>CM060945.1:595072740-605072740 GCA_030765085.1 Allium cepa | reverse complement strand
TTTGAAATAAATTTCTTTACTTACTCAATTCATTTCAACATTCATTTATTATGGACTTTATTGTTATCATTAGTTTCTGTTTGATTTTTAAATCTTTAACTGAAATATAGAAATTTCAACTTCTTCCAAATTTCTTCTTTATCCTTTCCAATAAATTGAATCTTAAATTTTAAATAAATGTTTATTCTTTAAAATAATACCACTAAAATTTAAAATTCATTAATCTCCTGATTATTCAAATTTCCCTTATTAAACTTAAGATTTATTTATTAGAATTTTACAAGGCACTTTATTTCTTTCCAATTCATTCTTAAAGATATTCAAATTTCTTATGATTATTTTTCTTACAAATTCACTTCTTTTATTATCTTACCAAAATTCAATTTATATATTTTTGGTAATTCATCATACCCAATGATATCCAATCTAACCATGGCATTCAATATTCCAATAAAAATCATCATAGGATATCAAATAAATCACAACAGAGGGTTTTAAATAAATTAAATAAATATTGAGGGATGCAGTTGGATCCCTCCAACCTGTTTTTCCCTACATCCACAACGTCAGCACAATATAATATATCAATTCCAAAATATTATACTATATCACATCAATTCATTCAACCATTCAAACAATTATTTAAATTTAATCATTTTAAATTTAAATTTAAACTGAGTGAGATTAACTCACCTTTGTTTTGTTTGCAATCCAATCCAATCTGGCTTGCTTCTATCAGATTTTAACCTTGAATAGCTTTATATTATCAATTAATATTTGAAATAATCGAACAACTTGTTACCAATTAAATAAGTTTAAATTTAAGTTAGTTTTAAACAAGTAATTAAGTTTTAAACTAATCCCCCCTTTTGAAAATCTTTTAGTAACTAAAATAATCTAAATAAGTTAATTACTTTAGTTAACCTCCTTAATATATTTTTAACCATAACTAGTTGGTGAAGATATGATCCTACATTTATACGTATATATATATATATCTACTTTAAAACTCATTCACTTAAAAACAAAATTTCATTTATATAGATTTAAAAAAATCTAATTTTTTTATAAATTCTTTTTAACATTTAAATTCCTATCTATTTTCAAATATTTATATATCTATTCACTGTTTAACCTACATGCACATATATAGGTAAAATCTTTAATTCTTTAAATCGAAAAAGAATTTCCAAATATTCCTTTATAACACATAAATATATAATTTAAATCAGATTCAAATTTGAAATTAATTTGTTAACAAATGTACCTCACCGCGACCCAGAACCCTAGCTCAGGAAGCCGACACACCTTGCCGTACTCGAAGCTCGATTTCATGAATCAATCGATGGAACAGAACGCACTTCACAGGAATACCCATACGAACAATTTGAGTTGTTCGTCCCTTCCTTTACGCGTGACGTCGCAGTTCGCGATTTGATCGCGTACGACCTCTCCATTTATAACTTCAATCGATTAGAATCAAGGCCGAACTATCGAAATTCGAACCCTAGCCGATGCACGAGAAGCGGCGCCATCGACAATAGCGGAAACCCCAACGTCGACTTCGAATCCTTCCTGAAGTTCGCGACCCTCAGATGCTCGCGCCCCTAATAATTTTTTTCAGAATCAAGTTCGGTCTCGATTTAAAAAGTGGGAAGAAACTGTCGCCATTTTTTTTCTTTTTTTCCCATTTGAACGAAGGGGTTTGTTTGTTTCTTTTAGTTAAACGAGAGGGTGCTTTATCCTTTCGTTCATTAGCTTATGAACGAAGCCTCTATCTTTTTTTTATTTCTATTTGTAGCTTGGAAGAGAAGGAACATAAATAAGATTTCGTGATTTAGAAAGGAAAGAAGAGAGGCATGTAACACGATTTTTATTTATTATCATTATTATATTTTTTTTATTTTTCAGTAGAGAAAGAACGAAGTCGATTTAAATTTTCGATATAGAATTTCAACGCGTTTATATGCCGTACGCTCACATAACCACTTCAAATACTACGAAAATTGAAATCCGATAATAATTCAATATTACGGACCCAATGTAACTGGTTTCGTCGAATTCCTATACTGTGCCTCGGAAGACCATTTTTAAATTCAATTTAAACGATATGAATTTCAAAATCGAACAAACCACTGCTAATTTAAATTTTACAACTTCTATTATCCTCAGTACTATTAATATAAATTTTCCAAGCCTTCAAATAATTTTTAATAGGCTTAAAACTCTAGATTCAACATTTGAACCAACTTCAACTTATTTAATTCTATAATTTAATTATCAAATAATTGGTGATATTTGAATTCAAATTAAAAACTAACTTTTAAATATTCAAAATCAATTGAATATTCCAATTTTAAATACTCAAAAATTCCAGGTTGTCACATTCCTCCCCCCTTAAAAGAATTTCGTCCCCGAAATTACTAGTAAGGAAGAATGGTCCAATACCCGTTTACTTATTTCCAAACCAAACAATTCAACATCTAACTATCTTTTATAAAAGACCCATTATCATTCTTATTAACTTCTCACTCTCCCATAGTTTCGAACTATACTATTTGTTTATCATTCAAGTTTTCAATTTAAAACCAAATTTTGAATTATCAAAATTTTCTCAAAAATTTTCTAACTTTCTAAATTTTCGAAAAATTTCGCCAGAGTCTTCTTTGCGCGGCTAGCTCGGTACAACTACAAAATGGCTCTACGGCCTCCCAAATCCGAAAAGAAAACAAAAAGCCAAGTGGCTCAATCCAAATCCAAATCCAAATCCCAATCAAATTCCATACCAAATGTAAATTCGTACCTTTTGTCCGGCAATACAAATTTATCTCTTGAAATCAAATCCAATTTCCTTTTCCCTTTTATAATACCTGCATATCCTGCTTAGCACCAATATCCAAACACAATATTCCAAAACATTTTATCGACTTTCCCACAAAATGTCAACATCTATCCATTCTAATATTGACTTAAATTACATTGGTATTATCAATTTCCATTTAAGACTTCACCATTCCCTCTTAAGTTAAGTTCAATCATTTTATATGCTCCTTATATTTATTTTCATCCTCCACTTTAGTTTATATCTATTTCTATTTAAATTGATTCTTTCATTGTCATACGAATTCAATTCATCTTTAACTCTGATTATATAAATTTTATTTGCCATTTATTACTAATTCATGTCATTATTTTAATTAGTTTCATTGATTAACTAATTTTAGTATCCAATTTAAACTCGCTTTGTCTTTAACAAAATTTTCTCAAAAATTTTCAAAAATTTTCTAACTCCCAAAATTTCTGAAATTTTTTGGCAGATTCTCCTTTGTACGGAAGAGCTTTCGCAATTTGACAAGAGTGATAAATATATATACATCGACCCACACGGTCGGAAAAATCAAAAACAGTTCATATTTCCTATTTTAATTGCGTAGGCATACCTTAATTAGCATTTTAAGCGAGCGGCTTATTATTTTTAGCAAATAGCACAACCAAATCCAGCCACACGGCTTCCACGTACCTGTACTTACTCAATTTAAACATGTAAGTGCCAAATATATGAAGTATAACAGCATATCACTTATTTGCAATAGTTAAAACATATGAATTCTAAAAGAAACTCATACCAAACATTTTCCGTAAGAAATTTGTATAGTTTCATATCAATTCAATTGTTTACAATTAATTTATAAACCATTTTCATTCAATTTGAATGGTTTACACCCACTTGCTTACATTCAATTCATTTTTAATTTTAAATAAACCATATTATTTCAATTGATTTAAAAAAATCAATTTTATTTACTTGCAATGTTTCATAGAATTTTATTTAATTTAATTCGATTTCTTAAATCCACTCAATACTTATTTAATATCATGATAAATGAGTTCTTTGAGTTATATCTTCATTTACATCTAATTACTGCATTTTCCAATTATAATATCTCTTTCAACAAACATCTCAGTTTTTAGATGTTTACAGGTAAGAAAACTGAAGTGTACAAACCTTCATCAGAAAGTGCAGGTCACGCATATTAGTTACAACATTTGAACAGACCAATATGGTTCAACTCCTCTGGTTGCAAAGTACTCCATTTCAGATTTTCTGAACATAAAATAAACCCAACCTGCATTAACAAATAAGCTACCAAGTCTTAGCTGAGTGTAGTTATTTATTGGATACCACTTGCAACCTCAATCTGTCACCTTACATCTACCAATGCACCTCCCACTACCATCACAATCACAGCAACAAGATGTTACAACATTCAACAGTGAACCACTCCTCCAAATCCAAATTAAATTTCCATTTTCCCACTTAATCACAACCCATTTAAGTTTCGAAATTTTTAAATTTTTAAATTTCTTCACTTTATTCCAAGTTGAATTTTATTTTCACTTCTATTAAATTTCTATTCAACTAGATTTCATTTGGTTTAAGTAAATTTCAATCATGTACATGTTCCATTCAAAACTATTTATTTAACTCGACACATTCCATGCTTGCATATTACTAACCATTCCCGAATTAATTCAATCTAAGCTTTAATTTAATGGTCTTCCATTATTACTTGTAGTCGAGCTTTTAATTATTCTTAACTTAAGTTAATTTACTCAATTTATTCACTTCAACTTAAATTCACTTCCATTTGATTCTCACCTAATCAAATTCTATTAAATTTTAATTCACCTTCTCAATTTATCAAAACAATATCCAAGCACATACTTAACTCATTTATACTCGAATTGTATTTCATTTGCAATACATATCATTACCATTTAAATCCAATTTCCTTTTATTTGGCAACAGCTTCAATTATTTTTAATTTGTTACCACTTCAAATCGAATTTTAATTAATGACTCAAATTCCGATCCAACCATTCATCTTTTAATTTGCTATCCAATTTTATTAACTCACAATTCAATTTCATTTGAGTAATTATTATAAATTTAAACTTTCAGTTTTTAATTCATTCATTTACGTTTTATTTCCACTAATGAATAAAGTCGAACTTGACTTATAACTTGAGTTTATTTCTAAACTCAATATTAACTTACCAATTCAGCTTTTATTTAACTACATTGAGTTCTCATTACATATTTCACTATCTAAATAATCTTTTCTCAACTTATAATCCAGAACTTGATTTTAATCTCAAAATCTGTTCATAAAATTTTCTTAAGTTCAATTTGGTTTATAATTCAAGTTTTGATTTTTATTTTATTTTCCAATTCCTCAATAATATTTATTTTGGGTTTTCTATCCCATTTTTCAATTTTAAGTCATAACCTATTATTTTACACCTTTCCATTTATTATAGGCTTGAATATATTCTTCTTTTATTTTTATTTATTTTTACTCAAGCCTTATGCATATTTACAACCCAAACATATTTTATTGTATGGATTTTTAATTCTTTTACACGTTATTCTTATTTATTTATTTAGGTAAGAATCTAATTCTATTTGATAACTCAATTGAATTTTATTCCAGTTCAATTTTATTTTAATTCGGAATATTTAACTCAACTCGATTTCAACTTAATTCGAATACAACTGGATATTATTTCCAGTCTGCCCAATTACTTCAATCCAGTTAAATTTTACTTCCCAATCCAAGTTAATTTCATTATTAACTTTTCCCTTTAAATTTAAATTCCAACATTCTAAGCTTATATTTCCTTTCTGATTTAAAACTCATCTCAATTTATAAGCTTACCATTTATAAGCTTACAATCTATCTTATCAGGATTTTTAAACTCCCGGCTTTGGTTTCAATTTATTTTGAAATCTTCAACATCTCAAATCATATTTCTCAAAAATTAAACAAATCCTGAATTTTTATTCCCAACAAATTTCATTTGAAATTTTCAAAAACAACTAGCTTTTCTGAACAAATCAATTTGGCAGCAATCCGACACTTAGAAACTCGAAAATGAATACCGATGATGCTGCGCAGTCATCACCAGGATTATTTTCCAGCGACTGAAGTGAATTCAATGCTATTTCCCTTCCTAAAATTTATTTGAAACAATTTTCTTCCAGGAATATTTTTAAAACAATAATGCTATTATTGTCTTCAAACACTTCGGAAACTATTTCCAAAATCTTCGGGGTTTTAAATTTCCAATTTAATATGAATTCAATTTTAATTATAACCCAATTATATAATTTATGCTCATAATTTATTTCCATTTGATCATACAAGTAATTCCAATTTTTATAATTTTATCTGTTTAAAATATGATCATCCAAACATCCAAGTTATATAATAATTTAAGAAAATATTCTCGTTATATCAAAATATATTTTTGGGTAAAATTATTTCATTCACCCACTTTCGAAAACAATACTATGTCGAAATGTTCTATTCAAGCGTTTAGAAACCCCTTCGATATAGTTGTCCATACTGTGCCGACGAAGGTTCATATGCCACTCAATAGACCAACCAACACAATATAAAAACAATTCATATTCACTAACAAATACACGCTCATATCTATTAATACGCTCAAACTCATTTTAGAGTACTATTGACTCTATTCTATGAGTAATTCCCACCAGAGCCAAGGTTATCACGAACCTAAGATCTGATACCAAGTGTAACGACACGCAAATCCGTACCCCTTGAGTCAACACTATTCTACAACAATCAACTCAAGTTGCACAGAAATATGAACCATTTGGGTAAAAGAAGAAGTGGTAGAAGAAGAAAATAGAAAACAATAACAGAATCTAACCATCGCAGCGGAATAAAATATAATAGATAATAAATACTCTTTACTCAAACATCAAATATCTCTGTCTATATATTACATCATCAGAGTACATCACACAGCTCAACATTAATATCATACAAATGGATACACAACTCAACACAGCGGAATATAGACATAAGTAAGTGCGAGAGTACGTGCCGTCATCCAGTTCGTCTCCTGAGCTCCACAGCATCACATCCTGTATCCTATAATACTCGGTCTGACCCGAGCATTACAGTTAAATAACAC
The DNA here is from genome assembly GCA_030765085.1 of Allium cepa. Taxonomy (NCBI): domain Eukaryota; kingdom Viridiplantae; phylum Streptophyta; class Magnoliopsida; order Asparagales; family Amaryllidaceae; genus Allium; species Allium cepa. Next base: position 605,065,732 of record CM060945.1, on the reverse strand, counting down.
CCGAGTCAGTCTGGAAAACCAGCATGAGAAAATCACACCCAATTGATTATTAAAGTTTCAAAAATCCTTTGAAAACAAAAGCATCTCGTAAGACCACGCCACAATTAAACGTGTCGGGTTTTTACCTTACGATAGCCAAAACCATTTTTATAGAAATCATCTGATATTATAATAGGGTCTATATACAAATACTTATAAAATAGCCGAAATTGTTACATGATTAAAATCCAGCTACTAGCCACCTAGTGGCTAATACAAACAAAACTCGTACAAGGCTCATAGGGAGAATGGATTTCCAACTAATGACTAGGCACTGGGGTACCACCTGTCACAGTACGGGGCCTAGATCACTGTACCAAGGAGTACGCCCGCTCCTCTGCAACACAAGGCTGGAACTATCCCCTACTGGACAGTCCCGAGTGAGATCACCCCGCGGTTGGGATCAGCAACCGCCCACTAAGCCGAAAATAAAAAGGGACATCTAGACTGGAATGACCTCACCCTGCTTGGGTGCTACCCACCTAGCCTTGCTGCATAACCCCTGATTTTCAGTCATTCCCATTTGATGAGGCTTGAGGCTAAGCGTTACCTTTATAAAGAACAATATCCCTTAGAATGCTCATCGTCCACCTGACGATGTTTCGCAAGCATTCATCCATACAAGTCCGTCCCGGGTTCAAACGGAACCGAAGGCACTACTCCTACTACATCCATTTTGGAAATATCCTCAGGATTAGTAGCGACTAGCCCTTGCACTTCGCTGCTCCATCTTCGAATCCAAAATCGTTTACATGAAACCTATAAACCGGATCGAAGTGTTTTTCGAGAAATAAATCTCGATCCCGGTCTCTTCGAAACGATCAACGTATTTGTCCAATATTGATAGTCGGTTATTTAACTATCAATTATATTCACAAAACAACCATCAACAAATAAATAATTTCCCAAATTATTTATTTATCTCAAAATATCTTCACAAGATATATTTCTATTTCCAACCTTTTGAAAACATTTTCAAAACCATCTTTCCTTTCAGAGTAAACTTTCCCAATTATATTTCTATCTCTTCTGAAATCACCAAGCACAAAACTACATTTTTAAAATACTTTAAATCACTTTACTTTGAAATATATTTTAAAACATTTATTTTAAAACTACTTCAATGATTAAAAATACGTACTATATGAATATTTGAAAATAATGTTACTAAATAAAATATAAACTAGATTTCACTTTTTAAAAATAAAATACTAAGTCACTCTTTAGATAATTACTAATATAATAGATTTGAGAAAATACTTACTTTAGAATTTAAATATTAGAAATAATAAATTTTACAAAACTTGCTTCCTTTAAAAAAACTTTAAAACATTTAATTTATATTTAAAATTCACTTTAAAAACGTGCTTGGTTATATTGTCTATTATTAACCTTGAATTCACTTTACAAAACTAGCTCAGGAAGCCGACCACACCTTGCCATACTCGAAGCTCGATTTCATGAATCAATCGATGGAACAGAACGCACTTCACAGGAATACCCATACGAACAATTTGAGTTGTTCGTCCCTTCCTTTACGTGCGACGTCGCAGTTCGCGATTTGATCGCGTACGACCTCTCTATTTATAACTTCAATCGATTAGAATCAAGGCCGAACTATCGAAATTCGAACCCTAGCCGATGCACGAGAAGCGGCGTCATCGACAATCGCGGAAACCCCAACGTCGACTTCGAATCCTTCCTGAAGTTCGCGACCCTCAGATGCTCGCACGCCTAATATTTCTTTTTCAGAATCGAGTTCGGTCTCGATTTAAAAAGTGGGAAGAAACTGTCACCAATTTTTTTTTTTCGATTTGAACGAAGGGGTTTGGTTATTTCTTTTATTTAAACGAGAGGGTGCTTTATCCTTTCGTTCATTAGCTTATGAACGAAGCCTCTTTCTTTTTTTTTTATTTCTAATTGTAGCTTGGAAGAGAAGGAACATAAATAAGATTTCGTGCTTTAAAAAGGAAAGAAGAGAGGCATGTAACGCGATTTTTATTTATTATCATTATTATATTTTTTTACTTTTCAGTAGAGAAAGAAAGAAGTCGATTTAAATTTTCGATATAGAATTTCAGCGCGTTTATATGCCGTACGCTCACATATCCACTTCAAATACTACGAAAATTGAAATCCGATAATAATTCAATATTACGGACCCAATGTAACTGGTTTCGTCGAATTCCGAGACTGTGCCTCGGAAGACCATTTTTAAATTCAATTTAAACGATATGAATTTCAAAACCGAACAAACCACTGCTAATTTAAATTTTACAACTTCTATTATCCTCAGTACTATTAATATAAATTTTCCAAGCCTTCAAATTATTTTTAATAGGATTAAAACTCCAGATTCAACATTTGAACCAACTTCAACTTATTTAATTCAATAATTTAATTATCAAATAATTGGTGATATTTGAATTCAAATTAAAAACTAACTTTTAAATATTCAAAATCAATTGAATATTCCAATTTTAAATACTCAAAAATTCCGGGTTGTCACAATATATAAGCTTAGGTTCATGTCCCATAACCACTAGCTTAACTTAAATATTTACGAACAAACGTAAGTCTCCACACAAAAATTGTCACAAGAAATTCAATCGAACAAGTCCAAGAATTAACCAACGAAATAAACGCAAGCGTTTCATACCACTTGTTTTACTAAGCCGTTTAATTAGATTTCTCATACGAGTGAAGTAAAGGTTTGTATATGCTAGTAGATTGGAAAATGGTTTAAGAAACGAGCTTTGTAACAAAATAGTGTTGAAATCATTTTAAATGGAAGAGTTTTGATATTTACTACTAGTATTGAAACCTTTATATTTTTAAAAGTTTCAAATCACAGAAATGATTGTAGAAACAATCAACCACCAAAATTCACATATGAAGACGTGAATTAATTCCAAAGAAATCGATATCAAATCCATCAAAATAGATATTCCCAAAAATCCCATATTAGAAGTCATCAAAGTCGAATAATTGATAGCATCATCTAGGAATCAAAACGAATGGGTAAAAATTGGAATCATAAACGAAATAGGCAAAAATAGGCATGATAGGCATTTAGGAGCAGGTCAGTCGACTGGTCCTCTACAGTCAGTCGACTGAACCATAACCCGAGAGTTTTCCAACTCTGCAGTCAGCCGATTGACTGTAGGGGGACAGTCGACTAGCTATAGCTGGAAAGGTTTTCCAGCCTATCAAATGGAGGAGCAAACTCACCCCATTTGCAACCAGTCGAGCAATGGACTTAAGGGGCTTTCGCCAATCGATAACTCAGCACCATTGACTCTCTGATTCACCACCAAAAACTTGTTCAAACATCCATAAAAGGATTTTCATATATTTTGCTTTCAAAACACCAAAAGTTGGATTATATACCAAATCAATCCAAACCAAAATCAGATGCACATGAATAAGAGTTAGGAATTCATACCTAACAATCGAAGATAGTTATAGACATAGATGTGAGATAAAAATCTCACCTTTTCACCAAAATAAGGAAGGAGAAGCTTGAAAGAAAAGGAAGAATCGACCACACTTCAACACAACCAAATGAGCTTGAATCTAAGCTCCAAAGAAGAACATTCCCAAAGTTAGGTTTAGGAATTTCTGAAATTGAAAGGAGAATGAGTTGGAGAAGAATAAGATGATGCTTACCTACACTTCTCTTTGGATTTGGAGCTAGAACACGATTTGCAAATGAAAACTAGGGCTTGGAGTTTTAATTTCCCGTTCCTCTCTCCATTGTTGCTAAAGCTTGAGTAATCGGAAATAGAAATGAAGTAATGAAGAGAAGAGGGTTGAAGCTTGGGTCTAATGGGCCGAAACATCAAAGCCCTAAGTGAAAAAGTAGCAAAATTCCACTAACTCCAAACATATCAAAGTTTATACTCAAAAACATCACAAACGTCATTTTTAACTCAATGGGGGCGGTCTCGATTCCCAATTCGACTGTTTGCAAAAAGTAGCTTTTGGACCAAAATCTGACTAACATGAAATATTTAAATAAAATATTTAAATACTCAATCGTAAAATATGCGGGTTGATACAGTATCGTGGAATACTAGGGGGTCACGAGGGTTACACGGGTCGAAGATGACTTAGAGGCCACGTCGGAAGTGGCCGATGACTCACCGTCGTTGTGTCCACGTGCACATGCGAATAGTCTCGTGTAGGTAGGAATTAGAGAGGAAGGAAATTTGGAAGGGAAGAAATGCGGAAAGGAAGAAGGGTAGGGGGAAATCTAGGTTATGGGTTTTGGGTCGATGGGCTTACGTTCTTTTGAAATTTTTAATATAATGTTTTAAAGTAATTTCAAAATCAATTAGCTTTTAGCTATTTACTTTTAAACCCTAAGATTCTCTGATTTTGTAAATGTAGGAACCAAATTTGTTAACTCAATAACCACTTGTTAATACCCTTATTTGAATATAAATTTGAGAATTAATTAGTTGTGGTTAATATAAATAAGATGATTAAACCTTTAATAAATTAAATGCCTTAGGTTAATTATACATGTAAGTAAAATAGTGTAATTAAGTAAATGGTCAAGGAAAATAAAATGCTGTAAACCTTTAATTAATGAAAGTCTTAAGTGATTCTACATGTTAACAATTTTCTAATTACAAATATTTAAAGTGAATAAAATAAAAATATAAATGGCTTGTAATTAGTCAATGACAATTAAGGAGGATTTATAAGTAATTAATTTATTTTGTTTTAAATAAATTAGAAATTATGTGACTAGTTAATCTTGCCTATGAATGGTTAAAATTGGGTTGAATGTTTGAATTTCTTTAATATATCTAGTATGTTAATTGTGATATTCTATGATATGAGATACCCTGGATTGAACTGGTGATAAATGTGAGACATTTGTTTAAATAGATATTTGTGATGGAAATTTCTATGAAATATGACATTCTGAATTTAAATTGAATTGTCTTTACTTAAACAACTTGGCTTAAAAGATGGTATTGGATTCAAAGACATTGGGGTCGGATATCAGCGATATCCGAAACCACCTCGGTTTAATATAGAGCCAATTTTTTTATATATTTGATTATAGAATCAAATAGGCTGAAATGGAATAAATTAAGTAAACTTGGGCCTTTAAACTAAATAAGGGTACTTAGATATTATTTTTTGAAATAAGTGTTTGGCTATAACGAGATAAGAACTCGTAGTCAGGTACGAGTTACCCTTGTTTTCAAGAAGTTTTATAACTTAGTATTTCATATTAGATGGGTTTATTCACGCTGGTTTCTAGCCTGACTTGGGTGTTACTTTATTGTAATGCTCGGGTCAGACCGAGCATTACAGATTTTCAGGTTAGAATGTTCTGGAGCTCAGGCGGCGAGTTGGATGGCATGGACGTATGGAGTATATTCCGCTGTGCATTAGAGTTTGTATTGATTGTATTCAGGGATAAGATATTATAACTATCTGGATTATTGAGATTGATTGTACTTTGATATATTGTTTGTAAATTGACATTTACAGCTTTCTTTATGTAAATGCTGTTATTTGTATATTATATTTTGATCCCCTGCGGTTCTAAAATTCTGTGTTGTTGTTTTCTGTTCCTTCTTCTACCTCGTTTTCTTCTTTACCTAACAATCTGGAATTTCCAGTGTTCGATCTCTCGGCACTTCTACAGTGAACATATTAGTGTCGAATTTTCGGGGTCGAAAATTTCGGGTAAGTTACATTTTCAATGTTCTGGAAAGCTTATACCTTTAGCTACAACTTTCATGTTTTTTTGCTAAATTTTGAGCTTTATATAGTCAAAATCATAATTTTTATTGCTACCCTGAGAATAAACGGTAGCGATAATGAATTTAAATCCGGAAATTATTTTGGTCATAACTTTTAAATCGCAAATTCAAATTAAATGACCTTTTTCTTGTTTGAAAGCTGAGACTTTTGCCTATAAGTTTCATGTTTTAAGTTTTGTAAAATTATGAGATTTATGTGGTCGTAACCATTTTACTTCACGATACAAAGTCCAACTTTTGACTTTTACTTCATGTTTTGTGCTATTCCTAAAATGTTTTGAGGCCATGAAGTCTATCAGCAGAGTAGCCAAATATTGGAGATTTTGAAATTCGAATTTAGGATTAAATTTAAATTTAATTTGAATTGAATTTGAATGTCGGTTTGAGTGATGCGTTTTATTCGTTTTCAAGCATGGATTTTTCCAAACCTTTTTGAAATAATTATCAAAATAAATAGTCATTTTAAATTATTATTGTATGATATTTTTAAAGAATTTTCAAATATAGAATCTATTTATTCTCGATAATAAGGGAGTTTTCAAATATGGCTTTCAAAATTGCTATTAAAAGCTTGTTTTCTCAAGTAAATTATTTTGTACATAAAATACACTTTTTTGCACTATACGAGCGAAAGAGAAAGAGAATTAAACGATTTGGCAAAACACGTGGTACGGACACATGGGTTTATCTTATCGCTTAGTTCTTGACTTCTCCGTTTGATCATTTTGACCTTCGGGTCGAGTTTACCGATGTGACGAGGTAAACTTTTTACTGCTTTGAGTGTGAAATTTACTAGCGGTTAGTAAACCGTTTAGTGCGAACGTGTGGTATAGGACGCACTTTAACACTATTTGGGTTCCTATTCAAGAGTTTGTGACACATTTTCCATTACGGCGTGCCAGTACTGGACCTTCGGGTAATTGCCATTGCGACGTTTGCGATTGCAGCATATTTGTCTTTGAGACGTTTGCTATTGCGTCGTATATGCCATTACAGCGTATTTGCTATTGCAGCGTATTTGTCATTATGACATTTTGCCTTTGCGCGAGGTACCCATTTGAGATAACAGTACTTGGCAAAGCATCGGTCTCATGCATGTGCAAACACTTTTGAGATGGTTTCTTTGACTACTTTCCCTAGTGTATCGCCCCTTCTCGGAATTGTTCCTTTGAACCATTCGATATATCTTTGTGGAGATTACCTTTTGGGAATTCGAACTCTGGAAATTTCTATTTTTTAGATTTGAATTGCCCACACTGGCATTATATGAGATTTGCTTTTTTGGCATTTACTTGAGATTTTATTCTCCTCTTTGGAGATGTATTTGTCTTACGACATGTTTGAGATGGGATCTCTTTATGCATGTTTTGGGTTTGCCAAGATGGAAGGTCTAGGTTTTCCCCTAAAACATATTTGATGTTTTATGAATGCCAATGATACGAGGCTCGCTACTTTTAGCATTTTATGGGTTATTTCATCTCTTTTGAGAGTATATTTTTGTGTAGTGACACCATATTATCACTTGATGTATTCATACAATTTAGTTGTCCCTTCTCACTTAAGAATATTATCACATTATTCTTATGCTCATATTATCGCTTATCCTTTTGAAGTGATTTGCTTAGCTAGACTAACCCGTGTACTTTATACTCGGGTTAGACCGAGGTGTTTCACGTTAGGTACATTTGGACTTAGCATATTCTGCTTACGCATGAACTATTCTGCTAGCTCTTTTCGTTACAGCTTTTTGTGTAGTCGTTTTGTTGCAACTCTGATATGAATATTATTTTAAATCGCTTGTATATTGTGGTTGCTATAACATCTTACATGTATCATTTTGTATACTCTGTGTAACGCCCCGCAAATTTTCAACAATTAAAGTTGGTTATTTTAAGAAAAGTTTTGTAATTAAATTTAGAAATAAGTAAAAAGATTAATAATTTATATTGAGGTAAATGTTAAGATGAAGTGTACCAGTTGTTATTAAAACTAATTATAGACAGTTGGAGTAAAATCCTAATAATGAAAGAGTGGAAATTATGCATTTGGTTATAAAATGGAAGATAGGTAAATAAAAGTAAGTATTGAGTGAATTAATGGAATAATATAGTGTTAATGGTAAGTAATAAACTTTTAAGTGTAAGAAAAGTAAATAAGTGACAACTAATATATGTCATCTATTTATTTAGTGTGTTAAATGGAATTTGTAATCAAATTGCAATTTAAGGCAATAATGTTAATTTTATCTATTTGGTATTAATGGATTAATAACGGGAATAAAATGTAAGAATGTTGATGTAAGCTAATAAATAATTAATTCAATGCAATCCCAATTAATTGAAAAAATTGCAGAGTTATAATTAATTGTAAACTGTAATATTTGGTAATAAATTTGATATAAGAAAAACAAATGCAAATATTTAATTAATCAATGACGGAATAATAATAAATAGTAAGTGAATAAAATCAACGTTCTGTATGAAATTGTTTAGAAATGATAACTTATACAAATATGATTAAGAGTTGGTGGCAACAATTATTATAAAGTAATCATTTATTTAGTCTATTAAATCAAAAATTTGTAATCAATTGCAATGAATCTCAATTAAAAGTTATATTAGTATAAATTAAGGAAATAATTTGAAATAATGTTAATTCTATTTATAATACGACAATTGGTTGATTTAAATAATGAAAATTGAGATTTATTAACTTTTCAAATTTTAAATTCAATAATTGGATTAATTGCAAATGCATGAAATTAAATATTTAATTATTACGTTAATTGAAAATTAAGTTGAAATTGGAGAATACTAATGAAATAGATCATGAGTCCAATGTTAGTTTTATGCATTGACAGCAATGAATTGAATAATAGAATGAAAAGTAAATTAAATAGAATTATCGGAAATCTAATTTATAATTTTGAATTTAATGGGATTGAGGTTAATATTGAAATTGATAAATTAATGAACTCTAAATTGACATTTTAATTTGTTTAAATCATTGTAAATGATTGAGAAATCAAAAAGGATGAAAGTTGTCAATTAAAGAATTGAAATTGGAAATTTCTTTTAAATAGTTAATTTATTAATTTAATTAATTAATGCAAAAATAGCCATTTTGGCCACTGGCTCAGACTTCACGAAACAAGTTGCATCAGATACGTAACGGTGAATTATTGTAAGATTTCAAGTTTCATAGCGATCGGACTTGTCGTTTGATCGTACAAACGTGAAACGCCGTGAAATCAATTAAATTGTAATCAATTGAAATCAATTTGAAATAATTTGATTTTAGCATAACTTCTTCATACGATGGAATTTGGATCTGAAACCTGTTTCATTGATTTTTAAATATTTTAAAACATCTATTTTGATATACGGGTTGACCCAATTGCGTTCCAGAGGAAGAATGGACTTTTCGGGCCATTTTATCGTTCAACACGAATTCCAATCGATCCGATCCATTCTATTTCAACTTTGTCTATAAATACCCTGTTATAAACCCTAGCCTACCTCAATTTCTTATTTTTCTGTATATACAATTCAACTATATCTCTTCCTCAATGGCAGACAATCGATTCCAAATCCAGTTGCAATTCCAAATCAAATCCAAAGCCAAAATTTGAAAGTCCGCAAACCCTGTCAAATTTTATATGAATTCGATGCTCCCGAAGAGCGCATCTGAATTCTGCTGTTCGTTTTTTATTCTGAGTTATCGTTTGACCATAAATTGATGGAGAAGTGTTGGCCGTTCCATTGATCACCATTCCATTTAACGGCGGATCATCGTCCTTATGACGATCGGTTGGTGGCAATGGGTAGAGGGCATCTAGACATTAAGATCGGCAAGGTTGCTTTGGTCCAAAGGTGCTCGTATTCACGATGTTTAGACGAGGAAGGAAGAGGCGGCAGTGCATCATAGCTCGACTGGAGTCGTTCGCGGTGTGTCCAGTGGTGCGACGTGGCGAGGTGGAGTTGGGGACGGAGCCAGATCCAGGTGAATGTTGGAGTAGTGGTCGGCGTTTATGGGAAAGCAGTGGTGACGTCTTTCGTACAACCGAGTGGTTTGATCTACTAGGGTTTCTAGCGCGTACTGCGCGTGACGGGGCAGGTGACATTTGTGTATATTATTTTATTTTATTTATTTAAATTCAAATCGTATATTGTTCTAACACGCATATCTTACGCGTACACGGTCCGTTTCACGCGTGGTTTTCTCCGCTATGTTAGGATTGGAATTTCGGACATTATGGCACTGGTTTGGACGTAATTTGAGACTGTTCATTTTTTGGGTTTAAATTGGATTTAAATTCAATTTAAATTCAAAATGTGAGTGTTTTAACCCACTCACAACTTCTAAAATTTATTACGTGTGTTAAATTAATTTCTGATGCGATTTGAACTTTATTTATGACTATTTGACATATTTTTATCATCATTCCAGTTAAATTTAATTTATTTGATTTAATTGTTATTTAATTTATTTTGCATATAACTGCAAGTTAAATTTTTATTTGATTTATTTTGCATATAACTGCCAGTTAAATTAATTTATTATGGAACATAAAACTTCCAGTAATTATCTGTTATTTATTATATATTCTACACTGATGTTATTGTTTGAATTGGTTGATGATTGTGAAAAATAGTTGATGATTGATATTGGGTGAATGGACGTTGTATTTTACATTGTTATAAAGTGAAAATTGCTATGCATTTTTATTTCATTCGGGATTGCGGTTTGAAATGATATATAACCATATTTTATTTTAAATTATGGATTGAAATGATAAATATCCGTATCACTTGATTATAGAATAGAAAATTATATACAGACAACGTCGGTCAATATATATAAATATTTTGAAAATGATTTCTATGGTTTTGGATAGAATTATACGGTTTAATAAATATTGATTTTTGATATTATATAAAAATATTTTATATAGTTAAATTCATGTATTTAAGCTATGTATAAATTTGTTTAACAATAATAAGTTTGATAATGGAGTTGATTTCATTAAAATAAAATATGGTTAAGTATTTAAATCATACTTTAATATAGGGGTTATAATGATTTAAATAAATTAAGATTGGAAGGTAAATTGGAATTTTATTTGAAATTGAGCTTATTAAAGAATTTAACTCCATAATTTGTGGTAAAAAATTTTAAACTTGAAATTTTAAAAGGTATGATATTTATAACTGGATTTTTATTCAAGATGAATCAAATGAATATTTCTAGTATAAATAAATTGATGGAAATATTTAGTTATTGTTAAATTGAGTTTTATTTAAATGATTATTGATTTATTATGCAAATATTTCAAAACTGAATAATAGGACATTGAATTGTTGAATAGAAATTTCTAACCATTGTTTTGAAATTGTTTAATACTGAAAGTTTGAAATATATTGAAATTGAAATGGTGTATTGAAGCTTAAAGTGAGTTGAAAATTTATGAATTTATATTTAATTTAAAGTGAATAAAATTGTAAAGTCGAGGAAATTATTTTACTTTATAAAGTAATTTTAAATTCAAACTATTTTATTTTATATACCGTTTGAATATCCAAACTATTTAAGCTTTGGAAGTTACGGTTTTAAAGCTATAAAATTCGAAGTATTATGTTTGAAAGGCTATATTTCAAGTGTTTGGTTTTGAAATATTATAATTTTGGAAGAGCTATGATTTTAGAAAAGAGATATATTTGAAATAAAATGATATTATATTGATTTGGGTTTTATAAAAATAATATCATATTGATTTGGGTTTTAAAACGGAAATGATATCGTATTTATATGGTTTTGAAATGGATATTAAATTCTGGTTTTTAAGTACAGTTATTTTAAAATGACCGTGGTGTTATAATAACGTTTGGTTGTTAAAGAGACTGGGATCAGAAGTTGTCACAATCACTGCCAACTTCGAAAACCACTTTAACAACCGTGTACGCGGTGGAGATTCCAGAATGAAGTAGGATGGCGGCGACATTTCCTACGAGGTAAATACGTGGACACAACTCCCGTGAGTTGGCATAAGGTGGCTAAAACAAGAGCGATTGACGGGCTAAGAAGGTAACTCCTTTTATCGGACACATCCCTTCGATATTATACTCTGACTTTTGGATTTATTCGGTGGCCACTTTTGATTTTTGATTTTGGGCGTGTGGCTCGATGTGGGCGGTAGTAGCTGCTATGCGTTACCACCGGTCCGGAAGCGTAATTGGTATATCTACCCTGGCATTGCATAGTTGTGCCGTGTCACCTACCCTAGTGCGCATTCTACGAGTTTGATTTTCTTCCGTAGCCCATGAAGTATTTAGGGTAGTCTCCCGATATGGAGATGCGCTGATACTGGATGGACTACTAGGACTATCACATATTAAGGTGGAAAATGTAAAGCCTTGATGCTATTTAAAAGTAAGTTTGTTTTACTATAGACATTGTTATAATGGCGAAATATTACCACATAGTAAATAGTTTAACGGATCCTTGAGAGATGTGAATCCATAGTATCTCTTAAGTTATTGCACTCACGTTAGACACTGGATAGGAGATGTCAAATCCCGTAAACATCTCTGATGCCGTTCCACTCATGTTTATTTTACCGTTGATGTAACTTATATAAGATCTTTTAGTTCTGACTCGAGTGTTTTTCCTTTTCAATACGCTCGGTTCAGCTTGAGCATTTAAGGATTTAGAAGACCCGTATTCTGGAGGACGAAGACGAAGATTTATTATTATTTATTATAGTATTCCACCACATTCATACTGTTCCACTACAATATTAATTGTTTTTTGTATGTGTAACTCTAATATGTATCGTATAAGTATAATCGAATATTTTGTAAAACAGCTTCATGAAATGTATATTTGATTATTATATTTTATCGTTCCGCTGCAAAATTCTGTTGTGTTGTTTCTTTCTCTACTTTTTCTTATTTACCCCATAACAATCCGTCCTTTTGTATGGTTTAAGTCTGACGTGTGTGGTTTATCGTCGATTTAAAGCGTACGAAAAGGTGGACGTTACATTTGGTATCAGAGTTTTGGTTTAGCGATAAACCTTAGCTTTGTGGGGTCTGACTCTTTATTAATAGGGAATTAATACACTATGATGAGTCGTTGAGTGTATATATATGAGAGAGCGTATTTGTTAGTGTTATAAAAGGTTTTAATATTGTGATAATTTGTTCCGTTTTGTATTTATAAATTCTGGTTGGTGCGTAGCATGCTATGACATCAATAGGGATTTCTAAACACTTAATAGGACAGACCGACACAATATTTGCTTTGAATATAGGTGAACGGAATAATTTTGCCTATTATATTTTCTATATATATAAAATAATTTTTTTATAAGTGATATATAATTATTTGTGACATATTGGTTGTTAGGTAGTGAAATTTATAAATACTGATTGGAAATAAGATTTAAAATAAATGTAAATGAAAACTGGAAATTTTAGAACTTAAGTTCTGGGGTTTTGAATATTTCTTTTGAGTGATTTTGAAATATAATAATAATATTGTTAGAAGTATTTTCTAATATAAATATTTCAATATAATTTGAAAGAATTATTTTAAAGAAATTTTGGAAAATAAATAAGTTCTGTACTCCCCTCTCTGTCGCTGGAAAAAAAATTTCGGTGATGAGTGCACGCATCATCGACATTCATTTTCGAGTTTCGAAGTGGGAAGGTCACTGTAGTAGTTTACTACTGATTTATTTTGATAAGCAAATATAAATTTTAAATCTTTTTATATATAATTGGATATATAAGTTGCAAGTATATATTTTTCTATTATTTTAAAATGATTTGAAATTTAACCCGGTATTTAGTTCATAAGTAACTAATAGTTTTTATTATTGTAGAAAATGGAATGGAACTAATTAATAATTAAAACCACTAAATGAAATAAGAGATTTAATTCCAAGTTATAAATGGGATTAAAGGAAATTGGTAATTGTAACCTATGAAACAAAGAATAATATTATTGAACATTAAATTAATTAAAGGAAATAGAACAAACTTGTATAACTTTCAATTACATCCTTAAAAACATATATATAACTTACCGATTATAAAAGTTGAAATGTTAATAAGAAATGTAACGGGTGTTATACAAGTAATGAACTTGATGTAATGAAAGGTATTTGATGAAATTCTTTAATAAATAAAATTTGTTGACTTAGGTATAATTTAAATTGCTTCTAATAAAACATAATGGAAAGGAAAGTATTATAAATAAATGATTATAAACCTTAGTAAATGAATTAATATGTAAAGAAATTGAATTAGACATGAATATTATGAATAAATGAATATTAATAAATGAAATTATGTAATAATTAATAAATGATGGCATTAATAAATGAAATAAAATTTGTAAGTAATAAATGAAAATAAATTAAATAAACATTGAACCAATGAATAGAAGCAAAAAGTTGTAAGAAGTGAATGTAAAATAAAAAGATAAATCAGTATATAGATAAAAAGGAAATCAACAACAAATCTTATGAAATGAAATTGATAAGAATGAATTTGATCTATTGTTTGAAATTGTTGTTTGTTTGACATATATAGCTGTTTGGGCGAAGATACTATAAATTTGTTTGGGTGAATGAATAATCTATTTAGTTTCATATAAGGCTGTTGAGTAAATGGTGCACTTAGTAGTTATTTTTCATCCTGTACAGTTTATGGTTTTGAACCCAAACAACTATTTGTTTTGTTTGATATGAATGGATAATTGATGTGTGTTTATTCTATATGATGATTGTATGTTGGTTACAATTGATTATCGTTATTTTATATTGACTTGTCTGTTAGAAGTTGAGAACAACCTTAAATATTTCATTTTATATAATTGTTAACCCTTTCGGGATTATATAAGTGAAATACAGGTTATGGTAACAATTGATACTGCTTTTGCTTCAATAATTAACGTTGCTTGCCTGACATATAGGTACGTTTTCGGAATATGGCTTATAGCGATATTATATTATTTTTTCCTGGTTGAGATATGTACTATTTTGGAAAATATAAGTTATATATTGTTATATTTGATATTATAATTTCTCCGGAGCATCTCCGTATAAAGGAGACTCTGCCGAAATTTTTCGGAATTTTGGACTTAGAAATTTTTTTTGAAAAATGTTTTCCAAAAATTTATTAATTTGAGTATAAAAAGACTTAATAGTTATGAGTAGATATATTTTATTTAAATTATTAAATTTTATAAACAAATAAATTTACCAAATTTAATAATTTATAATTTGAATAAGATGTATTGACTACCCAATTTCTTCTTTTCCCTTCTTTCCCTTTTCGGGGACGAAAAGTTTTGAGTGGGGGAGAGTTTAACGACCCGTAAATTTTCAATAATTAAATTTGGTTATTTTAATAAAAATTTTGTAATTAAATTTGGAAAGAAATAAAAAATTAATAATTTATATTGAAGTAAATGTTAATATGAGTGTAACAATTGTCATTAAGACTAATTATAGACAATTGGAGTAAAATCCCAATAATGAAAGAGTGGAATTTGTGCACTTGGTTATAAAATGGAAGATAGGTAAATAAAAGTAAGTACTGAATGAATTAATGGAATAATACAGTGTTAATGATAAGTAATAAACATTTAAATGTAAGAAAAGTAAATAGGTGACAACTAATATATGTTATTTATTTATTTAGTGTGTTAAATGGAATTGGTAATCAAATTGCAATTTAAGGAAATAATGTTAATTTTATCTATTTGGTAATAATGGATTAATAATGGTAATGAAATGCAAGAATGTTGATGTAAGCTAATAAATAATTAATTCAATGCAATCCCAATTAATTGAAATAATTGTAGGGTTATAATTGATTGTAAACTGTAATATTTGGTAATAAATTTAATATAAGAAAAACAAATGCAAATATTGAATTAATCAATTAAGAAATAATAATAAATAGTAATTGAATAAAATCAACGTTCTGTATGTAATTGTTTGGAAATGATAACTGATATAAATATGATTAAGAGTTGGTGGCAACAATTATTATAAAGTAATTATTTATTTAGTCCATTAAATCAAAAATTTATAATCAATTGCAGTGAATCTCAATTCAATGTTATATTAGTATAAATTAAGAAATAATTGGAAATAATGTTAATTCTATTTATAATATGATAATTGGTTGATTTAAAGAATAAAATTATGATTTAATAACTTATTGAAATTTTAAATTTAATAATTGGATTAATTGCAAATGAATGAAATTAAATATTTAATTATTACGCTAATTGAAAATTACGTTGAAATTGGAGAATACTAATGAAATAAATCATGAGTCCAATGTTAATTTCATCCATTGACATCATTGAATTGAATAATAGAATGAAAAGTAAATTAAATAGAATTATTGGAAATTTAATTTTTAATTTTTAATTTAATGGGATTGAGATTAATAGTGAAATTGATAAATTAATCAACTCTAAGTTGACATTTTAATTTGTTTAAATCATTGTAAATGATTGAGAAATCAAAAAGGATGAAATTTGTTAATTAAAGAATTGAAATTGGAAATTTGTTTTAATTAGTAAATTTATTAATTTAATTAATTAATGTAAAAATACCCATTTTGGCCACTGACTCTGATTTCGACGAAACCAGTTTTATCGGATCCGTAACGGTGAATTATTGTAGGATACCAAGTTTTATAGTGATCAGACTCGTCGATCGATCGTACGAACGTGAAACGCCGTGACATCAATTAAATTGAAATCAATTGAAATCAATTTGAAATAATTTGATTTTAGCATAACTTCTCCATACGGTGGAATTTGGACCTAAAACATGTTCCATTGATTTTTAAATATTTTAAAACACCTATTTTGATATATGGTTGACCCAATTTCATTCCAGAGGTAGAACGGGCTTTCCGGGCCATTTTATCATTCAACGCTTATGTCCAATCAATCTGATTCTTTCTATTTCAGCTTTGTCTATAAATACCGTGTTATAAACCCTAGCCTACCTCTATTTCTCATTTGTTTGTACATACAATTCAACTATATCTACTCCTCAATGGCAGACAATCAATTTCAAATCCAATTGCAATTCGAAATCAAATCCAAAGCCAAAATTTCAAACTCCACAAACCCTATCTAATTTTATATGGATTCGAAGCTCCAGAAGAGAGCATCTCAATTCTGCTGTTCGTTTTTCGATCTGAGTTATCGTTTGACCGCAAATTGATGGAGAAGTGTGGGCCGTCCATTGATCACCGTTCCATTTAACAGCAGATCATCGTCCTTACGACGATCGGGTGGTGGCAATGGGTAGAGGGCGTCGAGACATTAGGATCGACATGGTCGCTTTGGTCCAAAGGTGCTCAGATTCGTGGTGTTTAGGCGAGGATGGTAGCGGCGGCAGTGCGTCATAGCTCGACTGGAGTCATTCGCGGTGGGTCCGGTGGTGCGGCGTGGCGAGGTGGAGTTGGGGGCGGAGCCTGATCTTGGTGAATGTTGGCGTAATGGTCGGCGTTTGTGGGAAAGGGTTGGCAATGTCTTTCGTTCAGCCGAGAGGTTTGATCTGCTGGGGTTTCTAGCGCGTGTTACTGCGCGTGACGGGGCAGGTGACGTTTGCGTATATTATTTTATTTTATTTATTTAAGTTCAAATCGTATATTGTTCTAACACGCATATCATTCGCGTACGGGGTCCGTTTCACGTGTGGTTTTCTCTGCTAGATTCGTATTGGAATTCCGGACATTTTGAGGTAGGTATGGATGGATTCTAAGACTGTTCAATTTTTGCGTTTAAATTGGATTTAAATTCGAAAGGTCAGTTTTTTAACCCACTCACAACTTCTAAAATTTCTTATGTGTGTTAAATTAATTTCTGATGTGATTAAAACTTTATTTATGACTGTTTGACATATTTTTATCATCATTCCAGTTAAATTTAATTTATTTGATTTAATTATTATTTAACTTATTTTGCATATAATTGCAAGTTAAATTTGTATTTAATTTAGTTTGCATATAACTGCCAGTTAAATTAATTTGTTATGGAATATAAAACTGCCAGTAATTACCTGTTATTTATTATATGTTCTATATTGATGTTATTGTTTGAATTGGATGATGATTGTGAAAAATGGTTGATGATTGATATTGGGCGAATGGATGTTGTATTTTACATTGTTATAAAGTGAAAATTGCTATGCATTTTTATTTCATTCGGGATTGCGGTTTGAAATGATATATAACCGTATTTTATTTTAAATTACGGATTGAAATGATAAATATCCGTATCACTTGACCATAGGATAGAAAATTATATATACAGACAACGTCGGTCTATATATATAAATATTTTGAAAATTATTTCTATGGTTTTGGGTAGAATTATACGGTTTAATAAATATGTATTTTTGATATTATATAAAAATATTTTATATAGTTAAATTCATGTATTTAAGCTATATATAAATTTGTTTAATAATAATAAGTTTAATAATGGAGTTGATTTTATTAAAATAAATTATGGTTAAGTATTTAAATCGTACTTTAATATAGGGGTTATAATGATCTAAATAAATTAAGATTGGATGGTAAATGGGATATTTATTTGAAGTTGAGCTTATTTAAGAATTTAACTCCAAAATTTGATGTAAAATTTATTAAACTTGAAATTTTAAAAGGTATGATATTAATAACTGGATTTTTATTCAAGATGAATTAAATGAATATTTCTAGTATAAACAAATTGAAAGAAATATTTAGTTATTGGTAAATTGAGTTTTATTTAAATGATTATGGATTATTATGCAAATATTTCAAAACTGAATAATAGGACATTGAATTGTTGAATAGAAATTTCCAACCTAATTTTGAATTTGTTTGATACTTAAAGTTTGAAATATGTTGAAATTGAAATAGTTTGTTGAAACCAAAAGTGAGTTGAAAATTTATGAATTTAGATTTAATGTAAAGTGAATAAAATTGTAAAGTCAAGGAATTTATTTTACTTTATAAAGTTATTTTAAATTCAAACTATTTTATTATATATCGTTTGAATATCCAAACTATGTAAGCTTTGGAAGTTATGGTTTTGAAGCTATAAAATTCGAAGTACTATGTTTGAAAGGTTATATTTCAAGCGTTTGGTTTTGAAATAGTATAATTTTGGAAGTGCTGTGATTTTAGAAAAGAGATTTATTTGAAATAAAATGATATTATATTGATTTGGTTTTATAAAAATAATATCATATTGATATGGGTTTTAAAATGGAAATGATATCGTATTTATATGGTTTTGAAATGGATATTATATTCTAGTTTTGAAGTACAATTATTTTAAAATGACCGCGGTGTTATAATAATATTTGGTTGTTAATGAGACCGGGATCGGAAGTTGTCATACTCTCTTCCAACTCCGAAAACCACGTTAACAACCATGTACGCGATGGAGATTCCAGAATGAAGTAGGATGGTGGCGACATTTACTTTAAGGTAAATATGTGGACCCAACTCCCATGAGTTGGCATAAGGTGGCTAAAACAGGAGCGATTGACGGGCTAAGAAGGTAGCACCTTTTATCGGACACATCCCTTCGATATTATACTCTAACTTTTTGATTTATTCGGTGGCCACATTTGATTTTGATTTTGGGGGTGTGGCTCGAGGTGGGCGGTAATAGCTGCTACGCGTTACCACCGGCCCAGAAGCGTAATTGGTATATCTAACCTAGCATTCCCTAGTTGTGCCATGTCACCTACCTAGCGCTCCTTGTACGAGTTTGGTTTTCTCCCGTGGCCCGTGGAGTATTTAGGATAGTCTCCCGATCTGGAGATGCGCTGATACTGGATGACTACTGGGACTATTACGTGTTAAGGTGGAAAATGTAAAACCTTAATGCTATTTAAAAGTAAGTTTATTTTACTATAGACATTATTATTATAGCGAAATATTACTACGTAGTAAATATAGTTTAACGGATCCTTAGGAGATGTGAATCCCAAGCATTTGTTAAGTTACTACACTCACGTTAGACACTGGATAGGAGAAGTCAAGTCCTGTAAACATCTTTGATTCCGTTCCACTCATATTTATTTTACCGTTGATTTAACTTACATAAGATCTTTTAGTTCTGACTCGAGTGTTTTGTCTTTTAGGAGATGTCAAATCCCGCAAACATCTCTGATTCCGTTCGACTCATATTTATTTTACCGTTGATTTAACTTACATAAGATCTGTTGAGGAGTGACCATCCGTGTAATTGCTTTGCGCGAGCACCGATATGTTAGATAGTATAACATGCATTTCTTTATCAAGAGGGAATCCGACATACTGATACAAACACAAAGTTACTACACAATGGCTATAATAATCTTCGAAAACAAATGTAGAAATAAGCATAACACAAATCAGTCACAGATAATTCATATCACAAAGGCGGAAGAAGATATGAATATATAACTAACACATGAAAGTGTATATCAGAGTAGTGGTCAAAAAGATCCATAATAATACAAAAGAATAGCAACACGTGCTATACAGAAGAATACAACTATGAGTCTATATCTCAAATGTATACAACAAAAAAAAAACTACTAATCTGAGTAGTTAACCAAAAGTAAGAGGAATCAATCCCAAGTGAGAAGTCAAGCTGAAGCACCTGTAACATCTCGGTCCGACCCGAGTATTATTTAATAAGAAAATAATAAACGGATCAGTCTAACTATAAGTATCAGATGAAACGATATAGAATAAGAGATATGACTAAACACATAATAATCACAATGCCAAGCTGTGATATATATAAGTTACTGAAAATCAACAAGAGATTACTCAATATCACCAAATCTACACAAGAATCAAAGGAAATGTCATACTCCTTATTTCGTTCACCAAACCATAATTATTGACGATTATATCAATGTCAATCACAAAAGTCAATGACACACAAATTCACCAATGCACAAATATTGATAAAACTTATCAATGGAAATCACGAAAATTGGTGAAACACAAATTCTAGAAATCATCTCAAGAAATTCAGTCAATTACACACGAATTCACCTATGCACAAAAATTGATAAATCATATCAATAGAAATCACAAAAATAGGTGAATAAGAAATTCCAGAATTCGACACACGAAATCGTGAAATCACAAGAAAAGGGGGGGAGGCCTATCACATGAACGGGAGCATTAAGGCTCACCAACATATGTGTCACACGAACGAGAAGCTATCTCATGGTAGCTTGCCATTAATTTTTGACACACGAATGGCCCGAAGGCCATGGGGAGCTACCCCACCAATTTGAGTCGAAACTCCACAAAACGGGGTTTAGTCTCCCTCGCAGACAAAGAGACATCGCACATTGCTAGTCTAAACCACAAAGATGATCGTCATGATCAACGAGAAGTGTCAATTACACTAAGCTAGTAAATACATGAGTTTAGCTTCATGTCCCATAACCACTTGCTTAACTTAAATATTTACGAAAAAACTGTAGATCTCCACTAGAAAATTGTCACAAGAGATTCAATCGAACAAGTCCAAGTTAACCGGCGAAGTAAACGCAAGCGTTTCATACCACTCGTTTTACTAAGTCGTTTAATTAGATTTCTCATACGAGTGAGGTAAAGGTTTATATATACTAATAGATTGGAAAATGGTTTAAGAAACGAGCTTTGTACTAAAATAGTGTTGAAATCATTTGAAGAAAGAGTTTTGATATTTACTACTAGCATAGAAACCTTTATATTTTTAAAGTGACAAATCGCGAAGAAGATTGTAGGAACAATCAATCACTAAAATTAACATACGAAGATGTGAATAAAAATCCAACGAAACCGATAAAGAATCCATCGAAATGGATATTCATAAATACCTAAATAGGAGTCATCAAAGTCATAATAAATGATAACAACAAATAGGAAACAACACGAATCGAATAAAGTTGGAAATTCAAGCAACTAGGCGAAATAGGCAAAATTGCATCAGGCCGGTCGGCCGGCTACAGAGCTCGGTCGACCGGACCCTGTTCCAAAAAAAATCTCGGGAAGCAGGTCGGTCGGCTGAGCCCTGTAGCCAGTCGACCGGACCAGAGACAGAAAGCTGCATATGCACCTTAGTAGCAGGTCGGTCGACCGGCCCAGGGGTTCGGTCAGCCGACCCTGATGTTCTGCAAAATGAAACCCATTTAATTGATGTGCAAACTCCACCAATTCGCAACCGAACGAGCATCGGCACTAAGGATTTATGCCAATCGACTACCCGGCCCTATGAGCTCCTCGTTGCATCACCAAAAACACATTTGAACATCAAAGCCATGATTTTTAAAGAACTGAACCTAAAACACCAAAAATTAGAATATTCACCAAATCAATCCAAACCAAAAGCTAATGCACACAAATAAGTGTTGGGAATTCATACCTAACATTCGAAGATAATTATAAGCATAGATGTGAGATAAAAATCTCACCTTTGAACCCAAGCAATTGAAGAAGAAGCTTGAAAGCAAAAGGAGAATCAACCACTCTTCAAATCCAGCCCAAGAAGCTTGATTCTAAGCCAAAAAGAGAAACATTTCCCAAATTAGGTTTAGGAATTTTCTGAAATCAAAGAGAGAAAGAGTTGGAGAAGAAGAAGAGAAGCTTACCAATGGGTTCTTCTATTAGTTTGGAGCTAGAGTTTGATTTGCAAAAGAAAACTAGGGTTTTGGAGTTTTAATTTCCCATCTCTCCCACCATTGATGCTTTAGAAATGAAAAGAGGAGAAAGTGAGGGTGAATGGGGAGGAGTGGCTCAGATTTGAGTATAAGTTAAACATAGGCTGAACCCAAACCCAAACCTAAAGTGAAAAAGTAGCAAAAATCAACTTACTCCAAACATATCGAAGCTTATTCTCAAAAAGGTCGCAAACGGCATTTTAAACTCAATGGGAGTGGTCCCGAGTCCTAATTCGACCGTATGCAAAAAGTAGCTTTTCGGACTAAATTTCGAGTATCGATAAAATATTTAAATAAAATATTTAAATATAAAAATCGATAAATATGCGGGTTGTTACAGACTCCCCTCCTTAAAGAAATCGCGTCCTCGCAATATTTAAGAAGAGAATATAAAGTAACAACCATAAAAGCATATTCAACACAAAAGAAATTTGAAATAAAAGGTTCACCTTAAAGAGCATGGGAAAGTAAGTCCGGATGTGATCGCTCGATGGACTCTCGACTCCCAAGAACCATTCTTAGGATTTGAAGACCATTGAACTTTCACAAGCGGAACATCTTTATTTTGAAGACGTTTGACCTCCGAAGCAATAATTCGAATAGGATGCTCCTCATAAGTTAAATTTGGCAAAACTTAAATTTCTTCCACAACACCGGGCTCAAGAATAGAATCGGAATCTCGAAGACACTTCCGAAGTTGAGAAACGTGAAACACGTCATGCATAGCAGAAAATTAAGCCGGTAATAAAAGGCGATAAGCCTTGGAAACAATACGTTCAGCGATAGGAAATGGTCCAATGTATCGAGGCGCTAACTTTCCCGATCGACTGAAACGTACAACACCCTTCATAAGTGAAACACGAATGAACACAAGATCTCCCACAGAAAATTCTAAATTCCTTCTCCGGTTATCGGCATATGATTTTTGTCTACTCTGGGCTTCTTTCATCCTATGACGAATAAGTTCAATTTTCTATGTGGAATCACGAATAAAGTCTGGACCTAAAATCAGCTTCTCACCGGCCTCAAGCCAACAAGAAGGAGATCGACATGGCCTTCCATAGAGTGCCTCGAAAGGTGCCATACCAATACTAGATTGGAAGCTATTATTATAGGAAAATTCAACAAGCGAAATATGATCTTCCCATCTTCCACCAAAATCAAGCACACAAGCACGAAGAAGATCTTCAAGATTTTGATTCACACGCTCGGTTTGTCCATCGGACTTGGGATGATAAGCGGTGCTAAAATTAAGCTTCGTTCCCAAAGATTTTTGAAGACTCTTCCAAAATCCACTAGTAAACAATGGATCACGATCACTAACAATAGAAGTAGGTACTCCATGCAATTTAACAATTTCTTTAATAAAAAGTTTGGCCAAAAGAGGTACGGTCCTATTGGACCGAACGGGAATAAAATGGGCGGATTTTGTAAGTCTATCAACAATCACCCATAAGCTATCATGACCCGAATGAGAATGGGGAAGGCCATCTATAAAATCCATGGAAATTTGGTCCCACTTCCAAATTGGAATCTCTAAAGGTTGCAATAATCCACCGGGCCTTTGATGCTCGCCCTTAACGAGTTGGCATGTCATGCAACGCTTAACGAAGTTAGCGATGTCAAGTTTCATTCCCTCCCAATAATAAAGTCGCTTCATATCCACGTACATTTTACTACTACAGGGATGAATGGTAAAGTTAGAATGATGAGAATCTTCTAAAATATCTTTACGAAGATCACTAATATTTGGCATGATAAGTCTACCAAATTTTCGAATGTCGCCACGAGAATCGATATCAAAGTCTTTCAAACCTTCAATATCAATTTTATCCTTAATATTTTGGCCAAGAAGAGCCAATTTAGGATCTAGCCCTTGAGCTTCAAGAATGTGTTCTAAAAGAGAAGGGTGAGCCTCAAGGCTACATAAAACAAGAGATGAACATAAATCGGAAACACGGTCTCGAATTTCGCAAGTGGATAAAATCTCGAGATCGTTCCATTCGGATATCATCGTTGAAATGACAGCTTGTTGTTTGCGGCTAAGAGCATCGGCGACACGATTACCCTTACCGGGAGTATAAAGAATATCATGATCATATGGTGCAAGAAATTCGAGCCAACGTTGTTGATGCAAATTAAGTTCCTTTTGAGAGAATAAATACTTCAAGGATTTATGATCGGTATAAAGAACAAATTTCTCTCCTAAAAGATAATGACGCCAAATCCGAAGAGCAAAAACAATAGCCGCGAGCTCTAAATCATGAGTGGCATATCTAGTCTCAGCAGGCTTCAATTGCCTAGAAGCATAAGCAATAACACGTTCTCTTTGCATAAGAACGGCACCCAAACCAACACGACTGGCATCAATATAAACAACGAAATCTTGATTCCCCTCGAGAATAACAAGAATAGGAGCATCAGAAAGAAGTTCTTTTAATTTATGGAAAGAAGTTTCACATTTGTCCGGCCAAATGTATTTAACACCTTTCTTCGTTAAACTAGTGAGAGGCACGACAATCTTAGAAAAGTCTTTGATAAAACGGTGGTAATAACCCGCCAATCCAAGAAAACTAAGAATCTCCGTCACACTCTCCAGTCTCTTCCAATCTTGAATCGCTTCGATCTTTGAAGGATCCACGGAAATTCCGAATTCGGAAATAATATGACCGAGAAACATCATACGAGATGACCAAAAGGGGCATTTAGAAAACTTTGCCTTTAATTGATTACTCCTAAGAGTTTCCAACACAATCCGAAGATGCTTTTCATGCTCCTCCTCGGTTTTTGAATACACAAGAATATCATCAATAAAGACGAGAACAAACCGGTCGAGGAAGTCTTTGAAAACTCTATTCATAAGGTCAACAAAATAAGCTGGGGCATTCGTCAACCCAAATGGCATAACAAGCCATTCATAAGATCCATAACGAGTACGGAACGATGTCAAAGGAATACTATCCTTGGCAATACGAAGCTGATGAAAACCGGTAGCTAAGTCTAATTGTGAAAAGACTCTAGCACCACTAAGCTGATCGAACAGATCATCAATCCAAGGTAAAGGATATTTATTTTTGATAGTAAGGTCATTAAGCTAGCGGTAGTCAACGCAAAGCCTAAGCGTACCATCAGATTTCTTCACAAAAATAGCTGAAGCTCCCCAAGGCGAGGAACTAGAGCGAATAAATTGCTTCGTCTCCAAATCGGATAATTGTTTCCACATCTCCTCATTTTCTTTATTGGACATACGATAAGGAGGACGAGTAATAAGTTGAGCTTCAGGGATAAGATTAATTCTGAACTCAATTGCTCGCTTAGGCGGTAATCCTAAAACGGGCTCGAATATGTCGGAAAATTCACGAACAACTTGAATAAGAGAAATAATATCTTCCTCATCATCATTATCGTCATCACGAGGATTTAAAGAACATAAAGATGCAACCACGCTGGAATTCGAATCTTTAAGATTAATAGAAATCTGCTTAATAGATTGAGGATGTCGAAAATGAATAGTCTGCTCAGGACATAGGATATGAGCTTCATAACGGTTAAACCAATCCATTCCCAAAATCATTCCAAAGCCTAAATAACGCATGACATGCAAATCGGCTAGGAAAGGAAAATCACACAAAATAATCTCGACATCTTTACACAATAAACTGATTGTTGCGGATCCACCAAACGGATTCGCAATTCTCAAAGAAGTCATTAAACACAAAACATCCAAAGAAAAAGTATCAACAAGTTCTTTCGATATAAAAGAATGGGACGCACCCGTATCAAAAAGAACTCGAATAGGATGATCACCAAATAAAATAATACCATCAGGAATGGAATGAGAGATACCTTGGCCATGAGATGTGTTGCCAGGGGCCTGAGCAGCGTTTAACTTTCCCTCCTTCATGTCCTGAAGTTTTGGGCAAGAAGATAAATAATGATCCTGGCTTTTGCAATAGCGACAAGTGCGAGGCTTTGAACACTTGTTCGCGTAATGGTCTTTCGAACCACAATTGTAGCATTTCCCTTAAGTAGAGGAAAAGGTCTTTTCAGTAGGAGTTGCTTGCCTCCCTTTCTTATTGGGATAAGGGCCTTTGAATTTGTTTGGCCTCTTCTAGTTGTTGTTGAAGCTTAGTTTGGAACCCACCACTTCAACATCATTTTTCCTATCCGCCTCCTCAAGACGAAGAGCGATATCAATGAGTTGGTCGAAAGAAACTTCTAATTTTAGAAGTAATGGCTTCTAGAGATTTGTGTTTACGCCATAGACAAATCTTTGATTTTTCTTCAATGGGGTGTTGATATATTCAACCCCGTATTTAGAGAGAGATTCAAAAGACGCGACATAGTCAGTTACGGAAGATTCACCTTGAACAAGGTCAATAAAACGGCGAGCCAAAGTCACCTTCTAAGCTTCTGGTACGAATTTTAACTCGAAGCGCTCTCGGAATCGCTCCCAAGTGAGATCCGCTTCATTTATTTCAGAAATCAGAAGCTCGTACCAGTCTAATGCTCTTTCTTGGAGCATACTAGAAGCCACCTGAAATCGGTGAAGATCAATGAGGTTCATGCGAGAAAAGATTCGATCGCATGTCCTTAACCAAGCATGAACTTCAATAATAGTTTCAGAACCTTTAAATGGCTTCCCACCCAGGTTGGTGTAATCATTGCACAAACGTGCAAACCCAGACTTAGGGCGAGTAGGTTCCGGATTAGAACCAGCTGCTTGAGCATTCGTGACAAGGTCAAGAAGTTGCTGGGTAGTCATAAAAACTCCATCTTGGGGAGTAGCACTAGATTGACCGTCGCTGGGACGGCCAGGTATAACCATTTCTCTTCCCTTAGAAAGAAATAAAGAAGAAGAAAAAGGTTATTCAAAAAATGAATATCAAACAATCTTGATAGATAAACAAGGAATCATAAAGAAAATAGGATGAATCAGTACGAAGACTCGAATTAAATCCTAAGGCACGACTCCTAAGAAGGACTTAGGACTATGATCCTTGTTAAATTATTCTACATTATTCCGAAGTTTGGCTTTGATACCAAGCTGTGACGCCCCACCTCTATACCCACGCTAGCCAAGAATGCTACGGAGTAATGCTGTCGACTAGCACGGAGAATAAGGCTGTTGAGTAGCGACCATCCGTGTAATTGCTTTGCGCGAGCACCGATATGTCAAATAGTATAACATGCATTTCTTTATCAGGAGGGAATCCGACATACCGATACAAACACAAAGTTACTACACAGTGGCTATAATAATCTTCGGAAACAAATATAGAAATAAGCATAACACAAATCAGTCACAGATAATTCATATCACAAAGGCGGAAGAAGATATGAATATATAACTAACACATGAAAGTGTATATCAGAGTAGTGGTCAAAAAGATTCACAATAATACAAAAGAATAGCAACATGTGCTATACAAAAGAATACAACTATGAGTCTATATCTCAAGTGTATACAACAAAAAAAACTACTAATCTGAGTAGTTAACCAAAAGTAAGAGGAATCAATCCCAAGTGAGAAGTCAAGATGAAGCACCTGTAACATCTCGGTCTGACCCGAGTATTATTTAATAAGAAAATAATAAACGGATCAGTCTAACTATAAGTATCAGATGAAACGATATAGAATAAGAGACATGACTAACCACATAATAATAACAATGCCAAGCTGTGATATATATAAGTTATTGAAAATCAACAAGAGATTACTCAATATCACCAAATCTACACAAGAATCAAAGGAAATGTCATACTCCTTATTTCGTTCACCAAACCATAAATATTGACGATTATATCAGTGTCAATCACAAAAGTCAATGACACACAAATTCACCAATGCACAAATATTGATAAAACTTATCAATGGAAATCACGAAAATCGGTGAAACACAAATTCTAGAAATCATCTCAAGAAATCCAGCCAATTACACACGAATTCACCTATGCACAAAAATTGATAAATCATATCAATAGAAATCACAAAAATAGGTGAAGAAGAAATTCCAGAATTCGACACACGAAATCCTGAAATCACAAGAAAAGGGGGGAGGCCTATCACACGAACGGGAGCATTAAGGCTCACCAACATATGTCTCACACGAACGAGAAGCTATCTCATGGTAGCTAGCCATTAATTTTTGACACACGAACGACCCGAAGGCTATGGGGAGCTACCCCACCAATTTGAGTCGAAACTCCACAAAACGGGGTTAGTCTCCCTCGCAGACAAAGAGACATCGCACATTGCTAGTCTAAACCACAAAGATGATCGTCATGATCAACGAGAAGTGTCAATTACACTAAGCTAGTAAATATACGAGTTTAGCTTCATGTCCCATAACCACTTGCTTAACTTAAATATTTACGAACAAATTGTAGATCTCCACTAGAAAATTGTCACAAGAGATTCAATCGAACAAGTCCAAGAATTAACCGGCGAAGTAAACGCAACCGTTTCATACCACTCGTTTTACTAAGTCGTTTAATTAGATTTCTCTTACGAGTGAGGTAAAGGTTTGTATATCTAATAGATTGGAAAAAGGTTTAAGAAACGAGCTTTGTACTAAAATAGTGTTGAAATCATTTGAAGAAAGAGTTTTGATATTTACTACTAGTATAGAAACCTTTATATTTTTAAAGTGACAAATCACGAAGAAGATTGTAGGAACAAACAATCACCAAAATTCACATACGAAGAGGTGAATAAAAATCCAACGAAACCGATAAAGAATCCATCGAAATGGATATTCAAAAATCCCTAAAAAGGAGTCATCAAAGTCATAATAAATGATAACAACAAATAGGAAACAGCATGAATCGATTAAAGTCAAGCAATTAGGCGAAATAAGCAAAATTGCATCAGGTCGGTCGGCCGGCTACAGAGCTCGGTCGACCGGACCCTGTTCCAAAAGAAAATCTCGGGAAGCAGGTCGGTCGGCTGAGCCCTGTAGCCAGTCGACCGGACCAGAGATAGAAAGGTGCATATGCACCTTAGTAGCAGGTCGGTCGACTGGCCCAGGGGTTTGGTCGGCCAACCCTGATGTTCTACAAATTGAAACCCACTTAATTGATGTGCAAACTCCACCAATTTGCAACCGAACGAGCATCGGCACTAAGGCTTTATGCCAATCGACTACCCGGCCCTATGAGCTCCTCGTTGCATCACCAAAAACACATTTGAACATCAAAGCCATGATTTTTAAAGAATTGAACCCAAAACACCAAAAATTAGAATATTCACCAAATCAATCCAAACCAAAAGCTAATGCACACGAATAAGTCTTAGGAATTCATACCTAACATTCGAAGATAATTATAAGCATAGATGTGAGATAAAAATATCACCTTTGAACCCAAGCAATTGAAGAAGAAGCTTGAAAGCAAAAGGAGAATCAACCACTCTTCAAATCCAACTCAAGAAGCTTGATTCTAAGCCAAAAAGAGAAACATTTCCCAAATTAGGTTTAGGAATTTTCTGAAATCAAAGAGAGAAAGAGTTGGAGAAGAAGAAGAGAAGCTTACCAATGGGTTCTTCCATTAGTTTGGAGCTAGAGTTTGATTTGCAAAAGAAAACTAGGGTTTTGGAGTTTTAATTTCCCATCTCTCCCACCATTGATGCTTTAGAACTGAAAAGAGGAGAAAGTGAGGGTGAATGGGAAGGAGACTCGGATTTGAGTATAAGTTAAACATAGGGCTGAACCCAAACCCAAACCCAAAGTGAAAAAGTAGAAAAAATCAACTTACTCCAAACATATCGAAGCTTATACTCAAAAAGGTCGCAAATGGCATTTTAAACTCAATGGGTGTGGTCCCGAGTCCTAATTGGACCGTATGCAAAAAGTAGCTTTTCGGACTAAATTCCGAATATCGACAAAATATTTAAATAAAATATTTAAATATAAAAATCGATAAATATGCGGGTTGTTACAGTATCATTTCAACCCATAGGGAATTCTATACTAACAGGGAACGTACAGAGTGAGAACAAATGTGATAATAATATAACATCTCAACAATAGGCATATATCATCAGTGATAAATTAAATAAAAAATAAAAAATATGATATGGTGTCATATATCACCAGTGAACAATTACAGATAATTGCATATTGTGTATAACAATTATAAAATTAATAGTTCAATTTTGCAGCATATGTCAGTTGTCGTTTCAAGTGAAATCAAATTTGATAAATATAAGAATGTTAATCGTGAGTGATTGCTCATCTTTCATGGCTAGAGAAATTTGATAACACGTCAAGCTATGATTTGAATCACGATCTAGACAATCGACTAATCCAAACAACAAGTCTCAAAGCAAAGTAAGCTTAATACGGCTTTGATGGACGAAGTTGATAAATAGGAATCGACAAGAACATATATATTTAAAATTTATCGTCTAATATCAACTCATATTAAAATAAGATAAAATAAATCTTTATAATATATATTTAAAATCAATATTTAACTTACATACATGTTAAACAAAATAAACCTTTATAGTATATTTGGAAAAATCATACATTAACAAAAATCAAAATCTATATCCTTTCTGTAAATCAACACTTAATACAAAAACATATATATTTAAGATCAAAACATATACAAATTACATTTTAAAGAAAGTATATATATGTGTGTGTATATATGTATCCTAAAATCAATATTGAATTCAACCCATACATATATTGTATAACGAAGCACATACAAAGATGGCAGGGCTACAGTTGTGCAAAAAATATACATATATATATATGCTTTGAATAATACATATTATATTCTAACAAATTGCTAATATAGATTTACATATATAACAAGGCAGCCCCCGAGCTAAAATACATTGGAAATATATGCAATATATATAAGCAATGTATATACATCATATTTTAAAACCATACTTAACACAATATTTAAAAAACAGTATATATATATATGTGTGTGTGTGTGTGTGTGTAAATTTTATTATATGTCAGTTATATATACATACATACATATATAGGTTGTTTGTAATATCTTGTAATCATGTATTCTATATATATATACATATATATATATATGTATGTATGTATGTATGTATATAACTGACATATAATAAAATTTACATATATATATACATATATATAACTAAATGTATAAAACTTATGTAGTAGGTGGGCCACTCAAGGTTATGACAAGTCACAGCTAATATACATACTTTATAAACATTATATATAACTATCACATCATAACTTATATAAACATACCATTAAAACAGTATATATATATATTATATACTTGCAAAACTCGGGTTTGGAGGAAGCTTTGCGAGGGCGGGGTGAGGCTGCAGCAAGGTGGAGGGACATGGCCAGAGCAGAGGTAGGGCTCAGCCAAGGGGAGGAGCGGTTGGGCTGGAAGGTGAGGAGATGTTTCGCACTAAGGGGAGAGGATGCCGGAGAGCGGGTTTGCATGGAGATAGACTGGGTGGAGAGGGGAGGGGAGGGAGGAGAGGTCGACATGGTGTTGCTAACCTATGGTGGTCGAGCACAGGAAAGCGACGTGGGTAGTCAGTGGTGAAGGCAAGGGTGGAGTAAGGGGAAAGGCGAGTGGGATGGAGAAAAGTTTTATATTAGAAAATTATATACGAGATTATAAACAAGGAAAAAGTTAAAGAATGAAAATGGAGGAAGAAGTGGATCTAGGCATTGAAGAAAGAAGGGGCGGTGAGAAGGAAGGCTGCAGAAATAAAACGAACACGAATACGCAGATATATATATATATATATATGTGTGTATATATATATATATATTAATTTGTAAATGGCAGAAAGAGAAAGAGGCAGAGAAACAGACCACTGAATAATAAATTGAAAT
Source organism: Allium cepa (assembly GCA_030765085.1). Taxonomy (NCBI): domain Eukaryota; kingdom Viridiplantae; phylum Streptophyta; class Magnoliopsida; order Asparagales; family Amaryllidaceae; genus Allium; species Allium cepa. The sequence continues at coordinate 605,033,300 of CM060945.1, read as the reverse complement.
GATGGAACAGTAACAGCCGGCCATTGATTCGACAAATAATAAATGCTATAGGCTGTTTATTTCATCCTTTTGAAATTTGAATGGACATAGACCATCGAAAGTTTGATAGCGGTACCGACACTGTTAACGTTTTCATGGATTTCACCACGTACCGAACTTTGAAAGTCACGTAGAATATACTTTGGAGAACAACACGACGATACGAACAAAATGGTACACAGATATCAACAATACGGTTATCCTACCAGAAGTTGATATTCGGCACTGATAATGCTGCTAAAACGCCGAAAATAAGATGAATGGAGCAATAGCAGTCCAAATTTGATGATATGAATTATGACGTCTCAATCAGAAAATGATTTACAAATTTGTTACATAAAAATATTCAGATTTGAGAAATATTTTATTATGATCAAATATTAACTGATTTAAATTTAATTAAAATTACATAAGAAAATAAATTTTCATATTATTTGATGAAATTTACCATTTGCTATTTTTATATAGACGTATACAAAATATCAAATTTTCATTGCTAAAATTTATATTTAAATTTCAAGCAAGATTTCAGTTAATTACATTATAAAAACTTTTAAAATTTACGGGTCGTTACACTCTCCTTCGCTCAAAACTTTTTGTCCCCGAAATGGAACGGTATACGAGAATAGAAACAACAACCAAGAAAGATAGATTGAAATGCAAAATACAACAAAAAATTTAATACCATATAATTTTCAATATAAATTAATTAATATTCAACAATTCGGTTTAATCCATTTTATTAAATCAATAAATAGTCATTCAATTCAAATGTGAGTTCAAACATTTTGACTAGACGCCAAAAAAATTATTTAGTTTTTTTTTAAATTGATTTCTATTCAATTAATTTGGTTTGAGTCTATTTTATTTTATCAATAATATTATTTATATTCATTTCTTTTTTATTTCAATTCAAGCTATTTTCATTCAATTTGATTTGTTTCAATTTATTAATTATAGTTACAAAATTTCTTTCAAAACAAAATTTGTTTTATTTAACTTATTTATTAAATTAATTTATTTTCAGTTGAGTTGATTCCACAAATATTCGAGTTCACTATTCTTAAGTTCATATTTATCTGGTTAAATAATAATCTCTTTTATGTATTAAATTTGTTTCACTTAACATATTTTGCAACCTATATTAGGTGTGTACGTATTATAATCACATATTATTCGACAAATAAATTTTCTTTTTTATTATCCAATTTATTATCAGTAAATTCCATTAACAAAAAATCATTTCTGATATCTATTACTTATATCATAGCGTATACTATCCAATTACATTTCAATTACATTTAAACTGTAACAACCCGCATATTTTACGGTTTGTATATTTAATTATTTTATTTTAATATAGCATCGATAGTCGGATTTAAGTCTGAAAGGTTACTTTGTGCAAACAGTCAAATTAGGACTCGGGACCACTTCCATTGAGTTCAAAATGGCGTTTGCGACCTTTTTGAGTATAAATATCGATATGCTTGGAGCTAGCTAAAATTTCTACTTTTTCACTTAGGGCTTTGGGTTTGGGTTTCAGCCCATTAACCTAACATAACAACCCAACTCTACTCCACCTCTCTTCATTCCTTCATAATATTTCCAACAACTCAAGCTTTAGAAAAATTGTGGAGGAGATTGGAAATTAAAATCCTAAGCCCTAGTTTCTTTAGCAAATCCAAGTTTTAGCTCCAAAATCAAAGAGAAGCTTAGATAAGCATCTCCTCCTTCTTCTCCATCTCAATCTCTCACCAATTTCAGAAATTCCCTATAACCTAATTTGGAAAATTATTGCTTATGATTTTAGATTGGACCTTTTAGAGTTGAGATCGAAGAGTGGTTGATCATCCTTTGTTTTCAAGCTTCTTCTTTCTTATTTTTGGTGTAAAAGGTGAGATTTTTATCTCACATCCATGTCTATAACTATCATTGTTGTTAGGCATGAATTCCTAACATCTATTCATGTTCATTTGCTTTTGATTTGAATTTATTTGGTGAACATTTCAATTTTGGGTGTTTTAAAGTTAAATCTTTAAAAATCCTAGTTTTGATGCTTAAACATGTCTTTGGGCTGAGTCGAGGAGCCTATAGGACTGGGTTGTCGTGTGGCATAAATCCCTAGTTGCAATTGCTTGATCGATCGGCTCTGTTTGGATTCTTGCCCTTTTGGGAACTAGGCTGGAAATACTGGAAAACAGGTTCCAGTTGACTAGCGCTCTAAGTCCAGTCGACTGACCTAGAACCCGAGATTTTTCCAGGCCTTGGCCAGTCGAGTGAACTCAGTGACCGGTCGACTGACCTGCTTGCTTCAGCGCAGTTTGCGTATTTTGCTTGAGATTCCAATTTTTATCGGTTCGTGGTTATCCGATTTGTTGTTCTCATTTATTATCGACTTTGATGACTTCTACTTCGGAATTTTTTGGGAATATACATTTTGATGACTTCGATATCGATTTCTTTGGATTGGATTCACGTCTTGGTATGTGAATTTTTGATTATTTATTGTTTTTACAATCAATTTTGTGATTTGTCACTTTAAAATACAATGGTTTCTATACTAGTAGTAAATATTCAAACTCCTTTACAAAGATGATTACTACTCTATTTTTCAATATCAAACTCATTTATAAAACATTTTCCAATCTATTAGTATAAACAAAACTTTGCCTCATTTGTTCGAGAAATGCAATTAAGCGACTTAGCAAAATAATTGGAATGAAACTCTTGCATTTACTTTGTCGGTAATTCTTAGACTCATTCGATTGAAAATCTTGTGACATCTTTCGAGTGGAGATTTATAGTTTGTTCGTAAATATTGAAGTTAAGCCAGTGGTTATGGGACATGAAGCTAAACTCATCTATTTACTAGCTTAGTGTAATTAACACTTATCGATGATCGATGATGATCATTTTGTGATTTAGACTAGCAATATGTGATGTCTCTTTATCTGCGAGGGAGACTAAACCCTGTTTCTATGGAGCTTCGGCTCAGTTTTGTGGGGTAGCAACCCATGGTCTTCGGGCCATTTTGTGGAGCTTCGGCTCAAATTTGATGGTTAGCAACCATGGAATAGTGTTCCGTTTTGTGATACACGTGTTGGTGAGTTTTCATGCTCCTGTTTTGTGATAGGCCTCCCCCTTTTGTGATTTCTGGATTTCTAGTTGATAATGTCTAGAATTTGTGATTCAGCAATTTTGTGATTGGCATTTATATAGTGGTCAATATTTGTGGTATGGTGAATAAAATAAAGAATATGACATTCTTTTCTGTGTTTTGAGATTTCTTGAGGTATTGTATGATTTTTGTGTTGTCTAATGTATACTTATCACAGTATGGCATTTTCGTTATCATACGTTTTTGTCATATCTCTTATTCTATCTCATTTTATCTGATATTTATAGCTAGACTGATCCGTTTATTATTTTCTTATTATATAATACTCGGGTTAGACCGAGATGTTACATGTGCTTCTGCTTGACTACTCATCAGGGAACATTACCTGACTTTTGGCTAACTACTCTAGTTTAGTAGTTTTTGTTGTTATACAAACGAGATAGACACTCCTTGATGTATACATATTCTTTTGTGTAGCCCTTGTATCTATTATTTTGTGATATTGTGGATCTTGTTTGACCACTACTCTGATATACACTTTTATGTGTTATATTCATATCTATTTCCTCCTTTTTGATATGGATATCCGTGACTGATTTATGTTATGTTTATTTCTATATTTGTTTCCAAGACCACATAGCCACTGTGTACTAGCTTTGAGTTTGTATCGGCATGTCAGATTTCCTCTTGAAATGAAATGCATGTTATGCTATCTGACATATCAGTGCTCACACAAAGCAATTACACGGATGCTCGCTCCTCAACAACCTTATTCTTCATGCTAGTTGACAGCATTAGTCCGTAGTGTCCTTGGCAAGCGTGATTACAGAGGTGGGACGTCACAACTTGGTATCGGAGCCAAACATCGAAACAATGTAGAGTAATTTAACAAGGATCATCGTCCTAAGTTCGTCTTAGGAGTCGTGCCTTCGGGTTTTATTTGAGTCATTGGACTCGTTCTATCCTATTTTCTTTGTGATGCCTTGTTTCATCAATCATTATTGTTTGATATTCATTCTGAGAATAACTTTTTCTTCTTTCTTTCTTTCTTTCTAAAAGAAGAGAAATGGTTGGACCATGCCGTCCCAGTGCCGATCAATCAAGTGCTACTCCTCAGGATGGAGTATTTATGTCAGCTCAACAGCTTTTTGATCTTGTGAAGAATGCTTAGGCTGTCGGACCCATTCCAGAGCCAACTCACCCAAAATCTTGATTTGCACGTCTGTGTAGTGATTATACAAATTTGAGAGGAAAGCCGTTCAGGGGTTCCGAGGGCGTTATCGAAGTCCAAGCTTGGCTTAGAACATGCGATCTTATCTTTTCTCGCATGAATCTTATTGATCTTCATCGAGTCCAAGTGTCTTCTTGTATGCTCTGAGAAAGCATTAGATTGGTATGAGCTTCTGATTTATTAAATAGTTGAAGCGGATCTTACTTGGGAGCAATTCCAGGAAAGATTCGATCAAAGTTTGTGCCGGAAGCTGAAAAAGCGACTTTGGCCCGTCGTTTTATTCACCTTGTCCAAGGTGAATCTTCTGTGACAGATTATGTCGCATCTTTTGAATCCCTCTCTAAATATGGGGTCAAGTACATTAATACACTACCGAAGAAAAATCAGAGATTTGTCTATGGCTTGAACAAGAGTCTCAAAAAGCCATTGCTTCTGAAATTGGAAGTTGCTTTCGATCTGCTTGTTGATATCGCTCTTCGACTTGAAGAGGCGGATAAAGAGAGTGACGTTGAAGTTGGGAGTGCCAAAATGAACTTCAACAACAACAAGAAGCGGCGAAATAAGTTCAAAGGTCCTTATCCCAATAAGAAAAGTAAACCAGCAACTCTGGTATCCAAGACTTCTACCCCTAGTGGCGGCCAATGCTACAATTGTGGTTCTAAGGACCATTATGCAAATAAGTGTTCGAAGCCCCTTGCTTTTCGCTATTGCAAAAGTTCGGGTGATTATGTATCTGCATGTCCCAAACTTCAAAGCAAGAAGGAGGGAAAGCTAAACATTGTACAAGCCCCTAGTAACACTTCTCGTGGTCAAGGTATTTCTCCATGATGGCATTAATATATTTCATGATCATCCTATTCGAGTTCTTTTTGATACGGGTGCATCCCATTCTTTTATATCAAAAGAACTTGTTGATACTTTTTCTTTAAGTGTTATAGATTTAATGACTTCCTTGAGAATTGCAAATCCGGTTTGTGGATCCACAACACTCGGTTTGCTTTGTAAAGATGTCAAGATTATTTTATGTGATTATTCCTTCCAAGCCGATTTTCATGTCATGCATTACTTAGGCTTTGAAATGATTTTGGGAATGGATTGGCTTAACCATTATGAAGCAAATATGTACGAACCAGAATTTTCGATCTCGAAAATTCCACGTAGTTATGAAAAAAAGAAGAAAGAGATAGAAGAAGAAGAAGAACAGAAACAGAAACATCTCACATTCGTAGCGGATAAAATATAATAATAAATAATAACAGTTAACAAATAATAATATTATGTCGATTACATTTTAATACATAAGAGTTACACATATATTCAAACACTGGACATGTACAAATCAAGTCTCAGATTTACAATAATATAATACATGTAAATACTCTACACGTTTCCTGCCACCCAGCTCACCTCTTGAGCTCCAGAACATCCTTACCTGAAAATCAGTAATACTCGGTCTGACCCGAGCATTACGTCAAAGTAACACCCAGGTCAAGCTGGAAACCAGCGTGAGTGAACCCATCCAACATGGAATACAAAGCATTTAAAACCCGAGGTAACTCGTGTCAGTTTACAAGTTCACAATATATTACAAACATCACTTATTCCACACATCCATTTTGTAAGTACCAGAGTTTAGATTTATAGAGTCAAATTCCTTTAAAACACTTCATTCCAACCTATAGATTTCACATATCAATCTATAAAAATTCAAAGTAGTTTCGGTTATCTTCTAATACCCGACCCCGGTCTCTTCGAGTCTCGTGTCATCCTAACCTAAGTTATCCAAAAGAAATACATAATATTTCATATCAGAGATATCAACTCACTCAAACATCAATACCATTCAATCATCCATAAGTAAATTTGATCACTACCAAATTAATTCAATTGATTGAAATTAAATTTCTAACCTCAATCTCTTAGATTCATTCATTTAACATTACTAATTCCAAATCGGTTAATTAGTCAACCTTCATTATTCATCTTAACTAATCACCTTGGATTAATTATTTTTCAATTACATTCAAGAAATTATTATTAATTAACTTCATAATATTTATTATTCTTAACCAAATCAATAGGTAATATTAATTATTTCATAAATCAATTAACTTTATTAATTACATTAATTCTTAATTACTTATATTAATTAATTTTCCATAAATCACTTATTATTTGATTAATTAATCAATCGTTATTTACATCATTAATTATATGAATAAGGATTTCTAGTTACATTTAATTTATCCCAATCAAAATTTAATTGCATTAATTAAAACACAGTATTAATCAAAAATCATTTCTGATTAATCCCAATCTACTGGTTTTTCATTTACTTCATTAAATAAATAAATTACTCCTTGATTAACCCTCTTAATTAATCTCTCGATTAATTTCACAAAGTAGTTATATTTTATTAATTTCGTTAAGTAATTATCTATCAAACCATCCATTGATTATTTTAAATTAATCAAACTTTATTAATTAACTTAAACCTTCATTAATTAAATCAAAACCATTAATTACTAAATTAATCAACCCAAATCATTAAGTAATTAAATTAATTAATTATACATTTTAATTACCCTTCTAATTTGATGAATCAGAAATCATTAAGCCCTCATTAACAATGAAAACATTTTCGTATTTGTGACTTAAGTTTTAAAATAATTTTAAAACCCAAATACTCCGTGTCAAACCACAATTAACTCGAGAAACAACCAAAGCTAAAATCACCAGATCATCAGTACGCATCCAAACAATTCAGTCATTCATCCAATTATTTAAATTTAACCATTTAAATTTAAATAAAAATCCAACACAGTGAGATTTACTCACCTTTCATTTTATTGCAACCCCTTTCCAAACCAGCTAGTCTCTTCACGATTATAGACCTAGAACAATATTATATAATTTTATTAATATTCGAATAGATCATACAATTAATTTTCCATTTGATAATTTTAGATAACTAACGATTTAATTAATTTTCTTTCTTTTGCTGTGAATATAAAACAGATGCTCTCTTTGCATCTATATATATACACACACACTTTCTTTTACTGTATATAAACAAATAGTAATTTCTTTACTATTAAAGTTTTTAACATATATATTTTTTCCCCTTTTCCCTGTTATATACATATATAAAATAAATAAATAAAAGAAATGTTAGAAATACCTACTGCTTCTTCGAATCACTAGCAACCTGCCGAACCACGTGGTCGTCGCCATCCACGCAGCAGCCATGGGAACACCCCACTGTCGATTATCCTCACCAGAACGCGCTTATGCGCGAGTCAAGTGAGCCTCCCACATCGCGACTTGCTTCGAGATCATTTCCCATCGAGCCTCCTATCCGCTGCTAGCGAGTTTCACGATCCCTCTGCTCGATGCCGAGCTCGAGCACACTGCCACTTGATCCAAATCGCGAGACCAGCAGACACGATGCGCCTCCCCAGCCTTGTCGATTCGAACTCGATTAAGTCTCGTGTCGCCCTACTTTAATTTTTTTTTTCACGTTTGATTTCTGTTGAAAGATGGAGAGGAACGACAGCGCGATTTAGAAAGAGGAGGAAGCCATTTTTTTAATTCGGTTTCTGTTATAAGACGAAGGAGGGGACAAAGATAAGTTATCGATTAGGGACGGCTTTTTGGGCACGCTTGTTTATTATATAATTAAATATTGAAAATATTTCGTGTTGCATAACACGAAATCCCGAACCCCAAATCAGACGTGCCGACATGCATTTATAAGGTTTTACCCGCATTCCGAACACGATGGAACGTGTTTCGGAAGCTAATTTAATCATATGTGGAAGTTAACTTTATAAATCGATTTAAAATATTAAATTATCGATTTTAATTTCGACGTATTTCTCACCTGTACGTGCAAATGGTAAATCCAAACGCTACGAAAATTGAAATCCTATAATAACTAACTATTACAGATCCAATGGAACTGGTTTCGTCAAATTCCAAGAATGCGCCTCGGAAGGCTATTTTTAAATATCGATTTAAACGATATACTATTAAAACTGAACAAATTACCTTTAAATTAAATTTCAACCATTCTATTACCTTCAGTATCATCAATACAAATTCTATAAGCCTTCAAATTATTTTTAACAGGCTTAAACATGAAGATTCAATAATTTACCCAATTTCAGTTTATTAAATCTAATAACTGAATTGCTATTAATAATAATATTTGAATTCAAGTTAAAAAATAACTTTTAAATATTTAAAATCAATTAGTTATTCCATTTCAAATTGTTAAAAATTCTGGGTCGTCACATTCCTCCTCCCTTAAAAGAATTTTGTCCCCGAATTTACTAGTTAGGAAAAATGGTCCAATACCCGTTTATCCTTTTCCTCAAAACCAACAGTTCAACGTCTTACCAACTATCTTTTATTAAAGACCCACTATCACCTCAACTAACCTTCCAAAACCTTCTATAGTTTCAAACAACATTATTTGCTCCACTTATTTAAATTTAAAATTTAAAATTCAAACTTAAATTATCACAGCTTTCTCAAAAAATTTCTAACACTCTGAATTATCGAAATTTTTTGCCAGCGTCTCCTTTGCGTGGCTAGGTCGGTACGAGTACAAAATGTCTTTACGGGCTCCCAAATTCCAAAACAAAACAAAAGCCAAGTGGCTAGATCAAAAACCCAATCCAATTTCATACAAAAATTTAAATACATACCTTTTTGTCGGGCAATTCAAATTATCTCTCGAAATCAAATCCGATTTTCTTTTCCCTTTAATATACTTGCATATCCTACTTAGCAATAATATCCAATCGTAGCCTTTTAAAATCATTTTATACATTTCCTTACAGAAGTTTTCACATCAGCTTCTATTCAAATTAGTTTTCCCCGTTTTCATATGAATTGAATTTATTTTAAATTTTGAATATTAAATTTTTTCTTCCGTTTATAACTGATTCATATCAATATTTAAATTAGTTTCATCCATTAATTTATTTTAGTTTCATATTTATATTGTTTTGTTACTAACAAAAAGTTTCTAAAAAAAATTTTCAAAAAATTTCTAACTCCCAAAATTTTGGCAGAGTCTCATTTGTACGGAGGAGCTGACAAGAGATATAAATATATATACATCGACACACACGGTTGGAAAAAGAAAAAACAGTTCATATTTCCTATTTTTATTGCATAGGCGTACCTTTATTTAGCATTTTAAGTAAGCAGCTTATTAATTTTAGCAAATAGCGCAACCAAATCCAGCCAAACGGCCATCCGGTACCTATACTTACTCAATTTACACATACAAGCACTATATATATGAAGTTTATAACATTTCTCTTACTTAAACAACTATAACACTTCAATTCTAAAAGAAATCATTTAAAATAATTTCCACGAGCAATTTATATGTTTTCAAAACTAATTCAATTGCTTTCAACCAATTTATATACCGTTTCCTTCAATTTTAATGGTTTGCAACTCAATTTCTTACAATTCAATTGATTTTTAATCCAAACATGCTCATATTCACTTCAAATGATTCAAAATCAATTTTATTTAACTTCTCTCAACCCATATTATTTTAATTACTTTTGTTTACAACAACGACAACTGTTTTTATGCAAATTCGACGATACTCGCTTAATAGAGTATCTATTTCAGTTTATAACTACTTTAAATTAATTTCAACTCATCCTGTATTTAATTCGATTTCATTTCAAATTTATTCACCAACATTCATTGATTTTCATGTTATCTCCGCACTGGATTCATTTTAAAACTACTTCTTTGAGCTTGACACCCTTTGATGCTTATATTTATCCATTTTCCAAGTAAATTTAACCCAAATCATTATTTAATGGTCTTCCATTCTTACTCGAAATAAAGCTTTTATTGACTTAAGTAAATTTTTCTTCAAATTAATTCACCTCTTAACTTAAGTTCATTCTGATAATCCAATTCCAATTAAAATTTTGATTTAATTTTTATTAAATCAGACCTCATCCATTTATTTATTTTTTCATTCAACTAACCCATTTATTCACCCATATTTAATTTTTAATTCACTTACTTAATTCATTTTCGAATTTATTTATTAATACCAAGCCATCCTCTATTTATTTATACTCACCCGGGTTTCGTTTGCAATTCAAACCATTTCTATTATAATTCATTTTCCTTTCATTCGACAACACTTCCATTATATCTAATTTACTAACAAATTACGTTAAATATTATTTATAGCTCACTTGAATTTTATTTATAATTCAAACATCACCATTTCGATCCAATTCTATTTTATTTTTATTTTTACAACATCTCTTCTTATTTATTCATTATCAATTCCAAGTCGAATTCTATTCACAATTCGAATTCATTTCCAAACTCCATTATTAACTTGCAATCCATTTTATTTAACAAAGTTAAATTTTATCAACATACTCTCTCGAATGATTATTTAGCTAATTAGATTACTTTCAATTTTTAAATCAATATCCAATTTTAATTACGAAAAAAATCATTTCATTAAATTTTTTCGAGTTCAATTTTTTTTTATAATTCCAGTTTGGATTTCCTTCTATTTTTCCCAAAATTCCAACACTTTTAAATTCACATCATATTACTAAAATAGCTCTTTATAAAAATACTTCTTATAACTCGATATCTCAATCGGTCCATCTTGTTCTCATAGAAATTCAGTCATACGTTGATTAGGCGTAGGACAAAAAATCTACAAGTACTTAGTAAACCCATTTACAACATCCAGTGAAAATACTTGGAAAATAGTTTTATTGAAAATATCAAAAACAGATTTTGAAAATAGAGGAAATAACTAGCGAAAATGCTCTGGAAATCATCACCCCCATCCGTGGTCACAGTTACATTCCATGGTCACATTGCCATCGCAGCAAAAGCCCATGTAAATGTAGGCACTCCGCGCCCCTCGATTATGCCATGGAACCCATAACATATCGCAGTTACATTCCAGGGTTACGTTGCTATCGCAGCAAAAGTCCATGTAACTGTTGGCTCTCAGCGGCACACATGACTTTCGCTGTCATAATTAAACTTCTCCACTCCTACATAGGTTGCAGTCTACCGATATAAAATCAAACGCAGACTGTTGGCTCTCAGCGACACACACGACTTTCGCTAGTTACCATAGGTCGCAGTTACATCCTGGGTTACGTTGCCATCGCAGCAAAAGTTCATGCAACTGTTGGCTCTTAGAGGCACACACGACTTTCGCTATGGTATACTCTACTCATAATCCTCAGGAACTAGTTTTGTCCGAACTCCTCATAGGATCAACTTTAGAACCCCCCATGGGGCTCAAGGCAGCACGACCCGGTGGCACTTCTGAGAAGTTCATTTCAAGGGAGCACCTTTTCCCCCAGAGCCATCATCAAAACACTTTATACTATATATATATATATAGTACCTTTCAAACCATACACCTAGTATGATCTCATACAAAGCTCCTTTACACAAAATCGATTATCCTAAAATCGATAATTCTCAAACTAGGCTTTCCAAATTTTAATATTGATTTTACCCAAAAATCAAAAGCCTTTCCAAATCCAAAGCTTCCCAAAACCTTTTCTCAAAATCCTGATAAGATCCATTATATATATAGATATATATAATTTTTAAAACTTTGGATCATTTCAATCTTGTATAAAACTCCTTTTATACTTCAAACATTTTCAAAAATCCTTTTCTCCCAGCAATAGATTCAACAAGTGAAGATTTATCTTATATAACAAAGATATATAACATTGTTTATTCAAAACAAATACTCAAATTTGATTACTCTTTCCATTATCAATTTCATTCAAATCCGTACGATATACACATATCATCCGTACGCTATACCAATCTGATCACTCAATCGATCACACAGTTTCACTTCCGAACTATTATCGTCCACCCGACTTCCTAGTGCGGTCACAGATCTGCTTGATTAGAAATCGTCATTCTCCTTGCATAGCCATAACTATAACAGAGAATATCCAGAACTAATCAACAATCTATATCCACGTTCGCCGTCGAAAATCGAGTGTGTTAACTCCACTTTTTCAGCATGGCCGTGATATCAAAAATCGACCGAGAAACCAATGATAGTTCGTCTCGAAGAATAGTCAACTCAGCATCCCAACAAAGCAAGTTCTGTTGAATGGCTTTTCAGATAAGATCCCCTAAGGAGGGGGGTTCCAGGGGGGTGCCAACCCCCTAAGGTGGGGGTGCGGGGGCAACGCCACCGCCACGGTGATCGACCTGCCCGGTCAGGTCGCAGGGGTCCAGGGGGCAGCGCGCCCGGCAGGGTGCGGGGCAGCGCCCCGTCCAAAACGGTATACGACTTAGAGAATGGAGCGACCTATCTTCTACTCGAAGTCAACGACCTAACTGATGAAGCGGGTTAAGGAGCTAACAAGTGGCACGACTTACCGACTTAATAAGTTGCCGACTTAATAAGGTTGCCGACTCAAGGATTGGACGACCTAAGAAGTGCCACGACCTAACGAGTCAAAGGATTTAACGACCTAAATTCTTTATGCGACCTAGTACCTTCAGTCCTTAGCGACCTAAGAGATGGAGCGGCCTAGCGACTTAACAGATCAAGTGACCTAAAAGTAGTTGCGACCTAAGGGAAGCTGCGACCTACAGAACTCTGCGACCTAAGGGAAGCTGCGACCTATGGAATTCTGCGACCTAAAGGCTCTAGCTATGGCTACAGGAAGGTGTTCACGACCTATGATAGGTCGCTCACGACCTATGATAGGTCGCTAACGACCTAAATACATAGACGAAGAAGCCGCTTTCGTTGGGCCGTTGTGTATTAGGTCGCGCACGACCTAGAACTTAGAGGAAGCACGCATATACTTACAGACGGGGAGCCAGAGCTTCCTAGGTCGGTGACGACTTACGACCTTACTTAGGTCGGTCACGACGTACGACCTTACTTCGAAAAATGCCTATAAATACGACCCTAGTTCCAACTAGCAAAGGACTTGTTGGCTCATTCATTTCAAGCGCCGTTGCTCTGCTGCATTCTGAACTACTTCAACACCTTCAAGGAACTTCACGAAGAAATCAAACATGTCTAACATGTGTTCAAAGATTTGGATCGACATTGAAGTTTAGGCTACTTGTTCTAAGTCACTTGAAACTCAAAGTGTGTTGTAATCAAAGTGTAACTGCATTGACTTGTAATCAAATCGTCAATAAAAATATTCAAAGTGGACGTAGGCTCTCTCTTAAGCCGAACCACTATAAAATTGCTGTTGTTTACTGTTTTTTCACTATTATCTGCTTATAATCTGTTCCCGAGCTATCGGGTGGTGCTTTCACAATCTCACTTCATACACCGGGGTGTTAGCGTTCAAATTTTAGCGTTAACAGAGTGAAAAATCCCAACTCGGATTGATAAACTATCTCGAAATTCTGTGCTCGAATCTGGATCAAATCACTATACAAATAGAATAATATACGTACGTCCTACGTATTTTATCTTCATTTGTTATTATTATCCAAACCAGTATCCTTTCTATTCACATTCACTTATTCACTTTTGCCTTAATCCCTACTTGGATTATGACTTCAATCCTTATCTCAGTTGGGTATTTAATCAATAATAGTTTGAACGTTGAACAGTTTATATTTAGAAAATAGCTTGAAATTTAAAAATAGATAAGTAGTTGAAAAATAATTATTAGTTTGCAAAATAGCTGTAAAATAGTCAACTAATTGTAAAATAGTTGAGAAATAGCTAAATAGTTTCACAATTTTAGATAATTGCAAAATAGTTGTAAAATAGTAATTAATTTGTAAAATAGTTGAAAAATAGTCATTAGTTTATAAAACAGTTGAAAAATGGCTAAATAGCTCCAAAAATAATTGTAAATCAAATATAGAGTAATTTGGCTTTAAAAAGAAAGGTTGTATATATTAAATAGCTTGGAAGAATAAGTTTATGTTAAAACAGTTTATACTGAAAATAGTCCAGAGTCAAAACTGTTCACTTTCCCATCATTTAAATTTAAATTTCCACTACCATTTGAATTGACCCATTTCCAATTTAAATAACTCCAATTTCCATTGGACTTGATTTATTCCCAATTTAAGTTGAATTAATTCTCAATTTCTTTCCAACTTAAAATCAAATTCCATTTGATTCTTACTCATTCAACTTTATTTATAGGTCCAAATTATTCAAATAAATTTGGACAAATTTCAAATTGAATCCACTTCGATTTCAAATCATTTCAATTCCTGTTTGAATTTAATCCCAATTCCCATTCAAATTTTGAACCTTCAGATTAATAACCTTTCCCTTAATTTTAAAATTCACTTTGGGTTTCATATCACATTCTAAGGAAAATTCAAAACTCAACCTTAGAGTTTATTCACCAGGCTACATTTAAATTTTTAAATCACCCTTGGTTTTAATTCCAAAACAAATCATTTAAAAATCATCCAAACATTTCTTGTTTTAAAATAAGGCTGTATTCAAAATAGTATGAATTATATTATTTGTTATTTTCTGTAACTCTTTGAAACAATTGATTATTTCTGGACTTAGGTTTTGAAGCTTCACAATTTTAAAACCTACTTTAATTTAGAAGTTATATTCATCTTATAAATTTACTTCATTTGGCTTACCTAATAACAAATATATCGTTATTAAACACAATAACTATTTATTATAATACCCAAAGTAATCATATCTAGATACCAATTCCTTTTTGTATTATTCTTACTTCTATAAATTCAAAATTAAATTTCATTTTGAATCGATTTCAAATTTACCATTATTTAATTTCAATTTGGTTGTATTTCTTTTTTTTGTTACAATAATTTAACAACCAATCACCTACATATTTATTAGAAGGAAATACTGCTATATACATCAAAATATATTTAAATATAAAATCTTTTAAAACCTTTATATAAGAAAATAACAAGTACGCTCTCATACATACATACATACATACATACATACATACATACATACATACATACAAACACACACACACACACACACACTCAACTCATTCTAGAGTACTACTGACTCTATTTAATGAGTAATTCCCACTAGAGCCAAGGTTCTCGCTTAACCTTTCAGCTCTGATACCAACTGTAACGACCCAAAATTTTCAATCCCGAAATTTCCAGGTGGTTATGAAAAAAAGAAGAAAGAGATAGAAGAAGAAGAAGAACAGAAACATCAACATCTCACATTCGCAGCGGATAAAATATAATAATAAATAATAACAGTTTACAAAGAATAATATTCTGTCGATTACATTTTAATACAGCAGAGATACACATATATTCAAACACTGGACATATAAAATCAACATGTCTCAGATTTACAATAATATAATACAGCGGAAATACTCTACACGTTTGCTGCCACCCAGCTCGCCTCCTGAGCTCCAGAACGTTCCTACCTGAAAATCTATAGTACTCGGTCTGACCCGAGCATTATGTCAAAGTAACACCCGGGTCAGGCTGGAAACCAGCGTGAGTAAACCCATCCAACATGGAATACAAAGCATACAACTTATTTAAAACCCGGGGTAACTCGTGTCAATTTACAAGTTCACAATATATTAAAAACATCACTTATTCCACACATCCATTTTATAAGTACCATAGTTTAGATTTAAATAGTCAAATTCCTTTAAATCACTTCATTACACCCTATAGATTTCACATATCAATCTATAAAAATTCGAAGTGGTTTCGGGTATTTTCTAATACCCGACCCCGGTCACTTCGAGTCTCGTGTCATCCTAACCCAAGTTATCCAAAAGAAATACACAACATTTCAAATCAGAGATATCAAACCACTCAAACATCCAATACCATTCAATCATCCATAAGAAAATTTGATCACTACCAAATTAATTCAATTGATTCAAATTGAATTTTTAGCCTCAATCACTTAGATTCATTCATTTAACATTAATTAATTACAAATCAATTAATTAGTCAACCTTCATTATTCATCTTAATTAATCAACCTGGATTAAATATTTTTCAATTACATTCAAGAAATTATCATTAATTAACTTCACAATATTTATTATTCTTAACCAAATCAATAGGTAATTACTTCATAAATTAATTAACTATATTAATTACATTTCTTAATTACTTATATTAATTAATTTTCCATAAATCACTTGTTGTTTGATTAATTAATCAATCGTTAATTACATCATTAATTATATGAATTATGGATTTCCAATTATATTTAATTTATCCTAATCAAAATTTATTTGCATTAATTAAAACACAATATTAATCGAAAATCATTTTCGATTAATCCCAATCTTTAATTAACTAACTTTTTTATTTACTTCATTAAATAAATCAATTACTCCTTGATTATCCCTTTTAATTAATCTCTTAATTAATTTCATAAAGAAATTATATTTTATTAATTTCATTAAGTAATTATCTATCAAACCATCCCTTGATTATTTTAAATTAATCAAACTTAATTAATTAACTTAAACCTTCACTAATTAATTCAAAACCCTTAATTACCAAATTAATAAATCCAAATCATTAATTAATTGAATTAATTAATTATACATTTTAATTACCCTTCTAATTTGATGAATCACAAATCATTAAGCCCACATTAACAACGAAAGCATTTTCGTATTTGTGACTTAAGTTTTAAAATAATTTTAAAACCCAAATACTCCGAGTCAAACCACAATTAACTCGAGAAACAACCAAAACTAAAAAAACCCGATCATCAGTACGCATCCAAACAATTCAATCATTCATCCATTTATTTAAATTTAACCATTTAAATTTAAATAAAACTCCAACAGAGTGAGATTTACTCACCTTTCATTTTATTGCAACCCCTTTCCAAACCAGCTTGTCTCTTCAAGATTTTAGACCTTGAACAACATTATATAATTTTATTAATGTTCGAATAGATCGTACAATTAATTTTCCATTTGATAATTTTAGTTAACTAACGATTTAATTAATTTTTTTTACTGTGAATATAAAACAGATGCTCTCTTTACATCTATATATATATTTATACTTTCCTTTACTGTATATAAACAAATAGTAATTTCCTTACTGTTAAAGTTTTTAATATATATATATATATATATTTTCCCCTTTTCCCTCTTATATACATACATAAAATAAATAAACAAATAAAAGAAATGATAGCAATACCTACTACTTCCTCGAATCACCAGCAACCTGCCGAACCACGCGGTCGTCGCCATCCACGCAGCAGCCATCGGAACACCACACTGTCGATTATCCTCACTGGAACGCGCCGCCTCGCTTACGCGTGAGTCACGTGAGCCTCCCACGTCGTGACTTACTTCCCGATCACGACCCATCGAGCCTCTATCCGCTGCTAGTGAGGTTCACGATCCCACTGCTCGATGCCGAGCCCGAGCACACTGCCCCTTGAACCAAATCGTGAGGCCACTAGACGCGATGTGCCTCCCCAGCCTTGTCGATTCGAACTCGATTAAGTCCCGTGTCGCCCTACTTTATTTTTTTTTTCACGCTCGATTTCTGTTGAAAGATGGAGAGGAACGAAAGTGCGATTTAGAAAGAGGAGGAAGGAATTTTTTTTATTCAGTTTCTTCTGTAAGATGAGGGAAGGGACAAAGGTAAGTTATCGATTAGGGATAACTTCCTGTGCACGCTTGTTTATTATGTAATTAAATATTGAAAATATCTCCTGTTGCAAACCGAGGAAGAGCATGAAAATCATCTTCGGATTGTGTTGGAAACTCTTAGGAGCAATCAATTGAAAGAAAAATTTTCTAAGTGCCACTTTTGGCAATTTCGTGTGAAATTTCTTTGCCATATCTTTTCTGGATTCGGGATTTCCATGGATCCTTCAAAGATTGAAGCGATTCAAGATTGGAAGAGACTGGAGAGTGTGACGGAAATTCATAGCTTTTAACGCTAAAATTGAACGCTAACACCCCGGTGTAAGTAGAGATAAAGTGAAAGTACCACCCGACAATACGGGAATTAGAAGTAAATAAAAAAGTCACAGAAAAAACAGTAAAGAGACAACAGTTTTATAGTGGTTCGGCTTCAAGTTAAGCCTACATCCACTTTAATCTCCTTTATTGCTGATTCAATTACAACTTATACAACAATCTCCGATTACAACACCACTTAGACAAATAACTAGAACTCCGATGTAGGAGAATTCTTCAAATTTATGTTGAATGTATTAGATCTCTTCTTGAAGTTCGTTGAAGTGTCTTTCGTGTTTGAAGTGTCCGATGAGTCGAGAAATCAACAGAGTATAGACGTTCCAGAAATGTGCCGAAGTCCTTTTTCATTTGGAGTAGGTGGAGTATTTATAGGGAAAATCCGGGTTAAGTCGTAGGTCGCGAACGACCTAAGGTTAGGTCGCAGGTCGCTAGCGACCTAAGGGATACGAGCTACGGCTCATTCTTGTTGCTTTTGGTAAATTTGAGCGGGTTAGTAGGTCGTAGCGACTTATGGAAGAGAGGTAGGCGACTTAGTCATGCTGAGGTACTTAGTAGAATGACCTAGGCTAGTTGTAGGAGTAGTAGCGACTTATTAGTTGCTCGACTTATAACTGGGTGATATAACAACGGGAAGTTTGTAGCTCGTTAAGTCGCTAACTCTTTAGCTCGCTAACTCGTTAGCTCGCTAGCTCGTTAGCTCGCTCACTCGTTAGCTCACTTAGGTCGTCTTAGTTACTAGGTCGCTAGGTCGCTACTCCTTTAGCCTGGTAGGTCGCAACCTTTCATGGAATCACTAGGTCGTTAACTCGTAGGATCTCTTGAGTCAATATTTAGCTCTCCTAGTCGTAGGTCGTTGATCTGTCGAATTTTTGGAGTCTTTTAGGTCGTTAAGCCGTTGAGTCTTTCTCTTGCAATGTACTGTTAGGTCGTTGTATACTTAGGTCGCTTACCATATTCGGTCATTAGGTCGCTTACCATATTAGGTCGCTTACTTCTTCAAGTCGCAGGGTCGTGAAACAGAACGATATTAACACTTGCCCCTCGAAGTACACACCTATGTCTTAGGTCGTGTGCTTCGATGTACTTGTTCTAGGTCGCGGGAGACGTAACAAGCTAATTAACTCATGTGCTGATACGCCTTCTTCTTTCCCACCTATATAATCCATTAGCTCGCTTCTCCTTCCTTTCTTGATCGCTTACTTCTGCCGCCATTACCATACTCGGGCTTGCAAAATTTGCTCTTTTCCATCCAATTGTGAACTCCGATTAATGAATCTAGGTAATTTCAAGCACATATTTGCTGTGTTTACCATTATTCCTATAATCTTTCTGTACCATTGTTATTATCCCGTTGTAAAAGCACACGCGGATTTGTCTTCGATTTTCGTCGAATCGTCGGCTGTTGCTTTGAAGTTAGTAAGTGCTTTGAATTCTAGAAATTTAGTGAAGGTTCTTGGAGACCCAAAGGAGGAGATGAGGCTTTCGACGGTTCGAGGAGAGAAGGGGATTCATGGTTAATCGGGTTAATGGGTTTAATCATAATGCTTCAGGCGATGTGATAGCCAGTGGATGCGTGGCAAAGTATAATTGGAGAGGAGGCTCAGCGGTTTTGACGGGAGATAGCTCGAGATTGCTGATTTGTTCAGACGCGATCTAATAAATCTGATCGACCTAACAACCTTTATAACCCACCATATTTGGCCGACGTATCCATCTTTACCTACCTAACTTCCTGCGACTTAAACCACTTACGACTTAAGCTATATGCGAGTTAAGTTCTCCATGACTTAAGAGAGGCCGTACGACCTACTAATTCGCGACCTAAGCAACCGAAAGGCCTAAAAACCCTTGCGACCTAAGACAAGCCAAGCGACTTAATAAATCAGCGGCTTAACTCCTTGCGACTTAAGTTTTAGGTCGCGACCAAGCTAATACTTAGATAAAATGCACTGCCTTGTCTTGAAGCACAACTTTAACTTGTAGGAGCATGAATAATGAGCTCTTTGACTTGAACAGAATGACTTAATGGAACTTCGACCCATGCTAAGTCGCTTGAGCTTGATTGCTTGCAAAAATTGGACAACACTTAACTGAATTTTCAACTTGAAATGTTGAGATAAACTGCCTGAACCTACTGCAGTTCTTTATAGATTATATTAACTTTTAATGCTAATAACCTGTTAAATTCAACATTTGCAGAAAACTAGGATGAATATACTACCACTGACTGCCCACATCGAATGATAGATTAGTCGATAATGAATAATCAACTTAGAGAAATTATACGAATGAAGTGTTATGAATCAATAAATTCAAGTGAATTATTAATGCAAAGAAAAATTAATCAACTAAAGCTGATCTATTTGCATCAACACTGCACTTGTACTTGGACCTAAAATAACAAGCCCTGAAACTTTATAATCGACAAATGCCTATTAGTTTAATTTCAGTCACATCTGCTTGTCATTTTATTAGTTTTGCACAACACTTCACACATTTAGGAAACGTGCACCTTCTTATTTGAATATCCAATTCCTTGTGTAGAATGACTTCTCAAGAAGAGATAGTAGAACAAGCTGAAGAAGTCTCCCCAATAGCTAACGCCTTGGATGATCCCCCGAAAAGAACTCCGACTACTCTGAATCAATGGGTGTTCAATCAACTATGTATCCAGTTTGGTATTGCTGAGGCTGACGCTTTGCTTCCTGAGGTAAACGATAGTGCTGACAGGTCATCTCTTGGTTTCATCGCAGTTAATCGTCAGATGTGCTTGAGTGGAGCCATTCCTCCCTTTAATGAGTTTCTTCGACAGCTCTTTCTCCGGTTGACTATCTCTCCCTTTCAGTTGCATCGCATTGGCTATGCCATCTTGATGGGACTATGTGTACTGTTCAGGAGGACACTCGACCGTCTTCCAAGCTTAGAAGAAATTTGTTACTTATGCATATTTGCGAAGAATAAAGGTCATCTTTCTATAATACTTGTGAGAAGAGCAAGGAATCGTAAATTGATCACCGATCTTCCCGAAAGCGCCCACGGGTTTCTGAATCAATTTTTCTTCATCCGTTGCCCCTAAGGATTCTACAGCATTTGGAGAGTAGGAAGTAAGCTCGCCTATTTCCGTTCTTTCCATTTCTAAGCTTTCCAAAATCCGAGTTGTTAAGTGCTAATTTCATTCTTTACTTTTACAGCACTTCCTCCTCTTTCTAAAGATTCCAGCCATAAGCCGACTTTTGAAAGACATAGTGCTGTGGCGGTTGAGGAGAGAAGCATCAAATTTCTGCTGAAGGACGAATTTTTGCATCAATTCGGACTTTTGCATTCTCCCTAATCTACCCAGCTTTATGATGCCCCTGGTTCTCAAGCAGAGACTCCAGATTCCCCAGTTTCCTCCAAAGAACTTACACCGAAGGAACCTACTGCCGAGGCTTCATTGGTGAAATGTTCTGCTTCCGTTGACGTTGTGGGGTCATCCGACAAATTTGCACTTCCTCGGTTATCGAAGAAGAGGAAGCTCCTTACATTCCGGAAAGGCTGTTAATGCAGGAGCTGAGAGAAAGAGTCCCGCTAGGCATGACGGTGATGACACTTTTGAGGGATTGAGCGACTTGATGGTTACTTCACATGAACTCTTCTAGGATTATTCTACCGCTTCTAAACTTGGTTCTCCAGTAGTTGAAGTGACATCAGTTTTGCAAACAACTGCATCAACCCAAGACATAACTCTTAAGCCGAAGAGTGGTTTGTAGTTTGACGCGCGTAGTTCACACGCCACACACACTTAGGATTTTAGCAGCTTTGTGCACATAACTTCCTTGCTTTGAAGATTTCTGAACTTGTCTCTTCTTCATTTTCAGGTTCTCCACTGGGACGTAGCGGCTCTTACTATGATGATTTTCAACGCTATGGAAGGCGCGACTCTTATGATCCCAAGCGGTATCTTCCTATCCTAAGGGAAACTGATGAAGAAAGAGCCGCAAGAAAAGCTCGCGAGAGGCGGGCTCACGAGGAGCGCTATGGGAGAAGGGATGAACGACATGATTCTTCCCAGAGAGGTGATGATTCCCACAAAAGAAAATCTCATGATGACAAAGGGAAAATTCACATCGCCGAAGATCCAAGTAAACGGGCGAAGCTTAGTGAAAGGCCAGGGTATGCAATTTCTGAAAAGCCAGCTGTTCCCCTCTCTTTGGAAATCCCGTCCATCTCTCCTGCCCTTCAAAGAGCTGATATTCAAACGATCATCAGTAGGCCTTCGTAACAAGTTGGAAAGGGTCCATCTACTGTTCAAAGCTGGTTTCCCCACTGGTGCTTAAAAGGAGTGCGTTTTGATCTTGATTTGGTCCCAATCGACAAGCAAGCTATGTTGTGAAATCTTGATGCCGTCAAACTCCATATTGAGAGAATGTCCGGTTGGCAAAAACTTGTTGACGAGCTTCAAAGAGTAAACTGCGCAAATCTCAAAGCCATGCTGACTATAGAAAACGATAAATCCGAGTGGCAGAAAACTCTCGACCATCATGATGCAGAGATGAAGAGCATCGCCTCTTACAATGAGAAACTTGAAGCGGAAATTGAGAAACTCAAAGAAGAGCTTACCGCTTCTTCATTTCTTATTCTCAAAAATAAGAATCACTTCAAAAACAGGTGAAAGATGCTCATGCCGGGCAAAGAGACGCTGATGCTAAATTCGAAGTACAAAAGAAAGTTATAGAAAGCTACCGAACTGACGTTGCTCAGTTGCAAGAAAAAACCAGCTCCCAGAACTTGGAAATTGAAATGTTAAAAGCTCGATTTTCTGAAGTTGAAAAAGAGTGTGATGAAGCTATCGCCGGCAAAGCAGCAGCCGAAGAATCTCATGAAGCGACCAAGGCCAACATCAGCTCTACCTTATTCGAGTTTTACATACATAGTGTTCTGGGGCATGGCGGCCTTTCGTTTTTGGGCCCGAAGTACGAGATCACTTTGGCCGAAGTGTGGGAGACCACAATTGATATGGTTGGAGGCGCTGGCTATGCTGAAGCAGATCTTGAGGCACACTATCTGGATGATGATGCACGTGCCGCCCTTGCCAAGGGGAAGGAGCAACTTGCTAAACAGGGAGCCGGAATGGCGGAAGCAGAACCTTTAGGGAAGGCACATTTGACCGACCCGACTCTTTCTTCGGTTTTGGCCGACATTGATATCATTGGCTCCAATTCCCATTCCTCGCCTCCTGCCAAAGCTGACATTGAAATTGTAACTGCTCATACTGGAGATGAGGCTCAAGAAAGCGTTGAAGCACAAGGCTTTGAAGTTGACGTTATAAAGCCAACTTCTCCAGGTAACTTCAACGTTGATTTAGCTCATGTGGATTACTTATTCACTTCATATGAACTTGACGAACTTTTTGATTATTACTTAAGTCTTGACGCGCCACTATCTCCTCTCTTTGCGGGGAATACTGACTTTAACTTCTCTTCTTCTGTAGTGAAAACGCCAAGTGCCACGCAGACTTCTCCTCTTCCAGCTGTTCCACCTCCTTCTCTTCAAATTACTCCTCCTTCTGCTTCTCAACTGGGGTCGGAAGAAGAATTGATAGAAGCTCTTCAAGGATTGGACGACCCGGTTACTTCGCAAGAGCAGAAGGCTGACGAACTTGAAGAAGGTGAAAAGACTCCGGAGCAATTTCATGAGGACACAAAATTGTCTGCACTTATCACTCCGGACAGCGCGTCTTCTTCAAGGAAGAAGGGGAATCATGCAATTTCAAAGAGGAGAAGGAAAAGAACTTCTGCTGGCGAAGAGAAGGCGAAAATAGACCCAGTAATAGCTCTATCTCCTTCTTCCCCGACTCGACCAGGCCGACTCCCAAAGTTAACTATTAGGCCAGGCGAGGGCTCTAAAGGTGGCGGGAAGAAGAAATAATGAGTGTCGTTCTACCCTTCTTGTTTTGCTTTTTGCTTGTACATAAAGGCTTGTATTGACCGAAATTTGTGCGGGCACCGGTCCCCGCTCTTTTGAAACCTGCACATGTACAAAAATTTTGTAGTATGGAATGAAATGATTCTTTTTACTTGTACAATATTTGACTGTATTTGTGAATGCATTTATTCCTTATTTTCGCACAAGTATCTTCACTGTGATATAGCAATAAGTTTGTGGTATGTTGCTTGAGCGTTGCTTTATTAATATAGCTATATTGTATTGTATTGCCTCCATACCATGGATTATTGCAACTTCTTTCATTTGATAAAACTTTGGAGAACAGTTCTTCTGTTTCGAGAAGACTTGTACTCTTAAGTTGGAGAACAAAACTTTTATTTCGAGAAGATTTGCACTCTTAATTTGGAGAACACTTCTTCCACTTTGAGAAGGCTTGCACTTTTTCTTTAGAGAATAATTTTTTCATTTTGAGGAAATGTTACTCTGCTTTAGTAGAGTGTGCCTTGTATTAGAGAAGTCTTCTCTCTCTTTTGTTTGGAAAAGTTTTTACACTTCACTTTCGGAGATAGTCAATTTTATTTTTCGACAAGTAGATTCTCCTACGCGGTGAAGTGAGTTTCCAAAGAAGGCTTTGAATTAGCACTACAACTTCTGGGGAAGAATATTTTCAAGATGGAGAAATTGATCTTCCCTTGAGAGTTGCAGTGTGCCTCCGAAGAGGTTTTTTTTTTATATTCTTGTTGTGTCTCGTTGGAGGGCTTTTTTGCTTCATTCGCTTGAAAGCGCTTTTCTTGGGACGGGCCTCCAAAGAGGTCTTATGCCTCCGAAGAGGTCTTGTGCCACCGAAGAGGTCTTGTGCCTCCGAAGAGGTCTTGTGGTGCGTCAGGAGAGGTCTTGTGCCTCCGAAGAGGGCAGGTGTGTGCCTTTGGCGAAGGCGAGTGCCTCTGAAGAAGGCTTGTGGTGCCTAGGGAGAGGTCTTGTGCCTCCGAAGAGGTCTTGTGCCTCCTAAGAGGTCTTTATTTGACTGCCTAGAAGTTACTCTCTCATGGTTGAATGGATTCACGGGGCAGACACAAGTTACTTAATTGGATGTCCGTTTGCACAAACGATCGCAACAAGTTAACAAGGGCCGTCGGTGATTCCACCAATCTTTTTTGGTTGAGTAGAGAACTTTATTTTTTCGGCGTGCCTCATTAGAGGTCTTTATCCTCCAAAGAGTTGTGCCTCCGAAGAGGGCTTGTGCCTCCAAAGAGGTCTTTTGCATCCGAAGAGGTCTTTGGGGTGGTTGGCTTGCCATGAAGGTTGCGTCTCACGGTTAAGTGGATCCACTAGGCGGACACAAGCTATCCAACCGGATGTTCGTTTGCACAAACGATCGCAATTAGCTAGCAAGGGCCTGGTCCTTCGTTTTGGGAAGGTGCCTCTCCGGTGGTTCCACCAACCTTTTTGTTCAGCGGCAGGACTCATTTTTGGCTGTTTTCTGTCTGCTCGCCCATGTCAGTTCGTCAATTGCTCATTAGCGATTCCATGTTATCATTTTTCAAGCACATGTTCCTTTCTTTTGCGAGTAGTTTGTCTTATCCAAAGAAGTATACTTCATTCTTAAATGAGTCCGACGGAATCACTAACTGTTTGAATGAAGCACTCCTTATATAGGATTTGGAATCTGGAATTTTTGTAGCTTGACGTTTGTTTATCGAGTGATTTCAGGTATCGCTTGGCCTTGTGATGGGTAAGCTTTGCTTTAAGGGCCTACAATGATAAATCGAAATTTTAGCAAGACATTTAAAGTATTTACACATCGAGACAAAATAGGCATTTTATAATAGTAGAGAACACAAGATTTATAGTGGTTCGGCCAAGAACTGGGCCTACATCTACTTTATAGTTCTTATTATTCATTTGCACTTAGTTTTACAATAACTTGCAATACAAGATTCATACATCCATAATCATTTTACAAATTTAAGCAAAGCTTCTAAGTAAAATATGGACGCAACTGATTGCTGCATCAAGCTCTTGGAATTGGATCTCCTTTGACAGTTGTCAGTTTGAAAGTGCCATCAAGAAGTTTTTTCCTATGACATGCGGCCATTCCCAATTTGGCGCAAACACTCCTGTTGCTGTCATGATCATTTTCAAGACTAGATCCCCAATCTCGAAGCTGCGTTGGCGAACTTTGGAACTGAAGTGCCTGGCAATCCTTTGCTGATGAGCTACAATTCTGAGATGAGCCTCTTCCCTTTTCTCATCTAGGAAGTCAAGTGCTTCAAGTTGCAACTTTTCATTTTCAGCTTGGTTGAAATGAATTCTTCTGTGTGAAGGGACTTCTATTTCCACCGGAATCATTGCTTCTGATCCATCTGCTAATGAAAATGGAGTGTGCTCAGTCGCAGTTTTGTGGGTAGTTTTGTATGCCCATAGTGCCAGTGGCAGCTTATCAACCCAACCACCTTTTGCTTTTTCCAACTGTTTTTTGATGGTTGACTTGATAATTTTGTGTACTACTTCCACTTGCCCGTTTGCCTGCGGATGAGCCACTGCTGAGAAGCTTTTTTGGATCTTGAATCGCTTGCAAAAATCCTGGAACTCTTCGCTTTCGAATTGGGTACCATTGTTTGTGATTATCTTTTGAGGTACACCATAACTACAAATGATATTCTTGGTCACAAAGTTTATCATCTTTTTAGAGGTAATAGTAGCTAATGGTTCAGATTCAGCCCATTTAGTGAAATAATCAACAGCAACAATAGCATATCTGATTCCGGACTTGGCGGTTGGAAAAGGCCCGATGAGATCTATTCCCCATATAGCAAATGGCCATGGACTGACCATCTGCGTTAGCTCGTTGGAAGGAGCTCTTGGAATTTTTGCAAATCTTTGGCATCGGTCACACTTTCGGGCGTAGCAAGTAGCATCACGATTAATGTCTGGCCAAAAATATCCATAACGGAGAATTTTCTTTGCTAGAGTTTGACCATCTGAATGATCCCCACACTCTCCTCCGTGCACTTCAGCTAAAATTGTCTTAGCTTCTTCCTTGGTTACACATCGGGGCAATGGCATTGAGAATCCCCGTCTGTACAACCGACCGTCTTGCATTACGTACCTTAAGGCTTTCCTTAACAGCTTCTGACGCTCTTTTGAATTTTCTGGAAGGGAGCCGTTAAGCAAATATTCCTTGATTGGAGTCATCCACGACTCTTGCTCTTGAGAAACAGTCATGATCCAGTCAATCTCTATTTCATCAATACTTGGGGCT
Organism: Allium cepa; assembly: GCA_030765085.1. Taxonomy (NCBI): domain Eukaryota; kingdom Viridiplantae; phylum Streptophyta; class Magnoliopsida; order Asparagales; family Amaryllidaceae; genus Allium; species Allium cepa. The sequence continues at coordinate 605,005,716 of CM060945.1, read as the reverse complement.
AACAAGACTTTTACAGGAACCAATCGTAGTAATCGAGCTTCCCAGTGCTTGCATACTTTGCGAGAGAATCTGCCTTCATGTTCTCTTCCCGAGGTATATGACTTATCGTATAATGATCGATATCATCGAGAAGTTCCCAGGCCTTGACAAGTAAGCAGACAGATTTCCTCCTTTAGTTTGAAACTCTTTCTTGACTTGGCATACAATAAGCTGTGAATCACTGAAGATCTGCAACACTTTGACATTCAGTTCTTTAGCAATCTTCAAGCCGGCAATAAGAGCTTCATATTCTGCTTCATTATTTGTCGAAGGAAATTCCAATCTCAATGCGTAACAAATTGATCGCCCTTCGGGGGTTTCAAGCATGACCCCAGCTCAAGAACAATAGTCGTTTCTCGCGCCATCAAAATATAGTTTCCATCGGGTCGGGATGTCATTAGTAACTTCTTCCTCGCTGTCACCTTTATCTGTGTATTCTGCAATGAAATCCGCTAAAGCTTGTCCATTGGTTGCTCTTCGGGGATGGTAAGTGATATCATATTGGCTGAGTTCAGTATTCCACTTCAGAAGATGGCCCGAAGTCTCAGGGCAAAACAGGACTTGCTTTAGACGTTGGTCAGTGAGGACTTTGATAGGATAAGCTTGAAAATATGGCCTCAACTTTCTGGAAGCTATCAGTAGGAAATAGGCGAGCTTTGAATAATTCATCTCTACCCAAGTAAATCTCTTGCTGATATAGTAGACCGGACGCTGAACTTTTGCATCTTCCCGTACTAATGCTGCACTGAGAGCATGAGACGAAACCGCTAAATATATGAAAAGATCTTCACCGTTGCCGGGCTTAGAAAGTATTGGAGGCGCTTCCATGTGACAAATTAGTTCATCGAAAGCTTTCTGACATTCCGGAGTCCATTCAAAGTTTTTCTTTCCTTTCTTTAGAGCGTCAAAGAATGGAATGCATTTATCCGTGGCCTTGGAAATAAACCGACTCAAAGCAGCAACTTTCCCATTGAGGCTCTGCAATTCCTTCTTTGTCCTAGGGGCTTTGACTTCTCTCAGAGCAGTAATTTGAGAAGGATTAGCTTCAATGCCCCTAGCACTCGCAATGAAACCCAAAAATTTCCCGGACTCTACCCCGAATGAACATTTCAAAGGATTAAGCTTCATTCCATACTTTCAGAGGACGGCGAACATTTCTGCCAGGTGATCCATATGGTCCACTGCCTTCTTTGACTTCACCAACATATCATCAACGTAAACTTCCATAGTTTTGCCAATCTGTGACTTGAACATAGCATTAACAAGTCTTTGGTAAGTTGCCCACGCATTCTTCAGTCCAAAGGGCATGACTCTGTAGCAGTAAAGACCGACGTCGGTGATGAAGCTCGTGTCCTCCTGATATGGCTCATGCATCATGATTTGGTTATATCCGGAGTAAGCATCCATGAAAGGCAACAATTCATGCCCAGTTGTTCCATCCACCAACTGATCAATCCTGGGTAACAGGAAGCAGTCATTGGGGCAGGCTTTGTTTAAATCTGTAAAATCGATGCACACTCTCCACTTTCCATTTGCTTTTTTAACCAGCACCGGATTAGAAACCCAGTTTGAATAAGTGGACTCTCTAATGAAACCATTCTCTATGAGCCGATCTACTTCTTCTTTCAATGCTGCTGACCTTTCTGGACCCTGGGTTCTTCTTTTCTGCTTCACAAGTGTAAATTTCGGATCAATATTTAGAGTGTGTACAGCGATTTCTGGAGATATTCCACACATATCGGCATGACTCCAAGCGAATACATCTAGATTTTCTTTCAGAAATGATATCAAAATATTTTGAAACTTCACACTTAGTTGCGAACCCACATTTAGCACCTTGTTTGGATCTTTCGGATCAATAGGTACTGGCACCGTTACTTCCACTGGCACCACTCTATTCTCCCCCGTAGTGGGTTTTCTGGGATGCATTTCTTTTTGTGCTCCACTATGCTCGCCAGTGCAGGGTCCACCCTGTAATTGCTACAAGATTTGTTCTTTGATGCGGAGTGGAGCTGCCGCATCCTTTCCTATCTCTCTCTTCCTTGCTTCCCGCAATTCGATCAGATAACATTCTCGCCCAGCATTCTGATCCCTTTAATAACACCAACACCATTATCCGTGGGGAACTTCATAGTGAGGCACCACAGGGAGAGAATTGCCTTGAATGCTGCAAGAGTTGGCCAGTCTAGAAAGGCATTGTAAGCAGAAAATCTGTCAACAATCACAAAAGTCTGCTGTCGAACCACCTTTTTCTGACCCTCTCCACGTTCAACAAATAAGTCAATAGTTCCAATTGGCTTCTTTGGTTCCCCAGTGAACCCAGAAATCTTCTGCGATGAAGCCTGAACATCAGCCATAGGAATCTTCATTTGTTCGAATGTCTTTTTGAAGAGGATATTGCAAGAGCCTCCGCAATCAACAAGCACCCTTCTTACAATAGCAGGCCCGATGCCTGTGGAGATGACCAAGGGATCCACGGTAGGAGCTTCAACACTCATACAGTCCCTGGCCCTGAACACAATATCATCATTAAAAGTTTTTTGCTGCTTCAAAGGTGCAGCGTCTTCTAACACAAAAACATTCTCTTCTACTGGGGTATATTTCAAAGCACGAGCATATCTTTCCATCTCTCCCCAGCTTCTGCCTGCGGGTGAGGACCTCCCGTGATTACATTAATAATAGGCCTTTCTGATTCATGCGCGGTAGTCCTCTCACCCGGGCCAGATGGATGAGAAGGACGTTGCTGGCCCTCAGTAGATGGAGTTGGGTTGTTCCTACTTCTCTTAACATATTGCTGCAGCTTGTTCTCTCTCAGCAGTTCTTCAATCAAACTTTTCAAATGGCGACATTCGTTAGTATCACGACCGGGTTGATTATGAAACGGACAAAATTTCCCACTTTGAACAGCCTTTTTCCCAACTTTTAACTCAGGTGGTTTAGGATATTCCACGGCATCTTTAGTAGCGAAAAAGATATTACCCGGAGTATCAGGTAAAGGTATGAAATCTGAAGGTTTTAAGAAGCGAGGTTTCTTCACATCCTTCTGCTTCTTCCCACCGTTATTCTCCCTCTTCTTACTTCCGAGTTCCTTTTTGGTAGGAACAACAGTGTTATTCTTAACCTCTGTCAATGCCACTTTCACCGGCGCAGGAAGGCTTTCCAAGCGCATGAACTCATCATCTTTCTTGTAGTATTTCTCAAGTGAGTTTGGTTCCTTCATCTTCAACCATTTCCCAAACTCACTCGATTTGTCGGTAGCCCTCATTAAGTATGTCAAAATCATTCGTGGCTCTCTATTGCCTACTTCAGCCAAGCCTATGTTAAAGCTGTTTAAGAAAGATCTAATAGATTCTCCAGGATTATGTTCCAAGCTGGACAATGACATTATGTCCTTCTCCTTTGAAGAATACAACCTGAATTGTTCTTTAAACTTTCGAGTTAAATTGGAGAACTGGTTTACAGACCGGACCAGTAGCTTTGTGAACCAGAGTAGAGCCACTCCTTCCAAGAATACCGGAAAGTACCGACATTTGATCTCATCCGATGTTCTAGCACCAGTCATGTGCCAGTCATACTTATATAGGAAGGTCGCTTGTTCCCTTATAAGCTGGGATGGTTAAGGGAACAAACTTCCTTGGGAATTCTGCCTTTAGAATCCTTTCGGTGAACGGAGTTTGCTTGGAGTGAACCCCCATTCCTTTTCATCTCCTTCCCTTTGCATACATTCTTTCATAATCTGTCGAACCATTCCTGAGAGATATTCCTCATCATTCATAGGCTCTGCGGGAAAGACTTCAGCCATTTTCTCGGATGTTTGCTTGGACAAACGTTCGCGGAGAGTCGGCTGTGGCCTTGATCCTCCAGCCTGGGGAGGTGCCTCTTCAGCGGGGCTAGCTACCTTTTGAGGAATATTCCTCTCTTCAGGATTATGAACATCATCAGCAAAGTTTTCTTCATTATTCACTGGTTGACGGTTAGCTCCGAGCAAAGCATTTAACCTATCAAGCATTAAAGTGTTCTGAGCTTCCATCTGCTGATATAACCCAGACACAACAACATCCAACTCTGCCTGTGTAATTCCAACACTTGGAGCTACTTGACTTGACGAAGGAGAAGTGGTAGTATTTTCATTGACATCACCGAGTCTAGTAGATGTGCGCTTTCTTCCAGGAGCCATAATCTCTGATAGACTTCTGGTTTGAGAGAGATTCTTTCAAAAAACTTTTGCGAAGAAATGATGAAAACACCCTGAGTTTGATGTTCTCAGTGAAAGCACCAAAAATGTTAACGCTAAAATTGAACGTTAACACCCCGGTGTAAGTAGAGATAAAGTGAAAGCACCACCCGTCAATACGGGAATTAGAAGCAAGTAAAAAAGGCATAGAAAAAACAGCAAAGAGACAACAGTTTTATAGTGGTTCGGCTTCAAGTTAAGCCTACGTCCACTTTAATCTCTTTTATTGCCGATTCAATTAAAACTTATACAACAATCTACGATTACAACACCACTTAGACAAATAACTTGAACTCCGATGTAGGAGAATTCTTCAAATTCATTTTGAATGTATTAGATCTCTTCTTGAAGTTCGTTGAAGTGTCTTTCGTGTTTGAAGTGTCGGATGAGTCGAGAAATCAGCAGAGTATAGACGTTCCAGAAATGAGCCGAAGTTCTTTTTCATTTGGAGTAGGTGGAGTATTTATTGACAAAATCCGGGCTAAGTCATAGGTCACGAACGACCTAAGGGTAGGTCGCAGTTCGCTAGTGACCTAAGGGATACGAGCTACTGCTTATCCTTGTTGCACTTGGTCAATCTGAGCAGGTTAGTAGGTCGCAGCGGCTTATGGAAGAGAGGTAGGCGACTTAATCATGCTGAGGTACCTAGTAGAACGACCTAGGCTAGTTGTAGGAGTAGTAGCGACTTATTACCTGCTCGACTTATAACTGGGTGATATAACAACGGGAAGTCTGTAGCTCGTTAAGTCGCTAACTCTTTAGCTCGCTAACTCGTTAGCTCGCTCACTCGTTAGCTCACTTAGGTCGTCTTAGTTAATAGGTCGCTAGGTCGCTACTCCTTTAGCCTGGTAAGTTGCAACCTTTCATGGAATCACTAGGTCGTTAACTCGTAGGATCTCTTGAGTCAATCTTTAGCTTTCCTAGTCGTAGGTCGTTGATCTGTCTAATCTTTGGAGTCTTTTAGATCGTTAAGCCATTGATTCTTTCTCTTGCAATGTACTGTTAGGTCGTTGTATACTTAGGTCGCTTACCATACTAGGTCGTTAGGTCGCTTACTTCTTTAAGTCGTAGGGTCGTGAAACAGAACGATATTAACAGTAGCTTTCTTGGATTGGCGAGTTATTACCGTCGATTCATAAAAGACTTTTCTAAAATTGTCGTGCCTCTTACTAGCTTGACAAAGAAAGGAGTTAAATACATTTGGTCGAATAAATGTGATGCTTCTTTTCAGAAATTAAAAGAACTCCTTTCTGATGCTCTTATTATTTTGATTCCCGAGAGAGATTTTATTGTTTATACCGATGCTAGTCGGGTTGGATTGGGTGCCATTTTTATGCAAAGAGAACATGTTATTGTTTATGCTTCTATGCAATTAAATCCGGCCGAGACTAGATATGCCACCCATGATTTAGAGCTCCCAGTTATTGTTTTCGCCCTTCGAATTTGGCGTCGTTATCTTTTGGGAGAAAAATTTATTTTCTATACCGATCATAAATCTTTGAAGTATTTATTTTCTCAAAAGGAACTTAATTTGTGTCAACAACATTGGCTCGAATTTCTCCCATCTCATGATCTTGATATTCGTTACACTCCCAGAAAGGGGAATCATGTTGTCGATGCTCTTAGACATAAGCAACAAGTGGTTGTTTCTATGGTGATATCCGAATGGAATGATCTCGGGATTTTTTTCACTTGCGAGATTCGAGATCGTGAATCCAATTTATGTTCATCTCTAGTTTTATGTAGCCTTGAGGCTCATCCTTCTCTTTTAGACCGCATTCTTGAAGCTCAAAAGCTAGATTCCGAATTGGCTCTTCTTAGCCAAAGTTGTAGGTATAAAATTAATATTGAAGGTTTGAAAGACTTTGATATTGGTGCTCGTGGCGACATTCGAAAATTCGGCAGAATTATCATGCCAAATATTAGTGATCTTCGTAAGGACATTTTAGAAGATTCTCATCGTTCTAAATTTACAATTCATCCCGGTAGTAGTAAGATGTACGCGGATATGAAGCGACTTTATTATTGGGATGGAATGAAATCCGATATTGCTAACTTTTAAGCGTTGCATGAGTTGCCAACTCGTTAAGGCCGAGCGTCAAAGGCCTGGCGGGTTATTGCAACCTTTGGACATTCCAATTTGAAAGTGGGACCAAATTTCCGTGGATTTTATTGACGGTCTTCCCCGTTCTCGTTCGGGTCATGATAGCCTATGGGTGATAGTTGATAGACTTACAAAATCCGCCCATTTTATTCCCGTTCGCTCCAATCAGATAGTACCTGTTTTGGCCAAACTCTTTATTAAAGAAATTGTTAAATTGCATGGAGGCCCTAATTCTATTGTTAGCGATCGTGATCCTTTGTTTACTAGTGAATTTTGGAAGAGTCTTCAAAAAGCTTTGGGAACAAAGCTTAATTTTAGCACCGCTTATCATCCTCAGTCCGATGTACAAACCGAGCGTGTGAATCAAACTCTTGAAGATCTTCTTCGTGCATGTGTTCTTGATTTTGGTGGAAGTTAAGAAGATCACATTTCTCTTGTTGAGTTTTCCTATAATAATAGCTTCCAATCTAGTATTGGTATGGCACCTTTTGAGGCACTCTATGGAAGGCCATGCAGATCTCCTTCCCGTTGGCTTGAGGCAGGTGAGAAGCTGGTTTTAGGTCCATACTTTATTCATGATTTGACAGAAAAGATTGACCTTATCCTCCATAGGATGAAAGAAGCTCAAAGTAGGAAAAAAATCCTATGCCGATAACCAAAAAAAGAAATTAGAATTTTCTATGGGAGATTTTGTGTTTATTCGTGTTTCACCTTTGAAGGGTGTTGTGCATTTCAATCGATCAGGAAAATTAGCACCTCGATATATTGGTCCATTTCCCATCACCGAACGTATTGGTTCCATGGCTTATTGCCTTTTATTACCGGCTCAATTTTCTGCTATTCACGACGTGTTTCACGTTTCTCAACAACGGAAATGCCTTAGGGATTCCTATTTTATTCTTGAGCCCGGCTTTGGGGAAGAAATTGATGTCTCGCCTAATTTGACTCATGAGAAACATCCTATTCGTATCATTGCATTGGAGGTAAAATGCCTTCGAAATAAAGATGTCCCTCTTGTGAAAGTTCAATGGTCTCAAATCCTAAGGATTGTTCTTGGGAGTATAGAGAGTTCGTCGAGCGAACACATCCAGACTTACTCTCTCATGCCCTTTGAGGTGAACTTCTTATTTCAAATTTCTTTTGGGTTGATATGCTTTTACGGTTGTTTCTTTTTATATTTTCTTCTTAAGTATTGCGAGGGCGCAATTTCTTTAAGGAGGGGACTTTGTAATAACCCACGTATTTTACGATTTGTATATTTAAATATTTTATTTAAATATAGCATTGTTAGTCAAATTTAAGTTCGAAAGGTTACTTTGTGCAAACAGTCAGATTAGGACTCGGGACCACTTCCGTTGAGTTCAAAATGGCATTTGCGACCTTTCTGAGTATAAACATCGATATGAATGGAGCTAGCTAAAATTTTGACTTTTTCACTTAGGGCTTTGGGTTTGGGTTTCAGCCCATTAACCTAACATATCAACCCAACTCCACTCCACCCCTCTACATTCCTTCATAATATTTCCTACAACTCAAGCTTTAGCAAAAATGGTGGAGGAGATTGGAAATTAAAATCCTAAGCCCTAGTTTCTTTAGCAATTCCAAGTTTTAGCTCCAAAATCAAGAGAAGCTTAGGTAAGCATCTCCTTCTTCTTCTCCATCTCAATCTCTCTCCAATTTCAGAAATTTCCTATAACCTAATTTTGGAAATTATTGCTTATGATCTTAGATTGGAGCTTTTGGAGTTGAGATCGAAGAGTGGTTGATCATCCTTTGTTTTCAAGCTTCTTCTTTCTTGTTTTTGGTGTAAAAGGTGAGATTTTCATCTCACATCCATGTCTATGACTATCATTATTGTTAGATATGAATTCCTAAAATATATTCATGTTCGTTTGCTTTTGATTTGAATTGATTTGGTGAACATTTCGATTTTTGGTGTTTTGAAGTTAAATCTTTAAAAATCCTAGCTTTGATGCTTGAACATGTCTTTGGGGTAAGTCGAGGAGCCTATAGGACTGGGTTGTCGTGTGGCATAAATCCCTAGTTGCAATTGCTCGATCCTTTGGCTCCATTTTGACGCAGCGGATTAATCAAACAAAACTTCAATCGATGGATTGTAGCAATCGGTGAGTTGAAGATACCAAAAATGCCCAAGTTCGTTGATCCAAAGATACCGAACTCTAGCTATCTCAAACACGTTGATAGCGCACTATACCGTGTTCAAAGATCTACGATTCTTCGCACGTTGATCTAGCGCACTAGATTCCGTGAATCGGCTTCAACAAACGTGGATTCGAGCGCACTCGAACGACGTAAGTGGAGATAGGAGATTACACTCAACTACCAATTGGTATGAAAGCACAAAGCTAACAAAAGAGAAATTTTATTCAAAATCAACAACCACAAAATGTACAACACACGCGTATTTATAGGGTTTTCACAACACAGCCCTTGAGTCGTGACCGACTCATGACTCACGACCTACGACTCATCATAAGTCGTTAACGACTTAGCAACACACCACACCTTTATGCATTACACGACTTACCATACAACACGGTATACGACTCATCAAACCATTCAAGTTACACGACTCAAGAAAACATAACGACTCGACTTATGAACGACTTATGACACAACCGACTCACTATTACAACACACCAGACATAATACGCGACACAACAAGATACGACTCAAAGACTCGCGACCTTACAACACAAGGCCGACTCAACACCACATGGATACAACAGTTAGGTCGTATACGACCTAACGACTCAAAGGCAACAAACTACAACACATATGCTCATATGGCCGACTTAAGCGCATGCCGACTCAAGCCCCAATCTCCCTGCGCATATCTCCTCAACGGCTTAGTTAGGTCGTGACTGCTTCCTCTTCTGTTAAGTCGTAGCCGACTTAAACTCTTAAGTCGTAGCCGACTTAAACTCTTAAGTCGTAGCCGACTTGAGTCCTTAGCTCGCAGATAATTCAACGCGGCCGCCTCAACTCGTAGCTCCTCTTCCTTAGGTCGTAACTCGTTATCCTTCACCCTGTTAAGTCGCGAACGACTTAAGGCCTCTTTATTAGCTCGTGAACGACTTAACCCTTGAGGAATTGTAGATCGTGCTGCATCATCCTCCCCTGGTTGAGAAAAATTCGTCCTCGAATTTGTAAATTCTTTCCCATCAGATTGTCCATCTCCATAATACGGCACAAGATGTTTAACATTGAATACGTCAGAAGTGTATACATCCTCCGGCAGTTTCAACTTATAAGCATTCTCATTGATCTGTTTCACAACTTCTACTGGACCAATTTTTCTGGCTTTCAACTTATTATAAGCGCCCATTGGAAAACGATCCTTTGTTAACACAGCATACACCAAATCACCTTTATTAAATTCAACATTTCGTCTCTTTAAATCTGCAGCTTGCTTATACTTCTCATTCGACTTTTCCAATCGTTCCCGAACGATCTTATGACACTCCGTCAATCCTTCAATAAAATCAACAGCTCGTTTAACCGTCCCCTTTGCTTGTGGTACCACCGCTAAATCTAACGGTCCCCTGGGTAAAATTGAATAAACAATCTGAAATGGACTGAATCCTGTGCTACGATTCACTGCATGATTATGAGCAAATTCTGCCTGGCATAGCTTCATGTCCCAACTTCTCAAATTATCCTGTACAAGACAACGCAACAAATTTCCCAATGACCTGTTAACAACTTCTGTCTGCCCATCAGTTTGTGGATGGTAAGCGCTACTAAAATTCAGCTTTGTTCCGACCATCTTCCACAAACTCAGCCAAAAGTGACTCAGGAAACGAGTATCTCGATCAGAAACAATATATTCTGGTAAACCATGAAGTCGATAAATCTCCTTGAAAAATAACTGTGCCACTCGAACTGCATCTGCTGTCTTCTTGCAAGCAACAAAATGTGCCATCTTTGAAAACCTGTCCACCACAACAAATATCGAATCATTTCCCCTTTGAGTTCTCGGCAAACCCAAAACGAAATCCATGCTGATATCAACCCATGGCTTAGATGGTACTGGTAACGGCATATACAACCCTGCATTCGTTGCTGTCCCTTTTGAAACTTGGCAAATATGACATCGCTCCACGAATCTTTCAACCTCTTTCCTCATCGACGGCCAAAAGTAAGACTGCGAAATCAACTGTAAAGTACGATCACGGCCAACATGTCCTTCCTCGTGCAATTCCTTCACAATCTTCATCCTCAAACTACAGTCCGGAATACATAAACGATTTCCTTTAAACAGAAAACCATCAACTAACATGAATTCATCGGTACTCCCATCCTTCACTTTTTCAACATATTTCACAAAGTAAGGATCTTCTTCAATCATCTCTGGCAACATTTCAAACCCCGTCACTTCCACCTTCATTGTCGTCAGTAAATGACTCCTCCTACTTAAAGCATCAGCTACTCGATTGGTCACCCCAGATTTGTGCTTAACGACAAAAGTAAACTGCTGTAAATATGCAATCCATGATGCATGTCTTGCTGAAATCTTATCTTGCCCCTGTAAATGTTTCAAAGCTTCGTGATCAGTGTACAGAACAAATTCCTTCTGAAATAAGTAATGTCTCCAATGCTTAACAGCCTGAACAACAGCATAAAATTCAACGTCATATGTACTGTATCTGATCTTTGCCCCTGACAGTTTCTCACTAAAATAAGCAACTGGCTTTCCATTCTGGCTCAGAACTCCTCCAATTCCAACCTTCGAAGCATCAGTATGCAATTCAAACAATAACTGAAAATTAGGTAGAACAAGAATTGGTGCAGACGTCAACAATTCCTTGATCCTTTCAAAGGCAACCCCCGCTTCCTCTGACCACACCAACTGTTTACCCTTCATGCAATCAGTCACTGGAGCCATCACGCTACTGAAGTGTGGTATGAACCTTCGGTAGAATGACGCTAGCCCATGAAAACTTCTCACTTCTGTAATTGTCTTTGGCTGTGGCCAATTCTTGACTGCTTCAACTTTGCTCTGGTCAACTTGAATACCTTTCCCTGAAATAACATACCCCAGGAATAAAACACTAGGTGTCATAAACACACATTTCTTTGTAGCAGCATAAAATTGTTCTTCACGAAGAATAAACAACACTTCTCTCAGATGTAGAACATGTTCCTCCGTACTCCTGCTATAAATCAAAATATCATCGAAATAAACCACGACGAACTTTCCAATGAGTGGTCTAAAAATTTGATTCATCACCCGCATGAATGTACTAGGTGCATTAGACAAACCAAATGGCATAACCAACCATTCGTACAACCCCTCTCTAGTTTTGAAAGCTGTCTTCCATTCGTCTCCAGGTCTGATACGAATTTGATGATAACCACTCTTCAAATCAATTTTCGAGAATATAGTTGCCCCACTCAACTGATCCAACAATTCATCCAACCTCGGCATAGGAAATCTGTAACGAACAGTGATCTTATTCAAAGCTCTACTATCAGTGCACATTCTCCAAGTTCCGTCCTTCTTTGGTACTAACAATGCAGGTACAGCACACGGACTCAAACTTTCCTGAATACGACCCTGTTCAAGTAATTCTTCCACCTGCCTTCTCAATTCCTCATGTTCCTTCGGACTCATACGATAATGTGGTCGATGTGGTAACACTGCCCCCGGAACAAGATCAATCTGATGTTGAATGTCTCTAAGTGGTGGTAACTCCTTTGGCAACTCCTCTGGAAAGACATCTTCAAACTCTTCCAAAACTGGCTTTGCTTCTTCGGGAATCTCAACTTCTTCACTACTCTCTCTCCCAATCAACAAAAACACTTCCGGTTCTTCCTCCACTTCTTTAACAAACTCCTTCAAAGTCAACAGAGTTTTCAATTCTTCAATCTCCTCCAGTTTGTTCTCCTTCTGCTGTTGCTTCTTAGGAACCAAAGTGATTTTAGTACCCTCGAACATGAAACTGTAACTGTTGGCACGACCGTCATGCTGAACTGCTCTATCAAACTGCCATGGCCTGCCCAATAACAAGTGACAAACATCCATGTCCACAACATCACACCAAATTTCATCTTTGTACTTCTTCCCAATCGAAAAATTCACACAAGCTCTTCGACACACTTTCACTTCACCTCCTTTTCTTAACCATGCTAGCTTGTATGGTTTAGGATGCTTCTCGGTCTTCAAATTCAACTTTCTCACTGCTTCTGTAGAAATAATATTATCACAACTTCCTGCATCAATAACAAACTTGCAGACCTTTCCCAGAATAGTACATGTCGATTGGAAAATATTGCTTCTCAGCCAACTACAATCCTCCTCTTGCTTAGGTGTCAAACAACTTCTCCTCATCATAAGATTACAACCTTCATCACCCGACACTTTTTCTTCCTCCTCAACATAAGGTACATTTGAATACTCTGCCTCCTCACCATCATCTGCTTCAACCTCTGCAACCATGGTTCTCTTCTTCGGCTTCGGACATTCGTTGCTTTTGTGACCCAACTCCTGACAATTATAACATTTGAAAACACTACTAGCCTTCGCCTTCTCAACCTCCTTGACCACTGGCTTTGTAACAGGTTTAGGAACATTAGAACTTCCGCCAACACCCCTTGCTTGATTATTGGAATTAGTAAACACACCACCTCCACGCCTTCCTTGTTTCTCCCAAGCTAACGCTTTCTGATGTGCCTCTGCTACTGATCTAGGATCAAACATATTAACCATATCTTGGATCTGCATTCTCAAGCCCCCAATGAATCTAGCAGTTAGCTGTTCTTCTGTTTCCATGATATCATTCCTGGCGATGAGTTGGTAAAATTCATCAGCATAATCACTAACAGATTTTGTCCCTTGCCTCAGATTCTGCAACCTCTGGTACATAAGTGATTGGTAGTTATAAGGCAAAAATGTAGATCTCATCAACTTTTTCATCTTCTCCCAAGATTCTATCTTTGACTTCCCCATTCGTTCTCGAGTAAGTTTAGTTTGCTGCCACCACGCCAAAGCTCTCCCCCTCAACCTAGTAGCAACCAACTTCACCCTTCGATTCTCCGGCACCTCCTTGAAATCAAAGATTTCCTCCACATTAGACAACCAATCTAAGAACTCCTCAGCAACCATCCCGCCTTTAAACTCCGGAATCTCCATTTTCATACCCGACTCCCAACGACGGTCATCCTCCACATCACGGTAAGAATTTCGAACTTGGTCTCGATCTCGATAATGAATACTTGCTCTATCACCCTCTTCAACAAAATCAAAGGTACGCCTACATCGATCTCGACTAACATCATCCCTTCTCTCATGCATGCTTCTTTGACTATGTCCCTCTTCATCTCTATATACTTCATGGTCAAATTCTCGATGACTTCTTCTTTCTTCATGTGCATAGTCATGATGATCTCTTCGTGATGAAATTGATGTTTCTCTTCTATCTCTACAAGAATGTGGTGATACCCTCCTCGCTTCCGTAACCAATGGCGAAACTCGGTTTCCTCCATGGTTCGAGTTTGGTGATCTCCTCCTTTGATTCAAATCATTCATCAATCTCTCCAATTTACCAATGCCTTCATCAAATTTTTCATTAATACGTTGTTCCATAAGCTCGGCTTCTTCTCTACGATACAAAGCTTCAACGTTTTGATGACGATTAGCTCTCCTTGGTGGCTTGGTTAAAATTTTCACAAACTTCAACAAATTGAACACAATACTTCAAAATTTCACACGATAAGGCAATCTAGGCTCAACTGTCTCGGCAATGCTTGTCTCGGCCTTGACTCTTCACAACTTTGCTTGGCTCGGTCAAGACTTGCCTCGGCTCACTCCAAAACCTTCAAAACTTTGGCGCGCAAATCACCAATTCAAAATCCAAACAAAATCCAACTCCTCGATCCAAAATGAAATGGATCAAACTCTCCAAACTTGATGCAACTTCAATATGAACACGATGAACTACTTCAAACTTCAAAAACTTCAAAAACTTCAAAAACTTGGCTCCAAGAATCAAACTTAGCTATGATTGGCTAAGTATGGCTCTGATACCAATAATGACGCAGCGGATTAATCAAACAAAACTTCAATCGATGGATTGTAGCAATCGGTGAGTTGAAGATACCAAAAATGCCCAAGTTCGTTGATCCAAAGATACCGAACTCTAGCTATCTCAAACACGTTGATAGCGCACTATACCGTGTTCAAAGATCTACGATTCTTCGCACGTTGATCTAGCGCACTAGATTCCGTGAATCGGCTTCAACAAACGTGGATTCGAGCGCACTCGAACGACGTAAGTGGAGATAGGAGATTACACTCAACTACCAATTGGTATGAAAGCACAAAGCTAACAAAAGAGAAATTTTATTCAAAATCAACAACCACAAAATGTACAACACACGCGTATTTATAGGGTTTTCACAACACAGCCCTTGAGTCGTGACCGACTCATGACTCACGACCTACGACTCATCATAAGTCGTTAACGACTTAGCAACACACCACACCTTTATGCATTACACGACTTACCATACAACACGGTATACGACTCATCAAACCATTCAAGTTACACGACTCAAGAAAACATAACGACTCAACTTATGAACGACTTATGACACAACCGACTCACTATTACAACACACCAGACATAATACGCGACACAACAAGATACGACTCAAAGACTCGCGACCTTACAACACAAGGCCGACTCAACACCACATGGATACAACAGTTAGGTCGTATACGACCTAACGACTCAAAGGCAACAAACTACAACACATATGCTCATATGGCCGACTTAAGCGCATGCCGACTCAAGCCCCAATCTCCCTGCGCATATCTCCTCAACGGCTTAGTTAGGTCGTGACTGCTTCCTCTTCTGTTAAGTCGTAGCCGACTTAAACTCTTAAGTCGTAGCCGACTTAAACTCTTAAGTCGTAGCCGACTTGAGTCCTTAGCTCGCAGATAATTCAACGCGGCTGCCTCAACTCGTAGCTCCTCTTCCTTAGGTCGTAACTCGTTATCCTTCACCCTGTTAAGTCGCGAACGACTTAAGGCCTCTTTATTAGCTCGTGAACGACTTAACCCTTGAGGAATTGTAGATCGTGCTGCATCACATTTGGATTCTTTCCCCATTAGGAATTAGGCTGGAAATACTAGAAAATAGGTTCCTGTCAACTAGCGCTCTGAGTCTAGTCGACTGACCTGAAACCCGAAAGTTTTCCAGGCATTGGGCTAGTCAACTAAACTCAATGACCAGTCGACTGACCTGCTTGCTTCAGCCCAATTTGCCTATTTTGCTTGAGATTCCAATTTTTATCGATTCGTGGTTATCTGATTTGTTGTTGTCATTTATTATCGACTTTGATAACTTCTACTTAGAATTCTCTTGATTAGGGTTCCTCTAAATTTGAATCTCTAACCTTGTATTGAAATCCATTCTGAATCATCGAGTGAGGGAGTGTGTTTGTTATTAATATGAAATTGTTTTATATTGTGTTGTTTGATTCGTTAAGTTGATTTAGGGTTTCGATTGATTCGTTTGGCCATGCTATCGGTAGAAATCTCAAAATGCTTGAACAGAGCAAACTGACACAATATTGTTTTCAAAATTTGTAAATGAGATAATTTAGTGTATGATTATATTGTGTATAAAAAGGTATAATTATCTTAAATTAGATAGTTAAATGATTGTTTGTTAGAAATGATAATACTACGTTATCATTTATTGCTTTGTCAACATTTCCAAATCATTAACTATTGTTATATAATTTTGTAAATATGGTTTATAAATCCGATTTGAAAATGAAATTAAATTAAATTTAGGATTTGAGGATTTATTTTCCGGTGTTTTCAAAATTTGGTTTTATGAAAATATACTATTCGAAAATAACTTTCGAATGAAAATTTGTTTTCAAAGAATTCTAAAAAGAAGGAAGTCAGCACTCTCCTCATTTGTCGTTGGAAATTATTTTCGATGATGACTGCAGCATTATCGACATTTATTTTCGATCTCGAAGCGGAGAGACCACGCAGCAGCTTTGCTGCACTTTTGTTTTGGACAATGAATTTTGTTTGAATTTCTTGTGTATAATTTGAATTTATTATGTATAATTTGAATTTATTGTGTATAAATTGATTTATAAAATGTATATGTACATAATCATTTCAAAATAGTTTGAAGTGAAATCAAAAATTTGAATCTTAAGTTATATATTAAGAAATGGTTTCGGTTAGCGAAATTTTGAATAATTGGAATATCTAAAATGATAAATCAAATTAGAACCAATTTGAAATAGTTGAATTTGAATAAAATTTACTTGTATAATACTATATTGCATTCTAATATATATAACTTGCCTAAAATATTCAAAAAGTTAAAATGTTTGGGTGAATATATAATTGATGGTTATAAAAGTTTAACCTAAGTAATAAATTGTTCAAACTAAAATCTGGCTTAATATAAATGTTGTAAATAAAAGGAAAATTTGTGTAGTATTTAAGTACATCCAGAAACATTAATATAACTTACCTAGAAAAGTTTATGTGACGCCCCACCTCCGTACTCACACTAGCCAAGGACACTACGGAGTAATGGCGTCAACCAGCACAAAGAATAAGGATGTTGAGGAGCGACCATCCGTGTAACTGCTTTGTGCGAGCACCAATATGTCAGATAGTATAACGTGCATGTCATTTCAATAGGAAATCCGACATGCCAATACAAACTCAAAGCTACTACACAGTGGCTATGTGGTCTTCGGAAACAAATATAGAAATAAACATAATTTAAATTAGTCACAGATATCCATATCACAAAGGCAAAAATATATGAATATAACATACAAAAGTGTATATCAGTGTAGTGCTCAAACAAGATCCATAATATCATAAAAGAATAGATATAAGGGCTACACAAAAGAATATGTATACATCAAGGGGTCTCTATCTTGTATGTATAAAAACAAAAACTACTAAACTAGAGTAGTTAGCCAAAAGTTAGGTAATGTTCCCTAATAAGGAGTCAAGCAGAAGCACCTGTAACATCTCGGTCTGACACGAATATTATTTAATAAGAAAATAATAAACAGATCGGTCTAGCTATAAATATCAGATAAAATGAGATAGAATAAGAGATATGACAAAAATGTATGATAACAAAAATTCTATACTGTGATAATTATACATTAGATAGACAACACAAAAATCATACAATACCTCAAGAAATCTCAAAACACATAAATGAATGTCATATTCTTTATTTTATTCGCCATGCCATAAATATTGACGAGTATATCAATGCCAATCAAAAAATTGGTGAATCACAAATTCTAGAAATTATCAACTAGAGAACCAGAAATCACAAAAGGAGGAGCCTATCACAAAATGAGAGCATGAAAACTCACCAACACGTGTATCACAAAATGGAATTATATTCCATTGTTGCTAATCATCAATTTTTAGCCGAAGCTCCACAAAACGGTCCGAAGACCATGGGTCGCTACCCCACAAAATTGAGCCAAAACTCCACAGAAATGGGGTTTAGTCTCCCTCGCAAACAAAGAGACATTGCACATTACTAGTCTAAATCACAAAATGTTCATCATCGATCATCAAGAAGTGTTAGTTACAATAAGCTAGTAAATAGATGAGTTTAGCTTCATGTCCCATAACCACTGGCTTAAGTTAAATATTTACGAACAAACTGTAAATCTCCACTCGAAAGATGTCACAAGAGTTTTAATCGAACGAGTCTAAGAATTAACTGACAAAGTAAGCGCAAGCATTTCATTCCCTTGTTTTGCTAAGTCATTTAATTGGATTTCTCGATCAAATGAGGTAAAGGTTTGTATATACTAATAGATTGGAAAATGGTTTTATAAATGAGTTTGATATTGAAAATAGAGTTGTAATCATCTTTGTAAAGGAGTTTGAATATTTACTACTAGTATAGAAACCTTTGTATTTTAAAGTGACAAATCACAAAACTGATTTTAAAAACAATAAATCACCAAAAATTCACGTACCAAGACGTGAATCCAATCCAAAGAAATCGATATCGAAGTCATCAAAATGTATATTCCCAAAAATTTCCATTAGAAGATAAGATCAAAACGAAGATAAGATGATCAAATAATAAAGATAGGAAGATGGATAGACTTATAAAAATCGCAGGCGACCTTAATCGAGTCAACCGTGACTTCAAGAACAAGACTGATGCAGAATTCTTTGACGAATCGACATCCAATCAAAAGTGTAACGACCCTGGATTTTGGCCCCCTTTATTTTAATAAATATTTAATCTGATTAAATTAAATGTGGATTGATTATTTTAAAATAAAAATGATTTTGGAAGTATTGCCATTTACTTATATAAATTGCACTTTAAATAGGAGACTGATTTGGAAATTTGAAATAAATCTCAATAATATTTACAATAAAATTATTCTTATGTAATTCAATTAAAATAAAATTTATCTAATATGATTGAATTATAATACTTTGTCTTATTAACATATATATTGATGTGAATGATAATGTTCAACATAAAACCAAAGTTTATCAATAAAATATAAATATTAAATATAAGTAAAACTTAAGAGTATAATATAAATATTGATATTCAAAATATAAAATATAAATATAAATATAATAAGTAAGCAATTGAATATCATTTAAATATGGATGTTAAATATGAAGAATAAATATAAGTAAATAAACCATATAATTATTAATTGTCAAAATATAAAATATAAATGTAAGTACAAACAAGAATTAAATACAACACAAAGCAAAATAAGAGCAAAGTAGAAAAGAAAATTGGAAATTAGTCGAATATGAAAGTAAACCTGACAAAAACATCTCTAAAACAAATATTTTGTTGTCCAAGCAAGACCAAGTGTTAGCCTGCAAAGTGATAATCAACAAATAAACATTTTTTATAGATAGTAAACCATGATTATAACCTGCACATGATTCAAACTGGATGTACATAACAAACCAAATATCTTTGATTCAAAATACAAGAATCATCAAATATTTAATATATGTAAACAAATCTGAACACATGCATTTATTAGCACAACTATTTGTCAAGAAGAGGTCTTTCAGCCGAAGTTCAAATATCATTTAAGGTTTAAAGCATCTCTGCCTTAAAAACAGGGTAAGCAGTGTACTAGTATAAGACTTGTGAAACAAGACAAAATTTTATGTATAGTTATGCTCACCTAAAATCAAGTCAGGCTGCACCCTTTTAAAAACATATATGAATGAATAAGCTTCAACCATAAGGCAGGGTGATGCTGTGCAATCTGAAAACTCTGAAAATTCTCAAGTTATAGGTCGCTCACGACCTAATGAAGGTCGGCCACGACCTAACGGCTCACGAGAGGAGAAGAAACGACCTAACAGAGGCCTGAGTCGTTCGGGTTTTATAGGTCGTAAGGAGGAAGACTCGGTTTTTGGTCAGCTACGACCTAAGAGAAGCATTTTAGGTCGTCTACGACCTAGTGGGTATGCTGAACGAGGAAGTTCACGACCTAAGATAAGTCGCGAGGAACGACCTAACGAGATAACACAAAAGGAAGCAAATATGGGTCGCGAACGACCTAACACGTCCAGTAAGTCGCTCCAGCGACCTTATGCTGAAAGTGAGCTGAAATTAGGTCGCGAGGAGATAGGTCATGTGAAGGAAGGTAGGTCGCGTGATTCTTTGTTGCCGCATCTTTTAGGTCGCGAACGACCTAACTCATATAGGTCACAAGAAAATCGCTGAGCCGCTCCTTTAGGTCACTATGTGTTGTACATATGTGTGTTAGGTCGCTAACGACCTTTGTAAGTCGTAGGTCTATTACTTTTGTTTGTACTGTGTTGTAAGTCGCTGTATTGTATATATGTGAATATATGATGTTGTGATAGGTCGCTAACGACCTTACTTAGGTCGTAGGCCGCTCTGAGTTAGGTCGGTGGGTGTTTGTTAGGTCGGGGAACTGTGTTAGGTCGCATGCGACCTAGTGGTGCGTGAGTTGTAAGCCTATAAATAGGCCGATGGCATCATTTGTAAGGTGGACTTTTGAATAAAATTCCTTTTGATTGCTTTATGCTTTCTTCTAATTGGTAGTCGAGTGTGATCTCCTATCTCCACCTACGTCATTCGAGTGCGCTCGAATCTTCGTTTGTGAAGCCGATTCACGGTATCTTGTGCGCAAGATCAACGTCGAAGAATCATAGATCTCTTTTCACGGTATCCTGCACGATCAACGTGTCAGAGATAGCTAAAATTCGGTATCTTCGGATCAACGAATTTGGGCATTTCGGTATCTTCATTCCATCGATTGCTACTTTCATC
Organism: Allium cepa; assembly: GCA_030765085.1. NCBI lineage: Eukaryota > Viridiplantae > Streptophyta > Magnoliopsida > Asparagales > Amaryllidaceae > Allium > Allium cepa. The sequence continues at coordinate 604,984,991 of CM060945.1, read as the reverse complement.
GATCCATATCGTTTTGTTAATTGTCCGCTGCGTCAGTTTTGGTATCAGAGCACAACTTAGCCAATCATAGCTAAGTTGATTCTTGGAGCCAAGTATTTGGAGTTTATCGTGTTCATCTTGAAGTTGCAACGAGTTCGAAGATTTCGATCCATTCCATTTTGGATCTAGAGTGGAGATTTGTTTGAATTTGATTTGTGTTGAAGTACTTGAGCTTGAGCCGAGCTAAGTTGTGTAGTGGTATAGGCCGAGTCAAGAGAAGTTTGAGGCCGAGCCTTGTGAAGTTGTGTGGAAGCTTGTGAAGCCGTGACTTGAAGATTTTGTTGTTCAATCATGCCGCCTAGAAGAGCTAACCGACATCAAAACGTTAAAGCTTTGTATCGACGAGAAGAAGCCGATCAAATGGAACAACGTATGCATGAGAAGATTGATGAAGGCATTGGTAGGTTGGAGAAGTTGATGATCGATATGAATCAAAGTCGAAGAAGAAATTCACCTGAATCCATCCGTGGAGGAAGTAGAGTTTCACAACATTCAGATCGGGAGAGGAGAGAGAGCCAAGATCATCGAAGTCTTGACAATCGAAGTAGGAGGAATGTTGATGATCATGATAGAAGGGATGTTGGATGTAGAAGTGGTGGTGGTAGAGATGTTGGAGGGCATGAAAGACAACGATGTGCATCAGACTTTGATGAGGAGTTTGATGGTGATAGAGTGAGTGTTCATTTCCGAGATCAAGATCAAGGACAACGTCAGTATCGGGTTATGGATGATGATCGACGTTGGGAAGCGGGAATGAAGATGGAGATTCCATAATTTAAAGGTGGGATGGTTGCTGAAGAATTTTTAGACTGGTTATGTGGAAATCTTTGATTTCAAGGAGGTTCCGGAGAATCGAAGGGTGAAGTTAGTTGCTACAAGACTGAGGGCAAGAGCATTGGCATGGTGGCAGCAAACTAAACTTACCAGAGAACGGATGGGGAAGTAAAAGGTTGAGTCTTGGGATAAGATGAAGAAGATAATGAGAGCTACATTTTTACCATACAACTATCAATCACTTATGTAACAGAGATTGCAGAATCTACGGCAGGGGACCAAATCAGTAAATGACTATACAGATGAATTTTACCAACTCATTGCCAGGAACGATATAATGGAGACAGAAGAACAACTGACTGCTAGGTTTGTTGGAGGGTTGAGAATGCAGATCCAGGATATGGTTAATATGTTCGATCCCAGATCTGTAGCGGAGGCACATCAAAAGGCGTTAGCTTGGGAAAAGCAAGGAAGACGTGGAGGTGGTGTGTTTACTAATTCCAACAGTCAAGCGAAGGGTGTCGGAGGAAGTTCTAATGTTCCTAAAGCTGTTTCCAAACCAGTTGCGAAGGAGGGTGAGAAGGCGAAGGTTAGCAGTGGGTTCAAATGTTACAATTGCCAGGAGATGGGTCATAAAAGCAATGAGTGTCCGAAGCCGAAGAAGAGAGCAATGATAGCTGAAATTGAAGATGAGAAGGAAGAAGCTGAATGTTCTAACTTACCTTATGTTGAGGAGGAAGAAGAGTTGTCCGGAGATGAAGGGTATAACTTGATGATGAGGAGGTCTTGTTTGACACCGAAGCAAGATGAGGAAGACAGTTGGTTGAGGAATAACATATTTCAATCTACTTGCACTATTCTTGGGAGAGTTTGTAAGTTCGTTATTGATGCTGGGAGTTGTGATAATATTATTTCTACCGAGGCTGTGAAGAAGTTGGAATTGAAAACCAAGAAGCATCCCAAACCATACAAGTTAGCTTGGTTGAGGAAAGGAGGTGAAGTGAAAGTTGGGCGAAGAGCTTGTGTGAAATTTTCAATTGGGAAGAAATACAAAGATGAAATTTGGTGCGATGTGGTAGACATGGATGTGTGTCATCTGTTGTTGGGCAGACCGTGGCAGTTTGATAGAGCAGTACAACATGATGGTCGGGCCAATAGCTATAGTTTCATGTTCGGGGGTACTAAAATCACTTTGGTTCCCAAGAAGCAACCACAGAAGGAGAGCAAGTTGGAGGAGATTGAAGAGCTGAAAACTTTGCTATCATTGAAGGAGTTTGTTAAGGAAGTTGAAGAGGAGCCTGAAGTATTCTTGTTGATTGGGCGAGATTGTAGTGAAGAGGTTGAAATTCCAAAAGAAGCGAAGTCAGTTTTGAAAGAATTTGAAGATGTATTTCCAGAGGAGTTGCCAAGGGAGTTACCGCCATTGAGAGACATTCAACATCAAATCGATCTTGTTCCGGGAGCAGCATTACCGCATAGACCACATTATCGGATGAGTCCGAAGGAACATGAGGAGTTGAGGAGGCAGGTGGAAGAGTTGCTTGAACAAGGGCGAGTGCAGGAGAGTTTGAGTCCATGTGCTATACCAGCTTTATTGGTACCCAAGAAGGATGGAACGTGGAGGATGTGCACTGACAGTCGAGCATTGAACAAGATTACCGTGAGATATAGATTTCCCATGCCGAGGTTGGATGTGTTGAATATGCGCTTATATGATTTTTGTTTGATGATAATAAACATATATTCATTTATTTAAATGTATTTGATAATATACTATTTTTTTCACAGATTAAATAAATATTTGCTGAATAAAATAAATAACACAGAATTTGAATTCAAACGAATATTTTATTCAAACAAATATTTATTACAATTTTGAATAGTATACAAATTCAAGCTCTCACTATTCACTATACAACTTTGATACAAATTCAATTACATCACTATTTTACATCAGCACCTCACTACATATCACTCACACTCGTATTTATCTTCAACTACATTCAAGTTTGAATCCAGCATCTGAGCTATCTGCAAAAATATAAACTAAAGCAGTAAAATTGAAAATAAAATATTTTTGCAATATAAAATAAAACGTGAATTTTGAAAATGATATTTGCCTCAGTTATTTGGGTTGTCCGTCATCATTTAAATTTGAATTCATCATACACGAACAACTTGTGACATACACAGTATATTACTGTATATGCCACAAGGCCGTGCACGCCGATATATATACTTGATTGATTTACAGGGACAGGCAAGCACAGGTCAAACCCAAATGAAAAATCGGGTTCAACTCACGTGCAATAACATTGAAAATCACGACACAAGCACAAGGTCAAATCCGAGTTTTGAAACTGGATTCAACACAAGGCGACATGACATGAATGCAACGAAGACCAACATTAAAATGGACTGCAACATGGATATCACAATCAAACTGCAACAAGGCAACTAGGAATGAACAGAACATAACAGCACCAATGCAAGCAAGTCAGTGGCAAAACACAAACTGCAGTGGACAGACCAGAGTGCATCAGTGCCAAGAAACTCAAGTGCACGACTAAACTGACGATGAATACAACTTGAAGCATACAAGCTCAATGAAGATTGCAGCAACAACAGTGAGCACACTCATATGAACAAGTGCACAACAACTTCAACAAAGACTCAAGCTACAGTGCATAATGGTCAACACAGTAAGACATGAAGCAATGGTCAAGAGAAGTTCAAAGCAGTAGGGTACATGAAGCAAATGCAACAAAGATGCAAGCTGCAGCATACCAGTGACATGAATGCAGTGTACAACAATGGAACATGACTATCATGGTACAATTCAAAGCTCAAGTAACAAAAGTCAAGTGCAGCAATGAAACAAAATAGTATGACATGAAGCAAACGAATATAGTGAATGAAATGCACAAAGACATAGCATCTGTCTCAGGTTAATAAAACAGAAATGCACAGTGGAATGAAGTCAAGTAATGCACATATACTTGAAAGCTACAGCACCAAGTAGACAAAGTTCATATGCAATGAGAGGAACATCAAAGACAAGGCTAAGTGCAGCATCAGTGAAGACAGTTACTTCACAATGAACAATGTGCACAAGTGAATCATATGAAACAGTGCAACATCTTCCATCAACACACTCAAGTGACTCAACAATGCAACAAGGTAATATGCAAACTACATGCAGGCCAGAAGCAAAATCTCGAGTGCAACAGTGAAGTTCAGCTATGCAAACAACAATGGACAGAGCTCGAGCACAGTTGTAGCTCAAAACATGCAGTGAATCAAGTCAGTAAGGAAAATGCACCAATGGAAGTCACTCAAGCAACATGACCAAGTGTACGACTAAACTAAACATGAATACAACTGTGAAGCTACTGAAGGCACTAGTGATAAACCAAAATGCCATCGGTCAGAGAAGATGACCAGAAGCGAAAGTCACAGTGATAAACGAAAATCAACATCATGTTCGAATGCAGTATCAACCAAAATCAATTCGAAGCCGTGACTCAAAACAAGAAATTCACGGAGGAGTAAATACAAAGCCGTGAATGCCAAGAAATCAAATATATTCGAATTGAACAAGTCAGAAATCATCATGAACATACAAGCGAAAATCAATGGCCAAAATAATCAGTTGACAAATTCAAAAATAATTATACGAACGCAAATCTAGGATTACGAGCCCTATATAAGAAAATCATCATCGGCAAATTTTATTATCGAGTTCGAACAATCCAAAAACCAGAAAAGCAAAAGGAAACAACACATACCAGAGAATCAGAACGAACTCAATCCAAATTGAAGAGCCGTGAACAAATCGAAGAGCAACGAAACCTACTAACGAATCATATCAAGTGGCGACTTCAATTTGCACAACCCTGTTTGAATCGCAAGGAGGAAAAGACAATTTACAGAAGCCCTACATCGCAAAGAGGAACAAAAGAGGAGCGGCCATTTTTTTTTCACGAACGAAAAACAAAAGAGACGGGCTGAAGAAAAAGAAGGGCCGGCCTTATTCATATAAAGAAAAGGGGTTTTTGTTTTTTTTTGTTTTATTTTTAATTAGGGTTATTTTGTTTTATAATCGTTTTTTAATTGTATTTTCTTTTTAAACCGTTTGTTGTATTTGTTCATTTAATTCATCAAACCCAACAATTTTAATTCTACTTACTTACAGTTTGAATTTGTTCTAAAGCTTCAAACTTGATTTATTTCCCAAGCTGCAGACTTCAATTTACATTTGCTCCAATGCATTTCAGGTTGAAGCCTTTGCATTCTTGGATTTTTTTTTTCACTGCAAATGATTTACAAAGTTGTATAAATCTTTGATTTACTTAGTGATTACAACATTAAAATCAAATTCTTTTAAAAGGAAATTTACTTGCCTTTGGGTTGATTTTTAAATTCCAAAACATCACCTTTAAAATGGTTTTAAAAACCCATATAAACCCATTAATAAGTTGAATAACTTTTTTTTAAACCCTAGTTCCCAAATTATAGAATTCCATTTCAAATATTGAATTCAAATTTAAATCAAATTATTTAAATTTCAAAACTCCATCAAGTTATTTAAAAATAACCATTTTCAAAAAGCTTCAATTCTAGTTCAAAACTATTTTGGATTTAAAAATTCAATTTTAAAACAATTTCAATACCTGTGACTTAACTAATTTCCACGTGCAATCCATATTTGTGTGTGTATAAGTGTGGTCCAGGGGTTTTACACAATAAGAGTGCCACATTATCAATCAGCACAGATTCAATTATTAGAATTCGATGTGGGTTTCGGATAACCAAATGGAATCCGACTCCCTGTCGCATCGAAATCCAAATGTCGTTTTACAAGTAAAGGGGTTTGCATATTCATATAACAATATATACATCACAGATATAACAGCTCAGTATAAAGCATCACATAGCATCACATATCAAATATATCAATCCATCACACAACATTCATTAACAATCAAACATCTTTAATTAAGATGAATAAACCGTGTGGTTATAAATTTATTACCCACATAATTACTTTTATTTGAAATCTTTAAACCAATGATTAATTATCATTAACTATATTTAGTTAAGTCTTAACCATCTTCATTTATTAATCATTTACTAAATTAATTATTTTCTAGTCGTGTGACTAGGGTACAAACTACGGTGTGTAGTTTGGGAATTCACAACTCGGTAATTGAGTTGTGGTCAGGGTTTTGAGCGTAGAGTTAGATTAGTCAATAGCGGGTATAGCAAGTTTACGTGTGTAAGCGAGGGACTATCTAATTTCTAGTAGAAACCTTGGGGGCAGCACGTAGGCAGGTTTTTGCCGAAGCTGGGTAAATTCTGTGTTGTTCTATTTTGTTATTTATATTCTGCTATATCTGTGCTGCTATTCTGTGATCTGTGTTAATATAAATTAACTTCTGCAATTAAGTTTTTATAATTTACACTATCACCCTATTCACCCCTCCTCTAGGGTGAAATCGATCCTACAAGTGGTATCAGAGCTAGGAATAGAAGTCAACATTTGTTTTAAAAATTCTATTTTTTTTGAAAAAATCAGTTTTTGTTTAAAAATTCGAATTTTTAAAATGGCTTCTTTTAATAATGCTTTTGCAGAAGGTCAATCCATAGTTAGACCACCAATGTTCAATGGTGAATATGCTTTTTGGAAAAATAAGATGAAATTTTTTTTGAAAACCATTGACGCTTGGGATATTGTTGAGACAGGCTATAGAATACCAACTATAACTGTAGATGATCAGGAAATAGAGAAACCAAAGGAACAATGGACAGAACTAGAAAATAAATTACAGAATACTAATGCCAAAGCTATGAATTCTATTATCTGTTCATTAGATCAATTTGAATTTAATCGTGTCTCACATTGTCTAACTGCGCAGGAAATATGGCACATATTAGAAGTAACTCACGAAGGAACATCTCAAGTCAAAGAATCTCGCCTTGCCATGCTAAGCAACGAATACGAGAACTTTACAATGGCGAAAGAAGAAAATGTCAAAGAGATGTACGGACGACTTTCCAACATCGTATACAAATCAAAAGCTCTCGGAAAAACATACACCGAATTGGAAATAGTACGTAAAATCCTCAGAGTCCTTCCACGAAGCTTTGAAGCAAAAGTAACTGCCATTCAAGAATCGAAAGATTTAAAACAACTCAAAGTCGAAGAACTCATCGGAAATCTCACCACTTATGAGCTAGAAATGAAATTCAAGGAAGAGCGTGAAGGTGGAGATACTCGAAAGAAATCAATAGCTCTCAAAGGAACAACTGAAAGTGATGATGAGAATGATGACGATGATGATGGAGCAGCAGAGCTAGCGCTACTAATAAAGAAATTCGAAAGGTGGAATCGCAAATACGGAAATCCAGCTCGAAATCATGAATTGAAAAACAGAATAGGCAAAGCACTAGACAACCCAGAAGATCAGAAAATCATCTGTTACAAATGCAACAAACCCGGCCATATCAAGCCACAATGTCCTCAAAAACGATCAAATCAAGGAAAGAAACTAAAGAAGAAAAGCTTTGCGGCTACTTGGGATGAAACTGACGAAGATGAAAGTGATAACACCGAGAGTGAGAGTGAAAAAGCAAATATGTGTCTTCATGGTGAAGTTACAGGCAGTGATGACGACGAGCCAAGCGAGGTATCAAAACTCACTCATTCTGAATTACTAATTTATTTCCATGAAGTAAATGGCTGTTATGAACGACTTAGGGAAAAATATGCTAAACTTGAATCTCAAAAGGATACTTTGATAGAATGCAATAAACAACTTGATCAATTAGTTAAGAGCTATCAATGTAGAATTCCTAAGTGTGATAAGTGTCCAACATTTGAAGAAGAAATTAAAAAATCGGAAATTAATATAAAATCACTTGAAAATGAAATTCTGATTTTAAAAGAGAATGAAAATACTAGGAGAGAGAATTCTATTAAAAAGTGCACACAGTTGTTAAACGAAAATGAATCTCTCAAATCACAAGTCCAACAATTGTCAATGACTTTAGATAAATTTTTAAAAAGTGAAAAATCGTTGAATATGCTATTAGGAAAGCAAACTGTTAATACGGTTAAACAAGGACTTGGATATAATAATTCGAAAATTGTTGAAAACAAGATTAATCAAGTTAATTCTATGTGCACAATTTGTAGAAAATTTGGACACGGTCACAATAATTGTTGGTATAGACCCAAACATGTGAAAACTATACCGATTTGGGTTTCAAAAGGCACAAATATAAAATCTCTCAAAGTTAAACAAATTCGGGTGCCAAAGGGAACAATTATAAATAGTTTTGGGTCTACACAAAATCATTTTTCAAAATTTTCTGCCACTAACAACCATGGACCTATAAAAACAAATAGGTCACTAAACTCTCTTCTCGTGTAGGTATGCTGGCAGGCTAAGGAACAACAGCAATGGTACTTGGATTCTGGCTGTTCCAGGCACATGACAGGCGATAAATCGAAGTTCCTTAGCCTAGAAAAGTACAAAGGTGGCAGAGTCACAATGGGGAACGATGACAAGTGTAAAATTGTCGGTAAAGGTAAAGTAGGTAACAATACATTTACCTTGAATGACGTTTTATATGTTGAAAATCTGCACCACAATTTGATATCAATCAGCCAGTTATGTGATAAAGGTATGAATGTTATCTTTGATTCTGACATGTGCAAAATTGTTGACAAATCATCAAAAGAAATCTTATTTTCAGGAAAAAGGAAAGGTAATATATATTCTCTATCTTTTGATGATCTCATCCTCTCTAAATGTTTGGTAGCTAAGGATATAGAAGTGAATTTATGGCATAGACGTTTAGGGCATGCTAGTATGAACTTATTAAACAAATTAAAAAGGAAAAGTTTGGTAAGAGGGTTGCCATCACATGAGTTTGAAACTGAAAACATCTGTAAAGCATGTACTTTGGGAAAACTTAGAAAATCATCGTTTCATGCCAAAAACAATGTAAGCACTTCTAGAGTTCTTGAACTAATTCATATGGATCTATTTGGACCTAATGACATTGCTAGCTTAGGAGGTAAGAAATATTGCTTTGTGTTAGTTGATGATTACTCAAGATATACATGGGTATACTTCTTAGCTAAAAAATCAGAAACTTTTTCATACTTCACAAGATTCGCAAAATTTGTGCAAAATGAAAAAGAAGTCTCTATTGTTTCGTTAAGAAGTGATCATGGTGGAGAATTTGAAAATTATGAATTTGAAACTTTCTGTGATGAAAGCGGAATCAAACATGAGTTCTCTGCACCACGTACTCCACAACAAAATGGGGTAGTTGAGAGAAAGAATCGTACTTTACAAGAATTGGCTAGGTCTATGTTAAATGAATATGAACTACCTCTGCATCTCTGGGCAGAAGCTGTAAATACAGCATGTTATGTAATGAATAGAGTTATCATCAGACCGATTCTTAACAAAACCCCCTATGAGTTATGGTTCAACAAAAAACCAAACATCGCTTACTTCAAAGTGTTTGGATGTCCTTGCTATATTCTTAATACAGGTGATCAGTTAGGAAAATTTGAAGCAAAGGCTGATGATGGCATCTTCATGGGTTACTCTTCGAGAAGCAAAGCTTATAGAGTCTACAACAAAAAGACTAAAACAATCGTAGAGTCAATCAATGTGAAATTTGATGAAGGCATTGACGAACAGAATACATCCAAAAGCAACGTTGAAGAGGAGAAAGAAAAAGATGAATTTGAAAATCCAAAAGAAACTGCTGATGCTAGAGAAACTACCACAACTCAAGAAGTCAGAAGAAATCTGGATCCAGAAAAGCTGAAATACAAAACAGACCATCCACCAGAATTGGCAATTGGAAACCCTATAGCAGGTATACAAACTTGTTCATCTTTTAAAAATCTATGTGTTCTGTGCTTATATAGTGGATTTATTTCAGAAATAGAACCAAATAACATAGATTCAGCCCTTAATGATGAAAACTGGTTCATGGCCATGCAAGAAGAGCTAAATCAGTTTGAACGAAATAATGTTTGGAGTCTAGCACCTAGACCTAAGGATTATCCAGTTATAGGAACAAAATGGATTTTTAAAAATAAATATGATGAATCTGGAAATATAATTAGAAATAAAGCTAGACTAGTTGCTAAAGGATACAATCAAATTGAAGGAGTTGACTTTGATGAAACTTTTGCGCCTGTAGCTAGACTAGAATCAATTAGAATATTGTTAGCTTTTGCTTGTTACAAAGGATTTAAACTAAGACAAATGGACATTAAGAGTGCTTTTCTTAACGGAGTTTTAAAAGAAGATGTGTTTGTTGAACAACCAGAAGGTTTTGAAAGTCATGAATATCCAAACCATGTATACAAACTAAGGAAGGCATTATATGGATTAAAACAAGCTCTCAGAGCTTGGTATGAATGTCTTACTTCTTATCTCCTTGAAAATGGGTTCAAAAAGGGATGTGTAGATACCACACTATTTTTGTTGCATGAAAACAATGATATTTTGATTGTTCAAATATATGTTGATGACATCATTTATGGTGCGACTAACAAGTTATTGTATGAGAAATTTGAAAAAGTCATGCAGGAAAAGTTTGAAATGAGCTTGGTTGGAGAGTTAAAATTCTTTTTAGGATTTCAAATCCAATAAAGCAATAAAGGCACATTCATTTCTCAAACAAAATATATTAGGGAACTTGTCAACAAATTTGGATTGAAAGATGCTAAACCAGCAAGAACTCCCATGAGTACAACACTTAAACTTGACAAAGATGAAAAGGGTAAGACAGTTGATCAAAAGCTGTACAGAGGTATGATTGGATCACTCCTTTATCTTACCGCCTCTAGACCTGACATCATGTTTTCTGTCTGCTTATGTGCGCGTTTTCAATCTAACCCAAAAGAATCTCATTTAAAAGCTGTTAAAAGAATTATAAGATATTTATTGCACACCCCACGGTTTGGTCTTTGGTATCCATCAAATGATAATTTTGAATTGAAAGGTTTTTCAGATGCTGATTATGCTGGAAATTTGGTTGATAGAAAAAGTACTAGTGGAGCATGTTTTATGTTAGGACATTCATTAGTTGCATGGTCGAGTAGAAAACAAAATTGTATTGCATTATCCACAACAGAAGCAGAGTATATTGCTTTGAGCGGTTGCTCTGCTCAAATCTTATGGATGATACAAACTTTGCATGACTATGGCCTAAATTTTAAACGTGTACCACTAATGTGTGATAGCAAAAGCGCAATTGATCTCACAAATAATCCTGTACATCATTCGCGAACAAAACATATAGATGTAAGACATCATTTTATTAGAGATCATATTTCCAAAGAAAATATCTGCATAAATTTTATTTCAACTGATTCTCAATTGGCAGACATCTTTACAAAACCCCTACCAGAAAATAGTTTTTGTAAACTACGACTCAGTCTAGGTGTTTTAGAAATTTGCTGAATATTTAACATTTTTTTTCTCCCTACAAATCATTGAAAAGAAAAATAGTAATTGAAAAAGTGATGAGTGTTGATATTGATTATATATTATAACTCGAGAAAGTATAATTAGAAAATTTCTTTAGAAATGTAAACAAGAGTTATAAAACTTTTTGTTGGTAAAAATTCCATGACCATCTCTATACCTATCATATTTCTATCAACCATCACTCATCAAAACTCTATATAGTTTGTCGATATGTGGTACTTTAAACAGGAATCGTTCGTTTTTCATTTTTTTTTAAATAATAAAAAAAAAATTAATAACAATAAATAAATACCAAAGTATTCACTCTCATTTAAAAGTCCTCACGTTTATGCATGGGTGAATTACTTGAAATTTGTTATGTGCTTCCATGCTCATTTAAAAGTCCTCACGGTTATGCATGTATGAAACACATATCAAAAGTTGATTTTTTAAAATAAAATAAAATAAACAAGTTGATTCTAATCCCATTTAAAAGTCCTCACGATTATGCGTGGTTAGAAGATACTTGAATTCATTTTTCTAAAATAAATTTGGAATACTACTAATCTCATTTAAAAGTCCTAACGGTTATGCATGATTAGTAGATATTCAAATTCCTGATATAAAAATACCACAAACAGACACAATTGTATGGTTTTATATGATGACATCATCTCCATCATTCTAAAAGTGGAATATACGCCTAACAAAAATTTTATGATTTTTGTTTGATTTTTTATTGAAATTTGATATTTATATTCAATTGAGTTTTAATGTTGGATTGATATCGATTACTTTATCTCTATTTTCTCTAACACTATTATTCTTTTGCTGATAACAAAAGGGGGAGAGAAAAGTTAAGATTTTGTCAAATAGAATCAAGCAAAGGTCAAATAATTTTCCATTTGCATATAGGCTCATTTACATATTTCTATTTGTATGCATATATGTAGGGGGAGCTTTGTGTAGAGAGGAAGCATTTAAATAGGGGGAGCAATTAGGACATATCAATGATCAAATACATTTAACATATTCAAAATCTTAAATATATGTTTGTTATCATCAAAAGGGGGAGATTGTTGAATATGCGCTTATATGATTTTTGTTTGATGATAATAAACATATATTCATTTATTTAAATGTATTTGATAATATACTATTTTTTTCACAGATTAAATAAATATTTGCTGAATAAAATAAATAACACAGAATTTGAATTCAAACGAATATTTTATTCAAACAAATATTTATTACAATTTTGAATAGTATACAAATTCAAGCTCTCACTATTCACTATACAACTTTGATACAAATTCAATTACATCACTAATTTACATCAGCACCTCACTACATATCACTCACACTCGTATTTATCTTCAACTACATTCAAGTTTGAATCCAGCATCTGAGCTATCTGCAAAAATATAAACTAACGCAGTAAAATTGAAAATAAAATATTTTTGCAATATAAAATAAAACGTGAATTTTGAAAATGATATTTGCCTCAGTTATTTGGGTTGTTCGTCATCATTTAAATTTGAATTCATCATACACGAACAACTTGTGACATACACAGTATATTACTGTATATGCCACAAGGTCGTGCACGCCGATATATACACTTGATTGATTTACAGGGACAGGCAAGCACAGGTCAAACCCAAATGAAAAATCGGGTTCAACTCACGTGCAATAACATTGAAAATCACGACACAAGCACAAGGTCAAATCCGAGTTTTGAAACTGGATTCAACACAAGGCGACATGACATGAATGCAACGAAGACCAACATTAAAATGGACTGCAACATGGATATCACAATCAAACTGCAACAAGGCAACTAGGAATGAACAGAACATAACAGCACCAATGCAAGCAAGTCAGTGGCAAAACACAAACTGCAGTGGACAGACCAGAGTGCATCAGTGCCAAGAAACTCAAGTGCACGACTAAACTGACGATGAATACAACTTGAAGCATACAAGCTCAATGAAGATTGCAGCAACAACAGTGAGCACACTCATATGAACAAGTGCACAACAACTTCAACAAAGACTCAAGCTACAGTGCATAATGGTCAACACAGTAAGACATGAAGCAATGGTCAAGAGAAGTTCAAAGCAGTAGGGTACATGAAGCAAATGCAACAAAGATGCAAGCTGCAGCATACCAGTGACATGAATGCAGTGTACAACAATGGAACATGACTATCATGGTACAATTCAAAGCTCAAGTAACAAAAGTCAAGTGCAGCAATGAAACAAAATAGTATGACATGAAGCAAATGAATATAGTGAATGAAATGCACAAAGACATAGCATCTGTCTCAGGTTAATAAAATAGAAATGCACAGTGGAATGAAGTCAAGTAATGCACATATACTTGAAAGCTACAGCACCAAGTAGACCAAGTTCATATGCAATGAGAGGAACATCAAAGACAAGGCTAAGTGCAGCATCAGTGAAGACAGTTACTTCACAATGAACAATGTGCACAAGTGAATCATATGAAACAGTGCAACATCTTCCATCAACACACTCAAGTGACTCAACAATGCAACAAGGTGATATGCAAACTACATGCAGGCCAGAAGCAAAATCTCGAGTGCAACAGTGAAGTTCAGCTATGCAAACAACAATGGACAGAGCTCGAGCACAGTTGTAGCTCAAAACATGCAGTGAATCAAGTCAGTAAGGAAAATGCACCAATGGAAGTCACTCCAGCAACATGACCAAGTGTACGACTAAACTAAACATGAATACAACTGTGAAGCTACTGAAGGCACTAGTGATAAACCAAAATGCCATCGGTCAGAGAAGATGACCAGAAGCGAAAGTCACAGTGATAAACGAAAATCAACATCATGTTCGAATGCAGTATCAACCAAAATCAATTCGAAGCCGTGACTCAAAACAAGAAATTCACGGAGGAGTAAATACAAAGCCGTGAATGCCAAGAAATCAAATATATTCGAATTGAACAAGTCAGAAATCATCATGAACATACAAGCGAAAATCAATGGCCAAAATAATCAGTTGACAAATTCAAAAATAATTATACGAACGCAAATCTAGGATTACGAACCCTATATAAGAAAATCATCATCGGCAAATTTTATTATCGAGTTCGAACAATCCAAAAACCAGAAAAGCAAAAGGAAACAACACATACCAGAGAATCAGAACGAACTCAATCCAAATTGAAGAGCCGTGAACAAATCGAAGAGCAACGAAACCTACTAACGAATCATATCAAGTGGCGACTTCAATTTGCACAACCCTGTTTGAATCGCAAGGAGGAAAAGACAATTTACAGAAGCCCTACATCGCAAAGTGGAACAAAAGAGGAGCGGCCATTTTTTTTTCACGAACGAAAAACAAAAGAGACGGGCTGAAGAAAAAGAAGGGCCGGCCTTATTCATATAAAGAAAAGGGGTTTTTGTTTTTTTTTTGTTTTATTTTTAATTAGGGTTATTTTGTTTTATAATCGTTTTTTAATTGTATTTTCTTTTTAAACCGTTTTAATTTTCTAGTCGTGTGACTAGGGTACAAACTACGGTGTGTAGTTTGGGAATTCACAACTCGGTAGTTGAGTTGTGGTCAGGGTTTTGAGCGTAGAGTTAGATTAGTCAATAGCGGGTATAGCGAGTTTACGTGTGTAAGCGAGGGACTATCTAATTTCTAGTAGAAACCTTGGGGGCAGCACGTAGGCAGGTTTTTGCCGAAGCTGGGTAAATTCTGTGTTGTTCTATTTTGTTATTTATATTCTGCTATATCTGTGCTGCTATTCTGTGATCTGTGTTAATATAAATTAACTTCTGCAATTAAGTTTTTATAATTTACACTATCACCCTATTCACCCCCCTCTAGGGTGAAATCGATCCTACAGGATGACTTGCTGGATCAGTTGAGTGGGGCAACTATCTTTTCGAAGATTGATTTGAAAAGTGGTTACCACCAGATTCGGATCAGACCTGGAGAGGAATGGAAGACAGCGTTCAAGACGAGAGAGGGGTTATACGAATGGTTGGTTATGCCATTTGGTTTATCAAATGCACCTAGTACATTCATGCGGGTGATGAATCAAATCTTTAGACCATTCATTGGGAAGTTCGTGGTGGTTTATTTCGATGATATTCTGATATATAGCAGGAGTATGGAGGAGCATGTTCTACATTTGAGGGAAGTGTTGATTATTCTTCACGAGGAACAATTTTATGCTGCTACGAAGAAATGTGTGTTCATGGCAAGAAGTGTTTTATTTCTGGGGTATATTGTTTCGGAAGCAGGAGTTCAAGTTGACCAGAATAAAGTGGAAGCAGTCAGGAATTGGCCACAGCCGAGGACGATTACAGAGGTGAGAAGTTTTCATGGGCTAGCATCATTCTACCGAAGATTCATTCCGCACTTCAGTAGCGTGATGGCTCCAGTTACTGATTGCATGAAGGGGAAACAGTTTGTATGGTCAGAGGAAGCGGGGGTTGCTTTTGAGAAGATCAAGTAATTGTTGACGTCTGCACCAATTCTTGTTTTATAGAATTTTCAGTTATTGTTTGAATTGCATACTGATGCATCGAAGGTCGGTATTGGAGGAGTTCTGAGTCAGAATGGGAAGCCAGTTGCTTATTTCAGTGAAAAGTTATCAGGAGCAAAGATGAGATACAGTACATATGACGTTGAATTCTATGCTGTGGTACAAGCTGTTAAGCACTGGAGGCACTATCTATTTCAGAAAGAATTTGTTCTGTACACTGATCATGAGGCATTGAAGCATTTACAGGGGCAAGACAAGATTTCAGCGAGACATGCATCATGGATTGCTTATTTACAACAGTTTACTTTTGCCGTGAAACATAAGTCAGGGGTGACGAATCGTGTAGCAGATGCATTAAGCAGGAGGAGTCATTTATTAACGACATTGAAGGTTGAGGTGACAGGGTTTGAAATGTTTCCAGAGCTGATTGAAGAAGATCCTTACTTAGTGAAATGTGTAGAGAAAGTCAAGGAAGGAAATACCGATGAATTTGTGGTGGTTGATGAATTCTTGTTCAAGGGGAATCAATTATGTATTCCAGATTGTAGTTTGAGATTGAAAATTATCAAGGAGTTACACGAGGAAGGGCATGTGGGCCGTGATCGTACTTTGCAATTGATTTCACAGTCTTACTTTTGGCCGTCGATGAGGAAAGAAGTGGGAAGGTTTGTGGAGCGATGTCATATTTGCCAAGTTTCGAAAGGAACCGCGACCAATGCTGGGTTGTATATGCCGTTCCCTGTACCGGCTAAACCATGGGTTGATGTGAGTATGGACTTTGTATTGGGATTGCCGAGAACGCAGCGTGGTAATGATTCTATATATGTAGTGGTTGACAGATTTTCTAAAATGGCACATTTTATTGCTTGCAAGAAGACGGCGGATGATGTTCGTGTTGCTCAGTTATTTTTCAAGGAGATCTATCGACTTCATGGATTGCCAGAATCTATTGTGTCAGATAGAGATACTCGTTTTCTGAGTCACTTTTGGTTAAGTTTGTGGAAGATGGTGGGAACGAAGTTGAATTTTAGCAGTGCTTATCATCCACAAACAGACGGACAGACCGAAGTTGTTAACAGATCGTTGGGAAATTTGTTGCGATGTCTTGTGAAGGACAATCTGAAGAGTTGGGACATGAAGTTATGCCAAGCTAAGTTTGCACATAATCATGCAGTGAATCGTAGCACGGGATTCAGTCCATTTCAGATAGTATATTCAAATTTGCCTAAGGGACCGTTGGATTTGGCGGTAGTACCACAACCAAAGGGGACGATTAAACGGGCTGTAGATTTTGTTGATGGATTAACTGAATGTCATAAAATCGTTCAGGAGCGATTGGAAAAGGCAAATGAGAAGTATAAACGATCTGCAGATTTGAAGCGACGAAGTGTTGAATTTAACGAAGGTGATTTGGTTTATGCAGTGTTGACAAAAGATCGTTTTCCGGTTGGAACATATAATAAATTGAAGGCGCGGATAATTGGTCCAATTAAAATTTTGAAGAAAATCAATGAAAATGCTTATCAATTGAATTTACCAGACGATGTTCATACTTCTGATGTTTTCAATGTCAAACATTTAATTCCGTATCGTGGAAATGAAATTGTTGTGGAAGAAGATGTTAAGAATTCGAGGTCGAATTTTTGTCAACCCGGAGAGGATGATGCAGTGCAATCTGAAAACTCTGAAAATTCTCAAGTTATAGGTCGCTCACGACCTAATGAAGGTCAGCCACGACCTAACGGCTCACGAGAGGAGAAGCAACGACCTAACAGAGGCCTGAGTCGTTCGGGTTTTATAGGTCGTAAGGAGGAAGACTCGGTTTTAGGTCAGCTACGACCTAAGAGAAGCATTTTAGGTCGTCTACGACCTAGTGGGTATGCTGAAGGAGGAAGTTCACGACCTAAGATAAGTCGCGAGGAACGACCTAACGAGATAACACAAAAGGAAGCAAATATGGGTCGCGAACGACCTAACACGTCCAGTAAGTCGCTCCAGCGACCTTATGCTGAAAGTGAGCTGAAATTAGGTCGCGAGGAGATAGGTCGTGTGAAGGAAGGTAGGTCGCGTGATTCTTTGTTGCCGCATCTTTTAGGTCGCGAACGACCTAACTCATATAGGTCGCAAGAAAATCGCTGAAGCCGCTCCTTTAGGTCACTATGTGTTGTACATATGTGTGTTAGGTCGCTAACGACCTTTGTAAGTCGTAGGTCTATTACTTTTGTTTGTACTGTGTTGTAAGTCGCTGTATTGTATATATGTGAATATATGATGTTGTGATAGGTCGCTAACGACCTTACTTAGGTCGTAGGCCGCTCTGAGTTAGGTCGGTGGGTGTTTGTTAGGTCGGGGAACTGTGTTAGGTCGCATGCGACCTAGTGGTGCGTGAGTTGTAAGCCTATAAATAGGCCGATGGCGTCATTTGTAAGGTGGACTTTTGAATAAAATTCCTTTTGATTGCTTTGTGCTTTCTTCTAATTGGTAGTCGAGTGTGATCTCCTATCTCCACCTACGTCATTCGAGTGCGCTCGAATCTTCGTTTGTGAAGCCGATTCACGGTATCTTGTGCGCAAGATCAACGTCGAAGAATCGTAGATCTCTTTTCACGGTATTGTGCGCGATCAACGTGTCAGAGATAGCTAAAATCGGTATCTTCGGATCAACGAATTTGGGCATTTAGGTATCTTCATTCCATCGATTGCTACTTTCATCGATCCATATCGTTTTGTTAATTGTCCGCTGCGTCACAGGGTAATATAAAGCTCAATATGCTTTTGAAAATCAAGTTGAACAATCCTGAAAAAAACATTTATATAAAGATAAGTGTGATAATATATACAAGACAAAACTAATTAATGGGGCACACAAACTAATCTTATCAACCTACTATTTGGAAATAAAAATCTCTGGTACAAATATAAAAGAATGTTTCAAGTACATAAAAATCTCATACAACATGTTTTCGGCCTGTATACCCTCCTTATTTATATCATCTTATATTTTCAGTTCGTTCATAAAAAAAAGATAAAACAAAACTGCAACTTGAATTTAATACAAAAAAATTTGTTTAACATCTACAACATCAAAGGTTGGAGTTTGAAATTCAAAGCTTGAAGGCTGGGAAACTGTGTTCATCTAGAAACTGAACTACCCTCTGTTAAATCATATGGTGAGTAAACTTAATTCTTAAAAGTTTTAAGTTATTTAAGTAGTTCAATCTCACTTGATAAATTAATTGAGTATACTTCTGTTTGCATATATGTTGTGATCTCCTGTGTTTTCTGTAAATTGGTACAGGTGTCATGTTTGTATAAATATGACAACATATTCCAATTTAACCATTAATAAACTTAGATTCTTCAACAAACAAGAAGCAAGATTTAAACTAATATTTTAAGAAAAAAGGGTGATTACAATCATTATCATTAAGTGCTTCACTGTAATTAATGTACAGGTAAACTAAGTGATATTTTGATAATATTCGAATACTGCAAAATGTTGATTCAAGATTTTATATTGAATCTATACTGCTAATCCTAATTTTTACAACAAAAATCAAGACTTTTAGATTGATATTTGAATAGTAGTTTGTAAATAGACAAAACTTGTATTTTTGCAAATTCCTAGTTAATGATTCAATTTAAATAGTTGGAAATTGTTTTGGAGATAGTTCGAACATACAAGATGTTGAGAAAAATGTCAGATAATTTTTCTAATTCATAAACTAATTAAACGAATGAAGAATAGGGTTTTAGGTCAGGTGTTGCCTATTCACTGTAAATTGTCGATTTCGGCATCATAGTGAGATCGAGCTTCCTGAGCTTCAAGGAGGGAGTTGCTGAGGGGCAGGACGTAGTGTGGGAGGCGTGGCTTAGCCTCTGGCGATGCGGGATTGCAGGACTGGGTGGTTTTCGGTGAGGAGATGGTGTTTCAAGTTCATGTTTCAGGTGATATTTTGATTTCAACCCTTTGTCGAAATTCTGGGTTTCGATCTTGGGTTAGGAGCGAAATTGTGGTTTGTGGGCGCTGGCGAGGGCCGCTGGAGGTGCGGCTAACTAGCGTGCACGTGCATGGTGGCGTTGGGGTGGGGTGTCGTGTCGGTGATGAAGTGAAGAGGTCTGACTCGAGTCGCGCACGAGCGAGAATGGGGAACTTCGGTTTCGCGTTCGAGTGAAAGGACCCTGATGCTAATTTAATTTACCTTTAACTTAAACTTAGTGCTGAAAGAAAAATATGAAGGAGAAGAAGATGTTCAGGGAAGTCACGGGAAGCTTGCGTGGGAAACTAGAAGTAATTCTCGAGATAACATAGGGAAGCCTCGGGTTTGTTAACTACGGTATTGTATTTTGAAGGTAATGTAAGTAAACAAATTTTCATTCAATTCTAAATACTGTAAAACTTGGTAGTAGTTAACTGTTTAAGCTAACACTCAGATACAAGTTAATTACTTTAGCTAATACTTTAATGTGTTTTAAGCTCATAATTATTATTCAAATTAGGTAGGTAATATAAGATAAGTATAAATCTTATTAATACAAGTTTGTAATTAGAGACAAATTGATTTCAAACTTAAGAAGATTTCTTTTAAAATGTCAATTAAGTTGAGTAATTAATAAAAATTGATTATTTTCAGGAAGTAATTAAGAATAATGAAATTTTGATTATAATTGGTGATGCATTATAATTAATAAATGAATTTGTAATCAATTATTTAAGTTGATTTATGAATGGGTAACATTTAATAAATCAAGTGATTTAATTAAGAATTAATAATGATTAATTTTGAAATTAGTAATTAATAAATGAGCAATTAATTTTATTAAATAACAATTAAGGTTATTGATTAATGATTGAGGAATGGTTAATTAAAGTTAAATAACTTGATTAAGGAAGTAATTAATTAATAGTGTGAAATAAAATTTAGACTTAATAATAAATTAAGAAATCATCAATTAGACGATTTGAAATGAAATAGGTAATAAATTGTTGATTAATGATTAATTAAATAGAGTTAAGTGATTAACTCTCAAGTAATTAATTCTAAATTGAATTAATTACAAATAAGACTTGAAGGTGACTGCATATGGACTGTTGTGATTGAATATTCTATTTAGATATTTATGTGATGATATTCTATGTTACTCTGTGATATGCTGTGTTATATCTATGATGTTTGTATATGTTTTATCTGTGATAAATGCTATGTTAATTCAATTGATGAATTTAAATTATTTAAACTGTTTAAGTTAGTTAGACAACTTGGCCCTTAAAAAGGCGTTTGGATTTCGATCGACCGGGATCGGAAGAATCAAATTTGATTCTCCGAAAACCACATCGATCCAATTTAAACGTTAGGTCGTGAATCCAGAAATGAAGATCGAGATGGTGTTTTCAGAATGCAAGGGTTACCGTCGTCGACTCTGAGGGTGATTCCAAAACGAGTGTGACGAGAAAATGCCTTCGGTTTTGTTCGAACCCGGAACGAACTTGTATGGATTGAATGCTTTCAGCACATCGTAAGGCGGACGATGAGCATTCTAAGTGATATGTCCTGTAAAGGTAATCGCAGCCTCAAGCCTCATCAACTGGGAATGGCTAAAACAGGGGAGATGCAGCAAGGTTGGGTGGGTCATGCCCAAGCAGGACAAGATATTTCCCCTGTCTAGATGTCCCTTTATATTTTGGCTGTGTGGGCGGTTGCTAGCTACAACCGCATGGTTTATCTTGTTCGGGACTGTTAAGTAAGGAATGGTTCCGGCCTTGTGTTGTAGGGGGCCGGAAGTGATCCTTGGTACAGTGATCTAGGCCCCGTATTATGACGGGCGGTACCCCAGTAGCCCTGCCATTGTTGGAAATCCATTTTCCCTACGAGACCCTACGGTTTTGATTTGTATTACCCACTTTTGTGGCTAGTAGCTGGAATGTAATAGATGTACCAATTTTGGCTATTTTCTATTTACTTGAAAACCCTAGACACTATTATAATATCACTGGATTTCCAATGAAATGTTTTGGTTAGCGTAAGGTAAAAATTTACCCATATTTATTTGTGGGAAGTCTTACATGATACCTTTATTTTCAAATGTTTTCAAAGTTAAACAACTTTAAACCATTTACTCATACCAGACCCATGTTTGACCCGGAGTTTATATTTTGTTTTTCATAAACTCTTGGGTACTCAAATTTTTATGAGTAGCCACGTGATAAGTTTTGGACTTTGATTTCTGGGGAACTTGGAGCAGGAGATTCCAGACGTATGTAGCTATCTATCTAGTTCCGCTGTGTTAGTTGATGTGTATTGTACCTCTGATGTATGTAGTGATAGATGTATGTATGATTGACATATGTATTGATATTGTATAACTCTGACATATGTAAAAACTATGTAATATTTATGTGATATATTATATTTTGTTCCGTTCCGATGTGAGATTCTGATGTTGTTGTTTTTTCTTTTCTTTCTTTTCTATTTCTATCCCTTTCTTTCTTAATGATGATACTTCTTTCTGGTAGTAGAAGGGCGGGTCGTCACAAAAAGAGAATTACCCTGGTCGTTTACTATCGAAAAATTCGGGTATAGGAAGAGATAGAAGCATCTAAACCGAGAATATAGAAACCTATGGTAAATCAATGCTTGTTGTAAATGAGTTTCATCCCTTTACAAATTATACGGTGGAGCTATGGGATGCTCCAGTATCAAGAAGAACAGGAAGAGGGGGAGACAAGAATGGATTTCAAAACAAAAGGAAAAGTTCCAAAATTCAAAATAAGTCCTATTCAAAGGAGAGAGATTCAAGCTTGAACAAAGGTGATTCTATAATTAAATTTACTCTATATACTAAGTTTTGCTTAAACCAGGCTCATATAAAGACCCAGATTTTCCAACATTCAATTTGGAATATTTAGATTATTTTAAATATTTAAATTGAATTATAAATTGATTTTGAATATGGAAAACTTGGGTTTATTTAATAGGATAGATTCAGGATTCAGATATAGCGGTTTATTGGACAACTCAACTTTTGAATTTACTACTTAGAATTTGGGTAAATTATTGAATCGTGAGTTTTAATACTGTTAAAAATAATTTAAAGGCTTGTAAAATTTATATTGATAACACTGAAGATAATAAATGCGTTAAAATTGAATTTAACAGTGGTTTAAAAATACCCTTCCGAGACACAGTCTCGGATTTCGACGAAACCAATTCCGTTGGATCCATAATATTGTATTATTACCGGATTTCAAATTTCATTGCTTTTGAAGTTATTTTTTAGCCGTACGAGATATAAACGCGCCGAAATCTATATCGAAATTAATTATAATAACTTCATCTAAAAAGCTATCTTTTCCATATGACCGAATTAGGACTCGAATCCTTTCCCATTGCATTCGGAATAGGGGTATAACATTATAAACGCCTAGCGGCATGCCTCGATAGAGTGTCGAGATTTTAACTTGCAATTATCGAGACAATTTGAATTTGAATTTAATTGATGTATATAAATTCATATTGCCTAGTCAACTATAGCTGAAATTCTATCCACATCTGTGCTTTTTGGTTTCCCCATCATACCTTTTTCTTATCACTGTAGTAGACCGAGACTCCGCATTTCCCTCTCAAACACGCCACCATGTAGCATACGAAGCCGCCTTCCCCCATGTTAAATCGCGTGGATCTCCCTTCTTCACCAGATAAAATAAAAATCAAAGTGTTAACGCTCAAATTTAAACGCTAACACCCTGGTGTATAGGATGTGATTGTGAAAGCACCACCCGTTCGTACGGGAAACAGAAATAAGCAGAAAGTATGCAGAAAAACAGTAAGAGACACAGTATTTATAGTGGTTCGGCTTATTATCCAGCCTACGTCCACTTTAATCTTTTTATCACTAGTTTGATTACAATCCTTTACAAGATCTTTCAATTACAACACACTTCAAGTGATAGGATATGTAAAACAAGTAGCTCAAGCTTTGATGTTGACAATCATCTTCAAATCCATGGTGAATGTGGATGATTCCTTCATGGAGTTCCTTTAGAAGTTTGTTGGATCTAAAAAGCTTTGAAGTAGTCTGGAATTCGGCAGAGTAATGGCGCTTGAAGAGAATGAGCCAAAAGTCCTTCGCATGTTGGAGATGGTTGCATATTTATAGAGAGTTCTGGGCGAAAAAAGTGCCAAGTCCTAACTCGTGGCCGACTTAAGATAAGTCGTGTTCGACTTAAGGTAAGTCGTCCCCGAGTCACTGAGCTGAGTCTATGGCAGTTCGCCTTTTTTGAACCCATCCCTAAGTTCTAAGTCGTGTATGAGTTATCTGGCTGCAATTGCTAATTTCCTTTCTTTAGTCGTATACGACTCTTTCTATGCCGTAAGTCGTAGTCGACTTAACTAATTGCAACTGGTTTAAAGCAAGTCTTAACTCGTAGACGAGTTAAGAGATGTGTCTTTAGGTCGTATCCTCTTTAAGTCGTAAGGGTCTTAAGTCGTACAAACTGCAGTTATCATTAAGTCGTAGGCCATCCATTTCGTTAAGTCGTGAGCCGCTTATCTCGTAAGCCTATTATCTCGGGTTCCTGTTTATCTCGTAGAGGCTTAACTCGTGGATGATCTTAACTCGTACACTTGCTAATTTGCAGATCTGCTAATCTCGTAAAGGCTTACCTCGCAAGTAGCTTAACTCGGGTACTCCTTAACTCGTAGGCCGCTTATCTCGTAAGCTTGCCAACTCGTAGAGGTCTTTAAGTCGTAGGAAGTTACTGACTCATGTATCCTTTAACTCGTACATGCCTTGAGTCGTACATGCCTTAACTCGTGGACCTGTTAACTCGTGAACGAGTTAGGGTTAACATTTGCCCCTCGAAGCACACGCTTAAATCGTAAGTCGTGTGCTTCGACTTATCATAACTCGGTCATGTCGTTTCAAATCCCAACCTTTCTAGATATAAAAGCCTGAGTCGTCCTTCTTCTCATCACTTAACCTTTTAAACCGCTTTCTGCCATTAACGCATCTTCAAACTCTCCGAGGCGATTTCGACCCGATTCATCTCCGATTCTTTCTAGCATCAAACAATCGTAAGCGATCTTGCTTCAAACTTCGACCGTTAACCATTGTTACTTTATGTATTCAGTTCTTCGTTTCTGGCCTGCCCCTTCAAACCCTACGAGTTCTGCCAAATCGATCACTGATGAATTCAAACTTGTTTGGCTTGACTTATGGCGATTTGTGATTTGAGGCGACCTGTAATGTGATAGATTTAGGTCGTTGTTTATTGTGAGGTTATTAGGTTTTCGGGTTGGGAATTGGAGAGGAAGGCAGGTTGGTTGAGAAATTTGACTGAATAGAGTGAAGAATTGTCTCATATACAACCCAGAGATTCTCCATGCGACCTAGCGAATTCCATGAATCGTAGCCGAGATAAGACTTCAAGGATTTCCAGTTGATTCGCATCATAGCCTTTTTCTTGTTCCTCGAGTTACGACTTAGGACTTAGGGGATTACCAGCTTGATGTGTTGACGACTTAGGATAGGAACGACTCATCCCTTGAGTCGGTTACGACTTAGTACTTGAGTCGGTTTTGACTTAGTACTTGAGTCCGATACGACTTAGCACTTGTGTTTTTTAGGATCTGCTTAAACCTTGAATTGTTGCAGTGATGTTGAACTGTTGAATTTTGATGTCTTCTTTTACAAATTACTTTGACTCGCAAGCTAACAACCTGTCCAATACAACATTTACAGAAAAACCGGGGCGAATATACTGCCATTGATCGCCCTCTTCGAATGACAGATTAGCTAATAACAGTCATTAAACTTAAACAGATTGTGTGAATGAAGTGCTCAACTTATTAACTTCAAGTAAAATACTAAAGCAATACTGAAACAGTCAATTAAAATTGACCAGCTTGCATTAATATTATACTTGAACTAAAGACTAACAAGTTCTGAAATTTTTGTAATCGATCAATCGTCGACTAGTCTTATTTCAGTTATATTTACTTGTTATTTTTTATTAGTTTTTTGCACAACACTTCACACTTTTTTAGGAAACGTGCACCTTCATATTTGAATATCCAGTTGTTTGTGTAGAATGACTTCTCAGGAAGGTGATGCAACAGTTCGGACTGGAGAGGTAACTGTTCTTCCGGCTCCACTGGTTAATCCTCCCGAAAGAGCTCCTAGTTCACTATCATACAAAGTTTTTCGCCAGTTGTGTGTTCAGTTTGGTATCGTTGAATCAGATGCCATTCTTCCCGAAAGAAATAACACTGCCGATATAGCTCCTTCTGGCTTTGTGACAATTAACCGGCAAATGTGCCTAAGTGGAGGCATTCCTCCTTTCAACGACTTTTTCCAACAACTTCTCCGTCAACTGGCCATTGCTCCATCCCAGCTACACCCCAATGGCTATGCCATTCTAATGGGGTTGTGTGTGCTTTTTAGGAGAACACTTGATCGACTTCCAAGCTTTGGTGAAGTTTGTTATCTATGCTCTTTTACTCGGACTAAGGATCATCCTTCCATTACTGTTGTGAGGAGCGCCCGAAACCGCAAACTGATTGTTGGCCTCCCTGATACTGCTCACGGGTTTTTAACCCAATTCTTCTATGTTCGTTGCCCTCCGGGGTTTTATGGTGTGTGGAGAGTTGGAAGTAAGGGCGTTCAGCTTTATTCCTGACACATGTTTTCCTTATAAAATCTTTTCATAGCCTGAGTAGTTAGATGTTAATTTCCCTTTTTACTTTTCAGCGCTTCCACCTCCTTCTAGAGACCCAGGCTATAAGCAAATTTTTGAAAGATTGAATGCTGTGCCAGTAGAAGAGAGGAGTATAAAGTTTTTGCTGAGAGATGACTTTTTACATCAATACGGGCTTCTTCACTCTTCTCGCTATATTCAGCCTCGTGAAGCCCCGACTGAAGTTCCCGATTCCCCGACTGAAGCATCGGATGCCCCCGTTACTATCGAACAACCCTCATCAAAAGAGTCTAACATCGAAGCTTCATTGGTGAAATGTTCCACCCCTACCGACATTATGGGGTCGTCTAGTAAGACGGCACTTGCCCCGATTGAGGAAGAAGAAGAACCTTCACAGCCTCTCGGGGGATTAGCTGATGTAGGAACTGAGAAAACAAGTCTCACCGAGCATGATGGTGACGATGTTTATGATGGGTTGAGCGACATAATAGTGACCTCACAGGAGCTTTTTAGAGATGACGTGTCTAAAACTATCTCTCCTATAATTGAGGCGACGTCCCTTCTTCGACTAACACCAACACAAACACCAACTCCTCATACCCAAGCTATCATCACCTCTACACCAATGAGTGGTTTGTAGCTTAATGCGCGTAGCTTGCACATCACACAACACTTAGGATTTTTTTGGCATTTGTTCATATTTAACTTCTTTTCTCCGGAAGTTTCTAAGACTTGCTATTTTTGCCTTTTCAGATTCCTCTATGGGGCGCAGCGGCAGCGGTTCTTATTACAAAGACTTTCGACGCTATGGAGGGCGTGGCAGCTATGATTACAAGCAATACTATACCGATCCCAGAGAGACCAATGAACAGAGAGCTGCGCGAAAAGCTGAAGAGAGGAGAAGGTATGAAGAACGTCATGAGGGAGCGGGCACGCGACATGAATCCTTCCCAAGGGATGATGATTCCCATAAACGTAAAACGCACGATGATAGGGGGAAGAGCCATATTGAGGATTCGAGAAAGCGGACCAAACTTGGCGAGGAGCACGTGCCCGTGACATCTGAGAGACCTGGCGCCTCAGTTTCTATTGACATCCCTTCCAAATCTCCTGCTCTTGAAGGAAGTGCCATCCAAACACTTCTCAACAGGCCTTCATACCATGTTGAAAGGGGCCCCCCGACCTTGCAGAGCCGATTCCCGAACTGGTGTTTGAGGGGGGTACGCTTCGACCTTGATTTGGTCCCCATCGACAAAGAAGCTATGTACAGAAATCTCGATGCTGTCAAGCTTGATATCGATAGAATGTCTGGATGGCAAAATCTGGTTGATGAACTTCAAAGAGTTAATCGGGCTAACATCGAGGCAATGCTGACCATGGAAAATGACAAATCAGAATGGCAGAAGATTCTTGATCAACACAACGCTGAGATGAAGGAGATAGCCGAATACAATGAAAAACTCGAGGCTGAAGTAAAGCAGCTCAAAGATGATCTTGCCTCTTCTACTAATACTTACACCCAAAGAGAAGAGGTATTGCAAAAACAAGTGCGAGATGCGCACGCCAGCCAGAGGGACGCTGAAGCTAAAGCTGAGAGGTTAGAACAAGCTGTAGAGAACCACCGCACTGATGTCACCCAGTTGCAGAATAAACTGAGCGCCCGGGACATGGAGATTGAAGCGCTAAAAGCCCAACTTGCTCAGACCGAAAAAGATCGAGATGAGGCCATGGCTGGCAAAATTGCAGCCGAAGAAACTGTTCAGACCATGGAAACCGATATCAATTCGACTTTATTCGATTTTTATTTACACTGTGTCTTGGGACGTGGCAGCCTCTCTTTTCTTGGTCCTAAGTATGAAATCACCCTGGCCGAGGTGTGGGAAGCTGCTCTTAACATGCTTAAAGACGCCGGGTATGGCGATGAAGATTTTGAGGCGCGTTACCTGGATGAGGAAGCTCGCGCTGCTCTTGCGAAGGGGCGAGAACAACTTGCCAGGATGAGAACTGGAATGGCGGAAGAGGAACGTTCTGGAAAGGAATTAACGCTTACTTCCTCTGTCCAACCTCCAGTTTCTCCTGTGGTTGACATCACGGGTTCTAGCTCCTATACTCCGCCTGCAACTAAGACAGTAACTGAAACTACAAGTGCACAAGGCGGGGATGAAGGTGGTGAAAGCAACGAAGCACAGCGATATGAAATCAGCCTCAGAGATCCAACTGCCCCAGGTAAACTTGACACCGGACCAGCCCAAGTGGTGAACTGCTCGTTCGCTCCTTGTGAACTTGACGATCTTCTTGATTATTTTTCAAATGTCAATGAATTCCCGACTTTTGATTATTCCTCAAATGTCAATGAATTCCCGACTTTTGACGAGCCGTCATCCCCTCTCTTTTCGAAAGATACTGATATTTTAAGTTTTTTCTCCTTTGTAGAGAAAGCACCGAGTCAAACTCAAGCTTCTTCTCCCCCGGTGATCCTTCCTCCATCTCTTCAAGTGGCGCCTCCTTCTGCCTCGCAACCTGGGTCACAAGAAGAACAAATAGAGGCTCTTCACGGCTTGGATGATCCCATTGCTTCACAAGAGCAGAAAGATGAAAGGCCTGAGGGAGATGACACATCTTCAGAGCGAACTCCCTCTGACGAGATTGTTCTATCTAAACTTGTCACTCCCGGGAGTGAGTCTTCCTCAAAAAGAAGAAAAAAGAAGCGTGGGACACCAAAGAGGAGGGGGAAGATAGTCACCACCACTGAAGAGGAGCTGAAAGCTGGACCGGTTGCGCCTTCCTCTCCCACTTCCCTTATGCCCACCGACCGCCCTGATAAGCTGATCATTCGGCCGGGTAAAGGGTCTAAAGGCAGCAAAAAGAAGTGAAGATCTTCAGTTTCTAGTTTTTTGTGTTTTGCATGTACTGGCCGAGAATTGTGCGGGTACCGGCCCCCGCTTTTCTTTATTTTGAAACCTGTACCTGCATTGTAATTGAATAAAATGATTCCTCGTTTGTACAAACTTTTGTTTGAATTAAAGAATACATTTGTTATTCGTTTTGGCATGAGTTTATTTGATATTGCAGCGAGCTTATGGTATGTTACTTGAGCGTTACCTTTTGCTGGTTTAGTTATACCATATCGTGTGTAATTATACTATATTGCCCCCATTCCATAAGCATGCTGCAATATTCTATACCTCGAGGGGACTTGCACTCTTATTTGCTAAAGAATAATTATTTTATTTTTATTTTAAAAAGAATTCTTGTAGAGTGCAACCCCCTTCATATGAGTTTCTACGCGCTTTGTCCTTTGAAGAAATCACTTCTTTCTTTTTTACTTAAGTACATTTTCTTTTTTACCGAGTGATTTCTTTTATGTAGCAAAGCGGACCTCCGAAGGGTACTTTAACTCCTTTTCTCTTCTTCTTCTTCCTTTTTTTTTTTAAAAGAAGATCATTTTCCAGAATAGGTAAATTACTCTTCCTTTGTGAGTTAAAGCATGCCCCTGATGAGGATTTTTTCTTTTTTATATATGGAAAGTTGTACCTCTACGGAGGGATTTTTTCACGTTTCAACACTTGGAGGTTTTATTTCAATCTCGGCGAAACGTGTACCTCCAAAGAGTTTTGCCTTAGAAAGCTTTTCCACGTTTCAACACTTGGAAGTTTTATTTCAATCTCGGCGAAACGTGGGCTTCCGAAGAGGTCTTTCTTCTTGATTGTGCCTCCGAAGAGGTCCTTATTTTGCTTGTCTTTCAACTCCGGTGAAGTGAAATTCCGAAGAGCGGCTGTTACACTTCAACTCCTGGTGAAATATGCCCCCGAAGAGGTCTTTATTTTGTTTGCATTTCAACTTTGGTGAAGCGAAACTCCGAAGAGCAACTACTTCGACTCCTGGTGAAATGTGCCTCCGAAGAGGTCTTTATTTTATTTGCATTTCAACTTTGGTGAAGTGAAACTCTGAAGAGTAACTACCCCAACTCTTGGTGAAATGTGCCCCCGAAGAGGTCTTTATTTTGTTTGCATTTCAACTTTGGTGAAGTGATACTCCGAAGAGTAACTACTTCGACTCCTGGTGAAATGTGCCTCAGAGAGGGTTTTCATCGCCTGGAAGTTGCTCTCTCATGGTTGGAGGGTCATGACTCCTCCAATCTTTTTTGTTGAGTAGAGAACTTTCTTTTTTGTGGCATATGACCCATTAGAGGTCTTTTATCCTCCGAAGAGTTGTGCCTCTGAAGAGGACTTGTGTTGCTGATGATGGATTTTGGTTGTTTCCTCGTCTTCTTGCTTATGCCTTTCAATTCCTCTATTTTTCCTTTCCAAGTCGTCATTTCCCCTTTTTTGCAAGTAGCTGGTTTAATCCAAGGAAGTATACTTCATTGACAGGCAAGTTCGTGAGAACGGGCACTAGCTTCCTAATTGGATGTTTGTTTGTTCAAACAATCTCAATTTATTAGCAAGGGCTCGTTTTTACGAAATCATTAGCCGTTCAATTGGAATATTTCCTATCTAGGATTTGAATTCGGGTTTTTTATGACTTGAAATTTGTTTGTTGAATGATGGAGTGAATTGCTCGGTCTTATTATGTGCAAGTTTTACTTCCATTGTCTGCAAAAATTTAAATCGACATTTTAGCAATACATTCTATGTACTTTTCATATCGAAAATAAAGCAAACATGTAATAAAAGTAAGGAACACAAGATTTATAGTGGTTCGGCCAAAAATCTAGGCCTACATCCACTTTATATTCATTCATCATTCACTTTCATCAGTTTTACGATTGCTTTCAATTACAAGAATCATACATTCACAATTCTTTTTACAATATTTCAACAAGAATTTCAAGTAAAATATGGACGCAAATGATTGCTGTTCCATGCCCTTGGAATTTGATCTCCTTCAACAGTAGTGAGTTTGAATGTGCCGTCAAGAAGCTTCTGACCTATCACATACGGTCCTTCCCAATTGGGCCCAAACACACCTGTCGCGGTCATAATTCTTTTCAGGACTAGATCTCCGATTTCAAAGCTGCGTTGGCGAACTTTAGAATTGAAATGTCTGGCTATTCTTTGTTGATGAGCTGCAACTCTGAGTTCTGCTTCTTCTCTTTTCTCATCAAGAAGATCTAGTGCTTCAGATTGCAACTTTTCATTTTCCATTTGACTGAAGTGGATTCTTCTATGTGAAGGGATCTCTGTTTCTACCGGAATCATTGCTTCCGACCCGTATGCTAATGAAAACGGAGTATGCCCAGTTGCAGTTTTGTGGGTAGTTCGATATGCCCATAGTGCTAGTGGTAGCTTATCGACCCAACCACCCTTAGCTCTTTCAAGTTGCTTTTTGATGGTTGACTTGATAATTTTATTTACTGCTTCCACTTGCCCGTTTGCCTGCGGATGAGCTACTGCTGAGAAGCTTTTCAGGATTTTGAATCGTTTACAAAAATCTTGGAATTCTTCACTTTCAAATTGAGTACCATTATCTGTAATTATCTTTTGAGGCACACCGTATCTGCAAATGATATTCTTAGTCACAAAATTTATCATCTTTTTGGAGGTGATAATTGCCAATGGTTCAGCTTCAGCCCATTTAGTGAAATAATCTACAGCAACAATGGCATATTTGATTCCAGATTTGGCGGTTGGTAATGGTCCGATCAAATCTATTCCCCAAATTGCAAACGGCCATGGACTGGTCATTTGTGTGAGTTCAGTAGAAGGTGCTCTAGGAATTTTGGCAAATCTTTGACATCTGTCACATTTTCGAGAGTAATCTGCAGCATCTCGATTAATTTCTGGCCAAAAATATCCATATCGGAGAATTTTCTTTGCTAAAGTTTGACCGCCTGAATGATCCCCACATTCTCCTCCATGTACCTCTGATAGGATTATTTTGGCTTCTTCTTTGGATACACATCGAAGTAGTGGCATTGAGAATCCTCGTCTGTATAATTGACCATCCTGGATTATATATCGAGAAGCTTTTCTCAGTAGCTTTTGTCGTTCTTTAGAGTTTTCTGGTAAAGAGCCATTGAGTAGATACTTTGTTATTGGAGTCATCCATGATTCTTGCTCTTGCGACATACTCATAACCCAATCGATATCCATTTCATCAATGCTTGGATTTGACAAAACTTCCACTGGAACTAACCCTAAGGATTGGGCTTCGCCAGAACTTGAGTATTTTGCGAGAGAATCTGCTTTCATGTTTTCTTCTCGAGGAATATGACTTATCGTGTAATGGTCAAATTCACATAAAAGTTCCCAAGCCTTTGACACATAAGCGGGCAGATTTCCTCCTTTCGTTTGAAACTCCTTCTTGACTTGGCATACTATAAGCTGAGAATCACTGAAGATCTGTAACGCTCGAATGTTTAGTTCTTTAGCAATTTTCAAACCAGCAATCAGAGCTTCATATTCTGCTTCATTGTTTGTTGAAGGAAATTCTAATCTTAGCGCATAGCATAATGACCGGCCTTCAGGAGTTTCAAGAACAATTCCAGCACCTGAACAGTAATCATTTCTTGCGCCATCTACAAATAACTTCCATTGGATTGGGGAGTTCTCGATTGTTTCTTCCTCGCTGTTACCCTTGTCTGTAAATTCTGCAATAAAATCTGCCAAAGCTTGTCCGTTGATCGCTTTTCTAGGATGATAAGTGATGTCATATTGGCTCAACTCAATATTCCACTTTAAAAGGCGGCCCGAAGTCTCGGGGCGAAACAAGACTTGCTTTAAAGGTTGATCAGTGAGGACTTTGATAGGATGAGCCTGGAAATATTGCCTCAACTTTCTTGAGGCAATCAATAGACAATAGGCGAGTTTTTCCAACTTGGAGTAATTCATTTCTGCCCCAGTGAGTCTTTTGCTGATATAGTAAACTGGATGTTGAATCCTTTTGTCTTCCCGTACCAGCGCTGCACTTAAAGCATGAGATGAAACTGCCAAGTATATAAGAAGATCCTCGCCACCGTCGGGCCTAGAAAGTATTGGAGGCGTTTCCATATGTTGAATCAATTCTTCAAAGGCTTTCTGGCATTCGGGAGTCCAGTCAAAGTTTTTCTTTCCTTTCTTTAGAGCGTCGAAGAATGGAATGCATTTATCAGTAGCTTTGGATATGAACCGACTTAAGGCGGCAATTTTTCCATTGATACTTTGCAATTCCCTCTTTGTTTTAGGAGCTTTGACTTCTTTTAAAGCAGTGATTTGAGCTGGACTAGCTTCAATGCCCCTAGCGCTCACGATGAAACCCAAGAACTTCCCAGATTCTACCCCGAAAGAACATTTTAAAGGGTTAAGCTTCATTCCGTATCTTCGGAGAATTGCGAACATTTCTGCTAAGTGTTCGATGTGATCCACTGCTTTCTTAGATTTTACTAGCATGTCATCAACGTAAACTTCCATAGTCTTTCCCAACTGCGGTTTGAACATAGCATTGACCAGTCTTTGGTATGTTGCCCCCGCATTCTTCAACCCAAAGGGCATAACTCTGTAACAGTAAAGACCGACATCGGTGATAAAGCTTGTGTCCTCCTGATCTGGCTCATGCATCATGATCTGATTATATCCGGAGTAGGCATCCATAAAAGACAACAATTCATGACCCGCTGTTCCATCTACCAGTTGATCGATCCTGGGTAATGGGAAGCAGTCTTTGGGACAGGCCTTGTTTAGATCTGAAAAGTCGATGCACACTCTCCATTTACCATTGGCTTTCTTAACCAGCACTGGATTTGAAACCCAATTTGGATAGGTAGATTCTCTGATGAAATTATTCTCCATGAGCCGGTCAACTTCCTCTTTCAATGCTGTCGACCTTTCTGGACCTTGGATTCTTCTTTTCTGCTTTACTGGCGTGAACTTTGGGTCAATATTCAGAGCATGTACCGCAACTTCTGGGGATATTCCGCACATATCGGCATGGGTCCAAGCGAAAACATCCAGGTTTGCTTTCAAAAAAGATATCAAGGCATTCTGAACTGACACATTAAGTTGTGAACCCACATTCAGCACCTTGTTTGGGTCCTTCAGATCAACGGGCACCGGTATCGTTGTTTCTGCTGGTACCACCCTACTCTCCCCCGCACTGGCCTTTCTAGGATCCATCACTTTTCGTGCCCCGCTATGCTCGCCAGTGCAGGGTCCGCCCTGTAGTTGCTATAGGGTTGGTGTTTTGATGCGGATTGGGGTTGCCGCATCTTTTCCCATTTCTCTCTTCCTTGTTTCTCGCAGCTCTGTCATATAACATTCTCGCCCAGCGTTCTGGTCTCCTTTAATAACTCCTACCCCATTGTCTGTAGGGAATTTAATAGTAAGACACCATGGGGCAAGGACAGCTTTGAATGCAGCAAGAATAGGTCGACCAAAGAAAGCATTATAAGCAGAAAATTCATCTACTATCACAAAAGTCTGCTTGCGAACTACTTTTCTTTCTCCTTCTCCGAGTTCCACAAGCAAGTCAATGGTTCCTACTGGTTGCTTTGGCTCCCCTGCGAAGCCAGCAATTTTTTGCAATGATGCCTGCACTTCAACCATAGGAATCTTCATCTGGTCGAAGGTTTTCTTAAAGAGGATATTACAGGATGCGCCGCTGTCGATAAGAATCCTTCTGACGATGGCTGGCCCAATGCCAGCCGAGATGACCAAAGGATCCAAGGTTGGGGCTTCAATACCGATGGAATCCCTGGTTTTGAATACAATGTCATCATTGAATGTCTTTCGTTGCTTCAAAGGCGTAGTGTCTTCTAGAACAAAAACATTTTCTTCCTCCGGTGCATATTTCAGGGCCCGGGAATACCTTTCCATCTCACCCCAGCTTCTGCCCGATGGGTGAGGTCCGCCTGTAATGATATTGATAACAGGCCTTCCAGACTCAAAACCTGCATCTTTGCCATTAGTCCCAGATTGATGAGCAGGAGTTTGCTGTCCTTGGTTCGACGAAGCAGGATTATTATTATCATTCTTCTTCACAAATTGTTGTAGTTTATTTTCCCTTAACAATTCTTCAATTAGATTCTTCAATTGACGGCAGTCATCAGTATCATGACCGGGCTGATTATGGAAGCGACAGAACCTCCCACTTTGCACAGCTTTTTTCCCGGTTCTCAAGACTGGGGGTTTAGGATAATTGACAGAATCTTTGGTAGCCAGGTAGATTCGTTCTGGAGTATCTGACAAAGGTGTGTATTCTGATGGCTTGAAGGATCTATACTTCTTCTGATTATTCTGTTGTTTTCCATTGTTGTTCTCCCTCTTCTGTCCCACAGACTCATTTTTGCGTGGAGCATTGGTGTTAGCTTCAACCTTTTCCAATGCTGCTTTTGTCGATACAGGGCGGCTCTCCAGACGCATGAACTCGTCTGCTTTCTTGTAGAACTTTTCGAGAGAGCTTGGTTCCTTCATATTCAACCATCTTCCAAACTCACTAGATTTATCTATGGCCCTCATCAAATAGGTCAAGACCATGCGGGGTTCTGCATTATCCACCTCAGCTAACGCTATATTAAAGCGATTTAAAAAAGACTTGATAGTTTCCCCCGGATTCTGTTCCAAACCGGATAACGACATGATGTCTTTTGCCTTTGAAGCATATAGCCTAAATTGCTCTTTAAATTTCCTGGTTAGGTCTGAAAACTGATCGATGGACCGGACAGGTAGTTTTGTGAACCAAAGCAGAGCTACGCCTTCCAAATATACGGGGAAATATCTGCATTTTACTTCATCTGAGGCTCGGGCACCCGTCATATGCCAATCATACTTATACAGAAATTCGTTTGGATCACTTGTCCCCCTATAAGCTGGGATAGTTGGAGGAGCAAATTTTCGTGGGAATTCAGCCTTTAGAATTTTTTCAGTAAATGGAGTCTTGCTTGGAGCAAAGCCCCATTCTTTCTCATCTTCGACTCTTTGCATGCTCTCCTTCATAATTTGGCGAACCATTCCAGAGAGATATTCTTCATCATTGCGAGCCCTAGATCTGCCAACCTCAGGAAGTATTTGCTCAGCGGGGTTAGTGTCCCTTTCGGAAACATTCCTTTCTTCAGTTTCATGAATATTACCAGCAAAATTCCTTTCATTAGCTGTTGATTGACGGTTTGCCCCGAGCAAATCGTTCAACTTATTCAGGATTAAGGCGTTTTGGGCATTCTGGGCTTCCATTTGCACATTTTGAGCATGTATCTGTCTGTTCAACCCCAAAATTGCGGCATCCAACTCTGCTTTCGTAACCCCAACAGTTGGAGTAGCTTGATTTGGTGTTGGGGAAGCGGAGGTTCCCTCTTGAACGTTTGCAGATCTCACAGATTTACTTTTCCTTCCAGGAGCCATGATTTCGGATAGACTTCTGGTTCTTAAAGAAACTTTATCTACAAATCTTTCTGAAGCAATGATGATAGATGTCCTGAGTTCAATTCTCAGTGAAAGCACCAAAATGTTAACGCTCAAATTTAAACGCTAACACCCTGGTGTATAGGATGTGATTGTGAAAGCACCACCCGTTCGTACGGGAAACAGAAATAAGCAGAAATATGCAGAAAAACAGTAAGAGACACAGTATTTATAGTGGTTCGGCTTATTATCCAGCCTACGTCCACTTTAATCTTTTTATCACTAGTTTGATTACAATCCTTTACAAGATCTTTCAATTACAACACACTTCAAGTGATAGGATATGTAAAACAAGTAGCTCAAGCTTTGATGTTGACAATCATCTTCAAATCCATGGTGAATGTGGATGATTCCTTCATGGAGTTCCTTTAGAAGTTTGTTGGATCTAAAAAGCTTTGAAGTAGTCTGGAATTCGGCAGAGTAATGGCGCTTGAAGAGAATGAGCCAAAAGTCCTTCGCATGTTGGAGATGGTTGCATATTTATAGAGAGTTCTGGGCGAAAAAAGTGCCAAGTCCTAACTCGTGGCCGACTTAAGATAAGTCGTGTTCGACTTAAGGTAAGTCGTCCCCGAGTCACTGAGCTGAGTCTATGGCAGTTCGCCTTTTTTGAACCCATCCCTAAGTTCTAAGTCGTGTATGAGTTATCTGGCTGCAATTGCTAATTTCCTTTCTTTAGTCGTATACGACTCTTTCTATGCCGTAAGTCGTAGTCGACTTAACTAATTGCAACTGGTTTAAAGCAAGTCTTAACTCGTAGACGAGTTAAGAGATGTGTCTTTAGGTCGTATCCTCTTTAAGTCGTAAGGGTCTTAAGTCGTACAAACTGCAGTTATCATTAAGTCGTAGGCCATCCATTTCGTTAAGTCGTGAGCCGCTTATCTCGTAAGCCTATTATCTCGGGTTCCTATTTATCTCGTAGAGGCTTAACTCGTGGATGATCTTAACTCGTACACTTGCTAATTTGCAGATCTGCTAATCTCGTAAAGGCTTACCTCGCAAGTAGCTTAACTCGGGTACTCCTTAACTCGTAGGCCGCTTATCTCGTAAGCTTGCCAACTCGTAGAGGTCTTTAAGTCGTAGGAAGTTACTGACTCATGTATCCTTTAACTCGTACATGCCTTGAGTCGTACATGCCTTAACTCGTGGACCTGTTAACTCGTGAACGAGTTAGGGTTAACACAAAGCATCAGAGAAAAAAATAGCGATTTCTCAGTATTAAATCAATTCGTTCCTTAAAAAAAGGAACAAACTTATCACCAAAAACATGAAAGCCATATCAAAAAAAGGCTGAAGCCTCTCATCCTCAGTTAATTTGAAATTGAAATGAAAATCGACTTCATTTGTTTTTAAACAAAATACGATAACATGATCGAATTTCACATCGCACAGGGGAGCAACGCGACAACGCAAGTTGG
Source organism: Allium cepa (assembly GCA_030765085.1). Lineage (NCBI taxonomy): Eukaryota > Viridiplantae > Streptophyta > Magnoliopsida > Asparagales > Amaryllidaceae > Allium > Allium cepa. The sequence continues at coordinate 604,946,654 of CM060945.1, read as the reverse complement.
GCAAACACACGCTCGCGAGAGAGCCCGAATCGGGTGGGTAAGGCAGCACTTGGATGGGCATCGCTTCGTTGGCCGATGGTAGTTCGTGGTAGCGCGGGAAGGCAACTCACGCATGTGTGAGGTGGCGGCTTGTTGGACTTTGGGTGGTGAGATGCTTCTGGTGGCTATGGTTGTTCCCAATAGAGGGTCTTGGGCATGTGTCGTGTAGGGCAGTCAGGTAATTGGGTTCCTTCTTTTATTTAAGTTTAATATGTATATATATGTATATACGTATTGGAAAAAAAAATAGTTTACAATGAGATATGTATATATGCAGAAAAAAGGGAAAAAAGAAATTTGAAACCAGGTTTCTGTTTTACAAGATGATATGCATATTAGAGGAGAAAATTTTATACAGTAAGGGAAATTACTGTATTAGCATTTACAGAGAACAAAAATTTTACAGAAAGAAAATTACTATTTTTGTATCTGCAGGAAAGAAATAAAAATACAAATATATGTAGGAATAATATACATACGTGTTTAATATACAGGTAAAACAGAAAAAAAGATATGGATAAGATTTTGAAATAGAAATTTTGAAGGTTGAAGAATTTATATAAAAATTAGATTTGGATTCTATTATAAATATATATGTGTAGTTCAAGGGAAAGACAAATATACATATAGATATTTTAAGTTGGTAAGTTTATTTTTGAAATAATGGATGTGGTGATTAATTTTTTTGGTTAACTTATTTGATTTATTTTTGTTACTAAAAGATTTTTTAAAAAGGTAAATTAGTAGTTAAATTAAATTGTTAGTTAGTTAAATGGTAATTAATTGCCAGTTGTTTAAAATGTTAATAAAACCCTATAATGTCGATACAAGGTCAAAAACCGGGAAATCAAGGCGAGATTGAAGTGGTTGCAAAACAAAACAAAGGTGAGATTTTCACACTCATTTGGATAACCACATTTAAATTTAAATGTTAAATTTAAATTATTGGATGTCTGACTTATTGATAAATTTATAATTTTTCTATTGGATGTGATGTCATATATATTGTAGTATATATATTGGTATTGGAGTGATTGTTATTCCCGCATTATATAGCAGAAGAGACCCTATGCGCCCCACATAATAGCGGATGATCCTTTATACCATGATATCCCCCTCGAAGTGGGATTGGTATATTATTTATTGACTAACATCTGTGGATGCAGGAAAACAGGTTGGAGGGATCCAACAGGATTTTCAAAAATATTTATTATTCATGTATATACGTTGATATATGAGATGATAGATAAATTGATATGGTTGGTGTAAATTGAATTATCGAATGTTAAATGGCATTGGAATTTAAAATGGATATTTTAAATACTAGAAATAATTGAATTGAAGGAAATTAGAAAGGAAATATGAATGGTAAATATTTATATTGTAAATTGGATTTATTCTAAAGGAAAATTAAGTGGAATAAAATACATTAACTAATTTGGGCTGTACTTGACCATTCATAAAATTTGATTTAAGTAGAGATTTTTGAAATAAAGTATATATAAAAGAACCTGGAAGGATATTGCGAAAATTAAGGAAAGAACTTAAAATAATAATTGGGGAATATATTTGAAATAAATTGGAATTATTAGGGAAGGAAATTAAAAATCGGAGTTTTAAATACAATTGTTTTTATAAATAAGCGAAAAGCTCAGGGGAGTTTATAAATTTATAAACGGGGCTTATAAATGAGATAGTTGATAATATTGGATATGGGAAAATATAAGTTATGGCGTGAAACTTATATCGAGTTACGGTAACTGTTTTTGAAATGAAATAGTTGAATAATTAGAATATGAGTAAGGGTGATATGGTTAACGTGAGATGAATCGGGAGGAACATATGAATTGAATTGGTGAATATTGGATTTTCTAAAAATATTTTTTTTAAAGTAAATTGAAATTGTTTTAAAACGGGATTTAAAATTACCATACTGTGTAACTGTTAAACTATTATTTGAATTTGGAATATCTTGAAGTTAGCTACTATATACATGGTATTTATCGAAATGAATTCTAACTTTATAATCAATTCTGTAAGTTAGTTAATAACCAAATATGAACTTTTAATGCTTTAAACAAGTTGATATTTTAGTTGTCTAAAACCATATTTTTAAAAGTAAAACATTATTCTTATTTTATACATAATTTTAAATGTTTTAAACTCAATTTTGAATCCTCTTGAGTCGTGAAGCGATGTAAATTAAAATTGAATAAGATTTTAAGAGAAAAATCTTATAATGGTATTATGGAAATCTACATAAATCTCTAAGCATAAGATAAGTGAACTTCGAAAGGTGAAATGAAAATTTATAAAAGAAGTAGAAGTGAAACTGAAACTTTAAATAAGTATAAACGACTTTGGAAATATTGAAGGAACTTAACTAAGAAATTCTGAGATTTATAGAATTCGCGTGAGATAAGTTTGGAAATTTACAAATAAAGTTGTAAAAGATTTTGAGAAAAGAAATAAGGAAATAAAATGAAGAGTTTTCAAGTGTAGAATATTAAACGCAGTGGGAAATTATTCTAGGATTAGGAAAAATATTGAAATTTATTCCTTGAGAACAAATGTGATTTGAAACTATTTTCAAAGTGTGAACTAATAATTTAATATCTTCGGTAGATATTATGAAATAAATAATTTAGGAAATTATTTAAAAATTCATGGGTTGCTTGTGAGTGTTATATGATCACTGAATAACCGACTCCCAATATTGGCTAATGCGCTGATCGTTTCGAAGAGGCCGGGATTAGGTTTAATTATCGAAGAACCACTTCGATCCAGTTTGAATTTTTTACGAATGAAGATCATGAAGATGATGAAGACGGTGATTCGGTTTGTCCAGACCCTAGGCAACTTGTATGGACGAATGCAATCAGAAAATCGTCAGGAGTACGATGAGCATTCTAAGTGAATGTGTTCTAAAAAGGCAACGCATAGCCTCAAGCCTCATCAACTGGGAATGGCTAAAATATGGGAGGTGCAGCAAGGCTAAGTGGATAGCACCCAAGTAGGGTAAGGTTTCCCGTGTCTAGACGTCCATTTTTTTCGGCCGTGTGGGCGGTTGTTAGCTCCAACCATGGGGTGATCTTATTCGGACTATCCAATAAAGGGTAGCTCTGGTCCTTTGTTGCAGGGGATTGGGAGTGGTCCTCGGTACTCTGATCTAAACCAGGTACTATGACGGGTGGTACCCCAGTAGCCCTTTCATTGTATGGAAACCCAATCTCCAATAAGTGCCTTCGGACTTGTTTGTGTACTTATTTGTGGCGTGGTCTTACGAGATACCTTTGTTTCAAAGGCTTTTCAAAACTTTAATAATCCAATTGAGTGTGATTTTCTCATGCTGGTTTTCCAGACTGACTCGGGTGTTGTTTTATTATGATGCTCGGGTCAAACCGAGTTGTACATGATCAGGTTAAAAAGCTAAGGAGCTAAAGGGACGAGCTAGATTACAGAGCGCACATCCGTATTTTATTATTTTTCCGCTGTGTAAGGGCAAGCTATTGAATTGTCAAGATTTTTCGTTGCTCAATGTACTCTGATGATTGTAGGTATAAAAACAATACAGATTTCTTTGTATTTAAAATCTGTTATTACATATTGTATTTTGTTCCGCTGCGATTGTGAGACTCTGATGATGTTTTCTTCCTCTTTTTCTACCTCCTTCTTCTTTAACCCTGAAGACTCACACTTCTGTTCCACCTTGAGTTGAATTATTGTGGAATATTGCCAGCTCAAGGGTATGGATTTGCGGATCGTCACAACTCTAATACCAATTGTAACAACCCGGTGTTTCAAACCATTCGCAGACACACATGTTAGACTTGAATTTCTCCAAACAACAGATTGTTAATTTTATATTTGGCAAAACTCGGCATATACAGTAAATAAATCAATCATAGAATCACAGACACAGAGTATTACAACAGTAAGCAGTCGAATAACATAAATAGTAGTTCGTGAAGCTACTATATAAACATCAAAGTTTGAAATGAAATAAAATGGAATATCTAAAATCCAAAATAGTCTCGAATACAAACAGATGACAAGTCTGGACAAAATAACTAGATAGCTATAAGCTGAATTAATACAAATGGATCTCCAAGTGAAGCTCCAACTCCAAAAGTGAGTCTCAAATGCTGTGACACTCAGTCTGACCCGAGTGTGAAGCAAAACACAAAACACTCGAGTCACGTTTAACATTCTTATATTAATAAAATCAACTAAAGTGGAATGCCAACTGAAATACAAGTAACTCAAAGGATGTTTGCGATTTCCATCCTCTAAGGATCCGTGGAACTATCTACTATGTAGTAATATACAATATTATAAGATGTCTATAGTAAAGTAAAAGTATTAAAATAGCGTTAAGGCATTACCCATATCCCCCTTAACACATTTTGTATATTCCCATAGTCGATAAAGTATCGAAATTCTTCCGTAAACTAGAGGGCTATCGGAGGACACTCCATAGGTATGGTACAAACCAAATTCGTAGAAGGTGCGATGGGGCATGTGACCAGGCACTCAAGGCAATGCTAGGGTAGATATACCGTTTGCAGATCCAGACTGGAGGTAACGCATAGCAGCTACTACCGCCCACCTCGTGACACACTCCCAAATCAAAGGGTGCGCCCAATAAAATCACAAAATCAATAGAATGGTATTGAAGAAATGTGTTCGATAGGAGGATGACCTCACTTGGCCCGGCGTAGCTTCTGTTTTAGCCATATCAAGCCGACTCACGGTAGTCAAGGCTACGTATATACCATATAGAATAGCCACTAAACCATCCTTCTTCGTTCTGGAATCTCCACCATGTGCACAGTTATTGAAGTGGTTTTCTGTATTGGCAGTGAGTATGACAATATCCGATCTTGGTCTCTTTAACGACCGAACGCTTATTTCACGCCGTGGTCATTCGTTTCAATAATTCATACTTCATATCAAAATATCATATTCATTTAAAAACATATCAATTCGATATCTTTATTCCCTTTAAAAATATCCATTTCCAGAAATCGTAAGACTTTCAAAATTATAGCACTTTCGAAATCTCAGCACTTTCAAAATCATAATACTGTTGAAATCATAACACTTACCACCTATATAGTTTAGATATTGAAAATAGTACAAATATTAAAATACTTTATAAATTAAAATAGTTTATATATATAACAAAAAACTTTATAAATGAAAATATTTTGTATATATAATAAATTATTTTATATAATAAAATTAGTTTCTTTGAATTTCGCAAATCGATTTAAATCATCTTAAATTCCAAAATTCAATTTAAATCAATTCCAATTTAACCATTTCATTTTAAAGTTCAAAGATTCAAGTTTAAATATTCAAACATTTACAATATAAAATTCATTTATATTTCAACATTAACTTTAATTTTATTTAAATTGGAAATTATTCCCTTCACCATTTTTATAATAATTTATTTAAATCCTAATTTATATATTTAAATCAATATTAAATACTCAATCTCAATTTTATTCAAAATTGATAATATTAATTTAATCACTTTTTATCAAACCAAGTTATAAACCAAGTTATAATCATATCTTTCCAAAATCTAAAAACTAAAAAGTTTTAAATCATTTCTTTCTTAAATTCAATTATTAACCAATTTAAATTCCACGTCAACTTTATTTATCTTCCCAGCCTTTATTATTGAAGTGATAAAATGTATTTTTAAAATATTTGTATAAATTTAAGTAAATACTTAAACATATTATATACTAATTAAACTTTATTACATTAAATCTTATTATTAAATTTATATTTTTATATTGAATCTATCTTTATATATTTTTAAGATAATAAAATTATAAGTAAAATATTAAAAATTATATTTCCCAAACTAACTTATAAATTTAAAATTTCCAAGACATATAATTTTAGAAATCACAATTTAGACATATACAAAATAACATTTAAACATGTTATATTTTGAAAATCAATATTTATTAAAAACTATATATGTCCTTTCGAAACTTTGGAAATCAGTTTCAAAATATTGACCATCGGTGTCCGTGTATAATTTTCTACCCCATGGTCAAATGATACTGATATTTATCATTTCAGTCCACAATTTAAATATTTACGGGTATATATCATTTCAACCCACAAACCCAAAATTTTAAAAATCAATGAAAATTGCTTGGGTTTATCATTTCAGCCAATAACGATTTTTCCATATTCTACAAGATTGTTTGGGTATGTATCATTTCAACCTATAGGGAATTGTATACTAACAGGAAACTTGCAGAGCAAGAACAAAAGTGATGATAACTGTAACGATCCTATTTTTAAGCCAATTTTAATTTAGAAATTGAAATAAATTTTTGAATTAAATTGTGAGTTAATTTGGAAAAATAAGAATAAAATATATTATAAATAGATTTTTGGTTTTTGAAATTCAAGAATAAGTATTATAGAAATAAAATTGGATTTATTAACTTTATGTTTCCAAGGAAGTAATATATATGAATATTTATTAGTAATGTATAATTTGGATTTCAAATCATTTTCTTATTAAGTTGTATAAACGTAAATAATTGAAAATGTATGATTGCTTTAAACCTTTAGTTTCATTGTACAAATATAAATAATTTGGATCTGTGCTCAGTGATGCGTAGATGCCCGTAGAGATGATCGAAGAAGCTCCGATCATATGTCCACGTGTATGTGCATTCTTTGGTCTGGAAGAAAAAGAAGAAGGAGGAGGAGGAGGAGGAGGTGGGTGGCTCGAAGTTAAGCTCGGAAAATGTAGAGCTTGCTCGTGTGCGTTCTCCGGTTGTTTGCGTTCGTTTAAACATATAGTAATAGAGGGAAAAAAAATTAACAGAAACAAGTTTAAAAAAATTTAGAAGAAAAAAAAGGTAACTCGAAGAAGGTCACGGGTAAATTGGCTAATGACTAGAGTGAAAACCCAAAGTAACCTTAAGATCATGTTGTACGAAATTTGAAATTTAAATAAAACAAGTTTTTCATTTAAATTAAGTCTAAAAAATTTTCTTGATTTATTCTTGAAAGGTAATAAATGCTGATTTTTAGTTTTTGAATTAATTAATGGTTTTTAAATTATTTTAATCAATCAAACTTGAAGTGTTTTAATACAAATATATATATATATATATATCCTTTATTTATTATTAAATTTATTTTGATAAATGTAATAGTAAAATTAAGAATTTAATTAAGAAATTTAATGTTTTTGATTTACTTAAAGGTTTTAAGTTAAATTAGATGTTAACGATAATTTATCTCAAAGGTTACTTAAAATAAGATTATGAAATTAATTAAGATAATCGGGTTATCTTAAAAATAAAGGATTATAAATTTGTAATTTAATTAATTAATTAAAGGTTAATTAGGTAATAAATTAAGATTAATTAATGTACTTAATCACATGATTATCAAGTAATTAAAGATGAAACAAATTAAGGAGAGTAGATAATTGCTTTGTGTAATTACGTTTAAGGATAATTAATTAATTAAGATTAATTAATGTAAGTAATTAAAGGTAATTTATTACTTAAAGATAATTACTTAATTAAAAGTAATTAATTAATAATTAAAGTTGATTAATCAAGAAATTAAAGGATAATTACTCAATGTGATTAATTTGTAAATAATTAAGGATAATTAATTCAATAATTAAGGGCTAATTAATTAATGTGATTAACGATTATTAATTAAAGAATGATTAAAGGTTAATTGCTTAATGATTAAAGGTTAATTGAATTATTAATAGAGATTGATTAATTAATAATTAAAGGTTGATTAATGTATGAAGGTTAATTAATAAATGATTAAAAGATAATTAATTAAATTGGTTTGTAATTAGTTTATGTTAATTAACCAGGATTAGTAATTTATTCACAAGTAATTAATCTAGTTTAAATTACTCAGGCAATTAATTGATCTTACTTATGGATGCTTGGATTGTATTGAATACTTTGAATTGTTTAATATCCCAGATGTGTGATGTGCTATGATATGATTGAGCTATGAACTGCGATTTATTTATTTGTGATGAATTTGCATATTTATCTGTGAATCTGTGAATGAAGATAAGCTTTATAGGATTATACCTCTTGTTAACGCTAAAATGAGAACGCTAACACCCCAGTGTGTGAAGTGTAGTTGTGAAAGCACCACCCGATAGATCGGGAAAGAATTACAAGCAAGTAATAGCAGAAAAGCAGTAAACAACAACAATTTTATAGTGGTTCGGCTTATGGGTATAGCCTACGTCCACTCTAAGTACTTTTATTAATAATCCCGTTACAAGCTGATACAATTCTTCTCAAGTACAATATACTTCAAGTTACAAGTGATTTGGAACAAGTCTTAAGCTTCAATGTCGATTCAAAGTCCTTAAATCCATGTTGAAGATGTGTGGTTTCTTCGTGGAGTTCTTTGATGAATTCCTCTTATCTTGAAAGCTCTAAGTGTTGATGAAGTTTTCAATGCAGCAAGGTAACGGTGTATGAAGAGAATGTGCCAAAAGTCCTTTGAATGTTGGAGGTGGCTATGTATTTATAGGCAAGCTTGGACATGAATTCTGCGCATAAGTCCTGAGTCGTGACCGACTCAAGCTAAGTCGTCCCCGAGTCAGGCTAAGTCGTGGTTGACTTATAAAACCAACCTTTCCCCTCTTCATGGCTTATTCCTCTGCTGGATTTCATGACAAGTCTTGAGTCGTGTCCGAGTCAATTTTCCTAGGCATTGTGGCGATGGGTTACGACTTAACGATTTTGAGTCGTGGACGAGTCATGGTGAGTCGCCCCATGTTAACTCAAGGCCGAACTGCTGGCTTGGTCCCAAGAGATAAGTCGTTCCCGAGTCAACTTATCATAACTCCTCTCATATTAGCATGTGTCGTACTCGACTTATCATAAGTCGTAGGTATCCATAAGTCATGACATTCCTTAGGTCGTTCCTTAGGATGAGTCGTGAACCTGTTGAGTCATTGAACCATGAGTCGTTGAGTCATGAGTCGCTGAGTCATGAGTCGCTGAGTCATGAACTTCCATAAGTCGCACAACAGTTGAGTTGAAGACTAGCTGAGCCGGTCTTTGATGAGTCGGACCTAGATCATATGAGTCGGTGAGTTCCTTCTTCGGTCATTGAGTCGTACGCGAGTTAATTGTACTTGGCTTTCTGATTTGCACACTTGAACCGCTAACGACTCATGGTGAGTCGTAAATCTTCTGAGTCGCTTAATGCTTTATCTGATGAGTCGGCCCAAGCTTCAGTGGGGTTAACATTTGCCCCTCGAAGCACACGCCTAAGTCGTAGGTCGCGTGCTTCGACTTATCTTACCCCGCGTGTGCCGACTCATGTCCTACTACCTTGGTATATAAATAGCATGAATCGTCATTCTTATCTTCTTCTTCTTTTACCGATCTCGTGAGTCGTTTTCCGCCATTAACACATCTCCAAGCTCCCAAAAGCAATTTCAACTTAAAATCTCCTCCGATCATCTCTGACATCACACCACGTAAGCAGTTTCGCCTCCTTTCTGATTGTCGATCATCATTTCCCTGTGCGCACCGTCCTTTTCTTCAATTTATCCCCTTGAGCTTTGCGAGTTAGGTTGCTCTAATCATTGATGGATTGAGGATTGTCTGATTCAATGATTTGCAACTCGAGGCGATCCACTGACGCGATAAAATTAGGGTTGTAGATTGAGAGTTTATTGTGTTAATGGGTTAGATGGTTGATTCGAATGCTGCTGTAGGTTTGACTCGGCTCCTTTCGTATGAACAAGTGACCCTCACGATTTAATCATGGCACGACTCATCATGCTCCTCAACTTGAGCTTTGAGTCGCGACCGAGACAGAACCCCTGAATTGTGGCCGAGATAAAACCTTTGAATCGCGGCCGAGATAAGACCTTTGAGTCGCGGCAGAGATAAAACTTAGAGATTTCCTTATTATTTTGCACCAGAGCTCCTTTATCATACTCCACGACCTAAGCCCTGAGTCGTTGCCGAGATAAGACTTAGCCTTGAGTCGTTGCCGAGATAAGACTTGGAGATAATCTCCTTATCTCCACGACTCATTACTTAGGGCACTGCCGACTCAGAACTTTTGAACCGTTGATGGGTTATGACTTGTGTAAATTCTGTTTGAACATTGGACCATTGCATTAACTTCGAACTGTTGAATTTTATTGCACTCATTCACAGGTTATTTTGACTTGCAGGCTAATAACCTGTTCAATTCAACATTCACAGAAAACTGGGACGAATATACTTGTCATTGACTGCCCACATCGAATGACAGATTAGTTAACAATAGATGATTAACTTGAATAAATTGTGTGTATGAAGTGCCTTTAACTTATCAATTTCAAACAAAATACCAAAGCAATGCTGAAATAGTCAATAGAAATCGACCCGCTTGCACTAATATTATGCTTGAGCTTTAGATTAACAAGTTCTGAAATGTTTACAATCGATCAAGCATCGATCAGTATAATTCCAGTTAAATATACTTGTCACTTTTTATTAGTCTTGCACAACACTTCACACTTTTTAGGAAACGCACACCTTCGCATTTGAACATCCAGTTGCTTGTGTAGAATGACCTCTCATCAAGAAGAGCCGATGGGCCAGGCTGAAGATGTCTTCCCAGTAGCCATCCCTGTAGACAACCCTCCGGAGAGAACATCCACAACTTTGAATCAGCGGGTGTTTAACCAACTGCGCGTCCAATTTGGCATTGATGATGCTGACATCTTACTTCCGGGGCCAAATGACACCGCGGATAGGCCCCCTCTTGGCTTTGTTGCTGTTAATCGCCAAATGTGCTTGAACGGCGCTATTCCTCCTTTTAATGACTTTCTTCAACAGTTCCTGCTTCGGTTGTCTATCTCTCCATTCCAATTACACCCCAATGGCTACGCCATTCTGATGGGGTTATGTGTTCTATTTAGGAGAGTTTTGGATCGATTACCAAGCTTCGGGGAGATCTGCTATTTTTGCTCATTCACGAAAATTAAAGACCATCCCTCCATCGTGGTTATAAGAAGCACTCGAAACCGCAAACTTATTACTGATCTCTCCGAAAGCGCTCACGGATTTTTGAATCAGTTTTTCTTTGTTCGCTGCCCTCCAGGGTTTTATGCCATCTGGAGAGTGGGAAGTAAGATTTCCTGTCTTTACTTTTTCCGTTTTGAAACTTTCTCGAGATCTGAACTCTCAGTTGCTAATTTCATTCTTTTCCTGTTTTAGCACTTCCACCCCCTGCTAGGGACCCAAGTCTTAAGCAAATTTTTGAAAGATTAAATGCCGTGCCGGTAGAAGAGAGGAGCATAAAGTTTCTGCTAAACGATGAATTTTTACATCAATACGGACTCCTCCATCCCTCTCGCTTTACTCAGCCTCATGAAGCTCCAACGGAGGTTCCTGATTCTCCGGTGAAAACTCCTGATCTTCCGATCTCCACTAAAGAGCACATGCGAGGAGAAATTTCTGCAGAAACCCTACTAGTAAAGTGCTCCACTTCAAGAGACGATGCGGGTCCGTCCGAAAAGCCCGTACTTGCTCCCATAATTGAAGAAGAAGAGGAGCCCCTTTCCCAAACCAGGAAGAGTGCCGACAAAGGAGCTGATGGAGGGAATCAGGTTGGGCATGACGGTGATGACGTCTTTGGGGATTTAAGTGACATAATCGTCACTTCCCAAGAGCTCTTTAAAGATGACCCTGCCTGTGGTAAAACTGTACCCCCGATGATTGAAGCGACATCTGCCCTCCAACAGACTCCAACTCCTTTATCCCAAGAATTGTCACCGACAGTGGGACCTATTACTTCCCCCCAACTGAGGAGTGGTTCGTTAGTCCAACGCGAGTAGTTTGCACTTCACACACAACTAAGGATTTTCCAGCACATTTATGCACTTATCTTCTCATACTTTAAAGATTTCTAAAGCTTATCTTTTCTTATTTCAGATCCTTCAATGACACGCGGCGGATCGTATTATCAGGATTTCCAACGCTACGGCGGGCGTGGTCAATATGATTATAGGCGTTACTTTCCCTCCTACAGAGAATCTGATGAAGAAAGGGCTGCCCGAAAGGCTCATGAAAGGAGGACTGAAGAAGAACGTCGCGAAAGAAGGGAGAGAGAAGAGCGCCATGATTCTTGGCAAAAAGGCGATGACTCCCACAAGAGAAAAACTTATGACGATCGAGGAAAAGGTCACATGGGTGAAGACTTAAGCAAACGAGCCCGTCACAGTGAAAAGCAGGCCTCTACTACTCCTGAGAAAGTTACTACTCCTGCCTCCTTCGACATTCCTTCTGACTCTCCCGCTCTTGGGAAATCAGACATTCAAACGATAATAAGCAGGCCCAAATTTCAAGTTGGACCGGGCCCAGCCACTTTACAAGGTCGTTTTCCACAGTGGTGCTTAAAGGGTGTGAGGTTCGACCTTGACCTGGTCCCTATTGACAAGCCTGCCATGCTACGAAATCTCGACGCCGTCAAACTTGATATCGAGAGGATGTCAAACTGGCAGAAGCTTGTTGATGAGCTTCAGAGAATTAATTGTGCCAACATAGAGGCCATGCTCACTATGGAAAATGACAAGGCTGAATGGCAAAAGGTCCTGGAGCAACATGATACCGAAATGAGGAGCATTGCTTCCTACAATGAGGAGCTCGAAGCAAAGGTTGAGAATTTGAAACATGAGCTTGCTGCTTCCTCTACTTCATATTCTCAAAAAGAAGAAGTGCTCCTGAAACAAGTGAGAGACGCTCACGCTAGCCAAAGGGATGCCGAAGACAGGCTCGAAGCACAAAAAAGAATCAGTGAAGGCTATGTCTCTGATATTGCTGAGCTTCGAAAGAAAAACAACTCCCAGGAGGCGGAGATACAAATGCTTAAGCTTCAGCTTGCCAAAACTGAAAGGGAGCGTGATGAGGCTGTCGCCGGCAAAATCGCAGCCGAAGAATCTCATGAGGCGACCAAAAACAGCTTCGGCTCAACATTATTCGACTTCTACTTGCATAGCGTCTTGGGGCGTGGAAGCCTCGCTTTTCTTGGTCCCAAGTATGAAATCACTTTAGCTGAAGTGTGGGAGGCCGCCCTTGAGATGCTTGGTGCTGAAGGTGCTGGTTATGACGAATCAGCCCTGGAAAGGCATTATTTTGATGATGACGCTCGCGCTGCCCTTGCCAAGGGAAAGGAACAACTTGCCAAATTAAGAACTGAAGTGACGGAAGGGGACCGGCTGGGGAAAACCACTTCAACTACTCTAGTCCAGCCACCTTCTTCGTCTGAAGTCGACATTATTGGTTCCAGTTCCCATCTTGCATCTCCCACCAAAGTTACCACTGAGATTACAAGCATACAAGGTGGAGACGAGGGTGATGAGAGCGCTGATGCGCAAGCTTATGAAGTCGATATCAGGAAACTAGCTTCTCTAGGTAATTTCACTGTTAATCTCGCTACTGTCAATTCTGCTCAAGCGGGTTACTCATTTATTTCGCATGAGTTTCATGAGCTCCTTGGCTATTTTCTCAACCTTGATGAGCCTTCATCTCCTCTCTTTACTGACTTCATTGGCGAACCTTCATCTCCTCTCTTTACTGACTTTAACCTCTTTTCTTCTGTAGAAAAAGTATCAAGCACTGCTCAAATCTCTACTTCTCCGGTAATCCCTCCTCCATCTCTTCAGGTGGCTCCTCCTTCTGCTTCGCAGCCTGGATCACAGGAGGAACAAATAGAGGCTCTCCATGGCCTGGATGATCCCATTGCTTCGCAAGAGCAGAAAGATGAGGGACTTGAGGGAGGCGACATATCTCCGGAGCGGACTCCTTCTGACGACATAACTCTATCTAAACTTGTCACTCCAGGAAGTGAGTCTTCCTCGAAGAGGAGAAGGAAGCAAGGAGCATCAAAGAGGAGAGGGAAGATAATCACTGCCACTGAAGAGGAGCCAGAAGTTGGGCCAGCTGCGCCTACCTCTCCTTCCTCCCTTATACCCACTGGCCGACCTGAAAAGCTGGTCATTCGGCCGGGTAACGGGTCCAAAGGCAGTAAAAAGAAGTGAAGACTTTAGCTTTTTGTCTTTTGTATGAACTGGCCGAGAGTTGTGCGGGTACCGGCCCCCGCTTTTATTTTGAAACCTGTATCTGCATTATAGTTGAATAAAATGATTCTTCGTTTATACAAACTTCTTTTTGAATTTGAGAATGCATTTACTATTTATTTTTTGCACAAGTTTATTTACACGATATTGCAGCGAGCTTATGGCATGTTACTTGAGCGTTACCTTTTGCTGGTTTGGCTATACCATATTGTGTGTAATTATACTATATTGCCCCCATTCCATAAGTTTGCTGCAATATTCTATACTTCGAGGGGACTTGCACTCATATTTGCTAAAGAATAATTATTTTATTCTTTAAAGAAAATTTTTGCAAAGTACAACCCTCTTCGTATGATTTTCTGCGCTTCGACCTTTGAAGAAATCACTTCTTTCTTTTGCTTAAGTACATTTTTTACCAAGTGAATTCTTTTATGCGGTAAAGCGGACCTCTGAAGGGTACTTTAACTCCCTCTCTCTCTTTTTCTCTCTTCTTTTTTTTTTCGAGGAAGATTATTCCCCAGAATAGGTAAATTACTCTTTCTTCGGAAGTTAAAGTATGCCCCTGATGAGGATTTTTTTTTTATATAGAAAGTTGTACCTCTGAGGAGGGATTTTTTACGTTTCAACACTCGGAAGTTTTATTTCAATCTCGGTGAAACGTGTACCTCCAAAGATTTTTGCCTTAGAAAACCTTTTCATGTTTCAACACTTGGAAGTTTTATTTCAATCTCGGCGAAACGTGGGCTTCCGAAGAGGTCTTTCTTCTTGATTGTGCCTCCGAAGAGGTCTTTATTTTGTTCGTCTTTCAACTCTGGTGAAGTGAAATTCCAAAGAGCGGCCGTTGCACTTCAACTCCTGGTGAAATATGCCTCCGAAGAGGTCTTTATTTTGTTTGCATTTCAACTCTGGTGAAGTGAAATCCGAAGAGCGGTCATAACATTTCAACTCCTGGTGAAATGGGCCTCCGAAGAGGGCTTTTATTTTGTTTGCATTTCAACTTTGGCAAAGTGAAACTCCGAAGAGTAACTACTCCGACTCCTGGTGAAATGTGCCTCCGAAGAGGTCTTTTTCTTTGTTTGCATTTCAACTCTGGTGAAGTGAAATTCCGAAGAGCGGCTATTTCACTTCAACTCCTGGTGAAATGTGCGTCAGAAAGGGTTTTCATTACCTGGAAGTTACTCTCTCATGGTTGGAGGGTCATGACTCCTCCAATCTTTTTTGTTGAGTAGAGAACTTTCTTTTTTGTGGCATATGACCCATTAGAGGTCTTTTATCCTCCGAAGAGTTGTGCCTCTGAAGAGGACTTGTGCTGCCGATGATGGATTTTGGTTGTTTCCTTGTCTTCTTGCTTATGCCTTTTCACCGATCCTCTTTTCTTTTCTCTTTTCAAGTTTTCATTCCCCTTTTCTTGCAAGTAGCTTGTTTAATCCAAGGAAGTGTACTTCATTGCCAGGCAAGTTCGTGAGAACGGGCACTAGCTTCCTAATTGGATGTTTGTTTGTTCAAACAATCTCAATTTATCAGCAAGGGCTCGTTTCTATCGAAATCATTAGCCGTTCAATTGAAGTATTTCCTATCTAGGATTTGAATTCGGGGTCTTTGTGACTTGAAATTTGTTTGTTGAATGATGGTGAGAATCGCTCGGTCTTATTATGCGCAAGTTTTATTTCCATTGTCTGCAAAAATTTAAATCGACATTTCAGCAATACATTTTATGTACTTTTATATCGAAAATGAAGCAAACATGTAATAAAAATAAGGAACACAAGATTTATAGTGGTTCGGCCAAGAATTTGGGCCTACATCCACTTTATATTCTTTCATTAATCACTTGCATCAGTTTTACAATTGCTTTCAATTACAAGAATCATGCATCCACAACTCTTTTATATTATTTCAACAAAATTTTCAAGTAAAATATGGACGCAAGTGATTGCTGTTCCATGCCCTTGGAATTTGAACTCCTTCAACAGTAGTGAGTTTGAATGTGCCGTCAAGAAGCTTCTGACCTATCACATATGGCCCTTCCCAATTGGGCCCAAACACACCTGTCGCGGTCATAATTCTTTTCAGGACTAGATCTCCAATTTCAAAGCTGCGTTGACGAACTTTGGAATTGAAATGTCTAGCTATCCTTTGCTGATGAGCTGCAACTCTGAGATTAGCTTCGTCTCTTTTTTCATCAAGGAGATCTAGCGCTTCAAGTTGTAGCTTTTCATTTTCTGCCTGATTGAAATGGGTTCTTCTGTGTAAAGGGACCTCTGCTTCAACCGGAATCATTGCTTCCGATCCGTATGCTAACGAAAAAGGAGTATGCCCAGTCGCAGTTTTGTGAGTAGTTCTGTATGCCCATAGTGCAAGCGGTAGTTTATCGACCCAACCACCTTTTGCTCTTTCGAGTTGCTTTTTGATGGTTGATCTGATGATCTTGTTCACTGCTTCCACTTGCCCGTTTGCCTGCGGATGAGCTACTGCCGAAAAGCTTTTCTGGATTTTGAATCGTTTGCAAAAATCCTGGAATTCCTCGCTTTCAAACTGAGTACCATTGTCTGTAATTATTTTCTGAGGCACACCGTATCTGCAAATGATATTCTTGGTCACAAAGCTTATCATTTTCTTAGAAGTGATAGTAGCCAATGGTTCAGCTTCAGCCCATTTAGTAAAGTAATCAACTGCAACAATAGCATATTTAATCCCTGATTTGGCAGTTGGTAGCGGCCCAATGAGATCCATTCCCCAAATCGCAAACGGCCATGGACTGACCATCTGTGTGAGTTCGGTAGAAGGTGCTCTAGGAATTTTGGCAAATCTTTGGCATCTGTCACATCTTCCGGAGTAATCTGCAGCATCTCGATTATTTTCTGGCCAAAAATATCCGTATCGGAGAATTTTCTTTGCTAATGTTTGACCACCTGAATGATCACCACATTCTCCTCCATGCACCTCAGCTAGGATTATTTTGGACTCTTCCCGGGATACACATCGAAGCAATGGCATTGAGAATCCCCGTCTGTACAATCGTCCATCCTGAATTACATAGCGAGAGGCTTTCCTTAGTAGCTTTCGTCTTTCTATCGAATTTTCTGGTAGAGAACCTCTGAGTAGGTAATCAAATATTGGAGTCATCCACGACTCTTGTTCTTGAGATACATTCATAATCCAATCTATATCCATCTCGTCTATACTTGGTGTTGAGAGGACTTCTACGGGAACCAATCCCAATAGTTGAGCTTCACCAGAACTTGAATACTTTGCGAGGGAATCTGCCTTCGTATTCTCTTCCCGGGGAATATGGCTTATTGAATAATGATCGAGTTCACATAGGAGTTCCCAAGCCTTTGACAAGTAGGAAGGCAAGTTTCCACCTTTTGTTTGAAATTCCTTCTTGACTTGACATACAATAAGCTGAGAATCACTGAAGATTTGTAATGCTCGAATGTTTAGCTCTTTAGCGATTTTCAGACCTGCAATAAGAGCTTCATATTCTGCTTCATTGTTTGTTGAAGGAAATTCCAGTCTTAGTGCATAACATAATGATCGACCTTCAGGAGTTTCAAGTACCACTCCGGCTCCAGAACAGTAGTCATTTCTTGCGCCATCAACATACATCTTCCACTGGATTGGGGAATCATTGATCGCTTCTTCCTCACCATTATCTTTCTCTGTGAATTCTGCAATGAAATCAGCTAAAGCTTGTCCGTTGATTGCTTTTCGAGGATGATAAGTGATGTCATATTGACTGAGTTCAATGTTCCATTTTAGAAGGCGACCCGAAGTTTCAGGGCGAAATAGGACCTGCTTTAGAGGTTGATCAGTGAGTACTTTGATAGGATGAGCTTGGAAATATTGCCTCAGTTTCCTTGATGCAACTAGTAGGCAATAGGCGAGTTTTTCCAACTTGGAGTAATTCAGCTCTGCCCCAGTGAGTCTTTTGCTGATATAGTAAACCGGATGTTGAATCCTTTTGTCTTCCCGTATTAGCGCTGCACTTAGAGCATGAGATGATACTGCCAAGTATATAAGAAGATCCTCACCATTGCCTGGCCTAGAAAGTATTGGAGGCGTTTCCATATGACGGATCAACTCATCGAAGGCTTTTTGGCATTCGGAAGTCCATTCAAAATTCTTCTTTCCTTTCTTCAGGGCGTCAAAGAATGGGATGCATTTATCAGTGGCTTTGGAAATGAACCGACTCAGAGCGGCGACCTTTCCGTTGAGACTCTGCAATTCCTTCTTCGTTCTAGGAGCTTTAACTTCTTTCAAGGCAGTAATTTGAGCTGGACTAGCCTCAATGCCCCTAGCACTGACGATGAAACCTAAGAACTTTCCGGACTCGACCCCAAATGTGCATTTCAGAGGGTTAAGTTTCATTCTGTATTTCCGAAGGACTGCGAACATTTCTGCCAAGTGTTCAATGTGATCCGCTGCTTTCCTGGACTTCACTAACATGTCGTCGACGTAGACTTCCATAGTTTTGCCCAATTGCGGTTTGAACATAGCATTAACAAGTCTTTGGTAGGTTGCCCCTGCATTTTTCAATCCGAAGGGCATAACTCTGTAGCAATAAAGTCCAACATCTGTGATAAAGCTTGTATCCTCCTGATCCGGCTCGTGCATCATGATTTGGTTATAACCGGAGTAGGCATCCATGAAAGATAACAATTCATGTCCCGCAGTTCCGTCTACCAGTTGATCGATCCTGGGTAGCGGGAAGCAATCTTTGGGGCAAGCCTTGTTTAGATCAGAAAAATCGATGCACACTCTCCATTTTCCATTAGCCTTCTTGACCAGCACAGGATTTGAAACCCAATTTGGATATGTAGATTCTTTGATGAAGTTATTTTCCATGAGTCGATCAACTTCTTCTTTTAATGCTGCTGACCTTTCTGGACCTTGTGTTCTTCTTTTCTGCTTAACTGGCGTAAACTTTGGGTCAATATTCAGAGCGTGTACTGCAACTTCTGGAGATATCCCACACATATCGACATGAGTCCAAGCAAAGACATCCAGATTTGCTTTCAGGAAAGATATCAAGATATTCTGAATTGACACATTAAGCTGTGAACCCACATTCAACACCTTATTTGGGTCCTTCGGGTCAACAGGTACCGAAACTATCGTTTCCACCGGCACTACTCTATTCTCCCCTGCACTGGCCTTTCTGGGATCCATTTCTTTCCGTGCCCCGCTGTGCTCGCCAGTGCAGGGTCCGCCCCGTAACTGCTACAAGGCTGGTTCCTTGATGCGGACTGGGGTTGCCGCATCCTTTCCCATTTCTCTTTTTCTTGACTCTCGCAGCTCTGTCAAATAGCATTCTCGGGCAGCATTTTGATCCCCTTTTATAACTCCTACTCCATTGTCAGTAGGGAATTTAATAGTGAGGCACCACGGGGCTAGGATAGCTTTGAATGCTGCGAGTGTTGGACGGCCAAGAAAAGCATTATAAGCAGAAAAATCATCGACAATCACAAATGTTTGCTTGCGGACTACTTTCCTTTCTGCTTCCCCAAGTTCTACAAGCAGATCGATGGTCCCAATTGGTTGCTTTGGTTCCCCAGTGAAGCCAGCGATCTTCTGTGATGAGGCTTGTACATCGATCATAGGGATTTTCATCTGGTCAAATGTCTTCTTGAAGAGGATATTACATGATGCTCCGCAGTCAATGAGGACTCTTCTGACAATGGCCGGTCCAATACCAGCCGAGATGACCAAGGGATCTAGAGTAGGAGCTTCAATACCTGTGGAATCTCTGGCTCTGAAAATAATATCATCGCTGAAAGTTTTCTATTGTTTCAGGGGCGTAGTGTCTTCTAAAACAAAGACATCTTCTTCGGCTGGGGCATATTTCAAAGCCCTGGAATATCTCTCCATCTCACCCCAGCTCTTGCCAGCTGGGTGAGGCCCTCCTGTAATGACATTGATAACGGGCCTTCCAGATTCATGTCCCGTAGCTTTCTCACCCGTCCTGGGCTGATGAACAGGAACTTGTTGCCCCTGACTTGACGATGCAGGATTGTTGCTATTCTTCTTTACAAATTGCTGCAGTTTGTTCTCTCTTAGCAACTCTTCAATCAGATTTTTCAACTGACGGCATTCATCAGTTTCATGACCGGGTTGATTGTGGAAGCGGCAGAATTTCCCACTCTGTATGGCTTTTTTCCCGGTCCTCAAAGGGATAGGTTTAGGGAAATCGACGGAATCTTTAGTGGCAAGGTAGATGTGCTTCGGCGTATGTGATAATGGAGTATATTCTGATGGCTTGAAGGATCGGGGCTTCTTCAGATTACCCTGTTTCTTCCCATTATTATTCTCCCTTTTTTGCCCCATCGATTCATTCTTGCGTGGAGCGACAGTGTTGTCTTCTGCTTTCTCCAACACTGTCTTTACTGGCAAAGGACGACTTTCCAAGCGAATGAATTCATCTACTTTTTTGTAGAACTTTTCGAGGGAGGTTGGCTCTTTCATATTCAACCATTTCCCAAATTCGCTTGACTTATCAATAGCTCTCATCAGATAAGTCAATATCATTCGTGGTTCAGCATTGTCCACCTCGGCCAGCGCTATATTAAAGCGGTTCAAGAAAGATCTGATAGATTCACCAGGATTCTGCTCTAAACTTGACAGTGACATGATGTCCTTGGCCTTCGAAGCATATAGTCTAAACTGCTCCTTGAATTTTCTGGTCAAGTCCGAAAACTGATCAATAGATCGGACTGGCAACTTGGTGAACCATAGTAGAGCCACACCTTCCAGGTATACGGGGAAATACCGGCACTTTATTTCGTCCAAGGCTCTGGCACCTGTCATGTGCCAATCATATTTATACAAGAATTCATTCGGGTCACTTGTTCCTTTATAAGCTGGGATAGTCGGAGGTACAAACTTCCTTGGAAATTCTGCCTTTAAGATTCTTTCAGTAAACGGAGTTTTGCTTGGGGCGAAACCCCATTCCTTCTCATCTTCAACCCTTTGCATACTTTCTTTCATGATCTGCCGGACCATTCCAGAAAGATATTCCTCATCATGCCGAATTCTAGATCCACCGGCCTCAGGTACTGCCTGTTCAAAAGGACTAGTAGCCCTTTCAGGAGCATTCCTTTCATTAACATCATGAACGTTGCCAGCATAGTTCCTTTCATTACCAGCCGGTTGATTGTTTGCCCCAAGTAAGTCGTTCAACTTATTCAGAATCAGAGCATTCTGGGCACTTTGAGCCTCTAATTGTGCATTTTGGGCGTTTATCTCCTGGTTTAGCCCTAGAATCACAGCATCCAACTCCGCTTTCGTAACTCCAACAGATGGAGTGGGTTGATTAGGCACAGGGGAAGCGGAGGTTCCCTCTTGAATGTTTCCAGATCTGACAGATCTACTTTTCCTTCCAGGAGCCATAATCTCAGATCGACTTCTGGTTTTTAAAGAAATTCTTTCTACAAACTTTCGCGAAGCAATTGTGAAAGTATTCCTGAGTTCAATTCTCAGTGAAAGCACCAAAAATGTTAACGCTAAAATGTGAACGCTAACACCCCAGTGTGTGAAGTGTAGTTGTGAAAGCACCACCCGATAGATCGGGAAAGAATTACAAGCAAGTAATAGCAGAAAAGCAGTAAACAACAACAATTTTATAGTGGTTCGGCTTATGGGTATAGCCTACGTCCACTCTAAGTACTTTTATTAATAATCCCGTTACAAGCTGATACAATTCTTCTCAAGTACAATATACTTCAAGTTACAAGTGATTTGGAACAAGTCTTAAGCTTCAATGTCGATTCAAAGTCCTTAAATCCATGTTGAAGATGTGTGGTTTCTTCGTGGAGTTCTTTGATGAATTCCTCTTATCTTGAAAGCTCTAAGTGTTGATGAAGTTCTCAATGCAGCAAGGTAACGGTGTATGAAGAGAATGTGCCAAAAGTCCTTTGAATGTTGGAGGTGGCTATGTATTTATAGGCAAGCTTGGACATGAATTCTGCGCATAAGTCCTGAGTCGTGACCGACTCAAGCTAAGTCGTCTCTGAGTCAGGCTAAGTCGTGGTAGACTTATAAAACCAACCTTTCCCCTCTTCATGGCTTATTCCTCTGCTGGATTTCATGACAAGTCTTGAGTCGTGTCCGAGTCAATTTTCCTAGGCATTGTGGCGATGGGTTACGACTTAACGATTTTGAGTCGTGGACGAGTCATGGTGAGTCGCCCCATGTTAACTCAAGGCCGAACTGCTGGCTTGGTCCCAAGAGATAAGTCGTTCCCGAGTCAACTTATCATAACTCCTCTCATATTAGCATGTGTCGTACTCGACTTATCATAAGTCGTAGGTATCCATAAGTCATGACATTCCTTAGGTCGTTCCTTAGGATGAGTCGTGAACCTGTTGAGTCATTGAACCATGAGTCGCTGAGTCATGAGTCGCTGAGTCATGAACTTCCATAAGTCGCACAACAGTTGAGTCGAAGACTAGCTGAGCCGGTCTTTGATGAGTCGGACCTAGATCATATGAGTCGGTGAGTTCCTTCTTCGGTCATTGAGTCGTACGCGAGTTAATTGTACTTGGCTTTCTGATTTGCACACTTGAACCGCTAACGACTCATGGTGAGTCGTAAATCTTCTGAGTCGCTTAATGCTTTATCTGATGAGTCGGCCCAAGCTTCAGTGGGGTTAACACCTCTTATCTATATTTTTGTGCTTGAATTGTGATGGTTGTGATATGTTATTGTTGTGCGTAAAACCCTAGGACTACACCACACACATAAATATGGACTTCGTGAGGAATCGGTTAAGTCATAGATATTTTGAATTTTAATATTATTTTGTTTAAAAGTTGAATTTTGGATCCGATTAGTTTGGAAGTGAAACAGAGTTGAATATGAAAAGCTTCTGAAAAGGAAGTTTGAAATCTAAATTTAGTTTGAATATATTATGTCTTGTTTTGAAATTATTTTGGGAAATATAGTTTGAAAGGATATATATATATGGATTTTAGACCATTTTGAAGTATATTGAATAAATTATTTTGGAAATTTAAAATTTGATTCAAATAGAACTTGCCGAGTATACGGCAGTTCACCGATTTTCCATTTTGTACTTTAAAAGGCTTTAACTTGAGCAAATGTAACAGGATTTTCCCAATATGAAAGCTCTTGTTTGTACAAATGATAATGGCTTTTATATAAAAGAAATAATTTCTAGTTTTTGTTGAAAGGATTTCAAGTTTGAAATTGAAATAGTTTTGAAAGCTATGAACGAATCTTTGTGAAAGATTCATGAATTTTGCTTCAAATTGAAAGTGATTTTCAATGGTGAATCTTTTATTTAAAAGATTAAAATGGTAATTTGTTTAAACCATTTGAAAGAAAGGTTTTGGTAATAAGTTGTGACTCAACTATGATCCCAATATATCCATATGCTTTTTAAACTAACCGCTCATTATTTGCTTTAGCCGAGAGAGGACTTTATGTCATAAAACCCATTCTGAATAATATTACGACGAAATGGATAGCATTAAAGATGGTGGTGAAGATCGGGTATTTTCAAAAGTGCAAGGATTACCTGTCGAATGTCTCTGCACCAAATGGCCCCGGTATAGAGATTTGATCACCCTTTGTGATGTGGAATTCGGATGTGATTAGGGATAACCCAAATTTGCAAGGGATTCTTTTGAAGTGCTTTTGGTTCCGCTCGAACCTAGAATAGAATTGTACGGATGTATGTGTGACGTTACACTTTGAATGTAAAGCTGGTTCCTATCAAATATATTTGTGTTTGGTGGTGGAGAATTTATTTTCTTAGCTTAACACCATTCTCTGAGACGTACGAGCTCAGAGGTTATGTAGTTGTTATTTACTAGTGATACACTCCCATTTTGGTAATGTGGCATGCTAAGTGATACTCATCATTTGTTGATCAAAGCATGGCTTTTGTGAGAAGCGTAGCTTTGTGGACGAGACTTTGTCGAACCTCACAACCCACAAATGGTCAAAACATGAAGAATGCGGCAAAGTTATGAGGGTCGCACCCTTTAGGGTATGTCCATTTCCTTTTTTTATAAAGGTGGTAAAATAGTATGGAGCCCAGATATTTAACCTATGTGGTTGTTGAAATTTGTTGGTGTTGAGTGCTCGGATAAAGGTCGGTAACGACCAGGGGATGGCATACTCATGTCAGTAATTACCTAGTTACATAGGTAACTCAACCTTGTGTTAGCCGAGATACGGTTAGGTTCTCCGGGCGCCCCTCTAGAGGCATACCCATGTGGTGGGGAAGTTCCTTAGCTTGACCATTTGTTGGAAATCCAATCATCCAATACGTGCCTTGTACGATTTTAGTTTTAGAGCCTGCCATTTAACATGGTAGGCATACTATAATGGTACGTATGCTGGCTACGATTAATATTATACTTGCAAATGTTTTTCTGCACTATGAACTAATAAAAATATTAAAAGGATTTATGCGTATCAAGCATGTTTGACTATCATAAGGAGAAATCTCCTCCAATCGTGCATTTTCATTATGTGTGTGACGGGAGGCCTTATGGTAGTTTCATTTTCTAAAAAGCACAGCGAATTTCTTTTAAGACTCTTTTTGTTTGTTTTGTTCAAATAAAACTGTTTCGTTTGCGAGGCAATGCCAAGATAGGATTTTACCATTTGCAGAACCATGCTAGTGGTAAGTCATAGCAGCTACTATCACCCACCCTGGAACGCGCTCCCATAATCAAATCGAGGGTGGCCACCAAATAAATCACAAAGTAATAGATATGGTATCGTAGGAGGATGTCCGATTAGGGGTGCAACCCCACTTGACCTAAGTATAGCTCTTGTTTTAGTCATATCAAGCTGACCAGATGGGTTAGGGCCACGCTCATACCTCATACAGAATCTTTCACCAAGCCATCCTACTTTGTTTTGGAATCTTCACCATGTGCACAGTTGTTGATGTGGTTTTCAGTATTGGCAGAAAGTATAACAATATCCGATCCCGGTCTCTTTAACAACCAAATGCTTACTTCACATTGGTTGGTTCTTTTACATTTCCAAAATTGGTTCATAATTGATATCAAAATATCATATTTACTTCAAAATCATCACTTCCGAAATCATATACACTTTTGAAATCATATCCTCCAAATAGGCAAAACCCACATTTCAAAATCATCATGTTTACTCATAATATGTCATTTCACTAGAAAATATCATTTCAAATTCCAGCATAGGTTATAATATCACTTATCTATATATTCTTCTAAATCAAGGATTTAAATAAAATATTCAACCTTATACCTTTTGAATTTTAGATAATAGTTTAGATAGTCATAAGTAGTTTAAATAGTTTTAAAATAGTTTAAAATAGTTAAAATAATTTTAAAATAGTTTAATAGCTAAAGTAGTTTTAATAGTTAAATTAGTTTCAAAATAGTTTTAACAGATAAAACAGTTTAATGTAAAATGGTTTGATTGTTTAAAATTTTTATAAATAGTTTTGAAATTCTGAATAATCCAAATTTCAAAATAATAGATTTTTAAACAGATTATATTAAATAATTTATTTTGAAAATAGTATCAAATCAAACTGTTTCTTTCATTTCAACAAATCTGGACCATATCTAGATTTCAAATCAACCAAACTCAATTTGAAACTTTCGATTCAAATTCTCATTAAAACCATTACAATTTAAACCACTTTAAATTAGTAGGTTTAAAAGTTTAAATTTCCAAACGTTATAGTAACTTAATTTTGGTAAATTTCATTTATATTTCAAAATTCAACATTTCAGATTTCGATTTAGGTTCCTTAAACGATTCATTTATTCCAATTCCAATATTTTAAAACTTGGATTTTGAAAATAATTCAGCTCATATAAATCTCTATAATATCATTTAACTGGATTCAAAATTAATGATTAAAATCATTTAATTTAATCAATCCAATGTCCGTATATAATATTCTATCATATGGTCAAGTGATACGGATACATATCATTTCAATCCACAATCAAAAATAATGCATGGGTATATATCATTTCAACCCGCAATCCTAAGTTAAAATTCAAAATCCATAAAATCGCTCGAGTTTATCATTTCAACTCATAACAATTTTTTCCAGATCCATAAGCCATTTGGGTATGTATTATTTCAACCCATAGTGATTTTTCTAAAAATAACTAAGGTAACTTGAAGTGTGATAACAACATATAAAATAAATATAATATTCGATCATCTAAATATCGACAACTAATCATCCATCACAATCATCATTCAAATCAACCAACAAATCACAACAAATAAACTAGTTATCATTATCGAGCATTTAATTAGCAATTTAAATTCAATATTAAATGAAATGGAAATTAAATTCAAATTTAATTGGAGTAACAATTTAAAAACATCAAACAGTAGTCAATAAATTTCTAATCACATCATAAATTCAATTTGACCAACATAAGAAAAGTTAGTAGTTGTGAGTGGGTTAAAACACTCACCTTTGATTTGCCGTACATTCAAAATCAAAATAAAGCCCAAAAAATCCATGCGACCCCACTCTCTGGAATCCTCTCCCCTCCGCGTGACACATCTCCTCACCCTCCAGCCCAACCGCTCCTCCCCTCGGCCGAGCCCCACCTCCGCTTTGGCCGTGTCCATCCACCTTGCTGCAGCCTCACCCCGCCTTTGCCGAGCTTCTTTCAAACCTAATTTTTGTAAGTATGTAATACACACACACACACATATGGTTTTAATGATATGTTTGTATAGGTTATGATATGAAAGTTATATATAATGTTTATAAAGTATGTATATTAGCTGTGACTTTTCATAGCCGTGATTAGCCCACGTACTACATAAGTTTTACACATTCTGTTATATATATATATGAAAAATTTATTATATGTCAGTTATATATACATACATATATATATATATATATATAGGTCAATTGTAAATATCTTGTAAACAGGTATTCTATATATATACAATATATATACTCTTTTATAAATATTGTGTTAAGTATGGTTTTAAAATATGATGTATATACATTGCTTATATACATTCCATATATTTCCAATATATTTTAGCTCGGAGGCGGCCTTGTTATATATGTAAGTTTATACTAGTAATTTATTAGAATATAATATCTATTATTCAAAGCATGTATATATATTGTTTGCACAGCTGTAGCCCTACCATCTTGGTATGTGTTTCGTTATACAATATATGTACGGGTTGAATCCAATATTGATTTTAGGATATATATATACACTTGCTTAAAATATAATTTGTATATGTTATGATCTTAAATATATGTGTTTATGTATTAAGTATTGATTTAGAGAAATGATATAGATTTTGATTTTTGTCATATGTTTGTGACGCAGCGGATAATATGAAAATTAGATGGAACGATGAAAGTAGCAATCGGTGGATTGAGAAATACTGAAGTGCCCAAATTCGTTGATCCGAAGATACCGAATTCTAGCTATCTCTGACATGTTGATCGCGCACGATACCGTGAAAAGAGATCTACAATTCTTCGAGCGTTGATCAAGTGCACTTGATTCCACGAATTGGCTTCAACAAACGATGATTCGAGCGCACTCGAATACCGAAAGTGGAGATAGGAGATCACACTCAACTACCGATTTGAATGAAAGCACAAAGCTAACAAAAGAGGAATTTTATTCAAAAAGAACCAGTTACAAATGACCAACACAATGCCTATTTATAGGCCACAACATCTCACGGTTCAACTAACAGTACCACCGACCTATCTTAAGTCGTCCGCGACTCATCACATAAAGACCACACAACTCACGACTTAGCTTTGGTCGTACGCGACCTAACACATCACATATACTCATATATACAACACACACGACTCAAAACAACGACAATAAAAAAGAAACGACCTAAAACACAAACGACTTAAGGAAATAGCGACATACGTCCTAAGTACAACATAGTGTAAACAAAATTACACGACTCAAAATAACATGATTTAACGACCTAAAAAGATACGACTTAACGACCTAAACAAATACAACGCACGTGACCTATACATATACACATAACAACGACTTATGACTTATGACACAAGCGACTCAACTTATATGCAGCACCTCCCAACGGCAGAGCCCTTTCTTCCAGCGGCACAAGGTCTAGCGACCTAAAATAGATGCGACTTAAGCTTCTGAGCGACTTACTCCGTTAGGTCGGCAACCTAATTATTCACCAAACCAGGCAGATGCGGCATATCCCCAACGACCTAATTGCGGGAGATTAACTCCGAGCGACTTAACTCTGCAATATAGCAACAATGCGGCAGACCGTTAGGTCATTGGCTATTAACTCGTGCCGCTCCTTTGTTATCTCCCGTAGCTATAGGTCGTAGACGACCTAAAGATACCGAACGACTTAAGACTTCGTTAGGTCGTACCTTCCTTTCACGAGACTCATTAGGTCGTAGACGACCTAAGACTCCTCCCTTAGGTCGTGGCTCTTTTAGGCCGTGACTCGCAAGCTCGTTAAGTCGCGAACTCAGTACAACTTCCCCCTCTGGTTCCCAGTTTGGTCGTGAGCGACCTTCCTTGACTTCCACTGTGCCATCTACGCTCTCTAGCTCGTCATCCTTCACTCTGTTAGGTCGGGAACGACCTAAAGCTTCCTCATTAGGTCGTGAGCGACCTATAACTTCTTCCTTAGGTCATGAGCGACCTAAGTCTTGTGACTTTGCAGGTTGCGCTGCATCATCCTTCCCTGGTTGACAGAAATTCGACCTCGAATTTTCACTATCTTTTTCCACCACAAGTTCATTTCCATAATACGGAATTAAGTATTTGACGTTGAAAACATCTGAAGTATGAATATCTTCTGGTAATTTCAATTGATATACATTCTCATTGATTTTCTTCAAAATTTCTACAGGACCAATCTTTCGCGCCTTCAATTTATTGTACGTTCCCACCATGAAACGATCTTTTCTCAACACTGCATAAACCAAATCACCTTCCTCAAAATTCACACTCCTCCGCTTCTTATCTGCCAGTCGTTTATACTTTTCATTTGATGCAAGCAACCGGTCATAAACAGTTATATGGCACTCCTTCAACTCATTTACGAAATCACAAGCCCGCTTAACAACTCCCTTCTGATATGGCACTGTTGATAAGTCCAAAGGCCCCTTTGGAATTGTCGAATAAACAACCTGAAATGGACTGAAACCTGTGCTTCGATTAACCGCATGGTTGTGAGCAAACTCCGCTTGACACAATTTCAAAACCCAGCTCTTCAAATTGTCTTTCATAAGACATCTCAATAAGTTTCCCAACGATCTATTAACCACCTCTGTTTGTCCATCAGTTTGCGGATGGTAAGCGCTAATAAACTTCAGCTTCGTTCCAACCATCTTCCACAAACTTAACCAAAAATGAATCAGAAAACGAGTATCTCTATCTAAAACAATAGACTTTGGCAATCCATGTAAACGATAGATCTCTTTAAAGAACAACTGTGCAACATGAACAGCATCTGCCGTCTTCTTGCAAGCAATAAAACGTGCCATTTTTGAAAATCGGTCAACCACTACACAAATGGAATCATTACCCCTTTGAGTTTTCGGCAACCCCAAAACAAAATCCATACTCAAATCAACCCAAGGTTTAGTCGGTACAGGTAACGACATATATAATCCTGCATTGGTCACTGTTCCCTTCGAAACCTGACAGATATGGCGTCTCTCCACAAACCTTTCAACCTCTTTCCTCATTGATGGCCAAAAGTAAGATCGAGAAATCAAATGCAATGTACGATCCCTTCCTACATGTCCTTCCTCGTGCAACTCCTTGATAATCTTCATTCTCAAACTGCTATTCGGTATACATAATCGATTTCCCTTAAACAGAAAACCATCCACCGACAAAATTTCATCGGAATTCCCCTCCTTGACCCTTTCAACAAATTTCATAAAGTAAGGACCTTCTTCAAGCAGTTCGGGCAATAATTCAAAGCCTGCCACTTCAACTTTCATTGTCTCAATAAATGGCTCCTCCTACTCAAAGCATCAGCTACACGATTTGTTACTCCCGATTTGTGCTTCACAACAAAAGTAAACTGCTGCAAATAGGCAATCCACGATGCATGTCTTGCTGAAATCTTGTCCTGCCCTTGCATATGCTTCAACGCCTCATGATCAGTATAAAGAACAAACTCTTTCTGAAATAGATAATGTCTCCAGTGCTTGACAGCTTGTACAACAGCATAGAATTCTACATCATATGTACTATATCTCATCTTTGCCCCCGATAACTTCCCACTTAAATATACAATAGGACGCCCTTTCTGACTCAACACCCCTCCGATCCCAACTTTAGATGCATCAGTGTGTAGCTCAAACAACAACTGAAAGTCTGGTAATACAAGAATTGGTGCTGACGTCAACAGTTTCTTGATTCGCTCAAAGGCAACCCCAGCTTCCTCCGACCAAGAGAATTGTTTCCCCTTCATACAATCAGTAACTGGTGCCATCACGCTACTGAAGTGTGGAATGAATCTTCGGTTGAATGACGCTAGCCCATGAAAACTTCTCACCTCCGTAATTGTCCTCGGATGTGGCCAATTTCTGACTGCTTCAACTTTATTATGGTCCACCTGGATACCTTCTCCTGACACAATATATCCCAGAAATAAAACACTCCTTGCCATAAACACACATTTCTTTATTGCAGCATAAAATTGTTCCTGTCGTTGTACCATCAACACTTCTTTCAAATGATGCAAGTGTTCCTTCGGACTTCCACTATATATCAGAATATCATCGAAATACACCACCACGAATTTCCCGATAAATGGTCTAAAGATTTGATTCATCACCCGCATGAACGTACTTGGTGGATTCGAAAGACCAAACGGCATAACCAGCCATTCATACAACCCTTCCCTTGTCTTGAAAGCTGTCTTCCATTCGTCTCCTGGTCTAATTCGAATTTGATGATATCCACTCTTCAAATCAATCTTCGAAAAAATAGCAGCCCCGCTCAACTGATCTATCAAATCATCCAATCTGGGCATTGGGAATCTGTACGTCATAGTGATCTTATTCAGCGCCCGACTATCGGTACACATCCTCCACGTTCCATCCTTCTTCGGCACCAACAAGGCTGGAACCGCACAAGGACATAAACTTTCCTGCACATGCCCTTGTTCTAGCAAATCTTCCACTGGCCTTCGCAACTCCTCATGTTCCCTTGGATTCATTTGGTAATGTGGTCTATGTGGCAACACGGCTCCCGGAACAAGATCTATTTGATGTTGAATATCCCTCGACGGTGGTAATTCCGTTGGTAGCTCCTCAGGGAATACATCGTTAAATTCTTCCAATACTGACTTCACTTCTTCAGGTATTTCAACCTCTTCATTACTTTCTCGTCCAATCAACAAATAGACTTCAGTCTCCTCTTCAACTTCTTTAACAAACTCCTTCTAAGATAGTAAAGTTTTCAATTCTTCAATCTCCTCCAACTTGCTTTCCTTCTATTGTTGCTTCTTGGGAATTAAAGTGATTTTAGTGCCTTCAAACATGAAACTGTAGCTATTAGCACGACCATCATGTTGCACTGCTCTATCAAACTGCCATGGTCTTCCCAACAACAGATGACACACATCTATGTCTACAACATCACACCAAATTTCATCTTTGTATTTCTTCCCAATCGAAAAATTAACATAAGCCCTTCGTCCAACTTTCACCTCACCACCCTTCCTTAACCATGCTAACTTGTACGGTTTAGGATGGTTCTCAATTTCCAATTCCAACTTCTTCGCTGCTTCTGTAGAGATAATATTGTCACAGCTTCCAGCATCAATAACAAATTGCAAACCCTTCCAAGAATAGTGCATGTAGACTGAAAAATGTTATTCCTCAACCAACTACTTTCCTCCTCTTGCTTCGGTGTCAAGCAAATTCTCCTCATCATCAATGAATACCCTTCATCTCCTGACAATAAGTCTTCCTCCTCAACCGATACTGAATTAGAACATTCTTCATCTTCATCCCCATCCTCAACTTCTGCAATCATTGCTCGTTTCTTCGGCTTTGGACATTCATTGCTTTTATGACCCAACTCTTGACAATTGTAACATTTAAAACCATTGTTAACCTTTGCCTTCTCAGCCTCCTTCACCACTGGTTTACTGTTAGATTTTGGAACATTAGAGCTTCCACTAACACCCTTCGCTTAATTGTTGGAATTAGTAAACACACCACCTCCACGCCTTCCCTTCTTCTCCCAAGCCAACGCCTTTTGGTGTGCTTCCGCCATAGATCTTGGATCGAACATATTAACCATATCCTGGACCTGCATTCTCCACCCTCCAACAAATCTTGCAGTCAACTGCTCTTCCATCTCCATTATATCGTTCCTAGCAATGAGTTGGTAAAATTCATCTGCATAATCATTGATTGACTTCGTCCCCTCCCTTAGATTCTGGAATCTTTGGTACATAAGTGATTGATAGTTGTAAGGTAAAAATGTAGCTCTCATCAACTTCTTCATCTTATCCCAAGACTCAACCTTTGACTTCCCCATTCTCTCTCTCGTAAGTTTATTTTGCTGCCACCACGCCAAAGCTCTCCCCCTCAACCTAGTAGCAACCAACTTCACTCAACGATTCTCCGGAACCTCCTTGAAATCAAAGATCTCTTCAACATTTGACAATCAGTCCAAGAACTCTTCAGCTACCATTCCACCTTTAAATTCTGGAATTTCCATCTTCGTACCCGACTCCCAATGTCGATCATCCTCTACATCCCGATATGAAGTTCGAATTTGGTCTCGGTCTCGATTATGAATGCTAGCTCTATCACCCTCTTCATCAAAATCAAATGTACTTCTATATCGATCTCGATCATTATCATTCCTTCGATCACGCATGTCCCTTCTACTATGTCTCTCTTCATCTCTATATGGCTCATCTTCAAACTCACGTGGAGTTCTTCTCTCTTCATGTCCATAGTCATGGTGATCTCTCCTCGATGAAATTGATGTTTCTCTTCTCCCTCTAAAAGAATGCGGTGATACCCTTCTCGCTTCTGTAACCGATGGCGAAACTCGGTTTCCTCCATGGTTCGAGATTGGCGATCTCCTCCTTTGAGTTTGATTCATATCAATCATCAATTTCTCTAGCTTTCTAATGCCTTCATCAAATTTCTCATTGACGCGTTGTTCCATTTTCTCGGCTTCTTCCCTTCTATACAACGCTTCCACATTTTGATGACGATTAGCTCTCCTTGGTGGCATGATTGAATCAACACAAACACTTCAAAACTTCACAAATCTTCAACTCAAACTTGAACAACAAGTCAAGGCTGCCACTAGCTCGAACAATATGCAACGACCTAAGGCTTAGGTCGGCTCGACTCAAACACTTCAATTTCAAACTTCTAACTCGGCTCCAAGTCTCGGCTTAGCTATGATTGGCTAAGTCAAGCTCTGATACCAAACTGACGCAGCGGATAATACGAAAATTAGATCGAACGGTGAAAGTAGCAATCATTGGATTGAGAAATACTGAAGTGCCCAAATTCGTTGATCTGAAGATACCGAATTCTAGCTATCTCTGACACGTTGATCGCGCACGATACCGTGAAAAGAGATCTACAATTCTTCGAGCGTTGATCAAACGCACTTGATTCCGCGAATTGGCTTCAACAAACGATGATTCGAGCGCACTCGAATACCGAAAGTGGAGATAGGAGATCACACTCAACTACCGATTTGAATGAAAGCACAAAGCTAACAAAAGAGGAATTTTATTCAAAAAGAACCAGTCACAAATGACCAACACAATGCCTATTTAGGCTACAACATCTCACGGTTCAACTAAACAGTACCACCGACCTATCTTAAGTCGTCCGCGACTCATCACATAAAGGCCACACGACTCACGACTTAGCTTAGGTCGTACGCGACCTAACACATCACATATACTCATATACACAACACACACGACTCAAAACAACGGCAATAAAAAAGAAACGACCTAAAACACAAATGACTTAAGGAAATAGCGACTTACGTCCTAAGTACAACATAGGGAAACAAAATTACACGACTCAAAATAACATGATTTAACGACCTAAAAAGATACGACTTAACGACCTAAACAAATACAACGCATGCAACCTATACATATACACATAACAACGACTTACGACTTATGACACAAGCGACTCAACTTATATGCAGCACCTTCCAACAGCAGCGCCCTTTCATCCAGCGGCACAAGGGCCAGCGACCTAAAATAGATGCAACTTAAGCTTCTGAGCGACCTACTCCATTAGGTCGTAACCCGTTAGGTCGGCAACCTAATTATTCACCAAACCAGGCAGATGCGGCATATCCCTAACGACCTAATTCCAAGCGACTTAACTCCGAGCGACTTAACTCTGCAATATAGCAACAATGCGGCAGACCGTTTGGTCATTGGCTGTTAACTTGTGCCGCTCCTTTGTTATCTCCCGTAGCTATAGGTCGTAGACGACCTAAAGATATCGAGTGACTTAAGACTTCATTAGGTCGTAGCTTCCTTTCACGAGACTCATTAGGTCGTAGACGACCTAAGACTCCTCCCTAAGGTCGTGGCTCTTTTAGGTCGTGACTCGCATGCTCGTTAAGTCGCGAACTCAGTACAACTTCCCCCTCTGGTTCCCAGTTTGGTCGTGAGCGACCTTCCTTGACTTCCACTGTGCCATCTACGCTCTCTAGCTCGTCATCCTTCACTCTGTTAGGTCGTGAACGACCTAAAGCTTCCTTATTAGGTCGTGAGCGACCTATAGCTTCTTCCTTAGGTCGTGAGTGACCTAAGTCTTGTGACTTTGCAGGTTGCGCTGCATCAGTTTGATTTTTGCAAATATACTATAAAGTTTATTTTGTTTAACGTGTAAGTAAGTCAAATATTGATTTTAAAATCATATTATAAAGATTTTATTTTATCTTATTTTAATACGAGTTATTATTAGATTGTAAAATTTAAATATATTTGTTCTCATCGATTCCTATTTATCATCTTTGTTCATCAAATATGTGCTCAGCTTACTTCACTTTGAGAGTTGTTATTTCGATTGGTCGATTGTCTAGATCTGATTCAAATCATAGCTTGTCATGTTATCAAATTTCTCTAGCCTCGAAAGGTGAGAAATCACTCATGATTAACATTCTTATATTTATTAAATTTGATTTCATTTGAAACGTCAATTGAGATATAATTCTAAATTGAACTGTTAATTTTATAATTGCTATATATGATATGCTATTATCTGTATTTGTTCACCTGTGATTAATGACACCATATCATGTTGTTTATATTTGATTTAATTTATCACTGATGGTATATACGTGTTGTTGATTTGTTGAGTTGTTATTTTATTGAAACGACCCTGACTCTACCTTAGAAAATCGACAACCAAATACTTTGCTTGTATTCGAATGCTGCAGATTCAAACGTTGAGTGTGGTTCGCTGGAGCTTATAACACATTAAGTATAATAAAACAATGGAAAAAGAAATTAATATCATTGATGCAACAATGGATACAATATCCGATACAATATGATACAACAGACGCCCAACACTATCAGAGTGAAAAATGCACAATAGCGGAAACACAGCAGCGAAAAGATAGCACCAACATAGGATCTAAAAGAATCCAACATCTATATTGCAACTCCATCTCTAATGCTTCAAAACCAAATAGCTCAACCCAAAAGCTTCATAGACTTCCAAATCCAAAAGCTCAAACTTCAATCATGCTATGATGAAGCAAATGCGATTCCGTACCAAAGACTAAATGCTATCGAATCTACATCTACTATCCGACTATCTGAAAATCTGACTCTATGCTGCCCGTGTGGAAAATTGTGGGCACCCAGTGTTTAGAAAGGGAACAATGTACTCCAGGTCAGTAATGAAAATGGTGTGAGCAAACGAAAACAGTTTTATTTGAACAAAACAAACAAAAAGAGTTTTAGAAGAAATTTGCTATGCTTTTTGGAAAGTGAAACTACCATAAGGCAGTTCGCCACACACATAATGCAAACGCACAATTGGAGGAGATTTCTCCTTATGATAGTCAAACATGCTTGATACGCGAAAATCCTTTTAATATTATTATTAGTGCATATTGCAGAAAAAAATCTGCAAGTATAATATTAAGCTTATCCAGCATACCTCCCATTATAGTATGCCTACTGTAGCTACCATGTTAAATGGCAGGTTCTACAACTAAAACTGTACAACGCGTGTATTAGATGACTGGATTTCCAACAAATGGTCAGGCTAAGAAACTTCCCCACCACATGGGTTTGCCTCTGGAGGGACGCCCCGAGAACTTAACCGGATCTCTGCCAACACAAGGCCGGGTTACCTCTGTAAATAGGTAATTACGGACACGAGTTTTCCATCCCTCGGTCGTTACGGACCTTTATCCTAGGGCTCAACATCAACAAATTCCAACAACCACATAGGTTAAATATATAGGCTCCATACCATGATACCACATTTTTCCAAAAGGAAATGGACATACCCTAAAGGAAGCAACCCTCACAACCTTGCCGCATTCTTCCTATTTTGACCATTTCCGGGTTGTGAGGTTCGATGAAGTCTCGTCCACAAAGCTATGCTTTTCACAAAAGCCATGCTTTGATCAACAAATGATCGGCAACACTTAGCATGCCACGTTATCAAATTGGGAATGTATCACTAGTAAATATCAACTACATAACCTCTGAGTCGTACGTCTTAGAGAAGGGTGTTAAGCTAAGAGAATAAATTCTCTGCCACTAAATAGAAATGTATTTGATAGGAACCAACTTTACATCTCAAAGTGTAACGTTAGACAAACATCCTTACAAGTCCGTTCCGGGTTCGAACGGAGCCGAAGGCACTTCAAAAGAAGCCCTTGCAAATCTGGATAATCCCTAATCACGTTCGGACTCCCCATCACAAAGGGTGATCAAATCTCTATACCGGGGCCATTCGACGCAGAGACATTCGAAAGGTAATCCATTTGCTTTTGAAAATACCCGGTCTTCACCACCGTCTACGATGCTATCCATTTCGTCGTATCATTATTCAGGATGGCTTTTATGACATAAAGTCCTCTCCCGACTAAACTGAATAGTGAGCACTTAATTTAAAAAGCATATGGATAAATTGGGATCTTAGTTAAGTCACAACTTATTAACCAAAACCTTTCTTTCAAATGGTTTAAACAAATTACCGTTTTAAACTTTTAAATAAAAGATTCGCCTTTGAAGATCACTATCAATTTGAAACAAAATTCACCAATCTTTCACAAAGATTCGTTCATAGCTTTCAAAACTATTTCAATTTCAAATTTGAAATACATTCAACAAAACTGGAACTTGTTTCCCTTATATAAAAGCCATTATCATGTGAAAACAAAGAGTTTTCATTTCGGGAAAATCCGATTACATTTTCTCAAGTTAAAACCTTTCAAAGTACAAACTGGGAAATCAGTGAACAGCTATATAGTCGGCAAGTTCTATTTGAATTAAATTTTAAATTTCCAAAATAATTTATTAAATATACTTCAAAATGGTTTAAAATCCATATATATATATATATATATATATATATGTATGTATGTATGTATTACAACTTGTATAATCCTTTCAAACCATATTTCCAAAATAATTCCAATATAAGATATAATATATTCGGACTAAATTTAGATTTCAAACTACCTTTTCAAAAGCTTTTCATATTCAACTAAGTTTCACTTTGAAACCAATTGGATTCAAAATTCAACTTTTGCACAAAATGATATTTAAATTCAAAATATCCGTGACTTAACCAATTCCTCGTGAAATCCATATTTGTGTGCGTGGTGTAGTCTAGGGGTTTAACACACAACAATAACTATCCCAACCATCATCAATTTAAAAACAAAAACATAGATAAGCGGTATAATCCTATAACGCTTATCTTCATTCACAGATTCACAGATAAATATGTAAATTCATCGCAGATAAGTAAATTGCACTTCACAACGCAATCATATCGCAACACATCACTTATTAGGGATATTAAACTATTTAATGTATTCAATACAGTCCAAACATCCATAAGTAAAATCAATTAATTATCTGATTAATTTAAAACAGATTAATTACTTATGAATAAATTACTAATCCTAGTTAATTAACATAAATTAATTACAAACCAATTTAATTAATTATCTTTTAATCATTTATTAATTAACCTTTAATAATAAATTAATCAACCTTTAATTATTAATTAATCAATGTCAATTAATAATTCAATCAACCTTTAATCATTAAATAATTAACCTTCAATCATTTAATTATTCATTAATTAATTGTCCTTAATCACATTAATTAATTAGCCCCTAATTATTTAATTAATTATCCTTAATTAATTACAAATTAATTACATTGAGTAATTACCCTTTAATTTCTTGATTAATCAACTTTAATTATTAATTAATTACTTTTAATTAAGTAATTATCTTTAAGTTAAAAATTACCTTTAATTACTTACATTTTTAATCTTAAGTAATTAATTATCCTTAAATGCAATTACAAAAACTAATTATCTCTTAATTAAGTAATAATTAATTAGTCACCTTAATCTATTTCATCTTTGATTAATTGGTAATCATGTGATTAAGTACATTAATTATTTGACCCTTTACAAATTAATTAATCTTAATTTATTATCTAATTAACATTTAATTAAGTAATTAAATTACAATTTTATAATCTTTTATACTTAAGGTAACCCAATTATCTTAACTAATTTCGTAATCTTATTTCAAATAACCTTTGAGATAAATTATCATTAACATGTATTTTAACTTAAAACCTTTAAGTAAGTCAAAAACATTAAATTTCTTAATTAAATTCTTAATTATATGTTACATTTATCAAAATAAATTTAAGAATAAATAAAGGATATATATATTTATATTAAAACACTTCAAGTTTGATTAATTAAAATAATATAAAAACCTTTAAATAAGTCCAAAACTAAAAATAAGCATTTATTACCTTTCAAGAATAAATCAAGAAAAAGTTTTAGACTTGATTTAAATGAAAAACTTGTTTTATCTAAATTTCAAAATCCATACAACATGAACCTGAGGTTACTTCGGGTTTTCACCTGAGCCATTAGCCAATTTACCCGAGACCTTCCTCGAGTTGACTCTCATTTATT
Source organism: Allium cepa (assembly GCA_030765085.1). Taxonomy (NCBI): domain Eukaryota; kingdom Viridiplantae; phylum Streptophyta; class Magnoliopsida; order Asparagales; family Amaryllidaceae; genus Allium; species Allium cepa. The sequence goes on along the minus strand of CM060945.1, from coordinate 604,907,256 downwards.
CTTTTAATTTTTTTTAAACTTTTTTCTGTTAAAAAAAATTTCTGTTGTTATATGTTTAAACCAACGCAAACAACCCAAGAATACACACGAGCCAGCTCCACATTTTCCTGAGCCACCCTCCTCCTTTTTCTTCTTTCTCTTCCAGACCCAAGAATGCACGTATGTGCACAGATGATCAGAGCTTCTTCGATCATCGCCACGGGCATCTACGCATCACTGAACACCTCCTCAACTCACCTGATCACCCATTTCTGATAAATTCATCCAGAATCAAAATCGAGCACTCAAATCACTAACTTAAACAAATTTCGATCACCAAAAACTGCCTCATTCCGCCAACTAAGATCGCCTGAGGCCACGCAAACCATACCAGAGCTTTGCCTCGACTTCCAGCCCTGATTCCTCCTAGACCGGTGCAACCCGATGCAACGTCGACGACGTTACGGCCTCGCTAAACCCGACCAACCCAAGTAGCTCCTAAACCCTAAATCCCTATCGTTCAATCAATCTACTGATTGAGGAATGCCTCAAGCATTTTCCCATGATCCACAGACCTTCATCCTTCTTCACCATCAATCATGACACTCATCTCTCTGCCGATAACCAGAATTTGACAAAAATGTCTTTTCCGTTCAACTCGATATCTCTCAATGGTCATAGACTTAAAAATCATGGAATGGTTATCAAAAATCATGATTTTGAAATACAAATTCATCCCTATGATTGAAACTCCAAATCTAGACATTTGATGTTGGACATAAACTTGATCATCACTGCTATGTGACATTTGATGTTGGTCATAAACCTGTAACTTGTAACAGAGATACATGTCTGCACACATACACATATACAGGGTCATATACATATATACATACACAAACACACACATACAGGCATATTCACACCCATGCAAACATATTTTACAAACATACATCCAATTCTGATCACATGCAAACCAAAATATATATAGGTTCAAGTATTTGCTCACCTGTAGATGATGAACAGAGAGCACAAGCCTAGAAATTTGGATTTGGGTTTGAAAACTGGGAACTAGTACTTGATTTGATTCAAATTTTCTTCTCAGGTTGAAGATTTGAAAATTGGAAATTGATATTGAAACAGAAGCATTGATTTGAATCTGAACTTAAACCTTTAGTTTGATTGCTTTAAACTTTGCTTAATTCTACTTTGCTTTGAATTGTTTCAGGCTTTTAAATTTTTATTTAAGCTTGCTTGCCTTTGAGTTGATTTTTCTCAAGCTTTGAATCTGCTATTTTAATCTGAGTTACATCTGAACTCTGTTTTAAATTTGCTTGACATTGTTTTTGATTGCTTTACGTTTTATTTTCTGGTTTGTATTTCTTAAGTTTTTTTTGTTTCAGGTTTTGGAAATTATGAAAGAAAATGAGAGGGTGGGAGAAGTAGATGGATATATATCTTTAAAAAATCCTCTTTATCATATTTTTTTCAAAATAAAAATAAAATTTAAATCATGGCACTTGTTAACATATTTTAAGATCAAGCTAGCACTTGTATATGAATAATACAATTAGGCTACCATTTGTTTATGCATGAAATAAAATTCTTCTACACTTGTCTATGTATGTTGTTACTTATTTTACAAGGGTTATAAGCATATATTTTTATGTCTAAATACTTATTTAGTCTTATACTTACATATGTGTTATGTATTTTAAATTTTATACTTATATTTTCAAAAGATATATACATATCAAAGCTTTTATATTTATTTACATATATACTAAATTTATTTATTTCCAAGTATATAAAAGATTAGTATTTTAAATCTTTTATTAAATCTCATTTAAATTTTTAAACATAAGTTATAATATCATCATTCATATACAAACCATTTTTATTCCAGCGTTAAAGCTTTTATTTATTCTTGCTTTTTTATATTCATACATTTTCAACTATTTATATTTATACAACTTAATAAGAAAATGATTTGAAATCCAAATTATACATTACTAATAAATATTCATATACATTAGTTCCTTGGAAATATAAAGTTAATAAATCCAATTTTATTTCTAAAATATTTATTCTTGAATTTCAAAAACCAAAATTCTATTTATAATATATTTCATTATTAATTTTCCAAATAATATATTTCATTATTAATTTTCCAAATTAATTTACAATTTAATTAAAAATCTTATTTTAATTACTAAATTAAAATTGGCTTAAGAAGGGATCATTACAGATTCCCCCCTTAAAAAATTTTCGTCCCTGAAATTTCCTAGATAGGGAAATAACAAAGAATAGATGAACACACAAAGATAGAGAATTGGTTTGCTAGATAAAACTGCAAAAGGATTTGAATGCAAGAATGTGACTCAAAAGGATTTAAAACAATTTGTGTCCCTCTGACACTTCTCTTTTTCTACCATCCTAAGACTTTCCTTTTAAATTTGCATAAACCGTCTTTACCAACTTTGGAGAGCAAACAAAATCTTTTTGAGAAGCATCGACTAAACCAAAAATTTCATTTTGCAAACAATGATTGAAAAGATCATAAGTAGGAAAATCTTCAAAAATAGCAAATCTTTCGAGAAAATCTTTTCCAAAACATAAATACTCTATGTAGGCTTAAACGGCTTCTTAATCATTGAAAAGACATTTCCTATTTTATTAGTGCCTCATGATTGCCTCAGTATTACTTGAGGATGCCATTGAAGAATAGTTTGAGGAGATAAACGAGTTTATGATTTTTGAATTTGAAAATGAAAGTGAGAAGTGAATGGATGGAGATCGAGTAAGTAAATAGAGAATCAAAGGACATGTTCTCTGGTGAAGAGGCAACTTTTCAGAACATGAGAGTTGGCGAAAATATGCAGGGAAATTCAAACTTTGAATTTGAAATTAATATTCAAATTTTATTTTCTTATGTTGACATAAGCTCGTTGGGTACGCCGATATAGGTCGAATTTTTCAAAAATGATTTTTGTTTAACTATTTCCTATTTTATTATAAAGATCTATTTATAGTTATTCTATTTTCAGAAAAATAATTTTAAATATTTTATATTACTATTATATTATTAAGTATATAAAATATTTAAAATATAATCATATAATATTCAACCAATATTATTATTAATCTATAGGACATTCCTAATAACTAATAAAGCAACCAAAAGAAAAGAAATATCCATTTAAGGAATTTTAAAATACTTTTGATATATTAAATGCGTGCCTTTTTCTGATCTATTTCACTATTTTGTTATGAAATATGTATTGTTGCGAAGAACAGGTTAGCAATTTCTGTATCTGATTCATTATCACTTGAGGATGTATCCGAGTCATCTATTATTGTAATATAGGCTCTTCCCCATTTTCTGGACGAATTAGTGTTTGATGTAGTTTTCAATTTATCGTGATGTGGACAGTTTCAACTTAAATGACCAGGTCATCGCAGTAACAACATCAAATGTCATTGCCACTTCCACTTCCGCTTCCTGGATTTTTGTTGTCATTTCCTTTGAATTGTTCATCTTCCTATATTTTAGAAATTTTCTTAAAATCCTTGTCATGAAAGCAATTTCTTCATCATCATCAACGTTGTCTGAATCCAGATTATCTTGCATTAAAACCTATAGTTTCTTCTCTATTACTTTGCATTAAAAGCTATAGTTTCTTCTCTATTGCTTTACTTTCATTCCTGCCCTACATTTATGCTTGAAAAGACATTAAATTGCAAATAACTCTTTAATTTTTAGAGTGCTAATGTCGTTAACCTCTTTGATTGCAAGAGTCTTTTGAACCCATTAAAAAGTAAGTGAACTGGGGATTTTTCTAACTTGGACCTCTTCAGAAAAACTTATACCCAGTGCAATAAGTGACTGTACTATATCTTCAAATCTACTACACATATTAGATATGGACTCGTTTGGACTCATTTTGAATAATTGAAACTGATTTGTTAACATGGAAATTTTGGTTTGTTTGACTTAGTTTGTCCCTTCATGTGTAACTTGCAAAGTTCTCCTAGTTTCAAATGCTGTTTGCGCCAAAATTGGCCACAAACCCCAAATACAGTGAAAGCACCAGTGTATGAATACAAATCAGCAATATTCAAACACAAATCACAGATCTCAGCAAATAACCCAAGAATGCTTGCACAAAAATGGGCAAACACCTCCAAGTCGTATGATTTAGTTGATTTTATGTTATTCGTAGTGATTTGGGTGGTTTATGCAAATACGTAAAAAGCAGGGACTAAACTGTAAAAGACACACAGATTTATAGTGGTTCGGCCAGAATGTGCCTACATCCACTTTATATGTTATTCTCCTTTTCTATCCGGATTGCAAGTACAAAGCTTGTAGTACAAGTATATCAAAGTTGTTTGAAAGTTCCTTCCAGGCTTGAGCTCTCAAACTTGTCTGCCATTGTTGTACCCCTGCCCCTCTATTTATAGAGTGAGGTTGGGGGCAGGGGTCTAGGATGTTTATAGCTGCTGGTGGGCCAGGGCTGATGCAATCTGGACAGGCAACTTTGATTCGGCATGCTCTGGTTCGGTGGGGAGACATCCGGTGATGGTTGGTCTGGTGCTTGATTCTGTGGGGCTCGGTTCGGTGGGAAGCCATCCGGTGAGGGTGGTCCGGTGCTTGATTCTGTGGGGCTCGGTTCGGCATTGGTTTAGTGGAGATGTTGGACCGGTAGTGGGTGGTGAAAGATGGAGCTTCGGTTGTAGTTGATTCGGTGGGAAGGGAATTGGAGTTGGTTCGGTCTCGGTACTACCGAATGGATCCTATACTGAGAATGCCGAATGATCCCTTGTGTTGGGAATGCCGAATGAGCCTTCATATTTGAGAATTCCGAATGAGCCATGGGGAGTTCGAATACCGAACGAACTCATACACTTGAAATACCGGACGAAAGCGAGGGGTTTAAGTACCAGATGACGCTTATTACCGGATGAACTCGGGGAGTGTAGTGTCGAATGAACTCTTGCCTTGCTTTACCGAATGAACCTTTGTCCTTGAATCATGAGTGAAATCCCAGACTTATATATGCTTGCTTGCTTCTTCTCGTTCCGGTCGTGGTGGAAACGCACACAACATTGATATTCCAGTTTTGACCAAAAATGGGATAACACTTTGCCCCCCAAAACATGCCTTGTGATAATAAGGCGTGTTTTGAATAGTTCCGAATCCATTATCCAAAGTCATAACCATATTGCCAGAGAATATCATCCTTGACTGCTCCGAGTCGATATCCAGTTCCAAATCCAATAACCAAAGCTTGAGCCAATTCCATGTCCATCCGAACTCGACAACCGAGCCCCAAACCGTTCTTATCCAATAGCCAATAACCGAATCCAGGATCTCTCCGGGCTCCTGCCAAGCGCAATCTACACCTGACGGCCGTGATCCAGTCTCCCTGGATGTTAAGCTAGCCTCTCCGGGTTCTTGCCAAGCGCAATCTGTACTTGACGACCTTGGTCCAGTGTCCCTGGACGTTGAGCTAACCTCTTCGGGTTCTTTCCAAGCGTAATCCACACTTGATGACCTTGGTCCAGTGTTCCTGGACGCTGTGTTAACCTCTCCGGGTTCATGCCAAGCGTAATCCACACTTGACGACCTTGGTCCAGTGTCCCTGGACGCTGTGTAATGCCATGGCTTATGTCCTAAGCCGAATCCTGGTCTCTCCGGACCCTTGTGGAGCATAGTCCATACTCAACGACCTGTAAATAACAATTGATAATACAGGGCCTAAGTCTTAGGCCGAATCCTGGTCACTCCGGACCCTTGCCGAGCATAGTCCATACTCGACGACCTGAATGAGTCAATTTACCATGTTCGGGCGAAGCGACTCACCCCTTGCCAGGCATAATCCATACCCGACGACCATTTATCAAAAATCAGATAAAAATCCAATCGAAATCAAATCCAAAATCCATATCCAAAATCCAAATCAAAGCCAGAAAACCAGAAATCCAAACCAGCATCCAAAACCGAAAACAATCATTCAAAGGAAAATCCAAATCAAAAAGCAAGAAAAAGCAGTAGCTCGATCCAAGCTCCAAAACCGAAAACCAAAAACAAAAGCAGTGTCCAATCCAAAAAAGATAAGTTTCACCAACCATAGCATTGCAGTTTATCATCATTCAGAGCATGCCTAGGGGCTATCTCTGTCCCCGTACATGTGTAATGACTTGGTTGCTTGCCAATAGCTCGCTACTTATTTCATAATAACCTGGTCAATGGATGATCAACCGACTATCATTCCTGGGCCTCCCGCCATCGTAGCTTGAGGTAGGCGGCGGTTGCTTCTGCCCCGCCGTTGCATTTCGAGGTCCAACATATTGTTGCAGCTGTCCATTCCTTACATGCTCCTCAATTATGTCCTTTAGGTGCCTGCAGCTGTTGGTGTCGTGTCCATCCAAACCATGGAAGAGACAGTGCCTTCCTGATGTTCTTTCCCGTTCTGTTGGTTCTTTCCTAGCCGGCCTCCGGTAGGGAAGGCGATTCCGAGTATCCAGGTATATCCGCTCCAGCGTCTCGTTCAATCCTGTGTATGTGGGAAACTTTGGATCCTTCCATTGCTTCCTAGCATTTCTAGAATCATCGTCCAACTTCCTTTTTCCTTTGTCTTTATCCAAACCTTTGCTGGACGGTCCTCCAACCTCAATTGCATTAAACTTTTTTAACTTTAAATCCGTACTCGCATCTTCTTGCCGAAGGAACCTTTCTGCCTCGTGAAAGAATTCGTCGAGATCCCGTGGGGGATCTCGTATCAGAGATACCTTGAAATCCGAGTTCTCCCTGACTCCTGATACTGCTGCCATTAAAACCATCGATGGATCGGGCCGATCCACCGAAGCAACTGCGGCACTGAATCGAGTTAGAAAGGCTCTAAGCGATTCATCGATCCTTTGCTTCACCGATGCTAATGTTGTCACGTTCTTCGGTCTCTTGACATGAACTCGAAACTGTCCCAAAAATCTTTCCACCAATTCCCTCCAAGTCCTGATAGATCCTTCTCCCAGCTGCCTAAACCACATCGCAGCTAAGTCCGTTAAGTACAAAGGGAAGCATCGAGCAATCACTTCCTCCGATGCCCCCAGCACCTCCATGTGTCTGGTGTACCTCATCAGGTGATCCGTAGGGTCTGCCTTGCCATCGTATACCTCCATGCTAGGTAGCTTGAACTTAGGTGGATTCTGAGCCATCCTTATTTCCCGAGCGAACGGACTCCTGTTTACCCCTTCCAAGTCCCCGCTGGTCAAACCACCTCGCACAGTCTTCCTGATTATATCTACCAATCCAGCGTTGTCTGTCGGGGGTTGCCCCCGAGGGAATTCCGGTACATACTCTTCATGTGGCTCGCTAGCAGCAACGTCGGTTCTAGCCTGTTGAACTCCTTCCGAAGGTCCTCCTGTGTTGGATCCTGCGGGCCTGCCCCCAAGCCCTTGTCGATTGCCCTCTGGCTCTGCATCCTGTCCTCCATTGGGTTCCATAACCCTAGCTCCTTGTCCTGCATCCACCGCCGCTGTAGCTGTTCCTAAGTTCTGGGTCCCTGCAGCTCTCATTTGCTCCAAAAAGTCTGCATCATCTCCTGTTGACTCTTCAACATCCTCTCTTGCAGTGAATTTGTTATGGCTTCCATTTCGTCCCGGGTTATGTAGATCGAAGCCGGTCCTTCCTCAGCTCCGGAGGATGCTTGCTGACTTCCTTCCGGTTGGCTTCTCTCAGCCCTTTGCCTTCTACTATTTAGCCTAGCCATTGTCTCCCAAATCCAAACTTCTATCCGATATAGCGGGCGCTAGTTCCTTCTCAGTGAAAGCACCAAAATGTTTGCGCCAAAATTGGCCACAAACCCCAAATACCGTGAAAGGACCAGTGTATGAACACAAATCAGCAATATTCAAACACAAATCACAGATCTCCACAAATAACCCAAGAATGCTTGCACAAAAATGGGCAAACACCTCCAAGTCGTATGATTTAGTTGATTTTATGTTATTCGTAGTGATTTGGGTGGTTCATGCAAATACGTAAAAAGCAGGAACTAAACTGTAAAAGACACACAGATTTATAGTGGTTCGGCCAGAATGTGCCTACATCCACTTTATATGTTATTCTCCTTTTCTATCCAGATTATAAGTACAAAGCTTGTAGTACAAGTATATCAAAGTTGTTTGAAAGTTCCTTCCAGGCTTGAACTCTCAAACTTGTCTGCCATTGTTGTACCCCTGCCCCTCTATTTATAGAGCGAGGTTGGGGGCAGGGGTCTAGGATGTTTATAGCTGCTGGTGGGTCTGGGCTGATACAATCTGGACTGGCAACTTTGGTTCGGCATGCTCTGGTTCGGTGGGGAGACATCCGGTGATGGTTGGTCCGGTGCTTGATTATGTGAGGCTTGGATCGGTGGGAAGCCATCCGGTGAGGGTGGTCCGGTGCTTGATTCTGTGGGGCTCGGTTCGGTGGGAAGCCATCCGGTGAGGGTGGTCCGGTGCTTGATTCTGTGGGGCTCGGTTCGGCATTGGTTTAGTGGAGATGTTGGACCAGTAGTGGGTGGTGAAAGATGGAGCTTCGGTTGTAGTTGATTCGGTGGGAAGGGAAGTGGAGTTGGTTCGGTCTCGGTACTACCGAATGGATCCTATACTGAGAATGCCGAATGATCCCTTGTGTTGGGAATGCCGAATGAGCCTTCATATTTGAGAAAGCCTAATGAGCCATGGGGAGTTCGAATACCGAACGAACTCATACACTTGAACTACCGGACGAAAGCGAGGGGTTTTAAGTACCAGATGACGCTTATTACCGGATGAATTCGGGGAGTGTAGTGTCGAACGAACTCTTGCTTGCTTTACCTAATGAACCTTTGTCCTTGAATCATGAGTGAAATCCCAGACTTATATACGCTTGCTTGCTTCTTCTTGTTCCGGTCGTGGTGGAAACGCACACAACATTGATATTCCAGTTTTGACCAAAAATGGGATAACAATTGCATATTTACATATAAATACTCTATCAAATTTATTTCTATATAGTGAACAAAATAATATATTAATAGCCTTAGAGTTACCTTCTGCAACTGCTTTTTGGTCAGCGGTCCACTGTGCAAAATTTGTCTTTGGTTCTATGTACTCAGTTTTTGTGATATTCCAAGAGACTAAACCAATTGATTGTAAATAAATTTTCATTCTACATGACCAATATATGCAATTTCTACCATTAAAAAGTGGTGGTTGTTACAACCCACCTTTTTGGATGGTTTAAATCGATTACAATCCACACATGTCTAATTCAAACCATTCAGAAGGGCGGATTATCAATAGGGTTTAATAAGAAATTAAGAGAGAAGAAGAGAAACAGAACACAGAATCTCACAGCAGAATGACAAAATAAAATTATCAAATAAACAGTTCATGAAGCTATTTTACAATTTACATTGATTCACAAGCTTTACAACATAATCAGAGTACAATCAACAACATACCAATAATGATGCGGCGTAATAATACTAATAACATAATATAACAAACTCCGTCTACGTGCTCCTAAATAATGTTTTCAAATACTGAAATGCTCAGGCTGACCCGAGCATAATGAAAAGAATAAACACTCAAGTCAAAACTAAATGTTCTTATGTAAGTTAAATCAATAACATGAAAATATGAGTGTAATAGCTCCGTAGATGTTTACGGGATTTTACATCTCCTATCCAGTGTATAACGTGAGTGTAATAACTTAAGAGATGTTACCACATTTTCCATCTACTAAGGATCCGTTAAACTATCTATTTGTAGTAAGATACGTTTTATATGTAGTGTCAAATAAGTGAAATAAATATATTTCTTAGTGTTAAGGCTTTATATTGCAACGACCCACCTTTTTAGACGGTTTAAATCAACGATAAGACTCACACGCCAAATCAAACCATTCAAAATAGGGGATTGTTATAGGGTAAATAAGCAAAACAAAGAAAGAAAGAAAACAAATATAGAATCTCACGGCGGAATGATGAATTATAATAATCAAATAAACAGTTCATGAAGCGGTGTACAAATAACATTGATTATACTTTTATAATATAGATCAGAGTTACATACAACAAGAATAAATAATAAATAAATGCAATGGAATAACATTTGCAGTGGAATAAATAAAATAAATAATAATCGTACAAAATATTCGTCTTCATCCTCCAAAAAGCAGTCTTCGATAAACTGGAATGCTCAGACTAACCTGAGCGAATCGAAAGGACAAAACACTTTCATCAGAAATAAAAGATCGTATGTAATTTAAACAACGGTAAATAAATATGAGTGTAATGGCATCAAAGATGTTTATGGGGTTTGACATCTCCTATCCAGTGTCAACGTGAGTGCAATAACTTAAGAGATGTTCAGGATTTCCAACTCCTAGGATACGTTAAACTATCTACATACATAGTACAATACGCTATTATAATAGTGTCTACAGTAAAGTAAAGTGAAGTATTAAAATAGCGTTAAGGCGTTACCTACATCCTCCTTAACATATTTTATATAATGTCGTACTATAAAGATACTATAAACTCCACCCGCAAGTGGGCTATCAAGGAGCACTCTATAGGTACGACACAAAACATACTTGTAGAAGGCACGATAGGGCATGTGAACATGGCACTCAAGGCAATGCCATGATAGATATATCAATTGTAGATCCGGACTAGTGGTAACGCATAGCAGCTACTACCGCCCACTTGGGAACGCACTCTCATAATCAAAATCGAGGGGTGGCCACCAAATCATCACAAAGTCAAAATATGGTATGGAAGAAATGTGTTTGATTGCAGGAATGACCTCACTTGGCCCGACATGAGTACTGTTTTAGTCACATCTAAGCTGACTCATGGGTGTCGAGGTCACGTAAATACCTCATACAGAACCGTTCGCCAAACCATCATATTTAAGTTCTGAAATCTCCACCACGTACACAGTTGTTAAAGTGGTTTTCGGTATTGGCAGAGAGTATGACAATATACGATCCTGGTCTCTTTAACAATCAAACTCTTATTTCACACCGGATGGTTCTTTTACATTTCAAAAGTAAATTCATAGTTGATATCAAAATATCATATTCACAAAACCATATCTTTTTCGAAACCACATTTACTTCCAAAATTATATCACATTTGAAATTATATCATTTTCGAATTCATATTTCCAAAATAGATTAAATCCTCATTTAAAATCACCATATTCTTCAACTACGTCATTTAAATCCCAACTTATGTTTTAGCATCTTTTAATCGTATTCTCCTTTAAATCGAGGATTTAAAATATAAAACTTCCACTTTACAAAACCTAAAATTTAGAAAATACTTTAGATGGTTTAATCGTTTGAGTGGTTTAAATAGCTTTTAAATGGTGAAAATAGTTTTATATATAGTTTAAATGAGTTTTAGTAGTTTAAAATAGACTAAAATAGTTTTGGTGGGTTAAGACAGTTTAAACTTACTTTTAAATAGATTAAATAGACTTAAATTAGATTAAGTAGTTTTAAAATAGATTAAATAGATTTAAAATGGATTATATAAGGTAAATTTGATAAAAAAGGTTAAAATAAATTAAATTAGGTTAAACAGATTTAAGAAGATTAAAATTAATTAAAATAGTTTAAATTGATTTAAAATAGTTTAAAACAGTTGAAATTAGATTCAAATTAGTTAATAGTTTGAAAACCTAAAAATCAGGATTTAAATGTAATAAATCTTTAAATCATTTATATTAAAATAATTAATTTGGAATTAATATCAAATTAAACCATTTCTTCGATTACAATAAATTGGACCTTAACCCGATTTTAAATCGAAACACAATTTCAAATTTTTAAATATCAATTTTACGCTATTCAAAATTCAGTAGATTTCAAGATTACAATTTCAAAATTCTTAGTAACTCAATTTCGATAAATTTCGTTTATTCTACAAACTTCAACTTCAAAATTTCAATTTAAATCCTTTAAGTAATTCACTTAAACAATTCAATTTTATGCCAATCAAATTCTATTTCAAAATATTTTTTAACTGGATTCAAATTTTAACATTTAAAATCATATAATTTAACCAACCCGATGTCTGTATATAACTTTCTAACCTATGGTCAAGTTATACGAATATTTATCATTTCAATATGCAATTTAAAATTTAACGGGTATATATCATTTCAACCCGCAATTTCAAAATTTAATTTCAAATATATGTAATCGCTCGAGACTATCATTTCAACCCATAATGGTTTCTCCCTAATCTATCAGATCATTTATGTGTGTATCATTTCAAATCATAGGGAACTTGCAGTGTTATAACAATAAAAAATATATGATCTAGTCATCCAACATCAATCAATCAACATCCATCACAAACAACATCCAAATAACTAATAACTAACAATAATTGACCGATCATCAATAACGGGTATTAACAGCAATTTAAAATTCAATATTAAACTAAATAGCAATAAAATTCACTAAAGGTCAGATTTAACTAGAATGACAATTAAATTTCTAATCACATCATAAATTCTATTTAACTAATATAAGATAATCAAGTAGTCGTGAGTGGGTCAAAACACTCACCTTTGATTTCAAATCGATTTGAAATCTAAAATAGGACCCAAATTTCAACAATCTCAGAATTCGTCCAAACTTGCATTACAATGTCTGGAATTTCAATATGATAGCAATGGAACAAACCACGTGTGAATCAGACCTTGTATGTAAAGTTATCGATGTCAGAACGCTTAAAAATCAAATTTAAATTAAACAAACAAAACAAAAATACCTCACCATGCCATTATCCTTGAACAACGCAAAACCCAATCCTGTCGCAATGTAACAACCCGCATATTTATTGATTTTATATTTAAATATATTTTTTAAATATTTTGTCATTAATCGGATATTGGTCCAAAAAAGCTACTTTTTGCAAACGGTCAAATTAGGATCCGAGACCACTTCCATTGAGTTCGTAATGCCGTTTACAGCTTTTTTAAGTATAAACATTGATAGGTTTGGAGTTAGTGGAATTTCACTTACTTTTCCCGCTTTGGACTTTGGGTTAGATTAGCCCTTATAACTCAAACCCACTTCTCTCCTTCTCCTCACTCTTCATAAATTCCTACCAAACACAAACTTTAACATTAATGGTGAGTGGAAAGGGAAATTAGAAACTCCAAGCCTAGGTTTCAACTCCAACTCCATCATTCAACTCCAAATACAAGGAAAAGCATTGGATTCAAGCTTGTAGTTGCTTCTCCATTCACCTTCAAGTTTACCTTCATAATTTGGTGAAAAGGTGAGATTTTTATCTTACAATTCTTGTCTTTAACTATCTTGGACTGTTGGGAATGATTCCCTATCTCGTTTGCATGCACATTTGCATTTGGTTTGATTCGAATTGGCGAAAAACTCCAAATTTTAGTGCTTTTGGTGAAATTCTGCACTTAGGTCGTTCTGCCTATGCTAGGTCGTTCGCGTGGAAAAGTCTCGGCCTCAAAATAGCTCGTTTCCGACCTTAAAATGGCCTACAACGTTAGGTCGCTCGGCATTCGGAATTAGGTCGTAGGTCGTTTGGTTATAGGTCGCTAGGTCGTTGGGCTTTAGGTCGTAGGTCCCTGGTTGAGTTAGGTTGCTTGGATTTGTATGCGGCGTTAGGTTGTTCAAGCCCCTAGGTCGCTAGGTCGCGACACTTTAGGTCGCATGACCTAATAACTTTAGGTCGTTGGACCTTCGTACTGTTAGGTCGCGTGTCCAGCTGGTTCGCGCGCAACCACTAGGTCGTTCGCCTTGTAACTCGCTCGGCCTTATATTGTTAGGTCGCTTCACCGTTTACCTCATTAGGTCGTAGGTCGCTAGTTGAGTTAGGTCGCTCGCCCCTTTTATTTTGATAGGTCGCTAGGTCGCGGCGTCTTTAGGTCGCTTGACGCGATGTCACCTTAGGTCGCTTGACCTTATTAACTTTAGGTCGTATGGCCACTTAGGTCGCACGAGCATTTTCCCTAGGTCGTTAGGCCTTATTTCTATTTTAGGTCGCTTGAACCCTTAGAACCCTAGGTCGCAACCATTAGGTCGCTCGATCCTATCCTCCCTTAGGTCTTCACTAGGTCATACCGTTTTGGACGGGGCGATGCCCCGTGGACCCCCGCGACCTGACCGGGCATATCGAACCCCGTAGCGGGGGCGTTGCCCCCGCACCCCCACCTTGGGGAATAGCCACCCCCCTTGGACCCCCCCTCCATAAGGGATCTTATTTGAAAAACATCCAACAAAACTTGCTTTGTTAAGATGCTGAGTTGACCATTCTTCGAGACAAACTAGCTTGGGCTTCTCAGTCGATTTTATGGTATCACGGCCTTGCTAAAAAGACGAAATAACAACTTTAGAAATATGAAGGTTTCAATACTAGTAGTAAATATCAAAACTTTTTCATCAAAACAATTTTAACTCTATTTTACTACAAAGCTCTTTCCTTAAACCGTTTTCCAATCTATTAGTATATAAAAACCTTTACCTCACTCGTATGAGAAATCTAATTAAACGACTTAGTAAAACAAGTGGTATGAAACGCTTGCGTTTACTTCGTTGGTTAATTCTTGGACTTGTTCGATTGAATCTTTTGTGACAACTTTCTAGTGAAGATCTACAGTTTGTTCGTAAATATTTGAGTTAAGCAAGTGGTTATGGGACATGAGGCTAAACTTTTATATTTACTAACTTAGTGAAATTGACACTTCTTGATGATCACGACGATCGTTTTTGTGTTTTAGACTAGCAACTGTGCGTTGTCTCTTTGTCATCGAGGGAGATTAGACCCCACTCTTGTGATGTTTCGCCATCGCATTTGTGTGATGTTTCCCCATCACATATGTGGGGTAGCGCCCCACGGTCTTCGGGCCATTCGTGTGTCAAAATTAATGGCTTGCAACCATGAGATAGCATCTCGCTTTGTGTTACACGTGTAGGTGAGTTTTCATACACCCATTTTGTGAGTTTTCATGCGCCTATATTGTGATTTCTGGATTTCTTGTGTAGTCTTCTGGAATTTGTGATTCACCTATTTTCATGACTTTCATTGTTATGACTTTCCAGTTTTTATGTATAGGTGAATTTGGATCTTTTAGAAGATTCTTTTGATATTATTTGATCTCTTGATGATCTTCATTTACATGCTTATCATAGTATGTCTTTATGGTTACTATATGTTCTTGCCATATCTATTGTTCTATATCATGTTATCTGATATTTATAGCTAGACTGATCCGTTTATTATTTTCTTATAAATAATACTCGGGTCAGACCGAGACGTTACAGGTGCTTCTGCTTGACTTCTCCCTCAGGGATTTACTACTCTGACTTTTGGCTGACCATTTTGATTAGCAGTTTTTGTCCTTTACACTTGAGATATAGACTCGTAGATGTATTCTTTGGTATAGCATGTGTTGCTATTCTTTTGTGTATGTGGTCCTTTCATGACCACTACTCTGATGTACACTTTCATGTGTTAGTTATATATTCATATATTTTTCCGCCTTTGTGATATGGATGTCTGTGACAGATTGTGTTATGTTTATTTCTATATTTGTTTCCGAAGATTTATTTATAGCCACCGTGTGATATCTTTGAGTTTGTATCGTTATGTCAGACTTCCTCCCTAAATGAAATGCATTCTATACTATCTGACATATCGGTGCTCGCACAAAGAGGTTACATGGATGGTCGCTCCTCAATAGCCTTATTCTCCGCGCTAGTTGACAACATTACTCCGTAGTATTCTTGGCTAGCGTGGGTATTGAGGTGGGGCGTCACAGCTTGGTATCAGAGCCAAACTTCGGAACAATGTAGAATAACTTGACAAGGATCATCGTCCTAAGTCCAGCTTAGGAGTCGTACCTTAGGATTAATTCGAGTCTTCGTACCGATTCATCCTATTTTTATTATGATTCCTTGTTTCACTTATCAAGATTGCTTGATATATCTTTTAGTGAATAACCTTTTTCTTCTCCTTCTTTCTTAAGGAAGAAAAATGGTTAGACCTGGACGTCCCTGTGCCGGTCAATCTACTGCAACTCCCCAAGATGGAGTTTTTATGACTACCCAGCAACTTCTTGACCTTGTCACGAATGCTCAAGCAGCTGGTTCTAATCCGAAACCTACTCACCCTAAATCTGGGTTTGCACGTTTGTGCAACGATTACACCAACTTGGGTGGGAAGCAATTTAAAGGCACTGAAACTATCATCGAGGTCCAAGCTTGGCTCAGATCGTGCGATAGAATCTTCTCTCGCAGGAACCTCACTGACCTCCATCGAGTCAAATTGGCTTCCAGTATGCACCAAGAAAGAGCGTTGGATTGGTATGAGCTGTTAATCTCAGAAATTGATGAAGCGGATCTCTCCTGGGAGCACTTCCGGGAACGCTTCGAATCGAAATTCGTGCCCGAGGCTGAAAAGGTAACTTTGGCTCGGAGATTTATTGACCTTGTTCAAGGTCAGTCTTCTGTGGCGGACTACGTTGCATCATTCGAATCCCTTTCCAAATATGGGGTCAAAAATATAAATACTCCACTGAAGAAGAACCAGAGGTTCATTTATGGCTTAAATAAGAATCTTAAGAAGCCACTACTCCTGAAACTAGAAGTTGCATTTTATCAACTCGTCGATATCGCTCTTCGTCTTGAAGAGGCCGATAGAGAGAGTGATGTTGAAGTGGTTGGCGCTAAACCAAACTTCAACAACAAAAAGAGGCCTAACAAATTTAAAGGTTCTTATCCCAACAAAAAGGGTAAGCAAGCAACTTCGGCTGCAATGACACCTTCCTCTAGTAGCGGGCAATGCTATAACTGTGGTTCTAAGGACCATTTTGCGAACAAGTGTTCGAAGCCTAAAAGTTGTCGCTATTGCAAGAGCTCGGAACATTATATACATATGTGCCCCACATTAAAAGGCAGGAAAGAGGGAAAGTTAAACGTGTCTCAAGCCCCTGGCAACACATCTCCTGGCCAAGGTATTTCTCATTACATTATTGATGGTATTATTTTATTTCATGATCAACCTATTAGAGTTCTCTTTGATACGGGTGCATCCCATTCTTTTATATCAAAGGAACTTGTCGACACTTTCTTTTTAAATGTTGATGCTTTAATGACTTCCTTGAGAATTGCGAATCCTGTTGGTGGATCCGCAACTCTTAGTTTGCTTTGTAAAAATGTGGAGATTATTTTATGTGATTTTCCATTCCTAGCCGATATGCATGTTATGCATTACCTAGGCTTTGGAATGATTTTTGGAATGGATTGGCTTAATCGTTATGAAGCTCATATCCTATGTCCTGAGCGGACTATTTATCGCCGATATCCGCAATCTGTAAATCAGATTTCTATTATTCTTAAAGATTCAGATTCTTCATTGACTGCATCTTTATATTCTATAAATCCTCATGATGATGACGATGATGAGGAAGATGTCATTTCTCGAATTGACGTCGTTCGTGAATTTTCCGACATATTTGAGCCCGTTTTAGGTTTACCACCTAAACGGGCAATTGAGTTCAGAATTAATCTTACCCCTGACGCTCAACCGATTACTTGTCCTCCTTATCGCATGTCTAATAAGGAAAATGAGGAGATGCGCAAACAGTTGTTCGAATTGTAGATGAAGCAATTTATTCGCTCTAGTTCTTCGCCTTGGGAGCTTCAGCTATTTTCCTAAAGAAATCCGATGGTACGCTTAGGCTTTACATTGACTATCGCAAGCTTAACGATCTGACTATTAAGAATAAATATCCTTTACCTCGGATTGACGATCTGTTTGATCAGCTTAGCAGAGCTAGGGCCTTTCCACAGTTGGACTTGGCTACCCGTTTTCATCAGCTTCGTATCGCTGAGGATAGTATTCCTTTGACGTCGTTCCATACTCGATATGGATCTTATGAATGGCTTGTTATGCCATTTGGTTTAACGAATGCCCCAGCTTACTTCGTTGACCTCATGAATCGAGTTTTCAAGGCTTTCCTCGATCGGTTTGTTCTCATCTTCATTGATGATATCCTTGTGTATTCTAAAACCGAGGAGGAGCATGAAAGGCATCGTCGGTTTGTATTGGAAACTCTTAGGAGTAATCAATTAAAGGCGAAAGTTTCTAAATGCCACTTTTCGCAATCTCATGTGAAGTTTCTCGGTCATATTATTTCCGAATCTGGAATTTCCGTGGATCCTTCAAAGATTGAAGCGATTCATGATTGGAAGAGATCGGAGAGTGTGAAAGTGATTCGTAGTTTTCTCGGATTTGCGGGTTATTACCGTCGTTTCATTAAAGGCTTTTCTAAGATTGTCGTGCCTCTTATTGGCTTTACTAAGTAGGGAGTTAAATACATTTGGTCGGACAAATGTGAAACCTCTTTCCAGAAATTAAAAGAACTCCTTTCCGATGCTCCTATTCTTGTTATTCCCGAAGGGAATCAAGATGTTGTGGTTTACACTGATGCTAGTCACGTTGGTTTGGGTGCCGTTCTTATGCAAAAAGAACGTGTTATTGCTTATGCTTCTAGGCAATTAAAGCCGACCGAGACTAGATATGCCACACATGATTTAGAACTCGCGGCTATTGTTTTCGCCCTTCGAATTTGGCGTCATTATCTATTGGGAGAGAAATTTATTCTTTACATGGATCATAAGTCTTTGAAATATATATTTTCTCAAAAGGAACTTAATTTGCGTCAACAGCGTTGGCTCGAGTTCCTTGCACCTTATGATCTTGATATTCTTTATACCCCCGGTAAGGGAAATCGTGTCGCCGATGCTCTTAGCCGTAAACAACAAGCAGTTGTTTCTATGATGATATCCGAATGGAACGATCTCGAGATTTTATTCACTTGTGAGATTCGTGAGTGCGTATCCGATTTATGCTCATCACTGGTTTTATGTAGCCTTGAGGCTCATCCTTATCTTTTAGACCGCATTCTTGAAGCTCAAGGGCTAGATCCTGAATTGGCTCTTCTTGGCAAAAATGTTAAGGATAAAATTGATATTAAAGGTTTGAAAGACTTTGATATTGATTCTCGTGGCGACATTCAAAAATTTGGTAGACTTATCGTACCAAATATTGGTGACCTTCGTAAAGATATTTTAGAAGATTCCCATCGTTCTAAATTCACCATTCATCCCGGTAGTAGTAAAATGTACGCTGATATGAAGCGACTTTATTATTGGGAGGGAATGAAATCTGATATTGCAAACTTTGTTAAGTGTTGCATGACTTGCCAACTTGTCGAGGCCGAACATAAAAGGCCTGGTGGGTTATTGCAACCTTTAGAAATTCCAATTTGGAAGTGGGACCAAATTTCCATGGATTTTATAGATGGCCTTCCCCGTTCTCGTTCGGGTCATGATAGCTTATGGGTGATCGTTGATAGACTTACTAAATCTGCTCATTTTATTCCCGTTCGGTCTAACCGAACCGTTCCCCTTTTGGCCAAACTCTTTATCAAAGAAATTGTTAAATTGCATGGAGTTCCTACTTTTATTGTTAGCGATCGAGATCCATTGTTTACTAGTGGATTTTGGAAGAGTCTTCAAAAAGCTTTAGGAACGAAGCTTAATTTTAGCACTGCTTATCACCCCCAGTCCGATGGACAAACCGAGCGTGTGAATCAAACTCTTGAAGATCTTCTTCGTGCTTGTGTGCTCGATTTTGGTGGAAGTTGGGAAAATCATATTTCACTCGTTGAATTTTCCTATAATAATAGCTTCCAATCTAGTATTGGTATGGCACCTTTCGAGGCACTCTATGTAAGGTCCATGCCGATCTCCTTCTTGTTAGCTTGAGGTCGGTGAGAAGCTGGTTTTAGGTCTAGACTTTATTCGTGATTACACAGAGAAGATTGAACTTATTCGACATAGGATGAAAGAAGCCCAGAGTAGATAGAAATCCTGCGTCGATAATCGAAGAAGGAAGTTAGAATTTCTGTGGGAGATTCTGTTTTTATTCGTGTTTCACCTATGAAAGGTGTAGTACGTTTCAGTCGATCGGAAAAGTTAGCACCCCGATATATTGGGCCATTTCCTATCACTGAACGTATTTGTTCTTTGGCTTATCGCCTTACATTACCGGCTCAGTTTTTTGCTATGCATGACGTGTTTCATGTTTCCCAATTACGGAAATGCCTACGAGATTCCAATTCTAATCTTGAGCATGGTGTTGTGAAAGAAATTGAAGTTTCGCCGAATTTAACTTACGAGCAGCATCCTATTCGAATTATTGCTTCGGAGGTCAAACGACTTCGAAATAAAGATGTTCCGCTTGTGAAGCTTCAATGGTCCTCAAATCCTAAGGATTGCTCTTGGGAATCCAGATAATTCATCGAGCGAATATATCCGGACTTGCTTACTCCTGCTCTTCGAGGTGAATTTCCTGTTTCAAATTTCTTTTGTGTTAATATGCTTTTATGGTTGTTACTTTTTATTTCCATCTTATATATTGCGAGGACTCAATTTCTTTAAGGAGGGGAGTCTGTAACAACCCGCATATTTATTGAATTTATATTTAAATATTTTATTTAAATATTTTGTCAATAATCGGATATTGGTCCGAAAAAAGCTACTTTTTGCAAACGGTCAAATTAGGACCCGAGACCACTTCCATGAGTTCGAAATGCCGTTTACAACTTTTTTAAGTATAAACATTGATAGGTTTGGAGTTAGTGGAATTTCACTTACTTTTTCCGCTTTGGACTTTGGGTTAGATTAGCCATTATAACTCAAACCCACTTCCCTACTTCTCCTCACTCTTCATAAATTCCTACCAAACACAAACTTTACCATTAATGTTGAGTGGAAAGGGAAGTTAGTAACTCCAAGCCTAGGTTTCAACTCCAACTCCATCATTCAACTCCAAATTCAAGGAAAAGCATTGGATTCAAGCTTGTAGTTGCTTCTCCATTCACCTTCAAGCTTTACCTTCATAGTTTGGTGGAAAGGTGAGATTTTTATCTCACAATTCTTGTCCATAATTATCTTAGACTGTTGGGAATGATTCCCTATCACGTTTGCATGCACATTTTCATTTGGTTTGAATCGAATTGGCAAAAAACTCCAAATTTTAGTGTTTTTGGTGAAATTATGCACTTAGGTCGTTCGCGTGGAAAAGTCTCGGCCTCAAAATAGCTCGTTGCCGACCTTAAAATGGCCTACAACGTTAGGTCGCTCAGCACTCAGAATTAGGTCGTAGGTCGTTTGGTTTTAGGTTGCTAGGTCGTTGGGCTTTAGGTCGTAGGACCTTGGTTGAGTTAGATCGCTCGGATTTGTATGCGGCGTTAGGTCGTTCAAGCCCCTAGGTTGCTAGGTCGCGACACTTTAGGTTGCATGACCTAATAACTTTAGGTCGTTGGACCTTTGTACTGTTAGGTCGCGTGTCTAGCTGGGTCGTGCGCAACCACTAGGTCGTTCGCCTTGTAACTCGCTCGGCCTTATATTGTTAGGTCGCTTGACCGTTTAGCTCGTTAGGTCGTAGGTCGCTGGTTGAGTTAGGTCGCTCGCCCCTTTTATTTCGATAGGTCGCTAGGTCGCGGCGTCTTTAGGTCGCTTGACCCGATGTCACCTTAGGTTGGTTGACCTTATTAACTTTAGGCTGTATGACCACTAAGGTCGCACGAGCATTTTCCCTAGGTCGTTAGGTCTTATTTCTATGTTAGGTCGCTTGAACCCTTAGACCCCTAGGTCGCAACCATTAGGTCGCTCGATCCTATCCTCCCTTAGGTCTTCACTAGGTCGTACCGTTTTGGACGGGGCGCTGCCCCCTGGACCCCCGCGACCTGACCGGGCAGGTCGAACCCCGTAGCGGGGGCGTTGCCCCCGCACCCCCACCTTGTGGGTTTGCCACCCCCCTGAACCCCCCTCCGTAGGGGATCTTATCTGAAAAACATCCAACAGAACTTTCTTTGTTAAGATGCTGAGTTGACCATTCTTCGAGACAAACTATCTTGGGCTTCTCGGTCGATTTTATGATATCAAGGCCTTGCTAAAAAGACGGGATAACAACTTTAGAAATATGAAGGTTTCAATACTAGTAGTAAATATCAAAACTCTTTCATCAAAACAATTTTAACTCTATTTTACTAAATCTCTTTCCTTAAACCGTTTTCCAATCTATTAGTATATACAAACCTTTACCTCACTCGTATGAGAAATCTAATTAAACGACTTAGTAAAACAAGTGGCATGAAACGCTTGCGTTTAGTTCGTTGGTTAGTTCTTGGACTTGTTCGATTGAATCTTTTGTGACAACTTTCTAGTGAAGATCTACAGTTTGTTCGTAAATATTTGAGTTAAGCAAGTGGTTATGGGACATGAGGCTAAACTTTTATATTTACTAACTTAGTGAAACTGACACTTCTTGATGATCATGACGTTCATTTTTGTGTTTTAGACTAGCAACTGTGCGATGTCTCTTTGCCTGCGAGGGAGACTAGACCCCGCTCTTGTGATGTTTCGCCATCACATTTGTGTGATGTTTCGCCATCACATTTGTGGGGTAGCACCCCATGGTCTTCGGGCTATTTGTATGTCAAAATTAATGGCTTGCAACCATGAGATAGCGTCTCGCTTTGTGTTACACGTGTAGGTGAGTTTTCATGCTCCCATTTTGTGAGTTTTCATGCTCCTATATTGTGATTTCTAGATTTCTTGTGTAGTCTTCTGGAATTTGTGCTTCACCTATTTTCATGACTTTCATTGTTACGACTTTATAACATTTTTATAATATACCATTTGGGTTAATTTAATTAATTTAATTGAAATCAATTTGAAATAAGCCGATTTTAAGCTAACTTCTTTATAATATGGAATTTAGGACTTGAAACCAGTTCCATTGAGTTTAAAAACATTGAAAACCTATGTTTCGATATATAGGATGACCATCTTTCGTTTCGGAAGCGAAACAGGCTTTTCGGGTCGTTATTGTCAATTCAAACCAATTTGATATGTTATTCATTCTTATCGGGCTTGGTTAGTATATATTGTTATGTTTTAACCCTAGCAATCTTTCTATTTCTTATTCGTATACATACATCAACTTCTGTCTGCTCCTTTCTCCAATGCCAGAAACGAATTCCAATTCCAAACGCTACAATTCAATCTCTAAACCAATTTCAAAATCAAACTCCGAAAAGCCTATCGTATTATATATCTATTCGAAGCTCTCGATGAGCATAATTCATTGGTGTGATTCGTTTTTCAATTGAATTCACCGTTTGTCCAGAAATGGAGGTTGAACCTCGAACGTCTGTTTTAGGATTTTTGACGATCCAACGGTGGATTGTCATTTGGTCGACGATCACGAGGAGACGTTAGGAAGAGGAGGTCAAGCAGGTTTGGGTGGTGGCGTTCAATCAATTTCCATGGTTATAATTTTCGTGTGTCAAAATTAATGGCTTGCAACCATGAGATAGCGTCTCGCTTTGTCTTACAGGTGTAGGTGAGTTTTCATGCTCCCAGTTTGTGAGTTTTCATGCTCCTATATTGTGATTTCTGGATTTCTTGTGTAGTCTTCTGGAATTTGTGCTTCACCTATGTTCATGCTCCTATGCATGACTTTCACCTATTTTCATGACTTTCATGACACCCAAGGTTTGCCTTTCATCTAGTTATTCAATCAATTTCCATCTCATGGTTATAATTAACATTTTTATATCTTATTACCCTAATATTTTACAGTCATCATCTTAATTTTTCCTTAACATTATATTTCCTTTCATCTAATTGCAATAAATCCAATTATTAAAATTTAAATTCCAATAAATTGATCAAACTTGATTTCAATCTTTTATTCAACCAATCAATCAATTGGATATAGTTAGCATTGGTTTATATCTCATTACACTAATATTCTTCAATTTCATCTTAATTTACATTAACATAATATTTAATTACATTTAATTGCATTTGATTTCAAATTGAATTCAATAATTACACAAATTGTTAACAAATGACAATCGTTACCTTTACTTAATTTAATGACATTTGTAAGTTTGTTATCCACACACAAGGGTCATAACTACTACCACAACAATACTTTTATTCAATTATCATTAATTTCATATTATTTAACCAATCAAAATAACATTTAATTTATTTCCTTATTTTAAATTTATAACTAATTATAACTTACATTTATTATAATTACTTATGGTTACATTCCATTTGTCATCCGTTACATTAAATTTACATTATTAAACCCTATTTCTTTATTTACAATCTATAACCTATTTTTACTTTACAATCATTCCAATTTATTGGAAACACTTTACAGTAGTTATCAATTGTCTTGAATAAACATTTTTAGCTTTACATTCTAGTCGTTTCTTATTAATAAACCACAAATTTTGATTTCTTCCAATACTAAATTATAAAAATTTTATTAAACTAACAAATTTTAATTATTGAAAATTACTTATCGTTACACTCTTCCCCATTCGTAACTTTTCGTCTTCGAAAAGGAAAAAGAAGGGGTTAAGGAAATATTAGATCAACATATTTTTTTCAAATTATTATATTTATAACCGATCAATGTACATAATTAAATAATTTAAATAAGATATATTAGTTTATAAAAATTAAACCCTTTTATATTCAGCTTAAGAAAGGCTTGAAAAACATTTCATAAAAAATTTCTAAGTCCGAAATTCATAGAAAATTTCGGTAGAATCTCCTTTATACGGAGAGGTCTAGAAGAAATAATAATATCAATACTAACAAAGTATATCACATATTTTCCAAAATAAAATATCCCAAATCATGGAAAAAAGCAACGTAATACCACTATAAAACAGTAATCCGAGAACGTGCCTATTAGTCGGGCAAAGAATGCTTAATTTATGAAACCAAAAGCAGTAGTTATTGCTTCCATAACCTTTATTTCCCTTATATAATCCAAAGAGGTTAATAATTAAGTAAAAGAGAAATGTATAAGTTGTTGCAACTAATTACAACAAAACAATCACAACATAATAATAATCATTCGCAAATCAAACAGTACAAACATCATTTTGAACAAAGAGAGCAATTATTCATCCATAGCAACAATAACAAATGATGTATATGGGTTCAGAAACCTTTAATCATATAAAATGATAAATAAACTACTAAGTATACCATCCACTCAATAGTCTTAGATAAAAATTAATAGATTATTTAGACATCCTAAACAATTTAAAATACCATTTTCCCAACATTCCATAAGCCGAAAATAAATAAGGATTTCAAGTATTATTCAAGTTCATTCTTATTAAAAAAAATCACGTCGTTTATTGTTCATAATTTTTCATTCATATAATGATTGTTTTCTTTATTTTTCATTTTTCACTTACAAAATTCATTTCCCATTAAATTACATTTATTACTTAGAAAATTTTATTTCTCCTTTATACATACAATGCTACTTTTCACTTTTTATTACTTACATTCATTGCTCACATAAGCTACTTCCATCCAATTATCTAGATTATCCATTATTATGTATGTTTCTTTGCAATTTAGTTCATCATTAATAGATATTTTCCTTTCCACACTCATTCCTTCCATATATAAGATTTTTGAATATTAATTCCATTTCTAAATCATTTAATGTTTTCTGAAGTTATAATCAAATAAACATAGTATTCACTTTTACTATTCATTTAATCAATAGCATTTCAACTATTAATTTAAGTATGTAATGTTTCGTAACATCAAAATTTCTTGTTTATAGAATGATTCTATTGAACACTTTCATTTTCTAAGTTTTATCTTGTATAATATTCTATTAAATATTCGTCTTAACATTTCAACTTTTAATATTTTGGTAAGTTACCATTTCTTATTTTCATTTCCTTTTTACTTACAGTTTGCAAATTTTCAATTTCTTATCTATTTCCATAGTCATTTTATTTTCGTTTTAGAAACTTCCAATTATTAAAATAGTCAAGATTCCATTCATTACAATAATTTCAATTTCTAATTTACTGAAACTTAAGAACTAACCAACCGGGTTCCATTTCAGTCCTTTTAAAATAATATATATGTACACTCATAACTTATATATATACACATATATATATATGTATATACCAAATCAAACTATAGAAATTAAAATCAAATTTCGTTTATCAAAACGGATGTGTAGTAAAACTCTACAACAAATTTTTCCACTTTGAAACTCGAAAATGAACGTCAGTGATGCGTGCACTCATTACCGAAATTATTTTCCAGTGATGGAGAAGGGGTTACAGAACTTATTTCCTTCAAAAATTGTTTTAAAACATTTTTTCCAAATTTTATTGAAATATTTATACCAGAAAATACTTCCAAATAATACTAATATTATATTCCAAAAATCCTTTGGAAACAGTTTCAAAATCCCAGAACTTAAGTTATCAAATTTTCAATTTAGATTCATTTTAATTATAATGTAAATTTGCAACCAATATTTTTAAATTTCATTTCTTAACAAACAAATATATCACAAACAACTATATCATTTATAAAAATTATTATATTATATACAAATATACAATAAGCAAAATTATTTCATTTGCCTATTTTTCAAAACGATATTTTGTTGGTCTGCCTATTACGTGTATAGAAATCCCTATCGATGTCAAAGTGTCCTATGCACTAAA
This sequence comes from Allium cepa, assembly GCA_030765085.1. Lineage (NCBI taxonomy): Eukaryota > Viridiplantae > Streptophyta > Magnoliopsida > Asparagales > Amaryllidaceae > Allium > Allium cepa. The sequence continues at coordinate 604,880,589 of CM060945.1, read as the reverse complement.
CAGAATTTGTAAATACAAAACAGAACAAATTAACACAATACAAAACCTTTTATAATACTAATAAATATGCTCTCTTATATATATACACACTGAACGACTCATTCTAGGGTATTACTACCCTATTTTCTATGAGTCAGACCCCATAAAGCTAAGCTTATCGGTAAACCAAAGCTCTGATACCAACTGTAATGGGCATCTTTTCGGATGGTTTAAATCGACGATAAGACACACATGTCAAACTCAAACCACTCAAAATGGAGGATTGTTATGGGGTTAATAAGAAAAATAGGGAAAGAAAACAAATACAAAATCTCACAGCGGAATGCAAAATATAATACTCAAACAAATAGTTCATAAAGCTATTTACAAATAACATCGATTATAGTTTTATAATACAGATAGGAGTTACATACAAGAAGAGTAAATAACAAATAAATGTAGCGGAACAACATGATGCAGTGGAATAAATATAATAAATAATAATAGTACAAAATCTTCGTCTTCATCCTCTAGAAAGGTGTTTTGATAAATTGGAAAGCTCAGACCGACCCGAGCAAATTGAAAAGACAAAACATTCGAGTCGGAACTAAAAGATCTTATGTAATTTAGAACAATAGTAAATAAATATTAGTGTAACGGCGTCAGAGATGTTTACGGGGTTTGACATCTCCTATCCAGTGTCAACGTGAGTGCAGTAACTTAAGAGATGTTCAGGATTTCCATCTCCTAAGCATCCGTTAAACTATCTACATATATAATAGTGTCTAAAGTAAAGTAAAGTATTAAAATAGCATTTAGGCTTTACTTATATCCCCTTTAGCACATTTTATATAATGTCGTAGTCCGTACAGATACTGTAATCTCCACCCGCAGGTGGGCTATCAGGGAGCACTCCATTGGTATGACATAAAACAAACTCATAGAAGGCATGCTAGTGCATGCGAACACGACATTGGAGGCAATGCCGGGACAGATATACCAATTTCAAATCCGGACAGGTGGTAACGCATAGCAGCTACTACCACCCACCTGGGAACACACTCCCATAATCAAAATCGAGGGGTGGCCACCGAATCATCACAAAGTCATAATATACTGTGATATCGGAGAAATGTGTCCGATCGGAGGAATGACCTCACTATACCCGGGAAGGCTCCTGTTTTAGTCACATTCTAAGCCGACTCATGGGAGACAGGGTCATGTAAATACCTCTACATAATCTTTCGCCAAACCATCCTACTTCATTTCTAGAATCTCCACCATGTACACGGTTGTTAAAGTGGTTTTCGGTATTGGCAAAGAGTATGACAATATCCGATTCCAGTCACTTTAACAACCAAATGATTATTTCACACCGAATTGTTCTTTTACATTTCAAAAGTAAATTCACAACTGATGTCAAAATATCATATTCTCAAAACCATTTCATTTCGAAATCACATTTACTTCCAAAATTATATCACATTTGAAATCATATCACTTTCGAATTTCCAACGACTCGTAATTTTACCACTTTGAAATGGGATATTTAATTATTTTAAATATTCAATTAAAGAATTTCAAACTTTAACAATCGTGTTTTATATGATAAATAATAATGGTAAACTTATTTTTGATATTGAATGAAGATTTTAGATTCCCATTGTAAAATTGACAAAAGTCGGATTCTGATAAAGTAGGATAAATAATCGAGAAATTTTTTTAAAGGATAAATAATTCATTTTAATCATATATATTATCATATCATACTCATTTGATAATAATAGTAATTTAATTTATGATGGTTCGATAAATATCTAAAACTTGTTTTATAAAATTTTCAAATTTTATCGCATAAATCATCGTCGTATTTTTCAAAAAATATTTGGATAATTTTTTATATTATTTTTTAAGTCAGATATTTTTTTTGCTTATTCAAATATTATAAGAAATTTATTTTGAAGTTTGGTATACATAGATAAATAGTTTAACAAAAACGTCGAAATATGACCGTAAAACATTTTGTCGAAAATTAAAGTTTTGTTCAAAATAAGTTGTCGCAATGTTATCTCACCTTTTTTAAAATGTTTTAACATATATATTATACATTTTAATAGCTAAACATGTTTACTTTTAATGAATATAAATGGATAACTTCTAGAAGCCATTAGTAAAAGTAAGTAAGAATTAACAAAAGTAAGAAAAAATAAACATCAAATCAATGTCACGTCCAAACCAACATAATTATTATTTTACTTAGCTTGGTTCTTAAGGGTTTAATACATAAAGTATGAAGTGAAAGGACGATGTTAATTTTTAAAAAAGTTGAGTTTTCTTTAGGTTGAAGTAAGGTCGGTTTGGTAATTTGGTAAGAGGTTATTTTGGTAAATTATCACTTCTTTTTTTCTATAAATACCCAGCTCCTTCTTCACCTTCATTCACATTTTCTTCTTCTTTTATCAAACTTCTTCACCTTCTTCCCTTCTCTTTAATGGCTTCCAGGCCATGGGAAAAAATTGAAAGAAATAATGTCAAAATATTTATAAAATATTCAAAAGAAATCAATGTACATTCTCTTCAAATCAAACACGCCATAACTTCTTAAAAAGAACCAAAATGAATTTTTTTTTTAAATCATGGATTTTTATAGTGGCTATGACTTTTATGTTGACCACTTTGTCTCATTCTAAAATTATCCATGTCAAAAATCCACTTCTTTCCTGTACATTCTCTTGCCTATTTTTTAAGCCAGAGAATAACCCATTTTGTTTTGATCATAATTTGATCATAATAGATCCAAATTTAGAAATTCTTTTTTTCAAACCATATAAAATTCTAGTAGGCACAACTTTTTGCTGATCACTTTTTCTTGTTTTGAGGATTTCTATACCTGAACTCAATTTTTTGAAGTACATTTTTGGGATTTATATTTGTGAATCCGAGAATATTTCCTTTTCTTTTGACCATATCTTCCTCAAAAATAATCAAAATCAAGTGATTCTTTTTTTTTATTTAAGAGAAAAGAATTTGCAACAATTTTTCAATTAATAGGTTTTTCAAATTTTGAGAGTAAGAGAGTCAAAAACAAGAGAGAAGATGACCTACTTTTAGGGTTCAATTTTGAGAATTCAAGGTCAAAGCTTTACCACTTCTTCTCCATACTAAGCCTTGGCTAAGAATTAGGAAGGAGGAATTTGGGCTTGTTTTCATTTAGTTTTAAAGCATGGTAGGAAGTATGCGTTAGATCTTAAGTTCCTTGCTTTAACGTTTGACGGGGTGGAATCCAAAGTAAGTTATTTCTTATTTTAAGTTCATTAAAACCATTGCTAAGTTGAAAGAACTTTAAGTGTTAAATGTTGTTTGAAAACCATGGTTGAATGCTTGTTTACTTTATTTTCCAAAACAATGGTTTAATTTTCTTGCTCGATATTATGATTGGATGGTTAAGCAAGTAATTTAAAATTTAGAAGTTAAATACTTAATCGGGCATGCAGAAACGACTAGCACATGTCTTTTCATCTGTGAGATCCAAGGAGACTTTGACGAGGGATGGAACATGTCGAAGGGAAAGCCCGGATGCTACTAAATAAATACCAAACCATTAAAGTGTTATAAATATTTGATAGAATGAAACATGGATTATCATTTATTGTTGCATTTATTTCATTGATTGATTGTTTGAATTTGGCTCGGCCAGTTTATGAGCACTGACTATTATTTATTTATTATTCACTTTGCTCAACCAGTTTATGAGCAATTAATTATCCATATGCATGGGCTGGGTAGAAAATAATTGTAGGGTAACACCTTGTGATTTATTTCACAATTTGACTATAAGGTGTTTAGTGGTAATATTTGCTTCACTTCAATTTAATGAATTGTTTTGAAAATTGGTTTTCAAGTTAAAATGTTATGAAATGTTTTCTCTTTAAAAGAAATAGAAATGTTTAGTAATGAATATTTTGAATTTATATTATAAAAAATTGATTTATATAAGAATGGTTTTATAAAAATATTTTACAAAACGAAAGAATTTGGAGGACAAAACCCGATGGTTTTAACATGATTTTTGAATGAATTATGGAAATGAAAATTATTATAGATTTGAAAGTACTTGTGAATATTAGTGTGAAATGATTTATCGCTTCGGGATATAAAATGATTTGTTATGTTACTGATGATTCGAGTAACCCGTAACTAAAAAGTGGGCACATGTTTTTAGTATAGTCCGCTCTTGGAATAGAGGGATGTACTAATTTATCGATTATATGAAGGCTGGGACCATTTGCCTTGTTATTGGGAGAAACCTCTCGATTTGGTTGCATATGGTTTGATATGCTTTTATTACAGTATTTGGGATCTCCAAATAAACTTTTCAAAAGTGACTTGATTTAAGATCTTTAAGTAAAGTATAATTTGAATACAAAAGACATATATTTCAAAAGTTTTGAAATAAGAATTCAAGAATAAAGTCCAAAGAGATAATTTATGTAAAGTTAATTGGATTTTAAAAACTAAAATTGAAGATTAAGCATAAGTGGGTAGTTTTGGGAATTGCTTATTGTTTGTTGCATCGTAGTCTCCATGAGTCCTATTGGTGGTAGAAAAACTATGTTGGCTTGATCCTGTATCTAATTCGGTACCCAATTAGATAGAGGTACGTAGGCGGTCACAAGTGGTAGTGATGCAGCCCCTAAAATTAATTTAACCCATTCAAGTTTATCTGTTATTGGTTGTTTTTTATCTTGTGTTATTGTATCTTTCATGCTTACTATTTTATTTGCATTTACATTGTTTATTGAGTTCGTAGGTAAGGATATTGTTGTATCTCTCATAAGAGTTGTGTAGTGGTAGAATATAGTCATTGTATTTGGTATGTATTAATGCACACTTTGCAAAATTAATTAGTTACTCTGATAAGTTGTATAATTGAAATTATATCTTATACTTTTAGTAATATTGAATATTTATCAAATATGGTGTATTAAGTTGGTAATTTTCATTAGTAGTTTTAAAACGGATGGATTTTTCGGCAATTTTAACTGGTTCGAAAATTTGGGTCGTCGCGGAATTCATATTTCCATAATAGATTAAATCCTCATTTAAAATCACTATATTACTCAACTATGTCATTTAAATCCCAACTTATGTTATAACATCTTTTAATTGTATTCTCCGTAAAATCGAGGGTTTAAAATATAAAACTTTCACTTTACAAAACCTAAAAAATTAGAAAATAGTTTAGATAGTTTAAAAATAGTTTGTATGGTTTAAAATAGCTTTTAAATGGTTAAAATTCTTTTATATATTGTTTAAATGGGTTTAAGTTTAAAATAGATTAAAATAGTTTAGGTGGGTTAAGATAGTTTAAATTTAATTTAAAATAGATAAAATAGATTTAATTAAATTAAGTAGTTTCAAAATAGATTACATAACTTAAAGATAAAAATGGGTTAAAATAAGTTAAATTAGATTAAATAAATGTAACAGCCCGCAAATCCGTACCCCTTGAGTTAACACTATTCTACAACAATCAACTCAAGTTGCATAGAAATATGAACCATTTGGATTTAAGAAGAAGAGGTAGAAGAAGAGAAAACAAAATCAACATCAGAACCTAACCATCGCAGCGGAATAAAATATAATAGATAGTAAATAATCTTTACTCAAAATCAAATGTATATGTTTACATACATTACATCATCAGAGTACATCAGTCACAGCTCACATAAATAACATACAATGGATACACAACAACTCAACAGCGGAATAATATATATATACAAGTACGTGAGTACGTATCGTCATCCAGCTCGCCTCCTGAGCTCCACAGCATCACATCCTGTATCCTATAATACTCGGTCTGACCCGAGCATTATAGTTAAATAATACCCGAGTCAGTCTAGAATACCAGCGTGAGAAAATCACTCCCAATTGATTATTAAAGTTTCAAAAATCCTTTGAAAACAAAAGCATCTCGTAAGACCACGCCACAAATAAACATGTCGATTTTTTACCTTACGATAGCTAAAACAATTTTCATAGAAATCCTCTGATATTATAATAGGGTCTATATACAAGTACTTATAAAATAGCCGAAATTGTTACATCTATTAAGTTCCAGCTACTAGCAACAGAGTGGGTAATACAAACAAAACTCGTACAAGGCACGTAGGGAGAATGGATTTCCAACTAATGACTAGGCAGTGGGGTACCACCTGTCACAGTATGGGGCGTAGATCACCGTACCGAGGATTACTCCCTTCATCCCCTGCAACACAAGGCCGGAACCATTCCTTACTGAACAGTCCCGAACAAGATAAACCCCGTGGTTGGCGCGACCAACCACCCACTAAGACGAAATATATAAGGGACATCTAGACAGGGGAATTATCTTGTCCTGCTTGGGCATGACCCACCTAACCTTGCTGCATATCCCCTGATTTTCAGTCATTCCCGGTTGATGAGGCTTGAGGCTAAGCGTTACCTTTAGAACATTTTCACTTAGAATGCCCATCGTCCACCTGACGATGTTTCGCAAGCATTCATCCATACAAGCCGGTCCCGGGTTTGAACGGAACCGAAGGCACTACTCCTACTACATCCATTTTGGAAATATCCTCAGGATTAGTAGCGACTAGCCCTTGCACTTCACTGCTCCAGCTTCGACTACGAACACGTTATACGAAACGTACAAACCGGATCAAAGTGGTTTTCGAGAAATAAATCTCGATCCCGGTCTCTTCGAAACGATCAACGCAGTTGGCCAATATTGATGGTCGGTTATTTAACTATCAATTAATATTCACAATCAACCATCAACCAATAAATAATTTTCCAATTTTTTTTTTATTAACTCCTAAAATATCTTCACAAGATATATTTTTATTTTCAATCCTTTGAAACAGTTTTCAAAACCATCTTTCTTCATAATCAACTTTCCCAAATATTTCTATCTCCTCTGAAATCATCAAGCACAAAAACTAGATTTAGAATAATCTAAAACACTTTACTTAGAAATATATACTTTTAAAACATATAGTTTAAAACTATTTTAATAATTTGTTAAAAATACATCTTATATGAATATTTGAAAATAAAGTTACTTAATAAAATATAAAGCTAGATTTCCACTTTTGAAAACAAAATACTAAGTCACTTTTTAAATAATTACTACTATAATAGATTTGAGGAAATGCTTACCTTAAAATTTAAATATTAGAAATAATAAATTTTTCAAAACATACCTTTTTAAAACAATTTTAAAACTATTAACTTATATTTAAAATTTACTTGAAAGCGTACTTAGTGATCCAGGAAGAATTCCAGCTTCGATCACTTAAATCAATTTTCCAAATTGATTCCCAATTTATTCCATTTGAAATAAGTTTTCTTAAATTACTCAATTCATTTCAAATTTCATTAATTATGCACTTAATTATTATTGTTATTATTTTCCATTTGATTTTAAATCTTTAACTGAAATATACAAATTTCAAGCTTTTTCCCATTTTCTTCTTTGTTCCTTTCAAAATTTTAAAATCTTAAATTTTAAAATAAATGTTCTGTTCTTTTAGATATTAGCATTGGAGTTTAAAATTCATTAACCTTCTATTAATTCAAAAAAATCCTCTTTCTATATTCAAGATTTATTAATTAGAATTCTTATGCCACTTTATTTTATTTTTATGTCATCCTTAAATTTATTCACATTTCCATAATTATTTTACTTACAAATTTTCTTCCTTTTATTTTCTATTCGAAATCCAATCTATAAAATCTTGGTAATTCATCCACCCAAATATCAAATCAACAATAACATTTAATATTCCAATATAACTTATCATAGAATAACAACATGCACAGCAACGAATATTAAATAATTTAAATAAGTGTTGAGGGATCCAGTTGGATCCCTCCAACCTGTTTACCCTGCATCCACAGAAGTTAGCACAAAAATATATCGATTCCAGAATATTCCATACCATATCCGTCAATCAATTTCAACCATCCAAACAATTATTAAATTTAATCATTTAAATTTAAATTTTAAACTGAGTGAGATTAACTCACCGTTGCTTATGTTTGTAGACCACTTCAATTCTGACCCAGTTTCCAGTTTATAACCTTGTATAAACATTAAATGATTTTATTAACACTTGGATCACTTGAATATTCAATTACCATTCAATAAATTTAATTCACTAATTATTTTGTTAATATCCGAATAAATCGAACAAATAATTTCCATTTGTTAAATTGAATTAAATTAACAAATGATTTTTATTTAGGCTAATTGAATAATCACTTATCATAAATAATTTACTAAACTAGTAAATTAAAAAGTTATTTCCCTTTTGAAAACATATTTAATTGAATTCTTAAGAAAATAAAAATAAAAATTCTATCTCAGCCTATATATATACACACACACACACTTATGTGTGAATTAATTTAAATTAAAACAAACTTAAAAATTATACCTTACTGCCATCGGCAAACCCCCAACCAAGACAGTTCCCCGGCCACCCTTCGGCTTCACCCAAAACCCCGGTCGCTATGAACTGCTCCTCTTTCATGAACCTCTCTGACCAACTTCTCCACCCAACGGTGATTGCAACCCCAATCGAACCCACCTCCACCCTACGGTGACCAACAATGCACAACTCCTCTAATTCCCCCGCCTGCACAGTTACATACATCCCAATCGAACCCACCTCCATACGCGACATCGACCCCGGCGCTGCCCATCTCCGACCTTCGAAACCCATAGTGACGAAATACAACGCCCACTTGCCACGCGACACGATTCCCCGACCCTAAATCGCGATCCTCTCTACCTGAGTCGAACGCGACTAGCCGGCCCTGAATCAAAACTGCGAAACCCCTAAGTTCGCTCGTGCTCGCGCGATTTCATTCGCTCTCTTTTTTCTTTTTTTTTCAAATGACTTGATTCGAGGAATTTAGGGCTTCGGCCATTGGTGTTCGAGCTCACGCGATTTCTAGTCGCATATAACTGAATTCAAACGAGAAGAAAGGGAAGCAGCTGATAAAAATGGGAGACGACGCGAATGCCCCTTTCGTTCGCCATTAACTTTTATATTATCTTGTTTTGTGACTTCGATTTCGAACCAGAAAGAAAGTGGATTTCGATTCCTTTTACACAGAAGACCGCGGCCATTTATTTTTTTCAACTGAGTATATGATTATGATGAAGGATGTTTCGATGAATCCATTTAAGGAAATGAAGCTTGCGTGGTAAGCCAAAGGGAGACATGTTGATGATAATATGTACGAGAGGAGGCAGAGATATGAAAGAAAAACAGTGGACGTGATTAGCACGTGAACAGATAATTTAAAATTTCAAATAGAATTTTCGATGAAAATTCCCAACGCGTTTATGTATCGTATGCTCACGTAACAAACCCAATCAATACGAAATTTGAAATCCAATAATAATTCAATATTACGGACCCAATGGAACTGGTTTCGTCGAATTCCGAGACTGTGCCTCGGGAAGCTATTTTTAAATTTAATTCGAACTTTATATTTTCAAAACTGAACAAAACACTGTTAAATTTGATTTTAAACCTTCTGTTATCTTCAGCCCTAACAATATAAATTTTTACGAACTTTCAAATTATTTTTAACGGGCTTAAATCTCTAGATTCAGCCTTTTTACCCATCTTCAACTTATTTAATTCAAAATTTTAATTATCAAATAATTGGTGATATTTGAATTCAAGTTAAAAATTAACATTTAAATATTCAAAATCAATTGAATATTCCAATTTCAAATGCTCAAAAATTCCGGGTCGTCACATTCCTCCCCCTTTAAAAGAATTTCGTCCTCGAAATTATTAATTAGGAAGAATGGTCCAATACCCGTTTATTATTTTTCCCCAAATCCAAACAGTTTCTAACAATTCAACATCTTACCAATTATCTTTTTATATAAAAGACCCACTATCTTTCTTACTAACTTCCCAAACTTTACTTAGTTACCAAATAATTTTACTTATTCTATTATTCAAATCTAATTTACTCCAAATTTTGAATAATCAAAATTTCCTCAAAATTTTTCTAACTCCCTAATTTTCCAAAAATTTTTGCCAGCGTCTCCTTTGCGCGGCTAGCTCGGTACAACTACAAAATTGCTCTACGGCCTCCCAAATCCAAAAAGAAAACAAAACGCCAAGTGGCTCAATCCAAATCCCAATCAAATTCCATACCAAATTTAAGTACGTACCTTTTGTCGGGCAATTCAAATTTATCTTTTGAAATCAAATCCAAATTTCGTTTTCCCTTCTAATACCTGCATACCTACTTAGCACCAATATCCAAACACAATATTCCAAAACATTTTATAGACTTCCCCACAAAATGTCAACATCTATTCATTCCAATATTGACTTAAATTACATTGGTAGTATTAATTTCCATTTAAGACTTCACCATTCCTTCTTAAGTTTAGTATAAGCATTTTATATACTTCTTTATTTATTTTCATCCTACCATTTTAGTTTGTATCCATTTCTATCCACAACGATTCTTTCATTTCTATACGAATTCAATTTATTTTCAACTCTAAACTTTAAATTTCATTTTTCATTTATAACTAATTCACGTCATTATTTTAATTAGCCCCATTTACTAACTTATTTCAATTCTTAGTTTGAAATTGTTTTGTCGTTAATAAATTTTCCAAATATTTTCAAAAAATTTCTAACTCCCAAAATTTCTGAAAATTTTTGGCAGTGTCTCCTTTGTACGGAGGAGCTTTTGCAATTTGATAAAAGAGATAAATATATATACATCGACCCACACGGTCGGAAAAAACAAAAACAGTTCATATTTCCTATTTTTATTGCGTAGGCGTACCTTATTTAGCATTTTAAGAAAGCAGCTTATTATTTTTAGCAAATAGCACAACCATATCCAGCCACACGGCTCCCAGGTACCTGTACTTACTCAATTTAAACATGTAAGTACGATATAAATGAAGTTTAACTACATTTTACTTATTTAAAATAGTTAAAACATATGAATTCTAAAAGAAATTCACAGCAAACATTTTTCCATAAGCAATTTATATAGTTTCCATGCCAATTCAACTGTTTCAATTTATTTATAACCATTTTCACTCAATTCGGATGGTTTTCGATTCATTCGTATACAACTTCATCAATTTGAATGGTTTAGAACTCAATTTCTTACTTTTAATTTATTCTTAAGCAGATTGAACTCATATTTAATTTAATTTCTTCCAACATCAATTTATTTTACTTTTATCAACACATAGAATTTTAATTACTTCCATTTACATCCAATGATAATTTATTCTTTGCAATTTGACAAAATCTATGTAAATAAATAAGTATTTATGGTTTATAACCATTTTAAATGGATTTCAACTCAATTCTATTCCCTTTTTAAATTTATTCACGATCCCTATATTCTTATTTTCATTGCATATCAAATTTGAATACATTCACTTGCATTTCATTTTATTAACCAAACTAGTTCATCCAAACCATTTACAATCCATTTCTTTACATGTCATTCCATATTTGTTTATTCCAACTATTTTATTTAGCTCAAAACAACCTAGCCATATCATTCAATAACCATTTCTCAACATATTTAAGCCATGCTTCATTTGGTTCTTATGTATCACATCCATTAGCTTAAATCAAATTTTATACTTAAGCTCATTTTAATTGATTACAAGGCCATCTCTAATTTATTTCCCCTTAGTTGGATTTTATTTACAAACCATACCATTACTATTTTAATCCAATCACATTTTTATTCGATACATTCCCAATTATATTTAATTTGTTAACACTTCATGTTAATTTTAATTTATAACTCAAGTTCTGGATCCATTATCCATTTTCAAATTACCATTCACTTTTAAATTACCATCCAATTTTATTAACTTACATTGCAATTTCATTCACAAATCAATTAATTAATTTCAAGGCCACGTTTAATTATATTTTCTTCATCGACAATGTAAGTCAAATTTAATTATAATTTAAGTTTTTATTTTCAAACCTCATCATAAACTCACAATTCAATTTCATTAACTAATTTATTATCAAATTAGTTCTCTCCTTTTTATTGCACAATACTTGATTTTATTTCCAAATATCACTTCATTTGATCTTCTTAAGTTCAATGTGTTTTATAATTCAAGTTTGGAATTCCTTTTCATTTTTCAATTCATCAAAATATTAAATTTGGGCTTTGTATTCCATCAAATAATTCAATTGAATTTTTATTCCAATTCAAATTTTATTTTAACTTAGTTTTATTTAACTCAATTCGATTGCAACTAAATTCGAATACAACTGGATATTATTTTCAGCTTATTCAATTTATTTTAATCCAGTTAAATTTTATTCTCCAACCCAAGTTAATTTCATTCTAACTTTTACTTTAGATTTATATTCCATTATCCAAAGCTTAAATTTCAACATTCAAAGCTCATATTTCCATCCTGATTTAAAACTCATCTCAATTTATAAACTTACAACCCATCTCATCAGGATTTTAAAACATCCGATCTTTGGTTTGAAAACATTTTGAAATCTCCAACATCTAAAATCACACTTCTCAAAATTTAAACCAATCCTGGTTTTATTCCTGGCAAATTTCCTTAGAAATTTTCAAAAACAACTAGCTTTCTGAATAAGTCAATTTGGTAGCAATCCGTCACTTAGGAATTCGAAAATGAATACTGATGATGCGGCCGTCATTATCAGAATTATTTTTCCAATAATCCAAGTGATTTCAATGCTATATCACTTCAAAATCTATTTAAAACAGATTTCTTTTCAGAAACATCACCAAAACAATTGTGCTATTATTTATCTTCAAAACACTTCCAAAATCTTCGGGTTTTAAATTTCCAATTCCTGCTTAAATCAATTTTACTATAATTCATTTGCATAGCTTATGCTCATACAAATTCTTATTTGATTATATTTCAATTTATAAATTTCATTTATGACTCATACTTATGAATTTCATTTTATAATGAATTTATTCCCTTCAAACTTTGGTTATTTTTTTCCAATTTCTAGTTAAATTTTTACTTAACAATGATAATATTTTAATATTATCATTTCTAACATCCAAGCAAACATATATTAGCTATATAGTTTACCAAAAACTTTCTTTATATCAAAAATATATTTTTGGGTAAAATTATTTCATTCACCCATATTGAAAACAATACCGTGTCGATTGTTCTATTCAAGCGTTTAGAAACCCTTTCGATACAGTTGTCCAGACAGTGCCGACGAAGGTTCATATGCCACTCAATAAACCAATCAACACAATATTAAAACAATTTATATTCACTAACAAATATGCGCTCATATTTATTTATACGCTCAAAATCATTCTAGAGTACCACGGACTCTATTTGAGTAATTCCCACCAGAGCCAAGGTTATCACCAACCTAAGCTCTGATACCAACTGTAACAGCCCGCAAATCCGTACCCCTTGAGTTAACACTATTCTACAACAATCTACTCAAGTTGCACAGAAATACGAACCATTTGGATTTAAGAAGAAGAGGTAGAAGAAGAGAAAACAAAATCAACAACAGAACCTAACCATCGCAGCGGAATAAAATATAATAGATAGTAAATAATCTTTACTCAAAATCAAATGTATCTGTTTACATACATTGCATCATCAGAGTACATCAGTCAGAGCTTACATCAATAACATACAATGGATACATAACAACTCAACAGCGGAATAATATATATATACAAGTACGTGAGTACGTATCGTCATCCAGCTCGCCTCCTGAGCTCCACAGCATCACATCCTGTATCCTATAACACTCGGTCTGACCCGAGCATTATAGTTAAATAATACCCGAGTCAGTCTGGAATACCAGCGTGAGAAAATCACTCCCAATTGATTATTAAAGTTTCAAAAATCCTTTGAAAACAAAAGCATCTCGTAAGACCACGCCATAAATAAACATGTCGGGTTTTTACCTTACGATAGCTAAAACAATTTTTATAGAAATCCTCTGATATTATAATAGGGTCTATATACAAGTACTTATAAAATAGCCGAAATTGTTACATCTGTTAAATTCCAGCTACTAGCCACAGAGTGGGTAATACAAACAAAACTCGTACAAGGCACGTAGGGAGAATGGATTTCCAACTAATGACTAGGCACTGGGGTACCACCTGTCACAGTACGGGGCCTAGATCACCGTACCGAGGATTACTCCCTTCATCCCCTGCAACACAAGGCCGGAACCATTCCTTACTGAACAGTCCCAAACAAGATAAACCCCGTGGTTGGCGCGACCAACCACCCACTAAGCCGAAATATATAAGGGACATCTAGACAGGGGAATTATCTTGTCCTGCTTGGGCATGACCCACCTAACCTTGCTGCATATCCCCTGATTTTCAGTCATTCCCGGTTGATGAGGCTTGAGGCTAAGCGTTACCTTTAGAACGTTTTCACTTAGAATGCCCATCGTCCACCTAACGATGTTTCGCAAGCATTCATCCATACAAGTCGGTCCCGGGTTTGAACGGAACCGAAGGCACTACTCCTACTACATCCATTTTGGAAATATCCTCAGGATTAGTAGCGACTAGCCCTTGCACTTCACTGCTCCAGCTTCGACTCCGAACACGTTATACGAAACGTACAAACCGGATCGAAGTGGTTTTCGAGAAATAAATCTCGATCCCGGTCTCTTCGAAACGATCAACGCAGTTGGCCAATATTGATAGTCGGTTATTTAACTTTCAATTAATATTCACAATCAACCATCAACCAATAAATAATTTTCCATTTTTTTTTTATTAATCTCCTAAAATATCTTCACAAGATATATTTTTATTTTCAATCCTTTGAAACAGTTTTCAAAACCATCTTTCTTCAGAATCAACTTTCCCAAATATTTCTATCTCCTCTGAAATCACCAAGCACAAAAACTAGATTTAGAATAATCTAAAACACTTTACTTAGCAATATATACTTTTAAAACATATAGTTTAAAACTATTTTAATAATTTGTTAAAAATACATCTTATATGAATATTTGAAAATAAAGTTACTTAATAAAATATAAAGCTAGATTTCCACTTTTGAAAACAAAATACTAAGTCACTTTTTAAATAATTACTACTATAATAGATTTGAGGAAATGCTTACCTTAAAATTTAAATATTAGAAATAATAAATTTTTCAAAACATACCTTTTTAAAACAATTTTAAAACTATTAACTTATATTTAAAATTTACTTGAAAGCGTACTTAGTGATCCAGGAAGAATTCCAGCTTCGATCACTTAAATCAATTTTCCAAATTGATTCCCAATTTATTCCATTTGAAATAAGTTTTCTTAAATTACTCAATTCATTTCAAATTTCATTAATTATGCACTTAATTATTATTGTTATTATTTTCCATTTGATTTTAAATCTTTAACTGAAATATACAAATTTCAAGCTTTTTCCCATTTTCTTCTTTGTTCCTTTCAAAATTTTAAAATCTTAAATTTTAAAATAAATGTTGTGTTCTTTTAGATATTAGCATTGGAGTTTAAAATTCATTAACCTTCTATTAATTCAAAAAAATCTTCTTTCTATATTCAAGATTTATCAATTAGAATTCTTATGTCACTTTATTTTATTTTTATGTCATCCTTTAATTTATTCACATTTCCATAAATATTTTACTTAAAAATTTTCTTCCTTTTATTTTCTATTCGAAATCCAGTCTATAAAATCTTGGTAATTCATCCACCAAAAAATCAAATCAACAATAACATTTAATATTCCAATATAACTTATCATAGAATAACAACATGCACAGCAGAGAATATTAAATAATTTAAATAAATGTTGAGGGATCCAGTTGGATCCCTCCAACCTGTTTACCCTGCATCCACAGATGTTAGCACAAAAATATATCGATTCCAGAATATTCCATACCATATCCGTCAATCAATTTCAACCATCCAAACAATTGTTAAATTTAATCATTTAAATTTAAATTTTAAACTGAGTGAGATTAACTCGCCTTTGCTTATGTTTGTAGACCACTTCAATTCTGACCTAGTTTCCAGTTTATAACCTTGTATAAACATTAAATGATTTTATTAACACTTGGATCACTTGAATATTCAATTACCATTCAATAAATTTAATTCACTAATTATTTTGTTAATATCCGAATAAATCGAACAAATAATTTCCATTTGTTAAATTGAATTAAATTAACAAATGATTTTTATTTAGGCTAATTGAATAATCACTTATCATAAATAATTTACTAAACGAGTAAATTAAAAAGTTATTTCCCTTTTGAAAACATATTTATTTGAATTCTTAAGAAAATAAAAATAAAAATTCTATCTCAGCCTATATATATACACACACACACACACTTATGTGTGAATTAATTTAAATTAAAACAAACTTAAAAATTATACCTTACTGCCATCGGCAAACCACCAACCAAGACAGTTCCCCGGCCACCCTTCGGCTTCACCCAAAACCCCGGTCGCCATGAACTGCTCCTCTTTCATGAACCTCTCTGACCAACTTCTCCACCCAACGGTGATTGCAACCCCAATCGAACCCACCTCCACCCAATGGTGACCAACAATCCACAACTCCTCTAATTCCCCCGCCTGCACAGTTACACACATCCCAATCGAACCCACCTCCATACGCGACATCGACCCCGGCGCTGCCCATCTCCGACCTTCGAAACCCATAGTGACGAAATACAACGCCCACTTGCCACGCGACACGATTCCCCGACCCTAAATCGCGATCCTCTCTACCTGAGTCGAACGCGACTAGCCGGCCCTGAATCAAAACTGCGAAACCCCTAAGTTCGCTCATGCTCGCGCGATTTCGTTCGCTCTTTTTTTTTTTTCAAATGACTTGATTCGAGGAATTTAGGGCTTCGGCCATTGGAGTTCGAGCTCACGCGATTTCTAGTCGCATATAATTGAATTCAAACGAGAAGAAAGGGAAGCAGCTGATAAAAATGGGAGACGACGCGAATGACCCTTTCGTTCGCCATTAACTTTTATATTATCTTGTTTTGTGACTTCGATTTCGAACCAGAAAGAAAGTGGATTTCGATTCCTTTTACACAGAAGACCGCGACCATTTATTTTTTCAACTGAGTATATGATTATGATGAAGGATGTTTCGATGAATCCATTTAAGGAAATGAAGCTTGCGTGGTAAGCCAAAGGGAGACATGATGATGATAATATGTACGAGAGGAGGCAGCGATATGAATGAAAAACAGTGGACGTGATTAGCACGTGAATAGATAATTTAAAATTTCAAATAGAATTTTCGATGAAAATTCCCAACGCGTTTATGTATCGTATGCTCGCATAACAAACCCAATCAATACGAAATTTGAAATCCAATAATAATTCAATATTACGGACCCAATGGAACTGGTTTCGTCGAATTCCGAGACTGTGCCTCGGGAAGCTATTTTTAAATTTAATTCGAACTTTATATTTTCAAAACTGAACAAAACACTGTTAAATTTGATTTTAAACCTTCTGTTATCTTCAGCCCTAACAATATAAATTTTTACGAACTTTCAAATTATTTTTAACGGGCTTAAATCTCTAGATTCAGCCTTTTTACCCAACTTCAACTTATTTAATTCAAAATTTTAATTATCAAATAATTTTTGATATTTGAATTCAAGTTAAAAATTAACATTTAAATATTCAAAATCAATTGAATATTCCAATTTCAAATGCTCAAAAATTCCGGGTCGTCACAATAGATTTAAGTGGATTAAAATTAATTAAAATTGTTTAGGTTGATTTAAAATAGTTTAAAATAGTTTAAATTAGATTCGAATTAGTTAATAGTTTGAAAACCTAAAAATCAGGATTTAAAAATAATAAATCATTAAATCTATCATATTAAAATAATTAATTTGGAATTAACATCAAAATTAAATCATTTCTTCTATTAATACAAATCCAGACCTTATCTCGCTTTCAAACCAAAGCCCAATTTCGAATCTTAAAATATCAGTTTTACGCTATTCAAATTTCAGTATATTTCAAGGCTACAATTTTAAACTTCTCAATAACTCAATTTCGATAAATTTCGTTTATACTACAAACTACAACTTTAAAATTTCAATTTAAATCCATTAAGTGATTCACTTAAACAATTCAATTTTATGTCAATCAAATTCTATTTCAAAATATCGTTTAACGGGATTCAAAGTTCAAAAAATTAAAATCATTTAATTTAACCATTTCGTTGTCCGTATATAATTTTCTACCCTATGGTCAAGTGATAAGGATATTTATCATTTCCATTCGCAATTTAAAATTTAACGAGTCTATATCATTTAAACTTGCAATCCTAAAATTTAATTTCAAATATATGAAATCGCTCGAGTCTATCATTTCAACCTATAACATTTTCTCCCGAATCTATCAGATCGTTCGGGTATGTATTGTTTCAAACCATAGGGAACTTGCAGTGTTACAACAATAGAAAATATAACATCTAGTCATCTAATATCAATCAATCAACATCCATCAATAGCGGGCATTAACAAGCAATTTAAAATTCAATATTAAATTAAATAGAAATTAAACTCAGTAAAGGTCAGATTTAACTAGAATGACAATTTAAATATACCAAACATCAACGAATAAATTTTTATCACATCTTAAATTCAATTTAACTGACATAAGATAATCTAGTAGTTGTGAGTGGGTCAAAGCACACACCTTTGATTTCAAATCGGTTTGAAATCGAAAATAATGCCCAAATTTAAACAGTGTTAGAATTCGTCCAAACAGGTGTTGAAATGTACAGAATTTCAATACGATCGCAACGGAATAAACCGCACATGAATCGGACCTCGTATGTAAAAGTTATCGACGTCAGAATGCTTAAAAGCCAAATTTAAATTGAATAAACAATACAAAAATACCTCACCACGTCATCATCCCTGTACAACGTAAAACCCTAGCCTGTCGCGATTTTGACTCGACCAGCATATAGCTGCGATCGCCTCCTCGAATTTCCCGAGCACCACATGCAGTATCATGATGATCAGACTCCGCCATCGTCACGAGCTCTTCCGGTCACACCTCCTTTGCCTAAGGGGCTGACCACGGTGCCCTCACGGGCCCACACCATCGTCCTCTCTCATGTCGTTTTCTGGCGAACTCCAACCGCCTAGGGACAAACGAACGCTGACGCCCAAACCTGCTCGACCTCCTCTTCCCAACGTCGCCTCCTTATCATCAATCGGACGACAATCCACCATTGGATCGTCAAAACATTAAAATGGACGGTCGAGGTTCAACCTCGATTTCTGGCCAAACGGTGAATCCGATTGAAAAATGAATCAACCAGTGAATTAGCTAATCGAGAGCTTCGAATAGACACATAATATGGTAGGCTTTTGAGGAGTTTGATTTTAAAATTGGTTTGGAGATTGAATTGTAGTGTTTGGAATTGGAATTCGTTTCTGCCTTTGGAGAAAGGAGCAAACAGAAGTTGATGTACATATAGGAATAAGTTAGAGAGACTGCTAGGGTTAAAATGGAACAATATATACTAACGAAGCCTGATAAGAACGAACAACATATCGAAATGGTTCAAATGACAATGACGGCCCGAAAAGCCCGTTTCGCTATCGAAAAAATGTGGGTCACCCCATATATCAAAATAGATGTTTTCGATGTTTTTAAACTCAATGAATAGGTCTCAAGTCCTAATTCCATTGTATATAGAAGTTAGATTAAAATCAGCTTATTTCAAATTGATTTCAATTAAATTAATTAAATTAATTTCTACGCGTTTCGAGTCCGTATGTCAACAACAAGTCCGATCGGTACGAAACTTGAAATCCTACAATAATTCACCATTACGGATCTGATGAAACTAGTTTCGTCGAAGTCCGAGAGAGTGGCCACAATGGCTTTTTTCACATTAATTAAATAAATTATTATTAAATTGATTAAATCACTCTTTAATTTCCAAATTTATAACGAACAAATTTTATCATTTTTTTATTACTTGGACATTTACAATAGTTTAAAACAAATTTACATGTAAGTACAATGTTAATTATTATCCTAATTACAGTGTTTAATTTCGATTGAAATAAATACACTTGTTATTGCTTTAAATTCCAATAAATCGATTTGTTTGCCTTTTCATCTTGTTATTCAATCAATTGTCATCTCATGGCTATAATTAATATTTGTTTATATCTTATTACACTAATGTTTTATAGTCATTATCTTAATTGTTCTTTAACGTAATATTGCATTTCATCTAATTGCAATAAATCCAATTATTAAAATTTAAATTCCAATAAATTGATCAAACTTGATTTCAATCTTTTATTCAACCAATCAATATCGGTTGGATATAGTTAACATTGGTTTATATCCCATTACATTGGTAATCTCCAATTTCATCTTAATTTACATTAACGTATTAACATTTTAATTGCATTTGATTTCCAATTGAATTTAACAATTAAACAAATTGGTAACAAATGACAATCCTTACCTTTACTTAATTTAATGACATTATTAAGTTTTTTATCCCCACACAAATGCCATAACTACTACCACAACACTACTTTTATTCAATTACCAGTAATTATATATTATTTCACGAACTAATATAACATTTAATTTATTTTCTTATTGTAAATTTATAACTAATTATAACTTACAATTATTATAGTTACTTGAGGTTACATTCCATTTGTCATCCATTACATTAAATTTACATTATTAATCGTTATTTATTTATTTACAATCTACAACCAATTTTCACTTTACAATCACTCAATTTATTGGACATACTTACACTAGTTTTTAATTGTCTTGAAGTAATATTTTTAACATTACATTCTAGTCATTTCTTATTAATAAACCATAAATTTTAATTTCTTCCAATATTAAATCACAAAAATATTATTAAATTAACAAATTTTAATTATCGAAAATTACAGGTTATTACATACATTAATCCTCCTTAACACATTTTTGAGCATTGTCCTACTGTTTGCCTTTGACACCACCAATAACGTCGGTAGTCAGGGAGGATTCGTGATAAGACGCTAAAATAAATTCGTAGTGGTCACATATAAGGATAAAAGTATGACAAGGTATGCGGGGCAATGCCTAAGGTAGGATTATATTCTACCAGTTTACCATTTCTGACTGGTGGTAATGCATCGTAGCTATGACCGCCCAACGAGTCGACCATCCCCAAATCAAATCAAGGTCCACCGATCAAGTCCAAAATCAATATAATAATATGAAAGGGTGATGGCCCCTAAACGTTGCGAACCCCTTAACTAGACATAGGCTCTTGTTTTAGTCATTTCCAACTAACACAAGTGTCGAGGTCATCCATCATCGTTCTTTTTCTTCAAATCCAACAAAAGCCTTCTATTCAACTACTTCATTCTAGATAACATCCACTGCGTACATGGTTATTAAAGTGGTTCCAAACGCCAATAGGATGCCTCGATCTCTTTAACAACCAAACGTCTTTTTTCACAATGATTGGATTTTTTACATTTTAAAATTGATTCATATTTGATATCAAAATATTATATTTACTTCAAAATATCAGCATCGTCATATTTACTAAAAGTATGTCATTTCCACTAGAAGGTATCATTTCAAATTCCAACTTAGGTTGTCACCTCGTTTAACCACATTCGCACTTAGATCAACAATTTAAATATAAACATCTCAACCTTGCACAGTATGAAATTTTAGAAAATTGTTTGAATAGTTATAGATAGTTTAAAATAGTTCAAATAGTTTAGAGATTTAAAATAGTTTGATATAAATGGTTTGATTATTGAAAATAGTTTATATAGTTAAATAGTTGAAAATCTAAACAAATTTGAATATTAAAAAGAATAGACTTCAAATAGTTTATATTAAAATAATTTATTTTGAAAATGAAATGAAATCATACTATTTCTTTTCATTTAAAAATTTTAGGCCCATGTCCAGATTTAAAATCAACAAAGCTCAATTCTCAATCTTTCAATTCAACTGTCTAAATTTTGATTTGGTTCAAATCAACTTGATTTCAGTTTCAATTTGAATTAACTTCGCTTTTCGAAACGTTCATTTTTAACTTCAAATACGACTCAATAATTCAATTCAACGATTTAAACTTCAATCCAATTCTCATTTTAAACCATTTCAATTTACATAAATTTCAAGTCTAATATCAATTTACTGATTGTCACTTTAAAATACAATGGTTTCTATACTAGTACTAAATACTAAATGTAACAGCCCGCAAATCCATACCCCTTGAGTTAACACTATTCTACCTAAATCCACTCAAGTTGTATAGAAATACGAACCATTTGGTTAAAGAAGAAGAGGTAGAAGAAGAGAAAACAGATAACAACAACAGAATCTTACCATCGCAGCGGAGTAGAATATAATATATAATAAATGATCTTTACTCAAATCAAATATATCTATTTATATATATTACATCGTCAGAGTACACCAGTCACATCACAACATCAATATCATACAAATGGATACACTACAACTCAATCACAGCGAAAGATATATATAAAACAAGTACGGAAATACGTATTGTCATCTAGCTCGTCTCCTGAGCTTCACAGCATCATATCCTGTATCCTATAATACTCGGTCTGACCCGAGCATTACAGTTAAATAATACCCGAGTCAGTCTGGAATACCAGCATGAGAAAATCACACCCAATTGATCATTAAAGTTTCAAAAATCCTTTGAAAACAAAAGCATCTCGTAAGACCACGCCACAAATAAACATGTCGGGTTTTTACCTTACAATAGCTAAAACATTTTTATAGAAATCCTCTGATATTATAATAGGGTCTATATACAAGTACTTATAAAATAGCTGAAATTGTTACATTATTAAATTCCAGCTACTAGCCACAGAGTGGATAATACAAACAAAACTCGTACAAGGCTCGTAGGGAGAATGGATTTCCAACCAATGACTAGGCACTGGGGTACCACCTGTCACAGTACGAGGCCTAGATCACCGTACCGAAGAGTACGCCCGCTGACCTGCAACACAAGGCCGGGACTACCCCTTACTGGATAATCCCGAGTGAGATCACCCCGCAGTGTTGGGATCAGCAACCGCCCACTAAGCCGAAATAAAAAGGGACATCTAGACTGGAATGACCTCACCCTGCTTGGGTGCTACCCACCTAGCCTTGCTGCATAACCCCTAATTTTCAGTCATTCCCATTTGATGAGGCTTGAGGCTAAGCGTTACCTTTATAGAACACATCTCTTAGAATGCCAATCGTTCACCTAACGATGTTTCGCAAGCATTCATCCATACAAGTCCGTCCCGGGTTCAAACGTAACCGAGGCACTATTCCTACAGCATCCATTTTGGAAATATCCTCAGGATTAGTAGCGACTAGCCCTTGCACTTCACTGCTCTATCTTCGAATTCAAAATCGTTTTTTTCACGAAACGTACAAACCGGATCGAAGTGGTTTTCGATAAATAAATCTCGATCCCGGTCTCTTCGAAACGATCAACGCAGTTGGCCAATATTGATAGTCGGTTATTTAACTTTCAATTAACATTCAAAAACATCCATCAAACAATAAATAATTTCCCAAATTATTTATTTATCTCAAATATATATTCACAAGATATATTTCTATTTTCAATCCTTTGAAAACACTTTCAAGACCACCTTTCTTTTCAGAATAAGCTTCCCAAATATTTTCTATCTCCTTTGAAATTACCAAGCACAAAGCTAGATTTTAAAATAATTTAAAACACTTTACTTTGAAATATGTAACGACCCAGAATTTTTAGAAATTAAAATTTGAATATTTAATTAATTTTAAATATTAATAAGTGAATTTATAAGTCGAATAAATTTTTATTTGAATTATTGGATTTAATTGAATAATTAAATCGATAAATTAATATGTTAAATTATGGAAATAATTGAAAATATAGTTAAATATGATCGAAAATGATTTGTAAAATTTTATTTTATCATATTGGAGTTAGAATGATATTTTAGAACTTTTAAAATCGAATTAAGAGTTAATTTGTGAAAATTGAATATTTTAATATTTAAATCGACTAGTGAAAATAGCCAATTTTTGAACAGTCTCAGAATTGAACGAAACCAATTCCATTGGATCCGTAATAGTTAGTTATTACCGGATTTCAAATTTCGTGTCAATCGGAGTTATCGTTTGATCGTGGCAGCTCGAAACGCATCGATTTATTTTTAATTTAAATTTGGCGAGTCAAAATAGCCATTTTTCAAAAAGTCTCGGATTTCGAAGAAACAAGTTTCATCGGATCCGTAATGTGATATTATTGTAAGGTTTCAAATTTCAAGTCAATTGGATTTACGGTTTGTCCGGTACAAATTAAAACGCCTAGAAAATCGCTTAAATCGGTTTAATTCAAATTGAGCATTTATAGCCATAACTCGCACATACTTCCGAATTAGCTTCCGAAACCTGTTCCATTGCGTCCGGAACGCGGGATAAACCCTAGGTACGTCAGTTTCGGCGCCTAAATCGGAGTTCGGAATTTCCGGATGAATAGTGTTCGATTTTTCTTCTATAAATAGCCCCTACCTCTCTCTAAATAAAAAAAAAAAAATATGAATCAAAACCCTAGCTGCCAGAAGTGAAACCCACGGCCGAAATTATCCCATCTTCTCTCCCCCAAATCTCTCAATCCATCAAGCAATTCGAAAATCTTCCAACAGCAAAGAGGTAGAGCATCACGAGCTCTACAGATTCAACGGTTATGATCGAGATAGGAGTTGTAATTTGTGAGAAAATTGGTCGCGTGCATGGGCCGTTCGGCCTTGAATTTCATGCAGATAGGGGGACCGAGTTTCATACCCCTTGGGCCGAGCATAGAGGGCGTGGAGGCGCACATGTTGATGGTTCCTGATCGGGGTAAAGTTCATCGTGGAGGCGGCGTTTGTAAACCCTACTTCGTGAGCTATATGGGTTCGGCCTCGTTTGGTTTTGCTGTAGCTTGAACGTGGGAGAGGGAGATGATAAGAACGGCTAGGATGGAAGTTAGGGGATCTAAGGGCTGTGAGGATATAGGTTATAAAAATTATTAAGTTAGTTGTAAATTTATAAGTATATAAATCATGTAACTTCAAAAATTCATAACTTTTTCATACGAGGTCGAAAAAATGCAAACTTAGTTGCGTTGGAATCGTATGGACGAGCACTACGCGATGGAGTTGGTTTGGAGTCGTTTGGAGTTGGTGAGAATTTTGGGTAAAATTAAACGCGCGTTTAATTTTATTCGAAATAAAAGCTGAAACGGAATTTAAAATCAAGGTGAGAACTTCTCACTCAATCGAATCAGTTTCGATTTTATTTTAAATAGTTAGATTTAAAATATTTGAATGCATGTTTGAATGATGATTGATATCTATTGATTGTTAAAATAGACATTATGCGCCGTTAGTAAGCGGATGTTATTTATTAAAAACATATACCGCGAATATTTCATAAACAGTGAAATTGGTATTATATATAATAGCAATATATATATATTGGCATATGTATATATTGGAGTTATTGATTTCCCGCATTTTGTTTAGCGGATGAGACCCTATTGAGCCGTTATTAAGCGGATAATATTTAAATCCCATGTACCGCGATAATTTCGTACTGGAGCGAAATTGGTATTGTGCTAATGTTTTTGGATGCAGGAAAACAGGTTGGAGGGATCCAACTGGATTCCTCAACAGTATTTATTTGATTATGGATATTTTGATATTCGTTGATTATCATATACGATATGTGACATCGTTGTAGTCGTGATTGACTATTTGGTGTGTAGCATCATTGGACCAAATTTGGAATTTTAAAATGATTTTAAAGTGATTTTTGAAAAATATAAAATAATTTTGGAATTGATCCATTTTAAATAAATAAACGTTATAATTTTTAATGTTATAAAAATTATGATTTTTGTGAAATACAGTTAAAAACTGATTTTGAGAATATGATGCTATTGATTTTAGAAAATAGTTTAATCGAGATATTTTAGAATTTTTGTGAAAAGTTTAAAATATAGGATTTATAAAATTTGATTATTTTATAAATCAAGAAAATGATGAAATAATAAAGGAGATTAAAGACGTTTTAAAAGGATAATATAAATTGATTTATATTAAGAGATTTATAAATGGATATTTATAAATTGAAATATGGACATTATAAAACGAGTTTTTATAAGTGTTTGAATGAAGTGGAAATGAATTTCATAATTGAATGAAATTTATAGAATTATAAACTGTGAAGTTATAAAAGAAATTTATAAATAGTAAGATTTATAAATTTGGTGAAACTATTTGAAGAATAGATTGGTTAAATAAATGGATCTTATAAGTTCTAAGATTTATAAATTGGAAAGTCTTTAAAAAGAACGATTTTGTAAAATAATCGTTTTATAAGTATTTAACTTATAATATGAACGTTTAGTTTATAATTGAGTTATAAACTGGAATAGGTTAATAAAAGAATTTATAAAAAGGAAGTTTTTATAAATAAATAGAAATGGAATTTATAAACGTTGTTTTATAAATCCGCAAATGACTTATTTTGATAAGTAAATTGTTGAAACCTATTAATGGAGTTATATTCACGTTTTTGAAATAGTGAATAATCCTTTGAATTAAAATGAATAAAAGGATGAAATTATTAACGTAGTATATTCACGTTTTTGAATAGTGAATAAGATGTTAAAGAAATTATTTTGAATGTGATATTTGAAATAGAATTAAAACGATCTAACGATGTTTTAAAATGTGTTGAGATTCGAAACCATAGATTTCAACATTAATTGTTGAAATAGACGTTTTCGAGAAATAAAAGGAGATAATGGACTATAACACTGTTGTTATAGTAAATGATTTCCGAAAGGAAATGTTTTGTATAGTATTGGGATTTATATATCTATTTTAATTTCGAATCCCTATACTAGTGATTTTGGGTTGTCGTAACGATGTTTTACGCAACATTCGTTTTGGCCCAAATAAATATGTTTAAAAGAATGATTACCTTATAGAATGAAATATATACTTATTTTCGATTTAAGTATATTGAATATTTTCTAAGTGTTGAAAATAAATAAAATTTGTGAATTACTTATGAATAAATAAGTATGGAAATGTTTTCCAATATAAAGTGAATATTTTGAGAATTTATCTTTTTGAAGATAAATTGAAAAAGGAAAATTGAAATGAATAATTGAAATCGAATATTCATTGATATTTTGGAATTATAAATTCACTAAGGAATTTATAAAGGAAGTGGAATTTGTTTAAAAAAATAAATGTTGATTTATTTTTGAAGTATTGAAATTATATATCTAGTGAAGATATTTTGGAAAATAAATAATTTGGAAAATTATTTGGAAACTGGTGATGTGTGCATATCAATTGATAGTTCAATAACCGACTATCAATATTTCCCTTTGAATGGGTAATTGATGTGATTTGTTTGAATGTGAATGCCACACTTATTTTTAAATAAGCGCTCACTATTCGGGTTAACCGGGAAAGGACCATGGGGTCGTATAACCCATTCCGAATATGTGATACGTCGTTGTGAATTGCATTGAAGATCGGTGTTGAAGACCCGGTATTTGCGAGAGCGATAGGATGACCTGTCGATTTACTCTGCACCGAGTTGCTCCGGTATAGAGTTCTCCATATGTGATGGTGAATCCGATCAAGATTGTGAATACCCGGATTGCAAGGACTTCTTTGTAAGTGCCTTCGGTTTTGTTCGATCCCGGAACAGACTTGTATGGATTGTGTGTCTGACATTACAAGTTGAGATATAAAGCCGATTTCTTTCAAATATATTTCTGTTGGTGGCGAAGAATTTATTCTTTTAGCTTAACACCCTTCTCTGAGACGTACGAGCTCAGAGGTTATATAGTTGGAGTTATCAGCGATATATTCCCAATTTGGTAATGTGACATGCTGAGTGTTGCTGAAATGATCATTGTGTTGATTATTGTGATAGGATCGTTTATTTGATCGTCTATCTTGGTGATCATTGTGTTGATCATTTGTTGACCCAAAGCATGGCTTTTGTATAAAGTATGTTTTTGTGGACGTGACTTCATCGAACCTCACACCCCGGAAATGGTCAAAACAGGAAAGATGCGGCAAGGTTATGAGGGGTAGCACCCTTTAGGGTATGTACATTTCCTTCTGGATAGAGGTGGTATCATGGTATGGAGCCTAGATATTTAACCTATGTGGTTACTACGAATTTATTACTTTGTGGTTGTTGGTTTTCGGGATCCCGTGAGAAAGGTCGTTTACGATCGGGGAATGGCATGCTCGTGTCAGTAGTTACCCAGTTAGGGGTAACCCGGCCTTGTGTTGGCAGAGTTCCGGTTTGGTTCTCGGGGATGTCTTTCCAGAGGCATTCTCATGTGGCAATGCGAAATTCCTTGGCCTGACTATTTGTTGGAAATCCAAAGAAACAATACGAAACTTGTACGGTTTTAGTTGTAGAACCTATCATTCACTTATGGTGTCGCAACACTGTTTGGATGGTAGCTATAGTAGGCATAGTTCGAAATGTCTATGTTGGCTAAGATTTATATTCTACTTTCGAAATGAATTTTTCTCTACACTATGCACTAGTAATAATATCAAATGTTATTTTAAATGCGTATCAAGCATCTTTGACTATCATAAGGAGAAATCTCCTCCGATTCTGCGTTTGCATGTGTGTGTGTGCGGGAGGACTTATGGTAGTCTCATTTTTAAAAGCATTGCGAATTGAATTTAAAAATATTCCTCTATTTTGATTTTAAAGATAAATAAACTGTTTTGAGTTCTCACACCAGTCACATGACTGACTTGGAGTTTATTGTTTTCCTTCCTAAACTCTGGGTGCCCACCAATTTCCACACGGGCAGTCAAGAGTTAAGGTTTATCAGGATATTCTGGAGTTGCTGGAGGCAAGCTGGATGGCATGGCGTATTACTACTATATAGTATTTCTTTTTCCGCTGCACTGTTTGTTGTTGTTGTTGTACACTCTGATGATATGATGTAATGAAATGTAATGTATAAAATGTAATAACTGATATAGTTCTTGTTTAAAGATTATTCATTTATTATTATATGTTGTTCCGCTGCGAATTGTGAGATTCTGATGTTGTTCTGTTGTTTTCTGTCCCGTCCTATTCTCTATTCTTTTTTCTTCTATTCTCTTTTCTTTCAATTTTAAAATATTCTATCTTCTTTTCCCTATCTAAATCTTCTATCTTATGTTTTCTCTTCCCACTATTATCTATTTTCTTCTTCTTTCTTCTTTTTCTCTCTTCTTCTTTTCCTAAATTCTTTTTCTTAAACCCCTAAGGGTTCGTATTTTCGTTCATCTTGAATTAAACAAAGGAGATTAGTGTTTATTCAAGGAGTACGGATTTACGGGTCTTTACATCTGGTATCGGAGCTTATGGTTAAGCGACAACCATGGTTCTGTTGGGTATTATTCATTAGAGATAGAGTCAGTAGTACTCCAGAATGAATTTGAGTGTAATAATAGCTATGAGAGCGTATTTGTTAGCAAATATAAAATTGTTTTATATTGTGATGATTGGTTTATTGAGTGGCATATGAACCTTCGTCGGCGCAGCTTCGAAACTGAATCGAAGGGGTTTCTAAACACTTGAATAGAACAATTCGACAAAATATTGTTTTAAATTGGGTAAATGAAATAATTTTACTGTTAACGCTAAAATTTGAACGCTAACACCCCGGTGTGTAGAAGGTAATTATGAAAGCACCACCCGTTGGTACGGGAACAAAATATAAGCAGAGAAATCACAGAAAAGCTATAAAAGACACAATATTTATAGTGGTTCGGCTTAAGATCTAGCCTACGTCCACTTTAAGTACTTTTATTGATGATCTCGTTACAAGCTGATACAATTCTTTCCAAGTACAATACACATTGGATTACAAGTCACTCAGAACAAATAGCCTAAACTTCAATGGAGATTAGAGTCTTCAAATCCATGTTGGATGTGTGTGATCTTTTCTCGAAGTTGTTTGTAGCGTTCTTCGTGTCTTGAGAGCTTTAAGTGTTGGATTGGTTTGGAATGCAGCAGAGTAACGGTGCTTGAGGAGAATGAGCCAAAAGTCCCCTTTCTGTTGGAGTTATGGGCGTATTTATAGGCATCTTCGGAGTTAGGTCGTAACTCGTATACCACTCACGATGAGTCGTAACTCGTGTACGCCTCATGATGAGTCGTAACTCGTATACGACTCATGGTAGGTCGCGGCTGATTTCCTGGGTTCATGGCTTGGCCCAGAGTTATGCACCCATCTGAATGAATGATACAAGTTCTAAGTCGTTCACGAGTTAACCAAATGTAGTTTCCTTTATGCTAGCATGAGTCGTACACGACTCATCATAGGTCGTAAGTCGTCAGCGATTCTTCTTACTATAGCGTGGTGTTGAACTTGTTTCCAAGTCTTAGGTCGTGAACAACTTATCTTTTGAGCCGTAGACTTCCTGTCGCGCCATCTTCTAACTCGTAAGATTGTTATCTCGTAGACTCTTTAACTCGTGGAGGCCTTAAGCCGTAGATCCTTATCTCGTAGACCTTTTAACTCGTAGAGTCTTTAACTAGTAGTGGCCTTAACTCGTAGATCTTTTAACTCGTAGATTCTTTAACTCGTAGATCCTTAACTCGTAGGTCGTTCAGCCCTTGAATGGTTAGGTCGTGAAGACCTTGAGTCGCACAGTTCTTGAGTCGTTGATCCACTGAGTCGGCCTGTCTCATGAACCGTTAACCCTCTTGAGTCGTTCCATTCCTCTAAGTCGCCTTGAACCTTAACTCGTTAAGTCGTGGCACTTCTTAGGTCGTCCAATCCTTGAGTCGTTAGGCTTATTGAGTCGTTAACCATATTAAGTCGGCAACCTTGTTAAGTCGGTAAGTCGTATACCGTTTTGGTCGGGGCGCTGCCCCGCACCCCGCCGGGGGCGCTGCCCCCTGGACCCCTGCGACCTGACCGGTCAGGTCGAACACCGTAGGCGGTGGCGTTGCCCCCGCACCCCCACCTTGGGGGGTTGGCACCCCCCTTGGACCCCCCTCCGTAGGGGATCTTGTCTGAAAATTCATTCAACAGAACTTGCTTTATTGGGAGGTTAAATCGACCATCCTTCGAGATGAACTATCATTGGCTTCTCGGTCGATTTTTGATGTCACAGCCTTGCTGAAAAAGCAGAGTTAACATTTACCTTGAGTATATTTTGTATATATAAAGAAATAATTTTTAGAATTATTAAAGTGTATATAAGTTGATTGTTTGGTTGTTTGAATAATCTAAATTGAAGAATAAATTGTATAAGCAAAGAATTATAAGAATTAAATTATAATTAAAGTGATTTACAATTGTGAAATAAACTTATATATATAAGAAGTGAAATTATATGAATATATTTATGAATATGAGTTATAATAAAAATGAATTTAAAGTTAAATGGAATATAACTTAAGTGATATGGAATGAAGTTGATATTAGTATCAAAGTAAATTAATAAAATTAAGTGATGGATACGAACTTAAGTATTAATGAAAGTGAATTAGTGAAATTTAAAGCTATGTAATTGAATTGAATGAATGGATTAAATGTTAATCAATTAAATGTGAATAATTGATGTGAAATAATGAATATAAGTATTAATTCATTGAAATCAAATGTTATTGGAAGTTGAATAAATTGAATTAGTGAATATAAACTAATTGAAAATGAATGTTAGTAAAGAACATCCACTGTATATGAATCAAAGGTGATTAAATTGAAAACCCAATTCATTGAATATTAATGAGAATATAAATGAATATATATTGATTTTGAATTTGTTGAATGCTAGTTGGTTGATGTTTGAATATGTTGCATTTGCTATGTGACATATATAGTTGTTATGGAGATATATGTTGTATATTGAGATTATTTTCATATATGCATGTTCTCATGTTGTTTGTTGAGTAATTAGTAGGTGCGGATCGCGTTTGCTTCGCATTTGGAGCTCGCTTTCGCGCTATATTAGCTGTATATGCTTGCTAGTAAAATATAAGGTACATATCTCGGATTAAATACAGTACTTTTACACTTTTTTCCCTTCGGGATGCCTCATTACTTGATGAGATGTATATTTGTGATATATATACTGTCATTTTTTTTTTCGGATCGAGCCGCGCAAAGGAGGCTATGGCGAATTTTTCCGAAAATTTAAGGCGTTAGAAAAAAATTTGAGAAAATTTGGAAAATTTTGAAAACTTTAACTTTAATTTGGAATTGAAAGTTAAACAATAGTAGTTGTTTTTGAAAGGATAACTAAGTATGATTTGAAAACTTAGTAAAGTATTGTAAGAAGTTTAATTATGAATTTTGGGAAAATTAATAGATTCTGTAACTTTTCTTACTTAATAATTTCGAGGACGAAATTCTTTTAAGTGGGGAAGATTGTAACGACCCAGAATTTTTAGAAATTAAAATTTGAATATTTAATTAATTTTAAATATTAATAAGTGAATTTATAAGTCGAATAAATTTTTATTTGAATTATTGGATTTAATTGAATAATTAAATCGATAAATTAATATGTTAAATTATGGAAATAATTGAAAATATAGTTAAATATGATCGAAAATGATTTTTAAAATTTTATTTTATCATATTGGAGTTAGAATGATATTTTAGAACTTTTAAAATCGAATTAAAAGTTAATTTGTGAAAATTGAATATTTTAATATTTAAATCGACTAGTGAAAATAGCCAATTTTTGAACAGTCTCAGAATTGAACGAAACCAGTTCCATTGGATCCGTAATAGTTAGTTATTACCGGATTTCAAATTTCGTGTCAATCGGAGTTATCGTTTGATCGTGGCAGCTCGAAACGCATCGATTTATTTTTAATTTAAATTTGGCGAGTCAAAATAGCCATTTTTCAAAAAGTTTCGGATTTCGACGAAACCAGTTTCATCGGATCCCTAATGTGATATTATTGTAAGGTTTCAAATTTCAAGTCAATTGGATTTACGGTTTGTCCGGTACAAATTAAAACGCCTAGAAAATCGCTTAAATCGGTTTAATTCAAATTGAGCGTTTATAGCCATAACTCTCACATACTTCCGAATTAGCTTCCGAAACCTGTTCCATTGCGTCCGTAACGCGGGATAAACCCTAGGTACGTCAGTTTCGGCGCCTAAATCGGAGTTCGGAATTTCTGGATGAATAGTGTTCGATTTTTCTTCTATAAATAGCCCCTACCTCTCTCTAAATAAAAAAAAAATAATATGAATCAAAACCCTAGCCGCCAGAAGTGAAACCCACGGCCGAAATTATCCCAACTTCTCTCCCCCAAATCTCTCAATCCATCAAGCAATTCGAAAATCTTCCAACAGCAAAGAGGTAGAGCATCACGAGCTCTACAGATTCAACGGTTATGATCGAGATAGGAGTTGTAATTTGTGAGAAAATTGGTCGCGTGCGTGGGCCGTTCGGCCTTGAATTTCGTGCAGATAGGGGGACCGAGTTTCATACCCCTTGGGCCGAGCATAGAGGGCGTGGAGGCGCACATGTTGATGGTTCCTGATCGGGGTAAAGTTCATCGTGGAGGCGGCGTTTGTAAACCCTAGTTCGTGAGCTATATGGGTTCGGCCTCGTTTGGTTTTGCTGTAGCTTGAACGTGGGAGAGGGAGATGATAAGAACGGCTAGGATGGAAGTTAGGGGATCTAAGGGCTGTGAGGATATAGGTTATAAAAATTATTAAGTTAGTTGTAAATTTATAAGTATATAAATCATGTAACTTCAAAAATTCATAACTTTTTCATACGAGGTCGAAAAAATGCAAACTCGGTTGCGTTGGAATCGTATGGACGAGCACTACGCGATGGAGTTGGTTTGGAGTCGTTTGGAGTTAGTGAGAATTTTGGGTAAAATTAAACGCGCTTTTAATTTTATTCGAAATAAAAGCTGAAACGGAATTTAAAATCAAGGTGAGAACTTCTCACTCAATCGAATCAGTTTCGATTTTATTTTAAATAGTTAGATTTAAAATATTTGAATGCATGTTTGAATGATGATTGATATCTATTGATTGTTAAAATAGACATTATGCGCCGTTAGTAAGCGGATGTTATTTATTAAAAACATATACCGCGAATATTTCATAAACAGTGAAATTGGTATTATATATAATAGCAATATATATATATATTGGCATATGCATATATTGGAGTTATTGATTTCCCGCATTTTGTTTAGCGGATGAGACCCTATTGCGCCGTTATTAAGCGGATAATATTTAAATCCCATGTACCGCGATAATTTCGTACTGGAGCGAAATTGGTATTGTGCTAATGTTTTTGGATGCAGGAAAACAGGTTGGAGGGATCCAACTGGATTCCTCAACAGTATTTATTTGATAATGGATATTTTGATATTCGTTGATTATCATATACGATATGTGATATCGTTGTAGTCGTGATTGACTATTTGGTGTGCAGCATCATTGGACCAAATTTGGAATTTTAAAATGATTTTAAAGTGATTTTTGAAAAATATAAAATAATTTTGGAATTGATCCATTTTAAATAAATAAACGTTATAATTTTTAATGTTATAAAAATTATGATTTTTGTGAAATACAGTTAAAAACTGATTTTGAGAATATGATGCTATTGATTTTATAAAATAGTTTAATCGAGATATTTTAGAATTTTTGTGAAAAGTTTAAAATATAGGATTTATAAAATTTGATTATTTTATAAATCAAGAAAATGATGAAATAATAAAGGAGATTAAAGACGTTTTAAAAGGATAATATAAATTGATTTATATTAAGAGATTTATAAATGGATATTTATAAATTGAAATATGGACATTATAAAACGAGTTTTTATAAGTGTTTGAATGAAGTGGAAATGAATTTCATAATTGAATGAAATTTAGAGAATTATAAACTGTGAAGTTATAAAAGAAATTTATAAATAGTAAGATTTATAAATTTGGTGAAACTATTTGAAGAATAGATTGGTTAAATAAATGGATCTTATAAGTTGTAAGATTTATAAATTGGAAAGTCTTTAAAAAGAATGATTTTGTAAAATAATCGTTTTATAAGTATTTAACTTATAATATGAACGTTTAGTTTATAATTGAGTTATAAACTGGAATAGGTTAATAAAACAATTTATAAAAAGGAAGTTTTTATAAATAAATAGAAATGGAATTTATAAACGTTGTTTTATAAATCCGCAAATGACTTATTTTGATAAGTAAATTGTTGAAACCTATTAATGGAGTTATATTCACGTTTTTGAAATAGTGAATAATCCTTTGAATTAAAATGAATAAAAGGATGAAATTATTAACGTAGTATATTCACGTTTTTGAATAGTGAATAAGATGTTAAAGAAATTGTTTTGAATGTGATATTTGAAATAGAATTAAAATGATCTAACGATGTTTTAAAATGTGTTGAGATTCGAAACCATAGATTTCAACATTAATTGTTGAAATAGACGTTTTCGAGAAATAAAAGGAGATAATGGACTATAACACTGTTGTTATAGTAAATGATTTCCGAAAGGAAATATTTTGTATAGTATTGGGATTTATATATCTATTTTAATTTCGAATCCCTATACTAGTGATTTTGGGTTGTTGTAACGATGTTTTACGCAACATTCGTTTTGGCCCAAATAAATATGTTTAAAAGAATGATTTCCTTATAGAATGAAATATATACTTAATTTCGATTTAAGTATATTGAATATTTTCTAAGTGTTGAAAATAAATAAAATTTGTGAATTACTTATGAATAAATAAGTATGGAAATGTTTTCCAATATAAAGTGAATATTTTGAGAATTTATCTTTTTGAAGATAAATTGAAAAAGGAAAATTGAAATGAATAATTGAAATCGAATATTCATTGATATTTTGGAATTATAAATTCACTAAGGAATTTATAAAGGAAGTGGAATTTGTTTAAAAAAATAAATGTTGATTTATTTTTGAAGTATTGAAATTATATATCTAGTGAAGATATTTTGGAAAATAAATAATTTGGAAAATTATTTGGAAACTGGTGATGTGTGCATATCAATTGATAGTTCAATAACCGACTATCAATATTTCCCTTTGAATGGGTAATTGATGTGATTTGTTTGAATGTGAATGCCACACTTATTTTTAAATAAGCGCTCACTATTCGGGTTAACCGGGAAAGGACCATGGGGTCGTATAACCCATTCCGAATATGTGATACGTCGTTGTGAATTGCGTTGAAGATCGGTGTTGAAGACCCGGTATTTGTGAGAGCGATAGGATGACCTGTCGATTTACTCTGCACCGAGTTGCTCCGGTATAGAGTTCTCCATATGTGATGGTGAATCCGATCAGGATTGTGAATATCCGGATTGCAAGGACTTCTTTGTAAGTGCCTTCGGTTTTGTTCGATCCCGGAACAGACTTGTATGGATTGTGTGTCTGACATTACAAGTTGAGATATAAAGCCGATTTCTTTCAAATATATTTCTGTTGGTGGCGAAGAATTTATTCTTTTAGCTTAACACCCTTCTCTGAGACGTACGAGCTCAGAGGTTATATAGTTGGAGTTATCAGCGATATATTCCCAATTTGGTAATGTGACATGCTGAGTGTTGCTGAAATGATCATTGTGTTGATTATTGTGATAGGATTGTTTATTTGATCGTCTATCTTGGTGATCATTGTGTTGATCATTTGTTGACCCAAAGCATGGCTTTTGTATAAAGTATGTTTTTGTGGACGTGACTTCATCGAACCTCACACCTCGGAAATGGTCAAAACAGGAAAGATGCGGCAAGGTTATGAGGGGTAGCACCCTTTAGGGTATGTACATTTCCTTCTGGATAGAGGTGGTATCATGGTATGGAGCCCAGATATTTAACCTATGTGGTTACTACGAATTTATTACTTTGTGGTTGTTGGTTTTCGGGATCCCGTGAGAAAGGCCGTTTACGATCGGGGAATGGCGTGCTCGTGTCAGTAGTTACCCAGTTAGGGGTAACCCGGCCTTGTGTTGGCAGAGTTCCGGTTTGGTTCTCGGGGATGTCTTTCCAGAGGCATTCTCATGTGGCAATGGGAAGTTCCTTGGCCTGACCATTTGTTGGAAATCCAAAGAAACAATACGAAACTTGTACGGTTTTAGTTGTAGAACCTATCATTCACTTATGGTGTCGCAACACTGTTTGG
This sequence comes from Allium cepa, assembly GCA_030765085.1. Lineage (NCBI taxonomy): Eukaryota > Viridiplantae > Streptophyta > Magnoliopsida > Asparagales > Amaryllidaceae > Allium > Allium cepa. The sequence goes on along the minus strand of CM060945.1, from coordinate 604,843,223 downwards.
ATGGTAGCTATAGTAGGCATAGTTCGAAATGTCTATGTTGGCTAAGATTTATATTCTACTTTCGAAATGAATTTTTCTCTACACTATGCACTAGTAATAATATCAAATGTTATTTTAAATGCGTATCAAGCATCTTTGACTATCATAAGGAGAAATCTCCTCCGATTCTGCGTTTGCATGTGTGTGTGTGCGGGAGGCCTTATGGTAGTCTCATTTTTAAAAGCATTGCGAATTGAATTTAAAAATATTCCTCTATTTTGATTTTAAAGATAAATAAACTGTTTTGATTTCTCACACCAGTCACATGACTGACTTGGAGTTTATTGTTTTCCTTCCTAAACTCTGGGTGCCCACCAATTTCCGCACGGGCAGTCAAGAGTTAAGGTTTATCAGGATATTCTGGAGTTGCTGGAGGCAAGCTGGATGGCATGGCGTATTACTACTATATAGTATTTCTTTTTCCGCTGCACTGTTTGTTGTTGTTGTTGTTGTACACTCTGATGATATGATGTAATGAAATGTAATGTATAAAATGTAATAACTGATATAGTTCTTGTTTAAAGATTATTCATTTATTATTATATGTTGTTCCGCTGCGAATTGTGAGATTCTGATGTTGTTCTGTTGTTTTCTGTCCCGTCCTATTCTCTATTCTGTCTTTTTCTATTCTCTTTTCTTTCAATTTTAAAATATTCTATCTTCTTTTCCCTATCTAAATCTTCTATCTTATGTTTTCTCTTCCCACTATTATCTATTTTCTTCTTCTTTCTTCTTTTTCTCTCTTCTTCTTTTCCTAAATTCTTTTTCTTAAACCCCTAAGGGTTCGTATTTTCGTTCATCTTGAATTAAACAAAGGAGATTAGTGTTTATTCAAGGAGTACGGATTTACGGGTCTTTACAAAATATATACTTTTAAAACTTTTAAATTAAAACTACTTTAATAATTTCTTAAAAATACATCTTATATGAATATTTTAAAATAAAGTTACTTAATAAAATATAAAACTAGATTTCCACTTTTGAAACAAAATACCAAGTTACTTTTTTTAAAAAAAAAAAAATTACTACTATAATAGATTTGAGAAAATACTTACTTTAGAATTTAAATATTAGAAATAATAAATTTTCTAAACATAGCTTTTAAAACAATTTTAAAACCATTAACTTGTATTTAAAAATTTGCTTGAAAATGTACTTAGTTATCCAGGGAGAATTCCAACTTAAACCACTTAAATCAATTTTCCAAAATTATTCCCAATTTATTTCCTTTGAAATAAATTTATTTACTTATCAGTTCATTTCTAAATTCAATTAATTATGGACTTTATTATTCTTTTCAGTTTGATTTTTAAATCCTTTAGCTGAAATATACAAATTTCAGGTTATTCCCAATTTCTTCTTTATTCTTCTTAAATAATTTAAATCCTAAATTTAAAATAATTGTTTTATTCTTTTAAACAGTAACATTGAAGTTTAAGTTTTTCTTAACTTTCTGTTTATTCATAAATTTCTTTCCACACACATAATTTATTAATTAGCATTTTGAAAACACTAATATTATTATCCAATTCATTTTAGTTTATTCAAATTCTTTATAATTATTTTCTTAAAAATTTACTCATTTTATTATTTCTTTCCAAAAATCCAATGCTATATAATTTGATAACTCAGAGTCCAGAATATACCCAAGTAACTATAGCATTCAATATTTCAATATAATTCATCACAGAATATCCACAAATCATAACATAGAATAAATAAACAATATATATATGATGAGGGACCCAGTTGGATCCCTCCAACCTGTTTTTCCCTGCATCCACAAACGTCAGCACAATATAATATACCAATTCCAAAATATTATACTATATCTCATCAATTCATTCAACCATTCAAACAATTGTTTAAATTTAATCATTTTAAATCTAATTTTAAACTGAGTGAGATTAACTCACCTTTGCTTTTTGTTTGCACTCCACTTCAACATTGGCTTGGTTTCTTGATTTTTGACCTTAAATAAACATTGATATGGTTTATCAATATTCGAGTTAATCCAAAAATCAATTTTCCATTTAACAACTAATTTAACTATTCATTTGATTTTAAACCAATTATTTAATCTTACCAACTTCCCTTTTTGATTAATTTACTTAACTAATCAACAGTTTATTACCATTTAAATAAATTAATTTTGAATTTACAATTTGGTCTTAACTCTTGATTTTTTTTAAACTAAATTCTCCTTTTAAACAATCCTTAATGACTAAAATAATTTAATAAGTTCTTACTATAAAATCACCTTAATTAAATTTGCTTTTTTTTATTTATTTCTGCAAGTACAACAGTAAATTACTTTACTGTAAATAAATTTTCTGTTAATCTAAATATATATGAATTTTAAAAACAATACCTCACTAGCTCTGCAAACCCAAAACGAACTGCTACAATCATCCCAATCGCAACCTTCATCGATGAATTTCTCTTTCCCCTCAATGACGCACGCCCACGGCCATGCTCGCGCTCGGCCATCACCTTGGCCGACTTCCCCGTGCGCACTCGAACACACGACGCTTCACCATTAACCCAATTCAACCCTAAAACCCATCACCGCACGCAGTTCTTCCAAGCAATCGCTCGCGTGCTTCATTGACCTCGCCCCTTTCTCTTGGCTTTCGAAGACCCAGGGAATCTCGAGTGTAATCGACTCGAATTGAACAGCATGAGTCGCCGATTCGATGGGCAGAAGAAAGAAGACATTCGGTTACACCAATTTTTTTTTACGAACGGGTTTCGATTATGGACTGGAAGAAGAAAGGGATAACGAACTAGTTAAAGAGAATGGTGACGTGATTCCTTGCTTTGCAATATTCGTCCATTAATTTATAAACGAACCGTCTCTTTCTCTCTCTTTTTTTTTTTTATAGAAGGGCGTTGATAAAAAATGATGAATGATGGTGTATACTAGAAGATAAGGGAAGCGTGCTGAGGAATGGATAAGGATGGCGTATAGAGGAAGCTTAATTAATTAAATTAAATTTTATTAGGTTATTACCAATTAAATCCTTAGCACGTTAATATTTCGTACACTCACACACTAATTCCGATCAAAACGAAATTTGAAATCCGCTAATGCTACAATATTACGGATCCAATGGAACGGGTTTCATCAAATTCCGAGACCGTGCCTCGTAAGGCTCTTTTTAAATTCAATTTAAACAATTATATTTCAAAACTTAACAAACCATTTTTAAATTTGATTTCATCACTTCTGTTCTCTTCAGTATTATGAATATAAATATTACAAGTCTTCAAATTATTTTTAACAGGCTTAAAATTTCTGATTCAACATTTTACTCAGCTTAAGATTATTTAATTTAATAATTTAATCATCAATAAATTGTGATATTCCTAATTTAAGTTAAAATTTCTTTTATTGAATATTTATAATTAATTAAATATCCTGATTTCAATTGCTTAAAAATTTCGGGTCGTCATATTCCTCCCCCCTAAAAGAATTTCGTCCCCGAAATTACTAGTTAGGAAGAATGGTCCATTACCCGTTTACTTACCTCTAAAACCAAACAATTCAACACCTTACTAACTATCCTTTTTAAAAAGACCCATTATCATTCTTATTAACTTACAAACTTTTCCCTAGTTCCAAACCATACCATTTGTTTAACCATTCAAGTTTCAATTTAAAACCAAATTTTGAATTCTCGAAATTATCTCGAAATTTTTCTAACTCCCTAAATTTCCGAAAAATTTTGCCAGCGTCTCCTTTGCGCGGCTGACTCGGTACAACTACAAAATGGCTCTACGGCCTCCCAAATCAAAAAAGAAACAAAAAGCCAAGTGGCTCAATCCAAATCCAAATCCAAATCCCAATCAAATTCCATACCAAATTTAAATACGTACCTTTTGTCGGGCAATACAAATTTATCTCTTGAAATCAAATCCAATTTCCTTTTCCCTTTTATAATACCTGCATATCCTGCTTAGCACTAATATCCAATCACACTATTCCCTAAACATCATATTAACTTTCTCACAAAATGCCAATATCTATTCCTTCCAATATTGACTTGAATTATATTAGTAGTATCAATTTTCATTTAAGAATTCACCATTCCCTCTTAAGTTGGTATAAGCATTCTATGTACTTCTTTATTTGTTTTCACTTTACCACTATAGTTAATATCTATTTCTATTCAAATTGATTTCCACATTACATATGAATTTCATTTATTTTCAACTTTGAACTTTAAATTCTATCTTTCATTTATAACTAATTTATGTCATTACTTTAAGTAGTTTCATTTACTAACTTATTTTAGTTTCCAATTTGAATTTGTTTGTCTTTAACAAAAATTTTCCTAAATTTTCAAAAAAATTCTATCTCCCAAAATTTCTGAAAATTTTTGGCAGAGTCCACTTTGTACGGAGGAGCTTTTGCAATTTGACAAAAGATATAAATATATATACATCGACCAACACGGTCGGAAAAACCAAAAACAGTTCATATTTCCTATTTTAATTGCGTAGGCGTACCTTATCTAGCATTTTAAGCAGACGGCTTATTATTTTTAGCAAATAGCCCAACCCAAATCTAGCCATACGGCTTCCAGGTACCTGTACTTACTCAATTTAAACATGTAAGTGCCAATATATGAAGTTTAACAGCATATCACTTATTTGCAATAGTTAAAACATACGAATTCTAAAAGAATTTCACACCAAACATTTATCTCGTTAGCAATTTATATAGTTTCTATGTTAATTCATTTGTTTCAACTAATTCATATCCATGTTCATTCAATTTGAATGGTTTTCAATCCATTCGTATACAACTTCATTAATTTGAATGGTTTAAAACTCAATCGCTTACATTTAATTTATTTTTAAGCAAACTCAATTCATATTTAATTCCATTGCTTCCAAAATCAATTTATTTCACTTCTATCAACTTGTACAATTTTAATTACTCATATTTACATCAAATAACAATTTATTCTATGCAATTTGACGAGATCTATGTGAATAAATAAGTACTTATATTTTATAACCAATTGAAATGGATTTCAACTCAATTTATACTTAATTTTATTCCATTTTTAATTTATTCACAATCCATATATTCTCATTTCATTGCATATCAAATTTGAATACATTCACCTGCATTTCATTTTATTAACCAAATTAGTTCATTCAAAACCATTAACAATTTAGATTCACCTTAATTACCAATTAAATTTCCTTTTTATTTTAACTCATTCACAAATTTCTATTTAGCTCGACACATTTTTGTTTAAATTTCATTCACAATCCATTCATTAACGTTTTATCCCATACTATTTATTTAGCTCAAAACAAACCAAGTTATTTCCTTCATTAACTATTTCTCAACTTATTTAAACCATACTTCATTTCGTTCTTATTTATCCCATCCATTCATTTATTTTCACTTAATTTAAATTCAACCAATATCATTAAACTTAGTTTTAAGTTGAATTTAATTCAACTCTCTACCATTTGTTTAGGTTTATGTTAGTGTACTTCAATTTATTTAAATTATATACTTCAGCTCATTTTCATTTTCAAGTGGATTTTCTCATTTATGCTCAACTTAACTCAATTGATTACAAGGCCATATCCAATTTATTTCCATATATTTGGATTTTATCCACAATACAAACCATTATTATTTTAATCCAATTTCATTTTTAGTCGATACCTTTCCAATTATATTAAATATGCTAACACTTTTAAATTACCATCCAATTTTATTAACTTACATTGCAATTTCATTCACAAGTCAATTAATTAATTTCAAGGCCACTTTTAATTATATTTTCTTTATCGACAATGTAAGTCAAATTTAATTATAACTTGAGTTTTATTTTCAAACCTCATCCTAAACTCACAATTCAATTTCATTAACTAATTTATTAACAAATTAGTTCTCTCCTATTTATAGTACAATACTTGATTTTATTTCCAAAATATCACTTCATTTAATTTTCTTAGTTCACATTATTTTATAATTCAAGTTTGGCTTTTCTGTTTATTTTCCAATTCACCAAAGATGTTTATTTTTGGGTTTTCTATCTCACCTTCAAATTTAACAAGTCACAACTTATATTTCATACAATCCCATTCATTCTAGGCTTGAATATATTCTTCTTTTATTTTAACTCAAGCCTTATGCTTCTTTATAACCCAAGCATATTTTATTCATGCATTTTAATTCTTTTATAAGTTATTCTGGTTTATTTATTTCAATCAAATTCTTATCCAATTTATTTTACATTGTTCAGGTAAGAATATAATTCCATTTATTAATTCAATTGAATTCTCATCCCAATTCAATTTCACTTTAACTGAAATTTATTTAACTCAATTCAATTTCAACTTGATTTGAATACAACTGGATATTATTCCAGCCTATTTAAATTAATTTCAATCCAGTCAAATTTTTATTTCCAAATCCAAGTTAATTCCATTTTCAACTTTTCTCTTTAAATTTAAATGCCAACATTCAAAGCTTATATTTCCTTCCTGATTTAAAACTCATCTCAATTTATAAGCTTAGAATTTATAAGCTTACAATTTATCTCATCGGGATTTTAAAATACCCGACTTTGGATCCGAATCATTTTAAAATCTTCAACATCTCAAAATCCCACTTCTCAAAAAAAAAAATTCAAACCAATCCTGGTTTTTATTTCCAACAAATTTCATTTGAAATTAAAAACAAACGGGTTTTCCAAAACAATTTAATCTGGCAGCAATCTATCACTTAGAAACTTGAAAATGAACATCGATGATGCTGCAGTCATCACCGAAGTTATTTTCCAGTGACTGAAGTTAATTCAATACTATCTCACTTCCCAAAATTTATTTGAAACAATTTCCTTTCAGAAATACCTCAAAAACAACAATATTACTATTTATCTTCAAAATATTTCCAAAATCTCCGGGGTTTTAACGTTTCAAATTTTATTTTAATTCCAATTTTAACTATAATACATTTGTACAATTTATGCTTATACAAATTCCCATTTTATTTAATTCAATTTATAAATTACATTTACAATTCATATTTATAAATTTCATTTCATAGTTGGATTTATTTTCTCAATCTTTGATTATATTTACAATTTCTAATTAAATATTTCACTTAACAATGATAATACTTTAATATTATCATTTCTAACATCCAAGCAACCATATAATAACTATATAGTTTACCAAAAACTTTCTTTATATCAAAAATATATTTTTGGGTAAAATTATTTCATTCACCCATATTTAAAACAATACCGTGTCGATTGTTCTATTCAAGTGTTTAGAAACCCTTTCGATACAGTTGTCCAGACTGTGCCGACGAAGGTTCATATGCCACTCAATAAACCGATCAACACAATATTAAAACAATTTATATTCACTAACAAATACGCGCTCATATTTATTAATACGCTCAAACTCATTCTAGAGTACTATAGACTCTATTTTATGAGTAATTCCCACCAGAGCCAAGGTTATCACCAACCTATGCTCTGATACCAAGTGTAACAGCCCGCAAATCCGTACCCCTTGAGTTAACACTATTCTACCTAAATCCACTCAAGTTGCACAGAAATACGAACCATTTGGTTAAAGAAGAAGAGGTAGAAGAAGAGAAAACAGATAACAACAACAGAATCTTACCATCGCAGCGGAGTAAAATATAATATATAATAAATGATCTTTACTCAAATCAAATATATCTGTTTACATATATTACATCATCAGAGTACACCAGTCACAGCTCAACATCAATATCATACAAATGGATACACTACAACTCAATCGCAGCGGAAGATATATATAAAACAAGTACTAAAATACGTATTGTCATCCAGCTCGTCTCCTGAGCTTCACAGCATCATATCCTGTGTCCTATAATACTCGGTCTGACCCGAGCATTACAGTTAAATAATACCCGAGTCAGTCTGGAATACCAGCGTGAGAAAATCACACCAAATTGATTATTAAAGTGTCAAAAATCCTTTGAAAACAAAAGCATCTCGTAAGACCACGCCACAAATAAACATGTCGGGTTTTTACCTTACGCTAGCTAAAACATTTTTATAGAAATCCTCTGATATTATAATAGGGTCTATATACAAGTACTTATAAAATAGCCGAAATTGTTACATTATTAAATTCCAGCTACTAGCCACAAGTGGGTAATACAAACAAAACTCGTACAAGGCTCGTAGGGAGAATGGATTTCCAACTAATGACTAGGCACTTGGGTACCACCTGTCACAGTACGGGGCCTAGATCACCGTACCGAGGAGTACGCCCACTCCCTTGCAACACAAGGCCAGGACTACCCCTTACTGGATAATCCCGAGTGAGATCACCCCGTGGTTGGGATCAGCAACCGCCAACTAAGCCGAAATAAAAAGGGACATCTAGACTGGAATGACCTCACCCTGCTTTGGTGCTACCTACCTAGCCTTGCTGCATAACCCCTGATTTTCAATCATTCCCATTTGATGAGGCTTAAGGCTAAGCGTTACCTTTATAGAACACGTCTCTTAGAATGCCCATCGTCCACCTGACGATGTTTCGCAAGCATTCATCCATACAAGTCCGTCCTGGGTTCGAACAGAACCGAAGGCACTATTCCTACTACATCCATTTTGGAAATATCCTCAGAATTAGTAGCGACTAGCCCTTGCACTTCACTGCTCTATCTTCGAATTCAAAATCGTTTTTTTCACGAAACGTACAAACCGGATCGAAGTGGTTTTCAAGAAATAAATCTCGATCCCGGTCTCTTCGAAACGATCAACGCAGTTGGCCAATATTGATAGTCGGTTATTTAACTATCAATTAACATTCACAAACATCCATCAAACAATAAATAATTTCCCAAATTATTTATTTATCTCAAAGATATCTTCACAAGATATATTTCTATTTCAATCCTTTGAAAACAGTTTCTAGACCACCTTTCTTTTCAGAATAAGCTTCCCAAATATTTTCTATCTCCTTTGAAATTACCAAGCACAAAACTAGATTTTAAAATAATTTAAAACACTTTACTTTGAATTATATACTTTTAAAACTTTTAAATTAAAACTACTTTAATAATTTGTTAAAAATACATCTTATATGAATATTTTAAAATAAAGTTACTTAATAAAATATAAAACTAGATTTCCACTTTTGAAACAAAATACCAAGTTACTTTTTTTTTAATAATTACTACTATAATAGATTTGAGAAAATACTTACTTTAGAATTTAAATATTAGAAATAATAAATTTTCTAAACATACCTTTTAAAACAATTTTAAAACCATTAACTTGTATTTAAAAATTTACTTGAAAACGTACTTAGTTATCCAGGGAGAATTCCAACTTCAACCACTTAAATCAATTTTCCAAATTGATTCCTAATTTATTTCCTTTGAAATAAATTTCTTTGCTTATCAGTTCATTTCCAAATTCAATTAATTATGGACTTTATTATTATTTTCAGTTTGATTTTTAAATCCTTTAGCTGAAATATACAAATTTCAGGTTATTCCCAATTTCTTCTTTATTCTTCTTAAATAATTTAAATCCTAAATTTAAAATAATTGTTTTAATCTTTTAAACAGTAACATTGAAGTTTAAGTTTTTCTTAACTTTCTGTTTATTCATAAATTTCTTTCCACACACATAATTTATTAATTAGCGTTTTGAAAACACTAATATTCTTATCCAATTCATTTTAGTTTATTCACATTCTTTATAATTATTTTCTTAAAAATTTACTCTTTTTATTATTTCTTTCTAAAAATCCAATGCTATATAATTTGATAACTCAGAATCCAGAATATATCCAAGCAACTATAGCATTCAATATTTCAATATAATTCATCACAGAATATCCACAAAGCATAACAGAGAATAAATAAACAATATATATATATATATATATATATATATATATATATATATATATATGACGAGGGACCCAGTTGGATCCCTCCAACCTGTTTTTCCCTGCATCCACAATCTTCAGCACTATATAATATACCAATTCCAAAATATCATTCTATATCTCATCAATTCATTCAACCATTCAAACAATTGTTTAAATTTTATCATTTTAAATCTAATTTTAAACTGAGTGAGATTAACTCACCTTTGCTTTTTGTTTGCACTCCGCTTCAACATTGGCTTGGTTTCTCGATTTTTGACCTTAAATAAACATTGATATGGTTTATCAATATTCGAGTTAATCCAAAAATCAATTTTCCATTTAACAACTAATTTAACCATTCATTTGATTTTAAACCAATTATTTAATCTTACCAACTTCCCTTTTTGATAAATTAACTTAACTAATCAACAATTTATTACCATTTAAATAAATTAATTTTGAATTAACAATTTGGTCTTAACTAGTAACTTGATTTTTTTTATTTTTACTTTAAACTAAATTCTCCTTTTAAACAATCCTTAATGAATAAAATAATTTAATAAGTTCTTACTATAAAATCTCCTTAATTAATTTTTTTTTTATTTCTTCAAGTACAACAGTAAATTACTTTATTGTAAATAAATTTTCTGTTAATCTAAATATATATGAATTTTAAAAACAATACCTCACTAGCTCTGCAAACCCAAAACGAACTGCTACCATCATCCTAATCGCAACCTTCATCGATGAATTTCTCTTTCCCCTCACTAACGCACGCCCACGGCCATGCTCGCGCTCGGCCATCACCTTGGCCGACTCTCCCCGTGCGCACGCGAACACACGACGCTTCACCACTAACCCAATTCAACCCTAAAACCCATCGCCGCACGCAGTTCTTCCAAGCAATCGCTCGCGTGCTTCATTGACCTCGCCCCTTTCTCTCGGCTTTCGAAGACCCAGGGAATCTCGAGTTCAATCGACTCGAATTGAACAGAATGAGTCGCCGATTCTATGGGCAGAAGAAAGAAGACATTCAGTTATGCCAATTTTTTTTTTACGAACGGGTTTCGATTATGGACTGGAAGAAGAAAGGGATAGCTAACTAGTTAAAGAGAATGGTGACGTGATTCCTTGCTTTAAAATATTCGGCCATTAATTTATAAACGAACTGTCTCTTTCTCTTTTTTTTTTTAAAGAAGGGCTTTGATAAAAAATGATGAACGATGGTGTATACTAGAAGATAAGGGAAGCGTGCTGAGCAATGGATAAGGATGGCGTATAGAGGAAGCTTAATTAATTAAATTAAATTTTATTAGGTTATTACCAATTAAATCCCTAGCACGTTAATATTTCGTACACTCACACACTAATTCCGATCAAAACGAAATTTGAAATCCTCTAATAATACAATATTACGGATCCAATGGAACGGGTTTCATCAAATTCCGAGACCGTGCCTCGTAAGGCTCTTTTTAAATTCAATTTAAACAATTAAATTTCAAAACTTAACAAACCATTTTTAAATTTGATTTCATCACTTCTGTTCTCTTCAGTATTATGAATATAAATATTACAAGTCTTCAAATCATTTTTAACAGGCTTAAAATTTCCGATTCAACATTTTACTCAGCTTCAGATTATTTAATTTTATAATTTAATCATCAATAAATTGTGATATTCATAATTTAAGTTAAAATTTCTTTTATTGAATATTTAAAATTAATTAAATATCCTGATTTCAATTGCTTAAAAATTCTGGGTCGTCACACTAAAACTCTTTCACAAAAATGATTTTAACACTATTTTTAATACAAAGCTCATTTTTGAATCTGTTTTTCAAACTATTAGTATATACAAACATTTACCTAATTTGTTCGAGAAATCCAATTAAACGACTTAGCAAAACAAGTGGTATGAATTGCTTGCATTTAGTTTGTCGGTTAATACTTAGACTTATTCGAGTGAAATCTTGTGACAATTTTCGAGTGGAAATCTACAATTTGTTGGTAAATATTTAAGTTAAGCTAGTGGTTATGGGACATGAAGCTAAACTCGTTTATTTACCGTCTTGGTGTAATTTACACTATTATTTATCTATGATGATCATTTTGTGGTTTAGACTAGCGATATGTGATGTCTCTTAGTCTGCAGGGGGACTGTACCCCGTTCTTTGGAGTTTTGACTCATTTTTATGGGCTAGCGACCTATGGTCTTTTTATGGAGTTCAGTTCATCGGGCGTACCATTGTACTACGTCATTGTTCCGTCTTATTTGAGTTTCAAGTTTCTCGAGCGTACCATTGCACTACGTCGTTGCACCGGCTCTATGGATTAACGATCCATGGGATATCATCCTGTTTATGATACATGTGTTAGTAAGTTTTCATGCTCTTGTTTGTGATAGGCCTCCCCCTCTTTGTGTTTTCTGGAATTCTAATTATGGATTTCTAGAATTTTTGTTTCACCAATTTTTATGATATGCATTGATAAGCTCTATCAACGTTTGTGGTTCGGTGAATAAGAATAAAGAATATGACTTTTTTTTACTGTATGAGAAAATTTGAGATATTATATGATATTTATAGCTAGACTGATCCGTTTATTATTTTACTTCTTAAATAATGCTCGGGTCAGACCGAGGTGTTTCAGGGGCTTCTACTTGACTTCTTTTCTTGGACCGTTATCTGACTTTTGGCTAGCTACTTTAGTTTAGTAGTTTTTATTTTTATACATTCGAGACAGAGACTCCTTGATGTATACATATTCTTTTGTCTAGCACTTGTACCTAATCTCTTGGGATGTAGTGGATCTTATTTGACCAATACTTTGATGTATACTTCTATGTGTCATATTCATATCTGTTTCTGCCTTAGTGATGTGAATATTTGTGACTCATTTTGTATTGTTCTTATTTTATATATTTTTTGAAGGCCACATAGCCACTGCGTAGTAGCTTTGAGTTTGTAATTGATATGTCGGATTTCCTCTTGAAATGAAATGCATGATATACTATCTGACATATTTGTACTTGCACAAAGCAATTAGATGGATGGTCGCTCCTCAACAGCCTTATTGTTTGTACTAACTGATAGCATTACCCAATAGTGTTCTTGGTTAGTGTGCGTATAGAGGTGGGGCGTCACAGCTTGGTATTAGAGCCAAACTTTGGAACAATGTAGTATAATCTAGCAAGGATCATTGCCCTAAGTCACTCTTAGGAATTGTGCCTTAGGATTTAACTCGTGCCTTAGGACCCGTTTTATCCTATTTTCTTTTTTTAATGCCCTGTTTTATGAATCAAGTTGCTTGATACTCATTCTGAGAATAACCTTTTTCCTCTTCTTTCATTCTTTCTTAAAGAAGAGAAATGGTTAGACCTGGCTGTTCCAGCACCGGCCAATCCAGTGCTACTCCTCAAGATGGCGTATTCATGTCAGCTCAACAGCTTTTGGATCTTGTAAAGAATTCCTAAGCTGCCGGATCTATTCCTGAGCCTACTCATCCTAAATCCGGGTTTGCACGCTTGTGTAGTGATTATACCCATTTGGATGGAAGGCCATTCAAGGGTTACGAAAGCATTATAGAAGTCCAAGCTTGGCTTAGAACATGCGATCGCATATTTTCTCCAATGAATCTTGTGGATTTACATCGAATCGAAGTGGCTTCTATCATGCTCCAGGAAAGAGCATTAGATTGGTAAGAGCTTTAGATTTCCGAAATTATCGAAGCAGATCTTACTTAGGAGGAATTTTGAGAAAGATTCGTGTAACACCCCTCTCCGAGACCCACATTAACAAAGAGTATTACTAGGTAATACTGTCTGCTAATGCACAGAATAGGGCTGGATAAGAGCGACCATCTATAACCTTGTTTTAAATATCCATCGAATGCATCGACAATACCCTTTTTTTGTGGATCGACATCCAATAAATACTTAATACAAAGCCATAGGTGGCTATAGGATCTATCAGAACAAAATATAACAACTCAAATGCAAAACACATCACAGCATAGCAGATGATCCCATATATACACATATATACAGATACATCATAGAGTATACAAAATGATACATCACATATGTGGTATTGTAACAACCCCCATATTTATCGATTTTATATTTAAATATTATATCGTTAATCGAATTTTGGTCTGAAAAGCTACTATTTGCAAACGGTCAAATTAGGACTCGAGACCACTTCCATTGAGTTCGAAATGCCGTTTACAACTTTTTTAAGTATAAACATCGATAGGTTTGGAGTTAGTGAAATTTCACTAACTTTTCCCGCTTTGGACTTTGGGTTAGTTTAGCCTATTAAGCCCAAGTTCCAACCCCCTTCTCCTCACTCTTCATAAATTTCTAACTAACTGGAAATTTGCATTAAAGGTGAAGAGAATGGGAAATTAAAACTCCAAGCTCAAATTTAATTGCTAATCCAACATTCAACTCCAAATTCAAGTAGAAGATATTGGATTGAAGCTTTGGATTGCTTCTTCATTGCCTTCAAGCTTCATCTTCATCCATTTTAGTGAAAAGGTGAGATTTTTATCTCACACTCTTGCTTATAACTATCTTGGACTGTTGGGAATGGTTCCCTATCACTTTAACATGCACATTTGCATTTGGTTTGGATTGGATTGGCGAAAAACTCCACTTTTTAGTGTTTTTGGTGAATTTCCAGCCTTAGGTCGTTCTGGACCCTTAGGTCGCTCGGGTTCGTGGCTTGCGCGCGTGGAAAAGTCACCAGAATGTTAGGTCGTAGGACGCTCGTGAGTTAAGCCTTAAGCCGAAGGTCGTTCGCGAGTTAAGACTTAGGTCGTTTGGCCTTTATAACATTAGGTCGCTCGCGTGTTAAAACTTTAGGTCGCGCTGGCCTTAAGTCGTAGGTCATCTCCGACCTAATATTGCCTCCACTATTTCACTAGGTCACGTGGGCCTTAGGTCATAGGTCGTAGGTCGTGAGTCTCCTAGGTCGTAGGTCACTCGGTCCTACTTATGTCCCTAAGTCGCGTAACCCTATCACCTTTAGGTCGTTAGGCCTTTATGTCGTTAGGTCGTAGGCCTTTATGTCGTTAGGTCGCGGATACCTTTAGGTCATGAACCACATTAGATCGCAAACCTCTTTAGGTCGTCTGTCCATTAAGCAGTTAGGTCGTTCGACCTGTGATGCCTTAGGTCGTTTGACCCGTGTTACGTTAGGTCGCGTAACCCCTTAGGCCGCTTGACCTTGTTTCCTGTTAGGTCGCGTGACCTTGTTTTTTTAGGTCGTGAATCTTGTTAGGTCGCTCATCCTTAGCTCGCGTTCCTTCTTAGGTCACGCATCCTCTTAGGTCGTTAGACCTCGTTTTTGTTTTAGGTCGTAGGCCGCTTGTCTTCACTAGGTCGTACCGTTTTGGAAGGGGCGCTGCCCCGACCCCGCCGGGAGCGCTGCCCCCTGGACCCCCGCGACATGACCGGGCAGGTCGAACCTCGTAGCGGTGGCGTTGCCCTCGCACCCCCTCCTTGGGGGGTTGCCACCCCCTGGACCCCCCATCCGTAGGGGATCTTATATGAAAAACATTCAACAGAACTTGCTTTGTTGAGATGCTGAGTTGACCATTCTTCGAGACAACTTTAGAAATATGAAGGTTTCAATACTAGTAGTAAATATCAAAACTTTTTCATCATAATGATTTCAACTTTATTTTCAATACCAAACTCGTTTATAAAACCATTTTCCAGTCTATTAGTATATACAAACCTTTACCTCACTCGGATGAGAAATCTAATTAAACGGCCTAGTAAAACAAGTGGTATGAAACGCTTGCGTTTGCTTCGTCGGTTAATTCTTGGACTTGTTCGATTGAACCTCTTGTGACAATTTTCTAGTGAAGATTTACAGTTTGCTCGTAAATATTTAAGTTAAGTAAGTGGCTATGGGACATGAAGCTAAACTTTTATATTTACTAGCTTAGTGTAATTGACACTTCTCGTTGATCATGACGATCATTCTTATGATTTAGACTAGCAATTGTGCGATGTCTCTTGTTTGCTTGGTTAGACTAGACAACACTTGTGTGATTTCATTCACACATACCTTTTTACCTTCTTGGTTAGTCTAGACACCACTTGTGTGATTTCACTCACACATACCTTTTTGATTTTTGGTTAGTCTAGACCCCATCTGTGTGATTTCGACTCACACATATGGGGTAGCTCCCCATGGTCTTCGGACCGTCATGTGATAGGCCTCTTTCTTTTTCATGATTTTCTGGATTTCTTGTGTTGATTTCTGGAATTTATGTCATTGACTTGTTATGAGTACAAGTTTTGGGTATGATACCCTTTTGGATCTTTGAGAAGATTCTTGTGATATTGATTAATCTCTTGTTGATTATCATTTACATACTTACAGTAGTATGATGTTATGGATATTATTCGCATATGCCATTTCTCTTATTTTATATCATATCGTCTGATATTTATAGCTAGACTGATCCGTTTATTATTTTCTTATAAATAATACTCGGGTCTGACCGAGATGTTACAGGTGCTTCAGCTTGACTTCTCCCCCAGTGATTCACTACACAGACTTTTGGCTACTTGTTTAGATTAGCAGTTTTTGTTGTATACACTTGAGATATAGAATCATAGTTGTATTCTTTTGGTATAGCACGTATTTCTTTTCTTTTGTATTATTGTGGATCTTTTTGACCACTACTCTGATGTACACTTTCATGTGTTAGTTATATATTCATATCTACTTCCGCCTTTGTGATATGGATGTCTG
Organism: Allium cepa; assembly: GCA_030765085.1. Classification (NCBI taxonomy): domain Eukaryota; kingdom Viridiplantae; phylum Streptophyta; class Magnoliopsida; order Asparagales; family Amaryllidaceae; genus Allium; species Allium cepa. Next base: position 604,826,488 of record CM060945.1, on the reverse strand, counting down.
TGACTAATTTGTGTTATGCTTATTTCTATGTTTGTTTCCGAAGATTATTTTTAGCCACCATTGATAAGTAATTACATGGATGGTCTCTCCTCATCAGCCTTATTCTCCACGCTAGTTGACAGCACTACACCGTAGTGTTCTTGCCTAGCGTGGGTTTTGAGGTGGGGCGTCACAGGTATGACGACCATAATACAAACAGGAGTAAAAATAATATACATATCAGAGTAGAGAACCAAAAAGGACTACACAAAAAGTTATAACAAAAAGAGCTAGCAGAATAGTCCATGTAGAAGCAAAATAGGCTAAGTCCAAATGTACCTAACCTGAAACCCCTCGGCCTGACCAGAGTATAAAATACACGGGTCAGTCGAGCTAAAAAAATCAGTTAACAAGGATAAGTGATAATATGAGCATAAGGATAATGTGATAATATTCCGAATAGGAAGGAACAACCTAAAGTGTAAGATCACATCGAGTGAAAATATGGTATCACTACACAAACATATAATCTCCAAAGGGATTAAATAACTTATAAAATGCTAAAAGTAGCGGGCCTCATATCATCGGCATTCATAAAACATCAAATATGGTTTAGGGAAAAACCTAAACCCACCATCTAGGCAAACCCAAACCATGCATGAAGAGATCCCATCTCAAACACGCCACAAGGAAAATATATCTCTAAAGAGGAGAATAAAACCTCAAGTAAACGCCAAAAGACAAATCTCATATAACGCCAGTGTAAGCAATTCAAATCTCAAAAAAAGAACTTCCAAGAGTTCAAATTCCTAAAAGGGTAATCTCCACAAATATATATCGAATGGTTCAAAAGACCAATTCCGGAAAGGGCGATATAATATGGAAAATAGTCAAGAAACCATCTGAAAAGTGTTTGCACGTGCATGTGGCCGCAGCCTTGCCAAGTACCATTATCTCGAATAGGTACCTCTCCCGAAGGCAAAACGTCACAATGACAAATATGTTGCAAAGGCAAATAGGCCGCAATGGAAAATAAGCCGCAATGAAAAATGTCTTGAAGATAGATACGTTGCAATGGCAAACACTGCAATGACAATGACCCGAAGGTCCAGTACTGGCACGCCGCAATGGCAAATGTTTTACAAACTCTCGAATAGGTGCCCGAATTGTGTTAACGTGCATCCCATACCACATGCTAACATCAAGCGGTTTACTAACCGCTAGTAAATTTCACACTCAAAGCAGTAAAAGGTTTACCTCGTCTCATTGGTAAACTCTACACGATGGTCAAAACGATCAAACGGACAAGCCAGGATTTAACCGAAAAGATAAACACACGTGCCTCATACCACATGTTTTGCCAAACCATTTAATTCTCCTTCTCATTCGCTCGAATAGTTCCAAAAGTGTATTTTATACATAAAATTATTTATTTGAGAAAACAAGCTTTTAAAACCATTTTTCGAAAACAATGTTGAAGACGATATTTGAAAATTCCCTTGTTACAGAGAATAAATAGATTTTATAGCTTAAAATAATTTAAAAATATTACATAATAATTATTTTAAATACCAATTTATTCTAAAAATTATTTCAAAATTGTTTGGAAAAATCTGTGCTCGAAATCAAAGAAATCACTCCAAATTGTCATCCAAATTAAATTAAAATTCGATTCAATTTTGAATTTCAAATTCATCAAAACTTTGGCTAGCCTATTGATAGGCATCATAGCCCTCAAAAGATTTCAGAAATATCACAAAAACAGGAAGTAGAAGTCAAAAATCGGACTGAAATAGAACATAAAAACACTTTGGCAAAATAATACCCAGGTCTGAAATCTTCTATGGATTCAAATTTCGGGCATAAAACAGGTGGTCGAACGATCTTTGATTGAACTAAAAATTGGTGTGCACAAAGTACAAAACTTTATCTTTCAAACAAAAAAGGATAAATGAATTCCGATAGAAAATGAAAAAGTTACACCGTCTCGAACATGGACTCAGACCATGTTTGCAATAGTTCAAAAACCAAAAATGCACAGGCTTGAAAACCTTCTTGGGTTCAACTTTCATGTATGAAACAGAGGAACAGATTAGCTCGGATTAAGCTGAAAATTAGTAAGCCCGTATTAGCAAACTTCAGCTTTCAAACAAAAAAGAATCATGCAATTTTGATAAAGTATGAGAAAGTTATGATGTCTCAAAGTTGAAACCCGACAGTGTTTTCACAGTAAAAATCTGGGCAAAAACATGCTCCGAGTCAATGTTCGGCAGCATATATCTATAAGCTATATAGGTTCAAATGACCTAAAATTTGGTATACTTATAGAGAAAACTTTATCTTTCAAACAACAGAAGAATCACGCCACTCTAGCAAGAAACGAATGAGATATGATGTATCAAACATGGACTTAGGCCATGTTTGCAGCAACTCAGAAAACGGTGCAGGAAATTTTCCGGCTGTACATTGATTTTGCAGCGCAGCTTTCAGGCATCAAATAAATATGTTTTGCAATGAAATTTAGCATACATATACTATAACATACAGGCTGTCAACTGAAGATAATCTGGCAGCATTTAGTTGCCAGAATTGGGAGAAAATGACGTGCAAAGTAGCACACAAATTCAGTTTTCCCAGAAACAACATGAACATAATCAATATATTGAAACTATTTTCGGATAGATTTCGGCATTTTGAAGCTTTTTCTTCGGCTAGCAATTGTGAGCAGTAACTCACCTAGGCAAATAGCAAAAATAAAACCAATTAGCTGAAGAAGATTGAAGCTTTTGGTGAAGAAAGGCCTTCAAGAACATGTAAATGTTGAAAATTGAACATGAATGAAAGAAGAAACACGTTACAAACAATTTCATGATCAAACTCAAGTTTTTTGATGAAATATGCTAAGTATTGGATTTGATTACCTTCTCTTACTTATTTTTTTGATCATTTTCTCTTTTATTTCAGCAAGATTTGAAGAAAATTTTTAATTTTGAAAAGAGGTGGCCATGGGTTTCTTTTTACTACCTGAAAGAAGAATAGGGAAAAAATGAATGTACTCATTTCTCAAACTTGGGTAAGCACTATTGGGCCTAATGGGTTCCAAAAATAAAAAAAAAATAAATGGCCTAAGTTTATTATTTACACTTATATTATAAAGGCTTCATATATACACTAATTACACAATAAAAATGCACTTTTCTCCATATTTTTACATAATGAAAATATGTAACTTTTATACTTATAAAATAAAACATTTTACACTACATAAAAGATAAATTTATATTTTTAAAACATTTTTGTTATTAAAATCCTTTATTTCACAAAAATATACATTTTTACTCAAATAAATGCATAATTCCACGTTTTTAACTTCTAAAATTCGACGAAAGGTATTTTTCTTGCTTAGAAAAATATAACTAACCATTCTAAACTCAAATTGTAATAACCCGAGTTTTTGGACATCTGATATGTGGATAATTAATTGGTTTATTCTGTTGAACGAATAAATTCTGATATCTGGAAATATAAGTATCTAGAAATAATAAATTTTACAATAAATTAATATATTATAGATATATTCAAAATTCCATAATATTGGAAATCTTTAGTGTGTGTGTATATCTGTATAAGGTCACTAAGAAATAGTAAAGATATTAATATAATTCAAACAGTTTAAAATGCAATACTCTCTTTTATTCATTAAAAATTTGTAAAATTATTATTTTCAAACAAAATAATAATGTGTGGTTTTAAATATAAAGGAAAATAGATTTTGAGTTATAATGATTATTTACTAAATTTGTGTGTGTTTATTTAAATATATATATGTGTGTTAATTTAAAATTAAATTTGAATTTGAGATTGTAATTCAAAAGATAAATATCTTAAAGTGAATTGGACTAACTAATATTTAAAATAGGATTTAATAAGTTTTATGCTTTCAACATAATTATAAAGTATGATGTAAAACACATATAAAAATAAATAACAAATATAATCTAAAAAAAAATTTGTTAAGACAAATGTAAGCCTTTTAATACATAAATTAACAATTGTAACTTGGGTTAGCATGCAATGTAACATGTGGCAATGTTTTCTTTAAAATTGAATTTTAATAATATATTGAGAACCTGACCATTTCTCTTCCCAGTTCAAATAACTTTGAAAACTCAGAACTTATAATCAGTAAGGATGTAAAATTAAGATATGAAACTAGCCTGTAGAAACTTTCAAAACTGGAAATCCAAGAGCATATAACTGAATCATGCCTGCAACTTCAAAACTTCTCAACTTGGAATCATTCAAAAAGAAGAAGAAGAAGATCAACAACAAGTTCATAATCAGTTTTTTTTGTAGGATGCTCTGTTCTCTTCAAACTCAGGTGAGTAAACTTCTAAAATTGAAATTGCTTGCATTGGCATGAGATGAATATTTGAAGTATGGTGTGAAGTTGGTTATTCTTGATGTTAAGAATGATTTCATATTTATATATATGTGATCGAAACAGTGATTTTGTTTAGAACAGGCTCAGCATCTCTCTGTTTAAAACAATACAGGGTTAGAAACTTGATTTTAAAAAAAATTAAATCACCCAATTTTAATGATCTTTAGACCTCGATCTCTAAATGGAAATTGTTTGTATGAGTACAACACCACATTTAAAATTTGTTTCGAGTAAAAATAGTAAGGCAATTTCTCAGAAATAAATTATTACAGCAATAAATTCATTTTGGTCAAATTTCGATCATCCTGATTTAATGATTGGGTTACCAATTCTTGTTCATGTTAGAGTAATGTGAATTTTAAGTTAGGTCTTGAAGTTTTTAACACCGTATGAAGTGACGAAAACTGAGTTGATCGGAATCTAAAGATGGGTTGATTTTCGGCGATTGGTGCAATGTTGGGGGTCAGAGCTTTGTCGTTGAGAAGCTTGGATTGATGGCAAGCCTACAAAAATTGGTGCGGTGGTTTATAGGGTGGTGATTTATTCTTTTGAACTATATTTAGGGTTTAAACTCTCCGTGGGAAGGGGATGGTTTCTCTGGCAATTTCGGCGTCACAGTGAAGTTTTAGGCGTGCGGTCTAGTAATAATTGAAGGGGAGGGTCAAGGCGCCTGGCTTGGTGGATTTATGGGTGATCGACAATGGGAGATGGCGAGACAAGGGGCTGTTGTAGGGGTTTATGTTCTTCCACTTTTGAGTATAAGGTTCGATTTTCGTTCTGGTGATTGTGTCGGCTTTCTGGGCCTATAACTGTGAAGTGGTGGATTGCCTCGACTTGCTCGAGTGATCAGTGGTGAAATTAGTGGGAAGTTGGCGTTGTACACGTGCACCCAAACGTGCACAGTCCCTCCGTGTTTTAAGGATGGTTTGGAGGGATATTGGAAGAAGAAGAACATGAGGGAGGAAGAAGTTGTTGGGTGGGCCGTGCGTACTTACTTTTGGCCGGTCAGGATTATGACGGGCTGGACTCGGTTAAACTATTTCCTCAATCAATTTTCTTTGTATAATGAATGAATGTTAATTTAAAGTTTGATGTTTAAAAGAAGTTTTTTTTAAAAAAAATAAAAAAATAAGTGAATAACATAATTCAAAGTTTAAACTTTTGTTTAAAATTTGTTTGGTTATAAATTTTGCTTTAGTTAAATTATGAAATGAACTTCTAAGTGTTTTCAAATAACATGACATTGGTGTAATTGATTGTGATTAAAGTATAAATTACTGAATTAACCAAAATGATTAATGTGGGAGATTAAATTAAGGTAAATTAGTTTGGGAAATTTATCTAGGATAATTAACTACTTAATTAAGGATTGATAAATCTAGGTTAATTAATTAAGAAATAATTAAGTAATAAGTAATTAAAAGGTTAATTACTTAGTATAAGAGAATTATTGAAGGTAATTACTTAATGAAGTAATTAAAGGAAATTAATCACTCTATGTAATTAATTAAGTAAATGCGGTTAATTTTAATTAATTAATTAAGTTTAATTAATTAAAGAGAATTATTTGATGATGGATTAAGTATCATTAACTAATGCAATAAGGGAAGTGTAATTATTTAGTGAAGAAATTAATGAATAATTACTAGATGTAATTAATTAACTAGAAATTACTTGGTGGAAAGTAATTGAAAGAATAATTACTTAGTGGAAGTAATTAAGTATTAATTACTCAGTGTAATTAAAAGACTAATTAATGTAATTAAATCAAGAAGTTGGTTTAACCAAGTAATTAAGGATAGTTTATGTTTTATTAATTAATACTGGAAGGATGATTAGTCTATAATGAAAGATTAATCAAGGGTAATTAAAGATTAACCAAGCGTAATTAAGGATTGATCAAATTAAGGATTGATCAATGGTAATTATGGATAATTAAAGGATGATTAATTAATTAGTTAATATAAGTAATGGTAAATCTAAGTGATTAATGTTGGATATTAATTTAATTAGAGATGAGTTAAATTAATTGGAAAAGTGATCAATCTTGTTTATGAAGGATTGAATGATGTTAATGCCTTGAATTGGTTGATATATTTGATATGAAATGATTAGTGATAGAATATGTTTGGTTTGAGCTATGATAGTGTGGTTATCAATAAACGATGAATTGTTGAGTAAAAGTGACATCTGATATTTAAAAGAGTTGAACTGGATTTAATTAAATAACTTGGGTTAAGATGACATGAGATTTGAAGAGACCGGAGCCGGGTATTAGTAAATAGCCGGAACCACTTCGATTTGTAATATACAAATTCTTATATTGGAATGTGGTATTATACAGGCTGGAATGTAATGTATTGTGAAATATGGATATTTAACTTGAAACTGTTGTGTGATAGATGTTGACTAAGAGAACGTGTAAAAAGGGTACGAGTTACCTCGATATTCTCATGTGTTATGGTTTGGTATTTCATATTATATGAGTTTACTCACGCTGGTTTCCAGCCTGACCCGGGTGTTACTTTGATGTAATGCTCGGGTCAGACCGAGTATTACAAATTTTCAGGTAAGGACGTTCTGGAGCTAAGGAGGCGAGCTGGCGGCACGGACGTATGGAGAGTTACCACTATGATATTGTATATATCTAAGACATGTTAAATTGTATCTTTCCAATGATGTATAAAATTGTTGTAACTCTGATATTGATGTAAATTGATAGATACTGTTTTCTTTGGTATAACTATTATTGATATTATATTTTATCCGCTGCGAATGTGAGTTTGTGTGTTTCTTTTCTGTTCTTCTTCTATCTCTTTCTTCTTTTATCTAACTATCTAGAATTTTTGGGATCGAAAATTTCGGGTCGTTACATTTGGTATCAGAGCAAGGTTAAGCGAGAACCTTGGCTGTGGTGGGAATACTCTTAAGGAAAGGGTCAATGGTACCCTAGAATGAGTTGAGTGTATATATATGAGAGAGCGTACTTGTTATTTTCTTATATAAAGGTTCTAAAATGATTTCAAAGGTAAAATGAATCTTATATAAGAAATAGATTATCTATTATATTAAGGAAATTGGTTGTAGTATTAATTAAATTAAAAGTAATAGTAAGAATTAAATTAAGAAGTAATAGAATGCAATCAAATTGAAATTGGGATTAAACAAAGATAAGTTTGAAATGGATTCAAACTAAAATTTAAATCCTGAATGGAAAAAACAAAATTTAGAATAAGATGAATTAGAATTGGTTTCAAACCAAAGAAATAGATGGTTATTGTGTTTAATAATGGAATGATCATTCTTCAATAAACAATAAAATGTTTTAAGGAAGTAAACATTTAAAAAGGAGAGTAAACTTGTAAATTTGAAAGAATGTAAATTAAAATGGGTTTCCAATTATGAAGTTCTGAATTCTAAATTTAAACATTTGAAAATTAGTTTCAAAATGTTAAAGGAGATAATATTTTGAATATGATCTTATTTTAAAATAAGACATGTTATTTAATATATTGAATGAAATGGTCCTATTTCAAACAAGAGTTGTTTGAAAATTTAAAAGAAATTTGTTTTGAATTAAAAACCAAAGGTGGTTTAAAATTTCAAAGTATAACTTGGTATGTAAAAGAAGTAAAATGTGTGTGTGTGTACATATATATATATATATGTGTGTGTGTGTGTGTGTGTGTGTGGACGGTTTGAAATAAACTCTAAATATTGAGTTTAAAATTGGGAATGAGATGTGAAAACTCAAAGTGATAAGTTTTTGAACTTATAGATGGGAAAGAATTTTGAAATTTGAATAGGAATTCAAATTGTGTGAATTTGCTTGATTAAGTGAATTGAGTTTAACTTAGGAAAAAGTTAAATGGTTGATTGTAATTGAGAGTTTAAGTGATCTCAAATTGGGTTTGAGATCTAGAAATTTAAAATGAATGGATGTTTTAAAATAAATTAGATAATATCATCCTATTGTTGTTAAAAATCTTTAAGTTGTGAATTGGAATTAATTCAAACTAGAGTTGAAATGGATTGGAATTGAAGTGGGTTCAATTGAATGGGTATTAGTCCAAAGTGATTGGAATAACTTGGGATTGTAATTAAAGTTGAATATGTTTAAAATCAAATGGAATTTGATTTAAATTGAACAAGGTATTGAGAATTAATTCAACTTGAACTGGGAATAAATCAAGTCCAATGGAAATTACAGTTATTTAAAATTGGAATTGGGTCAATTTAAATGGAAGAGGAAATTTAAATTGAATTGATTAAGAATGGAGATTGGGAATTGAACAGTTTTGACTCTGGACTATTTTTTTAATATAAATTGTTTTAAAATAAAACTATTTTTTTCAAACTGTTTATTATATATGCAACCTTTCTTTAAAAAGCCGAACTATCTTATACTTGTTTTACAATCATTTTTGAAACTATTTAATAATTTTCCAAATGTTTTATAAATTAATTACTATATTTCATCTATTTTACAAAACCAATTACTATCTTACTATTATTTTGCAATTATCTAAAATTTCTATAATTATTTTAACTATTTTCTAAATATTTTACACCTATTTTACAAACTAGTAATTATTTTCCAAGTACTTATCTATTTTTAACTTTTCAAGCCATTTTCTAAATTTAAACCGGACAGTGTTTAAACTGTTATTGGTTATATACCCAATCGAGATAAGAATAGAGGTGATAATCCAAATAGATTGAAGCAATTGTGATAGGTGAACGAAAATCAAAGTGAATGTGAATAGAAATGGAATTGATTTGGCTAATAATCAATAAAGATAAATACGTAGGATATACGTATGTTATTCTATTAGTATAATGATTTGATCCAGATTCGAGCACAGAATTTCGAGATAGTATGTCGATCCGAGTTGGAATTTTTCACTCGATTTTCGACGGCGAACCTGGATATGGATTGTTGATTGGTTTTGGACATTCTCTATCATAGTTATGACTATGCAAGGAGAATGACGGTTTCTGATCAAGAAACCAAATCTGAGTCCGCATTAGGAAGTCGAGTGGAGGATACTAGTTCGAAAGTGAAATTGTGTGATCGAGTGAGTGATCAGATTGGTATGGCGTACGGTTGATATATGTACATCGTACGGATTTGAGTGAAATTTATATTGAAAAGAGTAATCAAATTTGAATATTTGATTTTGAATAAACAAAGTTATATATCTTTGTTATATAAGATAAAACTCCACTTGATGAATCTTTTGCCGGAAGGAAATGTTTTTTGGAGGTGTTTGAAGTATAAAGGAGTTTTATACAAGTTTGAAATGATCCAAAGTTTTAAAAATTATATATATATATATATATATGTGTGTGTGTGTGTGTGTGTAAAGGATCATATGAGGATTTTGGAAAAAGGGGGTTGCATTGGCGATCGCACCTCGACCGAACACAGTGTCGCCTCTATAGTCGAGCGTGCGAGCTAGCGAGCTATTTTTCCGGCACCGCCTCCTTCTCGATACTAGGCCATGTGCAACCCTCGCCATGATTTACCAGGTCGCAACTGCTTTGAATCTGGCATCGCATAACGACCACCACTATGTGAATGTTACGCAGTTGTGCCCCATAATTTTGAAGTCGTCGTTGACCCTCGCTGCTACCTCGATCCTACGACATCGCGTGCGAGCATTTTTTTTCAATTTGAAACCACGACCACAAATTTAGAAAATGATTTCGATTTTGGTTTTGGAAACAAAAGAGGTGTGTGGCCATTATTTTGATTTGAATGAAAAAATATTCATTCGCTCGTTTTTTTTTTCCTTTGGATTTGTAAAATAATAATAAAACACACGGCAATAAAATTAGAGGAAGAAGTCGCATGTTAAAAACAGATGAATACGTGCTTGAAATTCTTCAATGTGTCTTCAAAGATCTGTAATAATATTAAATGCAAAAATATTATATTTTAATTTTAAACTCAAATTTAAGTCGTCTCAATTCCGCAATCCAAAATCTCGATCTCCAATCGAGGCATGCCTCCAGCCGTTTATAAGGTTATACCCCTATTCCGAACACAATGGAAAAGTTTTTGGGTCTAAATTCGATCGTATGGATAAGAAAGCTTTTTGGACAAATTATTTGTTTTAAATTTCGATATAATTTCAGCGCGTTTTCTCATCGTACGATTAAACAATCAATCCAAACCCTATGAAAATTGAACTCGATAATAATAGAATATTACGGATCCAATGGAACTGGTTTTGTTAAATTCCAAGACTGTGCCCTAGGAGGCTATTTTTAAATATCGATTTAAACGATATAAATTCAAAACGGAACAAAACACTTCCAAATCCAATTCTGAAGCTTCCATCATCTTCAGTATTGTAAATATAAATTTTCTAAGCCTTTGAAATATTTTTAACAAGCTTAAAAATTGAAGATACAATATCTTACCTAAGTTTAATAATTAAATTCAAAATTTAATTCCAAATAAACGGATATTTTGGAAATTCAATTTAAACCAACCTTCAGTTATTTAAAACCAATTTAAATATTTCGATTTCAAATGATCAAAATTCTAGGTCGTCACATTCTTCCCCCTAATAGAATTCATCTCAAAATTACTAGCTAAGAAGAATGATCCTCAACCCGTTTATCATTTTCGCAAAACCAAACAGTTTTATCAACTTGCCAAAACAAGTCTTCATATTAAAGACCTGTTATCACTTTAACTAACTTTTCAAAATCATCCATAGTTTTCAAACAATATTGTTTTCTCAACGATTCAAATTTAAATTTAAATTCAAATTTTAAATTATCAAAATATTCTCAAAATTTTTCTAACACCCTAAGTTTTGGAAAAATTTCGCCAGCGTCTCCTTTGCGCGGCAAGCTCGGTACAACTACAAAATGCCACCATGGGTCCCTAGATTTCAAAAAGAAAATGAAAAGCCTAATGGCTAGACAAGAAAATCATCAAATTTCATATAGAAATTTAAATACATACCTTTTTTTTATGCAATTATATTTATCTTCTGAAATCAAAATCACAATTTCCTTTTCCTTTATAACACCTATATATCCTACTTAACGATAATATCCAATCACAGCTTTCGAAATCATTTTATACATTTCTTTTCAAAAGTTTCAATCGTTATTTCATTTAAGTCCGTACGATGTCCGTAGATTATCAGTACGCAATATCAAATCTGATCACTTGCTCGATAACACAATTCCACTTATATGCTAGTATCGCCCACCCGTCTTCCTAGTGCGGACTCAGATTCGGTTTCACGAACAGAAACCCCCATTCTCCTTGCATAGCCGTATACTATGACAGAGATTTCTAGAATCAACCAAAAATCCATACCCGGTGTTCACCGTCGAAAATCGAGTGGAAAATTCCAACTCGGATTGATATAACTATGTCAAAATCCTATGCTCAAATTTTGGATAGAATCGATATGTGAATAAAATAATATACGTATATCCTATATATTTATTCCAATTGATTTTTAGTTATATCAGTTTTCTTTTATTCATGTCTACATTGATTTCTATCCACTTATTCACCATTATCCAATTCACAATTTCCAGTTTAATCTTCATTCACTTATTAATTTAGAATATGTTCTCAATTCCAAATTTTACTTAAGAATTTCACCGTTTGTTTCTTGTGTTCAATAAATATTTTATAACTTCTTACATTTATTCTCCACTTCACCACTGAAGTTTATAACTATTTATTTTTAAACTGGATCCTCAATTCCATATGAATTCAATTTTTATCTTCAATTAGTTTCACTTACTAATTTCATTTTAATACTTTGTTTAATTTGGTTCAACTCGACAAATTTTCCATTTCACTTAATTCAACTCAATCCAAATATTCAGTTTTAATTCAAATTTTAAGCTTTGATAAGTTTTCCAACTTATTTACATTTCACAGTATTTTAATTTTAACTTTTCTTCAAGTTAGATTTTATTCTAACAATTTCAAATTTTACAAGTTATCAAACTCGATTATATTCTATAATATTTTAAATAGGATTCCAGAGTCTTTCCAACATTTAAATATCATTTTTAAAATCTATTCAAATTATCTTTTGAATTTCCAAAACCGAACCTAGTTTTTTAAACAATTTCAATTTTAAAACATTTCGGCAGCAATTCCTGTCCTAGAAACTCGAAAATGAACATCGGTGATGTCGCGATCATCATCAGAATTATTTTCCAGCGACAGTAAAGAGTTTAGTGCTTTCATCCCTTCAAAAATATTTTTCCAAACATTTTTAAATTCCATTGGATTTCAAATCCAATTCAAAAATATTTCCCAAATAATTTCACCATTATTTTTTCCATGACTCTTAAAATCATTTCCAAACTCAAATGGGATTTAATTTCCAAATTTTCCAAATTTCAAATTCTTTCAATCCGCTTTCAACTATTTCTCTGGAATTCTATTTCAAATTATAAATTACATTTGCAATTTACAATTTACATTTACATTTACAATTCCCATTTGTATATGAATTTGTTTCTTAGCTCTTTGTTATGATTTCAATTTCTTATTCAATTTCTTTACACCATAATGATAGTAATTTAATATTTTCACTTCCTAATAAACAAACAACCATATACTATAATTATTTATGGAAAATTATTTCTTTTATATACAAAAATAGTTTGGGTAAAATTATTTCATTTACCCTATTTTAAAATAATATCGTGTCGAGTTGTTCTGTAGATGTGTTTAGAGATCCCTATCAATAATGTTAATTACTCGTATTGACCAGAATCCATATCCCACTTAACAAACCAATCAACACAATATAAAACAATTTTATATTCACTAACAAATACGCACTCATATCTATTACTACACTCAAACTCGTTCGAGAGTACTATTGACTCTATCTCTAATGAGTAATCCCCACCAGAGCCAAGATTATCGCTTAACCAAATGCTTTGATACCATATTGTAATGGCCCCATTTTTCGACTTTCGAAAAATCGACATCAGTATGTCCACTGTATCAAATGCCGAACAATCGTATGCCGAAAAACCGAACCTTTGGGTTAAAGAAGAAGAGGATAGAAGGAGAAAACAGAAACAATATCAAAATCTCACATTCGCGGCGGAACAATATATAATAGATAAATGAATAATCTTTAAACGAAAAAAACTATATCAGTTTATACATTACAGCATCAGAGTGATATACAAAACAACGGCGGAAAAGAATATCATGTACTAGTGATACATCTCGCCATCCAGCCTGCCTCCAGATCTCCATTGCATACTTTCCTGACTTTGCTCTAGAACAATTGATAACCTGACTCTAGGCTGCCCGTGTGAAAAATTTTGGTCCCCCCGAGTTTAGAAAGGGAACAATAAACTTCAGGTTAGTCATGGGACTGGTATGAGATCTTAAAATAGTTATTTGCACAAAACGAAATAATAAGAAATCCTCTATGCTTTTTGGAAAATGAAACTACCATAAGGCCTTTCAGCACACACATAATGCAATTGCACACTTGGGGAAGATTTCCCTTATGACAGTCAAACATGCTTGATACGCAAAATCTTTTTGATATTACTATTAGTGCATAATGTGGAAAACGTTTCGAAACTATAATATTACTCTTAGCCAGCATAGGTACCATTATATTATGCCTACTATAGCTACCATTTAAGAATGGCAGGTTATACAACTGCAATCGTAAAGGGCTCGTACTGAATGTTTTGATTTCCAACAAATGGTCAAGGCTAAGGAACTTCCTCCATCGAATGTGTATGCCTCTGGAAGGACGCTCGAGAACCTAACCGGATCTCTGCCAAGACAAGGTCGGGTTACCTCTGTAACAAGGTAACAAACTGTCTCGAGTATGCAATCCCCCGGTCTAGACCATCCTTTTTCGCGGTGCCTTAACAATCAATAACCACATAAGTAAATAATTTTGGCTCCATACCAGAATACCACATTTTTATCCATGCAAGTTAAATATCTAGGCTCCATACCAGATACCACTTTTTATCCAAAAGGAAATGTGCATACTCCGAGGGCTAGACCCCATAACCTTGCCGCATCCTTCCTGTTTCGACCATTTCCGGGGTGTGAGGTCAAACGAAGTCTAGTCCACAAAGCTATGCTTTTCACAAAAGCCATGTTTCGATCAACAAATGATCATCGCTTAGCATGCCACATACCAAATTGGGAATATATCACTAGTAATAATCAACTACATAACCTCTGAGCTCGTACGTCTGAGAGAATGGTGTTAAGCTAAGAGAATAAATTCTCCAACACCAACAAAAACGTATTTGATAGAAACCAGCTTTATATCTTAAAGTGTAATGTCAGACACACATTCATACAAGTCTGTTTCGGGTTCGAACGGAACCGAAGGCACTTCCTCCAAGTAAGGAAAGAAGCCCTTGAAATCCGCATATTCACTGATCACGTCCGGACTCCCCATCACAAAGGGTGACATAATCTCTATACCGGAGCAACTCAATGCAGAGACATTCGATAGGTAATCCTTTCGTTTTCGAAAATACCTGGTCTTCAACGCCATCTTCAAATGCAATCCTATTTCATTGTATCATTATTTGGAATGGGTTTTATGACTCAATGTCCTATCCCGGCTAATCCGAATAATGAACGCATATTTTATAAATAAGTGGTAACATTTAGATTTCAGGTAATCACAACAAATTTTCACTTTGATCATTTAAACAAAAGATCCATCACAAAGATTCGATATGCTTTTTGGATAACCATTTGGAATCCGACCCCCGGTAGCATCGAAATCCAAATGTCGTTTAAAGGCCTGTATTGATAGTCGGTTATTTAACTATCAATCAATATTCACGACACTCACTAGATTTAAATAATTTTCCCCCAATTATTTATTTTCAAAATATCTTCGCAAGATATATTTTCACAATCAACCCTTCGAAAACAAACTTCAAATCACATTCCTCATGCGAAATAAATTTTCAAATATTGTTTATTTCCACTGGAAAATATGTTGAGTCCGAGTATTTATAAAATATTTTAAATCACCTATCCAAAAATATATACTTGGAAACATTTTAAAATTAAAACTATTTTAAAACATTTATTTTAAAATATTTGTTATAAAATTTTGTACCAATATCTCATATAAACTCAAGTCCAAACTAATTTTAAAAATAAAATTATTTGATAGAGTATAATCAATTAAATAACCATTTTCTAAATCAAATATCAATTAAATCTTTAAAATAATCACTTGTATAATTAACAAAGTGAATCTTTAATTTAAAGATTTAAAAACAACTTACGAAAATAATTCCTCCAAAAATATTCTTTTTTTAAATCAACTTTTGAAATTTGTTATTCAAACTGGGAATATACAAGGGAAAACACTCTTTCCATTCTAGAATAGTTCATTCAAATCAATTAATAGATCCTTCTGGATTTATATCAATTTATATCCCAAATTCGAAAATTTTTCTTTTCACGCTTTTAAAAATAAACCAATATTTATTTTTAAAACAAATTACTTTTTCCTTTATAAATTCCAATCGTGAATTTATATTTTCAAAAATCCGTTGATATACAATTTTCAAATCGGTTTCCAAATATTCACTTTCAAACAAAATCAAATTCCAAATTGATTTCCAAATTTATTTCAAACACCAAATCAAATTCCAAATTGGTTTCCAAATTTATTTCAAACACCAAATCAAATTCCAAATTGATTTCCAAATTTATTTTAAACACCAAATAAAATTTCAAATTGATTTCAAAATTTATTTTACACACCAAATCAAATTCCAAATTGATTTTCAAATTTATTTTAAATACCAAATCAAATTCCAAATTGATTTCCAAATTTACTGTGTTTTAAACAAATTCGTTTATTTCATTCCAGACTATTGAAAGTCCGAATTTTAAATAAATTCTTCAACTTTTAAACAATATTACTCAAAATCCATTCACTTTCATTTATTAAAATATTTTCCCATAGTTTGGAATTAATTCGATAAAATTTCAAAAATCAATCTTTACCCTTTTAAAATTCATTCTTTTAAATTTATTCAATTCTCTAAAATTAATTTACTTTATACTTTAGAGTTAAATTTCCAAAAATCCAATTATATATCCAGGTATTTTAAAAACACCAGAATATATTCGGCCAAACCATAGCCTTCAATAAATTTCAATCACCAATATAATCATTCACAGATTATCAATAATCACACCACAATATGTAAAAATAAATTCAACAATTTGAGCATTCCAGTTGGATCCCTCCTACTTGTTTCCCTGCATCTACATATGTTTGCACAACAAATAAATACCAATTCCACTTCGTGGTGGAATATCACAGTATATGGGATTATATCATATCATCCGCTATTTTGCGGCGCATAAGGTCGCATCCCTTATATAATACGGGAAATCAGTCACTCCAATATATATATATATATATATATATATATATATATATATATATATATATATATTCTACTATATCTACTATCACATCCAAACAATCAGTCAATAATTGAAATTCTAATTATTTTAATTGGGCGAGAAGATCTCACCTTTTTCCTTTTTATTTGCAATCCAATCCAATTCTGACTTGATTTCATGGTTTTGACCTTGTATAAGCAATTATACAATTTATTAATATTTGAACAATTGGACAAATCAATTTCCATATATTAATTTAATTTTAAACTAATAGTTCTTCTTTAAAAATCTTTTAATATCTTAGAATAATCAAGTAGGTTAATTTAAACCAACCAGTAGATATAAAATATATATTTACTAAATAGGAAAACAAAATGATTTTATACCTTACTGTTAAAATATTTTTCTAACCTATACAAATGTTATTAAAGATGAATTATCAAATTCCTTGTTTCAAAATAAACTAGAAGATTTACAAATGTGTATATATGTATTTATACATGTATTCTATTTATTTCCTAACTGCATACACACACAAATGTGAAAAATATATTTATATTTTATATTTTTTCTACAAATAAACCTTAGAATTTTTCTTTGCTGTAAATTTTTTTATACATATATGTTTAAAAAATAAAAAAAATCTGGTTCAAAATTCTTATATGTATACAAATACCATTGTTTGTACATATTTAAATCAATTGATAAGAGTACTCAATCATATATATATATATATATATATATATATATATATATATGCTAATTACCTTTTTTCTGATACATTTACGTATATATACATTTATAATTTAACAAAATAAGCTGAAAATACCTTCGCTGCCTTCTGCCCTTGCTCGCAAAAACCTAGGTTTCTCTGGCAATCGTGCCTCAACCAAACATAATGTCACCTCCAGAGGCAAGCGTGCGAGCTCACGAGGGATTTTTCCGACGCGGCCTCCTTCTCGGTACTAGACCAGGCGCAACCCTCGCCATGATTTACCAAGTCTCCACTACTTCGAATCTGACATCGCGTCGCGACCACCACTACGTGAACGCTACACAGTTGTGCCCCATGATTTTGAAGTGGTGGCCAACCCTCACTGCTACCTCGATCCTAATACATCGCGCGCGAGCATTTTTTTTCGATTTGAAACCACGGCCCAAATTTAGAAAATGATTTCGATTTCGGTTTTGGAAAGAAAGAGGAGTGCGGCCATTATTTTTATTTGAACCGAAAAAAATCCGTTCTTTTGATTTTTTCTTTTGATTTGTAAAAAAATTATAAAACACACAGCAAGAAAATTAAAGGAAGAAGATGCATGTTAAAAATAGATGAACACGTGTTTGAAATTCTTCAATGTGTCTTCAAAGATTTGTTATAATATTAAATGCAAAAATATTATATTTTTAATTCAAGCTCAAATTTAAATCTTCTCGATTGCGCAACTCAAAATCTCTATCTCCAATCGAGGATGCCGCCAGGTGTTTATGTGGTTGTACCCCTATTCCGAACGCAATGGAAAAGGTTTCGGGACCAAATTCGATCGTAAGGAGAAGATAGCTTTTTGGACAAGTTATTTGTTTTAAATTTCGATATAATTTCTGCGCGTTTTCCCAATGTATGATCGAACGATCAATCCAAACACTACGAAAATTGAAATTCGACAATAATACAATATTACAGATCCAATGGAACTGGTTTCGCCAAATTCTGAGACTGTACCCCGGAAGGCTATTTTTAAATATTGATTTAAACGATATAAAATCAAAACTGAACATAACACGTCCAACTCCAATTATGAAGCTTCCATCATCTTTAGTATTGTAAATATAAATTTTCCAAGCCTTCGGAATATTTTTAACAAGCTTAAAAACTGAAGATACAATATCTTACCCATGTTTCAATAATTAAATTCAAAAATTTAATTGCCAAATAAAAAGATATTTTTGAAATTCAAGTTAAACCATCCTTTAAATATTTTAAACCAATTTAAATATTTCAATTTCAAACGTTCAAATTCTGGGTCGTCACACATAGGGGTTTCTAAACTAATAAGGAACTTGTAGAGTAAGAACAAATATGATTATAATATAACATATCAACAACAAGCATATATCATCAGTTACAAATTTAATTATAATATAAATAACAGATTATGGTGTCAGATGTCACCGGTGAATAATTACAGATAATGGCTTACTCTATATAATAATTAAATAATTTGCAGTTCAAAATTTAACATCATATTTCAATTGTCATTTAAAGGTGAACTAAATTTATTAAATATATAAGAATGTTAATGTGAGTGATTGCTCACCTTTCGAGGCTAAAGAATAAGAAGATGATACAGACATGCACACAGATCAGACACAAACGACTAGTGGGATAGCAACAAGCTAGGAATTGTTGTGATAAATTCGATATTGAGAATGTAAGTTAAAATGGACTAGAGATCAATGAAACAAATATATATAGCTATATATTTCGAAGTTAAAAATTTTAAACACGTGTTAATAATAAATCGTTATAGTATATATATATATATATATAGTTGAAAATCAATATTAAACTCAAAAATATATACATATGTTTTAAAACCAATCCAAACGAAATCTCTATATTTATAATTCAAAAATCAATGTTTATAAAATCTTTACATTTCTTTCAAAATTTCTTCAAATCCATTTTAAACATAATCGTTAACACAAGTAACCGTGTGTATACTTACACACAGATATATATATATATATATATATATATGTACGTATGTATATGTGTATGTTTTCTAAAATATTAATATTAATGTAAATATAACCTATTTTATAAATATATATACGTCTCAAAATATTATAAAACATATTTTATGCAGAATTATATATTTCGGAATATTAACATTTATTATACATACATATATTTATATTGAAATCAATGTATTTGTAAATTGTAGAAAAATCAATAGATAAAATCGATATAACTTACAGACCTATATATAAAGTATTATATATAGACTTAAATAGAAAATAAATAGATTACATAATAAATAACATAAATATAATTCCACGGTTCTTATATAATCTATCTAAACTTATAGTTTGAAAATCTATATATAGTACTTTTTTGGTCACAGCAAAATGACGACAAGATTACATTGTATTACTATATATAAAAACTATGAATCGTAGAAAACTATAAAATAAGGGAACGCAAAACATAGCACTTTACATATAAACAAATAGGATAATATATGGAATATATATGAAAATATATATTTCTACCATACTTACTTCAAAGAGGAGGACATAGCGCTGCTATCAATGCAAGCGGATGATGGCGAGAGGCAGGGAGGAGAGATGAAGGGAAGGCGATGGATTGTCAAGAGATGTTGATGAACCAAGAGTTGCATTCGGCTGGGAATAGAAAGGCTAGAGGTTGGTGGAGACTTCAGCTTGAGGAGAGGAATGGAGAAGGGCCACTCGGCGTTGCAGGGGCGGGCTGCATCGGTCAAAGGTTGTGCTCCGGAAGTGGGCCGACTGAGCATTGGGCAGTGATTGGATTTGCTGCTGTCCAGGTGCGGAGAAGTGCTCAGATGGTCAAGGTGGTTTGGCGTTGTTTGGTTCGTGTGTTGGCTTGCTGCAACGGGCGGATAATGTGGCGGATCTGGTGGAAGGACATGGGCCTTGGATTTTTTTGCCTGGAAAGGCGGATGAGTGGATTGAGTTGATGAGCAGGCTCAGGTAAGGGGAGAAGACATGCAAGCTTCACAGGGAAATATATTTATACACATTTCTCCAAACAAAGCACAGGCAAAATTTAAGAAGATGTAAGGTAGAAGAGATTGGGTAGGGTTTCAAACAAAGAGGAAAATAGTTGTTAGCAATATAAAAATATAAACTTATATTACATTATACGTTTTCTCAAGTGAATCTGTAAAATGAAAACAGAAAGGCCGAGCAATGAATGTGAAAGGACAAGTCATAAAATATAATATTGAATCCAGGGATATTAAAAGACAGAGGCTGAAAATATTAATTACTGATGGCTTTTTGTATTGCACGTTGGATAACGAAAGGATGCATTATATGAAAGGCTCAAAAAATGGGTACCGATACACCTAATCAGTTTGCTGATTCTATTGTGTAACGGGCATTGAATTGTACAAATGAATTTAATACGGAGATCAGGACAACGAGACGGATGGAATGGTACACAGATATCAGCGATACAACCATCCTATCAAAATTCCATAGTTCGCTCCTAAACTGCTACAAATTCATCGAAAATAAGATAAACGGGGCTAGAGAAGCCAAATTTGATGAAACGAATAATAACGTCTCACTCAAAAAAATGATTTGCATTTTTCTTCTATAAAAATATCTAGATTTTGAATATATTTTGTCTTCATCAAATTTAACTATTTTAAATTGAAATTGGGAATTGCACAATAGAATTAACATTCATATTTACTAGTGAAAATCTACCGTTTGCTATGTTCAAATAGACGTATTTCAAATATCAAATTTTCATTGTTAAATTTTACTGTTTAATTTCAAGCAAAATTCCAGTTAGTTACGTTATAAAAATCGTTAAAATTTCTGGGTCGTTACACGCTCCTCTAGTCAAAACTTTTCATCCTCGAAAAGGAACGAGATAGGAGAATAGAAACAATAGAGAAGAAAGGATAGATTCAAAATGTATAGTGTTGGATATAATAATTAATTCAAAACCATAAATTTAATTAGTTTCAAATTGATTAATATTTAACAAATTCGGTTTCCATCCATTTTATTTAATCATTAAATTTTCATTAAATTGATTAAATTTCAATTTATTAACATTTATTACAAAAATTTCAACCAAGACAATATTTATTATATTTAACTTATTTATTTACTCCATTTACCTTTAGTTAAGTTAAGTCCGCTTAAACTTTCAATTATAACTATTCTTCGGTTCATATTTATTTGCTTATTTAGCATTCTCCTTTATTTATTTAATTTATATCACTTAATATATATTTTGCAACATATATTACGTGTATAAACATTTATTATCCCTATGTTATTCAACCAATTTATTCTCTTTTTATTATTCAATTTATCATTTAATTTATTATTTAAAGCTTCCCTCAACAAAATATCATTTTTGGACATCTTGTTGTTTACCTTTATGTTGTAGACATCTTGTTACTTACCTTTATATTGTATATTCAATTGCTTATTCTCATGAATATTTAACTATTTCTAGGTAAGTTATATTATGTTTCTGAGGGTAAATAAATACCGTACAAATATACATTTTATTTATAACATTTTCATTAAGCAAAATTTTAGTTTCAGTTACTTAAGTTTCTCTTGTATAACCTTCAATTACATATTTTACATTAACATTCTAACTTTTGAACATTTCTGGTAAGTTATATATATATATGTATATATATATATATATATATTGGAATGCAAATGGGTGTTATACAAATTAATTTATCCTAGTTCAACTATTTCATGTTGTTTCGGTTTCATTTCTCATTTTAAACAATCCAATTATTCAAAATTTTACTTTATTCAAAAATTTGAAAACCATTACTTAACATGGAATTTAAGAATTAAATTTCCGGTTTCACTTCAAACCATTATGAAATAATTATATACAATCAAATCATACTCAAGAAAATCAAATCAAACCTACTTTCCCAAAACAAAAGTGTAACAAAGCTACTAAGTGGTCTCTCCACTTTGAGACTCGAAAATGAATGTCGATGATGCTGCAGTCATCACGGAAATTATTTGCCAACTGCAAACAAAGAGAGTACAGACCTAATTAAAATTAATCTTTTGAAGCAATTTCCATTCGAAAATACTTTCAAATAATATATTCCAAAACTTTAAAAACCCAATTTTCGAAAATATAGAATTGAATTCTTAAATTCTTAAATTAAATTCATTTAAATTCCAAATCAATTTATAAACCATGTTTTATAATTTCATTTATTTATCATGTTGCAGTAGTCAATGGTTTACAAAAAAATAAATGATAATCAAATATTATCGTTACTAATAACTAATCATTTAACTATTTAATTTCAGAAAATTTATACCTTTATATAAATAATATACATAAATTATTTCATTTATATATTTTGAAAAAACCATTGTGTCAGTCTGCTCTGTACAAGTGTTTTGGAATTCTTATCGATAGCGTTGACCAGACGAATCGATCGAAATCCCAAATCGACCTAAACAACTCAAACAACACAATATAAAACATTTTCATATTAATTATAAATACACTTTCTCACTCGATGATTCAAGAATGGATTATGGAACAAGAACAGAGATTCCAATATAGAGGAGGTCTAATCAAGGAGAATTCTAACTAGGAAGTAGGCTCAAAAGGGAGGTAAGATAATTAAATTACAAAAAGGGAAAGATGAATAGACTAATATTAATTGCGGGTGACCTTGACCGAGTCAACAGAGATTTTAGGGAAAGGATCGATGCGGAAATTCAATTTCCCGCTTCAAAGGGAAGAAAAGTGTAACATCCCAAAAATTTATCAATTAAAATTTATAATATATTTTAAACCCTTGGAATTTAATTTGAAAATAAATTGGAAAAAATCCAAAACAAATAAAATAAGTAAAATTATATATGAATAAAATTCCATTTTATTTTGAGTTTAAAATATTCAAATAATGAATGTTTTAAAAAGTCATTTGAATTTAAAATCTTATATATATGTATATTACATATATGAGTAGGGTTGAATACATATTGAAATTTAATTTAAATTTATTCAAGATATGTGAATATATAAATGGACATAATTATTTATATTTCAAGTTTGAATTGAAATTTGAGTTTAAATTTAAACTAGATGTTTTAAAAAAATATGTACATTTAAAAACATTAAGATATAATGTATATAATGTAAATATTGGTTAAAAAAAATTCTTTTAAACATTGTGTGTGTATATACACACACAAATGAATAAAGAGGTATATTCATTTATAAAATGAATAGGATATAAAATTTTAAAAAAAATCCTTTCTTCTTGAAACAATTACAAATGCTTAACATTGCACATGGGAGACGGAGTAAAGAGATTAACAAAATTTATATCTTGTGATTATTGTTTACAAATGGCATGAAACATCATTACTTGAATATAATAATCAAATAAAAAATTATAGGAAACTTTTCAGCTGCCAATTTCAAATTTATTTAGCTCCAAAACATTGAAAAGTTCGGTAATCAAAAGATTTAGCAATCTCAAACTCCAACCCTCAAGAAAAAAATCAGAAAAAGAAAACTGTCAACTCCTCTACAAATTCAATTCAAAAGTAAAAATATGAGAATCATCTCAAAGCTTTAAGCTGTAATGTGTGTTTACATCTCTCGGGTAAGTTTTAAAACTTTATAGTTTAGTGAGATTATGATTTTTAAATCAAGTTTTAACAACAAATTCAAAACTGCAGATTAGCTTTGAACGGGGGGCTTCAGATTTTTGCTAGTGTAGTAGTTCTGAAATAATTTTAAGGCAAGTAACTTTCTTTTTAAAAAAATTTGAACTTGAAGTTATAATCTCTAATGAAGGAAGAAGTTAATACAATAATATTCAATCATTTTCAAGAGAAATTAAGATCCAAGATTAAGTTTACTTTTGGTTTTCAAGTTGCAGAAAAAAGAAACTTCTCTGTTATATAAAAATTCTAACTGTAAGTAATCTAAGAATTACTGTTATTAATGAATTAAGTAAATGAACATAACAAAGAGTAAACAAAGTTATGTGTTTATAATTTGCAGATCCAATCACAAAAATTAAAGTAGAAAAAGAAGAAAAAGTTACAGGCTTCATCCCTATCTTGTGAATCTGTCAGGAAACATTTCTCTCTTCTAGAAAAAAAGGTGAGTAAACCTTTGATCTCTCCAACCATTTGTTGATTTTGTGAATGCCTGAATAATGCTAAAAGCTTCGCTTGTGAATGAATTATTATGCTTGTGTTTTTCTTTTCCTGGAAATGTTGTTTCTTTATTTTCTGTTCTTTTGTTACCTTTAACTCTATGGTTTACAGTGTAAACCATGCCAAATTAAAAAACCCCTCCCCCTATTTCTATTGAATTTGAATGATAAACTATAGCTTTGGACATGCTTTGTGTTTCAGTAATTAATCAAAGTAAAGTTATGTGTTTCATTATTATTTTTCCCTAGAAACTATGCAAAAGCATAGTAACTCCTAAGTTCTGGGTTATAGGGTAAATCATATCAAACCCAAATCCCTCTCTTCCTCATTTCTTCTGAAAAATGGGTTGTAAAACAAGTTAAAGTACGTTTTTTTACACTGGATTGTGTTCCAGTAACAGATTGAAGCAAAGTCATATAGTTTTCTTTACTGTAAACTGTGAGAACATAGTTACATTCGAGTATCAGGTTTAAAGAGTAAACCATATCAAAAATTCAAATCTCTCTCTCCCCTCTTTGCTTTTGAAAATGATGGTAAACGAGTTAAAAATTATTTAACCCTGTATAATATTTCAGTAATGAATTAAAGCAAGTTATATATAGTTTTTATTTTCTTCCTGGAAATTATGGAAATGCAGTGACCACTCCATTTTTGCAGAAATTCGAACCTCTTGGATTTTCTTTTCAGTAATATTATTTGAATCCCTTTCAAAAATGAAGATTTTAGAAACAAAAATTTAAATTTTTCATTAACTTTTGACTGAGATATTGGGGTTGATTAGAAAAATGCATTTTTGTCAAAATCAAATGATCCAAACGATGGTGGGCCTCGAGTTCGTTGTCGTGGCAAGATTTAATGTTCGAGATTACTAGAAAAATACGAGTAGGATTTATAAACCATTAAATTTTTGATTCCAGATCAAACTAGGGTTTAAGAACTCTTTTCTGTTCATGATCGAAATGATGGTGTAGTGCCATCAATGGGCGATCGGACTGCGTGTCAATGGTGCAAATTGAGGCGTCGTGCGTTGATGGAGCTTCGGTCCAAAATTGGTGACCGCTGAGGGTCAGAGGAGGCATGGCGAGGCATTTTTCTGATGAGGTCCTGATGGGTTGTTTGGTCGTGATGTCTCGATTCTCGTTTTCGAAATTTATTCGATTTTTGGGTGTTTGTGGAGTTTTGGGCGATGGACGTCGACTCGTTGGTGGCCACAGCTTCGATCAACGCTGATGGTTTTGGCTGTGCACGTGCACGTGGTGTTTGTGGTGTCACATGGGATTAGGGAAGAAAGGAGGCAACTCGAAGCATTATGCGAGGATTTGGGGAGAGGACTCGAAGTCAGGCTGATGTTGTTTGGGGGTTGTATCGAGTTGTTTTAAAACCTTAAACTAATTTTTGTAAAAAAATGTCACATGGGTAAAATTTGGTTAAAACTTGAAGCAAGGGGATGTTTTCCTCGGTGGCAACTCGAGGCAGTCTCGGGTTAGACATGAAAACAGCAAAAAAACCCAGTTCTAACTAAATTTTAAAAACACAAGTTAAATAACTTTTCTGAATAAATTAATGATAGTTGTAAATGGAATAGTAGGTAAATCGTATTGAAACAATTATTTGAGATTTATGAATTTCAAGAATATTTTAAATTTTATTTTAAATAAAAGTTGTTTAAATTTTTTTAAAAGTAAATCAAATAGTAAGTGTTGACTGTAAACCAAATTTATTCATAATGATGAAATAGTAATTAACAATTAATGTTTTATAATGGTTTTTATGATTAATAATTAACTAATTAAAGAATAATCAATTGATAAAAGTAATTAAACTTAATTAGTTAACGATTAAGAATTTATAAATTAAGATAATTTTTAAAGCAATAATTAACTACTAAATATGATTAAGATTTAATTAATTCATAATTAAGTAGAATTAAACATTGATTTAAAATAATTAATAAAGATAATTATATGGTTAATTCACTTTAATAACAATCACCTTAATCAAAGATGATTGACTATCATCAAATATTCTGTACTGAATTGATCATTATGTTGTGCTAGTGTAATGATGTGAATTGCTTCGTGCTGAACTGTGATTTGTGATTTGTTTCCATATGTATGTGAAAACCCTTTTGCCCGTAAAATGACATTTAAACTTCGATGCGACAGGGAGTTGGACTTCAGTTAGTTATCTGAAACCCACATCGAACCCTGAATGTGAATCCTTGTAATTAATACACCCTCATGTTTTAAAATTGAGTGCCCACTATTCGGATTAGCCAGGAGAGGACCCTTGCGTCACACAACCCATTCCGAATAGTGATTCGACGAAATGGATAGCATTTGAAGATGGTGTTCAAGACCGGGTGTCTTCGAGAACGATAGGATAACCTATCGATTGTCTCTGCACTGAGTTGTTCCGGTATAGAGATTCCCTAAGTGATGGGAAGTCCGATCGGGATTGTGGATACCCGGATTTGCAAGGGCATCTTCCTTTATTGGATGAAGCGCCTTCGGTTCTATTCGGACCCGGAATAGACTTGTTTGGTCGTGTGGCTGACACTACACTTTGAGATATGAAGCCGATTTCTATCAAATACATATCTGTTGGTGGGAGAATTTATTCTCTTAACTTAACACCCTTCCCTGAGACGTACGAGCTCAGAGGTTATGTAGTTGAAGGTTATCAGCGATATACTCCCAATTTGGTAGTGTGGCATGCTAAGTCCTATTCTATGTTGATGATCATTTGTTGATCATTTGTGATCAAAGCACGGCTTTCGTGTAAAGCGTAGCTTTGTGGATGAGAACTCATCGGGCCTCACACCCCAGAAATGGTCGAAACAGGAAAGAGGCGGCATGGTTATGAGGGTTGGGCCCTTTAGGGTATATCATTTCCTTATGGAAAAAGGTGGTATCATGGTATGGATCCCAGATACCTACCTGTATGGTTGCTTCGGTCTCATTACTGTGTGGTTGTTGTTTTGTGATGGAGGGCCCTCGGATAAAGGTCGCAAACGACCGGGGAATGGCATGTTCGAGTAGTAGTTGCTACCTAGTTACAGAGGTAACCCGGCCTTGTGTTGGTAGAGAGTCGGGTAGCTTCTCGGGACGTCCCTCCAGAGGCGCACCCATGTTGTAGGAAGTTCCTTAGCCTAATCATTTGTTGGAAATCCAATTCTCAATATGAACCCAGAACGGTTTTAGTTGTATAACCTGCCATTTACTTATGGTGGCGCCCCACTGTTTAGATGGTAGCTATAGTAGGCATACAATAATCGTTGTATGTTGGCTAAGATTAATATTATACTTTCGAAATGACCTTCTACACTATGCACTAGTAATAACACCAAAGAATTTTTCCCGTATCAAGCATATTTGACTATCATAAGAAAAAATCTTCTCCAATTCTGCGATTGCATTGTGTGTGTGGCGAGGTCTTATGGTAGTTTCATTTTCCAAAAGCATACCGGTTTTTCTTGTGTAAATTTGTTTTATTTGAAAGAAACTATTTTTGTTTACTCATACCAGTCCCATGACAGACCCGGAGTTTATTGTTTCCACTCTAAACTCTGGGTGCCCATCTTTTTCTACACGGGCAGCCTAGTAGCAGGTTTTCCGTATCTTGGTATTAGCTATCTTTTGGAGGCTTTTGGTTTTGAGATTATCGGTTTTTGGTGGCTTTTACCTTAGAGACATTTTGGAAGCTTTTGTATCTCAAGGTGCTTAGTTTGGGAGTTCACTATCAGTCTATTTCCTTGAAGACTTTTGGCATATGATCTCTTGTTGTTCTATTATGACATTCTATTTGGAGTTGTGATATGTATTATGATACTCAGTTGTTGTAATAGATACTATGATGATATTGTATCTGTGATGTAATGCATGATATTCATTTTATTTCCACTATTTTATATTCATCTAATGTTGTTATAAGCTCCATCCGACTGGAGTTCGATGTTTGAATCTTCGGCAGTCGAATACAAGTGAGGTATTTGATGTCAATTTTCGAATGTTGGATTTCGGGTAGTGACATGTGGTGTCGGTGTTAAAGGTTGAGTAAGAGCTTTGGCTACAGAGTATAACACATTAGATGGCTCATTAGAGATAGGGTGAAGTATAACCTAGAATGAGTATAACCTAGACCGAAACCTAAAACTTTCTTAGTCTATTTCCTTTATCTGCTGATATTCCTTAATGTATCTCGTCCGATTATCTAAATCAATTTTCTTAATAATTACAGATAGTAAGGATGAGCCGACGAAGAGGAAGAGCTAGGGGGCGAGGAAATTCCACAACATCTAGCCAACTTTCCCATACAGTAGAAGCAGCTTTACCCACTCAGCATCAGCCAAATTTGGCTGATTTATGTAAGAGCTTCTCAAGGCTTGGTGGTAAGCCATTCACCGGTGAGGAGTCAATTGTTGAGGCCCAAGCAAGGATCAGATCATGTGAAAAAATCTTTAAAGGGCTTAAGCTGCAAGATGATCAGATGCGTCTCATAGCTTCTTGGCAACTTCAAGAAGAAGCCTTAGCATGGTGGGAGACAATCACTATTGATGAGCCTAAAGACGAGTTTACTTGGGAGAGATTCAAAGAAGTATTTGAGAAGCGTTATATGCCATCAGCTAGGATTTCTCGTATGTACCAGGAATTCATGGACCTAAAGCAAGGGAGTCTGTCATTCGAGGAGTATCTACACAAATTCAATGAATTGTCTTGCTTCGGTCCAGAATTAGTAAGCACACCTTTAAAGAAGAATGAGAGGTTCATTCGTGGGATGATTAAGAAGTTTCACGAAAGGATGACTGGTTGCGTCGAAGAATCCTTTTCAGATTTGGTTGATATGGGATACCGTTATGCTACACTTGACATGCAAGAAGCCCCTTGGAGAAAGGAAATTCGAGCAATCAAAATTGGAAGAAGAGGAAATTTGGAGTCAACAAACCATGGCTCGGTAAACAGAAAAAGAAGAGCAATCAGTGGAGCGCAGCAGAGAATGTCACTTGCTATAATTGCTTGGACAAGGGCCACTATTCTAGCAGATGTACGAATCCTAAGAGACAAGTTAATCAATCCGTTCAAGAAAAACCTAGGAAATGTTATTATTGTCAGTAAGAGGGACATGAAGTTAAAAACTGCCCAATTATGAAGCAAGCTCTGACAGCCAAGGTGTACACAGTCAAAGACAAACCCGCATCTTCCAAAGCAGAAAAGGGGAAAGGAGTTCTGGAAGGTAATCTCACAATTTATGATATCATTGTTAGAGTTTTATTTGACATGAGCGCAACACACAGTTTTATCTCTCAACAAGCTATTAATGAATTGAATCTTGAACCGGATTTTGTTGATGAGCCTACATGCGTAAAGAATCCAGTTGGAGGTCCTGCGAATCTTTGTCTTCGATGTAAAGATGTTCCTATCTCATATTCTTGCTATCGATTCCCTATTGGTCTCTTTGTTCTTGATTTCAACGAGTTTGAAGTCTTACTCGGAATGGATTGGCTAGAAAAATATGAAGCTAAATTGGATTGCAATAATCGATTGATTTCAATCAAAACCGAATTTGGAAATTTCATCTTGATTTCTTGTGAGGACCCTAGTCCTAAAAGAGAAGAGTTGATGTATAGTTTGGGTTATCCTGAACCCAGTCTGGAGTCCATACCTATTGTTAGAGATTTTCCAGATGTATTTGAAGAAATGAAATCTCTACCTGCACATCGAGAAATAGAACTCAGAATCGACCTTGTACCCAATGCTCGTTCTGTCGTTCACGCAAGTCGTAGGATGGCACCTAGGGAAAGTGTTGAATTAGTTTAGCAAATCAACGATTTACTAGAAAAAGGGTTAATTTGACCCAGTGATTCTGAATGGGGCTCAGCCATCGTATTTTTTACTAAATCGGACAGATCTTTGAGGTTGTGTGTGGATTACCGCGATCTCAATAAGCAGACTCTCAAGAATAAATTTCCTCTACCCAGAATTGATGATTTATTTGATCAGTTCCACGATGCCTGTTTCTTTTCGAAGATGGATCTAGCCCAAGGATTCCATCAACTACGAATCGTCGAAGACTTTCTTCATTTGACCACTTTCAGGGGTCCTAATATGTCCTACGAATGGCTAGTCATGCCTTTCGGGCTAACCAATGCCCCAACATACTTCGTAGATCTTACGACTCGTGTGTTCCGGGAAGTATTGAATAAATTTGTGCTTGTATTTATTGATGATATTTTGGTCTATTCTAAGACCAAAGAGGAGCGTGCCGAGCACCTTAGAATCGTTCTGGAGATACCGAAAAGAAATATTCTATACGCAAAATTTTTCAAATGCCATTTCTGGGTCAAAGAAGTTAAATTTCTCGGCCATATTGTTAGTGAAGAAGGGATTTCTGTTGATTCTAGCAAAATTTCCGCTATTCTTGAGGACACCTACTACCCCAAAGGAAGTCCGAAGCTTTTTGGGTTTAGCAGGTTATTATCGAATGTTTATTTAGGACTTTTCGAAGTTGGCTAGTCCATTGACCAAGCTAACAATGAAGAATGCAAAGTTCAATTGGACTCTGAAATGTGACGTAGCTTTTCAAGAGTTGAAGAAGAGATTGACCACCGCTCCTGTTCTCGCTATTATCAACGGGAATTAGGGTTTATCTGTTTATAACGATGCTTGTGGTAAAGGCTTGGGTGCTGTATTGATGCAGAACAGGAAGGTAATTGCATACGCGAGTAGACAATTACGTCCTCATGAAAGAAATTATCCAACCCATGATTTTGAGCTTTTAGCTGTTATCTTCGATTTGAAAATGTGGCGACATTATCTTCTGGGTAGCAATCTTTTCAACTTTCTTAACAATCAAAGAATTTAATTTAACTTAGCTTAACAATGTACTTATTGAACTCTCTTTATTTCTAGGTGAAAAATTCAATTTATTCACCGACCACAAATCTTTGAATTATCTCTTCACCCAGAAATATCTGAATTTGCGACAACAACGTTGGTTGGAATCTCTGACATCTTATGACCTAGACATTCTATATACGCCCAGAAAAGCCAATGTAGTTGTCGATGCTTTAGCAGAAGACACGTTGTTCTCGCATATCTTGTTATCGCTCCCTCTATTCTTAAGAAGATTGCAAGGTAGCAAACAGAAGACAAGTTTCTTCGGGAAATCCGTAGAAGAATATGTCGAGGGAAGAATTCCAGTTTTGAGATTGACGATAATGAAGTTATAAAGATGAAGGGCAGGATTTTTGTCCCAGACAACCCTGATTTGAAACGAGAAGTGTTAGATGAATGTCACAAATCTAAACTCAGCATCCATCCAGGAGTTAACAAGATGTATTGTGATATCAAAAGAACTTTCTGGTGGAAGACGATGAAAAGGGATATATCTATATATGTAAGTGGCTGTGCTACTTGCCAACAAATCAAAAGTGATCAAAAGAAAATGCCGGGTTTACTTCAGCCTTTAGAATTACCCAAGTGGAAATGGGACCAAGTATCGACGGATTTCATCGACGGTTTCCCTCGTACTCAAAAAGGCAATGAAGCAATTTGGGTCATTGTGGACCATTTGACTAAGACAGCTCGCTTCTTGCCAGTGAAATCTACTCGCACGGTTTCAAGTTTAGCAGAATTATATGTGAAAGAAATTGTCCGTCTCCAGGGCATTCCTAGCAGCATAGTGAGTGATCGTGATCCGATATTCACAAGTAGATTTTGGGAGGCATTTCAAGACGCATTGGGAACCAAGCTGAAATTCAGCACTACTTATCACCCAAAGTTTGATGGGCAGGCTAAGAGGATCAACTGAATCTTAGAGGACCGATTGCGAGCTTGTATACTTGATTTTGGTGGTTCATTGGATAACCATTTGCATCTGGTCGAGTTCGCATATAACAATAGCTATCAGACCAGTATAGAGATGGCTCCTTTTGAGACTTTATATGGTCATCCGTGTTGATCATCGGCATGCTGGATGGAGGCAGGTGATAGGCTCGTCCTTGGACCGGATATGATTAAAGAAGCCGTAGAGAAAGTTTATTTTATACGGAAGAAATTGAGGGCATCTCAGAGTCATCAAAAGAGTTATTATGATCGTAGAAGAAGGGATTTGGAAATTGGAGATTCCATCTTCCTTAAAGTATCTCCTATGCGAGGTGTATTGAGGTTCAGGAAGACTGGTAAGCTAGCACCATGATATATTGGTCCTTTTCCTATTTTGGAGAGGATTGGTTCTTTGGCCTATCGAGTGCAGTTGCCTAGTTGGTTATCTGGTGTGCATGATGTATTCCACATTTCTAATCTTCGAAAGTATGTGCACGATCCGGATAGTATTATTAAAGAAGCCGCTCAACAGGATCTCGACATCACTCCTAATTTAGCAGTCAAAAGAGAACCGTAAAGATTATGGATCGTGAAGAAATGCAATTAAACAAAGTTGTGAAGCTAGTTAAAGTTCAGTGTAGTGGCGACCCAAAGGACTACACTTGGGAAACTGAAGATGATATGCAGAAATCATATCCCAATTGCAGAGTGGATATCTTGACTTAAGCTGGTAAGCCATTTCATTATTCATTCTGAATTCGTATATTCTTTGTTTGTTTTTCTCTGTCTTTCAATTTCGAGGACAAAATTTTCTTAAGGAGGGGTTATGTGTAACGTCCCAAAAATTTATCATTTAAAATTTATAATATATTTTAACCCTTGGAATTTAATTTGAAAATAAATTGGAAAAAATCTTAAACAAATAAAATAAGTGAAAATTATATTTGAATAAAATTCCATTTTATTTTGAGTTTAAAATATTGAAATAATGAATGTTTTAAAAAGTCATTTGAATTTAAAATCCTATATATATGTATATTACATATATGAGTAAGGTTGAATACATATTGAAATTTAATTCAAATTTATTCAAGATATGTGTGAATATATAAATGGACATAAATGTTTATATTTCAAGTTTGAATTGAAATTTGAGTTCAAATTTAAAATAGATGTTTTAAAAAAAAGTAGCATTTAAAAACATTAAGATATAATGTATATAGTGTAAATATTGGTTAAAAACAATTCTTTTAAACATTATATATATATATATATATATTGTAACGATCCCGAATTTTTATTAAGTTGAAATGAACAATTAATTCAATTTTTGAATAAAAACTGAGAAATTAATTGATTGTTTGATTTGAGTTTTGATTAGAAAAGATTTAAAAAAAAATTAATATCTAGATAAGGAATGAATGACAATGTAAATATCTTAAAATTTTGGTTATGTAAGCTATAAAATATACACATTAAATACGTATAGTTAAAATTCAAAACAACACATTAACTAAAATCCTAATATCATGTTAAAAAGTCAGCACAAAGTAATAAGAACAAAAACAAAGAAATAGAAATAAAATAAATATCTTAAATTATAAGATATAAGTATGAACACTAACAAAAATACATAAGGAGTAAAACAAGACAACAACACCTAGGTACACTTAAACTTGAAACGAAACAAGTAAACATATAGAAGAAAACAAAACTGCATATACAATTAAAATAGCATTAACTTGTAAACAAAGCATAAAACAAGAAGATAATAAAATGCATCAACCTGGAAAAGCAAACAAGACAAAAGAAACAAATTAAATCATCTCAGCCGAGTTAAAGTAATACATTCAAATATGTACAAGTATTTTTAGCCGCCAAAAATAAAATCATCAGCCGCAATAAAATCTGCCAGTCAACAAACAAAAAGAAAAAAAAACTATTCGCATAATACCCCATAGCCATGGAAATTTGTAAGCATATTTCACTGTTGGTTTCATTTGCTTTGGAAATTTCAAGTACACAATCCTAACTTGCCTGATATGTCCCTTGTTTCTTTTGGAATTGTCATGCCTTACATTGTCCTGTTGCATTTATTGCTTGCGTCCTGACATAGGTAGTGTTTTTCTTTTTTATTTTGCTTTGTCCTTTTGCTTTGGTACAAAGTCATTTTGCCATGGAAGGGAATAAGAAAGTGTGTTGTATACAAACATTTGTATGATTTATAAAACCTAGTCTATGGATGTAGAAAACCAATAACCTGACAATAAAAATAATAATAGCATAGTACTATATGTGAACTGTTTAGACTTACTGCATATCTTTCTCAATATAAAGGACGTACTGTCCATGTTTTATATATGTAGTATATAGCTTTTCTATTCCAAGTCTATGTAAGTATAACACCATAAATATATAGCTTTGTTTATATTTTCAGGTAAAAGAACCTGACAGTTTCATTTTTTTAATGAATTAGTAGTCTGGTTTTACATGCTTTTGTCAATATAAAAGTGACCATTCCTTTACCACTGGCTCAGTACAATGCCTAGGTATTAAATGCTTTCTGTCCTTTATGTTTATAGCTTTGTTATTATTATTTTTTGCACATAAACTAGTAGAATTTTGCAGAAAGAAGTTTTGTTTAAAAATATAGATTTAAAACTTATACAAAATCTGAAATGATATCACCTATACAAACTCTTTCTATATATTAACTTCATACATACCAGCCCTTCTTCATTTCAATTTCGTCAAGCAAAAGCTAAGAATAAAAAAATATGAAATGATAGCATCTAAAACTTAAAAACATAGCTTCAATAAAAACAACAAGAAGATCAAACAAACCAGAGATCATGGAGGCAAGTTCAGCTAAGAATTTCAAAGCCTGTGCTAAAAATTGGAAACTCTGTTCTCTGTTCATCTTCTCAACCGTGAGTAAACTCTGTAGGATTGTTTACTGATTATGTGCAAATCATTGAGATCTATAAGGTGTGTATATGTTGTTATGTGTATACACATGTATAGGCGTGTTAGTTAGTTTCATCTGCATCTCAAAAGTCCTGTATGTATCCTCTGTTAGGTTATTGATATCGATATTTAAACATCTCAACTTTAAAAATTCATTATCTCATCAACTACCCAGATTTAGAACAACTAACCAACATGATAGTTATTTGCATTCACGTCTAGTTTTTTTTAAATCGACGACATCCAGTTTTATCGAGTAACCATCGAGTTCTCCCCATTTTACAGTAAGAGGTAAAAATGAATATAAACTTCAAAAACATAAATTTCCCCAATCCATTGTGAATTACATGGTGCCGCTGATGTCGTTAGTATCGTATGAAGAAGGGGAGTTTTTGGTGGGAATTTGGCAGCATTTGGCGATGGTCGGCGACGTTTGCCGACTTTTAAGGTTGGGATTTGGGTATGATTTAGGAATCGATTGATGAAACTGAGGGTGCCGTGATGTTGAGCTAGAAAAATGCTTCCTCGTGACAAAACTTGGTGGAGTTCGGTGCCTATAAGTGTCGCTCGACTTGTAGCATGTTTCGCTACTCTAGAGGGTCGGTCGGTGTAGTTGAGGACCAGGGTTTAGGTGATGGGGTGGAAAGTGTTGAGCAAGGCGCAGTTGATGTGTAGGATGCCTCGTTGTCGACGTTGGGTTGTCGAAGCTTTGTGCACCATGTACGCGTGCACGGTTGTTTGCCTGGAAGTGTGATGGGAGTAAGGTGAAAAAAAGAAGGAGGAAGAGAGGGAAGAAAGGTTGGGGCTGAGTTTCTTTTTATGGGCCGGTTATGTTGATGGGCCTTAGTTTAGAATGTTTCAAGAGAAAAGGGAAAAGAAGAACTTTTTTTTTGCTCGGGTTTGCTTCCCAAAATCGATAAATATTTATAACAGTAGGTTAAGTAAGCTATTTAAACAAATCTAGGCGGTGATCGCCTATTTATGTATGTCAATTTTAAGTCAAGCTCTTATTATAAGTTAATGAATTAGGTAAATACTTAACCAAGTTTTGGAACTCAATTAAATACTTTAATTTAGTAATTAATGTAAAACAAGTGTTGAAATTTATTTACCATTAAAGTTTTTAATTTGTAATAATTGATTTCGAAGTTTATTGACGATTTTAAAATGTTGATTAAGACAAATAAGTATTATTGTTAATTGTTTAAAAGGGTAATCAAGAATGAATAATTAATTTAAAAATTGTAATTAATTAAGTAATTAGAGATTAGTCAAATTGAGATTTGATTTATTCACAATTAAGTGCTAAATTTATTTGTAATTACAAATTGTTAATTAGATAATTAAAGTAAATTAATCTATAATTAGCAGTTAACTTAGATAATTGAATAAGGAATAATTAATAAAAAAATTAATTAAATTATCACTATCAATAGTTAATTATTGATTTAAATAAATCAACAAAAATAATTATGTGGGTAATT
Organism: Allium cepa; assembly: GCA_030765085.1. Taxonomy (NCBI): domain Eukaryota; kingdom Viridiplantae; phylum Streptophyta; class Magnoliopsida; order Asparagales; family Amaryllidaceae; genus Allium; species Allium cepa. The sequence goes on along the minus strand of CM060945.1, from coordinate 604,789,390 downwards.
CTTTTGAAACCACATTCCTCTTGATTGAAAAATAATAATTAACTATTGTTGTGCACTGAATTGATATTCCTGTTTTTTTTTGTGATACTATGTGATGTGAACTTCCTTATGTTGTACTGTGAATTTTGATTTGTTTCTGTATATCTATGTGAAAACACCTTTGCATGTAAAACGACATTTGAATTTCGATGTTACAGGGATTCGGATTTTGGTTAGTTATCCGATACCCACATCGAATCGTAATGATGAATCTTTCTGATTGATAAATTTATTTATCTATGAATCTGTGAATAGAGACAAGCGTTATGGATTATATCGCTTATCGATATTAATTGAATCTGTGATGATTGATATTATGCTCTATTGTGTAAAACCCTTGGACCACACTCATACACACACAAATATGGATTTTACGTAGAAATCGGTTAAGTCACAGATTTCTAAATAAGTACGAATTTGAATTTTAAATTCAAATAGTTTTGGAAATAAATTAAGTTTTAAATGTGAAAAGCTTTGGAAAAGGTGTTTTAAGAATGAAAGTTATTTTGAATAACTTAATAAAGGTTTGAAATCTGAATAATTTGAATTCAATATCTGAAATTGAATTCTATATTTATGATTTAAAAATGGTATACAAGTTTATATGGTGTTTTAAAACCATTTTTAAAGTATTGTTGTGAGAATTTGAATTAACTCAAAGATTTTTAACTTGTATAAATAGAATCAGGTTTTTTCCAAAATAAAAGTATTGTTTCTAGATGATAAAAAGCTTTCATATGAGAAATGAATTTCAAATTGCATTTAAGGGATTCCAAGTTAAATTGAAAATAGTTTTCCAAGTTATGAATGAATCTTTGGAAATAGTTTTGGAAGTTATGAGATAAATCTTGATTTTAAGATTTAAATAAATTAATTCAATTGAAACGAAAATTGTTTTGAAATCCGTAAATGAATCTTTGTGAAACTGAGTGAACTTTGTGAAATAAATCTTTTTGTTTAGAAGATTTGAAATGGTAATTGGTTAAAACCATTTGAAAAAAAGTTTGTAATTATTAAGTTGTGAATTAATCGAAATCCTATATCCATATGTTTTAAATGTTGCGCTCACTATTCGGGTTAGCCGGGAAAGGACCTTTGGGTCGTATAACCCATTCCGAATATGTGATACGTCGTTATGCATAACATTTGAAGACCAGTGGTGAAGACCGGGTATTTTCGAGAACGATAGGATTTCCTATCGATTGTCTCTGCACTGTGTTGCTCCGGTATAGAGATTCCCTAAGTGATGGGAAGTCTGATCGGGATTGTGAATACCGGATTGCAAGGGCTTCTTTGGAAGTGCCTTCGGTTCTGTTCGAACCCAGAACTGACTTGAATGGATTGTATGTCTGACATTACATTTTGAGATATAAAGCAGATTTCTTTCAAATACATATCTGTTGGTGCCGGAGAATTTATTCTCTTAGCATTAACACCCTTCTCTGAGACGTACGCGCTCAGAGGTTATGTAGTTGAAGGTTATAAGCGATATATTCCCAACTTGGTAATGTGGCATGCTGAGTGTTGCTGATCATTTGTTCATCAAAGTGTGGCTTTTATAAAAAGTGTAGCTTTATGGACAAGACTTCGTCGAGCCTCACAAACCGGTAATGGTCGAAACAGGAATTTTGCGGCAAGTTTTTCAGGGATAGCTTTCCTAGGTATGACCATTCCTTCTGGAAAAGGGTAGTATCATGGTATGGAGCCTAGATACTTACTCATGTAGACACACTATATTATTTACTGTGTGAAGTTGTTGGTTAGAGAGCTCTCTTTTAAAGGTCCCAATGGACCGGGAGTGGCATATCTGAGGCTTTGTATATTCCGCGGGAAGGGCGGTAGCCGGCCTTGTTTGGCAGAGATCCAGTTGGGTTCTCGGGGCGTCCTTCCAGAGGCGTTTCCATGTGGCAATGGGAAGTTCCTTGGCCTGACTATTTGTTGGAAAAATCCATTCACCCATTACGAGCCTTCTACGGTATTAGTTGTATTACCTGCCATCGACTTATGGTGGCGCCCCACTGTTTGGACGGTAGCTATAGTAGACATAGTTTGAAATGTCTATGCTGGCTAAGATTTATATTATACTTTCGAAAAGTTTTCTGCACTTCGCACTTATGGTAATGACGCAGCGGATTAATCGAAATAAACTTCAATCGGTGAAATGTAACAATCGGTGAGTTGAAGATACCAAAATGCCCAAATTCGTTGATCCAAAGATACCGAACTCTAGCTATCTCAAACACGTTGATAGCGCACTATACCGTGTTCAAAGATCTATGATTCTTCGCACGTTGATCTAGCGCACTAGATTCCGTGAATCGGCTTCTACGATCGTTGAATCGAGCGCACTCGATTAACCGAAAGAGGAGATAGGAGATTACACTCAACTACCAATTGGTATGAAAGCACAAAGCTAACAAAAGAGAATTTTATTCAAAAAAAAATCACCCTCTCAAAATATACAACACACCCTCTATTTATAGCTTGACACAACCGGCCCCTTTAACCTGTTGCCGACTCATAAGCTCCGACACATCATGAGTCGTTACCGACTTAGCACACTACATACCTGTGTACATCATACGACTCATCGATATACGACTCAAAGCTAACGACTCAAGACTTACAACATACAACAGTACACGACTCATTACAACAAACGACTGAACAAGCCACTACATCCCACAACGACTCAACCGACTCATTACATACCGACTCATCAATTGACCCTGTATGGCCGACCTAACGAGGTACGACTTAACACATCACCAACTCATGTATACACATGACCGACACACTTAGGTCGTATGCGACCTAACGACCTACGATTCAAAGAAACACGGCTTAACTCCTTGCCGACTCAACAACATACTGCTTAACTCCTTGCCGACTTATCTTAGGTCGTAGCCGACCTAAACCTTGCTTTCCAATTCGTACTGCTATCTTGTTATCCCGTGATATTCCTTCTGTAGCCTTAGACCGTATACGACCTAAAGGCCCTGAACGACTTAAGCTTGTGATGGGTCGGAAAAGACTTAGGTCTTCTTCCTTAACTCGCATATCTTCCCCACATGCCTTCTTAGGTCGGAAACAACCTATAGCCACCATCATAAGTCGTGAACGACTTATCTTAACTCGTAGGCTTTTCCCCCGTGATCCTTTGAATCGGAAACGACTTATAAGTACCATCTTAGATCGTGAATGACTCATCGCTTTGGCCTGATCTGCATCATCCTCCCCTGGTTGAGAAAAATTCGTCCTCGAATTTGCAACCTTTTCCACAACAATCTCACCTCCATGATACGGAACTAAATGTTTGACGTTGAAAACATCAGAAGTATAAACATCATCTGGTAACTTTAATCGATATGCATTCTTATTGATTTTCTTCAAAACTTCAACTGGACCAATTTTCCGTGCTTTCAATTTATTGTATGTTCCTACCGGAAAACGGTCTTTTGTCAACACTGCATAAACCAAATCGCCTTCGTTAAATTCAACATTTCGTCGCTTCAAATCTGCAGTCTTCTTATATTCCTCATTCGACTTCTCCAATCGTTCCTGAACGATCCTGTGGCACTCCGTTAAACCTTCAACAAAATCAGCAGCTCGTTTAACTGTCTCTTTCGATCGAGGTACCACTGCTAAGTCCAACGGTCCCCTGGGTAAATTTGAATATACGATCTGAAATGGACTGAATCCCGTGCTACGATTCACTGCATGATTATGGGCAAACTCAGCTTGGCATAACTTCATGTCCCAACTTCTCAAATTATCCTGTACAAGACATCGCAACAAATTTCCCAATGACCTGTTAACAACTTCTGTCTGTCCATCAGTTTGTGGATGATAAGCACTACTAAATTTCAGCTTCGTTCCCACCATCTTCCACAAACTCAACCAAAAATGACTCAGAAAACGAGTATCTCGATCAGAAACAATAGATTCTGGTAAACCATGAATTCGATAAATCTCCTTGAAAAATAACTGCGCCACTCGAACTGCGTCCGCTGTCTTTTTGCAAGCAACAAAATGTGCCATCTTCGAAAACCTGTCCACCACAACAAATATCGAATCATTTCCCCTTTGAGTTCTAGGCAAACCCAAAACGAAATCCATGCTAATATCAGCCCATGGCTTAGATGGTACTGGTAATGGCATATACAACCCTGCATTCGTTGTTGTTCCCTTTGACACCTGACAAATATGGCATCTCTCCACGAATCTTTCAACCTCTTTTCTCATCGACGGCCAAAAGTAAGACTGTGAAATCAATTGCAAAGTACGATCGCGGCCCACATGCCCTTCCTCGTGTAACTCTTTGACAATTTTCAACCTCAAGCTACAGTCTGGAATACATAACTGATTTCCTTTAAACAGAAAACCATCGACCAACATAAATTCATCGGTACTCCCATCCTTCACTTTCTCAACATATTTCGCAAAGTAAGGATCTTCTTCAATCATTTCTGGCAACATTTCAAATCCTGTCACTTCAACATTCATTGTCGTTAATAAATGACTCCTTCTACTTAAAGCATCAGCTACCCGATTCGTCACCCCTGATTTGTGCTTAACGACAAAAGTAAACTGCTGTAAATATGCAATCCATGATGCATGTCTCGCTGAAATCTTATCCTGCCCCTGTAAATGCTTCAATGCCTCATGATCAGTGTACAGAACAAATTCTTTCTGAAATAGATAATGTCGCCAATGTTTAATCGTTTGCACCACAGCATAGAATTCAACGTCATATGTGTTGTATCTCATCTTTGCCCCTGACAACTTTTCACTGAAATATGCAATAGGTCTCCCCTGCTGACTCAACACTCCTCCAATTCCCACCTTTGATGCATCAGTGTGTAGCTCAAACAACAACTGAAAATTAGGTAAAACAAGAATTGGTGCTGTCGTCAATAGTTCTTTGATCCGTTCAAAAGCAACTCCCGCTTCCTCTGACCATACAAACTGTTTTCCTCTCATGCAATCGGTAACTGGAGTCATCACGCTACTGAAGTGTGGAATGAACCTTCGGTAGAATGATGCCAATCCATGAAAACTTCTAACTTCAGTGATAGTTCTCGGCTGTGGCCAATTTCTAATAGCTTCAACTTTACTCTGGTCAACTTGAATACCTTCTCTTGAAACAACATAACCCAGAAATAAAACACTATGCGTCATAAACACACATTTCTTCGTAGCAGCATAAAATTGTTCTTCACGAAGAATAATCAATACTTCCCTCAAATGTAGAACATGCTCCTCCATACTCCTGCTATATATCAGAATATCATCGAAATAAACCACGACGAACTTCCCAATGAATGGTCTAAAGATTTGATTCATCACCCGCATGAATGTACTAGGTGCATTTGACAAACCAAATGGCATAACCAACCATTCGTACAACCCCTCTCTCGTCTTGAAAGCTGTCTTCCATTCGTCTCCAGGTCTGATTCGAATTTGATGATATCCACTCTTCAAATCAATCTTCGAAAATATAATTGCGCCACTCAATTGATCTAACAAATCATCCAACCTCGGCATAGGAAATCTATATCGAACAGTAATCTTGTTCAAAGCTCTACTATCTGTACACATTCTCCATGTTCCATCCTTCTTCGGCACCAACAATGCTGGCACGGCACAAGGACTCAAGCTTTCCTGAACACGTCCCTGTTCCAACAACTCTTCCACTTGCCTTCGTAATTCCTCATGTTCCTTCGGACTCATTCGGTAATGTGGTCGATGTGGTAACACTGCTCCCGGAACAAGATCAATTTGATGTTGAATGTCTCTAAGTGGCGGTAACTCCTTAGGCAACTCCTCTAGAAAGACATCTTCGAATTCTTTAAAAATTGGCTTTGCTGCTTCTGGAATTTCAACTTCTTCACTACTCTCTCTCCCAATCAACAAAAATACTTCAGGCTCCTCTTCAACTTCCTTAACAAACTCTTTCAAAGTCAACAGAGTTTTCAGTTCCTCAATCTCTTCTAGCTTGCTCTCCTTCTGCTGTTGCTTCTTAGGAACCAAAGTGATTTTAGTACCCTCGAACATGAAACTGTAACTGTTGGCACGACCATCATGTTGTACTGCTCTATCAAACTGCCACGGTCTGCCCAACAACAAGTGACAAACATCCATGTCCACTACATCACACCAAATTTCATCTTTGTACTTCTTCCCAATAGAAAAATTAACACAACCCCTTCGACACACTTTCGCTTCACCACCCTTCCTTAACCATGCTAGCTTGTACGGTTTAGGATGTTTCTCAGTCTTCAAGTTCAACTTCCTCACTGCTTCTGTAGAAATAATATTATCACAACTCCCAGCATCAATAACGAACTTGCAAACTTTTCCCAAAATAGTGCATGTCGACTGAAAAATATTGCTTCTCAACCAACTACAATCCTCCTCTTGCTTTGGCGTTAAACAACTTCTCCTCATCATAAGATTACAACCTTCATCTCCAAACAATTCTTCTTCCTCCTCAACATAAGGTGTATTTGAACATTCTGCCTCCTCACCATCATCCTCCTCAACTTCTGCAACCATGGTTCTCTTCTTCGGCTTCGGACATTCGTTGCTTTTGTGACCCAACTCCTGACAATTATAACACTTGAACCCACTGCTAACCTTCGCCTTCTCAGCCTCCTTCACCACTGGCTTTGAAACAGGTTTAGGAACATTAGAACTTCCACCAACACCCCTTGCTTGATTATTGGAATTAGTAAACACACCACCTCCACGCCTTCCCTGCTTCTCCCAAGCTAACGCTTTCTGATGTGCCTCTACAACGGATCTAGGATCGAACATATTAACCATATCCTGGATCTGCATTCTCAATCCCCCAATGAATCTAGTAGTTAGCTGTTCTTCCGTTTCCATAATATCATTCCTGGCAATGAGTTGGTAAAATTCATCAGCATAATCACTAACAGACTTTGTCCCTTGCCTCAGATTCTGCAACCTCTGGTACATAAGTGATTGGTAGTTGTAAGGTAAGAAAGTAGATCTCATCAACTTCTTCATCTTATCCCACGATTCTATCTTTGACTTCCCCATTCTCTCCCTGGTTAGTTTAGTTTGCTGCCACCACGCCAAAGCTCTCCCCCTCAACCTAGTAGCAACCAACTTCACCCTTCTATGCTCAGGAACCTCCTTGAAATCAAAGATCTCTTCAACATTAGAAATCCAATCGAGAAATTCTTCTGCAATCATTCCGCCTTTAAACTCCGGAATTTCCATCTTCATACCCGATTCCCATCGACGATCATCTTCAACATCCCGATAAGAATTTCGAACTTGGTCTCGATCTCGATAATGAATACTAGCTCTATCACCTTCTTCAACAAAATCAAAAGTACGTCTACATCAATCTCGACCATTATCATCCCTTCGCTCATGCATGCTTCTTTGACTATGTCTCTCTTCATCTCTATATGCTTCATTGTCAAATTCACGTTGACTTCTCCTCTCTTCACGTGCATAGTCATGATGATCTCTTCGTGATGATATTGATGTTTCTCTTCTATCTCTACATGAATGTGGTGATACCCTCCTCGCTTCCGTAACCGATGGCGAAACTCGGTTTCCTCCATGGTTCGAGTTTGGTGATCTCCTCCTTTGATTCAAATCATTCATCAATTTCTCTAATTTTCCAATGCCTTCATCAAATTTTTCACTAATACGTTGTTCCATAAGCTCGGCTTCTTCTCTACGATACAAAGCTTCAACGTTTTGATGACGATTAGCTCTCCTTAGTGGCATGATTGAAAAACTCTCACAATCACTTCAACAATTCGAACACAAAAATTCAAAGCTTCAACAAACAACAATTTCACAAGGCTCGGCCTTGAACTTAACTCGGCTTGTATGTATACGACTCAAGTAAGGTCGGCTTAATCTGACTCGGCTCAACCTCTTTAGCTCGGCTACAAATTCAAACACTTCAAACCTTGGCGCGCAAAAACCCAAGATAGATCCAAGCAATTTCCAACTCCTCGATCCAAAATGAAATGGATCAAACACTCCAAACTTGATGCAACTTCAATATGAACACGATGAACAACTTCAAACTTCAAAAACTTGGCTCCAAGAATCAACTTAGCTATGATTGGCTAAGTATGGCTCCGATACCAATGATGACGCAGCGGATTAATCGAAATAAACTTCAATCGGTGAAATGTAACAATCGGTGAGTTGAAGATACCAAAATGCCCAAGTTCGTTGATCCAAAGATACCGAACTCTAGCTATCTCAAACACGTTGATAGCGCACTATACCGTGTTCAAAGATCTACGATTCTTCGCACGTTGATCTAGCGCACTAGATTCCGTGAATCGGCTTCTACGATCGTTGAATCGAGCGCACTCGATTAACCGAAAGAGGAGATAGGAGATTACACTCAACTACCAATTGGTATGAAAGCACAAAGCTAACAAAAGAGAATTTTATTCAAAAAAAAATCACCCTCTCAAAATATACAACACACCCTCTATTTATAGCTTGACACAACCGGCCCCTTTAACCCGTTGCCGACTCATAAGCTCCGACACATCATGAGTCGTTACCGACTTAGCACACTACATACCTGTGTACATCATACGACTCATCGATATACGACTCAAAGCTAACGACTCAAGACTTACAACATACAACAGTACACGACTCATTACAACAAACGACTGAACAAGCCACTACATCCCACAACGACTCAACCGACTCATTACATACCGACTCATCAATTGACCCTGTATGGCCGACCTAACAAGGTACGACTTAACACATCACCAACCCATGTATACACATGACCGACACACTTAGGTCGTATGCGACCTAACGACCTACGATTCAAAGAAACACGGCTTAACTCCTTGCCGACTCAACAAGATACTGCTTAACTCCTTGCCGACTTATCTTAGGTCGTAGCCGACCTAAACCTTGCTTTCCAATTCGTACTGCTATCTTGTTATCCCGTGATATTCCTTCTGTAGCCTTAGACCGTATACGACCTAAAGGCCCTGAACGACTTAAGCTTGTGATGGGTCGGAAAAGACTTAGGTCTTCTTCCTTAACTCGCATATCTTCCCCACATGCCTTCTTAGGTCGGAAACAACCTATAGCCACCATCATAAGTCGTGAACGACTTATCTTAACTCTTAGGCTTTTCCCCCGTGATCCTTTAAATCGGAAACGACTTATAAGTACCGTCTTAGATCGTGAATGACTCATCGCTTTGGCCTGATCTGCATCGGATAATAATATCAAAGAAATTCGCGTATGAAGCATATTTGACTATCATAAGGAGAAATCTCCTCCGATTCTGCGTTGCATTGTGTGTGTGTGCGGGAGGCCTTATGGTAGTCTCATTTTTCAAAAGCATGGCGATTATAAAAATTTAAATCTTTGATTTTTTTAAAGAATTTTTTTTTGTTTTCTCACACCGGTCCCACAACTGACCCAGAGTTTATTGTTTATTTCCTAAACTCTGGGTGCTCAAAATTTTCTACACGGGCAGTCTAGAGTTTGGTTTTTCAGATAATTAGGTTCAGTGGATCATCTGGAGCTTGTTCAGTCTTTAGATATGGACGAGACTTGCTTAGCTTGGTGCAATCATGATGGTGGATCGAGCTAGGAGTTTTAGAGCTTTGTCTTTGGAGCTTTTTGGATCAGAGTTGCAGTATTATATTCCGAGAAGACTTATTTCATATTGTATCGTGTTTCGCTGTATTTTGTGTTGTATATTCTCTGATGTTGATGATTATCATTGTATCAAATTGATGTATCGGATATTGTATTCATGTTATATCAGTGATATCATCTTTTATTTCCGCTGTGTTATTTATCATTTAATGGTGTTGCAAGCTCCCGTGATACAAATTTGATGTTGATTGTCGGACATCGAGTTCGGGTCGTGACAGATTGGTATCAGAGCTGAAGGTTGAGTAAGAACTTTAGCTACGGAGTGTGACACCTTAGATGGCTCATTAGGGATAGGGTGAAGATACCCTAGAATGAGTACAGCCAGTGGAACAAAAAACCCAAATTTCTTAATCTATTTTCTTTATCTGTTGTTATTCTCTAAGATATTTCATCCGAATGCCTAAATCGGATTTCTTGCTATTTACAGATAGTAAGAATGAGTAGAAGAAGAGGACGAAATAGGAGACAGGAAAGTACTACTTCAGCTGGTCAAAACCCTACAACGATAGATATTCCTATTCAATCTCAATTGAATTTGCCTGATCTATATCGAAGTTTTTCTAGACTTGGTGGAAAGCCATTCACAGGCAAAGAAACCGTTATTGAAGCACAAGCACGGATTCGATCGTGTGAAAGGATTTTCAAAGGACTAAATTTAGAAGATGATCAGATGCGACTAATAGCTTCTTGGCAACACCAGGAAGAGGCTTTAGCTTTGTGGGAAGCAGTTGCATTGGATGAGTCGGTGGATGAATTTACTTTGAGTCGTTTCAAGGAAGTGTTTGAGCAGCGATATATGCCGTCTGTTGGCATCTCTAGAATGTACCAGGAGTTTATGGATTTAGAGCAAGGAAGTTTATCGTTTGAGGAATACTTAAACAAATTTATTGAATTATCTCGATTTGGTCCAGAATTGGTGAATACACCGTTAAAGAAGAATGAAAAGTTTATTCGAGGAATGAACCAGGAGTTTCAGGAAAGGATGACTACTCACGTAAAGGAATCTTTTTCTGAATTAATTTATATGGGCTATAGATATGATACTCTGGAAAAGCAAAGAGATCCGGAGGAGAATGGAGATACAAGTAATCTGAATTAGAGGAAAAGGATGTTTGGCGGAAAGAAATCGAGGAAAAATAAAGGAAAGAAGAGTATATAGAAGAAAAGAAGGATGTTACTTGTCTCAATTGCCTGGAGAAAGGTCACTACTCGGATAAATGTAAGAATTCTTGGAAGCCAGGAATGAGAGAGCCATTTATGACGCCAGATCAGGAATCTACGGGATGCTATAAATGCCGCAAGCCGGAACATAAGATCAACGAATGTCCACCAAAGAAGCAGACTTTAGTAAAGAAGGTGTATGCAATCAGAGACGATTCTTCAACCTCAACAAGCTGATTAAGGAAAAGAAATTTTATAAGGTAACCTTCTCATTTACGATTAAATTTTTCGAATTTTGTTCGACACTGGAACTATCCTTAGTTGTATTTTTCAGCGAATCGTAAATAAGTTAAATCTTGAATCTGAGATAACAATCGAATCTATTCATTGGGTTTGGATATAAATCTCTGAACGGTTAGTTATCCTTTCGAACTAACCAATACCCTTGTGTACTTCGTAGATCAGATAACCCAATTGTTTCGAGATTAATTAAGTTTGTTCTCATATCTATGGTTGATATTTTGATTTGGTAAACCAAATGCAGAATTGATATCCAGTTTGATTTGGAAAAATATTTCTATCTTTCATCTATCTATGTTGTCTCCTTGGCAAATTTCGAGGATGAAATTTCTTAAGGAGGGGAATCTGTAACGATCTCGAATTTTTATTAAGTTGAAATGAACAATTAATTTAATTTTTGAATAAAAACTGAGAAATTAATTGATTAATTGATTTGAGTTTTGATTAGAAAAGATTTAAAAAAAAATTAATATCTAGATAAGGAATGAATGACAATCTAAATATCTTAAAATTTTGGTTATGTAAGCTATAAAATATACATATGGTTAAAATTCAAAACAACACATTAACTAAAATCCTAGCATCATGTTAAAAAGTCAGTACAAAGTAATAAGAACAAAAGCAAAGAAATAGAAATAAAATAAATATCTTAAATTATAAGATATAAGTATGAACACTAACACAAATACATAAGGAGTAGAACAAGACAACAACACCTAGGTACACTTAAACTTGAAACGAAACAAGTAAACATATAGAAGAAAACAAAGCTGCATATACAATTAAAATAGCATTAATTTGTAAACAAAGCATAAAACAAGAAGATAATAAAATGCATCAGCCTGGAAAAGCAAACAAGACAAAAGAAACAAATTATATCATCTCAACCGAGTTAAAGTAATACATTCAAATATGTACAAGTATTTTTAGCCACCAAAAATAAAATCATCCGCCGAAATAAAATCTGCCAGTCAACAAACAAAAAGAAAAAAAACCTGTTCACATACCCCATAGCCATGGAAATTTGTAAGCATATTTCACTATTGATTTCAGTTGCTTTGGAAATTTCAAGCACACAATCCTAACTTGCCTGATACGTCCCTTGTTTCTTTTGGAATTGTCATGCCTTACATTGTCCTGTTGCATTTATTGCTTGCGTCCTGACATAGGTAGTGTTTTTCTTTTTTATTTTCCTTTGTCCTTTTGCTTTGGTACAAAGTCACTTTGCCATGGAAGGGAATAAAAAAGTGTGCTGTATACAAACATTTGTATGATTTATAAAACCTAGTCTATGCATGTAGAAAACCAATAACCTGACAATAAAAATAATAACAGCATAGTACTATATGTGAATTGTTTAGACTTAGTGCCTATCTTTCTCAGTATAAAGGATGTACTGTCCATGTTTTATATATGTAGTGTATAGCTTTTCTATTTCAAGTCTATGTAAGTATAATACCATAAATATATAGCTTTGTTTATATTTTCAGGTAAAAGAACCTGACAGTTTCATTTTTTTAATAATTAGTAGTCTGGTTTTACATGCTTTTGTCAATATAAAAGTGACCATTGTTTTACCACTGGCTCAGTACAATGCCTAGGTATTAAATGCTTTCTGTCCTTTATGTCTGTAGCTTTGTTATTTATTTATTTTGCACATAAACTAGTAGAATTTTGCAGAAAGAAGTTTAGTATAAAAATATAGATTTAACACTTATACAAAATCTGAAATGATATCACCTATACAAACTCTTTCTATATATTAACTTCATACATACCAGCCCTTCTTCATTTCAATTTCGTCAAGCAAAAGCTAAGAAAAAAAAATCTGAAATGATTGCATCTAAAACTTAAAAACAAAGCTTCAATAAAAACAACAAGAAGATCAAACAAAGCAGAGATCATGGAGGCAAGCTCAACTAAGAATTTCAAAGCCTGTGCTAAAAAGTGGAAACTCTGTTCTCTGTTCATCTTCTCAACTGTGAGTAAACTCTATGGATTGTTTACTGATTATGTACAAATCATTGAGATCTGTCAGGTGTGTATATGTTGTTATGTGTATACACATGTATAGGTGTGTTAGTTAGTTTCATCTGCATCTCAAAAGTCCTGTATGTAGCCTCTGTTCAGGTTATTGATATTTATATTTAAACATCTCAACTTTAAAAATTCATTATCTCATCAACTACCCAGATTTAGAACAACTAACCAACATGATAGTTATTTGCATTCACATCTAGTTTTTTTTTTTTTAAATTGACGGCATCCAGTTTTATCGAGTAACCATCGAGTTCTCCCCATTTTACAGTAAGAGGTAAAAATGAATATAAACTTCAAAAAAATAAATTTCCCCAATCCATAGTGAATTACATGGCGCCGCTGTTGTCGTTAGGATCGTATGAAGAAGGGGAGTTTTTGGTGGGAATTTAGCAGCATTTGGCGATGGTCGGCGACGTTTGCCGATTTCTTGGGTTGGGATTTGGGAATGATTTGGGAACCGATTGAAGAAACCGAGGGTGTCGTGATGTTGAGCTAGGGAAATGCTTCCTCGTGACAAAACTTGGTGGAGTTCGGTGCCTATAAGTGTCGCGTGACCTGTAGCATGTTTCGCTGCTCTAGAGGGTCGGTCGGTGTAGTTGTGGACCGGGGTTTAGGTGATGGGGTGGAAAGTGTTGAGCAAGGCGCAACTGATGTGTGGGATGCCTCGTTGTCGACGTTGGGTTATCGGAGTGTTGTGCACCATGTACGCATGCACTGTTGTTTGCCTAGAAGTGTGATGGGAGTAAGGTGGAAAAAAGAAGGAGGAAGAGAGGGAAGAAAGGTTGGGGCTGAGTTTCTTTTTGTTGGCCGGTTGTGTTGATGGGCCGTAGTTTAGAATGTTTCAAGGGAAAAGGGAAAAGAAGAACTTTTTTTTTTGCTCGGGTTTGCTTCCCAAAATCTATAAAAATTTATAACAGTAGGTTAAGTAAGCTATTTAAACAAATCTAGGGGGTGATGGCCTATTTATGTATGTCAATTTTAAGTCAAGCTCTTATCATAAGTTAATGAATTAAGTAAATACTTAACCAAGTTTTGGAACTCAATTAAATATTTTAATTTAGTAATTAATGTAAAACAAGTGTTGAAATTTATTTACCATTAATGTTTTTAATTTGTAATAATTGATTTCGAAGTTTATTGACGATTTTAAAATGTTGATTAAGAGAAATAAGTATTATTATTAATTGTTTAAAAGGGTAATCAAAAATGAATAATTAATTTAAAAATTGTAATTAATTAAGTAACTAGAGATTAGTCAAGTTGAGATTTGATTTATTCACAATTAAGTGCTAAATTTATTTGTAATTACAAATTGTTAATTAGATAATTAAAGTAAATTAATCTATAATTAGCAGTTAACTTAGATAATTGAATAAGGAATAATTAATAAAAAAATTAATTAATTTATCACTATCAATAGTTAATTATTTATTTAAATAAATCAACAAAAATAATTATGTGGGTAATTCTTCTAAAACCACATTCCCCTTGATTGAAAAAAATAATTAACTATTGTTGTGCACTGAATTGATATTCCCATTTTGTTTGTGATACTATGTGATGTGAACTGCCTTATGTTGTACTGTGAATTTTGATTTGTTTCTGTATATCTATGTGAAAACACCTTTTCCTGTAAAACGGCATTTGAATTTCGAATCGACAGGGATTCAGATTTTGGTTAGTTGTCCGATACCCATATCGAATCGTAATGATTAATCTTTCTGATTGATAAATTTATTTATCTATGAATCTGTGAATAGAGACAAGCGTTATGGATTATATCGCTTATCGATATTAATTGAATCTGTGATGATTGATATTATGCACTATTGTGTAAAACCCTTGGACCACTCATACACACACAAATATGGATTTTACGTGGAAATCGGTTAAGTCACAGATTTTTAAATAAGTTTGAATTTGAATTTTAAATTCAAATAGTTTTGGAAATAAATTAAGTTTTAAATGTGAAAAGCTTTGGAAAAGGTGTTTTGAGAATGAAAGTTAGTTGAATAACTTAATAAAGATTTGAAATCTGAATAATTTGAATTCAATATCTGAAATTGAGTTCTATATCTATGATTTAAAAACGGTATACAGGTTTATATGGGGTTTTAAAACCATTTTTAAAGTATTGTTGTGAGAATTTGAATTAACTCAAATATTTTTAACTTGTATAAATAGAATCAGGTTTTTTCCAAAATAAAACTATTGTTTCTAGATGATAAAAAGCTTTCATATGAGAAATGAATTTCAAATTGTATTTAAGGTATTTCAAGTTAAATTGAAAATAGTTTTCCAAGTTATGAATGAATCTTTGGAAACGGTTTTGGAAGCTATGAGATAAATCTTGATTTTAAGATTAAAATAAATTAATTCAATTGAAACGGAAATTGTTTTGAAATCCGTAAATGAATCTTTGTGAAACTGAGTGAACTTTGTGAAATAAATCTTTTTGTTTAAAAGATTTGAAATGGTAATTGGTTTAAACCATTTGAAAGAAAGTTTGGAATTATTAAGTTGTGAATTAGTCGAAATCCCATATTCATATGTTTCAAATCTTGCGCTCATTATTCGGGTTAGTAGGGAAAGGATCTTTGGGTCGTATAACCCATTCCGAATATGTGATACGTCGTTATGGATTGCATTTGAAGACCGGTGGTGAAGACCGGGTATTTGCGATAACAATAGGATGACATATCGATTGTCTCTGCACTGAGTTTCTCCGGTATAGAGATTCCTTAAATGATGGGAAGTCCGATCGGGATTGTCAATACCCAGATTGTAAGGGCTTCTTTGGAAGTGTCTTCGGTTCTGTTCGAACCCAGAACAGACTTGAATGGATTGTATGTTTGACATTACATTTTGAGATATAAAGCAGATTTCTTTCAAATACATTTCTGTTGGTGGCGGAGAATTTATTCTCTTAGCATTAATACCCTTCTCCGAGACGTACGAGCTCAGAGGTTATGTTGTTGAAGGTTATCAGCGATATATTCCCAACTTGGTAATGTGGCATGCTGAGTGTTGCTGATCATTTGCTGATCAAAGCGTGGCTTTTGTAAAATGCGTAGCTTTATGGACGAGACTTCGTCGAGCCTCACAAACCGGTAATGGTCGAAACAGGAATTGTGCGGCAAGGTTTCAGGGATAGCTTCCATAGGGTATGACCATTCCTTCTGGAAGAGGGTAGTATCATGGTATGGAGCCCGAATACTTACTCATGTAGACACACTATATTATTTACTATGTGACGTTGTTGGTTAGAGAGCTCTCGTTTAAAGGTCCCAAAGGGCTGGGAGTGGCATATCTGAGGTTTTGTATATTCCCCGGGAAGGGCGGTAGCTGGCCTTGTTTGGCAGAGATCTAGTTGGGTTCTCGGGGCGTCCTTCCCGAGGCGTTTCCATGTGGCAATGGGAAGTTCCTTGGCCTGAACATTTGTTGGAAAAATCCATTCATCCAATACGAGCCTTGTACGGTATTAGTTGTATTACCTGCCATCTACTTATAGTGGCGCCCCACTGTTTGAACGGTAGCTATAGTAGGCATAGTTCGAAATGTCTGCTGGCTAAGATTTATATTATACATTCGAAAAGTTTTTTTGCACTTTGCACTTATAGTAATAATACCAAAGAAATTCGCATATCAAGCATATTTGACTATCATAAGGAGAAATCTCCTCTGATTCTGCGTTTGCATTGTGTGTGTGTGCGGGAGGCCTTATGGTAGTCTCATTTGTCAAAAGCATTGCGATTATAAAAATTTAAATCTTTGATTGTTTTGAAGACAATTTGCTCACACCAGTCCCACGACTGACCCAGAGTTTATTGTTTATTTCCTAAACTCTTGGTTCTCAAAGTTTTCTACACGGGCAGTCTAGAGTTTGGTTTTTCAGATAATTAGGTTCAGTGGATCATTTGGAGCTAGTTCAGTCTTTGGATATGGACGAGACGTGCTTAGCTTGGTGCAATCTTGATGGTGGATCGAGCTAGGAGTTTTAGAGCTTTGTCTTTGGAGCTTTTTGGATCAGAGTTGCAGTATTATATTCTGAGAAGACTTAATTCATATTGTATCGTGTTCCGCTGTATTTTGTGTTGTATATTCTCTAATGTTGATGATTATCATTGTATCAAATTGATGTATCGGATATTGTATTCATGTTATACCAGTGATATCATCTTTTATTTCCGCTGTGTTATTTATCATTTAATGGTGTTGCAAGCTCCCACGATACGAATTTGATGTTGATTGTCGGACATCGAGTTCGGGTCGTGACATAAATGAATAAAGGGGTATATTCATTTATAAAATGAATAGGATATAAAAATTTATAAAAAAATTCTTTTGTCCTGAAAAAATTACAAATCCTTAACATTGTACATGGGAGATGCAATAAAGAGGTTTACAAAATTTATATCTCATGATTATTGTTTACAAATAGCATGAAACATCATTACTCGAATAAAATAATCAAATAAAAAATTATAAGAAACTTTTCAGCTTCCAATTTCAAATTTATTTAGCTCCAAATCATTGAAAAGTTCAGTAATCAAAAGATTTAGTAATCTCAAACTCCAACACTCAAGAAAAAAAAATCAGAAAAAGAACACTGTCAACTCTTCTTCAAATTCAATTCAACAGTAAAAATCTGAGAATCATCTTAAAGCTTTAAGCTGTAGTGTGTGTTTACATCTCTCAAGTAAGTTTAAAACTTTATAGTTTAGTGAGATTATGATTTTTAAATCAAGTTTTAACAACAAATTCAAAACTGCAGATTAGCTTTGAACATGGGGCTTCAGGTTTTTGCTAGTGCAGTAGTTTTGAAATAATTTTAAGGCAAGTACCTTTCTTTTAAAAAAATTTGAACTTGAAGTTATAGTCTCTAACGAAGGAAGAATTTAATACAATAATATTCAATCATTTGCAGGAGAAATCAAGATCCAAAATTAAGTTTACTTCTGGTTTTCAAGTTGCAGAAAAAAGAAACTTCTCAGTTATATAAAAATTCTGACTGTAAGTAATCTAAGAATTACTTTTATTAACGAATTAATTAAATGAACATAACAAAGAGTAAACAAAGATTTGTGTTTATAATTTGCAGATCTAAACTCCAAAATTAAAGTAGGGAAAGAAGAAGAAGTTACAGGCTTCATCCCTATCTTTTGAATCTGTCAGGAAACTTTTCGGTCTTCTAGAAAAAAGTTGAGGAAACCTTTGAACTCTTCAACCATTTGTTGATTTCGTGAATGCCTGAATGATGCTAAAAGCTTTGCTTGTGAATGAATTGTTATGCTTGTGTTTTTGTTTGCCTGGAAATGTTGTTTCTTTTTTTCTGTTCTTTTGTTTCCTTTAACTCTATGGTTTATAGTGTAAACCATGCCAAATTAAAAACCCCTCCCTCTATTTCTATTGAATTTGATTGATAAACTATGGTTTTGAACATGCTTTATGTTTCAGTAATTAATCAAAGTAAAGCTATGTGTTTTATTATTTTTTCCCTAGAAACAATGCAAAAACACAGTCACCCCTAAGTTCTGGTTACAGGGTAAATAATATCGAGCCCAAATCCCTCTCTTCCTCATTTCTTCTGAAAAATGGATTGTAAAACAAGTTAAAGTATGTTATTTAACACTGCATTGTGTTCCAGTAACAGAATGAAGCAAAGTCATATAGTTTTCTTTACTGTAAACTGTGAGAACATAGTACATTTGAGTATTAGGTTTAAAGAGTAAACCATATCAAAAATTCAAATCTCTCTCTCCTCTTTTTGCTTCTGAAAATGATAGTAAATGAGTTAAAAATATTATTTAACCCTGTATTATATTTCAGTAATGAATTAAAGCAATTTATATATAGTTTTTTTTCCTGGAAATTATGAAAGGCAGTCTCCACTCCATTTTTTGCAGAAATTCGAACTTTTTGGATTTCGTTTCAGTAATATTATTTGAATCCCTTTGAAAAATGATCGTTTTAGAAAAAAAATTAAATTTTTCATTAACTTTTCACTGAGATATTGGGGTTGATTAGACAAATGCATTTTTGTCAAAATCAGATGATCCAAACGATGGTGGGCCTCTAGTTTGTTGTCGTAGCCAGATTTAATGTTCGAGATTACTAGAAAATACGAATAGGATTTACAAACCATTAAATTTTTTATTCGAGATCAAACTAGGGTTTAAGAACCCTTTTCTGTTCATGATCGAAATGATGGTGTTGCGCCATCAATTGGCGATCCGACTGCGTGTCAATGGTGCAAATCATGGCATCGCGCGTTGATGGAGCTTCGGTCCGAATTGGTGACCGCTGATGGTCAGAGGAGGTGGGGTGAGGTGTTTTTCTGATGAGGTCCCGATGGGTTGTTTGGTCGTGATGTCTCGATTCTCGTTTTTGAAATTTATTCGAGTTCTGTGTGTTTGTGGAGTTTGGGGGATAGACGTCGACTTGTTGGTGGCCGTAGCTTCAACCAACGGTGATGGTTTTGGTCGTGCACGCGCGCGTGGTGGTTGTGGTGTCAGTTGTGATGGGTTTGGGGAAGAAGGGAGGCAACTCGAAGCATTACGCGGGGATTTGGGGAGAGGACTCGAAGTCAGGCTCATGTTGTTTGGGGATTGTATCGAGTTGTTTTAAAAACATAAAAAAAAATTCTAAAAAAATGTCACATGGGTAAATTTAGATTAAAACTCGAAGCGAGGGGATGTTTTCCTCGGGGGCAACTCGAGGCAGTCTCGGGTTAGACATGAAAACAGCAAAAAAACCCAGTTTTAACTAAATTTTAAAAACACAAGTTAAATAAGTTTTCTGAATAAATTAATGATAGTTTTAAATGGAATAGTAGGTAAATGGTATTGAAATAATTATTTGAGATTTATGAAGTTCAAGAATATTTTAAATTTTATATTTTTTTAAATAAATGTTGTTTAAAAATTTAACTTAATAAAATTTTTAGAAGTAAGTCAAATAGTAAGTGTTAACTGTAAACCAAATTTATTCATAATGATGAAATAGTAATTAACAATTAATGTTTTGTAATGGTTTTTATAATTAATAATTAATTAATTAAAGATTAGTCAATTGATAAAAGTAATTAAACTTAATCAGTTAACGATTAAGAGTTTGCAAATTAAGATAATTTTTAAAGGAATAATTAAGTAATAAAGTTGATTAACATTTAATTAATTCATAATTAAGTAGAATTAAACATTGATTTAAAATAATTCATAAAGATAATTATATGGTTAATTCACTATAATCACAATCACCTTAATCAAAGATGATTGACTATGATCAAATATTATGTACTGAATTGATCATTCTGTTGTGCTAGTGTAATGATGTGAATTGCTTCATCATGAACTGTGATTTTTGATTTGTTTCCATATGTATGTGAAAACTCTTTTGCCCGTAAAACGACATTTGAACTTCGATGCGACAGGGAGTCGGATTTCAGTTAGTTATCTGAAACCCACATCGAACCATGAATGTGAATCCTTGTAATTGATACACCCTCTTGTTTCAAAATTGAGCGCTCACTATTCGGATTAGCCCGGAGAGGACCATTGTGTCATATAACCCATTTCGAATAGTGATTTGACGAAATGGATAGCATTTGAAGAGGGTGTTCGAGACTGAGTGTCTTCGAAAATGATATGATAACATATCAATTGTCTCTGCACTGAGTTGCTTCGCTATAGAGATGCCCTAAGTGATGGGAAGTCCGATCGGGATTATGGATACTCGGATTTGCAAGGGCTTCTTCCTTTATTGGAGAAGTGCCTTTGGTTCTGTTCGAACCCGGAACAAACTTGTATGATCGTGTGTCTGACACTACACTTTGAGATATAAAGCCGATTTCTTTCAAATACATATCTGTTGGTGGTGGAGAATTTATTCTCTTAGCTTAACACCCTTCTCTAAGACGTACGAGCTCAGAGGTGATGTAGTTGAAGGTTATCAGCGATATACTCTCAATTTGGTAGTGTGGCATGCTAAGTGCTGCTGTATGTTGATGATCATTTGTGATCAAAGCATGGCATTCGTGTAAAGTGTAGCTTTGTGGGCGAGACCTCATCCGACCTCACACCCCGAAAATGGTCGAAACAGGAAAGATGTGGCGAGGTTATAAGGGTCACGCCCATTAAGGTATGTCATTTCATTCTGGAAAATGATGGTATCATAGTATGGAGCCCAGATACTTACCTATGCGGTTGCTTCAATCTCATTTACTGTGTGGTTGTTGCTTTCTGATGGAAGGCCCTTGGATAAAGGTCGCAAACGATCGGGGAATGGCATACTCGAGTAGTAGTTACCTAGCTATGGAGGTAACCCGGCCTTGTGTTGGCAGAGAGCCTGGTAGGTTCTCGGGACGTCCCGCCAAAGGCGTACGCGTATGGCATAGGAAGTTCCTTAGCCAGATCATTTGTTGGAAATTCGATTCCCGGTACGAACGCAGTACGCTTTTAGTTGTATAACCTGCCATTTACTTATGGTGGCGCCCCATTGTTTAGATGGTAGCAATAGTAGGCATACAATAATGGTTGTATGCTAGCTAAGATTAATATTATACATTCGAAATGACTTTCTACACTATGCACTATTAATAATATCAAAGAATTTTTCCCGTATCAAGCATATTTGACTATCGTAAGAAGAAATCTCCTCCAATTCTGCGATTGCATTATGTGTGTGGAGGGAGGTCTTATGGTAGTTTCATTTTCCATAAGCATACCGGTTTTTCCTGTGTAAATCTGTTTTATTTGAAAGCAACTATTTTTGTTTACTCATATCAGTCCCATGACTAACCCGATGTTTATTGTTTCCTTTCTAAACTCTTGGTACCCATCATTTATACAGGTGTAGCCTAGTAGCAAGTTTTTCGTATCTTGGTATTAGCTGTCTTTTGGAGTCTTTTGGTTTGGAGATTATCGGTTTTTGGAGGCTTTTACCTTAGAGACATTTTGGAAGCTTTTGGATCTCAAGGTGCTTAGTTTGGGAGTTCACTATCACTGTATTTCCTTCAAGGCTTTTGGCATATGATCTCCTGTAGTTCTATTATGACATTCTATTTGGAGTTGTGATATGTATTATGATACTCAATTGTTGTAACAGATATTATGACGATGTTGTATCTGTGATGTAATGCATGATACTCATTTTATTTCCGCTGTTTTATATTCATCTAATGTTGTTATAAGCTCCATCCGACTAGAGTTCGATGTTTGAATCTTTGGCAGTCGAATACAAGTGAGGTATTTGATGTCAATTTTCGGACGTTGGATTTCGGGTCGTGACAAAAAGTGTCTTTATCATAACATCAGGATAATCCCTGACTATAGGGGTGGAGTCGAGATCATTAGGCTAAACATTAGAAGAAAAGGTAGAACCGCTTTGTTAATCTAGAGGCATTTGACATTAAATAAGAAGAGAATTACCCGAGTTGTCTACTAGAGAAACGGTTCGGCTTTGCAGGAGATAACTGCGTCAAAACCAAGGATGTAGAAATCTCCGGTGAACCGATGCCTGTTGCAAAGGAGTTTCAACCCTTGACAAATCATACTATGATTGGTGGGACCACCAGTGGGATTGGTCACACCCACAAGGACGAAGTTGCCAATTGACGTGGCAAGATGAGCTCAAATTGATAATAGAGATCGATAGAAATGGAGCTACGGGATGCTCCAATATCAAAAGAACATGAACATGAGAAGACAAGAATTGAATCCAAAAAAAAGGGAGGAGTTCCAAAATCCAAAAGAAATCCTAAGCAAAGGGAATCCTAAAGAAGAAATTCAAGCTCGAACGAATATGATTTTATGATTATATTTTTACTCCATATGCTAAGTTTTTCCTAAACCTCATTCTCATACCACTTGTTACGACCTGGTATTTCGAACCACTCGCATCCATACATGTCAAACTTGAATTGCTTAAAATATCAGATTGTTAATGTATATTTGGCAAAAATTAGCATATATAGTAAGTAAATAAATCATAGAATCACAGACACGGTGTAATATGACAATAAGCAGCGGAATAGATAAATAGTAGTTCATGAAGCTACTATATAAACATCAGAGTTTAAAATGAAATACAACATAATCTCAAATACAAAATAATTTCTAATACATAAGCAACTGACATATCTAGACATAAATGATTGGAATAAACTAAAATGACTGAAAGCTAGATAGACGATGGATCATCAAGCGAAGCTCCAACTCCAAAGGTGAGTCTTAAATGCTGTGGCACTCAGTCTGACCCGAGCATAACGCAAAACACAAAACACTCGAGTTCGGATTAACATTCTTATATTAGTAATTTAACTCAAGTGAAATGTCAACTAAAATACAAGTAACTTAAAGGATGTTTGGGGTTTGCATCCTCTAAGGATCCGTGGAACTATCTACTATATAGTAATATACATTATTATAATAATGTCTGCAGTAAAGTAAAGTATTAAAATAGCGTTAAGGCATTACCCATGTCCCACTTAACACATTTATACAATGTCGTAGTCTATACAGATACTGTAAACTCCACTTGCAAGTGGTCTATCAGGGAGCACTCCATAGGTATGACACAAACCAAACTCGTAGGAGGTGCGATAGGGCATGTGACAAGGCACGCGAGGCAACACAAGGGTTGATATACCATTTGCATTCCCGGACTGGTGGTAACGCATAGCAACTATTAGCGCCTACCTCGTGACACACTCCTAAACCAAAGGTGCACGAAGTCAAATCACAAAAGAAATAGAATGGTATCGAAGAAATGTGCTCGATCGGGGGAATGACCCAACTTGGCTCGGTATAGCTCATGTTTTAGCCACATTAAGCTCACCCACGGGAGTCAAGGCAACGTAAATACTATATAGAGTCGTCGTCAAACCATCCTACTTTATTCTAGAATCTCCATCAGGTATACAGTTGCTATAGGTGTTTGCAGTATTGGCAGAGAGTATGACAATATCTGATCCCGGTCTCTTTAACGACCAAACACTTATTTTACACCGTGGTCATCTCATTTCAACTAATTCACACTTCATATCAAAATATCATATACATTTCAAAACCATATCAATTCGATATCATTATTCACTTTATAAAATATTCATTTCGAGGATTGGAACACTCTAAAAATTATAACAATTTCGTAATCAGAATACTTACAAAATTTTAGCACTTTCAAAATCATAACACTTTTAAAATCATAGCACTTTATAAATTGAAAACAGTTTATATATTGAAATGGTTATAAATTAAAATAGTTTATATACTAAAATAATTTATATTAGAATAGTTTATATATGTTAAAAATATTTTATATAATTAATATAGTTTACTCTAATTTAACAAACGATTTAAATCTGCTTCAATTCCAAAATTCAATTAAAATAAATCCCTATTTAACGCTTTCAATTTAAAAGGTGAAAGATTCAATTCAAATTTTGAATTAACCATTTCAATCTTTATCAATTTCATATCCAGGTTTGAACTATCTCTACATTCTAATAAGATTCAATGTTTAAATATTCAAACATTTTCAATATAAGTTTCATTTATATTTCAACAGTTAACTTTACTGTTATATAGTTTTGGAGTATTCACTTAATCAGTCTAATAATAATTTAAATAAAATCCCAAATTACAAATTTAAATAAAACTAAATATCCCATTTCAATTTATTTAAATTAAAAATATTAATTTAATCTTGATTAAAATGTTTGTGGAATAATAAAAATATATTGGATAAATAAAATGTATAACTCCAAGTTAAAAGCAAAATGTGAATGTAATTGATTATAAATAGAAGTTGTAAAATTTAAATTATAATTAAAGTTGTACAAGTTTAAAATTCAAATGGGAAATTTATATTGGATTAACTTGAAAGGGTTATTGAACTTGAAGAGAGTTCAATTTATATTAGTCCAGATTTATCTGAATAATTTGGAATTGTAATTAAAGTGGAGTTGGCTTAAGATCAAATGGAATTTGATTTGAAGTTGGAAGGAAATTGAGAATCAATTTAATTTGAATTGGGGATGAATCAAGTCCAATGGAAATTGGAGTTAATTAAATTGGGATTGGGTCAATTTAAATGGAGTGGAAATTTATATTGAATTGTTGGGGAAGTGAACAGTTTTGACTCTAGACCATTTTCAATGTAAATTGTTTTAATATAAATAGTTTTAAATCTATTTTCTTATCTACTTACTATACAACTTTCTTTTTAAACCCAAACTATTTTATACTGGTTTTTGCCACTACTTTTGGAACTCTTTAACTATTTTACAACTGTTTTATACACTAATTACTAATGTTCAACTAAGTTACGAATTAATTTCTATTTTACAATTATTTTGCAATTATTTAAGATTTCTATAACTATTTAACTATTTTTCAACTATTTTATAATTAGTTAACTATTTTACAGTTAGTTTGCAAACTAATAATTATTTTTCAACTACTTACCTATTTTTAAAATTTCTAAGCTATTTTCTAAAAATAAACTGGTCGGAGTTCAAACTGTTATTGATTAAAGTACCTAACCGAGATAAGGATTGAAGTAATAATCCAAATGAGGATTAATGTAAAAGTAAATAAGGAATGTGAAATGGTTCTTTTGAACTGAAAGAATATTTTGAGAAATATGAAATGAATAAAGATGACAATTGGTTATTTCTATGGTTTTTGAGGGTGTTTGGAGTATAAAAGGTGTTTTATACAAGAAAGTAAGGATCCAAAGTTTTAAAAATTTATTTATATATATCAAAATATGTATAAAGGATCCTATGAGGATTTTGAAAAAAAAATTTTGGGAACCTTTGGATTTGAAAAAGGCTTTTGAGTTTTGGGTAAAATCAATATTGAATTTGGAAAGCCTAGTTTGAGAATTATCGATTTTGGAAATAATCGATTTTGTGTAAAGGAGCTTTGATAAAATTCATACTAGGTGTATAATTTGAAAGATACTATATGTGTATAGTATAAAGTGTTTTGATGATAGCTCTGGGGAAAAAGGCGCTCCCTTGGAATGGACTTCTCAGGAGTGCCACTGGGTGGCGCTGCCTTGAGCCCCAAGGGGGGGTTCTAAAGTTGATCCTGTGAGGAGTCCGGACAAAACTAGTTCCTGAGGATTATGAGTTGAGTTTACCATAGCGTAAGTCGTGTGTGCCGCGGAGAGCCAACAGTTACATGGACTTTTGTTGTGACTGCAACGTAACCCAGGATGTAACTGCAACCTATGGTAACATTGCGAAAGTCGTGTGTGCCGCTGAGAGCCAACAGTCTGCGGTTGAGTTTATCTCGGTAGACTGCGACTTATGTAGGAGTGGAGAAGTTTCATTTCATCAGCGAAAATCAGAGGCCGCTGAGAGCCTGCAGTTACATGGACTTTTGCTGCGACGGCAATGTAACCCTGGATGTAACTGTGATCTGTTGTATGGGATCCATGGCGTAATCGAGAGGCCGCGGAGAGCCTGCAGTTACATGGACTTTTGTTGTGATTGCAACGTAACCCTGGTATGTAACTGTGACCATGGATGGGGGTGATGATTTTCAGAGCATTGTCACCAAAGATATTTCCTCTATTTTCAAAAACCGTTTCCTATATTTTCAACAAAATTATTTTCCAAGTATTTTCACTGGATGTTGAAAACGAGTTTGCCAAGTACTTATAGATTTTCGGTCCTACGTCTGATCAACGTATGACTGAATTTCTATTAGAACAAGGATGGACTGGTTGAGACATCGAGTTATAAAAAGTATTTCTTGACTTTAAAAGCTTTTCTAAAATTTTGAAATAAAGGTGTTGGATTTTGGAAAATCAAAAGAAATCCAAATTGGAATCATAAAATAAAAATCGGACTCAGAAAAATTTAATGAGGTAGTTTTGTAATAAAATCAAATATCGATTTAAAAATTTGAAAGTAAACCAATCAGCTAAATAAATTATTATAGTGTATGTTGATAAAATTTAAGTTGGGTAAACAAATGGATTGTAAATTAATAATATTTGGTAATGAATTCGAATTGTAAATAGAATTCGACTTGGATTTGATAATGAATTAAACAAGAAGCGATGTTGAAAAATAAAAATAAAATGGAGTTGGATTAAAAATGTGATGGTTTGAATTGCAAATAAAATCCAAGTGTGATTTGAATAATATTTAATGAAATTTGCAAGTAAATTTGATATGATGGAAAAGTTGTAGAATGAAATTAAAGTGAACTATAATAGTAATGGTTCGAATTACAACTAAAACCCAGGTGGGTAGAGATAAATTGAGAATGACCTTATATTGATAAAATAAATTCGATATCGACTTAAGTAAGTAAATTAAAATTTTTAAATGGGTTAATTAAGTTGAATAATAAATGGATGAAGTCTGGTTGAATAAAAACTAAATCAAAATTGTGATTGAAATTGGATTATCAGACTGAACTTAAATTTGTTGGTATATTAATTTGAAGAATAAATTAGTTATATTTGTGCTTGAATATTATTCTGATAAATTGAGAGGGTGAATTAACATTAAAATTAAAATTAAAGTAGATGGGCTAACTAAGATAATGGAATTTGATTAAATGAGAATCAAATCGAAGAAACTTAAGTTTGGTTTCGAAATAAACTAAAATAAATTCACTTAAGTTTAGAATTTATGAAAGTTTGGCTTTGAATAAGATTGGAAGCCCATTAAATAGAAACTTGGATTAAATTAATTTGGAAATGGTCATTAAATTATAAGTTTGAATGCGCCAAGCTTAATAAATTGTTTGCATGAATCTAATGCAGAAATAAAATGAAATGCAATGTTGGTTGGTAGATAAAGTAGAAATGAAATGGAATTAAATATAAAATGAAATAGAATATCCTATGAAGCGAATATCATCGAGATTGCATGACAATAATTGTTGTTTGGCGTAAACCAAAGTAATTAAATTCTATGAGTTACTAGGGATTAAATAAATTTGATTCTGAATCATGTGAAGTGAAAATGAGCTTACTTGAATTACAAATCAATGGAATGTAAGAGGTTGAGTTCTAAACCATTGAAATTGAATGAATTGGTTTATAAATTGATTAAAAGCAATTGAATAAGCTTTAAAATCATATGAATCGCTTAGGGGAAGCATTTGTCATTTGTTGTGTATGTAATACATTGTTTAGCTATTGAAAGTAAGTGCAATGCTAATAGAATTTCTGTATGTGACACTTACATGTTTAAACTGAGTAAGTACAGGTACAGGGAAGCCGTTTTGCTAGATTTGGGGTATGCTAATTGCTAAAATAAATAAGCTGCTTAAATAAGGTACGCCTACGCAATTAAAATAGGAAATATGAACTGTTTTTGCTTTTTCCGACCGTGTGGGTCGATGTATACATATTTATATCCCTGGTCAAATTGCAAAAGCTCCTCCGTACAAAGGAGACTCTGCCAAAATTTTCTGAAAATTTTGGGAGTTAGAAAATTTTTGGAAATTTTTGGTTAACGA
The DNA here is from genome assembly GCA_030765085.1 of Allium cepa. Classification (NCBI taxonomy): domain Eukaryota; kingdom Viridiplantae; phylum Streptophyta; class Magnoliopsida; order Asparagales; family Amaryllidaceae; genus Allium; species Allium cepa. The sequence continues at coordinate 604,760,651 of CM060945.1, read as the reverse complement.
CAAAACAATTTCAAATTGAAAATCAAAGTAAACTAGTAAATGAAATTAATATGAATCAGTTGAAATGAAAGATACAACTCAGTATTAAAATTTGAAAATAAATTGAATTCATATGAAGTGGTGGAAGCTAATTTGAATAGAAGTGGGTATGAAATTTCTGTAAGGAAATGTATACAGTGATTTGAAGGTTACAATTGGATATTGTTGTTAAATAGAATATGCAGGTATTAAAGGAAAAAGCAAGTGGATTTGATTCCAAAAGATAAATTTGAATGGCCCAACAAAAAGGTATGTATTTAAAATTCTGTATGGAATTGGATTGGGTTTTTGATGTAGCCACTTGGCTTTTGTTTCTTTTTGGAATTTGGGGGCATGTAGAGGCCTTTTGTAGTAGTACCGAGCTAGCCGCGCAAAGGAGACGCTGGAAAAAAATTTCGGAAATTTAGAGAGTTAGAAAATTTTTGAGAAATTTTGATAATACAAAATTTGGTTTTAAATTGAAACTTAATTGATTGAGCAGAAGAGTATTGATTGAAACTATAGAAGGTTTTGGGAAAGTTGGATAAGGTGATAGTGGGCCTTTAGTAAAAGATAATGGGTAGGATGTTGAATTGTGAATTTTGGAAAAGATAAAGGGGTATTGGTCAATTCTTCCTAATTAGTAATTTCGGGGACGAAATTCTTTTAAGGGGGGAGGAATGTGATTGTGACGCCCCACCTCTATACCCACGCTAGCCAAGAACACTACGGTGTAGTGCTGTCAACTAGCACGAAGAATAAGGCTGTTGAGGAGCGACCATCCGTGTAATTGCTTTGTGCGAACACCGATATGTCAGATAGTAAAAACATGCTTTTAATTTCAGAAGAGAATCCGGCATGCCGATGCAAACTCAAAGCTACCACACGGTGGCTATAATAGTCTAGGACAAATATAAACTAATAACACAGATAAATATAAATGCGGAACACAGATAAATCAGAAAATCTCATATATATATAACTGATGTCAGTTACAATACGTTTACACGGTACATGTGATACAACTACAATAGTCAACTCAGGAAGTTACATATACAAGTACATTAACGTATATAATATACATGAATACATATCTTCCTATACAATAATACAGACTACTACAAATGACGACTACTCCAAAAGATATGAAAGAACTTCATAGCTCTAGCAGCAACCCAAAGCAGAATATCTACAACCTGTAAATACTCGGTCTGACCCGAGTATTAGATTCAAAAGAAAATAATACTCGGGTCAGTCTAATTCAAACTCAGTTATTAGTGCACAGAAGCAATAATAAATAAATACTGAATAGACGACAGTAATTAAACCAAATCAGAATGCAATTCAGAATATTAAATTGAAATGAACAAACAGTTCAAACCATTGAAATATCAATAAAATATTAATTCAAGTAGGGCTGCAGTACACGCACGCGTGCACTGCCTCGCCACTACAGAATATGGAATACGCAAAAAGATCCATAAGTCAAAACAAATAGAATATCACAAAACCATACCGTGTGGCTGCAGTTCACGCTTGCGTGCACTGCCTTGCCACTATAGTGATGATGTACTCAACCGAATACCGTGTGGCTGCAGTTCACGCTTGCGTGCACTGCCTTGCCACTAAAGTGATGTCGTACCCAAAATATTAACGAACCAAAATCAATGAAGGTTCAAATATCAATTCTAAATGTCGATACTGTGTGGCTGCAGTGCACGCACGCGTACACTGCCTTGCCACAACAGCATATACAGAAACAGCAACAAGGCACAAAGACCAATGCTCAAGAATTCACAGTGCCAACAAATTTAACAAACAAGTAACAGTAGTGAAAAGCTTCGACCAAGAGAATTGAAGTGGTTGATTGTCTCAAGCAACAGCAACCAAGCAAGTTCGAACAAGGCAGAGAAATGCCAAAGTGGTCAAGAAAAGATGACAACAAACTGGGATGCAAGTGCAACAACAAGTAACAAAAAAAAATGTACATGTCTGCACAGTACAAACCCTCAAGTCCAAGGCAGTACAATCAAAAATGCAACTGCAAATAACATGGGGGAGTGACAATATAAAAATGAACCAGAATGGAACAATGGCAAATACTGCCACAAAGGCTACAGCAAAACAGAGTCAACACAAATGCAAATGCACAAGTGACCATACACATATATATACATACAAGAATGTATGTATACAAATGATCAGCCATCCAAGTACAAGTGCAGTTGTATCAAAACAATTGCAACAGTTAAATAAAGAACAAAACTCAAAAATACTCAAAGACCAAAACACAGTTCACAACAGTGGCACTGCACTAAAAATTGCATATGTAATGCACAGTGCAAACTCAAGGTTGTGTGAAACTGCAAGTGATACCATAGTACACAATGAACTCAACTCAAGAAATAAGTTCTCCATGCAACCAGCTCCAAGTAGTTGTTAATGCCCAAAACAAAGTGAAACAGATGTGACAGCATGGAGCTATAGCCCAACAAAACATCAATGTATATGAACACAATTAATGGAGCAATGCAACATTCAATAGTGAAGTACAAACCAGGACTTCAAAGAAACAATAACATGTAAAACAGTAAAACAACAATACACAGGAAACTCAAGAATGGGCCAAATTCCATCGTATGTTATTGAGCAAATAAGTGCGAATTCGAATGCACATATATACATATCAAATAATGTATATACATACATGAATACATGAGCAATGACACTGCAACGTGACCAAAGCAAAAGAACACAGTAGCAAGCTCTTCACACACGCCCTATTCTATCAAATTGACATGTATACATATCCCAAATATGTATATATGCATACATATACATGTACATAGTGTATTGACTCAAAACAGTGGATCAATCATTAACAAAAGAAATTCAAAATGAACTCAAGTCTACAGAAGTTCATGCCAAAATCAGGGAATCACATATGCAGAAACAAGTCAGCTGCAAGAATATAAACATGAAGGCAAGAACGGTAGCCTCGACACAAGTACACAAGCAACTGAAGACAACATGAAGAATTCGAGATAGTGGTGGCCACGAAATCGACATCACAGCAAAACATTCAAACAAATCAAAGTGACCAAGTTAGACATCAATGCCGATAATATCAGGTCACAAAATTAAAAGAGGAAAGACTGCCGTGCAATTCAAGTAGCAAAGAATCAAAGCCACGATAGCACACAAAAAAAAAGCGAGCACACGAACAATCAAACTAGGGCTTGAATTAGATGTGAGAAAACTCACCATGTCGACGAATTTAGGGGAAGCCGAGCACGAGAGCATCGATCGACGCAGCCACGAGCAAGCGAAGGAAGACGAACGACAAATGCAAAGGGGCCGCCATTAAATTTCTTTTGTTTAGGGTTTTATAAAAATGAAAATGAAAAAAGGGGGGATCGGGTTAAAGAAATTAGAGAGGGGAACGGGTTAAAGGGGGAAAAGGGAATGAATTTTTCACGGCATAAAATAGTTAAGTGGGCCGAGAAAACTAAAGCCCGGAAACCCCTTTTAACCATATACAAAAGAATTTTAATTCAAATTTAAAAATTCAAACGGAAATTTGGGTCAATATTAATCGTTTAATGTCGATTATAAATCGACACGAATACCGGGTTGTTACAGTGATGACCCGGAATTTCTAGCAGTTTAAATTTGAATAGTTAATTGGTTTTAAATATTTAAAAGTTAATTTTAATTTGAATTTAAGATATCAATATTTACTTGATAATGAAATCATTGAATTGTATAGCTTACATATTGAATTTTTAATTGAAATTGGGTAAAATTGTTGAATCTGAGATTCTAGGCCTGTTTCAAATAATTTGAAGGCTTATAAAATCTATAATGATGATACTGAAGATAATAGAACGGTTGAGATTTAAATTAAAAGTGATTTGTTCAATTTTAATAATATATCATTTAAATCGATATTTAAAAATAGCTTTCCGAGGCACAGTTTCAGAATTCGATGCAACTAGTTCCATTGGGTCCGTAATATTGAAATATTGTCGGATTTCAATTTTCATAACGCTGCGAGTTGTCGTGTTGTTGCACGGTATATAAACGCGTCATTAGGAGTTGAGATATTTTGAGGGAAGATAATAAGTTAAGGTAAAATCAAATAAACATTTATCTTCTCCAATACGCCTCCCCTAACCTTATATCTCACCTCACCCTTCTATCGCCTTCAGTCAAAAATTCACGAATAGTATATAAAAAAAAAATTGTAATCGAGATTCCTTGCTTCCTCTTTTTCGAATTTAAATCGCATTCGTTCATATTCAAAAAAATAAAAATAAAAATGGAGGCCGAGCCTCCCTCTTTCCCCTATCTCCAACATCGAATTCGTGTATAAAGAAAAAGGGGTTCGGCCTGGAAAATTCTTGAATTGTTGAGCAAAGAAGATTGGGGCGTCGCGTGGGGGGGGGGATCTGGAGGTAAGCTCGATCCAGATGAAGGCGACGTAAGGTTGGGGTAGTTTCGCGCGAGCTAGGGTTAGGGTTTCGCGCTGAGCTAGGGTTCGTGGCAAATTTTGGGGAGATGCGCTGGCGTAGGCATTTGCTCCGAAGTCTCAACGAATTGATATATTTTTTCAGCAGTTGTTCGTTGATATTCATTTGGAGACCGATGATCGAGCTCGAGTTGTTGGAACGATTCTACTCATGTGGGCAAGAGATACTGCCGAGTGCGCCTCCAGTTCGTCGTTTTGGATTTTGACTGTCATTCTCGAGTTGGGATTGAGGTCGAACTCGACCTCTGGAATGCGTGAAGGCTTCGAGATTTGCTCAGTGATCGGGTCAGAGCATGCAAATTGGGGTGAGCTATTTATATTTATTCATGTTTTTGTGCTATTTAAAATAAATGATTAAATGTTTATATATGTGCAGAATAAATTATATATATAAGGGTTTTTAAAAAAAAAAGAAAAGGGGAAAAATTGGTTTAGGAAAAAAATTAACTATTCGTTTAATGAAGATTTAGTTAAATTTACCTTATAAAATGGAAATCAGTTTATTTAGATAATTTATATAATTATTTGATAACTAGAACATATTTTGTAAACAGGGAATTAGTTTGAAATTTACTTATTAGGTAAAAGGAAATTTATTAAATAGAAATTGAACTCGTTCGAATATTAATAAGATCGTATAACTATTTATACCAGGCCTAAATCTAAAGGAAACAAACCGAGATTTGAAGTGGATTTGCGAATAAAAGCAAAGGTGAGTAAATCTCACTCAGCTGAGTTGTTAATAAATTTTAAATAGTCGAATTTAAATGATTGTTTGAATGCTTGAATTGATTTGATGTGTGTTGAGAATTGATGATTTTATGACTTCGATGTATTGGATGGTTTCCAAGTAAATTGTTGGTTGACTCAAAATATTGGGGTTTAAATTGTTTTAAACTCAAAAAGTAAATAGGGGTAGAATTAATTGATTAAGGATTAAGTTAAGTAATAAAGTTTAATGAAATTAGAATAACCAGTGGGCAGTTTAATAAGTAGTTACTTAAGTAATCAATATATATATATATATATATATAATTATTTTGTGAAATAACTCAAGTGTTTAATTAAATAGTTAATCAACATATAATTAATTTATTTAATGATGTAAATAAAAGGAATTAGATAATTACAGGACGAGGTTAATCGAGAATGATTAATATTTGATTGGATAAAATTGATTTAGATTAGAACAAATTAAAAATATAATTGGAAATCATTAATTCATATAATTAATGAAGTAATTTAAGATGAAATTAATTGAGATTAATTAATTCATAATAAGTGACTTATGAGAAGTCAATTAAAATAAGTAATTAAGAATTAATGAAATTGATTATGGTTAATTAATTTGTGAAGTAATTAAGATTACTTATTGATATTGGGTTAAGGATAATTAATATCATGAAATTAATTGGAGATAATTACTTGAATGCAGTTGAAAGATAACTAATCCAGTGCGATTTATTTGAAATGAACAATGAAGAGTTGATTAATTAATTTATTTGGGATTAATTAATATTCAATGAAGGAATCTAAGTGGTTGAGATTTGAAGTTCAATTGGAATCAATTGAATTAATTTGCATGTGATTAAGCTTTGCTTATGGATGATTGAATGGTATTGGATGCTTTGTTGATATCTCTAATATGAAATGTTGTGAATTTCATTTGAATAACTTGGGTTAGGATAATACGAGTCTCGAAGAGACCGGGGTCAAGTATATGGGAAATGCCCGAAACCATTTTGAATATTTCTATATTGATTTGTGAAATCAATAGGCTGGATTGAAATGATTATGTAGTCTGGAATATCTATCTAAGTTTGGTATATTGAAATTAATAGTTGAAATAAGTGTTGTCTATAGCGAAATGTGAATTGGTTAAATTGATATAAGTTACCTCGGGTTTTATATAAGTTGTTTGTTTTAGTATTCCTTGATAGATAGGTTTACTCACGCTGGTTTCCAGCCTGACCCGGGTGTTACTTTGATGTAATGCTCGGGTCAGACCGAGTATTACAGATTTTCAGGTAGATACGTGCTGGAGCTCAGGAGGCGAGCTGGATGGCCAACGAACGGAGTATTTCCGCTGTTGTATATTATTGTTACTCTGAGTCATGATAATTGTAATATTCGGTGACTGTATATAATGTGAAAACTCTGATGTATATTAAATGTAATCGACAGATATAGTATTCTTTTGTAAACTATTATTGTTTATTATTATATTTTATCCGCTGCGAATGTGAGATGTTTGGTGTTTCTGTTCTTCTTCTTCTATCTCTTTCTTCTTTTTCATAACTTTCTGGAATTTCCGGGTCTGAAAATTTCGGGTCGTTACAGTTGGAGTATAAGAAGACGGCGGCTCTGAAATAGGGCTAGGGTTAGGCGTATAAACGCGTATATATATGTATAACCGATTATTTGATTATTTAATTCACTTTTAATCAACTTTCTCAAACGATCTCCAAACGACACGTGCAGTCAGGCGTTCTTCAGGTTTTACCTATGTTCCGAACACAATGGAATGTGTTTCGGAGGCTAATTCGATCATATACGCGAGTTACAGAAATAAACGATCAGTTTTAAGTTAAATCGATTAAAGTATTTTCTATGCGTTTTAAGCCGCCGCTGTCAAACGACAACTCCGATTGCTATGAAAATTGAAATCCAATAATAAATAACTATTACGGATCCAATGGAATTGGATTCGTCGAATTCCGAGACTGTGCCCTGAAAGGCTAATTTTAACTCGTCGATTATTTCGAGCAATTTTTAAAATCGTCGAAATCACTTAAAAATTCACTTTTAAAATTTTATTAACCTAATTATAATTCATATAGAATTTATAATCACATTAGAAATCATTCTAATTCATGTTAAATCAAAATCTGAATATTTGCATTATTATATTATTAAATTCCATTATTTAATTAATATAAAATTCCAAATTTAATGTATCGACTTTTAATTTCATCCAATGGTCCAATATTAAAATTCTAACCCAAATAGACTTAAAAATAAATTTTAGAATCTAATTTTATCTCTATTTACATTCAGAATTACCAATTATCCCAATTCTAATATTAAATTAGTATTATTCAAATTCCAATTAAATTCCCGCATTTGAAATTTAACTAATTTTATTAACTTAACCAAAATCTTTTATTTCAAATTTCAAATTAAACTCCATATTCGACATTTAAAATGAATTAAATGTTCAAATCTAGTGACCCAAAATTCAGGGTCGTTATAGCTAACACCCAAAGCAAGACACAGCCAGAAGTAAACAAGTGGAGGGTAGGGTGGTGAGGCCATGGATGATGGTGGTGCTAGTCGTGGAGGTGGTGGAGGAGCCATGGCCGATCAATACTATGAAGAAGCAAGGAAAAGTATTAATAAAAAAAGAAGAAAAGTAGAAAAATATGAAGGAAGCCATTACCAAACTTCTTAGCCGTGAAAGAGAAATGAGAGGCATAATTTTTCATGTGAATTATGAATAAGAAACTCACGGCTAAGGTATTGAAGTGTACGGCCAAACATGAGCAAGTGAAAAGATAAGAAAATGAAAGGACTAGCCAATGAAAGGTCTCAAGTTAAAAGCTTTTTAAACTCTTCACATTTTCTTTGTTTAATTCGATTAAAACAAAAATAAAATCAGAAATTGACTTTAAAAACCAAAAAAAGTAATATAAAATAAAAACAAGTAATAAATTTTAAAGAAAATGGAAAAAGAATTAAAGAAATTGATTAAAATTCAAAACAAGGCTCAAAATTTACAATTAAATCATCACTGGCTTTGGAAAAATATCTACTTTATTTTAAAAATATTCTAAAGAAAAATTTTGAAATAAAATAATTTACAAAACATATTCAAAGTGAAATAAAAAATTAAATTTAGAGAAACTAGAAAAATAATTAAAGAAGTTGTTTAATTTTTGGAAACAGGACATGAAAATTACAAATAAAATACCATTAACTTTGGAAAAATTTCTATTTCACTTTAAAACAAATAAAATGTCAAATAAATAAAGTAAATGAAGAAAAAAATAAAGCAGGAATGATAATAAAATAAGGTACTGAAAAAATAGAAAAATAAATAATGAATTCCTTAAATTAATTGATGCTGGAAATTAGAAATTGTAAAAAAAATACAACTGACCTTAGAAAATGTCAATTACACTTTCAAAAATGTTTTAAAACCAAAATATATACAACAAAGTTATTTACCCATATAAACATAAAATAGAACATTACATGACAAAATAAAATATTACTTATATAAGTAAAATAAAATTTTTTGTTAAATACAACAAATTTCACACAATAGTTAAAAAGGCACAACTTTCACATCATAAGTCAGATTTCAACGAAACAAAAAGCAGTATTCTTAAAATTTTATTTACTTTCATAATAAAAGATAAAATTCAAATTGTCAAACTTTCAAAATTTTAAATTTTGAAGTCAAAGTTGTACCATATTGACCAAAATACACTTTTTTGTAAAATATTCTATTTAGTCCGTTTTTGGAATGATAATCCATATCAAAATCAAAGTATATATTTTAAAATAACAAAATTTATCCATTTAAAATAAATAAAATAAAGCTTTTAAATCAGAAATTCAATTAAAATAATTAAAATAATTAAAATATAAAATTAAAATAATCACAAAATACTGGGTTGTTATAGGGGCACTCCTTAGGTACGGTACAAACCAAACTCATAAAAGGCACAATAAGGCATATAAAAGCCCATGTTTGATAACTGTTAATGAGGTAATTAACTAATTTTAATTATTTAAAAGTTGCATCTCTGGTATTGGAAATATCTGAATTTATTAAAAATTATATTCAAATTTTAAATGTAAATTCCTGGGTTTGTTGGGTCGGAGCTAACCAGGTCCGATGGTCGGCGTGGTTAAGAGATCGGAGAGGGGTGTGCACGGATACATGTGCATGCACGTTCGTTTTGGGCTACCAGGTGAAAAGAAGAAAGAAGTGAAAGAAAACTTGAGGGAAGAAAGGAAAGGAAGAGAGGAAGGAAAGAATAGGCCGGGTGGGAAGAATGGGCCGAAGGAAGGTAATAGGAAACGGAAAAGGAAAAAAATAGAAATTAAAGTGGAATAGAAAAAAAAGAAAGAAGGAAAAAAGAAATGAACTTATGATAACTTTAAAGTTAAAACTCTATTTCAACTATCATTTTAAATCAAATCAGTGTGGAATTCTTTGCCTTGTAATCCTACCTCCTAATATTTAATCTTAATTGATTTTGTGTAAAGTAAACCTTAATTATCTTTAATAATTAAAGTAAGTAATTAATTTAATTATTAAACGATTAACTTAAAATAGGACAAATTATTTCTTGGATTTTTAATTCTAATTAACTAGGAATAATTTGGTTTATAATCCCTTTAATTCACGATTATCTTGGGTTAATAATAATATAAATGGTTTCAGTAATTAGAGTTAATAAAATCCAGATTTGCGAATTGTTTAATATTAACTATTATCATTAAATTAAGTTAAAGATCTATGTTTTTCCCTATTATTCTTGAATTTTAGTTCAAGTATTCCGGTCGGTAGATTTAACAGCCAAACGAATCGAAATGTTGTAATAAAATGTTGAAAAGTTTTACTGAAAACTAACATCTGTAACAAACTCCATTTCTGAATATTGTCACCTAAGTATAAATTGCTTATTTTAAAACAATTTACCCTTCCAAATTTATCGCTTGGATTCAAAGAAAACGAGATCGGGTACCAGTGTTATCCGAAACCACATCGATTTGAAAATCACTACTAATCTTTACGAGTTTTTGGTTATAAAGTTAACATGTGGGAATTGGATTAATTTTACTAATTCAATCATTTCAATTAAGTAATTATACTTAGACGTAGTTAAAAATATCAACGGATTTCGAAAAAAGTTTTAGGTGATAATGAGATAAAAACTCGTCGTGTCGTATGAATTACCCTAGTTTCAAGGATTTTCATAACTTAAGTATTTCAAATTATGTGGGTTTACTTACGTTGGTTTCCAGCCTAACTTGGGTGTTACTTTATTGTAATGCTCGAATCAGATTGAGTATTACAGATTTTCAAGTTAGGACGCATTTCGAGCTTAGGAGAGGTGGTGGATGATAGAGACATATTGATTGTATTCCGTTGTGTATTATAGACGGTATAGTCAGCATTTAGGAATAAGTTTTTATAACTGTCCAGATTTATTTGTCGATAATTGTACTCTGATAACATGTATGTATATTAACAGTTATAGTTTTTCTTGTATAAAATGTAGCTATTATATATTATATTTTATTCCGCTGCAATTATAAGGTTTCGTGCTGTTGTTTTTAGTTCTTCTTTATCTCTTTTTCTTCTCAATCCTAACAATCTAGTAATACCGGCACTCAATTTCCCATCACTTATATAGCGAATGTATTAATGTCAATTTTTCGGCGGTCGAAAATCACTCGATGGTTACACGTGATATCAGGGCTGAAGGTTAAGCGAGAACCTTGGCTCTGATGGGGATTACTCATTAGAGATACGGTCAGTAGTACCCTAGAATGAGTTGAGTGTAGCATATGATGGCGTACTTGTTATTTTCATATATAATGATTTTAAAAATGATTTTTAAATAATTTTTATATAAAATTATATTTGATATATAAAAGAAATAATTTTTGTAGATTATTATAGTATGTTAAGGTGATTGGCTCTAATTTTTATAATCAAATAATATTATAAAATTTAAGTGGTAATATATATAACCAAATAGAAATTTGGGTAAGAATAAATTTTGCAAGAAAGTTAAGCTAAAAACCAAAAGTATAAGTAGACTCAAACCAGAATTGAAAACTTTGAAAATTGCAAAAGTACTTTTCAAAGTGTTTGAAAACGATTTAAGTTACCCTGATTATATTTTTCCACTAAATAATGATTGAATATATGCTGTGTTTGGTTTTTAGATATGATAATTATCATAAATTGGTTGTGGTGTCTTAATAAAGGATGTTTATTACAAATTAAAGAATGATACATCACGGTGGAATTATGAGGAAGTGATATTATATAAGCTTAATTATATAAGCATGTCTTATAAATTAAAAATGGATCTTAAATGTGAGATTTTGAATCTAGACCCAGAAATTTTAAAAACCGTTTCAAATTGTTGAAGGAAGTAATAAATAGTATTATTTAGAATATTTTTGAATGTAGGAATCTTTGTTTTAAAACAAGAGCTGTTTGAAGATGAACTTGTTTTAGATTAAAAACCAAGAATAGTTTAAAATTTAAATTGTGATTTGATATGTAAAAGGGATAAATATATATACATATGTAGGTATATGTGATTTCAAGTTGATTTGAAATAAATATTGATGTTTGAATTCTGGAATCCCCCTTAAAACGGGAAGTATAACCCAAAGAGAAATAAGTGTTTGGACTTATAAGTGGGAAGTGATATTAACAAAAATTGGATTTGGGATGTAAAGTTTGAATTGAGTAAGGTTAAATGGAGTGGATGAATTGAAAATAAAACTCAGGACAAGTTAAATGAGTTTTAAACTTATAGCCTGAAATGGGAGATTTCAAGGCGGGGTTAAGATTTAACTTATGGAAGTTAAATGGGTTAAATAAAAAAAGAAGTTATGTATACCTAAATGATTTCAAATTGATTTTCGAAATAAAACGGGTTTTGAATTTTAAAAAATTATGATGAATGCTTTTGATTGATGTCTTAGATAATTTGGATGCTTATTTATTTGATATATCCTGCTATCATTTTGTATATTATTTACACTATATAAAACTGTAAATTAGATTATTTCGAGTTAATTAGAAAGTAAATTGGAACGATGTATATCCATTCCTAAAATTAAATGGAAACGAAAACTATATTTTGAAACTATTTAAATGATTTTGATTTTAAGAAATAAGAATCAAACTTATGAAAACGGAATCATTTCGAACTTAAATTTGAAATGTTAACAATAAACTAATCAACCGAAATGATTAAATGGGATTTAATCAATTCAAATTGGAATTGAATTGAATTAATCAAAATCGAATCAACTTGAAATCGTAATGGGAATTTATTTGAATTGGAATAGGAATCGAAGTTAATTCGAATTGGAATTTGGAGTGAATCAACCTGAAAGGAAATAGAAGTTGAAAATTGTTTTGAATTAGAGATTGGAAGTTTAATCAGTTTGACTTTGAAACTATTTTCAAATATATTTTTAATATAAACTGGCTTAAAATCTATCTTCTTAGATATTCAAATTATTTTGATTTTCCAAACTATTCATTATAAAAATTATTGTTGATGCCCAAACTATCTTATATTTACTATTTAACTATTTTACAACTATTCAAGCTATTTTCTAAATTCGAGCAGGTCAAAGGGGAAATTATTTATATTTAAATCATGGATTTAAATAGGAATTGGGGTGAAATTGAAGTTATAACCCATATGGAAATTTGAAGCAATTCTGAGTTGGAACTACAATCAGAATATTAAGGTAAAAATGATATTTGAAGTAAAATAGTGTATTCTGAGAAAAATATAATGATTTAAAGTGCAGCTAAGACAACACTATAATTGAAACTTACGTTGTAAGAAGTAAGTAACGCGACAAATATCGTTGAAGGAAATTGAACTTGAAAAATTTGATTCGGTATTAATGAGATTATAAATATTAGTTATTTATTCAAACATCACTTGTTGAATTTATGATCAGAAGAAAATGTTCTTTGAAAGATAACCGAGACACTAAACGGTGTTTATATAAGTATGAAGGGGACTCAGAAATTATTGATATGAAAATTATTCGAGTTGAAAGAATAATTTTATATGTATATGAGAATGAAACTAGAAAGGTTTTAGAACCCATTGATTTTGAAAGACTTTTGATTTTGGCAAAAATTCAATTTCAAAAATTTGGTAAACCAAATTTAAGAACTATCGATTTTGAAGGTATCGATTTTGTATAAGTGAAGTTTATATGTGATACATATAAAGAGTATGGTTTGAAAGAGTATGATATGTTTTGAGAAAGGTATGGAAAAATGGCACCGCCATTAAGAGTCGAAACTTATAGTAGGAGATCCACTATATGGTTCTGCCTAGAACCCTAAGGGCGGGTTCAATGAAATTGAGATCCCAGAGGACGTCCGAAAAAACTCGTGTTCATGATGATCATTATTGGGTAGCATCCTGATGATCATTATTGGGTAGCATAAGTCGAGTGGCACTGATGCATACTATCTCATTGGGTTTTGCTGTGATGGCAATGTAACCTTTATTATAACTGCGATCAACTGCGTTCCATAGCGTAAGTCGAGTGGCAATGATTGCACACAATCTACGTTTGATTTCGCTGGTAGTGCGACGTGACATCAATAGATTGTGAACTATGTGGTTCCATAGAGGAATTCATGTGGCGGTGAGTGCCTACAGTCTACATTGGGTTTGACTGGTGTAGTCTGCGTTCTATATGGTAAAGTTCCATTTAGAAGCGTAATTCGAGTGGCGTTGTTGCCTATAGTTACATGGGTTTTGCTGTGATGGCAGCGCAACCCTAGGTGTAGCGGCGATCTGTGCAGTTTCCACTACGAAAGTTGAGAGGTGCATATGCCTATTTTTCTTATGGATTTCGCTGGGGTGGCGACATAATCATCGTGCTAACTATGATCCATGAAGGGTGTGATGCTTTCCATAGCATTTTCGTAAAAGCTTTTTCAAGTATTTTCACAGGGTGTTGAAACAGGTCTACTAAGTACTTATAGATTTTCAGTCCTACGCCTGATCAACGTATGACTAAATTTCAGTAAGAACAAGGATTGACTTGTTTGGACTTCGAGTTATGAAAAATATTTTTATAAAAATAATGTGGTAAATACTATGTAATTTAAAGTGTTTTAAAATTTTATAATAAAAGAGTATGACGTTAAAATCTTTAAAGGATGATTTAATTAATAATAAACATCAAAATTCTAATTCTCGCTTCGTTCCTTTTCAAGGACGAAAAGTTCTAACGGAGGAAGGAATGTAACGGCCATGGTTTGGACCCCTATTAATGAGGTAATTACTAATTTCGATTATTTAAAATTTAACTCTCTTGTATTGGAAATATCTGAATTTATTAGAAACTATATTCAAATTTTAAATGTAAATTCCTAGATATGATATATATTTAAATTATGTGTATATATATAATCCACTATTTAAATTAAGATAAAATATCCATAAATATATATATATATGTATGTATGTATGTATATGTACAAGCTTTATGGCATTTGATAATATATAAATGTATAAATGTATATATGTATATATGCCCATACGAAATAAAATATTGGAAAGTTTGTACAAATGTGGATGTATATGTTAATACCACTTTTTTATGACTTAACGACTCAGCGACGTAAAGGACTCAACGACCTAAAAGAAGGCTTGCAACCTAATGACCTAATGGCATAGGCAACTTAACGACCTACAGCAGGGCATGACCTAACGACCTAGCGAGCTCCAGGGTAAAGCCGCATGCACACCGCCTCTTCCATTAGGTCGTTTGCGACCTAAGCTAACCAAGATAACTCATGCATTACACATACTAAGTCGTTTAAAGCGTATATCTCGTCAAGGATGAATCCACTAAGTCGTTAACGACTCATGCTGCCTCAGGATAACTCTGATGTCGCAACTCCTTATGTCGCAACCCCTTAGGTCGCTCACGACTTATGACCAGCCCGACCTAAACCCAACCTCTCCTATAAATACCTCACCTGCTCCACCCTTAAGGGAGGATTTTTCCTAAAAACGCCGACACTCTGCCACCTTGAAATTCAGGCAACTCATTCTCCAAGTCCTACAACATCATAACAACTTCAGAGATCAATTCGAGAATGGATCAAACTTCTTCACCAACTCGATTCTACTTTGGAAGCTCAAGTCTTTGAAGTTTGTTGTACTTGAAGTCTAGTTGCAACAAAGTGTACTCAAAGATCATAATAAAAGATATAAAGTGGACATAGGCTTAACTTTGAGCCGAACCACTATAAAAATTGTCATCTCTTTACTATTTTCTTCTATTCTCTGGTTACTTTTAGTTCCCCTACCAACGGGTGGTGCTTTCACTATATCATAACTCAAGCCGGGGTGTTGGCGTATATTTTTGCGTTAACATTTTTGGTGCTTTCACTGAGAAATCGAACTCAGGCATGCTCTCATCATTGCTCCACAAAGATTTGTTGAAAGACTCTCTCTAAGAACCAGAAGTCTATTCGAGATTATGGCTACTGGAAGAAAAGGTAGATCTGCTAGATCTGGATGTGCTTATGACAAGACCGCTACATCTCCTGCATCAAATCAAGCGGCTCCTAGTGTTGGAATCACAAGGGCCGAATTGGATGCTGCAATGTCTGGGTTGTATCAACAAATGGAAGCCCATAACACTTTGATGTTGGACAGGTTGAATGTTTTGCTTGGAGTTAACCAACAACTAGGAAATAATGAAGAAACCTTTGCAGAATATGTTTATGATTCCCAAGGGAAAAGTATTCCTCAGAGGGCAGCTGGCACCGCCGAAGGGGCACCTCCCCAAGCTGGAGGTTCAAGGCCACAGCCAACTGTTCGTGAACATTTGCCCAGGCAAACTTTCGAAAAAGTAACCGACGTCTATCACGCGGGGCCTCTAAACGATGAGGAGTACCTCTTAGGAATGATTCGATAAATTATGAAGGAAAGCATGCAAAGGGAGGAATATGAAAATGACTGAGGATTTGCTCCAAGCAAAATTCCTGTTACTGAAAGAATTCTAAAGGCTGAATTTCCAAAGAAGTTTGTTCCCCCTACCACTCCAGCTTATCGGGGGACAAGCGATCCTAACCGGTTCCTATACAAGTATGACTGGCATATGACAGGTGCTAGGGCAACAGATGAGATCAAGTGCAGATACTTTCCTGCATACTTGGAGGGAGTGGCCCTGCTTTGGTTCATAAAGCTGCCAATTTGATCTATAGATCAGTTATCCGACCTGACTCGGAAATTCAAAGATCAGTTGGGGCTATATGCCTCAAAGGCCAAGAACATAATGTCGCTTTCCAGCCTTGAACAAAGCCCCGGAGAGCCTATCAGATCTTTCTTGAATCACTTTAATATAGCCTTGGCTGAAGTTGATAATGCAGAGCCTTAGATGATTCTCACTTACTTGATGCGAGCTATCGACAAATCAAGTGAATTTGAAAAATCGCTAAAGATGAAAGAGCCAAATTCACTTGAAATGTTGTACAAGAAGGCCGATGAATTAATGCGCCCAGAAAGCCTTCCCATGTCGGCAAAAGTAGTTGCGACTGAAGTTGAGAATAACAATGTTGCTTCTAACAAAAAGGAATCTGGTGGTCAGAAGAGGGAGAATGATGGTGGGAAGAAGCAGAAAAATGTGAAGAAAGCTCGCCACTTTAGACCTTCAGATTTTACTCCCTTAACTGATACTCGGGAAAATATCTTTTTCGCAACCAAGGATACTGTTGAATACCCCAAACCACCTAAGATAAAGCCTGGGAAAAATGTTGTGCACAATGGGAGATTCTATCGGTTCCACAATCAACCTGGTCATGACACTAAAGAATGTCGCCATTTAAAGAATTTGATTGAAGAGCTGTTGAGACAGAATAAACTGCAATAATATGTGAAAAGAAACAGAAGTGACCCAAGCTCATCTACTCAGGGGAAACAAGTTCCTGCTCATCAATCCTGCTCAGGTGAGAGGACTACAGTGCATGATCTGAGAGGCATGTTATTAATGTTATCACAGGCGGTCCTCACCCAGCGGGCAGAAGTTGGGGTGAGATGAAAAGATATGCTCATGCTTTGAGATATGCCCCGGCGGAAAAAAGTGTTTTTGTCTTGGAAGATGCTGCACCTTTAAAACAGCAAAGAACTTTCAGTGATGACATCATATTATGGGCTAGAGACTCTTCCGGTGTTGAGGCTCCCACCATAGATCCCTTGGTGATATCAACAGGAATCGGACCAGCCGTTGTAAGAAGGGTGCTTGTGGACTGCGGCACCTCTTGCGATTTCCTCTTCAAAAAGACATTTGATCAGATGAAAATTCCCATGGCTGATGTCCAAGCTCCCTAACAGAAAATTGTTGGGTTCACTGGAGAACCAAAACAGCCTATTTGGACTATTGACCTATTTGTAGAACGTGGAGAAGGGGAGAAGAAGGTGGTCCAAAAGCAAACTTTTGTGATTGTTGATGAATTCTTTACTTACAATGCCTTCTTGGGTCTACCGTCTCTTGCTGCATTCAAGGCCATTCTCGCCCCATGGTGCCCGACTATGAAGTTCCCCACTGATAATGGCGTTGATGTTGTGAAGGGGGACCAAAATACCGGGCGAGAATGTTATCTCACAGAGTTACGGGAGGCAAAGAAGAGAGAAATGGGAAAGGGTGCGGTAGCTCCGCTCTGTATCAAAGAGTCCACCTTGTAGCAATTATGGAGTGGACCCTGCATTGGGGAGCATATCGGTGCACGAAAAGAGATTGATCCTAGAAAAACTAGTGAAGGGGAGAGTAGAGTGGTACCTATGGAAGTGGCGGTGCCAATACCTGTTGACCCGAATGATCCGAACAAGGTGCTGAATGTGGGTTCACAACTCGGTGTGTCGGTTCAGAATACGCTGATATCGTTCTTGAAAGAAAACCTGGATGTATTCGCTTGGAGTCATGCCGACATGTGTGGAATATCTCCAGAAATCGCAGTGCATGCTTTGAATATTGATCCAAATTCACACCCGTAAAGCAGAAAAGAAGAATCCAGGGTCCTGAAAGGTCGATAGCATTAAAAGAAGAAGTAGATCGACTCATGGAAAATGGCTTCGTTAGAGAATCCACTTATCTGAATTGGGTTTCTAATCCAGCGTTGTTTAAAAAAGAAAATGGAAAGTGGAGAGCATGAATCGACTTTTCAGACTTGAACATGGCATGCCCCAAGGACTGTTTCCCGTTACCCAGGATCGATCAGTTGGTGGATGGAACAAACGGACATGAATTATTTTCTTTTGTGGATGCTTATTCAGGATATAATCAAATCATGATGCATGAGCTAGACCAGGAGGACACGAGCTTCATTACCGATGTTGGTCTTTACTGCTATAAAGTCACGCCCTTGGGACTAAAGAATGCGGGGCAACTTATCAAAGACTAGTTAATGCCATGTTCAAACCCCAGATTGGCAAGACTATGGAAGTATATGTTGATGATATGTTGGTGAAATCGAAGAAGGCAGTAGACCACATGGATCATTTGGCAGAAATGTTTGCAGTCCTCCGAAAGTATGTGATGAAGTTAAATCCTTTGAAATGTTCATTCGGAGTAGAGCCCGAATTTTTTTTGGGTTTCACTGTGAGTACTAGGGGCATTGAAGCCAATCCTGCTCATATTGCTACTTTAAGAGAAGTAAAAGCCCCAAGGACAAAGAAGGAATTACAAAGCCTCAATGGGAAAGTCGTTGCTTTGAGTCGGTTTATTTCCAGGGCCATTTATAAATGCGTTCCCTTCTTTGACGCTTTGAAGAAAGGAAAGAAAAACTTTGAATGGACTCTTGAACGTTAGAAAGCTTTTGAGGAACTGATTCGTCACATGGAAATGTCCCCAGTACTTTCTAAGCCCAGCATTGGTGATGATCTTTTCATATATTTAGCAGTTTCGTCTCATGCTCTCAGTGCAGCGTTGGTACGGAAAGACGCAAAAGTTCAACGCCCGGTGTATTACATCAGCAAAAGATTCACTGGGCAGAGATGAATTATTCAAAACTGGAAAAGCTCGCCTATTATCTCTTGATCGCGTCCAGAAAGTTGGGGCCATATTTCCAAGCTCATCCTATTAAAGTCCTCACTGATCAACCTCTAAAGCAAGTCCTATTTCGCCCTGAAACTTCGGGTCGTCTTTTGAAGTGGAATATTGAACTCAGCCAATATGATATCACCTATTATCCCCGAAGAGCAATCAATGGACAAGCTTTAGCGGATTTCATTGCAGAATACACAGATAAAGGGGACAGTGAGGAAGAGGTGACTAATGACATCCCGGTTCGATGGAAATTATATGTTGATGGTGCAAGAAATGACTATTGTTCCAGAGCTGGGGTTGTGCTTGAAACCCTCGAAGGGCAATCATTGTGCTATGCATTGAGATTAGAATTTCCTTCGACAAATAATGAAGCAGAATATGAAGCTCTTATTACCGGCCTGAAGGTTGCTAAAGAACTGAACATCAAAGTATTGCAGATTTTCAGTGATTCGCAGCTTATTGTATGCGAAGTCAAGAAGGAGTTTCAAACTAAAGGAGGAAATATGCCTGCTTACTTGTCAATGACCTGGGAGCTTCTCGATGATTTTGATCATTATGCAATAAGCCATATACCCCGGGAAGAGAACATGAAGGCAGATTCTCTAGCAAAATATTCAAGCTTTGAAGAAGCTCAATTATTGGGATTGGTCCCTGTAGAAGTCTTGTCAGCCCCAAGTACTGATGATATGGATATTGACTGGATTATCGCTGTATCTCAAGAGCAGGAGTCGTGGATGACCCCGATCAAGGAATATCTACTCAGCGGCTTCCTGCCAGAAAACTCAAAAGAGCGCCAGAATCTGTTAAGAAAAGCCTCGAGATATGTAATTCAAGACGGCCGGTTGAACAGACGGGGATTCTCGATGCCATTGTTCCGATGTGTAACCAAGGAAGAGGCTAAGACAATTTTAGCTGAAGTGCACGGAGGAGAGTGTGGGGATCATTCAGGTGGTCAAACTCTAGCAAAGAAAATTCTCCGTTATGGGTATTTTTGGCCAGATATTAATCGCGACGCTGCTAGCTACTCCCGAAAGTGTGGCAGATGCCAGAGATTTTCAAAAATCCCAAGAGCTCCTTCCACCGAGCTAACTCAGATGGTCAGTCCATGGCCCTTTGCCATTTGGGGGATAGATCTTATTGGGCCTTTGCCAATTGCCAAGTCCGGAATCAAATATGCTATTGTTGTTGTTGATTATTTCACTAAATGGGCTGAATCTGAACCGTTGGCTACTATTACCTCTAAAAAGATGATAAACTTTGTGGCTAAGAATATTATTTGCAGGTATGGTGTGCCTCAGAAGATAATCACCGACAATGGAACCCAATTCGAAAGAGAAGAATTTCAGGACTTTTGTAGGCGATTCAAGATCCAAAAAAGCTTCTCAGCAGCGGCTCATCCGTAGACAAACGGGCAAGCGGAAGCAGTGAACAAAATTATCAAATCAACCATCAGAAAACAGCTGGAAAAAGCAAAAGGTGGTTGGGTCAATAAGCTACCACTAGCACTACGGGCATATAGAACTACCCACAAGACTGCGACTGGGCACACTCCATTCTCATTAGCATATGGATCAGAAGCCATGATTCCAGTGGAAATAGAGGTCCCCTCACACAGGAGAATTCATTTCAACAAAGCTGAAAATGAAAAGCTACAACTTGAAGCACTTGATTTGCTTGATGAAAGAAGTAAAGTGGTTGAGCTCGGAGTTGCAGCCCATCAGCAAAGGATAGCCAGGCACTTCAATTCCAAAGTTCTCCAACGCAGCTTTGAGATTGGGGATCTAGTCTTGAAAAGGGTCATGACAGCAACAGGAGTGTATGGGCCAAACTGGGAAGGGCCATATGTCATGGGAAAAAACTTCTCGATGGCACTTTCAAGCTCACAACTGTCGAAGGAGATCCAATTTCGAAAGCCTGGAACAACAATCACTTGCGTCCATATTTTACTTAGAAGCTATGCTTAAATTTATAAAATGATTATGGATGTATCATTCTTGTATTGTAAGCCATTGTAAAATCAGCGCAAATCAGTAATAAGAACTATAAAGTGGATGTAGGACCAATTTTTGGCCGAACCACTATAAATCTTGTGTTCTTTATTACTATAAAATGCTTGTCTCATTTGGATGTGCACATATCTTAAACATATTTCTAAAATGTCAATTTAACATTGCAGGCTATCAAAGCAAAGCTTACCTATTAAACACATCACAAGGCCCAGTGATTCCTACAAATCACTCAACAACCAAATGCCAAGCCACAAAAATTCTAGATTCAATTCCTACATAAGAAGTGCTTCTCACAAACAGTTGGTGATTCCACCGAAGGGGCGCCTTCCTAATGTGAAGGTTCTGGGCCTTTGCTAACTGATTGTGATTGTTTATGCAAACGGACATCCGGTCAAGTAGCTTGCGTCTGCCCCGTGGATTCACTTAACAATGAAATGCACTTCTCTGGAAAAAAGTGAACAAATTGCAAAGGAAGGGAGCATGTGCTTGAAAACGATAACGAGGAATCGCAGAGAGGCAGATGTGGAAAGACATGGGCAAGCAGACAAAGAACAGCCAAAATGGAATCTTATGCCTCAGCCAAAGTGAAGGTTCCAGCCCCTTGCTAGTTAATTGCGATCGTTTGTGCAAACAAACATTCAGTTAGGTAACTTGTGTCTGCCCCGTGGATCCACCTAACTATGAGATGCAACCTTCCAAGCGAACAACAAAGCCCTCTTCGGAGGCATGTTTCTCCTCTCAAGGGGGAGTGCGAAAGCCCTCTTCGGAGGCACACTTCACAAAGTTGAAGTGCCACAGCCCTCTTCGGAGGCACACTTCACCAAGTTGAAGTGCCAAAGCCCTCTACGGAGGCAAAAGCCCTCTTCGGAGGCACACTTCTCCTCTCAAGGGGGAGTGCTAAAGCCCTCTTCGGAGGCAAAAGCCCTCTTCGGAGGCACACTTCACCAAGTTGAAGTGCCAAAGCCCTCTTCGGAGGCAAAAACCATCTTAGGAGGCACGCTTCTCCTCTCAAGGGGGAAGTGCCAAAAAGCCCTTTTCAGAGGCACACTTATCCTCTCAAGGAGAAGTGCCAAAAAGCCCTCTTCGGAGGCACGCTTCCCCGCGTAAAGGGAAAAAAGAAAGCCCTCTTCGGAGGCCCACTTCACCAAAGCAAGTTAGAGTGCCAAAGAAAGCACTCTTCAGAGGCACAAAAAAAAGAACCTCTTAGGAGGCACACTTCTACTCTCAAGGGAAGATCAATTTCTCCATA
This sequence comes from Allium cepa, assembly GCA_030765085.1. Lineage (NCBI taxonomy): Eukaryota > Viridiplantae > Streptophyta > Magnoliopsida > Asparagales > Amaryllidaceae > Allium > Allium cepa. The sequence continues at coordinate 604,737,979 of CM060945.1, read as the reverse complement.
ATGAGAACATTTTTTCCCAAAAAAGTTAAAGTGCCAAATCAGAGCCTTCTTTGGAAGCCCGCTTCACCGAGTTGGAGAATCCACTTCTCAAAAATAAAAAGTGACCACCTCCGAAAGTTGAAGTGTAAAAACTCTTTCTAAAAAAAATAGAGAAGACTTCTCCAATACAAAGCACACTCTACTAAAGCAGAATAATACTTTCTCAAAATGGAATAATTGTTCTCCAAAGTAAGAGTACAAGTCTTCTCAAAATGGAGAAGATTGCAATAAACCGTGGTATGAGGGTAATATAATATAGCTACATCAATAAAAGCAAAGCTCAAGCAACATACCACGAGCTCACTGCAATATCACACAAAGAAAATAAAGAAACTTGTGTGAAAATAAGGAATAAATGCATTCACTAATACAGTCAAAAGATTGTGCAAGTAAAAAGAATCATTTTATTCCATACTATAAAGGATCTGTATACATGTGCAGGTTTCAAAAAGCGGGGGCCGGTGCATGCACAATCTCCGGTCAATACAAGTCTTCACATAAAAGCAAAAAAGCAAAACAAGGAGGATAAATCCAGGCCCATTACTGCTTCTTCCCGCCGCCTTTGGAGACCTCACCTGGCCTAATGGTTAACTTCTTGAGTCAGCTTGAACGAGTCGGGGAAGAAGGAGAGAGAGGTGCAATTGGGTCCTCTTCCGTTTTCTCATCACCAGCAGAATTACCCATCTTCTACTTCGAAATTCCACGCTTTCCCCTCTTCTTTGAAGAAAATTCACTGCCCAGAGTGATAAGATCAATCAGCTTTGTATCATCGGCAGTGAATTCCTCCGAGGTCCTCTCACCCTCCTCAAGCTCTTCAGCTTTTCGCTCTTGTAAAGCGGCTGGGTCATCCAAGCCTTGAAGAGCTTCTATTTGTTCTTCTTGTGACCCCGGTTGAGAAGCAAGAGAAGGAGTTACTTAAAGAGATGGAGGGGCAACAGCTGGAGGAGGCGAAGCTTGTGCAATACTTGTTGTTTTCACTATAGAAGAAGAAAAGTTAACATCATTATTTCTCGCAAAGAGAGGAGATAGTGGCACATCGGAGTTTAAGTAATAAGCAAGAAGTTCATCGAGCTCATGTGAAGCAAACAAGTAGTCTACTTGAGCTGGATCAGTATTCAAGTTACCTGGAGAGGTTGGCGTTATCACGTCAATTTCAATGTCTTGTGCTTCAATGTCTTCTTGGGTCTTCTCTCCGGTATGAGCTGTTGTAATTTTAGTTTCGGCTTTGGCAGGAGGCGGAGAGTGACAACTGGAGCCAATAATGTCGATGTTAATCGAAGTCGAAGGACAAGTTGGGTCGGTCAAAGTTGCCTTCCCCAAATGCTCTCCGTCTGCCGCTTCGGCTTGCTCCTTGGCAAGTTGCTCTTTCCCTTTGGCAAGGGCGGTATGACTCTCATCATCCAGATAATAAGCCTGAAGATCCTCCTCAGCGTAGCCAGCGCCCCTAAGCATATCAACTGCTGCCTCCCACACTTCAGCTGGGGTTATCTCATACTTCGGGGCCATAAATGATAGACTGCTGCGTCCCAAGACGCTATGAAGATAAAACTCAAATAGAGTGGAGCTGATGTTGGTCTTAGACGCTTCATGTGATTGTTCAGCTGCTGCTTTTCTAGCGATGGCCTCGTGACGCTCCTTCTCAGCCTTGGAAAGCTAGGCCTTTAGCATTTCAATGTCCAAATCTTGGTAGTTAGTCTTCTCTCGCAACTGAGCAACATCATTGCGGTAATTTTCCACCATTTTCTGCTGCACCCCAAGTTTAGCCTCAGCATCCCGTTGAGCAGCGTGGGTGTCTCTTACTTTCTTTTGAAGCACCTCTTCCTTTTGAGTATAAGAAGTGGAAGAGGTGGCAAGATCTTCTTTAAGCTTCTTGACTTCAGCCTCAAGTTTCTCGTTGTAGGCAGTGATCTTTTTCATCTCTGTATCATGCTGATCAAGAATTTTTTACTACTCAGATTTATCACTTTCCATGGTCAGCGTGGCCTCAAGATTTAAGCGATTTACAATCTGAAGCTCATCAACTAATTTTTGCCAAACAGTTTAAGCGATTTACCATCTGAAGCTCATCAACTAATTTTTGTCAACCAGACATTCTTTTGATATCAAGCTTGACGGCCTCAAGATTTCTTAGCATGGCCTGTTTGTCAATGGGAACCAAGTCCAAATCAAAGGGTACTCCTTTTAAACACCATTGTGGAAATCGGCTTTGGAGTGCAGGCGGAAGTCTCTCAATTTGATAAGGAGGCCTATTAATGATTGATTGGATGTCGGCTCTTTGAAGGGCATGGGAGCTAGAGGAGATATCTGTAGAGGTAGGAGCAGCGGGCACTTTGGAAACTTCAGATGAAGGCTTTTCTGTTAGCTTGGCTCGCTTACTCGGGTCTTCGGCTATATGACTCTTCCCTTTGTTGTCATGAGACTTTCTCTTATGGGAGTCATCGTCATGTCGGTCATCTCTCCTTCCATAGTGCACCTCATGAGCCTGCCTCTCACGAGCTTTCCTAGCTGCCCTTTCCTCATCAGTTTCCCTAGAGGCAGGAAGATAGCGCCTCGGGTCGTAAGAATCACGCCTCGCATAGTGCTGAAAGTCATCATAATATGAGCCGCTGCGTCCCATGGAAGTGCCTGAAAATGAAGAAGAGACAGAATTTAGGAATCTTCAAAATAAAGAGGCTAAGTGCACATAATTGCCAAAAATCCTAAGTGTGTGCGGCATGTGAACTACGCGCGTAAGGCTACAAACCACTCTTCGTCTTTGGACTGATGTCGGATTTTGCGGCAGGAGTCAAATCCTGGAGTGATGGAATTGACCGCAAAACAGATGTCGCTTCGATTGTTGGAGAGACAGGCTTAGAGGTGATGGTGTCATCTTTAAAAAGCTCTTTAGAAGTCACCATAAGGTCGCTCAGTCCCCCAAAGACATCATCACCATCATGCCTAACGGAATTGGTCACATCAGCAGTGCCTTCTTCAGCACGCTTTACACTCTTCGTAGCAGAACTTTCTTTCCCAACTCCCTCATCGACTTCTTCAGTAGCCTTCCCATAACATTGAGGAAGTTCCTCTTCTTCAATAACTGGGAGAAGTTCAGATTTGCCAAATAATCCCGCACCATAAACGGAACTGGAGCATTTCACTAATGAAGCCTCTATAGTGGGTTCCTTCGGTACAGATTCCTTTACGGAGGCTGGAGCATCTCACACTTCTGCTTGAGAACTGGAGCATCACATGGCTGAATGGATCGAGAAGAGTGCAAAAGTCCGAATTGGTACAAAAACTCGTCTTTCAGCACGAACTTAATACTTCTCTCATCAACAGCCACGACACTCAATCTTTCAAAAGTTGGTTTGTGGCTAGAATCTTTAGAGGGAGGAGGAAGTGCTACAAAACTAAAGAATGAAGTTAGCACTTGACGACTCAAATTTCAAAAGGCTCAGAAATGAAGTGAATAGAGATAGTTATCCTTACTTCATACTCTCCAGATGCCGTAGAATGCCAGAGGGCAACGGACAAAAAAGAACTGGTTTAAGAACTTGTGAGCGCTCTCGGGCAGATCCGTAATCAGCTTATGGTTTCTTGCACTACTCACAAGAGTATTCGAAGGGTGATCTTTGTTCCTCCCGAATGAACACAAGTAGAATATCTCCTTGAAGCTTGGGGGGCGGTTAAGCGTCCTCCTGAATAGTACGCACAACACCATCAAGATGGCATAGCCATTAGGGTGCAACTGGAATGGAGAGATAGTAAGTCAAAGGAGGAGTGTTCTGAGAAAATCATTGAAAGGAGGAATAGCTCCATTTAAACACATCTTACGATTGACTGCAACGAAGCCAGGAGATGGTCTATCGGCAGTGTCTTTTACCACGAGAAGCAGAGCATCCATTTCAGCAATGCCGAATTGAATGCATAATTGGCCGAAAGCCCGTTGACTCAATGAAGTTGAAACTCTTTCTGGAGGATTTTTAGAGGGTCAGCTATTGGGAAGACCTCATCAGCTTGCTCTGGTATCTCTTCTTGCATTTGTTGAGAAGTCATTCTACGCAAGGAACTGGATATTCAAATATGAAGGGGCACGTTTCCTAAATGTGTGAAGTGTTGTGCAAAACTAAAAAGTGACAAGCAAATATAACTAGAATTAAACTAGTCGGCATTTGTCGATTATAAAGTTTCAGGGCTTGTTATTTTAAGTCCTAGTACAGTATTGATGCAAACAGATCAGCTTTAGTTGACTAATTTAGCTTTGCTTTAATAGTTCACTTGAAATGGTTAATTCATGGCATTTTGTTCACATAATTCCTTTAAGTTGATTATTCTTTATCGACTAATCAGTCATTCGATGTGGGCAGTCAATGGCAGTATATTCGCCCTAGTTTTCTGCAAATGTTGTATTTAACAGGTTGTTAGCTTAAAAGTTAATATAACCTATGAAAAAGTGTAACAAGTTCAAGCAGTTCATTCTGGCAGTTCAAGTTGTAAGTTCAACCAAGTTCTGTCAAATTCTACAAGTGTTCAAGTCCTATTCATTCCTTAAGTCGCAGGAACAATTAAAGTTAGCTCGGGACTGTTCAAGTCGTCCAGATCATGCCCAAACGACTTAACATAGGTCGGGCTTCCCTAAGTCATTCCGTTTGAAATTCATGTGCTATTCTGGTAAGTTAAGTCGTGAAACAGTTAAGTCGCAAGACATATAAGTCGCTGGTCATATGAGTTGCAGTCCCTCATGTCCAAACCGCTATGTCCTGAGTCGCTTGAGTTCTGAAGTTATTCCACTGAAATCAACGACCCAAGTTAAGTCGCAAACTCCTATGTCGCTCAGGCTTCTTAAGTCATCAAAACCCTTAGGTCGTTCAACCTAGGTCCTGCTCTCCACTTACACGTTGCCACGTGTTCATCCCCCTTACCTCACCAAAAACGCCACTGCGTAACTTGAAATCCCTTAACCTGAAACCTCCTCGTCTCCTCCAAAAATGCCACATTCGCCAAATAACTTTATGAAACCTAAGCCAATACGATTCTCGAGAATAACTCAATTGCCACATTTCAACGGTGATCGAAAGGCGGGTCAGGACATGCTCTTTTAACATGGTGACGAAAATTGCGTGAAAAAGGTTATGGGAAAGTCGATGGTGAGTACGATGAACAAATGATCGGATTTACCTAGGTTGGATGTTGGAAATGATGATCGAAGATAACGAGGAAGGGAATTTCGCTTTAAGTGCTTGAGCTTGAAATCAACAGTGGCGGCAAGATGATAACAACAAAGTGAAGAAGGATACACGGCTTAACGGCTTATGTAGAAGAAAAAGGGAAAGATGAATAGGCACGCGAGTTAGTAAGGTCCTTGAGTCGCCCACAACTTAGCAGGGTTAAATCGAAGCACACGACCTAGCCTCCAGGCATGTACTTCGAGGGGCAAGTGTTAACACCACTTTTTCATGACTTAGCGACTCAACGACCTAAAGGAATCAACGACCTAAAGGACCCAATGACCTAAAGGACCCAATGACCTAAAAGAAGGCTTGCGACCTAACGACCTAAATGCATAGGCAACTTAACGACCTACAGCCGCGCACGACCTAACGACCTAGCGAGCTCCATGGTAAAGCCTCATGCACACTACCTCTTCCATTAGGTCGCTTGCGACCTAAGCTAGCCGAGATAACTCCTACATTACATATACTAAGTCGTTCAAAGCATATATCTCGTCAAGGATGACTCCACTAAGTTGTTAATGACTCATGCTGCCTCAAGATAACTCTTATGTGGCAACTCTTATGTCGCAACTCCTTAGGTCACTCACGACCTATGACCAGCCCGACCTAAACCCAACCTCTCCTATAAATACCTCACCTGCTCCACACTTAAGGAAGGATTTTTCCTGAAATAGCCGACACTCTACCACTTTGAAATTTAAGCAACTCATTCTCCTCGTCCTACAACATCATAACAACTTCAGAGATCAATTCGAGAATGGATCAAACTTCTTTACCAACTCGATTCTACTTTGGAATCTCAAGTCTTTGAAGTTTGTTCTACTTGAAGTCTAGTTGTAACAAAGTGTACTTAAAGATCATAATAAAATATATAAAGTGGACGTAGGCTTGACTTTGAGCCGAACCACTATAAAAATTGTTGTCTCTTTACTATTTTCTGCTATTCTCTGCTTACTTTTAGTTCCCGTACCAACGGGTGGTGCTTTCACTATATCATAACTCACACCGGGGTTGCGTTAACAGTATATAATACCAAAAATATACATAAGCAATGTATATTAGAATATGTATAAATGTATGTATATGATGGTGAAACATATGTAAGTAAATAAATATGTATAAATGTAGGTAAGCATACATATGCAAATATAGATAAATATGTAAATAGGGGATATGTGAATATATATATGTATGTATGTAATATGATGATATATACAAGCAAATATATGCATATATATATTAAATAGTGAAAATGCAAGTATATATATATATATAATGAGAACAACATATACGAATATATATATATATTCATAAAAGTATTGTATGTGTAAATATGTGTATATTTGTATAAAAACAATACTTATAGAAATAATAAATATCTATACATATATGTACAAGCATGTGTATATCTAAATGTACAAAATAAAAGGTAAACATGGCGAAGTAAAAATGTGTATATATATAAGTGTTTATGCTAAATGAATGTGTAAATGTGTATATAAATAAGTGTGAACATATATATACGTATATATGATGACAAATACATGCATAGGTAAATGTATAGGAAGTATACATGTATGTACACAAGGAGACAACATCATAAATGCATATCAATTCTAGCATATAAAATAGCAAATCAACATAACAAATCAAGTCAAACACGTAAAAGATCAAATCCATGAAAGAATAAATAAAATCGCTTAAGGAAATCAAATCCGTTTTTTTATAAAATTAAAAAAAATTAAAAGCCTATAAACAAAATCTTCAGCCACCTATAACTTACCCTGTACACTTCCACTCCCTATATATCACAACCTTGTTCATTTGTTCAAAAAAAAGGATAAGCTGAAACTTAAATCTGGCAGAAAACTAAAACAACTAAAAGCCTAAGGCAGGTGCAAACAGGCAATAGTTGTTCCTCTCTGTTATGAACAAGTGAGTGAACATTTTATTTGTGTTTTACTGGATATAACATGTATAGATATATAATTGTGATTTTTGGGTTAAAATCTTCGATTTGTGTCATGTATATATGAAATTAATTACGAATACATAGAATCAACCAGGATAGTATCATTTTAAGCTCAAGAACTCTGTATACTTTCTCCAAACTTCTTTGTCATGTTCTGTTTTTTTTTTAAATTTAAAAACCCTTGTTTCAAAAATCAATTTCTCAATTTCCGGTAAATTTTAGATTTTGGTTCCAAAAGCAAAAATGATTGTTTTTTATTATATTTTGTTTCAAAATTTGTTTCTTTAGTTATATTGAAGCATAAGAGGAGAAAAATATAATTTACAGTGAGGCACTTATAAATGACAACAAATCAAGTTTCATAAATATGTAAATCGATTACACGAACTTGTCAGTCGTTGAAAATGATGATTTTCAGTGGTGATTTGAGGATTTTTAAGTGGTTGTCGAATGAGGTAAGGGAAGTTGAATAGGGTTTGGTTTTTCAGTGAATTCCAACGAGGTGGTTGATTTTATGGAAAGTGGTTGGGTCGGGAGGAAGCTTGGGTGGAGGCGCACCCAAGAAAAGTGGTGTAGTGAAATGGTGTAGTGAGTTCCGGTGGAGTGCAGTGGCCATACAAGGTCGATGTAGGGTTTGAAGGAGGTTCGTGGTCGTGGTGGAGGCAATGGTTGTGTCATGGGGCAACTGGAAGGATGCGGTAGGGGTGAAAAGGAGGAGGGAAGTGCGGCGAGGCTAGTGGCGGAATTTGGGGAATTCTGGTTGTCGGAGGTGGCTAGACGAGGTGGAAAATGTTGTCATGTTCGTTCCTGGGTATGATTTTGAGTACAAGATTTCGATTCGGTGGTTGCCGAGGGAAATTTGGATCGTCAAAGAGTTTATGGGGTTAGAGCTGACCTAGGCCGATGGTCGGGGTCGTGGTTGAGCGACCGGAGAGGGGCGTGGACGGATACATGTGCATGCACGTTTGTTTTAGGCCTCTAGGTGAAAAGAAGAAGGAAGTGAAAGAAAACTGGAGTGAAGAAAAGAAAGGAAGAGAGGAAGGAAAGAATGGGCCAGGTGGGAAAAATGGGCCGAAGGTAGGTAATAGGAAAAGGAAAATAAAAATAGAAAGAAAATAAAAAATTAGAAAGTAAAGAGGAATAGAAAAAAATGGAAGAACGAAAAAAGAAATGAACTTATGATAACTTTAAAGTTAAAACTCTATTTCGATTAGCATTTCAAATCAAATGAATGTGGAATTCTTGGCCTTGTAATCCTGTCTCGTAATATTTAATCTTAATTGATTTTGTGTAAAGTAAAACTTAGTTATCTATAATAATTAAATTAAGTAATTAATTTAATTCTCAATGATTAAATTTTAGGTTAATAAAATAGGACTAGTTATTTCTCGAATTTTGTTGTTCCATAGCGGAATTCATGTGGCAATGAGTGCGTACAGTCTACATTAGGTTAAAATACGACTAGTTATTTCTTGAATTTTTAATTCTAATTAACTAGGAATAATTTGTTTTATAATCCATTTAATTCATGATTGTTTGGGTTGATAATAATATAAATGGTTTCAGTAATTAAAGTTAATAAAATACTAATTCGCGAATTGTTTAATATTAACTATTATCGATTAATTAAGTTAACAATCTATGTTTTTTTCTATTGTTTTTTATTTTTATTTCAAGTACTCTGGTCTATACATTTAACAACCAAGCGAATCGAAATGTTGGAATAAAATGTTGAAAAGTTTTACTAAAAATAAATATCTGAAACGAACACCCATTTTGAATATTGTCACCTAAGTATAAATTGCTTATTTTAAAACAATTTACCCTTCCAAATTTATCACTTGGATTCAAAGAAAACGAGATCGGGTACCAGTATTATCTGGAACCACTTCGATTTGAAAATCACTACTAACATTTACAGGTTATTGGTTATAAAGTTAATATGTGGGAATTGGATCAATTTTACTAATTCAATCATTTCAATTAAGTAATTGTACTTAGACATGGTTAAAAATATTAATGGACTTCAAAAAAAGTGTTAGGTGAAAGTGAGACAAAACCTCATCGTGTCGTACGAGTTACCCTGGTTTCAAGGATTTTTCATAACTTGAGTCTTTCAAAGTAAGTGGATTTACTCACGCTGGTTTCCAGCCTGACTCGGGTGTTACTTTATTGTAATACTCGGGATCAGACCGAGTATTATAGATTTTCAGGTTAGGATGCTTTTGCAGCTCAGGAGATGAGCCGGATAGCAGAGACGTATTGATTATATTCTGCTGTGTATTATAGACTGTATAGTCAACATTTAGGGACAAGTTATTATAACTGTCCAGAGTTATTTGTTTATAATTGTACTCTGATAACTTGTATGTATATTAACAGTTATAGATTTTCTTGTATAAAATGCAACTATATATATTATATTTTGTTTCGCTGTGATTGTGAGATTTTGTGCTGTTGTTTTTTCTTCTTCGTTGATCTCCTTTTCTTCTTAACCCTAACAACCTGGAAATTCCACCACGCAATTGTCCGGCACTTATATAATGAATGTATTAAAGTCGATTTTTCGAGGGTTGAAAATCCATCATATGTGACAAGGCATGCTAGGCAATGCCAGGGTAAGAATCTACCGTTTAGAGAATCGGGCTCGTGGTAACGCATAACAGCTACTACCGCCTACCTCGTAACACACTTCCATACTCAAATCAAAAGATGGCCACCAAATCAATCACAAAGTCATAATATTGTATCGAAGAAGCATGCTCGATCGGAGGTGCGACCGCACTTGGCCTACGTATAGATCATGTTTAGCTACATCATGCTGACTCATGGGAGTCAGAGTAACGTAAATACCTCATATAGAATCGTTCGTCATACAATCCAACTACATTCTAGATTCTCCACAATGTACACAGTTTTTAAAGTGATTTTCGGCATTGGCGGAGAGTATGACAATATCCAATCCCGGTCACTTCAACTACCAACCTCTTATTTCATACCGGATAGTTCTTCTAAATTTTCAAAACTGTTTCATAATTGATATCAAAATATCATATTCAATTATAACTATATCACTTTCGAAATCATATCCACTTTCGAGATCATATCATATTTGAAACATGTCACTTTAAAAATCATAGTTTCTTATAAAATCATACTTTCCAAAATAGGATAAACCCTCATTTAAAATTTATCATATTTACTTAGAATATGTTTTTTCACTAGAAAATATCACTTCAAATCTCAACTTAGGCTATAACATCATTTAATCATATTTGTTGCTAAATCATAGTTTTAAATAGATTTAAGATAGTTTAAATAAATTTAAATTAGTTTAAATAAATTTAAAATAGATTAAATAGATTTAAAATGGATTTAATAGATTTAAAATAAATTAAATAGCTTTAAAATATATAAATAGATTTAAAATAAATTAAATGGTTAATTTGATTAATTATTTTAAATGTAACGTCCCAATTTTTCGACGCCCGAAAGTCGACATCGGTACGTCCACTTATCAAATGTCGAACAATCGAATCCCGAAAAACTGAACCACTGGGGTTAAAGAAGAAGATAGAAGAAGAAACAGAAACAATAACAGAATCTCACATTTGGAGCGGAATAAAATAAAATAAATAAATGAATAATCATTAAACAAAAGAATTATATCTGTTTATACATACATCGTCAGAGTGTTACAATAACAAAACAGCAGAAAAGAATATCATATACTAGTGACACGCCTCGCTGTCCAGGTTGCTCCTGATCACCATAGCATACTTTTCTGACTTCGCTCCAGAACAACTGATAACCTGACTCTAGGCTGCCCGTGTGGAAAATTATGGGCACCTAGAGTTTAAATAGGGAACAATAAACTCCAGGTTAGTCACGGGACTGGTGTGAGATCTTAAAACAGTTATTTGTACAAAGAAAAGGAAAGGATATCCATTGATGCTTTTGGAAAATGAAACTACCATAAGGCCTCCGGACACACACATAATGCAATCGCGCACTTGGGGAGATTTCTCCTTATGATAGTCAAACATGCTTGATACGCAAAATCTTTTTAACATTATCATTAGTGCATAGTGCGGAAAACATTTTGAAAGTATAATATTAATCTTAGCAAGCATACATACCATTATAGTATGCCTACTATTGCTACCATATTAGATGGTGGGATCTACAACTAAAACCGTACAAGGCACGTATTGAATGATTGGGTTTCCAACAAATGGTCAAGGCTAAGGAACTTCCTCGCCGAATGGGAGCGCCTCTGGAGGGATACCCCGAAAACTAAACCAGCTCTCTGCGAACACAAGGCCGGGTTACCTCCGTAACTAGGTAACTAACTGTCACGAGTATGCCACCCCCCGGTCTAGACCGACCTTTACTAAGGCGCCTCGTCAACCAACAACCACAAAGTAAATAATCTATGCTCCATACCAGAATACCACTTATTAAATCCACACAAGTTCAATATCTAGACTCCATACGAGATTTAACTTTTTATCCTGAAGGAAATGTACATACCTTGAGGGGCGCGACCCCAATAACCTTGCTGCATCCTTCCTGTTTCGACCATTTCCGAGGCGTGAGGTCCGAGGAAGTCTCGTCCATAAAGCTACGCCTTTCACAAAAGCCATGCTTCGATCAACAAATGATCAGCAACACTTAGTATGCCATATTAGCAAATTAGGAATATATCACTAGTAACAATCAACTACATAACCTCTGAACTCGTATGTCTCAGAGAAGGGTGTTAAGCTAAGAGAATAAATTCTCCGCCACCAACAGAAATGCATTTGATAGAAACCAGCTGTATATATCAGTGTAATGTCAGACACACATCCGTACAAGTCCGTTCCGGGTTCAAACGGAACCGAAGGGACTTCAAAAGAAGCCCATGCAAAGCCGGATATTCACTAATCACGTCTGGACTCCCCATCACAAAGGGTGATTTAATCTCTATACCGTAGCAACTCGGTGCAGAGACTTTCAATAGGTAATCCTTTCGTTTTCGAAAATAACTGGTCTTCAACCATCGTCTTCAAATGCAATCCCATTTCGTCGTATCATTATTCGGAATGGGTTTTATGACATAAAGTCCTTTTTCGACTAATCCGAATATTGAGCGCTTATTTTAAAAAAATAAGTGTTACATTCAGATTTCAAGTAAATCATAACAAATTTCCACTTTGGTCTTTTAAAACAAAAGATCCATCACAAAGATTCGATGTAGTTTTCGGATAATCATTTGGAATCCGACCCTCAGTCGCATCGAAATTCAAATGCCGTTTACAGGCCAATATTAATCATCGGTTATTTAACTATCAATAAATATCCACAATAATCACCAGATTTATAATAATTTTCCCCCAATTATTTATTTATAAAATATCGTCCCAAGATATATTTTCAAACTTCAACCTTTTGAAAACAAATTTCAAATCACTTTCCTCACGTGGAATAAATTTCCAAATATTATTTATTTCCACTAAAAAAAATCTTTCGAGTCCGAATACTTTAAATTAATTTAAATTACTTATCCAAAAATATATACTTGGAAACACTTAAAATAAAAGCCACTTTAAACACTTTACTTAAAATACTAGTTATGAAATTTTATACTAATATTTCAAATAAAACTCAAGTCCAAACTAATTTTAAAAATAAAATTATTAAATATAGTATAACTATTTAAATAACCATTTTCTAAATCAAATATCAATTAAATCTTTAAAATAATCACTTCTATAATTAACTTAATAAATATTTACTTTAAAGATAAAAAATGTATGAAAATAATTTCTCCAAAAACCATTCTTTTTAAAACCCATCTTTAGAACTTTTAATTTACATCTACAAGCTAGTTTAAAAACATACTCGGCTCCCCAGGGAAAATACACTTTCCATTCTAAAATGGTTCGATGAAAACAATTAATAAATCCTTCTTAATATATCTCAATTTACTTTCCAAATCCGTAAATTTCTTTCCACGCTTTTTTAAAATAAACCAATATTTATTTTTAAAACAAATTTCCTTTCCTTTATAAATTCCCTTGGTGAGTTTAAATTTCCAAATATCCACTGATATATGATTTTCAAATCGATTCCCATATATTCACTTTCAACCACCAAATCAAATTCCAAATTGATTTCCAAATTTATGTTCAAACACCACATCAAATTCGAAATTGATTTTCAAATTTGTTATCTTTTAAAATAAATTTCTTTATTTCTTCCAAATTATTTAAAACCTATTCTGTTGCAATTTGGCTGAGATCTATATTAGGGAGATTGTTCGTCTCCGTGGTGTTTCTATCAGTATTGTTTGTGATGGAGATCCTATCTTTACCAGTCACTTTTGGAAAGCTTTTCAGGAATCTTTGGTTACTCATCAGAATCTGAGCACTGCTTACCATCCGTAGACCAATGGTCAAACGGAAAGAGTGAATCGAATTCTCGAAGATCTTCTTCGTGCTTGTGTTCTTGATTATGGAGCATCTTGGGAGGATAATCTCCATCTTTTTGAATTCACCTATAACAACAGTTATCAGATATATTTTCAATCTTTTATTTTAATCTTTTCTCAATCTTTTATCTATCTCATTTCATTTACGAATTTAGGCTAGTATTGCAATGTCTCCATCTGCTGCACTTTACGGATGACCATGCAGATCTTCATCTTGCTGGATTGCATCCGGTAATCGTTTGGTTCTTGGTCCTGATGTGATTTTGGAGGCTTATAGAAAGTTGAGGAGATTAAGAGGAAGATGAGGATGCTCAGGATAGGCAGAAGAAGTATGCTGATCGGCTTAGGGGGAGTTAAGAGTTTTCTGTTGATGATTTGGTTTTCCTTAAGGTCTCTCCCATAAGGAATGTGATTCGGTTTGATCGGACAGGGAAGCTTGCTCCAAGGTATGTTGGCCCTTTCCGTATCTCAGAGAGGATTGGTTTTTTAGCTTATCGTCTAGAATTGCCGGAAAGGTTTTCTGGAGTGCATAACGTATTCCATGTTTCGCATCTTCGTAAATATCTGCATGATCCATCTTTGATTGTCTAGCCTTCTGCTATCGAGAGTTTGGATATTGAGCTTAATCTTACTGTCGAGAGGAAGCCATTCGCGTTATTGACAGAGGTACGAAACAGCTGAGAAGGAAATCTTGTTCAAAGTGCAGTGTAGTACGGATGATCAGGATTTTACTTAGGAGACGGAGGAGAGCATGCATGCTTCGAATCCGGAATTGTTTGTTTCAAGTACTACTTGCTTTTTCATCTTATCTTTCCTTATTTTCGTGTCTCGTTCCTTTTCGAGGATGAAAACTTTTGAGTGGAGGAGAGTTTAACATCCCAAAATTTTTATAAATATTTTTAATTCAATTTATTTGGAAACTTTGATTTTAAATCATTTAAAAATTGAAGTTTGGAATTTTCCAATGTATTTTGGATTTTGTTTATAATTATCTTTGCAAATAAAATAAAATAACGACTTTTTGAAACTTTTATATTTTGATCAACTTTGGTCAAACTTTGAATTTCAGTTGAAATTTTGAATTTTGATTTTAAATTTCCAATCTTTTTCTTTGATGCTGAATTTGGTTCTGATATTCGTTCTGCTTTTCGTTTCGTCAAATTTTGTTTTATGCTTTTAAATCTGATAAAATTCAGTGTTTTACACGCGATTATTTTCTGCATTTTACTGTTTATTTTCTATTCTATGTTTTCTATCTCATTTCTATTTTATATTTTATTTTCTATTTTCTATTTTGTTTGGGCCTTTTATTTGATTTTTATTTGGCTTTTTAGGCTTAGAAATTCTAAAAGACATAAGTTTCTTTTCCTGAATATGTAGTAATGCCTTTTCAAATTCCTAGCCTCCCACTTTCCTTCCCATAGCCATACAAACTCCCCATCCCACATCTTCAATTCATGTACATAACATTTCTCATTCTCATCTCTATTTCCCATTTTCATTTCCTGTAGAAATATTTTACAATAAGTTTTCATTTCTCCTTCTCCCTCTTTTTCATTTTACTATCTTTTGTTCACAAGCATGCTCGGCCACCCCTTCTACCGACCATCTCACCACTCCACCACCACCTAGGATTGGCCACCACCATGCCATGAACCCTAGATCTGATCCATCACCAAAACATGCTCGACAAACCCTAGCCGAGCCTCAACATCATCACCTTCCTCTTTAATAGCCTCGGCCACCACTAGTTCCTCCATTCTTTTGCCTTGCCGTGACCAATACCTCACCATAGCCATGCCTATTCAGTTGACCTGATCCAAATCCAAAGCCACACCATGAACACAATGGCCGAGCTATAGGAGCCATAGGCCGAACACAATGTGCATTTCCTTGTCCTTTTGCCTTCTCATGACCTTTGCTATGCTACACCTTCACCTACCATAGCCAAACCGTTCTTTTTTCTTGCCATAGCCGAGCATATATGCTTCAGATCGATTCATGGCCGAGCCATGTTGTGATCATGGTCTAGCCATTTGGGTTGTGGCTGAGCCCACTAGTTTGGTCAAGTCAATTTTACTTCATTTTGTTTTGTTTTGATTCATATTTTATGTTTTGAATTTTATATTTATGTATTTTCATATTTATTTGTTTACAATATTTGAATCTTGGCTCTTCATCCACTCGAATCTGATTCATGCTTTTCGGAGTTTGGTTGTGTGTCTCGACATTCGTACTTATATAATTGTGAAACGATGACATGTGAATTATAGTTGATGATATGATAGTAATTTGTATATGCCTGTGATATGATATTTCATGATGTTATAACCTGATATATATATTTGTTATATCACATGATATGCCATATTATACTGTTTATTTATTTTCTCTTTCTCACGCTGCAAGTTCCCGACAAGTATAGATTCACTATAGGTTGAAATGATACATATCCAATGGACTTTAGAATAAAAATCGTTATGAGCTGAAATGATCGGCTCAAGCATTTTATTTTATTTGACTTGGGATTGTGGGTTTGAAACGATAGAACCCGGATTTTTTTGTAAATTACGGATTGAAACGATATATATCCGTATCAGTTGACCTAGGATAGAAAATATTATACAAACCCATGGTTAATTTTAAATAATAGTTTTCTAAAAATTATTACGTATTTTGAATCTTTAGATATATGAAATTTTAAATTTAATATTCGATTTAATGATTTTTAAATATAATGATATATTTGAATTTTATAATTAAATAATTAATTTAAACTAAATTCAAGATTTCGTCTATGATAAATAACTTAATAATTTAAATTTGGTTTAATATGGAATTTTAATTCTGACATAATAATAATAATAGATTTTATTTATGAAATAGATGTGGTTTGCATAAAACGTGTTATAGTAGTATTCGTAGCCATTTTTAAAATGCTATATAAAATTAGTTATGTTTAAAAAGGGCTATTTTACTTTAGGTTATGTTTTGCAAATGCTACTATTTCCTAATTGTAATATTTTCCAAAATGCTATGTTATTTAATTTATATTGTTAAAAGTGTTATACTACTTTAGGTAATGTTTTACCAGCTGTATTTATAAAAAGATAACATTTTGAAATGCTATCATATATATATGGATCACATTTCCTCAATTATTATCATTTCTAAAGGATAACATTTTAGAATGCTATAATAAGTGTATGGTTTGAAAGTGTTGTGATTTTTAAATTATTACATTTTTTAAAATGCTATAACTAATATATATATATATATATATATATGGATTTGGAAATATTACCAAATTTTGAAAATGGGTATTACTTTGGAAAATAATAGCATTTGATTTTAAATGGTTTGGAATAGAAATGTTTTGAATTAAATATCCATGGGTTAAATAACGTTTGTTTGTTAAAGAGACCGGGATCAGAAGTTTTCATACTCTCTTCCAACTCCGAAAACCACTTTAACAACCATGTATGCATGAAGATTCCAGAATGAAGTAGGATGGTGGTGACGTTCTATTAAGGTATATACGTGGACCCGACTCTCGTGAGTTGGCATAAAGTGGCTAAAACAGGAGCAATCGACAGGCTAATGAGGTAGCTCCTCGTATCGGACACACTTCTTCGTATGCCATTCTATTACTTTGTGATTGATTGGTGTGCACCTTTGATTTTGGTAGTGTTGCTCGAGGTGGGCTGCAGCTACGGCTATGTGTTACCATCGGTCCGGAAGTGCAACTGGTATATCTACCTTGGCATTGCCTTATTTTGTCACGTAGCCTACCCTAGTGTTCCTTATACGATTTTGTTTTGTACCATACCTACGGAGTGCCCTTTGACGGCGCCCAGTACGGGGGAGATTACGGTACTGTATAGACTTTGAGAATATATAAAATGTGTTAAGGGGGATATGGGTAACGCCTTAACGCTATTTTTAAATATATTATACTTTACTTTAGACATTATTATAATAGCGTATGTTACTACATAGCTTATAGTTCAAAGGATCCTTAAAGAATGGGCGGTCCTAAACATCCTTTAAGTTACTTGTGCATTTCTATTACTGTTCGCTTAAGTTGGTTTACATGTATAAGTATGTATGTCCTAACTCGAGTGTTTTGTGTTTTTGCTTTACGCTTGGGTCAGCGTGAGTATCAGCTTTGGATTTCACCTTCTGGAGTTAGAGGATTTGCTGGAGATTATTTATCTATCTAATTGTTTATCTATTTCCATTCAGTATTTCTATTCAGCTTATGTATTAGTGGACATTTATGTATTTGGATTTCTATTGTATTTACTTTTAGATTCTATTATTTTGTACTTGTTTTGAGACTTGTTTTGAGACTGTGTTTGTAGTAGCTTCATGAACTACTATGGTTATTTTATTTCAACTGCGATTTATTCTAATTTATCTATGTCTATGATTCTTGATTGGTTTTATTTGCTCTAAACTATATTACAATCTACTGTTTGAATTATTCAAGTCCGACAAGTGTGGTTCTATTATCGATTTGAATGGTCCAAAATAGTGGGTCATTACAACTTTAGTTGTCAAAAACCATATTTTTAAAAGTAAAACATTATTCTTATTTTATATATAGTTTTAAATGTTTTGAACTCAATTTATGAATCCTCTTGAGTCATGAAGCGAAGTAAATTAAAAATTAATAAGATTTTAAGGAAAAAATCTTATAATGGTGTTATGGAAATCTACATAAATCTCTACGCATAAGATAAGCAAACTTCGAAAGATGAAATGAAAATTTACAAAGGAAGAAATGAAAGCATATTGGAACTATAGAAGGAATTTAACTAAAAAATTCTAAGATTTATAGAATTCGTACGACATAAGTTTGGAAATTTACAAATAAAGTTGTAAATGATTTTGAGAAAAGAAATAGGGAAATAAAATGAAGAGTTTTCAAGTGTAGAATATTAAATGAAGTGGGAAAACATTCCGAGATTGGGAAAAATATTGAAATTTATTCCGTGAGAATAAAAGTGATTTGAAACTATTTTCAAAGTGTGAAATAATAATTTAATATCTTGGGAAGAATTTTGAAATAAATAATTTGGGAAATAATTTAAAAACCAGAGAGTTGCTCGTGAGTGTTATATGATGGTTAAATAACCGACTATTAATGTTGGTCGATGCGCTGATCTTTTCGAAGAGGTCGGGATTGGATTTAATTATCCAAGAACCACTTTGATCCGGTTTGAAACTGTGACGACCCGCCTTTCTAACCCAAAAAGACGTATTATCATTAAGAAAGAAAGGGATAGAAATAGAAAAGAATAGAAAGAAAGAATAACAACATTAGAATCTCACAGCGGAATGGAACAAAATATAATACATCACATAACTATTACATAGTTATACATATATTAGAGTCACACAAAATCATATAACAGGATTGTCATATACATATATGTCCATACATACATCCAAAATACAACATATACTAACTACACAGCGGAACTACATATATACAGATATATACATCTGGTTTTCTTCCCAAAGCATCTCCAGAAAATCAACACTCCCAAATACCTATCACTTGGCTACTCATAAAAATTTGAGTACCCAAGAGTTTATGGAAAACAAAATATAAACTCCGGGTCAGACATGGGTCTGGTATGAGTAAACAGGTTAAAATTGCTTAATTTGAAAATCATTTAAAATAAAGGTATCACGTAAGACTTCCCACAAATAAATACGGGTAAGTTTTTACCTTACGCTAACCAAAACATTTTATAGGAAATTCAGCGATATTATAATAGTGTCTAGGGTTTTCAAGTAAATAGAAAATAGCCGAAATCGCTACATTCATTAAATTCCAGCTACTAGCCACGAAAGTGGGTAATACAAATCAAAACCGTAGTGTTTCGTAGGGAAAATGGGTTTCCAACAAATGCAGGGCTACTGGGGTACCGCCCGTCACAGTACGGGGCCTAGATCACCGTACCGAGGATCACTCCCGACCCCCTACAACACAATGTCGGAACCATTCCTACTGAACAGTCCCGAACAAGATAACCCCACATTTGTGGCCAACAACTGCTCACACAGCCGAAATAAAACGGGACATCTAGATAGGGGTATACCTCGTCCAGCTTGGGCATGACCCACCTAACCTTGCGGCATCTCCCTTGTTTTAGCCATTCCCGGTTGATGAGGCTTGAGGCTGCGATTACCTTTATTGAACATTATTCTTAGAATGCTAACCGTCCGCCTGACGATGTGCTGAAAGCATTCAATCCATACATGTTCGTTCCGAGTTCGAACGAAACCGAAGGCATGATCTCGTTACACTCATTTTGGAATCACCCTCAGAATTAACGACGATAACCCTTGCATTCTGAAACACCATTTCGATCACCAAATGATAAGTCACGACCTATCGTTTAATTTGGATCGATGTGGTTTTTGGAGAATCAAAATTGATTTTTCCGATCCAGGTCTCATCGGATTCCAAACGCCATTTTAAAGGCCAAGTTGTCTATTTAACTTAACAGTTCAATTCAATATTAAGAATACACACAACACATATCACAGATAAACCATACACAGGTATCACATCAAATCACAGAATATCATCAAACAGATATCAAAGTCAATCAAACAGAATTACCAATTCATACCAAAACAGTTCGGTTTACTTAACTTAATTAATTGCTTAAGAATAAACTACTTTATTCTGCTTGATTAATTACTGATTAATTAACTTATTAATCATCAATTAATTACTTGGTTAATTATTAATTATTAATTTGTTAATCATCTAACTTTAATTAATTGTTTAATTACTCAACTTTTATTCACCAATTATTACTTAATTACTCGGTTAATTGATTGATTCTTAATTATTAATTATTAATTCATAACTTACTTATTAAAGATTCATTAGTTATTCAATTATCATAAATTATTTAAATTAATCATTTATTAACAATTCATTAGTTGTTAATTATCAACTAATTAATCATTTATCTTTAATTAATCACCCATGTTAACTACCATTTATTAATTAACTTTAAGTAATTAACTAACGTTCTTAAGTTAAATTGATTAAACATATGATTAATTTCAAATTTCAAATTTAATTTAAAGTTGTTAATTTAATTACAAGTATAAATTAATTTACATTCTAATTACTTTATGTTAATCGACTATCTTTACAAACTTACCTTATTAAACCTTTAAAACAAATATTAACCTAAACTAACTAATTGCTTAGTTAACTTAGTTATAATAAATACTAAAACAAAATTATGCACGTCCATTAAGAAATGGGCCCGAGACAGCACCTCCTTTTACTCGAGAAAGTCTCGAGTTTCTCTCGTGTCCTCCCCGCGTCTCTCTTCCCCATCCACCTTCTTCTTCTTCTTTTTTCAGTTTCTTTCTTCTTCTCATTTTTTTTGCCTTTAATTTAAGTTATAAATGAACAGCAGCGCAAATCTCATGCATGCGACTTAGTAAATACTCGAAGCACACATCCAAATATCACGAGCACCAGCGCGTGACAACTCAACTGATCATCGGACATCTCACGCCACCGTGCACATGCACGGTGGTTCGCCTCGCCTCCGGCAACTTATGCTACCACCAGCAAACCCAAAATCGTCTCGATTACCAAAATTAAAAGTTAATTCCCTTCGAAGATTATCAAATCAAAATATGACCTGATGCTCGAACCCAAGGTTCGAACGACACCGAGAAAAATGGCCCGCCCCACCATCCATGACCACCATAGGCGAAACCACTTTGCCTACACCAGGTCTATTCCCTCCTCAACCCCCACCTTGACACACGCCGCACTCGATCAACCCGGTGAGTCGCAAATGGAAATTTTATAAAGCATTGAAAATGAAAAACCAAACCCTATCTTCGATCCAAATCCCAAATTCCTTCATTGAATAAATGTTTTAGCATTTTTCTTGTGTTAAATGGATTACAAGCTTGCTTCATATCTATTTACAACAATTAAAATTAACCCAATCATCCAAAATTGACAAAAATCCATTATGGCTTCTTATTAAAATTGCTCTTCATATCTTTGCTTAAAAATCAAAATTTTTATGTTAAAAATCCTAATTATGTATGTGAAATCAGAATATGTTATTGAATTCACAAATTTAAACATTCAAATTTTGACCTTTTGATTTCTTTTACTTGTAACTTGAAATAACAGTATTTATGACATACTGTTAAACTTCAAAAAAGTTGCAAGCCTTTGGTTCAAGATAAACAGCTTGAACTAGCAACAATACCTAAGTTTAAAACATTTATATGAAGAAGTGTTTCAAATTTCTTTGCTTACTTTGTTCAGATATTCAAAATTCCAAAGGAAAGCTATATGAACTACCAGAGCAACAGGAATTACTCAAGACAACTTGTTTAAAGCAGACATCAAAGCATATATCTTTGTAAGTTAAATATACAATTTTAAATTGAAAATAATAAGTTTACTCACCAGACAAAGCTTTGAACAGAAGGTGAGATGTTAAAGAAACTGCAGAAGAATTTTCCTGAAACCTTTCTTTTGTTTCCCGTTTTTAATTCTGTTTAAGTTTACAAAGCAATAATGTTTATCTTCCTTCCTTATTTGTTTCTCAGGTTTGCTTTTAGGTTTTGTTAAGTTTTTATAAACGAACATAAAACAATGATGGACATATATAGAAGTACTGAATAATATAGGTTGTATCTAGGCAGCCTTTATTTGTATTGTCATGCTCTCTTCTTTTTTTTATTGGCTAAGTATTCTACACAGCACAAGGAAATCATCACATAAAATTCGGCTGCAGTACTTTACTTCAACAAGAAGTTGTGCTAATCTTAAACGCATGTTTTCATATTTGTTTACATCTAATTAATGCTTATGCTTCATTTATGATAACATGTAATTAATGTTTCAGATTCTTGTTTATTTTTGTACAAGACAAAGGACTGTTTTTTATTAATTTGAAGTGAAAAACTTTTGTTTCTTATGCCTATAAACTTTATAACAACACCTAAGTTTTGTTTTTTTTTACTTTTCTGGACAAAGACATATGTATGTAACAGATTATGCATAAATATATTTAATTGGTATACTTGACTCTTTTGCACACTTGTTCCAATAGCAACTTAATATGATCTTTATGCAATTTATGTATTGTATAAATGGGTTCCACAAGTTAATGTTTTAGGCTAACTTCCCTATATATATATATATATATATATATATATATATATATATATATATATATATATATACATTGAGTAAACTTAACATATTCATTGTTAGTATGTTAATTTTATTTTATTCATTGTTCATGTATAATTATTATGGTTGTGACTTCTAAATTTATCCTATTTGTAGTTTAATTATCAAACATAATTCATAACATATAATTGTATTTTTATATTTCAAGTTATAATTTATATTTGTATATTTATTACTTTAATTAAATCTTATAATTTATAATTATGTTTTATACTTGTTTTGTATGTTTGTGCTTATAATCATTTATAATTGTTTTATACTTATGTTTTAGATTTCCATGTTTAATATTCATATGATTGTTTAATTTTAAGAATTATCATTTTAAAAACTTCAATTATAATCATACGTATATTATCAAAGAATAAAAATATAGAGTCTTTGATTTTTATTGAATGAGAAAGATTCTGTTTTAAATGGTTTTGAAGCATTCTATTTTAATTTTTCAAATCAAAACTTTCTTTTACAACACATACAACTGTTAAATATCAAGGATCTCATCAGTTGAAAAATTTAAAAGCTTGTATTTAATTTAGATTAGATTAAATATTAATCAAAATGTGCTGTCAAAAATTCCGGGTTGTTACATTCCTCCCCCCTTAAAAGAATTTCATCCCCGAAATTTAAAACAACAGTTAATTCAAAAGCTTTTTATATTAACAATCCAAACATACACATCATTCATATGATAGCAAACAGTCAAACAGTCAACTCCAACAAACATCACTAGTTATCCAAACATAAATCTAGATAAGCATTCTTAAAACTATTGAGAGTTTCCCAGGTCCAATCTTTGGGATCCTCACTCCATTGCACCTTGACGAGTTTCATCCCTTTGTTCCTGAGTTGCTTCTCGTCTCGATCCACAATCCGAACTGGATTTCTGACTACAGTTAAATTGGGTTCCACTTCCAAATCTTCCTGAATTACCGGTTGTACAACAAGTGATGGATCATGAACAAATTTCCTCAAATGCGATGCATGAAAGACATTGTGAATCCCAGACATCCGTTCTGGTAATTTAATCATGTATGCTACAGCCCAATTCTTTCCAACACTCGAAATGGTCCAATGTATGTCGGAGCAAGTTTTCCCATCTTTTCGAATCTTATAGCACCTTTAATTGGGGAAATTTTAACAAAAACCAAGTCACCGATCTCAAATTCCAATGGCCTTCGTCTTCTATCAGCATATTTCTTCTGACGATCTTGAGCAGCTTTCATCCTTTTCTTGATAAGCTCAACCTTCGCAGAAGCTTCTCGAATAAGATCGGGTCCGAGCACAAGTCGATCCTTCGATTCAATCCAACAAGATGAGGATCTGCACGGTCTTCCGTATAAAACTTCATAAGGAGCCATCTTAATACTCGCTTGATAACTGTTATTATAAGAGAATTCCCCTAGATGAAGATGGTCCTCCCAAGATCCTCCAAAATCTAAACACAAGCCCGCAGCATATCCTCAAGGATACGATTAAGCCTCTCTGTTTGTCCGTCCATGCGGGGATGATAGGCTGTACTCAATCTCAAATTTGTTCCCATTGCTGATTGCAGAGCCTCCCAAAATTTGCTAGTTAAATAGGATCACGGTCACTTATTACGCTGACTGGAACACCATGCAATCTAACTATCTCCTTCAAGAAAATTTCCGCCAGAGAAACTGCAGTACGGGTTGCCTTAACTGGTATAAAATGGGAACTCTTAGTTAAACGATCCACAATAACCGATATACCGTGATTCCCTTTCCTGGTTCTAGGCAAACCATCGTTAAAATCCATCGAGATCATCTCCCATTTCCAATTCGAAATTTCCAGAGGCTGCAATAAGCCGGCAGATTTCTGTTGAGCTCCTTTAACTTGTTGGCAGATGGCACAATTGTTCACAAAAGCAGCTACATCTTCCTTCATGTCCTTCCACCAAAAGACTCTCCTCATATCTTTGTACATCTTCGAAATTCCTGGATGAATATTCAATTTGGAGCGGTGACATTCAGACAACACTTTCTGCCTTAGATCCCTATCATTCGGAGCATAGATTCTCCCGTTAATCCTTAGATTTCCTTGGCCATCGATTTCAAAACTGGGACACCGACCTTTCCTGACTCTTTTGATGATCCTCCTCAACATCTTATCAGATTCTTACTTGCTTGAGATCCTTTCAATAAGAGATGGAACAACTTCCAGAGTAGAACCGCATTCCTGCTGAGAGCATCAGCTACGACATTCGCTTTACCCAGAGTGTACAAAATGTCCAAATCATAGGATGCAAGAAATTCAACCCACCAGTGCTGTCTCAGATTAAGATCTTTTTGAGAGAATAGATATTTCAACGGTTTGTGATCCGTGAACAATTCGAATTTCAATCCCAAAAGATAATGTCTCCAAATTTTCAAGGCAAAAACAATGGCTAGCAGTTCAAGATCATGCCTAGCGTAGTTCTTCTCGTGTGGCTTCAACTGCCGACTAGCATACGCAATAACTCTGCCGTTCTGCATCAGAACTGCTCCCAAACCCATTATACAAGCATCGGTGTAAACCTCGAATTTACTCTTCCTATCCGGAATAGCAAACACTGCTGCACTAGTTAACCTCAACTTTAATTCCTGAAAAGCTTCTTCGCACTGGGGTGTCCATTTGAATTTAGCTCCTTTTCTAGTCATCTTAGTCAAATGTGAAGAAATCTTGGAATAATCCCTGATAAATTTCCTGTAGTAGCCAGCCAATCCAAGAAAACTGCGAACTTCCGTCGGTGTCTCCGGCTATTTCCATTCCAGAATAGTTTCAACTTTCGCTTGGTCTACAGAAATGCCTTCACTTGAAACATTGTGCCCTAAAGATTTAACCTATGATTTCCAGAAATGGCACTTCGAAAACTTCGCCTTCAACACATGCTTTCTCAAAGTTTGCAATACAATCCTTAAATGCTCCCTGTGCTCTTCTTCGGATATGGAATAGACCAAGTATCATCAATGAATACCAGCACAAACTTATTCAACACATCCCTAAAGACTCGATTCATGAGATCAACGAAGTAGGCAGGAGCGTTGGTTAACCCGAAAGGCATAACCAACCACTCATAAAAACAATTCGGTCCTTTAAATGCAGTCAAGGGAATACTGTTTTCAGCTACCCTCAACTGATGGAAACTTGAAGCTAGATCCAATTGAGAAAAGATAGAAGCACCATGCAACTGGTCAAAAAGATCATCGATGCAAGGAAGAGGATATTTATTACGGATAGTCACTTTGTTCAATTCTCTATAATCCACACAGAACCTCAGTGATCCATCCGATTTAGTTAC
This sequence comes from Allium cepa, assembly GCA_030765085.1. Taxonomy (NCBI): domain Eukaryota; kingdom Viridiplantae; phylum Streptophyta; class Magnoliopsida; order Asparagales; family Amaryllidaceae; genus Allium; species Allium cepa. Next base: position 604,711,711 of record CM060945.1, on the reverse strand, counting down.
AAACACTGCTGCCGAACACCAACAAGAAAAACTGGTTCTTATCAAACCCTTCTCTAAAAGATCCTGAGTCTGCTTAATCAACTCTTGTCTCTCCCTAGAAGCCATTCTCCTACTGGGCTGAATCACGGGCACAGCTCCTGGAATCAAACCAATTCGGAACTCTATTACTCGATGTGGTGGCAGACACTTAACTTCTTCAAATACATCAGCAAAATCTTGAACCACATCGACGTCTTCTATCTTCTCTTCAGAAGTCTTAATTCCATGCAAAAGACTGCTCCAGTGAATCCCAAAATTATCACACGACACTCTGGCAATTCTACCCAGATCAGTTTCCAATGAAACTGTTCTTTCATCACAATTCAAAACGGCTTTATACTTATCCAGCCAATCCATTCCAAAAATAAGATCAAATCCCTTAAAATTCAAAACATACGGGTCACTAGAAAAACTGTGGATAGATAGGAGATCTTCAAGTCCTTACAAATAGTGTCTAATTTTGTCACCCCTCCTATAAATTAGATACCAAGATAGGGCTGTCTACAGAATTAGGGGTAAGAGAGAACTTTTCAACAGAGTCCAAAGAAATAAAACTCAAGGAAGCACCCGAATCAAACAAAACTTTAATATATTTTCCATCTAAAAGTAAAGTACCTTCTAAAACTCCTTTGCCCATCGAAGAAGATGGTCCGGCTTCCGATGAAAAAACTTTATTCTGAGGTGCCCTCTGCAGAAGTGGACAATTCTTGATCATGTGCCATGGCTGACGACAATTAAAGCACAATGATTTCTGTACCATAGCTGATCCTGGGCCACTCTGATGCGGTCGTTGTTGTTGCTGCTGGAATCCTTTTCTGGGACATTTATTTGCAAAATGTCCTTCCTGTTGACAAATGTAGCATTTGCGGGGTCCGTTGTTATTCCCAGGTTTTTTCTTATTCTGGTTTCTCCAATTGGAATCGAACTTTCGCTTATTCGAATTAGTGAAATTCCCACCTGAAGCTGCAACTGGAGCCACCAGTTTCATACTCATCAAACGTTCATATCTCAATGCCATATCAATCAAATCAACAATAGATCCTTTTAGAAGCACCGTCAATTTTCCATGGAATTCAGGCCTCAACCCTTGCACAAATTTCTCATTCTTTTTAAGAGGAGTATCAATGAGTCCTGGTCCATAACAAGAGAGTTCGTTGAATCTGGTTTCATATTCCGAAATAGACATGCTACCCTGCTTCAAATACAGAAAATCCTGATACAACTGGGTTCTCCCTGCCATTGGCATAAACTTCTCTTCAAACAACTCCTTAAATCTGTCATATGAAATGTCATCCTCAGAAATATTTGCAATTGTTGAATCCCACCATGCTGCTGCACCACCCTGCAATTTCCACGATGCCATTTGCCTCTTACGCTCATCAGACAATTTCATGCTCTTGAAAATACGCTCACAAGAGCGTAGCCAGGCTTGAACTTAAATTATTGACTCTGACCCTTTGAATGGTTGGCCTACGAGATTTTTAAAATCTTTGCATAAAGCTGCAAAACTAACTTAAGGCAGTACTGGATTGATAGCCTCACTAGCATTTTGACTCCGTCCATCATCTGTTGAAGTACTCGCCCTAACTCTACCTCTTCTTCCGGAACTCATGTCGGTCACCTGAACAGGTAACTCAACAAATTCAGATAGATACATATATAATTATATGAAAATACAAATACAAACTCTCAAGATAAATATAACACAAGAGCCTAGGTACTCGCTCGACCTAGTCCTCTGATACCAACTGTGACGACCCGCCTTTCTAACCCAGAAAGACGTATCATCATTAAGAAAGAAAGGGATAGAAATAGAAAAGAATAGAAAGAAAGAATAACAACATCAGAATCTCACAGCGGAATGGAACAAAATATAATACATTACATAACTATTACATAGTTATACATATATCAGAGTCATACAATATCATATAACAGGACTGTCATATACATATATGTCCATACATACATCCAAAATACATCATACACTATATATATATAGATACATACGTCTGGTCTTCTTCCCAAAGCTTCTCCAGAAAATCAACACTCCCAAATACCTATCACTTGGCTACTCATAAAAATTTGAGTACCCAAGAGTTTATGGAAAACAAAATATAAACTCCGGGTCAGACATGGGTCTGGTATGAGTAAACAGGTTAAAATTGCTTAACTTTGAAAACCATTTGAAATAAAGGTATCACGTAAGACTTTCCACGAATAAATACGGGTAAGTTTTTACCTTACGCTAACCAAAACATTTTATAGAAAATTCAGTGATATTATAATAGTGTCTAGGGTTTTCAATTAAATAGAAAATAGCCGAAATTGTTACATTCATTAAATTCCAGCTACTAGCCACGAAAGTGGGTAATACAAATCAAAACCGTCAGGTCTCGTAGGGAAAATGGGTTTCCAACAATGGCAGGGCTACTGGGGTACCGCCCGTCACAGTGCGGGGCCTAGATCACCGTACCGAGGACCACTCCCGACCCCCTACAACACAAGGCCAGATCCATTCCTTACTGAACAGTCTCGAACAAGATAACCCCGCAGTTGTGGCCAACAGCTGCTTACATAGCCGAAATAAAAAGGGACATCTAGACAGCGGTATACCTCGTCCTGCTTGGGTATGACCCACCTAACCTTGCTGCATCTCCCTTGTTTTAGCCATTCCTAGTTGATGAGGTTTGCGGCTGCGATTACCTTTACTGAACATTATTCTTAGAATGCTCATCGTCCGCCTGACGATGTGCTGAAAGCATTCAATCCATACAAGTTCGTTCCGGGTTCGAGTGAAACCGAAGGCATTATCTCGTTACACTCATTTGGGAATCACCCTCAGAGTTAACGACGATAACCCTTGCATTCTGAAACATCATCTCGATCACCAAATGATAAGTCACGACCTATCGTTTAATTTGGATCGATGTGGTTTTAGGAGAATCAAAATTGATTCTTCCGATCCCGGTCTCATCGGAATCCAAATGCCATTTTAATGGCCAAATTGTCTATTTAACTTAATAGTTCAATTCAATATTAAGAATGCACACAACAAATATCACAGATAAATCATATACAGTTATCACATCAAATCACATAATATCATCAAACAGATATCAAAGTCAATCAAACAGAATTACCAATTCATACCAAAACATTTCGGTTTACTTAACTTAATTAATTGCGTAAGAATGAACTACTTTATTCTGCTTAATTAATTACTTATTAATGATCAATTAATTACTTAGTTAATTATTAATTATTAATTTATTAGTCATCTAACTTTAATTAATTGTTTAATTACTCAACTTTTATTCATCAATTATTACTTAATTACTCAGTTAATTAATTGATTCTTAACTATTAATTATTAATTCATAACTTACTTATTAAAGATTAATTAGTTATTCAATTATCATAAATTATTTAAATTAATCATTTGTTAACAATTAATTAGTTATTAATTATCAACTAATTAATCATTTATCTTTAATTAATCACTCAAGTTAACTACCATTTATTAATTAACTTTAAGTAATTAACTAACGTTCTTAAGTTAAATTGATTAAACATATGATTAATTTCAAATTTCAAATTTAATTTAAAGTTGTTAATTTAATTACAAGTACAAATTAATTTACATTCTAATTACTTTATATTAATCAACTATCTTTACAAACTTACCTTATTAAACCTTTAAAATAAATATTAACCTAAACTAACTAATTGCTTAGTTAACTTAGTTATAATAAATACTAAAACAAAATTATGCACGTCCATTAAGAAATGGGCCCGAGACAGCACCTCCTTTTACTCGAGCAAGTCTCGAGTTTCTCTCGTGTCTTCCCCTTGTCTCTCTTCCCCATCCACCTTCTTCTTCTTTTTTTTCAGTTTTTTTCTTCTTCTCATTATTTTTTTAAGCTTTAAGTTTAAGTTATAAATGAACAGCAGCGCAAATCTCACGCATGCGACTCGGTAAATAATCGAAGCACACATCCAAATATCACGAGCACCAGCGCGCAACAACTCAACTGATCATCGGTCATCTCACGCCACCGTGCACATGGACGGTGGTTCGCCTCGCCTCCGGCGACTTGTGCTACCACCAACAAACCCCAAATCGGTTCAATTACCAAAATTAAAACTCAATTCCCTTTGAAGATTATCAAATCAAAATATGACCCGATGCTGAACCCAAGGTTCGAACGACAACGAGAAAAATGGCCCGCCCCACCATCCATGGCCACCGGAGGCGAAACCACTCCGCCTACACCACGTCCAGTCCCTCCTCAACCTCCACCTTGACACACGTCGCACTCGATCAACCCGGTGGGTCGCAAATGGAAATTTTACAAAGCATTGAAAATGAAGAACTAAACCCTATCTTCGATCAAAATCCAAAATTCCTTCATTGAATAATTTTTTTAGCATTTTTCTTGTGTTAAATGGATTACAAGCTTGCTTCATGTCAATTTACAACAATTAAAATTAACCCAATAATCCAAAATTGACAAAAATCCATTACGGCTTCTTCTTAAAATTTCTCTTAATATCTTTGCTTAAAAATCAAAATTTTTATGTTAAAAATCCTAATTATGTAAATGAAATCAGAATATGTTATTGAATTTACAAATTTAAACATTCAAATTTTGACCTTTTGATTTCTTTTACCTGTAACTTGAAATAACAGTATTTATGACATATTGTTAAACTTGAAACAAAGTTGCAAGCCTTTGGTTCAAGATAAACAGCATGAACTAGCAACAATACCTAAGTTTAAAACATTTATATGAAGAAGTGTTTCAATTTTCTTTGCTTACTTTGTTCAGATATTCAAAATTCTGAAGGAATGCTTTATGAACTACCAGAGCAATAGGAAGTACTCAAGACAACTTGTTTAAAACAGACATCAAAGCATATATCTTTGTAAGTTAAATATACAATTTTAAATTGAAAATAATAAGTTTACTCACCAGATAAAACTTTGAACAGAAGGTGAGATGTTAAAGAAACTACAGAAGAATTTTCCTGAAACCTTTCTTTTGTTTCCTGTGTTTAATTATATTTAAGTTTACAAAGCAATAATGTTTATCTTCCTTCCTTCTTTGTTTCTCAGGTTTTCTTTTAGGTTTTGTTAAGTTTTTATAAACGAACATAAAAGTATGATGGACATATATAGAAGTACTGAATAATTTAGGTTGTATCTAGGCAGCCTTTATTTGTATTGCCATGCTCTTTTTTTTTTTATTGGCTAAGTATTCTACACAGTAGAAGGAAATCATCACGTAAAATTCAGCTGTAGTACTTTACTTGAACAAGAAGTTGTGCTAATCTTAAATGCATGTTTTCATATTTGTTTACATCTAATGTTTATGCTTCATTTATGATAACATGTAATTAATGTTTCAGATTCTTGTTTATTTTTGTACAAGACAAAGGTCTGTTTTTTATTAATTTGAAGTGAAAAACTTTTGTTTCTTATGCCTATAAACTTGATAACTGCACATAAGTTTGGTGTTATTTTACTTTTCTGGACAAAGACATATGTATGTAACTAATTATGCATAAATATATTTAATTGGTACACTTGACTCTTTTGCACACTTGTTCCAATAGCAACTTAATATGATCTTTATTAAAATTTATGTATTGTATGAATGGGTTTCACAAGTTAATGTTTTAGGCCAACTTCCCTATATATATATTGAGTAAACTTAACATAGTCATTGTTAGTATATTAATTTTATTTTATTTATTGTTCATGTATAATTATTATAGTTGTGACTTCTAAATTTATCCTATTTGTAGTTTAATTATCAAACATTAATTCACAACATATAATTGTATTTTTATATTTCAATTTATAATTTATATTTGTATATTTATTACTTTAATTACATCTTATAATTTATAATTATGTTTTATACTTGTTTTTTATGTTTATGCTTATAATCATTTAAATTGTTTTATACTTATGTTTTAGATTTCCATGTTTAATATTCATATGATTGTTTAATTTTAAGCATTATCATTTTAAAAACTTCAATTATAATCATATGTATATTATCAAAGAATAAAAATATAGAGTCTTTGATTTTTGTTGAATGAGAGAGATTCTGTTTTAAATGGTTTTGAAGCATTCTATTTTAATTTTTCAAATCAAAACTTTCTTTTAAAACACAAATAACTGTTAGATATCAAGGATCTCGTCAGTTTAAAAATTTAAAAGCTTGTATTTAATTTAAATTAGATTAAATATTTATTAAAATATGCTGTCAAAAATTTTGGGTTGTTACAGAAACGTTTATGAATGAAGACCGTGAAGATGATTAAGATGGTGATTCGGTTTGTCCCGACCCTGGGTAACTTGTATGGACGTATGCTATCAGAACATCATTAGGAGGACGATGAGCATTCTAAGTCAATGTGTTCTAAAAAGGTAACACATAGCCTCATGCCTCATCAATCGGGAATGGCTAAAACAGGGGAGGTGCAGCAAGGCTAAGTGGGTAGCACCCAAGTAGGGTAAGGTTTCCCCTGTCTAGATGTCCCTTTTTTCGGCTTTGTGAGCGGTTGTTAGCTCCAACCGCGAGGTGATCTTATTCAGACTATCCAGTAAGGGGTAGCTCTGGTCCTTTGTTGAAGGGGATCAGGAGTGGTCCTCGGTACTCTGATCTAAACCAAGTACTGTGACGGGCGATACCCCAGTAGCCCTACCATTGATGGAAACCCAATCTCCAACAAGTGCCTTCAGACTTGTTTGTGTACTTATTATGCTAGAATTTAATGAATTTAAGTTTTTTTGCTATTTGAATAAGTGTTTGTACTTAGACAATATTATAATATCAGATGGATTTGATAAAAACAATCATTTTGGTTATTGTAAGGTAAAATTTCGACATATTTATTTGTTGCGTGGTCTTACAAGATACCTTTGTTTTAAAGGCTTTTCAAAAATTTAACAATCCAATTGAGTGTAGTTTACTCACGCTGGTTTTCCAAACTGACTCGGGTGTTCTTTTATTATGATGCTTGGGTCAGACCGAGTTGTACAGGATCAGGTTAAAAAGCTAAGGAGCTAAAGAGACGAGCTTGATGGTAGAGCATACATTCGTATTTGATTATTATTCCGCTGTATAAGGACAAGCTATTAAATTATCCAGATTGTTTGTTGCTCAATGTACTGATGATTGTAGGTATACAAAAGTACAGATTCCTTTGTATTCAAAAGTTGTTATTATACATTATATTTTGTTCCGCTGCGTTTATGAGACTCTGATGTTGTTTTCTTCTTCTTTTTCTACATCCTTATTCTTTAACACCGAAGACTCATACTTCTGTTCCACCTTGATTTGAATTGTTATGGAACATTGCCAGCTCAAGGGGTATGGATTTACGGATCGTCGCTGCTCTGATACCAACTATAACGATTTGGTATTTCAAACCATTCGCAGACACACATATCAGACTTGAACTGTTGAAAACAACATATTGTTAATTTTATATTTGGCAAAATTCGACATACACAGTAAATAAATCAATCACAGAATCACAAACACAGAGTATTACTACAGTAAGTAGTCGAATAGCATAAATGATAATTCATGAAGCTACTATATAAACATCAGATTTTGGAATAAAAAACAATAGAATATCTCAAGTATAATATAGTCTTGAATACAAACAGATGACGAATCTGGACAAAATAATTGGATATCTGGAAGCTAAAGTAATACAAATGGATCTCCAAGTGAATCTCCAACTCCAAAGGTGAGTCTCAAATGCTATGACACTCGGTCTGACCCGAGCGTAAAGCAAAACACAAAACACTCGAGTCAGGATTAACATTTTTATATTTCTAAATTCAACTCAAGTGAAATGTCAAATGAAATACATGTAACTCAAAGGACGTTTGGGATTTCCATCCTTTAAGGATCCATGGAACTATCTACTATGTAGTAATATACGCTATTATAATATGTCTATAGTAAAGTAAAAGTATTAAAATAACATTAAGGTGTTACACATATCCCCTTAGCACATTTTATATATTCCCATAGTCTATAAAGTACCATAATTCCTCCATAAACTAGAGAGCTATCGAAGAGCACTCCATAGGTATGATACAAGCCAAACTCGTAGAGGGTGCGATAGGGCATGCGACAAGGCACTTGAGGCAATGCCAAGGTAGATATACCGTTTGCAGATCATGTAACGACCCGAAATTTTCGATCCCAAAAGTTCCATACAGTTAAGGAAAAGAAGAAGGAGATAGAAGAAGAAAAAGAAAACAAAAACACCAAACACATATTCTAACATTCGCAGCGGATCAAAATATAATATTAAATAAAATAACAGTTATACAAAGGAAAACTGTATGGGTTAATTACATTTAAATACATCAGAATTACATTCATTTATACAACCACTGGACGGTTATAACAACTTGTCCCAGATAAGCTACAATAAATTACTGCGGAATACATTCCATACGTTTCTGCCATCAAGCTCGCCTCCTGAGATCTAGAAAGTCCTTACCTGAAAATCTGTAATACTCGGTCTGACCCGAGCATTACATCAAAGTAACACCCTGGGTCAGACTGGAAACCAGCGTGAGTAAGCTCATCTAACATGAATAACCAAAGCATACGACCTATATATATAACCCAGGTAACTTGCATCAAATACAAATTCACAAATTGTTATAGACATTACTTATTTCACTCACAAAATTCTAAGTACCAAAATTTAGATTAAATAGTCCAATTCACTTAATTCATTCCATACCAGCCTATTGATTTCACATATCAATCTATAAAAAAATTCGAAGTGGTTTTGGGTATTTACTAATACCCGACTCTGGTCTCTTCGAACCCAATGTCATCTAAACCGAAGTTATTCACTTAAAAACAATTAAATTTTAATTATCGGATAACACATTTACATAGCAATTCATAATTGATAGATAATCACATTATCACTATCAGTCCAACATATCATATCACAAACATTTCTTATCAGAGATATCAATCAATTTAAGGCATTCAATATAATCCAATCATTTATAAGTAAGGTTAATTAACCACACAATTAATTTAAATCAAATAAATTACCTAACCGTACTTGATTATTAGTAATTACAGGCCTTAGTTATTACTTTAATTAATAAAATTAATTTATCATCCCTTTTTATCCAACTTAAGTAATTATCCTCAATTACTTAATTATCCCTTAAATTATTACATTAATTATTCTTTGATTAATTATTTACATTAACAAATTAAACCTTAAATTACTTATGTTAAGTAATTATCATGAATTAATACATTAAGTAATTCAACTTTAAATAAATTAATCATCTTAAATTACCTTAATTAACTTATCACATTAATAAATCAAACCTTAAAATTGATCACACAAATTTATAGACTTTTAATTAATTATGTTAATAAATTGATTAATTACTCCTTAAACTGATTAGATTAACTATTTAACCATCCTCAAATAATTAATCCTCAAACTAATTCCATTAATTAAATCACATTTGAAACATTTAAAAATTAACATATTATATAATTATTTTAAACAACAATCTCTAACATTTTAAAACTTTGAAAGCTTGTCTTAGGATTCACTTGCATTGAAACTTGTTTATTTCCATATATTTTAGATCTTTGGTCATCTAACTTAAACCTGATAACACTTACTCCCCATGTTACAAAACTATTATAACAACAACCCGAGACCAATCCACAGATACTTTTAACAACACCCCGGTCTAATACACAAACAATCCCGAACCAATCTTTTAATTAATCCATTATTATTAAAAGAAATCATTTTTAAGAAAAATTAGTATTAAAACATGAATTTTGTTTTAACTTAAAACTTGTTAATCTCTATCATTTACTGAGACAAACCAGGTTTTGTTTTCGGATTATGTCCCGAGCCACCACCCCTTTTTATTTTTATTACTTGATTAAATTTAAAACTGTTACATGTTATTACAACACACATACGACTCGAAAATTAGCTCGAGTAAAACCTCTTCTTCCTCGAACCCCTACCCGAGACAATCCCATCTACTCAAGCCTAAAACTTTTGATACGAGAGACCCACGTGCACATGCACGTCTGATCGCTGGTACTCTGACCATCCAAACACCATCGACGAGTCATCCCTGACCAACTCTTTCGATCCCCGTCCACCCAAACTGAGAACCATGCTCGAAAACCAAATTGAGCTCAACAACTAACCCTGGAACGAAACATCACCCCATAAACATCCCCGTACCACCATCTCCGGCCTTCAGAAACGTCAACACCATCCCTTTGCCATATGCCCACGCACTAACCCTCCTCCTACGATCAAACTCAATGCACATATGTCGGAGTAATTGATTCGAAATCAATGACAGGCCCAACAGGGCTTGAAACCCTACAAACCTCTCATCGCGCCACCGTGGCAAGTTATAAGCCAGGCGACCAATTTTCCCTTGTTCCCTGATCCATGGGCAAACTTTGGTCATGACCTCGAGTCCCACCTCCTCGTCGACCGCCATAATTTCCCACTTAACCACAAGCCGTCCATCTCTCGAAATCTCCACACACACATACGTAAAAATCTAGAATTCTATGTTAAAAATCATGGTTTTCAACCACGAATCTACTTATATAATCAAGACTTGAAAATTCAATAAATCAAATTTTGACTTGAATTAAATTTTCCACTGTAAATTCTATTTCTGGTTAATTACCTTCGAATTAGACTAATAAACATTTTTAAAATCAAGATTTGGTTAATAAAAATAGTTTCCTTTAATTATCATAACCCAATTTCGTTTACATTTAAAGATATTGAGTTTAGAAGTACGGTTGGCTGTTGTACTTGAACAAGGACATGTTTTACACATGCACACAATATTCAAACTTATATATATACAAGTACCTTCACACATTCATGCAAACATTCACAACTATAATCCAAGAATTTTTTTGCATGTCTCAGGAATAAGGATAATTTAGTTTATCACCTTAAAAAAAATGAATAGAGCTTTGTTTCGGAAAACAGGGAAGCTTTGAAACTGAATTTGCTTTCATTCTTTAAATCTAAAGTGCCTTGTTGCTTTTTATTTTACTTTAGTCATGAAATGCAGTGAAGTTTTTAGCTTTCTTTTCTTTTCTTTTTTCATACATGAATATGAACTGTAGAACCATCTATACAAGAGATGGTAAAGAGTATACTGTAAGCTATAGGGGCTGAAACATTTTGTACAGGCTTGATTTTTCTATGGCTTGATTTTTACGTTGACATTGATACGATATTTTGTATGCTTGGATTTGATGTTGTCTCCTCTTTTGTTTACACATCTCTTTATATGAATTTTATATTGTATATTTCTTTTGTATGTATATATATATATATGCATGGTTATGTATTTTATCTCTATTATCTCTAAAAATAAAAGAAAATAAAGAAAAATTGACAATTGTTCATTCACATGATTTAAACCTTAACGCTTGTTAATTTATATGTTTTAATAGCTTACACTTGTAATCTTCTAAGTTAATAATAGTTTTATATATAATATATCAAAATTTTCCTTTATTTAGTTTATACTGATGTGTGTTTTTGATACAAACTTATATCTTTCTTAAATACATTTCCTTTGTTTTATATTTATACAAGTTATATGAAAATGGTATAAAACTAATTTATACATTAATAAAAGTCATACATATATTATTTTTCAAATCCAAATATTTTTAAGATATTTATCTCTTGAATTTCAAATTCTAGTTCAAATTCTATTTACAATCTTATTTTTATTGAAGATTATCAAACTTAATATCATCCATATTTATTTATTAGAATTTTACTTGTTAAATTTATAAATTAACAATTTAAAAATCTTAAATCCGTTAAATACCAGTTTACAGATATCCAAAAATCTGGGTTATCACATTCCTCCCCCCTTTGAATCTTTTCGTCCTCGAAAAGGAACGAAACCAGAATTTATTAATATGCTTATTATCAGAAAAATTAATCTTTGATCACTTTTAAAACACTTTGAAAATCCATATAATATTATAAAATATTTTTAACAAAAATACTTTTATAACTCGATGTTTTAACAAGTCCATCCTTGTTCTTATAGAAATTCGGTCAAACGTTGATCAGGCGTAGGACTGAAAATCTATATTACTCGGTAAACCCGTTTTCAACACCCAGTAAAAATACTTGGGAAAAAAATAATTTTGTTGAAAATATAGAAAACAGTTTTTGAAAATAGAGGAAATATCTTCGGTGAGAATGATTTGTAAATCATCACTCCCATCCATGGTCCCAGTTACATCTTGGGTTACGTTGCCATCGTAGCAAAAGTCCATGTAACTGTAGGCACTCCGCGCCCCTCGATTACGCCATGGAACCCACAATAGATCGTAGTTACATTCCAGGGTTACGTTTCCATCACAGTAAAAGTCCAGGTAACTGTAGGCATCATCGCCCTCGATTTTCGCTGCCAAAAATGAAACTTCTCCACTCCCACATAGGTCGCAGTCTACCGATGTAGAATCAAACGTAGACTGTTGGCTTTCAGTGGCACACAGGACTTTCACTATGTTACCATAGGTCGTAGTCTAAAAATATAAAATCAAATGTAGACTGTTGGCTCTCAGCGGCACACACGACTTTAATAGATCGCAGTGACATCGACTTACACTATCGTCACAACATAACCCAAATGCCTATGTAAGCATCAGCGCCCTCGACTTCCGCTACACACTACACATAATCCTCAGGAACTAGTTTTGTCCGGACTCCTCACAGGATCAACTTTAGAACCCCCCCTTAGGGTTCAAGGCAGCACCACCCTGTGGCACTCATGAGAAGTTCATTTCAAAGGAGCGCCTTTTTCTCAGAGCCATTTTCAAAACACTTATACTATACACATATAGTATCTTCCAAATCATACACCTAGTATGATTCTCATATAAAGCTCCTTTACACAAAATTGACTATCCCAAAATTGATAATTCTCAAACTAGGCTTTCCAAATTCGAATATTGATTTTATCAAAAATCAAAAGCCTTTCCAAATCCAAAGGTTCCTAAAACCTTTTTCTAAAATCTTCATAAGATCCTTTATATATATAGATATATGTAATATTGATAAAAATCTTTGGATCATTTCAAACTTGTATCAAAACCCTTTTTATACTTCTAATACTTTCAAAAACCATTTTCTTCTAGCTATAGATTCAACAAGGGGAGTTTTAACTTATATAACAAAGATATATAACTTTGTTTATTTTAAATCAAATATTCAAATTTTATCACTCTTTTATAAAGTCACTTACAAAATTTACTCACTTCCAAAAAGTAATTTTCTACCATAGGAATATCCAATTTCTATTTTATTTCCTCACATATTTCGAAAAAATTATTTTTACTTCAAATATCATTTCACATTTCTTATCCACAAATTCTCGGTATCAATTTCATTCAAATCCATACGATGTACACATATCATCCATACGCTATACCAATCTGATCGCTTACTTGGTCACACAATTTCATTTCCGAACTAGTATCGTCCACCCAACTTCCTAATGCGGACTCAAATCTGGTTTCTTGATCAGAAACCGTCATTCTCCTTGCATAGTCATAACTATGATAGAGAATATCTAGAACCAATCAACAATCCATACCCAGGTTCGCCGTCGAAAATTGAGTGAAAAATACCAACTCAGATCGATATAACTATCTCTAAATGCTACGCTCGAATCTGGATCAAATCACTATGCGAATAGAATAATTTACATACATCCTACGTATTTATCTTCATTTATTATCAACTAAATCAATTTCCTTTCTATGTACCCTCGCTTTAGTTTTATTCACTTATTCACATTTGCCTTAATCCCCCTTAGAATTATCACTTGAATTCTTATCACAGTTGGGTATTTAATCAATAATAGTTCGAACTCCGACCAGTTTATATTTAGAAAATAGCTTGAAAATTTTAAAAATAGTCAAGTAGTTGAAAAATAATTGTACCTTTGTAAAATAGCCGTAAAATAGTTAAGTAATAGTAAAATAGTTGAAAAATAATAAAATAATTGCAAAATAGTTGTAAAATAGTAACTAGTTATAAAGTAGTTGAAAAAATAGTGATTAGTTTATAAAATAGTTGTAAAATAGTTAAATAGTTCCAAAAGTAGTTGCAAAACAAGTATAAGATGGTTTGGGTTTTAAAAAGAAAGTTGTATAGTAAATAGGTAGGAAAATAGATTTAAAACTGTTTAAATTAAATATTTTATTTGGGAAAATAGTTCAGAGCCAAACTGTTCAATTCCAAATCTCCATTTCCAGTTAATTCAATTTAATTTTCCACTCTCATTTAAATTGACGCAACTCCAATTTAAATAACTTCAATTTCCATTGAAATTGATTTAACCCTAATTCAAGTTGAATTTACCAAAGTTTCTATTCACAATCAAATCAAATATCATTTGAATTTGAAACTATTCAACTTTAATCACAATTTCAATTAATTCAAGTAAATTTCAAATTGAACCAATTTCAATTCATATCAACTTAAATTTTGAATTAATCCCAATTCCCATGTGAATTTGAACTAATTCAATTCAAATTTCAACTTTAAACCTTCTCGAATTATATAAATTTGAGTTAAATTTCCAAATGTTCATTTAACCCCTTAAATCAAATTAACCTTTATATATTTATTTATTTATTTATTTATTTTTAAATCAACCATTCAAATCTTTAAACAATTTAACCCTGAGTCCAATTTTCAAAATTCCATTGTAAATTATCTTTACTTAACCTTTTTCAACGTTCAAATAAAAGTTTAAAAACAATTTTATCTTAAAAATTTAATTTATTACTCGATTTTATCTTCCAGTTTTGATATCGGTTCTTAAAAAATTTTAATATACAAATTCAATTATTCTTTTATAAAATTATTAACCATATTCCCTTTCTACCATAGAAATTCTTATTTCAAATTTAAGTTTAATTTTCCTTTTGTCTCAATAATGGATATATTACCACACTACATTTCTCATTAATTTAAAAAAAAACCAATTCACAATTTAAAGATTTTTAATAACAATAGGATGATATCATCCAATTTATTTTCAAACATCCATCCATTTTCAATTTCCAGATCTCAAACCCATTTTGAGACCACACAAACTCCCCATTCAAATCAACCATTTAACTTTTCATGTTAAATCCCAGTTTCATCTTAAAATTTCCAATTCAGGTTACTTGTTAACTGATTAAACTTTGCCAAAGTCAAATTCCATTTGCTTAATCCAGCCAACCCTACCCAATTTGAATTCCCATTTCAAATTTTAAGCTTCACATTAATAATCTTATAAGTTCAAAACTTATCACCTTGCGTATCACATCTCATTCCAAATTTAAAACTCAACATTTAGAGTTTATTTCAAACCATTATTGATATTATGTATATCCACATATTCATATTAGTTTCCTTTACATGCCAAGTTATACTTTATATTTTAAACCACCTTTGGTTTTTAATTCAAAATAAATTCCTCTTAACTTTTTAAAACAATTCAAATGTTTCTAGACTTAGGTTCAAAATTCCACAATTTAAAATCCACTTCTATTTACAAGTTATACCCATCTTAAAAGTTTACTTCATTTGGCTTACTTATTAACAAATATGTAAACACAATAACTATTTATGATGGTATTCAAGATTATCATATCTGGATACCAATTTTATTTTCATCTTTATTCTGAAACTTTTTCCCAAATTCAAGATTTAATTTCAGTTTGAATCCTTTTCAAACTTACTTTTATTTAATTTCAATTTAGTTGTACTGCCATTACCACTTAATTCTTATTGTTTCTATTTAATTCCAATGATTTAACAGCCAATTAACTTAACATTTATTAGTAAGAAATATTGCTTTGTGTGTGTGTGTGTATATATATATATCAAAATATATTCTTATATAAAATCATTTAGATTCTTTATATCAGAAAATAACATGTACGTTCTCATATATATACCCAACTCGTTCTAGGGTATTATTGATCCTATCCTTAGTGAGTACACCCACCAGAGGCAAGCTTCTCGCTTAACCTTTCAGCTCTAATACCAAATGTAACAACCCGAAATTTTGGATCTCGAAAATTCCAAACAGTTAAGGAAAAGAAGAAGGAGATAGAAGAAGAAGAAGAAGAAGAAGAAAAATAAAAAACCAAACACATATTCTCACATTCGCAGAGGATCAAAATATAATGTTAAATAAAATAGCAGTTATACAAAGGAAAAACTATATCAGTTAATTACATTTAAATACATCAGAATTACATTCATTTATACAACCACTAGACAGTTATAACAACTTGTCCCAGATAAGCTACAATAAATTACAGCGGAATACACTCTATACTTTTCTTCCATCAAGCTCGCCTCCTGAGCTCTAGAACGTCCTTACTTGAAAATCTGTAATACTCGGCCTGACCCGGGCATTACATCAAAGTAACACCCGAGTCAGGCTGGAAACAAACGTGAGCAAACCTATCTAACATGAATAACCAAAGCATACGACTTATATGTATAACCCGGGTAAATTGTATCAAATACAAATTCACAAATTATTATGGACAATACTTATTTCACTCACAAAATTCTAAGTACCAAAACTTAGACTAAATAGTCGAATTAACTTAATTCATTCCATTCCAGCTCACTGATTTCACATATCAATCTATAAAAAAAATCGAAGTGGTTTCAGGTAATTACTAATACCCGACTCTGGTCTCTTCGAACCTAATGTCATCTAAACCCAAGTTATTCAATTAAATACAATTAAATTTTAATTACCGGGTAACACTTTTACAGATAATCAGATTATCACTGTCCATCCAACATATCATATCACAAACATTTCTTATGTGAGATATCAACCAATTTAAGGCATTCAATATAATCCAATCATTTATAAGCAAGGTTAATTAACCACACAATTAATTTAAATCAAATAAATTACCTAACCATACTTGATTAATATTAATTACCGGCCTTAGTTATTACTTCAATTAATAAAATTAATTTATCATCCCTTCTTATCCAACTTATGTAATTATCCTCAATTACTTAATTATCCCTTAAATTATTACATTAATTATTCTTTGATTAATTATTTACATTAACAAATTAAACCTTAAATTACTTAGGTTAAGTAATTATCATGAATTAATTACATTAAGTAATTCAACTTTAAATAAATTAATCATCTTGAATTACCTTAATTAACTTATCACATTAACAAATCAATCCTTAAAATTGATTATACAAATTTATCGACCTTTAATTAATTATCTTAATAAATTGATTAATTACTCCTTAAACTGAATAGATTAACTATTTAACCATCCTCAAATAATTAATCCTTAAATTAATTCCATTAATTAAATCACGTTTGAAACATTTAAAAATTAACGTATTATATAATTATTTTAAATAAACAATCTCTAACATTTTAAAACTTTTAAAGCTTGTCTTAGGATTCACTTGCATTGAAACTTGTTTATTTCCATATATTTTAGATCTTTGGTCATCTAACTTAAACCTGATAACACTTACTCCCCATGTTAGAAAACTATTATAATAACAACTCGAGACCAATCCACGAATACTACGAACATCACCCCAGTCTAATACACAAATAATCCCAGTCTAATCCATTATTATTAAAAGAAATCGTTTTTAAGAAAAATTAGTATTAAAACATGAACTTTGTTTTAACTTAAAAACTTGTTGATCTCTATCATTTACTGAGACAAACCAGGTTTTGTTTTCGAATTAAGTCCCGAGCCACCACCCCTTATTATTTATTTACTTGATTAAATTTAAAACTGTTACAAGTTATTACAACACACGTACGATTCGATAATTAGCCCAAGTAAAACCTCTTCTTCCTCGAACCCCTACCCGAGACAATCCCATCTACTCAAGCCTAAAACTTCTAATATGAGAGACCTTTGTGCACATGCACGTCTGATCACTGGTACTCTGACAATCGAAACCACCATCGACGAGTGATCCCTGACCAACTCTTCTGATCCTCGTCCACCCAAACCGAGAACCATGCTCGAGAACGAAATCGAGCTCAACAACTAATCTTGGAACGAAACATCACCCGATAAACATCCCCATAGCACCATCTCTGGCCTATAGAAACGTCGACACTCCGACCATCCCTTCGCCATATACTCACGCACTAACCCTCTCCTGCGACCAAACTCGATGCACCTATGTCGGAGTAATTGATTCGAAATGAATGACAAACCCAACAGAGCTTGAAACCCTACAAACCTCTCTTCGTGCAACCATGGTGAGTTATAAGCCAGCCGACCAATTTTCCCATGTTCCCTGATCCATGAGCAAACTTTGGTCATGACCTCGAGTCCCACCTCCTAGTTGATCGCCAGAATTTCCCACTTAACCACAAATCGTCCATCTCTCGCAATCTCCTCACATACATACTTCAAAATCTAGAATTATATATTAAAAATCATGGTTTTCAACCACGAATCCACTTATACAATCAAGACTTGAAAATTCAACAAACCAAATTTTGACTTGAATTAAAATTTCCACTGTAAATTCTGTTTCTAGTTAATTACCTTCGAATTATACTTATAAACATTTTTAAAATCAAGATTTGGTTAATACAAATAGTTTTCCTTTAATTATCATAACCCAATTTAGTGTACATGAAAAGATATTGAGTTTAGAAGTACGGCTGGCTGTTGTACTTGAACAGAGACATGTTTCAGACATGCACACAGTATTCAAACTTATATACATACAAGTATCTTCACACATTCATGCAAACATTTCACAACTATAATCCAAGAATTTTTTTGCATCTCTCAGGAATAAGGATAATTTAGTTTACTAACATAAAAAAAAATGAACAGAACTTTGTTTTAGAAAACAGGGAAGCTTTGAAACTGAATTTGCTTTCATTCTTTTAAACTGTAGTGCATTGTTGTTTTTATTTTGCTTTAGTCATGAAATGCAGTGAAGTGTTTAGCTTTGTTTTTTTTCATACGTGAATATGAACTGTAGAACCATCTATATAAGAGATGGTAAAGAGTGTACCGTAAGCTATAGGGGCTTAAACATTTTGTACAGGCTTGATTTTTCTATGGCTTGATTTTTACTTTGACATTGATAAGATATTTTGTATGCTTGGATTTGATGTTGTCTCCTCTTTTGTTTACACAACTCTTTATATGAATTTTATGTTGTACATATCTTTTGTATGTATGTATATGTGTATAGTTATGTATTTTATCTCTATTGTCTCTGAAAATAAAAGAAAATAAAGAAAAAATTGACACTTGTTCATTCACATGATTTGAACCTTAACACTTGTTAATTTCGTATGTCTTAATAGCACTTGTGAATTTTGTATGTCTTAATAGCGTACACTTGTAATCTTCCATGTTAATAATAGTTTATATATAATATATCAAAATTTTCCTTTATTTTGTTTATATTTATTTGTGATTTTGATATAAACTTATATCTTTCTTAAATACATTTCCTTTGTTTTATATTTACACAAGTTATATGAAAATGGTTTAAAACTAATTTACACATTAATAAAAATCATACATACATTATTTTTCAAATCCAAATATTTTTATGATATTTATCTCTTGAATTTCAAATTCCAGTTCAAATTCTATTTACAATCATATTTTTATTAGAAGATTATCAAACTTAATATCATCCATATTTATTTATTAGAATTTTACTTGTTATGTTTATAAATTAACAATTTAAAAATCTTAAATCCATTAATTACCAATTTACAAATATCCAAAAATCCAGGTTATCACAGATCCAGACTGCAGGTAACGCATAACAGCTACTAACGCCCACCTTGTGACACACTCCCAAATCAATGGGTGCACCCAATCAAATCACAAAAGCAATAGAATGGTATCGAAGAAATGTGTCCAATAGGAGGAATGACCTCACTTGGCCTGGCGTAGCTCATATTTTAGCAACATCAAGCTGACTCAAGGGTGTCAGGGCTACGTAAATACCATATAGAATAGCCACTAAACCATCCTTCTTCATTCTGGAATCCCATCACATGCACAGTTGTTAAAGTGGTTTTCTGTATTGGCAGACAGTATGACAATATTCGATCTCGCTCTCTTTAACAACCGAACGCTAGTTTCACACCGTTGTCATTCAATTCAATAGTTCATACTTCATATCAAAATATCATATCCGTTTAAAAACCATATCAATTTGATATCTTTATTCACTTTAGAATATTCATTTCCAAAAATTGTAACACTTTCAAAATTATAACACTTTCGAAATCATAGCACTTTTGAAATCATAAAACTTTTGAATCATAACACTTTCCACCTAAACAGTTTAGATGTTGAAAATAGTACATATATTAAAATACTTTATAAATTAAAATAGTTTTTATATATAATTAAAAACTTTATAAATGAAAATAGTTTGTATATATAATAAATTATTTTATATAATAAAATTAGTTTTCCCCAATTTTGCAAATCGATTTAAATCATCTTGAATTTCAAAATTCAATTTAAATGAATTCCAGTTTTACCATTTCAATTTAATGTTCAAAGATTCAAGTTTAAATATTCGAACATTTACAATATAAACTTCATTTATATTTCAACATTAACTTTAAATTTATTCAAATTGGAAATTATTCCCTTAACCATTTTTATAACAATTTATTTAAGTCGTAATTTAGATATTTAAATCAATACTAAATATTCAATCTCAGTTTCATTCAAAATTGAGAATATTCATTTAATCACTTTTTATCAAACCAAGTTATAAACTAAGTTATAATCATATCTTTTCAAAATCTCAAAACTAATAAGTTTTAAATCAATTCTTTCTTAAATTCAATTATTAGCCAATTTAAATTCCTAGTCAATATTAATTTATCTTCCCAACCTTTATTATTAAAGTTATATAAAGTTTTTTAAAAATATTAGTATAAATTTAAGTAAATATTTAAACAAATTATATACTAATTGAATTAAATTTTATTAAATTAAATCTTATTGTCAAATTTATATTTATATGAAATCTATTTTTACATATTTTTAAAATAATAAAATTATAAGTAAAATATTAAAAATTATATTTTCAAAACTAATGTTAACGTAAAAGTCAGACGCTAACACCCCAGTGCAAGTAAAGCAAGTGTGAAAGCACCACTCGTTGATACGGGAATCAGAAATAAGCAGGAAAATATCAGAAAAACAATAAAAGACACAGTTTTTATAGTGGTTCGGCTTATAGTCAAGCCTACGTCCACTTTCAATCTCTTTATTGCTGACTCAAGTACAACTTATACAACTTTCTCCAATTACAACACACTTTAGACTAGTTGATCAAACTTTGATGAAGAATAATCTTTCGAATCCATGTTGAATGATGTAGATTTTCTCTTGAAGTTTGTCGTAGAGTCCTTGGTGTTTGAAGTGCTTGAAGTGCTTTTTTAGTTGAGAAAACGACAGAGTATCAACGCTTCGAGAATGAGCCAAAAGTTCCTCCGAACGTTGGAGCTCACGCTGTATTTATAGGAGTTTCCTGATCATAAGTCGTAGGTCGGAAGCTGCGACTTAAAGTAAGTCGTGGGTCGAAGGTCGCGACCTAAAGTATGTCGTAGGTCAAAGGTCGAGACCTAAAGGAAATGAGCTACAGCCCATTCTAGTTGCACTTGGCTCCTCCTGAGCGGGTTAGCAGGTTGCACGCGACCTAGGATGGGTCGCTGATCTCTTCTGGGTGAGTGAAGCGACCTAGAAGAATGTCATAAGATGCAGCGACTTATGGAGTTGCCTCGGCCTTGTTTAGGTCGTGTGCGACCTTATGAAGATTCATGCGGTCTTGTACTGCCTTAACCCGTTAGGTCATAGATCGCTGACTCGTTAAGTCGCTGGACCAGTAAGTCGCTTAGCCCATTTAGGTAGTTAGGTCGGGGCCGCTCTAAATCGTTCTATGTCTTAACTCGTGGACCGTTGATCTTCTTGGGTCGCTTGGACTACTTCACTCCTAGGTCACAGGGTACTTGTTTGTTAGGTCGCTGTGTTTCCTAGCTCGGTCATACGTTAGGTCGTTATACCGTTCCACCTCTTAAGTCATTACACCTTTTAGGTCGTGCCACCTTTAGGTCGTAAAGTCGCTTACTTCTCTAAGTCGTTAGGTTGCCTACTCCCTTAAGCTGTTAAGTCGTCCCATCTCTTAGGTCGCTAACTCGCTGCCTGTTAGGTCGCTAACTCGCTTCATACTTTAGATCGTCGTGCTTATGTAAGTCGCTGGGTCGCTCCAACTTGTTAACCTCTTTAGGTCGCTTCGGTTGTTGAGTCGCTAGGTCGCATAATAAAGGATTTAAAATTTGCCCCTCGAAGTACAGCCTAGGTCGTAGGTCGTGTGCTTCGACTTAGTTCCTTAGGTTGTGAGCGACTCAAATGGTTTGCTTGACGGTATGCCTTCCTTTCATATAAATTTCTTAACCCGCTCCTTCTTCACTTTACCTGCTCCATCGCTCTAAGCCGCCATTAACAAATATTCGAGCTTCCACAGGCGAATTTGGGCTAGCCAGTTGTCGATTCGTTCTCACCATCTCATTGTGTAAGTAAACTCGACCTTTATCCTATCCACTATCACCATCAAATCATGAATTCCAATCTTCTGACTCTATACCAACTTCGTACATCGCGCTTCATTCTTGAGTTATGCTGATCGCCATTAGCCATGTTGCCATTGCGATCCATGAGAGCATAGCATGGTACTGTATTCATGATAGATCTGAGATGATTCAGATCAGTATTTTGGTGATTTTGGTGGTATGGATAGACGACGGGTTTCGTTGAGAAGATGGTTGATTTCCGTGGCTAATGAGTTATCGGGTTAGGATGTAGGAGTTGCTGGATAGAGAGGAAGAAAACGAGCTAAGAAAAAATAACATAGTAGTGCCAACAGGAGATGGTCCAAGGCTGCCAAGTTTCATCAGAGGCGACCTAACAAATCCGAACGAATTAAGAGACTTTGCGACCTAATGTGCTTAAACAACCTTAATGCTCGCGACTTAAATTGCGCACGACTTAACTTTTTAGGTCGTGTTAGTATCCTGACGACCTAGGACTTAGTCAGATTTACACTGTCTTGATTTGAAGCTTAGTGACTTAAACTTTAGATCATGCGAGTGACCTAGGTCTTGGATGCGCACGGCCATGCCTTGTTTTTCTTGCAACTTAACACACTTGCATTTTATCATATCTACGGCTTAGGCTTTAGGTCGCGGCCGAGCTAGGACTTTGATGACTTTGCACTGCCGATAAACTTCTTGTAGCTTACCTATCTCGCTTACTTGTTAGGTCGCGTACGACCTAGGACTTGAGCAAATCCTCACTGCCTTGACTTGAAGCCTTTTAATTTGATCTCTGAACTATCGAGATTACTCGCATGACTTTGCTATGCTTGCTTAACATATTATACAAAATTTGACGCTAATAACCTGTTAAATACAACATTTGCAAAAAACTAGGGCGAACATACTGTCACTGATTGCCCATATCAAATGACAGATTAGTCGGTAAAAGATAATTAACTCAACTTAAAGAAATTGTATGAAATGTTGTGAGTCAACAAATTCAAGTGAAGTAGTAAAGCAATGTTAATCAACTAAAGCTGATTTGTTTGCATTAACACTACACTTGTTCTTGGACTTAGAGCGACAAGTCTTGAAATTTTTACAATTGACACATGTTCATTAGTTTAACTTCAGTCATATTTACTTGTCACTTTATTAGTTTTGCAAAACACTTCACACATTTAGGAAACGTGCACCTTCATATTTGAATATCCAGTCCTTGTGTAGAATGTCTTCTCAAGAAGAGATAATCGAGCATTCTGAAGAAGTCTTTCCGATAGCTGAGCCATTGGTTGATCCTCCGGAGAGAACTCCAACTACCTTGAGTCAGCGGGCATTCACTCATCTGCATATCCAATTTGGGATTGCCGATGAGGATGCCAGATTTCCTGGCCCAAATGATACTGCCGACAGGCCGCCTCTTGGTTTTGTTGCCGTCAACCGTCAAATGTGCCATTGTGGTGCCATCCCTCCTTTCAATGATTTTCTCCATCGACTCCTTTTCCGACTAACCATCTCTCCCTTTCAACTACATCCCAATGGATACGCCATCCTGATGGGATTGTGTGTTTTATTCAGGAGGACACTTGACCGCCTCCCAAGCTTTGAAGAAATCTGTTATTTATGCACATTTGCAAAGAATAAAGACCACCCCTCCTTTATGTTTGTGAGAAGTGCCAGGAATCGCAAACTTATTACTGATCTCTCTGAAAGTCCTCACGGCTTTCTGAATCAATTCTTCTTTGTCCGCTGTCTTCTAGGGTTTTATGCCATCTGGAGAAAAGGAAGTGAGATTGCTCATCCCTGTTTTTGCTATTTCAGCTTTTCAAGATTTGAATTGCTAAGTGCTAACTTCATTCTTTTCTTTTACAGCACTTCCTTCTTTCTCTAGAAATCCTGGTCACAAGATGACTTTCGATAGATTAAGTGCCCTGCCGGCCGAAGAAAGAAGTATTAAGTTTTTGCTGAGAGATGAACTTTTGCACCAATATGGGCTTTTGCACCCTTCTCGCTCTACTCAACCTCACGAAGTTCCCGATTCTTCGGCCAACTCGCCAGATGCCCCAGTTTCTGCTGAGGAACCTATACTGAAGGAACCTACTTCTGAAGCTTTACTGGTGAAGTGCTCTACTTCTACTGATATTACGAGGCCATCTGACAAACCCACACTTTCCCCGATCATCGAAGTGGAAGAGCCTTTTCATTGTTCAGAGAAATTTGGTTATGAAGGAACTGAGAGAGCGAGTCCTGCCAAGCATAGTGGGGATGACATTTTTGAAGGGTTGAGCGATCTGATGATCACTTCACAGGAGCTCTTTAAAGACGACCCTGTTTCTGCTAGAGTTACCTCTTCAGCAGTTGAAGCAACATCCACTTTACAACAGACTCCGTCAGCTCAAGAGTTGACATTAGCTATAAAACCCATCATTTTCCCGCAACCGAGGAGTGATTCGTACTTTGACGCGCGTAGTCTGCACATTACACACACTTAGGATTTTTCAGCACCTATTTGCACCTAACTTTTGTATTTCAAGGACTAATCAAGTTTTGTCCCTTTCTCATTTTCAGGTTCTCCAATGGGGCGTAGCGGTTCCTATTATGACGACTTTCAATAGTACGGAAGGCATGGTCAGTATGATTATAGGCGCTATCTTCCCGCCCACAGGGAAACTGATGAAGAGAGAGCTGCTCAAAAAGCTCAAGAAAGAAGAGCGTATGAAGAAAGGTATGGAAGAAGGGATGAGCAACATGACTCTTCTCGCAGAGGCGATGACTCTCATAAAAGAAAAACTTATGACGATAGAGGAAAGAGTCATGACATCAGAGACCCAAGCAAGCGGGCCAGGCTTGATGAAAAGACTGCATCTGCAACTTTAGAAAAGGCCGCTGCTCTCACTTCTCTTAAAATTCCTTCAAAGTCTCCTGCCCTTGAAGGAGCCGACATTCAGACACTTCTCGGCAGACCCACGTACCAAGTTGAGAGAGGTCCGCCAACCCTTCAAAGTCGGTTCCCGCATTGGTGCTTAAAGGGAGTCCGCTTCGACCTTGACTTGGTTCCCATTGAAATAGAGGCCATGCTACGAAATCTTGACACTGTTAAACTTGATGTTGAGAGAATATCAGGGTGGCAAAAGCTCGTCGATGAGCTTCACAGGGTGAACCGAGCCAACCTTGAAGCTATACTGACGATGGAGAACGACAAGTCTGAATGGTAGAAAATTCTTGATCAGCACAACATCGAAATGAAAAACATCGCTGAGTACAACGAAAAGCTTGAGGCGGAGCTCGAGAAAGTTAAGCACGAGCTTGCTACTTCTTCCACCTCTTATACTCAAAAGGAAGAAGTGCTTCAGAAGCAAGTTCGAGATCCTTATGCCGCTCAACGATATGTCAAAACCCAGCTTGAAGCTACACAGAAGACAGTGGAAAAATATCGTGCTGACTCTGCAGAGCTACGGGAGAAAGCTAACTCTCAGGACTTAGAAATCATAAGGCTGAAAGCTCAACTATTAAAGACTGAGAAAGAAGGTGATGAGGCCATGGCTGGAAGGAGGGCCGCTGAACAATCTTATGAAGAGACAAAAGCCAACATCATCTCTACACCGTATGATTTTTACGTCCAAAGCGTCTTGGGGCATGGCAGCCTTGCATTTTTGGGGCCTAAATATGAAATCACTTTGGCTAAAGTGTGGGAGGCTGTAATGGATATGCTCAGAGGTGCCAGTTATTCCGAAGATGAACTTGAGGCGCATTACTTTGATGACGAAACTCGTGCTGCTCTTGCCATAGGAAAGGAGCAGCTTGTTAAAGTACGAGCCAAAACGATGGGAGGGGAGCATCCAGAGAAAGAAGCACCTTTAATTGCCCCTATCCCTCCTTCGACTTCGGCCGACAGTGATATCATAGGCTCCAGTTCCCATTCTCCGCTCACGGCTAAAGTCGTAACTGAGATTACAAGCGCACAGGGTGGAGACGAAGGCGAAGAAAGCACTGAAGCACAAGCTTATGAAATTGACGTCAGAAACCAACTTCTCCAGGCAACTTTAATGCTGATCTTGCTCAAGTAGACTGCTCATTTGCTTCACATGAGTTTGATGAAATTCTTGATCATTTCCTAAATCTCAACGAGCCTTTATCTTCTCTCTTTACTGATTTTAACTTCTTTTCTTCTGTAGAGAAAGTACTGAGCATTGTTCAGACTTCCCCTCCTCCAGTTATTCCTCCCCCGTCTCTTCAGGTGACTCCTCCTTCTACCTCTCAACCGGGGTCACAAGAGGAGCAAATAGAAGCTCTCCAAGACTTGGACGATCCTATTGCTTCTCAAGAACATAGGGGAGAAGAAACTGAGGAGGGCGAAAAGACTCCGGAACTAACCGGCTCCGACGATACGCTGTTAGCCACACTTTTTACTCCAGAAAGCGGGCCTTCTTCAAAGAAAAGGGGGAAAAGTGGAGTTTCAAAGAAGAAGGAAGATTCAGCTGGCGAGGAAAAAGCAAAAGCAAGTCCGATTGCTCCCCTTTCTCCCTCTTCCCCTACTCTTTCAAGTCGGCGCAAGAAGTTGGTCATCCGGCCAGGTGCAGGCTCAAAAGGTGGAGGGAAGAAGAAATGATGGCTTTGGTCCTGTGCTTTTTATTTCGCTCTTTGCTTTTTGCTTGTATATAAGCTTGTGTTGACTGGAGATTGTGCGGGTACCAGTCCCCGCTTTCTTTTACTTTGAAACCTGCATATGTATAAAATTCTCATAGTATGAAATAAAATGGTTCTTTTACTTATACAAATTCTGTTTCTGTCTGTATTTAAGAACGCTTTTATTTTCTGCTTTCATGCAAGTTTCTTTATCCTCTTTATGTGAAGTTGCAGTAAACTTATGGTATGTTTCTTGAGCATTGTTTTCATTTTTGTGATGACTATATTGTATTGCCCCTATACCATGGCTTATTGCAATCTCTTTCACATTTGAAAAGTTTCGGAGAACAACTCTTCTGTTTTGAGAAGAATTGTACTCTTCCTTTAGAGAAAAACTCTTTCATTTTAAGGAATTTTGCATTTGTACTTTATAGGATAATATTTCCGTTTGAAGAAAATATTTTTATAATTTAGTAGAATGCAATTCATATTGGAGGAGTCTTCTCTTTTGTTTTTTCTTGCGAAGTTTTTACACTTCACTTTTGGAAAAAGTCACTTTTTCTTTGGCAAGTGAATTTTATTTCATAGTACAGTGGGCCTTCCAAAAAAGGGCTTCAACCTGCTTGAGCCTCCGAAGAGAGTTTTTTGTTTGATTGTGCCTCTGGGAAGGGGTCTTTTTGTTCGGTTGCGCCTCTGGGAAGAGGTCTTTTTGTTTGATTGTGCCTTTGGGAAGAGGACTTTTTTGTTTCTGCCTCTTGGGAGAGGCTTTTATCTTTTCCCTGTTCACTGGGAAGCGGGCCTCCGAAGAGGGCTTTTCACATTTCAGCTCGTGTGAAGCTTTATTTCAGATCACGATGAAATGTGTGCCTCTAAATAGGGCTTTTGCCTGGAGGTTTGGAGTTTCCTTCTCTTAGTTGGATGGATTCACGTGGCGGACACGAGTGTTCTGTGCCACCGATGAGTCTGCAACTTTCTGCCGAGAAAGTACTCTCTTTTTCTGGTGAGGCCCGCTAGAGGTCTTTTAGCATTTCAACTATGGTGAAATGGGCCTCCGAAGAGGGCTTTTCGCATTCCAGCACTTGTGAAGTTTTATTTCAAATCTCGGTGGAATGCGTGCCTCCGAGTATGCCTGGAAGTTTCTTCCTCATGGTTAGCTGGATTCACGGGGCGGACGCAAGTTACTTGGACGTTTATTTGCGCAGATTGTCTCAACTAGTGAACAAGCGCCTTGCCTTCCACTTGGGAAGGTGTAACATCCCAGAATTTTGAGTATGGGATTTGTGAACATTTAATTCATTTTAAATGTTTACTATGGGTTTAAAATTTATTTTAAACTAAAGGAATTGGTTTAAATTATATTAACAAGTTAAAATTTCTAAGGTGTGGATTTAATTTGAAAATTGAACAATAATGATATAATATTCAGAATTGAAATAAAAGAAATTCTGGATGTAAATAGTGATAAAATGGTTTTAAAAATTTATCTTGGGCAATCTGAGTGTAAATAGCATGGTGGAAATTATAGATGAATTTTGAGGTCAATAAATTAATATTTGGAATTTTATAATAATTTAAAAACGAATTTAATATTATTAAAATGCAAATAATCAGATTTTGGTTTGGAATGAGCCGAAATGATTTTTAATGTGTTTATAAATGTTATATGAATTATGGTTAAGTTAATAAAATTTTAAAAAGTGGAAATTTTGAGTGATTTCGATAATTTCGAAAATTGCTTAATTAATAGACGAGTTAAAATAGCCTTCCGGGGCACAGTCTCGGAATTCGATGAAACTAGTTCCATTGGATCCGTAATAGTTAGTTACTATCGGATTTCAATTTTCGTAGCAATCGGAGTTGTCGTTTAACCCCGGCAGCTCGAAACGCATCGAAATCGTTTTAATCGGTTTAATTTTAAATTGATCGTTTAATCTCGTAACTCGTGCATGCAACCGAATTAGCTTACGAAACTTGTTCCATTGTGTCCGAAATGCGGAAAAACCTTAGAATCGCCTATCGAAACGTGAGAATTGGAGTTCGTTTGCATAAGTTGTTAAACTAAGAATTTTGTTAATTAAATAATATTAAATAACATTATATAAAGCAATATTTTTATCAAACCCTAACTCAATTCAGTCCCGCCGCCTCCTCCTTTATTAATGGCCGAAAACGATTATCGTTCTTCCTCCCGAATCTCCAAATCCACCCATATATTTGAAATTCTTCCAACATGAAGATCGTAGAGCACTTCGAGATCTTCGTAATGGACGGTCGTGATCGAGTATAGCTTGATGGATTGCTCAGGGGAGGCTCGCGTTCGTCGTATGTTTGGAGAGGTGTTGTGTCGCTATGGGTCGACCGAGCTTGGCATGGCTTCAGGCGAGGGTAGAGGCGGCCATGGACTTTGAGTTGGTGGGTCCCGATCGTTGAATAATCGAGGGAAGGAGGTGCGGTTACAAGCCCTAGGCAGCGACGTTGATGGGTTATGTGTTCGAAATCCTGTAGGTCGCGATGTTGAAGATGAGAGTTAGGCTTGGATCTGGGTTCTTTTTGCACGGCCCTGATTTGTTGTGGTAAATAAATAATTAAAATAAAAAGAAGTTGTTTTAAAATCAATTCGAACTTTAAAATTTAATAACTTGTTCGTACGAAATCAGGTTTCGACGAAATTTGCGGCGCCGGAATCGCAGAAGGGCGCACTACGCAGTGGTGTAACTTGGAAACCATTCTGGGCAAGTAGAAATTTGAGTTAAATCGAACGTTGTTCGGTTTAATTTGAATTTCGAACGCTCGCCGAAACTCAAGGTGTGTTATCCTCACTCACATCTGGATACTAGTAAAGTAGACAGCTAGTATTGATTGTTTGTTTGGATGTTTAGTTGAATATGTTAATTATTATCAAATTGAATTGATATATATATATTTGGTTGTGCTAATATTTGTGGATGCAGGGAAAAACAGGTTGGAGGGATCCAACTGGATTCCTCACAATGTAGTAATATTTTTATAGTTGATGATGATGCCTGTTTATATATCGTGATTGATTAATTTCGGAAATAAATTGTATTGAGATATTGTGGTATAAACTTTAAACCCAGAATGTTAATTATAAAGAAAATTGGAGTTTTGACTATAAGAAATTAAATTGGGATTTCAAAAGAAATTAAGAATTAACAAATAAGGAATTTATAGGAATACAAACATTGGAATCTGTTGGATGGAAAACTGAAATGAAATTTTATTGGAATATTGGTGGTTAAATTATAAATCCATAATTTAATTATAAATGGACAAATTGAATTTTAGAGGAATAAAGGATATTGTTAAATAATGAATTTAAAAGAATTAAATTTGAAATCTATTTAGAATGGTAATTGAAAATTTGTAAAATCTGAATGATAAACAAAGAGAAATGTTATCAGTTGATACATGTGAAAGTAAATTTATGTTATTGAAATAAATTGACAGAAATCGTGAGAAGGATTTCTGTGATGTTTAAGTGGAAATGAAATTCCTTAGAAAAAACCTAGTTCGAGTTTAAACTGATTTTATAAAAAGAAAGTTTTGAAGTTTAAACTTGTTTAAGAGATTGTTTGGAAATTATTATTTTTAAAGTAACTATTTATTAATTAGTAATAGTAAAGTAATTATTCTTTTACAAATGGATTTGTTTAAAAATCTAGTTTTGACCTAAGTATATTGCAATAAGTCTTAATCTTTTTACAACTCTATTTTTAAAATATAGTTTAACTAAAACCTTAGTTTAAATCAAGTTATATCCTATAAAATAGTTTTGCTTCAAATATTTTGAAATTATATTTTGAGTATATAATTAGTAGTAAATTTACCTATTTTAAAGGATATTTAGAATAAAATGTTTTAATTGTTTTAAATCTAAATAAATTGAACTTGGTTATTTCCAATGGGAACATATTGTAAAGGATTTACCTTGTAAGGAAAGAGTTTTGGAAATTGTTTTCAAATGAGCTTTGAAAATTTGAAAATATATCTTTTAAAGATATTTGGGGTAAATAAATAATGTGGAATATTATTTATTGTATGATGGATGCTTATGGATGTTTATGAATATTAATTGATAGTTAAATCACCGACTATCAATATTGGACAATGCGTGATCGTTTCGAAGAGACCGGGATCGAAATTTATTTCTCGAAAACCACTTCGATCCGATTTGTACGTTTTCGTGCGATAAAACGTGTTCGGAGTCGAAGATGGAGCAATGAAGTGCAAGGGTAGTCGCTACTAATCCTGAGGATATTTCCAAAATGGATGTAGTAGGAGTAGTGCCTTCGGTTCCGTTCGAACCCGGGACGGACTTGTATGGACGAATGCTTGGGAAACATCGTCAGGTGGACGATGGGCATTCTAAGTGAAACGTTCTAAAAAGGTAACGCTTAGCCTCAAGCCTCATCAAATGGGAATGACTGAAAATCAGGGGATATGCAGCAAGGTTAGGTGGGTCATGCCCAAGCAGGACAAGATATTTCCCCTGTCTAGATGTCCCTTATATCTTTCGGCTTAGTGGGTGGTTGGTCGCGCCAACCACGGGGTTTATCTTGTTCGGGACTGTTCAGTAAGGAATGGTTTCGGCCTTGTGTTGCAGGGGATGAAGGGAGTAGTCCTCGGTACGGTGATCTAGGCCCCGTACTGTGACAGGTGGTACCCCAGTGCCTAGTCATTGTTGGAAAATCCATTCACCCTACGAGCCTTGTACGAGTTTTGTTTGTATTACCCACTTCGGTGGCTAGTAGCTGGAATTTAATAGATGTAACAATTTCGGCTATTTTATAAGTATTTGTAAATAGACCCTATTATAATATCAGAGGATTTCTATAAAAATTGTTTTAGCCATCGTAAGGTAAAAACCCGACATGTTTATTTATGGCATGGTCTTACGAGATGCTTTTGTTTTTCAAAAGATTTTTGAAACTTTAATAATCAAGTGGGATGCATATATAGTATCAGCTGGTATTCCAGACTGACTCGGGTGTTATTTCATTATAATGCTCGGGTCAGACCGAGTATTATATGTTCAGGTTAGGTTGCTATGGAGCAGGAGAGGAGCTGGAGACCGAGACGTATATATGTATATATATATATATATATATATATATATATATATTCCGCTGTTGTTATTGTATGGTATGTCTGATTGGTATTTGATGATGTATGAGATACTCTGATTTTGTGATGTATAAACAGTTATAGATTTCATTTTTGTGTAAAGTTCTATATTTACTATTATATTTTATTCCGCTGCGACTGTGGGATTCTGATATTGTTTTAGTTTCTTCTTCTTCTATCTCTTCTTCTTTAACCCTAATGGTTCGTATTTCTGTGCCACTTGAGTTAATAGAGGTAGAATAGTGTTGATTCAAGGGGTAGGGATTTGCGGGCTGTTACACTTGGTATCAGAGCTTAGGTTGGCGACAACCTAGGCTTTGGTGGGGAAATTACTGATTAAACAGAGTCAATAGTACTCTATAATGAGTTGAGAGTAATAATAGATATGAGAGCGTACTTGTTAGTGCATATAAAAATTGTTTTTACGCTGTGTTGACTTATCGGTTGAGTGTTTATGAATTCTGGTCGGTACGGGAAGTACAACCGTATCGATAGGGGTTTCTAAACTCTTAAACAAGATAAATCGACATAGTATTGTTTTTAAAGGTGGGTAAATGAAATAATTTTACCCAAAACTATATTTTGATATCAAAGAAATAATTTTCTGAAATTATTATGTATATTTGGATGATTGGTTGTTAATGTCTAAATCAAATAAGAATCTAAAAATTTAATCTGGAATTTGAAATAGTTATAGTGAAAATAAAATTTCTACAAGTATAAATTATATAAAAGGAAGAATAACTAAATTTGAGTTGAACCAGGATTTAAATCTCGGAAGTTTTGGAAAGGATTTTAAATAAAATAAAAATAAAGGTTTGAAAATTTAAAATCCTTGGAAAGTTTGAAATGTTTGTTGAGATTTGAAGGTATTTGAAGGTAATGATGGAAATTTGTTTTGGAAAATATTTTTGAATGGAAACTGTTTTGAAATGAATTTAGAAAAGTAAAGAAGCATTGAACTCACTGCAGTCGCTAGAAAATAATCCTGATGATGCTGGCCACATCATTAGAATTCATTTTCGAGTTTCTAAAGTGATGGATTGCTTCCCAAGTACTTGGTTAAGGTATTGTTTGGATTTTGGGTATGCTAGTTGTTTGGGAAATTTCAAAGGAGGAAATTTGTTTTGGTATAAACAAATTGTTTTGGAAATTTAGAGATTTGATTGATATACCAAATAGGTATATAACTGATTATTATTTCAAATGGATTTGAAATAAAACCGGGTAAATTGAATTCTAGAAAATTCTATTTAAATAATGTGTAAAGTTAAAATGAATCAACTATCGGGCTTATTAAGTGAAGTTGATATTAATAAAAAGGAGGAAATGAAAATTTTAATCTTGAAAATTAAAATTTAATTTGAGTAATTGAAAGTGAGTAAAATATGTTGAAGAGAATGGAAATTTAAATTTAACTTGGATAAGTTGAAAATAAATTGGACTTAAAATAAAGTTGATTTGGATTAAATTAAAAAGTAAGTTGACTTTGAAATTGTGGGTCATAGTGAAATAAATTCAACGCCTGAGCTATCAGGTGTTATGCTTATAGTTTGAAACTGTGGAGTTGGAATTAGCAAAGGATTAAGGTGAAAGAAGATTGGTAACCTTAAGAATCCAGTGAGACATATATATGTGAAATTTGAAATTGTGATTATAAGATGTAGATGAATTTAAAAGAGCAATATAAGCTTTTAAATAAATAAGTTGGAGAACTTGTAAATTGAAAGTGAGATTATAATCAATTGGGAGGTAATTGAATGGTATGGTGAGCCCAAACTAAACTCAAATGAAATGTGAAATGGGATAGGATAAGGTGAGATATAAAAGAAGTAAGTGAACTCAAGTTAATAATTAAGTTTTGAACTTGTATATGGAGAATTAAAATTGCGGATTTGAAATTGAATTAAATATAATTGAATGGAAATTGAATTGAATTGGATATAAAGGTGAAATGTAAAATTTCTTAAATTGCATAAAGAAGTTCATATTCTTAGATATAATTTGAATTTGTGATTATACAATGGAAGTGGACTTAAATAAGCAACCTAAACTTTTAAATGGAAATGAAATTGAAATTCATTAATGGAAAGAGTTGAATGGTGTGGAAAATCCAAAACATAGCCATTAATGAGATGTAAAGTCTAATGAAGCAAAGTGAGAACAAAAATGTGGGTGTTCTTAAGTTAGCAAATAAAGTCTTGGACTTATGTATGGGGAAAATGGAAAATTGTTTGATAATGAAATTGAAATTAAATTCCAGTTGTGTACTAAATAATATTGAATGGAGTTCAATCCTTATATGAGGGGTAAAAGAAGTAGGATGAATTTAATTTGGCCAAGCAAATTTTTAAGTAAACTTGGAAGAAATTTCGGTGAGAACCAAATTGAAAGGAAATTTTATTTAGTTGAAATGATGCTGAATGAAGTAAGTGCCTACTCAATTAAATCCAAAATGATTGTTT
Source organism: Allium cepa (assembly GCA_030765085.1). Lineage (NCBI taxonomy): Eukaryota > Viridiplantae > Streptophyta > Magnoliopsida > Asparagales > Amaryllidaceae > Allium > Allium cepa. The sequence continues at coordinate 604,676,686 of CM060945.1, read as the reverse complement.
GGAAATGAACTCTGTGTAAGCTAAATTAAATGGAATGTGTACTGGCAGGAATAAAATTTTGATAGTTGGGTCAAAATTTAGAAAGTGAATAAAGAATTCGGAGTGAATTAAGAAAGTGGATTGAAACCTAATATGGATTAGGTTAGTGGCTAAGTTGAATTACAATTAAATGGAAATTGTATTGAAAGGAATAGAATTTTGATAATTGATCAAAATTTGGAAAGTAAATAAAAATCCTGATTTGGATTGGGATTTAATTTATGGTAATAAATATTGAAAGTGTGAATGGAAAATGAAATTAGATTATAATGGTGATAGTTGAATTGTAAATAAATTCCAATGAATGAAATAATTTAAAGTGATCTCTTTGCTAATATAATAAATCTAAAATGAGTTGAATAATTAAAAACAAGTGCATTAAAAATTTGTAAATAGACTGAAATTAATTGGGATGAGAATCAAATGAAAATAAAATTTGATTTATAAGAAGATAATGAAAATATTGTAAAAGAATTTAAGCAAATTGAATAATAATTGTGATTAAGCTTTTTAATGTTGTCTTGAATAAGATTTGTTTTGGAAATAAAGTTGAATTGCAAGTGGAATAGTATCAATTAATTATTGTGGTTAAGTAAGGATGTCTGGGTTGTAAATAAATCCAGGATGGAATGATAAAAGGAAACTTAAGTTGAATAATGGATTTGAAATATGAAATTCAAGACTTGGTTTTAAAATAATAATAATAATAAAAATAATAAGAAGAAGAATAATAAATGATAAAAACAAACTTAAGATACGTAATAAATTTGAAAGGTGTGATTAAGAATGGGATTTGAAAATCGAAATGAATACTTCTGAAAGGAGTAAAATTTATATACATATAAGTTGGAATTAATTTTAAATGGTTCTAAGTTTATGTGGTGATTATTTTGCTTGAACGGCATAAAAATTGTTTGTATTCAGAATTGAGTTGTTTAATGAGCAATTGAAATTGATTTTTTTGAATAAATTGGATGGATTGGAATCTAATTTAAAGAGTTGGTATATATGTGCAATCAAATTAAGTGATTTTGCATATGAAGAAAAATGAATTATTAAAGGAATGTAAATGCTTCAAAATTTAAAATGAAGTGGTTTGTAGATCAATTTGGAATTGAATTGAATCAGATTGATGTTAGTGAAACATATGTTGATCGTATTTGAAATAGAAATGAATTGGTTGTAATTAATATAAATGGTATATAGTAAACTTGAATGTAAATCATTCAAGTGAAGTAAATGAAGTTAGTTTGGATGAAGTAGAATGGGCTAAAATCTTAATAAATGGATTTGTGTGTAAATGCAAGTGAGTTATAATAGAAAGCGAATGTATCAAATTGAAATGAAATTTGCTTGATGAATCAATTCCAAAATTGGGTAAAGTATGAATTGGAATAGCTGAATTTATATGTAAGTCATTTGTGTGAAATAAAATGGAATAAGAATGCTTGGATGGCGAACTATGCAGAATTGAATAAAATTAATAAAAGTCTAATCTGAAATTAATTTTAAATGGTATAAACTTAAGAATTGGTTATTTGTTTGAATAACCACAACCTGCATAGAAATTTTCATTAAACTTAAGTAAATGAATATTTGAATAATGGTAAATGGATTGGAATCTATTTAATGAGTTTGTATGTAAATGTAGGTGAATTAAAAAGAAAACGTAAATGAATCAAAAGCTTATATTTCTTTTATTGAAGTGAATGTGAATCCAACATTTGCAACTCGGATGTAAGTCATTCGAGTGAAATATAATGAAGTTTGAATTTGGAAAAGAAATACAAATAAAACAAATTGGAAGTAAATTAGATGGTGAATCAATTTGAATTGAATTGATGCAATTAAGGCTTATAAACCAATTTGTTGTGGATATGGATTAATTGGTGAAAAGATGAATTGGTTATGGAATATGAATTGGTGGTAGTAATTATAAATTGAGAATGGTAAATTTATATGTAAATCATTGTGTGAAGTAAAATGGAGCTTGGAATCAGAAAAGAAACTTTGTGCATGTTATAAAAATATGGATTTACTTAGGAAACTATGCAAAGTGTTGTTTGGAATGTAAATAGTTATGTTTGGCTTGCATTTATATTGGAAATGATGTTAAATTGCTCATATTTTGATAACTGATGAATTTGTTTGAGTAAGCGCAGGTGCGGGAGGCGTTTGAGAGAGTTGGAGTGCGTATATGCATTATATTAGCTGCTTGCTATTAAAAATTTGCTAAAAAGGTACGCCTTCGCAAATAAAATTGGGAAAATGATATATATATTGTGTTATATTTTGGTTTCCGGCCGTGTGGGCCGATGTATATATATTTGTGTATCCTGCGATGTCGCAGAAGCTCCTCCATACAGGGGAGACTCTGCCAAAATTTTCCGTAAATTTTGGGAGTTAGAAAAATTTTTGGATTTTGGAAAAATTAAGTAACTTATGAAGTTATAAGTTAAAATTAAAGCTTTAGAGATAAGTAAAGCAAATAGGTTTGGGAATTGAGCAAAAAGGATTTTGTGAAGTGTATATAAGCTTTTAACTAAGCAAATGGGATAAGTAAATGGGTTTGAGAGTATATTCTACCTTATACAAATTTCGGGGACGAAATTTTTATAAGGGGGGAGGAATGTAACATCCCAGAATTTTGAGTATGGGATTTGTGAACATTTAATTCGTTTTAAATGTTTACTATGGGTTTAAAATTTATTTTAAACTAAAGGAATTGGTTTAAATTATATTAACAAGTTAAAATTTCTAAGGTGTGGATTTAATTTGAAAATTGAACAATAATGATATAATATTCAGAATTGAAATAAAAGAAATTCTGGATGTAAATAGTGATAAAATGGTTTTAAAAATTTATCTTGGGCAATCTGAGTGTAAATAGCATGGTGGAATTTATAGATGAATTTTGAGGTCAATAAATTAATATTTGGAATTTTATAATAATTTAAAAACGAATTTAATATTATTAAAATGCAAATAATCAGATTTTGGTTCGGAATGAGCCGAAATGATTTTTAATGTGTTTATAAATGTTATATGAATTATGGTTAAGTTAATAAAATTTTAAAAAGTGGAAATTTTGAGTGATTTCGATAATTTCGAAAATTGCTTAATTAATAGACGAGTTAAAATAGCCTTCCGGGGCACAGTCTCGGAATTCGACGAAACTAGTTCCATTGGATCCGTAATAGTTAGTTATTATCGGATTTCAATTTTCGTAGCAATCGGAGTTGTCGTTTAACCCCGGCAGCTCGAAACGCATCGAAATCGTTTTAATCGGTTTAATTTTAAATTGATCGTTTAATCTCGTAACTCGTGCATGCAACCGAATTAGCTTACGAAACTTGTTCCATTGTGTCCGGAATGCGGAAAAACCTTAGAATCGCCTATCGAAACGTGAGAATTGGAGTTCGTTTGCATAAGTTGTTAAACAAAGAATTTTGTTAATTAAATAATATTAAATAACATTATATAAAGCAATATTTTTATCAAACCCTAACTCAATTCAGTCCCGCCGCCTCCTCCTTTATTAATGGCCGAAAACGATTACCGTTCTTCCTCCCGTATCTCCAAATCCACGCATATATTTGAAATTCTTCCAACATGAAGATCGTAGAGCACTTCGAGATCTTCGTAATGGACGGTCGTGATCGAGTATAGCTTGATGGATTGCTCAGGGGAGGCTCGCGTTCGTCGTATGTTTGGAGTGGTGCTGTGTCGCTATGGGTCGACCGAGCTTGGCATGGCTTCAGGCGAGGGTAGAGGCGGCCATGGACTTTGAGTTGGTGGGTCCCGATCGTTGAATAATCGAGGGAAGGAGGTGCGGTTACAAGCCCTAGGCAGCGACGTTGATGGGTTATGTGTTCGAAATCCTGTAGGTCGCGATGTAGAAGATGAGAGTTAGGCTTGGATCTGGGTTCTTTTTGCACGGCCCTGATTTGTTGTGGTAAATAAATAATTAAACTAAAAAGAAGTTGTTTTAAAATCAATTCGAACTTTAAAATTTAATAACTTGTTCGTACGAAATCAGGTTTCGACGAAATTTGCGGCGCCGGAATCGCAGAAGGGCGCACTACGCAGTGGTGTAACTTGGAAACCATTCTGGGCAAGTAGAAATTTGAGTTAAATCGAACGTTGTTCGGTTTAATTGGAATTTCGAACGCTCGCCGAAACTCAAGGTGAGTTATCGTCACTCACATCTGGATACTAGTAAAGTAGACAGCTAGTATTGATTGTTTGTTTGGATGTTTAGTTGAATATGTTAATTATTATCAAATTGAATTGATATATATATTTGGTTGTGCTAATATTTGTGGATGCTGGGAAAAACAGGTTGGAGGGATCCAACTGGATTCCTCACAATGTAGTAATATTTTTATAGTTGATGATGATGCCTGTTTATATATCGTGATTGATTAATTTCGGAAATAAATTGTATTGAGATATTGCGGTATAAACTTTAAACCCAGAATGTTAATTATAAAGAAAATTGGAGTTTTGACTATAAGAAATTAAATTGGGATTTCAAAAGAAATTAAGAATTAACAAATAAGGAATTTATAGGAATACAAACATTGGAATCTGTTGGATGGAAAACTGAAATGAAATTTTATTGGAATATTGCTGGTTAAATTATAAATCCATAATTTAATTATAAATGAACAAATTGAATTTTAGAGGAATAAAGGATATTGTTAAATAATGAATTTAAAAGAATTAAATTTGAAATCTATTTAGAATGGTAATTGAAAATTTGTAAAATCTGAATGATAAACAAAGAGAAATGTTATCAGTTGATACATGTGAAAGTAAATTTATGTTATTGAAATAAATTGACAGAAATCGTGAGAAGGATTTCTGTGATGTTTAAGTGGAAATGAAATTCCTTAGGAAAAACCTAGTTCGAGTTTAAACTGATTTTATAAAAAGAAAGTTTTGAAGTTTAAACTTGTTTAAGAGAGTGTTTGGAAATTATTATTTTTAAAGTAACTATTTATTAATTAGTAATAGTAAAGTAATTATTCTTTTACAAATGGATTTGTTTAAAAATCTAGTTTTGACCTAAGTATATTGCAATAAGTCTTAATCTTTTTACAACTCTATTTTTAAAATATAGTTTAACTAAAACCTTAGTTTAAATCAAGTTATATCCTATAAAATAGTTTTGCTTCAAATATTTTGAAATTATATTTTGAGTATATAATTAGTAGTAAATTTACCTATTTTAAAGGATATTTAGAATAAAATGTTTTAATTGTTTTAAATCTAAATAAATTGAACTTGGTTATTTCCAATGGGAACATATGGTAAAGGATTTACCTTGTAAGGAAAGAGTTTTGGAAATTGTTTTCAAATGAGCTTTGAAAATTTGAGAATATATCTTTTAAAGATATTTGGGGTAAATGAATAATGTGGAATATTATTTATTGTATGATGGATGCTTATGGATGTTTATGAATATTAATTGATAGTTAAATCACCGACTATCAATATTGGACAATGCGTGATCGTTTCGAAGAGACCGGGATCGAGATTTATTTCTCGAAAACCACTTCGATCCGATTTGTACGTTTTCGTGCGATAAAACGTGTTCGGAGTCGAAGATGGAGCAATGAAGTGCAAGGGCTAGTCGCTACTAATCCTGAGGATATTTCCAAAATGGATGTAGTAGGAGTAGTGCCTTCGGTTCCGTTCGAACCCGGGACGGACTTGTATGGACGAATGCTTGCGAAACATCGTCAGGTGGACGATGGGCATTCTAAGTGAAACGTTCTAAAAAGGTAACGCTTAGCCTCAAGCCTCATCAAATGGAAATGACTGAAAATCAGGGGATATGCAGCAAGGTTAGGTGGGTCATGCCCAAGCAGGACAAGATATTTCCCCTGTCTAGATGTCCCTTATATCTTTCGGCTTAGTGGGTGGTTGGTCGCGCCAACCACGGGGTTTATCTTGTTCGGGACTGTTCAGTAAGGAATGGTTCCGGCCTTGTGTTGCAGGGGATGAAGGGAGTAGTCCTCGGTACGGTGATCTAGGCCCCGTACTGTGACAGGTGGTACCCCAGTGCCTAGTCATTGTTGGAAAATCCATTCACCCTACAAGCCTTGTACGAGTTTTGTTTGTATTACCCACTTCGGTGGCTAGTAGCTGGAATTTAATAGATGTAACAATTTCGGCTATTTTATAAGTATTTGTAAATAGACCCTATTATAATATCAGAGGATTTCTATAAAAATTGTTTTAGCTATCGTAAGGTAAAAACCCGACATGTTTATTTGTGGCGTGGTCTTACGAGATGCTTTTGTTTTTCAAAAGATTTTTGAAACTTTAATAATCAAGTGGGATGCATATTTAGTATCAGCTGGTATTCCAGACTGACTCGGGTGTTATTTCATTATAATGCTCGGGTCAGACCGAGTATTATATGTTCAGGTTAGGTTGCTATGGAGCAGGAGAGGAGCTGGAGACCGAGACGTATATATGTGTGTGTGTATATATATATATATTCCGCTGTTGTTATTGTATGGTATGTCTGATTGGTATTTGATGATGTATGAGATACTCTGATTTTGTGATGTATAAACAGTTATAGATTTCATTTTTGTGTAAAGTTCTATATTTACTATTATATTTTATTCCGCTGCGACTGTGAGATTCTGATATTGTTTTAGTTTCTTCTTCTTCTATCTCTTCTTCTTTAACCCTAATGGTTCGTATTTCTGTGCCACTTGAGTTAATAGAGGTAGAATAGTGTTGATTCAAGGGGTAGGGATTTGCGGGCTGTTACAGAAGGTGCCTCCGATCATCGTATGGATTCACGGGGCAAACGCAAGTTACTTGGACGCTTGTCTGCGCACACTGTCTCTGCTAGTGAACAAGCGCCTTGCCTTCCAGTTGGGAAGGTGCTTCCGGTCATTCCATACCAATCTTTTTTGTTGAGAAAGTTTTCTGGCATGCCCCAATCGAGGTCTTTATCCTCCGAAGAGTTATGCCTCCGAAGAGGGCTTATGCCTCCGAAGAGGTCTTTGGCTGTTTGATGCTTCCTCGCCCATGTCTCTTTACCATCTATTAATATCGGCGATCCCCGTGATCTTTTCCAAATACACTTCTCTTTTATTTATCAACAATTTCCTTTATCCAAAGAAGTATACTTCATAGTTAAGCGAGTTGGTGGGAGCAGACACAGGCTATTTAACTAGATCCTCGTTTGTGCAAACAACCACAATTAGTTAGCAAGGGCCCACTTCCAGCTGAATCACTAACTTTTTGCTTGAAGCACTCCTTTCGTAGGATTTGAGTATGGAAATTTTGAACGGCTTAGCGTTTGCTTGTTGGGTGATGTCAGGGATTGCTTGGTCTTGTGATGGGTAAGCTTTGTTTTTATGGCCTGCATTATTGAATCGACATCTTAGTAATACAATCGACATATTTTATATATCGAAATAAAACAAAGCAGTTTATAATAGTAAAGAACACAAGATTTATAGTGGTTCGACCAAGAACTGGCCCAACATCCACTTTATAGTTCTTATTATTCACTTGCACTTGCTTTACAACGGCTTTCAATACAAGAATCATACATTCATCATTCTTTTACAATATTTCATTAAAGCCTTTAAGTAAAATATGGGCGCAAATGATTGTTGTTCCAAGCTCTTGGAATTGGGTTTCCTTCGACAGTTATGAGTTTGAATGTGCCATCAAGAAGTTTTTGGCCTATGACGTACGGCCCTTCCCAGTTTGCCCAAACACGCCTGTAGGTGTCATAATTCTTTTTAAGATTAGATCCCCAACTTCAAAGCGGCGTTGGCGAACTTTGGAATTGAAGTGCCTGGCTATTCTTCGCTGATGAGCCGCAATTCTGAGCTCAGCTTCTTCTCTTTTTTCATCAAGGAAGTCAAGGGCTTCAAGTTGCAGCTTTTCATTTTTGGCTTGATTGAAATGAATTCTTCTATGTGAAGGGACCTTTATTTCTACCGGAATCATTGCCTCTGATCCATATGCCAATGAAAATGGAGTGTGTCCCGTCGCAGTTTTATGTGTAGTTCTATATGCCCATAGTGCTAGTGGAAGCTAATCGACCCAACCACCTTTCGCTTTTTCCAGCTGGTTTTTGATGGTCGATTAGATAATTTTGTTTACTGCTTCCACTTGCCCGTTTGCCTGCGGGTGAACTACTTCTGTGAAGCTTTTCTGGATCTTGAATTTCTTGCAAAAATCTTGGAACACTTCACTTTCGAATTGGGTTACATTATATGTGATTATCTTTTGAGGCACACCATACCTGCAAATGATATTCTTAGTTACAAAGTTTATCATTTTCTTAGAGGTAATAGTAGCTAATGGCTCAGACTCAGCCCATTTAGTAAAATAATCAACAGCAACAATAGCATATATGATTTCGGATTTTGCAGTTGGCAAAGGCCCGATGAGATCTATTCCCCAAATAGAAAATGGCCACGGACTAATCATCTGTGTTATCTCAGTGGAAGGTGCTCTTGGGATTTTCGCAAATCTATGGCATCGGTCACATTTTCGGGCATAACTTGCGGCATCACGATTAATATCTGGCAAAAAATACCCATAACGGAGAATTTTCTTTGCTAAAGTTTGACCACCGGAATGATCTCCACACTCTCCTCCGTGTACCTCAGTTAGAATTGTCTCAGCTTCTTCCTTGGTCACACATCGGAGTAATGGCATTGAGAATCCCCGCTTATACAATCGGCCTTCTTGAATTATATATCTGGATGCTTTTCTTGACAACTTCTACCGTTCTTTTGAGTTTTCTGGTAGAGAACCGTCGCGCAGATATTCCAATATCGGAGTCATCCATGATTCTCGCTCCTGTGATACAGTCATGATCTAGTCAATATCCATTTCATCAATGCTTGGAGTTGACAGGACTTCCACAGGAACTAATCCCAATAATTGAGCTTCATCAGTGCTTACATACTTTGCAAGGGAATCTGCCTTCATGTTTTCTTCCCGGGGTATATGGTTTATTGTGTAATGGTCCAGGTCATCAAGAAGCTCCCAGGCTCTTGACAAGTAAGCGGGTAGATTTCCTCCTTTGGTTTGAAATTCTTTCCTGACTTGACACACAATAAGCTGTGAATCACTGAAGATCTGCAACATTTTGACATTCAACTCCTTAGCAATTCTCAAACCGAATAAGAGCTTCATACTCTGCTTCATTGTTTGTCGAAGGGAATTCCAATCTTAAAGCATAGCACAATGACCGCCCTTCAAGGGTTTCAAGCACAACCCCAGCTCCGGAATAGTAATCGTTTCTTGCGCCATCAACATACAATTTCCATCGATTGGGGAATTACCAGTCACTATTTCCTCACTATCACCTTTGTCTATACATTCTACGATGAAATCTGTCGAAGCTTGTCCATTGATTTCTCTCTGGGGATGATAAGTGATGCCACATTGAACGAGTTCAATATTCCACTTCAAAAGGCGACCCGAAGTCTCAGGGCGAAAGAGCACTTGCTCCAATGGCTTATCAATGAGGACTTTGATTGGATGAGCTTGAAAATATGGCCTCAATTTTCTTGATGCAATCAGTAGACAATAGGAAAGCTTCTCCAACTTTGAATAATTCATTTCTGCCCCAGTAAACCTTTTGCTAATATAGTAGACTGGGTGCTGAATTTTGGCGTCTTCTCGCACCAGTGCCGCACTAAGAGCGTGAGCTGAGATCGCCAAGTATACAAAGAGAACTTCACCATCGTCGGGCTTAGAAAGTATCGGAGGAGTTTCCAGATGATGAATTAACTCATCGAAAGCTTTTTGGCATTCTGGAGTCCAGTCAAAGTTTTTCCTTCCTTTCTTCAGAGCATCAAAGAACGGAATGCATTTATCAATAGCTTTGGAAATGAATCGACTTAAGGCAGCGACTTTTCCATTGAGACTTTGCAGTTCCTTCTTCGCTCTAGGAGCTTTGACTTCTCTTAAGGCGGTGATCTGAGCAGGATTAGCCTCAATGCCCCTAGCGCTCATAATGAAACCTAAGAACTTTCCGGGCTCCACCCCAAATGAGCACTTCAAAGGATTAAGCTTCATTCCATACTTTCGTAGGATGGCGAACATTTCCGCTAAGTGGTCCATATGGTCTACTGCTTTCTTTGATTTAACCAACATATCGTCAACATAAACTTCCATGGTCTTTCCAATCTATGGCTTGAACATCGCATTAACAGGCCTTTGGTAAGTTGCCCCTGCATTCTTCATTCCGAAGGGCATGACTCTGTAGCAGTAGAAACCGACATCGGTAATAAAGCTCGTGTCCTCTAGATCTGGCTCTTGCATGATGATCTGGTTATATCCGGAGTAAGCATCCATAAAAGATAACAATTCATGTCCCGCTGTTCCGTCAACCAACTGGTCAATCCGAGGTAGCGGAAAGCAGTCTTTGGGACAGGCTTTGTTTAAATCTGAAAAGTCGATGCATACCCTCCACTTTCCGTTATCTTTCTTAACCAGTACCGGATTTGAAACCCAATTCGGATAAGTCGATTCTCTTGTAAAGTCATTCTCCATGAGCCGATCCACCTCTTCTCTCAATGCTGCTGACCTTTCGGGACACTAGGTTCTTCTTTTCTGCTTCATAGGTGTAAACTTCGGATCAATATTCAAAGTATGTACTGCAACTTTAGGTGATATTCCACACATATCAGCATGGGTCCAAGCAAATACATCCAGATTTGCTTTCAGGAATGATATTAAAATAATCTGAACTGCCGCAATAAGTTGTGAACCCACATTCAGCACCTTGTTTGGGTCTTTTGGATCAACGGGTACTGATACCATTACTTCCACTGGCACCACTCGATTCTCCCCTGCACTGTCCTTTCTGGGATCCATTTTTCTTCGTGCTTCGCTACATTCGCCAGTACAAGGTCCGCCCTGTAATTGCTACAAGGTTGATTCTTTGATGCGGACTGGGGCTGCCGCATCCTTTCCCATCTGTCTCTTTCTCGCTTCACGTAGATCTATCAGATAACATTCCCGCCACGCATTCTGATCCCCTTTTACAACACCAACTCCATTATCTGTAGGGAATTTCATGGTAAGGCACCACGGGGCGAGGATTGCTTTAAAGGCAGCAAGAGTTGGACGGCTTAGGAAGGCGTTGTAAGCAGAAAACTCATCAACAATTACAAAAGTCTGCCTTCGAACGACCTTCTTCTGCCCCTCGCCAAGTTCCACGAAAAGGTCAATAGTCCCAACCGGTTGCCTGGGTTCCCCAGTAAACCCAACGATCTTTTGCGATGAGGCTTGAACATCAGCCATTGGGATCTTCATCTGATCAAAAGTCTTATTGAAAAGAATATTGCAAGAAGCACCACAATCAACAAGTACTCTTCTTACAATAGTTGGCCCAATGCTAGCAGAAATAACCAAGGGATCTATGGTAGGGGCTTTAACACCCATAGAATCCCTGACTCTGAAGATAATGTCGTCATTAAAAGTTTTCTGCTGCTTCAGAGGTGCAGCATCTACTAACACGAAAACACTTTCCTCTACTGGCGCATACTTCAATGCACGAGCGTACCGTTCCATCTCACCCCAGATTCTGCCAGCTGGGTGAGGTCCTCCTGTAATCACATTAATAACAGGCCTCTCTGATTCTTGATCTGCTGCCTTTTCACTTGAGCTAGGACGATGAGCAGGAGCCTGTTGTCCTTGAGTTGGCGAAGTTGGGCCATTCTTGTTCCTCCTTACATATTGCTGGAGCTTGTTTTCTTTCAGTAGTTCCTCAATCAACTCCTTCAAGTGACAGCACTCATTGGTATCATGCCCGGGTTAGTTGTGGAACCGACAAAACCTTCCATTCTTCTCGGCTTTCTTATTAACAATTTGCTTAGCTGGTGCGGGGAATTCGACCGTGTCTTTGTTTGCAAAGTAGATGTTTTCCGGGGTATCTGTCAGAGGGGTGAAGTTGAAGGGACGACTTTTCTTTGCATCTCCTTGCTTCCTCTGACCATCACTTCCCCTCTTCTGATTGCCAGATTCCTTCCTATTTGGAACAGCATTACTATTTCCAGCCCCTATCGATACCACCTTAGCCGGTGCTTGGAGGATTTCCAGGCGCATGAATTCATCGGCTTTCTTATAAAACTTGTGAAGCGAATTGGGTTCTTTCATTTTCAACCACCTCCCGAACTCACTTATCTTATCAATATCCTTCATCAGGTACGTCAAAATCATTCTCGGCTCTACGTTGTCTACTTCAGCCAGAGCTATATTGAAGCGATTCAAGAAAGCTCTAATGGATTCTCCAGGATTCTGCTCCAAGCTGGACAACGACATTATATCTTTCGCCTTCGAAGCGTAAAATCTGAACTGTTCCTTAAACTTTCGAGTCAAATCAAAAAATTGGTCTATCGACCGGACCGGCAGTGTTGTGAACCAGAGTAGAGCAACTTCCTCTAGGTATACCGGAAATATTGGCATTTGATCTCATCTGAAGATCTGGCACCAGTCATGTGCCAATCATACTTGTACATAAATTCATTAGGGTCACTTGTGCCTTTATAAGCTGGTATGGTAGGAGGAACAAACTTCCTAGGAAATTCTGCTTTCAAAATCCTTTCAGTGAATGGAGTCTTTCTCGGCGCGAACCCCCATTCTTTTCGTCTTCCTCCCTTTGCATACTTTCCTTCATGATTTGTCGGACCATCCCTGAGAAATATTCCTCATCATTAAGGGGCTCAGCAGGACAGGCATCGGCCATCTTCTCAGAAGTTTGCCTTGACAGGCGTTCACGGATAGTTGGCTGTTGTCCCGATCCTCCAACTTGAGGAGGTGTGTCTTTAACCGGGCCAGCTTCCCTTTGAGGAACATCTCTTTCTTCCACATCATGAACATTATCAGCAAAGTTTGGTTCGTTATTCACCGGTTGACGGTTAGCCCCAAGCAAAGTGTTCAACCTTTCCAACATCAGATTGTTTTGGGCTTCCATCTGCTGATATAGCCCAGAAACCGTAGCATCCAATTCTGCTCGCGTTACTCCAACAGTTGGAGTTGTTTGACTTAAAGGAAGAGAAGTGGCAGTAGTCTCGCGAACATCGTCGGATCTAACAGACTTGCGCTTTCTTCCGAAGGCCATTATTTCTGATAAACTCTTGGTTTTTAGAGAGATTCTTTCTACAAATTTCTACGAAGCTATGATGACAGTATCATGAGTTCAATTCTCAATGAAAGCACCAAATATGTTAACGTAAAAGTCAGACGTTAACACCCGGTGCAAGTAAAGCAAGTGTGAAAGCACCACCCGTTGATACGGGAATCAGAAATAAGCAGGAAAATAACAGAAAAACAGTAAAAGACACAGGTTTTATAGTGGTTTGGCATATAGTCAAGCCTATGTCCACTTTCAATCTCTTTATTGCTGACTCAAGTACAACTTATACAACTTTCTTTAATTACAACAAACTTTAGACTAGTAGATCAAACTTTGATGAAGAATAATCTTTCGAATCCATGTTGAGTGATGTAGATTTTCTCTTGAAGTTTGTCGTAGTGTCCTTGGTGTTTGGAGTGCTTGAAGTGCTGTTTTAGTTGAGAAAACGACAGAGTATCAGCTCTTCGAGAATGAGCCAAAAGTTTCTGCGAACGTTGGAGCTCACGCTGTATTTATATAAGTTTCCTAGTCATAAGTCGTAGGTCGGAAGCTGCGACTTAAAGTAAGTCGTGGGTCGAAGGTCGCGACCTAAAGTAGGTCGTAGGTCAAAGGTCGCGACCTAAAGGAAACGAGTTACAGCCCATTCTAGTTGCACTTGGCTCCTCATGAGCGGGTTAGCAGGTTGCACGCGACCTAGGATGGGTCGCTGATCTCTTCTGGGTGAGTGGAGCGACCTAGAAGAATGTCATAAATGCAGCGACTTATGGAGTTGCCTCGGCCTTGTTTAGGTCGTGTGCGACCTTATGAAGAGTCATGCGGTCTTCTACTGCCTTAACCCGTTAGGTCATAGATCGCTGACTCGTTAGGTCGCTGGACCACTAAGTCGCTTAGCCCATTTAGGTAGTTAGGTCGGGGTCGCTCTAAATCGTTCTATGTCTTAACTCATGGACCGTTGATCTTCTTGGGTCGCTTGGAATGCTTCACTCTTAGGTCGCAGGGTAGTTGTTTGTTAGGTTGCTGTGTTTCCTAGCTCGGTCATACGTTAGGTCGTTCTACCGTTCCACCTCTTAAGTCGTTACACCTTTTAGGTCGTGCCACCTTTAGGTCGTTAAGTCACTTACTTCTCTAAGTCGTTAGGTTGCCTACTCCCTTAAGCATTTAAGTCGTCCCATCTCTTAGGTCGTTAAGTCGCTGCCTGTTAGGTCGCTAACTCGCTTCATACTTTAGAACACCGTGCTTATGTAAGTCGCTGGGTCGCTCCCACTTGTTAACCTCTTTAGGCCGCTTCGGTTGTTGAGTCGCTAGGTCGCATAATAAAGGATTTAACAACTAACTTATAAATTTAAAATTTCCAATACATATAATTTAGAAATCACAAGTTAAACATATACAAGATAACATTTATACATATTATATTTTGAAAATCAATATTTATTAAAACCTATATATTTCCTTTAGAAACTTTGGAAATCAATTTCAAAATATGGACCAACGGTGTCTATATTAATTTTCTATCTTATGGTCAAATGATACGTATATTTTACATTTCAATCCGCAATTTAAATATTTACGGGTATATATCATTTCAACCCGCAAACCAAAATTTTGAAAATCAATGAAAATCGCTTGGGCTTATCATTTCAATCCATAACGATTTTCCCCTATTCTATAAGATCATTCGGGTATGTACCATTTCAACCCATAGGGAATTCTATACTAACAGGGAACTTGCAGAGTAAGAACAAATGTGATAATAACATAACATCACAACAACAGGTATATATCATTAGTGGTAAATTAAATCAAATATAAACAACATCATATGGTGTCATATATCACAGGTGAACAATTACAGATAATAGCATATCATATATAGCAATTATAAAATTAACAGTTCAATTTTGCATTATATTTCAATTGTCGTTTCAAATAAAATCAAACTTAATAAATATAAGAATGTTAATAGTGAGTAATTGCTCACCTTTTGAGGCTAGAGAAATTTGATAACACGAAAAGCTTTGGTTTGAATCACGATCTAGACAATTGACCAATCCAAACAACAAATTTCAAAGCGAAGTAAGCTAAACACGTATTTGACGGACAAGGCTGATAAATAGGAATCGATGAAAACAGATATATTTAAAATTTACAATCTAATATTCACTCATATTAAAATAATATAAAATAAAATCTTTATAATATATTTTTGAAATCAATATTTAACTTACTTACGTGTTAAACAAAATAGATCTTTATAGTATATTTGGAAAAATCAAACATTGACAAAAATCAAAATCTATATCATTTCTCTAAATCATACTTAATAAATAAACACATATATTTAAGACCAAAACATATACAAATTACATTTTGAAGCAAGTATATATATATCCTAAAATAAATATTGAATTCATCCAGTACATATATTGTATAACGAAACACATACCAAGATGGCATGGCTGCAACTGCGCAAACAATATATACGTATATATATATGGTTTGAATAATAGATATTATATTCTAACAAATTATAAGTACAAACTAACATATATAACAAGACTGCCCCCGAGCTAAAATACATTAGAAATATATGCAATATACATAAGCAATGTATATACATCATATTTTAAAAGCATACTTAACACAATATTTTTAAAACAGTATATATATTGTATATGTGTAGAATACCTGTCTACAGGAATCAACCTATATATATATATAACTGACATTTAACAAAATTTACATAAATCTATATATATATAACAGAATGTATAAAACTTATATAGTAGGTGGGCTAGTCACGACTATGACAAGTCATAACTAATATACATACTTTATAAATATTATATATAACCGTCATATCATAAGTTATACAAACATATCATTAAAACTATATATATATATATATATATATATATTATACTTACAAAATTTAGGTTTGGAGGAAGCTCGGCAAAGGTGGGGTGAGGCTGCACCAAGGTGGAGGGATATGGCCAGAGCGGAGGTGGGGATCGACCGAGGGGAGGAGCGGTTGGGCTGAAGAGTGAGGAGATGTGTCATGCCGTGGGTAGAGGATGCCGAAGAGAGGGGTCGCATAGAGAAAGGTTGGGTTCGGCCATTTCTTGGAGAGAGAAAGGGAGGGAGGAGAGTCCGACCTAGAGTTGCTGACCTGTGCCTAGAGGGTTGGGGTTGTCAAGCACACGCAAGTGACTTGGTGTAACAACCCGCATATTTATCGATTTTATATTTAAAAATTTTATTTAAATATTTTATCGTTCGTCGGATTTTGGTCCGAAAACCTACTTTTTGCAAACAGTCGAATTGGGACTCGAGACCACCCCCATTGAATTCAAAATAACGTTTGCGATCTTTTTGAGTATAAACTTCGATATGTTTCGATAAAGTTGGTTTTTGCCACTTTTTCACTTAGGGCTTTGGTTTGGGCTGAGCCCAATAACCCCACTTACGTATTCAGTCCCAACCCCTTATCCTCTTCATTCCTTCATAATTTCATTATACATTCAAGCTTCATCAAAAATGGGGGAAGAGAAAAATAATTAGGAAATCCTAAGCCCTAGTTTCCATTAGCAAATCCATCTTCTAGCTCCAACTCAAGAGAACCCATTGGTAAGCATCTCCTTCTTCTTCTCCAACTCATTCTCTTTTTGATTTCAGAAATTTCCTAAACCTAATTTGGGAAATGTTTCTCTTTTAAGCTTAGATTGAAGCTTCTTGAGTTGTTATTGAAGAGGAATTGATCTTACCTTGTTTTTAAAGCTTCTCCTTCATTGATTTGGGTTCAAAGGTGAGATTTTTAATCTCACATCTAAGTCTATGAATTATCTTCGATTGTTAGGTATGAATTCCTAACACTTATTCGTGGGTATAGAGGTGGGGCGTCACAGCTTGATATCAGAGCCAAACTTCGGAACAATGTAGAATAATTTAACAAGGATCATCGTCCTAAGTCCATCTTAGGAGTCGTGCTTTAGGATTTAATTCGAGTCTTCGTACCGATTCATCCTATTTTCTTTATGATTCCTTGTTTTATCAATCGAGTTTGATTGAAATTTATTTTGAGAATAACTTTTTACTCTTCTTTCTTTCTTTCTTAAAGAAGAGAAATGGTTAGACCAGGCCGTTCCAGCGCCGGTCAATCTAGTGCTACTCCTCAGGATGGAGTATTCATGTCTGCTCAGCAACTTTTAGATCTCGTGAAGAACGCTCAAGCTGCCGGACCCAATCCAGAGCCTACTCATCCTAGATCCGGTTTTGCACGCTTGTGCAGAGACTACACCGATTTGGGTTGTAACGACCCTAGATTTTAATTTAATTTAAATTGATAATTAAATGAATTTCTGAATGAAATTGTAAGGGAAATTGATTATGAATGGAAGCGAGTTTCCCCGAGTTCAAATATATTCTATATAAATCATTTAAATTTTTGAATATTGTATATATATGTATATATGTGAATATATATATATATATATATATATATATATATATGTGTGTGTGTGTGTGTATATTTGGGTATATATGCGTCAATTAGAAATTATAAAATCTTGTGTGTATATATATATATATATTTCGATTTGAATTTAAATCTCAAATAAATGGTTTAATAATAATAAATACAAGACAATAAATAGGAAGTAAATAAAATATAAGATATAACAATATAAAGTAAATATATATATATATATATCTTAATCTCATATTAATAAATGAATACAAAAGTAATAAGAGTAAAATAAATAAATAAATTGATTTAAAAATTTATAAATGATGAAAATTTGAGTTATATAAAATATATGTGTACATAGAGAAATGTAAAACAATAATTTTAAAAATAAAATTTATGATAAATATTTAAACTAACCATAGAAACACAAAAGAAATAGAAATATATGTGAGATAAACTATAAACTATAAAGTCAAAGCAAGCAAATTAACAAAGTAAAATAAATAAAATAAAGTACATGATATAATACATTTCAGCAAAGTATACAAAATAATAAAATACAACACAAATAAACATATGCAAGGCAAGTATAAACAAAAGTGCACTGGTACAAACATGAACAAAGCAAAGACTGCACATTTATATTTTTAAAAGAAAAAGCATGAAGACAATAAACATATATTTAATTTATGCAAAGTATATCTCCAGCCACCAATCAATAAAGGGAAGTGAAATAAATATGCAAGGCTAGAGTAAGCTAAAGAAAAGAAAGTACAGGTAAGTATGGACTGAAGTAAGGCATGTGGTATGTGCAGTAGTATGTAAATCAAAGCAAAAGGAAAATATGCTTATTAAATATCTATCAAACATAAACAAAGTAAAATGTACATCATTCCAGCCGAGTAAGTAATGCAAGAAAGGAAAAATCTCTGACTTGAAGATTTATAAACAAATTCTAAGTACAAAAAAAAAAGAAAACATCACTATATTGTACATTAAACCATACTATCACCTGTACAGAATAACAACATTCTATAGGCTTCTTTCTTTATATAGTCATCTTCCTCTCAGTTTTGTTCGTTCCAAACTGCTAAAGTAGTATCATCTATAATCTAAACAAAACTTCAGTAAAAACAAGAATGGAAATCAGATCAAATTTAAAAGCTTCAGCTAACAACTCAAGACAGTTTCAAAATGGTGAGTAACTCAACCCAGTTTTCTTTGTTTATTGAAATGCCTGTGAGTAACTTATTTTTTTTTTTGATACTTTTAAAATATAAAACTGTTGCTTGGACATATATAGATATATTTGTGAGTAGCAATTAGTTTTCTACTAAAAAAATTTGTTGCATTTGTTCTGTGTATCTATGTTGTTCATCTCTCTGCTTAAGTTCCAGAGTATCAGATCACCAAGAAAAATTTCATTTCTTCCTCTCTAATCAATGTTAAGCCTTGCTTCCAAAGACAAGTATGTATGTTTTAGTTTGAGTTTCCATCTAAAAATAATTGCATAACATAAAAATGCATATAGAATGAAACTTCAAGTTTTTTCAGTAAAGGACCTTGTTTCTGGAAATTTCCAGTATCACAAAACATTGATTCAATTATATAACTCGAATCTGCATTCAAAGATAGGAATTTTAAAACAAATTTGAGGATTTTTACCTAAGCATTCTAGGAGCAGTTCATAGTTGAACTAAAATCATATATTGATCGATTTCTGTTACCTGGATAATATTTGGGTGTTAAAATTTTAGGTGAAGTAAGTTTGAACAC
Source organism: Allium cepa (assembly GCA_030765085.1). Lineage (NCBI taxonomy): Eukaryota > Viridiplantae > Streptophyta > Magnoliopsida > Asparagales > Amaryllidaceae > Allium > Allium cepa. The sequence continues at coordinate 604,657,262 of CM060945.1, read as the reverse complement.
CATGGATTTCATAAAAAATGGTGAATAATTTTTCTAATGAACGAATTGGGTGAACGAATCGAATTTAGGGTTTAAGGGTCCATTTTGGTCGAGGAGGAACATGAGATTGCCGCAACGTCATCGTGGCATCGAATGGGATCGCATCGGTGGGAATAGCGGCGTGAGCTTGGGACGAAGCTCTGGTTAAATTTTCGTAGCTTCTGGTGGCGTGTAGCGGTGAGGAGGGGAGTTTTGCCGACGAACAGTTTATTCCAGGGGGCTGAGAATAGCTCGATTTTGATTCTAGTCGATGTCGAGTATTTTGGGTAGTTGGATTCTGGTGCGAGATTGAATGTCGTCATGTGAGGATTACCAACGATGGTCGGAGCGGCGTTGGGTGGCCGTGCAAGTGCACGTGCACGTTTGGGTGCCATGGGTTGTTTTCCTGGTGAAGTTCTACTTTGGGGAAAGAAAGGGTAATCTCGAAGTCGCACTCGAGTAATTGAAGTAATAGCTCGAAGAACTGGGTTGGTATAAATAGCAGTTAAGATTTAAAAAAAAAAAATAAAAAAAATCAAGTTTTTGAAAGAAGAAGAGGGAAAGGCTGGGGAAATGGAGTGTTTAACTTGGAGTTATATTCGAGTTTAGCAGGAAAGGCTCGGGTTTCTTCTTACTGCAGTAGTGTATTTTCAAAAGTAAAGCTGAGAGAAATGATTTTTAACAAGCTATAGATACTGTAAACTTAATAAGTATTTAATAGCTTTAAGTTAGAAACTCAATACATGTTTTAATTATTTTGCTTAAATACTTAACGATGTTTAAACTCTTAATTAATATTTTAATTAAGTTAAGTATAAAGTGAATTAACAATTAAGTTTTTAGCTAGTAATATAATTGATTTTCAAATTTAAAGAAGACTTTTAAAATGTTAATTAAGTTAAATAATCAATACTAATTGATTACCTTCAGAAAGTAATTAAGAATAATTACTTTTTAATTGAAATTAGTGATGGATTATAAGTAATAAATGAATTTGAAATTAACTACTTAAGCTAATAAATGAATGATTAATAGTTTAGTAATCTAATTTAGAATTAAATGAATAATTAATTGGCAACTAAATGATTAATTGATTTATTAGTGATAAACTAAGCAGAATAAATAATAAAGTAAGTTAAGTAAATCAAAACATATTGATATGAACTGAAGATTTGTCGGATTGACTCTGATATTTATTTGGTGATCTTCTGTGATACTCAGTGACATATTCTGGATATATTTGTGATGAATGTATATGATTTATCTGTGATAAATGATTATTTGGATTCAAAGTGTTGAATCAAACTGTCTAAATTAATAAGACAGCTTGGCCTTTAAAACGACATTTGAATTTTGATGCGACAGGGAGTCGGATTCCAGTTGGTCATCCGAAACCCACATCGAATTGTAATGATGACTCTTTTGTGATTGATAAATTTATTTTATCTATGAATCTATGAATGAAGATAAGCGTTATGGATTTTACCGCTTATCGATATTGATATATCTGTGATGATTTATGATGTTGTGCACTATTGTGTTAAACCCCTGGACCACACCATACACACACAAATATAGATTTCACGAGGAAATCGATTAAGTCACAGATTTTGAAATGATTTATAAAAAATTGAATATTTGAATTCAAACGTTTTGGAAATGGAATCGGACTAAATGTGAAAAGCAATTGAAAAGGAAATTTCAAAGATGGAAATTTATTTTGAATAACAGGATTAAGTGTTGGAATTTAAATACTTGAAATTAAATTTGAATTCAGTATTCAAATTGAATTCTGTATTTTGAAACTAGGGATTAATGATATTATACTAGTCATTATGAGTTAAATCATTTTTTTTTAAAAAGTATTATTTTTGAATTTGAATTTAACCCAAGGATTTCAACTCGTATAAATGAATCAGATTTCCAAAATGAAAACTGTTGTTTTCAAATGATAAACACTTTTAGATAAGAACTGAAATTCCAGTTAATTAGGGGAATTTCAAGATTGAATAGAGAAATGATTTTTCTAAGTTATGAATGAATTCTTTTTGAAAGCTATGAATTAAATCTGCTTATTTTTTTAACAGATTTAAATTGATGATTTGTTTAAATCAAATTGAAATGAAATTGTTTTGAAAGTTATAAGTTAAATCTTTGATTTAAAGATTTAACGAGTAAATCAAATTGAAATGAAAATTGATTTGGAAAATCTGTGAATGAATCTTTTGTTTAAAAGATTAAAATGTGAAAATTGTTTAAAACCATTAAAGGTTGTGAAAATAAATCTTTTTTTTGTTAAAAGATTTGAAATGGTAATTGATTAAACCATTTGAAAGAAAGTTTTGAATTATTAAGTTGTGACTTAATTGAAATTCCAATATCCATATGTTTTTGAAATATTTTCGCTCACTATTCGGTTTAACCGGGAAAGGGCCTTTGGGTCGTATAACCCATTCCGAATATGTGATACGTCGTTATGGATAGCATTTGAAGACCGGTGATGAAGATCGGGTATTTGTGAAAACGATAGGATGACCTATCGATTGTTTCTGCACCGAGTCGCGCCGGTATAGAAACTCCCTAAGTGATGGGAAATCCGATCGGGATTGTGAATATTCGGATTGCAAGGACTTCTTTGTAAGTGCCTTCGGTTCTGTTCGATCCTAGAACAGACTTGTATGGATTGTATGCCTGACACTACAAGTTGAGATGTAAAGCCGATTTCTTTCAAATATATTTCTGTTGGTGGCGGAGAATTTATTCTTTTAGCTTAACACCCTTCTCTGAGACGTACGAGCTCAGAGGTTATATAGTTGAAGTTATCAGCAATATATTCCCAATTTGGTAATGTGACATACTGAGTGTTGCTGTGAAATGATCATTGTGTTGATTATTTGTGATAGGATCATTTGTTTGATCGTCTATCTTGGTGATCGTTTCTATGATCATTTGTTGACCCAAAGCATGGCTTTTGTATAAAGTATGTTTTGTGGACGTGACTTCGTTGAGCCTCACACCCCGTGAATGGTCAAAACAGGAAAGAAGCAGCAAGGTTATGAGGGGTAGCGCCCTTTAGGATATGTGCATTTCCTTCTGGAAAAGGGTGGTATCATGGTATGGAGCCCAGATACTTACTCATGTTGAAACACATTATTATTATGATTGTGTGAATTGATTAGAGAGCTCTCGGATAAAGGTCCCAAAGGACCGGGGGATGGCATATTCGGTCAGTTGTTACTCAGTTAGGGGTAACCCGGCCTTGTGTTGGTAGAGATCCGGTTTGGTTCTCGGGGATGTCCATCCAGAGGCATTCTCATGTGGCAATGGGAAGTTCCTTGGCCTGATCATTCGTTGGAAATCCAAAGAAACAATACGAACCTTGTACAGTATTAGTTGTATAACCTGCCATGGAATGTGGCGGTAACCTGCTATTGAACATGGTTAGCTATAGTAGGCATACGATAATGGTCGTATGTTGGCTAAGATTTATATTCTACTTTCGAAATGAATTTTTCCTACACTATGCACTAGTAATAATATCAAATGTTTCTTTTAATGCGCATCAAGCATCTTTGACTATCATAAGGAGAAATCTCCTCCGATTCTGCGTTTGCATTGTGTGTGTGTCCGGGAGGCCTTATGGTAGTCTCATTTTTAAAAACCATTGCGAATTGACTTTGAAAATCTTATGTTGAATGTTTTAAAAGATAAATTGTTTTTGTTGCTCACACCAGTCCCACGACTGATCCGGAATTTATTGTTTCTTTCCTAAACTCTGGGTGCTCATTATATTTCTACACGAGCAGTCTAGAGTTGGGTTTTTCAGATAGTTAGATATAGTGGATTATCTGGAGTTAGTTCAGTCTTTGAACCGCACCAGTCTTGCTAAGCTTGGTGATATGTTATTGGGGGTTCGAGCTATTGCTGGATTGATTATTGGAAATGGAGTTGCAGTTCTCAGAGTACTTCCTTGAAGACTATCTCAGAGTTATTTTGTTCCGCTGCTGGATGTTATCTATTTTCTTTTCCGCTGCTATTTATTGTATCATATCTCTGATGTATATTGATATCTATTGGATCATCTGTTGTATCAGATATTGTATCAAAGCTGTATATCAATGTATTATTCTTTTATTCCGCTGTGTTGTTTACTTAATGATTGTTATAAGCTCCGGCGAATCGGATTTGAACGGTCGAATCTATGGCATTCGAATACGATATGAAGTATGGATGTCGATTTTTGAGCGGGCAAAATCCGAGTCGTTACATTTGGTATCAGAGCTAAGGGGTGAAACTTTAGCTCAGGAGTGTAACACATTAAGTAACTCATTAGAGATAGGGTGAAGTATCCCTAGAATGAGTAATCCCTAAGGTATCTGTTTGAATGCCTCAGTAAATTCTTTTGCTATCCACTGATAGTAAGTATGAGTGCAAGAAGAGAGCAAGATAGGGGACAGGGAAATACGACTATAAATGGTCAATACCTTGTGACAGTGGAAACAACTTTCTTATCAATTTTCTTTGATTCGTTCTAAATTCTTTTGATTTCTTCGTGACAGCTACAAGAAAAAGTTTCGGTGCGGTGATGCTCTACGAATCGTTGTAGAAGAATCTTTACTTCATATTTTCATCAGTTTCTTATCGGTTGTTGATTTAAACCTTAATGAATATGAATTGGAAATTTTAAATGAATTAGAAAATTTTGAATAAACTGGAAGTTTAAAAAAATTGAGTTAAATTGATTAATAGAATATGAAGAATAATTTGAATTGAATCAATTAAACGATTTTGTTTAAAACCAAATTTGAAATTTTATTATAATTACTTGTATCTATTGTTGATATTCTGATTTGGTGAGCCAAATGCAGAACTGATATCTAGTTTGATCTGAAATGATATTTCTCTATCTTTCATCTATCTTTGTTATTTTCGTGCCTGCGAATTTCGAGGACGAAATTCTTTTAAGTGGGGAAGTTTGTAACGACCCTAGATTTTAATTTAATTTAAATTGATAATTAAATGAATTTCTGAATGAAATTGTAAGGGAAATTGATTATGAATGGAAGTGAGTTTCCCCGAGTTCAAATATATTCTATATAAATCATTTAAATTTTTGAATATTGTATATATATGTATATATGTGAATATATATATATATATATGTATGTATGTATATTTGGGTATATATGAGTCAATTAGAAATTATAAAATCTTGTGTGTATATATATATATTTTGATTTGAATTTAAATCTCAAATAAATGGTTTAAGAATAATAAATACAAGACAATAAATAGGAAGTAAATAAAATATAAGATATAACAATATAAAGTAAATATATATATATATATATATATATCTTAATCTCATATTAATAAATCAATACAAAAGTAATAAGAGTAAAATAAATAAATAAATTGATTTAAAAATTTATAAATGATGAAAATTTGAGTTATATAAAATATATGTGTACATAGAGAAATGTAAAAAAATAATTTTAAAAATAAAATTTATGATAAATATTTAAACTAACCATAGAAACACAAAAGAGATAGAAATATATGTGAGATAAACTATAAACTATAAAGTCAAAGCAAGCAAATTAACAAAGTAAAATAAATAAAATAAAGTACATGATATAATACATTTCAGCAAAGTATACAAAATAATAAAATACAACACAAATAAACATATGCAAGGCAAGTATAAACAAAAGTGCACTGGTACAAACATGAACAAAGCAAAGACTGCACATTTATATTTTTAAAAGAAAAAGCATGAAGACAATAAACATATATTTAATTTATGCAAAGTATATCTCCAGCCACCAATCAATAAAGGGAAGTGAAATAAATATGCAAGGCTAGAGTAAGCTAAAGAAAAGAAAGTACAGGTAAGTATGGACTGAAGTAAGGCATGTGGTATGTGCAGTAGTATGTAAATCAAAGCAAAAGGAAAATATGCTTATTAAATATCTATCAAACATAAACAAAGTAAAATGTACATCATTCCAGCCGAGTAAGTAATGCAAGCAAGGAAAAATCTCTGACTTGAAGATTTATAAACAAATTCTAAGTACAAAAAAAAAGAAAACATCACTATATTGTACATTAAACCATACTATCACCTGTACAGAATAACAACATTCTATAGGCTTCTTTCTTTATATAGTCGTCTTCCTCTCAGTTTTGTTCGTTCCAAACTGCTAAAGTAGTATCATCAATAATCTAAACAAAACTTCAGTAAAAACAAGAATGCAAATCAGATCAAATTTAAAAGCTTCAGCTAACAACTCAAGACAGTTTCAAAATGGTGAGTAACTCAACCCAGTTTTCTATGTTTATTGAAATGCCTATGAGTAACTTAAATTTTTTTTTTTGATACTTTTAAAATATAAAACTGTTGCTTGGACATATATAGATATATTTGTGAGTAGCAATTAGTTTTCTACTAAAAAAATTTGTTGCATTTGTTCTGTGTATCTATGTTGTTCATCTCTCTGCTTAAGTTCCAGAGTATCAGATCACCAAGAAAAATTTCATTTCTTCCTCTCTAATCAATGTTAAGCCTTGCTTCCAAAGACAAGTATGTATGTTTTAGTTTGAGTTTCCATCTAAAAATAATTGCATAACATAAAAATGCATATAGAATGAAACTTCAAGTTTTTTCAGTAAAGGACCTTGTTTCTGGAAATTTCCAGTATCACAAAACATTGATTCAATTATATAACTCGAATCTACATTCAAAGATAGGAATTTTAAAACAAATTTGAGGATTTTTAGCTAAGCATTCTAGGAGCAGTTCATAGTTGAACTCAAATCATATTTTGATCGATTTCTGTTACCTGGATAATATTTGGGTGTTAAAATTTTAGGTGAAGTAAGTTTGAACACCATGGATTTCATAAAAAATGGTGAATAATTTTTCTAATGAACGAATTGGGTGAACGAATCGAATTTAGGGTTTAAGGGTCCATTTTGGTCGAGGAGGAACATGAGATTGCCGCAACGTTGTCGTGGCATCGAGTGGGATCGCATCGGTGGGAATAGCGGCGTGAGCTTGGGACGAAGCTCTGGTTAAATTTTCGTAGCTTCTGGTGGCGTGTAGCGGTGAGGAGGGGAGTTTTGCCGACGAACAGTTTATTCCAGGGGGCTGAGTATAGCTCGATTTTGATTCTAGTCGATGTCGAGTATTTTGGGTAGTTGGATTCTGGTGCGAGATTGAATGTCGTCATGTGAGGATTACCAACGATGGTCGGAGCGGCGTTCGGTGGCCGTGCAAGTGCACGTGCACGTTTGGGTGCCATGGGTTGTTTTCCTGGTGAAGTTCTACTTTGGGGAAAGAAAGGGTAATCTCGAAGTCGCACTCGAGTAATTGAAGTAATAGCTCGAAGAACTGGGTTGGTATAAATAGCAGTTAAGATTTAAAAAAAATAATAAAAAAAATCAAGTTTTTGAAAGAAGAAGAGGGAAAGGCTGGGGAAATGGAGTGTTTAACTTGGAGTTATATTCGAGTTTAGCAGGAAAGGCTCGGATTTCTTCTTACTGCAGTAGTGTATTTTCAAAAGTAAAGCTGAGAGAAATGATTTTTAACAAGCTATAGATACTGTAAACTTAATAAGTATTTAATAGCTTTAAGTTAGAAACTCAATACATGTTTTAATTATTTTGCTTAAATACTTAACGATGTTTAAACTCTTAATTAATATTTTAATTAAGTTAAGTATAAAGTGAATTAACAATTAAGTTTTTAGCTAGTAATATAATTGATTTTCAAATTTAAAGAAGACTTTTAAAATGTTAATTAATTTAAATAATCAATACTAATTGATTACCTTCAGAAAGTAATTAAGAATAATTACTTTTTAATTGAAATTAGTGATGGATTATAAGTAATAAATGAATTTGAAATTAACTACTTAAGCTAATAAATGAATGATTAATAGTTTAGTAATCTAATTTAGAATTAAATGAATAATTAATTGGCAAATAAATGATTAATTGATTTATTAGTGATAAACTAAGCAGAATAAATAATAAAGTAAGTTAAGTAAATCAAACCATATTGATATGAACTGAAGATTTGTCGGATTGACTCTGATATTTATTTGGTGATCTTCTGTGATACTCAGTGACATATTCTGGATATATTTGTGATGAATGTATATGATTTATCTGTGATAAATGATTATTTGGATTCAAAGTGTTGAATCAAACTGTCTAAATTAATAAGACAGCTTGGCCTTTAAAACGACATTTGAATTTTGATGCGACAGGGAGTCGGATTCCAGTTGGTCATCCGAAACCCACATCGAATTGTAATGATGACTCTTTTGTGATTGATAAATTTATTTTATCTATGAATCTGTGAATGAAGATAAGCGTTATGGATTTTACCGCTTATCGATATTGATATATCTGTGATGATTTATGATGTTGTGCACTATTGTGTTAAACCCCTGGACCACACCATACACACACAAATATAGATTTCACGAGGAAATCGATTAAGTCACAGATTTTGAAATGATTTATAAAAAATTGAATATTTGAATTCAAACATTTTGGAAATGGAATCGGACTAAATGTGAAAAGCAATTGAAAAGGAAATTTCAAAGATGGAAATTTATTTTGAATAACAGGATTAAGTGTTGGAATTTAAATACTTTAAATTAAATTTGAATTCAATATTCAAATTTAATTCTGTATTTTGAAACTAGGGATTAATGATATTATACTAGTCATTATGAGTTAAATCAATTTTTTTTAAAAAGTATTATTTTTGAATTTGAATTTAACCCAAGGATTTCAACTCGTATAAATGAATTAGATTTCCAAAATGAAAACTGTTGTTTTCAAATGATAAACACTTTTAGATAAGAACTGAAATTCCAGTTAATTAGGGGAATTTCAAGATTGAATAGAGAAATCATTTTTCTAAGTTATGAATGAATTCTTTTTGAAAGCTATGAATTAAATCTGCTTATTTTTTTTAACAGATTTAAATTGATGATTTGTTTAAATCAAATTGAAATGAAATTGTTTTGAAAGTTATAAGTTAAATCTTTGATTTAAAGATTTAACGAGTAAATCAAATTGAAATGAAAATTGATTTGGAAAATCTGTGAATGAATCTTTTGTTTAAAAGATTAAAATGTGAAAATTGTTTAAAACCGTTAAAGGTTGTGAAAATAAATCTTTTTTTTGTTAAAAGATTTGAAATGGTAATTGATTAAACCATTTGAAAGAAAGTTTTGAATTATTAAGTTGTGACTTAATTGAAATTCCAATATCCATATGTTTTTGAAATATTTTCGCTCACTATTCGGTTTAACCGGGAAAGGGCCTTTGGGTCGTATAACCCATTCCGAATATGTGATACGTCGTTATGGATAGCATTTGAAGACCGGTGATGAAGACCGGGTATTTGTGAAAACGATAGGATGACCTATCGATTGTTTCTGCACCGAGTCGCGCCGGTATAGAAACTCCCTAAGTGATGGGAAATCCGTTCGGGATTGTGAATATCCGGATTGCAAGGACTTCTTTGTAAGTGCCTTCGGTTCTGTTCGATCCCAGAACAGACTTGTATGGATTGTATGCCTGACACTACAAGTTGAGATGTAAAGCCGATTTCTTTCCAATATATTTCTGTTGGTGGCGGAGAATTTATTCTTTTAGCTTAACACCCTTCTCTGAGACGTACGAGCTCAGAGGTTATATAGTTGAAGTTATCAGCAATATATTCCCAATTTGGTAATGTGACATACTGAGTGTTGCTGTGAAATGATCATTGTGTTGATTATTTGTGATAGGATCATTTGTTTGATCGTCTATCTTGGTGATCATTTCTATGATCATTTGTTGACCCAAAGCATGGCTTTTGTATAAAGTATGTTTTGTGGACGTGACTTCGTTGAGCCTCACACCCCGTGAATGGTCAAAACAGGAAAGAAGCAGCAAGGTTATGAGGGGTAGCGCCCTTTAGGATATGTGCATTTCCTTCTGGAAAAGGGTGGTATCATGGTATGGAGCCCAGATACTTACTCATGTTGAAACACTTTATTATTATGATTGTGTGAATTGATTAGAGAGCTCTCGGATAAAGGTCCCAAAGGACCGGGGGATGGCATATTCAGTCAGTTGTTACTCAGTTAGGGGTAACCCGGCCTTGTGTTGGTAGAGATCCGGTTTGGTTCTCGGGGATGTCCATCCAGAGGCATTCTCATGTGGCAATGGGAAGTTCCTTGGCCTGATCATTCGTTGGAAATCCAAAGAAACAATACGAACCTTGTACAGTATTAGTTGTATAACCTGCCATGGAATGTGGCGGTAACCTGCTATTGAACATGGTTAGCTATAGTAGGCATACGATAATGGTCTTTTGTTGGCTAAGATTTATATTCTACTTTCGAAATGAATTTTTCCTACACTATGCACTAGTAATAATATCAAATGTTTCTTTTAATGCGTATCAAGCATCTTTGACTATCATAAGGGGAAATCTCCTCCGATTCTGCGTTTGCATTGTGTGTGTGCGCGGGAGGCCTTATGGTAGTCTCATTTTTAAAAACCATTGCGAATTGACTTTGAAAATCTTATGTTGAATGTTTTAAAAGATAAATTGTTTTTGTTGCTCACACCAGTCCCACGACTAATCCGGAGTTTATTGTTTCTTTCCTAAACTCTGGGTGCTCATTATATTTCTACACGAGCAGTCTAGAGTTGGGTTTTTCAGATAGTTAGATATAGTGGATTATCTGGAGTTAGTTCAGTCTTTGAACCGCACCAGTCTTGCTAAGCTTGGTGATATGTTATTGGGGGTTCGAGCTATTGCTGGATTGATTATTGGAAATGGAGTTACAGTTCTCAGAGTACTTCCTTGAAGACTATCTCAGAGTTATTTTGTTCCGCTGCTGGATGTTATCTATTTTCTTTTCCGCTGCTATTTATTGTATCATATCTCTGATGTATATTGATATCTATTGGATCATCTGTTGTATCAGATATTGTATCAAAGCTGTATATCAATGTATTATTCTTTTATTCCGCTGTGTTGTTTACTTAATGATTGTTATAAGCTCCGGCGAATCGGATTTGAACGGTCGAATCTATGGCATTCGATTACGATATGAAGTATGGGTGTCGATTTTTGAGCATGCAAAATCTGAGTCGATACATGGGTGGAAGGCCATTCAAGGGATCCGAGAGTGTTATTGAAATTCAAGCTTGGCTCAAATCATGCGATCACATCTTTTCTCGCATGAACCTTATTGATCTATATCGAGTCCAAGTGGCTTCTAGCATGCTCCAAGAAAGAGCATTAGATTGGTATGAGCTTTTAATTTGTGAAATCGTTGAGGCGGATCTCACTTGGGAGTAATTCCGAGAAAGATTCGAATTGAAATTTGTGCCGGAGGCTGAAAAAGTAACTTTGGCCTGGCGTTTTATTGACCTTGTTAAAGGTGAATCTTCTGTGACAGACTATGTCGCATCTTTCGAATCTCTTTCTAAATACGGGATTGAGTATATTAATACTCCGATGGAGAAAAATCAGAGGTTCGTCTATGGGTTGAATAAGAACCTCAAGAAGCCATTACTTTTGAAACTCGAAGTTTCTTTTGATCAGCTTATTGATATCGGTCTTCGTCTTGAAGAGGCCGATAGAGAAAGTAATGTCAAGGTTGGGAGTGCCAAACCGAACTCCAACAACAACAAGAAGAGGCATCCCTTTATTAGGTTCGAAAGTCCTAATCCTAACAAGAGGGCGAAGCAAGAGACTTCTATAACAAATACTCCGATCCCTAATCGCGGAGAATGCTACAATTGTGGCTCTACGGACCACTATATAAATAGGTGTCCAAGGCCTATTTCTTGCCGCTATTGCAAAAGTGCGGACCATTATATATCTTCATGTCCCAAGCGTCAAAGCAAGAGAGAGGGAAAGCTGCAAGCCCCTAGCAACTCTTCTCTTGGTCAAGGTATTTTACATTCAATCCTTGATGGCATTGTTTTATTTCATGATATTCTTACTTGAGTTCTTTTTGATATGGGTTCCATCTCACTATTCTATGTCAAAAGGACTTGTTGATTCTTTTTCTTTGAAAATATTTTGGGCTTGATGACTTCTTTGAGAGTTGCGAATCTGGTTGGTGGGTCCGCAACACTCAATTTGCTTTTTATTGATGTCGAAATTATTTTATGTGATTTTTCTTCCCGAGCCGATTTTTACCTAGGCTTCGGAATTGATTTATGTAAGAATTGGCTCAATCATTGTGAAGCCCATATCCTATTTTCCGTGTGGACTGTTCATCTTTGACATTTTCTATCTGTTAAGCAGATTTCTATTTTTTTTTCTTGTGATACCGATTTCAAATTTTTGAAGACATCATTTTATTCTTTAAACCCTCAATATGAGAAAAGTGTTATTTCTCTTATCTAAATAATTTGTGAAACTTTTCCGGTATTTTTGAGTTTGTCTTAGGGTTATCACCTAAGAAATCTTTTGTGTGGTGTTAAGGTCTTTCTAGTTCGACCTTGCCACCGATTTTCTTTTGGCTACGAGTTGCGGGAGTTCGCATTCCATTTACCGCATTCCGCACTTATTATGATTCCTATGAATGAATTATTATGTCATTAAGTTTGTCCATCTTGTTTCATCCATATAATAAATCGAGTATTCTACGAATATCTCGATGACTCCATCTTTGTATTTATTGATTTTGGATGAAAATTGAAATTCAAAATTTTGCAAATCTTTTTCATAAGATTTATTTATAAGTACAATTTGATTTGCTCTTAAACAAGCAAAGAATATTCTTAAAGGTTTTTAAGAAACATGTTTATCACATAGAAGATGATTTTTTGATTGTATTGCCCGTTGAGTGCTTTAAGAATTCTGGTCGATGCGCTTGATCAACGTTATCGACAAGAATCTCCTAAACGCTTTGATGAGATAGTCAGACACGATATATTGACTTGTAAAAATGTAAATTTTTGTAGAAATATTATTACATAAAAATAAAAATGTAATTTTTAAAGTTTTAACTTTTCGGGAAAGAGGATTATTTAAAAGAACTCTTTCTTTAGATACTCTTATTCTTGTGATTCCTGAAGGGGAACCAAGACTTTGCTATTTGTACCGATACTAGTCGTATTGGTTTGGATGCCATTCTCTTGCTGTTAACGCCAAGCGACTCAAGGAGCTTACGACTCATGATAGTTACCGACTCATGTAAAGGAGCGACTCAGTGGCTTTAGCGACTTAAAATGCTTTGCGACCTTGTGTGTTAAGACGCGAACGACTCATGATATGCAACTCATTGAGTTATCATGAGCTAGCGACTTAGGAATGAAGCGACATAGTACTCAGCGACTTACCAGTAAAGCAGCATAGCGACTCAATACTTCTAGCGACTCATGAGTGAAGTGGTTCAGCGACTCAGTAGCCCACCGACTCATGGCACACCGGCTTAGCGACTCATCGTATGAAGTACTGACAAATGCTTCAACTACAACCCAAAGACATGATCTACGACTTATTATGAGTCGTTGCCGACTCATGCCTCATCGCGATGAGTCGCGTGCAACCTAACACTTGGAGAAAAAGTGATGCCGCTTCTCATAAGGTGTGAGCCGGTACTCGTAAGCAAAGAGGAGTTAAGGGGTGATACTTATCTCATGACTCGATGACTCGTGACTCGCGAACGACCTATTGAGCAATATGAGTCGCGTACGACTTAAGGGAGCTACGACATAACAGATTAAAGCTTGACCGAGTTAACAAGTGTTACGACTTAAAAAGGTGTACGACCTATCATAAGTCGCTGGCGACTCAAGCGAACAGGGAACAAGACTAATACCAATGCACCTATGCCGCTGCCTGCTGACTCGTTAACGACATATGACTTATGATGAGTCGTGTACGACTCATGCTAACATAAAGGAGAACGTTCTGGTTAACTCGTGGAGAACTCAGGACTTGTAATATTCATTCAGATGGGAACATAGTCTTGGAGCAGGGGGGAAGCTAACCCAGTAGGTCGGCCACGACCTATTATGAACCGTGTACGGGTTACGACTCATCATGAGTCATGTACGACTCATGACTTAGCAATTTCAGCCTAAAAAGTTTGCCTATAAATACATGGCCATATTCAACATGAAGGGGACATTTTTGGTTCATTCTCGAAGCGCCAAAACTCTGCCATTTTCTCGACTCAAGCAACACTTCAAGCACTCCAAACATCGAAGACATTACATCAAATTCAAGAGAGAGAATCCACATCATTTATCATGAGTTTGAAAGATAATTCTCCGTAAAAGTTTGTACTAACAGTCTAGAGTGGATTGTAATTGAAGAAAGTTGTATAAGTCGTACTTGTTCAGCAATAAAGAGATCAAAGTGGACGTAGGCTCGATTTTAGGCCGAACCACTATAAAACTGTTGTCTTTTACTGCTTTTCTGCAATTTCTTTACTTGTATCTTGTTCCCGTACCAACGGGTGGTGCTTTCACAACTACACATCACACACCGGGGTGTTAGCGTTCAAATTTAAGCGTTAACATTTTTGGTGCTTTCACTGAGAATTGAACTCAGGACAACTGTCATCATTGCTTCGCGGAGATTTGAAGAAAGAATTTCTTTAAAAACCAGAAGTCTATCTGAGATTATGGCTCCTGGAAGGAAAAGTAGATCTGTCAGATCTGGAAACATTCAAGAGGGAACCTCCGCTTCCCCTGTGACTAATCAACCTACTCCGTCTGTTGGAGTTACGAAAGCGGAGTTGGATGCTGTGATTCTAGGGTTAAACCAGCAGATAAACGCCCAAAATGCACAACTAGAGGCTCAAAGTGCCCAGAATGCTCTGATTCTGAATAAGTTGAACGACTTACTTGGGGCAAACAATCAACCGGCTGGTAATGAGAGGAACCATGCTGGCAACGTTCATGATGTTAATGAAAGAAATGCTCCTGAAAGGCCTACTAGTCCCTTTGAGCAGGCAGTACCTGAGGCCGGTGGATCTAGAACTCGACATGATGAAGAATATCTTTCTGGAATGGTCCGGCAGATCATGAAAGAAAGTATGCAAAGAGTTGAAGATGAGAAGGAATGGGGTTTCGCCCAAAGTAAAACTCCGTTTACTGAAAAAATCTTGAAGGCGGAATTTCCAAGGAAGTTTGTCCCTCCGACTATTCCAGCTTACAAAGGGACAAGTGATCTGAATGAGTTCTTGTATAAATATGATTGGCACATGACAGGTGCCAGGGCCTCCGACGAAATAAAGTGCCGATATGTCCCCGTATACCTGGAAGGCGTAGCTTTACTGTGGTTCACCAAGTTGCCAGTCCGATCTATCGATCAGTTTTCAGACTTGACCAGAAAATTCAAGGAGCAGTTTAGACTATATGCTTCGAAGGCCAAGGATATTATGTCACTATCGAGTTTAGAGCAGAATCCTGGTGAGTCTATCAGATCCTTTTTGAACCGCTTCAATATAGCACTGGCTGAGGTGGACAATGCTGAACCACGAATGATATTGACTTATCTGATGAGGGCTATTGATAAGTGAAGCGAATTTGGGAAATGGTTAAATATGAAGGAGCCAACCTCTCTCGAAAAGTTCTACAAAAAAGCAGATGAATTCATTCGGTTGGAAAGCCGTCCTTTACCAGTAAAGACAGTGTTGGAAAAAGCAGAAGACAACACTGTCGCTCCACGCAAGAATGAATCGGTGGGGCAAAAAAGGGAGAATAGTAATGGGAAGAAACAGGGTAATCTGAAGAAGCCCCGATCCTTCAAGCCATCAGAATATACTCCATTATCACATACACCGGAGCACATCTACCTGGCCACTAAAGATTCCGTCGATTTCCCTAAACCTATCCCTTTGAGAACCGGGAAAAAAGCCATACAGAGTGGGAAATTCTGCCGCTTCCACAATCAACCAGGTCATGAAACTGATGAATGCCGCCAGCTGAAAAATCTGATTGAAGAGTTGCTGAGAGAAAACAAGTTGCAGCAATTCGTGAAAAAGAATAGCAACAATCCCGCATCGTCGAGTCAGGGGCAGCGGGCTCCTGTTCATCAGCCTGGGGCAGGTGAGAAAGCTACGGGGCATGAATCTGGAAGGCCCGTTATCAATGTCATTTCGGGAGGACCTCACCCAGCTGGCAAGAGTTGGGGTGAGATGGAGAGATATTCCAGGGCTTTGAAATATGCTCCAGCCGAAGAAGACGTCTTTGTTTTAGAAGACACTACGCCCCTGAAACAACAAAAAACTTTTAACGATGATATTGTTTTCAGAGCCAGAGATTCCACAGGTATAGAAGCTCCTACCCTAGATCCCTTGGTCATCTCGGCTGGTATTGGACCGGCCATTGTCAGGAGAGTCCTCATTGACTGCGGAGCATCATGCAATATCCTCTTCAAGAAGACATTTGACCAGATGAAAATCCCTATGATTGATGTACAAGCCTCATCACAGAAGATCGCTGGCTTCACTGGGGAGCCAAAACAACCAATTGGGACCATCGATCTGCTTGTAGAACTTGGAGAAGCAGAAAGGAAAGTGGTCCGCAAGCAAACCTTCGTGATCGTCGATGAACATTCTGCTTATAATGCTTTTCTTGGCCGCCCAACACTCGCAGCATTCAAAGCTATCCTAGCCCCGTGGTGCCTCACTATTAAATTCCCTACTGACAATGGAGTAGGAGTCATAAAAGGGGATCAAAACGCTGCGCGAGAATGTTACTTGACAGAGCTGCGAGAGTCAAGAAAAAGAGAAATGGGAAAGGATGCGGCAACTCCAGTCCGCATCAGGGAACCAGCCTTGTAGCAATTACAGAGCGGACCCTGCACTGGCGAGCACAGCGGGGCACGGAAAGAAATGGATCCCAGAAAAGCCAGTACAGGGGAGAATAGAGTAGTACCGGTGGAAACGACAGTTCCGGTACCTGTTGACCCGAAGGACCCAAATAAGGTGTTGAATGTGGGTTCACAGCTTAATGTGTCAATTCAGAATGTCTTGATATCTTTCCTGAAAGCAAATCTGGATGTCTTTGCTTGGACTCATGCCGATATGTGTGGGATATCCCCAGAAGTTGCAGTACACGCTCTGAATATTGACCAAAAGTTTACGCCAGTTAAACAGAAAAGAAGAACCCAAGGTCCAGAAAGGTCAGCAGCATTAAAAGAAGAAGTTGATCGACTCATGGAAAATAACTTCATCAAAGAATCTACATATCCGAATTGGGTTTCAAATCCTGTGTTGGTCAAGAAAGCTAATGGAAAATGGAGAGTGTGCATCGATTTTTCTGATCTAAACAAGGCTTGCCCCAAAGATTGCTTCCCATTACCCAGGATCGATCAACTGGTAGACGGAACTGCGGGACATGAATTGTTATCCTTCATGGATGCCTACTCCGGTTATAACCAAATCATGATGCATGAGCCGGATCAGGAGGATACAAGATTTATTACAGATGTTGGACTTTATTGCTACAGAGTTATGCCCTTCGGATTGAAAAACGCAGGGGCAACCTACCAAAGACTTGTTAATGCTATGTTCAAACCGCAATTGGGCAAAACTATGGAAGTCTATGTCGACGACATGTTAGTAAAGTCCAGGAAAGCAGCGGATCACATTGAACACTTAGCAGAAATGTTCGCAGTCCTCCGGAAATACAGAATGAAGCTTAACCCCCTGAAATGTACATTTGGGGTCGAATCCGGAAAGTTCTTAGGTGTTATCGTCAGTGCTAGGGGCATTGAGGCTAGTCCAGCTCAAATTACTGCCTTGAAAGAAGTTAAAGCTCCTAGAACAAAGAAGGAATTGCAGAGTCTCAACGGAAAGATCGCCGCCCTGAGTCGGTTCATTTCCAAAGCTACTGATAAATGCATCCCATTCTTTGATGCCCTGAAAAAAGGAAAGAAGAACTTTGAATGGACGCCCGAATGCCAAAAAGCTTTTGAAGAGTTGACCCGTCATATGGAAACGCCTCCGATACTTTCTAGACCAGGTAATGGTGAGGATCTTCTTATATACTTGGCAGTATCATCTCATGATCTAAGTGCAGCGCTGATACGGGAAGACAAAAGGATTCAACATCCAGTTTACTATATCAGCAAAAGACTCACTGGGGCAGAGCATAATTACTCCAAGTTGGAAAAACTCGCCTATTGCCTACTAGTTGCATCGAGGAAACTGAGGCAATATTTCCAAGCTCATCCTATCAAAGTACTCACTGATCAACCTCTAAAGCAAGTCCTATTTCGCCCTGAAACTTCGGGTCGTCTTCTAAAATGGAACATTCAACTTAGTCAATATGACATCACCTATCACCCCCGAAAAGCAATCAACGGACAAGCTTTAGCTGATTTCATTGCAGAATTCACAGAGAAAGATAATGGTGAGGAAAAAGCGATCAATGATTCTCCAATCCAGTGGAAGATGTATGTTGATGGCGCAAGAAATGACTACTGTTCTGGAGCCGGAGTGGTACTTGAAACTCCTGAAGGTCGATCATTATGTTATGCACTAAGACTGGAATTTCCTTCAACAAACAATGAAGCAGAATATGAAGCTCTTATTGCAGGTCTGAAAATCGCTAAAGAGCTAAACATTCGAGCATTACAAATTTTCAGTGATTCTCAGCTTATTGTATGCCAAGTCAAGAAGGAATTTCAAGCAAAAGGTGGAAACCTGCCTTCCTACTTGTCAAAGGCTTGGGAACTCCTATGTGAACTCGATCACTATTCAATAAGCCACATTCCTCGGGAAGAGAATATGAAGGCAGATTCCCTCGCAAAATATTCAAGTTCTGGTGAAGCTCAACTATTGGGATTGGTCCCTGTAGAAGTCCTTTCAGCGCCAAGTACAGACGAAATGGATATAGACTGGATTATGAATGTATCTCAAGAACAAGAGTCATGGATGACTCCAATACTGGATTACCTACTCAAAGGTTCTCTGCCAGAAAACTCGATAGAAAGACGAAAGCTACTAAGGAAGGCCTCTCGCTATGTAATTCAGGATGGCCGATTGTACAGACGGGGATTCTCAATGCCATTGCTTCGATGTGTATCCCAGGAAGAGTCCAAAACAATCCTAGCTGAAGTGCATGGAGGAGAATGTGGTGATCATTCAGGTGGTCAAACATTAGCCAAGAAAATTCTCCGATACGGATATTTTTGGCCGGAAATTAATCGGGATGCTGCAGATTACTCCCGAAAATGTGACAAATGCCAAAGATATGCCAAAATTCCTAGAGCACCTTCTACCGAACTCACACAGATGGTCAGTCCATGGCCATTTGCAATTTGGGGAATGGATCTCGTTGGGCCTCTACCAACTGCTAAATCAGGGATTAAATATGCTGTTGTTGCAGTTGATTATTTTACTAAGTGGGCTGAAGCTGAACCATTGGCTACTATCACTTCAAAGAAAATGATAAGCTTTGTGACCAAGAATATCATTTGCAGATACGGTGTGCCTCAGAAAATAATCACAGACAATGGTACTCAGTTTGAAAGCGAGGAATTCCAGGATTTTTGCAAACGATTCAAAATCCAGAAAAGCTTTTCGGCAGTAGCTCATCCGCAGGCAAACGGGCAAGTGGAAGCAGTGAACAAGATCATCAAATCAACCATCAAAAAGCAACTCGAAAGAGCAAAAGGTGGTTGGGTCGATAAACTACCACTTGCACTATGGGCATACAGAACTACTCACAAAACTGCAACTGGGCATACTCCTTTTTCGTTAGCATACGGATCGGAAGCAATGATCCCGGTTGAAACAGAGGTCCCTTCACACAGAAGAATCCATTTCAATCAAGCAGAAAATGAAAAGCTGCAACTTGAAGCGCTGGATCTCCTTGATGAAAAAAGAGATGAAGCTAACCTCAGAGTTGCAGCTCATCAGCAAAGGATAGCCAGACATTTCAATTCCAAAGTTCGTCAACGCAACTTTGAAATTGGAGATCTAGTCCTGAAAAGAATTATGACCGCGACAGGTGTGTTTGGGCCAAATTGGGAAGGACCATATGTAATAGGTCAGAAGCTTCTTGACGGCACATTCAAGCTCACCACTGTTGATGGAGATCAAATTCCAAGGGCATGGAACAGCAACCATTTGCGTCCATACTTTACTTGAAAATTTTGTTGAAACATTGTAAAAAGAATTATGAATGTATGATTCTTGTAATTGAAAGCAATTGTGAAACTGATGCAAGTAAATAATGAAAGAATATAAAGTGGATGTAGGCCCAATTTCATGGCCGAACCACTATAAATCTTGTGTTCCTTATTATCATTATATGTTTGCTTTGTTTTCGATATAAAAATACATAAAATGTATTGCTGAAATGTCGATTTAAATTTTTGCAGACAATGGAAATAAAACTTGCGCATAATAAGACCGAGCGATTCTCACCATCATTCAACAAACAAATTTCAAGTCACAAAGACCCCGAATTCAAATCCTAGATAGGAAATACTTCAATTGAACGGCTAATGATTTCGATAGAAACGAGTCCTTGCTGATAAATTGAGATTGTTTGAACAAACAAACATCCAATTAGGAAGCTAGTGCCCGTTCTCACGAACTTGCCTGGCAATGAAGTACACTTCCTTGGATTAAACAAGCCACTTGTGAGAAAAAGGGGAATGAAAACTTGAAAAGAAGAAAAAAAAAAAAAAGAGGATCGCTGAAAAGGCATAAGCAAGTGAACAGAGGAACAACCAAAGCTACCATCAGCGGCACAAGTCCTCTTCGGAGGCGCAACTCTTCGAAGGATAAAAGACCTCTAATGGGTCATACGCCACAAAAAAGAAAGTTCTCTACTCAACAAAAAAGATTGGAGGAGTCATGACCCTCCAACCATGAGCGAGTAACTTCCAGGCGATGAAAACCCTCTCTGAGGCCCATTTCACCAGGAGTTGAAGTGTTGTGACCGCTCTTCGGAATTTCACTTCACCAGAGTTGAAATGCAAACAAAATAAAAGCCCTCTTCGGAGGCCCATTTCACCAGGAGTTGAAGTGTTGTGACCGCTCTTCGGAATTTCACTTCACCAGAGTTGAAATGTAAACAAAATAAAAGCCCTCTTCGGAGGCACGTTTCGCCAGGAGTTGAAGTGTAATAACCGCTCTTCGGAATTTCGCTTCACCAAAGTTGAAATGCAAAAACAAAACAAAGACCTTCCTGAAAGCCCACGTTTCACCGAGATTGAAATAAAACTTCCAAGTGTTGAAACGTGAAAAGGCTTTCTTCAAAGGCACAACTCTTTGGGGGTACACGTTTCACCGAGATTGAAATAAAACTTCCAAGTGTTGAAACGTGAAAAATCCCTCCTCAGAGGTACAATTTTGTATAAAAAAAAATCCTCATCAAAAGCGTACTTTAACTTTCAAAGGAAGAGTAATTTGCCTACTATGGAAAATGATCGTAAAAAAGAAAAAAAAAAGAAAAGAAGTTAAAGTACCCTTCAGAGGTCCGCTTTACCACATAGAGGAATTCACTTGGTAAAATATGCACATAAGCAAAAGAAAAAAGTGATTTCTTCGAATGACAAAGCGTAAAAACTTATACGAAGGGAGTTGTACTCTACAAAAATTTTCTTTAAAGAATAAAATAATTATTCTTTAACAAATAAGAGTGCAAGTCCCCTCGAAGTATAAAATATTGCAGCAAGCTTAAGGTATGGGGGCAACATGGTATAGTAGTATAGCTGCATCGGTAAAGTAATACTCAAACAACATACCATAAGCCCGCTGCAATATCATATAAATAAACTTGTGCAAAAATGAATAATAAATGCATACTCAAATTCAAACAGAAGTTTGTACAAACGAAGAATCATTTTATTCAACTATAATGCAGATACAGGTTTCAAAATAAAAGCGGGGGCCGGTACCCGCACAACTCTCGGCCAGTTCATACAAAAGGCAAAAAGCTAAAATCTTCACTTCTTCTTCCCTCCTTTGGACCCTTTACTCGGTCGAATAACCAGCTTTTCAGGTCGGCCAGTGGGTATAAGGGAAGTAGGAGAGGCAGGTGTAACCGGTTCAACTTCCGGCTCCTCTTCAGTGGCGGTGATTTTCTTCCCCCTCCTCTTTGATGTCCCACGCTTGTCTCTCCTTTGTGAGGAAGACTCACTCCCCGGAGTGACAAGTTTTGATAGAACAATGTCGTCAGAAGGAGTCCGTTCCGGGGATATGTCACCTCCCTCAGGTCTCTCATCTTTCTGCTCTTGCGAAGCGATGGGATCATCCAAGCCGTGAAGAGCCTCTATTTGTTCCTCCTGTGATCCAGGTTGCGATGCAGAAGGAGGCGCCGCCTGAAGAGATGAAGGATGGATAACCGGAGGAGTAGAAGTTTGAGCAGTGCTTGGTACTTTTTCTACAGAAGAAAAGAGGTTAAAGTCAGTAAAGAGAGGGGATGAAGGTTCACCAATGAAGTCAGTAAAGAGAGGAGATGAAGGCTCATCAAGGTTGAGAAAATAGCTAAGGAGCTCATGAAACTCATGCGAAATAAATGAGTAACCCGCTTGAGCAGAATTGACAGTAGCGAGATTAACGGTGAAATTACCTGGAGAAGCTGGTTTCCTGATATCGACTTCATAAGCTTGCGCATCAGCGCTCTCATCACCCTCGTCTCCACCTTGTATGCTTGTAATCTCAGTGGTAACTTTGGTGGGAGATGCAAGATGGGAACTGGAACCAATAATGTCGACTTCAGACGAAGAAGGTGGCTGGACTAGAGTAGTTGAAGTGGTTTTCCCCAGCCGGTCCCCTTCCGTCACTTCAGTTCTTAGTTTGGCAAGTTGTTCCTTTCCCTTGGCAAGGGCAGCGCGAGCGTCGTTATCAAAATAATGCCTTTCCAGGGCTGATTCGTCGTAACCGGCACCTTCAGCACCAAGCATCTCAAGAGCGGCCTCCCATACTTCAGCTAAAGTGATTTCATACTTAGGACCAAGAAAAGCGAGGCTTCCACGCCCCAAGACGCTATGCAAGTAGAAGTCGAATAATGTTGAGCCGAAGCTGTTTTTGGTCGCCTCATGAGATTCTTCGGCTGCGATTTTGCCGGCGACAGCCTCATCGCGCTCCCTTTCAGTTTTGGCAAGCTGAAGCTTAAGCATTTGTATCTCCGCCTCCTGGGAGTTGTTTTTCTTTCGAAGCTCAGCAATATCAGAGACATAGCCGTCACTGATTCTTTTTTGTGCTTCTAGCCTGTCTTCGGCGTCCCTTTGGCTAGCGTGAGCATCTCTCACTTGTTTCAGAAGCACTTCTTCTTTTTGAGAGTAGGAAGTGGAGGAAGCAGCAAGTTCATGTTTCAATTCCTCGACTTTTGCTTCAAGCTCCTCATTGTAAGAAGCAATGTTCCTCATCTCGGTGTCGTGTTGCTCAACGACCTTTTGCCATTCGGCCTTATCGTTTTCCATGGTAAGCATGGCCTCTATGTTGGCACGGTTAACTCTTTGAAGCTCATCGACAAGCTTCTGC
Organism: Allium cepa; assembly: GCA_030765085.1. Lineage (NCBI taxonomy): Eukaryota > Viridiplantae > Streptophyta > Magnoliopsida > Asparagales > Amaryllidaceae > Allium > Allium cepa. The sequence goes on along the minus strand of CM060945.1, from coordinate 604,633,746 downwards.
TAGTTTGACATCCTCTCGATATCGAGCTTGACTGCATCAAGATTGCGCAACATAGCAGACTTGTCGATGGGGACCAAGTCTAGGTCGAATCTCACCCCCTTAAGGCACCATTGAGGAAATCGACTCTGCAGAGTGGCAGGACCCGGTCCAACTTAAAATTTGGGCCTGCTAATTATCGTTTGAATGTCTGATTTCCCAAGAGCGGGAGAGCCAGAAGGAATGTCGAGCGAAGCAGGAGTAGTAACTTTCTCAGGAGTGGTAGAGGCCTGCTTTTCACTATGACGGGCTCGTTTGCTTAAGTCTTCACTCATGTGACCTTTTCCTCGATCGTCATGAGTTTTTCTCTTGTGGGAGTCATCGCCTCTTTGCAAAGAATCATGGCGCTCTTCTCTCTCCCTTCTTTCACGACGCTCTTCCTCATCCCTCCTTTCACGAGCCTTTCGAGCAGCCCTCTCTTCGTCAGACTCTCTGTAGGAGGGAAAGTAACGCCGATAATCATATCGACCACGCCCCCCGTAGCGTTGGAAATCCTGATAATATGATCCGCCGCGTGTCATTGAAGAATCTGAAATAAGAAAAGATATGCTTTAGAAATCTTTAGAGTATGAGAAGATAAGTGCATAAGTGTGCTAGAAAATCCTTAGTTGTGTGTGAAGTGCAAACTACTCGCGTTGGACTAACGAACCACTCCTCAGTTGGGGGGAAGTAATAGGTTCCACTGTCAGTGGCAATTCTTGAGATAAAGGAGTTAGAGTCTGTTGGAGGGCAGATGTTGCTTCAATCGTCGGAGGTATAGCTTTACCGTGAGCAGGGTCTTCTTTAAAGAGCTCTTGGGAAGTGATAATTATGTCACTTAAATCCCCAAAGACGTCATCACCGTCATGCCCAACCTGATTCCCTCCATCAGCTCCTTCGTCAGCACTCTTCCTGGTTTGGGAAAGGGGCTCCTCTTCTTCTTCAATAATGGGAGCGAGTGCGGGCTTTTCGGAGGGTCCCGTATCGTCTCTTGGAGTAGAGCACTTTACTAATAAGGTTTCTGCAGAAATTTCTCCTCGTATGTGCTCTTTAGTGGAAATCGGAAGATCAGGAGTTTTCACCGGAGAATCGGGAACCTCCGTTGGAGCTTCACGAGGCCGAGTAAAGCGAGAGGGATGGAGGAGTCCGTATTGATGTAAAAGTTCATCGTTTAGCAGAAACTTTATGCTCCTCTCTTCTACCGGCACGGCATTTAATCTCTCAAAATTTTGCTTAAGACTTGGGTCCCTGGCAGGGGGTGGAAGTGCTAAAACAGGAAAAGAATGAAATTAGCAATTGAGAGTTCAGATCTCGAGAAAGTTTCAAAACGGAAAAAGTAAAGACAGGAAATCTTACTTCCCACTCTCCAGATGGCATAAAACCCTGGAGGGCAGCGAACAAAGAAAAACTGATTCAAAAATCCGTGAGCGCTTTCGGAGAGATCAGTAATAAGTTTGCGGTTTCGAGCGCTTCTTATAACCACGATGGAGGGATGGTCTTTAGTTTTCGTGAATGAGCAAAAATAGCAGATCTCCCCGAAGCTTGGTAATCGATCCAAAACTCTCCTGAATAGAACACATAACCCCATCAGAATGGCGTAGCCATTGGGGTGTAATTGGAATGGAGAGATAGACAACCGAAGCAGGAACTGTTGAAGAAAGTCGTTAAAAGGAGGAATCGCACCACTTAAGCACATTTGGCGATTGACTGCAACAAAGCCGTAGGGAGGATTGTCAGCAGTATCACTTGGCCCAGGGAAAAGAACATCGCTTTCAGCAAGGCCAAATTGAGTGCGCAGCTGGACAAACGCTCTCGAAGTTAGAATAGTCGGGGTTCTCTCCGGAGGATTCTCTATGGGAACAGCTATCGAAAAAGTTTCTTCCTCTTGAGTTACCACTTCTTCTTCTCGGTGGGAGGTCATTCTACACAAGCAACTGGATGTTCAAATGCGAAGGTGCGCGTTTCCTAAAAAGTGTGAAGTGTTGTGCAAGACTAATAAAAAGTGACAAGTATATATAACTGGAATTATACTAATCGATGCTTGATCGATTGTAAACATTCCAGAACTTGTTGATCTAAAAGTTCAAACATAATATTAGTGCAAACAAGTCGATTTCAATTGACTATTTCAGTATTGCTTTGGTGTTTTGTTTGAAATTGATATGTTAAAAGCACTTCATACATACAGTTTATTCAAGTTAATCATCTATCATTAACTAATCTGTCGTTCGATGTGGGCAATCAATGACAGTATATTCGTCCCAGTTTTCTGTGAATGTTATATTTAACAGGTCATCAATATTAAAGGTAGCATAATCCAGCGGCAAAGCATAACATAGTTATTAGAGTTGTCACTGCAATTTAAATTTCAGGATAGAAACATAAGCTAGTTCTGTCAAAATTTCAGGTTCCCAAAGTCGCTTAAAAACTCAGGGCAATCTGAATCATGTAAAGAGACACAAGGCACGACACCATGCATCCAAACCTAAGGTCACTCATAACCTAACAGGAAGATCACTACATCAATAAGTCGCATTGTATGAGTCAAGGGGTCTCAGTTCAAGGGCATGCGGAATTCTCCAAGTCCTAACTCGGCAGCGACTCAGGATGTTTCGGCCACGACTCATGGCTCCTAGCTGACTCGACCAGCGACTCAAAACCTGATTTGCTAACTCGTGGAATTCCTCGTCACGCCTCATCTCACAGCCCCCCTTTCTCTGCCTCAACCCGCTAACCCGTTAGTACTAAGGCAACAAAGATCTGTCACATTCCCAATGGAACCCATCATCTGTCCATACCAACAAATCACCTGAAAAAAAATCTGAAATGTTTCGCATCGATCTTATATTCAATGCATTGCTGAGCTCGCGTATCGGATAGTGATCCAGAATCAATTATAACAATTCGAAGTAAAGCACAACGCATGAAAACAAACTAAAGCCGAAAGATGAGAATTTGTGATTCAACATTGATTATTATGGATTAAGATCGGATTTGCTTACGAAGTATAATGGTGGGGATGAATCGGAGAGTAACAGGGTTGAATTCGCCTTCGGAAATGAGATTGGAAGATTTGTTAATGGCGGCACAAGGTGTTGAGGCAATGATTAAGTGAGGAAGAAGAGCAACGTATTAGCTTACATACAAGACAGAGGAGAATAGGAAAGGACTCACGAGTCATAAGCCGCCTTGAGTCGGTCACGACTCAAGAAGAAAGTCGAAGCACACGACTCATGATCTAAGCGTATACTTCGAGGGGCAATTGTTAACGCCGAGCGACTCAAGGAGCTTACGACTCATGATAGTTACCGACTCATGTAAAGGAGCGACTCAGTGGCTTTAGCGAATTAAAATGCTTTGCGACCTAGTGTGTTAAGACGCGAACGACTCATGATATGCAACTCATTGAGTTATCATGAGCTAGCGACTTAGGAATGAAGCGACATAGTACTCAGCGACTTACCAGTAAAGCAGCATAGCGACTCAATACTTCTAGCGACTCATGAGTGAAGTGGTTCAGCGACTCAGTAGCCCACCGACTCATGGCACACCGGCTTAGCGACTCATCGTATGAAGTACTGACAAATGCTTCAACTACAACCCAAAGACATGATCTACGACTTATTATGAGTCGTTGCCGACTCATGCCTCATCGCGATGAGTCGCGTGCAACCTAACACTTGGAGAAAAAGTGATGCCGCTTCACATAAGGTGTGAGCCGGTACTCGTAAGCAAAGAGGAGTTAAGGGGTGATACTTATCTCATGACTCGATGACTCGTGACTCGCGAACGACCTATTGAGCAATATGAGTCGCGTACGACTTAAGGGAGCTACGACATAACAGATTAAAGCTTGACCGAGTTAACAAGTGTTACGACTTAAAAAGGTGTACGACCTATCATAAGTCGCTGGCGACTCAAGCGAACAGGGAACAAGACTAATACCAATGCACCTATGCCGCTGCCTGCTGACTCGTTAACGACATATGACTTATGATGAGTCGTGTACGACTCATGCTAACATAAAGGAGAACGTTCTGGTTAACTCGTGGAGAACTCAGGACTTGTGATATTCATTCAGATGGGAACATAGTCTTGGAGCAGGGGGGAAGCTAACCCAGTAGGTCGACCACGACCTATTATGAACCGTGTACGGGTTACGACTCATCATGAGTCATGTACGACTCATGACTTAGCAATTTCAGCCTAAAAAGTTTGCCTATAAATACATGGCCATATTCAACATGAAGGGGACTTTTTTGGTTCATTCTCGAAGCGCCAAAACTCTGCCATTTTCTGGACTCAAGCAACACTTCAAGCACTCCAAACATCGAAGACATTACATCAAATTCAAGAGAGAGAATCCACATCATTTATCATGAGTTTGAAAGATAATTCTCCGTAAAAGTTTGTACTAACAGTCTAGAGTGGATTGTAATTGAAGAAAGTTGTATAAGTCGTACTTGTTCAGCAATAAAGAGATCAAAGTGGACGTAGGCTCGATTTTAGGCCGAACCACTATAAAACTGTTGTCTTTTACTGCTTTTCTGCAATTTCTTTACTTGTATCTTGTTCCCGTACCAACGGGTGGTGCTTTCACAACTACACATCACACACCGGGGTGTTAGCGTTCAAATTTAAGCGTTAACACTTGCAAAGGAGAACGTGCTATCACTTGTGCTTCTAAATCATTATAGCTTACCGAGACTAGATATGCCACTCATGATCTAGTGTTCGCGGTTATTGTTTTTACTTTTGGAATTTGGCATCATCACATTTGGATGAGAAATTTGTTCTCTACCTCGATCATAAATCTTTGGAATATTTATTTTCTCATAAGGAACTTCATGTCGACTCGAGTTCCTAGCATCTTATGATCTTGATATTCTTTAATTCCCGAAAGGGAAATCGTATTGCCGTTACATTTTGTCGTAGGCAACAAGGTGTTGATTCTTTGATGACGTCTGAATGGAATTATCTTTTTATTAATTTCATCGGACGTTTTGATATACTTCTTTTATTGAGCTTTATCTCATTCCTTTTATGGACTAGTGTCCGGTGTTCTTTTATGGTGTTCGGTTCATCGGATGTACTATTATTATACTACATCGATGTTCTGTCTTATCTGGATCAATGGATGTACCATTATTATACTACATCGTTGTTCCGGTTCGGTTCATTGGACGTACCGTTTTTGTACTACGTTGGTGTTCCAAATTATTCGAGTTTCAAGTTTCTCGGGCGTACTGTTTCTGCACTACGTCGTTGCACCAGCTCAATTTTCTGCTATTCTTGACGTTCTCCACGTCTTTTATCTATGGAAATGCCTTAGGGATTCCGGTTTTTATTCTTGAGGCAGGTGATACTGTAGAAATTGAAGTTACACCAGATTTGATTTATGAGCAACATCCCATTCGCATCATTGCTTCGGGGGTTGAGTGCCTTCGGAATAAAGATGTTCTTCTTGTGAGAGTTCAATGGTTCTCAAATCCTAGGGATTACTCTTGGGAATCTAGAGAATTCATCGAGTGATCCCGTTCGTGCTAACTCTTTCGTGCTCTTTATGGTGAACTTCTTATTTCAATTTTCTTTTGTGTTGATATGCTTCTATGGTTGTTACTTCTTATTTTCTTCTTAAGTATTGCGAGGACGCAATTTCTTTAAGGAGGGGAGTCTGTAACAACCCGCATATTTATCGATTTTATATTTAAATATTTTATTTAAATATTTTATCGTTCGTCGGATTTTGGTCCGAAAAGCTACTTTTTGCAAACAGTCAAATTGGCACTCGAAACCACCCCCATTGAGTTCAAAATGACGTTTGCGATCTTTTTGAGTATAAACATCGATATGTTTCGAGAAAGTTGGTTTTTGCCAGTTTTTCACTTAGGGCTTTGGTTTGGGCTGAGCCCAATAACCCCACTTATGTATTCAGTCCCAACCCCTTATCCTCTTCATTCCTTCATAATTTCCTTATACATTCAAGCTTCATCAAAAATGGGGGAAGAGAAAAAGAATTAGGAAATCCTAAGCCCTAGTTTCCATTAGCAAATCCATCTTCTAGCTCCAACTCAAGAGAACCCATTGGTAAGGATCTCCTTCTTCTTCTCCAACTCATTCTCTTTTTGATTTCCGAAATTTTCTAAACCTAATTTGGGAAATGTTTCTCTTTTAAGCTTAGATTGAAGCTTCTTGAGTTGTTATTGAAGAGGAATTGATCTTACCTTGTTTGATGAAAGGAATTATGACGTCCCACTCAGAAAATGATTTACAAATTTATTATATGAAATTATTCAGATTTGAGAAATATTTTATTATCATCAAATAATAACCGATTTAAATAAAATTATACAAGAAAATAACTTCCATATTAACTGATGAAAATTTACCATTTGCTATGTTTATGTAGACGTATTCCAAATATTAAATTTTCATTGCTAAATTTTATATTCAAATTTCAAGCAAAATTTCAGTTAATTACGTTATAAAACCTATTAAAATTTACGGGTCGTTACAGCATATCAAACAATTAGAAATAAATGTGTTAAACCAAAATGAATGTAAAGTAAATATGAATGTTTGAGTGTAAATTAAATTAATTTGGGTTATGTTGGATATGCATTGGTTGTTAGTTGGATGTTAGTTCATTGAATAGAAATTCATTACATGTTAATGAAATTGAATTAATGAACTTGAAATCTAAATAATTGAATTCAAATTGGAAGTAAAGTGAATCTAAATAGAATTGAATTTGATTTGAAATGGAAGTGAATTAAACTAATTTGATGAGAATCAAATGAAAGAAAAATGAGAATGAATGTAATAAAATGATTTTTAGTTAACTTGAATGTGAATTAGTTTGTAACTACCTGCCTTTATGGACGGTTTAAATCAAAAATAAACCACATATGTCAACTCGAACCATTCAAAAGGGAGAATTGTTAATTGTGTAGAAATGAAAATAAGTGAAAAGAAAGAAAAAAACGTGGAACCTCATAGTGGAATGACAAAATATAACAATCAAATAAACAGTTCATGAAGCTGTTTTACAAAAACATTTGATTACACTTTTACAATACAGATCAGAGTTATACATACTATCGGAATAAATAAATAATGCAGTGGAATAAATATAATAAATAGTAATAATATACTAAATCTTCGTCTTCGTCCTCTAGAAAGATAGTCATCAACGCTAAAATGCTCAGGCTAACCCGAGCGTAATGAAAAGTGTAACATTCTCATTTTTAAATCAAATTTAAATTGGTAAGTTATTTAATTTTAGCAATTTAATTGTGGATTAATTTGGTATTTTCCAAATTTAAATAGATATTTGTTTTTTTTTATAAATGGATATAGCTATGATTTTAAAATAGAATCTCTAATTGGGAATTTAGAAATAAATATTTTGGATAATATATTAATTTTAAATTATTGTGAATTTATTTGAAAATTTTGAATAAATATATATGGATTGAAAGTAAAAAAAAATTGTAAATGAAATTTTGATTTGGGAGAATTAAAATGTAAATGTTTATAAATATACTGGATTTGGAAACTCTAAAATTAAAATATATTGTAAATAAAATTCTGAGTATATTTGATTTTATTCAAATTTAATAAAGATATATGTTCATTTAATTATACAAATGAATTATAATTAAGAAATATAAAGAACTAAGTTTAAAATAATATTGTCATAAGGATTGAATGCATATTGGAATTGAATTTAAGTTTAAAATGAATGTTTTTAAAATAAATGGAATTTAAAATTCATTGAGATATAATGTATATAATGTAAATATTGGCTAAGAAAAAAAATTCTTTTAACATTATATATGTATATACACACATGCAAATGAAGTAAGAGGTGTGTTCATTTATAAAATAAATATGATATAAAAAAGATTGTCTTTGAAAATTGTAAATGTAAACATTTACATAAGGAAGTGAAGAAGTAAACATACATATGTAAGTTTGAATTTGTACAAGTGTTAGATCTCATGATTATTTTGTCACAAATGGCATTCAATTTAATTGTTTAAATAAAATAATAGAATTAAAAATTACAAGAACTCTTCATTTTCCAATACGCAATCATATTAAACATCTTACCAAATCTGAAAAAAAATCGGTAATCAAAGATTTAGCTTTTTAAAACTTCGATACCCAAGAAAGCAAATAAAGATGGAATGAAAGAAATGATAAAACCAGAAAAAAAAAGAAGCAGTTTTCAAAAGCTTCAGTTCAAATTTGTTTCCAGCAAGTTTAAATTCAAAAACAAAGAAGCAACTCAGTAAACATGCAAGTTCAAGGTCACTGGAAATCAAATGTTTCAGCAAACAAACTAGATTTCCCGATCAAAGCAGAAGGGAAAACAATTTATATTCACAAGTTTGAAACCAAAGAAATCAAGCAACTTCAAAAATTTGGAAATCAAATGCAAAGCTCTCTGGAAAATAAAATAAAGGCAAGTAATTTTCTTTAAAAGTTTGAATTGAATGTTGTTGATCAATAACAAAGAAAGAATCTAAGCAATTGTATTAGTCCAAGTTACAAGAAACAAATCAAGATAAAGGATAAAGTAAACTCTGGTTTCAACTGCAGAAATAAAAGAAGCTTCTCTGTGTATAGCAGAGATTCATACTGTAAGTAATTAGAAATGTTTTTATTTAAATAAATTAAGTACAACAAAGAGTAAATAGAAATCTGTGTTTACAATTTACAGATCTAAAACTCCAAGATTTAGAGGAAAAAAAAAAGCAGACCATCATCTATCTTTGAAAACTGTCAGGCAAAGCTTGTCTCTGCCTCAACCCCTTTCATGTGAGCAACTCTAAATCCTATTTTTTCTTTGGTTTGCATGCTTAATTTCCTCTGAATATATGTATGAAGATTCTTGGTTTCAGTTGTGAATGTTGGGTTGCATGGGGATTTTCACTGGGTTGTAGTTTGAATTGCACTAAATACTTGTGTGAAAGAAACTAAAATAAAACAAAATCAGTAGCTTTCAAATTTCCAACCTGAAAACTTGGGTAGAAGAAAAGGCAATTTGAAGATTTAAACTCAAATAGATCTAGGGTATCTCAATCATTTTTTGGATGTGAGCAAACTCCTAAACCAAATCCCTATTTTACCTGTTGTTGGTTGCGAATGAACTTTTACCTTGAATTTGTTATGATCTGGATGTAGGTTGAAGTTTTGTCTGGGAAGAATAAAATACCTACAGGTTGTATATATGCATTGCTGGTGTGCATATCTGCTCTGTTCTTAGCAATAGGGTTCTAATCAGAAAAAGAAAAATCAAATATCTCTTCAGATGATTAGTGTTATGCCATGATTTTTTTTTAAAAAGAAAGTTTGTTCGTGTTAATCTAATGCTATTTTAAAAAAAATTATAAGTAAAATTAAGCAAGATAATTTACTGGGAAGGGAAAATTTACAGAGAAGCTATACGATGAGGATTTAGGGTTTGTGGGCATGTTTGAGGTAGTCGCGTTCTTCAGCAAACCGCATCATCATCGAGGGGTCTGAGACGATCGGTCTTTGGGGGATGGTGGCACAGTGGTGTGACGTTGCTTTGGATGAAAGGGTAGAGGCTCTGGTGAGCTAGGTTGTTGGGGCGAGGGAGTTTTCGTCGACCAGTTTTGGTCCCAGTCAGGTTGAAGAGCTCGATTTTGATTAACGCCGTTATTGGGTGGTTTGGGTGCTCAGGCGAGATGGGGGAGACTTCGGTGATGGATGGGTATATGGACCATGATCGGAGATGCTGCGATCACGTGTGCACGTTCACACGTGCATATCTGCTCTCAGGAAAAGTTTGGTTGGACAAGATGATAAGTCGAACTCGAGGTAAATAATAATCTAGCTAGGGAAAAACAAGATGAAGCTCGAGTGTTGTATCGAGTCACACGCGAGGGTTTAACTGGACGGTTTTTACGTAGCAAAAAGAGAAAAAAAAAGAAAAAGGAAAAAGGGAAGAGTAAGAAGAAGCGTACGAGTAAGAGAGGGAGACTCGGGAAAAGGTTAGGGGAACTCGGGTTTCACTCGAGTGAACAGAGGGTTTCCCTCGGGTAAATGTTTTGTACGGCTTTTAAAAACAAACCTTTTCCTGAATTTAAAACTGAATTTAAAAATTCAAAGCAAAGTTTAAAATAAGTTTTTAAATCATAGTTTGATAGTGAATTCAAGTCAGTTTGAATCTTGGTTTGGAAGAAAGGAAAATAAAGTTTTAAATTCAAATTGTTTAATAAAGGTGTTTAGGTAAGTAAGTGAAGCAAAAAAAAAGAAATTGAATTTAAAATGGGTTTTGAAATTGTAAGAAACAGGTTAAATCAAAATTTTGTAACCTGGACTTAAGTTTAAAAATTTGAATTCTAGATTTTGTAATGAAAGAAGGTTTATAAATTTAAATGTTTTAAATAAGTTTATTATTTTGAATTCAAAGGGAATTTGGTTTCAAACTCGTTTCAGTTTCCTTTATAACAAAAGTATAACTTATAATTATGAGGTTTTAAAGGTTAGTTTAAAAACTGATTTAAAGATCAATGGGTATTCATTTTAAAATTAGAAGATTTAAAATGAAGCTTCAAGGGTAAACTTAAGATAAATGTTTTCAAACATATTTGTGAGTGATAAATGAAATTATTAATAAGTTTTCTTTAAAGTTAATGAAACTTTTTGATTTTTAGTTCATGAATTATTAGGTTAATTAGATTGGCTAACTAATGTTGTAATAATTAAATTAGTAATGACAAGTTTAAATTTGTTAATCAAAGTTAAGCTTAATTTAATTAAGGGTAATTAGTTAAGATTTGATTAAATTAGGGGTTTATTAATTAAAGTAATTAATAAAAGTAATTAAGAGATAATTAATTAACAATTTAGGATTTATTAGTTAAGAAAAGTAATTAAAGAAATGATTGATTTATGAAGGTGATTAAGACTTAATCAGTTGAAATTTATGATAATTAATCATTGATGAAAAATTACTAAGGAACGTAATTATGGGGATAATAAATTTAAAACCACACAAATTTATTCACCTTAATTCAAGATTGGATGTTGTGTGATGGATTGATATATTTGATATGTTATGCTATGTGATGCTTTGTACTGAGCTGCTATATTTGTGATGAATATACTGTCGTATGAATATGGAAACTCCTTGACCCGTAAAACGACATTTGGATTTCGATGCGATAGGGAGTCGGATTCCAGTTGTTTATCCGAAACCCACATCGAATTGTAATGATAAATCTTTGTGATTGATAAATTTATTTTATTTATGAATCTGTGAATAAAGATAAGCGTTATGGGATATACCGCTTATCGATATGATTGAATCTGTGATGATAATGTTGTGCACTATTGTGTTGTACCCTTCGACTACACTATACACACACAAATATGGATTGCACGTGGAAATGGGTTAAGTCACAGATTCTTGAAAGTGGTTAAAAAAAATTGAATATTTGAATCCAAAATAGTTTTGGAATTAGAATTTAAGCTTTTGAAAAAAGTTATTTTAAATAACTTGATTGGGTTTTCAAATTTAAATAATTTGATTTAAATTTGAATTCAATATTTGAAATTGAATTCTATGGCTTGGAAACAATGGTTAATAAGGGCTATTCAACTTATAAATGGGTTTTTAAACCATTTTAAAAGCATTGATTGGGAATTTATATTCTAAACCCAAAGATTTTAACTTGTATAAATATAATTGAATTTTTCTGAAATGGAAACTATATGTTTTCAAATAATAAGAGCTTTCGCATAAGAAATGAATCTCCAATTCGTGTTAAAAGGATTTCAAGTCTAAAATGGTAATAGTTTCCCAAGTTATAGATAAATCTTTGGAAACGTGTTTTGAAAGCTATAAATTAAATCTTTAGTTAAAGATTTAAGGAATAAATCCAATTGAAATGGAAATTGTTTTGAAATCTATGGATGATCTTTGTGAAACTAGGTGAAACTTTGTGAAATAAATCTTTTTTTTAAAGATTTAAAATGGTAATTTGTTTAACCATTTAAAAAAAAATCTTTGGATTTTCAAGTTGTGACTTAACTGAAATCCCATATCCATATGTTTTTAAATATTCCGCTCGCTTTTGGGTTTAGCCGGGAGAGGACCTTGTGTCATATAGCCCATTCTGAAAAGTGATACGATGTTATGGATTGCATTTAAAGACCGGTGTTGAAGACCGGGTGTCTTCGAGAACGATAGGATAACCTGTCGATTGACTCTGCACTGAGTTGCTCTAGTATAGAGTTCTCCCTTAGTGACGGGAAGTCCGATCGGTATTGTGGACACCCGGATTTGCAAGGGCTTCTTCGAAAGTGCCTTCGGTTATGTTCGAACCCGGAACGGACTTGTATGGTTGTATGTCCAACATTACAGTTTGAGATATTAAACTGATATCTATCGAATACATTTCTGCTTGGTGGCGGAGAATTCATTCTCTTAGCTTAACACCCTTCTCTGAGACGTACGAGCTCAGAGGTTTTGTAGTTGATATTTATCAGTGATATATTCCCAATTTGGTAGTGTGGCATGCTAAGTGCTGCTGTGTGTTGATGATCATTTATTGATCATTTGTGATCAAAGCATGGCTTTTGTATAAAGCGTAGCTTTGTGGACGAGACTGCATCAGGACCTCACACCCTGGAAATGGTCAAAACAGGAAAGATGCGGCAAGGTTATGAGGGTCGCGCCCTTTAGGGCGTGTCATTCCCTTCTGGTAAAGGGTGGTATCACGGTATGGAGCCCAGATACTTACTTATGTGGATACTGCAGATCTATTACTTTGTGATTGCTTTGTGGTTTTGAGGCGCCTCGGATAAAGGTCCCAAAGGACCAGGGGATGACATGCTCGAGTGGTAGTTACCTAGTTATAGAGGTAACCCGGCCTTGTGTTGGCAGAGATCCGGTTAGGTTCTCGGGACGTCCCGCCAGAGGCGATCCCATGTGGAAGTAGGAAGTTCCTTAGCCTGACCATTTGTTGGAAATCCATTCATCCGATACGTGCCTTGTACGGTTTTAGTTGTAGAACCTGCCATTTACTTATGGTGGTCACCACTGTTTAGATGGTAGCTATAGTAGGCATAGTTCGGAATGTCTATGCTGGCTAGGATTTATATTATACTTTCGAAATGGTTTTCCACACTTTGCACTTATAATAACAATAATATCAAAGAATTTCTCGTATTAAGCATGTTTGACTATCATAAGGAGAAATCTCCTCCAATTCTGCGTTTGCATTGTGTGTGTGGCGGGAGGTCTTATGGTAGTTTCATTTTCTAAAAAGCATTGCAGATTTCAAACCTTAAATTATTTTGTTTGTTTTAAAAGACCAAATGTTTTTGTTTGCTCATACTAGTCCCATGACTGACCTGGAGTTTATTGTTCCTTTCCTAAACTCTGGGTGCCCACTATTTTCCCACATGGGTAGTCTAGAGTTGGGTTTTTCAGATAATCAACAGTAGGTATAGATTCGATATCTTTCAGCCTAGGATTTGGCAATCGCATTTGGATCGAGTTGCTTCTGTTCATCTTGATTGGGAGTTCGAGCTATTTCTGGATTTGTGCTTTGGAGATGGAGATTACCGATGCTGGAGTTTCTTCCTTAAAAACTATTGGAGTTGTTGTTCCGCTGCTGTGTTATCTTTTTTTTCCGCTGCTATTATCTTGTATCATATCTCTGATGTTTATCGATGTTCACTGTACCATTAATGTTGTATCAGTTATTGTATCAAATGTTGTATATTGATATATTCTTTTTCTTCCGCTGTGTTGTTTTACTTAATGGTGTTATAAGCTCCAGCGAACCAGATTTGGCGTTTGGATCTGCGGCATTTGAATACGAGTGTCGTATTCGGTGCCGATTTTCAAAGGTCGAGTCAGGATCACTACAAAATGACAAAACATTCGAGTCAGAACTAAAAGATCTTATGTATGTAAAATCAACAGTAAAGAAATATGAGTGTAACGGCTTCAGAGATGTTTACGGGATTTTACATCTCCTATCTAGTATCTAACGTGCATGGAATAACTTAAGAGATGTTCGTGATTCCATCTCCCAAGGATCAGTTAAACTATTCACATACATAGTACAATACGCTATTATAATATGTCTACAGTAAAGTAAAGTATTAAAATAGCACTAAGGCGTTACTCTATCCCATTTAACACATTTTTATTAATATTTTAGCCTATATAGTACCATAATTCCTCCATAAACTGGAGGGCTATCAGAGGGCACTCCATAGTGTACGACACAAACCAAACTCGTAATGGGCTCGATAAGGCATATGACAAGGCATGCGAGGCAATGCCAAGATAGGATTCTACCATTTGCAGAACCATGCTGGTGGTAAGGCAACCATAAAAAATTGAAGCTTGATCAAAGGAGATTGAGAAGAGTTCTTTCCTTATTATTACAGCGTATCGACCATTTGTAGTGGTACTCCCCTGTCCTCTACCTCTCCTCTTCTTGCACTCATACTCACTATCAGTGAATAGTAAGAGAATTTACTGAGGCATATAGACGGATATCTTAGGGCTATACTCATTCTGGGGCATTTGTAACCCTATCTCTAATGATTCGCCTAATGTGTTACCTGAGCTAAATTTCTTACTCAACCTTCAGCTCTGATACCAATTCTAAAGGTCTAGGCTTTTCAACCATCGATAGTGGCCACATTCGACTGGTAGGGTTTTCAACCAACCCCGCCCCGCCGCGGCATACAATGGTACCTTGCATTTGCTTTTACGGCCAGCCCCTCGACTCTCAACCAACCTGGTTAGCCAACCCCCCCCGGGGACATGTAGGGGTAAGGGACTTCTGCTCACCACCAAACAAAAAGCGAGAACCCCCTATCATGCTGAACTTAAAGCAAATGCGATTCCAAACCAAAGACTGAATGCTATCGAATCAACATCTACTATCCAACTATCTAGAAACCTGACTCTAGGCTGCCAATGTGGAAAATTTTAGGCATCCAGAGTTTAGTAAGGGAACAATAAACTCCAGGTCAGTCGTGAGACTGGTGTGCGCAAACGAAACAGTTTTATTTGAAAAAAACAAACAAAAAGAGTCTTAAAAGAAATTCGCTATGACTTTTACAGTCTTAAAACAAACTCTTGAATCACTCAAGACATTCTTATTTTCATCATAACAAATCAGAAACACTTAGAATTATGTGAAATGTAGATGATCAAGGAGCAAGAAAGGCATTTCAGCGCGATTCAGTGGATGATTTATGCCTTGAAAAAGAAGAACCAACTATCAATCCAGAGTGAGGCATCGACAATGATGATGTAGATTGGGAAGCTATCAAAGCAGATCCATGGCGTTGATGGATGGGTTGAAGTTTCTCAAAATATATAGTTTAAATAGGTTTGATTATATATAAATAATAATGCTTAGTTTGGTTTGGATTTAATTGGTTTAGATTTGTATAGATTTGTTTGAGTGTTATGTAACATAAACTTTGTTTAATTGGATGACTATTTGGATTAAACATTTCATTTTACATATCACTTATTGTTTGTATATAATCTTTCTCACAACATTATATATAATTCTTATACAGATTGATTAACACTTTATTTTGGAAAGTTGGGGTTAGGATTATAGTAAAAGTTAATGTTAGAGCTATAATCTTAGTTAATTATTTTTTTTGATGAAAAAGGGGGAGAATATATAAAATCTAGGATAGATTAAGGGGGAGTTTTGAAATGCAGGGTGAGTTATAATATATTTTATACATAGAGTTAGCATCATCAATATGGGGAAGAATATTACTACCTTAGGTATTGGTTTTTATGA
Organism: Allium cepa; assembly: GCA_030765085.1. Classification (NCBI taxonomy): domain Eukaryota; kingdom Viridiplantae; phylum Streptophyta; class Magnoliopsida; order Asparagales; family Amaryllidaceae; genus Allium; species Allium cepa. The sequence continues at coordinate 604,617,898 of CM060945.1, read as the reverse complement.
AAATATATATAGGATATTATATAAAATACAAATACTAATGGTTTATCAAGATATATATATATATATATATATATAGTGCATTATATTAGATAGGTATAAGACCATACAGAAGGTTTCAAAGGCATTAAAAATAGATTTCGAAGAAATTAGATGGGTGTCGTAAGCCTTGCGTACTTCCATAGGAAATGAAAGTCAAGGCTTCCACTAACACTACCCCTTTCGCATAGGTCGAACCTTTCGAAACGATTGGATCCGTCACTGTTTACTTCTCGTAGAAGAAAGGTCAACCAAAACCACCCTTCTGTAAGTACGAAAAGTTGGGCTTCCCCAATAGTTGAAGAAACGATCTTCAAAAGAAATCTTCTACAACCATCATTTGTCCACCAATGAACTCCATTTACATTAAATAGTCCTTCCGACACTATCATGACCTTTCGAGCCAATCTAAACATCCTTCTATACACATTCAAGTAACCCACCCTAAGTATGATTCTAGGTTTCAAAGGTGACAGGGGGTTAGAAATGCTTCCACTTATACACAAACAGCATAATGAAGTGTTCGAACCACTATTTTGTGGTTTCGATGACAACAACTACACACACGTATATATATAATATATATATAGTCTATTTATGTTACAACCCTGTTTTTGGAGATTACCTATTGTTAGCGCCAAAATTGGTCACTAACACCCAAATCCAAGTGAAAGTACCAAACAACAATCACAGTTCACGGGTAGGATGTATGTAGAGGATATTTAATATGAAGAATAACAGAAATTAAAATGAAAACGCCAAAATTGGTCACTAACACCCAAATCCAAGTGAAAGTACCAAACAACAATCACAGTTCACGGGTAGGATGCATGTAGAGGATATTTAATATGAAGAATAACAGAAATTAAAATGAAAGCGGTAAAGACACGGAATTTATAGTGGTTCGGCTAACTCTGGCCTACGTCCACTCCAGTAATTTCTATTTTATTGCTGTAACAATCGATTACAGTTACAAAGTGATAGGCTAGCCTTAGCCTTAGGAAATAGAAAGTCCGAAAGCAGAGGAGAAGAAGAAGATAAAAATGAAGTCCCTTTTTCTGAAGCTCTACGTGCTCTATTTATAGACACGTCCAGGTAGATGTTGGGCTCTCTGAATGATTCCGGCCCACCAAGGCCATATGCCGAACCGTGCTTCCCATTGTAACGGAACTACTCGTGCCGAACAACAACCATTGCCGTACCATCCTTTGCTAAACCCTCAGGCCGACCTACCTCCTAATGCCGAACCGCCATCGGATGCCGAACCATCCAAAGGCCGAGCCAGTAATGAGTGTCGAACTACCCTGATGCCGAACGATGTCTGATGCCGAACGAGGTTGGATGTTGAATGATGCTTCCATGCTGAACACTCGTCCAATGCCGAACGATGCCACCATGCCGAACGCTAGTCTAATGCCGAACGCTACTTCCATGCCGAACGCTGCTAGGATGCCGAGCGATACATCTAATGCCGATCGATCCCTGATGCCGAACGATCCATCCCGCCGAACGACCTACCATGCCAAACGATCCTTGATGCCGAGCGACCTACCAATGCCGAATGATCCAACGTGCCGAGCGACCTCGTATGCCGAACGATCCATCGTGCCGGTCGACCTACCATGCCGAATGGTTGCCAATGCCGAACCACATTTCCTAGACCCAAACTATAGTTGATCCATCTTTATCCAGTCATATTTCCATCTCCTAAGCACGTTGCGTCATCCATCCATCCAGTCGACTGAATCCATCGTACACCAGCCTTGACGAACGTGCAACTGATTAAGTTAAACCCGCATGTCCATGGCCTGGTAAAAAGGCGGGTTAACACTTGCCCCCCAAAACATGCCTTGCTATTGGAAGGTGTGTTTTGAATAGCCTCAAATCTGATATCCAAAGTCCACATCCTTTTTGTAACCATATCATCAAATCCACGACCTCTCCGGGCTTAATCTTGATTTTGTAGACCTTGCCGGGTCGTGTTATCCTGTTCCAGCCTTGACTTTTCCATCACGGGCTTGTATTTTCTCTGGCCTCGACTCTCCGGTCAAAGACTTTGATATTCACCGGCTTCAGCAATCCGGCTAAGGATTTTGATATTCTCCGGCCTCGACTCTTCGGTCAAGGACTTTTTATTTTCTCCAGCCTGGACTCTCCGATCAAGACTTTTTATATTCTCCGGCCTCGACTCTCCGGTCAAGGACTTTTTATATTCTCCGGCCTCGACTCTCCAGTCAAGGACTTTTTATATTCTCCAGCCTCGACTCTCCGGTCAAGGACTTTTTATATTCTCCGGCCTCGACTCCCCGGTCAAGGACTTTTTATATTCTCCAGCCTCGACTCTCCGGTTAAGGACCTTTCATATTCTCCGGCCTCGACTCTCCGGTCAAGGACTTTTTATATTCTCCGGCCTCGACTCTCCGGTCAAGGACTTTTTATATTCTACGGCCTCGACTCTCCGGTCAAGGACCTTTTATATTCTCCGGCCTCGACTCTCCGGTCAAGGACTTTTTATATTCTCCGGCCCCGACTCTCCGGTCAAGGACTTTGATATTCTGCCCGAGTCCATTTCTTCGCTCTCCGGCGAAAGGACTCGTAACTTGTGATCATTGCCCCGTCTCTCCGGTCGGGACAGTAACTATAAAACCTGAACTGTTTATTACATTGATCCAAAACCAAATATAAAACCAGAAATCCATATCAAAAATCAAACATCCAAACCAGAATGGGAAACCAAGAAAAAACCAACCAAATCGGGAGTTCAATCCAAACTCCAAAACCATACCAAAGTAAAGTAAATGTCCGAAATACAAAAGAGAAAACCAAAGTTTGCAGAAAACTAGAAAGAAAGTAGGATTTCATAGACTCAAGTAGTATGGTTTTCAGTTATCTCAGAGCACGCCTAGGGACCGTCCTCAATCCCGTACGTGTGTGAGTGACCTAGCCGTATTACTTTGAGTTCTATTATTCAAAACCATGAACCTGTTTAGTTGATAGTAAACCGGCGTTGACCAGACCCAATGCCGCCATTGCTAGAGGTAGGTGGTGGTTGCTCTTGCTCCACTGCCGTAGTTCGATTCCTGACATATTAGTGTAGGTGACCATTCCTTACATGCTCCTCAATGATATCCCTCAAATGCCTACAGTCATTTGTGTTATGCCCATCCAGCTCATGGAATAGGCAATGCTTTCTCGATGTCCGTTCGTATTCTGAAGGCTCTCTCTTTGCTGGCCTTCGGTATTGGAGCCGCCCTCGAGTGTCCAAGTAAATCCTTTCTAGAGTCTTAGTTAAATCTGTGTAAGAAGAAAACTTTAACTCCCTCCGAGGTTTCTTCGAAGTGCCACCATTTCCATTCGTTTTCCTTTTTCCTTTATCATCTTTACTTAGATCCTCCCTGGATGGACGTCCACCCCTCAATGCATAAGCTTCAGCCTCTCTCCCTACTCTCTCAGCCTGCACATCCTCCTGTCTCAAGAACCTTTCCGCCTCATGATAGAACTCCCCGAGATCCCTCGGTGGGTCCCGTTCCAATGATATTTTGAAATCCGAGTTATCCGCGATTCCCGAGACGGCTGCCATCAAAACCATTGACGGATCGGGTCGATCCACTGAGGCTACCACTGCGTTGAATCTGGTTAAGAAGTCCCTGAGCGATTCCCCTTTCCATTGTTTTATAGATGTCAGAGTCATCACGTTCTTGGGTCTAACTATGTGGACCCGAAACTGTCTCATAAACCTCTCAATTAGCTCCGTCCATGTGCCGATAGAACCATTCTCCAGCTGTCTAAACCACATAGCTGCGATATCTGTCAAATACAATGGGAAGCATCGAGTCATGACCTCATCCGATGCCCCCAGTACCTCCATATGCCTTATGTATTTCGTCAGATGAACCGTTGGATCCGCCTTCCCATTATACATTACCAAATTTGGTAGCTTAAATTCGGGTGGGTTCCTAGCTTGCCTGATAGTAGGAGTAAAGGGACTCCTATTTACATCCTCCAAGTCTCTATTTACCTATCCACCCCTCATAGCCCGTCTAACCATCTCCGCTAATCTGTCGTTGCCCCCAAGATGTAATCCTTGTCCATCGCCTCTGGTCTGCCCCTCGAGTTTATGAGGGAATTCTGGCACATACTCCTCATCTCGCACTCCTGCACTCCTGTTGGTGTCGGGTTGCACAACATCGTCTGGTATCCCTCCATGGGTTGGTCCAACATTTCCTGGTAGTATGCCCCCAAGTCTAGATCCATCTGGATTGATAGTTGTATGTTGATTGGGGGTTGCCCCCGCCGAGCTATTCCCTCTGCTTGCTGGTTGAGTGCTTCTGATCTAGCTCCACGGATCTGAGCTCCTGCATTTTCTGTTTGTGCAAATTGTCTAAGAAGAGTCTGCATCATCTCCTCTTGTCTTTTCATCATCGCCTCCATTTCCTCTCTAGTGATGTAAATGGATGCTCCACCTACTCCATCTCCAGAGGAAGCCTCTTTACTTCCCTCCTGATTGCTCCTTTCCATTACTTGCTTCCTTGCTGATGGTCTAGCCATTGCTCTTTTAAATCCAAGTTTCTAACTCCAAAATTCCTGAGTTCAACTCTCAATGAAAGCACCAAAATGTTAGCGCCAAAATTGGTCACTAACACCCAAATCCAAGTGAAAGTACCAAACAACAATCACAATTCACGGGTAGGATGTATGTAGAGGATATTTAATATGAAGAATAACAGAAATTAAAATGAAAGCGTCAAAATTGGTCACTAACACCCAAATCCAAGTGAAAGTACCAAACAACAATCACAGTTCACGGGTACGATGTATGTAGAGGATATTTAATATGAAGAATAACAGAAATTAAAATGAAAGCGGTAAAGACCCGGAATTTATAGTGGTTCGGCTAACTCTGGCCTACGTCCACTCCAGTAATTTCTTTTTTATTGCTGTAACAATCGATTATAGTTACAAAGTGATAGGCTAGCCTTAGCCTTAGGAAATAGAAAGTCCGAAAGCAGAGGAGAAGAAGAAGAAGAAGATAAAAATGAAGTCCCTTTTTCTCAAGCTCTACGTGCTCTATTTATAGACACGTCCAGGTAGATGTTGGGCTCTCTGAATGATTCCGGCCCACCAAGGCCATATGCCGAACCGTGCTTCCCATTGTAACCGAACTACTCGTGCCGAACAATAACCATGGCCGTACCACCCTTTGCTAAACCCTCAGGCCGACCTACCTCCTAATGCCGAACCGCCATCGGATGCCGAACCATCCAAAGGCCGAGCCACTAATGTGTGCCGAACTACCCCGATGCCGAACGATGTCTGATGCCGAACGAGGTTGGATGTTGAATGATGCTTCCATGCTGAACACTCGTCCAATGCCGAACGATGCCATCATGTCGAACGCTAGTCTAATGCCGAAAGCTACTTCCATGCCGAACGCTGCTAGGATGCCGAGCGATACATCTAATGTCGATCGATCCCTGACGCTGAACGATCCATCCTGCCGAACGACCTACCATGCTGAACGATCCCTGATGCCGAGCGACCTACCAATGCCGAACGATCCAACGTGCCGAGCGACCTCGTATGCCGAACGATCCATCGTGCCGGTCGACCTACCATGCCGAATGGTTGCCAATGCCGAACCATATTTCCTAGACCCAAACTATTGTTGATCCATCTTTATCCAGTCATATTTCCATCTCCTAAGCACGTTGCGTCATCCATCCATCCAGTCGACTGAATCCATCGTACACCAGCCTTGACGAACGTGCAACCGATTAAGTTAAACCCGCATGTCCATGGCCTGGTAAAAAGGCGGGTTAACACCTATTAAATAATTTAATATTGTAAATTAAAATAAAATTGGATATTTTATATTGTTTATTTGAAATAAACAATGAATTTTGGAAATTAAAATGAGAAAATAAAATTTAAAACTTTATATTATTTTTTTGGGTTAATAATAAATGGAAAATAGTTTTTATTTAGAGAAAATGCAATAATTGTATTAATTATTGCCAATTACTACTTCTAATAATTTTTAAAATAAGTATTTGATTTTTAAAGATAGTTTAATCAAATAAAAAGGTGGAAATTGATTTCAAAACTAGTTTTAATTTTAAAATTGAGTTTAGAATGGTTAGTTATATTTTTCTAAGTAAGAAAAATATTTTTATGGAATTTTAGAAGTTAAAAATAAGGTTTTGTGCATTTATTTGCAAAATTTGTGTATTTTTGTAAAATAAAGGATTTTAATAATAAAATTGTTTTAAAAATTAAAAATAATCTTTTTATATAGTATAAAATATGTTATTTTATATGTATTTAAATTTACATACTTTGTTGTGTGAAAACGTAAAAGAAAATGACATTTGTTTATTTACATGGTGTAAATATGTATACATCAATTAAGTGTTGAATATTTAACCAATAGGCCATTTTATTTCTTTCTACTAATGGATCCAAGGCCCATTGGTGCTTAGCCAGGTAAGGAGTGAGAAAAAAAAACTTACTGTACGTTCATATTGCATTGCTCATCTTCTTCTTCCTCTCTTGTAAACAAAATAAGAGAAAAAGAAAATCCACCGTTCCCTCAATTCAAGCTCAAATCATCAAGTTAATTCAACAAAATTAAATCTTTTTCAATCTAGAGTGATAATCTAAAGGCAATCAATATCTTGACCTTATAATTTCATCAAATTCTAATTTGAGAAGGAGGTTTCTAATTTACTCTATATTTTTGTTTGCATGTACTGTATTTGTTTCCTATGGATTCAAAGAGGCTTCAATCTAGGTGAAAGATTCAATTTTTGACGCAGCAGATTATAACGATGACGACGAAATGAAGATTTCGTGTCAAACTAATCGATGAAACGACTAGATGAAACAAGATAAATCGATGGATTGAAAAATACCGAATGCCCAAATTCGTTGATCTCGAAAGATACCGAATTTTAGCTATCACCAACATGTTGATTGCGCACGATACCGTGTTAAAAGATCTACGATTCTTCTACGTTGATCTCGCGCACGAGATTCCGTGAATCGGCTTCAAATCAGTTGATTCGAGAGCACTCGAATACCGCAAATGGAGAATGGTGCTCACACTCAACATCCAATTTCAAGAGACACAAAGCACTCACACAAAGTTTTTTTCAAAATTCCCCTCCTACAAATGACCATCACCCCTCTACTTATAGAGATTTACAACTCACACAACACAGTTTTCACCGACCTACCATAGGTCGCTAAGGACCTAGCAGTACGCGACTCAACACATAACGACCTAAACTCATACAACTTATTACAATACGCGACTTAACAATTACAAACACAACACACAACTCAACCGACCTAACAGGTGGTCGACCTACGACTTAGAAACATTCACGACCTAGTACATACAACACATAAAAATACAAACACGTTACAACACATATAATATACACGCGACCTTACACAATGCGGCATCCTGGAGCGACCTGAGATGAGCGACATTAAGCCTGAGCGACATAAAAACTGAGCGACCTAACACACTGGGTCGTAGGTCATTGTCATTTCCTGTATCCCCGTATCCTTCTCCCTCCGTTTCTCCTTAGTTCGTAGGTCGCTAAGTCGTTCGCGACCTAAGATACACAACCCCGCACCAGGTCGTTCGCGACCTAAGATATGCGGCTTGCTTTCCAGGGTCGCTACCTCGCTGGACTTCTTGATTCCTTGAACCATTATTTTGTTCGAGTTAGGTCGTAACTTGCAAATAGAGTTAGGTCGAAACTTGCAGATATGTTACGATGCATCATCCTCCCCCAGTTGACAAGAATTCGACCTTGAATTTGCACCTTCTTCTCCCTCAGTAAGCTTATCCCCCAGATGTGGAACCAAATGCTTAACATTGAAAACATCAGAAGTATGGACATGATCCGGCATTCTAAACTGATAAGCATTATCATTGATGTTCTTCAAGATTTCCACTGGACCAATTTTTCGAGCTTTCAACTTGTTGTAAGTTCCCACTGGAAAATGATCTTTCATCATAATGGCGTAAACCAAATCACCTTCCTTGAAGCCCACACTTCTTCGCTTCTTATCCGCCAGTTGTTTGTACTTCTCATTTGATGCAAGCAATTGTTCGTGAACCGTTCTGTGACACTCCAGCAACTCAGTCACAAAATCACAAGCTCGCTTAACAACTCCATTCTCATATGGCACGGTCGTCAAATCTAACGGTCCCTACGGAATTGCTGAATATACACTTGAAACGGACTGAATCCAGTACTTTGATTAACAACGTGATTATGTGCAAATTCGGCTTGACATAACTTCATATCCCAGCTCTTCAAATTATCTTTTACAAGACATCTCAGCAAGTTTTCCAATGATCTATTCACCACCTCTGTTTGCCCATCTGTTTGCGGATGATAAGCGCTACTAAAATTCAGTTTTGTTCCAACCATCTTCCACAAACTCAACTAGAAATGACTTAGAAATCGCGTATCCCGGTCAGAAAAAATGGATTTAGGTAGTTCATGTAGTCGATAAACTTTCTTAAAGAACAATTGAGTAACCCGGACTACATCAGCGGTCTTCCTATAGGCTATGAAGTGTGCCATTTTCGAAAATCTATCTACCACCACATATATGGAATCATTTCCTCGTTGAGTTCTCGGCAAACCCAAAACAAAATCCATGCTGATATCAACCCATGGTCTGGTAGGCACAGGTAATGGCATATATAATCCCGCATTCGTAGTTGTTCCCTTGGAAACTTGACATATGTGACATCTCTCCACAAATCTTTCAATTTCTTTTCTCATGGATGGCTAAAAATAAGATTAAGAAATCAACTGCAAAGTACGATCTCTTCCCACATGTCCTTCCTCATGCAATTCTATGATAATCTTCATTCGCGAACTGCAATCTGGTATACATAATTGATTTCCCTTGAAAATAAAACCATCTACTAACACGTAATCATCAGTCTTCCCCTTCGTGACTTCATCTACAATCTTCACAAAATAAGGATCTTCAACAAACAATTCTGGCAACACGTCAAACCCCGTCACTTCAACCTTCATTGTAGTCAATAATTGATTTCTTCTACTCAATGCATCTGCCACATGGTTTGTAACTCCCGACTTATGTTTCACAACAAATGTAAATTGTTGCAAGTATGCAATCCATGATGCATGTCTAGCTGCAATCTTGTCCTGCCCTTGCAAATGCTTCAACGCTTCATGATCAGTATATAAAACAGATTCTTTATGGAACAAATAGTGTCTCCAATGCTTCACGGCTTACACAACAACATAAAATTTACATCATAGGTATTATATCTCATCTTGGCTCCCGAAAGCTTCACACTAAAATAAGCAATAGGACGGCCCCTCTGACTTAACACACCTCCAATTCCAACCTTCAATGCATCAGTATGTAACTCAAACAACAACTAGAAATCCGGCAAAACTAGAATAGGTGCTATCGTCAAAAGTTCCTTGATTTGCTCAAAAGCAAAAATTGCTTCCTCCGACCATGAAAACTGCTTTCCCTTCATACAATCAGTAACTGGTGCCATCACGCTACTGAAATGTGGAATAAACCTTCGGTAGAATGATGCTAAACCATGAAAACTTCTCACTTCAGTTATGGTCCTGGGCTATGGCAAATTTCTGATTGCTTCAACTTTACTTTGGCTACCTGTATACCTCCTTCTGATACAACATATCCCAAAAATAGAACATTATGCGTCATGAACACGCATTTCTTCGTTGCAGCATAAAATTGTTCCTGTCGTAGTATCATCAACACTTCTCTTAGATGATGCAAGTGTTCTTCTAGGTTTCTACTATATATCAGTATATCATCAAAATACACCACCAAGAACTTCCCAACAAATTGTCTAAAGATCTGATTCATCACCCGCATAAACGTATTAGGTGCATTCAAAAGACCAAACGGCATAACTAGCCATTCATACAACCCTTCTCTAGTCTTGAATGTTGTCTTCCATTCATCCCCTGGTCGAATTCGAATTTGATGATATCCGCTCTTCAGATCAATCTTGGAAAATATAGCAGCTCCATTCAACTTGTCTAACAAATCATCCAATCTGGGCATTGGAAATCTGTACCTCACAGTAATCTTGTTCAATGCCCGACTATCGGTACACATTCTCCAAGTCCCATCCTTCTTCGGTACTAACAAAGATGGTACTGCACAAGGACTTAAGTTCTCTTGTATGCGTCCTTGTTCAAGCAACTCTTCAACCTGTCTTCTCAACTCCTCTTGTTCCTTTGGACTCATCCTGGAATGTGGTCTATGTGGCAAAACAGCTCTTGGAACAAGATCTATTTGGTGTTGTATGTCCCTCAATGGTGGTAATTCTTTTGGCAATTCTTCAGGAAATACATCTTTAAATTCTTCCAATACTGTTTTGACTTCCTTTGGAATTTCAACCTCCTCACTAATTTCAAGTCCGATCAACAAAAACACTTTGGGCTCGTCCTCCACTTCTTTGACAAACTCCTTCAAAGATAACAAAGTCTTTAGTTCTTCAATCTCCTCCAACTTGCTTTCTTCTTGTTGTCGTTTCTTCGGAACCAAAGTGATTTTAGTGCCCTCGAACATGAAACTGTAGCTATCGGTACGACCATCATGTTGCACCGCTCTATCATACTGCCAAGGTCTCCCCAATAATAGATGACATACATCCATATCGACCACATCACACCAAATTTCATCTTTGTATTTCTTCCCAATTGAAAAAGTTACACAAGCTCTTCGATTAACCTTCACTTCTCCACCTTTTCTCAACCAAGCTAACTTGTAAGTCTTAGGATGCTTTTCAGTCTTCAATGCCAACTTCTTTACAGCTTCTAAAGAGATAATGTTATCACAACTTCCAGCATCGATAACAAATTTACAAACCTTCCTCAGAATAGTGCACGTCGACTGAAAAATGTTACTCCTCAACCAACTAGACTCCTTCTCTTGCATTGGTGTCAAACAAGATCTCCTCATCATTAAATTACATCCTTCGTCTCCCGACAATTCTTCCTCCTCCTCAACTTGTGGTGAATTAGAATATTCTACTTCTGCATCCTCATCTTCCACCTCAGCAATCATCGCTCGCTTCTTCGGCTTTGGACATTCATTGCTTTTATGACCAAACTCTTGGAAATTAAAGCATTTGATACTACTATTGACCTTGATCTTGGCAACTTCACTAACAACTGGTTTATTAACAGCCTTGCAAACATTCGCATTGCTACTAGACCCTTTCACTTGATTGTTGGAATTTGTAAACACACCATCACCTCTTCTGCCTTGCTACTCCCAAGCTAGAGCCTTTTGATGTGCTTCAGTGACAGATCTCGGATCAAACATATTCACCATATCTTGAATCTGCATTCTCAACCCTCCAACAAATCTAGCGGTCAATTGTTCCTCTGTCTCCATGATATCATTCATCGCAATCAATTGATAAAATTCATCCGCATAATCATTCACCGACTTTGTTCCCTATCTCAAGTTCTGCAATCGCTGATACATAAGAGATTAATAATTATACGGTTAGAAAGTAGCTTTCATTAACTTCTTCATCTTCTCCTATGAAGTAATCTTCGACTTTTCTATCCTTTCCCGTGTAAGTTTAGTTTTTTGCCACCATGCCATAGCTCTTCCTCTCAAACGAGTAGCAATCAACTTAACTCTACGATGCTCAGGAACTTCTTTGAAGTCAAAAATTTCCTCAACATTTGATAACCAATCCAAAAATTCTTCATCAATCATTCCACCTTTGAATTCTGGAATTTCAGTCTTCATCCCGAACTCCCATTTACGATCATCTTCTGCATCCCGATATGGATTTCATACTTGGTCTCGATCTCGATAATGAACACTACCTCTATCACCATCTTCATCATAAACAAATGTACTTCTGTATCGATCTCGACCATCAACATCTCCACGATCACGCATGTCTCTTCTGTTATGTCTTTCAACGTCATGATATGACTCATTTTCAAATCCACGTGGGGTTCTTCTCTCTTCTCCTTGATACTCATAGTGTTCTCTTCTTATGGAAACTGATGATCCTCTTCGATCTCGATGGGATTGTGGTGACACCCTTCTCGCTTCCGCAACCGATGGCGAAACTCTATTTTCTCCATGGTTCGAGACTGCCGACCTTCTCCTTTGACTTTGATTCATGTCAATCATCAATTTCTCTAACTTCCCAATACCTTCATCAAACTTTTCATTGATGCGTTGTTCCATTTTCTCAGCTTCTTCTCTTCTATACAACACTTCAACATTCTGATGACGGTTAGCTCTCCTCGGCGGCATGATTAATCTTTCACAACTTAACTCGGCTCGGCTTTGAATTCTTCCAAGTGATGCACGGCTTCAACTTAGGTTCTCGGCTTGAACTTCAACTAGCTCGGCCTTGATCTACAAAGTGATGCATGCCTCCACTTATAGCTCCGATCTAAACTTGAACAAATCTCCCACAAACTTGAACAAGCTCGGCTTCAACTTCAACTAGATCTCGGCCTTGACTCTTCTAACTCTTCTCTTTGGCTCCAAGGACTCGGCTTAGCTATGATTGGCTAAGTCAAGCTCTGATACCAAACAGATGCAGTGGATTATAACGATGATGACGAAATGAAGATTTTGTGTCAAAATAATCGATGAAACGATTAGATGAAACAAGATAAATCGATGGATTGAAAAATACCGAATGCCCAAATTCATTGATCTCGAAAGATACCGAATTCTAGCTATCTCCAACATGTTGATCGCATACGATACCATGTTAAAAGATCTACGATTCTTCTACGTTGATCTCACGCACGAGATTCCATGAATCGGCTTCAAATCCGTTGATTCGACCGCACTCGAATACCGCAAATGGAGAAAGGAGCTGACACTCAACTTCCAATTTCATGAGGCACAAAGCACTCAAACAAAGTTTTTTTCAAAAATCCCCTCCTACAAATGACCATCACTCCTCTATTTATAGAGATTTACAACTCACACAACACAGTTTTCACCGACCTACCATAGGTTGCTAACGACCTAGCAGTACGCGACTCAACACACAACGACCTAAGCTCATACAACTTATTACAATACGCGACTTAACAATTACAAACACAACACACAACTCAACCGACCTAACAGGTGGTCGACCTACGACTTAGCAACATTCACGACCTAGTACATACAACACATAAAAGTACAAACACGTTACAACACATACAATACACACGCGACCTTACACAATGCGGCATCCTGGAGCGACCTAAGATGAGCGACATAAGGCTTGAGCGACCTAAAAGCTGAGCGACCTAACACACTGGGTCGTAGGTCGTTGTCATTTCCTGTATCTCCGTACCCTTCTGCCTCTGTTTCTCCTTAGGTCGTAGGTCGCTTGGTCGTCCGCGACCTAAGATACACAACTCTGCACTAGGTCGTTCGCGACCTAAGATATGCGGCTTGCATTCCTGGGTCGCTACCTCGCTGACTTCTTGATTCCTTGAACCGTTATCTTGTTCTAGTTAGGTCGTAACTTGCAAATAGAGTTTGGTCGAAACTTGCAGATATGTTGCGCTGCATCAATTTTGCAACCAAAATCCAACTCTTTCCATTGCAACAGCAAGGTAAGTTGAAATACTCGCATAATCTAGCTGAGCCAAGCTCAAAAAATTGCAAAAGCAATAGAAAATTTAGCTTTTGTTGATAAATTTTTGCAGTAGTTTATCTCTTTGAAATCTGTTTCATATTGCCTCTTTGAATGCATATAACTTTTCATTCCGGCAACGAAATGCCGCAGGATTTTTTTCATTTGGTAGCTTGCATGTTGATCTTCATCTCCGCAAATTATGGTTGAAAAATATTGTCATTGGATGTTTAAAATAGTGGAAGAAAATCAACTCAACCACAGATTGTTGCCTGTAGAAATTTTTAAAGTTGCTGCAAACATGGTCTGAGTATATGTTTGTGAAAGCATAACTCTTTCATTTCTTAGTGGAATTCATCGATTCTTTTTTTTTTTATTTGAAGGATGAAGCTTACTATTATATGCATACCTATTTTTAGCTCAATCCAAGATAATTTTATGATCTGTCTCAGGCCTGGAAGTTGAACCCGAGACGGTTTTCAGGCCTGTACCTTTTCATTTTGGTTTTTGAACTGCTGCAAGCATGGCCTGAGTCCATGTTTGAGACAATGTAACTTTTTCATTTGCAGTTGGAATTTACTGATTCTTCTTTTGTTTGAAATATGAAGTCTTCTAATATGTGCGTGCTTCGGCTCACTATGATGTTGTTTGTTCCTCTATTTTAGGTTTGTAATTTGGACACAAGATGGTTTTCAGGCCTGGGCGTATTTTTATTTTTGAACTGTTGCAAACATGGCCTGAGTCCATGTTTGAGACATCGTAATTTTTTCATTTCCAGTCATAATTCATCGATACTTTTTTTGTTTGAAAGTTAAATTTTTCTATTTTGTAATCACCATTTTTTAATTCAATCAAAGGTTGTTTGTCCACCTGTTTCATGTTTGAAAGTTGAACCTAGAGAAGATTTCAGACATGGGTATTGTGTTGCCGATGCATTTCTATATTCTTTTTCCGTCCGATTTTTGACTTTTATTTCATGTTTTTGTGATATTTCTGAAATGTTTTGAGGCCATGATGTCTATCGGTTGATTTTCTAAATTTTGGAGATTTTGAATTTCAAATTTTGGATTAAATTTGAATTGAATTTGAATTGAATTTGAATATCGATTTGAGTTATTTCCTGGCTTTTTATTCATTTTCGGGCATGGATTTTTCCAAACCTTTTTGAAATAATTTTAAAATAAATGGTCATTTTAAATTATTATTATATAATATTTTTAAAGTATTTTCAAATATAGAATTTATTTATTCTCGATAATAAAGGAATTTTCAAATATGGCTTTCGAAATGGGTATTAAAGCTTGTTTTCTCAAGTAAACTATTTTATATATAAAATACACATTTCTGCACTATTCGAGCGAATAAGAAGGAGAATTATATGGTTTGGTAAGACGTGTTTATCTTATCGGTTAATTCTCGACTTGTCTGTTTGATCGTTTTGATTTGCGAGACGTGTTTACCGATGAGATGAGGTAAACTTTTATTGCTTGAGTGTGAAATTTACTAGAGGCTAGTAAACCATTTAGTGCGAACATGTGGTATGCGGCACATGTTAACAATGTTTGGGTTCCTATACGAAAGTTTGTGACACATTTGTCTAAGAGACATATTTTCCAGCACCGGACCTTCAGGTCATTTGTCCTTCGAGATGTTTGTCTAAGAGACGTATTTTTTCATTGCGACGTATTTGTCCTTCGGGAAGTTGTCCTACGGGATGTTTGTCTAAGAGACGTATTTATTGTCCTTCGGGACGTTTGTCTTAGAGATGTGGCGCCTTATTTTAAGAGAGCAGTACTTGGCGGGCATCGGCCATAAGCACGTGCTACATTTTTGAGATGATTTCACTGATGTTTTTGATTTCCCTAGTGTATCGCCCTGTTAACCCTATTCTGCACGACGACCTAATTACTCAATGAAGGCAAGCGATCCAGCGAGTTAACATAGTAATAGCTAGCGATTAACAACCTAACGAGATAAAGTACTGCGACCTAAACTTGTGACGAGCTAACGACCTAGCAACCCATACAGATCAACGGCATAACATAATAGTGGAGTAAACACTACAGTGTCTCAGCGATCTAAGCATTCTCAACAACCTAAGCGACCTACGTGCCAACAAGTTAAGCGACCTAAGTGTCGGCGACCTAAGCGATCTAGCGACTCAGCGAGGTAACCTAGCGACCTAGCACCTACTTAACCCGCATCTTTTTAAGCTCTTGCATATAGGTCGCTCCCAACCTTAGGTCATAGCCTCACCCATAACTATCATAAGTTGCTCCATTTAAGTCGCTCACCACTCTCATAGGTCGCTAGGACCTACCAGCAGAAGCAATTGATCAAAGCGCGACCATTATAAGCCACAGCCCATGTCCATTAGGTCGCTTACGACCTACGACCTAACCCACTCCTATGTCGCCCATGACCTACGACCTAACTCCAGAATCTCCCTATAAATACCTCGCCTACCCCACCTGGAAAAGGACTTTTGGATCATTTCTAGAACATCTATACTTTGCTATTTTCTCGTCTCCTTCAACACTTCAAACACCGAAGACACTTCAATGAACTTTGAGAGAGATCTAACACATTCAACATGAATTCGAAGAGCTCTTCTACATTGAAGTTCTGGCTACTTGTCTTCGTTGTGCTGTAATCAAAGATCATTGTAAAAGTTGTAATCGAATCAGCAATAAAGAGGATTAAAGTGGACGTAGGCTTGACATTGAGCCGAACCACTATAAAAACTATTGTCTCTTTACTTGACTTTCTGTTATATTCTGCTTATCTCTAGTTCCCGTACCAACGGGTGGTGCTTTCACATTTTCACAACTTACAACGGGGTGTTAGCGTCGAGTTTTAGCGTTAACATTTTTGGTGCTTTCACCGAGAAATTGAACTCAGGGTGTATTCATCATTGCTTCACAAAAGTTCGTTGAAAGAATTTCTCTCAAAACCAGAAGTCTATCTGAGATTATGGCTCTTGGAAGAAAGCGCAGATCTACTAGACCCGGTGATGCCCATGAAAATACTGCCACTTCTCCTCCGTTAAGTCAAGCAGCTACAAGTGTTGGAATTACACGAGCACGGTTAGATGCTGCAATGTCTGGGTTATATCAGCAAATGGAAGCCCAAAACACTTTAATGCTTGATAGGTTGAATGCTTTGCTCGGAGCTAACCATCAAACAGTGAATAATGAAGAAACCTTTGCTGATGATGTTCGTAATCCTGAAGGGAGGAATATTCCTCAAAAGGCGGCTGGCCCTGCCGAAGGGGCACCTCCACAAACTGGAGGATCAAGGCCGCAGCCGACTCTCCGCGAATGTTTTTCTAGACAAACTTCCAAGAAAATGGCTGAAGTCTGTCCCCCAGAGCCTCTAAACGATGAGGAATACCTCTCGGGAATGGTTCGACAGATTATGAAAGAAAGTATGCAAAGGGAAGAAAATGAAAAAGAATGGGGGTTCGCTCCAAGAAGGACTCCGTTCATCGAAAGAATTCTGAAGGCGGAATTCCCAAGGAAGTTTGTTCCCCCCACCATTCCAGCTTATCGGGGAGCAAGCTACCTTAACCAATTTTTATATAAGTATGATTGGCACACGACTGGTGCCAGAGCACCAAAAGAGATCAAATGCCTATACTTTCCAGTATACTTGGAAGGATTGGCTCTACTCTGGTTTACAAAGCTACCAGTCCGATCTGTAGACCAGTTCTCCGATGTAACTCGGAAGTTTAAAGAACAATTCAGGTTGTATGCTTCAAAGGCGAAGGACATAATGTCACTGTCCAGCCTGGAATAGAATCCCGGAGAATCTATTAGATCTTTCTTGAACCGCTTCAACATAGCCTTGGCTGAAGTCGACAATGCAGAGCCACGAATGATTTTGACCTACTTGATGAGGGCTATCGACAAATCGAGTGAGTTTGGGAAATGACTGAAGATGAAGGAGCCAAACTCGCTTGAGAAATTCTACAAGAAGGCGGACGAGTTCATGCGCTTGGAAAGCCTTCCCGTGCCGGCGAAAGGGCTATTGATGGAGGTTGAGAATAACACTGCTGCTCCTACCAAAAAGGAATCCGGAGGTTAGAAGAGGGAGAATAACGGTGGGAAGAAGCAGAAGGATGTGAAGAAACCTCGCTTCTTCAAGCCTTCAGATTTCACTCCTTTAACTGATGCTCCGGAGAATATTTTTTCCGCTACTTAAGATGCCGTTGAATATCCTAAACCATCTGTGTTGAAGCTTGGGAAAAATGTTGTTCGAAATGGGAGATTTTTTCGGTTTCATAATCAACCCAGTCATGATACTAACGAATGTCGCCATTTGAAGAGTTTGATTGAAGAACTGCTGAGAGAGAACAAGGTGCAACATTATGTTAAGAGAAATAGGAATGACCTAACTTCATCAACTAAGGGCCAGCAACTTCCTGCTCATCCATCTGGCTTAGGTGAGAGGACTACCGCGCATGAATCAGAGAGGTCTGTTATTAATGTAATCGCGGGAGGTCCTTACCTAGCAGGCAGAAGCTGGGGCGAGATGGAAAGATATGCTCGTGCTTTGAAATATGCTCCAGCAGAAGAAAATGTTTTTGTGTTGGAAGATGATGCACCTTTGAAGCAGCAAAGAACTTTTAATGATGACATTGTGTTCATGGTCAGGGACTCCATGGGTGTTGAAACTCCTACCATGGACCCCCTGGTCATCTCTGCAGGTGTCTGACCTGCTATTGTAAGAAGGGTACTTGTTGACTGTGGCACCTCTTGCAATATCCTCTTCAAAAAGACATTCGATCAAATGAAGATTCCTATGGCTGATGTTCAAGCTTCATCGCGGAAGATTGTTGGGTTTACAGGGGAACCAAAGCAGCCAATTGGAACTATTGACTTATTCCTGGAGCTTGGAGAGGGGCAGAAAAAGGTGGTTTGAAAGCTGACTTTTGTGATTGTTGATGGATTTTTTGCTTACAATTCCTTCCTGGGCCGGCCAACTATTGTAGCATTCAAGGCAATTCTCGCTCTGTAGTGCCTTACTATGAAGTTCCCAACGGATAATGGCGTTTGTGTTATTAAAGGGGATCAGAATGATGGGCGAGAATGTTATCTTATAGAGTGCAGGAAGCAAGGAAGAGAGAGATGGAAAAGGATGCGGCAGCTCCACTCCGCATCAAAGAACCAACCTTGTAGCAATTACAGGATGGACACTGCACTGGCGACCATAGTGGTGAACGAAAAGAAATGGATCCCAGAAAAGCCAGTACAGGGGAGAATAGAGCAGTGCCAGTGGAAGTAACAGTGCCAGTACCTGTTGACCCGAAAGATCCAAACAAGGTGCTTAATGTGGGTTCTCAACTTAATGTGACGGTTCAAAATATTTTGAAATCATTCTTGAAAGAAAATCTGGATGTATTCGCTTGGAGTCATGCCGATATGTGTGGAATATCTCCAGAAATCGCAGTACACATTCAGAATATTGATCCGAAATTTTCACCTATGAAGCAGAAAAGAAGAACCTAGGGTCCAGAAAGGTCAACAGCAGTAAATGACGAAGTAGATCGGCTCATGGAGAATGGCTTCATCGGAGAGTCCACTTACCCAAATTTGGTTTCTAATCCGGCGCTGGTTAAAAAAGCAAACGGAAAGTGGAGAGTATGCATCGATTTTTCAGATTTGAACAAAGCCTGCCCCAAAGACTGCTTCCCGTTACCTAGGATTGATTAATTGGTGGATGGAACAGCCGGGCATGAATTGTTGTCTTTTATGGATGCTTACTCCGGATATAACCAAATCAGGATGTATGAGCCAGATCAGGAGGACACGAGCTTCATCACCGATGTTGGTCTTTACTGCTATAGATCATGCCCTTCGGACTGAAGAATGCGGGGGAAACTTACCAAAGACTTGTTAATGCTATTTTCAAACCATAGATTGGCATGACTATGGAAGTTTACGTTGATGATATGTTGTGAAATCAAAGAAGGCAGTGGACCATATGAGTCACTCGGCAGAAATGTTCGCAGTCCTCCGAAAGTATGGAATGAAGCATAATCCTTTGAAATGTTCATTCGGGGTAGAGTCTAGGAAATTCTTGGGTTTCATTGTGAGTGCTAGGGGCATCGAAGCTAATCCTGCTCAAATTACTACTCTAAGAGAAGTCAAATCCCTTAGGACAAAGAAAGAATTGCAAAGCCTCAATGGGAAAGTCGCTGCTTTGAGTCGGTTTATTTCCAAGGCCACAGATAAATGCATTCCATTCTTTGACGGCCTAAAGAAAGGAAAGAAAAACTTTAAATGGACTCCGGAATGTCAGAAAGCTTTCGATGAACTAATTCGCCACATGGAAGCGCCTCCAATACTTTCGAAGCCCAACAACGGTGAAGACCTTTTTATATATTTAGCAGTTTCGTCTCATGCTCTCAGTGCAGCATTAGTACGGGAAGATGCAAAAGTTCAGCGCCCGGTCTATTACATCAGCAAGAGATTCACTGGGCCAGAGATGAATTATTCAAAGCTATGAGGCCGTATTTTCAAGCTCATCCTATCAAAGTCCTCACTGATCAGCCTTTAAAGCAAGTCCTGTTTCACCCGGAGACTTCTGGTCATCTTCTGAAGTGGAATATTAAACTCCACTAATATGATATCACTTACCATCCCCGAAGAGCAGTCAACGGACAAGCTTTAGAAGATTTCATTGTAGAATACACAGATAAAGGTGATAGCGAGGAAGAAGCTACTGATGACATCCCGACCCGATGGAAATTATATGTTGATGGAACAAGAAACGACTATTGCTATGGAGCCGGGGTCGTGCTTGAAACCACCGAAGGACGATCATTGTACTACGCATTGAGATTGGAATTTCCTTCGACAAATAATGAAGCAGAATATGAAGATCTTATTGCCGGCTTGAAGAGCGCTAAAGAACTGAACATCAAAGTGTTGTAGATCTTCAGTGATTCCCAGCTTATTGTACGCCAAGTCAAGAAAGAGTTTCAAGTTAAAGGAGGAAATCTGCCTGCTTACTGGTCAAGGGCCTGGGAGCTTCTCGATGATTTTAATCATTATACGATAAGTCATATACCCCGGGAAGAGAACATGAAGGCAAATTCTCTCGCAAAGTATTCAAGCTCTGGCGAAGCTCAATTATTGGGATTGGTCCCTGTAGAAGTCTTGTGAGCCCCAAGTATTGATGAAATGGAGATTGACTAGATCATGACTGTTTCTCAAGAGCAGGAGTCGTGGACGACCCAGATCAAGGAATATCTACTTAACGGTTTCCTTCCAGAAAATTCAAAGGAGCGTCAGAAACTATTAAGAAAGCCTCAAGATATGTAATTCAAGAAGACCGGTTGTACAGACGGGGATTCTCGATTCCATTACTCCAATGTGTAACCAAGGAAGAGGCTAAGATAATTTCAGCTGAAATGCACAGAGGAGATTGTGGGGATCATTCAGGTGGTCAAACTCTAGCAAAGAAAATTCTCCGCTATGGGTACTTTTGGCCAAACATTAATCGAGATGCTGCTAGCTACTCCCAAAAGTTTGACAAATGCCAGAGATTTGCAAAAATCCCAAGAGCCCCTTCCACCGAGCTAACGCAGATGGTCAGTCCATGGCCTTTTGCCATTTGGGGAATAGGTCTCATCGGGCCATTGCCAACTGCTAAGTCCGGAATTAGATACGCTATTGTTGTTGTTGATTATTTCACTAAATGGGCTGAATCTGAACAATTAGCTGATATTACCTCTAAAAAGATGATAAACTTTGTGACTAAGAATATCATTTGCAAGTATGGTGTGCCTCTAAAGATAATCACAGACAATGGTACCCAATTCGAAAGCGAAGAGTTCCAGGATTTTTGCAAGCAATTCAAGATTCAAAAAAGCTTCTCAGTAATGGCTCATCCGTAGGAAAACGGGCAAGTGGAAGCAGTAAACTAAATTATCAAATCAACCATCAAAAAGCAGCTGGAAAAAGTAAAAAGTGGTTGGGTCGATAAGCTGCCACTAGCATTTGAGCATACAGAACTACCCACAAAACTGCAACTGGGCACACTCCATTCTCATTAGCATATGGATCAGAAGCAATGATTTCAGTGGAAATAGAGGTCCCCTCACACAGAAAAATTCATTTCAACCAAGCTGAAAATGAAGAGTTATAACTTGAAGCACTTGACTTCCTTGATGAAAGAAGGGCAGGGACTCAGCCCAGAACTGCAGCCCATCAACAAAGGATTGCCAGGCACTTCAATTCCAAAGTTCGCCAACGCAACTTTGAAATTGGGGATTTAGTCTTGAAAAGGATCATGACCGCAACATGAGTGTTTGCGCCAAACTGGGAAGGGCCGTATGTCATAGGCAAAAAACTTCTTGATGGCACTTTCAAACTGACAACTGTCGAAGGAGATCCAATTCCAAGAGCTTGAAATAGCAATCACTTGCGTCCATATTTTACTTAAAAACTTTGCTTAAATTTGTAAAATGATTATGGATGTATGATTCTTGTATTGTAAGCCATTGTAAAATCAGTGCAAATAAATAATAAGAACTATAAAGTGGATGTACGCCCAGTTCTTGGCCGAACCACTATAAATCTTGTGTTCTTTATTACAATAAAATGCCTGTTTAATTTTGATGTGTAAATACCTTAAATGTATTGTTAAAATGTTGATTTAAAATTGCAGGCCATTAAAACAAAGCTTACCTATCACAAAGCCAAGCGATCCCTAAAATCACTCAATAAACAAATATCAAGCCACAAAAAATTCCATATTCAAATCCTAAGTAAGAAGTGCTTCATGCAAACAGTTAGTGATTCCGCCGGAGGCGCACCTCCCTAACATGGAGGTTCCAGGCCCTTGCTAATTGATAGCGATCGTTTGTGCAAACAGACATCCGGTTAGATAGCTTGCATCTGCCCCATGGAGTCGCTTAACAATGAAGTACACTGCTTTGGATAAAACAAACTACTTGCAAAAGAAAGGAACATGTGCTTGGAGATGATAACAGGGAATTGCTGATGAGCAAATGACGAACAGACAAGGGCGAGCAGATAGAAAACAGCCAAAAAGGAGTCTTGCCTCCCAACAAAAAGGTTGGTGGAACCACCGTAGGGGCACCTTCCCAAAGCGAAGGCACCAGGCCCTTGCTAGCTGATTGCGATCGTTTGTGCAAACAAACATCCGATTGGATAGCTTGCGTCTGCCCCATTGATCCACTTAACCGTGAGACGCAACCTTCATGGCGAGCCAACCACCCAAAGCCCTCTTCGGAGGCACAACTCTTCGGAGGATAAAGCCCTCAAACGAGGCACGCCGAAAAAAGAAAGTGCTCTTCTCAACCAATAAGATTGGTGGAATCACCGCTGGGGCACCTTCCTAAGTGGAAGGCACAGGGCCCTTGTTAACTGGTTGCGATCTTTTGTGCAAACAAACATCTAATTAAGTAACTTGCGTCCGCCCCGTGGATCCATTTAACTTTGAGAAAGTAACTTCTAGGCAATCAAATAAAGACTTCTTCGGAGGCGCACGCCCTCTTCGGAGGGACATGACCTCTTCGGAGCCAAATGCCCTCTCCCGGTGCACCACAAGCCCTCTTTAGAGGCACTAGCCTTCACCAAAGGCACACCTGCCCTCTTCGGAGGCAGAAGACCTCTGCCGAGGCACCACAAGACCTCTTCGGAGGCACAAGACCTCTTCGGAGGCACAAGCCCTCTTCGGAGGCACGTCCCAAGAAGAGATACTTTTCTCAAACAACAAGGTTGATGGAACCACCAGAGGGGCACCTTCCCAAGATAGAAGGCACAGGGCCCATGTTAACTGGCTGCGATCGTTTGTGCAAATGGACATCCAAGTAACTTGCGTCCGCCCCGTGGATCCATTTAACTGTGAGAAAGCACTCTCAAGCGAACAAAAAAAATCCCTCTTCGGAGGTACACTGCAGCTCTCAAGGGAAGATTAATCTCCCCATCTTGAAAATATTCTTCCCCAGAAGTTGGAGTGCCAAATCAAAGCCCTCTTCGGAGGACCAGTTCACCACTTAGGGAATCCACTTGTCAAAAATAAAAGTGACTATCTCCGAAAGTGAAGTGTAAAAACTTTGTCAAACAAGAGAGAGAGAAGACTTCTCCAATACGAGGCACACTCTACTAAAGCAAAGTAATATTTCCTCAAAAATGGAAAAATTATTCTCTAAAGTAAGAGTGCAAGTCCTCTCAAAATGGAAAAGTTATTCTCCAACTTAAGAGTACAAGTCTTCTCGAAACAGAGGAATTGTTCTCCAAAGTCTTACCATATGAAATAAATTGCAATAAGATGTCGTATGGGGACAATACAGTATAGCTACATTAATAAAAGCAACGCTCAAGCAACATACCACAAACTTATTGCAATATTACACAAAGAAAATGAAGAAACTTGTGCGAAAATAAGGAATAAATGCATTCACAAATACAGTCAAAAAATTGTACAAGTAAAAAAGAATAATTTTATTCCATACTATAAAAATTTTATACATGTGCAGGTTTCAAAAGAGCATGGACCGGTACCGCACAATCTCTGGTCAACATAAGCCTTTATATACAGGCAAAAAGCAAAGAAAGAAGGGTAAAGCGAGACTCGTTATTTCTTCTTCCCGCCACCTGTAGAGCCCTCGCCTGGCCTAATGGTTAACTTTGGGAGCTGGCTTGAACGAGTCGGAGAAGAAGGAGATAGAGGTACAGTTGGGTCTACTTCCGCCTTCTCTTCACTAGCAGAAGTGCTTTTCCTTTTCTTCTTCGAAGTTACACGCTTCCCCCTCTTCCTTGAAGAAGACTCGCTGCCTGGAGTTTTAAGTTCAGACAGCTTTGTGTCATCATGAAATTTCTCCGGAGTCCTTTCACCTTCTTCAAGTTCTCAGCCTTCTGCTCTTGTGAAGCGGCCGGGTCATCCAAGCCTTGAAGAGCTTCTGTTAATTCTTCTTGCGATCCCGGTTGAGAAGCAGAAGGTGGCGTAATTTGAAGAGATGGAGGTGGAACAGCTGGAAGAGGAGAAGTCTGTGCAGCACTTGGCGTTTTCACTACAGAAGAAGAGAAGTTAAAATCAGTATTCCTCGCAAAGAAAGGAGATAGTGGCGTGTAAAGGCTTAAGTAATAATCAAAAAGTTCATCAAGCTCATGTGAAGCGAACAAGTAGTCCACTTGAGCTAAATCAGCGTTGAAGTTACCTGGAGAAGTTGGCTTTATCACGTCAAATTCAAAGCCTTGTGCTTCAGCGCTTTCATGAGCCTCATCTCCAGTATGAGCAGTTACAATTTCAATGTCAACTTTGGCAGGAGGCGAAGAATGGGAACTGGATCCAATGATATCAATGTCGGCCAAAACCGAAGGAAGAGTCGGGTCGGTCAAATTTGCCTTCCCTAAATGTTTTCCTTCCGCCGTTACGGCTCGCTCTTTAGCAAGTTGCTCCTTCCCCCGCGGCACGTGCCTCATCATCCAGATAGTGCGTCTCACGATCTGCCTCAGTATAGCCAGTGCCTCCAAGCATATCAATTGCGGCCTTCGACACTTCGGCCAAGGTAATCTCGTACTTCGAGACGAAAGGCTACGCGCCCCAGGACGCTGTGCAAATAAAACTCGAATAAGGTAGAGCCGATATTGGCTTTGGTTGCCTCATGAGTTTCTTCAGCTGCTGCTTTGCCGGCGATAGCTTCATATGCTATTTTTCAACTTCAGAAAGCCGAGCTCTTAATATTTCAATCTCCATGTCCAGGGAGCTGGTTTTTTCTCACAACTGAGCAACATCAGTTCGGTAGCTTTCTACAATCTGCTGTTGTACTTCGAGTCTAGCTTCAGCGTCTCTTTGACCAGCATGGGCATCTCTCACTTGTTTTTGAAGCACTTCTTCCTTTTGAGTACAGGAAGTGGAAGAAGTGGCAAGCTCTTATTTGAGTTTTTCAATTTCCGCTTCAAGCTTCTCATTGTAAGCCATAATGTTCTTCATCTCTGCATCGTGCTGGTTGAGAGTTTTCTGCCACTCGGACTTATCGCTCTCCATGGTTAACATAGCCTCGAGATTTAAGCAATTCACCCGTTGAAGCTCATCAACTAACTTTTCCAACCAAACATTCTCTCAATGTCAAGTTTAAAAGCGTTTAGATTCCTTAGCATGGCCTACTTGTCAATGGGAATCAAGTCCAAGTGAAGCGTACTCCTTTTAAACACCAGTTTGAAAACCGGCTTTGGAGTGCAGGCGGGGCATTCTCAATTTGATACGGAGGCCTGTTGATGATCGTTTGAATATCAGCTCTTGGAAGGGAAGGAGAGCTGGAGGGGATTTCTAACAAAAATTGTATGGAGATGATTATGGGAGAATCGGTGGCAAACGCGGTGAATAAATGCTTGTAGTTACCTAAATTCACTATTGGAATTGACAATTGGAGATGAAAAAGGAAAAATTTCGTGCTAGTCTCTGAGCTCTGGTGTAGCAATGGCGGCAAAGGTAAACAATTCAATGAAGAAGATGAAGCGAGCTTACGGCTTATATAGGGGAAAGAGCAAAGGACGCATCGGCACGCAAGTTAGCGAGCTTATTAAGTCGCCCACGACCAAGCAGAATTAGATCGAAGCACACGACCTATTACATAGGCGTACACTTCGAGGGACAAGTGTTAACCGTATTCTAAAAGGCGACTTAATTAATCAGTGAAGGCAAGCGATCCAGCGAGTTAACGCGGTAATAACTAGAGATTTAACGACCTAACGAGTTAAAGTACTAGCGACCTAAACTTGTGATGAGCTAACGACATAGCAACCCATACAGATCAACGGCATAACATAACAGTGGAGTAAACACTACAGTATCTCATCGACCTAAGCATTCTCAATAACCAAAGCGACCAAAGTGCCAACGACTTAAGCGACCTAAGTGTCGGCGGCCCAAGCGCCGGCGACCTAAGCAATCTAGTGACTCAACGAGGTAACCTAGCGACCTAGCACCTACGTAACCCACATCTCATTAAGCCGCTTGCATATAGGTCGCTCCCTACCTTAGGTCACAGCCTCACCCATAACAATCATCAGTTGCTCCATTTAAGTCGCTCACCACGCTCATAGGTCGCTACGACCTACCAGCAGAAGCAATTGATCAAAGCGTGACCATTATAAGCCACAGCCCATGTCCAATAGGTCGCTTACGACCTACGACCTAACCTACTCCTATGTCGCCCACGACCTACGACCTAACTCCAGAATCTCCCTATAAATACCCCGCCTACTCCACCTGGAAAAGGACCTTTGGATCATTTCTGGAACGTCTATACTTTGCTGTTTTCTCGACTCCTTCAACACTTCAGACACCGAAGACACTTCAACGAACTTTGAGAGAGATCTAACACATTCAACATGAATTCGAAGAGCTCTTCTACATTGAAGTCCTGGCTACTTGTCTTAGTTGTGTTGTAATCAAAGATCATTGTAAAAGTTGTAATCGAATCAGCAATAAAGAGGATTAAAGTGGACGCAGGCTTGCCATTAAGCTGAACCACTATAAAAACTATTGTCTCTTTACTTGACTTTCTGTTATATTCTTCTTATCTCTAGTTCCCGTACCAACGGGTGGTGCTTTCACATTTTCACAACTTACACCGTGGTGTTAGCGTCCAATTTTAGCGTTAACACGCCCATTTCCGGAATCGGTCCTTTGAACCATTCGATATATATTTATGGCAGTTACCTTTCGAGAATTTGAACACTTGAAAGTTCTAATTTTGAAATTTAAATTTCCTACACCGGTGTTATATGAGATTTTCATTTTGCCATTTACTTGAGATTTTATTCTATTCTTTGGAGATATGTTGCCTTATGGCGTGTTTGAGATGGGATCTCTTTATGCATGTTTTGGGTTTGCCAAGATGGCAAGTGTAGGTTTTCCCCTAAACCATACTTCTTGTTTTATGAATGCCGATGATATGTGGCTCGCTACGTTTAGCGTTTTATGGGTTATTTTATCTCTTTTGAGATTACATGTTTATATAGTGATACCATATTATCACTTGATGTAATAAAACACTATAATCGTCCCTTCTCACTTGAGAATATTATCACATTATCCTTATGCTCATATTATCGCTTATCCTTGTAAACTGATTTGTTTAGCTAGACTGGCCCGTGTATTTTGTACTCGGGTCCGACCGAGGTGTTTAAGGTTTGGTACCAGCCCTATTCTCTGCGTATTCAATAGATATTCAGGACAAGGCTATAGATGGTGTTAACGCTAGAAAATAAACGCTAACACCCCGGTGTATAGATGGAAATTGTGAAAGCACCACCCGTTGGTACGGGAACAAAGTATATGCAAAGAAATCACAGGAAAGCTATAAAAGACACAGTATTTATAGTGGTTCGGCTTAGGATCAAGCCTACGTCCACTTTAAAGCTCTTTATTGCTGAATTAGTTACAATTCTTTACAATCAACTCTGATTACAACACACTTAGACAAATATCTCAAACCCCGATGTAGAAGAATCCTTCGAATGCATGATGAATGAGTTATTTTTCTTCTTGAGATTTGTCGAAATGTCTTTGGTGATTGGAGTGATAGAAGTGTTGTTTGAGTGTTGCTTGAAGTCGAGATAACAGCAGAATAATGGCGCCTAGGAAGTCCCCCCTCCCAAATGTTGAATATGGCCATGTATTTATAGGCAAAATGTTAGGCTGAAACTGTCAAGTCATGAGTCGTGACCGACTCATGATGAGTCGTGACCGACTCATGATGAGTCGTGAGTCATCTACGAGTCACCCCTTTGCAGCATGACTCTGAACTTGCCTCTGAGTCTTGTGTCGTGCGTCGACTTATCTTTTGGGTCGTAAACCTCCCTGAGTCGTGCCATCCTTAACTCATAGAATCTCCTTAACTCGCCAGGTTCCTTAGGTCGTAGGTTTCTTGAGTCGTTAGCCTGTTGAGTCGGTAAGACCTTAAGTGGATGAGTCGTGATCAGATGAGTCGGTCTTTGATGAGTCGGAGCCAGGTCAAATGAGTCGGTACTTTCCCTAAGTCGTCCTTTCAATGAGTCGCTAATGCTTTAACTTATTAGGCTCCTTAAGTCGTGAGTCGCTGAGTTTAGAAACTCCCATGAGTCGCATAATAGTTGAGTCGGGGATTCTTTGAGTCGGTCCTTTCCTCAAGTTGTGAGGTCTCCTAAGTCGTTAGGCACCTTAAGTCGTAGGTCGTTTCAAGTCTTAACTCGTTGACGCCTCTAACTCGTAGGCCTTTTAGCTCGTATGCAGGAACGGGGTTAACATTTGCCCCTCGAAGCACACGCTTAAGTCGTAAGTCGTGTGCTTCGACTCATCATGACCCGTGCCGAATCGAGTCCCAACATTTCCAGGTATAAAAATGCTTGAGTCGCTTCTCCTCTTTCTCACTTCTTATTACTTATCCCAGAGCCGCATCTGCCATTAGAGACCTTTCAACCTTTCGAAGGCGAATCCAAGTTAATTGATCATCAATCCATCCTTTCCACTACATTGCGTAAGTGATTTCGAACTTCAATCCAACAACGTCCATTGCTAGGGCACAAATTTTCGCTTCCTGTTCCCAAATCACCGCCGCATGTCTCACTTGGGCTTTGATTTGAGTTGTGAACGATTCTGATCATTGTTGGCTACGTTGTTGTTGTGATCCTCTAGATTATAGCATCGCGTTTGATTCGCCGTACACTTGAAGCGATTCGAATTGGTTTTTTGGGTGCTTTCTGATGATGTGAGGAGAAGACGATGAATTACAACGTCTTGATTTGACTGGCCCGTGGGTTCGGAGGAGATGAGGAAGTTCTTAACGGGTTAACGGGTTAGAAAGGGGTTGATTGGTTGAGGAAACGACTTAGGATCTCACGACTTAGTTGGTTTTGCTTTTCGGCCACTGATTCTGAAATACCTTGCAATCACAACCGTACACGACTTAATGCTTTTAGCCATAAACCACAAACGACTCAAGCTATAAGTCGTGAACGACTTAAGCCATAAGCCGTGCACGACTCAGTACTTGCTACTTTCCCGTGACTTATCCCTTAAACCGTGCACGACTTAAACTATAAGCCGTGTACGACTCAGTGGCTTCCATGCGACCCAGTAGCCTTTACTATCGACTTTAATCCGACTTAGCAAATTTTACGACAAAATCCATGAGTCGTGACCGGGTTAGAACTTAGAAGGTTTCTTATTGCTTTGATCTGGAGCCTTCCTCCTGTTCTTTGACTTACGACTCATAGTGCTGCCGACTTATGACATCAGCGGTTTAGAGTTGGAGTAACCTAACTTAACTCGCCTCACTTTCCTTAGGTCGTAGTCGAGCCACCTAAATAGCCAACGACTTAGCTTAACCCGTACAAAGAATCCTTGAGTCGTTTTCGACTTAGTACTTGTAAATTTTGTTTGAACTCCGAATTATTGCATGGACTCTGAACTGCTATACTGCTGCATTCTTTTACTGATTACTTCAACTTGTAAGCTAATAATCTGTTAATACAACATTCACAGAAAACTGGGACGAATATACTGTCATTGATTGTCCACATCGAACGACAGATTAGTTAATGATATATAATTAACTTAAATAAATCGTGTGAATGAAGTGCTACCAATTTCAAGTGGAATATTAAAGCAGCACTGGATTAGTCAATTGAAACTGACCAGCCCGCATTAATATTGTGCTTGAGCTTTAAATAACAAGTTCCGAAATTACCATAGTCAATCAATCGTCAACCAGTTTAATTCCAGTTATCTTTACTTGTTATTATTATTATTTTATTAGCTTTGCACGACACTTCACACTTTTTAGGAAACGTGCACCTTCGCATTTGAACATCCAGTTGCTTGTGTAGAATGACCTCTCATCAAGAAGAGCCGATGGGTCAGGCTGAAGATGTCTTTCCAGTAGCCATCCCTATAGACAACCCTCCGGAGAGAACACCCACAACTTTGAATCAGCGGGTGTTTAACCAACTGCGCATTCAGTTTGGCATTGATGATGCTGACACCTTATTTCCGGGGCCAAATGACACTGCTGACAATCCTCCCTACGGCTTTGTTGCAGTCAATCGCCAAATGTGCTTAAGTGGGGCGATTCCTCCTTTTAACGGCTTTCTCCAACAGCTTCTGCTTCGGTTGTCTATCTCTCCATTCCAATTACACCCCAATGGCTATGCCATTTTGATGGGGTTATGTGTTCTATTCAGGAGAGTTTTGGATCGGTTACCAAGCTTCGAGGAGATCTGCTATTTTTGCTCATTCACGAAAACTAAAGACCATCCCTCCATTGTGGTTGTAAGAAGCGCTCGAAATCGCAAACTTATTACTGATCTCTCCGAAAGCGCTCACGGATTTTTGAATCAGTTTTTCTTCGTTCGCTGCCCTCCAGGGTTTTATGCCATCTGGAGAGTGGGAAGTAAGATTTCCTGTCTCTACTTTTTCCGTTTTGAAACTTTCTCGAGATCTGAACTCTCAGCTGCTAATTTCATTCTTTCTCTGTTTTTAGCACTACCACCCCCTGCCAGGGACCCAAGTCTCAAGCAAATTTTTGAAAGATTAAGTGCCGTGCCGGTAGAAGAGAGGAGCATAAAGTTTCTGCTAAACGATGAACTTTTACATCAATACGGACTCCTCCATCTCTCTCGCTTTACTCGGCCTCGTGAAGCTCCAACGGAGGTTCCTGACTCTCCGGTGAAAACTCCTGATCTTCCGATCTCCACTAAAGAGCACATACGAGGAGAAATTTCTGCAGAAACCTTATTAGTAAAGTGCTCTACTCCCAGAGACGATACGGGACCCTCCGAAAAGCCCGCACTTGCTCCCATTATTGAAGAAGAAGAGGAGCCCCTTTCCCAAACCAGGGAGAGTGCTGACAAAGGAGATGATGGAGGGAATCAGGTTGGGCATGCCGGTGATGACGTCTTTGGGGATTTAAGCGACATAATTATTACTTCCCAAGAGCTCTTTAAAGAAGACCCTGCTCATGGTAAAGCTATACCTCCGACGATTGAAGCAACGTCTGCCCTCCAACAGACTCTTACTCCTTCATCTCAAGAATTGTCATCAACAGTGAAATCTATCACTTCCCCCCAACAGAGGAGTGGTTCGTTAGTCTAACGCGAGTAGCTTGCACTTCACACACAACTAAGGATTTTCCAGCACATTTATGCACTTATCTTCTTATACTTTAGAGATTTCTAAAGCTTATCTTTTCTTATTTCAGATTCTTCAATGACACGCGGCGGATCGTATTATCAGGATTTCCAACGCTACGGGGGGCGTGGTCAATATGATTATCGGCGTTACTTTCCCTCTTATAGAGAGTCTGACGAAGAGAGGGCTGCTCGAAAGGCTCGTGAAAGGAGGGATGCAGAAGAGCGTCATGACAGAAGGGATAGGGATGATTACCATGATTCTCTGCAAAGGAGTGACGACTCTCACAAAAGGAAATCTTACGACGACCGGGGAAAAGGTCATGTAACTGAAGATTCAGGCAAACGAGCCCGACATGGTGAGAGACATACTTCCACTATTCCCGAAAAGCCTACTGCCCCTGCCCCTCTTGACATTACTTCTGACTCTCCTGCTCTTGGGAAGGAGGACATCCAGACAATAATAAGTAGGCCTAAATTTCATGTGGGACCGGGCCCAGCCACTTTACAAAGTCGTTTTCCGCAGTGGTGTTTAAAGGGTGTGAGGTTCGATCTCGACCTAGTCCCTATTGACAAGCCTGCTATGCTACGAAATCTTGACGCCGTTAAACTTGATATCGAGAGGATGTCAAACTGGCAGAAGCTTGTTGATGAGCTTCAACGAGTTAACCGTGCCAACTTAGAGGCTATGCTCACCATGGAGAACGATAAGGCTGAGTGGCAAAAGGTCCTTGAGCAGCATGACGCCGAAATGAGAAGTATTACTTCCTACAATGAGGAGCTCGAAGCAAAGGTTGAGAAGTTGAAAGATGAGCTTGCTGCTTCCTCTACTTCATACTCTCAAAAAGAAGAAGTGCTTCTCAGACAAGTTAGAGATGCTCATGCCAGTCAGAGAGACGCTGAGGACAGGCTTGAAGTACAAAAAAGAATCAGTGACGGCTATGTCTCTGATATTGCTGAGCTTCGAAAGAAAAACAACTCCCAGGAGGCGGAGATACAAATGCTTAAGCTTCAGCTTGCCAGAACTGAAAGGGAGCGCGATGAGGCTGTCGCCGGCAAAATCGCAGCCGAAGAGTCTCATGAGGCGACCAAAAACAGCTTCGGCTCAACGTTATTCGACTTCTACTTGCATAGCGTCTTGGGGCGTGGAAGCCTCGCCTTTCTTGGTCCCAAGTATGAGATCACTTTAGCTGAAGTGTGGGAGGCCGCCCTCGATATGCTTGGTGCTGAAGGTGCTGGTTATGACGAGCCAGCCCTGGAAAGGCATTATTTTGATGAAGACGCTCGCGCTGCTCTCGCCAGGGGAAAGGAACAACTTGCCAAACTAAGAACCGAAGTCACGGAAGGGGACCAGCTGGGGAAAACCACTTCAACTACTCTAGTCCAGCCACCTTCTTCGTCTGAAGTCGACATTATTGGTTCCAGTTCCCATCTCGCATCTCCCACCAAAGTTACCGCTGATATTACAAGCACACAAGGTGGAGACGAGGGTGAAGAGAGCGCTGATGCGCAAGCTTATGAAGTCGATATCAGGAAACCAGCTTCTCCAGGTAATTTCACTGTTAATCTTGCTACTGTCAATTCTGCTCAAGCTGGTTACTCGTTTATTTCTCATGAGTTTCACGAGCTCCTTGGCTATTTTCTCAACCTTGACGAGCCTTCATCTCCTCTCTTTACTGACTTCATTGGTGAACCCTCATCTCCTCTTTTTACTGACTTTACCCTTTTTTCTTCTGTAGAGAAAGTACCAAGCACTGCTCAAACTTCTACTCCTCCGGTCATCCTTCCTTCATCTCTTCAGGCGGTGCCTCCTTCTGCCTCGCAACCTGGATCACAGGAGGAACAAATAGAGGCCCTCCACGGCTTGGATGATCCCATCACTTCGCAAGAGCAGAAAGATGAGAGACCTGAGGGAGGTGACATTTCCCCGGAACGGACTCCATCTGACGACATTGTTTTATCAAAACTTGTCACTCCAGGGAGTGAGTCTTCCTCACAAAGGAGAGAGAAGCGTGGGACATCAAAAAGGAGGGGGAAGAAAATCACCGCCACTGAAGAGGAGCCGGAAGTTGAACCGGTTACACTTGTCTCTCCTACTTCCCTTATACCCACTGGCCGACCTGAAAAGCTGGTTATTCGACCGAGCAAAGGGTCCAAAGGAGGGAAGAAAAAGTGAAGATTTTAGTTTTTTTGCCTTTTGTATGAACTGGCCGAGAGTTGTGCGGGTACCGGCGCCCGCTTTTATTTTGAAAACCTGTATCTGCATTATAGTTGAATAAAATGATTCTTCGTTTGTACAAACTTCTGTTTGAATTTGAGAATGCATTTACTATTTATTTTTGCACAAGTTTGTTTATATAGTGTTGCAGCGGGCTTATGGTATGTTGCTTGAGTATTGCTCTACTGATGCATCTATACTACTATACCATGTTGCCCCCATACCTTAAGCTTGCTGCAATATTTTACACTTCGAGGGGACTTGCACTCTTATTTGCTAAAGAATAATTATTTTATTCTTTAAAGAAAAATTTTTATAGAGTACAAATCCCTTCGTATAAGTTTTTACGCTTTGTCGTCCGAAGAAATCACTTTTTTCTTTTGCTTACGTGCATATCTCACCAAGTGAATTCCTCTATGTGGTAAAGCGGACCTCTGAAGGGTACTTTAACTTCTTTTCTTTTTACGATCATTTCCCATAGTAGGCAAATTACCTTTCCTTTGAAAGTTAAAGTACGCTTTTGATGAGGATTTTTTTTTTTTTTTTTATATAGAAAGTTGTACCTCTAAGGAGGGATTTTTTTCACGTTTCAACACTTGGAAGTTTGATTTCAATCTCGGTGAAACGTGTACCTCCAAAGAGTTATGCCTTAGAAATCCTTTTCACGTTTCAACACTTGGAAGTTTTATTTCAATCTCGGTGAAACGTGGGTTTCTGAAGAGGTCTTTCTTCTTAATTGTGTCCCCGGGAGGGGGTTGTACCTCTGAGGAGGGATCTCTCACGTTCCAACACTTGGAAGTTTTATTTCAATCTTGGTGAAACGTGTACCCCCAAAGAGTTGTGCCTTTGAAGAAAGCCTTTTTACGTTTCAACACTTGGAAGTTTTATTTCAATCTCGGTGAAACGTGTGCTTTCAAGAAGGTCTTTGTTTTTGCATTTCAACTTTGGTGAAGTGAAATTCCGAAGAGCGGTTGCTACACTTCAACTCCTGGCGAAATGTGCCTCCGAAGAGGGCTTTTATTTTGTTTACATTTCAACTCTGGTGAAGTGAAATCCCGAAGAGCGGTTATAACACTTTAACTCCTGGTGAAATGGGCCTCCGAAGAGGGCTTTTATTTTGTTTACATTTCAACTCTGGTGAAGTGAAATCCCGAAGAGCGGTTATAACACTTCAACTCCTGGTGAAATGGGCCTCCAAAGAGGGCTTTTATTTTGTTTACATTTCAACTCTGGTGAAGTGAAATCCCGTAGAGCGGTTATAACACTTCAACTCCTGGTGAAATGTGCCTCCGAAGAGGGCTTTTATTTTGTTTACATTTCAACTCTGGTGAAGTGAAATTCCGAAGAGCGGTCATAACACTTCAACTCCTGGTGAAATGTGCCTCAGAGAGGGTTTTCATCGCCTGGAAGTTACTCTCTCATGGTTGGAGGGTCATGACTCCTCCAATCTTTTTTGTTGAGTAGAGAACTTTCTTTTTTGTGGCGTATGACCCATTAGAGGTCTTTTATCCTCCGAAGAGTTGCGCCTCCGAAGAGGACTTGTGCCGCTGATGGTAGCTTTGGTTGTTCCTCTGTTCACTTGCTTATGCC
Organism: Allium cepa; assembly: GCA_030765085.1. Lineage (NCBI taxonomy): Eukaryota > Viridiplantae > Streptophyta > Magnoliopsida > Asparagales > Amaryllidaceae > Allium > Allium cepa. The sequence goes on along the minus strand of CM060945.1, from coordinate 604,582,230 downwards.
TTTTCAGCGATCCTCTTTTTTTTTTTTTTTTTTTTTTTCTTTTCAAGTTTTCATTCCCCTTTCTCTCACAAGTGGCTTGTTTAATCCAAGGAAGTGTACTTCATTGCCAGGCAAGTTCGTGAGAACGGGCACTAGCTTCCTAATTGGATGTTTGTTTGTTCAAACAATCTCAATTTATCAGCAAGGGCTCGTTTCTATCGAAATCATTAGCCGTTCAATTGAAGTATTTCCTATCTAGGATTTGAATTCGGGGTCTTTGTGACTTGAAATTTGTTTGTTGAATGATGGTGAGAATCGCTCGGTCTTATTATGCGCAAGTTTTATTTCCATTGTCTGCAAAAATTTAAATCGACATTTTAGCAATACATTTTATGTATTTTTATATCGAAAACAAAGCAAACATATAATGATAATAAGGAACACAAGATTTATAGTGGTTCGGCCATGAAATTGGGCTTACATCCACTTTATATTCTTTCATTATTTACTTGCATCAGTTTCACAATTGCTTTCAATTACAAGAATCATACATTCATAATTCTTTTTACAATTTTTCAACAAAATTTTCAAGTAAAGTATGGACGCAAGTGGTTGCTGTTCCATGCCCTTGGAATTTGATCTCCATCAACGGTGGTGAGCTTGAATGTGCCGTCAAGAAGCTTCTGACCTATTACATATGGTCCTTCCCAATTTGGCCCAAACACACCTGTCGCGGTCATAATTCTTTTCAGGACTAGATCTCCAATTTCAAAGCTGCGTTGACGAACTTTGGAATTGAAATGTCTGGCTATCCTTTGCTGATGAGCTGCAACCCTGAGGTTAGCTTCATCTCTTTTTTCATCAAGGAGATCCAGCGCTTCAAGTTGCAGCTTTTCATTTTCTGCTTGATTGAAATGGATTCTTCTGTGTGAAGGGACCTCTGTTTCAACCGGGATCATTGCTTCCGATCCGTATGCTAACGAAAAAGGAGTATGCCCAGTTGCAGTCTTGTGAGTAGTTCTGTATGCCCATAGTGCGAGTGGTAGTTTACCGACCCAACCACCTTTTGCTCTTTCGAGTTGCTTTTTGATGGTTGATTTGATGATCTTGTTCACTGCTTCCACTTGCCCGTTTGCCTGCGGATGAGCTACTGCCGAAAAGCTTTTCTGGATTTTGAATCGTTTGCAAAAATCCTGGAATTCCTCACTTTCAAACTGAGTACCATTGTCTGTGATTATTTTCTGAGGCACACCGTATCTGCAAATGATATTCTTGGTCACAAAGCTTATCATTTTCTTAGAAGTGATAGTAGCCAATGGTTCAGCTTCAGCCCACTTAGTAAAATAATCAACTGCAACAATAGCATATTTAATCCCTGATTTAGCAGTTGGTAGCGGCCCAATGAGATCCATTCCCCAAATTGCAAATGGCCATGGACTGACCATCTGTGTGAGTTCGGTAGAAGGTGCTCTAGGAATTTTGGCATATCTTTGGCACTTGTCACATTTTCGGGAGTAATCCGCGGCATCCCGATTAATTTCTGGCCAAAAATATCCGTATCGGAGAATTTTCTTTGCTAGTGTTTGACCACCTGAATGATCACCGCATTCTCCTCCATGCACTTCAGCTAGGATTGTTTTGGACTCTTCCCAGGATACACATCGAAGCAATGGCATTGAGAATCCCCGTCTGTACAATCGGCCATCCTGAATTACATAGCGAGAGGCCTTCCTTAGAAGCTTTCGTCTTTCTATCGAGTTTTCTGGCAGAGAACCCCTGAGTAGGTAATCCAGTATTGGAGTCATCCATGACTCTTGTTCTTGAGATACATTCATAATCCAGTCTATATCCATCTCGTCTATACTTGGTGCTGAAAGGACTTCTACAGGGACCAATCCCAATAGTTGAGCTTCACCAGAACTTGAATACTTTGTGAGGGAATCCGCCTTCATATTCTCTTCACGAGGAATGTGGCTTATTGAATAGTGATCGAGTTCATATAGGAGTTCCCAAGCCTTTAACAAATAGGAAGGCAGATTTCCACCTTTTGCTTGAAATTCCTTCTTGACTTGACATACGATAAGCTGAGAATCACTGAAAATTTGTAATGCTCGAATGTTTAGCTCTTTAGCGATTTTCAGACCTGCAATAAGAGCTTCATACTCCGCTTCATTGTTTGTTGAAGGAAATTCCAGTCTTAGTGCATAACATAATGATCGACCTTCAGGAGTTTCAAGTACCACTCCGGCTCCAGAACAGTAGTCATTTCTTGCGCCATCAACATACATCTTCCACTGGATTGGAGAATCATTGATCGCTTTTTCCTTACCATTATCTTTCTCTGTGAATTCTGCAATGAAATCAGCTAAAGCTTGTCCGTTGATTGCTTTTCGGGGGTGATAGGTAATGTCATATTGACTAAGTTCAATGTTCCATTTTAGAAGACGACCCGAAGTTTCAGGGCGAAACAGGACTTGCTTTAGAGGCTGATCAGTGAGTACTTTGATAGGATGAGCTTGGAAATATTGCCTCAGTTTCCTTGATGCAACTAGTAGGCAATAGGCGAGTTTTTCCAACTTGGAGTAATTCAGCTCTGCCCCAGTGAGTCTTTTGCTGATATAGTAAACTGGATGTTGAATCCTTTTGTCTTCCCGTATCAGCGCTGCACTTAGAGCATGAGATGATACTGCCAAGTATATAAGAAGATCCTCACCGTTGCCTGGCCTAGAAAGTATCGGAGGCGTTTCCATATGACGGATCAACTCTTCAAAGGCTTCTTGGCATTCGGGAGTCCATTCAAAGTTCTTCTTTCCTTTTTTCAGGGCATCGAAGAATGGGATGCATTTATCAGTAGCTTTGGAAATGAACCGGCTCAAAGCGGCGACCTTTCCGTTGAGACTTTGCAATTCCTTCTTCGTTCTAGGAGCTTTAACTTCTTTTAAGGCGGTAATTTGAGCTGGACTGGCCTCAATGCCCTTAGCACTGACGATAAAACCTAAGAACTTTCCGGATTCGACCCCAAACGTACATTTCAGAGGGTTAAGTTTCATTTTGTATTTCCGGAGGACTGCGAACATTTCTGCTAAGTGTTCAATGTGATCCACTGCTTTCCTGGACTTCACTAACATGTCGTCGACGTAGACTTCCATAGTTTTTCCCAATTGCGGTTTGAACATAGCATTAACAAGTCTTTGGTAGGTTGCCCCTGCGTTTTTCAATCCGAAGGGCATAACTCTGTAGCAATAAAGTCCAACACCCGTGATAAAGCTTGTATCCTCCTGGTCTGGCTCATGCATCATGATTTGGTTATAACCGGAGTAGGCATCCATGAAGGATAACAATTCATGTCCCGCAGTTCCGTCTACCAGTTGATCGATCCTGGGTAATGGGAAGCAATCTTTGGGGCAAGCCTTGTTTAGATCAGAAAAATCGATGCACACTCTCCATTTTCCATTAGCTTTTTTGACCAACACAGGATTCGAAACCCAATTCGGATATGTAGATTCTCTGATGAAGTTATTTTCCACGAGTCGATCAACTTCTTCTTTTAATGCTGCTGACCTTTCTGGACCTTGGGTTCTCCTTTTCTGTTTAACTGGCGTAAATTTTGGATCAATATTCAGAGCGTGTACTGCAACTTCTGGAGATATCCCACACATATCGGCATGAGTCCAAGCAAAGACATCCAGATTTGCCTTCAGGAAAGATATCAAGATGTTCTGAATTGACATATTAAGCTGTGAACCCACATTCAACACCTTATTTGGATCTTTTGGGTCAACAGGTACCGGAACTGTCGTTTCCACCGGTACTACTCTATTCTCCCCTGTACTGGCTTTTCTGGGATCCATTTCTTTCCGTGCCCCGCTGTGTTCGCCAGTGCAGGGTCCGCTCTGTAATTGCTACAAGGCTGGCTCCTTGATGCGGACTGGGGTTGCCACACCCTTTCCCATTTCTCTTTTTCTTGACTCTCGCAGCTCTGTCAAATAGCACTCTCGCGCAGCATTCTGATCCCCTTTTATAACTCCTACTCCATTGTCAGTAGGGAATTTAATAGTGAGGCACCATGGGGCTAGGATAGCTTTGAATGCTGCGAGTGTTGGGCGGCCAAGAAAAGCATTATAGGCAGAAAACTCATCGACAATCACAAATGTTTGCTTTCGGACCACTTTCCTTTCTCCTTCCCCAAGTTCTACAAACAAATCGATGGTTCCTACTGGTTGCTTTGGCTCCCCTGTGAAGCCCACGATTTTCTGTGATGAGGCTTGCACATCGATCATAGGGATTTTCATCTGGTCAAATGTCTTTTTGAAGAGGATATTACATGATGCTCCGCAGTCAATGAGGACTCTTCTGACAATGGCTGGTCCAATACCAGCCGAGATGACCAAGGGATCTAAAGTAGGAGCTTCAATACCTGTAGAATCTCTGGCTCTGAAAATAATATCATCACTGAAAGTTTTTTGTTGTTTAAGGGGTGTAGTGTCTTCTAGGACAAAGACGTTTTCTTCGGCTGGAGCATATTTCAAAGCCCTGGAATATCTCTCCATCTCACCCCAACTCTTGCCAGCTGGGTGAGGTCCTCCGGAAATGACATTGATAACGGGCCTTCCAGATTCATGCCCCGTAGCTTTCTCACCTGCCCCAGGCTGATGAACAGGAGCCCGCTGCCCCTGACTCGATGATGCAGGATTGTTGCTATTCTTTTTCACAAATTGCTGCAACTTGTTTTCTCTTAGCAACTCTTCAATCAGATTCTTCAGCTGGCGGCATTCATCAGTTTCATGACCTGGTTGATTGTGGAAGCGGCAAAATTTCCCACTTTGTATGGCTTTTCTCCCAGTTCTCAAAGGGATAGGTTTAGGGAAATCGACGGAATCTTTGGTGGCAAGGTAGATGTGCTCCGGCGTATGTGATAATGGAGTATATTCTGATGGCTTGAAGGACCGGGGCTTTTTCAGATTACCCTGTTTCTTTCCATTATTATTCTCCCTTTTCTGCCCCACCGACTCATTCTTGCGTGGAGCGACAGTATTGTCTTCAGCTTTTTCCAACACTGCCTTTACTGGCAAAGGACGACTTTCCAAGCGAATGAATTCGTCTGCTTTTTTGTAGAACTTCTCGAGAGAGGTTGGCTCCTTCATATTTAACCATTTCCCAAATTCGCTTGACTTATCAATAGCCCTCATCAGATAAGTCAATATCATTCGTGGTTCAGCATTGTCCACTTCAGCCAATGCTATATTGAAATGGTTCAAGAAAGATCTGATAGACTCACCAGGATTCTGCTCTAAACTGGACAATGACATGATATCCTTGGCCTTCGAAGCATATAGCCTAAACTGCTCCTTAAATTTTCTGGTCAAGTCTGAAAACTGATCGATAGATCGAACTGGCAACTTGGTGAACCACAGCAAAGCCACGCCTTCCAGGTATACGGGGAAATATCGGCACTTTATTTCGTCGGAGGCCCTGGCACCTGTCATGTGCCAATCATATTTATACAAGAACTCATTCGGATCACTTGTCCCTTTGTAAGCTGGAATAGTTGGAGGGACAAACTTCCTTGGAAATTCCGCCTTCAAGATTTTTTCAGTAAACGGAGTTTTACTTGGAGCGAAACCCCATTCCTTCTCATCTTCAACCCTTTGCATACTTTCTTTCATGATCTGCCGGACCATTCCAGAAAGATATTCCTCATCATGTCGAGTTCTAGATCCACCGGCGTCAGGTACTGCCTGCTCAAAGGGACTAGTAGGCCTTTCATGAGCATTCCTTTCATTAACATCATGAATGTTGCCAGCATAGTTCCCTTCATTACCAGCCGGTTGATTGTTTGCCCCAAGTAAGTCGTTCAATTTATTCAGAATCAGAGCATTCTGGGCACTTTGAGCCTCTAGTTGTGCATTTTGGGCGTTGATCTGCTGGTTTAGCCCTAGAATCACGGCATCCAATTCCGCTTTTGTAACTCCAACAGACGGAGTGGGTAGATTAGGCACAGGGGAAGCGGAGGTTCCCTCTTGAATATTCCCAGATCTGATAGATCTACTCTTCCTTCCAGGAGCCATAATCTCAGATATACTTCTCGTTTTTAAAGAAATTCTTTCTTCTAATCTCTGCGAAGCAATGATGACAGCTGTCCTGAGTTCAATTCTCAGCGAAAGCACCAAAAATGTTAACGCTAGAAAATAAACGCTAACACCCCGGTGTATAGATGGAAATTGTGAAAGCACCACCCGTTGGTACGGGAACAAAGTATATGCAAAGAAATCACAGGAAAGCTATAAAAGACACAGTATTTATAGTGGTTCGGCTTAGGATCAAGCCTACGTCCACTTTAAAGCTCTTTATTGCTGAATTAGTTACAATTCTTTACAATCAACTCTGATTACAACACACTTAGACAAATATCTCAAACCCCGATGTAGAAGAATCCTTCGAATGCATGATGAATGAGTTATTTTTCTTCTTGAGATTTGTCGAAATGTCTTTGGTGATTGGAGTGATAGAAGTGTTGTTTGAGTGTTGCTTGAAGTCGAGATAACAGCAGAATAATGGCGCCTAGGAAGTCCCCCCTCCCAAATGTTGAATATGGCCATGTATTTATAGGCAAAATGTTAGGCTGAAACTGTCAAGTCATGAGTCGTGACCGACTCATGATGAGTCGTGACCGACTCATGATGAGTCGTGAGTCATCTACGAGTCACCCCTTTGCAGCATGACTCTGAACTTGCCTCTGAGTCTTGTGTCGTGCGTCGACTTATCTTTTGGGTCGTAAACCTCCCTGAGTCGTGCCATCCTTAACTCATAGAATCTCCTTAACTCGCTAGGTTCCTTAGGTCGTAGGTTTCTTGAGTCGTTAGCCTGTTGAGTCGGTAAGACCTTAAGTGGATGAGTCGTGATCAGATGAGTCGGTCTTTGATGAGTCGGAGCCAGGTCAAATGAGTCGGTACTTTCCCTAAGTCGTCCTTTCAATGAGTCGCTAATGCTTTAACTTATTAGGCTCCTTAAGTCGTGAGTCGCTGAGTTTAGAAACTCCCATGAGTCGCATAATAGTTGAGTCGGGGATTCTTTGAGTCGGTCCTTTCCTCAAGTTGTGAGGTCTCCTAAGTCGTTAGGCACCTTAAGTCGTAGGTCGTTTCAAGTCTTAACTCGTTGACGCCTCTAACTCGTAGGCCTTTTAGCTCGTATGCAGGAACGGGGTTAACAGATGGTCACTCTTAACTTGCCCTATTTTGCACATCAACAGGCAGTATCACCCAGTAATACTCTTTGTTAATGTGGGTCTCGAGGTGGGGCGTCACAGCTTAGTTCAGAGTTGACTTTAGAACAAAATATGATAAAAAAGAGCAGAAACACATATTACAGTACATCTAAGTGTAATACAAGTGTTACGAATCCCTGAGTCATCATGGCTTTGTTTTTTTTCGTGTCCTTTGGGGTAGATAGAAGTTTGGGAATACGTCTAGGAATGCATTTTAATTCCATAGCATTCCATATTTGAATTAATGATGTCTACCATGTGAATAATCTTTATGCTATCTTAATTTTCAGCTAATGGCTAGAAGAGTCGGAGGATGATGCTCGGCAATCAAGTAGCTCGCATCCGGATGTCGTTAATATGTCTATCGATCAGTTTATGGAGTTATTTAATAGCACTCAGCCTCCAGCTCCTACTTGCGCATCTCCTCCACGCAAGTCTGTCTTTGCACACTTGAGTAGTTGTTTCTCTCATCTCGGAGGAAATCCGTTCAAAGGCTCCGAGTCCTCTCTTGAGGTATATAACATTAGCGAGCATATACGACTAATATATAGCATGAAAGCAAGCTCCAAATGCGAAGCAAGCGCCATGTGCACCTACTAAACATTCAACAAACCACGAGAAACATGTATATATGAAAGTAATATCAATATACGACATATACTAATACAACAACTATATATGCCAATATAGCAAATGCAATCAAGAGCAACAAATCCAACCATCAAACAACTATCATCCAACTAACACCCAAAAAATCAACATCTATACAATCAATCCATAACCAAATCAATATAAATTCACTTCTAATTAATATTCATTGAATAAATTTTCAATTAAATCACATTTGATTCATTATCATTGGATTTTACTAACATTCATTTATTCATATTAGATTAGTTAACATTCAACAATTTACATTCAATTTGGTTTAACACATTCAATTACAATTAATTAAATATTCAATCAGTTTATATCCAATTGACTTTCATTCAATTATTCAATTCACAACTTCTTCACTTAAGTTTTATTCAACTCTTAACAACAACATTTATAATCCATGCTTATTCACTAATTCACTTATACAATTAAAGTTGAATTTCTTTATATAGCTTAAATTCATATTCATTTAACTACTTCATTTCACTAATTCACTTTATTAGTTCATTTTTATTATCATTCAATTCATAGTTCATTTACTAATGTATTCCATTTGTATAATTCGATTCATTATATCTGACCAAAATCAACTTGATTCAACATTACTTAAGTTACGTTTCATTACATTCTCACTTGCATTTACTTCTACTATACAACTTATGTTCACTACTAATTTAATTCAAATACTATTTTTATTTAACTTTTACTTAAGTCAATTTCCATATCACAATTCAAATTTAGATTTTGTTTTGCTTAACAAAAACTTTTAACCATTTTAAGAATTGGTTTTACTTATATTTTCCTATTTTATAAGTTATACAACCTTTTTAATTTAAACTTCCATAAACATTTACCTAAGTTTACTTCCATTCACAAATTTCATTTTATAATTTCAATACATAGTTATACAATCATTTTACAACTTAGCTTTATTTAAACTTCCAAATTCATGTTGTATAATCACTTACCACTTAAGTTTAATTTCCATTTCAATAATACATCTAATCTAGTTCAAATCTAATTCCATTCATTTAACTTTCCTTTAGTTAAAAATCTTTATTTCATATTATAAGTCCAAAACTCTTTTTACTTATATTTATCAATTTCAACTTGGTTTTAAAATTCAAATTTGTTTATCACATCAAAAATTAAATTTCATCTTACCATTGGTAGCAAATCCATAACACAGAAACTCGAAAATGATACTGATGATGTTGTGGTCATCACCCTTATTATTTCCCAGCAATAGTAGTGAATTCGGCGCTTTGTATTCTTTTCAAAATCCTATTTATATTTACAAACCACATTTATAAATCTTCTTACTTATATCATTTCATTATTTTACTTCACTTATATAAGATTCATTTCTAAATTTATTTATCTTATTTAGAGTTATAATAATATAACCTCTTTAACTTTGAAAAATAACTACCAAAATGAACGGGATTCAAAATTCTCAAATTCTTAGTTTAATTCATTTTCATTTACAACTCATATTTATAAATATACCCATTTTGTTTAGTTTCTTATATATAAGATTATCACACAATTGTAAATCATTTTAATTATAATTCCACGCTTATAATTCATTTGCTCATTTAATTTAATCTTTTATACTTGTTGTTTTTATTTAGATTATTCAAACAACTTTTATTAACTTATAACAACTTTTATTAACTTATATATATTCACATTTTCAACAATCAAACAATTCATTTATATACACTATAATAATTCCAAATAATTATCTCTTTTATATATAAAATATAATAGAGGTAAAACTATCTCATACACCCAATTTAAAATAGGGGCATTTTACTATAAGGACAAATTTTGCGGTCATATTAGTTTCTAGGACACACATCCGTAGAAATTAATCTCAAGGCTAAAGTCAGCCAAATAATTACTTTTAAGGACAAAGCCAGTTGTCCAATTACTTTCGAGGACATAATTTCAAAGGGTTTTTGGCCCGAGAAACTAATTATTTTGCCTTTTTTCTTTAAAAGTAATTATTTCAGTTATGTGTCCTAGTAACGAATTGCACTTGCTAAAGAGGGCCGTATGGCTAATTTCTACTTTAAAATAATACTATGTCGACTTGCCTCGTTTAAATATTTAGAAATCCCTATCGATAACGTGGCGTCCCACATATCGACTAGAATTCACAAATAACTCAACGGATAAGTAAACACAATATAAAACACTTTTTATCATTACCAAATACTTGCTCATATATATAATGCATTCAAACTCAATCTAGGGTGCTACTGTCCCTATCTATAATGAGTACACATCAAAGATTAGGAGTATACAAAATCTAAGCTCTAATACCATGTGTGACGACCCATAAATCTGTACCCTTTTAAAAACATTTAAAAACAACTTCAAACAATTTAACTCTATTTAAAATATCACTTTCAAAAACCTATCTTTAAATTTAAAAGATCACTTTCCAAAACATATTCAATTTATTTAACACATTATTCACTGTCCAAAATCGTTAATATAGTTCATCTACCAAATCCAATATTTCTACACATTTATTAAAGGATAATTCACTGTCCAAAATCGTGAATATAATGCCTAACCAAATTTATTACTTCTACATATTTATTAAAGATTATCCACTGTCCAAAATTGTAGATATAATTCCTTTAATAAGCTTTAAAATTTAACTTATCAAATTCAATTGATTCCGGATTTATAAAACAATGTTTATAAATTCACATTTATATTTTATAAACTTCTGCACACAAAAACTCAATTTAAATAAATATTATATATAAAACCATTTATATATTATCAATTTCATAAATCTCATATAAAAAACCATTTATAATAATTTCAAAAACCTCAATTTAAATAAACTTATTCTTTTAATAATTTACAAATCGTTATTAAAACTTATATAACTTCAAAAATCATACTTAAGTATATTTCACGAAAATCATAATTTTTATAACATAAAAATTATAACATTTTATTCATTAAAAATGAATTCATTTACTTAACACATCAAAAATCAATAAAACATCTATTTTCAAAATCACTTGAAAATCCTTTTTAATTTGAAATCATCACTTTAAAATTTTTAAAATTCCAAAATATGGCCCAATGTGGCAACAGCACTAAACACATCAATCACGGCCACCAAAACATCATATATCACAAGATAACAGCATATATATCAATATTCGTAAATAAAATCAATACCGGTGAGGAAACCAGTTGGATCCCTCCAACTTGTCACCTACAACAAAGATACATATTAGAAAATATGTACAATGTCTCCGCTTCGAGGCAGACGTGCGTACAAAAGGTCCTTCGCTCATACATGGGAACGTATAGGGTGTCATCTGCTACAATAGGCCGGAATATATCCAAATACCAATCAATATATAGATAATATATCATATATCATCCAAACAGTCATCAACCAGCATAAATAAAATTATTTCTCGCTTATATAAAAATATCAGTGAGTCGGAAAGAGTGAGTTGTATTCGCGTTGATTCCAATAGCAGTTGTAGTGTTTTATTCCGAATAAAATTAAACAAATGTTTAATTACCCAAAATTTACACTGTCTCCAGTCAACTCCAGACCAGCTCAAAAATGTAATGCTCATCAAAACGGACCCAACGCAACTTGTTCCGTTAAAAACGGACCTAGTATGACAATGTTATGATATTTAGAAGTTTGTATGAATTAATTTTATAAATCAGTTTCAATTTTTTATTTTTAAAAACCTTAAAATCAAATCGAGCCATTCATTTCAATTGATTAGATCGTGGCCATGATCTATTTCTTCTTCCCCCTGTTCTCTCTTTGTACGCACACAACCCATAGCCGCCACCTATTCTCCAATTCCATGACCTCCTCGCTTGATTTGACGACGATCGGGCTTCACCACAACGAAGCTCACAAGCCGACCTTCCTTTAGCCATGACCGTGTGAAGCTCAGTCATCGCCTTGTCTAGAAAAACATGCACAAATGGTAGGTGAACGTGGCTGATTTCCCCTCTCTACGTCGCGCCATATTCGATCATTACCGTTGGATTTGTCGAGCTCGAGGAGATCTATTAGTTTGCAGTTGAAAGTTTTTCATGAAAGTTAACGGATTTGGAGATAATTGAGGGGAAAGCATGCGAATTTCTGATAGTGGAAATGTAAATGGTAGCTAGGGCTTAGGAGATTATGGTTTGGGGCAAATAGAATAAAATTGTGGCCTTTTGTAGAAAATTTACGCGCACTATTCGTCCGAAATTTTTCGGAACTCCAACCGAAACGTGCCGCCTGGCGTTTATAATGTTTTACCCCTATTGCGAACACAATGGAATATATATCGAGAGCTTACTCGATCATATTTGGAAGATAAGTTTTCAAATCGACTATTTAAATTTAAAATTTACTTAAACGAATTTCTACGCGTTTTAGATTGCCACGACTAAACCGTAAATCCGATTGACACGAAAATTGAAATCCTACAATAATATAATATTATGGATCCAGTAAAACTGGTTTCATTGAAATTCGAGACTGTATGAAAAATAACTATTTTTATACATTAATTAAATATTAAAATATTCAATTTCTTCAAATTAACTTTTAATTCAATTTCAGCAGTTCTCTAACATTATTCTATTTCAAATAGAATTTAATTCAACTTTATATGTTATTTTCATTCACATAAAATTGAAATTCCAATTATTTCTACAGTTTCAAAAATTAAATTAACAATTAAATTATCAAATTAAATCCCTATATTTCAAATATACATTATTCAGCAATTAAATTTTACTTTTGAATATTTAAAATCAATTAAATATACGAATTTCGAATGTCTAAAATTCTGGATCATTACATATAATAGGATCTCTTTTATACTTACGGCTAGTCGACCCGATATTATGTTGAGTGTGTATCTGTGTGCAAGATTTCAAGCACAACCCAAAGATTCACAATATCGAGCAGTTAAACATATTTTACGTTACTTATCTGGAACTTCAAATTATGAAGTTTTCTATCCTAAAGATAACACTTTTGAACTACTATCCTACATCGATACGAGTTTTGACGATTGTAGAACTGATAGAAAAAGTATGAGTCGCACCTTTCATCGATCCGTCACTAGTTTTGTGGTTCAGTAAAAAAAACAAAAATGTGTTCCACTTTCAACTTGTGAAGCAGAATATATTGCTATCGCACTAGCTTGTGCGCAAGTAATATATATGCAACAAACACATAGAGATTTCGATAAAATTGTAAAAAAATCTCCAATCTTTTGTGACAACACTAGTGTAATAATTCTATCAAAAAATCCAATAAACCTTTCACGAAAAAACATATAGATATTTGTCATCATTTTTTAACAAATAATGTCCAAAAGGAAACAATAACTCTAGAATTCGTAAACACCTAAAATCAAATTGCTGATATATTTACAAAATCTCTAAGCGAACAAATATTTATTGAGATCTGTTGTGATCTCGGCATTATCACTGCATGGTATATAAAACAATGTACCATTTCTACAACATAACTTTTATGGTAAAGACATTACTGTCATCCTTTTTCTTTGGCTAAAATATCAACAGTTTTATGACCATTTGTTTTTCTAACCACTCAATCTATGTTTACCATTACTTCCTCAACAAATAAAATAGACTATTTTTAAAAATAGAAAACTATATATATATATATATATTGTGTGTGTGTGAGAAAAACTCATGATAGATCATAATCAAAGTTTATAATCCACATATCTTTCAATTGGTGTCCTTCAAAACTAAAAACTTCTACAAATGTCTTCTGACTAAGACTCTATTACTCTACAGTTGACTACGCTTCACCTTCATCCAGAAGTACTTATACTTCCCCATCCAATTATAACCTAAATCATCCCCGTTGCTCAACATTAATCCATCTCCTACATATCACACTGACTTCTCTCTGAAAGGAAAGAAAGGCAAAAATGGTATCGATCTACAATCTGCCTCTCCGTCTGAAAAGGTTGATGATATACATCATTATCAACAAGAAATGATTGGTCTTCGGTGAGAGATGTATTATGAATAGCAACAATAAGGAGCTTATTTAAATTTTCTTGAGAAATGCATCTAGCCAATTATGGTCATTCCCGACTAAGGATTGCGAGAATGCGAAATCATCGCGATTAAAGGTAACTCCTATAAGAGCATAGAGGATCACCCCACGACGATTATGGGATGAAGGATCCTCAAACAAGAAATGCAGCCTAGTGCCTCCTTACTGTTCCCCTCTTCATCCATTAAACGAGAGTACAAAGGATGAACTAAATTCTTTGGAAAAATAGAACAATTCCTCCGGCTCTCTTAATTATAATTTGTATACGTTTTATAATTATTTGTATTATTTCACATTCATCAATAAAATAATTAAATAAAATTAAACATCAAAAAGAATATTTTTTTTGATCAGACGTTTGAAATAACAAAACAGACATAAATATATCTTCCCATATGTCAGAGTAATCAGACGCCTGAAACATATATACAAAATCAAGACTTCCTTATATATAGACGTCTAACAAGAAAAATCAGACGATTGTTATAATTCTCTGTATATATGGTCCACTTCTATACAGACATCGGACTAAACGATCAGACGACTATTGAAGGTATCTGGAAAAATGAAACCTTTCAGCACACACATCTGGATTAGCATACAAGATGTATGTTTCAAAGCTCGGTGACATTCTTTATCAAGCTTCAGCATAGATGTTTACAAACACCATAAGACGTCTGATAATGTTCTATGTAAAACAAACAATCATATAGGTAGACATCTGATAAAACCTTCTAGACGTCTGTTCTCATTCACTGTCTACGAAACCTCTTTAGTCAGACGTCTGAAATTATATTACCAGACGTCTAAGCCTCTCTCAACCCCATTAAAAATTATCTTTTCCACCATCTTTCTCAATACCGCTCATTTCTTCAAGTTCTATCCTAAACACTAAATCCCCAAATAAATTTTATCCTTAAATTAATCAAATTCCCCAGTTGTTAAACGCTGCTAGCCTTCTACGGGACATAGTTCTCAGCCTCCAACTCAAAATTTTATCACCGACTGTAATATTGAAGAATGGGTTCTTGACAAACAAACTGGAAGATAATGTCTACAGGAGCTAGAGAAAAAGCCATTCCATACTGGTTCATTCTACCCTCTCCGTAGATTTGCTCACTACGATGCCGATGAACGAGTATCAAATACAGGTCTTTATAACCTAATCAATTATGATACCAATTTGGGTGATATTGACCAACTCGTAGTGTTTCTTTTTTTTATTAATCTTTGTTCACTTGCTGTTTGGAATCCGACCAATGATGAAAATTTGATATGGACTAGTGTATACTGTCATGTAATATAACTAAGTATTGAAGTGATCGTTCAAATGCTAAATTGTTCATACGAAGGAACATGTTTACAGAAAATCCCTGATAAACGTTATGTAACCCGAGATGCTATTACTCTTCTAATTTGGGACGACGACACATAGGAATAAAAACCATCAAATTTCCTTCCACAAGCACGTCTCCTGAACTGAATGATAATAAACACTGTCATTCCCAGACTAGGAAGTCATGAGCAAGTATATGACAATGATCATAAGGCATTATACGCTATTTATAGTCATATAAAAGTCAAATGGGATCAATATATTTTTGATCGAATTATAAGCTTTTGGACTCTAGCTCGTCATAGCATTGTCTATGCCCTATATGTTATGCAAATTCTATGAATATTAAGGATTCCTTCATACCTTTCACAATTTAAAGAAAACCTGTCAAAAACTATGGAATTCGATTCCTTTCTTTAATGCATCTCCCAGAAGTACCACCGGTCATTATACCTTTTGCCCAATATCAGCCTCCACTACAACAACAACAACCTCCTCCAACTCAACCTTCAAAACCTACTATAACTTCAACCACTACAGAATATTACTCTGACTTAGAAATACAAGAAGCTAGGATATCCTTATGTCAAGGAGAAAATTTTCAAGATATTACACTTCAAAATCAACGACTCCTCTCCTTAAATCAACAACTGCTTGACAAAAAATTATCTCGGCTAGAATGCTCTTTTTCTACTCGCATGACAAAGGTAGAGAAGACATTTGAAAAGGTTGTCACAACTTTAGGTAAAGTTCTTCGAAAGGCTCAGGGTCGTTCTTCGTCTCGATCATCGTCATTACCTTCTCCTGCTCCACCAACCGCACCAGTTATTCACGCCGAACCTTCTACAGGAGCAAGGCCTTTAGAGGAACCTCAACATCATTCTCGTTTGGGCAGGGAACATATATGTTTTGACAGTGAAGAAAGGGAAGGCTTATCTACCATTAAGAAGAATATCATATGTCATAACATCTACATGACTATGATTACTACACATCTTTTGAAGGTCTACTATTCGAGAGGATGATGAGTAAGTTGATCAATTTCAATGGCAACAGGCTTCATCCAATGAAGACTCTTTCAGATTCTGAGGTTATTATAGTTATAAGTAAGCTTTTTTTGTATTGTTAATCATTTTCCCTTATGTATCTTTGCTCTTTCCAATTTCTAGATTATTGTTGTTTTATCTCTATTATGGAATCTATGATTTTGAATTTCATTTCTTTTTGATAATGTCAAAGGGGGAGAAATATCATTACATGTTTATAAGGGGAGAAATCGATTTAGGGGGAGACATATGTATAGTTGTCATCACCAAAAAAGGGAGAATGTTTGAACCACTATTCTATTGTTTCGATGATAACAACTATGCACATTTATAGTTTATTTACTTGCTGGAAAAACCTTCAGAGATTAGACGGAAGATAGTTCGATAGAGGAGAAGAATCATCAAAGCTGATATAGTACTATTACTTACCTAGATATAATTGTAAGATATCCTTTTAGTAGTATCATTTTAACAAAAGCATTTGCATACAACAAGTTTAGAAAATCTTAAAATCTGCAAATGTCAGACATCTGACATTTCAATTCAGACGTTTGGTAGAAGTCTCTATTTTTTTCTTCCAAATTAAACTCAGACGTCTACACTCTTTCTCTCGACGACTACTTCTATTTTCTTTTTGAAAAATATGAATCAGCTCAGATGTCTGAGCATATGCCCAGACATTTATGCTGGGTAGCGGTCTTCATTTCTAAATAGACTTCTTCTTCAAACAATAGGGTGTCTTCAAAACTCTTCAATATATCCGTTCTCTATCTACAGCTACAACCTTTAGAATGAATCAGCAAAGTCAAAAGATAATACTCTTCATCATAACTCTTCATTATCTATAAATATGCAAAGATATTAAAGATTAAAGTTACTTGAATTTTCTAAATCTACTATCTATATTCTTTGCATACTCTGCTTTCAAAAACAAACAATATTCATCTCGTTTTACTTCCTAAAATCAAAGCCTCACATATACATATTACTAAAAAGAGATTATAAGGAGATTTGTACTAAGTAGTCAAAATTCGTATTTTCTAGAATACATTCTTGTCATAGAAAGAACTAGACGAAGCAAGGGTTGTTTATTTGTGATAGCCGAAGACGAGCTTTAGGACGGGAGGTATGAACATGTATAAAAACTCTGGTGTGATTGTTTCTGTACTGTTATCTAATTTACACTGTTATTTATAACTAGTATTTGACTACACTTGTATATTAGAATAGATAGACAATCCCTACCTCTTTCACTAATTATCATGATTCCTTTGCCATCAAAAGAATCACACCTTTCGATAGTGTCGAAAGGCTCCAGAAGTATTCGAAAGCTGTGTTGATGAATATCAAGATCAATATCCATCAAAGGTATGCTTTTAACAAAGGCGAAATAGCTAATTTAAGTAGGCCAGAAGACCCAAATACCTACATACAACTTCGATACGATGAAAGTAGAAGGTCAAAGGTGTAAGGATGGATGCAAAAGTTCGGTGAAGAGACCTTCTGACAGCTTCAGAAGGATGGACGTGGAAGAGTCCAACCCGCATTTGTAAATACAACCCTAAGGGTCCAAAATCGAGACCGGTTTTTCATTCCTGCATTTCTTTGTCAAAACAAATTCCTGTAACCCTAGATCAAATTGGGGAAAAATTCTATTAGTTGTAATCCATTTGTGAGAAATAAAAAGAAGGGATGCATGGACTTGATATTGATTTCGAATATGATAATGATCATCTCGGCCATTTGCTTGTCTAATGACCAATTGCACATAATATACACTTATCTTCTTAACTCTTTATTATCACATGACGTGCCAAAGAACCTATTTGGATATCTTGACTTTAAAGAATATTTTCATTTCATCCAAAGCCTTAGCGGCACTAATGTAACGTTATGTTGATAATTCAACATTATTGAGTCGATTGGACTTATGACATTTATCCAAAATAAGGCTCTATGGCATAGTAAATTCACTCTTTACTCAAATTTATATATACCATATTTTGATCTTTTCGAAGGATACTTCACCTTCGAAGGGGTTCTCTTTGTAACCATTGAATCAAATCCTTTGGGAGGAATTATTCAAAAGGAATTTGAATACTTTCGAAAATATCTTGGCTTTCGAAGTAGATCACCCCATATTTACTCCACCGACACCTTCAAATGGGTCCTTTCGAATGGGTTCATGACCTCATTTAATCCCTTTGAAAGGGGAGGTAAATAGGAGTGCAGCAATGAATCTTGGTTCTAATAATACAAACCCTTTCGAAGTCCTCAAAAGGGATCTTTTTCTGACTCACTTTCAATCTAGTGAACCTTTGGATGTTAATGATTATATCATCAACATTTTGGTGCTAGAAGGAAGGGCTTAAACGTCTGACCTTGTTCTTTCCTTATAGACCAATTATGGAAATTTTGATTTGTTATAGGAAAATGAAATCCAAAAGACCTAACTGACTGGACAAAGAAGCGGTGCTAACAATAGTTCTAGAGGAAAATTTATGCCAACCTTTAACTTAGAAGGTGCTGTGCCAGGTCAACCATCAATTCTAGCGCAACTTGATGACAATGCAGCTCGGATAAAACATTTGGAGCAATGACTACTGGAAATGTAAGAACTCATAGAAGCATTCCTTACTTAGGAATCATCTAAAACCGCTAAGCCAACAACCAGGGGCAAAGTGTTCTCCCCAAGGAGGAATCTTAAGTCTTACACACTCGAAGCCAAGAGCAAAATTGACTTAACATCATCAAAGAAGAAGGAACGTTATGCAACAAAAACTGATCACTAGGGTAGAATGTAAGACAAATCCTTGGAGCAATCTGGAACCTCAACCTCAAAGGAATATAATCCAAATCAAAAAGGTTATCACAATACTGAAGCATATTTGAAGGATGTGGAAAAGAAAGTTGTCAAAGACATGCCGAATGTTAAAGGGAAAAGAGATTCAGATGAGCAAGCGAATGATAACCATCAAGTAGCACCGTTCATTGATGAAATCACGTCAACAACAATTCCATCTCATGTTAAGGTTCCTTCTATGAAATACCATGGCACTACTGATCTTGATGACCACCTAATAGCTTTTGATAGCCAAATGTACCTTTATAATGTCTCGGGATCAGTACGAACATGAACGATAGAGATAAGCTATTTGCAGTGCACTCAAGATTGATAGAAAATATGCCATTCTGGAAAGAGCTCTTCGTCTATGGATGCAAATTTTTACAAGATTTTCACTTTCAAAATGATAAATTAATTCGGGTGGATGAATTAAACAATGCTAAAAGGAAAGCTAACCCTAAAAGGAAGATTAGAAGATTTGGATTCGATCAAGGACACAAATGGTCGAGGTGGGAAGACTGCAATACTAATTCAAATGCTTTGAGTAAACCTTTGTCTTATATCTACGCCACAACAAGAAATGGTTAATTTCCCAACTTCATTCAAGGCCAAGAACTTCCTAGTGCAGAAAAAAGGGTTGACTATTGTGCATATCAAAAGGCGAATGGCCATAAGGAAAACAAGTGTCGAGTGCCAGCCGGGATTATTAAAAAGCCGATCCATGAATGACAAATGAAAGAGTTTGTCCAAGATAAACAGAAAGCAACATGAACTGATAATAAACTACAAAAATTCCCTAGTAATGCTATGAATGTTTTTGGAGGACGAAGATCCATTGAATTTAAGTCCACCATTGAACAGGATTGATGAGATTCATAGGGGAATACATGCAACGGGAATAGTAAGGGAGCTAGGAACAAATATATAAAGGAAGTAAGGGAAGGAGTGTTCTCTATACAAGAAGAGCCCTTGCTCAAAAACCCACGACTTAATATACAAATGCCAAACCTTGTCATCACTCCATAAGACCAAAAGAAAAGATTCAATTATCCCCATAATAACCCCCTTATGATCATAGCTCAAATCGAGCTTTCCATAATATCTAAGATTCTGGTAGATATCGAAAGCGCGGTTAATGTAATCTTCAAGCACGCTTTTGATCAAATGGGCATTCCTGAGGATAAATTAGAGCCTTGTCTTGAACCAATCTTTAAGTTCAATAATAAGGGGTCGACATCGGTAGGGCAAGTAAAGCTACTGGTGCAAATGGACCCACCATCGTGCTATAGAACTTTTGAAACCCTCATTATGATTATCGATCAACCTTCATTTTACAATGCATTCTTTGGTCGTCCTGTGCTAGATGAAGTGGATGCTTTTGTCTCACCAAAATACCTGATGGTAAAGTTCTTTACCAAAAGGGGTTAGGGTACTATTCGGGGAGAACAATTTTGCTCCAGCAAAACGTGTTTTGCAACCCTTGATCGATACAAAAGGGTGCACTCTTCTTACTATGATTCTCCTACTATTTTTTAGCCTTTGGATGATGGATTTTTATATCCAACATTTGAAGCAAAAATAAGATCTAATAAAACGAATAAATGTGTGTTTAAAAGGTACATCTCACTTAGAGGGAAGAGGAAGAGGACCGATGCTAACTCTATAGAAGAAGGTGAGATCATCGTAGAATTGGATTGTTGAGGAGAAATGGAGAGGATAAACCATATAGAGGATCCTGGAGAAGTATGTATAGATCCAACTGATTCAACCAAAATAGTGAAAGTGGGAAGAGGGTTAGAGAAAAATTTGAAAGAAGATTTGATTCAAATCCTTAAAGCTAGCAAGAACTTATTTGCATGGACTCATTCAGATATCGTCGGGATTGACCCATCAGTTATGTGCCACGCACTGAATATTAACCCAAATGTGACTCTTGTTCTACAAAAGAAAAGGCAATTTGACGAAGTTTGATCTGACGCCTTGAAAGAAGAGGTTAAAAGCCCACTTGAAAATGGACTTATTCGGGAAGTATTTTTAATCCAAAATGGCTAGCAAACCCTATGTTGGTATAGAAGTTAAATGGCAAGTGGAGAACCTACATTGATTACACTGATTTGATCAAAACATGCCCGAAAGACTATTATTCGCTACCAAGAATAGACCAATTAGTTCATGTGACTATTGGACATAAGCTATTATCCATAATGGTGCTTATTCAAGATATAATCAAATACCCATGTTCAAGCTAGACGAAGAACATACAAGTTTCATTGCCGATTAGGGAACTTTCTATTAAAAAGCAATGCCTTTTGGACTAAGGAATGCAGGAGCTACTTATCGAAGATTAGTCAATAGAATGGTCAATGAACAAATTGGTGAAAATTTAGAGGTTTTCGTGGATAATATGCAAGTAAAGTCCTATGAAGTGGAGAGTCACCTTAAAGATCTTGAAGAAATGTTTGAAGTATTACGAAGGTATCAAACCTAAACCTTCGAAAATATTCTTTTGGGGTTCATATGGGAAAATTCTCAGGTTACATTGTTAGACCGTACGGAAATCCAAGCTATCAAAGACATGGCCAATCCCAAAACAAGCAAATACGTAATGAATTTGAATGGTAGAATTGCCACTTTGAGCAAATTCATCTCTATGGCAATCGATAAATGCATTCCATTCTTTAATGTCATAAAAAAAAGAGAACTTTGAGTGGGGAGAAGACTATAAGAAAGCCTTCCAAGAATTAAAAACAAATTTGGAAAAGCCACCAATGTTATCCAATGCCAATAATGTAGAGAGCATATACTTATATATGGCAGTCTTAAAACATGTGGTTAGCTCGATTTTGATTAGAGAAGAAAATGGAACTCAGCTTCCCGTTTATTATGTGAATAGATGATTGAAGGATGCCAAAGTCCGATACCCATCTTAGAAAAGTTGACTTATTGTTTGATACTTATAGCATGGAAACTCAAAGCGTACTTCCAAGCACATCCGATAAGAGTATTGACTAACTTTTCACTCAAGCTGGTTTTCAGTAAACCCAAGACTTCGGGTAGGCTAGTAAAATGAGGAATTGAACTTAGCCAATATGACATAGAATTTCAACCAAGAGAAGCAATCAAAGGGCAAGCATTAGTGGACTTTATCAATGAATGTACATGCTTTGTTAAAGCGTAGGCAGAGAAATAGAAGGATCAAATGTCCATATGGAAATTATTTATGGATGGGGCATCAAATGAGTAGAGAGCTGCAGTATGGTATGCATAATCACACAAGATGGACGCTGCCTACATTAAGCAATGAAACTATGATTTCCTGCAACAAATAAAGTAGCTGAATACGAATCGATGGTGGCAGGACTTACTCTAGCCTTACAACTCAAGATCCTACAAATTCAAATCTTTAGTGACTCTCAACTAATGGTAAATTAGATAAAGCATATATATCAAACTAAGGACGTTAGACTATCCCTATATGTCAAGAAGGTGCTAAAAGTGCTTACCCTATTTTAAGGTATTTTTACACACCAAGTCTCAAGAGGAGATAATATTCAAGCAGATTTATTAGAAAAATTAGCTAGTCCAATAGGAGCTGCAAAAGCCCGTATCGTATTAAGCGGTTTTCAAGCAAGTACTGTTATTGAAGAAAAAATGCTTGAACCTGGATAAGAACTATTGGTTTTAACTAGGTCCTAAGCCATGAGAAAAGAAAAAGAAGAACGATAAATTGATGAAGAAATTTCATATGAAGAGCCCATTCATCCAAAACAGATAACTGCTACAAGAACACATGGATGACACTCGTTGTAGAATGTCTTACCAATGGAATATCACCATCTAATAAAATGGAAGCTAGGAGAATTAGAAGTCAAACTTCGACCTTCACTGTGATGGATGGAATTCTTTATAAAGGATATGCTCATCCTTACTTAAGATGTTTGAATTATAAACATGTCTTGAAATTGTAAAAGGAATACAGGGTTATATGGAGACCATTCCATTGGGATAAAACTGGCTAAAAAATAATGAGACGCGGTTTCTATTGGCCTCAAATGACTTGTCAAGCTATAGATCATGTGAAGAAATGTGAAAAGTGCCAAAAGTACTCAATGATTCCTCATTTATCACCAAGCTAATTAACCCTGATCTCCAGTCCGTGGCCCTTTGATGTATATAGTATCGATTTGATTGAACCATTGCTAATTTCTAAAAGAGGGGCAAAGTATGTCGTTGTTTCCATTAATTACTTTACTAAATGGGTAGAAGTAGAACCACTTTCTAAAATCACTTTTGGGAAAGTAGTTAGACTTGTTATTAAGAACAGTATCACTAGATTCGGAATCCCATACAAGATTATATCTCAAACTGGAACACAATTTGAAAGTGAAGAGTTTTCTCAATTTTGCTGTAAGAATGGAATCATCAAAAGTTTTTCTTCCGTGGCACATCCGAAGGTTAATGGATCCATCGAAGCAGCCAACAAGTCTATTAAGACCATCTTGGAGAAAACACTTAATAAGACCCAAGGAAATTGGGCGGAAGAATTACCACTTGTACTCTAGGCATATCGTACATCCACCAAAACTGCTATAGTCATACCCCTCACTCTCTAACATATAGGTGTGAAGCAATGTTACAATTCGAAATTGAAATACCCTCACATCGAAGACTCTCGTATTCATTCGATCCAATCTAAGAGTTGAAGAAAGAGTCATTGGATTTCATACATGAACTAAGAGACAAAGCAGCTATTAGAATTGCCGAGTATCAAAGAAGAGTATCAAAATACTACAACTCGAAAGTCAAGAGAAGATTATTTAAAGAAGGAGATCTAATGCTCCGAAAAGTGATGGAAAACATTAGAAATCCTACAGATAGACCGCTAGGACCAAACTGAGAGGGTCCTTTAATTGCGTTCAAAGTAATTCCTTAGTGAGCTTACAAATTATGTCGACCAAATAGCAATATGGTTCTTAGGACATGGAATGCGGAACATTTGCAACTGTATTTTCCAACAATATATGAATAAAGTGCCTCTTTTATAAGAATATCTACATGGCAATGAGTAGGATTCTCCTTAAAATTGGAAACTACTTTAAACGGGCATAAGCCTTTGCCAGTGCTAAGATGACTAAGTCAAAGAGCCTCCTGGAGTATGGTCGGAGTAATCCTTTATTCATGCCACGCTATGGCTAGGTAAAAGTATCTGCAAGCCCCATGCCAAGCTATGGCCAGATCAAGGCGCCCCTTGGAGGGGGATCGGGTAAGTCCTTGAACATGCCACGGTGGCCAGTTCACAGCACCAACAAGCCTATAGTCCTACCTATAAAGCCTAGCTGGAGCGCTCATAGAGGGAGGATGGAATAATAATCCCTTGGTCCTACCATGCCATCGCCTGGTCAAGGCTCCGGACAAGCCTTTAGTCCCATCTATAAGGGGGCTGGAGCTCCTCCTAAAGGGAGATCAGGTAAGTCCTTAGGCCCTGCTTGTAGATAAGTTAACCAAGCGCAACAATGGACTAAAATGCCCAAGCCCAAGGAGTAGTACACAAAGCAGTATACGAATTCTAAAGGATGGTGCATATTGTACCTGGAACCAGAGACATAATACAAAACAAAAGATTTGAACAATCAAAGTCCAAAGAATGGTGTAGAACAAAAGGCTCAGATGAGAATTTTTGAACTTCCATTATTCGAATAATGATTTCTAAACTTTCATTCTTATTACCGGGAATGGACTTCTAATTTTTTTTGGACGATAATCCACGGGTTACATTCACTATTAGATATGAATTTTTGGCGTTCGACTAATTTCCAAAAGATGATTTCTAAACTTCATTTATTAATACCCAAATCTGGGTTTAGGGTCTTTTACTATTGGTTTCTGGACTTCACTCATTGATACCTCAATCTGGGTTTCAGGACTTCTGTTATTGATTTTAAGACCTCTATTATGGACTTGTGGTCTTTTACTAAATTTCCAAATAATGATTTTTAGATCTATCTTACTAATGCTCGAATCTCGGTCTCTGGTCTTCTACTATTAACTTTTAGACTCCACTTATCAATACCCAAATTAGGTTTTGGATCTTCTATTATTTGCATATAAGGGTTTCTAGACCCATATTATTTGTTCCCAAAATAGGATTCCTACCTTCTATGACTTATTTCTAGATGATGATCTCTAGACTTTTATTATTACATGATTGTTCTTGGTCTTCTATCAGTTATTTCTAGAAGAGTATTTTCAAACTCTATTACTAATGCTAGATTTGGATTTCTAACCCTCTATTATTAATTCCATAATTAGATTTCTAGTCTTCTATTAATATAACCAGAATCGAATTTCTAGTTTTGTTTCATCATTACCAAAGTTGAATCTCTGGACTCTATTAGTGTCAAACAAGAATTACCAGCCTTTAATCATTAATAATTGTAGATTTTTCAACACTTATTATCTTTAGACGAGGACCTAATTATTCTCATTTGTTTTCATTATTCCCAGATTTAGATTACAGGAATTCTATTATCAAGAATTCTAAAACTATCTCTAATAATATGGACAAAATACTAAACACATTTTTATAGAAATTTCAAATTAATGTTAAGAAATGTTGTCTGCTTTGTACTTTGTGGGAAAACAAGATTGATAAGGAGACCATTGAGGATGAAACAATGCAAAAGGGAATTCTAGGATTTTTGACCTAAAGAAAAAACGCTTCTTTCATATAAGGGGGATGGGGCAAAATGTTAACACTCAAGAGTGAAGGCATGAAAGGAAGGGCTTCCAAAATCATAAAAAGAAAGCTTCTGAAAGTATCAATGGTAGGCATCTAGAGGCCTCAGAAAATCCAAGTGTTGAAATTGGGTTCTGTCATGACTCAAAAATGAGGGTTTTGAACGCATCAAAAAGCGCTTCTGAAAGAATAATGCAGGTGTCATAAGCATTGCGACTTCCACAATAAATGAAAGTAAGGGCTTCCACCAACACTACCACTTTTGCGTAGGTCGAACCTTTCGAAACAAATGGTTCTATCACTGTTCACTTCTTGTAGAAGAAAAGTCAACCAGAAACATCCTTCTGCAAGTATTAAAAGTTGGGCTTCCACGGCAGTTAAAGAAATTACCTTTGAAAATTCTTCAGCAACCATCATTTGTCTACCAATTGACTCCATCTACATTAAATAGTCCTTCCACCACCATTACAACCTTTCAAACCAATCCTTACATCCTTCTGCACATGTCCAAGTGACCTGCCCTAACTCTGATTTTAGGTTTCAAAGGTGATGAAGGGGTCAGAAATGCTTCCACTTATACTCAAACAGCAAAATGTAGTACCATGATTCATTTGCCACAAAAATAAGCATACCTTTCGACGGAGTCGAAAGGCTCCAAAATTATTCGAAAGTGGTATTGATGAATATCAGATCAATATCCATCAAAGAAATGCTTTCGACGGAGATGAAAGGGCTATTATAAGCATGCCAGAAGACCGGAATACCTTTCTACAACTTTGAAACCATGAAAACATAAAGCTCAAAGATGGAAGGATAGATGCGAAAGGTAATTGAAGAGACCTTTTGATAGCTTCGGAAGGATGGACGTGGAAGGGTCCAACCCACATCAATAAATATGACCCTAGGGGTCCAAGCTCGGAACCAGGTTTTCATTCCCACATTTCTTCGTCAAATCAAATTATTATAACCATAATAAAATTGGGGACAAATCCAATTACTTGTATTCCATTTCTGAGAAATAAAAAGAGAGGATGCGTGGACATTATATTGATTTCATGTATGAGATTGATCAACTCGGCCAATAGCTTGTCTAATAACTGATTGCACATGATATACACTTGTCTTCTTATCTCTTTATTAGCACATGCTACGCTATAGAACCTATTTGGATATCTTGACTTTAGAGCATATTACCATTACATCCGAAGGCCTAGCAGCACTAAAGTAACGTAATGATGATAGTTCAGCATTATTGAGTCCACTGGACTTAGGACAATTATCCAAAATAAGGCTCAATGGCACATTTAATCCACTCTTTACTGAAATTTATATATGTCAAATTTCTAGTCATTTCGAAGAGTAATAGACCTTCGAAGTGGTTTTGTTTGTAACCATTGAAATAAACCATTTGCGAGGACTTATTCAAAAGGAATTTGAATACTTTCGAAAATATCTTGGCTTTCGAAGGAGAGCAACCCACAATTGCTATATCGACACCCTCGAATACGTCCTTTTGAATGGGTTATTGACTTTATTTTAATCCCTTTGAAAGGGCAGTAAATAGGAGTGCAACATTGAATCTCGGTTCTAACAATACAAACCCTTTCAACGTCCTTCGAAAGGATCTTCTTTTGACTTACTTTCAATCCAGCGCACCTTTGGATGTTGACGATTATATCATTTGCAAATATGTCGACATACTAGCCGTATTTTTCAAAATTGAAATTTTAATGGAAGTGTCTTTTCTCCTTTTCTCTTAGCAAACAGATATCACCATTGTTTCTCTCCATATACTAGTCTTTCAAACGAATTTTCATTAACTACTTTCTTATTTTTCTGTCCTCTTTTCACTCTCGTGATTTCTAAAGCAATTTCTATCAAAACTCTACTGAAATTCAACGATAATCAAATTCAATCGTTACTAGTTTGATTCTCTTTCATATATTTTTTTATTTCTCTTATCTCTCTCAAGATTAAGTGCTATTCAAGAGTTACATGATCAATTGTAATCAAAATCCATGATCTGAGTCTGTAACCTCTATCAAATAACACTCTTATACTATGTAATGTATTTGTTATCCTTAAAATCTTAGTATCCCTAAGATTACTAAGATTCATATAGGTATGATTCTAGCCAGATTAAATCAATTGGTCGTGTTTAGCAACCCAAAAGTCTCGTGGGTGTGCTTGTGGCCCGAAAATCAAGTGGCTCTACCCAGAGGCTTGGATTTTGGAGGGTACGTCTCGCAGCCTTGTGTAGTGACCCGTATTTTTTATAGCTATTTTTAATTATTTTATTTAAGGTGATTATTGAATGAAAATGATTATTAATGTAATTTGTTGAGTAATTTAATATTTGAAATTATTTGAATAATTAAATTATAAATTTAATATGATAGAAAATGATGTCGTAAATTGGTTTAAAATTTTATACAAACAACAATTAAGATTGTTAATATTTAAAATTGGATTTAAATGTGAATAACCAAAATTGAAAATTTTACATTTTAAATTAACGAGTAAAAATAGCCATTTTAGCGACTGTCTCGTATTTCGACATGTTATGGTAAAAGTCAGACGCTAAAACCCCGTTGCAAGTAAAGCAAGTGTGAAAGCACCACCCGTTGATACGGGAATCAAAAATAAGTAGGAAAATATCAGAAAAACAATAAAAGGCACAGTTTTTATAGTGGTTCGGCTTATAGTCAAGCCTACGTCCACTTTCAATCTCTTTATTGCTGACTCAAGTTCAACTTATACAACTTTCTTCAATTACAACACACTTTAGACTAGTAGATCAAACTTTGATGAAGAATAATCTTTCGAATCCATGATGAATGATGTAGATTTTCTCTTGAAGTTTGTCGTAGTGTCCTTGGTGTTTGGAGTGCTTGAAGTGCTGTTTTAGTTGAGAAAACGACAGAGTATCGACGCTTCGAGAATGAGCCCAAAAGATCCTTCGAACGTTGGAGCTCACGCTGTATTTATAGGAGTTTCTTGGTCATAAGTCGTAGGTCGAAAGCTGCGACTTAAAGTAAGTCGTGGGTCGAAGGTCGCGAACTAAAGTAGATCGTAGGTCGAAGGTCGCGACCTAAAGGAAACGAGCTGCAGCCCATTCTAGTTACGCTTGGCTCCTCCTGAGCGGGTTAGCAGGTTGCACGCGTCCTAGGATGGGTCGCTGATCTCTTCTGGGTGAGTGGAGCAACCTAGAAGAATGTCATAAGATGCAGCGACTTATGAAGTTGCCTCGGCCCTACTTAGGTCGTGTGCGACCTTATGATGAGTCATGCAGTCTTGTACCGCCTTAACCCGTTAGGTCATAGATCGCTGACTCGTTAAGTCGCTGGACCAGTAAGTCGCTTAGCCCATTTAGGTAGTTAGGTCGGGGCCGCTCTAAATCTTTCTATGTCTTAACTCGTGGACCGTTGATCTTCTTAGGTTGCTTGGACCGCTTCACTCTTAGGTCGCAGGGTACTTGTTTGTTAGGTCGCTGTGTTTCCTAACTCGGTCATACATTAGGTCGTTCTACCGTTCCACCTCTTAAGTCGTTACACCTTTTAGGTCGTGCCACCTTTAGGTCGTTAAGTCGCTTACTTCTCTAGGTCGTTAGGTTGCCTACTCCCTTAAGTAGTTAAGTCGCCCCATCTCTTAGGTCGGTAAGTCGCTGCCTGTTAGGTCGCTAACTTGCTTCATACTTTAGATCGTCGTGCTTATGTAAATCGCTGGGTCGCTCCAACTTGTTAACCTCTTTAGGTCGCTTCGGTTGTTGAGTCGCTAGGTCACATAATAAAGGATTTAACATTTTCCCCTCAAAGTACACGCCTAGCTCGTAGGTCGTGTGCTTCAATTTAGTTCCTTAGGTTGTGAGCGACTCAAACGGTTTGCTAGGTCGCGTGACGGTATGCCTTCCTTTCATATAAATTGCTTAACCCGCTCCTTCTTCACTTTACCTGCTCCATCACTCTAGGCCGCCATTAACAAATATTCGCGCTTCCACAGGCGAATTTGGGCTAGCCAGTTGTCGATTCATTCTCACCATCGCATTGTATAAGTAAACTCGACCTTTATCATATCCACTATCACCATCAAATCATGAATTCCAATCTTCTGACTCACCAACTTCGTACATCGCACTTCATTCTTGAGTTATGCTGATCGCCACTAGCCATGTTGCCATTGCCATCCATGAGAGCATAGCATGGTACTGTATTCATGATAGATCTGAGATGACTCAGATCAGTATTTTGGTGATTTTGGTGGTATGGATAGACGACGGGTTTCGTTGAGAAGATGGTGGATTTCCGTGGCTAATGAGTTATCGGGTTAGGATGTAGGAGTTGCTGGATAGAGAGGAAGAAAACGAGCTAAGAAAAAAGAAAATAGTAGTGCCAACAGGAGATGGTCCAAGGCTGCCAAGTTTCATCAGAGGCGACCTAACAAATCCGCACGACTTAAGGGACTTTGCGAACTAATGTGCTTAAACGACCTTAATGCCCGCGACTTGAATTGCGCACGACTTAACTTCTTAGGTCGTGTTAGTATCAAGGCGACCTCGGATATGTCAGACTTACACTGTCTTGATTTGAAGCTTAGTGACTTAAACATTAGATCATGCGAGTGACCTAGGTCTTGGATGCACACGTCCATGCCTTGTTTTTCTTGCGACTTAACTCACTTTCGATTTATCATATCTACGGCTTAGGCTTTAGGTCGCGGCCGAGCTAGGGCTTTGATGACTTTGCACTGCCGAGAAACTTCTTGCGGCTTACCTATCTCGCTTACTTGTTAGGTCGCGTACAACCTAGGACTTGAGCAAATTCTCACTGCCTTGACTTGAAGCCTTTTAGTTTGAACTTTGAACCATCGAGATAACTCGCATGAATTTGGTATGCTTGCTTAACAGATTATACCAAATTTGACGCTAATAACCTGTTAAATACAACATTTGCAAAAAACTAGGGCGAATATACTACCACTGATTGCCCATATCAAATGACAGATTAGTCGGTAAAGGATAATTAACTCAACTTAAAGAAATTGTATGAAATGCTATGAGTCAACAAATTCAAGTGAAGTAGTAAAGCAATGTTAATCAACTAAAGCAGATTGGTTTGCATTAACACTACACTTGTTCTTGGACGTAGAGCGACAAGTCTTGAAATTTTTACAATTGACACATGTTCATTAGCTTAACTTCAATCATATTTACTTGTCACTTATTAGTTTTGCACAACACTTTACACATTTAGGAAACATGCACCTTCATATTTTAATATCCAGTTCCTTATGTAGAATGTCTTCTCAAGAAGAGATAATCGTGCATTTTGAAGAAGTCTTTCCGATAGCTGAGCCATTGGTTGATCCTCCGGAGAGAACTCCAACAACCTTGAGTCAGCGGGCATTCACTCATCTACGTATCCAATTTGGGATTGCCGATGAGGATGCCAGATTTCCTGGCCCAAATGATACTGCCGACAGGCCTCCTCTTGGTTTTGTTGTCGTCAACCGTCAGATGTGCCTTTGTGGTGCCATCCCTCCTTTCAATGAGTTTCTCCATCGACTCCTTTTCCGACTAACCATCTCTCCCTTTCAACTACATCCCAATGGATACGCCATCCTGATGGGATTGTGTGTTTTATTCAGGAGGATGCTTGACCGCCTCCCAAGCTTTGAAGAAATCTGCTATTTATGCACATTTGCAAAGAATAAAGACCACCCCTCCTTTATGTTTGTGAGAAGTGCCAAGAATCGCAAACTTATTACGGATCTCTTTGAAAGTGCTCACGGCTTTCTGAATCAATTCTTCTTTGTCCGCTGTCCTCTAGGGTTTTATGCCATATGGAAAAAAGGAAGTGAGATTGCAAATCCCTGTTTTTTCTATTTCAGCTTTTCAAGATTCGAATTTCTAAGTGCGAACTTCATTCTTTTCTTTTACAGCACTTCCTCCTCCCTCTAGAAATCCTGGTCACAAGACGACTTTCGATAAATTAAGTGCCGTGCCGGCTGAAGAAAGAAGTATTATGTTTTTGCTGAGAGATGAACTTTTGCACCAATATGGGCTTTTGCACCCTTCTCGCTCTACTCAACCTCATGAAGTTCCCGATTCTCCAGCCAACTCGCCAGATGCCCCAGTTTCTGCTAAGGAACCTATACTGAAGGAACCTACTTCTGAGGCTTTACTGGTGAAGTGCTCTACTTCTAATGATATTGCGGGCCATCTGACAAACCCACACTTTCCCCGATCATCGAAGTGGAAGAACCTTTTCATTGTTCAGAGAAATCCGGTGATGAGAGAACTGAGAGAGCGAGTCCTGCCAAGCAGAGTGGGGATGACATTTTTGAGGGGTTGAGCGATCTGATGATCACTTCACAGGAGCTCTTTAAAGACGACCCTGTTTCTGCTAGAGTTACCTCTTCTGCAGTTGAAGCAACTTCCACTTTACAACAGACTCCGTCGGCTCAAGAGTTGACATTAGCTATAAAACCCATCATTTCCCCGCAACCGAGGAGTGGTTCGTAGTTTGACGCGCGTAGTTTGCACATTACACACAATTAGGATTTTTCATCACTTATTTGCACTCAACTTTTGTACTTCAAGGACTAATCAAGTTTTGTCCCTTTCTCATTTTCAGGTTCTCCAATGGGGCGTAGCGGTTCCTATTATGACAACTTTCAACAGTACGGAAGGCGTGGTCAGTATGATTATAGGCGCTATCTTCCCGCCCACAAGGAAACTGATGAAGAGAGAGCTGCTCGAAAAGCTCAAGAAAGAAGAGCGTATGAAGAAAGGTACGGAAGAAGGGATGAGAAACATGACTCTTCTCGCAGAGGCGATGACTCTCATAAAATAAAAACTTATGATGATAGAGGAAAGAGTCATGACATCGGAGACCCAAGCAAGCGGGCCAGGCTTGACGAAAAGACTGCATCTGCAACTTTAGAAAAGGCCGCTGCTCTCACTTCTCTTAAAATTCCTTCAAAATCTCCTGCCCTTGAAGGAGCCGATATTCAGACACTTCCCGGCAGACCCTCGTACCAAGTTGAGAGAGGTCCGCCAACCCTTCAAAGTCGGTTCCCGCATTGGTGCTTAAAGGGAGTCCGCTTCGACCTTGACTTGGTTCCCATCGACAAAGAGGCCATGCTACGAAATCTTGACACTGTTAAACATGATATTGAGAGAATGTCAGGATGGAAAAAGATCGTCGATGAGCTTCAGAGGGTGAACCGGGCCAAACTTGAAGCTATGCTGACAATGGAGAACGACAAGTCTGAATGGCAGAAAATTCTTGATCAGCACAATACCGAAATGAAAAACATCGCTGAGTACAATGAAAAGCTTGAGGCGAAGGTCGAGAAACTTAAGCACGATCTTGCTTCTTCTTCCACCTCTTATACTCAAAAGGAAGAAGTGCTTCAGAAGCAAGTTCGAGATGCTCATGCCACTCAACGGTATGTCGAAACCCAACTTGAAGCTACACTGAAGACGGTGGAAAAATAACGTGCTGACTTTGGACGTCTTGGGGCGTGGCAGCCTTGCATTTTTAGGGCCTAAATATGAAATCACTTTGGCTGAAGTGTGGGAGGCTGTAATGGAAATGCTCAGAGGTGCCGGTTGTTCTGGAAATGAACTTGAGGCGCATTACTTTGACGACGAAACTCGTGCAACTCTTGCCAGAGAAAGGAGCAGCTTGTTAAGTTACGAGTCGAAACGATGGGAGGGGAGCATCCAGAGAAAGAAGCACCTTTAATTGCCCATGTCCCTCCTTCGACTTCGGCCGGCATTGATATCATAGGCTCCAGTTCCCATTCTCCGCTTACGGCAAAAGTCGTAAATGAGATTACAAGTGCACAGGGTGGAGACGAAGGCGAAGAAAGCACTGAAGCATAAGCTTATGAAATTGACGTCAGAAAGCCAACTTCTCCAGGTAACTTTAATGCTGATCTTGCTCAAGTAGACTGCTCATTTGCTTCACATGACTTTGATGAGCTTCTTGATTATTTCATAAATCTCAACGGGCCTTTATCTCCTCTCTTTACTAATTTTAACTTCTTTTCTTCTGTAGAGAAAGTACTGAGCATTGTTCAGACTTCCCCTCCTCCAGTTATTCATCCCCCGTCTCTTCATATGACTCCTCCTTCTACCTCTCAACCGGGGTCACAAGAGGAGAAAATAGAAGCTCTCCAAGACTTGGACAATCCTGTTGCTTCTCAAGAACATAGGGGAGAAGAAACTGAGGAGGGCAAAAGACTCCAGAACTAACTGGCTCCGACGATACGCCGTTAGCCACACTTTTTACTCCAGAAAGCGGGCTTTCTTCTAAGAAAAGGGGGAAAAGTGGAATCTCAAAGAAGCAGGAAGCTTCAGCCGGCGAGGTAAAAGCAAAAGCAAGTCCGATTGTTCCCCTTTCTCCTTCTTCCCCTACTCTTTCAAGCCGGCGCAAGAAGTTGGTCATCCGGCCAGGTGCAGGCTCAAAGGGTGGTGGGAAGAAGAAATTATGGCTTTGGTCCTGTTCTTTTTATCTCGCTCTTTGCTTTTTGCTTGTATATGTGCTTGTGTTGACTGGAGATT
Organism: Allium cepa; assembly: GCA_030765085.1. Lineage (NCBI taxonomy): Eukaryota > Viridiplantae > Streptophyta > Magnoliopsida > Asparagales > Amaryllidaceae > Allium > Allium cepa. The sequence continues at coordinate 604,547,695 of CM060945.1, read as the reverse complement.
GTGCGGGTACCAGTCCCCGCTTTCTTTTACTTTGAAACCTACATATGTATAAAATTCTCATAGTATGGAATAAAATGGTTCTTTTATTATACAAATTTCTGTCTGTATTAAAAACGCTTTTATTTTCCGTTTTCATGCAAGTTTCTTTATCCTCTTTATGTGAAGTTGCAGTAAATCTATGGTATGTTTCTTGAGCATTGTTTTCATTTTTGTGATGACTATATTGTATTGCCCCCATACCATGGTTTATTGCAATCTCTTTCACATTAGCAAAGTTTCGGAGAACAACTCTTCTGTTTTGAGAAAACTTGTACTCTTCCTTTAGAGAACAACTCATTCATTTGAAGAGAATTTGCATTTGTACTTTATAGGATAATATTTCCGTTTCAAGAAAATATTTTTCTAATTTAGTAGAATGAACTTCATATTGGAGGAGTCTTCTCTTTTTTTTTGCGAAGTTTTTACACTTCACTTTTGGAAAAAGTCACTTTTTCTTTGGCAAGTGAATCTATTTCATAGTACACTGGGCCTTCCGAAAAAGGGCTTCAACCTGCTTGAGCCTACGAAGAGAGTTTTTTGTTTGATTGTGCCTCTAGGAAGAGGTCTTTTCGTTTGGTTGCGCCTCTAGGAAGAGGTCTTTTTGTTTGATTGTGCCTCTGGGAATAGGTCATTTTTGTTTCTGCTTCTTGGGAGAGGCTTTTATCTTTTCCCTGTTTGCGGGGAAGCGGGCCTCCGAAGAGGGCTTTTCACATTTCAACTCGTGTGAAGTTTTATTTCAGTTCACGGTGAAATGTGTGCCTCTGAGTAGGGCTTTTGCCTGGAACTTTGGATTTTTCTTCTCTTAGTTGGATGGATTCACGGGGCGGACACTAGTGTTCTGTGCCACCAATCAGTCCGCAACTTTCTGTTGAGAAAGAACTCTCTTTTTCTGGCGAGGCCCGCTAGAGGTCTTTTAGCATTTCAACTATGGTGAAATGGGCATCCGAAGAGGGCTTTTCACATTCCAACACTTGTGAAGTTTTATTTCAAATCTTGGTGGAATTCGTGCCTTCGAGTATGCCTTGAAGTTTCTTCCTCATGGTTGTCTGGATTCACGGGGCGGACGCAAGTTACTTGGACATTTATTTGCGTAGATTGTCTCAACTAGTGAACAAGCGCCTTGCCTTCCTCTTGGGAAGGTGCCTCCGATCATCGTATGGAATCACGGGGTGGACGCAAGTTACTTGGACGCTTGTCTGCACAAACTGTCTCAGCTAGTGAACAAGTTCCTTGCCTTCCAGTTGGGAAGGTGCTCCCGGTCATTCCATACCAATCTTTTTTTTTTGAGAAAGTTTTCTGGCATGCCCCGTTCGAGGTCTTTATCCTCCGAAGAGTTGTGCCTTCGAAGAGGGCTTGTGCCTCCGAAGAGGTCTTTGGTTGTTTGATGGGGGTAGACACAGGCTATTTAATTGGATGCTCGTTTGTGCAAACAACCACAATTAGTTAGCAAGGGCCCACTTCCAGCAGAATCACTAACTTTTTGCTTGAAGCACTCCTTTCGTAGGATTTGAGTATGGAAATTTTGAACGGCTTAGCGTTTGCTTGTTGGATGATGTCAGGGATTGCTTGGTCTTGTGATGGGTAAGCTTTGGTTTTATGGCCTGCATTATTAAATCGACATTTTAGTAATACAATTGGCGTATTTTATATACCGAAATAAAACAAAGTAGTTTATAATAGTAAAGAACACAAGATTTATAGTGGTTCAGCCAAGAACTGGGCCTACATCCACTTTATAGATCTTATTATTCACTTGCACTGGCTTTACAACGGCTTTCAATACAAGAATCATACATTCATCATTTTTTACAATATTTCATTAAAGCCTTTAAGTAAAATATGGACGCAAATGATAGCTGTCCCAAGCTCTTGGAATTGGATTTCCTTCGACAGTTATGAGTTTGAATGTGCCATCAAGAAGTTTTTGGCCTATGACATACGGCCCTTCCCAGTTTGGCCCAAACACGCCTGTAGGTGTCATAATTCTTTTTAAGATTAGATCCCCAACTTCAAAGCTGCGTTGGTGAACTTTGGAATTGAAGTGCCTGGCTATTCTTTGCTGATGAGCCGCAATTCTGAGCTCAGCTTCTTCTCTTTTTTCATCAAGGAAGTCAAGGGCTTCAAGTTGCAGCTTTTCATTTTCGGCTTGATTGAAATGAATTCTTCTATGTGAAGGGACCACTATTTCTAACAGAATCATTGCCTCTGATCCATATGCCAATGAAAATGGAGTGTGCCCTGTCGCAGTTTTATGTGTAGTTCTATATGCCCATAGTGCTAGTGGAAGTTTATCGACCCAACCACCTTTCGCTTTTTCCAGCTGTTTTTTGATGGTCGATTTGATAATTTTGTTTACTGCTTCAACTTGCCCGTTTGCCTGCGGATGAGCTACTGCTTAGAAGCTTTTCTGGATCTTGAATTTCTTGCAAAGATCTTGGAACTCTTAACTTTCGAATTGGGTTCCATTATCTGTGATTATCTTTTGAGGCACACCATACCTGCAAATGATATTCTTAGTTACAAAGTTTATCATTTTCTTAGAGGTAATAGTAGCTAATGGCTCAGATTCAGCCCATTTAGTAAAATAATCAACAGCAACAATAGCATATCTGATTCCGGATTTTGCAGTTGGCAAAGGCCCGATGAGATCTATTCTCCATATAGCAAATGGCCACGGACTGACCATCTATGTTATCTCAGTTGAAGGTGCTCTTGGGATTTTTGCAAATCTCTGGCATCGGTCACATTTTCGGGCGTAACTTGCGGCATCACGATTAATATCTGGCCAAAAATACCCATAACAGAGAATTTTCTTTGCTAAAGTTTGACCACCTGAATGATCTCCACACTTTCCTCCGTGTTCCTCAGCTAGAATTGTCTCAGCTTCTTCCTTGGTCACACATCGGAGTAATGGCATTGAGAATCCCCGCCTATACAATCGGCCATCTTGAATTATGTATCTGGATGCTTTTCTTAACAACTTCTGTCGTTCTTTTGGGTTTTCTGGTAGAAAACCGTCGCGCAGATATTCCAATATCGGAGTCATCCATGATTCTCGCTCCTGTGATATAGTCATGATCCAGTCAATATCCATTTCATCAATGCTTGGAGTTGACAGGACTTTCACAGGAACTAATCCCAACAATTGAGCTTCACCAATGCTTGCATACTTTGCGAGGGAATCTGCCTTCATGTTTTCTTCGCGGGTTATATGGTTTATCGTATAATGGTCCAGGTCATCCAGAAGCTCCCAGGCTCTTGGCAAGTAAGCGGGCAGATTTCCTCCTTTGGTTTGAAACTCTTTCCTGACTTGACACACAATAAGCTGTGAATCACTGAAGATCTGCAACATTTTGACATTCAACTCCTTAGCAATTCTCAAACCGGCAATAAGAGCTTCATACTCTGCTTCATTGTTTTCGAAGGGAATTCCAATTTTAAAGCATAACACAATGACCGCCCTTCATGGGTTTCAAGCACAACCCCAGCCCCGGAACAGTAATCGTTTCTTGCGCCATCAACATACAATTTCCATCGAATTGGGGAATTACCGGTCACTATTTCCTCACTATCACCTTTGTCTGTACATTCTGCGATGAAATCTGCCAAAGCTTGCCCATTGATTGCTCTCCGGGGATGATAAGTGATGTCATATTGACTGAATTCAATATTCCACTTCAAAAGGCGACCCGAAGTCTCAGGGCAAAAGAGGACTTGCTTCAATGGCTGATCAGTGAGTACTTTGATTGGATGAGCTTGAATATATGACCTCAACTTTCTTGATGCGATCAATAGACAATAGGCAAGCTTCTCCAACTTTGAATAATTCATTTCTGCCCCAGTAAACCTTTTGCTAATATAGTTGACTGGGTGCTGAATTTTGGCGTCTTCTCGCACCAGTGCCGCACTAAGAGCGTGAGCTGAGATCGCCAAGTATACAAAGAGATCTTCACCATCGTCGGGCTTAGAAAGTATCGGAGGAGTTTCCAGATGACGAATTAACTCATCGAAAGCTTTCTGGCATTCTGGAGTCCAGTCAAAGTTTTTCCTTCCTTTCTTCAGAGCATCAAAGAATGGAATACATTTATCAGTAGCTTTGGAAATGAATCGACTTAAGGCAGCGACTTTTCCATTGAGACTTTGCAGTTCCTTCTTCGTTCTAGGAGCTTTGACTTCTCTTAAGGCAGTGATCTAAGCAGGATTAGCCTCAATGCCCCTAGCGCTCACAATGAAACCCAAGAACTTTTCGGACTCCACCCCAAATGAACACTTCAAAGGATTAAGCTTCATTCCATACTTTCGTAGGACGGCGAACATTTCCGCAAAGTGGTCCATATGGTCTACTGCTTTCTTTGATTTAACCAACATATCGTCAACATAAACTTCCATGGTCTTTCCAATCTGTGGCTTGAACATCGCATTAACAAGCCTATGGTAAGTTGCCTCTGCATTCTTCAATCCGAAGGGCATGACTCTTTAGCAGTAGAGACCGACATCGGTAATAAAGCTCGTGTTCTCTTGATTTGGCTCATGCATCATGATCTAGTTATATCCAGAGTAATAATCCGTAAAAGCTAACAATTCATATTCCGCTGTTCCATCAACCAACTGGTCAATCCGAGGTAGCGGAAAGCAGTCTTTGGGACAGGCTTTGTTTAAATCTGAAAAGTCGATGCATACCCTCCACTTTCCGTTAGCTTTCTTAACCAGTGCCGAATTTGAAACCTAATTCGGATAAGTGGATTCCCTGATAAAGTCATTCTCCATGAGCCGATCCACCTCTTCTCTCAATGCTGCTGACCTTTTGGGACCCTGGGTTCTTCTTTTCTACTTCACAGGTGTAAACTTCGGATCAATATTCAAAGTATGTACCACAACTTCAGGTGATATTCCACACATATTAGCATGGGTCCAAGCGAATACATCCAGATTTGCTTTCAGGAATGATATCAAAATATTTTGAATTGCCACACTAAGTTGTGAACCCACATTCAGCACCTTGTTTGGGTGTTTTGGGTCAACAGGTACTGGTACCGTTACTTCCACTGGCACCACTCGATTCTCCCCTGCACTAGCTTTTTTGGGATCCATTTTTCTTCTTGCTTCGCTACATTCGCCAGTACAGGGTCCGCCCTATAATTGCTACAGGGTTGATATTTTGATGCGGACTAAGGCTGCCGCATCCTTTCCCATCTCTCTCTTTCTTTCTTCATGTAGTTCTATCAGATAACATTCCCGCCCCGCATTCTGATCCCCTTTTACAACACCAACTCCATTATCTGTGGGGAATTTCATGGTAAGGCACCACGAGGCAAGGATTGCTTTAAAGGCTGCAAGAGTTGGACGACCTAGGAAGGCGTTGTAAGAAGAAAATTCATCAACGATTACAAAAGTCTGCCTTCGAACGACCTTCTTCTGCCCCTCGCCAAGTTCCACGAACAGGTCAATAGTCCCAACCGGCTGCCTGGGTTCCCCAATAAACCCAACGATCTTTTGCGACGAGGCTTGAAAATCAGCCATTGGGATCTTCATCTGATCAAAAGTATTCTTGAAAAGAATATTGCAAGAAGCACCACAATCAACAAGTATTGTTCTTACAATAGCTGGCCCAATGCCAGCAGAAATAACCAAGGGATCTATGGTAGGGGCTTCAACACCCATAGAATCCCTGACTCTGAAGATAATGTCATTATTAAAAGTTTTCTGCTGCTTCAGAGGTGCAGCATCTACCAACACGAAAACACTTTCCTCTGTTGGCGTATACTTCAATGCACGAGCGTACCATTCCATCTCACCCCAGCTTCTGCCAGTTGGGTGAGGTCCTCCTGTAATCACATTAATAACGGCCCTTTCTTATTCATGATCTGCTGTCTTTTCACTTGAGCTAGGACGATGAGCAGGAGCCTGTTGTCCTTGAGTTGGCGAAGTGGGCCATTCTTGTTCCTACTTACATATTGCCGGAGCTTGTTTTCTTTCTGTAGTTCCTCAAACAACTCCTTCAAGTGACGACACTCATTGGTATCATGCCCGGGTTGGTTGTGGAACGGGCAAAACCTTCCATTCTTCTCGGCTTTCTTATTAACCCTTTGCTTAGCTGGTGCGGGGAATTCGATTGTGTCTTTGTTTGCAAAGTAGATGTTTTCTGGGGCATCTGTCAGAGGGGTGAAGTTGAAGGGACGACTTTTCTTTGCATCTCCTTGCTTCCTCTGACCATCATTTGCCCTCTTCTGATTGCCAGATTCCTTCCTATTTGGAACAACATTACTATTTCCAGCCCCTATCGATACCACCTTAGCCGGTGCTTGGAGGCTTTCCAGGCGCATGAATTCATCGGCTTTCGTATAAAACTTGTCAAGCGAATTCGGTTCTTTCATTTTCAACCACCTCCCGAACTCACTTGTCTTATCAAAGCCTTCATCAGGTACGTCAAAATCATTCTCGGCTCTGCGTTGTCTACTTCAGCCAGAGCAATATTGAAGCGATTCAAGAAAGCTCTAATGGATTCTCCAGGATTCTACTCCAAGCTGGATAACGACATTATATCTTTCGCCTTCGAAGCGTACAATCTAAACTGTTCCCTAAACTTTCAAGTCAAATCAGAAAATTGGTCCATCGACCGGACCGGCAGTTTTGTGAACCAAAGTAGAGCAACTCCTTCTAGGTATACCGAAAAATATCGACATTTGATCTCATCTGAAGCTCTGGCACCAGTCATGTGCTAATCATACTTGTACAGAAATTCATTAGGGTCACCTGACCGCTTATAAGCGGGTATGGTAGGAGGAACAAACTTCCTAGGAAATTCTGCTTTCAAAATCCTTTCAGTGAATGGAGTCTTGCTCGGAGCAAACCCCCATTCTTTTTCGTCTTCCTCCCTTTGCATACTTTCCTTCATGATTTGTCAGACCATCCCTGAGAAATATTCCTCGTCATTAAGGGGTTCAGCAGGACAGGCATCGGCCATCTTCTCAGAAGTTTTCCTTGACAGGCGTTCACGGATAGTTGGTTGTTGTCCCAATCCTCCAACTTGGGGCGGTGTGTCTTTAACCGGGCTAGCTGCCCCTTGAGGAACATCTCTTTCTTCCACATCATGAACATTATCAGCAAAGTTTGGTTCGTTATTCACATGTTGACGGTTAGCCCTAAGCAAAGTGTTCAACCTTTCCAACATTAGATTGTTTTGGGCTTCCATCGGCTGATATAGCCCAGAAACCGCAGCATCCAATTCTGCTCGCGTTACTCCAAAAGTTGGAGTTGTTTGACTTAAAGGAGTAGAAGTGGCAGTAGTCTCGCGAACATCGTCGGATCTAACAGACTTTCGCTTTCTTCCTGGGGACATTATTTCTGATAAACTCCTGGTTTTTAGAGAGATTCTTTCTACAAATTTCCGAGAAGCTATGATGACAGTATCCTGAGTTGGATTCTCAGTGAAAGCACCAAAAATGTTAACGTAAAAGTCAGACGCTAACACCCCGGTGCAAGTAAAGAAAGTGTGAAAGCACCACCCATTGATACGGGAATCAGAAATAAGCAGGAAAATATCAGAAAAACAATAAAAGGCACAGTTTTTATAGTGGTTCGGCTTATAGTCAAGCCTACGTCCACTTTCAATCTCTTTATTGCTGACTCAAGTTCAACTTATACAACTTTCTTCAATTACAACGCACTTTAGACTAGTAGATCAAACTTTGATGAAGAATAATCTTTCGAATCCATGTTGAATGATGTAGATTTTCTCTTGAAGTTTGTCATAGTGTCCTTGGTGTTTGGAGTGCTTGAAGTGCTGTTTTAGTTGAGAAAACGACAGAGTATCGGCGCTTCGAGAATGAGCCCAAAAGATCCTTCGAACGTTGGAGCTCACGCTGTATTTATAGGAGTTTCCTGGTCATAAGTCGTAGGTCGGAAGCTGCGACTTAAAGTAAGTCGTGGGTCGAAGGTCGCGAACTAAAGTAGATCGCAGGTCGTAGGTCGCGACCTAAAGGAAACGAGCTACAGCTCATTCTAGTTGCACTTGGCTCCTCCTGAGCGGGTTAGCAGGTTGCATGCGACCTAGGACGGGTCGCTGATCTCTTCTGGGTGAGTCAAGCGACCTAGAAGAATGTCATAAGATGCAACGACTTATGGAATTGCCTCGGCCCTGTTTAGGTCCTGTGCGACCTTATGAAGAGTCATGCGGTCTTGTACTGCCTTAACCCGTTAGGTCATAGATCGCTGACTCGTTAAGTCACTGGACCAGTAAGTCGCTTAGCCAATTTAGTTAGTTAGGTCGGGGCCGCTCTAAATCGTTCTATGTCTTAACTCATGGACCATTGATCTTCTTGGGTTGCTTGGACCGCTTCACTCTTAGGTCGCAGGGTACTTGTTTGTTAGGTCGCTGTGTTTCCTAGCTCGGTCATACGTTAGGTCGTTCTACCGTTCCACCTCTTAATTCGTTACACCTTTTAGGTTGTGCCACCTTTAGGTCGTTAAGTCGCTTACTTATCTAAGTCGTTAGGTTGCCTACTCCCTTAAGCAGTTAAGTCGTCCCATCACTTAGGTCGGTAAGTCGCTGGCTGTTAGGTCGCTAACTCGCTTCATACTTTAGATTGCCATGCTTATGTAAGTCGCTGGGTCGCTCCAACTTGTTAACCTCTTTAGGTCGCTTCGGTTGTTGAGTCGCTAGGTCACATAATAAAGGATTTAACACGACGAAACCAGTTTCATCGGATCCGTAATTGTGAATAATTATAAGATTTCAAATTTCGTAGTGATCGGACTTATCGTTTGGTCGTGCGAGCTTGAAACACGTAGAAATAAATTTAAAGGTACACGATAAAATAAATTTACTTTGAAAAGCTATCTTCCACATATGATCGAATTAGGCCTCGAAACTAGTTCCATTGCGTTCGGAACGGGGGTAAAACATTATAAACGCCTTGCAGCACGTCTCAATTGGAGTTCGGACGATTTTGGACCTACCTATATAAATACGCACGTAAACCAAGACAGTTTTATTATTATTTTATTGCAGAAACCCTAATTTCAAACCATGGCCGCCACCTATTCCATGGCCAGAAATCTTCGATCTTCTTTCCTCTTTATCTCTTAATCCGTTCAACGAAATCGAAAAATTCCAAAATCAAAGTTATAGATCTTGGCGAGCTCTTCAAATCGATAAGGTTGATCTATGCTATTGGGTCACGGATTCGCCAGAATCTGGCTTGGAAGTGTGGACATATTTTCTTGGATTGCGTGCAAACGGCGTCGATTGGTGATGTGAAACTTGGCGCGTAGGTGGCTCTCAAGGTGGCTCATGTAGTGGTGGTCGCCGATCATTCTCCGGTCGTGAATGGTTGTGTGTGTATGGAAGTATTTTTGCATGAGAATGGGTTCGACCATTCAACGTTGAAGGAGATGATGTACGTGTATTTTTTTTAATAATTAATTATTTTATAATAAAATTCAAATGTTCTAACTCGAATAACTTTTGCATACGAGCTCGGATCGACACACGGTTTTCTCCATTGCGTTCGTATCGAAATTCTGGACAACAAGTAACCGGTTTGGCTGCATTACGAGATTGTTCAAATTTGGGCCTTTATTTGGATTTTAAATCGTCGATAAATCAAAGGTGAGTGTTTATACGCTCACAATTGACTAAAATAATTTTATGTTAGTTATATTTATATTAAGAAGTGATATGAAATTTATTGGTTGTTGTTTGGTTGGTTTAATTTTCATTTAAATTGGTATATGAATTAACTGATAGAATTTAAATCGATCGTTAAATAAATTTAAATTTAGTTGGCAGAATATTACTCGATATGGTAAAAAAATTTGGAATTTGTGAATGATATTTGCTTTATGGTTGATTGGTTGTGATGGATAATATTGGTCGATATTGGTTATTTATTTACTTTGATATATCATGCTATCATCCTGTAAATTGTTTATTGCATATAAAACTGTAAGCTGAATTGTTTCGAATAAATTATGAAATAGGTTAAAATGATATATACCTATGACATCTATTTGAATTGAAATGATATATATCCATCCTTGAAACTAAATTGAAATAATTTTCCACTAGGCCATAGGTTAGAAAATTATATACGGACACTGAGTTGGTTAAATTAAATGATTTTAAAAGTTGTTTTAAAATTATTTAAATGAATTGCTTTTTTGGAATAAAAATCAAATTTATGGAAATTCAAGTACTTTGAATTAAAGCTCAAAATGTTGGAATTTAAACCTGGTAAGCGAAATTGTTTAATTAATCGAAGTTTAGATTTTTAAGCTGAAAAAATTGAAATATAGCGTAAATTTTCGAATGTTGATTTGTTTTAAAAGACTGGTCTTCTTTTCGAACTTTGAACATTTCTAAGAAAAGTTGATATGAAATTATATTTCAAGTTTGAGTTTGGAATTGAAAATTTGGATTTAAAAATTTGGTATTGAAAGTAAATTTGATTTTGAATCGATTCTTTGAAATTGAATTTAGAATTGGAATTTAAATTGGAAATTAATTTGAAATTGGAATTTAAATTTGTTCGGAACTGGAATTGAAAATTAATTATAAATTGAGATTTAAATTTATTTTTAATTTAAATTGAAATTTAAAGAAATTTGTGAATTGAAATTGAAATTTATGTGGAGTAGAAATTTATTCAATTTGAAATTGTAATTAATCGATTAAATCGAAGTGGAATTTGGAATTGGTTTGGGCAGAAAATTTGGGAAGTTGACCGGTTTGACTTTGGAATTATTTTTTAATTATTTTGATTTTCCAAACTATTTTACTATATAAACCATTTTTATATACAAATTATTTTAGATTAAACTATTTAAATATTTTCTATTTAAACTATTTTCTAAAATTCAAGCTGGTTAAAGGGTAAATTGTTTATATTTAAATTTTGGATTTAAATGTGAATTGGGTTAAAGTGAATTACAACCAAAATTGTAATTTGAATCAAGTTTTGAAGTTAAATTAATATATTGAGTTGAGTTGATATTTTTGAGCAAATACGATGATTTCGAAATGGATATGATTTTGAGTAAATATGATGATTTCAAAATGAATTTGATTTTGAAAGGAATATGGTATTTTGATATCAAATACGAATTGTTTTCGAAATGTAAAAGTACCAACCGGTGTGTAAAATGATGATTGGTTGTTAAAGAGACCGGGGCCTCTTATTAAAATATTCCCTTTAAGTATTGGAACCACTTTGACAACCGCGTACGCGGTGGATGATATCTTGAATGTAGTGGTTGAATTGGCGACGTTTACTGGAATGAAGTAAGAGAATGATGATGGATAGCCTTGACATTCGTGTCATAATTAAAATAACTAAAACAGGAGCCTATGTCTGGCCATTGAGGTTAGCTACCTCTAGTGACGTTGATCCCTCGTATTACTATTTTGGTTTCAGATTCGATGAATGCACCTTATTTGTCGTTTGGATTGATTATCACGGCCGGCCACGGATGGGTTACGACCAGCCAGAAAGGGTAAACTGGTAGAGTCCTACCTTGGGCATTGCCTCACGTTCCTTGTCATGTTTTTGATATTTATTTTACTGATAGACATTATCTATAATAGCATATACTATTATATATAATAGTCTAACGGATCCTTATGAGATGGAAAATCCCGTAACATCTCTTAAGTTATTGTGCTCATATTGTGATATTGATTTGACTAACATAAGAGTATTTTAGTCCTGACTCGAGTGCTTTGTTTTTTCATTATGCTCGGGTCAGTCCTGAGTTTTTCAGTGTATTGAAGACTATTCTCTGGAGGGCGAAGATGGAGTTTTGGTATATTACTATTATTAGTATCCCATATATCATGTTTTGATTATTTCCCCTTATTGTATATTTATAACTCTGATAAACGAGCATGGTTTAGAACCCAATGTATAGTAAACAGTTTTATGAATTGTTTATTTGATTATTATATATTATCGATTCCGCTGTGAGATTCTGTGTTTTGTTTTCTTCTTCTCTTCTTATTTTTCTTATTTAACCCCAATTGATTATCTATGTTTTGGATTGTTTAAGTGAGACATGTATGTATTATTGTCGATTTAAACCTCCCGAAACATAGGCCGTCACACCTTGAAATCGAGATTGTATTTGCATTTCAAGTTGAGAAGAAATCGTACAAGGAATAGTGCGGGACTATCTATAGGGTAACTCCATACCAGTATAAAATCCCATTATGTTCTTTCCTTTTTACTTTTATTGCATTTACTTTTATTTGTAATTTGATTCTGTGACTATTAGTTCCATCATCCCAAGTAAAATCTTAAAGAATTTGAATAGCATTCATATAATCCATTAAACAATATTCATCCCCCTCGAGTGTTAATTTAGCCTTTAGATCCATATTCTGCTGACTCGCAAGCGTTAACATTTCAAACGATGCTAACATGTGTGTTGTCTATCTTGAGGATGATTCCAAGAGAGAAGTCGATCTTAGCATTAGTCGAACGACTTATGCTAAAATCCATGGAGAGATTCACGAACTATTCTAGTGATGATGGCTTATGTGTTGAGGTGTTGTAATCTATGGAGAGATTCAAGATCCGTTCAAGTGATGAAGACTCGTGTGTTGAGATGTTGAACGTGACTTCAACATCGAAAATGACATAAAATGGAGTGGGCTCATAGCTAGTGGGTTTAACTAACCCAAGGGTATGTTAACTCCACATTGGAGATGCTTACTAATGTTTCGGTGAGAATTGATGATATTCGACTTCAAGTGTTAGGGCAGGTCCAGCTATGTTTACCTTTGTGCCATATTTTATTTAGAGATATATGTTGTTTCAGAAGGTATTTTCTGACTCTTGTCAAGTGGTTCGCCTTGATGTACTGAGGGCACCTTTATTGAAATCCACATGTGAATGCATGTTTTTAGTTGTACTTCTATATTGTTGTGGTATGAGATGCTAGCGACACAGCTCTTTCCTTATTTATATTCTACACCCCAAGCATTATCAATTATATCACCTCATATGTTTTTATATTTATATGGGGAAAACAGCTCTATTAATTCGATTGGTCTTAAAAGATATTGTTATATGTGGCCGCATATTTCTTGAGTTTTTCAAACTAGGCTTTTGTCTGACTTATGGTTTTATGATTTTCATAAACCCCCGGGTGCTCTTTTAAGCAGTCAGAGAAAGGCAAGTATTCGTTGAATATTCTTTAGAGCTCCAAGCGACGAGTTGCATGCTTTCACCCACCATAGTTTTTTATTTTTACTACATTACTAATATGTATATCTGTATTTCTGAGGAAAAGCTGTTATTACTTTCCAGGTCGATGATAGTACTTATGTTAGTAACTCTGAATTGTTATGTATCATAGAGTGGCCCTTTGTACTGTCTTTCTGGATATTATATATTACCGTTCCATTGTGAGCTTCAGATTTTTTTGTTCTCTTTTTTTTGTTCTTTTCCTCTCTGGCTTTTATTCCTAGCAATCAGTCTTTCTATCACTTGGGTGTTCAACATGTGAACACCATGGATATATTATTGTCAATCTTTAGGTGGCGAAAAGTTGGGTCGTTACATAAACTATCTTCTTGATCTCTTAGAACTGCACCCACTAATGTAAATAAATAGTAAGCTAATATCGAATCAAATTGTATATGCTTGAATTGATGTGAATGGGGTTGCAAAAGTAGGGTTGAGGGCAAAGTTATTTTCGGCTAAGACAAGGAAGGCGACAAGCAAAAAGTAATAAAAAGTGGAAGCTAAGTTTGAATTTAGAGTGTGATCTAGAGAAAATATATGCATGTTTCTCTCACATCAATTCAAACTCTAAACCCCTTCCTTATTCCTCTTATTTCGCTGGCCATATACCTAATCCAAGATGGACTAGAATACCAAAAACCAATAGCGGTTTACAAAATTTAAATCCAGTTTAAACATACATCTATCATCAATATCGTATACCTATTTGTACATATGTAACTTTTATATGCGCACCCAATTATTTACTAATAGCATCCAGAACAATTCTAAAGGAATGTCAATTTTACTAAACATGTCCCATACAAGAGGTATAATGATAGCAAATATTCTTTAAATATTAATTAACTTAGTGAATTTATAACTATTATAAATCAATAAAATTAAGCCGAGTTTCGAGGACTTAATATATTCAGTTATATGACTCACAAGTGTGGATTTAGATAGTGATTCGAGCAAAACGTTCACATGTCACCTTAATTAGTAGTGTGACGGTTGAGTTGATTCATCATCTATAGATCTCATAGGTAAAGGCCCTTTTTTTAGATTTAAGAGGAGCCTTTTAATGACAATTATTTACACATGTTCTCTTCATCAACACTATATCACTTTAGGATGTATGGAATATTGTTTTAGTCATTCCAATGTTATCTATATTCAACTTGGTTAATCCATTAAGGAAGTCTTGATTCAATAATAACATTCATTCTTAACTGTACTACTCTGGCTAGAGATTTTGATTTTACGTTGACTACAGCTGGCCATGACACTCGTACAACTAAGAAGTAAACACTCTATTGAGCTGCGTTTTACTTCCAATGTTTTCAATGTAATCCCACTACTATTGGTCTATAGTCATCATGCCATGATTTGATTATAATCAAAGTGGAGCAAGGCCAACCCCTTACCAAAGGAAGAAAAGAAAAGGCTTTGGGCCGCATAAAATCTAGGGCAGTGCAATTCTTACTTCTACATATGAACACATCCATCTTTAATAAGAAGAAATACCGCGATCTTTTAGATGAAAAAAATAAATCACGATTGAATTCGATTGAATTGGTTGACACTCGACTGAGGTATGAAGGCAATGGTGGCTCTATCTCCAATCAAAAGCGACCGGTGATTCAGACTCCAAATCGACGGTGCGCTGTTGATTCTAACTCCAGTATCTACAACGACACCTCCAAGCTTAGTATCACAGTTAGGGCACAACATGGACATCTTCCAAATTCCAGTCTTCCAAGATCCATCTTTGCCTCTTTGGTAATCTGTTGTTGGCTTTGTCTTAGATCTGGCTATTGGCTACTTATTAACAAAATTTGAAAAAATACTTAATTTTAAAGTTTTTATGTTCTAATTTTTAGGTAGTTGTACTTGTATTGTAATTTGTAAACAACACTATGTTCTAATGTTAAGTCAGTTTTGATCGCTGTGTTCTAATTTTAAGTTAGTTAATTATATATTAAGAATTGATTTATATAATCATAATTAAATCAAAATTCGTATATTTCATTTTTATTTATGATTGTAAAATAATGATTTATCTGGTAATAGTTACTAAATTTTTTTAATGGTTAGTAAATGCACATTTTATGGATAAATAACAAAAAAAATTAAGAGTAATTTATAGTTAATATTTTTTAATCGAATCGATTAGTTAAATAGAATTTTTTTTCATGGGAAGTATTTTTGATAAATTATAACTAATAGATTAGATCTTCATAATTTAAAATGTCTTTTATTATTTTAGTAATTATTAATATACGAAGTTATTTGATGTTTTATAGTGTTTAGAAATGCGCAAATAAGAATCTGGGCATGCTAATATTATTTTGATGTTTATAGTTTTAAATTTTTTTCCTCTTCCCATTATTTACAAACAACATAAATTATTTTGATGATGTAATTAACGATAATTGCATTCGTTTCCGTATAAGGGCCTTAGTTTTGTAATTGGCTTTAAGTACCAAAAATCCTAGGATCAACCCCGAAGTAGAGTGTCAATATTAACGTTTAGCATTATTTTCAAGTCTAGAACTGTATAGTATCGTCACTTTGAGATTTCCAGCTTGACCTTGGTTGTTATTAACAACTAGGAAACTCTCAGATCATTCATTCCATAATTATCAATAACTACTTGTATGTAACCCCTTAGTGCTCCCAACAAGCATGAGTAATGCATTGCCTAACATTTAGAGACTGTTACGTACTCTAGTTTCAATGATATATTGATGTCCTTTAACAAAACATCTTGATCAAAAATATTTAAAATAAAATATTATTATGTTGTGATTACTTCCTCTTCATTGCAACTATTTGCAATTTCAATCGTATATATTATATTTAAAGACTTTTTGATAAATATACTTTAGGTTAAGCATTTAATAATTTATATCATTATACATCAAGCATATGTAATGAATAGAACACTTTTATTTCAAACGATTTTCATTACAGAGTTAGATGATTCAAAATAAATTCATAAAATTGCCTCTAAGGCATACCTCTAACTCTTTCCATCATCCAACTACTCTTGAGCCAATCATGGAATCTGAGTCTCATCCCTTCAACCTATTTTATTAGCACTGATCGAGGAAGTTCCTTCATGAATGGATCGACTATGTTGTCCTTACTATCTTCTTTTTATTAATCATTTCTCTATTGTTGAGAAACTCTCTTATCAGATGGAACTTCAAGAATATATGCCTTAATTTTGTATGACCTCTTGGTTCTTTCAAGTTATGCATCTTAGCATTGTGATCACATAACAATTTTATAGGATTTTTCAACATTTGGAATCACATATGGCTCAACCATAAACTTGTGCATCTAAACCGCTTCTTTAGCTTTATAATTTAGGTGATGTACTCGGCCACCACTATTGAATCAGATACAGCTTTTGCTTGGAACTTTTTTAGTTATCATCTCAATCATTCAATGTAAATACATAATCTAACACTAAATTACTTTCATCATATCACTCTAAAAGCAAGAATCTACATACCGCTTCATAAGGAGGTATTCATTCCAACATATAAGGAATAAGTCTTTAGTGTTTATTAAATACATAAGAATACATTTTACTGCCATCCAATGTTTTCCTCCAAGGTTTGATGGCCGGTACATAAATATAATACAAAATAGATCCAATGTCTAAAGTATTTGGTATCCTTTCCATACTCTTTCTCCGCATTGGTGTGAAGAGTGTCCTTTTAAAGGACGATTCCAAATTACATCAGAATGTTTATATGCTTATCAGTACTAAATAGTTTTAGTAAGGTGTCAATGTACAAGGATTTGGATAATCTTAGCAACCTTTAGATTTGTCTCTATATATCCTAAACCCAGTATAAAGGTTGCTTCCCCAAATCCTTTATGGGGAAGATCTTTGACAACCATGCTTTAGTCGGTTGCAACAACGCAACATCATTACCAATTAGGAGTATGTCGTCAACATAAAGGACAACGCTATAGCACAACATTGTTCCCTTGGGTATATGCATATTTCCTTTATGTTCTGATAAAAATAAACTATTTGGCTTCATCAAAAAACTTATTTCAACTTCTTAAAGCTTGCTTAAGACCATATATTGATCTTACTAAATTATAGCCTTTTTCCTTGCTCCCACTGACCTCGAAACCCTCGGACTGTGACATATAAACATCTCTTTTTAAATCACCATTTAGAAATGCTATTTTCATATCCATTTTTCATATTTCATAGTCATAAATTACAGTGAAAGCAAGTAGCATTTGAATGGACTTAAGCTTGGCTACAGGAGAATGTTTCATCATAATCAACACCATGAATATGACGGAAGCCTTTCGTGACACGCCTAGCTTTATAGGTTTCTACCTTTCTACTTCATTTACTTTCTTCCTAAAAATCCATTTACAGCCAATGGGTTTTATCCCTTTGGTAAATCAACCAAAGTCCATACTTTGTTTTCATACATTGATTCCATCTTAGATTTCATAGCTTTGAGCCGAAGTGCAGCATCTTTACCAGGTAAAGCTTGTAGAAAAGTGAGGAGAATCTAATATTCTAAAACACAATCCTCTTTCTTGCCATCTACAAGTGCATCTTAGCATCTCGTTAGTGTGTGAGATTCTCTACTAGACTTTCTAATAAACTCTGTGTTTTGGTAAATTAGCGATTTCCGTTCTACTAATGGTTTAATCTCTATGTTAGTTTTTGGATCTCATCATAATCTATAACTTCGCTGTTAATTTCTTTTAATAGAAATTCATTTTCTAGAAAGACAACATGTTGAGAAGCAATAATATTTTTTTCTTCTGTGTTATATAAAATATAGCCTGTAAATCTTTAAGATATCCCATAAACTTACACTGTATTGATCTTACCTTAAGTTTATTTATGTCAAAGTACATAATGTACGATGGACAACCCCACACCTTCAAATATTTGAGGTTGGTTTCCAATCGTACCACATCTCATATGGTTTCTTAAGTAGAGATTGTGTAGAATAAAATTCAACATATGAACTGCGGATTCTAACGCATATCCTAATGGGAAAGAGGTAATTCAACCCCACTCATTACAAATCGAACAATATCTAATAGGGTATGGTTCTTCACTACTATAACCATTCTATTAAGGAGTATAGAGTGAAGTAATCTAAGAGATAATCTTAATATATTTTAAGTAATATTAGAGTTCTTGTCCAATAATTCACCTCCTCGATCAAATCAAAGTATTTTGATTTTATTGCTTATTTGATTCTCAATGTTGCTCTTATACACTTTAAATTTTTCACAGGCATCAAATTTATTCTTCATAAGATATACATATGATAATCTTTTAAAATTGTTAGTAAAAGTTACGAAACAAGTGGAAGTATCCTTTAGTCGCTATAGGTAATGGTACACATACACTAGTATATATAAGACTTATGAGTACGTCAACTCTTCGGTTGCTCGCACTAAAGGGAAATTTGGTAATTTTCCCTTTGAGACATGACTCTCTTATGTCAAATGATTCATAATCAAATGATAGTAGAAGAGGTTTGGTTTTCAATTTGTGCAATCTTTATCATTAATTGTAGAAGAATTATTAATAGCACCAACATGATTAAAATTAAATACATAAACTTTATTATCTAAAACACCATTAAAGACTTTATTTCCAAGAAACAATATGTTCATGACATTATTATTACAATAAAAGCTAAATCCAATCTCAAACAATCCATACACATATTATCTCACAAATAAAGTTTTTAACGTAATAGCAATTATTCAGAATTGGATGAAAACCACTAGGCAAAATAAATGATAGTCTCCAACTGTAGTTACATCCACAATAGATCCATTAGCAACTTCTAGGCTCATTTTTCCTTTTGACATATGTTGTCGACTCCTATGTCCCTATAATGAATAATAGATGAGTTCCAAATCCAGTATTTAAAACCAAGGATGATTTATTGTTTGTATAATAATTTTGAATCATAAATATAGTGGAGAAAACAGTTTATGTATTCTCTTTCACAATGTTCAGATAGTCAAGGCAGTTCCGCTTCTAGTGGCACTTCTTATGACAATAGTTACATTCACCTTTTTCATTTGTGATGACACTTTACCTTTCTTGTTCCATGTTTACATTTCTTCGAATGTATCAAAGGAGTTTCCTTTCCCTTAATAGTGAATACCGCAGTTTGATCCTTGAATGAGCCTTCAGCTGAACTTAACATGTCGAGCAGCTCAACAAAGGTCGCATTCAACTGGTTCATATTGTAATTCAATTTGAATGGCTCAAACTGTAGGGTTAGAAAGTCAAGGATTAAGTTCATGTAACGACCCGAATTTTCGACCATCGAACATTTACACTAATGGATCCATGATATTTGTGCGTCGAGCATCCAAGTGTCAAAAAGACATTTAGTAATGGAAAAATAGCAAAACGAAACAAAATAAGAAAGAAAGAATACAATATTAGAATCTCACGGTGGAATGATAGTATACAGTATCCGAATATATAGTACAAAGGGTTACTCAAAATACAGAGTAATTTTAAAGTTACTAAACCTTAGCATTATCATCAGCTTGGAAGTTATAATTGCATGTCCTGACAATTCTGATACATCCATAATAATATTATAACAAAAATAAAAATAGATAGATAAACGGAAGCCTCCGGCTCGTCTCATGAAGCACTGAAGCATGCAAAGTAAATCCTGCTTTAGTGAGCCTACTTGAAAGAGTGTACGAGGCATATAAGAAAAACAAAACCACATATTAGACATAAGTCTGGTATGAAAAAAAATCGATACATAAATACATATAACAATAACTTTTGAGATCGTATGGGTCACCATATTGCATTTCCCTCAAAAGAAACTAAATCATCAATAGTGATATAGTAGATATTGTTTAGGATGTAGAATATAAATAAGAAAATAGTTATGCTACTTGCATCACACAACACAACAATATTAGAAGTACATCTAAAACCACTAAGGTACATTCATATATGGACCGTTGAAGACATCCCTAAATAAACTGAGGCCATCCTCCTAACAAGGGTTAGAAAGTTCCTTCTGAGCATCGTATTTAGAAAGGACCTTCCTAGCATTGTATATCTCTATATAAAATATACAAGTAGGTAATCACAACTATCTATGCGCTAATACTTGGAATCAAGTATCACCAACTCCCAGTACAAGCATTGGTAAGCATACTCTAGATATGGAGTGGATATACCCTATCGTGGGTTAGCTAAACCCTAGGGTGTGCATCCTACTTTGTTTTCTGTCATTTCCGATGTTGAGGTCACTTTCAATATCTCATACATGATTCTTCGTCACTCAAAAAAACACGAATCCTTTCATGGATTCTAGCATAGGACAAATGCTAACGCTGACTTTTCTATTCGACTTAACCCTTGGATAGATAGTTC
The DNA here is from genome assembly GCA_030765085.1 of Allium cepa. Taxonomy (NCBI): domain Eukaryota; kingdom Viridiplantae; phylum Streptophyta; class Magnoliopsida; order Asparagales; family Amaryllidaceae; genus Allium; species Allium cepa. Next base: position 604,526,998 of record CM060945.1, on the reverse strand, counting down.
AACTCTATAGCATTAGAATAAAATTATAATGCCAACCTTTTCCTTAGAAGTAACCTTAAGATAGACAGTTTAACTCTATAACATTCCACTTCACAATCGCTTCTAAAACATAGACTCGTACAATAGTTTTGAAGTGCTATTCGGTAAGTAAAACAACTATGGATCTCGAACTCTTTAGAAATAAATTAAGGAACTTTCGGTAAACTCAATTTCGGGTCTTTTAGAAGTAAGAAAACAAAATATAAAAGAGTCATCCTTAGGGGATCTCATACATATATTATTCTTAAAGCTGGAGTCGTTTCATAACAATGAGTTCTCCCCAAGGGATCTTAAGCCATATGAAGCCGCGAAGCTTTCATATACTTCTTAAGTTAAATGATTAAGTTCAATTATTTGATTAATCAAATATCTAGTTCTAAAAATGATGTCTTAAGGAAATCAAGTTTAGTATAATTAAGTTATTTTCGACCGTCTCAACTTACTATCCCTCGATCAAGAGTGAAGCCGATACGTTAGAGCACTATTGCTTCTAAACCATACTCGAATAAAATTCTTAACTCTCACAGATAGACAAGTCTACTTACCATAACTCGGTCAAGAGTGAAGCCAATAGGTTAGAGCACTATGCTTCTAAACCATACTCTAACAACATTCTCAATTGTCACAAACAAGCAAGTCTTCTTCATCGAGTTTTACTGTTAAGTATAATTAATTACATTCCATAAACACGTAAACGAAATAAACACAAGTAAACCACTTAGGCATCTCCTAAACATCATTTATAAAAAAATTATTTGTACTTTAAAAATTTATTAAAAATGATAAATATGTATATATAACAATTTATTTATAAGATAAGATATTTTAAAAACTATTCAAAAGGTATTATATTATAAAACTTAATATTACATTGATAAAATAATTAATTAATTTTCTAAAACTTATATATACTTAAAATATACTTTAAAATATTCATAATATGCTTTAAAACTTTTAATTAAAATATTAATAGAGAATATCCTTTTTATTATATTGTTCGTCGACGGAAATTCTATCGGTTTACAAAACCGTCGAACGAATTTAAATTAAAAATAACCGCAAGCGCACGGCGTACACTTGTAGTACGGGGCGAATACGAGTCGATCCATAGGGAATTGTTGATTTAAATTTCCTACTCAATCAAATTATACCAAAGTCGAGAGTGTGTTTAAGCTAGAAAGTGAGAAAATGGACTAATTAACAAAAAGAAAAGAAATGCAAATATGATAGTTAAATGACAATTTAGAGAGTAAGTCCACTCTCTAGATCATGTAGTTCAACACATGAAATCATGATCTCTCTTTTATGGTCATTAGTGTTTTAATTGATGTGCTTATCATAAGTATGACACATTTGAGCTATTAATTAGCCAACATAAGTCATCAAACTATAACACACCCTTAAAACACTTACTAACTTTCATGAAACTTGATAAAGAAAATGAAAATGAAATCTATTTTAAGTATGGCCTATTAACTATTGATTAGAAACATAGACCATCAAATTTTAATTTAAAATCACTTTCTTATGTCATAATCATATATTCATGAAGAGGCATTTGTATTAGTGATTGTTTAAGCATAGCCTATTTGGTGTCTACGATATAGACTATCAAATTCAAAGCAAAGACAACAAATTAAACCACTTCAATCATTCTCATTAAGCACAAAAAGAGAGCATGAATTGACAAAATGTTGAAGCTACATTAATTAGAGAGCTTCATTACCCCTAAACTGAAGGGGTTTAGCCTCTCATATTTGTCATCATATTAACAAATGTAGCAAGCAATATTGAATAAAAAGAAGAGGAAAAAGAGAGCAAAATGAAAGGAAAAATTATTCTAATTGCATAAAAGAGAAGAGATCTACACTACAACATGAAAGTAAATGAACATGAAAAGGAAGGAGCATGTATTAAATTGCATAAAATAAAAAGCGATTACATAAAATAAAAAAGGCTAAGTAGCCATGAAAAGAGAAAGATGAGCTTTCATTTTCTTTTTGATCTAAACTAAACTAAAGAGAAGGAGGCTTAAGAGTGACTAAGAGAAGAGATGATACATGAAACATAAGGTGTATTTATACAAGTTAGAAACCCTAATGCATATTTTTGGGGAGTACCCAAAATGCACTTGGAGGAATTGTGGTGGCCAAGTTATCATTAGCTTTAATAATCCCCCAATTAAATGTACATGAAGTTTTAAATGTCTTTTAGCATGTGCATTAGCCTTTAATTTGTACATTAAGATAGTGGGTATGTGGGGTCTCCATGTTCTTCACTTTGAATTATTTCCATCTTCATTCTTTTGTACCTTCTTTGTACATGCATATTCCTTCATGAAACCACTTGTAATTGAGTTTAAATTCCTACAAAATAATATAGAAATTTCCCATTAAATTTTCTCAATTTGATATATGCACAAAAATGACCATTTTGCCCCTATATGATGATGAACATGTGGCAATTTGAAAACAATTTGAATTTGGTTTAAACAAGTAAAAATACCCAATATGATCATTTATTCAATTTAAATAGATTAAATATGGTGGTAAAAATATGCATATTTACGTGCACATCAAATACCCCCACACTTATCTTTTTATTCGTCCTCGAATAAAGAGAAACTAAGATAAATCCGTTTTCGTAGGGAGCACGATTGCATTGAGCGTTTGCAACAAGCCGTTAAACCTTTAGGTGTCCCCAGCAGGACGAGTGTTGTCTCGTGAGGGTTTTCAACGGATGCTACCCACAAAAGCCAAATGCATGATGAAAATATTTACAAAATGTAAGATTTATTTACAAAGAGAATAATGCAAGTTTTTGAAATATTTACAAATGAAAGATTTATTTTTAAATTGACACAACTAAGTTAAATGTAGGTTTTGTTTATTATCTTGAAAATTTGTGTCATTTACTCATCAATATTTCAATAAAAATGAAGTTATCATAACAAATAAAATTATAATTTAACTCGTTGATTTGGTTAATAACACAGTGTAACAATGAAATGGATTCTTAGTTGATTACCAAAGTTTATCAAAGTGGTATTTTCATTTCTTTTCAATAACAAATCAAATCAAATAAGTAAAAATAGTGCTAGAATTTCAATTGTATTTGCAAGAAAAATTACACACCTAGCTCAGGTAAACTGAGGCCATATATACCACCCATGCACTGCCTTCCGGACTTATGTGAGGGGAGTACGGAGCATGGCGAGTGCACACTTTCATGCATACACCTATCGACCGTAGGTGGTTTTTATTAAGTCTATTTTTTTTACATGTGTTGCATGCATGCATAACCATGAGGACTTTTAAATGAGCATGAAAACACATAATCAAAGATTCCAAGTAATTCACCCATGCATAACCGTGAGGACTTTTAAATGAGAGTGAATACTTTGGATGTTATTATTTTTTTATTTTTTTAAGAGAGAGAGAGAGTTTTGCAAAATCATCTTAACACCATTTAACTTAGAAGACAAAAAAATGTTATATCCTTTACTTTAAATTCAACACTTTTAAAACAAAGATTTTCAATTAGGATGTATTTCGTAATTAACAGGTATGAATCTTCCTATATACTAGTCAAACCATTGTTATTTATAATACAACTTCATTTTTAGTTTTTGTTAAGATAAATAAATTTTCAATAATTTCAATTTAATAAACCAAAACCATATATTTATCCTATTGTGTTTCTTTAAAAGTAAATCAAAAACGCTAAAAAAAGAAAAATTCTTCTTTTGTTTTTGGATTTTTTTTTTATTTTTTGGAAGAAAAATGAAAAATTAATCCTGAAAAATCAAGAAGAAGAGGAGTCTCCCCCCACACTTGATTTTGGCTGTGTCCCCATAGTCAACCCAAGTGGAAGGAGGAAAAAAAATCCTATATTTACATGAAAGATTATTATTTACAAGAGATGAGAAAGTATACAGTCAAAAAGTAAATGAAGCGGTCTTCCAAAGACCGATTCATTTGTCTCGTCAAGTGGCGAGACACAGCTTAAGCTCGAAAAACCAAACGATAAAAGATTTTGAATTCGAATGTGGATTTGGAAAAACGAATGTTGTTTTATTAAAAATCTTACGAGTTGTTTTATTTTCGGTGATTTTTGGGGTAGATATAACGATTGATTGAAATTCACATTTATTTTCACCAAATCGAAATTCAAGTTTATCATTGAAAACTTCCCTCAAATTACCGATTTTAAAGTCAAAATGGTGATCGAAATCTTCCCCATTAGAATTTAATGATACATTTTCGAAAAGTCCATAAAGCTCGCGTTCGTTAAATTCGTCTTCCTTCGTTGGATTATCAACAACTTCATCGCATGTATCCATTTCGATATCCAAAGTTGTCGTATTCAAATTTTCAAAATCGAGAAAAGGAAGATTGAATTTTGAATTTGGTTCCACACCCTCAAAAGAATTAAAATCCAACTCAATTACCATGTTTTCAACAACTTCGTTAAGATTTTCGTTTTCAATTTCGAAAGTTGTTATTTGAAAATCATCGATTTGGGTAAAAACTCGTTCGTCGATTAAGGTAAAAGATGGATTATCGTTTGAATCGTCGTACGTTGGAATTTGATTTTGTTTTTTCACGTTGTTTCTTATATGTTTCAAACAACGAATTTATGTGATCATCGTAAATTTCATTCATTTGCTCAACAAAATCCAATTTATAGTTATTAACTTGAGAATTTTTGATTTGGATTTGTATAGAACAAAAATTTTCAATCGCATCACAGTGAGATTGTTCCCATTGCCAAAATTATTTGAAAAGTGGATCACATTTTCGTTTTGATTTTGAAATTCATTTTGGAATTCAAAATTGAATTGGCATGGGTTATACTCGAAATCGGTTGAATTTTGAACTGAATTCAAATTCTGAATTCCTTGAAAACTTTGACTCGAGTTATCGCACAAATACGAATTACACAAATCATTTATCATTTGATTTTGTTGTGTACAGATTTCAAGTAGAGATGAAATGCTATTTTCGAGATTCCATGGTTTTTCATCATTCTAAAACTTTTGCGGTTCAAAATTTGAATTGTTTAAACAATAGGTGTTGTTGAAATATCCATAAAAATTTGGTGTGAAATTATATGGGTTATATTGATTTTCATAACTAACGTAGAATTCGTGTGAATATGGAAATTTAGACATTTTCAAAAATGCTTTTGGTTTTTTTATTATAAAGGAAAAATATTTACAAATTTATTTTCAAAATGGAAAATTGATTTTTGTTTTTTTTTTTGGTTTTTCAAATTTTTTTTTTTTGGATTTTTGAAATTTTAAAGAAAAAGGATTTAAAAATTTCAAAGGAAAAGGAATATGTACAATTTTTTTTAGTTTTGGATTTTGAATTTTTGTTTTATGTTTTTTTAAATATGCATGAACTAATGCAACTAAATGAATGCTAGGGTTAATTACAAATGATTTATTCTAAGTTAACCCAAAATTGTATAATCACAAATTGTCTTAATTCAACAAAAATATTTCTCAGCCAGGTAACGGGCAGGGGTTATCTGTGCACCACGAATCACCATAGCAATGCAGCCGAAGGTTTAAGTACCTTCAGAGAAACAACCACTATAATATTTACTAACCATCGTAATATTTATAAATGGTTCTTACTCTGCCGAAGCCTAGAGACCAAGAAATTAAATTGTTCAAAGAAGACAACTTGCCAATATACAATTAAAAGTTATCGATGTATAACAGTTATTATTAATAAATTCTAAGATGCAAAAGTTAAACGTGTATTAACAATGCAACTATGGATGGATTTTTTTTTGGATGTTTGATTTTTTTTAAATATATGCAACCAAACAACAATGCTTGCCAAATAACAGTAGATATATACAATACAGGGCAAATAAAAAGAAAATTGTAAATAATACAAGCTTAGCAAAGCAAGCAATTTTCCAATCTGCTTTGGCAACCTGTAAGTAAAACAATGATGTATACAAGGTTATTTAAGAAAAGAATCAAAGAAGTAACTTAAAACAAACGAACCCAAAACAAATAAACTTTTTTTAAGGGCTAAAACGAAACATAACTTAAAGGAAGCAAACTCTTCTTTCTTTTAAGGATTGGACTAAAAAAAAATTAAACAAATTCAAAACAATTTTTTTTACTATAAGATTGGAAACAAATTAGAAACCAATAAAAAAAAAATTAAACCCAGCCCAAACCACATACATCGGGCCCAAACAATTAATCACTCCCAACCATGTTCTTTCTTTTTAAAAAAATTCTCAGTACAACACGAAATCAATTCAGATACGCAACCAATTCCAGAAATTCGCAAACAAATTCAAATTTAAATCCAGTTCCACTTCAAGAATGGCGATTTGTGTAGCGGTGATTCGATTGGGGTCGGTTTGGGATGATGAAGCAGTAGGCAATGTCAAGGGTGTTCACGGTTGTGTGGAGTAACGGTTTTGGGAAAGGTTGACGTTTGGGATCTGGTTCGATTGCGTGGTGAAGGTAGGTCTTTTATGCCAGGCGATTGGCAGATGCAATGATTTTGGGTCGGTTGCTGATTTGATCGTGATGACAAAAGGCGGTTCGGTTTCGTGAATTGGGCGAAGTAAGATGGTGGTGTTGAAGTGGCTGAGGAGTTCGATGTTGGACTGCTGATCGATTTGGGTGGAAGCGATTGTGTGAAGGGGCGAAGACAAGTGCGGTGGTGGTTGTTTTCGAGTATCAGATGGAGCGAGGAGTTGGCAGTTGTTTGAATTGATCGCGATTTTGGGGTTGGGTTGGTTTACTGACAGGAAGTGAATGTGGGCTAAGAATTGGTTGAAGTTGATGGGTTGATATGTGTAATTGTGGGTTGTGGCACAGGGAACTATTGCGTGGGTATGTGTTGATATGGTGATGACCGGCGGCAGTGGGTTGTTGGCTGAATGGGATAGAGGTGGAGTTGACACTTTGTGACAGAGCAGTTTTGAATGTTGGGCTGTGGTCGATGGTATGTTTGGTGGTCGATGTTGTGTTTGGTGGTCGATGTTGGATTTCAGTTTGAGGAGAAGCAAATGGATATGGTTTTGAGCTATATAGTTGTCGTGGTGGCTCTGGTTGAATTGCTGTTTAATTGTAAGGTCAGTGTTTCAAGCAGTAGCAGGGAGGAAGCAGTTGAGTGATACAGCGGCAGAAGATGGTGAATTTTGTGGAAGGTTGTAAGTGGTACTAGAGTGCAGTTTTTGGTGAAGTAGGGCAGAGCAGGACAGTAGGTTGTTTGTTGAGGTGAAGTATGGCAAGGGGAAGATGACTTGTGAATGGTGGCGATAGAAGTTTGTGTACAGGTAGGTTTTGGGTGAAGATTAGTGATTGTATGTTTTGGTGGTGAGCCAAATGCAAGAGGCAGGTGACAGTGATGGCAGAGTGGCTAAAGTGGGTAAGGAGATTTGTGATGGTCTGGATGTTCTGTGATTGCAGATGTATGTTTATGTTTAGTGGTGACAGGGGATGGTGGAGTAATGGCATAGTAATGATGTGCACAAAGAGGTGGAGTCAGCAGTCTTGTTGAATGTTGGTTGCAGTTGAACGAATTGAAGTGGATTGTGGGATGCTTTGTGGTTTGTAGGCAGTGGAAGATATGCTCTGGGCTAACAATTTTGGATGCAAATGAACAGAGAATGCACAGGGCAACAAATGCAGAGGGCAGTGAACAAGAACAGAGAATGCAAAAGAAAATGTAAACAGAGAGAAAAGTTGTAACAGTGAAGAGAGGAGAAAAATGTATGTACAAATGAAAATATGTATGACAATGTAAAATATAAAATGTGAAAAAGAAATGGAAATTTTTTTGTTTTCCAAATGGAATGGAATTGTAAGTTTTTTTTTTGGGAAATGCAATGCAAAATGAAACTAGAAAATAAGCAATAAACACTCAAACAAATGCGCACACAAAAATTAAACAAACACACAATTTTTTTTAGAATGCACACACACAAAAATCAAACAAAAATAATTCGAAGAATAGAAAATCAAAATCAAAACGACTCCCCGGCAACGGCGTCAAAAACTTGCTCGTCAACGGAAATTCTATCGGTTTAGAAAACGTCGAACGAATTTAAATTAAAAATACCCGCAAGCGCACGGCGTACACTTGTAGTACGGGGCGAATACGAGTCCATCCACAGGGAATTGTTGATTTAAATTTCCTACTCAATCAAATTATACCAAAGTCGATGTAACGACCCGTATTTTACGTGTCGATAAATCGTAGAATTTACAGGTCGTTAGTGTTGTTTATGTTGTCTCTAGCCTAAGTCGTGTGGAAGTTAGCTCGTGTGAGTATTGATTCGTGACCGACCCATAGGCTTAGCCGAGTTAAGGGTTAGCAACTTGGTGGTGTCAAGTGATAGGTCGTGCACGAGTTACGACTTAAGTGTGTTGACCAAGTTAGGAGATTGACTGACCTATAGGTAGTAGCGAGTTAGGGAGTCTTGAGTCGTGACCGACTCATAGGTGACCGACTCATAGGGGACCGACTCAAGGAGCCTGGATGGCTCATAGTATTGACCGACCTAGGAGATAGCGGGGTAGTAAGTTGAGACGTATGGTCGAAGTCATAGGTCGTAAGGTGTTTTGAGTCGTGTATGCTATGAGTCGTAAGTCGTTAGGTAGCTGGGGCGATGAGTCGCATACTAGTTAGGTCGTTGAACGACTCATGGTAAGTCGCTGAGTCGTATGAACGACTTAGGGATAGGTTGTGGCTGTTGAGTCGGTAGAGGCTTAGGTCGGCTAGGGGTTAGGTCGGCCATAAGAGTGAGTTGTTGGGTCAGAGTCTCTGTTGAGTCGTGAGTCGGCATTATAGCTGAGTCGTGTGTGTATAGTTGAGTCGTCATACGACTTAGGACTTGGGAGTGTTAGCGGCTGTGTGTTAAGTCATTGGTCATAGGTCGGTTAGAGCTTAGGTCGGCCATAAGAGTGAATGGTTGAGTCGGCAGGAAGGGTTAAGTCGTTAGGCCATATTGGTTGGATTATTGAGTCGGCTATGGGTAGGTCGTACACGGGTTAAGGATGTTAGGTCGTTAGGGGTGTTGAGTCGTGTCTGGGGTGAGTCGCGTATAGGTTAGACGTGAGGCCCTGTGTTTTGTTGAGTCGGCATGATGATGAGTCGGGGACGACTCAAGGGGTGGGTCGGCAACGACCTAAGGGGCGACGACTCATAGTGGTTTCAGCCTATAAATATAGGGGTTTGGCTCACTTTTTGGCACCGGTTTTTGAAGCGACGAAGTGCTGCCATTTTGAGAGCTCGACTACAACATTTCTTCGTCTTCTTTTCTTCATTTCAATCTAGTTCTAACATCCATCCAAGATCGAAGATCGAGATCAAAGATTCAAGGGCCAAAGTTGAAGATCTTCATCCAACGAAGCTAGATTTCATCGTTTTAAGCGAGATTTCGCCGGATCAAGCCTTGATCTTCGCTGTCCAGATCTGAAGTGTTTAGTTTTTGAGGTGTTTAGGTGATTTGGTGAGTGGTAGTTATCTCTCACGCGGACCCAAAGGAGTATATTGGATTGGTGGTTTGTCGGAGTGTTGTAGATAGTGATTTTGTGCATTTTCCTTAGATCCAAGTGTAGATTCATTGTTTGTGAAGATGTTTACTTATGCATGTTCATTTATCAAGTATTAGAGACAAAACCCATGTTTTATATTTGATAGATCTATGCTAAAAACCTATGATTCATGCATGTTAGACTTATGCTCATTTATTTACGAAATTGCCATTATAGTTGATATTGCTCATTAGATCTTGTTTAAATGATTGATTGTTTGATTGTATGATTGATTTGATTGTTTCCAAGTTAGCCAGTAGTTGATTTGGAACAAGATGATTGAAGATGATTCGAAAGCTAAGTGAAAAGGCTCTTGAATGGTGAAAGCTGCTTATGGCATATGAAGCGGATGTTGAAGCTCATATGTATGGATTGGATGATGTTGAGATGGGACTTTGCCATGATGCGAGGAGGCAAACCATGATGTTGAGTTGGGACGGGTTATGATGACGTTCCAAGCACGGGCTACGACGACGTGCAAAGTTATGTTGATAACTCGGTAATGCGATCCGGGTAGGTGATAATGGTTAGCTTGAGAGGCGCTTGAGCTAGTATGGAAATAGTCGTCGAGGAGGATGACTAGGAGGCTAAGATCTTATCGTTGTTGAAGGTTCTAGCATGCTCAAAGCAAGAGTACGTTGGAAGGGGCTGCGACGACGTTCCAAGCACGGGCTGCGACGACGTGCTAGTACTCTGGGTAGTTGCGAAAATTCCTAGGCACGGGCTGCGACGACGTGCGGAGTTATGTCTAGAACCGGGGTTACCATTAGCCCTTGACAGGTGGTCATTCAATTAACGGTGAAATCATGGCAATGATAACAGTGATAGCCAGAGTCATGGATGTTTGGTTGTATTATCATTCGGTCTCAAGAGCGGTATTTTCTGGGTGCTTATCTGATCTTGGTTTAGGCCTTGGGGGTTTGTATTTGGAAAACATCGCCCTTGACTCGAGTGATTATTGCTTTACCTTAATTATCTGTTATGTTATGCTTGCTTCTCCTTAGTGTGTGTCTGGGGGCTATCACTGTAGAAAGAGGTGGAGTGGGATGGTTTGGTTCCTATTCCTTTTATCCCTTTTGCTCTTTTGGTATGTTTGGTAGTTAATTTACTGCTCACTAAGACTTTGTCCGACTCAAGGTTTTATGTCTCCTCTTATTACCTTGGGCTGTTCATCCATGTTGGGATGGGCAGACTAGGTAGCAGGTGACAGGTGCTGTTCTTGGAGATCTACGCTGATGATGACGAAGACGAGCAGGAGGCTTTGCATATTAGTTTTCTTACTATTTGTACTGGGTGTTCCGCTGCTTGTATATATTCTGAGTGCTATGTAGTGAGGCTTTGATGTATGGATTTGCCTGGATGATTGTATCAAACTACTGTGATGCTTATATGATGATTTCCTGTTATGAAGCTTCACTATATATATATATATATTTCTCTATTGTATTTTATCCATGCGCTGTGAGTTATGCGATAGAGTTTCTGTTTTATTTTTACCCCGACTATCGTCCATGGCTACCTGGCACGCCTTTCAGCGCATTATTTCCTTGTTATGGTGCGGGAGTCATGGGCGGTCGTCACATTTGGTATCAGAGCCAGGTTAATCGATTTTAGCCAACGCTCGCTGACACAACTACGTAAGAGAGACGTAATTGTATTTTGATGGATGATTACTATATATAATATAGTAGTTTAGAAGGATTTGAACTCCTTATGCAGTTGTTACTTAAGGTGTTCTAATCATTCTTATTACAGATATTAAGGATGAGTCGAAGAGGGAGACCAGCTGCAAGGGAAAGCCGTGCTACTGAAGGAGCTGTTGATTATGGAACTATGTTCGAAGCGATGATGACTTCGATCATGAGAAGGATACCAGCTTCAGGATCATCAGTGGATGTGGGAGTTCAAGTCCAAGCTCCAAGACCGGTGGATTTTGCTAAGCTTTGCAAGGATTATACTTCTCTTGGAGGAAAAGCTTCCTTGGGGACAGAGTCGACTATTGAAGTGCAGAGATGGATTGATGCTTGTCGAAGGATCTTTGGTGACTTAGGGATTGAGGATGCAACCAAGAGAAAGCTTGCATCGAGACAGCTTCAGGGAAGAGCTGCTGATTGGTGGAATTCTATTACCATCGATACACCAGAAGAAGAGATTACTTGGGAGCAATTCCAAGTTAGATTTGAAGCTAAGTTCATCTCTACGGCTCAGAAGTCTGTTTTGTTCAAGAGGTTTGTAGAGCTCAAGCAAGGTGGGAGACCAGTTCTTGAGTATATTTCCGAGTTCGAAGCCTTGTCCAAGTATGCCAGATCGTATATTGATTCTCCCTACCAGAAGAACGAGAAGTTTGTGACCGGTTTGGATGCTTATCTTGGGAGGCAGTTAGTGGATCATTTGGACGATCCATTTGAGAAGCTTGTGGAGAAAGCCCTTAGGCATGAGAGTCTGTTTCCTAAGGAAAGTTCTGTTGTGGCTGTAACCAGGAAAGGATCTAGACCACAGCAGAGTGGCAACAAGAAGAGGAAGCAGCAGCAACAGAGGTGTAGGGATGGCCAGAAGAAGCCGAAGGGCAAAGTGACTTGTTATAATTGCCAGCAGAAGGGCCATCTCTCCAAGGATTGTAGGAATCCAAAGGCGCCGGCGAAATGCCACAACTGTGATAAACCAGGGCATTTCAGGAAGGACTGTCCAGAACCGAGGAAGGACAGGCAGATTGTGCAAGCTTATGCTTTGGGAGCTGTGCCGTCATCTTCTAAAGCTCCTACTGCTGAAGAGAAGGGGAAGAGTGTGGTGGTTCAAGGTACTCTTTCTATTTGTGGTGTTCCAGTTAGAGTGTTGTTTGATACTGGAGCGTCGCATTCTTTTGTTTGTAATGATTTGGTAGACCGGTTAGGTTTGAGACCAGATATTGTTGATAGACCATTGGTTGTGACTAATCCAGTTGGGGGTTCGTCATGTTTGTGTATGATATGCCGTGGTCTAGTTGTGTCGAGTCATGATTGCTCGTTTATTTGTGATTTCTTTGTTCTGAACTTTGCGGGGTTCGGAATTATTTTGGGTATGGACTGGCTTAGGAAGTATGCGGCTAGGATTGATTGTGAGGGGCTGGAGGTGACAGTCGGGAATGTGAAAGGGCGAAAGGTTGTGATACGATGTAAGCATGAGGAAGGCGTCTTCATGAGCTTCATGTATTCGCTGGTTGTTCCACGGGATGGACTGTCATCAGTGCCTATTGTGAATATATTCGAGGATGTCTTTGACGAAGTCAAAGGGTTGCCGCCGCATAGGGAGATCGAGTTTCGTATCGATCTAGTTGAGCGAGCCAGACCTGTTGTGATGCCTCTTAGGCGGATGGCGCCTAGGGAGCAGCTAGAGTTGAGGGTGCAGGTTGATGACCTTTTGCAGAAAGGATTCATTCGGAGAAGTGTGTCCGAATGGGGTGCACCAGTTGTGTTCGCAACCAAAGCGGATGGATCGTTGAGGTTGTGTGTGGATTATCGTGAGCTGAATAAGTTGACTAGGAAGAACAAGTATCCATTGCCGAGAATAGATGACTTGTTTGATCAGCTTCACGAGGCTAAGGTGTTTTCTCAGATGGATTTGGCAACGGGATTTCACCAGTTGAGAGTGGCGAAGGATAGTGTGCCAAAGACTGCTTTCAGGACACCATCCGGTTTTTATGAGTGGCTGGTAATGCCGTTTGGATTGACTAACGCACCAGCATATTTTGTGGATCTTATGAATAGAGTGTTCAGAGATCAGTTGAATAAGTTCGTGCTTGTGTTCGTGGATGATATTCTGATTTATTCCAGAACTGAGGAAGAGCACAAGACACACTTGAGGATTGTTTTGGGGATCTTACGGAAACATCAGCTGAAGGCTAAGTTTTCGAAGTGTCACTTCTGGAAGAGTGAAGTGAGGTTCTTAGGCCATGTTATCTCGGGAAATGGAATAGCGGTTGATCCCGCTAAGGTGGCAGCAATCCAGGATTGGGTTAGACCTAAGAATGCGTCTGATGTGAGAAGTTTTCTTGGATTAGCAGGATATTATCGTCGGTTTATCAAAGACTTTTCCAAGATAGCTGCACCGTTAACAGGATTGACGAAAAAGAACCAAGTGTTCAGATGGGATGATAAGTGTGAGCAAGCTTTCGTAATCCTGAAAGAACGGCTGACAAGTGCTCCTGTTTTAACTATTCCAAGTGGGAATGATGAGATGGTGGTTTACACCGACGCATGTGGCACTGGACTTGGAGCAGTGCTAATGCAAAAGGATAAGGTTGTTGCGTATGCTAGTCGACAACTGAAGCCGCATGAAAGGAATTATCCAACTCATGATTTGGAGTTAGCGGCGATTGTGTTTGCTTTGAAAATGTGGAGACATTATCTGTTGGGAGTTAGATTTGAGTTATTTACAGATCATAAGTCGTTAAAGTATCTGTTCTCCCAAAAGGATTTGAATCTTCGACAGCAACGGTGGCTAGAGTTTCTGGCATCTTATGATTTTGGTATAGCCTATACTCCAGGAAAAGGTAACGCAGTGGCTGATGCATTAAGTCGAAGACATGCAGGTTTGGGAGCCATGTTTTTAGAATGGAAGAGTCTCGAGTATTTGGCTGGATTTGACTTCAGGCCTAGATGTGAATTGGAACCTGAGATGTTGGCAAACTTATCGATAAGACCTACTCATGTGGAAAGGATTGGCGAGACCCAAAAGAGAGATGATAAGCTTGTCAAGATTATCCGTGATTTGGAATCTGGATTGGAACCAGAGAAGGATAAAGGATTCGAGGTCGATCGAGAGGGTTGGCTTCGGAAGCAAGGACGATTGGTTGTTCCCGATGTAGATGGATTGAGAGATGAAGTTCTGAGGGAAAGTCATCACTCGAAGTTGACAATTCATCCAGGTGGAAATAAGATGTATCGGGATATGAAGAGAGCTTACTACTGGTAAGGTATGAAGAAGGATGTTGGAAATTTTATTTCCAAGTGTATGAACTGCCAGTTGGTGAAAGCTGAGCAGAAGAAGCCTAGTGGATTACTTCAGCCATTGGAGGTTCCTACATGGAAGTGGGAGCAAGTGTCGATGGATTTTATCGATGGTCTACCTAGGACAAGAGCAGGAAATGAAGGGATTTGGGTCATAGTAGATCGTTTGACCAAGAGTGCAAGGTTCATTCCTGTTCGATCAACTAGGACTGCATCGAAGTTGGCTGAGTTGTATGTTAAGTGGATAGTTCGATTCCATGGTATTCCGAAGAGTATAGTGAGAGATCGAGACCCTTTGTTCACTAGTGGATTTTGGAAGAGCTTCCAGGAAGTTTTGGGAACCAAGTTATGTTTGAGTACAGCTTATCACCCTCAAACAGATGGTCAGACTGAGAGAGTCAACCGAGTTTTGGAAGATCTCTTGAGAGCATGTGTCTTGGACTTCGGAGGATCATGGGAAGATCATCTTCATTTGGTGGAATTTGCATATAATAACAGTTATCAGTTGAGTATTGGAATGGCACCATATGAGGCATTATATGGAAGACCGTGTAACTCTCCGACATGTTGGTTGGAAACTGGAGAAAAGCTGATACTTGGGCCAGAGATGATTCGACAGACTTAGGATTGTATAGAGATCATTCGGCAACGAATGAAAGCAGCCCAAGATCGTCAGAAGAGTTATGCTGATAATCGTCGAAAGGATTTGGAATTCGACGTAGGTGATATGGTTTTTGTGAAGATTTCTCCTTTGAAGAGTGTTATTAGATTCGGGAAGAAAGGGAAATTGACTCCGAGATTTGTTGGACCATTCCCGATTATCGAGCGAATTGGAAAGCTCGCTTATAGACTAGAGTTACCGGAAAAGATGGCGGGTGTGCACAATGTTTTTCATGTATCTTATCTACGGAAGTATGTGCACGACCCAACTACGGTGGTTTCTGCTGATAGCTGTGAAGGTTTAGAGGTTGATCCAGTGGTTAGAAGACCTCGTAAGCCGCTTCGTGTTGTTGAGACCGACACGAAACAGCTTAGGAGGAAGACGATTACGTTGCTCAAGGTACAATGGAGTGATGATGTTAACGACTGTACGTGGGAGGAGGAAGAGAGGATGAAGGCAGCTCATCCCGGACTCTTCGAGGTATGGCCCTAAAGGGTCGTGACATCTCATGAATTTGTAGCTTGTTCTAAGTCTTAGAATTCTGCATGCTAGGCTCGAATTGGATGCATGGTTTGTTGATTGCTATGGATGGTAGGCATGCGGAAAATCTTTGATTGCTGTTGTTTGCTTGGAATTTCGGGGGCGAAATTCCTAAGGGGGAGAAAATGTAACGACCCGTATTTTACGTGTCGATAAATCGTAGAATTTACAGGTCGTTAGTGTTGTTTATGTTGTCTCTAGCCTAAGTCGTGTGGAAGTTAGCTCGTGTGAGTATTGATTCGTGACCGACCCATAGGCTTAGCCGAGTTAAGGGTTAGCAACTTGGTGGTGTCAAGTGATAGGTCATGCACGAGTTACGACTTAAGTGTGTTGACCAAGTTAGGAGATTGACTGACCTATAGGTAGTAGCGAGTTAGGGAGTCTTGAGTCGTGACCGACTCATAGGTGACCGACTCATAGGGGACCGACTCAAGGAGCCTGGATGGCTCATAGTATTGACCGACCTAGGAGATAGCGGGGTAGTAAGTTGAGACGTATGGTCGAAGTCATAGGTCGTAAGGTGTTTTGAGTCGTGTATGCTATGAGTCGTAAGTCGTTAGGTAGCTGGGGCGATGAGTCGCATACTAGTTAGGTCGTTGAACGACTCATGGTAAGTCGCTGAGTCGTATGAACGACTTAGGGATAGGTTGTGGCTGTTGAGTCGGTAGAGGCTTAGGTCGGCTAGGGGTTAGGTCGGCCATAAGAGTGAGTTGTTGGGTCGGAGTCTCTGTTGAGTCGTGAGTCGGCATTATAGCTGAGTCGTGTGTGTATAGTTGAGTCGTCATACGACTTAGGACTTGGGAGTGTTAGCGGCTGTGTGTTAAGTCATTGGTCATAGGTCGGTTAGAGCTTAGGTCGGCCATAAGAGTGAATGGTTGAGTCGGCAGGAAGGGTTAAGTCGTTAGGCCATATTGGTTGGATTGTTGAGTCGGCTATGGGTAGGTCGTACACGGGTTAAGGATGTTAGGTCGTTAGGGGTGTTGAGTCGTGTCTGGGGTGAGTCGCGTATAGGTTAGACGTGAGGACCTGTGTTTTGTTGAGTCGGCATGATGATGAGTCGGGGACGACTCAAGGGGTGGGTCGGCAACGACCTAAGGGGCGACGACTCATAGTGGTTTCAGCCTATAAATAGAGGGGTTTGGCTCACTTTTTGGCACCGGTTTTTGAAGCGACGAAGTGCTGCCATTTTGAGAGCTCGACTACAACATTTCTTCGTCTTCTTTTCTTCATTTCAATCTAGTTCTAACATCCATCCAAGATCGAAGATCGAGATCAAAGATTCAAGGGCCAAAGTTGAAGATCTTCATCCAACGAAGCTAGATTTCATCGTTTTAAGCGAGATTTCACCGGATCAAGCCTTGATCTTCGCTATCCAGATCTGAAGTGTTTAGTTTTTGAGGTGTTTAGGTGATTTGGTGAGTGGTAGTTATCTCTCACGCGGACCCAAAGGAGTATATTGGATTGGTGGTTTGTCGGAGTGTTGTAGATAGTGATTTTGTGCATTTTCCTTAGATCCAAGTGTAGATTCATTGTTTGTGAAGATGTTTACTTATGCATGTTCATTTATCAAGTATTAGAGACAAAACCCATGTTTTATATTTGATAGATCTATGCTAAAAACCTATGATTCATGCATGTTAGACTTATGCTCATTTATTTACGAAATTGCCATTATAGTTGATATTGCTCATTAGATCTTGTTTAAATGATTGATTGTTTGATTGTATGATTGATTTGATTGTTTCCAAGTTAGCCAGTAGTTGATTTGGAACAAGATGATTGAAGATGATTCGAAAGCTAAGTGAAAAGGCTCTTGAATGGTGAAAGCTGCTTATGGCATATGAAGCGGATGTTGAAGCTCATATGTATGGATTGGATGATGTTGAGATGGGACTTTGCCATGATGCGAGGAGGCAAACCATGATGTTGAGTTGGGACGGGTTATGATGACGTTCCAAGCACGGGCTACGACGACGTGCAAAGTTATGTTGATAACTCGGTAATGCGATCCGGGTAGGTGATAATGGTTAGCTTGAGAGGCGCTTGAGCTAGTATGGAAATAGTCGTCGAGGAGGATGACTAGGAGGCTAAGATCTTATCGTTGTTGAAGGTTCTAGCATGCTCAAAGCAAGAGTACGTTGGAACGGGCTGCGACGACGTTCCAAGCACGGGCTGCGACGACGTGCTAGTACTCTGGATAGTTGCGAAAATTCCTAGGCACGGGCTGCGACGACGTGCGGAGTTATGTCTAGAACCGGGGTTACCATTAGCCCTTGACAGGTGGTCATTCAATTAACGGTGAAATCATAGCAATGATAACAGTGATAGCCAGAGTCATGGATGTTTGGTTGTATTATCATTCGGTCTCAAGAGCGGTATTTTCTGGGTGCTTATCTGATCTTGGTTTAGGCCTTGGCGGTTTGTATTTGGAAAACATCGCCCTTGACTCGAGTGATTATTGCTTTACCTTAATTATCTGTTATGTTATGCTTGCTTCTCCTTAGTGTGTGTCTGGGGGCTATCACTGTAGAAAGAGGTGGAGTGGGATGGTTTGGTTCCTATTCCTTTTATCCCTTTTGCTCTTTTGGTATGTTTGGTAGTTAATTTACTGCTCACTAAGACTTTGTCTGACTCAAGGTTTTATGTCTCCTCTTATTACCTTGGGCTGTTCATCCATGTTGGGATGGGCAGACTAGGTAGCAGGTGACAGGTGCTGTTCTTGGAGATCTACGCTGATGATGACGAAGACGAGCAGGAGGCTTTGCATATTAGTTTTCTTACTATTTGTACTGGGTGTTCCGCTGCTTGTATATATTCTGAGTGCTATGTAGTGAGGCTTTGATGTATGGATTTGCCTGGATGATTGTATCAAACTACTGTGATGCTTATATGATGATTTCCTGTTATGAAGCTTCACTATATATATATATATATATATATATTTCTCTATTGTATTTTATCCATGCGCTGTGAGTTATGCGATAGAGTTTCTGTTTTATTTGTACCCCGACTATCGTCCATGGCTACCTGGCACGCCTTTCAGCGCATTATTTCCTTGTTATGGTGCGGGAGTCATGGGCGGTCGTCACAGTCGAGATTGTGTTTAAGCTAGAAAATGAAAAAATGGACTAATTAACAAAAAGAAAAGAAATGCAAATATGAGTGTTAAATGACAATTTAGAGAATAAGTCCACTCTCTAGATCTTGTAGTTCAACACATGAAATCATGATCTCTCTTTTGTGGTTATTAGTGTTTTAATTGATGTGTTTATCATAAGTATGACATATTTGAGCTATTAATTTGCCAACATAAGTCGTCAAACTATAACACACGCCTTAAAACACTTACTAACTTTCATGAAACTTGACAAAGAAAATGAAAATTAAATCTATTTTAAGTATGACCTATTAACTATTGATCAGAAACATAGACCATCAAATTTTAATTTCAAATCACTTTCTTATGCCATAATCATATATTCATGAAGAGGTATTTGTGTTAGTGATCGTTTAAGCATAGCCTATTTGGTGTCAACAATATAGGCTATCAAATTCAAAGAAAAGACAACAAATTAAACCACTTCAATCATTCTCATTAAGCACAAAAAGAGAGCATGAATTGACAAAATGTTGAAGCTACATTAATTAGAGAGCTTCATTACCCCTAAATTGAGGGGGTTTAGCCTCTCATATTTGTCATCATATGAACAAATGTAGCAAGCAACATTGAATAAAAAGAAGAGGAAAAAGAGAGCAAAATGATAGGAAAAATTATTCTACTTGCATAAAAGAGAAGAGATCTACACTACAACATGAAAGTAAATGAACATGAAAAGGAAAGAGCATGTATTAAATTGCATAAAATAATAAAAGATTACATAAAATAAAAATGACTAAGTAGCCATGAAAAGAGAATGACGAGCTTTAATTTTATTTTTGATCTAAACTAAACTAAAGAGAAGGAGGCCTAAGAGAGACTAAGAGAAGAGATGATACATGAAACATAAGGGGTATTTATACAAGTTAGAAACACTAATGCATATTTTTGGGGAGTACCCAAAATGCCCATGGAGGAAGTGTGGTGGCCAAGGTATCATTAGCTTTAATATTCCCCCACTTAAATGTACATGAAGCTTTAAATGTCTTTTCGCATGTGCATTAGCCTTTAATTTGTACATTAAGGTAGTGGGTAGGTGGGGTCCTCCATGTTCTTCACTTCGAATTATTTCCATCTTTATTCTTTTGTATCTTCTTTGTACATGCATATTCCTTCATGAAACCACTTGTAATTGAGTTTAAATTCAGACAAAATAATATAGACATTTCCCATTAAATTTTCTTAATTTGATATATGCATAAAAATACCATTTTGCCCCTATATGAAGATGAACATGTGACAATTTGAAAACAATTTGAATTTGGTTTAAACAAGTAAAAATACCCAATATGATCATCTATTCAATTTAAATAGATTAAATATGGTGGTAAAAATATGCATATTTACGTGCACATCATATATATTTAAAACTTAAAAATAATTTTTTTCCTTTATTTAAAATAAACCTTTTACTTTAATAATTTGTAATAAAATTTTAAAATACATAAAAATTCCCAACCACTTTTAAAATACACTGATATAAATTAGCAAAGACCGCAAAAATGATTAAAGTAAAGTACTTAAGTTTAAAGTCATTTCAAAACCAATTTCAAACGGAAAAAGTATATTTATAGAATGTTGTCGAAAAAGGTACATAACAAAGACATGTCTTAAAAGTGTTGACGACGGCTGTTAGAAAAGGTTATGAACTGGGCTATTTTTGATTACTTGAAAGTTTGATTGATTTTCATATAAAAACAAACTTCTTAGCATCCAATCTTTTTACAGTAGCTAATATACACAATATACATTACAACCAGGGCAAGAAACCCTAAAGGATCTCCCTATAAGAAAATCATAGAAAATGCTGAAACAAAGGCATTTTTGAAGTGCTTCTATAGCGACTGTTACTATTATACCACTTCCAAATCATGTCCGATTCAATCTATATTTGACCAAACCCTATGTTCTTTGTTTCAATGCTTTGCAAAAGGTCATACAAGTCCATAGACATCAATTACATATGTCATTGGCTTTTCAAAGCAAGAATCACAACAATATATCATAATATAAAGTCAAACATAATATAGTTTAAACAATAATATATGCACTACAAATTCATTCTAATGGTGAGTTAGCTCACCTTTCAACAACTAAACAATCAAGTACAAGCTTCCACTTCCTACCACAACCTTATAAATACTAAAACTTCCTACCATGACCTTATAACACCAAATTTCCTAACACAACCTTACTTTGTTGATGGCCTAGACAAAAATGACCCTCTAATGCTCACAGTCTACGTATGTAATGGGGTATGTGCTCTAAATCTTCTAGCTTTGAGTTGATGGAACGTGTTGTTACATTGTTGTAAGGCTTCTACAAGAGTTTGGAGTGATTTTTAGTAGTTTTGATTAGCTTTATATTTAGGATATCTATGAATAAAAAAGGGATTAAAAGAGTTTAGATTTATTTTAAAAAAAATGCAGAAGTGTTTCCAAGAGGAGTCTATGCACATACATAGGCAGCAAGTGGTGTGCCTACCCTTCTTCTCACTCCCTTAGCCAACCATGCAAACCTCACCACCCTCCCATGTGCCTCCATGTACTTGCCTTTGAACCTCAAAAATAGAAGAAAATATCTCCACTTCATAATATCTCCACTCAAACCCTTTAGAAGCTTTCTAGAACTTTCCTAAAGTTATTTAGTGCAAAATATTTTTATTACTATTAATGGTTTTTAAGTTATTTAAATATTTACATAAAGTTCAAATAACTTATTTTGAACCAAAATAGGTTTATCGAACAAAACGATTTTTTATCACAATATCTATATTTCTTAAAAATATTTATTTTTGTAAACCAATTTAAAAAAAGTTTACCATCATTAATTATTAATTAAAAGGTGTTAATAAAGTTTATAAAATCACATTTATAACACTTAAACATATTTCAAAGTTACGATATTCAAAGGTAAAGTGTTTGAAATTACAGGTCGCTACAGTCCACTTGCATTTCATGACTTTTATAACGTTTAGCTTAGAAGTTACTTCAATATAGCTTTTCAACATTATAACATAATCCTCAATATAATTGCCCTTACTACCTTTATATCGAACAATTTCATAGTTATCTTATACCTTATGGAATGATATTGTTCCACAAACAAAGCATTGAGTTTTAAAAGATATTATTGAAAGATGTGTTTCCATGTTTCCCTTGCAATGACTTGTCTAAAGTGGACAACATGAACATTTGGGCTATTATGGTCAGCTACCCAAGTATTATAATCTTTTACTGTCTCGGGTTAACATTTTCAATGGTTTTGTTCTTAAAGGTTTAGTAATATCGTACCATAAATGTAACACCCCAAATTTTTAATAACATTATTCAGAAGATTTAGTTAGATAAATTAAATAAAATAATGTAAATATTAAATGATAAGGGGATTGAGATTTGAATAAATACTTAGAGGTCGTGCTTAATTAATAAATTAGTGGCTCACGATTAACATTTATATGCATAGTAAATTTACATTCACATGAAATGATGATTTAAATATGTTTTTAAAATTTGAATTTGTTAGAAATTTAATTGCTAGATATGATATGTTATTATCTACAATTGTTTACCTATATTAACACGTGTGTCTGCTTTGGCACACGGTGGGTGCAACATGATAGGGGGTTCTCGCTTCTGGGTTTGGTAGCAAACGGATTACTCTTACTCCCATATGTCCCACAGGGTTGGTGCAGTCGAGAGGCTGGTCGTATAAGTAGAACACACGTACGGCTGTATGCTACGGTGGGCGTTACCCCACTGTCATATGTTAATCAATCATGCAAGAGTATTAGGGTAATCTTCACATACATATCTATTACCCTTGTATACTCATGTTTCATTTCCCATTCACGTCATTTTTCAAAAAAAAATACAAACGTAATTCAAGGAGGAGTCGGCCATTGCTAGAGGAAGGGAATATGAGAAATTAAATCTAAAGATAAGGATTCAAGTTAGAGAAAATTTATCTCAATCAAATCTCAAAGTCCTTATCCTAATCAAGGTGAATAATAATCTATTTCATCTCTGTTTAATTCTTATGATCATTTGCGTAACGAACTAGCTTTTTAATCCTTGGAAATCGATAATAATACATCCACTATATTGCGTGCCAAGCATTCAAATGCTAAAGACTAATTATTAGGGGAAAAAAAGAAGACAGAAGATAAAAGAAATAAAAAAAATCACAGAATCTCAGAATGCAACGGAGTAACATATATTAATCAACATAATACTTTACAAATTCATTTAAAAAATAATGCATGGGAGTAATATTAATACAATTCTACCCAATAATTTTAGGAAAAGAAATAAAACTCTAGATCAGACATGGGTCTGGTGTGATTAAACTCTAATAACTAAATTATTATGTTTAAAACCCTTTTAAAATCAAAGGTATCTTGCTAGGCCACGCCGTAAATAAACACAAATGGGTTTTTACCTTACGATAACCAATACTCTTTTAATAGAAAATCCATTAATCTAAGCATTCAATATAAATATATTAAAATAGCTGAAATTTTTACCATTATTAAATTCCAACATACTAGGCTCTACAATCAAAACCATAAAGGCATGTATTGGAGATTGGATTCTATACTATGACAAGGCATCGGGGTACCATCTATCATGGCACCCATCTAGAAAATGTACCGATGACCTCATCGGATTCCTCTACCAACACAAGACCGGCCTTCTCCTGATTAGATAGTATCGAATATGTCATCAGCCCGGTTGCTTTGTAACCGTTTTATTTAAGATCTCATGCACAACCAATTCATAAATATGTAGATGTATCTAGAAAGGTGATGACACGTCCTAACTGGAGCGACCCACTTAGCCTTACTGCATCTCCCCTGATTTTAGTCATTCCCGGTTAATGAGGATTGAGGCTACTCTTACCTTTTGAATAGCAATTCAACTTGGAATGCAAACACTACCTTCTATGCAATAATGCGGTGCCAACATTCATCCATACAAGTTATTCAGGATAAGGAAAAACCGAAGGCATTACTTCTACCACATCCATTTTAGAATCACCCTCTAGACTAGTAGACAATAACCCTTGCACTTCAAATGCTCTATCTTAAATTCCATATTCTTCAAGATGTCTTCAGTTCGAAATGCTTCAAGTGGTTTCAAGATAACAGATCTGATCTAGGTCTCATCGAAACATCTTTCAATAATTTAGGAAACAAACAAACAAAGATAAGAGAACAGTTCAGCTCCTAACCTTTAGTGGATGGATTTCCTTATCATTTATCCTAAAAGAATAAAATGAGGTTTAAATGCATAGTATAACATCATTGGATATGACCGTGCTATATAGATCACGTGTTACTTTTAGGTATTTCCAAAATCATGTTTAGGTCCACGTTTAATAGTCGGTTATTTAACCATCAAATAAACAATCATTCAGCATTGGATGGTTTACGTATTTTATGTAACGTAATTAAATATACTTAACAATAAAACCCGATGAAGAAGACTGGCCTACTTGTGACAGTTGAGAATGTTCTTGAAGTATGGTTTAGAAGCATAATGCTCTAACCTATTGGTTTCACTTTTGGCCAAGGGATGGTAAGTAGACTTTTCTATCTGTGAGAGTTAAGAATTTTATTCGAGTATGGTTTAGAAGCTATAGTGCTCTAATGTATCGGCTTCACTCTTAACCGAGGGATAGTAAGTTGAGACGGTCGAAAATAACTTAATTATACGAAAATTAATTTCCTTTAGAGATCATTTTTAGAACTTGATATTCGATTAATCGAATAATTGAACTTGATCATTTAACTTAACGATAGGAATTTATAACTATCCATGTAGCGGCCCTGACTCGACCTTCGAAAATCGGCACCGAATACGACACTCATATTCCAATGCCGCAGATCCTGACGTCGAATCTGGTTCGCCGGAGCTTATAACACCATTAAGTACAACACAGCAGAAAAATAGAACATCAATGTATATACAACAATTGATACAATGTTCAGATATAATGATGATGCAATAGGATGATACAATAGATATCAATACTATTCGAGATACAAGAAATAGCAGCAGAAAAGAAATAGATAACCCCAGCAGCGGAACAATATCTCCATATCCAAGACATTAATCCAGAAACAGCTCGAACCAACATCACATTTCACCATGATAAGCAAGTGAAGTCGTGATCCAAAGACTGGACTATCTCCAGATAATCTACTAAACTTGACTATCTAAAAGCCCAGCTCTAGACTGCCCGTGTGGAAAATTGTGGGCACCTAGAGTTTAGGAAAGGAACAATAAACTCCGAGTCAGTCATGGGACGGGTATGAGTAATAAAAAAAGTTGGTCTTTTAAAAAAAAAACAAAAGAATTTAAAATAAATCTGCAATGCTTTTTAGAAAATGAAATTACCATAAGGCCTCCCGCCACACACAATACAAACGCAGAATTGGAGGAGATTTCTCCTTATGATAGTCAAACATGATTGATACGAGAAAACTTCTTTTCAATGTTATTATCAGTGCATAGTGCAGAAAACATTTCGAAAGTATAATATTAATCTTAGCAAGCATAGACATTTCGAACTATGCCTACTATAGCTACCATCTAAACAGTGGTGACCACCATAAGTAAATGACAGGTTATACAACTAAAACCGTACAGGGCACGTATTGTTTTGTTTGGATTTCCAATAAATGGTCGGGCTAAGGAACTTCCCACTATCCATGGGTACGCCTCTGGTGGGACGTCCCGAGAACCTAACCGGATGTCTGCCAACACAAGGCCGGGTTACCTCTGTAACTAGGTAACTACTACTCGAGCATGCCACCCCCCGATCCTTTGGGACCTTTATCCAAGGTGCCTCTAAACTACAAAGCAACAACCACACAGTAAATGAGATTGAAGCCCACCACATAGGTAAATATCTGGGGTCCATACCATGATACCACCCTTTACCTGAAGGGAATGACACACCCTAAAGGGCACGACCCTCATAACCTTGCCACATCTTTCCTGTTTCGACCATTTCCGGGGTGTGAGTTCCTGATGCAGTCTCGTCCACAAAGCTACGCTTTAAAAAAAGACATGCTTTGATCACAAATGATCATCAACACACAGCAGCACTCAGCATGTCACACTACCAAATTGGGAGTATATCACAGATAACCTTCAACTACATAACCTCTGAGCTCGTACGTCTCAGAGAAGGGTGTTAAGCTAAGAGAATAAATTCTCCGCCACCAACAGATATGTATTTGAAAGAATTCTTCTTTATATCTCAAAGTGTAGTGTCAGACATAGAACCATACAAGTCTATCCCGGGTTCGAACAGAACCGAAGGCACTTTCGAAGTAGCCCTTGCAAATTCGGGTATCCACAATCCCGATCGGACTTCCCATCACTTAGGGAATCTCTTACCGTAGCTACTCGGTGGAGAGAAAATCGATAGGTTATCCTATCGTTCTCTCAAATACCCGATCTTCACCACCGGTATTCAATGCAATCTGTAACATTGTATCACTATTCGAAATGGGTTATATGGCACAAGGTCCTCTCCGGGCTAAGCAGAATAATGAGCGCAATATTTCAAAACATATGGATATTGGATTTCAGTTAAGTCACAACTTATAAAATCAAAAAAATTTCTTCAAGTGGTTTAAACCAATTACCATTTCAAATCTTTAAACAAAAAGATTTATTTCACAAAGTTCACCCAGTTTCACAAAGATCCATTTACGGATTTCAAAACAATCTCCATTTCGATCAGATTAACTCATTAAATCATTAAATTAAATATGTAACTTATAGCGTTCAAACTATTTCCATAACTTGGAAATCATTTTCATTTCAAACTAGAAATCGTTTTTGCACAAATTGGAAGTTCATTACTTACGTGAAAGCCTTTATTATTCGAAAAAAAATTGTTTCGTTTCGGAAGAATCCGGTTATATTTGCACGAATTAATGCCTTTGAATTAAATTCAAATTTCCAAATCAATACATTTTTTAACCCATATATAACTTGTATAACATCTTTAGTCCCTAGTTCAAATCATAGGATTCAGTTTAAAATTTTGAATTTAAATTTAAATCAAATTATTTAAACTTTAAGGCGAAATCAAGTTATTCAAAAATAAATTTTATCTTTGAAATTCCTTTTCAAAAACTTTTACATTAATCCCAGTCCATTCCCAAAATTATTTGAATTTCAAATTCAATTTTTTAAACAATTTCAAAAATCTGTGACTTAACCCATTTCCAAGTGCAATCCATGTTTGTGAGTGTATGATGTAGTTCACAAACATACAAAAACAAATCACAAATTACTATCCAGCACAAAGCAATCACATCACACAGTATCACAATCACATATCAGAAATGTCAATCCAGTACACAATATTTGACAATTAACTTAAATTAACTTAAATTAATCAAATTAAACTCAATTAATTTCAATGAGAAATTAATTTCTTAATTACTTTCATAAAGCAATTAACTTACGCAATGTCGTAGATGATTATTGTTAAATTAATTAATCTAAATTAATTATTAAAAATTAATCACATTAATAAATTATTTAATTAATCTTAGGTAATGACCTTCATTAACTAATAACAATTCTTTAATTACTTTGTTAATTAATCTCTAATATAGATTAATTTAATTATAAATTTATAAATTAAATAAATAAGTCATTTCTTAATTATCTTATTCATTCAAATTATTTTAATACTTTACTTATCTCTACGGTAATCCATTTCTTTATTAATGACTTCATTAATATTAAAGTGTATTTAGACATTGCAGTTCTGAATTTCGATTCAAATTGAATTTTGAATTCAAGATTTTAGACGATTATATATTTAAATATTAACCAAGTTTTAAATATCAATTTATAAACCTATATAGGAAAATTTCTAACTAAATTACTTAAATTTTTATTTAAAAATTTAAGCTTTAAAAATACATTACATTTTAACTTGCAAATTCAAGTGAAAACAAATCACTTAACTTTTCATTGAAAATTCTTTTTATAAAAGAACTTAATCAAATCCAATTCAAATATTGATTTGAAAACAAATAACTTTAAAAGGTTATTGGATTTAAACTTGTTTAAAACATCCAGATTTAAAAAAACGGATTTAAATCACCGATTCGAATTCTAGAGCTTGAATCCATATTTAAACACTTGATTTAAAATTGGATTTAAAATTTTGATTTAAAACTTTGATTTAAACTTGCTTTTAAAACTTTGATTTTAAATTCTTGATTTTAAAATTCCAATTCATTTTAAAAGCTTAAAATTCAAAAGTTTATTTGAAAACTAAACTGAACTTTTGAATTTAAACCCAGTTTAAATTCATGATTCAGATTTTAAATTAAATTTTAAAATCTAGAAAAACTTCCAGGTTTTGTTTTAAAACCTGAAATCTTCTTATTGAATATTTTTAAAACTTTAAGGCTTCAAAGCCATTTTGAATTTAACTTCATCTAGATTTAAACTTGTTTTTAAATTCTGTCTCACCACTTAAATTTTGTTTAAATTTGCTTTGAATTCAAATTTATTGTCAAGTTTTGCTAAAACCTATAACCAAACAGACAACCCGAGACAACCTTATTTTACTTCGAGTTCAACACTAAAACACTTTGAGCCAAACTCAAATTTACTCGAGAATGACTCGAGACAATCACGTGAACAAATTCCTACTTCCACTCAATTGTACAAATTTACAGATCATCAAGGTTAATGCACGGTGTACATGCACATCGTCGTCGACCAACTTCAGGCGACTCCACATCGCCGAGCAAGTCGACGATCGCCCTAGACCCAATTCCAGACCACCAGAACTCCATCTTCCCCTCGAAATCAAGATCGAGCTAACCACCCAAACCTGGAAACGTGACTGGAACTCCTCACCAACCTGGAACTACGTCGCCTCCGCAACATTGTCCACCAGACCTCCTGAAATTTCAGCCATCACTTCGTCAACGCGACCACCACCTTCCCCCCAAATCACGTCGCACTCGATCAATCGAAGAAGACGAACGAATCGAAAAACCCAGCCTCTCCAAAATTAGGTTTACGAATGAAAAATGCCTTCCGCTGCCTCCATGGTGAGCGTGAGCATCTTCGATCATTTTTCCTACCATCGTCATAGGCTCCTCCACCTCCACGCGAAGCCTCGACCATCAACCATACTCCGATCAACTGAAATTGGTCAAAACCTAATTTTTGAACAAAAACAAACTGCTCTCAAATCCTCATTATTTTTGCTTTAAAATTCATGTTTTAGCATGAGAATTCAATTCACATATCTGAGTTCGAAAATTAAAATGTTTATATTTTGACAAATTTAGAGATTTGCTCAGATTTCTGGATTTTCAGAGTTGTCAACAAGATGTTTTAACTTAAATTGATTTTTAAACTTATATATATATATATATATATCACAACAAACAAACTTTATTTTCATCTCAAGTTCAAACAGTCAGTAGATCAAGAGGAATTGTTTTTCAAACTCAAAACTGCTACTTGAACAAGGAATAGGATATCACACGAGATAGCTTTGCAAACATATACATCCATTACTCATATATGCTCAGAAAAACATGCCTATACACAAACATACTTATCATAGATATACTTGCAACAAAATCGTATTTTAAAATTTTAAAAAGTCATGTTACTCACTTTGTTTTCAGGAGAAAGAACAGAGTTTATATGTTGAAACAGGCTTTGAACTGCTAGCTGAATCCTTTCTTTTTGATCTCTGGTTTATATTGATTGTTTAAAGTTGAATTTTGTTTTTAGTTTAAGATGATGGTTTACTTCAGATATCTTATCCTTAACTTGATCGAAACCGAAATGAAAAAGCTTGATATATATATATATATAAACAAGTTTACAGGCTATAATATGTTTTTGTACAATTACCAGAGATATTTTTCTTCATATGGTGGCTGATATGTTGTTTTGGTGGCTGAAGATATTGCATTAATTACTTCGTCTTCTTTTTGTTAATCTACTTGAATGGATTTGTTTTTATTTTATTTTAATCTACATACTTATCTATATATGACTGTCTTCTTATGCAAGCTTCATACTTGAATGTATTTTTGTTTCTTGTTTCATATTTATACATTATTTGTTTATACATAGATATTATAAATTTTTGTTTGTTTTGTTTGTAGATATTTATTTTATCTTACTTTTATTTTCTTGCATACACAACTTGTTATGTTTTGCTTTAGTATTCATGTTTTATTATTATTATTATTATTATTATTATTATTATTATTATTATTATTATTATTATTTTCCTTACTATACTTGAATATGCATATATTTTTTCTTGTCTTATTGCTTTTTAATATAAACAAATTTCTGTTTTAATATGTTGTTTAAATTTAGTTGTATGTTGCTTTATATTTTATATACATGAGTGTATATATATTTCTTTTCTTTCGCTTTATAATATAAATGAATTTCTATAGTTAATATGTTGTTATAATTTCTTTTCTAATGTATTCACTTTATATTTTAATTTATCTTGTATGTGTGTGTGTGTATATATATATATTTCTATTTCTAATTTAAATATTTATTTCTAACTAAAATGCTTATTGACTTATTTTACATCAGCATTCATATATATATATATATATATATATATATATATATGTATATACATATATATACATATTTAACTTTTAAAGAAATCGCTTTTAAAACTTAATTATACTTCAATAAAATAAACACACATATAACATATTATAAAATATAGAATTTGACTTTAAACATGTAACGACTCGGTAATTTCAACCATTCGCATCCATTATAAGTGTATAGGTAGACACTCATGCCGGAATTGAATTGCTCAAAATACCGCGTTGTAATTAAAAATTTGGCAAATCACAAAATATACAGTAAATAAAAATCACAGATCACAGACACAGAGTAATAATAATGCAGCGGAAGCAAAAGAGATAGTAGTTCATGAAGCTACTATGTAAATATATCATAGTTAAATAAAATACAACAGAAGAATAACAGGATACATCAGGTACAAATCGGATACATCACTGAACCACTGGATACTGAAACAAAATAGATGGCTGGATCTTTAAGGAAAGCTCCAACGCCGAAGGCGAATCTTGAATGCCAACTCAATCAATCTGACCCGAGCGTAAAGAAAAACACAAAACCCTCGAGTCAGGACATAAATACTTAAAAACTGTAAATCAACTCAAGTGAACAGTAACAAAATGCATCAGTAACTTAAAGGATGCTTCGGACCGCCCATCCTCTAAGGATCCGTTAAACTATTTACTATGTAGTAATATACGCTATATACGGTAGTGTCTAATCAGTAAAGTATAATCATATAGAAAATAGCGTTAAGGGGATGGTGAACCTTAACGCGGTCGGATCTTTAAAACCAAAATCGTAGTGGGCTCGATATAAGGATATGACACGGCACGCAAGGAAATGCTAGGGTGGATACACCGTTTGCACTCTCGGACCGATGGTGACGGCAAGCCGGCAGCTTCCGCCCACCTCGAACAATACCCCTGAATCATAGTGGCGCCACCGAATCGAATCACAAAAGTAATAGAATGGTTTCCGATGGAGCATGCTCGATGAAACGGTGCGACCCTTTGTGTAGCCCGGTATAGCTCCTGTTTAAGTCATATATGCCAACTCACGGGAGTTGGGTCCACGTAATATACCTTGAGAACGTCGCCACCATCCTACTTCATTCTGGAATCTCCACCGCGTACACAGTTGTTAAAGTGGTTTTCGGTATTGACCGGCTATAAGGCATTATCCGATCCCGGTCTCTTTAACAACCAATCGTTATTATAACCCGTAGTTATAACTTTAAACTAATATTTTTTTCAAAATAAACTACCATTTCAACCTAAATCTTTATCAAAATAAAGATTAAATCATTTCCAAACCATTTCAATATATCATCGTAACATATCTTTCAATTCAAATATTTATTAAAATAAATATCAAGTCATTTCTAAACATTTCAATATATTAAATTTTCATACCCTTTCAACACTACCTTTCAAATCATTTTAATATATCAAAATATCATAACCTTTCAAAGCTTCATTTCCAAAATATCATATCTTTCAGAACTTCTTTTTAAATCATGTTAATATCAAAATGTCCTATCTTTCAAACTCCGTTTTTCAAATCATTTAATACCAAAAATATCATATCTTTCAAAACTTCGTTTCAAATCATTTTTCATTTTTTTCAATCTAAAATACCATTTCAATTCATATTTCAAAACAGTTTATATTCCAAAAATTCTTTTTTATCATTTCAATGAAGTTATTATGTTTAATAACTAAATTATTAAATTTCCAAAAATTTCAACTTCCAAAGTTTATTTATTCACTTAAGTTTATCAAAACCGTGAAAATTCACTTTTCGCATTATTTAGAAAACTTATACGGAGAGTTACATTCAAAACAGTTCAATTTAACAAAAGACAGCATTTTAAAATGTTATACTAGGTTTACTTAAATTTCGAATAACTTAGTTAAATTCAAAAATTATAGCACTTACAAAGATTGCTATAATAGCTTTTAATTCAATTTAGCTTTTTAGTTCATTATCATCAACTACGGCGTTTACAAATGCTGTAATATCATTTACATTGTAATTAATAGCATTTCAAAAAATGCAGTCAATTAACTTCAAATATTCAATAAAATTTCTCAACCAATTATATTTTTATTAAAAACATTTTTAACTTATAAAATCATACATTTTCACATTTACAAACATCATTTAATTTTCCTCAAGTTCATGATTTTATAAAGTTAAATTTCCATGCAAAATTCAAGATTTAATAATAATTCACTTATTAAAATGCAATGTTCAATTTTAAAATCCATTACATTAAATTTCAACTTAACACTTAAGTTCAAATTCTCAAATATAACTTTGTTTTATTTTTATTTACTTAACTAAAAGTTCACCTTTACATCAATTTCATAAATTTCCAGTTTTAGTTATATTTCAAAATTTCAACTTACAATATTAATTCATTTCACATTTCAACTTTATTAAAATCATTAATATGATATAAAAATCACTTTAAATTTATTTAAATTCAAATTATCATAAATTTATCATAATTTCATATTCACTTAAATTTCCAATTATAATTAAATCAAAATTTCCAAAATAACTTACGTTCAAAATTTCTAACTTTTTCATTAATTCATTTCACTTACAATTATTCAGAAAATCAATAATATTTTACAAAAATCCCTTTTTTTATTAAATTTAAAATCAAAATATTATAATAATTAAATTTATAAAATATTTAAAATTTTAGAAAAACATATTTTAACTACGGGCCTGTATATAATTTTCTACGCTAGGTAAAGTGATATGGGTAATATATCATTTCAACCCATAATTTACAAAAAAATCCGAGTTTAAACATTTCAAACCCGCAATCCCAAGTCAAAATGAAAAATTTAAAACCATTTAGGCCTATCATTTCAGCCCATAACATTTTTTTCTAACAGGGAACTTGCAGTGTGATCATATGCAGAAATAATATAAACAAGGTCAATATCACAATATACAGTCATACATCAGATGTCATGTGAAAATTAACAGTTTTAACATGGTAATAATATGGTAATAACATGGCATAGCATATCATATGATCATCATTAATTTGCATAAAAGTTTTATATTACTAAACACTTGTCATCAATTCACTTTTCATAAGTATAAATGTCAGAGTGAGAAAGACTCACTTTTTCAAGCTGAAGACCAATACAACTAACACAAGTGCAATTCCAAATGCACGACAAGCACGATATAGCATGACTTTTGATTTGAATGAATGGAGAGCCTTGATATTTGTCTGGTAAACAATAACCAAAACAAGACAATACACACATAAATATTCAACGCAAAACAATGTTGAAACAATGAAAATACGAAGCAACAAAGGAATAGATTACTTGACCTTGCTTTAACCATTCAAATGCTTGGCCTAGGAGGTTCTTGGGTTCATCCGTGATGATGATATAGCTCGGGTTTGGCACCATAACTCACGGCTAGAAGGAGTACGGAGTGGTAGGGTTATAACATGAAGCATACAATTGGTCAAGGCAACATATATGAAGTTTTTGAGCACAACAAGGCTCGGCCTTGGGTCAAGAGGGGCTTGGCCATACTTGTACAGGTTTGGACAGTATATGGAGGGGTGTGGGGAGGTCTGGAAAAGGTGGTGGTAGCGGCCTATGGTGGTGGCCAAGGTGGTGGATGAAAGGGGTGAAGTAATAGTGGTGGCTAGTGCATTGTTTTGGACATTATTTGAATTTTGTGGAGTTTTGTCACCAAGGGAGGTGTGGCCATGGATGGATCTGAAATGATGGCTGGAGATGATGCCAAGGAAGAGTGGTAGGAGATGGTGGAGAGTATGATGGTGATGGTGGGTGGTAGAGGCCAATCTAGAAAGCATAGAAAACTAGACAAATTACATAGAAAATGAGAAGAAAAAGGTAAAAAAAGGATGTAGCCATTACCAGATTTTTTTCTCAAGATGGTGGCCATGATTTTTAGGGTTTTGGAGCTTGAAAATTCGTGAATAATATGAGGGAGTCGGCTGCGAAGAATGAGGAAAGGAACGGCTAAGATAAATTGATGTATTAATTGCAAAAAGAAACGGATAAAACGTCTTTACGTTTCAGGCTTTTAAGATCTCTTAACTTTCTAAACCTTTTGCATTTCCTTTTCTTTTTAATTTTATAAAAACAAAATAAACTCAGAAATGTTATTTAAAACCGAAACTAAGTAAGAATAAAATAAAATAAATAATTTATTTTAAGTAAAATAGAAAAAGGAAATAAGAAATTGCTTAAAAATACAACCCTAACATAAAAATTACAAGAAAATCTCCAATGACTTTGGAAAATTTATTACTTCACAAAAAATATTATAACACAAAATTTAAATTAAAAATGGTTTTAAAATATTTTCAAGGTAAAATAATAATTTAATTTTTTATTAAATAGAATTTTAAATAAAGAAAAATGCAGTAAATACCAAACTAGGCTTTATAAATTGAAATAAATTCAAATAAACTTTAGAAAAATTATATTATCATTTTAAAAATACTTAAAAGTCAAAATATACATAATATAACATATTATCACATATTAAAATAAAATATAACCAAGGAGAAGTAATTTATACAATTTAAAATAGTCATTGTTAAATAACCCTATATACGCACAATATTGTAAAGGGTATAACTTTCACAATTTACATCCAAATTCAACGAAACGAAAAGTGGTGTTCTTAGAATTTTATGTACTCTCATAATAGAAGAAAAAATTAAAATTTTAAACTTTTAAAATTTTAAGTTGAAAGTCACAGTTTGACTATTTTGACCAAAATCAGCATTTCAGGCAAATACTCAACTTACACAAGTTTGGAATTATAACTCATATAAATATCAAGATTATATTTAAATAATAAATTTAATCATTTCAAATAAGAAAAAAATAAGTTTTTAAATCAAAATTTTACATTAAAAATAATTAAAATATACAATGAAATAATTACAAAATACAGGGTTGTTACACTCTCCCCCAGTCAAAACTTTTCGTCCCCGAAAAGGAATGAGGTATGGAAGGGCACAGAAAAGATAGAGTGAAATAGGATTAAGATAAGATGACAAGAAGACTGAAATTATACCTGATAACTGTTGTTATAGGTAAGTTTTACAAGGTGGAGGTGATCTTTCCAAGATCCTCCAGAATCAAGAACACAAGCACGAAAAAGGTGGATTCAAAATGATTAGCAAAGGTCTATCAAAGATTAAAGAAAGATTTCTTAACGGAAATATTATAGAAAGATGCCTATACCAGTCTATAGCAAGATAAGGATGATAAGGACAACCAAAAGATAGTTTGAAAAACAAAATAAGGAAATGAATTTGAAAGCATGGAGATTTCAACTTAAACAGAGAAAATATCTTAACACAAGTTAAATAAATCTTAACTATCTCAAATTTCATTATCTTATTATCCAATCATCTAAAATTAACCATTTTTAAAACCATGGGTTTGAAAAATAATCATTTATTACACTCACATTGTACTTGATAAATTTAATTCCTCTTTATTCCTAATTAAACTTAAATTTATTCCTCTCAATATATTTATCGCTCATGTTAAATATACTTACACTTTTTTTTTATAACTACTTTCTTTTATTCTTAGTCATTTTAACATCATTTTATTGTAAGTCATTCAATTACCCTTTATTATATTTACCTCTGTTAATCATTTTATAATTAAAATTTAAGTGTATAACATTTATTATAACCACTCAAATTTTATTTATAAAATCTTTTTATATCGTATATTATCCAATTACATTTTTAACTTCTGAAATTTTGGTAAGTTATATTTGAATGCAATTGTATTATACAAATAAACCTTCCAATTAAATCATTTCATGCTTGATATTCATCCAAAAATTTGATTTTTTTTTTTGGAATTATTCTTTAAAATAAAATTTAAGAATTAAATTTTCGATTTCTTCAAACCATTTGGAGATAAGTAATAATATATATACATATATAATATGTCAAATCAAATTTCAATCATATATCTATATATATATTATAAATCTAGTCATATTTTAGAAATTCAAATCAATTTAATTTCCCAAAACAAAGCTGTAGCAAGACTACAGAACAGTCTCCTAACTTCGAAACTCGAAAATGAATGTCGATGATGTCACGATCATCACCGAAGTTATTTTCCAACGACAAAGCGAAGAGCACTAATGTTAAACCTTTAAAATTCTTTGGAAAACAAATTCTATTCAAAATACTTTAAATAATATAACCTTTTAAAACTTTAAACCAAAGTTCGAAATAATCGAAATTTAAATCCTCAAATTCTTGTTTTAAATTCATTTCAGTTCCCAAATAAATTTATAAACAAATATTTACAAATCTATTTGTAGAACAATAATGATAAATCAAGTATTATCATTTCAAATTATCAATTTAAATCATTTCATTAAGTTCCATAAATTTACTTATATATCAAAATTTATTTCATTAAACAAATTTTAAAATAATATTGTGTCAGTTTGTTCTGTCAAAGTGTTTTAGAAATCCTATCGATAACGTTGATCAGACGAATCGATCGGAAACCCAAATCAACATCAACAACCCAAACAACACAATATATAAAACAAAACATAGATATACAAGTACAATTCAAAATGTTTAGAAGAATAGATTGGAAACAAAAGACAATATGATTAAATAACAGAGTAGGGAAGTGGATAAGCTTAAATAAATCACGGGCAACCTTAACCGGGTCAACCGTGACTTAAAGAATAAGATCAATGTGGATTTTTCTATGGTAAATCTACATTCGATCTCAAGAGTTAGAGTTTGAAATAACAAAAGATATTAGCATCTAAACGAAGGATAGATAAGAATCTCTGGTGAATCGATGCTAACTGCAAAGGAGTTTTCCCCCTTTTTCAATTAAATTTGAAATTGGCGTGACCGCCAACTCACTAGAAAGATCATTCAAAGCGGAGTTATGGAATGCTCCAGAGTCAAAAGAAGATGAATAGTGAGGGATACGAATGGATTTTGGAACCGTAGGGAATGTTCCAAAATTCAAAGGAATCGAGTCAAAAGGGAGAGATTCAAACTCGAATGAAAGTGATTCTGTCACTCCATATGCTGAGTTTTGCCTAGAGCTACCAAAGCTCTGATACCAACTGTAACGACTCGGTATTTTCAACCATTCGCATCCATTATAAGTGTATAGGTAGACACTCATGCCAGAATTGAATTGCTCAAAATACCGCGTTGTAATTAAAAATTTGGCAAATCTTAGAATATACAGTAAATAAAAATCACAGATCACAGACACAGAGTAATAATAATGCAGCGGAAGTAAAAGAGATAGTAGTTCATGAAGCTACTATGTAAATATATCAGAGTTAAATAAAATACAACAGAAGAATAACAGGATACATCAGGTACAAATCGGATACATCACTGAACCACTGGATACTGAAACAAAATAGATGGCTTGATCTTTAAGGAAAGCTCCGACGCC
Organism: Allium cepa; assembly: GCA_030765085.1. Taxonomy (NCBI): domain Eukaryota; kingdom Viridiplantae; phylum Streptophyta; class Magnoliopsida; order Asparagales; family Amaryllidaceae; genus Allium; species Allium cepa. The sequence goes on along the minus strand of CM060945.1, from coordinate 604,488,892 downwards.
GAAGGTGAATCTTGAATTCCAACTCAATCAATCTGACCCGAGCGTAAAGCAAAACACAAAACCCTCGAGTCAGGTCATAAATACTTGTAAACTGTAAATCAACTCAACTGAACAGTAACAAAATGCATCAGTAACTTAAAGGATGCTTTGGACCGCCCATCCTCTAAGGATCCGTTAAACTATTTACAATGTAGTAATATATGCTATATACGGTAGTGTCTAATCGGTAAAGTATAATCATATAGAAAGTAGCGTTAAGGGGATGGTGAACCTTAACGCGGTCGGATCTTTAAAACCAAAATCGTAGTGGGCTCGATATAAGGATATGACACGGCACGCAAGGAAATGCCAGGGTGGATACACCGTTTGCACTCCCGGACCGGTGGTGACGGCAAGCCAGCAGCTTCCGCCCACCTCGAACAATACCCCCGAATCAAAGTGGCGCCACCGAATCGAATCATAAAAGTAATAGAATGGTTTCCGATGGAGCATGCTCGATGAAAGGGTGCAACCCTATGTGTAGCCCGGTATAGCTCCTGTTTAAGTCATATATGCCAACTGACGGGAGTTGGGTCCACGTAATATACCTTGAGAACGTCGCCACCATCCTACTTCATTCTGGAATCTCCACCGCGTACACAGTTGTTAAAGTGGTTTTCGGTATTGACCGGCTATAAGACATTATCCGATCCCGGTCTCTTTAACAACCAATCGTTATTATAACCCGTAGTTATAACTTTAAACCAATATTTTTTTCAAAATAAACTATCATTTCAACCCAAATCTTTGTCAAAATAAAGATTAAATCATTTCCAAACCATTTCAATATATCATCGTAACATATCTTTCAATTCTAATATTTATTAAAATAGATATCAAGTCATTTCTAACCATTTCAATATATTAAATTTTCATACCCTTTCAACACTACCTTTCAAATCATTTTAATATATCAAAATATCATAACCTTTCAAAGCTTCATTTCCAAAATATCATATCTTTCAGAACTTCTTTTTAAATCATGTTAATATCAAAATGTCCTATCTTTCAAACTCCGTTTTTCAAATCATTTAATATCAAAAATATCATATCTTTCAAAACTTCATTTCAAATCATTTTCCATTATTTTCAATCTAAAATACCATTTCAATTCATATTTCAAAACAATTTATATTCCAAAAATTCTTTTTTATCATTTCAATGAAGTTATTATGTTTAATAATTAAATTATTAAATTTCCAAAAATTTCAACTTCCAAAGTTTATTTATTCACTTAAGTTTATCAAAACCGTGAAAATTCACTTTTCGCATTTGTGACGCCCCACCTCTATACCCACGCTAGCCAAGAACACTCCGGAGAAGTGCTGTCAACTAGCACGGAGAATAAGGCTGTTGAGGAACGACCATCCATGTAATTGCTTATCACACGGTGGCTATAAATAATCTTCGGAAACAAACATAGAAATAATCATATCACAAATCAGTCACAGATATCCATATCACAAAGGCGGAAGAAGATATGAATATATAACTAACACATGAAAGTGTACATCAGAGTAGTGGTCAATAAGATCCACGATAATACAAAAGAATAGCAACACGTGCTATACAAAAGAATACAACTATGAGTCTATATCTCAAGTGTATACAACAAAAACTGCTAATCTAAACAGTTAGCCAAAAGTCAGAGTGATGAATCCCTGGGAAGAAGTCAAGCAGAAGCACCTGTAACATCTCGGTCTGATCCGAGTATTATTTAAGAAAATAATAAACGGATCAGTCTAGCTATAAATATCAGATGACATGATATAACATAAAAGATATGGCATAAACATAAACATCCATAACGACATACCACTATAAGTATGTAAATAATGATCAACAGAAGATCAATCAATAAGAGATAATCAATATCACAAGAATCTTCTCAAAGATTCGAAGGGGGCATCATACCCTAAACTTGTACTCATAACAAGTCAATGACATAAATTCCAGAAATCAACACGAGAAATCCAGAAATCATAAAAAGGGAAAGAGGCCTATCACATGACGGTCCGAAGACCATGGGTAGCTACCCCACATGTGTGAGTGGAATCACACAGAATGAGGTCAAGACTAACCAAAAAGCAGAAAGGTATGTGTGAATGGAATCACACAAGTGGTGTCTAGTCTAACCTTGCAATGAAAGAGACATCGCGCAATTGCTAGTCTAATTCATAAAGCGATCATCAAGATCAACGAGAAGTGTCAATTACACTAAGCTAGTAAATATAGAAGTTTAGCTTCATGTCCCAAAACCACTTGCTTAACTTAAATATTTACGAACAAACTGTAAATCTTCACTAATAAAATTGTCACAAGAGGTTCAATCGAACAAGTCCAAGAATTAACCGACGAAGTGAACGCAAGCGTTTCATACCACTTGTTTTACTAAGTCGTTTAATTAGATTTCTCATCCGAGTGAGGTAAAGGCTTGTATATACTAATAGATTGGAAAACGGTTTAAGAAAAGAGCTTTGTTATTAAAAATAGAGTTGAAATTGTTTGTTAAAAGAGTTTTGATATTTACTACTAGTATTGAAACCTTTATATTATAAAGTGACAAAACACATAAGCAAGTGTAGAAACAATCAGTCACAAAGATCGCATACGGAGATGCGAATAAAATCCAAGGAAATCAGCTCAATATTTTTCAGATAAGATCCCCTACGGAGGGGGGGTCCAGGGGGGGTGGCAACCCCCCAAGGTGGGGGTGCGGGGGCAACGCCACCGCTTACGGGGTTCGACCTAGTGAAGACAAAATGAGGTCTAACGACCTAAGGGGAATAGGGTCGAGCGACCTATAAAACTCGCGACCTAAAAGTTAGCAAGGTCGAACGACCTATAGAGGCATAGGGTGCAGCGACCTAAAACATCGCGACCTAGTGACCTAACGGTTTAAGGGTCTTGCGACCTAACTGGAAACAAGGTCCAAACGACCTAACGACTTAAAGTGAAACCTGGCTGAGCGATATAAGGTCGGAGACGACCTACGACTTAACTCCGTGTGAGCGACCTACGACCTATGGTTGCTACGACCTAACGAGTTCCAATAGTGAAGGCTTAAGGTCTAACGACCTAAGGGGTACGACCTAAGGTCTTACGACCTAAGGTGTTGAGGTTGGACGACCTAACCAAATTGCATAGGCCATACGAGCTAAGGCCTAACGACCTAACTCCGAACGAGCTATACGCGAGTGACCTAGGGCGCTAACTCGCAAACGACCTAACATTAACTCGCGAACGACCTAACTCCAGACGTGCCTTTTCAACGCGTGCGAGCTGAAGACCTGCCGACCTACGACCTAACTCCAAACGTGCCTTTTCAACGCGTGCGAGCTGAAGACCTGCCGACCTACGACCTAACTCCAAGCGACCTAAGTCCTAGGTCGTGAGCGACCTAACTGCGAGTGAGCAAAAATGGCCAGAGCCAAAGCAGAGCGACCTAACGGCCATACGACCTACGACCTAAGGTCCTGATGCAGCCAAAACCAGAGAAGAGAGTGTGCAATCTTTAATTTCAGAAAATACGAGCCTATGGTGTAACTTGATGAGTCGTCCACGACTCAATAAAGTGATGAGTCGTTTCCGGCTTAAGAGATTACAAGGGGGAGATGACATAGGTCGAATAAAGTGGACTTCGGAGTTGAGTCGGCCGCGACTTAGTATGAGTCGTCTACGACTTAGTATGGGTCGTCCACGACTCAATGGGATACAGGAAGAAAAGGAACGAGACACTGGGAAGGAGCTTGAGGCGGTCATGAGTCGGGACCGACTTAAGGAATCAAGTGTGGAAGAGCTGAGTCGGAACCGAGTCAATTATAGACCAAAAGGACTGTTACGCTGAGCTAACGAGCTACGACCTAAGATAAGTCGGCAAGGAAATAAGCAGTGTATCTTTGAGTCGTAGGTCGACATGAAGATGAGTCGGTGGTGCAGTGTTGTAATTTGTTGAGTCGGTAATAACTTGAGTCGGTCAAGTATGTAAATAAGTTGAGTCGTTTATGTAATATGTTGAGTCGCTGTATACTGTGTTGTGATGAGTCGGCCGTGTTGAGACGGTTGCGTATGAAGTGATGTAATTGAAGTAGGTAGCTTTGTCTGTTGAGTCGGCAGCGACTTAGATGAGTCGGCAACGACTTATATGAGTCGTGAGGTATGAGTCGGTCACGACCTAAGGGTCAGAAAACTCTATAAATAGCGTATGTGTTGTAAATTTTTTGGTGGTTGATTTTTGAATAAAAATTCTCTTTGTTAGCTTTGTGCTTTCGTGCCAATTGGTAGTTGAGTGTAATCTCCTATCTCCTCTTTCGGTTAATCGAGTGCGCTCGATTCAACGATCGTAGAAGCCGATTCACGGTATCTAGTGCGCTAGATCAACGTACGAAGAATCGTAGATCTTCTTTCTCGGCATCGTGAGCGATCAACGAGACGAAGATAGCTAGAATCCGGTATCTTTGGATCAACGGATTTGGGCCTTACAGTATTCTCAACTCACCGATTGCTACATTCCATCGATTGAAGTTTGTTTAGATTCATCCGCTGCGTCAGTTTTGGTATCAGAGCCATACTTAGCCAATCATAGCTAAGTTGATTCTTGGAGCCAAGTTTTGAAATTTGAAGGAGTTCATCGTGTTCATATTGAAGTTGCATCAAGTTTGGAGTGTTTGATCCATTTCATTTTGGATCGAGGAGTTGGACTTTGTTTGGATTTTAATTGGTGTTTGCGCGCCAATTTTTGGAGGGTTTTGGAGTAAGTGTGAAGCCAAGCCGTGAAGTGTCAAGGCCGAGACAAGTTGGAGCCGACCTTACTTGAATTGTTAACTCGTTGCCGAGTTAGTGTGAGCCGAGACAAGCATAGCCGTGTATTGTTGAGCTTAGATTGCTTTGTTGAGAGGAAAGTTTGAAGTCTTGTGTTGAATTTTTGAAGTCTTGAGAAGTTTACAACCATGCCACCAAGGAGAGCTAATCGTCATCAAAACGTTGAAGCTTTGTATCGTAGAGAAGAAGTCGAGCTTATGGAACAACGTATTAATGAGAAATTTGATGAAGGCATTGGTAAATTGGAGAGATTGATGAATGATTTGAATCAAAGGAGGAGATCACCAAACTCGAACCATGGAGGAAACCGAGTTTCGCCATCGGTTACGGAAGCGAGGAGGGTATCGCCACATTCTTGTAGAGATCGAAGAGAAACGTCAATTTCATCACGAAGAGATCATCATGACTATGTACATGAAGAAAGAAGAAGTCAACGAGAATTTGACCACGAAGCATATAGAGAAGAAGAGAGACATAGTCAAAGAAGCATGCATGAACGAAGGGATGATAATGGTCGAGATCGATGTAGACGTACCTTTGATTTTGCTGAAGAGGGTGATAGAGCTAGTATACATTATCGAGATCGAGACCAAATTCGGAATTCTTACCGTGATATGGAAGATGATCGACGATGGGAATCGGGTATGAAGATGGAAATTCCGGAGTTTAAAGGCGGGATGGTTGCTGAAGAGTTCTTAGATTGGTTGTCTAATGTGGAGGAAATCTTTGATTTCAAGGAGGTCCCGGAGAATCGAAGGGTGAAGTTGGTTGCTACTAGGTTGAGGGGGAGAGCTTTGGCGTGGTGGCAACAAACTAAACTTACTAGGGAGAGAATGGGAAAGTCAAAGATAGAATCTTGGGAGAAGATGAAAAAGTTGATGAGATCTACTTTCTTACCTTACAACTATCAATCACTTATGTACCAGAGGTTGCAGAATCTGAGGCAGGGGACGAAGTCTGTTAGTGATTATGCAGATGAATTTTACCAACTCATTGCGAGAAATGATATTATGGAGACAGAAGAACAGCTAACTGCTAGATTCATTGGGGGATTGAGAATGCAGATCCAGGACATGGTTAATATGTTCGATCCTAGATCAGTTGCAGAGGCACATCAGAAAGCGTTAGCTTGGGAGAAACAAGGAAGACGTGGGGGTGGTGTGTTTACTAATTCTAATAATCCAATGAAGGGTGTTGGGGGAAGTTCTAGTGTTCCTAAACCTGTTACAAAACCAGTGGTGAAGGAGGCTGAGAAGGCGAAGGCTAGTAGTGTTTTCAAATGTTATAATTGTCAGGAGTTGGGTCACAAAAGCAACGAATGTCCGAAGCCGAAGAAGAGAACCATGGTTGCAGAGGTTGAAGCAGATGATGGTGAGGAGGCAGAGTATTCAAATGTACCTTATGTTGAGGAGGAAGAAGAAGTGTCGGGTGATGAAGGTTGTAATCTTATGATGAGGAGAAGTTGTTTGACACCAAAGCAAGAGGAGGATTGTAGTTGGTTGAGAAGCAATATTTTTCAATCGACATGCACTATTTTGGGAAAAGTTTGCAAGTTCGTTATTGATGCGGGAAGTTGTGATAATATTATTTCTACAGAAGCAGTAAGGAAGTTGAACTTGAAAACTGAGAAGCATCCTAAACCGTACAAGCTAGCATGGTTAAGGAAGGGTGGTGAAGTGAAAGTGTGTCGAAGAGCTTGTGTTAATTTTTCTATTGGGAAGAAGTACAAAGATGAAATTTGGTGTGATGTCGTAGATATGGATGTTTGTCATTTATTGTTGGGTCGACCATGGCAGTTTGATAGAGCAGTTCAGCATGACGGTCGTGCCAACAGTTACAGTTTCATGTTCGAGGGTACTAAAATCACTTTGGTTCCTAAGAAACAGCAGCAGAAGGAGAGCAAGCTAGAAGAGATTGAAGAATTGAAAACTCTGTTGACTTTGAAGGAGTTTGTTAAAGAAGTGGAGGAAGAACCGGAAGTGTTTTTGTTGATTGGGAGAGAGAGTAGTGAAGAAGTTGAGATTCCCGAAGAAGCAAAGCCAGTTTTGAAAGAGTTTGAAGATGTCTTTCCAGAGGAGTTACCGAAGGAGTTACCACCACTGAGAGACATTCAACATCAGATTGATCTTGTTCCAGGAGCAGTGTTACAACATCGACAACATTACCGAATGAGTCTAAAGGAACATGAGGAATTACGAAGGCAGGTGGAAGAGTTGCTTGAACAGGGACGTATTCAGGAAAGTTTGAGTCCATGTGCTGTGCCAGCATTGTTGGTACCCAAGAAGGACGGAACTTGGAGGATGTGCACCGATAGTAGAGCTTTGAATAAGATCACTGTTCGTTACAGATTTCCTATGCCGAGGTTGGATGATTTGTTGGATCAGTTGAGTGGGGCAACTATATTTTCGAAGATTGATTTGAAGAGTGGTTATCATCAAATTCGAATCAGACCTGGAGATGAATGGAAGACAGCTTTCAAGACAAGAGAAGGGTTATACGAATGGTTGGTTATGCCGTTTGGTTTGTCAAATGCACCTAGTACATTCATGCGGGTGATGAATCAAATCTTTAGACCATTTATTGGGAAGTTCGTCGTGGTTTACTTCGATGATATTCTGATTTATAGCAGGAGTACGGAAGAACATGTTCTACATTTGAGGGAAGTGTTGCTTATTCTTCGTGAAGAACAATTTTATGCTGCTACCAAGAAATGTGTGTTTATGACATCTAGTGTTTTATTCCTGGGTTATGTTGTTTCAGGGAAAGGTATTCAAGTTGACCAGAGCAAAGTTGAAGCAGTCAGGAATTGGCCACAGCCAAAGACAATTACAGAAGTGCGAAGTTTTCATGGGCTAGCGTCATTCTACCGAAGATTCATTCCACACTTCAGTAGCGTGATGGCTCCAGTTACCGATTGCATGAAGGGTAAACAGTTTACATGGTCAGAGGAAGCGGGAATTGCTTTTGAGAGAATCAAGGAATTGTTGACGTCTGCACCGATTCTTGTTCTACCTAATTTTCAGTTATTGTTTGAATTGCATACTGATGCTTCGAAGGTTGGAATTGGAGGAGTTCTAAGTCAGAATGGGAAGCCAGTTGCTTATTTTAGTGAGAAGTTGTCGGGGGCGAAGATGAGATACAGTACATATGACGTTGAATTCTATGCTGTTGTACAAGCTGTTAAGCATTGGAGACACTATCTATTTCAGAAGGAATTTGTTCTTTACACTGATCATGAAGCTTTGAAACATTTACAGGGGCAGGATAAAATCTCAGCGAGACATGCATCATGGATTGCTTATTTACAGCAGTTTACTTTTGTCGTTAAGCACAAATCAGGGGTGACAAATCGAGTAGCTGATGCTTTGAGTAGGAGGAGTCATTTATTAACGACAATGAAGGTTGAAGTAACGGGGTTTGAAATGTTGCCAGAAATGATTGAAGAAGATCCTTACTTTGTGAAATATGTTGAGAAAGTGAAGGATGGGAGTACCGATGAATTTATGTTGGTTGATGGTTTTCTGTTTAAAGGAAATCGTTTATGTATTCCGGATTGTAGTTTGAGGATGAAGATTGTAAAGGAGTTGCACGAGGAAGGGCATGTGGGCCGTGATCGTACTTTGCAGTTGATTTCACAATCTTACTTTTGGCCGTCAATGAGAAAAGAGGTTGAAAGATTCGTGGAGAGATGTCATATTTGCCAAGTTTCAAAAGGAACAGCAACGAATGCAGGGTTGTATATGCCATTACAAGTACCATCTAAGCCATGGGTTGATATTAGCATGGATTTCGTTTTGGGTTTGCCGAGAACTCAAAGGGGAAATGATTCGATATTTGTTGTGGTGGACAGGTTTTCGAAGATGGCACATTTTGTTGCTTGCAAGAAGACAGCAGATGCAGTTCGAGTAGCACAGTTATTTTTCAAGGAAATTTATCGACTTCATGGTTTACCAGAATCTATTGTTTCTGACCGAGATACTCGTTTTCTGAGTCACTTTTGGTTAAGTTTATGGAAGATGGTGGGAACGAAACTGAAATTTAGTAGTGCTTATCATCCGCAAACTGATGGGCAGACAGAAGTTGTTAACAGGTCATTGGGAAATTTGTTGCGTTGTCTTGTACAGGATAATTTAAGAAGTTGGGACATGAAGCTATGCCAGGCAGAATTTGCTCATAATCATGCAATGATTCGTAGCACAGGATTCAGTCCGTTTCAGTTTGTTTATTCAAATTTACCCAGGGGACCGTTGGATTTAGCAATTGTACCCCAGTCGAAGAGAACAATTAAACGAGCTGCTGATTTTGTTGATGAGCTGACTGAATGTCATAAAATCGTTCAGGGACGATTGGAGAAATCGAATGAGAAGTATAAGAAGTCTGCAGATTTGAAACGTCGAAATGTTGAATTTAAAGAAGGTGATTTGGTCTATGCCGTATTAACAAAGGATCGTTTTCCGGTGGGTGCTTATAACAAGTTGAAGGCACGAAAAATTGGTCCAATTGAAGTTTTGAAGAAAATCAATGAGAATGCTTATCGATTAAAGTTACCAGATGATGTTTATACTTCTGATGTTTTTAACGTCAAGCATTTAGTTCCATATCATGGGGGTGAGATTGTTGAGGAAGAATTTACAAATTCGAGGTCGAATTTTTCTCAACCAGGGGAGGATGATGCAGCCAAAACCAGAGAAGAGAGTGTGCAATCTTTAATTTCAGAAAATACGAGCCTATGGTGTAACTTGATGAGTCGTCCACGACTCAATAAAGTGATGAGTCGTTTCCGGCTTAAGAGATTACAAGGGGGAGATGACATAGGTCGAATAAAGTGGACTTTGGAGTTGAGTCGGCCGCGACTTAGTATGAGTCGTCTACGACTTAGTATGGGTCGTCCACGACTCAATGGGATACAGGAAGAAAAGGAACGAGACACTGGGAAGGAGCTTGAGGCGGTCATGAGTCGGGACCGACTTAAGGAATCAAGTGTGGAAGAGCTGAGTCGGAACCGAGTCAATTATAGACCAAAAGGACTGTTACGCTGAGCTAACGAGCTACGACCTAAGATAAGTCGGCAAGGAAATAAGCAGTGTATCTTTGAGTCGTAGGTCGACATGAAGATGAGTCGGTGGTGCAGTGTTGTAATTTGTTGAGTCGGTAATAACTTGAGTCGGTCAAGTATGTAAATAAGTTGAGTCGTTTATGTAATATGTTGAGTCGCTGTATACTGTGTTGTGATGAGTCGGCCGTGTTGAGACGGTTGCGTATGAAGTGATGTAATTGAAGTAGGTAGCTTTGTCTGTTGAGTCGGCAGCGACTTAGATGAGTCGGCAACGACTTATATGAGTCGTGAGGTATGAGTCGGTCACGACCTAAGGGTCAGAAAACTCTATAAATAGCGTATGTGTTGTAAATTTTTTGGTGGTTGATTTTTGAATAAAAATTCTCTTTGTTAGCTTTGTGCTTTCATGCCAATTGGTAGTTGAGTGTAATCTCCTATCTCCTCTTTCGGTTAATCGAGTGCGCTCGATTCAACGATCGTAGAAGCCGATTCACGGTATCTAGTGCGCTAGATCAACGTACGAAGAATCGTAGATCTTCTTTCTCGGCATCGTGAGCGATCAACGAGACGAAGATAGCTAGAATCCGGTATCTTTGGATCAACGGATTTGGGCCTTACAGTATTCTCAACTCACCGATTGCTACATTCCATCGATTGAAGTTTGTTTAGATTCATCCGCTGCGTCAGGTCCTGAGCAACCTAACTCCGAAAACACGAAAATGGCCAGAACGACCTAGGGGTTAACTCGTACGCGACCTACGACCTAAGGTCCACACGACCTAACTCCGAGCGAGCTAAAAACGGCCAGAACGACCTAAATGCAGAAATTTCTCCCAAACACCAAAAATCGGAGTTTTTCGCCAATCCAATCCAAACCAAAAGCAAATATGCATGCTAAAGTGATAGGGAATCATTCCCAACAGTCCAATATAGTTATAGACTAGAATTGTGAGATAAAAATCTCACCTTTGCACTAAAATTTATGAAGATGAAGCTTGAAAGCAAGGAGAAGCAATCCAAAGCTTGAATCCAATATCTTCTACTTGAATTTGGAGTTGAATGATGGAGTTGCAATTGAATTTGAGCTTGGAGTTTTAATTTCCCATTCTCTTCACCATTAATGCTAAAGCTTGAGTTAGTTAGGAAATTTATGAAGAGTGAGGAGAAGAGGGTTGGAACTTGGGCTTAATAGGCTAAACTAACCCAAAGTCCAAAGCGGGAAAAGTTAGTGAAATTTCACTAACTCCAAACCTATCGATGTTTATACTTAAAAAGTTGTAAACGACATTTCGAACTCGATGGAAGTGGTCTCGAGTCCTAATTTGACCGTTTGCAAAAAGTAGTTTTTCGGACCAAAATCCGATTAACGATTTAATATTTAAATAAAAATATTTAAATGTAAACTTGATAAATATGCGGGTTGTTACAGCATTATTTAGAAAACTTATACGGAAAGTTACATTCAAAACAGTTCAATTTAACAAAAGACAGCATTTTAAAATGTTATACTAGGTTTACTTAAATTTCGGATAACTTAGTTAAATTCAAAAATTATAGCACTTACAAAGATTGCTATAATAGCTTTTAATTCAATTTAGCTTTTTAGTTCATTATCATCAACTACGGCGTTTACAAATGCTGTAATATCATTTACATTGTAATTAATAGCATTTCAAAAAATGCAGTCAATTTACTTCAAATATTCAATAAAATTTCTCAACCAATTATATTTTTATTAAAAACATTTTTAACTTATAAAATCATACATTTTCACATTTATAAACATTATTTAATTTTCCTCAAGTTCATGATTTTATAAAGTTAAATTTCCATTCAAAATTCAAGATTTAATAATAATTCACTTATTAAAATGCAATGTTCAATTTTAAAATCCATTACATTAAATTTCAACTTAACACTTAAGTTCAAATTCTCAAATATAACTTTGTTTTATTTTTATTTACTTAACTAAAAGTTCACCTTTACGTCAATTTCATAAATTTCCAGTTTTAGTTATATTTCAAAATTTCAACTTACAATATTCATTCATTTCACATTTCAACTTTATTAAAATCATTAATATGATATAAAATCACTTTAAATTTATTTAAATTCAAATTATCATAAATTTATCATAATTTCATATTCACTTAAATTTCCAATTATAATTAAATCAAAATTTCCAAAATAACATACGTTCAAAATTTCTAACTTTTCCATTAATTCATTTCACTTACAATTATTCAGAAAATCAATAATATTTTACAAAAATCCCTTTTTTTATTAAATTTAAAATCAAAAGATTATAATAATTAAATTTATACAACATTTAAAATTTTAGAAAAACATATTTTAACTACGTGTCTGTATATAATTTTCTACGCTAGGTAAAGTGATATGGGTAATATATCATTTCAACCCATAATTTACAAAGAAAATCCGGGTTTAATCATTTCAAACCCGCAATCCCAAGTCAAAATGAAAATTTTTAAACCATTCAGGCCTATCATTTCAGCCCATAACATTTTTTTCTAACAGGGAACTTGCAGTGTGATCATACGCAGAAATAATATAAACAAGGTCAATATCACAATATACAGTCATACATCAGATGTCAGGTGAAAATTAACAGTTTTAACATGGTAATAATATGGTAATAACATGGCATAGCATATCATATGATCATCATTAACTTGCATAAAAGTTTTATATTACTAAACACTTGTCATCAATTCACTTTTCATAAGTATAAATGTCAGAGTGAGAAAGACTCACTTTTTCAAGCTGAAGACCAAAACAACCAACACAAGTGCGATTCCAAAAGCACGACAAGCACGATATAGCATGACTTTTGATTTGAATGAACGGAGATCCTTGATATTTGTCTTGTAAACAATAACCAAAACAAGACAATAGACACATAAATATTCAACGCAAAACAATGTTGAAACAATGAAAATACGAAGCAACAAAGGAATAGATTACTTGACCTTGCTTTAACCATTCAAATGCTTGGCCTAGGAGGTTCTTGGGTTCAGCCATGATGATGATATAGCTTAGGTTTGGCACTAGAACTCACGGGTAGAAGGAGTATGGAGTGGTAGGGTTATAACATGAAGCATACAATTGGTCAAGGCAACGTATATGAAGTTTTTGAGCACAACAAGGCTCGGCCTTGTGTCAAGAGGGGCTTGGCCATACTTGTACAGGTTTGGACAGTAGATGGAGGGGTGTGGAGAGGTCTGCAAAAGGTGGTGGTAGCGGCCTATGGTGGTGGCCAAGGTGGTGGATGAAAGGGGTGAAGTAATAGTGGTGGCTAGTGCATTGTTTTGGACATTATTTGAATTTTGTGTAGTTTTGTCACCAAGGGAGTTGTGGCCATGGATGGATCTGAAATGATGGCTGGATATGATGCCAAGGAAGAGTGGTAGGGGATGGTGGAGAGTATGATGGTGATGGTGGGTGGTAGAGGCCAATCCAGAAAGCATAGAAAACTAGACAAAATACATAGAAAATGAGAAGAAAAAGGTAGAAAAAGGATGTAGCCATTACCAGATTTTTCTCAAGATGGAGGCCATGATTTTTAGAGTTTTGGAGCTTGAAAATTCGTGAATAATATGAGGGAGTCGGCTGCAAAGGATGAGGAAAGGAATGGCTAAGATAAATTGATGTGTTAATTGCAAAAAGAAACGGATAAAACGTCTTTACGTTTCAGGCTTTTAAGATCTCTTAACTTTCTAAACCTTTTGCATTTCCTTTTCTTTTTAATTTTATAAAAACAAAATAAACTCAGAAATGTTATTTAAAACCGAAACTAAGTAAGCATAAAATAAAATAAATAATTTATTTTAAGTAAAATAGAAAAAGGAAATAAGAAATTGCTTAAAAATAGCAACCGTGACATAAAAATTACAAGAAAATCTCCAATGACTTTGGAAAATTTATTACTTCACAAAAAAATTATTATAACAAAAAATTTGAATTAAAAATGGTTTTAAAACATTTTCAAGGTAAAATAATAATTTAATTTTTTATTAAATAGAATTTTAAATAAAGAAAAATGCAGTAAATACCAAACTAGGCTTTATAAATTGAAATAAATTCAAATAAACTTTAGAAAAATTATATTATAATTTTAAAAATACTTAAAAGTCAAAATATACATAATATAACATATTATCACATATTAAAATAAAATATAACCAAGAAGAAGTAATTTATACAATTTGAAATAGTCATTATTAAATAACCCTATGTACGCACAATATTGTAAAGGGTATAACTTTCACAATTTACATCCAAATTCAACGAAACGAAAAGTGGTGTTCTTAGAATTTTATGTACTCTCATAATAAAAGAAAAAAATTAAATTTTTAAACTTTTAAAATTTTAAGTAGAAAGTCACAGTTTTGACTATTTTGACCAAAATCAGCATTTTAGGCAAATATTCAACTTACACAAGTTTGGAATTATAACTCATATAAAGATCAAGATTATATTTAAATACTAAATTTAATCATTTCAAATAATAAAAAAATAAGTTTTTAAATCAAAATTTTACATTAAAAATAATTAAAATATACAATAAAATAATTACAAAATACAGGGTTGTTACAAAACATCCTTTAAAAATTATTTATATATCAGTTTAAATACATTTCTCAATTAATTTATAAAACATATATATTTTTTTGAATTTGTAGAAACTCAAATCCATTTACAATTAAATTTCACAATTTTTATTCAAAAATTAAATTAACTAGAAACTTAAACTAGTAAAAACCCAGGATCGTCATAGGTTCCCCCCTTAAGAAAATTCGTCCCCGAAATTTACAGGCACGGAAATAACAAGGAAATATAGACAAAGATAGAGAAACAGTTTTCTAGAACAAACTGGATATCGATTTTGCATTTGATTTACCAAATCATAATATCGATAATAGATATGAGAACAAACTCATACAATTATTTCACAAGATACTCGGGTCACTAGATCTACGAATATGCAGGGGCACTGGTTAGTTCGAAGGATAACTAATCGTTCGTAGAATATATCGAGATCCAGACGATAGATAAATAGATTCAATCTCTACAATTTCTCAAACACAAAATATGGATTCCAATTTAGGCCGGAATACCCCAAAGTATATACCAACTTGTCCCTCTTCGGACTTCGATCTGCCCAAGAAATTACAATGGAATTTCAAATTCGGTTTTTAAATGAAATCGTTTTATCGATATAATTCAAATTTATTTTCATATTTGTTAACTAATTTATTTCAATTTATTTAAAATTTTCAATCTCAAATTTAAAATTTGTTAAAGTTTAAATCGAAAAGCCGATAAGAAATCGATGAAGATACGAAGTAAGGACTTTCTACAACGATTCATGGGGCCACCACCACACCGAAACTCCTTCGTATAGCTGCTACGAAGCAAACAAAAGAATCGAAATCGAATCAAAGAATATTGATAGAGAAAAGATTGTTTTCCACTGTCACAGGGTATTGACCATTTATAGTGGTACTCCCCTATCTCTTATCTCGTCTTCTTCTTGCACTCATACTCACTTTCAGTGGATAGAAAGAGAATTTACTTAGGCATTCAAAAGGATATCTTAGGGATATACTCATTCTAGGGTATATGTAACGACCCGGAATCTTGGGTCGCCAGATTTGAACATTTAATTCATTTTAAATGTTGAATATGTGTTATAATTTGAATTTTGAAATAAAAAGATTTGATTAAATTAATAGAATAAATTAAATTTCAAATACGGGAATTTAAATGAAATTTGAATAGTAATTCAATATTAGAATTGAATAATTGGTGATTCTGGGTGTAAATAGATATAAAAATAGATTCTAAAATTTACTCGAAGTCTATTTGGATCTGAATTATACTATTGGACTATTGGATGAAATTAGAAGTCGATTGGTTAAATTTGGAATTTTATATTAATTTAATAATGGAATTTAATAATATACTAATGCAAATAATCAGATTTTGATTTAAACTGAATCAGAATGATTTCTAATGGGAATATAAATTTTATACGAGTTATGATAGAGTTAATAAAAATTTAAAAGTAAAATTCTAGATGATTTCGGCGATTGTGAAAATCGCTCGATTTAATCGACGAGTTAAAATAGCCTTCTAGGGCACAGTCTCGGAATTCGATGAAATCGGTTCCATTGGATCCATAATATTTATTTATTATCGGATTTCAATTTTCGTAGCAATCGGAGTTGTCTTTTGACCCCGGCAGTTTAAAACGCATAGAAAATACTTTAATCGATTTAATTTAAAATTGATCGTTTATTTCTGTAACTCATGCATATGACCAAACTAGCCTTCGAAACACATTCCATTGTGTTTGGAATGTAGGTAAAACCCTATAAACGCCTGGAGGCACTTGAGATTTGGAGTTCGTTTGTAAAAGCTTGTTAGAATCGGAGATAATATTAAAATAATATTAATATACACTTATATATTCACGTTTATCTAAGAAACCCTAGTAACTTTCTTCAGCCGCCACTCTCGTGTTCATGGTCGAAACAAATCGCGTTTTCCCCCTCCGATCTCTCCATCCTTTCACATTCACCAAAAACTTCTAACTGCATTTTTGGAGAGCTCGCCGAGCTTCATCCATCCAACGGTTGATTTGCATTCTTGTCGACTGTAAGGGAAGCTAGGAGCCGACGACTGTAGTCGTTTCAAGCGCGTTTTTCGAGTTAAGTGTTGGGCCGAGCTTGAAGAGATTTTGGTTGATGGATGAAGGCACTGTGGGCTTCATCGTATGGGTCTCCGATCGAAGTAGTTATCACTGTGGTGGTCGTAGGTTTTCGTGAGTGGATGACGACGTGGGTTCGGCTATCTGAAAACGAACGCGGTAGGAGAAAGCAATGAGCGGCCCAATTTCTTTCTTTGGAAGCAACGTTAGATTGGTTAAAATAATTAATAAAATTAAACTTTGTGTTAAAATATATATATATATATATATATATTCAAACTTTAATCAAGCTTATCTTTAGCTTGCATAGTCGAATTTGGACGAAATTGGCAGGCGCTGGAACCATAGCGAGGAGCTCTACGCTACAGTACGGATCTGAGATCAATTGGAGTTCATGAAAATTTAGGTTAAATCGAACACCGTTCGATTTAATTTAAATTTGAGTGCTCGTCGAAACCCAAGGTAAGTTTAAGTAACTCACATCTGGAATACTGATTAATTTAAATAGTACATATCTAAATGATTGCTTGATTGGTTGAATACGATAATTATTATCAAATTGAATCGATATATATTGTCGTGCTAATATCTTTGGATGCAAGGAAAACAGGTTGGAGGGATCCATCTGGATCCCTCACAAATAGAAATTTATTTATATTTTGTAATATATCACATTTATATTCTGCGATAAAATTGTTTTAGATCCTGTTATGCTATGCTCTGTTTATTTACCGTGGTAGATAAATTGGACATTTAATTGTGTTGTGCTCTGATTTGGTGAATACAACCTGCAAATTTAAATATAAATAAATTGTGTTTAAAGGAAAATTAAAGAAATTCTTAAATAAAGAATTTAAAAGGAATTAAATTCAAGTGATTGGTTGAAAACATGAAGTGTTTGAATTTGTGGTTTAAAAGGGAATTGAGAAATGTTAAAAATAATAGCGAGATTATTTTAAAGAATGGGAAGTGTGATTTCTCTTGGAAATTTTATTTTGTTTTTAAGAAAGCTTTCAAATTATAATTTTGCAGTCTAAATATGTTTAGAATATTTTTAGAAAGAAATATTATTTTAAAATGTTTTTAAGTGAAAGCAAATATTTGATTAAGTAATTATGGTATTTACTTATTTTTAGAAAGGTAAAGTAGTATTAAGTTTTCAAAAGGAAATTTTAGTATGAATATTTGATTTAATAACCTTATTTTAAAAGTTAACTTTTATTTAAAATACTTAGGAAACCCCTATATATTTCCTTAAGTATTATTTTCAAGTAAATAATTTCTAGAGCTTATTTTAAATATTTTAAACCTATGTTTGAAAGTGATTTCCAGAAAATAGCAATGTGTTTAAAATAAAAGGAGCTATTTTTAAAGTATGGATATGATTTTACGTGATGAACGTAAAATTGAATTGGGATAAAACGTGTTGGATTGATACAAAGAATTCTTTGGTTATTTTAAGATGGAAGTGTATTTCCCCGAAAGCCAAGTACGTTTTTAAAATGGATTTTTTGAGACATTAGAGTTTGAAGTTATATTAAAGAATGGTTTCAAGAAAATTATTTAAGTTGTAAGAATTTTAAAAGTGAACATATATCAAAGTAGTTATAGAAGTAATTATTTTAAAGGTAATTAGAATTATGTTTTAAGGAATATTATTATTATTTATACTTTATAAAATGGTTCTATTAAAGATAATCAATCAAAGTATTATTTAGAAATGGTATAGAGTTTCACAACTTTATTTTAAATTTAGTATGAGTTAACTTTATTTTGAAGAGAATATTTCATACTTTCTAAAGCAGTTTGATTTGAGATATTTTTAAAAGTATACACACACACATATTAAATCAAGTATGTAAGAAGTTTTAATATGAATGTTTTAACGTATTTTCAAGAATAAAGTATTTAAATTATTTTTAAATCTTAAGGATTGGTGCTTGGACACTTTCAAGGGAAGTCATAATTTGGGAAATTTATTCCATGAGAAATTGGAAAAGTGTTTTCAACGGGATTTGAAAAGGAAAATTATATCTCGTAAAGATATTTTTGAAAAATAAATAATGTGGTAATTATTTATTGTGTGATGGATGTTTGTGAATGTTAATTGATAGTTAAATCACCGACTATCAATATGGGACAATTGCGTTGATCGTTTCGATGAGACCGGGATTGAGGTTTATTTCTCGAAAACCACTTCGATCCATTTTGTACGTTTTCGTGGGAGAAACGAGTTCGGAGACAAAGATGGAGCAGTGAAGCTGTGACGCCCCACCTCTATGGTCACAATAACAAAGGTTATTATAAAGAATAACGTCTACTATTGCGAAGAATAAGGCTTGTTAGAAGCGACCATCCGTAAGTTATGACTTAGATGAGTATTGATTACATCTATAGGAGTTGTAAAAATTTCTCCCAAAGATATAAATTCAATCCAAATCTAAAACGATACTACAGTGGCTAAAGAAAAATCCAAAACAACTCATAATAACTACAGCACTGATAGTATAATCACCTCAGAACAGAAATATCAGATATATAGCGGAAGACAAGTCTGGATACATGCTACAACATTCGGTAGTTCACATGAACCAAATGTACATAAACATATACATTAACATACATAAGACGAGAGTCGAATAAGCAAATGAACTCCTCGCAGGCTAGATAAAAGATGATGCAAAATCTCAAAAGATGAAGCTGCTTCAGAATCAGAAATAGAGATTACTCTGAAATAACTCAGTCTGACCTGAGTATTATTTAAAAGAAAATAATAAACGGATCAGTCTAATTTATTCTTAGAAGTGAATGCATCATAAACAACATCTATCAAAATAATAATAATCTCGAGTGAGACTATTCAACATAAGAAATCAACATAGTTAAATGAAGAAATCACTTCAAACTCCATCAAAATCAACTTTCAAATTCACAATTTACTTCAAAACAGCACTTCAAAAATCTAGAAATCAAAAATAGATAACTAGAAAAATCAACATAAAAGTGGATCGATCCAATCATATGGTGAGTCTAAGCTATGTCGCACGTGCATCAACATATGGCCGAAGCCTACCAAGTACTGTCATCATAATTTTTGGTGCCCAACAAATGACCCGAAGGTCTAGTACTGGTACTTGACCCGAAGGTCCAACATAGTGGCTCGAAAGCCCATAAAAATCATCAAAATCGTCAAAATCATCAAATATTTCAATTAACGAGTCCGGAATTAACCGAGATAGTAAAAGTGTGGTTCCATACTCCACACTTTGTCTAAATCATTTAAATCTCTTCATCGTTTCCTTTAAAGTGCAAAAATTGTATATTTTATAAAATAACATTTTACGTTCTCAAATGGACAAGTCCTGAATTAAGCGAATCAGTAAAAATAAGGGTTCATAGTTGTAACAGCCCGCAAATCCGTACCCCTTGAGTCAACTCTATTCTACCTAAATCAACTCAAGTTGTACAGAAATACGAACCATTTGGGTTAAAGAAGAAGAGGTAGAAGAAGAAAATAGAAAACAACAACAGAATCTAACCATCGCAGCGGATTAAAATATAGTAGATAATAAATGATCTTTACACCAAAATCAAATATCTCTGTTTGTATATTACATCATCAGAATACATCAATCACATCTCAACATCAATATCATACAAATGGATAGACAACAACTCAACACAGCGGAATATATGTATATAAACAAGTACGGGAGTGCGTATCGTCATCTTACTCGTCTCCTGAGCTCCACAACATCATATCCTGTATTCTATAATACTCGGTCTGACCCGAGCATTATAGTCAAATAACACCAGAGTCAGTCTGGAATACCAGCATGAGAAAATCACACTCAATTGTTATTTAAAGTTTCAAAAATCCTTTGAAAACAAAAGCATCTCGTAAGACCACGCCACAAATAAACATGTTTGGTTTTTACCTTACGATAGCTAAAACAATTTTTATTAAAATCCTTTGATATTATAATAGTGTCTATAAAAAGTAATATAGAATCTAGCTTAAATGCATGCATCTCACATTTCAGCAATAGTTGGGCACAACCAAAACCATACGGGCGCGTAGGGAAAATGGATTTCCAACCAATGGCTAGGCACTGGGGTACCACATGTCATAGTACCTAGTCTAGATCAGCATACCGAGGAGCCACCCTAACTCCCCAGCAACACAAGACCGAAACCATCCCTTA
Organism: Allium cepa; assembly: GCA_030765085.1. Classification (NCBI taxonomy): domain Eukaryota; kingdom Viridiplantae; phylum Streptophyta; class Magnoliopsida; order Asparagales; family Amaryllidaceae; genus Allium; species Allium cepa. The sequence continues at coordinate 604,468,038 of CM060945.1, read as the reverse complement.
TTGGACAGTTCCGAGCAAGATCACCCCGCGGTTGGGATCAGCAACCACCCACTAAGCCGAAATAAAAGGGACATCTAGACAGGGATGACCTCACCCTCCAGTGGGGGCTACCCACGAAGCCTTGTTGCATAACCCCTGATTTTCAGCCATTCCCGTTTGATGAGGCTTGAGGCTAAGCGTTACCTTTTTAGAACATATCCCTTAGAATGCCCATCGTCCTCCTGACGATGTTTCGCAAGCATTCATCCATACAAGTCCATCCCGGCTTCGAACGGAACCGAAGGCATTATTCCTACTACATCCATTTTTGAAATATCCTCAGGATTAGTAGCGACTAGCCCTTGCAATTTACTACTCCATCTTCGAATCCAAACTCGTTTCCATGAAACGTACAAACCGGATCGAAGTGGTTTTCGAGAAAATAATCTCGATCCCAGTCTCTTCGAAACGATCAACGCATTTTGTCCAATATTGATAGTCGGTTATTTAACTATCAATTAATATTCACAACATCCATCACACAATAAATAATTTCCCAAATTATTTATTAACTTCAAAATATCTTCACAAGATATATTTTCCATTTTCAGAAACCCTTTGACAAACAGTTTCTAACCATTCTTTCTTTTTCCCAAAATAAACTTTCCAAAATATTTTCTAACTCCACTGAAATCACCAAGCACAAAACTAGATTTATTTAAATAATTTAAAACACATTACTTCGAAATATACTTTAAAATATTTAAGATAAGACTACTTCAATAATTTGTCAAAATTACATATTATATAAATATTTGAAAATAAAGCTACTTAATAAAATATAAAACTAAATTTTTATTTTTAAAAACAAGATACTAAATCACTCTTTAAATAACTACTGCTATTCATTTTATATTATAAAAATACAAATATAAAATGCATTAATTAATTCTTAATCCATTTCCATTTTTTTTCATTTTGATTGAAAATAGATTAAAGGAAATACTTACTTTTAGAATTTAAATATTTAGAAATAAATTTTCCAAAACATACTTCTTAAAACAACTTTAAACTTTTAATTTATATTTAAAAATTTACTTTGAAAACGTACTTGGTTGTTAGGAGAAAAATTTCCAATCTCAATCACTTAAATCAATTTTCCAAATTGATTTCCAATTTATTCCATTTGAAATAATTTTCTTTACTTAATCAGTTTATCTCGAAATTCATTAGTTATGGACTTTTATATTTATTATTATCATTTCTGTTTGATTTTATATCATTTAACTGAAATATACCAATTTCAGCTTCTTCCCAATTTCTTCTTTATTCTTTTCAATAAATTGAATCTTAAATTTTAAATAAACGTTTTATTCTTTTAAAATAATAATACTGAAATTTAAAATTCATTAATCTTCTGATTATTCAAATTTCCCTTACTAAACTTAAGATTTATTTATTAGAATTTTAAAGTCATTTATTCCCTTCCCAATTCATTCTTAAATTATTCAACTTTCCTATAATTATTTTACGTAAAAATTCACTTCTTTTATTTTCTTTCCAAAATCCAATTTATATATTTTTCGTAATTCATTATACCCAATTATGTCCAATCCAATCGGACCATAGCATTCAATATTCCAATATAACTCATCATAGAATATCAAATAATCACAACAAAGAATGCTAAATAATTTAAATAAATGTTGAGGGATCCAGATGGATCCCTCCAACCTGTTTTCCCTGCATCCACAGACGTTAGCACAACATAATATGCCAATTTCAAATTATACCATACTATATCACTTCAATCAATTCAAGCATTCAAACAATTTTTTAAATTTAAATCATTTGAATTTAAATTTAACTGAGTGAGATTAACTCACCTTTGATTCGTTTTGCAAAAACTTCAATCTTGCCTTGATTTCCGCATTTTTGACCTTGTCACATTAGATGATTTCATTAATATTGGAACTATTGAAAGGTAAATTACAATTAAATAAATTTAAATTACCCAATTATTTTATTTAAACAAATTTTCTGGATAAATACAATTTAGGTTACAAAAATAATTAAATGGATTAACTTACAAATAAATCACCTTAGTAATTCATTTTAAAATAAATTATGAATTAAAATATCTATGTATATATTTATCTGTTTAATTTTTCTTTTAAAACTACTTACCCATATACGTAAAAATAATCTATAGTGCCATTTAAATTTCTACCTTGTAAATCATATCTATATATAGATTATTTTCTGCTGTACAGTTTACAAATATTTATTTAAATCTTCAAATAAAGATAAATAAATTGTTTTATATTCTACAGCAACATATTTATCTTCTGGTCTGTATGTTAAACTCTTAGCTATCTGTATACATATGTATTTTATTTATTTATTTCTGAAATCTCTAGTATATACAAAATTAAATCAAACAGAGAATACCTCACAGCGAACAATACCTCTGCGTCGCGCAACAACACTACATCACCTGATTTCAGCCCACGATGAGCCTCCAACAGCCACAAACCCAATCGCTCGATCCTTCCCCTTCGATACTCGAGCGCCATGACTTCAACCACAAGCACGAGAAATCTTCCAGCCTCACCACGTCGCGCCACGACCCATCATTAATCGCGAGCTTCAAAGATTAGTCGCGAACCCAAATCGAGCCTCATCTGAGCATCGCCACAGATAGGGTGAGCATTCCTGGTGCAAACGCGATAACCTAAATCTCGCGAGCGCGAGCACGTCCCTCTCGCTTCAATCAATCGATCAACCTGTTAACTATTTCGGTCGCCATTCTAGTGAAAAGGGGTTCGACTAATTTGGTTTTCGATTAGAAGAATACGGCTTCGGCAATTTTTTTCATAATAGATCTCGATTTTGGATTGAAACAGAGGAAGCGACCACCTTTTTGGTCCGCCATTATGTTATTTTTTTTGATTAAAGATTCTTTTCGGCTGAAAAGAAAAGTAGGGCGACGATTTTAAAGAAAGAAGGGAGGCGTGCAGAAGAAGCCTGTCGACAGTGACCACGAAATGAAAGCTTAAAAAAAATTATGATGCGAAATTATTTCGGCTGTGATTTGAATGGTATATTATTTAAATTCTATTTGTCTCAATAAAATTTTCAATGCGTTTATATATCGTACGCCCACTCAACAACTCCAACCACTACGAAATTTGAAACCCGATAGTAATACTATATTTCCGATCCAATGGAACTGATTTCGTTAAATTCCGAGACTGTGCCTCGGAAGGCTATTTTTAAATCAATTTAAACGATATAAATTCAAAACTGAAGAAAACAGTTCCAAATTCAATTTTAACACTTTTACTATCTTCAATATTATCAATATAATTTTACAAACCTTCAAATTATTTTTAATAGGCTTAAAACCCCAGATTCAACAATTTACCCAACTTCACTTATTTAATTTAATAATTCAATTATCAAATAAATTGTGATATTCCTAATTAAAGTTAAAATTGCTCCATTGAATATTTAAAATCAATTAAATATTCCGATTTTAAATTCTTGAAATTCTGGGTCGTCACATTCCTTCCCCTTTAAAAGAATTTCGTCCCCGAAATTACTAATTAGGAAGAATAGTACAATAGCCATTTATTATTTTCCCTAAATCCAAACAATTTCTAACAATTCAACATCTTACCATCTATCTTTTTATAAAAGACCCATTATCATTCTTATTAACATCTCAACTCTCCCATAGTTTCAAACTATACCATTTGTTTAACCATTCAAGTTCCAGTTTAAAACCAAATTTCGAATTATCAAAATTTTCTCAAAATTTTTCTAACTCCCTAAATTCCCAAAAAATTTCGCCAGCGTCTCCTTTGCACGGCTAGCTCGGCATAACTACAAAAGGCCTCTATGGGCTCCCAAATTCCAATAGAAAACAAAAGGCCATGTGGTTCAATCCAAAAACCCAATCAAATTTCACAGAAATTTAAACACATGCCTTTTTGTCGAGCATTTCAAATTTTATCTTTTGAAATCATACCCAATTTTCTTTTCCTTTTATAATACCAGCATATCCTGCTTAGCACTAATATCCAATCACAATATTTCCAAAACATCATATCAACTTCCTTACAAAATGTCAGTATTTATTCATTCGAATATTAATTTAGAATATATTTGTAGTATCAATTTCCAATCAAGAATTCACCATTCCTTTCTTAAGTTAGTATAAGCAATTTATATGTTTCTTATATTTATTTTCACCTCACTATTCTAGTTTATATTTATTTCTATTCAAATCGATTCTTTCATTTCCATATGAATTCAATTTATTTTCAACTATGAACATTTAATTTTATTTTTTATTTATAACTAATTCATATCATTACTTTAAATTAGTTTCATTTACTAACTTATTTCAATTTTCAATTTTAAACCGTTTTGTCGTTAACAAAATTTTCCAAAATTTTCAAAAAAATTCTAACTCCTAAAATTTCTGAAAATTTTTGGCAGAGTCTCCTTTGTACGGAGGAGCTTTTGCAGTTTGACAAAAGATATAAATATGCATACATCGACCCACACGGTCGGAAAGACCAAAAACATTTCATATTTCCTATTTTTATTGCGTAGGCGTACCTTATTTAGCATTTTCAAGTAAACAACTTATTATTTTAGCAATTAGCACAACCATATCCAGCCCCACGGCATCCAGGTACCTGTACTTACTCAATTTAAACATGTAAGTGTCAAATAAAAGAAATTTAACAACATTTCACTTATTTGCAATAGTTAAACACATGAATTTTAAAAGAAATTCACACCAAACATTTTTCCGTAAGCAACTTATACAATTTTCATACTAATTCCGCTGTATCCATTAATTTGTAACCATTTTCCATTCAATTTGAATGGTTTTCAATCCATTCGTATACAACTTCATTAATTTGAATGGTTTAAAACTCAATCGCTTACATTTAATTTATTTTTAAGCAAACCGAGCTCATATATTATTCAATTGTTCTCAAAATCAATTTATTTTACTCCTATCAATTCGTATAATTTTAATTACTTCCATTTCATCAAATGACAATTTATTCTATGCAATTTGACGACATCTATGTGAATAAATAAGTATTTATATTTTATAACCAATTTAAATTTATTTCAACTCAATTTATACTTAATTCTATTCTAATTTTTAAATTAATTCACAATCCATATACTCTCAATTTCATTGCATTATAAATTTGAATCCATTCACTTGCATTTCATTCCATATTTGTTTATTCCAAACTACTTTATTTAGCTCGAACGCAATTCGGGCTATTTCATTCAATAACCATTTCAATTTTATTTACGATCTATTCATTTGCGATTCATTTCTTACCCGCATTCATTAAAAACCATTCCATAAACTTAAAACATTCTATTTTCCTTATTGTCTCTAGTTATTTCAATCCCTTAACAATTTAAATGGTTTACAATTATTTATTAAAAAAATTCATTCCATTAAATATTACCGGTAACTCACCGAATTTTATTTCGATTAAAATTTATTTTCACTTGATTTAAATCCAACCCTATATCAGTAAACTTGGTTTAAGTTGAATTCAATTCAACTCTCCTCCATTCATTTAGCTTAAGTTAATTTACTTCAATTTATTCAAATTTTACCTTAAGCTCATTTTCATTTTACAAGTAAATTTTTCACTTTTCTATTCAACTTGATTCTATCACAATCAAATCTCATTTCAAATCTACAATTTTATTTGATTAGTTATCATAAAATTTAAATTTTCAAATTTACCTCATTTAATTGATTACAAGGCCATTTCCAATTTATTTCCACTTATTTGGATTTTATTTGCAATACAAATCATTACTATTTGAATTCAATTTCATTTTTATTCGATACATTTCAATTATATTTAATTTGTTAACACTTCAATTTTAATTTAAATTTAAAACTCAAGCTCTGAAGCCACTATCCATTTTCAATTTACCACCCAATTTGATGAAATCTGTGGCGCCCCACCTCTATACCCACGCTAGCCAAGAACACTACGGTGTAGTGCTGTCAACTAGCACGGAGAATAAGGCTGTTGGGGAGCGACCATCATGTGATTGCTTATCACACGGTGGCTATAAATAATCTTCGAAAACAAACATAGAAATAAGCATAACACAAATCCGTCACAAACATCCATATCACAAAGGCGGAAGAAGATATGAATATATAACAAACACATGAAAGTGTACATCAGAGTAGTGGTCAAAAAGATCCACAATAATACAAAAGAATAGAAATAAGTGCTATACAAAAGAATACAACTATGAGTCTATATCTCAAGTGTATACAAAACAAAAACTGCTAATCTAAATAGTTAGCCAAAAGTCTGTAACGACCCAGAATTTTAAACAATTTAATTTAAATATTTGAATGATTGTTTGACTTGAATTTCAAATTATCAGAATGAATTTGGCGATTAAATTTTAGAATTTAATCTATTGAAAGTTGAATAAAAATTGAATCTTCTATTTTAAGCTGACTAAAATTATTTCAAAGGCTTGTAAGATTCATATTGATAATATTGAAGATTATAGAAGCTTCAGAATTGAATTTGAAAGTGAATTGTTCAGTTTTGAAATTTCTATCGTTGAATCGATATTTAAAAATTGCCTTCCGAGGCAGTCTCGGATTTCGACGAAACCAGTTCCATTGGGTCCGTAATATTTAATTATTATCGCATTTCAAATTTCGTATTTTTAGGAGTTATCATGTGAGCACACGGTGAGTAAACGCGTTGAAATTAAATCGAATTCGATTTAAATTTAAACTTTTAAAATTTTTCACATCAGTTACTTTTCATCCCTAAAATCATGCCTAGCATTATGCCTAAAATCACGCAGATGATCACGGAGGCAAAACACGTTCTCTCTGTAAATCGTGCAACCCATATTCTTTCAGTTTTAAATTACCATCTTCCCTTGTTCAAAAAAAAAACAAAATCACGAAGTTAAAAATCATGGCCGCTTCTGAAAAAAACAACAGAGACCCAACTTCCCCCTTTCCTTCTTCAATCTCAAAATCGAAAATGCATTCGTTTATAAAAAAAACAAATCACCAAAGCCACCAGTTCGAAATCGCGAGGCAAGGCGAATCGATGCAGGCTAGGGCATCGATGGAGTGGGCGCGCGAGTAGGGGAATTCGCGTTCGATTTTTGGAGGTGAGGCGACGCGAATGGGATCTCGGTGGTCAGGAAGATGGTTTCTGGAACGCATGCGATTAGGAATAGGGTTCATGACAAATTTAGGCAGGAGGCGTCGATCTAGGCGATGGGGCTTCGTTCGCGAGGTCGCGATTCAGTGGGGCTGGGTTCATAATGATGGGCGAAGCGATGTTCGATGCCGAGTATGATCGCGATGTCGATGATGGCGCTGCTGGTTCGTGAGTTTTGTGGTAGCTGGCAATTGAAGTTCGACGCAGTAAGGTATAAATGTAATTTTCATTTAAATTGAATAAATATTTATGTTTATACAGAAAATAAAGAAGAAAAAAAAATATAATGTGAACTTTTAGTATATCATTGAGATATGAAAACGAATAGGTTAATAAAATTTTAAAATGACAACTTGAATTGTCCAATTTACTTCGAATGTTAATAAATTATATAAATGTTATATAAGGTTTAAAAATTGGGAACAATTTTTAAATTGATTGAAATAAAATTATTCATTTAAAAACAAATTGTTAAATTAAAATTATCAAGTGAAATTTCAATTGTTTGATTGATTTAGATATTAATAAGAAATCATAATTGATTGCAAGGTCTAGAATTGTGAAGAAAACAATCTGAAGTGAAATGGATTGCAAATAATAGCTAAGGTGAGAACTTCTCACTCAAAAATTTATAAGTTGGATTTGCAGTTATTTATTGATTGCTGTTTGGTTGTGATATTAGATATAGTAGGATATATCTATATATAGCTATATATATATATATATATATATATATATATATTGGCATATGTATATATTGCAGTTGATTGATGTAACGACCCGCCGTCTGACCGCCTCTAGTCGGTAATTAAACCAACTAGAAACGTTCAAAATGACGGATTGTTATTTAGTTTATAACATTTAAACAGAATCAGTCACAGAATCACAGAACAATAAATATATTTCACATCAATGAACTTTTCTTTTATATACAAATATCAGAGTTATACAATGAATTAAATTTTAAACAGTGGAACAATTTTTATTAAGTACAAGAAAAATTTCCTGAAAAACATTAGTGATGCGGTAATCCCCCTCTCTCTATCTTCGCTGCCTGAAAATCTTCAAGCTGTAAAATACTCGGTCTGACCCGAGCGTTTTATGCAAAACACAAAAACACTCGAGTCAGGATTAATCTTTATTCAAGTAAATAAATTTGCAATGAACTGAATAAAATGGCAACAGCCATAAAGCATGAACATGTGTGGACAATGGAAAACAAGCCCTTAGGTCAGAGACAACACTCAAGCCAAATGAAAACAAACTACTGAATCAAGTGACCAACAGAAGTTCGAGGCAGTAGTGTTCATGAATACAACTACAACTACAAAGGTTTAAGGCTGAGACAAACCCAATGCACCAATGCAATAGCATACAAGGTGCAGACAACTCCACTCAACAGCAATGCATGACTACAACATAAAGCATGTCGAGCTCAATACAATCTAGTATGCAAAATGGAGAGTATACAAGTGCAGACAACAGGGCTCAAACCACAAGTCACAAAAGTTCAAGTGAAAGTACTGACAAAATGCAAAGAGCAGCAGTGACAATGAGTATTGCAGTAATGGATGCAAAGAAACCAAATGCTATCAGCTCAGAAAGTATACAACATGTCAATGCAACATAGTGGCAACAACAAGACCCATACAGATGACAATGAACTCAAGTAAAGACCACAAAGACTTCAGGACAGTGATTCAATCAGACCTGACCTAAGTTAAAGAAGGCAGAGTGAATGCAGACCACAAAATAGCATCAAAGGCAAAGACTCAGCAATGTCAAAGCCAAGAAGAAACTACATGACAAACTAAATACAGTCCAGATAATCAAGCCAGAGCCACCAAAGTGCAGGGCAACTACAAAGTGCAGTGGAACTACAGAAATGCACCAAGCAAGTGGATGAACCAGACAGAGAATAGCCATAAATGAAGTAGTGCAATGCAGACTTAAAGTTACAAAACAAAATGCCAACTTTCAATGAAATAGATCAAGTGACAACATGTACACCATGATATAATGTGCACCAGTAATGCAAGCTATAGATACAAAGAACAGAGAACATGCATGAAGAACCAGAAAACAAGTGACTGAAACAACTTCACAAATTCTTAACTAGAATTCACAAGATTTCATCTAAAATTCATAGCTTGTTTAGATGAATCAGATTATACAATTTCAAAGTGAAATTGTTGTTATAAGTTTTTTTTTACTAAAACTTGATTTTTACTGTAAGATTAAATTTTTTTACAGTTCGTTTGTCAAACAATTCTATCTTAAACTATTTTTAAAACCAAGAATATAGTATTATTAACAAATTCTCTTCAGTAATCAAGGTCAAATTTCAATTATACAAGAAGTTATAATTATCTAGTGATAATGGTGGTCTGTTATCAACCACAGAGCAACAAATATACAATACTCAGAAACAAGTATGCAAGCAATATCATACTTATAAATACACTTTTATATTCGATTTCACAGCAATCATTAGAGGCTATAATTCACACATGCAATAAGATTCATCCAGATAGAAAGAACTGTTTATGCGATTGAATTTTGGAATTAAAACAATTAATTCTGGGCTAATTTCAAACCATCACTGTATATGTTTCATTTTCTAAATGAGTATTCAATTTGAACACTTGAAATATATTTTTAGAATAATTTCACTTATAACAACCCTCTTTCATTCAGAGTTTATAATTCAAAATCGTTGGTTGTGGTGATTAGGAATTTCCTGACAGGTTTAAAACCTGAAATGGACATACAGAGGCAAGATTTGCCTATTTTCAGGCATGCAAACATAATACACAGCAACAACAAAGAACACCACAAGCAGAGATCAATAAGTATTGAAACAGTTCACTTCCAAGTACTTCCAAATTTCCTTTTTAAATTTAAGGTTAAAAATGAATAAAATTTAAATAAAAATAAAAACAAACTTTCTCATTTCAAAACTAGATACAACTTAAATTTAATTCTAGATTAAACTTTAATTTAAAACTTTTACTCATATTTTTAATGAACCTTAATTTGAAAATTGTTTAGAACAAAACACTACAGGTTTTAAAATCTGAGATTAAACACAAATTATACCCAAGACTAGATTTTTAAAACCCAAGCCAGAAAACTTTGTGAATAAACATTCAAAAATAAGATTTACATCCACATCATCATCTTAACTTCCAGAATTCATAGCTTAAATAGCAATCATTCACAAGCCAAAAATGATTCACATTAATACATGTACATTATCACTTATACAAAACAATTCCGGGTACCAAACCAAAAATCACAACACACACTAGGCCTAAGTCATTTATTTACAGGTAAACAGAGAAAAAGGATTTGGTTTGCTAAGTTGATTCCAGGTTGTAAAAGAATCAAGCCTTTGATTTTCAAGCTTTGCTTTAAAACTTTTTAAAAACTGCAGTTGCCCCAAGCCACAATTCCATACTATATTCAAGATTTATTTATTTTTCTTTAGTTTGAAAACTACAAACTGGATTGAGCTTACCTTTAAGCACACACACAAGTGTGCAGTGTATTTCAAATCAAAAATCCAGTTAAAACAACCATGCAACTAATAATCACAATTGAACATACATTTATCAAAGCATACTTCGATATTAACTCGAACTTCCAGCTAAATAACCAAGTTAAGAAGTTTACTCACAAGTATTAATTTTCTTTACTACATTTTCCTTTCCCAGATTTAAAGATCCATCACATGCAGCAACAACAAACAAGCAAAGTTTTTGATATAGCGTCTGTTCTTATCAAATTTTAATGATAGCATCTGCTCTCAACAGTTTAAATTCAAGCAATCGAGCAAGTGATAGCAAATAATACCCAACAAACATACATGCAGAGACTTATCTGTACTTATCAGTTTAAAAAACAAATTTCAAATAGCATCTGTTCTTATCAGTTTAGAACAAATTTACCGAGCAAATGGTAGCAAATAACACCAATAACCATACATGCAGAGACTTATCTGTTCTTATCAGTTTTAAAAGCAAATTAACCGAGCAAATGGAAGCCAAATAACACCAAATCATAGCATGCAACCAAGCACCCAATTCAAACAAATTTAAAAACTTGAATAACGATTAATAGTGAGAAAACTCACCATTGCTAGCTGGGTATAAGACGACGCAGCCAGAGAGAGCAACGATAAAACGATCGAGCAAGGCAATGCAATCGAACGAAGGCCCCAAATTATCACAAGCCCTAACTTAGTCGATCGGAGGAAGAAGAAAATTGAGAGCCGCCATTATTAATCTTTTTTCTTTCATTTGGTTTAGGGTTTTCAACGAAGTGAATGGATAATGGGACCGGGTTATTAACATTAGATAATATCACAGCCCAACAAAAAAAAGAGAATGGGCCAATATTATACAGCCCATAAATTCTTAAACAAAATTTCTTTTATTATTTTTTTATTTTTTTTCATTTTGAATTTCAATTGGTTTTGTTATTTCTTTGCTTTGTTTTGTTTTGTTAAATTATGTTGTTAAAATTTATCCAATGTAGTTACATTATATTTTACAAAGTTTATAAATATGTTGTTTGAATTTTAACTATGTGCATTTCTTAATTTATTTTGTATTGATTAAAATTTTATTCCTTTTTTATTTAAAAGAAAAGAAAATTTTTATTTAAAAACTAACCACCCATTTATAAATATACATAATAAAAATCCTTGTATCCAATATTATTTTTCTAAGTCACTAGTTTGAATTAAAAATACAAATTCAATATTCAATTTCAACTCCAAAGTCAAATTTAAATCTTTATTCAACTTTGTATAGATTAAATTTTAAAATTTAATCGCCAATATCCTAGTTATATTGGGAATTCAATTTAAATTATCATTCAAATATTTAAAATTAAACTAAATATTTCCAATTTAAATTGTTCAAAATTCAGGATCGTTACAATCTCCCCTCCTCAAAAGAATTTCGTCCCGAAATTACAAGTAAGGAAAAATGATTGTTAAAATTTCACTAATATTTATACCCTACACAATTTTTACCAAGCTCAGAACTTATTAAAAATAAATGAGTATAAAATTCATTCTATTTGTTTTATCTGACTAGCTTTGTTCATTAATTTCTTTTTGTTCATTTATTTCTACAATCAAGACGCAAAAGATCTTTTACTAAAATTTTCGACTTACAAAACTCAATTTTAAACTTGAAACACTTCATATTAGAGATTTACATATTATATCTTTCCCAAAGCTGTGGACTTTCAAAACATTTCAAGGATCCTCTTCCTTAGTTTATTAAGTTGGGGTTATGGAGATTTTAATTTCAATAATTAATTTGCTATTTAACGTTTGAAAATACTTGCTAACTCGAAATTTAACAAGTCTATTGTCGTTCTTAAAGACATTAGGCATACGCTGGCCAGGCGCAAGTCTAAAAATCTCCAAGTACGAAATATACTTGCTTCAATTCCCAGTGAAAATACTTAGAAATTCTTTTAAAAATGGATATGGAAAGCACGTTCCCCCATGGATCACAGTTACCCGGCAGTTACGCTACTATCCCAGTAGAATCGCTTGTAACCGTAGATTTCTCATCTCTTGAATTTCGCCATGGTGGTTGCCATAGATCGCGGTCCACACGGCGGTTACGCTAATATCCCAGTAGAATCGCTTGTGACCGTAGGCATCTCGCCCCTCGAATTACGCTTTGGTTTTTAGATTGCAGTTTACACGGCGATTACGCCACTATCCCAGTGGAATCGCCTTTAACTGTAGGCATCACGCTCCTCAAATTACGCTACTACCCGAGTGTATCTAGATCGCGGTATACACGGCGATTGCGCTACTATCCCAGTAGAATCGCTTGTAACCATAGGCATCTCGCCCCTCGAATTACGCTAGTACACTATCCTATCATGATGATCCATCATGAGGGATACCAGTTCAAATGGACATTCCAACTAATGGAAATACTAATAGTCACTCCAACTAATGCAAATACAAATAGTCACTCCAACTAATGGAAATACTACGTAGCTACGATTTTCAAATGGACACTCATCTCGAGTTCCAACAACCTTCACAAATTTTTTTAAATGGAAGGTACTTTTCCATATTCTCAATTTGGAAAACATAATATCATATATACATATGTAATATTTCATTTCACATTTCATACATATCACACCCATGTACTTACATAAGTTTCCCATAACAATTACCTTCCAAACTAATGGTTTTCGAATTTATCGTATTCTCATATATACGTTATGAAAACCACAATATCTCATACCCATGACAAATAGAGGATTCACAAATTTTCCATTTCATTATCCATTTAAAATTTTCCTCTATGTCGATTTGGAAATTTAAGGTTATCTCAAACCTAATTCACATTCATAATCCAATTTATTATCGACTTCACACTCGATTTGGATTTCATGTTACATCGTCAATTCTCAACACATAATTGATGTCTATCGATATATAACCACTGAGCTCGTACGTCTCAGAGAAGGGTGTTAAGCTAAGAGAATAAATTCTCCGCCACCAACAAATATATATTTAATAGAGATCAACTGCTATGTCGTCAATTCACAATGTTGGACATACAATCCAAATCAACCATTCAAAATTCAAAGTTGAACTAATTGTTCAAATTTCCCAAAAATAATATCTTTACAAGATATATATAATTTTCCACACTTAATCATTTGAAACAAATTCAAATATTCACTTTTCAATTTATCTTCAAAAGATAAAATTTCAAACTTTTCGTTTCATATTGGAAAATATTCCCATACTTATTTAATAATAAGTAATTCACAAATCCATTTATTTTCAACACTTTGAAAATATTCAATATACTTATCATAATTAAGTATATATCTCATTCTTAAAGGAAATCATTCTTTAAACACATTAACTTGAGTCAAAACGAATGTTGCGTAAAACATCGTTACGACGACCCAAATCATTAGTATAGGAATTCGAATTTAAGATAGATATATAAATCCCAATACTATATAAAAACATTTCCTTTCGGAAACCATTTATTATAACAACAGTGTTATAGTCAACCATTTCCTTTGATTTCTCTCGAAAACGTCTATTTCAACAATGAATGTTGAAATCTATGCTTTCGATACTTAATGCATTTTAAAACATCTTTAAAACCATTAACTTCATTTCATAATATCACTTCCTAAAACATATCTGTTTTATTTAATAATATATTCACTGTCCAAAATCGTGAATATACTTCGTTAACCAATTTCACCATTTCTACCCATTTTATTCTAAAAGATTATCCACTGTCCAAAATCGTGGATAAAATTCCCAACCAACTTTTATTATCACAATATTTAACTTAAAGGATAATTCGCTGTCCAAAATAACGAATATATCTCCTTTAATAACTTCTATGTTTCATTTATCAAATTCAATTGTTTTCGAATTTATAAACAATCTTTACAAATTCCATTTCTATTCATAAAACTTCGATTTATAATCTCCTTTTATCACTTCAATTCAATTTATATAACTCAGTTATATACCAAAAGTCCATATTATAACTTAAATACTTATAATCCATTTATTTACTAAATCGTTCTTCACAGCATTTGAAATCAAATTTCAAAAGAATTCAGAACCAAATTCTGAAGTTACAATTCAATAATCCCCTTGGTTATAACCAAATTAACATGTCGTTTTATTTCCCAATTATTACTTTGGAGATGTTCACAATATTTGATTCAAACCAATTTATCAATTCACTTAACTCATATTTTATTTTTTTCCATAACTCTCAAAAATTCGATAATGGGTTTCCGAACGATCGAAACTCAAATCTAAGGAGACCTCACCGAATAGAAACTGTAACGATCCTGACTCGACCTTTAAAAATCGGCACCGAATACGACACTTGTATTCAAATGCCGCAGATCCAAACGTCGAACCTGGTTCGCCGGAGCTTATAACACAATAAGTACAACACAGCGGAAGAAATATACATGATACATTTGATATTCAACATTTAATACAATATCTGATACAACTGAATACAACAGAATGGTACAATAGGTATCAATACTAACAGAGATACAAGAAATAGCAGCGGAAAGAAAATGTCTTCAGTGCCAAACTCTAAGAACTCCATCTTCAATCCAAAGCTTCAATCCAGAAATAGCTCGAACCCCTTATCACGTTCACTAAGAGAGCAAGACTGGTCCGATCCAAAGACCCAACTAGCTCCAGATAACCTACTAAACCTGACTATCTAAAAAACCCAACTCTAGACTGCCCGTGTGGGAAAATAGTGGGCACCCAGAGTTTAGGAAAGGAACAATAAACTCCAGGTCAGTCATGGGACTGGTATGAGCAAACAAAAACAACTAGACTTTAAAACAAGCAAAGAATTTAAGTTTGAAACCTGCAATGCTTTTTAGAAAATGAAACTACCATAAGGCCTCCCGCCACACACACAATGCAAACGCAGGATTGGAGGAGATTTCTCCTTATGATAGTCAAAAATGCTTACTACGCAAAAAAAATCAAATCATTTTTGATATTATTATTAGTGCATAGTGTAGAAAACAATTTCGAAAGTAGAATGTAAATCCTAGCCAGCATAGACATTCCGAACTATGCCTACTATAGCTACCATCCAAACAGTGGTGACCACCATAAGTGAATGGCAGGTAATACAACTAAAACCATACAAGGCGCGTATTGGGTGAATGGATTTCCAACGAATGGTCAGGCTAAGGAACTTCCTATTGCCACATGGGAACGCCTCTGGCGGGATGCCCCGAGAACCAACCTGTTCTCTGCTAACACAAGGCCGGCTACCTAAGATATGCCACCCCCGGTCCTTTGGGACCTTTAACCGAGGATCCTCTACACCAACAACATCACACAGTAATAGATATATACTACAGTTCCCACATGAGTAAGTATCTGGGCTCCATACCACGATACCACCCTTTTCCAGAAGGAATGGTCATACCCTAGGGGAGCTACCCCTGAAACCTTGCCGCATCTTTCCTGTTTTGACCATTACCGGGTTGTGAGGCTCGATGAGGTCTCGTCCACAAAGCTACGCTTTTCCATAAAGCCATGCTTTGATCACAAATGATCAACAAATGATCATCAATATACAGCAGCACTTAGCATGCCACACTACCAAATTGTGAGTATATCGCTGATAACCTTCAACTACATAACCTCTGAGCTCGTACGTCTCAGAGAAGGGTGTTAAGCTAAGAGAATAAATTCTCTGCCACCAACAGATATGTATTTGAAAGAAATCGGCTCTATATCTCAAAGTGTAGTGTCAGACACACGACCATACAAGTCTGTTTCGGGCTCGAACAGAACCGAAGGCACTTTCGAAGAAGCCCTTGCAAATCCGGGTATTCACAATCCCGAACGGACTTCCCATCACTTAGGAAATCTCTATACCGGCGCGACTCAGTGCAGAGACAATCGACAAGTCATCCTATCATTCTCGCAAATACCCGGTCTTCACCACCGGTCTTCAAATGCTATCCATAACGTCGTACCACATATTCGGAATGGGTTATATGACACAAAGGTCCTCTCCCGGCTAAACCGAATAGTGAGCGCAACATTTAAAACATATGGATATGGGATTTCAATTAAGTCACAACTTATTATCCAAAACCTTTCTTTAAAGGGTTTAAACAAATTACCCTTCCAGAACTTTTAAATAAAAAGGTTCTTTTCACAAAGTTTACCAATTTTCCACAAAGGTTAATTTCATAGTTTCCAAAACTATTTCATTTCTAATTGGGTTAACTTATCTAACCTTTAAATTAAAGATTTAATTCAGAACTTTCAAACCATTTCCAATTCAACTCTTTTATATGAAAGATATACCATTTAAAATTCTCTTCGATTTCAAAACAAGGTTTGATAATCTTCCACATAAGTTAAAACCATTTAAGTAAAAACTCGGGTTTGAATTTAGGTCCCCAAAACAATGCCTTTTTAAGTGGTTTAAAAACCCATATAAACATCTTTATAACTTGTATAAACTTTTAAACCATGACTCCCAGTTTTTATATTCAATTCAAATATCGAATCCAAATTTAAATCAAATTAATTAAATTTCAAAACTTTAGTAAGTTATTCAAAATAACTTCTATTTTTGAAACTCATTTTTCCAAAAGCTTTCAATTCCAATTTCAAAACTATTTTAGATTCAAGAATTCAATTTTAAAAACTATTTCAAAAATCTGTGACTTAACCAATTTCCACGTGCAATCCATATTTGTGTGTGTATAAGTGTGGTCCAAGGGTTTTACACAATAGTGCACAACATCAATCATAAGGATATCGATAAGCGGTATAACCCATAACGCTTATCTTCATTCACAGATTCATAGATAAAATAAATCACAAAGATTCACTAATATGATTCGATGTGGGTTTAGGATAACAAACTGGAATATGACTTCCTGTCGCATCGAAATTTAAATAACGTTCAACGGCCAAGGGGAGCTTACAAAGAAACATATCACAGAAATCTAAGATCAATGCACAGCAACTCACATCACAAAATATCACGAAGCATCACATATGGGGAATATCAACCATCCAAACATCCAATAGAATCCAAACATCCATAAGTAAAAATAAATTAAATTATCTGATCTAAATTAAATCAGATTAATCACTTATGAATAAATTTTTATCTTGGTTAATTAATATTAATTAATTACAAATAAATTTGATTAATTGCTCCTTAATCATTTATTAATTAAATTTTAATTCATAATTAATCTTTTGATTAATTATTCTTAATTAATTACTAATTAACCTTAAATCGTTAAATAATTATCCTTTAATGTATTATCCTTAATTAATTACATCGGTTAATTAACCATTGATTATTTACTAACTAATTAATTACAATAAGAAATTATCCCTAATAAATTTCATTAATTAATTAACCTTTAAATTGATTTTTCTTAAATTAACCACCTTAATTAATTAATCACATAAATCAGTTACTCCTAAATTATAAATTAATTAACCTTTTAATCATTAATTAATTACCTAAATCATATAATCAATTAACCTGAATCAATCTATAAGTAAATCTTTGATAAATATTTAATTAAACCTCTAATTAAGTAATTTTTCTTTGAGTAATTAATCTTTAATTACTTTTATTAATAAGACACCAAATATTTAAGATAAATTATTTATCTCGACTATCACTTAATTACATCATCAAATTAAGTTTGAAGGGACTTGGGGTTATTTAAAATAATTAACTTAATATGATTATTCAAAACTAAACAAGTTTTAAAATCATTTAAATTTAGATTTGGAGTTTGTTTTGAAAATTTTGTTAATATTTTCTTTTGGAAGTTAAATTTATATAACTTATTGAGTAATTAATTTTAAGAAATTAATTTCCTCTAACAATAATTTAACTTGACTTCAAAAGTTAATTAACCATTATAACGTTCTTTATATTAATTAACTAACCTTTGACATAATTGAGTTTATTTGAAATAATTTTTAACAATAAAAATCTATAGTTTTAAATCATTGTACAACTTTTGACCAATACAACTTGGATTTATTTTTTTATTTTGCAAAAGAACTGTTTTAAAAAAAAACATTTTAAATACTGCATGATTTGGTTTTAAAAAAAAAACAACTACTGTTTTATACAAGATTCCCAGACCCGAGACCAATTCACATTTACCCGAGCCAATTCCTGTTTCCCCCGTACCCAGCTTCGAGTTTCATTAGAAATTTTCCCGAGAAAAATTTCCCAGGCCAACTTGTTCTTCCTCATTTCCATTTCAAACTTTGTTTTTAGTTTTAAAATTTAAAAACTGTCATAACCACTCGAATCTCCCCTTCAACGAACTCGAGACATAACTCCATTTACCCGAGACGATCTTCGACGCAAGGAAACCCAACCCCAAAACAATACTAGCACACACATGATGATCGTGCACGTGCACGTCCGACCGCCGCCGCTCTGGCGAACTTCGCCACCACCCACCAACCGCGAAACTCCCCTACGCTCGAAAGCAAAGCTCACTTCGATGCAAAAATTCGAAATCACAAATTTGGCCTTTCGTTCGAACCTGAACTCAAATCCATTAAACAAAAACGCATCGCCTCTCCCACGTCGACCACCAGAGACGATGCTACTCCAGTCATGCCCTCATCTACGATCAAACTTCCCTCTCTCAAAACCTTGAAGCACTAGATCCACAACTTACTCCTCACGAGCACGAGAACCAAGCTGGCCCAAATACAGCTCGTTAAACCCTAATTCCATGTCGACCCAAAAATTTTTGCAATAAATATTTTTTTTACATTTTTCCCGTAATCTATACTCCTCCATCTACCTCTGGGAAAAATTTCAGGGTTTTACAATCATACGATTATCAGAAATCGATCAAAAAGTGTTTCCTGTTCATCTACAAACTGCAACTAAAATCCTAAACTAAAAATTATGATTTCTGTTTCAAAAATCATGTTTTCATATAGGTTTTCAAATCAAAAACTTAATTTAATGATTTAAAGAATTTAAATTTTAAACAAAACTCATGTTTCCAGGCCAATTTGGTTCCCTGAGCAAGTTTGAACCTATTTTATCTTAATTAAAATTTTAATCTTAGATTTATGATCAGACAAACAATTTCTTTTGTTTGTAACTCAATTCACAATTATGATTAGAACAAGAGAATACAAAATTTGAATTTTTCTTCTATTTCTATTCTCTGTGATTTAAAACAGAGAAGAACCATCAAAACATCCATACACAGTTCATTCACATCCATGTACACAGATTATACATTTATATACACACATGCAAGCATTGATCATTTCAGAAATTTGTCATGCAGAAGATAATTAACCACTTAAGTTTTTTTGGTTAAAGTGTTTGCTCACCTGTTTTTTTTTTGAAGAACAGAGGAGAAGATTGAGTTTTGAAACTCTGGACCATGCAATTTTTGTTTGTTGTCGATTCAAGATTTTTGATAATCTGTTTGACTCCAGGTTGTAACTGACCTTGAATTGATTTTCAGATGAATTACTGGCTTAAATCTTTCAACAATAAAAATTTTAACTCAAAATTTCTGAAAGCATTTACTTACAGTTTTGTATTTTTTTTCCTTTTTGAAACAGGCAAAACCCTGGACTGTAACTTGAAAACTTGATCATTGCTTCTGGTTTCAGATTCCTAGTTTTAACTGCTTTTCTTCTGGTTGGAACTTTGTTTTAGATTTGATTGCTTCGAATCTGAAAACTTGTTGAAGCTTTGATTATTAACTTGCATGCTTCTGATTCCTGTGTCCAGATTTTTTGAATGCATTATAGAAACTGTTGCTCGATCTCTTTTTTTCAAATTTGCAGTTTTGCTTATTCTTTGTACTAGTTTGGATTTTCTTGAACCTGATTTGTTTCAGATCTGAAATGCTTCAGGTTTTGAAACTTGTAGTTTGATTGTTGAGAAACTTTACTTCTTTGATCTTTCACTCTGTTTTTGTTGTTTCCAGGCTAAAAGCTTGAATTTGCATTTGTTTTGAATTGATTTTCATTCTTTTCTTTGATCTGTATTTTGTTTTGCTTTGAATTCTGAAAACTTATCTTGTTCTCAGATTTGAAAATGAAAAGGGTTTCGAATTGTTTATGTTTGTTTCCTCAGGTTTGAGATTGCTTTAAACTTGATTTCTCAGGTCTGAGTTTGAAAAAGATAAAAGCAACTTGACTTGTCTTTTCTACCTTTTCATGTTTCCAAAGAATCAAGTCCAAAAGAATAGATTTTCTTGCCATTTGTAAATTAAAATATGAATTCTCTTACACTTGTCTAAATTCAAATAAATTTATGTTTTCAGCCTTTACTTTATTTTTAATTTGTATACATGTTTCTTTGTTTAACTTTTGTTTAAGTTAAATACTTATGTTTTTATCTTTTAAACCCTTTAAGTGGTATTTAAACATTACTTTACATTATATTTATCTTCAAGTATAAAAGAAAAACATTTTAAAATTTTAATTTATGAAAACATGCTTTATGCTTTATGCTTTTAGCCTTTTATTAATTTATTTACAAGTTATTTACATACACTTGTATTTATTTTATTTTATTTTTACAACTTTTAAAATCCATTAAATTCAAATAGCTTTATATTATTTCCCATTTATATTTCTTTTTACAATTATTAATACGACCTTAAGAAAATGATTCTTATTTATTAACATGTTTTTTATTTATATATTGATATTTAAATATATTCAATCAAATTTGTGTTTAAATCCTTAATTAGGTTATATTTACAAATTTTATTTTCTTATACACATTAACTATGTTTATTTATATTTTGTACAAGTAAAAATTCAAATCTTGTATTTATTGCTTTTATATATTTATATACAACTATATCTATTATTCAAAATGTCTATAATTGAATTCTAATCCAAATACTATTTTATAAACACATATTTTTGATTTATTCTGAAATCTTCATATTTATTCAAAAATAAATCCAATTTGTTTTAAATATATTCATTTTAGTATCTTCGAATCAACAATATTCATTGTCAATATATTTATTGAATTTCAAATTTTAATTTCCCAATTATAATTCATTTGTATGAACATATATATATTATTAAATTTGATGAATTCAATTTTATTTTTATATTTCAAATGCCAATAAATTCTAAATAATTTCAATATTAAATCCAGAATTAAATTTGATTACCAATTTTTCCAAAATTAAATCCTAAATATTAAATCAATTATCAATTTATTTTTAGCTAAAAAATTAGGAATGTTACAGGTTCCCCACCTTAAGAAATTTCGTCCCCGAAATTTGCAAGGGAGACGAGAAAGAATAGATGATCGATAAATACACGATTTATTAGATCAGGTCGAAATATTTATTCTGTATTCGGTTTACCAAATCAGAATATCAATAATATGAGAACAAACTCATTCGATACTACATAAGATGCTCGGGTCACCAGATCTACGAAATATGCAGGGGCACTAGTTAGTTCGAAGGAGTAACTAACCACTCGTAGAATATATCGAGACCCAATGATAGATAGATGGATTTAATCTTTCGAAATTCTCAAATACTACATATGGATTCCAAACACAAGTCAGAACACCCCAAAGCATATATCTTGTCCCACTTCGGACTTGACTTTGACATTCACAAGAAATGACAATAAAATATTACATTTGGTTTTAACCGATATCATTTTATCGATACAATTTATTTAACTTTATATCTTAATTACCAATTCATTTCAAATTAAATTTCAATTTTGCTAAAGTTAAAATCGAAAAGCTGATAGAAATTTGGCGAAGAGAATAAGAAATAGAGACTTATCTATACGATTTGTAGGGCCACCATCCTACCGAAACTTCTCCTCGAGCTGCCAGAAGCAATCAAAGAATTTGAAAAGACGAATCAAAGGAGATTGATAAGAAAGATATTTCCACTGTCGCAGGATATTGACCATTTATATTGGTATTTCCCTGTCCCCTATCTCGTTCTCTTCTTGCACTCATACTCACTATCAGTGGATAGTAAAAGAATTTACTGAGGCATTCGAACGGATATCTTAGGAATATACTCATTCTAGGGTATATACTTCACCCTATCTCTAATGAGCTACTTAATGTGTTATACTCCTGAGCTAAGTTTTCACCCTCAGCTCTGATACCATTGTAACGATCCTGACTCGACCTTCGAAAATCGGCACCGAATACGACACTTGTATTCAAATGCCGCAGATCCAAACGTCGAACCTGGTTCGCCGGAACTTATAACACAATAAGTACAACACAGTGGAAGAAATATACATGACACATTTGATATTCAACATTTAATACAATATCTAACACAACTGAATACAACAGAATGGTACAATAGGTATCAATACTAATAGAGATACAAGAAATAGCAGCGGAAAGAAAATGTCTTCAATGCCAAACTCCAAGAACTCCATCTTCAATCTAAAGCTTCAATCCAGAAATAGCTCGAACCCCCTATCACGTTCACTAAGAGAGCAAGACTGGTCTGATCCAAAGACCCAACTAGCTCCAGATAACCTACTAAACCTGACTATCTGAAAAACCCAACTCTAGACTGCCCGTGTGGGAAAATAGTGGGCACCCAGAGTTTAGAAAAGGAACAATAAACTCCAGGTCAGTCATGGGACTGGTATGAGCAAACAAAAACAACTAGACTTTAAAACAAGCAAAGAATTTAAGTTTGAAATCCACAATGCTTTTTAGAAAATGAAACTACCATAAGGCCTCCCGCCACACACACAATGCAAACGCAGAGTTGGAGGAGATTTCACCTTATGATAGTCAAAAATGCTTACTACGCAAAAAAATCAAATCATTTTTGATATTATTATTAGTTCATAGTGTAGAAAACAACTTCGAAATTAGAATATAAATCCTAGCCAGCATAGACATTCCGAACTATGCCTACTATAGCTACCATCCAAACAGTGGTGACCACCATAAGTGAATGGCAGGTAATACAACTAAAACCGTACAAGGCGTGTATTGGGTGAATGGATTTCCAACAAATGGTCAGGCTAAGGAACTTCCTATTGCCACATGGGAATGCCTCTGGCGGGACGCCCCGAGAACCAACCTGTTCTCTGCTAACACAAGGCCGGCTACCCCCTTCCCGGGGAATAAAACCTAAGATATGCCACCCCCGGTCCTTTGGGACCCTTAACCGAGGATCCTCTACACCAACAACATCACACAGTAATAGATATATACTACAGTGCCCACATGAGTAAGTATCTGGGCTCCATACCATGATAACACCCTTTTCCAGAAGGAATGGTCATACCCTAGGGGAGCTACCCCTGAAACCTTGCCGCATCTTTCCTGTTTTGACCATTACCGGGTTGTGAGGCTCAATGAGGTCTCGTCCACAAAGCTACGCTTTTCCATAAAGCCATGCTTTGATCACAAATGATCAACAAATGATCATCAATATACAGCAGCACTTAGCATGCCACACTACCAAATTGGGAGTATATCGCTGATAACCTTCAACTACATAATCTCTGAGCTCGTACGTCTCAGAGAAGGGTGTTAAGCTAAGAGAATAAATTCTCCGCCACCAACAGATATGTATTTGAAAGAAATCGGCTCTATATCTCAAAGTGTAGTGTCAGACACATGACCATACAAGTCTGTTCCGCGCTCGAACAGAACCGAAGGCACTTCCAAAGAAGCCCTTGCAAATCCGGGTATTCACAATCCCGATCGGACTTCCCATCACTTAGGAAATCTCTATACCGGCGCGACTCAGTCAGAGACAATCGACAAGTCATCATATCGTTCTCGCAAATACCCAGTCTTCACCACCGGTCTTCAAATGTTATCCATAACGTCGTACCACATATTCGGAATGGGTTATATGACACAAAGGTCCTCTCCCGGCTAAACCGAATAGTGAGCGCAATATTTAAAACATATGGATATGGGATTTCAATTAAGTCACAACTTATTATCCAAAACCTTTCTTTAAAGGGTTTAAACAAATTACCCTTCCATAACTTTTAAATAAAAAGGTTCTTTTCACAAAGTTTACCAATTTTCCAAAAAGGTTAATTTCATAGTTTCCAAAACTATTTCATTTCTAATTGGGTTAACTTATCTAATCTTTAAATTAAAGATTTAATTCAGAACTTTCAAACCATTTCCAATTCAACTCTTTTATATGAAAGATATACCATTTAAAATTCTCTTCGATTTCAAAACAAGGTTTGATAATCTTCCACATAAGTTAAAACCATTTAAGTAAAAACTCGGGTTTGAATTTAGGTCCCCAAAACAATGCCTTTTTAAATTGTTTAAAAACCCATATAAACATCTTTATAACTTGTATAAACTTTTAAACCATGACTCCCAGTATTTATATTCAATTCAAATATTGAATCCAAATTTAAATCAAATTAATTAAATTTCAAAACTTTATTAAGTTATTCAAAATAACTTCTATTTTTGAAACTCATTTTTCCAAAAGATTTCAATTCCAATTTCCAAACTATTTTAGATTCAAGAATTCAATTTTAAAAACTATTTCAAAAACCTGTGACTTAACCAATTTCCACGTGCAATCCATATTTGTGTGTGTATAAGTGTGGTCCAAGGGTTTTACACAATAGTGCACAACATCAATCATAAGGATATCGATAAGCGGTATAACCCATAACGCTTATCTTCATTCACAGATTCATAGATAAAATAAATCACAAAGATTCACTAATATTATTCGATGTAGGTTTCGGATAACAAACTGGAATCCGACTCCCTGTCGCATCGAAATTTAAATGTTGTTCAACAGCCATGGGGTGCTTACACAGAAACATCACAGAAATCTAAGATCAATGCACAGCAACTCACATCACAAAATATCACGAAGCATCACATATGGGGAATATCAACCATCCAAACATCCAATAGAATCCAAACATCCATAAGTAAAAATAAATTAAATTATCTGATCTAAATTAAATCAGATTAATCATTTATGAATAAATTTTTATCTTGGTTAATTCATATTAATTAATTACAAATAAATTTGATTAATTGCTCCTTAATCATTTATTAATTAAATTTTAATTCATAATTAATCTTTTGATTAATTATTCTTAATTAATTACTAATTAACCTTAAATCGTTAAATAATTATCCTTTAATGTATTATCCTTAATTAATTACATTGGTTAATTAACCATTGATTATTTACTATCTAATTAATTACAATAAGAAAGTATCCCTAATAAATTTCATTAATTAATTAACCTTTAAATAGATTTTTCTTAAATTAACCACCTTAATTAATTAATCACATAAATCAGTTACTCCTAAATTATAAATTAATTAACCTTTTAATCATTAATTGATTACCTAAATCATATAATCAATTAACCTGAATCAATCTATAAGTAAATCTTTGATAAATCTTTAATTAAACCTCTAATTAAGTAATTTTTCTTTGAGTAATTAATCTTTAATTACTTTTATTAATAAGACACCAAATATTTAAGATAAATTATTTATCTCGACTATCACTTAATTACATCATCAAATTAAGTTTGAAGGGACTTGGGGTAATTTAAAATAATTAACTTAATATGATTATTCAAAACTAAACAAGTTTTAAAATCATTTAAATTTAGATTTGGAGTTTGTTTTGAAAATTTTGTTAATATTTTCTTTTGGAAGTTAAATTTATATAACTTATTGAGTAATTAATTTTAAGAAATTAATTTCCTCTAACAATAATTTAACTTGACTTCAAAAGTTAATTAACCATTATAACGTTCTTTATATTAATTAACTAACCTTTGACATAATTGAGTTTATTTGAAATAATTTTTAACAATAAAAATCTATAGTTTTAAATCATTGTACAACTTTTGACCAATACAACTTGGATTTATTTTTTTATTTTGCAAAAGAACTGTTTTAAAAAAAAAAGTTTTAAATACCGCTTGATTTGGTTTTTTAAAAAAAACAACTACTGTTTTATACAAGATTCCCAGACCCGAGACCAATTCACATTTACCCGAGCCAATTCCTGTTTCCCCCGTACCCAACTTTGAGTTTCAATAGAAACTTTCCCGAGAAAAATTTCCCAGGCCAACTTGTTCTTCCCCATTTCCATTTCAAACTTTGTTTTTAGTTTTAAAATTTAAAAACTGTCGTAACCACTCGAATCTCCCCTTCAACGAACTCGAGACATAACTCCATTTACCCGAGACTCTTCGACGCAACGAAACCCAACCCCAAACCAATACTGGCACACACACGATGCTCGTGCACGTGCACGTCTGTCCGCCGCCGCTCTGGCGAACTTCGCCACCACCCACCAACCGCGAAACTCCCCTACGCTCGAAAGCAAAGCTCACTTCGATGCAAAAATTCGAAATCACAAATTTGGCCTTTCGTTCGAACCTGAACTCAAATCCATTAAACAAAAACGCATCGCCTCTCCCACGTCGACCACCAGAGACGATGCTACTCCAGTCATGCCCTCATCTACGATCAAACTTCCCTCTCTCAAAGCCTTGAAGCACTCGATCCACAACTTACTCCTCACGAGCACGAGAACCAAGCCGACCCAAATACAGCTTGTTAAACCCAAATTCCATGTCGACCCAAAAATTTTTGCAATAAATATTTTTTTTACATTTTTCCCGTAATCTATACTCCTCCATCTACCTCTGGGAAAAATTTCAGGGTTTTACAATCATACGATTATCAGAAATCGATCAAAAAGTGTTTCCTGTTCATCTACAAACTCCAACTAAAATCCTAAACTAAAAATTATGATTTCTGTTTCAAAAATCATGTTTTCATATAGGTTTTCAAATCAAAAACTTAATTTAATGATTTAAAGAATTTAAATTTTAAACAAAACTCATGTTTCCAGGCCAATTTGGTTCCCTGAGCAAGTTTGAACCTATTTTATCTTAATTAAAATTTTAATCTTAGATTTATGATCAGACAAACAATTTCTTTTGTTTGTAACTCAATTCACAATAATGATTAGAACAAGAGAATACAAAATTTGAATTTTTCTTCTATTTCTATTCTCTGTGATTTAAAACAGAGAAGAACCATCAAAACATCCATACACAGTTCATTCACATCCATGTACACAGATTATACATTTATATACACACATGCAAGCATTGATCATTTCAGAAATTTGTCATGCAGAAGATAATTAACCACTTGAGTTTTTTTGGTTAAAGTGTTTGCTCAACTGTTTTTTTGAAGAACAGAGGAGAAGATTGAGTTTTGAAACTCTGGACCATGCAATTTTTGTCTGTTGTCGATTCAAGATTTTTGATAATCTGTTTGACTCCAGGTTGCAACTGACCTTGAATTGATTTTCAGATGAATTACTTGCTTAAATCTTTCAACAATAAAAAGTCTAACTCAAAATTTCTGAAAGCACTTACTTACAGTTTTGTATTTTTTTTTCCTTTTTGAAACAGGCAAAACCCTGGACAGTAACTTGAAAACTTGATCATTGCTTCTGGTTTCAGATGCCTAGTTTTAACTGCTTTTCTTCAGGTTGGAACTTCGGTTCAGGTTTGATTGCTTCGAATCTGAAAACTTGTTGAAGCTTTGATTATTAACTTGCATGCTTCTGATTCCTGTGTCCAGATTTTTTGAATGCATAATAGAAACTGTTGCTCTATCTCTTTTTTTTCAAATTTGCAGTTTTGCTTATTCTTTGTACTAGTTTGGATTTTCTTGAACCTGATTTGTTTCAGATCTGAAATGCTTCAGGTTTTGAAACTTGTAGTTTGATTGTTGAGAAACTTTACGTCTTTGATCTTTCACTCTGTTTTTGTTGTTTCCAGGCTAAAAGTTTGAACTTGCATTTGTTTTGAATTGATTTTCATTCTTTTCTTTGATCTGTATTTTGTTTTGCTTTGAATTTTGAAAACTTATCTTGTTCTCAGATTTGAAAATGAAAAGGGTTTCGAATTGTTTATGTTTGTTTCCTCAGGTTTGAGATTGCTTTAAACTTGATTTCTCAGGTCTGAGTTTGAAAAAGATAAAAGCAACTTGACTTG
This sequence comes from Allium cepa, assembly GCA_030765085.1. NCBI lineage: Eukaryota > Viridiplantae > Streptophyta > Magnoliopsida > Asparagales > Amaryllidaceae > Allium > Allium cepa. Next base: position 604,439,136 of record CM060945.1, on the reverse strand, counting down.
TCTTTTCTTCCTTTTCATGTTTCCAAAGAATCAAATCCAAAAGAAAAGATTTTCTTGCCATTTGTAAATTAAAATATGAATTCTCTTACACTTGTCTAAATTCAAATAAATTTATGTTTTCAGCCTTTACTTTATTTTTAATTTGTATACATGTTTCTTTTTTTAACTTTTGTTTAAGTTAAATACTTATGTTTTTATCTTTTAAACCCTTTAAATGGTATTTAAACATTACTTTACATTATATTTAACTTCAAGTATAAAAGAAAAGCATTTTAAAATTTTAATTTATGAAAACATGCTTTATGCTTTATGCTTTTAGCCTTTTATTAATTTATTTTCAAGTTATTTACATACACTTGCATTTATTTTATTTTATTTTTACAACTTTTAAAATCCATTAAATTCAAATAGCTTTATATTATTTCCCATTTATATTTCTTTTTACAACTATTAATACGACCTTAAGAAAATGATTCTTATTTATTAACATGTTTTTTTTTATATATTGATATTTAAATATATTCAATCAAATTTGTGTTTAGATCCTTAATTAGGTTATATTTACAAAATTTATTTTCTTATACACATTAACTATGTTTATTTATATTTTGTACAAGTAAAAATTCAAATCTTGTATTTATTGCTTTTATATATTTATATACAACTGTATCTATTATTCAAAATGTCTATAATTGAATTCTAATCCAAATACTATTTTATAAACACATATTTTTGATTTATTCTGAAATCTTCATATTTATTCCAAAATAAATCCAATTTTTTTTAAATATATTCATTTTAGTATCTTCGAATCAACAATATTCATTGTCAATATATTTATTGAATTTCAAATTTTAATTTCCCAATTATAATTCATTTGTATGAACATATATGTATTATTAAATTTGATGAATTCAATTTTATTTTTATATTTCAAATGCCAATAAATTCTAAATAATTTCACAATTAAATCCAGAATTAAATTTGATTACCAATTTTTCCAAAATTAAATCCTAAATATTAAATCAATTATCAATTTATTTTTAGCTAAAATTTAGCAATGTTACAGAAACTATCGCAAACCTAAATTTAGAGAGGGGAATTGTCCAAAAATAATTCTAATTTTCAAAATACTTCTTATTTGAAAGAAAACAATTTTATACATTCTTTAGTTTTGAAAAACGTTTTCTTTATAGTGATTCTAGTAACTATTCATATTAAACACCATAAACTAAGCTTTGTGTAAACCAAAGCTCCGATACCACATTTGTAACGACCCGCCGCTCTGACCGCCTCTAGTCGGTAATTAAACCAACTAGAAACATTCAAAATGACGGATTGTTATTTAGTTTATAACATTTAAACAGAATCAGTCACAGAATCACAGAACAATAAATATATTTCACATAAATGAGCTTTTCTTTTATATACAAATATCAGAGTTATACAATGAATTACATTTTAAACAGCGGAACAATTTTTATTAAGTACAAGAAAAATTTCCTGAAAAACTTTAGTGATTCGGTAATCCCCCTCTCTCTATCTTCGCTGCCTGAAAATCTTCAAGCTGTAAAATACTCGGTCTGACCCGAGCGTTTTATGCAAAACACAAAAACACACGAGTCAGGATTAATCTTTATTCAAGTAAATAAATTTGCAATGAACTGAATAAAATGGTAACAGCCATAAAGAATGAACATGTGTGGACAATGGAAAACAAGCCCTCAGGTCAGAGACAACACTCAAGCCAAATGAAAACAAACTACTGAATCAAGTGACCAACAGAAGTTCGAGGTAGTAGTGTTCATGAATACAACTACAACTACAAAGGTTCAAGGCTGAGACAAACCCAATGCACCAATGCAACAGCATACAAGGTGCAGACAACTCAACTCAACAGCAATTCATGACTACAACATAAAGCATGTCGAGCTCAATACAATCTAGTATTCAAAATGGAGAGTATACAAGTGCAGACAACAGGGCTCAAACCACAAGTCACAAAAGTTCAAGTGAAAGTACTGACAAAATGCAAAGAGCAGTAGTGACAATGATTATTGCAGTAATGGATGCAAAGAAACCAAATGCTATCAGCTCAGAAAGTATACAAATGTCAATGCAACACAGTGGCAACAACAAGACGCATACAGATGACAATGAACTCAAGTAAAGACCACAAAGACTTCAAGACAGTGATTCAATCAGACCTGACCTAAGTTAAAGAAGGCGGAGTGAATGTGTGACGCCCCACTTCTATACCCACGCTAGCCAAGAACATTACAGTGAATGCAGTCAACTAGCACGGAGAATAAGGCTGTTGAGGAGCGACCATCTGTATAATTGCTTTGTGCGAGTACCGATATACCGGATAAAAATATAACTTTTCATCTCAAGAGGAAATCCGACATACCGACGCAAACTCAAAGCTACTACACAGTGGCTATAAAGGTGTTCGGAAACAAATATAGAAATAAACATAACACAAATCAGTCACAGACAATTCATATCACAAAGGCGGAAATAGATATGAATATTACACATGAAAGTGTATATCAGAGTAGTGGTCTAAAAAGATCCACAATATCACAAAAGAATAGTTACATGAACTACACAAAAGAATAAGTATACATTATGGAGTCTATATCTCAAATGTATACGACAAAAACTACTAATCTAAGTAGTTAACCAAAAGTCAGAGGAATCAATCCCAAGAGAGAAGTCAAGCAGAAGCACCTGTAACATCTCGGTCTGACCCGAGTATTATTTAATAAGAAAATAATAAACGGATCAGTCTAGCTATAAATATCAGGTGAAACGATATAGAATAAGAGATATGACTAAACACATAATAATCACTATGCCAAGCTGTGATATATATAAGTAATTGAAAATCAACAAGAGATTAATCAATATCACCAAATCTACACAGGAATCAAAGAAATGTCATACTCCTTATTTCGTTCACCAAACCACAGATATTGACGATAATATCAATGTCAATCACAAAAGTCAATGACACACAAATTCACCAATGCACAAATATTGACAATAATATTAATGTCAATCACAAAAGTCAATGACACATAAATTCACCAATGCACAAATATTGACAATAATATCAATGTCAATCACAAAATTCAATGACACACAAATTCACCAATGCACAAATATTGATAAAACTTATCAATGGGAATCACGAAAATTGGTGAAACACAAATTCTAGAAATCATCTCAAGAAATCCAGAAATCACAAAGGGGGGGAGGCCTATCACAAACGGGAGCATAAATCCCACCAACACGTGTATCACAAACGGAATGCTAATTCCATGGTTGCTAACCATCACAAATTGAGCCGAAGCTCCACAAACGGCCCGAAGACCATGGGTTGCTACCCCACCAAATTGAGTCGAAACTCCACAAAACGGGGTTTAGTCTCCCTCGCAGACAAAGAGAGATCGCACATTGCTAGTCTAAATCACAAAGGGGGGAAGGCCTATCACAAACGGGAGCATAATGCCCACCAACACGTGTATCACAAACGGAATGCTAATTCCATGGTTGCTAACCATCACAAATTGAGCCGAAGCTCCACAAACGGCCCGAAGACCATGGGTTGCTACCCCACCAAATTGAGTCGAAACTCCACAAAACGGGGTTTAGTCTCCCTCGCAGACAAAGAGACATCGCACATTGCTAGTCTAAATCACAAAGATGATCGTCATGATCATCAAGAAGTGTCAATTACTCTAAGCTAGCAAATATATGAGATTAGCATCATGTCCCATAACCACTAGCTTAACTTAAATATTTACGAACAAATTGTAAGTTTCCACTAGAAAATTGTCACAAGAGATTCAATCGAACAAGTCCAAGAATTAACCGAACCAGTAAACGCAAGCGTTTCATACCACTTGTTTTACTAAGCTGTTTAATTAGATTTCTCATACGAGTGAGGTAAAGGTTTGTATATACTAGTAGATTGGAAAACGGTTTGAGAAAAACGAGCTTTGTAAATAAAATAGTGTTGGAATCGTTTTGATGAAAGAGTTTTGACATTTAATACTAGTATTGAAACCTTTACATTTTTAAAGTGACAAATCACAAAAATGATTGTAGGACAATCAATCACCAAGATTCACATTCAAAGACGTGAATAAAATCCAAAGAAATCGATACCAAATCCATAGAAATGGATATTCCCAAAAATCACGAAGAAAATGTCATCAAAGTCAATAACAAATGATAACAACAAAAAGGGAATCAACACGAATCGATTAAAGTTGGAAATATACTCAAAATTTGGCAAATAGGCAAAACTAGGGATTTCCAGACGTCTGAGGGGTTGTCCAGACGTCTGGATTTGGTTTCTGAAAATTTCCCAGAAATCCATCCAGACGTATAAAACCTAAAATCAGACGTCTGAAAAACATTCAGACGTCTGGGGGAAAGTCCAGACGTATGGTTTTGGTTTCTGGAAATATTCCAGAAAACCAACCAGATGTCTGAAAACACAAATCAGACGTCTAACCTTATTCCAGACGTCTGGAACATTAATTCAAACGTCTGAAATTAGCCACTGCCTTATTTATTCTTCTGCCGTATTTTATTTTTCTCCAGGTTGCAAAACCAGACGTCTGGCATTGGTCTCCAGACGTCTGAAAACCTGGTAAGGGCAACAATTTGCCTAGGCCATATGGCCCAAATGATGTCGGGAGCGATCGAGCGAGCAACGACGACTAAGGATTTACGTCAAATGACAGCCCAGCCTTATAGGCTCTTCGATACACCCCAAATATCGTAATCAAACATCCATAAAAGGATTTTCACAAAAATTGGAATATTCACCCATTCGATCCAAATCAAAAGCAAATGAATATGCACAAATGTTATGAATTCATACCTAACCACAAAGATGGATATAGACATAGATGTGAGATAAAAATCTCACCTTTTCACAAAATCAAACAAGAAGAAGCTTGAAAGCAAATGGAGAATCAACCTCTCTTCAACCCAACCCAATTGAGCTTGAATCAATGGGATCCTCTTGAGTTTGGAGCTAGGAGATGGATTTGCTAATGGAAACTAGGGCTTAGGATTTCCTAATTCTTTTTCTCTTCCACCATTGTTGAAAGCTTGAAGAGTTAGGAATTAGAAAATGAAGTAATGAAGAGTTGGAGTGGGTTGGGACTGAGTTAGTAAGTGGTTAATTTGCTCAGCCCAAACCAAAGCCCTAAGTAAAAAGCGGAAAAATCAACTTTCTCCAAACATATCGAAGCTTATACTCAAAAAGGTCGCAAACGGCATTTTAAACTCAATGGGGGTGGTCCCGAGTCCTAATTCGACCGTATGCAAAAAGTAGCTTTTCGGACTAAAATCCGACTAACGATAAAATATTTAAATAAAATATTTAAATATAAAATCGACAAATATGCGGGTTGTTACAGACTCCCATCCTTAAAGAAATTGCATCCTCGCAATACTTAAGAGGAAAATAAGAAGTAACAACCATGGAAGCATATCAACACAAAAGAAAATTGAAATAAGACGTTCACCATAAGGAGCACGAAAGAGTTAGCAAGAACGGGGTCTCTCAATGAATCCTCTAGATTCCCAAGAGTAATCCCTAAGATTTGAGAACCATTGAACTCTCACAAGAAGGACATCTTTATTTCGAAGTCGTTTGAGCTCCGAAGCAATAATTCGAATAGGATGTTGCTCAAAAGTCAAATTTGGTGAAACTTCAATCCCTCAATAACACCGGGGTCAAGAATAAAAACCGAAAACATAAAAGCATTTCCATAGTTAAAAGACGTGGAAAACGTCAAGAATAGCAGAAAGTTGAGCCGGTGCAACGGCGTAGTACAATCACGGTACGCCCGAGAAACTAGAAACTCGAATAATTTGGAACACCGACGTAGTACAAAGACGGTACGTCAAGTGAACCAAGAAGCCAAGTCATTGATGTAGTGCAAACGGTACATCCAATGAATCAAAAACACTGATGTAGTACAAACGATACATCCAATGTATCAAACAGCAAAGGCATTGATGTAGTACAAACAGTACATCCAATGAATCAAAGACACTGATGTAGTGCAAACGGTACATCCAATGTATTAAACAGCAAAGGCATTGATGTAGTACAAACGGTACATCCAATAAATCAAATACACTGATGTAGTACAAACGGTACATCCAATGTATCAAACAGCAAAGGCATTGATGTAGTACAAACGGTACATCCGATGAATCAAAGACACTGATGTAGTACAAACGGTACATCCAATGTATCAAACAGCAAAGGCATTGATGTAGTACAAACGGTACTTCCAATGAATCAAAGACAAAGTCATTGATGTAGTACAAACGGTACATCCAATGAATCAAAAGTCAAATAATTCGGAACACCGACGTAGTACAAAAACGGTACGTCCAATGAACCGAAGCCCGAATGATTTCGGAACACCGGCGTAGTACAAAAACGCTACGTCCAATGAACCGAACACACTAAAAGAACATCGGACGCAAGTTCATAAAAGAAATGAGATGAAACTCAATAAAACGAAGTACATCAAAATGCCCGATGAACTTGACAAAAAGATAATTTCATTTGGTCAACATCAAAGAATCATCCACTTGTTGCTTACGACTAAACGCATTGGCAACACGATTTCCCCTTCGGGAATAAAAAGAATATCAAGATCATAAGATGCTAGGAACTCGTGTCAACATGCAGTTCCTTAAGAGAACATAAATATTCCAAAGATTTATGATCGAGGTAGAGAACAAATTTCTCATCCAAATATGATGATGCCAAATTCCAAAAGCAAAAACAATAACCGAGAGCACTAGATCATAAGTGGCATATCTAATCTCGATAAACTATAATGATTTAGAAGCACAAGTGATAGCACGTTCTTTATGGCAAGAGAATGGCATCCAAACCAATACAACTAGTATCGGTACAAATAGCAAAGTCTTGGTTCCCCTTTAGGAATCACAAGAAAGAATAAGAGTATCGAAAAGAAAGAACTTCTTTTAAATAATTCTCTTCCCCGAAAAGTTAAAACTTTCAAAATTACATTTTTACTTTTATGTAATAATCTTTCTACAAAAATTTATATTTTTACAAGTCAATATATCGTGTCTGATTGTCACATCAAAGCGTTTAGGAAATTCCTATCGATAACGTTGATCAAGCGCATCGACCAAAATTCTTAAAGCACTCAACGGGCAATACAATCACAAAATCATCTTTTATAGGATAAATAAATCTCTTAAAAAGTTTTAAGAATATTATTTGTTCGTTTCAAGAACAAAAATCTAGTTTTACTTATAAATAAATCTTATGAAAAAGATTTGCAAAATTTTAAATTACCATTTTCATCCAAAATCAATAAATACAAGAATGGTCTCATCGAAATATTCATAGAATATTCGATTTATAAAATGGATGAAATGAGCTGGACAAATTGAATGACATAATAAGTCATTCATAAGAATCATAACAAGTGCGGAATGCGGTAAATGGAATGCTAATTTCCGCAACTCGTAGCAAACGAAAACCGGTGATAAAGTCAAACTGAAAAGACCTTAGCACCACACAAAAGATATTGCTTAGGTGATGATCCTAAGACAAGCTCAAAAATACCAGAATTTTTTTCAAACGATATGATTGAGAGAAATAATACTTTCCTTATCATGCGGGTTTTAAGGAATAAAATGATTCCACCAAATTGGAATCAAAATCACAAAGGAAAAATAGAAATCTGCTTAACAGATTGAAAATGTCGAGGATGAATAGTCCACATGGGACAAAGGATATGGCCTCATAATAATTAAGCCAATCCGTACAAAAGTAAATTCTGAAGCCAAAGTAAATATTGGCTCGGAAAGAAAAGTCACATAAAACAATCTCGACATCTAAACAAAAGCAAATTGAGTGTTGCGGATCTACTATCCGGATTCACAATCCTCAAAGAAGTCATCAAGCCCAAAATATTCAAAGAAAAAGAATCAACAAGTTCTTTTGATATAAAATAGTGAGATGGAAACTATATCAAAAAGAACACGAACAAGATAATCACAAAGCAAATGTCATCAACGATTGAATGAAAAATACCTTCACCGAGAGAAGAGTTTCTAGGGGCTTGCATAATATTTAGCTTTCTCATGTCCTTGTTCAAAAGTTTGGGACATGCAGATAAAAGATGACCCGGTTTCTTGCAGTAGCGACAAGAATGGGGTTTTGGACACATATTCGCATAGTGTTCCTTAGAATTACAATTGTAGCATCCTCCATGATTAGGGATCAGAGTCTTTGCTACAAAAGTAGTTTGCTTCACTCTCTTATTGGGATTAAGGCTCTTGAACTCAATATACCTCTTCTTGGAAGTCCCAATATCACAAGTACTTCCTTTACCAACCTCTCCATAAAGAAGAGTAACATCCCCAAGCTGATTGAAAGAAACTTCAAGTTTCAAAGGTAGAACCATTTCGGGTTTCTTACTCAAAGCGTAGATAAACTCTTGATTCTTTACAAGATCCAAAAGTCGTTGGGCAGACATAAAAACTCCATTCAGGGGAGTAGCACTAGATTGACCGGCACAGGGACGGCCTGGTCTAACCATTTCTCTTCTTTGAGAAAGAAAGAAAGAAGAGGAAAAAGTTATTCTCAAAATAAATATCAAGAAATCTTGATAGATAAAACAAGGAATCATAAAAGAAAATAGGATGAATCGGTACGAAGACTCGAATTAAATCCTTAAGAACGACTCCTAAGAAAGACTTAGGACGATGATCCTTGTTATAATATTCCATATTGTTCCGAAGTTTGGCTTTGATACCAAGCTGTGACGCCCCACCTCTATACCCACGCTAGCCAAGAACATTACAGTGAATGCTGTCAACTAGCACGGAGAATAAGGCTGTTGAGGAGCGACCATCTGTATAATTGCTTTGTGCGAGTACCGACATACCGGATAAAAATATAACTTTTCATCTCAAGAGGAAATCCGACATACCGACACAAACTCAAAGCTACTACACAGTGGCTATAAAGGTCTTCGGAAACAAATATCGAAATAAACATAATACAAATCAGTCACAGACAATTCATATCACAAAGGTGGAAATAGATATGAATATTACACATGAAAGTGTATATCAGAGTAGTGGTCTAAAAAGATCCACAATATCACAAAAGAATAGTTACATGAACTACACAAAAGAATAAGTATACATTATGGAGTCTATATCTCAAATGTATACGACAAAAACTACTAATCTAAGTAGTTAACCAAAAGTCGGAGGAATCAATCCCAAGAGAGAAGTCAAGCAGAAGCACCTTTAACATCTCGGTCTGATCCGAGTATTATTTAATAAGAAAATAATAAACGGATCAGTCTAGCTATAAATATCAGGCGAAACGATATGGAATAAGAGATATGACTAAACACATAATAATCACTATGCCAAGCTGTGATATATATAAGTAATTGAAAATCAACAAGAGATTAATCAATATCACCAAATCTACACAAGAATCGAAGAAATGTCATACTCCTTATTTCGTTCACCAAACCACAGATATTGACGATAATATCAACGTCAATCACAAAAGTCAATGACACACAAATTCACCAATGCACAAATATTGACAATAATATCAATGTCAATCACAAAAGTCAATGACACACAAATTCACCAATGCACAAATATTGACAATAATATCAATGTCAATCACAAATGTCAATGACACACAAATTCACCAATGCACAAATATTGACAATAATAACAATGTCAATCACAAAAGTCAATGACACACAAATTCACCAATGCACAAATATTGATAAAACTTATCAATGGAAATCACGAAAATTGGTGAAACACAAATTCTAGAAATCATCTCAAGAAATCCAGAAATCACAAAAGGGGGGAGGCCTATCACAAACGGGAGCATAAAGCCCACCAACACGTGTATCACAAATGGAATGCTAATTCCATGGTTGCTAATCATCACAAATTGAGCCGAAGCTCCACAAACGGCCCGAAGACCATGGGTTGCTACCCCACCAAATTGAGTCGAAACTCCACAAAACAGGGTTTAGTCTCCCTCGCAGACAAAAAGACATCGCACATTGCTAGTCTAAATCACAAAGGGAGGAAGGCCTATCACAAACGGGAGCATAAAGCCCACCAACACGTGTATCACAAACGGAATGCTAATTCCATGGTTGCTAACCACCACAAATTGAGCCGAAGCTCCACAAACGGCCCGAAGACCATGGGTTGCTACCCCACCAAATTTAGTTGAAACTCCACAAAACGGGGTTTAGTTTCCCTCGCAGACAAAGAGACATCGCACATTGCTGGTCTAAATCACAAAGATGATCGTCATGATCATCAAGAAGTGTCAATTACACTATGCTAGTAAATATTTGAGTTTAGCATCATGTACCATAACCACTAGCTTAACTTAAATATTTACGAACAAATTGTAAGTTTCCACTAGAAAATTGTCACAAGAGATTCAATCGAACAAGTCCAAGAATTAACTGAACAAGTAAATGCAAGCGTTTCATACCACTTGTTTTACTAAGCCGTTTAATTAGATTTCTCATACGAGTGAGGTAAAGGTTTGTATATACTAGTAGATTGGAAAACGGTTTGAGAAAAACGAGCTTTGTAAATAAAATAGTGTTGGAATCGTTTTGATGAAAGAGTTTTGATATTTAATACTAGTATTGAAACCTTTATATTTTTCAAGTGAAAAATCACAAAAATGATTGTAGGACAATCAATCACCAAGATTCACATTCAAAGACGTGAATAAAATCCAAAGAAATCGATACCAAACCCATAGAAATGGATATTCCCAAAAATCACGAAGAAAATGTCATCAAAGCCAATAACAAAAGATAACAACAAAAAGGGAATCAACACGAATCGATTAAAGTTGGAAATATACTCAAAATTTGGCAAATAGGCAAAACTAAGGATTTCCAGACGTCTGAGGGGTTGTCCAGACGTCTGGATTTGGTTTCTAGAAATTTCCCAGAAAACCATCCAGACGTCTGAAACCTAAATTCAGACGTCTGAAAAACATTCAGACGTCTGGGGGAAAGTCCAGACGTTTGGTTTTGGTTTCTGGAAATATTGCAGAAAACCAACCAGACGTCTGAAAACACAAATCAGACGTCCAACCTTATTCCAGACGTTTGGAACAATAATTCAGACGTCTGAAATTAGCCACTGCCTTATTTATTCTTCTGCCGTATTTTATTTTTCTCCAGGTTGCAAAACCAGACGTCTGGCAGTGGTCTCCAGACGTCTGAAAACCTGGTAAGGGCAACAATTTGCCTAGGCCATATGGCCCAAACGATGTCGGGAGCGATCGAGCGAGCAACGACGACTAAGGATTTACGTCAAATGACAGCCCGGCCTTATAGGCTCTTCGATACACCCCAAATATCGTAATCAAACATCCATAAAAGGATTTTCACAAAAATTGGAATATTCACCCATTCGATCCAAATCAAAAGCAAATGAATATGCACAAATGTTACGAATTCATACCTAACCACAAAGATGGATATAGACATAGATGTGAGATAAAAATCTCACCTTTTCACAAAATCAAACTAGAAGAAGCTTGAAAGCAAATGGAGAATCAACCTCTCTTCAACCCAACCCAATTGAGCTTGAATCAATGGGTTCCTCTTAAGTTTGGAGCTAGGAGATGGATTTGCTAATGGAAACTAGGGCTTAGGATTTCCTAATTCTTTTTCTCTTCCACCATTGTTGAAATCTTGAAGAGTTAGGAATTAGAAAATGAAGTAATGAAGAGTTGGAGTGGGTTGGGACTGAGTTAGTAAGTGGTTAATTGGCTCAGCCCAAACCAAAGCCCTAAGTAAAAAGCAGCAAAAATCAACTTTCTCCAAACATATCGGAGCTTATACTCAAAAAGGTCGCAAACGGCATTTCAAACTCGATGGGGGTGGTCCCGAGTCCTAATTCGACCGTATGCAAAAAGTAGCTTTTCGGACTAAAATTCGACTAACGATAAAATATTTAAATAAAATATTTAAATATAAAATCGACAAATATGCGACTTGTTACAGAATGCAGACCACAAAATAGCATCAAAGGCAAAGACTCAGCAATGTCAAAGCCAAGAAGAAACTACATGACAAACTAAATACAGTCTAGATAATCAAGCCAGAGCCACCAAAGTGCAGGGCAACTACAAAGTGCAGCGGAACTACAGAAATGCACCAAGCAAGTGGATGAACCAGACAGAGAACAGCCATAAATTAAGTAGTGCAATGCAGACTTAAAGTTACAAAACAAAATGCCAACTTTCAATGAAACAGATCAAGTGACAACATGTACACCATGATGTAATGTGCACCAGTAATGCAAGCTATAGATACAAAGAACAGAGAACATGCATGAAGAAACAGAACACAAGTGACTGAAACAACTTCATAAATTCTTAACTAGAATTCACAAGATTTCCACTAAAATTCATAGCTTGTTTAGATGAATCAAATTATATAATTTCAAAGTGAAATTGTTGTTATAAGCTTTTTTTTTTACCAAAACTTGATTTTTACTGTAAGATTAAATTTTTTTACAGTTCATTTGTCAAACAATTCTATCTTAAACTATTTTTAAAACCAAGAATATAGTATTATTAACAAATTCTCTTCAGTAATCAATGTCAAATTTCAATTATACAGGAAGTTATAATTATCTAGTGATAATGGTGGTCTGTTATCAACCACAGAGCAATAAATATACAATACTCAGAAACAAGTATGCAGGCAATATCATACTTATAAATACACTTTTATATTCAATCTCAAAGCAATCATTAGAGGCTATAATTCACACATGCAATAAGATTCATCCAGATAGAAAGAACCGTTTATGTGATTGAATTTTGGAATTAAAACAATTAATTCCGGGCTAATTTCAAACCGTCACTGTATATGTTTCGTTTTCTAAATGAATATTCAATTTGAACACTTGAAATTTATTTTTAGAATAATTTCACTTATAACAACCCTCTTTCATTCAGAGTTTATAATTCAAAATCGTTGGTTGTGGTGATTAGGAATTTCCTGACAGGTTTAAAACCTGAAATGGACATACATAGGCAAGATTTGCCTATTTTCAGGCGTGCAAACATAATACACAACAACAACAAAGAACACCACAACCAGAGATCAATAAGTATTGAAACAGTTCACTTCTAAGTACTTCCAAATTTCCTTTTTAAATTTAAGGTTAAAAATGAATAAAATTTAAATAAAAATAAAAGCAAACTTTCTCATTTCAAAACTGGATACAACTTAAATTTAATTCTAGATTAAACTTTAATTTAAAAATTTTACTCATATTTTTAATGAACCTTAATTTGAAAATTGTTTAGAACAAAACACTACAGGTTTTAAAATCTGAGACTAAACACAAATTATACCCAAGACTAGATTTTTAAAACCCAAGCCAGAAATCTTTGTGAATAAACATTCAAAAATAAGATTTACATCCATATCATCATCTTAACTTCCAGAATTCATAGCTTAAATAGAAATCATTCACAAGCCAAAAATGATTCACATTCATACATGTACATTATCACTTATACAAAACAATTCCAGGTACCAAACCAAAAATCACAACACACACTAGGCCTAAGTCATTTATTTACAGGTAAACAGAGAAAAAGGATTTTGTTTGCTAAGTTGATTCCAGGTTGTAAAAGAATCAAGCCTTTTATTTTCAAGCTTTGCTTTAAAACTTTTTAAAAACTGCAGTTGCCCCAAGCCACAATCCCATACTGTATTCAAGATTTTTTTTTTCTTTCTTTAGTTTGAAAACTACAAACTAGATTGAGCTTATCTTTAAGCATACGCACAAGTGTGCAGTGTATTTCAAATCAAAAATCCAGTTAAAACAACCATGCAACCAATAATCACAATTGAACATACATTTATCAAAGCATACTTCGATATTTACTCGAACTTCCACCTAAATAACCAAGTTAAGAAGTTTACTCACAAGTATTAATTTTCTTTACTACATTTTCCTTAACCAGATTTAAAGATCCATCACTTGCAGCAACAACAAACAAGCAAAGTTTTTGATATAGCATCTGTTCTTATCAGATTTTAATGATAGCATCTGCTCTCAATAGTTTAAATTCAAGCAATCGAGCAAGTGATAGCAAATAACACCCAACAAACATACATGCAGAGACTTATCTGTACTTATCAGTTTAAAAAACAAATTTCAAATAGCATCTGTTCTTATCAGTTTAAAACAAATTTACCGAGCAAATGGTAGCAAATAACACCAATAACCATACATGCAGAGACTTATATGTTCTTATCGGTTTTAAAAGCAAATTAACCGAGCAAATGGAAGCCAAATAACACCAAATCATAGCATCAACCAAGCACCCAATTCAAACAAATTTAAAAACTTGAATAACGATTAATCATGAGAAAACTCACCATTGCTAGCTGGGTAGAAGACGACGCAGCCAGAGAGAGCAATGATAAAACGATCGAGCAAGGCAACGCAATCGAATGAAGGCCCCAAATTATCACAAGCCCTAACTTAGTCGATCGGAGGAAGAAGAAAATTGAAAGCCGCCACTATTAATCTTTTTTCTTTCATTTGGTTTAGGGTTTTCAACGAAGTGAATGGATAATGGGACCAGGTTATTAACATTAGATAATATCGCAACCCAACAAAAAAAAGAGAATGGGCCAATATTATACAACCCATAAATTATTAAATAAAATTTCTTTTATTATTTTTTTTATTTTTTTTCATTTTGAATTTCAATTGGTTTTGTTATTTCTTTGCTTTGTTTTGTTTTTTTAAATTATGTTGTTAAAATTTCTCCAATGTAGTTACATTATATTTTACAAAGTTTATAAATATGTTGTTTGAATTTTAACTATGTGCATTTCTTAATTTATTTTGTATTGATTAAAATTTTATTCCTTTTTTATTTAAAAGAAAATAAAAATGTTATTTAAAAACTAACCACCCATTTATAAATTTACATAAATAAAAATCCTTGTATCCAATATTATTTTTCTAAGTCATTAGTTTGAATTAAAAATACAAATTCAATATTCAATTTCAACTCCAAAGTCAAATTTAAATCTTTATTCAACTTTGTATAGATTAAATTTTAAAATTTAATCGCCAAAATCCTAGTTATATTGGGAATTCAATTTAAATTATCATTCAAATATTTAAAATTAAACTAAATATTTCCAATTTAAATTGTTCAAAATTCAGGATCGTTACAATTGATTTCCCGCATTGTATAGCGGATAAGACCCTATTGCGCCGCCTATTAAGCGGATAATATTTTATAAATCCCATATACCGCGATATTCCGTCTTGAAGCGGAATTGGTATTGTGCTAATGTCTGTGGATGCAGGGAAACAGGTTGGAGGGATCCAACTGGATTCCTCAACCGTATTTATTTATTTACATATATTGTGATATTTGATTGATTATCATATCGTTATATGATGTTTGAAAGTCGTGATTTACTATTTGATGTGTTGCATCATCGGATCCAATTTTGAAGTTTAAAAATAACGATTTTGATTTTTAAGGGATTTCTAAAGTGATTTTTGAAAGTATACGTTTATAAAAAATTTTGGAATTGATTCATCTAAAGTAAATAAACGTTATAATTTAATGTATAAAAATTATGATTTTTGAGAAATACAGTTAAAAGTTGATTTTTGAAAATATGGGATTAATGATTTTATAAAATAGTTTAAATTGGGATTTCTGAATTTATGATAAAAAGTTTAAAAATAGGATTTATGAAATTTGATTATTTTATAAATCAAAATGATGAAATTATAAAGGAGTTTAAAGACGTTTAAAAAGAATAATATAAATTGATCCATATAAAAGATTTATAAATTGATATTTATAAATTAAAAAAATATTGGAATTGTAAAACGAGTTTTTATAAGTGTTAGAATGAATTGTAAATGAATTTCGTAAATGAATGAAATTTATAGAATTATAAACGGTGAAGTTATAAATGGAATTTTATAAACAGTAGGTTTATTAAATTTGTAAAGTTATTTAAAAGAATAGATTTTGGATAAATAAATGAATCTTATAAGTTATAAGATTTATAATTTGGGAAGTTAAAAGAACAATTTTGTAAACAAATAAATTATAAGCATTTAACTTATAATATGGACTTTCGGTATGTAATTGAATTATAAATCGAATAGGTTAATAAAGGAAATTTATAAGAGGAAGTGTTATAAAATAAATAGAAATGGAATTTATAAACATTGTTTTTTAAATCCGCAATGACTTATTTTGATAAGTAAATTGTTGTAATTTATTAATGGAGTTAAATTCACGTTTTATACAGTGAATAATCCTTTAAAATAAAATGAATACAAAGGATGAAATTGGTTAACAAGGTATATTCACGTTTTTGAATAGTGAATAATATATTAAAGAAAATGTTTTGGATGTGATGTTTTAAATAGAATTAAAACGATCTAAAGATGTTTAAAATGTATTAACTATCGAAACCATAGATTTCAACATTCATTGTTGAAATAGACGTTTTCGAGAAATAGAAGGAAATGGTGGACTATAACACTGTTGTTATAGTAAACGATTTCCGAAAGGAAATGTTTTGTATAGTATCGGGATTTATATATCTATTTTAATTTCGAATCCCTATACTAGTGATTTTGGGTTGTCGTAACGATGTTTTACGCAACATTCATTTTGGCCCAAATAAATAGGTTTAAGAGAATGTTTTCCTTAAAGAATGAAATATATACTTAATTTCAATTTAAGTATATTGAATATTTTCCAAGTATAGAAAATAAAAAGACTTGTGAATTACTTATAAATAAATAAATATGGAAATGTTTTTTCCAATGTGAAATGAAAAGTTTAGAGAATTTATCTTTTTGAAGATAAATTGAAAATGAATAATTGAAAACGTATATTCATAGATATTTTAGAATATAAATTCACTATGGAATTTATAATGGAAAGGGGAATTTGTTTAAAAATAAATATTGATTTATTTTTGAAGTATTGAAAATTTATATCTTGTAAAGATATTTTTGAAAAATAAATAATTAGGAAAATTATTTGGAATCTGGTGATGTTGTGCATATCCATTGATAGTTCAATAACCGACTATCAATATTTACCTTTAAATAGGTATTTGTTGTGATTTGCTTGAAATTGAATGCCACACTTATTATTTTTTAAAATAAGCGCTCACTATTCGGGTTAACCGGGAAAGGACCTTAGGGTCGTATAACCCATTCCGAATATGTAATACGTCATCATGAATTGCATTTAAAGACCGATGTTGAAGACCGGATATTTTCGAAAACGAAAGGGTTTCTTGTCGATTGTCTCTGCATTGGCTGATCCCCGGTATAGAGACTCCATATGTGATGGGAAGTCCGGTCGTGATTAGTGAATATCCGGATTGCAAGGACTTCTTTGTAAGTGCCTTCGGTTCTGTTCGAGCCCGGAACAGACTTGTATGGATTGTATGTCTGACATTACAATTGAGATATAAAGCTGATTTCTTTCAAATATATTTCTGTTGGTGGCGAAGAATTTATTCTCTTAGCTTAACACCCTTCACTGAGACGTACGAGCTCAGAGGTTATGTAGTTGAATGTTATCAGCAATATATTCCCAATTTGGTAATGTGACATGCTGAGTGTTGCTGTGAAATGATCATTGTTTGATCATTTGTTATATGATCATTTGTTTGATCGTTTATCTTTATGATCATTTCTATGATCATTTGTTGACCCAAAGCACAGCTTTTGTATAAAGCGTGGCTTTGTGGACGAGACTTCGTCGAGCCTCACACCCCGAAATGGTCAAAACAGGAAAGACGCGGCAAGGTTATGAGGGGTAGCTCCCTTTAGGGTATGTGCATTTCCTTATGGAAAAGGGTGGTATCATGGCATGGAGCCTAGATACTTACTCATGTTGAAACACTTTATTTATTATGGTGTGATGTTGATTACGAGCGCTCGGATAAAGGTCCGAAAGGACCGGGGGATGGCATGCTCGTGTCAGTAGTTACCCAGTTAGGGGTAACCCGGCCTTGTGTTGGCAGAGATCCGGTTAGGTTCTCGGGGACGTCCTTCCAGAGGCGTTCTCATGTGGAAATGGGAAGTTCCTTGGCCTGGCCATTTGTTGGAAATCCAAAGAAACAATACGATCTTGTACGGTTTTACTTGTAGAACCTATTATTCAGTTATGGTGGCGCCCCACTGTTTGGATGGTAGCTATAGTAGGCATAAGTGCGGAATGCCTATGCTGGCTAAGATTTATATTCTACTTTCGAAATCATTTTATGCACTATGCACTAATAATAATATCAAATGTTCTTTTTAATGCGTATCAAGCATCTTTGACTATCATAAGGAGAAATGTCCTCTGATTCTGCGTTTGCATTGTGTGTGTGTGCGGGAGACCTTGTGCTAGTCTCGATTTTAAAAGCATTGTGGATTGACTTTTAAAATATTCCTCTATTTTGATTTTAAAGAAAAATAAACTGTTTTAGTTCTCACACCAGTCTTGCTCATCTTAGTGAAATGTGATGGGGGTTCTCGCTTCGCGGTTAGGTGGCGAACAGGAGACTCTTACCCCTACACGTCCTCTTTACGAGGTTGATTAGGCGTAAGCTGAGACAGTCAAGAGGCTGGCCGTAAAAGCAAGTTTGGGATACCATTTGTAGCCACGGTGGGGCTGGGATGGTTGAAAAGCCTACCGGTTGTGACTGCTGTCGACGGTTGAAAAGCCTAGATGTGACAATGTGGTATCAGAGCATGTGGTTAAGCGACAACCATGGTTCTGTTGGGTATTACTCATTAGAGATAGAGTCAGTAGTACTCTAGAATGAGTTTGAGTGTAATAATAGATACGAGCGCGTATTTGTTAGTGAATATAAAATTGTTTTTGAATCGGGTAAATAAGGTAATTTTGCCCAAAATATTTTTTTGATAGAAAAGAAATGATTTTCTATGAATTATTATAGTATATGGTTGCATGGTTGTTAGGAAGTAATAGTATTAAATTATTATAATTATTATATGGAATTAAGCAAGAAAATAAAATGTATAACCAAAGATTAGAGATAAATTCATTTAACAAATGAAATTTATAAATATGAATTAAAAATATATAAGGAAATGAATTCATATACAATTGGGATTTGTAAAATAAATTGTAAATAAATGAATTGGAATTGAATGATGAAATGAGATTTGATTTGATCAAATTGAATAAAAATCAAAACTTGAAGAAAATAAAATAAAATGGACTGAATTCAAGTAAACTAACTTGATAAATTATTAATTCATGGACAAATGAATTGGAATTTGAATTGGTTAAATTAAAGTTTAGTCGTGAGATAAATTTGAAGATAAATTTGAATTTGTATATAAATTCAAGTAAGTAAAAGAAATAAATTGAAATTCCCTTTGTTAGTAATTAAGTAAATTCGAGATGAATTGAATATGGAAATTGAAATTTAAAATGAATAAGTGAATGTACTAATTGAAATGAATTAGTGAATAAAACTAATTTAAAGTAGTAATGTGAATTAGCAAATGAAAGTTAATCGTTAGAATTCAATATTTAGAATTGAGAATTGAATTCGAATGGAATTGAAATTGTGAATTGAATTCAAATGAAATTGAATGGAACTGAATTGAAATTGAATTGAATGAAAATGGATATGTAACTTCAATAGTGAAGTAAAAATGTATAAGAAGTATACGTTGAAAATTTTGTAATGGAATTGGCAAAATGGTTTGAATGTTGGAATTGGATATTATGGATAGCGGGATATACAGGTGTATTAAAAGAAATGGAATTGGGATTTTGATTTCAAAGGTGAAATTGAATTGCTCGACAAAAAGGTACGTATTTGAATTTCAGTATGAAATTTGGTGATTTTCTTCTCCAGCCACTTGGCTTTCTCTTTTCTTTTTGGATTCTGAGGGGCCGTAGCGCCATTTTGTAGTCGTATCGAGCTAGCCGTGCAAAGGAGACGATGGTGAAATTTTTCGAAAATTTAGGGTGTTAGAAAAATTTTGAGAAAATTTTGAAAGTTAAAAATTTGAATTTTGAAGTAAACAATATTGTTTGGAACCTATAATTGAAGTTGGAAAGCTAGTTGAAATGATAATGAATCTCTAGTAAAAGGATTTAGGTTAGCAAGTTGATAAAACTATTTGGATTGTGAAAAAATGATAGACAGGATACGGGCATTCTTCTTAACTTGTAATTTCTAGACGAAATTCTTTTAAGGGGGGAAGATTGTAAAGACCCAGAATTTTGAACAATTTAATTTAAATATTTGAATGATGGTTTGACTTGAATTTAAAATTATCAGAATAAATTTGGCGATTAAATTTTAGAATTTAATCTATTGAAAGTTGAATAAAAATATGAATCTTCTATTTTAAGCTGACTAAAATTATTTCAAAGGCTTGTAAGATTCATATCGATAATATTGAAGATTATAGAAGCTTTAGAATTGAATTTGAAAGTGAATTGTTCAGTTTTGAAATTTCTACCATTGAATCGATATTTAAAAATAGCCTTCCGAGGCACAGTCTAGGATTTCGACGAAACCAGTTCCATTGGGTCCGTAATATTTAATTATTATCAGATTTCAAATTTCGTATTTTTAGGAGTTGTCATGTGAGCACACGGTGAGTAAACGCATTGAAATTAAATCGAATTCGATTTAAATTTAAACTTTTAAAATTTGTCACATCAGTTACTTTTCATCCCTAAAATCATGCCTAGCATTATGCCTAAAATTACACAGATGATCACGGAGGCAAAACACGTTCTCTCTGTAAATCATGCAACCCATGTTCTTTCAGTTTTAAATTACCATCTTCCCTCGTTCAAAAAAACAAAATCACGAAGTTAAAAATCATGGCCACTTCTGAAAAAAATAACAGAGACCCAACTTCCCCCTTTCCTTGTTCAATCTCAAAATCGAAAATGCATTCATTTATAAAAATAAAAAATAAACAAATCACCGAAGCCACCAGTTCGAAATCGCGAGGCAAGGCGAATCGATGCAGGCTAGGGCATCGATGGAGTGGGCGCGCGAGTAGGGGAATTCGCGTTCGATTTTTGGAGGTGAGGCGACGCGAATGGGATCTCGGTGGTCACGAAGATGGTTTTTGGAACGCAGGTGTTAACGCTAAAATTTAAACGCTAACACCCCAGCGAGTAGATAACAGTTATGAAAGCACCACCCGTTGGTACGGGAACAAGATACAAGTAAAGAAATTGCAGAAAAGCAGTAAAAGACGACAGTTTTATAGTGGTTCGGCCTAAAATCGAGCCTACGTCCACTTTGATCTCTTTATTGCTGAACAAGTACAACTTATACAACTTTCTTCAATTACAATCCACTCTAGACTGCTAGTACAAACTTTGACGGAGAATTATCTTTCAAACTCATGATAAATGATGTGGATTCTCTCTCTTGAATTTGATGTAATGTCTTCGATGTTTGGAGTGCTTGAAGTGTTGCTTGAGTCGAGAAAATGGCAGAGTTTTGGCGCTTCGAGAATGAACCAAAAGTCCTCTCCAGAGTTGGAGGTGGATGTCTATTTATAGAGAGCTCTGGGTGAAAAAAGTTGCTAAGTCCTAACTCGTTGCCGACTTAAGGTAAGTCGTTGTTGACTTAGGATGAGTCGTGACCGACTCATTGAGCTGAGTCTCTGGTTTATAGAGAGCTTCCTGCCTTTTTCGAACCCACGCTTCAAGTACTGGGTCGTTTACGAGTTACGAGTCGTCGAGTCATGAGATAAGTATCACCCCTTAACTCCTCTTTGCTTACGAGTACCGGCTCACTCCTTATGAGAAGCGGCATCACTTTTTCTCTGAGTGTTAGGTCGCACGCGACTCATTGCGATGAGGCATGAGTCGGCAACGACTCATAATAAGTCGTAGATCATGTCTTTGGGTTGTAGTTGAAGCATTTGTCAGTACTTCATTGATGTCTCGCCAAGTGCTTCATACGATGAGTCGCTAAGCCGGTGTGCCATGAGTCGGTGGGCCACTGAGTCGTTGAACCACTTCACTCATGAGTCGCTAGAAGTATTGAGTCGCTAAGTTGCTTTACTGGTAAGTCGCTGAGTACTATGTCGCTTCATTCCTAAGTCGTTAGCTTAGGATGACTCAATGAGTCGCATATCCCATGAGTCGTTCGCATCTTAACACACTAGGTCGCAAAGCATTTTAAGTCGCTAAAGCCACTGAGTCGCTCCTTTACATGAGTCGGTAACTATCATGAGTCGTAAGCTCCTTGAGTCGCTCGGCGTTAACAATTGCCCCTCGAAGTATACGCTTAGATCATGAGTCGTATGCTTCGACTTTCTTCTTGAGTCGTGACCGACTCAAGGCAGCTTGTGACTCGTGAGTCCTTTCTTATTCTCCCCTGTCTTGGATATAAGCTAATGCGTTGCTCTTCTTCCTCACTTAATCATTGCCTCAACACCTTGTGCCGCCATTAACGAATCTTCCAATCTCATTTCCGAAGGCGAATTCAACCCTGTTACACTCCGATTCATCCCAACCATTATACCTCGTAAGCAAATCCGATCTTAATCCATAATAATCAGCGTTAAATCACAAATTCTCATCTTTCGGCTTTAATTTGTCTTCATGCGTTGCGCTTCACTTCGAATTGTTATAATCGATTCTAGATCACTATCCGATACGCGAGCTTAGCAATGCATTGAATTTAAGATCGATGCGAAACATTTCAGATTGTTTTTCGGGTGATTTGTTGGTATGGACGGATGATGGGTTCCATTGGGAATGTGATAGATCTTTGTTGCCTTAGCACTAACGGGTTAGTGGATTGAGGCAGAGAAAGGGGGGCTGTGAGATGAGGCGTGGCGAGGAATTCCACGAGTTAGCAAATTAGGTTTTGAGTCGCTGGTCGAGTCAGCTAGGAGCCATGAGTCGTGGCCGAGACATCCTGAGTCGCTGCCGAGTTAGGACTTAGAGAATTCCGCATGCCCTTGAACCGAGACCCCTTGACTCATACAATGCGACTTACTGATGCAGTGATCTTCCTGTTAAGCTATGAGCAACTTTAGGTTTGGATGCATGGTGTCGTGCCTTGTGTCTCTTAACTTGATTTAGATTGCCTTGAATTTTAAGCGACCTTGGGAACTTGAAATTTTGACAGAACTAGCTTATGTTTCTATCCTGAAGTTTGAATTGCAGTGACAACTCTAATAACTATGTTATGCTTTGCCGCTGGATTATGCTACCTTTAATATTGATGACCTGTTAAATATAACATTCACAGAAAACTGGGACAAATATACTGTCATTGATTGCCCACATCGAACGACAGATTAGTTAATGATAGATGATTAACTTGAATAAACTGTATGTATGAAGTGCTTTTAACATATCAATTTCAAACGAAATACCAAAGCAATACTGAAATAGTCAATTGAAATCGACTTGCTTGCACTAATATTATGTTTGAACTTTCAGATTAACAAGTTCTGAAATGTTTACAATCGATCAAGCATCGATTAGTATAATTCCAGTTATATATACTTGTCACTTTTTATTAGTCTTGCACAACACTTCACACTTTTTAGGAAACGCGCACCTTCGCATTAGAACATCCAGTTGCTTGTGTAGAATGACCTCCCACCGAGAAGAAGAAGTGGTAACTCAAGAGGAAGAAACTTTTCCGATAGCTGTTCCCATAGAGAATCCTCCGGAGAGAACCCCGACTATTCTAACTTCGAGAGCGTTTGTCCAGCTGCGCACTCAATTTGGCTTTGCTGAAAGTGATGTTCTTTTCCCTGGGCCAAGTGATTCTGCTGACAATCCTCCCTACGGCTTTGTTGCAGTCAATCGCCAAATGTGCTTAAGTGGGGCGATTCCTCCTTTTAACGACTTTCTCCAACAGTTCCTGCTTCGGTTGTCTATCTCTCCATTCCAATTACACCCCAATGGCTACGCCATTCTGATGGGGTTATGTGTTCTATTCAGGAGAGTTTTGGATCGATTACCAAACTTCGGGGAGATCTGCTATTTTTGCTCATTCACGAAAACTAAAGACCATCCCTCCATCGTGGTTATAAGAAGCGCTCGAAACCGCAAACTTATTACTGATCTCTCCGAAAGCGCTCACGGATTTTTGAATCAGTTTTTCTTTGTTCGCTGCCCTCCAGGGTTTTATGCCATCTGGAGAGTGGGAAGTAAGATTTCCTGTCTTTACTTTTTCCGTTTTGAAACTTTCTCGAGATCTGAACTCTCAGTTGCTAATTTCATTCTTTTCCTGTTTTTAGCACTTCCACCCCCTGCTAGGGACCCAAGTCTTAAGCAAATTTTTGAAAGATTAAATGCCGTGCCGGTAGAAGAGAGGAGCATAAAGTTTCTGCTAAACGATGAACTTTTACATCAATACGGACTCCTCCATCCCTCTCGCTTTACTCGGCCTCGTGAAGCTCCAACGGAGGTTCCTGATTCTCTGGTGAAAACTCCTGATCTTCCGATCTCCACTAAAGAGCAAATACGAGGAGAAATTTCTACAGAAACCTTATTAGTAAAGTTCTCTACTCCAAGAGACGATACGGGACCCTCCGAAAAGCACGCACTTGCTCCCATTATTGAAGAAGAAGAGGAGCCCCTTTCCCAAACCAGGAAGAGTGCTGACAAAGGAGCTGATGGAGGGAATCAGGTTGGGCATGACAGTGATGACGTCTTTGGGGATTTAAGTGACATAATTATTACTTCCCAAGAGCTCTTTAAAGAAGACCCTGCTCATGGTAAAGCTATACCTCCGACGATTGAAGCAACATCTGCCCTCCAACATACTCTAACTCCTTTATCTCAAGAATTGTCATCAACAGTGAAATCTATCACTTCCCCCCAACAGAGGAGTGGTTCGTTAGTCCAACGCGAGTAGCTTGCACTTCACACACAACTAAGGATTTTCCAGCACATTTATGCACTTATCTTCTTATACTTTAGATATTTCTAAAGCTTATCTTTTCTTATTTCAGATTCTTCAATGACACGCGGCGGATCGTATTATCAGGATTTCCAATGCTACGGGGGGCGTGGTCAATATGATTATCGGCCTTACTTTCCCTCCCATAGAGAGTCTGACGAAGAGAGGGCTGCTCGAAAGGCTCGTGAAAGGAGGGATGCAGAAGAGCGTTATGACAGAAGGGATAGGGATGAGCACCATGATTCTCTGCAGAGAAGTGACGACTCTCACAAAAGGAAATCTCACGACGACCGAGGAAAAGGTCATGCAGCTGAAGATTCAGGCAAACGAGCCCGATATGGTGAGAGACATGCTTCCACTATTCCCGAAAAGCCTACTGCCCCTGCCCCTCTTGACATTCCTTCCGACTCTCCTGCTCTCGGGAAGGAGGACATCCAGACAATAATAAGCAGGCCTAAATTTCAAGTGGGACCTGGCCCAGCCACTTTACAAAGTCGTTTTCCACAATGGTGCTTAAAGGGTGTGAGATTCGACCTTGACCTGGTTCCTATTGACAAGCCTGCTATGCTACGAAATCTTGACGCCGTCAAACTTGATATCGAGAGGATGTCAAACTGGCAGAAGCTTGTTGATGAGCTTCAAAGAGTTAACCGTGCCAACTTAGAGGCCATGCTCACCATGGAAAATGATAAGGCCGAATGGCAAAAGGTCGTTAAGCAACACGACACCGAAATGAGGAACATTGCTTCTTATAATGAGGAGCTTGAAGCAAAAGTCGAGGAATTGAAACATGAGCTTGCTGCTTCCTCTACTTCATATTCTCAGAAAGAAGAAGTGCTCCTGAAGCAAGTGAGAGACGCTCACGCTAGCCAGAGGGATGCCGAAGACAGGCTCGAAGCACAAAAAAGAATCAGTGAAGGCTATGTCTCTGATATTGCTGAGCTTCGAAAGAAAAACAACTCCCAGGAGGCGGAGATACAAATGCTTAAGCTTCAGCTTGCCAAAACTGAAAGGGAGCGCGATGAGGCTGTTGCCGGCAAAATCGCAGCCGAAGAATCTCATGAGGCGACCAAAAAAAGCTTCGGCTCAACATTATTCGACTTCTACTTGCATAGCGTCTTGGGGCGTGGAAGCCTCGCTTTTCTTGGTCCTAAGTATGAAATCACTTTAGCTGAAGTGTGGGAGGCCGCTCTTGAGATGCTTGGTGCTGAAGGTGCCGGTTACGACGAATCAGCCCTGGAAAGGCATTATTTTGATGATGACGCTCGCGCTGCCCTTGCCAAGGGAAAGGAACAACTTTCCAAATTAAGAACTGAAGTGACGGAAGGGGACCGGCTGGGGAAAACCACTTCAACTACTCTAGTCCAGCCACCTTCTTCGTCTGAAGTCGACATTATTGGTTCCAGTTCCCATCTTGCATCTCCCACCAAAGTTACCACTGAGATTACAAGCATACAAGGTGGAGACGAGGGTGATGAGAGCGCTGATGCGCAAGCTTATGAAGTCGATATCAGGAAACCAGCTTCTCCAGGTAACTTCACTGTTAATCCCGCTACTGTCAATTCTGCTCAAGCGGGTTACTCGTTTATTTCGCATGAGTTTCACGAGCTCCTTGGCTATTTTCTCAACCTTGACGAGCCTTCATCTCCTCTCTTTACTGACTTCATTGGTGAACCTTCATCTCCTCTTTTTACTGACTTTAACCTCTCTTTTTCTGTAGAAAAAGTATCAAGCACTGCTCAAATCTCTACTTCTCCGGTAATCCCTCCTCCATCTCTTCAGGTGGCTCCTCCCTCTGCTTCGCAACCTGGATCACAGGAGGAACAAATAGAGGCTCTCCATGGCCTGGATGATCCCATTGCTTCGCAAGAGCAAAAAGATGAGGGACTTGAGGGAGGCGACATATCTCCGGAGCGGACTCCTTCTAACAATGTAACTTTATCTAAACTTGTCACTCCAGGAAGTGAGTCTTCCTCGAAGAGGAGAAGGAAGCAAGGAGCATCAAAGAGGAGAGGGAAGATAATCACTGCCACTGAAGAGGAGCCAGAAGTTGGGCCAGCTGCGCCTACCTCTCCTTCCTCCCTTATACCCACTGGCCGACCTGAAAAGCTGGTCATTCGGTCGGGTAAAGGGTCCAAAGGCAGTAAAAAGAAATGAAGACTTTAGCTTTTTGTCTTTTGTATGAACTGGCCGAGAGTTGTGCGGGTACCGGCCCCCGCTTTTATTTTAAAACCTGTATCTGCATTATAGTTGAATAAAATGATTCTTCGTTTGTACAAACTCCTGTTTGAATTTGAGTATGCATTTATTATTCATTTTTGCACAAGTTTATTTATATGATATTGCAGCGGGCTTATGGTATGTTGTTTGAGTATTACTTTACTGGTGCAGCTATACTACTATACCATGTTGCCCCCATACCTTAAGCTTGCTGCAATATTTTATACTTCGAGGGGACTTGCACTCTTATTTGTTAAAGAATAATTATTTTATTCTTTAAAGAAAATTTTTGTAGAGTACAACTCCCTTCGTATAAGTTTTTACGCTTTGTCGTTCGAATAAATCACTTTTTTTCTTTTGCTTATGTGCATATTTTACCAAGTGAATTCCTCTATGTGGCAAAGCGGACCTCTGAAGGGTACTTTAACTTCTTTTCTTTTTTTTTTTTTTTTTTTTACGATCATTTTCCATAGTAGGCAAATTACTCTTCCTTTGAAAGTTAAAGTATGCTTTTGATGAGGATTTTTTTTTTTATACAAAATTGTACCTCTGAGGAGGGATTTTTCACGTTTCAACACTTGGAAGTTTTATTTCAATCTCGGTGAAACGTGTACCCCCAAAGAGTTGTGCCTTTGAAGAAAGCCTTTTCACGTTTCAACACTTGGAAGTTTTATTTCAATCTTGGTGAAACGTGGGCTTTCAGGAAGGTCTTTGTTTTGTTTTTGCATTTCAACTTTGGTGAAGCGAAATTCCGAAGAGCGGTTATTACACTTCAACTCCTGGCGAAATGTGCCTCCGAAGAGGGCTTTTATTTTGTTTACATTTCAACTCTGGTGAAGTGATATCCCGAAGAGCGGTCATAACACTTCAACTCCTGGTGAAATGGGCCTCCGAAGAGGGCTTTTATTTTGTTTACATTTCAACTCTGGTGAAGTGATATCCCGAAGAGCGGTCATAACACTTCAACTCCTGGTGAAATGGGCCTCCGAAGAGGGCTTTTATTTTTTGGCATTTCAACTCTGGTGAAGTGAAATCCCGAAGAGCGGTCATATCACTTCAACTCCTGGTGAAATGGGCCTCCGAAGAGGGCTTTTATTTTTTGGCATTTCAACTCTGGTGAAGTGAAATCCCGAAGAGCGGTCATAACACTTCAACTCCTGGTGAAATGTGCCTCAGAGAGGGTTTTCATCGCCTGGAAGTTACTCTCTCATGGTTGGAGGGTCATGACTCCTCCAATCTTTTTTGTTGAGTAGAGAACTTTCTTTTTTGTGGCGTATGACCCATTAGAGGTCTTTTATCCTCCGAAGAGGACTTGTGCCGCTGATGGTAGCTTTGGTTGTTCCTCTGTTCACTTGCTTATGCCTTTTCAGCGATCCTCTCTCTTTTTTTTCCTTTTTCAAGTTTTCTTTCCCCTTTTCTTGCAAATGGCTTATTTAATCCAAGGAAGTGTACTTCATTGTTAGGCAAGTTCGTGAGAACGGGCACTAGCTTCCTAATTGGATATTTGTTTGTCCAAACAATCTCAATTTATCAGCAAGGGCCCGTTTCTATCGAAATCATTAGCCGTTCAATTGAAGTATTTCCTATCTAGGATTTGAATTCGGGGTCTTTACGACTTGAAATTTGTTTGTTGAATGATGGTGAGAATCGCTCGGTCTTATTATGCGCAAGTTCTTTTTCCATTGTCTGCAAAAATTTAAATCGACATTTCAGCAATACATTTTATGTACTTTTATATCGAAAATAAAGCAAACATGTAATAAAAATAAGGAACACAAGATTTATAGTGGTTCGGCCAAGAATTTGGGCCTACATCCACTTTATATTCTTTCATTATTTACTTGCATCAGTTTCACAATTGCTTTCAATTACAAGAATCATACATTCATAATTCTTTTTACAATGTTTCAACAGAATTTTCAAGTAAAGTATGGACGCAAGTGATTGCTGTTCCATGCCCTTGGGATTTGATCTCCATCAACAGTGGTGAGCTTGAATGTGCCGTCAAGAAGTTTCTGACCTATTACATACGGTCCTTCCCAATTTGGCCCAAACACACCTGTCGCGGTCATAATTCTTTTCAGGACTAGATCTCCAATTTCAAAGCCGCGTTGTCGAACTTTGGAATTGAAATGTCTGGCTACCCTTTGCTGATGAGCTGCAACTCTGAGATAAGCTTCATCTCTTTTTTCATCAAGGAGATCCAGCGCTTCAAGTTGTAGCTTTTCATTTTCTGCTTGATTGAAATGGATTCTTCTGTGTGAAGGGACCTCTGTTTCAACCGGGATCATTGCTTCCGATCCGTATGCTAACGAAAAAGGAGTATGCCCAGTTGCAGTTTTGTGAGTAGTTCTGTATGCCCATAGTGCAAGTGGTAGTTTATCGACCCAACCACCTTTTGCTCTTTCGAGTTGCTTTTTGATGGTTGATTTGATGATCTTGTTCACTGCTTCCACTTGCCCGTTTGCCTGCGGATGAGCTACTACCGAAAAGCTTTTCTGGATTTTGAATCGTTTGCAAAAATCCTGGAATTCCTCGCTTTCAAACTGAGTACCATTGTCTGTGATTATTTTCTGAGGCACACCGTATCTGCAAATGATATTCTTGGTCACAAAGCTTATCATTTTCTTTGAAGTGATAGTAGCCAATGGTTCAGCTTCAGCCCACTTAGTAAAATAATCAACTGCAACAATAGCATATTTAATCCCTGATTTAGCAGTTGGTAGCGGCCCAATGAGATCCATCCCCCAAATTGCAAATGGCCATGGACTGACCATCTGTGTGAGTTCGGTAGAAGGTGCTCTAGGAATTTTGGCATATCTTTGGCATTTGTCACATTTTCGGGAGTAATCTGCAGCATCCCGATTAATTTCTGGCCAAAAATATCCGTATCGGAGAATTTTCTTTGCTAATGTTTGACCACCTGAATGATCACCGCATTCTCCTCCATGCACTTCAGCTAGGATTGTTTTGGACTCTTCCCGGGATACACATCGAAACAATGGCATTGAGAATCCCCGTCTGTACAATCGGCCATCCTGAATCACATAGCGAGAGGCCTTCCTTAGTAGCTTTCGTCTTTCTATCGAGTTTTCTGGCAGAGAACCTCGGAGTAGGTAATCCAGTATTGGAGTCATCCATGACTCTTGTTCTTGAGATACATTCATAATCCAGTCTATATCCATCTCGTCTATACTTGGCGTTGAAAGGACTTCTACAGGGACCAATCCCAATAGTTGAGCTTCACCAGAACTTGAATATTTTGCGAGGGAATCTGCCTTCATATTCTCTTCCCGAGGAATGTGGCTTATTGAATAGTGATCGAGTTCACATAGGAGTTCCCAAGCCTTTGACAAGTAGGAAGGCAGGTTTCCACCTTTTGCTTGAAATTCCTTCTTGACTTGGCATACAATAAGCTGAGAATCACTGAAAATTTGTAATGCTCGAATGTTTAGCTCTTTAGCGATTTTCAGACCTGCAATAAGAGCTTCATATTCTGCTTCATTGTTTGTTGAAGGAAATTCCAGCCTTAGTGCATAACATAATGATCGACCTTCAGGAGTTTCAAGTACCACTCCGGCTCCCGAACAGTAGTCATTTCTTGCGCCATCAACATACATCTTCCACTGGATTGGAGAATCATTGATCGCTTTTTCCTCACCATTATCTTTCTCTGTGAATTCTGCAATGAAATCAGCTAAAGCTTGTCCGTTGATTGCCTTTCGGGGATGATAAGTGATGTCATATTGACTGAGTTCAATGTTCCATTTCAGAAGGCGACCCGAAGTTTCTGGGCGAAATAGGACTTGCTTTAGAGGTTGATCAGTGAGCACTTTGATAGGATGAGCTTGGAAATATTGCCTCAGTTTCCTCGATGCAACTAGTAGGCAATAGGCGAGTTTTTCCAACTTGGAGTAATTCAGCTCTGCCCCAGTGAGTCTTTTGCTGATATAGTAAACTGGATGTTGAATCCTTTTGTCTTCCCGTATCAGCGCTGCACTTAGAGCATGAGATGATACTGCCAAGTATATAAGAAGATCCTCACCATTGCCTGGTCTAGAAAGTATCGGAGGCGTTTCCATATGACGGATCAACTCTTCAAAAGCTTTTTGGCATTCGGGAGTCCATTCAAAGTTCTTCTTTCCTTTTTTCAGGGCATCGAAGAATGGGATGCATTTATCAGTAGCTTTGGAAATGAACCGACTCAGGGCGGCGATCTTTCCGTTGAGACTCTGCAATTCCTTCTTTGTTCTAGGAGCTTTAACTTCTTTCAAGGCAGTAATTTGAGCTGGACTAGCCTCAATGCCCCTAGCACTGACGATAAAACCTAAGAACTTTCCGGATTCGACCCCAAATGTACATTTCAGGGGGTTAAGCTTCATTCTGTATTTC
Source organism: Allium cepa (assembly GCA_030765085.1). Taxonomy (NCBI): domain Eukaryota; kingdom Viridiplantae; phylum Streptophyta; class Magnoliopsida; order Asparagales; family Amaryllidaceae; genus Allium; species Allium cepa. The sequence continues at coordinate 604,407,436 of CM060945.1, read as the reverse complement.
CGGAGGACTGCGAACATTTCTGCTAAGTGTTCAATGTGATCCGCTGCTTTCCTGGACTTTACTAACATGTCGTCGACATAGACTTCCATAGTTTTGCCCAATTGCGGTTTGAACATAGCATTAACAAGTCTTTGGTAGGTTGCCCCTGCGTTTTTCAATCCGAAGGGCATAACTCTGTAGCAATAAAGTCCAACATCTGTAATAAAGCTTGTATCCTCTTGATCCGGCTCATGCATCATGATTTGGTTATAACCGGAGTAGGCATCCATGAAGGATAACAATTCATGTCCCGCAGTTCCGTCTACCAGTTGATCGATCCTGGGTAATGGGAAGCAATCTTTGGGGCAAGCCTTGTTTAGATCAGAAAAATCGATGCACACTCTATATTTCCCATTAGCTTTCTTGACCAACACAGGATTTGAAACCCAATTCGGATATGTAGATTCTTTGATGAAGTTATTTTCCATGAGTCGATCAACTTCTTCTTTTAATGCTGCTGACCTTTCTGGACCTTGGGTTCTTCTTTTCTGTTTAACTGGCGTAAACTTTGGGTCAATATTCAGAGCGTGTACTGCAACTTCTGGGGATATTCCACACATATCGGCATGAGTCCAAGCAAAGCCATCCAGATTTGCCTTCAGGAAAGATATCAAGATATTCTGAATTGACACATTAAGCTGTGAACCCACATTCAACACCTTATTTGGGTCTTTCGGGTCAACAGGTACCGGAACTGTCATTTCCACCGGTACCACTCTATTCTCCCCTGCACTAGCTTTTCTGGGATCCATTTCTTTCCGTGCCCCGCTGTGCTCGCCAGTGCAGGGTCCGCTCTGTAATTGCTACAAGGCTGGTTCCTTGATGCGGACTGGGGTTGCCGCATCCTTTCCCATTTCTCTTTTTCTTGACTCTCGCAGCTCTGTCAAGTAACATTCTCGCGCAGCATTTTGATCCCCTTTTATAACTCCTACTCCATTGTCAGTAGGGAATTTAATAGTGAGGCACCACGGGGCTAGGATAGCTTTGAATGCTGCGAGTGTTGGACGGCCAAGAAAAGCATTATAAGCAGAATATTCATCGGCGATCACAAAGGTTTGCTTTCGGACCACTTTCCTTTCTCCTTCCCCAAGTTCTACAAACAAATCGATGGTTCCTACTGGTTGCTTTGGCTCCCCAGTGAAGCCAACGATTTTCTGTGATGAGGCTTGCACATCGATCATAGGGATTTTCATCTGGTCAAATGTCTTTTTGAAGAGGATATTACATGATGCTCCGCAGTCAATGAGGACTCTTCTGACAATGGCTGGTCCAATACCAACCGAGATGACCAAGGGATCTAAAGTAGGAGCTTCAATACCTGTAGAATCTCTGGCTCTGAAAATAATATCATCACTGAAAGTTTTCTGTTGTTTAAGGGGCGTAGTGTCTTCTAGAACAAAGACGTCTTCTTCGGCTGGAGCATATTTCAAAGCCCTGGAATATCTCTCCATCTCACCCCAACTCTTGCCAGCTGGGTGAGGTCCTCCGGAAATGACATTGATAACGGGCCTTCCAGATTCATGCCCCGTAGCTTTCTCACCTGCCCCAGGCTGATGAACAGGAGCCCGCTGCCCCTGACTCGACGATGCGGGATTGTTGCTATTCTTTTTCACGAATTGCTGCAACTTGTTTTCTCTTAGCAATTCTTCAATTAGATTTTTCAGCTGGCGGCATTCATCAGTTTCATGACCTGGTTGATTGTGGAAGTGGCAGAATTTCCCACTTTGTATGGCTTTTTTCCCGGTTCTCAAAGGGATAGGTTTAGGGAAATCGACGGAATCTTTAGTGGCCAGGTAGATGTGCTCCGGTGTATGTGATAATGGAGTATATTCTGATGGCTTGAAGGATCGGGGCTTCTTCAGATTACCCTGCTTCTTTCCATTATTATTCTCCCTTTTCTGCCCCACCGATTCATTCTTGCGTGGAGCGACAGTGTTGTCTTCAGCTTTTTCCAACACTGCCTTTATTGGCAAAGGACGACTTTCCAAGCGAATGAATTCGTCTGCTTTTTTGTAGAACTTTTCGAGAGAGGTTGGCTCTTTCATATTTAACCATTTTCCAAATTCGCTTGACTTATCAATAGCCCTCATTAGATAAGTCAAGATCATTCGTGGTTCAGCATTGTCCACTTCTGCCAGCGCTATATTAAAGCGGTTCAAGAAAGATCTGATAGCTCATCAGGATTCTGCTCTAAACTGGACAATGACATGATATCCTTGGCTTTGGAAGCATAAAGTCTAAACCGCTCCTTGAATTTTCTGGTCAAGTCTGAAAACTGATCTATAGATCGGACTGGCAGCTTGGTAAACCATAGTAGAGCCACCCCTTCAAGGTATACGGGGAAATATCGGCACTTTATTTCGTCAGAAGCTCTGGCACCTGTCATGTGCCAATCATATTTATACAAAAATTCGTTTGGATCACTTGTCCCTTTGTAAGCTGGGATGGTCGGAGGGACAAACTTCCTTGGAAATTCCGCCTTTAAGATTCTTTCAGTAAACGGAGTTTTGCTTGGAGCGAAACCCCGTTCCTTCTCATCTTCAACCCTTTGCATACTTTCTTTCATGATCTGCCGGACCATTCCAGAAAGATATTCTTCATCATGCCGAGTTCTAGATCCACCGGCCTCCGGTGCTGCCTGCTCAAATGGACTAGTAGGCCTTTCAGGAGCATTTCTTTCATTGACATCATGAACGTTGCCAGCATAGTTCCTCTCATTACCAGCCGGTTGATTGTTTGCCCCAAGTAAGTCGTTCAACTTATTCAGAATCAGGGCATTCTGGGCACTTTGAGCCTCTAATTGTGCATTTTGGGCGTTTATCTGCTGGTTTAGCCCTAGAGTCACAGCATCCAACTCCGCTTTCGTAACTCCAACAGACGGAGTGGGTTGATTAGGCACAGGGGAAGCGGAGGTTCCCTCTTGAATGTTTCCAGATCTGACAGATCTACTTTTCCTTTCAGGAGCCATAATCTCAGATAGACTTCTGGTTTTTAAAGAAATTCTTTCTACAAATCTTTGTGAAGCAATGATGAGAGTTTTCCTGAGTTCAGTTCTCAGTGAAAGCACCAAAAATGTTAACGCTAAAATTTAAACGCTAACACCCCAGTAAGTAGATAACAGTTATGAAAGCACCACCCGTTGGTACGGGAACAAGATACAAGTAAAGAAATTGCAGAAAAGCAGTAAAAGACGATAGTTTTATAGTGGTTCGGCCTAAAATCGAGCCTACGTCCACTTTGATCTCTTTATTGCTGAACAAGTACAACTTATACAACTTTCTTCAATTACAATCCACTCTAGACTGTTAGTACAAACTTTGACGGAGAATTATCTTTCAAACTCATGATAAATGATGTGGATTCTCTCTCTTGAATTTGATGTAATGTCTTCGATGTTTGGAGTGCTTGAAGTGTTGCTTGAGTCGAGAAAATGGCAGAGTTTTGGCGCTTCGAGAATGAACCAAAAGTCCTCTCCAGAGTTGGAGGTGGATGTCTATTTATAGAGAGCTCTGGGTGAAAAAAGTTGCTAAGTCCTAACTCGTTGCCGACTTAAGGTAAGTCGTTGCTGACTTAGGATGAGTCGTGACCGACTCATTGAGCTGAGTCTCTGGTTTGTGGAGAGCTTCCTGCCTTTTTCGAACCCACGCTTCAAGTACTGGGTCGTTTACGAGTTACGAGTCGTCGAGTCATGAGATAAGTATCACCCCTTAACTCCTCTTTGCTTACGAGTACCGGCTCACTCCTTATGAGAAGCGGCATCACTTTTTCTCTGAGTGTTAGGTCGCACGCGACTCATTGCGATGAGGCATGAGTCGGCAACGACTCATAATAAGTCGTAGATCATGTCTTTGGGTTGTAGTTGAAGCATTTGTCAGTACTTCATTGATGTCTCGCCAAGTGCTTCATACGATGAGTCGCTAAGCCGGTGTGCCATGAGTCGGTGGGCCACTGAGTCGTTGAACCACTTCACTCATGAGTCGCTAGAAGTATTGAGTCGCTAAGTTGCTTTACTGGTAAGTCGCTGAGTACTATGTCGCTTTATTCCTAAGTCGTTAGCTTAGGATGACTCAATGAGTCGCATATCCCATGAGTCGTTCGCATCTTAACACACTAGGTCGCAAAGCATTTTAAGTCGCTAAAGCCACTGAGTCGCTCCTTTACATGAGTCGGTAACTATCATGAGTCGTAAGCTCCTTGAGTCGCTCGGCGTTAACAGCAGGCGATTGGGAATAGGGTTCATGACAAATTTAGGCAGGAGGCGTCGATCTGGGCGATGGGGCTTCGTTCGCGAGGTCGCGATTCAGTGGGGCTGGGTTCATAATGATGGGCGAAACGGTGGTCGATGCCGAGTATGATGGCGATGTCGATGATGGCGCTGCTGGTTCGTGAGTTTTGTGGTAGCTGGCAATTGAAGTTCGACGCAGTAAGGTATAAATGTTATTTTCATTTAAATTGAATAAATATTTATGTCTATACAGAAAATAAAGAAGAAAAAAAATATAATGTGAACTTTTAGTATATCATTGAGATATGAAATCGAATAGGTTAATAAAATTTTAAAATGACAACTTGAATTGTCCAATTTACTTCGAATTTTAATAAATTATATAAATGTTATATAAGGTTTAAAAATCAGGAACAATTTTTAAATTGATTGAAATCAAATTATTCATTTAAAACCAAATTGTTAAATTAAAATTATCAAGTGAAATTTCAGTTGTTTGATTGATTTAGATATTAATAAAAAATCATAATTGATTACAAGGTCTAGAATTGTGAAGAAAACAATCTGAAGTGGAAATGGATTGCAAGTAATAGCTAAGGTGAGAACTTCTCACTCAAAAATTTATAAGTTGGATTTGCAGTTATTTATTGATTGCTGTTTGGTTGTGATATTAGATATAGTAGGATATATCTATATATAGCAATATATATATATATATATATATATATATATATATATATATTGGCATATGTATATATTGCAGTTGATTGATTTCCCGCATTGCATAGCGGATGAGACCCTATTGCGCCGCCTATTAAGTGGATAATATTTTATAAATCCCATATACCGCGATATTCCGTCTTGAAGCGGAATTGGTATTGTGCTAATATCTATGGATGCAGGGAAACAGGTTGGAGGGATCCAACTGGATTCATCAACCGTATTTATTTATTTATATATATTGTGATATTTGATTGATTATTATATCGATATATGATGTTTGAAAGTCGTGATGGACTATTTGATGTGTTGCGTCATCGGATCCAATTTTGAAGTTTAAAAATAACGATTTTGATTTTTAAGGGATTTCTAAAGTGATTTTTGAAAGTATACGTTTATAAAATATTTTTGGAATTGATTCATCTTAAATAAATAAACGTTATGATTTTAATGTATAAAAATTATGATTTTTGAGAAATATAGTTAAAAGTTGATTTTTGAAAATATGGGATTAATGATTTTATAAAATAGTTTAAATTGGGATTTCTGAATTTATGATAAAAAGTTTAAAAATAGGATTTATGAAATTTGATTATTTTATAAATCAAAATGATGAAATTATAAAGGAGTTTAAAGACGTTTAAAAAGAATAATATAAATTGATCCATATAAAAGATTTATAAATTGATATTTATAAATTAAAAAAATATTGGAATTGAAAAACGAGTTTTTATAAGTGTTAGAATGAATTGTAAATGAATTTCGTAAATAAATGAAATTTATAGAATTATAAACGGTGAAGTTATAAATGTAATTTTATAAACAGTAGGTTTACAAAATTTGTAAAGTTATTTAAAAGAATAGATTTTGGATAAATAAATGAATCTTATAAGTTATAAGATTTATAATTTGGGAAGTTAAAAGAACAATTTTGTAAACAAATAAATTATAAGCATTTAACTTATAATATGGACTTTCGGTATATAATTGAATTATAAATCGAATAGGTTAATAAAGGAAATTTATAAGAGGAAGTGTTATAAAATAAATAGAAATGGAATTTATAAACATTGTTTTATAAATCCGCAACGACTTATTTTGATAAGTAAATTGTTGTAATTTATTAATGGAGTTATATTCACGTTTTATACAGTGAATAATCCTTTAAAATAAAATGAATAGAAAGGATGAAATTGGTTAACAAGGTATATTCACGTTTTTGAATAGTGAATAATATATTAAAGAAAATGTTTTGGATGTGATGTTTTAGATAGAATTAAAACGATCTAAAGATGTTTAAAATGTATTAACTATCGAAACCATAGATTTCAACATTCATTGTTGAAATAGACGTTTTCGAGAAATAGAAGGAAATGGTGGACTATAACACTGTTGTTACAGTAAATGATTTCCGAAAGGAAATGTTTTATATAGTATCGGGATTTATATAGCTATTTTAATTCGAATCCCTATACTAGTGATTTTGGGTTGTCGTAACGATGTTTTGCGCAACATTCGTTTTGGCCCAAATAAAATTAAGAGAATGTTTTCCTTAAAGAATGAAATATATACCTTATTTCGATTTAAGTATATTGAATATTTTCCAAGTATAGAAAATAAAAAAACTTGTGAATTACTTATAAATAAATAAGTATGGAAATGTTTTTTTCCAATGTGAAATGAAAAGTTTAGAGAATTTATCTTTTTGAAGATAAATTGAAAATGAATAATTGAAAACATATATTTATAGATATTTTAGAATATAAATTCACTATGGAATTTATAAAGGAAAGGGGAATTTGTTTAAAAATAAATATTGATTTATTTTTGAAGTATTGAAAATTTATATCTTTTAAAGATAATTTTGGAAAATAAATAATTTGGAAAATTATTTGGAATCTGGTGATGTTGTGCATATCCATTGATAGTTCAATAACTGACTATCAATATTTACCTTTAAATAGGTATTTGTTGTGATTTGCTTGAAATTGAATGCCACACTTATTTTTTTTTTAAATAAGCGCTTATTATTCGGGTTAACCGGGAAAGGACCTTGGGCTCGTATAACCCATTCTGAATATGTGATACGTCGTCATGAATTGCATTTGAGGACCGGTGTTGAAGACCGGATATTTTCGAAAACGAAAGGGTTTCTTGTCGATTGTCTCTGCACTGGCTGATCCCCCGTATAGAGACTCCATATGTGATGGGAAGTCCGGTCGTGATTAGTGAATATCCGGATTGCAAGGACTTCTTTGTAAGTGCCTTCGGTTCTGTTCGAGTCCGGAACAGACTTGTATGGATTGTATGTCTGACATTACAATTGAGATATAAAGCTGATTTCTTTCAAATATATTTCTGTTGGTGGCGGAAAATTTATTCTCTTAGCTTAACACCCTTCTCTGAGACGTACAAGCTCATAGGTTATGTAGTTGAAGGTTATCGGCAATATATTCCCAATTTGGTAATGTGACATGCTGAGTGTTGCTGTGAAATGATCATTGTTTGATCAATTGTGATATGATCATTTGTTTGATCGTTTATCTTTATGATCATTTCTATGATCATTTGTTGACCCAAAGCACAGCTTTTGTATAAAGCATAGCTTTGTGGACGAGACTTCGTCGAGCCTCACACCCCGAAATGGTCAAAACAGGAAAGATGCGGCAAGGTTATGAGGGGTAGCTCCCTTTAGGGTATGTGCATTTCCTTCTGGAAAAGGGTGGTATCATGGTATGGAGCCCGGATACTTACTCATGTTGAAACACTTTATTTATTATGGTGTGATGTTGATTACGAGCGCTCGGATAAAGGTCCCAAAGGACCGGGGGATGGCATACTCGTGTCAGTAGTTACCCAGTTAGGGGTAACCCGGCGTTGTGTTGGCAGAGATCCGGTTAGGTTCTCGGGGACGTCCTTCCAGAGGCGTTCTCATGTGGCAATGGGAAGTTCCTTGGCCTGACCATTTGTTGGAAATCTAAAGAAACAATACGATCTTGTACGGTTTTACTTGTAGAACCTATCATTCACTTATGGTGGCGCCCCACTGTTTGGATGGTAGCTATAGTAGGCATAAGTGTGGAATGCCTATGCTGGCTAAGATTTATATTCTACTTTCGAAATCGTTTCATACACTATGCACTAATAATAATATCAAATGTTCTTTTTAATGCGTATCAAGCATCTTTGACTATCATTAGGAGAAATCTCCTCCGATTCTGCGTTTGCATTGTGTGTGCATGCGGGAGGCCTTATGGTAGTCTCGTTTTTAAAAGCATTGCGAATTGACTTTAAAAATATTCCTCTATTTGGATTTTAAAGAAAAATAATCTGTTTTAGTTCTCACACCAGTCACATGACTGACTCGGAGTTTATTGTTTTCCTTCCTAAACTCTGGGTGCCCACCAATTTCCACACGGGCAGTGAAGAGACAGGTTTATCAGGATATTCTGGAATTCAGGAGTTGCTGGAGGCAAGCTGGATGGCATGGCGTATTACTAGTATATAGTATTTCTTTTCCGCTGTTTGTTGATGTACACTCTGATAATGTAATGTAATGTGATGTGATGTAATAATTGATATAGTTCTTTGTTTAAAGATTTTTCATTTATTTATTATATGTTGTTCCGCTGCGATGGTGAGATTCTCTTATTGCTCTGTTGTTTTCTTCTGTTCTATTTTCTAACTTTTCTCTCTTCTTCTACCTCTTTCTTCTTCTTAAAACCCTCATGGTTCGGTTTAACGGCATCCGACTGATCGGCATTCGATACAGTGGACGTATTGATGTCGATATTCGGGAGTCAAAGAATCGGGTCCTGACAAAGTCAGAGTAGCAAATCCCGGGAAGAAGTCAAGAAGAAGCACCTATAACATCTCTGTCTGACCCGAGTATTATTTAAGAAAATAATAAACGGACCAGTCTAGCTATAAATATCAGATGACATGGTATAAAATAAAAGATATGGCATAAATATAAAATATACATACTGACATACTACTATAAGTATGCAAATGATGATCAACAGAAGATCAATCAATAAGAGATAAATCAATATCACAAGAACCTTCTCAAAGATCCAAAGAGGGCATCATACCTAAACTTGTACTCATAACAAGTCAATGACATAAATTCCAGAAATCCACACAAGAAATCCAGAAATCATAGAAAAAGGGAAAGAGGCCTTTCACATGACGGTCCGAAGACCATCGGGAGCTACCCCATATGGGTGAGTCGGAATCACCCAGATGAGGTCTAGGCTAACCAAAAATCAAAAAGGTATGTGTGAGTGGAATCACACAAATGGTGTCTAGCCTAACCTCGCAACAAAAAGGTATGTGTGAATGGAATCACACAAATGGTGTCTAGACTAACCCTGCGGACAAAGAGATATGTGTAAGTCGGAATCACAACCATGAGGTCTAGTCTAACCTTGCAAACAAAGAGACATCGCACAATTGCTAGTCTATATCATAAAATGATCGTCATGATCAATGAAAAGTGTCAATTACACTATGCTAGTAAATATATGAGTTTAGCATCATGTCCCATAACCACTTGCTTAACTTAAATATTTACGAACAAATTGTAGATCTCCACTAGAAAATTGTCACAAGAGATTCAACCGAACAAGTCCAAGAATTAACCGACGAAGTAAACGCAAGCGTTTCATACCACTTGTTTTACTAAGTCGTTTAATTAGATTTCTCATACGAGTGGGGTAAAGGTTTGTGTATACTAATAGATTGGAAATCGGTTTTAGAAAACGAGCTTTGTTATAAAATAGTTTTGAAATCATTTGAAGAAAGAGCTTTGATATTTACTACTAGTATAGAAAACCTTTGTATTTTAAAGTGGCAAATCATAGAAGTGATTGTAGAAACAATCAATCATAAAAATTCACATTCGAAGACGTGAATAAAACCAAAGAAACCGATAAAGAATGCATCGAAATGAATATTCAAAACCCGAAAAAGGAGTCATCAAAGTCGTACTAAATGATAACAACAAATAGGATCATCACGAATCGATTCAAATTGGACATTCAATCCCAAAAGGCAAAGTGGGCTGAAATAGAAAATTCAGTTGACTAAACAGAGATTTTCAGTTGACTAAACAGCAAATTCAGTCGACTGAACAGAGATTTTCAATCGACTAAACCCTTCCTGGAAACTTTCTGTTTCCAGGTTCAGTCGAATGAACAGAGATTTTCAGTCGACTAAACGCTGCCTGGAAACTTTCGGGTTCCAGATTCAGTCGACCGAACAGAGATTTCAGTCGACTGAATCATGCCTGGGCTGTTTTTTAGCCTATCCAAATGAAGAGCAAACTCTTCCAAAATGCAACCGGACGAACATTGGCTCTAAGGGTTTATGCCAATCGGCAACCCGGCCCTATATGCTCCTCGATGCATCATCCAAAGCATGATCAACATCCATAAAAGAATTTTCACACAAATTTGACTTAAAAACCCAAAAATTGGAATATTAACAAAACCAATCCAAATCAAGAGCAGATGTACATGAAGAAGTGTTAGGAATTCATACCCAACCACCAAAGATAATTATAGCCATAGATGTGAGATCAAAATCTCACCTTTTCACAAAAACAATGAAGAAGAAGCTTGAAAGCAAAGGGAGAATCAACCACTTTTCAACACAACCCAAACGAGCTTGAATCTATACTCAAGAAGAAGAACATTCCCAAAGTTAGGTTTAGCAATTTCTGAAATTGATAAGAGAATGGGTTGGAGGAGAAGAAGAAGAGGCTTACCAAAGTTTCTTCTATAGGTTTAGAGCTAGAACTTGATTTGTAAATGGAAACTAGGGTTTGGAGTTTTAATTTCTCATTCCACTCACCATTGTTGCTAAAGCTTGAGTATTAGGAATTAGAAATGAAGTAATGAAGAGTTGGAGTGGAGTTGGGTTCATATGTTAGGTTAATGGGCCGAAACCCAAACCAATGCCCTAAGTGAAAAAGTAGCAAAATTCTACTATCTCCAAACTTATCAAAGTTTATACTTAAAAAGATCACAAACGTCATTTTGAACTCAATGGGAGTGGTCTCGGGTCCTAATTTGACTGTTGGCAAAAAGTAGATTTTTCGGACAAAAATCCGACTAACGATGAAATATTTAAATAAAATATTTAAATACTCAATCGTAAAATATGCGGGTTGTTACAGCCTCCCCTCCTTAAAGAAATTGCATCCTCGCAATATTTAAGAAGAAAATATATAGTAACAACCATGAAAGCATATTCAACACAAAAGAAATTTGAAAAAGGAATTCACCTCAAAGAGCATGGGAAAGTAAGTCCGGATGTGTTCGCTCGATGAACTCTCTAGATTCCCAAGAGCAATCCTTAGGATTTGAGGACCATTGGACTTTCACAAGCGGAACATCTTTATTTCAAAGGCGCTTGACCTCCGAAGCAATAATACGAATAGGATGTTGCTCATAAGTCAAATTAGGTGAAACTTCAATTTCTTCCACAACACCGGGCTCAAAATTGAATCGGAATCTCGAAGACATTTCCGTAATTGAGAAATGTGAAACACGTCATGAATAGAAGAAAACTAAGCCGGTAATAAAAGGCGATAAGCCACGGAACCAATATGTTCGGTGATAGGAAATGGCCCAATATATCGAGGCGTTAATTTTCCCGATCGACTGAAACGTATCGCACCTTTCATAGGAGAAACACAAATGAATACAAGATCTCCCATAAAAAATTCTAATTTCCTTCTCCGGTTATCGGGATAGGATTTTTGTCTACTCTGGGCTTCTTTCATCCTATGACGAATAAGATCAATCTTATCTGTGGAATCACGAATAAAATCTGGACCAAAAACCAGCTTCTCACCGGCCTCAAGCCAACAAGAAGGAGATCGACATGGCCTTCCGTAGAGAGCCTCGAAAGGTGCCATACCAATACTAGATTGGAAGCTATTGTTATAGGAAAATTCAACAAGTGAAATATGATCTTTTCAACTTCCACCAAAATCGAGCACACAAGCACGAAGAAGATCTTCAAGAGTTTGATTCACATGCTCGGTTTGTCCATCGGACTGGGGGTGATAAGCAGTGCTAAAATTTAGCTTCGTTCCTAAAGCTTTTTGAAGACTCTTCCAAAATCCACTAGTAAACAATGGATCTCGATCGCTAACAATAGAAGTAGGAACTCCATGCAATTTAACAATTTCTTTGATAAAGAGTTTGGCCAAAAGAGGAACGGTTCGGTTAGACCGAACGGGAATAAAATGGGCGGATTTAGCAAGTCTATCAACGATCACCCATAAGCTATCATGACCCCAACGAGAACGGGGAAGGCCATCTATAAAATCCATGGAAATTTGGTCCCACTTCCAAATTGGAATTTCTAAAGGTTGTAATAACCCACTAGGCCTTTGATGTTCGGCCTTGACAAGTTGGCAAGTCATGCAACACTTAACAAAGTTAGCAATATCAGATTTCATTCCCTCCAAATAATAAAGTCGCTCCATATCAGCGTACATTTTACTACTACGGGGATGAATGGTGAATTCAGAACGATGGGAATCTTCTAAAATATCTTTACGAAGATCACCTATATTTGGTACGATAAGTCTACCAAATTTTCGAATGCCGCCACAAGAATCAATATCAAAGTCTTTCAAACCTTCAATATCAATTTTATCCTTAACATTTTGGCCCAGAAAGAGCCAATTCAGGATCTAGCCCTTGAGCTTCAAGAATGCGATCTAAAAGAGATGGATGAGCCTCAAGGCTACATAAAACAAGTGAGCATAAATCGGATACGCGCTCTCGAATCTCACAAGTGGATAAAATCTCGAGATCATTCCATTTGGATATCATCATAGAAATAACTTATTGTTGTTTACGGCTAAGAGCATCGGCTACACGATTACCCTTACCGGGGGTATAAAGAATTTCAAGATCATAAGGTGCAAGGAACTCGAGCCAACGCTGTTGACGCAAATTAAGTACCTTTTGAGAAAATAAATATTTCAAATACTTATGATCCATGTAAAGAATAAATTTCTCTTCCACTAGATAATGACGCCAAATTCGAAGGGCGAAAACAATAGCCGCAAGTTCTAAATCATGTGTGGCATATCTAATCTCGGCCGGCTTCAATTGCCTAGAAGCATAGGCAATAACACGTTCTTTTTGCATAAGAACGGCACCCAAACCAACGTGACTAGCATCAGTATAAACAACAAGATCTTGATTCCCTTCGGGAATAACAAGAATAGGAGCATCGGAAAGGGGTTCTTTCAATTTATGAAAAGAGGCTTCACATTTGTCCGACCAAATGTATTTAACTCCCTTCTTAGTCAAGCCAGTAAGAGGCACGACAATCTTAGAAAAGTCTTTAATGAAACGACAGTAATAACCCTCCAATGCGAGAAAACTACGAATCTCTGTCACACTCTCCGGTCTCTTCCAATCTTGAATCGCTTCAATCTTTGAAGGATCCACAGAAATTCCGGATTCGGAAATAATATGACCGAGAAACTTCACACGAGATTGCCAAAAGTGGCATTTAGAAAATTTCGCCTTCAATTGATTACTCCTAAGAGTTTCTAATACAATCCGAAGATGCTTTTCATACTCCTCCTCGGTTTTTGAATACACAAGAATATCATCAATAAAGATGAGAACAAATCGATCGAGGAAGTCTTTGAAAACTCGATTCATTAAGTCAACGAAATAAGCCGGGGCATTTGTTAACCCAAATGGCACAACAAGCCATTCATAAGATCCATACCGAGTACGGAACGATGTCAAAGGAATGCTATCCTCTACAATACGAAGTTGATGAAAACCGACAGCCAAGTCCAATTGTGAAAAGACTCTAGCACCACTAAGTTGGTCAAATAAATCATCAATCCAAGGTAAAGGATATTTATTCTTGATAGTAAGATCATTAAGCTTGCGGTAGTCAACGCAAAGCCTAAGTGTACCATCAGATTTCTTCACAAAAATAGCTGAAGGTCCCTAAGGCGAAGAACAAGAGCGAATAAATTGCTTCGTCTCCAATTCGGATAAATGTTTACACATCTCCTCATTTTCTTTATTGGACATACGATAAGGGGGACGAGTGATAGGTTGAGCTCTAGGAATGAGATTGATTCTGAACTCAATTGCTCACTTAGGTGGTAATCCTAAAACGGGCTGAAATATGTCGGAAAATTCACGAACAACGTGAATAAGAGAAATAATATCTTCCTCATCATCATTATCGTCATCATGTGGATTTAAGGAGTATAATGATGCAACCAAACTGGAACCCGAATCTTTAAGATTAATAGAAACCTGCTTAACAGATTGAGGATGTCGAAGATGAATAGTCCGCTCAGGACATAGGATTTGGGCTTCATAACGGTTAAGCCAATCCATTCCCAAAATCATTCCAAAGCCTAAGTAGCGCATGACATGCAAATCGGCTCGGAAAGAAAATTCACACAAAATAATCTCGACATCATTACACAATAAACTGATTGTTGCGGATCCACCAACCGGATTCGTAATTCTCAGAGAAGTCATTAAACACATAACATCCAAAGGAAAGGTATCAACAAGTTCTTTTGATATAAAAGAATGGGATGCACCCGTATCAAAGAGAACTCTAATAGGTTGATCATGAAATAAAATAATACCATCAAAAATGGAATGAGAAATACCTTGGCCACGAGATGTGTTGCCAGGGGCTTGAGCCACATTTAACTTTCCTTCCTTCTTGCCTTCACGTTTGAGGCATTGATGTATGTAATGATCCGGGCTCTTACAATAGCGACAAGATTTGGGCTTTGAACACTTATTCGCAAAATGATCCCTAGATCCACAGTTGAAGCATCTCGCACCACTAGGACAAGGAGACTTTGCCGCAGGGGTTGCTTGCTTACCCTTTTTGTTGGGATAAGGGCCCTTGAATTTACTGGGCCTCTTTTTGTTGTTGAAGCTGGGTTTGGAAGCTACTACTTCAACATCTCTTTCTTTATCAGCCTCTTCCAAACGAAGAGCGATATCTATAAGTTGGTCGAAAGGAACTTCTAACTTTAGAAGTAATGGCTTCTTGAGGCTTTTATTTAAGCCATTAACGAACCTCTGGTTCTTCTTCAATGGGGTGTTGATGTATTCAACCCTATATTTGGAAAGCGACTCAAAGGCTGCGACGTAATCAGTCACAGAGGACTCACCTTAAACATGGTC
Organism: Allium cepa; assembly: GCA_030765085.1. Classification (NCBI taxonomy): domain Eukaryota; kingdom Viridiplantae; phylum Streptophyta; class Magnoliopsida; order Asparagales; family Amaryllidaceae; genus Allium; species Allium cepa. The sequence goes on along the minus strand of CM060945.1, from coordinate 604,392,238 downwards.
TATAAAGCGTCGAGCCAGAGTTACCTTCTCTGCTTTTGGTACAAATTTTAACTCAAAGCGTGTCCGGAATTGCTACCAGCTAAGGTCCGCTTCGTTGACTTCAGAAATAAGAAGTTCATACCAGTCAATGCTCTCTCTTGGAGCATACTGGAAGCCACCTGAACACGGTGAAGATCGACGAGATTCATGCGAATGAAGATTCGATCGCAAGTCCTCGACCACGCCTGGACCTCGATGATAGTTTTAGAACCCTTAAATGGCTTCCCACCCAGGTTGGTGTAATCATTGCACAAACGTCCAAACGCAGATTTAGGGTGAGTAGGTTCCGGATTAGAACCAACTGCTTGAGCATTCGTGACAAGGTCAAGAAGTTGCTGGGCAGTCATAAAAACTCCATCTTAGGGAGTTGCAGTTGATTGACCGGCACGGCGACGTCCAGGCCTAACCATTTTTCTTCCTTAAGAAAGAAGGAGAAGAAAAAGGTTATTCACTAAAAGATATATCAAGCAATCTTGATAAGTGAAACAAGGAATCATAATAAAAATAGGATGAATCGGTACGAAGACTCGAATTAATCCTAAGGTACGACTCCTAAGCTATACTTAGGACGATGATCCTTGTTAAGTTATTCTACATTGTTCCGAAGTTTGGCTCTGATACCAAGCTGTGACGCCCCACCTCTATACCCACGCTAGCCAAGAACACTATGGTGTAGTGCTGTCAACTAGCATGGAGAATAAGGCTATTGAGGAGCGACTATCCATGTGATTGCTTATCACATGATGGCTATAAATAATCTTCGGAAACAAACATAGAAATAAGCATAACACAAATCAGTCACAGACATCCATATCACAAAGGCGGAAGAAGATATGAATATATAACTAACATATGAAAGTGTACATCAGAGTAGTGGTCAAAAAGATCCACAATAATACAAAAGAATAGCAACACGTGCTATACAAAAGAATACAACAATGAGTCTATATCTCAAGTGTATACAACGAAAAAACTGCTAATCTAAATAGTTAGCCAAAAGTCAGAGTAGCAAATCCCGGGAAGAAGTCAAGCAGAAGCACCTGTAACATCTCGGTCTGACCCGAGTATTATTTAAGAAAATAATAAACGGATCAGTCTAGCTATAAATATCAAATGACATGGTATAAAATAAAAGATATGGCATAAACATAAAATGTACATACTGACATACTACTATAAGTATGCAAATGATGATCAACAGAAGTTCAATCAATAAGAGATAAATCAATATCACAAGAACCTTCTCAATGATCCAAAGAGGGCATCATACCCTAAACTTGTACTCATAACAAGTCAATGACAAAAATTCCAGAAATCCACACAAGAAATCCAAAAATCACAGAAAAAGGGAAAGAGGCCTATCACATGACGGTCCGAAGACCATGGGGAGCTACCCCATATGGGTGAGTCGGAATCACCCAGATTAGGTCTAGGCTAACCAAAAAGCACAATGTTATGTGTGAGTGGAATCACACAAATGGTGTCTAGCCTAACCTCGCAACAAAAAGGTATGTGTGAGTGGAATCACACAAATGGTGTCTAGACAAACCCTGCGGACAAAGAGATATGTGTGAGTGGGAATCACACCCATGAGGTCTAGTCTAACCTTGCAAACAAAGAGACATCACACAATTGCTAGTCTAAATCATAAAATGATCGCCATGGTCAACGAGAAGTGTCAATTACACTAAGCTAGTAAATATATGAGTTTAGCATCATGTCCCATAACCACTTGCTTAACTTAAATATTTACGAACAAATTGTAGATCTCCACTAGAAAATTGTCACAAGAGATTCAATCAAACAAGTCCAAGAATTAACGAACGAAGTAAACGCAAGCGTTTCATACCACTTGTTTTACTAAGTCGTTTAATTAGATTTCTCATACGAGTGAGGTAAAGGTTTGTATATACTAATAGATTGGAAATCAGTTTGAGAAAACGAGCTTTGTTATAAAATAGTGTTGAAATCATTTGAAGAAAGAGCTTTGATATTTACTACTAGTATATAAAACCTTTATATTTTAAAGTGACAAATCATAGAGGTGATTGTAGAAACAATCAATCATAAAAATTCACATTCGAAGACGTGAATAAAATCCAAAGAAACCGATAAAGAATCCATCGAAATAGATATTCAAAAGTCCCTAAAAAGGAGTCATCAAAGTCGTAAAAAATGATAACAACAAATAGGATCATCACGAATCGATTCAAATTGGACATTCAATCCCAAAAGGCAAAGTGGGCTGAAATAGAAAAGTCAGTTGACTAAACAGAGATTTTCGGTTGACTAAACAGCAAATTCAGTCGACTGAACAGAGATTTTCAGTCGACTAAACCCTGCCTGCAAACTTTCTGTTTCCAGGTTCAGTCGACTGAACAGAGATTTTCAGTCGACTAAACCCTACCTGGAAACTTTCGGGTTCTAGATTCAGTCGACTGCACAGAGATTTCAGTCGACTGAATCATGCCTGGGCTGTTTTTCAGCCTATCCAAATGAAGAGCAAACTCTTCCAAAATGCAACCGGACGAACATTGGCTCTAAGGGTTTATGCCAATCGGCAACCCGGCCCTGTATGCTCCTCGATGCATCATCCAAAGCATGATCAAACATCCATAAAAGGATTTTCACACAAATTTGACTTAAAAACCCAAAAATTGGAATATTCACAAAACCAATCGAAATCAAGAGCAAATGCATATGAAGAAGTGTTAGGAATTCATATCCAACAACCAAAGATAATTATAGTCATAGATGTGAGATCAAAATCTCACCTTTTCACAAAAACAATGGAGAAGAAGCTTGAAAGCAAAGGGAGAATCAACCACTCTTCAAGACAATCCAAATGAGCTTGAATCTATACTAAAAAAGAAGAACATTCCTAATGTTAGGTTTAGGAATTTCTGAAATTGATAAGAGAATTGATTGGAGAAGAAGAAGAGGCTTACCAAAATTTCTTCTACTGGTTTGGAGCTAGAACTTGATTTGTAAATGGAAACTAGGGTTTGGAGTTTTAATTTCCCATTCCACTCCCTATTGTTTCTAAAGCTTGAGTATTAGGAATTAGAAATGAAGTAATGAAGAGTTGGAGTGGAGTGGGTTCATATGTTAGGTTAATGGGCTGAAACCCAAACCAAAGCCCTAAGTGAAAAAGTAGCAAAAGTCTACTATCTCCAAACATATCAAAGTTTATACTTAAAAAGATCGCAAACGTCATTTTGAACTCAATGGGAGTGGTCTCGAGTCCTAATTTGACTGTTTGCAAAAAGTAGCTTTTTCGGACAAAAATCCTACTAACGATGAAATATTTAAATAAAATATTTAAATACTCAATCGTAAAATATGCGGGTTGTTACAAAATCTCACAGTTCAATTACATTTAATTCACCAATAATTTAAGTTGAATTTAATTTATAACTTGAGTTTTATTTCCAAACTTCATCATAAACTCACAATTCAACTTCTATTTAACTACATTAGGTTCTCATTAAATATTTCATTATCTAAATAGCTATTTCCCTATTTATAATTCAATACTTGATTTTTAATTCTAAATATTACTTCATTTGATTTTCTTAAGTTCAATTTATTTTATAATTCAAGTTTTGATTTTCATTTTATTTTTTAATTCATCAAAAATATTTATTTTGGGTTTCTATCCCACTCTCTCAAATTTTATAAGTCACAACTTATTATTTACACAATTCCATTCATCATAAGCTTGAATATATTTATCTTTTATTTTTAACTCAAGCCTTATGCTTATTTATAACCCAAGCATTTTAATTCTTTTACCAGTCATTCTAATTTATTTATTTCAATCCAATCCTTATCCAATTTATTTCCATTTGTTTATTCCAATTCAATTTTATTTTAACTCAGATTTTTTTAACTCAATTTCATTTTAACTTAATTCGATTTCGATTTCCTTCATCAATCCAAGTTAATTTCAATTTTAACTTTTCACTTTAAATTTAAATTCCAACATTCAAAGCTTATATTCCCTTCCTAATTTAAAAATCATCTCAATTTATAAACTTACAACCTATCTGAACAAGATTTTTAAACACCCGACCTTTGGTTTCAAATTATTATGAAATCTTCAACATCACAAATCACACTTCTCAAAAGTTAAACCAATCCTGGTTTTATTCCCAACAAATTTCCTTTGAGATTTTCAAAACAACTAGCTTTTCTGAACAAATAAATTTGGCAGCAAGTCGTCACTTAGAAATTCGAAAATGAATACTGATGATGCGGCCGTCATCATCAGAATTATTTTCCAATAATCCAAGTGATTTCAATCCTATATCACTTTCAAAATCCATTTAAAAAATAAATATCTTTCAGAAATATCTCTAAAACAATAATGCTATTATCTATCTTCAAAATACTTCCAAATCTCCAAGATTTAAATTTTCAAATCCTGCCAAAATTAAATTTTAACTATAATTCATTTGTATAGTTTATGCTCATACAAATTCTCATTTGATTGTATTTTAATTTATAATTTACGTTTATAATTCAGATTTATAAAATTTCGTTTTATTATGAATTTATTTTTTAACCATTAGTTATATTTTCAATTTCTAATTAAATTTTTACACAATGATGATAATAATTTAATATTACCATTTCTAACATGCCAGCAACCATATATTAGCTAAAATAGTTTAGAAAAACTTTCTTTATATCAAAAATATATTTTGGGTAAAATTATTTCATTTACCCACATTTAAAACAATACCGTGTCGATTTTTCTATTCAAGTGTTTAGAAACCCCTTCGATACAGTTGTCCAGAACGTGCCGACGAAGGTTCATATACCACTCAACAAGCCAATCAACAAAATATTAAAACAATTTATATTCACTAACAAATACGCGCTCATATCTATTAATACGCTCAAACTCATTCTAGAGTACCACGGACTCTAATTTAAATGAGTAATTCCCACCAGAGCCAAGGTTATCACCAACCTGAGCTCTGATACCAAGTGTAACAGCCCGCAAATCTGTACCCCTTGAGTCAACTCTATTCTACCTAAATCAACTCAAGTTGTACAGAAACACGAACCATTTGGGTTAAATAAGAAGAGGTAGAAGAAGAAAATAGAAAACAACAACAGAATCTAACCATCGCAGCGGAATAAAATATAATAGATAATAAATGATCTTTACACCAAAGTCAAATATCTCTTTTTGTATATTGCATAATAAGAATACATCAATCACAACTCAACATCAATATCATACAAATGGTTACACAACAACTAAACAAAGCGGAATATACGTATATAAACAAGTACGGGAGTACGTATTGTCATCTTGCTCGTCTCCTGAGCTCCACAGCATCATATCCTGTATTTTATAATACTCGGTCTGACCCGAGCATTATAGTTAAATAACACCCGAGTCAATCTGGAATACCAGCGTGAGAAAATCACACTCAATTGATATTTAAAGTTTCAAAAATCCTTTGAAAACAAAAGCATCTCGTAAGACCACGCCACAAATAAACATGTCGGGTTTTTACCTTACGATAGCTAAAACAATTTTTATTAAAATCCTATGATATTATAACAGTGTCTATGGAAAGTAAAATAGAATCTAGCTGAAATGCTTGCATCTCACGTTTCAGCAATAGTTGGGCACAATCAAAACTGTACGGGCGCATAGGGAAAATGGATTTCCAACCAATGGCTAGGCACTGGGGTACCACCTGTCACGGTACCTGGTCTAGATCAGCGTACGGAGGAGCCACCCTAACTCCCCTGCAACACAAGACCGGAACCATGCCTTACTGGACAGTTCCGAGCAAGATCACCCCGCGGTTGGGATCAGCAACCGCCCACTGAGCTGAAATAAAAGGGACATCTAGACAGGGATGACCTCACCCTCCAGTGGGGGCTACCCACGAAGCCTTGCTGTATAACCCCTGATTTTCATCCATTCCCATTTGATGAGGCTTGAGGCTAAGCGTTACCTTTTTAGAACACATCCCTTAGAATGCCCATCATCCATCTGACGATGTTTCGCAAGCATTCATCCATACAAGTCCGTCCCGGGTTCGAATGGAACCTAAGGCACTATTCCTATTACATCCATTTTGGAAATATCCTCAGGATTAGTAGCGACTAGCCCTTGCACTTTACTGCTCCATCTTCGAATCCAAACTCGTTTCCACGAAACGTGCAAACCAGATCGAAGTGGTTTTCGAGAAATTAATCCCGATCCCGGTCTCTTCGAAACGATCAACGCATTTTGTCCAATATTGACAGTTGGTTATTTAACTATCAATTAATATTCACAACATCCATCACACAATAAATAATTTCCCAAATTATTTATTAACTTCAAAATATCTTCACAAGATATATTTTCCATTTTCAGAAACCCTTTGACAAACAGTTTCTAACCATTCTTTCTTTTTCCCAAAATAAACTTTCCCAAATATTTTCTATCTCCACTGAAATCACCAAGCACAAAACTAGATTTATTAAAATAATTTAAAACATATTACTTGAAAATATACTTTAAAATATTTAAGATAAGACTACTTTAATAATTTGTTAAAATTACATACTATATAAATATTTGAAAATAAGGTTACTTAATAAAATATAAAACAGAATTTTTATTTTTAAAACAAAATACTAAATCACTCTTTAAATAACTACTGCTATTCATTTTATATTATAAAAACACAAATATAAAATGAATTAATTTAATTCTTAATCCATTCCCACTTTTTTTTCATTTTGATTGAAAATAGATTAAAGGAAATACTTACTTTTAGAATTTAAATATTTAGAAATAAATTTTTCAACACGTACTTCTTAAAACAACTTTAAACTTTTAGTTTATATTTAAAATTTTACTTTGAGAAACGTACTTGGTTATTCGGAGAGAAATTTCCTATCTCAATCACTTAAATCAATTTTCCAAATTGGTTTCCAATTTATTCCATTTGAAATAATTTTCTTTACTTACTCAGTTTATCTTGAATTTCATTAGTTATGGACTTTTATATTTATTATTATTATTTTTGTTTGATTTTATATCATTTAACTGAAATATACTAGTTTCAGCTTCTTTCCAATTTCTTCTTTATTCTTTTCAATAAATTGAATCTTAAATTTTAAATAAATGTTTTATTCTTTTAAAATAATAATACTGAAATTTAAAATTCATTAATCTTCTGATTATTCAAATTTCCCTTACTAAACTTAAGATTTATTTATTAGAATTTTAAAGTCATTTATTTCCTTCCCAATTCATTTTTAAATTTATTCAACTTTCCTATAATTATATTACTTACAAATTCACTTCTTTTATTTTCATTCCAAAACCCAATTTATATATTTTTAGTAATTCATTGTACCTAATTATGTCCAATCCAATCGAACCATAGCATTCAATATTCCAATATAATTCATCATAGAATATCAAATAATCACAACAGAGAATGCTAAATAATTTAATTATATGTTGAGGGATCTAGTTGGATCCCTCCAACCTGTTTTCCCTGCATCCGCAGACGTTAGCACAACATAATATGCCAATTTCAAATTATACCATGCTATATCACATCAATCAATTCAAGCATTCAAACAATTTTTTAAATTTAAATCATTTGAATTTAAGTTTAATTTTAACCGAGTGAGATTAACTCACCTTTGATTCGTTTTGCAAACACTTCAATCTTGCCTTGATTTCCGCATTTTTGACCTTGTCGCATTAGATGGTTTCATTAATATTTGAACTACTCGAAAGTTAAATTACCATTAAATAAATTTAAATTACCCAATTATTTTATTTAAACAAATTTTCTGGATAAATACAATTTAGGTTACAAAAATAATTAAATGGATTAACTTGCAAATAAATCGTCTTAATAATTCATTTTAAAATTACTTGTGAATTAAAATATCTGTGCATATATTTATCTATTTCATTTTTCTTTTAAAACTACTTACGCATATACGTATAAAATAATCTATAGTGCCATTTAAATTTCTACCTTCTAAATCATATCTATATATAGATTATTTTCTGTTGTACAGTTTACACATGTTTATTTAAAACTTCAAATAAAGATAAATAGATTGTTTTATATCCTACTGCAACATATTTATCTTCTAGTCTGTATGTTAAACTCTTAGCTATCTGTATACATATGTATTTTATTTATTCATTTCTGAAATCTCTAGTATATACAAAATTAAATCAAACAGAGAATACCTCACAGCAAACAATACCTCTGCGTCGTGCAACAACCCTACAACACCTGACTTTGGCCCACGAAGAGCCTCCAACAGCCACAAACCCAATCGCTCGATCCTTCCCCTTCGATACTCGAGCGCCATGACTTCAACACAAACAGTAGAAATCTTCCAGCCTCACCACGTCGCGCCGCGACCCATCGTTAATCGCGAGCTTCAAAGATTAGTCGCGAACCCAAATCGAGCCTCATCTTAGCGTCGCCACAGATAGGGTGAGCATTCCTGGCGCAAATGCGATAACCTATATCTCGCGAGCGCAAGCACGTCCCTCTCGCTTCAATTAATCGATCGACCTGTTAACTATTTCGGTCTTCATTCTAGTGAAAAGGGCTTCGGCTAATTTGGTTTTCGATTAGAAGAATACGGCTTCGGCCAATTTTTTTATAATAGATCTCGATTTTGGATTGAAACAAAGGAAGCGACCCCCTTTTTGTTCCGCCATTTTTTTTTATTAGAGATTCTTTTCGGCTGAAAAGAAAAGAAGGGCGACGATTTTAAAGAAAGAAGGGAGGCGTGCAGAAGGAGCCTGTCGACAGTGACCACGAAATGAAAGCTTAAAAAAATTCTTATGTGAAATTATTTCGGCTGTGATTTGAGTGGTATATTATTTAAATTCAAATTGTCTCAATAAAAATTTCAATGCATTTATATATCGTACGCCCACTCAACAACTCCAATTACTATGAAATTTGAAACCCGATAAAACTATATTTCGGATCCAATGGAACTGGTTTCGTTAAATTCCGAAATTGTGCCTCGGAGGGCTATTTTTAAATTCAACTTAAACGATATAAATTCAAAACTGAACAAAACACTTCTAAATTCAATTTTAACACTTTTACTATCTTCAATATTATCAATATAAATTTTGCAAGCCTTCAAATTATTTTTAATATGCTTAAAACCCCAGATTCAACAATTTACCCAACTTCACTTATTTAATTTAATAATTCAATTATCAAATAAATTGTGATATTCGTAATTCAAGTTAAAATTGCTCCATTGAATATTTAAATCAATTAAATATTATGATTTTAAATGCTTGAAAATTCCGGGTCGTCACAATAGTCCTCAATTTTGCTGAAATGTTTAAATCGCTTCCTTATTCTTTTGAAAGCGCAAACTGTAAATTTTTTGGAAACAATTTCAGTTTAAAACGATTTTCAAAACAGTGATTAAAATAGCAATAACTATAGCAATCTCGACAAGGAAACTGCGTAACACTAAACACCGTAAAAACGGATACCAAAGTAGCGCTGTGGGATAACCGCTTAAAAATCCACTTTAAATTTGATAGTTCCTGAAGTCAAAGCGACAGTAACTTTTATACGTCAAAATCTCATCTAAATAATTAACGTCCAAATATTATACCGGTGTAAAATCCGTTATAAAAATAACGGTAGCCAATTCTTAATCAAAACAAACACTAGTTCATGGAAATTAATTTAACTCATGAATATAGTTAGAGTGGAAAATATTGATAAATGACATTAATACATTCAAAAAATATTGAACTCACGCTAAAAAATATAGTGATGATTCACAACACATCCTAAATTACACTACACCTTCAACACTACAATACACGTGTATGGGTGAGAAAGTGAATAGGCCTTACCATATTTTTCCTATGCAAGTAATACTAAATGCAAATAGACCTGAATATAAAACATGAAATATTGCACATGAAGTATTTTTCATACAAAGTTACGTTCATATGCATTGAGCTAAACTAGTCACATACTCACACTATCTAAATCACAAAATGCACACGTGCTCCCTTGTGAAATATAACAGAGGGAAAATGTTTACCACTTACCCAGTTATGTCTAGTGCAAGTAAATAAACAATGTAAACTATGCATTAATGCATGCATGATACTCACTTCTACATTTGTACTAAACTATGCATTATATAAAAAACATGACAACATAATATACACGTACACACGCAACTTGTTTTACCCAATTATGATAAAATAGAGTTGAAAAACACGTGCCTGTAATGCACACTTATATTTTTGCACGCGACTTGGCCTATGCGTAAAGTGCACGTATAAATGAAGCAAATACGTATTATACTTACACTCACTAAAACATAGCATGCACGTATGTAGTTATCAGGACTACATCTAAATGATTAAATTGTCTGCAACAAAGTGGAACGCGTGCCAATGCAACACAATCGAATCCGTGTATGCCTTGCCTCATGCAAGAAGTGAAAGTGCACAGGCTAGAGCAAAAATAAAGAAGTGCACAAGGGGTTTATACGGCAACGGGTGGAACAAGACAGGACTATATTTTGTTTCCCCAACACGTAACAAAACATGCAATATGTAACACAAATTAAAGTATGTGATACAGAACATTTTTTTATAGCAAAAAAACAGAAATTTGGTCAGACTTGCTTCTACAACAATGGAGTAACAAAAATGAAATTTAACATCTAGTTTGCACGCACGTTACTGGCTATGCAACAATTAAAGAGACCAGGCTAACTAGGTATACGAGCCTACTGAAATGCAAACTAAAATAGCCTAAACTTGATTTTATATTATACCATCTACACGCATAGCACACCAAAAAATTATAGCTTGAATAAGTTATGCATAATATAAATAGTTCCCACGTGAATTCTATTGTATTAAATGATGAAGCTACTGAAGGTTAAAATGAAGTCATGCATGAAGACTACAAACTAGAACACACGCATACAATACTTTGGACACTGATGCATGTAAATACCACAGTATGCAGACATCAAAAGGTTTCAAAGTAAGCAGTACACGCAACAAAGATGGGGGTTAAATTAAAGAAGTGAGTGTGAACTCACCTTAAATTGTTTCATAGTCAAATAATACCCCAGATCTGCTTTACTCGGCCATTAATGTTTTGCAAAGCATTTCAAAATGAAAAAAAAAGTTGTAGGGAGTTTTTCTTTTACTATTCTTCAATTTGTATAAGTCAAAGAAAATGAGTGTTGAAAAGTATTTTTTGTACCATTTCATTAAATGCAAACGTGCATTTGCCAATAAGGTACATGGCTACACATGTGGTAGAGTAAAACAAAGTTTCAATTTGCTTTTAAAAATAATATGTTCACCTTTTGCCTTACCTCTCTGATTACTTTTTTAACTAGTATGTCTCGGCAATGCATACTCTCAGCAATGCAAATATTTACTCTTTCTTTATTTGAGTAAACATTTCTTTATACTTTGCATTTTTTCCAACTGAAAGTTTACTTTGCTTTGTAGACCATAGTTGTAATAGAAAGAAAAATTTGTTCTCTAAAATTGTCAACTTTGTTTTTAAATTTGCATCCAAAAAAATTTTTTCTTTCCAAATATTTAAAAAAAAATTTCTATATGAAATATTTGCTCCGACCGTAACTTAAACATCACGGTCATTACAGAAGTGCTAGAGCTGGTTGCTACTAATCCTAAGGATATTTCCGAAATGGATGTAGTAGGAGTAGTACCTTCGGTTCCGTTCGAACCCGGGATGGACTCGTATGGACGAATGCTTTCGGAATATCGTCAGGTGGGCGATGGGCAATCTAAGTGAAATGTTCTAAAAGGTAACGCTTAGCCTCAAGCTTCATCAACGGGGAATGACTGAAAATCAGAGGATATGCAGCAAGGCTTGGTGGGCAGCACCCATTCCCGGGTAAGGTCATTCCTCTCTAGATGTCCCTTTCATTTCGTCTTAGTGGTGCGGTTGCTGATCCCAACCACGGGGTGATCTTACTCGGGATTATCCAGTAAGCGATAATCTAGACCTTGTGTTGCAGGGGATCGGGCGTGGTCCTCGGTATGCTGATCTAGACCAGGTACTATGACAGGTGGTACCCCAGTGTCTTGTCATTAGTTGGAATCCATTCTCCCTACGAGACTTTTACGAATTTGGTTTGTATTACCCACTCTGTGGCTAGTAGCTGGAATTTAATGAATGTAACAGTTTCGGCTATTTTATAAGTATTTGTATATAGACCCTATTATAATATATGAGGATTTCTATAAAAAGTGTTTTAGCTATCGTTAGGTAAAAACCCGACATGTTTATTTGTGGCGTGGTCTTATGAGATGCTTTCGTTTTCAGAAGGATTTTTGAAACTTTTATAATCAATTTGGGTGCATTATTATCAGCTGGTATTCCAGACTGACTCGAGTGTTATTTCATTATAATGCTCGGGTCAGACCAAATAGTATATGTTTAGGACAAGATGCTTTGGAGCAGAGAGCTAGGGGAAGTACAACCGTATCGATAGGGGTTTCTAAACTCTGAAACAAGATAAACCGGCAAAGTATTGTTTTAAAGAACTTCCAAAATTAAATTTTAAAGAGTTTTGTTCAGTTTTAAATATATATCGTCTAAATTGATATTTAAAAATAGCCTTCCAGGAACATTCTCGGATTTCGATAAAAACATGTTCCATTAGATCCGTAATATTGTATTATTATCGGATTTCAATTTTCGTAGTGTTAACGCTAAAATTTAAACGCTAACACCCCAGTGAGTAGATAACAGTTATGAAAGCACCACCCGTTGGTACGGGAACAAGATACAAGTAAAGAAATTGCAGAAAAGCAGTAAAAGACGACAGTTTTATAGTGGTTCGGCCTAAAATCGAGCCTACGTCCACTTTGATCTCTTTATTGCTGAACAAGTACAACTTATACAACTTTCTTCAATTACAATCCACTCTAGACTGTTAGTACAAACTTTGACGGAGAATTATCTTTCAAACTCATGATAAATGATGTGGATTCTCTCTCTTGAATTTGATGTAATGTCTTCGATGTTTGGAGTGCTTGAAGTGTTGCTTGAGTCGAGAAAATGGCAAAGTTTTGGCGCTTCGAGAATGAACCAAAAGTCCTCTCCAGAGTTGGAGGTGGATGTCTATTTATAGAGAGCTCTGGGTGAAAAAAGTTGCTAAGTCCTAACTCGTTGCCGACTTAAGGAAAGTCGTTGCTGACTTAGGATGAGTCGTGACCGACTCATTGAGCTGAGTCTCTGGTTTGTAGAGAGCTTCCTGCCTTTTTCGAACCCACGCTTCAAGTACTGGGTCGTTTACGAGTTACGAGTCGTCGAGTCATGAGATAAGTATCACCCCTTAACTCCTCTTTGCTTACGAGTACCGGCTCACTCCTTATGAGAAGCGGCATCACTTTTTCTCTGAGTGTTAGGTCGCACGCGACTCATTGCGATGAGGCATGAGTCGGCAACGACTCATAATAAGTTGTAGATCATGTCTTTGGGTTGTAGTTGAAGCATTTGTCAGTACTTCATTGATGTCTCGCCAAGTGCTTCATACGATGAGTCGCTAAGCCGGTGTGCCATGAGTCGGTGGGCCACTGAGTCGTTGAACCACTTCACTCATGAGTCGCTAGAAGTATTGAGTCGCTAAGTTGCTTTACTGGTAAGTCGCTGAGTACTATGTCGCTTCATTCCTAAGTCGTTAGCTTAGGATGACTCAATGAGTCGCATATCCCATGAGTCGTTCGCATCTTAACACACTAGGTTGCAAAGCATTTTAAGTCGCTAAAGCCACTGAGTCGCTCCTTTACATGAGTCGGTAACTATCATGAGTCGTAAGCTCCTTGAGTCGCTCGGCGTTAACAATTGCCCCTCGAAGTATACGCTTAGATCATGAGTCGTATGCTTCGACTTTCTTCTTGAGTCGTGACCGACTCAAGGCAGCTTATGACTCGTGAGTCCTTTCTTATTCTCCCCTGTCTTGGATATAAGCTAATGCGTTGCTCTTCTTCCTCACTTAATCATTGCCTCAACACCTTGTGCCGCCATTAACGAATCTTCCAATCTCATTTCCGAAGGCGAATTCAACCCTGTTACTCTCCGATTCATCCCAACCATTATACCTCGTAAGCAAATCCGATCTTAATCCATAATAATCAGCGTTAAATCACAAATTCTCATCTTTCGGCTTTAATTTGTTTTCATGCGTTGCGCTTCACTTCGAATTGTTATAATCGATTCTAGATCACTATCCGATACGCGAGCTTAGCAATGCATTGAATTTAAGATCGATGCGAAACATTTCAGATTGTTTTTCGGGTGATTTGTTGGTATGGACGGATGATGGGTTCCATTGGGAATGTGATAGATCTTTGTTGCCTTAGCACTAACGGGTTAGTGGATTGAGGCAGAGAAAGGGGGGCTGTGAGATGAGGCGTGGCGAGGAATTCCACGAGTTAGCAAATTAGGTTTTGAGTCGCTGGTCGAGTCAGCTAGGAGCCATGAGTCGTGGCCGAGACATCCTGAGTCGCTGCCGAGTTAGGACTTAGAGAATTCCGCATGCCCTTGAACCGAGACCCCTTGACTCATACAATGCGACTTACTGATGCAGTGATCTTCCTGTTAAGCTATGAGCAACTTTAGGTTTGGATGCATGGTGTCGTGCCTTGTGTCTCTTAACTTGATTTAGATTGCCTTGAATTTTAAGCGACCTTGGGAACTTGAAATTTTGACAGAACTAGCTTATGTTTCTATCCTGAAGTTTGAATTGCAGTGACAACTCTAATAACTATGTTATGCTTTGCCGCTGGATTATGCTACCTTTAATATTGATGACCTGTTAAATATAACATTCACAGAAAACTGGGACGAATATACTGTCATTGATTGCCCACATCGAACGACAGATTAGTTAATGATAGATGATTAACTTGAATAAACTGTATGTATGAAGTGCTTTTAACATATCAATTTCAAACGAAATACCAAAGCAATACTGAAATAGTCAATTGAAATCGACTTGCTTGCACTAATATTATGTTTGAACTTTTAGATTAACAAGTTCTGAAATGTTTACAATCGATCAAGCATCGATTAGTATAATTCCAGTTATATATACTTGTCACTTTTTATTAGTCTTGCACAACACTTCACACTTTTTAGGAAACGCGCACCTTCGCATTTGAACATCCAGTTGCTTGTGTAGAATGACCTCCCACCGAGAAGAAGAAGTGGTAACTCAAGAGGAAGAAACTTTTCCGATAGCTGTTCCCATAGAGAATCCTCCGGAGAGAACCCCGACTATTCTAACTTCGAGAGCGTTTGTCCAGCTGCGCACTCAATTTGGCTTTGCTGAAAGTGATGTTCTTTTCCCTGGGCCAAGTGATACTGCTGACAATCCTCCCTACGGCTTTGTTGCAGTCAATCGCCAAATGTGCTTAAGTGGGGCGATTCCTCCTTTTAACGACTTTCTCCAACAGTTCCTGCTTCGGTTGTCTATCTCTCCATTCCAATTACACCCCAATGGCTACGCCATTCTGATGGGGTTATGTGTTCTATTCAGGAGAGTTTTGGATCGATTACCAAGCTTCGGGGAGATCTGCTATTTTTGCTCATTCACGAAAACTAAAGACCATCCCTCCATCGTGGTTATAAGAAGCGCTCGAAACCGCAAACTTATTACTGATCTCTCCGAAAGCGCTCACGGATTTTTGAATCAGTTTTTCTTTGTTCGCTGCCCTCCAGGGTTTTATGCCATCTGGAGAGTGGGAAGTAAGATTTCCTGTCTTTACTTTTTCCGTTTTGAAACTTTCTCGAGATCTGAACTCTCAGTTGCTAATTTCATTCTTTTCCTGTTTTTAGCACTTCCACCCCCTGCTAGGGACCCAAGTCTTAAGCAAATTTTTGAAAGATTAAATGCCGTGCCGGTAGAAGAGAGGAGCATAAAGTTTCTGCTAAACGATGAACTTTTACATCAATACGGACTCCTCCATCCCTCTCGCTTTACTCGGCCTCGTGAAGCTCCAACGGAGGTTCCTGATTCTCCGGTGAAAACTCCTGATATTCCGATCTCCACTAAAGAGCAAATACGAGGAGAAATTTCTACAGAAACCTTATTAGTAAAGTGCTCTACTCCAAGAGACGATACGGGACCCTCCGAAAAGCCCGCACTTGCTCCCATTATTGAAGAAGAAGAGGAGCCCCTTTCCCAAACCAGGAAGAGTGCTGACAAAGGAGCTGATGGAGGGAATCAGGTTGGGCATGACGGTGATGACGTCTTTGGGGATTTAAGTGACATAATTATTACTTCCCAAGAGCTCTTTAAAGAAGACCCTGCTCATGGTAAAGCTATACCTCCGACGATTGAAGCAACATCTGCCCTCCAACAGACTCTAACTCCTTTATCTCAAGAATTGTCATCAACAGTGAAATCTATCACTTCCCCCCAACAGAGGAGTGGTTCGTTAGTCCAACGCGAGTAGCTTGCACTTCACACACAACTAAGGATTTTCCAGCACATTTATGCACTTATCTTCTTATACTTTAGATATTTCTAAAGCTTATCTTTTCTTATTTCAGATTCTTCAATGACACGCGGCAGATCGTATTATCAGGATTTCCAACGCTACGGGGGGCGTGGTCAATATGATTATCGGCGTTACTTTCCCTCCCATAGAGAGTCTGACGAAGAGAGGGCTGCTCGAAAGGCTCGTGAAAGGAGGGATGCAGAAGAGCGTTATGACAGAAGGGATAGGGATGAGCACCATGATTCTCTGCAGAGAAGTGACGACTCTCACAAAAGGAAATCTCACGACGACCGAGGAAAAGGTCATGCAGCTGAAGATTCAGGCAAACGAGCCCGATATGGTGAGAGACATGCTTCCACTATTCCCGAAAAGCCTACTGCCCCTGCCCCTCTTGACATTCCTTCCGACTCTCCTGCTCTCGGGAAGGAGGACATCCAGACAATAATAAGCAGGCCTAAATTTCAAGTGGGACCTGGCCCAGCCACTTTACAAAGTCGTTTTCCACAATGGTGCTTAAAGGGTGTGAGATTCGACCTTGACCTGGTTCCTATTGACAAGCCTGCTATGCTACGAAATCTTGACGCCGTCAAACTTGATATCGAGAGGATGTCAAACTGGCAGAAGCTTGTTGATGATCTTCAAAGAGTTAACCGTGCCAACTTAGAGGCCATGCTCACCATGGAAAATGATAAGGCCGAATGGCAAAAGGTCGTTAAGCAACACGACACCGAAATGAGGAACATTGCTTCTTATAATGAGGAGCTTGAAGCAAAAGTCGAGGAATTGAAACATGAGCTTGCTGCTTCCTCTACTTCATATTCTCAGAAAGAAGAAGTGCTCCTGAAGCAAGTGAGAGACGCTCACGCTAGCCAGAGGGATGCCGAAGACAGGCTCGAAGCACAAAAAAGAATCAGTGAAGGCTATGTCTCTGATATTGCTGAGCTTCGAAAGAAAAACAACTCCCAGGAGGCGGAGATACAAATGCTTAAGCTTCAGCTTGCCAAGACTGAAAGGGAGCGCGATGAGGCTGTCGCCGGCAAAATCGCAGCCGAAGAATCTCATGAGGCGACCAAAAACAGCTTCGGCTCAACATTATTCGACTTCTACTTGCATAGCGTCTTGGGGCGTGGAAGCCTCGCTTTTCTTGGTCCTAAGTATGAAATCACTTTAGCTGAAGTGTGGGAGGCCGCTCTTGAGATGCTTGGTGCTGAAGGTGCCGGTTACGACGAATCAGCCCTGGAAAGGCATTGTTTTGATGATGACGCTCGCGCTGCCCTTGCCAAGGGAAAGGAACAACTTGCCAAATTAAGAACTGAAGTGACGGAAGGGGACCGGCTGGGGAAAACCACTTCAACTACTCTAGTCCAGCCACCTTCTTCGTCTGAAGTCGACATTATTGGTTCCAGTTCCCATCTTGCATCTCCCACCAAAGTTACCACTGAGATTACAAGCATACAAGGTGGAGACGAGGGTGATGAGAGCGCTGATGCGCAAGCTTATGAAGTCGATATCAGGAAACCAGCTTCTCCAGGTAACTTCACTGTTAATCCCGCTACCGTCAATTCTGCTCAAGCGGGTTACTCGTTTATTTCACATGAGTTTCACGAGCTCCTTGGCTATTTTCTCAACCTTGACGAGCCTTCATCTCCTCTCTTTACTGACTTCATTGGTGAACCTTCATCTCCTCTTTTTACTGACTTTAACCTCTCTTTTTCTGTAGAAAAAGTATCAAGCACTGCTCAAATCTCTACTTCTCCGGTAATCCCTCCTCCATCTCTTCAGGTGGCTCCTCCCTCTGCTTCGCAACCTGGATCACAGGAGGAACAAATAGAGGCTCTCCATGGCCTGGATGATCCCATTGCTTCGCAAGAGCAAAAAGATGAGGGACTTGAGGGAGGCGACATATCTCCGGAGCGGACTCCTTCTGACAATGTAACTTTATCTAAACTTGTCACTCCAGGAAGTGAGTCTTCCTCGAAGAGGAGAAGGAAGCAATGAGCATCAAAGAGGAGAGGGAAGATAATCACTGCCACTGAAGAGGAGCCAGAAGTTGGGCCAGCTGCGCCTACCTCTCCTTCCTCCCTTATACCCACTGGCCGACCTGAAAAGCTGGTCATTCGGTCGGGTAAAGGGTCCAAAGGCAGTAAAAAGAAATGAAGACTTTAGCTTTTTGTCTTTTGTATGAACTGGCCGAGAGTTGTGCGGGTACCGGCCCCCGCTTTTATTTTAAAACCTGTATCTGCATTATAGTTGAATAAAATGATTCTTCGTTTGTACAAACTCCTGTTTGAATTTGAGTATGCATTTATTATTCATTTTTGCACAAGTTTATTTATATGATATTGCAGCGGGCTTATGGTATGTTGTTTGAGTATTACTTTACTGGTGCAGCTATACTACTATACCATGTTGCCCCCATACCTTAAGCTTGCTGCAATATTTTATACTTCGAGGGGACTTGCACTCTTATTTGTTAAAGAATAATTATTTTATTCTTTAAAGAAAATTTTTGTAGAGTACAACTCCCTTCGTATAAGTTTTTACGCTTTGTCGTTCGAAGAAATCACTTTTTTTCTTTTGCTTATGTGCATATTTTACCAAGTGAATTCCTCTATGTGGCAAAGCGGACCTCTGAAGGGTACTTTAACTTCTTTTCTTTTTTCTTTTTTTTTTTACGATCATTTTCCATAGTAGGCAAATTACTCTTCCTTTGAAAGTTAAAGTACGCTTTTGATGAGGATTTTTTTTTATACAAAATTGTACCTCTGAGGAGGGATTTTTCACGTTTCAACACTTGGAAGTTTTATTTCAATCTCGGTGAAACGTGTACCCCCAAAGAGTTGTGCCTTTGAAGAAAGCCTTTTCACGTTTCAACACTTGGAAGTTTTATTTCAATCTTGGTGAAACGTGGGCTTTCAGGAAGGTCTTTGTTTTGTTTTTGCATTTCAACTTTGGTGAAGCGAAATTCCGAAGAGCGGTTATTACACTTCAACTCCTGGCGAAATGTGCCTCCGAAGAGGGCTTTTATTTTGTTTACATTTCAACTCTGGTGAAGTGATATCCCGAAGAGCGGTCATAACACTTCAACTCCTGGTGAAATGGGCCTCCGAAGAGGGCTTTTATTTTGTTTACATTTCAACTCTGGTGAAGTGATATCCCGAAGAGCGGTCATAACACTTCAACTCCTGGTGAAATGGGCCTCCGAAGAGGGCTTTTATTTTTTGGCATTTCAACTCTGGTGAAGTGAAATCCCGAAGAGCGGTCATATCACTTCAACTCCTGGTGAAATGGGCCTCCGAAGAGGGCTTTTATTTTTTGGCATTTCAACTCTGGTGAAGTGAAATCCCGAAGAGCGGTCATAACACTTCAACTCCTGGTGAAATGTGCCTCAGAGAGGGTTTTCATCGCCTGGAAGTTACTCTCTCATGGTTGGAGGGTCATGACTCCTCCAATCTTTTTTGTTGAGTAGAGAACTTTCTTTTTTGTGGCGTATGACCCATTAGAGGTCTTTTATCCTCCGAAGAGGACTTGTGCCGCTGATGGTAGCTTTGGTTGTTCCTCTGTTCACTTGCTTATGCCTTTTCAGCGATCCTCTCTCTTTTTTTCCTTTTTCAAGTTTTCTTTCCCCTTTTCTTTCAAATGGCTTGTTTAATCCAAGGAAGTGTACTTCATTGTTAGGCAAGTTCGTAAGAACGGGCACTAGCTTCCTAATTGGATATTTGTTTGTCCAAACAATCTCAATTTATCAGCAAGGGCCCGTTTCTATCGAAATCATTAGCCGTTCAATTGAAGTATTTCCTATCTAGGATTTGAATTCGGGGTCTTTACGACTTGAAATTTGTTTGTTGAATGATGGTGAGAATCGCTCGGTCTTATTATGCGCAAGTTCTTTTTCCATTGTCTGCAAAAATTTAAATCGACATTTCAGCAATACATTTTATGTACTTTTATATCGAAAATAAAGCAAACATGTAATAAAAATAAGGAACACAAGATTTATAGTGGTTCGGCCAAGAATTTGGGCCTACATCCACTTTATATTCTTTCATTATTTACTTGCATCAGTTTCACAATTGCTTTCAATTACAAGAATCATACATTCATAATTCTTTTTACAATGTTTCAACAGAATTTTCAAGTAAAGTATGGACGCAAGTGATTGCTGTTCCATGCCCTTGGGATTTGATCTCCATCAACAGTGGTGAGCTTGAATGTGCCGTCAAGAAGTTTCTGACCTATTACATACGGTCCTTCCCAATTTGGCCCAAACACACCTGTCGTGGTCATAATTCTTTTCAGGACTAGATCTCCAATTTCAAAGCCGCGTTGTCGAACTTTGGAATTGAAATGTCTGGCTACCCTTTGCTGATGAGCTGCAACTCTGAGATTAGCTTCATCTATTTTTTCATCGAGGAGATCCAGCGCTTCAAGTTGTAGCTTTTCATTTTTTGCTTGATTGAAATGGATTCTTCTGTGTGAAGGGACCTCTGTTTCAACCGGGATCATTGCTTCCGATCCGTATGCTAACGAAAAAGGAGTATGCCCAGTTGCAGTTTTGTGAGTAGTTCTGTATGCCCATAGTGCAAGTGGTAGTTTATCGACCCAACCACCTTTTGCTCTTTCGAGTTGCTTTTTGATGGTTGATTTGATGATCTTGTTCACTGCTTCCACTTGCCCGTTTGCCTGCGGATGAGCTACTGCCGAAAAGCTTTTCTGGATTTTGAATCGTTTGCAAAAATCCTGGAATTCCTCGCTTTCAAACTGAGTACCATTGTCTGTGATTATTTTCTGAGGCACACCGTATCTGCAAATGATATTCTTGGTCACAAAGCTTATCATTTTCTTTGAAGTGATAGTAGCCAATGGTTCAGCTTCGGCCCACTTAGTAAAATAATCAACTGCAACAATAGCATATTTAATCCCTGATTTAGCAGTTGGTAGCGGCCCAATGAGATCCATCCCCCAAATTGCAAATGGCCATGGACTGACCATCTGTGTGAGTTCGGTAGAAGGTGCTCTAGGAATTTTGGCATATCTTTGGCATTTGTCACATTTTCGGGAGTAATCTGCAGCATCCCGATTAATTTCTGGCCAAAAATAGCCGTATCGGAGAATTTTCTTTGCTAATGTTTGACCACCTGAATGATCACCGCATTCTCCTCCATGCACTTCAGCTAGGATTGTTTTGGACTCTTCCCGGGATACACATCGAAACAATGGCATTGAGAATCCCCGTCTGTACAATCGGCCATCCTGAATCACATAGCGAGAGGCCTTCCTTAGTAGCTTTCGTCTTTCTATCGAGTTTTCTGGCAGAGAACCTCGGAGTAGGTAATCCAGTATTGGAGTCATCCATGACTCTTGTTCTTGAGATACATTCATAAT
This sequence comes from Allium cepa, assembly GCA_030765085.1. Taxonomy (NCBI): domain Eukaryota; kingdom Viridiplantae; phylum Streptophyta; class Magnoliopsida; order Asparagales; family Amaryllidaceae; genus Allium; species Allium cepa. Next base: position 604,370,250 of record CM060945.1, on the reverse strand, counting down.
CCAGTCTATATCCATCTCGTCTATACTTCGCGTTGAAAGGACTTCTACAGGGACCAATCCCAATAGTTGAGCTTCACCAGAACTTGAATATTTTGCGAGGGAATCTGCCTTCATATTCTCTTCCCGAGGAATGTGGCTTATTGAATAGTGATCGAGTTCACATAGGAGTTCCCAAGCCTTTGACAAGTAGGAAGGCAGGTTTCCACCTTTTGCTTGAAATTCCTTCTTGACTTGGCATACAATAAGCTGAGAATCACTGAAAATTTGTAATGCTCGAATGTTTAGCTCTTTAGCGATTTTCAGACCTGCAATAAGAGCTTCATATTCTGCTTCATTGTTTGTTGAAGGAAATTCCAGCCTTAGTGCATAACATAATGATCGACCTTCAGGAGTTTCAAGTACCACTCCGGCTCCCGAACAGTAGTCATTTCTTGCGCCATCAACATACATCTTCCACTGGATTGGAGAATCATTGATCGCTTATTCCTCACCATTATCTTTCTCTGTGAATTCTGCAATGAAATCAGCTAAAGCTTGTCCGTTGATTGCCTTTCGGGGATGATAAGTGATGTCATATTGACTGAGTTCAATGTTCCATTTCAGAAGGCGACCCGAAGTTTCTGGGCGAAATAGGACTTGCTTTAGAGGTTGATCAGTGAGCACTTTGATAGGATGAGCTTGGAAATATTGCCTCAGTTTCCTCGATGCAACTAGTAGGCAATAGGCGAGTTTTTCCAACTTGGAGTAATTCAGCTCTGCCCCAGTGAGTCTTTTGCTGATATAGTAAACTGGATGTTGAATCCTTTTGTCTTCCCGTATCAGCGCTGCACTTAGAGCATGAGATGATACTGCCAAGTATATAAGAAGATCCTCACCATTGCCTGGTCTAGAAAGTATCGGAGGCGTTTCCATATGACGGATCAACTCTTCAAAAGCTTTTTGGCATTCGGGAGTCCACTCAAAGTTCTTCTTTCCTTTTTTCAGGGCATCGAAGAATGGGATGCATTTATCAGTAGCTTTGGAAATGAACCGACTCAGGGCGGCGATCTTTCCGTTGAGACTCTGCAATTCCTTCTTTGTTCTAGGAGCTTTAACTTCTTTCAAGGCAGTAATTTGAGCTGGACTAGCCTCAATGCCCCTAGCACTGACGATAAAACCTAAGAACTTTCCGGATTCGACCCCAAATGTACATTTCAGGGGGTTAAGCTTCATTCTGTATTTCCGGAGGACTGCGAACATTTCTGCTAAGTGTTCAATGTGATCCGCTGCTTTCCTGGACTTTACTAACATGTCGTCGACATAGACTTCCATAGTTTTGCCCAATTGCGGTTTGAACATAGCATTAACAAGTCTTTGGTAGGTTGCCCCTGCGTTTTTCAATCCGAAGGGCATAACTCTGTAGCAATAAAGTCCAACATCTGTAATAAAGCTTGTATCCTCTTGATCCGGCTCATGCATCACGATTTGGTTATAACCGGAGTAGGCATCCATGAAGGATAACAATTCATGTCCCGCAGTTCCGTCTACCAGTTGATCGATCCTGGGTAATGGGAAGCAATCTTTGGGGCAAGCCTTGTTTAGATCAGAAAAATCGATGCACACTCTCCATTTCCCATTAGCTTTCTTGACCAACACAGGATTTGAAACCCAATTCGGATATGTAGATTCTTTGATGAAGTTATTTTCCATGAGTCGATCAACTTCTTCTTTTAATGCTGCTGACCTTTCTGGACCTTGGGTTCTTCTTTTCTGTTTAACTGGCGTAAACTTTGGGTCAATATTCAGAGCGTGTACTGCAACTTCTGGGGATATTCCACACATATCGACATGAGTCCAAGCAAAGACATCCAGATTTGCCTTCAGGAAAGATATTAAGATATTCTGAATTGACACATTAAGCTGTGAACCCACATTCAACACCTTATTTGGGTCTTTCGGGTCAACAGGTACCGGAACTGTCGTTTCCACCGGTACCACTCTATTCTCCCCTGCACTGGCTTTTCTGGGATCCATTTCTTTCCGTGCCCCGCTGTGCTCGCCAGTGCAGGGTCCGCTCTGTAATTGCTACAAGGCTGGTTCCTTGATGCGGACTGGGGTTGCCGCATCCTTTCCCATTTCTCTTTTTCTTGACTCTCGCAGCTCTGTCAAGTAACATTCTCGCGCAGCATTTTGATCCCCTTTTATAACTCCTACTCCATTGTCAGTAGGGAATTTAATAGTGAGGCACCACGGGGCTAGGATAGCTTTGAATGCTGCGAGTGTTGGACGGCCAAGAAAAGCATTATAAGCAGAATATTCATCGACGATCACAAAGGTTTGCTTTCGGACCACTTTCCTTTCTCCTTCCCCAAGTTCTACAAACAAATCGATGGTTCCTACTGGTTGCTTTGGCTCCCCAGTGAAGCCAACGATTTTCTGTGATGAGGCTTGCACATCGATCATAGGGATTTTCATCTGGTCAAATGTCTTTTTGAAGAGGATATTACATGATGCTCCGCAGTCAATGAGGACTCTTCTGACAATGGCTGGTCCAATACCAGCCGAGATGACCAAGGGATCTAAAGTAGGAGCTTCAATACCTGTAGAATCTCTGGCTCTGAAAATAATATCATCACTGAAAGTTTTCTGTGGTTTAAGGGGCGTAGTGTCTTCTAGAACAAAGACGTCTTCTTCGGCTGGAGCATATTTCAAAGCCGTGGAATATCTCTCCATCTCACCCCAACTCTTGCCAGCTGGGTGAGGTCCTCCGGAAATGACATTGATAACGGGCCTTCCAGATTCATGCCCCGTAGCTTTCTCACCTGCCCCAGGCTGATGAACAGGAGCCCGCTGCCCTTGACTCGACGATGCGGGATTGTTGCTATTCTTTTTCACGAATTGCTGCAACTTGTTTTCTCTTAGCAATTCTTCAATTAGATTTTTCAGCTGGCGGCATTCATCAGTTTCTTGACCTGGTTGATTGTGGAAGCGGCAGAATTTCCCACTTTGTATGGCTTTTTTCCCGGTTCTCAAAGGGATAGGTTTAGGGAAATCGACGGAATCTTTAGTGGCCAGGTAGATGTGCTCCGGTGTATGTGATAATGGAGTATATTCTGATGGCTTGAAGGATCGGGGCTTCTTCAGATTACCCTGCTTCTTTCCATTATTATTCTCCCTTTTCTGCCCCACCGATTCATTCTTGCGTGGAGCGACAGTGTTGTCTTCAGCTTTTTCCAACACTGCCTTTATTGGCAAAGGACGACTTTCCAAGCGAATGAATTCGTCTGCTTTTTTGTAGAACTTTTCGAGAGAGGTTGGCTCTTTCATATTTAACCATTTTCCAAATTCGCTTGACTTATCAATAGCCCTCATTAGATAAGTCAAGATCATTCGTGGTTCAGCATTGTCCACTTCTGCCAGCGCTATATTAAAGCGGTTCAAGAAAGATCTGATAGACTCATCAGGATTCTGCTCTAAACTGGACAATGACATGATATCCTTGGCTTTGGAAGCATAAAGTCTAAACTGCTCCTTGAATTTTCTGGTCAAGTCTGAAAACTGATCTATAGATCGGACTGGCAGCTTGGTAAACCATAGTAGAGCCACCCCTTCAAGGTATACGGGGAAATATCGGCACTTTATTTCGTCAGAAGCTCTGGCACCTGTCATGTGGCAATCATATTTATACAAAAATTCGTTTGGATCACTTGTCCCTTTGTAAGCTGGGATGGTCGGAGGGACAAACTTCCTTGGAAATTCCGCCTTTAAGATTCTTTCAGTAAACGGAGTTTTTCTTGGAGCGAAACCCCATTCCTTCTCATCTTCAACCCTTTGCATACTTTCTTTCATGATCTGCCGGACCATTCCAGAAAGATATTCTTCATCATGCCGAGTTCTAGATCCACCGGCCTCCGGTGCTGCCTGCTCAAAGGGACTAGTAGGCCTTTCAGGAGCATTTCTTTCATTAACATCATGAACGTTGCCAGCATAGTTCCTCTCATTACCAGCCGGTTGATTGTTTGCCCCAAGTAAGTCGTTCAACTTATTCAGAATCAGGGCATTCTGGGCACTTTGAGCCTCAAATTGTGCATTTTGGGCGTTTATCTGCTGGTTTAGCCCTAGAATCACAGCATCCAACTCCGCTTTCGTAACTCCAACAGACGGAGTGGGTTAATTAGGCACAGGGGAAGCGGAGGTTCCCTCTTGAATGTTTCCAGATCTGACAGATCTACTTTTCCTTCCAGGAGCCATAATCTCAGATAGACTTCTGGTTTTTAAAGAAATTCTTTCTACAAATCTTTGTGAAGCAATGATGAGAGTTTTCCTTGAGTTCAATTCTCAGTGAAAGCACCAAAAATGTTAACGCTAAAATTTAAACGCTAACACCCCAGTGAGTAGATAACAGTTATGAAAGCACCACCCGTTGGTACGGGAACAAGATACAAGTAAAGAAATTGCAGAAAAGCAGTAAAAGACGACAGTTTTATAGTGGTTCGGCCTAAAATCGAGCCTACGTCCACTTTGATCTCTTTATTGCTGAACAAGTACAACTTATACAACTTTCTTCAATTACAATCCACTCTAGACTGTTAGTACAAACTTTGACGGAGAATTATCTTTCAAACTCATGATAAATGATGTGGATTCTCTCTCTTGAATTTGATGTAATGTCTTCGATGTTTGGAGTGCTTGAAGTGTTGCTTGAGTCGAGAAAATGGCAGAGTTTTGGCGCTTCGAGAATGAACCAAAAGTCCTCTCCAGAGTTGGAGGTGGATGTCTATTTATAGAGAGCTCTGGGTGAAAAAAGTTGCTAAGTCCTAACTCGTTGCCGACTTAAGGTAAGTCGTTGCTGACTTAGGATGAGTCGTGACCGACTCATTGAGCTGAGTCTCTGGTTTGTAGAGAGCTTCCTGCCTTTTTCGAACCCACGCTTCAAGTACTGGGTCGTTTACGAGTTACGAGTCGTCGAGTCATGAGATAAGTATCACCCCTTAACTCCTCTTTGCTTACGAGTACCGGCTCACTCCTTATGAGAAGCGGCATCACTTTTTCTCTGAGTGTTAGGTCGCACGCGACTCATTGCGATGAGGCATGAGTCGGCAACGACTCATAATAAGTCGTAGATCATGTCTTTGGGTTGTAGTTGAAGCATTTGTCAGTACTTCATTGATGTCTCGCCAAGTGCTTCATACGATGAGTCGCTAAGCCGGTGTGCCATGAGTCGGTGGGCCACTAAGTCGTTGAACCACTTCACTCATGAGTCGCTAGAAGTATTGAGTCGCTAAGTTGCTTTACTGGTAAGTCGCTGAGTACTATGTCGCTTCATTCCTAAGTCGTTAGCTTAGGATGACTCAATGAGTCGCATATCCCATGAGTCGTTCGCATCTTAACACACTAGGTCGCAAAGCATTTTAAGTCGCTAAAGCCACTGAGTCGCTCCTTTACATGAGTCGGTAACTATCATGAGTCGTAAGCTCCTTGAGTCGCTCGGCGTTAACACGTAGCATATTGGTTTGTCCTGTGGCCATATTGTATACAAACACGTTGAAATCTATATCGAAAATTAATATAATAACTGGATCCAAAAAGCTATCTTCTCCATACGATCGATTTAGGATTCAAAACCTTTTCCGTTATGTTCGGAATAGGGGTATAACATATAAACGTCTGGCGGCATACCTCGATAGGATGTAAAAATTTTAAGCTTCGTATTGGAGTCGATTTAAATTTGAATTTAAATACATTTCCATATGTGCTTTTTGCTGTCATTTCTCAACCACTTCTGCAAGTCTATACAGTCACGCAAGGAAGCTTACAACACATGTCTCCCGGTATAGCACACGTCTTCTCCAAAAAAATAAAAAAAATATGTCTTGTTTAAAATCGTGTCTTCCCCAGCATTTCTTTTATTTCAAAACAAGGCTGTTCGAAGGCAGACTTAGGAGTTCCCCTTCAATTAACCTAAATCAAATCCCCCTCTTCAAATCAAAATCGCCTTCTACTCTCTGTTTGAAATGGCAGCTTAGCTATAGAATCGAGCTCGAGTGGAAGAGACAAGATGGCTCAGCGACGTCGCACTTGACGATGCCTAGTCGGAGGTGCATGTCGACTAGCGCATGAGTGAGGGTGGCGATGATACCGATCAAGGAGACTGGAAAGCAGGGCTGACACGACTCATCGTCGTGAAGAGAAAGTTGCGTTCGGGTTTTGTCGGGGCTAGGTGATAGGGCATCGTGAATCGAAGACGCAAGGGCAGAATGAGGTTCGAGAGGTTGATGGTGGCTCGATTTGCTGGGTGACGTAGCGATGGTGGTGGCTCGATTTTCGAGGAATGGCGATGGATGCTGTAAGGTTCGATGGTCTGCGTCTGGTCATAATCGTGAGGTATGTGTTGTTTTGTTTTAAAATTTAAAATTTGTATCTGTATGAATAATTATATATATATACACACGGTAGAATATAAAACAATTTATTTATTTTTATTTGAAGATTTATATATATGTATGTGTACAACAAAGTAGACAATATTTTATATATAGATAAGATTTAGAAAGTAGAAATTTTAAATGGCAGTATAGATTATTTTATAAGTATATATGTATAGGTACTTTCAAAAGAAAATGAAATAAATAAATATACATATAGATATTTTAATTTACTAGTTTATTTTAAAATAATTTATTAACGTGATTTATTTGTAAGTTAATCTATTTAATTATTATTATTATAGGAAGATTAGTTTAAAATCAAATTTATTGGCTTAAAATTGAATTTTTAGTCAATTAAATTATATAATGGTAATCGATTTTTCGGTTAGTTCGAATGTTAATAAACCATAAAATGTTTATGCAAGGTCAAGAATCTTGAAACTAAGTCGAGATTGGATTGGATTGCAAGTTAAAAATCAAAGGTGAGTTAATCTCACTCATTTTGATTCCATTTAAATTTAAATAGTTAAATTTAAATTATTGGATTGATTGCTTGAATTGATGATTTATTATCAGTCTAGATGCTGCATATTATATATAGTATATATATTGGAGTGATTGATATTCCTGCATTATATAGCGGATGAGACCATATGTGCCCCGTATAATAGCGGTTGACCTTATATACCACGATATCCCTCTCGAAGTGGGATTGGTATTTTATATTGTGCTAACATCTGTGGATGCAGGAAACCAGTTTGGAGGGATCCAACTGGATTCCTCAAAACATTGAATTTATTCAATATTCAACGATGTGATTTATTCGATTATCTGTGATAGATTATATTGATTATATTGGGAATTGAAATTATTGAATGCGATGGCTTGGCTGAATATATATTGGTATTTCGAGAAATGTAGATATATATGTATGTATGTATGTATGTGTGTATGTATGTATGTATATATGTATATATGCATATATATAAAGCTTAGATTTTTGAAGGTAATGGAAAGAAAATTCTTAAGTAAATAATTATTGGAAATTGGATAAATCGAATAATAAATTTTAAGGGGAATTTAAACCAGGAAATCGGTTTGAAATCGATTTAGTGTTTTGGAGACTGTAATTTAAAGGAAAATGAGAAATTTGTAAACTTGGTTTATAAACGAAGTGGAATATTTTTTAATGGACAAATTTGAAAGTATAGATTCCGGTGGAGTTTATAAGAAAGGTGCAATTCATTTTAAAAATAAATAGGTGATTTTATTTGTAATAGTTGGAAAGTACATTTTCCTGGAAAACTAAGTATATTTTCAATGAAAAGATTTCAAAGCATAAACTAGAAGTTTAAAAATGTTTTTTAGGTTGTTTTAGAAAATTTATTATCTTAATTATTTTTAAATGAAAAGTAAATATTTATTTAAGTTAATTATGATAGTTAATTATTTTTAAAGGTAAATTAGTATTATGATCTGTAAAAGGGAATTTTAACATAAATACTTGATATTATAACTTTATTTTGAAAGGAAATTTTGGTTTAAGTTTTACTCAGAAACTCTTATATAATTTCTTAAGTATTATTTTTATTTAAATAATTATTAGTATCCTTAATGTAAATAATTTAAATATATATCTTTGAAATTGATTATAAGGGAATGAGTAATTTGTTTAAAAAAAAATAGTGGTTTAATTTTTAAAGGTGTGGGAAAGAAATTTACGGGTTGAGACGTAAATTAAATTGGGATAAATCGAGAAGGATTTATTAGCTGATTAAATGGACTATTTTGGAATGGAAAGTGTATTTTCCTGAAAAGCCAAGTATGTTTTCAAAGCATTTTTTGAAGTGTAAGTTAAGATTTTTTAGAGTTGTTTTAAACGAATGTTTTTGAGAAATTATATTTAAGTTGTTTAGATTTTTTAAAGGTAAATGTTTATTAAGTCAGTTATAGTAGTAATTATTTTAAAGGTTTAATTGATATTATGATTTAAAAGATAATTATTAATATTAATATTTTATTAAGTAGCTTTATTTTAAAAAAAGAAGCTTGGATAAAGTTTTTATTTGGAAAATTAGTACAGAATTTCATAACTTTTATTTTAAATAAAGTGTTTTAAGTAGTTTTTATTTTAAATGTTTTAAAGTATATATTTTTAGATAAAGTGATTTAAAATTATTTAAAAATCTAAAGTATTAAGACTTCGTGATTTTCAGTGAAATTAAACAATTGGGTGGAAATTTATTCGGTGAGAGAAAAAGTGATTTGAAAACTATTTTCAAAGGGTTGAAGCATGGAAAAATATCTTGCGGAGATATTTTGAAATAAATAACTTGGGAAATTATTAAGGCCCGATGGTTATTTATGGAAGTTATTTGATAGTTAAATAACCGACTATCAATATTGGCCAATGCGCTAATCGTTTCGAAGAGATCGGATCAAGATTATTTTCCCATAAACCACTTCGATCCGGTTTGAATGGTTTCGTGGGGAAGACAAGACCTTGAAATCTATGATGGAGCAGTGAAGTGCAAGGGCTAATCGCTACTAATCCTGAGGGTGATTTCAAAATGGATGTAGTAAGGGCAATGCCTTCAGTTCCGTTTGGGCCGAGAATGGACTTGTATGGACGAAAGCTATCAAAACATCGTCAGAAGGACAATGAGCATTCTAAGTAAGATGTGTGCTAAAAAGGTAACGCATAGCCTTGAGCCTTATCAACCGAGAATGGCTAAAACAGGGGAGATGCAGCAAGGCTAAGTAGCTAGCAACCAATTAGGGTAAGGTCATCCCTGTCTAGATGTCCCTTTTCATTCGGCTGTTTGGGTGGTTGCTGATCTTACCGTGGGGTGATCTTACTCGAACTATCTAGTAAGGGGTAGCTCCGATCTTGGGTAGCAGGGGATCAGGGGGATCCTCGGTACGATTATATAGACCACGTATTATGATGGGCAGTACCCCAGTAGACTTGCCATTGATGGAAATCCAATCTCCAATAAGTGCCTTCGGACTTGTTTGTATACCCATTATGCTGGAATTTAATGAATGTAACAATTTTGGCTATTTAAATAAGTATTTGTATATAGACCCTACTATAATATCAGAGGATTTGATAAGAAATGTTTTGGTTATCCTAAGGTAAAAAGCCAACATGTTTAGTTGTGGCGTGGTCTTACAAGATACCTTTGATTTCAAAAGGATTTTGGTAACTTCAATAATCCAATTGAGTGTATTTTCTCACGCTGGTTTTCAAGACTGACTCGGGTGTTATTTCACTATGATGCTCGGGTCAGACCGAGTATTATAGAATGCAGGAAAGGATGCTATGGAGCTCAGCAAACGAGCTGGATGACGAGACGTATCACACGTATTGATGTATATTCCGCAGTGTATGATTTGTTGCTTAGTTAGTTTTTGTGGGGGTAGGTTATGATAACTGTTCAGTTGTATGCTATGAATTGTGTTCTACTCTGACTATGCAATGTATAAACAAATATAGTTCTTTTTGTTTAAGGATCATTCGTTTATCTATTATATATGTTATGCTGCGAATGTAAGATTCTGATATTATTTTCTATTTCTTCTTCTACCTTCTTCTTCTTTCCCTTACGATCTAGTTTTCCGGCATTCGATTGTTCGCATTTAATACAATGGACGTATTGACGTCGATTTTCGGGCGTCGAAAAATCGAGTCGTTACAATATGCGTCCTAACACTAAATAAGGTACACAACTCGGATTACCTATCATATATTTATATTTTTCCCTATGGGATGCCCCATCCTCTAAGATGAGATATATATTGTAAAATTTACCAATCGAGGCGGGAAAAGGAGACATTGGCGAAATTTTCCATAAATTTAAGAGTTAGAAACTTTTTGAGAATTTTTGGAAAAAATTGTTAAAAAGTTTGATTTTTATGTTATAACATGGAATGGTATTAGTTGGAATTTGTGAATGAATTTTAAAGACTTGGAAATTTTTTAATTTATTTCAACTAATTGATTTTGGAAAGTTAAAGGCATAAAAAAATTTGATAATCTATTTCAACTAATTGATTTTGAAAAGTCAGCAGGTTTGAGGAAATTTTCTTAATTGCTAATTTTATGGACGAAATTCTTTTAAGGGGGAAGAATGTAATGACCTATAAAATTAGTTAGTTGAATTTGGAATATTTAGTTGATTTTAGATATTAAAAAGTTAATTCTATAAGCTAAATAGTGTAAATTTCAAGTATAGCGATTTATCTGATAATTAAATTGTTGAATTTAATATTTGGAATTGTTTAAATAAATAAATCCTAAAGTTATAACGATAATATAAGCAGAACTGACACATTGAAGATCAATAGAATTCTCAAGTCAAGAGAACTGTGCAATTTTGTTACATCAATATTTTGCATTTTACCTTAGTTATATCAACCAACAGAACTATCGAGTGCGTTATTCCATAGTTATTGAATACCTATAAGTACATAACAATTTGGCACCATTAGTAGTCATGACTAATACAGTGTAAGGACCCGTAATTTTCGATGATTAAATTTATCGATTAAATAAGTTTTAAAATTTGGTGTTGCGAAAATTAAAAGTTTAAGATTTAATAACGAGAAAAATAACTAGAATGATACGTAATAATGTTATTGTTAGATAGTAGATAACTACATTAATGCAATTTCAATTAATTGAAATGATTAGAAATATAAAATTTGGTTATAAATTGTGAATAGTAAATAAACCAAATGTTGTAATAAAAAGAGAAATTATCTGTAATTAATTGGAATTGCTAATATTGAATGTGAATCAGTGTTGTGTAAGCGGTTATAACATTTGTTGCAGAAAATAAATTTTTAAATGTGAACAAATTACGTAAAAGTTAACAATTGTTGTTTATCACCTATTTATTTAAATTGTTGAAATTAAATTGGAAATCAATTGCAATTAATCTACTTAAATATTGCAATTAATGCGAATTAAGATGATAATTTTAGAAGATTAATGTAATAAGATGTAAACCAATGTTAATTATATCCATAGAGTAATAATGGATTGAATAATAAAGATGTAAATCAAAATAAATGAATTTGTTGGAATTTAAAATTTAAATTAATGAATTTTTTGCAATTGAAATTGAACACTGTAATTAGTATAATATTTAACATTGAATTGGGCACGGGAATTTGTTTCAAAAGAGTATAAGTGTATAAGTGATCAGAAATGATAAAATTTGTTAGTTATTAAATTTGAATTGAAAAAATGATTAAATTAATTTAATAATCATTTAATTACTGTGAAAATAGCCATTCTGGCCACTGTCTCAGATTTCGACGAAACTAGTTTCATCTAATCTGTAATGTTGAATTATTGTAGTATTTCAGGTTTGTAGCGATCAGACTTGTCGTTTGATCGTACAGACACGAAACACGTAGAAATCAATTAAATTGAATTCAATTGAAATAAGCCAATTTTAAAAGCTAACGTGTTCATACAATGTAATTCGGACTGAAACATGTTCCACTGTGTTTAAAAATATAGAAAACATCTATTTCAATATATTTGATGCTCCATTTTTGTATAAGGAATGAAATGGGCTTTTTAGGTCTTTGTTATTGTTTCAATCCAAATTGATCTACTCCATCCTCTCTATTTCATCTTTGCCTATGTATATACTGTTATAAACCCTAGTTGTTTCTCATTTCTTATTTCTATACGTACTATTATTTCTAGCGGTTCCTCCTTCTCAAACAATAGAATGTGAAACCCTAAATCCCAATTCAATTTCAAATCAAAATCAATTTCAAAAATTCAAACTCCTCAAAACTATATCGACTTATATATCATTGGAAAACTCTCGACAAGCGCAACTAAAATCTTCTATTTGTTTTTGCAATCGACTTTTGGTTTGTTTGGAATTAGCCAAAACATTCTCGGCCATCCGTTTGGTGGTTGATGATTGGTGATGGATCGTCGATTTGGGAATACCGTCGTGTGGGATGGACGAGCAGAGCGCATCAATATGGTTTATTCAGCGATTTGATGGTTGGATTTGGCTAGAAAAATGAATTAGGTTCGATTTAAAGTGGTGGAGGCTGGGTTTACTACGATGTCGATCGGTGTTCGTGAGGTCAGAGCGGCGTTTGGGGTTGGGGAGAGTGGCCATGATGGCCAGCGACGGTGAAGGTTCGCGTATTGATGTAACTACATGGTATTTCAAACCGTTCAAATCTACAATCATCCACACATCTCAGACTTGAATTGCCTAAAATGATAGATTGTAAATTTATATTTGGCAAAACTCAGCGTATACAATAAATAAATCAATCACATAATCACAAACACAGAATAATAAAACAATTGTAGCGGAATAGATAAATATTAGTTCATGAAGCTACTATAGGAACATTAGAGTTTAAAGTAAAATATAGTAGACATCTCGAATATATAGAAATTACTAATATAAATGCTAATGACAAGTCTAAACAAAAAACTGGAAACAACTGAAAGCTGGTTAGATAGAGATGGATCTTCAAGCAAAGCTCCAAGCTCCAAAGGTGAGTCTCAAATGTTCGTGACGCTCAATCTAACCCGAGCATAAAGCAAAACACAAAACACTCGAGTCAGGATTAGCATTCTTATATCAATAAATTCCACTCAAGTGGAATTTCAACTGTGACGCCCCACCTCAAAACCCATCCTAGCCAAGAACACTATGGTGTAGTGCTGTCAACTAGCGCAGAGAATAAGGCTGAGGAGGAGCAACCATCCATGCAATTACTTATCACACGGTGGCTAATCTTCGGAAACAAACAAAGAAATAAGCATAACATAAATTAGTCACAGACATCCATATCACAAAGGCGGAAGAAGATATGTATATATAACTAACACATGAAAGTGTACATCAGAGTAGTGGTCAAAAAGATCCACAATAATACAAAAGAATAGCAATACATGTTATACCAAAAGAATACAACTATGAGTCTATATCTCAAGTGTATACAACAAAAACTGCTAATCTAAACAAGTAGCCAAAAGTCTGTGTAGTGAATCACTGGGGGAGAAGTCAAGCAGAAGCACCTGTAACATCTCGGTCTGACCCGAGTATTATTTATAAGAAAGTAATAAACGGATCAGTCTATCTATAAGTATCTGACGACATGATATAAAATAAGAGAAATGGCATATGCGAATAATATCCATAACATCATACTACTATAAGTATGTAAATGACAATCAACAAGAGATTAATCAATATCACAAGAATCTTCTCAAAGATCAAAAAGGGTATCATACCCAAAACTTGTACTCATAACAAGTCAATGACATAAATTCCAGAAATCAGCACAAGAACTCCAGTAAATCATGAAAAAGAAAAAGGCCTATCACATGACGGTCCGAAGACCATGGGGAGCTACCCCATATGTATGAGTCGAAATCACACAGATGAGGTCTAGACTAACGAAAAATCAAAAAAATATGTGTGAGTGAAATCACACAAGTGGTGTCTAGTCTAACCTCGCAAACAAAAACGTATGTGTGAGTGAAATCGCACAAGTGGTGTCTAGAATAACCAAGAATGTAAAAAGGTATGTGTGAATGAAATCACACAAGTGGTGTCTAGTATAACCAAGCAAACAAGAGACATCGCACAATTGCTAGTCTAAATCATAAGAATGATCGTCATGATCAATGAGAAGTGTCAATTACACTAAGCTAGTAAATATAAAAGTTTAGCTTCATGTCCCATAACCACTTGCTTAATTTAAATATTCACGAACAGACTGTAAATCTTCACTAGAAAATTGTCACAAGAGGTTCAATCGAACAAGTCCAAGAATTAACCGACGAAGCAAACGCAAGCGTTTCATAGCACTTGTTTTACTAGGTCGTTTAATTAGATTTCTCATCCGAGTGAGGTAAAGGTTTGTATATACTAATAGACTGGAAAACGGTTTTATAAACAAGTTTGGTATTGAAAATAAAGTCGAAATCATTTTGATGAAAAAGTTTTGATATTTAATACTAGTATTGAAACCTTCATATTTCTAAAGTTGTCTCGAAGAATGGTCAAATCAGCATCTCAACAAAGCAAGTTCTGTTGAATGTTTTTCAGCTAAGATCCCCTACGGAGGGGGGGTCCGGGGGGGTGGCAACCCCCAAGGTGGGGGTGCGGGGGCAACGCCCCTACTACGGGGTTCGACCTGCCCGGTCAGGTCGCGGGGGTCCAGGAGGCAGCGCCCCCAGCGGGGTGCGAGGCAGCGCTCCGTCCAAAACGGTACGACCTATTGAAGACAAGCGGCCTACGACCTAAAAAAAATGAGGTCTATCGACCTAAGGGGGTGCACGACCTAAGAAGGTACGCGAGCTAAGGATGAGCGACCTAACAAGGTTCACGACATAAGAAAAACTAGTTCACGCGACCTAACAGGAAACAAGGTCAAGCGACATAAGGGGTTACGCGACCTAACGTAACACGGGTCAAACGACCTAAGGCATCACAGGTCGAACGACCTAACTGCTTAAGGGACAGACGACCTAAAGAGGTTTGGGACCTAATGGGGTTCACGACCTAAAGGTATTCACGACTTAACGGGTTATAGGTGTAACGACCTAACGACATGAAGGCCTAACGACCTAAAGGTGATGGGGTTACGTGACTTAGGGACAGAAGTAGGACCGAGCGACCTACGACCTAGGAGACTCACGACCTACGACCTACGACCTAAGGCCCGTGCGACCTAGTGAAATAGCAGAGGCAATATTAGGTCGGAGTTGACCTACAACTTAAGGCCACGCGACCTAAAGTTTTAACACGCGAGCGACCTAACTTTATAAAGGCCAAACGACCTAAGGCTTAACTTGCGAACGACCTTCGGCTTAAGGCTTAACTCGCAAACGACCTACAACCTAACGTCCAAGCGACTTTTCCAAGCGCGCAAGCGACGAACCCCAGCGACCTAAGGGACCAGAACGACCTAAGGCTGGAAATTCACCAAAAACAATAAAAAGTGGAGTTTTTCGCCAATCCAATCCAAACCAAATGCAAATGTGCATGTTAAAGTGATAGGGAACCATTCCCAACAGTCCAAGATAGTTATAAGCAAGAGTGTGAGATAAAAATCTCACCTTTTCACTAAAATGGATGAAGATGAAGCTTGAAGCCAATGGAGAAGCAATCCAAAGCTTGAATCCAATATCTTCTACTTGAATTTGGAGTTGAATGTCGGATTAGCAATTAAATTAGATCTTGGAGTTTTAATTTCCCATTCACTTCACCATTAATGCAAATTTCAAGTTAGTTAGGAATTTATGAAGAGTGAGGAGAAGGGGGTTGGAACTTGGGCTTAATAGGCTAAACTAACCCAAAGTCCAAAGCGGGAAAAGTTAGTGAAATTTCACTAACTCCAAACCTATCGATGTTTATACTTAAAAAAGTTGTAAAAGGCATTTCGAAATCAATGGAAGTGGTCTCGAGTCCTAATTTGACCGTTTGCAAAAAGTAGATTTTTGGACCAAAATCCGATTAACGATATATTATTTAAATAAAATATTTAATTATAAACTCGATAAATATGGGGGTTGTTACATCAACTAAAATACAATATAACTTAAAGGATGTTTAGAATTCCCATCCTTTAAGGATCCTTTAAACTATCTACATACATAGTACAATACGCTACATATATAATGTCCATAGTAAAGTAAAATATTAAAACAGCACTAAGGCGTTACACATATCCCCCTTAACACAATTTTATATATTCCCATAGTCTATACAGATACTGTAAGCCC
Source organism: Allium cepa (assembly GCA_030765085.1). NCBI lineage: Eukaryota > Viridiplantae > Streptophyta > Magnoliopsida > Asparagales > Amaryllidaceae > Allium > Allium cepa. The sequence goes on along the minus strand of CM060945.1, from coordinate 604,354,053 downwards.
CATCAAACTGATGGGATACTCAAGGAGCACTCCATCGGTACGGTTCAAAACAAACTCGTAAAAGGCGCGATAAGGTATGTGACAAGGCACGTGAATATAGAATCATCGTCAAACCATCCTACTTCATTCTAGAAATCTCACCAAGTACACAATTGTCAAAGTGGTTTTCGATATTGACAGAGAGTTTGACATTATTCGATCTTGGTCTCTTTAACAACCAAATGCTTATTTCACACCATGGTCGTTTAAATTGCAAAAAGTTCGTACTTCATATCAAAATATCACATTCATTTCAAAATCATATCACTTTCGAAATCATATTCACTTTCAAAATCATATCACTTTCAAAACCATATCACTTTCACAATCATATTCACTCTATATAATGGTTCATTTTCAAAAATTATAACATAAAATAGGTAAATCTATCATATTAAAATTTCAAATTTAAACATTAAATCAAAATCATAACAGTTCCAACTTATAAGTTTATATATTGGAATAGTTAGTTTATGTTGAAAATAGGTTATAGATTAAATAATATATATATTAAAAATAGTTTATATATCAAAAAGATTTTATATTGAAAATAGTTTCAAATTAGAATTATTTCCTCTAATTTCACAAATAAGTTCAAATCAACTTTATGTCCAAAATGCAATTTAAATCAATCTCAGTTCATCAATTACAATTAAATTCAATTCTAATTCTCATAAAAAACATTTTGATATATATATATTGATTTCAGTTACATGTTTGACCTATATATTTAATCCATTTCAATCAAATAGTTTTTAAAATTTTAAATATTCAACATTTCAATAACTCAATTCTGATAACTTTCATTTATATTTCAAAATCCAACATTTAATTTTATTTAAATTTGAAAATGTTCACTTAACCATTTTTAATATCATTTAAATAGAATCCCAATTTCAAATTTACATAAAATCAATAACTAAATATCTAACTTTCAAATATATTTAATTCTAAAATATTCATCTAATCACCATTTATAAGCATTTATATAAAATTCAAAATTACAAATTTAAATCAAATTGAATATTCAATTTCAATTCCAGTTAAATTCGAAATATTCATTAGATCACCTTTAATCAAAAATCCAGTTATCAAGCTATAAAAATCGTATCTTCAAAATTTCAAGATTAATAAGTTCAAATCAATTCTTATTAACTATAATTGTTAAAAAATAAAATTTCAAATCAATTTTAGTTTATCTTTCCAACCTTAATTTATTAAAGTTATTACCAAATCTAATTTTAAAATATTAATATAAATTTTAAATAAATATTTAAACATACTTTATACGTATTAGATAAATTAATTTTTATTAAAGTAAATCTTTTTATTAAATTAAATTTATTATATATATTTTTAAAATATAAAATTATAAGTAAAATCTAAAAAATTATATTTTCAAAACTAACTTATAAATTAAAATTTCCAAAACATATAATTTAAAATCTAAACTTTCACATATATTAAAATAAATTTATATATTATATTTTAAAATCAATATTTATTAAAAATCATATATATTTCCTTTCAAAACCTTTTAAATCATTTCAAAAATAGACCAACGGTGTCCGTATATAATTTTCTATCTTATGGTCAAGTGATATGGATATTTATTATTTCAATTCGTAATTGAATTTAATATTCTACGGGTATATATCATTTCAACCCCCAATCCCAAAGTTTCAAAATCAATGAAAATCTCTTGGGTTTAGCATTTCAACTCACAATGACTTTCCTCTAATCTATAAGATCGTTCAGATATGTATCGTTTCAACCCATAGGGAATTTCTATACTAACAGGGAACTTATAGAGTGAGAATAAATAAGATAGTAATATAACATATCAACAACATACATATATCATCAGTAACAAATTTAAATATAATATATACAACAGGTTATGCTGTCATATGTCACAGGTAAACAATTGCAGATAATGGCATATCATATTTAACAATTAAATAATTTAACAATTCAAATTTGACAACATGTTTCAATCGTCATTTCATATGAATTAAATTTACTAAATACAAGAATGTTAATCGTGAGTGATTGCTTACCTTTCAAGGTTAGAGAACTAACAAGAACAAGATGCGACAAAGGACAATTGACAAAGGAACCCAAAAGCTCAAATGAAGAACCGATGCGGAAACCGTTTCGTAGATTTCACCGTGTATGAGACGCCGAAATAGAGGAATGAATATACTAGGAAGATCAGCACGACGAGACGAACATAATGGTATGCAGATATTAGAGATACGACCATCCTATCAAAATTCGATATTTGTAGCCAAAATGTTGCTAAACTGTCGAAAATAATATAAACAGAGCTAGAGCAGTCCAAATTTGGTGAAACGAAACATGACGTTTCTCTTAGAAAATGATTTACATTTTTATTTATATAAAAATACTAAGATTTCACAAATATTTAATTTCCAACAAATTAACTGATTATAAATTAAAAATTGAAATTAGATAACAGAACAACATTTATATTTACTAATGAAAATCTGGCATGAATTTCCAACAACCTTTATATTTACCAATGAAAAATTGAAATTAGATAACAGAACCGATGCGAAAACCTTTTCGTAGATTTCACCGTGTATGAGACGCCGAAATAGAGGAATGATATACTAGGGAGATCAGCACGACGAGACGAACATAATGGTATGCAGATATTAGAGATACGACCATCCTATCAAAATTCGATATTTGCAGCCAAAATGTTGCTAAACTGTCGAAACTAAAATAAACAAAGCTAGAGAAGTCCAAATTTGGTGAAACGAAACATGACGTTTCTCTTAGAAAATGATATACATTTTTATTTATATAAAAATACTAAGATTTCACAAATATTTAATTTCCAACAGATTAACTAATTAAAAATTAAAAATTGAAATTACATAACAGAACGACCTTTATATTTACCAATGAAAATCCGGCATTTGCTGTGCTTAAATAGATGTATTTCAAATGCCAAGTTCCCATTGCAAAATTTTGTTGTTTTATATTCAAGAAAAATTCAGTAAGGTTATTTAAATCGCTAAAATAACCGGGTCGTTGCAAGAGACGTGCACGTGGGTGAAGATCGTGGCAGCCGTGACGAGGTATAGTTCGGTCACGATGAACAAGGGGAAGCTAGGGTTTGGGAACGACTGTACCAAATGTTGACGTGTAAGTGTTAGTTTTTATTTGTTTAATTTTAATTTAATTTTAATTTCCAACGTTCTAATCGACGTATCTTTTGCATACGAGCTCAGATACATGTGCGGTTTGCTCCACTGCGATCATATTGAAATTTCGAACATTATGGAACTGTTTTGAAGGAATTCTGAGACTGTTCCAATTTCGAGCTATAATTGGATTTTAAATTGATTTGAAATCTAAGAGTTTTAACCCACTCAAAACTACTATATTATCTTATGTTAGTTAAAATTAATTTATGATGTGATTAAAAATTGATTGGTTGATGTTTGGTAAATTTAAATTCTCATTTCAGTTAAATCTAAATTTTATTGAACTTTATCGCTATTAATTTAATATTAAATTCTAGATTGCTAGTTAATACCCGTTATTGATAATCAGTCACTTATTTTTGTTTATTTATTTGTTTGAATGGTGATTGTGATAGATGTTTGACTGTTAATATTAGATGACTGGATGTTATATTTTTATATTATTGTAACACTACAAGTTCCCTATGGGTTGAAATGACACAAAAGCGAACAATCTAATAGATGACGGAGAAATGGTTATGAGTTTGAATGATAGACACAAGCGAATTCATGGATTTGAAATTAAATACGGCATCGTGGTTGAAATGATATATATCCGTAAGTATAAAATATTTGCGAATTGAAATGATAAATATCCATATCAATTGACCATAGGGTAGTAAATTATATATGGAGACCGGATTGATTAAATTAAATGATTTTAGATCCTTAAATTTTGAATTAGTTAAATGATACTTCGAAAAAAAATGATTTACCTAAACTGAATTATCTTAAAATCTGAGTTTTAAATGCTAAAATTGGAAATGGTTTAAATTGATATTTTAGAGTTAGACATGAAGTATAAATGAAATTTATTGAAATTGAGTTAATGAAATATTGAATATTTAAACTTCGAAATCTGCTAAATATTGAAATAGTTTAAATTTATTTTTTTAACATGGATTTGAAATCCTTATTGATTTATTGGTTTAAATGAGAATTTGAACTGAAAGACAAATTTTAGTTTGTTGATTTGAAAGCTGGACATGGTCCAAATGTGTTGAAGTGAAAGAAATAGTTTAATTTGATATTAATTTCAATTTTTTTATTTTAATATAAACCATTTTAAAAATATGTTATTCTAAATCTTGATTATTAATATTTTCAAACTGTTAAACTAATTTCAATTTATTTTAATCAATTTTAATCCATTTAATCCAATTTAATCTGTTTTAACCTATTTTAAGCTAATTAACCCATTTTAATTTATTTTCAAATCTATTTAATCTATTTTAAATATATTTAATTAATTGTCTGATGTATTTAATCTATTTAAAATTTATTTAATATATTTTAAATCTATTCAATCCATTTTAAATATGTTAAATCCATTTTAAATCTATTCATTCCATTTTAAATCTATTTAAAACTATCTTAAATACATCTAAACAATTTTAAAACTATTTTTAAACTATTTTAAAATATTTTAGACTATTTTAACTATTTGAACTATTTTTAAAGTATCGAAACTATTTTCTAAAAAAAATAAATGGTGCATGTTTGGACTGCTATATTTAAATCCTTGATTTAAAAGCAAATATGGTTAAATGATATTGTAACCTAAGTTTTGATTTAAATGTCATATCTGATTAAACATGATGATTTTGAGATAAGGATTAAACCTATTTGGTCGATATGATTTCGAACGAGAATATGATTTCAAAAGTGAATATGATTTCGAAAGTGATATGGTTTGAATTGAATATGATATTTTTATATCAATTATGAATCGGTTTTGGAAATCTGAAAGAACTATCCGGTGTGAAATAAGCATTTGTTTGTTGAAGAGGCCGGGATCGGATATTGTCATGCTCTCTACCAATACTGAAAACTACTTTAACAAATGTGTATATGCTGGAGATTCCAAAATGAAGTAGTATGGTTTCGTGAATGATTCTATATGAGGTATTTACGTAGCCATGACTCCGATGAGTCGGCTTAATGTTGCTAAAATAGGAGCAATGCAGGGCCAAGTGTGGCCGCACCTTTGATCGGACATGCTTCTTCGATACATATTATGAGTTTTTGATTGATTTGGTGGCCTCCCCTCGATTTTGATTATGGGAGTGTGTTCCGAGGTGGGCGGTAGTAGATGTATGCATTACCACCAGTCTGGATCAGCAAATTGGTAGTATCCTACCCTAGGCATTTCCTCGTGTGCTTTGTCACATGCATTATCGTGCCTTCTAAGAGTTTGGTTTGTAGTCGTGTCTATGGAGTTCTCCTTGATAGCTCACAAGTATAAAGTGGAGTTTAAAGTACAGTATAGACTACGACATTATATAAATATGTTAAGGGGATATGGGTACGCCTTAACGCTATTTTAATACTTTACTTTACTGTATACACTATTATAGTAGCGTATTGGACTATGTATGTAGATAGTTTAACGGATCCTTAGGAGATGGATATCTCGAACAGCTCTTAAGTTATTACACTCACATTAGACACTGGCTACTAGATTCCAAACCCTGTAAACATCTTTGACGCCGCTACACTCATATTCCAAACCCTGTAAACTTCTTCATATAAATAATTTAAACTTAGGGATTTAAATTAAATAAGTTTGTTTGAAGTAAAGTCAGGGCTTGGAATTTGGTTTTGAAGGTTTACAGTGTGGTATAGATACTAGATATTCATGTTTACAGTATAAAGAAATCAATATGTTAAAATTTAAAAAATTTAATTTGTTAATTTAGTTCTATATCTTGAATAAACATACAAAATTAACATTTTTAAAACAAGAACGATGATTACATAAGCTTTAGTTATTTACATTAGATACCAAGATGGGACAGTCTACAGAACTAGGGTAAGAAAGAACTTCTCTATAGATTCCAGAGAAATAAAACTCAAAGAAGCACCCGAATCAAACAAAACTTTAAATACTTTCCATCTAATTGTAATGTACCTTCCAGTACTCCCTTGCCTTTAGATGAAGTAGGTGGTGCACCTACCAAAGAAAATACTTTATTCTACTGAGCTTTGTGAAGTAGCGCGCAATCCTTGATCATATGACCTGATTGGTGACAATTGAAGCATAGAGATCTCTGAACCAAAGCTGAACCCGGTCCACTATGATGCGGTTGCAGCTGCTGTTTTTGGAATCCTTTCCTGGGACACTTATTCGCCAAATGACCTTCTTATTGACATATATAACATTTGCGAGGTCCATTGTTACTTCCAAGCTTCTTCTTGTTCGGCTTCCTCCAATTGGATTAAACTTCCTCTTATTCGGATTAGCAAAATTCCCTCCCGAAGCTGCTACTGGTATCACCGATTTCTTGTTCATCAAATTCTCATATCTTAATGCCATATCAATTAAATAACCAAAAGATCCTTTCAAAAGCACCGTCATCTTGTCAGAAATTCTGGCCTCAATCCTTGCACAAACATTTCATTCATTTTAAGAGGAGTATCAATGAGCCGCGGTCCATAGCAAGAAAGTTCATTGAATTGGTCTCATACTCGGAAATAGACATGCTTCCCTGCTTCAAATTCAGAAAATCTTGGTACAGACGAGTTTTCCCTGTTGTTGGAATAAACTTCTCCTCAAATAACTCCTCAAATTTGTCTCATGAAATGTCTTCCTCAGAAACATTTTCTACTGTTGCATCCCACCAGGCTGCTGCGCCTCCCTGCAATTGCCACGATGTAATTTCCTTTTTTCCGTTCATCGGACAACTTCGTACTCTTAAAGATGCGCTCACAAGAGTGTAGCAAAGCTTGAACTTCAATTATCGATTCTGACCCTTTAAATGGTTGGCCTCTAAGGTTGATGAAGTCATTGCATAAAGCAACAAAACTAACCTGAGGCGGTACTGGATTTACAGCCTCACTTGCAGTTTGACTTCGTCCATTATCAGCCGAGGTACTGCCCCTACCTCTGCCTCTTCTTCCAGAACTCATATTGGCCACCTGGACTGGTAACTCAACAAATTTAGATATATATATATAATTAAATGAAAACACTAATATGCACTTTCAAGAAAGATATTACTCCAGAGCATAGGTATTCGCTCAACCTAGCGCTCTGATACCAACTGTGATGACCTGCCTTTCTAACCATAGAAACACGTATCATCAATAAGAGAAGAAAGGGATAGAAATAGAAAACATAGAAAGAAAGAATAACAACATCAGAATCTCACAACGGAATGGAACAAAATATAATGCATCACATAATTATTACATAGTTTTTACATATATAAAAGTTATACAATATTGTACAATAGGACAGTCATATACATATCTGTCAATACATACATCCAAAATACATCATACACTAACTACACAGCGGAACTATATAGATAGATACATACGTCTGGTCTTCTTCTCCAAGCTCCTCCAGAAACTCAATACTTCAAAACCTATCACTTGCCTACTCAAAAAAATTTGAGTACCCAAGAGTTTATGAAAAACAAAATATAAATTCCGGGTCAGACATGGGTCTGGTGTGAGTAAACGGGTTAAAATTGTTTAACTTTTAAAACCATTTTAAAATAAAGGTATCACATAAGACTCCCCACATATAAACACGGGTAAGTTTTTATCTTACGCTAACAAAAATTTTTTATAGGAAATCCGGTGATATTATAATATTGTCTAGGGTTTTCAAGTAAATAGAAAATATCCGAAATTGTTACGTCTATTAAATTCCTGGTACTAGCTAAAAAAGTGTGTAATACAAATCAAAATCGTAGGGTCTCGTAGGGAAAATGGGTTTCCATCAATGGCAGGGTTACTAGGGTACCATCCGTCATAGTACGGGCCCTAGATCACCGTACCGAGGATCACTCCCGACCCCATACAACAAAAGGCCGGAACCATTCCTTGCTGAACAGTCCCGAACAAGATAACCCCGTAGTTGTGGCCAACAACTGCCCACACAGTCGAAATAAATAGGGACATCTAGACAGGGGTATATCTCGTCCTGCTTGGGCATGACCCACCTAACCTTGCTACATCTCCCTTGTTTTAGCCATTCCCTATTGATGAGGCTTGAGGCTGCGATTACCTTTAGAGAACATATCTCTTAGAATGCTCATCGTCCACTTGATCATGTGCTGAAAGCATTCAATCCATACAAGTTCGTTCCGGGTTCGAACGAAACCGAAGGCATTATCTCGTTACACTCATTTTGGAATCACCTCAGAGTTAATGACGATAACCCTTGTATTCTGAAACACCATCTCGACCTTCACTTGAGATGTCACGACCTATCGTTTAATTTGGATCGATATGGATTTCGGAATATCAAATTGACATCCGATCCCAGTCTCATCGAAATCCAAACGCCATTTTAGAGGCCAAGTTGTTTAATTAGTTTAAACAGTTTAATCCAATACTTGGAATTCACATAACAGCTATCGCAGATATATTCGAAATATCTCACAGAATATCACCAAATAGATATCAGAAACAATCAAACAAGAATCATCAATTCATATCAAAATTGTTTGATTAACTTAACTTAATTAATTACTTAAGGATAAACCATTTTATTCTGCTTGATTAATCACTAATTAATCAACCTATTACATTTATTAATTACTTCTTAATTACTCACTTAATCAATTAATTCTTAATTATTATTTTATAAACTTAATTATTAATTTGTAAAAGTTAATTACCCATTTAATTATCACTAATTATTTAATTAATCATTAATTACCAATTAATTAATCATTTATTCCTTAATTAATTTCTAATTAGTTAACTACTATTTATTTATTAATTAACTTTAAGTAATTAATTAAAATTCCTAAGTTCAAATTGATTTAAACACAAGATTAATAATATAAATTTATTTAATCTGCAAACTACTTAGTTAATTACTATTATAAAATTAATTTACATTCTAAATCAACTTATACTTTAAGTTAATTATTTATGTTTTAATAAATTTTAAATCAAATCTTAACTTAACACTAACCAACATTATTTATTTAATTAATATTAAACTTTGTGTAACAAAATACTTAAAGTATTTAGGCAAATTCATTAGTAACTGGATCCGAGGCAAGCATTATGGTTACCCGAGTCAAACTAGCGTCATCCCCTATTCTTTCTTCTTCTCCTCTTTTTTTTAGTTTGAGTTTAAACTACAGTATCCGAAACACTCTCAAGTACCATCAGGCTCTGCTCGTAGCAATCCCCAAATATTCTCGTGCAACAACTCGCGACAACCACGTCACCAAAATCAGACACCCAATCGCCACCGTGTACGTGCACGGTGGTTCGCCACTCGTCCGTCAACCCACGCTGCCTCCTACAAACCACAAATCGACCTTACATTCGAAATCAAACCCCAGTTCAACACGAAAAGTACGAAATCAAAATATGCCTTGCCGCTTGAACCATTAACTCGAACACCCCACTGAAAGTTGCCACGTCCTACCAACTCCGACCACTAGTGGCGACGACACTTCGGCCACACCTCGCTGTTACCCTCCCCTACCATCTCCTCGAAACTGGCAAGGCTCGATCAATCCACGGCGACGCAATCAATAATTTACAAAACACAGGAAAACTCGAACCCAAAACCCTATTTTTGATACGACCCAAAAATCCTCGCATTAAATTATTTTTTTAGCATTTTTCCTGGATTCGTGCATTATCGAACTAGGTATACAACAAATTTCAGCAGCTAATATTTGTTAATCCAACAGAAATAGATAAAAATGCAATTTGAGTTCATTTTCAAACCGCACCTTGAATACTTACCTTAGAATCATCGTTCTTATTTTAAAAATCTTAATTTTGTATGTTTATTCAAGATATGGAATCAAATTAGCAAATTAAAATATTTAAATTTTAACATATTGATTTCTTTATACTGTAAACATGAATATCCAGTATCTATATCACACTAAACCTTCAAAACAAAATTCCAAGCCCTGACTTTAGTTCAAACAAACTTATTTAATTTAAATTCCTAAGTTTAAATTATTTATATGAAGAAGTATTTAAAATTTTCTCTACTTGCTTTACTCAGTAGCTTGAAATATTGAAGGACATGCCAAAGTATAGCTTCCAGTAAACAGCATACATCACAGAATTTCATAATTATAGTAGATAGCAAGCACAAGATTTTCCATGGATCAATCATCAAGATTTAAACTTCAAGATAGTATGTTTACTCACTTAAATACTGTTGAATCAGAGAATAGATTATTGAAGAGCTGGAATTTGAATTCCTAAAAATCTTTCCCTGCTTTGATTTTTGAATGATCGAGTTTGTAAAATAAAGACGATGTTTATTTTTTTCTTTTCCTCAGGTTTGCTTCTAAGTTTTGTAAACGAACTAAATAATATGATGCATATATATAGAAAATAGGTTTGAATGGTATAGGTTTAACTGGTACAAGCTTTATTTGTTATGTTCAGAAAAGATTTTTGTGTTTTAATTACTGTAAATTGAAATGATCTTGCAAATTTCTGCTGGCCTTATATTTGTACTAAGATAATCTCTTTTATAAATCTAAAATGACAAAATGTTGTGCTAATTAAATGCATATGTCTTCATATTAGTTTACACATAATTGATATTGGCTGATATTTAGTATTTTTGTACAAAGATATTTTGAATATGTTATGAATAGTTTGTCTTCTTTTGCATACATGATTTACACTTCAACATTTGTTATTATTTTCTTTTTTTCCTTTTTGTTTCTTTGCATTGTTCATATGTATATATAGGTTATCCTTTTTAAACCTTTCTGATAGGTTTATGTAAAGTTGTTCCAAATATGGATTTGGCTTATGCATGATTTTTGTCCTTGCACTTAATATAAGTTTTGTTAACATAATTTTCCAGTTTTATTTTCATTTCAAATTAAATTTTCAAATATTTGATTTATAACATATGTTTGTATTTGTATATTTTATATTTATATTTATATTTATAGCTTAAATTTATATTCAATATTGATAGGATTGTTTATTTTAAACATTTTTATTAAAGACTTGATTTATATTCATATATTAGATCAAATATTAATAATATAGAACCTCTGATTTTCTTTAAATAAGACATATTTTATTATAAACATTTTTGAAAGAATCTATTTTAAATTTTCAAATTAAATTTTTCTTTACAAAACATATATATACATATATAACTGATAAATGACCAAGATCTTATCAGTTTATAAAATGAAAAGCTTGTATTTAATTTAAATTAGATTAAATATTTATTAAAATATATTGCCAAAATCCCAGGTCGTTACAAGGGCCAATGCGTTTCGTAGTAGGTAACGGTCCAACATAACGAGGAGCCAATTTCCCGGAGCTACTAAAACGTGCCACACCCTTCATCGGAGAAACATGAATGAATACGAGATCGCCAACAGAAAATTTCAAAGGCTTCCTACGATGATCGGCATAAGATTTCTGCCTATTCTGATCCTCTTTCATTCTCTGTCTAGTGATAGCTTCCTCTCAGAAGAATAATGAATACAATCGCGGCCGAGAACTAACCTTTCCCTCGATTCTAACTAACAAGATGGTGATCGACACGGTCTTCCGTAAAGAGCTTCGAAAGGAGCCATACCGATACTGGATTGAAAACTGTTGTTATAAGAGAACTCAACAAGAGATAAGTGGTCTTCCCAACTACCACCAAAATCAAGAATGCAAGCTCGAAGGAGATCCTCTAAAACCTGATTCACCCTTTCAGTCTGACTGTCAGACCGTGGATGATAAGTTGTACTGAGATTGAACTTACTGCCCAAAGCTTTCTGAAGGCTCTGCCAGAAACCACTAGTAAAAAGTGGATCTCTGTCACTAACAATAGAACTAGGCACACCATGAAGTAGAACGACTTCTTTAATAAACAGCTTAGCTAACAAAGGAGCAGTCCGATTGGACTTGATAGGAATAAAATGGGCTGATTTAGTCAATCGGTCAACAATCACCCAAACACTAGTATTGCCCGACCTCGAACGAGGTAGACCATCAATGAAGTCCATGGAAATCTGATCCCATTTCCATAATGGAATCTCAACAGGCTGCAAAAGACCACTGGGACGCTGGTGTTCTACTTTAACAAGTTGACAAGTCCTACAACGGCTTACATAACTGGCAATATCACGCTTCATACCCTCCCAATAGTATAAGCGCTTCATATCTACATACATCTTACTACTACCCGGATGGATAGTATACTTAGAACGATGACAGCCCTCAAGAATGTCATTTCTAAGATTAGAAACACTAGGCACGGCCAACCTACCCTTCTTCCAAATACAACCATGAATATCAATATCGAAATCCTTTAGATCATCACTTTGGGATACCGATTCACAACTCTGAATAAGATAAGCAATATGTGGATCTTGTTTCTGGGCATCGGCAACACGATCCAACAAACTAGGACGAGCTTCCATGCTAAATAAAAGCATGGGAGAATCAGAAACTGAAGCACGGTCTCTAATATCACAAAGAGATAAAGCTTCCAAAATATTCCACTCTGCAAGCATCATGGAAATAACAACTTGCTGCTTGCGACTAAGCGCATCAGCAACTCGATTACCCTTACCAGGGTATACTGAATATCGAAATCATATGAAGCAAGAAATTCGAGCCAACGATAATGCCTCATATTAAGCTCTTTTTGAGTAAATAGATACTTTAGAGATTTGTGATCAGTGAAGAGAATAAAACGCTCGGCTAATAAATAATGTTGCCAAATTTTAGTGCAAAGACTATGGCGGCTAACTCCAAATCATGGGTTGCATAACGAATCTCATTAGGCTTTAGTTGTCTAGAAGCATAGGCAACTACTCTATCCTTTTGCATGAGAACTGCACCGAGTCCATAGCCACTGGCATCGGTATAAACAAAAAGATCATGATTCCCTTTGGTAACAACTAAGATAGGAGCATGAGTAAGGAGATCTTTTAACTTCAAGAAAGAAGTCTCACACTTATCCGACCAAATAAAAGGAACAACTTTTCTCGTGACAGTGGTAAGCGGTAAAGCAATACAAGAAAAGTCCTTAATAAACCGGCGATAATAACCCACCAATCCAAGAAAACTATGGATCTCAGTAACGGTCTCTGGCCTCTTCCAATCCTAAATAGATTCGATCTCGGAAGGATCGACAAAAATACCATCGGATGAAACGATATGACCGAGAAACTTCACCTTATTCTCCCATAAGTGACACTTGGAGAATTTGGCATAAAGATGATGATGACAAAAAGTGCTCAAAACAAACTCCAAATACTGAATATGATCGGCTTCAGATTTGGAATAAAAAAGAATGTCATCTATGAAAACCAAAATGAAATTATCGAGATATTCCTGGAATATCCGATTCATAAGATCAACAAAATACGCTGGAGCATTCATCAAACCGAATAGCATAACAAGCCATTCATAAGAACCATAACGAGTACGGAATGCGATAAGAGGAATGCTATCTTCCGCCACTCATAACTGATGAAAACGGATAGCAAGATCGAGTTGGAAGAAAAGCTTAGCGCCACTTAATTAATCGAACATGTCATCGATCCTAGGTAATGGATACCTATTTTTGATAGTGAGCTCATTAAGCTTGTGATAATCAGTGCAAAGCCTAAGAGTACCATCTGGCTTCTTAACAAAGACAAAGGCGGCGCCCCAAGGAGATGAGCTAGTCGAATAAAATGCTTGGCTTCTAACTCGGATAATTGTTGCTTGAGTTCCTCATTTTCCTTAGCAGACATCCTCGTCGGAGGACAACTGACAGGATGAGCCCAATGATAAGATCAATACGGAACTCAATTTCCCTCTTTGGCGGCAATCTCAAAATAGGCTCAAAAATATCAGAAAAATCACAAATTGGAATATTATCAATGACATCCTCCGATTCAAAGGAAGAAATAAGAGCATTCGAAGTATGATCCGTGCTTTGAAATATAATAGATAACTACTCGATAGCATTGGAATGCTTGAGATATAAAGTTCTTTCAGGACATAGGATTTGAACTTCATAATGAACGAGCCAATCCATACCTAATATTATATCAAAACCAAGATGATCCATAACATGCAGATTCACATGAAAGGTAAAATCACAAAGAATAATCTCCAAATCAACACACAACAAACCAAGAGTAGCGGATCCACCAATAGGATTTACAATCCTCAAAGGGTCGCAAAGAGTAATAACATCCAAATGAATAATATCAATAAGCCCCTTCGACACGAATGAGTGTGATGCACCCATATCGAAAAGAACTCTAAAAGAACGGCCATGAAATAAAATAAAACCATCCAAAACAGAAAGAGTAATACCTTTGGGCTTACAAGAATTACTAGAAGCTTTAGCAACATTAAGCTTTCCATATTTGAAACCCTTAGGAGCAATAGGACATTCAGAAACCCAATGACCATCTTTCTTGCAATAACAATAAATGCGAGGCTTAGGACAGCTACGGAGAAAATGATCCAAAGAACCACAATTATAGCACGCCCTCTGAATAGAAGGTGAACTATTAGGCGGAGAACTAGAGGTAGCTTTCTTCATCTTCTTCTTGTTGGAAGAATTAGGCTTATGAAATGGAAAACTCTTCTTGTTGGGGTTCTTAGAAACCTCAACCTAATCACAACTATCACGTTCCTTTTCAACAACTTCAAGACAAAGAGCCGAATCAATAAGCTCCACAAAAGTGAGCTTAAGCTGAAGCAAAAGAACTTTCTTCAAATACATCTTCAAACCATCAACAAAACGAAGATTCTTCTTACGCGGAGTATTAACGAACTCAACTCCGTATTTGGATAAGGCCTCGAAAGACGCAACATAATCAGAAACAGAGGACTTTCCTCGCTTCAACTCAAGGAAACTATGAGCAAGTCTAGCCTTTTCTGAATTAGGAACCAACTTAAGTTCGAAACGTTCCTTAAACTGAATCCATGAGAGAGAGGACTCGTCAACTTCCACAATAAAGAGCTCATACCAATCCAACGCATGCTCTTGCAACATACTAGACGCTACGAGAACGCAATGGTGATCAGAAAGATCCATCCGAGAAAATATGTGGTCACAAGCGTGCAACCAAGTCTAAACCTCCATTACACTTTCCGATCCCTTGAATGGCTGACCTCCAAGGTGGGAATAGACGCTACACATGCGAAGGCAGACTTCTGAGTAGGAGCTACGGGAGTAGCAATAGAAGGATGAATACCCAAAAATAGCTCCATAAACTGATCAGCTGACATACAGACTCTGTCCGGATAAGAACCACTAGACGGGCCTGTAAAAGAACGCTTCCCTCTACCTCTTCCAGCCATAGGCTGAGAGACAAGAGAAGGTAAGGATTTGTTAAAACAATACACAATTGATAAAAAATTTAACAATGGAATACTACGGAATATAAAAAAAATTATTCCTAGACATACTCCACATGTTAAAGTGGAAAAAATAGATTAGAAAGGCATGAATAAAACCTCGAATAGTTGTAACGCACGTTCCATTCTGCTTCTGTTCTATTTTTATTATAATCTATTCTGAATTTCAGCTCTGATACCAAGCTATGACGCCCCACCTCTATGCTCAAAATAACAAAGGTTATTATAAGGAATAACGTCTGATACTGCGAAGAATAAGGCTTGTTAGAAGTGACCATTCGTAAGTTATGCCTTAGACGAGTATTGATTACATCGATAGGAGTTGTGTAAATTACTCCCAAAGATATATATTCAATCCAAATCTAAAATGAAACTACGATGGCTTAAGAAAAATTCAAAACAACTCATAATAACAACAACACTGATAAGTATAATCACATTAGAACAGAAATATCAGATATATAGGGGAAGACAAGTCTGGATAGATGCTACAACAACCAATGGTTCACAGGAACCAAATGTACATATACATATACACCACAACATACATGAGATGAGAACTAATAAACCAAAAGTACTTCTCGAAGACTAGACAAAAGATTAGTGAAATCCCAAAAGCTGAAGCTGCTACTGAATCAGAGATAGCGACTATCCTGAAATAACTTGGTCTGACCTGAGTATTATTTAAAAGAAAATAATAAATGGATCATTCTAATTTATTCTTAGAAGTGAATGCATCATAAACAACATCAAGCAAAATAATAATAATCTCGTATGAGAGTATTCAACATAAGAAATCAACATTGTTTAAACGAAGAAATCACATCAAACTCCATCAAAATCTACTTTCAAATTCACAGTAGAATTCAGAACCACAATTCACAAAATCTAGAAATCAAAAATAGATAACTAGAAAAATCAGCATAATAGTGGATCGATCGCATCATATGGCGAGTCTAAGCTACGCCGTACGTGCATCAACATATGGCAGAAGCCTACCAAGTACTGTCATCATAATTTTGGCGCCCAACAAATGACCCGAAGGTCCAACATATCATCCGAAGATCTACTACTGGTATTTGACCCGAAGATCCATCATAGTGGCTCAAAAGCCCAACAAAAATCATCAAAATCATCAAACAACAAATCCACAACGAATATTTCAATTAACGAGTCCGGAATTAAGCAAATTAGTAAAAGCATGGTTCCATATTCCGCACTTTTGTTAAATCGTTTAAATCTCTTCATCATTTCCTTGAAACTGAAAAATTGTTTATTTTGTATAAATAAAATTTACGTTCTCATCGGACAAGTCCGGAATCAAGCGAATCAGTAAAAGTGAGGGTTCATGGTCCACAATTTTGCTGAAGCGTTTAAATCGCTTCCTCATTCTTTTGAAAGCGCAAACTATAAAAAATTTGAAAATAATTTTATTTTAACACGATTTTTAAAACACGTGATTAAAACAGCAACAACTATAGCAATTTCAAGGAGGAAATTTTGCTTCACAAAACACCGTAAAAACGGATATCAAACCAGCGTTGCGGTATAACTGCTTAAAAATTCACTTTAAAATTGACGGTTACTGAAGTCAAAACAACAGTAATTTTTATTCGTCAAAAATGTCATCCAAACAACACGCATCAAAAATATATGATGCAGCACACCATGATAACTCGTTTTTCTTAAGTCGCTGACATCTCTTAAGTCGTTCTTGTTCCTGAAGCTTAAGTCGTCAGCGACCAAGGGAGTTATGCCAACCAACAACCTAATTAGTTATGCCAACAGCAAGTTATGCCAACTAGCGACCTAACGAGTTATGCCAACCAACCTATGCTGCATTTTCTTTAAGTCGCTCATCTCCATAAGTCGCTCAACCTAAGTCCTTAACCTATGTCACATTGATTTCTTAAGTCGTCCGTCTATAGCCGTTTATCTTAAGTCACCTGCTTCTTTAAGTCACCTACTTCCTTAAGTCGCTGAGTCCTTATGCCGCATGTAGCTGTGATATCTTCTTGGGTCGTTGCTTCCTTAAGTCGCTATTGCTTATGTCACTGATCTTCTTATGTCGCTATGTTGTATTGTTAAGTCGTATTGTTGTTATGTCGCTTTGTTATAAGTCGTATGTCGCGTTATTGTATGTTGTATTGTAACTCGTAGGTCGCGTGTTGTTGTTAAGTCGCGTATGGTTATACGTGATATGTTGTTATGTCGTTACGCTGTTATGTTGTAAGTCGCATACCGTTTAAGTCATAGGTCGTTGAATCGTAGGTCATCTATGGTTATGTCGTGTGCAGTTGTATGTGTTAGGCCACGAGCACCTGTGTTAGGTCGTGTATGCTATGTTGTAATCCCTATAAATAGGGGTATTGTGTCACTTGGAAAGGGAGTTGATTTTGAATAAAAATTGTTTGTGTGCTTTTGCTACTTTTGTTGAAGTTGAGTGTAATCTCCATCTTCTTCCATATTCGAATATTCGAGTGCGCTCGAATCAATGAATTTGAAGCCGATTCACGGAATCTCATGCACGAGATCAACGTTGAAGAATCGTAGATCTTCTAACGCGGAATCGTGTGCGATCAACGTGTTGAAGATAGCTAGAATCCGATATCTCGAGAGATCAATGGATTTGGGCATTTATCGTTCTATCAGGTTTACTTGACACGAAATCATTTCATGAAGAAGAAAGTTGCGTCAACTTGGTATCAAAACATTATTAGCACGTTGACAATCCGATGCGTCACCTTTTTGGTATCAGAGCTAAGTAATATCAAGGCCGATTCAGATCCAGTTCAAATCCGTGCATTTATATCAGATTCGAGCTATATCAAAGCCCGGAGCTAAGTAAGATCAAGTTGAAGCCGAGTTAAAGTCAGGCAGTGCAAAGCTGAGCTAAGTCAGAGCCGAGTTAAACCAAGTTAAGTCGAAGACGAGTTAAAGCCAAGTTAGATCGAAAAAGAGATTGTTTTATGATCGTGCCTCCAAGACGTGATAATCGCTATCATAATGTTGAAGATGTATATAGAAGATAAGAAGTTGAAAAGATGGAGCACCGTATCAATGAAAAGTTCAATGAGGGTATTGAGAAGTTAGAGAAATTGATGAAAGACAGAAACAAAGTCAAAGGAGAACTTCACCAGTTTCAAACCAGAGTGGAAACCGGGTTTCACCATCAGTTTCGGGAGAAAGGAGATTGTCACCCCAATCTTACCGAGATAGAAGAGAATCGTCAGTTTCAATGAGGCGAGAACACCATGAGTATCAAAATGAAGAAAGAAAAACTCATCGTGGATTTGAAGATGACCCATATCCTGATGCTGAACGACATGATAAAAGGGACATGCGTGGTCATATAGATGTAGATGGACGAGATCGATATCGACATACATATGATTTTGAGGAATATGGTGGCAGAGGAAGTAATCATTATCGAGATTGAGACCAAGTGTGAAATCGATATCTTGATTCAGAAAATGATCGTAAATGGGAATCAGGTATGAGGATGGAAATTCCAGAATTCAAAGGTGGTATGCAAGCTGAAGAATTCCTTGATTGGTTGTCTAATGTTGAAGAAATTTTGGAATTCAAGGAGGTACCTGAGAATCGTAGAGTTCAGTTAGTTGCTACAAGACTAAGGGGAAGAGCTATAGCTTGGTGGCAGCAAACTAAACTAACTTAGGAGAGAATGGGAAAATCAAAGGTTGCCACTTGGGAGAAGATGAGAAAGATGACGAAAGCGACTTTCTTGCCGTACAATTATCAATCTCTTATGTGTCAACTTTTGCCGAATTTGTGACAAGGGACGAGGACAGTGAATGATTATGTGGATGAATTCTATCGATTGATTGCAAGGAATGATATTATGAAACCGAGGATAGCTAACAGCTAGATATATTGGAGGGTTACGAATGCAAATTCAAGACATGGTGAATATGTTTAATCCAATGTCCATTGCTGAAGCACATCAGAAAGCTCTAGCTTGGGAAAAGCAAGGGAGACGAGGAGGTGGTGTGTTTACAGGTTCTAACAACCAGAATAAGAGTGCTAGTAACAGTTCTAATGTTTCCAATGCAGTCAATAAACCAACTGTCAAAAAAGCCGCTAAAGTAAAGGTCAATGTCAGTATCAAGTGCTATAAATGTCAGGAGTTTGGCCATAAAAGCAATGAATGTACAAAGCCAAAGTAGAGAGCATTAGTTGCAGAGGTATGTGAGTATGAGGATGTGGAAGATGAAATTGACTATTCTCAACCATCGAAGTTTGATGAAGATGAAGAAGTTGTGTCAGGAGATGAAGGATGTAACTTGATGATAAGGAGGTCTTGTTTAGTGCCAAAGCATGAGAATGATTCTAGTTGGCTAAGAAGCAATATCTTTCAGTCTACATGTACTATCTTGGGAAAAGTTTGTCGATTAGTTATTGATGCGGGAAGCTGTGATAACATTATTTCTGGAGAAGCTGTCATGAAGTTAGGGTTGAAGACTAAAAAACATACTAGACCTTATAAACTGGCATCGCTAAAGAAAGGTGGAGAAGTTACAGCGGGAAGACGAGCATTTGTTACATTTTCTATTGGGAAGAAGTACAAAGATGATATATGGTGTGATGTTGTGGATATGGATGTATGTCATCTACTATTGGGAAGACCGTGGCAATATGATAGATATGTACAACATAATGGTCACACCAACAGCTACAGTTTCATGTTCAAAGGAACTCATATTACCTTAGTTCCTAAGAAGCGTGAACAAAGTGAAAGCAAGTCAGAGAAGAAGGTGGAATCAACTAGCCTATTATCTACGAAATAATTTGTTGAAGAAGTGAAAGATAGTGCTGAAATGTTTATGTTGATTGGGTATGAAACAAGTGAAGATGTTGAAATTCCTGCAGAGGTCAGACCAGTGTTGAATGAATTTGAAGATGTCTTTCCTGCGGAATTGCCCAAGGAATTACCGCCACTGAGAGATATACAACATCAAATTGATCTAGTGCCAGGTGCTGTGTTACCGCATAGGCCACATTATCGTATGAGTCCGAAAGAGCATTAAGAGTTGAGGAGACAGGTTGAGGAGTTGCTTGAGCAAGGGCATGTTCGAGAAAGTCTCAGTCCTTGTGCTGTACCATCTTTGTTAGTGCCGAAGAAAGATGGTTCATGGAGGATGTGTACGGATAGCAGGGCACTCAACAAAATAACTGTCAGATACAGATTTCCTATGCCAAGACTTGATGATCTATTAGATCAACTCAGTGGGTCTGTAATCTTTTCAAAGATCGATCATAAGAGTGGTTATCATCAGATTCGCGTTAGACCGGGTGATGAATGAAAGATAGCATTCAAGACTCGGGAATGATTGTATGAATGGCTGGTCATGCCATTTGGTCTATCTAATACACCAAGTACATTTATGAGGGTGATTAATCAAATTTTCAGACCTTACATTGTGAAGTTTGTTGTTGTTTACTATGATGATATCTTGATCTATAGTGCAAGCACAAAGGAACACATTCAAAACTTGCGAAAGATGTTAACTATTCTTTGTCAAGAACAATTCTATGCAGCAACGAAGAAATGCGTGTTCATGATGCCAAGTGTTTTATTTCTGGGATATGTTGTTTTCAAGGAGGGAATACAAGTGGACCAGAGTAAAGTAGCCACAATCAGAAATTGGTCATAGCCCAAAACTATAACAGAAGTCGGAAGTTTTCATGGGTTAGCTTCATTTTATCGAAGATTTATCCCACGATTTAGTAGTGTGATGGCCCCTGTTACTTATTGTATGAAAGGAAAGAAGTTTTCGTGGACGGAAGAGGTTGGGTTTGCTTTTGAGCGATTCAAAGGAACTTTTAACCTCAGCACCGATTCTAGCATTGCCGGATTTTCAGTCACTATTTGAGTTTCATACGGATGCATCGAAGGTTGGAATTGGAGAAGTGTTGAGTCAGAAGGGTCGTCCAATTGCGTATTTCAGGGAAAAAGTTTCTTGAGCAAAGATGAGATACAATACTTATGATGTGGAGTTTTATGCTATCGTGTAGGCTGTGAACCATTGGAGACATTACTTGTTCCACAAAGAAATTGTTTTGTATACGGGCCATGAAGCATTGAAATATTTGCAAGGGCAAGATAAAATTGCAGCTAGGCATGCATCATGAATATCTTATTTGCAGCAATTTACATTCATCGTCAAGCATAAGCCTGGAGTAACTAATCGCGTCGTAGATGCATTGAGTCGGAGGAATACTTTACTAACAACTATGCGAGTAGAGGTGATGGGTTTTGACTTACTTCTAGATTTGCTTACATCAGATTCTTATTTTTCCAAGATCTTAGACAAAGTCAAGCAGGGAAGCATGGATGGATATATGCTGGTTGATGGTTTTCTGTTCAGGGAAAATCAGTTGTGTATTCCGGATTGCAGTCAACGAATAAAGATTATCAAAGAATTGCATGAAGAAGGACATGTGAGCCGCGACCGTACTATGCAGTTGATTTCAAAGTCTTAATTTTGGCCGTCAATGAGGAAAGAGGTTGAAAAGTTTGTACACAGGTGCCATATTTGTCAAGTTTCAAAGGGGACCGCGACAAATGAAGGTTCATATTTGCCGTTACCTATACCTACTAAGCCATGGGTGGATGTTAGCATGGACTTTGTATTGGGTTTGCTGAGGACGCAACGTGGCAATGATTCTATCTATGTGGTGGTTGATCGGTTTTCAAAAATGGTACATTTTATCGCATGCAAGAAGACGACAGACGTAGTTAATGTCGCATAGTTATACTTTAGAGAGATCTATCGTCTTCATGGGTTGCCTGAATCTATTGTATCAGATAGAGACACTCGTTTTCGAAGTCATTTTTGGATGAGTCTATGGAGAATGGTCGGGACAAAGCAGAAGTTTAGTAGTTCTTATCATCCACAAACGGATGGACAGGCAGAGGTTGTGGATAGATCCCTAGGTAATCTACTGAGATGCCTTGTGAATGACAATTTGAAGAGTTGGGATTCCAAGCTATGTCAAGCTGAGTTTGCACACAACCATGCAGTTAACCGTAGCACTGGTTTCATTCCATTTCAAGTTGTTTATTCAACAATTCCGAAGGGACGATTGGATTTATCCATAGTACCACAGTAGAAAGGAGTAATCAGACGAGCTAGTGATTTTGTGAATAAGTTGCAAGAATGCCACAAGGTTGTGCAGGAACGACTGCTTAAGGCAAATGAGAAATATAAGCAATCCGCAAATATCAAAGGACGACATGTTGAATTCAAAGAAGGAGATTTTGTATATGCAGTATTGACTAAGGATCGATTTCCTATTGGTGCTTACAACAAGCTAGCTGCTAGAAAGATTGGTCCTTTGGAGATCGTAAAGAAGATTAACGAGAATGCTTATCAGTTGAGATTGCCGGATCATATCCATACTGTTGACATTTTCAACGTCAAACACTTGATTCCATATCATGAGAATGAGTATGTCGAAAAAGAGGAAAGTGCAAATTCGCGAACGAATTCTTTTCAACCGGGGGAGGATGATGCAGCGCACCGTGATAACTCGTTTTCCTTAAGTCGCTCACATCTCTTAAGTCGTTCTCGTTCCTGAAGCTTAAGTCGTCAGCGACCTAGGGAGTTATGCCAACCAGCGACCTTACTAGTTATGCCAACAGCAAATTATGTCAACCAGCGACCTAACGAGTTATGCCAACCAACCTATGCCGCATTTTCTTTAAGTCGCTCATCTCCATAAGTTGCTCAACCTAAGTCGCTCAACCTATGCCGCATTGATTTCTTAAGCCGTGCATCTATAGCCGTTTCTCTTAAGTCACCTGCTTCTTTAAGTCGCCTACTTCCTTAAGTCGTTGAGTCCTTATGCTGCATGTAGCTATGATATCTTATTGGGTCGTTGCTTCCTTATGTCGTTGATGCTTATGTCGCTGATCTTCTTATGTTGCTATGTTGTATTGTTAAGTCGAATTGCTGTTATGTCACTTTGTTATAAATCGTATGTCTCATTGTTGTATGTTGTATTGTAACTCGTAGGTCGCTTGCTATTGTTAAGTCGTGTATGGTGATACGTTGTTAACTCTGCCTCGTCTCATGGGCTACCGACCCAACTGAGTAAGATTTGTGCAGGTCTGCCGACCTAAAAGCTAACAGGGAAGACCGACCTAAAAGCTAACAGGGAAGACCGACCTAAAAGCTAACAGGTTAGAGGGGCATACCGACCTAACTGCTTAAGGTTTAAAAAGATGCCGATCTAACAGATCCAATAGGTTGCCGACCTAAAGGTTTGAATAGGTTGCCGGCCTAAGGCTTAAATAGGTTGCCGACTTAATGCCTTAAAAGGGGTGCTGACCTAAGAAGCCTACCGACCTAATTTGAATACCGATCTAATTGCTCAGGACAGGAAAAAGTTCGTGACCTATACTTAAGTCGTGACCGACTTACGACCTATGTTAAGTCATTCACGACCCAGACAAATCCGATGTAGCAGCTTCAGGCACTACGCATTATCTCGGCCACGATCTAGGACTTCAACCTGAAACCGGAGACCATGCATAAGAAAGAGAGGAGGCGACCCACAACCTACCTTGTCTCGGCGCCAACTCATGACCTAGCCTAATCCGGAGCAGACCTACGACCTAACTTTAGACCGGACTAAAGTTGCGACCTAACTCCGAGCAAAGCCTATAAATACACGGCCATCACCAACATTAAAAGGACTTTTTTTCGATCAATTTCAAGCGCCATTACTCTGCCGAATTCTAGACTACTTCAACACTTAAAGCTTTTGAGATTCAAAGAACGTCTAAAAGAACTTCATAAAGAAATCATCTACATCCACCATGGATTTGAAGATTTTTGTCAACATCGAAGTTTGAGCTACTTGTTCTAAGTCTTTTGTAATTCAAAGTGTATTGTACTTGAGAAGATTTGTATCAACTTGTAACGTGATCATCAATAAAAGTACTTAAAGTGGACGTAGGCTATACCCATAAGCCGAACCACTATAAAATTGCTGTTGTTTACTGCTTTTCCGTTATTACCTGCTTATAATTCTTTCCCGATCTATCGGGTGGTGCTTTCACAACTACACTTCACACACCGGGGTATTAGCGTTCAAATTTAAGCGTTAACATTTTTGGTGCTTTCACTGAGAATTGAACTCAGGACAGCTGTCATCATTGCTTCGCAGAGATTTGAAGAAAGAATTTCCTTAAAAACCAGGAGTATATCTGAGATTATGGCTCCTGGAAGGAAAAGTAGATCTATCAGATCTGGGAACATTCAAGAGGGAACCTCCGCTTCCCCTGTACCTAATCTACCTACTCCGTCTGTTGGAGTTACGAAAGCGGAGTTGGATGCTGTGATTCTAGGGTTAAACCAGCAGATAAACGCCCAAAATGCACAACTAGAGGCTCAAAGTGCCCAGAATGCCCTGATTCTGAATAAGTTGAACGACTTACTTGGGGCAAACAATCAACCGGCTGGTAATGAGAGGAACCATGCTGGCAACATTCATGATGTTAATGAAAGTAATGCTCCCGAAAGGCCTACTAGTCCCTTTGAGCAGGCAGTACCTGAGGCCGGTGGATCTAGAACTCGACATGATGAAGAATATCTTTCTGGAATGGTCCGGCAGATCATGAAAGAAAGTATGCAAAGGGTCGAAGATGAGAAGGAATGGGGTTTCGCTCCAAGTAAAACTCCGTTTACTGAAAAAATCTTAAAGGCGGAATTTCCAAGGAAGTTTGTCCATCCGACTATTCCAGCTTACAAAGGGACAAGTGATCCGAATGAGTTCTTGTATAAATATGATTGGCACATGACAGGTGCCAGGGCCTCCGACGAAATAAAGTGCCGATATTTCCCCGTATACCTGGAAGGCGTGGCTTT
Source organism: Allium cepa (assembly GCA_030765085.1). NCBI lineage: Eukaryota > Viridiplantae > Streptophyta > Magnoliopsida > Asparagales > Amaryllidaceae > Allium > Allium cepa. The sequence continues at coordinate 604,328,504 of CM060945.1, read as the reverse complement.
ACTGTGGTTCACCAAGTTGCCAGTTCGATCTATCGATCAGTTTTCAGACTTGACCAGAAAATTCAAGGAGCAGTTTAGACTATATGCTTCGAAGGCCAAGGATATCATGTCATTGTCCAGTTTAGAGCAGAATCCTGGTGAGTCTATCAGATCTTTCTTGAACCGTTTCAATATAGCATTGGCTGAGGTGGACAATGCTGAACCACGAATGATATTGACTTATCTGATGAGGGCTATTGATAAGTCAAGCGAATTTGGGAAATGGTTAAATATGAAGGAGCCAACCTCTCTCGAGAAGTTCTACAAAAAAGAAGACGAATTCATTCGCTTGGAAAGTCGTCCTTTGCCAGTAAAGGCAGTGTTGGAAAAAGCTGAAGACAACACTGTCGCTCCACGCAAGAATGAGTCGGTGGGGCAGAAAAGGGAGAATAATAATGGAAAGAAACAGGGTAATCTGAAAAAGCCCCGGTCCTTCAAGCCATCAGAATATACTCCATTATCACATACACCGGAGCACATCTACCTAGCCACTAAAGATTCCATCGATTTCCCTAAACCTATCCCTTTGAGAACCGGGAGAAAAGCCATACAAAGTGGGAAATTCTGCCGTTTCCACAATCAACCAGGTCATGAAACTGATGAATGCCGCCAGCTGAAAAATCTGATTGAAGAGTTGCTAAGAGAAAACAAGTTGCAGCAATTCGTGAAAAAGAATAGCAACAATCCTGCATCGTCGAGTCAGGGGCAGCGGGCTCCTGTTCATCAGCCTGGGGCAGGTGAGAAAGCTACGGGGCATGAATCTGGAAGGCCCGTTATCAATGTCATTTCCGGAGGACCTCACCCAGCTGGCAAGAGTTGGGGTGAGATGGAGAGATATTCCAGGGCTTTGAAATATGCTCCAGCCGAAGAAGACGTCTTTGTTCTAGAAGACACTACGCCCCTTAAACAACAGAAAACTTTCAGTGATGATATTATTTTCAGAGCCAGAGATTCTACAGGTATTGAAGTTCCTACTTTAGATCCCTTGGTCATCTCGGCTGGTATAGGACCAGCCATTGTCAGAAGAGTCCTCATTGACTGCGGAGCATCATGTAATATCCTCTTCAAAAAGACATTTGACCAGATGAAAATCCCTATGATCGATGTGCAAGCCTCATCACAGAAAATCATGGGCTTCACTGGGGAGCCAAAGCAACCAGTAGGAACCATCGATTTGTTTGTATAACTTGGGGAAGGAGAAAGGAAAGTGGTCCGAAAGCAAACCTTTGTGATCGTCGATGAATATTCTGCTTATAATGCTTTTCTTGGCCGTCCAACACTCGCAGCATTCAAAGCTATCCTAGCCCCGTGGTGCCTCACTATTAAATTCCCTACTGACAATGGAGTAGGAGTTATAAAAGGAGATCAAAATGCTGCGCGAGAATGCTATTTGACAGAGCTGCGAGAGGCAAGAAAAAGAGAAATGGGAAAGGGTGCGGCAACCCCAGTCCGCATCAAGGAACCAGCCTTGTAGCAATTACAGAGCGGACCCTGCACTGGCGAGCACAGCGGGGCACGGAAAGAAATGGATCCCAGAAAAGCCAGTACAGGGGAGAATAGAGTAGTACCGGTGGAAACGACAGTTCCGGTACCTGTTGACCCAAAAGACCCAAATAAGGTGTTGAATGTGGGTTCACAGCTTAATGTGTCAATTCAGAATATCTTGATATCTTTCCTGAAGGCAAATCTGGATGTCTTTGCTTGGACTCATGCCGATATGTGTGGAATATCCCCAGAAGTTGCAGTACACGCTCTGAATATTGACCCAAAGTTTACGCCAGTTAAACAGAAAAGAAGAACCCAAGGTCCAGAAAGGTCAGTAGCATTAAAAGAAGAAGTTGATCGACTCATGGAAAATAACTTCATCAAAGAATCTACATATCCGAATTGGGTTTCAAATCCTGTGTTGGTCAAGAAAGCTAATGGAAAATGGAGAGTGTGCATCGATTTTTCTGATCTAAACAAGGCTTGCCCCAAAGATTGCTTCCCATTACCCAGGATCGATCAACTGGTAGACGGAACTGCGGGACATGAATTGTTATCCTTCATGGATGCCTACTCCGGTTATAACCAAATCATGATGCATGAGCCAGATCAGGAGGATACAAGCTTTATTACAGATGTTGGACTTTATTGCTACAGAGTTATGCCCTTCGGATTGAAAAACGCAGGGGCAACCTACCAAAGACTTGTTAATGCTATGTTCAAACCGCAATTGGGCAAAACTATGGAAGTCTATGTCGACGACATGTTAGTAAAGTCCAGGAAAGCAGCGGATCGCATTGAACACTTAGCAGAAATGTTCGCAGTCCTCCGGAAATACAGAATGAAGCTTAACCCCCTGAAATGTACATTTGGGGTCGAATCCGGAAAGTTCTTAGGTTTTATCATCAGTGCTAGGGGCATTGAGGCTAGTCCAGCTCAAATTACTGCCTTGAAAGAAGTTAAAGCTCCTAGAACAAAGAAGGAATTGCAGAGTCTCAACGGAAAGATCGCCGCCCTGAGTCGGTTCATTTCCAAAGCTACTGATAAATGCATCCCATTCTTCGATGCCCTGAAAAAAGGAAAGAAGAACTTTGAATGGACGCCCGAATGCCAAAAAGCTTTTGAAGAGTTGATCCGTCATATGGAAACGCCTCCGATACTTTCTAGACCAGGTAATGGTGAGGATCTTCTTATATACTTGGCAGTATCATCTCATGCTCTAAGTGCAGCGCTGATACGGGAAGACAAAAGGATTCAACATCCAGTTTACTATATCAGCAAAAGACTCACTGGGGCAGAGCTGAATTACTCCAAGTTGGAAAAACTCGCCTATTGCCTACTAGTTGCATCGAGGAAACTGAGGCAATATTTCCAAGCTCATCCTATCAAAGTACTCACTGATCAACCTCTAAAGCAAGTCCTATTTCGCCCTGAAACTTCGGGTCGTCTTCTAAAATGGAACATTGAACTTAGTCAATATGACATCACCTATCACCCCCGAAAAGCAATCAACGGACAAGCTTTAGCTGATTTCATTGCAGAATTCACAGAGAAAGATAATGGTGAGGAAAAAGCGATCAATGATTCTCCAATCCAGTGGAAGATGTATGTTGATGGCGCAAGAAATGACTACTGTTCTGGAGCCGGAGTGGTACTTGAAACTCCTGAAGGTCGATCATTATGTTATGCACTAAGACTGGAATTCCCTTCAACAAACAATGAAGCAGAATATGAAGCTCTTATTGCAGGTCTGAAAGTCGCTAAAGAGCTAAACATTCGAGCATTACAAATTTTCAGTGATTCTCAGCTTATCGTATGCCAAGTCAAGAAGGAATTTCAAGAAAAAGGTGGAAACCTGCCTTCCTACTTGTCAAAGGCTTGGGAACTCCTATATGAACTCGATCACTATTCAATAAGCCACATTCCTCGTGAAGAGAATATGAAGGCAGATTCCCTCGCAAAGTATTCAAGTTCTGGTGAAGCTCAACTATTGGGATTGGTCCCTGTAGAAGTCCTTTCAGCGCCAAGTATAGACGAGATGGATATAGACTGGATTATGAATGCATCTCAAGAACAAGAGTCATGGATGACTCCAATACTGGATTACCTACTCAGGGGTTCTCTGCCAGAAAACTCGATAGAAAGACGAAAGCTTCTAAGGAAGGCCTCTCGCTATGTAATTCAGGATGGCCGATTGTACAGACGGGGATTCTCAATGCCATTGCTTCGATGTGTATCCCGGGAAGAGTCCAAAACAATCCTAGCTGAAGTGCATGGAGGAGAATGCGGTGATCATTCAGGTGGTCAAACACTAGCAAAGAAAATTCTCCGATACGGATATTTTTGGCCAGAAATTAATCGGGATGCTGCAGATTACTCCCGAAAATGTGACAAATGCCAAAGATATGCCAAAATTCCTAGATCACCTTCTACCGAACTCACACAGATGGTCAGTCCATGGCCATTTGCAATTTGGGGAATGGATCACATTGGGCCGCTACCAACTGCTAAATCAGGGATTAAATACGCTATTGTTGCAGTTGATTATTTTACTAAGTGGGCTGAAGCTGAACCATTGGCTACTATCACTTCTAAGAAAATGATAAGCTTTGTGACCAAGAATATCATTTGCAGATACGGTGTACCTCAGAAAATAATCACAGACAATGGTACTCAGTTTGAAAGCGAGGGATTCCAGGATTTTTGCAAACGATTCAAAATCCAGAAAAGCTTTTCGGCAGTAGCTCATCCGCAAGCAAACGGGCAAGTGGAAGCAGTGAACAAGATCATCAAATCAACCATCAAAAAGCAACTCGAAAGAGCAAAAGGTGGTTGGGTCGATAAACTATCACTTGCACTATGGGCATACAGAACTACTCATAAAACTGCAACTGGGCATACTCCTTTTTCGTTAGCATACGGATCGGAAGCAATGATCCCGATTGAAATAGAGGTCCCTTCACACAGGAGAATCCATTTCAATCAAGCAGAAAATGAAAAGCTGCAACTTGAAGCGCTGGATCTCCTTGATGAAAAAAGAGATGAAGCGAACCTCAGAGTTGCAGCTCATCAGCAAAGGATAGCCAGGCATTTCAATTCCAAAGTTCGTCAACGCAGCTTTGAAATTGGAGACTTAGTCCTGAAGAGAATTATGACTGCGACAGGTGTGTTTGGGCCAAATTGGGAAGGACCGTATGTAATAGGTCAGAAACTTCTTGACGGCACATTCAAGCTCACCACTGTTGATGGAGATCAAATTCCAAGGGCATGGAACAGCAATCACTTGCGTCCATACTTTACTTGAAAATTTTGTTGAAACATTGTAAAAAGAATTATGAATGTATGATTCTTGTAATTGAAAGCAATTGTGAAACTGATGCAAGTAAATAATGAAAGAATATAAAGTGGATGTAGGCCCAATTTCATGGCCGAACCACTATAAATCTTGTGTTCCTTATTATCATTATATGTTTGCTTTGTTTTCGATATAAAAATACATAAAATGTATTGCTGAAATATCGATTTAAATTTTTGCAGACAATGGAGATAAAACTTGCGCATAATAAGACCGAGCGATTCTCACCATCATTCAACAAGCAAATTTCAAGTCACAAAGACCCCGAATTCAAATCCTAGATAGGAAATACTTCAATTGAACGGCTAATGATTTCGATAGAATAGAGCCCTTGCTGATAAATTGAGATTGTTTGAACAAACAAACATCCAATTAGGAAGCTAGTGCCCGTTCTCACGAACTTGCCTGGCAATGAAGTACACTTCCTTGGATTAAACGAGCCACTTGTGAAAGAAAGGGGAATGAAAACTTGAAAAGAAAAAAAAGAGGATCGCTGAAAAGGCATAAGCAAGTGAACAGAGGAACAACCAAAGCTACCATCAGCGGCACAAGTCCTCTTCGGAGGCGCAACTCTTCGGAGGATAAAAGACCTCTAATGGGTCATACGCCACAAAAAAGAAAGTTCTCTACTCAACAAAAAAGATTGGAGGAGTCATGACCCTCTAACCATGAGAGAGTAACTTCCAGGCGATGAAAACCCTCTCTGAGGCACATTTCACCAGGAGTTGAAGTGTTATAACCGCTCTTCGGAATTTCACTTCACCAGAGTTGAAATGCAAACAAAATAAAAGCCCTCTTCGGAGGCCCATTTCACCAGGAGTTGAAGTGTTATAACCGCTCTTCGGGATTTCACTTCACCAGAGTTGAAATGTAAACAAAATAAAAGCCCTCTTCGGAGGCCCATTTCACCAGGAGTTGAAGTGTTATAACCGCTCTTCGGGATTTCACTTCACCAGAGTTGAAATGTAAACAAAATAAAAGCCCTCTTCGGAGGCACATTTCGCCAGGAGTTGAAGTGTAGCAACCGCTCTTCGGAATTTCACTTCACCAAAGTTGAAATGCAAAAACAAAGACCTTCTTGAAAGCCCACGTTTCACCAAGATTGAAATAAAACTTCCAAGTGTTGAAACGTGAAAAGGCTTTCTTCGAAGGCACAACTCTTTGGGGGTACACGTTTCACCGAGATTGAAATAAAACTTCCAAGTGTTGAAACGTAAAAAATTCCTCCTTAGAGGTACGACCCCCTCCCGGGGACACAATCAAGAAAAAAGACCTCTTTGGAAGCACACGTTTCACCGAGATTGAAATAAAACTTCCAAGTGTTGAAACGTGAAAAGGTTTTCTTCGAAGGCACAACTCTTTGGGGGCACACGTTTCACCGAGATTGAAATAAAACTTCCAAGTGTTGAAACGTGAAAAATCCCTCCTCAGAGGTACAATTTTGCATAAAAAAAAAAAAATCCTCATCAAAAGCGTACTTTAACTTTCAAATGGAAAATGATCGTAAAAAGAAAAGAAGTTAAAGTACCCTTCAGAGGTCCGCTTTACCACATAGAGGAATTCACTTGGTAAAATATGCACATAAGCAAAAGAAAAAAGTGATTTCTTCGAACGACAAAGCGTAAAAACTTATACGAAGGGAGTTGTACTCTATAAAATTTTCTTTAAAGAATAAAATAATTATTCTTTAACAAATAAGAGTGCAAGTCCCCTCGAAGTATAAAATATTGCAACAAGCTTAAGGTATGCGGGCAACATGGTATAGTAGTATAGCTGCATCAGTAAAGTAATACTCAAACAACATACCATAAGCCCGCTGCAATGTTATATAAACAAACTTGTGCAAAAATAAATAGTAAATGCATTCTCAAATTCAAACAGAAGTTTGTACAAACGAAGAATCATTTTATTCAACTATAATGCAGATACAGGTTTTCAAAATAAAAGCGGGGGCCGATACCCGCACAACTCTCGGCCAGTTCATATAAAAGACAAAAAGCTAAAATCTTCACTTCTTCTTCCCTCCTTTGGACCCTTTACCCGGTCGAATGACCAGCTTTCCAGGTCGGCCAGTGGGTATAAGGGAAGTAGGAGAGGTAGGTGTAACCGGTTCAACTTCCGGCTTCTCTTCAGTGGCGGTGATTTTCTTCCCCCTCCTCTTTGATGTCCCATGCTTCTCTCTCCTTTGTGAGGAAGACTCACTCCCCGGAGTGACAAGTTTTGATAGAACAATGTCGTCAGAAGGAGTTCGTTCCGGGGATATGTCACCTCCCTCAGGTCTCTCATCTTTCTGCTCTTGCGAAGCGATGGGATCATCCAAGCCGTGAAGAGCCTCTATTTGTTCCTCCTGTGATCCAGGTTGCGAGGCAGAAGGAGGCACCGCCTGAAGAGATGAAGGAAGGATGACCGGAGGAGTAGAAGTTTGAGCAGTGCTTGGTACTTTCTCTACAGAAGAAAAAAGGTTAAAGTCAGTAAAAAGAGGAGATGAAGGTTCACCAATGAAGTCAGTAAAGAGAGGAGATGAAGGCTCGTCAAGGTTGAGAAAATAGCCAAGGAGCTCGTGAAACTCATGTGAAATAAACGAGTAACCCGCTTGAGCAGAATTGACAGTAGCGAGATTAACAGTGAAGTTACCTGGAGAAGCTGGTTTCCTGATATCGACTTCATAAGCTTGCGCATCAGCGCTCTCTTCACCCTCGTCTCCGCCTTGTGTGCTTGTAATATCAGCGGTAACTTTGGTGGGAGATGCGAGATGGGAACTGGAACCAATAATGTCGACTTCAGACGAAGAAGGTGGCTGGACTAGAGTAGTTGAAGTGGTTTTCCCCAGCTGGTCCCCTTCCGTCACTTCGGTTCTTAGTTTGGCAAGTTGTTCCTTTCCCCTGGCAAGAGCAGCGCGAGCGTCTTCATCAAAATAATGCCTTTCCAGGGCTGACTCGTCATAACCAGCACCTTCAGCACCAAGCATATCGAGGGCGGCCTCTCACACTTCAGCTAAAGTGATCTCATACTTGGGACCAAGAAAGGCGAGGCTTCCACGCCCCAAGACGCTATGCAAGTAGAAGTCGAATAATGTTGAGCCGAAGCTGTTTTTGGTCGCCTCATGAGATTCTTCGGCTGCGATTTTGCCGGCGACAGCCTCATCGCGCTCCCTTTCAGTTTTGGCAAGCTGAAGCTTAAGCATTTGTATCTCCGCCTCCTGGGAGTTGTTTTTCTTTCGAAGCTCAGCAATATCAGAGACATAGCCTTCACTGATTCTTTTTTGTGCCTCGAGCCTATCTTCGGCATCCCTCTGACTGGCATGAGCATCTCTAACTTGTCTGAGAAGCACTTCTTCTTTTTGAGAGTATGAAGTAGAGGAAGCAGCAAGCTCATCTTTCAACTTCTCAACCTTTGCTTCGAGCTCCTCGTTGTAGGAAGTAATGCTCCTCATTTCGGTGTCGTGCTGCTCAAGCACCTTTTGCCACTCAGCCTTATCATTTTCCATGGTGAGCATGGCCTCTAAGTTGGCACGGTTAACTCTTTGAAACTCATCAACAAGCTTCTGCCAGTTTGACATCCTCTCGATATCGAGCTTGACTGCATCAAGATTGCGCAACATAGCAGACTTGTCAATGGAGACCAAGTCTAGGTCGAATCTCACACCCTTTAAGCACCATTGTGGAAAACGACTTTGTAAAGTGGCTGGGCCAGGTCCCACTTGAAATTTAGGTCTGCTTATTATTGTCTGGATGTCCTCCTTTCCGAGAGCAGGAGAGTCGGAAGTAATGTCGAGAGGGGCAGGGGCAGTAGGCTTTTCGGGAATAGTGGAAGCATGTCTCTCACCATATCGGGCTCGTTTGCCTGAATCTTCAGCTGCATGACCCTTTCCTCGGTCGTCGTGAGATTTCCTTTTGTAAGAGTCGTCACTCCTCTGCAGAGAATCATGGTGCTCATCCATATCCCTTCTGTCATAACGCTCTTCTGCATCCCTCCTTTCACGAGCCTTTCGAGCAGCCCTCTCTTCGTCAGACTCTCTATAGGAAGGAAAGTAACGCCGATAATCATATTGACCACGCCCCCCGTAGCGTTGGAAATCCTGATAATATGACCCGCCGCGTGTCATTGAAGAATCTGAAATAAGAAAAGATAAGCTTTAGAAATCTTTAAAGTATAAGAAGATAAGTGCATAAATGTGCTGGAAAATCCTAAGTGTTGTGTGATGTGCAAGCTACACGCATTAAGCTACAAACCACTCTTTGGTGCAGAGGTGATGATAGCTTGGGTATGAGGAGTTGATGTTTGTGTTGGTGTTTGTCGAAGAAGAGACGTCGCCTCAATTACAGGAGAGATAGTTTTAGATACGTCATCTCTAAAAAGCTCCTGCGAAGTCACTATTATGTCGCTCAACCCCTCGTAAACATCGTCACCATCATGCTTGGTGGGACTTGTTTTCTCAATTCCTACATCAGCTAATCCCCCGAGAGGCCGTGAAGGTTCTTCTTCTTCCTCGATCGGGGCAAGCACCGTCTTACTGGATGACCCCATAATGTCGGTAGGAGTGGAACACTTCACCAATGAAGCTTCAATATTAGACTCTTTTGATGTGAGTTGTTCGACAGTAACCGGGGCGTCAGGAGTTTTCATCGGAGAATCGGGAACTTCTGTTGGAACTTCATGAGCATGCGTAGAACGAGAAGCGTGTAGAAGCCCGTATTGGTGTAAAAATTCATCCTTCAGCAGAAATTTTATTCTCCTTTCTTCCGCAGCCACGGCACTCAACCTCTCGAAAACTTGTTTATGAATCGGATCTCTAGAAGGGAGAGGAAGTGCTGAAAAGAGCAAAAAATGAAGTTAGCAACTGAAAGTTCGGATCTCGGAAAAAGTTTCAAAAACGAAAAAATGGAAACACTAGTCTTACTTCCTATTCTCCAGATGGCATAAAACCCTGGAGGGCAGCGAGCAAAGAAAAACTGGTTCAAAAATCCATGAACACTTTCAGTGAGATCGAAAAGGAGCTTGCGGTTTCTAGCACTTCTCACAATAATGAGTGAAGGATGATCTTTACTCTTTGTAAACGAGCACAGATAACGAATTTCTTCAAAACTCGGTAGGCGATCAAGAGTTCTTCTAAACAAAACACACAACCCCATCAAGATGGCATAACCATTAGGATGAAGTTGAAATGGAGAGATCGTCAACCGGAGAAGAAGAGTTCGAAGGAAGTCATTAAAAGGAGGAATCGCCCCACTTAAGCACATGTGGCGGTTGACTGCAACGAAACCATAGGGAGGATTATCAGCAGTATCATTTGACCCAGGGAATAGGACATCGTTTTCAGCAAAGCCAAATTGAGTGCGCAGCTGAATAAATGTTCTCAAAGATAGAATAGTCGAAGTTCTTTCCGGAGGATTCTCTATCGGAACTGTTGTCGGGAAAGTTTCTTCTTCTTGAGTTACCACTTCTTCTTCTCGATGGGAAGTCATTCTACATAAACAACTGGGTATTCAAACATGAAGGTGCACGTTTCCTAAAGTGTGTGAATTGTTGTGTAGAATCAATCAAGCGGTAAACAAATATAACTGGAATAAAAACTAGCAAACATTTGTTAGTTATGAAATTCAGGGATTATTGTTTTAAGCCTAAATATGCAAGTAAGATGTTGATGCAAACAAATCAGTTCAAATTGTTGATACTTTGCATTAATATTTTACTTTAGTCGATTAATTCACAACATTTCATGCAATATATTCATGTCTCTTATCTTGTCTTGACTAATCTGTCATTTGATATGGGCAGTCAATGGCAGTATGTGCGCCTTGGTTTTCTTTGTTTGTCTGTTATTCTCAACAGGTTTACAGCTTAAAAGTGAAAATGATCTGTGAAGTAACACAATGACATTCAAACAAATTTAAGGTTGGGGCAGTTCAAATTTTAATCCCTGTTCAAAGTTTGACCACAATTCAAAGTTTATTCAACTTAGTCCGGTAGTCAAAGTCAAAATGCATAAAGTTGGTCTATGCTCCTAAATGTCAACACGTCTAAAGCCTAAGTACCAACTCGGCTACGTTTTAAAAGTCTTTTACGGGATAAGGCTAGATCGGTAGCGGGTCAGAATCCAAATAGTTTTCCTCTAGTTCGCATGGGGGAGATAAGAAGGCAAGCTCCGAGTCGAAAGGCAGGAATTTCTCCAAGTATTAACTCGGTCACGATCTAAGCTTTAATGTTTAGGTCGGCAGGATTCTTTCAAGCATTATCTCAACCACGATTTAGGGTCGTGTAAAAGCTAGGTCGGTCGAAGGCTAAGCCACCTAAATCCACTAACTCACCTTCGAGCCAACATCCCACAGCATTAAACCCGATAACCCAATAGCCATTCCTTCAACACCCGCTTCTACTCATGCTGTCGAACCACCCAATTGAACGATTCGGAATCGAGCTTGAGGTAGTAAACCGTCTTCATCGCCTCAACGACCAATCTGAAGCCAAAACTTCACAACCTAAGTTTCATCAACTATGAATGCGATGGGATTCATAATGAAGCGTCGTGCAAGGAGGCGATTCGAGTTCGAACAACAAGATATGTGAATCGGCAGTAAGTTACAATCAAGAGGATTACTTACGCAAAGGATAGTGCAGAATATCGGAGATCGATTGAATTGAAATCGCCTTTAGGAATTTAAGAAAATTTTAATGGCGGAGTCAAGAGAGCAGGTAATGAGAAAGAAGAAGGGGATGTGATTTATACCTTGTAGGGAAAGGAACTGAAGCGGCAATTCATCATCCTAACTTTTGGACCGTGCCCGATCTAACAACGTGCCGACCCAGTGAAGGGACGAGATAAAAGATATCGAAGCATACGACCTAACCATTAGGCGTACACTTCGAGGGGCAAATGTTAACTCTGCCTCGTCTCATGGGCTACCGACCCAACTGAGTAAGATTTGTGCAGGTCTGCCGACCTAAAAGCTAACAGGGAAGACCGACCTAAAAGCTAACAGGGAAGACCGACCTAAAAGCTAACAGGTTAGAGGGGCATACCGACCTAACTGCTTAAGGTTTAAAAAGATGCCGATCTAACAGATCCAATAGGTTGCCGACCTAAAGGTTTGAATAGGTTGCCGGCCTAAGGCTTAAATAGGTTGCCGACTTAATGCCTTAAAAGGGGTGCTGACCTAAGAAGCCTACCGACCTAATTTGAATACCGATCTAATTGCTCAGGACAGGAAAAAGTTCGTGACCTATACTTAAGTCGTGACCGACTTACGACCTATGTTAAGTCATTCACGACCCAGACAAATCCGATGTAGCAGCTTCAGGCACTACGCATTATCTCGGCCACGATCTAGGACTTCAACCTGAAACCGGAGACCATGCATAAGAAAGAGAGGAGGCGACCCACAACCTACCTTGTCTCGGCGCCAACTCATGACCTAGCCTAATCCGGAGCAGACCTACGACCTAACTTTAGACCGGACTAAAGTTGCGACCTAACTCCGAGCAAAGCCTATAAATACACGGCCATCACCAACATTAAAAGGACTTTTTTTCGATCAATTTCAAGCGCCATTACTCTGCCGAATTCTAGACTACTTCAACACTTAAAGCTTTTGAGATTCAAAGAACGTCTAAAAGAACTTCATAAAGAAATCATCTACATCCACCATGGATTTGAAGATTTTTGTCAACATCGAAGTTTGAGCTACTTGTTCTAAGTCTTTTGTAATTTAAAGTGTATTGTACTTGAGAAGATTTGTATCAACTTGTAACGTGATCATCAATAAAAGTACTTAAAGTGGACGTAGGCTATACCCATAAGCCGAACCACTATAAAATTGCTGTTGTTTACTGCTTTTCCGTTATTACCTGCTTATAATTCTTTCCCGATCTATCGGGTGGTGCTTTCACAACTACACTTCACACACCGGGGTGTTAGCGTTCAAATTTAAGCGTTAACATACGTCATATGTTGTTATGCTGTTATGTTGTAAGTCGCACACTATTTAAGTCGTAGGTCGTTGAGTCGTAGGTCGCCTATGGTTGTGTCGCATGTAGTTGTATGTGTTAGGTCGCGAGCACCTATGTTAGGTCGTGCATGCTGTGTTGTAATCCCTATTAATAAGGGTGTTGTGTCAATTGTAAAGGGAGTTGATTCTGAATAAAAATTGTTTGTGTGCTTTTGCCACTTTTTTTGAAGTTGAGTGTGATCTCCTTCTTCTTCCATATTCGGATTTTCGAGTGTGCTCGAATCAACGAATTTGAAGCCGATTCACGGAATCTCGTGCGCGAGATCAACATCGAAGAATCGTAGATCTTCTAATGTGGAATCGTGCGTGATCAACGTGTTGAAGATAGCTAGAATCTGGTATATCGAGAGATCAACGGATTTGGGCATTTATCATTCTATCATGTTTACTTGACACGAAATCATTTCGTGAGGAAGAAAGCTTTGTCAACTTGGTACCAAAAAACTATTAGCACGTCGAAGATATAATCCGCTACGTCAATATAGCACCGGTGTAAAAAATTTATTATAAAAATAGCGGCGCAAAATACGTTTTAAAATATAACACCGGTCCAACGTAATTTAAATAGTGGACTGCACTAAAAATTTTCGACTATGAAATATGATTTCTGGAATGATTATACTTAGACAATGTATAAATGACACTGGTATGATATATTTTTAAAAATCCTTTTTAATGCACCATGAATTTGCATGCAACAGTTACATTTGCATGCAACTTGTAAAAATGCACTCACGCATGCAAAATTTGCACCCAAAAATCAAACTTCACACAATCACAACATGCAACTTGCAATTGAAACATTATGCATGTTAGAATGAACGAAAAGAAAAACAAACACTTGCCTGCACATAAACTAACATGCAAATGATGATTATAAACATGGTAAGAACCGCAACTTACTTTCCTGCACATAAACTAACATGCAAATGATGATTATAAACTAGAACGCTACTTGCATTGAACGATCTGGGCTCAACCTCAATTTCACGCAAACTATGAATAAAGGTGTATAGATTTATACTAACCTTTCATACATGCACAGAATTTTCAAAAATAGCCTGCACACTTTTTCCTTTTCGTGCATTACATTTATTTGTAAAGTTGCAATCACGTTGGCCTTGAGTAACCTGTTACTTAACATTTAGTGCATGCAATCATTTTTTTGGCACAACAAATCATACACGCATGATACAAATGGAAAACCCAAAATTTTGTGACCTGTCAATACATTGTGTGCACAATATGCATGCACGCACATCTATGATCAAAATACTTGTAAATATTTTCACGTTTTTGGCACAACATAAGAACCCAATTTTTGTAAATGCATTTGTAAATACTTGTAAAGCTTGCATGAAAATAATGGCTTGGACTATATTTCGTGCACTACTCTATAATATACGTGGCAACTTGCATGCAGACACATCAACATTTAAATATGAAATGCCTGGACTTTCATTCATGCACATATGGAATTGATATCGGCATAAACAAAGAGTGATAAATAGAACAAAACAAAAAGTGACTCAATATGGACGCAGAAGAATAGAACAATGAAGCAGAAAAACAGAACAAATGAAGTAGAAAACAAATATCTGGGCACAAAATAAAGATTAAAAATGTGAGTAGTACTCACCATAAAATTTTCTTCACAATTCATTAGCTACCGGTAGCTATTTTTAGATCATCCATTAATGCTTCGCCAAGCTTAATAATGTTGCAGAGAAATTTATTTTTTCAATACTATGAACAAGTGATGATTTGGATGTTGTGATTGTTATATTTAGTGTTGTTGTAGCATTGGGCCTATTTTGGAAAAACTAAAAGTGTTAAAGTGATGATTCTCAAATTTAAAAGGGTTTTAAAGTGATTTTCGAAAGTATACGTTTTATCAAAATTTTGGAATTAATTTATTTTAAATAAATAAACATTATAATTTTAATGTTATAAAATTTATGATTTTTGAGAAATATAGTTAAAATGTGATTTTTGAAATATGGAGTTAATAGATTTTATAAAATAGTTTAAATTGAGATTTTTGAAATTATTATAAACGGTTTATGTAAAAGGTTTATAAAATTGATGTTTATAAATTTAAAATATTAGGATTACAAAACGAGTTTTTATAAGTGTTAAATTGAAGTATAAATGGATTTCATAAGTGAATGAAATTTATAGATTTATAAATTGTGAAGTTATAAAATGAATAGATTTTGTAAAATAAAAAGATTTATAAGTAATTTACTTATAAATTGGATTTTGGCATTTAAATGAGATGTAAATAGAATTTGTTAATTAAGAGATTTTATAAGTTGAAGTTTTTATAAAATTTATATAGATGTGAATTTATAAACATTGTTTTATAAATCCAAAATCGACTTATTTTGATAAGTTAATTATTATTGCTTATTAAAGGAGGTATATCCACGATTTTGGACAGTGGATAATCCTTTAAAATAAAACGTGTAGGAATGTCGAATTGGACAACGAAGTATATTCACGATTTTGTATAGTGAATAATATATTAAAGAAATGTTTTAGGAAGCAATCTTTTAAATGGAATTAAAACGATTTAAAGATGTTTTAAAATGTATTAAGTATCGAAACCATAGATTTCAACATTCATTGTTGAAATAGTTTTCGAGGAATAAAAGGAAATAGTGAACTATAACATTGTTGTTATAGTAAATCATTTTCGAAAGGAAATATTTTGTATAGTATTCGGATTTATATATCTATCTTAATTTCAAATCCCTATACTAGTGATTTTGGGTTGTCGTAACGATGTTTTACGCAACATTCGTTTTGACTCAAACGAATGTGTTAAAGAGAATGTTTTCCTTAAAGGAATAAAATACATACTTAATCGTGTTTTAAGTATATTGGATATATTCAAAGTATTGAAAATAAATAGATTTTTGAATTATTTATTGTTAAATAAGTATGGAAATGTTTTCCAATATGAAGTTAAATGTTTTGGGTTTTTATCTTTTAAAGATAAATTGAAAATGAATAAGTATTTGGAATTGCTTTTCCAGTATGAAATTGAGATGGTTTAGAGAACATATCTTTTTAAAGATAGATTGAAGTGAATATCTGGCAAGTTATTTAATTTATGGAAGATTAGTAAAAAGGGCCTAGTGATTGTAATGGTGTTGGATATTTGTTTGTTGGTCTTGATAGTTAAATAACCAACTATCAATATTTACCTTTAAATGGGTATTTGATGTGATTTGCTTGAATTTGAATGCTACATTTATTTTAAATAAGCGCTAGTTATTCGGTTTAGCCGGGAGAGGACCTTTGTGTCATAAATCCCATTCCGAATAAGTGATATGTCGTAATGGATAGCATTTGAAGACCGGTGTTGAAGACCGGATATTTTTGAAAATGGAAGGATGTCTCTGCATCGGCTGATCTCCGATATAGAGATTTTATCACCCTTTGTGATGGGAAGTCTGGTCGTGATTAGTGAAGATCTGTATTGCAAGGGCTTCTTTAGAAGTGCCTTCGGTTAAGTTCGAACCCAGAATGGACTTGTATGAATGTGTGTCTGACATTACAATTTGAGATGTAAAGCTGGTTTATCAAATATATTTCTGTTGGTGGCGGAGAATTTATTCTCTTAACTTAACACCCTTCTCTTAGACGTAGGAGCTCAAAGGTTATGTAGTTGAAGGTTACTAGTGATATATTCCCAAATTGGTAATGTGGCATACGAAGTGCTGTTGAGCATTTGTTGATCAAAGCGTTACTTTTGAAGCGTAGCTTTGGGGACGAGACTTCGTTGGACCTCACACCCCGAAAATGGTCAAAACAGGAAAGATGCAGGTTGCAAGGGGATAGCCCCACCTTAGTGTATGTCATTTCCATCTAGATAGAGGTGGTATTATGGTATAGAGCCCTGATACTTAACCTATGTTGTTGTTGCAAACTTATTATTTTATGGTTGTTGGTGAATCCCGGGATTTAGGTCGGTTGCGATCGGGGGATGGCATATTCGTGTCAGTTGTTACCCAACTAGGGGTAACCCGGCCTTGTGTTGGCAGAGATCCGGTTAGGTTCTCGGGGAGTCTTACCAGAGGTGTACCCATGTGGCAATGGGAAGTTCCTTGGCCTGACAATTTGTTGGAAATCCAAAGAAACAATACGAGCCTTGTACGGTTTTAGTTGTAGAACCTGCCATTTAATATGGTAGCAATAGTAAGCATATTATAATGGTGCCTATGTTAGCTAAGATTTATATTCTACTTTCGAAATGTTTCCCTACATTTTGCACTTATAATAATAATATTGAAAAGAAATATGTGTATCAAGCATGTTGACTATCATAAGGAGAAATCTCCTCCAATTCTGCGTTTGCATTGTGTGTGTGGTAGGAGGCCTTATGCTAGTTACATTTTCCAAAAACATTTCTGATCTATTTTAAAAATATTTCTCTTTTTTATTTTTATAGATAAACTGTTTTAATTTCTCACACCAGTCCTATGACTGACCTGGAGTTTATTGTTTCCTTCCTAAACTCTGGGTGCCCACCAATTTCCACACGAGCAGTCAAGAGTCAGGTTATCGGGTCATTCTGGAATTCAGGAGTTGCCGTGGAGAACAGGAGCAAGCTGGATGGCTTGGCGTATCAACTAGTATGTAGTATTTCTTTTCTGCTGTTTGTTGTTGTAAACTCTGATAATGTAATGTAATGTGATAACTGATATAGTTCTTTGTTTAAAGATATTCATTTATCTATTTTATGTTATTCTGCTGCGATTGTGAGATTCTAATATTGTTTATGTTGCTTCTTCTTTCTTTCTTCTTCTATCTTCTACCTCTTCTTTAACCCTAACGTTATGGTTTTCCGGCCTTCGATTGCTCGGCAGTTGATATAGTGGACGTATTAATGTCGACTTTCGTGAGTCGAAAATCTCTTACCTTTACATTTGGCATCAAAGCTTTTGATTAAGTGACAATCTTGGCTCTGTTGGGAATTACTTATTAGAGATAGAGTTAGTAATACTCTAGAATGAGTGTGAGTGTAATAATAGATATGAGCGCGTATTTGTTAGTGAATATAAAACTGTTTTATATTGTGATGATTGCTTTGTGGAGTGGTATATGGATTCTGGTCAATATAGTCTGTACAACTCTATCGATAGAGATCTCTAAACACTCGTACAGAACAATTTGATATGATATTGTTTTAAATAGGCTAAATGAAATAATTTTCCCCAGACTATTTCGTAAATAAAAGAAATGATTTTCCAAAAATTATTATGGTTGCTTGGTTGTTAGGAAGTGATAATATTAAATCATTATCATCGATTATTGAATAAGAAATTGAAATCATAATTAAAAGCTGAGAAATAAATCCATATACAAATGAGATTTTTAAATATAAATTGTAAACTATGATTCATAATTTGAAATGGAATTCCAGAGTAATATTTGAAAACATATTTAAAGAATTTGAAATTTTGAGATTTGGGAAATTTATATTCTTTGAAGTTTGAAAATGATTTTAAGGGTTTTAGAAAATTGTTTTGAAGGAAAGAAAGCACTAAACTCTTTTTGGTCGCTGGAAAATAATTCCAATAATGATCGCAACATCATCGGTGTTCATTTTCGAGTTCCCAAGAGAAGTATTTCTGCCAAATTATTTTAAATGAAAGTTGTTTGCAAAAATGGTTTGGATTTTTGAATTCAAAGGATAATTTGAATTGATTTCAAAGATGATTTTTGAAATGTTGAAAAGAATCTGGAATCCCATTTAAAATATTTATGGCAATAATAAATGAGTTGATAACTTATACAATTTGAATTTTGATAGAATAAATTTAACTCAAAGGATGGAGTTAAATTAAAGTAAGTATAAGTGAATCAATTAAATAAAGTGAATTTAATGAAAGGTCTAAGGAGGCTAAGAAAAATAAATACTTAAAGAAAATTTATTAAGTAAAAAAAATTTGGGTTAGTAGTAAATGAATTAGAAGTGAGTTTGAATTATGAAAATAAAATTGTGAATGGATAAATAAATTTACAATTGCAAGTAATTGAAATCAAAGTGGAAGTTAAGTGAATCTTAAATAGAATTGAATTTGATTTGGAAGTGAACCAACTTGAATATGAATAAATGAATGTTAGTAAAGTCCAATGTTAATGAATCAAATGTGATTAAATGAAAAACCAATTCATTGAATATTAATGAGAAGTGGAAGTGTATTGATTTGATTATGGATGTTAGTTGAATGCTACTTGGTTGATGGTTGGATTTGTTGCTTTTGTTGCATTTGCTATATTGGCATATGTAGTTGTTATAGTGGTATATGTTGTATATTGATATGACTTGCACATATACATGTTCTCATTCGTTTGTTGAGTGTATAGTAGGTGCGGATATCGCTGGCTTCGCATTTAGAGCTCGCTTTCATGCTATATTAGCCGTATATGCTCACTAATAATATTTAAGGCACATATCTCGGATTAAATATCGTACTTTTACACTTTTTCCCTACGGGTTACCTCATTACTTGATGAGATGTATATTTGTGATATATATATATATATATTGCCATTTTTTTGGATCAAGCCGTGTAAAGGAGACGCTGGCGAAATTTTTCGAAAATTTAAGGCGTTAGGATATTTTTGAGAAAATTGGAAATATTTTGAAAACTATAACTTTGATTTTGGAGTGAAAAGTTAAACGATATAGTTGGTTTTGAAAAGATAACTAAGTATGATTTGAAAACTTAGTAAAGTTATTGCAAGAAGTTCAACTATTGGATTTTGGGAAAGTTAAACACTTAAGTGAATTTGAAATCTAATTTGAATGTATGTTTGAAAAGTTAATGGATTCTGTAACTTTTTCTTACTTGGTAATTTCGAGGATGAAATTCTTTTAAGGGGGAAGTTTGTAACGACCTAAAATTTCTGTTATTTGAAATTCGTATATTTAATTCATTTTAAATATTAACAAGTAAAATTTGTAAGTCGAATAAATTTTATTTCGAATATAGTGATTTAATTGGATAATTAAATCGAAAATTTAATATTGGAAATTACAGAAATAATTGGAAATTGGGTTAAATATGATTAAAATTGATTTGTAAAGTTGTACTAAATCATATTGGAGTTAGAATGATGTTATAGAACTTTTAAAATTGAATTAAAAGTTAAATTGTGATAATTGAATATTTTAATATTTAATTGTCAAGTAAAAGTAGCCATTTTTCAAAAAATCTTGGATTTTGACAAAACCAGTTTCATTGGATCCGTAGTGTAAAATTATTGTATGGTTTCAAATTTCGTGTCAATCGGACTTACGGTTTGTCCGGGGCAAGCCAAAACGCATAGAAATTAGTTTAATCGATTTAATTTGAATTTGATCGTTTATTTCCGTAACTCGCACATATGATCAAATTGGCTTCCGAAACCCATTCCATTGTATTCGGAACGTAGGTAAAAGCCTAGAAACGCCAGCTGGCACGCTTCGTTTGGAGTTCGAAAAAATTTGAGTGAATAGTGTTTCGTCATTTTATAAAAGGCCCCCATTATTCTCTAATTTTCATTAAACCCTAGAATGAAACCCTAGCCGCCAGTTAAATTTCAATGGTCGAAATTTGTGCTTCTTCTTCCACTATTTTCTCCAAATCCATAGACAATTAGCCGAAACCTTCAACATGAAAGTTGTTGAGCTAATCGAGCTCTAGAAGATTAACGGTGAAGATTGGAAATGGATACTCGAGGTGGAGGCTAGGGGCTTGCGTTCGTTGTCGGTTCGTGCACGTGTTTTGAGGTCAAGGGCTGACCGAGCTCACCCATATCTGGGCCGAAGGTGGAGTGTGACGCCCCACCTCTATACCCACATTAGCAAAGAGTATTAAAAGATAATATCGTCAGCTAATACGGAGAATAAGGCTGGATAGGAGCGACCATCTATAGCCTTGCTTTAACTATCTATTGGATACATCGACAATTGCCCGTACCTAGCAGATCGACACGTCCAATGAATACTTAAAACAAAACCATTGTTGGCTAGAGGATCTATCAGAACAGAATATAACAACTCAAATGCAATATACATCACAGAACAGTAAATCATCACATGCACATATACTGATACATAACAGAGTATACAAAACGATACATGACAAGTTGTATAGCAAACCACAATATACAGACGAGTCAATAATACATATCAGAGTTACAACAAATGAGGACTACACAAAAGCTATGACAAACAAGAAACTAGCGGAATAGTCCATGCCGAAGCAAAAGAGGTTAAGTCCAAAAGCACCTAACCTGAAACATCTCGGTCTGACCCGAGTATACAATACACGGTTCAGTCTAGCTAAACAAATCAGTTAGATAAACTGAACGATAATGAACCTGCAAGATCATATAGTATAACAAATATCTCTAAGGGAGATAACACAATCATCTAACAAAAGATGAACATAATAAAACATGCCTCATATCATCGGCAACATAGATAATCAAAGGATATAAATATCCCAAAGCAAGCCAAAAAGGCAAATAACAAATACCCATAAGGTATACAAGTTCCACAAGGTAACCGCTACACATCATGCGGCTCAAAAAGACCAACACCGATGGGTGATACCAAGGGAATATAATCATATCCGTGAAACATCAGAAAATTCCAATTGCAACAAACCTAAATATCTCATGAGCGGTGGTGAAGAAACCACTCCAATATCTCTCGAGCGGTGGTGAGGAAACCACTACGAAAGCGCTACTAAAAGCAACAAGCCAGAAGGAGACAGTCCGAAGACACTATCCCAAAGGCAACTGACAATCCCAAATATCTCTCGAGCTGGGGCAAAGGACCAACTCCAAAAGCGATACTAAAGGCAACAAGCCAGAAGGAGACAGTCCGAAGACACTATCCCAAAGGCAACATACAATCCCAAATATCTCTCGAGCTGGGGCAAAGGACCAACTCCAAAAGCGATACTAAAGGCAACAAGCCAGAAGGAGACAGTCCGAAGACACTATCCCAAAGGCGGCATGTGTCACAAACTCCCAGAAAGGAACCCGAGAAGTGTTAACGTGAGTCCCATAACCACCCGTTCGCACTAAACGGTTTACTATCCGTTAGTCAATTTCATACTCAAAGCAGTACAAAGTTTACCTCATCTCATCGGTAAACCAAACCCAAAGGTCAAAACGTTTAAACGAATAGATTGGCAATTAACTGAGAAGATGAACGCACGTGTTCATTGCACGTGTTTTATCTAATCATTTAATTCTCCTCCCACTTTGCTCGGAGTGCGAAATTGTATGTGTATGTTTTAAATAGAATTTATAATTTGGAGAAGCGAGCTTTTAATACGATTTGAAGAGATCATTTATAAAAAACCCGTGAGTGAAGTCAAAACGAAGTCATCAAAGTCAAATATGCATGATAATCACAAACCAAGTCGACAAACATCGATAACCAATGAAATATCAACCAAGAATAGGCAAATTAGGCAAAACAGGGGATTCCAGACGTCTGAAGGGTGCATTCAGACGTCTGGTTTCGTGTTCTGGAAAATCCCAGCAAAACAAACCAGACGTCTGATTTTGCGAACCAGACGTCTGAAACCATTCAGACGTCTGAAATTGAGGGTCAGACGTCTGAGAGTGGTTTCTGACTTTCTTTCAACTCCCGTATGTTTATATTTTTCACTCCAGGTACATACCAGACGTCTGAGCTTGGTTACCAAACGTCTGGTCACCTGGTCTGGGCAACAATTTTCCTAGGCCAAAGTAGCCAAAACATATCGAAACCAATCGATCCAAATCCAACGCAATAGACATGAATAGAGGTTAGTAATTCATACCCAACCTCAGCAAAAGCAATAGCTTAGATGTGAGTTCCAAAAACTCACCTTTTTAACTCAAGAACAAGAAGAAGAAGAAGCTTAAATGCAAAGGAACAAGGCCAACAACTCTCTACTTCAACTCTACTAGCTTCAATCTAAGATCAAACAAATATTTTCTAAGTTTAGGTTTAGGAATTTATGAGATTGAAGAGAGAAAGAGATAGAGAAGATGAAGAAGAGGCTTACCAGTTGCTTCTCTTTGATTTTGGAGCAAAAATATGAGCTAGCAAGAAGAACTAGGGTTTGCAATTTCTATTTCCCTTTCTCTTCCACCATTTTCAGTTCAAGCTTGAGTTTAGAAGAGTAGAATGAGAGAATGGAGAAGAGAGGGCTGAGTTAGGGTATTAGTTAAGCAAGTGGGCTGAACCCAAACTCTAAACCCAATAAAAAAAGTAGCGAAATTCAACTTACTCCAAACATATCAAGATTATACTCAAAAAGATCGCAAACGACATTTTGAACTCAATGGGAGTGGTCTTGAGTCTCAATTCGACCGTTTGCAGAAAGTAAATTTTCGGACCATAATCCGACAAACGATGTCATATTTAAATAAAATTTTTAAATATACAACCGATAAATATGCGGGTTGTTACATTGAGTTTCTGATGGTCGTTCGAATGGTGGTTCTTGATCGACGTGAAAGTCGACGATGGTGGCTCGATAAATTGATGATAGTGGCGGTTTTGGGTTATAATTTGGGTACAAAACCTGGAACTGGAGAAGAAAAGGAGAATGGCCGTGATTTGCTTGAAGAAAACGAACGGCCCTGATGTGTTGAAGGGTTAGAAATTAAAAAGAAATTGTACATTAATTATATTTCAATACGTTCAATCTTTAAAACTATGTAACTTGTTCATACGAGGTCCGTTTTGGACGAAATGAATGGCTTTGGGTTCGTATTCGCGAATAGTACGCGATGGAGCTAGATTGGAGTCGTTTGGAGATAGTGATAATTTTGGGTAAAATTAAACGTGCGTTTAATTTTATTCGAAATAAAACACTGCAATTGTTATTGAAAGCAAGGCGAGAACTTCTCACTCAATCGAAATTGTTTCGATTTAAATTTTAAATAGTTGATTTAAAATTTCTTGATTGTGTGATTGAGTGACAAATTTTTACCTATTGTATTGAAATAGACCCTATACGCCGTATATTAAGCGAATGTTATTTATTAAACACATATACCGCGATATTTCACCTTGAAGTGGAATTGGTATTACATATGTACTTTGAGTTGATTTTCCCGCATTATATAGCGGATGAGACCCTATTGCGCCGCATGATAGTGGATAATATTTTATAAAACCCATGTACCATGATATTCCGTATTGGAACGGGATTGGTATTGTGATAACATCTGTGGACGTAGGGAAACAGGTTGGAGGGATCCAACTGGATTCCTCAACCGTATTGATTTATTTACAGATATTGTGATATATTCTGTTATCATATGATATATGATGTTTTGGATGCTGTGATTATTATATTTAGTGCTATTGCAACATTGGGCCTATTTTGGAAAAACTAAAAGTGTTAAAGTGATGATTCTCAAATTTAAAGGGGTTTTAAAGTGATTTTGGAAAGTATACGTTTTATTAAAATTTTGGAATTGATTCATCTTAAATAAAAAAACGTTATAATTTTAATGTTATAAAATTTATGATTTTTGAAAAATATAGTTAAAATGTGATTTTTGAAATATGGAGTTAATAGATTTTAGAAAATATTTTAAATTGCGATTTTTTAAATTATTATAAACTGTTTATGTAAAAGGTTTATAAAATAGACATTTATAAATTTAAAATATTGGGGTTATAAAACGAGTTATTATAAGTGTTAAAATGAAGTATAAATGGATTTCATAAGTGAATGAAATTTATAGATTTATAAATTGTGAAGTTATAAAATGAATAGATTTTGTAAAATAAAAAGATTTATAAGTAATATACTTATAAATTGGATTTTGGAATCTAAATGAGATTTAAATAGAATTTTTCAATTAAGAGATTTTATGAGTTGAAGTTTTTATAAAATTTATATAGATGTGAATTTATAAATATTGTTTTATAAATCCGGACTTATTTTGATAAGTTAATTATTATGGCTTATTAAAGGAGATATATCCACGATTTTGGACAGTGGATAGTCCTTTAAAATAAAATGTGTAGGAATGTTGAACTGGATAACGAAGTATATTCACGATTTTGAATAGTGAATAATATATTAAAGAAATGTTTAAGGAAGTAATCTTTTAAATGGAATTAAAACGATTTAAAGATGTTTTAAAATGTATTAAGTATCGAAACCATAGATTTCAACATTCATTGTTGAAATAGACGTTTTCGAGGAATGAAAGGAAATAGTGAACTATAAAGCTATTGTTACAGTAATTGATTTTCGAAAGGAAATATTTTTTATAGTATTGATATTTATATATCTATCTTTATTTCAAATCCCTATACTAGTGATTTTGGGTTGTCGTAACGATGTTTTATGCAACATTCATTTTGACTCAAATGAATGTGTTAAAGAGAATGTTTTCCTTAAAGGAATAAAATATATACTTAATCGTGTTTTAAGTATATTGGATATTTTCTAAGTATTGAAAATAAATAGATTTGTGAATTACTTATTGTTAAATAAGTATGGAAATGTTTTCCAATATGAAGTGAAATGTTTTGGGTTTTTATCTTTTAAAGATAAATTGAAAATGAATAAGTATTTGGAATTGCTTTTCCAATATGAAATTGAAATGGTTTAGAGAACATATCTTTTTAAAGATAGATTGAAGTGAATATCTGGCAAGTTATTTAACTTATGCAAGATTGATAAAAAGGGCCTAGTGATTGTAATGGTGCTGGATATTTGTTTGTTGGCCTTGATAGTTAAATAACCGGCTATCAATATTTACCTTTAAATGGATATTTGATGTGATTTGCTTGAATTTGAATGCTACACTTATTTTAAATAAGCGCTCGTTATTCGGTTTAGCCGGGAGAGGAACTTTGTGTCATAAATATTTGATGTGATTTGCTTGAATTTGAAGGATTACCGTCGAATGTCTCTGCATCGGCTGATCTCCGATATAGAGATTTTATCACCCTTTGTGATGGGAAGTCCGGTCGGGATTAGTGAATATCTGGATTGCAAGTGCTTCTTTGGAAGTGCCTTCGGTTCTGTTCGAACCCATAATGGACTTGTATGGACGTGTGTCTGACATTACAATTTGAGATGTAAAGCTGGTTTCTATCAAATATATTTCTATTGGTGGCGGTGAATTTATTCTCTTAGCTTAACACCCTTCTCTGAGACGTACGAGCACAAAGGTTATGTAGTTAATGGTTACTAGTGATATATTCCCAAATTGGTAATGTGGCATACGAAGTGCTGTTGAGCATTTGTTGATCAAAGCGTGGCTTTTATATAAAGCGTAGCTTTGTGGACGAGACTTCGTCGGACCTCACACCCCGAAAATGGTCAAAACAGGAAAGATGCAACAAGGTTACTAGGGGGTAGCGCCCCCTTAGTGTATGTCATTTCCTTCTGGTGGAGCCCTGATACTTAACCTATGTTGTTGCTGCAAACTTATTATTTTGCGGTTGTTGGTGAATCCCGGGATTTAGGTCGGTTGCGACCGGGGGAAGACATATTCTTGTCAGTTGTTACCCAGCTAGGTGAAACCCGGTCTTGTGTTGACAGAGATCCGGTTAGGTTCTCGGGGCGTCTTTCCAGAGGCGTACCCATGTGGCAATGGGAAGTTCTTTGGCCTGACCATTTGTTGGAAATCCAAAGAAACAATACGAGCCTTGTATGGTTTTAGTTGTAGAACCTGCCATTTAATATGGTAGCTATAATAAGCATACTATAATGGTACTATGCTGGCTAAGATTTGTATTCTACTTTCGAAATGTTTTCCTACATTTGCACTTATAATAATAATATTGAAAAGAAATCTGTGTATCAAGCATGTTTGACTATCATAAGGAGAAATCTCCTCGAATCCTTCATTTGCATTGTGTGTGTGGCAGGAGCCTTATGGTAGTTACATTTTCCCAAAACATTGCGGATCTATTTTAAAAATATTTCTCTTGTTTATTTTTAAAGATAAAATATTTTAAGTTCTCAAACCAGTCCCATGACTGACCTGGAGTTTATTGTTTCCTTCCTAAACTCTGGGTGCCCACCAATTTCCACACGAGCAGTCAAGAGTAAGGTTATCAGTTCATTCTAGAATTTAGGAGTTGCTGTGGACATCAGGAGCAAGCCGGATGGCTTGGCGTATCAACTAGTATATAGTATTTCTTTTCTACTGTTTGTTGTTGCAAACGCTGATAATGTAATGTAATGTGATGTAATGCAATAACTGATATAGTTCTTTGTTCTAAAGATATTCATTTATCTATTATATGTTGTTCTGCTGCGATTGTGAGATTCTCATATTGTTTATGTTGCTTCTTCTTTCTTTCTTCTTCTATCTTCTGCCTCTTCTTTAACCCTAACGGTACGGTTTTCCGACCTTCGATTGCTCGGCAGTTGATATAGTGGACATATTAATGTCGACTTTCGTGGGTCGAAAATCTCTTACCTTTACATTCTTAGCCCGTCAATCGCTCCTGTTTTAGCCACCTTATGCCAACTCATGGAGTCAGGTCCACGTATTTACCTCAAAGGAAACGCTGCCACCATCCTACTTCATTCTGGAATCTCCACCACGTACACGGTTGTTCAAGTGGTTTTCGGAGTTGGCAGAGAGTATGACAACTTCCGATCCCGGTCTCTTTAACAACCAAACGTTATTATAATGCCGCGGTCATTTTAAAATGATCATACTTGAAAACTAGAATATGATATCCATTTCAAAACCATATAAATACGATATCATTTCTGTTTTAATATATTCTATTTCCAAAATCATAGCACTTTCAAATTTATATACTTCGAAACAAAAGCCATTTGAAATATAACACTTCCAAATTATAATACTTTGAAACTCAAAACTTTGAAACATAACTACACCACTTAAATAGCATAAATATTAAATTACTTTATATAATAAAATAACTTCTTCAATTTCACAAATCAAATTCCAAATACAGATTCGAACCCCAAATAACCATTTTAATTTCCATATATTTCAAAGCTTTAAATATTCCACCATTTGAACACCAATTCTTTGATAATGCCATTTCTATCAAACTCAATTACTATTATTTAGATTTGAAATGTTTACTTAATAAATCAAATATCATTTGAGTAAAACCTTTAAACTACAAATAACTGGATATTCTTTCAATTTGATTAACTTGATATATTCATTTATCAACTCGATATTTATTTAAATCACTCTAAACCAAAATCAAGTTACAAAAATCATACCCTTTAAAATTTCAATTTTACTTAAATTTTAAATCAAATTTATTCGAGTATAATTCTTAAGTAATTCAACTTAACCAATTTCATATGTCCAACTTATTTTTTTTAAGTCATTAAAAACTCTATATATACAATATCTTAAACAGATACTTAACCATACAATCAAACTCCATTATTAGCTTATTTTATTAAACAAATATATACATAGCTTAAATTCAAGAATTTAAATATATATATATAAAATAATATTTATATAATATCAAAAATTAATATTTATTAAACCGTATATTTCTTTCCAAAACCATAGAAATCAATTTCAAATTATTTATATATATATACATAGACCGCGGTGTCTGTATAAAATTTTCTACCCAATGGTCAAGTGATACAAATATTTATCATTTCAATCTGCAATTTAAAGTAGAAATACGGTTTATATCATATCAAAAGCAATCCTGAATGAAATAAAGATGCATAACAACTTGCAGTTTATAACAGTATAGAATACAACATCCATTCATCCAATATCAACCGTCAACCATTTATCACAACCATTAACCAATTCAACAATAACATCAATATTGAAGAGATAATAAATAACAGATATTCACTAGTAGTTTATATTCAATAAAAATTAAATAACAATTTAATTCGCAGTTTAAATGAAATAATAAATTAAATAAAATTTAATTTAACTGGGATGATGAATACAAATATGCCAAACAGTCATAAATAAATTTCTAATCATATTAAAATTTAATTTCACACACAAAAGAAATTTTAGAAATTGTTAGCGGATTAAAACACTCACCTTTTGAATTTAAATTGAATTCAAATCCAATTTAAACCCAAAATTTGAACAGTCGCAGAATTCATCCAAACCAACGCCAAAATGTCAGAAATTATAATACGACCCCAATGCAAAAACCAACGCGTACATCAGACCTCGTATGAGAAAGTTAAGATGGTTAGAAGATTTGAATTTAAATTTAACTAAAACAAAGTAAAAGAAAAAGAAAAAGGTTTACTACCATTTTCCACGTCACTCGTACAGCTATCTTTACGCACGAAATAGTAGCTATTCGAACCCTAGTCTCATTCGAAATCGAATTGAAGCCGCCGCCTGTGAATGATTTTTGTTGCCTCCACATCGCGTTCTACCCCGATCAGGCACCTCCGTTGCTCCACGTCTCCGACTGCACGCAACGATGGTGGTGCGAGCCCCTGCCATGGTCTTTGGCCACCACATCACCACCAAGCTTGTACGACCAATCACAGTGAAACTATCGACATCTGAGACGAACGAACGACACCACACGACTAGCTCGAAGCCAGCTTCGTAACAGTACTACCCGATCGCTGAACCGTCAACGATCCGCCGTTGGATTGCCGAAACTCATAACGAACGGCCGAGGTTCAACCTTGATTTCTGGACAAACGATAATTCGAATCCAAAAACAAATCATAGAATTGAGATGCGCTATTCGAGTGCTTTCCGACGATATAAAATATGATACAGTTTGTGGAGTTTGAATTTTTTCTTTGGATTTGATTTGGAATTGTATTTGGAAATTAGGGTTTGTAGCCATTGGAAAGAGGAGCAAATAGAACGTACAGAAATGAGGAATAGAGGTAGGCTAGGGTTTATAATAGGGTATTTATAGACAAAGCTAAAATAGAATGGATCGGATCGATTGGATATACGCGTTGAACGATAAAATGGCCCGAAAAGCCCATTCTGACTCGGGAACGAAATTGGGTCTAGCCATATATCAAAATAGATGCTTTAAAATATTTTTAACGCGATGGAATATGTTTCACGTCCAAATTCCATCGTATGAAGAAGTTATGCCAAAATCAAATTATTTCAAATTGATTTCAATTTCATTGATTTCTGGGCGTTTCGAGTCCGTACGATCAAATGACGAGTCTGCTCACTACGAAACTTGAAATCTCACAATAATTCACCGTTACGGATCCGACGAAACTAGTTTCGTCGAAATTTGAGTCAGTAGCCAAAATGGCTATTTTTACATTAATTAATTAAATTAATAATTAACTAATTAAATCAAATTTTCAATTTTGAATTGTTTAATTGACAAATTTCATCATTTTTTCATTTCTCAATCATTTACAATGATTTAAACAAATTTACATGTCAATTTAGAGTTAATTAATTTATCAATTTCAGTATTAACCTCAATTTCATTTAATTCAAAATTATAAATTAAATTT
This sequence comes from Allium cepa, assembly GCA_030765085.1. Taxonomy (NCBI): domain Eukaryota; kingdom Viridiplantae; phylum Streptophyta; class Magnoliopsida; order Asparagales; family Amaryllidaceae; genus Allium; species Allium cepa. Next base: position 604,298,127 of record CM060945.1, on the reverse strand, counting down.
CCAATAATTCTATTTAATTTACTTTTCAATCTATTATTCATTTCATTATTATCAAACAGATGAAATTAACATTGGATTCAAAATCTATTACCTTAATATTCTCGTATTTCATCTAAATTTCTATTAACGTAATAATTAAATGTTTAATTTCATTTATTTGCAATTAATTCAATTATTAAATTTTAAACTTCAATTAAATAAATAAATCTTGCTTTCTATTATTTAAATCAACCAATTGTCATATTATAAATAGAATTTGCATTATTTTTAATTAATTCCTTAATTTATACAAATATAACCTTGAATTGAGATTCATTGCAATTGATTACAAACTTCATCTAATGGACTAAATAAATGATTACTTTATAAAAATTGTTGCCACTAACCCTTAATCATATTTATATAAGTTATCATTTCCAAACAATTACTCAAAACGTTGATTTTATTCAATTACTATTTATTATTATTAATTCATTGTTTAATTCAATATTTACCTTTGTTTTTCTTATATTAAATTTATTACCAAATATTACTATTTACAATCAATTATAACCCAAATGGTTGTTTCAATCAATTGGGATTGCATTGAATAAATTATTTATTAGCTTACATTAACATTCTTACAATTCATTCCCGTTATAAATTCATTAACGGATTACAAATTCTTATTTCTTCCAATATTAAATAACAAAATTGATTACATAACACTGTTCTTATCCAACTATCATTAATTTTAGACTAATTCATCAATTTGTTCAATATCTACTCTTGTTTCCTTATATTCCATTCATAGTCAAGTATGACATCTATATTATTTCAGTAAATTGGAATTTCATTGAAATCGTTAACGATCAACTTTTATTAACATTGTTACATTTTATATTTTTATTATAATATTTAAATTTATTTTCATTAATTGGAATTTTCTTCCATTCATTTAGTATTAACTCTAATTAGCATTGTTTACCTTGCATTAACATTATTGCCTTAATTTACATTCAATTACTATTAATCAATATATTATTGCATTGGTTAATTAAATGCTTACCTTTAATTACTTATTTTAAATTTTATACCCAAGTGCAACAATTAACACTATTTCTTTATTGGGATTTCACTTTAATTGTCAATAATTAGTTTTAATAACCACTAATACAGTTCATTCTTAACATTTACTTCAATATACATTATATAATTTTTATTTCTTCAAAATTTAATTACGAAAATCTTGTTAGTTCAACCAATTTAATTATTGAATTTTACGGGTCGTTACAAAGAAGATAGCTTTTGGACTCAATTATTATATTAAATTTTCGATATTAAATTCAATGCGTTTCTATCCCGTACGATCAAACGATAACCCCAAATGCTACAAAATTAAAAGTCCAATAATAGTACTTTATTACGGATCCAGTGGAACTCATTTCGTCGAATTTCGAGACTGTGCCTCGGATCGCTATTTTAACTCGTCGATAAATCGACGATTTGAAAATTTTGACAAATCACTTTAAATTCTATTTTGAAAATCTTTCTAACTCAATTCTAATTCAAATTGAATTTATATCAACATTAAAAATCGCTTTGCTTTCATATTCAACTCCAAGTCAATTATTTTAAACATTTTTTAATTATTAACTCAATAATTAATTTTATTAATTAAATCGCTATATTTTGAACTTAAGTTTATATTATACTATTTTGATCGATAAACTTCATATTAAAATTCCATTCATATTTCAAAACTCAATTAAATGTTCAAAATCAATGATAAAAAATCTAGGCCGTAATATTCCTCCCACCTTAAAAGAATTTCGTACTTGAAATTCGAAGGCAGGAAAAATGCTTCAAAACCATTACTTATCCAAAGCCCACTTAGTGAACATTCGATATTTCACTTTTATAATCTTTGGTTCCAACCAAACTAATTAGTTTTCAACTCTAATTCCAAAATCCTTTATTCCAACTACAATTCGAAATCAAATTATAGTTAAGAAAAATTTTCTAAATTTTTCTAACACCATAAATTTTCGAATTTTTTTGTCATAGTATCCTTTATACGGAGAGTCATTTGCGATATGACGTAAGAGATAAATATATATACATCGACGCATGCGGTCAAAGACAAAATATATCTATCAATATTTATATTTTGCGGTAAATCCGAAAATGTACCTTATTTTGGCATTTTAAGCATTACTAAGCAAGCATTTACATCGAAAGCTATTTCGCAACCCAAATCTAGTCAAATAGTTCCTTTGTACCTATACTTACTCAATTTTAGAAACATATGTTAACTCCATCTCGGCCATGACTCAGATACCGACTTAAGGCTTAACAGTTACCGACCCAAAGGGATGCCGACCTAATGCTTTAACAGAATGCCGACCTAAGACTTAAAGAATACCGACCCAACTGTCTAAAGCAAGATGCCGACCTAAGATAGCTACCGACCTAAGATAGCTACAGACCTAAGAAAGCTACCGACCTAACATGGGTAGCGGCCTAGTGCCTTAGGGCATGCCGACTAAACAGGAATGCCGACCTAAGATTTGAGGGGGTACCGACCTAAGGCTTAGGTGGGTTACCGATCTAACATGGATGCTGGCCTAAGGTAGATGCCGATCTAACTGCCCAAGGAAGTTGCCGTCCTAACTGCTCAAGACAGGGACAAGATCACGAACTACACTTGAGTCGCTGCCGACTTACGACCTATGTTAACTCGTTCACGACTCACGACCTATCTTGGATCGTCCACGACCTAAAGCCACTAAATATAATCCCGATGCCGTATTACTTGAAGAAGGTTGTGTTGACTTGGGGGCGACCTGGGACTTATACAAGTGAACCTTTGTGAAACCATGGGGTTTGGCCAGATAAGTCGGCCACGACCTGCCACAGGTCGGTCACGACTTACGAACCAAAGGGGAAATTTTCCTATAAATACCAACCTCCTCAAACATGAAGGGGACTTTTGGCGGATCTCTTTAAGCACCGATACTCTGCTGAATTCTCGACTCACTCAACACTTCAAATACGAAAGGCACCTCAACTAACTTCGAGAGGAAATCTAACGCAATCAACATGGATTTAAAGAATTCTTCTGCATCAAAGTTCTAGTTGTTTGTCTCATCATAATTGTAATTGAAGATTGTTGTAAAGTTGTAATTGATTCAGTAATAAAGAGGATTGTTAACGCTAAAATTTAAATGCTAACACCCCGGCATATGAAGTGAGATCGTGAAAGCACCACCCGATAGCTCGGGAACAGATTATAAGCAGATAGTAGTGAAAAAACAGTAAACAGCAGCAATTTTATAGTGGTTCGGCTTAAGAGATAGCCTACGTCCACTTTGAATATCTTTATTGACGATTTGATTACAAGTCAATGCAGTTACACTTTGATTACAACACACTCTGAGTTTCAAGTAACTTAGAACAAGTAGCCAAAACTTCGATGTCGATCCAAATCTTTGAACACATGTTTGAAATGTTTGATTTCTTCGTGAAGTTCCTTGAAGATGTTGAAGTAGTTCAGAATGCAGCAGAGTAACGGCGCTTGAAAATGAATGAGCCAAAAGTCCCCTTCTAGTTGGAACTAAGGTCGTATTTATAGGCATTTTTCGGAGTTAGGTCGTAGGTCGTGACCGACCTAAGTTAGGTCGTAGGTCGTGACTGACCTAAGATGCACTGGCTTCTCTTTCACAAGAACACGCATGCTGGTTTGCAAAAGTCCTAGGTCGTGAGCGACCTATCATAGGTCGTAGATCGCAAGCTTTTTCCTGAAGATGGTTGGATAGCATTGCACTTAACTCTGGAACGAGCTAGTAAGCAGTAGGTCATGGTCGACTTAACAGATCAGGGTATAAGTGAAGCGGCATAGGGATTTTATTTCATCTGCTTAGGTCGCAAGCGACCTACTATAGGTCATTAAGTCGTTATCCTTTTTAAGTCGCTCCATACTTTAGATTGGTACATATCTTTAGGTCGTGTTGAACATTAGGTCGTTCCACCTTTAGGTCGTAAGGTCGCTAAGACAATTATGTTATTAGGTCGTTGAGGCTATTAGGTCGTCGAGTCCTCTTAGGTCGTAACTTTCTGTTAGGTCGCGGAGCTTCTTAGGTCGCGGCCTCCTTTAGGTCACGAAACATATTTAGGTCGTGGAGTCTTCTTAGGTCGTTATAACCTTTAGGTCGCCGCTATTTTTTAGGTCGTGGCTTCCTTAGGTCGCGACTACTTCTAGGTTGCGTCATTAGTTAGGTCGCTAGCAGTGGGGAGTTAACATTTGCCCCTCGAAGTATGTGACCAAGTTATTGGTCGCGTGCTTCGATCTCATTAACTCGTGCTCTGGAGGGCCGTTAGGTCGTAGATGACTTAGAGAGAGGATTAGGTCGCATGCTGTCGATTCGTGTTCCACTGTCCCTGAATATAAATACCATAGGTCGCTCCTTCCCTTCTTCATTTGCTTCAGCATCTATTCTACCATTAACAAGCTTTTGAACTTCTCGAGGGCGATTCCGATCAGCTCAATCTTCATTCTTTTCCATCATCAGATTGCGTAAGTGAATTCTATCAACATTCGACCACATCTATCATCAAACCGCGGATATTCCACTTGTCGTTCTTAATACATGTCTGTATGCTACGTTTTCCCATAAGTCACGAGTCGATTAACCTTTTGATTGAGTTACCGTGGTGATTCTTGTGAATATGGCAATACATCAGGTGTACGGTGGATTTGAGATGATTTGGGTTGGATTCTTGGGTAATTCGTGACGATGTAGGAGGAAGATGGCGAATCATGGTGTTTCGAACTAGTTGGCTTGCAAATTTGGAAGAGACGAGGAGGGTTCTGATGGGTTAACAGGTTAATGGATTTTCAGCTACACGGGTAATGGAGGAGATGATGTGGCAGCGTGTGAGTGGAGGATCGACCTTAGGGCTGTCTGCTTGAACACTAACCATGCGACCTAATCTCTTAGGATCTAACTTTGTAATGACCTAAGTTCTTGCGGCATTGCTTTTAGGTCGCGGCCGACCTTAGACTTGAATTCTTGTGGCACAGAAGTTAGGTCGCTGCCGACCTAGTACTTGGATGGTTTGCACATGAACTTTGAACCGAACGACCTAACAACTTAGCAACTTATCACCTTTGAATGACTGCATAGGGACTTAACACATCAACGACCTATCTTTTGCGACATAAGCTTTAGGTCGCGGCCGAGTTATGACGTGAACAGATTTGCATTGAGCGACTTAAGTTAACCCCGACCTAGGTTAGGTCACCACACGACCTAGGACTTGACAAATTTTCACATGAATTCCAAGCAACACGACTTAACAAATTAACGACCTAACTCCTTTGCGGCATAGGCTTTAGGTCGTGGCCGAGCTAGGACTTGAACAAATCTGCATTGCTTTGAACTCCTTTAACTTGCACGGTGCGACCTAATATAGCCTTGACCTATGCTAAATTGCAGGGGACAGTCTGGACGACCTATGACTTGTAAAATTTTGAGAGAATTTGATTGAACTGCTTGGACTTGAATCATTTGAAATTCATTGCATTTCTTTGCAGATTGCTCTAACTTTTAATTTAACAACCTGTTTAAACATAACATTTGCAGAAAAGTGGGACGAATATACTGTCACTGACCGCCCACATCGAATGACAGATTAGTCGTTAAAGAATAATCAACTTGAATAAATCGTGTGAGTGAAGTGCTGTGAATCAACCGACTCAAATGAAGTGTTAAAGCAAAGCTAAAATTTTGTTTGAATTAACACTGCACTCGAGTTTTAAATTAACAAATCCTGAAATCTCACAATCAAACAGTTGTCAATTAGCTTAATTTCAGTTATTTTGCTTGTTATTTTTATTAGTTTTGCACAACACTTCACACTTTTAGGTAACGTGCACCTTCACATCTGAACATCCAGTTGCTTGTATAGAATGATGTCTCAACAAGAAGAGATGATAGAACACGTCGAAGGGGCTCCTCCGATTGCTATTCCACTAGAGAACCCTTCGGAAAGAACTCCTACCCTTCTGAAACAGCGGGTGCTTAATCAATTATGCGTTCAATTTGGCATTGCCGAGGTAGAAGTTTTACTCCCTGGACCAAATGATTTTGCTGATAGACAGCCTTCCGGTTTTGTTGCCATTAATCGTCAAATGTGCTTAAGTGGAGTAATTCCTCCCTTTAATGAATTTCTTCAACAAATCCTTCTTCGACTGACGATTTCTCCTTTCCAATTGCATCCCAATGGCTATGCCATTTTGATGGGATTGTGCGTTCTATTCAGGAGAACTCTTGACCGTCTTCCGAGTTTTGAGGAAATCTGTTACCTGTGCACTTTCGCGAAGAACAAGGACCACCCTTCGATTGTACTTGTAAGAGGTGCGAGGAACCGTAAACTAATTTTGGATTTGTCGGAGAGTGCACATGGTTTTTTGAATCAATTCTTCTATATTCGTTGCCCCGTAGGATTTTACGCAGACTGGAGAATAGGAAGTGAGATCTTTTTTCCCTTCTTTCTTCAATTCCATTCTAAGTTTTTCATGGTTCGTATTGCTAGATGCTGATTCCATTCCTTATTTTTATAGCACTTCCTCCTCCTTCTAGAGATTCCAGTCATAAACCAGTCTTTGAAAGGCTAAGCATTGTGGCTGCTGAAGAGAGGGGTGCAAAATTTCTATTGACAGATGAACTCCTTCATCGATTTGAACTTTTACATTCTTCTCGTTCTACTCAACTTCATGAAGTTCCCACTGAAGTTCCCGATTCTCCGATGAAAATTCCTGATGCCCTGGTCCCTACTAAAGAGCACATGCAGGGAGGAACCTCTATAGAAACTTCACTAGTAAAGTGTTCAATTTCGAAGGATGTTGCGGGGCCGTCTGACAAGTCTGTACTTGCCCCAGTTATCGAAGAGGAAGAACCTCCACGATCTTCCGAAAAATCTACTAACGATGGAGTCAAGAAAGCAAGTCCCAAAAAACATGATGGTGATGATGTTTTCGAGGGGTTGAGTGATTTAATTGTGACTTCTCAAGAACTTTTCAAAGATGATGTTTCCAAAACTATCTCTTCTGTAATCGAGGCGACATCTTCTCTACAACAAATGTCAACTCCTCCTACTCAAGTTATCACTACCTCTATTCCACAGAGTGGTTTGTAATTCGATGCGTGTAGTTTACACGTTACACGACACTTAGGATTTTTCATCACTTCTACGCACTTATCTTCTTGTACTTTAAAGATTTCTAAAGCTTATTATTTTTATTCCAGGTTCTCCTATGGGGCGCAGCGGCTCGTACTATGATGATTTCCAGCGCTACGGGAGGCGTAGCCAGTATGAATATAGGCGTTACCTCCCTTCTTACAGAGAATCCGATGAAGAGAGGACCATCAGGAAAGCAGACGAGAGGCGAGCATATGAAGAACGTCACCGAAGAGAACAAGAAAGACATGACCCTCCCCACAGAGATGATGATACCCAAAAAAGAAAGACTCACGATGAGAGAGGTAAAGGACACATGGAAGATTCTTCTAGCAAGCGGGCTAAACTTACTGAAGAAATAATGCCGACAGTTTCTCAAAACGTTCCTGCTCAATCTCCTGCCCCCGTTCGTTCCGACATTCAAACAATCATCAACCGGCCCACATACCAAGTTGGGCAAGGTCCTCCCACTCTTCAAAGTCGATTCCCTCAGTGGTGCCTGAGAGGGGTTCGATTTGATCTCGACTTGGTTCCTCTCGACAAATCGGCTATGCTGCGAAATCTTGATTCTGTCAGGACCGATATTGAAAGAATGTCGAACTGGCAAAAACTTGTCGACGAGCTTCAGAGGGTTAACCGAGCGAATCTCGAGGCCATGCTCACAATGGAGAACGATAAGGCTGAGTGGCAGAAGACTCTCGAACAGCATGACGCCGAAATGAGAAGTATTGCTTCCTATAATGAAAAGCTGGAAGCGGAAGTAGAAAAGCTTAAGGAAGAATTAGCTACTTCATCTACTTTCCATTCTCAAATGGAGAGCATGCTTCAGCAACAAGTACGAGATGCGCATGCCAGTCAAAGGGCAGTCGAAGATAAGCTTACACACCAGGAGAAGGTCATAGAAGAATATCGCGCTGAAACTTTACAGCTGCGAGAACAGGCCGGCTCTCAAAGCATGGAGATAGAGATGCTAAAAGCTCGACTTGCTATGGCCGAAAAGGAGCGTGACGAGGCTGTTGCTGGTAAACTCGCGGCCGAAGAGGCCCATCAAGCAACCAAAGCTGACATTAGCTCCACATTATTTGATTTCTATCTACATAGCATTTCGGGGCGTGACAGCCTTGCCTTTCTAGGCCCTAAATATGAAATTACATTAGCTGAAGTCTGGGAGGTAGCACTCGATATGCTAGGTGGTAATGGTGCTGGCTACGCTGAGACAGCTCTTGAAGAGCATTATCTCGATGATGATGCCCACGCCGCTCTTGCCAAGGGAAAAGAGCAACTCGCCAGGGTACGGGCCGGAATGGCGGAATGGGAACGTTCTGAGAGAGAAATACCACCTACCACTTCTGAACGTCCTTTAGTTTCTTCCGAAGTGGACATTACAGGTTCCAGTGCTCATTCGCTTCCTCCTACAAGAACCGGAGTAACCACCGCTACTGATGATGAGGCTTTGGAGGATATCGGGGCTCAGAATTATGAGATTGAACTAACGAAGCAAACATCTTCAGGTAATTTTGATATTGGTCCGATTCAGGTGGATCGCTTGCTTACTCCTCAAAAGTTTGATGAGCTTCTCGATTACTTCTTGAATCTCGACGAATCCATATCTCCCTTCTTTCTGGGAGATACTAATATTTTTAATTTCTCTTCTTCTGCAGTTGAAACACCAAGTGCTGTGCAGACTTCACTTCCTCCGGTTATCCCTCCTCCATCTCTTCAGGTGACTCCTCCTTCGGCTTCACAACCCGGGTCACAAGAGGAACAGATTGAGGCTCTTCATGGCTTGGATGACCCTATCGCTTCGCAAGAGCAGAAGGACAAGGGACTTGAAGGCGGCGAGATCTCTCCGGAGCGGACTCCCTCTGATGACGTAGTTTTGTCCGCTCTTGTTACTCCAGGGAGTGAGTCTTCTTCGAAGAGAAGAAAGAGGCACGGAACATCAAAGAGGAGGGGGAAGAAAATCATCACTACTGAAGAGGAACCGGAAGTTGCACCGGTTGCACCTCCCTCTCCTTCTTCCCTTATGCCTATAGATAGACCTGAAAAACTAATCATTCGTCCAGGCAAAGGGTCCAAAGGTGGTAAGAAGAAGTGAAGAGTCGGACTTCGGGCTTTTTGACCCCTTTTTTGTGTAATGGTCGGATGTTGTGTAGGCACCGGCCCCTGCTTTTTTATTTTGAAACCTGTATCTGCAATTGAATACAATGATCCTTTATTTGTACAAACTCTTGTTTGAATTTGAGAAAGCATTTATTATTCATTTTTGCACAAGTTTATTTATATGATATTGCGGTGAGCTTGTGGTATGTTGTTTGAGCGTACTTTACCGATGTAGCTATACCATTTTGTATGTAACTATACCATGTTGCCCCCATACCATAAGTTTGCTACAATATTTTATAATTTGAGGGGACTCGCACTCTTATTTTCTGAAGAATAATTACTTCATTCTTGAAGAAATTTTTCGTAGAGTACAACTTCCTTCATATAAGTTTTTACGCTTTGTCCTTCGAAGAAATCACTTTTTTCTTTTGCTTAAGTACGCATTTTGCCAAGTGAATTCTTCTATGTGGTAAAGCAGGCCTCTGAAGAGTACTTTAACTTTCTTCCTCCTTTTTTTTTTTGAGGAAGGTTATTTTCTAGAATAGGTAAATCACTCTTCCTTTGAAAGTTAAAGTATACCCTTGATGAGGATATATATTTATTTTTATTTTTTTTTGGTAGAAATTTGTACTTCTGAGGAGGGATTTTTCACGTTTCAACACTTGGAAGTTTTATTTCAATCTCGGTGAAACATGTACCTCCAAAGAATTGCGCCTTCGAAGAAAGCCTTTTCACGTTTCAACACTTGGAAGTTTTATTTCAATCTCGGTGAAACGTGGACTTCCGAAGAAGTCTTTCTTTTTGATTGTGTCCCCGGGAGGGGGTTGTACCTCTGAGGAGGGATTTTTCACGTTTCAACACTTGGAAGTTTTATTTCAATCTTGGCGAGACGTGTACCTCCAAAGAGTTGTGCCTTTGAAGAAAGCCTTTTCACGTTTCAACACTTGGAAGTTTTATTTCAATCTCGGTGAAACGTGAGCTTCCAGAAAGGTCTTTATTTTGTTTTGCGTTTCAACTTTGGTGAAGTGAAATTCCGAAGAGCGGCTGTTACACTTCAACTCCTGGTGAAATGTGCCTCCGAAGAGGTCTTTATTTTGTTTGCATTTAAACTCTGGTGAAGTGAAATTCCGAAGAGCGGCTGTTACACTTCAACTCCTGGTGAAATGTGCCTCAAAGAGGGTTTTCATCGCCTGGAAGTTACTCTCTCATGGTTGGAGGGTCATGACTCCTCCAATCTTTTTTGTTGAGTAGAGAACTTTCTTTTTTGTGGCGTATGACCCAATAGAGGTCTTTACCCTCCGAAGAGTTGTGCCTCCGAAGAGGATTTGTGCTGTCGATGATGGCTTTGGTTGTTCCCTTGTCCACTTGCTTATGCTTTTTCAGTGATCCTCTTTTTTTTTACAAGTGACTTGTTTAATCCAAGGAAATGTACTTCATTGCCAGGTAAGTTCGTGAGAACGAGCATCAGCTTCTTAATTGGATGTTTGTTTGTTCAAACGATCTCAATTTATTAGCAAAGGCCCGTTTCTGTCGAAATCATAGGCTGTTCAATTGAAGTACTTCCTATCTAGGATTTGAATTTGGAGCTTTTATGACTTGAAATTTGGCGAGAATCACTGGGTCTTATTATGTGCAAGTTTCACTTCCATTGTCTGCAAGAATTTAAATCGACATTTCAGCAATACATTCTATGTACTTTTTATATCGAAAATAAAGCAAACATGTAATATAATAAGGAACACAAGATTTATAGTGTTTCGGCCAGGAAATTGGGCCTACATCCACTTTATATTTTTTCATTATTTACTTGCATTAGTTTTACAATTGCCTTCAATTACAAGAATCGTACATTCATAATTCTTTTTACAATATTTCAACAAAATTTTCAAGTAAAATATGGACGCAAATGGTTGCTGTTCCATGCCCTTGGAATTTGATCTCCTTCAACAGTGGTGAGTTTGAATGTGCCGTCAAGAAGCTTCTGACCTATGACATATGGTCCTTCCCAATTTGGCCCAAACACACCTGTCGCTGTCATAATTCTCTTCAGGACTAGGTCTCCAATCTCAAAGCTGCGTTGGCGAACTTTGAAATTGAAATGTCTGGCTATTCTTTGCTGATGAGCTGCAATTCTGAGATTAGCCTCATCTCTTTTTTCATCAAGGAGATCTAGCGCTTCAAGCTGTAGCTTTTCGTTTTCTGCTTGATTGAAATGGATTCTTCTGTGTGAAGGAACCTCTATTTCTACCGAAATCATTGCCTCTGACCCGTATGCCAATGAAAACGGGGTGTGCCCAGTCGCAGTTTTGTGAGTGGTTCTGTATGCCCATAGTGCCAGTGGTAGCTTATCAACCCAACCACCTTTTGCTCTTTCAAGTTGCTTCTTGATGGTTGACTTAATAATTTTGTTCACGGCTTCCACTTGCCCGTTTGCCTGCGGATGAGCCACTGCTGAAAAGCTTTTCCGGATTTTGAATTGCTTGCAAAAATCTTGGAATTCTTCACTTTCAAACTGAGTACCGTTGTCTGTAATTATTTTTTGAGGCACACCGTATCTGCAAATGATGTTTTTAGTCACAAAACTTATCATCTTCTTTGAGGTGATAGTAGCCAGTGGTTCAGCTTCTGCCCACTTAGTAAAATAATCTACAGCAACAATGGCATATTTAATTCCAGATTTGGCAGTTGGTAACGGTCCTACAAGGTCTATTCCCCATGTTGCAAACAGCCATGGACTGACCATCTGTGTGAGTTCAGTGGAAGGAGCTCTGGGAATTTTGGCGAATCTTTGACATCTGTCACATTTCCGGGAATACTCTGCTGCATCTCGATTAATTTCTGGCCAAAAATATCCGTATCGGAGAATTTTCTTTGCTAATGTTTGGCCACCTGAATGATCACCACATTCTCCTCCGTGTACCTCCGCTAGGATTGCTTTGGACTCTTCCCTGGATACACATCGAAGTAATGGCATTGAGAATCCCCGTTTGTACAATCAGCCATCCTGGATTATATATCGAGAGGCTTTTCTCGGTAGCTTTTCTCGTTCTTTTGAGTTCCCTGGTAAAGATCCATTGAGCAGATATTCTGTTATCGGAGTCATCCATGATTCTTGCTCTTGAGACATGCTCATGATCCAATCAATATCCATCTTATCAATGCTAGGAGTCGACAGGACCTCTACTGGAGTTAATCCCAGAAATTGGGCTTCGCCTGTGCTAGAATACTTTGCGAGAGAATCTGCTTTCATGTTTTCTTCTCGAGGAATGTGACTTATCATGTAATGATCGAAATCACCCAGGAGCTCCCAAGCCTTTGACAAGTAGGTGGGCAGATTCCCCCCTTTTGCTTGGAATTCCTTTTTGACTTGGCATACAATAAGCTGAGAATCGCTGAATATCTGTAACGCTCGGATGTTTAATTCTTTAGCAATCCTTAAGCCAGCGATAAGGGCTTCGTATTCTGCTTCATTGTTTGTTGAAGGAAATTCCAATCTTAGTGCATAGCATAATGATCGGCCTTCAGGGATCTCAAGTACAACTCCGGCTCCAGAACAGTAGTCGTTTCTCGCACCATCGACATATAACTTCCATTGGATTGGGGAATCGTCGACTGTTTCCTCCTCACTGTTACCCTTACCATTGAATTCTGCAATGAAATCTGCTAAAGCTTGTCCATTGATTGCTTTTCGGGGATGATAAGTGATGTCATACTGACTGAGTTCAATATTCCACTTTAGAAGACGACCCGAAGTCTCAGGGCGAAACAGGACTTGCTTCAAAGGTTGATCAGTGAGGACTCTGATAGGATGAGCTTGAAAATATTGCCTCAACTTCCTAAATGCAATTAGTAGGCAATAGGCGAGTTTTTCCAACTTAGAGTAATTCATCTCTGCCCCAGTGAGTCTTTTGCTGATATAGTAAACTGGATGTTGAATCCTTTTGTCTTCTCGTATCAGCGCTGCACTTAAAGCATGAGATGATACTGCCAAGTATATAAGAAGATCCTCGCCATCGCCAGGCCTAGAAAGTATTGGAGGCGTTTCCATATGGCGAATCAATTCATCAAAGGCTTTTTGGCATTCGGGAGTCCAATCGAAGTTTTTCTTTCCTTTCTTTAGGGCATCAAAGAATGGGATGCATTTATATGTGGCTTTGGAAATGAACCGACTCAAGGCGGCGACTTTTCCAATGAGACTTTGCAATTCCTTCTTTGTTCTAGGAGCTTTGACTTCTTTCAATGTAGTAATTTGAGCTGGACTGGCCTCAATGCCCCTAGCGCTCACGATGAAGCCTAAAAACTTGCCGGATTCCACTCCAAATGAACATTTTAAAGGATTGAGCTTCATTTTGTATTTCCGGAAGACTGCGAACATGTCTACTAAGTGTTCTATGTGATCCACTGCTTTCTTAGACTTTACTAACATGTCATCGACGTAGACTTCCATAGTCTTGCCCAGTTGCGGTTTGAACATAGCATTAACGAGTCTTTGGTATGTTGCCCCTGCATTCTTCAACCCGAAGGGCATAACTCTGTAGCAGTAAAGACCAGTGTCGGTGATAAAGCTCGTATCCTCCTGATCCGGCTCATGCATCATGATCTGGTTATATCCGGAGTAAGCATCCATAAAAGATAAGAATTCGTGTCCCGCTGTTCCGTCTACCAATTGGTCGATTCTGGGTAATGGGAAGCAGTCTTTGGGGCATGCCTTGTTTAGATCTGAAAAAATCGATGCATACTCTCCATTTTCCGTTGGCTTTCTTAACCAGCACTGGATTTGAAACCCAATTCGGATAGGTAGATTCCTTGATAAAATTATTCTCCATTAGTCGATCAACTTCTTCTTTTAATGCTGCCGACCTTTCTGGACCTTGAGTTCTCCTCTTTTGTTTCACAGGTGTAAATTTTGGATCAATATTTAGAGCATGCACTGCAACTTCGGGGATATTCCGCACATATCGGCATGAGTCCAAGCAAAAACATCCAGATTTGCCTTTAAAAAAGATATTAAGATATTCTGAATTGACACATTAAGTTGTGAACCCACATTCAACACCTTGTTTGGGTCCATTGGGTCAACAGGTATTGGTATTGTTGTTTCCACTGGTACCACTCTATTTTCCCCTGCACTGACTTTTCTAGGGTCCATCTCTTTCCTTGCTCCGCTGTGCTCGCCAGTGCAGGGTCCGCCCTGTAATTGCTACAAGGCTGGTTCTTTGATGCGGACTGGGGCTGCCGCATTCTTTCCCATTTCTCTTTTTCTGGTTTCTCGTAGCTCTGTCAGATAACACTCTCGCCCAGCATTTTGATCCCCTTTTATAACTCCTACTCCATTGTCTGTAGGGAATTTAATGGTGAGGCACCACGGGGCAAGAACAGCTTTGAACGTTGCCAGAGTTGGACGACCAAGGAAAGCATTGTAAGTAGAAAATTCGTCGACAATCACAAAAGTTTGCTTGCGGACCATTTTTCTCTCTCCTTCTCCAAGTTCCACAAACAAATCAATGGTTCCTACCGGCTGTTTTGGCTCCCCAGTGAAGCCAGCGATTTTATGCGATGAAGCTTGCACATCAGCCATAAGGATCTTCATTTGGTCGAATGTTTTCTTGAAGAGGATATTGTAGGATGCGCCACAATCAATGAGAACTCTTCTGACAATAGCTGGCCCGATACCAGCCGAGATGACTAAGGGATCCAAGGTAGGTGCTTCAATACCTGCGGAATCCCTAGCTTTGAATACAATATCATCATCAAGAGTTCTTTGTTGCTTCAAGGGCGTAGCACCTTCCAAAACGAATACATCTTCCTCGGTCGGTACATACTTTAAAGCTCGGGTATACCTTTCCATCTCACCCCAGCTTCTGCCCGCTGGGTGAGGTCCTCCTGTAATGACATTGATAATGGGCCTTCCAGATTCATGCCCTGAAGCCTTCTTAATCGTCCTAGGCTGATGAGTAGGAGCCTGTTACCGCTGACTAGATGAAGCAGGATTGTTGCTATTCTTTTTCACAAATTGCTGCAGTTTGTTTTCCCTTAGCAACTCTTCAATCAGATTTTTCAACTGTCGGCATTCGTCGGTTCCGTGACCGGGTTGATTAAGGAAGCGGCAGAACTTCCCACTCTGTATAGCCTTTTTCCCGGTCCTTAAAGGAGGAGGTTTAGGAAAGTCAATAGAATCTTTAGTGGCAAGGTAGATACGCACCGGCGTATCTGATAAAGGAGTATATTCTGATGGCTTGAAGGATCGGGGCTTCTTCAGATTACTCTGCTTCTTCCCATTGTTATTTTCCCTTTTTTTCCCTACAGATTCATTCTTGCGTGGAACAACAGTGTTATCTTCGGCTTTTTCCAACACTGCCTTTATCGGTACGGGACGGCTTTCTAAGCGTATGAATTCATCTGCTTTTTTATAGAACTTTTCAAGGGAATTTGGTTCCTTCATGTTTAGCCATTTCCCAAACTCGCTCGACTTGTCAATACCCTTCATCAGATAAGTCAATATCATTCGGGGTTCTGCATTGTCCACCTCATCTAGCGCTATATTAAAGCGGTTTAAGAAAGATCTGATAGTCTCCCCTGGATTCTGCTCCAAACTTGACAGTGACATGATATCCTTGGCTTTTGAGGCGTATAGTCTGAACTGCTCCTTGAACTTCCGGGTTAAGTCAGAAAACTGATCGATAGATCGGACTGGAAGTTTGGTGAACCAAAGCAGAGCTACACCTTCGAGATACACAGAAAAATATCGGCACTTTATTTCATCAGAGGCTCTGGCACCTGTCATGTGCCAATCATACTTGTATAAGAATTCGTTCGGATCACTCGTCCCCCTGTAAGCTGGAATGGTTGGTGGGACAAACTTCCTTGGGAATTCAGCCTTTAAGATTTTCTCAGTAAAAGGAGTTTTACTTGGGGCGAAACCCCATTCTTTCTCGTCTTCAACCCTCTGCATGCTCTCTTTCATAATTTGTCAGACCATTCCAGAAAGATACTCCTCATCATGTCGAGTTCTAGATCCACCAACCTCTGGAAGTGTTTGTTCAAAGGGGCTAGCAGCCCTTTCAGGAGCATTTCTTTCTTCAGCATCACGAACGTTGCCAGCAAAATTCCTTTCATTATCTGCCGGTTGACGGTTTGCCACAAGAAAATCGTTTAACCTATTCAGAATTAGGGCATTCTGGGCATTCTGAGCCTCGAATTGTGCATTTTGGGCATTTATCTGTTGGTTCAGCCCTAAGATTGCAGCATCCAGCTCTGCCTTTGTAACTCCGACAGCTGGAGTGGCTTGATTCGATATAGGGGAAGCGGAGGTTCCCTCTTGAATATTCCCAGATCTGACAGATCTACTTTTCCTTCTAGGAGCCATAATCTCGGATAGACTTCTGGTTTTCAAGGAAATTCTCTCTACAAACCTCTGTGAAGCAATGATGATAACTCTCCTGAGTTCAATTCTCAGTGGAAGCACCAAAAATGTTAACGCTAAAATTTAAACGCTAACACCCCGACATATGAAGTGAGATCGTGAAAGCACCACCCGATAGCTCGGGAACAAATTATAAGCAGATTGTAGTGAAAAAACAGTAAACAGCAGCAATTTTATAGTGGTTCGGCTTAAGAGATAGCCTACGTTCACTTTGAATATCTTTATTGACGATTTGATTACAAGTCAATGCAGTTACACTTTGATTACAACACACTCTGAGTTTCAAGTAACTTAGAACAAGTAGCCAAAACTTCAATGTCGATCCAAATCTTTGAACACATGTTTGAAATGTTTGATTTCTTCGTGAAGTTCCTTGAAGATGTTGAAGTAGTTCAGAATGCAGCAGGGTAACGGCGCTTGAAAATGAATGAGCCAAAAGTCCCCTTCTAGTTGGAACTAAGGTCGTATTTATAGGCATTTTTCGGAGTTAGTTCGTAGGTCGTGACTGACCTAAGTTAGGTCGTAGGTCGTGACTGACCTAAGATGCACTGGCTTCTCTTTCACAAGAACACGCATGCTGGTTTGCACAAGTCCTAGGTCGTGAGCGACCTATCATAGGTCGTAGGTCGCAAGCGTTTTCCTGAAGATGGTTGGATAGCATTGCACTTAACTCTGGAACGAGCTAGTAAGCAGTAGGTCATGGTCGACTTAACAGATCAGGGTATAAGTGAAGCGGCATAGGGATTTTATTTCACCTGCTTAGGTCGCAAGCGACCTACTATAGGTCGTTAAGTCGTTATCCTTTTTAAGTCGCTCCATACTTTAGATTGGTACATATCTTTAGGTCGTGTTGAACATTAGGTCGTTCCACCTTTAGGTCGTAAGGTCGCTAAGACAATTATGTTATTAGGTCGTTGAGGCTATTAGGTCGTCGAGTCCTCTTAGGTCGTAACTTTCTGTTAGGTCGCGGAGCTTCTTAGGTCGCGGCCTCCTTTAGGTCGCGAAACATATTTAGGTCGTGGAGTCTTCTTAGGTCGTTATAACCTTTAGGTCGCCGCTATTTTTTAGGTCGTGGCTTCCTTAGGCCGTGACTACTTCTAGGTTGCTTCATTAGTTAGGTCGCTAGCAGTGGGGAGTTAACAAGGATTAAAGTGGACGTAGGCTTACCTGAAGCCGAACCACTATAAAAATTGTTGTCTTTTCTACTTTCTCTGTGAATTTTCTACTTGTTTTAGTTCCCGTGTTCACGGGTGGTGCTTTCACTCAAACTCAATCTACACCGGGGTGTTAGCGTTTGATTTTCAGCGTTAACATTTTTGGTGCTTTCACTGAGAACCCAACTCAGGACATTTCCACCATTGCTCTGCAAAGGTCTGTTGAAAGGATTTCTTTTAAAACCAGAAGTTTATTGGAAATAATGGCTCCTGGGAGAAAACGAAGTTCTGTAAGATCCGACAATGTTCAAGAGAATACTGCTACCTCTCCTCCTTCAAGTCAAGCAGCTCCAACTGTTGGAGTTACGCGAGCAGAATTCGGCGCCGTAGTTTTGGGGTTGAATCAACAATTGAATGCTCAGAATGCGCAGTTGGAAGCTCAGAATGCCCTGATCTTAAGTAAGTTGAATGATCTGCTAGGAGCAAATCGTCAACCGGTTAATAATGATGGGAACCCTAATGTGGGAGTTCAGGATGTTGAAGGGAACATTTCTCAAAGAGCCGCAGACCCTGTAGAAAGGACTCCTCCTCAAGTTGGAGGATCAAGGCCGCAGCCGACCATCCGTGAACGATTGTCAAGACAGAATTCAGATAGAGTGGCTGATGTGTGCCCTCCAGAGCCTCTAAATGATGAAGAGTATTTTTCGGGTATGGTTCGTCAAATCATGAAGGAAAATATGCGAAAAGATGAAGATGAGAAATAGTGGGGTTTTGCTCCAAACAAAACTCCATTTACTGAAAAGATCTTGAAGGCAGAGTTCCCAAGGAAATTCGTTCCCCCTACTATTCCGGCTTACAAAGGGACGAGTGATCCTAACGAGTTTCTGTATAAATACGACTAGCATATGACGGGTGCCAGAGCGTCTGATGAAATCAAATGTCGATATTTCCCGGTTTATTTGGAAGGTGTGGCTCTACCGTGGTTTACCAAGCCGCCAGTCAGGTCCATTGATCAATTCTCCGATTTGACCAGGAAATTCAAGGAGCAATATCGATTGTATGCGTCTAAAGCAAAGGATATAATGTCGCTGTCAAGTCTAGAGCAAAATCCGGGAGAATCTATCAGATCATTTTTGAATCGTTTTGACATAGCATTGACCGAGGTAGATAATGCTGAGCCACGCATGGCCCTAACATACTTGGTGAGGGCGATTGACAAATCGAGTGAATTTGGAAAATGGTCGAAAATGAAAGAACCAAATTCACTTGACAAATTCTACAAGAAAGCGGATGAATTCATGCGCTTGGAGAGCCTCCAAACACCGGCTAAGGTGGTATCAGTGGAAACCGGGAACAATGGTGCTCCTTCGAACAAGAAAGAACCTAACACTCAGAAAAGGGGGAATGATGGTGGAAAGAAATAGGGAGATGCTAAGAAAGGCCGTCCTTTCAATTTCACACCCTTGACCGATACCCTGAGAACATCTTTTTTGCAACCAAGGATGATGTCAATTATCCGACGCCACCTAAAATGAGAGTTAGGATTAAGATGGAAAAAAGTGGAAGGTTCTGCCGGTTCCACAACCAACCCGGTCATGACACCAACGAATGCCGTCAGTTGAAAGAGGTAATTGAACAACTTTTGAAAGAGAACAAGCTCCAGAAGTATGTGAAAAGAAATAAAAATGCCCCAACCTCGTCAACTCCAGGACAACAAGTTCCCGCTCACCGTCTTGACTAAAGTGGGAAGGCCGTAGAACATGAATCGGAAAGACCTGTTATCAATATAATTACTGGAGGACCTCACCCAGCAGGCAAAAGCTGGGGCGAGATGGAAAGGTATGCCCAGGCCTTGAGGCATGTACCAGCTAAAGAAAATGTTTTTGTTTTAGAGAATGATGCGCCTTTAATGCAACAAAAGACTTCCATAGATGATATTGTATTCAGTGCCAGAGATTCTTTGGGTATCGAAGCTCCTACCATAGATCCTCTGGTCATATCCGCTGGTATTGGGCCGGCAACTGTGAGAAGAGTTCTAGTTGATTGCGGAGCTTCTTGCAACATTCTCTTCAAGAAAACCTTTGATCAAATGGAGATTCCAATGGCTGACGTTCAAGCTTTATCACTTAAGATTGCTGGGTTTGCTGGAGAACCCAAACAGCCGATTGGGACCATAGATTTGTTTGTAGAACTCGGAAAGGGACCGAGGAAGGTGGCTCGAAAGCAAATCTTTATAATTGTTGAAGAATTCTCTGCCTACAATGCCTTTTTAGGACGACCAACTCTTGCTGCGTTCAAAGCTGTTCTTGCCCCATGGTGTCTAACTCTAAAATTCCCCACAGATAACGGAGTTGGTGTGATTAAGAGAGACCAAGATGTGGGGCGAGAATGTTACTTTGCAGAGTTGCGAGAATCAAGGAAAAGAGAAATGGAAAAAGGTGCGGCGACTCCAGTTCGCACCAAAGAACAAGCCTTGTAGCAATTACAGGGTGGACCCTGCACTGGTGAATGTAGTGCTGCACGAAGAGAGATGGATCCAAGGAAAGCCAGTGCAGGAGAGAATAGGGTAGTACCGGTGGAGGTAACAGTGTCGGTATCCGTTGACCCAAAGGACCCGAACAAAGTGTTGAATGTGGGTTCACAACTCAACACAACACTTCAGAATGTTCCGATTTCGTTTTTGAAGGCCAATTTGGATGTATTCGCTTGGACTCATGCTGACATGTGTGGAATATCCCCAGAGATTGCAGTACACACTCTGAACATTGATCCAAAGTTTACACCTATGAAACAGAAAAGAAGAACTCAAGGTCCTGAGAGAATGGCAGCGTTAAAAGAAGAAGTGGATCGGCTCATGGAGAATGGTTTCATCAGAGAATCTACTTATCCAAATTGGGTATCAAATCCAGTGCTAGTTAAAAAAGCTAATGGAAAGTGGAGAGTGTGCATTGACTTTTCAGATCTGAACAAAGCCTGCCCCAAAGACTGTTTCCCACTGCCCAAGATTGATCAACTGGTGGATGGGACGACAGGGCATGAATTATTATCTTTTATGGATGCATACTCCGGATATAACCAGATTATGATGCATGAGCCAGATAAAAAGGATACGAGCTTCATCACAGATGTTGGATTCTACTGCTACAAGGTCATGCCCTTCGGACTCAAGAATGCAGGGGCAACTTACCAAAGGCTTGTCAATACCATGTTTAAACCACAGATTGGCAAGACAATGGAAGTTTATGTTGATGATTTGTTGGTGAAGTCTAAGAAAGCAGTGGACCACATGGATCACTTGGCAGAGATGTTCGCAGTACTCCGAAAGTACAGTATCAAGCTTAATCCCTTGAAATGTTCATTTGGTGTGGAGTCCGGAAAGCTTTTGGGTTTCATTGTGAGCGCTAGGGGAATTGAAGCTAATCCAGCTCAGATCACTGCCCTGAGAGAGGTCAAGGCTCCTAGAACGAAGAAGGAATTGCAAAGTCTCAATGGAAAGGTTGCTGCCTTGAGTCGGTTCATTTCCAAAGCTACTGACAAATGCACTCCATTCTTTGATGCTCTGAAGAAAGGAAGAAAAAACTTTGAGTGGACTCCTGAATGTCAGAAAGCATTTGATGAGTTGGTTTGTCATATGGAAGTGCCTCCGATACTTTCAAAGCCTGACAGTGGTGAAGATCTCTTCATATATTTGGCAATTTCGTCTCATGCTCTCAGTGCAGTGTTGGTACGGGAAGACGCAAGGATTCAGCGCCCAGTCTATTATATCAGCAAAAGATTCACTGGGGCAGAGATGAACTATTCAAGGTTGGAAAAGCTCGCCTATTGTCTTTTGATCGCATCAAGAAAATTGAGGCTGTATTTCCAAGCTCATCCCATCAAAGTCCTCACTGATCAACATCTAAAGCAAGTCCTATTCCGTCCAGAGACTACGGGCCGTCTTTTTAAATGGAATATTGAACTCAGCCAATATGACATCACTTACCATCCCCGGAAAGCAATCAATGGACAAGCTTTGGCAGATTTCATCGCAGAATGTACGGATAAGGGTGATAGTGAGGAGGAAGTCACTGATGGCGTCCTAATCCAATGGAAATTGTATGTCGATGGCGCAAGGAATGATTACTGTTCTGGAGCAATGGTTGTCCTTGAAACCCCAGAAGGGCGATCGCTATGTTATGCGCTGAGACTAGAATTCCCTTCGACAAACAATGAAGCTGAATATGAAGCCCTCATCGCTGGTTTAAGGATTGCTAAAGAACTAAAGATCAAGGCATTGCAGATCTTCAGTGATTCTCAACTTATTGTTTGCCAAGTCAAGAAGGAATTTCAAGCTAAAGAAGGGAATCTACCCGCCTATTTATCAAAAGTCTGGGAGCTCCTTCAAGATTTTGACCGTTATTCAATTAACCATATACCCCGAGAAGAGAACATGAAAGCGGATTCTCTTGCAAAGTATTCGAGTACTGGTGAAGCTCAACTGTTAGGATTAGTTCCCGTCGAAGTCTTGTCAGCTCCAAGCACAGATTAAATGGATGTTGATTGGATTATGGATGTATCCCAAGAGCAAGAATCATGGATGACTCCGATACTTGAATATTTACTCAATTGTTCTTTGCCAGAAAGTACAAAAGAATGACAAAAGCTGATGAGGAAAGCCTCCAGATATATAGTTCAAGATGGTCGTTTGTACAGACGAGGATTTTCAATGCCATTACTCCGATGCGTGACAAAGGAAGAAGCTAAGACAATTCTAATTGAAGTACACGGAGGGGAATGTGGGGATCGTACAGGTGGTCAAACTTTAGCAAAGAAAATCCTCCGTTATGGATACTTTTGGCCAAAAATTAATTAGGATGCTGCTGACTATTCCCGAAAGTGTGATAAATGCCAGAGATTCGCTAAAATTCCTTGAGCACCTTCCACTGAGCTAACACAAATGGTCAGTCCATGGCCATTTGCTATCTGGGGAATAGATCTCATTGGGCCTTTGTCGACTGCCAAATCGGGGATTAAATATGCTATCGTTGCTGTTGATTACTTCACTAAATGGGCTGAAGTCAAACCATTGGCTACTATTACCTCTATGAAAATGATAAGTTTTGTGACTAAAAATATCATTTGCAGGTATGGTGTTCCTCAGAAGATAATCACAGACAATGGTACTCAGTTTGAAAGTGAGGAGTTCCAAGATTTCTGCAAACGATTCAAGATCCGAAAAAGCTTCTCAGCAGTGGCTCATTCGCAGGCAAACGGGCAAGTGGAAGCAGTAAACAAAATCATCAAATCAACCATCAAAAAGCAGCTGGAAAAAGCAAAAAGTGGTTGGGTCGATAAGTTACCGCTTGCACTATGGGCATACAGAACCACCCACAAAACTGCGACTGGGCATACTCCATTTTCATTGGCATACGGATCAGAAGCGATGATTCCAGTGGAAGTTGAAATCCCCTCACACAGAAGGATCCATTTTGATCAAGATGAGAATGAAAAATTGCAATTGGAAGCACTTGACCTCCTCGATGAAAGAAGAGAAGAGGCTAGGCTTAGAATTGCAGCTCACCAGCAAAGAATAGCCAGGCACTTCAATTCCAAAGTTCGTCAGCGCAGCTTTGAAGTTGGGGACTTAGTCCTGAAGAGAATTATGACAGCCATAGGTGTGTTTGGGCCAAACTGGGAAGGGCCATATGTTATAAGCGCGAAACTTCTTGATGGCACATTCAAACTCACAATTGTCGAAGGAGAACCAATCCCAAGAGCTTGGAACAACAATCATATGCGTCCCTATTTTACTTGAAAGTATTGCTGAAATGTTGTAAAAGAATTACGAATATATGATTCTTGTATTGAAAGCAATTATAAAGCAAGTGAATAATGAAAAGCTATAAAGTGGATGTAGGCCCAGTTTTTGGCTGAACCACTATAAATCTTGTGTTCTCTACTATTATAAACTGCTTTGTTTTATTTCGACATATAAAATACGTTAACTGTGTTACTAAAATGTCGATTTAATAATGCAGGCCATAAAAACAAAGCTTACCCATCGCAAGACCAAGCGAACTCCGACATCACCCAGCAAGAAAATGCTAAACCATTCAAAATTTCCATACTCAAATCCTACAAAAGAAGTGCTTCGAACAAAAGTTAGCGATGCGGATGGAAGTGGACCATTTCTAACTAACTACAAATGTTTGAACAAACAAACAACCAGTTAAATAGCCTGTGTCTACCACCACCAGCTCGCTTAACTATGGAGTATATTTCTTTGGATAAGCAAAATTATTGGCAACTAAAAAGGGATGACACTTGCAAAAGATAACGGGGATCGCCGACATGAATAAATGGCAAAGAGACATGGGCGAGCAAGCATCAAACAGCAAAAGACCTCTTCGGAGGCGCAAGCCCTCTTTAGAGGCACAACTCTTCGGAGGATAAAGACCTCGAGCAGGCTTAACCAGAAAAAGATAGATCTTTCTTTATACAAAGTTGTGGACTGATCGGTTGATACACTCCCGTGAATCCGTCCAACCGAGAGAAAGAAACTCCAAACTTTCAGGCAAAAGCCCTACTCAGAGGCGCACGTTTCACCGAGATTGAAATAAAACTTCCAAGGGTTGAAATGTGAAAAGCCCTCCTCGGAGGCCCATTTCACCACAGTTGAAATGCTAAAAAGATCTCGAGCGGGCCAAACCAGAAAAAGAGAGATCTTTCTCGATACAAAGTTGCGGACTGATCGGTTGATACACTCCCGTGAATCCGTCCAACCGAGAGAAAGAAACTCCAAACATCCACGCAAAAACCCTACTCAGAGGAACACATTTCACCGTGATCGATGATACACTCCCGTAAGTCGAAATGTGAAAAGCCCTCTTCGGAGGCCCGCTTCCTAGCGAACAGGGAAAAATAAAAGCCTCTTCCTAGGGGCAGAAACAAAAGACCCCTTCCCAGGGGCACAATCAAATAAAAAGACCCCTTCCCAGGGGCACAATCAGACAAAAAGACCCCTTCCCAGGGGCACAATAAAAAAAAAACCTCTTTCTAGAGGCGCAATCAAACAGAAAGACCACTTCGGAGGCACACGTTTCGCGGAGATTGAAATAAAACTTCCAAGTGTTGAAACGTGGAAAGCCCTCCTCGGAGGCACAACTTTTCGGAGGCACACGTTTCACCGAGATTGAAATAAAACTTCCAAGTGTTGAAACGTGAAAAAAGCCCTCCTCAGAGGTACAACTTTTCAAAGAAGCATTTCGTCAGAAATGCAAAGCAAAGATCAAAAAGCCCTCCATTGAGGCGCAATAAGAAAAAAAAAGCCCTCTTCAAAGGCACACTTTAGATTTCAAAGGAAGACTGGTTCTTCTATTCTTGAAAATACTCTTCCTCAAAAAGAAGTTAAAGTCCCCTTCAGAGGCCCGCTTTACCACATAGGGGAATTCACTTGGTAAAATGTGTGTATGCACAAAAGGAAAAAGTGATATCTTCGAAGGATGAAGCGTACAAACTCATATGGAGTAAGTTGTACTCTATTTTGAGCAGAATAGTATTCCTCCAAGTATGGAATAGTTATTCTCTAGAAAATAAGAGTACAAATCCCCTCAAAGTGTAAAATATTGCAATAAGCTTGTGGTATAGGGGCAACATGGTATAACCACATTGGTAAAAGTACGCTCGAACAACATACCACAAGCTCACTGTAATATCACATAAAGAAACTTGTACAAAAATGAATAGTAAATGCATTCTCAAATACAGACAGAAGTTTGTACAAACAGAAAGAATCATTTTATTCAATACTATCAAAATTTTGTACAGCTACAGGTTTCAAAATAAGAAGGAAAAAAGAAAAGCGGAGGCCGGTACCCACACAATCTCCGGTCAGTACATGCAAAAAGCAAAAAGCAATATTAAAAGCACAGAACCAAAGCCATCATTTCTTCTTCCTTCCACCTTTTGAGCCTGCGCCCGGCCGGATGGTCAACTTCTTAGGCCGACTTGTAAGAGTAGGGGACGAAGGAGAAAGGGGCACAATTGGACTTTCTTCTGTTTTTTCCTCGTCGGTTGAAGATTCCTTCTTCTTCTTAGAGACTCCCTGCTTCCCTCTCTTCTTGAAAGAAGACCCACTCCCTGGAGAGGAAAGTTTAGTTAACGGTTCATCATCGGAACCAGTTGGTTCTGGAGTCTTCTCACTCCCCTCAGTTTCTTCTCCTTTCGGGTCTTGAGAAGCAAAAGGATCATCTAAGCCATGAAGAGCTTCTATTTACTCCTCTTGCGACCCGGGTTGAGAGGCGGATGGAGGAGTGACCTGGAGAAGCGGAGGTGGAATAATTGGAGGAGGGGGAGTCTGAACGATGCTCGACACTTTCTCTACAGAAGAAAAGAAGTTAAAGTCAGTAAAGAGAGGAGATAAAGGCTCAATGAGGTTCAGGAAATAGTCAAGAAGCTCATCGAACTCATAAGAAGTAAATGAGCAGTCTACTTGGGCAAGATTAACAGTAGAGTTACTTGGAGAAGTCGGCTTCCTGATATCAAGCTCATAAGCCTGTGCTTCGGCGCTCTCTTCGCCTTCATCTCCACCCTACGCACGTGTGATCTCAGTTGTAACTTTAACCAGGGATTGAGAATGAGAACTGGAGCCGACAATGTCAATTTCGGCCGAAGGCGAAGGCTGAACTGGAATAGTTGCAGTAGTTTTTCCTGAACGTTCTCCTTCTGCCATTTCAGTTCTTAATTTTGCGAGTTGTTCTTTTCCCTTGGCAAGAGCGGCGCGAGCTTCGTCATCCAAGTAATGCTCCTCAAGAGCTGATTCGACGTAGCCAGCACCTGTAGCACCAAGCATATCAAGTGCGGCCTCCCACACCTCAGCCGGAGTAATTTCATATTTGTGACCTAGAATGGCGAGGCTACCGCGCCCCAAGACGCTATGCAGGTAGAAGTCAAATAATGTCGAGCTAATGCTGGTCTTTGTTGCCTCATTAGATTCTTCAGCTGCAATTTTACCGGCAACGGCCTCATCACGCTCTCTTTCAGCTTTGGAGAGTTGAAGCTTAAGCATTTCGATCTCCGCCTCTTGAGAGTCGGTTTTCTTCCGAAGCTCTGCAATATCAGCAATATAGCCCTCATTGATTCTTTTTTGCACTTCGAGCCTATCTTCGGCGTCTCTTTGGCCGGCATGAGCATCTCTCACTTGTTTCTGAAGCACTTCTTCTTTTTGAGTGTAAGAAGTAGAAGAAGAGGCAAGCTCTTTTTTAAGCTTCTCGACCTTCGCTTCAAGCTGTTCATTATAAGTAGTAATGCTCCTTATCTTGGTATCATGCTGCTCAAGAACCTTTTTACATTCAGCCTTGTCATTTTCCATAGTAAGCATGGCCTCGAGATTCGCACGGTTTACCCTTTGAAGCTCGTCAACAAGCTTTTTCCAGTTCGACATTCTTTCAATATCAAGTCTGACGGCATCGAGATTTCGTAGCATGGCGGGCTTGTCAATAGGGACCAAGTCAAGATCGAACCGCACTCCCTTTAGGCACCAGTGCGGGAACCGGCTTTGCAGAGTAGCCGGGCCTGATCCAACTTGGAATTTAGGCTTGCTGATTATTGTCTGAATGTCTGTCTTCCAGAGAGCAGGAGAGCCAGAAGGAATGTCAAGTGAGACGGGGGCAGTCACCTTTTCAGGAGTTGTAGAAGCATGCTTCTCACCGTGCCGGGCACGGTTGCTTGGGTCCTCAACCATATGGCTTTTTCCCCGATCATCATACGACTTTCTTTTTTGAGAGTCGTCACCTCTCTAGGAAGAATCATAGTGCTCCTCCCTTTATTTACCCTCATAACGCTCTTCTTGAGCCCTCCTCTCCTGAGCCTTCCGAGCGGCTCTCTCTTCGTCGGTTTCTTTGTGAATGGGAAGGTAGCGCCTATAATCATATTGACCACGCCTCCCGTAGCGCTGAAAGTCGTCATAGTAAGAGTCACTGCGTCCCATCGGAGAATCTGAAATTTAAAAAAAAAACATGTCTTAAAAGTCTTCAGAGAAAAGAAGTGTAACTTTAGAATCTTCAAAGTACAAAGAGTTAGATGCATGAAAGTGCAAAAAGATTCTAAGTGTGCGTGATGTGCAAACTATGCGCATCAAGCTACGAACCACTCTTTGATTGTGGAGTAATCGTAGGGGTAGTAGTTAACGTCAACTCTTGGGTCGACGGAGCTTGTTGCAGAGAAGAAGTCGCTTCCACCACTGAAGAAGAAACCCTAGTAGCGACAGTATCGTCTTTAAAGAGCTCCTGTGAGGTGACAAAGAGGTCGCTCAACCCTTCGAAAGTGTCGTCCCCACTATGCTTGACAGGGCTTGTTTTCCTGACTTCTTCACCAGACTTCTGTAAATGTCGGGGAGATCCTTGAGGCTCTTCTTCCTCAATGACATGGGCAAGTGTGAATTTGCCAGACGACCCCGCAACATCGACAGTAGTAGAGCACTTCACCAGAGAAGCTTCGGAGGCAGTTTCTTTTGGTAAGGGTTCGTCAGTGGAAACTAGGGCATCTAATGCTTTAGGCGGGGAGTCTGGAACCTCATGGGGGCATGTAGAGCGAGAAGCGTGCAAAAGTCCATACTGATGCAAAAATTCATCTCTCAACAAAAATTTTATACTTCTCTCTTCTGCGGCCACGACGCTCAATCTTTCAAAAATTTGCTTATGGATTGGATCTCTAGAGGGGAGAGGAAGTGCTGAAAAGAGCAAAGAATGAAATTAGCAATTGGTAGTTCGGATCTCGAAAAAGTTTGAAAATGGAGAAAATAGATACAGGTAATCTTACTTCCTACTCTCCACATGGCATAAAACCCTGGGGGGCAGCGAGAAAATAAAAACTGGTTCAAAAATCCATGAACACTTTTGGTAAGATCAGAATTAAGCTTGCGGTTTCTGGCACTTCTCATAATAATAAGGGAAGGATGGTCTTTACTCTTTGCAAACGAGCATAAGTAGCGAATTTCTTCAAAACTTGGCAAGCGATCAAAAGTTCTCCTAAACAAAACACGCAACCCCATCAAGATGGCGTAGCCATTAGGACGAAGTTGGAACGGAGAGATTGTCAACCGAAGGAGAAGTGTTCGAAGGAAGTCGATAAAAGCAGGAATCACCCCCACTTAGGCACATTTGACGATTGACTGCGACGAAACCGGGGGGAGGACTATCGGCAATATCATTTGGCTCGGGGAGTAGGGCATTGTTTTCAGCAAAACCAAATTGAGTACGTAGCTGAAAAACCCTCTCGGATTGAGGATAGTCGAAGTTCCCTCTGGAGGATTCTCTATGGGAACAGCTGTCTGAAAGATTTCTCCCGCTTGAACTACTACTTCTTCTTCTTGGTGGGAAGCCATTCTACACAAACAACTGGATATTCAAACATGAAGGTGCACGTTTCCTAATATGTGTGAAGTGTTGTGTAAAATCAACAAAGCAATAAGAAAATATAACTGGAATAAAAACTAGCAAGCATTTGTCAGTTATAAAGTCCAAATTTTGTTGTTTCAAATATGAAGGTGAAATATAGATGCAAACAAATCAGTTCAAGACAATGATGCTTTGCATTGATATTTCACTTTAGTTGATTGTTTCACAGCATTTCATACAGTGTATTTAAGTTGATTACTCTATTTGAACTAATCTGTCATTTGATGTGGGCAGTCAATGGCAGTATATTCGCCTTGGTTTTCTGTGATTGTTGTTTTCAGCAGGTTGTTAGCCTATAAGCTAATGTGATTTGTGAAATAAGGCAACAAAGTTAAAACAATCCAGGATTTAAGCAGTTCAGTCCAGTAAATTTAGTTAAGAATTCAAATTGGAATTATGCTTTTAAGTGAGAATTCGAATTGGGCATCCAAGTGTTAACTCGGCCGCGACCCAAGGAATCTTTCACGAGTTAAGATTAAGTTTCTGATTCTTTAAATCAGTAGTTCTTTAAGTCGTAAGGAGTAGTAAGGAGAAAGGCTCCGGTTCAAAAAAAGTGGTGCAGGATTCTCCAAGTGTTAGTTCGGCCATGATTTAAGGGTTAGGTCGGCAGATTTCTCCAAGTGTTAGTTCGGCCACGGTTTAAGGGTTAGGTCGGCATATTTCTCCAAGTGTTAGTTCGGCCACGGTTCAAGGGTTAGGTTGGCGAATTTCCCCAAGTGCTGGTTCGGCCACGATCTAAGGATTAGATCGTATTAAATTAGGTCGGCCAAAAGTTAGGTCACCCAAAACCACTGGGTCGCGTCGAAACCAATGTCTCACTCCACTCAACCCGTTAACCCGATAGCCACTCCCTCAACCAGAAAACCCTAATTTCATTTATGCTATTTCATGCTATCGGATCATCCATTAAACCAGATTAAAACCCCCACGAATTCAACACCCCACAATCCTAACGTAAATCAGGATTGATTAGCCCGAAGCAGTGACCCATCGGCATCGTTTCATCAACCAATTGAATCCGAATTGAGCCATCTCAGGATCATCAACTATCGGTATGATAAGATTCGTTATGAAGCACTGCGCGAGGAGGTGGGCGAAGTTTGAATAGGATTCATGAGTCAATAACAGTAGGGGATCGAGAAGGAAGCAGGTTTGCTTACGTGATGAATAACAAAGATTATCGATGATTGTCTGGAATGAAATCGCCTTTCGGAGCTAGGGAAAGTTTTTAATGGCAGAATCAAGAGAGCAGGTAATGAGAAGGAAGAAGAAGATGTGACTTATACCTTGCAGTGGAGGGATCTGAAGCGGCACGAATGATCTAACTGTTAGGTCGTGTACGACCTACCGACTTAGAGAGTGGACGGGTTAGAGTATATCGAAGCACACGACCTAACCATTAGGCGTGTACTTCGAGGGGCAAGTGTTTACTCCATCTCGGCCATGACTCAGATACCGACTTAAGGCTTAACAGTTACCGACCCAAAGGGATGCCGACCTAATGCTTTAACAGAATGCCGACCTAAGACTTAAAGAATACCGACCCAACTGTCTAAAGCAAGATGCCGACCTAAGATAGCTGCCGACCTAAGATAGCTACCCACCTAAGAAAGCTACCGATCTAACACGGGTACCGGCCTAGTGCCTTAGGGGATGCCGACTAAACAGGAATGCGGACCTAAGATTTGAGGGGGTACCGACCTAAGGCTTAGGTGGGTTACTGATCTAACATGGATGCTGGCCTAAGGTAGATGCCGATCTAACTGCCCAAGGAAGTTGTCGTCCTAACTGCTCAAGACAGGGACAAGATCACGAACTACACTTGAGTCGCTACCGACTTACGACCTATGTTAACTCGTTCATGACTCACGACCTAGCTTGGATCGTCCACGACCTAAAGCCACTAAATATAAGCCCGATGTCGTATTACTTGAAGAAGGTTGTGTTGACTAGGTGGCGACCTGAGACTTATACAAGTGAACCTTTGTGAAACCATGGGGTTTGGCCATATAAGTCGGCCACGACCTACCATAGGTCGGTCACGACTTACGACCCAAAGGGGAAATTTTCCTATAAATACCAACCTACCTCAAACATGAAGGGGACTTTTGGCGGATCTCTTTAAGCACCGATACTCTGCTGAATTCTCGACTCACTCAACACTTCAAATACGAAAGGCACCTCAACTAACATCGAGAGGAAATCTAACGCAATCAACATGGATTTAAAGAATTCTTCTGCGTCAAAGTTCTAGTTGTTTGTCTCATCACAATTGTAATTGAATATTGTTGTAAAGTTGTAATTGATTCAGTAATAAAGAGGATTAAAGTGGACGTAGGCTTACCTGTAGCCGAACCACTATAAAAACTGTTGTCTTTTCTGCTTTCTCTGTGAATTTTCTACTTGTTTTAGTTCCCGTGTTCACGGGTGGTGCTTTCACTCAAACTCAATCTACACTGGGGTGTTAGCGTTCGATTTTCAGCGTTAACAACATGAGTACCAAAACATGAAATTCTAATAACATTTCATTTATTCCACTAGTTAACACATGAATTTCATAAGCAATGCATGCTAAACATATATTATAAGCAATTATGAGGTTCCAACACCAATTTGATTACTTCCAATCAATCCATATACCATTTCATTTAATTTTAAATGATTTACAAGTCACTTTACCCGCATTCCATTTATTTTTATACCAAACAAACTAATGTCCATTCCAAATTGATTAAAAGTCAATTTATGCACATTCTATTTATTCATAGAATTTTATTTTCATTCGTTCGCGTCGAACATCAATTTTTCTATGCAAATTCGGAGCTATTCATTTAATAAAATAATCATTTAAGGTTATAGCTATTTTAAATTGATTCTAAATCAATTTATATTTAATTCTATTTCAGATTTGTTCACAATCATTTCAATTACATTCCATTCACATTCATTACATTCAAATCTATTCTATTAGGCTCAAAACCATTCCATGCTATTTGTCAAATGATCGTTTCACAATTTATTCGAGCTAAACTTTCATTCAACAATATTAACTTAAGTTAATCCGTTATTTTATATTATTTCAACCATATAACTTAAGTTCATTTTCTTTCAACCAACTTCCATTTCATTTACTAATTAGTTAATTAGTTCATTCAATTAATCCACTTCAATTTTAATTCCATATTCAAATTCATTTTTGAATTCATTTAAATGATATCAAGGCATATTCAATTTATTTATACTAAAATTGAATTTATTTATAACTTAAATCATCTCTATTTCAAACCATTTCTATTTTATTCGACGGAATTTCAAAATATATTTAATTTCCTTACTATTTAGTCGAACTCTCTTTATAACTCAAGTTTCAATTCCAATATTCAATCTACTAACTAATCCATCTAATTAGTTGATTCCATTTTCCATCTCACAATTAGATTTTTATTCCAAAAATCACCCCATTTAATTTGCTTGAGTCCAATTGCATTTTTTCTGAAATTCAAATTTGGGCTTTATTTCTTCACTTTAAAATATTACGCCATTTTTACTTGGGTTTTCTATTTCACTTTTAATTATATAAGTCACACAACTTAATTTTCACTTTTCCATCAATTCTATACTCGAATATATTCGCATTTTATTTTTAATTCAAGATTATACACTTATTTATAGCCTAAGTATATTTTTGTTCAATTAATTTCAATTTTTTTTATAGGTTATTCAAACTTATTTATTCACAATTCCAAATTTTCCACTTGAATTTTCATTGCATCGAAAAATTTATACCTTATGCTTATATAATATTTCACAATTCAAACTAATATTTACTTCAATTCGATATTATTTCTAATCCAATTCAAATTTTATTACTTATAGTTACATAGTCCCTTTATAATTCACATTTACATATTTAATTCAATTCCATATAATTCAAATCCAATTCACTTTTTATTTACATTTCAATTCCTTTTAACCAACCCTTCAAACCCATGTTCGAGTTATTCATACTTAATTTAATTTCACTTCAAATAATTTAATTTCTAATTCTTTCAGTTTAATCAAGTAAGAATTCAATTCCAATTTTAGATTTTTTCCCACTTCCTTACTTACATTTATATAGCAATTTCACCATTCTAATTTATCTCAATTCCCAATAATTTATTTAACTTTCCTTATGTTAAATTCAATTCAAATAGTCTATTTTAACTTACTTAACTTAAAAATTATTTTTCAAAACTCAAATTCCATACTTTACTTTCTTACTGAAATCAACCTCGATTTATAAGTTTATAACTTATCCCCGAGGTTTTTCTCAATATCTATAATAAAATTTCACAATTAAAACACCCTATATATTTCAAATCACTTTGAAATCAAATATATATATGTATACTCTTTTTGTTTTAACAAACCACTTCCTTTGAGTTTCAAAATCAAACAGATTTTATCCAAAACAAATCCCTCGGAATTTTCAAAACAACACTTGTTTTCCCTGAAAAATGTAACAACCCGGAATTTTTGACAGCATATTTTAATAAATATTTAATCTAATTTAAATTAAATATAAGCTTGTCAATGTTTAAATTGATGAGATCTTGGATATTTAACAGTTATATATGTTTGTAGAAGAAAATTTGATTTGAAAATTTTAAATAGAATACTACAAAACCATTTAAAACAAAATCTGTCTTATTCAATAAAATCAAATCAAAGATTCAATATTTTATTATTTGATAATTTATATGAATACAATTTTGGTTTTTAAAATGATAAGTTTTAAAATAAACATAGTATTATTAAACATAAACATGGAAATATAACACATAAGTTTAAAAACAATATAATTAATTATAAGCGTAAACATTCAAAACTAGTATAAAACGTAATAATAAATTATAACATGTAATCAAAGTAAAATAAATATACAAATATAAATTATAATTTGAAATATATAAATACAAGTATTTTAGTCAAACAATAATCTTTAAAATTCAAATTGTACAACACAACATCCTTAATAAAAATGTTAAAAAAAGATCATATGAACAAGTATACAAATTTCATAGAAAATATAACTAACAATATAAATAAACCAATATGTTAACAATCACTTTTAAGCAATCATATCAGAAAGTTTGAAAATATAACCTTTATATGCAAGTGGAATAATGCAAAGAAATAAGACAAGTTGTACTTAACAAATAAAAACAAAATCAAAAGCAGGTTTCACTAAAAATAAATGTAAACGAGTAATAAACTTAAAGCTGCTGGAAAACATTTATGCATAAGAAAACAAGGTTCACTTCAATATAAAACAAGTTTTCACTTCAAAGATAATAAAAACAAAACCTGTATCTTACAAAGCATGCTTAGCCGAAATAACATAAATATCTTTGTACAAAATTTCAACTATCAGTAAACATTTAATACTTGCTATCATGATTAAGGGCATAAACATTTATTAGCATAACATATTGTTTAAATAAGTACATGCAGCCGAGATCACAAAATCATTTCATATTTGCAGTAAAATTTAATACCAAAGTCTTGTTTGGTCAAACATGGTGGCTGGCCAGTATAACCTGATGAGTAGCATTTGTATATATACACCTACATATCATCTGTTCGTTTATACAAACTGAAGAATTAAAACTTAAAAAGGAAAACCTGAGAAACATCTATTGGCTTTGCAAACAAAGTTAAATTCAACAGCAAAAACAAAGGAAGGTTTCAGGGAAATTTCAAATGCGGTGTCTTCGCCTTCTGTTCGAATATTTTCAGTGATGAACATATCCATTTTAAATCTAAATTTGTATTTGTGGTCTGTAAATGGTAAGTGCTTGGATATTGACTATATAATTAGCCTTGGTATCTTCTGTTGTTTGAATAGTACAGGCAGTTGTTTCTTTCAAATTTTTGAAATCTGATAAAAGTGAAGCCAAGAAATCTATAATACTATTCCATATAACAATTTGAACTTTGTATTGTGTCAATTCGTGTTTGTTTAGCTTAAACAAGGCCTGCAAACATGTTTAAAGTTTAACAGCATGATATTCATATTGTATCATCAAGCTACAGGTAAAAAAAAAAATCAAAGTTTAAAATTCAAATGTTGAAATTTGTAAATCCAATATCATATTTAGTTTTCATAAACATAATTATGACTTTTAACATAAAAATCTTGATTTTTCAGTAAAGATCAACAGAGCAGTTTTAAAATGAATCAAAAATGGGTTTTTGTCAATTTTAGGAGATTGAGCTAATTTTAATTTCTGTAAATTTACAGGAAGTAAGTTTGTAAACCTTTTGATTCGAGAAAAATGTCAAATTATATTTCGAATGCAAGTATTTTGGGTTTGAATCTAGAATAGGGTTTGAGCTCATATTTTTCAATGCTCTGTAAATATTAGTTTTCGGCATCATCATGAAACCAGTGAAGCGTGATTTTTGGAGGAGTTAGGGGGAGATGTGAGAGACGTTCTGGTGAATTTTCATCACCTTTGGTGATGTGTGGTGGCCGCGCGATCGATTTGTCAGTAGCGTGGTTGTTGCTATGTTTGAGCTACAGGTCGAATTTTTGTTTCGGCTTGTAATTGAAAATTTTGGGCTTCAATTTCACTCGAGTGGATAATTTATGATGTGTGGGGGCCGTCGCGAGGCGCCGTAGGCCAAGCGTACCACCGTGCACGTGCACGATGGCGGAAGTGTGTCCGTGTGATGTGAGTGACTTCGTACGTATGATACTCGAGTGGGTACTCGAGTAAAATGGTCAGTTGACTCGAGTAAGGGCCGCGTGAGTGTGAGGGTTAACTGCAGTTTTAAGTCTTACTTTAACTAAAAAAAAAAAACAAGAAGGTAGGAAACTGGGGAGAGAAGAAGAACAGGGAGAGAGTGAGAGAGGGGAAGACACGGGCTAGTCTCGTGAATGTCACGAGTTGGAGGGAAGGCGGTCTCGGGTATTTGTTTTTTTTACTGAACGAACGTGTAACATGATTTAGCTTTAATTTGTATTATAACTAAGTTAGGTTAGTAATTAGTAATTTAAGTTAATATTTGTTTAAGGTTTAATAAGGTTAATGATGTAAAGATGGTTTGACTAATATAAAGTAATTAGAATGTTAATTAATTATTTGAAATTTAATTGATAACTTCAAATTTTGTTAATTAAAAAAAAATCACAAGATAAATCAATTTAAATCTTAAAAATGCTAGCATATCATTTAAAAGTTAATTAACAAATGATAATTAACTTAAGTGATTAATTAAAGATTAATTGATTAATTAAATTAATAATAATTGGTTAATTAAAGTAGTTTGTAATTAATTTTTAAATAAGCGAGTTAATAAATTAATAATTAACAAGAATCAATCAACTAATTAACTGAGTAAGTAAGTAACAATTAATGAATAGAAGTTAATTAATTAAATAATTAATTAAAGATTAGATAATTAATAAATTCAAACTTTATGATTAATTGAGTAATTAATTGATCATTAATAAGCTAATAAATCAGTAATTAAGCAAATTAAATAGTTTATTCTTAAGCACATAATTTAGTTAAGTAAAACCAAACTGTTTGGTATGCATTGATAATTATGTTTGATTGAATTTGATATCTGTTGATGATTATTCTGTGATATGTTATGATATATTATGGATATCTGTGATAACTGTGTATGATCTATCTGTTATATCTGTTATGTGAATTCTGATATTTAATTGAACTGTTAAGTTAAATAGACAACTTGACCCTTAAAATGGCGTTTGGATCCGATGAGACCGGGATCGGAGGAATCAGTTTTGATTCTCCGAAAACCACATCGATCCAAATTAAACGATAGGTCGTGACTTATCAAGGGTGAATCGAGATGGAGTTTCAGAATGCAAGGGTTATCGTCGTTGACTCTGAGGGTGATTCCAAAATGAGTGTAATGAGATAATGCCTTCGGTTTCGTTTGAACCCGGAACGAACTTGTATGGATTGAATGCTTTCAACACATCGTCTGGCGGACGATGAGCATTCTAAGATATGTTCAATAAAGGTAATCGTAGCCTCAAGCCTCATCAACCGGGAATGGCTAAAACAGGGGAGATGCAGCAAGGTTAGGTGGGTCATGCCCAAGCAGGACAAGATATTCCCTTGTCTAGATGTCCCTTTTTATTTCGGCTGTGTGAGCAGTTGTTGGCCACAACTGCGGGGTTATCTTGTTCGGGACTGTTCAGTAAGGAATGGTTCCGGCCTTGTGTTGTAGGGGGCCGGTAGTGATCCTCGGTACGGTGATCTAGGCCCCGTACTGTGACGGGCGGTACCCCAGTAGCCCTGCCATTGTTGGAAATCCATTTTTCCTATGAGACCCTACGGTTTTGATTTGTATTACCCACTTTCGTGGCTAGTAGCTGGAATTTAATGAATGTAACAATTTCGGCTATTTTCTATTTACTTGAAAACTCTAGACACTACTATAATATCACAGAATTTCCTATAAATATTTTGGTTAGCGTAAGGTATAAACTTACCCGTATTTATTTGTGGGGAGTCTTACGTGATACCTTTATTTTCAAATGATTTTCAAAATTAAGAAATTTTAACCTGTTTACTCATACCAGACCCATGTCTGACCTGGAGTTTATATTTTGTGTTTTCATAAAATCTTGCGTACTTAAATTTTTACGAGTAGCCAAGTGATAGGTATTTGGAAGTGATTTTCTGGAGGAGCTATTTTGGGGAGAAGACCAGACGTATGTATCTATATATGTAGTTCCGCTGTGTAGTTAGTCTATGCTGTATTTTGGATGTATGTATGGACATATATGTATACGACAGTCCTGTTATATGATATTGTATGACTCTGATGTATGTACAACTATGTAATAGTTATGTGATGTATTATATTTTGTTCCATTCCGCTGTGAGATTTTGATGATTGTTGTTCTTTCTTTCTATTCTTTTCTATTTCTATCCCTTTCTTTCTTAATGATGAAACGTCTTTCTGGGTTGAGAAAGGCGGGTCGTCACAGTTGGTATCAAAGGGCTAGGTAGAGCGAGTACCTAGGCTCCTGTGTATATTTATCTTGAGAGTGCGTATTTGTATTTTCATATAATATTATATACATATATATACATATATATCTATCTAAATTGGTTGAGTTACCTGTTCAGGTAACCGACATGAGCTCAGGAAGAAGAGGTAGAGTTAGTGCCACTACTTCTACAGATAATGGGCGGAGTCAAAATGTTAGTGAGGCTGTCAATCCAGTACCATCTCAAGTTAGTTTTGCAGCCTTATGGAAGGATTTAAAACATCTTGGAGGCCAACCATTCAAAGGTTCAGAGTCAATAATTGAAGTTCAAGACTGGCTACGCTCCTGCGAATGTATTTTCAAGAGCATGAGATTGTCTGATGAGCGTAAGAGGCATATGGCATCGTGGCAACTGCAAG
Source organism: Allium cepa (assembly GCA_030765085.1). Lineage (NCBI taxonomy): Eukaryota > Viridiplantae > Streptophyta > Magnoliopsida > Asparagales > Amaryllidaceae > Allium > Allium cepa. The sequence continues at coordinate 604,259,347 of CM060945.1, read as the reverse complement.
GTGGTGCAGCAGCATGGTGGGATTCAACTGTTGCAAATATTTCTGAGGATGACATTTCATGGGACAGATTCAAGGAGTTGTTTGAAGAGAATTTTGTACCGACGGCAGGGAGAACCCAATTGTATCAGGATTTTCTGTATTTGAAGAAGGGTAGTATGTCCATTTCGGAGTATGAAACTAGATTAAATGAACTCTCTTGTTATGGACCAGGACTCATCGATACTCCTCTGAAAAAGAATGAGAAATTTGTGCAAGGGTTGAGACCTGAATTCCATGGGAAATTGACAGTGCTTCTGAAGGGATCTTTTGTTGATTTGATTGATATGGCATTGAGGTATGAAAGTTTGATGAGTAAGAAACCAGGGGCTCAAGTTGCAGCTTCAGGTGGGAATTTCACTAATCCGAATAAGCGAAAGTTCGATCCTAAATGGAGAAAACGGAAAAAGAAGAAACCTGGGAATAACAACGGACCCCGAAAGTGTTACATTTGTCATCAGGAAGGGCATTTGGCAAATAAGTGTCCTAGGAAAGGATTCCAGCAGCAACAACAGCAACCGCATCAGAGTGGCTTAGGATCAGCTATGGTTCAGAAATCATTGTGCTTTAATTGTCATCAGCCAGGACACATGATCAAGAATTGTCCACTTCTACAGAGGGCACCTCAGAATAAAGTTTTTGCTTTGGAAGCCGGACCATCTTCTTCTTCGATGAGCAAAGGAGTATTAGAAGGTACTTTACTTTTAAATGGAAAATATATTAGAGTTTTGTTTGATTCGAGTGCTTCCTTGAGTTTTATTTCTTTGGACTCTGTTGAAAAGTTTTCTCTTACCCCTAGTTCAGTAGATAGTTCTATCTTGGTATCTAATCCTATAGGAGGGGTGACCAAATTAGACACTATCTGTAAGGACTTGAAGATCTATTATCTATCCTACGGTTTTTCTTGTGACCCGTATGTGTTGAATTTTAAGGGATTTGATTTTATTTTGGGTATGGATTGGCTGGATAAGTATAAAGCCGTCTTGAATTGTGATGAGAGAACAATTTCGTTAGAAACTGATCTGGATAGAATTGCCAGAGTGTCGTGTGATAATTCTGGAATTCACTTGAGCAGTCTTTTGCATGGAATTGAGACTTCTGAAGAGAGAGTTGAACATATCGATGTGGTTCAAGATTTTGCTGATGTTTTTGAAGAAGTTAAGTGTTTGCCACCACATCGAGAAATAGAGTTCCGTATTGATTTGATTCCAGGAGCTGTGCCAGTGATTCAACCAGTAGGAGAATGGCTCCTAGGGAAAGAGAGGAGTTGATTAAGCAGACACAGGATCTTTTAGAGAAAGAGTTGATTAGACCTAGTTTTTCTTGTTGGGGTTTAGCGGCAGTGTTTGTAACAAAATCGGATGGATCACTGAGGTTCTGTGTGGATTATAGAGAGTTGAACAAAGTGACTATCCGTAATAAATATCCTCTTCCTTGCATCGATGATCTTTTTGACCAGTTGCATGGTGCTTCTATCTTTTCTCAATTGGATCTAGCTTCAGGTTTCCACCAGTTGAGGGTAGCTGGAGACAGTATTCCCTTAACTGCATTTAGGGGACCGAATTGTTTCTATGAGTGGTTGGTTATGCCGTTCGGATTAACCAACGCTCCTGCCTATTTCATTGACCTCATGAATCGATTCTTTAGAGATGTGTTGAATAAGTTTGTGCTGGTATTCATTGATGATATCTTGGTCTATTCCAAATCTGAAGAAGAGCACAGGGAGCATTTGAGGATTGTATTGGAGACTCTGAGGAAGAATGTACTGAAGGCGAAGTTTTCGAAGTGCCATTTCTGGAAATCGAAAGTTAAATTTTTAGGGCACATTGTTTCTGGTGAAGGCATTTTTGTAGACCCAACGAAAGTTGAAACTATTCTGAAATGGAAACAGCCAGAGACACCGACGGAAGTTCGTAGTTTTCTAGGATTGGCTGGCTACTACAGGAAATTTATCAGAGATTATTCCAAGATTTCTTCGCATCTGACTAAGCTGACAAGGAAAGGAGCGAAATTCAAATGGACAACTCAATGTGAAGAAGCTTTTCAGGAATTGAAGATAAGGCTTACTAGCGCACCAGTACTTGCTATTCCGGATGGGAAGAGCAAATTCGAGGTTTACACTGATGCTTGTATTGCTGGTTTGGGAGCAGTTCTGATGCAGAACGGAAGGGTTATTGCATATGCTAGTCGACAGTTGAAGCCTCATGAGAAAAACTATGCTACGCATGATCTTGAACTGCTAGCCATTGTTTTTGCTCTAAAAATTAGGAGACATTATCTTTTAGGAGAGAAATTCGAATTGTTCACGGATCACAAACCGTTGAAATATCTATTCTCTCAAAAAGACCTTAATCTGAGACAGCAGCGGTGGGTTGAATTTCTTGCATCCTATGATTTGGACATTCTGTACACTCCAGGGAAAGTGAATGTCGTAGTTGATGCTTTCAGTAGGAATGCAGTTCTATCTCTTCTGGAAGTGGTTCCGTCTCTCATTGAAAGGATCTCATGCAAGCAAGAATCTGATATGAAGTTGAGGAGGATCATTAAAAGAGTCAGGAAGGGTCAGTGTCCAAGTTTTGAAATTGATGACCAAGGAACACTAAGGATCAACGGGAGAATCTGTGTTCCGAATGATAAGGAGTTGAGGCAGGAAGTGTTATCAGAAAGTCATCGCTCCAAACTGAATATTCAACCTGGAATTTCGAAGATGTACAGAGACATGAGGAGAGTCTTTTGGTGGAAGGGCATGAAGGAGGATGTAACTGCTTTTGTGAATGGTTGTGCCATTTGTCAACAAGTTAAAGGTGATCAACAGAAATCTGCCGGGTTATTGCAACCTTTGGAAATTCCGAATTGGAAATGGGAAATGATCTCGATGGATTTTATTGATGGTTTGCCTGGAACCAGGAAAGGAAATGACGGTATATGGGTTATTGTGGATCGTTTAACTAAGAGTGCCCATTTTATACCAGTAAAGGCAACCCGTACTGCAGTTTCTTTGGCAGAAATATTCTTGAAAGAGATAGTTCGATTGCATGGTGTCCCGGTCAGCATAGTAAGTGATCGTGATCCTATTTTCACTAGCAAATTTTGGGAAGCTCTGCAATCAGCAATGGGAACAGATTTGAGATTGAGTACAGCCTATCATCCTCAAACGGACGGACAGATGGAGAGGCTGAATCGTATTCTTGAGGATATGTTACGGGCATGTGTTTTAGATGTTGGAGGATCTTGGGAGGACCATCTTCATTTAGTGGAATTTTCTTATAATAACAGTTATCAAGCAAGTATTAAGATGGCTCCTTATGAAGCTTTATACGGAAGACCGTGTAGATCCCCAGCTTGTTGGATTGAATCGAAGGATCGTCTTGTGCTCGGACCCGATCTTATTCGTGAAGCTTCTGCGAAGGTTGAGCTTATCAAGAAAAGGATGAAAGATGCTCAAGATCGTCAGAAGAAATATGCGGATAGAAGACGAAGGCCATTGGAATTTGAGATCGGAGACTTGGTTTTTGTTAAAGTTTCCCCAATAAAAGGTGTTATAAGATTCGGAAAGACAGGAAAACTTGCTCCGAGATACATTGGACCATTCCGAGTGTTGGAGAGAATTGGAACTGTGACCTACAGGGTTGAATTACCAGAGCGGATGTCTGGGATTCACAATGTGTTTCATGTATCACATTTGAGGAAATTTGTTCATGATCCCTCACTGGTTGTGGAACCGGTAGTTCAAGAAGATTTGAAAGTTGGACCCAATTTGACTGTAGTCAGAAATCCAGTTCAGATTGTGGACCGAGACGAGAAGCAACTCAGGAACAAAGTGGTGAAACTCGTCAAGGTGCAATGGATTGAGGATCCTAGAGATTGTACCTGGGAAACTCTCGATAGTTTTAGGAGTGCTTATCCGGATTTATGTTCGGATAACTAGTAATGTTGTTAGAATAGACTATTTGTTTGTTTGCTATTGTATGAATGATATGTATGTTTGGATGGTTAATATATATAAGTTTTGTGAATTAACTGTTGTTTAAATTTCGGGGACGAAATTCTTTTAAGGGGGGAGGAATGTAACAATCCGGAATTTTTGACAGCATATTTTAATAAATATTTAATCTAATTTAAATTAAATATAAGCTTGTCAATGTTTAAATTGATGAGATCTTGGATATTTCACAGTTATATATGTTTGTAAAAGAAAGTATGATTTGAAAAATTAAAATAGAATACTTCAAAACCATTTAAAACAAAATCTGTCTTATTCAATAAAATCAAATCAAAGATTCAAAATTTTATTATTTGATAATTTATATGAATACAATTTTGGTTTTCAAAATGATAAGTTTTAAAATAAACATAGTACTATTAAACATAAACATGGAAATCTAACACATAAGTTTAAAAACAATATAATTAGTTATAAGCATAAACATTCAAAACTAGTATAAAACGTAATAATAAATTATAAGATGTAATCAAAGTAATATAAATATACAAATATAAATTATAATTTGAAATATATAAATACAAGTATTTTAGTCAAACAATAATCTTTAAAATTCAAATTGTACAACACAACATCCTTAATAAAAATGTTAAAAAAAGATCATATGAACAAGTATACAAATTTCATATAAAATATAACTAACAATATTAATAAACCAATATGTTAACAATCCATTTTAAGCAATCATATCAAAAAGTTTGAACATATAACCTGTATATGCAAGTGAAATAATGCAAAGAAACTAGACAAGTTGTACTTAACAAATAAAAACAAAATCAAAAGCAGGTTTCACTAAAAATAAATGTAAACCAGTAATAAACTTAAAGCTGCTGGAAACCATTTACGCATAAGAAAACAAGGTTCACTACAATATAAAACAAGTTTTCACTTCAAAGATAATAAAAACAAAACCTGTATCTTACAAAGCATGCTTAGCAGAAATAACATAAATATCTTTGTACAAAATTTCAACTATCAGTAAACATTTAATACTTGCTATCATGATTAAAGGCATAAACATTTATTAGCATAACATATTGTTTAAATAAGTACATGCAGCCGAGATCACAAAATCATTTCATATTTGCAGTAAAATTTAATACCAAAGTCATGTTTGGTCAAACATGGTGGCTGGCCAGTATAACCTGATGAGTAGCATTTGTATATATACACCTACATATCATCTGTTCGTTTATACAAACTGAAGAATTAAAACTTAAAAAGGAAAACCTGAGAAACATCTATTGGCTTTACAAACAAAATTAAATTCAACAGCAAAAACAAAGGAAGGTTTCAGGGAAATTTCAACTGCAGTGTCTTCACCTTCTGTTCAAACATTTCCAGTGAGTAAACATATCCATTTTAAATCTAAATTTGTATTTGTGGTCTGTAAATGGTAAGTGCTTGGATATTGACTATATAATTAGCCTTGGTATCTTCTATTGTTTGAATAGTACAGGCAGTTGTTTCATTCAAATTTTTGAAATCTGATAAAAGTGAAGCCAAGAAATCTATAATACTATTCCATATAACCATTTGAACTTTGTATTGTGTCAATTCGAGTTTGTTTAGCTTAAACAAGGCCGGCAAACATGTTTAAAGTTTAACAGCATGATATTCATACTGTATCATCAAGCTACAGGTAAAAAAAAATCAAAGTTTAAAATTCAAATGTTGAAATTTGTAAATCCAATATCATATTTAGTTTTCATAAAAATAATTATGATTTTTAACATAAAAATCTTGATTTTTAAGCAAAGATCAACAGAGCAGTTTTAAAATGAATCAAAAATGGGTTTTTGTTAACTTTAGGAGATTGAGCTAATTTTAATTTCTGTAAATTTACAGGAAGCAAGTTTGTAAACCTTTTGATTCGAGAAAAATGTCAAATTATTTTTCGAATGCAAGTATTTTGTGTTTGAATCTACAATAGCGTTTAAGCTCATATTTTTCAATGCTCTGTAAAAAATTAGTTTTCGGCATCATCATGAAACCGAGTGAAGCGTGATTTTTGGAGGAGTTAGGGGGAGATGTGAGAGACGTTCTGGTGAATTTTCATCACCTTTGGTGATGTGTGGTAGCCGCGCGATCGATTTGTCAGTAGCGTGGTTGTTGCTATGTTTGAGCTACAGGTCGAATTTTTGTTTCGGCTTGTAATTGAAAATTTTGGGCTTCAATTTCACTCGAGTGGATAATTTATGATGTGTGGGGGCCGTCACGAGGCGCCGTAGGCCAAGCGTACCACTGTGCACGTGCACGGTGGCAGAAGTGTGTCCGTGTGATGTGAGTGACTTCGTACGTATGATGCTCGAGTGGGTACTCGAGTGAAATGGTCAGTTGACTCGAGTAAGGGCCGCGTGAGTGTGAGGGTTAACAGCAGTTTCAAGTTTTACTTTAACTAAAAAAAAATAACAAGAAGGTAGGAAACTGGGGAGAGAAGAAGAACAGGGAGAGAGTGAGAGAGGGGAAGACATGGGCTAGTCTCGTGAACGTCACGAGTTGGAGGGAAGGCGGTCTCGGGTATTTGTTTTTTTTACTGAACGAACGTGTAACATGATTTAGCTTTAATTTGTATTATAACTAAGTTAGGTTAGTAATTAGTAATTTAAGTTAATATTTGTTTAAGGTTTAATAAGGTTAATGATGTAAAGATGGCTTGACTAATATAAAGTAATTAGAATGTTAAATAATTATTTGAAATTTAATTGATAACTTCAAATTTTGTTAATTAAGAAAAATCACAAGTTAAATCAATTTAAATCTTAAAAATGCTAGCATATCATTTAAAAGTTAATTAACAAATGATAATTAACTTAAGTGATTAATTAAAGATTAATTAATTAATTAAATTAATAATAATTAGTTAATTAAAGTAGTTTGTAATTAATTTTTAAATAAGCGAGTTAATAAATTAATAATTAACAAGAATTAATCAACTAATTAACTGAGTAAGTAAGTAACAATTAATGAATAGAAGTTAATTAATTAAATAACTAATTAATGATTAGATAATTAATAAATTCAAACTTTATGATTAATTGAGTAATTAATTGATCATTAATAAGCTAATAAATCAGTAATTAAGCAAATTAAATAGTTTATTCTTAAGCAAATAATTTAGTTAAGTAAAACCAAACTGTTTGGTATGCATTGATAATTATGTTTGATTGAATTTGATATCTGTTGATGATTATTCTGTGATATGTTATGATATATTATGGATATCTGTGATAACTGTGTATGATCTATCTGTTATATCTGTTATGTGAATTCTGATATTTAATTGAACTGTTAAGTTAAATAGACAACTTGACCCCTAAAATGGCGTTTGGATCCGATGAGACCGGGATCGGAGGAATCAGTTTTGATTCTCCGAAAACCACATCGATCCAAATTAACGATAGGTCGTGACTTATCAAGGGTGAATCGAGATGGAGTTTCAGAATGCAAGGGTTATCGTCGTTGACTCTGAGGGTGATTCCAAAATGAGTGTAATGAGATAATGCCTTCGGTTTCGTTCGAACCCGGAACGAACTTGTATGGATTGAATGCTTTCAACACATCGTCTGGTGGACGATGAGCATTCTAAGATATGTTTAATAAAGGTAATCGTAGCCTCAAGCCTCATCAACCGGGAATGGCTAAAACAGGGGAGATGCAGCAAGGTTAGGTGGGTCATGCCCAAGCAGGACAAGATATTCCCTTGTCTAGATGTCCCTTTTTATTTCGGCTGTGTGAGCAGTTGTTGGCCACAACTGCGGGGTTATCTTGTTCGGGACTGTTCAGTAAGGAATGGTTCCGGCCTTGTGTTGTAGGGGGCCGGCAGTGATCCTCGGTACGGTGATCTAGGCCCCGTACTGTGACGGGCGGTACCCCAGTAGCCCTGCCATTGTTGGAAATCCATTTTTCCTATGAGACCCTACGGTTTTGATTTGTATTACCCACTTTCGTGGCTAGTAGCTGGAATTTAATGAATGTAACAATTTCGGCTATTTTCTATTTACTTGAAAACTCTAGACACTACTATAATATCAAGAATTTCCTATAAATATTTTGGTTAGCGTAAGGTATAAACTTACCCGTATTTATTTGCGGGGAGTCTTACGTGATACCTTTATTTTCAAATGATTTTCAAAATTAAGAAATTTTAACCTGTTTACTCATACCAGACCCATGTCTGACCTGGAGTATATATTTTGTGTTTTCATAAAATCTTGCGTACTTAAATTTTTACGAGCAGCCAAGTGATTGGTATTTGGAAGTGATTTTCTGGAGGAGCTATTTTGGGGAGAAGACCAGACGTATGTATCTATATATGTAGTTCCGCTGTGTAGTTAGTCTATGCTGTATTTTGGATGTATGTATGGACATATATGTATAAGACAGTCCTGTTATATGATATTGTATGACTCTGATGTATGTACAACTATGTAATAGTTATGTGATGTACTATATTTTGTTCCATTCCACTGTGAGATTTTGATGATTGTTGTTCTTTCTTTCTATTCTTTTCTATTTCTATCCCTTTCTTTCTTAATGATGAAACGTCTTTCTGGGTTGAGAAAGGCGGGTCATCACAGTTGGTATCAAAGCGCTAGGTAGAGCGAGTACCTAGGCTCCTGTGTATATTTATCTTGAGAGTGCGTATTTGTATTTTCATATAATATTATATACATATATATATATATATATATCTATCTAAATTGGTTGAGTTACCTGTTCAGGTGACCGACATAAGCTTAGGAAGAAGAGGTAGAGTTAGTGCCACTACTTCTACAGATAATGGGCGGAGTCAAAATGTTAGTGAGGCTGTCAATCTAGTACCATCTCAAGTTAGTTTTGCAGCCTTATGCAAGGATTTAAAACATCTTGGAGGCCAACCATTCAAAGGTTCAGAGTCAATAATTGAAGTTCAAGACTGGCTACGCTCCTGCGAATGTATTTTCAAGAGCATGAGATTGTCTGATGAGCGTAAGAGGCATATGGCATCGTGGCAACTGCAAGGTGGTGCAGCAGCATGGTGGGATTCAACTGTTGCAAATATTTCTGAGGATGACATTTCATGGGACAAATTCAAGGAGTTGTTTGAAGAGAAGTTTGTACCGACGATAGGGAGAACCCAATTGTATCAGGATTTTCTGTATTTGAAGAAGGGTAGTATGTCCATTTCGGAGTATGAAACTAGATTAAATGAACTCTCTTGTTATGGACCAGGACTCATCGATACTCCTCTGAAAAAGAATGAGAAATTTGTGCAAGGGTTGAGACCTGAATTCCATGGTAAATTGACAGTGCTTCTGAAGGGATCTTTTGTTGATTTGATTGATATGGCATTGAGATATGAAAGTTTGATGAGTAAGAAACCAGGGGCTCAAGTTGCAGCTTCAGGTGGGAATTTCACTAATCCGAATAAGCGAAAGTTCGATCCTAAATGGAGAAAACCGAATAAGAAGAAACCTGGGAATAACAACGGACCCCGAAAGTGTTACATTTGTCATCAGGAAGGACGTTTGGCAAATAAGTGTCCTAGGAAAGGATTCCAGCAGCAACAACAGCAACCGCATCAGAGTGGCTTAGGATCAGCTATGGTTCAGAAATCATTGTGCTTTAATTGTCATCAGCCAGGACACATGATCAAGAATTGTCCACTTCTACAGATGGCACCTCAGAATAAAGTTTTTGCTTTGGAAGCCGGACCATCTTCTTCTTCGATGATCAAAGGAGTATTAGAAGGCACTTTACTTTTAAATGGAAAATATATTAGAGTTTTGTTTGATTCGGGTGCTTCCTTGAGTTTTATTTCTTTGGACTCTGTTGAAAAGTTTTCTCTTACCCCTAGTTCAGTAGATAGTTCTATCTTGGTATCTAATCCTATAGGAGGGGTGACCAAATTAGACACTATCTGTAAGGACTTGAAGATCCATTATCTATCCCACGGTTTTTCTTGTGACCAGTATGTGTTGAATTTTAAGGGATTTGATTTTATTTTGGGTATGGATTGGCTGGATAAGTATAAAGCCGTCTTGAATTGTGATGAGAGAACAGTTTCGTTAGAAACTGATCTGGGTAGAATTGCCAGAGTGTCGTGTGATAATTCTGGAATTCACTTGAGCAGTCTTTTGCATGGAATTGAGACTTCTGAAGAGAGAGTTGAACATATCGATGTGGTTCAAGATTTTGCTGATGTTTTTGAAGAAGTTAAGTGTTTGCCACCACATCGAGAAATAGAGTTCCGTATTGATTTGATTCCAGGAGCTGTGCCAGTGATTCAACCAGTAGGAGAATGGCTCCTAGGGAAAGAGAGGAGTTGATTAAGCAGACACAGGATCTTTTAGAGAAAGAGTTGATTAGACCTAGTTTTTCTTGTTGGGGTTCAGCGGCAGTGTTTGTAACAAAATCGGATGGATCACTGAGGTTCTGTGTGGATTATAGAGAGTTGAACAAAGTGACTATCCGTAATAAATATCCTCTTCCTTGCATCGATGATCTTTTTGACCAGTTGCATGGTGCTTCTATCTTTTCTCAGTTGGATCTAGCTTCAGGTTTCCACCAGTTGAGGGTAGCTGGAGACAGTATTCCCTTAACTGCATTTAGGGGACCGAATTATTTCTATGAGTGGTTGGTTATGCCGTTCGGATTAACCAACGCTCATGCCTATTTCGTTGACCTCATGAATCGAGTCTATAGAGATGTGTTGAATAAGTTTGTGCTGGTATTCATTGATGATATCTTGGTCTATTCCAAATCTGAAGAAGAGCACAGGGAGCATTTGAGGATTGTATTGGAGACTCTGAGGAAGAATGTATTGAAGGCGAAGTTTTCGAAGTGCCATTTCTGGAAATCGAAAGTTAAATTTTTAGGGCACATTGTTTCTGGTGAAGGCATTTTTGTAGACCCAACGAAAGTCGAAACTATTATGAAATGGAAACAGCCAGAGACACCGACGGAAGTTCGTAGTTTTCTAGGATTGGCTGGCTACTACAGGAAATTTATCAGAGATTATTCCAAGATTTCTTCGCATCTGACTAAGATGACAAGGAAAGGAGCGAAATTCAAATGGACAACTCAATGTGAAGAAGCTTTTCAGGAATTGAAGATAAGGCTTACTAGTGCACCAGTACTTGCTATTCCGGATGGGAAGAGCAAATTCGAGGTTTACACTGATGCTTGTATTGCTGGTTTGGGAGCAGTTCTGATGCAGAACGGAAGGGTTATTGCGTATGCTAGTCGACAGTTGAAGCCTCATGAGAAAAACTATGCTACGCATGATCTTGAACTGCTAGCCATTGTTTTTGCTCTGAAAATTTGGAGACATTATCTTTTAGGAGAGAAATTCGAATTGTTCACGGATCACAAACCGTTGAAATATCTATTCTCTCAAAAAGACCTTAATCTGAGACAGCAGCGGTGGGTTGAATTTCTTTCATCCTATGATTTGGACATTCTGTACACTCCAGGGAAAGTGAATGTCGTAGCTGATGCTCTCAGTAGGAATGCAGTTCTATCTCTTCTGGAAGTGGTTCCGTCTCTCATTGAAAGGATCTCAAGCAAGCAAGAATCTGATATAAAGTTGAGGAGGATCATTATAAGAGTTAGGAAGGGTCAGTGTCCAAGTTTTGAAATTGATGACCAAGGAACACTAAGGATCAACGGGAGAATCTGTGTTCCGAATGATAAGGAGTTGAGGCAGGAAGTGTTATCAGAAAGTCATCGCTCCAAACTGAATATTCAACCTGGAATTTCGAAGATGTACAAAGACATGAGGAGAGTCTTTTGGTGGAAGGGCATGAAGGAGGATGTAACTTCTTTTGTGAATGGTTGTGCCATTTGTCAACAAGTTAAAGGTGATCAACAGAAATCTGCCGGGTTATTGCAACCTTTGGAAATTCCGAATTGGAAATGGGAAATGATCTCGATGGATTTTATTGATGGTTTGCCTAGAACCAGGAAAGGAAATGACGGTATATGGGTTATTGTGGATCGTTTAACTAAGAGTGCCCATTTTATACCAGTAAAGGCAACCCGTACTGCAGTTTCTTTGGCAGAAATATTCTTGAAAGAGATAGTTCGATTGCATGGTGTCCCGGTCAGAATAGTAAGTGATCGTGATCCTATTTTCACTAGAAAATTTTGGGAAGCTCTGCAATCAGCAATGGGAACAGATTTGAGATTGAGTACAGCCTACCATCCTCAAACGGACGGACAGACGGAGAGGCTGAATCGTATTCTTGAGGATATGCTACGGGCATGTGTTTTAGACTTTGGAGGATCTTGGGAGGACCATCTTCATTTAGTGGAATTTTCTTATAATAACAGTTATCAAGCAAGTATTAAGATGGCTCCTTATGAAGCTTTATACGGAAGACCGTGTAGATCCCCAGCTTGTTGGATTGAATCGAAGGATCGTCTTGTGCTCGGACCCGACCTTATTCGTGAAGCTTCTGCGAACGTTGAGCTTATCAAGAAAAGGATGAAAGATGCTCAAGATCGTCAGAAGAAATATGCGGATAGAAGACGAAGGCCATTGGATTTTGAGATCGGAGACTTGGTTTTTGTTAAAGTTTCCCCAATAAAAGGTGCTATAAGATTCGGAAAGACGGGAAAACTTGCTCCGAGATACATTCGACCATTCCGAGTGTTGGAGAGAATTGGAACTGTGACCTACAGGGTTGAATTACCAGAGCGGATGTCTGGGATTCACAACGTGTTTCATGTATCACATTTGAGGAAATTTGTTCATGATCCCTCACTGGTTGTGGAACCGGTAGTTCAAGAAGATTTGGAAGTTGGACCCAATTTGACTGTAGTCAGAAATCCAGTTCAGATTGTGGACCGAGACGAGAAGCAACTCAGGAACAAAGTGGTGAAACTCGTCAAGGTGCAATGGATTGAGGATCCCAGAGATTGTACCTGGGAAACTCTCGATAGTTTTAGGAGTGCTTATCCGGATTTATGTTCGGATAACTAGTAATGTTGTTAGAATAGACTATTTGTTTGTTTGCTATTGTACGAATGATATGTATGTTTGGATGGTTAATATATATATGTTTTGTGAATTAACTGTTGTTTAAATTTCGGGGACGAAATTCTTTTAAGGGGGGAGGAATGTAACAACCCGGAATTTTTGACAGCATATTTTAATAAATAATTAATCTAATTTAAATTAAATATAAGCTTGTCAATGTTTAAATTGATGAGATCTTGGATATTTCACAGTTATATATGTTTGTAAAAGAAAGTATGATTTGAAAATTTTAAATAGAATACTTCAAAACCATTTGAAACAAAATATGTCTTATTCAATAAAATCAAATCAAAGATTCAAAATTTTATTATTTGATAATTTATATGAATACAATTTTGGTTTTCAAAATGATAAGTTTTAAAATAAACATAGTACTATTAAACATAAACATGGAAATCTAACACATAAGTTTAAAAACAATATAATTAATTATAAGCATAAACATTCAAAACTAGTACAAAACGTAATAATAAATTATAAGATGTAATCAAAGTAATATAAATATACAAATATAAATTATAATTTGAAATATATAAATACAAGTATTTTAGTCAAACAATAATCTTTAAAATTCAAATTGTACAACACAACATCCTTAATAAAAATGTTAAAAAAGGATCATATGAACAAGTATACAAATTTCATATAAAATATAACTAACAATATTAATAAACCAATATGTTAACAATCACTTTTAAGCAATCATATCAGAAAGTTTGAACATATAACCTGTATATGCAAGTGGAATAATGCAAAGAAACAAGACAAGTTGTACTTAACAAATAAAAACAAAATCAAAAGCAGGTTTCACTAAAAATAAATGTAAACCATTAATAAACTTAAAGCTGCTGGAAACCATTTATGCATAAGAAAACAAGGTTCACTACAATATAAAACAAGTTTTCACTTCAAAGATAATAAAAACAAAACCTGTATCTTACAAAGCATGCTTAGCAGAAATAACATAAATATCTTTGTACAAAATTTCAACTATCAGTAAACATTTAATACTTGCTATCATGATTAAAGGCATAAACATTTATTAGCATAACATATTGTTTAAATAAGTACATGCAGCCGAGATCACAAAATCATTTCATATTTGCAGTAAAATTTAATACCAAAGTCTGTTTGGTCAAACATGGTGGCTGGCCAGTATAACCTGATGAGTAGCATTTGTATATATACACCTACATATCATCTGTTCGTTTATACAAACTAAAGAATTAAAACTTAAAAAGGAAAACCTGAGAAACATCTATTGGCTTTGCAAACAAAATTAAATTCAACAGCAAAAACAAAGGAAGGTTTCAGGGAAATTTCAACTGCAGTGTCTTCACCTTCTGTTCAAATATTTCCAGTGAGTAAACATATCCATTTTAAATCTAAATTTGTATTTGTGGTCTGTAAATGGTAAGTGCTTGGATATTGACTATATAATTAGCCTTGGTATCTTCTATTGTTTGAATAGTACAGGCAGTTGTTTCATTCAAATTTTTGAAATCTGATAAAAGTGAAGCCAAGAAATCTATAATACTATTCCATATAACCATTTGAACTTTGTATTGTGTCAATTCGAGTTTGTTTAGCTTAAACAAGGCCTGCAAACATGTTTAAAGTTTAACAGCATGATATTCATACTGTATCATCAAGCTACAAGTAAAAAAAAAATCAAAGTTTAAAATTCAAATGTTGAAATTTGTAAATCCAATATCATATTTAGTTTTCATAAACATAATTATGATTTTTAACATAAAAATCTTGATTTTTAAGCAAAGATCAACAGAGCAGTTTTAAAATGAATCAAAAATGGGTTTTTGTTAATTTTAGGAGATTGAGCTATTTTTAATTTCTGTACATTTACAGGAAGCAAGTTTGTAAACCTTTTGATTCGAGAAAAATGTCAAATTATTTTTCGAATGCAAGTATTTTGTGTTTGAATCTACAATAGTGTTTAAGCTCATATTTTTCAATGCTCTGTAAAAAATTAGTTTTCGGCATCATCATGAAACCGAGTGAAGCGTGATTTTTGGAGGAGTTAGGGGGAGATGTGAGAGACGTTCTGGTGAATTTTCATCACCTCCGGTGATGTGTGGTGGCCGCGCGATCGATTTTTCAGTAGCGTGGTTGTTGCTATGTTTGAGCTACAGGTCGAATTTTTGTTTCGGCTTGTAATTGAAAATTTTGGGCTTCAATTTCACTCGAGTGGATAATTTATGATGTGCGGGGGCTGTCGCGAGGCGCCGTAGGCCAAGCGCACCACCGTGCACGTGCACGGTGGCAGTAGTGTGTCCGTGAGACGTGAGAGACTTCGTACGTATGATGCTCGATTGGGTACTCGAGTAAAATGGTCAGTTGACTCGAGTAAGGGCCACGTGAGCGTGAGGGTTAGCTGCAGTTTTAAGTTTTACTTTAACTAAAAATAAATAAATAATAAGAAGAAGGTAGGAAACTGGGGAGAGAAGAAGAACAGGGAGAGAGTGAGAGAGGGGAAGACACGGGCTAGTCTCGTGAACGTCACAAGTTGGAGGGAAGGCGGTCTCGGGTATTTTTTTTTTTACTGAATGTACGTGTAACATGATTTAGCTTTAATTTGTGTTGTAACTAAGTTAGGTTAGTAATTAGTAATTTAAGTTAATATTTGTTTAAGGTTTAATAAGGTTAATGATGTAAAGATGGTTTGACTAATATAAAGTAATTAGAATGTTAATTAATTATTTGAGATTTAATTGATAACTTTAAATTTTGTTAATTAAAAATAAATCACATGTTAAATCAATTTAAATCTTAAAAATGTTAGCATATCATTTAAAAGTTAATTAACAAATGATAATTAACTTAAGTGATTAATTAAAGATTAATTAATTAATTAAATTAATAATAATTGGTTAATTAAAGTAGTTTGTAATTAATTTTTAAATAAGTGAGTTAATAAATTAATAATTAACAAGAATCAATCAACTAATTAACTGAGTAATTAAGTAACAGTAAATGAATAGAAGTTAGTTAATTAAATAATTAATCAAAGATTAGATAATTAATAAATTCAAACTTTATGATTAATTGAGTAATTAATTGATCATTAATAAGCTAATAAATCAGTAATTAAGCAAATTAAATAGTTTATTCTTAAGCAAATAATTTAGTTAAGTAAAACCAAACTGTTTGGTATGCATTGATAATTATGTTTGATTGACTTTGATATGTGTTGTTGATTATTCTGTGATATGTTATGACATATTATGGATATCTGTGATAACTGTGTATGATCTATCTGTTATATCTGTTATGTGAATTCTGATATTTAATTGAATTGTTAAGTTTAATAGACAACTTGACCCTTAAAAGGGCGTTTGGATCCGATGAGACCGGGATCGGAAGAATCAGTTTTGATTCTCCGAAAACCACGTCGATCCAAATTAAACGATAGGTCGTGACTTATCAAGGGTGAATCGAGATGGAGTTTCAGAATGCAAGGGTTATCGTCGTTGACTCTGAGGGTGATTCCAAAATTAGTGTAACGAGATAATGCCTTCGGTTTCGTTCGAACCCGGACCGAACTTGTATGGATTGAATGATTTCAACACATCGTCAGGCGGACGATGAGCATTCTAAGATATGTTCAATAAAGGTAATCGTAGCCTCAAGCCTCATCAACCGGGAATGGCTAATAAAAGGGAGATGCAGCAAGGTTAGGTGGGTCATGCCCAAGCAGGACAAAATATTCCCCTGTCTAGATGTCCCTTTTTATTTCGGCCGTGTGAGCAGTTGTTGGCCACAACTGCGGGGTTATCTTGTTCGGGACGGTTCAGTAAGGAATGGTTCCGGACTTGTGTTGTACGGGGTCGGGAGTGATCCTCGGTACGGTGATCTAGGACCCGTACTGTGACGGGCGGTACCCTAGTAGCCCTGCCATTGTTGGAAATCCATTTTTCGTACGAGACCCTACGGTTTTGATTTGTATTACCCACTTTTGTGGCTAGTAGCTGGAATTTAATGAATGTAACAATTTCGGCTATTTTCTATTTACTTGAAAACCCTAGACACTATTATAATATCACAGAATTTCCTATAAATGTTTTGGTTAGCGTAAGGTAAAAACTTACCCGTATTTATTTGTGGGGAGTCTTACGTAACACCTTTATTTTCAAATGATTTTCAAAGTTAAGCAATTTTAACCTGTTTACTCATACCAGACCCATGTCTGACCCGTAGTTTATATTTTGTGTTTTCATAAACTCTTGGGTACTCAAATTTTTACGAGTAGCCAAGTGATAGGTATTTGGAAGTGATTTTCTAGAGGAGCTATTTTGGGGAGAAGACCAGACGTATGTATCTATATATGTAGTTCTGCAGTGTAGTTAGTCTATGCTGTATTTTGGATGTATGTATGGACATATATGTATATGACAGTCCTTTATATGATATTGTATGACTCTAATGTATGTATAACTATGTAATAGTTATGTGATGTATTATATTTTGTTCCATTCCGCTGTGAGATTCTGATGATTGTTGTTCTTTCTTTCTATTCTTTTCTATTTCTATCCCTTTCTTTCTTAATGATGAAACGTCTTTCTGGGTTGAGAAAGGCGGGTCGTCACAAAAAATCTCCATATTAATTTACTATGGTAGCAATCCATCGCCTAGAAACTTGAAAATGAATACCAATGATGCGGCTGTCATCACTAGGATTATTTTCCAGCGATTAAAGTTAGTTTAGTGCTATAACACTACCAAAATCCATTTAAAACCATTTTCCCATTCAAAATATTCCTAAAATAATAATACTACTATTTATCTTCAAATACTTTAGAAAATACTTCTAAAAATCTCCTGGATTTAAATTTTCCAAATTCTTGTTTGAACTTGCAGTTTTTAACTCATTTGTATTATTCATACTTATACAATCTCCCTTTGGTTGTATATAACTATTTCCAAAATTAAAATCTTATTTTGATTATATAATAACAACCAAACACACCACTATAATAATTTTAAGAAAATTATTCTTTTTATGTCAAAATATAATTTGGGTAAAATTCTTTCATTTACCCGCTTTAAAACCATACTATGTCAGCTTATCGTGTTTAAGTGTTTAGAAAGTCCTATCGATTTAGTGGCGTCCCACTACTCGAACAGATTTATATGCCAGCCAACAGATAAATCAACACAATAGAAAACCATTTTATATTAATTAATAAATACGCGTTTATATCTATAATTACACTTATCTCATTCTATGGTACTACTGATCTTGTCTCTAATGAGTAATCCCCACCAAAGTAAATATTCTCACTTAACCTTCAGCTCTAATACAAAATGTAGCGACCCGTAGTTCGGTAAATTTGAGTTGACAATAATCACCCCTGTTCAACCCAAAATTGTACGGAAGAGTGAGTGACAAGGGTAAAGAGAAGAAACATATAACAGAATTAAAAACAGAAACAACAACACAGAATGCAACATCCCGCCTTTTCGTACGCTTTAAATCGACGATAAACCACACACGTCAGACTTAAACCATATAGAAGGGCGGATTGCTATGGGGTAAATAAGAAAAAGAAGAGAAAGAAAAAGAACAAAATAGAATCTTGCAGTAGAATGATGAAATATAATAATCAAATATACAGTTTATGAAGCTGTTTTACAAAATGTTCGATTATACATATCCTATATATATCAGAGTTACACATAACAGAGAACAATAAATAATGCAACGGAACACTACGAATGTAGTGGAAAACTATAATAAATAATAATAAATCTTTGTCTTCGTCCTCCAGAATACGGTCTTTCAAATCCTAAAATACTCAGGTTGACCCGAGCGAATTGAAAAGACAAAACACTCGAGTCAGAACTAAAAGATCTTATGTAAGTTAAATCAACCATAAAATATGAGTGGAATAGCGTCAGAGATGTTTACGGGATTTGACATCTCCTATCCAATGTCAAACGTGAGTGCAGTAAGTTAAGAGATGCTCGGGATTCACATCTCTTATGGATTCGTTAAACTATTTACCATGTAGTAATATTTTGCTATTATAATAGTGTCTAACAGTAAACTAAAATTACTTTTAAATAGCATTAAGGAGTGACCCAATATTCCCCTTAACAAAATAATAGTCCAGTAGTCCATCCAGTATCAGCGCATCTCTGGATCGGGAGACTACCCTAAATACTCCACGGGCTACGGGAGAAAACCAAACTCGTACAAAGCGCGCTAGGGTAGGTGGCACTGCCAAGGTAGATATACCAACTACGCTTCCGGGTCGGTGGTAGTGCGTAGCGCGCAGCTACCGCCCACCTCGAGCTACACCCCCAAATAAAAAAAGTCAAAAGTGTCACCGAATCAATCCAAAACTTGGAGTATAATATCGAAGGGATGTGTCCTATAAAAGGTGCTACCTTCTTAACTCGTCGATCGCTCCTGTTTTAGCCACCTTATGCCAACTCTCGGGAGTCGGGCCCACGTATTTAGCTCAAAGGAAACGCCGCTGCCATCCAACTTCATTCTGGAATCTCCAATGCATACACGGTTGTTAAAGTGGTTTTCGGAGTTGGTAGAGAGTATGACAACTTCCGATCCCGGTCTCTTCAACAACCAAAGGTTTTTATAACACCGCGGTCTTTTCAAAATAGTTTATACTTTAAAACCAAATATCATTGCCCTTTCCAAACCAAATCAATGCGATGTCATTTTCATTTCAAATATATCCTTTTCTAAAATCATAACACTTTCAAAGTTATAACATTTCGAAATCAAAACACTTTAATATTACCTTGAAACTCATAACTTTAAAACATAACTTCCACCACTTAAATGGTTTAAATATTTAAAATACTTTATAAAATAAAATAGCTTCTTTAATTTCACAAATCAATTCCAAACTAACTCGAATTTCTAAATTTTAATTTAACCAAATCCCAAATTATAAATTTCAATATAATTCAGTTTTTAAATAAACCATTTCAACTTCAGTATATTTCAAACTTTGAGTATTAACCAATTTCAAAACTAAGGTTGGAAATTTCGATTCAACAATTCAATGTCCAATTATTTAGTTTAGAAATATTTGCATAATAAATCCATTATCAATTAAATAAAACTCAAATTACCAATAACTAAATATTTCCTTGAATTTTATTTATACTAGAAATATTCATTTAATTCATCTTGAATAAAATCCAGTTATAAAAATCATACCCTTTAAAATTTCAAGTTTAATAAATTTTACATCAACTTATTGAGTTTAATGCTTCAATAAGCTCAATTTCAAATAAATTTCCAATTTTTACCTTCCAGTCTTAATTTATTTAAATCATTATAACCTCTATATTAAAGTATGATTTAAATACTTAACCATATTTTACTGTAATAAAATCAAACTCCATATTAAACTTATTATTATTAAACAAATTTGTACATAGCTTAAATACGTGAATTTAACTATATATATAAAAAATATTTTTATATAATATCAAAATCAATATTTATTAAACTGTATAATTCTATCCAAAACCATAGAAATCATTTTCAAAATTTATATATATATATATACACTGATGGTGTCTGTATATGATTTTCTATCCTATGGTCAAGTAATACGGATATTTATCATTTCAATCCATAATTCAAAATAAAAAAATACGCTTATATATCATTTCAAATGGCAATCCCGAATGAAATAAAAATGCATAACAACTTATAGTTTATAACAATATAAAATACAACATCCATTCATCCAATATCAATCATCAACCATTTATCACAATCATCATCTAATTAGATCCATAACATCAATATAAACAGATAATAAGCAACAGGTATTAATTGGCAGTTTATATTCAAAAAAGTAAACTAATTAACAATTTAACTGGCAGTTTATATGCAATAATAAATTAATTAATAGTTTAATCCAATAAATCTAATTTAACTAAGATGATGATTAAAAATATGCCAAACTGTCATAAATAAATTTCTAATCACATCAAAAATTAATTTAACACACACAAGAAATTTTAGAAGTTGTGAGTGGGTTAAAATACTCACCTTTTGAATTTAAATTGAATTTAAATCCAATTTAAACCCAAAATTTGAACTGTCTCAGAATTTGACTTGCGTCAAAATGTAACAACCCTAGATTTTTATTTATATTTTTATTTTGACTTTATTTTTATTTTCTAATTATTTTAAAAAAAAAATTATTTCAAACATTTTCATTTTAAATATAAATGTTTATTATTATATGAATTATAATTTCAAACTGGTATAAATTGAATATTTTTCCGAAAAGTGGATTTTTGGTCAATCTGGTCAAACTTTGACTTTTAAATTTAAATTTTTGAATTTTAACTTTTATTATGTGAATATATTAAATTTCAAGAATACTCCTTTTCGTTTCGTTGAAATCTGATTTATATTGTGAAAGTTGTGCTTTTTACAATATTGGGTGTAAATTGAATTATTTAATAAAATTATCTATTTTAATTTATATAAATAATATTTTTATTTGTCAAATCATGTTCTAATATGTGTTATATCACATGGTAGATGGATATTTTATTTTAAAACATTTTCAAAGTGATGTCATAATTTTTCCAAAAATTTACTGTATTTATTTCCGATTTTTAAAGGCTGTTCTCCTATTTTCTGCTATTTTCTCCATTAAAACTTTATTTAAATTAAAATTTATATATTTATGTTGTGAATGCATTTTTATTTTATGTTGTTATCTTTGTTTAAAAATATTTTACAAGTCCATATGAATTTTCCAAAATTTATTCCATTTAATTTCAAATTTTCTAGACTAGTTTTCATTTTGTACTATTTTCTTATTTTAATCATATATAACAAATATTTATTTATTTATATTTGTTATATTTTCGAATTTTTAACTGAAATTATATGTATTTTCAGATATTTAAACTTTTAAAAAGAAAATATAGAAATTTGAAAGGTTTTGGTGACTTTTTATCTCATAAGGCCTTTTATATTCCTGCCTTTTCACATTTTAACCATATCTTTTCATTAATTGGCCATTACTCCTCACATTCTTCAAGCACTTCTCTCGCTCCATTTTCACATATTGGAAACCTTCTCATCCTCAAAGTTCATGGCCTCCACTGCTGAGCAAAAGTTTGGTAAAATTCTTCTTCTTTTCTTCTCATTTCTTCCTTGTTTTTCTTATGTATTTGCACTTGCCTTCACCTTTGTATCTCTGCCCTTGCTCTTCCTTCACCCTGGCCACCTCCACCACTGCCACATCAGGCCACCATCTCCTCCAGCCTACAGACCTTCCATAGCCATGGCCTTTCATGAAGTAGATCCACCTAAAAAATGAACAAACCTCCACCTAAATGTTCATAGCCTAGCCTAACTTGTTCCACCACCTCTCTCCTCCACTTTGACTGGCCAAATACCATCACCACCAGCCAAAACCTAAGCCTTGGACCTTTGTAGCACCTATAGTTGATCCTTCCATATCAGGCCATGCCCAATAGTCCCTTGGTCGAACCCATTTAGGCCTAGAAATCTATGTTGTTGCTTGTAGTTGTGTTACCTTGTTTTGAAATTCAAGCACATATCCTCCATCTCCTCTTTATATTGCTTTGGCCGACCCCTATATGACCTGAACCTGATCCAAACCTGATCCAAAAACATCCCATTACAGTGTCTTTCCAGGCCATAGCTGAAGTATAAGTGGTTGAATGCAAGTGCAAAAGCTCTAGCTTTGAATTGTGTAGTTATTCCTAGCATTGTTTGTAATACTTTGGTTTATAATTCATGTTTTTTTTGTGTAAATATATTCTAGGCAATTAGTGTTGGCTCTCCACACTCAAATCGTATTTGAGTTGTCATGCCTTCGTAGTCTTTGTGTTGTGTGCTTTGTTGGCAAATCTCCAGCTTTGACAGGTGAGTAATACTCACCAGACAATTTGTACCTATATAAGTAGTAAACTGACATTGCTTGAATCTGTAATGCATTTCATCATGTTATAACTGCTATATTATTATCACATGATGTTCATACGTGTTATTACACCTATTATACCATATATCACTGGTATTTCATGTTATTCTGTTATTTATATCAGTTATCACCATTGCAAGTTCACTTTAGAATAGAATAACCATGGGTTGAAATGATACATGCCCGAACGGGCTTTAGAATAGGAGAAAATCATTATGGGCTGAAATGATAGGCCTGAATGATTTTCAATTATTTTTATTTACTTGGGATTGCGGGTTTGAGATGGTCAAACCCAGTTTTTCTTTGTAAATTACGGGTTGAAATGATATATTACCCGTATCACTTTACCTAGGGTAGAAAATGAAATACAGACCCGTTGTTAAAATATGTTTTTCTAAAAATTTTTAATTTTTTTTAGAAATGTCAATATTATAGTATTTTGATTTAAAACCTAATTAAAAATTATTTTTGTAAAGTATTATCGATTTTTTGAGAATTTATAAGTGAAATAAGTAGCTGGTAAAGTTAGAAATTTGAAATGTAAGTTATTATGGAAATTTTAATTTGGTAATGAAATGGAATTTGAATTTAATATGAAATATGATAAATTTATGATATTTTGAATCAAATGAATTTAAAATGATTTTATAATATATTAATGATTTTTAATAAAGTTAAAGTGTGAAATGAATGAATATTTAAGTTGAAATTTTGAAGTATAACTAAAATTGGAAATTTGTGAATTTGGCTTGAAAGTGAATTTTAAGTTAAGCAACTAAAAATGAAGTTAAGTTATATTTGAAAATTTTAAACTTAAGTGTTAATTTAAATTTAATTTAATGAATTTAAAATTTAAGGTTGGAATTTAATAAGTGAATTATTATTAAATCTTGATTTTTGAATGGAAATTTAACTTTATAAAATAATGAATATAAGGGTATTTAAATGATGATTATAAAAGTGAAATTTTATGATTTTATAAGTTAAAAACGATTTAAATAAAATATAATTGTTGTGAAATTCTACTGAATATTTGAAGTTAATTAACTGCATTTCTGAAATGCTATTAATTCTAATGTAAATGATAATACAACATTTGTAAATGCTGTAGTTGATAATAATGAACTAAATGGCTAAATTTTATTAAAGGCTATTATAGCATTTTGTAAATGTTATAATTATTGAATTTAACTAAGTTATTTGCAGCTAACGTGACCCTATTGCAGCATTTTAAAATGCTGTCTTTTGTTAAATTGAACTATTTTGAATGTGACTTTCCGTAGCATTTTCTAAATGATATGAAAGGTAAAATTTTACTGTTTTGATAAAATTAAGTGAATGAGCAAACTTTGAAAAGTTTAAAATTTTGAACATTTAATAATTTTATTATTAAATATAATAACTTCTTTTTTTGATTTAGAATGAAGTAATGTGTTTTGAAATATAAACTATTTGAAATGTGTGTTGAAATGGTATTTTAAATAAATGAATGTGGTTTGGAAAATAATATATTTCGATACTTTGAAATGGATTTTTGAATGATATTGAATTTTGAGATGATACTAGATTTCAAAGTATAAAATACCATTTTGAAATTTTAACCACGGGATGTATTTAATTTATAGTTTAACCGATTCTTAAGGGATGGGCGATCCCAAGCATCCTTTAAGTTATTGTGAATTTCTACTACAGTTCACTTGAGTTGGTTTACATTGTATAAGTATATATTGTCCTGACTCGAGTGTTTTGTGTTTTACTTTACGCTCGGGTCAGCCTGAGTATTTACAGCTTAGCTTTGGATATCTTTTCTGGAGCTAGGAATTGCTGGAGATTTTGCTTGTCTAGTTATCCATCCCTTCAGTTTCAGTTGTTCTATTTCAGCTTCGTATTGATAAACTGTTATGTAATTGAGATTTCTATTTTATATGTTTTTTTCAGACTGATATTATGTATTATGTTTTGAGAGTTTGTTATAGTAGCTTCATGAACTACAATGGTATTTTAATTTCCGCTCGAGTTATTCTTATATTTCTGTGTCTATGATTCTGTGATTGTATTTCATTTGCTCCAAAATTATTTACAATGCGATATTTTGAGCAATTCGAGTCCGGCATGTGTGGATGCGAATGGAATAAAATATCGGGTTGTTACAGTTGGTATCAGAGCTTTAGTTTTAGGCATACATTAGCCTGCGCAGCAAAAAACTCATTAGAGATAGGGTAGAAATACCCTAAAATGAGTGAAATCAATCTCAGAATCCTTTCTTTGTGGGAGAACGTATTTTCGAAGTACAAAATAATTTCCAATAGTTTTTAAAGTATTATCAAAGATTCTTTTTGATATAAAAAATTTCTTATTTTGAAACCAAGATTTTCTAAACTTCATCCCTTCTCTATCCATCTTGTTAGAAATATTTTGATTAGGATTCCTATCGATTAGGATTCCTTGAACTGTGGAATGCTCCAAGTTGTTCTGAAATCCAGTCTTGTCTTCCATATTTTTACCCTTTTGATTTTCGGCATTCTGTAACCCCACTTTGGAGTGACCTCTCTAAAGAGCGGTGATTCCATAAATACTTTGAATGATTTGTAAAGGGGAGAAATTCCTTTATAATTGGCATTGATTCATCGGAGATTTCTGTATCCTCGGATGTCGATGCTATCTATCTCATGCTCTATCTAGATCCTATATTTGGCGGTCGAAGGTCAATTTGCCTTAGATTTCCGTATTGATTATATTCCTAAAGTCTGGGTTGACCGGTTAAGGTCGCCCGCGATTTATATACTCTTATCTATCCTCTATTTGGTAATTAAATAATCTCATCTTCATTTGTGTTTATCTTCGAACTAGAATTCTATTTGATTAGAGTTCCTCTAATTTCGAATCTTTTTTGTTTGAAATCCTTCCTTGAATCATCCTTTTGAAATTTGTGTTTGGTTGTATTTTGAAATTGTGCATACATCGAAATTATTAGGGATGGCCATATTTTTATATATAAAAGTGAAATCTTTTCGATAAGGATTATATACCTTTCAAAAATGAAAATTTGAAATTTCGAAAGAATTTGAAATTTTGAAAATTTTATAAGAACTTGATTTATACAAAAATGATTTATAACTGAAGGGTTTTGAATTTGAATTTCGAGGAATCGGATTCCGGTGTTTTGAAATCGGTTTTAAGATTTTGGAAAATATATAATGATAATAATAATATGATTTAAAGATTTTTTTTAAATAAGAAATGTATTCGAATGTATTGGAATAAATTTCAATGATTTTGAAGGAATTTCAAAGAAGTTTTTTAAATTTAATTGAAGTCCAGAACTCACTTATGTCGCTGGAAAATAATTTCGGTGATGAATGCATGCATCATCGACATTGATTTTCGAGTTTCTGAGTGAGGGAGAGGCCACTCTAGTAGCTTTGCTGTGCGAGTGATTTTGTGAAACCAATTTTGATTTCAGATTTCGAAGTATGGTTTGATATTCGAAAGATATATCTGTATGTATAGATATATATATTTGAAAAGATTTAAAGTAAGTCGATGTTCAGTCCTCGAGTTTCAGATTTTGAAACCTAACTTTTGAAATTGTTTTACTGATTTAGTGTTGATTTCCACCTCTTGGATTGAAAATATGATTTCTTCGACTATTTTAAGATTCGAGCACTTCCAAATCAAGGTTAATTTTTCAATGCTAAATTTTTTTGAAAGGTATAAGGTATTTGATAAAGAATATAAGTTTAGTTTGTATGTTTCATGTATGAAATAATATGATTTTTATAAGTTGAAACTGTTTTGTTAAGTAAATAAATAAGACTATTTTAAATTATACTAGTATGCAATTTAGTTTTGAAATGTTTTGGATAAAAATTAGTCTTCAAATGTATGAGAAAAAATTGGTTTTAAATGTTTTAACTTAGTAACATCTTTATGAAACTATTTATTTAACAAGTTGGAATAGATACATAAGTTGTATGTATGCTGTTTTGTTCGCATAATTAATCTGATCCAAGTTTGAGTACACAAGTTCGAGGTGAATTACACCATTTCGTGTTAGGATTTTTCATTTGATTCTTGATGGCGAATATTTAATATTTATTTTGGGCTTGATTCTAGAATTCTCTATCATAGTATAAGGCTATGCAAGGAGACTGATGGCTTTTAGTCGAGAAACCATGTCGAAGTCCGCATTACGGAAGTCGAATGGACAATACTAGTTCGAAAGTGAACTTGTATGACAAAGCGAGCGATCGAATGTAATGTTGCGAAATGATGACATATGTAAGTAATAATGAAGTAAAATTTGAGATATATGAAATTATAAAATTTATTTTGAAATATGGTATATTTAAGCCATGAAACATATTTAAGATTGGATAGTTTATTTTATAAATCAAATCTATATTTGGAATTTGATAATATTTGAAATGGTTTTGTTGGAAACTAAATTGAATTGATACTGATGGTTTGAATGGAATTAAAATTTGGAAATTTTAGATTTTGGTTTAATTGAATAAATTTGTGAAATGTAAAGAATTAAGGGAATGTTTTATGATTTCAAGTGTATCATTTCAAAATGTTATGATTCTCAAAGTGTAATGATTTGAAGTACTTGGTTTCGAAAGATTTTTAACTTTGAAAGTATTATGATTTTTGAAGTGAATATATGTTTGAAATGGAAATGAACTTGTTTGACCAAAATTTTGTTGATTTTGAAACTTGGATTATTTTCTAAATCCATTGTTTGAGAAACTTTGAAACTAAATTTATGTAATTTGGAAGAAATGATTTGGTGAAATCATATATGATTATGAAACTAAAACATTATTGAAAAGAATTAAAATTGAGAACCTTGATTATTTAAATACTTTGATTTGGGAGTTATCAAACTTGTATAAAATTGATTTGTATAAGGATGCAGTAGATTTGAAAACTATTGATTTGAAAACTGTTGATTTGAAAAGGTACCCAATTTTGAAAAGTGAAATCTTATATAATCGAAATCTATATAAGTGTGATTTGATATTCTATTGTTTTGAAAAGTATTTGATTTGAAATGAAATCTTATATAAAATAAACTTTATATAAGTATGATATTTGGAAGTTATTTTGAAAGGTACTATATGATATATATTTTCGAAGTAAAGATATGGAAAGTGCCTTCTGCTTGATATCCGCTTTGTGGCCACACTGTTGATTCATTCTATCGATATTATTCTCTCTCTTTGATTTGGGTTTTTCGGATATGGTACTCTAGTGTTCGTCGAATTCCATGGCGATCACCATGGTCTTATGATCGCGACTGCATAGCGCAAGTGCCTGGCTGAGCTGGCCTGGGGGTACGGATTGTGTTAACGCTAAAAATTGAACGCTAACACCCCGGTGTGTAGAAGGTAATTGTGAAAGCACCACCCGTTGGTACGGGAACAAAATATAAGCAGAGAAATCACAGAGAAGCTATAAAAGACACAATATTTATAGTGGTTCGGCTTAAGATCTAGCCTACGTCCACTTTAAAGCTCTTTATTGCTGATTTGATTACAATTCTTTACAACAATCTTCAATTACAACACACTTAGACAAATAGCTCAAACTCTGATGTAGAAGAATCCCTCGAATGCATGGCGAATGAGTTAGATTTCCTCTTGAGATTTGTTGAAATGTCTTTAGTGATTGGAGTGATAGAAGTGTTGCTTGAACGTTGCTTGAAGTCGAGACAATGGCAGAGTAATGGCGTCCAGGAAGTCAGTCCCCAAAAGTCCCCTGAATGCTCGATGTGGTCATGTATTTATAGGCAAATTTCTAGGCTGAAATTGTTAAGTCATGAGTCGTGACCGACTCAAGATGAGTCGTAAGTCGTGACCGACTCAGGATGAGTCGTATGTCGTAGGCGACTCAACTGGTTGAGCCCAGACTTCCTATCAGAGCGTCTCTGGTCCTCTGTATACAGCACAAGTCCTAACTCGTCTGCGAGTTAATAGGTCGTGGTCCAAGATGAGGCGGCGTTGGATTTCTACACAGTAGCTTTAAGTCGTGGACGACTCAAGCTAAGTCGTGAACGACCTATGATAAGTCATAAGTCGGTTCTTTGTTGTTTTGGGATTTTAGTCAGTTAGGTCATTTGACACCTTAGGTTGTTGAGTCGTTAGAGAACTTGAGTCGCTAGCTCCATGAGTCGTTAACCCGTTGAGTCGGCCGGCACCTTTAAGTCGCTAAGGTTATAACCCGGTGAGTCGTTATTCCTCCTGAGTCGTTGAGTCGTAACCCTTCAAGGCCGTTGAGTCGGTAACTCCTCAAGGCTGTTGAGTCGGTAGCTTCCTGAGTCGGTAGCTTGTTGAGTCGGTAGCTTCCTGAGTCGGTAGCTTGTTGAGTCGGTAGCCTTATGAACCGTTAAGAACCTTAAGTCGTGAGTCGGCCCAGACCTTGACTCGTTGCCTAAACGGAGTTAACATTTGCCCCTCGAAGTTCACGCCTAAGTCGTAGGTCGTGTGCCTCGACTCATCATAACTCGTGTGCCGATTCAACTACCACTGCTCAAAGCTATAAAAGACTTAAGTCGTTCCCCTTACGTCCTTCTTCTCATTTCTTATCCTTTGAACCGTGTCTGCTGTTAACCCTATCTCGGTTATGGCTCACCGGTCTAAAGCTTGGAAGGAAGGCCGACCTAACCATTCGCATTACTTGCCGACCCAATGGATAAAGGCGGGCCGACCTAGCATCTCAAAGAGTGTTGCCGACCTAAAGGATGCGGGGAAGTATGCCGACCTAACTGGTAAGAGTGTTGCCGACCTAAAGGATGCGGGGAAGTATGCCGACCTAACTGGTTAAGAAGTATGCCGACCTAACTGGTTAAGAAGTATGCCGACCTAATGCCTCAGCATGGATGCCGACCTAACTGTTAAGCACAAACTCACCCACCCATGAGTCGTGACCGACTTATGGGTTATGGTAAGTCGTAACCGGTCTAAGGGTATGAAGGATGAAGTGGCGAAATAGTTTAGCACCTGGCACACTAACTCGGCGGCGACCCAACACTTAAGGTTTGGAGCTAGAGAAGCGCGCGTCTTTCACTTAGACCGGAGACCGTGCCTGAGAGAAGGGGGGCGACATATAACCCAGCCTGACGCGGAGCCGACCTATGACTTAACCCATCTCGGCCACTACCTCCGACTAAACACCGAAAGCCCCTATAAATACACGACCATCACCAACATTCAAAGGACTTTTGGTCGATCAATTTCAAGCACCATTACTCTGCCGAATTCCAGACTACTTCAGCACTTAAAACTTTGGAGATTCAAAGAACGTCTAAAAGAACTTCATAAAGAAATCATCTACATCCACCATGGATTTGAAGATTTTTGTCAACATCGAAGTTTGAGCTACTTGTTCTAAGTCTTTTGTAATTCAAAGTGTATTGTACTTTAGAAGATTTGTATCAACTTGTAACGCGATCATCAATAAAAGTACTTAAAGTGGACGTAGGCTATACCCATAAGCCGAACCACTATAAAATTGCTGTCGTTTACTGCTTTTCCGCTATTACTTGCTTGTAATTCTTTCCCGATCTATCGGGTGGTGCTTTCACAACTACACTTCACACACCGGGGTGTTAGCGTTCAAATTTAAGCGTTAACATTTTTGGTGCTTTCACTGAGAATTGAACTCAGGACAGCTGTCATCATTGCTTCGCAGAGATTTGAAGAAAGAATTTCCTTAAAAACCAGAAGTATATCTGAGATTATGGCTCCTGGAAGGAAGAGTAGATCTATCAGATCTGGGAACATTCAAGAGGGAACCTCCGCTTCCCCTGTACCTAATCTACCCACTCCATCTGTTGGAGTTACGAAAGCGGAATTGGATGCTGTGATTCTAGGGCTAAACCAGCAGATAAACGCCCAAAATGCACAACTAGAGGCTCAAAGTGCCCAGAATGCTCTGATTCTGAATAAGTTGAACGACTTACTTGGGGCAAACAATCAACCGGCTGGTAATGAAAGGGACTATGCTGGCAACATTCATGATGTTAATGAAAGAAATGCTCCTGAAAGGCCTACTAGTCCCTTTGAGCAGGCAGTACCTGAGGCCGGTGGATCTAGAACTCGACATGATGAAGAATATCTTTCTGGAATGGTCCGGCAGATCATGAAAGAAAGTATGCAAAGGGTCGAAGATGAGAAGGAATGGGGTTTCGCTCCAAGTAAAACTCCGTTTACTGAAAAAATCTTGAAGGCGGAATTTCCAAGGAAGTTTGTCCCTCCAACTATTCCAGCTTACAAAGGGACAAGTGATCCGAATGAGTTCTTGTATAAATATGATTGGCACATGACAGGTGCCAGGGCCTCCGACGAAATAAAGTGCCGATATTTCCCCGTATACCTGGAAGGCGTGGCTTTACTGTGGTTCACCAAGTTGCCAGTTCGATCTATCGATCAGTTTTCAGACTTGACCAGAAAATTTAAGGAGCAGTTTAGGCTATATGCTTCGAAGGCCAAGGATATCATGTCATTGTCCAGTTTAGAGCAGAATCCTGGTGAGTCTATCAGATCTTTCTTGAACCGTTTCAATATAGCATTGGCTGAGGTGGACAATGCTGAACCACGAATGATATTGACTTATCTGATGAGGGCTATTGATAAGTCAAGCGAATTTGGGAAATGGTTAAATATGAAGGAGCCAACCTCTCTCGAGAAGTTCTACAAAAAAGCAGACGAATTCATTCGCTTGGAAAGTCGTCCTTTGCCAGTAAAGGCAGTGTTGGAAAAAGCTGAAGACAACACTGTCGCTCCACGCAAGAATTAGTCGGTGGGACAGAAAAGGGAGAATAATAATGGAAAGAAACAGGGTAATCTGAAAAAGCCCCGGTCCTTCAAGCCATCAGAATATACTCCATTATCACATACGCCGGAGCACATTTACCTTGCCACTAAAGATTCCGTCGATTTCCCTAAACCTATCCCTTTGAGAACTGGGAGAAAAGCCATACAAAGTGGGAAATTCTGCCGCTTCCACAATCAACCAGGTCATGAAACTGATGAATGCCGCCAACTGAAAAATCTGATTGAAGAGTTGCTAAGAGAAAACAAGTTGCAGCAATTTGTGAAAAAGAATAGCAACAATCCTGCATCATCGAGTCAGGGGCAGCGGGCTCCTGTTCATCAGCCTGGGGCAGGTGAGAAAGCTACGGGGCATGAATCTGGAAGGCCCGTTATCAATGTCATTTCCGGAGGACCTCACCCAGCTGGCAAGAGTTGGGGTGAGATGGAGAGATATTCCAGGGCTTTGAAATATGCTCCAGCCGAAGAAAACGTCTTTGTTCTAGAAGACACTACGCCCCTTAAACAACAGAAAACTTTCAGTGATGATATTATTTTCAGAGCTAGAGATTCCACAGGTATTGAAGCTCCTACTTTAGATCCCTTGGTCATCTCGGCCGGTATTGGACCAGCCATTGTCAGAAGAGTCCTCATTGACTGCGGAGCATCATGTAATATCCTCTTCAAAAAGACATTTGACCAGATGAAAATCCCTATGATCGATGTGCAAGCCTCATCACAGAAAATCGTTGGCTTCACTGGGGAGCCAAAGCAACCAGTAGGAACCATCGATCTGTTTGTAGAACTTGGGGAAGGAGAAAGGAAAGTGGTCCGAAAGCAAACCTTTGTGATCATCGACGAATATTCTGCTTATAATGCTTTTCTTGGCCGTCCAACACTCGCAGCATTCAAAGCTATCCTAGCCCCGTGGTGCCTCACTATTAAATTTCCTACTGACAATGGAGTAGGAGTTATAAAAGGGGATCAAAATGCTGCGCGAGAATGCTATTGGACAGAGCTGCGAGAGTCAAGAAAAAGAGAAATGGGAAAGGATGCGGCAACTCCAGTTCGCATCAAGGAACCAGCTTTGTAGCAATTACAGAGCGGACCCTGCACTGGCGAGCATAGCGGGGCACGGAAAGAAATGGATCCCAGAAAAGCCAGTACAGGGGAGAATAGAGTAGTACCGGTGGAAACGACAATTCCGGTACCTGTTGACCCAAAGGACCCAAATAAGGTGTTGAATGTGGGTTCGCAGCTTAATGTTTCAATTCAGAATATCT
Source organism: Allium cepa (assembly GCA_030765085.1). NCBI lineage: Eukaryota > Viridiplantae > Streptophyta > Magnoliopsida > Asparagales > Amaryllidaceae > Allium > Allium cepa. The sequence continues at coordinate 604,226,210 of CM060945.1, read as the reverse complement.
TGATATCTTTCCTGAAGGCGAATTTGGATGTCTTTGCTTGGACTCATGCCGATATGTGTGGAATATCCCCGGAAGTTGCGGTACATGCTCTGAATATTGACCCAAAGTTTACGCCAGTTAAACAGAAAAGAAGAACCCAGGGTCCAGAAAGGTCAGCAGCATTAAAAGAAGAAGTTGATCGACTCATGGAAAATAACTTCATCAAAGAATCTACATATCCGAATTGGGTTTCAAATCCTGTGTTGGTGAAAAAAGCTAATGGGAAATGGAGAGTGTGCATCGATTTTTCTGACCTAAACAAGGCTTGCCCCAAAGATTGCTTCCCATTACCCAGGATCGATCAACTGGTAGACGGAACTGCGGGACATGAATTGTTATCCTTCATGGATGCCTACTCCGGTTATAACCAAATCATGATGCATGAGCCGGATCAGGAGGATACAAGCTTTGTTACAGATGTTGGACTTTATTGCTACAGAGTTATGCCCTTCGGATTAAAAAACGCAGGGGCAACCTACCAAAGACTTGTTAATGCTATGTTCAAACCGCAATTGGGCAATACTATGGAAGTCTATGTCGACGACATGTTAGTAAAGTCCAGGAAAGCAGCGGATCACATTGAACACTTAGCAGAAATGTTCGCAGTCCTCCGGAAATACAGAATGAAGCTTAACCCCCTGAAATGTACATTTGGGGTCGAATCCGGAAAGTTCTTAGGTTTTATTGTCAGTGCTAGGGGCATTGAGGCTAGTCCAGCTCAAATTACTGCCTTGAAAGAAGTTAAAGCTCCTAGAACAAAGAAGGAATTGCAGAGTCTCAACGGAAAGATCGCTGCCCTGAGTCGGTTCATTTCCAAAGCTACTGATAAATGCATCCCATTCTTCGATGCCCTGAAGAAAGGAAAAAAGAACTTTGAATGGACTCCCGAATGCCAAAAGGCTTTTGGAGAGTTGATCCGTCATATGGAAACGCCTCCGATACTTTCTAGACCAGGCAGTGGTGAGGATCTTCTTATATACTTGGCAGTATCATCTCATGCTCTAAGTGCAGCGCTGATACGGGAAGACAAAAGGATTCAACATCCAGTTTACTATATCAGCAAAAGACTCACTGGGGCAGAGCTGAATTACTCCAAGTTGGAAAAACTCGCCTATTGCCTACTAGTTGCATCGAGGAAACTAAGGCAATATTTCCAAGCTCATCCTATTAAAGTGCTCACTGATCAACCTCTAAAGCAAGTCCTATTTCGCCCAGAAACTTCGGGTCGCCTTCTAAAATGGAACATTGAACTCAGTCAATATGACATCACTTATCATCCCCGAAAAGCAATCAACGGACAAGCTTTAGCTGACTTCATTGCGGAATTCACAGAGAAAGATAATGGTGAGGAAAAAGCGATCAATGATTCTCCAATCCAGTGGAAGATGTATGTTGATGGCGCAAGAAATGACTACTGTTCAGGAGCCGGAGTGATACTTGAAACTCCTGAAGGTCGATCACTATGTTATGCACTAAGACTGGAATTTCCTTCAACAAACAATGAAGCAGAATATGAAGCTCTTATTGTAGGTCTGAAAATCGCTAAAGACCTAAACATTCGAGCATTACAGATCTTCAGTGATTCTCAGCTTATTGTATGCCAAGTCAAGAAGGAATTTCAAACAAAAGGTGGAAACCTGCCTTCCTACTTGTCAAAGGCTTGGGAACTCCTATATGAACTCGATCACTATTCAATAAGCCACATTCCCCGGGAAGAGAATACGAAGGCAGATTCCCTCGCAAAGTATTCAAGTTCTGGTGAAGCCCAACTATTGGGGTTGGTTCCCGTAGAAGTCCTCTCAGCACCAAGTATAGACGAGATGGATATAGACTGGATCATGGATGCATCTCAAGAACAAGAGTCATGGATGACTCCAATACTGGATTACCTACTCAGGGGTTCTCTGCCAGAAAACTCGATAGAAAGACGAAAGCTTCTAAGGAAGGCCTCTCGCTATGTAATTCAGGATGGCCGATTGTACAGATGGGGATTCTCAATGCCATTGCTTCGATGTGTATCCCGGGAAGAGTCCAGAACAATCCTAGCTGAAGTGCATGGAGGAGAATGCGGTGATCATTCAGGTGGTCAAACACTAGCAAAGAAAATTCTCCGATACAGATATTTTTGGCCAGAAATTAATCGGGATGCTGCAGATTACTCCCGAAAATGTGACAAATGCCAAAGATATGCCAAAATTCCTAGAGCACCTTCTACCGAACTCACACAGATGGTCAGTCCATGGCCATTTGCAATTTGGGGAATGGATCTCATTGGGCCGCTACCAACTGCTAAATCAGGGATTAAATATGCTATTGTTGCAGTTGATTATTTTACTGAGTGGGCTGAAGCTGAACCATTGGCTACTATCACTTCTAAGAAAATGATAAGCTTTGTAACCAAAAATATCATTTGCATATACGGTGTGCCTCAGAAAATAATCACAGACAATGGTACTCAGTTTGAAAGCGAGGAATTCCAGGATTTTTGCAAGCGATTCAAAATCCAGAAAAGCTTTTCGGCAGTAGCTCATCCGCAGGCAAACGGGCAAGTGGAAGCAGTGAACAAGATCATCAAATCAACCGTCAAAAAGCAACTCGAAAGAGCAAAAGGTGGTTGGGTCGATAAACTACCACTTGCACTATGGGCATACAGAACTACTCACAAAACTGCAACTGGGCATACTCCTTTTGCGTTAGCATACGGATCGGAAGCAATGATCCCGGTTGAAGCAGAGGTCCCTTCACACAGAAGAATCCATTTCAATCAAGCAGAAAATGAAAAGCTGCAACTTGAAGCGCTGGATCTCCTTGATGAAAAAAGAGATGAAGCTAACCTCAGAGTTGCAGCTCATCGGCAAAGGATAGCCAGACATTTCAATTCCAAAGTTCGTCAACGCAGCTTTGAAATTGGAGATCTAGTCCTGAAAAGAATTATGACCGCGACAGGTGTGTTTGGGCCAAATTGGGAAGGACCATATGTAATAGGTCAGAAGCTTCTTGACGGCACATTCAAGCTCACCACTGTTGATGGAGATCAAATTCCAAGGGCGTGGAACAGCAACCACTTGCGTCCATACTTTACTTGAAAATTTTGTTGAAAAATTGTAAAAAGAATTATGAATGTATGATTCTTGTAATTGAAAGCAATTGTGAAACTGATGCAAGTAAATAATGAAAGAATATAAAGTGGATGTAGGCCCAATTTCATGGCCGAACCACTATAAATCTTGTGTTCCTTATTATCATTATATGTTTGCTTTGTTTTCGATATAAAAATACATAAAATGTATTGCTAAAATGTCGACTTAAATTTTTGCAGACAATGGAAATGAAACTTGCGCATAATAAGACCGAGCGATTCTCACCATCATTCAACAAACAAATTTCAAGTCACAAAGACCCCGAATTCAAATCCTAGATAGGAAATACTTCAATTGAATGGCTAATGATTTCGATAGAAACGAGCCCTTGCTGATAAATTGAGATTGTTTGAACAAACAAACATCCAATTAGGAAGCTAGTGCCCGTTCTCACGAACTTGCCTGGCAATGAAGTACACTTCCTTGGATTAAACAAGCCACTTGTGAGAGAAAGGGGAATGAAAACTTGAAGGAAAAAAAAAAAGAGGATCGCTGGAAAGGCATAAGCAAGTGAACAGAGGAACAACCAAAGCTACCATCAGCGGCACAAGTCCTCTTCGGAGGCGCAACTCTTCGGAGGAAAAAAGACCTCTAATGGGTCATATGCCACAAAAAAGAAAGTTCTCTACTCAACAAAAAAGATTGGAGAAGTCATGACCCTCCAACCATGAGAGAGTAACTTCCAGGCGATGAAAACCCTCTCTGAGGCACATTTCACCAGGAGTTGAAGTGTTATGACCGCTCTTCGGAATTTCACTTCACCAGAGTTGAAATGCAAACAAAATAAAAGCCCTCTTCGGAGGCCCATTTCACCAGGAGTTGAAGTGTTGTGACCGCTCTTCGGAATTTCACTTCACCAGAGTTGAAATGTAAACAAAATAAAAGCCCTCTTCGGAGGCACATTTCGCCAGGAGTTGAAGTGTAACAACCGCTCTTCGGAATTTCACTTCACCAAAGTTGAAATGCAAAAACAAAGACCTTCTTGAAAGCACACGTTTCACCGAGATTGAAATAAAACTTCCAAGTGTTGAAACGTGAAAAGGCTTTCTTCGAAGGCACAACTCTTTGGGGGTACACGTTTCACCGAGATTGAAATAAAACTTCCAAGTGTTGAAACGTAAAAAATCCCTCCTTAGAGGTACGACCCCCTCCCGGGGACACAATCAAGAAAAAAAAGACCTCTTTGGAAGCACACGTTTCACCGAGATTGAAATAAAACTTCCAAGTGTTGAAACGTGAAAAGGCTTTCTTCGAAGGCACAACTCTTTGGGGGTACACGTTTCACCGAGATTGAAATAAAACTTCCAAGTGTTGAAACGTGAAAAATCCCTCCTCAGAGGTACAATTTTGTATAAAAAAAAAATCCTCATCAAAAGCGTACTTTAACTTTCAAATGGAAAATGATTGTAAAAAGAAAAGAAGTTAAAGTACCCTTCAGAGGTCCGCTTTACCACATAGAGGAATTCACTTGGTAAAATATGCACAGAAGCAAAAGAGAAAAGTGATTTCTTCGAACGACAAAGCGTAAAAACTTATACGAAGGGAGTTGTACTCAATAAAAATTTTCTTTAAAAAATAAAATAATTATTCTTTAACAAATAAGAGTGCAAGTCCCCTCGAAGTATAAAATATTGCGACAAGCTTAAGGTATGGGGGCAACATGGTATAGTAGTATAGCTGCCTCAGTAAAGTAATACTCAAGCAACATACCATAAGCCCGCTGCAATACTATATAAACAAACTTGTGCAAAAATAAATAGTAAATGCATTCTCAAATTCAAACAGAAGTTTGTACAAACGAAGAATCATTTTATTCAACTATAATGCAGATACAGGTTTCAAAACAAAAGCGGGGGCCGGTACCCGCACAACTCTCGGCCAGTTCATACAAAAGGCAAAAAGCTAAAATCTTCACTTCTTCTTCCCTCCTTTGGACCCTTTACTCGGTCGAATAACCAGCTTTTCAGGTCGGCCAGTGGGTATAAGGGAAGTAGGAGAGGCAGGTGTAACCGGTTCAACTTCCGACTCCTCTTCAGTGGCGGTGATTTTCTTCCCCCTCCTCTTTGATATCCCACGCTTCTCTCTCCTTTGTGAGGAAGACTCACTCCCCGGAGTGACAAGTTTTGATAGAACAATGTCGTCAGAAGGAGTCCGTTCCGGGGAAATGTCACCTCCCTCAGGTTGCGAGGCAGAAGGAGGCACCGCCTGAAGAGATGAAGGAAGGATGACCGGAGGAGTAGAAGTTTGAGCAGTGCTTGGTACTTTCTCTACAGAAGAAAAAAGGTTAAAGTCAGTAAAAAGAGGAGATGAGGGTTCACCAATGAAGTCAGTAAAGAGAGGAGATGAAGGCTCGTCAAGGTTGAGAAAATAGCCAAGGAGCTCGTGAAACTCATGTGAAATAAACGAGTAACCAGCTTGAGCAGAATTGACAGTAGCGAGATTAACAGTGAAGTTACCTGGAGAAGCTGGTTTCCTGATATCGACTTCATAAGCTTGCGCATCAGCGCTCTCTTCACCCTCGTCTCCACCTTGTGTGCTTGTAATATCAGCGGTAACTTTGGTGGGAGATGCGAGATGGGAACTGGAACCAATAATGTCGACTTCAGACGAAGAAGGTGGCTGGACTAGAGTAGTTGAAGTGGTTTTCCCCAGCTGGTCCCCTTCCGTCACTTCGGTTCTTAGTTTGGCAAGTTGTTCCTTTCCCCTGGCAAGAGCAGCGCGAGCGTCTTCATCAAAATAATGCCTTTCCAGGGCTGGCTCGTCATAACCAGCACCTTCAGCACCAAGCATATCGACGGCGGCCTCCCACACTTCAGCTAAAGTGATCTCATACTTGGGACCAAGAAAGGCGAGGCTTCCACGCCCCAAGACGCTATGCAAGTAGAAGTCGAATAATGTTGAGCCGAAGCTGTTTTTGGTCGCCTCATGAGATTCTTCGGCTGCGATTTTGCCGGCGACAGCCTCATCGCGCTCCCTTTCAGTTCTGGCCAGCTGAAGCTTAAGCATTTGTATCTCCGCCTCCTGGGAGTTGTTTTTCTTTCGAAGCTCAGCAATATCAGAGACATAGCCTTCACTGATTCTTTTTTGTGCCTCGAGCCTATCTTCGGCATCCCTCTGACTGGCATGAGCATCTCTAACTTGTCTGAGAAGCACTTCTTCTTTTTGAGAGTATGAAGTAGAGGAAGCAGCAAGCTCATCTTTCAACTTCTCAACCTTTGCTTCGAGCTCCTCGTTGTAGGAAGTAATGCTCCTCATTTCAGTGTCGTGCTGCTCAAGGACCTTTTGCCACTCAGCCTTATCATTTTCCATGGTGAGCATGGCCTCTAAGTTGGCACGGTTAACTCTTTGAAGCTCATCAACAAGCTTCTGCCAGTTTGACATCCTCTCGATATCGAGCTTGACTGCATCAAGATTGCGCAACATAGCAGACTTGTCAATGGGGACCAAGTCTAGGTCGAATCTCACGCCCTTTAAGCACCATTGTGGAAAGCGGCTTTGTAAAGTGGCTGGGCCAGGTCCCACTTGAAATTTAGGCCTGCTTATTATTGTCTGGATGTCCTCCTTCCCAAGAGCGGGAGAGTCGGAAGTAATGTCAAGAGGGGCAGGGGCAGTAGGCTTTTCGGGAATAGTGGAACCATGTCTCTCACCATGTCGGGCTCGTTTGCCTGAATCTTCAGCTACATGACCTTTTCCTCGGTCGTCGTGAGATTTCCTTTTGTGCGAGTCATCACTCCTCTGCAGAGAATCATGGTGCTCATCCCTATCCCTTCTGTCATAATGCTCTTCTGCATCCCTCCTTTCACGAGCCTTTCGAGCAGCCCTCTCTTCGTCAGACTCTCTATAGGAGGGAAAGTAACGCCGATAATCATATTGACCACGCCCCCCGTAGCGTCGGAAATCCTGATAATATGATCCGCCGCGTGTCATTGAAGAATCTGAAATAAGAAAAGATAAGCTTTAGAAATCTTTAAAGTATAAGAAGATAAGTGCATAAATGTGCTGGAAAATCCTAAGTGTTGTGTGATGTGCAAGCTACACGCATTAAGCTACAAACCACTCTTTGGTGCAGAGGTGATGATAGCTTGGGTATGAGGAGTTAATGTTTGTGTTGGTGTTTGTCGAAGAAGAGACGTCGCCTCAATTACAGGAGAGATAGTTTTAGATACGTCATCTCTAAAAAGCTCCTGCGAAGTCACTATTATGTCGCTCAACCCCTCATAAACATCGTCACCATCATGCTTGGTGGGACTTGTTTTCTCAATTCCTACATCAGCTAATCCCCCGAGAGGCCGTGAAGGTTCTTCTTCTTCCTCGATCGGGGCAAGCACCGTCTTACTAGATGACCCCATAATGTCGGTAGGAGTGGAACACTTCACCAATGAAGCTTCAATATTAGACTCTTTTGATGTAAGTTGTTCGACAGTAACCGGGGCATCAGGAGTTTTCATCGGAGAATCGGGAACTTCTGTTGGAACTTCATGAGCATGTGTAGAACGAGAAGCGTGTAGAAGCCCGTATTGGTGTAAAAATTCATCCTTCAGCAGAAATTTTATGCTCCTTTCTTCCGCAACCACGGCACTCAACCTCTCAAAAACTTGTTTATGAATCGGATCTCTAGAGGGGAGAGGAAGTGCTGAAAAGAGCAAAGAATGAAGTTAGCAACTGAAAGTTCGGATCTCGGAAAAAGTTTCAAAAACGAAAAAATGGAAACACTAGTCTTACTTCCTATTCTCCAGATGGCATAAAACCCTGGAGGGCAGCGAGCAAAGAAAAACTGGTTCAAAAATCCATGAACACTTTCAGTGAGATCGGAAAGGAGCTTACGGTTTTGGCACTTCTCACAATAATGAGTGAAGGATGATCTTTACTCTTTGTAAACGAGCACAGATAACGAATTTCTTCAAAACTCGGTAGGCGATCAAGAGTTCTTCTAAACAAAACACATAACCCCATCAAGATGGCATAACCATTAGGATGAAGTTGAAATGGAGAGATCGTCAACCGGAGAAGAAGAGTTCGAAGGAAGTCATTGAAAGGGGGAATTGCCCCACTTAAGCACATTTGGCGATTGGCTGCAACAAAACCGTAAGGAGGATTATCGGCAGTGTCGCTTGGCCCGGGCAATAAGACATCACTTTCAGCAAAGCCGAATTGAGTGCGTATCTGAATAAACATTCTTGGGGTTAGAATGGTTGAAGTTCTCTCCGGAGGATTCTCTATGGGAACAGCCACCGGGAAAGTCTCTTCCTCTTGAGCTACCATTTCTTCTTGTTGGAGGGAAGTCATTCTACATAAACAACTGGGTATTCAAACATGAAGGTGCACGTTTCCTAAAGTGTGTGAAGTGTTGTACAAGTATCAATCAAACAATAAGCAAAGGCAACTGGAATAAAACCTAACAAACATTTGTTAGTTATAAAGACCAGGAATCTTTGTTTTAAGTTTGAATATGCAAATATAATGTTGATGCAAACAAATCAGTTCAAATTGTTGATACTTTGCATTAATATTCTACTTTAGTCGATTAATTCACAACATTTCATGCATTATATTTATGATGCTTATCTTGTCTTGACTAATCTGCCATTTGATATGGGCTGTCAATGGCAGTATGTGCGCCTTGTTTTCCTTTGTTTGTTTGTTATTCTCAACAGGTTGGTAGCTTAAAAGTGAGGATGATCTGTGAAGTGACATAATGTGTTTAAACAAATTTAAAGTTGGGGCAGTTCAAAGTTTAATCCCTGTTCAAAGTTTGATCATAATTCAAAGTTTATTCCACTTAATTTGGCAGTCCAAGTCAAAATGATTAAAGTTAGTTAACACTCTCAAGTGTCAGCATGTCCAAGGCCTAAGTCGTATCTCGGCTACAACCTAAAAAAAAGAGAAAGGCTAAGTCTGAAGTTGGCAAAAATCATAGCAATTCGATTCAGCAAGCTTGGTTAAATGCTTAAGTGCTAACTCGGTTATGCCTTAAGAATCTCCCACACATTAATGTAGGGTTCCTACTCCTTTAACTCGGCAGTTCCCTAGGTCGCAAGAGAGAGGTGGGGAAGCAGGCCCTGATTCAAAATGAAAAAAGTTTCTCCAAGTATTAACCCGGTCGCGGTTCAGGCCTCAAAGGTTAGGTCGGTAAGTTTCCCCAAGTATTGGCTCGGTACCGACTCAAGATTCATGTCGCACCCAATCAGGTCGGCCATAAGTTAGGTCACCTAAAATCACGTCCAAGCCGGTATCTCGCTCAACCCGTTAGCCCAATAACCACTCCACCCACAAAAACCCCTATCCCATTCATGATACTTCATGCTACTGGATCATCCACTAAACCAATTCGAAACTATTACGAATCTAACACCTCGCAATCCCAACCGACTATCTTAAAGCAATAAACCATCTTCGTCGCTTCGTTGTTCATTTAAAGCTAAAAACCGAGCAACTCAAGCTTCATCAAACACAGGTGAAGTGAGATTCGTAATAATGCAATGCTCAAAGTGGTGAGTTAGGCTCGAATGGAATTCGTGAATCAATGACAACGAGGAATCGAGGGTAGATTCACTTACGTGACAAACAGCAAGGATTATCAATGATCGATTGGGAGGAAATCGCCTTTATGGATCTGAGAGTGTTTTAATGGCGGAATTGAGCAGGAAATTAAGTGAAGAAGAAGAAGGAAGAGAGCCAGTTTATATCCCACGGTGAAGAGATGCGAAACGGCGCTAACTGATAGGTCGTGCGCGACCTACCGACCTAGGAGGAGCCGAGCTAAGAGGTGTCGAAGCACACGACTTAATCTTAAGGCATGTACTTCGAGGGGCAAATGTTAACCCTATCTCGGTTATGGCTCACCGGTCTAAAGCTTGGAAGGAAGGCCGACCTAACCATTCGCATTACTTGCCGACCCAATGGATAAAGGCGGGCCGACCTAGCATCTCAAAGAGTGTTGCCGACCTAAAGGATGCGGGGAAGTATGCCGACCTAACTGGTAAGAGTGTTGCCGACCTAAAGGATGCGGGGAAGTATGCCGACCTAACTGGTTAAGAAGTATGCCGACCTAACTGGTTAAGAAGTATGCCGACCTAATGCCTCAGCATGGATGCCGACCTAACTGTTAAGCACAAACTCACCCACCCATGAGTCGTGACCGACTTATGGGTTATGGTAAGTCGTAACCGGTCTAAGGGTATGAAGGATGAAGTGGCGAAATAGTTTAGCACCTGGCACACTAACTCGGCGGCGACCCAACACTTAAGGTTTGGAGCTAGAGAAGCGCGCGTCTTTCACTTAGACCGGAGACCGTTCCTGAGAGAAGGGGGCGACATATAACCCAGCCTGACCCGGAGCCGACCTATGACTTAACCCATCTCGGCCACTACCTCCGACTAAACACCGAAAGCCCCTATAAATACACGACCATCACCAACATTCAAAGGACTTTTGGTCGATCAATTTCAAGCACCATTACTCTGCCGAATTCCAGACTACTTCAGCACTTAAAACTTTGGAGATTCAAAGAACGTCTAAAAGAACTTCATAAAGAAATCATCTACATCCACCATGGATTTGAAGATTTTTGTCAACATCGAAGTTTGAGCTACTTGTTCTAAGTCTTTTGTAATTCAAAGTGTATTGTACTTGAGAAGATTTGTATCAACTTGTAACGTGATCATCAATAAAAGTACTTAAAGTGGACGTAGGCTATACCCATAAGCCGAACCACTATAAAATTGCTGTCGTTTACTGCTTTTCCGCTATTACTTGCTTGTAATTCTTTCCCGATCTATCGGGTGGTGCTTTCACAACTACACTTCACACACCGGGGTGTTAGCGTTCAAATTTAAGCGTTAACATCTGCCATTAACGCATCTTTGAGCTCTCAAAGGCGATTCCAACCTGATTTATTTTCGATCATCTTTAGCATCACACCGTGTAAGAGATTTCCCATCTTTTTTCAATTGCTGATGATTGCCGATCTCCGCCTCTGTTTTTCCCCCTTGACCCTTGTGAATATTGTTACATCGGACATTGATGGATTAAAAGCAGGCGGTTTTACCCTACTTGTAATGATTTGAGATTTAAGGCGACCTAGTGGTGTGATGGAGCTGGGGTTAACCATTGCAAGGTTATTGGGTTATCGGGTTATGGATTAGATGGTTAATGGGTTAGGAGTTAGATAGTTAATGGGTCAGGTTGATTCGAACGTTGCTGTAGGTTTGACTTGGCTACTTTGGTATGATCCAGCGACCCTTGTGATTTAACCATGATACGACTCATCATGCTCCTCGACCTAAGCCTTGAGTCGTGGCCGAGATAAAACCCTTGAGTCGTGACCGAGATAAGCCCCCTGAGTCGTGACCGAGATAAGACCCCTGAGTCGTGGACGAGATAAGACTTGTAGATAATCTCCTTATTTCTACGACTCAAGGCATAGGGTACTGCCGACTCAGGACTTTTGAACCGTTGACGAGTTATGACTTGTGTGAATTCTGTTTGAACTTTGGACCATTGCATTAATCTTGAACTGTTGAATTTTATTGCATTCATTCACAGGTTATTTTGACTTGCAGGCTAACAACCTGTTCAATACAATATTCACATAAAACTGGGACGAATATACTGTCATTGATTGCCCATATCAAATGACAGATTAGTTAATAACAGATAATTAACTTAAACAAATCGTGTGAACGAAGTGATATCGATTTCAAGTAGAATATTAAAGCAACACTGAAACAATCAATTGAAACTGACCAGCCTGCACTAATATTATGCCTGAACTCTAAATTAACAAGTTCTGAAATTACCATAGTCGATCAATCGTCGACCAGTTTAATTCCAGTTATATTTACTTGTTATTTTCATTAGTTTTGCACAACACTTCACACTTTTAGGAAACGTGCACCTTCGCATTTGAACACCTAGTTGCTTGTGTAGAATGACATCTCAACAAGAAGAACCGATGGGCCAGGCTGAAGATGTCTTCCCAGTAGCCAACTTGTTGGATAATCCTCCGGAAAGAACTCCCACCACTCTGAATCACCGGGTGTTTACTCAACTGCTCACCCAGTTTGGCATTGCCGAAGCTGATGCCTTACTGCCGGGGCCAAACGATACTACAGATAGGCCTCCTTCTGCCTTTATTGCTGTCAACCGCCAAATGCGCTTAAGCGGTGCCATACCACCTTTTAATGACTTCCTTCGGCAGCTCTTGCTTCGATTGTCTATCTCTCCATTCCAATTGCACCCCAATGGCCATGCCATTCTGATGGGGTTATGTGTGCTTTTTAGTAGAGTTCTGGACCGATTACCGAGCTTTGAGGAAATTTGCTACCTCTGCTCATTCACAAAGATCAAAGATCATCCCTCTATTGTAATCATAAGGAGTGCTCGAAATCGAAAACTCATCACCGATCTTTCTGATAGCGTTCACGGATTTCTAAATCAGTATTTCTTTGTTCGTTGCCCTCCAGGGTTTTATGCCATCTGGAGAGTAGGAAGTAAGATTTTCCTGTTTTTATTTCTCCATTCTTGGGCTTTTCAAAATCTGAGTTGCTAAATGCTAACTTTGTTTCTTTTCCCTGTTTTAGCGCTTCCTCCTCCCTCTAGAGATCCATGCTATAAACAAATTTTTGAGAGATTGAACGCCGTGGCGGCAGAAGAGAGGAGTATAAAGTTCTTGTTAAATGATGGATTTTTACATCAATATGGGCTTCTTCATCCTTCTCGCTTCACTCAGTCTCGTGAAGTCCCAACTGAAATTCCTGATTCTCCGACGGAAACTTCTGATGCCCCGGTCCCTATTAAAGAGCACATTCAGGGAGGAACCTCTATAGAAACTCCACTAGTGAGATGTTCAGTTCCGAAGGACGTTGCGGGGCCGTCTGATAAGTCTACACTTGCCCCAGTTATCGAAGAGGAAGAAACTCCACGATCCTCCGGAAGATCTGCCGACGAAGGGGTTGAAAAAGCCAGTCCCAAAAAACATGAGGGTGATGATGTTTTCGAAGGGTTGAGCGATTTAATTGTGACTTCTCAAGAACTTTTCAAAGATGATGTTTCCAAAACCGTTTCTTCTATAATTGAGGCGACATCTTCTCTACAACAAATGTCAACTCCTCCTACTCAAGTTATCACTACATCTATTTCACAGAGTGGTCTGTAACTTGATGCGCGTAGTTTACACTTTACACAACACTTAGGATTTTTCATCACTTCTACGCGTTTATCTTCTTGTACTTTAAAGATTTATAAAGCTTATTATTTCTATTCCAGATTCTCCTATGGGGCGCAGCGGCTCGTACTATGATGATTTCCAGTGCTACGGGAGGCATAGCCAGTATGATTACAGGCGTTACCTCCCTTCTTACAGAGAATCGGATGAAGAGAGGGCCATCAGGAAAGCCGACGAGAGACGAGCATATGAAGAACGTCGCCGAAGGGAACAAGAAAGACATGATCTTCCCCACAGAGATGATGATACCCAAAAGAGAAAAGCTCATGATGAGAGAGGAAAGAGTCACATAGACGATTCTTCTAGCAAGCGGGCTAGACTTACTGAGGAAACAACTCCTTCAGCTTCTGAACATGTCCCTGCTCAATCTCCTGCTCCCGTTCGCTCCGACATTCAGGCAATCATCAACCGGCCCGCATACCAAGTCGGGCAAGGTCCTCCCACTCTTCAAAGTCGATTTCCTCAGTGGTGTCTGAGAGGGGTTCGATTTGATCTCGACTTGGTTCCTCTCGACAAACCGGCTATGCTGCGAAATCTTGATACTGTCAGGACCAATATTGAAAGAATGTCGAACTGGCATAAACTTGTCGACGAACTTCAGAGGGTTAACCGAGCCAATCTCGAGGCCATGCTAACAATGGAGAACGATAAGGCTGAGTGGCAGAAGACTCTCGAACAGCATGACGCCGAAATGAGAAGTATTGCTTCCTACAATGAAAAGCTGGAAGCGGAAGTAGAAAAACTTAAGGAAGAATTAGCTACTTCATCTACTTTCCATTCTCAAAAGGAGAGCATGCTTCAGCAACAAGTACGAGATGCGCATGCCAGTCAAAGAGCAGTTGAAGATAAGCTTGCACACAAGGAAAAGGTCATAGAAGAATATCGTGCTGAAACAGTACAACTGCGAGAACAGACCGGCTCCCAAAGCTTGGAGATAGAGTTGTTAAAAACTCGACTTGCTATGGCCGAAAAGGAGCGCGACGAGGCTGTTGCTGGTAAACTTGCGGCCGAAGAGGGTCATCAAGCAACCAAAGCTGACATTAGCTCCACATTATTCGATTTTTATCTGCACAGCATTTTGGGACGTGGCAGCCTTGCCTTTCTAGGCCCCAAGTATGAAATCACAATGGCTGAAGTTTGGGAGGCAGCACTTGATATGCTCGGTGGTAAAGGTGCTGGATATGCTGAGTCAGCCCTTGAAGAGCATTATCTTGACGATGAAGCCCGCGCCGCTCTTGCCAAGGGAAAAGAGCAGCTTGCCAGAGCGCGGGCCGGGATGGCGGAAGAGGAGCGTTCTAAAAAAGAAGTACCGCCTACTACCTCCGAACGTCCTCTAGTTTCTCCCGAAGAGGACATTACAGGCTCTAGTGCTCATTCGCCGCCTCCTACAAGAACCGGGGTAATTACCCCTACCGATGAAGAGGCTTTGGAGGACATTGGGGCTCAGAATTATGAGATTGAACTGACGAAGCCAACATCTTCAGGTAATTTCGACATTGGTCCGATTCAGGTGGATTGCCTGCTTATTCCTCAAAAATTTGATGGGCTTCTCGATTACTTCTTGAATCTCGATGAACCTATATCTCCCTTCTTTTGTGAAGATACTAACATTTTCAATTTCTCTTCTTCTGCAGTTGAAACAACAAGTGCTGTGCAGACTTCGCCTTCTCTGGTTATTCCTCCTCCATCTCTTCAGGTGACTCCTCCTTCCGCTTCACAACCCGGGTCACAAGAGGAGAAAATCGAGGCTCTTCATGGCTTGGATGACCCTATTGCTTCGCAGGAGCAAAAAGATGAGGGACTTGAAGGAGGCGAGATCTCTCCGGAGCGGACTCCTTCTGACGACGTAATTTTGTCCGCTCTCGTTACTCCAGGGAGTGAGTCTTCTTCGAAGAGAAGAAAAAAGCATGGGACATCGAAGAGGAGGGGGAAGAAAATTATCACCACTGAAGAGGAACCGGAAATTGCACCAGTTGCACCTCCCTCCCCTTCTTCCCTTATGCCTTCAGACCGACCTGAAAGACCTGAAAAGCTAACCATTCGGCCGGGTAAAGGGTCTAAAGGCGGCAAGAAGACATGAAGAGTTGGGCTTTTTGATTCCTTTTTTGTGTAATGGTCGGATGTTGTGCAGGCACCGGCCCCTGCTTTTTATTTTGAAACCTGTATCTGCAATATCTGCAATTGAATAAAATGATTCTTTATTTGTACAGACTTTTGTTTGAATTTGAGAATGCATTTATTATTCATTTTTGCACAAGTTTATTTATATGATATTGCGGTGAGCTTGTGGTATGTTGTTTGAGCGTACTAGACCGACGTAGCTATACCACTTTGTATGTAACTATACCATGTTGCCCCCATACCATGAGCTTACTGCAATATCGTATACTTTGAGGGGACTTGCACTCTCGTTTTCTAAAGAATAATTACTTCATTTTCGAAGAGAATTTTCGTAGAGTGCAACTTCCTTCATATAAGTTTCTACGCTTTGTCCTTCGAAGAAATCACTTTTTCCTTTTGCGTATGTATACATTTTGCCAAGTGAATTCTTCTATGTGGTAAAGCGGACCTCTGAATGTACTTTAACTTTCTTCCCCCTTCTTCTTTTTTTAGAATAGGTAAATCGCTCTTCCTTTGAAAGTTAAAGTACGCTCTTGATGAGGATTTTTTTTTTTTAATAAAAAATTGTGCCTCTGAGGAGAGATTTTTTGACGTTTCAACACTTGGAAGTTTTATTTCAATCTTGGTGAAACGTGTTCCTCCAAAGAGTTGTGCCTTTGAAGAAAGCCTTTTCACGTTTCAACACTTGGAAGTTTTATTTCAATCTCGGTGAAACGTGGGCTTCTGAAGAGGTCTTTCTTTTTAATTGTGTCCCCGGGAGGGGGTTGTACCTCTGAGGAGGGATTTCTCACGTTTCAACACTTGGAAGTTTTATTTCAATCTTGGTGAAACGTGTACCTCCAAAGAGTTGTGCCTTCGAGGAAAGCCTTTTCACGTTTCAACACTTGGAAGTTTTATTTCAATCTCGGTGAAACATGGGCTTCCAGGAAGGTCTTTATCTTGTTTTGCATTTCAACTTTGGTGAAGTGAAATTCCGAAGAGCGGTTGTTACACTTCAACTCCTGGCGAAATGTGCCTCCGAAGAGGGCTTTTATTTTGTTTGCATTTCAACTCTGGTGAAGTGTAATTCCGAAGAGCGGTCATAACACTTCAACTCCTGGTGAAATGGGCCTCCGAAGAGGGCTTTTATTTTGTTTGCATTTCAACTCTGGTGAAGTGTAATTTCGAAGAGCGGTCATAACACTTCAACTCCTGGTGAAATGTGCCTCAGAGAGGGTTTTCATCGCCTGGAAGTTACTCTCTCATGGTTGGAGGGTCATAACTCCTCCAATCTTTTTTGTTGAGTAGAGAACTTTCTTTTTTGTGGCGTATGACCCATTAGAGGTCTTTATCCTCCAAAGAGTTGTGCCTCTGAAGAGGACTTGCGCTGCCGATGATGGCTTTGGTTGTTCCTCTGTTCACTTGCTTACGTCTTTTCAATGATCCTCTGCCCCCTTCTTTTTTTTTTTTTTTTACAAGTAACTTGTTTAATCCAAGGAAGTGTGCTTCATTGTCAGGCAATTTCGTGAGAACGAGCACTAGCTTCTTAATTGGATGTTCGTTTGTTCAAACGATCTCAATTTATTAGCAAAGACCCGTTTCTGTCGAAATCATAGGCCGTTCGATTGAAGTACTTCCTATCTAGGATTTGAATTCGGGGCTCTTGTGACTTGAAATTTGGCGAGAATCACATGGTCTTTTTATGTGCAAGTTTCACTTCCATTGTCTGCAAAAATTTAAATCGACATTTCAGCAATACATTCTATGTACTTTTTATATCGAAAATAAAGCAAACATGTAATAATAATAAGGAACACAAGATTTATAGTGGTTCGGCCAAGAAATTGGGCCTACATCCACTTTATATTCTTTCATTATTCTTTTTTGTATCAGTTTTACAATTGCCCTCAATTACAAGAATCATACATTCATAATTCTTTTTACAATATTTCAACAAAATTTTCAAATAAAGTATGGACGCAAATGGTTGCTGTTCCATGCCCTTGGAATTTGATCTCCTTCAATAGTGGTGAGTTTGAATGTGCCGTCAAGAAGCTTTTGACCTATGACATATGGTCCTTCCCAATTTGGCCCAAACACACCTGTCGCTGTCATTATTCTTTTCAGGACTAGGTCTCCAATCTCGAAGCTGCGTTGGCGAACTTTGGAATTGAAATGTCTGGCTATTCTTTGCTGATGAGCTGCAATTCTGAGATTAGCCTCATCTCTTTTTTCATCAAGGAGATCTGGCGCTTCAAGCTGTAGCTCTTCGTTTTCTGCTTGATTGAAATGGATTCTTCTGTGTGAAGGGACTTCTATTTCTACCGGAATCATTGCCTCTGACCCGTATGCCAATGAAAACGGGGTGTGCCCAGTCGCAGTTTTGTGAGTGGTTCTGTATGCCCATAGTGCCAGTGGTAGCTTATCGACCCAACCACCTTTTGCTCTTTCAAGTTGCTTCTTGATGGTTGACTTAATAATTTTGTTCACGGCTTCCACTTGCCCGTTTGCCTGCGGATGAGCTACTGCTGAGAAGCTTTTCCGGATTTTGAATCGCTTGCAAAAATCTTGGAATTCTTCACTCTCAAACTGAGTTCCATTGTCTGTAATTATTTTTTGAGGCACCCCGTATCTGCAAATGATGTTTTTAGTCACAAAACTTATCATCTTCTTTGAGGTGATAGTAGCCAGTGGTTCAGCTTCTGCCCACTTAGTAAAATAATCTACAGCAACAATGGCATATTTAATTCCAGATTTGGCAGTTGGCAACGGCCCTACAAGGTCTATTCCCCATATCGCAAACGGCCATGGACTGACCATCTGCGTGAGTTCAGTGGAAGGAGCTCTAGGAATTTTGGCGAATCTTTGACATCTGTCACATTTTCGGGAATACTCTGCTGCATCTCGATTAATTTCTGGCCAAAAATATCCGTATCGGAGAATTTTCTTTGCTAATGTTTGGCCACCTGAATGATCACCACATTCTCCTCCGTGTACCTCTACTAGGATTGCTTTAGACTCTTCCCTGGATGCACATCGAAGTAATGGCATTGAGAATCCCCATCTGTATAACCGGCCATCCTGGATTACGATCGAGAGGCTTTTCTCAGTAGCTTTTGCCGTTCTTTTGAGTTCCCTGGTAAGGATCCATTGAGCAGATATTCTATTATCGGAGTCATCCATGATTCTTGCTCCTGAGACATGCTCATGATCCAATCAATGTCCATCTCATCAATGCTAGGAGTCGACAGGACCTCCACTGGAGTTAGCCCCAGAAATTGAGCTTTGCCTGTGCTCGAATACTTCGCGAGAGAATCTGCTTTCATGTTTTCTTCTCGAGGAATGTGGCTTATCATGTAATGATCGAAATCACCCAGGAGCTTCCAAGCCTTTGACAAGTAGGCGGGCAGATTCCCCCCTTTTGCTTGGAATTTCTTTTTGACTTGGCATACAATAAGCTGAGAATCACTGAATATCTGTAACGCTCGGATGTTTAATTTTTTAGCAATCCTTAAGCCAGCGATAAGGGCTTCGTATTCTGCTTCGTTGTTTGTTGAAGGAAATTCCAATCTTAGTGCATAGCATAATGATCGACCTTCAGGAGTCTCAAGTACAACTCCGGCTCCAGAACAGTAGTCGTTTCTCGCGCCATCGACATATAACTTCCACTGGATCGGGGAATTGTCGACCGTTTCTTCCTCACTGTCACCCTTATCTGTAAATTCTGCAATGAAATCCGCTAAAGCTTGTCCATTGATTGCTTTCCGGGGATGATAAGTGATGTCATACTGACTGAGTTCAATATTCCACTTTAGAAGACGACCCGAAGTTTCAGGGCGAAACAGGACTTGCTTTAAAGGTTGATCAGTGAGGACTCTGATAGGATGAGCTTGAAAATATTGCCTCAACTTCCTAGACGCAATTAGTAAGCAATAGGCGAGTTTTTCCAACTTAAAGTAATTCATCTCTGCCCCAGTGAGTCTTTTGCTGATATAGTAAACTGGATGTTGAATCCTTTTGTCTTCCCGTATCAGCGCTGCACTTAAAGCATGAGATGATACTGCCAAGTATATAAGAAGATCCTCGCCATCGCCAGGCCTAGAAAGTATTGGAGGCGTCTCCATATGGCGAATCAATTCATCAAAGGCTTTTTGGCATTCGGGAGTCCAATCGAAGTTTTTCTTTCCTTTCTTTAGGGCGTCAAAGAATGGGATGCATTTATCTGTGGCTTTGGAAATGAACCGACTCAAGGCGGCAACTTTTCCATTGAGACTTTGCAATTCCTTCTTTGTTCTAGGAGCTTTGACTTCTTTCAATGCAGTAATTTGAGCTGGACTGGCCTCAATGCCCCTAGCACTCACGATGAAACCTAAAAACTTGCCAGATTCCACTCCAAATGAACATTTTAAAGGATTGAGCTTCATTCCGTATTTTCGGAGGACAGCGAACATGTCTGCTAAGTGTTCTATGTGATCCCGTGCTTTCTTAGACTTTACTAACATGCCATCGACGTAAACTTCCATGGTTTTGCCCAGTTGCGGTTTGAACATAGCATTAACGAGTCTTTGGTATGTTGCCCCTGCATTCTTCAACCCGAAGGGCATAACTCTGTAGCAGTAAAGACCAGTGTCGGTGATAAAGCTCGTGTCCTCCTGATCTAGCTCATGCATCATGATCTGGTTATATCCGGAGTAAGCATCCATAAAAGATAACAATTCGTGTCCCGCTGTTCCGTCTACCAGTTGATCGATTCTGGGTAATGGGAAGCAGTCTTTGGGGCAGGCCTTGTTTAGATCTGAAAAATCGATGCATACTCTCCATTTTCCGTTGGCTTTCTTAACCAGCACTGGATTTGAAACCCAATTCGGATATGTAGATTCTTTGATAAAATTATTCTCCATGAGCCGATCAACTTCTTCTTTTAATGCCGCTGACCTTTCCGGACCTTGAGTTCTCCTTTTCTGCTTTACAGGTGTAAATTTTGGATCAATATTTAGAGCATGCACTGCAACTTCTGGGGATATTCCGCACATATCGGCATGAGTGCAAGCAAAAACATCCAGATTTGCCTTTAAAAAAGATATTAAGATATTCTGAATTGACGCATTAAGTTGTGAACCCACATTCAACACTTTGTTTGGGTCCTTTGGGTCAACAGGTATTGGTATTGTCGTTTCCACCGGTACCACTCTATTTTCCCCTGCACTGACTTTTCTAGGGTCCATCTCTTTCCTTGCTCCACTGTGCTCGCCAGTGCAGGGTCCGCGCTGTAATTGCTACAAGGCTGGTTCTTTGATGCGGACTGGGGCTGCCACATTCTTTCCCATTTCTCTTTTTCTGGTTTCTCGTACCTCTGTCAGATAGCACTCTCGCCCAGCATTTTGATCACCTTTTATAACTCCTACTCCATTGTCTGTAGGGAATTTAATAGTGAGGCACCACGGGGCAAGAACAGCTTTGAACGCTGCCAGAGTTGGGCGACCAAGGAAAGCATTGTAAGCAGAAAATTCGTCGACAATCACAAAAGTTTGCTTACGGACCACTTTTCTCTCTCCTTCTCCAAGTTCCACAAACAAATCAATGGTCCCTACCGGCTGCTTTGGCTCCCCAGTGAAACCAGCAATTTTCTGCGATGAGGCTTGCGCATCAGCCATAGGGATCTTCATTTGGTCGAATGTTTTCTTAAAGAGAATATTGCAGGATGCGCCATAATCAATGAGAACTCTTCTGACAATAGCTGGTCCGATACCAGCCGAGATGACTAGAGGATCCAAAGTAGGAGCTTCAATACCTGCGGAATCCCTTGCTCTGAACACAATATCATCATCGAAAGTTCTTTGTTGCTTCAAAGGCCTAGCACCTTCCAAAACAAATACATCTTCCTCAGTCGGCACATACTTTAAAGCTCTGGTATACCTTTCCATCTCACCCCAGCTTCTGCCTGCTGGGTGAGGTCCTCCTGTAATGACATTAATAATGGGCCTTCCAGATTCATGCCCTGCAGCCTTCTCAATCGTCCTAGGCTGCTGAGTAGGAGCCTGTTGCCCCTGACTAGATGAAGCAGGATTGTTGTTATTCTTTTTCACAAATTGTTGTAGTTTGTTTTCCCTTAGCAACTCTTCAATCAGATTTTTCAACTGGCGGCATTCATCGGTCTCGTGACCGGGTTGATTATGGAAGCGGCAGAACTTCCCACTCTGTATAGCCTTTTTCCCGGTCCTTAGAGGAGGAGGTTTAGGAAAGTCAACAGAATCTTTAATGGCAAGGTAGATACGCTCCGGCGTATCTGATAAAGGAGTATACTCTGATGGCTTGAAGGATCGGGGCTTCTTCAGATTACTCTGTTTCTTCCCATTGTTATTTTCCCTTTTTTGCGCTACAGATTCATTCTTGCGTGGAGCAACAGTGTTATCTTCAGCTTTTTCCAACACTGCCTTTACCGGTACGGGACGGCTTTCTAAGCGTATGAATTCATCTGCTTTTTTATAGAATTTTTCAAGGGAATTTGGTTCCTTCATGTTTAACCATTTCCCAAATTCGCTCGACTTGTCAATACCCTACATCAGATAGGTCAATATCATTCGCTGTTCTGCATTGTCCACCTCAGCTAACGCTATATTAAAGCGGTTTAAGAAAGATCTGATAGTCTCTCCTGGACTCTGCTCCAAACTTGATAGTGACATGATATCTTTGGCTTTTGAGGCATATAGTCTGAACTGCTCCTTGAACTTCCGGGTCAAGTCAGAAAACTGATCGATAGATCGGACGGGCAGCTTGGTGAACCAAAGCAGAGCTACGCCTTCGAGATACACAAGGAAATATCGGCACTTTATTTCATCAGAGGCTCTGGCACCTGTCATGTGCCAATCATATTTGTATAGGAATTCATTCGGATCACTTGTCCCCTTATAAGCTGGAATGGTTGGAGGGACAAACTTCCTTGGGAATTCAGCCTTTAAGATTTTCTCAGTAAATGGAGTCTTACTTGGGGCGAAACCCCATTCTTTCTCGTCTTCGACCCTCTGCATACTCTCTTTCATAATTTGTCGGACCATTCCAGAAAGATACTCCTCATCATGTCGAGTTCTAGATCCACCAACCTCTGGAAGTGTTTGTTCAAAGGGGCTAGCAGCCCTTTCAGGAGCATTTCTTTCTTCAGCATCACGAAGGTTGCCAGCAAAATTCCTCTCATTACCTGCTGGTTGACGGTTTGCCCCAAGCAAATCGTTCAACCTATTTAGAATTAGGGCATTCTGGGCATTTTGAGCCTCGAGTTGTGCATTTTGGGCATTGATCTGTTGGTTCAGCCCTAAAATTGCAGCATCCAGCTCTGCCTTTGTAACTCCGACAGCTGGAGTGGCTTGATTCGATATAGGGGAAGCGGAGGTTCCCTCTTGAATATTTCCAGATCTGACAGATCTACTTTTCCTTCCAGGAGCCATAATCTCGGATAGACTTCTGGTTTTCAAGGAAATTCTCTCTACAAACCTCTGTGAAGCAATGATGATAACTCTCCTGAGTTCAATTCTCAGTGAAAGCACCAAAAATGTTAACGCTAAAAATTGAACGCTAACACCCAGGTGTGTAGAAGGTAATTGTGAAAGCACCACCCGTTGGTACGGGAACAAAATATAAGCAGAGAAATCACAGAGAAGCTATAAAAGACACAATATTTATAGTGGTTCGGCTTAAGATCTAGCCTACGTCCACTTTAAAGCTCTTTATTGCTGATTTGATTATAATTCTTTACAACAATCTTCAATTACAACACACCTAGACAAATAGCTCAAACTCTGATGTAGAAGAATCCCTCGAATGCATGGCGAATGAGTTAGATTTCCTCTTGAGATTTGTTGAAATGTCTTTAGTGATTGGAGTGATAGAAGTGTTGCTTGAACGTTGCTTGAAGTCGAGACAATGGCAGAGTAATGGCGTCCAGGAAGTCAGTCCCCAAAAGTCCCCTGAATGCTCGATGTGGTCATGTATTTATAGGCAAATTTCTAGGCTGAAATTGTTAAGTCATGAGTCGTGACCGACTCAAGATGAGTCGTAAGTCGTGACCGAATCAGGATGAGTCGTATGTCGTAGGCGACTCAACTGGTTGAGCCCAGACTTCCTATCAGAGCGTCTTTGGTCCTCTGTATACAGCACAAGTCCTAACTCGTCTGCGAGTTAATAGGTCGTGGTCCAAGATGAGGCGGCGTTGGATTTCTACATAGTAGCTTTAAGTCGTGGACGACTCAAGCTAAGTCGTGAACGACCTATAATAAGTCGTAGGTCGGTTCTTTGTTGTTTTGGGATTTTAGTCAGTTAGGTCATTTGACACCTTAGGTTGTTGAGTCGTTAGAGAACTTGAGTCGCTAGCTCCATGAGTCGTTAACCCGTTGAGTCGGCCGGCACCTTTAAGTCGCTAAGGTTATAACCCGGTGAGTCGTTATTCCTCCTGAGTCGTTGAGTCGTAACCCTTCAAGGCCGTTGAGTCGGTAACTCCTCAAGGCTGTTGAGTCGGTAGCTTCCTGAGTCGGTAGCTTGTTGAGTCGGTAGCTTCCTGAGTCGGTAGCTTGTTTAGTCGGTAGCCTTATGAACCGTTAAGAACCTTAAGTCGTGAGTCGGCCCAGACCTTGACTCGTTGCCTAAACGGAGTTAACATTTGCCCCTCGAAGTTCACGCCTAAGTCGTAGGTCGTGTGCTTCGACTCATCATAACTCGTGTGCCGATTCAACTACCACTGCTCAAAGCTATAAAAGACTTAAGTCGTTCCCCTTACTTCCTTCTTCTCATTTCTTATCCTTTGAACCGTGTCTGCCATTAACGCATCTTTGAGCTATCAAAGGCGATTCCAACTTGATTTATTTTCGATCATCTTTAGCATCACACCGTGTAAGAGATTTCGCATCTTTTTTCAATTGCTGATGATTGCCGATCTCCGCCTCTGTTTTTCCCCCTTGACCCTTGCGAATATTGTTACATCGGACATTGATGGATTAAAAGCAGGCGGTTTTACCCTACTTGTAATGATTTGAGATTTAAGGCGACCTAGTGGTGTGATGGAGCTGGGGTTAACCATTGCAAGGTTATTGGGTTATCGGGTTATGGATTAGATGGTTAATGGGTTAGGAGTTAGATAGTTAATGGGTCAGGTTGATTCGAACGTTGCTGTAGGTTTGACTTGGCTACTTTGGTATTAATTGGCAGTTTATATTCAAAAAAGTAAACTAATTAACAATTTAACTGGCAGTTTATATGCAATAATAAATTAATTAATAGTTTAATCCAATAAATCTAATTTAACTAAGATGATGATTAAAAATATGCCAAACTGTCATAAATAAATTTCTAATCACATCAAAAATTAATTTAACACACACAAGAAATTTTATAAGTTGTGAGTGGGTTAAAATACTCACCTTTTGAATTTAAATTGAATTTAAATCCAATTTAAACCCAAAATTTGAACTGTCTCAGAATTTGACTTGCGTCAAAATGTAACAACCCTAGATTTTTATTTATATTTTTATTTTGACTTTATTTTTATTTTCTAATTATTTTCAAAAAAAAAATTATTTCAAACATTTTCATTTTAAATATAAATGTTTATTATTATATGAATTATAATTTCAAACTGGTATAAATTGAATATTTTTCCGAAAAGTGGATTTTTGGTCAATCTGGTCAAACTTTGACTTTTAAATTTAAATTTTTGAATTTTATCTTTTATTATGTGAATATATTAAATTTCAAGAATACTCCTTTTCGTTTCGTTGAAATCTGATTTATATTGTGAAAGTTGTGCTTTTTACAATATTGGGTGTAAATTGAATTATTTAATAAAATTATCTATTTTAATTTATATAAATAATATTTTTATTTGTCAAATCATGTTCTAATATGTGTTATATCACATGGTAGATGGATATTTTATTTTAAAACATTTTCAAAGTGATGTCATAATTTTTCCAAAAAATTACTGTATTTATTTCCGATTTTTAAAGGCTGTTCTCCTATTTTCTGCTATTTTCTCCATTAAAACTTTATTTAAATTAAAATTTATATATTTATGTTGTGAATGCATTTTTATTTTATGTTGTTATCTTTGTTTAAAAATATTTTACAAGTCCATATGAATTTTCCAAAATTTATTCCATTTAATTTCAAATTTTCTAGACTAGTTTTCATTTTGTACTATTTTCTTATTTTAATCATATATAACAAATATTTATTTATTTATATTTTTTATATTTGTTATATTTTCGAATTTTTAACTGAAATTATATGTATTTTCAGATATTTAAACTTTTAAAAAGAAAATATAGAAATTTGAAAGGTTTTGGTGACTTTTTATCTCCTAAGGCCTTTTATATTCCTGCCTTTTCACATTTTAACCATATCTTTTCATTAATTGGCCATTACTCCTCACATTCTTCAAGCACTTCTCTCGCTCCATTTTCACATATTGGAAACCTTCTCATCCTCAAAGTTCATGGCCTCCACTGCTGAGCAAAAGTTTGGTAAAATTCTTCTTCTTTTCTTCTCATTTCTTCCTTGTTTTTCTTATGTATTTGCACTTGCCTTCAACTTTGTATCTCAGCCCTTGCTCTTCCTTCACCCTGGCCACCTCCACCACTACCACATCAGGCCACCATCTCCTCCAGCCTACAGACCTTCCATAGCCATGGCCTTTCATGAAGTAGATCCACCTAAAAAATGAACAAAACTCCACCTAAATGTTCATAGCCTAGCCTAACTTGTTCCACCACCTCTCTCCTCCACTTTGACTGGCCAAATACCATCACCACCAGCCAAAACCTAAGACTTGGACCTTTGTAGCACCTATAGTTGATCCTTCCATATCAGGCCATGCCCAATAGTCCCTTGGTCGAACCCATTTAGGCCTAGAAATCTATGTTGTTGCTTGTAGTTGTGTTACCTTGTTTTGAAATTCAAGCACATATCCTCCATCTCCTCTTTATATTGCTTTGGCCGACCCCTATATGACCTGAACCTGATCCAAACCTGATCCAAAAACATCCCATTACAGTGTCTTTCTAGGCCATAGCTGAAGTATAAGTGGTTGAATGCAAGTGCAAAAGCTCTAGCTTTGAATTGTGTAGTTATTCCTAGCATTGTTTGTAATACTTTGGTTTGTAATTCATGTTTTTTTTGTGTAAATATATTCTAGGCAATTAGTGTTGGCTCTCCACACTCAAATCGTATTTGAGTTGTCATGCCTTCGTAGTCTTTGTGTTGTGTGCTTTGTTGGCAAATCTCCAGCTTTGACAGGTGAGTAATACTCACCAGACAATTTGTACCTATATAAGTAGTAAACTGACATTGCTTGAATCTGTAATGCATTTCATCATGTTATAACTGCTATATTATTATCACATGATGTTCATACCTGTTATTACACCTATTATACCATATATCACTGTTATTTCATGTTATTCTGTTATTTATATCAGTTATCACCATTGCAAGTTCACTTTAGAATAGAATAACCATAGGTTGAAATGATACATGCCCGAACGGGCTTTAGAATAGGAGAAAATCATTATGGGCTGAAATGATAGGCCTGAATGATTTTCAATTATTTTCATTTACTTGGGATTGCGGGTTTGAAATGGTCAAACCCAGTTTTTCTTTGTAAATTACGGGTTGAAATGATATATTACCCGTATCACTTTACCTAGGGTAGAAAATGAAATACAGACCCGTTGTTAAAATATGTTTTTCTAAAAATTTTTAATTTTTTTTAGAAATGTCAATATTATAGTATTTTGATTTAAAACCTAATTAAAAATTATTTTTGTAAAGTATTATCGATTTTTTGAGAGTTTATAAGTGAAATAAGTAGCTGGTAAAGTTAGAAATTTGAAATGTAAGTTATTATGGAAATTTTAATTTGGTAACGAAATGGAATTTGAATTTAATATGAAATATGATAAATTTATGATATTTTGAATCAAATGAATTTAAAATGATTTTATAATATATTAATGATTTTTAATAAAGTTAAAGTGTGAAATGAATGAATATTTAAGTTGAAATTTTGAAGTATAACTAAAATTAGAAATTTGTGAATTTGGCTTGAAAGTGAATTTTAAGTTAAGCAACTAAAAATGAAGTTAAGTTATATTTGAAAATTTTAAACTTAAGTGTTAATTTAAATTTAATTTAATGAATTTAAAATTTAAGGTTGGAATTTAATAAGTGAATTATTATTAAATCTTGATTTTTGAATGGAAATTTAACTTTATAAAATAATGAATATAAGGGTATTTAAATGATGATTATAAAAGTGAAATTTTATGATTTTATAAGTTAAAAACGATTTAAATAAAATATAATTGTTGTGAAATTCTACTGAATATTTGAAGTTAATTAACTGCATTTCTGAAATGCTATTAATTCTAATGTAAATGATAATACAACATTTGTAAATGCTGTAGTTGATAATAATGAACTAAATGGCTAAATTTTATTAAAGGCTATTATAGCATTTTGTAAATGTTATAATTATTGAATTTAACTAAGTTATTTGCAGCTAACGTAACCCTATTGCAGCATTTTAAAATGCTGTCTTTTGTTAAATTGAACTATTTTGAATGTGACTTTCCGTAGCATTTTCTAAATGATATGAAAGGTAAATTTTTACTGTTTTGATAAAATTAAGTGAATGAGCAAACTTTGAAAAGTTTAAAATTTTAAACATTTAATAATTTTATTATTAAATATAATAACTTCTTTTTTTGATTTAGAATGAAGTAATGTGTTTTGAAATATAAACTATTTGAAATGTGTGTTGAAATGGTATTTTAAATAAATGAATGTGGTTTGGAAAATAATATATTTCGATACTTTGAAATGGATTTTTGAATGATATTGAATTTTGAGATGATACTAGATTTCAAAGTATAAAATACCATTTTGAAATTTTAACCACGGGATGTATTTAATTTATAGTTTAACTGATTCTTAAGGGATGGGCGATCCCAAGCATCCTTTAAGTTATTGTGAATTTCTACTACAGTTCACTTGAGTTGGTTTACATTGTATAAGTATATATTGTCCTGACTCGAGTGTTTTGTGTTTTACTTTACGCTCGGGTCAGTCTGAGTATTTACAGCTTAGCTTTGGATATCTTTTCTGGAGCTAGGAATTGCTGGAGATTTTGCTTGTCTAGTTATTCATCCCTTCAGTTTCAGTTGTTCTATTTCAGCTTCGTATTGATAAACTGTTATGTAATTGAGATTTCTATTTTGTATGTTTTTTTCAGACTGATATTATGTATTATGTTTTGAGAGTTTGTTATAGTAGCTTCATGAACTACAATGGTATTTTAATTTCCGCTCGAGTTATTCTTATATTTCTGTGTCTATGATTCTGTGATTGTATTTCATTTGCTCCAAAATTATTTACAATGCGATATTTTAAGCAATTCGAGTCCGGCATGTGTGGATGCGAATGGCATAAAATATCGGGTTGTTACAGTTGGTATCAGAGCTTTAGTTTTAGGCATACCTTAGCCTGCGTAGCAAAAAACTCATTAGAGATAGGGTAGAAATACCCTAAAATGAGTGAAATCAATCTCATAATCCTTTCTTTGTGGGAGAACGTATTTTCGAAGTACAAAATAATTTCCAATAGTTTTTAAAGTATTATCAAAGATTCTTTTTGATATAAAAAATTTCTTATTTTGAAACCAAGATTTTCTAAACTTCATCCCTTCTCTATCCATCTTGTTAGAAATATTTTGATTAGGATTCTTATCGATTAGGATTCCTTGAACTGTGGAATGCTCCAACTTGTTCTGAAATCCAGTCTTGTCTTCCATATTTTTACCCTTTTGATTTTCGGCATTCTGTAACCCCACTTTGGAGTGACCTCTCTAAAGAGCGGTGATTCCGTAAATCCTTTGAATGATTTGTAAAGGGGAGAAGTTCCTTTATAATTGGCATTGATTCATCGGAGATTTCTGTATCCTCGGATGTCGATGCTATCAATCTCATGCTCTATCTAGATCCTATATTTGGCGGTCGAAGGTCGATTTGCCTTAGATTTCCGTATTGATTATATTCCTAAAGTCTGGGTTGACCGGTTAAGGTCGCCCGCGATTTATATACTCTTATCTATCCTCTATTTGGTAATTAAATGATCTCATCTTCATTTGTGTTTATCTTCGAACTAGAATTCTATTTGATTAGAGTTCCTCTAATTTCGAATCTTTTTTGTTTGAAATCCTTCCTTGAATCATCCTTTTGAAATTTGTGTTTGGTTGTATTTTGAAATTGTGCATACATCGAAATTATTAGGGATGGCCATATTTTTATATATAAAAGTGAAATGTTTTCGATAAGGATTATATACCTTTCAAAAATGAAAATTTGAAATTTCGAAAGAATTTGAAATTTTGAAAATTTTATAAGAACTTGATTTAATGATTTATAACTGAAGGGTTTTGAATTTGAATTTCGAGGAATCAGATTCCGGTGTTTTGAAATCGGTTTTAAGATTTTGGAAAATATATAATGATAATAATAATATGATTTAAAGACTTTTTTTAAATAAGAAATGTATTCGAATGTATTGGAATAAATTTCAATGATTTTGAAGGAATTTCA
Organism: Allium cepa; assembly: GCA_030765085.1. Taxonomy (NCBI): domain Eukaryota; kingdom Viridiplantae; phylum Streptophyta; class Magnoliopsida; order Asparagales; family Amaryllidaceae; genus Allium; species Allium cepa. The sequence goes on along the minus strand of CM060945.1, from coordinate 604,196,085 downwards.
AAGAAGTTTTTTAAAGTTAATTGAAGTCCAGAACTCACTTATGTCGCTGGAAAATAATTTCGGTGATGAATGCATGCATCATCGACATTGATTTTCGAGTTTCTGAGTGAGGGAGAGGCCACTCTAGTAGCTTTGCTATGCGAGTGATTTTGTGAAACCAATTTTGATTTCAGATTTCGAAGTATGGTTTGATATTCGAAAGATATATCTGTATGTATATATATATATATTTGAAAAGATTTAAAGTAAGCCGATGTTCAGTCCTCGAGTTTCAGATTTTGAAACCTAACTTTTGAAATTGTTTTACTGATTTAGTGTTGATTTCCAACTCTTGGATTGAAAATATGATTTCTTCGACTATTTTAAGATTCGAGCACTTCCAAATCAAGGTTAATTTTTCAATGCTAAATTTTTTTGAAAGGTATAAGGTATTTGACAAAGAATATAAGTTTAGTTTGTATGTTTCATGTATGAAATAATATGATTTTATAAGTTGAAACTGTTTTGTTAAGTAAATAAATAAGACTATTTTAAATTATACTAGTATGCAATTTAGTTTTGAAATGTTTTGGATAAAAATTAGTCTTCAAATGTTTGAGAAAAATTTGGTTTTAAATGTTTTAACTTAGTAACATCTTTATGAAACTATTTATTTAACAAGTTGGAATAGATACATAAGTTGTATGTATGCTGTTTTGTTCGCATAATTAATCTGATCCAAGTTTGAGTACACAAGTTCGAGGTGAATTACACCAATTCGTGTTAGGATTTTTCATTTGATTCTTGATGGCGAATATTTAATATTTATTTTGGGCTTGATTCTAGAATTCTCTACCATAGTATAAGGCTATGCAAGGAGACTGATGGCTTTTAGTCGAGAAACCATGTCGAAGTCCGCATTATGGAAGTCGAATGGACAATACTAGTTCGAAAGTGAACTTGTATGACAAAGCGAGCGATCGAATGTAATGTTGCGAAATGATGACATATGTAAGTAATAATGAAGTAAAATTTGAGATATATGAAATTGTAAAATTTATTTTGAAATATGGTATATTTAAGCCATGAAACATATTTAAGATTGGATAGTTTATTTTATAAATCAAATCTATATTTGGAATTTGATAATATTTGAAATGGTTTTGTTGGAAACTAAATTGAATTGATACTGATGGTTTGAATGGAATTAAAATTTGGAAATTTTAGATTTTGGTTTAATTGAATAAATTTGTGAAATGTAAAGAATTAAGGGAATGTTTTATGATTTCAAGTGTATCATTTCAAAATGTTATGATTCTCAAAGTGTAATGATTTGAAGTACTTGGTTTCGAAAGATTTTTAACTTTGAAAGTATTATGATTTTTGAAGTGAATATATGTTTGAAATGGAAATGAACTTGTTTGACCAAAATTTTGTTGATTTGGAAACTTGGATTATTTTCTAAATCCATTGTTTGAGAAACTTTGAAATTAAATTTATGTAATTTGGAAGAAATGATTTGGTGAAATCATATATGATTATGAAACTGAAACATTATTGAAAAGAATTAAAATTGAGAACCTTGATTATTTAAATACTTTGATTTGGGAGTTATCAAACTTGTATAAAATTGATTTGTATAAGGATGCAGTAGATTTGAAAACTATTGATTTGAAAACTGTTGATTTGAAAAGGTACCCAATTTTGAAAAGTGAAATCTTATATAATCGAAATCTATATAAGTGTGATTTGATATTCTATTGTTTTGAAAAGTATTTGATTTGAAATGAAATCTTATATAAAATAAACTTTATATAAGTATGATATTTGGAAGTTATTTTGAAAGGTACTATATGATATATATTTTCGAAGTAAAGATATGGAAAGTGCCTTCTGCTTGATATCCGCTTTGTGGCCACACTGTTGATTCATTCTATCGATATTATTCTCTCTCTTTGATTTGGGTTTTTCGGATATGATACTCTAGTGTTCGTCGAATTCCATGGCGATCACCATGGTCTTATGATCGCGACTGCATAGCGCAAGTGCCTGGCTGAGCTGGCCTGGGGGTACGGATTGTTTCCTGAGGGATCCAGGCGTAACAATTGTGTATCCTGCACTCTATGTAGGTCGCATTAGTAGCGAAACTGCCTGGCTGAGATGGCCTAGGGGTACGGATTGTTTCCTAGGGGATCCAGACGTAACCATTGTGTATCCTGCACTCTACTAGTCATCATGGCGTAACTCGCAGGGCAGAGAAAGCTTACAGATACGGATTGTTTCCTAGGGGATCCAGGCGTAACCATTGAGTATCTACGATCCATAATTAGACAACTGTTTTGATTTGGTTGATTTGTTTGGATCGTACTTTTCATATCAGTTTTAAAAGAGTTTTCCAGTATTTTCACTGGGTGTTGAAACAAGCCTACCAAGTACCTGGAGAATTCTAGCTTTGCGTGTGATCAACGTATGGCTAGAGTCTCCAAGAACGAAAGTAAACTTGTTAAGACATCGAGTTATAAAAGTATTTTGGTAAAGTATGGTATAAAGGATATTTTGATCATTATGTAAAATGTTTTAAATATTGATCACTTCGAACTATCAAATTTGGATCAAATGACTATTTATCATATTACAAAATGTGTAAAATGTTGCAAATATAAAATTTTAATTGAAATGTCTAATGTTTTAAAAATATGGTTCATCCTTGTCTTTCAACCCGCTTTCCCTCCTAGCTACTTTTTCCCTACCTTCTCTCTGGGACGTCTTCCAACCCATTTGTTCTTTCATATCAAATGACGCTTTCAGTTTATACCAGTTTATACCAGTTTGAAATTATAATTCATATAATAAAAATTTTGACTTTATTTTTATTTTGAAATTATTTTAAAACTTGTTTTATTTCAAACATTTCATTTTAAATATAAATGTTGATTATTATACGAATTATAATTTCAAACTGGTATAAACTGAATATTTTTCCAAAAAGTGGATTTTTGGTCAATCTGGTCAAACATTGACTTTTAAATTTAAATTTTAAATATTTCAATTTTTTAATTTTATCTTTTATTATGTGAATATATTAAATTTCAATAATATCACTTTTCGTTTCGTTGAAATCTGATTTATATTGTGAAAGTTGTGCTTTTTACAATATAGGGTGTAAATTGATTTATTTAATAAAATTATCTATTTTAATTTATATAAATAATATTTTTATTTGTCAAATCATGTTCTAATATGTGTTATATGACTTGTTAGATATATATTTTATTTTAAAACATTTTCAAAGTGATGTCATAATTTTTCCAAAAATTTACTGTATTTATTTCCTATTTTTAAAGGCTGTTTTCTTATTTTCTGCTATTTTCTTCATTAAAATTTTATTTAAATTAAAATTTATATATTTATTTTGTGAGCACATTTTTATTTTATGTTTTTATCTTTGTTTAAAAATATTTTACAAGTCCGTATGTATTTTCCAAAATTTATTCCATTTAATTTCAAATTTTCTAGACTAGTTTTCATTTTGTACTATTTTCTTATTTTAATCATATATAATTAATATTTATTTTTTTGTATTTTTTTATATTTGTTATATTTTAGAATTTTTAATTGAAATTATATGTATTTTCAGATATTTAAACTTATATAAAGAAAATATGGAAATTTGAAAGGTTTTGGTGACTTTTTATCTCCTCAGGCCTTTTATATTCCAACCTTTTCACATCTTAACCATATCTTTTCATTAATTGGCCATTACTCCTCACATTCTTCAGGAACTTCTCTCACTCCATTTTCACGTATTGGAAAGCTTCTCATCCTCAAAATTCATGGCCTCCATTCCTGAGCTAAAGTTTGGTAAAATTCTTCTTCTTTTCTTCACATTTCTTCCTTGTTTTTCTTATGTATTTGCACTTGCCTTCACCTTTGTAGCTCAGCCTTGCTCTTCCTTCACCATGGCTACCTCCACCACTACCACATCAGGCTACCATCTCCTCTAGCCTACTGACCATCTATAGCCGTGGCCTCTCATGAAGTAGATCCACCTAAAAAATGAACAAAACTCCACCTAAATGTTCATAGCCTAGCCTAACTTGTTCCACCACCTCTCTCCTCCACTTTGGCTGGCCAAACACCACCACCAGCCTGAGCCTTGGACCATTGTAGCACCTGTAGTTGATCTTTCCAGATCAGGCCATGCCCAATAGTCCCTTGGCCGAACCCATTTAGGCCTTGAAATCTATGTTGTTGTTTGTAGTTGTGTTGCCTTGTTTTGAAATTCAAGCACATATCCTTCATCTCCTTTTATATTGCTATGGCCGACCCCTGTATGACCTGAACCTGATCCAAACCTGATCCAAAACCATTCCATTACAGTGTCTTTCCAGGCCATAGCTGAAGTATAAGTGGTTGAATGCAAGTGCAAAATCTCTAGCTTTGAATTGTGTAGTTATTCCTAGCATTGTTTGTAATATTTTGGTTTGTAATTCATGTTTGTTTTTTTTGTGTAAATATATTCAATGCAATTAGTGTTGGCTCTCCACACTCAAATGGTATTCGAGTTGTCGTGCCTTCATTGTCTTTGTGTTGTGTGCTTTGTTGGAAAATCTCCAGCTTTGACAGGTGAGTAATACTCACCAGACAATTTGTACCTATATAAGTAGTAAACTGACATCGCTTGAATCTGTAATGCATTTCATCATGTTATAACTGCTATATTATTATCACATGATGTTCATACCTGTTATTACACATGTTATATCATATGTCACTGTTATTTCAAGTTATTCTGTTATTTATATCAGTTATCACCATTGCAAGTTCACTGTAGAATAGAATCACCATAGGTTGAAATGATGCATACCCGAACGGACTTTAATATAGGAGAAAATCGTTATGGGCTGAAATGATAGGCATGAATGATTTTGAATTATTTTCATTTACTTGGGATTGCGGGTTTGAAATGATCAAACCCGGGTTTTCTTTGTAAATTACGGGTTGAAATGATATATTACCTGTAGCACTTTACCTAGGCTAGAAAATGAAATACAGACCCGTTGTTAAAATATGTTTTTCTAAAAATTTTAAAATATTTTAGAAATGTAAATATTATAATATTTTGATTTAAAACCTAATTAAAAATGATTTTTGTAAGGTATTATTGATTTTTTTGAGAATTTATAAGTGAAGTAAATAGCTGGTATTGAAATGTAAGTTATTTTCGAAATTCTAATTTGGTAATGAAATGGAATTTGAATTTAATATGAAATATGTTAAACTTATGATATTTTGAATCAAATGAATTTAAAATGATTTTATAATATATTAATGATTTTTAATAAAGTTAAATTGTGAAATGAATGAATATTTAAGTTGAAATTTTGAAACATAACTAAAATTGGAAATTTGTGAATTTGGCTTGAAAATGAATTTTAAGTTAAGCAAATAAAAATGAAGTTAAGTTATATTTGAAAATTTTAAACTTAAATGTTAAGTTAAATTTAATTTAATGAATTAAAAATTTAAGGTTGGAATTTAATAAGTGAATTATTATTAAATCTTGATTTTTGAATGGAAATATAACTTTATAAAATCGTGAATATAAGGGTATTTAAATAATGATAATAAAAGTGAAATTTTATGATTTTATAAGATAAAAATTATTTAAACAAAAAATATAATTGTTGTGAAATTCTACTGAATATTTGAAGTTAATTAACTACATTTCTGAAATGCTATTAATTCTAATGTAAATGATAATACAGCATTTGTAAATGCTGTACTTGATAATAATGAACTAATTGGCTAAATTTAATTAAAGGCTATTATAGCATTTTGTAAATGTTATAATTTTTGAATTTAGCTATAATTTTTGAATTTAACTAAGTTATTTGAAACTAATGTAACCCTATTGCAACATTTTAAAATGCTGTCTTTTGTTAAATTGAACTATTTTGAATGTGACTTTCCGTAGCATTTTCTAAATGATATGAAAGGTGAATTTTCACTATTTTGATAAAATTAAGCGAATGGGAGAACTTTGAAAATTTTAAAATTTTGGAAATTTAATAATTTAATTATTAAATATAATAACTTCTTTTTTTTTGATTTAGAATGAAGTAATGTGTTTTGAAATATGAACTATTTGAAATGTGGGTTGAAATGGTATTTTAAATAAATGAATGTGGTTTGGAAGATACTATATTTTGATTTTTGAAATGGATTTTTGAATGATATTGAATTTTGAAATGATATTAGAAAAGTATAAAATACCATTTTGAAATTTTAACCACGGGATGTGTTTAATTTATAGTTTAGCTGATTCTTAAGGGATGGGCGATCCCAAGCATCCTTTAAGTTATTGTGCATTCCTACTACAGTTCACTTGAGTTGGTTTACATTATATAAGTGTATATTGTCCTGACTCGAGTGTTTTGTGTTTTACGCTCGGGTCAGCCTGAGTATTTACAGCTTAGCTTTAAATATCTTTTCTGGAGCTAGGAATTGCTGGAGTTTCTGCCTATCTAGTTATCTATCCCTTCAGTTTCAGTTGTTCTATTTCAGCTTCGTATTGATAAACTGTTATGTAATTGAGATTCTATTGTATATGTTTATTTCAGACTGATATTATGTATTATGGTTTGAGAGTTTGTTATAGTAGCTTCATGAACTACTATGGTATTTTAATTTCCGCTCGAGTTATTCTGATATTTCTGTGTTTGTGATTCTGTGATTGTATTTCATTTGCTCCAAAATTATTTACAATGCGATATTTTGAGCAATTCAAGTTCGGCATGTATGGATGCGAATGCTTAAAATATTGGGTTGTTACACAAAATGTCTGAAACTATATTACGATCCCAACGCAAAAACCCACGTGCGAAACGGAGCTTGTATGTGAAAGTTATCGATATTAGAACGAATGAATTTCAAAATTAAAAGAAAATAAAATAAATAAAGAAATCACCTTCCGCCATATCACTACTCTCGGCACCCAGGCCTAAAAATCGTGCACGCTTTGGAAAATATGACCCAAAACTCCACCAAAACCAAAAACTGTACCGCCGCAAACATCTTACAACCCACGCGCGAGATCGGCTAGGACCGCCGCCGCTACCCACTATCTGAATGCCGCACCTCCTTCTCCAGTATCTCCTCACGTGATGAACTTGCCCAAGCTTGAAAAATTGCACAATAGCCGCTACCTAATTCGAACCCTAGTTTGAATTTTTATCCAAATTCAGCCGTTGATTCGGCGCAAAAACTATACCGATGAACTCCCCATCGTCCACTCTACAAAACCAAGAAATGATTCAACGATCCGAAAACATTCATCGACGAACGATGAACGGCCATGAATGTTTCATTGATTTCCGACCACACCGAAATGCAGATTGAAAAACGGAGAGTAGAATTGACATGCGCTCTTCGAGAGCATTAAATCGATATAAATATGATATTGTTTGGAGAGTTTGAATTTTTGACTTTGGATTTGATTTGGAATTGTATTGGGAATTAGGGTTTGCAGCCATTGGAAAGAGAGCTGATACAACATACAGAAATGAGGTATAAGAAATGAATTAGGGTTTATAACAGGGTATATATAGACAAAGCTGAAATAGAATAGATGGGCACGACTGATTTGCGCATTGAATGATAAAATGGCCCGAAAAGCTCGTTTCGACTCCGGTACGAAATTGGATCAACCCAAATATCAAAATAGATGTTTTAAAATATTTAAAAACCAAAGGAACAGGTTTCAGGTCCAAATTCCATCGTATAAAGAAGTTATACTAAAATGAAATTGTTTCAAATTAATTTCAATTGAATTCAATTTAATTGATTTCAAGGCGTTTCACGTTCGTACGATCAAAAGACAAGTCCATTCGCTACGAAACTTGAAACCTTATAATAATTCACCGTTACGGATCCGATGAAGCTGGTTTAATCAAAGTCCGAGTCAGTGGCCAAAATGACTATTTTTACATTAATTAAATAAATTAATAATTAATTAATTAAATCAAAATTTTCAATTTCAATTCGATAATTGACAAATTTCATCATTTTTGATTTCTTAATCACTTATAATGATCTAAACAAATTTAAATGTCAATTTATAGATGATTAATTTATAAATTTTAGTGTTAGCCTCAATTCATTAAATTCAAAAATTATAAATAAAATTCCCACTAATCCCATTTAATTAAATAAATTAATTATTATTCCATTCATTATTGTCAAATAGATGGATTTAACATTGGATTCAAAACTATTACATTAACATTCTCACATTCCATCTTAATTTCAAACAACGTAATATTTAGATATTTTAATTTCATTTAATTGCAATTAATCCAATTATTGAATTTTACATTTCAATTAAATAAATAAAATCTTGATTTCCATCCTTTAAATCAACCACTTGTCGTATTATAAATAGAATTAACATTATTTCCTGTATTTATACTAATATAACATGGAATTGAGATTCATTGCAACCGATTACAAATTTTGATTTAATGGACTAAATAAATGACTACTTTATAATAATTGTTGCCACCAACTCTTAATCGTATTTATATAATGTATCATTTCCAAACAATTACCTACAGAACGTTGATTTTATTCAATTGCTATTTATTATTATTACTTAACTGATTAATTCAATATTTGCGTTTGTTTTTCTTATATTAAATTTGTTACCAAATATTCCTATTTACAATCAATTATAACCCTGTAATTGTTTCAGTCAGTTAGGATTGCATTGAATTAATTATAAATTCATTAACGAACTACAAATTTTTATTCCTTCCAATATTAAATAACAAAATTGATTACGTAACACTATTCTTACCCAGCTATCATTAATTTTATACTAATTCATCAATTTGTTCAATATCTACTCTTGTTTCCTTATATTACCTTATGAATAAAATATGCATTTCCATTGCTTTATTACATTTACACTTTACAATAACAATTCTTAACCACATTAATGAGACATTTAATTTAATTTAAATGTAATTGATTTCCAATAAATTTGCCAGACTAGATATATCCGGGTAATTTAGGATGATTGTTAGCATAGCCTTAAAATTTCACTTAGGCTTATAATTTCAATTATCTATTATAATTACTTACATTAGATGAATTCATTCCATTACCATAAATCATACATTAAGGTTCATTTAATTCTAATTGATTCCCATTTTAATTATTAAACCAAATGAACAGGTAACTTATAACAAGTGTTACTATGACTTTAATTACACTATTTCCTTAATATATACTAATATATTACACTATGACTTTAATTACACTATGACTTTAATTAATATTATTTCCAATTATTTCCTTAATATATACTAATATAACTTTGAATTGAGATTCATTGTAATTGATTACAAATTTTGATTTAATGGACTAAATAAATGACTACTTTATAATAATTGTTGCCACCAACTCTTAATCATATTTATATAAGTTATCATTTCCAAACAATTACCTACAGAACGTTGAATTTATTCAGTTACTATTTTTTATTATTACTTCGTTGATTAATTCAATATTTGCATTTGTTTTTCTTATATAAATTTATTCCCAAACATTCCTATTCACAATCAACTGTAACCCTACAATTGTTTCAAGCAATTGGGATTGCATTGAATTAATTAATTATTAGCTTACATCAACATTCTTACATTTCATTCTCGTTATAAATTCATTAACGAATTATAAATTTGTATTCCTTCCAATATTAAATAAAAAAATTGATTATGTAACATTATTCTTATCCAACTATCATTAATTTTATACTAATTCATCAATTTGTTCAATATCTACTCTTGTTTCGTTATATTACCTTATGAATAAAATATGCATTTCCATTGCTTTATTTATTTACACTTTACAATTACAGTTCTTACCCACATTAATGAGGCATTTAATTTCATTTAAATGTAATTGATTTCCAATAAATTTGGTAGACTAGATATATCCTGGTAATTTATGACGATTGTTACCATAGCCTTGAAATTTCACTTGGGCTTATTATTTCAATTATCTATTATAATTATTTACATCATGTGAATTCATTCCATTACCGTAAATCATACATTAAGGTTCATTTAATTGTAATTGATTCCATTTTAATTATTAAACCAAATAAACAAGTAACTTATAACAAGTGTTACCATGACTTTGATTACACTATTTTCTTTAAAAAATGCGATTTCACTTCAGTTGTCAATAATTTTTTTTAATAATCATTGCTACAATTCATTCTTAACATTTACTTCAATATAAATTAAAAAAATTTATTTCTTTATAAATTTAACTACAAAAAACTTATTAATTTGACTAATTTTAATCATTGAAATTTATGGGTCGTTACACTCTCCCCAACTCAAAACTTTTAGTCCCCGAAAAGGAAAAATGAGGGAAAAGAAGAATTAGGAAATCAATATATCTTACTTAAAACATTAAATTTATAAACAAATAAATTTACAAAATTAATTAATTTAAATAAAATTTACCAAATTTTTTTCCATTAAATCTTTTTATACTCAAATTAATAAAGTTTGGAAAACATTTTCAAAATATTTTCTAAGTCCCAAATTTACGGAAAATTTCAACAAAGTCTCCTTTGTACAGAGAGGCTTGGGAGAAAATATAATATCAAATATAACAATTTACAACATATATTTTCCAAAATAATATATCCCAAGACGGGAAAAACAATATAATAGTGCTAGAAAACCGTAAGCCTATTTGTCGGGCAAACAACGCCTATTTTATGAAACCAAAAGCAGTAGCAATTGCTTCCATAACCTGCATTTCACTTATATAATCCAAAAAGGTTAACAATTATATAAATGGAAATATTTAAAGTGGTTTCAACCGTAAACAAAAAAATCAATACAAACATCAATCACTTGCAACAAGGCATAAAACCATCAATCAACACAAATCAGTCATTCATTCATATCAAACAAACAAATAGTTGTTCGGGTTCAAACTTTAAATTGCACAGAATGGAAAATAAATTACTTAGTGCACCATTTACTCAAAAGTCTTAGACGAAACTAAATAGATTATTTATTCATCCAAACAATTTTAGTATCCTTACCCAAACAACCATAACTAAACAAACAACAATTTCAAACAATAGATCAATTTCATTCTTATTAATTTCATTTCATACGCTTGTTGTTCGATTTCCTTTTTATCCATATACTGATTTATCTTTTTATTTTACATTCACTTCTTACAACATTTTACTTCTATTCATTGGTACTATGTTTATTTCATTTATTTTCATTTATCACTTACAAATCTTATTTCATTTATTAATGCCATCTTTTATTAATTATACATAATTTCATTTATTAATATTCATTTATTCATAATATTCATGTTTGATTCAATTTCTTTGCATATTAATTCATTTACTAAGGTTTATAATCATTTATTTATAATACTTACCTTTCTATTATATTAAATCAGTAATATTTCCAAATATACTTAAGTTTATAACAACTACAACAAATAAATCCTTATCTATTAATGAATGTATTGAATAGTTTCATCACTTTTAGGTTTGCTTGTAAAATTTTCCATTACACTTTCTTATTAACATCTCAACTTTTGTAATCAGTGAGTTATATATATGTTTTTAAGAATGTAATCGAAAGTTATACAAGTTTGTTCTATTTCCTTTAATTAACTTAATGTTCAATAATATTATCCTTTGTCTTATAGGTTACATATTTCAAATTTCTTTAAATTTTATTCATAACCTAGCATTAAATCTCTTATTTTAACTAAAGGCTCCAATTATTAATTAGTTACATTCCATTTCACTACAGGGCGGGAAAGAAGGATAAAAGCCAATTGCTATAATAACTGAAACTATTAATTAACGGAAACTTAAGAACTAGATACGGGTTCAATTCCAAATCATTTTAAAATAATAAATTAAATGTATATACTTACAACTTATATATCTAATTATATTTAAAAAAATTTAAAATTTATATTCGTTTATCAAAATGAACCTGCATTAACACTACTATAATGGTCTACCCACTTCGAAACTCGAAAATGAATGTCGATGATGCGTGCACTCATCACCGAAATTATTTTCCAGCGACAAAGAGGGGAGTACAGAACATATTTCCTTTCAAAGTTTCTTTAAAACAATTCTTTCAAATTATACTGAAATATTTATATCAAAAAATACTTCTAATAATATCATTACTATGTTCCAAAATCATTCAAAAGAAACTTTCAAAACCCGGGAACTTAAGTTCTTAATTTCCAGTTTATTCTCACTTATTTCACTTTCAATTTATATTCCAATCAATATTTATAAATTTGACTACCTAACAATCAATATATTTCAACCAAATATATATATCATTTATAAAATTTTATTTTATATATAGAAATATAATAAGAAAAATTATTTCATTCACCTATATTCATAACAAATATTGTGTCGGCCTATCCTATTAAGTGTTTAGAAATCCCTATTGATGTCACAGTGTCCCACGCACCAATTAGAATTTATAAATACAAAACGGAACTAATTAACACAATACCAAAACCTTTTTATAACACTAACAAATACGCTCTCTCACATATATATGCTCCGCGACTCATCTTAGGGTATTACTACCCTATTAGTAAAGAGTCAGACCCCACGAAGCTATGGTTTATAGCTAAACCAAAGCTCTGATATCAGATGTAACATCCCGCCTTTTCATATGCTTTAAATCGACGATAAACCACACACGTCAGACTTAAACCATACAAAAGGGCGGATTGTTATAGGGTAAATAAGAAAACGCAGAGCAAAAAAAAGAACAAAACGGAATCTTGCAACGGAATGATCAAATGTAATAATCTAATATATAGTTTATGAAGTTGTTCTACAAAACGTTCGATTATACTTATACAATATATATATATATATATATATATATATATATATATATATATATATATCAGAGTTACACATACCAGAGAACAATAAATAATGCAGCGGAACAGTACGAGCGTAGTGGAATACTATAATAAATAATATTAAATCTTCGTCTTCGTCCTCCAGAATACGGTCTTCCAAATCCTAAAATGCTCAGGCTGACCTATGCGAATTGAAAAGACAAAACACTCGAGTCAAAACTAAAAGATCTTATGTAAATTAAATCAACCGTAAAATATGAGTGGAACGACGTCAAAGATGTTTACGGGATTTGACATCTTCTAACCAGTGTCAAACATGAGTGTAGTAACTGAAGAGATGCTTGGGATTCACCTCTCTTAAGGATCCGTTAAACTATTTACTATGTAATAATATTTCGCTATTATAATAGCATCTAATAGTAAAATATAAGGAGTGACCCAATATTCCCCTTAGCACAATAATAGTCCCAGTAGTTCATCCAATTCAACGCATCTCCAGATTGGGAGACAACCCTAAATACTCCACGGGCTACGGGAGAAAACCAAACTCGTACAAGGCACGCTAGGGTAGGTGACACGGCAAAACTAGGCAATGCCAGGATGATATACCAATTATGACTCCGGGTCGGTGGTAACGCGTTGCGCGCAGCTACCGCCCACCTTGAACTACACCCCCAAATCAAAAAAATCAAAAGTGGCCACCGAATCAATCCAAAAATCAGAGTATAATATCGAAGGGATGTGCCCGATAAAAAGCGCTGCCTTCTTAACCCGTCAATCGCTCCTGTTTTAGCCATGCCAACTCAAGGGAGCAGGGTCCACGTATTTACCTCAAAGGAAATGCCGCCGCCATCATACTTCATTCTGGAATCTCCATAGCGTACACGGTTGTTAAAGTGGTTTTCGGAGTTGGCAGAGAGTATGACAACTTCCGATCCCGGTCTCTTCAACTACCAAACATTATTATGTGACGCCCCACCTCTATACCCACGCTAGCCAAGAACACTACGGTGTAGTGCTGTCAACTAGAATGGAGAATAAGACTATTGAGGAGAGAACGTCCATGTGATTGCTTATCACACGTTGGCTATAAATAATCTTCGGAAACAAACATAGAAATAAGCATAACACAAATCAGTCTCAGACATCCATATCACAAAGGCGGAAGAAGATATGAATATATAACTAACACATGAAAGTGTACATCAGAGTAGTGGTAAAAAAGATCCACAATAATACAAAAGAATAGCAATACGTGCTATACAAAAGAATACAACTATGAGTCTATTTCTCAAGTGTATACAACAAAAACTGCTAATCCATATAGTTAGCCAAAAGTCAGAGTAGCAAATCCCGGGAAGAAGTCAAGAAGAAGCACCTGCAACATATCGGTCTGACCAGAGTATTATTTAAGAAAATAATAAACGGATCAGTCTAGCTATAAATATCAGATGACATGGTATAGAATAAAAGATATGGCATAAACATAAAATATCCATACTGACATACTACTATAAGTATGCAAATGATGATCAACAGAAGATCAATCAATAAGAGATAAATCAATATCACAAGAATCTTCTCAAAGATCCAAAGAGGGCATCATACCCTAAACTTGTACTCATAACAGGTCAATGACATAAATTCCAGAAATCAACACAAGAAATCCAGAAATCACAGAAAAAGGGAAAGAGGCATATCACATGACGGTCCGAAGACCATGAGGGGCTACCCCATATGGGTGAGTCGGAATCACCCAGATGAGGTCTAGGCTAACCAAAAAGCAAAAAGGTATGTGTGAGTGGAATCACACAAATGGTGTCTAGCCTAACCTTGCAACAAAAAGGTATGTGTGAGTGGAATCACACAAATGGTGTCTAGACTAACCTTGCAGACAAAGAGATATGTGTGAGTCGGAATCACACCCATGAGGTCTAGTCTAACCTTGCAAACAAAGAGACATCGCACAATTGCTAGTCTAAATCAAAAAATGATCGTCATGATCAACGAGAAGTGTCAATTACACCAAGCTAGTAAATATAAAAATTTATCTTTGTGTCCCATAACCACTTGCTTAACTTAAATATTTACGAACAAACTGTAAATCTTCACTAGAAAATTGTCACAAGAGGTTCAATCGAACAAGTCCAAGAATTAACCAAAGAAGTGAACGCAAGCGTTTCATACCACTTGTTTTACTAAGCCGTTTAATTAGATTTCTCATCCGAGTGAGGTAAAGGTTTGTGTATACTAGTAGATTGGAAAACGGTTTAAGAAAAGAGCTTTGTTATTGCAAATAGAGTTGAAATCACTTTGTTGAAAGTGTTTTGATATTTACTACTAGTATTGAAACCTTCATATATCTAATGTTGTTATCCCGCATTTTTAACAAGGCCGTGATACCATAAAATTGACCGAAAAGCCAAAGATAGTTTGTCTCGAAGAATGGTCAACTCGGCATCTCAACAAAGCAAGTTATGTTGAATGTTTTTCAGATAAGATCCCCTACGGAGGGGGGGTCCAGATGGCGGCAACCCCCCAAGTGGGGATGCCGGGGCAACACCCCCGCTAGGGGGTTCGACCTAGTGAAGACTTAAGGGAGGATAGGATCGAGCGACCTAATGGTTGCGACCTAAGGGTCTAAGGGGTCGAGCGACCTAGTGGTTGCGACCTAGAGGTGTTCGCGAGTTAGCAGAAGTGAGCGACCTAACAGAGGCGAGCGACTTAAGGGACTCGCGACCTAACAAGGTAATAAGGTCGAGCGACCTACGACCTAACGAGGTAAAGGCCTAACGGCCTAGTCAAACACGTGACCTAAAATGTACGCGACCTAATGCGGTCGAGTGGCTTAAGGTCGGAGACGACGTACGACTTATAAATGTAGACGATTGAGCGACCTAAATGTAAGCAAGGCCGAGCGGTCAAGGGGCTAATGGCCTAAGGAGTAATACACGACCAAGAAGGTGCGACCTAAGGTACAAGCGGCCTAAGGGAAACTCGCGACCTAACATGGCCGAGCTAAGGTAAGGTGCGACTCAACCGGGTGAGCGACCTAAGGAAGACGAACGACTTAAGGAACTCGTGGGTTAGAAGAGGCGAGCGACCTAAGGTCATACGACCTAACGGGGAAACGACCTAATGTCATACGACCTAACGGCCTAAGGTCATACGGCCTAACGACCTAAGGTCTAAAACAAGGTCTCGCGACCTAAGGTCAGGAACGACCTAGTGGTTGAAGCAACCTAGTGTTGCCACGACCTAACGAATAACGGATTGAGCAACCAAACGAAGAACAAGCCGAGCGACCTACGACCTAGAGGCCCACGACTTACGACCTAGCGAGCCAGAGCCGAGCGACCTAAGGCTGTAGAATGTTTTAAGGCCAGAAACGAGCTATTTGAAGGCCGAGACTTTTCCACGCGAACGACTGAGCATTGGTAGGACGACCTAAGTGCAGAATTTTACCAAAAACACTAAAAATTAGAGTTTTTGGCCAATCAAATCCAAACCAAATGCAAATACATATGCAAATGTGAGAGGGAATCATTCCCAACAGTCCAAGATAGTTATAGGCTAGAATTGTGAGATAAAAATCTCACCATTGGACCAAAAATGAATGAAAATGAAGCTTTGAAGCGAAGCAAGAATCAATCCACTTTAATCTCAACACAAGAAGCTTGAATCCAATATCTTCTCTTTGAATTTGGAGTTGAAAGATGGATTTGAAGTAGATGCCTAGGTTTGGAGTTTTAGTTTCACTTTCCACTCACCATTAATGCTTGAGCTAGAGTTTGGTTGGAATTTATGAAGAGGGAGGAGAAGGAGAGAAGTGGGCTTGAGTTATAATGGCTAGACTAACCCAAAGTCCAAAGCGGGAAAAGTTATTGAAATTTCACTAACTTCAAACCTATCAATGTTTATACTTAAAAGTAATTGTAAACGGCATTTCGAACTCAATGGAAGTGGTCTCGAGTCCTAATTCGACCGTTTGCAAAAAGTAGCTTTTCGGACCAATATCGGAATAATGATAAAATATTTAAACAAAATATTCAATTATATAATCGATAAATATGCGGGTTGTTACATATTATAACACCACGGTCTTTTCAAAATAGTTTATACTTTAAAACCAAATATCATTGGCCTTTCCAAATCAAATTAATGTGATATCATTTTCATTTCAAATATATCCTTTTCTAAAATCACAACACTTTCAAAGTTATAACATTTCGAAATCAAAACACTCGAATATTACCTTGAAACTCATAACTTTGAAACATAACTTCCACCACTTAAATGGTTTATATATTTAGATTACTTTATAAAATAAAATAGCTTCTTTAATTTCACAAATCAAATCTAAACTAACTATAATTTCTAAATTTTAATTGAACCAAATCCCAAATCATAAATTTCAATATAATTCAGTTTCTAAATAAACCATTTCAATTTCAATATATTTCAAACTTTGAGCATTAACCAATTTCAAAACTAAGGTTGGAAATTTTGGTTCAATAATTCAAAGTCCTATTATTTAGTGTAGAAATATTTGCATAATAAATTGATTATCATTTAAATAAAACTCAAATTACCAATAATTAAATATTTCCTCCAATTTTATTTATACTTGAAATATTCATTTAATTCATCTTGAATAAATTCTAGTTATAGAAATCCTACCCTTTAAAATTTCAAGTTTACTAAATTTTACATCAACTTATGGAGTTTAATGCTTCAATATGCTCAATTTCAAATAAATTTCTACCTTCCGGTCTTAATTTATTTAAATCATTATAACCTCTATATTAAAGTATGATTTCAATACTTAACCATATTTTATTTTAATAAAATCAAACTCCATTATCAAACTTGTTATTATTAAACAAATTAATACATAGCTTGAATACATGAATTTAACTATATATATACAAAATATTTTTATATAATATCAAAATCAATATTTAATAAACCGTATAATTCTATCCAAAATAATAGAAATCATTTTCAAAATTTATATGTATACGGACGATGTCTGTATATAATTTTCTATCCTATGGTCAAGTGATACGGATGTTTATCATTTCAATCTGTAATTTAAAATTGAAAAATACGGTTATATATCATTTCAAACCGCAATCTCGAATGAAATAAAAATGCATAACAACTTGCAGTTTATAACAATATAAAATATAACATCCATTCATCTAATATCAATCGTCAATCATTTATCTCAATCATCATCCAATTAAATCCATAACATCATTATAAACAGATAATAAACAACAAGTATTTATTGGTACTTTATATTCAAAAAAATAAATTAATTAACAATTTAACTGCCAGTTTATATGCGGTAATAAATTAATTAACAATTTAATCTAATAAATCTAATTTAATCGAGATGGTGATTAACAATATGCCAAATAGTCATAAATAAATTTCTAATCCCATCAAAAATTAATTTAACACACATAATAAATTTTAGAAGTTGCGAGTGGGTTAAAACACTCACCTTTTGAATTTAAATTAAATTTAAATCCAATTTAAACCCAAGATTTGAATAGTCTTAGAATTTGTCCCAACCAGCGTCAAAATGTCCGAAATTGTATTACTATCCCAACGCAAAAACCCACCCGTGAAACGGACCTCGTATGTGAAAGTTATTGATATTAGAACGAATGAATTTCAAAATTAAAATAAAATAAAATAGAATAAAGAAATCACCCTTAACCACATCACTATTCTCAGCACCTATGCCCAAAAATCACGCACGATTCAGAAAATCGGACCTAAAACTCGACCGCAACCGAGAACTACGCCGCCGCAAAAATCGTACCACCCACGCGCGAGATTGTCTAGGACCGCCGCCGCTACCCACTATCTGAGCACCGCACCTCCCTCTCGAGTATCGCCGCACATGATGAACTGACCCAAGCTCGAAAAATCACACAGTAGCCACCACCTAATTCGAACCATAGTTTGAATATTTCTCCAAATCCAGCCTTTGATTCGACGCAAAAAATATACCGATGAACTCCCCATCGTCCACTCTACAAAACCCAGAAATGGTTCGACGATCCGACAACGTTCATCGACGCACGACGAATGACCGCAAATGTTTCATTGATTTCTGGCCACACCGAAACCCAGATTGAAAAACGGACAGCAGAATTGACATGCGCTCTTCGAGAGCTTCAAATTGATATAAAATATGATATTGTTTGGCGAGTTTGAATTTTTGGCTTTGGATTTGATTTGGAATTGTATTTGGGAATTAAGGTTGCAGCCATTGGAAATAGGAGCTAGTAGAACGTACATAAATGAGGAATAAGGAATGAATTAGTATTTATAATAGGGTATACATAGACAAAGCTGTAATGGAATAGAGGGCACGATTGATTTCCGCGTTGAACGATAAAATGGTCCGAAAAGCCCGTTTCGACTCTGAAAGGAAATTGGGTCACCCATATATC
Organism: Allium cepa; assembly: GCA_030765085.1. Taxonomy (NCBI): domain Eukaryota; kingdom Viridiplantae; phylum Streptophyta; class Magnoliopsida; order Asparagales; family Amaryllidaceae; genus Allium; species Allium cepa. The sequence goes on along the minus strand of CM060945.1, from coordinate 604,176,664 downwards.
AAAATAGATGTTTTAAAATATTTAAAAATCAATGGAACAGGTTTCAGGTCCAAATTCCATCGTATGAAAACGTTATGCTAAAATCAAATTATTTCAAATTGATTTCAATTTAATTGATTTTAATTTAATTGATTTCATGGCATTTTCACGTTCATATGATCAAACGACGAGTCCAATCGCTATGAAACTTGAAATCCTATAATAATTCACCGTTGTGGATCTGATGAAACTGTTTCGTCGAAATCCGAGTCAGTGGCCGAAATGGCTATTTTTACATTAATTAAATAAATAATAATTAATTAATTAAATCAAAATTTTCAATTTCAATTCGATAATTGAAAATTTTCATCATTTTTTATTTATTAATTACTTACAATGATCTAAACAAATTTAAATGTCAATTTATAGATGATTAATTTATAAATTATTGTGTTAGCCTCAATTCATTAAATTCAAAAATTATAATAAAATTCCCAATAATCCCATTTAATTAAATAAATTAATGATTATTCCTTTCATTATTGTCAAATAGATGGATTTAACATTGGATTCAAAATTATTAAATTAACATTCTCACATTCCATCTTAATTTCAAATAACGTAATATTTAGATATTTTAATTTCATTTAAATGCAATTAATACAATTATTGAATTTTACATTTCAATTAAATAAATAAAATCTTGATTTCCATCCTTTAAATCAACCACTTGTCATATTATAAATAGAATTAACATTATTTCCAATTATTTCCTGTATTTATACTAATATAATATGGAATTGAGATTCATTGCAACAGATTACAAATTTTGATTTAATGGACTAAATAAATTACTACTTTATAATAATTGTTGCCACCAACTCTTAATCATATTTATATAAGTTATCATTTCCAAACAATTACCTACGGAACGTTGATTTTATTCAATTACTATTTATTATTATTACTTCAGTAATTAATTCAATATTTGCGTTTGTTTTTCTTTTATTAAATTTGTTACCAAATATTCCTATTTACAGTCAATTATAACCCCGTAATTGTTTTAATCAGTTGGGATTGCATTGAATTAATTATAAATTCATTAACGAACTACAAATTTTTATTCCTTCCAATATTAAATAAAAAAATTGATTACGTAACACTGTTCTTATCCAACTATCATTAATTTTATACTAATCCATCAATTTGTTCAATATCTACTCTTGTTTCCTTATATTACCTTATGAATAAAATATGCATTTCCATTGCTTTATTACATTTACACTTTACAATAACAATTCTTAACCACATTAATGAGACATTTAATTTCATTTAAATGTAATTAATTTCCAATAAATTTGGAAGACTAGATATATCCGGGTAAATTATGATGATTGTTACCATAGCCTTAAAATTTCACTTAGGCTTATAATTTCAATTATCTATTATAATTACTTACATTATATGAATTCATTCCATTACCATAAATCATACATTAAGGTTCATTTAATTCTAATTGATTCCCATTTTAATTATTAAACCAAATGAACAGGTAACTTATAACAAGTGTTACTATGACTTTAATTACACTATTTCCTTTAAAAAAAATGTGATTTCACTTCAACTGTCAATAATTATTATTTTTTAATAATCATTGCTACAATTCATTCTTAACATTTACTTCAATATAAATTAAAAAAAATATTTGTTTCTAGATTTAATTACAAAAATTTCATTAATTTAACTAATTTCAATCATTGAAATTTACGAGTCGTTACACAGAATCTCACAGTCCCAGTGGAACAAAATATTATACATACATACATATATATATATATATATATTAGCAGATTTTTATACAAAAGAATCTATAACTTTTTATACTTACATTCATCAGATTACAATAATCAATACATCGATCTGGACAGTTATAATAACTTGTCCCCATACAGCGAAAATATAAGTCAAGTACGAAAATACGTCTCTATCATCCATCTCGTCTCCTGAGCTCCATAGCACCCTATCCTGAATCTATAACACTCGGTCTGACTCGAGCATTATAATAAAATAACACCCGAGTCAGCCAGGAAAACTAGCGTGAGAAAACACACTCTACTTGAATTATTAGAGTTATCAAAATCCTTTGAAAAACAAAGGTATCTCTTAAGACTGCGTCATACATAAACATGACGGGTTTTTCTCTTACAATAACCAAAACATTTTATAGAAAATATAGTGATATTATAATAGTATCTTAGTACAAATACTTATTCAAATAGCCGAAATTGTTACATTGATTAAATTCCTGTATACCAGGCTCTACAAACAAAACCGTAAGGCTTGCATTGGAGGATGGATCTCATACAAATGACCGGGCCATTGAGGTACCGCCCATCATAGTACACCTCTAAAACTATGTATCGAGCACCTCGCCGGGATGCCCTGCTACACAAGACTGACCTACCCCAAACCTAGATAGAACGAATATGTTATCACCTCGGGTATTCCCACCTTTAAATCGAGCATTCTTTCTTTCATGCACACCTATACCCATACAATATATGTTTCTGAGGATATTTAGAAAAGTGATAACATACCCTAATTGGGTGTGACCCACTTAGCCTTGCTGCATCTCCCCTGTTTTAGTTATTCCCAGTTGATGAGGCTTGAGCCTAAGCGTTACCTATCAAGTAACCATTCCACTTAGAATGCTTTTCATCCTCCAATGGCGATGTTCTAATAGACTCTAGACCAACGGAGTCACCGTCTTCATCGTCCTCACGGTATTCATTCGTAACGTTCAAACCAGATCAAAGTGGTTTTCAGATAGTTAAATCCGATCCCGGTGTGCTCGAAACGATTAACTAAATTGGCCAATATTGATAGTCGGTTATTTAACTATCAATAAAACATCCATAAACAGTCACTAGGCCTTAATTTATAATTCTTCAAACATTTATTTCAAAATATCTTTACTAAGTTACATATTCAAATTTCTTTCCATATTCAAATATTTGAAAACAATTTCAAATACTTAAATCCATAACAGGATATTTTCAAACCAACTCAACACTTAGAAACATTTCCATATTTCCATTTTTATACTTTGGAAAAGATTATAAATCTAATTTTCCAAAATCTTTCCAAATATCAACAATTTAGAGAATATTTCGTATCTTATCTGATAAATCTTCAAAACCACTAATAAATTTCCTCTCCTAAAAAATCATATCCATTTATAAGCCTCATTTACGAATCTCAAGAGAATTTATAATAAAAATTCCAATCGCTGCAAAACTCTATATATATAATAAGTACTTAAAGAAAGATAATAGTTTATTTATTTTAAAGCATGTTCAAGTGATTATTCAAAATATCGAAAACACTTTTGTAAGCAACAAAAACTTAATTTTAGATTAAACAAATAAATTTTTAAAGCTGATTTAAAGTGAAAATTTTCTAAAATAAATAGTTAATATTTGAAAATCTACTTAACGAATTATTTCAACCCTAACTAGATTAAAGTTTCATAGTTTTAAATAATAAAATTTTCCTTTGAATCAAACTTAAGTTCTTAGAAATTTTTTTTTTTTAAAACCCCAATAACCAATTCAATTTATAAATAGTTCCATTCAATTTATAACCACAAATTTTCCTCTCGAATCACATCATATCATTTCCATTCAGATCTCCTTAACCATTCTCACCTTCAAAAATAATTCCATTATTTTTCTTACTCTATTTCCATATTCTAATATAAATTCACCTATGAATTTTATATTTTCAATTTAGCCACTGATATCGCTTGCTTTATTTATAAACATCTTTTATAAATTCTTATGCTCCTTTGAGTTATACTTATTAAATAAAATAATTACATTTATAAATTCAATTTTGTAAATCCATTTCATTATAAATCTATTCATAACTTCGCATCTATTTATCCCTTATATTTTAAAAATATATTTATGGTATTTAAAATATAAAAAATCAGGCCCGTGCTACAATAGCATCCAATAGTTCAAATTACAAAAATAATCCATAATAGATTATCTACACACACCATATATCACTATATATGAAAAATAAACAATATATTTGAGGATTCCAATTGGATCCCTCCAACCTGCTTTTTTGCATCCATAGATGTTAATAGAACAAAAAATACCAATCACACTTCGAGGAGAATATCGCGGTAAATGAAGCTATCCGCTATTATGCGGGGCACATAGAGTATCATCCACCATAATGTGCGGGAATATCACTTCAGATACTAGTATATATATTACTATATTTATTTAACATCCAAGAGATAACAAATTACAAATTCATTAAAATAATCAATAATTTAAATTCAACATTTTTAAATTATACAAGCTATCCAAATGAGTGAGATTTTACTCACCTCGATTTTATAATTGCAATCCGTTCCAATTTTTAAGTTAATAGCTGCCCCAGAAAAATGTCCATTTAACTCTAGATTATAATTCGCGATTTGTCTAGCTTGCACAGATTTATTACATGTTAATTAACAAGATGAATAAATATTTAAAATTTACTTAACCTAACTTAAATTCATAATTTAGATTCCCTGACCTACATCTCGTACCAAGCAGAGAGGACCTCAACTGCCTAAGCAAAACTCGCTATCGGCTTTGATCACTATCTCTATGTCTCCTTCCCATGCGTGAACCCAGCCGCGCCACCATCCTCCCACTGCCACCACCTGCACCACAACACACCATTGTCGTCCCATTGTCCACTCGACCACCGCAACCTCCACTCCATCTCCACCTCGCATGAAATCTCCTCCTAGGCTCGCGACTTTGGTCGTGTTTTGAGCTCAAGCATCGTCGAGTGGCCACTAGCAACCATCGCTCGCTCATGAAGCATCACTAGACCTGCCTTGCCACCTAGTACTAACATCGAACCTAAACTCAGCATCGACCCCACCTTAAAACCACGTCATTATCCAATCGGAGCACGTGAACCCTACCCTCAACCGTTGCCGTGCGCTTTGCCTTGCCTTCTTTCCTCTTACTACAGTGATTTCGTGGTGGCAAAAGAATGTCGAGAGCGATTCCCTCGTTTTCTAATACGATAACGAGATTTCTTTTTGCTCTTCTGTCTATTTCAATTTAGATAGAATGGAAGGGAAAAGGGTACGAACAGAAAGAAAAGAGGGGGACGTGAATTTAACCATGATGGTGGCATGTTTTAGAACACAAGTCTTGATTTTGATAGGTTCTTAATACCTTTATATTGAACAATTTCTTAGTTAACTTGTACCTTATGGAATGATATGTTCCACATACAAAGCATTGAGTTTTAAAAGATATTATTGATAGATGTGTTTCCATGTTTCCCTTGCAATGACTTATCTATAGTGGACAACATGATTATTTGGGCTATTATAGTCAGCTACCAAAGTTCTAACGACCCTGACTCGACCTTCGAAAATCGGCACCGAATACGACACTCGTATTCAAATGCCACAAATCCATATGTCGAATCTGGTTCGCCGGAGCTTATAACACATTAAGTACAACACAGTGAAAGAAATGAATAATACAAATATCATATACAACATTTGATACAATATCTGAATGATACATTGAATATCAATATACATCAGAGATATGATACAAGATAATAGCAGCGGAAAGAAAAGATAACACAAACAGCGGAACAAATTCTCCAATAGAGGAAGTAGTCTTCAAGAGAGAACTCCAGCATCGGTAATCTCCATCTCCAAAGCACTAATCCAGAAATAGCTCGAAATCCCAATAATGATGCACAAAGACAAGCAAGTGAAATCCGATCCAAAGACTGAACTAGCTCTATATAATCTACTGAACCTGACTATCTGAAAAGCCCAACTCTAGACTGCCCGTGTGGGAAAATTGTGGGCACTCAGAGTTTAGAAAAGGAACAATAAACTCCAAGTCAGTCGTGGGACTGGTATGAGCAAACAAAATAGTTTTTATCTTAAAAATGAACAACCAAGGATTTTAAAATTTAAATCCGCAATGCTTTTTGGAAAATGAAACTACCATAAGGCCTTCCGGCACACACACAATGCAATCACACACTTGGGTGATATTTCCCCTTATGATAGTCAAATATGCTTAATACAAGAAAAATTCTTTGATATTATTACCACTGCATAGTGGAAAACCTTTAGAAAGTATAATATTAATCCCAGTAAGCATAGGTACCATGATATTATGCCTACTATAGCTACCACCCGAGGTGGAAAGTTATACAATTGCAATCGTAAAGGGCTCGTATTGTTTTGTTTGGATTTCCAACAAATGGTCAGGCTAAGGAACTTCCTACTATCCATGGGTACGCCTCTGGCGGGACGTCCTGAGAGCTTCACCAGCTCTCTGCCAACACAAGGTCGGGTTACATCTGTAACTAGGTAACTACTACACGAGTGTGCCATCGCCCGGTTCTTAGGGACCTTTATCCGAGGTTCCTCTAACCCAACAACCACAAAGCAATCACAAAGTAACAGATCTGCAGTATCCACATGAGTGAAGTATCTTGGCTCCATACCATGTCACCACCCTTTTCCAGAAGGGAATGACACACCTAAAGGGCGCGACCCTCATAACCTTGCCGCATCTTTCTTGTTTCGACCATTTTCGGGGTGTTATGTACTGATGCAGTCTCGTCCGCAAAGCTATGCTTTATACAAAAGCCATACTTTGATCAACAAATGATACACAGCAGCACTCAGCATGTTACACTACCAAATTGGGAGTATATCACTGATAACTATCAACTACATAACCTCTGAGCTCGTACGTATCATGGAAGGGTGTTAAGCTAAGAGAATAAATTCTCCGCCACCAAACAGAAATGTATTTGATAGACATCAATTTAATGTTTCAAAGTGTAGTGTCAGACATACAACCATACAGGTCTGTTTCGGGTTCGAACAAAACCGAAGACACTTCCGAAGAAGCACTTACAATCCGGGTATCCACTATCTCGATCGGACTTCTCGTCACTTAGGGAGAACTCTATACCGGAGCAACTGTGACGCCCCACCTCTATACCCACGCTAGCAAAGAGTATTAATAGATAATACCGTCTGCTAACACGGAGAATAAGGCTGTTTAGGAGCGACCATCTATGGCCTTGCTTTAATTATCTATTGAATACATCGACAATTGCCTTACCAAGCAGATCGACACGTCCAATGAATACTTAAAACAAAACCAGAGGTGGCTAGAGGATCTATCAGAACAGAATATAACAACTCAAATGCAATATACATCACAGAACAGTAAACCATCATATACACACATATACTGATACAAAGCTGAGTATACAAAATAATACATGTCAAGTGGTATAGAAAACCACAATATACAGACAAGTCAATAGAATACATATCAGAGTTATAACAGAAAGGACTGCACAAAAAGCTAAGACAAAAGGAGTCAGCGGAATAGTCCATGCGGAAGCAAAAGAGGCTAAGTCCAAAGCACCTAACCTAAAACATCTCGGTCTGACCCGAGTATAAAATACCCGGGTCAGTCTAGCTAAACAAATCAGTTAGATAAACTGAACAATAATAAACCTGCAAGGTCATACAGTATAACAAATATCTCCAGAGGAGATAACACAATCATCAACAAGAGATGAATCATATAGAACAAGCCTCATTTCATCGGCAACATGTAGAAACAAAGGATACGATTATCCCAAAACAAGCCGAATGGCAAATAACAAATACATATAAGGTATACAAGTTCCACAAGGTAATCGTTATACATCATGCGGCTCAAACAGACCAACACAATGGGCGATACCAAGGGAATCTAATATCAATGAAACATCATCAAATTTGCTCGAGCTCAGTACTGTACAAACAAGGATCCATGTGCCCGAAGACTCCAAACCCAAGTATCACCCATGCGGCACATAAGGCCAACATCAGAGCGAAACTATATAGGGCGACAAACCCGAAGGCACAAACCCAATATCACCCATGCGGCACACAACGCCAACATCAGAAGTGATACAATAGGGCGACAAGCCGTAGTGGTGAAGGTCGAAGACCCAGTACTGGACACCACTAACTGGCGGAATGTGTCACAACTCTCAAAAAGGAATCCGAAAAGTGTTAACGTATGTCCCATAACCACTCGTTCGCACTAAATGGTTTACTATCCGTCAGTCCCTTCCACACTCAAAGCAGTACAAAGTTTACCTCATATCATCGATAAACCAAACCCGAAGGTCAAAACAATCAATCGAATAGGTCGAGGATTAATCGGAAAGATAAACGCACAGATTCATGGTCCGTGTTTTGCCCAACCATTTAATCACCCTTCCACTTCGTTCGAAGTGCGAAAGTGTGTGGTTTAAATAGAATTTATAAATTAGAGAAACGGACTTTTAAATGCGATTCAAGAGATTATTTTATAAAAACCCGTGGATTAAAATTAGAAAGGAACCATCAAAGTCAAAACAATTGATAATCATACATGGGATCATCATGAATCAATTCAAATTGGAAATTCAATCAAAAAGGCAAAGTGGGCTGAAACAGCAGGTTCAGTCGACTGAACAGAGTTTTCAGTCGACTGACCCTGTGCCTGGAGATTTTTCAGGTTTAGGAAACTTTCTGTTTCCAGGTTCAGTCGACTGTGCAGAGTTTTTCAGTCGACTGAATCATGCCTGGAAACTCTCGGGTTTCAGGTTCAGTCGACTGAACAGAGTTTTCAGTCGACTGAATCATGCCTGGGCTGTTTTTCAGCCTTATTCAAATGAAGAGCAAACTCTCCCAAAATGCAATCGGACGAACATTGGCTCTAAGGGCTTGTGCCAATCGACAACCCGGCCCTATATGTTCCTCAATGCATCACCAAAACATGATTAAAACATCAAAGTTAGGATTTCAAAGATTTGAACCCAAAACACTAAAAATTGGTATACTCTCCAATTCAACCCAAACCAATTACAAGTGCATATGAACAAGGTGTTAGGAATTCATACATAACATCAATGAAATCAAGAGAAGTAGATGTGAGTTCAAAACTCACCTTTTTAACTGAAGAACAAGAAGAAGAAGCTCAAATGCAAAGGAAAGGCTAACCACTCTTCACTCTTACTCAACAAGCTTCAATCTAAGAATAAAACACATATTTTCCTAAATTAGGTTTAGGATATTTTCTGAAATTGAAGAGGAGAAGAGATGGAGAAGATGGAGAAGATGGAGAAGAGGCTTACCTATCCTTCTCTTTGAATTTGGAGCAAGAATTTGGATTATCAAGAGCAACTAAGGCTTGGGAGTTTCTATTTCCTCTTCCTTTCCCCCATTTCAGTTGGAGCTTGAGTTTAGAAGTGAAGAGGAGTAGGAATGAATGAATGGGAGGAGATGGGCTGAGTTAGAGGGTTAAGTGGGGTTTGGGGCTGAACCCAAAGCTAAAGCCCAACCAGAAAAAGTAGCAAAATTCAACTTACTCCAAACATATCAAAGATTATACTCAAAAAGATCGCAAACGACGCTTTGAACTTAATGGAAGTGGTTTCGAGCTCCAATTCGGCCGTTTGCAGAAAGTAACATTTCAGACCCCAAAATCCGACTAACGACGCTATACTTAAATAAATCATTTAATTATAAAATCGTTAAATATGCGGGTTGTTACAGATCTCCCCTCCTTACAAAATTGCGTCCCCGCAATTTCTAAAGACGATATTTGTAACAACTACATACATACAACATTCAAAAGAAAAGGAAATAAGCTTGAGATGAAAAGACATTCTCACCGCTTCAAAGCAAAGATAGAAAATCCGGATAAGATCGCTCGATAAACTCTCTGGTTTCCCAAGTACAGTCATTGGGATTAGCGGACCATTGAACCCTCCAAGTACGAGCGGCACGTCCTTGTTTCGAAGGTGTCCCACCTCCGTGTCAAGCACGCGAAGAGGTTGCTGTACAAAAGATAAGCCCGGTGAGACCCCAAGCTCTTGCAAATCAGGAGAAGTAATAACAGAATCCGACTCCCGAAGCACTTCCGAAGTTGAGAGACGTGAAACACGTCACGAATACCAGATAAATGAGCTGGAAGTGAAACTCTATTAGCCACAGGGCCAATACGTTTAGTAATAGAAAACAGTCCTATATAATGAGGAGCCAATTTCCCAGTCGTACTGAAACGCATAACCCCTTTCAAAGGAGAAACACGAATAAAGGCAAGATCACCGATCGAGAACTCGAGAGGCTTCCTACGGTTGTCCGCGTAGTACCTCTGGCGACTCTGTGCCTCTTTCATTCTCAACCAGATAAGATCAATCTTCTCGGAAGAATCACGAACAAAACCTGGACCAAGAATAATCTTCTCCCTAGATTCCAACCAACAAGACACTAGGCTGAAAACTATTATTGTAGGAGAACCCTACAAGAGGTAGGTGATTCTCCCAACTCCCACAAACATACTAGCACAAAAGAATAACAGAATAAGAAGTTCACCATAAAGTGCACGAAGGGGTAAGTCCGAACTTGATTGCTCAGAGAATTCTATGGATTCCTAAGCTCAAATAATTTTGGAACACCGACGTGGTACAAACGATACGTCAAATGAACCAAAGCTCAACAAAAAGAAGTACAACAAAACGTCCGATGAACTTGGTAAAAAGATCATTCCATTCGGACATCAACAAAGAAACAATCACTTGCTGCTTACAACCAAATGCATTGGCAACACGATCCTCTTTCCGGGAATAAAAAGAATATCAAGATCATAAGATGCAAGGAACTCGAACCAACACTAGGTTCCATATGAGAAAATAAACATTTCAAAATTGTGATTGGTGAGGAGAGCAAAATCCCTCACCCAAAAGTAATGATGCAAAATACAAAAGACGGAAACAATAGCCACGAGCACTAAATCATGAGTGGCATATCTAGTTTCGATAGGCTATAACTATTTAGGAGAATAAATGATAGCACGTTCTCTTTTGCAAGTGAACGACATCTAAACCAATACGATTAGCATTGGTACAAAAGATAAAGCATTGGTTCCCTACGGGAATAACAAGAATAAGGATATCGAAAAGAAAGAGTTCTTTTAAATTAATTTTCTTTCCCAAAAAGCTAAGACTTTCAAAATTACAATTATCTTTATGTAATAATCTTTCAAGAAAAATTTACTTATTCCAAATCAATTTACTGTGCCTGATTGTCTCATCAAAGCGTTTAGGAAATTCCTATCGATAACGTTGATCAAGCGCATCGACCAGAATTCTTAATGCACTCAATGGGCAATACAATCACAAAATCATCTTCTATATGATAAACATGTTTCTAAAAACTTTTTTAAAAATATTTTTTGTTCGTTTAAAGAACAAAAATCCAATTATACTTGTAATAAATCTTATGAAAAAGATTTGCAAAATTCTTTAAATTGCTATTTTCCATCCAAAATCAATAAATACCAAAATGGAACCATCGAGATATTCACAGAATACTCGATTCATAATATGGATGAAATGAGCTAGACAAACTGAATGACATAACAAATCATTTATAAGAATTACAACGAGTGTGGAATGCGGTAAGTGGAGTGCTACTTCCGCAACTCGTAGCCAAATGAAAACCAGTGGTAAGGTCGAGCTAAAAAGACCTTAACACTACTCAAAAGATTGCTTAGGTGATAATCCTAAGACAAGACCAGAAATACCAGAAAATTCTCAACTACAAGAATGAGAGAAACCACACTTTCCTCATCACGGGGACTTAAAGAAAAATGATGCCATCAAATTGGAAATCGAAATCACAAAGGAAGATAGAAATCTTTTTAACAGATTGAAAATGTCGAGGATGAATAGTCCACTCGGGATATAGGATATGGCTTCATAATAATTAAGTTAATCCTTTCAAAAATGTCAATTCCGAAGCCTAAGCAACGCATAACATGCAAATTGGCTCGGAAAGAAAAATCTCATAAAATAATCTTGACATTAATACAAGCAAATTGAGCGTTACGGATCCACCAATTCGGATTCGCAATTCTCAAAGAAGTAACCATACAAGAAACATCCAAAGATAAATCATCGAAGAGCATCTTCGATACGGAAAAAATGTGAAGCACCCATGTCGAAGAGAACTCGAATACAATAGATTTTTTTTTTTTAAATGGAGATGTACCTTTTCCCCGAGAAGAACCTCCAGAAGCATCCGTTATCTTTAGCTTGCTAGATAAAGGATTTTTCGGAACAATAGGACAAGTGAAAATACGATGGCCTTCCTTCTTGCAATAGTGGAAGAAGAGAGGCATAGGGCAAGCTCGAATCACATGATCAGGGGAACCACAATTGAAACACTTTCGAGTGGAAGGTTTTCCAACAGACTGAGACTGAGACTGAGGATCAGATTCAACGGGCTTTTTCTTCTTGGGAGGGAAAAATTTCCGCTTATCGAATGGAAACTGCCTCTTGTTGGCGTTCTTACGAACCTCAACATCATTCCCACAATCACACTCCTTCTCGAATGCTTCGAGATGAAGTGCCGAATCAATCAACTCCTCAAAGGAAAGTTTAAGCTGGAGCATTAATGACTTCTTAAGACATTTCTTAAGACCAGATACAAATTTCAGATTCTTCCTATACGAGGTGCTAATGAATTCAAGACCATATTTAGATAAAGCTTCGAAAGATGCAACATATTCAGAAACGGAAGAATCCCCTTGCTTCAATTCAAGAAAGCGCCGGGACAACAAAGCTTTCTCGGATTCAGGAACGAACTTGAGTTCGGATCGTTCCCGAAACCGAGTCCAAGAAAGAGCAGACTCATCAAATTCAGCTAAAAGAAGCTCGTACCAGTCAAGGGCACGCTTTTTCAATAAGTTAGAAGTTACAAGAACCCTATCATTGTCAAAAAGATCCATGCGAGAGAGAACATGCTCGTACATGCGAACCCAAGCTTGGACCTCAAGAACAATCTCGGAGCCTTTAAATGGTTTCCCTCCAAGATGAGAAAAATCACTGCACAAACGTGCAAAGGTGAACTTGCATGGAGGAGATGTTCGAGTAGGAGCTGGAGGCTGCGTGCTCCTAAACCACCCTAAAAACTGATCGGCAGACATATAGACGCCGTCCGGATGTGAGCCACTGGATTGCCCAGCATCCGAGCGTCTTCCTCCGTCTCTTCCAGCCATAAGCTGAAAGTTAAGATAAGGTAAAGATTATTCCCAAGGTAGATAATTCAATATGGAATACTATGGAATTTAAATGCATTCCTAGGCATAATCCCAAATCCTACCTAACCTTTGATGGTAGAAGGAATAGAGACACACGATGATTCAAAGATTTGTATCACTTATCACACTCTGATGTATCGTAATATGTGCTCTATTCTGTGTTTATTATATTTTGTTCTGAACCTCGCTCTGATACCAAGCTGTGACGCCCCACCTCTATACCCACGCTAGCAAAGAGTATTAATAGATAATACCGTCTGCTAACACGGAGAATAAGGCTGTTTAGAAGCGACCATCTATGGCCTTGCTTTAATTATCTATTGAATACATCGACAATTGCCTTACCAAGCAGATCGACACGTCCAATGAATACTTAAAACAAAACCAGAGGTGGCTAGAGGATCTATCAGAACAGAATATAACAACTCAAATGCAATATACATCACAGAACAGTAAACCATCATATACACACATATACTGATACAAAGCTGAGTATACAAAATAATACATGTCAAGTGGTATAGAAAACCACAATATACAGACGAGTCAATAGAATACATATCAGAGTTATAACAGAAAGGACTACACAAAAAGCTAAGACAAAAGGAGTCAGCGGAATAGTCCATGCGGAAGCAAAAGAGGCTAAGTCCAAAGCACCTAACCTGAAACATCTCGGTCTGACCCGAGTATAAAATACCCGGGTCAGTCTAGCTAAACAAATCAGTTAGATAAACTGAACAATAATAAACCTGCAAGGTCATACAGTATAACAAATATCTCCAGAGGAGATAACACAATCATCAACAAGAGATGAATCCTATAGAACAAGCCTCATATCATCGGCAACATGTAGAAACAAAGGATACGAATATCCCAAAACAAGCCGTATGGCAAATAACAAATACCTATAAGGTATACAAGTTCCACAAGGTAATCGTTATACATCATGCGGCTCAAACAGACCAACACGATGGGCGATACCAAGGGAATATAATATCAATGAAACATCATCAAATTTGCTCGAGCTCAGTACTGTACAAACAAGGATCCATGAGCCCGAAGACTCCAAACCAAAGTATCACCCATGCGGCACATAAGGCCAACATCAGAGCGAAACTATATAGGGCGACAAACCCGAAGGCACAAACCCAATATCACCCATGCGGCACACAACGCCAACATCAGAAGTGATACAATAGGGCGACAAGCCGTAGTGGTGAAGGTCGAAGACCCAGTACTGGACACCACTAACTAGCGGAATGTGTCACAACTCTCGAAAAGGAATCCGAAAAGTGTTAACGTATGTCCCATAACCACTCGTTCGCACTAAACGGTTTACTATCCGTCAGTCCCTTCCACACTCAAAGCAGTACAAAGTTTACCTCATATCATCGATAAACCAAACCCGAAGGTCAAAACAATCAATCGAATAGGTCGAGGATTAATCGGAAAGATAAACGCACAGATTCATGGTCCGTGTTTTGCCCAACCATTTAATCACCCTTCCACTTCGTTCGAAGTGCGAAAGTGTGTGGTTTAAATAGAATTTATAAATTAGAGAAACGGACTTTTAAATGCGATTCGAGAGATTATTTTATAAAAACCCATGGATTAAAATTAGAAAGGAACCATCAAAGTCAAAACAATTGATAATCATACATGGGATCATCATGAATCAATTCAAATTGGAAATTCAATCAAAAAGGCAAAGTGGGCTGAAACAGCAGGTTCAGTGGACTGAACAGAGTTTTCAGTCGACTGACCCTGTGCCTGGAGATTTTCCAGGTCTAGGAAACTTTCTGTTTCCAGGTTCAGTCGACTGTGCAGAGTTTTTCAGTCGACTGAATCATGCCTAGAAACTCTCGGGTTTCAGGTTCAGTCGACTGAACAAAGTTTTCAGTCGACTGAATCATGCCTGGGCTGTTTTTCAGCCTTATTCAAATGAAGAGCAAACTCTCCCAAAATGCAATCGGACGAACATTGGCTCTAAGGGCTTGTGCCAATCGACAACCCGGCCCTATATGTTCCTCGATGCATCACCAAAACATGATTAAAACATTAAAGTTAGGATTTCAAAGATTTGAACCCAAAACACTAAAAATTGGTATACTCTCCAATTCAACCCAAACCAATTACAAGTGCATATGAACAAGGTGTTAGGAATTCATACATAACATCAATGAAATCAAGAGAAGTAGATGTGAGTTCAAAACTCACCTTTTTAACTCAAGAACAAGAAGAAGAAGCTCAAATGCAAAGGAAAGGCTAACCACTCTTCACTCTTACTCAACAAGCTTCAATCTAAGAATAAAACACATATTTTCCTAAATTAGGTTTAGGATATTTTCTGAAATTGAAGAGGAGAAGAGATGGAGAAGATGGAGAAGATGGAGAAGAGGCTTACCTATCCTTCTCTTTGAAATTGTAGCAAGAATTTGGATTATCAAGAGCAACTAAGGCTTGGGAGTTTCTATTTCCTCTTCCTTTCCCCCATTTCAGTTGGAGCTTGAGTTTAGAAGTGAAGAGGAGTAGGAATGAATGAATGGGAGGAGATGGGCTGAGTTAGAGCGTGATGCAGCCAAAACCAGAGAAGAGAGTGTGCAATCTTTAATTTCAGAAAATACGAGCCTGTGGTGTAACTTGATGAGTCGTCCACGACTCAATAAAGTGATGAGTCGTTTCCGGCTTAAGAGATTACAAGGGGGAGATGACATAGGTCGAATAAAGTGGACTTCGGAGTTGAGTCGGCCGCGACTTAGTATGAGTCGTCTACGACTTAGTATGGGTCGTCCATGACTCAATGGGATACAGGAAGAAAAGGAACGAGACACTGGGAAGGAGCTTGAGGCGGTCATGAGTCGGGACCGACTTAAGGAATCAAGTGTGGAAGAGCTGAGTCGGAACCGAGTCAATTATAGACCAAAAGGACTGTTACGCTGAGCTAACGAGCTACGACCTAAGATAAGTCGGCAAGGAAATAAGCAGTGTATCTTTGAGTCGTAGGTCGACATGAAGATGAGTCGGTGGTGCAGTGTTGTAATTTGTTGAGTCGGTAATAACTTGAGTCAGTCAAGTATGTAAATAAGTTGAGTCGTTTATGTAATATGTTGAGTCGCTGTATACTGTGTTGTGATGAGTCGGCCGTGTTGAGACGGTTGCGTATGAAGTGATGTAATTGAAGTAGGTAGCTTTGTCTGTTGAGTCGGCAGCGACTTAGATGAGTCGGCAACGACTTATATGAGTCGTGAGGTATGAGTCGGTCACGACCTAAGGGTCAGAAAACTCTATAAATAGCGTATGTGTTGTAAATTTTTTGGTGGTTGATTTTTGAATAAAAATTCTCTTTGTTAGCTTTGTGCTTTCATGCCAATTGGTAGTTGAGTGTAATCTCCTATCTCCTCTTTCGGTTAATCGAGTGCGCTCGATTCAACGATCGTAGAAGCCGATTCACGGTATCTAGTGCGCTAGATCAACGTACGAAGAATCGTAGATCTTCTTTCTCGGCATCGTGAGCGATCAACGAGACGAAGATAGCTAGAATCCGGTATCTTTGGATCAACGGATTTGGGCCTTACAGTATTCTCAACTCACCGATTGCTACATTCCATCGATTGAAGTTTGTTTAGATTCATCCGCTGCGTCAGTTTTGGTATCAGAGCCATACTTAGCCAATCATAGCTAAGTTGATTCTTGGAGCCAAGTTTTGAAATTTGAAGGAGTTCATCGTGTTCATATTGAAGTTGCATCAAGTTTGGAGTGTTTGATCCATTTCATTTTGGATCGAGGAGTTGGACTTTGTTTGGATTTTAATTGGTGTTTGCGCGCCAATTTTTGGAGGGTTTTGGAGTAAGTGTGAAGCCAAGCCGTGAAGTGTCAAGGCCGAGACAAGTTGGCGCCGACCTTACTTGAATTGTTAACTCGTTGCCGAGTTAGTGTGAGCCGAGACAAGCATAGCCGTGTATTGTTGAGCTTAGATTGCTTTGTTGAGAGGAAAGTTTGAAGTCTTGTGTTGAATTTTTGAAGTCTTGAGAAGTTTACAACCATGCCACAAAGGAGAGCTAATCGTCATCAAAACGTTGAAGCTTTGTATCGTAGAGAAGAAGTCGAGCTTATGGAACAACGTATTAATGAGAAATTTGATGAAGGCATTGGTAAATTGGAGAGATTGATGAATGATTTGAATCAAAGGAGGAGATCACCAAACTCGAACCATGGAGGAAACCGAGTTTCGCCATCGGTTACGGAAGCGAGGAGGGTATCGCCACATTCTTGTAGAGATTGAAGAGAAACGTCAATTTCATCACGAAGAGATCATCATGACTATGTACATGAAGAAAGAAGAAGTCAACGAGAATTTGACCACGAAGCATATAGAGAAGAAGAGAGACATAGTCAAAGAAGCATGCATGAACGAAGGGATGATAATGGTCGAGATCGATGTAGACGTACCTTTGATTTTGCTGAAGAGGGTGATAGAGCTAGTATACATTATCGAGATCGAGACCAAATTCGGAATTCTTACCGTGATATGGAAGATGATCGACGATGGGAATCGGGTATGAAGATGGAAATTCCGGAGTTTAAAGGCGGGATGGTTGCTGAAGAGTTCTTAGATTGGTTGTCTAATGTGGAGGAAATCTTTGATTTCAAGGAGGTCCCGGAGAATCGAAGGGTGAAGTTGGTTGCTACAAGGTTGAGGGGGAGAGCTTTGGCGTGGTGGCAACAAACTAAACTTACTAGGGAGAGAATGGGAAAGTCAAAGATAGAATCTTGGGAGAAGATGAAAAAGTTGATGAGATCTACTTTCTTACCTTACAACTATCAATCACTTATGTACCAGAGGTTGCAGAATCTGAGGCAGGGGACGAAGTCTGTTAGTGATTATGCAGATGAATTTTACCAACTCATTGCGAGAAATGATATTATGGAGACAGAAGAACAGCTAACTGCTAGATTCATTGGGGGATTGAGAATGCAGATCCAGGATATGGTTAATATGTTCGATCCTAGATCAGTTGCAGAGGCACATCAGAAAGCGTTAGCTTGGGAGAAACAAGGAAGACATGGGGGTGGTGTGTTTACTAATTCTAATAATCCAATGAAGGGTGTTGGGGGAAGTTCTAGTGTTCCTAAACCTGTTACAAAACCAGTGGTGAAGGAGGCTGAGAAGGCGAAGGCTAGTAGTGTTTTCAAATGTTATAATTGTCAGGAGTTGGGTCACAAAAGCAACGAATGTCCGAAGCCGAAGAAGAGAACCATGGTTGCAGAGGTTGAAGCAGATGATGGTGAGGAGGCAGAGTATTCAAATGTACCTTATGTTGAGGAGGAAGAAGAAGTGTCGGGTGATGAAGGTTGTAATCTTATGATGAGGAGAAGTTGTTTGACACCAAAGCAAGAGGAGGATTGTAGTTGGTTGAGAAGCAATATTTTTCAATCGACATGCACTATTTTGGGAAAAGTTTGCAAGTTCGTTATTGATGCGGGAAGTTGTGATAATATTATTTCTACAGAAGCAGTAAGGAAGTTGAACTTGAAAACTGAGAAGCATCCTAAACCGTACAAGCTAGCATGGTTAAGGAAGGGTGGTGAAGTGAAAGTGTGTCGAAGTGCTTGTGTTAATTTTTCTATTGGGAAGAAGTACAAAGATGAAATTTGGTGTGATGTCGTAGATATGGATGTTTGTCATTTATTGTTGGGTCGACCATGGCAGTTTGATAGAGCAGTTCAGCATGACGGTCGTGCCAACAGTTACAGTTTCATGTTCGAGGGTACTAAAATCACTTTGGTTCCTAAGAAACAGCAGCAGAAGGAGAGCAAGCTAGAAGAGATTGAAGAATTGAAAACTCTGTTGACTTTGAAGGAGTTTGTTAAAGAAGTGGAGGAAGAACCGGAAGTGTTTTTGTTGATTGGGAGAGAGAGTAGTGAAGAAGTTGAGATTCCCGAAGAAGCAAAGCCAGTTTTGAAAGAGTTTGAAGATGTCTTTCCAGAGGAGTTACCGAAGGAGTTACCACCACTGAGAGACATTCAACATCAGATTGATCTTGTTCCAGGAGCAGTGTTACCACATCGACCACATTAACGAATGAGTCCAAAGGAACATGAGGAATTACGAAGGCAGGTGGAAGAGTTGCTTGAACAGGGACGTATTCAGGAAAGTTTGAGTCCATGTGCTGTGCCAGCATTGTTGGTACCCAAGAAGGACGGAACTTGGAGGATGTGCACCGATAGTAGAGCTTTGAATAAGATCACTGTTCGTTACAGATTTCCTATGCCGAGGTTGGATGATTTGTTGGATCAGTTGAGTGGGGCAACTATATTTTCGAAGATTGATTTGAAGAGTGGTTATCATCAAATTCGAATCAGACCTGGAGATGAATGGAAGACAGCTTTCAAGACAAGAGAAGGGTTATACGAATGGTTGGTTATGCCGTTTGGTTTGTCAAATGCACCTAGTACATTCATGCGGGTGATGAATCAAATCTTTAGACCATTCATTGGGAAGTTCGTCGTGGTTTACTTCGATGATATTCTGATTTATAGCAGGAGTACGGAAGAACATGTTCTACATTTGAGGGAAGTGTTGCTTATTCTTCGTGAAGAACAATTTTATGCTGCTACCAAGAAATGTGTGTTTATGACATCTAGTGTTTTATTCCTGGGTTATGTTGTTTCAGGGAAAGGTATTCAAGTTGACCAGAGCAAAGTTGAAGCAGTCAGGAATTGGCCACAGCCAAAGACAATTACAGAAGTGCGAAGTTTTCATGGGCTAGCGTCATTCTACCGAAGATTCATTCCACACTTCAGTAGCGTGATGGCTCCAGTTACCGATTGCATGAAGGGTAAACAGTTTACATGGTCAGAGGAAGCGGGAATTGCTTTTGAGAGAATCAAGGAATTGTTGACGTCTGCACCGATTCTTGTTCTACCTAATTTTCAGTTATTGTTTGAATTGCATACTGATGCTTCGAAGGTTGGAATTGGAGGAGTTCTAAGTCAGAATGGGAAGCCAGTTGCTTATTTTAGTGAGAAGTTGTCGGGGGCGAAGATGAGATACAGTACATATGACGTTGAATTCTATGCTGTTGTACAAGCTGTTAAGCATTGGAGACACTATCTATTTCAGAAGGAATTTGTTCTTTACACTGATCATGAAGCTTTGAAACATTTACAGGGGCAGGATAAAATCTCAGCGAGACATGCATCATGGATTGCTTATTTACAGCAGTTTACTTTTGTCGTTAAGCACAAATCAGGGGTGACAAATCGAGTAGCTGATGCTTTGAGTAGGAGGAGTCATTTATTAACGACAATGAAGGTTGAAGTAACGGGGTTTGAAATGTTGCCAGAAATGATTGAAGAAGATCCTTACTTTGTGAAATATGTTGAGAAAGTGAAGGATGGGAGTACCGATGAATTTATGTTGGTTGATGGTTTTCTGTTTAAAGGAAATCGTTTATGTATTCCGGATTGTAGTTTGAGGATGAAGATTGTAAAGGAGTTGCACGAGGAAGGGCATGTGGGCCGTGA
Organism: Allium cepa; assembly: GCA_030765085.1. Lineage (NCBI taxonomy): Eukaryota > Viridiplantae > Streptophyta > Magnoliopsida > Asparagales > Amaryllidaceae > Allium > Allium cepa. The sequence continues at coordinate 604,155,938 of CM060945.1, read as the reverse complement.
TCGTACTTTGCAGTTGATTTCACAATCTTACTTTTGGCCGTCAATGAGAAAAGAGGTTGAAAGATTCGTGGAGAGATGTCATATTTGCCAAGTTTCAAAAGGAACAGCAACGAATGCAGGGTTGTATATGCCATTACAAGTACCATCTAAGCCATGGGTTGATATTAGCATGGATTTCGTTTTGGGTTTGCCGAGAACTCAAAGGGGAAATGATTCGATATTTGTTGTGGTGGACAGGTTTTCGAAGATGGCACATTTTGTTGCTTGCAAGAAGACAGCAGATGCAGTTCGAGTAGCACAGTTATTTTTCAAGGAAATTTATCGACTTCATGGTTTACCAGAATCTATTGTTTCTGACCGAGATACTCGTTTTCTAAGTCACTTTTGGTTAAGTTTATGGAAGATGGTGGGAACGAAACTGAAATTTAGTAGTGCTTATCATCCGCAAACTGATGGCCAGACAGAAGTTGTTAACAGGTCATTGGGAAATTTGTTGCGTTGTCTTGTACAGGATAATTTAAGAAGTTGGGACATGAAGCTATGCCAGGCAGAATTTGCTCATAATCATGCAATGAATCGTAGCACAGGATTCAGTCCGTTTCAGATTGTTTATTCAAATTTACCCAGGGGACCGTTGGATTTAGCAATTGTACCCCAGTCGAAGAGAACAATTAAACGAGCTGCTGATTTTGTTGATGAGCTGACTGAATGTCATAAAATCGTTCAGGGACGATTGGAGAAATCGAATGAGAAGTATAAGAAGTCTGCAGATTTGAAACGTCGAAATGTTGAATTTAAAGAAGGTGATTTGGTCTATGCCGTATTAACAAAGGATCGTTTTCCGGTGGGTGCTTATAACAAGTTGAAGGCACGAAAAATTGGTCCAATTGAAGTTTTGCAGAAAATCAATGAGAATGCTTATCGATTAAAGTTACCAGATGATGTTTATACTTCTGATGTTTTTAACGTCAAGCATTTAGTTCCATATCATGGGGGTGAGATTGTTGAGGAAGAATTTACAAATTCGAGGTCGAATTTTTCTCAACCAGGGGAGGATGATGCAGCCAAAACCAGAGAAGAGAGTGTGCAATCTTTAATTTCAGAAAATACGAGCCTATGGTGTAACTTGATGAGTCGTCCACGACTCAATAAAGTGATGAGTCGTTTCCGGCTTAAGAGATTACAAGGGGGAGATGACATAGGTCGAATAAAGTGGACTTCGGAGTTGAGTCGGCCGCGACTTAGTATGAGTCGTCTACGACTTAGTATGGGTCGTCCACGACTCAATGGGATACAGGAAGAAAAGGAACGAGACACTGGGAAGGAGCTTGAGGCGGTCATGAGTCGGGACCGACTTAAGGAATCAAGTGTGGAAGAGCTGAGTCGGAACCGAGTCAATTATAGACCAAAAGGACTGTTACGCTGAGCTAACGAGCTACGACCTAAGATAAGTCGGCAAGGAAATAAGCAGTGTATCTTTGAGTCGTAGGTCGACATGAAGATGAGTCGGTGGTGCAGTGTTGTAATTTGTTGAGTCGGTAATAACTTGAGTCGGTCAAGTGTGTAAATAAGTTGAGTCGTTTATGTAATATGTTGAGTCGCTGTATACTGTGTTGTGATGAGTCGGCCGTGTTGAGACGGTTGCGTATGAAGTGATGTAATTGAAGTAGGTAGCTTTGTCTGTTGAGTCGGCAGCGACTTAGATGAGTCGGCAACGACTTATATGAGTCGTGAGGTATGAGTCGGTCACGACCTAAGGGTCAGAAAACTCTATAAATAGCGTATGTGTTGTAAATTTTTTGGTGGTTGATTTTTGAATAAAAATTCTCTTTGTTAGCTTTGTGCTTTCATGCCAATTGGTAGTTGAGTGTAATCTCCTATCTCCTCTTTCGGTTAATCGAGTGCGCTCGATTCAACGATCGTAGAAGCCGATTCACGGTATCTAGTGCGCTAGATCAACGTACGAAGAATCGTAGATCTTCTTTCTCGGCATCGTGAGCGATCAACGAGACGAAGATAGCTAGAATCCGGTATCTTTGGATCAACGGATTTGGGCCTTACAGTATTCTCAACTCACCGATTGCTACATTCCATCGATTGAAGTTTGTTTAGATTCATCCGCTGCGTCAGAGCGTTAAGTGGGGTTTGGGGCTGAACCCAAAGCTAAAGCCCAACCAGAAAAAGTAGCAAAATTCAACTTACTCCAAACATATCAAAGATTATACTCAAAAAGATCGCAAACGACGCTTTGAACTCAATGGAAGTGGTTTCGAGCTCCAATTCGGCCGTTTGCAGAAAGTAACATTTCGGACCCTAAAATACGACTAACGACGCTATACTTAAATAAATCATTTAACTATAAAATCGTTAAATATGCGGGTTGTTACAGCAACTCAGTGCAGAGTCAATCGATAGGTTATCCTATCATTCACAAAGACACCTGGTCTACAACACCGGTCTTCAAATGCAATCTATAACGTCGTATCACTATTCAGAATGGGTTATATGACACAAGGTCCTCTCCCGGCTAAACCGAATAGTAAGAGCAATATTTAAAAGTATATGGATATGGGATTTCACTTAGGTCACAACTTATAAAATCCAAAACTTCAAATGGTTAAACAAATTACCATTTCATATCTTGTAACAAAAAGATTCGTTTCACAAAATTCACCTAGTTTCTGAAAGATCTATTCATAGATTTTTAGGACAATTTTCGTTTCAATTTGGATTAACTCATTTAAATCTTCAAATTAAAGATTTAACTTATAGCTTTCAAACCCATTTCCAAAAAATTATTCATAACTTGGAAAACTATTTTCATTTTAAACTTGAAATCATTTTAACACAAATGGACGTTCATTTCTTATGGGAAAGCTTTTATTTTTTAAAACAAATAGTTCCCGTTTCAGAAAAATCCAATTATATTTATACAAGTCAAAATCTTGGGTTAAATTTAAAGTCCCAAAACTACCCTTTAAAAATGGTTTAAATCCATATATATAACTTATAAATATTTTTTTATCCCTAGTTTTCAACATAGAATTCAATTTCAAATTTTGAATTTACATTCAAATCAAATTATTTAAACTTCAAGACTTAATCAAGTTATTCAAAAATAAATTTTATCTTTGAAATCCCTTTTAAAAATTTTTATACTTTAGTACCAATCTATTTGCAACTATTTGGATTTAAAATTCAATTTTAAAACTATTTAAAAAATCTGTGACTTAACCGATTTCCACGTGCAATCCATATTTTTGTGTGTATAGTGTAGTCCAAGGGGTTTTACACAATAGTGCACAACCTCAATCATCACAGATTCAATCATATCAATATCAATAAGCGGTATAACCCATAACGCTTATCTTCATTCGCAGATTCAGAGATAAGGTAAATTTATCAATCATGAAGATTAATTATTATGATTCGATGTGGGTTTTGGACAACGAACTGGAATCCGACTCCCTGTCGCATTGAAATTCAAATGTCGTTTTACGGACCATGGGGTTTTCACATTCGTAAAACCGTATATTCATCACATATATTACAGCTCAGCACAAAGAACTTCACATTACATAACATCACATCACATATCAAATGTATGAATCCATTACACAACATCCAATAACAATCAAACATCTTTAAGTAAGATGAATAAATTGTGTGGTTTTAAATTTATTACCTACATAATTACTTTCATTAGTAATTTTTAATCAATGATTTATTATCATTGATTTCAATTGATTAAGTCTTAATCACCTTCATTGTTTAATCATTTCTTAATTAATTATCTAAATTAATTTATCCTTAATTGTTAATCAATAAACTCTTAATTACTTTTATAAATTAATTACTTCTTGATTAAATTACCTTAATTACATTAATAAATTATCCTTAATTAATTAACCTTTAACTAATTACCTTCATTAATTCATCCTTAATTATGAATCAATTATCTTAAATTAATAAATTATTTAGTCTTTAATTAACTATTAATTAATTATTCCAGTAATTATAAATCATCTATCTTGATTCATCACTAAATCTTTATCAATCTCTTTAATTAATTAACCTTATAATTAATCAACATTAACGTAAGAGATTAAGGTTAATTAAGAATTAGAAGTCAATATTTCATCTTAATTTACTTTTAGTTACATTATTTATTTGAAATGTCTAATTTAAAAATTCCACAATTGTAATAATTTAAACTTAAAACTTTTTAAAACATCTTACTAAATACTTTCCGTAATCTAATACCTAAATTAAAACCATTATTTAAAACATGAATTTTTGTTTAAGGTCAAAAAGACTGTTTTTTATATACACCCAAGATTCACTCGAGACTTTCCCGAGTAAATAACCCCTCCACTTTGGGTTCTTCCAAAATTCCCCCGCATCCCCTTCAAACTTCAAAATTTTCGTTTGAATGTTTAAAATACCCGGTACGACACAAACGCACTCGATTCTATACTCGAGCCAAACATCGTCTTCCTCGACACTTCCTTCGAGCAACAACCTTCTTCCTCAGCGACGCAAACAAAATGCACGGGTGCATGCATTCACGTGCACCGATAATCGCCGTCGATCCGATCGTCGTCGCCGATGCCAACAAGTCATCAACGACCTCCTCCATCGTCGCGAACATCTGTATTTTCGAATCAAGCTGGAAATCAAAATTTAACTAGTTGACACATTCGAACCCAATCTGATCATCGGAAAAATGTCCAACCCGATGATCTTAACCACCATAAATCTCGCCCAATCACCCAGAGCTGCCCACACCACGATGTACCGATCCCCCTGCTCCGATAGCTCCCGGTCCTCCCTCGACCACACACAAGCTTAAGAACCACGCCGACCCAAAACTGTACGTTAAACCCTAAAGCTCACTCGCTCTCCCAATCCAAGCCTAATTTCAAAATTTGGCCATGGTCGAAGTCTTCCCCACGACCACCTGCATCTTTCAGAACAGCCCGTAACACCCCACATTGACGAGAACGACGGAAATTGATTTTGAACGAAAAATTGACCTTCAACAATTCCTCGAGATTTACAAATTTAAAAATCGTGATTTCCCTTATAAAAATCATCATTTTCGAAAACAAATCACATATTAAAATCAATTCAAGAAATTAAGATAGTTAAATTTTGACATATATTTAGTTTTACTGGTTTAACTTCTTTTTCTAGATGATATTCAAAAGCATATCCATAAATATATTTTTAAATTTTAGTTTAGATTTAAACACAAACATTATTTGAATTCCTAAACCTATAAGAGATGTGATGAGTAGATTTTTAATTTTCTATTTTGTTTGAACTCTGTTATGTATAAACAGAGGCTAGTTTTGCCTGAAGACAGACATGCACATTTTAATTCACCCATATAAACACATAAATACTGGCAAATATGCAAACATTCATACCATATTTTCAACCATCACCATCACATACATAAAGGGTCAAAGAAGTTGGTTTAATAATTAAAGTTCGCTCAGATTGATGAGGAGAAGCAGAGAAGTACTCAAGCCTGGAAACTTGATTTTTGGGTCTGAACTTTGATTTGTTCCTTGCAACTATTTAATATAATTGTTTAAATCTCTTTGCTTAATTACTGATTAACTACTTCAAATTCAAATATTTTAAAAGAATTTTACTTGACTTAATTTACCTGAGTTGGTCTTGCACTTGTTTGCTTTTACTCTAATTTCTAAGGTTTTGATTTCCATATTTTAATTTTCCTCTTTACTTTGGGCTTGAACTTTGAAAACTTTTAATCTGAAGCTTTGTTTTACTTCCAGATTTGAGAAACTCTGATCTTTGCCTTGATCCAGATTTTTACATTTCCACGTTTGAGTTGAACTTGGTTTTAGCTTTTGAAAACTGCTTTGATTTCCTTATGTTTGCTTTTAACTTGAAAACTGGAGCTTGTTGATCTGAATTTGAAGTTTCAATTTTCTATTTTGATTTGTTACAGGTTGCTTGCTGTCTTCAATTTATTTCCAGGTTGTAGTTTCTCTCTTTTTTTTGAGCATAGGCTTTACTTTTGTTTTCTGATTTTTTTTAATTTTTTCTCTCCTTTGGATGTTGGAGTTTGAAATGCTCAATCTCTTGTTACTGTTTTGTTCAAATTTGCTGAAAAGCAAAATAATTGCATATGGGAAAGCTGAAAAGTTTTTTTGTAATTTTTTAAATCTTATTATTTTATTCAGTTAATCATATTGAAGGCCATTTGCAAAAAGTAATCATGAGATTCCAATGTATGTTGATTTCTTTACTCCATCTCCTTTGTATATGTTTATCATTTGTAATTTTACAAGACAAAATAATTTTTTAATAAATTTTTATATCACATTTATTTTATAAATAAACATACCCCTTTCTTACTTAATCTCTATATTTACATTATATAAAATATAAATTACACCTTAATGATTTTCAAAAACCAAATATTTTTTTCTAAAACATTTATTTTAAATTTGGATTCAAATTTCCAATTCACTTGAATTAAAAATCTATATATGTCTATTTATATATTCATATATATAATTATGCAATTTAAATTCAAATTCAATGTTTACATTTGTAAAATGTTTGTGTTTCCTTTTATATTTATATTTACACAAACAAAATTTTATCCCAATTAATTTTTACATTGCAACCTTTAATTTAGTTCACTATTTTTATATACATATATATTCTTTTATATATTTACATTCATACATTACTTGATTATTTATTTTTGTACAACTTTGTAAAAATAAAAGAATGATTTAAATATTTTGATTTCATATTAACAAATAGTCACATTTATAATTAAATCTTAAAAATAAATCTTTTGAAATTTATTACATCTCCCACATGTTAATATAATTAAAAATTTAGAAAACAACTACCATTAACTTTTTATTAATCTCAAAGCTTTAATTTCTATTTTATTTTTAATACATTTTATATTGAAATTAAATATTTGTTTATAAAATACTTATTCTTATGTTTAAATCAAATTTCTATTTATTCCTAATACTCAATTTCAAAATTAAATTAAGTGTCAAATTAAACGTGGTTGATTTTTTTTAGGAATGTTACTTAATTATTTATAAGATATTAAATATAGCCATTTGAAATCCCTAATCAAATTTTATTTTTATATTTCAAATCCAAAAAAATTCCCAATTAATTCACGTTTTAAATCTAAAATTTAATTTAATTGCCAATTAAGTTTGACTCAAAAATCAGGATCGTTAGAGATTCCCTGGCATAAAAAATTTCGTCCCCGAAATTTGCAAGGGAGACAACAAAGAAAAGACGAAAGATAGAGAAATATCTTTCCAAATCAAACTGGATATCAATTCTGTATTTGGCTTACCAAATCAGAATATCAACAATATAAGAACAAACTCGTACAATTATTTCACAAGATACTCGGGTTCCCCAGATCTACGAATATACAAGGGCATCGATTAGTTCGAAGGTATAACTAATTGTTCGTAGAATATATCGGATCTAGAGAATAGATAGATAGATTCAATCTTTGACAATTTCCCAAACACTAGATATAGATTCCAAATTCAGGTCGAAATATCCTAAATATACATCAACTTGTCCCTCTTCGGACTTTGATATACACAAGAAATTACAATAGAATTTCAAATTTGGTTTTAACCGATATCGTTTTATTGGTACAATTCAAATTTAGCTTTATATTCTATTAAACAATTTAACTCAATTTAAAATTTCCAATTTATTTAAAATTTTCAATTTCAAATTCATTAAAGTTTAGACGGAAAAACTGATAATCAACCAATGAAGATACGAAGTAAGGATTTTCCACAACGATACGTAGGGCCACCATCATACCGAAACTTCTTCCTGGAGCTGTCACGAAGCCATCAAAAGAATTGGGAATCGAATCAAAGGAGATTTGATAGAGAAAGTTATTTCCGCTCTTGTAGGGTATTGACCATTTATTGTGGTACCCCCTGTCCCCTATCTCGTCCTCTTCTCGCACTCACTATCAATGGATAGTAAGACAATTACCTGAGGCGTTCGAACGGATATCTTAGGGATATAATCATTCTAGGGAATACTTCACCCTATCTCTAGTGAGTTACTTATTGTGTTATACTCCTGAGCTAAAGTTTCAACCTTCAGCTCTGATACCAATTCTAATGACCCTGACTCGACCTTTGAAAATCGACATCGAATACGACACTCGTATTCAAATGCCGCAGATCCAAAGGTCAAATCTGGTTCGTCGGAGCTTATAACACATTAAGTACAACACAACATAAGAAATGCATAATACAAATATCATATACAAATTTGATACAATATCTGAATGATACAATGAATATCAATATACATCAGAGATATGATACAAGATAATAGCAGCGGAAAGAAAAGATAACACCAACAGCAGACCCAATAGTGGAAGTAGTCTTCAAGAGAGAACTCCAGCATTAGTAATCTCCATCTCCAAAGCACCAATCAAGAAATAGCTTGAACTCCCAATAACGATGCATAAAGATAAGCAAGTGCAATCCGGATCCAAAGTCTGAACTAGCTCCAAATAATCTACTAAACCTGACTATCTGAAAAATCCAACTCTAGAATGCCTGTATGGGAAATTTGTGGGCACTCGGAGTTTAGGAAAAGAACGATAAACTCCAGGTCTGTCGTGGGACAGGTATGAGCAAACAAAACAGTGTTTATCTCAAAAACGAACAACGAAGGATTTTAAAATTTAAATCCACAATACTTTATGGAAAATGAAACTACGATAAGTCCTCCCGGCACACACACAATGCAATCGCACACTTGGAGGAGATTTCTCCTTATGATAGTCAAATATGCTTAATACGAGAAAAATCCTTTGATATTATTACTAATGCATAGTGGAAAACCTTTCGAAAGTATAATATTAATCCTAGCCAACATAGGTACCATGATACTACGCCTACTATAGCTACCACCTAAGGTGGCAGGTTATACAATTGCAATTGTAAAGGGCTCGTATTGTTTTGCTTGGGTTTCCAACAAATGATCTGGCTAAGGAATTTCCTATTGTCCATGGGTACGCCTCTGGCGGGCCGTCCCGAGAGCTTAACCAGCTGTCTGCCAACATAAGGCCGGGTTACCTCTGTAACTAGGTAACTACTACACGAGCGTGCCATCCCTCGGTCATTTAGGACCTTTATCCGAAGTACCTCTAATCCAACAACCACAAAGCAACCAAAAAGCAATAGATCTACAGAATCCACATGAGTGAAGTATCTGGGTTCCATACCACGACACCACCTTTTTTCAGAAGGCAATGGCACACCCAAAAGGGTGCGACCCTCATAACGTTGCAGCATCTTTCCTGTTTCGACCATTTCCGGGGTGTGAGGTTTTGATGCAGTCTCGTCCATAAAGCTACGCTTTATACAAAAACCATGCTTTGATCAAAAAATGATACAAAGCAGCACTCAGCATGTCACACTACCAAATTGGGAGTATATCACTGATAACTATCAACTACATAACCTCTAAGCTCGTACGTCTCATAGAAAGGTGTTAAGCTAAGAGAATAAATTCTCCGCCACCAAACAGAAATGTATTTGATGGACATCAATTTAATATCTCAAAGTGTAGTGTCAGACATACAACCATACAGGTCTGTTCCAGGTTCGAACAGAACCGAAGGCACTTCCGAAGAAGCCATTACAATCCGGGTATCCACAGTCTCGATCGGACTTCCCGTCAAATAGGGAGAACTCTATACCGGAGCAACTCAGTGCAGAGTCAATCGACAGGTTATCCTATCGTTCTTGAAGACACCCGGTCATCAACACCGATCTTCAAATGCAATCCATAACGTCGTATCACTATTCAGATTGGGTTATATGACACAAGGTCCTCTCCCAGCTAAATCGAATAGTGAGGGCAATATTTAAAAATATATGGATATGGGATTTCAGTTAAGTCACAACTTATAAAATCCAAAACCTTTCTTCAAATGGTTAAACAAATTACCATTTCAAATCTTTTAACAAAAAGATTTGTTTCACAAAATTCACCTATTTTCACAAAGATCTATTCATAGATTTTTAAAATAATTTCCATTTCAATTTGGATTAACTCGATTAAATCTTTAAATTAAAGATTTAACTTATAGCTTTCAAATGCATTTCCAAAGATTTATTCATAACTCGAAAATCTATGTCATTTTAAACTTGAAATCCTTTTAACAGAAATTGGACGTTCATTTCTTATGTTAAAGCTTTTATTTTTTGAAAAAAATATTTTCCGTTTCAAAAAATTCCAATTATATTTACACAAGTCAAAATCTTGGGTTAAATTAAAAGTGTAACGACCCGTAAAATTTTAATAATTAAGTTGGTTATTTTAGTTAAAGTTGAGTAACTAAATTTTTAAGGAAACAAAATTTGGTAATTTATAATGAAGCAAACGTGAAAAAAAAGGTAATGAAAATGGTAATGACGTAAGACTTTGTGATTTAATATTTGGAGAATAAAATTTGGGTAACTTATTTATGAAATAACAAGTGAATTAAAAACGTAACAATGCTAATTAAATTTATAATTAATGGATCTAATGAAATTTCCAATTTATTGTAATACGGGAAAAGGAATACTTATTAATAAATTTAATATAAGAAACGAACTTAAATATTGAATTTATGAATTTATATATATATATATATATATATATATATTGAATAGCAATTGAACGTAAATTTAGGTAATAAGGTTAGAACAAACTGATAAATATTAAATGTGTAGTGTAATCCAAATTGATTTAAACCATTGTAAAGTTTTAACTGATCATAATGTTTAATACTTGTTAAAATAATAATGGAAGTGTGAATAGAAGTTTAATAGAAATGTTAATTTTAAGCATATATGGCAATTGATTTAATTAAGAATTTGAAACCAAGATAAAATAATGAATTGGGATATTAAATGGGTATAAGCGCCTAAATTTCAGCATAATGAAATAAAATATTGAACGTAAATAAAAGATGAAATTTGAATTATATAACTGATTGGAACATTTGTTGTAATTAATGAACTTTTAAAGGTAATTAAGAGTTAAGGGTAACAATGGTTATAAGTTACATATTTAGTTCGTTAAAGTTAGTGTGAAAACAATTACAGTTAATTCACTTAATTAGTGCAATTTGATGTAGATTAATTTGGTAATCGGAGAATGTTAATTCAATAGGATGTAACCAATGAAATTTTAATCTAATACTACGCTAAGGCTAACTATGGTAAGTATTAATAAAGCGAATGAAATGCAATACCAATTGAGGGAAACCAATTCGTAAGGGTATAATTGAATGAAATCAGTAAATTGGGAAATAAATTCAAAATTGATATTAATTGATGAAATAATGTATAATAAATTGTTAGTTGATAATTAAAAGTATGAAGTGTGTAAATAGGCGTATTTTAATTGCAATGAAATAAATTAGCGTTGAATATAGAATTATAAATCTAGTTTGATGACTAACGAACTTAAATGCAAGTAATATAGGTGGCTTGTTATATAAGGTGTTAAATAAACTACGTAAATAATTAGTAACTATATCTAAATTTAATGTTTTATTAATGTAATTTAAAGTAACCATTAATGTAATAAAGGATGGCACCAAGGTAAATTTGTTAATTGGTTTTAAAATCCAAATTTATGAGTGAAATTGACAAATTTCAATATAGTAGTTATTACACAATATGTGGAATTAAAATAGTTAATACGAAAAGGTGAAATTGAAAGTATCAATGTAATGTAACGTAAATAAATGGTCAATATGTTTAGAGGATAATGTTTGTTTAAATAATAAGAATGGGAATCAACATTTTTTCCATTTATTTGAATTTAAATTATGATAATATGATTTATTGCAATTAAATGGAAACTTAATATTTGAAAGATTGCATAAATGGAAATGTAGATGAAACCTAAGAAAATAAATGTAAACAATTATGAACCAACGTAAATTGCATCCTTTTGATAACGATGAATTTAATAATAGAATGAATAGTGAATTTAATAGAATTGTTGGAAATTTTATTTATAAATTTGAAATTTATGAAATTGAAGGTTTATAATTAAATTTATAAATTTATCTTCTCTAAATAGACATTTAAATTTGTTTAAATCATTAAAAATGTTTGAGAAATATAAGATGATAAAATTGTCAATTTTAGAATTGAAATTTAAAAATTTGATTTAATCGATTAATTATACATTTATTTAATTAATATAAAATAGCCATTTTGTCCACTGACTCGAATTTCGATGAGTTTCATCGGATCCGTAATAGTGAATTATAATAGTGTTTCAAGTTTCGTAGCGATCGGACTTGTCGTTTGATCGTACGGACTCGAAACGCCTTGAAATTTATGCAATATAAATCAATTGAAATTAATTTGGAAAATTTGAATTTAGCATAACTTCTTCATACGGTGTAATTTGGACATGAAACTTTTTCCATCGCATTTAAAATATTTTTAAACATATATTTTGATATATGGGTTGACCATTTTCCGTTCCGGAATCGAAACGGGTTTTTCGGGTCAATTATCGTTCAAAACCCAAATCCAACCTAGCACATTCTTTCTATTCTGCTTGCCTATATATATTTGGTTATAAACCCTAGGTCATTGCTTATTCCTCATTCTAAACGTATGCTCTTCCTCATTCCACTGCAAACCCTAATCTTCACAATCCAATTTCTATTTCACAAAAAAAAAAAATTGCGGATCTACAGCAACTTCTGGTCGCGCTTCGAGTTTCAGAGGCAAAAACGCTGTATCTACTTCTGGTCAGGAAGAAAATGACTCGGGTTGCTCCGGGTCGTTTTGGCAAAAACACCAAGCAGGCACCGGGGATTTGAGGCTGCGCACTGAAGTCGAACCCGAAGTCGACACAGGACCAGAATGTTTCAATTTTCAATTTTTCATAACTTTTGCACACGAGCTCGGATTCATGCGCGGTTTGTTTTGCTTGGATCGTATCGGAATTTGAGACGATTTGGCTTTGGTTTGGATGAATTTGGAGAGTGTCCAATTTTTGGGTTTAAATTGGGTTTGAATTCAATTTAAATTCAAAAGGTGAGTGTTTTAAACCACTCACAACTTCTAAGATTTCTTATGTTGGTTAAATTGATTTATGATGTGTTTAAAAAAAATTGTAGCTGTTTGGCATATATTTCATCATTTTATCAGTTAAATTGCATTCAGTTAATTTACGCGTTATTTAATTCATTATTTCATTTAAAAGTGCCAGTTAATTGTTAATTAATTTATTCATTGCATTAAAACCGTCAGTTAAAATTTTAGTAAAAATTATTATTGCATATAACATGCTAGTTAAATTTATTTATTATTGCATATAAAATACAGTTAAACGGTTATTTAATTCATTATTGGAAAATTAACTATCAGTAATTAACTATTATTTATCGATGTGATTGTTTGAATTGGATGATAAATTGATGAATGTTTGATGATTGATATGATGGACGAATGGATGCTGTATTTGTATTGTATAAACTACAAGTTATTATGCATTTTCATTTCTTTCGGGATTGCGGTTTGAAATGATATACAACCGCATTTTGATTTTTAAACTACGGATTGAAATGATAAATATCCGTATCACTTGGCAATAGGATAGAAAATTATATACAGGCACCGCGGTATATATATAAAATTGTTTTTGAAATGATTTTCTATGGTTTGGATAGGATACGGTTTAATAAATATTATATTTTGATATTTTATAAATATTATTTTACATATACATATATAGTTAAATTTTTGAATTTAAGCTATGTATAAATCTGTTAAATAAAAATGAATAAGTTGAATAGTGGAGTTTGATAATTTATATTATACGATTTAGTACAGGTTTAAGATATTGTATATATATTTAGGGTTTAAATGATTCAAATCAACTAAGATCGGAAGATAAATCGAAAATTTATTTGGAATTGAGTTTAAATTAAGAATTTAACATCATAAGTTGATGTAGAATTTATTAACTTGAAATTTTTAAAAGGCATGATATTTATAACTGAATTTTTATTCAAGATGAATTAAATGAATATTTCTAGTTTGAATAAATTGAAGGAAATTTTTAGTTAAAAGTAATTTGAGTTCTATTTAAATGATTTTGGATTTATTATGCAAATATTTCAAACTAAATAAATAGGACTTTAAATTGTTGAATAGAAATTTCCAACCTTAGTTCCAATTTTTTTTAATATTCAAAGTTTGAAATATATTGAAATAGAAGTGATTTATTGAAACTGAAAGCGATTTTAAAGTTTTTGGATTTTGACTTAATCTTTAATGAAATAATTTGTAAGTCGCAGAAATTATTTATTTTATAAAGTAATTTTAAATTCAAACTATTTTATTCCACATACTGTTTGAATATCCAAACCATTCAAGTTTTTGAAGTTATGGATTCAAAGCTATGAATTTATAATTCAAATGTTTGGTTTCCATATATTATATATTTTAAAGAAGTTTGATTTTGGAAAAGAAATATATTTGAAATAAAAAAATATAATATTGATTTGGGTTTCATGAAAATAATATTAAAATGAGTTGTTTTGGAAATGGAAATGATATCGTATTTATGGGTTTTGAAATGGATAATTATTTTCTGGTTTTAAAGTATAAACTATTTTAAAGACCGCGGTGTTATAATAGCGTTTGGTTGTTAAAGAGATCGGGATCGGAAGTTGTCATACTCTCTGCCAACTCCAAAAACCACATTAACAACCGTTTACGCGGTGGAGATTCCAAAATGAACTAGGTTGGTGGCGGCGTTTCCTATAAGGTAAATACGTGGGCCCGACTCCCGTGAGTTGGCATAAGGTGGCTAAAACAGGAGCGATTCCCGGGCCAAGGTGGTTAGCGCCCTTTATCGGACACATCCTTCGATACTATACTCTGACTTTGGATTGATCTAGTGGCCACCTTCACTTTTGATTTCTTTGATTTTGGGGATGTTTGTTCGAGGTGGACGGTAGCTGCGGCTATGCGTTGCTACCAGTCCGGATAGCAATTGGTATATCTACCCTAACATTGCCTAGTTGTGCCATGTCACCTACCCTAGCGCGCCTTATACGATTTTGGTTTTGTACCATACCTGTAGAGTGCCCTCTGACGACGCCCAGTACGGGGGAGATTACGGTACTGTGTAGACTATGGGAATATATAACTGTGTTAAGGTGGAAAATGTAAAGCCTTAACGCTATGTAAAAGTAAGTTTATTTTACAATTAGACACTATTATAATAGCGAAATATAGTACATAGTAAATAGTTTAACGGATCCTTAAGAGATGTGAATCCCGAGCACTTTTAAGTTACTGCACTCATATTTATCCCTGTAGATTTGACTTACATAAGATCTTTTAGTTCCGCCTAGAGTGTTTTGTCTTTTCAATTCGCTCGGGTCAGTCCGAGCGTTTCAGGATTTGAAGATTTTAGTCTGGAGGACGAAGACGAAGATTTGTAGTATGACTATCTATTATATTATTCCACTACACCATTTGATTCCGCTGCATTGATGTTTATTGGTATGTGAACTCTGATACTTATTGTATAAAGAAAATCAAATGTTTTGTAAACAGTTTTATGAACTGTATATTTATTATTATATTTTATCGTTCCACTACAAGATTCTATTTTGCTTTTTTTTCTTCTTTCTTCATCTTCTCTGTGTTTATCTTATTTACCCCATAACAATCCGCCCTTCCTTATGCTTTGAATTGGCACGTGTGTCGATTTAAAGCGTGCGAAAAGGCGTGACGTTACAGTTGGTATCAGAGCTTTGGTTTAGCGATAAACCTTAGCTTTGTGGGGTTTGACACTTTACTAATAGGGTAGAAATACCATATGGGTGTAGCTGAGCGCATATATATGAGAGAGCGTATTTGTTAGTGTTATAAAAAAGGTTTTTATATTGTGTTAATCTGTTCTGTTTTGTATTTATAATTTCTGGTTGGTGCATGGGACGCTGTGACATCAATAGGGATTTCTAAACACTCAATAGGACAAACGGACATAATATTTGTTTTTAATATAGGTGAATGAAATAATTTTGCCTATTATATTTTCTATATAAAATAAAAAATTTCAAATTATATCTGTATTTGGCTGCAATAGATTGGTTGTTAGGTAATAAAGTGTATAAATAATAATAGAAATAAGATTGAAAAATAAAATAAATGAAATTTGGGAAATTTAGAACTTAAGATCTGGGGTTTTGAAATTTCTTTCGAATAAATTTTTGAATATAATAATATTTTTTATAAGTACTTTCTGATATAAATATTTATTATAATTCGGAAGAAATGTTTTAAAGAAGATTTTGGAGAAATAAGTTTTGTACTTTCCTCTCTGTCGCTGGAAAATAATTTCGGTGATGGCGGCCGCATCATCGACTTTCATTTTCGAGTTTCGAAAGGGAAAGGCCACTTTAGTAGTTTTATTGCAGATTCATTTTTGAAAAAAAAATATAAATTTTGAATTATTTTAAATATAATTAAAGATATATAAGTTGTAAGAATATATTTATCGATTATTTTAAAATAATTTGAAATTTAACTCGGTATTAAATTCTTAAATTTCATTTAATTAATTGTTCAATTATTGCAGTGAAATGAAAGGTAAGTAATTAATAATTGAAACCTCTAATGTACGTAAGAGATTTAAGTATAACTTATAAGAAAAAGGAATTTTTTATTGAACAATAAATTAATTAAAAGAAATGAGAAAACTTGTACCACTTTCAATTACGTTCTTTAAAAGCATATATATAACTTACCAAATATTAGAAGTTGAAATGTTTAATAAGAAATGTAATGGAAATTGTACGGTAAAAATATGTATTGAAAGGGTTCAATAAATTGCTTTTATTTATTGGAATTGGTGGTATAGAGTTATAAACTTAAGTTTAAATTGATAAATAAATGAAATGAAGTACTATAAATGTATGAATGAAAGAAAGGAAATCAAACAACTAATGGACGAAATAAAATTAATAATAAGTTAATTTGATTTGTTGGTCGGAATTGTTATTGCTTGATTTATGGTTGTTTGGGCAAGGATACTTTAAAATTGCTTGGATAAAAAATAATCTATTTAGTTTCATCTAAGACTCTTGAGTAAATGATGCGCAAGTAGTTTATTCTTCGTTCCGTACAATTTAAAAGTTTTGAACCCGAACAACTATTTGTTTGCTTGATTGAATGGTTGTTTTGTATTTGTTGTGTATGCTGTTTGTTGAAATTGATGGTTGTGGTATTGATTTGTTGTTAGTGATTGAAACCACTTAAATATTTCACTTTATACAAATTGTTAACCCTTTGGATTTTATAAGTGAAATGCAGGTTATGGAAGCAATTGCTACTGCTTTTGGTTCCATAAATTAACCGTAAATTGCGCGAAAAATAGGTATGGTTCGGATTACGGTTTAAAGCGCTATTTTTATATATTTCCTAGGTTGGGATATTATATTTTGGATAACATATGTAATATAATTATTATATTTTGATATTGTATTTTCTCCCGGGCCTCTCCGTACAAAGGAGACTCTGTAGAATTTTTTTTTAAATTTCTGGACTTAGAAATTTTTTTGAAAATGTTTTTCCAAACCTTATTTAAGTATAAAAGATTTAGTGGTTCTAAAATGGGTATATTTTATTGAAAGTAATAAATTTTGTAAATTCATTTGTTTATGAATTTAATATTTTAATATGATATATTGATTTCTTAATTTTTTCTTCTCCCTTCTTTTTCCTTTTCGGGGACGAAAAGTTTTGAGTGGGGGAGAGTGTAACGACTCGTAAAATTTTAATAATTAAGTTGGTTATTTTAATTAAAATTGAGTAACTTAATTTTTAAGGAAACAAAATTTGGTAATTTATAATGAAGCAAACGTGAAAAAAAGGTAATGAAAATGGTAAATCATGTAAGACTTTGTGATTTAATATTTGGAGAATAAAATTTGGGTAACTTATTTATGAAATTATAAGTGAATTAAAAACGTAATAATGCTAATTAAATTTATAATTAATGGATTTAATGAAATTTCCAATTTACTGTAATACGGGAAAAGGAATACTTATTACTAAATTTAATATAAGAAACGAACTTAAATATTGAATTTATGAATTTATATATATATATTGAATAGCAACCGAACGTAAATTTAGGTAATAAGGTTAGAACAAATTGATAAATATTAAATGTGTAGTGTAATCCAAATTGATTTAAAACATTGTAAAGTTTTAACTGATCATAATGTTTAATACTTGTTAAAATAATAATGGAAGTGTGAATGGAAGTTTAATAGAAATGTTAATTTTATGCATAGATGGCAACTGATTTAATTAAGAAATTGAAACCAAGATAAAACAATGAATTGGGATATTAAATGGGTATAATTGCCTAAATTTCAGCATAATGAAATAAAATATTGAACATAAATAAAAGATGAAATTTGAATTATATAGCTGATTGGAACATTTGTTGTAATTAACGAACTTTTAAAGGTAATTAAGAGTTAAGGGTAACGATGGTTATAAGTTACATATTTGGTTCGTAAAAGTTAGTGTGAAATCAGTAACAGCTAATTCACTTAATTAGTGCAATTTGAGGTAGATTAATTTGGTAATCGGAGAATGATAATTCAATAGGATGTAACAAATGAAATTTTAGTCTAGTACTACGTTAAGGCTAACTAAGGTAAGTATTAATAAAGCGAATGAAATGCAATACCAATTGAGGGAAACCAATTCGTAAGGGTATAATTGAATGGAATCGGTAAATTGGGAAATAAATTCAAAATTGATATTAATTGATGAAATAATGCATACTAAATTGTTAGTTGATAATTAAAAGTATGAAGTGTGTAAATAGGCGTATTTTAGTTGCAATGAAATAATTTAGCGTTGAATATAGAATTATAAATCTGGTTCGATGACTAACGAACTTAAATGCAAGTAATATAGGTGGCTTGTTATATAAGCTGTTAAATAAACTATGTAAATAATTAGTAACTATATCTAAATTTAATGTTTTATTAATGTAATTTAAAGTAACCATTAATGTAATAAAGTACGGCACCAAGGTAAATTAGTTAATTGGTTTTAAAATCCAAATTTATGAGTGAAATTGACAAATTTCAATATAGTAGTTATTACACAATAAGTGGAATTAAAGTAGTTAATACGAAAAGGTGAAATTGAAAGTATCAATGTAATGTAACGTAAATAAATGGTCAATATGTTTAGAGGATAATGTTTGTTTTAATAATAAGAATGGGAATCAACATTTTTTCCATTTATTTGAATTTAAATTACGATAATATGATTTATTGCAATTAAATGGAAACTTAATGTTTGAAATATTGCACAAATGGAAATGTAGATGAAACCTAAGAAAATGAATGTAAACAATCGGGAACCAATGTAAATTGCATCCTTTTGATAACGATGAATTTAATAATAGAATGAATAGTGAATTTAATAGAATTGTTGGAAATTTTATTTATAATTTTGAAATTTATCAAATTGAAGGTTTATATTGAAATTTATAAATTTATCTTCTCTAAATAGACATTTAAATTTGTTTAAATCTTTAAAAATGTTTGAGAAATATAAGATGATAAAATTGTCAATTTTAGAATTGAAATTTAAAAATTTGATTTAATCAATTAATTATACATTTATTTAATTAATATAAAAATAGCATTTTGGCCACTAACTCGGATTTCAACGAAACTAGTTTCATCGGATCCGTAACGGTGAATTATAATAGTGTTTCAAGTTTCGTAGCGATCGGACTTGTCGTTTGATCGTACGGACTCGAAACGGCTTGAAATTTATGCAATTTAAATCAATTGAAATTAATTTGGAAATTTTGAATTTAGCATAACTTCTTCATACGATGGAATTTGGATGTGTAACTTTTTCCATCGCGTTTAAAATATTTTTAAACATATATTTTGATATATGGGTTGATCCTTTTCCGTTTCGGAATCGAAACGGGTTTTTCGGGTCAATTATCGTTCAATACCCAAATCCAACCTAGCACATTCTTTCTGTTCTGTTTGCCTATATATATGAGGTTATAAACCCTACGTCATTGCTTATTCCTCATTCTGAACGTATACTCTTCCTCATTCCACTGCAAACCCTAATCTTCCCAATCCAATTTCAATTTCAAAAAAAAAGAAAGAAAAATAGATTTTTTGCGGATCTGCAGCAACTTCTGGTCCCGCTTTGAGTTTCAGAGGCAAAAACGCTGTATCTACTTCTGGTCAGGAAGAAAATGACTTGGATCGCTCCGGGTCGTTTTGGAAAAAACTCCAAGCAAGCACCGGGGATTTGAGGCGGGGCACTGAAGTCGAACCCGAAGTCGACCCACGACCAGAATTTTTCAATTTTCAAATTTTCATAACTTTTTCATACGAGCTCGGATTCATACGCGGTTTGTTTTGCTGGGATCGTATTGGATGTAGAATTTATTAACTTGAATTTTTTTTAAAAGGTATGATATTTAAAACTGAATTTTTATTCAAGATGAATTAAATGAATATTTCTAGTTTGAATAAATTGAAGGAAATTTTTAGTTAAAAGTAATTTGAGTTTTATTTAAATGATTTCGGATTTATTATGCAAATATTTCAAACTAAATAAATAGGACTTTAAATTGTTGAATAGAAATTTCCAACCTTAGTTCGAATTTTTTTTAATATTCAAAGTTTGAAATATATTGAAATAGAAGTGGTTTATTGAAACTCAAAGCGATTTTAAAGTTTATGGATTTTTACTTAATCTTTAATGAAATAATTTGTAAGTCGCAGAAATTATTTATTTTATAAAGTAATTTTAAATTCAAACTATTTTATTCTATGTACTGTTTGAATATCCAAACCATTCGAGTTTTTGAAGCTATGGTTTCAAAGCTATGAATTTATAATTCAAATGTTTGGTTTCCATACGTTATATATTTTAAAGCAGTATGATTTTGGAAAAGAAATATATTTAAAATAAAAAATATATTATTGATTTGGGTTTTATGAAAATAATATCAAAATGAGTTGTTTTGGAAATGGAAATGATATCTTATTTATGGGTTTTGAAATGGATAATTATTTTCTGGTTTTAAAGTATAAACTATTTTAAAGACCGCGGTGTTATAATAACGTTTGGTTGTTAAAGAGACCGGGATCGAAAGTTGTCATACTCTCTGCCAACGCCGAAAACCACTTTAACAACCGTGTACGCGGTGGAGATTCCAGAATGAAGTAGGTTGGTGGCGGTGTTTCCTGTAAGGTAAATACGTGGACCCGACTCCCGTGGGTTGGCATAAGGTGGCTAAAACAGGAGCGATTCTCGGGCCAAGGGGGTTAGCGCCCTTTATCGGACACATCCCTTCGATACTATACTCTGACTTTGGATTGATCTGGTGGCCACCTTCACTTTTGATTTCTTTGATTTTCAGGGTATTTGTTCGAGGTGGGCGGTAGCTGCGGCTATGCGTTACCACCAGTCCGGATAGCAATTGGTATATCTTCCCTGGCATTGCCTAGTTGTGCCGTGTCACCTACCCTAGCGCGCCTTATACGATTTTGGTTTTGTACCGCACCTATGAAGTGCCCTCTGACGACGCCCAGTACGGGGGAGATTACGGTACTGTATAGACTATGGGAATATATAGCCGTGCTAAGGTGGAAAATGTAAAGCCTTAACGCTATTTAAAAGTAAGTTTATTTTACAATTAGACACTATTATAAATGCGAAATATACTACATAGTAAATAGTTTAACGGATCCTTAAGAGACGTGAATACTGAGCATCTTTTAAGTTACTACACTCATATTTATCCCTGTTGATTTAACTTAAATAAGATCTTTTAGTTTTGACTCGAGTGTTTTGTCTTTCCAATTTGCTCGGGTCAGTCCGAGCATTTCAGGATTTGAAGATTTTATTCTGGAGGACGAAGACGAAGATTTGTAGTATTACTAACTATTATATTATTCCACTACACCATTTGATTCCACTGCATTGATGTTTATTGGTGCGTGAACTCTGATATTTATTCTATAAAGAAAATCAAATGTTTTGTACACAGTTTTATGGACTGTATATTCATATTATATTTTATCGTTCGGCTGCAAGATTCTATTTTGTTTTTTTCTTCTTTCTTCATCTTCTCTGTGTTTATCTTATTTACCCCATAACAATCCGCCCTTCTGTATGATTTGAATTGGCACGTGTGTCGATCTAAAGCGTGCGAAAAGGCGGGACGTTAGATAAAGTCCCAAAACAATCCTTTAAAATGGTTTAAACCCATATATATAACTTGTAAAACATTTTTTTTATCCCTAGTTTCCAACATAGAATTCAATTTCAAATTTATATTTAAATCAAATTATTTAAACTTCAAGACTTAATTAAGTTATTCAAAAATAAAAAAATTCTTTGAAATCCCTTTTCAAATTTTTTTTACTTTATTCCCAGTCTATTTCCAAAACTATGTGGATTCAAAATTCAATTTTAAAACTATTTCAAAATTCTGTGAGTTAACCGATTTCCACGTGTAATCCATATTTGTGTGTATAGTGTAGTCCAGGGGGGTTTACACAATAGTGCACAACCTCAATCATCACAGATTCAATCATATCAATATCGACAAGAGGTATAACCCATAACGCTTATCTTCATTCACAGATTCAGAGATAAGGAAAATTTATCAATCACGAAGATTCACTATTATGATTCGATGTGGGTTTCGGACAACCAACTGGAATCCGACTCCTTGTCGCATTGAAATTCAAATGTCATTTTGCAGGCTAAGGGGTTTTCAAATTCATACAACAGTATATTTATCACAGATATAACAGCCCAGCACAAAGCATTTCACAATACATAGCATCGCATCACATATCAAATGTATCAATCCATCACACAACATCCAATAACAATCAAACATCTTCAATTAAGATGAATAAATTGTGTGGTTTTAAATTTATTACCTACATAATTAGTTTCATTAATATTTTTAATCAACGATTTATTATCATTAATTTCAATGTTTAAGTCTTAATCACCTTCATTCATTAATCATTTCTTAATTAATTATCTAAATTAATTTATCCTTAATTGTTAATCAATTAACTCTAAATTACTTTTTTAAATTAATTAATTATCCTTAATTAAACATTTAACTAATTACCTTGATTAATTAATCCTTAATAATGAATCAATTATCTTAAATTAATAAATTAATTAGTCTTTAATTAACTATTAATTAATTATTCCAGTAATTATAAATCATTTATCTTGATTCATCACTAAATCTTTATCAAAACCTTTAATTAATTAACCTTATAATTAATCAACATTGACGTAAGAGATTAAGGTTAATTAAGAATTACAAGTCAATATTTCATCTTAATTACATTATTTATTTGAAATGATTAATTTAAAAATGCCATAATTTAAATAATTTAAACTTAAAACTTTTTAAGACATCTTACTAAAAACTTTGCTTAATCCAATACCTAAATGAAAACCATAACTTAAAACATGAATTTAACATGTTTAAAAATTTAAATTTTTGTTTGAGGTCAAAAAGACTGTTTTTATGTACACCTGAGATTCACTCGAGACTTTCCCCAAGTAAATAACCCCTTCGCTTCAGTTTCTTCCAAAATTCCACCGCATCCCCTTCAAAATTCAAAATTTTCATCTAAGTATTTAAAATACCCGATACGACACAAACACACTCGAGTCTATACTCGAGCCAAACATTAACTTCCTCGACACTTCCTTCTAGCAACCACCTTCTTCCTCAGTGATGCAAACAAAATGCACAGGTGCACACATTCATGTGCACCGATGATCGCCGTCGTTCCGGTCATCGTCGTCGATGCCAACAAGTCACCTACGACCTCCTTCATCGTCGCGAACATCTGTATTTTCGAATCAAGTTGGTAATCAAAATTTAACTAGTCGACGCATTCGAACCTAATCTGATCGTTGGAAAATGTCCAACCCCGATGATCTTGACCACCATAAATCTCGCCCAACCACCCAGAGCTGCGCCACACCACGTTGTACCGATCCCCCTACTCCGATAGCTTCCGGTCCTCCTACGACCACACACAAGCTCAAGAACCACGCCGACCCAAAACTGTACGTTAAACCCTAAAGCTCGCTTGCTCTCCCATTCCAAACCCTACTTCAAAATTTGGCCACGGTCGAAGCCTTCCCCACGACCACCTGCATCTTTCAGAACAGGCCGTAACACCCTACGTTGAAAAGAATGACAGAAATTGATTTTTGAACGAAAAATTCACCTTCAACAATTCCTCAAGATTTACAAATTTAAAAATAATGATTTCCCTTTTAAAAATCATCATTTTCGAAAACAAATCACATGATAAAATCAATTCAAGAAATAAAGATACTTAAGTTTTGACATATATTTAGTTTTACTGGTTTAACTTCTTTTTCCAGATGATATTCAAAACCATCATCCCTAAATATATTTTTAAATTTTAGTTTAGATTTAAAGACAAACACTATTTTAATTCCTAAACCTTTAAGAGATGTGATGGGGAGATTTTGAATTTTCTATTTTGTTTGAACTCTGTATGTATAAACAGAGGCAAGTTTTGCCTGAAAACAGACATGCACATTTTAATTCACCCATATAAACACATAAATGCTTGCAAATATGTAATCATTCATACCATATTTTCAATCATCACCATCACAGACATAAAAGGTCAAAGAAGTTGGTTTAAAAATTAAAGCTTGCTCAGATTGATGGGAAGAAGCAGAGAAGTATTCAAGCCTGGAAACTTGATTTTTGGGTCTCAACTTTGATTTGTTCCCTACAATTGTTTAGTATAATTGTTTAAATCTCTTTGCTTCATTGCTGATTAACTGCTTCAAATTCAAATAATTTAAAAGAATTTTACTTGACTTAATTTACTTGAGTTGATCTTGCACTTGTTCGCTTTTACTCTAATTTCTCAGGTTTTCATTTCCAGATTTTAATTTTCTTCTTTACTTTGGGCTTGAACTTTGAAAACTTTTAATCTGTAACTTTGTTTTACTTCCAGATTTGAAACTCTGATCTTTTCCTTGATCCGGATTTTTAAATTTCCAGGTTTGAGTTGAACTTGGTTTTAGCTTTTGAAAACTTCTTTGATTTCCTTCTCTTTGCTTTTAACTTGAAAACTGAAGCATGTTGATCTGAATTTGAAGTTTCAATTTGCTATTATGATTTGTTACAGGTTGCTTGTTGTCTTCAATTTATTTCCAGGTTGCAGTTTCTCTTTTTTTTTTTGAACAGAGGCTTTACTTTTGTTTTCTGATTTTTTTCTATTTTTTTCGCCCCTTTGGATGTTGGAGTTTGAAATGCTCAATCTCTTATTACTGTTTTGTTTAGATTTGCTGAAAAGCTAAATAATTGCATATGGGGGAGCTGAAAAGTTTTTAGTAATTTTTTAAATCTTATTATTTTATTCAATCAATTATATTGAAGGCCATTTGTAAAAAGTAATCATGAGATTCCAATGTATGTTGATTTCATTACTCCATCCCATTTGTATATGTTTATCATTTGTAATTTTACAAGACAGAGAATTTTTTAATAAATTTTTATATCATATTTATTTTATAAATAAACATACCCCTTTCTTACTTAATCTTTATATTTACATTGTATAAAATATAAATTACACCTTAATGATTTTCAAAAACCAAATTTTTTTTCTAAAACATTTATTTTAAATTTAGATTCAAATTTCCAATTCGCTTGAATTAAAAATCTATTTTTGTCTATTTATATATTCATACATATAATTATGCAATTTAAATTCAAATTCAATGTTTACATTAGTGTAACGATCCTAGTTTAATGACGAATTTAAATTTATAATTTAGTCGAATTTTTGGATTAAATTATGGATTTATTTGAAATTATCAAATTTAATAAGATGTATATACTAATGTATTTTAAAATTTGGGTTTGAAGCTCAAAATAAATGTTTTCAGTTGAATTGAATTATGAATAAAAAGTTTATAAGAATAGAAAAAAAAATTACTTATCAATATTGAAAATAAGTGAAAGTATAAAATAAAATATATGTATAAATTTAATACCTAATAGTTAAACCATAAATAGAAATCAAATTTAAGCATTTATGTTAATAATAAAACTATAGGATAATAACAAAAGAAATGCAAAGAAAAAATCTAAGTACATATGAAATATAGAGTAAGAGGAAAAAAAATAGAATACAAAGCATGAAACAAATATGAAAAGTAAGTGAACAAAATAAGATACATACATAAAAATACAGCGCATAAGAGAGTAAACAAACAAACAAACAAAATATACTTACAAAATAAATAAAGTACAATATAAATACAATGTGAATATTAAGAAACAAAGGTACATAGGCTAGAAACAAAACAAGCTGCAGCCACCCAATACAAAGCAAAGCAAGAAGCAACTTGGAAAGCAAAACAAGAAGTAATAGAAAAAGTTCAAATTGCAGCATATGTATTCAAGTTGAACAAGTATGAACACTTGAAAAAAAAAAGCTTAATATATACATGTATTAGCTTCCAGAGGAAGTTACTACCATATAGATAAATAAACATATAGTTGTACAAAGGCAATTAATCCCACATAACTTTAGCCACCAAAACCAGATTTTATATCAGCTGAAATAAGATTTCATTTCAGTTTATAAAAAAAAAAAATCTGTACAAACCTGTCAAACTGTTTTTTTTATTTATATCCATCTTTATATTTGCTCGTTCATATTGAAAGAAGTGAAGAAAAAACAGAAAAGAAAATATAAGCATCATCATTCCTTCAAACTCAAAATGTCATTCAACTTCAACAACAACAAAACTCAAACATTATTCAACTCAAAGGAAAATCAATAACTGCAGTCTGCAAACAAGAACCTCTGCTTTTGCAAGGTGAGAAAACATAGTTTTTAAAGTTAAGTTTATTTAATAAAAAAAAAAACAACATGGGATCCATTGACAATATGGTTTGTATATGCCTTAAACTTTGAATATGATCTGTGTTATGTGTATGAGTTGTTCTGTGAAGAAAAAAAAATTTATTAAACATTCTGGTCTTCTCTGTTGATTGTTACAGGGTCAAATATTTAATCAAAATCCCAAAATTTTTATCATCAAACCTGTGTTAAGCTTAAAATATCAACAAAGCAAGTTTGTTTTAAATTTAAATCATGGCATAAGAATTTGTTTTTGCCTGATACTGAAACACTAGTTTTGTAAATCCAGTTTTGCAGAGATAAGTAGATAAAGGAAAAGATTCAAAATATTTTCGTTTGATTATTGTTAGGCTTTCACTTTAAAACAAAGTAAGTTTGTTTGAGCATAAACCAAGTTTTTAGAATATGTTTAACCTGTTAATGGAGTATATCAACTGGAAAGTTGATTTACAGGGCAATCCCATAATCTTATGTTTAATTCAAACATTTTAAATCGCTAAGTCAACTACATATCTTGAATCTACATACCAAAGTATTATTTTTAAAATAAAAACGAGGATTTTTGGTTGGGTATACAAAGTGCAGTTCATTTTTGAACAAAATTTGCATTTTTCTCATTTTCTAACAATCGAATCAATTTAAAACATTGAAGTTTGGTTTAAAGCAAGTATGAACATCATGGGTTTCGAGAAAATTATCAGAAATTTTTTTTATTGCACAAATTTAATGAACGAGATTTTATTAGTGTTTAAAACCGAGTTTCTGGACATGTCAGAAATGAGGTGTGTGCGACTCCTATACGTGATCGAGTGTCACGAGGCTTTGGTGGGTGGTTGCGTAGTGTGTTGCCGAGGTGTAGGTGGAGTTTGAGGGTCTCCGGTGGCCTGTGCAACAGTGGCGAGGTGGAAATGTCGATCGAGGTGAGCTGCAGTTTTTCGAGCAAGAAGGCTATATTTCGATTCGAGCTTTTTGTGAGCGAATTGGGTTTGGATTTTGAGTTTGTGGGGAGTTTGTGACTTGCCGCAGCAGTTGGAGTTCACCAGAGTTGCGTCGCCGCCTTGTGCACGTGCACGGCGTTGGTGTCGTGCTTGGGTGTGACAACTCGAGTGTAGGTGGAAGGCTAGTTACGTGAGGGTGGCTACTCGAGTTGACTCGAGAAAAAATGGTGAAAGCCTCGGGTTCGTACTCAGTTGATTTTACTTGAACAAAAATGTAACTTACTGGAGAAAAAAAAAAGAAAGAAGAAGAAGAAAGCGAGAGGGAGACGGGGAAGACAGCTGGGAACCCGAGTTTGAACTCGAATCAAGGCATGGGATGTCTCGAGTAGTTTTTCTGTCAAACTGAAAAGTATGTTTTGTTTTTAAATAAAAATATATCAAGTAAGCACTCGTTTCTCAGTTAGATAAAAAACACTGTAAACTCAAATAATTGTTTAACAATTAAGGTTAAAACTTTAACACGGGGTTTAACTACTTTAGTTAATGCTTAACCGTGTTTTAAAACCTTGTTAATATTTTAATTAATAAATTTAATTAAGTATAAAGTAATAAACAATTAAGTTTAGTAGTTAATAATGAATTGATTTTCAACTTTAAAGGAAGATTTTTTTTAAAATGTTAATCAAGTTGAATGATTAATTACATTATAATTGTAAATAGGGATTTATTAATGGTTAAGTGATAAATAAAGGGTAATTAACCACTTAAGTTATTTAATGAATGATTAATAGTTAATTACGTAATTTAATTAAGAATTAAATAAATGAGTAATTAAGTACTTAATTAAATAGTGTGAATAAAGTAATTAAGTAATTAAGACTTTATAATTGATTTAAGATTGATTTGTTAATTTGCTAATTTTGAATGAAACAAGTCATCAATTGATAATTAATGATCAAATTTAAACAGGGTTAAGTAATTAATTCTCAAGTAATTAATTTAAATTGAATTAATTACAATAAGAGTTAAAGATGATTGCTTGTGGATTATGCATGTAGGATATCTGATTTGTTGTAAAATGGATTGATATTTCTGTTTGAAATTATGATGCCATGAGATGTGAATTACTATGTGCTGGATTTTGATTGGTGAGTTTGTTCTGTATATCTATGTGAAAACCCTTTAGCCTGTAAAACGGCATTTAAATTTCGGTGCGACAGGGAGTCGGATTCCAGTTGGTTATCCAAAACCCACATCGAATCGTAATTATGAACCTTTATGATTGATAAATTTATTTATCTATGAATCTGTGAATGAAGATAAGTGTTATTGATTATATCGCTTATCAATATTGTTTAAATCTGTGATGATTGATGTTGTGCACTATTGTGTAAAACCCCTGGACCACACTATATACACACACAAATATGGATTTCACATGGAAATCGGTTAAGTCACAGATTTTTAAATAAGTTTGAATTTGAATTTTAAATTCAAATAGTTTGGAAATAAATTAAGTCTAATATTAAAAGCTTTTGAAAAGCTGTTTTAAGAATAAAAGTTATTTTTTAATAACTAATAAAGATTTGAAAATTGAATAATCGGATTTAAATTGAAATTCAAAAATCTGAAATTGAGTTCTATATTCAATAATTATGATTTAAAAAGGACCTTTACAAGTTATATGGGTTTAAACTATTTTTAAGCGTTGATTTGGAAATTTGAATTAAACCAAAGATTGTAACTTGTATAAATGGAATCGAGGTTTTTCCGAATAAAACTATTGTTTCTAAGTGATAAATAGCTTTCATATGAGTAATGAATTTCCAATTTATATTAAAGGGATTTCAAGTTTGAATTGAAAATGATTTTCCAAGTTATGGACGAAGCTTTGGAAACGAGATTTGAAAGCTATAAGTTAAATCTTGATTTTAAGATTTAATTGAGTTAATCTAATTGAAACGGAAATTGTTTTGAAATCCGAGAATGAATCTTTGTGAAAACTGAGTGAACTGTATGAGATAAATCTTTTTGTTTAAAAGATTTGAAATGGTAAGTGGTTTAAACCATTTGAAAGGATGTTTTGAATCATTAAGTTGTGACTTAATTGAAATCCCATATCCATATGTTTTTAAAATGTTGCGCTCACTATTCGGTTTAGCCGGGAGAGGACCTTTGTGTCGTATAACCCATTCCGAATATGTGATACGTCGGTATGGATAGCATTTGAAGACCGGTGGTGAAGACCGGGTATTTACGAGAACGATAGGATGACCTATCGATTGTCTCTGCACTGAGTCGCGCCAGTATAGAGATTTCCTAAGTGATGGGAAGTCCGATCGGGATTGTGAATACCCGGATTTGCAAGGGCTTCTTCGGAAGTGCCTTCGGTTCTGTTCAAACCCGGAACAGACTTGTATGGATTGTATGTCTGACATTACATTTTGAGATATAAAGCAGATTTCTTTCAAATACATTTCTGTTGGTGGCGGAGAATTTATTCTCTTAGCTTAACACCCTTCTCTGAGACGTACGAGCTCAGAGGTTATGTAGTTGAAGGTTGTCAGCGATATATTCTCAACTTGGTAATGTGGCATGCTGAGTGCTGCTGATCATTTGTTGATCGAAGCATGGCTTTGTGAAAAGCGTAGCTTTGTGGACGAGACTTCTTCGAGCCTCACAACCCGGTAATGGTCGAAACAGGAATTGTACGACAAGGTTTCAGGGGTAGCTTCCCTAGGGTATGACCATTCCTTCTGGAAAAGGGTAGTATCATGGTATGGAGCCCAGATACTTACGCATGTGAACACACTATATTTATTACTGTGTGATGTTGTTGGTTAGAGAGCTCTCGTATAAAGGTCCCAAAGGACCGGGGGTGGCATATCTGAGGTTCTGTATATTCCCCGGGAAGGGGGGTAGCCGGCCTTGTTTGGCAGAGATCCGGTTAGGTTCTCGGGGCGTCCCGCCAGAGGCGTTCCCATGTGGAAATAGGAAGTTCCTTAGCCTGACCATTTGTTGGAAAATCCAAAGAAACAATACGAGCCTTGTACGGTTTTAGTTGTATAACCTGCCATGGGATGTGGCGGTAACCTGCTATTGAACATGGAGCTATAGTAGGCATAGTTCGAAATGTCTATGCTGGCTAAGATTTATATTCTACTTTCGAAATGCTTTCTGCACTATGCACTTATAATAATAATATCAAAGAAAGTTTTCTGCGTATCAAGCATATTTGACTATCATAAGGAGAAATCTCCTCCGATTCTACGTTTGCATTGTGTGTGTGGCGGGAGGCCTTATGGTAGTTTCATTTTCCAAAAGCATTGCGATTTTGAAATTTAAATCTTTGATTGTTTTTAAAGAACAAACTGTTTTCGTTTGCTCATACCAGTCCCATGACTGACCCGGAGTTTATTGTTCCTTTTCTAAACTCTAGGTGCCCATAATTTTCCACACGGGCAGTCTAGAGTTTGGTTTTTCAGATAGTTAGCTTGAGTAGATTATCTGGAGGTAGTTCAGTTTTTGGATATGGACGAGACTTGCATGGCTTGGTGAAATCTTGATGGTGGATCGAGCTAAGGGTTTTGGAGCTTCGTCTTTGGAGCTTTTGGATCATAGTTGTAGTATTGGATTCTGTTGAAGTCTTATTTCATATTGTATCATGTTTCGCTGTATTATGTTGTATATTCTCTGATGTTGATGATTATCATTGTATCATATTGATGTATCGGATATTGTATTCATGTTGTATCAGTGATATCATCTTATTTTTCCGCTGGGTTATTTATCATCTAATGGGTGTTGCAAGCTCCCGCGATACGAATTTGATGTTGTTATCGGACATCGAGTTCGGGTCGTGACAGATTGGTATCAGAGCTGAAGGTTGAGTGAGAACTTTAGCTACGGAGTGTAACACATTAGATGGCTCATTAGAGATAGGGTGAAGTATACCCTAGAATGAGTACAACCAGTGGAACCAATCCAAATTTCTTAGTCTATTTTTTTTTTATCTGTTGTTATTCTCTAAGATGTTTCGTCCGAGTGCCTAATCTGGATTTCTTACTATGCACAGATAATAAGAATGAGTGGAAGAAGAGGACGAAATAGGAGACAGGAAAGTACCACTTCAGCTGGTCAAAGCCCTGAAACGACAGATATTCCCATTCAATCTCAATCAAATTTGGTTGATCTATATCAAAAATTTTCTAGACTGGGTGGAAAGCCGTTCACTGGCAAAGAAAGTGTTATCGAAGCACAAGCCTGGATTCGATTGTGTGAAAAGGTTTTCAAAGGACTAAAATTAGAAGATGATCAGATGCAATTGATAGCTTCTTGGCAACTACAGGAAGAGGCTTTAGTTTGGTGGGAAACAGTTACATTGGATGAGTCGGCAGATGAATTTACTTGGAGTCGTTTCAAGGAAGTGTTCGAACAGCGATATATGCCGTCTGTTGGTATCTCTAGAATGTACCAGGAGTTTGTGGATTTAAAGCAAGAAAGTTTATCATTTGAGGAATACTTGAACAAATTTATTGAATTATCTCGATTTGGTCCAGAATTGGTGAATACACCGTTAAAGAAGAATGAAAAGTTTATTCGGGGAATGAACAAGGAGTTTCAGGAACGGATGATTACTCACGTCAAGGAATCTTTTTCTGAATTAATTGATATGGGCTATCGATATGATACTCTGGAAAAGCAAGAAGATCCGGAGAAGAATGGAAGTACAAGTAAATTGAATTGGAGAAAAAGGAAGTTCGGTGGTAAGAAACCAAAGAAAAATAAAGGAAAGAAGAATATACAGAAGAAAAAGAAGAAGGATGTTACTTGTCTCAATTGTTTGGAGAAAGGTCACTATTCAGATAAATGCAAGAATGATTGGAAGCCAGGATTGAGAGAGTCATTTATGAGGCCAGATCAGGAATCTACGGGATGCTATAAATGCCGCAAGCCGGGACACAGGATTAACAACTGTCCATCTTATAAGCAACTCTAGAAAAAAAATATGCAATCAGAGACGATTCTTCAACTTCAAAAGCTGATTAAGGAAATAAATTTTATAAGGTAACCTTCTCATTTATGATTAAAATTGTTTGAATTATGTTCAACACAAGAACTACACATAGTTTATTTTCAGCAAATCGTAAATAAGTTAAATCTTGAATCTGAGATCGTAATCGAATCTATTTCTGTCTATTTCATTAGGTTTCGATATTATCTCCGAACGGTTAGTTATCCCTTCGAACTAACCAATACTTTGTATACTTCGTGGATCAGATAACCCAATTGCTTCGCAATTGATTGAGTTTGTTCTCATATCTATTGTTGATATTCTGATTTGGTAAGCCAAATGCAGAATTGATATCCTGTTTGATCTGGAAAGATATTTCTCTATCTTTCACCTATCTTTGTTATCTCCTCGGCAAATTTCAAGGACGAAATTTCTTAAGGAGGGGAATCTGTAACGATCCCAGTTTAATGACGAATTTAAATTTATAATTTAATCGAATTTTTGGATTAAATTATGGATTTATTTGAAATTTTCAAATTTAATAAGATGTATATAATAATGTATTTTAAAATTTGGGTTTGAAGCTCAAAATAAATGTTTTCAGTTGAATTGAATTATGAATAAAATGTTTATAAGAATAAAAAAAAATTACTTATCAATATTGAATATAAGTGAAAGTATAAAATAAAATATATGTATAAATTTAATACCTGATAGTTAAACCATAAATAGAAATCAAATTTAAGCATTTATGTTAATAATAAAACTATAGGATAATAACAAAAGAAATACAAAGAAAAAATCTAAGTACATATGAAATATAGAGTAAGAGGAAAAAAAATAGAATACAAAGCATGAAACAAATATGAAAAGTAAGTGAACAAAATAAGATACATATATAAAAATACATAGCATAAGAGAGTAAACAAATAAACAAACAAAATATACTTACAAAATAAGTAAAGTACAATATAAATACAATGTGAATATTAAGAAACAAAGGTACGTAGGCTAGAAACAAAACAAGCTGCAGCCACCCAATACAAAGCAAAGCAAGAAGCAACTTGGAAAGCGAAACAAGAAGTAATAGAAAAAGTTCAAACTGCAGCATATGTATTCAAGTTGAACAAGTATGAACACTTGAAAAAAAAACAAAGCTTAATATATACATGTATTAGCTTCCAGAGGAAGTTACTAGCATATAGATAAATAAACATATAGTTGTACAAAGGCAATTAATGCCACATAACTTTAGCCACCAAAACCAGATTTTATATCAGCTGAAATAAGATTTCATTTCAGTTTATAAAAAAAAAAATTCTGTACAAACCTG
Source organism: Allium cepa (assembly GCA_030765085.1). Classification (NCBI taxonomy): domain Eukaryota; kingdom Viridiplantae; phylum Streptophyta; class Magnoliopsida; order Asparagales; family Amaryllidaceae; genus Allium; species Allium cepa. Next base: position 604,121,556 of record CM060945.1, on the reverse strand, counting down.
TCAAACTGTTTTTTTATTTATATCCATCTTTATATTTGCTCGTTCATATTGAAAGAAGTTAAGCAAAACCAGAAAAGAAAATATAAGCATCATCATTCCTTCAAACTCAAAATGTCATTCAACTTCAACAACAACAAAACTCAAACATTGTTCAACTCAAAGGAAAATCAATAACTGCAGTCTGCAAACAAGAACCTCTGCTTTTGCAAGGTGAGCAAACATAGTTTTTAAAGTTAAGTTTATTTAAAAAAAAAAAAAACAGCATGGGATCCATTGACAATATGGTTTGTATATGCCTTAAACTTTGAATATGATCTGTGTTATGTGTATGAGTTGTTCTGTGAAGAAAAAAAAATTATTAAACATTCTGGTCTTCTCTGTTGATTGTTACAGGGTCAAATATTTAATCAAAATCCCAAAAATTTTATCATCAAACCTGTGTTAAGCTTAAAATATCAACAAAGCAAGTTTGTTTTAAATTTAAATCATGGCATAAGAATTTTTTTTTGCCTGAAACTGAAACACTAGTTTTGTAAATCCAATTTTGCAGAGATAAGTAGATAAAGGAAAAGATCGAAAATATTTTCGTTTGATTATTTTTAGGATTACACTTTAAAACAAAGTAAGTTTGTTTGAGCATAAACCAAGTTTTTAGAATATGTTTAACCTTTTAATGGAGTATATCAACTGGAAAGTTGATTTACAGGGCAATCCCATAATCTTATGTTTAATTCAAACATTTTAAATCGCTAAGTCAACTACATATCTTGAATCTACATACCAAAGTATTATTTTTAAAATAAAAACGAGGATTTTTGGTTTGGTATACAAAGTGCAGTTCATTTTTGAACTAAATTTGCGTTTTTCTCATTTTCTAACAATCGAATCAATTTGAAACATTGAAGTTTGGTTTAAAGCAAGTATGAACATCATGGGTTTCGAGAAAATTATCAGAAATTTTTTTATTGCACAAATTTAATGAACGAGATTTTATTAGGGTTCAAAATCGAGTTTCTGGACATGTCAGAAATGAGGTGTGTGCGACTCCTATACGTGATCGAGTGTCACGAGGCTTTGGTGGGTGGTTGCGTAGTGTGTTGCCGAGGTGTGGGTGGAGTTTGAGGGTCTCCGTTGGCCTGTGCAACAGTGGCGAGGTGGAAATGTCGATCGAGGTGAGCTTCAGTTTTTCGAGCAAGAATGCTATATTTCGATTCGAGCTTTTTGTGAGCGAATTGGGTTTGGATTTCGAGTTTGTGGGGAGTTTGTGACTTGCCGCAGCAGTTGGAGTTCGCCAGAGTGGCGTCGCCGCCTCGTGCACGTGCACGGCGTTGGTGTCGTGCCTGGGTGTGACAACTCGAGAGTAGGTGGAAGGCTTGTTACGTGAGGGTGGCTACTCGAGTTGACTCGAGAAAAAATGGTGAAAGCCTCGGGTTCGTACTCATTTGATTTTACTTGAACAAAAATGTAACTTACTGGAGAAAAAAAAAAGAGAAGAAGAAGAACGCGAGAGGGAGACGGGGAAGACAGCGGGGAACCCGAGTTTGAACTCGAATCAAGGCATGGGATGTCTCGAGTAGTTTTTCTGTCAAACTGAAAAGTATGTTTTGTTTTTAAATAAAAATATATCAAGTAAGCACTCGTTTCTTAGTCAGATGAAAAACACTGTAAATTCAAATAATTGTTTAACAATTAAGGTTAAAACTTTAACACAGGTTTTAACTACTTTAGTTAATGCTTAACCGTGTTTTAAAACCTTGTTAATATTTTAATTAATAAATTTAATTAAGTATAAAGTAATTAACAATTAAGTTTAGTAGTTAATAATGAATTGATTTTCAACTTTAAAGGAAGATTTTTTTTTAAATGTTAATCAAGTTGAATGATTAATTACATTATAATTGTAAATAGGGATTTATTAATGGTTAAGTGATAAATAAAGGGTAATTAACCACTTAAGTTATTTAATGAATGATTAATAGTTAATTACGTAATTTAATTCAGAATTAAATAAATGAGTAATTAAGTACTTAATTAAATAGTGTGAATAAAGTAATTAAGTAATTAAGACTTAATAATTGATTTAAGATTGATTTGTTAATTTGCTAATTTTGAATGAAACAAGTCATCAATTGAAAATTAATGATCAAATTTAAACAGGGTTAAGTAATTAATTCTCAAGTAATTGATTTTAAATTGAATTAATTACAATAAGAGTTAAAGATGATTGCTTGTGAATTATGCATGTAGGATATCTGATTTGTTGTAAAATGGATTGATATTTCTGTTTGAAATTATGATGCCATGAGATGTGAATTACTATGTGCTGGATTTTGATTGGTGAATTGATTCTGTATATCTATGTGAAAACCCTTTAGCCTGTAAAACGGCATTTAAATTTCGATGCGACAGGGAGTCGGATTCAAGTTGTTTATCCGAAACCCACATCGAATCGTAATTATGAACCTTTGTGATTGATAAATTTATTTATCTATGAATCTGTGAATGAAGATAAGCGTTATTGATTATATCGCTTATCAATATTGTTTAAATCTGTGATGATTGATGTTGTGCACTATTGTGTAAAACCCCTGGACCACACTATATACACACACAAATATGGATTTCACATGGAAATCGGTTAAGTCATAGATTTTTAAATAAGTTTGAATTTGAATTTTAAATTCAAATAGTTTGGAAATAAATTAAGTCTAATATTAAAAGCTTTTGAAAAGCTGTTTTAAGAATAAAAGTTATTTTTGAATAACTAATAAAGATTTGAAAATTGAATAATCGGATTTAAATTAAAATTCAAAAATCTGAAATTGAGTTCTATATTCAATAATTATGATTTAAAAAGGACCTTTATAAGTTATATGGGTTTAAACTATTTTTAAGCGTTGATTTGGAAATTTGAATTAAACCAAAGATTGTAACTTGTATAAATGGAATCGAGGTTTTTCCGAATAAAACTATTGTTTCTAAGTGATAAATAGCTTTCATATGAGTAATGAATTTCCAATTTATATTAAAGGGATTTCAAGTTTGAATTGAAAATGATTTTCCAAGTTATGGACGAAGCTTTGGAAACGAGTTTTGAAAGCTATAAGTTAAATCTTGATTTTAAGATTTAATTGAGTTAATCTAATTGAAACGGAAATTGTTTTGAAATCCGGGAATGAATCTTTGTGAAAACTGAGTGAACTGCATGAGATAAATCTTTTTGTTTAAAAGATTTGAAATGGTAAGTGGTTTAAACCATTTGAAAGGAAGTTTTGAATCATTAAGTTGTGACTTAATTGAAATCCCATATCCATATGTTTTTAAAATATTGCGCTCACTATTCGGTTTAGCCGGGAGAGGACCTTTGTGTTGTATAACCCATTCCGAATATGTGATACGTCGGTATGGATAGCATTTGAAGACCGGTGGTGAAGACCGGGTATTTGCGAGAACGATAGGATGACCTATCGATTGTCTTTGCACTGAGTCGCGCCGGTATAGAGATTTCCTAAGTGATGGGAAGTCCGATCGGGATTGTGAATACCCGAATTTGCAAGGGCTTCTTCGGAAGTGCCTTCGGTTCTGTTCAAACCCGGAACAGACTTGTATGGATTGTATGTCTGACATTACATTTTGAGATATAAAGCAGATTTCTTTCAAATACATTTCTGTTGGTGGCGGAGAATTTGTTCTCTTAGCTTAACACCCTTCTCCGAGATGTACGAGCTCAGAGGTTATGTAGTTGAAGTTTGTCAGCGATATATTCTCAACTTGGTAATGTGGCATGCTGAGTGCTGCTGATCATTTGATGATCGAAGCATGGCTTTGTGAAAAGCGTAGCTTTGTGGACGAGACTTCTTCGAGCCTCACAACCCGGTAATGGTCGAAACAGGAATTGTACGACAATGTTTCAGGGGTAGCTTCCCTAGGGTATGACCATTCCTTCTAGAAAACGGTAGTATCATGGTATGGAGCCCAGATACTTACTCATGTGGACACACTATATTTATTACTGTGTGATGTTGTTGGTTAGAGAGCTCTCGTATAAAGGTCCCAAAGGACCGGGGGTGGCATATCTGAGGTTCTGTACATTCCCCGGGAAGGGGGGTAGCCGGCCTTGTTTGGCAGAGATCTGGTTAGGTTCTCGAGGCGTTCCCATGTGGAAATAGGAAGTTCCTTAGCCTGACCATTTGTTGGAAAATCCAAAGAAACAATACGAGCCTTGTACGATTTTAGTTGTATAACCTGCCATGGGATGTGGCGGTAACCTGCTATTGAACATGGTAGCTATAGTAGGCATAGTTCAAAATGTCTATGCTGGCTAAGATTTATATTCTACTTTCGAAATGCTTTTCTGCACTGTGCACTTATAATAATAATATCAAAGAAAGTTTTCTACGTATCAAGCATATTTGACTATCATAAGGAGAAATCTCCTCCGATTCTGCGTTTGCATTGTGTGTGTGGCGGGAGGCCTTATGGTAGTTTCATTTTCCAAAAGCATTGCGATTTTGAAATTTAAATCTTTGATTGTTTTTAAAGAACAAACTGTTTTCGTTTGCTCATACCAGTCCCATGACTGACCCGGAGTTTATTGTTCCTTTTCTAAACTCTGGGTGCCCATAATTTTCCACACGGGCAGTCTAGAGTTTGGTTTTTCAGATAGTTAGCTTGAGTAGATTATCTGGAGGTAGTTCAGTTTTTGGATATGGACGAGACTTGCATGGCTTGGTGCAATCTTGATGGTGGATCGAGCTAAGGGTTTTGGAGCTTCGTCTTTGGAGCTTTTGGATCATAGTTGTAGTATTGGATTCTGTTGAAGTCTTATTTCATATTGTATCATGTTTCGCTGTATTATGTTGTATATTCTCTGATGTTGATGATTATCATTGTATCATATTGATGTATCAGATATTGTATTCATGTTGTATCAGTGATATCATCTTATTTTTCCGCTGTTTTATTTATCATCTAATGGTTGTTGCAAGCTCCCGCGATACGAATTTGATTTTGTTATCGGACATCGAGTTCGGGTCATGACAATTAGTAAAATGTTTATGTTTCCTTTTATATTTATATTTGCACAAACAAAATTTTATCCCAATTAATTTTCATGTTGCAACCTTTAATTTATTTCACTATTTTTATATACATATATATTCTGTTATGCATTTTACATTCATACATTTCTTTATTATTTATTTTTGTACAACTTTGCAAAAAGAAAAGAATGATTTAATTATTTTGATTTCATATTAACAAATAGCACATTTATTTATATAAGAGAATTAAATCTTAAAAATAAATCTTTTGAAATTTATTACATCTCCCACATATTAATATGATTAAAAATTTAGAAAACAACTATCATTAACTTTTTATTAATCTCAAAGCTTTTAATTTCTATTTTATTTTTAATACATTTTATTTTGAAATTCAATATTTGTTTTAAAATACTTATTCTTATATTTAGATCAAATTTCTATTTATGCCCAATACTCAATTTCAAAATTAAATTAAGTGTCAAATTAAACGTGGTTGATTTTTTTAGGAATGTTACTTTTTTATTTATAAGATATTAAATATAGCATTGCAAAGCCCTAATTTAAATTTTATTTTTATATTTCAAATCCAAACAAATTCTCAATTAATTCACAATTTAAATCCAAAATTTAATTTAATTACCAATTAAATTTGACTCAAAAATCGGGATCGTTACACAAGTATTATAATCTTTTATTGCCTAGGGGTTAACATTTTCAATGGTTTTGTTCTTAAAGGTTTTATCGTACCATAAATGTAACACCCTTAATTTTTAATAACATCATTCAGAAGATTTAGTTAGATAAATTAAATAGAATATTGTAAATATTAAGTAATAAAGGGATTGAGATTTGAATAAATACTTAGAGGCCGTGCTTAATTAATAAATTAATCGCTCACGATTAAAATTCATATGCATAGTTAATTTATATTCACTAGAAATGACGATTTAAATATGTTTTTGAAATTTGAATTTGTTAGAAATTTAATTGCTAAATATGATATGTTATTATCTGCAATTGTTTACCTAATTGACATGTGTGTCTGCTTTGGCACACGAAGGGTGCAGCATGATAGGGGGTTCTCGCTTCTGGGTTTGGTAGCGAACGGATGACTCTTACTCCTATATGTCCCACGGAGTTGGTGCAGTCGAGAGGCTGGCCGTAAAAGTAGAACACGAGTACGGCTGTATGCTACGGTGGGCATTACCCCACTTTCATATGTTAATCAATCAATGCAAGAGTATTGGGGTAATTTTCGCATACATATCTATTACCCTTGTATACTCATGTTTCATTTCCCATTCACGTCATTTTGTAAAAACAAAATACAAACGTAACTCAAGGAGGAGTCAGCCATTGCTAGAGAAAGAAAAGAGGATAAATTAAATCTAAAGATAAGGATTCAAGTTAGAGAAAATTTATGTCAATCAAATCTCAAAGTCCTTATCCTAGTCAAGGTGAATAATAATCTATATCATCTCTATTTTTTTCTTATGATCATTTGCGTAACGAACTAGCTTTTTATCCCTTGAAAATCGATAATAATACATCCATTATATTGCGTGCCAAGCATTCAAGTGCCAAAAGACGGATTACTAGGGGAAAAGAAGAAGATAGAAGATAAAAGAAATAAAAACAATCACAGAATCTCACAACGCAATGGAGTAACATATATTAATCAACATAATACTTTACCAAGTCATTTAAAAAATAATGCATCAGACTAATACTAATACCATTCTACCCTTTAATAATTATAATAGCCTGTCCCTACCTATCTGATACAAGATATATATATATATATATATATATATATATATAATACAGTAAAAACAATACAATAAGTAGCTGTCGATGAAGCCTCCTACTTCAGGATCCTCCAAAATGCATCGATGGGAAACCTGAACTACTTGGCCACGCCAAAAATTTGAGCACCCAATATTTTTAAGAAAAGAAATAAAACTCTAGATCAGACATGGGTCTGGTTTGATTAAACTCTAACAACAAAATTATTATATTTATAACCCTTTTAAAATCAAAGGATCTTGTAAGATCATGCCGCAAATAAAGACAGAAAGGTTTTTACTTTACGATAACCAAAACTCTTTTTATAGAAAATCCGTTGATTTAAGCGTTCAAAATAATATATGAAAATAGCCGAATTTTTTTCCATTATTAAATTACAACATACTAGGCTCTACAATCAAAACCATAAATGCATGTATTGGAGATTGGATTCCATACCATGACAAGGCACCAGGGTACCACCTATCATGGTACCCATCTAGAAAATGTACCGAGGGCCTCGCCGGTTCCTCTGCCAACACAAGACTGGCCTTCCCCTGACTAGATAGTACCAAATATGTCATCACCCCGGCTGCTTTGCAACCTCTTTATTTGAGATCTCATGCACAACCAATTCATAAATATGTAGATGTATCTAGAAAGGTGATGACACATCCCAATTGGAGCGACCCACTTAGCCTTACTGCATCTCCCCTTATTTTACTTATTCCCGGCTAATGAGGCTTGAGGCTACTCTTACCTTTTGAATATCAATCCCACTAGGAATGCAAACACTACCTTCTAGGCAATAATGTGGTGCCAACATTCATCCAGACAAGTTGTTCAAGATAAGGACAAACCGAAGGCACTACTTCTACCACATCAATTTTGGAATCACCCTCTGGACTAGTAGCAAGTAACCCTTGCATTTCAAATTCTAAAACTTCAATTCCATATTCTTCATGATGTCTTCAGTTTGAAACGCTTGAGTTGGATTGAAGTGGTTTCCGGATAATAGATCTGATCGAGGTCCCTTCGAAACATCTTTTGTGACACCCCACCTCTATACCCACGCTAGCGAAGAACACTACGGAGTAATGCTGTCGACTAGCACGGAGAATAAGGCTGTTGAGGAGCGACCATCCGTGTAATTGCTTTGCGCGAGCACCGATATGTCAGAAAGTGTAACATGCATTTTATTTGAAGAGGAAATCCGACATACGGATACAAACACAAAGCTACTACACAGTGGCTATAATAATCTTCGAAAACAAATATAGGAATAAACATAACACAAATCGGTCACAGATAATTCATATCACAAAGGCGGAAGAAGATATGAATATATAACTAACACATGAAAGTGTATATCAGAGTAGTGGTCAAAAAGATCCACCATAATACAAAAGAATAGCAACACGTGCTATACAAAAGAATAAATCTATGAGTCCATATCTCAATTGTATACAACAAAATAAATTACTGATCTAAGTAGTTAGCCAAAAGATCATATGATAAACCCAGAAGAGAAGTCAAGCAGAAGCACCTGTAACATCTCGGTCTGACCCGAGTATTATTTAAGAAGAAAATAATAAACGGATCAGTCTAGCTATAAATATCAGAAGAAATGATATAGAATAAGTGATATAACTAAACGTATAATAATCACAATGCCAAGCTGTGATAAATAAGTAATTGAAAAAAATCAATAAGAGATTAATCAATATTGCAAAGATCTTCTCAAAAATAAAAAGGAATGTCATACTCCTAATTTCATTCACCAAGCCACAATAAATGACATATATATCAATGCCAATCGTAAAAGTTGGTGAAACATTGCGGACTTTGAGCCGAAGCTCCTCCTGGTGAGTCAAAACATCTCCTGACAGGGTAGAGTCCCCCATTGTGGACTTTGAGCTGAAGCTTCTCCTGGTGAACTGAAGTTCCTCATGACAGGGTATAGTCCCCCATTGCGGACATTGAGTCGAAGCTCCTCCTGGTGAGTCAAAACTCCTCCTGACAGGGTATAGTTCCCCATTGCGGACTTTGAGCCGAACCTCCTCCTAGTGAACCGAAGTTCCTCATGACTGGGTATAGTCCCCCATTGCGGACATTGATTCGAAGCTCCTCCTGGTGAGCCGAAGCTCAATAAAAACAACGTACAGTCCTCCACGTGGACAAAGAGACATCGCACAATGCTAATCTAAACCATAAAATGATCGTCATGATCACCGAGAAGTGTCAATTACAGTAAGCTAGTAAATATATGAGCTTAGCTTCATGTCCCATAACCACTAGCTTAACTTAAATATTTACGAACAAATTGTAGATCTCCAATATAAAATTGTCACAAGAGATTCAATCGAACAAGTCCAAGAATTAACCGACGAAGTAAACGCAAGCGTTTCATACTACTCGTTTTACTAAGTCGTTTAATTAGATTTCTCATACGAGTGAGGTAAAGGCTTGTATATACTAATAGATTGGAAAACGGTTTAAGAAAACGAGCTTTGTAATAAAATAGTGTTGAAATCGTTGTGATGAAAGAGATTTGATATTTACTACTAGTATAGAAAACCTTTATATTTTTAAAGCGACAAATCACAAAGGTGATTGTAGGAACAATCAATTCATAAATATTCACATTCAAAGACGTAAATAAAATCCAAAGAATTCGATACCGAATCCATCAAAATGGATATTCCCATAAATCACGAAGAAAATGTCATCAAAGTCGATAATAAGTGATAATAACAAAAGGGAATCAACACGAATCGATTAAAGTTGGAATTCTCAAGCAAATAGGCAAAACTTGCAAATAGGAGCAGGTCGGTCAACCGGACTCTTTGAGTTGGTTGACCGAAACAAAGGCAGGAAGTGCCTGGACTACTGGTCGGTCGGCCGGCCCAAGGGCTCGGTCGGCCGAACCTGTTGCCAGCACTCCCATGCCCTATTTCAATTGAGGTGCAAATCTCGATCAAATTGCATTCGCTCGAGCAACGGCGCTAAGGGTTTATGCCAATCGACTACCCGGCCCTATAAGCTCTCCGATGCATAATCAAAAACACATTCAAACATCAAAGCTATGATTTTTAAAGAATTGAACGCAAAACACCAAAAATTGGAATATTCACCAAATCAATCCAAACCAAAAGCAAATGCACACGAATAAGTGTTAGGAATTCATACCTAACAATCGAAGATAAATATAAGCATAGATGTGAGATAAAAATCTCACCTTTGAACCCAAATCAATGTAGGAGAAGCTTTAAAAACAAGCTAAGATCAATTCCTCTTCAATAACAACTCAAGAAGCTTCAATCTAAGCTTAAAAGAGAAACATTTCCTAAATTAGGTTTAGGAATTTTCTAAAATCAAAGAGAGAATGAGTTGGAGAAGAAGAAGGAGATGCTTACTAATGGGTTCTCCTTGATTTTGGAGCAAGAACTTGAGCTAGCAAGAGGAACTAGGGCTTGGAGTTTTAATTTCCACTCTCTTCCACCATTATTGCTAAAGCTTGAAGAGTTAGGAATTAGAAATGAAGTAATGAAGAGTTGGAGTGGGTTGGGACTGAGTTAGTAAGATGGGTTCAGCCCAAACCAAAGCCCTAAGTGAAAAAGGTCAAAATTCTACTATCTCCAAACATATCGAAGTTTATACTCAAAAAGGTCGCAAACGTCATTTTGAACTCAATGGGGGTGGTCTCCAGTCCCAATTTGACTGTTTGCAAAAAGTAGCTTTTCGGACCAAAATCTGACGAACGATAAAATATTTAAATATAAAATCGATAAATATGCGGGTTGTTACAGACTCCCCTCCTTAAAGAAATTGCGTCCTCGCAATACTTAAGAAGAAAATAAAGAGTAAGAACCATAAAAGCATATCAACACAAAAGAAAATTGAAATAAGAAGTTCACCATAAAGAGCATGAAAGAGTAAGCCTGAACGGGATCGCTCAATGAATTCTCTGGATTCCCAAGAGCAATCCTTAGGATTTGGGAACCATTGAACTCACACAAGAAGAATATCTTTATTCCGAAGGCGCTCAACCTCCGAAGCAATGATGCGAATGGAATGTTGCTCATAAATCAAATCTTGTGAAACTTCAATTTCTACAATATCACCAGGCTCAAGAATAAAAACCGGAATCCCTAAGGCATTTCCGTAGATAAAAGACGTGGAGAACGTCAAGAATAGCAGAAAATTGAGCTGGTGCAACGCCTTAGTATAATAACAGTACACCCGAGAAACAAGAAACTCAAATAATTTGGAATATCAGCGTAGTACAAAAACGGTACGCCCAATGAACCAAAGCCCGAATAATTTCGGAACACCGACGTAGTACAAAAACGGTACGTCCAATGAACCGATAAACCGGAACAACGATGAAGTAAAATAATGGTACATCCATTGATTTAGATAAGATAGAACATCGATGTAGTATAATAACAATACATCCGATGAACCGAACACCATAAAAGAACACCGGACGCTAATCCATAAAAGAGGTGAGATGAAACTCAATAAAACGAAGTACGTCAAACGCCCGATGAACTTGGTAAAATGATCATAAGATACAAGGAATCTCGAGCCAACGAGGTTGACGCAAATTAAGTTCCTTATGAGAAATAAATATTTCAAAGATTTATGATCGAGGTGGAGAACAAATTTCTCATCCAAATATGATGAGGCCAAATTCCAAAAGTGAAAACAATAGCCGCGAGCACTAGATCATGAGTGGCATATCTAGTCTGGATAAGCTATAATGATTTAGAAGCACAAGTGATAGCACGCTCGCCTTTGCAAGAGAATGGCATCCAAACCAATACGACTAGTATCGGTACAAATAGCAAAGTCTTGGTTCCCCTTCAGGAATCACAAGAATAAGAGTATCGAAAGGAAGAGTTCTTTTAAATAATCCTCTTTCCCGAAAAGTTAAAACTTTCAAAATTACATTTTTATTTTTATGTAATAATCTTTCTACAAAAATATACATTTGTGCAAGTCAATATATCGTGTCTGACTGTCTCATCAAAGCGTTTAGGATATTCTTATCGATAACGTTGATCAAGCGCATCGGCCAGAATTCTTAAAACACTAAATGGGCAATACAATCCCAAAATAATGTTCTATAGGATAAGTAAGTTTCTCAAAAACTTCTAAGAATATTCTTTGTTCGTTTTAAGAACAAAAATCCAGTTATACTTCTAAATAAATCTTATGAAAAAGATTTTGCAAAATTTTAAATTGCTATTTTCATCCAAAATCAATAAATGCAAAAAAAAATGGAATCATCGAGATATTCGATAGAATTCTCGATACCTAAAATGGATGAAATAAGCTGGACAAACTGAATGATATAATAATTCATTCATAGGAATCATAACAAGTGCGGAATTCGATAAGTGGAATGCTAACTTCCGCAACTCGTAGCAAATGAAAACCGGTGGTAAGGTCAAACTGAAAAGACCTTAGCACCACACAAAAGATTACTTAGGTGATAATCCTAAGACAAGCTCAAAAATACCGGAAATTTCTCAAACTACATGAATGAGAGAAATAACACTCTCGGATCCCTTGAATGGCCTTCCACCCCAAATCGGTATAGTCTCTACACAAGCGTGCGAAACCGGATCTAGGATGAGTAGCCTCTGGATTGGGTCCAGCTGCTTGAGCGTTCTTAACAAGATCTTAAAGCTGTTGGGCAGACATAAATGCGCCATCCAAAGAAGGACTACTGGATTGACCAGCGCTAGGATTGCCAGAACCAACCATTTCTTTTATTTAAGAAAGAAAGAAAAGAAGAAGAAAAAGTTATTCTTAGAATGAATATCAACAATCATGATGATAAAACAAGGAAACATTAAGAAAATAGGATGAATCGGTACGAAGATTCGAATAAAATCCTAAAGCACGACTCCTAAGATGGACGTAGGACGATGATCTTTGTTAAATTATTCCATATTGTTCCGAAGTTTGGCTCTGATACCAAGCTGTGACGCCCCACCTCTATACCCATGCTAGCCAAGAACACTACGGAGTAATGCTGCCGACTAGCACGGAGAATAAGGCTCTTGAGGAGCGACCATCCGTGTAATTGCTTTGCGCGAGCACCGATATGTCAGAAAGTATAACATGCATTTTATTTCAAGAGGAAATCCGACATACCGATACAAAAACAAAGCTACTACACAGTGGCTATAATAATCTTCGGAAACAAATATAGGAATAAACATAACACAAATCAGTCACAGATAATTCATATCACAAAGGCGGAAGAAGATTTGAATATATAACTAACACATGAAAGTGTATATCAGAGTAGTGGTCAAAAAGATCCACCATAATACAAAAGAATAGCAACACGTGCTATACAAAAGAATACATCTATGAGTCCATATCTCAAGTGTATACAACAAAATAAACTACTAATCTAAGTAGTTAGCCAAAAGATCATATGATAAGCCAGAAGAGAAGTCAAGCAGAAGCACCTATAACATCTTGGTCTGACCCGAGTATTATTTAAGAAGAAAATAATAAACGGATCAGTCTAGCTATAAATATCAGAAGAAATGATATAGAATAAGAGATATGACTAAACGTATAATAATCACAATGCCAAGCTGTGATAAATAAGTAATTGAAAAAATCAATAAGAGATTAATCAATATCAAAAAGATCTTCTCAAAGATAAAAAGGAATGTCATACTCCTACTTTCATTCACCAAGCCACAATAGATGACATATATATCAATGCCAATCGTAAAAGTTGGTGAAACATAAATTCCAGAAATCAACACAAGAAACCCAGAAATCACAAGAAAAGGATGGCCAATCCCAAAAAAATGAGCCGGAGCTCCTCCACACGGGGTATAGTCCCCCATTGCGGACTTTGAGCCGAAGCTCTTCCTGGTGAGTCAAAAACTCCTCATGATAGGGTATAGTCCCCCATTGCGGACTTTGAGCCGAAGCTCCTCCTGGTGAGTCTAAACTCCTCCTGACAGGGTATAGTCCCCCATTGCGGACTTTGAGCTGAAGCTCCTCCTGGTGAACCGAAGTTCCTCATGACAGGGTATAGTCTCCCATTGCGGACATTGAGTCGAAGCTCCTCCTGGTGAGTCAAAACTCCACCTGACAGGGTATAGTCCCCTATTACGGACTTTAAGCCGACGCCCCTCCTGGTGAACCGAGGTTCCTCATGATAGGGTATAGTCCCCCATTGCGGACATTGAGTCGAAGCTCCTCCTGGTGAGCCGAAGCTCAATAAAAACGACGTACAGTCCTCCACGTGGACAAAGAGACATCGCACAATGCTAGTCTAAACCATCAAATGATCGTCATGATCACAGAGAAGTGTCAATTACAGTAAGCTAGTAAATATATGAGCTTAGCTTCATGTCCCATAACCACTAGCTTAACTTAAATATTTACGAACAAATTGTAGATCTCCACTATAAAATTGTCACAAGAGATTCAATCGAACAAGTCCAAGAATTAACAGACAAAGTAGACGCAAGCGTTTCATACCACTCGTTTTACTAAGTCGTTTAATTAGATTTCTCATACGAGTGAGGTAAAGGCTTGTATATACAAATAGATTGGAAAACGATTTAAGAAAACAAGCTTTGTAATAAAATAGTGTTGAAATCATTGTGATGAAAGAGTTTTGATGTTTACTACTAGTATAGAAAACCTTTATATTTTTAAAGTGACAAATCACAAAGGTGATTGTGGGAACAATCAATTCATAAAGATTCACATTCAAAGACGTGAATAAAATCCAAAGAAATCGACACCGAATCCAACAAAATGGATATTCCCATAAATCACGAAGAAAATGTCATCAAAGTCGATACTAAGTGTTAATAACAAAAGGGAATCAACACGAATCGATTGAAGTTGGAATTCTCAATCAAATAGGCAAATAGGCAAAACTTGCAAATAGGAGCAGGTCGGTCAACCGGATTCCTGAGTCGGTTGACCGACCCAGAGGCAGGAAGTGCTCGGGCACCAGGTCGGTCGGCCGGCCCAGGGGCTCGGTCGGCCGAAGCCTGTAACCAGCACTTCCTAAACAGAGGCAGGAAGTGCCTGGACTACAGGTCGGTCGGCCGCCCCAAGGGCTCGGTCGGCCGAACCTGTTGCCAGCACTCCCATGCCCTATTTCAATTGAGGTGCAAATCTCGATCAAATTGCATTCGCTCGAGCAACGGTGGTAAGGGTTTATGCCAATCGACTACCCGGCCGTATAAGCTCTCCGATGCATAATCAAAAACACATTCAAACATCAAAGCTGTGATTTTTAAAGAATTGAACCCAAAACACCAAAAATTGGAATATTCACCAAATCAATCCATACCAAAAGCAAATGCACACGAATAAGTGTTAGGAATTCATACCTAACAATCGAAGATAAATATAAGCATAGATGTGAGATAAAAATCTCACCTTTGAACCCAAATCAATGAAGGAGAAGCTTTAAAAACAAGCTAAGATCAATTCCTCTTCAATAACAACTCAAGAAGCTTTAATCTAAGCTTAAAAGAGAAATATTTCCTAAATTAGGTTTAGGAATTTGCTGAAATCAAAGAGAGAATGAGTTGGAGAAGAAGAAGGAGATGCTTACTAACGGGTTCTCCTTGATTTTGGAGCAAGAACTTGAACTAGCAAGAGGAACTAGGGCTTGGAGTTTTAATGTCCACTCTCTTCCACCATTGTTGCTAAAGCTTGAAGAGTTAGGAATTAGAAATGAAGTAATGAAGAGTTGGAATGGGTTGGGACTGAGTTAGTAAGATGGGTTCAGCCCAAACCAAAGCCCTAAGTGAAAAAGGTCAAAATTCTACTATCTCCAAACATATCGAAGTTTATACTCAAAAAGGTCGCAAACGTCATTTTGAACTCAATGGGGGTGGTCTCGAGTCCCAATTCGACTGTTTGCAAAAAGTAGCTTTTCGGACCAAAATCCGACGAACGATAAAATATTTAAATAAAATATTTAAATATAAAATCGATAAGTATGTGGGTTGTTACATCTTTCAATAATTTAGGAAACAAATAAACAAAGATAAGAGCGGAGTTCGGCTCCTAAGCGTTAGTGGATGGATTTCCTTATCATTTATCCTAGAAGAATAAAGCGAGGTTTATATGCATAGTACAATATCATTAGAGATTACTATGCCATATAACTCATGTGTTACTTTTTAGGTATTTCCAGAACCATGTTTTGGTCCACATTTGACAGTCAGTTATTTAACTATCAAATAAACAATCATTCGACATTGGATGGTTTACGTGTTTATGGAATGTAATTAACTATAATTAATAATAAAACCCGATGAAGAAGACTTGCCTATTTGTGATAGTTGAGAATGTTGTTGGAGTATGGTTTAGAAGCATAGTGCTCTAACCAATTGGCTTCACTCTTGACCGAGGGATGGTAAGTAGACTTGTCTACTTGTGAGAGTTAAGAATTTTATTCGAGTATGGTTTAGAAGCAATAGTGCTCTAACGTATCGGCTTCACTCTTGGACGAGGGATAGTAAGTTGAGATGGTCAAAAATAACTTAATTATACGAAATTTGATTTCCTTAAGAAAACATTTTTAGAACTAGATATTCGATTAATCGAATAATTGAACTTGATCATTTAACTTAAGGATAGGAATTTATAACTGTCCATGTTTAACTCTGATAAATGTATTTTAAATTTCAACTGTAAAGATTATTTGTTGAAATAACATGAGATTCTGTTTTGCCTTATTTTTCTTTCTTATCCACAAGAATCCGATTCTTCGGCACTTTGATTTATGGCACATGAATATCGAGGATGTATTAAGTTGATTTCTGGGAGTCAAAGAAATGGGTCCTTATAAAGTCCTCTTTTGTAAAGATCATTGATATTATATTATATGTTGTCCGACTATGTGATTCTATGTTGTTTTTAGTTCCTTTTCTCTTATTCTTCTCTTCTCTTTTTCCTCCTTCTTTCTTTCCATAACTATTGTCTTCCATTCAATTTTCCCAAACATGTGTGGTATATTATCAGCTTGAATTGTGCGGATTAGCGAGTCGTTACAGCTTGGTATCAGAGTGCATGGTCAAGCAAGAGCCGGCTTTGGTGGGGCAGCTACTTAAGAGATAAGGTAATGGAATGCCTTATTATGAGTTTGAGTGTGTGGTAGATATGAAAGCGTATTTTTTGGTGATATAAAAATATTTTATATTGTGTTAATTTATCTGTTGAGTGGCTTATGAATTATGGTCAATATGGGTAACTTATAAACTGTGAAGATGTAGATTAAGTAAAAAAGAAAATGTTCTTCATAACTGTCATAACTCATAAAACCATTTATGGTACATTAAGTAATAACTGTTATGATGTATCAGATCAGTCTACATGGAGAAGCTTTGAGTCTTCACTCTGTCAGTGGAAGCTCAAACGTCGAATGGGGAGGAGCGGCTCAAAAGCACTCATTAACTTGGTACAAGGTAACTAAGTATTAAATCAGTTAATTCTTTGCATAAATACGTGAATATTTCTAATATATGCTTGCTTTCTGCTTATCATATAGACATTCTTCAATGCACCTGAAGGGAATGAACCTCTAGCTTTAGATTTGAGTAGCATGGGAAAAGGTCAAATTTGGGTAAATGGACAAAACATTGGTCGATATTGGCCTTCGTACAAAGCATCGGGTTCTTATAGCACCTGTGATTTCCGTGGAGAATACAATGATTGTTTTGATTTTGAATGATTGCAATATTGCATTCGTTATTCAGTTTGTAACCTCTGCACTTGTAATTCTGTTTGTATTTGCCATCAAATTTAATTTTGAGTGATTGTAATATTGCATGCAATAATTGTCTGTTATAATCAATAATATATATTGTCTATTTGAGTACTGTAATAATGATTACTAAGAATGGATTTTTTGCATCAGGTATAAATAGCTGATGCAATAGAGGGATTAGTTTGCACCGGTTGTTATAAAAAAATAATGCAACAAAGAAGCCTTTTAAACCCAAAGACTCTTATGTTGCATCGGTTTCCAACAACCTATGCAACAAGTTCCTTTGTTGCATCGGTTATCATTACAACCGATGCAACATGAGGGCCGTGTTCAAGCAACAAACCGTATTTTGCATCCGTTGTTAATAACAACCGATGCAAAAAGGACCGTTTTGCATCGGTTTTAGAACTGATGCAAAACTATTAAGCATGTTGCATCGGTTGCATATGCATCGGATGTTGAACTGATGCAAAAGGGGGTAAACAACTGATGCAAATGGTATGTTTTGTAGTAGTGTTTGTATTAAAAATAGAGTTGAAATCATGTTTGAGAATGAGTTTGAATATTTACTACTAGTATAGAAACCTTTGTATTTAAAAGTGACAAACCATAGAAATGATTGTAAACACAATCAATCACAAAAATTCACACTCGGAGACGTGAATTAAATCCAAAGAAATCGATACCAAATCCATCAAAAAATGTTTTCCCCAAAAATCCCGAAATAAAAGTCATCAAAGTCGTATAAATGATAACAACAACTCGGATAATCATTAATCGATAAAAATTGGAATTTCAAGCAAAATAGGCAAATTGGGATGAAGCAGCAGGTCAATCGACTGGACACTGAGTTCAGTCAACTGGTCCAATGCCTAGAAAACTCTCGGGTTCCAAGTCAGTCGACTGGACTCGGTGCGCCAGTCGACTGGAACCTTTTTTCCATTATTTCATGCCTAGTCCCCAAAGGGGCAAGAATCCAAACGGAGCCGATCGATCGAGCAATTGCAACTAGGGATTTATGCCATGCGACAACCCAGTCCTATAGGCTCTACGATTCACCCTAAAAACATGTTCAAGCATCAAAGGTAGGATTTTTAAAGATTTAACTTCGAAACACCAAAAATTGGGACATTCATAAAACCAATTCAAACCAAAAGCAAATGAACATCAATAAGTGTTAGAAAATCATACCTAACAACAAAGATAGACATAGACATAGATGTGAGATAAAAATATGACCTTTTTCAAAAAAACAAGGAAGAAGAAGCTTGAAAATAAAGGAGGATCAACCACTCTTCAATCTCAACTCTAAAAGCTCCAAACTAAGATCAAAAGCAAATATTTCCTAAGTTAGGTTATAGGAAATTGCAGAAATTGGAGAGAGATTGAGATGGAGAAGAAGAAGATGCTTACCTTAGCTTCTCTTTTGAGTTTGGAGCTAGAACTTGAATTTGCAAAGGAGCTAGGGCTTAGGAATTCTAATTTCCAATCTCTTTCCCCATTTCTCTAAAGATTGAAGTGTTAGGAATTATAAATGAAATGGATGAAGAGGAGTGGGGTGGAGCTTGGGTCTTAAGTAAGGGTTAATGGGCCGAAACCCAAACCTAAAGCCCCAAGTGAAAATGTCAAAATTCAAGCTAACTCCAACATATCGATGTTCATACTCCAAAAGGTCGCAAATGGCATTTTGGACTCAATGGAAGCGGTCTCGAGTCCTAATTCGACTATTTGCAAAAAAGTAACTTTTTGGACTTATATCCGATTAACGATGCTATATTTAAATAAAATATTTAAATATACAATGTGATAACCTAGATTTTGATCATCTGATAATTGGATAATTATCTGGATATGTATATAAATAAAAATTGAATCTATAAATTTAAATTTTTGAGAATGATAATCTTGTAGGAAATTAACACACACACACACACACACACATATATATATAAATTTAGGCAAACTTTATAATATTAGAAAATTCTAATATACATACATACAAGTATATAAGTACATATATATATGTATATGTTTATGTATATGTACAGTAATTAATTGGCATTGTTTTGAATTCAATAAGTTTTCAAAGGGTAATTAAAGTTAAATTCTATTTAAAAAAACAATATAGTAACCAATTTTTAAGAGCTATTTAAAATACACATCACATACGGAAATATAAAATAAAAAAATAAAAAAATATACAAAAGCTAAAGTTTTATTTTGTTTTCTTAAAAGCATTTGGAATTAAAATGGTTATAAATGTATATATCTAATTGTTCTATATTTTAAAAATACATGTAAGAGATTTATTTGTATTATAATTAGTTTTATAATTTTTTCTTTAAAGATTAAACTTATATATATTCATACATAAGTATTTATTAATTAAGAAACTTAAATAAGTAAGTTTATATTAACATTTTAAATTAAATAAAAATTAATTAAAAATACATAAGAACATGTGTAACCACATTAACACCTCTTAAAACACATGTAAGACAATTTAAGTACTTGAATGACAAATGTAAGTTTATCAAACATGTGGCATTATTTTTATTTTGATACTAATAAATATTTTAAGAAGAAAACTAGTTTTTTTTCAAAAACATTTTTTTCTTTGTTTTCTTTTCTTAGTTCAAAACCAGAAATTATTTGAAAACCTGAAACTTGAATTCGAATTGCAAATCTGCAACTAACAAACCTGCATTCAAATAAAGTTCAACCTGCATTTCAAAGAACCAAGTTCAGCTACAAGTTTAAAATCATCAGTATCAACAACATTTTAAATCAAAAATTTAAGTCATGCAAAGAATTTTCATCAGCAAAGCATCAAAAGCATCAGATTGAGGCATGCAAGGATTTCCAAAATCAAAGGCTTTTTTAGATTTTAAATGTTAAAGAGCCTGGAATTTAAAAAAAAAAAGAAAAACTGCTCTGCCTTGTTCAAACAGGTAAGTAAATTCACATTTTTTAAATTTAAGTAGTTAAATTTGATTACATGCTATATAATATGAAATGAATATATATTATAAAATTTGTTGTGAATGTGTATATGAATATATATGTGTGCATGTTGTTGAATATTTGTTTCTCTGTCCTGTGATACTAATCACCTGATTTTGATTCAAAAATTATCATCTCTTGGCCTATTTGTTGTTTGGGCTTGGTAGTAAAACAAAACTTGTTTGTTTTAGCATAAATTAAAGTTTAAAAATTTATTTAAGTAAGAACAAATTTGGGACTGGCTCTAGAAATCTTAAGTACAGGAATGCTTATGCTAAGTCAAAAATTTAAATTTAGTAATGAAAGGATTCAGGATTATAAATCAAATCCCTAAACAAAATTAAGATTTTTAAAAGAAAAATTATAATTTTTAGTGTTAGAATTAGAGGGCAGTTCTATGTTGTCTGTATTTCGCTTTTGGGGTTAGCTCGGATGATCTCTGTGATTGGATGAATTGAGTTTCCTTTCTGAAGATGGAGAAATGATCAGTGAAGGTGGGAAAATTGGTTGGAAGTTGATCAAGACACTGTGGAGTTGGTGGTTGGGGTTTAAAGGCTGGAACCCTAGTTTTAACTAGGTGGAGTAAAACGATCACCACGGCTCATAGGATCGATCGAGTTCAATAAGGCTCTGGGTGACGTTAGCATGGTAGTTGAAGAAGACATGGACGGAGCTGCTGACCTTCTGATGGCCGAGGTTGCGAAGGCGAGACGGTTTCCAGGTTTGGGGTTGAGGAGTTCAGTTAGTTCCAGGTTTTAGTTATTAAACTCGAATTCTAATTCGAGTTAATTTTTGAGTAATCTGATGAGCGGGATCAGATGGTAGTGTGATTGGCGATTTGATGGGATCGTCAGAGTCGAGCGAAGGGGACGGCGTCGCCGTGCATGTGCACGGTGGACATGGTGTTTTTGCTGATGAACTTGTGACTGTGGGCATTGTTTGGTTTCGAGTTGTTCTCGGATGTTTGAGAGGTTTTCTCGAAGGAGATAAGGTGGTGACTCGAAGTTATTTTAGAGTAGACTCGAAGTAAAATAAAAATGACTCTAGTATTATGTTGACCAGTTTTAAAACAAACAGAAAACCTGTTTTGTTTTTAAGCTTCAAAACAAGTTTTAAAAATGTAAACTAAGAATTTCAAATTAGTTTGAATTCTGGTATTAAAATTTGGAAATTAGGATTGAGTATCAGTTTTTTTAATTAATTAATAAAGTTTAAATTTAAATTGTTTAATTACTTTGAATATGGTTAAATGATATGAATTTTAAAATGAAGATTTGAAATGGTGAGGAAAGCTAAAAAAACATAAGTTAAATCTAGAATAAAGGTTTATCTGTATTTCAATTTGAAATTTAGGAAATATTTTAAATTGAAATTGTTTTAAATATCTTGGAATGTTTAAAGTGTATGTTTAAATTGATTTGAACTTTAAATTCTTTTAAACTTATGTTAAAATGATTGTTTTCTTTAACATATGAGATAAAAGGTTTTGAATTATTTTAAAACCTTGTTTAGGTTAATTCGTATCTTTATTAAAATGAAGTTTAAATGGAATTTAAAGTATATTTGAAAATAAATTGTTTTTAAATTCTTAATTAAGTAAAAAAATGAATGAGATAAATAAAATTTAATGATTTGGATTCATTAAATAATTAAGTTTGATAATTAATTATTTAATTAATGAATAATATAGAGGATTAATTAAATAATTAAGAGTTTTTGAATTTGATTAATTAAAGTTTTAAGATTAGTTAATTAAGGTTAATTAATCTGTAATTAGGGATTGTTAACTAAAGTTTAATTAATGATTAAAGATTAATTAATCGAGTGATTAAGGATTAATTAAGTTGGAGTTAACAATTAATTATTAATTTAATAATTAGTAATTGATTAATTTGTAATTAATGATGGTTAATCTAAGTAAATTTCTTAATAATGAAATTAAAGAATTGTTAATGAAGGTCATTTACTTAAGATTATTTAACAACTAATTAATGTGATAAATTTTGATAATTAATTTTGATTGATTAATTAATTAATAATAATCATTTATGAAATTGTTTATGTTTAATTACTTAATAGAAGTAATTAATGAATTAATTACTTAATTAATTGGGTTAATGTGATTAGTTAGATTAATTAATTAAGTTTGATTAATTTAAACACTTGATGATTGATGAATAATTTCTTAATGTAATTGATGGAAGTGTAATTACTTATGGAAGTAATTATGGTAACTACTGAATGTAATTAAAGATGTTTAATGATCGAAGAAATTTGGATAAAATTACTTTGTAATTAATCAAGGGATTAATTAGAGAATAAATTAAGGATTAATTTATTCAATAAAGCAATTAAGGATAGTTAAATTCTGGATGTTATTAAGCAAGGGTGATTAATAATTATGGTTAATAAGTAATTAACGAAGTAATTAAAGGTAAATTATTGTATTTGTTTAAGGATAAACTAATTTGCGAAATTAATTAATGGATAAATGGAATGATAGTGGAAGCCTTTGATTTATTGTTATTCCTAATATGTGGTTTGTGATGCTATGTGATAAGATATGTTTGATTTAAACTATGAAGATGTAGTATCTATTGATGAAGAATTACTGTGACATCTTGTATTAAAAGTAGAATTGTATTTCACTTGAATTATCTAAGTTATGTAGACAATGGTTTCGAAGAGACCGGAGTCGGGTATTAGTAAATAACCGAAACATCTTCGATTCTTATAATCTGATATGTGAAACTAATAGGCTGAAGTGGAATGACTTAAGTAAATTGGACCATTTAAATCTAAGTTTTGGCACTTAGAAATTGATGTGTGAAATGGTTGATGTCTATAACAACTTGTGAGGTGTAAATTGATATAAGTTACCTCAGTTTTATATAAATTGAATGCTTTTGTATTCCAAGTTAGATGGGTTTACTCACGCTGGTTTTCAGTCTAACCCGAGTGTTACATTGATGTAATGCTCGGGTCAGACCGAGTATTACAGATTTTCAGGTATGGACGTTCTGGAGCTCAGGAGGTGAGTTGGATGGCAAGAACGTATGGAGTGCTTCCGCTATATTATGTTATTGTATAACTATAGCATCGTGATTTTGTATATTCCAGTGTTGTATAAAATCGTTGTAACTCTGATATATCGATGTAAATTGATAGATATAGATTTCTTTGGTATAACTATTATTACTGATATTATATTTTAATCCGCTGCGAATGTGAGATTGTGTGTTTCTTTTCTGTTCTTCTTCTACCTCTTTCTTTTTTTCTCTAACTATCTGAATTTTCGGGATCGAAAATTCCAGGTCGTCACATTTGGTATCAGAGCGAGGTTAAGCGAGAACCTTGGCTCGGGTGGGATTACTCATTAAGGATAGGGTATGTGGTACCCTAGGATGAGTTGAGTATGTATATATATATATATATATATATATATATATATATATATATGTATATATATTAGAATACTTGTTATTTTAAATGATTTTATTTAAAATATATTTTGATACATAAAGCAATATTTCTTTCTAATAAATATTAAGGTAATCGATGGTCAAATTATTGAAACTAAATTAAAGGGTAATATAAATATAACCGAATTAAAATTAAATAAAGATAAATTTGAAATGGATTCAAACTGAAATCAAAATCATGAATTACAGAAGGAGTTTTAGAATAAGATAATTATGAATTGGTTTCCAGATATGATAAGCTTGGTTATTATCATAAATGGTTGTTGTATTTAATAATAAAGTGTGTATTAATAAGAAAGCAAAATGAAATGTTTTAAGGAAATAAAACATTTAGGTGAGTATAAATTATAAATTGGAATTGAAAATGATCTTAACAATAAAGATTTAAATCTGGGTCCAGAATTTGAAAATTGTTTCAGAGTGATATATAAATAATAAATAATATTATCGAATAAAGGGGTCCTATTTCAAACAAGAGTTGTTTGAAAATTTAAAGAAATTTGTTTTGAATTAAAAAACCAAAGGCGGTTTAAAATTTTAAAGTATATTTGGTATGTAAAAGAAACTTATATGTATACATGCGGATATACATAATATCAATGGTGGTTGGAAATAAACTCTAAATGGTGAGTTTTGAATTTGGAATAAGATGTGATACCCAAGGTGATAAGTTTTTAAACTTAATAAGTGGGATGATTATTTATGAGAAGTTCAAAATTGGGTAAGATTGACCAGATTAAGTGAATTGAGTTTAACTTGGGGAAAAGTTAAATGGTTGATTTAAAATGAAAATACTAGAAATTTGAGCTCAGAAATTAGATTGTTTAAAACTTTAAAGGTAAATTAATTTAAAGGAATTAAATCAACATTTGAAGTATTAATTCGAATTTATACAATTCGAGATGGCTTAAATTTGAAATTTGAATTAGTTCAAATTGAATTTGATTTGAATTAATTGAAATGGTGACTGAAGATGTATTAGTATGAGATTCAAATGGAAAATTTGAATTGGGTTGATTTGAATAATTTAGAATTGTAATTAAAGTTGAATAGTTTTAAAATTCAAATAGAATTTGAATTTATTTTGGGAGGAAATATAGAATAATTCAACTTGATTTGGAAATGGAGTTTGAAATTGGGATTAATTCAAACTGGAGTTAAAATGAATTGAAAACTAGAACTAGTTCAACTGAAAAATATTTGAATTAGTAGAATTTGAGATCAAGGTTGAATAAAGTTAAATTTGAAAAAGAAACTTAGATTAATTCAACTTGAATTGGGGTTGAACCAATTTCAATAGAAATTGAAGTTATTTAAATTGGAATTAAGTCAATTTAAATTAAAGTGGAATTTAAATTGAATTGATTGGGAATGGAGATTTGGAATTTAACAGTTTTGACTCTGGACTATTTTCTACTATAAATTATTTTAATATAAACCTATTTTTCCAAGCTATTTACTATATATACGATCTTTCTTTTAAAAGCCAAACTATCTTATACTTGTTGTGCAATTATTTTTGAATTGTTTAACAATTTTTCCAACTATTTTATAAACTAATTACTATCTTATTATTATTTTGCAATTATCTAAAATTTCTATAATTATTTTAACTATTTTCTAATTATTTTGCACCTATTTTGAAAAGTAGTAATTATTTTCCAGCTACTTATCTATTTTTAAAATTTTCAAGCTAATTTCTAAATAAACTAGTCGGAGTTCAAACTATTATTGGTTAAATGCCCAATCGAGATAAGAATAGAGATGATAATCCAAATGGATTGAAGCAATTGAGAGTAAGTGAACGAAATCAAAGTAAATGTGAATAGAAATGGAATTGATTTGGCTGATAACCAATAAAGCTAAATACGTAGGGTGTGCGTATATTATTCTATTGGCATATTGAATTGATCCAGTTTCGAGCACAGAATTTCGAGATAGATATATCGATCCGTGTGGGATTTTTCACTCGATTTTCGACGGCGTACCTGGATATGGAATGTTGATTGGTTCTGGATATTCTCTATCATAGTTATGACTACGCAAGGTGAATGACGGTTTCTGATCAAGAAACGAGATCTATGTCCTCACTAGGAAGTCGGGTGGATGATACTAGTTCGGAAGTGAAAATGTGTGATTGAGTGAGCGATCAGATTGGTATGGCGTACGAATGATATGTGTACATCGTATGGATTTGAATGAAATTGATATTGAAAGGAGTAATTGTTAACGCTAAAATGTGAACGCTAACACCCCGGTGTGTAAAGTGTAGTTGTGAAAGCACCACCCGATAGATCGGGAAAGAATTACAAGCAAGTAATAGCAGAAAAGCAGTAAACAACAACAATTTTATAGTGGTTCGGCTTAAGGGTATAGCCTACGTCCACTCTAAGTACTTTTATTAATAATCCCGTTACAAACTGATACAATTCTTCTCAAGTACAATACACTTCAAGTTACAAGTGATTTGGAACAAGTCTTAAGCTTCAATGTCGATTAAAGTTCTTAGATTCATGTTGAAGATGTGTGGTTTCTTCGTGAATTTCTTTGATGTATTCCTCTAACCTTGGAAGCTCTAAGTGTTGATGAAGTTCTCAATGCAGCGAGGTAACGGTGTGTGAAGAGAATGCACCCCCCAAAAAGTCCCTTGAATGTTGGAGATGGGTGCCTATTTATAGAGAGTTCTGATTCTGAAATTTGCCAAGTCCTAAACCGCGGCCGATCTAAGTTAAGTCGTAGCCGACTTAATATGAGTCGTGGCCGGTTCATCTAGCCCCCCTTCTGGCTTCACAGGAGTTCACTTGCACAAGTCCTAGGTCGCCTCCGAGTCAACACTACTCCTTCTCAGTAATATGGCATCGGGCTTATACTTAGTGGCTTTAGGTCGTGGACGAGTTAACTTGGTAAGTCGCAAGTCACGGTTCGACTGGTAAGTCCTGGATCGTGTACGAGTTAAGAGGCCACTGTGCCAAGCAGCTGCATTGAACTTACCTTCCTTTGCTTAGGTCGTGGCCGACTTAACATTGGTCATAGGTCAGTCGCGACTTAGGTGTAGTTCATGATCTTGTCCCTGTCCTAAGTGGTTAGATCGGTAAATTCTCTGGATGGTTAGGTCGTCTTCTGTCTTAGGTCGGTAGCTATCTTAGGTCGGTAGCCATCTTGTTAAGTTTTAGGTCGGCAACTGTTTAGCCTGTTAGGTCGGCACCTCTTCGAGTCTTAAGTCGGCATGCTACTCAAGCTCCTTAGGTCGGTATCCCTTCGTGCCTTAGGTCGGTCTCTCTGATAAGGCAGTTAGGTCGGCAACCAGTTGAGTCGGTAGCCTTGTTAAAGTGTTAAGTCGGCAACCCTTTGAATCTTAGGTCGGCACCCCTGTTGAGCCTTAGGTCGGCACCCTTGTTGAGCCTTAGGTCGGCATCTCCTTGAGTCGCAGAGTCTAAACCGAGGCGGGGTTAACAATTGCCCCTCGAAGTATACGCCTACTGGTTAGGTCGTGTGCTTCGATAGTCCTTAACCCGTCCCCTCTTAGGTCGGTAGGTCGTGTACGACCTAACAGTTTGGTCACACGCGCCGCTTCGGGTCTCTCTACTATAAGTCGTATATTCTCTCCTCTCTTCTCATTACTTACTCTCTTGCTTCTGCCATTAAAAACTTTCTCAAGCTCCAAAAGGCGATTCCATTCCAAACAATCACCGATAATCTTTGTTGTTCATCACGTAAGTAAAACCTGCTCTTCTCTTGATCCCTTATTGTCATCGATTCACGAATTCCATTCAAACCGAACCCACCCCTTGCGCGCTGCTTTACTGCGAACCTCATTGCACCAGCAGTTTGTGAGCTCGAGTTTGCTTGGTTTTGGCTTTAAATGATCGACGAGACGATGGAGATGGTTTACTGCTTCTGGCTAGTTGATTTTTGATTTGCGATAGGATGGTTAAGCATTGAATTTGGGTGATTTTGAACTGACTTAGTGGATGATCCGATATCATGAATGAGACAGCGTGAATGGAGTGAGGGTTTTTTGTGGATGGAGCGGCTAGCGGGTTAACAGGTTGAGTGGAGTGGGATACTGACCTGGACGCGACCTAGTAATTTTGGGTGACCTAACCTTTGACCGCCTTTATCCTTAAATCGTAGCCGAATTGACCCTTGGGGGAAATCTGCCGATCTAATCTTCTACTGATTTAACCCTTGAACCGTGGCCGAGCTAAACCCTAAACCGTGGCCGAGTTAACCCTTAAACCGTGGCCGAGTTATCCCTTAAACCGTGGCCGAGTTAACCCTTGGAGAATTTCACACCACTTTTTGAACCAGAGCCTTTACCCTTCCTACTTCTTACAACTTAAAGAGCTACCGATCTAAAGAATCAGAAACCTAATCTTCATTTGCGAGAGACTCCTTGGGTCGCCGCCGAGTTAACACTTAAGCTTTGGGCATGCTGACTTGTTGAAAGCATAGATCCACTTTGAGTTTCTAACTTGAACTGCCAAACTAAGTTGCCTGAATTTTGAACTGCCCCAACTTTAAATTTGCTTGAATCTCATTGTATTATTTCACAGATCGCATTAACTTATAAGCTGCTAACCTGCTGAAAATAACAAACAAGGAAAACCAAGGCGAAAATACTGCCATCGACTGCCCATGTCAGATGACAGATTAGTCAAGACAAGACAAGCAACTTAATTATATTGCATGAAATGTTTGTGAATCAATCAATTAAAGTTAAACATTAATGCAAAGTATCAATAATCTGAACTGATTTATCTGCATCAACATCTTACTTGCATATTTAGGCCTAAAACAATAGTCCCTGAATTTCATAACTAACAAATGCTTGCTAGTTTTCATTCCAGTTATATTTGTTCTCTGCTTGATTGATTTTACACAACACTTCACACACTTTAGGAAACGTGCACCTTCATGTTTGAATACCCAGTTGTTTATGTAGAATGACTTCCCACCGAGAAGAAGAAGTGGTAACTCAAGAGGAAGAAACTTTTCCGATAGCTGTTCCCATAGAGAATCCTCCGGAGAGAACCCCGACTATTCTAACTTCGAGAGCGTTTGTCCAGCTGCGCACTCAATTTGG
Organism: Allium cepa; assembly: GCA_030765085.1. Taxonomy (NCBI): domain Eukaryota; kingdom Viridiplantae; phylum Streptophyta; class Magnoliopsida; order Asparagales; family Amaryllidaceae; genus Allium; species Allium cepa. Next base: position 604,092,369 of record CM060945.1, on the reverse strand, counting down.
CTTTGCTGAAAGTGATGTTCTTCTCCCTGGGCCAAGTGATACTGCTGACAATCCTCCCTATGGCTTTGTTGCAGTCAATCGCCAAATGTGCTTAAGTGGGGCGATTCCTCCTTTTAACGACTTCCTTCGAACTCTTCTCCTTCGGTTGACAATCTCTCCGTTTCAACTTCATCCCAACGGCTATGCCATCTTGACGGGGTTATGTGTTTTGTTTAGAAGAACCCTTGATCGCCTACCGAGTTTTGAAGAAATTCGTTATCTGTGCTCGTTTGCAAAGAGTAAAGATCATCCTTCCCTTATTATTGTGAGAAGTGCCAGGAACCGCAAGCTCATTTCCGATCTTACTAAAAGCGTTCATGGATTCTTGAACCAGTTTTTCTTTGCCCGCTGTCCCTCAGGCTTTTATGCCATCTGGAGAGTAGGAAGTAAGATTAGTATTTCTATTTTCTCCGTTTTGAAACTTTTTCGAGATACGAACTTTCAGTTGCTAATTTCATTCTTTATTCTTTCCAGCACTTCCTCTCCCCTCTAGAGACCCAATTCACAAGCAGGTTTTTGAGAGGTTGAGTGCCGTGGCCACAGAAGAGAGGAGCATAAAATTTCTGTTGAGGGATGAATTTTTACATCAACATGGGCTTCTACACACTTCTCGCTCTATGCATGCTCATGAAGTTCCAACGGAAATCCCCGATTCTCCGATAAAGACTCCTGAATCTTCGCTGGTGAAGTGCTCCACTTCTGTCGATGTTGCGGGGCCATCTGGTAAACTTGCCCCGGTTATCGAGGAAGAAGAGCCTCAGGGATCCTCTCACCATTCACAAGAATCCGGTGAAAAGGCTAAGAAATCCAGTCCTGTCAAGCAAAGCAGGGACGATACCTTCGAAGGATTGAGCGACCTCTTCGCTACTTCACAAGAGATCTTCAAAGATGACCCTACTACTGCCGGGATTTCTTCTTCAGTAGTTGAAGCTACTTCTATTTTGCAACAGCTGTCGTCGACTCAAGAGTTGACGTTAACTATTACACCCACAACCACTCCCCAAATAAAGAGTGGTTCGTAGATTAATGCGCGTAGTTTGCACAACACACACACTTAGAATTTCTCATCACTTCTATGCACTTATCTTCTTGCACTTCAAAGATTTCTAAAGCTTATTATTTTAATTCCAGATTCTCCTATGGGGCGCAGCGGCTCGTATTATGACGATTTCCAGCGCTACGGGAGGCGTAGCCAGTATGATTACAGGCGTTACCTTCCTTCCTACAGAGAGTCGGATGAAGAGAGGGCTGCCCGAAAGGCTCATGAAAGGAGAACTGAAGAAGAACATCGTGAAAGAAGGGAGAGAGAAGAGCGCCATGATTCTCGGCCAAAAGGCGATGACTCTCTCAAGAGAAAATCTCATGACGATCGAGGAAAAGGTCACATGAGTGAAGACTTAAGCAAACGAGCTCGTCACAGTGAAAAGCAGGCCTCTACTACTCCTGAGAAAGTTACTATTCCTGCCTCACTCGACATCCCTTCTGACTCTCCCGCTCTTGGGAAATCAGATATTCAAACGATAATTAACAGGCCCAAATTTCAAGTTGGACCGGGTCCTGCCACTCTGCAGAGCCGATTTCCTCAATGGTGCCTTAAGGGGGTGAGGTTCGACCTAGACTTGGTCCCCATCGACAAGTCTGCTATGTTGCGCAATCTTGATGCAGTCAAGCTCGATATCGAGAGGATGTCAAACTGGCAGAAGCTTGTCGATGTGCTTCAAAGAGTTAACCGTGCCAACATAGAGGCCATGCTTACTATGGAAAACGATAAGGCCGAATGGCAAAAGGTCGTTGAGCAACACGACACCGAGATGAGGAACATTGCTTCTTACAATGAGGAGCTCGAAGCAAAAGTCGAGGAATTGAAGCATGAACTTGCTGCTTCCTCTACTTCCTATTCCCAAATAGAAGAAGTGCTCCTGAAACAAGTGAGAGACGCTCACGCTAGCCAAAGGGATGCCGAAGACAGGCTAGAAGTACAAAAAGAATCAGTGAAGGCTATGCTACTGATATTGCTGAGCTCCGAAAGAAAAACAACTCCCAGGAGGCGGAGATACAAATGCTTAAGCTTCAGCTTGCCAAAACTGAAAGGGAGCGTGATGAGGCTGTCGCCGGCAGAATCGCAGCTGAAGAATCTCATGAGGCGACTAAAAACAGCATCAGCTCAACATTATTCGACTTCTACTTGCACAGCGTCTTGGGGCGTGGAAGCCTTGCCTTTCTAGGCCCCAAGTATGAAATCACACTGGCTGAAGTTTGGGAGACAGCACTTGATATGCTCGGTGGTAAAGGTGCTGGATATGCTGAGTCAGCCCTTGAAGAGCATTATCTTGATGACGAAGCCCGTGCCGCTCTTGCCAAGGGTAAGGAGCAGCTTGCCAGAGCGCGGGCCGGGATGGCGGAAGAAGAGCGTTCTGAAAAAGAAGTACCGCCTGTCATCTCCGAACGTCCTCTAGTCTCTCCCGAGGTGGACATTACAGGCCCTAGTGCTCATTTGCCGCCTCCTACAAGAACTGGGGTAATCACCCCTACTGATGAAGAGGCTTTGGAGGACATTGGGGCTCAGAATTATGAGATTGAGCTGACAAAGCCAATATCTTCAGGTAATTTCGACATTGGTCCGATTCAGGTGGATTGCCTGCTTATTCCTCAAAAATTTGATGAGCTTCTCGATTATCTCCTGAATCTCGATGAACCCATATCTCCCTTCTTTCGGGAAGATACTAACATTTTCAATCTTTCTTCTTCTGCAGTTGAAACAACAAGTGCCGTGCAGACTTCGCCTTCTCTGGTTATTCCTCCTCCATCTCTCCAGGTGACTCCTCCTTCTGCTTCACAACCTGGGTCACAAGAGGAGAAAATTGAGGCTCTTCATGGTTTGGATGACCCTGTTGCCTCGCAGGAGCAAAAAGATGAGGGACTCGAAGGAGGCGAGATCTCTCCGGAGCGGACTCCTTCTGGCGACGTAGTTTTGTCCGCTCTCGTTACTCCGGGGAGTGAGTCTTCTTCGCAGAGAAGAAAGAAGCTTGGGACGTCGAAGAGGAGGGGGAAGAAAATTATCACCACTGAAGAGGAACCGGAAATTGCGCCAGTTGTACCTCCCTCCCCTTCTTCCCTTATACCCACTGGCCGACCTGAAAAGCTGGTCATTCGGTCGGGTAAAGGGTCCAAAGGCAGTAAAAAGAAGTGAAGACTTTAGCTTTTTGTCTTTTGTATGAACTGGCCGAGAGTTGTGCGGGTACCGGCCCCCGCTTTTATTTTGAAACCTGTATCTGCATTATAGTTGAATAAAATGATTCTTCGTTTGCACAAACTTCTGTTTGAATTTGAGAATGCATTTACTATTTATTTACACGATATTGCAGCGAGCTTATGGCATGTTACTTGAGCGTTACCTTTTGCTGGTTTGGCTATACCATATTGTGTGTAATTATACTATATTGCCCCCATTCCATAAGTTTGCTGCAATATTCTATACTTCGAGGGGACTTGCACTCATATTTGCTAAAGAATAATTATTTTATTCTTTAAAGAAAATTTTTGTAGAGTACAACTCCCTTCGTATAAGTTTCTACGCTTTGTCGTTCGAAGAAATCACTTTTTTTTTCTTTTGCTTATGTGCATATTTTACCAAGTGAATTCCTCTATATGGTAAAGCGGACCTCTGAAGGGTACTTTAACTTCTTTCCTTTTTTTTTTTTTTTTTTTTTTAACGATCATTTTCCATAGTAGGTAAATTACTCTTCCTTTGAAAGTTAAAGTACGCTTTTGATGAGGATTTTTTATACAAAGTTGTACCTCTGAGGAGGGATTTTTCACGTTTCAACACTTGGAAGTTTTATTTCGATCTCGGTGAAACGTGTACCTCCAAAGAGTTGTGCCTTTGAAGAAAGCCTTTTCACGTTTCAACACTTGGAAGTTTTATTTCAATCTTGGTGAAACGTGGGCTTCCGAAGAGGTCTTTCTTCTTGATTGTGTCCCCGGGAGGGGTTGTACCTCTAAGGAGGGATTTTTCACGTTTCAACACTTGGAAGTTTTATTTCAATCTTGGTGAAACGTGTACCTCCAAAGAGTTGTGCCTTCGAAGAAAGCCTTTTCGCGTTTCAACACTTGGAAGTTTTATTTCAATCTCGGTGAAACGTGGGCTTTCAGGAAGGTCTTTATTTTGTTTTTGCATTTCAACTTTGGTGAAGTGAAATTCCGAAGAGCGGTTGTTACACTTCATCTCCTGGCGAAATGTGCCTCCGAAGAGGGCTTTTATTTTGTTTACATTTCAACTCTGGTGAAGTGAAATCCCGAAGAGCGGTCATAACACTTCAACTCCTGGTGAAATGGGCCTCCGAAGAGGGCTTTTATTTTGTTTACATTTCAACTCTGGTGAAGTGAAATCCCGAAGAGCGGTCATAACACTTCAACTCCTGGTGAAATGGGCCTCCGAAGAGGGCTTTTATTTTGTTTACATTTCAACTCTGGTGAAGTGAAATCCCGAAGAGCGGTCATAACACTTCAACTCCTGGTGAAATGTGCCTCAGAAAGGGTTTTCATCGCCTGGAAGTTACTCTCTCATGGTTGGAGGGTCATGACTCCTCCAATCTTTTTTGTTGAGTAGAGAACTTTCTTTTTTGTGGCGTATGACCCATTAGAGGTCTTTTATCCTCCGAAGAGTTGTGCCTCCGAAGAGGACTTATACTGCTGATGGTAGCTTTGGTCGTTCCTCTGTTCACTTGCTTATGCCTTTTTAGCGATTCCTTTTTTTTTTTTTTCTTTTCAAGTTTTCATTCCCCTTTTCTCGCAAGTGGCTTGTTTAATCCAAGGAAGTGTACTTCATTGTCTGGCAAGTTCGTGAGAACGGGCACTAGCTTCCTAATTGGATGTTTGTTTGTTCAAACAATCTCAATTTATCAGCAAGGGCTCGTTTCTATCGAAATCATTAGCCGTTCAATTGAAGTATTTCCTATCTAGGATTTGAATTCGGGGTCTTTGTGACTTGAAATTTGTTTGTTGAATGATGGTGAGAATCGCTCGGTCTTATTATGCGCAAGTTTTATTTCCATTGTCTGCAAAAAATTAAATCGACATTTCAGCAATACATTTTATGTATTTTTGTATCGAAAACGAAGCAAACATATAATACTAATAAGGAACACAGGATTTATAGTGGTTCGGCCATGAAATTGGGCCTACATCCACTTTATATTCTTTCATTATTTACTTGCATCAGTTTCACAATTGCTTTCAATTACAAGAATCATACATTCATAATTCTTTTTACAATGTTTCAACAAAATTTTCAAGTAAAGTATGGACGCAAATGGTTGCTGTTCCATGCCCTTGGAATTTGATCTCCATCAACAGTGGTGAGCTTGAATGTGCCGTCAAGAAGCTTCTGACCTATTACATACGGTCCTTCCCAATTTGGCCCAAACACACCTGTCGCGGTCATAATTCTTTTCAGGACTAGATCTCCAATTTCAAAGCTGCGTTGACGAACTTTGGAATTGAAATGTCTGGCTATCCTTTGCTGATGAGCTGCAACTCTGAGGTTAGCTTCATCTCTTTTTTCATCAAGGAGATCCAGCGCTTCAAGTTGTAGCTTCTCATTTTCTGCTTGATTGAAATGGATTCTTCTGTGTGAAGGGACCTCTGTTTCAACCGGGATCATTGCTTCCGATCCGTATGCTAACGAAAAAGGAGTATGCCCAGTTGCAGTTTTGTGAGTAGTTCTGTATGCCCATAGTGCAAGTGGTAGTTTATCGACCCAACCACCTTTTGCTCTTTCGAATTGCTTTTTGATGGTTGATTTGATGATCTTGTTCACTGCTTCCACTTGCCCGTTTGCCTGCGGATGAGCTACTGCTGAAAAGCTTTTCTGGATTTTGAATCGTTTGCAAAAGTCCTGGAATTCCTCGCTTTCAAACCGAGTACCATTGTCTGTGATTATTTTCTGAGGCACACCGTATCTGCAAATGATATTCTTGGTCACAAAGCTTATCATTTTCTTAGAAGTGATAGTAGCCAATGGTTCAGCTTCAGCCCATTTAGTAAAATAATCAACTGCAACAATAGCATATTTAATCCCTGATTTAGCAGTTGGTAGCGGCCCAATGAGATCCATTCCCCAAATTGCAAATGGCCATGGACTGACCATCTGTGTGAGCTCGGTAGAAGGTGCTCTAGGAATTTTGGCAAATCTTTGGCATTTGTCACATTTTCGGGAGTAATCTGCAGCATCTCGATTAATTTCTGGCCAAAAATATCCGTACCGAAGAATTTTCTTTGCTAATGTTTGACCACCTGAATGATCACCACATTCTCCTCCATGCACCTCAGCTAGGATTGTTTTGGACTCTTCCCGGGATACACATCGAAGCAATGGCATTGAGAATCCCCGTCTGTACAATCGGCCATCCTGAATTACATAGCGAGAGGCTTTCCTTAGTAGCTTTCGTCTTTCTATCGAATTTTCTGGCAAAGAACCTCTGAGTAGGTAGTCCAGTATTGGAGTCATCCATGACTCTTGTCCTTGAGATACATTCATAATCCAGTCTATATCCATCTCGTCTATACTTGGTGCTGAAAGGACTTCTACAGGGACCAATCCCAATAGTTGAGCTTCACCAGAACTTGAATACTTTGCGAGGGAATCTGCCTTCATATTCTCTTCCCGAGGAATGTGGCTTATTGAATAGTGATTGAGTTCGCATAGGAGTTCCCAAGCCTTTGACAAGTAGGAAGGCAGGTTTCCTCCTTTTGTTTGAAATTCCTTCTTGACTTGGCATACAATAAGCTGAGAATCACTGAAGATTTGTAATGCTCGAATGTTTAGCTCTTTAGCGATTTTCAGACCTGCAATAAGAGCTTCATATTCTGCTTCGTTGTTTGTTGAAGGAAATTCAAATCTTAGTGCATAACATAATGATCGACCTTCAGGAGTTTCAAGTACCACTCCGGCTCCAGAACAGTAGTCATTTCTTGCGCCATCAACATACATCTTCCACTGGATTGGGGAATCATTGATCGTTTCTTCCTCACCATTATCTTTTTCTGTGAATTCTGCAATGAAATCAGCTAAAGCTTGTCCGTTGATTGCTTTTCGGGGGTGATAGGTGATGTCATATTGACTGAGTTCAATGTTCCATTTTAGAAGGCGACCCGAAGTTTCAGGGCGAAATAGGACTTGCTTTAGAGGTTGATCAGTGAGTACTTTGATAGGATGAGCTTGGAAATATTGCCTCAGTTTCCTTGATGCAACTAGTAGGCAATAGGCGAGTTTTTCCAACTTGGAGTAATTCAGCTCTGCCCCAGTGAGTCTTTTGCTGATATAGTAAACCGGATGTTGAATCCTTTTGTCTTCCCGTATCAGCGCTGCACTTAGAGCATGAGATGGTACTGCCAAGTATATAAGAAGATCCTCAACGTTGCCTGGCCTAGAAAGTATTGGAGGCGTTTCCATATGACGGATCAACTCATCGAAGGCTTTTTGGCATTCGGAAGTCCATTCAAAATTCTTCTTTCCTTTCTTCAGGGCGTCAAAGAATGGGTTGCATTTATCAGTGGCTTTGGAAATGAACCGACTCAGGGCGGCGACCTTTCCGTTGAGACTCTGCAATTCCTTCTTTGTTCTAGGAGCTTTAACTTCTTTCAAGGCAGTAATTTGAGCTGGACTAGCCTCAATGCCCCTAGCACTGACGATGAAACCTAAGAACTTTCCGGACTCGACCCCAAATGTACATTTCAGAGGGTTAAGTTTCATTCTGTATTTCCGGAGGACTGCGAACATTTCTGCTAAGTGTTCAATGTGATCTGCTGCTTTCCTGGGCTTCACTAACATGTCGTCGACGTAGACTTCCATAGTTTTGCCCAATTGCGGTTTGAACATAGCATTAACAAGTCTTTGGTAGGTTGCCCCTGCATTTTTCAATCCGAAGGGCATAACTCTGTAGCAATAAAGTCCAACATCTGTGATAAAGCTTGTATCTTCCTGATCCGGCTCGTGCATCAAGATTTGGTTATAACCGGAGTAGGCATCCATGAAAGATAACAATTCATGTCCCGCAGTTCCGTCTACCAGTTGATCGATCCTGGGTAATGGGAAGCAATCTTTTGGGCAAGCCTTGTTTAGATCAGAAAAATCAATGCACACTCTCCATTTTCCATTAGCTTTCTTGACCAACACAGGATTTGAAACCCAATTCGGATATGTAGATTCTTTGATGAAGTTATTTTCCATGAGTCGATCAACTTCTTCTTTTAATGCTGCTGACCTTTCTGGACCTTGGGTTCTTCTTTTCTGTTTAACTGGCGTAAACTTTGGGTCAATATTCAGAGCGTGTACTGCAACTTCTGGGGATATTCCACACATATCGGCAAGAGTCCAGGCAAAGACATCCAGATTTGCTTTCAGGAAAGATATCAAGATATTCTGAATTGACACATTAAGCTGTGAACCCACATTTAACACCTTATTTGGGTCCTTCGGGTCAACAGGTACCGGAACTGTCGTTTCCACCGGTACCACTCTATTCTCCCCTGCACTGGCTTTTCTGGGATCTATTTCTTTCCGTGCCCCGCTGTGCTCGCCAGTGCAGGGTCCGCCCCGTAATTGCTACAAGGCTGGTTCTTTGATGCGGACTGGGGTTGCCGCATCCTTCCCCATTTCTCTTTTTCTTGACTCTCACAGCTCTGTCAAATAGCACTCTCGCGCAGCATTTTGATCCCCTTTTATAACTCCTACTCCATTGTCAGTAGGGAATTTAATAGTGAGGCACCACGGGGCTAGGATAGCTTTGAATGCTGCGAGTGTTGGACGGCCAAGAAAAGCATTATAAGCAGAAAACTCGTCGACAATTACAAATGTTTGCTTGCGGACCACTTTCCTTTCTGCTTCTCCAAGTTCTACAAGCAGATCGATGGTCCCAATTGGTTGTTTTGGCTCCCCAGTGAAGCCAGCGATCTTCTGTGATGAGGCTTGTACATCAATCATAGGGATTTTCATCTGGTCAAATGTCTTCTTGAAGAGGATATTGCATGATGCTCCGCAGTCAATGAGGACTCTTCTGACAATGGCCGGTCCAATACCAGCCGAGATGACCAAGGGATCTAGGATAGGAGCTTCTATACCTGTGGAATCTCTGGCTCTGAAAACAATATCATCGCTGAAAGTTTTCTGTTGTTTCAGGGGCGTAGTGTCTTCTAAAACAAAGACGTCTTCTTCGGCTGGAGCATATTTCAAAGCCCTGGAATATCTCTCCATCTCACCCCAGCTCTTGCCAGCTGGGTGAGGCCCTCCTGTAATGACATTGATAACGGGCCTTCCAGATTCATGTCCCGTAGCTTTCTCACCTGTCCTGGGCTGATGAACAGGAACCTGTTGCCCCTGACTTGACGATGCAGGATTGTTGCTATTCTTCTTCACAAATTGCTGCAGTTTGTTCTCTCTTAGCAACTCTTCAATCAGATTTTTCAACTGACGGCATTCATCAGTTTCATGACCGGGTTGATTGTGGAAGCGACAGAATTTCCCACTCTGTATGGCTTTTTTCCCGGTCCTCAAAGGGATAGGTTTAGGGAAATCGACGGAATCTTTAGTGGCCAGGTAGATGTGCTCCGGTGTATGTGATAATGGAGTATATTCTGATGGCTTGAAGGATCGGGGCTTCTTCAGATTACCCTGTTTCTTCCCATTATTATTCTCCCTTTTTTGCCCCACCGATTCATTCTTGCGTGGAGCGACAGTGTTGTCTTCTGCTTTCTCTAACACTGTCTTTACTGGTAAAGGACGGCTTTCCAGGCGAATGAATTCATCTGCTTTTTTGTAGAACTTTTCGAGAGAGGTTGGCTCCTTCATATTTAACCATTTCCCAAATTCGCTTGACTTATCAATAGCCCTCATCAGATAAGTCAATATCATTCGTGGTTCAGCATTGTCCACCTCAGCCAGCGCTATATTAAAGCGGTTCAAGAAGGATCTGATAGACTCACCAGGATTCTGCTCTAAACTCGATAGTGACATAATGTCCTTGGCTTTCGAAGCATATAGTCTAAACTGCTCCTTGAATTTTCTGGTCAAGTCTGAAAACTGATCGATAGATCGGACTGGCAACTTGGTGAACCATAGTAGAGCCACCCCTTCCAGGTATACGGGGAAATATCGACACTTTATTTCGTCAGAGGCCCTGGCACCTGTCATGTGCCAATCATATTTATACAAGAACTCATTCGGATCACTTGTCCCTTTGTAAGCTGGAATAGTCGGAGGGACAAACTTCCTTGGAAATTCCGCCTTCAAGATTTTTTCAGTGAACGGAGTTTTACTTGGAGCGAAACCCCATTCCTTCTCATCTTCAACCCTTTGCATACTTTCTTTCATGATCTGCCGGACCATTCCAGAAAGATATTCCTCATCATGCCGAATTCTAGATCCACCAGCCTCAGGAACTGCCTGCTCAAAGGGACTAGTAGCCCTTTCAGGAGCATTCCTCTCACTAACCTCATGAATGTTGCCAGCACAGTTCCTTTCATTACAAGCTGGTTGATTGTTTGCCCCAAGTAAATCATTCAATTTATTCAGAATCAGAGCATTCTGGGCACCTTGAGCCTCTAATTGTGCATTTTGGGCGTTTATCTGCTGGTTTAGCCCTAGAATCACAGCATCCAATTCTGCTTTCGTAACTCCAACAGACGGAGTGGGTTGATTAGGTACAGGGGAAGCGGAGGTTCCCTCTTGAATGTTTCCAGATCTGATAGATCTACTTTTCCTTCCAGGAGCCATAATCTCAGATAGACTTCTGGTTTTTAAGGAAATTCTTTCTTCAAATCTCTGTGAAGCAATGATGACAGTTTTCCTGAGTTCAATTCTCAGTGAAAGCACCAAAAATGTTAAAGCTAAAATGTGAACGCTAACACCCCGGTGTGTAAAGTGTAGTTGTGAAAGCACCACCCGATAGATCGGGAAAGAATTACAAGCAAGTAATAGCAGAAAAGCAGTAAACAACAACAATTTTATAGTGGTTCGGCTTAAGGGTATAGCCTACGTCCACTCTAAGTACTTTTATTAATAATCCCGTTACAAACTGATACAATTCTTCTCAAGTACAATACACTTCAAGTTACAAGTGATTTGGAACAAGTCTTAAGCTTCAATGTCGATTAAAGTTCTTAGATTCATGTTGAAGATGTGTGGTTTCTTCGTGAATTTCTTTGATGTATTCCTCTAACCTTGGAAGCTCTAAGTGTTGATGAAGTTCTCAATGCAGCGAGGTAACGGTGTGTGAAGAGAATGCACCCCCCAAAAAGTCCCTTGAATGTTGGAGATGGGTGCCTATTTATAGAGAGTTCTGATTCTGAAATTTGCCAAGTCCTAAACCGCGGCCGATCTAAGTTAAGTCGTAGCCGACTTAATATGAGTCGTGGCCGGTTCATCTAGCCCCCCTTCTGGCTTCACAGGAGTTCACTTGCACAAGTCCTAGGTCGCCTCCGAGTCAACACTACTCCTTCTCAGTAATATGGCATCGGGCTTATACTTAGTGGCTTTAGGTCGTGGACGAGTTAACTTGGTAAGTCGCAAGTCACGGTTCGACTGGTAAGTCCTGGATCGTGCACGAGTTAAGAGGCCACTGTGCCAAGCAGCTGCATTGAACTTACCTTCCTTTGCTTAGGTCGTGACCGACTTAACATTGGTCATAGGTCGGTCGCGACTTAGGTGTAGTTCATGATCTTGTCCCTGTCCTAAGTGGTTAGATCGGTAAATTCTCTGGATGGTTAGGTCGTCTTCTGTCTTAGGTCGGTAGCTATCTTAGGTCGGTAGCCATCTTGTTAAGTTTTAGGTCGGCAACTGTTTAGCCTGTTAGGTCGGCACCTCTCCGAGTCTTAAGTCGGCATGCTACTCAAGCTCCTTAGGTCGGTATCCCTTCGTGCCTTAGGTCGGTCTCTCTGATAAGGCAGTTAGGTCGGCAACCAGTTGAGTCGGTAGCCTTGTTAAAGTGTTAAGTCGGCAACCCTTTGAATCTTAGGTCGGCACCCCTGTTGAGCCTTAGGTCGGCACCCTTGTTGAGCCTTAGGTCGGCATCTCCTTGAGTCGCAGAGTCTAAACCGAGGCGGGGTTAACAGTAATCAAATTTATATATTTGACTTGGAATAAATAAAGGTATATATCTTTGTTATATAAGATAAATCTCCCCTTGTTGAATCTACTGCTAGAAGGAACGGATTTTGAAGGTGTTTTGAAGTATAAAATGAGTTTTATACAAGTTTAAAATGATCCAAAGATTTTTATCAAGGATTTTACATATATCTATATATATAAAAGATCATATGAGAATTTTGGAAAAAGGTTTTGGGAACCATTGGATTTGGAAATGCTTTTGATTTTTGGGTAAAATCAATATTGAATTTGGGAAGCCAATTTAAGAATTATCGATTTTTGGAATAATCGATTTTGTGTAAAGGAGCTTTGAATGAGATCATACTAGGTGTATGATTTGAAGATACTATATGTGTATAGTATAAAATGATTTGACGATAGCTCTGGGGTAAAAGGCGCTCCGTTGAAATGAACTTCTCAAGAGTGCCACCGGGTGGTGTTGCCTTGAGCCCCAAGGGCGGTTCTAAAGTTGATCCTGTGAGGAGTCCGGACAAAACTAGTTCCTGGGGATTATGAGTAGAGTATACCATAGCGAAAGTCGTGTGTGTTGCTGAGAGCCAATAGTCTGCATTTGATTATATATCGATAGACTGCGACCTATGGTATAACATAGCAAAAATCGTGTGTGCCGCTGAGAGCCAACAGTCTGCGTTTGATTTTATATCGGCAGACTGCGACCTATGTAGGAGTGGAAAGGTTTCATTTCGACAGCGAAAATCAGAGGCAGCTCAGAGCCTGCAGTTACATGGACTTTTGCTGTGACGGCAACGTAACCCTGGATGTAACTGTGATCTGTTGTGGGCTCCATGGCGTAATTGAGAGGCCGTTGAGAGCCTGAGTTACATGGACTTTTGCTGCGACGACAACGTAATCCTGGAATGTAACTGTGACCATAGATGGGGGTGATGATTTCCAGAGCATTCTCACCAAAGACATATCCTCTATTTTCAAAAACTGTTTTCTATATTTTCAATAAAATTATTGTCGAAGTATTTTCATTGGATGTTGAAAATGGGTCTGCTAACTACATATAGATTTTCAGTCGTACGCCTGATCAATGTATGACCGAATTTCTGCAGGAACAAGTATGGACCGGTTAAAACATCGAGTCATAAAAAGTATTTTTACATCGAGTCATAAAAAAGTATTTTTATAAAACCATTTTATAATATTATATAGATTTTAAAAGTGTTTAAAAGTGTTTCAAAGAATAATTTTTTCTAAAAATAAGCTTTTTAATAAATTCTGGCTTCGTTCCTTTTCGAGGACGAAAAGATTCTAAGGGGGGAGGAATGTGATAACCCAGATTTTGATCATCTGATAATTGGATAATTATATGGATATGTATATAAATAAAAATTGAGTCTATAAATTTAAATTTTTGAGAATGATAATCTTGTAGGAAATTAACATATATATAAATTTAGGCAAACTTTATAATATTAGAAAATTCAAATATACATACATACAAGTATATATATATATATATATGTATATATATATATATGTGTGTGTGTGTGTATGTATGTATGTATATGTACAGTAATTAAGTGGCATTTTTTTGAATTCAATAAGTCTTCAAAGCGTAATTAAAGTTAAATTCTATTTAAAAAAAATATAGTAACCAATTTTTAAGAGCTATTTAAAATACACATCACATACAGAAATATAAAATAAATAAATAAAAAAATATACAAAAGCTAAAGTTTTATTTTGTTTTCTTAAAACGTTTGAAATTAAAATGGTTATAAATGTATATATATAAATGTTCTATATTTTAAAAATACACGTATGAGATTTATTTGTATTATAATTAGTTTTATAATGTTTTCTTTAAAGCTTAAACTTATATATATTCATACATAAGTATTTATTAATTAAGAAACTTAAATAAGTAAGTTTATATTAACATTTTAAATTAAATAAAAATTAATTAAAAATACATAAGAACATGTGTAACCACATTAACACCTCTTAAAACAAATGTAAGACAATTTAAGTACTTGAATGACAAATGTAAGTTTATCAAACATGTGGCATTATTTTTATTTTGATTTTAATAAATATTTTAAGAAGAAAACTAGTTTTTTCTCAAAAACATTTTTTTCTTTGTTTTCTTTTCTTAGTTCAAAACCAGAAATTATTTCAAAACCTGAAACTTGAATTCAAATTGCAAATCTGCAACTAATAAACCTGTATTCAAATAAAGTTCAACCTGCATTTCAAAGAACCAAGTTCAACTGCAAGTTTAAAATCATCAGTTTCAACAACATTTTAAATCAAAAATTTGAGGCATGCAAAGAATTTTCATCAGCAAACATCAAATTGAGGCATGCAAGGATTTCCAAAATCAAAGGCTTTTTTAGATTTTAAATGTTAAAGAGCCTGGAATTAAAAAAAAAAGAGAAAACTGCTCTGCCTTGTTCAAACAGGTAAGTAAATTCACATTTTTTAAATTTAAGTAGTTAAATTTGATTACATGCTATATAATATGAAATGAATATATATTATATAATTTGCTGTGAATGTGTATATGAATATATATGTGTGCATGCTGTTGAATATTTGTTTCTCTGTTCTGTGATTCTAATCACCTGATTTTGATTCAAAAATATCATCTCTTGGCCTATTTGTTGTTTGGGCTTGGTAGTAAAATAAAACTTGTTTGTTTTAGCATAATTTAAAGTTTAAAAATTTATCTAAGTAAGAACAAATTTGGGATTGGTTGTGGAAATCATAAGTACAGGAATGCTTAAGCTAAGTCAAAAAATTAAATTTAGTAATGCAAGGATTCAGGATTATAAATCAAATCCCTAAAGAGAATTAAGATTTTTAAAAGAAAAATTTAATTTTTAGTGTTAAAATTAGAGGGCAGTTCTATGTTGTCTGTATTTTTTTTTTGGGGTTAGCTTGGATGATCTCTATGATTGGATGAATTGAGTTTCCTTCTGAAGATGAAGAAATGAGCAGTGAAGGTGGGAAAATTGGTTGGAAGTTGATCAGGAAACTGTGGAGTTGGTGGTTGGGGTTTAAAGGCTGGAACCCTAGTTTTAACCAGGTGGAGTAAAACGGTCACCATGGCTCATAGGATCGATCGAGTTCAATAAGGCTCTGGTGATGTTAGAATGGTAGTTGAAGAAGACATGGACGGAGTTCCTGACCTTCTGATGGTCGAGGTTGCGAAGGCGAGACAGTTTCCAGGTTTGGGGTTGAGGGGTTCAGTTAGTTCGAGGTTTTAGTTTTTGAATTCGAATTCGAGTTGATTTTTGAGTAATCTGATGAGCGGGATCAGATGGTAGTGTGATTGGCGATTTGAGGGGATTATTAGAGTCAAGCGAAGGGGACGGCGTCGCCATGCATGTGCACGGTGGACAGGGTGTTTTTGCTGATGAAGTTGTGACTGTGTTCTTTGTTTTGTTTCGAGTTGTTCTCGGATGTTTGAGAGATTTTCTCGAAGGAGATAGGTGGTGAACCGAAGTCATTTTAGAGTAGACTCGAAGTAAAATAAAAATGGCTCGGCTTTGTTTGGTTTCGAGTTGTTCTCGGATGTTTGAGAGATTTTCTCGAAGGAGATAAGGTGATGACCCGAAGTCATTTTGGAGTAGACTCGAAGTAAAATAAAAATGGCTCGAGTATTATATGTTGACAGGTTTTAAAACAAACAAAAAACCTGTTCTGTTTTTAGGCTTTAAAACAAGTTTTATAAATGTAAACAAAGAATTTTAAATAAGTTTAAATTCTGGTATTAAAATCTAGAAATTAGGATTGAGTATCATTTTTTTAATTAACCAATAAAGTTTAAATTTAAATTGTCTAGTTACTTTAAATATGGTTAAATGATATGAATTTTAAAATGAAGATTTGAAATGGTAAGGAAAGCTAAAAAAAATTTAACTTAAATCTAGAATAAAGGTTTAATCTATATTTCAGTTTGAAATTTAGGAAATTTTTTAAATTGAAACTGTTTTAAATATCTTAGAATGTTTAAAGTGTATGTTTAAATTGATTTGAACTTTAAATTCTTTTAAACTTATGTTAAAATGAATATATTCTTTAACATATGAGATAAAAGGTTTTCAATTATTTTAAGACATTGTTTAAGTTAATTCGTATCTTAATTTAAAATGAAGTTCAAATGGAATTTAAAGTAAATTTGAAAATAAATTGTTCTTAAATGCTTAATTAAGTAAAAAAAACGAATGAGATAAATAAAATTTAATGATTTGGATTCATTAAATAATTAAGTTGGATAACTAATTATTTAATTAATGAATAATATAGAGGATTAATTAAATAATTAAATAATTAAGAGTTTTTAAATTTGATTAATTAAAGTTTTAAGATTAATTAATTAAGGTTGATTAATCTGTAATTAGGGATTGTTAACTAAAGTTTAATTAATGATTAAAGATTAATTAATCGAGTGATTAAGGATTAATTAAGTTGTAGTTAACAATTAATTAATTAATTTAATAATTAGTAATTAATTAATTTGTAATTAATGATGGTTAATCTGAGTAAATTTCTTAATAATGAAATTAAAGAATTGTTAATGAAGGTCATTAACTTAAGATTATTTAACAGTTAATTAATGTGATAAATTTTGATAATTAATTTTTAATTAATTAATTCATAATAATCATTAATGAAGCTGTTTACGTTTAATTACTTAATAGAAGTAATTAGTGAATTAATTACTTAATTAATTGGGTTAATGTGATTAGTTAGATTAACTAATTAAGTTTAATTAATTTAAACACTTGATGATTAATGAATAATTTCTCAGTGTAATTGATGGAAGTGTAATTACTTAAGGAAGTAATTATGGTAATTACTGAATGTAATTAAAGATGTTTAATGATGAAAGAAATTTGGAAATAATTACTTTGTAACTAATCAAGGGATTAATTAGATAATAAATTAAAGATTAATTTATTCAATGAAGTAATTAAGGGTAGTTAAATTCTGGATGTTATTAAGAAAGGGTGATTAATAATTATGGTTAATACGTAGTTAACAAAGTAATTAAAGGTTAATTACTGTATTTGCTTAAGGATAATGAAACAGCCCGCAAATCCATACCCCTTGAGTTAACACTATTCAACAACAATCAACTAAGGTTGCACAGAAATACGAACCATTTGGGTTAAAGATGAAGAGGTAGAAGAAGGAAATAGAAAACAACAACCGAATCTAACCATCACAGCGGAATAAAATATAATAGATATTAACATATCTTTACACCAAAATCAATTATAGCTGTTCATATGTTACATCATCGGAGTACATCAATCACAGCTTAACATTAATATCATACACATGGATATACAACAACTCAACACAGCAGAATATATATATATATATATATATATATATATATAAACAAGTACGAACATACGTATCGTCATCCAGCTCATCTCCTGAGCTCCATAGCATCATGTCCTGTATCCTATAATACTCGGTCTGACCCGAGCATTATAGTTAAATAACACCTTAGTCACTCTGGAATACCAGCGTGAGAAAATAACACTCAATTGATTATTAAAGTTTCAAAAATTCCTTTGAAAACAAAAAGCATCTCGTAAGACCGCGCCACAAATAAACATGCCGGGTTTTTACCGTACGATAGCTAAAGCAATTTTTATAGAAATCCTCTGATATTATAATAGGGTCAATGTACAAATACTTATAAAATAGCCGACATTGTTACATTCATGTGACGCCCCACCTCTATACCCACGCTAGCCAAGGACACTACAAGGTAATGCTATCAACAAACACAGAGAATAAGGCTAGTTCGGAGCGACCATCTATAGCCTTGCTCTAACTATCTATTGAATACATCGACAATAGTCATACCAAGCAGGTCGACATACCCAATGAATACTTAAAACAAAACCATAGGTGGTTGGAGGATCTATCAGAACAGAATATAACAACTCAAATGTAATATACATCACAGAACAGTAGATCTCATATACACATATATTGATACATAACAGAGTATACAAAATAATACATGTCAAGTGGTATAGCAAACCACAATATACAGACGAACCAAAAGAATAAATATATCAGAGTTACAACAAAAGGAGTACACAAAAAGTTTTAACAAAATGGAACAAGCTGAATAGTCCATGCGGAAGCAAAATAGGCTAAGTCCAAAAGCACCTAACCCGAAACATCTCGGTCTGACGCGAGTATAAAATACATGGGTCAGTCTAGCTAAACAAATCAGTTAGATAAATTAAACAACAATAACCTGCAAGGTCACAAAGTATAACAAATATCTCTAAAGGAGATAACACAATCATATAGCAAAAGACGAATCATATGATAATAAGCCTCACATCATCGGCAACTCATAGAAACAAAGGATAGGAATATCCCAGAACAAGCCATAAAGGCAATAACAAATACCAATGAAGGTAACACAAGTTCCACAAGGTAATCGCTACACATCATGCGGCTCAAAAAGACCAAAACCGAAGGGCGATACCTAGGGAATATATATATGAATGAAAACATCATAATATTTGCTCAAGCTCAGTACTGTACAAACAACGATCCATGAGCCCGAAGACTCGAAACCCAGTATCACACATGCGGCTCATAACGACCAACATCGGAAGCGATACTCAAGGGCAACCCAATATCGCCCATGCGGCTCATAACGACAAACATCGGAAGCGATACTATAGGGCAACAAACCCGAAGGCACAAACCTGAAGGCACAAACCCGAAGGCAACATACCCGAAGGTAACTGACCGTAGTGGTGAAGGTCGAAGACCCAGTACTGGACACCACTAACTTGCGGAATGTGCCATAGCTCTCAAAAAGGAATCCGAAAAGTGGTAACGTGAGTCCCATAACCACTCGTTTCGTGACGCCCCATCTCTATACCCACGCTAGCCAAGGACACTACAGGGTAATGCCGTCAACTAACACGAAGAATAAGGCTGGTTGGGAGCGACCATCTATAGCCTTGCTCTAACTATCTATTGAATACATCGACAATAATCATACCAAACAAGTCGACATACCCAATGAATACTTAAAACAAAACCATAGGTGGTTGAAGGATCTATCAGAACAGAATATAACAACTCAAATGTAATATACATCACAGAACAGTCGATAATCATATACACATATACAGATACATACCAGAGTATACAAACTAATACATGTCAAGTGGTATAGCAAACCACAATATACAGACGAGTCAAAAGAATACATATATCAGAGTTACAACAAAATAGGACTACACAAAAGAAGCTTTAACAAAAAGGAACAAGCTGATAGTCAATGCGGAAGCAAAATAGGCTAAGTCCAAAAGCACCTAACCTGAAACGTCTCGGTCTGACCCGAGTATTAAATACACGGGTCAGTCTAGCTAAACAAATCAGTTAGATAAACTGAACAATAATAAAGCTGCAAGGTTACAAGGTATAGCAAATATCTCTAAAGGAGAAAACACAATCATCTAACAAAAGATGAATCATATGATAACGAAACAAGCCTCATATCATAGGCAACATAGAGAAACAAAGGATACAAATATCCCAAATCAAGCCAAAAAGGCAAATAACAAATGCCAATAAGGTATACAATTTCCGCACGGTAAACGCTACTCATCATGCGGCTCAAAAAAGACCAACACCGAAGGGCGATACCTAGGTAATATACATATGAATGAAACATCAGAAAATTTGCTCGAGCTCGGTACTGTATAAACAAGGATCCATGAGCCCGAAGACTCCTAACCCAATATCACCCATGCGGCTCATAACGACCTACATCGGAAGCGATACTAAAGGGCAACCCAATATCACCCATGCGGCTCATTACGACTAACATCGGAAGCGATACTAAAAGGCAACAAACCCGAAGGCACAAATCCGACGGCAACATACCAGAAGGCAACAAACCGTAGTGGTGAAGGTCCGGAGGCCCAGTACTGGACGCCACTAACTGGAAGAATGTGTCATAACTCTTAAAAAGGAATCCGAAAAGTGGTAACGTGAGTCCCATAACCACTCGTTCGCACTAAACGGTTTACTATCCGTTAGTTAATTTCACACTCAAAGCAGTACAAAGTTCACCTCATTTCATCGGTAATCCAGACCAAAAGGCCAAAACGATCAATCGAATAGGTCAGGGATTAATCGGTAAGACAAACGCATAGATTCATGGTCCATGTTTTACCTAACCATTTAATCTCCCTTCCACTCCGCTCGAAGTGCGAAATTGTGTATGTGCGTTTTAAATAGAATTTAAGAATTTGAGAAGGAAACTTTTAATACGATTTAGGGGGATTATTTATAAAAACCCGTGAATGAAGTCGAAAATAAGTTATCAAAGCCAAAGATGCAATGACAACCACTAAGAACCAACTTGAATCGATAAAATTTGGAAAACCAATCAAAATGAGCAAAAATAGGCAAAACAGCAAAATAGGAGCAGGTCGGTCGACTGGACTACAGAGCTCGGTCGGCTGGCCAGATGCAGAAAATAAAAAAAAGCTCAGGATAGCAGGTCGGTCGACCGGCTACAGGGCTCGGTCGACCGAACTGCAAATTTCTGCAGTTCCTGCCCTTTCTCCTCTAAATGCAAACTCTTCCAAAACGCGATCGTTCGAGCAATGGAACTAAGAAGCCTTAGCCAATTGATACCCCAGCTCCATTAGCTCTTCGATTCGCTACCAAAAACATGATCAAACATCAAAGTTAGGATGTTTAGAGAATTGAACACAAACGCTAAAAATTTGGATATTCTCCAATTCAATCCAAACCAAATGCAAATGCATATGAACAAGTGTTAGGAATTCATACCCAACGTCAATGAAATCAAGAGAAGTAGATGTGAGCTCAAAACTCACCCTCTTACACCTAAACAAAGACATATATATATATATATATATATATATATATATATATATATGCATAGATGTGAGGTAAAAATCTCGCCTTTTATCTCAAAACAAAGAAGAAGAAGCTCAAACATAAGAAGGAGACAAACAAATCTCCACTTCTACTCAACTAGCTTCAATCTAAGAATAAAACAAGTATTTTCCTAAGTTTAGGTTTAGGAATTTCTAAGATTGAAGAGAGAAGGAGATAGAGAAGATGAAGAGGAAGCTTACCAATGTCCTCTCTTTGATATTGGAGCAAGAATCAAGTTTGCAAAGAAGAAACTAGGGCTTGCAATTTCTATTTCCCTTTCCCTTCCACCATTTTCAGTTTTGCTTAAGTTAAAGAAATGAAATGAGGGTGAATGGAGAGGAGAGGGCTGAGTTAGGTTAATAAACTAAAAAATGGACTGAACCAAAACCCAAAACCCAAATAGAAAAAGTTGCAAAAATTCAACTTACTCCAAACATATCAAAGCTTATACTTAAAAAGATCGCAAACGCCATTTTGGAACCAATGGAGGTGGTATCGAGTCCCAATTCGGCCGTTTGCAAAAAATAACATTTCGGACCAAACATCCGACTAACGATGCTATATTTAAATAAAACATTTAAATATAAAATCGTTAAATATGCGGGTTGTTACAGATCTCCCCTCCTTACAAAATTGCGTCCCTGCAATTCCTAGAGGCGATATTTGTAACAACTACATACAAACAACAATCAAAAGAAAAGGAAATAAGCTTGAGACGAAAAGATATTCTCACCGTTGCCAAGCGAAGATAGAAAACCCGGATAAGATCGCTCGATATACTCTCTGGTTTCCCAAGTACCGTCAATGGGACTAGCAGACATTTGAACTTTAACGAGCAACACGTCCTTGTTCCGAAGGTGTCGCACCTCCGTGTCAAGTACGCGAATAGGTGTTGTACAATAGATAAGTCCGGTGAGACCTCAAGCTCTTGAAAATCAGGAGAAGCAATAGCAGAATCCGACTCCCGAAGACACTTTCGAAGTTGAGAGACGTGAAACATGTCATGAATGCCAGATAAATGAGCTGGAAGTGAAACTCTATAAGCCACAGGGCCAATATGTTCAGTAATAGAAAATGGTCCTATAAAGCGAGGAGCCAATTTCCAAGTCGTACTGAAACGCATAACCGCTTTCAAAGGGGAAACACGAATAAAAACAAGGTCACCAATCGAGAACTCGAGAGGCTTCCTACGGCTATCCGCGTAGGATTTCTAGCGGCTCTGTTCCTCTTTCATTCTCAACCGAATAAGATCAATTTTCTCGAAAGAATTACGAACAAAATCTGGACCAAGAATAAGCTTCTCCCCAGATTCCAACCAACATGAAGGTGATCGACATGGCCTTCCATATAAGGCTTCGAAAGGAGCCATACCGATACTAGATTGAAAACTATTATTGTAGGAGAACTCTACAAGAGGTAGATGATCCTCCCAACAACCACCGAAATCAAAAAACAAATACGGAGAAGATCTTCCAAGATACGATTCACCCATTCAGTCTGTCCGTCAGACTGCGGATGATAAGCTGTACTAAAATTAAGCTTTGTTCCCAAAGCTTGCTAAAGACTCTTTCAAAAATGACTCGTGAATAAAGGATCACGATCACTCACAATAGAACTAGGAACACCGTGAAGTCTCACGATTTCGTTGATATATAACTTAGCCAAAAGCGAAGCAGTCCTATTAGACTTAATAGGGACAAAATGAGCAGACTTGGTGAGGCGATCAACAATAACCCAAATACTAGAATGGCCCGATCTCGAACGAGGTAGGCCGTCAATAAAATCCATAGAAATCTGATCCCATTTCCACAATGGAATCTCTAGCGGTTGAAGAAGACCAGAAGGACGCTGATGCTCGGCTTTAAAACGCTGACAAGTTATGCAATTACTCACATAACTTGCCACATCGCGTTTCATGCCTTCCCAATAATAAAGACGATGCATATCGGCATACATCTTGCTACTACCAGGATGAATGTTATACTTAGAACAGTGATAATCATCAAGAATGTCATGCCTAAGTGCAAAATCAGAAGGCACAAAAAGACGGTTCTTCTTGCGAAGACACCCATGAGAATCACTGCTGAAATCCCACAACGCCACATCACAGGATCCAGACTCACAAAGATGAATAAGATGCAACAAAACAGGATCACGCCGTTGGGCATCGATAATACGATCCAACAAAATAGGTCGAGCTCCCAAACTACACAATAGAATAGGAGAATCAGAAGATGAACCTCGATCACGAATTTCACAAAAAGATAGAGTCTCAAGAATATCCCATTCGGCAAGCATCATAGAAACAATAGCCGAATGTTTGCGACTAAGCGCATCAGCAACATAGTTACGCTTCCCAGGGGTATACTGGATATCAATGTCATAGGAAGCAAGAAACTCGAGCCAACGTTGTTATCTCACATTGAGTTCCTTCTGAGTGAACAAATACTTCAAGGATTTATGATTGGTATAGAGAATGAAGCGCTCGCCCAATAAATAGTGTCGCCAAATCTTCAGAGCTAAGACAGTGGCGGCTAACTCAAGATCATGAGTAGCATAGCGAACTTCATTCGGACGTAGTTGCCTGGAAGCATAAGCAACTACCCAATCCTTCTGCATAAGAACAGCACCGAGACCACTACCACAAGCATCGGGTAGACAACAAGATCATGATTCCCCTCGGGAACCACAAGAATAGGAGCATTAGTGAGAAGTTCCTTTAATAACAGAAAGGAAGCTTAACACTTGTCGGACCAAATAAAACAGATGCCTTTTCGAGTAAGGCAGGTGAGAGGAAGCACCACACGGGAAAAATCCTTAATGAACCGACGGTAATAACCCGCCAATCCAAGGAAACTACGAATCTCATGCACATTCTCAGGCCTCTTCCAATTCTGGATGGCTTCGATCTTTGAGGGAACGACAAAAATGCCATCAGAAGATACAACATGGCCTAAGAACTTAACCCTATTCTCCCAAAAATGGCACTTGGAGAATTTGGCTCTAAGCTGATGATGACGGTGGGTACTCAAGAGAATTCTAAAGTGATTAGCATGCTCGGCTTCAGACTTAGGATAAATAAGGATATCATCAATGAAAACAAGGACGAACTTATCGAGATATTCCCGGAATACCCGATTCATGAGATCGACAAAGAAAGCAGGAGCGTTCGTCAACCCGAACGGCATAACGAGCCACTCAAAAGAACCATAATGAGTGCGGAAAGTGGTAAGAGGAATGCTATCCTCCGCGACTCATAACTGATGAAAACCCGTGGCAAGGTCAACCTGAGAAAAGACCTTAGCACCACTCAATAGATTGAACATATCATCGATCCTAGGCAATGGATACCTATTCCTCATGGTTAACTCGTTATGCTTGCGATAGTCAATGCAAAGTCTAAGAGTTCCATCAGACTTCTTCACGAAGACGACCGCGGATCCCCACGAAGAAAAACTGGACTGAATCAACTGCTTGGACTCTAGCTCTAAAAGCTGCTTCTTGAGTTCCTCATTTTCCTTTGTAGACATCCTCGTGGGTGGACGACTAACTGGCTGCATGCCTAGAATGAGATTAATGTGGAGCTCAATTGCCCGCTTAGGTGGCAAACCCGAGAAGGGCTAAAAAACATCAGAAAAGTCACAAGCAACAGGAATACGAGATATATCATCATCATCTCATGAGTCAAGAGAATATAAAGCCATTTCGGAATTATCCACATCCCGAAGAATAAGAGATAGCTGAGTAGGCGAATCCGGATGTCGAAGATACAAAATTATCTCCGAACAAATAATCCTGGGATCATATCTCACTAGCCAGTCCATACCCAAGATCATATCAAATCCCGGACAAGAAATAACGTGCAGATTCGCACGAAAAGAAAAGCCACATAAAACAATCTCAACATCATCACAAAGCATACTAAGGGTCGCGGATCCCCCAATAGGATTCGCAATCCTCAAAGAAGTAACCAAAGAAGAAACATCCAAAGATAAATCATCAACGAGCTTTTTCGATACGAAAGAATGTGAAGCTCCCGTATCGAAAAGAACTCGAATACTATGATCATGAAATAAAATAGAACCTTCCAAAATAGATGGAGATTTACCTTTGGGCTGAGAAGGACCTTCAGAAACCTTAGCAGCATAAAGCCTGCTAGACTTGGCACCAGCCGGAACAGTAGGGTAAGCTGAAACATGATGACCTTCCTTCTTGCAATAGCGGCAGAAGAGAGGCTTAGAACAAGCTCGAATCATATGATCAGGAGAACCACAATTGAAACACTTCCGAATGAAAGGTGTTCCAACAGACTGAGGGTCAGAACTAGAACCACCAGTCTTCTTTTTCTTAGAAGGAAAAGACCTGGAATTCTGAAATGGAATCGGCCTCTTGTTGGGGTTCACGGAAACCTCAACATCAACATCACTATCACACTCCTTCTCGACGGTCTCGAGATGAAGCGCAGAATCAACCAACTCCTCAAAAGAAAGTTTAAGCTGGAGCAACAAAGACTTCTTAAGTTATTTCTTAAGACCGGAAACAATCTCCAAATTCTTCTTATAAGAAGTGCTAATCAATTCAAGACCATACTTAGATAAAGCCTCGAATGATACAACATACTCAGAAACAGAAGATTTTCCTTGCTTCAACTCAAGGAAGCGACGGGTCAATAAAACTTTTTCAGATTCAGGAACGAACTTGAGCTCAAATCGCTCCCAAAACTGAGTCCAAGAAAGAGTAGACTCATCAATCTCGGCTACAAGAAGCTCATACCAATCAAGAGCACGCTCTTGTAATAAGATAGAAGTTACAAGAACTCTATCATGGTCAGAAAGAACCATACGAGAGAAGATACGCTCGCACGTGCGAAACCAAGCTTGGACCTCAAGAACAGACTCGGAGCCCTTAAACGACTTTCCCCTAAGATGAGCAAAATCACTGCACAGACGTGCAAAAGCAGACTTGCGAGGTGGAGACACTCGAGGAGGACTGGAGGCTGAGTTCTCCTAAACAATTTCAAAAACTTATTGGCAGACATATAAACGCCATCCGGATGTGAACCACTGGATCGTCCAGCATCCGAACGTCGTCCCCTGCCTCTTCCAGCCATACGCTGAAGGTTAGATAAGAGCAAGATTATTCACAAGGTAGATGTTAACCCCGTTCCTGCATACGAGCTAAAAGGCCTACGAGTTAGAGGCGTCAACGAGTTAAGACTTGAAACGACCTACGACTTAAGGTGCCTAACGACTTAGGAGACCTCACAACTTAAGGAAAGGACCGACTCAAAGAATCCCCGACTCAACTATTATGCGACTCATGGGAGTTTCTAAACTCAGCGACTCACGACTTAAGGAGCCTAATAAGTTAAAGCATTAGCGACTCATTGAAAGGACGACTTAGGGAAAGTACCGACTCATTTGACGTGGCTCCGACTCATCAAAGACCGACTCATCTGATCACGACTCATCCACTTAAGGTCTTACCGACTCAACAGGCTAACGACTCAAGAAACCTACGACCTAAGGAACCTGGCGAGTTAAGGAGATTCTATGAGTTAAGGATGGCACGACTCAGGGAGGTTTACGACCCAAAAGATAAGTCGACGCACGACACAAGACTCAGAGGCAAGTTCAGAGTCATGCTGCAAAGGGGTGACTCGTAGATGACTCACGACTCATCATGAGTCGGTCACGACTCATCATGAGTCGGTCACGACTCATGACTTAACAGTTTCAGCCTAACATTTTGCCTATAAATACATGGCCATATTCAACATTTGGGGGGGGGAACTTCCTAGGCGCCATTACTCTGCTGTTATCTCGACTTCAAGCAACACTCAAACAACACTTCTATCACTCCAATCACCAAAGATATTTCGACAAATCTCAAGAAGAAAAATAACTCATTCATCATGCATTCGAAGGATTCTTCTACATCGGGGTTTGAGATATTTGTTTAAGTGTGTTGTAATCAGAGTTGATTGTAAAGAATTGTAACTAATTCAGCAATAAAGAGCTTTAAAGTGGACGTAGGCTTGATCCTAAGCCGAACCACTATAAATACTGTGTCTTTTATAGCTTTCCTGTGATTTCTTTGCATATACTTTGTTCCCGTACCAACGGGTGGTGCTTTCACAATTTCCATCTATACACCGGGGTGTTAGCGTTTATTTTTTAGCGTTAACATTTTTGGTGCTTTCACTGAGAATTGAACTCAGGACAGCTGTCATCATTGCTTCGCAGAGATTAGAAGAAAGAATTTCTTTAAAAACCAGAAGTATATCTGAGATTATGGCTCCTGGAAGGAAGAGTAGATCTATCAGATCTGGGAATATTCAAGAGGGAACCTCCGCTTCCCCTGTGCCTAATCTACCCACTCCGTCTGTTGGAGTTACAAAAGCGGAATTGGATGCCGTGATTCTAGGGCTAAACCAGCAGATCAACGCCCAAAATGCACAACTAGAGGCTCAAAGTGCCCAGAATGCTCTGATTCTGAATAAATTGAACGACTTACTTGGGGCAAACAATCAACCGGCTGGTAATGAAGGGAACTATGCTGGCAACATTCATGATGTTAATGAAAGGAATGCTCATGAAAGGCCTACTAGTCCCTTTGAGCAGGCAGTACCTGACGCCGGTGGATCTAGAACTCGGCATGATGAGGAATATCTTTATGGAATGGTTCGGCAGATCATGAAAGAAAGTATGCAAAGGGTTGAAGATGAGAAGGAATGGGGTTTCGCTCCAAGTAAAACTCCGTTTACTGAAAAAATCTTGAAGGCGGAATTTCCAAGGAAGTTTGTCCCTCCAACTATTCCAGCTTACAAAGGGACAAGTGATCCGAATGAGTTCTTGTACAAATATGATTGGCACATGACAGGTGCCAGGGCCTCCGACGAAATAAAGTGCCGATATTTCCCCGTATACCTGGAAGGTGTGGCTTTGCTGTGGTTCACCAAGTTGCCAGTTCGATCTATTGATCAGTTTTCAGACTTGACCAGAAAATTTAAGGAGCAGTTTAGGCTATATGCTTCGAAGGCCAAGGATATCATGTCATTGTCCAGTTTAGAGCAGAATCCTGGTGAGTCTATCAGATCTTTCTTGAACCGTTTCAATATAGCATTGGCTGAAGTGGACAATGCTGAACCACGAATGATATTGACTTATCTGATGAGGGCTATTGATAAGTCAAGCGAATTTGGGAAATGGTTAAATATGAAGGAGCCAACCTCTCTCGAGAAGTTCTATAAAAAAGCAGACGAATTCATTCGCTTGGAAAGTCGTCCTTTGCCAGTAAAGGCAGTGTTGGAAAAAGCTGAAGACAATACTGTCGCTCCACGCAAGAATGAGTCGGTGGGGCAGAAAAGGGAGAATAATAATGGAAAGAAACAGGGTAATCTGAAAAAGCCCCGGTCCTTCAAGCCATCAGAATATACTCCATTATCACATACGCCGGAGCACATCTACCTTGCCACCAAAGATTCCGTCGATTTCCCTAAACCTATCCCTTTGAGAACTGGGAGAAAAGCCATACAAAGTGGGAAATTTTGCCGCTTCCACAATCAACCAGGTCATGAAACTGATGAATGCCGCCAGCTGAAGAATCTGATTGAAGAGTTGCTAAGAGAAAACAAGTTGCAGCAATTTGTGAAAAAGAATAGCAACAATCCTGCATCATCGAGTCAGGGGCAGCGGGCTCCTGTTCATCAGCCTGGGGCAGGTGAGAAAGCTACGGGGCATGAATCTGGAAGGCCCGTTATCAATGTCATTTCCGGAGGACCTCACCCAGCTGGCAAGAGTTGGGGTGAGATGGAGAGATATTCCAGGGCTTTGAAATATGCTCCAGCCGAAGAAAACGTCTTTGTTCTAGAAGACACTACGCCCCTTAAACAACAGAAAACTTTCAGTGATGATATTATTTTCAGAGCCAGAGATTCTACAGGTATTGAAGCTCCTACTTTAGATCCCTTGGTCATCTCGGCTGGTATTGGACCAGCCATTGTCAGAAGAGTCCTCATTGACTGCGGAGCGTCATGTAATATTCTCTTCAAGAAGACATTTGACCAGATGAAAATCCCTATGATCGATGTGCAAGCCTCATCACAGAAAATCGTTGGCTTCACTGGGGAGCCAAAGCAACCAGTAGGAACCATCGATCTGTTTGTAGAACTTGGGGAAGGAGAAAGGAAAGTGGTCCGAAAGCAAACCTTTGTGATCGTCGATGAATATTCTGCTTATAATGCTTTTCTTGGCCGTCCAACACTCGCAGCATTCAAAGCTATCCTAGCCCCGTGGTGCCTCACTATTAAATTTCCTACTGACAATGGAGTAGGAGTTATAAAAGGGGATCAAAATGCTGCGCGAGAATGTTATTGGACAGAGCTGCGAGAGTCAAGAAAAAGAGAAATGGGAAAGGATGCGGCAACTCCAGTCCGCATCAAGGAACCAGCTTTGTAGCAATTACAGAGCGGACCCTGCACTGGCGAACACAGCGGGGCACGGAAAGAAATGGATCCCAGAAAAGCCAGTACAGGGGAGAATAGAGTAGTACCGGTGGAAACAACAATTCCGGTACCTGTTGACCCGAAGGACCCAAATAAGGTGTTGAATGTGGGTTCGCAGCTTAATGTGTCAATTCAGAATGTCTTAATATCTTTCCTGAAGGCAAATCTGGATGTCTTTGCTTGGACTCATGCCGATATGTGTGGGATATCTCCAGAAGTTGCAGTACACGCTCTGAATATTGATCCAAAATTTACGCCAGTTAAACAGAAAAGGAGAATCCAAGGTCCAGAAAGGTCAGCAGCATTAAAAGAAGAAGTTGATCGACTCATGGAAAATAACTTCATCAGAGAATCTACATATCCGAATTGGGTTTCGAATCCTGTGTTGGTCAAAAAAGCTAATGGAAAATGGAGAGTGTGCATCGATTTTTCTGATCTAAACAAGGCTTGCCCCAAAGATTGCTTCCCATTACCCAGGATCGATCAACTGGTAGACGGAACTGCGGGACATGAATTGTTATCCTTCATGGATGCCTACTCCGGTTATAACCAAATCATGATGCATGAGCCAGACCAGGAGGATACAAGCTTAATCACGGGTGTTGGACTTTATTGCTACAGAGTTATGCCCTTCGGATTGAAAAACGCAGGGGCAACCTACCAAAGACTTGTTAATGCTATGTTCAAACCGCAATTGGGAAAAACTATGGAAGTCTACGTCGACGACATGTTAGTGAAGTCCAGGAAAGCAGTGGATCACATTGAACACTTAGCAGAAATGTTCGCAGTCCTCCGGAAATACAGAATGAAACTTAACCCTCTGAAATGTACGTTTGGGGTCGAATCCGGAAAGTTCTTAGGTTTTATCGTCAGTGCTAGGGGCATTGAGGCCAGTCCAGCTCAAATTACCGCCTTAAAAGAAGTTAAAGCTCCTAGAACGAAGAAGGAATTGCAAAGTCTCAACGGAAAGGTCGCCGCTTTGAGTCGGTTCATTTCCAAAGCTACTGATAAATGCATCCCATTCTTCGATGCCCTGAAAAAAGGAAAGAAGAACTTTGAATGGACTCCCGAATGCCAAGAAGCCTTTGAAGAGTTGATCCGTCATATGGAAACGCCTCCGATACTTTCTAGGCCAGGCAATGGTGAGGATCTTCTTATATACTTGGCAGTATCATCTCATGCTCTAAGTGCAGCGCTGATACGGGAAGACAAAAGGATTCAACATCCAGTTTACTATATCAGCAAAAGACTCACTGGGGCAGAGCTGAATTACTCCAAGTTGGAAAAACTCGCCTATTGCCTACTAGTTGCATCAAGGAAACTGAGGCAATATTTCCAAGCTCATCCTATCAAAGTACTCACTGATCAGCCTCTAAAGCAAGTCCTGTTTCGCCCTGAAACTTCGGGTCGTCTTCTAAAATGGAACATTGAACTTAGTCAATATGACATTACCTATCACCCCCGAAAAGCAATCAACGGACAAGCTTTAGCTGATTTCATTGCAGAATTCACAGAGAAAGATAATGGTAAGGAAAAAGCGATCAATGATTCTCCAATCCAGTGGAAGATGTATGTTGATGGCGCAAGAAATGACTACTGTTCTGGAGCCGGAGTGGTACTTGAAACTCCTGAAGGTCGATCATTATGTTATGCACTAAGACTGGAATTTCCTTCAACAAACAATGAAGCGGAATATGAAGCTCTTATTGCAGGTCTGAAAATCGCTAAAGAGCTAAACATTCGAGCATTACAAATTTTCAGTGATTCTCAGCTTATCGTATGTCAAGTCAAGAAGGAATTTCAAGCAAAAGGTGGAAATCTGCCTTCCTATTTGTTAAAGGCTTGGGAACTCCTATATGAACTCGATCACTATTCAATAAGCCACATTCCTCGTGAAGAGAATATGAAGGCGGATTCCCTCGCAAAGTATTCAAGTTCTGGTGAAGCTCAACTATTGGGATTGGTCCCTGTAGAAGTCCTTTCAGCACCAAGTATAGACGAGATGGATATAGACTGGATTATGAATGTATCTCAAGAACAAGAGTCATGGATGACTCTAATACTGGATTACCTACTCAGGGGTTCTCTGCCAGAAAACTCGACAGAAAGACGAAAGCTTCTAAGGAAGGCCTCTCGCTATGTAATTCAGGATGGCCGATTGTACAGACGGGGATTCTCAATGCCATTGCTTCGATGTGTATCCCGGGAAGAGTCCAAAACAATCCTAGCTGAAGTGCATGGAGGAGAATGCGGTGATCATTCAGGTGGTCAAACACTAGCAAAGAAAATTCTCCGATACGGATATTTTTGGCCAGAAATTAATCGGGATGCCGCAGATTACTCCCGAAAATGTGACAAGTGCCAAAGATATGCCAAAATTCCTAGAGCACCTTCTACCGAACTCACACAGATGGTCAGTCCATGGCCATTTGCAATTTGGGGAATGGATCTCATTGGGCCGCTACCAACTGCTAAATCAGGGATTAAATATGCTATTGTTGCAGTTGATTATTTTACTAAGTGGGCTGAAGCTGAACCATTGGCTACTATCACTTCTAAGAAAATGATAAGCTTTGTGACCAAGAATATCATTTGCAGATACGGTGTGCCTCAGAAAATAATCACAGACAATGGTACTCAGTTTGAAAGTGAGGAATTCCAGGATTTTTGCAAACGATTCAAAATCCAGAAAAGCTTTTCGGCAGTAGCTCATCCGTAGGCAAACGGGCAAGTGGAAGCAGTGAACAAGATCATCAAATCAACCATCAAAAAGCAACTCGAAAGAGCAAAAGGTGGTTGGGTCGATAAACTACCACTCGCACTATGGGCATACAGAACTACTCACAAGACTGCAACTGGGCATACTCCTTTTTCGTTAGCATACGGATCGGAAGCAATGATCCCGGTTGAAACAGAGGTCCCTTCACACAGAAGAATCCATTTCAATCAAGCAGAAAATGAAAAGCTGCAACTTGAAGCGCTGGATCTCCTTGATGAAAAAAGAGATGAAGCTAACCTCAGAGTTGCAGCTCATCAGCAAAGGATAGCCAGACATTTCAATTCCAAAGTTCGTCAACGCAGCTTTGAAATTGGAGATCTAGTCCTGAAAAGAATTATGACCGCGACAGGTGTGTTTGGGCCAAATTGGGAAGGACCATATGTAATAGGTCAGAAGCTTCTTGACGGCACATTCAAGCTCACCACCGTTGATGGAGATCAAATTCCAAGGGCATGGAACAGCAACCACTTGCGTCCATACTTTACTTGAAAATTTTGTTGAAAAATTGTAAAAAGAATTATGAATGTATGATTCTTGTAATTGAAAGCAATTGTGAAACTGATGCAAGTAAATAATGAAAGAATATAAAGTGGATGTAAGCCCAATTTCATGGCCGAACCACTATAAATCTTGTGTTCCTTATTATCATTATATGTTTGCTTTGTTTTCGATATAAAAATACATAAAATGTATTGCTAAAATGTCGATTTAAATTTTTGCAGACAATGGAAATAAAACTTGCGCATAATAAGACGAGCGATTCTCACCATCATTCAACAAACAAATTTCAAGTCACAAAGACCCCGAATTCAAATCCTAGATAGGAAATACTTCAATTGAACGGCTAATGATTTCGATAGAAACGAGCCCTTGCTGATAAATTGAGATTGTTTGAACAAACAAACATCCAATTAGGAAGCTAGTGCCCGTTCTCACGAACTTGCCTGGCAATGAAGTACACTTCCTTGGATTAAACAAGCCACTTGTGAGAGAAAGGGGAATGAAAACTTGAAAAGAAAAAAAAAAAAAAAAAAAAAAAAGAGGATCGCTGAAAAGGCATAAGCAAGTGAACAGAGGAACAACCAAAGCTACCATCAGCGGCACAAGTCCTCTTCGGAGGCGCAACTCTTCGGAAGATAAAAGACCTCTAATGGGTCATACGCCACAAAAAAGAAAGTTCTCTACTCAACAAAAAAGATTGGAGGAGTCATGACCCTCCAACCATGAGAGAGTAACTTCCAGGCGATGAAAACCCTCTCTGAGGCACATTTCACCAGGAGTTGAAGTGTTATGACCGCTCTTCGGAATTTCACTTCACCAGAGTTGAAATGTAAACAAAATAAAAGCCCTCTTCGGAGGCACATTTCACCAGGAGTTGAAGTGTTATAACCGCTCTTCGGGATTTCACTTCACCAGAGTTGAAATGTAAACAAAATAAAAGCCCTCTTTGGAGGCCCATTTCACCAGGAGTTGAAGTGTTATAACCGCTCTTCGGGATTTCACTTCACCAGAGTTGAAATGTAAACAAAATAAAAGCCCTCTTCGGAGGCCCATTTCACCAGGAGTTGAAGTGTTATAACCGCTCTTCGGGATTTCACTTCACCAGAGTTGAAATGTAAACAAAATAAAAGCCCTCTTCGGAGGCACATTTCGCCAGGAGTTGAAGTGTAGCAACCGCTCTTCGGAATTTCACTTCACCAAAGTTGAAATGCAAAAACAAAGACCTTCTTGAAAGCACACGTTTCACCGAGATTGAAATAAAACTTCCAAGTGTTGAAACGTAAAAAGGCTTTCTTCAAAGGCACAACTCTTTGGGGGTACACGTTTCACCAAGATTGAAATAAAACTTCCAAGTGTTGGAACGTGAGAGATCCCTCCTCAGAGGTACAACCCCCTCCCGGGGACACAATTAAGAAGAAAGACCTCTTCAGAAACCCACGTTTCACCGAGATTGAAATAAAACTTCCAAGTGTTGAAACGTGAAAAGGATTTCTAAGGCATAACTCTTTGGAGGTACACGTTTCACCGAGATTGAAATCAAACTTCCAAGTGTTGAAACGTGAAAAAAATCCCTCCTTAGAGGTACAACTTTCTATATATATAAAAAAAAAATCCTCATCAAAAGCGTACTTTAACTTTCAAAGGAAAAGTAATTTGCCTACTATGGGAAATGATCGTAAAAAGAAAAGAAGTTAAAGTACCCTTCAGAGGTCCGCTTTACCACATAGAGGAATTCACTTGGTGAGATATGCACGTAAGCAAAAGAAAAAAGTGATTTCTTCGGACGACAAAGCGTAAAAACTTATACGAAGGGATTTGTACTCTATAAAAAATTTTCTTTAAAGAATAAAATAATTATTCTTTAGCAAATAAGAGTGCAAGTCCCCTCGAAGTGTAAAATATTGCAGCAAGCTTAAGGTATGGGGGCAACATGGTATAGTAGTATAGATGCATCAGTAGAGCAATACTCAAGCAACATACCATAAGCCCGCTGCAACACTATATAAACAAACTTGTGCAAAAATAAATAGTAAATGCATTCTCAAATTCAAACAGAAGTTTGTACAAACGAAGAATCATTTTATTCAACTATAATGCAGATACAGGTTTTCAAAATAAAAGCGGGCGCCGGTACCCGCACAACTCTCGGCCAGTTCATACAAAAGGCAAAAAACTAAAATCTTCACTTTTTCTTCCCTCCTTTGGACCCTTTGCTCGGTCGAATAACCAGCTTTTCAGGTCGGCCAGTGGGTATAAGGGAAGTAGGAGAGGCAAGTGTAACCGGTTCAACTTCCGGCTCCTCTTCAGTGGCGGTGATTTTCTTCCCCCTCCTTTTTGATGTCCCACGCTTCTCTCTCCTTTGTGAGGAAGACTCACTCCCCGGAGTGACAAGTTTTGATAAAACAATGTCGTCAGAAGGAGTCCGTTCCGGGGAAATGTCACCTCCCTCAGGTCTCTCATCTTTCTGCTCTTGCGAAGTGATGGGACCATCCAAGCCGTGGAGAGCCTCTATTTGTTCCTCCTGTGATCCAGGTTGCGAGGCAGAAGGAGGCACCGCCTGAAGAGATGAAGGAAGGATGACCAGAGGAGTAGAAGTTTGAGCAGTGCTTGGTACTTTCTCTACAGAAGAAAAAAGGGTAAAGTCAGTAAAAAGAGGAGATGAGGGTTCACCAATGAAGTCAGTAAAGAGAGGAGATGAAGGCTCGTCAAGGTTGAGAAAATAGCCAAGGAGCTCGCGAAACTCATGAGAAATAAACGAGTAACCAGCTTGAGCAGAATTGACAGTAGCAAGATTAACAGTGAAATTACCTGGAGAAGCTGGTTTCCTAATATCGACTTCATAAGCTTGCGCATCAGCGCTCTCTTCACCCTCGTCTCCACCTTGTGTGCTTGTAATATCAGCGGTAACTTTGGTGGGAGATGCGAGATGGGAACTGGAACCAATAATGTCGACTTCAGACGAAGAAGGTGGCTGGACTAGAGTAGTTGAAGTGGTTTTCCCCAGCTGGTCCCCTTCCGTGACTTCGGTTCTTAGTTTGGCAAGTTGTTCCTTTCCCCTGGCGAGAGCAGCGCGAGCGTCTTCATCAAAATAATGCCTTTCCAGGGCTGGCTCGTCATAACCAGCACCTTCAGCACCAAGCATATCGAGGGCGGCCTCCCACACTTCAGCTAAAGTGATCTCATACTTGGGACCAAGAAAGGCGAGGCTTCCACGCCCCAAGACGCTATGCAAGTAGAAGTCGAATAACGTTGAGCCGAAGCTGTTTTTGGTCGCCTCATGAGACTCTTCGGCTGCGATTTTGCCGGCGACAGCCTCATCGCGCTCCCTTTCAGTTCTGGCAAGCTGAAGCTTAAGCATTTGTATCTCCGCCTCCTGGGAGTTGTTTTTCTTTCGAAGCTCAGCAATATCAGAGACATAGCCGTCACTGATTCTTTTTTGTACTTCAAGCCTGTCCTCAGCGTCTCTCTGACTGGCATGAGCATCTCTAACTTGTCTGAGAAGCACTTCTTCTTTTTGAGAGTATGAAGTAGAGGAAGCAGCAAGCTCATCTTTCAACTTCTCAACCTTTGCTTCGAGCTCCTCGTTGTAGGAAGTAATACTTCTCATTTCGGCGTCATGCTGCTCAAGGACCTTTTGCCACTCAGCCTTATCGTTCTCCATGGTGAGCATAGCCTCTAAGTTGGCACGGTTAACTCGTTGAAGCTCATCAACAAGCTTCTGCCAGTTTGACATCCTCTCGATATCAAGTTTAACGGCGTCAAGATTTCGTAGCATAGCAGGCTTGTCAATAGGGACTAGGTCGAGATCGAACCTCACACCCTTTAAACACCACTGCGGAAAACGACTTTGTAAAGTGGCTGGGCCCGGTCCCACTTGAAATTTAGGCCTACTTATTATTGTCTGGATGTCCTCCTTCCCAAGAGCAGGAGAGTCAGAAGTAATGTCAAGAGGGGCAGGGGCAGTAGGCTTTTCGGGAATAGTGGAAGTATGTCTCTCACCATGTCGGGCTCGTTTGCCTGAATCTTCAGTTACATGACCTTTTCCCCGGTCGTCGTAAGATTTCCTTTTGTGAGAGTCGTCACTCCTTTGCAGAGAATCATGGTAATCATCCCTATCCCTTCTGTCATGACGCTCTTCTGCATCCCTCCTTTCACGAGCCTTTCGAGCAGCCCTCTCTTCGTCAGACTCTCTATAAGAGGGAAAGTAACGCCGATAATCATATTGACCACGCCCCCCGTAGCGTTGGAAATCCTGATAATACGATCCGCCGCGTGTCATTGAAGAATCTGAAATAAGAAAAGATAAGCTTTAGAAATCTCTAAAGTATAAGAAGATAAGTGCATAAATGTGCTGGAAAATCCTTAGTTGTGTGTGAAGTGCAAGCTACTCGCGTTGGACTAACGAACCACTCCTCTGTTGGGGGGAAGTGATAGATTTCACTGTTGATGACAATTCTTGAGATGAAGGAGTAAGAGTCTGTTGGAGGGCAGACGTTGCTTCAATCGTCGGAGGTATAGCTTTACCATGAGCAGGGTCTTCTTTAAAGAGCTCTTGGGAAGTAATAATTATGTCGCTTAAATCCCCAAAGACGTCATCACCGGCATGCCCAACCTGATTCCCTCCATCATCTCCTTTGTCAGCACTCTCCCTGGTTTGGGAAAGGGGCTCCTCTTCTTCTTCAATAATGGGAGCAAGTGCGAGCTTTTCGGAGGGTCCCGTATCGTCTCTGGGAGTAGAGCACTTTACTAATAAGGTTTCTGCAGAAATTTCTCCTCGTATGTGCTCTTTAGTGGAGATCGGAAGATCAGGAGTTTTCACCGGAGAGTCAGGAACCTCCGTTGGAGCTTCACGAGGCCGAGTAAAGCGAGAGAGATGGAGGAGTCCGTATTGATGTAAAAGTTCATCGTTTAGCAGAAACTTTATGCTCCTCTCTTCTACCGGCACGACACTTAATCTTTCAAAAATTTGCTTGAGACTTGGGTCCCTAGCAGGGGGTGGTAGTGCTAAAAACAGAGAAAGAATGAAATTAGCAGCTGAAAGTTCAGATCTCGAGAAAGTTTCAAAACGGAAAAAGTAGAGACAGGAAATCTTACTTCCCACTCTCCAGATGGCATAAAACCCTGGAGGGCAGCGAACGAAGAAAAACTGATTCAAAAATCCGTGAGCGCTTTCGGAGAGATCAGTAATAAGTTTGCGATTTCGAGCGCTTCTTACAACCACAATGGAGGGATGGTCTTTAGTTTTCGTGAATGAGCAAAAATAGCAGATCTCCTCGAAGCTTGGTAACCGATCCAAAACTCTCCTGAATAGAACACATAACCCCATCAAAATGGCATAGCCATTGGGGTGTAATTGGAATGGAGAGATAGACAACCGAAGCAGAAGCTGTTGGAGAAAGCCGTTAAAAGGAGGAATCGCCCCACTTAAGCACATTTGGCGATTGACTGCAACAAAGCCGTAGGGAGGATTGTCAGCAGTGTCATTTGGCCCCGGAAATAAGGTGTCAGCATCATCAATGCCAAACTGAATGCGCAGTTGGTTAAACACCCGCTGATTCAAAGTTGTGGGTGTTCTCTCCGGAGGGTTGTCTATAGAGATGGCTACTGGAAAGACATCTTCAGCCTGACCCATCGGCTCTTCTTGATGAGAGGTCATTCTACACAAGCAACTGGATGTTCAAATGCGAAGGTGCACGTTTCCTAAAAAGTGTGAAGTGTCGTGCAAAGCTAATAAAATAATAATAATAACAAGTAAAGATAACTGGAATTAAACTGGTTGACGATTGATTGACTATGGTAATTTCGGAACTTGTTATTTAAAGCTCAAGCACAATATTAATGCGGGCTGGTCAGTTTCAATTGACTAATCCAGTGCTGCTTTAATATTCCACTTGAAATTGGTAGCACTTCATTCACGCGATTTATTTAAGTTAATTATATATCATTAACTAATCTGTCGTTCGATGTGGACAATCAATGACAGTATATTCGTCCCAGTTTTCTGTGAATGTTGTATTAACAGATTATTAGCTTACAAGTTGAAGTAATCAGTAAAAGAATGCAGCAGTATAGCAGTTCAGAGTCCATGCAATAATTCGGAGTTCAAACAAAATTTACAAGTACTAAGTCGAAAACGACTCAAGGATTCTTTGTACGGGTTAAGCTAAGTCGTTGGCTATTTAGGTGGCTCGACTACGACCTAAGGAAAGTGAGGCGAGTTAAGTTAGGTTACTCCAACTCTAAACCGCTGATGTTATAAGTCGGCAGCACTATGAGTCGTAAGTCAAAGAACAGGAGGAAGGCTCCAGATCAAAGCAATAAGAAACCTTCTAAGTTCTAACCCGGTCACGACTCATGGATTTTGTCGTAAAATTTGCTAAGTCGGATTAAAGTCGATAGTAAAGGCTACTGGGTCGCATGGAAGCCACTAAGTCGTACACGGCTTATAGTTTAAGTCGTGCACGGTTTAAGGGATAAGTCACGGGAAAGTAGCAAGTACTGAGTCGTGCACGGCTTATGGCTTAAGTCGTTCACGACTTATAGCTTGAGTCGTTTGTGGTTTATGGCTAAAAGCATTAAGTCGTGTACGGTTGTGATTGCAAGGTATTTCAGAATCAGTGGCCGAAAAGCAAAACCAACTAAGTCGTGAGATCCTAAGTCGTTTCCTCAACCAATCAACCCCTTTCTAACCCGTTAACCCGTTAAGAACTTCCTCATCTCCTCCGAACCCACGGGCCAGTCAAATCAAGACGTTGTAATTCATCGTCTTCTCCTCACAATCAGAAAGCACCCAAAAAACCAATTCGAATCGCTTCAAGTGTACGGCGAATCAAACGCGATGCTATAATCTAGAGGATCACAACAACAACGTAGCCAACAATGATCAGAATCGTTCACAACTCAAATCAAAGCCCAAGTGAGACATGCGGCGGTGATTTGGGAACAGGAAGCGAAAATTTGTGCCCTAGCAATGGACGTTGTTGGATTGAAGTTCGAAATCACTTACGCAATGTAGTGGAAAGGATGGATTGATGATCAATTAACTTGGATTCGCCTTCGAAAGGTTGAAAGGTCTCTAATGGCAGATGCGGCTCTGGGATAAGTAATAAGAAGTGAGAAAGAGGAGAAGCGACTCAAGCATTTTTATACCTGGAAATGTTGAGACTCGATTCGGCACGGGTCATGATGAGTCGAAGCACACGACTTACGACTTAAGCGTGTGCTTCGAGGGGCAAATGTTAACCCCGTTCCTGCATACGAGCTAAAAGGCCTACGAGTTAGAGGCGTCAACGAGTTAAGACTTGAAACGACCTACGACTTAAGGTGCCTAACGACTTAGGAGACCTCACAACTTAAGGAAAGGACCGACTCAAAGAATCCCCGACTCAACTATTATGCGACTCATGGGAGTTTCTAAACTCAGCGACTCACGACTTAAGGAGCCTAATAAGTTAAAGCATTAGCGACTCATTGAAAGGACGACTTAGGGAAAGTACCGACTCATTTGACCTGGCTCCGACTCATCAAAGACCGACTCATCTGATCACGACTCATCCACTTAAGGTCTTACCGACTCAACAGGCTAACGACTCAAGAAACCTACGACCTAAGGAACCTGGCGAGTTAAGGAGATTCTATGAGTTAAGGATGGCACGACTCAGGGAGGTTTACGACCCAAAAGATAAGTCGACGCACGACACAAGACTCAGAGGCAAGTTCAGAGTCATGCTGCAAAGGGGTGACTCGTAGATGACTCACGACTCATCATGAGTCGGTCACGACTCATCATGAGTCGGTCACGACTCATGACTTGACAGTTTCAGCCTAACATTTTGCCTATAAATACATGGCCATATTCAACATTTGGGGGGGGGAACTTCCTAGGCGCCATTACTCTGCTGTTATCTCGACTTCAAGCAACACTCAAACAACACTTCTATCACTCCAATCACCAAAGATATTTCGACAAATCTCAAGAAGAAAAATAACTCATTCATCATGCATTCGAAGGATTCTTCTACATCGGGGTTTGAGATATTTGTTTAAGTGTGTTGTAATCAGAGTTGATTGTAAAGAATTGTAACTAATTCAGCAATAAAGAGCTTTAAAGTGGACGTAGGCTTGATCCTAAGCCGAACCACTATAAATACTGTGTCTTTTATAGCTTTCCTGTGATTTCTTTGCATATACTTTGTTCCCGTACCAACGGGTGGTGCTTTCACAATTTCCATCTATACACCGGGGTGTTAGCGTTTATTTTTTAGCGTTAACAGTAGATAATCAAGATAGAATACTACGGAACAAAAATGCATTCCTAGACGTATTTCCAATTTCTGTCCACCACAAAAAGGCACAAAAGAAATAAGGATGCACGACGGTTCAAAGATTTGTATCTTATATACTTTGATGTACCGTAATATGTGCATTTAATCTGTGTTTATCATATTTTGTCCTGAACTCAGCTCTGATACCAAGCTGTGACGCCCCACCTCTATACCCACGCTAGCCAAGGACACTACAGGGTAATGCCGTCAACTAACATGGAGAATAAGGCTGGTTGGGAGCGACCATCTATAGCCTTGCTCTAACTATCTATTGAATACATCGACAATAATCATGCCAAACAGGTCGACATACCCAATGAATACTTAAAACAAAACCATAGGTGGTTGAAGGATCTATCAGAACAGAATATAACAACTCAAATGTAATATACATCACAGAACAGTCGATCATCATATACACATATATACCAGAGTATACAAACAAATACACGTCAAGTGGTATAGCAAACCACAATATACAGACGAGTCAAAAGAAAACATATATCAGAGTTACAACAAAATAGGACTACACAAAAGAAGCTTTAACAAAAAGGAACGAGCTGATAGTCCATGCGAAAGAAAAATAGCCTAAGTCCAAAAGCACCTAACCTGAAACCTCTCGGTCTGACCCGATTATAAAATACACGGGTCAGTCTAGCTAAACAAATCAGTTAGATAAACTGAACAACAATAAACCTGCAAGGTTACAAGGTATAGCAAATATCTCTAAAGGAGATAACACAATCATCTATAAAAAAATGAATCATATGATAACAAAACAAGCCTCATATCATAGGCATCATAGAGAAACAAAGGATACAAATATCCCAAATCAAGCCAAAAAGGCAAATAAAAAATGTCAACAAGATATACAAGTTCCACAAGGTAAACGCTACTCATCATGCGGCTCAAAAAGACCAACACCGAAG
This sequence comes from Allium cepa, assembly GCA_030765085.1. Taxonomy (NCBI): domain Eukaryota; kingdom Viridiplantae; phylum Streptophyta; class Magnoliopsida; order Asparagales; family Amaryllidaceae; genus Allium; species Allium cepa. The sequence continues at coordinate 604,050,203 of CM060945.1, read as the reverse complement.
GGCGATACCTAGGGAATATACATATGAATTAAACATCAGAAAATTTGCTCGAGCTCGGTACTGTATAAACAAGGATCCATGAGCCCGAAGACACCAAACCCAATATCACCCATGCGGCTCATAACGACCAACATCAAAAGCGATACTAAAGGGAAACCCAATATCACCCATGCAGCTCATAACGACCAACATCGGAAGCGATACTAAATGGCAACAAACCCAAAGGCACAAACCCGAAGGCACAAACCCAAAGGCAACATACCTGAAGGCAACAAACCGTAGTGGTGAAGGTCCGGAGGCCTAGTACTGGACATCACTAACTGGCAGAATGTGTCATAACTCTCAAAAAGGAATCCGAAAAGTGGTAACTTGAGTCCCATAACCACTCGTTCGCACTAAATGGTTTACTATCCATTAGTTAATTTCACACTCAAAGTAGTACAAAGTTCACCTCGTTTCATCGGTAAACCAGACCAAAAGGCCAAAACAATCAATCGAATAGGTCGGGGATTAATCGGCAAGAAAACGCATGGATTCATGTTCCGTGTTTTACCTAACCATTTAATCTCCCTTCGACTCCGCTCGAAGTGCGAAATTGTGTATGTGCGTTTTAAATAGAATTTAAAAATTTGAGAAGGAAACTTTTAATATGATTTAGAGGGATTATTTATAAAAACCCGTGAATGAAGTCAAAAATAAGTTATCAAAGCCAAAGATGCAACGACAACCACTAAGAACCAACTTGAATCGATAAAATTTGGAAAACCAATCAAAATGAGCGAAAATAGGCAAAACAGCAAAATAGGAGGAGGTCGGTTGACTGGACTACAGAGCTCGGTCGGCTGGCCAGATGCAGAAAATAAAAAAGTTCGGGATAGTAGGTCGGTCGACCGGCTACAGGGCTCGGTTGGCCGAACTGCAAATTTCTGCAGTTCCTGCCCTTTCTCCTCTAAATGCAAACTCTTCCAGAACGCGACCGTTCAAGCAATGGACCTAAGGAGCCTTAGCCAATTGATAACCCAGTTCCATTAGCTCTTCGATTCGCTACCAAAAACATGCTCAAACATCAAAGTTAGGATCTTTAGAGAATTGAACACAAACACTAAAAATTTGGATATTCTCCAATTCAATCCAAACCAAAAGCAAATGCATATGAAGAAGTGTTAGGAATTCATACCCAACATCAATGAAATCAAGAGAAGTAGATGTGAGCTCAAAACTCACCCTCTTACACCCGAACAAAGATATATATATATATATATATATATATATATATGTATGTATGTATGTATATATGTATATATGTATATATATATATGTGTGTGAGATAAAAATCTCACCTTTTATCTCAAAACAAAGAAGAAGAAGCTCAAACACAAGAAGGAGACCAACAAATCTCCACTTCTACTCAACTAGATTCAATCTAAGAACAAAACAAGTATTTTCCTAAGTTTAGGTTTAGGAGTTTCTGAGATTGAAGAGAGAAGGAGATAGAGAAGATGAAGAGGAAGCTTACCAATGTCTTCTCTTTGATATTGGAGCAAGAATCAAGTTTGCAAAGAAGAAACTAGGGCTTGCAATTACTATTTCCCTTTCCCTTCCACCATTTTCAGTTTTGCTTAAGTTAGAAAAATGAAATGAGGGTGAATGGGGAGGAGAGGGCTGAGTTAGGTTAATAAACTAACAAATGGGCTTGTCTTCAGTGGTAGCGTGGCTGATGGATTAATTATTTTTTTTTAGATGAATGACTTGATTTTGATTTGGGTTTGAATTGAAAAGAGGAAGAGGGGCTTCAACGTTCTTTTAGAAGTGAACAAATTGGAATTTGCCTCGTGAATTTGAATTGAAACTGAGGGAGATAAATTTGATTTTCGATTTTGAATTGAAAGGATAATGGTCTCGTGTTCGAAAAGAAACAGGATAAGGGATGGTGTGTTCGAGAGGGCAAAGGTAACGTGTTGAAGACGCCTTGCTACAGTGTTCACTTATTTTTAATTCAAATCCGAATCAATTATAATCAATTAAATTTTCAACGCGTTTATATATCGTACACACACACACTAACTCCGGTCAATACGAAATTTAAAATCCGATAATAATTCAATATTACGGACCCAACAGAACTGGTTACGTCGAATTCTGAGACTGTGCCTTGGAAGGCTATTTTTAAATTCAACTTAAACTTTAAAATTTTAAAACTGAACAAACCACTGTTAATTTTCAATTTTACAACTTCTATTTTCTTCAGTGTTATCAATATAAATTCTACAAGCCATCTAATTATTTTTAATAGGCTTAGAATTCCAGATTCAATATTTTATCCAACTTTAAGTTATTTAATTCAATAATTTAACTATCAATAATTAGTGATATTTGAGATTCAAGTTAAAAATTAACTTTTAAATATTGAAAATCAGTTAAATATCCCGATTTTAAATGCTCGAAAATTCCGGGTCGTCACATTCCTCCCCCCTTAAAATAATTTCGTCCCCGAAATTACTAGTTAGGAAGAATGGTCCAATACCCGTTTACTTTTCCTAAAACCAATCAGTTTCTAACAATTCGACACCTTACCAACTATCTTCTTTATAAAAGACCCATTATTATTCTTATTAACTTTCCAAGATTTTCCATAGTTCCCAAATAACTTTACTTATTCAACTATTCAAATTATAATCCAAAACCATGTTTAAAAGTTTCAAAATTTCTTAAAAATTTTCTAACTCTCTAAATTTCCGAAATTTTTTGCCAGCGTCTCCTTTGCGCGGCTAGCTCGGTACAACAACAAAAGGCCACTACGGTCTCCCAAATCCAAAAAGAAATCAAAAAGCCAAGTGGCTCAATCCAAAATCCCAATCAAATTTCATATAGAAACTTAAACACATAACTTTTGTCGAGCATTTGAAATTTATCTTCTGAAATCAAAATCAATTCTCTTTACCTTTATATTACCTGCATATCCCACTTAGCACTAATATCCAATCACAACTTTCAAAAACATTTTATCGACTTTCTTACAAAATGTCAATATCTGTTCATTCCAATATTATCTTAGATTATATTTGTAGTATCAATCTTCCATTTGAGAATTCACCATTCCTTCTTAAGTTAGTATAAGTATGAAATATGTTCCTTATAATTATTTCCATCTTACCACTTCAGTTTATATTTATTTCCATTCAAATCGATTCTTTCATTTTCATATGAATCCAATTTATCTTTAACTCTGAAAATTTAAATTTTATTTGTCATTTATAACTAATTTATGTCATTATTTGAAATTGGTTTCATTTACCAACTTATTTTAGTTTCCAATTTGAATTTGTTTGTCGTTAACAAAATTTTCAAAAAATTTCTAACTCCCAAAATTTCTGAATTTTTTTAGCAGAGTCCTCTTTGCACGGAGGAGCTTTTGCAATTAGACAATAGATATAAATATATATACATCGACCCACACGGTCGGAAAAATCAAAAACAGTTCATATTTCTTATTTTTATAGCGTAGGTGTACCTTATTTAGCTTCTTAAGCAAACAGCTTATTTGTTTAGCAGTTAGCGTGTCCAAAATCCGGCCACACGGCTTCTAGGTACCTGTACTTACTCAATTTAAACATGTAAGTGCCAAATATATGAAGTTTAACAACATTTCATTTATTTACAATAGTTAAACACATGAATTCTAAAAGAAATGCACACCAAACACATTCCGTAAGCAATTTTCAAAGTTTTCATACTAATTCAACTGTTTCAATTAATTTACAACCATTTTCATTCAATTTGAATGGTTTTCAATCCATTCGTATACATCTTCATCAATTTGAATGGTTTAAAACTCAATCGCTTACCTACAATTTATTTTTAAGCAAACCGAGCTCATATTTAATTCAGTTGCTCTCAAAATCAATTCATTTTACTTCTATCAACTCGTAGAATTTTAATTACTTCCATTTACGTCAAATGACAATTTATTCTATGCAATTCGACGAGATTTATGTGAATAAATAAGTATTTATGTTTTACAACCAATTTAAATTGATTTGAACTAAATTTATACTTAATTCTATTCCAGTCTTAACATTTATTCACAATCCATATATCCTCATTTTCATTACATTTCAGATTCGAATGCATTCACTTGCATTTCATTTTATTAACCAAACCAGTTCATTTAAAACCATTAACCACTTAGGTTTATCTTTATTACCAATTAAATTTCTTTTTCTTCAATTCAATTCATTCACGACCATTTACTTATTCAATATAATTAGTTTATCCACTCCATCCATTATGAATTTTCCTTTCCTTAAATATTATTTACAACCCACCAAATTCCATTTCGATCCAAATTTATTTTTACTTGATTCAAATTCAATCCAATATCATTAAACTTGGTTTTAAGTTGAATTTAATCTAACTCTTCCATTTGTTTAGCTTAAGTCAAGTTACTTTATTTTATACTTAAGCTCGTTTTCATTTTACAAGTAAATTTTTCTCTTTTCTATTCAACTAAATTCTCTCTCAATTAAATCTCATTTTAAATTTGCAATTTCATTTAATTGGTTATTATAGAATTTAACTTTCCAGATTCAACTCATTCAATTTATTACCTGGCTATTTTCCAATTTATCTTCACTTAATTGGATTTTATTCGCAATTCAAACCATTAGTGTTTTAATCAAATTTCATTTTTATTCGATATATTTCCAATTATATTAAATTTGTTAACACTTCAAGTGAAATTTTAATTTATAACTCAAGTTCTGATTCCACTATCCATTTCAATTACCATTCACTTTTATGAACTCACAATTTAATCTCATTTACTTCACCAACAATTTGAGTCGAATTCAATTTATAACTTGAGTTTTATTTCCAATCTTCATTATTAGCTTATAATTCAACTTCTATTTTACTACATTGAACTCCATTTACACATTTCATTAACTAATTTATTTTCTAATTAGTTCTTCCCCTATTTATAATCCAACACTTTAATTTTAATTCCAAATATCACTCCATTTCATTTCCTTAGTTCAATTTAGTTTATAATTTAAGTTTTGATTTTCATTTTATTCTTCAATTCATCAAAAATACTTATTTTGGGTTTTCTATCCCACTTTTCAATTTATAAGTCACAACTCATTATTTTATACAATCACATTCATTCTAGGCTTAAATCTATTCCTATTTTATTTTTAATTCAAGCCTTATGCTTATTTATATCCAAGCATATTTTATTCCATGCATTTTAATTCTTTTACAAGTCATTCTAATTTATTTATTTCAATCCAAACCTTTTCCAACTTATTTTCCAATTACTTAGGTAAGAATTTAATTCCATTCCTAATTCAATTGAATTCTTATTCCAATCCAATTCTATTTTAACTCAGTTTTATTTAACTCAATTCGATTTCAACTTGATTCGAATACAACTGGATATTATTTTCAGGCTATCCAATTAATTTCAATCCAGTTAAATTTTTATTTCGCAATCCAAGTTAATTTCATTTTTAACTTTCCACCTTAAATTTAAATTTCCGACATTCAAAGCTTATATTCCCTTCCTGATTTAAAAATCATCTCCATTTATAAGCTTACAACTATCTCATCGGGATTATTATACACAACCCGTCATCTTCAAAAACAATTAGCTCTTCCGAGCAAATCAATTTTTGGCAGCAATTCGTCACTTAGAAATTCGAAAATGAATACTGATGATGCGGCCGTCATCATCAGAATTATTTTCCAATAATCCAAGTGATTTCAATGCTATATCACTTTCAAAATCCCTTTTAAAACAAATTTCCTTTCAGAAATACCTCTAAAACAATAATGCAACCTTTTTTGTCTTCAAATACTTTGATAAACACATCCAAAGTCTCCAGAATTTTAAATTTCCAAAGCCTGCTTAAATAAATTTTAACTGTAATTCATTTGTACAGTTTGTAAGGACCCGATTCTTCGACTTCCGAAAACCGACATCAATCCGACATCAATACGTCCACTGTATCAACTGCCGAGCAATTGAATGCCGGAAAACCGAACACTTAGGGTTTTAAGAAAAGAAAAAGGTAGAAAGAGAGAGAAAAAGATAGAAGAGAACAGAAAGAAAACAACAGAACAACATCAGAATCTCACAATCGCAGCGGACAACATATAATAGATAAATGAATAATCGTTAAACAAAGAACTATATTAGTTATTACATTACATCACATTACATTACATTATATCATCATCAGAGTGTACAACAACAAACAGCGGAAAAGAAATACTATATACTAGTGAATACGCCATGCCATCCAGCTTGCCTCCAGCAACTCCTGAATTCCAGAATATCCTGATAAACCTTAACTCTTGACTGCCCGTGTGGAAATTGGTGGGCACCCAGAGTTTAGGAAGGAAAACAATAAACTCCGGGTCAGTCATGTCTCTGGTGTGAGAAATCAAAACAGTTTATTTATCTTTAAAATCAAGAATAAGATAATTTTAAAATAGATTCGCAATGCTTTTAAAAAATGAGACTACCATAAGACCTCCCACCACACACACAATGCAAACGCAGACTTGGAGGAGATTTCTTCTTATGTTAGTCAAAGATGCTTACTACGTAAAATCAAATCAATTTTTTATTGATATTATTATTAGTGCATAGTGTAGAAAACATTTCAAAAGTAGAACATAAATCTTAGCCAGCATAGGTACCATTATATTATGCCTGCTATAGCTACCATATTAGATGGCAGGTTCTACAACTAAAACCGTACAAGTCTCGTATTGTTTCTTTGGATTTCCAACAAATGGTCAGGCCAAGGAACTTCACATTGCCACATGAAAATGCCTCTGGAAAGACGTCCCAAGAACCAAACCGGATCTCTGCCAACACAAGGCCGAGTTACCTTTCAAACTAGGTAACAACTGACACGAGTATGCCATCCCCCGGTCCTTTGGGACCTTTATCCGAGCGCTCGTAACCAACATCACAACAAAATAAATAAAGTGTTTCAACATGAGTAAGTATCTGGGCTCCATACCATGATACCACCCTTTTCCAGAAGGAAATGCACATACCCTAAAGGGAGCTACCCTCAATAACCTTGCCGCATCTTTCCTATTTTGACCATTCCGGAGTGTGAGGTTCGACGAAGTCTCATCCACAAAGCCACGCTTTGGTACAAAGCCATGCTTTGGGTGAACAAATGATCAAAGAAATGATCACAAAGACAAGTGATCAAACAAATGATCATATCACAAATGATCAAACAGTGATCATTTCACAACAACACTCCGCATGTCACATTACCAAATTGGGAATATATCGCTGGTAACCATCAACTACATAACCTCTGAGCTCGTATCACTCAGAGAAGTGACGCAGCGGATTAATCAAAACAAACTTCAATCGGTGAAAGTAGCGATCGTGGAATGAAGATACCGAAAATGCCCAAATTCGTTGATCCGAAGATACCGAATTCTAGCTATCTCAAACACGTTGATAGCGCACTATACCGTGTTCAAAGATCTACGATTCTTCGTACGTTGATCTAGCGCACTAGATTCCGTGAATCGGCTTCAACAAACGTGGATTCGAGCGCACTCGAATGACGTAAGTGGAGATACGAGATTACACTCAACTACCAATTGGAGAAGAAAGCTCAAAGCAATCAACAAGAAATTTTATTTCAAAATCAACCCCCCAAAAAGTTACAACTCACTCCCTATTTATAGAAGTTTACAACACAGCCCATAAGTCACGTACGACTCAAGACCTGACCGACTCATCACAAGACTTACGACTCATACTGACTCGGCAGCGACTCAAACACCATGCGACTCAATATATGTCAACAACGACCTAACACCAATATATACAGACGACTCAAAGATACAACGACTCATATATACACATAACCGAGACAACTCTTAAGTCGGCACCGACTTAACATGAAGCGACTCATCCCCTTTACAACAAACAAAAATGCAAACGACTTAGGCAAGGTCGTTACCGACCTAACTGACTCAAGAAAATACACTACACAGACACATTGCGGCATAACTCCTTAACGACTCAATTAGGGCGACTCATCATGAGTCGTAACTCGTTGACTCGGCACAGTCTCCTTCTGATATCCAGTTAGCTCGGAAGCGACTCATGCTTCCATTGACTCGTGAACGACTCAAGTCTGATACCTCCGCCATTCGACCTATGGTTATCACTTCCCCCTGTAACTCCTTAGGTCGGAAACGACTCAAGCTTTCATTGAGTCGTGGACGACTCATCAAACTACACCACAAACTCATGTTTTTAGGAATTAAAGATTGCACAATTTCTTCTCTGGCCTTAGCTGCATCATCCTCCCACGGTTGCGAAAAATTCATCCTCGAATTTGTACATTCTTCTTCATCTGATTGTTTACCTCCGTAATATGGAACAAGATGTTTAACATTGAACACGTCAGACGTGTAAACATCTTCTGGCAGCTTCAACTTATAAGCATTTTCATTAATTTTCTTCACAATTTCAATTGGACCATTTTTCCGCGCCTTCAACTTGTTATAAGCACCCACCGGAAAATGATCCTTCGTCAATACAGCATAAACCAAATCACCTTCCTTAAATTCAATACTCCGTCGTTTCAAATCAGCAGCCCGCTTATACTTCTCATTTGACTTTTCTAATCGTTCTTGAACGATCTTATGACATTCCGTCAACCCGTCAACAAAGTCTACAGCTCGTTTAACCGTCCCCTTCAGTTGTGGTACTACTGCCAAATCCAACGGTCCCCTGGGTAAATTTGAATATACAATCTGGAATGGACTGAATCCTGTGCTACGATTCACTGCATGATTATGAGCAAACTCTGCCTGGCATAACTCCATGTCCCAACTTTTCAGATTATCTTTCACCAAACATCGCAACAAATTTCCCAATGATCTGTTCACAACTTCGGTTTGACCATCTGTCTGCGGATGATACGCACTGCTAAAGTTCAGCTTCGTTCCCATTATCTTCCACAAACTTAACCAAAAGTGACTCAGAAAACGAGTATCTCTATCCGACACAATAGACTCTGGCAATCCATGAAGTCGATAGATATCCTTGAAAAATAACTGAGCAACACGAACAGCATCCGTCGTCTTCTTGCAAGCAATAAAATGTGCCATTTTAGAAAATCTGTCAACCGCTACATATATAGAATCATTACCACGCTGCGTTCTCGGCAATCCCAATACAAAGTCCATACTCACATCAACCCATGGTCTAGACGGTACAGGTAATGGCATATATAACCCTGCATTCGTCGCTGTTCCCTTTGAAACCTGGCAAATATGGCATCTCCCCACAAATCTTTCAACTTCTTTTCTCATCGACGGCCAAAAATAAGATTGAGAAATCAATTGCAATGTACGATCTTTACCCACATGGCCTTCTTCATGCAACTCCTTGATAATTTTCATTCTCAAGCTGCCCTCTGGAATACATAACTGATTTCCTTTAAACAAGAATCCATCAACCAACATAAATTCATCGGTACTCCCATCCTTCACTTTTTCCAAATATTTCACAAAGTAAGGATCTTCTTCAATCATCTCTGGCAGTAATTCAAACCCCGTCACTTCAACTTTCAATGTTGTCAGCAAATGACTCCGCCTACTCAAAGCATCAGCCACACGGTTCGACACCCCCGATTTGTGCTTAACAACAAAGGTAACTGCTGTAAATATGCAATCCACGATGCATGTCTTGCTAAAATCTTATCCTGCCCCTATAAATGCTTCAAAGCTTCATGATTAGTATAAACAACAAATTCCTTCTGAAACAGGTAGTGTCTCCAATGCTTAACAGCTTGCACAACAGCATAAAACTCAACATCGTATGTACTATATCTCATCTTGGCCCCTGACAACTTCTCACTAAAATATGCAATAGGTCTTCCATACCGACTCAATACTCCTCCAATCCCAACCTTTGATGCATCAGTGTGTAGCTCAAACAACAACTGAAAATCTGGCAACACAAGAATTGGTGCTGTTGTCAAAAGTTCTTTGATTCGTTCAAAAGCAACCCCTGCTTCCTCCGACCAAGAAAACCGCTTCCCTTTCATACAATCAGTAACCGGTGCCATCACGCTACTGAAGTGTGGGATAAACCTTCGGTAGAATGATGTCAATCCATGGAAACTTCTAACTTCAGTGATAGTTCTCGGCTGTGGCCAATTTTGAATAGCTTCAACTTTACTCTGGTCAACTTGAATACCTTCTCCTGAAACAACATAACCCAGAAATAAAACACTTCTTGTCAAAAACACACATTTCTTCGTAGCAGCATAAAATTGTTCTTCACGAAGAATAATCAACACTTCCCTCAAATGTAGAACATGCTCCTCCATACTCCTGCTATATATTAGAATATCATCGAAATAAACCACCACGAACTTCCCAATGAATGGTCTAAAGATTTGGTTCATCACCCGCATGAATGTACTAGGTGCATTTGATAAACCAAATGGCATAACCAACCATTCGTATAACCCCTCTCTCGTCTTGAAAGCTGTCTTCCATTCGTCTCCCGGTCTAATTCGAATCTGGTGATAACCACTCTTCAAATCAATCTTCGAAAATATAGTTGCCCCACTCAACTGGTCTAACAAATCATCCAACCTCGGCATAGGAAATCTATAGCGGATAGTAATCTTGTTCAAAGCTCTACTATCTGTACACATTCTCCATGTTCCATCCTTCTTCGGTACCAACAAAGCTGGCACAGCACAAGGACTCAAGCTTTCCTGAACACGTCCCTGCTCAAGTAATTCTTCCACCTGCCTTCGTAACTCCTCATGTTCCTTCGGACTCATTCGATAATGTGGTCGATGTGGTAACACTGCTCCCTGAACAAGATCAATTTGATGTTGAATTTCTCTCAATGGTGGTAACTCCTTAGGCAACTCCTCTGGAAATACATCTTCAAACTCTTTCAAAACTGGCTTTGCTTCTTCAGGAATTTCAACCTCTTCATGACTCTCTCGTCCAATCAACAAATGACTTCAGGCTCATCTTCAACTTCCTTAACAAACTCCTTCAAAGATAATAAAGTTTTCAGCTCTTCAATCTCCTCTAACTTGCTTTCCTTCTGTTGTTGCTTCTTGGGAACCAAAGTGATTTTAGTACCCTCGAACATGAAACTGTAACTATTGGCACGACCATCATGTTGAACTGATCTATCAAACTGCCACGGTCTGCCCAACAACAGATGACATACGTCCATGTCTACAACGTCACACCAAATTTCATCTTTGTACTTCTTCCCAATAGAAAAATTAACACAAGCCCTTCGACACACCTTCACCACCCTTCCTTAACCATGCTAGCTTGTACGATTTAGGATGTTTCTCAGTTTTCAAGTTCAACTTCTTCACAGCCTCGGTAGAAATAATATTATCGCAACTTCCAGCATCAATAACGAACTTGCAAACTTTTTCCCAGAATAGTGCATGTCGACTGAAAATATTACTTCTCAACCAACTACAGTCCTCCTCTTGCTTTGGTGTAAGACATGACCTCCTCATCATAAGATTACAACCTTCATCTCCAAACAATTCTTCTTCCTCCTCAACATAAGGTACATTTGAACATTCTGCCTCCTCACCATCATCCTCCTCAACTTCTGCAACCATTGCTCTCTTCTTCGGCTTCGGACATTCATTGCTTTTATGACCCAACTCCTGGCAATTGTAACATTTGAAACTACTGCTAACCTTCGCCTTCTCAGCCTCCTTCACCACTGGCTTATTGACAGGTTTAGGAACATTAGAACTTCCACTAACACCCCTCACTTGATTATTGGAATTAGTAAACACACCACCTCCATGCCTTCCTTGCTTCTCCCAAGCCAACGCTTTCTGATGTGTCTCTGCTACTGATCTAGGATCAAGCATATTAACCATATCCTGGATCTGCATTCTCAGTCCCCCAATGAATCTAGCAGTTAGCTGTTCTTCCGTCTCCATAATATCATTTCTGGCAATGAGTTGGTAAAATTCATCAGCATAATCACTAACAGACTTCGTCCCTTGCCTTAGATTCTGCAACCTCTGGTACATAAGTGATTGATAGTTGTAAGGTAAAAATGTAGCTCTCATCAACTTCTTCATCTTCTCCCATGATTCAATCTTTGACTTTCCCATTCTCTCCCTTGTAAGTTTAGTTTGCTGCCACCATGCCAAAGCTCTTCCCCTCAACCTAGTAGCAACCAACTTCACTCGTCTATGCTCAGGAACCTCCTTAAAGTCAAAAATTTCCTCCACATTAGATAACCAATCCAAGAATTCTTCAGCTACCATCCCTCCTTTAAACTCCGGAATCTCCATCTTCATTCCCGATTCCCAACGTCGATCATCATCAATAACCCGATATTGACGTTGTCCCTGATCTCGGTCTCTAAAATGAATACTTCCCCGCTCACCATCAAACTCCTCATCAAAGTCTGATGTATATCGTTGTCTTTCACGCCCTCCAGCATCTCTACCACCACTCCTACTACCAACATCCCGTCTATCATGATCATCAACATTCCTCCTACTTCGATTATCAACACTCCTAGGCTCTTGACTTCCTCTCCTCTCCCGTTCTGAATGTGATGACACTCTACTACCCCCACGGATGGATTCAGGTGAATTTCTTCTTCTACTTTGATTCATATCAATCATAAGCTTCTCCAACCTACCAATGCCTTCATCAATCTTCTCATGCATACATTGCTCTATTTGATCGGCTTCTTCTCTTCGATACAAAACTTCAACATTTTGATGGCGGTTAGCTCTCCTTGGCGGCATGATTGAATCAACACAACACTTCAACAAATCAACAATAAGTCACGGCTCAACCTTCAAAACAACTTCACAAGGCTCGGCCTAACTCCTTAGCTCGAAACAAGCTTCCAATGATCCTTCCTAGGCTCGGCTACTTCACAAGTATACACGGCCTACTTCAAATTCAAACACTTTCAACACTTTGATCCAAAATGGAATGGATCGAAAGTTCTCCCTCTTGTTGCAACTTCAATATGAACACGATGAACAACTTCAAACTTCAACACTTGGCTCCAAGACCCGATTTAGCCATGATTGGCTAAAACAAGCTCTGATACCAAAACTGACGCAGCGGATTAATCAAAACAAACTTCAATCGGTGAAAGTAGGGATCGATGGAATGAAGATACCGAAAATGCCCAAATTCGTTGATCCGAAGATACCGAATTCTAGCTATCTCAAACACGTTGATAGCGCACTATACCGTGTTCAAAGATCTACGATTCTTCGTACGTTGATCTAGCGCACTAGATTCCGTGAATCGGCTTCAACAAACGTGGATTCGAGCGCACTCGAATGACGTAAGTGGAGATAGGAGATTACACTCAACTACCAATTGGAGAAGAAAGCTCAAAGCAATAAACATAAATTTTATTTCAAAATCAACCCCCCAAAAAGTTACAACTCACTCCCTATTTATAGAAGTTTACAACACAGCCCATAAGTCGCGTATGACTCAAGACCTGACCGACTCATCACAAGACTTACGACTCATACTGACTCGGCAGCGACTCAAACACCATGCGAGTCAATATATGTCAACAACGACCTAACACCAATATATACAGACGACTCAAAGATACAACGACTCATATATACACATAACCGAGACAACTCTTAAGTCGGCACCGACTTAACAGGAAGCGACTCATCCCCTTTACAAAAAACAAAAATGCAAACGACTTAGGCAAGGTCGTTACCGACCTAACTAACTCAAGAAAATACACTACACAGACACATTGCGGCATAACTCCTTAACGACTCAATTAGGGTGACTCATCATGAGTCGTAACTCGTTGACTCGGCACAGTCTCCTTCTGATATCCAGTTAGCTCGGAAGCGACTCATGCTTCCATTGACTCGTGAATGACTCAAGTCCGATACCTCCTCCATTCGACCTATGGTTATCACTTCCCCCTGTAACTCCTTAGGTCGGAAACGACTCAAGCTTTCATTGAGTCGTGGACGACTCATCAAACTACACCACAAACTCATGTTTTCAAGAATTAAAGATTGCACAATTTCTTCTCTGGCCTTAGCTGCATCAAGAAGGGTGTTAAGCTAAGAGAATAATTCTCCGCCACCAACCGAAGTATATTTGAAAGAAATCAGCTTTATATCTCAATTTGTAATGTCAGACATACTATCCATACAAGTCTGTTCCGGGCTCGAACAGAACCGAAGGCACTTACAAAGAAGTCCTTGCAATCCGGATATTCACTAATCACGTTCAGACTTCCCATCACATATGGAGTCTCTATACCGGGGACCAGTCGATGCAAAGACATTCGACGAGTTGTCCTTTCACTTTCAAAAATTTCCTGTCTTCAACACCGGTCTTCAAATGCAATTCATAACGACGTATCACATATTCGGAATGGGTTATACGACCCCAAAGTCCTTTCCCGGTTAACCCGAATAGTGAGCGCTTATTCAAAAATAAGTGTGGCATTCAAATTCAAGCAAATCACAACAAATACCCATTCAAAGGTAAATATTGATAGTCGGTTATTGAACTACCAATGGATATGCACAACATCACCAGATTCTAAATAATTTTCCAAATTATTTATTATCCAAAAATATCTTTACAAGATATATAATTTTCACACTTCAACCATTTGAAAACAAATTTTCAAATCACTTTTCATCTTTACCCCTTTTGAAAACAAATTTCAATCATTTTCCATATGCGAAAATGACTTTCATTTCAACATGGTTCATTTAAACCAATTAAATAAATCCTTAACGATTTACTTTATATTTACGTTCAAAATCCGTAAGTTTATTCCCACACTTCAAAAATAAATCATTATTTATTTTTAAACAAATTCCCCTTTTCTTTTATAAATTCCATAGTGAATTTACATTCCAAAATATTTATGAATATACGATGTCAATTATTCATTTTCAATTTATCTTCAAAATGATAAATTCTCAAAACGTTTCATTTCACATTGGAAAAACATTTCCATACTTATTTAATAAGTAATTCACAAATCTCTTTTATTTTCTACACTTGGAAAATATTCAATTTACTTAAATCGAAATTAAGTATATATTTCATTCTGTAAGGAAATCATTCTCTTAAACATATTTATTTGGGCCAAAACGAATGTTGCGTAAAACATCGTTACGACAACCCAAAATCACTAGTATAGGGATTCGAAATTAAAATAGATATATAAATCCCAATACTATACCAAACATTTCCTTTCGGAAATCATTTACTGTAACAACAGTGTTATAGTCCACCATTTCCTTCTATTTCTCGAAAACGTCTATTTCAACAATGAATGTTGAAATCTATGGTTTCGAATCTTAACACATTTTAAAAACATCGTTCGACCATTTTAATTTTATTTAAAACATCACATCCAAAACATTTTTTTTAACATATTATTCACTATTCAAAAACGTGAATAAACTTCGTTAACCAATTTCATCATTTCTATACATTTTATTTTAAAGGATTATTCACTGTCTAAAACGTGAATATAACTCCATAAATAAGTTATAACAATTTACTTATCAAAATAAGTCATTTTGCGGATTTATAAAACAATGTTTATAAATTCCATTTCTATTTGTTTTATAACAACTTCCTTTTGTAAATCTCCTTTATTAAGCTATTTCAATTTATAACTCAATTATATACCAAAAGTTCATATTATAAGTTAAATACTTATAACTTATTTGTTTGCAAAAATCGTTTCTTTAACTTCCCAAATTATAAATCTTATAACTATAAGATTCATTTATTTACCCATATCTATTCTTCAAATAACTTAACAAATTTTATAAACCTACTGCTTATAAAATTCCATTTATAACTTCACCGTTTATAATCCTATAAATTTCATTCATTTATGAAATTCATTCACAATTCATTCTAACACTTATAAAAACTCGTTTTATAATTCAAATATTTTAATTTATAAATATCAATTTATAAATCCTTTATATAAATCAATTTATACTATTATTTTAAAATACGTCTTTAAACTCCTTTATAATTTCATCATTCTCTTAGATTTATAAAATAATCAAATTTCATAAATCCTATGTTCAAACTTTTTATAATAAATTCAGAAATCCCAATTTAAACTATTTTATAAAATTATTAACCCCATATTTTCAAAAATCAACTTTTAACTATATTTCTCAAAAATCAAAATTTTATAACATTAAAAATTATACGTTTATTTATTTAAAAATGAACCAATTCCAAAAATATTTTATAAAACGTATACTTTCAAAAAAAATCAATTTTAAAATCCTTTTAAATTTCCAAAAAAAATTGGCCTAGTGATGCTACACACCAAATAATCAATCACGACAACGACATCATATATCGATATGATAATTAATCAAATATCAAAATATCTGAAATCAAATAAATACTGTTGAGGAATCCAGTTGGATCCCTCCAACCAGTTTTCCTGCATCAAAGATGTTAGCACAATACCAATTCCGTTCCAGTACGAAATTATCGTGGTATATGGGATTTAAAATATTATCCGCTTAAAAGACGGCGCAATAGGGTCTCATCCGCTATATACTGTGGGAAATCAATTCCAAGTACATAAATAATACCAATTTCACTATTTATGAAATATTCGTGGTATATGTTTTTAATAAATAACATCCGCTTACTAACGGCCTATAATGTCTATATTAACAATCAATAGATAACAATCATCATTCAAACGTGCAATCAAGTATTTTAAATCTAACTATTTAAAATAAAATCGAAACCGATTCGATTGAGTGAAGTTCTCACCTTGATTTCAATTTCGTTTTCAGCTTTTATTTTGAATAAAATTAAACGGACGTTTAATTTTACCCAAAATTTTCGCTAACTCCAAACGACTCCAATCCACTTCCAAAGCATAGTTCTCGTCCATATGATTCCAATGCAACTGGTTTCGCGCGTTTTCGACCTCGTATGAAAAAGATATGAATTTTAAACATTCACGAATTTTAAATATTAATATTTACAACATAATTTCTAAATTTAAACCTAATTACCTCGGGCCGCACGATCCCCAACCCCCCTTCATCCAGGCCGCACCCCACTTCATCTCTCACACGTTCAATTTCCAGGCCGCGTTCTACAAGTATTCACGTAAGCAAACAAACCCACTCAAAGCCGACTAGGGCCCCAAAT
The DNA here is from genome assembly GCA_030765085.1 of Allium cepa. NCBI lineage: Eukaryota > Viridiplantae > Streptophyta > Magnoliopsida > Asparagales > Amaryllidaceae > Allium > Allium cepa. The sequence continues at coordinate 604,032,944 of CM060945.1, read as the reverse complement.
CGCGGCCACCACACTCCCCTATAGCTCGATCAGAGACCTCCATCATGAAGCCCAACTCGAGAGCTTCCTTCGGCCACCAACATGCTGAACTCGGCTGCACCATGGCCTTGATTTTCGTGCACGACTGCAGCCCATACACGGCTATTTTGACAACGATCCGAAGCTCCGTTTTCGATCACAACCGTTGAAAACAAAGATCTCATCGCGCTCTTCGATGTTGTAGTTGGAAGTTTCTCTTAATTGTTCACGGATCAAGAGATAATTGAGGAAGATAAACAGAAAATTTCGACCATTAAACGAGAGAGTGGCGGCTGGCTATAGGATTAGGGTTAGGGTTTAGTTTTTCTTATTTTTTTGTGAATGAAGGCCCTATTTATATAATTTTCTCAAACACTATTCATTTTGGATTTTTCAAACTCCGATTTACGCACGGTGACCAGCATTCCTAAGGTTTACCCCGCGTTCCGAACACAATGGAACGTGTTTCGGGAGCTAATTCGATCATCTGTGCGAGTTACGGCAATAAACGTTCGATTTAAAATTAAATCGGTAAATCAAATTTCTAGGCGTTTTAGCTTGCACCAGACAAACTGTAAATCTGATTGACACGAAATTTGAAACCATACAAAAATATCACATTACGGATCCGATGAAACTGGTTTCATCGAAATCCGAGACTTTTTCGAAAATGACTATTTCAACTCGCCAAATTAATATTAAAAACAATTTTGATGCGTTTCGTGCTGCCACGATCAAATGAAAACGCCGATTGCTATGAAAATTGAAATCCGATAATAACAAACTATTACGGATCCAATGGAACTAGTTTCGTCCAATTCTAAGACTGTTCGAAAAATGGCTAATTTCACTAGTCGATTAAATATTAAAATATTCAATTTTCACAAATAAACTCTTAATTCGATTTTAAAAGTTCTATAACACCATTCTAACTCCAATATGATAAAATAAAATTTCACAAATCATTTTCAGTCATATTTAAACTCAATTTCTATTATTTCTGTATTTTCACATATTAAATTATCGATTTAATTTTCCAATTAAATCTAATTATTCGAAATAAAATTTATTCGACTTACAAATTTCACTTATTAATATTTAAAATAAAGTAAATATATGAATTTTAATTGACAGAAATTCTGGGTCGTTACAAACTTTCCCCTTAAAAGAATTTCGTCCTCGAAATTATCAAGTAAGAAAAGTTACAGAATCTATTAATTTTCCGTAAATCCATAGTTAAACTTCTTATAAAACTACTAAGTTTTCAAATCATACTTAGTTATCTTTTCAAAATTAACTACTATTGTTTAACTTTCAACTCCAAATCAATGTTTTAGTTTTCACAAATTTTCCAATTTTTCTCAAAAATTTTCTAACGCCTTAAATTTTCAGAAAAATTCGCCGTAGTCTCCTTTGCGCGGCTCGATCCGAAAAAAATGACAGCATATATATCACGAATATACATCTCATCAAGTGATGAGGCATCCCACAGGGGAAAAAGTGGAAAAGTACGGTATTTAATCTGAGACATGTACCTTATATATTATTAGCGAGCATAAACGGCTAATACAGCGCGAAAGCGAGCTCCAAATGCGAAGCAAACGCAATCCGCACCTACTAAACACTCAACAAGCAAATGAGAAACATGTATATATGAAAATAATATCAATATACAACATATAGCAACATAATAACTATATATGCCAACATAGCAAATGCAACAAAAGTTATATATTCAACCATCAACCAACTATCATCCAACTAATCCATATCAAATTAATATTCATTCATATTCTCATTAATATTCAATGAAATGGGTTTTCAATTTAGTCACATTTGATTTAATAACAGTGGATGTGTTTACTAACATTCATTTTCAATTAGTTTATATTCACTAATTCATATTCAAGTTGGTTCACTCCCAAATCAAATTCAATTCTATTTAAGATTCACTTAACTTCTAATTGATTTCAATTACTTTAGCTTCTAATTTCATTAACACTTAATGAATATATATATAATCAACTAACAATCATATAGCAATCAATGTATATTAATTACAACAAAATTCCTTTGCTTTCAATTGGTTTAATTAAATTGATTTTCATTGAACCATTCAACTTTCAATAACATTAGATTTTAATGAATTAACACTTACATTCATTATTTCATATCAATTTTATTTACATTCAATTGATTAACATTTAATCCATTCATTCAATTCAATTACTAAAGTTGAATTTCATTTCATAACTCAAGTTCACATCTATCACTTAACTTTAATAATCTACTTTGATACCAAAATCAACTTCATTCAACATCACTTAAGTTATACTTCCATTTTATAAACATTCACTTGGTTTTACTTAACTTAAATTCCCACTTATAAATCAATTCAGATTCCAATTCTAAAGTAAATTTCCATTTAACTTTAAATTCATTTTATTACAACTCATATTCATAAATATATTCATATATTTTCACTTCTTATATATATAAGTTTATTTCTCAATTGTAAATCACTTTAATTATAATTCCATTTCTTATAATTCTTTTTACTTATACAATTATTCTTTTATTTAGATTATTCAAACAACTAAACAACTAACTTATATACACTTTAATAATTCTGAAAAATTATTCCTTTATATATAAAATAATCAAGGTAAAATTATTCTATTTACCCAATTTAAAACAATACTATATCGATTTATCTTGTTTAAGAGTTTAGAAACCCCTATCTATGATAGTTAGCAAGCCTACATCGACCGGAATCTATAAAGAATCAACCGATAAGTCAACACAATGCAAAACAATTTTATATTCACTAACAAATACGCACTCGTAGCTATTATTACACTCAAACTCATTCTAGAGTACTACTGACTCTATCTCTAATGAGTAATACCCAACAGAGCCATGGTTGTGGCTTAACCATATGCTCTGATACCACATTTTAAGGACCCGATTCTTCGACTTCCAAAAACCAACCTCAATACGTCCACTGTATCAACTGCCGAGCAGTCAAATGCCGGAAAACCGAACACTTAGGGTTTAAGAAAAGAAAAAGGTAGAAGGAGTGAGAAAAAAGATAAAAGAGAACAGAAAGAAAACAACAGAACAACATCAGAATCTCACAATCGCAGCGGACAACATATAATAGATAAATGAATAATCGTTAAACAAAGAACTATATCAGTTATTACATTACATCACATTACATTACATTATATCATCATCAGAGTGTACAACAACAAACAGCGGAAAATAAATACTATATACTAGTGAATACGCCATGCCATCCAGCTTGCCTTCAGCAACTCCTGAATTCCAGAATATCCTGATAAACCTTAACTCTTGACTGCCCGTGTGGAAATTGGTGGGCACCCAGAGTTTAGGAAGGAAAACAATAAACTCTGAGTCAGTCATGTGACTGGTGTGAGAACTCAAAACAGTTTATTTATCTTTAAAATCAAGAAGAAGATAATTTTAAAATAGATTAGCAATGCTTTTAAAAAATGAGACTACCATAAGACCTCCCACCACACACACAATGCAAACGCAGACTTGGAGGAGATTTCCTCTTATGTTAGTCAAAGATGCTTACTACGTAAAATCAAATCTTTTTTTTTTTGATATTATTATTAGTGCATAGTGTAGAAAACATTTTGAAAGTAGAATATAAATCTTAGCCAGCATAGGTACCATTATATTATGCCTGCTATAGCTACCATATTAGATGGTAGGTTCTACAACTAAAACCGTACAAGTCTCGTATTGTTTCTTTGGATTTCCAACAAATGGTCAGGCCAAGGAACTTCCCATTGCCACATGGAAAAGCCTCTGGAAGGACGTCCCGAGAACTAAACCGGATCTCTGCCAACACAAGGCCGGGTTACCTTTCAAACTAGGTAACAACTGACACGAGTATGCCATCCCTCAGTCCTTTGGGACCTTTATCCGAGCGCTCGTAACCAACATCACACCAAAATAAATAAAGTGTTTCAACATGAATAAGTGTCTGGGCTCCATACCATGATACCACCCTTTTCCAGAAGGAAATGCACATATCCTAAAGGAAGCTACCCCCAATAACCTTGCCGCATCTTTCTTGTTTTGACCATTCCGGGGTGTGAGGTTCGACGAAGTCTCATCCACAAAGCCACGCTTTGGTACAAAGCCATGCTTTGGGTCAACAAATGATCAAAGAAATGATCACAAAGATAAGGGATCAAACAAATGATCATATCACAAATGAACAAACAGTGATCATTTCACAGCAACACTCTGCATGTCACATTACCAAATTGGGAATATATCGCTGATAACCATCAACTACATAACCTCTGAGCTCGTACGACTCAGAGAAGGGTGTTAAGCTAAGAGAATAATTCTCCGCCACCAACAGAAATATATTTGAAAGAAATCATCTTTATATCTCAATTTGTAATGTTAGACATACTATCCATACAAGTCTGTTCCGGGCTCGAACAGAACCGAAGGCACTTACAAAGAAGTCCTTGCAATCTGGATATTCACTAATCACGTTCGGACTTCCCATCACATATGGAGTCTCTATACCGGGGACCAGTCGATGCAAAGACATTCGACGAGTTGTCCTTTCGCTTTCAAAAATATCCGGTCTTCAACACCGGTCTTCAAATGCAATTCATAACGACGTATCACATATTCGGAATGGGTTATACGACCCCAAAGTCCTTCCACGGTTAACCCGAATAGTGAGCGCTTATTTAAAAATAAGTGTGGCATTCAAATTCAAGCAAATCACAACAAATACCCATTCAAAGTTAAATATTGATAGTCGGTTATCGAACTACCAATGGATATGCACAACATCACCAAATTCCAAATAATTTTCCAAATTATTTATTATCCAAAAATATCTTTACAAGATATATAATTTTCACACTTCAACCATTTGAAAACAAATTTTAAAATCACTTTTCATCTTTACCCCTTTTAAAAACAAATTTCAATCATTTTCCTTATGCGAAAATAACTTTCATTACAACATGGTTCATTTAAACCAATTGAATAAATCCTTAACGATTTACTTTATATTTACGTTCAAAATCCGTAATTTATTCCCAAACTTCAAAAATAAATCAATATTTATTTTTAAACAAATTCCCCTTTTCTTTTATAAATTCCATAGTGAATTTACGTTCCAATATATTATTGAATATACGATTTCAATTATTCATTTTCAATTTATCTTCAAAAAGATAAATTCTCAAAACGTTTCATTTCACATTGGAAAAACATTTCTATACTTATTTAATAAGTAATTCATAAATCTCTTTTATTTTCTACACTTGGAAAATATTCAATATACTTAAATCAAAATTAAGTATATATTTCATTCATTAAGGAAATCATTCTCTTAAACATATTTACTTAGGCCAAAACGAATGTTGCGTAAAACATCGTTACGACAACCCAAAATCACTGGTATCTAGATTCGAAATTAAAATAGATATATAAATCCCAATACTATACAAAACATTTCCTTTCGGAAATCATTTACTATAACAACAGTGTCATAGTGCACCATTTCCTTCTATTTCTCGAAAACGTCTATTTCAACAATGAATGTTGAAATCTACGGTTTCGAATCTTAACACATTTTAAAAACATCGTTCGTTCGTTTTAATTTTATTTAAAACATCACATCCAAAACATTTTCTTTAACATATTATTCACTATTCAAAAACGTGAATATACTTCGTTAACCAATTTCATCATTTCTATACATTTTATTTTAAAGGATTATTCACTGTCTAAAACGTGAATATAACTCCATAAATAAGTTATAACAATTTACTTATCAAAATAAGTCGTTTCGCGGATTTATAAAACAACGTTTATAAATTCCATTTCTATTTGCTTTATAACAACTTCCTTTTATAAATCTCCTTTATTAAGCTATTTCAATTTATAACTCAATTATATACCAAAAGTTCATATTATAAGTTAAATACTTATAACTTATTTGTTTGCAAAAATCGTTTCTTTAACTTCCCAAATTATAAATCTTATAACTATAAGATTCATTTATTTACCCATATCTATTCTTCAAATAACTTTACAAATTTTATAAACCTACTGCTTATAAAATTCCATTTATAACTTCACCGTTTATAATCCTATAAATTTCATTCATTTATGAAATTCATTCACAATTCATTCTAACACTTATAAAAACTCGTTTTATAATTCAAATATTTTAATTTATAAATATCAATTTATAAATCCTTTATATAAATCAATTTATACTATTATTTTAAAATACGTCTTTAAACTCCTTTATAATTTCATCATTCTCTTAGATTTATAAAATAATCAAATTTCATAAATCCTAAGTCTAAACTTTTTATAATAAATTCAGAAATCCCAATTTAAACTATTTTATAAAATTATTAACCCCATATTTTCAAAAATCAACTTTTAACTATATTTCTCAAAAATCATAATTTTATAACATTAAAAATTATACGTTTATTTATTTAAAAATGAATCAATTCCAAAAATATTTTATAAAACGTATACTTTCAAAAAAATCAATTTTAAAATTCTTTTAAACTTCCAAAAAAAATTGGCTCGGTGATGCTACACACCAAATAGTCAATCACGACAAGAACAACATCATATATCGATATGATTATCAATCAAATATCAAAATATCTGAAATCAAATAAATACTGTTGAGCAATCCAGTTGGATCCCTCCAACCTGTTTTCCTGCATCCAAAGATGTTAGCACAATACCAATTCCGTTCCAGTATGAAATTATTGCGGTATATGGGATTTAAAATATTATCCGCTTAATAGACGGCGCAATAGGGTCTCATCCGCTATATACCACGGGAAATCAATTCCAAGTACATAAATAATACCAATTTCACTGTTTATGAAATATTCGCGGTATATGTTTTTAATAAATAACATCCGCTTACTAACGGCGTATAATGTCTATTTTAACAATCAATAGATAACAATCATCATTCAAACATGCATTCAAGTATTTTAAATCTAACTATTTAAAATAAAATCGAAACCGATTTGATTGAGTGAGAAGTTCTCACCTTGATTTCAATTTCGTTTTCAGCTTTTATTTCAATTAAAATTAAACGGACGTTTAATTTTACCTAAAATTTTCGCTAACTCCAAACGACTCCAATCCACTCCCATAGCGTAGTACTCGTCCATACGATTCCAACGCAACTAGTTTCGCGCGTTTTCGACCTCGTATGAAAAAGATATGAATTTTAAACATTCACGAATTTTAAATATTAATATTTACAACATAATTTCTAATTTTAAACCTAATTAACTTGGGCCGCACGATCCCCAACCCCCCTTCATCCAGGCCGCACCTCACTTCATCTCTCCCATGTTCAATTTCCAGGCCGCGTTCTGCAGGTATTCACGTAAGCAAGCAAACCCACTCAAGGCCGACTAGGGCTCCAAATCGCGGCCACCACACTCCCCTATAGCTCGATCACAGACCTCCATCACGAAGCCCACCTCGAGAGCTTCCTTCGGCCACCAACATGTTGAACTCGGCTGCACCATGGCCTTGATTTTCGTGCACGACTGCAGCCCATACACGACTATTATGACAACGATCCGAAGCTCCGTTTTCGATCACAACCGTTGAAAACAAAGATCTCATCGCCCTCTTCGATGTTGCAGTTGGAAGTTTCTCTTAATTGTTCACGGATCGAGAGATAATTGAGGAAGAAAAACAGAAAATTTCAGCCATTAAACGAGAGAGTGGCGGCTGGCTATAGGATTAGGGTTAGTGTTTAGTTTTTCTTATTTTTTTGTGAACGAAGGCCCTATTTATAGAATTTTCTCAAACACTATTCATTTTGGATTTTTCAAATTCCGATTTACACGCGATGACCAGCGTTCCTAAGGTTTACCCCGAGTTCCGAACACAATGGAACGTGTTTCGGAAGCTAATTCGACCATCTGTGTGAGTTACGGCAATAAACGCTCGATTTAAAATTAAATCGGTAAATCAAATTTCTAGGCGTTTTAGCTTGCCCCGGACAAACGGTAAATCTGATAGACACGAAATTTGAAACCATACAATAATATCACATTACGGATCCGATGAAACTGGTTTTGTCAAAATCCGATACTTTTTGAAAAATGACTATTTTAACTCGCCAAATTAATATTAAAAACAATTTTGATGCGTTTCGTGCTGCCACGATCAAACGAAAACTCCGATTGCTACAAAAATTGAAATCCGATAATAACAAACTATTACGGATCCAATGGAACTAGTTTCGTCAAATTCTGAGACTGTTCGAAAAATGGCTAATTTCACTAGTCGATTAAATATTAAAATATTCAATTTTCACAAAAAAACTTTTAATTCGATTTTAAAAGTCATATAACACCATTCTACCTCCAATATGATAAAATAAAATTTTACAAATCATTTTCAGTCATATTTAAACTCAATTTCAATTATTTCTGTATTTTCACATATTAAATTATCGATTTAATTTTCCAATTAAATCTAATTATTCGAAATAAAATTTATTCGACTTATAAATTTCACTTATTAATATTTAAAATCAATCAAATATACGAATTTTAATTGATAGAAATTCTGGGTCGTTACACAGTTTATGCTTATACAAATTTCCATTTGATTGTATCTCAATTCATAAATTACATTTATAATTCATATTTATAAATTTTATTTTATAATGAATTTATTCTCTTTAAACTTTGGTTATATTTCAATTCATAGTTAAATTTTTACCCACGATGATAATAATTTAATATTATTTTTTCTTAACATCCAAGAAACCATATATTAGCTAAAATAGTTTACAAAACTTTTATTTATATCAAAATATATTTTGGGTAAAATTATTTCATTTACCCACATTTAAAACAATACCGTGTCAATTGTTCTATTCAAGTGTTTAGAAACCCCTTCGATACAGTTGCACAGACTGTGTCGACGAAGGTTCATATGCCACTCAATAAATCAATCAACACAATATTAAAACAATTTATTTTCACTAACAAATACGCGCTCATATTTATTAATACGCTCAAACTCATTCTAGAGTATTACGGACTCTATCTTATGAGTAATTTCGACCAAAGCCAAGGTTATCACTAACCTAGCTCTGATAACAAGTGAAACAGCCCGCAAATCCATACCCCTTGAGTTAACACTATTCTACAACAATCAACTCAAGTTGCACAGAAATACGAACAATTTGGGTTAAAGAAGAAGAGGTAGAAGAAGGAAATAGAAAACAACAACAGAATCTAGCCATCGCAGCGGAATAAAATATAATAGATATTAACATATTTTTACACCAAAATCAATTATAGTTGTTTATATGTTACATCATCAGAGTACATCAATCACAGCTTAACATCAATATCATACACATGGATACACAACAACTCAACACAGCGGAATATATATATATATATATATATATATATATGTATGTATATGTATATATATAAACAAGTCCGAACATACGTATCGTCATCCATCTCGTCTCCTGAGCTCCACAGCATCATGTCTAATACTCGGTCTGATCCGAGCATTATAGTTGAATAGCACCCGAGTCAGGCTGGAATAACAACGTGAGAAAATCACACTCAACTGATTATTAAAGTTTCAAAAATTCCTTTGAAAACAAAAAGCTTCTCGTAAGACCACGCCACAAATAAACATGTCGGGTTTTTACCTTACGATAGCTAAATTTTTTTTTATAGAAATCCTCTTATATTATAATAGGGTCTATGCACAAATACTTATAAAATAGCCGAAATTGTCACATTCATTACATTCCAGCTACTAGCCACAGAGTGGGTAATACAAACAAAACTCGTACAAGGCTTGTAGGGAGAATGGATTTCCAACAATGACTAGGCACTGGAGTACAACCTGTCACAGTACGGGGCCTAGATCACCGTACCGAGGAGTACGCCCGCTCCTCTGCAACACAAGACCGAGACTACCCCTTACTGGATAATCCCGAGTGAGATCACCCCGCGGTTGGGATCAGCAACCGCCCACTAAGCCGAAATAAAAAGGGACATCTAGACAGGGATGACCTCATCCTGCATGGGTGCTACCCACCTAGCCTTGCTGCATAACCCCTGATTTTCAGTCATTCCCATTTGATGAGGCTTGAGGCTAAGCGTTATCTTTATAGAACATATCCCTTAGAATGCCCATCGTCCTCCTGACGATGTTTCCCAAGCATTCATCCATACAAGTCAGTGCCGGGTTCGAACGAAACCGAAGCACTATTCCTACTACATCCATTTTGGAAATATCCTCAGGATTAGTAGCGATTAGCCCTTGCACTTCACCGCTCCATCTTCGAATCCAAAATCGTTTACACGAAACGTACAAACCGGATCGAAGTGGTTTTCGAGAAATAAATTTTGATCCCGGTCTCTTCGAAACGATCAACGCATTTGTCCAATATTGATAGTCGGTGATTTAACTATCAATTTATATTCACAAACATCCATCAAACAAAAAATAATTTCCCAAATTATTTGTTTACCTCAAAAATATCTTCACAAGATATATTTTCACTTTTCAAATTCCTTTGAAAACAGTTTCAAACCATCATTCTTTTTAGGATAAACTTCCCCAAATATTTCCTATCTCAACTGAAATCACCAAGCACAAAACTAGATTTTAAAATAATTTAAAACACTTTATTGAAAAATACATTTATCAATTAATTTAGAAAAATTACTTTAACACTTAATTTTAAATAATACTCTAGAAATAATTAAAATAAGGTTACCTTATAACTAAACATTAGATTTCTTCTTTAATCAAAATACCAAATCATTCTTTAAATAATTACTGTTATAATAGATTAAAAGGAAATACTTACTTTAGACTTTAAATATTAGAAATAACAAATTTTACAAAACATACTTTTAAAACAACTTCAAAATCCTTTAACTTGTATTTAAAAATTTAATTTGAAACGTACTTGGTTATTCAGGGAGAATTTCAAATCTCAATCACTTAAATCAATTTCCCAAATTGATTTCCAATTTATTTTATTTGAAATAAATTCTTTTACTTATCGGTTCATTTCCAAATTCAGTAGTTATGGACTATATTATTATTATTATTTTATTCTTCTTTACTTTTTCAATAAATCAAAATTTTAAATTCTAAATAAATGTTTGTTCTTTTTAATTAATAATACTGCATTCTAAAATTCATTAACTTTCTGTTTATACAAAATTTTCCTTTCCATTCTCAATATTCATTTATTAGAATTTTAAAGTCACTTTATGTCTTTTCCAAGTTATTCTTAAATTTATTCTATAATTATTTTACTTGCAATTTCACTTCTTTTACTTTCATTTCCAAAATCAAATTATATTTTTGGTAATTCATTATACCAAATTATATCAACCAAGCCATAACATTCAATATTTCCACATAATTCATTATAGAATATCAAACAATCAGAACAGAGAATAGAATATAAAATAATTTAAATAAAAGTTGAGGGGTGCAGTTGGATCCTTCCAACCTGTTTTCCCCACATCCACAGGCGTTAGCATCACATAATATGCCAATTTCAAATTACACTATACTATATAACATCAATCAATTCAACCATACAATCAATTACTTAAATTTAATCATTTAGATTTAACTTTAAACTGAGTGAGATTAACTCACCTTTGCTTTTAAATTTGCAATCCATTTCCAAATGGCTTGATTCCTTTCAAATGTTGACCTTGAAAAAGCATTACATGATTTTTATTAACATTCGAATAAATCGACCATTAAAATTCCGTATATAAATCTAATTATCCATTCTTTTGTTCCAGACTAATAATTTAAATTTTAAGCTGATTTCCTCTATAAAATAATTTTAGTACCTAAGAGAATTCGATGAAGTTAATATCTTCATCATATATTTTTGCAATAACTAGTTAGTAAAGACATGTATATATATTTTTAAATAGATATTGTTACATATATATTTACTTTAAACTCATTCACTTAAAAACTCATTTATATAAATATAAAATCTAATTTATATAACTTCTTTTCAATATTCAAAATTCCTATATGTTATCCAAATTTATCTATATCCTATTTCTTGTTTCTGTCTACATTTCAAGCATGTGTGTAAATATATTTATTCGAAATATTTTCCCATATTTCAAATTATTTTATCATCAATATCTTATTTATACTTCATTCCTTTTCTTGTAAGTATAAGCTTTTAAATTATAAAAAAAAGATACCTTACTGTGATATGTATATAAATAAACTTAATGAAATAATTTAAAATAAAATATACTCAATATCTCTTATTTATTATTATTTTTCTACCTACGTATACATATGCTTATAAATTAAGTAAAAATTTGAAAATAAAATAAAAGATACCTCACTATACACACTAGGTCGATGAACCTTGCCATTTCGATCGCAAAACCCAACCCAGCTTGATTACAAGCCTTCACGAATCGTGCCGCCACCACTGCAGGAATGCATCGTGACTTCGAGCAAACCCTACTTCCAGTTGAAACCCTAGCCTTGCGATGCCCTATCTCGAATCCATCACCAAAGCATCGCGACCATTCCAGATAACTCAAACCCTAGTTAATAGCCGCCGCTCGACTTACTGTCGACTTCGAGAACACGTGCACACTCCATCCCATTCACAGGCCGATGTCGTTGATGCGTGCTCATGAATTTTATTTTGATCGCATTTTTTTTATATTCTCTCGTGAAGTCAAACAGTAGTGAAGAGGAAAAGGAGGAACGTGATTTGATTTAGATGTTTCTTTCGTTTGAATTCCTGAAGCAAAAAGGGGAAGATGAATTTTAGAAGAAAAGGGAGCGTACGGGGTAAGCTAATAAAGGGTAGATCGGCTTGTCTTCAGTGGTAGGGTGGCTGATGGATTAATTAATTTTTAATCTTTTTAGATCAATGAATTGATGTTGATTTGGGTTTGAATTGAAAGGAGGAAGAGGGGCTTCGGCGTTCTTTTAGAAGAGAACAAATTGGAATTTGCCCCGTGAATTTGAATTGAAACCGAGGGAGATAAATTTGATTTTCGATTTTGAAATGAAAGGATAATTGTCTCATGTTTGAAAAGAAATAGGATAAGGGATGGTGTGTTCGAGAGGGAAAAGAAAGCATGTTGAAAACGCCTTGCTACAGTGTTCACTTATTTTTAGTTCAAATTCGAATCAATTATAATCAATTAAATTTTCAGCGCGTTTATATATCGTACGCACCCGATCAATACGAAATTTAAAATCTGATAATAATTCAATATTACGGACCCAATGGAACTGGTTACGTCGAATTATGAGACTATGCCTCGGAAGGCTATTTTTAAATTCAACTTAAACTTTAAAATTTTAAAACTGAACAAACCACAGTTAATTTTCAATTTTACAACTTCTATTATCTTCAGTGTTATCAATATAAATTCTACAAGCCTTCTAATTATTTTTAATAGGCTTAGAATTCCAGATTCAATATTTTATCCAACTTCAAGTTATTTAGTTCAATATTTTAATTATCAATAATTAGTGATATTTGAGATTCAAGTTAAAAATTAACTTTTAAATATTTAAAATCAATTAAATTTCTCGATTTTAAAGGCTCGAAAATTCCGGGTCGTCACAGATAAACTAATTTGTGAAATTAATTAAGGGATAAATAGAATGATAGTGGAAGCCTTTGATTTATTGTTATTCCTAATATGTGGTTTGTGATGCTATGTGATAAGATATGTTTGATTTAAACTGTGAAGATGTAGTATCTATTGATGATGAATTATTGTGACATCCTGTATTAAAAGTAGAATTGTATTTCACTTGAATTATCTAAGTTAAGTTGACAATGGTTTCGAAGAGACCGGAGTCGGGTATTAGTAAATACCCAAAACCACTTCGATTCTTATAATCTGATATGTGAAACTAATAGGCTGAAGTGGAATGACTTAAGTAAATTGGACCATTTAAATCTATGTTTTGCACTTAGAAATTGATGTGTGAAATGGTTGTTGTCTATGACAACTTATGAGCTGTAAATTGATATAAGTTACCATGGGTTTATATAAATTGTATGCTTTTGTATTCTAAGTTAGATGAGTTTACTCACGCTGGTTTCCACTCTGACCCAGGTGTTACTTTGATGTAATGCTCGGGTCAGACTGAGCATTACAGATTTTTCAGGTAGGGACATTCTAGAGCTCAGGAGGTGAGCTGGATGGCAAGAACGTATGGAGTGCTTCCGCTATATTATGTTATTGTATAACTATGGCATCGTGATTGCGTATATTCCAGTGTTGTTGTAACGACCCACCCTTTTGGATGGTTCAAATCAACAATAAACCACACATGTCAGAATCAAACCATCCAAAAGGGAGGATTGTTAATGGGGTAAATAAGAAAAAAAAGGAAAGAGAAAAACAAAATACAGAATCTCGCAGCGTAACTACAAAATATAATAATCAAATAAACAGTCCATGAAGCTGTTCTACAAATAACATTTGATTGCACTTTTACAAATTCAAATCAGAGTTATACATATATCATAAATAACCAATAATGCAGCGGAACACAGAATGTAGTGTAATAATAAATAGCAATTATACACTGAATCTTCGTCTTCGTCCACCAGAAATAGTCTTCAATGCTGAAAAACTCAAGCTGACCCAAGAATAAAGAAAGATAATACACTCGAGTCAGAACTAAAATTCTTATGCAAATTAAATCAAAAGTATATGAAATAAGGAATGCAGATAACTATATTTTTTGAAGGTTCAAATTTATGGAAATGTTATTATTTCCATATTCAAAATAAAATGGATTTCACAATAAATCCATTCTGGTAAATGTAAAATTTACAGGACAATCCTCAGTTAAATTTCATAGTTCTAGAGATTTGATTTATAAAAATGTTCCAAAGTTTCAATATTCACTTTTTTGGAAACTTCCCAATGTTTCAAAATTTAATTTTGAAAACTTTCAAGTAAGGTAAAGACAGTTTACTTTCCAAAATCATTTTTACGGTTCAAATAGTAAATCTAGACATACTATTTTTCCTCTGATGTGAATACATGAAATTCATGGGTTTTACATCCTTATTTAGTGTGCAAATAATCAATATGAAAATTTAAATAATTACAATAAACTATAGGGTGATAACAAGGATATATCAAATAAATGAACAAATATACATTCAAGCACAATCCATTCAACATTCAAATCAATCAATTCAACAAATCAACCAATTCAATAACATGTCATAGTAATTATTAGTCATCACATATTGGATTTTAGCTATTCCAATTGAATATTTATAAATATTCCAAACCAACAATCAAAAATTTATCACTATATGACATGGTTTAACTTGCAACAAAATTTTAGTATTTCTTGAGTGAGTTTAAACACTCACCTTTTGGATTTCCCTTGACTAGTTGGACTTTAATCTGCTACTACTTCCTCCTTTTGATTTATTTCCGTGCTACCTTAATCTTTTTTTGGAATGTTTTGGAAGAGACAGAGAAGTTTGTATAGATCTGGATATGAAGAAAAGGATTTGGAAAAAGAAGAATGCATGGAAAAGAAGAAGAAAATTTAAAGAGATGAAGAATTGAAAAAGAAAAGGAAGCTTTGAAAAAGAAGAAGAAGATTTGAAGAAGAATAAAAAAGCATAAAAATGAAGCAAAAAAAAAGAGAAGAAGGAGATTTAAAAAAAAGGAAATGAGGAAGTTGAAGAGTGAAAAGAAATGAGATGAAAATTTTATTTGGAAAAATGAAGCTACAGAAGATGAGATTAGAAATGAGGCTACAGGAATGAAGATGGCAAAAAATGAAAAGCTAATAAAGTATATATAAACAAACTAGGAATTGAAATAAATTAAAAATAAAGGTAGTACTGAAAGATGTAAAGTAAAGGAATAATATATCAATAAATATAAAAATAAATCTTCCGTTTTAAATATGAAGCTTCAAGAATTGCGAATGAAAGGAAGCTACTAGAACTAATGATGCATAAGCAAAATAAACCTTTGAAACGGAAAATAGTAAATGCTAATTAGAGGGCATGCATATTAATTTGGAGTTCGCATTAAAAACGAAAAAACAGAAAAGGAAAAAACTTTAGGTAAAGCATTTAAAAAGAGCAAGCGAATAAAGGAGAAACAAATGAAAAGAATGTGGAAATTATTAATTATAAATAAATCAAATGAAGCAACCATTAGTTTATAAGAAATGAATGAGTATTTTAATTATTAGACTACTTGAAAATGAAAAGAGAGAGATTGCAAGGTGATAATAAATGTAAGGTAAATGAGGGGACCACCTATTTCCTATAAACAAAGCTTTTGGGTCCACATTCCAAAACTTGCTCCAATTAATTTATACTAATAAACCCAAATATACATATATTTACATTATTAAATTCCATATTCAAACATTCTTTTGATGCTAATTAATGTGCACACTACATTAACTCAATCAATCAATTAACAATCAACCAATCAATTAATCAAACATTCAATATATATTATTTACGTTACTCAAACAAATTTTTATTGATTAATGAATATATATCAACTTATGCACTATAAAAATGATTTGCTTTACTTTTTAATGTAATGGTCGCATTAATGCAACCCATTCACAAATTTTAACCATATATAAAATGGAAAAATGAATATAAACTTATGTAATCAATATACAACTGTAAAAAAAAAGGAATTTCTAATTGATTCCATGATATTTACACAACCATGAACTCTCTGATATATTTAAAAGTTTGAATATTAATGTGCGCGTGTGTGTGTGTGTTATTCTAAAATTCAATTTTTTTATCCAAAATCATTCTTGTTCAGCATTTGTCAGGACCCGATTCTTCGTCTTCCGAAAATTCAACATCGATACTCACTTTATCGACTGCCGAGAGATCGAACGACGGAAAACCGAACACTGAGGGTTTAAGAAAAAGATTTAAGAAAAGAGAGTAGAAAAGAAGAGAATAAAAGAAGATAATAGAGGGAAGAGAAAACAGAAAATAGAAATTTTTAAAATAGAAGAAAAAGAGAATAGAGAACATAGAATGGAACAGAAAACAACAGAACAATAACAGAATCTCACAATTCGCAGCGGAACAACATATAATAATAAATGAATAATCTTTAAACAAAGAACTATATCAGTTATTACATTTTATACATTACATTTCATCATATCATCAGAGTATACAACAACATACAACAACAAACAGTGCAGCGGAAAAAGAAATACTATATAACTAGTAATACGCCATGCCATCCAGCTTGCCTCCAGCAACTCCAGAATATCCAGAAGATCCTGATAAACCTTAACTCTTGACTGCCCGTGTAGAAATTGGTGGGCACCCAGAGTTTAGGAAGGAAAACAATAAACTCCGAGTCAGTCATGTGACTGGTGTGAGAACTCAAAACAGTTTATTTATCTTTGAAATCAAAATAGAGGAATATTTTTAAAGTCAATTCGCAATGCTTTTAAAAATGAGACTACCATAAGGCCTCCCGCACACACACACAATGCAAACGCAGAATCGGAGGAGATTTCTCCTTATGATAGTCAAAGATGCTTGATACGCATTTAAAAGAGCATTTGATATTATTACTAGTGCATAGTGTAGGAAAAATTCATTTCGAAAGTAGAATATAAATCTTAGCCAACATAGACACTTCGAACTATGCCTACTATAGCTACCATCCAAACAGTAGGGCGCCACCATAAGTGAATGATAGGTTCTACAACTAAATCCGTACAAGATCGTATTGTTTCTTTGGATTTCCAACAAATGGTCAGGCCAAGGAACTTCCCATTGCCACATGAGAATGCCTCTGGAAGGACATTCCCGAGAACCAAACCGGAACTCTGCCAACACAAGGCCGGGTTACCCCTAACTGGGTAACTACTGACACGAGCATGCCATTCCCCGATCGTAAACGACCTTTCTCACGGGATCCCGATAACCAACAACCACAAAGTAATAAATTCGTAGTAACCACATAGGTTAAATATCTGGGCTCCATACCATGATACCACCTCTATCCAGAAGGAAATGCACATACCCTAACGGGAGCTACCCCTCATAACCTTGCCGCATCTTTCTTTTTTTGACCATTTCCGGGGTGTGAGGCTCGACGAAGTCATGTCCACAAAAACATACTTTATACAAAAGCCATGCTTTGGGTCAACAAATGATCATAGAAATGATCACAAAGATAGACGATCAAACAAATGATCCTATCACAAATAATCAACACAATGATCATTTCACAGCAACACTCAGCATGTCACATTACCAAATTGGGAATATATCGCTGATAACTTTCAACTATATAACCTCTGAGCTCGTACGTCTCAGAGAAGGGTGTTAAGCTTAAAGAATAAATTCTTCGCCACCAACAGAAATATATTTGAAATAAATCGGCTTTATACCTCAATTTGTAATGTCAGACATACTATCCATACAAGTCTGTTCCGGGCTCGAACAAAACCGAAGGCACTTCTCACGAAGCCCTTGCAAATCCGGGTATTCACAATCCCGATCGAATTTCCCATCACTTAGGAGATCTCTATACCAGGAGCGACCCAGTGCAGAGACAATCGATAGGTCATCCTATCCCTCTCACAAATACTCGGTCTTCAACACCGATCTTCAATGCAATCCACAACGACGTATCACATATTCGGAATGGGTTATACGACCCCATGGTCCTTTCCCGGTTAACCCGAATAGTGAGCGGTTATTCAAAAATAAGTGTGGCATTCAAATTCAAACAATTCACATCAATTACCCATTCAAAGGGAAATATTGATAGTCGGTTATTGAACTATCAATGGATATGCACACATCACCAGTTTCCAAATAATTTTCCAAATTATTTATTTTTCAAAATATCTTTACAAGATATATTATTTCACACTTCAAAAATAAATCAATATTTATTTTTAATCAAGTTCCACTTTCTTTTATAAATTCCATAGTGAATTTATATTTCACAATATCCATGCATATATGATTTCAATTATTCATTTCAATTTTCCTTTTCAATCTATCTTCAAAAAGATAAATTCTCAAAATATTCACTTTATATTGGAAAACATTTCCATACTTATTTAATAAGTAATTCACAAATTTTATTTATTTTCAACACATAGAAAATAGTCAATATACTTAAATCGAGATTAAGTATATATTTCATTCTTTAAGGAAATCATTCTCTTAAACATATTTATTTGGGCCAAAACGAATATTGCGTAAAACATCGTTACGACGTCCCAAAATCACTAGTATAGGGATTCGAAATTAAAATAGATATATAAATCCCAATACTATACAAAACATTTCCTTTCGGAAATCATTTACTATAACAATAGTGTTATAGTCCACTATTTCCTTTTATTTCTCGAAAACGTCTATTTCAACAATAGATGTTGAAATCTATGGTTTCGAATCTCAACACATTTTAAAACATCGTTAGATCGTTTTAATTCTATTTAAAATATCACATTCTAAACATTTTTTTTAACATATTATTCACTATTCAAAAACGTGAATATACTACGTTAACAATTTTTCATCCTTTTATACATTTTATTTTAAAGTATTATTCACAGTCAAAAATGTGAATATAACTCCATTAATAGGTTTCAACAATTTACTTATCAAAATAAGTCGTTTACGAATTTATGAAACAACGTTTATAAACTCCATTTCTATTTATTTTATAACTACTCCTTTTATAAATTCCTTTATTAACCTATTCGATTTTATAACTCAATTATAAAACAAAGGTTCATATTATAAGTCAAATACTTATAAAACGATTATTTTACAAAATCGTTCTTTTTAACTTCTCAATTTATAAATCTTATAACTTATAAGATTCATTCATTTATCCAAAACCATTATTTTAATAACTTAATAAATTTTATAAACCTACTGCTTATAAAATTCCATTTATAACTTCACCGTATAAAATTCTATAAATTCCATTCAATTATGAAATTCATTTTCACTTCATTCAAACACTTATAAAAACTCGTTTTATAATGTCCATATTTCAATTTATAAATATCCATTTATAAATCTCTTAATATAAATCAATTTATATTATTCTTTAAAACGTCTTTAATCTCCTTTATTATTTCACCATTTTGATTCATAAAATAATTAAATTTTATAAATCCTATAATTAAACTTTTCACAATAAATTCTAAAATCCCGATTAACTATTTTATAAAATCATTAGCATCATATTCTCAAAAATCATTTTTTTTAACTATATTTCTCAAAAACCATAAATTTTATAACATAAAAATTTATAACGTTTTATTTATTTAAAATGAATCAATTCCAAACATATAGTATATTTTCAAAAATCACTTTAAAAATCATTTTAAAATTCCAAAGTTTGGTCCAATGATGCTACATACCAAATAGCCAATCACGACAACAACGATATCATATATCGATATGATAATCCATCAAATATCAAAATATCCGAATTCAAATAAAAACTGTTGAGGAATCCAGTTGGATCCCTCCAACCTGTTTTCCTGCATCCAAAAACATTAGCACAATACCAATTTCGCTCCAGTACGAAATTATCGCGGTATATGGGATTTAATAATATTATCCGCTTAATAACGGCGCAATAGGGTCTCATCCGCTAAACAAAAAATGCAGGGAATCAACAACTCCAATATATACATATGCCAATATATATATATATTGATATTATATATAATACCAATTTCACTGTTTATGAAATATTCGCGGTATATGTTTTTAATAATTAACATCCGCTTACTAACTGCACATAATGTCTATTTTAACAATCAATAGATATCAATCATCATTCAAACATGCATTCAAATATTTTAAATCTAACTATTAAAAATAAAATCGAAACTGATTCGATTGAGTGAGAAGTTCTCACCTTGATTTTAAATTCCGTTTTAGCGATTTATTTCGAATAAAGTTAAACGGACATTTAATTTTACCCAAAATTCTCACTAACTCCAAACGACTCCAATACAATTCCATAGCGTAGTGCTCGACGATACGATTCTAACGCAACTGGTTTCGCGCGTTTTCGACCTCGTATGAAAAAGATATGCATTTAACAAGTTTACTCGATTTATATACTTATAAATTTACAACAAAAAAAATTTTTTTTTAACCTAAATCAATTCTAGCCACACGATCCTGCTTCCTTGCATCACGACCGTCCCTGCCTTCTTCTTCTCCTCCAGTATATGCGTGCGGCCCCCCCCTCTAATAGTCGAACCCACCTTAGTAATTAGGGTTCCAAATTACTCCGCCTATACTCGACTATACTCGATCATACCACCGCCATCTCGAAGCCCTTCACAAGAGCTACTCTCGGCTGCAGTAGCATAGAGCTCGGCCACCTCGTGATGCGCGCGCACGTCAATGGACAGCCCACGCACGCAGCCCCCTTGCTCCCCCTACGCGACACCATATTCGATCATAGCCGTTCACATCGAAGCTCTCATCGCCCTCTTCAATACTCTAGTTGAAAGTTTAGCCTAATTGTCGACGGATTTGGAGATTTGGAGAGAGGAAGTTGGGAGTTTTCTGGCCGTTCATGGGGCTCTGGTGACTGCAGTAGGAAATTAGGGTTTTTTTTTTTTTTGTGAATTTATGGCTATTTATAGGAAAAAATCGAACACTATTCATCCCGGAAATTCCGAACTCCGATTTACGCGTCGTAACCAGCGTTTCTAGGGTTTACCCCGCGTTCCGGACACAATGGAACAGGTTTCGAAAGCTAATTCGGACATCTGTGCGAGTTATGGCAACAAACGTTCAATTTAAATTAAACCGATTTAAATCGATTTCTAGGCGTTTTAATTTGTACCGGACAAACGGTAAATCCGATTGACACGAAATTTGAAACCTTACAATAATTTCACATTACGGATCCGATGAAACTTGTTTCGTCGAAATCCGAGACTTTTTGAAAAATGGCTATTTTAACTCGCCAAATTAATATTAAAAACAATTCGATGCGTTTCGAGCTGCCACGATCAAACGGTAACTCCGATTGACACGAAAATTGAAATCCGGTACTAACTAACTATTACGGATCCAATGGAACTGGTTTCGTTCAATTCTGAGACTGTTCAAAAATTGACTATTTTCACTAGTCGATTTTAATATTAAAATATTCAATTTTCACAAATTTACTTTTAATTCGATTTTAAAAGTTCTAAAATATCATTCTAACTTCAATATGATAAAATAAAATTTTACAAATCATTTTAAATCATATTTAACTTGATTTTCAATTATTTCCATAATTTAACATATTAAATTATCGATTCAAAAATCCAATTAAATCCAATAATTCAAATAAAAATTTATTCGACTTATAAATTTACTTATTAATATTTAAAATTAATTAAATATTCAAATTTTAATTACTAAAAATTCTGGGTCGTTACAATCTTCCCCACTTAAAAAAATTTCGTCCGCGAAATTATCAAGTAAGAAAAGTTACAGAATCTATTAATTTTCCAAAATTCATAGTTAAATATCTTATAATACTTTACTTAGTTTTCAAATCATACTTAGTTATCTTTTCAAAAACAACTACTATTGTTTAACTTTCAATTCCAAATCAAAGTTAAAGTTTTCAAAATTTTCCAATTTTCTCAAATTTTTTTCTAACGCCTTAAATTTCCGGAAAAATTTGCCATAGTCTCCTTTGCGCGGCTCGATCCGAAAAAAAATGACAGTATATATATCACAAATATACATCTCATCAAGTAATGAGGCATCCCGCAGGGAAAAATTTGTAAAAGTACGATATGTAATCCGAGATATGTACCTTATATTTTATTAGCGAGCATATACGGCTAACATAGCGCGAAAGCGAGCTTCAAATGCGAAGCAAACGCGATCCGCACCTACTAAACACTCAACAAACAACATGAGAACATGCATGTATGAAAATAGTATCGACATACAACACATAGCAACATAATAACTATATATGTCAACATAGCAAATGCAACAAAACAACAAATGCAAACATCAACCAACTATCATCCATAACCAAATCAATATTCATTTATATTCTCATTAATATTTAATGAATTGGTTTTTAATATAATCACATTTGATTCATTAACAGTGGATGTTCTTACTAACATTCAATTTCAATTAGTTTATATCTACTAATTCATATTCAAGTTGGTTCACTTCCAATTCAAATTCAATTCTATTTAAGATTCACTTAACTTCCAATCGAATTTCAGTTAATTTAGCTTTTAATTTCATTAACACTTAATGAATTACATACAATCAACTAACAATCATATAACAATCAATGCATATTAATTGCAACCAAATTCCTTTGCTTTTATTCATTAAATTTGGTTTAACACCATCACTTTCAATTGGTTTAATTAAATTGATTTTCATTCAATCTTTCAACTTCAATAACATTAGATTTTAATGAATTACACATACATTCATTATTTCATATCAATTTTATTCACATTTAATTGATTATTATCCAATCCATTCATTCAATTCAATTTACCAAAGTTGAATTTCATTTCATTTAAATAACTTAAGTTCATATTCATTTAACTTTAAATTCATTTTTATTTTACAACTCATATTCATAAATATATTCATTAGTTTCACTTCTCATATGTATAAGTTTATTTAACAATTGTAAATCACTTTAATTATAATTTAACTCTTATAATTCTTTTTACTTATACAATTATTCCTTTATTTAGATTATTCAAACAACTAAACAATCAACTTATATACACTTTAATAATTCTGAAAAATTATTTCTTTTATATACAAAATATACTCAAGGTAAAATTATTTCATTTACCCAATTTAAAAACAATATTATGTCGAATTGTTCTATTCAAGTGTTTAGAAACTCCTTCGGCATAGTCTTGCGGACCACGCTGACGAAAGTTCATATGCCACTCAACAAACCAATCATCACAATATAAAACAATTTTATATATTCACTAACAAATACGCTCTCATAGCTACTATTTCACTCAAACTCATTCTAGAGTACTACTGACTCTATCACTAATGAGTAATACCCAACAGAACCATGGTTGTCGCTTAACCATAAGCTCTGATACCACATTGTCAGGACCCGATTCTTCGTCTTCCGAAAATTCAACATCGATACTCACTTTATCGACTGCCGAGAGATCGAACGACGGAAAACCGAACACTGAGGGTTTAAGAAAAAGATTTAAGAAAAGAGAGTAGAAAAGAAGAGAAGAAAAGAAGATAATAGAGGGAAGAGAAAACAGAAAATAGGAATTTTTAAAATAGAAGAAAAAGAGAATAGAGAACATAGAATGGAACAGAAAACAACAGAACAATAACAGAATCTCACAATTCGCAGCGGAACAACATATAATAATAAATGAATAATCTTTAAACAAAGAACTATATCAGTTATTACATTTTATACATTACATTTCATCATATCATCAGAGTATACAACAACATACAACAACAAACAGTGCAGCGGAAAAAGAAATACTATATAACTAGTAATACGCCATGCCATCCAGCTTGCCTCCAGCAACTCCAGAATATCCAGAAGATCCTGATAAACCTTAACTCTTGACTGCCCGTGTAGAAATTGGTAGGCACCCAGAGTTTAGGAAGGAAAACAATAAACTCCGAATCAGTCATGTGACTGGTGTGAGAACTCAAAACAGTTTATTTATCTTTGAAATCAAAATAGAGGAATATTTTTAAAGTCAATTCGCAATGCTTTTAAAAATGAGACTACCATAAGGCCTCCCGCACACACACACACACAATGCAAACGCAGAATCGTAGGAGATTTCTCCTTATGATAGTCAAAGATGCTTGATACGCATTTAAAAGAGCATTTGATATTATTACTAGTGCATAGTGTAGGAAAAATTCATTTCGAAAGTAGAATATAAATCTTAGCCAACATAGACATTTCGAACTATGCCTACTATAGCTACCATCCAAACAGTAGGGCGCCACCATAAGTGAATGATAGGTTCTACGACTAAATCCGTACAAGATCGTATTGTTTCTTTGGATTTCCAACAAATGGTCAGGCCAAGGAACTTCCCATTGCCACATGAGAATGCCTCTGGAAGGACATTCCCGAGAACCAAACCGGAACTCTGCCAACACAAGGCCGGGTTACCCCTAACTGGGTAACTACTGACACGAGCACGCCATTCCCCGATCGTAAACGACCTTTCTCACGGGATCCCGATAACCAACAACCACAAAGTAATAAATTCGTAGTAACCACATAGGTTAAATATCTGGGCTCCATACCATGATACCACCTCTATCCAGAAGGAAATGCACATACCCTTACGGGAGCTACCCCTCATAACCTTGCCGCATCTTTCCTGTTTTGACCATTTCCGGGGTGTGAGGCTCGACGAAGTCACGTCCACAAAAACATACTTTATACAAAAGCTATGCTTTGGGTAAACAAATGATCATAGAAATGATCACAAAGTTAGACGATCAAACAAATGATCCTATCACAAATAATCAACACAATGATCATTTCACAGCAACACTCAGCATGTCACATTACCAAATTGGGAATATATCGCTGATAACCTTCAACTATATAACCTCTGAGCTCGTACGTCTCAGAGAAGGGTGTTAAGCTAAAAGAATAAATTCTTCGCCACCAACAGAAATATATTTGAAAGAAATCGGCTTTATATCTCAATTTGTAATGTCAGACATACTATCCATACAAGTCTGTTCCGGGCTCGAACAAAACCGAACGCACTTCTCACGAAGCCCTTGCAAATCCGGGTATTCACAATCCCGATCGAATTTCCCATCACTTAGGAGATCTCTATACCAGGAGCGACCCAGTGCAGAGACAATCGATAGGTCATCCTATCGCTCTCTCAAATACTCGATCTTCAACACCGATCTTCAATGCAATCCACAACGACGTATCACATATTCGGAATGGGTTATACGACCCCATGGTCCTTTCCCGGTTAACCTGAATAGTGAGCGGTTATTCAAAAATAAGTGTGGCATTCAAATTCAAACAATTCACATCAATTACCCATTCAAAGGGAAATATTGATAGTTGGTTATTGAACTATCAATGGATATGCACACATCACCAGTTTCCAAATAATTTTCCAAATTATTTATTTTCCAAAATATCTTTACAAGATATATTATTTCACACTTCAAAAATAAATCAATATTTATTTTTAATCAAGTTCCACTTTCTTTTATAAATTCCATAGTGAATTTATATTTCACAATATCCATGCATATATGATTTCAATTATTCATTTCAATTTTCCTTTTCAATCTATCTTCAAAAAGATAAATTCTCAAAATATTCACTTTATATTGGAAAACATTTCCATACTTATTTAATAAGTAATTCACAAATTTTATTTATTTTCAACACTTAGAAAATACTCAATATACTTAAATCGAGATTAAGTATATATTTCATTCTTTAAGGAAATCATTCTCTTAAACATATTTATTTGGGCCAAAACGAATATTGCGTAAAACATCGTTACGACGTCCCAAAATCACTAGTATAGGGATTCGAAATTAAAATAGATATATAAATCCCAATACTATACAAAACATTTCCTTTCGGAAATCATTTACGATAACAATAGTGTTATAGTCCACTATTTCCTTTTATTTCTCGAAAACGTCTATTTCAACAATAGATGTTGAAATCTATGGTTTCGAATCTCAACACATTTTAAAACATCGTTAGATCGTTTTAATTCTATTTAAAATATCACATTCTAAACATTTTTTTTAACATATTATTCACTATTGAAAAACGTGAATATACTACGTTAACAATTTTTCATCCTTTTATACATTTTATTTTAAAGTATTATTCACAGTCAAAAATGTGAATATAACTCCATTAATAGGTTTCAACAATTTACTTATCAAAATAAGTCGTTTACGAATTTATGAAACAACGTTTATAAACTCCATTTCTATTTATTTTATAACTACTCCTTTTATAAATTCCTTTATTAACCTATTCGATTTTATAACTCAATTATAAAACAAAGGTTCATATTATAAGTCAAATACTTATAAAACGATTATTTTACAAAATCGTTCTTTTTAACTTCTCAATTTATAAATCTTATAACTTATAAGATTCATTCATTCATCCAAAACCATTATTTTAATAACTTAATAAATTTTATAAACCTACTGCTTATAAAATTCCATTTATAACTTCACCGTATAAAATTCTATAAATTCCATTCAATTATGAAATTCATTTTCACTTCATTCAAACACTTATAAAAACTCGTTTTATAATGTCCATATTTCAATTTATAAATATCCATTTATAAATCTCTTAATATAAACGTCTTTAATCTCCTCTATTATTTCACCATTTTGATTCATAAAATAATTAAATTTTATAAATCCTATATTTAAACTTTTCACAATAAATTCTAAAATCCCGATTAACTATTTTATAAAATCATTAGCATCATATTCTCAAAAATTAGTTTTTTTAACTATATTTCTCAAAAACCATAATTTTTATAACATAAAAATTTATAACGTTTTATTTATTTAAAATGAATCAATTCCAAACATATAGTATATTTTCAAAAATCACTTTAAAAATCATTTTAAAATTCCAAAGTTTGGTCCAATGATGCTACATACCAAATAGCCAATCACGACAACAACGATATCATATATCGATATGATAATCCATCAAATATCAAAATATCCGAATTCAAATAAAAACTGTTGAGGAATCCAGTTGGATCCCTCCAACCTGTTTTCCTGCATCCAAAAACATTAGCACAATACCAATTTCGCTCCAGTACGAAATTATCGCGGTATATGGGATTTAATAATATTATCCGCTTAATAACGGCGCAATAGGGTCTCATCCGCTAAACAAAAAATGCGGGGAATCAACAACTCCAATATATACATATGCCAATATATATATATATTGATATTATATATAATACCAATTTCACTGTTTATGAAATATTCGCGGTATATGTTTTTAATAATTAACATCCGCTTACTAACGGCGCATAATGTCTATTTTAACAATCAATAGATATCAATCATCATTCAAACATGCATTTAAATATTTTAAATCTAACTATTAAAAATAAAATCGAAACTGATTCGATTGAGTGAGAAGTTCTCACCTTGATTTTAAATTCCGTTTTAGCGATTTATTTCGAATAAAATTAAACGGACGTTTAATTTTACCCAAAATTCTCACTAACTCCAAACGACTCCAATCCAATTCCATAGCGTAGTGCTCGACGATACGATTCCCACGCAACTGGTTTCGCGCGTTTTCGACCTCGTATGAAAAAGATATGCATTTAACAAGTTTACACGATTTATATACTTATAAATTTACAACAGAAAAATAAATTTTTTAACCTAAATCAATTCTAGCCACACGATCCTGCTTCCTTGCATCACGACCGTCCCTGCCTTCTTTTTCTTCTCCAGTATATGCGTGCGTCCCCCCCCCCCCCTCTAATAGCCGAACCCACCTTAGTAATTAGGGTTCCAAATTACTCCGCCTATACTCGACTATACTCGATCATACCACCGCCATCTCGAAGCCCTTCACAAGAGCTACTCTCGGCTGCAGTAGCATAGAGCTTGGCCACCTCGTGTTGCGCGCGCATGTCAATGAACAGCCCATGCACGCAGCCCCCTGGCTCCCCCTACGCGACACCATTTTCGATCATAGCCGTTCACATCGAAGCTCTCATCGCCCTCTTCAATACTCTAGTTGAAAGTTTAGCCTAATTGTCGACGGATTTGGAGATTTGGAGGGAGGAAGTTGGGAGTTTTCTGGCCGTTCATGGGGCATTGGCGGCTGCAGTAGGAAATTAGGGTTTTTTTTTTTTGTGAATTTATGGCTATTTATAGGAAAAAATCGAACACTATTCATCCCGGAAATTCCGAACTCCGATTTACGCGCCGTAACCAGCGTTTCTAGGGTTTACTCCGCGTTCCGGACACAATGGAACAGGTTTCGAAAGCTAATTCGGATATCTGTGCGAGTTATGGCAACAAACGTTCAATTTAAATTAAACCGATTTAAATCGATTTCTAGGCGTTTTAATTTGTACCGGACAAACGGTAAATCCGATTGACACGAAATTTGAAACCTTACAATAATATCGCATTACGGATCCGATGAAAATGGTTTCGTCGAAATCCGAGACTTTTTGAAAAATGGCTATTTTGACTCGCCAAATTAATATTAAAAATAATTCGATGCGTTTCGAGCTGCCACGATCAAACGGTAACTCCGATTGATACGAAAATTGAAATCCGGTAATAACTAACTATTTTGGATCCAATGGAACTGGTTTCGTTCAATTCTGAGACTGTTCAAAAATTGACTATTTTCACTAGTCGATTTTAATATTAAAATATTCAATTTTCACAAATTTACTTTTAATTCGATTTTAAAAGTTCTAAAATATCATTCTAACTTCAATATGATAAAATAAAATTTTACAAATCATTTTCAATCATATTTAACTCGATTTTCAATTATTTCCATAATTTAACATATTAAATTATCGATTTAAAAATCCAATTAAATCCAATAATTCAAATAAAAATTTATTCGACTTATAAATTTACTTATTAATATTTAAAATTAATTAAATATTCAAATTTTAATTACTAAAAATTCTGGGTCGTTACAGCATGAAAATTTTATTTTTAGACGTCTCAAAACATGCAGCAATTAATAACAAAGAAATGAAGGGACCATGTACATCGCACAACCTTTTTGATGTTCAATTTGTGAAACGTAACCAAATTTGACTTCATTAACTCAAATAATATTCAAATTTGTACGCATTTAATTTTTTTATCTATGCATATAAATAAAATTACTTACCATAAAAATGAAAACGTTCAATTTGGTTTTCCCAAAATGATCTTTTATTTCCATTAAAACATCCTTTCTGTTTAACACAAAAGATGTGTTTCTTTTATTAAATCTATTAAATGCAGTCAACTTTTTCTTCCCTTCTCATTTAAATATTTCAATTATATTAATTATAGTTGCTTATAAAGTTAAATTTCAAAACAGACAACTAAAATGGATGAAAAATAGAATAATTGTTTCCTTTAGTCCTTTAAGTACATTTATAAATTTGTTGCTTATACAGTCGAGAAATAAATAACTTACTTAAATAAATAATTTTTCAACTCTTGTAATCCATCTATATGCTAAAACACGGTTCAAATATACTTATATTTCTTCCTTTAAATCAATCATTCTATTCTTTATTTTAATGATAATAAATGTTCTTTTCATTAAACCAACTTATGTTTAAAGATTATCCCATTAAAGAGTCACCGAAATAATACTTCGTACAACCACATCATTTCTTTATCAATTAATTTCATATTATCATTATATTTGTACCAAATTTATGTGCTTACAATTTGAACGTAATATTTCTCAATGAAGTTCTCATTATATTTTCAACATAAAACATATGTTGCACATATCATTAATTATTTACTTCTATCTCTTATTAATGGCAAGATATAATTACTATTACTTACAATGATTAAATCTCAAAACATGCCCTAATACAGGGAAGATAATTAATCCAATTGTTTCCTTTGAAATCCAATTTTCTATGTTAAATCCAATATTTATATACTAATTTAATTCCATCATTTAATTACAAATGTAATAAAACCTGTTCATTATATATTTAAATTTCAAACAAATCCTTTTATTTTGATTTACATTCTTATTATTAAATCAACTATTCCCTTGTGCAATTGATTGACATAAGTTTTACACTCACCACTCAACAGTTAACGTTTCTTCTTATATCAATTGTAATATTTTAATTATGTTAATTCTCCATTAATTACCAAATAAATTTCTAACCAATTTAATAATAAGAAACTAAATGAAGTAATGGTTATACGTTAATAATCTATATCTATTAGCCTATTCTTTACAAACAAAGGTTAATAAATTTACGTACAAAATAGTTGATTTCATACTCCATATTAAAACCAATTGCAATTAATAACATAAGATTACATCAATTTATACATCATTTATTCTATTCCTTATTACCCTTTATTATTTAAATTGAGTGAAATTACGTTAACATTGTATAGTAGTCAATTACATTCAATCAATATTAGCCAATTATATGTTTTATCTCATTAAATTATTTGTTTTAAGATTTATCTTAAAGTCAAAATTTCAAATCTAATAAGATTCAATTTAATAAATCATAAATTTTAATTTCTGACAATATTAAAGCCCAAAGCCTTATAAAATTTAATATTTTTAATTATCAAAATATGGGTTGTTTCGGTGTCCCCCACTCAAAACTTTTCATCCTCGAAAAGGAACAAGAAGGAATCGAGGAGTTTGAAATATTTTATTCAAAATGATCAATTTATAAACTATTTAACTTACATATTTAAATTTAATATAAATTTAAAAATAGCTCCATTCGGTTATTGAATAAAAATTTAAGTTTTTTTGGGTATTTGCCCTTGAAGAGGAAAGAAATATTTCAACATATCTAAAAATTTAGTTAAAACATTTAACCTCATTCACTTAGTAAAAATATAAGATATATTTAAAACATCCTCAAAGCATTATGCAAAGATTTTTCAAAAGTCTAAAACAATGTTAGAAATTTATATCAGACATTGTAATAAGCTCTAAAATAGGGTTCTTTAAATCCAAAAAATTTATTAGACTCGTTATTTTTAAAATAATTATAAACTCAATATTATTAAACTGAAATAATAGTATACTCAAATCTTACATTAAATTTCTAAATCAAAGTACAAAATTTCATACCTTCATAATTAATTTAAACACTTGTTTCAAAATGAATATTCTAATTCAAAATTTAAATAGTAAATAAACCTATAAACTTTACTATTAGTACTTTGAAATCAAGTAAATATTTCAAACTATACTTCCAACATAGGGATTCAAATTTATTTGTCAAGTATATTGCGATAAATAAACTTCGCAAATCAAATTTTTTTTCCCATTTATATAATATCTTTAAATTCTACATTCAAAGAAATTTATATAAATTTTACTTGCAATATTCATTTGCAATTCAATTATCTTTAGTACTTTAAAAATTTTCAAAATCCATTTGTAAAATTTCCTGCTTCCTTTATAAGTAACATTTATATGTTTAAATGAAACCTTTATAAACATATGAAAACTATTTGGAAATAGATATTCACATCATTAGTTATATTTACAAGGAAGTTATTTGAAAGCATTAAATCCATAATTCATAAATTTATTAATTTACCTCAAGACACTTTGCAAACATTATTAATAAATCAATAATCATTTGCTTTAAATATTTTTATTTAATTAATAACTTCCAAAATATTTATAATTTTCTATTAAACCATGTAGTATATAAATAAATAATATTTTAAAGATTATATTCAAAAAGGAAAGGAAGGTAGATTCTGGAAATAGAATATAGGTGAACAACTAAAGCAGAGCAGATAAGGTAGATTCAAAAGAATAGTATCGGGCACGAATCGTTAAATCAAACCATAAAATTTTAAATTTCAAATATTAATTCAAAATTTCTTTGTTGGGAAAAATACTTTTATAATAAATACCTTTACAATAATACTTTTATAATAAAATACTATTATATCGAAATAAATTTTCCTTTCGAAAATACTTTTATAACTCAATGTTTCAATAAGTTTATCCTCATTCTTACAGACTCTGGCCATGCGTTGATCAGGCGCAAAGCTAGAATTCTTCAAGTACTTAGTAGACTTATTTCAACACCCAGTGAAAATACTTGAAAAACCTTTAAAAAAGATATGGAAAGTACAATCCAAGCAAAACAACCAAACCAAAACCTTTGTCCGACCATGGTTCGTAGATACACAATGGTTACGCCTGGATCCCCCAGGAATCAATCCATATCCGTAAGCTTTCTCAGCCCTCCGAGTTACGCCATGATGACTAGTAGAGTGCAGGATACACAATGGTTACGCCTGGGTCCCCCAGGAAACAATCTGTACCCCTAGGCTGTCTCAGCCAGGAAGTTTCGCTACTATTCGTGACCTACACAGATTGCAGGATACACAATGGTTGCGCCTGAATCCCTAGGAAACAATCCGTACCCCTAGGCCAGACTCAGCCAGGCAATTGCGCTATGCAGTCGTGAGAGAAAAAAAACCATGGGTTACGCCACGGTGAGAACACTCGAGTGTTACATCCGGAAAACCAAAAACCAGAGAGAATAATATCGATAGAATGAATCCACGATGTGGCCACAAAGCGGATATCAAGCAGAAGGCACTTTCCATATCTTTAATTCAAAAATATATATCATATAATACCTTTTCAAATCACTTTCAAATATCATACTTATATAAAGTCCATTATATATAGGATTCCGATTTCAAATCGAATACTTTCCAAATCAATAATCTCGAATATATCAAATCATTCTTATATAAATTCTGTTATATATAAAATTTATCTCTTCAGATCGAATACCTTCCAAAATCAACTATTTCAAAATCAATTGTACTTATACTAAGTCCATCTTAAGCAAGAATAAAAATTTACAAAATAAATTTCGCTATATGAAAAGCCATATAGAATTGAACATCTTTGGTTTATAAAAGGTTTTGAATTTAGAATAGTTATGTATTTTTGTATATAAAACGGTTGTGTAAAATAGTTTGTAAAATAGTTTTGTACATAAAATAATTTTGTGAAATAGTTTATAAAAAAGTTTGGTAAATAAAATAGAATAAGATAGTTTGTATAAGAAAAATAAAAGAAATAGTTTTGTAAAAATGGTTTTAAATCAATAGTAGTTTTGCATAGAAGAAGATTGCAATTTAAATTATGAAGATATCCAACCCTACAACTTTCAATTTCAGCACCAAAGCATATCAATAATATTAGAACATAAGATGTACGTATGTCATCATTTCGCAAATTCACATTCGATCGCTCGCTCGATCACACAAGTTAGCTTTCGAACTAGTATTGTCTATTCAACTTCCCTAATGCGGACTTCGATATGGTTTCTTGACTAGAAACCATCATTCTCCTTGCGTAGCCATATACTATGATAGAGAATTCTATAACCAAACCAAAAATCCATATCAAATATTCGCCATCAAGAATCGAATGAAAAATCTCAACACGAAGTGATGTAATTCACATAGAACTTCTGTATTCAAATCCAGATTAAATTAATTTTGCGAATAAAATAATATACATACAACTTATGTAATTATTCCAATTTGTTTCATCACAATTTCATTCAATTAAATTCATTTTTAATCTCATCGATTAACACAAATATCACTTCATACTTTAGTATTTGTTTCACAGAATTTCTCCACTTAATATAAACATTAATATATCCATTCTCTTAATATTGTTTATATTTCTCTTTAATTTAAATTATATTCATTTCACATGTAATATTTCTTATTTAAAACTAATTTATTTGCAAATCATTTCATAAGGAATTTCTTTACGACCAATTTATAAAACTTAAATCCTTTTTATAAGATATTGTTTGAGTTTAAAGTTATCACAACTTTATTTATAACCATTTATTGCAACATCTATTTATTTCATAACAATTTACAAGTCATGGCTTTATTTGAAATCATTTCACTTTTAATTCATATTGCTTATTCCATTTAGTTTCACCTTTACCTTTAAATTTATTTATGACATGTTTCTAAATGTTAATTAAGTTTATAAACATATTTTTCCAATTTAATCGTATTTACAACATTTCCTTAATCACTATTTCAATTTAAAGATCCAAAGGCATAAAGTACACACTTGTATATTATTACATTTCATGCCAAGAATGTATACCCCAATTCCATTCATTTACTAAACATAGATATAACAAATTAAACCTCTTTTACTTGCTTTCAAATTAAGATTATCAATTCAACTACATAATTCAACCTAATTATCAAGTTTCACTCATATATTAATACAAAAGGGTGTCGATTATCCAAAATATCCAAATAATCCATTTTTTCCAATAGGTGAAACTACATGTAACGACCCAGAATTTTATTAATTAAAAATTTAATATTTAATTAATTTTAAGTATTAATAAGTGAATTTATAAGTCAAATAAATTTTAATTTGAATTATTGGATTTAATTGGATAATTTAATCGATAATTTAATATGTTAAATTATGGAAATAATTGAAATTTGGGTTAAATATGATTGGAAATGATTTGTAAAATTTTATTTTATCATATGGAAGTTAGAACGATATTATAGAACTTTTAAAATCGAATTAAAAGTTAATTTGTGAAAATTGAATATTTTAATAATTAAATCGACTAGTGAAAATAGTCAATTTTTGAACATTCTCAGAATTGAACGAAACCAGTTCCATTGGATCCGTAATAGTTATTTATTACCGGATTTCAATTTTCGTGTCAATCGGAGCTATCGTTTGATCGTAGCAGCTCGAAACGCATCGAATTATTTTCAATTTTAATTTGGCGAGTTAAAATAGCCATTTTTCAAAAAGTCTCGGATTTCGACGAAACCAGTTTCATCGGATCCGTAATGTGATATTATTGTAAGGTTTCAAATTTCGTGTCAATTGGATTTACCATTTGTCCGGTACAAATTAAAACGCCTAGAAATCGATTTAATTCGGTTTAATTCAAATCGAACGTTTATTGCCATAACTCGCACAGATGTCCGAATTAGCTTTCGAAACCTTTTCCATTGTGTCCGGAATGCAGGGTAAACCCTAGAAACGCTGGTTACGGCGCGTAAATCGGAGTTCGGAATTTCCGGAATGAATAGTGTTTGAGAATTTCCTTATAAATAGCCCTTCACTCTAAAAAAATAAAAAATAAAAACTAAACCTAACCCTAATCTATAGCCAGCCGCCACCTCTCTTTTTAAAGGCCAGAATTTTTCGAAATTCATTCCTCAATTACTTCCAATCCATGAAGTTTTAGCCAAAGTGATCAACTACAACATTGTAGAGGGTAACGAGAGCTTTAAATCCATACAGTTGAGATCGTGTTTGGAGCATCAGAGGAGGAGCAGGAGGGGGCCGTTTGTGGCATGTTGCGCACTCAACCCTAGGCTCATGGGGCAGCCGAGCTTCATGCTGGGGGTGGTGGAGGTAGCTCTTGCAATGAGCTTCGACATGGCGGTGATGTGATCGAGTATAGTCGTCGTTTGAGGTTGAAAATCAAAACCCTAGTTCAACGTGATGGGTTCTTTGGTTCGGCCTGTACATGATGCGTGCGCGTGAAGAAGAGAGGGAGGGGGGTTGCGTCCTACGGTTCTGATGCAAGGGGTTTGAGATCAAGGGCCCTGATGCATTCTAGGTTATAAAAGAAAATAAAAATTGTAATTTATATGCTTTATAAAATCGTGTAACTTCAAATAATCATATCTTTTTCATATGAGGTCGAAAACGCGCGAAACCAGTTGCGTTGGAATCGTATGGACGAGCACTACGCGATGAAAATGGATTGGAGTCGTTTGGATTTAGTGAGAATTTTGGGTAAAATTAAACGTCCGTTTAATTTTATTCGAAATAAATCGCTAAAACGAAATTGAAATCAAGGTGAGAACTTCTCACTCAATCGAATCAGTTTCGATTTTATTTTAAATAGTTAGATTTAAAATATTTGAATGCATGTTTGAATGATGATTGATATCTATTGGTTGTTAAAATAGATATTATACGCCGTTAGTAAGCGGATGTTATTTATTAAAAACATATACCGCGAATATTTCATAAACAGTGAAATTGGTATTATATATAATAGCAATATATATATATTTGCATATGTATATATTGGAGTTATTGATTTCCCGCATTTGTTTAGCGGATGAGACCCTATTGCGCCATTATTAAGCGGATAATATTTAATAAAAACATATATCGCGATAATTTCGTACTGGAGCGAAATTGGTATTGTGCTAATGTTTGTGAATGCAGGAAAACAGGTTGGAGGGATCCAACTGGATTCCTCAACAGTTTTATTTGATTTCAGATATTTTGATATTTGATGGACTATCATATACGATATATGATGCCGTGGTTGTCGTGATTGACTATTTGGTGTGTAGCATCATTGGACCAAGTTTTGGAATTTTAAAATAATTTATAAAGTGATTTTTGAAAATATACTATATGTTTGGAATCTGATCTATTTTGAATAAATAAACGTTATAATTTTTAAAGTTATAAAAATTTTGATTTTTGAGAAATATAGTTAAAAACTGATTTTTGAGAATATGATGCTATTGATTTTATAAAATAGTTTAATCGGGATTTTAGAATTTATTGTGAAAAGTTTAAATATAGGATTTATAAAATTTAATTATTTTATGAATCAAAATGGTGAAATAATAAAGGAGATTAAAGACGTTTTAAAGAATAATATAAATTGATTTATATTAAGAGATTTATAAATGGATATTTATAAATTGAAATATTGACATTTTAAAACAAGTTTTTATAAGTGTTGGAATGAAGTGAAAATGAATTTCATAAATGAATGAAATTTATAGAATTTTAAACAGTGAAGTTATAAATGGAATTTTATAAACAGAAGGTTTATAAAATTTATAAAGTTATTGAAAGAATGAATTTTGGATAAATAAACAATCTTATAAGTTATAAGATTTATAATTTGGGAAGTTAAAAGAACGATTTTGTAAAATAATCGTTTTATAAGTGTTTAACTTATAATGTGAACTTTTGTTTTATAATTGAGTTATAAATCGAATAGGTTAATAAAGGAATTTATAAAGGAAGTAGTTACAAAATAAATAGAAATGGAATTTATTAACGTTGTTTTATAAATTCGAAATGACTTATGTTGATAAGTAAATTGTTGAAACTTATTTATGGAGTTATATTCATGTTTTTGACTGAGAATAATCCTTTGAAATAAAATGAATAAAAGGATGAAATTGATTAACGTAGTATATTCACGTTTTTGAATAGTGAATGATATGTTAAAGAAATTGTTTAAAATGTGATATTTTGAATTGAATTAAAACGATCTAACGATGTTTTAAATGTGTTGAGATTCGAAACCATAGATTTCAACATTTATTGTTGAACTAGACGTTTTTGAGAAATAGAAGGAAATGGTGGGCTATAACACTATTGTTATAGTAAATGATTTCCGAAAGGAAATGTTTTGTATAGTATTGGGATTTATATATCTATCTTAAAATTCAAATCCCTATACTAGTGATTTTGGGTTGTCGTAACGATGTTTTACGCAACATTCGTTTTGGCCCAAATAAATATGATTAAGAGAATGATTTCCTTAAAGAATGAAATATATACTTAATTTCGATTGAAGTATATTGAGTATTTTCCAAGTGTTGAAAATAAAAGATTTGTGAATTACTTATTAAATAAGTATGGAAATGTTTTCCAATATGAAGTGAATATTTAGGATTTATCTTTTTTGAAGATAAATTGAAATGAATAATTGAAATCGTTATTCATAAATATTGTGAAATATAAATTCATTATGGAATTTATAAAAGGAAGTGGAATTTGTTTAAAAATAAATATTGATTTATTTTTGAAGTATTGAAAATTATATATCTTGTAAAGATATTTTAGAAAATAAATAATTTGGAAAATTATTTGGAAACTGGTGATGTGTGCATATCCATTGATAGTTCAATAACCGACTATCAATATTTCCCTTTGAATGGGTATTTGATGTGATTTGTTTGAATTTGAATGCCACACTTATTTTTGAATAAGCGCTCACTATTCGGGTTAACCGAGAAAGGACCATGGGGTCGTATAACCCATTCCGAATATGTGATACGTCGTTATGAATCGCATTGAAGATCGGTGTTGAAGACCCGGTATCTGCGAGAGCGATAGGATGACCTGTCGATTGACTCTGCACCGAGTTGCTCCGGTATAGAGTTCTCCATATGTGATGGTGAATCCGATCAGGATCGTGAATATCCGGATTGCAAGGACTTCTTTGTAAGTGCCTTCGGTTTTGTTCGAGCCCGGAACAGACTTGTATGGATTGTATGTCTGACATTACAAACTGAGATATAAAGCCGATTTCATTCAAATATATTTCTGTTGGTGGCGGAGAATTTATTCTTTTAGCTTAACACCCTTCTCTGATCTCAGAGGTTATGTAGTTGAAGGTTATCAGCGATATATTCCCAATTTGGTAATGTGACATGCTGAGTGTTGCTGTAAATGATCATTGTGTTGATTATTTGTGATAGGATCGTTTATTTGATCGTCTATCTTGGTGATCATTTCAATGATCATTTGTTGACCCAAAGCATGGCTTTTGTATAAAGTATGTTTTTATGGACGTGACTTCGTCGAGCCTCACACCCCGTGAATGGTCAAAACAGGAAAGATGCAGCAAGGTTATGAGGGGTAGCGCCCTTTAGGATGTGTGCATTTCCTTCTGGAAAAGGGTGGTATCATGGTATGGAGCCCAGATACTTACTCATGTTGAAAACACTTTGTTATGATTGTGTGAATTGATTGCGAGCGCTCGGTGAAAAGGTCCCAAAGGACCGGGGGATGGCATATTCGGTCAGTTGTTACTCAGTTAGGGGTAACCCGACCTTGTGTTGGTAGAGATCCGGTTTGGTTCTCGGGGATGTCCATCTAGAGGCATTCTCATGTGGCAATGGGAAGTTCCTTGGCCTGATCATTCGTTGGAAATCGAATTCCCAATACGAAACTTGTACGATATTAGTTGTAGAACCTGCCATTCACTTTTGGTGGTCACCACTGTTTGGATGGTAGCTATAGTAGGCATAGTTCGAAATGTCTATGTTGGCTAAGATTTATATTCTACTTTCGAAATGAATTTTTTTCTACACTATGCACTAATAATAATATCAAATGTTCTTTTAAATGCGTATCAAGCATCTTTGACTATCATAAGGAGAAATCTCCTCCGATTCTGCGTTTGCATTGTGTGTGTGTGCGGGAGGCCTTATGGTAGTCTCATTTTTAAAAGCATTGCGAATTGAATTTAAAAATATTCCTCTATTTTGATTTTAAAGAAAAATAAACTGTTTAAGTTCCCACACCAGTCTCATGACTGACTCGGAGTTTATTGTTTTCCTTCCTAAACTCTGGGTGCCCACCAATTTCTACACGGGCAGTCAAGAGTTAAGGTTTCTCAGGATATTCTGGAGTTGCTGGAGGCAAGCTGGATGGGATGGCGTAATTACTAGTATATAGTATTTCTTTTCCGCTGCACTGTTTGTTGTTGTTGTTATACACTCTGATGATATGATGTAATGAAATGTAATGTGTAAAATGTAATAACTGATATAGTTCTTTGTTTAAAGATTATTCATTTATTATTATATGTTGTTCCACTGCGAATTGTGAGATTCCGTTGTTGTTCTGTTGTTTTCTATTCCATTCTATTTTCTTTCCGTTCTATTTTCTACTTTCTTTTCCCTCTATTTTCTATCTTCTTATCTCTTCTTCTATCTCTTCCTTTTTCAAAAACATTGATAATTCGTATTTCTGTTCATCTTGAATTAATCTATGGAGATTAGTGTATATTCAAGGGGTACGGATTTGCGGGTCTTCACAGTTGGTATCGGAGCATATAGTTAAGCGACAACCATGGTTCTGTTGGGTATTACTCATTAGAGATAGAGTCATTAGTACTCTAGAATGAGTTTGAGTGTAATAATAGCTATGAGAGCGTATTTGTTAGTGAATATGAAATTGTTTTATATTGTGATGATTGCTTTGTTGAGTGGCATATGAACCTTCGTCAGCGTGGTCTCGACAACTATGCCGAAGGGGTTTCTAAACACTTGAATAGAACAATTCGACACAATATTGTTTTAAATTGGGTAAATGAAATAATTTTACTTGATTATATTTTATATATAAAGGAATAATTTTTCAGAATTATTAAAGTGTATATAAGTGATTGTTTAGTTGTTTGAATAATCTAAATAAAAGAATAATTGTATAAGCAAAAGAATTATAAGAATTGAATTATAATTAAAGTGATTTACAATTGTGAAATAAACTTATACATATGAGAAGTGAAACTAATGAATATATTTATGAATATGAGTTGTAAATAAAAAATGAATTTAAAGTTAAATGGAGTATAAACTTGAGTTATATAAATGAATTGGAAATTGAATTGGATTAAAGGATTGAATATTAATCAATTAAATGTGAATTTAGTTGATATGAAAAAATGAATGTAAGTGTTAATTCATTAAAATCTAATGTTACTGAAAGTTGAAAGATTGAATGAAAATCAATTTAATTTAAACCAATTGTAAGCAAAGGAAATTTGGTTGTAATTAATGTACATTGGTTGTTATATGATTGTTAATTGATTGATTGTATATAATTCATTAAGTGTTAATGAAATTAGAAGCTAAAGTAATTGAAATTCAATTGGAAGTTAAATGAATTAAATAGAATTGAATTTGATTTGGTAGTGAACCAACTTGAATATGAATTAGTGAATATAAACTAATTGAAAATGAATGTTGGAAACATCCATTGTTAATAAATCAAATGTGGTTAAATTGAAAACCTATTTCATTGAATATTAATGAGAATATGAATGAATATTTGTTGGTTATGAATGATAGTTGGTTGATGTTTGCATTTGTTGCTTTTGTTTCAATTGCTAAGTTGACATATATAGTTATTATGTTGCTATATGATGTATATTGAGATTATTTTCATATATGCATGTTCTCATGTTGCTTGTTGAGTGTTTAGTAGGTGTGGATCGCGTTTGCTTCGCATTTGGAGCTCGCTTTCGCGCTATATTAGCCGTATATGCTTGCTAATAAAATATAAGGTACATATCTCGGATTACGTACCATACTTTTATACTTTTTCCCTTCGGGATGCCTCATTACTTGATGAGATGTATATTTGTGATATATATACTGTCATTTCTTTCGGATCGAGCCGCGCAAAGGAGACTGGCGAATTTTTCCGAAAATTTAAGGCGTTAGAAAATTTTTGAGAAAATTGGAAAATTTTGAAAACTTTAACTTTGATTTGGAGTTGAAAGTTAAACGATAGTAGTTGTTTTTGAAAAGATAACTAGGTAAGATTGGAAAACTTAGTAAAGTTATTGTAAGAAATTTAATTATGGATTTTGGGAAAGTTAATAAATTCTATAACTTTTCTTACTTAATAATTTCGAGGACGAAATTCTTTTAAGAGGGGAAGATTGTAACGACCCAGAATTTTTATTAATTAAAAATTTAATATTTAATTAATTTTAAGTATTAATAAGTGAATTTATAAGTCAAATAAATTTTAATTTGAATTATTGGATTTAATTGGATAATTTAATCGATAATTTAATATGTTAAATTATGGAAATAATTGAAATTTGGGTTAAATATGATTGGAAATGATTTGTAAAATTTTATTTTATCATATGGAAGTTAGAACGATATTTTAGAACTTTTAAAATCGAATTAAAGTTAATTTGTGAAAATTGAATATTTTAATAATTAAATCGACTAGTGAAAATAGTCAATTTTTGAACAGTCTCAGAATTGAACGAAACCAATTCCATTGGATCCGTAAT
Source organism: Allium cepa (assembly GCA_030765085.1). NCBI lineage: Eukaryota > Viridiplantae > Streptophyta > Magnoliopsida > Asparagales > Amaryllidaceae > Allium > Allium cepa. The sequence continues at coordinate 603,990,089 of CM060945.1, read as the reverse complement.
AGTTAGTTATTACCGGATTTCAATTTTCGTGTCAATCGGAGCTATCGTTTGATCGTAGCAGCTCGAAACGTATCGAATTATTTTTAATTTTAATTTGGCGAGTTAAAATAGCCATTTTTCAAAAAGTCTCGGATTTCGAAGAAACCAGTTTCATCGGATCCGTAATGTGATATTATTGTAAGGTTTCAAATTTCGTGTCAATTGGATTTACCGTTTGTCCGGTACAAATTAAAACGCCTAGAAATCAATTTAAATCGGTTTAATTCAAATCGAACGTTTATTGCCATAACTCGCACAGATGTCCGAATTAGCTTTTGAAACCTATTCCATTGTGTCTGAAACGCGGGGTAAACCCTAGAAACGCTGGTTACGGCGCGTAAATCGGAGTTCGGAATTTCCGGAATGAATAGTGTTTGAGAATTTCCTTATAAATAGCCCTTCACTCTAAAAAAACAAAAAAAAAACTAAACCTAACCCTAATCTATAGCCAGCCGCCACCTCTCTTTTCAAAGGCCAGAATTTTTTGAAATTCATTCCTCAATTACTTACAATCTGTGAAGTTTTAGCCAAAGTGATCAACTACCACATTGTAGAGGGTAACGAGAGCTTTAAATCCATACGGTTGAGATCGTGTTTGGAGCATCAGAGGAGGAGCAGGAGGGGCCGTTTGTGGCATGTTGCGCACGCAACCCTAGGCTCATGGGGTAGCCGAGCTTCATGCTGGGGTGGTGGAGGTAGCTCTTGCAATGGGCTTCGACATGGCGGTGATGTGATCGAGTATAGTCGTCGTTTGAGGTTGCAAATCAAAACCCTAGTTCAACGTGATGGGTTCTTTGGTTCGGCCTGTACATGATGCGTGCGCGTGAAGAAGAGAGGGAGGGGGGTTGCGTCCTACAGTTCTGATGCAAGGGGTTTGAGATCAAGGGCCCTGATGCATTCTAGGTTATAAAAGAAAATAAAAATTGTAATTTATATGCTTTATAAAATCGTGTAACTTCAAATATTCATATCTTTTTCATACGAGGTCGAAAACGCGCGAAACCAGTTGCGTTGGAATAATATGGACGAGCACTACGCGATGAAATTGGATTGGAGTCATTTGGAGTTAGTGAGAATTTTGGGTAAAATTAAACGTCCGTTTTATTTTATTCGAAATAAATCGCTAAAACGAAATTGAAATCAAGGTGAGAACTTCTCACTCAATCGAATCAGTTTCGATTTTATTTTAAATAGTTAGATTTAAAATATTTGAATGCATGTTTGAATGATGATTGATATCTATTGATTGTTAAAATAGACATTATACGCCGTTAGTAAGCGGATGTTATTTATTAAAAACATATACCGCGAATATTTCATAAACAGTGAAATTGGTATTATATATAATAGCAATATATATATATTGGCATATGTATATATTGGAGTTATTGATTTCCCGCATTTGTTTAGCGGATGAGACCCTATTGCGCCGTTATTAAGCGAATAATATTTAATAAAAACATATACCGCGATAATTTCGTACTGGAGCGAAATTGGTATTGTGCTAATGTTTGTGAATGCAGGAAAACAGGTTGGAGGGATCCAACTGGATTCCTCAACAGTTTTATTTGATTTCAAATATTTTGATATTTGATGGACTATCATATACGATATATGATGTCGTGGTTGTCGTGATCGACTATTTGGTGTGTAGCATCATTGGACCAAGTTTAGGAATTTTAAAATAATTTATAAAGTGATTTTTGAAAATATACTATATGTTTGGAATCTGATCTATTTTGAATAAATAAACGTTATAATTTTTAAAGTTATAAAAATTTTGATTTTTGAGAAATATAGTTAAAAACTGATTTTTGAGAATATGATGCTATTGATTTTATAAAATAGTTTAATCGGGATTTTAGAATTTATTGTGAAAAGTTTAAATATAGGATTTATAAAATTTAATTATTTTATGAATCAAAATGGTGAAATAATAAAGGAGATTAAAGACGTTTTAAAAGAATAATATAAATTGATTTATATTAAGAGATTTATAAATGAATATTTATAAATTGAAATATTGACATTTTAAAACAAGTTTTTGTAAGTGTTGGAATGAGGTGAAAATGAATTTCATAAATGAATGAAATTTATAGAAATTTAAACAGTGAAGTTATAAATGGAATTTTATAAACAGTAGGTTTATAAAATTTATAAAGTTATTGAAAGAATGAATTTTGGATAAATAAACAATCTTATATGTTATAAGATTTATAATTTGGGAAGTTAAAAGAACGATTTTGTAAAATAATCGTTTTATAAGTGTTTAACTTATAATGTGAACTTTTGTTTTATAATTGAGTTATAAATCGAATAGGTTAATAAAGGAATTTATAAAGGAAGTAGTTACAAAATAAATAGAAATGGAATTTATAAACGTTTTTTTATAAATTCGAAATGACTTATGTTGATAAGTAAATTGTTGAAACTTATTTATGGAGTTATATTCACGTTTTTGATTGTGAATAATCCTTTGAAATAAAATGAATAAAAGGATGAAATTGATTAACGTAGTATATTCACGTTTTTGAATAGTGAATGATATGTTAAAGAAATTGTTTAGAATGTGATATTTTGAATTGAATTAAAACGATCTAACGATGTTTTAAATGTGTTGAGATTCGAAACCATAGATTTCAACATTTATTGTTGAAATAGACGTTTTCGAGAAATAGAAGGAAATGGTGAAATATAACACTATTGTTATAGTAAATGATTTCCGAAAGGAAATGTTTTGTATAGTATTGGGATTTATATATCTATCTTAAAATTTGAATCCCTATACTAGTGATTTTGGGTTGTTGTAACGATGTTTTACGCAACATTCGTTTTGGCCCAAATAAATATGATTAAGAGAATGATTTCCTTAAAGAATGAAATATATACTTAATTTCGATTGAAGTATATTGAATATTTTCCAAGTGTTGAAAATAAAAGATTTGTGAATTACTTATTAAATAAGTATGAAAATGTTTTCCAATATGAAGTGAATATTTAGGATTTATCTTTTTGGAAGATAAATTGAAATGAATAATTGAAATCGTTATTCATAAATATTGTGAAATATAAATTCATTATGGAATTTATAAAAGGAAGTGGAATTTGTTTAAAAATAAATATTGATTTATTTTTGAAGTATTGAAAATTATATATCTTGTAAAGATATTTTAGAAAATAAATAATTTGGAAAATTATTTGTAAACTGGTGATGTGTGCATATCCATTGATAGTTCAATAACCGACTATCAATATTTCCCTTTGAATGGGTATTTGATGTGATTTGTTTAATTTGAATGCCACACTTATTTTTGAATAAGCGCTCACTATTCGGGTTAACCGGGAAAGGGCCATGGGGTCATATAACCCATTCCGAATATGTGATACGTCATTATGAATCGCATTGAAGATCGGTGTTGAAGACCCGGTATTTGCGAGAGCGATAGGATGACCTGTCGATTGACTCTGCACCGAGTTGCTCCGGTATAGAGTTCTCCATATGTGATGGTGAATCCGATCAGGATCGTGAATATCCGGATTGCAAGGACTTCTTTGTAAGTGCCTTCGGTTTTGTTCGAGCCCGGAACAGACTTGTATGGATTGTATGTCTGACATTACAAACTGAGATATAAAGCCGATTTCATTCAAATATATTTCTGTTGGTGGCGGAGAATTTATTCTTTTAGCTTAACACCCATCTCTGAGACGTATGAGCTCAGAGGTTATGTAGTTGAAGGTTATCAGCGATATATTCCCAATTTGGTAATGTGACATGCTGAGTGTTGCTGTAAATGATCATTGTGTTGATTATTTGTGATAGGATCGTTTATTTGATCGTCTATCTTGGTGATCATTTCAATGATCATTTGTTGACCCAAAGCATGGCTTTTGTATAAAGTATGTTTTTGTGGACGTGACTTCGTCGAGCCTCACACCCCGTGAATGGTCAAAACAGGAAAGATGCAGCAAGGTTATGAGGGGTAGCGCCCTTTAGGATGTGTGCATTTCCTTCTAGAAAAGGGTGGTATCATGGTATGGAGCCCAGATACTTACTCATGTTGAAAACACTTTGTTATGATTGTGTGAATTGATTGCGAGCGCTCGGTGAAAAGGTCCCAAAGGACCGGGGGATGGCATATTCGGTCAGTTGTTACTCAGTTAGGGGTAACCCAATACGAAACTTGTACGGTATTAGTTGTAGAACCTGCCATTCACTTATGGTGGTCACCACTGTTTGGATGGTAGCTATAGTAGGCATAGTTCGAAATGTCTATGTTGGCTAAGATTTATATTCTACTTTCGAAATGAATTTTTTTCTACACTATGCACTAATAATAATATCAAATGTTCTTTTAAATGCGTATCAAGCATCTTTGACTATCATAAGGAGAAATCTCCTCCGATTCTGCGTTTGCATTGTGTGTGTGTGCGGGAGGCCTTATGGTAGTCTCATTTTTAAAAGCATTGCGAATTGAATTTAAAAATATTCCTCTATTTTGATTTTAAAGAAAAATAAACTGTTTAAGTTCCCACACCAGTCTCATGACTGACTCGGAGTTTATTGTTTTCCTTCCTAAACTCTGGGTGCCCACCAATTTCTACACGGGCAGTCAAGAGTTAAGGTTTATCAGGATATTCTGGATATTCTGGAGTTGCTGGAGGCAAGCTGGATGGCATGGCGTAATTACTAGTATATAGTATTTCTTTTCCTCTGCACTGTTTGTTGTTGTTGTTATACACTCTGATGATATGATGTAATGAAATGTAATGTGTAAAATGTAATAACTGATATAGTTCTTTGTTTAAAGATTATTCATTTATTATTATATGTTGTTCCACTGCGAATTGTGAGATTCTGTTGTTGTTCTGTTGTTTTCTATTCCGTTCTATTTTCTTTCCATTCTATTTTCTACTTTCTTTTCCCTCTATTTTCTATCTTCTTATCTCTTCTTCTATCTCTTTCTTTTTCTAAAACATTGATAATTCGTATTTCTATTCATCTTGAATTAATCTATGGAAATTAGTGTATATTCAAGGGGTACGGATTTGCGGGTCTTCACACTACATGTCAACAAACGACAAAATTCACATCAACATTTCAATTTCACAAACAAATATCCTAATTATTCATTTTATTCTCTTTAATACACCATTATTAAACTCTTGTTTAGTCCATTAATTCAATCAACAATAATTAACCAATGTTTGTAATTTGATTAAATACAACAAGTCAACAAAATGATAATAATTAAATATTACCATTTCATAAATCAAACACATTGCAGATAACCATACTAGTCTTAAAAATTTATTCCTTTATATATATCATATAATATTAGGAAAAATAATTTCATTTCAAAATTTATATAAAACATTTATATAACACTAATAAATACGCGCTCTCATATATACACTCAGACAACTCATTCTAGGGTATTACCACCCAATCTCTAATGAGTTAACCCCAAACATGCTAAGGTTGTCTAAACCTAAGCTCTGATACCAACTGTAACGGGCCGCGCCAGTGGGGTAACACCCATCGTAGCATACATCAGTACCTGTGTTTTGCCTTTACGGCCAATCTCTCGACTGCACCACCAACCCCCGCGGGCATGTAGGAGTAAGAGTCAACCGTTCGCTTCCAAATCAGGAAGCGAGAACCCCCTATCATGCTGCACCCTCCAAGTGCAATGGCAGACACACATGTCAGAATCAAACCATTCAAAAGGGAGGAATGTTAATGGGGTAAATAAGAAAAAAAAGGAAAGTGAAAAAACAAAATACAAAATCTCGCAGCGTAACGACAAAATATAATAATCAAATAAACAGTTCGTGAAGCTGTTTTACAAATAACATTTGATTACACTTTACAAATTCAAATCGGAGTTATACATATATCATAAATAACCAATAATGCAGCGGTACACAGAATGTAGTGGAATAATAAATAGCAACTATACACTGAATCTTCGTCTTCGTCCACCAGATATAGTCTTCAATGCTGAAAAACTCAGGCTGACCAGAGCATAAAAGAAGATAATACACTCGAGTCAGAACTAAAATTCTTATGCAAATTAAATCAAAAGTATATGAAATAAGGAATGCAGATAACTACATTTTTTGAAGGTTCAAATTTATGGAAATGTTATTATTTCCATATTCAAAATAAAATGGATTTCACAATAGATCCATTCTAGTAAATTTCAAATTTACAAAACAATTCTCAGTTAAACTTCATAGTTTTAGAGATTTGAATTATAAAAATGTTCCAAAGTTTCAATATTCACTTTTGTGGAAACTTCCCAATGTTTCAAAATTTAATTTTGAAAACATTCAAGTAAGGTAACGATAGTTTACTTCCCAAAATCATTTTTATGGCTCAACTAGTAAATCTAAACATACTATTTTTCGTCTGATGTAAATACTTGAAATTCATGGGTTTTACATCCTTATTCAGTGTGCAAATAATCATTATGAAAATTTAAATAATTAGAATAAACTATAGAGTGATAACAAGGATATATCAAATAAATGAACAAATATACATTCAAGCACAATCCATTCAACATTCAAATCAACCAATTCAACAAATCAACCAATTCAATAAAATGTCACAGTAGTTATTAGTCATCACATATTGGAATTTAGCTATTCAAATTAAATATTTATAAATATTCCAAACCAACAATCAAAAATTTATCACTATATGACATGGTTTAACTTGCAACAAAATTTTAGTATTTCGTGAGTGAGTTTAAACACTCACATTTTGGATTTCCCTTGTCTAGACGGATTTGAATCTGCTAATACTTCCTCCTTTTGATTTATTTCCTCGCTATCTTAATCTTTTTTTTTTGGAATGTTTTGGAAGAGACAGAGAAGTTTGTATAGATCTGCATATAAAGAAAAGGATTTGGAAAAAGAAGAATGCATGGAAAAGAAGAAGAAAATTTAAAGAGATGAAGAATTGAAAAAGAAAAGGAAGCTTTGAAAAAGAAGAAGAAGATTTGAAGAAGAATAAAATAAAGAATAAAAATGAAGCAAAAAAAAAGAGAAGAAGGAGATTTAAAAAAAAGGGAATGAGGAAGGTGAAGAGTGAAAAGAAATGAGGCGAAAATTTTATTTGGAAAAAGTAAGTTACAGAAGATGAGATTAGAAATGAGGCGATTAGAAATGAGGCTACAGGAATGAAGATGGAAAAAAATGAAAAGCTAATAAGGTATATATAAACAAACTAGGAATTGAAATAAAGTAAAAATATAAATAGCCCTAAAAGGTAGTATTGAAAGTTGTAAACTAAAGGAATAAATATATCAATAAAGATAAAAATAAATCTTCCGTTTTAAGTATGAAGCTTCAAGAATTGCGAATGAAACGAAGCTACAAGAACTAATGATGCACAAGCAAAATAAACTTTTGAAACGGAAAATAGTAAATGCTAAATAGAGGGCATGCATATTAATTTGGATGTTCGCATTAAAAACGAAAAAACAGAAAAGTAAAAAACTTTAGGTAAAGCATTTAAAAAGAGCAAATGAATAAAGGAGAAACAAATGAAAAGAACGTGGAAATTATTAATTATAAATAAATCAAATGAAGAAACCATTAATTTATAAGAAATGAATGATTAGTTTAATTATTAGACTACTTGAAAACGAAAAGAGAGAGATTGCAAGGTGATAATAAATGTAAAGTAAATGAAGGGACCACCTATTTCCTATAAACAAACCTTTTGGGTCCACATTCCAAAACTTGCTCAAATTAATTTATATCAATAAACACAAATATACATATATTTACATTTTTAAATTCGATATTCAAACATTCGTTTTATGCTAATATATGTGCACACTACATTAACTCAATCAATCAATTAACAATCAACCAATCAATTAATCAAACATTCAATATATATTTATTTACGTTACTCAAACAAATTTTTATTGATTAATGAATATATATCAACCAATGCACTATAAAAATGATTTACTTTACTTTTTAATTACTGTAATGGTCACATTAATGTAACCTATTTACAAATTTTAACCATATATAAAATGGAAAAATGAATATAAACTTTTGTCATCAATGTACAACTATAAAAAAAATAATTTCTAATTGATTCCACGATATTTACACAACCACGAACCCTTTGATATATTTAAAAGTTTGAATATTAATGTGCGTGTGTGTATATGTTATTCTAAAATTTAATTTTTTTTGTCCAAAATCATTCTTGTTCAAAATGAAAGTTTTATTTTCATACATCTCAAAGCATGAAACAATTAATAACAAAAGAAATGAAGGGACCATGTACATCACATAACCTTTTTGGAATTCAATTTGTGAAACGTAACCAAATTTGACTTCATTAACTCAAATAATATTCAAATTTGTACTCATTTAATTTTTTTATCTATGCATATAAATAAGATTACTTACCATAAAAATGAAAACGTTCAATTTCGTTTTCCCAAAATGATCTTTTATTTCCATTAACACATCCTTTCTGTTTAACACAAAAGATGCGTTTCTTTTATTAAATCTATTAATTGCAGTCAAAGTTTTCTTCCCTTCTCATTGAAATATTTCAATTATATTAATTACATTTACTTATAAAGTTAAATTTCAAAAAAGACAACTAAAATGGATGAAAAATAAAATAATTGTTTCCTTTAGTCATTTAAGCACATTTATAAATTTGTTGCTTATACAGTAGAGAAATAAATAACTTACTTAAATAAATTATTTTTCCACTCTTGTAATCCATCTATTTGCTAAAACACGGTTCAAATATACTTATATTTCTTCATTTAAATCAATCATTCTATTCTTTATTTTAATGAAATTAAAACAACATTCACAAATGAAAGATCCATTTTATTTTATAATAAATGTTCTTTTCATTAAACCAACTTATATTTAAAGATTACCCCATTAAAGAGTCACAAAAATAATACTTCGTACAACCACATCATTTCTTTATCAATTAATTTCATATTATCATTATAAGTGTACCAAATTTAAGTGCTTACAATTTGAACGTAATATTTCTCAATGAAATTCTCATTATATTTTTAACATAAAACATATGTTGCACATATCATTAATTAATTACCATTTACTTCTATCTCTTACTAATGGCAAAGATATAATTACTATTACTTACAATGATTAAATCTCAAAACATACCTCTAATACAGGGAAGATAATTAATTCAATTGTTTCCTTTGTAATCCAATTTTCTATGTTAAACCCAATATCTATATACTAATTTAATTCCATCATTTAATTACAAATGTAATAAAACTCGTTCATTATATATTTAAATTTCAAACAAATCCTTTTATTTTGATTTACATTCTTGTTATTAAATCAACTATTCCCTTATGCAATTGATTAACATAAGTTTTACACTCACCACTCAACAGTTAACATTTCTTCTTATATCAATTGTAATATTTTAATTACGTTAATTCTCCATTAATTACCATATAAATTTCTAACCGATTTAATAATAAGAAAATAAATGAAATAATGGTTATACGTTAATAATCTATATCTATTAACTTATTCTTTATAAACAAAGGTTAATAAATTTACGTAAAAAATAATTGATTTCATACTCCATATTAAAACCAATTGCAATTAATAACATAAGATTACATCAATTTATACATCATTTATTCTATTCCTTATTAACCTTTATTATTTAAATTGATTGAAATTACGTTAACATAGTATAGTAGTCAATTATATTCAATCAATATTAGCCAATTATATGTTTTATCTCATTAAATTATTTGTTTTAAGATTTATCTTAAAGTCAAAATTTCAAATCTAATAAGATTCAATTAATAAATCCTAAATTTTAATTTCTGACAATATTAAAGCCCAAAACCTTATTAAATTTAATATTTTTAATTATCAAAATATGGGTTGTTATAGTTGTATAAAATGGTTGTAACTCTAATATATCGATGTAAATTGATAGATACAGTTTTCTTTGGTATAACTATTATTATTGATATTATATTTTATCCGCTGCGAATGTGAGAATGTGTGTTTCTTTTCTGTTCTTCTTCTATTTCTTTCTTCTTTTCTCTAACTATTTGGAATTTTCGGGATCGAAAAATTCCGGGTCGTCACGTACAGTCATAAAATATGCGGGTTATTACAAACTCTTTTAGAATCTCTTAAGTATTATTTTATTTAATTAATTATTAGTGGCCTTAATGTAAATAATTTAAGTATATATTTTTGAAAGTGATTATAAAGGAATGGGTAATTTGTTTTAAAAATAAATAGTGGTTTTATTTTTAAAGGTGTGGGAAAGAAATTTACGAGTTGAGACGTAAATTAAATTGATATAAATCGAGAAGGATTAATTGACCGATTAAATGGACTATTTTGGAATGGAAAGTGTATTTTCCTGAAAATCCAAGTATGTCTTCAAAGTAGATTTTTAAGTATAAGAGTTTTTAAAGTTGTTTTAAAAGAATGTTTATGAGAAATTATATTTAAGTTGTTTAAAATTTTAAAGATAAATGTTATTAAGTTAGTTATAGTAGTAATTATTTTAAAGGTTAAATTGGTATTAAGAGTTAAAAGATAATTATTAATATTTATATTTTATAAAGTAACTTTATTTAAAAAAAAACGGTTTGGCTAAAGTTTTTATTTGGGAAATTAGTATAGAATTTCATAACTTTTATTTTAATTAAAGTGTTTTAAGTAGTTTTTATTTAAAGTGTTTTAAAGTATATATTTTTGGATAAAGTGATTTAAAATTATTTAAAAATCTAAAGTATTTAGACTTGGTGATTTTCAGTGAAATAAAACAATTGGGTGGAAATTTATTCCGCGAGAGAAAAAGTGATTTGAAAACTATTTTCAAAGGATTGAAGTGTTACAAAATATCTTGCGAAGATAATTTTAAATAAATAATTTGGGTAATTATTAAGGCCTGATGGTTGTTTGTGGATGTTATTTGATAGTTAAATAACCAACTATAAATATTGGCCAATGCGCTGATTATTTCGAGGAGACCGGGATCGGGATTAATTTCCCAAAAACCACTTCGATCCGATTTGAACATTTCCGTGCGGAAGACAAGAGCTTGGAGTCGAATATGGAGAAGTGAAGTGCAAAGGCTAATCGCTACTAATCCTGAGGGTGATTCCAAAATGGATGTAGTAGGAGTAGTGCCTTCGGTTCCGTTCGGACCGGGAACGGACTTGTGTGGACGAATGCTATCAGAACTTCGTCAGGGGGACGATGAGCATTCTAAGTGGGATGTGTTCTAAAAAGGTAAAGCATGGCCCCAAGCCTCATCGACCGGGAATGGCTAAAACAGGGGAGGTGCAGCAAGGCTATGTAGCTAGCAACCAATTAGGGTAAGGTCATACCCGTCATGATGTCCCTTTTTACTTGACTGTGCGGGCGGTTGCTGACCCCAACCGCGGGGTGATCTTATTCGGACAATCCAATAAGGGGTAGCTCCGGTCGTGCATAGCGGGGGATCAAGAGGGATCCTCGGTACGGTGATCTAAACCATGTACTGTGACGGGCGGTACCCCAGTAGCCCTGCCATTAATAGGAATCCAATCTCCAATAAGTGCCTTCGGACTTGTTTGTATGCCTATCATGTTCGAATTGAATGAATGTAACAATTTCGACTATTTGAATAAGTATTTGTATATAGACATTACTATAATATCAGAGGATTTGATAAGAAATGTTTTGGTTACCGTAAGGTAAAAATCTGGCATGTTTATTTGTGGCTTGGTCTTACGGGATACCTTTGATTTCAAAAGGAATTTGAAAACTTTAATAATCCAATTAGTGTGTTTTCTCCCGCTGGCTTTCCAGACTGACTCGGGTGTTATTTCACTATAATGATTAGGTCAGACCGAGTATTATAGAATACAGGAAAGGATGTTTTAGAGCTCAAGATACGAGCTGGATGACGAGATATATCACACATACTGTTGTATATTACACTGTGTATGACTTAATGCATAGTCTGTTTTTGTGAGGGCAGGTTATGATAACTGTCCAGTTATGTGCTTTGAATTTTGTTGTACTCGGATGATGTAATGTATAAACAAATATAGTTCTTTTTGTTTAAAAATCATTCATTTATCTACTATATATTGTTCCGCAGCGAATGTGAGATTCTGATATTGTTTTCTATTTCTTCTTCTTTCCCTTGCGGTGTAGTTTTTCGGCATTCGATTGTTCGACATTTAATATAATGGACGTATTGATGTCGATTTTCGGACGTCGAAAAATCAAGTCGTTACAATATGCTTCCTAACACTAAATAAGGTACACATCTCGGATTACCTATCGTATTTTTATATTTTTCCCTATGGGATGCTTCATCCTCGAAGATGAGATATATGTATTTAAAATTTACCGATCAAGCCGCGCAAAGGAGACATTCGCGAAATTTTCCATAAATTGAAGAGTTAGGAATTTTTTGAGAATTTTTGAAAAAAATATTGATTTTTATGTTATAACATGGAATGGTATTAGTTGCAATTTGTGAATGAATTTTAAAGACTTGGAATTTTTTTAATTTATTTCAACTAATTGATTTTGGAAAGTTAAAGGCTTAAAAAAATTTGGTAATCTATTTCAACTAATTGATTTTGAAAACTTAACGGGTTTGAGGAATTTTTTTCACTTTCTAATTTTGTGGACGAAATTTCTTTTAAGGGGGAAGAATGTAATGACCTAGAAATTTAGTTAATTGAATTTGGAATATTTAGTTGATTCTAGATATTAAAAAGTTAATTTTATAAGCTAAATAACATAAATTTCAAGTATAACGATTTACCTGATAATTAAATTTTGAATTTAATATTTGGAATTTTTTAAATAAATAAATCCTAAAGTTATAACTATAATCAAAGCAGAACTTACACATTGAAGATCGATAGAATTATCAAGTCAGGAGAACCGTGCAATTTTGTTACATCAATATTTTCTATTTGACCTTAGTTATATCAACCAATAGAAAACTATCGAGTGCATTGTTCCTAGTTATTCAATACCCATAAGTACATAACAATTTGGCGCCATCAGTAGTCATGAATAATATAGTGTAACGACCCGTAATTTTCGACGATTAAATTTATTAATTAAATAAGTTTTAAAATTTGGTGTTGTGAAAATTAAAAATTTAAGATTTAATAACAAGAAAAATAACTAGAATGGTATGTAAAAATGTTAATGTAAGGTAATAGATAACAACATTAATGCAATTTCTATTAATTGAAATGATTATAAATATAAAATTTGGTTATAAATTATGAAGAGTAAATGAAAAAAATGTTGTAATTAAAAGAGAAATTATTTGTAATTAATTGGAATTGGCTAATAATGAATGTGAATCGGTGCTGTGTAAGTGATTATAACATTTGTTGAAGAAAACAAATTTTTAAATGTGAACAAATTAAGTAAAAGGAAACAGTTATTGTTTATCACCTATTTATTTAAATTGTTGAAGTTAAATTGGAAATCAATTACAATTAATCTACTTAAATATTGTAGTTAATGTGAATTAAGATGATAATTGTAGAAGATTGATGCAATAAGATGTAAATCAATGTTAATTATATCCATAGATTAATAATGGGTTGAATAATACAGCTGTAAATCGAAATGAATGAATTTATTGGAATTTAAAATTTTAATTAATGAATTTTTTGCAATTGAAATTAAACATTGTAATTAGTGTAATGTTTGACATTGAATTGGGCATGGGAATTTGTTTCTAAAGAGTATAAGTATATAGGTAATCAGAAATGATAAAATTTGTTAGTTATTAAATTCGAATTGAAAAAATGATTTAATTAATTTAATAATCATTTAATTAATGTAAAATTAGCCATTCTGTACACTATCTCAGATTTTGACAAAACTAGTTTCATCGGATTCGTAATGTTGAATTATTCTAGGATTTCAAGTTTCATAGCGATCGGACTTGTCGTTTGATCGTAGGGGCTCGAAACGCGTAGAAATCAATTTAATTGAATTCAGTTGAAATAAGCTGATTTTAAAAGCTAATGTGTTCATACAATGTAATTCGGACTGAAACATGTTCCCTTAAGTTTAAAAATATCGAAAACATCTATTTCAATATATTGGATGTTCCATTTTCGTTTCAGGAACGAAACGGGCTTTTCAGATCTTTGTTATCGTTTCAATCCAAATCGATCTAGTCCGTCCTTTCTATTTCATCTTTGCTTATGTAAAGCCTGTTATAAACTCTAGTTGTTTCTCATTTCTTATTTCCATACGTACTATTACTACTACCAGTTCCTCCTTCTCAAACGACAGATTATGAAACACTAAATCCCAATTCAATTTCAAATCAAAATCAATTTCAAAAATTCAAACTCCTCAAAACTATAAAAAATTATATATCGTTGGAAAACTCTCGACAAGCGCAACTAAAATCTTTTACTCATTTTCGCAGTCGACTTTTGGTTTGTTTGGAATTAGCCGAAAAATTCTCGGCCATCCGTTTGGTGGTCGATGATTGGTGATGGATCGTTGATTTGGCAATATCGTCCTGTTAATGGACGAGTGGAGCGCATTAGTATGGTTTGTTCAGCGATTTGATGGTTGGATTTGGCAAGAAAATTGAATTAGGGTTCAATTTAAAGTGGCGGCGGCTGGGTTTACTGCGATGTCGATCGGTGTTTGTAATGTTAGAGCGGCGTTAGGGGTTGGGGGGAGTGACCATGATGGCTAGCGGCGGCGAAGGTTTGTGTAGCGATGTAACAACCTGATATTTCAAACCGTTCAAATCAACAATCATCCACACATGTTAGACTTGAATTTCTGAAAATGATAGATTGTTAATTTATATTTGGCAAAACTCAACGTATATAATAAATCAATCGATCACAGAATCACAAACACAGAATAACAAAACAATAAGCAGCGGAATAGATAAATATTAGGTCATGAAGCTACTATATATAGAACATAGTTTAAATGTAACAACCAGATATTTTCAACCATTCACATCCATTATAAGTGCATAGGCAGACACTCATGCCGGAATTGAATTGCTCAAAATACCGTGTTGTAAATAAAATTTTGGCAAACCTCAGAATATACAGTAAATAAAAATCACAGATCACAGACACAGAGTATATAAAAATGCAGCGGAAGAAAAAGAGATAGTAGTTCATGAAGCTACTATATAAAATATAAGATACATCAGAGTTAAAGAAGATACAACAGAAGAGTAACAGGATACATCAGGTACAAATCAGATACATCACTGAACCACTGGATACTGAAACAAAATAGATGGCTGGATCTTCAAGGAAAGCTCCAACGCCGAAGGTGAATCTTGAATGCTAACTCAATCAATCTGACCCGAGCGTAAAGCAAAACACAAAATCGTCGAGTCAAGACATAAATACTTATATACTGTAAATCAACTCAAGCGAACAGTAACAAAATGAATCAGTAACTTAAAGGATGCTTTGGACCGCCCATCCTCTAAGGATCCGTTGAACTATTTACTATGTAGTAATATACGCTATATACGGTAGTGTCTAATCAGTAAAGTATAATCATATAGAAAATAGCGTTAAGGGGATGGTGAACCTTAACGCGGTCGGATCTTTAAAACCAAAATCGTAGTGGGCTCGATATAAGGATATGACACGGCACGCGAGGCAATGCCAGGGTGGATACACCGTTTGCACTCCCGGACCGGTGGTGGCGGCAAACCAGCAGCTTCCGCCCATCTCGAACAATACCCCCGAATCAAAGTGGCGCCACCGAATCGAATCACAACAGTAATAGAATGGTTTTCGATGGAGCATGCTCGATGAAAGGGTGCGACCCTTTGTGTAGCCCGGTATAGCTCCTGTTTTAGTCATATATGCCAACTCGTGGGAGTTGGGTCCACGTAATATATACCTCGAGAAAGTCGCCACCATCCTACTTCATTCTGGAATCTCCACCGCGTACACAGTTGTTAAAGTGGTTTTCGGTATTGGCCGGCTATAAGACATTATCTGATCCCGGTCTCTTTAACAACCCATCGTTATTATAACCCGTAGTTATAACTTTAAACATATTTTATACTTCAAAAGAAAATATCATTTCAACCCAAGCATTTCCAAACCATTTCAATATATCAACATACCGTATCTTTCAAATTCAAATATTTATCAAAATAATTATCAAGTCATTTCAAATCATTTTTTTTATACATAAACATCATATCTTCCAAATTCAATATTTATCAAAATAATTATCAAGTCATTTCAAATCATTTTTAATACATAAACATCACATCTTTCAAACTTCATTTTCAAATCGTTTAATTTCAAAATATCACAACTTTCAAAACATCATCTTCGAATCATTTAATATATACCAGAATATCATATCTTTCAAAACTTCATTTCAAATCATTTCAATATATCATATCTTAGCATCTTTAAATTCAAAGATAACATTCAATTATTATCATCTCAAATCACCTTTAAATAATTTATATTCCATCAATATAATTCAAAAAAAATCATTTTAAAAGTGTAATTTTATACTTCCAAATCAAGTATTCAATTTCCAAAGTTCCAAACCATTCTGAGTTCGTTTACTAAGTCAAAAACCATAATTATTACAATTTTAGCATTTCACAGCATATAGAAAAACTATTATAAGTTATACTTGAAAACACTTTAATTCAGCAGAGACAGCATTTAAAACTGCTGTTGAAACTCAGTTTTAGTTGAATTATAGTTCAAAAGAGAAAAGACAGCATTTCAGAAGTGCTGCCGTAGTTCAGATTTCAAAACAAGGTTTAAATGATTTCAGCAAAGACTGCAGACCACAACAGCATTTTACAGGAATGCTGTAATAAACCTGAGTCCAAATATTAGCCTATGAGTTCAGTTACAACAACTACAACATTACAGACCTGCTGTAATAGCTCATTTTTCATAGTTTTAGTTCAATTCAGAAACCATAGCATTTCTGAATGCCATTAAAAGTAAATGCCAGGTTTTAGTGTGTTTCCAACAATTAAATAACTTCAATTTAAAACAAATAAACATTTTAAAAATCATCTTTTTAACATTTAAGATGTTCATTAACATATCATTTGACATATTATTTTTATACAATAAATTTCTTATAAATAAATCCAAATTTCAATAATTCCACTTATTAGTTCAAGTGTCTAATTTTCTTTCTTCACTTTTCAACAAATAAACTTAACACTTCAGATTTATATTACCATTTCACAAATTTAACTAAATTTCCAAATTATTTAATTAATTTAAATCTTTAGTTAAACTCAAATTTCACATTTTCAAGTCAAGTTATATTTTAAAATTTTCACTTTTCAACAGTCATTTATTCAACCACTTAAATTTATAGAAAAATCAATAATTCTTTAATAAATCACTTAAATTCAAATATTAATCAATTTACCATATTTACCATTTTCCAGATATAATTAAAGTCTATTTTATTCATATAACTTAAATATCATTTTTAGTCAAAATTACAAATTTTCAAACATAAGTAATATTTAAAAAATCCAGTTAAACCATTCCTAAATTACATTTTTAACACATAAAAAAATCAAAATCTATTTATTTTAAAACCTTTCTAAATCAAATATCATATATTATATATTTTTAAAATACTTAAAATATTCAAAACACTTTATAGAATAACCACGGGTCTGTATATAGTTTTCTAACCTAGTTTAAGTGATACGGATATGTATCATTTCAATTCGCAGTTTAAAAATAAAAATCCGGGTTCTATCATTTCAAACCCGCAATCCCAAGTCAAAATGAATAATTCAAAAACCATTCGGGCCTATCATTTCATCCCATAACGAATTTTATTCTAACAGGGAACTTGCAGTGTGATCATATACAGAAATAATATAAACAATGTCAATATCGTAATATACAGTCATATATCAGATGTCAGGTGAAAATTAACGGTTTAACATGGTAATAACGTGGCTTAACATATCATACGATCATCATTAACTTGCATAAACATTTTATATTACTAAATACTTGTCATCAATTCACTTTCCATAAGTATAAATGTCAGAGTGAGAAAGACACAAGAGCGATTCCAAAAGTACGACAAACACGATTTGAATTGAATGAATGGAAAGCCTTGATAATGATCTTGTATACAACAAATAAACAAGACCATATAAACATATGCATACAATACAAAACAACATTGAAACTGATTGAAATAAAAACAACAAATGGACAAGATGATTTTACCATGCCTCAATCACTTCAATGCTTGGCCTAAGGGACACTTATGCTCGGCTATGATGATGCTTTGGCCCAGGCATGGCATCATATAGGTCAGGTTTGGATAGGGTTTGGGTCTGGTTTGGACCTAGAAGGTACGGCTACATGGCAAGAGCAAGGTGGTAGTTACAAGGCATGAGAATACAAAGGGTTAAGGCAAACAAGTAGGTTTTTGGTGCACATATGGGTTCGGCCTTGACTGATGTGGGCTTGGCTATTCATGCTACAGGTCAGATCAATGCTAGAGTGGTGCGTGGTGATCAGGTCAGTGGTGGTGGTGGCGGCTATGGTGGTGGTTTGTGTGGTGGATGAAGGAAATGAGGCAACAACGGTCAAAAACATTGTTTTTAGGCATGTAGGTTGCAATTTGAAAGGTTTGGCCACCGTAGATGGCTCGGCCATGGTCATGGCTGGTGGAGTAGATGGTGTTGAGGGCATGGAAGAGATGTAGGAGTTTGTGGCTGCGGCTATGGAGAAGAGGCCGATCCAAACTAGAAGATAAACAAAGCAAAATTTAAAGAAAACAAGGAGAAAAGAAGAATTTACCTAATTTTTTTGCAAGAACGGAGGCCATGGTTTTTTTTAGGGTGTTGGATATTGAAAATTCGTGAATAATATGAGGGAGTCGGCTGCAAAGGATGAGTAAAGGAATGGCTATGATAAATTGATGTATTAATTGAAAAAGAAACGGATAAAACGCCTTTACGTTTCAGGCTTTTAAAACCTCTTAACTTTCTAAACCTTATGCATTTCCTTTTCTTTTTAATTTTATAAAAACAAAATAAGCTCAAAAATGTTATTTAAAACCGAAAATAAGTAAGAATAAAATAAAACAAATAATTTATTTTAAGTAAAATAGAAAAAGGAAATAAGAAATTGCTTAAAAATAGCAACCCTGACATAAAAATTACAAGAAAATCTCCAATGACTTTGGAAAATTTATTACTTCATAAAAAAGTATTATAACACAAAATTTGAATTAAAAATGGTTTTAAAACATTTTCAAGGTAAAATAATAATTTAATTTTTATTAAATAGAATTTTAAATAAAGAAAAATGCAGTAAATACCAAACTAGGCTTTATAAATTGAAATAAATTCAAATAAACTTTAGAAAAATTATATTATCATTTTAAAAATACTTAAAAGTCAAAACATACATAATATAACATATTATCACATGTTAAAATAAAATATAACAAAGAAGAAGTAATTTATACAATTTAAAATAGTCATTTGTTAAATAACCCTATAAACGCACAATATTGTAAAGGGTATAACTTTCACAATTTACATCTGATTTCAACGAAACGAAAAGTAGTGTTCATAGAATTTTATGTACTTTCATAATATAAGAAAAAAATTAAATTTTTAAACTTTTACAATTTTAAGTTAAAAGTCACAATTTGACTATTTTGACCAAAATCAGCATTTCAGGCAAATATTCAACTTACACATGTTTGGAATTATAACTCATATAAAATCAAGATTTATATTTAAATAATAAAATTTAATCATTCCAAATAAGTAAAATAAGTTTTTAAATAAAAATTTTATATTAAAATAATTAAAATATACAATAAAATAATTACAAAATACAGGGTTGTTACACTCTCCCTTACTCAAAATTTTTCGTCCCCGAAAAGGAATGAGGTACGGGAAAGCACAGAAAAAAATAGAATGAGACAAGATTTAGACAAGGTAATAAGAAGATTGAGATTATACCTAGTAACTGTTGTTATAGGTAAGTTTAACAAGGTGGAGGTGATATAGTCAAGAACACAAGCACGAAAAGATCCTTTAAAATCTTATTCGCCCTTTTTCCGTTTGACCGTCGGTCCGTGGATGGTAAGCAGTGGTCAGATCCAGATGAGTACCCAAGATTTTCAAAGATTATAGAAAGATTTCTAAACAGACTGGTGTAAGCAATAGCCTTCCCATTCTGTAACAAGATAAGAGAAATGAGGACAACCAAAAGATAGTTTGAAAAACAAAATAAGATAATAAATTTGAAATCATAATGCTTTGAAATCATAATACTTTGAAATCATAACAATTTAGAGATGTTATCATTTGGAAATCATACTACTAAAATCATAACACTTATAAAATAATCTTCATTTAAACCATTTAAATTCAAGGTCAAATAATATTCATTTCAAAGTTGTAATATTTCTAAGTTCGTTCATTCAATTATAAAATTTTCATTTTTCAAGACATCTCTATTACATAAATAAAATATTTATCATAGCAAGTATAATAATCAAATTTCCCTACACATTTATTCATTTAGACATCAATTAAACTATGAATTGAAGTTAAATAAACATTATTACAAAATGTCCAATTCAAATGTATTTTATTTTATCTATTCAAAGATACATTTTTTATATACACATATTCATTTTAGGAAATGACCTTTATTAAAATTCCTAGGTTACACTTAAGGTTCCATATTAAATCAAATTTGATTTTTCAGTTATTTAAATAAAATTCTTTAAATTTTCTTTTTCTCTTTTTACCTCTGTAAATCTTTTATAACTAAAATTTAAGTGTATAACATTTATTATAACCACTCAAATTTTATTTATAAAATCCTTTTATGTTGTATATTATCCAATTACATATTCAACTTCTGAGAATTAAGGTAAGTTATATTGGAATGAAATTGTGTGTTATACAAATAAAACTTTCAAATTCAATTATCTCAAGTTTGAATCATTTATCCAAAATTTTAATTTTTTTTTATGGTTGAAATTATTCTTTAAGATAGAGTTTAAGAATTTAATTTCCGATTCCATTCAAACCATTTAGAGATAAGTAATAATATATACATAATATATCAAATCAAATTTCAATCGTATATTTATATATATGTTACAAATCAAGCCGTATTTTAGAAATTCAAATCAATTTAATTCCCAAAACAAAGCTGTAGCAAGACTACAGAACAGTCTCTTCACTTCGAAACTCGTAAATGAACGTCGATGATGCTGTAGTCATCACCGGAGTTATTTTCCAGCGACAAAGAGAAGAGTACTAATTTAAACTTTAAAATTCTTTGGAAACAAATTTCTATTTGAAAATACTTTAAATGATATATCCCATTTAAAACTTTTTAAACAAAAGGTTTGAAACTATCAGAAATTAAATTCTCAAATTTCTTTTTCTAAATTCATTTAAGTTCCCAAATCAATTTATAAACAATTATTTATAAATTCATTTATAGAACAATAAATGATAAATCAAGTATTATCATTTCAAATTATCAATTTGAATCATTTCATTAAGTTCCATAAACTTATATCAAAATTTATTTCATTAACCAAAACAAAATTTAAAATAATATTGTGTCAGTTTGTTCTGTCAAAGTGTTTTAGAAATCCTATCGATAGCGTTGATCAAACGAATTGATCGGGAACCCAAATCAACATCAACAACTCAAACAACACAATATATTAAAAAATATAGATTGACAAATATAATTCAAAAATGTTGTAGAAAAGGTTGGAAGCAAAAGACAAGATGATTAAATACAGAGTAGGGAGGCTGATAAGCTAAAATAAATCACGGGCAACCTTAATCGGGTCAACCGTAACTTAAAGTATAAGATCGAAGTGGATTTTCTGGGGTAAATCTACATTCGACCTCAAGAGATAGAGTTTGGGATAATAGGAGATACTAGCATCTAAATCGAGGATATAAAATCTTTGATGAATCGATGTTGATGTAAAGGAGTTCCACCCCTCTTACAAGAAAATTTTTGAGATTGGCGGGACCGCCAATTCACTATAAAGATCATTCGAAGTGGAGTTATGGGATACTCCAGAATCAAATGAAGATGAGTAGCGGGGAATAAGAATGGATTTTGGAACCGCAGGGAACGTTCCAAAATTCAAAGGAATCGAGTCAAAAGAAAGAGATTCAACTCGAATGATAGTGATTCTGTAAATACATCTACTCCATATGCTGACTTTTTCCTAGAGCTACCAAAGCTCTGATACCAACTGTAACAACCAGATATTTTCAACCATTCGCATCCATTATAAGTGCATAGGCAGACACTCATGCTGGAATTGAATTGCTCAAAATACCGTGTTGTAAATAAAATTTTGGCAAACCTCGGAATATACAGTAAATAAAAATCACAGATCACAGACACAGAGTATATAAAAATGCAGCGGAAGAAAAAGAGATAGTAGTTCATGAAGCTACTATATAAAATATAAGATACATCAGAGTTAAATAAGATACAACAGAAGAGTAATAGGATACAACAGGTACAAATCAGATACATCCCTGAACCACTGGATACTGAAACAAAATAGATGGCTGGATCTTCAAGGAAACCTCCAACGCCGAAGGTGAATCTTGAATGCTAACTCAATCAATCTGACCCGAGCGTAAAGCAAAACACAAAACCCTCGAGTTAGGACATAAATACTTATATACTGTAAATCAACTCAAGTAAACAGTAACAAAATGCATCAGTAATTTGAAGGATGCTTGGGACGCCCATCCTCTAAGGATCTTTTAAACTATTTACTATGTAGTAATATACGCTATATACGGTAGTGTCTAATCAGTAAAGTATAACCACATAGAAATAGCGTTAAGGTGATGGTGAACCTTAACGCGGTCGGATCTTTAAAACCAAAATCGTAGTGGGCTCGATATAAGGATATGACACGGCACGCGAGGCAATGCTAGGGTGGATACACCGTTTGCACTCCCGTACCGGTGGTGACGGCAAGCCAGCAGCTTCCGCCCACCTCAAACAATACCCCCGAATCAAAGTGGCGCCACCGAATCGAATCACAACAGTAATAGAATGGTTTCCGATGGAGTATTGTAACGACCCAGAATTTTGAACGATTTAATTTGAAAATATTTAATTAATTTTAAATATTTGAATGATGGTTTAGATTGAATTTTCAATATAACTTTAAATTTGGCGATTAAATTATGAAATTTAATCTATTGAAAACTGAATAAAAATTTGAATCTTCAATTTTAAGCCGATTAAAAATATATTAAAGGCTTAGAAAATTCATATTGATAATACTGAAGATAATGGACGCTTCAGAATTGAATTTGAAAGTGAATTGTTCAGTTTTGAAATTAAATCGTTTGAATCGATATTTAAAAATAGCCGTCCGAGGCACAGTCTCGGAATTCAACGAAACCATTTCCATTGGGTCCGTAATATTGAATTATTACCGGGTTTCAAATTTCGTATTTTTCTGAGTTGATATGTGAGCACACGAGATATAAACGCGTCGAAATCAAATTGGATTCAATTTAAATTTAAATTTAAAATTGAGTCAAACTTCACCACGTTCTCCCTTAAAACACGCAGAGTATCACGCCTACAATTACTGATGAAATCGTGCAAACCATACTCATTCGATTTCAAATACCCCCCTCCCTCTCTCAGAAATCAAAATCACAGAAACGAAAATAATAACAATGGCCGTTGTCTTCAAATCCCTAGCCGAAGCCTAGTTTTAAAATCCCAAATCATATCATTCAAATTGAAATCAAAGGGAGCGACCGGGATGAAGATCGAATCGTGTTCGATTCAAGGTTGGTTTCGCGAGGCGCACGAGGTAGCGGCGCACGCAAGTTGCTGGGGTGTCGCGATTTGGTGCTCGTGCGTGGAGAAGCAGCGGCGAGTCGAGTCGAGGCGCGACAGCGTGGAGAAGGGCTCGAGTGTGGATTAGTGGTCGCGGCGACTTGGGAGTGATGGCGTGGCAACTATAGATCGATGAAGGGGATGAGGCGCGCGAGGTTCAATGGTCGCGACATGAGGTAGCGGCGGCGCGCGAGTCAGGGGAGGCGACGTAGTCGCGATGGTGGTTCGTGGCAACGCGCGAGATGATGGGAGCTCGAGCCTGGGTTTTTTTTGTGATTTGCAGTGAGGTATTTTTTTTTTATTCGATTTCTAAATTAATATATATATATATATATATATATATATATATATATATATATACAAGTAAAAATAAATATAGAAATATGATGTTTGAGATATTTATGAAAATGAAATTATAGTTTATTTATAATTAAAAGGAAATTTAAATTTTAGTTAAATAAAATTTTTGAAGACAAAATTGGTTTGAAATGAAATCATTTGTTTAAATTGAATTGTTAGTAAATTAAATTTGTCAAATGGTTAGACAATTAGATTTATTTAAAGAAAATTTGTTAAGAATTCAAATTATTTGATAAAATGATTTATTTAAGGAAATTTGATTTTTTTTAAATAAAGAAATAAATTAATTAAGTTACTAAAGGGTAAGTGATTTTTCACTTAGTTCAAATATTCTATTTAAAAGGAAAATTTATTTCAATTTATATATATATATCAATTTGTAAAAGAAGAAAAGAAAAAATTTATTTTACAGTAAGCTATAGAAAAAACAAATGAATGAAAATGAATTTGAAAATGTGAACAGTAAAATAAATTCGGTTAATTACTGAAGAAGAAAAATTATAGTTAAAAGAAATTTAGTTTTTATTGAACCTTTGTTAATTCAATCATTAAAAGAAGTTTAATATTTTGTTAAGTATATTTATCAAATGGAAATTCAATTTATTAAGTGAAAGATTTATTTAAAGGGAATTTAGTTTCAAAATTTAAATTTTTAGTTAAACGAATTATTAAAAAAAGTTAAACGTATTGGTTTAAAACCAAAAAGGTATTGGTTTAAAATTAATTCTTTGATATCATTAATTAAAAGTGTATCGTTGGTTAAAATTGAATTGTTTAGTTAACTTAGGGAATTATTTTGATTGCTAAATATTTTTAAGGAGAAAATCGGTTTAAAATTTAATCATTGGAAAATTAAATTTATTAAAAGGAAAATTTGTTCAAAATAAAACCACTAGGAAATTTACACTTATAAATGAAATTTAATTTATTCGATTGATTCGAATATTAATAAATTGTGTAAATATTTATACAAGGTATAAATCAAGAAAATCGAGTCAAGATGGAAAATGGATTGCTAATAAAAGCAAAGGTGAGAACTTCTCACTCGAATAAATTTATAAGTTGGATTTGCAGTTATTATTGATTGCTATATTGGTTGGGATATTAGATATAGTAGGATATATCTATATATATAGCAATATATATATATTGGCATATGTATATATTGCAGTTGATTGATTTCCCGCATTGTATAGCGGATGAGACCCTATTGCGCCGCCTATTAAGCGGATAATATTTTATAAAATCCCATATACCGCGATATTCCACCTCGAAGTGGAATGGGTATTGTGCTAATGTCTATGGATGCAGGGAAACAGGTTGGAGGGATCCAACTGGATTCCTCACAAATATTTACTTGATTTTAGATATAGTGATATTTGATTTTTTATCATATCGATGTATGATATTGGAAAGTCGTGATTGACTATTTGATGTGTTGCATCATCGAATCCAATTTTTGAAGTTTAAAAATAACGATTTTGATTTTTAAGGGATTTCTAAAGTGATTTTTGAAAGTATACGTTTATAAAAATATTGGAATTAATTCATCTTAAATAATTAAACGTTATAATTTTAATATTATAAACAATTATAATTTTTGAGAAATTCAGTTAAAAGTTGATTTTTGAAAAAATGGAATTAATGATTTTATAAAATAGTTAAAACTGGGATTTCTAAATTTATTATAAAAAGTTTAAAAATAGGATTTATGAAATTTGATTATTTTATAAATCAAATGATGAAATTATAAAGGATTTTAAAGACGTTTTAAAAGAATAATATAAAATGATTTATATAAAAGATTTATAAAATTGATATTTATAAATTAAAAATATTGGAATTATAAAACGAGCTTTTATAAGTGTTAGAATGAATTGTGAATGAATTTCATAAAATGAATGAAATCTATAGGATTATAACGGTGAAGTTATAAAGGGAATTTTATAAATAAAATTTATAAAGTTATTTAGGGAATAGATGTGGATAAATAAATGAATCTTATAAGTTATAAGATTTATAATTTGAGAAGTTTAAAGGAATAATTTTGTAAATAAATTATAAGTATTTAACTTATAATATGGACTTTCGGTATATAATTGAGTTATAAATTGAATAGGTTAATAAAGGAGATTTATAAAGGAAGTAGATATAAAATAAATAGAAATGGAATTTATAACCATTGTTTTATAAGTCCGCAACGACTTATCTTGATAAGTAAATTGTTTAATTTATTAGTGGAGTTATATTCACGTTTTAGACAGTGAATAATCCTGTGAAACAAAATGAATAGAAATGATAAAATTTGTTAACAAATATATTCACGTTTGAATAGTGAATAATATGTTAAAGAAATGGTTTTCAATGTGATGTTTTAAATAGAATTAAAACGATCTAAAGATGTTTTAAAATATATTAACTATCGAAACCATAGATTTCAACATTCATTGTTGAAATAGACGTTTTCGAGAAATAGAAGGAAATGGTAAATTATAACACTGTTGTTATAGTAAATGATTTTCAAAAGGGAATGGTTTGTATAGTATTGGGATTTATATATCTATTTTAATTTCGAATCCCTATACTAGTGATTTTGGGTTGTCATAACGATGTTTTACGCAACATTCGTTTTGGCCCAAATAAATATGTTTAAGAGAATGATTTTCTTAAAGAATGAAATATATACTTAATTTCGATTAGAGTATATTGAATATTTTCCAAGTGTAGAAAATAAAAAGATTTGTGAATTACTTATTTTTAATAAGTATAGAAATGTTTTTCCAATATTAAGTGAATATTTGGAATTTATCTTTTTGAAGGTAAATTGAGAATGAATATTAGAAATCGAATGCAAATCGTATATTCATGAATATTTTTGGAAATATAAATTCAATATGGAATTTATAAATGGAATTTGGAAAATGAGTTTAAAAATAAATATTGATTTATTTTTAAAGAATGGAAAATATATATATCTTATAAAGATATTTTTGGAAAATAAATAATTTGGAAAATTATTTTGAATCTGGTGATGTTGTGCATATCTATTGATAGTTCAATAACCGACTATCAATATTTACCTTTAAATAGGTATTTTGTCAGGACACGATTCTTCGTCTTCCGAAAATTCGACATCGATACTCACTTTATCGACTGCCGAGGAATCGAACGACGGAAAACCGAACACTGAGGGTTTTTAAGGAAAAGAAAAGCAGAAAAGAAAGAAGAAGAGAGGAAAGAAAATAGAAAATAGAGAAAGAAGGAGATAGAAAATTTAGATAGAGAAAAGAAGATAGAACATTTTAAAATTGAAAGAAAAGAGAATAGAGGAAAAAGAAAAACAGAAGAAAATAGGACGGAACAGAAAACAACAGAACAACATCAGAATCTCACAATTCGCAGCGGAACAACATATAATAATAAATGAATAATCTTTAAACAAAGAACTATATCAGTTATTACATTACATTTCATTACATCATATCATCAGAGTGTACAACATCAACAACAATAAACAATGCAGCGGAAAAAGAAATACTATATAAACTAGTAATACGCCATGCCATCCAGCTTGCCTCCAGCAACTCCAGAATATCCAGAATATCCTGATAAACCTTACTCTTGACTGGCCGTGTGGAAATTGGTGGGCACCCAGAGTTTAGGAAGGAAAAAAATAAACTCCAAGTCAGTCATGTGACTGGTGTGAGAACTCAAAACAGTTTATTTATCTTTAAAATCAAAATAGAGGAATATTTTTATTTCAATTCGCAATGCTTTTAAAAATGAGACTACCATAAGGCCTCCCGCACACACACACAATGCAAACGCAGAATCGGAGGAGATTTCTCCTTATGATAGTCAAAGATGCTTGATACGCATTAAAAATAACATTTGATATTATTACTAGTGCATAGTGTAGGGGAAAAATTTATTTCGAAAGTAGAATATAAATCTTAGCCAGCATAGACATTCCGAACTATGCCTACTATAGCTAACTATGTTCAATAGCAGGTTACCGCCACATTCCATAGCAGGTTCTACAACTAAAACCGTACAAGTTTCGTATTGTTTCTTTGGATTTCCAACAAATGGTCAGGCCAAGGAACTTCCCATTGCCACATGAGAATGCCTCTGGAAAGACATCCCCGAGAACCAAACCGGAACTCTGCCAACACAAGGCCGGGTTACCCCTAACTGGGTAACTACTGACACGAGCACGCCATTCCCCGATCGTAAACGACCTTTCTCACGGGATCCCGAAAACCAACAACCACAAAGTAATAAATTCGTAGTAACCACATAGGTTAAATATCTGGGCTCCATACCATGATACCAGCTCTATACAGAAGGAAATGTACATACCCTAAAGGGTGCTACCCCTCATAACCTTACCGCATCTTTCCTGTTTTGACCATTTCCGGGGTGTGAGGTTCGACGAAGTCACGTCCACAAAAACATACTTTATACAAAAGCCATGCTTTGGGTCAACAAATGATCAACACAATGATCACTAAGATAGACGATCAAATAAATGATCCTATCTCAATAATCAACACAATGATCATTTCAGCAACACTCAGCATGTAACATTACCAAATTGGGAATATATCGCTGATAACTTCAACTATATAACCTCTGAGCTCGTACGTCTCAGAGAAGGGTGTTAAGCTAAAAGAATAAATTATTCGCCACCAACAGAAACATATTTGAAAGAAATCGGCTTTATATCTCAACTTGTAATGTCAGACACACAATCCATACAAGTCTGTTCCGGGCTCGAACAAAACCGAAGGCACTTACAAAGAAGTCCTTGCAATCCGGATATTCACAATCCTGATCGGATTCACCATCACATATGGAGAACTCTATACCGGAGCAACTCGGTGCAGAGTAAATCGACAGGTCATCCTATCGCTCTCGCAAATACCGGGTCTTCAACACCGATCTTCAATGCAATTATAACGACGTATCACATATTCGGAATGGGTTATACGACCCCATGGTCCTTTCCCGGTTAACCCGAATAGTGAGCGCTTATTCAAAAATAAGTGTAGCATTCACATTCAAACAAATCACATCAATTACCCACTCAAAGGGAAATATTGATGGTCGGTTATTGAACTATCACTGAATATGCACACATCACCAGTTTCCAAATAATTTTCCAAATTATTTATTTTCCAAAATATCTTCAAGATATATTATTTCATACTTCAAAAATAAATCAATATTTATTTTTAAACCAAGTCCACTTTCTTTTATAAATTCCTTAGTGAATTTATAATCCAAAAATATCTATGAATATTCGATTTCAATTATTCATTTCAATATTTCTTTTCAATTTATCTTCAAAAAGATAAATCCTCAAAATATTCACTTTATATTGGAAAACATTTCCATACTTATTTATTCATAAGTAATTCAAAAATTTTATTTATTTTCAACACTTGGAAAATATTCAATATACTTCAGTTAAAAATAAGTATATATTTCATTCTTTAAGGAAATCATTCTCTTAAACATATTTATTTGGGCCAAAACGAATGTTACGTAAAACATCGTTACGACAACCCAAAATCACTAGTATAGGGATTCGAAATTAAAATAGATATATAAATCCCAATACTATACAAAACATTTCCTTTCGGAAATCATTTACTATAACAACAGTGTTATAGTCCACTATTTCCTTCTATTTTTCGAAAACGTCTATTTCAACAATAAATGTTGAAATCTATGGTTTCGAATCTCAACACATTTTAAAACATCGTTAGATCGTTTTAATTCTATTTCAAATATCACATTCAAAACAATTTCTTTAACATCTTATTCACTATTCAAAACGTGAATATACTTTGTTAACAAATTTCATCCTTTTATTCATTTTATTTAAAAGAATTATTCACTATTCAAAAACGTGAATATAACTCCATTAATAGGTTTCAACAAATTTTCTTGTCAAAATAAATCGTTTGCGAATTTATAAAACAACGTTTATAAATTCCATTTCTATTTATTTATAAAAACTTCCTTTTTATAAATCCTTTTATTAACCTATTCCAGTTTATAACTCAATTATGAACTAAAAGTTCATATTATAAGTCAAATGCTTATCAAACGATTATTTTACAAAATCGTTCCTTTAAAGACTTTCCAAATCATAAATCTTATAACTTATAAGATTGTTTATTTATCCCAATCTATTCTTCAAATAATTTCACCAAATTTATAAATCTTACTATTTATAAATTTCTTTTATAACTTCACAGTTTGTAATTCCATAAATTTCATTCATTTATGAAATTCATTTCCACTTCATTCAAACACTTATAAAAACTCGTTTTATAATTTCAATATCTCAATTTATAAATATCCATTTATAAATCTCTTATATAAATCAATTCATATTAATATTTTAAAAACGTCTTTAAACCCCTTTATAATTTCATCATTTTGATTTATAAAATAATCAAATTTTATAAATCCTATATTTAAACTTTTCACAATTATTTCAGAAATCCCAATTTAACTATTTTATAAAGTCATTAATTCCTTATTTTCAAAAATCAGCTTTTAACTATATTTCTTAAAAATCATAATTTTTATAACATTAAAAATTATGACGTTTATTTATTTAAAATAGATCAAATTCCAAACATAAAGTATATTTTCAAAAATCACTTTATAAATCATTTTAAAATTCCAAAACTTGGTCCAATGATGCTACATATCAAATAGTCAATCACGACAACAACGATACCATATATCGTATATGATAATCAACGAATATCAAAATATCCATAATCAAATAAATACTGTTGAGGAATCCAGTTGGATCCCTCCAACCTGTTTTCCTGCATCCAAAAACATTAGCACAATACCAATTTCGCTCCAGTACGAAATTATCGCGGTATATGTTCTTATTAAATATTATCCGCTTAATAACGGTGTAATAGGGTCTCATCCGCTAAAAAATGCGGGGAATCAACAACTGCAATATATACATATGCCAATATATATATATTGATATTATATATATAATACCAATTTCACTGTTTATGAAATATTCGCGGTATATGTTTTTAATAAATAACATCCGCTTACTAACGGCGTATAATGTCTATTTTAAGAATCAATAGATATTCATCAACATTCAAACATGCATTCAAATATTTTAAATCCAACTATTTAAAATAAAATCGAAACTGATTCGATTGAGTGAGAAGTTCTCACCTTGATTTTAAATTCCGTTTTAGCGATTTATTTCGAATAAAATTAAACGGACGTTTAATTTTACCCAAAATTCTCACTAACTCCAAACGACTCCAAACCAAATCCATTGCGTAGTGCTCGTCCATACGATTCCAACGCAACTGAGTTTGCATTTTTTCGACCTCGTATGAAAAAGTTATGAATTTTTAAAGATTGTACACGATTTACATAACATTTTATAACATAAATTTAAAATTTATAAACTAACTCAACTACAGCCGTGAGATTAAAATCCAACGCCTCACGTTCATCTCCCCCAACCTCTCGTTCATCATGCATAACCCCTGAAGCAAGCCGAACCCATATAGCAAATTAGGGTTTAAATTTTGCTTCCTCTTCGTCGATTTTGAAGTCGATCAGATGGTACCACCACGTGCGCCCACGCGAGTGCCATACTCGGCTCCATCCTCATCATGTTCGGTCCCCTATATCATGCGCAAATCGAGGCCGAACGGCTTGCCTTCATGGCTCCTCAACGACCACCACGTTGCTCGAATACACATCATCCCCATATGGATTCGAAGAGCTCGGCTAGCTCTACCAATCCCTAGTTGGAAGTTGTTGCTAATTATTTGCAGATTGGAAGATTATAAGGGATGAATATGGAACATTTTCGGCCATTGATTGAAGCTTCTGGCGGCCGTGTTTTGTAAACTAGGGTTTTTATTTTATTTTTATTTTTTTAAGAATTTGGGGGTATTTATAGAGAATTTTTCAATCACTATTCATCCGGGAATTCCGAACTCCGATTTACGCGCCGTAACTGACGTTCCCAGGGTTTATCCCGCGTTCCGGACACAATGGAACAGGTTTCGAAAGCTAATTCGGACATCTGTGCGAGTTATGGCTGTAAACGCTCAATTTAAATTAAACCGATTTAAATCGATTTTTTAGGCGTTTTAATTTGTACCGGACAAACGGTAAATCCGATTGACTTGAAATTTGAAACCTTACAATAATATCACATTACGGAAACGATGAAACTGGTTTCGTCGAAATCCGAGACTTTTTGAAAAATGGCTATTTTAACTCGCTAAATTAAAATTAAAAATAAATCGATGCGTTTCGAGCTGCCACGATCAAACGATAACTCCGATTGACACGAAAATTGAAATCCGGTAATAACTAACTATTACGGATCCAATGGAACTGGTTTCGTTCAATTCTGAGACTGTTCAAAAATTGGCTATTTTTACTAGTCGATTTTAATATTAAAATATTCAATTTTCACAAATTAACTTTTAATTCGATTTAAAAAGTTCTAAAATATCTTTCTAACTTCCATATGATAAAATAAAATTTTACAAATCATTTTCAATCATATTTAACCCTATTTACAATTATTTCCATAATTTAACATATTAAATTATCGATTTAATTATTCAATTAAATTCAATAATTCAAATAAAAATTTATTTGACTTATAAATTCACTTATTAATATTTAAAATAAATTAAATATTCAAATTTTAATTACTAAAAATTCTGGGTCGTTACAATCTTCCCCACTTAAAAGAATTTCGTCCTCGAAATTACAAGTAAGAAAAGTTATGGAATTTATTAATTTTCCAAATTCATAGTTAAACTTCTTATAATACTTACTAAGTTTTCAAATCATACTTAGTTATCTTTTCAAAAACAACTACTATCGTTTAACTTTCAATTCCAAAATCAAAGTTAAAGTTTTCAAAATTTTCCAATTTTCTCAAATTTTTTCTAACGCCTTAAATTTTCGTAAAAATTTGCCATAGTCTCCTTTGCGCGGCTCGATCCAAAAAAAAATGACAGTATATATATCACAAATATACATCTCATCAAGTAATGAGGCATCCCGAAGGGAAAAAAGTGTAAAAGTACGATATTTAATCCGAGATATGTACCTTATATTTTATTAGCAAGTAAATACGGCTAATATAGCGCAAAAGCGAGCTCCAAATGCGAAGCAAACGCGATCCGCACCTACTAATCACTCAACAAACAACATGAGAATCATGCATATATGAAAATAGTATCAATATACATCATGTAGCAACTGAAACAAAAGCAACAAATGCAAACATCAACCAACTATCATTCAACTAACATCCATAACCAATAAATATTCATTCATATTTTCATTAATATTAAATGAATTGGTTTTCAATTTAAATCACATTAGATTCATCAACTTTCATTCTCAGTTAGTTTATATTTACTAATTCATATTCAAGTTGGTTCACTTCCAAATCAAATTCAATTTTATTCAAGATTCACTTAACTTCCAATTGAATTTCAATTACTTCAGCTTCCAATTTCATTAACACTTAATGAATTATATACAATCAACTAACAATCATATAACAATCAATGTATATTCATTACAACCAAATTCTTTTGCTTACAATTGGTTTAATTAATTGATTTTCATTCAATTATTCAACTTTCTAATAACATTAGATTTTAATGAATTAACACTTATATCCATTATTTCATATCAATTTTATTCACATTTAATTGATTAACATTTAATCCATTAACTCAATTCAATTACTAAAGTTGAATTTCACTTATATAACTTAAGTTCACACCCACCACTTAACTTTATTAATTTACTTTGATACTAATATCAACTTCATTCAATATCACTTAAGTTATATTACATTTATAAACATCACTTGTTTTTACATAACCTAAATTCCTAAATATATCCATATAGTTTCACTTCTTATATATATAAGTTTATTTCACAATTGTAAATCACTTTAATTATAATTCAATTCTTATAATCTTTTTTTTTTTGCTTATACAATTATTCTTTAATTTAGATTATTCAAACATCTAAACAATCCACTTATATACACTTTAATAATTCTAAAAAATTATTTCTTCATATACAAAATATATAATCAAGGTAAAATTATTTCATTTACCCAATTTAAACAATACTGTGTCGAATTGTTCTATTCAAGTGTTTAGAAACCCCTTCGATTCAGTTTCGAAGCTGCGCCGACGAAGGTTCATATACCACTCAACAAACCAATCATCACAATATAAAACAATTTTATATTCACTAACAAATACGCTCTCATAGCTATTATTACACTCAAACTCATTCTAGAGTACTGCTGACTCTATCTCTAATGAGAAATACCCAACAGAACCATGGTTGTCGCTTAACCATATGCTCCGATACCACATTGTCAGGACACGATTCTTCGTCTTCCGAAAATTCGACATCGATACTCACTTTATCGACTGCCGAGGAATCGAACGACGGAAAACCGAACACTGAGGGTTTTTAAGGAAAAGAAAAGAAGAAAAGAAAGAAGAAGAGAGGAAAGAAAATAGAAAATAGAGAAAGAAGGAGATAGAAAATTTAGATAGAGAAAAGAAGATAGAACATTTTAAAATTGAAAGAAAAGAGAATAGAGGAAAAAGAAAAACAGAAGAAAATAGGACGGAACAGAAAACAACAGAACAACATCAGAATCTCACAATTCGTAGCGGAACAACATATAATAATAAATGAATAATCTTTAAACAAAGAACTATATTAGTTATTACATTACATTTCATTACATCATATCATCAGAGTGTACAACATCAACAACAATAAACAATGCAGCGGAAAAAGAAATACTATATAAACTAGTAATACGCCATGCCATCCAGCTTGCCTCCAGCAACTCCAGAATATCCAGAATATCCTGATAAACCTTACTCTTGACTGCCCGTGTGGAAATTGGTGGGCACCCAGAGTTTAGGAAGGAAAACAATAAACTCCAAGTCAGTCATGTGACTGGTGTGAGAACTCAAAACAGTTTATTTATCTTTAAAATCAAAATAGAGGAATATTTTTATTTCAATTCGCAATGCTTTTAAAAATGAGACTACCATAAGGCCACCCGCACACACACACAATGCAAACGCAGAATCGGAGGAGATTTCTCCTTATGATAGTCAAAGATGCTTGATACGCATTAAAAATAACATTTGATATTATTACTAGTGCATAGTGTAGGGGAAAAATTTATTTCGAAAGTAGAATACAAATCTTAGCCAGCATAGACATTCCGAACTATGCCTACTATAGCTAACTATGTTCAATAGCAGGTTACCGCCACATTCCATAGCAGGTTCTACAACTAAAACCGTACAAGTTTCGTATTGTTTCTTTGGATTTCCAACAAATGGTCAG
This sequence comes from Allium cepa, assembly GCA_030765085.1. Classification (NCBI taxonomy): domain Eukaryota; kingdom Viridiplantae; phylum Streptophyta; class Magnoliopsida; order Asparagales; family Amaryllidaceae; genus Allium; species Allium cepa. The sequence continues at coordinate 603,954,270 of CM060945.1, read as the reverse complement.
GCCAAGGAACTTCCCATTGCCACATGAGAATGCCTCTGGAAAGACATCCCCGAGAACCAAACCGGAACTCTGCCAATACAAGGCCGGGTTACCCCTAACTGGGTAACTACTGACACGAGCACGCCATTCCCCGATCGTAAACGACCTTTCTCACGGGATCCCGAAAACCAACAACCACAAAGTAATAAATTCGTAGTAACCACATGGGTTAAATATCTGGGCTCCATACCATGATACCACCTCTATCCAGAAGGAAATGTACATACCTTAAAGGGTGCTACCCCTCATAACATTGCCACATCTTTCCTGTTTTGACCATTTCCGGGGTGTGAGGTTCGACGAAGTCACGTCCACAAAAACATACTTTATACAAAAGCCATGCTTTGGGTCAACAAATGATCAACACAATAATCACTAAGATAGACGATCAAATAAATGATCCTATCACAATAATCAACACAATGATCATCTCAGCAACACTCAGCATGTCACATTACCAACTTGGGAATATATCGCTGATAACTTCAACTATATAACCTCTGAGCTCGTACGTCTCAGAGAAGGGTGTTAAGCTAAAAGAATAAATTCTTCGCCACCAACAGAAACATATTTGAAAGAAATCGGCTTTATATCTCAACTTGTAATGTCAGACACACAATCCATACAAGTCTGTTCCGGGCTCGAACAAAACTGAAGGCACTTACAAAGAAGTCCTTGCAATCCGGATATTCACAATCCTGATCGGATTTCACCATCACATATGGAGAACTCTATACCAGAGCAACTCGGTGCAGAGTAAATCGACAGGTCATCCTATCGCTCTCGCAAATACCGGGTCTTCAACACCGATCTTCAATGCAATTATAACGACATATCACATATTCGGAATAGGTTATACGACCCCATGGTCCTTTCCCGGTTAACCCGAATAGTGAGCGCTTATTCAAAAATAAGTGTAGCATTCACATTCAAACAAATCACATCAATTACCCACTCAAAGGGAAATATTGATGGTCGGTTATTGAACTATCACTGAATATGCACACATCACCAGTTTCCAAATAATTTTCCAAATTATTTATTTTCCAAAATATCTTTACAAGATATATTATTTCATACTTCAAAAATAAATCAATATTTATTTTTAAACCAAGTCCACTTTCTTTTATAAATTCCTTAGTGAATTTATAATCCAAAAATATCTATGAATATTCGATTTCAATTATTCATTTCAATATTTCTTTTCAATTTATCTTCAAAAAGATAAATCCTCAAAATATTCACTTTATATTGGAAAACATTTCCATACTTATTTATTCATAAGTAATTCACAAATTTTATTTATTTTCAACACTTGGAAAATATTCAATATACTTCAGTTAAAAATAGGTATATATTTCATTCTTTAAGGAAATCATTCTCTTAAACATATTTATTTGGGCCAAAACGAATGTTACGTAAAACATCGTTACGACAACCCAAAATCACTAGTATAGGGATTCGAAATTAAAATAGATATATAAATCCCAATACTATACAAAACATTTCCTTTCGGAAATCATTTACTATAACAACAGTGTTATAGTCCACTATTTCCTTCTATTTTTCGAAAACGTCTATTTCAACAATAAATGTTGAAATCTATGGTTTCGAATCTCAACACATTTTAAAACATCGTTAGATCGTTTTAATTCTATTTCAAATATCACATTCAAAACAATTTCTTTAACATCTTATTCACTATTCAAAACGTGAATATACTTTGTTAACAAATTTCATCCTTTTATTCATTTTATTTAAAAGAATTATTCACTATTCAAAAACGTGAATATAACTCCATTAATAGGTTTCAACAAATTTTCTTGTCAAAATAAGTCGTTTGCGAATTTATAAAACAACGTTTATAAATTCCATTTCTATTTATTTATAAAAACTTCCTTTTTATAAATCCTTTTATTAACCTATTCCAGTTTATAACTCAATTATGAACTAAAAGTTCATATTATAAGTCAAATGCTTATCAAACAATTATTTTACAAAATCGTTCCTTTAAAGACTTTCCAAATCATAAATCTTATAACTTATAAGATTGTTTATTTATCCCAATCTATTCTTCAAATAATTTCACCAAATTTATAAATCTTACTATTTATAAATTTCTTTTATAACTTCACAGTTTGTAATTCCATAAATTTCATTCATTTATGAAATTCATTTCCACTTCATTCAAACACTTATAAAAACTCGTTTTATAATTTCAATATCTCAATTTATAAATATCCATTTATAAATCTCTTATATAAATCAATTCACATTAATATTTTAAAAACGTCTTTAAACCCCTTTATAATTTCATCATTTTGATTTATAAAATAATCAAATTTTATAAATCCTATATTTAAACTTTTCACAATTATTTCAGAAATCCCAATTTAACTATTTTATAAAGTCATTAATTCCTTATTTTCAAAAATCAGCTTTTAACTATATTTCTTAAAAATCATAATTTTTATAACATTAAAAATTATGACGTTTATTTATTTAAAATAGATCAAATTCCAAACATAAAGTATATTTTCAAAAATCACTTTATAAATCATTTTAAAATTCCAAAACTTGGTCCAATGATGCTACATATCAAATAGTCAATCACGACAACAACGATACCATATATCGTATATGATAATCAACGAATATCAAAATATCCATAATCAAATAAATACTGTTGAGGAATCCAGTTGGATCCCTCCAACCTGTTTTCCTGCATCCAAAAACATTAGCACAATACCAATTTCGCTCCAGTACGAAATTATCGCGGTATATGTTCTTATTAAATATTATCCGCTTAATAACGGTGTAATAGGGTCTCATCCGCTAAAAAATGCGGGGAATCAACAACTGCAATATATACATATGCCAATATATATATATTGATATTATATATATAATACCAATTTCACTGTTTATGAAATATTCGCGGTATATGTTTTTAATAAATAACATCCGCTTACTAACGGCGTATAATGTCTATTTTAACAATCAATAGATATTCATCAACATTCAAACATGCATTCAAATATTTTAAATCTAACTATTTAAAATAAAATCGAAACTGATTCGATTGAGTGAGAAGTTCTCACCTTGATTTTAAATTCCGTTTTAGCGATTTATTTCGAATAAAATTAAACGGACGTTTAATTTTACCCAAAATTCTCACTAACTCCAAACGACTCCAAACCAAATCCATTGCGTAGTGCTCGTCCATACGATTACAACGCAACTGAGTTTGCATTTTTTCGACCTCGTATGAAAAAGTTATGAATTTTTAAAGATTGTACACGATTTACATAACATTTTATAACATAAATTTAAAATTTATAAACTAACTCAACTACAGCCGTGAGATTAAAATCCAATGCCTCACGTTCATCTCCCCCAACCTCTCGTTCATCACGCACAACCCCTGAAGCAAGCCGAACCCATATAGCAAATTAGGGTTTAAATTTTGCTTCCTCTTCGTCGATTTTGAAGTCGATCAGATGGTACCACCACGTGCGCCCACGCGAGTGCCATACTCGGCTCCATCCTCATCAAGTTCGGTCCCCTATATCACGCGCAAATCGAGGCCGAACGGCCTGCCTTCATGGCTCCTCAACGACCACCACGTTGCTCGAATACACATCATCCCCATATGGATTCGAAGAGCTCGGCTAGCTCTACCAATCTCTAGTTGGAAGTTGTTGCTAATTATTTGCAGATTGGAAGATTATAAGGGATGAATATGGAACATTTTCGGCCATTGATTGAAGCTTCTGGCGGCCGTGTTTTGTAAACTAGGGTTTTTATTATATATTTATTTTTTTAAGAATTTGGGGGTATTTATAGAGAATTTTTCAATCACTATTCATCCGGGAATTCCGAACTCCGATTTACGCGCCGTAACTGACGTTCCTAGGGTTTATCCCACGTTCCGGACACAATGGAACAGGTTTCGAAAGCTAATTCGGACATCTGTGCGAGTTATGGCTGTAAACGCTCAATTTAAATTAAACCGATTTAAATCGATTTTTTAGGCGTTTTAATTTGTACCGGACAAACGGTAAATCCGATTGACTTGAAATTTGAAACCTTACAATAATATCACATTACGGATCCGATGAAACTAGTTTCGTCGAAATCCGAGACTTTTTGAAAAATGGCTATTTTAACTCGCTAAATTAAAATTAAAAATAAATCGATGCGTTTCGAGCTGCCACGATCAAACGATAACTCCGATTGACACGAAAATTGAAATCCGGTAATAACTAACTATTACGGATCCAATGGAACTGGTTTCGTTCAATTCTGAGACTGTTCAAAAATTGGCTATTTTTACTAGTCGATTTTAATATTAAAATATTCAATTTTCACAAATTAACTTTTAATTCGATTTAAAAAGTTCTAAAATATCTTTCTAACTTCCATATGATAAAATAAAATTTTACAAATCATTTTCAATCATATTTAACCCTATTTACAATTATTTCCATAATTTAACATATTAAATTATCGATTTAATTATTCAATTAAATTCAATAATTCAAATAAAAATTTATTTGACTTATAAATTCACTTATTAATATTTAAAATAAATTAAATATTCAAATTTTAATTACTAAAAATTCTGGGTCGTTACATATTTGTTGTGATTTCCTTGAATTTGAATGCCACACTTATTTTTTTTAAAATAAGCGCTCACTATTCGGGTTAACCGGGAAAGGACCTTGGGGTCGGTTAACCCATTCCGAATATGTGATACGTCGTTATGAATTGCATTTGAAGATCGGTGTTGAAGACCGGATATTTTCGAAAACGAAAGGGTTTCTTGTCGATTGTCTCTACACTGGTTGATCCCCGGTATAGAGATCTCCATATGTGATGGGAAATTCGGGCGTGATTAGAGATTATCCGGATTGCAAGGACTTCTTTGTAAGTGCCTTCGGTTCTGTTCGATCCCGGAACAGACTTGTATGGATAGTATGTCTGACATTACAAATTGAGATATAAAGCCGATTTCTTTCAAATATGTTTCTGTTGGTGGCGGAGGATTTATTCTCTTAGCTTAACACCCTTCTCTGAGACGTACAAGCTCAGAGGTTATGTAGTTGAAGGTTATCAGCGATATATTCCCAATTTGGTAATGTGACATGTTGAGTGTTGCTGTGAAATGATCATTGTGTTGATTATTTGTGATAGGATCATTTGTTTGATCGTCTATCTTTGTGATCATCTCTATGTTCATTTGTTGACCCAAAGCATGACTTTGTATAAAGCGTGTTTTTGTGGACGAGACTTGCTCGAGCCTCACACCCCGGAATGGTCAAAACAGGAAAGATGCAGCAAGGTTATGAGGGGTAGCTCCCTTTAGGGTATGTGCATTTCCTTCTGGAAAAGGGTGGTATCATGGTATGGAGCCCAGATACTTACTCATGTTGAAACACTTTGTTATGATTGTGTGATGATGGTGACGAGCGCTCGGTTAAAGGTCCCAAAGGACCGGGGGATGACATACTCGTGTCAGTTGTTACTCAGTTAGGGGTAACCCGGCCTAGTGTTGGTAGAGATCCGGTTTGGTTCTCGGGGACGTCCTTCCAGAGGCGTTCTCATGTGGCAATGGGAAGTTTCTTGGCCTGACCATTCGTTGGAAATCCAAAGAAACAATACGAGATTTGTACGGTTTTAGTTGTAGAACCTGCCATTTAATATGGTAGCTATAGTAAGCATACTATAATGGTACCTATGCTGGCTAAGATTTATATTCTACTTTCGAAATATTTCTACACTATGCACTAGTAATAATATCAAATGTTTCTTTTTAATACGTATCAAGCATCTTTGACTAACATAAGAAGAAATCTCCTCCAAGTCTGCGTTTGCATTGTGTGTGTGGCGGGAGGTCTTATGGTAGTCTCATTTTTAAAAGCATTGCGAATTGACTTTAAAAATATTCCTCTATTTTGATTTTTAAGAAAAATAAACTGTTTTGAGTTCCCACACCAGTCACATGACTGACTCGGAGTTTATTGTTTTCCTTCCTAAACTCTGGGTGCCCACCAATTTCCACACGGGCAGTCAAGAGTAAAGGTTTATCAGGATATTCTGGAATTTAGGAATTGTTGGAGGCAAGCTGGATGGCATGGCGTATTACTAGTTTAAATATAGGATTTATAAAATTTGATTATTTTATAAATCAGGAATGATGGAATTTCAAAGAAATTTTAAAGATGTTTTAAAATAATAGTATAAATTGATTTATATAAATTATAAGATTTATAAATTGATATTTATAAATTAAAATATTTGAATTATAAAAACGAGTTTTTATAAGTGTTAGAATGAATTGTGAATGAATTTCATAAATGAATGAAATTTATAGAATTATAAACGGTGAAGTTATAAATGGAATTTTATAAGCAGTAGGTTTATAAAATTTATAAAGTTATTGAAAGAATAGATTTGAATAAATAAATGAATCTTATAAGTTATAAGATTTATAATTATGAAGTTTAAAGGAACGATTTTGTAAACAAATAAATTATAAGTATTTGACTTATAATATGAACCTTTAGCTCATAATTGAGTTATAAATTGAATAGGTTAATAAAGGAATTTATAAAAGGAAGTAGTTATAAAACAAATACAAATAGAATTTATAAACATTGTTTTATAAATTCGCAAACGACTTATTTTGATAAGTTAATTTTTATAACTTATTTATGAAGTTATATTCACGTTTTGGACAGTGAATAATCCTTTAAAATGAAATGAATAGAAATGATGAAATTGTTAACGTAGTATATTCACGTTTTTGAATAGTGAATAATAGATTAAAGAAATTGTTTTGAATGTGATGTTTTAAATTGAATTAAAACGATCTAACGATGTTTTAAATGTGTTGAGATTCAAAACCATAGATTTCAACATTTATTGTTGAAATAGATGTTTTCGAGAAATAGAAGGAAATGGTGGACTATAACACTGTTGTTATAGTAAATGATTTCCGAAAGGAAATGTTTTGTATAGTATTGGGATTTATATATCTATTTTAATTTCGAATCCCTATACTAGTGATTTTGGGTTGTCGTAACGATGTTTTACGCAACATTCATTTTGGCCCAAATAAATATGTTTAAGAGAATGATTTCCTTAAAGAATGAAATATATACTTAATCTCGATTTAAGTATATTGAATATTTTCCAAGTGTTGAAAATAAATAGGTTCGTGAATTACTTATTAAATAAGTATGGAAATGTTTTCCAATATAAAGTGAATATTTTGAGAATATATCTTTTTGAAGATAAATTGAAAGGGAATATTGAAACCTATTGAAAATCGTATATCAGTAGATATTGTGAAATATAAATTCACTATGGAATTTATAAAAGAAAGGGGAACTTGTTTAAAAATAAATATTGATTTATTTTTGAAGTATTGAAAATAATATATCTTCTAAAGATATTTTGGAAAATAAATAATTTGGAAAATTATTTGGAAACTGGTGATGTGTGCATATCCATTGATAGTTCAATAACCGACTATCAATATTTCCCTTTGAATGGGTATTTGATGTGATTTGTTTGAATTTGAATGCCACACTTATTTTTGAATAAGCGCTCACTATTCGGGTTAACCGGGAAAGGACCATGGGGTCCTATAACCCATTCCGAATATGTGATACGTCGTTATGAATTGCATTTGAAGACCGGTGTTGAAGACAGGATCTTTTTGAAAGCGAAAGGACAACTCGTCGATTGTCTTTGCACCGAGTAGCTACGGTATAGAGACTCCATATGTGATAGGAAGTCCGGACGTGATTAGAGATTATCCGGATTGCAAGGACTTCTTTGTAAGTGCCTTCGGTTCTGTTCGAGCCCGGAACAGACTTGTATGGATTGTATGTCTGACATTACAAATTGAGATATAAAGCAGATTTCTTTCAAATATATTTCTGTTGGTGGCAGAGAATTTATTCTTTTAGCTTAACACCCTTCTTTGAGACGTACGAGCTCAGAGGTTATGTAGTTGAAGGTTATTAGCGATATATTCCCAATTTGGTAATGTGACATGCTGAGTGTTGCTGTGAAATGATCATTGTGTTGATTATTTGTGATAGGATCATTTGTTTGATCGTCTATCTTTGTGATCATTTCTATGATCATTTGTTGACCTAAAGCACGGCTTTTGTATAAAGTGTGTTTTTGTGGACGAGACTTCGTCGAGCCTCACAAACCGGTAATGGTCGAAACAGGAATTGTGCGGCAAGGTTTTCAGGGATAGCGTCCCTAGGGTATGACCATTCGTTCTGGAAAAGGGTAGTATCATGGTATGGAGCCCAGATACTTACTCATGTTGAAACACTTATTATTATGGTGTGATGTTGGTTAGAGAGCTCTCGTTTAAAGGTCCCAAAGGACCGGGGGTGGTATATCTGAGGGTTTGTAATATCCCTTGGGAATAGGGGTTCCCGGCCTTGTATGGCAGAGATCCAGTTGGGTTCTCAGGGCGTCCTTCCAGAGGCGTTTCCATGTGGCAATGGGAAGTTCCTTGGCCTGACCATTCGTTGGAAATCCAAAGAAACAATACGAGACTTGTACGGTTTTAGTTGTAGAACCTGCTTCCTCAGGAGGTAGTTATAGTAGGCATAATATAATGGTACCTATGCTGGCTGAGATTTATATTCTACTTTCCAAATGAATTTCCTACACTATGCACTAATAATAATATCAAATGTTTCTTTTTAATGCGTGTCAAGCATCTTTGACTATCATAAGGAGAAATCTCCTCCAAGTCTGCGTTTGCATTGTGTGTGTGTGGCGGGAGGTTTTATGGTAGTCTCATTTTTTAAAAGCATTGCGAATTGACTTTAAAAATATTCCTCTATTTTGATTTTAAAGATAAATAAACTGTTTTGAGTTCTCACACCAGTCTCATGACTGACTTGGAGTTTATTGTTTTCCTTCCTAAACTCTGGGTGCCCACCAATTTCTACACGGGCAGTCAAGAGTTAAGGTTTATCAGGATATTCTGGAGTTGCTGGAGGCAAGCTGGATGGCATGGCGTAATTACTAGTATATAGAATTTTTTTCCGCTGTTTGTTGTTGTATGATGTTGTACACTCTGATTATATGATAATGTAATAACTGATATAGTTCTTTGTTTAAAGATTATTCATTTATTATTATATGTTGTTCCGCTGCGATTGTGAGATTCTGATGCTGTTCTGTTATTTTCTGTTCCGTTCTATTTTCTATGTTCTTTTCTCTCTTTTCCCTCTATTTTTCTATCTTCTTCTACCTCTTTCCTTTTCTTAAACCATAACATTTCGGGTTTCCGGCCTTCGATTTCTCGGCAGTCGATAAAGTGAGTATCGATGTTGAATTTTCGAAAGTTAAAAATTTCCGGGACGTTACATTTGGTATCAGAGCATATGGTTAAGCGACAACCATGGTTCTGTTGGGTATTATTCATTAGAGATAGAGTCAGTAGTGCTCTAGAATGAGTTTGAGAGTAATAATAGCTATGAGAGCGTATTTGTTAGTGAATATAAAAATTGTTTTGTATTGTGTTGACTTATCTGTTGATTGTTTATAGATTCCAGTCAATGTAGTCTAGCTAACTATCGTAGATAGGGGTTTCTAAACTCTTAAACAAGATAAACCGACACGATATTGTTTTAAATTGGGTAAATAAAATAATTTTACCTTCATTATATTTTGTATATGAAGCAATAATTTTTCAGAATTATTAAAGTGTATATAAGTTGATTGTTTAGTTGTTTGAATAATCTAAATAAAAAAATAATTGTATAAGCAGAAAGAATTACAAGAATTGAATTATAATTAAAGTGATTTACAATTGTGAAATAAACTTATGTATATGAGAAGTGAAACTATATGAATATATTTATGAATATGAGTTGTAAATAAAAATGAATATAAAGTTAAATAAAAATTTACTTAGAATTGGAATTTGAATTTACTGATAAGTGGGAATTTAAGTTAAGTAAAAACAAGTGATGTTTGTAAAATGGAAGTATAACTTAAGAGATGTTGAATGAAGTTTATTTTGGTATCAAAGTAAATTAATAAAGTTAAGGATAAATGTGAACTTGAGTTATATAAATGAAATTCAACTTTGTAATTGAATTGAATTAATGGATTAAATGTTAATCAATTAAATGTAAATTAAGTTGATATGGAATAATGAATGTAAGTGTTAATTCATTAAAATCTTATGTTATTGGAAGTTGAATAATTGAATGAAAATCAATTTAATTAAACCAATTGATAAGCAAAGGAATTTGGTTGCAATTAATATACATTGGTTGTTATATGATTGTTAGTTGATTGATTGTATATAATTCATTAAGTATTAATGAAATTGGAAGCTAAAGTAATTGGAATTCAATTGGAAGTTAAGTGAATCTTAAATGGAATTGAATTTTATTTGGAAGTGAACCAACTTGAATATAAATTAGTGAATATAAACAAATTGAAAATGAATGTTATTAAGAACATCCACTGTTAACGAATCAAATGTGATTTAAATTGAAAACCCATTTCATTGAATATTAATGAGAATATAAATGAATATTTATTGGTTATGAATGTTAGTTGGATGATAGTTGGTTGATGGTTGAATATATTGCTTTTACTGCATTTGCTATGTTGGCATATATAGTTATTATGTTGCTATATGTTGTATATTGATACTATTGTCTATATACATGATTCTCATGTTGTTTGTTGAGTGTTTAGTAGGTGCGGATTGCGTTTGCTTTGCATTTGGAGCTCGTCTTCGCGCTATATTAGCCGTATATGCTTGCTAATAAAATATAAGGTACATATCTCGGATTAAATACCGTACTTTTACATTTTTTCCCCGCGGGATGCCTCATTACTTGATGAGATGTATATTTGTGATATATATATACTGTCATTTTTTTTGGATCGAGCCGCGCAAAGGAGACTATGGCGAATTTTTCCGGAAATTTAAGGCGTTAGAAAAAAATTTGAGAAAATTGGAAAATTTTGAGAACTATAACTTTGATTTGGAATTGAAAGTTAAACAATAGTAGTTGTTTTTGAAAAGATAACTAAGTGTGATTTGAAAACTTAGTAAAGTTATTGTAAGAAGTCTAAATTTTCTTTGGGAAAATTAATAGATTCTGTAACTTTTCTTACTTAATAATTTCGAGGACGAAATTCTTTTAAGGGAGGAAGATTGTAACGACCCAGAATTTTTATTAATTTAAATTTGAATATTTAATTAATTTTAAATATTTATAAGTGGAATTTATAAGTCGAATAAATTTTATTTTGAATAATTGGATTTAATTGGATAATTGAATCGATAATTTAATATGTTAAATTATGGAAATAATTGAAAATTGAGTTAAATATGATTGAAAATGATTTGTAAAATTTTATTATATCATATTGAAGTTAGAACGATATTTTAGAACTTTTAAAATCGAATTAAAAGTTAATTTGTGAAAATTGAATATTTTAATATTAAATCGACTAGTGAAAATAGTCAATTTTTGAACAGTCTCAGAATTGGATGAGACCAGTTCCATTGGATCCGTAATAGTTAGTTATTACCTGATTTCAATTATCGTAGCAATCGGAGTTATCGTTTGATCGTAGCAGCTCGAAACGCATCGAATTGTTTTTAATATTAATTTGGCGAGTTAAAATAGCCATTTTTCAAACAGTCTCGGATTTCGACGAAACTAGTTTCATCGGATCCGTAATGCGATATTATTGTATGGTTTAAAATTTCGTGTCAACTGGATTTACCGTTTGTCCGGTACAAATTAAAACGACTAGAAAATCGTTTAAATCGGTTTAATTCAAATTGAACGTTTATAGCCATAACTCGCACAGATGTCCGAATTAGCTTCCGAAACCTGTTCCATTGTGTCCGGAATGCGGGATAAATCCTAGGAACGTCAGTTTCGGCGCGTAAATTGGAGTTCGGAATTTCCGGAATGAATAGTGTTTCGTTCGGTTCCCTATAAATAGCCCACCTTCATAAGAAAAAGAAAAAAAAACCTAACCCTAGCCGTCACTGCCATGCTGAATGGCCAGAAAATTCGCATGCTTCTCCCCTGATCTCTTCAAATCCACAAACATTTAGAGGAAACTTTCAACTACAAATATCGAGAGCTCGTCGAGGGCTTTACATCCAACGGTGGAGATCGCGAATGGTGTTACGGATCGACGACAAAGTGGCTGCAAAGGTGACGCGTTGCGCACGCAAATCGAGAGAGGAGGAGGGGCCGAGTTCAACCAGGCTACAGCCGAGTGTCGTGCTCGAGATGCTCTTCAACGTGGTGGTTCCTGATCGCGTTGGAAGTTGATGTGGTGGTCGTATAATCAAACCCTAGTTATTTGCTAGTGGGTTCTTTTGTGCGTGTTAACCTGGAGATGAACGTGAGTTGGGAAGAAGAAGGGGACGGCTGTGATGAAGGAGATGATGGATCTAACGGTTGTGATTAACTTAGGGTTTAAAATTTGTAAATTTATATAAATTAAAAGTCGTGTAACTTATAAAATTCATATCTTTTTCATACGAGGTCGAAAACGCACGAAACCAGTGGCGTTGGAATCGTATGGACGAGCACTACGCGATGGAAATGGATTGGAGTCATTTGGAGTTAGTGAGAATTTTAGGTAAAATTAAACGTCCGTTTAATATTCGAAATAAATCGCTAAAACGAAATTGAAATCAAGGTGAGAACTTCTCACTCAATCGAATCAGCTTCGATTTATATTTTAAATACTTAGATTTAAAATTGTTGATTGTATGTTTGAATGATGATTGTATCTATTGATTGTTAAAATAGACATTATGCGCCGTTAGTAAGCGGATGTTATTTATTAAAAACATATACCGCGAATATTTCATAAACAGTGAAATTGGTATTATATATAATAGCAATATATATATATATTGGCATATGTATATATTGGAGTTATTGATTTCCCGCATTTTCTTTAGCGGATGAGACCCTATTGCGCCGTCTATTAAGCGGATAATATTTTAAATCCCATATACCGCGATAATTCCATACTGGAGCGGAATTGGTATTGTGCTAATGTTTGTGGATGCAGGAAAATAGGTTGGAGGGATCCAACTGGATTCCTCAACAGTTTTTATTTGAATTCAGATATTTTGATATTTGATGGATTATCATATCGATATATGATATCGTTGTTGTCGTGATTGACTATTTGGTATGTAGCATCATTGGACCAAATTTGGAATTTTAAAAAGATTTTTAAAGTGATTTTTGAAAGAAAACGTTTATAAAATATGTTTGGAATTGATTCATTTTAAATAAATAAACGTTATAATTTTAATGTTATAAAAATTATGATTTTTGAGAAATATAGTTAAAAGTTGATTTTTGAAGATATGGGGTTAATGATTTTATAAAATAGTTAAATTGGGATTTTAGAATTTATTGTGAAAAGTTTAAATATAGGATTTATAAAATTTGACTATTTTATAAATCAGGAATGATGGAATTTCAAAGAAATTTTAAAGATGTTTTAAAATAATAGTATAAATTGATTTATATAAGTTATAAGATTTATAAATTGATATTTATAAATTAAAATATTTGAATTATAAAAACGAGTTTTTATAAGTGTTAGAATGAATTGTGAATGAATTTCATAAATGAATGAAATTTATAGAATTATAAACGGTTAAGTTATAAATGGAATTTTATAAGCAGTAGGTTTATAAAATTTGTAAAGTTATTGAAAGAATAGATTTGGATAAATAAATGAATCTTATAAGTTATAAGATTTATAATTATGAAGTTTAAAGGAACGATTTTGTAAACAAATAAATTATAAGTATTTGACTTATAATATGAACCTTTAGCTTATAATTGAGTTATAAATCGAATAGGTTAATAAAGGAATTTATAAACGGAAGTAGTTATAAAACAAATAGAAATAGAATTTATAAACATTGTTTTATAAATTCGCAAACGACTTATTTTGATAAGTTAATTTTTATAACTTATTTATGAAGTTATATTCACGTTTTAGACAGTGAATAATCCTTTAAAATGAAATGAATAGAAATGATGAAATTGTTAACGTAGTATATTCACGTTTTTGAATAGTGAATAATAGGTTAAAGAAATTGTTTTGAATGTGATGTTTTAAATTGAATTAAAACGATCTAACGATGTTTTAAATGTGTTGAGATTCAAAACCATAGATTTCAACATTTATTGTTGAAATAGATGTTTACGAGAAATAGAAGGAAATGGTGGACTATAACACTGTTGTTATAGTAAATGATTTCCGAAAGGAAATGTTTTGTATAGTATTGGGATTTATATATCTATTTTAATTTCGAATCCCTATACTAGTGATTTTGGGTTGTCGTAACGATGTTTTACGCAACATTCGTTTTGGCCCAAATGAATATGTTTAAGAGAATGATTTCCTTAAAGAATGAAATATATACTTAATCTCGATTTAAGTATATTGAATAATTTCCAAGTGTTGAAAATAAATAGGTTCTTGAATTACTTATTAAATAAGTATGGAAATGTTTTCCAATATAAAGTGAATATTTTGAGAATTTATCTTTTTAAAGATAAATTGAAAAGGAATATTGAAACCTATTGAAAATCGTATATCAGTAGATATTGTGAAATATAAATTCACTATGGAATTTATAAAAGAAAGGGGAACTTGTTTAAAAATAAATATTGATTTATTTTTGAAGTATTGAAAATAATATATCTTGTAAAGATATTTTGGAAAATAAATAATTTGGAAAATTATTTGGAAACTGGTGATGTGTGGATATCCATTGATAGTTCAATAACCGACTATCAATATTTCCATTTGAATGGGTATTTGATGTGATTTGTTTGAATTTGAATGCCACACTTATTTTTGAATAAGCGCTCACTATTCGGGTTAACCGGGAAAGGACCATGGGGTCGTATAACCCATTCCGAATATGTGATACGTCGTTATGAATTGCATTTGAAGACCGGTGTTGAAGACCGGATCTTTTTGAAAGCGAAAGGACAACTCGTCGATTGTCTTTGCACCGAGTAGCTACGGTATACAGACTCCATATGTGATGGGAAGTCCGGACGTGATTAGAGATTATCCGAATTGCAAGGACTTCTTTGTAAGTGCCTTCGGTTCTGTTCGAGCCCGAAACAGACTTGTATGGATTGTATGTCTGACATTACAAATTGAGATATAAAGCAGATTTCTTTCAAATATATTTCTGTTGGAGGCGGAGAATTTATTCTTTTAGCTTAACACCCTTCTCTGAGACGTAGGAGCTCAGAGGTTATGTAGTTGAAGGTTATCAGCGATATATTTCCAATTTGGTAATGTGACATGCTGAGTGTTGCTGTGAAATGATCATTGTGTTGATTATTTGTGATAGGATCATTTGTTTGATCGTCTATCTTTGTGATCATTTCTATGATCATTTGTTGACCCAAAGCACGGCTTTTGTATAAAGTGTGTTTTTGTGGACGAGACTTCGTCGAGCCTCACAAGCCGGTAATGGTCGAAACAGGAATTGTGCGGCAAGGTTTTCAGGGATAGCGTCCCTAGGGTATGACCATTCCTTCTGGAAAAGGGTAGTATCATGGTATGGAGCCCAGATACTTACTCATGTTGAAACACTTATTATTATGGTGTGATGTTGGTTAGAGAGCTCTTGTTTAAAGGTCCCAAAGGACCGGGGGTGGTATATCTGAGGGTTTGTAATATCCCTTGGGAAAAGGGGTTCCCGGCCTTGTATGACAGAGATCCAGTTGGGTTCTCGGGGCGTCCTTCCAGAGGCGTTTCCATGTGGCAATGGGAAGTTCCTTGGTCTGATCATTCGTTGGAAATCCAAAGAAACAATATGAGACTTGTACGGTTTTAGTTGTAGAACCTGCTTCCTCAGGAGGTAGCTATAGTAGGCATAATATAATGGTACCTATGATGGCTAAGATTTATATTCTACTTTCGAAATGAATTTCCTACACTATGCACTAATAATAATATCAAATGTTTCTTTTTAATGCGTATCAAGCATCTTTGACTATCATAAGGAGAAATCTCCTCCAAGTCTGCGTTTGCATTGTGTTTGTGGCGGGAGGTCTTATGGTAGTCTCATTTTTTAAAAGCATTGCGAATTGACTTTAAAAATATTCCTCTATTTTGATTTTAAAGATAAATAAACTGTTTTGAGTTCTCACACCAGTCTCATGACGACTCGGAGTTTATTGTTTTACTTCCTAAACTCTGGGTGCCCACCAATTTCTACACGGGCAGTCAGGAGTTAAGGTTTATCAGGATATTCTGGAGTTGCTGGAGGCAAGCTGGATGGCATGGCGTAATTACTAGTATATAGTATTTCTTTTCCGCTGTTCGTTGTTGTATGATGTTGTACACTCTGATGATATGATGTAATGTAATGTAATAACTGATATAGTTCTTTGTTTAAAGATTATTCATTTATTATTATATGTTGTTCCGCTGCGATTGTGAGATTCTGATATTGTTCTGTTGTTTTCTGTTCCGTTCTATTTTCTATGTTCTTTTCTCTCTTTTCCCTCTATTTTTCTATCTTCTTCTACCTCTTTCCTTTTCTTAAACCATAACATTTCGGGTTTCCGGTCTTCGATTTCTCGGCAGTCGATAAAGTGAGTATCGGTGTTGAATTTTCGAAAGTTAAAAATTTTCGGGGCGTTACATAATAATATCAAATGTTTATTTTTAATACGTATCAAGCATCTTTGACTAACATAAGAAGAAATCTCCTCCATGTCTGCGTTTGCATTGTGTGTGTGGCGGGAGGTCTTATGGTAGTCTCATTTTTAAAAGCATTGCGAATTGACTTTAAAAATATTGCTCTATTTTGATTTTTAAGAAAAATAAACTGTTTTGAGTTCCCACACCAGTCACATGACTGACTCAGAGTTTATTGTTTTCCTTCCTAAACTCTGGGTGCCCACCAATTTCCACACGGGCAGTCAAGAGTAAAGGTTTATCAGGATATTCTGGAATTCAGGAATTGTTGGAGGCAAGCTAGATGGCATGGCGTATTACTAGTTTATATAGTAGTTATTTTTCCGCTGCATTGTTGATGTTGTACACTCTGATGATATGATGTAATGAAATGTAATGTAATAACTGATATAGTTCTTTGTTTAAAGATTATTCATTTATTTATTATATGTTGTTCCGCTGCGAATTGTGAGATTCTGATATTGTTCTGCTGTTTTCTGTTCCGTTCTATTTTCTTTTCTCTCTATCCTTCTTTCTTAAACCCTCAGTGTTCGGTTTTTCCGCATCCGACTGATCGACATTCAATACAGTTGACGTATTGATGTCGAATTTCGGGAGTCGAAGAATAGGGTCCTGACAATGTGGTATCAGAGCATATGGTTAAGCGACAACCATGGTTCTGTTGGGTATTACTCATTAGAGATAGAGTCAGCAGTACTCTAGAATGAGTTTGAGTGTAATAATAGATATGAGCGCGTATTTGTTAGTGAATATAAAATTGTTTTTGAATCGGGTAAATAAGATAATTTTGCCCAAAACTATTTTTGTATAGAAAGGAAATGATTTTTCTATGAATTATTATAGTATATGGTAGCATGCTTGTTAGTAATAATATTAAATTATTATCATTAGTATATGGAATTAAATAAGAAATAAAATGGATTGAATTCAAGTAAACTGACTTGATAAATTATTAATTCATGGACTAATGAATTGAAATTTGAATTGGTTAAAATTAAAGTTTAGTCATGAGCTAAATTTGAAGATAAATTTGAATTTGTATATAAATTCAAGTAAGTAAAAAAATAAATTGAAATTCCCTTTGTTAGTAATTAAGTAAATTCGAGATGAATTGAATATGGAAATTGAAATTTAAAATGAATAAGTGAATGTACTAATTGAATTAAATTACTAAATGGAATAGATTTGAAAAGGTTCGAATGAAATTTGTTTGGTTAATGAAATAAACCAAATGGAAGTATGAAATGCAAATTGAACTGGAGTGGAATTAAAATAATTTGAATTGGTATCAATTTAAATTAGTTATAAACTAGAATGGATATTCTATTAAATGAATATCATTAAATTTGCATAGAAATAACTATCGTTTGACACAAACAAGATTGTATAAAATTATATGAGTTAATGAAAGCAAATAAAATTGATTTTTGAATAAATTAAAATAGTATGAATTCGTTTTTCTTAGAAATGAATAGAATGAAGAAAATGAGTTGTAAACCACTTGATTTAATGGAAATGTCATGTGAATTTGTCGTAAGCGACTAAAGATGAATTAAAACCATATGAATTGCTAATGGTATTTATCTTGAATGTTGTAACGACCCGTTAAATTTGATAATGTTAAATGGATTAACTTAATATAATTTTTAATCTAATTTATAATAAATGTAGGAGTTGGATATAGTAACTGAGATTAAAGATTTAACAATTGAAATGTTATATGGCAATAGGTAGAATAATGAAGATTTGTGTTGTGGTAATAAGTCATAATTAGTATATTAAAATGGTATTAATGAAATAATAACTGAATTGAATTGCAATATATAAACATCAGAAAAATTTAATTGGTGGATTAAATTTGTTAAAGTTCATAAGTTTTGTAATTTAGTTTAGTAGAACTTTAAATTATAAACGAAGATTGAAATAAACGATAAATTTAATTATGTAAATGGTGACTCAAGACCTAGGTTATAGAAATTGGAACATAATCCAATTTGAATTAAGTAGAAGAAGGATTTGGTTAATATGTAAGTTATTGTTCAAGGTATTGAATAAAAACTTGGAATCCAATCATAATTTAATGATAATAACGTTAGTATTAGAGAATAAATATATTTCAATGCAGTACACGAATGAACGGAATAAAATGAATATATATATATTGAATAGAAATGAAATGTAAATTGGCACATTTGGTTGAAAGTTAATTTTAAGAAACATATAAATGTTGAATTTGTGGATATTAATATAAATATTAACTTGAATGGGATTCATTAATACAAAGATGTAATAAGTGTAGATAGTAAAAATTTAATGTCTGTAGTGGATAAAAATCTAGTAGTAACATAAAATTTATTTATATGGAAAAAGAGTATAGATTTGAACAAATTTATGAAAATTTGATAAGAACAGTGGTTGTAATCAGTTTGGTTATTTCATATTTGGAAGAAAGAGATTTGTAAATCCGTTAATGAATTTATAATGGGAAGGAATGGTAAGAAAAAAAAAATAAGCATTTGATTCAATTAAGGGAATTAAATTATAATAAATGGACTTAAGATAGTAATAAAATTTGTTTTATTTAGGTGATTATGTATCGATAAGATATAACTAAATTTGCAGTTTGGTAGTAAATGGGATATGAGAAGACAAAGGCATTTAGAAAGTAATAGATGGAATTCATAATAACAAGTAGTACATATATTTGGGCGTTTGTCATAATTACCAAATTTTACCATTCATATAATTTATTTAATTAAAGTCTATAGCAACATTGTTGTTAATAATGTTGTTAGTGAATTTGAATATAAAAGAATGACAAGTGTAGGTTAACCATTTATTTTATTTTGTTAAGAATGGAAATAGTTGAAATAGATCTGAATAAATTATTTTGGGTTGTTTATGTGCCTATTTAATAAAGGAGAATTTATAAGGAATAAAGAATGCACAAATGAAACGTATTATAACCCAAAGGTTATTTATACCCACAAAATGTTTAATTACTGTATAGGAAGAGTCTAAATCCATAGATGAATTTATTGAGATTGCATTTATAATTTATAAGATTTAATGTAGACTTAATTTCAATTAACTGATTTAATAGTGCAATTAGCGTAGATTTGTTGGTAGATGAAGTAGTTAATTCTATTAGGTGAAGTTAAGGCTAATTCTATTTATAAATTGACCTATTGTTGATATACATTTTCGGAAGCAGGATTTATAAATTAAATTGAGTATTAGATTCAATAATTGCATTTATTGCATAAATAAAGGAATTTAACGTTATTGAATTAAAAAGAAATTTGCGGATATTAAGGTGAAAACGTAGACATGTTAAAGGGCATCTTTGTTTTGGATTTAAGTTGAGAGTATAAAAGTATAAGATTAAATAATTGGGTTTTGAGATAAAATTTATAATTTCTAAATAATAAGAAAGTGCAGAAATGAACAATGCAATTTATATCTTGTCAACTTTTAATTAACATCTAATCTTGTTTAATCATTGAAATTGATTTTGAATTTTATAGGCGATAAAACTTAGTCAATATTTGAAGTTAAATAAAAATTTGGATTTTTATGATTTATTTTAATCTATTTAATTAATATAAAAATAGCCATTTTGGCCACGGACTCGGATTTCGACGAAACTAGTTTCATCGGATCCGTATCGGTGAATTATTATAGGGTTTCAAGTTTCGTATCGATCGGACCTGTCGTTTGATCGTACGGACGCGAAACGCCTTGAAAATCAATTTTATTAAAATCAATTTGAAATCAATTTGGAAATTTTGTTTTCAGCATAACTTCTTCATACGATCAAATTTTGACGTGTAACTTTTTCCATCGCGTTCAGAATATTTTAAATTACCTATTTGGATATATAGATTTACGAAATTTCGTTCCAGAGACATAGCGGGCTTTTTAGGCCATAGTTTGTTCCGCACGTTTATTCTACGGTCTATCTACGCTACCTCTAATCCTCTATATAAACCCAGCTACAAGCCCTAGCCTCCGCCTAATTTCATTCCATCTGCGCGTATACTTTCTTCAAGCTCCTCTTCTTCTTCAATGGGTGCAAACCCTAGATCCAATCAATTCAAAATTTCAATGAAAATTCAAACTCTTCAGAAAAATTCCAAATTAATATATGTCGATCTTCTCGAAACACGTAATCCCATGGTGAAATTCGTTTTTCAGTTGGAGTTACCATTTACTCAGAATAAATTCAAAACAGTCCCAACCGTTCATCATCATCGCACAAAAATTCGTCGGATGGCGAAACCCTTTCTGGGTATTGTTGAGTGGACCGAGGGGTTTGCATCTATGCAGTTTATTAGGTGAATCAACGGTCTGATCGTCGTCCAATTTCGGATTTAGGGTTTCAAAGGCTTGCACGGTCGGCGGCGGCGGCTGCATATTGGGCGACCGGACCAGGGGGGTTGGGGGCGGCCGGAGGAGTGGAGTTTGATGGTGGTGGTGGCTTGGTCGATGGTGGCCCCTAGCGGCGGCGAAGGCCGGTCAAAGGCGCGTGGTCAACTGTGCTGGGTATCGTGCGTGTCTCTGGGCCCAAATGAACGTGCGCGTGAGGACGGCCTGTAGGAGATGCTGACGTGGAGTAGTGTTGTGTGTGAGTTTGTGTTCCATTCTCTTTTATTTAATTTTAATTTTCAACTCGAATTTTCGCCATAACTTTTTCATACTTTATCCGTTTCACACGAGATTTTTTTTGTTAGGATCGTAATTTAATTCCGGACTTGATGACACTGGTTTGGACGAATTCCGAGATGGTCGAATTTTTGGGTTTAAATCGAATTTAAATTCGATTTAAATTCAAAAGGTGAGTGTTTTAACCCACTCACAACTACTAGAAGTTTTTATGTTTGTTAAATTAATTTTAGAAATGAATAGAAATTTATTTATGGGTATTTGGCATGTTTATTTCATCATAGCCGTTGAATTGCATTTATTAAATTTAACTATTAATTTAATTTATTTATTGCGTATTAATTTACAGTTAGAATTTATTTGTTTGCCTATAAACTGCTAGTTAACACTTATATAATTTATTACTGAATATAGACTGTAGATTAATAGCTGTTAAATTTAATCTGAATAAAATTGCAAGTTATTACCTGTTATATATTATCAAATATAAATTGTTATTGATTGATATTGCTTGATGATTGTGATTGGATGATGGGTGATGTTGATGGATGTTTTATTGTATATCATTAAATTGCAAATTATCATGCATATTTCATTTCATTCGGGATTGCAGTTTGAAATGATATACAATCGCAAAATTTTATATCTTTTAAATTGCGGATTGAAATGATAAATATCCGTATCACTTGACCATAGGATAGAAAATTATATACAGGCACCGCGGTATATATATAACTATTTAAAAGTGATTTCTATGGTTTGGATGGAATATGGTTTATAATAATCTTAAATTTTATATTGTATAAATATTTTTCTTCCATATATATATACATATGAAGTTGAAAATTTTGAAATTTAAAAGGTGTATAAAAAATCTTTATTAAAAATGGAAGAAAATTAAGAAAATGGAGTTTAATAATTTATATCATATGTTTAAATGTTAAGTTTGGAAATTTTAAGATATGATATTTATAATTGGATTTTTCCCGAAATAAATTGAAATGAATATTCTAGTATAATTTGAATTGGGAAAAATATATATTTTATTACTAGAAATTGAAGTCTTATTATTTATGGATTTTATGTGAATATTCAAGACTAATTAATAGAACAATTGATCTTTTGAAAGAATAAAATCCAATTTTAGTTTGAAATATTGTTACTCAAAATGGATATACGTATATATGAATAAATTGAAGTGGTTTTGGAACTTGAGAGAGATAATATAAATTTTGGTTTAGACTTTAATAAAGAAATGTATTTGTAAAGCCATGAGAACTATTTTCTTTACAAAGTAACGTTTAAGTTAAACCATTTAATTCATATACCGTTGAATGTCCAAACCATTCAAGTTTTTAGAAGTTATGGTTTTAAATTATGATTTTCAAAATATTATGCTTTGAAAATATTTGGTTTTCAGACGTTATGAAGTTAAAGCATTATGATTTTGGAAAAGAATTATATTTGGGATAAGTGATAAAATATGGTTTTGGGTTTTGAAATGATATCGTATTCATGGTTATAAAATGGAAATGTTTATTCTGATTTTTAAAGTATAACCTATTTTTAAATGACCGCGGTTTTATAATAACGATGGGTTGGCAAAGAGACCGGGATCGGATATGGACATACTCTCTGTCGATACCGAAAACCACTTTGACTAACTGTGTACGCGGTGGAGATTCCAGAATGAAGTAGGTGGTGGCGACGTTTCCTATAAGGTAAATACGTGGACCCGACTCCCGTGAGTTGGCATAAGGTGGCTAAAACAGAAGCGATTCTCAGGCCAATGAGGTCATTCCTCTGATCGGACCCTCCTCTTCGATATTATACTTTGACTTGGATTGATTCAGTGGCCACTTCTATATTTTGATTTTGGGGAGTCAGTCCGAGGTGGGCGGTAACTGCGGCTACGCGTTTCCACCAGCCTGGATAGCAATTGGTATATCTACCCTGGCATTGCCTAGTTGTGTCGTGTCACCTACCATATCGAGCCTTTACTACGAGTTTCTATTTGTGTCGTACCTATGGAGTATCCTCTGGTAGCCTCCCGATCAGGAGGTATTACGGTACTGTATAGACTATTGGCATTTTACGTGTTAAGGTGGAAAATGTAAAGCCTTAACGCTATTTAAAAGTAAGTTTATTTTATGAATAGACACTATTATAATAGCGCAATATACTACATAGTAAATAGTTTAACGGATCCTTAGGAGATGTAAATCCCGAACATCTCTTGAGTTACTGTACTCATATTTATTTCTGTTAATTTAACTCACATAAGATGTTTTAGTCTGACTCGAGTGTTTTTGTCTTTTCAAATTCGCTCGGGTCAGTCCGAGCGTTTCAGGATCGAAGACTTTAGCTTTGAAGGACGAAGACGAAGGAGTCGTATTATTATTATATATAGTATTGCACCACACTCATACTGTTCCGCTGCATTGATTGTATTGGTATGTGTAACTCTGATATTTATTGTATAAAGCAAATCAAGTGTTTGTAAACTGTTTTGAACTGTATATTTATTATTATATTTTATCCTTCCGCTGTAAGATTCTGTTTTGTTTTTATTTCTTCTCTGTTTTTCTTATTTACCCCATAACAATCCGCTCTTGCGTATGCTTTGAATTGGCACGTGTGTCGGTTTAAAGTGTGCGAAAAGGCGGGATGTTACAAATGTATTGCTAATGAAATCTATATATTTGTTATTGAAAATGAATGGAATGTTAATGGATTTCTTATATTTGTCACTGACGTGTTTAAACTAAGTAAGTACAGGTTCAATGAAGTCGTTGGGCTGGATTTGATTGTGCTAATAAGCTAATAATTAGCCACTTTGCTTAAAAATGCTAAATAAGGTACGCCTACGCAATAAAAATAGGAAATATGAACTGTTTTTCTGTTTTCCGACCGTGTGGGTCGATGTATACATATTTATACATATTGTAAAATTGCAAAAGCTCCTCCATACAAAGGAGACTCTGCCAAAATTTTCCGTGAATTTTGGGAGTTAGAAATATTTTTGAAAATTTTTGGAAAATTTTGGTTAACGACAAATCGATTTCGAAATTTGCAAATTGAAATGAATTAGTGAATGAAACTAATTTAAAGTAGTAATATGAATTAGCAAATGAAAGTTAATCGTTAGAATTCAATATTTAGAATTGTGAATTGAATTCGAATGAAATTTAAATTGTGAATTGAATTGAAGTAAAATCGAATGAAAATGAATATGTGACTTCAATAGTGAAGTAAAAATGTATAAGAAGCATATGTTGGAAAATTTTGTAATGGAAAGTGCAAAATGGTTTGAATGTTGGAATTGGATATTATGACTAGCAGGATATACAGGTGTATAAAGGGATTGGATTTTGATTTCAAAGTTAAAAATTGAATTGCTCGACAAAAAGGTACGTATTTCAATTTCAGTATGAAATTTGTTGATTTTCTTCTCCAGCCACTTGGCTTTCTCTTTTCTTTTTGATTCTGAGGGGCCGTGGTGCCATTTTGTAGTCGTACCGAGCTAGCCGCGCAAAGGAGACGCTGGCGAAATTTTTCGAAAATTTAGGGTGTTAGAAATTTTTTTGAGAAATTTTGAAAGTTTAAAATTTGAATTTAAATTTAAATTTGAATTGTTAGGAGAACAATGTTGGTTGAAACTTATAATTGAAGTTGGAAAGCTAGTTGAAATGATAGTGAATCACTAGTAAAAAGATTTGTTTTAGAAAGTTGATAAAACTATTTGGATTGTGAAAAATAGTTAATGGGAATTGGGGCATTCTTCTTAACTTGTAATTTCGGGACGAAATTCTTTTAAGGAGGGAAGATTGTAACGACCCAGAATTTTGAACAATTTAATTTGAAAATATTTAATTAATTTTAAATATTTGAATGATGGTTTAGATTGAATTTTCAATATAAATTTAAATTTGGCGATTAAATTATGAAATTTAATCTATTGAAAACTGAATAAAAATTTGAACCTTCAATTTTAAGCCGATTAAAAATATTTTAAAGGCTTAGAAAATTCATATTGATAATACTGAACATAATGGACGCTTCAGAATTGAATTAGAAAGTGGATTGTTTAGTTTTGAAATTAAATCGTTTGAATCGATATTTAAAATTAGCCGTCCGAGGCACAATCTCGGAATTCGACAAAACCAGTTCCATTGGGTCCGTAATATTGAATTATTACCGGGTTTCAAATTTCATATTTTTCTGAGTTGATATGTGAGCACACGAGATATAAACGCGTCGAAATCAAATTGGATTCAATTTAAATTTAAATTTAAAATTGAGTCAAACTTCACCACGTTCTCCCTTAAAACACGCAGAGTATCACGCCTACAATTACTAATGAAATCGTGCAAACCATACTCATTCGATTTCAAATACCCCCCTCCCTCTCTCAGAAATCAAAATCACATAAACGAAAATAATAACAATGGCCGTTGTCTTCAAATCCCTAGCCGAAGCCTAGTTTTAAAAACCCCAAATCATATCATTCAAATTGAAATCAAAGGGAGCGACCGGTATGAAGATCGAATCGCGTTCGATTCAAGGTTGGTTTCGCGAGGTGCATGAGGAAGCGGCGCACGCGAGTTGCTGGGGTGTCGCGATTTGGTGCTCGCGCGTGGAGAAGCAGCGGCGAGTCGAGTCGAGGCGCGACAGCGTGGAGAAGGGCTCGAGTGTGGATTAGTGGTCGTGGCGACTTGGGAGTGATGGCGTGGCAGCAGTAGATCGATGAAGGGGATGAGGCGCGCGAGGTTCAATGGTCGCGACACGAGGTAGCGGCGGCGCGCGAGTCAGGGGAGACGACGTAGTCGCGATGGTGGTTCGTGGCAGCGCGCGAGATGATGGGAGCTCGAGCCTGGGTTTTTTTTTTTGTGATTTGCAGTGAGGTACTATTTTTTTGATTCGATTTCTAAATTAATATATATATATATACAAGTAAAAATAAATATAGAAATATGATGTTTGAGATATTTATGAAAATGAAATTTTAGTTTATTTATAGTTAAAAGGAAATTTAAATTTTAGTTAAATAAAATTTTTGAAGACAAAATTGGTTTGAAATGAAATCATTTGTTTAAATTGATTTGTTAGTAAATTAAATTTGTCAAATGGTTAGACAATTAGATTTATTTAAAGAAAATTTGTTAAGAATTCAAATTATTTGATAAAATGATTTATTTAAGGAAATTTGATTTTTTTTTAAATAAAGAAATAAATTAATTAAGTTATTAAAGGGTAAGTGATTTTTCACTTAGTTCAAATATTCTATTTAAAAGGAAAATTTATTTCAATTTATATATATATATATATATATCAATTTGTAAAAGAAGAAAAGAAAAAAATTTATTTTACAGTAAGCTATAGAAAAAAAATGAATGAAAATGAATTTGAAAATGTGAACAGTAAAATAAATTCGGTTAATTACTGAAGAAGAAAAATTATAGTTAAAAGAAATTTAGTTTTTATTGAACCTTTGTCAATTCAATCATTAAAAGAAGTTTAATATTTTGTTAAGTATATTTATCGAATGGAAATTCAATTTATTAAGTGAAAGATTTATTTAAAGGGAATTTAGTTTCAAAATTTAAATTTTTAGTTAAACGAATTATTAAAAAAAGTTAAACGTATTGGTTTAAAACCAAAAAGGTATTAGTTTAAAATTAATTCTTTGATATCATTAATTAAAAGTGTATCGTTGGTTAAAATTGAATTGTTTAGTTAACTTAGGGAATTATTTTGATTGCTAAATATTTTTAAGGAGAAAATTGGTTTAAAATTTAATCATTGGAAAATTAAATTTATTAAAAGGAAAATTTGTTCAAAATAAAACCACTGGGAAATTTACACTTATAAATGAAATTTAATTTATTCGATTGATTCGAATATTAATAAATTGTGTAAATATTTATACAAGGTATAAATCAAGAAAATCGAGTCATGATGGAAAATGGATTGCTAATAAAAGCAAAGGTGAGAACTTCTCACTCAAGTAAATTTATAAGTTGGATTTGCAGTTATTATTGATTGCTATATTGGTTGGGATATTAGATATAGTAGGATATATCTATATATATAGCAATATATA
Source organism: Allium cepa (assembly GCA_030765085.1). NCBI lineage: Eukaryota > Viridiplantae > Streptophyta > Magnoliopsida > Asparagales > Amaryllidaceae > Allium > Allium cepa. The sequence continues at coordinate 603,926,660 of CM060945.1, read as the reverse complement.
TACATATTGGCATATGTATATATTGCAGTTGATTGATTTCCCGCATTGTATACTGGATGAGACCCTATTGCGCCGCCTATTAAACGGATAATATTTTATAAAATCCCATATACCGCGATATTCCACCTCGAAGTGGAATGAGTATTGTGCTAATGTCTGTGGATGCAGGGAAACAGGTTGGAGGGATCCAACTGGATTCCACACAAATATTTACTTGACTTTAGATATAGTGATATTTGATTGTTTATCATATCGATATATGATATTGGAAAGTCGTGATTGACTATTTGATGTGTTGCATCATCGAATCCAATTTTTGAAGTTTAAAAATAAGGATTTTGATTTTTAAGGGAATTCTAAAGTGATTTTTTAAAGTATACGTTTATAAAAATAGTGGAATTTATTCATCTTAAATAAATAAACGTTATAATTTTAATATTATAAAAAATTATGATTTTTGAGAAATTCAGTTAAAAGTTGATTTTTGAAAAAATGGAATTAATGATTTTATAAAATAGTTAAACCAGGGATTTCTGAATTTATTATAAAAAGTTTAAAAATAGGATTTATGAAATTTGATTATTTTATAAATCAAATGATGAAATTATAAAGGAGTTTAAAGATGTTTTAAAAGAATAATATAAAATGATTTTATATAAAAGATTTATAAAATTATTTTTTATAAATTAAAAATATTGGATTATAAAATGAGCTTTTATAAGTGTTAGAATTTATTGTGAATGAATTTCATAAAATGAATGAAATCTATAGGATTATAACGGTGAAGTTATAAATGGAATTTTATAAATAAAATTTATAAAGTTATTTAGGGAATAGATGTGGATAAATAAATGAATCTTATAAGTTATAAGATTTATAATTTGAGAAGTTTAAAGGAATAATTTTGTAAATAAATTATAAGTATTTAACTTATAATATGGACTTTCGGTATATAATTGAGTTATAAATTGAATAGGTTAATAAAGGAGATTTATAAAGGAAGTAGATATAAAATAAATAGAAATGGAATTTATAACCATTGTTTTATAAGTCCGCAACGACTTATCTTGATAAGTAAATTGTTGTAATTTATTAATGGAGTTATATTCACGTTTTAGACAGTGAATAATCCTGTGAAACAAAATGAATAGAAATGATAAAATTTGTTAACAAATATATTCACGTTTGAATAGTGAATAATATGTTAAAGAAATGGTTTTGAATGTGATGTTTTAAATAAAATCAAAACGATCTAAAGATGTTTTAAAATATATTAACTATCGAAACCATAGATTTCAACATTCATTGTTGAAATAGACGTTTTCGAGAAATAGAAGGAAATGGTAAATTATAACACTGTTGTTATAGTAAATGATTTCCGAAAGGGAATGGTTTGTATAGTATTGGGATTTATATATCTATTTTAATTTCGAATCCCTATACTAGTGATTTTGGGTTGTCGTAACGATGTTTTACGCAACATTCGTTTTGGCCCAAATAAATATGTTTAAGAGAATGATTTCCTTAAAGAATGAAATATATACTTAATTTCGATTAGAGTATATTGAATATTTTCCAAGTGTAGAAAGTAAAAAGATTTGTGAATTACTTATTTTTAATAAGTATAGAAATGTTTTTCCAATATTAAGTGAATATTTGGAATTTATCTTTTTGAAGATAAATTGAGAATGAATATTAGAAATCGAATGGAAATCGTATATTCATGAATATTTTTGGAAATATAAATTCAATATGGAATTTATAAATGGAATTTGGAAAATGAGTTTAAAAATAAATATTGATTTATTTTTAAAGAATGGAAAATATATATATCTTATAAAGATATTTTTGGAAAATAAATAATTTGAAAAATTATTTGGAATCTTGTGATGTTGTGCATATCTATTGATAGTTCAATAACCGACTATTAATATTTACCTTTAAATAGGTATTTGTTGTGATTTGCTTGAATTTGAATGCCACACTTTTTTTTTTAAAATAAGCGCTCACTATTCGGGTTAACCGGGAAAGGACCTTGGGGTCGGATAACCCATTCTGAATATGTGATACGTCGTTATGAATTGCATTTGAAGATCGGTGTTGAAGACCGGATATTTTCGAAAACGAAAGGGTTTCTTGTCGATTGTCTCTGCACTGGTTGATCCCCGGTATAGAGATCTCCATATGTGATGGGAAATTCGGGCGTGATTAGAGATTATCCGGATTGCAAGGACTTCTTTGTAAGTGCCTTCGGTTCTGTTCGATCCCGGAACAGACTTGCATGGATAGTATGTCTGACATTACAAATTGAGATATAAAGCCGAGTTCTTTCAAATATATTTCTGTTGGTGGCGGAGAATTTATTCTCTTAGCTTAACACCCTTCTCTGAGACGTACGAGCTCAGAGGTTATATAGTTGAAGGTTATCAGCAATATATTCCCAATTTGGTAATGTGACATGTTGAGTGTTGCTGTGAAATGATCATTGTGTTGATTATTTGTGATAGGATCATTTGTTTGATCGTCTATCTTTGTGATCATCTCTATGTTCATTTGTTGACCCAAAGCATGACTTTGTATGTTTTTGTGGACGAGACTTGCTCGAGCCTCACACCCCGGAATGGTCAAAACAGGAAAGATGCAGCAAGGTTATGAGGGGTAGCTCCCTTTAGGGTATGTGCATTTCCTTCTGGAAAAGGGTGGTATCATGGTATGGAGCCCAGATACTTACTCATGTTGAAACACTTTGTTATGATTGTGTGATGATGGCGACGAGCGCTCGGTTAAAGGTCCCAAAGGACCGGGGGATGGCATACTCGTGTCAGTTGTTACTCAGTTAGGGGTAACCCGGCCTTGTGTTGGTAGAGATCCGGTTTGGTTCTCGGGGACGTCCTTCCAGAGGCGTTCTCATGTGGCAATGGGAAATTCCTTGGCCTGACCATTCGTTGGAAATCCAAAGAAACAATACAAGACTTGTACGGTTTTAGTTGTAGAACCTGCCATTTAATATGGTAGCTATAGTAAGCATACTATAATGGTACCTATGCTGGCTAAGATTTATATTCTATTTTCGAAATATTTCTACACTATGCACTAGTAATAATATCAAATGTTTCTTTTTAATACTTATCAAGCATCTTTGACTAACATAAGAAGAAATCTCCTCCAAGTCTGTGTTTGCATTATGTGTGTGGCGGGAGGTCTTATGGTAGTCTCATTTTTAAAAGCATTGCGAATTGACTTTAAAAATATTCCTCTATTTTGATTTTTAAGAAAAATAAACTGTTTTGAGTTCCCACACCAGTCACATGACTGACTCAGAGTTTATTGTTTTCCTTCCTAAATTCTGGGTGCCCACCAATTTCCACACGGGCAGTCAAGAGTAAAGGTTTATCAGGATATTCTGGAATTCAGGAATTGTTGGAGGCAAGCTGGATGGCATGGCATATTACTAGTTTATATAGTAGTTCTTTTTCCGCTGCATTGTTGATGTTGTACATTCTGATGATATGATGTAATGAAATGTAATGTAATAACTGATATAGTTCTTTGTTTAAAGATTATTCATTTATCTATTATATGTTGTTCCGCTGCGAATTGTGAGATTCTGATATTGTTCTGCTGTTTTCTGTTCCGTTCTATTTTCTTTTCTCTCTATCCTTCTTTCCTAAACCCTCAGTGTTCGGTTTTCCGGCATCCAACTGATCGGCATTCGATACAGTTGACATATTGATGTCGAATTTCGAGAGTCGAAGAATCGGGGTCCTGACAAGTATGCTCGATGAAAGGGTGCGACCCTTTGTGTAGCCCGGTATAGCTCCTGTTTTAGTCATATATGCCAACTCACGGGAGTTGGGTCCACGTAATATATACCTCGAGAACGTCGCCACCATCCTACTTCATTCTGGAATCTCCACCGCGTACACAGTTGTTAAAGTGGTTTTCGGTATTGGCCTGCTATAAGACAATATCCGATCCCGGTCTCTTTAACAACTCATCGTTATTATAACCCGTAGAAATATCATTTCAACCCAAATCTTTATCACAATAAAGATTAAATCATTTCCAAACCATTTCAATATATCAACATACCGTATCTTTCAAATTCAAATATTTATCAAAATAATTATCAAGTCATTTCAAATTCAATATTTTATACATAAACATCATATCTTCCAAATTCAATATTTATCAAAATAATTATCAAGTCATTTCAAATCATTTTTAATACATAAACATCACATCTTTCAAACTTCATTTTCAAATCGTTTAATTTCAAAATATCACAACTTTCAAAACTTCATCTTCGAATCATTTAATATATACCAGAATATCATATCTTTCAAAACTTCATTTCAAATCATTTCAATATATCATATCTTAGGATCTTTAAATTCAAAGATAACATTCAATTATTATCATCTCAAATCACCTTTAAATAATTTATATTCCTTCCATTTAATTCAAACAAAATCATTTTAAAAGTGTAATTATTATACATCCAAATCAAGTATTCAATTTCCAAAGTTCCAAACCATTCTGAGTTCGTTTACTAAGTCAAAAACCATAATTATTACAATTTCAGCATTTCACAACATATAGAAAAACTATTATAAGTTATACTTGAAAACACTTTAATTCAGCAGAGACAACATTTAAAACTGCTGTTAAAACTCAGTTTTAGTTGAATTAAAGTTCAAAACAGAAAAGACAACATTTCAGAAGTGCTGCGGTAGTTCAGATTTCAAAACAAGGTTTAAATTGATTTCAGCAAAGACTGCAGACCACAACAGCATTTTACAGGAATGCTGTAATAAACCTGAGTCCAAATATTAGCCTATGAGTTCAGTTACAACAACTACAGCATTACAGACCTGCTGTAATAGCTCATTTTTCATAGTTTTAGTTCAATTCAGAAACCATAGCATTTCTGAATGCCATTAAAAGTAAATGCCAGGTTTTAGCGTATTTCCAACAATTAAATAACTTCAATTTAAAACAAATAAACATTTTAAAAATCATCTTTTTAACATCTAAGATGTTCATTAACATATCATTTGACATATTATTTGTATACAATAAATTTCTTATAAATAAATCCAAATTTCAATAATTCCACTTATTAGTTCAAGTGTCTAATTTTCTTTCTTCACTTTTCAACAAATAAACTTAACAATTCAGATTTATATTACCATTTCACAAATTTAACTAAATTTCCAAATTATTTAATTAATTTAAATCTTTAGTTAAACACAAATTTCACATTTTCAAGTCAAGTTATATTTTAAAATTTCACTTTTCAACAGTCATTTATTCAACCACTTAAATTTATAGAAAAATCAATAATTCTTTAATAAATCACTTAAATTCAAATATAAATCAATTTACCACATTTACCATTTTCCAAATATAATCAAAGTCTATTTTATTCATATAACTTAAATATCATTTTTAGTCAAAATTCCAAATTTTCAAACATAAGTAATATTTCAAAAATCCAGTTAAACCATTCCTAACTTACATTTTTAACACATAAAAAAATCAAAATTTATTTATTTAAAACCTTCCTAAATCAAATTTCATATATTTTATATTTTTAAAATACTTTAAATATTCAAAACACTTATAGAATAACCACGGGTCTGTATATAGTTTTCTAACCTAGTTTAAGTGATACGGATATGTATCATTTTAATTCGCAGTTTAAAAATAAAAATCCGGGTTCTATCATTTCGAACCCGCAATCCCAAGTCAAAATGAATAATTTAAAAACCATTCGGGCCTATCATTTCAGCCCATAACGAATTTTATTCTAATAGGGAACTTGCAGTGTGATCATATGCAGAAATAATATAAACAATGTCAATATCGTAATATACAGTCATATATCAGATGTCAGGTGAAAATTAACAGTTTAACATGGTAATAACATGGCATAACATATCATACGATCATCATTAACTTGCATAAACATTTTATATTACTAAATACTTGTCATCAATTCACTTTCCATAAGTATAAATGTCAAAGTGAGAAAGACTCAATGAATGGAAAGCCTTGATAATGATCTTGTATACAACAAATAAACAAGACCATATAAACATATGCATACAATACAAAACAAAATTGAAACTGATTGAAATAAAAAAAACAAATGGACAAGATGATTTTACCATTCCTCAATCACTTCAATGCTTGGCCTAAGGGACACTTATGCTTGGCTATGATGATGCTTTGGCCCAGGTATGGCATCATATAGGTCAGGTTTGGATAGGGTTTGGGTCTGGTTTGGACCTAGAAGGTACGGCTACATGGCAAGAGCAAGGTGGAGGTTACAAGGCATGAGAATACAAACGGTTAAGGCAAACAAGTGGGTTTTTGGTGCATATATGGGTTCGGCCTTGACTGATGTGGGATTGGATATTCATGCTACAGGTCAGATCAATGCTGGAGTGGTGCGTGGTGATCAGGTCAGTGGTGGTGGCGGCGGCTACGGTGGTGGTTTGAGTGGTGGATGAAGGAAATGAGGCAACAACGGTCAAAAACAATTTTTTTAGGCATGTAGGTTGCAATTTGAAGGGTTTGGCCACCATAGATGGCTCGGCCATGGTCATGGCTGGTGGAGTAGATGGTGTTGGAGGCATGGAAGAGATGTAGTAGTTTGTGGCTGCGGCTATGGAGAAGAGGCCGATCCAAACTAGAAGAGAAACAAAGCAAAATTTAGAGAAAACAAGGAGAAAAGAAGAATTTACCTAATTTTTTTGCAAGAATGGAGGCCATGATTTTTTTTTAGGGTTTTGGAGCTTGAAAATTCGTGAATAATATGGGAGATTCGGCTGCAAAGGATGAGGAAAGGAATAGCTAAGATAAATTGATGTATTAATTGAAAAAGAAACGGATAAAACGCCTTTACGTTTCAGGCTTTTAAAACCTCTTAACTTTCTAAACCTTTTGCATTTCCTTTTCTTTTTAGTTTTATAAAAACAAAATAAACTCAGAAATGTTATTTAAAACTGAAACTATGTAAGAATAAAATAAAATAAATAATTTATTTTAAGTAAAATAGAAAAAGGAAATAAGAAATTGCTTAAAAATAGCAACCCTGACATAAAAATTACAAGAAAATCTCCAATGACTTTGGAAAATTTATTACTTCATAAAAAAATATTATAACACAAAATTGAATTAAAAATGATTTTAAAACATTTTCAAGGTAAAATAATAATTTAATTTTTATTAAATAGAATTTTAAATAAAGAAAATGCAGTAAATACCAAACTAGGCTTTATAAATTGAAATAAATTCAAATAAACTTTAGAAAAATTATATTATCATTTTAAAAATATTTAAAAGTCAAAATATACATAATATAACATATTATCACATATTAAAATAAAATATAACAAAGAAGAAGTAATTTATACAATTTAAAATAGTCATTGTTAAATAACCCTATATACGCACAATATTGTAAAGGGTATAACTTTCACAATTTACATCCTGTTTCAACGAAACGAAGAGTGGTGTTCATAGAATTTTTTGTACTTTCATAATAAAAGAAAAAAATTTAAATTTTCATACTTTTAAAATTTTAAGTTAAATGTCACAGTTTGACTATTTTGACCAAAATCAGCATTTCAGGCAAATATTCAACTTACACAAGTTTGGAATTATAACTCATATAAAATCAAGATTTATATTTAAATAATAAAATTTAATAATTCCAAATAAGTAAAATAAGTTTTTAAATCAAAATTTTATATTAAAATAATTAAAATATACAATAAAATAACTACAAAATATAGGGTTGTTACATTAAAGTAAAATATAACAGATATCTCGAATAAACAGAAATTACTAATACAAATGCCAATGATAAGTCTGAATAAAAAGACTGGAAACAACTGAAAGCTTGTCGTATAGGGATGGATCTTCAAGAAAATCTCCAAGCTCCTAAGGTGAGTCTCAAATGATGTGATACTCAATCTGACCCGAGCATAAAGCAAAACAGAAAACATTCGAGTCAGGATTAGCATTCTTATATCAGTAAATTCAACTCAAGTGAAATGTCAACTGAAATACAATATAACTTAAAGGATGTTTGGGATTCCCAACCTTTAAGGATCCTTTAAACTATCTACATACACAGTACAATACGCTACATATATGATGTCTATAGTAAAGTAAAATATTAAAACAACATTAAGGCGTTACACATATCCCCCCTTAACACATTTTCATATATTCCCGTAGTCTATACAGATTCTGTAAGCCCCAACAAACTGATGGGATACTCAAGGAGCACTCTATAGATACAGTTCAAAACAAACTCATAGAATGCATGATAAGGCATGTGACATGGCACGCGAGATAATGCCTAGGGTTGAATTCTATAATTTTGTAGAACCGGGCTAGTGGTAACACATAGCGGCTACTACCGCCCACCTCGAGACACTCCTAAAAATCAAAGGTTCACCCAATCAAATCATAGAGTAATAGAATGGTATCGAATAAATGTGCCCAATTGGAGATGCGACAACCTTTGGCCCAGGTATAGCTCCTGTTTTAGCCACATCAGGACGACATGAGGCAGTCAGGGCTGCGGTAATACCTCATATAGAATCATCGCCAAACCATCCTACTTCATTTTGGAATCTCCACCACGTACACAGTTGTCAAAGTGGTTTTCGATATTGACAGAGAGTATGACAATATTCGATCCTGATCTCTTTAACAACCAAATGCTTATTTCACACCGTGGTCGTTTAAATTGCAAATAGTTCATACTTTATATCAAAATATCACATTCATTTTAAAATCATATCACTTTCAAAATCATATTTACTTTCAAAATCATATTACTTTCTAAACCATATCACTTACAAAATCATATTCACTTTATATAATAGTTCATTTCCAAAAATTATAACCATAAAATAGGTAAATATATCATATTAAAATTTCAAATCTAAACATTAAATCAAAATCATAATAGTTCCAACTTATTAGTATAGATATTGGAATAGTTATGCATAAGAATAGTTTATATAGAAAATAGGTTATAGATTAAATAATATATATATTAAAAATAGTTTATATATCAAAAAGATTTTATATTGAAAATAGTTTCAAATTAGAATTATTTCCTCTAATTTCACAAATCAAGTCAAATCAACTTTGTATCCAAAATTCAATTTAAATTAATCTCAGTTCATCAACTACAATTCAATTCAATTCAAATTCTCAAAAAAACCATTTTAATTTATGTCGATTTCAAATACATGTTTGAACTACATATTTAACCATTTCAGTCCAATAGGTTTTAAATATTTAAATATTCAACATTTCAATAACTCAATTCTGATAACATTCATTTATATTTCAAAATCCAACATTTAATTTAATTTAGATTTGAAAATATTCAGTTAACCATATTTAATATCATTTAAATAGAATCCCAATTTCAAATTTAAATAAAATCAATAACTAAATATCTAACTTTCAAATACATTTTATTCTAAAATATTCATCTAATCACCATTTACAAGCATTTATATAAAATCCCAAATTACAAATTTAAATCAAATTGAATATTTAATTTTAATTCCAATTAAATTCGAAATATTTATTAGATCACCTTTAATCAAAAATCCAGCTATCAAGCTATAAAAATCATATCTGCAAAATCTCAAGATTAATAAATTCAAATAAATTCTTATTAAGTATTATTATGAAACAAATAAAATTTCAAATCGATTTTAGTTTATTTTTCAAACCTTAATTTATTAAAGTTATTACCAAATCTATTTTTAAAATATTAATATAATTTTTAAAAAAATATTTAAACATATTTTATACGTATTAGTTGAATTAAATTTTATTAAATTAAATCTTTTTATTAAATTAAATCTATTATATGTATTTTAAAAATATAAAATTTAAAGTAAAATATAAAATTTAAAGTAAAATTAAAATTATATTTCAAAACTAACTTATAAATTAAAATTTCCAAAACATATAATTTAAAATCTAAATTTTCACATATATTAAAAAAATTAAATATTATATTTTAAAATCTATATTTATTAAAACTCATATATATTTCCTTTCAAAACCTTGGAAATCATTTCGAAAATAGACCAACGGTGTCCGTATATAATTCGTAATTTAAATTTAATATTTGACGGGTATATATCATTTCAACCCCCATCCCAAAGTTTCAAAACCAATGAAAATCGCTCGGGTTTAGCATTTCAACTCACAATGATTTTCCTCAAATCTATAAGACCGTTCGGGTATGTATCATTTCAACCCATAGGGAATTTCTATACTAAAAGGGAACTTGCAGAGTGAGAATAAATATGATAACAATATAACATATCAACAACATGCGTATATCATCAGTAAAAAATTTAAATATAATATATACAACAGGTTATGTTGTCATATGTCATAGGTAAATAATTGCAGATAATGGCGTATCATATTTAACAACTAATAATTTAACAAATCAAATTTAATAACATATTTCAATTGTCATTACATGTGAATTAAATTTACTAAATATAAGAATGTTAATCGTGAGTGATTTCTTACCTTTTGAGGCTAGAGAACTAACAAGAACAAGATGCGACGAAGGACAATTGACACAGGAACTGTAACGACCCGTAAATTTTCGTTAATTAAAATAGCTAATTTGATAAGATTTCGTGATTTAATGTTAGAAAAAAAATTGTAATTCGTTTGGAATAATAATAACTGGAATGAATAGCAACAATAATTATCCAAGTAATTATTTATAGATTGAATGGAGTTCTAATCTAATTGAATTGACTCAAATGTTATAACTTGGTTATAAGAGAATATATGGAAAAACAAATGTAAATTAGTGTTCTAAATTGTGAATTGGTTTTAAAAGTTGAATCTTATAAGTTCAATTTCAATATTTCAAAAGATAATGAGTTATTGGACAATCGAAATTTTTTATTAATATTTGGAATTTATTGAATAATTTAATAATGGGAATTGAATAACCGTGTAATGGAACTGGTTGTTATATAAATTTAGTTCGTTTCAAAAGTTAAATTTTTAAGTTCGTTTTGAATATTTCAAAAGATAGTGATTTAAGAATAACCAAATTTGTTTAAATTTAATATTACAAATGTTTGAATTATTAAATTCTGAATTTGATATGATTAATTTGATATTGAAATTTAATATATGAAAATATAGTGAATAATTGAAATTTGATTTAATATGATTCAAATTGGTTTCCATAAGTGAATGTAAGTTATATCGGGATTATAATAGAGTTAATAAGAGTTTAATATTTGGAATTTATTGAATAATTAAATAATGGGTTTAATATGATTAAAAATGATTTGTAAAATTTTATTTTATCATATTAAAGTTAGAATGATTTTGTAGAACTTTTAAAATTGAATTTAAAGTAAATTTGTGAATATTGAATATTTTAATATTTAATTGACGAGTTAAAATAGCCATTTTTCAAAAAGTCTTGGATTTGGACAAAACTAGTTTCATCGGATCCGTAATGTGATATTATTGTAAGATTTCAAATTTTGTGTCAATCGGATTTACCGTTTTTCCGGGGCGAGCCAAAACGCCTAGAAATTCGTTTAATCGGTTTAATTTAAAATTGATCGTTTACTGCCGTAACTCACACAGATGATCGAATTAGCTTCCGAAACCTGTTCCATTGTGTCCGGAACGCTGGATAAACCCTAGAAACGCCGGTCACCGTGCGTAAATCGGAGTTCGAAAAATCCGGAATGAATAGCGTTCGTTAGAATTTCTATATAAGCACGATATTATTTCATTTGCAAAAAGAAAACTAAACCCTAGGGTTTGCTTTAGCCGCCGCCTCTTATTATAATCAACGGGCAGAAAACACTAAATTTCTTCCTTCGTTTTCTCCAAATCTATGCATCGAATCAAGAAGTTTTCAACTAGAAGATTGTAGAGGCTAGTGAGTTCTAGATATCCAACGGGTATGATCGTAATTGGAGCGGCCGATTAGCGGCAATCTGCGTTCAAAGGTCCAACGTTTGCTCACGGTTTTCGTGTGCCACCTAGGGCCGAGCTCCACCATATTCGAGCCGAGAGTCAAGCACGGGACAAGCTTTGGAATGGTGTATCCTGATCGTCCTACAAGTCGTTGTGACTGTTGCGTGTATTAGGGCAAATAGGCGGCATTGGGTTCACGTCGAACCTGGAAACGATCGCATGGGGGAAGAAGCTTGGGGCACGGCTTGGATTTGCAGGCTTTGAGATGGGGGGTCCAGATATGGTTAGGGTTAGAAAAGAAAATATAAATTGTAAATTTATTATATTATAATTCGTATAAACATTAAACTACCATATCTTGTTGATACGAGGTCGGATTGTGATGAAACGAATTGCGACGGGTTCGTTTTGTAGAGCACTACGCAATGGAGCTGAATTGGAATCGTTTGGAGCTAGTGAAAATTTTGGATAAAATTAAACGCTCGTTTAATTTTATTCGAAATAAAAAAACGCTAGAACTACATTGAAATCAAGTTGAGTGTTTTATAACGCTCACAACGCACTGAATATCTTTATGCTAGTTAAGTTTGACATTATGAAGTGTTTTGATTTTATTCGTCGTTGGTTGATAAAATTTAGTTTTCATAAAGATCGTCATTTGAATTAACCGTTGAAATTTAAATTGACAGTTAAAATTGAAATTAAAATTGAATTACGATTAAATTACCTGACATTGATAACTATGAAATTGCCATGAACTGTATTGCCTATTGGATGATGTATTTCGATGGATGCTATTGGTTGATATTTAAATGTTTGGATGTTTATTTGCTTATATATAACTTGTTATGCATACATATGACACTATGATTGATTTAAGTGATATATATTCATTCCTGACATTTGATTTAAATAAATAATTACTTGGCCATAGGATAGAAAATTATATACGGACACCGAATTGGCTAAATTAATAAATTTTAAAATCGTTGATTTAAAATTGATTTAAATATTTTGATTTAAAAGTTATAAATAGAAATCAATTTGTAGAAATTGAATTTATCGAAAAATTGAGTTTGGATTGTCGAAATAAATTTTAGTTAAAAGAAATTGTTAAATAATTAAAGTGGAGACCTTGGAATTTAAAATCAGGATATGATTGAATTTCGAAAATTGATTTGTTTAAGGATTTAACCTTAATTCGAGCTTTGAATTTTAATAAGTAAAAGTGATATAAAAAAACGATATTTTGAAATTGAGCTTGAAATTGAATCATATTTGAAATCAAGATTTAAATTTGAATATTGAAGGATAATTTTGTTAAGTGTTATAAATTGATATTTTGAAAATCAAGCTCCAAATCGATATAAATTGAAATTGAATTAATTGAAAGTGAATATAAAATTGAATAAATTTGAAGTCAAAGTTGACGTTGATTGAATCGAAATCGAAATTGAATCGGTAGAATGGAAATTGAAATTGTTTTGAATTGGGAAGTTATAATCGAAATGGTTTGGTTTTGAAGCTGTTTTATTTTGTTTTCCAAATTACTCTGTTATATAAACCATTTTAAAATACTTAAACTATTTTAATCTATTTTAAATCTATTTAATACAATTTAAATTATTTTAAACTAATTTATCTATTTCAAACTACTTTAATTATTTAAAACTACTTTTAAACTACTTAAAACTATTTTCTAAAATTCCAAACTGGTTAATAAGGTGAAATGTTTATGTTTAAATCTTGAATTTAAATACGAATTGGGTTAAATGAAGTTGCAACCTAAATTGAAATTCGAAATGATCTTGAAACTGAAATGAGATATTGATGCGAAACATGATTTTTGAAACGGAATCTTACATTTGAATAGATACGATGATATTTGAAATGGATTTGATTTTTGAAGCGAATATGATATTTTGATATCAATTATGAATCGATTTGAAATGTAAAAGAGCCAACTGTGTAACAATACGTAGTTATTAAAGAGACCCGGATCGGATATGGACATACTCTCTGTCGATACTAAAACCACTTTAATAACTATTATACGCGGAGTGCTGATCCAGAATGAGGTGGATGGTTTGGTGAACGCGTTGACTGAAGAAAGAGAACGATATTGGATGACCCCTGACATGACTAAAACAGGAGCCGCGCCGGGCCATTGAGGTTCGCCATCTCTAGCGGACACACTTCTTCGATCCCATATCCATTACATTTGTGATTCGATTTGGGTGCACCCCTTGATTTGGGAGTGTTGTTTCGCGATGTTGGGGTAGCTGCTGGCTATGCTCAACATCAGTCTGGATCACGCAACTACTAGTATCGTAGTTGGTATCGCCTCATGTACTTTGTCATACTGATTATCCTATTCACGACCACTACGTTATGTTTTGTGTTATACCTATGGGGTACCCTCTGATAACCACCAGTTTACGGTGGGGATTACGGTGCTGTATAGACTATGGCATTATAAAAATGTGTTAAGGGGGATTATGGTAACGCCTTAACGCTATTTTGATACTTTATATTATTGATAGGCATTATCTACTTAGCGTACATTACAGCATAGTAGATAGTTTAACGGATCCTTAAGAGATGGAAAATCCCGTAACATCTCTTAAATTATTGCACGCACGTTGACACTGGATTTGAGATCAAACCCTGTAAACATCTCTGACGCCGTTACACTCATATTTATTTACGATTGATTTAACTTTCATAGGGATATTTTAGTCCTGACTCGAGTGTTTTGTCTTTTCATTACGCTCGGGTCAGTCCTGAGTTTTTCAGATTTTTGAAGATCTATTCTGGAGGATGAAGACGAAGATTTAGTATACTATTACTATTATTACCCTTGCATCATGCTATCTGCTGCATTATTTTAATTGTTCTGTTGTATATGTATAACTCTGATAAATGTTGTATAAATAATTGTCAAAGTATAGTAAACAGCTTCATGAACTGTTTATTTGACTATTATATTTTATCGTTCCGCTGCGAGATTCTGTGTTGTTTCATTTCCTTTATTTCTCTTTCTTTTCTTTTCTTATTTACCCTAATAACCATCTGCCCTTTTGAATGGTTTGTAATCGGCATGTGTATTTGATCGTCAGTTTGAACTGTCCAAAATGGCGGGTCGTTACAGGAACCCAAAAGCTCAAATGCAGAGCCGATACGAAAACCGTTTCGTAGATTTCACCGTGTACCGGACGTTGAAATACAGGAATGAATATACTAGGGAGATCAGCATGACGAGACGAACAGAATGGTATACAGATATTAAAGATACGACCATCTTATCAAAATTCGATATTTGTAGCCAAAATGCTGCTAAACTGTCGAAAATAATATAAACAGAGCTAGTGCAGTCCAAATTTGGTGAAATGAAATATGACGTTTCTCTCAGAAAATGATTTACATTTTTATTATATAAAAATACTAATATTTCACAAATATTTAATTTCCAACAAATTAAGTGATTATAAATTTAAAATTGAAATTATTTTACAGCTTTATATTTACCGATGAAAATCTGACATTTGCTACGCTTAAATAGATGTATTCCAAATATGAAGTTTCCATTGCAAACTTTTATTGTTTTATTTTCAAGAAAAATTTAGTAAATAAGGTTATTTAAATCGTTAAAATATCCAGGTCGTTACAAGCGACGTGCACGTAGGTGCAGATCGTGGCAGCCATGACGAGGTACAATTCGATCGTGTGAACAAGGGGAAGCTAGGGTTTGGGAACGACTGTACCAGATGCTGACATGTAAGTTTTAGTTTTTATTTGTTTAATTCTAATTTAGTTTTAATTTCCAATGTTCTAATCGACGTATCTTTTGCATATGAGCTCGGATTGATGTGCGGTTTGCTCCACTGCGATCGTATCGAAATTTTGAACGTTATCGAACTATTTTGATGGAATTCTAAGATTGTTCAACTTTTGAACTATAATTGGATTTTAAATTGATTTGAAATCAAAGGGTTTTAACCCACTCACAACTACTAGATTATCTTATGTTAGTTAAATTTGACTCCTGATGTGATTAAAAATTGGCCGGTCAATGTTTGGTATTTTATATTGTCGTTTCAGTTAAATCTAATTTTTATTGAACTTTATCGCTATTAATTTAATATTAAATTCTAGATTGCTAGTTAATATCCGTTATTGATAGTCGGTCACTTATTTTTGCTTATTTATTTGTTTGAATGGTGATTGTGATGGATGTTTGACAGTTGATATTGGATGAATGGATGTTATATTTTTATATTGTTGCAACACTACAAGTTCCCTATGGGTTGAAATGAAACAAAACCGAACGATCTAATAGAATAGGGAGAAATCGTTATGAGTTCGAATGATAGACACAAGTAATTTCATAGATTTGAAACTAAATTAAGGACGTGGGTTGAAATGATATATATCCGTAAATATAAAATATTTGCGGATTGAAATGATAAATATCCGTATCACTTGACCATATGTTAGAAAATTATATATGGACACCGGATTGATTAAAAAATGATTTTAGATCCTTAAATTTTGAATTTAGTTAAATGATACTTTGAAAAAACTGATTTTTCTAAACTGAATTATCTTAAAATTTGAGTTTTAAATGCTGAAATTGGAATTGGTTTAAATTGAGATTTTAAAGTTAGACATGAAATATAAATGAAATTTATTGAAATTGAATTAATGAAATATTGAATATTTAAACTTCGAAACTCTGCTAAAAATTGAAATTGTTTAAATTTATAGTTTGAACATGGATTTGAAATCTTTATTGATTTAATGGTTTAAATGAGAATTTGAACTGAAAGACAAATTTTAGTTTGTTGATTTGAAAGCTGGACATGGTCCAAATGTGTTGAAATGAAAGAAATAGTTTAATTTGATATTAACTTCAATTTTTTGTTTAATATAAACCGTTTTAAAAATATATTGTTCTAAATCTTGATTATTAAGATTTTAAAAATATTGAACTAATTTTAATTTGTTTTAATCTATTTTAATATACTTAATCCAATTTAATCTACTTTAACCTATTTTAAGCTAATTAACCCATTTTAATTTATTTTCAGATCTACTTAATCTATTTTAAATATATTTAATTAATTTTCAAATCTATTTAATCTATTCAAAATCTATTTAATCCATTTTAAATTTATTCAATCAATTTTAAATCTATTCACTCCATGTTAAATCTATTTAGTCCATTTTAAATCTATTTAAAACTTTCTTAAATCCATCTAAACTATTTTTAGTCTATTTTTAAACTATTTTAAAATATTTTAGACAATTTTAACTATTTTAAAACTATCTAATCTATTTTCTAAAAAAATGAAACGGTGCATGGTTGGTTGCTATATTTAAATCCTTGATTTAAAAGTAAATATGGTTAAATGATATTGTAACCTAAGTTTGGATTTAAATGTCATATCTAATTAAATATGTCAATTTTGAAATAAGGATTAAACCTATTTGGTCGATATGATTTCGAAAGAGAATTTGATTTCAAAAGTGAATATGATTTCGTAGTGATATGGTTTGAATTGAATATGATATTTTATTATCAATTATGGATCGGTTTTGGAAATCTGAAAGAACTATCGGGTGTGAAATAAGCATTTGTTTGTTAAAGAGACTGGGATCGGATATTATCATACTCTCTGCCAATACTGAAAACTACTTTAACAACTGTGTATGTGGTGAAGATTTCAAAATGAAATGGTATGGTTTGGTGAACTATTCTATATGAGGTATTTACGTAGCCCTGATTCCCACGAGTCAGCTTAATGTTGCTAAAATAGGAGTCATGCAAGGCCAAATGAGGTCGCATCTCCGATTGGACATGCTTCTTCGATACCATGTCATGACTTTTTGATTAATTTGGTGGCCACCCCACAATTTTGATTACGGGAGTGTGTTTCGAGGTGGGCAGTAGCAGCTGCTATGCATTACTACCAGTCCGGATCCGCAAAATGGTAGTATCCTACCATGGGCATTGCCTCGCGTGCCTTGTCACATGCCTTATCATGCCTTCTACAAGTTTGGTTTGTGTCGTGCCTATGGAGTGCTCCTTGATGGCCCACAAGTATATGGTGGAGTTTACAGTATTGTATAGACAACGACATTATATTAAATATGTTAAGGAGGATATATGTAACGCCTTAACGCTATTTTAATACTTTACTTTACTGTAGACACTATTGTAATGGCATATTGGGCTATGTATGTAGATAGTTTAACGGAACCTAAAGAGATGGAAATCTCGAACATCTCTGACGCCTTTACACTCATATTTATTTTACTGTTGATTAAACTTACATAAGATCTTTTAGTTTTGACTCGATTTTTTTGTGACGCCCCACCTCTATGCTCACAATAACAAAGAGCATTAAAAGGAAATACTGTCTATTGTTATGAAGAATACTACTGGATAGGAGCGGCCATACATAGTTAGGCCTTACACTAGTATTGTTTATCTCGTTAGGAGTCGTATATTCTTTATTTTTCATCTCTTTTTATTTACTCTCATTGACATATTCAATTCTAGTATAAAACGAACTATAATGGTTCATAATAGTTTAGGATAAGATATACAATAATAACATAGATAAGCTAAATGCGGAACACAGATAATATCAAATGTCATATATATATAACTGAAGTCAGTTACAATACACGTGATACAATGCAAATGATAGAACTACAACTGTCGACTCTGGAAGTTACATATACAAGTACATTATCGTAAATAATATACGTGAATACATATCTTCCTATACTAAGACAACGACTACTCCAAAAGATATAAAGAGACTTCATAGCTCTAGTAGAAACCCAAAGCAAGATATCTACAACCTGTAATAACTCGGTCTGACCCGAGTATTAAATTCAAAAGAAAATAATACACGGGTCAGTCTAATTCAAACTCAGTTATTAATGCACAGAAGAAATAATAACTAAATAACGAATAGACTATAGTCACAATAAATCTCGTCTATCCAATCCTTAATAAGAAATCAGATAACGATAAATATAACACAAAAAAAATGTTAAACAACAAATCAGCAAATTCAAATTATCAACGAAGATAAATGAAAGGATTATCAATGAAGATAATTTTAGAGAACAACAGAATTGCCTAAACGGCAATTAACAACCAAAATATAATTATTAAATAAATAATTAGAAACTCATAATTTAATTACCAAATAGATAATTAGACAACAACAAAATAATCAAATCAAACCAAATCAAAATACACTTCAAAATATATTGAATTGGCAACACGAAACAAATCCAACAATTGAAATATCAATTTAAAATGTCAAATCTGATATGCAATACACGCTCGCGTATACTGCCTCGCCACTACAGCATGAAATACACAAAAGATCAATGAATCAGTGCAGAAGTAATTAGTACCTACCCAAAAAATAAAATGCAAAGGACAAGTCACTGACTCAACTCAAATGCGACATTGACTATACAGTCTCAAGTGACAGCAAAACACAATACAACATGTCAAGAGTACTAACTGACTCGAATATCACAAACATATATCAGAGAGCATATGCAAGGGTTAAGCAAGTGATATATGCAAACTAAACAAATGGATGCAACAGATGTAAGTACTATGCAATGCACAACAACTAATAGAGAAGGGTCGAATAACCAAGTGCACCACTGTCCATACAACAAAGCTCAGCAGCTACAACATATATATGCAGTGAACTGTGCAATCAAGTATAACAACAATGCACAGATATGTAAACAAGACATGCAGCTATGACACAATGCAGACAAGCTACAATGGATAATCAAACTCAACAAAATCAGACTACAAAGTTCAATATGACCGAAGTCAGAAATCACAGAAATTCAAGTGTACTATAGGAAAATGCAACATGAATCTAGACAGTGTAAATATAAGCCTCGACTGGACAACCTCAACAATGAAATGGCCACGTTCAAAACTTGATACAAGGAACTACGTGATGCATAAGTATGCAAGTGAATTCAATGTGAACCAAACAGTGCACTAGTAAGGTTAACAAGACTCGGCATGTACACAAGACACGGCATGTGCATGAAAACAACAAAACAGGTGCAATTGGATCGAGCAAATGCTGACACGAGTGGTCGAGCAAATGCAGATACGGGTGGTACAAGACTGAGGGAACCTCAACAACAATTAAAATATAATGCTCAAGAAGAAAAATGAAACTACTATGAACACACATCATCAGGAATTTCCTAAAACCAGTTCAATGTCGAAGAAATAGATTAAAGTCAAGGCTCAATGTCACAAATAATACAACTTGATTATCAAAGTGTATACATTATGGAGCAACCAAGTAAGATGGCCGAAATCAACAATTTACAGAGATTCAACTGTAACAGGCTGCTTTTAAAACAACACCAAACGTTATCATGTAAGTGCAGACGACTACAAAAAATCAAGTTCAAAATAGTCAAAGTAATTTCACCTTAAAGTCGACATTAAACAAGTCAGAGATTGATCCCAGTATTAAAAAAAAAGTCAAATGGCCAAGATAAATCATCAACATCAAAATATGCTCGAATGGCCGAGACAAAGTCAAG
This sequence comes from Allium cepa, assembly GCA_030765085.1. Classification (NCBI taxonomy): domain Eukaryota; kingdom Viridiplantae; phylum Streptophyta; class Magnoliopsida; order Asparagales; family Amaryllidaceae; genus Allium; species Allium cepa. The sequence continues at coordinate 603,906,014 of CM060945.1, read as the reverse complement.
CAACTCTCAATCGAACACAAATTTGAAATTCAAATATTTTTACAAAAATAGTAGATTGAAACAAGTCGGTAACAAAAATTGTCATAGAATAAACAGGGTCGTGGAATCCAAGAAATCGAACCAAGATAAAAATCGAATCTGTGAGTATCAAGCATCAGATTATACGAAATTGATAAAATCAGAGAAATCACCAATATCCAACAACTTCGAACAGCCGATCAAATCGGTTGACAAATTCAAACATACATATACGAAATCAATAAAGGAGATCAAACAGATATAAAAGAAATCAAGATCTCGAATCATATATAAACCGCATTTTGAATTATATGTGAGTGAAATCGAAATTCACTCACCATAGTTCAACGAGCGCCCCCACAGCCGAAGTGAGCGACAAGGAAACGATCGATCAAAGTCGAGTTGGCGTCTTCAATTTTGTAACAAACCCTAATTTTTGAGCAAGCAAATAAGGAGAACGAGAGCCGCCATTTTTTTTCCGTTCGTATGGTTTTGCTTAGGGTTCGCTAAAAAATGAATAGAGAGGAACGGGTTTGCCATCAACTCAACAAAAAGGGAATGACCAAATAAAATAAAATAAAAGAGAGTTTTTGGGCCAAGATTCAATTAAAAGCCCACACAACATTTAACACTTTATTAAAAGAATTTCAACTCGATTTAAAAACTCCTAAAAGTAATTAGCTTACCGATTTAATCATCTAATGACGATAATTAATTGATGTGAAATCCCGGGTTGATACAGACTCCCCTCCTTATAAAAATTGCGTCCCCACAATTATCGTAATTTAAGACATCTATAACAACTATTTTTCTAACATAAACTGGTTAAAATAGAAAAATAATGGTCAAGAACACCAATCCCAAAGAAACCTTTTAATTTCATAAAAGAAATTCTCAAATCCTCAACAAAATCTAGTTATCAATTAGATAATTAGAAAACAGCAAACTGAATAAGTACAATTTTCAGCAACATTTAATTATCAATTAGATAATTAGAATACATAAATCACAAAACAACGATATCTAATTATCGATACGATAATTAGAAAACACCAAAACCAAATTATCAACAAAGACAATTAGAAAACACCAAATCACAAATCGCAAAACCGCAACCATCTACTTATCAATCAAATAATTAGAAAAAACATGAACTTCATAATCAACAAACTCTAACTATCAACAGAGATAGATAGAAAACAGCAACTCAATATAATCAACATAATCTAGAATCAATCAGAGACTAGAAAATCTTATAATCAGCAAAATTAGCAATAATCTAATTATAAAAAACGATAGTCAGAAATCTCAAATCAAAAAATATCGAATAATCAAAAACGATAATAAGAAATCTCAAATCAACAAATATCCAATTATCAAAAACGATAATCAGAACAAATATCCAATTATCAAAAACGATAATCAAAAATCTCAAATCAACAAATATCAAATTATCAAAAACGATAATCAGAAATCTCAAACCAACAAATATCCAATTATCAAAAACGATAATAAAATATCTCATATCAACAAATATCCAATTTTTGAAAAAAACAATAATCAGAAATTTCAATTCAACAAATACCAATTATCAAAAACAATAATCAGAAATCTCAAATCAACAAATATCCAATTATCAAAAACGATAATCAGAAATCTCAAATCAACAAATATTCAATTATCAAAAAACGATAATCAGAAATTTCAAATAACCAAATACCTAATTATCAAAAGAGATAATCAGAAATCTCAAATCAACAATTATCCAATAATCAAAAATGATAGTTAGAAATATCAAATCAACAAATATCCAATTATCAAAAAGGATAATCAGAAATCTCAAATCAACAAATATCCAATTATCAAAAAACGATAATTAGAAATCTCAAATCACCCAATATCCAATTATCAAAAACGATAATTAGAGATCCCAAATCAACAAATATCCAATCATCAAAAACGATAATCAGAAATCTCAAATCAACAAATATCCAATTATCAAAAACGATAATCATAAATCTCAAATCAACAAATATCCAATTATCAAAAAACGATAATCAGAAATCTCAAGTCAACCAATAGCCAATTATCGAAAACGATAATCAGAAATCTCAAATCAACAAATTTCGAATTATCAAAAACGATAATCAGAAATCTCCAATCAACAAATATCCAATTATCAAAAACGATAATCAGAAATCTCAAATCAACAAATATCCAATTATCAAAAACGATAATCAGAAATCTCAAATCAAAAAAATCCAATTATCAAAAACGATAATCAGAAATCTCAAATCAACAAATATCCATTTATCAAAAATGATAATCAGAAATCTCAAATCAACATATATCAAATTGTCAAAAACAATAATCAGAACTCATAATAGCAAATATCTAATTATCGATACGATAATCAAATCTCATAACAGCAAATCGATAATCAAATCTCATAACAGCAAATATCTAATTATCCATACCATAATTAAATCTCATAACAGCAAATATCTAATTATCGATACTATAATTAAATCTCATAACAGCAAATATCTAATTATCGATACGATAATTAAATCTCATAAGAGCAAATATCTAATTATCGATACGATAATTAAATCTCATAACAGCAAATATCTAATTATCGATACGATAATTAAATCTCATAACAGCAAATATCTAATTATCGATACGATAATTAAATCTCATAACAGCAAATATCTAATTACCTGCAGATAATTAGAAACAACAAATATCTAGAAATCAGTTAAGAAGACTAGAAAATCAACATAAAAGGTTGGATAGATCCCATCAGATGGCCATTTTTAGCTACGCTGCACGTGCATCAACAAATGGCCGAAGCCTACCAAGTACTGTCAACATAATTTTAACGCCCAACATATGACCCGAAGGTCTAGTACTGGTATTGACCCGAAGGCCTAACATATGACCCAAAGGTCCAACATATGACGTGAAGGTCCAACAGAGTAGCTCGAAAGCACACGAAAATGATCAAAATCATCAAAACAGCAAATATTTCAATTAATGAGTCCGGAATTAATCGAAATAGCAAACGCACATGTCCCATACCACGAGTTTCACTAAATCGTTTAATTCTCTTCATCGTTTCCTTGAAAGTGCAAAATCGTGTATTTGGAATAAATAACATTTTACGTTCCCAAACGGACAAGTCCGGAATTAAGCGAATCAGTAAAAGTAAGGGTTCATTGTCCTCGATTTTGCTAAAACGTTTAAAACGCTTCCTCATTCTTTCGAAAGCGCAAACTGAAGAAATTTTTGGAAAACAATTTTTATTTTAAAACGATTTTTTTAAAATACATGGTTAAAACAACAACATCTTTAGCAAATTCGATAAGGAAATTGCACTTCTCAAAACACCGTAAAAACGAATATCAAAATCAGCATTGCGGGATAACCGCTTGAAAATCCACTTTAAATTTGACGGTTACTGAAGTCAAAGCGAAAGTAATTTTTATACGTCAAAATCTCATCAAAATAATTCGCATCAAAATATAATACCAGTGAATTTTCATTCATTAAAATGTCAACAAAACACCGTGCTTCAAAAACATAGCATTGGTGTAAAAATCCCATTATAAAAATAACGGCAACAAAATATGTTTAAAACCAAACATCGGTTCAACGTAAAATTAATGCAATAACGTGAAACACAAATTTGCACGCATACTACAAAATGAACAAAGAAATCACTTGAATATCTCTTCAATAAAGATAATTCAAAACAACAAAAATATCAACAAAATCACATAACTGCAATCGCTTCGGATCCTCAATCGGATTTGAAATTTCCAAAGAAATCAAAATAAACACATCTGTGTGAACAACAAATGAAATTTATTTCATTTTCATATTTTGATTTTTAAATCAAAAAGGTTATCAGCTGTACTCCGCGAAGACAGTCTCATTGTTTCAGCTGCGCCCTCTGATAAACAAAACACAAATCACTCAATCATCAAAACACAATTTCACTTTTATTTTTAAATAAAGATATTTAAAAATTTCCACATAATTTCAAAACTTTAGTTTTCACTCAAGCACAGATAAAAAATCAACAAATAGTCTTAACACATGTTCCATCTAAGTTATGTTTTATATTATGTCCATAAACCCTCAGCTCTGATACCAACTGTGACACCCCACCTCTATGCTCACAATAACAAAGAGTATTAAAAGGAAATACTATCTGTTATTACTTAGAATAAGGATGGATAGGAGCGGCCATTCGTAGTTAATCCTTACACAAGTATTGTTTATCTCAATAGGAGTGGTATATTCTTTATTTTTCATCTCTTTTTATTTACTCCCATCGACATATTCAATTTTAGTATAAAACGAACTACGATAGTTCATAATATGTTGGGTGTGTTTCCACTAGACCGGTGCTACCGAACCAAGATGAGGGAGGCCACGGCCGAACCAGCCCTTGCTCCACCTACCACCGAACCAAATCCCAACTCCCTCTCCAAGTCCGTACCGAACCATCTCCTCCCCAATGCCTAGCCGAACCAACTCACTCTCCACCTACTACCGGTCCAAACAATGCTCCACCCACTACCAACCCATCGCCGGACCAAGCACTGCCAAACCAATTCCCACTCCAATTACTACCAAACCAAAGCCACTCCAACCACTACCGGACCGAAGGCCACTGGAACCTTCCCCGGACCAAGGCATCACCGAACTAACACTGCCAGGCCAGATTACATCAGCCCAGGTCCACCAGCAGCTATATACATCCAAGACCCCTACCCCCAGCCTCACTCTATAAATAGAGGGGTAGGGGTACAACAATGGAGGACAAGTTTGAGAGCTCAAGCACGGATTGAACTTTCAAACAAATTTCAGATACTTGTAATCAAAGCTTTGTACTTGTATCCTGAACAGTAAAGGAGAATAACATATAAAGTGGACGTAGGCACATTCTGGCCGAACCACTATAAATCTGTGTGTCTTTTACAATTTAGTCCATCTATTTTATATATTTGCATGAATCACCCAAATCACTAAGAACAATATAAAATAGACTAAATTACACGACTTGGAGGTGTTTGCCCATTTTCTGTGCAAACATTTTTGGTGCTTTTACTAAGAAATCAAGCTAGAAGCTTCAGCTTCTCCCACTTAACCTTCTTCTCGACAGCATCGCTTATTGCTTGGAAGACATGCCTCCCAGGAAGAAGAAAGATGTTAGCAAAGGAAAGAACATCGCAACTAGTAGCGTTCCGGATCCAGTGATCACAGATCAAGAGAACCGTCCCCTTTCAACAGCAGTATGAATTGGAAATCAGGCAAATCCGACAGCCCCTGCCACGAAACAACCAACAGCAATTACTAAGGCAGATCTAGACAGGGTTGTGGCTGATGTGACTAACCGCTTCGCATCCCAACAAGAAGCCTTGGTGGACCGACTCATGTCACGCTTAAGGGATGCTGAAGAATCCAACCGCAACACTGAATCATTGGATGAGTCCCAGTTTGGAGGATCTGGGAGGCGACAAAGATCTTTCTTCTTCGAAGAAGCTAACAACAGAAACAACAATGATAGGAGCTGAGCCCGAACTCAGCCCGAACTCCGACCTGAGGAAACGCTTGGAACCAAACCCAATGGGGGAGGTATCAGGCGAGGGTCGACGGTAGCTGAGCCAGTCATGCTACCTAGCCATGGAAACACCAAACGAGGCCGAGCTAGAGTTCAGCCCGAAGTTGGACCCGAGGAAGTGCTCAGAACAGAACCCAGCAGGGGAAGATCAAGGCAAGGGCCAACTGTAGCTGACCCTAGCATGCTCCCAGAAGACCAGAGGCAGCCGCTGGAAAATATTAGGAGTGATAGACAATACCACCCCTACAGATCAACTGGATAGAATCAATCCCGCAGAGAAGAAGCAAACTCATTTCTATCTGCTCCAAATTCTGATGAAAGGGTGGCGCGATTATTAAGAGAATGTGTCCAACGGGATCAAAGAGATCGAGGGATATGCGCTAGGGTAACCAGCCCTTTCACCCGCAATATCGAAATTGCCATGACCCCCCGAGAATGGAAAATGCCAACAATGGAACCTTATAAGGGAATGTCTGACCCCGTTGTACACTTGCAGAGATACACACAACATATGCTCATGAGTGGAGCCACAAAAGGAGTATTGTACAAATGCTTTCCACTATTCTTGGCAGATCTAGCTACCTCCTGGTTCTGCCACCTACCATAAGGATCCATCAGCTCATGGGAAATGTTGAAAGAAAAGTTCATCAGCCAGTTCTGCATTCATATGGAACAACCCAAGGATGCTTATTCCCTATCTAATATCAAACAGTAGCCTAGAGACACAGTGCAACAATATCTAACCCGATTCTCTTAACAACCCGATTCAGTGCATCCGGATACTAAGTTTGTCAGAAGATTAACAAAAGAAAAACCAGCTACCTTACCCGATTTCTTCCATGAAGCCGGAAGATATATGAGACTTAAAGACGCTGCCACTGAAAGACAGGCATGACAACAAACCAAGGCAGCTCATGGCGACACACCTGCTGTAGCAAAGGACGTTCGAAAAAATGACTCTAGAGACAATGCTGGGGGCAAGAAGGGAGAAAAACGTCTATATCGGCCAGGACCGAGGTTTGACACTTACAATCCTTCGAATGAGACAATCGAAAACATCTTCCTAGCTACCCAAGATGAAGTTAAATACAGACGCCCTCCATACAAGAAGGAATCAGATAACGCAATTAAGTCTGGAAAGTTCTGCCGCTTTCATGAATCTTATGGGCATGATACCAATGAATGCCATCATCTCCGGGACTTAATTGAAGAACACATCAGAAGGAAGAGACTGGAACGCTATGTAAAAGGTCAGAACAGGACCCTCGCTCCTACCAAAGAGAACCGAAGGCTACCTCTACCAGAAACAGGAGGGGGAAATTGCAACACCGGCGTCCCCAGTCATGAGAAGATAGTGGTCCATACTATATCGGGAGGACCACACATCGCCGATAGAAGATGGACAGAGATGGAAAGATATGAAAGTCACTTAGAAACGATGAAGGATACGTTAATTCTGTTATGGAAGAACGCAAGCCGAAGTGAAAAGATAATGATGACATTACATTCAATAGGCGTGACCTGGAAGGAAGGCAGTACTCTCACATGGATCCTATGGTCATCTCTGCCCGGTTCGGCCCAACCGAAGTTTTCCGAATTCTAGTGGCACTAGAAGCTCAGTAAATATCCTATTCAAGCATGTTTTCGACAGAATGAAGCTGTCAATGAAGGATGTGTCGCCCTGCAACAAACCACTACATGGTTTCAGTAGAGAAGCAAAGATGCCTCTCGGGCAATTGCACCTTTTTGTGGAAATAGGAAGCCACCTCCGCTCCGTTGTGCGAAAACAGACATTTGTGCTGATAGATAACCACTCAGCATACAACGCCTTTTTAGGAATACCATCCTTGTCTGACTTCCAAATTGTCCTGGCCCCGTGATGCCTGAAGATGAAATTCCCAACAGACAATGGAATAGGGGAAGTAGAGGGAGTTCAAGATGCCACTCGAGAATGCTATGTAACTGAACTTCGCAATAATCGCGGGAAGGATAGAGGGAAGAACGCAGAGACTCCTCTCTACATGAAAAAATTGGAAACATAGCAACTAAAGAAAACCCCTCCTCTTCGATATACCAGTGATCCTTTTAATGAATTAGACCCCAGGAACAAAGAGGAGGAGGCCATCGCCGAGCCCGCAGAGGCTATAGAGTTTGTATCTGTAGACAAACATGACTCAAGTAGACTGTTGAAAATCGGATCTCAACTGAGAGCAGAATTGAGGGATCAACTCATTGATTTTCTCCACCACAACCTGGATGTATTTGCATGGACGCACGCTGACATGACTAGAATCTCCCCAGATGTGGGATGCCACATGCTAAACATCGATCCTACCAAGGCACCAGTAAAGAAGAAAAAGAGAAGTATTGGGGCAGAGCGATTAGCGGCCCTCGATGAAGAAGTAAAGAACCTACTTACCAACAACTTCATACGAGAAGCCATCTACCCATAGTGGATCGCTAACCCGGTACTAGTAAAGAAGGCTAATTGGAAGTGGCGAACATGCATTGACTTCTTCAACTTAAATGACGCTTGCCCGAAGGATTGCTTCCCACTCCCCTGAATCGATTAGCTTGTGGACAGCACAGCCGGACACGAACTCTTATCTTTTATGGACACATACTCAGGATATAACCAAATTCCTATGCACGCCCCCGATCAAGGCCACACTAGTTTCATCACTGACCGGGGATTGTACTGCTATAGAGTAATGTCTTTCGGACTTAAAAACGCCAGAGCTACCTATCAACGCCTCGTCAACAAGATGTTTGCGGAGCTAATAGGACGAAATATGGAGGTTCATGTGGATGACTGCTAGTAAAATCGAGGAAAGCCAACGATCACGTAAGCCACCTAAACGAGATGTTTCACGTACTTCGCCAATATGGAATGAAGCTGAATCCTCTAAAGTGCTCGTTCGGAGTGTCATCAGGAAAGTTCTTGGGATTCATCGTCCATGCCAGGGGGATCGAAGCAAGCCCCAAACAATTCTGAGCCCTGAAGGATATCAGGATTCCTTCCACTCGAAGAGAAATGCAAAGCCAAATGGAAAGGTGGCCGCCCTAAGCAGATTCATCTCTAAAGCGACTGACAAGTGCGTCCCCTTCTTCGAGGCTCTAAAGAAAGACAAAGGAAAGTTCGAGTGGACCGACGAATGCTTAACGGCCTTTCTTAACCTAATCGAACACCTCCAGAGACCACCAGTACTCTCAACTCCAAACAAAGGCGAAGAGCTATACCTATACCTTGCTGTGTCATCTCATGCTCTAAGCGCCGCTTTGGTAAGAGAAGACAACCGCACGCAACGGCCAGTATACTTTGTAAGCAAGAGGTTAACAGGAGCAGAAGCCAGATATCCTAAACTTGAGAAGTAAGCATAATGTTTACTAATCGCATCACAGAAACTGCGACACTATTTGCAATCTCATTCCATCAGATTCTAACCGATCAACCGCTAAGGCAGGTAATCCATCGTCCTGACACTTCTGAACGACTACTTAAATGGTGCATTGAACTGAGTCAATATGATATCACCTACCATCTTCTCACCGCCATCAAGGGACAAGCCATGGCCGATTTCATTGCTGAATTCACTACCAACAAAGGTAAGGAGCAATCTGAAATAGCAAAAGACATTACGTGGAATCTCTTTGTTGATGGAGCTTCAAACGAATAAGGCTCGGGGGCAGGTGTTGTATTAATCACTTCCAGGGGAAGGAAGCTACACTATGCTCTAAAGCTGGAATTCGCTGCCACCAACAACGATGCAGAATACGAAGCAGTAATAGCTGGATTAGAACTTGCCCTAGAGATTGGAGTCAGTTCTTTATGTCTTCATAGTGATTCCCAACTTATTGTAAACCAAATAGTAGGAGAATTTCAGACTCGAGGAGAACGACTCACAGCATATATAAAGAAGACCAAGCTGCTACTCGATCAATTGGATCACTATTTAATCAAACACATCCCTTGAGAAGAGAACCAAGAGGCCGACGAGCTGGCAAAGCAAGCTAGCATGAAAGACGGTACCATTTCCAGAACAGTAGCCATCTCAAAGCAAGTAACCCCGAGCTTCGAGCAAGTGAATCTGGTAGCTGCAATCGAAGAGGAAAGTTGGATGACTCCCATCCGAAAATTCTTACAAGATGGAACACTGCCTAGCGAACGTAACGAAGTCAGGAAAATCTTGAGGAAAGCTTCTCGCTACACAATACAAGAAGGCATCCTCTATCGGCGCGGCTTCTCTAACCCCTTACTAAGATGTGTCGCTGGAAGGGAAGCTAAGGAAATCTTATCCAACATCCATCAAGGAAGCTGCGGGGATCACACTGGAGGGAAGACTCTGGCAAAGAAAATATTCCGATATGGATATTTCTGGCCCACCTTAAACAAAGACGCCTTAGACTTCGTCAAAAAATGTGACAGATGTCAGAAATTTGCCAAGATTCCTCGTCTACCAACAAGTGAGATTACTCAAATGACCAGCCCTTGGCCCTTTGCAGTTTGGGGAATTGACTTGATTGGCGAACTGCCAGTGGGTCGAGGTTTTTAAAAGTGGCAGTTGACTATTTCACCAAATGGGTGGAAGCAGAACCTCTAAATAAAATATCTTCGACAAAAGTTATTAACTTCTTGATCAAAAATGTCCTATGCAGGTACGGGATTCCACTCAAAATCATATCGGACAATGGACTTTAGTTTGACAGCGAAGAGTTTGCCGACTTGTGCCAAAAGCACGGAATTCGAAAAAGCTTCTCAACTGTGGCTTACCCCTAGGAAAATGGACAAGTCGAAGCTGTCAACAAAATTCTCAAAACTCTAATAAAAAGAAGCTTGAAAAATCGAAAGGTGCTTGGGTCGATGAACTTACTACGGCACTTTAGGCCTACTGCACATCTTTCAGAACATCAACAGGGCATACTCCTTTCTCTTTGGCATACGGATCGGAGGCCATGCTCCCAGTCGAAACTGTAGTACCTTCCCACCGTAGGATCCACTATAACCCAGAAGAGAACGAAGAACTCCTTCACATGTCTTTGGATATAACTGAAGAGAGGAGAAACGATGCAGCGCTCAAAGCAGCAGCTCACAAGTAAAAAGTGGCGGCGCAATACAACTCCAAAGTCAAGCATCGTAGCTTACAAGAAGGAGATCTTGTCCTCAAACGAATCTTCTCGCGCCCTGCTGCACTAGATCCATTCTAGGACGGACCATATGTAATTCATAAAGATCTCCACAACGGAGCTTATATTTTGTCAACAGTGGACGGAGAGGTGTTCCAGAGGGCATGGAACATCCAACACCTTCGTCGATACTTTTTTTAACTTGTACTGCCCATATGAAGTGAATTAACAAAGAGAATCGGTGGACGTAGGCATTTTCGTGCCGAACCACTTTAAAAACTTGTCTCTTTTTAACTCGTTCCTTTACATCATGGCTGCTCATTAACATTATCCTTTTATGTTGAACAAAATCCTGTGTAATGACATTTCCATTCAAACGCATCACGGCGCAACCTCCTCTCGACAAGATCTAACAGGTATTATACGAATCTATGCCCTCGCCAATGAGACACTTTTGCTCCAGCATCCCTTTGCTGCGAGTTAACTCATTGCTCGTGATCGGCCCTTAAAGCCAACTGTAATGAGTCGATTATAAGCCACCGAGAAGGCCGACTATAGCCGAGGCAGCTCATTACGGCGTTCGGCTCGCCGGCAACCGTGAACCTACTTTAAGCCCCAATATAAGGTGTGGCCAGCCAGGGGTAGTTCATGGTTGATGGTCGGCACCCACGCTAGCCGGGCACGGTAAATCGAATAATACCCACGATTACGGGCCATAATGGCCCAGGTAGTTACTGTGCGCGATCTCGGCTTCGATGTGTCTTAAGTACGGCTATGGTAAAAAAGAAAACTCCCCGCGGAGGCGTAAAATGGGTGACAAATGTCTCCAAGACCCACAGCTAGGGAAAGTGAATACAAAACCCGTTTTCCACGAACTTAAGAACATCGAAGGCCTTCCGTGATTGGAAGTTTTACTATATCTTATATTCTTATTTTATTTAAAAACTTTCCTCCTATCCTATATAATGATCCCTAAAGTACAGAGCATAAAATAGGAGACACTCGCAAATGGGGATAGGAACCCAATACTGGATTACAGGACACTCAGCTGCATTCCATACTCAGTCACGCAAGACATTCAAAGCTACGATCTACAACTAAAACACGAAGGGTGGTACTCTCTTTCTTTGTCTATGATTGCGTAGCTATAATTTATTCACACATCACAATAACATTGCAAAATGTGAAATTATGTTTTAAGTAAGAACTTGACATCAAACACAATTGAATCACAGGCATATGCGTAGCTGCATTTCTTATGCAACACACCCAAATAACGAAAGCATTTAAATATAACAGAATCAGCTTAAGTTAAAAAATTACATGCTAAGAATAAAGCCGTTCATTACAAATAATATAATTACAGTTACATTAATATTTTGGGACTAACATAGACAACAATGTCAAGTAAACCAAAAGATGTACAGGTCAAGTCAAGGAGTCGGCTACATCGGAACTTCACCTCTATTCTACTGGCCCTCCGAGATCTACTTAACTACCGGATCGTAACTCTCAACGTATTGACCAGAGGTAGTTGGTGCTTCATAGGTCCCGCCTGTCCAATTCAGGAAAGAACCCATTAATAGTCATGAACAATAGGCAATCAAGTTACAAAAAGACTAAAAGGGAAGACTTACCAGCATCTGCTCCTTGATCATCCTCCTCCAGCTGCACACCTACCTCCTCAGCAGTAAGCAGCCGCATACCCTCCTTTGCCGCCACTTTCTCCTCCTTGGTGAACTGAGTCGTGACCATGTCCATCCTGACGGCCACGCCACCCTCCTTATCTGCTTCGGCCTTTGCCTCCTCCAGGGCCCTGAGATAAATCCTGGCCATGACACGGGGATAATCATCCATCCAGGATAAGTTGCCCTGTTTTCAAGTGCGAAAGTACATATCCTGAAGCATCTCATCCATTATCCCCCCATTCTCCTCGAACTCCCCTATTCGGACCTCAAAAGCCAACAGCTTTGCAATGACAGCATCCCTCTCAGATCGGTATCGCGAGCGGTCAGCCTGAAAGGATTTCCTCATCGCCTCCATCTCCTCCTTCAGCTTGGTTTGAGCAAGCTCTGTGGCTTCAAGCTTCCCGGATAACTCCTCTACACGCTCGAGATCTGCTTTCTGAACCTCATCCACCGTTGCAATAGCCATATCGATCTGTTCCCTGCAGGCAGCCTCCATTTTTCGTAACTCTGCCCTGCAAGCCTCTTCCATGGTTTTCTTTAGTCGCCTGGAGGCAGCCTCATGCTGAGAGATCTGGATGGCCTGATCGGCGAGTTGTTTGGCCTGGTCTGAAACCATTAACAGCAATCGAATGTTAGCACTCCTGATTTCCTCTCTAGCCTTGACCAGTCGGGCATGATGCCCCATCAGCTTCCTGGTCTCCTCAACAACCCGGTCAATCTTTGCCTTAGCTTCGTCCCCCAAAGTTTCAATCCGAGTGGTAAGCAAATCAAGGTCCAGGGACTTAGCCTCATCAAGCACCCTTACCATAGGATTGCGAGGGAGAAGCTGCTCACCAGTAGCCTTGTCGAAGGAAATATCATGAGATCCTGGATCCAGATCCGGATGACCCGCAAACGGATTACGAGCCAAGGCAGGATGATCTATTGGGGGTAACAGTAGGGTTTTCAGACGGGTGCGGGGAAGGTATAAACTCAATATTCTCCTCCGTGGTATCCCGAAGAGGTTATGTTTGGGGGCTGAGAACCAGGTGAGGATTCAAACAAGGAACGGATCCTCTTCTTCTTTCAGATATCCTCTTCGATGACGCCAAGAAGAGGACGGTAGCCAACTACGTCTCTGGGGCGGTTAGTCGGAGGCTTCGGTTTAGTAGAATCTTTGAGGAGTTTGTATTGTTCAAGATGGTGCCGAACATCTGATGTCTTGACCGCTTCGCCCACTCCTGGAATAAAAACCAAGTGTTACAAGCATACATTGAGCTATAATTCAGGAAACGTATCAAGCTAAGAAGAGTTAAAAGACACTTTTATTATACAAACCATGGGGAGGAGTAGGATACTGCAATAAGTCCTGTATCTCATTCCAGGACGGAAGCTGGCCATAAAATATTCCTAAATCCTTATCAAAAATGGAGTCGCCAGGAGTCAAAAATTCACCTTGAATCGCAGGAGTTGCCTTAGCTGAAATGCTCTTAGAAGATGAATCGGCACCCGTCCCGGCCTTGTAAGCTTTCTTTGGCTTCTCCACCAAGGTCGAGCCTTCCTCTAACCCCTCAAAAGCTAGGCGGAAAGCATCATCTGTCCACTCCTAGATCTCGCATGCCTGCTCAGAAGACAGAGCCCCAGCGCCACTACCAATCTGTCCATCATCACTATGGCCATCACCATCACCTTCCCCATCACTTCCACTCTCCGCCTCACCTCCTTCATCCTCGCCTCTTTCGTCCTCCACATCTTACTCCTCCGGAACATCTGGACATGTGCTGGGGGAGGGTCCATCGGACTTCTTAAGTTTCTTCCCCCCAGCGACTGGATGTTTCGAGAAGGGTTTCCTTTTTCTGCTCTTCACCATAGCCCCTCCTTTAGCTTTGGCAGCCTTCTCCTCAGCTGTATCTCTTTCCTTGACCACAGACTGGCGGGCAGAATCAAGTTGAACTCCAGAAGAGTAGCATTCCTGATCAAATAAGAGGCTGCCCTCTCCCTTTCCGGAATGGCTTCTATCTCCGCAGCCATCTGAACCAGGCGATCGCACTCTACAACCGCAAAACCACTAGTCGCTAGCAAGAAATAAAGCACATAACGAGGAGCATTGTAGTTAGAACAGAAATTATAAATAAGATTCAACTTACAGCCAAAGGTGAAGCGGTGGAAAGAAATAGAGTTGTCCTTGACAAAAAGCCACTCCTTCTTGAACATGCTGAACTTTGAATATAAATCCTGGACCGGCATGAAAGATACAGCCAACTCTAAGCCAATATATGGAGATCCCATCTTGTAGCCTCTCAAGTTGTACAAATACCTGATCTACCGGTTGGAACGGGGCGCCTATATTTTCTATGGAAGATAATAAACAGGCTCACCAAGATGGCATAGGAGTTGGGCTGAAGCTGGAAAGGGGCCACCTTCAAATATGTGATAAAGCTAAGTATCCAGGCGTTAATCGGAGGGATGGCTCCGCACATACTGTGATACCTAATGTAAGCAAAATATCCTTCAGGGGGATTATACGGCATCACTCCTTCCCCCAGAAACAACATATGCGCTCGGTCAATCCCAAAAGAGCGAGATATAACATCAAGCTGCTCATCTTTGAGGGAGCTAGGAAAGCAGTCAGGCGGGGAATTCAAGAGCCCTTAGGGCCATACCCGTCTACTAATGATCTCGGGGTTGGTCCATGACGTTCTGATCCTGCTCGGACTAGGGGCACTACAGAGGACTCTTCTTTGTCCTTGGATTTCTTCCTATCAGAACAGGTTTCTACTTTATGAGACATTGTCTGCAACACGATAAAAGCATAGTGTTAGAATAAGGAGTATAGTGATATAAACAAGCGAGTACGTATGGTCTGGAATTTTATTCGTAATTAAAAACATAAAAGGCTCAAGGTTCATTCGGCATTCAAATTCCCGATCTCATTTGGTATTCCCAACATAAAAAGTTCATTCGGAGGTTCAGGGCTAAGAATTCATTCGGCAATCGTACTCCCCATGGTCATTCGGGAGTTCAAGGCCAAGAATTCATTCGGCACTCATGCTCCCCGATCCCATTCGGTGGTCCAACCATAAAAGTTCATTTGGCAGAAGAAAACTCACCTGGTCTGGAAGTCAAGTTTGATTCGGTACTTGGTTGATTCGGCTGTTTCAAACAAGTCAAGTTTAATTCGGAACTCGATTGATTCGGCTATCTCAAACAATAAAGGATGAACAGAGACACGAAGCCCATACTTATAGGCAAGCATAGGATACCGGACGAACTGGTTCGGCACACAGGACCGGATGAGAATGTCCAAGCTAAAACAAAGCGCGACATATACAGGCATATGCCCCACTTTGGGGGGCAAGTGTTGGGCATGTTTCCACTAGACCGGTGCTACCGAACCAAGATGAGGGAGGCCACCGCTGAACCAGCCCTTGCTCCACCTACCACCAAACCAAATCCCAACTCCCTCTCCAAGTCCCTACCGAACCATCTCCTCCCCAATGCCAAGCCGAACCAACTCACTCTCCACCTACTACCGGTCCAAACAACGCTCCACCCACTACCAACCCATCGCCGGACCAAGCACTGCCGAGCCAATTCCCACTCCAATTACTACCGAACCAAAGCCACTCCAACCACTACCGGACCGAAGGCCACTCCAACCTTCTCCGGACCAAGGCATCACCGAACCAACACTGCCAAGCCAGATTACATCAGCCCAGGTCCACCGGCAGCTATATACATCCAAGACCCCTACCCCCAGCCTCACTCAATAAATAGAGGGGTAGGGGTACAACAATGGAGGACAAGTTTGAGAGCTCAAGCACGGATAGAATTTTCAAACAAATTTCAGATACTTGTAATCAAAGCTTTGTACTTGAAACCTGAACAGTAAAGGAGAATAACATATAAAGTGGACATAGGCACATTCTGGCTGAACCACTATAAATCTGTGTGTCTTTTACAGTTTAGTCCATCTATTTTATATATTTGCATGAATCACCGAAATCACTAAGAACAATATAAAATCGACTAAATTACACGACTTGGAGGTGTTTGCCCATTTTTTGCGCAAACATAATAGTCTAGGACAAGATATGTAATAATAACACAGATAAGCTAAATGCGGAACACAGATAATATCAAATTTCATATATATATAACTAAAGTCAGTTACAATACACGTGATACAATACATATGACACAACTACAACTATCGACTTTGGAAGTTACATATACAAGTACATTATCGTAAATAATATACATGAATACATATCTTCCTATACTAAGACAACGACTACTCCAAAAGATATAAAGAGACTTCATAGCTCTAGTAGCAACCCAAAGCACGATATCTACAACCTGTAATAACTCGGTCTGACCCGAGTATTAAATTAAAAAGAAAATAATATACGGGTCAGTCTAATTCAAACTCAATTATTAATGCACAGAAGCAATAATAATTAAATAATGAATAGATTGCAGTCACAATAAATCTCGTCTATCCAATCCTTAATAAAAAATCGGATAACGATAAATATAACACATAATAGTGTTAAACAACAAATCAGCAAATTCAAATTATCAACGAAGATAAATGAAAGGATTAACAATGAAGATAATTTTAGAAAACAACAGAATTGCCTAAACGGAAATTAACAACCAAAATCTAATTATTAAATAAATATTTAGAAACTCATAATCTAATCATCAAACAGATAATTAGGCAACAACAAAATAATCAAATCAAACCAAATAAAAATACACTTCAAAATATATTGAATTGGCAACACGAAACAAATCCAGCAATTGAAATATCAATTTAAAATGTCAAATCTGATAGGGCTGCAGTACACGCTCGTGTATACTGCCCCGCCACTACAGCATGAAATACACAAAAGATCAACGAATCAGTGCAGAAGTAATTAGTACCAACCCACAAATAAAATGCAAAGGACAAGTCACTGACTCAACTCAAATGCAACATTGACTATGCAGTCTCAAGTGACAGCAAAACACCATGCAACATTTCAAGAATACTAACTGACTCGAATATCACAAACATGCATCAGAGAGTATATGCAAGGGTTAAGCAAGTGATATATGCAAACTAAACAAATGGATGCAATAGATGTAACTACTATGCAATGCACAGCAACTAGTAGAGCAGGGTCGAATAACCAAGTGCACCACCGGCCATACAACAAAGCTCACCAGCTACAACATATATACAGTGAACCGTGCAATCAAGTATAACAACAATGCACAGATATGTAAACAAGAGATGCAGCTATGGCACAATGTAGACAAGCTACAATGGATAATCAAACTCAACAAAATCAGACTACAGAGTTCAATATGACCGAAGTCAGAAATGACAGAAATTCAAGTGTACTACAGGAAAATGCAACATGAATCTAGACAGTGTAAATATGAGACTCGATTGGACAGCCTCAACAATGAAATGGCCATGTTCAAAACTTGATACAAGGAACTACGTGATGCACAAGTATGCAAGTGAATTCAATGTGAACCAAACAGTGCACTAATAAGGTTAACAAGACTCGACATGCACACAAGACATGGCATGTACATGAAAATAACAAAACAGGTGCAATTGGATCGAGCAAATGCAGACACGAGTGGTCGAGCAAATGCAGATGGTACAAGACCAAAGCCAACCTCAACAACAATTAAAATATAATGCTCATGAACAAAAATGAAACTACTATGAACACACACCATCAGGAATTTCCCAAAACCAGTTCAATATCGAAGAAACAGATTAAAGTCAAGGCTCAATGTCACGAACAATACAACTTGATTATCAAAGTGCATACATTATGAAGCAACCAAGTAAGATGGTCAAAATCAACAATTTACAGAGATTCAACTATAACATGTTGTTTTTACAACAACTCCAAACATTATCACGTAAGTGCAGACTACTACAAAAAATCAAGTTCAAAATAGTCGAAGTAAATTCACCTTAAAGCCGACATTAAACAAGTCAGAGATTAATCCCAGTATTAAAACAAAAGTCGTGGCCAAGATAAATCATCAACATCAAAATATGTTCGAATGGCCGAGACGAAGTCAAGCAACTCTTAGTCGAACACAAATTTGAAATTCGAATCTTTTTACAAAAACAGTAGATTGAAACAAGTCAGTAACCAAAATTGTCACAGCATAAAAAGGGCCGTGGAAAACAAGAAATCGAACCAAGATAAAAATCAAATCTGTGAGTATCAAGCATCAAATTATACGAAATTGATAAAATCAAAGAAATCACCAATATCCAACAACTTCGAACAGCCGATCAAATCAGTTGACAAATTCAAACATACATATACGAACTCAATAAAGGAGTTCGAACTGATATAAGCGAAATCAAGATCTCGAATCACATGTAAACCGCATTTTGAATTAGATGTGAGTGAGATCGAAATTCACTCACCTTAGTCCAAAGAGCGCACCCCACAGCCGAAGTGAGCGACGAGGAAACGATCGATCAAAGTAGAGTTGGTGTCTTCAATTTTGTTCCAAACCCTAATTTTTGAGCAAGCGAATAAAGAGAACGAGTGCCGCCATTTTTTTTCGTTTTTATGTTTTTGCTTAGGTTTTGCTAAAAAATGAATGGAGAGGAATGGGTTTGCCATCATCTCAACAAAAAGGGAACGACCAAATAAAAGGGAATTTTTGGGCCAATATTCAATTGAAAGCCCGCACAACATTTAACACTTTATTAAAAAAATTCACTCGATTTAAAAACTCCCAAAAGTAATTAGCTAACCAATTTAATCGTCTAATGACGATAATTAATTGATTTGAAATCCTGGGTTGTTACAGTTTTGTCTTTTCAATTTGCTCGGGTTAGTCTGAGCCTTTCAGTTTATCGAAGACTGCTCTTTTGGAAGGCGAAGACTAAGATTTAATACTATTATTATTTATTATATTTATTCCACTGCATCTTGTTGTTCTGCTCCATTATTTGTTTATTACTACTGTATGTACTCTGATTCTGTATTGTAAAAGTGTAATATAATATTATTTGCAAAATAACTTCATTAACATTTCATTTGATTATTATATTTTGTCATTCCACTTTGAGATTCTGTGTTTGTTTTCTTTCTTTCTCTGTTTTTTCTTATTTATCCCATAACAATCATTCCTTTTGAATGGTTTGAGTCTGACATATGTGGTTTATCGTTGATTTAAACCATCCAAAAAGGTGGGTCGTTACATACAGCATGTAACGACCTATAAATTTTAACAGTTTTATTAATGTAATTAACTGAAATTTTGTGAAATTTTAAATAATAGAGTTTGGAAATGAAATTTAATATTTGGAATACGTATTTAAAAACATAGCAGATCGTAAATTTTCATCAAATAATATGGAAATTTATTTTATTGTATAATTCTTTTTCAATTCAAATCATGTAAAATTGATGATAATAAAATGATTTTTCAAATCTAAATATATTTATACAATAAATTTGTAAATCCTCTTCTGAGTGAGACGTCAAAGTTCATTTCGTCACATTTGGACCGCTATTGCTCCGTTTATCTTATTTTCGACAAAATAGCATCATTTCCGGTACTGATTATCGACTTTCGATCGGATGATCGTACTACTGATATATGTGTACCCTTTTGATTGTCTCATCATGCTAATCTCTACGGTATATTCAATTTTGTTTTTTGAAGCCGGTTCGCTGCAGAATCCATAAAAACGATTGCCGTATAGATATCATTTCCATGCCTTTTTGTTTTCCATTGTTGTAAACGCATCGATGCTCTTCCTGCCTCTTCCTTAATCTTGTGCATTGATTTTAAAGAAATAAATTAATATAATTTTTAATATTCCCAAAAGTTAACTATCTAATTTTAGTTAACTTACATTTTTAAATTTTGCTTGCTGCTTCGCTCATTTATTTAGTTTCTCAGTCTTCACGTCATATTTTAACGTTGCATTCATTTTTACACCGGTCCCATTGCTAACTTACCCATATCTTCTTTGCTTAAATCCAATCGCTGCCATCTATAAATAAATAAAAAGAGAAAGGAAGCTGAAAGGCTATATACATTTGCCTAGTGTAGAGACCTCTCTTCTCTTTCTTAAATATAAGCTTGCCTGTACCATGCCTCTCTTCTTCTTCTCGCATGCCTCCTTCCCCTTTACTAATATATATATATATATATATATATCTTTTGATATATGCAAAAGCATATATACGAAGCCTCTTGAGTATACCATTTGGCCCATTTTTCCTCTTATGCTCGGTCGAAGGCACAACATCCATCAATCCTCTTTTTCCTCCATGCATTTTCAGTCGTTACCGTCTACTCTCTGTCATGCCTGTCCACTCACTCCGCGGTCAGTCAGCAAGCGTATGTTCTTATATGTAGGTATGTATAGTATGTTTATCTTTATATATGTGAATTTATATAAGCTATATTATTTTGTTATCAAGTAAAAGTTTATACATAGGTCTCGATATATATATATATATATATAGTTCGTATTGCATTGCTTATAGTAGATCTGTGAGTATAATATAAGAGTTTATATTAGTTTATACATCCATATGCTTGCCTATTAACTTATTTATATGTACCCTATGTTACAGAAGTCTGTATACAAGATATTTCATGTTTTGTTTTATGTTTATATTTTAGTTTGTATATATTATGTAAGCATAGATTTTATATAAATGGTTTCAGTGTTTATTTATTTTTTGTAGCAGTAATAGACATGTCAACAAGGTATATGTGCTAATATATTTCAAATGACTTGCTTTTGTATATTTACAAGTTATATTCGATAAAAGATATTAAAAGTACATGCATTGTTTATATAAATTTTGTTTTATGTTGTATATGCGTACATGTGATATGTTTATATATAAGTATTTATTACAAATATACTATATACATGTTAGATTTTATATTTTATATATATATAGTATATGTTGATGATATAGTAGTTTATGCAGCTCTAATATCTATGTGTACTTGTATTTTTGAATATAAAGCTGTTTCTTCTTTTGTTTTACATATATACATGTTCGTACTACATATATTTATAAAAAAAATATAGTTCTGCATATATGGATTTGTGCATATCAAGTTTACGTGAACTTATTTGTTATACATATCAGGTCTGAAAATTTTGTATTCATATATTGTGTGCATATATATTTAACTGTAAAATATTTTAGTTTAGTTTAAAACAATGGATTTTGAAATGCATATATATGTTTAATTTAAAGTCTGATTTATATATATAGTTATATATATATATATATATAAGTTCATTATACCAATTATCTTCATGGACCAAGTTCAGATTTATTTCGTCTATTCGTATTATCGGCTTGTCCGTCAAATACGGGCCAATTCAACTTGTTTCGAAATTTGTGCTTGGATTTGTAACTCATTCTATTGTCATATTTCACTATCCTCGAATGGTGAACAATCACTCGTGATTAATGTTCATATATTTATTAAGTTTGATCTCAATTGAAATCGCAATTGAAATATGCTGCTGCTAGTTATGTACATTTCTATATACATGTTATTATCTGTATCTGTTCACCTATGACATCTGACACCATTATCTGTTATTTATATTGATGATATATGCCTGTTATTTATTATCATATTTTTTTATCACTATACAAGTTCCCTATTAGTATAGAATTTACTATGGGTTGAAATGGTACATACACCAACGATCTGTGGAATAGGAGAAAATCATTATGGTTTGAAATGATAAAGCGAAGCGATTTTCATTGAATTGAGTTTGGTATTGCGGGTTGAAATGATATATACCCGTATATATATTTAAATTACGCATTAAAATGATAAATATCTGTATCACTTGACCATATGATAGAAAATTATATACAAACACAGTTGGTCTATATATAAATATTTTGAAAATGATTTCTATAGTTTTTGGAAAGAAATATATGGTTTTATATAATTTTTGATTTTAGATATCATATAAATGTTATTTTATATGTAGTCAAATTTTTGATTTTAAGCTATGTATAAATTTGTTTTAATATAAAATAAGTTTAACAATAAAGTTTGATTTAACTAAAATGTAATATGGTTAAGTATTTACTTAAATTATATTTTAATATAGAGTCTATAATGATTTAATTAAATTATGGTTGAGAAGATAGATTTAAAATTGATTAGAAATTGTATTTGATTAAGAATTATACTTAAATAAAATCAATTTGGAACTTATGGAATTTTACAATTTTAAAGTACATGATTTTATAACTTGATTTTGTATAAGGTGATTTAAATGAATATATCAAGTTTAAATAAATTGAAGGAATATTCAGTTATTGAAATTTGAAATTTTATTTAAACAATATTGGATTTATTAAGTAAATATTTCAAAACTAAATAATAGTAAAGTGAATTTGAATATATTTATATATATGAATTATCAAATTTAGTTTTTGAAAATGTTGAATATTTAAAGCTTTGAAATATATTGAAATTTACATGGTTTATTTATGGTTCAAATTTGTATTTGAAATCGGTATAATGGTTTATTGAGAATTGAATTGAATTGAAATTGACGATATGAGATTTGATTAAATTTGGATTTTGAAATTGGAATTGATTTGGAATTGATTTGTGAAATTTGAGGAAGCTACTTTATTTATGAATTTTTTTAAATTATATTTAAAACTGTAACGATCCGCCCTTCTTGACCCTCGGAAATCGACAAAAAATACTCCACGGTATGATATGCCGATTATCGAGTACCGGAAAAGACAGATTGTTGTGGAAAAAGAAAGAAAGTAGAAGGAAGAAGGAAATAAACAATAAGAGAATCTCACAATCGCAGCGGAACAAAACATAATATATAATATCATATCTTTACACGAAATGAAAACTATATCTGTTTTATACAATATCATCAGAGTATCACACACAAACAACAATTACCAGCCTTAAAATCTCAAACGGGCGCAACGACGGATATAAACAAGTACGGATAATATGTCTCGGACTCTAGCTCCTCTCCTGCTCCATAGCATCCTATCCTGAACATGTAATACTCGGTCTAACCCGAGCATTATAATGAAACAACACCCGAGTCAGTCTGGAATACCAGCTAGTAAAGTTACACCCAAATTGATTATTAAAGTTTTAAGAATCCTTTTGAAAACAGAAGCATCTCGTAAGACCAACCCACAAATAAACATGTCGAGTTTTTACCTTACGATAGCTAAAACACTTGTTATAAAAATCCTCTGATATTATAATAGGGTCATATACAAATACTTATAAAATAGCTGAAATTGTTACATCTATTAAATTCCAGCTACTGGCCACAAAGTGGGTAATACAAACAATAATCGTAAAAGGCGTGTAGGGAGAATGGATTTCCAACTAATGACTAGGCACTGGGGTACCACCTGTCACAGTACCTTGTCTAGATCAGTGTACCGAGGACCACTCGAGATCCCCTGCAACACAAGACCGGGACTACCCCTTACTGGATAATCCCAGTAAGATCACCCTACGGTTGGGAACAGCAACCGCACCACTAAGCCGAGTAAAAAGGGACATCTAGACAGGGATGACCTCACCCTAAAATGGGTGCTACCCACCTAGCCTTTCCGCATAACCCTCGATTTTGAGTCATTCCCAGTTGATGAGGCTTGAGGCTAAGCATTACCTTATAGAACATTTCACTTAGAATGCCCATCGCCCACCTGACGATGTGCCGAAAGCATTCATCCATACAAGTCCGTCCCGGGTTCGAATGGAACCGAAGGCACTACCCCTACTACATCCATTTTGGAAATATCCTTAGGATTAGTAGTGACTAGCCCTTGCACTTCACTGCTCCATCTTCGACTCCGAACTCGTTTTTCCCATGAAAACGTGCAAACAGGATCGACGTGGTTTTCGAGAAATTAATCCCGATCCCGGTCGCTTCGAAACGATCAACGCGTTGGCCAATATTGATAGTCGATGATTTAACTGTCAATTAACATCCACAAACATCCATCACACAATAAGTAATTTCCCACATTATTTATTTTCCTCAAAAATATCTTTGCAAGATATATTTTCATTTTCCAGCCCTTTTGAAACAGTTTTCAACCCACACTCTTCTTATGAAATAACTTCCCAAATATTTATTTCCACTGAAACTATCCAAGTACCAATACTTAAGATTTAAAATAACTTAAATTATTTATTCTTGCAAATACAGTAAAACATTTATATTAAACTTCCTACATACTTAATTTAATATATATATATATATAAATAACTTGAATAAAACTGCTTTATAAAATATAAACTATGTTCTTCAAAATAAAGTTAAGTCATACTAGATTTTAAAATAAAGCTATGAAATCCTATACAAGTTTTCGAATAAAACATTAACTAATTATCTTTGAAATAAAACCATTTTACAAATATATACTAATAATATTCCCTTAAAACATAATGCCAATTGACCCTTTAAATAATTATTACTATAGCTAATTTAGTAAATATTTACTTTGGAAATCTTCGCAACCTAAATAAGAATTTTCTTAAAACATTCTTTTGAAATCAAATTTAAAACCTTTAACTTTTACTTAGAAATCTGGTTTAAAACCTACTTGGCATTTCAGGAAGATACACCTCCATTTCAGAATGAACTAAGGAATTCTTTTTCACAAATCTTACACGATTTACCCGAATCCAATGTTACGTTTATCTCGTAAACTCCCTTCCATACTTTAAAAATAAACTCCTTTTATTTTTAAACACGTTGCTATTTCTCGGAAACCACTTTCAAAATATATGTTTAAAATATTTAAAATAAAGCATCTATAAATTATTTAATTGAAAATAATACCTAAGGAAATATATTGAGGTTTCCTAAGTACTTTAAGCCAAGTTTAACTTTTAAAACAAAGTTATTAAATCAAATATTTATATTACAATTTCCTTTCGAAAACTTAATACTACTTTACTTTTAGAATAATTAAATACCATAGTTACTTAATCAACTATTTACTTTCACTTTAAACAACTAAAAATAATAATAACTTTTCTAAAATATTTTGAAAACGGCTTTACAAAACTTTTCAGTTTATACTTCGAAATTTTTTCTTTAAAACATGCTTAGTTTCGAGAAAAGCATACACATCCCATCCTTAAAAATAATTCTCGCTATTGATTTAAAACAATTCTCATTTTCTTTATAAATCACAATTTCATGCACTTCAACTTTTCAACCATTTCTTGAATTTAATTCCTTTAACTCCTTTCCTTAAGAATTTCTTTTATTTCCTTTAAACCCAATTTATTTATTTATATCCAAATTCCTTGGTTGTATTCATCGAATCATAGCACAACACAATTAAATTTTCAATTTAATCTATCCCAGTATATAAATAAAACACAGCATAACAAGATCTAAACAATTTATCACAGGATATCAATGAGATATATCACAGAATATAAATAAAATTTCTATTTGCGAGGAATCCAGTTGGATCCCTCCAACCTGTTTCCTTGCATCAACATATATTAGGTAACAAATAAATATCGATTCAGTTTGTTAATAATTATCATATTCAGCTAAACAACCAATCAAACATTTAAATATTAGCTATTTATGTAACAACCCGCATATTTATCGATTTTATATTTAAATATTTTATTTAAATATTTTATCGTTAGTTGGATTTTAGTCCGAAAAGCTACTTTTTGCATACGGTCGAATTAGGACTCAGGACCACTCCCATTGAGTTTAAAATGCCGTTTGCGACCTTTTTGAGTATAAGCTTCGATATGTGTGGAGAAAGTTGATTTTTGCTACTTTTCACTTTGGGTTTGGTTTGGGCTCAGCCCTATGTTAACTTATGCTCAAATCTGAGCCACTCTTCCCCACTCACCCTCATTCTCTTCTCATTTCAGTCTTCTTAGCATTAATGGTGGGAGAGATTGGAAATTAAAACTCCAAAACCCTAGTTTCTCTTGCAAATCAAATTCCTAGCTCCAAACTCAAGAAGAACCCATTGGTAAGCTTCTCTTCTTCTTCTCCAACTTATTCTCTTACCAATTTCAGAAATTCCTAAACCTAATTTTGGGAATGTTCTTGTTTTTGAGCTTAGATTCAAGCTTCTAGAGTTGGTTTTGAAGAGTGGTTGATTCCGCTTTGCTTTCAAGCTTCATCTTCATAAATTTAGTTCAAATGTGAGATTTTTATCTCACATCTATGACTATAATTATCTTTGGTTGTTGGGTATGAATTCCTAACACTTCTTCATGTGCATTTGCTCTTGATTTGGATTGGTTTTGTGAATATTCCAATTTTTGAGTTTTTAAGTCAATTTGTGTGAAAATCCTTTTATGGATGTTTGATCATGCTTTTGGTGATGCATCGGGGAGCATATAGGGTCGGGTTGTCAATGGGCATAAACCCTTAGAGCCAATGTTCGTCCGGTTGCATTTTGGAAGAGTTTGCTCTTCATTTGAATAAGGCTGAAAAACAGCCCAGGCATGATTCAGTCGACTGAATACTCTGTTCAGTCGACTGAACCTGGAACCCAAAAGTTTCCAGGCATGATTCAGTCGACTGAAAACTCTGTTCAGTCGACTGAAATTGGAAACAGAAAGTTTCCTGAACCTGGAAAATTTCCAGGCACAGGGTCAGTCGACTGAACCTGCTGTTTGAGTCCAATTTGCCTTTTTGGATTGAATTTCCAATTTAAATCGATTCGTGATGATCCTATTTATTGTCATCATTTATTATCATCTTTGATGACTTATTTTCTTTGGGAATTTTAGATATATCCACTTCGATGGATCCTTTATCGATTTCGTTGGATTTTTATTCACATCTTCGAATGTGATCTTTGTGATTGATTGTTTCTACAATCCCCCTTGTGCTTTGTCACTTTAAAAATATAAAGGTTTTCTATACTAGTAGTAAATATCAAAACTCTTTCCTCAAACGATTTCAATACTATTTTAATACCAAATTCGTTTATAAAACCGTTTTCCAATCCATTAGTGTATATAAACCTTTACCTCACTCGTATGAGAAATCTAATTAAACGACTTAGTAAAACAAGTGGTATGAAACGCTTGCGTTCACTTTGTTGGTTAATTTTTGGACTTGTTCGATTGAAACTCTTGTGACAATTTTCTAGTGGAGATATACAATTTGTTCGTAAATATTTAAGTTAAGCTAGTGGTTATGGGACATGATGCTAAGCTCATATATTTACTAGCTTACTGTAATCGACACTGCTCGTTGATCATGACGATCATCTTTGTGATTTAGACTAGCAATGTGCGATGTCTCTTTGTCTGCGTGGGAGACTAAACCCCGTTTTGTGGAGTTTCGACTCAACTTGGTGGGGTAGCAACCCATGGTCTTCGGACCGTTTGTGGAGCTTCGGCTCAATTTTTGATGGTTAGTGACCACGGAATTAGCGTTCCGTTTGTGATACACGTGTTGGTGAGCTTTATGCTCCCGTTTGTGAAAGGCCTCCCCCCTTTGTGATTTCTGGATTTCTTGAGATGATTTCTAGAATTTGTGTTTCATCAATTTTCGTGATTTCCATTGATAAGTTTTATCAATATTTGTGCATTGGTGAATTTGTGTGTCATTGAGTTTTGTGATTTTTGGATTTCGCATATTGAATTCTGGAATTTGTGTGTCATTGACTTTTGTGATTGACATTGATATAATCGTCAATATTTGTGGTTTGATGAACGATATAAGGAGTATGGCATTTCTTTGATGCTTGGGTAGATTTGGTGATATTGATTAATCTCTCGTTGATTTTCAATAACTTATATATATATCACAGCTTGGAATTGTGATTATTATGTGTTTAGTCATATCTCTTATTCTATATCGTTTCATCTGATATCTATAGTTAGACTGATCCATTTATTATTTTCTTATTAAATAATACTCGGGTCAGACCGAGATGTTACAGGTGCTTCTGCTTGACTTCTCTCTTGGGATTAATTTCTCTGACTTTTGTTAACTACTTAGATTAGTAGTTTTTGTTGTATACATTTGAGATATAGACTCCATAATGTATACTTATTCTTTTGTGTAGTTCATGTAACTATTCTTTTGTGATATTGTGGATCTTTTTAGACCACTACTCTGATGTACACTTCCTAGTGTAATATTCATTTCTATTTCCGCCTTTGTGATATGAATTGTCTGTGACTGATTTGTGTTATGTTTATTTCTATATTTGTTTTCGAAGACCTTTATAGCCACTGTGTAGTAGCTTTGAGTTTGTGTCGATATGTCGGATTTCCTCTTGATATGAAAAGTTATATTTTTATCCGGTATATCGGTACTCGCACAAAGCAATTATACAGATGGTCGCTCCTCAACAGCCTTATTCTCCGTGCTAGTTGACAGCATTCACCGTAATGTTCTTGGCTAGCGTGGGTATAGAGGTGCGGCGTCACAGCTTGGTATCAGAGCCAAACTTCGGAACAATATGGAATATTATAACAAGGATCATCGTCCTAAGTCCATCTTAGGACTCGTGCTTTAGGATTTTATTCGGGTCTTCGTACCGTCCTATCCTATTTTCTTTTATGATTCCTTGTTTATCTATCAAGATTGCTTGATATTCAATTTGGTGAATAACCTTTTTCTTCTTCTTCTTTCTTTCTAAAGGAAGAGAAATGTCTAGACCAGGCCGCCCCAGAGCCGTGCCATCTAGCACTCCACCCCAGGATGGAGTTTTTATGACTGCTCAACTGCTTCTTGATTTGGTAACTAATGCTCAAGCAGCTGGAGCTAACCCGGAACCTACTCACCCAAAGTCGGGATTTACACGCTTGTGCAGCGATTACACCAATTTGGGTGGGGAGCCATTCCAAGGTTCCGAAACTGTTATTGAAGTCCAAGCTTAGCTTAGAACATGCGATCGCGTCTTTTCGCGCATGAATCTTATTTACCTTCGCCGAGTTCAGGTGGCCTCTAATATGCTCCAAGAAAGAGCATTGGACTGGTACGAGCTTCTTAGTTCTGAGATTAATGAAGCGGATCTCACTTGGGAGAAATTCCGAGAACGCTTCGAGTTGAAATTCGTACCGGAAGCTGAGAAAGTGACATTGGCTCGACGATTTATAGACCTTGTTAAAGGTGAGTCCTCCGTGACTGATTACGTCGCCTCCTTCGAGTCGCTTTCCAAATATGGGGTTGAATACATCAACACCCCTCTGAAGAAGAATGAGAGATTCGTCTATGGCTTAAACAGAAGTCTCAAGAAGCCATTACTTCTAAAGTTAGAAGTTTCTTTCGACCAACTCGTTGATATCGCTCTTCGTCTGGAAGAGGCGGATATGGAGAATGATGTTGAAGTGGTGGGTTCCAAACCAAACTTCAACAATAACAAGAAGAGGCCAAACAAATTTAAAGGTCCTTATCCCAATAAAAAGGGGAAACAAGCAACCTCCGTGGAAAAGATTTCTTCCTTTGGCCGTGGGGAATGCTATAATTGTGGTTCGAAGGACCATTGTGCGAACAAGTGCCCAAAGTCTCTCTCTTGTCGCTACTGCAAAGTTCCCGGACATGTTATATATTCATGCCCCAAGCTTCAGGGCAGGAAGGAGGGAAAGTTAAATGTTGCTCAAGCCCCTGGCAACACATCTCGTGGTCAAGGTATGCCTCATTCTATCCTTGATGGAATTATTTTATTTCGTGATCATCCTATTCGAGTTCTTTTTGATACGGGTGCGTTCCATTCTTTTATATCAAAAGAACTTGTAGATACTTTTTCTTTGGATGTTTTGTGTTTAATGACTTCTTTGAGAATTGCGAATCCGGTTGGTGGATCCGCAATAATCAGTTTATTGTGTAAAGATGTCGAAATTATTTTGTGTGATTTTTCTTTCCGAGCCGATTTGCATGTCATGCGCTATTTAGACTTTGGAATGATTTTGGGAATGGATTGGCTTAACCGTTATGAAGCTCATATCCTATGTCCTGAGCGGACTATTCATCTTCGACATCCTCAATCTGTTAAGCAGATTTCTATTAATCTTCAAGATTCAGTTTCCAGCTTGGTCGCATCTTTATATTCTTTAAACCCTCGTGATGACGATGATGATGATGAGGGTGATATTATTTCTCTTATTCATGTCGTTTGTGAATTTTCCGACATATTCGAGCCCGTTTTAGGATTACCACCTAAGGGAGCAATTGAGTTCAGAATTAATCTTATTCCTGGAGATCAACCTATCACTCGTCCTCCGTATCGTATGTCCAATAAAGAAAACGAGGAGATGCGTAAGCAATTATCCGAATTGGAGACGAGGCAATTTATTCGCTCTAGTTCTTCGCCTTGGGGAGCTTCAGCTATTTTTGTGAAGAAATCCGATGGAACACTTAGGCTTTGCGTTGACTACCGCAAGCTTAATGATCTTACTATCAAAAATAAATATACTTTACCTCGGATTGATGATCTATTCGATCAACTTAGTGGTGCTAGATTCTTTTCACAATTAGACCTAGCTACTGGATTTCATCAGCTTCGTATTGCAGAGGATAGTATTCCATTGACCTCGTTCCGTACTCGTTATGGATCTTATGAATGGCTTGTGATGCCATTTGGGTTAACGAATGCCCCAGCTTATTTCGTTGACTTAATGAATCGAGTTTTTAAAGACTTTCTCGATCGATTTGTTCTCATTTTTATTGATGATATTCTTGTGTATTCTAAAACCGAGGAGGAGCACGAAAAACACCTTCGGATTGTGTTGGAAACTCTTAGGAGTAATCAATTAAAGGCAAAATTTTCTAAGTGCCACTTTTGGCAATCTCGTGTGAAGTTTCTCGGTCACATTATTTCCGAATCCGGAATTTCCGTGGATCCTTCAAAGATTGAAGCGATTCAAGATTGGAAGAGACCGGAGAGTGTGACAGAGATCGTAGTTTTCTTGGATTGGCGGGCTATTACCGTCGTTTTATTAAAGACTTTTCAAAGATTGCCGTGCCTCTCGCTAGCTTGACGAAGAAAGGTGTTAAATACATTTGGTCGGACAAATGCGAAGCTTCTTTTCAGAAATTAAAGGAACTCCTAACTAATGCTCCTATTCTTGTTATTCCCGAGGGGAATCAAGATTTCGTTGTTTATACCGATGCTAGTCGAGTTGGTTTGGGTGCCGTTCTTATGCAAAGAGAACGTGTTATTGCTTATGCTTCTAGGCAATTGAAGCCTGCCAAGACTAGATATGCCACTCATGATTTAGAACTCGCGGCTATTGTTTTTGCTCTTCGGATTTGGCGTCATTATCTCTTGGGAGAGAAATTTGTTCTTTACATGGATCATAAGTCTTTGAAATATTTATTCTCCCAAAAGGAACTTAATTTGCGTCAACAGCGTTAGCTCGAGTTCCTTGCTCCTTATGATCTTGATATTCTTTATACCCCCGATAAGGGTAATCGTGTCGCTGATGCTCTTAGCCATAAACAACAAGCTGTTGTTTATATGATGATATCCGAATGGAACGATCTCGAGATCTTAACCACTTGTGAGATTCGAGAGCGTATTCCCGATTTATGTTCATCTCTTGTTTTATGTATCCTTGAGGCTCATCCTTCTCTTTTAGACCGCATTCTTGTAGATCAAAGGTTAGATCCCGAATTGGCTCTTCTTAGCCAAAATATTAAGGATAAGATTGATATTGAAGGATTGAAAGACCAAGATATCGATTCTCGTGGCGGCGTTCGGAGATTTGGTAGACTCATCGTGCCAAATATTAGTGATCTTCGTAAAGATATTTTAGAAGATTCACATCGTTCTAAATTCACCATTCATCCCGGTAGTAGTAAAATGTACGTGGATATGAAGCGACTTTATTATTGGGAGGGAATGAAACTTGACATCGCTAACTTCGTTAAGCGTTGCATGACTTGCCAACTCGTTAAAGTCGAACATCAAAGGCCCGGTGGGTTATTGCAACCTTTAGAAATTCCTATTTGGAAGTGGGATCAAATTTCCATGGATTTTATTGACGGCCTTCCCCGTTCTCGTTCGGGTCATGATAGCTTATGGGTGATCGTTGATAGACTTACTAAATCCGCCCATTTTATTCCCGTTCGATCTAATCGAACTGTTCCTCTTTTGGCCAAAATATTTATCAAAGAAATTGTTAAATTGCATGGTGTTCCTACTTCTATTGTTAGTGATCGTGATCCATTGTTTACTAGTGGATTTTGGAAGAGTCTTCAAAAAGCTTTAGGAACGAAGCTTAATTTTAGCACCGCTTATCACCCCCAGTCCGATGGACAAACTGAGCATGTGAATCAAACTCTTGAAGATCTTCTTCGTTCTTGTGTGCTTGATTTTGGTGGAGGTTGGGAAGATCATATTTCACTTGTTGAATTTTCCTATAATAATAGCTTCCAATCTAGTATTGGTATGGCACCTTTCGAGGCACTCTATGGAAGGCCGTGCCGATCACCTTCTTGTTGGCTTGAGGCCGGTGAGAAGCTGGTTTTAGGTCCAGATTTTATTCGTGATACCACAGAAAAGATTGATCTTAATTGTCATAGGATGAAAGAAGCGCAGAGTAGACAAAAATCCTATGCCGATAACCGGAGAAGGAAGTTAGAATTTTCTGAGGGAGATCTTGTGTTCATTCGTGTTTCACCTATGAAAGGTGTTGTACGTTTCAGTCGATCGGGAAAATTGGCGCCTCGATATATTGGGCCATTTCCTATCATTGAACGTATTGGTTACATGGCATATCGCCTTTTATTACCGGCTCAATTTTCTGCTATCCATGACGTGTTTCACGTTTCCCAACTTCGGAAATGTCTTCGAGATTCCGATTCTGTTCTTGAGCCCGGTGTTGTGGAAGAGATTGAAGTTTCGCCTAATTTAACTTATGAGCAACATCCTACTCGTATCATTGCTTCGGAAGTCAAACGACTTCGAAATAAAGATGTTCCGCTTGTTAAAGTTCAATGGTCTTCAAATCCTAAGGATTGTTCTTGGGAATCTAGAGAGTACATCGAGCGAACACACCCGGACTTACTTTCTCATGCTCTTTGACGTGAACTTCTTATTTCAAACTTCTTTTGTGTTGAATATGCTTTTATGGTTGTTACTATATATCTTCTTCTTGTAATATTGCGAGGACGCAATTTCTTTAAGGAGGGGAGTCTGTAACAACCCGCATATTTATCGATTTTATATTTAAATATTTTATTTAAATATTTTATCGTTAGTCGGATTTTAGTCCGAAAAGCTACTTTTTGCATACGGTCGAATTAGGACTCGGGACCACTCCCATTGAGTTTAAAATGCCGTTTGCGACCTTTTTGAGTATAAGCTTCGATATGTTTGGAGAAAGTTGATTTTTGCTACTTTTCACTTGGGTTTGAATTGGGCTCAGCCCTATGTTAACTTATGCTCAAATCTGAGCCACTCTTCCCCACTCACCCTCATTCTCTTCTCATTTCAGTCTTCTTAGCATTAATGGTGGGAGAGATTGGAAATTAAAACTCCAAAATCCTAGTTTCTCTTGCAAATCAAATTCCTAGCTCCAAACTCAAGAAGAACCCATTGGTAAGCTTCTCTTCTTCTTCTCCAACTTATTCTCTTACCAATTTCAGAAATTCCTAAACCTAATTTTGGGAATGTTCTTGTTTTTGAGCTTAGATTCAAGCTTCTAGAGTTGGTTTTGAAGAGTGGTTGATTCCCCTTTGCTTTCAAGCTTCATCTTCATAAATTTAGATCAAAGGTGAGATTTTTATCTCACATCTATGACTATAATTATCTTTGGTTGTTGGGTATGAATTCCTAACACTTCTTCATGTGCATTTGCTCTTGATTTGGATTGGTTTTGTGAATATTCCAATTTTTTAGTTTTTAAGTCAATTTGTGTGAAAATCCTTTTATGGATGTTTGATCATGCTTTTGGTGATGCATCGGGGAGCATATAGGGCCGGGTGTCGATAGGCATAAACCCTTAGAGCCAATGTTCGTCCGGTTGCATTTTGGAAGAGTTTGCTCTTCATTTGAATAAGGCTGAAAAACAGCCCAGGCATGATTCAGTCGATTGAATACTCTGTTCTGTTGACTGAACCTGGAACCCGAAAGTTTTCAGGCATGATTCAGTCGACTGAAAACTCTGTTCAGTCGACTGAAACTGGAAACAGAAAGTTTCCTGAACTTGGAAAATTTCCAGGCACAGGGTCAGTCGACTGAAAACTCTGTTCAGTCGACTGAACCTGCTGTTTGAGTCCAATTTGCCTTTTTGGATTGAATTTCCAATTTAAATCGATTCGTGATGATCCTATTTATTGTCATCATTTATTATCATCTTTGATGACTTATTTTCTTTGGGAATTTTAGATATATCCACTTCGATGGATCCTTTATCGATTTCGTTGGATTTTTATTCACATCTTCGAATGTGATCTTTGTGATTGATTGTTTCTACAATCCCCTTGTGCTTTGTCACTTTAAAAATATAAAGGTTTTCTATACTAGTAGTAAATATCAAAACTCTTTCCTCAAACGATTTCAATACTATTTTAATACCAAATTCGTTTATAAAACCGTTTTCCAATCTATTAGTGTATATAAACCTTTACCTCACTCGTATGAGAAATCTAATTAAACGACTTAGTAAAACAAGTGGTATGAAACGCTTGCGTTCACTTTGTTGGTTAATTCTTGGTCCGATTGAAACTCTTGTGACAATTTTCTAGTGGAGATATACAATTTGTTCGTAAATATTTAAGTTAAGCTAGTGGTTATGGGACAAGATGCTAAGCTCATATATTTACTAGCTTACTGTAATCGACACTGCTCGTTGATCATGACGATCATCTTTGTGATTTAGACTAGCAATGTGAGATGTCTATTTGTCTGCGTGGGAGACTAAACCCCGTTTTGTGGAGTTTCGACTCAATTTGGTGGGGTAGCAACCCATGGTCTTCGGACCGTTTGTGGAGCTTCGGCTCAATTTGTGATGGTTAGCGACCATGGAATTAGCGTTCCGTTTGTGATACACGTGTTGGTGAGCTTTATGCTCCCGTTTGTGATAGGCCTCCCCCCTTTGTGATTTCTGGATTTCTTGAGATGATTTCTAGAATTTGTGTTTCACCAATTTTCGTGATTTCCATTGATAAGTTTTATCAATATTTGTGCATTGGTGAATTTGTGTGTCATTGAGTTTTGTGATTTCTGGATTTCGCATATTGAATTCTGGAATTTGTGTGTCATTGACTTTTGTGATTGACATTGATATAACCGTCAATATTTGTGGTTTGATGAACGATATAATGAGTATGGCATTTCTTTGATTCTTGGGTAGATTTGGTGATATTGATTAATCTCTCGTTGATTTTCAATAACTTATATATGTATATCACAGCTTGGAATTGTGATTATTACGTGTTTAGTCATATCTCTTATTCTATATCGTTTCATCTGATATCTATAGTTAGACTGATCCGTTTATTATTTTCTATTAAATAATACTCGGGTCAGACCGAGATGTTACAGGTGCTTCTGCTTGACTTCTCTCTTGGGATTGATTTCTCTGACTTTTGGTTAACTACTTAGATTAGTAGTTTTTGTTGTATACATTTGAGATATAGACTCCATAATGTATACTTATTCTTTTGTGTAGTTCATGTAACTATTCTTTTGTGATATTGTGGATCTTTTTAGACCACTACTCTCATGTACACTTCCTAGTGTAATATTCATATCTATTTCCGCCTTTGTGATATGAATTGTCTGTGACTGATTTGTATTATGTTTATTTCTATATTTGTTTCCGAAGACCTTTATAGCCACTGTGTAGTAGCTTTGAGTTTGTGTCGATATGTCGGATTTCCTCTTGATATGAAAAGTTATATTTTTATCCGGTATATCGGTACTCGCACAAAGCAATTATACAGATGGTCGCTCCTCAACAGCCTTATTCTCCGTGCTAGTTGACAGCATTCACCGTAATGTTCTTGGCTAGCGTGGGTATAGAGGTGGGGCGTCACAATTTAAGTTACGGGTATCCAGATAAGATAATTACTTATAAATCTTCTATTTTACGAAATCTATTCATTTTATAACTTCACAATTTATAAATCTATAATTTTCAATGAATCCATTTTATTTCTTTTTTTAACACTTATAAAAAAACTCGTTTTAATATTCCAATATTTTTAATTTATAAAATATCAATTTTATGAGTCTTTTATATACATCGTTTTTAATAATTCAAAAATCCCAATTTAAACCAATTTATTCTTTTAATAACTTAAAAATCATTATTTAAAGCTTATATATTTCAAAATCATACTTAAGCATTATTTTCCAAAAATCATAACTTTTATGAAAATGAATTTTTAACGTTTATTTATTTTAACAATTCAAAATTTAATAAAATGTTGTATATTTACTAAGTTTAAAATTCGTGTAACTTTAAAAAATCATATCTTTTTCATACGAGGTCGAAAACGCACGAAACTAGTTGCGTTGGAATCGTATGGACGAGCACTACGCTATGGAAATGGAATGGAGTCGTTTGGAGTTAGTGAAAATTTCGGGTAAAATTAAACGCGCGTTTAATTTTATTCGAAATAAATCGATGAAAACGAAATTGAAATCAAGGTGAGAACTTCTCACTCAATCGAATCGGATTCGATTTTTATTTTATATAGTTAGATTTAAAATTCTTAAATGTATGTTTGAATGATGATTGTTATCTATTGATTGTTAAAATAGACATTATGCGTCGTTAGTAAGCGGATGTTATTTATTAAAAACATATACCGCGAATTTTCATAAACAGTGAAATTGGTATTATTTATGTACTTGGAATTGATTTCCCGCATTGTATAGCGGATGAGACCCTATTGCGCCGTCATTAAGCAGATAATATTTTATAAATCCCATATACCGCGATAATTCCGTATTGGAACGGAATTGGTATTGTGCTAATGTTTATGGATGCAGAGAAAAAGGTTGGAGGGATCCAACTGGATTCCTCAACTGTATTGATTTATTTACAGATATGTGATATTTGTTGATTATCATATCGATATATGATATTTGGAGGTCGTGATTGACTATTTGGTGCTGCTGCATCATCGGATCCATTTCTGAAGTTTTAAAATAATGATTTTTGGTTTTAAAAGGAATTTTAAAGTGATTTTCAAAGTATACGTTCTATTAAAATTTGAATATTTAATTAATATAAATTCGGGGTCGTTACAAGATGCGAGTGAGATTAACTCACATTGGGTTTTCAACGAGCGTTCAAATCTAAATTAAATCGAACGGCGTTCATTTTAACCTAAAGTTTTACTTGCTAAGAATAATCCTATAATTGCTCCATGTTGTGATTCCGGCGTCGCCAGTTTCGTCAAATTCTGATAATGCATGCAGGAGATATAGAATTTTAAAGTTTTGAAACAATTTTAAACAAATTCCCTTTCTAAATTTTAATTCAGCATACCAGAATAAACTGTAACCGTTGATTTTCAAGACCAAAGTCCAAGCCGCAACCTTCATCTCCCCAACCACGGTCGTCTCCAGAAAAAAACAAACCCATCGTCACTTCCTAGGGTTGATCGATGCTCCGCCTACATCGTGTCGGAGCACGATCGGAAAGCGCGAAACAACGCGTCGATGGACTCCACTCGCGGCCGAAGCCAGGCGAAGCTCGGTGCCTCCATTGATCAGAAAAACGTATGCGACGATGAGACCTTCACGGCAAATTCTAGGCTCCAGACGATGACGTTAATAAAGATCCACCTTATGGATGTGTAGAGCTCGAGAAGCTCTACACTTCTCTAGTTGAAAGTATCGAGTGAAAGCTTGAAGATTTGAAGAAAAATGATGAAAAAGATCTCAACGTTTTCGGCCATTAAACAATGTTGTGGCGGCTGAGAACAAAAATAGGGTTTCGGCCTTAGATTAAATATATATAAACGTTTATTTATATTATTTTCTTAATATATTCCAAATAACAAGCCTAAACAAACAAACTCCAAATCACAAGTGCCGCTTGGCGTTTATAGGGTTTTACCTGCACTCCGAACACAGTGGAACATGTATCGAAAGCTAATTCGATCATATGCACGAGTTACGGAAATAAACGATGAATTTTAAATTGAATCGATTAAAATAGTTTCTTTGCGTTTTGAGCTGTCGGGGTCAAATGACAACTCCAATTGTTATGAAAATTGAAATACGATAATAACTAACAATTACGGATCTAATGGAATTGGTTTCGTCGAATTCCGAGACCGTGCCCCCGAAGGCTATTTTAACTCGTCAATCAAATCGAGCGATTTTCGAAATTGTCGAAATCATCTAAAATTTCACTTTTAAAATTTTATTAACTCTATTATAAATCGTATAGAATTTATATTCACATTAGAAATCATTCCGATTCAGTTTAAATCAAAATCTGATTATTTGCATTATTATATTATTAAATTCCATTATAAGATTAATATAAAATTCCAAATTTAATATCGAATTTTAATTTCATCCAATGGTCGAACAACACTATTTAAATCCTAATAGACTCAAAATAAATTTTAGAAACCATTTTTACATCATTTACACTCAGAATCACCAATTATCCCTATTCCAGTATTAAATTATTATTATTCAAATTTCAATTGAATTGCCATTCAAATTTAACTAATTCCATTAATTTAACCAAAATCTTCTTACTTCAAAATCAATACAAAACCCACGTTTAACATTTAAAATGAATTAAATGTTCAAAATCTATCCTTCAAAATTCCGGGTCGTTACGCTCCTCCCCCTTATAAATATTTCGTCCCCGAAATTTGCTAAGGTAGAAAGAATGCTCTAAACTCAATAGCAAAACCCACTTGGTGAAAATCTCAATTTCACTTTTCCTAAATTCTTTGACTTCAAATCAAAACTGCTAGTTTCAATTCCTATTCCAAAATCCCTTTTATTTTAATTGTTATTTGAAATCAATTTGTAGTTAACGAAACGTTTTAAAAGTTTCAAAAATTTCTAACTCCCAAAATTTCCGAATTTTTTTGGCAGAGTCTCCCTTGTATGGGGGAGCTTTTGCAAAATCACAATAGATATAAATGTATATACATCGACCCACACGGTCGGAAAACCAAATATATCACAATATATATAAAATTTTCCCAATTTTATTGCGTAGGCGTACCATTTATTAGCATTTTAAAAGCAAGCGGCTAATATATTATGCATTTGCGCGCTCCAACTTTATCAATTGCCTCCCGTACCTGTACTTACTTAAACAATCACATGATTTTTCAATAATATGAGAATTTATTAACATTCGATTGATTAAACTAGCCAAACATATCAATTACATACCCAAACAACCAAATTTCATAATCTTGCATGTTAACTTTCTTTATAAGCAATTCACAAGTTCAACACCATTTTAATCCTCTTTACAAATCTAAACCTCACTTTGTTTCACACTAATAATTTACATATAAGTTTACTACATATAAGTTATATTTAACATGACTAATTCGTCTTTGTACCAGTTAAGCTCATATTCACATCAAATTGGTTTATAAGCCTTATTTACATAAATTTACTCCTATTCAATTTCCAATTGATGGTCAATCAATTTTATTTTCAATTTAATTCGTTCGCATCTCTTTTATGATTCATTTGCATTTATATACAAGTCCACTTAATGAGATTTCAATCCATTTCAAATTGATTTAAAAACCAATTTGGTTTACTTCTTTAAACCAATTCAATTTCTGTTTACAACAAAACAACCAATTTCTATGCAAATTGTAATGTTACTCATGCAAGTAACCATCACTTGAGCTTATAATCATTTAAAATTAATTCCGATTTAAATTTATATAAATTTTATTCCACTCGGAATTTTTCACAATCCCAAATATTCCTATTTCCTTGAAATTTTTAAATCAAATCCTCATTCTCACTTCAAGTTCATCATATAACTTAAGTTTATATTAATATCATTCCATTCTATATTATTTAACTCATACATTCTTATCTCATCACAATAATTAATTGAAATTCTTTCACTTGCATTTAAATTTTATTATGTAAACAAATTTCATTCAAGACCCCTTATAAAGCTTGACCACAATTATTTTTCAATTTTCTTAAGTTCTCTCACAATATTTTAATTCTTCTTAAATCAATTTTATTTCATTTTCATTTGATTCTAGTTCAATCAAATTCCAATTCATTTACAAATTTTAATTCAATTTGTTTATTTACTCAATCCATTTTAAAATTTAATTGACCTTCTAAACTCATTTCTGAATTTATTAATAACATGATCATTTCAATTATTCTAAATCAGAACTGGGTTTTATTTTGCTTTTCAAAATTTTTTTAACAAGCTGCCAAAATTTTTGTCCCTCACACTACCTTTTATTTAATTTAGCTTATGCTAAATTCATTTCCAAACAATTATTTTTGAATTTTGTTGAGTGAGAATTTAATTATTCAATATCATTTCAATTAAATTAAACTTTCCTTCAACTTAATTCTTTTCCAAATTAA
Organism: Allium cepa; assembly: GCA_030765085.1. Classification (NCBI taxonomy): domain Eukaryota; kingdom Viridiplantae; phylum Streptophyta; class Magnoliopsida; order Asparagales; family Amaryllidaceae; genus Allium; species Allium cepa. The sequence goes on along the minus strand of CM060945.1, from coordinate 603,864,990 downwards.
ATTCAAGTTTTAACTAAATTTATTTAGCCAACTTAAATTCATGCTATTACCTTTACTATTTTAAATATTAATTCTATCCAAAATTATTTTTAACACAACTGAATTTTGATTTTATTTCAATCCAAATTCAACTCAATTCCATTTAATCGAAGTTAAATCCAATTCAATCCAACTTTAATTATCCATATACAAGTTCAAAACTTATTTAATAACTTAATTTCATTCACATCTTTCATATTTTGTATTTTCTTCACCTTATTTAAATTCGCATTTCATTTGAGATTAAGTTTGAATTCACCATACCATTCAACTATTTCTCATTTGTGACTATAATTTCATTTTCTATTTATAAGTTCACCAACTTATTTACTTAAGAGCTTATATTTCTCATTTTAATCCATTTACATCATATAATCACAATCCCAAATATTATAAATATCTATGTATCACTGAATTCTTAAGGATACAAATTTTCTTTCAATTTAATTCTTTGCACAATTTTAGGTCCACAATTTCAGATTATAAGTATAACACTTAATATCTTATGGGTACAATTCATTGCACAATGACCCACCATTACAAAGTCATTTTACACTTCGATTTAATCCAAATCAATTTAATTCTAAGTCCAATTTATTTAACTTATCCCAAGTTAAATTCAAAATTTCTATTCACTTCCATATACTCAAGTTAAATTTCAATTCCATGATTAAAATTTCCATTTCCTTCTAAGTAGTATCAACTTAACTTAATAAGTTCAATAGTTGGTTTATTTTAACTTTACACGTTATTTAAATAGAATTTTCCAGAATTCAGTTGCCCGATTTTATTTCAAAACCATTTTGAAATAATAATCAACTCATACCTACTTGGTACACCAAATCAAATCTTCAGATTCCAAAACACTTGGTTTTACTAAAACAAATTTTCCCTTTTGAAATTTCTAAAACACCTTGTATATCAAACAAATCTAACAGATATCATACCTAATTTCTATGGAAGGAATCCATCACTTTAGAAACTCGAAAATGAATTCTAATGATGCGGCCATCATCACCAGGATTATTTTCCAGTGACTGAAGTGAGTTCAGAGCTTCCTTACTTTCACAAATTCATTTCAAAGCAGTATCCATTCAAACATATTACTCAAAATAATATTACATTATTGCGTTCAAATCTTTGGACAACATTCCTAAACATCCTCAAGATTTTAAATTTCCAAACTTTGTTTTCAATACATTTAAAATCCTTTTCAAAATCTCCGATATTTATATTCTGGTCTGATTCAAATTTAGTTATCCTTCTTTTGTATAATTTGTGCTCATAGAATTTCATTTGATTATAACCATTTCAAATTTTAGATCAAGTTTTAGATTCTTATTTGATTAAGATATCCACATCCAAACAATCAAATATATATAATAATTTTATAAAATTCTTTATTTTATATCAAAATATAACTTTGGGTAAAATTATTTCATTTACCCATTTTAAAAAACAATACTATGTCGGTTTATCTTGTTTTAAGAGTTTAGAAAGCCCTATCGATACGGTTGTACTTCCCGTACCGACCAGAATTCATAAACACTCATCTGATAAGTCAACATAGTATAAAAACATTATTATATTCTCTAACATATGCTCTCATGTCTATTAATACACTCAACTCATTATAGAGTATTATTAACTCTATATCTAATGAGTAATTTTCCCACCAAAGCCTAGGTAGTCGCCAACCTAAGCTCTGACACCAAGTGTGACGATCCGCCCTTCTCGACCCTCGAAAGTCGACACAAAATACTCTAAAGTATGATATGCCGATGATCAAGTGCCGTAAAAGACAGATTGTTGAGGAAAAAGAAAGGAAGTAGAAGGAAGAAGGAACTGAACAATATCAGAATCTCACAATCGCAACGGAACAATATAATATATAATATCAGATCTTTACACAAAATGAAAACTATATCTGTTTTATACAATATCATCAGAGTATCACATACAAACAACAATTACAAGCCTTACAATCTCAAATGAGTGCAACAACGGCTATAAACAAGTACGGATAATACGCCTTGGACTCTAGCTCCTCTCCTACTCTATAGCATCCTATCCAGAACATATAATACTCGGTTTGACCTGAGCATTATAATGAAATAACACCCGAGTCAGTCTGGAATACCAGCTAGTAAAGGTACACCCAAATTGATTATTGAAGTTTCAAAAATCCTTTTGAAAACAAAAGCATCTCGTAAGACCACGCCACAAATAAACATGTCGAGTTTTTACCTTACGATAGCTAAAAAACTTTTTATAAAAGTCCTCTAATATTATAATAGGGTCTATATACAAATACTTATAAAATAGCCGAAATTGTTGCATCTATTAAATTCCAGCTACTAGCCACAAAGTGGGTAATATAAAGAATGCTCGTAAAAGGCGCGTGGGTGGAATGGATTGTCATCTAATGACTAGGCACAGGGGTACCACCTATCACAGTACCTGGTCTAGATCAGTGTACCGATGACCACTCCCGATCCCCTGTAACACATGGCCGGGACTACCCCTTACCGGATAATCCCGCATAAGATCACCCCACGGTTGGGATCAGCAGCCACACCACTAAGCCGAATAAAAAGGGACATTTAGACAGGGATGACCTCACCTTCAAATGGGTGCTACCCACCTAGCCTTGCTGCATAACCCCTGATTTACAGTCATTCCCTGTTGGTGAGGCTTGAGGCTAAGCATTACCTTTTAGAACATTTCACTTAGAATGACCATCGCCCACTTGACGATGCTCCGAAAGCATTCATCCATACAAGTCCATCCTGGTTTCGTACAGAACCGAAGGCACTACCCCTACTTCATCCATTTTGGAATTATCCTTAGGATTAGTACTGACTAGCCCTTGCACTTTACTACTCCATCTTCGACTCCGAACTTGTTTTTCCTACGAAAACGTACAAACCGAATCGAAGTGGTTTTCGAGAAATTATTCCCTATCCCGGTCTCGTAGAAACGATCAACGCATTGGACAATATTGATAGTCGGTGATTAACTATCAATAAACATCCACAAACATCCGTCACACAATAAATAATTTCCCACATTATTTATTTTCCTCAAAAATATCTTTGCATGATATATTTCCATTTTCCAGCCCTTTTGAAATGGTTTTCAACCTACACTGTAACAACCCGCATGTTTTACAATTGAATGTTTAAATATTTTATTTTAATATTTTATCGTTAGTCGGATTTTAGTCCGAAAAGTTACTTTTTTCATACGGTCGAATTAGGACTCGGAACCACATCCATTGGGTCCAAAACACAGTTTGCGATCTTTTTGAGTATAAACTTTGATATGTTTGGAGTTAGTGGAATTTTGTCTCTTTTTCACTTTGGGCTTTGGGTTTGGTTTAGCCCATTAGCCTAAACTATTAACTCTAGCTCAACCCCCTTCCCTTCATTACTTTACTTTCATTTCCTAACACTCAAGCTTTATCAAAAATGGAGGAAGGAATGGGAATTAAAACTCCAAGCCCTAATTCATTTGCAAATCCAACATCCAACTCCAAATTCAAAGTGAAGCCACCGATTCTTCCTTTACTCTCAAGCTTCTTCTTTATTGATTTTGTGTGAAGTTGAGATTTTTATCTCACATCTTTTTCTACAACTATCTTTGATTGTTGGGTATGAATTCCTAACACTTATTCATGTCCATTTGCTTTTGGTTTGGATTGAATTGGTGAAAATCCAAATTTTTAGTGTTTTGGTTCAAATCTTTAAAATCATAACTTTGATATTCGAACATGTTTTTGTTGATGCATCGAGGAGCCAATAGGACCGGGTAGCCTATGGGCATAATCCCCTAGCGTTTGTGCCCGATCGGTTGCAAATTTAGAGAGTTTTTGCACTTCAAACACCTAGGTCGCTCGGCCTGCAAATGAATGATTCACAGCCTGCAATTAGGTCGGCCTGCCATAGGTCGCAACCCATAGGTCGTTAGGTCGTTGCTCGGCTTTGTTTACCCTTTTGGTCGTTAGGTCGTTGCTCGGCCTTGTTTACCCTTTAGGTCGTTAGGTCGTTGCTCGGCCGTGTACCCCTCTGGTCGTTAGGTCGCTCGGCCTTCTCATACGCCTTAGGTCGTTAGGTCGCTCGGCCTTCTCATACGTCTTAGGTTGTTAGGTCGCTCGGAAAGTACGTCGCTCAGTCTACTACACCCCCTAGGTCGTACCATTCTTGGGTCGCTCACCACCTTAAGCCGTGAGTTCCTTAGGTCGCTCGGCATTGATTTGGTCGTGCCATGCTTGGTCGTGCCAAGTTAGGTCGCTCATGTTAGGTCGCTCGGCACATTAAGTCGCGCATGCACATCGGTCGCCACCTCTTAGGTCGCAGCACATGGGTCGCTCGGTCCTACAACTTAGGTCGGCCTTCTCTTCACTTAGGTCGCTTGGCCCATTAAGTCGCGCGTGCACATCTGTCGCAACCTCTTTGGTCGCAGCACATGGGTCGCTCGGTCCTACCACTTAGGTCGGCCTTCTGTTCACTTAGGTCATTGCATCACTTAGGTCGCTCGGTCTGTTATGCCGCTAGCTCCTTAGGACGCAACCAACACAGGTCGTTCCATGTTAGATCGCACGCTTGGCCATTAGGTCGTTCCAACCTTAGGTCGCTCGGTCATGATAAGTCGCACCTGCTTTAAGCCGTGTGCTATTTCTTGAGCCGCTGATTTCTTTTGTTGACTTATATTAAGTCGTAAGTCATGGCTGTTAAGTCGCAAGGGTTTTTCCACTTTGATGGATTTGGAATCGAATTCATTGGATTTTGTTCACGTCTTCGAATGTGACTTTTTGTGATTTATTGTTCCTACAATCATTTTTGTGATTTGTCACTTCATCTCACTCGTACGAGAAATCAAATTAAATGGCTTGTAATACAAATGTTATGAAACGCTTGTTTTTACTTCGTTGATTAACTCTTGGACTTGTTCGATAGAATCTCTTGTGACAATTTTCGAGTGGAGATCTACAATTTGTTCGTAAATATTTAAGTTAATCTAGTGGTTATGGTACATGAAGATAAGCTTATATATTTACTAGCTTACTGTAATTGACACTTCTTGATGATCGTTGATGATCATTTTTGTGATTTAGACTAGCAAATGTGCGATGTCTCTTTGTCTACAAGGGAGACTAAACCCCGTTTCTGTGGAGGTTCGGCTCAATTTGGTGGGGTAGCGACCCATTGTCTTCGGGCTGTTTTTTGGAGCTTCGGCTCAAAATTAATGGTTAGCAACCGTGGAATAGCGTTCCATTTTGTGATACACGTGTTGGTGTGTTTTCATGCTCCCGTTTTGTGATAGGCCTCCCCCCTTTTGTGATTTCTGGATTTCCATTGATGATTTCTGGAATTTGTGTTTTCACCAATTTTCGTGATTTACAGTGATATGACTTATCAATATTTGTGTATTGGTGAATTTGTGTGTCATTAACTTTTGTGACTGGCATTGATATTATTGTCCATATTTATGGTTTGGTGAATATAAATATAGAGTATGGCACTCCTTTTGATCTTTGAGAAGATTCTTGTGATATTGATTAATCCCTCGTTGATTTTCAATTGCATACTTATCATAGTATGGCTTTATGGTTATCATATGTTTATGTCATATCTCTTATGCTATATCATTTTATTTGATATTTATAGCTAGACTAATCCGTTTATTATTTTCTTATTAAATAATACTCGGTCAGACCGAGATGTTACAGGTGCTTCTGCTTGACTCCATAGCTGGGATTATCACCCTGACTTTTGGCTAACTACTTAGATTTGTAGTTTTTGTTGTATAAATTTGAGATATAGACTCATTGATGTATCTATATTCTTTGGTATAGCACTTGTAGCTATTCTTTTGTGACATTATGGATCTTATTCGACCACTACTCTGATGTACACTTTCATGTGTTATATATTCATATCTATTTCCGCCTTTGTGATATGGATGTCCGTGACTGATTTGTGTTATTTATTTCTATACTTGTTTCCGAAAAATATATATAGCCACCGGGTAATAGCTTTGAGTTTGTATTGGTATGTCGGATTTCCTCCTGAAACCAGATGCATGTTGTACTATCTGACACATCGGTGCTAGCACAAAGCAATTACGCAGATGGTCGCTCCTCAACTGCTTTATTCTCCGTGCTAGTTGACGGCATTACCCCGTAGTGTCCTTGGCTAGAGTGGGCATAGTGGTGGGGCGTCACATCTTGGTATCAAGGCCAATCTTCGAAATAATGTAGAATAAGCTAACAAGGATCATCGTCCAAATTCCATCTTAGGAGTCGTGCTTTAGGATTTAATTCGAGTCTTCGTACCGATTCATCCTATTTTCTTTATGATTCCTTGTTTATCTATCAAGATTGCTTGATATTCATTTGGTGGATAACCTTATCCTTCTACTTTCTTTCTTTCAAAAGGAAGAGAAATGGTTAGACCAGGCCGTTGCAACGCCGGTCAATCTCGTGCTACTCCCCAAGATAGAGTATTTATGTCAGCCCAACACCTTCTTGATCTATTAAGGAATGCTCAAGCAGTCGGATCTATTCCGGAGTCTACTCACCCTAGGTCTGGATTTGCAAGTTTGTGCATCGATTATACCAATTTGGGTGGGAAGCCATTCAAAGGTTCTAAAACTATTATTGAAGTCCAGGCTTGGCTGAGAACGTGCGATCGAATCTTTTCTCGCATGAATCTTGTTGATCTTCCCCGTGTTCAGGTGTCTATTAATATGCTCCAAGAAACAGCGTTAGATTGGTGTGAGCTTCTGATTTCTGAAATAAATGAAGCAGATCTTACTTGGAAGAAATTCCGAGAACGCTTCGAATTAAAATTTATGCCAGAAGCTGAGAAGGTGACTTTGGCTCGCCATGTCGTTGACCTTGTTCAAGGTGAATCCTCTATGACAGACTATGTCGCATCATTCGAGTCACTTTCTAAATACGGGGTTGAATACATAAACACCCCATTGAAGAAAAACCAAAGATTTGCCTATGTCTTGAATAAAAATCTCAAGAAGCCATTACTTCTAAAATTAGAAGTCTCTTTTGATCAGCTCATTGATATCGCTCTTCGACTTGAAGAGGCTGATAGAGTAAGTGATGTTGAGGTTGGAGTGCTAAATCAAACTTCAACAACAATAAAAGGCCTAATAAGTTCGGAGGTCCTTATCCCAACAGTAAGAAAGGGAAGCAAGCCTCTCCGGCAACTAAGACTTCTTCCTCTAGTAGTGGGCAATGGTACAACTGTGGTTCTAAGGACCATTATGTGAATAAGTGTTCATAGCCCCGTGCTTGTCACTATTGCAAAAGCCCAGATCATTATTTATCTTCTTGTCCCAAACTTCAAGGCAGAAAGGAGGGAAAGCTTAATGTTGCTCAAGCCCCTGGCAACATATCTCATGGTAAAGGTATTTCTCATTCTATTCTTAATGGCATTATTTTATTTCATGATCATCTTATTCATGTTCTTTTTGATACTGGTGCATCCCATTCCTTTATATCAAAAGAACTTGTTGATACCATTTCTTTGGATGTTTTGTGTTTAATACTTCTTTGAAAATTGTGAATCTGTTTGGTGGACCCGCAACAATCAGTTTATTGTGTAAAGATGTCGAGTTTATTTTGTGTGGTTTTTCTTTCCCAGCCGATTTGCATGTTATACGCTGCTTAGGCTTTGGAATGATTTTGGGAATGGATTGGCTTAACCGCTCTGAATCCCAAATCCTATGTCTTGAGCAGACTATTCATCTTCGACATCCTTAATCTGTTAAGCAGATTTCTATTGATCTTAAAGATTCGGATTCCAGCTTGGTTGCATTTTTATATTCTTTAAATCTTCATGACGACGATAATGATGATGAGGAAGATATTATTTCTCTTATTTACGTTATTCGTGAATTTTCCGACATATTTGAGCCCGTTTTAGGATTACCCCCCTAAGCGAGCAATTGAGTTCAAAATTAATCTCATCCCTGGAGCTCAGCCTGTCACTCGTCCTCCTTATCGCATGTCCAATAAAGAAAACGAGGAGATGCGCAAACAATTATCCAAATTGGAGACGAAGCAATTTATTCGCTCTAGTTCCACGCCTTGGGGAGCTTCGGCTATTTTTGTGAAGAAATCCGATGGTACACTTAGGCTTTGCGTTGACTACCGCAAGCTTAATGATCTTACTATTAAGAATAAATATCCTTTACCTCGGATTGATGATCTATTCGATCAACTTAGTCGTGCTAGAGTCTTTTCACAATTAGACTTAGCTACCGGTTTTCATCAGCTTCGTATTAAAGAGGATAGTATTCCTTTGACATCGTTCCACAATCGTTACGGATCTTATGAATGGCTTGTTATGCCATTTGGTTTAACGAATGCTCTGGCTTATTTCGTTGACCTTATGAATAGAGTTTTCAAAGACTTCCTCAATCGGTTTGTTCTCACCTTTATTGATGATATTCTTTAGTATTCTAAAACCGAGGAGGAGCATGAAAAACATTTTCGGATTGTGTTGGAGACTCTTAGGAGCAATCAATTAAAAGCAAAATTTTCTAAATGCCACTTTTCGCAATCTCATGTGAAGTACCTCGGTCATATTATTTCCGAATCTGGAATTTCCGTGGATCCTTCAAAGATTGAAGCGATTCAAAATTTGAAGAGACCAGAGAGTGTGACGGAGATCCGTAGTTTTCTTGGATTGGTAGGTTAGTACCGCCGTTTCATAAAGGACTTTTCAAAAATTTCCGTGCCTCTTACTAATTTGACAAAGAAGGGAGTTAAATACAATTGGTCGGACAAATGTGAAGCTTCTTTTTAGAAATTAAAAGAACTCCTTTCCGATGCTCCTATTCTTGTGATTCCTGAGGGAAACCAAGATTTTGTTGTTTATACCGATGCTAGTCGCGTTGGTTTGGGTGTCGTTCTTATGCAAAGAGAACGTGTTACTGCTTATGCTTCTAGGCGATTGAAGCCAGCCGAGACTAGATATGCCACTCATGATTTAGAACTCACGGCTATTATTTTCGCCCTTCGTATTTGGCGTCATATCTTTTGGGAGAAAAATTTATTCCTTACACCGATCATAAATCTTTGAAGTATCTATTTTCTCAAAAGGAACTTAATTTGCGTCAACAACATTGGCTTGAATTTCTTTCAGCTTATGATCTTGATATTCTTTATACTCCCAGAAAGGGAAATCGTGTTGCGGACGCACTTAGTCATAAGCAACAAGCGGTTGTTTCTACGATGATATCCGAATGGATTGATCTCGGAATTATATCCACTTGTGAGATTCGAGACGGTGTTTTCGATTTATGTTCATCTCTTGTTTTATGTAGCCTTGAGGCTCATCCTTCTCTTTTAAACCGCATTCTTGAAGCTCAAAAGCTAGATCTCGAATTGGCTCTTCTTGGCAAAAATCTTAGGGATAAAATTGATATTGAAGGTTTGAAAGACTTTGGTATTGATTCTCGTGGCGGTATTCGAAAATTTGGTAGACTTATCATGCCAAATATTAATAATCTTCGTAAAGACATTTTAGAAGATTCTCATCGTTCTAAATTTACCATTCATCCTTGCAGTAGTAAAATGTACGCGGATATGAAGCGACTTTATTTTTGGGAGGGAATGAAATCTGAATTGCAAACTTTGTTAAGTGTTGCATGACTTGCCAACTCATTAAGGCCGAACATCAAAGGCCCGATGGGTTATTGCAACCTTTAGAAATTCCAATTTGGAAGTGGGACCAAATTTCCATGGATTTTTTAGAAGGCCTTCCCCGTTCTCTTTCGGGTCATGATAGCTTATGCGTGATAGTCGATAGACTTACTAAATCCGCCCATTTTATTCTCGTTCGGTCCAATCGAACGGTGCCCCTTTTGGCCAAACTCTTTATCAAAGAAATTGTTAAATTGCATGGAGTTCCTACTTCTATCGTTAGTGAACGTGATCCATTGTTTACTAGTGGATTTTGGAAGAGTCTTCAAAAAGCTTTGGGAACGAAGCTTAATTTTAGCACCGCTTTTCATCCCCAGTCCGATGGACAAACTGAGCGTGTGAATCAAACTCTTGAAGATCTTCTTCGTGCATGTGTTCTTGATTTTGGCGGAAGTTGGGAAGATCATATTTCTCTTATTTGATTTTTCCAATAATAATAGCTTCCAATCTAGTATTGGTATGGCACCTTTCGAGGCACTCTATGGAAGGTCATGTCGATCTCCTTCTTGTTGGCTTAAGGCCGGTGAGAAGCTGGTTTTAGGTCCAGATTTTATTCGTGATTCCGCAGAAAAGATTGACCTTATTCGTCATAGGATGAAAGAAGCCCAGAGTAGACAAAAATCCTATGCTGATAACCGGAGAAGGAAATTAGAATTTTCTGTGGGAGATCTTGTTTTTATCCGTGGTTCACCTATGAAGGGTGTTGTACGTTTCAGTAGATCGGGAAAGTTAGCGCCTCGATATATTGGGCCATTTTCTATCACCGAACGTATTGGTTCTGTGGCTTATCGCCTTTTATTACCGGTTCAATTTTCTATTATTCATAACGTGTTTCACGTTTCTCAATTGCGGAAATGCCTTCAAGATTTTGATTCTATTCTTGAGCCCGGTGTTGTGGAAGAAATTGAAGTTTCGCCTAATTTAACTTATGAGCAACATCCTATTCGTATTATTGCTTCGAAGGTCAAGCGCCTTCGAAATAAAGATGTACCGCTTGTTAAAGTTCAATGGTCCTCAAATCCTAAGGATTGCTCTTGGGAATCTAGAGAGATCATCAAGCGAACACATCCGGACTTACTTTCCCGTGCTCTTTGAGGTGAATTTCTTATTTCAAATTTCTTCTGTAATTGATATGCTTTCATGGTTGTTACCTTATATTTTCTTCCTCAATATTGCAAGGACGCAATTTTTTAAAGAGGATAGTCTGTAACAACCCGCATGTTTTACGATTGAATATTTAAATATTTTATTTTAATAATTTATCGTTAGTTGGATTTTAGTCCGAAAAGTTACTTTTTGTATACGGTCGAATTAGGACTCGGAACCACGTCCATTGGGTCTAAAACACCATTTGCGATCTTTTTAAGTATAAACTTTGATATGTTTGCAGTTATTGGAATTTGGTCACTTTTTCGCTTTGGGCTTTGGGTTTGGTTTAGCCCATTAGCCTAAATGTTTGCGTAAAAAATGGTCTCAAACACCCAATACCGTGAAAGCACCAGTGTATGAATATAAATCAGCGATATTCAAACACAAATCACAGATCTCAGCAAATAACCCAAATACGTTTGCACAAAAGATGGGCAAACAACTCCAAGTCGTATGATTTAGTTGATTTTATGTTGTTCGTAATGATTTAGGTGGTTTATGCAAATACGTAAAAAGCAGGGACTGAACTGTAAAAGACACACAGATTTATAGTGGTTCGGCCAAAATGTGCCTACGTCCACTTTATATGTTATTCTCCTTTTCCAATCCGATTACGAGTACAAAGCTTGTAGTACAAGTGTATGAAAGTTGTTTGAAAGTTCCTTCCAGGTTTGAGCTCTCAAACTTCTCTCCCATTGTTGTACCCCTGCCCCTCTATTTATAGAGTGAGGCTGGGGGCGGAGGTCTTGGATGTATATAGCTGCTGGTGGGCTTGGGCTGATGCAATCTGGCCTTGCAGCATTCTGGTTCGGCAGCGTCTTGGTTCGGCGGTGAGTGGTAACATGGGTGATTCGGCAGGTAGTGGAGATAGGGGTTCGGTGGTAGGTTGGACCGGTGGTAGCGTGGAGATGGAGCTGGACCGGTGGTTGGTTCGGTAGTATGGTAGGTAGAGGAGGTTGGTTCGGCAGTAGTTAGTCCGGCAGCTGGTTCGGTATGGTTGGTTCGGTAGGTAGTGGAGACAAGGGTGATTCGGCAGTGGAATGGAGGCAGGGGTGATTCGGCAGTGGCGTGGAGAGGTGGTGGTTCGGTGAGGGTACTACCGAATGGAGCTTATAGAATGCCGAATGATCCCTTCATATTCGAGAATGCCGAATGAGCCTTCGGATCCGAGAATGCCGAATGAACCTGGTGGAGTTCGAATACCGAACGAACTCTTGCCTCGCTTCCAATCGATTTTCAATCCCGACATCCATCATTCCTTGCCAGTTTGTTGATATTCCAGTTTTGACCAAAAAATGGGATAACACTTTGCCCCCCAAAACATGCCTTGTGATAACAAGGCGTGTTTTGAATAGTTCCGAATCCAATATCCAAGGTCCATAGCCATATCGGCAAAGTAGATCATCCTTGACTGCTCCGAGTCGATATCCAATTCCAAATCCAATAACCAAAGCTTGAGCCAATTCCATGTCCATCCGAACTCGACAACCGAGCCCCAAACCATCCTTATCCAATAGCCAATAACCGAATCCAGGACCTCTCTGGGTCGATATCCAAATCCATAACCTCTCCAGGCTCTTGCCAAGCGCAATCCACACCTGACGGTCGTGATCCAGTGTCCCTAGACGTTAAGCTAGCCTCCTCGTATTCTTGTTGAGCGTAATCCACACATGACGACCTTGGTCCAGTGTCCCTGGATGTTGAGCTAACCTCTCTGGGTTCTTGCCAAGCGCAATACACACTTGACGATCTTGGTCCAGTGTCCCTGGACGTTGAGCTAACCTCTCCGAGTTCTTGTCAAGCGTAATCCACACTTGACGACCTTGGCCCAGTGTCCCTGGGCACTGTACAATGCCATGGCTTAAGTCCTAAGCCGAATCCTGGTCTCTCCGGACCCTTGCCGAGCATAGTCCATACTCGACGACCTGAAAATAACAATTGATAATATAGGGCCTAAGTCCTAGGCCGAATCCTGGTCACTCCGGACCCTTGCCGAGCATAGTCCATACTCGACGACCTGAATGAGTCAATTTACCACGTTCGGGCAAAGCGACCCACCCCTTGCCAGGCATAATCCATACCCGACGACCGTTTATCAAAAATCAGATAAAAATCCAATCAAAATCCAATCCAAAATCCAAATCCAAATCCAAAATCCAAATCCAAAATCCAAATCCGAAAATCCTAATCCAGAATCCAAATTCAAAATCCAAATCCAAAACCAGAAAACTAGAAATCCAAATCAGCATCCAAAGTTGAAAATAATCAGCTAGAGGAAAATCCAAATCAAAAGGCGAGAAAAACCAGGAGCTCAATCCAAGCTCCAAAACCGAAAACCAAAAAGAAAAGCAGTGTCCAATCCAAAAGCAAAAGATAAATTTCACAAACCATAGCATCACAGCTTATTATCATTCAGAGCATGCCTAGGGGCCATCTCCGTCCCCGTACATGTGTAAATGACTTGGTTGCTTGCCAATAGTTTGCTACTTATTTCATATTAACCTGGTCAAGGGACGATCAACCGACCATCATTCCTGGGCCTCCCACCATCGTAGCTTGAGGCAGGCGGCGGTTGCTCCTGCCTCGCTGTTGCATTCCGAGGTCCAACATATTGTGGCAGCCGTCCATTCCTCACATGCTCCTCAATTATGTCCTTTAAGTGCCTGCAGCTGTTGGTGTCGTGTCCATCCAAATCATGGAAGAGACAGTGCCTTCCCGATGTCCTTTCCCGTTCTGTTGGTTCTCTCCTAGCCGGCCTCCGGTAGTGAAGGCGATTTCGAGTATCCAGGTATATCCGCTCCAGTGTCTCGTTCAATCCTGTGTATGTGGAAAACTTTGGATCCTTCCATTGCTTCCTAGCATTTCCAGAATCACCGTCCAACTTCCTTTTTCCTTTGTCTTTATCCGAACCATTGCTGGATGGTCCTCCCACCTCAACTGCATTAACCTTTTTCAATTTTAAATCCGTACTCGCATCTTCTAGTCGAAGGAACCTTTCTGCCTCATGAAAGAATTCGTCGAGATTCCGTGGGGGATCTCGTATCAGAGATACCTTGAAATCCGAGTTCTCCCTGACTCCTGATACTGCTGCCATTAAAACCATCGATGGATCGGGCCGATCCACCGAAGCAACTGCGGCACTGAATCGAGTTAGAAAAGCTCTAAGCGATTCATCCATCCTTTGCCTTACCGATGTCAATGTCATCACGTTCTTCGGTCTCTTGACATGACCCCGAAACTGTCCCAAAAACCTTTCCACCAATTCCCTCCAAGTCCTGATAGATCCTTCTTCCAGCTGCCTGAACCACATCGCAGCTAAGTCCGTCAAGTACAAAGGGAAGCATCGTGCCATTACCTCCTCTGATGCCCCCAGCACCTCCATGTGTCTGGTGTATCTCATCAAGTGATCCGTAGGGTCTTCCTTGCCATTGTATACCTCCACGCTAGGTAGCTTGAACTTAGGTGGATTCTGAGCCATCCTTATTTCCCGAGTGAACGGACTCCCGTTTACTCCTTCCAAGTCTCCGTTGATCAAACCACCTCGCACAGTCTTCTTGATTATATCTACCAATCCACCGTTGTCTGTCGGGGGTTGCCCCCGAGGGAACTCCGGTACATACTCTTCGTGTAGCTCGTTAGTAGCAACGTTGGTTCTAGCCTGTTGAACTCCTTCCAAAGGTTCTCCTGTGTTGAATCCTGTGGGCCTGCCCCCAAGCCCTTGTTGATTGCCACCTGGCTCCGTATCCTGTCCTTCATTGGGTTCCGTAACCCTAGCTTCTTGTCCTGCATCCACAGCCGTTGTAGCTGTTCCTAAGTTCTGCATCCCTGCAGCTCTCATTTTCTCCAAGAAAGTTTGCATCATTTCCTGTTGACTTTTCAACAACCTCTCTTGCAGTGAATTTGTTATGGCTTCCATTTCATCCCGGGTTATGTAGATCGAAGCCGGTCCTTCCTCACCTCCGGAGGATGCTTGTTGACTTCCTCCTTGTTGGCTTCTCTCAGCCCTTAGCCTTCTACGGTTTTGCCTAGTCATTGTCTTCCAAATCCAAACTTCTATCCGATGTAGCGGGTGCTGGTCCTTCTCTGTGAAAGCACCAAAATGTTTGCGTAAAAAATGGTCACAAACACCCAATACCGTGAAAGCACCAGTGTATGAATATATATCAGCGATATTCAAACACAAATCACAGATCTCAGCAAATAACCCAAATACGTTTGCACAAAAGATGGGCAAACAACTCCAAGTCGTATGATTTAGTTGATTTTATGTTGTTCGTAATGATTTAGGTGGTTTATGCAAATACGTAAAAAGCAGGGACTGAACAGTAAAAGACACACAGATTTATAGTGGTTCGGCCAAAATGTGCCTACGTCCACTTTATATGTTATTCTCCTTTTCCAATCCGATTACGAGTACAAAGCTTGTAGTACAAGTGTATGAAAGTTGTTTGAAAGTTCCTTCCAGGTTTGAGCTCTCAAACTTCTCTCCCATTGTTGTACCCCTGCCCCTCTATTTATAGAGTGAGGCTGGGGGCGGAGGTCTTGGATGTATATAGCTGCTGGTGGGCTTGGGCTGATGCAATCTGGCCTTGCAGCATTCTGGTTCGGCAGCGTCTTGGTTCGGCGGTGAGTGGTAACATGGGTGATTCGGCAGGTAGTGGAGATAGGGGTTCGGTGGTAGGTTGGACCGGTGGTAGCATGGAGATGGAGCTGGACCGGTGGTTGGTTCGGTAGTATGGTCGGTAGAGGAGGTTGGTTCGGCAGTAGTTAGTCCGGCAGCTGGTTCGGTATGGTTGGTTCGGTAGGTAGTGGAGACAAGGGTGATTCGGCGGTGGAATGGAGGCAGGGGTGATTCGGCAGTGGCGTGGAGAGGTGGTGGTTCGGTGAGGGTACTACCGAATGGAGCTTATAGAATGCCGAATGATCCCTTCATATTCGAGAATGCCGAATGAGCCTTCGGATCCGAGAATGCCGAATGAACCTGGTGGAGTTCGAATACCGAACGAACTCTTGCCTCGCTTCCAATCGATTTTCAATCCCGACATCCATCATTCCTTGCCAGTTAGTTGATAATCCAGTTTTGACCAAAAAATGGGATAACACTAAACTATTAACTTTAGCTCGACCCCCTTCCCTTCATAACTTTACATTCATTTCCTAACACTTAAGCTTCATCAAAAATGGAGGAAGGAATGGGAAATTAAAACTCCAAGCCCTAGTTCATTTGCAAATCCAACATCCAACTCCAAATTCAAAGTGAAGCCACTGATTCTTCCTTTTCTCTCAAGCTTCTTCTTTATTGATTTTGTGTAAAGGTGAGATTTTTATCTCACGTCTTTGTCTATAACTATCTTTGATTGTTGGGTATGAATTCCTAACACTTATTCATGTGCATTTGCTTTTGGTTTGGATTGAATTGGTGAAAATCCTAATTTTTAGTGTTTTGGGTTCAAATCTTTAAAAATCCTAACTTTGATGTTTGAACATGTTTTTGATGATGCATCGGGGAGCCAATAGGACTGGGTAGCCTATGGGCATAATCCCCTAACGTCCGTGCTCGATCGATTGCAAATTTAGAGAGTTTTCGCACTTCAAACCCCTAGGTCGCTCGACCTGCACATGAATGATTCTCGGCCTGCAGTTAGGTCGGCCTGCCATAGGTCGCAACCCATAAGTCGTTAGGTCGTTGCTCGTCCTTGTTTACCCTTTTGGTCGTTGCTCGGCCTTGTTTACCCTTTAGGTCGTTAGGTCATTGCTCGGCCTTGTACCCCTTAGGTCGTTAGGTCGCTCGGCCTTCTCATATGCCTTGGGTCGATAGGTCGCTCGGCTTTCTCATACGCCTTAGTTCGTTAGGTCACTCGGACAGCATGTCGCTCGGCCTACTTCACCCCCTAGGCCGTACCATTCTTAGGCCGCTCACCTCCTTAAGCCGCAAGTTCCATAAGTCGTTCGGCATTGATTTGGTAGCGCCATGCTTGGTCGCGCCGTGTTAGGTCGCGCGTGCACATCGGTTGCAACCTCTTAGGTCGCAGCACATGGGCCGCTCGGTCCTACCACTTAGGTCGGCCTTCTCTTCACTTAGGTCATTGCATCACTTAGGTCGCTCGGCCCATTAAGTCGCGCATGCACATCGGTCGCAACCTCTTAGGTCGTAGCACATGGGCCGCTCGGTCCTACCATTTAGGTCGGCCTGCTCTTCACTTAGGTCATTGCATCACTTTGGTCGCTCGGTCTATTATGCCGCTAGCTCCTTAGGTCGCAACCAGCATAGGTCTTTCCATGTTAGGTCGCGCGCTCGGCCATTAGGTCGTTCCATCCTTAGGTCACTCGGTCATGATAAGTCGTACCTGCTTTGAGCTGTGTGCTATTTCCTGAGCCGTTGATTTCATGTGTTGACTTATATTAAGTCGTAAGTCGTGGCTGTTAAGTCGAAAGGGTATTTCCAATTTGATGGATTTGGAATCGAATTCTTTGGATTTTATTCACGTCTTCGAATGTGAATTTTTGTGATTTCTTGTTTCTACAATCATTTTTGTGATTTGTCACTTCATCTCACTCATACAAGAAATCTAATTAAACGGCTTAGTAAAACAAATGGTATGAAACGCTTGTGTTTACTTCGCCGGTTAACTCTTGGACTTGTTCGATCGAATCTCTTGTGACAATTTTCGAGTGGAGATCTACAATTTGTTCGTAAATATTTAAGTTAAGCTAGTGGTTATGGGACATGAAGCTAAGCTTATATATTTACTAGCATACTGTAATTGACACTTCTTGATGATCATTGATGATCATTTTTGTGATTTAGACTAGCAAATGTGCGATGTCTCTTTGTCTACGAGGGAGACTAAACCCCGTTTCAGTGGAGCTTCGGCTCAATTTGGTGGGGTAGCGACCCATGGTCTACGGGCTGTTTTGTGGAGCTTCGGCTCAAAATTAATGGTTAGCAACCGTGGAATAGCGTTCCATTTTGTGATACACGCTTTGGTGTGTTTTCATGCTCCCTTTTGTGATAGGCCTCCCCCTTTTTGTGATTTCTGGATTTCCATTGATGATATTTGGAATTTGTGTTTTCACCAATTTTCATGATTTACATTTATATGACTTATCAATATTTGTGTACTGGTGAATTTGTGTGTTATTAACTTTTGTGATTGGAATTGATATTATTGTCCATATTTACGGTTTGGTGAATATAAATATAGAGTATGACATTCGTTTTGATCTTTGAGAAGATTCTTGTGATATTGATTAATCCCTCGTTGATTTTCAATTGCATACTTATCACAGTATGACTTTATGTTATTATATGTTTATGTCATATCTCTTATTCTATATCATTTTATTTGATATTTATAGCTAGACTGATCCGTTTATTATTTTCTTATTAAATAATACTCGGGTCAGACCGAGATGTTGCAGGTGCTTCTACTTGACTCCACATCTGGGATTATCACCCTGACTTTTGGCTAACTACTTAGATTAGTAGTTTTTGTTGTATACATTTGAGATATAGACTTATTGATGTATCCATATTCTTTTGTCTAGCACTTGTAGCTATTCTTTTGTGACATTGTGTGCAAAGGCTAAAATTTGAACGCTAACACCCCGGTGTGTAAAGTGTAGTTGTGAAAGCACCACCCGATGATTCGGGAACATAGTATAAGCAGAAAACTGCAGAAAAACAGTAAACAACAGCGATTTTATAGTGGTTCGGCTTAATAGTTTGCCTATGTCCACTTTGAATATCTTTATTGATGGATTTGTTACAAGCTGATACAATTCTTCCAAAGTACAATACACTTTGAATCACTAAACACTTTGAACGAATGGCTTAAACTTCAATGTGAGTGATGAAAGTCTTCAAATCCATGTCGGATGTATGAGATTCCTTCTTGAAGTTGTTGGTAGCGTTCTACGTGCCTTGAAAGCTTTGAGTGTCGAGTCGGTTTGGAATGCAGCAGAGTATCGGTGCTTGGAAAGAATGAGCCCAAAGGTCCCCCTCATGTTGGAGTTAGCCTTCTATTTATAGAGAATTCTAGGTAGCGGTTTTTGCCGAAGTCATGAGTCGTGTACGACTCATGGAGAGTCGTAGGTCGCGCTCGACTCAAGGTTCAAGAGTCAGCAGGCAGTGGAGTAGGTGAAGTGGTACTGAGCTTTTCTTCGTTCATTTGGATACAAGTCCTAACTCGTTTGCGAGTTAAGGAGTCACGGCTCAAAATGAGGCAGCACTCAAATTTTGGTTCTGTGGTTTTAGGTCGTGTTCGACTTATACTAGGTCGTAAGTCGGTCACGACTCAAATGCAGCCGCTCTCGCCCTCCTTTCTCTTGAGTCAATAGGTCGTTCTGCCTTTAGGTCATTTAGGTCGTAGCCCCTTAAGTGGCGTACCTCCCTGAGCCTTGACATATCTTAAGTCGCGGAGGCCTTAAGTCGCAAATTTCTAAGAGTCGCGAGTCGCTCATTCTTTAACTCAGTAAGTCATTCAATCCTTAAGCCGTAAATCGTTCACCTCCTTAAGTCGTAAGTCACACAATTCTTTAACTCGTGCAACTCCTCAATTGTTAAGTCGGTATCTTGTTGAGTCGTCGTTCATTTTAGGTTGGCAACGAGTTAAGGCTGCTGAGTCGGTAATCATTGTGAGTCGCGAGCCTGGTTTAAGTCGCTTGAGCAGAGGAGTTAACAATTTCCCCTCGAAGTACACGCTTAAACCGTAAGTCGTGTGCTTCGACCCAGTGCATGAGTCGTAAACGACTCAAAGAGGCTCATGACTCACGACTTGTTAGTCCTTTCATCTTCATGCCTCCTGTTTCGCATATAAGCCGTTGAGTCGGTCCTTCCTCCTCACTTTACTGCTTATCTGTTTTATTTGATCCTACCATTAACGATCCTTTAAGCATCCAGAGACGAATCCAAGCTAATCAGACATCAACTTATCTTCATCTTTATATTGCGTAAGTGAATTCACCTTCTGTTCAATCCACGGTCACCATTGACTCACAAATCTGGACTCCCCATTTTCTGACTCCAATTCATTTCTGTGTCGTGTTCCACCGCGAACAACGTTTCTGATTGATATGCGACTGCCATTGATCGTATTGTTGTTATCATTCACGATAACATAGTAGTGCACCAGATTTGCAGCAAACTTGAAGCGATTCGAATTGGCTTTTTTGGGAGATTTCTGACCATGTGAGGAGAAGATAATGAGTTACAGTGTCTCGAATTAACTGGTTTGTGATTTTGGAGGAGAGGACAAGGTCCTTAGCGGGTTAATGGGTTAGAAGAGTTAATTGGTTGAGGGGACGACTTAGAATTCTCACGACTTAGTTGGTTTTTTGGATCTACCGACTTAGGAATGCCTTGCAATCTCATCCGTCCACGACCTAATTTTTGGGTCGTGTTGATTTCCTGGCAATTTAAGACTTAGGTCGTACAAGTGATTCAGTCCTTTAGATCCTTACCACAACTTATTCTTTAGACCATGAACGTCTCAAGCCATAAGTCGTGAACGACTCAGCACTTAGGCTATTTTCCATTTCGAGTTGTTTCTTGTGGCTTAACCCTTGACCGACTCAAGTAGGAGGGACCTAGGCTTTGAGTCGCGGTCGAGACAGGATTTTGAGAAATTTGCTTTGTTCTGATTTGAGGCTTTTCCCTCCATGCGCATTACGACTTACATAACTTAACTTAACTCGCCGCATACCCCTTAGGTCGTGAACGAGTTGCCACTTGAAAGCATAATCCCAACTTGATTATTTAACTTGTATTACCGGATTGAATTGCCTAAACTCTGAATTGCCCAAACTTTAAATTGTTTGAACTTTGTTGCATTATTCCATAAATCCTGTTAACTTATAAGCTAATTACCTGTTGAAAATAACAACTACAGAAAACCAGGGCGAATATACTGTCATTGACTGCCCACATCAAATGACAGATCAGTTGATAGAAGGTAATTAACTTAAACAGATTGTGTGAATGAAGTGCTTCAATTCAACGAATTCAAGTAAAGTATTAAAGCAACATTGAGACAGTCGATTGAAATCGACCGATTTGCACCAATACTGCACTTGAACCCTTTTTTTTTTGAAATTAACAAGTCCTGAAGTTTAGTAATCGATCAATTGTCGATTAGTTTAACTTCAGTTATATTTACTTGTCATTATTAGTTTTGCACAGCACTTCACACTTTTTAGGAAACGTGCACCTTCACATATGAATATCCAGTTGCTTGTGTAGAATGACTTCTCAGGAAGAAGATACAACAGTTCAGGCTGGAGAGGCAACTGTTATTCCGGCTTCACTAGTCAATCCTCCCGAAAGAGCCCCTACCACGCTATCATACAAAGTTTTTCGCCAGTTGTGCGCTCAGTTTGGCATTGCTGAATCAGATGCCATTCTTCCCGAGAGAAGTAACACTACTGACATAGCACCCCCTGGCTTTGTGACAGTTAACCGACAAATATGCCTGAGCGGGGCCATCCCTCCTTTCAACAACTTTCTCCAGCATCTTCTTCGTCAACTGGCCATCGCTCCATCCCAGCTACACCCCAACGGTTATGCCATTCTAATGGGGTTGTGTGTGCTATTTAGGAGAACGCTTGATCGACTTCCGAGCTTTGATGAAATCTGTTACTTATGTTCCTTTACCCGGACCAAAGATCATCCTTCTATTACTGTCGTGAGAAGTGCTCGAAATCGTAAATTGATCATCGGTCTTCCTGACAGCGCTCATGGGTTTTTGACTCAATTTTTCTATGTCCGTTGCCCCCCGGGGTTTTATGCTGTGTAGAGAGAAGGAAGTAAGATCATCTACCTTTCCCTCCTCTATACTCTAAGTTTTTTGTAGTTCGAATTGCCAAGTGTTAACTTCATCATCATTTATTATTTTATTTTTAATTTCAGCGCTTCCCCCTCCTTGTAGAGATCCCAGTCACAAGCCAACTCTGGAAAGGCTTGTAGCTGTACCGGTTGAAGAGCGGGATATGAGATTTTTGCTAAACGATGAATTCCTTCACCAGTTCGGACTTTTTCACCCTTCTCGCTCCACACACCCCTGCGAGGTTCCAGACTCCCCACCTAAAGCATCAGATGCCCCGGTTTCTTCTGACGTACCTGTATCAAAAGATCCCGCTCCCGAAGCTTCTTTAGTGAAGTGCTCCACTTCTGTTGACGTCGCGGGGCCATCTGGCAAACTTGCCCCGGTCACTGAAGAAGGAGAGCCTCGGGATTCTTCTCTGCATTCAAAGGAACCTGGTGACGAAGAAGCTGAGAAAACCAGCCCTGTCAAGCAGAGCAGGGACGACACTTTCGAAGGACTGAGTGACCTCTTTGCCACCTCGCAAGAGATCTTTAAAGATGATCCTATTACTACCGGGGTTTCTTCTTCAGTAGTCGAGGCGACTTCTATTCTGCAACAGACCCCGTCAACTCAAGAGTTGATGTTAACTTCTACTCCCATAACTACACCACAATTAAAGAGTGGTTCGTAGTTCGATGCGCGTAGTTTGCACATTACACACACTTAGAATCTTTCGGCACTTTTATGCTTCTGACTTTTTGTATTTTGAAGAATTCTAAAATTTAGCTCTTTTATTTCAGATTCTCCGATGGGACGCAGCGGATCCTACTGTGATGACTTCCAGCGCTACGGGAGGCGTAGCCAATATGATTATAGGCGTTACCTCCCCTCATACAGAGAATCCGATGAAGAAAGAGCCGCCCGAAAGGCTCAAGAGAAGAGGGCTCAAGAGGAGCGTTATGAAAGAAGAGAGAGGGAGGAGCGCCACGATTCTTCGCAGAGAGGCGACGATTACCATAAAAGAAAATTCCATGATGACCGAGGAAAAAGTCATATGGTTGAAGATTCGAGCAAGCGAGCCCGACATGGTGAGAAGCACACCTCTACAACTCCTGAGAAGGTTACTGCCCCCGCCTCGCTTGACATTCCTTCCGGCTCTCCCGCTCTCGGGAAGACAGACATCCAAACAATAATTAGCAGGCCCAAATTCTAAGTCGAACCGGGCCCGGCCACTTTGCAAAGTCGGTTTCCACAGTGGTGTCTAAAGGGAGTAAGGTTCGACCTTGACTTGGTCCCTATTGACAAGTCTGCCATGTTACGAAACCTCAATGCCGTCAAGCTCGATATTGAGAGGATGTCGAACTGGCAAAAACTTGTTGACGAGCTTCAAAGGGTTAATCGTGCAAACATAGAGGCCATGCTCACTATGGAAAATGATAAAGCCGAATGGAAAAAGGTTCTTGAGCAACGTGACACTGAAATGAGGAGCATCGTTTCTTACAATGAAGAGCTTGAAGCAAAAGTTAAGGAACTGAAACTAGAGCTTGCTGCTTCCTCAACTACCTATTCTCAAAAAGAAGAAGTGCTCCTAAAACAAGTGAGAGACGCTCATGCCAGCTAAAGAGATGTCGAAGACAGGCTTGAAGTGCAGAAAAGAATTAGTGAGGGCTATGTTGCTGATATTGAAGAGATTCGGAAGAAAAACAGCTCCCAAGAGGCGGAGATTCAAATGCTTAAGCTTCAACTTTCCAAAGCTGAAAGGAAGCGTGATGAGGCCGTTGCCGGCAAATTTGCGGCTGAAGAATCTCACGAGGCAACGAGGACCAACATCAGCTCGACATTATTTGATTTCTACCTGCATAGCATCTTGGGGCGCGGTAGCCTCGCCTTTCTAGGTCCCAAGTATGAAATTACTCTGGCTGAAGTTTGGGAGGCCGCACTCGATATGCTTGGCGGTAAAGGCGCTGGTTATGCTGAGTCATCTCTTGAGGAGCATTATCTTGATGATGATGCTCGCGCCGCTCTTGCCAGGGGGAGAGAACAGCTTGCAAAATTAAGGGCCGAAACAGCGGCAGGAGAATACTCAGGAAAAATTATCTCAACTACTCCGATTCAACCTTCTCCTTCAGCCGAAATTGATATCATCGGTACCAGTTCCCACTCCCCATCTCCTACTAAAGTTACCACCGAAGCCATAATTACACGAGCCGTAGTTGAACCACAAGAGAGTGCTGAAGCTGTAGACTACGAAATTGATGTGATATCCCCAACTTCTCCAGGTAACCCTAATAATGCTCAGGGGGACAACTTGCCAGTTTCTTACGGATTTGGTGAGCTTCTTGATTATCTCTTGAATCTCGATGAGCCATTTTCTCCTCTTTTTGCGGGAAATACTGACACTTTTATCTTTTCCTTTGTAGAGAAAGCGCCGAGCGCCACTCAAATTTCTCCACCTCCAGTTACTGTTTCTTTGCCTCCCCCAATCACTCCTTCCCCTCATCTGGGATAACAGGAAGAAACAATAGGTGCCCTTCGGGGCTTAGATGACCCAGCTGCTTCGCAAGAGCAAAAAGAAGAAGGACTTGAGGGAGGTGAGATATCTCCGGAGCGGACTCCTTCTGATGACATAGTTTTGTCTAAACTTGTTACTCCCGGAAGTGAATCTTCTTCAAAGAGGAGAAAGAAGCGCGGAACATCAAAGAGGAGAAGGAAGAGCATCATTGCTACTGAAGAGGAACCGGAAGTTGAACCAGTTGTACCTCCCTCTCCTTCTTCCCTCATGCCTATAGATTGGCCCCAAAAGCTAACCATCCGGCCGGGTGAAGGGTCCAAAGGTGGCAAGAAGAAATGAAGCTTCCAGTTTTTAGCTTTTTTTTTTATCTCGAAACTTGTATCTGTAAGAAATTGTAATAGAATTGAATAAAATGATCCTTTATTTGTACAAACTCTTGTCTGAATTTGAGAATGCACTTTTATTTTTTATTTTTGTACAAGTTTCTTTACATGATATTGCAGTGAGCTTGTGGTATACTATTTGAGCGTAATTTTACCATTGTAGTTATACCATGTTGCCCCTATACCATAAGCTCGTTGCAATATTTTATATTTTGAGGGACTTGTACTTTTATTTTCCACAGAATAATTATTCCATGCTTGGAGGAATATTATTTTGTTAAAAATCAGAGTACAACTCCCTCCAAGTAGATTTTTACACTTCATCCTTCGAAGATATCACCTTTTCTTTTGTGCATATACACATTACCAAGTGAATTCTTCTATGTGGTGAAGTGGGCCACTGAAGCATACTTTAACTTCTTTTTGAGGAAGAGTACTTTCCAGAATAAGTGAATTATTCTTCCTTTGGAAGTTAAAGTGTGCCTTTGATGAGGGCTTCTTTTTTGTTACGCCACAGTAAAGGGCTTTTTGATTTTTGTTTCTTTGAAAAGTTGCGCCTCTGAGGAAGGCTTTTTCACGTTTCAACACTTGGAAGTTTTATTTCAATCTCAGTGAAACGTGTGCCTCCGAAGAGGTCTTTCTGCTTGACTGTGCCTTTAGGAGGGGGTCTTTTCATTTCTGCCTCTGGGAAGAGGTCTTTTTATTTTGTTTTGCATTTCAACTCTGGTGAAGTGAAACTCCGAAGAGCGGCTGTTGCACTTCAACTCCTGGTGAAATGTGCCTCCAAAAAGGGCTTTTATTGCCTGGAAGTTACTCTCTCATGGTTGGAGGGTCATGACTCCTCCAATCTTTTTTGTTGAGTAGAGAACTTTCTTTTTTGCGGCATATGCCTTGTTAGAGGTCTTTATCCTCCGAAGAGTTGTGCCTCCGAAGAGGGCTTGTGCCTCCGAAGAGGGCTTTGGTCTGTGAGGAGAAGCATTTTGTCTCCGTAGAGAAGCATTTTGCCTTCGAAGAGTAGCGTTGGACTCCAAAGAGTAGCATTGGACTCCGAAGTGTAGCGTTGGACTCCAAAGAGTAGCATTGGACTCTGAAGAGTAGCGTTGGACTCCAAAGAGTATCATTGGACTCTGAAGAGTAGCGTTGGACTCTGAAGAGTAGCGTTGGACTCTGAAGAGTAGCGTTTGGACTCTGAAGAGTAGCATCGGACTCTGAAGAGTATTGTTGGCACTTGTGTTTTTTTTGCGCTTCTTAGCAATCCCTCACCATAACATCAAGCACATGTCCCATTCTTTTCATTTGTCCTTTGCTAGAGAAATGTGCCTTGTTGCTGAGTGGGTCCATGGGGCAGATGCATGTTGCTCCACCAGATGTTCGTTTACACAAACGATTGTGGTCGGTTAGCAAAGGCTCAAAATCTCCCTATTAGGAAGGTGCCCTCTTTGTTGGAATCCTCAATAGTTTGCAAATTGTACTCCTTTCGAATTACTTAAATTCGAAACATTTGTCACTTGTCATTTGTTTACTCCATGATTTGCAGGGATCACTTCGCTCTGTGATATGTTGGATGAGCAAGCTTTATCCTGATAGCCTGCAATACTAAATCGATATTTTTTAGCAATATTTGCATATCAAAATGATACGGGCATTTCAATGGTATTAAAGAATACAAGGTTTATAATTGCTCATTATTGATTCACATCAAATTCACAGTGGTTAACAGCACAGGAGTTGTACTTGCATGATCATTTTACAAAGTTAAGCAATGCTATTAAGTAAAATATGGATGTAAATGAATGCTATTCCATGATTTTGTGATTCATATGTTAATCAATAACCAGCTTTTCGGATTCCTGCTCTGTAGTTCTGTTGCCTGAGCTTGATCGATAAGCAAGACATGGCTGCCCCTGAGTGGACGAGGTTGGGTCAATTCCGTCTTTCTTCGCATACTGTTGAAGTTTATTCTGTTTCAGCAATTCCTCAATCACATTCCTTAACTGGCGACATTGATCAGTATCGTGACCGGGTTGGTTGTGAAACCGACAGAATTTCCCATTTTGCACTGCACCTCTCCCCATTTCAGGTGGTTTAGGGTATTTGACAACATCTTTTGTTGCCAAGAAGATCTTCTCCGGTGTGTCAGTTAAGGGGGTGAAGTCTGAAGGGTTAAAACGTCGAGGTTTTTTCTTATCTCCCTGCCATTTCCTTTCATCACCCTCCCTTTTCTGGTTTCTAAATTCTTTCTCGTTAGTGATGTCATCGTTATTCTTGATTTCGGCTATCACTGCTTTTACTGGCATCGAGAGGTTTTCTAGGCGTATGAATTCGTCGGCCTTTTTATAAAACTTTTCGAGTGAGTTTGGTTCCTTCATTTTGAGCCACGCCCCAAATTCACTCAACTTGTCGATGGCCCGGACTAAGTATGTTAAGATCATTCGGGGTTCCGCGTTGTCCACCTCGACTAAAGCTATATTAAAATGGTTCAAAAAAGACTTGATGGGTTCTCCGGGTGCTTGTTCTAGGCTAGACAATGACATTATATCTTTTTCCTTTGACGCATACAATCTGAATTGTTCTTTAAATTTCCGGGTTAAATCGGAGAATTGATCTATGGATCGAACCGGCAGCTTGGTGAACCAAAGCAAAGCCACCCCTTCTAAATATACTGGAAAATACCGACATTTAATCTCATCCGATGCTAGTGCCCCGGCCATATGCCAATCGTATCTACATAGAAATTGGTTAGGGTCACTTGTCCCTCGATAAGCCGGGATAGTAGGAGGTACAAATTTCCTGCGAAATTCCGCCTTTAAAATCCTTTCAGTGAACGGAGTTTTGCTCGGAGCGAATCCCCAATCGCTTTCATCCTCATGCCTCCGCATGCTTTCTCTCATGATTGACCGAACCATCCCTGATAGATACTCCTCGTCGTTTTGAGACTTTGCCCGTAAGAAGTTAGTTGCCCTTTCAAAAGTTTGAAAGGTAGGTTGTGGCCTTGACCCTTCATCTTGGGAAGGTGCCCCTGCAGCGGTGTTGCCTGGTCTTTGAGGAATATCTTCCTCTTGGGGGTCATGGGCATCTTCAGCATGGATTGTTTCATTATCCTGTCGTTGGTGACTTGCCTCAAGCAGGGCGTTTAACCTATCCATAATCAAGGCATTCTGGGCATTCTGGGCCCCTAATTGTGCATTTTGAGCATTTAACTGTTGATTCAATCCCAAAACCACAGCGTCTAATTCTGCCCGTGTAACTCCCACATTTGGAGTTGTCTGACTCAGAGGAGGAGAAGTGGCGATGTTCTCTTGAAAATCTTCTGATCTGACAGATCTACGTTTCCTTCCGGGAGCCATAATTTCTGTTAAACTTCTAGTCTTCAGAGAGATTACTTCAACCAACTTTCGTGGAGCAATGATGATAATTCTCCTGAGTTCAATTCTCAGTGAAAGCACCAAAAATGTTAAGGCTAAAATTTGAACGCTAACACCTCGGTGTGTAAATTGTAGTTGTGAAAGCACCACCCGATGATTCGGGAACATAGTATGAGCAGAAAACTGCAGAAAAAACAGTAAACAACAGCGATTTTACAGTGGTTCGGCTTAATAGTTTGCCTACGTCCACTTTGAATATCTTTATTGATGGATTTGTTACAAGCTGATACAATTCTTCCCTAGTACAATACACTTTGAATTACTAAACACTTTGAACGAATGGCTTAAACTTCAATGTGAGTGATGAAAGTCTTCAAATCCATGTCGGATGTATGAGATTCCTTCTTGAAGTTGTTGGTAGCGTTCTACGTGCCTTGAAAGCTTTGAGTGTCGAGTCGGTTTGGAATGCAGCTGAGTATCGGTGCTTGGAAAGAATGAGCCCAAAGGTCCCCCTCGTGTTGGAGTTAGCCTTCTATTTATAGAGAATTCTAGGTAGCGGTTTTTGCCGAAGTCATGAGTCGTGTACGACTCATGGAGAGTCGTAGGTCGCGCTCGACTCAAGGTTCAAGAGTCAGCAGGCAGTGGAGTAGCTGAAGTGGTACTGAGCTTTTCTTCGTTCATCTGGATACAAGTCCTAACTCGTTCGCGAGTTAAGCAGTCACGTCTCAAAATGAGGCAACACTCAAATTTTGGTTCTGTGGTTTTAGGTCGTGTTCGACTTATACTAGGTCGTAAGTCGGTCACGACTCAAATGCAGCCGCTCTCGACCTCCTTTCTCTTGAGTCAATAGGTCGTTCTGCCTTTAGGTCTTTTAGGTCGTAGCCCCTTAAGTCGTGTACCTCCCTGAGTCGTGACATATCTTAAGTCGCGGAGGCCTTAAGTCGCAGATTTCTCTGAGTCGCGAGTCGCTCATTCTTTAACTCATTAAGTCGTTCAATCCTTAAGCCGTAAACCGTTCACCTCCTTAAGTCGTTAGTCGCACAATTCTTTAACTCGTGCAACTCCTCAATTGTTGAGTCGGTATCTTTTTGAGTCGTCGTTCATTTTAGGTTGGCAACGAGTTAAGGCTGTTGAGTCGGTAATCATTGTGAGTCGCGAGCCTGGTTTAAGTCGCTTGAGCAGAGGAGTTAACATTGTGGATCTTGTTTGCCTACTACTCTGATGTACACTTTCATGTGTTATATATTCATAACTATTTCCGCCTTTGAGATATGGATGTGTGTGACTGATTTGTGTTATGTTTATTTGTATACTTGTTTCCGAAGAATATATATAGCCACCGGGTAGTAGCTTTGAGTTTGTATTGGTATGTCGAATTTCCTCCTAAAACCGGATGCATGTTGTACTATTTGACACATCGGTGCTCGCACAAAGCAATTACGTAGATGGTCGCTCCTCATCAGCCTTATTCTCCACCCTAGTTGATGGCATTACCCCGTAGTGTCCTTGGCTAGAGTGGGTATAGAGGTGGGGCGTCACACACTCTCCTTATGAAATAAATTCCCAAATATTTATTTCCACTGAAAATATCCAAGTACCAATACTTAAGATTTAAAATAACTTAAATACTTTATTCTTGAAAATACACTAAAACATTTATAATTTAATATATATATATATACACTTTTAAAAATATCTCGAATAAACTGCTTTATAAAATAGAAACTATGTTCTTCACAATAAAGTTAAGTCATACTAGATTTTAAAATAAAACTATGAAATCCTATACATGTTTTCGAATAAAAATTTAACTAATTATCTTTAAAATAAAACCATTTTACAAATATAAATATTAATAATATTCCTTTAAAACATAATGCCAATTGACCCTTTAAATAATTATTACTATAACTAATTTAGTAAATATTTACTTTTGAAATCTTTGCAACCTAAATAGGAATTTTCTTAAAACATTCTTTTGACATCAAATTTTAAACCTTTAACTTTACTTAGAAATCTGCTTGAAAACGTACTTGGCTTTTCAGGTAGATACACCTCCATTTCAGAATAAACTAAACAATTCTTTTTTATAAATCCTACACGATTTATCCCAATCCAATTTTACGTTTATCTCGTAAACTCCCTTCCATACTTTAAAAATAAACTCCTTTTATTTTTAAACACGTTGCTATTTCCCAAAAACCACTTTCAAAATATATGTTTAAAATATTTAAAATAAAGCTTCTAGAAATTTTTTAATTGAAAATAATACCTAACGAAATATATAGAGGTTTCCTAAGTACTTTAAGCCAAGTTTAACTTTTAAAACAAAGTTATTAAATCAAATATTTATATTATAATTTCCCTTTGAAAACTTAATACTACTTTGCTTTTAAAATAATTAAATACCATAGTTACTTAATCAAATATTTGCTTTCACTTAAAAATAATTAAAAATAATAATACTTTTTCTAAAATAATTTAAAAACAACTTTACAAAATTTTCCAGTTTATACTTCGAAAGTCTTTCTTTAAAACATGCTTAGTTTCAAGAAAAGCATGCACATCCCATCCTTTAAAAATAATTCTCGCTATTGATTTAAAACAATTCTCATTTCCATTATAAATCACAATTTCAAACACTTCAACTTTTCAACCCATTTCTGGAATTTAATTCCTTTAATTCCTTTACTTATGAATTTCTTTTATTTCCTTTAAACCTAATTTATTTATTTATATTTAAATTCACAGGTCGTATTCACCCAATCATAGCACAACATAATTAAATTTTAAATTAATCTATCCTAGTATATAAATAAAACACAGCATAACAAGATCTAAACTATTTATCATAGGATATCAATGAGATGTATCGCAGAATATAAATAAAATTTCTATTTGCGAAGAATCCAGTTGGATCCCTCCAACCTGTTTCCCTGCATCCACATATATTAGCACAACAAATAAATATCGATTCAATTTTATAATAATTAACATATTCAGCTAAACAACCAATCAAACATTTAAATATTAGCTATTTAAATTACTAGTATCCAAATGTGAGTGAGATTAACTTACCTTTGGTTTTCGACGAGCGTTCAAATTTAAATTAAATCGAACCACGTTCGATTTAACCTGAATTTTTACTTGCTCGGAATAATCCCAGAATTACTCCACTGCGTAATACTCATCGCTGTGATTCCGGCATTGCCAGTTTCGTCAAATTCTGATAATGCATGCAGGAGATATAGAATTTTTAAGTTTTGAAACAATTTTAAAACAAATTCCCTTTCCAAATTTTAATTCAGCATACCAAAACAAATTGTAACCGTTGATTTCCAAGACCAAAATCCAAGCCGCAACTTCATCTCCCCAAACACAGTTGTCTCCAAAAAATAAAACCCTTCGTCACTTCCTAGGGTTGATCGATTCTCCGCCTATATCATGCTGAAGCACAATCGGAAAGCGCGAAACAACGCGCGTCGCTGGCCTTCACTCAAGGCCGAATCCAAGCGAAGCTCAGTGTCTCCATTGATCAGAAAAGCGTGTGTGACGACGAGACCTTCACGGCAAATTCTAGGCTCCAGACGATGACATTAATAAAGATCCACCGTACGGATGTGCAGAGCTCGAGATGCTCTACACTTCTCTAGTTGAAAGTCTCGTGTGAAAGCCTGAAGATTTGAAGAAAAATGAGGAAAAAGATCTCAATGTTTTCGGCCATTAAACAATATTGTGGTGGCTGAGAACAAAATTAGGGTTTCGGCCCTAGATTAAATATATATAAACGCTTATTTATATTATTTTATTAATATACATTCCAAATAACAAGCCTAAACAAATGAACTCCAAATCACAAGTGCCGTCTGGCGTTTATAAGGTTTTACCCGCACTTCGAACTCAATGGAACATGTTTCGAAAGCTAATTCGATCATATGCACGAGTTACGGAAATAAACGAACAATTTTTAATTAAATCGATTAAAATAGTCTCTACGCGTTTTGAGCAGCCAGGGTCAAACGAAAGCTCCAATTCTATGAAAATTGAAATCCAATAATAACTAACTATTACGCATCCAATGGAACTGGTTTCGTCGAATTCCGAGACTGTGCCCCGGAAGGCTATTTTAACTCATCGATTAAATCGAGCATTTTCCGAAATTGTCGAAATCATCTAAAACTTCACTTTTAAAATTTTATTCACTCTATGATAAATCATATAGAATTTATATTCACATTATAAATCATTCTGATTCTGTTTAAATCAAACCTTGATTATTTGCATTATTATATTATTAAATAACATTATTAAATTAATATAAAATTCTAAATTTAACCTATCGACTTTTAATTTCATCCAAAGGTCCAACAACACTATTTAAATCCTCATAGACTAAAAATAAATTTTAGAAACCATTTTTATATCTGTTTACGCTCAGAATCACCAATTATCCCAATTCCAATATTAAATTATTATTATTCAAATTTCCATTGAATTACCATATTTAAAATTTAACTAATTCCATTAATTTAACCAAAATCTTCTTATTTGAAAATCAATACAAAACCCACATTTAACATTTAAAATGAATTAAATGTTCAAAATCTAACGTTCAAAATTCCGGGTCGTTACAAAAACTATTTATATATTTTATTTTATAAATTATTTTCATATAAACTAGTTTAATATAAACTATTTTAAATTATAACTATTTTTATATATACTATTTTATTATATAAACTATCTTAATATAAACTATTTTAAATTATAACTATTTTTATATAAACTATTTTATTTTATAAACTATTTTATTATATATGCTATTATTAATATTTAAATCTGTTAAGTGGGAACTGTTATGATTCTAAAGTGTTATGATTTCCAAAGTGATATAATTTCTATGCATTATAATTTCGAAAGTGTTATAACTTTGAAAATGCTATGATTTTGGAAATGGATATGTTTGAAATGGAAATGATATCGTATTCATATGGTTTTGGAATGGCAATGATATTTTGGTTTTGAAGTATAAACTGTTTTGAAATGACCATGGTGTTATAATAACGGCTGGTTATTAAAGACACCGGGATCGGAAGTTGTCATACTCTTTGCCAAATCCAAAAACCACTTTAACAACTGCGTACGCGGTGGAGGTTCAAGAATGAAGTAAGATGGTGGCGACGATCCTATATAAGGTATATACATGGAGCCGACTCCCGCGGGTTGGAATAAGGTGTTTAAACTGGAGCAATTGACGGGCCAATGAGGTAGCTCCTCTGATCGGACACACTCCTTCATATTTCATTCTATTACTTTGTGATTGATTTGGTGCACACCTTTTAGTTTGATTTTGTGAGTGTGGCTTGACGTGGGCGGTAGTGGCTGCTATGCGTTACCACCAGCCCGGAAGTGTAATTGGTATATCTACCTTAGCATTGTCTAGTTGTGCCGTGTCACCTACCATAGCACGCCTTATACGAGTTTGTTTTGTACCATACCAATGGATTTCCTTTGATGACACCCAGTGCGGGGGAGATTATGGTACCGTATAGACTATGAGAATATATAAAAAGTATTAAGGGGGATGTGGGTAACGCCTTAACGCTATTTTAATAGTTTACTTTACTATAGACATTATTATAATAGCGTATATTACTACATAGTAGATAGTTTAATGGATCCTTAGAGGATGGTTATCCCAAACATCCTAAGTTACTTGTATTTCAGTTCATATTTCACTTGAGTTGGATTTATTGATATAAGAATGTTAATCTTGACTCGAGTGTTTTGTGTTTTCTTTACGCTCGAGTTAGACCGAGTGATGCAGCTTTTGAGACTCACTTTTGGCGTTGGAGCTTCGTTTGGAGATCCATCAACATCTTTTCAGCTTGTAGTTGTTCAGTTGATTCCAGTGATGTATTCGGGTCAATTTGACTATTGTATTTGAAACTTCTATTGTATCTTATTTAACTCTGATATATATAGTAGCTTCATGAACTACTATTCTTTATTTCCGCTGCATGCATATCGTATATTACTTTGTGTCTGTGATTCTTTGATTTATTTATTTACTGTATATGCTGGGTTTTTCCACATATAAATTAACAATCTGGTATTTTGAGCAATTCGAATCCGGTATGTGTGAATGCGAATAGTTGAAAATATTGGGATGTTACATGTGGTATCAGAGTTTTGGTTTTAGGCAAAACTTAGCATATGTAGTAGATTTGATAACAGAATCACTCTCGTTCCAGCTTGAATCTCTTCCTCTTTGACTCGGTTTCCTTTGAATTTTGGAACTCTCCTACTTGTTCTGAAATTCACTCTTGTCTTCCCGTATACAAATTCTTCTTGATTCTGGAGTATCACATAGCTCCACTGAATGATTGTAAAGGAGTGAAACTCCTTTGCAACAAACATTGATTCACCAAAGATTTCAGCAACCTTAGTGTAGATGCTGCAATCTCTTGCTTTACCCAAATTCTATCTCTTGTTATCCGATGTCGATTTTCCTTAGAATTTTGCATCGATCTTATTCTTTGAAGTCAGGTTAACCCGGTTAAGGTTGCCCACGATTTATATAAGTCTATCCATTCTTTTCTCTCAATGAAAACTTTTTATCTCCCTATCGATCCTATCTTCTAGTTGAATTCTTTTGGTTAGGATCCCTCTATATTTGGATCTTTATCCTTGGTTTAAAACCCATTTTGGAATCATCAAGTGAAGGAGTGTATTTTTAACTAATATTAAATAGTATTATACGTCGTGTTGCTTGAGTTGTTAATGTTGATTTGGGTTTCCGATCGATCCGTCTTATCAATGCCATCGGTAGGAATTCCAAAACACTGGAATAAAGCAAACTAACACAATTGTTTTCAAAAATTTAATAATTTTGTATGATTTTATTATATATAAGTAATTTTCTGAAATTCAATAGTTAAATGAATTTATTTTTTGTAAACCACTAAATAAATGAAACTATAAAACATGGTTTATAAATCGATTTGGAAATTAAATGAATTTAAATCGAGAAATTGAGAATTTAATTTCCAGTGATTTCAAACTTTGGTTTAAGTTTTTAAATTGTATATTTTTAAAGTATTTTCAAGTAGAAATTGTTTCAAAGAATTTTTAAATGTTTAATTCAGTGCTCTACCCTTTTTTCGCTGGAAAATAATTTCGGTGATGACCGCTGCATCATCGATATTCATTTTCGAGTTTCGAAGTGGAGAGGCCACTCATTAGCTTTGCTACGCTTTTGCTTTGAAGAAAATAAATCTGATTTGAATTTATAAAGTATGGCTCGATTTATAATATATATTGGTATATGATTATGAATTTGATTTGATATATATGTACATATACTTATTTATTTTTAAATGGTTCGACGTGAATCAGTAATTTAATTCTTAATTTTACGTTAAAAGATGATTTTAGTTATAAATAAATCAAAAAAAATTGAATAAATATTTAACTTGTAAAAATTGAATTAGAAAAAAACTACTTGTGTAATACTCAATTACATTCCAATATAACTTACATTAATCGTTCAGAAATTGAATATGTAATTGAATAATTTACAATGTAAAATGATGTTAAAAGAATTTATAAATAAATTTAAGTAGTTATAATAAATGTTATACACTTAATTTTTAATTATAAAAATGTTAATAAAGTTAAATGGAATAATAAGTTAATTGAATAATAGATGAGATAGATAAAATAAATCTTGTTTTGAAGGAATAAATAAAATAAATCAACTAAATGAAATTACTTTGAATTGAAATCCATTAGTTGGTAATCAATTAATTTAAATTGAAATCTATATGGTTTTAAATTAATTGTTTTATTTTGTTTTTCAATTTATTTTCTTTCTGGTTGTTTCTATTGTTCTATCTTGTTCCTTTTCGGGGACAAAAAGTTTTGAGGGGGGAAGAGTGTAACGACCCGTAAATTTTAACGGTTTTATTAACGTAATTAACTGAAATTTTGTGAAATTTTAAATAATAAAGTTTTGAAATGAAATTTAGTATTTGGAATACATATTTAAAACCATAGCAGATGGTAAATTTTATCAAATAATATAGAAGTTTATTTTATTGTATAATTCTGTTTCAATTCAAATCAGTTAAAATTGATGATAATAAAATATTTTTCCAAATCCGAATAATTTTATATAATAAATTTGTAAATCCTCTTCTGAGAGAGACATCATTGTTCATTTCGTAAAATTTGGAATGCTATTGCTCCGTTTATCTTATTTTCGGAAAAATAGTAGCATTTTCGGTACTGATTATCGACTTTTAATCGGATGATCTTACCACTGATATCGGTGTACCGTTTTGATTGTCTCATCGTAATGATCTCTATGGTATATTCAATTTTTTGTTTTGAAGCCAGTTTGTAGCAGAATCCACAGAAATGGTTGACGTATCGATATCGTTTCCATGCCTTTTTGTTTTCCATCGTTGTGAACGCATCGGTGCTCTTCCTGGCTCTTCCTTGATCTCATGCATTGCTTTTAAAGAAATAAATTAATATAACTTCTAATATTCCCAAAAAATTTATATCTACTTTTCGTTAACTTACAGTTTTAAATTTTTCTTGCTGCTTCGTTCATTTATTTAGTTTCTCGGTCTTCACATCATATTTTAACGTTGCATTCATTTTTGCACTGGTCCCTTTGCTAACATACCCATCCCTTCATTGCTTAAATCCAATCGATGCCTTCTATAAATAAAAAAGAGAGAAAGGAAGCTAAATGGCTATATACGTTTGCCTGATGTAGAGACCTCTCTTCTCTTTCTTAAATTAAGCTTGCCTGTAGCCATGCCTGTATTCTTCTTCTCGCATGGCCGCCTTCCCCTTTACTAAATAAAATTTATATATACAAATCTTTTGACAATTGCGGAAGCATATATACGCAACCTCTCGAGCATACCCTCTGGCCCATTTTTCTTCCTATGCTCAGTCGAAGGCGCTGCATCCATCAACCCTCTTTTTCCTCACCAGATTTTCAGCCGCGATGGTCTACTCTTAGCTGTGTTTCTCCACTCACTAGCGCAGTCAGTCAGCGTGCATATATTATTATATGTAGGTATGTATATTATGTTTGTCTTTATATATGTGAATTTATACAAGCTATATTATTTTATTATCAAGTTAAAGTTCATACATAGGTTTTGAAAAAAAAGATCTATATACAATTCGTATTGCATAGCTTATAGTGCATCTGTGAGTATAATATAAGAGTTTATATTAGTTTATATATATCCATATGCTTTTCTGTTAACTTATTTATATGTACCCTATGTTATAGAAGTCTATATACAAGATATGTCATGTTTTGTTTTATATTTATATTTTAGTTTATATATATTATATAAGCATAGATTTTATATAAATGGTTTCTGTGTTTGTTTATTTTTTTGTAGCAGTAGTAGATATGTCGGCAAGGAATATATGTTAGTATATTTCAAATGATCTGCTTTTGTATATTCATAAGTTATATTCGGTAATTGATATTAAAAGTATATACATAGTTTATATAAAATTTTGTTTTATGTTGTATATGCATACATGTGATATGTTTATATATAAGTATTTATTTAAAATATATTATATACATGTCAGATTTTATATTGGGTAAGTTTGTCTCATATCCCTAATAAGTTTCAAAATAGAGAAAATGTCCTACCCAAACTAAACTTACATTTCCGGTCCCTGTATTCGGATTAGCGCACGCAAAAAGACCCAAACACCCTTTATGTTTTTAACATTTCAAATGCGTATAACTTTATGTAGAAAAATTGGATCAACATATCATTTTCACCAAAAAATCACAAATTTTATGATCTTTAAAATGAGGTCCATTGTTGATACAAAAATTCATATTTGTACTAAAAATAAATTATGTCATATTTTTGTAGACAATTCAGCATATTTTGAACATTTTTGATTTTTTTTTCAAATTTACAAATTTGCAAATAATTGCAGACATTTCTGCAACTATATGGTATGGTTGCAGAAATGTCTACCACTATTGCATATAGTTGTAGACATTTTTGCAATATTTGCAGACATTTCTGCGACTATCGCATATTTGCAGAAATGCAACTATTGTATATACTTGTAGAAATGTATGCAACTATTGCATATTGTTGCAGAAAATTTTGCAACTATATGGTGTAGTTGCAGAAATATCTGCAACTATTGCATATAGTTGCAGACATGTCTGCAACCATTGCATATAGTTTTAGAAATTTCTGCAACTATAGGGTATAGTTGCAGACAAGAAATGTCTGCAACTATTGCATATATTTGCAGACATTTCTGCAACTATTGCATGTACTTGCAAAAATGTCTGCAACTATTGCATATAATTGTAGATCTGAAACTATTGTGTATAATTACAGTTTTGCATTGAAATCAAGAAAGCTGAGCTCGCCATTAAAGAAGAAGATGAAATCAAGAAAGATAAGTTCGCCAATGAAGAATAAGATGAAATCAAGAAAGATAAGCTCGTTATGAAAATCAATCTTGCAAGAAGCGAAGGGGTATTTTAGGGAAAAAACAACTGAAATGAAAATCAGGGACCTGCAAAGTATATTTTCTTGCGGGAGGAGTTTTAGTGAATTAAGTTTGCTTTTAGGGATGCGTAACTAATATTCACTTTTATATTATATATACATATAGTATATGTTAATGATACAGTAATGTATGTAGCTCTAATATCTATGTGTACTTGTATTTTTGAATACAAAGTTGTTTCTTACTTGTTTTTCATGTATGCATGAAGGTACTACATATATTTATATAAAAAAAATATGGGTCTGCATATATGGGTTTGTGCATATCAAGTTTACATGTACCAATTTGTTATACATATCAGGTCTGAAAAATTTGTATTCATATAATGTATGCATATATATATTTGAATGTAAAATATTTGAGTTTAGTTTAAAACAATGGATTTTGAAATGCGTATATATATATATATATTTAATTTAAAATCCGATTTATATATATAGTTATATATATCAGTTCATTATACAAATTATCTTCAACGACCCAGTTCTGATTTATTTCGTCTATTCGTATTATCAGCTTGTCGGTCAAATTCGTGCCAATTCAGCTTTGTTTTGGAATCTTTGCTTGGATTTGTAACTCATTCTATTTTCAAATTTCTCTAGCCTCGAAAATTGAGCAATCAGTCATGATTAATGTTCTTATATCTATTAAATTTGATTTTAATTGAAATGACAATTGAAATATGCTGCTGTTAGTTATTTACATTGCTACATACATGTTACTATCTGTATATGTTCACCTATGACATCTGACACCATTATCTATTATTTATATTGATGATATATGCCTGTTATTTATTATCATATCTATTATCACACTACAATTTCCCTGTTAGTATAGAATTCACTATGGGTTGAAATGATACATACACGAACGATCTGTAGAATAGGGGAAAATCATTATGGGTTGAAATGATAAACCCAAGCGATTTTCATTGAATTGAATTTAGGGGCGGGTTGAATGATATATACTCGTATATATATTTAAATTATGGATTGAAATGATAAATATAGTGTCACTTGAACAGAGGATAGAAAATTATATACAGACACCATTGGTCTATATATAAATATTTTGAAAATTATTTCTATGGTTTTTGGGAAGAAATATATGGTTTTATATAATTTTTTATTTTAGATATTATATAAATGTTATTTTATATATAGTTAAATTTTTGATTTTAAGCTATGTACAAATTTGTTTTAGTATAAAATAAGTTCAATAATAAAGTTTGATTTAATTAAAATAAAATATGGTTAAGTATTTATTTAAATTATATTTTAATACAGAGTTTATAATGATTTTATTAAACTAAGGTTGAGAAGATAGATTTATAATCGATTTGAAATTGTATTTAATTAAGAATTATATTTAAATAAAATTAATTTGGAACTTGTGGAATTTGAAAATTTTAAGTATATGATTTTATAACTTGATTTGGTTTATGGTGATTTAAATGAATATATCAAGTTTAAATAAATTGAAGGATTATTCAGTTACTGAAATTTGAAGTTTTATTTAAACGATATTGAATTTATTTATTAAGTATTTAAAAACTAAATAAGTGAATTTGATATATATATATATATATATATATATGAATTATCAAATTTAGTTTTTGAAAAGGTTGAATATTTAAAGCTTTGAAATATATTGAAATTTAAATGGTTTATTTGTGGTCTAAATATGTATTTGAAATCGATATAATTTAAATGGTTTATTGAGAACTGAATTAAATTGAAATTAATGATATGAGATTTGATTAAATTTGTATTTTGGAATTGGAGTTGATTTGGAATTGATTTGTGAAATTTAAGGAAGATATTTTATTATATGAAGTATTTTTTAAATTATATTTAAAACTATTTATATATTTTATTTTATAAATTATTTTCATATAAACTAGTTTAATAAAAACTATTTAAAATTATAACTATTTTTATATAAATTATTTTATTATATAAACAATTTTAATATAAACCACCTTAAATTATAACTATTTTTATATATACTATTTCATTTTATAAACTATTTATTTTATATACTATTATTAATATTTAAATCGGTGAAATGGGAAGTGTTATGATTTCCAAAGTGAT
This sequence comes from Allium cepa, assembly GCA_030765085.1. Classification (NCBI taxonomy): domain Eukaryota; kingdom Viridiplantae; phylum Streptophyta; class Magnoliopsida; order Asparagales; family Amaryllidaceae; genus Allium; species Allium cepa. The sequence goes on along the minus strand of CM060945.1, from coordinate 603,824,321 downwards.
ATAATTTTTAAGCTTTATAATTTCTAAAGTATTTTAACTTTGAAAATGCAATGATTTTTGAAATGGATATATTTGAAATTGAAATGATATCGTATTGATATGGTTTTGGAATGGCAATGATATTTTTTTTGAATTATAAACTATTTTGAAATGACCGCCGTGTTAAAATAACGGTTGGTTGTTAAGGAGACCGAGATCGAAAGTTGTCATACTCTCTGCCAACTCTGAAAACCACTTTAACAACTGTATACGTAGTGGAGAATTCAGAATGAAGTAGGATGGTGGCGACGATCCTATATGAGGTCTATACGTGGACCCGACTGCCACGAGTTGGCATAAGGTGGCTAACACAGGTGCAATTGGCGGGACAATGAGGTAGCTCCTCTGATCGGACACACTCATTCGTATGCCATTCTATTACTTTGCGATTGATTTGGTGTGCAACTTTGATTTTTATTTTGGGAGTGTGGCTCGAGGTGGGCGGTAGTGGCTGTTACGCATTACCACAAGCTTGGAAGTGTAATTGGTATATCTACCTTGGCATTGCCTAGTTGTGCCGTGTCATCTACCCTAGAGCTCCTTATATGAGTTTGTTTTGTACCACACCTATGGAGTGCCCTCTGATGACGCCCTGTACGGGGGAGATTACAGTACTGTATAGACTATGGGAATATATAAAATGTGTTAAGCGGGATATAGGTAATGCCTTAACGCTATTTTAATAGCTTACTTTACTATAGACATTATTATAATAGCGCATATTACTACATAGTAGATAGTTTAACAGGTCCTTAGAGGATGGTTATACCAAACATCCTTTAAGTTACTTGTATTACGGTTGATATTTCACTTGAGTTGATTTGCTGATATAAGAATATTAATCCTGACTCGAGTGTTTGAAACTTCTATTTGGAGTTGGAGCTTCGTTTGGGATCCATCTACATCTTTGCAGCTTGCATTTATTCAGTTGATTCCAGTAGTGTATTCGGATCTTGCATTTGACTATTGTATTTGAAACTTCTATTGTATCTTATTTAACTCTGATATAATAGTAGCTTCATGCGCTACTATTCTTTTAGTTCCGCTACATATTGTATATTACTTTGTGTCCGTGATTCTATGATTTATTTATTTACTATATATGCTGAGTTTTACCAAATATAAATTAACAATCTGATATTTTGAGCAATTCAAATCTGTCATGTGTGGATGTAAAAAGTTGAAAATATTGGGATGTTACACGGTGTCCAATATTTGGAGAGCATTAGATGCTCTAGTCTCAACGGATGTACCGACATCCAGTCTTGATACATCTTGACTAGAAATATTTAAAACGATAGGTTTATTTTATAGTGACAAACACTCATGGTTACAACGCACTGTAACTACTAAAACAAACCTATCATTTTAGGATTTTCTATTAAATATACTTTTAATTAAACTAATTAACTAATATATAACATATTATATTAAGTGCGTAATAACACACCTTTTATTTCGAGCAACATTAGATATCAAGTTATATGTCTGTAACAAATTACATAATTACCTTAAGGCATACCAGTTAACTCTATCAGTAAAAATGTGTTGGAAATTGACTAATTATAAAAATAGAATGAATATAAAAATATAATTTTGTTTACAAACATTTGGTATTGTTTAACGATGATTGAGATCAAGTAATTGTTAAATAAACTGATTTATACTTATAAACTATAAACTGGTTATAAATTATATAACATGACGTTGGAAACAAAAATTTCTGTGAAATTGTGTTTTAAAAATGAAATATGAGTATCTTAAAAAATAACCAAAGTTAATTCAAATCTAGCTATATTTTAAATATTATCGTTTAAACTGTAAAAGAATTGAGTTTGGAAGATAAATTTTTTTTACTGGATATCTTTTTATAATTCTTTGGAAAGAAATTCGGTTTGGAAACTGAAAGAATGTAAATTATTTTTAGGGAGACTTACAAAAAGAAATGAAAGAACAACTTGTTATAAGTTTAGTTAAGACGAAATGATAGAACTTTTTAAATTGTTGAAGTAAAACTTCAAGAACTTATTTTGAAAGAAAAATAATAATAATAGAAAACAATTTTGTTGAAGTTAACGGTGAAGTTAGTGGATATAAAATCTTGCTAGTTTTGTGAAGAATAAGATTTGTAATCAACTATTTTTATTTAAAAACTAAATTGAAAAGTTGTCGGTATTTTTAATTGATTAGAGCTTGAAAAGAATTGCACTGCCTACTACAACTACTTTTGCTGATACGTTGTTGTGCTAAGAACTTGCTAGAAATGAATGTAACAGATTTGTGATTTATGTTTTTGTACTGAAAATTAATAAGGGTATTACTAAGAATTTTGGAAATATTTTGAAAAAAAATAATGAAAAATGTTTTTGGAATCGAGAATTTACTGTTATTTATTATGTAGGGACCTGCAGTTCCGTACCCTTTGAGTTGAAAATAATTCACCCCTGTTCAACCAAAAATTGTACGTAAGAGCGAATAACTAGGGTAATGAAGAAGACAGAGATACAATAAATAAAAACAGAAACAACAATATAGAATCTCACAGTCGCAGCGAAACAAAATATAATATATATATTAATAGATTTTTATACAAAAGAATATGTAACTGTTTTAAACTTACTATCATCACAGTACAATAATCAATACATCAATTTGGGCAGTTGTAATAACTTGTCCCCATACTACGGAAATATAAGTCAATTACGAAAATATGTCTCTATCATCTGGCTCGTCTCCAAAACCCCCAAGCACCCTATCCTGAATCTGTAACATTTAATCTGACCCGAGCATTATAATAAAACAACACCCGAGTCAGTTTGAAAAAACAACACGAGAAAACACACTCAATTTGAATTATTAGAGTTATCAAAATCCTTTGAATAACAAATGTATCTCATAAGACCGCCTCACACATAAACACGACGGGCTTTTCCCTTACGATAACCATAACATTTTATAGAAAATCCAGTGATATTATTGTCGTGTTTAAGTACAAATACTTATTCAAATAGCCAAAATTGTTACATTATTTAAATTTCAGCTTACATGGCTCTACAAACAAAACCATAAGGCTCGTATTGGAGATGTGATCCCATACAAATGACTGGGCCACTGGGGTACCACCTATCAAAGTGCACCTCTAGAAAATGTACCGAGGACCTCATCGAGATTCATTGCTACACAAGACCAGCGTACCCCTAATCTGGATAGATCGAATATGTTATCACCTCGAGTGTTCCCGTCCTTAAATCGAGCGCTCCTTCTTTCATTCACACCCATATAAATAATATATAGGTTTCCGAGGATATCTAGAAAAGTGATAACATGCCCTAATTGGGTGCAACCCACTTAGCCTTGCCGCATCTCTCCTATTTTAGTCATTTCGAGTTGATGAGGCTTGAGGCTAAGGGTTACCTTTCAAGAAACCATTACACTTAGAATGCTCATCGTCCTCTAATGACGATATTCTGATAGCATTCATTTGTACACATTGTCCTAGGTATGGACAAACCGAATCACTATCTTCATCATCTTCACGGTATTCATTCATAACATTCGAACCAGATCAAAGTGGTTTTCAAATAATTAAACCTGATCCCAGTCTCTTCAAACAATTAACGAAATTGGCTAATATTGACAGTCGGTTATTTAACTAACAATAAAACATCCATAAGCAGTCACTAGCCTTATTTTATAATTCTTCAAACATTTATTTCAAAATATCTTTACCAAGATATATATTCAAATCTCTTTCCATATTCCAATATTTGAAAACAATTTCCAGTACTTAAATCCATAACAGGATATTTTCAAACCATCTAAACACTTAGAAACATTTCCATTTTTATACCAAGGAAAATATTACAAATCTTATTTTCCAAAATCTTTTCAAATATCAACATTTAAGAGAATTTTCGTAGTCTATCACATAAGTCTTCGGAATCACTAATAAATTTCTTCTCCTCAGAAATGATATCCATTTATAAGCCCCAATTACGAATCTCGAGAGAATTTGTAACAAAAATTTCCAATCGCTTTAAAATTGTATATATATATATATATATTAAGTATTTTAAAAAAAAAAAAAAAATTGAAAATTTGTTCGAGTGATTATTCAAAATATCAAAAACACTTTTATAAACATCAATAGCTCATTTTTAGATGAAATAAATAAATTTTCAAAGCTGATTTAAAAGTTAAAATTTTCTAAAATAAATAATAAATATTTGAAAATCTACTTACCGAAGTGTTTCAGCCCAAATTGGGTTATAAATTCATTAAACCAACCAATAATTTAAAATCAAGATTTCTAAATTATACAAAGCTATCCAAATAAGTGAGATTTCACTCACCTCGATTTTATAGTTGCAATCTGTTTCAATTTTTAAATTAAAAGCAGCCCCCGAAAAATCTCCAGTTAACTCTAGATTATAATTCGTGATTTGTCTACCTCGCACAAATTTATTACGCGTTAACTAACAACTCAAGATTAATAAATATTTAAAATTTACTTAACTTAAACTCAAAATTTTGTGTCCCCTCACCTACATTTCGTTCCAGGCATAGAGGACCTCGACTGCTTAAGCAAAACTCGCTATCGACTTCGATCACTATCTCCATGTCTCCTTCCCGTGCATGAATCCAGCGCACCCCTTCCTTCCACAGCTATCGCCTCCACCACAACACTCCATTTTCGTCCCATTGTCCACTCGACCACCGCAGCCTCTACTAAGTCGCCACCCTGTGTGAAATCTCCTCCCAGGCTCACAACTTTGGTCGTATTTCGAGCTCCAACCCCATTGAGTGGCCACTAGCAACCATCGCTTGCCTACGAAGCATCACTAGAGCAGCATCGCCACCTAGTACTAACATCGGCCCCAAACTCGACGTCAACCCCACCTAAAAACCACGCTATCATCCAATCTGAGCACGTGAACCCTAACCTCAACCAGTGCCGCGAGCTTTGCCTTACCGTCTTGCCTCTTCCTACGGCGATTTCATGGTGGCAAAAGAATGTCGAGCGCGTTTCCCTCTTGTTTTTAATATGTGAACGATATTTTTTTAAGTCTATTTCGACTTTGAAAGAATGAAAAGGGAAGGGTTACGAACTGAAAGAAAAGAAGGGGATGTGAAGTTAATGGTGATAGTGGCGTGTTTTAGAAGGCAGGTCTTGAATTTGACAGGTTATAATATTATTTAATTATAAATATCTCATTTAATGTAACTTAAAATTTCGATACCCTATCGAGGCATGCTGCTAGGTGTTTATAATGTTATACCTCTATTTCGAATGCAATGGAAAAGGTTTCGAGACCTAATTCGATTGTATGGAGAAGATAGCTTTTTGGACTCAATTATTATATTAAATTTTCAATATTAAATTCAATGGATTTCTGTCCCATATGACCAAATGATAACCCAAACGCTGCAAAATTTGAAGTCCGATAATAGTACTCAAGTACGGATCCAATGGAACTCGTTTCGTCGAATTCCGAGACTGTGCCCCGGATCACTATTTTAACTCGTCGATTAAATCGACGATTTCAAAAATTTGCAAAATCGCTTGAAATTCTAGTTTGAAAATCTTTCTGACTCAATTCTAAACCAAATAGAATTTATATCAACATTAGAAATCCTTTGGTTTCATATTCAACTCCAATTCAATTATTTTAAACAATTTTTAATTATTAACTCGACAATTAATTTTATTAATTAAATCGCTATATTTGGAACTTAAATTTTTATTACGCCATTTCGATCAATAAACTTCATATTTCACATTTCAAAACTCAATTAAATGTTCAAAATCAATGACCAAAAATCTGGGTCGTTACATCCTCCCCTCTTAAAAGAATTTCGTACTCGAAATTCAAAGGGAGGAAAAATGCTCCAAACCCATTACTTATTCAAACCCCACTTAGTGAAAATTCGATATTTCACTTTTATAATCTTTGGTTACAACCAGACTAATTATTTTTTCAATTCTAATTCAAAAATCCTTTATTCAACTAAATTCGAAATCAAATTGTCGTTAACAAAAATTTTATAATTTTTTCTAACAGCCTAAATTTCCGAATTTTTTTGGCAGAGTCTCCTTTATACGGAGAGCCATTTGCGATATGACAAAAGATATAGATATATAGACATCGACGCACATGGTCGGAAAACAAAATATATCTATCAATATTTATATTTTGCGGTAAATCCGAAAATGTACCTTATTTCGGCATTTTAAGCATTACTAAGCAAGCACTTACTTCGAAAGCAATTTCGCAACCCAAAATCGAGTCAAATAGTCCCTCTGTACATTTACTTTCTCAATTTTAGACACATAAGTACTAAAACATGAAATTCTAATAACATTTCATTTATTCCAATAGTTAACAGATGAATTTCATATGAAATGCATGCTAAACATATACTTATAAGCAATTATGTGGTTTCAACACCAATTTAATTACTTCCAATCAATCCATATACCATTTCATTCAATTTTAAACGATTTACAACTCACTTTACCCGCATTCCATTTATTTTTAAACCAAACAAACTCATGTCCATTCCAAATTAATTAAAAATCAAATTATTCACAGTATATTTATTCATAGATTTTTTTTTACTTTCGTTTGTGTCGTACAGCAATTTTTCTATGCAAATTCGGCGCTATTGATTTAATAAAATAATCATTTAAGGTTATAGCTATTTTAAATTGATTCCAAATCAATTTATATTTAATTCTATTTCATATTTGTTCATAATAATTCAATTACATTCCATTCATATTCACATTCATTACATTCAAATCTATTCTATTAGGCTTGAAACCATTCCATGCTATTTGTCAAATGACCATTTCACAATTAATTTGAGCTAAGCTTTCATTCAACAATATTAACTTAAATTAATCCGTTATTTTATATTATTTCAACCGTATAACTTATGTTTATTTTCTTTCAACCAACTTCCATTTCATTTACTAATTAATTAATTAGTTCATTCAATTAATCCACTTCAATTTCAGTTCCATATTCAAGTTCATTTTTGAATTCATTTAAATGATATCAGGCCGTATCCAATTTATTTATACTAAAATTGAATTTATTTATAACTTAAATCATCTCCATTTCAAACCATTTCTATTTTATTCGACGACATTCCAAAATATATTTAGTTTCCTTACTATTTAGTTGAACTCTCTTTATAACTCAAGTTTCAATTCCAATATTCAATCCACTAACAAATCCATCTAATTATTTGATTCCGTTTTCCATCTAATAATTAGATTTTTATTCCAAAAATCACCCCATTTAATTTACTTGAGTTCGGTTGCATTTTTTCTCAAATTCAAGTTTGGGCTTTATTTCTCCACTTTAAAATACTACACCATTTTTATTTGGGTTTTCTATTTCACTTTCAATTTTATAATTCACACAACTTTATTTTTACTTTTCCATCAACTCTATACTCGAATATACCACATTTTATATTTAGCTCAAGATTATACATTTATTTATAGCCTAAGTTTATTTTTATTCAATAATTTCAATTTTTTTGTAAGTTACTCAAACTTATTTATTCACAATTCCAAATTTTCCACTTAAATTTTCATTTCACTCAAAAATTTATACCTTATAGTTATATAACATTTCACAATTCAAACATATATTTTCCTTAATTCGATATTATTTCTAGTCCAGTTCAAATTTTATTACTTATATTTATATAGTCCTTTTATAATTCGCATTTACATATTTAATTCAATTCCATATCATTTAAATCCAATTCACTTTTTATTTAAATTTCAATTCCATTTAACCAACCATTCAAACCCATATTCGAGTTATTCATACATAAATTAATTTCACTTCAAACAGTTTAATTTCTAATTCATTCAATTTAATCAAGTAAGAATTCAATTCCAATTTTAGACTTTTGTTCGCACTTCCTTAATTATATTAGCAATTTCACCATTCTAATTTACTATTGTCTCAATTCCTAATAATTTATTTAACTTTCCTTAAGTTAAATTCAATACACACAATCTATTTTAACTTACTTAACTTAAAATTTATTTTTCAAAACTCAAATTCCTTACTTTCCTTTCCTATTAAAACCAACCTCAATTTATAAGTTTAAAACTTACCCCCGAGGTTTTTCCCAACATTTATATTAAAATTTCACAATTCAAATGCCCAAAATATATTTCAAATCACTTTGAAATCAAATATATATGTACTGTTTTTGGTTTAAAAAACCACATCCTTCGAATTTCAAAATCAAAATGATTTTATCCAAAACAAATCCCTCGAAATTTTCAAAATAACAGTTGTTTTCCTTGAAAAATCTCATATTAATTTACTACGGTAGCAATCCATCACCTAGAAACTTGAAAATGAATACGATGATGCGGCTGTAGTCGCCAGGATTATTTAAAACCATTTTCCAATCAAACATATTCCCAAAATAATAATAATACTATATCTTCAAGTACTTTGGAAAATAATTTTGAAAATCTCCTAGATTTAAATTTTCTAAATTCTAATTTGTATCCATTTATAGTTAACTCATTTGTATAATTCATTCTTACACAGTATCCCTTTAGTTATATATAACCATTTCCAAATTTAAAATCTTATTTTGATTATATAATAACAACCAAATATTCCACTATAATTATTTTTAGAAAATTATTCTTTTTGTATCCAAATATAATTTGGTTAAAATTATTTCATTTACCCGCTTTAAAACCATACTGTGTCAGTTTATCGTGTCTAAGTGTTTGGCAAGTCCTATCAATTTTGTAGTGTCCCACTACTCGAACAGAATTTATATGCCACCCAACAGATAAATCAACACGATACAAAACCTTTTTATATTTACTAACAAATACTGTTCATAATTATAATTACACTTAACTCATTCTATGGTACTACTGACATTGCCTCTAATGAGTAATCCCCACTAGAGCCAATATTCTCGCTTAACCTTCCGCTCTAATACCAAATGTAGAAACCCGCAGTTCGGTAATCTTTGAGTTGACAATAATTCACCCTTGTTCAACCCAAAATTGTATGAAAGAGCGAGTAACAAGGATAAAGAGAAGAAAGATGTAGAAGAAATAAAAACAGAAATAACAACACATAATCTCACAGTCCCAACGGAGAAAAATATAATATGTATTAACAGATTTTTATACGAAAGAATCTGTAACTTTTATACTACATTCATCTGATTACAATAATCAACACATCAATCTAGACAGTTATAATAACTTGTCCCCATACAGCGAAAATATAAGTCAAGTACCAAAATATGTCTCTATCATCCAGCTCCTCTACTAAGCTCCATAGCGTGAATCTGTAACATTCGGTCTGACCTGAGCATTATTATAAAATGACACCCGAGTCAATCTGGAAAGCGGGCATGAGAAAACACACTTAACTTGGATTATTAGATTTATCAAAATCCTTTGAAAAACAAAGGTATCTCTTAAGACTGCGTCACACATAAACACGATTGGTTTTTCCCTTACAATAACCAAAACATTTTATAGTAAATCCAGTGATATTATAATAATGTCTAAGTACAAATACTTATTCAAATAGTCGAAATTGTTACATTGATTAAATTCCAGCATACCAGGCTCTACAATCAAAACCGCAAGGCTTGCATTGGAAAATGGATCTCATACAAATGACCGGGCCACTGGGGTACCAACCATCACAGTACACCTCTAGAACAATTTACTGAGGACCTCGCCGAGATCTCTTGCTTCACAAGACCGACCTACCCCAAACCTAGATAGAATGAATATGTTATCACCCCGGGTGTTCCCGCCCTTAAATCGAGTGTTCCTTCTTTCATGCATACCCATATCCGTGATATATACGTTTCTAAGGATATTTAGAAAATGATAACATACCCTAATTGGGTGTGACCAACTTAGCCCTGCTGCATCTCCTCTGTTTTACTCATTCTCGATTGATGAGGTTTAAGGCTACGCGTTACCTTTCAAGAAACCATTCCACTTAAAATACTCGTCATCCTCCAATGATGATGTTCTGATGGATTCGTCCATGCAAGTTGTCCAGTGTTTGGACCAACCGAGTCACCGTCTTCATCATCTTCATGATATTCTTTCGTAACATTCAAACCGGATCAAAGTGGTTTTCAGATAGTTAAATCTGATCCCGGTGTTCGAAGCGATTAACGAAATTGGCCAATATTGATAGTCGGCTATTTAGCTACCAATAATACATCCATAAGCACTAATCGGGCCTTATTTTATAATTCTTCAAACATTAATTTCAAAATATCTTTACTAAGTTATATATTCAAATTTCTTTCCATATTCGAATATTTGAAAACAATTTCAAATACATAAATCCATGACAGGATATTTTCAAACCATCTCAACACTTAGAAACATTTCCAAAATTCCATTTTTACACTTTGGAAAATATTGTAAATCTTATTTTTCGAAATCTTTTCAAATATCAATAATCAACAGAATATTTCGTATCTTATCTCATAAGTCTTTGGAATCACTAATAAATTTCCTCTCCTCAAAAATCATATCCATTTATAAGCCCCATTTACGAATCTCAGAGAATTTATAATAAAAATTTCCAATCTCTTCAAAAATCTATATATTTATATATAATAAGTATTTAGAAAAAAGATAATAATTTATTTATTTAAAACATGTTCAAGTGATTATTCAAAATATCGAAAACGCTTTTGTAAACAACAAAAACTCATTTCTAGATTAAACAAATAAATTTTCAAAGCTAATTCAAAGTTAAAATTTTCTAAAATAAATAGTTAATATTTGAAAATCTACTTACCGAAGTATTTCAACCCTAACTAGATTAAAGTTTCATAGTTTTAAATAATAAAATTTTCCTCTGAAGCAAACTTAGATTTAATTTATTTAAAAAAACCCCAATAACCAATTCAATCTATAAATTCCTCTGGAATCACATCATATCATTTCCATTCAGATCTCCATAACCATTCTCACTTTCAAAAGTAGTTCCACTATTTTTCTTACTATATTTCCATATTCTAATATAAACTCACCTATGAAATTTATATTTTCAATTTAGCAAGTGATATCGCTTACCTTAGTTATAAACATCGTTTATAAATTCTTATGCTCCTTTGAGTTCTACTTGTTAAATAAAATAATCATATTTATAAAATTCCATTTTATAAATCCATTTCTTTATAAATCTATTTATAACTTCCAATCTATTTTTAATATCGACTTCAACTCCTTTTTATATTTCCAGAATACCATTTATAAATTCTTTTATAAAATTCATTTTTAAATTCTCCATTTAATAATTCATAATAGTTAAGTATAATGAAAAATAAAATATATTTTTCTAACTCAGTTTCTTTAAAATAACCCCAACTTCAATATAAATATTTCTATATCAAAAATTCCCTTTTATCCCTTAAATTTTAAAAATATATTTATGGCATTTAAAATATCAAAATTCAGGCCCGTGTTACAATAGCATCCAATAATTCATAATACAAAAATAATCCATAATAGATTATCTACACACATAATATATCAATATATATGAAAAATAAACAATGTACTTGGGGATTCTTGTAACGATCCATAAAATTCGATAATTAAATTGGTTAATTTAATAAGATTTTTGTAATAAAATCTAGAAAGAAATAAAAACTTTATAATTTATAACGAAATAGTGTAAATTGTGCATTTAGTTATAAAAATTGAATGTAGGTAAGTAAAAGTAAGTACTGAATTAACCAATGAAATAATAACTTAAATGAGATGTAATAAGGGTAATCTAAGTAAAGTATTAACTGTTTGAATGAAGTTACAATTAACGGAATTAATGTAAATATTATACTATGCTATAAATCAAATATAAGAAAACAAATGTAAATATTGGATTAATTAATGAATTAATATATATTGAATGGTAATTGAATATAATCAATGTTTAGTAAGAAATTATAACATTGGTTTGGAGATGATTTAAACTTGTGGGAATGTGATTAATAGCTGATGATAACAAATTATTATAAGTTACCTGTTTTGATGGAATTGGAATTACACTTTAATAAATGTAAATAAATGTTACATTAATGTGAAATGTAATACGATGCATAGGGTTGTTAAATTGGAGTATATTAAGGTAATGAAGGGAAAAACAAGGTAAGTAAATTTATAGAGTAGTAATGAATTCAATAAATAGATTTGAATTGAAACAAATCAATCCATTGAAATCCAATTTATAAAAAATGTAATTATCGCGGCAATAGAAACTAAATAGTATGAAATTAAGATAAAGATAAAATGGGAAAATGTTAATACAGGTTAATAAATAACTAATTTAGTGCAAACCAAATTAGTTGAGCCAATTGTAAGATTTTAACTGATTGTAATTAATAAATTTGAAAATAAGTTAAAAGTATATTAATTGACGAAATAATACGTAATGAACTGTAATTTGATAAAATCAATGTTAATGTAAAGTAAAGAAATAATTGGAAATAATGTCAAATTCTATTAATAATATAACAATTGGTTGATTTAAAGAATGAAAATTGAGATTTGTTAACTTATTGAAATTTAAAATTCAATAATAAGATTAATTGCAAATGAATGAAGTTAAATATTTAATTACTACATTAATTGAAAATTAAGTTGAAATTGGAGAATACTAATGAAATAGATCATGAGTCCAATGTTAATTTCGTCCATTGACATCAATGAATTGAATATAGAGTGAAAAGTAAATTAAATGGAATTATTGAAAATTTAATTCATAATTTTTGAATTCAATAAAATTGAGGTTAACACGGTCATTGATAAATTAGTCAACTCTAAATTGACATTTAAATTTGTTTGAATCATTGTAAATGTTTGAGGAATAAAAAATAATGAAATTTGTCAACTAAAGAATTGAAATTGAAATTTTGATTTAATTATTTATTTGTCAACTAAACAATTGGCCACTGACTCGGATTTCGACGAAACCATTTTCATTAGATCCGTAACGGTGAATTATTGTAGGATTTCAAGTTTCGTATTGATCGGACTTGTCGTTTGATCGTATAGACATGAAACGCCTAAAAATCAATGAAATTAAAATCAATTAAAATCAATTTGAAATAACTTAACTTTGGCATAATGTAACGACCCGTACTATACGTGTCGATAAATCGTAGTATAATTATAATTAGGTTGTTAGTATTAAGTGTCGTCTAGAGCCTAAGTCATGTGTAAGTTAGCCCGTGAAGAATTAGCTCGTATGGAGCTTAGGTCCTGTGAGAATTAGGTCGAGTGGAGCGACATATAGAAGTAATGACCTATAGGATTGGGCCGACCTACGCGAGTTAACAACCTATAGGAGTTAGCAGGCGGAGCGACCTAAGTTGTAGTTAGGTCGTTGGACGACCTAAATGAGTTAAGGAGTGAGTGAGTTAGTGGAGCTAACGACTTAAGGTGGTAAGCGAGTTAACGAGTTAAGGATTTACCGACCTATAGATTTGGGCGACTCATAGGTAGTGACCGACTTAACGGGATAGCGACCTAGTAGTTAGCAAGTGGCGATTTATAGGATGTTACGACCTAAGATAGTGCGCGACCTATAGAATGGTGGCTTAGGTCGGTAGGACGAGTTAAAGATAGGTCGTGGGTATCGCTAGGTCGTGAGAAGGAGTTGTGGTTAGGTCGGCATCTCAGTTAGGTTATAAGACTTTCTGTGTTTAGTTAAGTCGTGTGGCCCATGTTATCATTAGGTCGCGAGGAGGCTTATGTCGCTATGTCGTATATAGTTAGGTCACGCTTATATTAGGTCGTTAAGCTGTTGTGTGTTGGGCCGTGTCTGTGTTGGGTCGCGCAAAGGTTAAGTCGTGTGCGTGTTAGGTCGTTGAGCCGTGGAATCGTTAGGTCGTAAGTCGTGGGGAGTCTTAGGTCGTAAGTCATGGGGGATTGTTAGGTCGTGGACGACCTAAGAGCGGACGACTTAAGGGACGTTTCAGCCTATAAATACACGTCCATATCTTCACTTTTTGGCACCGGATTTTGAAGCAATGAAGTGCTGCCATTTTGAGAGCTCGACTACAACACTTCTTCACTTCTTTTCTCCACTTTAATCTTGTGCTTCCATCCATCTAGATTGAAGTTCAAATCGAAGATCCAAGAGCCAAAGTTAGAGATCTCCATCCATCGAAGAGAGATTTCATCATTTGAAGAGGAGCTTTGGGGGATCAAACTAGATCCTTTTCTGTCTAGATCTAGAGTTAGTTGATTTTGAGGTGTTTAAGTGATTCGGTGAGTGGTGGTTATCTCTCACACGGACCCAAAGGAGTATATTGGATCGATGGTTTGTTTATGTGTTAAAGAGAGTGATTTCGTGCATTTTTCTCAAGTCTGCATGTAGATCTATTGTTCATGATGATTTGACATCTATTTTACTACATGTTCACTTATGCAAGTTCATTCATCAAGTTGTAGAGATATTGTTCATAATTCATGCTTGTTAGAATGCATGTTAGATTTGGACTCTTTATTTATGAAATTGCCATTATTGTTGTAATTGTTTATTTAGATCTTGTTTGAATGATTGATTACTTGGATTAATGTTTGATTTGATGGATTAGTTGATTGATAACTTGATTTGGACAAGTTGGTCGAAGATGATTCAAAAGCTAAGTGGAAAGGCTCTTGAATAAGGAAAGCTGCTTGTGGCATATGAAGCGGATGTTGAAGCTCATATGGATAGATTTGATGATGATGTTGAGATGGGACTTTGCCATGATGCGATGAGGCAAACCATGATGTTGAGATGGGACTTTGCTATGATGCGATGAAGCAAAGCATGATGTGAGAAAGCCTTGGTTTAATCTAGACGGGATCATCCCAAGCATGTTGATAACTCGGTGATGTGGTCCGGGTTTGTGGATAATGGTTAGCTCGAGAGGCGCTTGAGCTAGTATGGGAATAGTCGTCGAGGAGGATGACTAGAAGGCTGAGATTTCATCGTTGTTGAAGGTTCTAGCATGCTCAAAGCAAGAGTACGTTGGGACGGGTCACGATGACGTTCCAAGCACGGGTCACTATGACGTGCTAGTACTCTGGGCAGATGCGATAGTCCTAGGCACGGGTCACGACGACGTGCGGAGCTATGTCTAGAACCGGGGTTACCATTAGCCCTTGGCAGGCGGTCATTCAACTAATGGGGAAATCAAGGCAATGATAACAGTGATAGCCAGAGTCATGGATGTTTGGACGTTTGGTTGTATCGTCGCTTGGGTCAAGAGCGATGTTTTCAGAGTGCTTATCTGATCTTTGTTTAGGCCTTGGGGGTTTGTACTTGGAAAACGCCGACCTTGACTCGAGTGATAATTACTTTGCTTTGAATGTCTGAATTGCTATGTTTACTTCTGCTTAGTGTGTCTGGGGGCTATCACTGTAGAAAGAGGTGGAGTGGGATGGTTGGGTTCCTATTCCTTTTACCCTTTATGCTCTTTTGGTATGTTTGATAGTTGATTTACTGCTCACTAAGACTTTTGTCTGACTCAAGGTTTTATTTTTAACTCTTATTACCTTGGGCTGTTCATCCATGTTGGGATGGTCAGACTAGGTTGCAGGTGACAGGTGCTGTTCATAGTGGCCAACGCTGTTGATGACGAAGACGAGCTGGAGGCTTTTGCATATTGTTTTCTTACTATATGTACTTGGTGTTCCCCTATATTCTCTGAGTGATATGTAGTGAGGCTTGATGTATTGACTTTGCTGATTGTTATTGACTTTGCTGATTGTTGTATCAAACTATTAGAGTTTATATAATGAGATTTTTTTATATGGAGCTTCACTATGTAGATTTTCTATTGTATTTTGTCCATGCGCTGTGAGTAATACGATAGATTTTATTGTTATTACCTTACCCTGATGATCGTCTATGGCGGCCTGGCACACTTTTCAGCGCATTATTTCTTTGTTTAGTGTAGGAGTCATGGGCGGTCGTCACATTTGGTATTAGAGCTTTGGTTAATCGATTTTAGCCAACGCTCGCTGACGTAATTACGTATGAGAGACGTAATTGTATTTTGATGGATGATTACTATGTATAATATAGTAGCTTAGAAGGATTTGAACTCCTTATGTAGTTGTTTCTCAAGGTGTTCTAATCATTCTTTTTATAGATATTATGGATGAGTCTAAGAAGGAGACCAGCTGCTAGGGAAGGCCGTGCTGCTGAAGGGGCAGCTGATTATGCTACTATGTTTGAGGCCATGATGACTTCAATCATGAGAAGGATACCAGCCTCGCGGTCATCAGTAGATGTTGGAGTTCAAGTTCAAGCCCCAAAACCAGTGGATTTTGCTAAGTTGTGCAAAGACTATACTTCTCTTGGAGGAAAGGTTTTCTTGGGAACAGAATCAACTATTGAAGTGCAGAGATGGATTGATGCTTGTAGAAGGATATTTGGTGATTTGGGAATTAAGGATGCAACTAAGAGGAAGCTTGCATCAAGACAGCTTCAAGGGAGAGCTTCTGATTGGTGGAACTCTATCACCATTGATACTACGGAAGAAGAGATTACTTGGGAGAAATTCCAAGCTAGATTTGAAGCTAAGTTCATTTCTACAGCTCAGAAATCCGTTCTGTTTAAGAAGTTTGTGGAACTCAAGCAAGGTGGAAGACCAGTTCTTGAGTATGTTTCTGAGTTTGAAGCTTTGTCCAAGTATGCTCGGTCGTATATTGAATTCCCTTATCACAAGAATGAGAAGTTTGTGACAGGCTTGGACACTTATCTTGGGAGGCAGTTAGTGGATCATTTGGACGATCCATTTGAGAAGCTTGTGGAGAAAGCTCTCAGGCATGAGAATCTGTTTCCTAAGGAAGGATCTGTTGTTGTTGTGGTCAAGGAGCAAGGTGGAAACAAGAAGAGAAGGCAGCAGCAGCAGAAGGGTAAGGATGGCCAGAAGAAGCCGAAGGGCGAAGTGATCTGCTACAATTGTCAGCAGAAGGGTCATCTCTCCAGAGATTGCAAGAATCCGAAGGTGCCTGTGAAGTGCCACAACTGTGACAAGCTGTGGCATATTAAGAGGAATTGTCCGAAACCAAGGAAGGATAAGCAGATTGTGCAAGCTTATGCTTAGGGGGCTATGCCATCGTCTTCGAAAGCTCCTACTGCTGTAGAAGAGGGAAAGAGTGTGGTGGTTCAAGGTGCTCTTTCCATTTGTGGTGTTCCAGTTAGAGTGTTGTTTGATACTGGGGCGTCGCATTCCTTTGTTTGTAGTGAACTTGTAGGCCGGTTGGGTTTGGAACCGGATATTGTTGATAGACAATTGGTTGTGACTAATCCAGTTGGGGGTTCGTCTTGTTTGTGTATGGTATGTTGTGGTCTAGTTGTATCGAGTCATGATTGCTCTTTTGTTTGTGATTATTTTGTTCTGAACTTTGCAGGGTTCGGAATTATTTTGGGTATGGACTGGCTTAGGAAGTATGCGGCAAAGGTTGATTGTGAGAGGCTTGAGGTGACAGTCGAGAATGTGGAGGGGCGAAAGGTTGTGATACGATGTAAGCATGAGGAAGGCGTCTTCATGAGCTTCATGTATTCGCTGGTTGTTCCACGGGATGGACTGTCATCGGTGCCTGTTGTGAATGGATTTGAGGATGTCTTTGACGAGGTAAAAGGATTACCGCCGCATAGAGAGATCGAGTTTCGTATCGATCTAGTTGAAGGAGCCAGACCTGTTGTGATGCCTCTTAGGCGAATGGCGCCTAGGGAGCAGCAAGAGTTAAAGCTGCAAGTTGATGACCTTTTACAGAAAGGATTCATTCGGCGTAGTGTGTCAGAATGGGGTGCACCAGTTATGTTCGCAACCAAAGCGGATGGATCATTGAGGTTGTGTGTGGATTATCGTGAGCTGAATAAAGTGACTAAGAAGAACAAGTACCCATTGCCAAGAATAGATGACTTGTTTGATCAGCTTCACGAAGCTAAGGTGTTTTCTCAGATGGATTTGGCAACGGGATTTCACCAGTTGAGAGTGGCAAAGGATAGTGTTCCGAAGACTGCTTTTAGGACACCATCCGGTTTCTATGAGTGGCTGGTAATGCCGTTTGGACTGACCAATGCACCAGCATATTTTGTGGATCTTATGAATAGAGTGTTCAGAGATCAGTTGAACAAGTTTGTACTTGTGTTCGTGGATGATATTTTGATTTATTCCAGAACTAAAGAGGAACACAAGACACACTTGCGGATTGTTTTGGAAATCTTGCGGAAACATCAGCTAAAGGCTAAGTTTTCGAAGTGTCACTTCTGGAAGAGCGAAGTGAGGTTCTTAGGCCATGTTATCTCTGGAAATGGAATAGTGGTTGATCCGGCCAAGGTGGCAGCGATCCAGGATTGGGTTAGACCTAAGAATGCATCTGAGATGAGAAGTTTTCTTGGATTAGCAGGATATTATCGTCGGTTTATCAAAGACTTTTCCAAGATAGCAGCACCATTAACAGGATTGAAGAAAAAGAACCAAGTGTTCAGATGGGATGATAAGAGTGAGCAAGCTTTCGAAATCCTAAAAGAGCGACTGACAAGTGCTCCTATTTTAACTATTCCAAGTGGAAATGGTGAGATGGTAGTTTATACCGATGCATGTGGTACTGGACTTGGAGCAGTGCTAATGCAGAAGGATAAAGTTGTTGCGTATGCAAGTCGACAACTGAAGCCGCATGAAAGGAATTATCCGACCCATGATTTGGAGTTAGCGGCAATTGTTTTTGCTTTGAAGATGTGGAGACATTACCTATTGGGAGTTCGATTCGAGTTGTTTACAGACCATAAGTCGTTGAAGTATCTGTTCTCCCAAAAGGAATTGAATCTTCGACAACAACGATGGCTAGAGTTTTTAGCATCATATGATTTTGGTATAGCCTATACTCCGGGAAAGGGTAACGTAGTGGCTGATGCGTTAAGTCGAAGACATGCAGGATTGGGAGCCATGTTTTCGGAATGGAGGAGTCTTGAGTATTTGGCTGGATTTGACTTCAGGCCTAGATGTGAATTGGAACCTGAAGTGTTGGCAAACTTATCGATAAGACCTACTCTAGTGGAAAGAATTGGCGAGAGCCAAAAGCGAGACGATAAGCTTGTCAAGATTATCCGAGATTTGGAATCTGGATCAGACCCAGAAAAGGATAAAGGATTTGAAGTCGATCGAGAGGGTTGGCTTCGGAAGCAAGGACGACTAGTTGTTCCCGATATAGATGGATTGAGAGATGAAGTTCTTAAGGAAAGTCATCACTCGAAGTTGACAATTCATCCAGGTGGAAATAAGATGTATCGGGATATGAAGTGAACCTATTACTGGGAGGGTATGAAGAAGGATGTTGGAAATTTTATTTCCAAATGCATGAACTGCCAGTTGGTAAAAGCCGAGCAGAAGAAGTCAAGTGGATTTCTTCAGCCATTAGAAGTTCCTACATGGAAGTGGAAACAAATATCGATGGATTTTATCGATGGTCTACCTAGAACCAGGGCAGGAAGTGAAGGGATTTGGGTCATCGTAGATCGTTTGACTAAAAGTGCAAGATTCATTCCTGTTAGATCAACTAGGAATGCATCGAAGTTGGCTGAGTTGTATGTTAAATGGATAGTTCGATTCCATGGTATTCCGAAGAGTATAGTGAGCGATCGAGATCCATTGTTCACTAGTGAATTTTGTAAGAGCTTCCAGGAAGTTTTGGGAACCGAGTTGTGTTTGAGTACAGCTTATCATCCCCAAACAGACGGTCAGACCGAGAGAGTCAACCGAGTTTTGGAAGATCTCCTGAGGGCATGTGTTTTGGATTTCGTAGTATCATGGGAAGACCATCTTCATTTGGTGGAATTTGCGTATACTAACAGCTATCAGTCAAGTATTGGTATGGCACCATATGAGGCATTGTATGGAAGACCGTGTAACTCTCTGACATGTTGGTTGGAAACTGGAGAAAAGTTGATACTTAGGCCAGAAATGATTCGGCAGACTACGGATTGTATAGAGATCATTCGGCGACAAATGAAGGCAGCCCAAGACCGTCATAAAAGTTACGCCGATAAGCGCCGTAAGGATTTGGAATTCGACGTAGGAGATAGGGTTTTTGTGAAGATTTCTCCACTGAAGAATGTTATTCGATTCGGGAAGAATGGAAAGTTGACTCCGAGATTTGTTGGACCATTTCCGATCATTGAGCAAACTGGAAAGCTCGCCTATAATTTGGAGTTACCAGAAGAGATGTCGGGTGTGCACAATGTTTTTCATATATCATATCTACGGAAGTATGTGCACGACCCAAGTACGGTGGTTTCTGCTGATAGCTGCGAAGATTTAGAGGTTGATCCAGTTGTTACGAGACCTCGTAAGCCGCTTCGTGTTGTGGAAACCGACAAGAAACAGCTTAGGAGGAAGACGATTAAGTTGCTCAAGGTACAATGGAGTGATGATGTCAACGACTGTACATGGGAGGAGGAAGAGAGGATGAAGGTAGCACATCCTGAACTCTTCGAGGTATGACCCTAAGGTGTCGTGGCATCTCATGAATTTGTAACTTGTTCTAGTCTTAGAATTCTGCATGCTAGGCTAGAAATTTGACGCATGGTTTGTTGGTTGCTATGGATGGTAGGCATGCAGAATAGTTTTGGATGCTCTTGTTTATTTGGAATTTCGGGGGTGAAATTCGTAAGGGGGAGAGAATGTAACGACCCGTACTATACGCGTCGATAAATCGTAGTATAATTATAATTAGGTTGTTAGTATTAAGTGTCGTCTAGAGCCCAAGTCATGTGTAAGTTAGCCCGTGAAGAATTAGCTCGTGTGGAGCTTAGGTCGTGTGAGAATTAGGTCGAGTGGAGCGACCTATAGAAGTAACGACCTATAGGATTGGGCCGACCTAGGCGAGTTAACAACCTATAGGAGTTAGCAGGCGGAGCGACCTAAGTTTTAGTTAGGTCGTTAGATGACCTAAATGAGTTAAGGAGTGAGTGAGTTAGTGGAGCTAACGACTTAAGGTGGTAAGCGAGTTAACGAGTTAAGGATTTACCGACCTATAGATTTGGGCGACTCATAGGTAGTGACCGACTTAACGGGATAGCGACCTAGTAGTTAGCAAGTGGCGACTTATAGGATGTTACGACCTAAGATAGTGAGCGACCGATATAACGGTGGCTTAGGTCGGTAGGACGAGTTAAAGATAGGTCGTGGGTATCGCTAGGTCGTGAGAAGGAGTTGTCGTTAGGTCGGCATCTCAGTTAGGTCGTAAGACTTTCTGTGTTTAGTTAAGTCGTGTGGCCCGTGTTATCATTAGGTCGCGAGGAGGCTTATGTCGCTATGTCGCATATAGTTAGGTCGCGCTTATATTAGGTCGTTAAGCTGTTGTGTGTTGGGTCGTGTCTGTGTTGAGTCGCGCATAGGTTAAGTCGTGTGCGTGTTAGGTCGTTGAGCCGTGTAGAGGCTGGAATCGTTAGGTCGTAAGTCGTGGGGAGTCTTAGGTCGTAAGTCGTGGGGGATTGTTAGGTCATGGACGACCTAAGAGCGGACGACTTAAGGGACGTTTCAGCCTATAAATACACGTCCATATCTTCACTTTTTGGCACCGGATTTTGAAGCAACGAAGTGCTGCCATTTTGAGAGCTCGACTACAACACTTCTTCACTTCTTTTCCCCACTTTAATCTTATGCTTCCATCCATCTAGATTGAAGTTCAAATCGAAGATCCAAGAGCCAAAGTTAGAGATCTCCGTCCATCGAAGAGAGATTTCATCATTTGAAGAGGAGCTTTGGGGGATCAAACTAGATCCTTTGCTGTCCAGATCTGGAGTTAGTTGATTTTGAGGTGTTTAGGTGATTTGGTGAGTGGTGGTTATCTCTCACGCGGACCCAAAGGAGTATATTGGATCGGTGGTTTGTTTATGTGTTAAAGAGAGTGATTTCGTGCATTTTTCTCAAGTCTGCATGTAGATCTATTGTTCATGATGATTTGACATCTATTTTACTACATGTTCACTTATGCAAGTTCATTCATCAAGTTGTAGAGATATTGTTCATAATTCATGCTTGTTAGAATGCATGTTAGATTTGGACTCTTTATTTACGAAATTGCCATTATTGTTGTAATTGTTTATTTAGATCTTGTTTGAATGATTGAGTACTTGGATTAATGTTTGATTTGATGGATTAGTTGATTGATAACTTGATTTGGACAAGTTGGTCGAAGATGATTCAAAAGCTAAGTGGAAAGGCTCTTGAATAAGGAAAGCTGCTTGTGGCATATGAAGCGGATGTTGAAGCTCATATGGATAGATTTGATGATGATGTTGAGATGGGACTTTGCCATGATGCGATGAGGCAAACCATGATGTTGAGATGGGACTTTGCTATGATGCGATGAAGCAAAGCATGATGTGAGAAAGCCTTGGTTTAATCCAGACGGGATTATCCCAAGCATGTTGATAACTCAGTGATGTGGTCCGAGTTTGTGGATAATGGTTAGCTCGAGAGGCGCTTGAGCTAGTATGGGAATAGTCGTCGAGGAGGATGACAAGAAGGCTGAGATTTCATCGTTGTTGAAGGTTCTAGCATGCTCAAAGCAAGAGTACGTTGGGACGGGTCACGATGACGTTCCAAGCACGGGTCACGATGACGTGCTAGTACTCTGGGCAGATGCAATAGTCCTAGGCACGGGTCACGATGACGTGCGGAGCTATGTCTAGAACCGGGGTTACCATTAGCCCTTGGTAGGCGGTCATTCAACTAACGGGGAAATCAAGGCAATGATAACAGTGATAGCCAGAGTCATGGATGTTTGGATGTTTGGTTGTATCGTCGCTTGGGTCAAGAGCGACGATTTCAGAGCGCTTATATGATCTTGGTTTAGGCCTTGGGGTTTGTACTTGGAAAACGCCGACCTTGACTCGAGTGATAATTACTTTGCTTTGAATGTCTTAATTGTTATGTTTACTTCTGCTTAGTGTGTCTGGGGGCTATCACTGTAGAAAGAGGTGGAGTGGAATGGTTGGGTTCCTATTCCTTTTACCCTTTATGCTCTTTTGGTATGTTTGATAGTTGATTTACTGCTCACTAAGACTTTTTTCTGACTCAAGGTTTTATGTTTAACTCTTATTACCTTGGGCTGTTCATCTATGTTGGGATGGGCAGACTAGGAAGCAGGTGGCAGGTGCTGTTCATAGTGGCCAACGCTGTTGATGACGAAGACGAGCTGGAGGCTTTTGCATATTATTTTCTTACTATATGTACTGGGTGTTCCGCTGTTTGTGTATTCTCTGAGTGATATGTAGTGAGGCTTGATGTATTGACTTTGTTGATTGTTGTATCAAACTATTAGAGTTTATATAATGAGATTCTGTTATATGGAGCTTCACTGTTTATATTTTCTATTATATTTTGTCCATGCGCTGTGAGTAATACGATAGAGTTTATTGTTTTTACCTTACCCTGATGATCGTCTATGGCGGCCTGGCACACTTTTCAGCGCATTATTTCTTTGTTTAGTGCAGGAGTCATGGGCGGTCATCACACATAACTTCTCCATACGATGGAATTTGGACTTGAAACCTATTCCATCGCGTTTAAAATATTTAAAAACATCTATTTTGATATACGGATTGACCCAATTTCGTTACGGAGTCGGAACGGGCTTTTCAGGCTATTTTATAGCTCAACGCGTATATCAATCGTGTCCAACCATTTAAATTTCAGCCTTGCCTATATATCTTGTTATAAACCCTAATTGTTCCTCATTGTCATTTGTCTGTACGTACAATTCATTCTGTTCCTCCTCTTCCTCAATGGGAAGACAGAAACCTAAATCCCAAAATGCAATTCCAAATAAAATTCAAAGCCAAATATTAAATCACTTCAAACTATATCGAATTTTATATGGATTTTAAGCTCTCGATGAGTGCAAGTCAAATATATGACTCATTTTTCAATTTGGGTTTTGGTTTGGCCAGAAATCATTGTTTCGTCTTGGCCGTTCGTTTGTCGTTGTCGGATTGTGCGGTGGATCTGCGTCCTTAGCTCGGTCGTGTTGTGTTGCGCTGTAGAGGACGTCGGGAAGCTTCGATCCATGTTGTTCGTTGGTCGATCTCATCGGCAAATTCACCAGAACTTAGCAAAATATTGCATGACGACTACAGGCCTCTAGAGGTGTTTTGGTCT
Organism: Allium cepa; assembly: GCA_030765085.1. Lineage (NCBI taxonomy): Eukaryota > Viridiplantae > Streptophyta > Magnoliopsida > Asparagales > Amaryllidaceae > Allium > Allium cepa. Next base: position 603,800,057 of record CM060945.1, on the reverse strand, counting down.
CGCGCGTGGGATCGGGGTGGGCGTCTGGCTTGGAAGAAGAGTTCGACGATGTTTGATCATGGTCGAAGGCGGTGTGGGAGCGTTGTTAATTCGAGCAAGGGATGGCGGCTGCTAGGGTTTCTGTTTGAGTGATTGAAGCTGAAGCAGGGGTGAACGCTTGATGCCTGGGAGACATGTACGCGCTTATTTATATTTTATTTATTTTTAATGTAAATCGTACAGTGTTCTAATGTTAATAACTTTTGCATACGAGGTCCGTTTCACGCGCGGTTTTCTTCGCTAGGTTCGTATTGGAATTCCAAACATTTTGACGTTGGTTTGGATGAATTCTAAGACTATTCGAATTTTGGGTTTAAATTAGATTTCATTTCAATTTAAATTCAAAAGGTGAGTGTTTTAACCCACTCACAACTTTTAAAATTTCTTATGTTTGTTAAATTAATTTTTGATGTGATTAGAAATTTATTTATGACTGTTTGGCATATTTTTAATCATCATCTCTGTTAAATTGAATTTATTGGATTAAATTGTTATTTAATTTATTATTGCATGTAACTACTAGTTAAATTATTATTTAATTTATTTTTGCATATAAACTGCCAGTTAAATTGTTAATCAAATTATTATTGAACATGAACTGCCAGTCAATACCTGTTGTTTATTATCTGTTTATATTGATGTTATTGATTTAATCGGATGATGATTGCGATAAATGGTTGATAATTGATACTTGATGAATGGATGTTGTATTTTATATTGTTTTAAACTACAAGTTATAATGCATTTTTAATTCATTCGGGATTGCAGTTTGAAATGATATATAACCGTATTTTTTATTTTAAATTACGGATTGAAATGATAAATATCCACATCACTTGACCATAGGGTAAAAAATTATATACCGACACCATGGTCTATATACAAAAATATTTTGAAATGATTTGCTATGATTTTGTAAAGAAATATATGGTTTTATGAGATATTGATTTGGATATTTTACAAATGTTATTTTATATATAGTTAAATTCTTAGTTTTAAGCTATGTATAAAATTGGTTTAAAGTATAAAAGAATTTAAATAATAAAGTTTGATTTTATTAAGATACAATATGGTTAAGTATTTACTTAAAATTATATTTTTGGAGTTTATAATAACTTAAATAAGAATAAGGTGGGAAGATAAATATGAAATTAATTTGAAATTTAATAAAATTGAGATTTTAAAGGTATGATTTCTATAACTGGATTTTTGGTCAAGATGAATAAAACGAATATTTCAAATAAAAATAAGTTGAAGGAAATAATTAGTTATTTGAAATTTGATTTTTATTTAAATAATAATGGATTTATTGTGACACGCAAACCCGAGACCTACATTAACAAAGAGAATTACTGGGTAATTCTGTCTACTAATACGGAGAATAGGGTTGGTTAGGAGCGACCATCTATAATCTTGTCTTAAACATCTACTGCATACGTCGATAAATGCTCTATATTTTTTTCTATTTCAAGTGAATCGACATATCCAATTAATACTTAATACAAAAATGTAGGTGGCTAATGGATCTATCGGAACAAAATACAATAACAGAATGCATATCACATCACAGAACAGTAATCATCATGTATATACACACACACACATATATACATATACATCCCAGTATGATACAAACTAGTATGCAAAAGTGATACAGAGGCCGCACTATATACATCTAATCAAATACATATCAGAGTCAAACGAAAAGAAATATAAACTACACAAAAGTGCTAGGCTGATATCCAAGTAGATGCATCCAAGCTAAGTCTCGTAACTGATAGCTAACCTAAAACAACTCGGTCTGACCCGGGTATAAAATACGCAGGTCAGTCTAGCTAAAACAATCAGTTAATAAGGATAGACGATAATATGAAGCATAAGATACAAGGTGATAATTCTTCTCAAATGAGAAGAGGCAATAGAAAGAACACATACTCATGACTTAAGTGAAACAATGTCATTTAAGTATACAAAGACCTCAAAAGGGGTAAACTCGACAACAACACTCAAATACTATAAACAATCAACGATGAAAATCTCCAAATCAAAACTCATGAAACTCAATAAGAGTTTATAATCCCCATATCGAAATCACCATAAAACAACACACACATATATATATATATACCATTCTCTAACTCAAGGCTATAAGTAAATTCATCATCTCAAATTGGTGAAATAGAAGTCAAAAACTTATAAAAATTCCCCAGATTGGCCAAATCCCATTTCATGCCGAAGCGATGCTGCACGTGCCATTCTCAGATGGCCGAAGCCTCTGACGAGGTCGCTAACACCACCCAAAAGCAGTTCATCCTCATGACAAGGTCGCTGACACCTCCCCAAGCCATTTTGTCAGCCCTAACAAGGTCGCTAACACCTCCCAAAGCAGTTCGTCCTCATCACAAGGCCGCTAACACCTCTTAAAGCAGTTATGTTACATAAACATCGTGAATGTGTCACAAACTCACGGTTAGGAATCCAAAAGTATTAATGTGTGTCCTATACCACACGTTTGCACTTGGCAGCTTACTAGCCCCTAGTCGATGCCATACTAGAAACACCATAAAACTCAAAAAAATCATATCTCACCTCATCTCATTGGCGACTGGTAAAGAGATACCATACTCGTCTCATCTCATCGACAAATATTAAATGGCATCTTAACTTGTCTCATCTCATCGACAAGTGAAAACATCGTGATGGTTCATCAAAAACCATAAATCTCAAAATATGAAATCATATCTCAAGACTTGCCTTATGTCACTTGCAAGTAAATAAAACAACGTGATGGTTCACATCGACCATACTCCTACATAGGAGATCCCAAACCATAATACTTGCCAAATATTGGCCATCTTAAATAATTCCAATAAATAGGAATTACAAAACTCAAAATACGCCTACAAGAAACGAAGAAGATATGCACAATTTACTAACTGGGTTTAGTTTGGATAACATAATTATCAATGTGACAAAGCTGAGGGTTTGCAATAGGATTTTGATAAACTATGCTCAAAATATGCAAATGTGTTCAACATAAAAGTTGTCACACACAAAATAAGATTTTCGAAACTTCAAAATTCATCCAAATCCGACAAGAAGCATGGAAGATATGCATAATTTACTAACTGTGTTTAGTTTGGATAACATAATTATCAAAGTGACAGAGTTGAGGGTTTGCAACAGAATTTTGATCAAACTATGCTCAAACTATACAAACGTGTTCAACTTAAAAGTTGTCACACATAAAATAAGGTTTTTGGGACTTTAAAAATTATCGAATTCTGATCAAAAACTAAAATGATGCGGCTAAATCAATTTTGGATTCAAACTCAGGAAATTTAGCTAAAGACAGAATCATACACTTATTTTCAATTGTATTTCAGGTCAATAGAATTTTGAAATCTCAAAAGGTAATCAAAACAGAAACTGCTCCTTAATGAATCTAGTTTATAATAAAAATAATAATGACCTCAAACGGATAAGAAACATGATAATTATGGTTGTTTTACTTCAGCGTATTCCTATTATATTTCAGCAATATACAATAAACAATTTCTTCCTCATCTTAGCAACTACAGTCAAGATTTAACTAGAAATGTGAGTTAATAAACTCACCTTACTGTAATGAAAATAAAAACTCCAATTTGTGTTGAAAGAAGCACGCTTTGATGTGGAAGGAGCTTCAAATAACCTGAATTGGAAGATAACAGTGCATGCAAAAGAAGTTTTATAGTAAATTAGGAGACCCCTTGCAGAAATTAGGAATTTGATGAAATTGTAGGGCTTAGAGTTTGATTACCTTTTAATTCACTCTAATTTGAAGAAATTTCAGCTTGAATTGAAGAAGGGTTAATTTGAAAGTTTGGGTTTGTAAAATGGTGGTTTCTCTTGTTTTACAGAAAAGAGGAAGAAGGTGAACTTGTGTTAGAACGTACAGGAATTGGTTTCTTCTCTTTCTTATTATCTGGCTAAGTCTAAATGGGCTTATGGATCCAAAATTAAAAGAAAAAAATCAAATGGCCTAAGTTAATTACTTAACATAAAACCAAGTGCATTCTTATATACACTAATTTACAAAACAAAGTCATTTTCCTTTCAATTTTCAACCAAACAAAATTTGTAAATTTACATACACATGAAATAAAATTATTTTGCTCTATGAAAAGATTAATTTTTATTTTTAAAATATTATTATAATTAAAATCCTTTATTTCACAATAATACATAATTTACTCAAATAAATGAATAAAACTCTATTTTAAACTTCTAAAATTCCACTAAAATACTTTTCTAACTTAGAAAAATATTTTAGATCATTTTAAACTAAAATTTATAATTAAACTCATTTTTAAATCAATTTCCATCTATTTATTTAAATAAACAACCTTAAAAATCTCATACTTCTTTTAAAAATTATTAAAAGAAGTAATCGGCAATAATTAATACAGTTATAGCATTTTCTACAAATAAAACCCATTTTCCCATCATTATTAACCAAATAAATAAAATAAAGTTTCAAACTTTATTTTTGTCATTTTGATTTCCAAAATTCACTGTTTATTCCAAATAAACAAATAAAATTTCCAATTTTATTTTAATTTACAATATCAAATTATAACTATCGTTATAGCTTAATATTAACAGGTAATTTCCAAAACTAAGGTTGTTACAGACTCCCCCTCTTAATAAAATTGCATCCTCGTAATTTCTAGTGAAGTATTCATATTCGGCAATGTACGAGCCGGAATTTTTGATGTTTGAAATTAGAATACTTAATTTATTTTAGATATTTGAAAGGTTAATTTTAACTTGAATTCAAATATCACTATTTATTTGATGATAATTACTTATTGAATTTAATAATTAGAAACTGGGTAAAATATGAAATCTAGAGTTTTATGCCACTTAAAAATAATTTGAAGGCTTGTAAAATTTACATTGATAGTGCTGAGGATAATAGAAGTTTTAAAATTGAATTTAACAGTGACTTGTTCAGTTTTAAAATTTATAGTTTAAATTGAATTTAAAAATAACCTTCCGAGGCATAGTCTCGAAATTCGACAAACCCAGTTCTATTGGATCCGTAATATTGTATTATTATCAGATTGCAAACTTCATAATGTTCGGAATTGTTCTATGAGCATACGATATATAAACGCGCTGAAATTTTACATCGAAATTTTAATATAATAACTGACCCAAAAAGCTATCTTCTCTGTACGATCGATTTAGGACTCGAACCTTTTCCATTGCGTTCGGCATAGGGATATAACATCATAAACGCCTAGCGGCACGCCCCGATAGGAATTCGGAATTGTAAGTTGCATTTTTCGAGACGATTTGAATTTTATTTAAATAAATATGCATATCCTAGTCAACCTCCAACTGTATTCCTTTCACATCGATACTTTCCCCTTCAAATCACTGCAACCTTCCTCTACATGCCATTATCACAACGTGCCTCCTTCTTTTATATTAACAGTCGAGATTTCAAAATAAAATAAAAGGTAAACTCGAAGCTAAGAAAAATGGCCAAACGAAATCCCTCTCTTCCTTTAAGCACTAATTGTTTTCCTCCTTCATCTTTTTGGTCTAAGCAAATCGAGTTCATTCGATTTTCAAAAAAATAAGAAACCCCAAATTGAACAAGGTGGAGGCGCGCGTGTCTCTTGTAATCGAGATTCCTGTTCGAGAACGTTAAATCAGAGGGGATTAGGAGAGAGCAGTGTTGCGTATCGGCGAAGGCTGCGTGCGTGAGTCGGGTCTTGGTAGATGCCGAGGAAGCGTGCATAGATGGTGTGATCTACTGTAGTGGATTCAGTCGAATCATGGGGAGCAACGGGCGTGTTCGGGGCAGGGCAGAGGCCAACGTTCGAGAGGAGGCTGCGTGTGCTCTCGTGCGAAGGTGAGATGGGATCTTGGTCGAGGTCTAGGTGCGAGCAGTTTGTCTTTGAGGGAGGATGGTTTCGCAAGTGTATGGTGCTTTGGGGTCTGTAGGTGTCAGGTGAGGTATTCTCTTTTATAATATTTTCTGATTTGAAATATATATGTATGTATGTATATATATATATATAAAGTTACTTTTTTTAAAAGAAGGTAGAGTAGCAGTAAGTTTGTAAACCAATTTATTTTTCTCAATTTATAGGTTTATACATATATGGTAGAGAAGATTATTATTGTTATTTACAGAATAAAAAGAAAACAAATTTTTATATATAGGAAAACCAGGGAATAAATATATACATTTTAACCTATTAGATTATTTTAAAATAATAGATTTTGGGGATTAATTTGTTAGTTAACCTATTTAATGATTTTCAATTACTAATTTTTTTTTAAAAAGGGAAATTATTTTAAAATTAATTATTTTTTAAAATAAAATCATTTTTTAAAATGAAAACTATTAAAATAAAATCACTAGCTACCTAGATATGTCAAATGGAAATTTATTTTTTCAATTGATTCAAATATTAATGAAAACTATCTAACGTTTATTCAAGGTCTGAAATCCATATAGACATTTTTATACATATATATAGTCCTAAAGAAAATAAATATATATATATTTACATATCTTAATTTACTATCTTATTTTAAATAATGAATTTGGTGATAAATTTGTCCAGTTAACTTATATATTTTATTTTAGTTACTAAAAAATTTTTTAAGAAAAGGAAAATTATTAGTTAAAATGTTAGTTAATTAAACAAATGACAATTAATTGTTCTATTATTTAAAATGTTAATATACCGAATAATATTATGCAAGGTCTGAAATCATGAAGAAAACAAGCTAGTTCAGATCAGAATGCACATCAAAAATCAAAGGTGAGTTAATCTCACTCATCAGGTAATAATTTAAATTTAAATGATAAAATTTAAATTAATTGGTTGAATGGTTGAATTGATTTTATGTGCTATATTATAGTATATAACATATCTTGGAATGATTGATGTCCCACATTATATAGCGGATGAGACCCTATGCGCCGCATAATAGCGGATGTTATTATATTTAATCCCATATACCGCGATATTCCACCTCGAAGTGGAATTGGTATTTTATGTTGTGCTAACATCTGCGGATGCCGGAAAACAGGTTGGAGGGATCCAACTGGATTCCTTGACATTTATTTAAATTATTTAATATTCTTTGTTGTGATTATTTGATGTTCTATGGTGAACTATATTGGAATATTGAATGTTATGGTTTGCTTGAATATATTTTGGTACACTCAGTTATCAAAATATGTAAATTGGATTTTGGAAAGACAATAAAAGAGTGGAGTTTTAAGTAAAATAATTATAGAAAACTTGAATAAATTAAGAATGAATTGAAAAGGAATGGAGGTGATATTAAAATACTAACTAATAGATAATTTCGAGTATGGTAAAAAAAAGATTTTGAATAGACAGAGAGATAGTGAATTTTAAACCTTAAGTGACATTATTTAAAGGAATAAAGAATTTATTTTAAAACCCAAATTTTTTTAAATTTATATAAATAGATAAAGAAGGAATTTTTTTCAAAATGGAGTAAATCGAAACTCAATTTGGAAGATTCAAGTGTTTGAAAATAGAAATTTGGTGACCATGGAATTTATAAACTGAGTTTATAAAGGAAAAGTAAATTATATCGGTGGATATATGGAAAGAATAAATTCAAGGTGGGAATTTATCTAAGGAGCGGGAAAACTTTTTTAAAAATAAATAGAGATTTATTTTAAAGAATGCGAAGAGAAGTAAATTTCCCTGGATAGCCAAGTACGTTTTCAAAGCAAATTTTTAAGTATAAGTTAAAAGTTTTAAGTTGTTTTAAGAAAGTATGTTTTAGAAAATTTATTATTTCTAAATGTTTAAATTCTAAAGTAAGTATTTTTCAAAAACTATTATCGTAATAATTATTAAAAAGATGATTTGGTTTTTTGTTTAAAAGAGAAAATATAGTTTATATCTTATAAAGTAACCTTGTTTCAATTACTCCTAAAGTAGTATTTTTAATTAAGTATTAAAGTAGTTTTCTCTAAATTTGAACGTTAAAGCATATTTTTTACAATAAAGTGTTTTTAAATTATTTAAGAAAAATCTAAAGTTTTGTGCTTGGTGATTTCAGTGGAAATAGAAAATAATTGGGAAATTTATTCTGCAAAAGGAAGGTAGTTTGAAACTGTTTTCAAAACGGTTGGAAATGGAAATATATCTTGCGAAGATATTTTGAGATAAATAAATAATTTGGGAAATTATTTATTATTTGATGGTTGTTGTGAATGTTAATTGATAGTTAAATAACCGACAATCAATAATGACCAATGCGTTGACCGTTTCGAAGAGACCGGGATCAGGATTAATTTCTCAAAAACCACTTCGATCCGGTTTGTACGTTTTCGTAGAAAACGAGTTTGGAGTCGAAGATGGAGCAGTGAAGTGCAAGGGCTAGTCGCTACCAATCTTGAGGATATTTCCAAAATGGATGTAGTAGGGGTAGTGCCTTCGGTTCCGTTCGAACTCAGGACGGACTTGTACGGATGAATGCTTCCAGAACATCGTCAGGCGGACGATGAGCATTCTAAGGGATATGTTCTAAAAGGTAACGCTTAGCCTAAAGCCTCATCAACCGAGAATGACTGAAAATCAGGGGTTATGCAGCAAGGCTTGGTGGGCAGCACCCATTTGCGAGTGGGGTCATCCCTGTCTAGATTCCCTTTTATTTCGGTTTAGTGGTGCACTTGCTGATCCCAACCGCGGGGTGATCTTACTCGGGATTATCCTTTGATGCCCCACCTCTATACCCACGCTAGCCAAGAACACTACGGAGTAATGCTGTCAACTAGCATGGAGAATAAGGCCGTTGAGGAGCACCATCCGTGTAACATCCTTGTGCGAGCACCGATATGTCAGATAGTATAGCATGCTAAGGAGGAAGTCCGACATACCGATACAAACTCAAAGCTATCACACGGTGGCTATAATAAATCTTCGGAAACAAATATAGAAATAGAAATAACATAAATCAGTCACAGATAATTCATATCACAAAGGCGGAAGAAGATATGAATATATAACTAACACATGTGAGTGTACATCAGAGTAGTGGTCAAAAAGATCCACAATAATACAGAAGAATAGCAACACGTTCTATATAAGAATATAACTATGAGTCTATATCTCAAGTGTATACAATAAAAACTGCTAATCTAAATAGTTGGCCAAAAGTCAGAGTAGCAAATCCCAGAAGAGGAGTCAAACAGAAGCACCAGTAACATCTCGGTCTGACCCGAGTATCATTTGTAAGAAAATAATAAATGGATCAGTCAAGCTATAAATATCAGATGACATGATATAAAGTAAAAGATATGGCATAAACATATAATATCCATAATGGCATACTACTATAAGCATGCAAATGATGATCAACAAAAGATCATTAAATACCACAAGAATCTTCAAAAGAGTTTCATTCCCAAAACATGTATTCACAACAAGCCAATGACACAAGAATTCACCAATGCACCAAAAATTGACAAATCATATCAATGAAGATCACTAAAATTGGTGAAGCATAAATTCCAGAATTCAACACACGAAATCCAAAAATCATAAAAAGGGGGAGGCCTATGACACGAACGGGATCATGAAAACTCATCAACATATGTTTTACACGAACGGGACGCTATCCCATGGTAGCTAGCCATTAATTTTTGACACACGAATGACCCGAAGACCATGGGGCGCTACCCCACATGTGTGAGTCGAAATCACACTGAAACAGGGTCTAGTCTAAATAGCAGACAAAGAGACATCGCACAATTGCTAGTCTAAACCACAAAAATGATCGTCATGATCATCAAGAAGTGTCAATTACAGTAAGCTAGTAAATATATGAGCTTAGCTTCATGTCCCATAACCACTAACTTAACTTAAATATTTACGAACGAATTGTAGATCTCCACTAGAAAATTGTCATAAGGGATTCAATCGAACAAGTCCAAGAATTAACCGACGAAGTAAACGCAAGCATTTCGTACCACTTGTTTTACTAAGTCGTTTAATTAGATTTCTCATCCAAGTGAGGTAAAGGTTTGTATATGCTAGTAGATTGGAAAACAGTTTTAAGAAACGAGCTTTGTAATAAAATAGTGTTGAAATCATTTTGACGAAGGAGTTTTGATATTTACTGCTAGTATTGAAACCTTTATATTTTTAAAGTGACAAATCACAAAAAAGATTGTAGGAACAATCAATCACTAAAATTCACATTCAAAGACGATAATAAAATCCAAAGAAATCGATACCGAATCCACCAAAATGGATATTTCCAAAAATCACGAAGAAAATGTCATCAAAGTCGATAATAATTGATAATAACAAAAGCGAATCCACATGAATCGATTAAAGCTGGAATTCTCAAGCAAACAGGCAAATAGGCAAAAGAGTGCAGATTCAGACGTCTAAAATCAAGGATTCAGACGTCTGAATGTGGAAAATAAAATATTTTCCAAAACAGAATTCAAACGTCTGAACCGTTGATTTCAGACGTTTGAAATAGGCACTTTTTAGCCTATTTCCTTTCTGGTTCCAAATGAACCAATTCAGACGTTTGAATCAAACCTAGGCCAAAAATGGCCAAACGGATACTGAAGCGATTGATCGAGAGACAACGACTAAGGATTTAGGCCAAGCGACAACCCAGCCTTAATGGCTCTTCGATATGCCTCAAATATCAATGTCCAAATATCCATACAAGGATTTTCATAGATTTTGGTTTCAAAACACCAAAAATTGGAATATACACCAAATCAATCCAAACCAAAATCAATCCAAACCAAAATCAATTGCACAAGAATAAGTGTTAGGAATTCATACCTAACAATCGAAGATAATTATAGACAAAGATGTGAGATAAAAATCTCACCTTTGAACCCAAACAAATGAAGAAGAAACTTGAAAGCAAAGGAGAATCAACCACTCTTCAAATCCAACTCAAGAAGCTTGATTCTAAGCTTTAAAAGAAGAACATTCCCAAAGTTAGGTTTAGGAATTTCTGAAATTGATAAGAGAATGAGTTGGAGAAGAAGAAGAGAAAGCTTACCAATGGGTTCTTCTATTAGTTTGGAGCTAGAGTTTGATTTGCAAAAGAAAACTAGGGTTTTAGTTTTAATTTCCCATTCCACTCTCCATTGTTATAAAAGCTTGAGTATAGGGAAAATAGAAAGGAAGTAAATGAAGAGGAGAGGGTTGGAACTGAGTTAAGTGAGGTTAATGGGCTCAGCCCAAACCAAAGCCCTAAGTGAAAAAGTAGCAGAATGCCACTAACTCCAAACATATCAAAGTTTACACTTAAAAAGATCGCAAACAGCGTTTTGAACTCAATGGAATTAGTCTCGAGTCCTAATTCGACTGTTTGCAAAAAGTGGCTTTTCGGACTAAATTTCGAGTATCGATAAAATATTTAAATATAAAATCGATAAATATGCGGGTTGTTATAGACTCCCCTCCTTAAAGAAATTGCATCCTTGCAATATTTAAGAAGAAGATATATAGTAACAACCACAAGAGCATATTAACACAAAAGAATTTTGAAGTAAGAAGTTCACCTAAAAGAGCATGAGAAAGTAAGTCAAGATGCGTTCGCTCGATGAACTCTCTAGATTCCCAAGAACAGTCCTTAGGATTTGAAGACCATCGAACTTTAACAAGCATAACATCTTTATTTCGAAGTCGTTTGACTTCTGAAGCAATAACACGAATAGGATGTTGCTCATAAGTTAAATTAGGCGAAACTTCAGTCTCTTCCACAACACCGGGCTCAAGAATAGAATCGGAATCTCGAAGGCACTTCCGTAGTTGAGAAACATGAAACACGTCATGCATAGCAGAAAACTGAGCCGGTAATGTAAGGCGATAAGCCATAGAACCAATACGTTCAATGATAGGAAATGGCCCAATATATCGAGGTGCTAACTTTCCCGACCGACTGAAACGTACAACACCTTTCATAGGCGAAACACGAATAAAAATAAGATCTCCAACAGAAAATTCTAATCTCCTTCTTCGATTATCGGCATAGGATTTTTGTCTACTCTGGGCTTCTTTCATCCTATGTCGAATAAGTTCAATCTTTTCCGTGGAATCACGAATAAATTCTGGACCTAAAACCAGCTTCTCACCGGCCTCAAGCCAACAAGAAGGAGATCGGCATGGCCATCCATAGAGTGCCTCAAAAGGTGCCATAACAATACCAGATTGGAAGCTATTATTATAGGAAAATTCAACAAGTGAAATATGATCTTTCCTACTTCCACCAAAATCGAGCACACAAGCATGAAGAAGATCTTCAAGAGTTCGATTCACACGTTCGGTTTGTCCATCGGACTGGGGGTGATAAGCGGTGCTAAAATTAAGCTTCGTTCCTAAAGCTTTTTGAAGACTCTTCCAAAATCCACTAGTAAACAATGGATCTCGATCACTAACAATAGAAGTAGGAACTCCATGCAATTTAACAATTTCTTTAACAAAGAGTTTGGCCAAAAGAGGAACGGTTCGATTAGACCGAACGGGAATAAAATGGGGGGATTTAGTAAGTCTATCAACTATCACCATAAGCTATCATGACCCGAACGAGAACAGGGAAGGCCGTCAATTAAATCCATGAAAATTCGATCCCACTTCCAAATTGGAATTTCTAAAGGTTGCAATAACCCACCGGGCCTTTGATGCTCGGCCTTAATGAGTTGGCAAGTCATGTAACACTTAACAAAATTAGCAATATCAGATTTCATTCCCTCCCAATAATAAAGTCGCTTCATATCCGCGTACATTTTACTATTACCGGGATGAATGGTAAATTTAGAACGATGTGAATCTTCTAAAATATCTTTGCGAAGATCACTAATATTTGGCACGATAAGTCTACCAAATTTTCGAATGCCACCACGAGAATCGATATCAAAGTCTCTCAAACCATCAATATCAATTTTATCCTTAATATTTTGACCAAGAAGAGCCAATTCGGGATCTAGCCTTTGAGCTTCAAGAATGCGGTCTAAAAGAGAAGGATGAGCCTCAAGGCTACATAAAACAAATGATGAGCATAAATCGGAAACACGGTCTCGAATTTCACAAGTGGATAAAACCTCGAGATCATTCCATTCAGATATCATCATGGAAACAACTGCTTTTTGCTTGCGGCTAAGAGCATCGGCGACACGATTTCCCTTACCGGGGGTATAAAGAATATCAGGATCATAAGAAGCAAGGAACTCGAGCCAACTTTGTTGATGCAAATTAAATTCCTTTTGAGAGAATAAATACTTAAAAGACTTATGATTGGTATAAAGAATAAATTTCTCTCCCAATAGATAATGACGCCAAATTCGAAGGGCGAAAACAATAGCCGCGAGTTCTTAATCATGTGTGGCATATCTAGTCTCGGCCGGCTTCAATTGCCTAGAAGCATAAGCAATAACACGTTCCTTTTGCATAAGAATGGCACCCAAACCAACGCGACTAGCATCGGTATAAACAACAAAATCTTGATTCCCCTCGGGAATCACGAGAATAGGAGCATCGGAAAGGAGTTCTTTCAATTTCTGAAAAGAGGCTTCACATTTGACCGACTAAATGTATTTAACCCCTTCTTAGTCAAGCTGGTGAGAGGCACGTCAATCTTAGAAAAGTCTTTAATGAAACGATGGTAATAACCCGCCAGTCCGAGAAAACTACGAATCTCTGTCGCACTCTCAGGTCTTTTCCAATCTTGAATCGCTTCAATCTTCGAAGGATCCACGAAAATTCCGGATTCGGAAATAATATGACCGAGAAACTTCACACGAGATTGCCAAAAATGGCATTTAGAAAATTTTGCTTTTAAATGATTACTCCTAAGAGTTTCCAACACAATCTGAAGATGCTTCTCATGTTCCTCCTCGGTTTTTGAATACACAAGAATATCATCAATAAATATGAGAACAAACCGATCGATAAAATCTTTGAAAACTCGATTCGTAAAGTCAACAAAATAAGCCAGAGCATTCGTTAAACCAAATGGCATAACAAGCCATTCATAAGATCCATAACTGGTACGGAACGATGTCAAAGGAATACTATCCTATGCAGTACGAAGCTGATGAAAACCGGTAGCCAAGTCCAATTGTAAAAAGGCTCTAGCACCGCTAAGTTGGTCAAATAGATCATCAATCCGAGGTAAAGGATATTTATTTTTGATAGTAAGATCATTAAGCTTGCGGTATCAACGCAAAGTCTAAGTGTACCATCGGATTTATTCATCAAAATAGCCGAAGCTTCCCAAGGCGAGGAACTTGAGCGAATAAATTGCTTCGTTTCCAAATCGAATAATTGTATGCGCAACTCCTCATTTTCTTTATTGGACAAACGATAAGGAGGACGAGTAATAGGTTGAGGTCCAGGGATAAGATTAATTTTGAACTCAATTGCTCGTTTAGGTGGCAATCCTAAAACGGGCTCAAATATGTCGGAAAATTCACGAACAACGTGAATAAGAGCAATGAAATCTTCCTTATCATCATTATTGACATCACGAGGATTTAAAGAATATAAAGATGCAGTCAAAGAAGATTCCGAATCTTTAAGAATAATAGAAATCTACTTAACAGATTGAGGGTGTCGAAGATAAATAGTCCGCTCAGGACATAGGATTTGGGCTTCATAACGGCTAAGTCAATCCATTCCCAAAATCATTCCAAAGCCTAAGTAACGCATGACATGCAAATCGGCTAGGAAGGAAAATCACACAAAATAATCTCGACATCTTTACAAAGCAAACTTAGAGTTGCAAATCCACCAACTGGATTCGAAATTCTCAAAGAAGTCACTAAAGCAACAACACTTAAAGAGAAAGTATCAACAAGCTCTTTTGATATAAAAGAATGGGATGCTCCCGTATAAAAAAGAACTCGAATAGGTTGATCACGAAATATAATAATACCATCAAGGATAGAATGAGAAATACCTTGACCACGAGATGTGTTGCCAGGGGCTTGAGCAACATTAAGCTTTCCCTCCTTCCTATTTTGAAGTTTGGGACAAGAAGATAAATAATGATCCGGGCTTTTGCAATAGCGACAAGTACGAGGCTTTGAACACTTGTTCGCAAAATGGTCTCTGGAACCATAGTTAAAGCATTTCCCTTCCGTAGAGGAAAAAGTCTTCGCAGTAGGAGTTGCTTGCTTACTCTTTTTGTGGGGATAAGGACCTTTGAATTTGTTTGGCCTCTTCTTGTTGTTGAAGTTTGGTTTGAAACCCTCCACTTCAACATCACTTTCCCTATCCGCCTCTTCCAAACGAAGAGCGATATCACTGAGTTGGTCGAAGGGAACTTCTAATTTTAGAAGTAATGGCTTCTTGAGACTCTTGTTCAAGCCATAGACAAATATCTTATTTTTCTTCAATGGGATGTTAATATATTCAACCCCGTATTTAGAGAGTGATTCAAAGGACGCGACATAATCTGCCATGAAAGATTCACCTTGAACAAGATCAATAAAACGACGAGCCAAAGTCACCTTCTCAGCTTCTGGTACGAATTTTTACTCGATGCGCTCTCTAAATTTCTCCCAAGTGAGATCCGCTTCATTTATTTCAGAAATCAGAAGCTCGTACCAGTCTAATGCTCATTCTTGGAGCATACTAGAAGCCACCTGAACTTGGTGAAGATCAATGAGGTTCATGCGAGAAAAGATTCGATCGCATGCTCTTAACCAAGCCTGAATAATAGTTTAGAACCTTTGAATGGCTTCCCACCCAAATTGGTATAATCGCTGCACAAACGTGCAAATCCCAACTTTGGGTGAGTAGGTTCCGGATTAGCTCCAGCTGCTTGAGCATTCGTGACAAGGTCAAGAAGTTGCTGGGTAGTCATAAAAACTACATCTTGGGGTGGAACACTAGATGGTCCAGCTCTGGGAAGACCTGGTCTAACCATTTCTCTTCCTTAAGAAAGAAAGAAGGAAGAAGAAGAAGGTTATTCACAAAATGAATATCAAGCAATTTTGGTAAATAAAACAAGGAATCATAAAGAAAATAGGATAAATCGGTACGAAGACTCGAATTAAATCATAAAGCACGACTCCTAAGGTAGACTTAAGACGATGATCCTTGCTAATATATTCTACATTGGTCCGAAGTTGGCTCTGATACCAAGCTGTGACGCCCCACCTCTATACCCACGCTAGCTAAGAACACTACGGAGTAATGCTGTCAACTAGCACAGAGAATAAGGCTGTTGAGGAGCGGCCATTCGTGTAACATCTTTGTGCGAGCACCGATATGTCAGATAGTATAGCATGCTAAGGAGGAAGTCCGACATACCGATACAAACTCAAAGCTATCACACGGTGGCTATAATAAATCTTCAGAAAAAAATATAGAAATAGACATAACATAAATCAGTCACAGATAATTCATATCACAAAGGCGGAAGACGATATGAATATATAACTAACACATGTGAGTGCACATCAGAGTAGTGGTCAAAAGGATCCACAATAATACAGAAGAATAGCAACACGTGCTATATAAGAATAAAACTATGAGTCTATATCTCAAGTGTATACAACAAAAACTGCTAATCTAAATAGTTAGCCAAAAGTCAGAGTAGCAAATCCTAGAAGAGGAGTCAAACAGAAGCACCTGTAACATCTCGGTCTAACCCGAGTATTATTTATAAGAAAATAATAAATGGATCAGTCTAGCTATAAATATCAGATGACACGATATAAATTAAAAGATATGGCATAAACATATAATATCCATAATGGCATACTACTATAAGCATGCAAATGATGATCAACAAAAGATCATTCAATACCACAAGAATCTTCAAAAGAGTTTCATTCCCAAAACTTGTATTCACAACAAGTCAATGACACACGAATTCACCAATGCACCAAAAATTGACAAATCATATCAATGAAAATCAGTAAAATTGGTGAAGCATAAATTCCAGAATTCAACACACGAAATCCAAAAATCATAAAAAGGGGGAGGCCTATCACACGAACGGGATCATGAAAACTCATCAACATATGTTTTACACACGAACGGGACGCTATCTCATGGTATCTAGCCATTAATTTTTGACACATGAACGACCCGAAGACCATGGGGCGCTACCCCACATGTGTGAGTCGAAATCACATTGAAACAGGGTCTAGTCTAAATAGCAGACAAAGAGACATCGCACAATTGCTAGTCTAAACCACAAAAATGATCGTCATGATCATCAAGAAGTGTCAATTACAGTAAGCTAGTAAATATATGAGCTTAGCTTCATGTCCCATAACCACTAGCTTAACTTAAATATTTACGAACAAATTGTGGATCTCCACTAGAAAATTGTCACAAGGGATTCAATCGAACAAGTCCAAGAATTAACCGACGAAGTAAACACAAGCGTTTCATACCACTTGTTTTACTAAGTCGTTTAATTAGATTTTTCATCCGAGTGAGGTAAAGGTTTGTATATACTAGTCGATTGGAAAACGGTTTTAAGAAACGAGCTTTGTAATAAAGTAGTGTTGAAATCGTTTTGACAAAGGAGTTTTGATATTTACTACTAGTATTGAAACTTTTATATTTTTAAAGTGACAAATCACAAAATAGATTGTAGGAACAATCAATCACTAAAATTAACATTCAAAGACGTGAATAAAATCAAAAGAAATCGATACCGAATCCATCAAAATGGATATTCCAAAAAATCACGACGAAAATGTCATCAACGTCGATAATAAGTGATAATAACAAAAGGGAATCCACACGAATCGTTTAAAGTTGGAATTCTCAAGAAAATAGGCAAATAGGCAAAAGAGGGCAGATTCAAACGTCTGAAATCAAGGATTCAGACGTCTGAATCTGGAAAATAAAATATTTTCCAAAACAGAATTCAGACGCCTGAATCATTGATTTCTGACGTCTGAAATAGGCACTTTTTAGCCTATTTCCTTTCTGGTTCCAAATGAACCAATTCAGACGTCTGAAATATAGATTCAGACGTCTGAATACCGAGGAACAAAAATTCCAAGTATAATATTCAGACGTCTGAATACTACGTTTCAGACGTCTGAATCAAGGGTTCAGGGCATTCCCTCAACCTAGGGCAAAAATGGCCAAACGGATATCGAAGCGATCGATCGAGCCACAAAGACTAAGGATTTACGCCAAGCGACAACCCAGCCTTAACGGCTCTTCGATATGCCTCAAATATCAATGTCCAAATATTCATAAAAGGATTTTCATAGATTTTGATTTCAAAACACCAAAAATTGGAATATACACCAAATCAATCCAAACCAAAATCAATTGCATAAGAATAAGTGTTAGGAATTCATACCTAACAATCGAAGATAATTATAGACAAAGATGTGAGATAAAAATCTCACCTTTGAACCCAAACAAATGAAGAAGAAGCTTGAAAGCAAAGGAGAATCAACCACTCTTCAAATCCAACTCAAGAAGCTTGATTCTAAGCTTTAAAAGAAGAACATTCCCAAAGTTAGGTTTAGGAATTTCCGAAATTGATAAGAGAATGAGTTGGAGAAGAAGAAGAGAAAGCTTACCAATGGGTTTTTCTATTAGTTTGGAGCTAGAGTTTGATTTGCAAAAGAAAACTAGGGCTTGAATTTTAATTTTCCATTCCACTCTCCATTGTTATAAAAGATTAAGTATAAGGAAAATAGAAAGGAAGTAAATGAAGAGGAGAGGGTTGGAACTGAGTTAAGTGGGGTTAATGGGCTCAGCCCAAACCAAAGCTTTAAGTGAAAAAGTAGCAGAATTCCACTAACTCCAAACATATCAAAGTTTACACTTAAAAAGATTGTAAGCGACGTTTTGAACTCAATGGAAGTGGTCTCGAGTCCTAATTCGACTGTTTGAAAAAGTGGCTTTTCGGACTAAATTCAGAGTATCGATAAAATATTTAAATATAAAATTGATAAGTATGCGGGTTGTTGCATATCCAGTAAGGGTTAGTCCGGATCTTGTGTTGCAGGGGGTCGGGAGTGATCCTCAGTATACTGATCTAGACCAGGTACCGTTAGAGGTGGTACCCCAGTGCCTAGTCATTAGTTGGAAATCCATTCTCCCTACGAGCCTTTTACGAGTTTTGTTTGTATTACCCACTTTGTGGCTAGTAGCTGGAATTTAATCTGTAACTATTTCGGGTATTTTAATGAGTATTTGTATATAGACCCTATTATAATATCAGAGGATTTTAATAAAAATGTTTTGGCTATCTTAAGGTATAAAACCAACATGTTTATTTGTGGCGTGGTCTTAAGAGATGCTTTTGTTTTCAAAAGATTTTGAAACTTTAATAATCAATTTGAGTGTGATTTCTCACGCTGTTATTGCAGACTGACTCGGGTGTTATTTAACTATAATGCTCGAGTCAGACTAGTATTATAGGTTACAGGATATGAGGCTATGGAGCTTAGGAGACGAGCGAGGATGGCGATACATACTTCCGTACTTGATAATTGTTCCGCTATGTATCCAGTTATATGTTATTGATGTTGATGTACTCTGATGATGTATGTAAACAGATATAGTTTTCTTTTCTGTAAAGATGATTGAATAGTTATTATATTTTATTCCGCTACGATGGTAAGATTCTGTTGTTGTTTTTTGTGTTTTCTCTTCTTCTACCTCTTCTTCTTTAACCCAAATGGTTCGTATTTCTGTTCAACTTGAGTTGTTTGATGTAGAATAGTGTCGACTCAAGGGGTTCGGATCCGCGGGACGTTTCAGTTGGTATCAGAGCTTAGGTTGGTGATAACCTTGGAACTGGTGGGAATTACTCATTAAATAAAGTCTGTAGTACTCTAGAATGATCTTGAGCGTAATAATAGATATGAGCGCATATTTGTTAGTGAATATAAAAATTTGTTTATATCGTGTTGACCTATCTATTGAGTGTTTATTGATTCTGGTCGATATGTGGGACGCCTTGTTATCGATAGGGATTTCTAAACTCTTAAACAAGATAAACCGACACAGTATTGTTTTAAATAGGGTAAATGAAATTATTTTACCCAAAATTAATTTTGTATATAAACGAAATAATTTTTTGTGAATTATTATAGTTATATATGGATGCTTGGTTTTTAGAAAGTGATAATATTAAATAATTATCATTATTGTATGAGAATTGTATTAGAAATTGAAATAATAACCAAAGATTAAGGAATAAATTAATAAAGTAAATGGGATTTTTAAATGTGATTTATAATTGAATAAGGAATTGAAATCATAAAAAAACTAAGAAACAAATTCATATAACAAATGAAATTTGTAAATGTAAACTATAAATGTGAATTATAGTGTGATTAATAATTAAAAATAAGATAAAATTCCAAAGTAATGTTTGAATATAAATTTAAAGGATTTGGAATTTGAAAATTTGGAAATTTAGATTCCTTTTAATTTGAATATGATTCTCAAAAAGTTGGGAAAATAATATACATTTGAGAAATATTTTTGAATCGTATCTGAAATCTAGAGAGATTTGGAATTTAAAAATATTTTAAGGGATTTTAAAGTAATAAAAGCATTGAACACTTTTCGGTCGCTGGAAAAAAAATCCATGATGATCGCGACATAATCGGTGTTCATTTTCAAGTTTCCAAGAGGGTGACTACTACCTGGATTTTTTGGATTATTGTTTGTTTGTGAAATTTGGTTTGATTTTGAAAATGAAAAGGAATAGTTTGATTTAGATGTATATGTTTTCAAAAATTGAATTATGAACATTTTAGTAATGAGTTTAAACGTGTAAGCAAAACAGAATTGAAACTGAATGTTGAACTTAAGTTTGAATGGAAAAATTAGTTAAGTTGGACTAAATAAAGCCAAGTTTTAAGATTAAAATTAGTAGGTAACTGATTGATTTATATGGTATGCAAATGAAATGAAATTGAATATCGGATGATGTTTGATTTAAAATTGTGTAAAATAAAGTGCAAAATTAGTTGAAATGGACTAAAAATAATTAATGTTTGGAAATAAAATTTATTGATTGAAAATAAATTTGTGAATGAACAAATTAATTTATAATTATAAGTAAATGAACTGAAATTGGATATTGGAATGATATTAAATGGAATTAAGTCCTTGCTTAACAAAATTCAAAAGAATGGTATGTAGCTAGACGTAACTAGAGTTAAGAAAAATAAAATTAAATTGAAATGAATTCAGTTGAGTTATAGATAATATTGAATGGAATAAAATTCTACCCAAATGTTGGGGGGTGTTTTCACCGAACCAATTCCTAGTCGAACCATAGATACTACCGAGCCAAAGACCGACACGTAATCCCACCATCACCAGTCCAAACCATTACCGGACCGAACCACCTCCTAGCCTACCACTGCCGAACCAGAGTGCAACCGGACCATCATCACCGAACCAGGCATTACCGGACCGGCACCTAGCCGGACCAACCCTACTGGTCCAACTCACACTCAGCACCACCGAATCAAATACGAAACTCCCCTCCTAGCTCGCTACCGGACTAAACAGCCTGCCGAACTAGGCCTCTCCGCCCCCATACCGAACCAACTATCTCCCCATACTCCTACCTCCGAACCAGGGCGCCACCGACCAAGAGCACTACCGAATCCTAGTCCCACCGAGCCGATATCATCACCGGACCAAGCGCCATACAGCCACGGCCGAACCAAGCTTCGCCGAACCAGATATGCCAGATCAGATTGCTTCGGCCCAGGCCCATCAACAGCTATATACATCCAAGACCCCTGCCCCCAGCCTCACTCTATAAATAGAGAGGCAGGGGTACAACAATGACAGACAAGTTTGTGAGCTCAAGCACGGAAGGAACTTTCAAACAACTTTCATATACTTGTATACAAAGCTTTGTACTTGTAATCTGAAAGAAAAGAGAGAATAACATATAAAGTGGACGTAGGCACGTTCTGGCCGAACCACTATAAATCTGCGTGTCTTTTTACAATTTAGCCCCAGTTTTTTACTTATTTTCATAACTCACCCAAATTACTAAGAATAACATAAAATCAACTAAATCATACGAATTTGAGCTGTTTGTCCATTTTTTGTGCAAACATTTTTGGTGCTTTCACTGAGAACTTCGAACCCGAAGCTTCAAGCTTCCCCCACTCAGCCTTCTTCCTAATAGCATCGCTTGGTGCCTGGACAACATGACTTCCAGGCAGAGAAAGGGAAAGAACATCACAGCTAGCAGCATTCCGGGTCCAGTAATCACAGATCAAGAGAATCATCCCATTCCAACACCAGTACCGAACGAGGATCAGACAAACCCGACAGCCCCTGCCACAGAACAACCGGCAGCAATTACTAGGGAAGATCTAGACGGAGTTGTGGCTGAAGTAACTAACCGCTTCATATCCCAACAAGAAGCTTTGGTGGACCAACTCATGTCACGCTTAAGGGATGCTGAAGAATCCAACCGCGACACTGAATCATGGGGTGAATCCCAATTCGGAGGATCTGGGGGGCGACAAAGGTCTTCCTTCTTCGAAGAAACTATCAACAGAAACAACAATGGTAGGAGCCGAGCCCGAACTCAGCCCGAACTCCGACCCGAAGAAACGCTTGGAACCGAACCCTGCAGGGGAGGTACCAGGCAAGGATCGGATGTAGCTGAGCCGGTCATGCTGCCTAGCCAGAGAAACACCAATGAACGGAGCCGAGCTAGAATCCAGCCCGAAGTTGACCCCGAGGAAATGCTTGAAACAGAACCCCACAGGGGAAGATCTAGGCGAGGGCCAACTATAGCTGAACCTAGCATGCATCCGGACAGCCAAAGACAGCCGCTAGAAACGTTAGGAGTGATAGACTATACCACCCCTACAGGCCATCCAGACAGAATCGATCCCGCAGGGAAGAACCAAGCTCTTTCTTATCTGCCCCATACTCTGATGAGAGGATGGCGCGATTGTTCAGAGAATGCGTCCAACGGGACCAAAGAGATCGTGGGATAGGTGCTAGGGTAACCAGCCCTTTCAGCCGCGATATTGAAATTGCCATCACCCCCCGAGAGTGGAAAATGCCGACAATGGAACCATACAAGGGAACCTCTGACCCCGTTGTACACCTGCAAAGATACGCACAACATATGCTCATGAGCGGGGCAACAGAAGGAGTATTATGCAAACGCTTTCCACTATTTTTAGCAGATCTAGCTACCTCCTGGTTCTGCCATCTACCCCAAGGATCCATCAGTTCATGGGAAATGTTGAAGGAGAAGTTTATCAGCCAGTTCCGCATTCATGTGGAACAACCCATGGATGCTTACTCCCTATCTACTGTCAAACAGAAACCCGGAGAGACACTACAGCAATACCTAACCCGGTTCAATGCCGCAGCGGCAGCAGTTCAAGATGCCGATGAGAAACTTGTCCTGATGGCCCTCTGTAGTGGTGTGCATCCGGATACCAAGTTTGCTAGAAGACTAACTAAAGAAAAACCAGCTACTTTGCCCGATTTCTTCCATGAAGCTAGGAAGTACATGAGACTCAAAGAGGCTTCCACTGAAAGGCAGACAGGACCACAGGCTAAGAAGGCTCATGGAAACGCCCATGCCGCAGCGAAGGACATCCGGAGAAACGACTCCAGAGACAACGCAGGGGGCAAGAAGGGAGAAAAGCGCTTGTACCGACCGGGACCGAGATTTGACGCTTACACTCCCTTGAATGAAACAGTCGAGAACATCATCCTGGCCACCCAGGACGAACTTACATACAAGCGCCCTCCGTACAAGAAAGAGTCAGATCGCGCAATCCAGTCCGGAAAATTCTGCCGTTTCCACGAGTCTCATGGGCACGATACCAATGAATGCCGCCATCTCCGAGACCTAATTGAAGAACACATCAGGAGAAAGAGGCTGGAACGCTATGTAAAGGGCCAGGGCAGGACTCCAGCTCCCTCCAAGGAAAACCCAGGGCAGCTCCACCCAGAAACAGGCGGAGGAAACGGCCACACCAGCGGTTCCAGCCAAGAGAAGATAGTGGTTCATACAATATCTAGGGGACCACACATCGCCGACAAAAGCTGGGCAGAAATGGAAAGATATGGAAACTCACTCAGAAGCGAGGGAGACTGCGTCAATTCTGTTATGGAAGAATGCCACCCTTAGCGAAAGGAAAATAATGACATCACATTCAGTGGGCGCGACCTAGAAGGAAGGCAATACCCTCATATGGATCCTATGGTCATCTCTGCCTGGTTCGGCCCAGCTGAAGTTTTTCGAATCCTAGTAGACACTGGAAGCTCAGTAAATATTCTGTTCAAGCATGCTTTCGACAAAATGAAGCTGTCAATGAAGGACGTGTCTCCCTGCAACAAACCGCTACACGGTTTCACTGGAGAAGCAAAGATGGCCCTCGGACAATTGGATCTCTTTGTTGAATTGGGAAGTCATCCCCGCTCCGCCGTTCGAAAACAAACATTCGTGCTAATAGACAACCACTCGGCCTACAATGCCTTTTTAGGAAGACCAGCCTTGTCCGACTTCCAAATTGTCCTTGCCCCATGGTGCCTGAACATGAAGTTCCCAATGAAAAATGGAGTGGGAGAAGTAGAAGGGGATCAAGACGCCGCTCGGGACTGCTATGTAACCGAACTTCGCAATAATCGCAGGAGAGATAAAGGGAAAAATGCAGAGACTATTCTCCGCATGAAAAGCTTGGAAGCATAGCAACTAAAGAAAGCCCCTCCTCTTCGGTATACCAGTGATCCTTTCAATGAATTAGACTCCAGGGACAAAGAGGAGGAGGCCACCGCCGAGCATGCAGAGGCTATGGAATTCGTATCTGTAGACAAACGCGACCCAAGTAAACTGCTGAGAGTCGGATCTCAGTTAAAAAGAGAATTAAAGAATCAACTCATTGATTTTCTTTGCCACAACATGGATGTATTTGCATGGACGCACGCTGATATGACTGGAATCTCCCCGGACATAGCATGCCACGCACTAAACATCGATCCTACCAAAGTACCGGTAAAGCAAAAGAAGAGAAGTATGGGGGCAGAACGATCAGCAACCCTCGAGGAAGAAGTAAAGAACTTACTTGCCAATGACTTCATACGTGAAGCCATCTACCCGGAATGGATCGCCAACCCGGTACTGGTAAAGAAAGCTAATGGGAAGTGGCGAACATGCATCGATTTCTCCAACTTAAATGAAGCTTGCCCGAAAGACTGCTTTCCACTCCCCCGAATCGACCAACTCGTGGACAGCACTGCCGGACACGAACTTTTATCCTTTATGGACGCATACTCAGGATATAACCAGATCCCTATGCACGCCCCCGATCAAGACCACACTAGCTTAATCACTGACCGAGGATTGTACTGCTACAAGGTAATGCCATTTGGACTTAAAAACGCCGGAGCTACTTATCAACGCCTCGTCAACAAGATGTTTGCAGAACTGATAGGACGAACTATGGAAGTTTATGTGGATGACATGCTGGTAAAATCGAGGAAAGCCAACGACCATATAAACCACCTGGACGAGATGTTTCAAGTACTTCGCCAATATGGAATGAAGCTGAACCCTCTAAAGTGCTCCTTCGGAGTATCATCGGGAAAGCTCTTGGGATTCATCGTTCATTCCAGGGGGATTGAAGCAAACCGCGAACAAGTCCAGGCTTTACAAGATATCAAGACACCATCTACTCGAAGAAAGATGCAAAGCCTAAACGAGAAAGTGGCCGCCCTGAGTAGGTTCATCTCTAGAGCAACCGACAAATGCATCCCTTTCTTCGAAGCTCTAAAGAAAGACAAAGGAAAGTTCGAATGGACTGACGAATGCTCGACAGCCTTCCTTAACTTAATCGGACACCTCCAGAGACCACCGGTACTTTCAACTCCAAATGAAGGCGAGGAACTATACCTATACCTTGCTGTATCATCCCACGCTTTGAGCGCCGCTTGGGTGAGAGAAGACAACCGCGCGCAGCGACCCGTAAACTTTGTAAGCAAGAGATTCACAGGGGCAGAAGTCCGATACCCTAAACTTGAAAAGCTAGCATACTGTTTACTTATCACGTCGCGGAAACTGCGACACTATTTCCAGTCTCATTCCATCAGAGTTTTAACCGATCAACCGCTAAGGCAAGTGCTCCATCGCCCCGACACTTCTGGGCGATTACTTAAGTGGTGCATCGAACTAAGTCAATATGATATCACTTACCATCCTCGCACCACTATCAAGGGGCAAGCCATAGCTGATTTCATTGCCGAATTCACTACTAGCGAAGGTAGGGACCAATCTGAAATAGCAGAAGATATCAAGTGGAATCTCTTCGTAGATGGAGCGTCGAACAACAAGGCTCGGGGGCAGGTGTTGTGATAATCACCCCCAGGGGAAAGAAGCTGCACTACGCCCTAAGATTGGAATTCGCTGCCACCAACAATGACGCAGAATACGAAGCAGTGATAGCCGGATTAGTACTTGCACTGGAAATTGGAGTCAGTTCTTTATGTCTCCATAGTGATTCTCAACTTATTGTAAATAAAATACTGGGAGAATTCCAGACTCGAGGAGAACGACTCACAGCGTATCTAAAGAAGACCAGGCTACCGCTTAATCAATTAGATCACTATTTAATCAAACACATTCCCTGAGAAGAGAATCAAGAGGCCGACGAACTAGCAAAACAAGCTAGCATGAAGAACATCACTATTTTCGGAGCATTAACCATCTCAAAACAGCTGGCACCAAGTTTCGAGCAAGTAAATCTGATAGCTGCAACCAAAGAAGAAACATGGATGACCCCTATCCGAGAATACTTACAAAACGGCACCCTACCCGACGAGCGAAATGAAATTAAGAAAATTCTAAGGAAAGCTTCCCGCTACACAATGCAAGAAGGCATCCTCTATCGGCACGGCTTCTCTAACCCCTTATTGAGGTGCGTTGCTGGAAGAGAAGCCAAGGAAATTCTATCCAATATCCATCAGGGAAGTTGCAGAGACCACACCGGAGGGCAGACCATAGCAAAAAAGATACTCCAATATGGGTATTTCTGGCCCACTTTAGACAAAGATGCTTTCGACTTCATCAGAAGAAGCGACAGATGTCAGAAATTTTCTAAGATTCCTCGACTACCAACCAATGAAATTACTCAGATGACCAGCCCTTGGCCCTTCGCAATATGGGGAATTGACTTAATTGGCGAACTGCCGATGGGCCGAGGCGGGGCCAGACATGCTATAGTGGCAGTTGACTATTTCACCAAATGGGTGGAAGCGGAGCCTCTGAATAAAATATCTTCGACCAAAGTTATCAACTTCTTGATCAAAAACGTTCTGTGCAGGTATGAGGTTCCACTCAGAATCATATCAGACAACCGGCTTCAATTTGACAGCGAGGAATTTGCCGACTGGTGCCAAGAGCACGGAATTCATAAGGGCTTCTCATCCGTTGCTTATTCCCAGGAAAATGGACAAGTCAAAGCTGTCAACAAGGTTCTCAAGACTCTAATCAAGAAGAAGCTTGAAAAGTCAAAAGGCGCTTGGGTGGACGAACTTCCTACAGCACCATGGGCCTACCGCACTTCTTTCAGAACATCAACAGGGCATACTCCATTCTCTTTGGCATACAAGTCAGAGGCCATGCTCCCAGTTGAAACTATTGTACCTTCCCATCGTAGGATCCACTACAACCCTGAAGAAAACGAAGAACTCCTCCACATGTCTTTGGATCTAATTGAGGAGAGAAGAAATGATGCAGCACTCAAAGCAGCAGCTCACAGACAAAAAGTGGCAACACTATACAACTCTAAAGTCAAACATCGCAGCTTACAAGAAGGAGATCTTGTCCTCAAGCGAATCTTTCCGCGCCCAGGAGCGTTGGATCCAATCTGGGACGGACCATATGTAATTCATAAAGATCTCCACAACGGAGCTTATATTTTGTCAACAGTGGACGGAGAGGTGTTCCAGAGGGCATGGAACATCCGACACCTCCGTCGATACTTTTCTTAACTTGTACTGCCCATATGAAGTGAATTAACAAAGAGAATCAGTGGACGTAGGCATTTTCGTGCCGAACCACTTTAAAAAACATGGCTCTTGTTAACTTGTTCCTTTATATCTTGGCTACTTGTTAAGCTTTATCCTTTGCTATTGAACAAAATCCTTTGCAGATGACATTTCAATTCAGAGCTTCACAACACAACTCCACCTGGACAAAATCTAACAGGTACGCTACGATCCTATGCCCTCGCCAATGAGACACTTTGCTCCAGTATCCCTCTACCGCGAGTTAACTCATTGTTTGCCTCGGCCCTTAAAGCCGACTGTAATAAGCCGAGTATAAGCCACCGAGAAGGCCAATTATGCCATGACAGCTCATTACAGCGATTCGGCTCGTCGGCAATTGTGAACCGACCATAAGCCCCAACATACGGTGTGGCCAGCCAGGGGCAGTTCACAGTTGACGATCAGCCCCCACACTAGGCGGCCACAGTAAATCGAATAATACCCGCGATTACGGGCCATAATGGCCCGGGTAATTACTGTGCGCGATCGGCTCCGATGTGTCTTAAGTGCGGCTGTGGTAAAAAAGAAAACTCCCCATAGAGGCGTAAGATGGGTGACGAATGTCTCCAAGACCCACAGCTAGGGAAAGTGACTACAAAACCCGTTTGCCACGAACTTAAGCACATCGACGACCTTCCATGACTGGAAGTTTTACTTTTCCTATATTTCCATTTCATTTAAAACTTTTCTCCTATTCTCCGTAACGATGCTTGAGAGTACAGGACATGAAATAGGGAACGCCCGCTAATGGGAACAGAAACTTACAATCGGATGACGAGACACTCAACAGCATTCCGTGCTTAGTCTTACAGGGCGCACAAAGCTGCCGTCCACAGCCGAAACATGAAGGGCAGTACCTTCTACTTTTATACATTAATGCATAGCTGCAGTTCATATTCACACATCACATTTACGTTGCAAAATGAGAAAAATATACTTTAAGCAAAAAACTTGGCATCAGGCACAGTCAAGCCACTAGTAACATGCATAGTTACATCACTTACACAACACAACAAAATAGCGATAACATTCCAACATAAAGGAATCAGCTTATGTTATGAAATTACATAAAGTCATTCATCACAAACAATATTATTATAGTCACATCAATGTTTTGGACTAACATAAACAGCAATAAAAAGAAACCAAAAGGTGGCCGAATCCGGACAAGGAACCAGCTGCGTCCACGCTTCGCCCTCATCCTACCAACTCTCCAAGCCTACTTAGCCGCAGGGTCGGAGCTCCCAACATGTTGATCGGAAGTCCCACCTGTCCAATTCATAAGAGGAATTCATTAAACTAACGATAAATGACCAGGTTATGAAAACCTAAAAAGAAAAGAAGGGGAAGCAAGGCTTGAACTCTGAACACTCAAGATGAAATGCACATTCATTACCAGCTTCAATCTTCTTTCCATTGACTACACATTTCAACATCGTATACGAAATTACATGATCAGTCCTTCTGCGGTCATGAATAACCAATTGCACTACTTAGAATGATCATAATCTTTGGAACAATATTGATGGTCTGCCCAGTGGATTTGATGATGCTCAACTAGATTTCAGTAAAGGATCATTCAGTGGTTAGAACAATGAAGTACCAGATTTGGATGAAATAATCAATGCCATTCCTCTAAACCATCCTTCAGATCCTCGTTTAGCTTCCCTGACCCTTTCTGAAGAGTTCAATATCATCTTCAACGACTTGAGTTATGAGATAGAGAAGTCCAAGTTGAGCTACAGGATATCTAATGATGATCAGAAGGAAGAATCAAAAGGCAAAAAAAAGAAATAAGAAAAAATTAACGATGAACAAGGAAAAAACGGCCTTAACATTTGAACTAGTATCGAAGTACTTTTACTTGCCAATATCGCAAGCAGCGAAAGAATTAAACATAGGTCTAACTCTTTTGAAGAAGAAATGCAGAGAGTTGGGAATTCCTCGGTGGCCTCATCATCAAATGAAGAGCATGCAGACTCTCGTAAGGAATGTTCAGGAACTAGAGAGAGAGAATGGAGAAGAAGGAGAAGAGAGACTCATGGACGCTATATCATATGGCATAACTCCAGCCCCTGGCACACCATGGGCGCTCTATCAATCCCAAAAGAACGAGATATGGCATCGAGCTGCTCCTCTTTGAGGGAGCTAGGAAAACAGTCGGGCGGGGAGTCCAGAAGCTCCTGGAGGCCATATCCGTCCACTAACGACTTCAGGGCAAGTCCATGACGTTCTGGTCTTGGCTGAGCTGGGGGTACGGCGGAAGGCTTTTCCCTGCCCTGGGATCTCTTCTTCTTTGATCGGGTCTCCATTCTTAGAGACATTTATCTGCAAACACAAAAGCGAAAGACATGTTGTTAGAACAAGAAGTATGGAAATATAAGCAAGCAAGTGTATAAAGCGAGCAAGCGTATGAAAGTCTAAGATATCACTCAAGATTTATTATAGAAGCTCATTCGGCAATAAAAAGCGAAACCCCATTCGGCATTCTCAACGTAAGTCATTCGGCGAGAAAAGGCTTGTTACCTGATTCGGCGACCTGAAGTGATTCGGCAATAAGATGATTCGGCTGTGAAAGATCTGATTCGGCAATCGAGCTCGATAGGAGATAACGGAGGCCTAGCTCCCGTATTTATAGGCGAAACATATCGACCGGACCAACTAGTTCGGCACACCCAGGACCGAACAAAGCTATATCAACTACAGGAGAACAAAGCGTGACACATGCAAGCACGTGCCCCACTTTGGGGGGCATGTGTTAGGGGGTGTTTTCACCGAACCAATTCCTAGTCGAACCAGAGATACTACCGAGCCAAAGACCGACACGTAATCCCACCATCACCAGTCCAAACCATCACCGGACCGAACCACCTACTAGCCTACCACTGCAGAACCAGAGTGAAACCGGACCATCATCCCCGAACCAGGCATTACCGGACCGGCACCTAGCCGGACCAACCCTACCGGTCCAACTCACTCCCAGCACCACCGAATCAAATACCAAACTCCCCTCCTAGCTCGCTACCGGACCAAACAGCCTGCCGAACCAGGCCACTCCGCCCCATACCGAACCAACTATCTCCCCATACTCCTACCTCCGAACCAGGGCGCCACCGACCCAGAGCACTACCGAATCCTAGTCCCACCGAGCCGATATCATCACCGGACCAAGCGCCATACAGCCACGGCCGAACCAAGCTTCGCCGAACCAGATATGCCAGACCAGATTGCTTCAGTCCAAGCCCATCAGCAGCTATATACATCCAAGACCCCTGCCCCCAGCCTCACTCTATAAATGGAGGGGCAGGGGTACAATAATAGCAGACAAGTTTGAGAGCTCAAGCACGGAAGGAACTTTCAAACAACTTTCATATACTTGTATACAAAGCTTTGTACTTGTAATCTGAAAGAAAAGAGAGAATAACATATAAAGTGGACGTAGGCACGTTCTGGCCGAACCACTATAAATCTGTGTGTCTTTTTACAATTTAGCCCCTGTTTTTTACTTATTTGCATAACTCACCCAAATTACTAAGAACAACATAAAATCAACTAAATCATACGACTTTGAGGTGTTTGTCCATTTTTTGTGCAAACATCAAACAAATAAATGTAAACAAAATAAGTACTGAATTGGATTAAAATAGATTTGGTGTGAGTTGTAAATAAATCTAATTCAAGCATAAATTGAATGACCTTATTACTAATAAATTCAATAATGAATTGTTAATGTGAATTAAAATTAAGAATGGATAAAAGAATAAACTAGTCGAATAAATTAGTAAAATGGTTGGAGATTTGATCAAAGGAAAAAAGCAAATCAAAGATTTAAATGGAGGTTGGTGGAACAAAATAAACTTAAGTTATTGGGTGGAATAGTTTGAAGAAAATAAATAACCCAAGTAAATTGTGAGATGATTATTTAATATATTGGTTGTCGAGTTTAATAAAATGGTTTGGAATCAAACTTTTTGGACATGAAAGAAAATGCAATGAAAGATTGTGAATACATTAAAATGGGATGGAATCAAGTGTAAGTTGTAAATCACTTAAGCCGAATGAAATGGATTGAGCATTGGTTATAAGCAATTGTAATAAGTGTCGGAACCTTATATGTGCTTATGGAAATTATATAACGTGCACTATATGCGAAATTTATATGTTAGCTATTGAAAGTAAGTGAAATGTTAATAAATTCCATATATTTAGTACTTATATGTTTGAATTGAGTTAGTACAGGTACCGAGAAGCCGTTTGGCTGGATTTGGTCACGCAAAATGCTAAAATAATAAGCTGCTTGCTTAAAAATTCTAAATAGAGGTACGCCTACTCAATAAAAATAGGAAATGTGAACTACTTTTGTTTTTCCGACCGGGTGGGTCGATCTATATATATTTATATATGCTGTCAAATTGCAAAAGATCCTCCGTACAAAGGAGACTTCGCTAAAAAAATTCGAAAATTTTGGGTGTTAGAAAAATTTAGAAAAATTTTTAGGAAAATTTTTGTTAGCAACTAAACAATTTCAAATTTGAAATTGAAATAAATTAGGGAATGAAACTAATTTAAAATAATGATATGATTCGGTATAAATGGAAGATAGAAATTCAATATTCGGAGTTGAAGATAAATTGAATCCATATAGGAATGGAAGAACAAATTTGAATAGAAATAGCAATAAACTAAAGTGGTGAAGGGAAAATAAATATAAGAAGCGTATAAAATACTTATATTGAACTTAAGAAGAAATTGTGAAATTCTTATGTAATATGCATGTCGGGAAAATATACCGAATAAGCATTTGAGTGAAGATTTAATAAAATATATGTACATCATACGGCTTGAATCAATATATATTGACATTTTGTAAGGAAGTCAATAAAATGTTTTGAATGTTGTGATTGGATATTATTACTAAGTAAGATATACATGCATTATGAAGGAAAAGAAAAATGGGTTTTGATTACAGAAGATAAATTTGAATTTCTCGACAAAAAGGTGTGTGAATCTTATTGGGTTTTGATCTAACCAGTTGGCGTTTTGTTTTCTTTTAGAATTTGCGATCCCATATAGGTACTTTGTAGTTGTACCGAGCGAGCCACGCAAAGGAGACGCTGGAGAAATTTTTCGAAAATTTAGGGAGTTAGAAAATTTTTGAGAAATTTTGTAAATTTAAAATCTGGTTTAAATTAAAATTTGAGTGGTTGGGTATATGATATTGGTGGGAACCTAATGGAAGAAGTTTGGAAGGTTAGTTAAATGGATAGTGTGTATTTAATAAAGATTGTTTGGTAGTTATTAAAATATGTTTGGTTTTAGGGAAGATAGTTAACGGGTTGTGGACCATTCCTCTTAACTAGTAATTTCAGGGAGGAAATTCTTTTAAGGGGGAGGAATGTGATGACCCAGAATTTTTGATGTTTAAAACTAGAATATTTAATTTATTTTAAATATTTGAAAGGTTACTTTTAACTTGAATTCGAATGTCACTATTTATTTGATGATAATTATTTATTGAATTTAATGATTGGAAATTGGGTAAAATATGAAATCTGGAGTTTTAAGCCTGTTAAAAATAATTTGAAGGCTTGTAAAATTTATACTGATAGTGCTGAGGATAATAGAAGTTTTAAAATTAAATTTAATAGTGACTTGTTCAGTTTTAAAATTTTATAGTTTAAATTGAATTTAAAAATAGCCTTCCGAGGCACAATCTCGAAATTCGACGAAACCAGTTCCATTAGATTTGTAATATTGTATTATTATCGGATTTCAAATTTCGTAATGTTTGGAATTGTTGTGTGAGCGTACGATATTTAAACGCGCTAAAATATTACATCGAAATTTCAATATAATAACTGATGCAAAAAGCTATCTTCTCCGTACGATCGAATTAGGACTCGAAACCTTTTCCATTGCATTCGGAATAGGGGTATAACATTACAAACGCCTAGCGGCATGCCCCGATAGGAATTCGGATTTGTAAGTTGCATTTTCCCAGACGATTTGAATTTAATTTAAATAAATATGTATATCCTAGTCAACCTCCAGCTGTATTCCTTTCACATCGACACTTTTTCCCTTCAAATCACTGCAACCTTCCTCTACACGCCATTATCACAACGTGCCTCCTTCTTCTATATTAACAACCGAGATTTCAAAATAAAATAAAAGGTAAACTCGAAGCTAAGAAAAATGGCTAAACGAAATCCCTCTCTTCCTTTAACCACGAATTGTTTTCCTCCTTCATCTTTTTGGTCCAAGCAAATCGAGTTCATTCGATTTTCAAAAAAATAAAAATAAGAAACACTAAATTGAACATGGCGGAGGCACCCGTGTCTCTTGCAATCGAGATTCCTGTTCGAGAACATTAAATTAGAGGGGAGGAGGAGCGAGCACTGTTGCGTATCGGTGAAGGCTGCGTGCGCGAGTCGGGTCTTGGTAGATGTCGGGGAAGCGCGCATAGTTGGTGGGATCTGCTATAGTGGATTCAGTCGAATCGTGGGGGGGTGCCGCGTGTGTTCTGGATATAGCAAAGGCCAATGTTCGAGAGGAGGCAGCGTGTGCTCTCGTGTAAAGGTGTGGTGGGATCTTGGCCCAGGTCGAGGTGCAGGCAGTTCGTCTTTGAGGGAGGATGGTTTGCAAGTGTATGGTGCTTTAGGGTCTGTAGGTGTTAGGCGAGGTATTCTTTTATATAATATTTGCAGATTTGAAATATAAATATATAAAGTTTCTTTTTTTTTTAAAAAAAGAGAAGGGAGAGTAGCAGTAAGTTTGTAAACCAATTTATTTTTCTCAATTTATAGGTTTATATATAGATACAGTAGAGAAGATTATTATTGTTATTTACAGAATAAAAAGAAAACAATTTTTTATATATAGGAAAGCTAGGGAATAAATATATACATTTTAATCTATTAGATTATTTTAAAATAATAGATTTTGGGGATTAATTTGTTAGTTAACCTATTTAATGATTTTCAATTACTACAAATTTTTAAAAAAAAGGGAAATTACTTTAAATTTAATTATTTGTTTAAAATTAAGTCATTTTTTAAAATGAAAACTATTAAAATAAAATCACTGGTTGCCTAAATTTGTCTTATGGAAATTTAATTTTTCGATTGGTTCAAATATTAATGAAAATTATCTAACGTTTATTCAAGGTCTGAAATCCATATAGATAATTTTATACATATGTATAGTCCTAAAGAAAATAAATATACATTTACATATCTTAACTTACTAGCCTATTTTAAATAATGAATCTGGTGATAAATTTGTCCAATTAACTTATATAATTTATTTTAGTTACTAAAAGATTTATTTTAAAAGGAAAATTATTAGTTGAAATGATAGTTATTTAAATAAATGGAAATTAATTGTTTTATTACTTAAAATGTTAATATACCGTATAATATTATACAAGGCCTGAAATCATGAAGAAAACAAGCTGGTTCGGATCAGATTGCAAATCAAAAATCAAGGATGAGTTAATCTCACTCATCTGGAAATAATTTAAATTTAAATAATTAAATTTAAATAATTGGTTGAATGGTTGAATTAATTTGATGTGCTATATTATAGTATATAATATATGCTGGAATGGTTGATTTCCCGCATTATATAGCGGATGAGACCCTATGCGCCGCATAATAGCGGATGTTATTATGTTTGATCCCATATACCGCGATATTCCACCTCGAAGTGGAATTGGTATTTTATGTTGTGCTAGCACCTGTGGATGCAGGAAAACAGGTTGGAGGGATCCAACTGGATTCCTCTACATTTATTTAAATTATTTAATATTATATGTTGTGATTATTTGATATTCTATGGTGAATTATATTGGAATATGTAATGCTATGGTTTGCTTGAATATATTTCGGTACACTGAGTTATCAAATATATAAATTGAATTTTGGAAAGACAATAAAAGAGTGGAGTTTTAAGTAAAATAATTATAGCGAACATGAATAAATTAAGAATGAATTGAAAAGGAATGGAAATGATACTAAAATACTAACTAATCGATAACTTCGAGTATGAAAAAAAAGAATTTTGAATAAACAGAAATAATCAATTTTAAACCTTAAGTGACATTATTTAAAGGAATGAAGAATTTATTTTAAAATCCAATTATTTTTAAATTTATCAAAATAGATAAAGAAGGAATGTTTTTCAAAATGGAGTAAATTGGAAATAAATTTGGAAATTGATTCAAGTGTTTGAAATTGGAAATTTAAAGGAGAATGTGACTATGGAATTTATAAATTGAGTTTATAACGGAAAAGTAAATTATATCAGTGGATATTCGGGAAGAATAAATTCAAGGTGGGAATTTATTTAAGGAGCGGGAAAAATTGTTTAAAAATAAATAGAGATTCATTTTTAAAGAATGTGAAGAGAAGTAAATTTCCCTGGATAGCCAAGTACGATTTCAAAGCAAATTTCCAAGTATAAGTTAAAAGTTTTAAGTTGTTTTAAGAAAGTATGCTTTAGAAAATTTATTATTTATAAATTTTTAAATTCTAAAGTAAGTATTTTCAAAATATATTATCGTAACAAATATTTAAAAGATGATTTGGTATTTTGTTTAAAGGAGAAAATCTAGTTTATATTTTATAAAGTAACCTTGTTTCAAATACTCCTAAAGTATTATTTTTAATTAAGTATTAAAGTAGTTTTCTCTAAACTTAAAGTTAAAGAACATTTCTTACAATAAAGTGTTTTTAAATTATTATAAAGAAATGTAAAGTTTTGTGCTTGGTGATTTCAGTGGAAATAGAAAATATTTGGGAAATTTATTTTGTAAAAGGAAGGTAGTTTGAAACTGTTTTCAAAAGGGCTGGAAATGGAAATACATCTTACGAAGATATTTTGAGATAAATAAATATTTTGGGAAATTATTTAATGTTTGATGGTTGTTGTGAACGTTAATTGATAGTTAAATAACTCATTATCAATAATGGCCAATGCGTTGATCGTTTCAAAGTGACCGGGATCGGGATTAATTTCTCGAAAACCACTTCGATCCGGTTTGTACGTTTTCGTGGAAAAACGAGTTAGGAGTCGAAGATGGAGCAGTGAAGTGCAAGGGCTAGTCGCTACTAATCCTAAGGATATTTCCAAAATGGATGTACTGGGGTAGTGCCTTTGTTCCGTTTGAACCCGGGACGGACTCGTGTGGATGAATGCTTTAAGAACATCATCTGGTGGACGATGATCATTCTAAGGGATATGTTCTAAAAGGTAACACTTAGCCTCAAGCCTCATCACCGGGAATGATTGAAAATCAGGGGTTATGCAGCAAGGCTTGGTGGGCAACAACCATTTCCAAGTGGGGTCATCCCTGTCTAGATGTCTCCTTTATTTCGTCTTAGTGGTGTGGTTGCTGATCCCAACCATGAGGTGATCTTACTCGGGATTATCCAGTAAGGGATAGTCCGTGTCTTGTGTTGTAGAGGGTCAGGAGTGATCCTCGGTATACTGATCTAGACCAGGTACTGTGAGAGGTGGTACCCCAGCGCCTAGTCATTAGTTGGAAATCCATTCTCCCTACGAGCCTTTTACAAGTTTTGTTTATATTATGCACTTTGTGGCTAGTAGCTGGAATTTAATCATGTAACAACTTCGGCTATTTTAATAAGTATTTGTATATAGACCTATTATAATATCATAGGATTTTAATAAAAATGTTTTAGCTATCGTAGGGTAAAAACCCGACATGTTTATTTATGGCGTGGTCTTACGAGATGCTTTTGTTTTCAAAGGATTTTGAAATTTTAATAATCAATTTGAGTGTGATTTCTCACGCTGGTGTTGCAGACTGACTCGGGTGTTTTTTAACTATAATGCTCGGGTCAGACCGAGTATTATATGATACAGGATATGAGGCTGTGGAGCTCAGGCGACGAGCGAGGATGGCGGTACATACTTCCAT
Source organism: Allium cepa (assembly GCA_030765085.1). Lineage (NCBI taxonomy): Eukaryota > Viridiplantae > Streptophyta > Magnoliopsida > Asparagales > Amaryllidaceae > Allium > Allium cepa. The sequence continues at coordinate 603,761,990 of CM060945.1, read as the reverse complement.
ACTTGATTACTCTTCCGCTGTGTTCCAGTTATATGTTATTGATGTTGATGTACTCGGATGATGTATGTAAAAAAGATATAGTTTTCTTTTGTGTAAAGATCATTAAATAGTTATTCTATTTTATTCCGCTACGATAGTAAGATTCTACTGTTGTTTTGTTTGTTTTCTCTTCTTCTACCTCTTCTTCTTTAACCCAAATGGCTCGTATTTCTGTTCAACTTGAGTTGATTGATGTAGATAGTGTTGACTCATGGGGTTCGGATGTGCGGATCATTTCAAGCTTAATTATTTCATCAATCAAAGGAGGATAGACAAGCTCGAGTTTAAAATTCTCTTACTCTCAAAATAAAATGGTAGAATACCAAGATAAGACTCTCCCATTTAATTCTACGGTTTCCAAAGTGCTATTATGAAATTAGCGAACCATTGAATTTGCCTAGCAACACACAAGATTTCGAAGGCGTCTCACCTTCGAATGAGAACACAACAAGATGTTGCACAAATGATCAATCAAATGACATTGATTTCTCATAAGCTTCTCGAGTAGAGTCGGGATTTAGCACAACTCCAACCCGAATTCTAACCAACAAAATGATTACTGATATGATTTTTCATATGACATTACCGAAGGAACCACACCGATACAAGATACGCATAAAAGATGCAAGATAGATCAACCAAAAGACGGTTTCTTCAAAGGGCATCAAACTCAAACGGCAGCGTAAATGCATGTCGTTAGAAAATAACACAAGAGTAAGATAAACACTAGGACCTAAAATATATGTATATACTCTCAGTCAAAAATTCTTAAGTTTCAAAAATTCGGTATCTTTATAATTAAACCACAACTTTCAACACTTAGAATTTTTTTTCTTCAAAACTTCTTACTTAGATTTTAAATTTAAATTCATTACTCTTTAATATAGCACTTACACAATGAATAAATAATTTCAAACTCATAATTCCCTCTTATTACAAAAATGAAATTTCCCAAAAGAATTTTATAAATTCATATCCATAGATCCATAAAATAAAATTTAAAATTTACCTCTCCCTATTTTCAAAAAACTAAAAATTCCAAAATAAGTTACATATATTATCCAAAAAAAAAATTCCTACTTCTCACTCCCATAAATATTAATTTCTAAACTTAATCTCATTAAAACATAGTTGATCATGTCTGATTGTCTCATCGCAACGTTTAATAAATTCCTATCGATAACGTTGATCAGGCGCATCGCCTAGAATTCTTAAACACTCGATAGACGCCCCAACACAAAGAAAAACATTTTATAAAAGAATTCCTTATATAATACTCAAAATATTCTTTTTTTTTCCTCAAACAATTTCGGTTCTTCTTAAATCTTATCTTCAATTAAAAGATTTCAAAACTCTATTTTAATCAATTCGAAATCATAAACACCAAAAGAATTCATCATGTTATTCTTAGAATACTTGATTGAAATGATTGATGGAACAAACTAGATTGTTTGTCATTCCGCATGGTATAACAAACTACTCAAAAAATCACATGAGTATGGAATGTATGTAGAATGTTACTTTCCGCAACTCGTAGCTTACTAAAATCGATGTAGGGTCAAATTAAAGGATGGCCCTAAAACCACTCACTAGGTTAAAAGAAATCTATGAGATATAAAAGCAATGGCAAGATATCTTCTCAAATGAGAAGAAGGGACACAAATTCTAAATCATTACTTCGACCGGAGTAATGCAACAAAGTTCATCCACAAATGAGTATCCAATGGGGATATCTTGAAGGATGCATAAATAACAACAGATGAATAAATCCAATCGATCATCTCATTTCCTCAGTGGACATTCTCGTGGAATAATGGCCAAAAGGATAAGAGTTGTAAATATGGTCAATACAACATTCAATTGCCCAATGGGGTGACAACCCCGAAAGGACTCCCAGAAATCAACGTAGTTATCATGAGTTGAATTTGAGATATACCATCAACATCTCGAATCCCAAGAGCAAATACAGAGACTTTAGAATCATATTTTACATTCTGAAAAAAAAGAACACAAATCAATAGGATTACTATATCTAAACATAGTATCCTTCAAATCACAGAATGTGGCTTGATAATATACAAACCACTTATCTCAAATTATCTGAAATTCTAGAATGGGACTTTAGATAGAAATTACTATGCTAATTCACATGAAAGGATAAGCCATACGGGATAAATCCTAAAATCCTCATACATCAAATTGAGCATTGCAGATCCATATAATAGAAATCGCAATTCACAAAGATATCACAAGATGTCAAAGATCATCCACAAACTCCTTCGATACAGATGAGTATTAGGTACACGCATCGAAGAGGACTCAAATAGAATAATTACAAATAATTACTTTTAAGATAGGACACCATTAAACCAATTTGGATGACTATGGAATAAATATATTCCTAGACATATCCTAAACTTATCTACTTCAAAGAATCAATGAAAAGCTTATGACACAAAATAAATGGATTTGTAACACTCATACTATATTTGGATGTATCATTATATATGTTTCGATTCCTTGTTTATCATATTTTGTTCTTAATCTAGCTCTGATACCAAGCGGTGACGCCCCACCCCGAGACCCACATTAACAAAGAGAATTACTGGGCAATTCTGTTTGCTAATGCGGAGAATACGGCTGGTTAGGAGCGACCATCTATAATCTTATCTTAAACATCTACTACATACGTCGATAAATGCCCTGTATTTTTTTTCTATTTCAAGTGAATCGACATATCCACTAAATGCTTAATACAACACTATAGGTGGCTAATGGATCTATCAGAACAAAATACAATAACAGAATGCATATCACATCGCAGAGCCGTAATCATCATGTGGGTATACACACACACACATATACACAGATACATCCCAGTGTGATACAAACTAATATACAAAACTGGTACAGAGACTACACTATATACATCTAATCAAATACGTATCAGAGTCAACTGGAAAGAAATATAAATTACACAAAAGTTCTAGGCTGATACCAAGTAGTTGCATCAAAGTTAAGTCCCGTAACTGATAGCTAACCTGAAACAACTCGGTCCGACCCGAGTATAAAATACGCGGGTCAGTCTAGCTAAAACAATCAGTTAATAAGGATAGACGGTAATATGAAGCATAAGATACAAGATGATAATTCTTCTCAAATGAGAAGAGGTAAACAATGTCATTTAAGTATACAAAGACCTCAAAAGGGGTAAACTCGACAATAACACTCAAATAATATAAACAATCACTGATGTAAATCTCCAAATCAAAACTCATGAAACTCAACAAGAATTTATAATTCCCATATTAAAATCACCATAAAACAACATATATATACCTTTCTCTAACTCAAGGCTATAAGTAAATTCAACATCTCAAATTGGTGAAATCGAAATCAAAAACTTATAAAAATTCCCTAGATTGGCCAAATCCCATTTACATGCCAAAGCGATGCCGCATGTGCCATTCTCAGATGGCCAAAGCCTCTGACAAGGTCTCTAATACCTCCCAAAGCAGTTCGTCCTCATGACAAGGTCGCTGACACCTCTCCAAGCCATTTTGTCAGCCCTAATAAGGTCGCTAACACCTTCCAAAGCAGTTCGTCCTCATCACAAGGCGGCTAACACCTCTCAAAGCAGTTCTGTTAGGTAAATATCGTGAATGTGTCACATACTCATGGATAGGAATCCGAAAAGTGTTAACGTGTGTCTCATACCACACGTTCGCACTTAGCAGCTTACTAGCCGCTAGTCGATGCCACACAAGAAATATCATAAAACTCAAAAAATCATATTTCACCTCATCTCATTGGCGAATGGTAAAGAGATACCATACTCGTCTCATGTCATCGACAAATATTAAATGGCATCTTAACTTGTCTCATCTCATCGATAAGTGAAAACATCGTGATGGTTCCTCATAAACCATAAATCTCAAAATATGAAATCATATACTTGAGACTTGCCTTATATCATTGGCAAGTAAATAAAACATTGTGATGGTTCTCATCGACCATACTCCTACATAGGAAATCTCAAACCATAATACTTGCCAAATATTGGCCATCTTAAATAATTCCGATAAATAAGAATTATAAAACTCAAAATGCGCCATAAAATGGCAGAACATCTTAAAATCAATAATCTCAAATAGCTTGGATCGCACAAGTCCGGAATTAACCGAAATAGTAAACGCACATGTCCCATTCCACGTGTTTTACTAAATCTTTAATTCTCTTTCTCAGTAAAAGTGTATGTTTTATATTTAAAATAGTTTACTAGAGAAAATAAGCTTTTAAAACTATTTCTCGAAAAGATTAATAAAACCAATATTTGAAATTATTTTATTATAGAAAATAAATAGATTTTATATTAGAAAATTAATTTTAAAACTATATAATAATAATTTGAAATGTTCATTTATTTCAAAGATCACTTCAAAAGTGGTTTAGTGAAAACTGTGCTAAAAAACAATGAAAAACAAGAAAGATAACTCAGGACCGATCACTTGAATTCAATACAGATTCAGTTTAAATTTAACCTAAAATCAATTCCAATTCTATTTAAATTTGAATTTATATTTTTCAAAATATAGCCAGCTTATTGAAAGGAATCACGGCTCTCAAAACATTTCAAAATAATATCAAAATCGAACAAGAATGAGAGTAGAATAAGCTAGTATAATTCTCAAGTCAATGATTTATTTTTGTCGTTTTGCTCCCGGGACAACAACAAAAAAATCTAGTTTTCACCAAGATAACTTCAAAATTTCAGAAAACTGAAAACATGAAGCTTTTAGCACAAAGTTTAAGCTTTCCATAACATCTAAAATTATTGAATTTGAATAAGAATCATGAAAGATATGGCCAATATAATTCTCACATTTCAAATTCACTATCGCTGTTGTTCATTCTCAGGGCAGCAGAAAAGCAATAAGGTTTCGACTATCTTAACCTCAAAATTTTGCAAAATTGAAAACAAAAAAGATTTATAAAATAATCTAAGTTTTCTAAAACATCAAGAATTATGTAAATCCGACAAGAAATGTGAAAGATATGCCAAATTTACTAACTGTGTTTAGTTTGGATAACGTAATTATCAAAGTGGCAGAGCTGAGAGTTTGCAATAGGATTTCGATCAAATTATACTCAAAATATTAAAATGTGTTCAATATAAATTTTGTTACACACAAAATAAGCTTTCTGAAACTTCAAAAATCATCCAAATCCGATAAGAAACAAAGAAGATATGCACAATTTACTAACTGTGTTTAGTTTGGATAACATAATTATCAAAGTGACATAGTTGAGGGTTTGCAACAAAATTTTGATCAATCTATGCTCAAAATATGCAAATGTGTTCAACATAAAAGTTGTCTTACACAAAATAAGCCATCCTGAACATCAAAAATCATCGAAATACGACAAGAAACAAGGAAGATATGCATAATTTACTAATTGTGTTTAGTTTGGATAACATAATTATCAAAGTGACAGAGCTGAGGGTTTACAACATGATTTCGATCAAACTATGCTAATAATATGAAAATGTATTCAACATAAAAGTTATTCCGCACAAAATATGCTTTCCAGAACTTCAAAAATTATCCCATTCTGATCAAAAACGAATATGATATGGCTAAATCAATTTTGGATTCAAACTTAGGAAATTTAGTAAAAGATAGAATCATACACTTATTTTCAATTGTATTTCAGGTCAAAAAAATTTCGAAATCTCAAAAAGTAATCAATATAGAAATTGTTCCTTACCGAATCTTTTTTCTAACAACAAAAGAATGACCTCAAACGATAAGAAACGTTATAGTTATGGCTATTTTACTTCAGCGCATTCCTATTATATTTCAGCAATATACAATAAACGATTTCTACCTCATCTTAGCAATTACAGTCAAGATTTAGCTAGAAATGTGAGTTAATAAACTCACCTTACTGGAATGAAAATAAAAACTCCAATTTGTGTTGAAAGAAGCAAGCTTTGATGGGGAAGGAGCTTCAAATAACCTGAATTGGAAGAAAACTGTGCATGCAAAAGAAGTTTTACAATAAATTAGAAAACCCCTTGCAGAAATTAGGAATTTGATGAAATTTTAGGGCTTAGAGTTTGATTACCTTTTAATTCACTCTAGTTTGAAGAAATTTCAGCTTGAATTGAAGAAGGGTTAATTTGAAGGCTTGGGTTTGCAAAATGGTGGTTTCTCTAACAGAAAAGAGGAAGAAGGTGAACTTGTGTTAGAACGTACAAGAATTGGTTTCTTCTCTTTCTTATTATCTGGCTAAGTCTAAATGGGCTTATGGATCCAAAATTAAAAGAAAAAAATCAAATGGCATAAGTTAATTATTTATCATAAAACCAAGTGCATTCTTATATGCACTAATTTACAAAACAAAGTCATTTTCCTTTCAATTTTCAACCAAACAAAATTTGTAAATTTACATACACATGAAATAAATTATTTTGCACTATGAAAAGACTAATTTTTATTTTTAAATTATTACTATTGTTAAAATCCTTTATTTCACAATAATACATAATTTACTCAAATAAATGAATAAAAATTTATTTTAAACTTCTAAAATTCCACAAAAATACTTTTCTTACTTAGAAAAATATTTTAAACCGTTTAAACTCAAATTTATAATTAAACTCATTTTTAAATCAATTTCCATCTGTTTATTTAAATAAACAACCTTTAAAAATCTCATACTTCTTTTAAAAATTATTAAAAGAAGTAATCGGCAATAATTAATACATTTATAGCATTTTCTATAAATAAAACCCATTTTCCCATCATTATTTACCCAAATAAATAAAATAAAGTTTTAAACTTTATTTTTATCATTTTATTTCCAAAATTCACCGTTTATTCCAAATAAACAAATAAAATTTCTAATTTTATTTTAATTTACAATATTAAAGTATAACTATCGTTATAGTTAATATTAACAGGTAATTTCCAAAACCTGGGTTGTTAAATTTATTGTGCAAATATTTCAAAACTAAATAATAGAACATTGAATTGTTGAATCGTAATTACGAACCATAGTTTTGAAATTGTTTAATACCCAAAATTTTAAATATATTGAAATTGAAATGGTTTATTGAAACTGAAAGTGGGTTGAATGTTATGAATTGAGATTTAATTTAAAGTTAATAAAATTATGAAGTCGAGGAACTTATTTTACTTTATAAAGTAATTTTAAATTCAAAATAATTTTTTTCGTATACTATTTGATATCCAAATCATTTAAGTTTTGGAAGTTATGGTTTAGAAGCTATGAAGTTCAAAGTATTATGTTTTGAAAGGTTATATTTCAAATGTTTTGTTTCCAAGTGTAAAAATTTGAAAGTACTATGATTTTGTAAAAAAGAATACATTTGAAATAAAAATGATAATACATTGATTTCGGATTTCTTTAAGATGATATCATACTGATATAGTTTTTGAAACGGAAATGATATCGTAATTATATGGTTTCGAAATGGGTATTATATACTGGTTTTGAAGTATAATCATTTTAAAATGACCGTGGTGTTATAATAACGATTAGTTCCTAAAGAGACCGAGATCGGATATGGACATACTCTCTGTCGATACCAAAAACCACTTTGACAACCGTGTATGCGGTGGAGATTCCAGAATGAAGTAGAATGGCGGCGGCGTTTCCTTTGAGGTAAATACGTGGACCCGACTACCATGAGTTGGCATAAGGTGGCTAAAACAGGAGCGATTGACGGGCTAATGATGTAGCACCTTTGATCGGACACATCCCTTCGATATTATACTTTGACTTTCAGATTGATTCCGTGGCCACTTTTGATTTTTATTTGGGGGCCTTGCTCGAGGTGGGCAGTAGCTGCAACTATGCGTTACCACCGGCCCAGAAGCGTAATTGGTATGTCTATCCTAGCATTGCCTAGTTGTGCCATGTCACTTACCATAGCACGCCTTGCACGAGTTTGGTTTTCTTCCGCAGCCCGTGTGGTATCCTCTGGTGGCTTTTCGATCAGGAGGAACCATGATACTGGATGGACTACTTGGACTATTACATGTTAAGGCGGAAAATGCAAAGCCTTAACGCTATTTAAAAGTAAGTTTATTTTACTATAGACACTATTATAATTGCGTATATTACTACATAATAAATAGTTTAACGAATCCTTAGGAGATGTAAATCCCGATCATCTCTTAAGTTACACCACTCACGTTAGACACTGGATAGGAGATGTCAAATCCCGTAAACATCTCTGACTCCATTCCACTCATATTATTTACTATTGATTTAACTTACATAAGATCTTTTAATTCTGAATCGAGTGTTTTGTCTTTTCAATTCGTTTAGGTCAGCCTGAGCATTTAAGGATTTGGAAGACCGTATTCTGGAGGACGAAGACGAAGATTTATTATTATTTATTATAGTATTCAACTACATTCATACTGTTCCGTTGCATTAATTATTATTCTATAGTATGTGTAACTTTGATATGTATTGTATAAATATAATCGAATATTTCGTAAACAACTTCATGAACTGTTTATTTGGTTATTATATTTTATCATTCCGCTGGAAGACTCTATTTTATTTTTTCTCTGCTTTTCTTATTTACCCCATAACAATCCGCCCTTCTGTATGGTTTGAGTCTGACATGTGTGGTTTATCGTCAATTTAAAGCGTACAAAAAGACAGGATGTTACAATTTCAGTTGGAACCCTCCAGCCTGTTTTCCTGCATCCATATATGTTAATAAAACAAAAAATACCAATCCCACTTCGAGGAGGATACCGCGATAAATAAAGCCATCCGCTATTTTGCAGGCGCGTAGGGTCTCATTCGCTATAATGTGGTGGAACATTACACCAAATACTAGTATATATATTTTACTATATATATTTAACATCCGAACAGATAAAATTTATAAATTCATTCAAAAAACCAATAATTTAAATCCAACATTTTTAAATTATACAAGCTATCCAAATGAGTGAGATTTTACTCACCTCAATTTTATAAATACAATCTGTTCCAATTTTTAAATTAATATTTGCCCCAGAAAAATGTCCAATTAACTCTGGATTATAATTCACGATTTGTCTACCTCGCACAAATTTATTACGCGTTAATTAAAAATTCGAGATTAATAAATATTTAAAATTTACATAACCTAACTTAAATTCAAAATTTAGATTCCCCTCACCTACATCTCGTTCCAAGCAGAGAAGACCTCGATTGCCTAGGCAAAACTCACTATCAACTTTGATCACTATTTCCATGCCTCCTTCCCATGCATGAACACAGCCACGCCGCCATCCTCCTACAGCCACCGCCTGCACCACATCGCTCCATTGTCATCCCGTTGTCCACTCGACCACCGCAGCCTCAACTTAGTCGCCACCTCGCATGAAATCTCCTCCCAGGCTCACGACTTTGGTCGTGTTTCGAGCTCCAGTATCGCCGATTGGCCACTAGCAACCATCGCTCACTCATGAAGCATCACTAGACCAGCCTCGCCACCCAGTACTAATGACGACCCCAAACTCGACGTCGACCCCACCTTAAAACCACGTCGTTATCCAATCGGAGCACGCGAACCCAACTCTCAACCACTGTCGCACGCTTTGCCTTGCCTCCTTGCCTCTTCCTACAACGATTTCGTTGTGGCGAAAGAATGTCGAGCGCGATTCCCTCTTTTTTCAATACGATAACGAGATTTCTTTTTTTCTTCTGTCTCTTTCGATTTTGAAAGAATGAAAGGGAAAGGGTATGAACTGAAAGAAAAGAGGGGGACGTGAATTTAACCATGATGGTGGGGTGTTTTAGAATGCAAGTCTTGATTTTGACATGTTATAATATTATTTAATTATAAATATGTCATTTGATGCAACTTAAAATTTCGATAACCTATTGAGGCATGCCGCTAGGCGTTTATAATGTTATACCCCTACCCCGAACGCAGGAAAATGTTTCAAGACCTAATTCGGTCGTATGGAGAACGCAGCTTTTTGGACTCAATTATTATATTAAATTTTCGACATTATATTCAACGCGTTTCTATCCCGTACGATCAAAAGATACTTCCAAACGCTACGAAATTTGAAATCCGATAATAGTATACTATTACGGCATCTAATGGAACTAGTTTCGTCGAATTTTGAGACTGTGCCAAGAATCGCTATTTTAACTCGTCGATTAAATCGACGATTTAAAAATTTTACGAAATTGCTTGAAATTCTAGTTTTAAAATCTTTCTTACTCAATTCTAATTCAAATATAATTTATATCAACATTAGAAATCGTTTCGGTTTCATATTTAACTCCAATTCTATCATTTTAAATGATTTTTTATTATAACTCAACAATTTATTTTATTAATCAAATCGCTATATTTGGAACATAAGTTTTTATTACACTATTTTTGATCAATAAACTTCATATTAAAATTCCATTCACATTTCAAAACTTAACATTTAAATAATTTAAATGTTCAAAATCAACGACCAAAAATCCGGGTCGTTACATATTAAGTAAAGTGGTATTTAAATAAATGGTTATATGATTTTTAGAAGACTGTCCATCTTTGAGAGGATAATATTATGAATGTTTTATGGAGTTTATAAAAAACTCTAATGGAGTTGGCAAGGGTTCCCAACTCCCCAACAGAGGGAAAGGGTTTGAGCCTCGGTAGCTTCACTTTAGCAGCTTGTAATTCATGGAGGCATGTTATAATCCCTTAAAATGAGTTGAAAATCTAGAGGTCGAAAAGCGCCTCTACAAGAGCCCGGCTAAAAAGATGGGTCGGTTGGGGCGAGCCTGCCGATTCCCTACCTCTACTCTCTAGAGTATGGCTTTTCAAAAAATATTATTACTTAAGTAACAAAATAAAAAGGTCTTTGGGGACTAATAATAATAAAGAGATATTTACCATGAATTATTTTTAGAATAAATTGTTTTAATTTTTTAGGTTAATAACACTAAAAAGGATTTTGGGATTTAACATAGAATGCTGTTATAATTGAATGATATGTAACAATAAAGTGGTTGTGACAAATAAATGATTTAAATAAATATTGCTGTTTTGATGTAAAATGATAATAACATTATTTTGAAGGAAATTTGTTGGAAAGTATTATTTTTCGATTAAAGAACGATGTTTGAGGTATTTAAAGTAATACGTTGGAAACAATGGATTTTTGAAGTATATTATCAGATTAAAATGGATATATATACACACTATTTTGAGATGCTATAAAAAGTATTCTTATAATAAACACTACTAAGGTGATTTATTAAGAAGAAAATAATAAGTTCAAATTTATTATTTTAAATTGTTGTGATATATGCTATCAAAAAGTTATTTGAATTTACATATATAGGTGTGTGTGTGTGTGTTGTGTGTGTGTTGTGTGTGTATGTTAAGAGTTGGGATATGATTTTATAAGACGTGGGAAGTATAAGAGCTTATTTAAGTAAAATGTTCCTAAAAGTTTAAATAATAGAAAATGGGTTGTATAACAAGTCATCGATAGAGGATGACTATATTTTTCTAGGTATTGTTTTTTGAGTATGATGTCGTACTAAGGTTGTAACGACCAAGCATTTCAAACCATTCAAATCGACAATCATCCACACATATCGGACTTGAATTGCTCAAAACAACATATTGTTAAATTATATTTGGCAAAACATAACATATACCGTAAATAAATAAATTGCAGAATCACAAACACATAGTAATATAACAATAAGCAATGGAATAGATAAATAGTAGTTCATGAAGCTACTATAGAACATTAGAGTTTAAAACAAAATATAATAGGAATCTTAAATACATAGGAGTCTCTAATACATAAAAAAATGACAAGTCTGAACAAACAACTAGAAATAACTGGAAGAACTGAAAGCTAAATAGGTAATGATGGACCTCCGAGCAAAGCTCCAAGGGTGAGTCTCAAATGTTGTGTCACTCAGTCTGACTTGAGCATAAAGAAAACAAAAAAAAATGCTCGAGTCAGGATTACCATTCTTACACCAGTAAATCAACTAAAGTGAAATGTCAAAATTAAATGCAAGTAACTTAAAGGATGTTTGGGATTCCATCCCTTAAGGATCCGGTAAACTATCTACATACATAGTACAATACGCTACATAGATAATGTCTATAGTAAAGTAAACTATTAAAATAGTGTTAAGGCGTTACCTATATCCCCTTTAACACATTTTACATAAATGTCGTTGTTTATACAGCACTGTAAACTCCATCAGACCGGTGGGCTATCAAGGAGCACTCCATAGGTACGATAACAAACTAAACTCGTAGAAGGCACGATAAGGAATGTGATAAGAATGCAAGGCAATTCCTAGGGTAAGATGCTGTCGTTTTATGGATCCAGACTGATGGTAACGCATAATAGCTACTACCGCCCAACTCGAGACACACTCCCAAACCAAAGGAATACCCAATCAAATCATGAAGTAATAGAATAAAATCGAAGAAATATGCCTGATAGGGGGAGCGACCACACTTGGCCTGACATGGCTCCTACTTTAGCCACATCAAGCTGATTTGAAGGAGTCGGGGCTTCATTCATACCTCATATAGACGTTCGCCAGCCATCCTACTTCGTTCTGGAATCTCCACCACGTGCATAGATGTTAAAGTGGTTTTCGGTATTGGTAGAGAGTTTGACAATATATGATCCCGGTCTCTTTAACAACCAAATATTTCACACTGTGGTCATTTTATTTCAAACAATTCATACTTCATATCAAAATACAATATTCATTTCAAAATCATATCACTTTCGAAATCATAGCACTTCCAAAATCATAACAATAAAATAGTTTAAACCATCATATCAAAGTATTTGCATTTAAATCCATTAAATCCAAATCATAACAGTTCCAACTTAAGCAGTTTAAATATTGAAAATAGTTTATATATATTGAAATATTTGTAAATCAAAAATATTTTATATAATTTAAAATAGGTTATAGATAAAATAGTTTATATATTAAAATAGTTTATATATTAAATATATGTATATGGAAAATAGTTTCAAATTAGAATTATTTCTTCCGGTTTCACAAATCAATCCAAATCAAATTTAGTTCAAAAATTGAATTTCAATCAATTTTAGTTCATCAATTTCAATTAAAAAGATTAAAGGTTCAAATCAAATTCACCTTAAAACAATTTTAATTTATATCGATTTCAAATCTAGATTTGAACTACTAATTTAAACCACTTCCATATAAATAGGTTTTCAAAGTTTAAATATCCAAAAAAAATTACAATAACTCAATTTGATAAATTTCATTTATACTTCAAATTTCAACTTTACATTTTTTTATATTTGAAAATATTTACTTAAAACATTTACACAAAATCTCAAATTCAAAATTAAATCAAATATTCAATTTCAATTTTAGTTAGATTTAAAGTATTCACTTTTATAAATATTTAAATAAAGTTTCAAATTACAAATTTAAATCAAAATTAAATATCTAAGTTCAATTAATTTTAATTTTGAAAATATCCACTTAATCACTTTATAAACATTCAGATAAATCTCAAAATACAAACTTAAAGCAAAGTTAAATAATAAATATCAAACTTTATAATCACTTTTAATTAGGTCAAGTTATAAAATCATATCTTTCAAAATCTCAAAGTCTCCAATCGTTTCTTGTTTGTATTCAATTATCAAACCAATTAAATTACAAAAAAAAATTCAGTTTATCTTTCCAACCTTAATTTATTAAAGTTATTACAAAATCTGTTTTATAAATGTTAATATAAATTTAAATAAATATTTAAACATATTATATTTATATGTTAGTTAAATTAAATTTTTATTAAATTAATTTAAACTACATTAAATCCTTCTATTAAATCTATTTAGATATTATTTTACATATTTTAAAAATATAATATATAAGTAAAGTCTTAAAATTTTCATTTTCACAACTTAACTTATAATTTTAAAATCTCCAAAACATATAATTTAAAACCAATTTTTTTACACATATTAAAATAAAAATCTTTGTATGATTAAAAAATAAAATCAAAACTCATATATTTCCTCTCAAACTTTGAAAATCATTTTTCAAAAATAGACCAACGGTGTCCGTATACAATTTTCTATCCTATGGTCAAGTGATATGGATATATATCATTTCAATCTCCAATAATTTATTACTACGGGTATATATCATGTCAATCTACAATCCTAAATTTCAAAGTCAATAAAATCGCTTTGGTTTATCATTACAACCCATAACTATTTTTCCTAATCTATAATATCGTTCGTGTATTTATCATTTCAACCCATAAGAATTTTCTTGTGACGACCCGGAATATTTGATCTTTTGAAATGGGAATATTTAATTAATTTTGAATATTTGAAAGTTAATTTTAACTTGAATTCTAAATATCACTATTTATTCGACAATTAAATTATCGGATTAAATAATTTGAAATTTGATAAAATATGAAATCTGAGATTTTAAGCTAGTTAAAATATAATTTGAAGGCTTATAAAATTTATATTGATAAAATTGAAGATAATATAAGTGTTAAAATTGAATCCAACACTGAATTGTTTAGTTTTGAAATTTTATAGTTTAATTTGAATTTAAAAATAGCCTTCCGAGGCATAGCCTCGGAATTCAATGAAACCAGTACCAATTATTATCGGATTTCTGATTTCGTATTGATCGGAGTTATTGTGTGAGCGAACGACAGGTAAACGCGCTGAAAATTAAATCGGAAATTCAATTTAATAACTGGATCCAAAAAATGTTACTTTCTCCATACGATCGAATTTGGGCTCGAAACCTTTTCCATTGTGTTCGGGATAGGGGTTTAATGTTATGAACGTCTAGCGGCACGCCTCGATAGGAGTTCGTGATTTTAGGCTATGTTAGTCGGGACGATTTCAATTTAAATAACATATGAGTTAACCAGTCAAATTAAATCACCTCAGTACTTTTTGATTTCACCTTCAAAACACTATAACCATTTTTCCTTCTACCATACGCTACCTACTCTCCTGAATTTGCGCTGCTCTCGTCCACGAGAAGATAACATAGTCGACGCTTTCTTTGTTAATCCCAAATTTAGGTCGAGAGTCATACATACGGTCAAACGAACTCGAAAAAAAATAAAATAAAAATAATGGCCAAATAGATTTCGCTAAATCGACGTCTCATTCGAAGATAGGTCCGTGTCGTTCAAAATCAAAGGGGGAATCGAAGAGTGACAGTAGGAAACTCGAGCTCGAGCTAGGGAAGCTTGGCCTAACTCGTCGAGATCTGATCTCGTTCCAGATAATGAAGTAGCGATTGGGCATGTTTCAGGAGATGCCTTGAGGAGGGGCGACACGTGGAAGGGTTGTTCGCGAATTGGGGTTGTGCGAATGGCAGAGAGGGGCAGTGGCGAAGCATCGCGAAGCACGCGTGGAAGTAGTGGCATGGTTTTGGGCGTGACATGGTGGAGTCGGCAGCTAGGGCTTCGATTCGATAGTTAGGTAAGGTATTTCTTTATTTAATTATTTGTTAAATTGTATAAATATGTATATACAGATACAGGAAGTTTTTTTAAAAAAATTAAAAAATTAATTGATTAATTATTCTCGATTTAGAGATTTATATTTGAAAATGTATGTTTATACAGAGAAGTAAATTACTGCTGATATTTACTGAAACAGAAAATTAATCTATAAGGTTCGGAAAAAGTAAATAGGAATTTTAAAAGTAAAATAAAATAGTTTCAAAGGGAAATTAATAGCTTAAATAAAATCATTAGTCAATCAAAGTTATCAAATGGAAATTAATTATTTGAATTGTACAAATATTAATAAAATCATCTAATATTTATTCAAGGTCCATATCTAAAAGGAAACATGTAACAACCCTGGGATTTTTGTAACAATAAATTATCGTCAAATGACGATTTAATTTGGTTGCTAATTGCTTTTGGCATTTAACCAATCGAAATTCGTTTAAAAAATTAGTTAATGTTTTTGGACTTTAAAAATTAATTTTAGCCCCTATTTTGTTTGATGCCGTGATAAATCCAATACCCGTTCCCCTTTATATTTCATTGGAAAACCCTAAACCTAAAAATCAAAACACACGAACAATATTAAAAATGGCGGCTCGTTTGTATTCGTTCCTCTTCTTCAAATTAGGGTTCGATTTATAAGGGTTTCGGCTGCTTGATTTGAGTTCTCCACGGCTTCGACGCGCAACCATTCGATCTTGGAATGCTTCATGGAGTTCGATCTCCTTGCTTTGTTGAGCGTCTCGTGAGATAACTTCGGCCGCTTGACTGTGTTCGTCTACGCTTCATACTAAGGTGAGTAATTCTATTTACTCACATCTAATTCATCTCTAAAATGGTGCTTCTCCAATTCGATTTTGTTTTGGTGATTGGTGACTCTTCTGACTTGGTTCGATTTTGGTCGATGTTGATAAATTTTTCTATGACTTCGGCAATTACTGTATTTGATTGCGAATTGGGTTTGATCATGTTGTATCGACTTGTTTTGCCTTGTGCTTTAGATTGTCTGACCATTGTATTTCATATATAATGTTGCTCCGTTGTTTTATCCGGTTTCTGATTAAACTTGGTTTGTGCCATGGTTCCTCTGATGCATTTTCTTCTGGTAGCAATTTCGTCTTTGTTCGAGTTTACTTATTGCTTTATGACATCGGGCATTGTATCGTTGAACTGTAGTTCGAATATCATGATTTATGTACTTGATATTGTTCTGACTTCAAGTATATATGTCTGGACTTTGATATGGATACTCAGTATCACTTGCTGTTGTGGTTTTTTGCTCCACCATACCTCTATATTTTTATTTAGTTTGGGATCAATCTGGTCAAAGTTTTGTGCACCTTGTATTTCAAGGTAGTTGTCTTTCATAATGCTGCACATTACTTCGATTCAGTTGAGTTTGCTGCCTTTATGTACATTTGTTACTGCTTCAGTTTCATACATTGTGTCATCTGGACTTGAGAGCTGGGTCAATCGGCTTTCTCGAGTTTCTTTTGGTTTCGGGTATTTGACATTGTTTATGCTTTCTCACTTTTAGTTCGTACCTATATCGAGTTGGCTATGGCCATTGCATTGTTGAGATTGAGTTGTACTGTCCAATTCAACTCACTGTTGCATACATGCTGATTTCATTGTAGTGTTGCAGTCATTAACTTATGTTGTCCAGTTAAGTTCGGCACTTGCGTTGTCGTTGCTTGACTGTTTAGTTTCTTGGCTATTTGCTTGTTTCAACTGGGTTTCATTCTGGGAAAGCATTATATTTTAATTTTCGCACTTGTTCGATCCATTTCAGATGCACTTTAATATGCAGATACAATTGAGCATTGCCTCGGTTTTTCACTCCATATGACTTGAGTCTTCATTTGGTTGTGCACTTGGGCATATAGCATTGAAACTGTACTGGTACCATTTTGATGTTCATCCTTGTTGTATATATGCTTTCTGCCTGGTCATCGGTGTATGAGGTCACTGCCTTGTATCCTGTTACTTGCTGCTGTCCTATTATTTTTTTGCTTCTTAATGTTTATGTACATTAGTTCTTGCTTCATTTTGGAAATTGTCTTTCTCTGCATATTGATATTTTCATGCTTCACTTTGGTAATTGCAGTTTCACTACTGCCTCTTTAAATTGAGTATGCACTTGCATCAGCCACCGATGCATTCATTTGCACATCACTTGGTTGCTTCCTTTTTCCTGTTCTTCTGTGACGATCCGACTTTCCACTCCCAGAAAATCGCACCATCAATTAAGAAAGAAAGGGATAGAAGAAGAAAAGAAAGAAGAGAAAGAAGAAACAACACTAGAATCTCAACAGCGGAACGAATAAATTATATTAATAACATAAAATATTACATAGTTTACATACACTATCAGAGTACACAGATATACAACACATACTAGACAGTTATAAACACCTGTCTAGTATTTACAATATAATGCAACTCAGAGACTGTTAATTCCGCTTTCTCTACGACCTTACGACTTAAGGAAGCTTACGACTTAAGGGAGTACACGACTCAAGGAGGGTACACGACTTAAGGCATTGACGACCTAACAACTCAGAGTACTTCACAACCTACGACTTAAGGTCTGGACGACTTAACAAGTTGAAAGACTCGGCGACTTACGACATAGAGAAGTCTACGACTTAATGGTTTAAAAGAGAAGGGATGGTTCATGACCTAAGGCCTCCACGGCTTAAGGTTTCTATGACTTAAGGAAGTATACAGTCTACGACTTAAGGAAGTCCACGACTCAAGGACATGATGACTTAAAGATTCAAGAGATGGCACGACTTAAGAAGGAAATGAGTTAACGACATAAAGCTATCCGTGACTTACGACCTAGCACGTGTCGTGAGCGACTTAAGCAAATGAAGCGCTGCTTCATTATTTAACATGGTGGCCTCTTAACTCGTACACGATTCAGGACTTGTGTTATTATCTGAAATAAACGAGCTTACCAGTTAAGCCACGACTCATGACCTAGCTTGAGTCGTCCACGACCTAAAGCTACTAAGTAAAAGTCCGATGCCGCGTTACTTATACAAGAGGATGTTGACTCGTGGGCGGCTTAGGACTTGTAACATAAATTCTGATAGATGAGTTAACCTTTGTGAGACCATGGGCTTGGCCAGATAAGTCGGCCACGACCTACCATAAGTCGATCATGACTTATGACACAAGGGGGAAATTTCCCTATAAATACCAACCTACCTCAAGCATGAAAGGGACTTTTGGACAATCTTTTCAAGCGCCGATACTCTGCCAGTTTCTAAACCGACTTTATACTTAAAGTTTCGAAGAACACTACAAGCTACTTTGAAAGACTTTCACACGCCCGACATGGATTCGAAGCCTTTCATCTACATCGAAGCTTAAGCTACTTGCTCAAAGTGTTTTGTAACTAAAGAGATTTATACTTGAAGAGAATTGTATCGCTTTGTAACAGGATCAGTAATAAAGATACTTAAAGTGGACGTAGGCTACTCCCTAAGCCGAACCAATATAAAATCATTGTCTCTTACTGTATTTTCTGTTATTTTAGCTGATATTCTGTTCCCGAACCGTCGGGTGGTGCTTTCACATTCACACTTCACACACCGGGGTGTTAGCGTTTGATTTTAAGCGTTAACATTTTTGGTGCTTTCACTGAGAATTGAACTCAGGCTGGTCTCACCATTGCTTCTTAAAAAGTTATCGAAAGGAATTCTTTTAAAACCAGAAGTTTATTGGAAATAATGGCTCCTAGGAGAAAACGAAGTTCTATAAGATCCGACAATGTTCAAGAGAATACCGCTACCTCTCCTCCTTCAAGTCAAGCAACTCCAACTGTTGGAGTTACACGAGCAGAATTGGACGCCGTAGTTTTGGGGTTGAATCAACAATTGAATGCCCAGAATGCACAGTTGGAGGCTCAGAATGCCCAGAACGCCCTAATCTTAAGTAAGTTGAATGATCTACTTGGGGCTAACCGTCAACCGGTTAATAATGATGAAAACCCTACTGCGGGAGTTCTAGATGGTGTAGGAGGGAACGTTTCTCAAAGAACCGCGGACCCTGTGGAAAAGACACCCCTCCAGGCTGGAGGATCAGGACCGCAGCCGACCCTCCATGTACGGTTGTCAAGACAGAATTCAGAAAGAATGGCTGATGTTTTCCCTCCAGAGCCTTCAAATGATGAAGAATATTTCCCAGGCATGGTTCGTCAGATCATGAAGGAAAGTATGCGAAGGGATGAAGACGAGAAAGAATGGGGTTTTGCTCCAAGCAAAACTCCGTTTACTGAGAAAATCTTGAAGGCAGAATTCCCAAGAAAATTCGTTCCTCCTACTATTCCGGCATACAAAGGGACAAGTGATCCTAATGAGTTTCTGTATAAGTACGATTGGCATATGACGGGTGCTAGAGCGTCTGATGAAATCAAATGTCGTTATTTCCCGGTATATCTTGAAGGTGTGGCTCTATTGTGGTTTACAAAGTTGCCAGTCAGGTCCATTGATCGGTTCTCCGATTTGACCAGGAAATTCAAGGAGCAATTTCGATTGTATGCTTCAAAAGCAAAGGATATAATGTCGTTGCCAAGTCTAGAGCAAAATCCAGGAGAATCGATCTGATCATTTTTGAATCGTTTCAACATAGCGTTGGCTGAGGTAGATAATGCTGAGCCATGCATGGTCCTAACATACTTGATGAGGGCGATTGACAAATCAAACGAATTTGGAAAATGGTTGAAAATGAAAGAACCAAACTCGCTCGACAAATTCTACAAGAAAGCGGATGAATTCATGCACTTGGAGAGCCTCCAAACACCGGTTAAGGCGGTATCAGTAGAAGCCGGGAACAATGGTGTTGCTTCGAACAAGAAAGAACCTAACACTCAGAAAAGGGGAAATGATGGTAGAAAGAAACAAGGAGATGCTAAGAAGGGCCGTCCTTTCAATTTCACGCCCTTGACCGATACCCCTGAAAACATCTTCTTTGCGACCAAGGATGATGTTAATTATCCGACACCACCTAAAATGAGAGTGGGAAGTAAGATGGAAAAAAGTGGAAGGTTCTGCCGGTTCCACAACCAACCCGGCCATGACACCAACGAATGCCGTCATTTGAAAGAGGTAATTGAACAACTCTTGAAAGAGAACAAGCTCCAACAGCATGTGAAAAAGAATAGAAATGCCCCAGCCTCGTCGATTCAAGGACAATAAGTTCCCGCTCACCGTCCTGGCTCAAGTGAGAAGGCCGTAGAACATGAGTCAGAAAGACCTGTCATCAATATAATAATAGGAGGGCCTCACCCAGCAGGCAAAAGCTGGGGCGAGATGGAAAGGTATGCCCGGGCCTTGAGGCATGTACCGGCTGAAGAGAATGTTTTTGTATTAGAAAATGATACACCTTTAAAGCAACAAAAGACTTCCACTGATGATATTGTATTCAGTGCCAGAGATTCTTTGGGTATCGAGGCTCCTACCGTAGATCCTTTGGTCATATCCGCTGGTATTGGGCCGGCTACTGTGAGAAGAGTTCTAGTTTATTGTGGAGCTTCATGCAACATTCACTTCAAGAAGACTTTTGATCAGATGAAAATTCCAATGGCTGATGTTCAAGCTTCATCACTTAAGATTGTTGGGTTTGCTAGAGAACCCAAATAGCCGATTGGGACCATAGATTTGTTTGTAGAACTTGGAAAATGGCTGAGGAAGGTGGCTCGAAAGCAAACCTTTATAATTGTTGAAGAATTCTCTGCCTACAATGCCTTTTTAGGCCGACCAACTCTTGCTGCATTCAAAGTTGTTCTTGCCCCATGGTGTCTGACTATAAAATTCCCCACAGATAATGGAGTTGGTGTGATTAATGGAGACCAAGATGCGGGGCGAGAATGTTATCTTACAGAGTTGCATGAATCATGGAAAAGAGAAACGGGAAAAGGTGCGGTGGCTCCAGTCCGCATCAAAGAACCAACCTTGTAGCAATTACAGGGTGACCTTACACTGGTGAATATAGTGGCGCACGAAGAGAGATGGATCGAAGGAAAACCGGTGCAGGGGAGAATAGGGTAGTACCGGTACAAGTAACAGTGCCGATACCCGTTGACCCAAAGGACCCAAACAAAGTGCTGAATGTGGGTTCACAACTCAACACAACAGTTCAGAATGTTTTGATTTCATTTTTGAAGGAAAATTTGGATGTATTCGCTTGGACTCATGCTGACATGTGTGGAATATCCCCAGAGATTGTAGTAAACACTCTGAACATTGATCCAAAGTTTACACCCGTGAAACAGAAAAGAAGAACTTAGGGCCCAGAAAGGTCGGCAACATTGAAAGAAGAAGTGGATCGGCTCATGGAGAACGGTTTCATCAGAGAATCTACTTATCCAAATTGGGTGTCAAATCCAGTGCTGGTTAAAAAAGCTAACGGAAAATTGAGAGCATGCATTGACTTTTCAGATTTGAACAAAGCCTGCCCCAAAGACTGCTTCCCGCTGCCCAGGATTGATCAGTTGGTGGATGGGACGGCGGGGCATGAATTGTTATCCTTTATGGATACATACTCCGGATATAACCAGATTATGATGCATGAGCCAGATCAAGAGGACACAAGCTTCATCACAGATGTTGGACTCTACTGCTACAAGGTCATGCCTTTCGAACTCAAGAATGCAGGGGCAACTTACCAAAGGCTTGTTAACGCCATGTTTAAACTGCAGATTGGCAAGACAATGGAAGTTTATGTTGATGATATGCTAGTGAAGTCTAAGAAAGCAGTGGACCACATGAATCACTTGGCAGAGATGTTTGCAGTACTTCGAAAGTATAGAATGAAGCTTAATCCCTTGAAATGTTCATTTGGAGTGGAGTCTGGAAAGTTTTTGGGTTTCATTGTGAGCGCTAGGGGCATTGAAGCTAATCCTGCTCAGATCGCTGCCCTGAGAGAGGTCAAAGCTCCAAGAACGAAGAGGGTATTGCAAAGTCTCAATGGAAAGGTTGCTGCCTTGAGTCGGTTCATTTCAAAAGCTACTGACAAATGCATTCCATTCTTTGATGCTCTAAAAAAAGGAAGAAAAAACTTTGAGTGGACTCCTGAATGTCAGAAAGCATTTGATGAGTTGGTTCGTCATATGGAAGTGCCTCCGATACTTTCAAAGCCTAACAACGGTGAAGATCTCTTCATGTATTTGGCAATTTCATCTCATGCTCTCAGTGCAGTGTTGGTACGGGAAGACGCAAGGATTCAACGCCCAGTCTATTATATCAGCAAAAGATTCACTGGGGCAGAGATGAACTATTCAAGGTTGGAAACGCTCGCCTATTGTTTGTTAATTGCATCAAGAAAATTGAGGCCGTATTTCCAAGCTCATCCCATCAAAGTCCTCACTAATCAACCTCTAAAGCAAGTCTTATTCCGTCCTGAGACTTCGGGCCATCTTTTGAAATGGAATATTGAACTCAACCAATATGACATCACTTATCATCCCCGAAAAGCAATCAATGGACAAGCCTTAGCAGATTTCATCGCAGAATGTACGGATAAAGGTGATAGTGAGGAAGAAGCCACTGATAACATCCCAATCCAATGGAAATTGTATGTCGATGGTGCAAGGAATGATTACTGTTCTAGAGCAGAGGTTGTCCTTGAAACCCCAGAAGGGCGATCGCTATGTTATGCACTGAGACTAGAATTTCCTTCGACAAATAATGAAGCAGAATATGAAGCTCTCATCGTTGGTTTAAGGATCACTAGAGAAATAAACGTCAAGGCATTGCAGATCTTCAGTGATTCTCAGCTTATTGTCTGCCAAGTCAAGAAGGAATTTCAAGCTAAAGGAGGGAATCTATCCGCCTATTTATCAAAAGCCTAGGAGCTTCTTGAAGATTTTGACCGTTATTCAATAAGCCACATACCCTGAGAAGAGAACATGAAGGCGGATTCTCTCGCAAAGTATTCAAGTACTGGTGAAGCTCAACTATTGGGATCGGTTTGCGTCGAAGTCTTGTCAGCTCCGAGCACAGATGAAATGGATGTTGATTGGATTATGAATGTATCCCAAGAGCAAGAATCATGGATGACTCCGATATTTGAATATTTGCTCAATGGTTCTTTGCCAGAAAGTTCAAAAGAACGACAGAAGCTTCTAAGGAAAGCCTCTAGATATATGATCCAGGATGGCCGATTGTACAGACGGGGATTTTCAATGCCACTACTCCGCTGTGTAACTAAAGAAGAAACCAAGACAATTCTAACTGAAGTACACGGAGGGGAGTGTGGAGATCATACGAGAGGTTAAACTTTAGCAAAGAAAATTCTCCGTTATGGATATTTTTGGCCAAAGATTAATCGTGATGCTGCTGACTATTCCCGAAAGTGTGATAAATGCTAGAGATTCCCAAAATTCCTAGAGCGCCTTCCACTGAGCTAACACAAATGGTCAGTCCATGGCCGTTTGCCACCTGGGGAGTAGATCTATGGCCGTTTGCCATCTGGGGAGTATATCTCATTGGGCCTTTGCCGGCTGCCAAATCAGGGATTAAATATGCTATCGATGCTGTTGATTATTTCACTAAATGGGCTGAAGCTGAACCATTGGCTGTCGTTACTTCTAAGAAAATGATAAGTTTTGTGACTAAAAATATCATTTGCAGGTATGGTGTTCCTCAAAAGATAATCACAGACAATGGTACGCAGTTCGAAAGTGAGGAATTCCAAGATTTCTACAATCTATTCAAGATCCAAAAAAGCTTCTCAGCAGTGGCTCATCCACAGGAAAACGGTCAAGTGGAAGCAGTAAACAGGATCATCAAATCAACCATCAAAAAGCAGCTAGAAAAAGCAAAAGGTGGTTTGGTCGATAAGTTACCACTTGCACTATGGGCATACCACAAAACTGCGACTGGGCATACTCCATTTTCATTGGCATACGGATCAGAAGCAATGATTCCGGTAGAAACGAAAGTTCCCTCACACAGAAGGATCCTGATCAAGATGAGAATGAAAAACTGCAATTGGAAGCGCTTGACATCCTTGATGAAAGAAGAGAAGAGGCTAAGCTTAGAATTGCAACCCATCAGCAAAGGATAGCCAGGCACTTCAATTCCAAAGTTCGTCGGCACAGCTTTGAAGTTGGGGACTTAGTCCTGAAGAGAATTATGACAGCCACATGTGTGTTTGGGCCAAACTGGGAGGGGCCATATGTCATAGGCACGAAACTTCTTGATGGCACATTCAAACTCACAACTAGGAAGGAGAACCAATCCAAAGAGCTTGGAACAGCAATCATTTGCGTCCATATTTTACTTAAAAGCTTTGCTGAAATGTTGTAAAAGAATTACGAATATATGATTCTTGTATTGAAAGCAATTGTAAAGCAAGTGAATAATGAAAAGCTATAAAGTGGATGTAGGCCCAGCTTTTGGCCGAACCACTATAAATCTTGTGTTCTCTACTACTATAAACTGCTTTATTTTATTTCGACATATAAAATACGTTAATTGTGTTACTAAAATGTCGATTTAATAATGCAGGCCATAAAAACAAAGCTTACCCATCGCAAGACCAAGCGATCTCCGACATCACCCAGCAATCAAACGCTAAACCATTCAAAATTTCCATACTCAAATCCTACGAAAGAAGTGCTTCGAACAAAAGTTAGCGATGTAGATAGAAGTGGACCATTTCTTACTAACTGCGAATGTTCGTACAAACGAGCATCCAGTTAAATAGCCTGTGTCTACCACCGCCAACTCGCTTAACTATGAAGTATATTTCTTTAGATAAGGAAAATTGTTGGTAACTAAAAAGGGATGATATTTAGAAAAGATAACGGGGATCGCCGACATGAAAAGATGGCTAAGAGACATGGGCAAGAAAGCATCAAACAGCAAAAGACCTCTTCAGAGGCACAAGCCCTCTTCAGAGGCACAACTCTTCGAAGGATAAAGACCTCGAGCGGGCCTCGCCAGAAAATGAGAGTTCTTTCTCGACATAAAGTTGTGGACTGATCGGTGATACACTCCCGTGAATCCATCCAACTAAGAGAAAGAAGTTCCAAACTTCCAGGCAAAAGCCCTACTCAGAGGCACACATTTCACCGTGATCTGAAATAAAACTTCACGCGAGTCGAAATGTGAAAAGCCCTCTTCGGAGGCCCATTTCACCACAGTTGAAATGCTAAAAGACCTCGAGCAGGCCTCGCCAGAAAAAGAGAGTTCTTTCTCGACATAAAGTTGTGGACTGGTCGGTGATACACTCCTATGAATCCATCCAACTAAGAGAAAGAAGCTCCAAACTTCCAGGCAAAAGCCCTACTCAAAGGCACACATTTCACCGTGATCTGAAATAAAACTTCACACGAGTCGAAATGTGAAAAGCCCTCTTCGGAGGCCCGCTTCCCAGCGAAAAGGGAAAAGATAAAAGCCTCTCCCAAGAGGCAGAAACAAAAGACCTCTTCCCAGAGGCACAATCAAACAAAAAGACCTCTCCCCAGAGGCACAATCAAACCAAAAGACCTCTTCGCAGAGGCAAAATCAAAAACTCTCATCAGAGGCTCGAGCAGGTTGAAACCCCTTTTTCTTTTCGAAAGGCTCACTGCACTATGATGTGAAACTCACTAGCCAAAGCAAAAGTGACTTTTTTTCAGAAAAAAGAAAAAGAGGAGTGCAAAAACTTTGTAGTAAAAAATAAGGAAGCCCTCTTTAAAAGCGCACTTTAGCTTTCGAAGGAAGATTGGTTCATCTATTCTTGAAAATACTCTTCCTCGAAAAGTTAAAGTGCCCTTCGGAGGCCCGCTCTACCACATAGGAGAATTCACTTTGTAAAAATG
This sequence comes from Allium cepa, assembly GCA_030765085.1. Classification (NCBI taxonomy): domain Eukaryota; kingdom Viridiplantae; phylum Streptophyta; class Magnoliopsida; order Asparagales; family Amaryllidaceae; genus Allium; species Allium cepa. Next base: position 603,735,552 of record CM060945.1, on the reverse strand, counting down.
TATATATGCACAAAAGAAAAAGTGATATCTCCGAAGGTTGAAGCGTAGAAACTCATATGAAATGAGGTTTACTCTGTTTTGAGCAGAATAATATTCCTCCAAGTATGGAATAATTATTCTCCAGAAAATAAGAGTACAAGTCCCCTCAAAGTTGAAAACATTGCAACGAGCTTATGGTATAGGGGCAACATGGTATAGCTACAAAGATAAAAATAATGCTCGAACAGCATACCACAAGCTCACTACAATATCATATAAAGAAACTTGTACAAAAACGAAGAGTAAATGCATTCTCAAATACAGACAGAAGTTTGTACAAACAGAAAGAATCATTTTATTCAATACTGTCAAACATTTGTACAGGTACAGGTTTCAAAATAAAAAGAAAAGCGGAGGCCGGTACCTGCACAATCTCCGGCCAGTACATGCATAAAGAAAAAAGTAAAAATAAGGGGAAGCATGGCCCGTTATTTCTTCTTGCCACCACCTTTAGAGCCTTCACCTGACCTAATAGGCAGTTTTTCAGCACGACTTGGGAGAGTTGGGGATGAAGGAGAGAGGGTTAATGCCGGATCAACCTTCTCTTCCTCTTCAGAAACAAGAATGCTTTTCCTTTTCTTCTTGGAAGTGGTACGCTTCCTCCTCCTCCTTGAAGAAGACTCACTTCCCGAGGTAACAAGAGTAGCCAGTTTTACGTCATCAGAAATAGTATGCTCCGGGGATTTGTCGCCTCCTTCAAGTCCTTCGTCTTTCTACTCCTGCGAAGTGATTGGATCATCCAAGCCTTGAAGGGCTCCTATTAATTCTTCCTGTGATCCCGGCTGGGAAATAGGAGTGATTTGAGGGAATGGAGGAGGGACAGCTGGAGGAGGAGAAGTCTGTGTGGCACTTAGCGTTTTTGCTACAGAAGAAGAAAAGCCAAAAATATTAGTATCTCCCATGAAGAAAGGAGATAGCGGTTCATCGAGATTTAAGAAATAATCAAAAAGCTCGTCAAACTCATGAGGAGCAAACAAAAAGTCCACTTGGGAAAGATTAACAGTAGAGTTACCTAGAGAAGTCGGCTTCCTAATGTCAACTTCATAAGCCTGTATTTCGGTGCTCTCTTCGCCTTCATCTCCACCCTGCGTGCTTGTGATCTCAGTTATAACTTTAACAGGGGATGGAGAATGAGATCCGCAGCCTGTGATGTAAACATCGGCCGAAACCGAAGAAGGGATGGGGGCAGTTAATGGTGTTTCTTTCACAAAGTGTTGCTCCCCTGCCTTAGCTCGTGCTTTGGCAAGCTGCTCTTTTCCCCGGGCTAGAGCAGCTACGGCGTCGTCATCTAGAAAGTGTTCTGCAAGAGATGCTTCAGCATAGACGGCGCCTGCACCTCCAAGCATGTCAAGAATTGACTCCCAAACCTCGGCCAGGGTAATCTCATACTTCGGTCCTAAGAATGAAAGGCTCCCGCGCCCCATAACGGTATGCACGTAGAAGTCAAATAAAGTGGAGTTGATATTGGCTTTAGTCGCCTCATGCGACTGTTCGGCACCCTGCCTTCCAGCGATAGTTTCATCTCGTTCCTTCTCGGTCTTTAATAATTGGGCCTTTAGACTCATAATCTCCAAATCCTGGGAGTTGACCTTCTCCCGTAACTCTGCAACGTCAGCACGATACCTTCCCGTTGTTTTATGCTCAGCCTCAAGTTGTGCCTCGGCATGTCGCTGAGCAGCGTGAGCATCGCGAACTTGCTTTTGAAGTAGTTCTTCTTTTTGAGTATATGAGGTAGAAGAAGTAGCAAGCTCTTGTTTAAGTTTTTCAACTTCTGCTTCATGCTTCTCGGTGTAATCAGCGATGTTCCTCATCTCAGTATCATGCTGGCTTAAAGTTTTCTGCCACTCGGCCTTATCATTATCCATGGTCAGCATGGCCTCTAAATTCACACGGTTGACCCTCTGAAGCTCATCAACAAGCTTTTTCCACCCTGACATCCGCTCGATATCAAGTCTAACAGCATCAAGATTTTGCAGCATTGCTTGTTTGTCAATAAGGACCAAGTCAAGATCGTACCGCGCTCCCTTTAGGCACCTGTGCGGGAACCGGCTTTGCAGAGTAGCAGGGCCTGGTCCAATTTGGAATTTAGACCTGTTGACTATTGTCTGAATGTCTGTCTTCCCGAGAGCAGGAGAGCCGGAAGGGATGTCAAGTGAGACGGGGGCAGCGGCCTTTTCAGGAGTTGTAGATGCATGCTTTTCACCGTGCCTGGCACGCTTGCTTGGGTCCTCAACTATATGACTTTTTTCCCGGTCGTCATGCGACTTTCTTTTGTGAGAGTTGTCACCTCTCTGGGAAGAATCATGGTGCTCCTCCCTTTCTCTCCTCTCATAACGCTCTTCTTGAGCCCTCCTCTCCTGAGCCTTTCGAGCGGCTCTCTCTTCGTCATTTTCTTTGTAAACGGGAAGGTAGCGCCTATAGTCATATTGATTACGCCTCACGAGCGCTGAAAGTCGTCGTAATAAGAGCCGCAGCGTCCCATCAGAGAATCTGAAATTAAAAAAAAGACAAGCCTTAAAAGTCTTCGGAGAAAAGAAGTTAAGTACGAATAAGTGCTGAAAATCCTATGTGTGTGTGTTGTGCAAACTACACGCGTCAGGCTACAAACCACTCTTCGGCACAGGGGTGGTAGTGACTTGAGTGGCAGGCGTCAGAATTTGCTGAAAAGTGGATGTCGCCTCGACAGCAGGAGAAGAAGCTTTAGGGACATCATCTTTAAAAAGTTCCTATGAAGTTATGATCAGGTCGCTTAGCCCCTCAAAAGTATCATCACCGCCATGCCCAGCGGGAGTTTCTTTTTCGGCTTCCAGATCGGCCGCATCTTCAGAGCAATGAAGAGTTTCTTCCTCCTCAATAACTGGGGCAAGTGCCGATTTGCTGGATGGACCCACAACATCGGTAAATGTGGGGCACTTCACCAGTGAGGTTTCAGTAGAGGGCTCCTTCGGCATAAGCTTTCAGTAGGGGTTAAGACATCTGGTGCCTCCACTGGAGAATCGGGGACTTTATGAGGCTGAGTGGAGCGAGAAGGGTGAAGAAGTCCAAACTGGTGAAGGAATTCGTCGTTCAACAAAAATTTCATGTCCCGCTCTTCAACCGGTACAGCCACGAGCCCCTCCAGAGTTGGCTTGTGGCTGGGATCTCTAGAAGGAGGGGGGAGCGCTGAAATGAAAAAAACGAAATTAACACTTGGCAATTCAGACTTCGCAAAACTCTGAGAATAGAAGAAGTAAAGGTAGATGATCTTACTTCCTTCCCTCCACACAGCATAAAACCCCGGGGGCAGCGGACAAAGAAGAACTGACTTAAGAACCCATAAGCAGTGTCGGGAAGGCCGGCGATCAATTTGCGATTTCGAGCGCTTCTCACGACGGTGGTAGAAGGGTGATCCTTAGTCCTGGTAAAGGAGCATAAGAAGCAAATCTCGTCGAATTTTGGAAGTCGATCAAATGTTCTCCTAAATAGCACACACGGCCCCATTAGAATGGCGTAGCCATTGGGGTGTAGCTGGAACGGGGAGATGGCTAGTTGACGAAGAAGATTCTAGAGAAAGTTATTGAAAGGGGGAATGGCCCCGCTCAGGCACATTTGTCGGTTGACCGCTACAAAGCCAGGAGGCGCCACATCAGCAGTGTTAGTTTTCTCAGGAAGAATGGCATCTGCTTCAGCAATGCCAAACTGAATGCATAACTGATGAAAAACTTTGTATGATAAAGTGGTAGAGGCTCTCTCTGGAGGATTAACTAGGGGAGCCGTAATAAGAGTGGCTTCTCCAGTATGGGCTGTTATCTCTTCTTGTTGAGAAGTCATTCTACACAAGCAACTGGATATTCAAATGTGAAGGTGCACGTTTCCTAAAAGTGTGAAGTGTTGTGCAGAACTAATAAAAATAACAAGTAAATATAACTGGAATTAAATTAGTCGACAGTTGGTCGATTACCAAATTTCAGGACTTGTTAATTTAAAGTTTACGTATAGTATTAGTGCAAACTGGGCAGTTTCAGTTGACTATTTCAATGTTGCTTTAATACTTTACTTGAATTTTATGATTTAAAAGCACTTCGTTCGCACAATCTATTTAAGTTGATATCTGTTGTTAACTAATCTGCCATTTGATGTGGGCAGTCAGTGGTAGTATATTCGTTCCAATTTTCTGTAAATGTTGTATCGAACAGATTGTTAGCTTGCAAGTCAAAGTGATCTGTGAAAGAATGCAACAAAGTTTAACAGTTCAAAGTTTAACAGTCCAAGGTTCAAGCAAAGTTTAAAAGTACAAGTGCTAAGTCGCTGATGACTCAAGTGCTAACTCGGCGACGACTTAAGCGCTAACTCGTCCACGACCTAAGGGTTATTGGTTATGAGGCAAGTTAGGTCTTTTCAATCTTGGGTCGTTAATGCTTTAAGTCGGCTGTGTTCTAAGTCGTAAACCGGGGAAGATAGAAGAAGCTTCAACTCAAAGCAACGAGAAATTCTCAAATCCTAATTCGGCCCAGACTCAAAGCTGAAGTCGTAAAGTTGGCAAGTCGGTCCGGAGTTAAGTCGCGGAGGTTAATGGGTCACTCAAAATTACTAAGTCGCGTCCAAGCTAATGTCACGCTTCCTTTGACCGGCCGACCTCTTCTTAAATCAGTAACCCGTCATCCTCCTAACCCGTTAACCCATATAGGACAATATCGTCTCCTATAAATTCGCAGATCAACTGACTCGAAATATGGTAACCCATCGTCTTCCCCTTGCAAGTCATCTAAAAACACGATCGAACCGCTCCAAGTTTGCCGGCAATCAATCGTAACGTGATTTAAGATGAAGCATGGTGTGAGGATCTGGATTAGGGTTAGAAAGTGGGAAGTCCATGATCAAATGGTAGCGATAATCGTGAAATCGAGTGAGTAATGAGTTTACTTAAGTAGTGTGATGATAAAGATTGTAGGAACTTGATTGGTGACAAGGTAAACCGATTGATTCGTTTCTGGAGGCTTCGAAAGTCAATAATGGCGGAAGCAAACACGGAAGCAAGTAGGTGAAGCAGAAGCGACCTAAGCCTTTTATATCTCAAGGCAGTGGAACATGAAACGGCACGCGAGTTAAGGAAAGTCGAAGCACACAACCTACGACTTAGGCGTGTACTTCGAGGGGCAAATGTTAATTCCGCTTTCTCTACGACCTTACGACTTAAGGAAGCTTACGACTTAAGGGAGTACACGACTCAAGTAGGGTGCACGACTTAAGGTAATGACGACCTAACAACTCAAAGTACTTCACAACCTACGATTTAATGAGTTGAAAGACTCGGCGACTTATGACATAGAGAAGTCTACGACTTAACGGTTTAAAAGAGAAGGGATGGTTCACGACCTAAGGCCTCCATGACTTAAGGTTTCTATGACATAAGGAAGTATACAGTCTACAACTTAAGGAAGCCACGACTCAAGGACAGGATGACTTAATGATTCAAGAGATGGCACGACTTAAGAAGGAAATCAGTTAACGACTTTAAGCTATCCGCGACTTACAACCTAGCACGTGTCGTAAGCGACTTAAGCAAATGAAGCGCTGCTTCATTTTTTTAACACGGTGGCCTCTTAACTCGTACATGATTCACACGGTTGACCCTCTGAAGCTCATCAACAAGCTTTTTCCACCCTGACATCCGCTCGATATCAAGTCTAACAGCATCAAGATTTTGCAGCATTGCTTGTTTGTCAATAAGGACCAAGTCAAGATCGTACCGCGCTCCCTTTAGGCACCTGTGCGGGAACCGGCTTTGCAGAGTAGCAGGGCCTGGTCCAATTTGGAATTTAGACCTGTTGACTATTGTCTGAATGTCTGTCTTCCCGAGAGCAGGAGAGCCGGAAGGGATGTCAAGTGAGACGGGGGCAGCGGCCTTTTCAGGAGTTGTAGATGCATGCTTTTCACCGTGCCTGGCACGCTTGCTTGGGTCCTCAACTATATGACTTTTTTCCCGGTCGTCATGCGACTTTCTTTTGTGAGAGTTGTCACCTCTCTGGGAAGAATCATGGTGCTCCTCCCTTTCTCTCCTCTCATAACGCTCTTCTTGAGCCCTCCTCTCCTGAGCCTTTCGAGCGGCTCTCTCTTCGTCATTTTCTTTGTAAACGGGAAGGTAGCGCCTATAGTCATATTGATTACGCCTCACGAGCGCTGAAAGTCGTCGTAATAAGAGCCGCAGCGTCCCATCAGAGAATCTGAAATTAAAAAAAAGACAAGCCTTAAAAGTCTTCGGAGAAAAGAAGTTAAGTACGAATAAGTGCTGAAAATCCTATGTGTGTGTGTTGTGCAAACTACACGCGTCAGGCTACAAACCACTCTTCGGCACAGGGGTGGTAGTGACTTGAGTGGCAGGCGTCAGAATTTGCTGAAAAGTGGATGTCGCCTCGACAGCAGGAGAAGAAGCTTTAGGGACATCATCTTTAAAAAGTTCCTATGAAGTTATGATCAGGTCGCTTAGCCCCTCAAAAGTATCATCACCGCCATGCCCAGCGGGAGTTTCTTTTTCGGCTTCCAGATCGGCCGCATCTTCAGAGCAATGAAGAGTTTCTTCCTCCTCAATAACTGGGGCAAGTGCCGATTTGCTGGATGGACCCACAACATCGGTAAATGTGGGGCACTTCACCAGTGAGGTTTCAGTAGAGGGCTCCTTCGGCATAAGCTTTCAGTAGGGGTTAAGACATCTGGTGCCTCCACTGGAGAATCGGGGACTTTATGAGGCTGAGTGGAGCGAGAAGGGTGAAGAAGTCCAAACTGGTGAAGGAATTCGTCGTTCAACAAAAATTTCATGTCCCGCTCTTCAACCGGTACAGCCACGAGCCCCTCCAGAGTTGGCTTGTGGCTGGGATCTCTAGAAGGAGGGGGGAGCGCTGAAATGAAAAAAACGAAATTAACACTTGGCAATTCAGACTTCGCAAAACTCAGAGAATAGAAGAAGTAAAGGTAGATGATCTTACTTCCTTCCCTCCGTACAGCATAAAACCCCGGGGGCAGCGGACAAAGAAGAACTGACTTAAGAACCCATAAGCAGTGTCGGGAAGGCTGGCGATCAATTTGCGATTTCGAGCGCTTCTCACGACGGTGGTAGAAGGGTGATCCTTAGTCCTGGTAAAGGAGCATAAGAAGCAAATCTCGTCGAATTTTGGAAGTCGATCAAATGTTCTCCTAAATAGCACACACGGCCCCATTAGAATGGCGTAGCCATTGGGGTGTAGCTGGAACGGGGAGATGGCTAGTTGACGAAGAAGATTCTAGAGAAAGTTGTTGAAAGGGGGAATGGCCCCGCTCAGGCACATTTGTCGGTTGACCGCTACAAAGCCAGGAGGCGCCACATCAGCAGTGTTAGTTTTCTCAGGAAGAATGGCATCTGCTTCAGCAATGCCAAACTGAATGCATAACTGATGAAAAACTTTGTATGATAAAGTGGTAGAGGCTCTCCCTGGAGGATTAACTAGGGGAGCCGTAATAAGAGTGGCTTCTCCAGTATGGGCTGTTATCTCTTCTTGTTGAGAAGTCATTCTACACAAGCAACTGGATATTCAAATGTGAAGGTGCACGTTTCCTAAAAGTGTGAAGTGTTGTGCAGAACTAATAAAAATAACAAGTAAATATAACTGGAATTAAATTAGTCGACAGTTGGTCGATTACCAAATTTCAGGACTTGTTAATTTAAAGTTTAGGTATAGTATTAGTGCAAACTGGGCAGTTTCAGTTGACTATTTCAATGTTGCTTTAATACTTTACTTGAATTTTATGATTTAAAAGCACTTCGTTCGCACAATCTATTTAAGTTGATATCTGTTGTTAACTAATCTGCCATTTGATGTGGGCAGTCAGTGGTAGTATATTCGTTCCAATTTTCTGTAAATGTTGTATCGAACAGATTGTTAGCTTGCAAGTCAAAGTGATCTGTGAAAGAATGCAACAAAGTTTAACAGTTCAAAGTTTAACAGTCCAAGGTTCAAGCAAAGTTTAAAAGTACAAGTGCTAAGTCGCTGATGACTCAAGTGCTAACTCGGCGACGACTTAAGCGCTAACTCGTCCACGACCTAAGGGTTATTGGTTATGAGGCAAGTTAGGTCTTTTCAATCTTGGGTCGTTAATGCTTTAAGTCGGCTGTGTTCTAAGTCGTAAACCGGGGAAGATAGAAGAAGCTTCAACTCAAAGCAACGAGAAATTCTCAAATCCTAATTCGGCCCAGACTCAAAGCTGAAGTCGTAAAGTTGGCAAGTCGGTCCGGAGTTAAGTCGCGGAGGTTAATGGGTCACTCAAAATTACTAAGTCGCGTCCAAGCTAATGTCACGCTTCCTTTGACCGGCCGACCTCTTCTTAAATCAGTAACCCGTCATCCTCCTAACCCGTTAACCCATATAGGACAATATCGTCTCCTATAAATTCGCAGATCAACTGACTCGAAATATGGTAACCCATCGTCTTCCCCTTGCAAGTCATCTAAAAACACGATCGAACCGCTCCAAGTTTGCCGGCAATCAATCGTAACGTGATTTAAGATGAAGCATGGTGTGAGGATCTGGATTAGGGTTAGAAAGTGGGAAGTCCATGATCAAATGGTAGCGATAATCGTGAAATCGAGTGAGTAATGAGTTTACTTAAGTAGTGTGATGATAAAGATTGTAGGAACTTGATTGGTGACAAGGTAAACCGATTGATTCGTTTCTGGAGGCTTCGAACGTCAATAATGGCGGAAGCAAACACGGAAGCAAGTAGGTGAAGCAGAAGCGACCTAAGCCTTTTATATCTCAAGGCAGTGGAACATGAAACGGCACGCGAGTTAAGGAAAGTCGAAGCACACAACCTACGACTTAGGCGTGTACTTCGAGGGGCAAATGTTAATTCCGCTTTCTCTACGACCTTACGACTTAAGGAAGCTTACGACTTAAGGGAGTACACGACTCAAGTAGGGTGCACGACTTAAGGTAATGACGACCTAACAACTCAAAGTACTTCACAACCTACGACTTAATGAGTTGAAAGACTCGGCGACTTATGACATAGAGAAGTCTACGACTTAACGGTTTAAAAGAGAAGGGATGGTTCACGACCTAAGGCCTCCATGACTTAAGGTTTCTATGACATAAGGAAGTATACAGTCTACAACTTAAGGAAGCCACGACTCAAGGACAGGATGACTTAATGATTCAAGAGATGGCACGACTTAAGAAGGAAATCAGTTAACGACTTTAAGCTATCCGCGACTTACAACCTAGCACGTGTCGTAAGCGACTTAAGCAAATGAAGCGCTGCTTCATTTTTTTAACACGGTGGCCTCTTAACTCGTACATGATTCACACGGTTGACCCTCTGAAGCTCATCAACAAGCTTTTTCCACCCTGACATCCGCTCGATATCAAGTCTAACAGCATCAAGATTTTGCAGCATTGCTTGTTTGTCAATAAGGACCAAGTCAAGATCGTACCGCGCTCCCTTTAGGCACCTGTGCGGGAACCGGCTTTGCAGAGTAGCAGGGCCTGGTCCAATTTGGAATTTAGACCTGTTGACTATTGTCTGAATGTCTGTCTTCCCGAGAGCAGGAGATCCGGAAGGGATGTCAAGTGAGACGGGGGCAGCGGCCTTTTCAGGAGTTGTAGATGCATGCTTTTCACCGTGCCTGGCACGCTTGCTTGGGTCCTCAACTATATGACTTTTTTCCCGGTCGTCATGCGACTTTCTTTTGTGAGAGTTGTCACCTCTCTGGGAAGAATCATGGTGCTCCTCCCTTTCTCTCCTCTCATAACGCTCTTCTTGAGCCCTCCTCTCCTGAGCCTTTCGAGCGGCTCTCTCTTCGTCATTTTCTTTGTAAACGGGAAGGTAGCGCCTATAGTCATATTGATTACGCCTCACGAGCGCTGAAAGTCGTCGTAATAAGAGCCGCAGCGTCCCATCAGAGAATCTGAAATTAAAAAAAAGACAAGCCTTAAAAGTCTTCGGAGAAAAGAAGTTAAGTACGAATAAGTGCTGAAAATCCTATGTGTGTGTGTTGTGCAAACTACACGCGTCAGGCTACAAACCACTCTTCGGCACAGGGGTGGTAGTGACTTGAGTGGCAGGCGTCAGAATTTGCTGAAAAGTGGATGTCGCCTCGACAGCAGGAGAAGAAGCTTTAGGGACATCATCTTTAAAAAGTTCCTATGAAGTTATGATCAGGTCGCTTAGCCCCTCAAAAGTATCATCACCGCCATGCCCAGCGGGAGTTTCTTTTTCGGCTTCCAGATCGGCCGCATCTTCAGAGCAATGAAGAGTTTCTTCCTCCTCAATAACTGGGGCAAGTGCCGATTTGCTGGATGGACCCACAACATCGGTAAATGTGGGGCACTTCACCAGTGAGGTTTCAGTAGAGGGCTCCTTCGGCATAAGCTTTCAGTAGGGGTTAAGACATCTGGTGCCTCCACTGGAGAATCGGGGACTTTATGAGGCTGAGTGGAGCGAGAAGGGTGAAGAAGTCCAAACTGGTGAAGGAATTCGTCGTTCAACAAAAATTTCATGTCCCGCTCTTCAACCGGTACAGCCACGAGCCCCTCCAGAGTTGGCTTGTGGCTGGGATCTCTAGAAGGAGGGGGGAGCGCTGAAATGAAAAAAACGAAATTAACACTTGGCAATTCAGACTTCGCAAAACTCAGAGAATAGAAGAAGTAAAGGTAGATGATCTTACTTCCTTCCCTCCACACAGCATAAAACCCCGGGGGCAGCGGACAAAGAAGAACTGACTTAAGAACCCATAAGCAGTGTCGGGAAGGCTGGCGATCAATTTGCGATTTCGAGCGCTTCTCACGACGGTGGTAGAAGGGTGATCCTTAGTCCTGGTAAAGGAGCATAAGAAGCAAATCTCGTCGAATTTTGGAAGTCGATCAAATGTTCTCCTAAATAGCACACACGGCCCCATTAGAATGGCGTAGCCATTGGGGTGTAGCTGGAACGGGGAGATGGCTAGTTGACGAAGAAGATTCTAGAGAAAGTTGTTGAAAGGGGGAATGGCCCCGCTCAGGCACATTTGTCGGTTGACCGCTACAAAGCCAGGAGGCGCCACATCAGCAGTGTTAGTTTTCTCAGGAAGAATGGCATCTGCTTCAGCAATGCCAAACTGAATGCATAACTGATGAAAAACTTTGTATGATAAAGTGGTAGAGGCTCTCCCTGGAGGATTAACTAGGGGAGCCGTAATAAGAGTGGCTTCTCCAGTATGGGCTGTTATCTCTTCTTGTTGAGAAGTCATTCTACACAAGCAACTGGATATTCAAATGTGAAGGTGCACGTTTCCTAAAAGTGTGAAGTGTTGTGCAGAACTAATAAAAATAACAAGTAAATATAACTGGAATTAAATTAGTCGACAGTTGGTCGATTACCAAATTTCAGGACTTGTTAATTTAAAGTTTAGGTATAGTATTAGTGCAAACTGGGCAGTTTCAGTTGACTATTTCAATGTTGCTTTAATACTTTACTTGAATTTTATGATTTAAAAGAACTTCGTTCGCACAATCTATTTAAGTTGATATCTGTTGTTAACTAATCTGCCATTTGATGTGGGCAGTCAGTGGTAGTATATTCGTTCCAATTTTCTGTAAATGTTGTATCGAACAGATTGTTAGCTTGCAAGTCAAAGTGATCTGTGAAAGAATGCAACAAAGTTTAACAGTTCAAAGTTTAACAGTCCAAGGTTCAAGCAAAGTTTAAAAGTACAAGTGCTAAGTCGCTGATGACTCAAGTGCTAACTCGGCGACGACTTAAGCGCTAACTCGTCCACGACCTAAGGGTTATTGGTTATGAGGCAAGTTAGGTCTTTTCAATCTTGGGTCGTTAATGCTTTAAGTCGGCTGTGTTCTAAGTCGTAAACCGGGGAAGATAGAAGAAGCTTCAACTCAAAGCAACGAGAAATTCTCAAATCCTAATTCGGCCCAGACTCAAAGCTGAAGTCGTAAAGTTGGCAAGTCGGTCCGGAGTTAAGTCGCGGAGGTTAATGGGTCACTCAAAATTACTAAGTCGCGTCCAAGCTAATGTCACGCTTCCTTTGACCGGCCGACCTCTTCTTAAATCAGTAACCCGTCATCCTCCTAACCCGTTAACCCATATAGGACAATATCGTCTCCTATAAATTCGCAGATCAACTGACTCGAAATATGGTAACCCATCGTCTTCCCCTTGCAAGTCATCTAAAAACACGATCGAACCGCTCCAAGTTTGCCGGCAATCAATCGTAACGTGATTTAAGATGAAGCATGGTGTGAGGATCTGGATTAGGGTTAGAAAGTGGGAAGTCCATGATCAAATGGTAGCGATAATCGTGAAATCGAGTGAGTAATGAGTTTACTTAAGTAGTGTGATGATAAAGATTGTAGGAACTTGATTGGTGACAAGGTAAACCGATTGATTCGTTTCTGGAGGCTTCGAAAGTCAATAATGGCGGAAGCAAACACGGAAGCAAGTAGGTGAAGCAGAAGCGACCTAAGCCTTTTATATCTCAAGGCAGTGGAACATGAAACGGCACGCGAGTTAAGGAAAGTCGAAGCACACAACCTACGACTTAGGCGTGTACTTCGAGGGGCAAATGTTAATTCCGCTTTCTCTACGACCTTACGACTTAAGGAAGCTTACGACTTAAGGGAGTACACGACTCAAGTAGGGTGCACGACTTAAGGTAATGACGACCTAACAACTCAAAGTACTTCACAACCTACGACTTAATGAGTTGAAAGACTCGGCGACTTATGACATAGAGAAGTCTACGACTTAACGGTTTAAAAGAGAAGGGATGGTTCACGACCTAAGGCCTCCATGACTTAAGGTTTCTATGACATAAGGAAGTATACAGTCTACAACTTAAGGAAGCCACGACTCAAGGACAGGATGACTTAATGATTCAAGAGATGGCACGACTTAAGAAGGAAATCAGTTAACGACTTTAAGCTATCCGCGACTTACAACCTAGCACGTGTCGTAAGCGACTTAAGCAAATGAAGCGCTGCTTCATTTTTTTAACACGGTGGCCTCTTAACTCGTACATGATTCAGGACTTGTGTTATTATCTGAAAAAAACGAGCTTACCAGTTAAGCCACGACTCACGACCAAGCTTCAGTCGTCCACGACCTAAAGCTACTGAGTAAAAGACCGATGCCGCGTTACTTATACAAGAGGATGTTGACTCGTGGGCGACTTAGGACTTGTAACATAAATTCTAATAGATGAGTGAACCTTTGTGAAACCATGGGCTTGGCCAGATAAGTCGGCCACGACCTACCATAAGTCGATCATGACTTACGACCCAAGGGGGAAATTTCCCTATAAACACCAACCTACCTCAAGCATGAAAGGGACTTTTGGACAAACTCTTCAAGCGCCGATACTCTGCCAGTTTCTAAACCGACTTTATACTTGAAGTTTCGAAGAACACTACAAGCTACTATGAAAGACTTTCACACGTCCGACATGGATTCGAAGACTTTCATCTACATCGAAGCTTAAGCTACTTCCTTAAAGTGTTTTGTAGCTAAAGAGATTTGTACTTGAAGAGCATTGTATCGCTTTGTAACAAGATCAGTAATAAAGATACTTAAAGTGGACGTAGGCTACTCCCTAAGCCCAACCACTATAAAATCGCTGTCTCTTACTGTATTTTCTGTTATTTTAGCTGATATTCTGTTCTCGAACCGTTGGGTGGTGCTTTCACATTCACACTTCACACACAGGGGTGTTAGCATTTGATTTTAAGCGTTAACAGAGATAATCACAAATCACACAGCGGAATACTATATATATCTAACGCAGAAGCCTCCTGCTCCATAACTCCTCAAATATTCGTCAAAGCTAACCTGAGTCCCTTGGCTACTCGTAAAAATTTGAGTACCCAAGAGTTTAAGAAAACAAAAGATAAACTCTGGGTCAGACATGGGTCTGGTGTGAGTAACAGGTTAAAGTTGCTTAAATTTGAAAATCCTTTTAAAAGAAAGGTATCACGTAAGACTTCCCACACATAAACATCGAAAAATTTTTACCTTATGCTAACCAAAACATTTGATAGGAAATCCAGTGATATTATAATAGTGTCTAGGGTTTTCAAGTAAATATGAAATAGCCGAAATTGTTACATTATTAAATTCCAGCTACTAGCCACAAAAGTGGGTAATACAATCAAAACCGTTGGCACTTATTGGATTGTGGATTCCATACAATGGCAGGGCTACTGGGGTACCGTCCGTCACAGTACGTGGCCTAGATCACCGTACCGAGGAGTACTCCCTCTCCCCTGCAACAAAGGCCGGACCCATTCCTTACTGAACAGTTCCAAACAAGATAACCCCGCAGTTGGTGTACACTGACAACTGCCCACTAAGCCGAATAAAAAGGGACCTCTAAACAGGGTTCAATCTCGCTCTCCAGTGGGTGCGACCCACGAAGCCTTGCTGCACCTCCCCTGTTTTAGCCATTCCCGGTTGATGAGGCTTGAGGCTACGATTACCTTTAGAGAACACATCTCTTAGAATGCTCATCGTCTGCCCGACGATGTTCTGAAAGCATCCAATCCATACAAGTTCGTTCCGGGTTCAAACGAAACCGAAGGCATTATCTCGTTACACTCATTACGGAATCACCCACAGAGTTAACGACGATAACTCTTGCACTCTGAATCACCATCTCGAATCTATAAGTACTATTCCATCAAACTCATTACGGAATCACCCACAGAGTTATACTGACGTATAGCCCTTACACCTCGAGTCTTCACTTGCTCCACTTGGATACACGATCTTACATTAATTTGGATCGATGTGGTTTTCGGATATCCAAATATGGAAACCCGATCCCAGTCTCATCGAAATCCAAAGCGTCTCTTTTAAGGCCAAGTTGTTTTAAAGGTTTAAAACCATTCAGTTATCTATATATCCAAATAAATAAATCACAGATCCATAACAGATAATCAACACTATCATCATATCAGATAAACCATATTATCATTATCCAAAAAGATAATCTATGTCAACATCACAATGCAACCAATGCATCCAAATCACTCAATATTATCTATCTCATATCTGAGATTCAAATTATCCAAAGCAAACAACATCATCTATCTATATAAGCAGTGGTTAACCGCACCAAATATAATTAATTAAAAATTAATTAAATTAATTACATCATTCCATTAATTTAAAGTAAATTAAATTAATTACTTCACCAATATCTACTTGCTTATATCACTATCAATCATTTATCAATCATTTAATTAATCATCATCCAATGATTCATTTTAATTAATCATCCCTGATAAATTAACATTTAATTACTTTCAAGTAATTATACACTAATTAATTTCTTCAAATTAATTATACTTAACCAAATACAGTAATTAACCTTTAAATTACTTCATTAATTAATTAACTATAATTAATTACATTAATCCTTAATTAATTACATTAATTAATTACCTTTAATCACTTATTATTGATTAATTAATCTTAATTAATCAATCTTAATTACATCATTAATTATAATAATTAATGATCTTCTAATTACATTTTCAAATTAAATTAATTATATTAAGTAATTAATCTTCATTTAAATCATAACTGTTAATCACCCCTGATTAACTCCATTCAGTAATTAACTACCTTTAATTACTTTACCAAATAAATTAATTACTCATTAATTAATTATCCCTAATTAATCCTTTTATTAATATACAAAGTAATTATACTTAAATTACTTCAATTATCAAATCACCTTCAATTAATATAGTAATTACCCATTAATTATTTATCTAAGTAATTCCTCTTCAATAAATTACATTAAGTAATTATTCTCCACAAATCATCAAATGATTAATTTTAAATTAATTAAAATGAATTAATTAACTTAAACTAATCAAATTAACTCAATTAATTACAATAAGTAATTAATTCCTTAATTATTTCCATAAATAACTATACTTAACAACCTACACAAATGATTATCTTTAAATTAATTAATCTAATTAATAATTAAAATTAATCACATTAATTAATTATTAAATAATCCTTAGTTAATGTCCTTCATTAACTATTAACATCTCATTAATTATTTTTCAAAATAATTAACTTATTTTTATTATTATTGATTACAAATTAATTAAATCATTAATCATTAATTAACCCATTAATTAATCCCTAATTAATTAAATAATTAAGTTTTAATTAAAACTTAATTAATCCATTATTACTTGATAAATTAATTATTAATCATTAATTAGAAACTAATTTTATTTAATTAATTATTCTTAATTACCAGTTAATTATTCAAAGAATAATTAATCCGAAACCCTTAAGATTAAACCCCTAATTACTTTAAGTAATTATTAATTTCATTAATTTATTAATAAATTAATTATTCATTTAATTACTCTAATAATTAAATGAAATACAAAACATTAAATTATAACTTAACTTTAACAAGTTTAAATTCAATCTCAAACCTTAATTGTTAAATAAAACTTTTGTTATAAAAGAAATTTCACAAAGGTCAAACAAATTTCTTTTAAAATTAAAACCATTTAAATTTTTACATTATCAATCAAATTTGGTTTAAACACTTAAATTTAAAAAAACTTAAATTCATTTTAAACCAAAGATTCAAAATTAGATTTGAATCAAATTTAAACTTTATTTAAACATTACTTCATATTTCAATTTCAAATTTAAATTCAAATTTCTTTTAAAAACATTTAAACAATTAATTCTTTCAAAGTTATTTTAAAGAAAATTTGAATTTAAATACTACATCATTTTCTACTTAAGATTCAATTCTACTTGAATCTATAATTTAAATTAGAGTTAAAACTTAATTTAAATCTTGCTTCCATTTTTAAATTTAGTTTTAAAACTTTGAAAACAAGACAAATTTTCAAACTCTTACAAACTAACCCGAGTTAAAACTAATATAACTCGAGAACACATTCTCTTTAAAATTAATTAAAACCCAAATAAAAAGAATTCAGGTTTATTCAAACCTGTGTTGACAGGTTTACCCAACCCTGAAACAAAACTAAAATACCCGAGCCACACATCAAATTCTTCAAGTCTCAAACCAATTTCTTCGAGCAAAACATGAGACAATCCCGAGTAAAACACAAACCCCCCTTCTTCCCAAAGAAAACAACTGACACGCCACTACTACCTTGCACCTGCACCACCACGACGGCCCCCTCCAACTCATCGGAACCCCTTATGCAAGTCAACGGCCATCCCTCGACTCCATTCCGATCATCAAGCTAACTGAAAAACCCCAAAATCAATTTTAAGCATTCGATCTCAAAATACTGAAACAATGTCGCAACCTGGAAATTCTTCAATACTCAAATTCCGATCACCTGAGAGA
Organism: Allium cepa; assembly: GCA_030765085.1. Taxonomy (NCBI): domain Eukaryota; kingdom Viridiplantae; phylum Streptophyta; class Magnoliopsida; order Asparagales; family Amaryllidaceae; genus Allium; species Allium cepa. The sequence goes on along the minus strand of CM060945.1, from coordinate 603,718,148 downwards.
CTACTCCTCCGGCCATCACCTCTTCCATACCCCATCTACCTTCTCCCCGAATTAGAAAGGACTCGGTTACTTAATTTGATCACAGTGATCAATTCTCTTGAACACAGTAAAACTAGGATTATAATATTCAAACCCAAATCATGTTTTCCTTATTGCTCAGATCCATCATCCATTATTTTTCCTATAAACTACATACATCATTCCAACCACAAAAGAAACTCAGCCATCTCCATACCCCTAGATTGACAAAACTAGACCAAATTGTATTTCCTAGTTAAACCAGAAATACTTCATTGAATGCAAACTAAAAATTTAAATTATAGTTTTAAAAATCAAGTTAAAGATCAAGTAATTCGTTTATAAGCTTAAATAATTAAATCTGAATCATTTACATATTGATTTCAGAAATTTTACTCTGTTTCATTTTTTTTCTCTGTGTCATCACAGTTTTATCATCAATCTCATTCATTTTTTTTTATAAGATTGAAACTTAAACTTGTGATAAATACCATACTTTGTATAAATCATAAACTGTCGCAGAGGTTTGAACATGAACTCATGGGATTTGTTCAGGAATAAACTTGGAATTCTAAGAACAGACAGTAACATATATTCATATATTCTATAGCAAGCATAATACTCAACAACCATAGATAAGAACTTCTATCCTATGCTTTCATATAATTGGAATATATCAGTAACTCATTGCAAGCAACTAAATTTACTTAATTTAGTTTTGAATAAAAATGTTACTCACTGGTTTAGAAGCCGAGCACATTTTTTTTTCTTCTTCAGGAAAATGCTTGAACTTTAAAAATCCTGTTTTGCACATTGCTTGGCTTCCTGATCTACATGCATACGTATTTCCGGGTGAACACAGGCAGGCTTTGGTGAAGTTCAAAACAGAGAGGCAGTGACCTCCAGATGCATGCAGGTTTCCAGAAAAGAATATGCAGGCCTTTGATGAAGTTTCAAAACAGAAATACATGCTGTTGGATGTTGCTTTCCAACAGAGAAGGACTGCAGGCTTGAGATTTTGCAAAGTGATTTATTGAGGAGCTATAGTTTTATACTTGATTACAGGTTACTGATTTTTTGAAGAGAGCTTCAGACAGCAATTTGATCAATTTTGGTTACAAGAGGACATGTTTCAGATTTGTTTTGAAGGGATTTAAAGATTTGCATTACAGTTTTGAAGATGGTTTTGAGTTTTACAGAAGATTCAAACAATTTTTGATTTGGTTTATGAGGAGCTTATTTACAGGAATTCTGTTTTTGCATGCATATGAATTTCAGATTTTAGATCTGAAGATTTCTTAAGTTTGAAAAGGAATTGCAAAAGGTAAATGGAATGTAAAGAAGTGCATTAATACAAGTAGATTTTTGATTTTAACAAAAATAAAAGAAAAAGAAAATTAAAAGGACACTTGGTTTAATTTTAAACACTTGTCACTTGTTTAAATTAATGGCTTACATATGTAAATTAAATGTCTTAAGAGACTTGCACATGTAATCTAAATATTTTTAATTTAAATTGAATTTTAAAAACTTTATATCTTAATTCATTATTTCGTATGTATATATATAAATGAATTTTATTTCTTCTCTTCTAATTAAAGAAATGAAACAAAACAAATATAAGTACAAGCTTATTCAAATATTTTTAAATACTTATTCTTTGAAACATTAAATTCAAACTTTAAATTAATTTATCAAATCAAATTTTAATAATTAAGTTACATATATAAATGCATATATAATTCTATTAAAATTAAAAACAACCATTTTATTCCTTACAAAATCTATTTATGTTCATAAGAACTTAAGTATTATAATTTTTTATTTAAAAATAACGAATTAAACAATATTAAAAATGATTTTATGAAAGAGTTTGTAAACAAATTAAGATCATTTTGAGATTTGTAATTTAATTCTTATATATAAATTTCAAGTAATATAAAATAAAACTTAGCTTCTATATTTATCTATTTAAATTCATATTAAGCTAAATAAAATTTTAAAACGAATAAGATATAGTTTAAATTATAACATTATTTATTACATTGCTTTGAAAAGCCAATTTTTTAAATCAAATTTTTAATTTACTAAAAATAAACTAGATTTAGAAAATCAATTCATTCACTAAATTTAAAATCAAAATTTATCAATTTACAATATATACAAAAATATATATTATAAACAGAAAACAATTTATTTATAAAGATAAAATCTTTCAATTTAAATATTTATTCTTTGAAACATGATTATTAAATCAAATTCCAAATCCGATTTTAAAAATATCAAATCAAATTAAATTTATAACACAGATTATTAAAATTATATTGCCTAAATTTTCGGGATATCACATTCCTTCCCCCTTAAAATAATTTCGTACCCGAAATTTAAAACAAAGGTAATTTAATAATCTATTCTTAAGATTTTATTTTAAAACACAAGCATATATTATTAAACATATGCTAACAACCAATTCAAACAAAACAAACCTAATTATCCAGAAAAACCTGGATACAATTTTCACGAATTTCCCCGGTATAAATATCGGGATACTCGCTCTATAGAATCTAAACAATCAACACTATTAAGCTATAGAGCTCCTATCCAACTATATCTACCAACAAAACAATATATATCAGACTACAAACGAGTCTGAAACAACAACCACATCCTCCTGAACTGCTGGTCCCCCAACCAGAGATAAACCATACACGTACTCCCTAAGAGATACGTGAAACACATCGAATCCCAGTTATCCAAACTGACAATTCAACCCTGAAAACCAAACACCAATCCTTTCAAGAACACAGAAAATGTCCAAAACATCTCGGAGCTGACTTACCTAGTCTTGCTCAATCTTATAGCTCCTTAGATCGGAGAAAACTTTCCCAAGTTAAATCTCCGACTCAGGAATCCAAATTCCTTCGTCTCTTATCCACCAAACACTCTTGACGATCCTGGGTTGCTTCAACTCTCTTGATCAGCTCAATCCTTTGTTGATGTCTCTAGAAACAAACTGGACCAAAATAATCCAACAAAACGATCTTCTCAAGATCAATTCTAATCCAAGAACACCAACTCTAATCCACAAATATCAGAATACTAACCTACTTCTCCTACCCGGAAAAGATAAAACAAAAGCGTCCCCAAACTGCTTCCGCTGCACAACTCTGATCTGAAGTAGAAGAAAAACTCGAGCACAAACTGGATAACACATCACAAAAATGTGGTTCAGCAGATCCATAAAAGAACACTCATATGTCCCATCTGATCCAAAGCTGCTTCACTAAACCTCCGGTATCACTCCTAGAATCCAGTCGATAAGAAAACTCAGCCTTCAAATACGGACAAACTTGTCATAGCTCAAGAGAACACTCAAACTATCGCAAGTCAATTTTGTGATCAACCCAGCCTAATATCCAAAAAAAACTGTTCTCTCTTCACCAATCAGAACAGCGTACGCTTAACTAGCCAATCCATCGCAGAAATGGAATCCACTCTGCTGCTTCTGAAATCTACCTTCAGAAAAACTACTAAACATAAGACTTTCTTGCCAGCACCCAGAATACTCCAAACTGTACTGCTAACACCGACGCCAAAGACTTCATAAACCAAAGCTCTTCGAAAAACTCGGACTTCAAACCGGACAGAAACATCCTGCTGAATTCAGCCACAACATCGAAGCAGACTCACCTCCTCAACTTGTTCCAAAGAAAACATCTTCGAGAACATCCATAGTCACTGCATCTCATCACGTAGCTACTACTCCCTGAGATATCAAGATACCATCATCCTCTTCTGCCCAACCGACAGATCCAAACTTTACTCATCCAATTCAAAGATAGACTCTGAACCTTTACAGGTTACCTTCAGAGATCTATGAAATCCTATACTTTGCCCAACTCACTCGAGACGGTATCAGGTCTACAGTCTCGATAAATACACTTCCAACCTCAACACTCAAAACTCCAACTATTGGTGGTAGTCATGTTACACACCCACTACCTAATCTACCTTTATAGCTTATATTGGATAACCCGAACAGGTAACCCAACAAATAGGTAGAAGTAAATAAATATATATAAATAAAATACAAATACACTCTCTCAAGATAGACACCACTCCAGAGCCTAGGTATTCACTCAACCTAATGCTCTGAAACCACCTGTGACGACCCGACTTTCCACTCCTAGAAAATCGCATCATCAATTAAGAAAGAAAGGGATAGAAGAAGAAAAGAAAGAAGAGAAAGAAGAAACAACACTAGAATCTGAACAGCGGAACAAATAAATTATATTAATAACATAAAATATTACATAGTTTACATCCACTATCAGAGTACACAGATATACAACACATACTAGACAGTTATAAACACCTGTCTAGTATTTACAACATAATACAACTCAGAGACAATCACAAATCACACAGCGAAATACTATATATATCTAACGCAGAAGCCTCATGCTCCATAACTCCTCCAATATTCGTAAAAGCTAACCTGAGTCCCTTGGCTACTCGTAAAAATTTGAGTACCCAAGAGTTTAAGAAAACAAAAGATAAACTCTGTGTCAGACATGGGTCTTGTGTGAGTAACAGGTTAAAGTTGCTTAAATTTGAAAATCCTTTTAAAAGAAAGGTATCACATAAGACTTCCCACACATAAACATCGAAAAGTTTTTACCTTACGCTAACCAAAACATTTGATAGGAAATCCACTGATATTATAATAGTGTCTAGGGTTTTCAAGTAAATATGAAATAGCCGAAATTGTTACATTATTAAATTCCAGCTACTAGCCACAAAAGTGGGTAATACAATCAAAACCGTTGGCACTTATTGGATTGTGGATTCCATACAATGGCAGGGCTACTGGGGTACCGTCCGTCACAGTACGTGGCCTAGATCACCGTACCGAGGAGTACTCCCTCTCCCCTGCAACACAAGGCCGGACCCATTCCTTACTGAACAGTTCCAAACAAGATAACCCCGCAGTTGGTGTACACTGACAACTGCCCACTAAGCCGAATAAAAAGGGACCTCTAAACAGGGTTCAATCTCGCTCTCCAGTGGGTGCGACCCACGAAGCCTTGCTGCACCTCCCCTGTTTTAGCCATTCCCGGTTGATGAGGCTTGAGGCTACGATTACCTTTAGAGAACACATCTCTTAGAATGCTCATCGTCTGCCCGACGATGTTCTGAAAGCATCCAATCCATACAAGTTCGTTCCGGGTTCAAACGAAACCGAAGGCATTATCTCGTTACACTCATTATGGAATCACCCACAGAGTTAACGACGATAACTCTTGCACTCTGAATCACCATCTCGAATCTATAAGTACTATTCCATCAAACTCATTACGGAATCACCCACAGAGTTATACTGACGTATAGCCCTTACACCTCGAGTCTTCACTTGCTCCACTTGGATACACGATCTTACATTAATTTGGATCGATGTGGTTTTCGGATATCCAAATATGGAAACCCGATCCCGGTCTCATCGAAATCCAAAGCGTCTCTTTTAAGGCCAAGTTGTTTTAAAGGTTTAAAACCATTCAGTTATCTATATATCCAAATAAATAAATCACAGATCCATAACAGATAATCAACACTATCATCATATCAGATAAACCATATTATCATTATCCAAAAAGATAATCTATGTCAACATCACAATGCAACCAATGCATCCAAATCACTCAATATTATCTATCTCATATCTGAGATTCAAATTATCCAAAGCAAACAACATCATCTATCTATATAAGCAGTGGTTAACCGCACCAAATATAATTAATTTAAAATTAATTAAATTAATTACATCATTCCATTAATTTAAAGTAAATTAAATTAATTACTTCACCAATATCTACTTGCTTATATCACTATCAATCATTTATCAATCATTTAATTAATCATCATCCAATGATTCATTTTAATTAATCATCCCTGATAAATTAACATTTAATTACTTTCAAGTAATTATACACTAATTAATTTCTTCAAATTAATTATACTTAACCAAATACAGTAATTAACCTTTAAATTACTTCATTAATTAATTAACTATAATTAATTACATTAATCCTTAATTAATTACATTAATTAATTACCTTTAATCACTTATTATTGATTAATTAATCTTAATTAATCAATCTTAATTACATCATTAATTATAATAATTAATGATCTTCTAATTACATTTTCAAATTAAATTAATTATATTAAGTAATTAATCTTCATTTAAATCATAACTGTTAATCACCCCTGATTAACTCCATTCAGTAATTAACTACCTTTAATTACTTTACCAAATAAATTAATTACTCATTAATTAATTATCCCTAATTAATCCTTTTATTAATATACAAAGTAATTATACTTAAATTACTTCAATTATCAAATCACCTTCAATTAATATAGTAATTACCCATTAATTATTTATCTAAGTAATTCCTCTTCAATAAATTACATTAAGTAATTATTCTCCACAAATCATCAAATGATTAATTTTAAATTAATTAAAATGAATTAATTAACTTAAACTAATCAAATTAACTCAATTAATTACAATAAGTAATTAATTCCTTAATTATTTCCATAAATAACTATACTTAACAACCTACACAAATGATTATCTTTAAATTAATTAATCTAATTAATAATTAAAATTAATCACATTAATTAATTATTAAATAATCCTTAGTTAATGTCCTTCATTAACTATTAACATCTCATTAATTATTTTTCAAAATAATTAACTTATTTTTATTATTATTGATTACAAATTAATTAAATCATTAATCATTAATTAACCCATTAATTAATCCCTAATTAATTAAATAATTAAGTTTTAATTAAAACTTAATTAATCCATTATTACTTGATAAATTAATTATTAATCATTAATTAGAAACTAATTTTATTTAATTAATTATTCTTAATTACCAGTTAATTATTCAAAGAATAATTAATCCGAAACCCTTAAGATTAAACCCCTAATTACTTTAAGTAATTATTAATTTCATTAATTTATTAATAAATTAATTATTCATTTAATTACTCTAATAATTAAATGAAATACAAAACATTAAATTATAACTTAACTTTAACAAGTTTAAATTCAATCTCAAACCTTAATTGTTAAATAAAACTTTTGTTATAAAAGAAATTTCACAAAGGTCAAACAAATTTCTTTTAAAATTAAAACCATTTAAATTTTTACATTATCAATCAAATTTGGTTTAAACACTTAAATTTAAAAAAACTTAAATTCATTTTAAACCAAAGATTCAAAATTAGATTTGAATCAAATTTAAACTTTATTTAAACATTACTTCATATTTCAATTTCAAATTTAAATTCAAATTTCTTTTAAAAACATTTAAACAATTAATTCTTTCAAAGTTATTTTAAAGAAAATTTGAATTTAAATACTACATCATTTTCTACTTAAGATTCAATTCTACTTGAATCTATAATTTAAATTAGAGTTAAAACTTAATTTAAATCTTGCTTCCATTTTTAAATTTAGTTTTAAAACTTTGAAAACAAGACAAATTTTCAAACTCTTACAAACTAACCCGAGTTAAAACTAATATAACTCGAGAACACATTCTCTTTAAAATTAATTAAAACCCAAATAAAAAGAATTCAGGTTTATTCAAACCTGTGTTGACAGGTTTACCCAACCCTGAAACAAAACTAAAATACCCGAGCCACACATCAAATTCTTCAAGTCTCAAACCAATTTCTTCGAGCAAAACATGAGACAATCCCGAGTAAAACACAAACCCCCCTTCTTCCCAAAGAAAACAACTGACACGCCACTACTACCTTGCACCTGCACCACCACGACGGCCCCCTCCAACTCATCGGAACCCCTTATGCAAGTCAACGGCCATCCCTCGACTCCATTCCGATCATCAAGCTAACTGAAAAACCCCAAAATCAATTTTAAGCATTCGATCTCAAAATACTGAAACAATGTCGCAACCTGGAAATTCTTCAATACTCAAATTCCGATCACCTGAGAGACTACTCCTCCGGCCATCACCTCTTCCATACCCCATCTACCTTCTCCCCGAATTAGAAAGGACTCGGTTACTTAATTTGATCACAGTGATCAATTCTCTTGAACACAGTAAAACTAGGATTATAATATTCAAACCCAAATCATGTTTTCCTTATTGCTCAGATCCATCATCCATTATTTTTCCTATAAACTACATACATCATTCCAACCACAAAAGAAACTCAGCCATCTCCATACCCCTAGATTGACAGAACTAGACCAAATTGTATTTCCTAGTTAAACCAGAAATACTTCATTGAATGCAAACTAAAAATTTAAATTATAGTTTTAAAAATCAAGTTAAAGATCAAGTAATTCGTTTATAAGCTTAAATAATTAAATCTGAATCATTTACATATTGATTTCAGAAATTTTACTCTGTTTCATTTTTTTTCTCTGTGTCATCACAGTTTTATCATCAATCTCATTCATTTTTTTTTATAAGATTGAAACTTAAACTTGTGATAAATACCATACTTTGTATAAATCATAAACTGTCGCAGAGGTTTGAACATGAACTCATGGGATTTGTTCAGGAATAAACTTGGAATTCTAAGAACAGACAGTAACATATATTCATATATTCTATAGCAAGCATAATACTCAACAACCATAGATAAGAACTTCTATCCTATGCTTTCATATAATTGGAATATATCAGTAACTCATTGCAAGCAACTAAATTTACTTAATTTAGTTTTGAATAAAAATGTTACTCACTGGTTTAGAAGCCGAGCACATTTTTTTTTCTTCTTCAGGAAAATGCTTGAACTTTAAAAATCCTGTTTTGCACATTGCTTGGCTTCCTGATCTACATGCATACGTATTTCCGGGTGAACACAGGCAGGCTTTGGTGAAGTTCAAAACAGAGAGGCAGTGACCTCCAGATGCATGCAGGTTTCCAGAAAAGAATATGCAGGCCTTTGATGAAGTTTCAAAACAGAAATACATGCTGTTGGATGTTGCTTTCCAACAGAGAAGGACTGCAGGCTTGAGATTTTGCAAAGTGATTTATTGAGGAGCTATAGTTTTATACTTGATTACAGGTTACTGATTTTTTGAAGAGAGCTTCAGACAGCAATTTGATCAATTTTGGTTACAAGAGGACATGTTTCAGATTTGTTTTGAAGGGATTTAAAGATTTGCATTACAGTTTTGAAGATGGTTTTGAGTTTTACAGAAGATTCAAACAATTTTTGATTTGGTTTATGAGGAGCTTATTTACAGGAATTCTGTTTTTGCATGCATATGAATTTCAGATTTTAGATCTGAAGATTTCTTAAGTTTGAAAAGGAATTGCAAAAGGTAAATGGAATGTAAAGAAGTGCATTAATACAAGTAGATTTTTGATTTTAACAAAAATAAAAGAAAAAGAAAATTAAAAGGACACTTGGTTTAATTTTAAACACTTGTCACTTGTTTAAATTAATGGCTTACATATGTAAATTAAATGTCTTAAGAGACTTGCACATGTAATCTAAATATTTTTAATTTAAATTGAATTTTAAAAACTTTATATCTTAATTCATTATTTCGTATGTATATATATAAATGAATTTTATTTCTTCTCTTCTAATTAAAGAAATGAAACAAAACAAATATAAGTACAAGCTTATTCAAATATTTTTAAATACTTATTCTTTGAAACATTAAATTCAAACTTTAAATTAATTTATCAAATCAAATTTTAATAATTAAGTTACACATATAAATGCATATATAATTCTATTAAAATTAAAAACAACCATTTTATTCCTTACAAAATCTATTTATGTTCATAAGAACTTAAGTATTATAATTTTTTATTTAAAAATAACGAATTAAACAATATTAAAAATGATTTTATGAAAGAGTTTGTAAACAAATTAAGATCATTTTGAGATTTGTAATTTAATTCTTATATATAAATTTCAAGTAATATAAAATAAAACTTAGCTTCTATATTTATCTATTTAAATTCATATTAAGCTAAATAAAATTTTAAAACGAATAAGATATAGTTTAAATTATAACATTATTTATTACATTGCTTTGAAAAGCCAATTTTTTAAATCAAATTTTTAATTTACTAAAAATAAACTAGATTTAGAAAATCAATTCATTCACTAAATTTAAAATCAAAATTTATCAATTTACAATATATACAAAAATATATATTATAAACAGAAAACAATTTATTTATAAAGATAAAATCTTTCAATTTAAATATTTATTCTTTGAAACATGATTATTAAATCAAATTCCAAATCCGATTTTAAAAATATCAAATCAAATTAAATTTATAACACAGATTATTAAAATTATATTGCCTAAATTTTCGGGATATCACATTCCTTCCCCCTTAAAATAATTTCGTACCCGAAATTTAAAACAAGGTAATTTAATAATCTATTCTTAAGATTTTATTTTAAAACACAAGCATATATTATTAAACATATGCTAACAACCAATTCAAACAAAACAAACCTAATTATCCAGAAAAACCTGGATACAATTTTCACGAATTTCCCCGGTATAAATATCGGGATACTCGCTCTATAGAATCTAAACAATCAACACTATTAAGCTATAGAGCTCCTATCCAACTATATCTACCAACAAAACAATATATATCAGACTACAAACGAGTCTGAAACAACAACCACATCCTCCTGAACTGCTGGTCCCCCAACCAGAGATAAACCATACACGTACTCCCTAAGAGATACGTGAAACACATCGAATCCCAGTTATCCAAACTGACAATTCAACCCTGAAAACCAAACACCAATCCTTTCAAGAACACAGAAAAGGTCCAAAACATCTCGGAGCTGACTTACCTAGTCTTGCTCAATCTTATAGCTCCTTAGACCGGAGAAAACTTTCCCAATTTAAATCTCCGACTCAGGAATCCAAATTCCTTCGTCTCTTATCCACCAAACACTCTTGACGATCCTGGGTTGCTTCAACTCTCTTGATCAGCTCAATCCTTTGTTGATGTCTCTAGAAACAAACTGGACCAAAATAATCCAACAAAACGATCTTCTCAAGATCAATTCTAATCCAAGAACACCAACTCTAATCCACAAATATCAGAATACTAACCTACTTCTCCTACCCGGAAAAGATAAAACAAAAGCATCCCCAAACTGCTTCCGCTGCACAACTCTGATCTGAAGTAGAAGAAAAACTCGAGCACAAACTGGATAACACATCACAAAAATGTGGTTCAGCAGATCCATAAAAGAACACTCATATGTCCCATCTGATCCAAAGCTGCTTCACTAAACCTCCGGTATCACTCCTAGAATCCAGTCGATAAGAAAACTCAGCCTTCAAATACGGACAAACTTGTCATAGCTCAAGAGAACACTCAAACTATCGCAAGTCAATTTTGTGATCAACCCAGCCTAATATCCAAAAAAAACTGTTCTCTCTTCACCAATCAGAACAGCGTACGCTTAACTAGCCAATCCATCGCAGAAATGGAATCCACTCTGCTGCTTCTGAAATCTACCTTCAGAAAAACTACTAAACATAAGACTTTCTTGCCAGCACCCAGAATACTCCAAACTGTACTGCTAACACCGACGCCAAAGACTTCATAAACCAAAGCTCTTCGAAAAACTCGGACTTCAAACCGGACAGAAACATCCTGCTGAATTCAGCCACAACATCGAAGCAGACTCACCTCCTCAACTTGTTCCAAAGAAAACATCTTCGAGAACATCCATAGTCACTGCATCTCATCACGTAGCTACTACTCCCTGAGATATCAAGATACCATCATCCTCTTCTGCCCAACCGACAGATCCAAACTTTACTCATCCAATTCAAAGATAGACTCTGAACCTTTACAGGTTACCTTCAGAGATCTATGAAATCCTATACTTTGCCCAACTCACTCGAGACGGTATCAGGTCTACAGTCTCGATAAATACACTTCCAACCTCAACACTCAAAACTCCAACTATTGGTGGTAGTCATGTTACACACCCACTACCTAATCTACCTTTATAGCTTATATTGGATAACCCGAACAGGTAACCCAACAAATAGGTAGAAGTAAATAAATATATATAAATAAAATACAAATACACTCTCTCAAGATAGACACCACTCCAGAGCCTAGGTATTCACTCAACCTAATGCTCTGAAACCACCTGTGACGACCCGACTTTCCACTCCTAGAAAATCGCATCATCAATTAAGAAAGAAAGGGATAGAAGAAGAAAAGAAAGAAGAGAAAGAAGAAACAACACTAGAATCTGAACAGCGGAACAAATAAATTATATTAATAACATAAAATATTACATAGTTTACATCCACTATCAGAGTACACAGATATACAACACATACTAGACAGTTATAAACACCTGTCTAGTATTTACAACATAATACAACTCAGAGACAATCACAAATCACACAGCGAAATACTATATATATCTAACGCAGAAGCCTCCTGCTCCATAACTCCTCCAATATTCGTAAAAGCTAACCTGAGTCCCTTGGCTACTCGTAAAAATTTGAGTACCCAAGAGTTTAAGAAAACAAAAGATAAACTCTGTGTCAGACATGGGTCTTGTGTGAGTAACAGGTTAAAGTTGCTTAAATTTGAAAATCCTTTTAAAAGAAAGGTATCACATAAGACTTCCCACACATAAACATGGAAAAGTTTTTACCTTACGCTAACCAAAACATTTGATAGGAAATCCACTGATATTATAATAGTGTCTAGGGTTTTCAAGTAAATATGAAATAGCCGAAATTGTTACATTATTAAATTCCAGCTACTAGCCACAAAAGTGGGTAATACAATCAAAACCGTTGGCACTTATTGGATTGTGGATTCCATACAATGGCAGGGCTACTGGGGTACCGCCCGTCACAGTACGTGGCCTAGATCACCGTACGGAGGAGTACTCCCACTCCCCTGCAACACAAGGCCGGACCCATTGCTTACTGAACAGTTCTGAACAAGACAACCCCACAGTTGGTGTACACTGACAACTGCCCACTAAGCTGAATAAAAAGGGACCTCTAGACAGGGATCAATCTCGCTCTCCAGTGGGTGCGACCCACGAAGCCTTGCTGTACCTCCCATGTTTTAGCCATTCCCGGTTGATGAGGCTTGAGGCTACGATTACCTTTAGAGAACACAACTCTTAGAATGCTCATCGTCCGCCTGACAATGTTTTGAAAGCATCCAATCCATACAAGTTCGTTCCGGGTTCGAATGAAACCGAAGGCATTATCTCGTTACACTCATTACGGAGTCACCCACAGAGTTAACGATGATAACCCTTGCACTCTGAATCACCATCTCGAATCTATAAGTACTATTCCGTCAAACTCATTACGGAATCACCCACAGAGTTATAATGACGTATAGCCCTTACACCTCGAGTCTTCACTTGTTCCACTTGGATACACGACCTAAAGTTAATTTGGATCGATGTGGTTTTCGGATATCCAAATATGGAAACCCGATCCCGGTCTCATCGAAATCCAAAGCGTCTCTTTTAAGGCCAAGTTGTTTTAAAGGTTTAAAACCATTCAATTATCTATATATCCAAATAAATAAATCACAGATCCATAACAGATAATCAACACTATCATCATATCAGATAAACCATACTATCATTATCCAAAAAGATAATCTATATCAACATCACAATGCAACCAATGCATCCAAATCACTCAACATTATCTATCTCATATCTGAGATTCAAATCATCCAAAGCAAACAACATCATCTATCTATATAAGCAATGATTAACCACACCAAATATAATTAATTTAAAATGAATTCAATTAATTACATCATTCCATTAATTTAAAGTAAATTAAATTAATTACTTCACCAATATCAACTTGCTTATATCACTATTAATAATTTATCAATCACTTAATTAATCATCATCCAATGATTCATTTTAATTAATCATCCCTGATTAATTAACATTTAATTACTTTCAAGTAATTATACACTAATTAATTTCTTCAAATTAATTATACTTAACCAAATACAGTAATTAACCTTTAAATTACTTCATTAATTAATTAACTATAATTAATTACATTAAACCTTAATTAATTACATTAATTAATTACCTTTGTTCACTTATTATTGATTAATTATTCTTAATTAATCAATCTTAATTACATCATTAATTATAATAATTAATGATCTTCTAATTACATTTTCAAATTAAATTAATTACATTAAGTAATTAATCTTCATTTAAATCATAACTGCTAATCACCCTTGATTAACTCCATTCAATAATTAACTACCTTTAATTACTTTACCAAATAAATTAATTACTCATTAATTAATTATCCCTAATTAATCCTTTTATTAATATACAAAGTAATTATACTTAAATTACTTCAATTATCAAATCACCTTCAATTAATTACATATAGTAATTACCCATTAATTATTTCTCTAAGTAATTCCTCTTCAATAAATTACATTAAGTAATTATTCTCCACAAATCATCAAATGATTAATTTAAATTAACTAAAATGAATTAATTAACTTAAACTAATCAAATTAACTCAATTAATTACAATAAGTAATTAATTCCTTAATTATTTCCATAAATAACTATACTTAACAACCTACACAAATGATTATCTTTAAATTAATTAATCTAGTTAATAATTAAAATTAATCACATTAATTAATTATTAAATAATCCTTAGTTAATGTCCTTCATTAACTATTAACATCTCATTAATTATTTTTCAAAATAATTAACTTATTTTTATTATTATTGATTACAAATTAATTAAATCATTAATCATTAATTAACCCATTAATTAATCCCTAAGTAATTAAATAATTAAGTGTTAATTAAAACTTAATTAATCCATTATTACTTGATAAATTAATTATTAATCATTAATTAGAAACTAATTTTATTTAATTAATTATTCTTAATTACCAGTTAATTATTCAAAGAATAATTAATCCTAAACCCTTAAGATTAAACCCCTAATTACCTTAAGTAATTATTAATTTCATTAATTTATTAATAAATTAATTATTCATTTAATTACTCTAATAATTAAGTGAAATACAAAACATTAAATTATAACTTAACTTTAACAAGTTTAAATTCAATCTCAAACCTTAATTGTTAAATAAAACTTTTATTATAAAAGAAATTTCACAAAGGTCAAACAAATTTATTTTAAAATTAAACCCATTTAAATTTTTACATTATCAATCAAATTTGGTTTAAACACTTAAATTTAAAAAAACTTAAATTCGTTTTAAACCAAAGACTCAAAATTAGATTTGAATAAAATTTAAACTTTATTTAAACATTACTTCATATTTCAATTTCAACTTTAAATTCGAATTTCTTTTAAAAACATTTAAACAATAAATTCTTTCAAAGTTAGTTTAAAGAAAATTTGAATTTAAATACTTCATCATTTTGTACTTAAGATTCAATTCTACTTGAATCTATAATTTAAATTAGAGTTAAAACATAATTTAAATCTTGCTTCCATTTTTAAATTTATTTTTAAAATTTAGTTTAAAACCTTGAAAACGAGACAAATTTTCAAACTCTAACAAACTAACCCGAGTTAAAACTAAAATAACTTGAGAACACATTCTCTTTAAAATTAATTAAAACCAAAAAAAAAGAATTCAGGTTTATTCAAACCTGTGTTGACAAGTTTACCCAACCCTGAAGCAAAACTAAAATACCCGAGCCATACATCAAATTCTTCGAGTCCCAAACCAATTTCTTCGAGCAAAACATGAGACAATCCCGAGTAAAACACAAACCCCCCCTTCTTCCCAAAGAAAACAATTGACACGCCACTACTACTGTGCACATACACCACCACGACGACCCTCTCCGACCCATCGCAACCCCCTACGCAAGTCAACAGCCATCCCTCAACTCCATTCCGATCATCAAGCTAACTGAAAAACTCCAAAATCAATTTTAAGCATTCGAGCTCAAAATACTGAAACAATGTCGCAACCTGGAAATTCTTCAATACTCAAATTCCGATCACCTGAGACAACTCCTCCGGCCATCACCTCTTCCATACCCCATCTACCTTCTCCTCGAATTAGAAAGGACTCGGTTACTTAATTTGATCACAGTGATCAATTCTCTTGAACACAGTAAAACTAGGATTATAAAATTCAAACCCAAATCATGTTTGCCTTATTTCTCAGATCCATCATCTATTATTTTTCCTATAAATTACACACATCATTCCAACCACAAAAGAAACTCAGGCATCTCCATACCCCTAGATTGACAGAAACTAAACCAAATTGTATTTCCTGGTTAAACCAGATATACTTCATTGAATGCAAACTAAAAATTTAGACTATAGTTTTAAAAATCAAGTTAAAGATCAAGTAATTCGTTTATAAGCTTAAATAATTAAATCTGAATCATTTACATATTGATTTCAGAAATTTTACTCTGTTTCATTTTTTTTCTCTGTGTCATCACAGTTTTATCATCAATCTCATTCATTTTTTTTATAAGATTGAAACTTAAACTTATGGTGCATACCATACTTTGTATAAATCATAAACTGTTACAGAGGTTTGAACATGAACTCATGGGATTTGTTCAGGAATAAACTTGGAATTCTAGGAACAGACAGTAACATATATTCATATATTCTACAGCAAGCATAATACTCAACAACCATAGATAAGAACTTCTATCCAATGCTTTCATATAATTGGAATATATCAGTAACTCATTGCAAGCAACTAAATTTACTTAATTTATTTTTGAATAAAAATGTTACTCACTGGTTTAGGAGCAGAGCACATTTTTTTTCTTCTTCAGGAAAATGCTTGAACTTTAAAAATCCTATTTTGCACAATGCTTGGCTTCCTCATCTACATGCATACTTATTTCCAGGTGAACACATGCAGGCTTTGGTGAAGTTCAAAACAGAGAGGCAGTGACCTCCATATGCATGAAGGTTTCCAGAAAAGAATATGCAGGCCTTTGATAAAGTTTCAAAACAGAAATACATGCTGTTGGATGTTGCTTTCGAACAGAGAAGGACTGCAGGCTTGAGATTTTGCAAAGTGATTTATTAAGGAGCTACAGTTTTATACTTGATTTCAGGTTACTGATTTTTGAAGAGAGCTTCGGACAGTAATTTGATCTATTTTGGTTAAAGAGGACAGGTTTCAGATTTGTTTTGAAGGGATTTAAAGATTTGCATTACAGTTCTGAAGATGGTTTTGGGTTTTAAAGAAGATTCAAACAATTTTTGATCTGGTTTATGAGGAGCTTATTTACAGGAATTCTGTTTTTGCATGCATATGAATTTCAAATTTTAGATCTGAAGATTTCTTAAGTTTGAAAAGGAATTGCAAAAAGTAAATGGAATGAAAAGAAGTGCATTAATACAAGTAGATTTTTGATTTTAACAAAAATAAAAGAAAAAGAAAATTAAAAGGACACTAGGTTTAATTTTCAACACTTGTCACTTGTTCAAATTAATGGCTTACATATGTAAATTAAATGTATTAAGAGACTTACACATGTAATCTAAATATTTTTAATTTAAATTGAATTTTAAAAACTTTATATCTTAATTCATTATTTCCTATGTATATATATAAATGAATTTTATTTCTTCTCTTCTAATTATAAGAAACGAAACAAAACAAATATAAATACAAGCTTATTCAAATATTTTTAAATACTTATTCTTTGAAACATTATATTCAAACTTTAAATTAATTTATCAAATCAAATTTTAATAATTAAGTTACATATATAAATGCATATATAATTCTATTAAAATTAAAAACAACCATTTTATTCCTTACAAAATCTATTTATGTTCATAAGAACTTAAGTATTATAATTTTTTATTTAAAAATAACAAATTAAACAATATTAAAAATGATTTTATGAAAGAGTTTGTAAACAAATTAAGATCATTTTGAGATTTGTATTTTAATTCTTATATATAAATTTCAAGTAATATAAAATAAAACTTAGCTTCTATATTTATCTATTTAAATTCATATTTTTAAGCTAAATAAAATTTTAAAACAAATAAGATATATTTTAAATTATAACATTATTTATTACATTGCTTTGAAAAGCCAATTTTTTAAATCAAATTTTTAATTTACTAAAAATAAACTAGAATTAGAAAATCAATTCATTCACTAAATTTAAAATCAAAATTTATCAATTTACAATATATACAAAAATATATATTATAAACAGAAAACAATTTATTTATAAAGATAAAATCTTTCAATTTAAATATTTATTCTTTAAAACATGATTATTAAATCAAATTCCAAATCTGATGTTAAAATTATCAAATCAAATTAAATTTATAACATGGATTATTAAAATTATATTGCCTAAATTTCCGGGATATCACATCTTCCAGGCATGTTGTCTTGAGCACTTGATTTAAAAGTTACACTGCTCAGGCTCCTAGTTGCTTTGAGAGATTGGGTCCGTTTCATTGCAGTCTACATTTCTGATGGTGGACATGCACTTGAACCTCTGGCCAGTTGCATTATAAGTTACATTTTTGTTTGAAGTTGTGTTGAGTCCTGATAGCTGTGACTTAACCTCTGCAGTTTCGATTTGCTGTTAATATTTGGAGTTATGATGACATCTTATACTGTTGTGGCGAGGTAGTACACGCGTGCGTGTACTGCAGCCACACAGAATTGACATTTTAAATTGATATTTCAATTGTTTGAACTGTGTCGTTTATTCAATATAATATTTTGATATTGTATTTTGATTTGGTGATTTGATCATTTATTGTTGTCTAATTATCTATTTGATAATTAGATTATGAGTCTCTAATTATTTTCTTAATAATTAGATTTTTGTTGTTAATTGCCGTTTAGGCAGTTCTGATGTTTTCTAAATTATCTTCATTGATAATCCTTTCATTTATCTTCGTTGATAACTTGAATTTGTGTATTTGTTGTTTATTGCGGTTATGCATTGTATTCACCGTTATCTCTATTAAAGGATTGGATAGGTGAATTTATTTTGACTGTCGTCTAATTGTTATTTAATTATTATTGCTTCCGTGCATTAATAACTGAGTTTGAATTAGATTGAACCGTGTATTATTTTCTTTTGAATTTAATACTCGGGTCAGACCGAGTTATTACAGGATTGTAGATATCTTGCTTTGGGTTGCTGCTACAGCTATGAAGTCTTTTCATATCTTTTGGAGTAGTCGTCGTCACTTATAGTAGTCAGTGTAATTGTATAGAAAGATATGTATTCATGTATATTATATATGTCAATGTACTTGTATATGTAACTTCCAGAGTCGATAGTTGTAGTTGTATCATATGTTCTGTATCACATGTATTATAACTGACATCAGTTATTATATATATGAGACTTTTTGTTTTATCTGTGTTCCGCATTTATATTATCTGAGTTATTATTTTATCTATTGTCCTAAACCATTATGAACCATCGTAGTTCGTTTTATACTGGAATAGGGGTATGTCGATGGGAGTAAATAAATCAGAGATGAAAAATGAAAGAATATATACCACTCCTATCGAGATAACCAATACTAGTGTAAGGCCTAACTACGGATGGCCTCTCCTCAACAGCCTTATTCTCTGTGCTAGTTGACAACATTACACCGTAGTGTTCTTGGCTAGCGTGGATATAGAGGTGGAGCGTCACAGCTTGGTATCAAAGCCTGGGGTTTATGGACATAATATAAAACATAACTTAGATGGAACATGTGTTACAACTATTCGTCGATGTTTTATCTCACATGTAAGTCCATAACTATCTTTGATTGTTGGGTATGAATTCCTGACACTTATTTGTATGCATTTGCTTTTGCTTTGGATTGGTTTTGTGAATATTCCATTTTTTAGTGTTTTGGATTCAAATCTTTGAAGATCCTAACTTTGATGTTTGAACATGTTTTTGGTGTTGCATCGATGAGCCAATAGGACCGGGTAGCCGATGGGCGTAATTCCCAAGCATCCGTGCTCGACCGGTTGCAAATCGTGTGAGAGATTGCACTCCTATTTCCCTGTTTGCCTTTTTATGCTCGTTTTTCTTGGTTTTTCCAATTGTTAATCGATTCTTCTTCTCTGATTAGTTGTTATCACCTTTGTCAACTTTGATAACTTCTATTTTTGGAATTTTTGAGTATTTCTACATTAATGGATTCAGAATTGATTTCTTTGGATATTATTCACGTCTGCGAATGTGAATTTTGGTGATTAATTGTTTCTAATCATTTTTGTGATATGTCAATTTGCCTCACTCGTACGAGCAATCTAATTAAACGGCTTAATAAAAAAGTGGTATGAAACGCTTGCGTTTACTTCGTCGTTTAATTCTTGGACTTGTTCGATTGAATCTCTTATGACAATTTTCTAGTGGGGATCTACAATTTGTTCGTAAATATTTCAGTTAAGCTAGTGGTTATGGGACATGAAGCTAAACTTTTATATTTACTAGCTCACTGTAATTGACACTTCTTGATGATCGATGATGATCATTTTTGTGATTTAGACTAGCAAATGTGCGATGTCTCTTTGTCTACGAGGGAGACTAAACCCCATTTGTGTGATGTTTCGACTCACATATATGAGGTAGCGCCCCACGGTCTTCGGGTGATTCTTGTGGAGCCTCGGCTCAAAATTAATGGTTAGCTACCATGAGATAGCGTCTCGTTTTGTGATACACGTGTTAGTGAGTTTTCATACTCCCGTTTTGTGATAGGCCTCTCCCCAATTTTTGTGATTTCTGGATTTCTTGTGTAGATTTCTAGAATTTCTAGATTTCTTGTGTAGATTTCTAGAATTTGTGTTTTCTGGATTTCTTGTGTAGATTTCTAGAATTTGTGTTTCTGGATTTCTTGTGTAGATTTCTAGAATTTCTGGATTTCTTGTGTAGATTTCAAGAATTTTTGTTTTTTGGATTTTTTGTGTAGATTTCTAGAATTTGTGTTTTCTGGATTTCTTGTGTAGATTTCTAGAATTTGTATTTCACCAATTTTTGTGATTTCTGGATTTCTTGTGTGGATTTCTAGAATTTGCATTTTCTGGATTTCTTGTGTAGATTTCTAGAATTTCTGTTTCACCAATTTTTGTGATTTTTGGATTTCTTGTGTAGATTTCTAGAATTGTGTTTCGCCATTTTTGTGATTTCTGGATTTCTTGTGAATATTTCTAGGATTTGTCTCACCAATTTTCGTGATTTTCATTGATAGGTTTTATCAACTGTTGTGCATTGGTGAATTTGTGTGTCATTAACTTTTGTGATTGGCATTGATACGATTGTCAATATTAATGGTTTGGTGAATAAAAATAAAGAGTATGACATTCTTTTTTATCTTTGAGAAGATTCTTGTGAAATTTTTTATGAATGAAAATTCACTGGTATTATGTTTTGATGCCAATTATTTTGATGAGGTTTTGACGTATAAAAATTACTGTCACTTTGACTTCAGTAACCACCAATTTTAAAGTGGATTTTCAAGCGGTTATCCCGCAATGCTGATTTTGTTGTCCGATTTTACGGTATTTTGAGAAATGCAATTTCCTTGTCGAAGTTGCTACTGATGTTGCTGTTTTAATCACATGTTTTAAAAATTGTTTCAAAATAAAAATTGTTTACAAATTTTTTACAGTTTACGTTGTCAAAAGAATAAGGAAGCGATTTAAACATTTCAACAAAATCGAGGACTATGACCCCTTACTTTTACTGATTCGCTTAATTCCGGACATGTCGTTTGAGAATGTAAATTATTACTTTGATAAAATAAATGAATTTGTTTTCAGAAGTTTTGCAGTTTGCGCTTTCAAAAGAATGAGGAAGCGATTTAAATGTTTCAGCAAAATCGAGGACTATGGCCCTTTACTTTTACTGGTTCGCTTAATTCCGGACTTGTCCGTTTGAGAATGTGAAATGTTATTTTTTTTTGGAATACACAATTTTGCAATTTCAAGGAAACGATGAAGAGAATTAAACGATTTAGTAAAACTCATGGTTATGGGACATGTGCGTTTGCTATTTCGGTTAATTCCGGACTCGTTAATTGAAATAATTGTTGTTTCTGATTATCGTTTTTGATAATCGGATATTTGTGATTTCTAATTATCGTTTTTGATAATTGGATATTTGTGATTTCTGATTATCGTTTTTGATAATCGGATATTTGTTGTCTTTGATTATCGTTTTTGATAATCGGATATTTGTGATTTCTGATTATCGTTTTTGATAGTCGGATATTTGTTATTTCTGATTATCGTTTTTGATAATTGGATATTTGTGATTTCTGATTATCGTTTTTGATAATCGGATATTTGTGATTTATGATTATCATTTTTGATAGTCGGATATTTGTTATTTTTGATTATCGTTTTTGATACTCCGATATTTGTGATTTCTGATTATCGTTTTTTATAATCGGATATTTGTGATTTTTGATTATCGTTTTTGATAATCGGATATTTGTGATTTCTGATTATCGTTTTTGATAATCGGATATTTGTGATTTTTGATTATCGTTTTTGATACTCCGATATTTGTGATTTCTGATTATCGTTTTTTATAATCGGATATTTGTGATTTTTGATTATCGTTTTTGATAATCGGATATCTTTTTCTTCTGATTATCGTTTTGGATAATCCGATATTTGTTGATTCTGATTATCGTTTTTGATAATTGGATATTTGTTGATATGAGTTCTGACTAAATTTTTTGATAATTGGACATTTTTTGTTTCTGATTATCGTTTTTGATAATCGGATATTTGTTGTTTCTGATTATCGTTTTTGATAATCGAATATTTGTTGTTTCGGATTATCGTTTTTGATAATCAGATATTTGTTGATTCTGATTATCGTTTTTGATAATTGTATATTTGTTTATATGAGTTCTTATTATCTTTGTTGATAATTGGATATTTGTTGTTTCTGATTATCGTTTTTGATAATTGGATATTTGTTGATTTTGATCATCGTTTTTGATAATTGAATATTTGTTGATTTGAGATTTGATTATCGTTTTTGGTAATTGAATATATGTTGACTTGAGATTTGATTATCATTTGTGATAATTAAATATTTGTTGATTTGAGATTTGATTACCGTTTCTGATAATTAAGTATTTGTTGATTTGAGATATTTGATAATCATTTGTGATAAATAAATATTTGTTGATTTGAGATTTGATTATCGTTTGTGATAATTAAATATTTGTTGATATGAGATTTTTGATTATTGTTTTTGATAATTAGATATTTGTGGATTTGAGATTTCTGATTATCATTTTTGATAATTGGATAATTACTAATTTTGCTGATTATAAGATTTTCTAGTCTCTAATTGATTCTAGATTATGTTGATTATATTGAACTGCTGTTTTCTATCTATCTCTGTTGATAGTTAGAGTTTGTTGATTATGAAATTCGTGCTTTCTAATTATCTGGCTGATAACATGATGTTTGCGGCTTTGCGAATTGTGATTTGTGTTTTCTAATTATCTTTGTTGATAATTATATTTTGTTGTTTTCTAATTATCATATCGATAATAAGATATTGTTGTTTGTGATTTATATATTCTAGCTATCTAATTGATAATTGAATATTGCTGATAATTGCATTTATCTAGTTTTGTTGTTTTCTGATTGTCTACTTGATAATTAGATTTTGTTGGGAAATTTTGAATTTCTTTTATGAAATTAAAAGATTTCTTTGGTGTTTATATTCTTGATTTTTATTTTTCTAGCTTAACCAGTTTATGTTAGAAAAGTAATTGTTGTTGAGGACTTTAATTATGAAAATTGCGGGGACGCAATTTCTATATGGAGGGGAGTCTGTAACAACCCTGGGATTTTTGTAACAATAAATTATCGTCAAATGACGATTTAATTTGGTTCCTAATTTCTTTTGGCATTTAACCAATCGAAATTCGTTTAAAAATTTAATTAATGTTGTTGGGCTTTAAAAATTAATTTTAGCCCATATTTTGTTTGATGCCGTGATAAATCGAATACTCGTTCCCCTTTATATTTCATTGGAAAACCCTAAACCTAAAAATCAAAACACATGAACGAGTTTAAAAATGGCGGCTCGTTCGTATTTGTTCCTCTTCTTCAAATCAGGGTTCGATTTATAGTGGTTTTGGCTGCTTGATTTGAGTTCTCCATGGCTTCGCACAACAATTCGATCTTGGAATGCTTGATGGAGTTCGATCTCCTTGCTTTGTTGAGCGTCTCGTGAGATAACTTCGGCCGCTTGACTGTGTTTATCTACGTTTCGTACTAAGGTGAGTAATTCTATTTACTCACATCTAATTCATCTCTAAAATGGTGCTTCTGCAATTCGATTTTGTTTTGGTGATTGGTGACTTTCTGACTTGGTTCGATTTTGCTCGATGTTGATAAATTTTTCTATGACTTCGTCAATTACTGTATTTGGTTGCGAATTGGGTTTGATCATGTTGTATCGACTTGTTTTGCCTTGTGCTTTAGATTGTCTGACAATTGTATTTCATATATAATGTTGCTCCATTGTTTTATCTGGTTTCTGATTAAACTTGGTTTGTGTCGTGGTTCCTCTGATGCATTTTCTTCTGGTAGCACTTTTGTCTTTGTTCGAGTTTACTTACTGCTTTATGACATCGGTCATTGTATCATTGACCTGCAGTTCGAATATCATGATATTGTTTCTGACTTCAAGTATATATGCCTGGACTCTGATATGGATACTCAGTATCACTTGCTGTTGTGGTTTTGTTGCTCCACCATACCTCTGTATTTTTATTTAGTTTGGGATCAATCTGGTCAAAGTTTTGTGCACCTTGTATTTCAAGGTAGCTAGCTTTCATAATGCTGAATATTGCTTCAAGTCAGTTGAGTTTGCTACTTTTATGTACATTTGTTACTGCTTCAGTTTCATACTTTGTGTCATCTGGACCTGAGAGCTAGGTCAATCAGCTTGCTCGAGTTGCTTTGGGTTTCGGGTATTTGACATTGTTTATGCTTTCTCACTTTTAATTCGTATCTGTATCGAGTTGTCTATGGCCATTGCATTGTTGAGATTGAGTTGTACTCTCCAATTCAACTCACTGTTGCATACATGTTGATTTCATTGTAGTGTTGCAGTCATTAACTTATGCTGTCCAGTTGAGTTCGGCACTTGCGTTGTCGTTGCTTGATTTTTTAGTTTCTTGGCTATTTGCCTGTTTCAACTGCGGTTTCATTCTGGAAAAGCATCATATTTTAATTATCGCACTTGTTCGATCCATTTCAGATGCACTTTAATATGTAGATACACTTGAGCATTGCCTCAGTTTTTCACTACCTATGACTTGAGTCTTCGTTTGGTTGTGCACTTGGGCTTATAGCATTGAAACTGTACTGGTACCATTTTGATGTTCATCCTTGTTGTATATATGCTTGTTTCCTGGTCATCAGTGTATGAGGTCACTGCCTTGTATCCTGTTACTTGTTGCTCTCCTATTATTTTGTTGCTCCTTAGTGTTTATGTACATTAGTTCTTGCTTCATTTTGGAAATTGTAGTTCTCTGCATATTGAGGTTTTCATGCTTCACTTTGGTAATTGCAACTTCACTAATGCCTCTTTAAATTGAGTATGCACTTGCATCGGCCACTGATGCATTCATTTGCACATCACTTTGTTGCCTCCTTTATTGCCTGTTCTTCGAGGCATATTGTCTTGAGCACTTGGTTTAAAAGTTACACTGCTCTATCTCCTAGTTGCTTTGAGCAATTGGGTCCGTTTAATTGCAGTCTACATTTCTGATGGTGGACTTGCACTTAAACCTCTGGCCAGTTGCACTATAAGTTTCATTTTTGTTTGCAGTTGTGTTGAGTCCTGATAGCCGTGACTTGACCTCTGCAGTTTCGATTTGCTGTTAATATTTGGAATTATGATGACATCTTATACTATTGTGGCGAGGTAGTACACGCGTCCGTGTGCTGCAGCCACATAGAATTGACATTTTAAATTGATATTTCAATTGTTTGAACTGTTTCGTTTATTCAATTCAAAATTTTGATATTGTATTTTGATTTGGTGATTTGATCATTTAGTTGTTGTCTAATTATCTATTTGATAATTAGATTATGAGTTTCTAATTATTTTCTTAATAATTAGATTTATCTTGTTAATTGTCATTTAGGCAATTCTGATGTTTTCTAAATTATCTTCTTTGATAATCCTTTCACTTACCTTCGTTGATAATTGAATTTGCTGATTTGTTGTTTATTGCTGTTATGCATTATATTCACCGTTATCTGATTTCTTTGTCAAAGGATTGGATAGGTGAATTTATTTTGACTGTCGTCTAATTGCTATTTAATTATTATTGCTCCTGTGCATTAATAACTGAGTTTGAATTAGACTGACCCGTGTATTATTTTCTTTTGAATTTAATACTCGGGTCAGACTGAGTTATTACAGGATTGTAGATATCTTGCTTTGGGTTGCTGCTAGAGCTATAAAGTCTTTTCATATCTTTTGGAGTAGTCGTCGTCACTTATAGTAGTTATTGTAATTGTATAGGAAGATATGTATTCATGTAAATTATATACGTTAATGTACTTGTATATGTAACTTCCAGTGTCGACTGTTGTAGTTGTATCATATGTTCTGTATCACATGTATTGTAACTGACATAAGTTATTATATATATGAGACTTTTTGTTTTATCTGTGTTCCGCATTTATATTATCTGAGTTATAATTTTATCTATTTTACTAAACCATTATGAACCATCGTAGTTCGTTTTATACTAGAATATGTCGGTGGGAGTAAAGAAATCAGAGATGAAAAATGAAAGAATATATACCACTCCTCTCGAGATAAACAATACTAGTGTAAGGCCTAACTACGGATGGCCGCTCCTCAACAGCCTTATTCTCCGTGCTAGTTGACATCATTACACCGTAGTGTTCTTGGCTAGTGTGGGTATAGAGGTGAGGCGTCATAAAACATGTCAGAATTGAAGTGGGTTGCAAAACAGGAATCAAAGGTGAGTAAATCTCACTCGGCTAAATTTAAATTTTAATTTAATTGGTTAAATTTAAATAATTGATTGAATGATTGGATTTGGTTTGTTATATTATATATAGTAATATATAGTATCTCTTGGAATGTTTGATTTTCCGCATTATATAGAGGATGAGATCCTATGCGCCGCATAATAGTGGATAATTTATATTTAATCCCATATACCGCGATATTCCACCTCGAAGTGTGACGCAGCGGATATACGAAAACGATATAGATCGATGAAAGTAGCAAACGGTTGATTGAAGATACTGGAATGCCCAAATTCGTTGATCATAAATATACCGAATTCTAGCTATCTTCGACACGTTGATCGCGCACGATACCGTGAAAGAAGATCTACAATTCTTCAAACGTTGATCAAGCGCACTTGATACCGTGAATTGGCTTCAACGATCGTTGATTCGAGCGCACTCGAATAACCGAAAGTGGAGATAGGAGATCACACTCAACTACCAATTTAGATGAAAGCACACAGCAATCAAACAAAGTCTTTATTCAACAATCAACTCCCTTCAAATGTACAACACACTCCCTATTTATAGAATTTTTACAACTGGCTCCTTAAGTCGTACACGACTTAAAACACACGACCCAGATTACCTACGACATAACAGACACATAGCGCCTAAATCACAAACGACCTACGACTTACGGAATTACAACATATTACATCACTTAGGTCGTAGACGAGCTAACTACTCACGACATAAGATTCAAACGACTTACGACTCAACATTCAACGACTCAAGGAAAATACAAACAAATTACAACATAACGTCACGAATTACGACTTATGACTTACTTAGGTCGTCAACGGTTTAACACTTATGCGACTTTAACTTTCGCGACTTATCATGAGTCGTAACTCGTGGGCGGCTTAAAGGATGTTATCTTCACATGACTTAACTAAGTCGTAACCTGCTTCCGACTTAAGGACTTCAGCCACCGGAGCTTCTTCCTGCTTCTTGTTAAGTCGTGGACGACTTATAGCCGTGCCGTTAGATCGTGTGCGACTTATCAAACCCGAATGATTTAAACCTTGGTTAAGTCGTTGCTCCTTCCCATGTGACCTGTTAGGTCGTTCCTCCTCCTCACGTGACCCGTTAGGTCGGGGCCGACCTTCATTAACTCGTGAACGACCAAAGCCTTGTGCTTCTGTAGGTCGTGCTGCATCATCCTCCCCTGGTTGACAGAAATTCGACCTCGAATTTTCACCATCTTCTTCCACAACAAGTTCAGCTCCATGGTATGGAATTAAATATTTGACGTTTAAAACATCAGAAGTATGAACATCTTCTGATATCTTCAATTGATACGCATTCTCATTGATTTTCTTTAGAATTTCAACCGAACCAATTTTCCGCGCCTTCAATTTATTGTACGTTCCCACCGGAAAAAGATCTTTTGTCAAAACTGCGTAAACCAAATCACCTTCGTTAAATTCAACACTTCGTCGCTTCAAATCTGCAGTTCGCTTATACTTCTCATTTGCCTTCACCAATCGTTCTTGAACGATTTTATGGCATTCAGTTAATTCATCAACAAAATCAACAGCCCGTTTTAACCGTCCCCTTCGGTTGTGATACTACCGCCAAATCCAGCGGTCCCCTTGGCAAACTTGAATATACAATCTGAAATGGATTGTAACCTGTGCTTCTATTAACCGCATGATTATGTGCAAACTCTGCTTGGCATAACTTCATGTGCCAACTTCTCAGATTGTCCTTCACAAGACATCACAACAAATTTCCCAACGATCTGTTGACAACTTCTGTCTGTCCATCTGTTTGCGGATGATAAGCGCTGCTAAAGTTTAACTTCGTTCCCACCATCTTCCACAAACTTAGCCAAAAATGACTTAAAAATCTGGTATCCCTATCCGAAGCGATAGATTCTGGTAGCCCATGAAGTCTATAGATTTCTTTGAAATATAACTGAGCAACATAAACAGCATCCGGTTTCTTCTTGCAAGCAATAAAATGTGCCATTTTCAAAAAACGATCTACCAAAACATATATAGAGTCATTTCCCCTTTGAGTTCTCGGCAAACCCAAAACGAAATCGATGCTAATGTCTACCCATGGTTTTGTAGGAACAGGTAATGGCATATACAATCCCGCATTTGTAGCTGTCCCTTTCGAAACCTAACAAACATGACATCTACGCACAAACCTTTCAACTTCTTTTCTCATTGATGGCCAATAATAAGACTGAGAAATCAACTGCAATGTTCAATCTCTACCCACGTGGCCTTCTTCATGTAGCTCCTTTATAATCTTCATTCTCAAACTACAATCCGGTACGCATAAACGATTTCCTTTGAACAGAAAACCATCCACCAATACAAACTCATCAGTATTCCCCTCCTTGACCTTTTCAACAAAGTTCATAAAGTAAGGATCTTCTTCAATCAGTTCTGGCAATAATTCAAACCCTGTCACCTTAACCTTCATTGTAGTCAACAAGTGATTCCTCCTGCTCAATGCATCTGCTACACGATTCGCAATTCCTGATTTATGTTTCACAACAAACATAAATTGCTGCAGATAAGCAATCCACGATGCATGCCTTGCTGAAATCTTATCCTGCCCTTGTAAGTGCTTCAATGCTTCATGATCAGTGTAAAGAACAAACTCCTTCTGAAACAGATAATGTCTCCAATGCTTCACTGCTTGAACAATTGCGTAAAACTCAACATCATAAGTGCTATACCTCAACTTAGCTCCAGATAACTTCTCACTGAAATAAGCAAATGGACTTCCTTTCTGACTCAAAACTCCTCCAATCCCAACCTTCTATGCATCAGTATGTAATTCAAACAACAATTGAAAATTCGGTAAAACTAGAATTGGTGCTGTCGTCAATAGTGTTTTAATCTTCTCAAAAGCAACCCCTGCTTCCTCTGACCACTTAAACTTCTTTCCTTTCATGCAATCGGTTACTGGTGCCATTACACTGCTAAAATGTGCAATGAACCTTCGATAGAAAGATACAAACCCATGAAAACTTCTCACTTCAGTAATTTTCTTGGGTTGTGGCCAACTCCTGACAGCTTCTACTTTACTTTCATCCACTTGAATACCTTCCTTTGACAAAACATACCCCAGAAATAAAACATTGTCCATCATAAACATGCACTTCTTTGCTGCTGCATAGAACTGCTCTTGTCGTAGAATCAACAGTACTTCTCGCAAATGTTCGACATGTTTTTCCATACTTCCACTGTAGATCAAAATATCATCAAAGTAAACAACCACGAACATCCCAATGAATGGTCTGAAAATCTGGTTCATCACTCTCTTAAAAGTACTCGGCGCATTCGATAAACCAAATGACATAACCAACCATTCGTATAGACCTTCCCTGGTTTTGAAAGCAGTCTTCCACTCATCACCTGGTCTAATACGAATCTGATGGTATCCACTCTTCAAGTCAATCTTCGAGAACACAATAGCTCCACTCAACTGATCAATCAAATCATCAAACCTTGGCATAGGAAATCTGTATCTCACAGTGATCTTGTTTAGAGCCCGACTGTCCCTACACATCCTCCACGAACCATCCTTCTTTGGCACCAATAAAGCTGGCACTACACAAGGACTCAAGCTCTCCTGAACACGCCCCTGTTCTAACAACTCCTCCACCTGCCTTCTCAGTTCCTCATGCTCCTTAGGACTCATTCTATAATGTGGCCTGTGGTAATACTGCCCCAGGCACAAGATCAATCTGATGTTGAATATCCCTCAACGGTGGTAACTCCGTTGGCAATTCTTCAGGAAACACATCTCTGAATTCTTCCAATACCGGCTTTACTTCCTCTGGAACATCAACAGATTCAGTAGCTTAATGTCCAATCAACAAAAACACCTCTGGACTCTCCTCTACTTCTTCAATAAACTCCTTCAAAGTCAATAAAGTCTTCAGCTCCTCAATCTCTTCTGACTTGCTCTCTTCCTGCTGTCTCTTCTTTGGAACTAAAGTAATCTTAACGCCTTCAAACATAAAGCCGTAGTTATTGGTTTGACCGTCATGCTGTACTGCTCGATCATACTGCCATGGTATTCCCAAAAGCAAGTGACAAACATCCATTTCCACAACATCACACCAAATCTCGTCTTTATACTTCTTTCCAATGGAGAATGGAACTCGAACTCGTCTGTCCACCTTCACCTCTCCTCCTTTTCTCAACCACGCTAACTTGTAAGGATTTGGATGCTTCTCCGTTTTCAGCTTCAACTTTCTCACGGCTTCAGTAGAAAGAATATTGTCACAACTTCCTGCATCAATCACAAACTTACAAACCTTTCCCAGAATGGTGCATGTTGACTGAAAGATGTTTCTCCTCAACCAACTAGCTTCTTCTTCTTGCTTCGGTATTAAACAAGACCTCCTCATCATTAGATTACATCCTTCATCTCCTGATGCAACATCCTGTTCATCCTCCTCAACTGGACTAGAATAACCTTCACCAACATCCTCACCTTCAACTTCAGCAATCATAGTTCGTTTCTTCGGCTTCGGACATTCATTACTCTTGTGACCCACTTCCTGGCAATTATAACATTTGAAACTGTTATTCACCCTCGCTTTCGCAACTTCATTCACAATTGGTTTATTGACAGTTTTAGGAACATTGGAACTCCCACTAACACCCTTCACTTGATTGTTGGAATTAGGAAACACACCACCTCCTCGTCTTCCCTGCTTCTCCCAAGCCAACGCTTTCTGATGTGCTTCTGCTACAGATCTAGGATCAAACATATTTACCATGTCTTGAATCTACATTCTCAACCCTCCAACAAATCTAGCAGTCAGCTGTTCCTCTGTCTCCATAATGTCGTTTCGAGCAATCAGTTGATAAAATTCATCAGCATAATCATTAACAGTCTTTGTCCCTTGCCTCAGATTCTGCAACCTCTGATACATAAGTGATTGATAATTGTAAGGTAAAAATGTAGCTTTCATTAGTTTCTTCATCTTCTCCCATGATTCAATCTTTGACTTTCTCATTCTCTCCCTTGTAAGTTTAGTTTGCTGCCACCACGCCATAGCTCTCCCCCTCAACCTAGTAGCAACCAACTTCACTCGATGATTTTTCGGAACCTCTTTGAAATCAAAGATCTCTTCAATATTAGACAACCAATCCAAACATTCTTCTGCTACCATCCCACCTTTAAATTCTGGAATTTCCATCTTCATACCCGATTCCAATCGACGATCATCATCTACATCCCTATATAAATTTCGAACTTGGTCTCGATCTCGATAATGAAAACTAGCTCTATCACCTTCTTTATTAAAATCAAATGTATGTCTATATCGATCTCGACCATCAACATCCCTTCGATCACGCATGTCTCTTTTACTATGTCTCTCTTCATCTCGATATGGTTCATCTTCAAACTCACGTGGAGTTCTTCTCTCTTCATGTCCATATTCATGGTGATCTCTCCTTGATGAAATTGATGTTTCTCTTCTTTCTCTAAAAGATTGTGGCGATACCCTTCCCGCTTCCGTAACCGATGGCGTAACTCTATTTCCTCCATGGTTCGAGATTGGCGATCTCCTCCTTTGAGTTTGATTCATATCAATCATCAACTTCTCTAACTTTCCAATACCTTCATCAAATTTCTCATTAATGCATTGTTCCATTTGCTCGGCTTCTTCTCTTCTATACAACGCCTCAACTTTCTGATGACGGTTAGCTCTTCTCGGCGGCATGATTAAATCAATACAAACACTTCAAAACTTCAAAAATCTTCTACAAATCAAACTTCAACAAAACAAAGCACGGCTCAACACTAGCTCGCACAAACTCCATAGCTCGGTTCAACTCAACTCGACAATAGGCAACGACCTAAGGCTTAGGTCAGCTCGGCTTCAACAAAGCACGATTTCAATATCAAACTTTGGCGCACAAACTCTCACGGCCAAATTCAAACAATTTCCACACTTTGATCCAAAATGAAATGATCGAAAGCTTCTAATTTGTTGCAACTTCAAGATGAACACGATGAACTCCAACTTCAAACTCCTTGGCTCTAAGACTCGGCTTGGCTATGATTGGCTAAGTCTCGCTCTGATACCAAAAACTAACGCAGCGGATATACGAAAACGATATAGATCGATGAAAGTAGCAAACGGTGGATTGAAGACACTGGAATGCCCAAATTCGTTGATCACAAAGATACCGAATTCTAGTTATCTTCGACACGTTGATCGCGCACGATACCGTGAAAGAAGATCTACAATTCTTCAAACATTGATCAAGCGCACTTGATATCGTGAATTAGCTTCAACGATCGTTTATTCGAGCGCACTCGAATAACAGAAAGTGGAGATAGGAGATCACACTCAACTAC
Source organism: Allium cepa (assembly GCA_030765085.1). NCBI lineage: Eukaryota > Viridiplantae > Streptophyta > Magnoliopsida > Asparagales > Amaryllidaceae > Allium > Allium cepa. The sequence goes on along the minus strand of CM060945.1, from coordinate 603,684,621 downwards.
CAATTTACATGAAAGCACACAGCAATCAAACAAAGTCTTTATTCAACGATCAACTCCCTTCAAATGTACAACACACTCCCTATTTATAGCATTTTTACAACCAGCTCCTTAAGTCGTACACGACTTAAAACACACGACCCAGATTACCTACGACATAACAGACACATAGCACCTAAATCACAAACGACCTATACTTACGGAATTACAACTTATTACATCACTTAGGTCGTAGACGACCTAACTACTCACGACATAAGATTCAAACGACTTACGACTCAACATTCAACGACTCAAGGAAAATACAAACAAATTACAACATAACGTCACGACTTACGACTTATGACTTACTTAGGTCGTTAACGGTTTAACACTTATGCGACTTAAACTTCCGCGACTTATCATGAGTCGTAACTCGTGGTCGGCTTGAAGGACGGTATCTTCACACGACTCAACTAAGTCGTAACCCGCTTTCGACTTAAGGACTTCAGCAACTGGAGCTTCCTCCTGCTTCTTGTTAAGTCGTGGACGACTTATAGCCGTGCTGTTAGATCATGTGCGACTTATCAAACCCGAACGATTTAAGCCTTGGTTAAGTCGTTGCTCCTTCCCATGTGACCTGTTAGGTCGTTCCTCCTCCTCACGTGACCCGTTAGATCGGGGCCGACCTTCATTAACTCGTGAACGACCAAAGCCTTGTGCTTCCGTAGGTCGTGCTGCATCAAAGTGGAATTGGTATTTTGTATTGTGCTAACATCTGTGGATGTAGGGAAAACAGGTTCGAGGGATCCAATTGGACGCCTCAACATTTATTTAAATTATTTAATATTCACTATTGTGATTATTTGATATTCTATGATAAATTATATTGGAATATTGACTGCTATGGGTTTATGGAATATATTTGGGTATAATGAATTACAAAAAATGTATAAATTGGATTTTGGAAAGAAAATAAAGAAGTGAATTCGTAAGCGAAATAATTATAGAAAATTTGAATAAATTAAGAATGAATTGAAAAGAAATGAAAGTGATATTAAAATATAAATAAATAACTTCGAGTATGAAAAAGAAAAAGATTTTAGACAAACAGAAATTAATGAATTGTAAAAATAAAGTGATATTATTTTAAAGGAATAAATAATTATTTTAAAATTTAAAGTATAAATTTATCAACAGGATTAAGAAGCAGTTTGAGAAATCTAAAGTTGGTATTTTCAGATAAAAGTATTTTAAATCATAATTAAGGAATAAAATCTGAAATTAATGGATTTTGGATTAAAAGGGAGTAAATTGGAAATCAATTTGGAAACCGATTCAACTGTTTGGAATTGGAAATTTAAAGAATAATGTGAAGAGAAGCATATTTCTCTGGATAGCCAAGTACGTTTTCAAAGTAAATTTTTAAATATAAGATAAAAGTTTAATGTTGTTTTAAAAAGCATGTTTTAGAAAATTTATTATTTCTAAATGTTTAAATTCTAAAGTAAATATTTTTCAAATCTATTATATAGTAATTATTTAAGGTAACTTGGTATTTTGTTTTAAAAAGAGATATTTAGTTCAATATTCTATAAAGTAGCTTTATTTTAATTATTTTTAAAGTATATTTTTTTAATAAAGCATTAAAGTAGTTTTTAATTTAAATATTTAAAAGCATATTTTACAATAAGGTGTTTTAAATCATTTTAAAATCTAAGTGTTTTTCTTGGTGATTTTAGAAGAAATAGAAAATATTTGGAAAATTTATTCAGAAAAAGGAAGATACTTCGAAAACTTTTTTCAAAAGGGTTTGAAAAGTGGAAATATATCTTGTGAAGATAATTTTGGGATTAATAAATAATTTTGTAAATTATTTATTGTGTGATGGATGATGTAAATACTAATTGAGAGTTAAATCACCGACTATAAATATTGGACAAATGCGCTGATCGTTTCGAAGGGACTGGGATCGAGATTTATTTCTCGAAAACCACTTCAATTCGGTTTGTACGTTTTCGTGGAAAACGAGTTTGGATTCGAAGATGGAGCAGTGGAGTGCAAGGGCTAGTCGCTGCTAATCCTGAGGATATTTCCAAAATGGATGTAGTAGGAATAGTGCCTTCAGTTCCGTTCGAACCCGGGACGGACTTGTATGGATGAATGCTTTCAGAACATCGTCAGGTGGACGATGGGCATTCTGTGGGATATGTTCTATAAAGGTAACGCTTAGCCTCAAGCCTCATCAACCGGGAATGACTGAAAATCAGGGGTTATCAGCAAGGCTAGGTGAGTAGCACCCATTTAGGGTGAGGTCATCCCTGTCTAGATGTACCTTTTATTTTGGCTTAGCGATGCGGTTGCTGATCCCAACCGTGGGGTGATCTTGCTCGGGATTATCCAGTAAGGGGTAGTCCCGGTCTTTTGTTGCGTGATCCTCGTTACGCTGATCTAGACCAGGTATTGTGACATGTGGTACCCCAGTGCCCAGTCATTAGTTGGAAATCCATTCTCCCTGCATGCCTTGTATGAGTTTTGTATGTATTACCCACTCTGTGGCTAGTAGCTGGAATTTAATGAATGTAACAATTTCAGCTATTTTATATAAGTATTTGCATATAGACCTTATTATAATATCAGTGGATTTTAATTAAAAAAATGTTTTAGCTATCGTAAGGTAAAATCCCGACTTGTTTATTCGTGGCGTGGTCTTACGAGATGCTTTTGTTTTCAAAGGATTTTGAAACTTTTATAATCAATTTGAGTGTGATTTCTCACGCTGGTATTCCATAATAACTCGGGTGTTATTTAACTGTAATGCTCGGGTCAAACCGAGTATTATACGATACAGGATTTGATGCTGTGGAGCTTAGGAGACGAGCTGAACGACGATGCGTATTTTCATACTTGTTTTTTAAATATATTCCGCTGTGTTGAGTAGCTGTGTATCCAGTTGTATGCTATTGATGTTGTTGAACTCTAATGATGTACTCTGATGATGATGTATGTATGAAACAGATATATATATTTGTTTTTGTGTAAAGATCATTTATTATCTATTATATTTTATTCCGCTGCGATGGTTAGATTCTGATATTGTTTTATATTTTCTTCTTCTACCTCTTCTTCTTTAACCCAAATAGTTCGTATTTCTGTTCAACTTGAGTTGATTGATGTAGAATAGTGTTGACTCAAGGGGTACGGATCTACGGGTCGTTACACTTGGTATCAGAGCTTAGGTTGGTGATAACCTTGGCTCTGGTGGGAATTACTCATAGGACAGAGTCTATAGTACTCTAGAATGTGCTTGAGCTTATTAATAGATATGAGTGCGTATTTGTTAGTGAATATAAAATTGTTTTTATTTTGCGTTGATTTATCAGTTGAGTGTTTATGGATTCTGGTCGATATGTGGGACGCCATGCTATCGATAGGGATTTCTAAACTCTTAAACAAGATAAATCGACACAATATTGTTTCAAATAGGGTAAATGGAATAATTTTAACCAAATTATTTTTTGTATAAAAGAAAGACTGTTCGTAATTTATTATAGTAATATATGGATGCTTGGTTGTTAGGAATAATAACATTAAATTATTATTATTAATGTGTAAAATTGAATAAGAAATTGAAATAATAACTAAATTAAGGAAGGAATTAATTATAAATGGAATTTGTAAATGTGATTCATAATTGATTAAGGAATTGAAACCATAATTAAAAACTAGGGAACTAATTTGTATACAAATGAAATTTGTAAATGCAAGCTATAAATATGAATTATAGCGTGATTAATAATTAAAATAAGATGAAATTCCAAAGTAATGTTTTAATATAAATTTAAAGGATTTGAAATTTGGAATTTGCGAATTTAAATTCCTTTGAAATTGAAAATAATTCTCAAAAGTTGGGAAAATAAAATATATTTGAGAAATATTTTTGAATCGGATGTGAAATCTAGAGAGATTTGGAATTTAAAAATATTGGAAGGGTTTTAAAAGAGAGAAAAGAATTGAACACTTTACGGTTGTTGGAAAATAATTTCGATGATGATCGCGACATCATCGATGTTCATTTTCGAGTTTCCAAAAGAGGGATTAATACCAGCATGTTTTGGATTAATGTTTGTTGGAGGAATTTGGTTAATTTTGAAAATGCAAAGGAATTGTTTGGTTTGATATATATATATATATATATATATATATATATATATATGTTTTCAAAATCGAATGTTGAACTTATGTTTGAAAAAAATATAGTTAAGTTGGATTAAATAAACAAGTTTTAAGATTGAAATTATAAGTAACTGATTAGTTACTATGGTATGCAAATGAAATGAAATTCAATATTAGATGATGCTTGATTTAAATATGTAAAATAAGGTGAAGAATAAGTTCAAATGGACTAAAAATAATTCATGTTTGGAAATAAAATTTATTGGTTGACAATGAACTTATGAATGAATAAATGGATCAACTATTGAACTTATAAAGTAAAGTTGACATTAATAAGAAGAAACTGGAAATTTTAATCCGGGAATTAAAATTTAACTTAAGTGAATGAAGTGAAGAAAATATATTTGAATTTAACTTGAGATAAGTTGAATAAAACTGAAATTGAAATTGAATTAAATTGGATATAAAGTTGAAAGGTAAAATGACTATAATTGTGAAATGAAAATTTATACCTTAAGCTAGTAAGTGTTATATATATAATCTGGAATTTGGTTATAAGATGAAATGACTCAAATGAGCAACATAGGCTTTTAAATAAATAAATAAGTTTTGGACTCACATATATTAAGAAATAAAATTTAGTTAAATTTAGATTGAATTGAGTCAAAATTCAGTTGTGTCATGAATGATATTAAACGGAATTAAATCCTTGCTTAACAAAATTCAAAAAGAATGGTGTGTAGCTAGATTTAACTGAAGTTAAGCTAAATAAAATTTAGGTTGAAATAAATTCAGTCGAGTTATAGATATTATTGAATGGAATAATATTCTGACTTAAATAAATAAATGTAAACTAAGTAAGTTTTGAATTAGAATAAATAAACTTCAGAAGCTTATAAAAGAATTGAAAAGCATTGAAAAAATATGTAGTCCCTAGTTGAGGTAAGATGTGAATGTGGTTGACTGTAAATAGATAATGAAGTATGAATATTAAAAGTGAGTAGCTTATAAAATTTAAAAAGGGAATAAATAAGCCAGAATAAAAGTATTGTATTTTGAGATAAAAATCCAAACTTGGGATATAAAATAAGATTGAACTCAAGGAAATTAAATAAAATGATTTCAAAGATAAATGAAAAAGGAAAATCAAGTATGGGATTATAATTGGAAGTGTTGCTGAATGAAAATTGAATTGAATTAAAATGGATATGGTGTGAAATATAAACAAATCCAATTCAAGCATAAATTGAATGGCCTTATTATTAATAATTCAATAATAAATTGTTAATGTAAATTAAAATTTAAAAAAAAATGGATAAAAGAATAAATTAATCAAATAAATTAGTAAAATGGTTGGGACTTGATTAAAAGAAAATCAAATCAAAGATTTGAATGGAAGTTGGTTGAATAAAAATAAACCTAAGTTATTGGGTGGAATGGTTCGAAGAAAATAAATAATTTAAGTAAATTATGAGATGGGTATTTAATATTGTTTGTCGAGTTTAATAAAATGGTTTGGAATCAAACTTTTTGGAAATGAAAGAAAATGCAATGGAAGTTTGTGAATAAACTAAAATGGGATGGAATCAAGTGTAATTTGAGTTGGAATCAATTTAAATTGGTTATAAAGCTTATGTTATTATTTATTCACATTAATATTGTTGGATTGCATTAGTTAATTGGTCGTTCGACGTAAATGGATGTAAACAAAATTATTTGAATCAATAGCAGTTTAATAAATCGATTTTGGCATCAATTGGAATGAATATGAGTTCATTTCGTTTAAAAATGAATTAAATGGAATGGTATGTAATTTGGATGCAAACAATTTAAAACTAGTGTCGAAACATTGCATATGTACTTATGAATGTATATCACATGCATTACTTATGAAATCTATGTGTTAGCTATTGAATATAAGTGAAATGTTATTAAATTGCATATATTTGGTACTTACATATTTAAATTGAGTAAGTACAGGTACCGGGAAACCGTGTGGCTGGATTTGATCGCGCTAAATACTAAAATAATAAGTCGCTTGCTTAAAAATGCTTAACAAAGGTACGCCTACGCCATAAAAATAGGAAATATGAAATGTTTTTGGTTTTTCCGACCGTGTGAGTCGATGTATATATATTTATATCTTTTGTCAAATTGCAAAAGCTCCTCCGTACAAAGGAGACTCTGTCAAAAATTATTAGAAATTTTTTGAAAATTTTTGGGAAAAATTTTAGTTAGCGACAAAACGATTCCAAATTGAAAATTGAAATAAATTAGGGAATCAAACTATTTTAAAATAATAATATGAATCAATATAAATGGAAGGTAAAATTAAATGTTCAGAGTTGAAAATAAATTAAATTCATATGGAATGGGAGAAACAATTTGAATAGAAATAGATATAAACTAAAGTGATAAAGTGAAAATAAATAAGGAAGTGTATTAAATGCTTATATTAAACTTAAGAAAGGAATGGTGAATTCTTGATTTGAAAATTGGTATTACAAATATATTCTAAGTTAATATTTGAAGGAATAAATATTGACATTTGTAAGGAAGTCGATAAAATGTTTTTGAATGTTGTGATTGGATATTATTGCTAAGTGGAATATACAGGTATTATAAAGGGAAAAGAGAATTGGTTTTGACTTCAAAAGATAAATTTGAATTGCTCGACGAAAAGGTATGTGTTTAAATTTCTGTATGAAATTTGATTGGGTTTTTAATTGAGCCACTTGGCCTTTTGTTTTCTTTTGGGATTTGGGAGAGCTTAGAGGCCTTTTGTAGTTGTACCGAGCAAGCTGCGCAAAGGAGACGATGGTGAAATTTTTTGAAAATTTAGGGAGTTAGAAAATTTTTGAGAAATTTTGAAATATTCAAAATTTGGTTTCAAATTGAAATTTGAATGATTGGGTATATGATATTAGTGGGAACCTAATGGGAGAAATTTGGGAAGTTAGGAATAGTATTAGGGTGTTCTTAATAAAAAGTTATGTTAGAAAAATTGTTAGAAATTGTTTAGTTTTGGGAAAGGTAAACGGGTATTGGACCATTCTTCGTAACTAGAAATTTCGGGGACGAAATTCTTTTAAAGAGGAAGGAATGTGACAACCCGGAATATTTGAGCTTTTGAAACGGGAATATTTAATTAATTTTGAATATTTAAAAGTTAATTATAACTTGAATTCCAAATATTACTATTTATTCGACAATTAAATTATTGAATTAAATAATTTGAAATTGGATAAAATATGAAATCTGAGATTTTAAGCCTGTTAAAGTATAATTTGAAGGCTTATAACATTTATAATGATAACATTGAAGATAATAGAAGTGTTAAAATTGAATCTAACACTGAATTGTTCAGGTTTGAAATTTTATAGTTTAAATTGAATATAAAAATAGCCTTCCGAGGCACAGTCTCGGAATTCAACGAAACCAATTCCATTGGATCTGTAATATTGTGTTATTATCGGATTTCAAATTTCGTATTGATCGGAGTTGATGTGTGAGCGTACAATAGGTAAACGAGCTGAAAATTAAATCGAAAATTCAACTTAATAACTGGATCCAAAAAAAGTTACTTTCTGCATAGGATCGAATTTGGGCTCGAAACCTTTTCCATTGTGTTCGGGATAGGGGTTTAATGTAATGAACGTCTAGCGGCACGCCTCGATAGGAATTCGTTTATGACGACCCAGAATTTTTAAGCATTAAAAATTGGAATATTTAAATTAATTTTTAAATATTTAATGGTTAAATATTAACTTGAATTCAAATATCACAATTTATTCGAAGATTAAATTATTAGATTAAATAATTTGAAGTTGGATAAAATGTTAAATCTAGTGTTTTAAGCCTGTTAAAAAAAATTGAAGGTCCGTAATTTTTTTATTGATAGTGCTGAAGATAATGGAAGTTTTAAAATAAAATTTAACAGTGATTTGTTTAGTTTTGAAAATTTCATCGTTTAAATTGAATTTAAAAATAGCCTTCCGAGGCACAGTCTCGAAATTCGACGAAACTAGTTCCATTGGATCCGTAATAGTGATTTATTATCGGATTTCAATTTTTGTGCCATTTGAAGTTGTTGTGTGAGCGTACAATATATAAATGCGTTGAGATTTATATCGAAATTTCAAGTCGATTTAAATTTTAAATTTTTAAAATTTGAATAGGACTCAAAATCAGATCAGCTGAAGATATGTCTACATCAAAATTTTATCAAAACTTTTTCAACCCTGTTTCAGCTTTTATTTTTTTCAAAACACTGTAGCTCGGTGAATTTTTCACGCAACCATCTACTCGTGTTCCCCTTTTTCCTTTCAAAGTACGCTCTCTCCTCATTCAAAATCAAATCCAGCCGAAGTGAATACTATTTCTGTGGCTTCTTCCGTACACTTCTTCGTTTGATTAAATAATTAAAAATATTAGATATTTTCATCGTGCATGAAACAAAATAACTTAGTTCATAACAAAGTAACTTCGTTCAAAAAAATGGCCGAACCTTTTGAATTAAAATCATGATTCTTCATTTCTGTTTCGTCCACCTCTCTAATTCTTCTTTCATTCGAAAATAGATTCAAAATCAAAAGGGGCCGAACCCTCCTCAAATAGAATCGAATCAATTTCGATTCAAAATCCTAGGGTCGCTGTCGTTCGAACTTGAATCGATTTTGAATCAAGTCATAGAGGTCCAAGTGTGGGCAAGGGGCATTCGCGAGGAGGCCGTGATGTAAGGGCGGCACAACTGGATGTTCACGAGGCGATTTTGGATGGGGAGGTCATGGCGTCAAGTGGGATGTTCGCGTATGGTTTGGTTCGTACTCGGGTCTCGATAATCTTCAACGCTAGTTCGAGTTAGGGTTGGGTCAGTAGGAAGCGCGTGTGGCCGAGGGATGTCGGGGAGAAGAGTTTGGTTTGTTGCTACTTTGAGGAAGGTATTCGAGTTATTTTTCTTTTTAGTTTCTAAATTTTCTCAATCCTTAACTCTTGTTTTTTTAAATAGAGATATGAAATTTAACTAGCTAAATTATTAATTAAAAATTGGTTAATTAAATCTAATAACTGATAATATTAAGTTGAACAGCTAAATGGATTTGTCAAATAATAACATTTATCAGTTTGTGTATTGTTTATAAAAGTAGTTTTGAGTTTGGGGCATATTACAGTATTGTTTTAAATAAATATATACATATATACATATATATATATAAATATATACCCATTTTTGTTATAAATGATTTAAAAGGAAAATATGTATATATCTTAGGAAAATTTCATCTTTCAAACATTTTTTATGCAGGTTAAGTAAGTTAAAACTTTTAATTTAATCTGTTTATCAAAAAAATTTAACAGTAAAGTTTATAATTTTATTAACCTGGTAGATTTAAATTTAAAATGGAAATAGTAATGGTAGTTTAAAATCATGGGAAAATGTTGATGAATGGAAATTTATTTCCGATAAATTCGAATAATTATAAACCGTATATTGATTGTTTAAGGTCTAAATCATGAGGGAACCAATCAGAATAGATCAGGCTGCAAACAAGGTCAAAGGTGAGTTAATCTCACTCAATTAGATTTAAATTTAAATTTAAATTCAAATGATTAAATTTAAACAATTGGTTGAATGGATGAATTGATTGATTATATTATAGTATATACTATATCTTGGGATGTTTGATTTATATTGTGCTATAGTATGGTATATCTTGGAATTGGCATATTATATTGTGCTAATATCTGTGGATGCAAGGAAAACAGGTTGGAGGGATCCAACTAGATCCCTCAACATATGTTTAAGTTATTTATTACCCTCTATTGTGATTATTTGATATTTTATGATGAATTATGTTGGGATATGGAATGCTATGACTTAATTGATATAATTGGGTATAATAAATTACCAAAATATACAAATGGGATTTTGGAAAGAAAATAAAAGAAGTGGATTCGTAAGTAAAATAATTTATAGAAAATTAATTGGAAAGGTAATAAAGTGACTTTAAAATTCTAATAAATAAATCTTGAGTACTGTATTGAAAATTTTGAATAATTAAAAGATTTATGAATTTTAGATTTCAGTATTTTTATTTAAAAGAACAAAACATCTATTTAAAATTTAAGATTTAAATTGTTGAAAAGTAAAGAAGAAATTTGGATAAGAATCTGAAATTTGTATATTTCAGTTAAATGATTTAAAATCAAACGGAAGATAATAATAATAAAAATAAAATAAATAAAGCCTATAATTAATGAATTTTGAAATGAATTGAGTAATTAAAGAAACTTATTTCAAATGGAGTAAATTGGAAATCAATTTGGGAAATTGATATAAGTGATTGAAACTGGAATTATTCTCTGGGTAACCAAGTACGATTTTAAAGTAATTTTTTTTAAATATAAGTTAAAAGTTTTAAGTTGTTTAAAAAGCAAGTTTTGGATAATATATTATTTCTAAATATTTAAATTCTAAAGTAAGTATTTTCTCTTAATTTATTAAGGCAATAATTTTTGGAAGAGCGACTTAGTATTTTGTTTCTAAAATTAAAAATCTAGTTTTATATTTTTTATTAAGTAACATTATTTTCAAATATTCATATAGTGTGTATTTTTAACAAATTATTGAAGTAGTTTTAACTTGAATGCTTTAAAGTATATTTTAAAAACTAAAGTGTTTTGAATTCTTTTAGAAAAATCTAGTTTTGTGCTTGGTGATTCCAGAGGAGACGGAAAATATGTGGGAAAGTTGTTTTGAAAAGAAAGATGATTTGAGACTATTTCCAAAGGATTTGAAAGTGGAAATAATATCTTGTGAAGATAAGTTTGAGGTTAATAAATAAATTTGGGAAATCATTTATTTTTGGATGGATGTTTGTGAATATTAATTGATAGTTAAGTAACTGATTATCAATATTGGACAAATGCTTGGATCGTTTCGAAGAGACCGGGATCGAGATTTATTTCTCAAAGACCACTTCGATCCGGTTAGTACGTTTCGTGGAAAACGAGTTTGGATTCGAAGATGGAGCAGTGGAGTGCAAGGGCTAGTCGCTGCTAATCCTGAGGATATTTCCAAAATGGATGTAGTAGGAATAGTGCCTTCGGTTCCGTTCGAACCCGGGACGGACTTGTATGGATGAATGCTTGCGAAACATAGTCAGGTGGACGATGGGAATTCTAAGGGATATGTTCTAAAAAGGTAACGCTTAGGCTCAAGCCTCATCAAATGGGAATGATTGAAAATCAGGGGTTATGCAGCAAGGCTATGTGGGTAGCACCTAAGAAGGGTGAGGTCATTCCAGTCTGGATGTCTCTTTTTATTTCAGCTTAGTGGGCGGTTGTTGATCCCAACCGCGGTGTGATCTCACTCAGGATTATCCAGTAAGGGGTATTCCCGGCCTTGTGTTGCAGGGGAGCGGGCGTACCCCTCGGTACGGTGATCTAGGCCCTGTACTGTGACAGGTGGTACCCCAGTGCCTAGTCATTATTTGGAAATCCATTCTCCCTACAAGCCTTGTACGATTTTTGTTTGTATTACCCACTTTGTGGCTAGTAGATGGAATTTAATGAATGTAACAATTTCGGCTATTTTATAAGTATTTGTATATAGACCCTATTATAATATCAAAGGATTTCTATAAAAATTGTTTTAGCTATCATAAGGTAAAAACCCGACATGTTTATTTGTGGCGTGGTCTTACGAGATGCTTTTGTTTTCAAAGGATTTTTTTGAAACTTTAATAATCAATTGTTTGTGATTTTCTCACGCTGGTATTCCAGACTGATTCGGGTGTTATTTAACTGTAATGCTCGGGTCGAATCGAGTATTATATGATATAGGTTTTGATGCTGTGGAGCTCAAGAGACGAGCTGGATGACGATACATATTTTCGTACTTGTTTATATATATTCCGCTGTGTTGCGTAGCTGGGTATCCAGTTGTATGTTATTGATGTTGAGCTGTGATTGATGTACTTTGATGATGTATGTATAAATAGATATAGGTTTGTTTTATGTAAAGATACTTATTGTCTATTATATTTTATTCCGCTGCGATGGTTAGATTCTGATGTTGGATTCTATTTTCTTCTTCTACCACTTTTTCTTTAACCCAAATGGTTCGTATTTTTGTACAACTTGATTTGATTTAGGTAGAATAGTGTTGACTCAAGGGGTACGGATTTGCGGGTCGTTACAGTGGTATCAGAGCTTAGGTTGGTGATAACCTTGGATCTGGTGGCAATTACTCATTTAAATTAGAGTTCGAAGTACTGTAGAATGAGTTTGAGCATATTAATAGATATGAGTGCGTATTTGTTAGTGAATATAAATTATTTTAATATTGTGTCGGTTGAATTATTGAGTGGCATATGAACTTTCGTCGGCACAGTCTGGACAACCGTATCGAAGGGGTTTCTAAACACTTGAATAGAACAATTGGCACGGTATTGTTTTAAATGTGGGTAAATGAAATAGTTTTACCCAAAATATATTTTGACATAAATAAAAGTTTTGTAAACTATTTAGCTAATATATGGTTGCTTGGATGTTAGAAATGATAAAATTAACGTATTATCGTTGTTATGTGAAAATTTAACTAGAAATTTAAATGTAACTAAAATTTAAGGGAATAAATTCATTATAAAATGAAATTTATAAATATGAATTTTAAATGTAAATTATAAATTGAAATATAATCAAATGGAGATTTGTATAAGTATGAACTATACAAATGAATTATAGTTAAAATTTGAACTAAAACAGAATTTGAAACTTTAAATCCCGGGGATCTGGAAGTATTTTGAAGATAAATACTAGCATTATTGTTTTAAAAGTATTTCTGAATGGAAATGTGTTTTGAATGGATTTTTAAAGTGATATAGCATTGAAATCACTTGGATTATTGGAAATTAATTCTGATGATGACGGCCGCATCATCAGTATTCATTTTCGAATTTCTATGTGAAGGATTACTGCCGAATTATTTGTTCAGGAAAACCTGGTTGTTTGTTAAAATTTCAAAGGAAATTTGTTGGGGAATAAGTCCAGGATTAGTTTAAATTTTTGAGAAGTGTGATTTGGGAAAATGGTGATCTCAAAATGATTTGAAAACTAAGGCCAGGTGTTAAGAAAAAGGGAAATAAAGGAAAACTTTTTAAAAACAAAACTTGAAAACCACCGAATTTCTCATTTTTACAGTGCTTGTAATAAAACTTATGTGTAAAAATAATTAGCACTTCATTATAAAACATTTCAAAAAAAATTATTTTCTAAAACATGAACAAATCAGTAGTGCATTGAGTTGAAACATTTGTGCATTTAGTTGAAAAGGAATGTACATGCAAGTGCCAAATAACTGCAGCAAGATGACATGGATGTGTTAAAAATCTACTGGGACAAGTTAAAGAATATAACTGTCAAGGAACAAAACAAAAAAATAAAATAAAATAAAAGGGTGAGAACAAAAGCAAGTAAGGTTGCTTGTTTGACTATTCTCTAAAACAAAGTATAATAAAAGACATGAGTGCTTGTATATTATTTTTTTTAAACAAAAGAAATACAAAATACAGTACAAGCTGAAGTGATAGAAATAAAGAAATACATAAATTGCAAATCCAGATTAACCCAGCAGCAAGGATGAAATGAATTAACCAAGCAAGAAAATGAATTGCAAAAGCCAAGGGCAACTTACAATGCTACAAGATTTTGCAAGATAAAAATAATGAATTTTCAATAGGTGATCGCTTTTAAAAGCTACTAAACCATATGGGGGCAAATTCATTTAATGCACCAGATGCTTGTATTTTAGCCTTTTAAAATAATGTCAGGCAATAGAGAATGTGTATGCCCATAATATAAACTGAAAAATATGTCGAGAGTCAAACAAAGTTGACTGGCAAAACAAAGGTATGAATTCTTTCATTCAAGGCAAATAATGAGTATTGATGTATTAAATAAAAAAAAAACTGAATTTAGATAAATAAGCCTTGGTAACATATCAAAGAATCGAAAATATGTGATAAAAATGTGCTTGGGCTAAATAAAGGTCTCAGGTTAAAATAAAAATGGGAAAGTAAAATAATAGTCCAAAATAATATTGGGAATGGAACCTAATTTGGTAAAATAGAAGTTGAATTGTGAAATAAACTCGGGTTATGAATAAAATTCAACTTGGATCGGGAATGAGTTAAATGTAAGTGGAAATGTTACCAAATAGAATGGAATTCGATTAAAATAAAAATGTTATAGGCTGCAAATAAATCCAATTCAAGTGTAAATGAGTTAAATATAAACTTGGATGTTATTTTAACAAACTGAGAATGAGATTAGAATTAAAATGGATGAAAAGTAGGGTAATTGAATTTGATGAGAACTAAATTAAATATGAGTCTGATTTGTTTTAAAAAAAATTGAATATAAGCATGTGAGTTGTTAACCATTCGGATTAAGTAAAACGATGTGTAATTTGGTTGTAAGCAATTAAAATAGGTAGCGAAATCTTGCATATGCTTATGAAAATTGTGAAGCATGCATTATTCATGGAATTCATGTTTTAGTTATGTAAGTAAATGTGAAATGTTAATAAATCTCATATATTTCATACTTACTTGTTTTAGTTGAGTAAGTACAGGTATCGGGAAGCCGTTGGGCTGGATTTGATTGCGCAAAATGCTAAAATAATAAGCCACTTGCTTAAAATGCTAAATAAGGTACGCCTACGCAATAAAAATAGAAAATATGAACTGTTTTTGTTTTTTCCTACCGTGTGGGTCAATATATATATATATTTATATCTTTTGTCAAATTGCAAAAGCTCCTCCGTACAAAGGGGGCTTTGCCAAAAAAATTCGAAAACTTTGGGAGTTAGAAATTTTTTGAAAATATTTTCTTTTTGGAGAATTTTTGTTAATAACAAAACGAATTTAAATTGGCAACTAAAATTAATTAGTAAATGAAACTAACTAAAATAATGACATGACTTATTTATAAATGGAAAATAAAATTCAATATTTAAAGTTAAGGATAAATTGAATTCGTGTGGAAATGAAAGGATCAATGTGAATAGAAAAGGATATAAACAAAAGTGGTAAGATGAAAATAAATATAAGAAACATATAAAATGCTTATACTAACTTAAGTAAGGAATGGTGAATTCTTAAATGAAAGATTGATACTAGAAATATATAATCTAAGATAATATTGGAATAAATAGATATTGACATTTTGTAAGAAAGTCGATAAAATGTTTTGGGATATTGTGATTGGATATTAGTGCTAAGCAGGATATGTAGGTAATATAAAGGGAAAAGGGATTGATTTTGATTTCAGAAGATAAATTTGAAATGCTCGACAAAAAGGCGTGTTTATGTTTCTATATGAAATTTGATTGGGATTTCGGATTGAGCCACTTTGCCTTTTATTTTCCTTTTGGATTTGGGAGGCCGTAGAGCCATTTTGAAGTTGTGCCGAGCTAGCCGCGCAAAGGAGACGCTGGCGAATTTTTTTGGCAATTTAGAGAGTTAGAAATTTTTTTGAGAAAACTTTGATAATTCAAAATTTAGTTTTGAATTATAATTTGAATAGCTGAACAAGTAAGTTATCTGAAAACTATAGAAGGTTTTGGAAAAGTTTGGAAAGTTAATAGGAATAATAATGGGTCTTTTATAAAAAGGTAGATGGTATGATGTTTAATTGCTGGTTTTGGAAAAAAAAGTAAACGGGTTTTTGACCATTCTTCCTAACTAGTAATTTCGGCGACGAAATTCTTTTAAGGGGGGAGAAATGTGACGACCCAGAATTTTTAAGCATTTAAAATTGGAATATTTAAATTAATTTTTAAATATTTAGTGGTTAAATATTAACTTGAATTCAATATCACAATTTATTTGAAGATTAAGTTATTAGATTAAATAATTTGAAGTTGGATAAAATGTTAAATCTAGTGTTTTAAGCCTGTTACAACTAATTTGAAGGTCCGTAAATTTTTTATTGATAGTGCTGAAGATAATGGAAGTTTTAAAATAAAATTTAAGAGTGGTTTGTTTAGTTTTGAAAATTTCATCGTTTAAATTGAATTTAAAAATAGCCTTCCGAGGCATAGTCTCGGAATTCGACGAAACTAGTTCCATTAGATCCGTAATAGTGATTTATTGTCGGATTTCAATTTTTGTGGCATTTGGAGTTGTTGTGTGAGGATACGATATATAAACGCGTTGAGATTTATATCGAAATTTCAAGTCGATTTAAATTTTAAATTTTTAAAATTTAAATAGTACTCAAATTCACATCAACTGAAGATGTATCTACATCAAAATTTTATCAAAACTTTTTCGACCCTGTTTCAGCTTTTATTTTTTTCAAAACACTGTAGCTAGGTGAATTTTTCACGCAACCATCTACTCGTGTTCCCCTTTTTCCTTTCAAAGCACGCTCTCTCCTCATTCAAAATCAAATCCAGCCAAAGTGAATACGTTTCTGTAGCTTCTTCCATACACTTCTTCGTTTGATTAAATAATTAAAAATATTAGATATTTTCTTCGTGCAGGAAACAAAATAACTTGGTTCATAACAAAGTAACTTCGTTCAAAGAAAAAATGGCCGAACCTTTTGAATTAAAATCATGATTCTTCATTTTTGTTTCGTCCCATCTCCCATTCTTCTTTCATTCGAAAATAGATTCAAAATCAAAAGGGGCCGAACCCTCCCCAAATCGAATCGAATCAATTTCGATTCAAAATCCTAGAGCCGCTGTCGTTCGAACTTGAATCGATTTTGAATCAAGTCACAGAGGTCGAAGTGTGGGCGAGGGGCATTCGCGAGTAGGCCGTGATGTAAGGGCGGCGCAGCTGGATGTTCGCGAGGCGATTTGGGATGGGGGGTCACGGCGTCAAGTCAGATGTTCGTGTGTGGTTTGGTTCGTACTCGGGTCGCGATAATCTTCAACGCTCGTTCAAGTTACGGTTGGGTCAGTAGGAATCGCGTGTGGCCGAGGGTTGTCGGGGAGAAGAGTTTGGTTTGTTGTTGCTTTGAGGAAGGTATTCGAGTTGTTTTTCTTTTTAGTTTTCTAAATTTTCTCAGTACTTAACTCCTGTTTTTTTTTTAAAATAGAGATATGAAATTTAACTTGCTAAATTATTAATTAAAAATTGGTTAATTAAATCTAATAATTGATAATATTAAGTTGTTAATTAGCTAAATGGATTTGTCAAATAATAACATTTATCAGTTTATGTATTGTTTATAAAAGTAGTTTTGGGTTTCGGGCATATTGCAGTATTGTTTTAAATATATATATATATATAATTATTAATTACAGTTTCGGGCATATTAAGGAGCATGAAAAGCATCTTCATATTGTGTTGGAAACTCTTAGGGGCAATCAATTGAAAGCAAAATTTTCTAAATGCCACTTTTGGCAATCTCGTGTGAAGTTTCTCGGTCATATTATTTCTGAGTCCTGAATTTCCATGTATCCTTCAAAGATTGAAGCGATTCAAAATTGGAAGAGACCGGAGAGTGTGAGGAAATACATAGCTTCCTTGGATTGGCAGGCTATTACCGCCGTTTCATAAAGGACTTGTCTAAAATTGCCGTGTCTCTTACTAGTTTAACTAAGAAAGGTGTAAAATACATTTGGTCGGACAAATGTGAAGCTTCTTTCCAGAAATTAAAAGAACTCCTTTCCGATGCTCCTATTCTTGTTATTCCCGAGGGGAATCAAGATTTTATTGTTTATACCGATGCTAGTCGTGTTGGTTTGGGAGTCGTTCTCATGCAAAGAGAACGTGTCATTGCTTATGCTTCTAGGCAGTTGAAGCCAGCCGAGACTAGATATGTCACTCATGATTTAGAGCTCGTGGCTATTGTTTTCCCTCTTAAAATTTGGCGTCATTATCTTTTGGGAGAGAAATTTGTTCTCTATACCGATCATAAATCTTTGAAGTAGCTATTTTCTCAAAAGGTACTTAATTTGCATCAACAACGTTGGCTCGAATTTCTTGCATCTCATGATCTTGATATTCTTTATACTCCCAGAAAAGGAAATCGTGTAGTTGATGTACTTAGTCGTAAGCAACAAGCGGTTGTTTCCATGATGATATCCGAATGGAATGATCTCAAGATTTTATCCACTTGTGAGATTCGAGATTGTGTATCCGATATATGTTCATCTCTTGTTCTATGTAACCATGAGCCTCATTCCTCTCTTTTAGATTGCATTCTTCAAGCTCAAAGGCTAGATTTCTAATTGGCTCTTCTTAGCCAAAGTTGTAGGGATATAATTGGTACTGAAAGTTTGAGAGACATTGATATGGATTCTCGTGGTGGTATTCGAAAGTTTGGTAGACTTATCGTGCCAAATATTAGTGATCTTCGTAAAGACATTTTAGAAGATTCTCATCATTCTAAATTTACATTCATCCCAGTAGTAATAAAATGTACGAGGATATGAAGCGACTTTATTATTGGGAGGGAATGAAATCTGCTATTGCTAACTTTGTTAAGTGTTGCATGACTTGCCAACTTGTCAAGGCCGAGCATCAAAGGCCCGGTGGGTTATTGCAACCATTAAAAATCCCAATTTGGAAGTGGGATCAAATTTCCATGGATTTTATTGACGGCCTTCCCCGTTCTCGTTCGTGTCATGATAGCTTATGGGTGATAGTTGATAGACTTACTAAATCCACCCATTTCATTCTCGTTCGGTCCAATCGAACCGTTCCTCTCTTGGCCAAACTCTTTATTAAAGAAATTTTTAAATTGCATGGAGTTCCTTCTTCTATTGTTAGTGATCGTGATCCATTGTTTACTAGTGCATTTTGGAAGAGTCTTCAAAAAGCTTTGGGAACGAAGCTTAATTTTAGCACCGCTTATCATCCTTAGTCCGATGGACAAACCGAGCGTGTGAATCAAACTCTTGAAGATCTTCTTCATTCATGTGTTCTTGATTTTGGTGGAAGTTGGGAAGATCATATTTCTCTTGTTGAGTTTTCCTATAATAATAGCTTCCAATCTAGTATTGGTATGGCACTTTTCGAGGCACTCTATAAAGGGCCATGCCGATCTCCTTCTTGTTGGCTTCAGGCCGGTGAGAAGCTGGTTGTAGGTCCATATTTCATTCATGATTCCACAAAAAAGATTGACCTTATTCGTCATAGGATGAAAGGAGCCCAAAGTAGACAAAAATCCTATGCCGATAAGCGAAGAAGGAAATTAGAGTTTTCAGTGGGAGATTTTGTGTTTATTCGTGTTTCACCTATGAAGAATGTTGTACGTTTTAGTCGATCGGGACAATTAGCACCACGACATATTGGTCCATTTCCTATCACCGAATGCATTGGTTCCATGGCTTATCCACTCTAATTACCTGCTCAGTTTTCTGCTATTCATGACTTGTTTCATGTTTCTCAATTACGGAAATGGCTTCGAGATTCCGATTCTATTCTTGAGCCCGGTGTTGTGGAAGAAATTGAAGTTTCGCCGAATTTCACATATGAGCAACATACTATTCGTATTACCGCTTCGGGAGGTCAAACGCCTTCGAAATAAAGATGTCCCCCTTGTGAAAGTTCAATGGTCCTCAAATCCTAAAGATTTCTCTTGGGAATTCAGAGAATTCATCGAGCGAACACATCCGGACTTACTTTCTCGTGCTCTTTGAGGTGAACTTCTTATTCCAAATTTATTCTTTTGTGTTAATATGCTTTTATGGTTGTTATATTTTGTTCGTTTATTTCTTATAATTGCGAGGATGCAATTTCTTTAAGAAGGGGAGTCAGTAACAACCCACATATTTTACGATTGAGTATTTAAATATTTTATTTAAAAAATTCATCGTTAGTTGGATTATTGTTCGAAAAGCTACTTTTTGCAAACAGTCGAATTAGGACTCGAGACCACCCCCATAGAGTTCAAAATGAAGTTTGCGACCTTTTTGAGTATAAACTTTGATATGTTTGGAGTTAGTGGAATTTTGCTACTTTTTCACTTAGGGCTTTGGTTTTGTTTCAGCCCATTAGACCCAAGCTTCACCCCTCTTCTCTTCATTACTTCATTTCTATTTCCTAATACTCAAGCTTTAGCAACAATGTAGAGAGGAATGGGAAATTAAAAGTCCAAGCCCTATTTTCCATTTGCAAATCAAGTTCTAGCTCCAAATTTATAGAAAAAGCTTTGGTAAGCCTCCTCCTCTTCTTCTCCAACTCATTCTCTTAACAATTTCAGAAATTCCTAAACCTAATTTAGGAAATGTTTCTCTTTTAAGCTTAGATTCAAGCTCTTTAGGTTGGAATTGAAGACTGATTGTTCTTGCCATTGCTCTATATCTTCTACTTCATAGTTTTGGGTTTAAAGGTGAGATTTTTATCTCACATCTATGTCTATAACTATCTTTGATTGTTAGGTATGAATTCCTAACTCTTATTCATGTGCATTTGATTTTGCCTTCGATTGATTTGGTATATATTCCAAATTTTGGTGTTTTGAAAGCAAAATCTATGAAAATCCTTTTATGGATGTTTGAACATGTTTTTCGTGATGCATCGAAGAGCCTATAAGGCCGGGTTGCCGACTGGCATAAATCCCTAGTGCCATGGCTCATTCGATCGCGAATTGGATGTGATTTCACATCAATTATATAGGCTAGAAAACTGCCTAAGCACTAGTTAGTCGACTGAACTTTGCAGTCAGTCGACTGGCTGTAGCTAATAAGCATTCCGAGGGCTTCCTACAGAGGCTTGGGGGCTCGGTTTCCTACAGTCAGTCGACTGAACTCAGTGAGCCAGTCGACTGACCTGCTCCTATTTGCCTATTATACCTATTTTTGCCTTTTTTTTTTTGTGAGTCCAATTTTTATCGATTCGTTTTGATTCCTAGATGATGCTATCAATTATTCGACTTTGATGACGTATATTTTGGGATTTTTGGAAATATCCATTTTGATGGATTTGATATCGATTTCTTTGGAATTAATTCACGTCTTCCTATGTGAATATTAGCGATTGATTGTTTCTACAATCATTTTTGTGATTTGTCACTTTAAAAATATAAAGGTTTTCTATACTAGTAGTAAATATCATAACTCTTCCATTAAAATGATTTCAACACTATTTTATTACAAAGCTCGTTTTCTATTAGTATATACAAACCTTTACCTCACTCGTATGAGAAATCTAATTAAACGGCTTAGTAAAACGAGTGGTATGAAATGCTTGCATTTACTTCATCGGTTAATTTTTGGACTTGTTCGATTGAATTTCTTGTGACAATTTTCGAGTGGAGACTTACAGTTTGTTCCTAAATATTTAAGTTAAGCTAGTGGTTATGGGACATGAAGCTAAGCTCATATATTTACTAGCTTAGTGAATTGACACTTCTTGATGATCGATGATGATCATTTTGTGTGTTAGACTTGCGATATGCTATGTTTCTTTGTCCACCTAGGGGACGGTACCTCGTTTTATTGAGTTTCGTCTCATTTCTTTTATAAGCTAACGACCTATGTATTATTTGGAGTTTCGACTCAATTTTTGTGGGCTAGCGACCCATGTTCTTTTATGGAGTTCGGTCCATCGGACATACCTTTGTACTACGTTGTTGCACCAGCTTATCAGGATCATCGGGCGTACCGTTGTACTTCGTCGTTCTTACGAATTATTCGAGTTTCAGGTTCCTCGGGGGTACTGATATTGTACTACGTCATTACACCGGCTCTATGGTTAGCGACCATGGGATAGCGTCCCATTGGTAATACACGTGTTGGTGAGTCTTCATGCCCCCGTTTTGTGATAGGCCTCCCCCTTTTTGTGATTTCTTGATTTCTAGAATTTGTGATCCACCAGCTTTTATGATTGGCATCGATATGATGTCGATATTTGTGACTTGGTGAATAAAGCTATAGAGTATGACATTCTTTTGATACTTGAGAAGATTCTTGTGATATTGATTAATCTCTGGTTGATTTTTAATTACATACTTATCATAGTACGGCTTTATGGTTATCTTACGTTTTTGTCATATCTCTTATTTTATATCATTTTATATGATATTTATAGTTAGACTGATCCGTTTATTATTTTCTTATTAAATAATACTCGGGTCAGACCGAGATGTTACAGGTGCTTCCGCTTGACTTCTCATCTAGGATTATTATCCTGACTTTTGGCTAACTACTTAGATTAGTAGTTTTTGGTTGTATACATTTGAGATATAGAATCATTGATGTATACTTATTATTTTGTGTAGCACTTGTGACTATTCTTTTGTGATATTGTGGATCTTGTTTAACCACTACTCTGATGTACACTTTCATGTGTAATATTCATATCTGTTTCCGCCTTTGAGATATGAACTTCTGTGACTGATTTATGTTATGCTTATTTCTATACTTATTTCCAAAAGATATTATAGCCATTGTGTAGTAGCTTTGAGTTTGCATCGGTATGTCGGATTCCCTCTTGAAATGCAAGTTATTCTTTTTATCTGGCATATCGGTACTCGCACAAAGCAATTACACGGAAGGTGGCTCCTCAACGGCCTTATTCATCACGCTACTTGACAAAATTACCCCGTAGTGTGCTTAGCTAGCGTGGGTATAAAGGTGGGGCGTCAAATGTTCGGCTGTCACTGCCTCCATCCTTTTCTCACCGAATGCCTCAACCAATTATCCACCTTCGCGTCCCCTCCTTCCTCGGCTTGCCGAACATACCAGGGCAACACACCCAAAGCCAGTCACTTCCTCAATAAATCACCAGCTCTCCAGCACTCGGCCACCTTATTCCTTTGCTTCGCTGAGATCTTTGAGGATAGCCTATATATATATATATTGCAGTAAGTTGTGGTATATATTTATATTTTTACAACCATATTGTATGTTGATTTTATGACTTTTGTAAACCTGTTATATGTTAATATATATGTTATGTTGGTTTACAGTATGATGTTATATATTGTTGTTGTATATATACACACATATATAGTTTTATAATAAACGGGTTTTATAATTTTTGATTTGAAAAGTGATGCATATACTGTAAATTCATACATCAGTTTACATCTTGTTTTATGTAAGTTTGTATAGCCTAGTTGTTTATATGTATGTGTTGAGCATGCACACACACATACATATATATATATATTTAATTATTAAAGTACGTTTTTGTATACTTGTGTTTACAAACATTAAGTACAATAATACGTGAATCTATATATATAGTTGTTGAAGCTTTCAATTTTATTTTGAATACTAAAGTGTATTTATATATATGGCCTACATTTGTTATTTAAAGAAGCCTGTTCTTTTTTATACATGGCTATAGTTTAAATATTGTTTAAGTAAAATGTATTGTTTAAAGATATATATAAATAAATGTTCAGATCTATTAAATAGATTAGTTTACATATATAGTTAAAGCATATATAATACATTTCTTTCACTATGCATAGTAGTTGTTATATAATTTTAGCAAAACTGGTTTAAAAGATTTGATTTTTATAAGTGTTTTAAAGTAAATATTGATTTTATAAGTTAAGTATGTATATATAATGAAAGTCGGTACATTTTGTCTTGCATACAAATTGTATATATTAGCTTTAATGTAAAATATATGTTTGTTTAATGATTTCTTGTTATACATATATATAACATTCGAATGAGTTTTATATATACATAAGTTTTATATATATATTTGTTAATATATAATCTGTAGAGCTTTGTAAGTTAATATATAGGTTGGTCTGCATTAGTTGTTCTACTATATTGAGGCCACAGTATTTTATACATAGTTATATATGTTATAGATGACAAGTCATTTGTGTGTGTGTTTATATATATATATATATATATATATATATATATATATATATGTTAGTTATACATGCTGTTGGGTTTAGTTATATATATATATATATATATATAGTTTGTGTATAAAAAATTTATGATGACCTAACTTTGTATTATATTCAAAATATTGGTAGCTTGTATTATATAGTGATATTAAGATCTACATATAAGTTATTTAGATATGTTTATAAATTTAAATTGTATATATGTTAGTTTATATATAAACAAATCATGTTATTATTTTTAAATTTACATATATGATATGTTACAGTATTTTGAAAGGAATAAAATAAAATATATCTAAGTATTTTGTATTTTTATAATAAGTATATACATAAGTATTTGGTTCAAAATATTATATATATATATATATATATGTATATATGTTTGATTTTAGTATGTGTGTTTTAATTTAGAACAATGATTTTATTTAAATAAATATTATTTTAGTATTTGTCTTAAATTAAAATATAATATATATATAATGTATATATTTTTAGTTTAGATCAAAACTGATTTGATTTGTTTTCATCTATTCCTGTTGTCAATTCTGTTCATCAAATTCATGTCAATCAAGCTTTACTTTGGAATTCGTGCTTGGATTCATAACTCATTCCATTGTCGAATATCTCTAGCCTCGAAAGGTAAGCAATCACTCAAGATTAATTTTTTTGTATTTATTAAATTTGATTTCAATTGAAACGACAATTGAAATATGCTGCTGTTAGTTATTTACATTGCTATATATATGTTGTTATCTGTATCTTTTCACCTATGACATCTGACACCATTATCTGTTAATTATATTGATGATATATGCATGTTATATTATTATCATATTTGTTATCACTCTACAAGTTCTCTGTTAATATAGAATTAACTATCGGTTGAAATGATACATACCCGAACGATCTCTAGAATATGAGAAAATCTTTATAGGTTGAAATGATAAACTAAGCGATTTTCATTGGATTGAAATTGGGATTGCAGGTTGAAATGATATATACTCGTATGTATTTAAACTGCGGGTTAAAATGATAAATATCCGTATACTTGACCTAAGACAGAAAATTAAATACAGACATCGTTGGTCTATATATATTTATGAAATGATTTTTCCAAGGTTTTGAAATGATATTTTGGTTTTAATAAATATTGATTTTAAGATTATATATATATATATGTGTGTGTGTGTGTGTGTGTTATTTTATAAAGGTTTAATATTTAGATTTTTAGATTTATATGTTTGAAAATTTTAAAGGTTATTAGTTAGTTTTGAAATTATATATTTTAAGATTTTATTTATAATTTTACTACTTTAAAAATATATTAATTAAGTTTTAATATAAAATAAGTTTAATAATAAGATTTGATTTAATAAAGTTGATTTAAATTTATATATAATATGTTTAAGTATTTATTTGAAATTATATTTCAAATACAGAGTTATAGTAGAAATTGGTTTGAAATTATATTTATTTAAGAATTACACTTAAATAAGTTTGATTTGAAATGTATTAAAATTTAGATTTTAAAGATACGATTTTTTAAATTGAATTTGGTTAAAAGTGACTTAAATGAATATTTCTAACTTACAAAAATTAAAATGGCATATTTAGTTTTATTTAAATTTGGAATTTGAAGTTTTATTTAAATGATATTTGGTTTCTACTTAAGTGAATATTTCAAAACTAAATAATAATGAAGTAAATTTGAGATATTAAGGAAACTATCAAATTTAATTTAAAATACTGAACATTTAAAGCTTTGAAATATAATGAAATTGAAATGATATATTTTGTGGTTTAAATCTATTTATGAAATCGATATAATTTGAAATGGTTTATCGAGAAGCTGAATTGAATTGAAATTGATGACTTGAGAGTGGATTAAATTTGAATTTTGGAATTTGAGTTGATTTGGAATCGATTTGTGAAATTTGAGGAAACTATTTTATTATATAAAGTATTTTTAAAATTTTATTTAAAACTATTTATATATTTTAATATAAATTATTTTAAAATAAACTATTTTAATATGAATCATTTTTGATATAAACTATTTTAATATACTAACTATTTTATTACAAACTATTTTTAACTTATAACTATTTTATATAAACTATTTTATTTTATAAACTATTTTAATTTACTAACTATTTTATTATAAAATATTTTAACTTATATAAACTATTTTATTATATATACTATTATTAATAATTAAACTGTTTAAAGGAAAGTGTTATGATTTCAAAGAGTTATGATTTCCAAAGTGTTATGATTTCCAAGAGTTATGATTTCAAAAGTATTATGATTCCAAAGTGTTATGATTTCCAAAAAGTTATAATTTTAAGTGTTCTGGTTTTGAAAGTGTTATAACTTTGAAAGTACTATGATTTTGGAAATGGATATATATTTGAAGTGAAAAATGATTTCAAATTTGGTTTTGAAATGGAAATGATATCGTGTTGATATGGCTTTGAAATGGAAATGATGTTTTTGTTTTGAATTATAAATTATTTTGAAAGGACCGCGGTGTTATAATAACATTGGGTTGTTAAAGAGATCAGGATCGGTTATTGTCGTACTCTCTGCCAATGCCGAAAACCACTTTAATAACCGTGTACGCAGTGGATGTTAATTCCCTTTATTATGCGACTTAGCGACTTAAAGGTTGAAGCGACTTAGCGACTTAAAGGATGAAGCGACTTAGCGACTTAAAGGATGAAGCGACTTAGCGACTTAAGGAATAAGCGACCTAGCTGCTAAGAGAGTAGGACGACCTAACTGCTTACAGGAAGCCACGACTCAACGACCTAAGTACTTCATGACCTATGGAGATAAAGCAGCAGCGACCTAGTGGTTTCATTACCTGCTTTAAGTCGCTCACGACTTAACACTTATCGAATCTTGCCGCTCTCCGTTAGGTCGCTGGAATCTACTAGCAAGTTCAGATGGCCAGGTGCGAACCAGTTAGGTCATAACTCAAATCCCCTTAGCTCGTTGGCGAGTTACGACTCATGTTAGGTCGTATCCTTCGACTTACGAGTTATCTTAAGTCGCTCATGACTTAAGGCCTGTTCGAAAACTCCTATAAATACCGTGTGAGCTCCAACGTTCGGGGGATCTTTTGGCTCATTCTCGAAGCGCCGATACTTTGTCGCTTTCTCAACTAAAAAGGCACTTCAAGCACTCCAAACATCGAGGACACTACAACATACTTCAAGAGAAAATCTACATCAATCAACATGGATTCGAAAGATTATTCTTCATCAAAGTTTGATCTACTAGCCTAAAGTGTGTTGTAATTGAAGAAAGTTGTATAAGTTGAATTTGAGTCGGCAATAAAGAAATATAAAGTGGACGTAGGCTTGACTATTAGCCGAACCACTATAAAAACTGTCTTTTACTGTCTTTCTGATATTTTCCTGCTTATTTCTGATTCCCGTATCATCGGGTGGTGCTTTCACACTCGCTTTACTTGCATCGGGGTGTTAGCGCCAGATTTTTACGTTAATATTTTTGGTGCTTTCACTGAGAACCCAACTCAGGATACTGTCATCATAGCTTCACATAAATTTGTTGAAAGGATCTCTCTAAAAACCAGAAGTTTGTCAGAAATAATGGCTCCCTAAAGAAAGCGCAAGTCTGTTAGATCTGACGATGTTCGCTAGACTACTGCCACTTCTCCTCCTTTAAGTCAAACAACTCCAACTGTTGGAATAACGCGAGCAGAATTGGATGCTGCGGTTTTTGGGCTATATCAGCAGATGGAAGCCCAAAACAATCTGATGTTGGAAAGGTTGAACACTTTGCTTAGGGCTAACCGTCAACCGGTGAATAACGAACCAAACTTCGATGATAATGTTCATGATGTGGAAGGAAGAGATGTTCCTCAAAGGGCAGCTAGCCCGGTTAAAGGCACACCTCCCCAAGTTGGAGGATCGGGACAACAACCAACTATCCGTGAACGCCTGTCAAGGCAAACTTCTGAAAAGATGGCCGATGCCTGTCCTGCTGAGCCCCTTAATGATGAGGAATATTTCTCAGGGATGGTTCGACAAATCATGAAGGAAAGTATGCAAAGGGAAGAAGATGAAAAAGAATGGGGCTTTGCTCCAAGCAAGACTCCATTCACTAAAAGGATTTTGAAAGCAGAATTTCCTAGGAAGTTTGTTCCTCCTACCATACCGGCTTATAAGGGAACGAGAGATCCTAATGAGTTTTTGTATAAGTATGATTGGCACATGATGGGTGCCAGAGCCTCTGATGAAATCAAATGCTGGTATTTTTCCGTATAGCTGGAAATAGTTGCTCTACTTTGGTTCACAAAGCTGCCGGTCCAATCGATAGACTAATTTTCTGATTTGAATCGGAAATTAAAGGAACAGTTTCGATTTTATGCATCAAAGGCAAAGGATATAATGTCGCTCTCCAGCCTAGAACAAAATCCTGGAGAATCTATCGGATCATTCTTGAATCGCTTTAACATAGCTTTGGCCGAGGTGGATAACGTAGAGCAACGCATGATCCTGACATACTTGATGGGGGCAATTGATAAATCAAGTGAATTTGGAAGGTGGTTGAAAATGAAGGAACCAAATTCGCTTGACAAGTTTTATAAGAAAGCCGATGAACTCATGCGCTTGGAAAGCCTCCAAGCACTGGCGAAGATGGTATCGACAGGGGCTGGAAATAGTAATGTTGTTCTGAATAAGAAGGAATCTGACAATCAGAATAGGGGAAACGATGGCGTGAAGAAGCAAGGAGATGCAAAGAAAGGTCGTCCCTTCAACTTCACCCCTCTGACTGATACCCCAGAAAACATCTACTTTGCAAACAAAGACACGGTCGAATTCCCAGCACCAGCTAAGCAAAGAGTTAATAGGAAAGCTGAGAAGAATGGAAGGTTTTGCCGGTTCCATAACCAACCCGGGCATGATACTAATGAGTGCCGTCACTTGAAGGAGGTAATTGAGGAACTATTGAAGGAAAACAAGCTCCAGCAATATTTAAAAAGGAACAAGAATGGCCCAACTTCGTCAACTCAAGGACAACAGGTTCCTATTCATCGTCCTAGCTCAAGTGAAAAGGCGGCAGCTCATGAATCAGAGAGGCCTGTTATAAATGTGGTTACAGGGGCACTCACCCAACTGGCAGGAGTTGGGGTGAGATGGAAAGATACGCCCGTGCTTTGAAGTATGCACCGGCAGATGAAAGTGTTTTTGTGTTAGAAAATGCTGCACCCCCGAAGCAGTAGAAATTTTTTAATGATGACATTATATTCAGTTCTAGGGAATCGATGGGTGTTGAAGCTCCTACCATTGATCCTTTGGTCATCTCCGCTGGCATTGGGCCAGCTACTGTGAAAAGAGTTCTGGTTGACTGTGGAGCTTCGTGCAACATTCTCTTCAAGAAGACTTTTGATCAGATGAAGATTCCAATGACTGACGTTCAAGCTTCATCACTAAATATTGATGGTTTTACTGGGGAGCCGAAATAGCCAATTGGGACTATCGATTTGTTCGTAGATCTTGGAGAGTGGCAGAGAAAAGTGGCTCGAAAACAGACCTTTGTTATTGTTTAAGAATTTTCTGCCTACAATGCCTTCTTCGGCCGACCAACTCTGGCAGCATTTAAAGCTATTCTTGCCCCATGGTGTCTAACCATAAAATTCCCCACAGATAATGGAGTCGGTGTGGTGAAAGGGGATCAGAATGTTGGACGAGAGTGTTATCTTACAGAGTTGCGTGAAACGAGGAAGGGAGAAATGGGAAAAGATGTGGCGGCCCCAGTCCACATCAAAGAATCGACCTTATAGCAATTACAGGGTGGACCCAACACAGGCGAACATAGCGCTGCACGAAGAGAGTTGGATCCCAGAAAAGCCAGTGCAGGGGAGAATAGAGTGGTACCAGTTGAAGTGACAGTGCAGGTACCTGTTGACCCGAAAGACCCGAACAAAGTGTTGAATGTGGGTTCGTAGCTTAATGCAACCGTTCAAAATGTTTTGATATCATTTTGGAAAGCAAATCCGGATGTATTCGCTTGGACTCATGCTGATATGTGTGGAATATCTCTAGAAATTGCAGTGCATACCTTGAATATTGATCCGAAGTTTACACCGGTAAAGCAGAAAAGAAGAACTCAAGGTCCTGAAAGGTCAGCAACATTGAATGAAGAAGTTGATCAGTTCATGGAGAATGGTTTTATCAGGGAATCTACTTATCCGAATTGGGTCTCAAATCCAGTATTGGTTAAAAAAGCTAATGGAAAATGGAGAGTGTGCATTGACTTTTCAGATCTAAACAAAGCCTGCCCCAAAGACTGCTTCCCGTTATCCAGGATTGACCAGTTGGTGGATGGAATAGCGGGGCATGAATTGCTATCTTTTATGGATGCCTACTCCGGATATAACCAGATCATGATGCATGAGCCAGATCAGCAGGACACGAGCTTTATCACCGATATTGGTCTTTACTGCTACAGAGTCATGCCTTTCGGACTTAAGAATGCAGGGGCAACTTACCAAAGACTTGTTAATGCTAGGTTTAAACCGCAGATTGGCAAGACTATGGAAGTTTATGTCGATGATATGCTGGTAAATTCAAAGAAAGCAGTGGACCACATGGTTCACTTGGCAGAGATGTTCTCAATCCTCCGAAAGTATGGTATGAAGCTTAATCCATTGAAGTGTTCGTTTGGGGTAGAATCTGGAAAAATTTTGGGTTTCATTGTGAGTGCCAGGGGCATTGAAGATAATCCTGCTCAGATAACTGCCTTAAGAGAAGTCAAAGCCCCTAGAACGAAGAAGGAATTGCAAAGTCTCAATGGAAAAGTTGCAGCCTTGAGTCGGTTCATTTCCAAGGCTACTAAAAAATGCATTCCATTCTTTGATGCTCTAAAGAAAGGAAGAAAAAACTTTGACTGGACTCCTGAATGCCAGAAAGCTTTTGATGAGTTGATTCGTCATATGGAAACGCCTCATATACTTTCTAAGCCTGACAATGGTGAAGATCTTTTTGTATATTTGGCAATCTCGTCTCATGCCCTCGGTGCAGCTTTGGTACGGGAGGATGCGAAAATTCAGCGCTCGGTCTACTACATCAGCAAGAGATTCACTGGGGCAGAATTGAACTATTCAAAGTTGGAAAAGCTCGCCTATTGTCTACTGATTGTATTAAGAAATTAAGGCCATATTTCCAAGCTCATCCTATCAAAGTCCTCACCGATCAACCCTTGAAGCAAGTCCTGTTTCGTCCTGAGACTTCAGGTCGTCTTTTGAAGTGGAATATTGAGCTCAGTCAATATGACATCACTTATCATCCCCGGAGAGCAATCAATGGACAAGCTTTGGCAGCCTTCATCGCAGAATGTACAGACAGAGGTGATAGTGAGGAGATGGTAACCGATAATCCCCCAATTCTATGAATATTGTATGTTGATGGCGCAAGAAACGATTACTGTTCCGGGGCTGGGGTTGTGCTTGAAACCACTGAAGGACGATCAATGTGTTATGCATTGAGATTAGAATTTCCTTCGACTAATAATGAGGCAGAATATGAAGTTCTCATTGTTGGCCTGAAGATTGCTAAAGAATTGAACATCAAGGCATTGCAGATCTTCATTGATTCATAGCTTATTGTGTGTCAAGTCAGGAAAGAGTTTCAAACCAAAGGAGGAAATCTGCCCGCTTACTTGTCAAGAGCCTGGGAGATTCTCGAGGACCTGGATCATTATACGATAAACCATATACCTCGGGAAGAAAACATGAAGGTAGATTCCCTCGCAAATTATGCAAGCACTGGTGAAGCTCAATTATTGGGATTAGTGCCTGTGGAAGTCCTGTCAACTCCAAGCATTGATGAAATGGATATACACTGGATCATGACTATATCACAGGAGCGGGAATCATGGATGACTCCAATATTGGAATATCTGCGCGACGGTTCTCTGCCAGAAAACTCAAAAGAACGGCATAAATTAATGAGAAAAGCATCCAGATTTGTAATTCAAGATGGCCGATTGTATAGGCAGCGATTCTCAATGCCATTACTCCGATGTGTGACCAAGGAAGAAGCTGAGACAATTCTAACTGAGATACATGGAGGAGAGTGTAGAGATCATTCAGGTGGTCAAACTTTAGCAAAGAAAATTCTCCGTTATGGATATTTTTGGCCAGATATTAATCGTGCTGCCGCAAGTTACGCCCGAAAATGTGACCGATGCCAGAGATTTGCAAAAATCGCAAGAGCACCTTACACCGAGATAACACAGATGGTCAGTCCGTGGCCATTTTCTATTTGGGGAATAGATCTTATCGGCCTTTGCCAACTGCAAAATCCGAAATCAGACATGCTATTTGTTGCTGTTGATTATTTTACTAAATGGGCTGAATCTGAACCCTTAGCTACTATTACCTCTAAGAAAATGATAAACTTTGTAACTAAGAATATCATCTGCAGGTATGGTGTGCCTCAAAAGATTATCACAGATAATGGAACTCAATTTGAAAGTAAAGAGTTCCAGGATTTTTGCAAGAAATTCAAGATCCAGAAAAGTTTCTCAGCAATGGCTCATCCGCAGGCAAACGGGCAAGTGGACAGTGAATAAAATTATTAACTCAACCATCAAAAAGCAGCTAGAAAAAGCAAAATTTGGTTGGGTTGATAAGCTGCCACAAGCACTATGGGCATACAGAACTACCCACAAAACTGCGACTGGGCACACACCATTTTCATTGGCATATGGATCGGAAGCAATGATTCCAGTGGAAACAGAAGTCCCTTCGCACAGAAGAATCCATTTCAATCAAACCGAAAATGAAAAGCTGCAACTTGATGCCCTTGATTTCCTTGATGAAAAAAGGGAAGAAGCTGAGCTCAGAATTGCGGCTCATCAGCAAAGAATAGCTAGGCACTTCAATTCCAAAGTTCACCGACGCAGCTTTGAAGTTGGGGAACTAATCTTAAAAAGGATTATGACACCTACAGGCGTGCTTGGACCAAACTGGGAAGGGCTGTATGTTATAGGCCAAAAACTTCTTGATGGCACATTCAAACTTTAACTGTCGAAGGTGACCCAATTCCAAGAGCTTGGAACAGCAATCATTTGCGCCCATATTTTACTTAAAGGCTTTAATGAAATATTGTAAAAGAATGATGACTGTATGATTCTTGTATTCAAAGCCGTTGTAAAGCCAGTGCAAGTGAATAATAAGAACTATAAAGTGGATGTAGGCCTAGTTCTTGGCCGAACCACTATAAATCTTGTGTTCTTTACTATTATAAACTGCTTTGTTTTATTTCGACATCTAAAATACGTCAATTGTGTTACTAAAATGACGATTTAATAATGCAGGCCATAAAAACAAAGCTTACCCATCGCGAGACCAGGCAATCCCCGACATCACCCAACAAGCAAACACTAAGCCGTTCAAAATTTCCGTACTCAAATCCTACGGAAGAAGTGCTTCAAACAAAAAGTTAGTGATTTTGCAGGAAGTGGTCCCTTGCTAACCAACTGTGGATGTTTGTACAAGCGACCAAATAGTTATATAGCCTGTGTCTGCCACCACCAACTCGCTTAACTATGAAGTATATTTCTTTGGATAAAGGAAATTGTTGGCAACTAAACGGGAAGTGTATTTGGAAAAGATAACGGGGATCTCCGATATGAATATATGGAAAAGAGACATGGGCGAGCAAGCATCAGACAACAAAAAACCTCTTCAGAGGCACAAGCCCTCTTCGGAGGTACAACTCTTCGGAGGATAAAGACCTCAAACGGGGCATGCCAGAAGACTTTGTCAACAAAAAAGATCGGTATGGAATGACCGGGAGCACCATCCCGACTGGAAGGCAAGGCGCTTGTTCACTAGTTGAGGCAGTTTGTGCAGACAAGCGTCCAAGTAACTTGCGTCCGCCCCGTGAATCCATACGATGATCGGAGGCACCTTCCCAAGTGGAAGGCAAGGCGCTTGTTCACTAGTTGAGACAATCTGCGCAAATAAGCGTCAAAGTAACTTGCGTCCGCCTTGTGAATCCGGCCAACCATGAGGACGAAACTTCCAGGTATACTCGGAGGC
Organism: Allium cepa; assembly: GCA_030765085.1. Taxonomy (NCBI): domain Eukaryota; kingdom Viridiplantae; phylum Streptophyta; class Magnoliopsida; order Asparagales; family Amaryllidaceae; genus Allium; species Allium cepa. Next base: position 603,650,540 of record CM060945.1, on the reverse strand, counting down.
ACGCATTCCACCAAGATTTGAAATAAAACTTCACAAGTGCTGGAATGTGAAAAGCCCTCTTCGGAAGCCCATTTCACCATAGTTGAAATGCTAAAAGACCTCGAGTGGGCATCGCTAGAAAAAGAGAGTTCTTTCTCAACAGGAAGTTGCGAACTGATCGGTTGCACAGATTACTTGTGTCTGCCCTGTGAAACCATCCAACTAAGAGAAAGAATCTCCAAACTCTCAGGCAAAAGCCCTACTCAGAGGCACACATTTCACCGTGATCTGAAATAAAACTTCACACGATTCGAAATGTGAAAAGCCCTCTTCGGAGGCCTACTTCCCAGCGAACAGGGAAAAGATAAAAGCCTCTCCCAAGAGGCAGAAACAAAAAGACCTCTTCCCAGAGGCATAATCAAACAAAATGACCTCTTCCTAGAGGCGCAACCAAACAAAAAGACCTCTTACCAGAGGCACAATCAAACAAAAAACTCTCTTCGGAGGCTCAAGCAGGTTGAAGCCCTTTTTCGAAAGGCCCATTGTACTATGAAGTAAAATTCGCTTGCCAAAGCAAAAGTGACTTTTTTCAAAAAGTGAAGTGTAAAAACTTCGCAACAAAAAAAACAATTCCTCCAACATGAAGTGCATTCTACTAAATTAGAAAGATATTTCCTTAGAACGGAAATATTATCCTATAAAGTACGAATGCAAACTTCCTTCAAATGAAAGAGTTGTTCTCTAAAGAAAGAGCATAAGTCTTCTCGAAACAGAAGAGTTTTTCTCCGAAACTTTGCCAATGTGAAAGAGATTGTAATAAACCATGGTATGGGGGCAATACAATATAGTCATCATTAAAATGAAAATAATGCTCAAGAAACATACCATAGGTTTACTGCAACTTCACATAAAGAGGATAAAGAAACTTGCATGAAAACAGAAAATAAAAGTGTTCTCAAATACAGACAGAAATTTGTATAAGTAAAAGAACCATTTTATTCCATACTATGAGAGTTTTATACATATGCAGGTTTTAAAGTAAAAGAAAGCGGGGACTGGTACCCGCACAATCTCCAGTCAACACAATCTTATATACAAGCAAAAAAGCAAAGAGCGAGATAAAAAGCACAGGACCAAAACCATCATTTCTTCTTCCCTCCACCTTTTGAGCCTGCACCTGGCCGGATGACCAACTTCCTGCGCTGGCTTGAAAGAGTAGGGGAAGAAGGAGAAAGGGGAAAAATCGGACTTGTCTCTGCTTTTTCCTCGCCAGCTGAAGCTTCTTTCTTCTTCGAGACTCCATGTTTTCCCCTTTTCTTAGGAGAAGACCCGCTTCCTGAAGTAAAAAGTGTGGCCAACGGAGTATCATCGAAACCAGTTAGTTCCGGAGTCTTTTCGCCCTCTTCAGTCTCTTCCCCCCTATGTTCTTGTGAAACAATGGGATCGTCCAAGTCTTGGAGAGCGTCTATTTGCTCCTCTTGTGATCCTGGTTGAGAGGCAGAAGGAGGAGTGACTTGCAGAGACGGGGGAGGGATAATTAGAGGAAGGGAAGTCTGAACAGTGCTCAGTACTTTCTCTACAGAAGAAAGGAAGTTAAAATCAGTAAAGAGAGGAGATAAAGGCTCGTTGAGATTCAGGAAATAATCAAGAAGCTCATCAAACTCATATGAAGCAAATGAACGGTTTACTTGAGCAAGATCAGTGTTAAGGTTACCTGGAGAAGTTGGCTTTCTAACGTCAATTTCATAAGCTTGTGCTTCAGGGCTTTCTTCGCCTTCATCTCCACCCTGTGCACTTGTAATTTCAGTTATGACTTTAGCCGTGGGCGGAGAATGGGAACCGGAGCCCATGACATCAATGTCGGCCGAAGTCGAAGGAGGGACAAGGGCAATTAAAGGTGCTTCTTTCTCTGGATGCTCCCCTCCCATCGTTTCGGCTCGTACTTTAGCAAGCTGCTCCTTTCCTCTGGCAAGAGCAGCACGAGCTTCATTATCAAAGTAATGCGCCTCAAGTTCACCTTCGGAATAACCAACACCCTTGAGCATATCCAGTACAGCCTCCCACACTTCAGCTAAAGTGATTTCATACTTAGGCCCCAAAAATGCAAGGCTGCCATGCCCAAGACGCTTTGGACGTAAAAATCAAACAGAGTAGAGCTGATGTTGGCTTTTGTCTCTTCATGATATTGTTCAGCGGCTTTCTTTCCAGCCATGGCCTCATCACGTTCTTTCTCAGTCTTTGATAATTGAGCTTTCAGCCTCATGATTTCTAAGTCCTGGGAGTTAGCTTTCTCCCGTAACTCTACAAAGTCAGCACGATATTTTTCCACCATCTTCTGTGTAGCTTCAAGTCGGGTTTCGACATACCGCTAAGCGGCATGAGCATCTCGAACTTGCTTCTGAAGCACTTCTTCCTTTTGAGTATAAGAGGTGGAAGAAGTGGCGAGCTCGTACTTAAGTTTCTGAACCTCCGCCTCAAGCTTTTTGTTGTACTCAGCAATGTTTTTCATCTCGGTGTTGTGCTGATCAAGAATTTTCTGCCATTCAGAATTGTCGTTCTCCATCGTCAGCACAGCTTCAAGGTTGGCCCGGTTCACCCTCTGAAGCTCATCGACGAGCTTTTTCCACCCTGACATCCTCTCAATATCAAGTTTAACAGTGTCAAGATTTCGTAGCATGGCCTCTTTGTCGATGGGAACCAAGTTAAGGTCAAAGCGGACTTCCTTTAAGCACCAATGCGGGAACCGACTTTGAAGGGTTGGTGGACCTCTCTCAACTTGGTAAGAGGGTCTTCCGAGAAGTGTCTGAATGTCGGCTCCTTCAAGGGTAGGAGACTTTGAAGGAATTTTAAGAGAAGTGAGAGCAGTAGCCTTTTCTAAAGTTGCAGATGCGGTCTTTTCATCAAGACTGGCCCGCTTGCTTTGGTCTCCGATGTCATGACTCTATCCTCTATCGTCATAAGTTTTTATTTTATGAGTGTCATCGCCATTGCGAGAAGAGTCATATTGCTCATCCCTTCTTCCATACCTTTCTTCATACACTCTTCTTTCTTGAGCCTTTCGAGCGGCTCTCTCTTCATCAGTTTCCCTGTGGACGGGAAGATAGTGCCTATAATCATACTGACCACGCCTTCCGTACTGTTGAAAGTCGTCATAATAGGAACAGCTGCGCCCCATTGGAGAACCTGAAAATGAGAAAGAGGCAAAACTTGAAAATATTGGAAGTAAAGTGCATGGGAGTACATACAAGTGCTGAAAAATCCTAAGTGTGTATAACGTGCAGACTACGCGCGTTAAACCACGAACAACTCCTCGGTTGCGAAGAAATGATGGGTGTAGTAGCTAACGTCAACTCTTGAGTCGACGGAATCTGTTGCAAAATAGAAGTTGCCTCAACTACTGAAGAGGAAACCCTAGTGGTAACAGGATCATCTTTAAAGAGCTCCTGTGAGGTGATAAACAGGTCGTTGAACCCTTCCAAAGTGTCATCCCTATTCTGCTTGGCAGGACTTATTTTCCCGGCTTCTCCATCACCGGACTTCCCTGAATGTTGGGGAGATTCTCGAGGCTCTTCTTCTTCAATGACCGGAGCAAGTGCAAATTTTCCAGATGACCCCGCGACATCAATAGAAGTAGAGCACTTCACCAGAGAAGCCTCAAGAGCAGGATCTTTCAGTGTAGGCTCCTCAACAGGAACTGGGGCATCCGGTGCCTCGGCCGGAGAATCAGGAACTTCGTAAGGCTGAGTACAGCGGGAAGGGTATAAGAGTCCGAACTGATGAAGGAACTCGTCTCTTAGCAAAAACTTGATACTTCTCTCCTCAGCCGCCATGGCGTTAAGCCTCTCAAAAGTCTGCTTGTGGCTAGGATCTCTACAAGGAGGAGGAAGGACTGCAAAAGTAGAGAGCGAGGTTAACATTTAGCAATTCGGATATCGCAAAGGTCAGAAGAGGAAAGAATGGTGATAAGTAAGATTACCCCCTACTCTCCAGATAGCGTAAAATCCCTTAAGGCAACGAACAAAGAAGAACTGGTTTAGGAAACCATGAGCGCTATCAGAGAGATTAGTGATAAGCTTGCGTTTTCTGGCGCTCCTCACATATATAATGGAAGGATGGTCTTTGTTTCTCGCAAATGTGCATAAAAAGCTGATTTCTTCAAAGCTTGGGAGGCGGTCAAGCGTCCTTCTGAAGAGAATGCATAATCCCATCAAAATGGCATAGCCGTTGGGGTGCAATTGAAAAGGAGAAATAGCCAATCGGCGAAGGAGTTGTTGGAGAAAATTGTTGAAAGGAGGAATGGCTCCACAAAGACACATTTAGCGGTTAACGGCAACAAACCCGAAGGGAGGGCTGTCGGCAAAATCATTTGGCCCAGGGAGAATAGCATCAGCTTCTACAATCCCAAATTGGGTGCGTAACGGGTTAAACACCCGGTAACTCAGGGTAGTTGGAGTTCTTTCTAGCGGGTTGACCAGTGGACCAGCCATCGGGAGGGCCTCTCCAGTTTGTACTGCTTCTCCCTCTTGATGAGAAGACATTCTACACAAGGAAGTGGATATTCAAATATGAAGGTGCACATTTCCTAAACGTGTGAAGTGTTGTGTAAAACTAATAAAGCGATATGTAAATATAACTCAAATTATACTAATGAACATGTGTCAATTGTAAAATTTCGAGACTTGTCGCTCTAAGTCCAAGTACAAGTGCAGTATTAATGCAAACAAATCATCTTTAGTTGATTAACATTGCTTTACTACTTCACTTGAATTTGTTGACTCACAGCATCTCATACAATTTCCTTAAGTTGAGTTAATTATCTTTTACCGACTAATATGTCATTCGATGTGGGCGATCAATGATAGTATACTCGCCCTAGTTTTCTGCAAATGTTGTATTTAACAGGTTATTAGCATCAAAATTAGGTATAATCTGTTAAGCAAGCATAGCAAAGTCATGCGAGTTATCTCGACGGTTCCAAGTTCAAATTATAAGGCTTCAAGTCAAGGTAGTGAGGAGTTGTTCAAGTCCTAGGCCGTATGGTTTGAGTTAAAGGATGTAAGGCATGACAATATGCATCCAAGTCCTAGGTCGTTCACGACCTAACAGATATGCTAAGTCGTAAGTGAGTTAAGCCGCAAGAAGTTTCTCGGCAGCGCAAAATTCATCCAAGTCCTAGCTCGGCCGCGACCTAAAGCCTAAGTCGCGGATATGATAAGTCACAAGTGATTTAAGTCACAAGAAAAACAGGGCATGGCTGTGCGCATCCATGACCTAGGTCGCTCGCATGATCTAAGGTTTAAGTCCTAGGTCGTCAAGATACTAACACGACCTAAGAAGTTAAGTCGTGCGCAATTTAAGTCGCGGGCTCTAAAGTCGTTTAAGCACATTAGGTCGCAAAGTCTCTTAAGTTGTTCAGATTTGTTGGGTCGCCTCTAATGGAACTAGGCAGCCTTGGACCATCTCCTGTTGGAATCTTCCTAACTCGCTAACTTCCTCTCTACCCAATAACTCCTATCTCCTAACCCGTTAACCCGTTAGCCTCTCCACCAACAAAAATCCATTATTTATCCATTTCACCAAATCACCCACACTGATTCGAATAGCTCCTACTCCATCATAAATCCAACGTGCTGTTATGCTCTCATGAGTCGCAATAGCAGCATGGCTAATGGCGATCAAAATCAATCGCAAGTTGACTCAAAAGCTAAGCGAGGCGTACGAAGTTGATTTGGGGTCAGAGGGTAGAGATTCGCAGTTCAGTGATAATTATGATTGAGCAGGAAGCAAATTTACTTACGCCATGAAATATTAAGGATAATTGGTGATTGATTGGTTCGAAATTATCTTCGGGAAGCTCGAGAACTCGCTAATGGCGGCTTAGAGTGATGGAGCAGGTAAAGTGAAGAAGGAACTTGTTAAGCAATTTATATGAAAGGAAGGCATATCGTCACACGACCTAGAGAACCGTTTGAGTCGCTCACAACCTAAGGAACTAAGTCCAAGCACACGACCTACGACCTAGGCGTGTACTTCGAGGGGCAAATGTTAATTCCCATTATTATGCGACTTAGTGACTTAAAGGATGAAGCGACTTAGCGACTTAAAGGATGAAGCGACTTAGCTACTTAAAGGATGAAGCGACTTAGCGACTTAAAGGATGAAGCGACTTAGCGACCTAAAGGATGAAGCGACTTAGTGACTTAAGGAATAAGCGACCTAGCTGCTAAGAGAGTAGGACGACCTAACTTCTTACAGGAAGCCACGACTCAACGACCTAAGTACTTCATGACCTAAGGAGATAAAGCACCAGCGCCCTAGTGGTTTCATTACCTTCTTTAAGTCGCTCACGACTTAACACTTATCGAACCTTGCCGCTCTCCGTTAGGTCGCTGAAATCTACTAGCTAGTTCAGATGGCCAGGTGCGAACCAGTTAGGTCGTAACTCAAATCCCCTTAGCTCGTTGGCGAGTTACGACTCACGTTAGGTCGTATCCTTCGACTTACGACTTATCTTAAGTCGCTCACGACTTAAGGCCTGTCCGAAAACTCCTATAAATACCGTGTGAGCTCCAACGTTCGGGAGATCTTTTGGCTCATTCTCGAAGCGCCGATACTCTATCGCTTTCTCAACTAAAACAGCACTTCAAGCACTCCAAACATCAAGGACACTACAACATACTTCAAGAGAAAATCTACATCATTCAACATGGATTCGAAAGATTATTCTTCATCAAAGTTTGATCTACTAGCCTAAAGTGTGTTTTAATTGAAGAAAGTTGTATAAGTTGAATTTGAGTCAACAATAAAGAAATATAAAGTGGACGTAGGCTTGACTATTAGCCGAACCACTATAAAAAATGTGTCTTTTACTGTCTTTCTGATATTTTCCTACTTATTTCTAATTCCCGTATCATCGGGTGGTGCTTTCACACTTGCTTTACTTGCATCGGGGTGTTAGCGTCAGATTTTTATGTTAACAGTGGTGATTCTAGAATGAAGTAGGATGGTGGCGACGTTCTATTGTGGTATATATATGGACCCGACTCTCGTGAGTTGGCATAAGGTGGCTAAAACAGGAGCGATTTTTGAGCCAAGTAAGGTAGCTCCTCCGCTCGGACACACTTCTTCGTATGTCATTCTATTACTTTGTGATTGATTTGGTGCGCACCCTTGATTTTGGGAGTGTGGCTGTAACGACCCGCTATTTTGGACTATTCGCATCCACACATGTCGTACTTGAATATTCAAATACCGAATTGTTAATTTAAATTTGGCAAAACTGAACATATACAGTAAATAAATAATCACAGATCAGAGACACGGAGTAATAAATGCAGTGGAAACAAAAGATAGTAGTTCATGAAGCTACTATATAAATAACAGAGTTAAATAAGTTACAACAGAAGTCTCGAATACAATAGTCAAATACAAGAATCAAAATATATCACTAGAATCAACTGAACATCTAGAATCTGGATAGATAGCCGGATCTCCAAGTGAAGCTCCAAATCCAAAGGTGAGTCTCGAATACTGGTACACTCAATTTGACCCGAGCGTAAAGCAAAACACAAAACACTCGAGTCAGGATTAACAATCTTATATCAATAAATCCAACTCAAGTGAAATAACAACTGAAATACAAATAAGTCAAAGGATGTTTGGAATGACCATCCTCTAAGGATCCGTTAAACTATTTACTATGTAGTAATATACGCTAGATAGATAATGCCTATCAGTAAATAAAGTATCAAAATAGTGTTAAGGCATTACCATTATCCCCCTTAACACATTTTATATAAGTGTCATAGACTATACAGTACTGTAAACTCCACCGTAAACTAGTGGGATATCAAGGAGTACTCCATAGGTATAATACAAAAAAAATTCATAGTGGTAGCGTATACAGGGATACAAGTATGAAAAGGCACATGAGGCAATACCCAAGGTAGTGAAACTACCGTTTGCCTGATCCGGACTAGTGAGAACGCATCGCCGCAACGATCGCAACACCGCGAAACAACACTCCCAAAATTTCAAGGTTGCACCAATCAATAAGTGTAATAATCTGCAAATCCGTACTCCTTGAATAGACACTAATCTCCATTGATTAAATCAAGATGAACGGAAATACGAACCATTATGGTTTAAAAAGAAGAAAAGATAGAAGAAGAGAGAGAAAGATAGAACAGAACAGAAAGAAACAACAGAACAATACCAGAATCTCACAATCGCAGCGGAACAACATATAATAGATAAATGAATAATCGTTAAACAAAGAACCATATCAGTTATTACATTACATCATCAGAGTGTACAACAACAAACAACAACAAACAGCGTAAAAGAAATACTATATACTAGTAATACGCCATGCTATCCAGCTTGCCTCCAGCAACTCCTGAATTCCAGAATATCCTGATAAACCTGACTGTTGACTGCCCATGTGGAAATTGGTGGGCACCTAGAGTTTAGGAAGGAAAACAATAAACTCCGAGTCAGTCATGTGACTGGTGTGAGAACTCAAAATAGTTTATCTTTAAAACAAAAGAGAGGGATATTTTTAAAGTCAATTCGCAATGCTTTTAAAAATGAGACTACTATAAGGCCTCCCGCATACACACACAATGCAAACGCAGAATCGGAGGAGATTTCTACTTATGATAGTCAAAGATGCTTGATACGCATTAAAAAGAAACATTTGATATTATTACTAGTGCATAATGTAGAAAACAATTTCGAAAATAAAGATATAAATCTTGGTCAGCATAGGCATTCCGCACTTATGCCTACTATAGCTACCATCCAAACAGTGGGGCGCCACCATAAGTGAATGATAGGTTCTACAACTAAATCCGTACAAGATCGTATTGTTTCTTTGGATTTCCAATAAATGGTCGGGCCAAGGAACTTCCCACTGCCACATAGGTACGCCTCTGGAAAGACCCGATAACCAAACCGGATCTCTGCCAACACAACGCCGGGTTACCCCCAACCGGGTAACTACTGACACGAATATGTCATCCCCCGATCGTAACCGATCTATCCGAGGATCCTCGATTTCTAACAACCACAAAGCAATAATTTGCAGCAACAACATAGGTTAAGTATCTGGGCTCCATACCATAATACTACCTCTATCCAGAAGGAATGACATACACTAAAGGGGCGCTACCCCCTAATAACCTTGCCGCATCCTTCCTGTTTTGACCATTTTCGGGGTGTGAGGTCCGACGAAGTCTCGTCCACAAAGCCACGCTTTATACAAAAGCTGTGCTTTGGGTCGACAATTGATCAAAGTAATGATCACCAAGATAAATGATCAAACAAATGATCATATCACAAATGATCAAACAATGATCATCTCACAGCAACACTCAGCATGTAACATTACCAAATTGGGAGTATATCACTAATAACCTTCAACTACATAACCTCTGAGCTCGTGCGTCTCAGAGAAGGGTGTTAAGCTAAGAGAATAAATTCTCCGCCACCAACAGAAATATATTTGAAAGAAATCAGCTTTATATCTCAATTTGTAATGTCAGACATACAATCCATACAAGTCTGTTCCGGGCTCGAACAGAACCGAAGGCACTTACAAAGAAGTCCTTGCATTCCGGATAATTTCTAATCACGTCCGGACTTCCCGTCACTAAGGGTGATAAAACCTCTATATCGGAGATCAGCCGATGCAGAGTAACTCAACGGTAATCCTTCCGTTTTCAAAAATATCCGGTCTTCAACACCGGTCATCAAATGCAATCCATTACGACATATCACATATTCGGAATGGGTTATACGACCCCAAGCTCCTTTCCCGGCTAACCCGAGTAGTGAGCGCTTATTCAAAAATAAGTGTGGCATTCAAATTCAAGCAATCACAACGAATACCTATTTAAAGGTAAATATTGATAGTGGGTTATTTAACTATCAATAGGCGTGTTCAGCATCATCAAATCCAAATAATTTCCCAAATTATTTACTTTCCAAAATATCTTTACTAGACATATATATTTTCCACACTTCAACCATTTGAAAACAAATTTTCAAATCACTTTTCACCTTTATCACTTTTGAAAACAAATTTCAATCATTTTCCTTACGCGGAATTTCTTTCATTTCAACACAGTTCATTTAGACCAATTAAATAAATCCTTAATGATTTACTTTATATTTATGTTCCAAATCCGTAAATTTATTCCCACACTTCAAAAATAAATCAACGTTTATTTTTAAACAAATTCCCCTTTTCATTTATAAATTCCATAGTGAATTTACATTCCAAAATATTTATGAACATACGATTTCAATTATTCTTTTTCAATTTATCTTCAAAAAAATAAATTCTCAAAACGTTCATTTCATATTGGAAAAATATTTCCTTACTTATTTAATAATAAGTAATTCACAAATCTATTTATTTTCAACATTTGAAAATATTCAATACTTAAATCAAAACTAAGTATATATTTCACTCTTTGAGAAATCATTTTCTTAACACATAAATTTGAGTCAAAACGAATGTTACGTCAAACATCGTTACGACGACCCAAAATCACAAGTATAGGGATTCAAAATTAAACTAAATATATAAATCCCAATACTATACAAAATATTTCTTTTCGGAAACCATTTACTCATTTCTCGAAAACGTCTATTTCAACAATGAATGTTGAAATCTATGTATTCGATTTATAATACATTTTAAAACATCGCTAAAACGATGAACTTCATTTTATAATATTCATTTTCCCAAGCATATTCATTTTATTTGATAATATATTCACTGTCCAAAATCGTGAATATACTTCCTTAACCAATTTCAACTTTCAATTTATCAAATTCCATTGATTTCGAATTTATAAACAATGTCTATAAATTCCATTTCTATTTATAAGCTTCGATTTATAAATCTCCTTTATTAATCCAATTTATATTTCGTTTATATGCCGAATCTAACTTATAAGTAAATTACTTATAATCCATTTATTCACAAATCCATTCTTTTATATCATCGTTTGTTTATAAATCTACAATTCTTATTTACTTATAAAACTAAGTACAACTTTATTTTAACACTTATAAAAGCTCGTTTTATAATTCCAACATCTTTAACTTATAAAATATAAATTTTATAAATCTTTTATATAAACCGTTTATAATAATTCAAAAATCACAATTCAAATAAACCAATCTCTTTATTAATATACAAAACGTTATTTAAAACTTACATAACTCCAAATTTACACTTAAGTATTATTTTCCCAAAAATATAACTTTTATAACCATAAAATTTAAATGTTTATTTATTTTAACAATTCAAAATTAAATAAAACGTATACTTTCAAAAATCACTTTAAAAATTCTTTTAAAAACCAAAATCATTATTTTAAAACTTCAAAAATGGATCCGATGATGCAACAGCACCAAGTAGTCAATCACGACATCCAAATATCATATATCAATACGATAATCAACAAATATCACAATATTTGTAAATAAATCAATACAGTTAAGGAATCCAGTTGGATCCCTCCAACCTGTTTTCCTGCATCCAAAGATGTTAGCATAATACCAATTCCGTTTCAGTACGGAATTATCGCGGCATATGGGATTTAAAAATATTATCCGCTTAATAGACGGCGCAATAGGGTCTGATCCGCTATATAATGCGGGAAAATCAACTCCAAGTACAAAAATAATACCAATTTCACTATACTGTGAAATTTTCGCGGTATATGTTTTTAATAAATAACATCCATTTACTAACGGCGCATAATGTCTATTTTAACAATCAATAGATAACAATCATCATTCAAACATGCATTCAAGAATTTTAAATATAACTATTTAAAATAAAAATCGAAACCGATTCGATTGAGTGAGAAGTTTCACCTTGATTTTCCGATAGCAATTTATAGCGTTTTATTTCGAATAAAATTAAACGGGCGTTTAATTTTACACGAAATTTTCGCTAGCTCCAAACAACTCCAATCCAATTCCATAGCGTAGTGCTTGTCCATACGAACCCAACGCAACTTGTTTCGTGCGTTTTCGACCTCGTATGAAAAAGATATCGCATTTTAAAGTTTGACGAATTTATAACATGAATTAATTACAACTTATTTCTTTATTTTAAACCCTAATTGATCTCAGCCATCCATCTCACCCTACAACATCGTGGCCGCAGAACGCAACCCTCTCCCCCTTCGTTTCAGTCATGAACCAGAGAACCCAAAGGTCGCCAACTTCACGAACTAAGCCCCCTCCTCCGATCGACGTGACATTGATCAAACACCCTCATTTGAAAGCTGCAACCCCCATCCACCTTCGGTAGCAAACTCGACAAGCTCGGCCCCACTACTGCACACGCCTCGAGGATGAACGGCCGACCTTCCAACTGAAACTGCAAACGACCCAATGCGTGAAACCCCATCTCGACCGTATGGATCTGAAGATCTTGTCGAGCACTACAACATTGTAGTTAATGCTTTCTCGAATCGATGCATAGATTTGAAGAAATTAAGGCGAGAAGAATGGAGGATTTCTGGCCTTATAAATAAAAAATGGCGGCCGGTTAAAATTAGGGTTAGGGTTAATTTTTCTTGAAAATGAAATAAATGAAGTTCTTATATAGAGAAACGACGAACACTGTTCATCCCGGGTTTTCCGAACTCCGATTTACGCACGGTGACCTGTGTTTCTAGGGTTTATCCCCCGTTCCGAACACAATGGAATAGGTTTCGGAGGCCAATTTGATCATCTGTGCGAGATATGGCAATAACCGGTCGATTTAATGTAACGACCCGGAATTTTGGGCAATAACAATTTAATAATCTGTGTTAATAATTTAACTGGTTTGATAATTTTCTTTATAATTTTAATTTAAAATTGGCCAATTTATTCTTTTTAAAGGTTAATAAATATTTAATCTATTAATAATAATCAATTTATCTTTCTGGCAATATTGATAAGAATTGTTTTTCAAAGTTAATCAGATTTTCTTCTATTTATAATACATACAATTGATATATGAATGAATACTGTAATTTTAAAACTTAATAGTTTTCAAAGATTAAATTTAAAGATATATTTATTTGCTTTCAAAATATAAGGTAATATTTATTTTTAATATGATAGTTTATAAAAAGGTTTTAAATAAAATTTTGTTTCTTTAAAGTGTTTAAATTTTAAATGGTTAAAAATGTATATGTATGTGTTTTAAATTTTAAATCTTCAAACAAGTTCATCACAACAATTTTACATCTGCAACCATCAACCTGCATTTCATTTGAGAGCATCTGCAAGTTAAAGAAATCTGTAAACAATTAAGATTGAAGCATGAAAGGAAGTAAATTTCATCAACAAATCATCTCAGCAAGTGTTTAACAGCAAAGTAAAAGCAGTTTTCAAAAATTAAAGAATGCAAGCCTGGAATTAAAACCTGTTCTCTGCCCCTGCAAATTATAGGGTGAGTAAACCTTTTAAAAACAGCTTTTGTCATAGTATACTTGAAATTGCTGTTGCAAGTGATAAATTTGGCTTGGTAAATGGATTTGTTTAAATGAGTACTGTCATGTATGCATGTTAATGGTAGAGATTGCCTGAGAGTTGAAAACCTGCTCTGCAACAATACAAGTGAGTAAATTAAAATAAAAAAATAAAAAATAAAACAATTTGAAAGTGGGTTAAACTTGAATGCATGTTAAATCTTTGAATTGATATTTGTATTGCATGAAAATCACACAGTTTTATTTATTGAATTTATTCTTACATTTATATAAGTAAATATATGACTGTATATATATATATATTGATGTTCTTCTCTGTTTGAAGAAAACTGTGATCTTAGTTTTCAAAAATCAAAATTTCCCAAAATGGTCCATATTAGCTTTGACTATATGAATGAAGTTTGCTTGAAAATGTGTAATGAAGATCACAAAAAAATTTCTAAGATATTTAAGACAACAGATAAGTATAAATATAAGAATTACAGTAAAACTAAGATATTGGCTAAAAATTAACAACCTTAGTTTTTAGTTTGGATTACATGCATGTAATCTTGGTAGGAAATCATGAATTTTGATATGTAAATTGTGATTTTTAGTTAAGCATCCATTGAGAAATTTGGGTTTGAGTGTTTTTGGGGGTTTTAGCAATTGCCATTGATTGGCATGTTAATCGGAGCTTGAATCTTGTTCGAAGTTTGTTTATGAATCAAGGATCATGGGAAAATGTAATTTGATTTTCCTAATGACTGAGGAGTTGATAATCGAGCAAAGTAGGGTTTTAAAGCTTGTTTACTGGGTTTTATTGTGGAGAAGTTTGCGACGTGAATGAAGGGTCGGGGGTAATCGCACATGGGGGAAAGTGAAGCTCAAGTCGTAGCGGTGCTATGGAGGGGACGGCAGCATGTACGGCGTCGTTGGTGATGGCCGTGGAGGTGAGTTTTTTTAGGGGGGGGTCGATGTTACCTGCAGTGTTTCGAGTTGAGTACAAATTTTCGACTCGCATATGTTTTGATCGAGCTGGGTGTGTTGTTATGCTCGCTGGCGATAGGGTGACTGTCGGAGATGGTCGCGGTTGACGACGGTGGCCGGAGGTGAGGGGAGAGATGCACGTGCATGTACATATGCACTGGGTTTGGAAATTTTGGAGAAGATGAATGGAGCTTGGGGGAAAACTTGGGTTGTGCTCGCGTACGACTCGAAGGAGTTGGGTTTGGGTTGGCTTCGGGAAGGGTACGGGATTTTCTCGGGTTGTTACTCGAGTGGAATTTGTGTTTTATTTGGGTGCTGATGGTCTGCTTCTTAAATACTTACTGTATTATGATACAGCTGCAAGCAATTTATGTTGGTATGGTTTGAAGTCAAGTTGCAATGGCAACTCGAGTATTAATAAATGAAAGTTCAAACTTAAATATTGTAACCAAATTTAAACTTGTTTGTTTGAAATTAAGTTATTAGAACTTTGAAATGTAAATTAAATTTACTTTCAAATTTTAAACATTTGAGATGATTTCTTTGAAAGAAATTCTACTTAATTAAAGTTTCAATTTTTGTTAAAAGAAGTATTTGAATTTAATTATTGAATCAAAGGTTTTAAAATAAAATAATAAATAATGTTTAAAAACAAGATTACAAATTTTATTGAAAAGGGTAAGTTTAAATTAGATAATTAAAATGTTTTAAATCTCAAATTGGTTTCTAAATGTTTTTTTCAAATAAAGTTTAAGTTAAAATATTGTAAATCAAATAGATTGTTTGAGTAATTAAAATTGATTAAATTCAAATAATTACTTATGAAAATAATAAAGTTAGATTATTTGGATAAAATTAAGAATACTTCATAATTGGATATTTTGTAAAAGATTAATTAAGAACAATGTTTTCTTAATTAATTAAGGATTTTAAATTATAAGATGTTAATTAATTGTTTAATTAATTTTAAATAATTAGTTAATTATATATTAAATTTTAAATAATCACTTAATTATGAATTAATTAAGTATAATTACTTAATAAAGTAGTTGATAATTAATAATTAAATGTAATTAAGGAAGTTAATTACTTATGGAAGTAATTAATGACAATTACTCATGGAGTAATTAGTAGTAGTGATTATTTTGTAATCACCTAATGATATCAATTAATGAATTGATTTATATAAATTATTGAAGTTAATTAATTGTGAAGTGATTAATTAAAGAATCAAGAATTATTTAATGATGTGATTAATTAAATAAGAGATTAATTAAGGTTTATTAATGAAGTAATTAAAGATAATTACTTATTAAAAGTTAATTACTTAATTATTTAGTTAATTAATCAATGTGATTAACTAATTAATTAATAAATGAGATTAATTTAAGATTAATTACCAAGTGTAATTGATTAAATTGTAATTAATTAATAAAGTAATTAATTAAGGATTTATTTATTTATTTAATTATTTAATAATTACTTAACGAAGTAATTGAGGATTAATTGATTGAATTAATTAATCAAGGATTAAAATAATTAAATTAGAAGTTAATTAATTCAATTGAGTAATTACAAATTGTTAATTACTAATTATGATTAATTAGTTGATTAATTATAAGTTAATTATTTAGTTAATTAAAGTAATTATTAATTAATAAGGATTAATTAATGTAATTAATGATATTAATCAAGGTTGATTAATATAAGTGATTAATTTAAGTATGATTAATTAATTGTAATTAATTAAGGTTTAATGTAATTAATTATAGTTAATTAATTAATGAATGATCATTAATTATTTCAATTAATGATAGTAATTAAAGGATTAATTACTGAATATGGTTAAGGATAATTACTTGAATGTAATTAAAGGTAATTAATCAGGGAAGATTAATTAGTGAAGATCATTAGAGATGTTTAATTTATTTATTTGGAATAAATAAATGAATGGATTTAGGTAATCCAGACGATTAAGATTTAATCAATTCTGTTTTGATATGGATGATGGATAATAGATGATTGATTGATATTGGATATTGAATGATATTGGGTGATTGGTTGATATTGGATGTTGTTTGATATTGGGTTGATACTTGATGATTTGGATATATATGTTAAGTGATATGATGTTATGAATTATCTCTTTGTGATAATATGATTCATCTATCTGTTCATATATCATCCTGAATGAAGTTAAACTGTTTAATCCCTTAAGTACAACTTGGACATTAAAATGGCGTTTGGTTTCGGTGAGACCGGGATCGGGTTTCCATATTTGGATATCTGAAAACCACATCGATTCCAATTAAACGTTAGGTCGTTAATCCATGAGGAGCGAGTGAAGACTCGAGGTGTAAGGGCTATACGTCGGTATAACTCTATGGGTGATTCCGTAATGAGTTTGATGGAATAGTGCTTATAGATTCGAGATGGCGAATCAGAGTGCAAGGGCTATGGTCGTTGATTCTGAGGGTGATTCCAACAATGAGTGCAACGAGATAGTGCCTTCGGTTTCGTTCGATCCCAGAACGAACTTGTATGGATTGAATGCTTGCAACACATCGTCAGGTGGACGATGAGCATTCTAAGATAATGTGTCCTTTAAAGGTAATCGTAACCTCAAGCCTCATCAACCGGGAATGGCTAAAACAGGGGAGGTGCAGCAAGGCTTCGTGGGTAGCTCCCACTGGAGAGCAAGATACATCCCTGTCTAGAGGTCCCTTTATATTTCGGCTTAGTGTGTGGTTGGTCGCGCCAACTACGGGGTGGTCTTGTTCGGGACTGTTCAGTAAGGAATGGTTCCGGCCTTGTGTTGCAGGGGATGAAGGGAGTAATCCTCGGTACGGTGATCTAGGCCACGTGCTGTGACGGGCGGTACCCCAGTAGCCCTGCCATTGATGGAAACCCATTCTTCCTACGAGACCCTACGGTTTTGTTTGTATTACCCACTTTTGTGGCTAGTAGCTGGAATTTAATGAATGTAACAATTTCGGCTATTTCTTATTTACTTGAAAACCTTAGACATTATTATAATATCACTGGATTTCCTATCAAATGTTTTGGTTAGCGTAAGGTAAAAACTTTTCCATGTTTATGTGTGGGAAGTCTTACGTGATACCTTTTTCTTTCAAAGGTTTTCTAAAGTTAAGCAATTTTAACCCGTTTACTCACACCAGACCCCCTGTCTGACCCGAGTGTTTATTTTCTGTTTTATTAAACTCTTGGGTACTCATATTATGTATGAGTAGTCAAGTGATCAGGTTAGCTTGACAAATTCCGGAGGAGTTATGGAGCAGGAGGCTTCGACGTATAGATATATATTGATTCCGCTGTGTATGTTATATCTGTTTGTCTTGTATACTTGAGTTGTATAATTAGACAGAAGTTTATAACTGTCTATTATCTGTTGTTTAAGTTGTGTACTCTGATGTAATGTAATACTATGTAATATTTTATGTAATATATTATATTTTATTCGTTCCGCTGTGAGTTCTCTGATGATATTCTGTTTCTTCTTTCTCTTTCTTTCTTCTTTTATCCCTTTCTTTATTCAAGATGACGCGATTTTATGGGAGTAGAAAGTCGGGTCGTCGCACTTGGTATCAGAGCCAGGTTGAGTGGATAACTAGGCTCTGAAGTGTGTCTTTCTGTAAGGAGCATTAGGCTGAGTGAATACCTAGGCTCTGTAGTAGTGTCTTTCTTGAGAGAGCGTACTTGTAATTTTTATATATAACTATATATATATCTATGTCTACCTAATAGGTTGGGTTATCTGTATGGATTTTCCAACATAAGTTATAGAGGTAGATGGAGTAGTGGATTGTGTGTGTAACATGACTGCCACTAATGGAAGAGGTCCATATGTTTGAGGTTGGAAGTATCTGCCGAGACTGTAGACCTAATACCGTCTCGAGTAAGATTTGTAGCTTGAGGTGAGGATTTCTCTGATATCCGAAGGAAATCTTTTGAAGATTCGGAGTTTATGTTTGGAATGTAAGTTTGGATGTCGCTCGGGTAAGCGAATTTTTCTTGAGTTTGGGTCTGTCGGAAGTGCAAAGGTAAGTGATGATATCTTGGTAACTGCGTGATGAGATGTAGTATCCTTGGATATTTCTGAAGATGTTTTCTCTTGAAGCAGTTTTAGAAGCGGTTGAGGAGCAGCCTTTACCTGCCTCAGGGAAGACTTGTCTGTGTAGAAGCTATCTGGATCTTTAGTAAGGAAGTTGGCTGTTTTGGAATATGAGACTAAGGTCTATGAGTTGTTTCTCTTCAGGCATGGTCTCATTGTTATTCCTTAAGGTAAGCGAGTTGTGGATGCTGGATTTAGAGTCCGAGTTTCTTGAGAGGTTGTATGCCATCTCGGAGGTCCGTTGTGTGGTTTGTTGATAGTTTTGGTTTTGGAGAAGCCTTTGGATTTGAAGTCTTTGGTTAGTTGTGATAGCAGTGCAACTCGAAGTGTTTGGTGTGCTGACGAGGATTTCTTTTAGCTTCGCAGTATCATCGAGGGAGAGTTTAGAAGCAGCAGTGTTGGTGTTTCTCTGGTAGTTCAGGAATCTTTATGGTTCTCTTTCAACAGTCCGGGCTGAAGGTAGTGAATATTTCTTGAAAGGTTAACCTGGTTTAGAAAAGCTTAAAGCTGTTCTAAGTGGTAAAGTGAGGACAGTTTCTTTAGAATCCGAACTAGGTAGGATCGCAAAAGTGACTTGCGATTAGTTGGGAATTTTCTTAGGCTATCTTGGGTAATCTATTGTTGGAGGCTGAGGATTCTCATGAGAAGTAGGAGCTACTGATGTAATCTGAAGTTTATCTACATCTGAAGTTGAGTTCCATATTGTTTTGATTCCGGAAGCAAATTTTGGTACTTAGCATGATAGTTGGATGGTTCTTGGAGAAAGCAGAGTTGGTGTAGCAACTCAGATATTTTTGGAATTGGAATTGGACTGATATAGCTTTTGGAATAGGATCTAGAAACTGTTTTGCTTTGGTCTAGTTGTTTCTAGGAGTATCAGCATAGGCTGAGATGATCAGGAAGAGATTGGCAGCCCAGAATTGTCTGATGAGTTATACAGATGAGATAAGGAGTTTGATGTTTGAAGTTGGAGACTTCAGTGTTGTTAGAATTCTCTAGTTAAGAGAAAAGATATTGGATAAGATTGGTTGGTTAGTGCTGAGGCATTTGAAGATTTCTTATTTGTGTTTTTTTTATAGGATGAGATTGAATTACCAGTTTGGATAGCTGGAATTCATTTTTGCAACACGTGTCTCTGAGGGAGTACGTGTGTGATTCATCGATTGGTTGTTGAATCTGTAGTTCAGTTGGAGTTGGGTGTTGAGATGGATTGAGAGTAGTCTGATGCTCTATTCAGATTTAAGGATCTAGAGATGAGAGGAGTTCTGGATTTTGGTTGTGTAGTTAGTTTGTTGGCTTTTGTAGAGCGAGTCACCCGGAGATTTATTGTATGGACCCAGAATTTTATTAATTTAAATTTGAATATTTAATTAATTTTAAAATTAATAAGTGAATTATAAGTCAAATAAATTTTTATTTGAATAATTGGATTTAATTGAATAATTAAATTGATAATTTAATATGTTAAATTATGGAAATAATTGAAAATTGGGTAAAATATGATTAAAAATGATTTGTAAAATTTTATTTTATCATATTGAAGTTAGAATGATATTTTAGAACTTTTAAAATCGAATTAAAAGTTTATTTGTGAAAATTGAATATTTTAATATTAAAATCGACTAGTGAAAATAGTCAATTTTTGAACAGTCTCAGAATTGAATGAAACCAATTCCATTGGATCCGTAATAGTTAGTTATTACCAGATTTCAATTTTCGTGTCAATCGGAGTTATCGTTTGATCGTGGCTGCTCGAAACGCATCGAATTATTTTTAATTTTAATTTGGCGAGTTAAAATAGCCATTTTTCAAAAAGTCTCGGATTTCGACGAAACAAGTTTCATCGGATTCGTAATGTGATATTATTGTATGGTTTCAAATTTCGTGTCAATTGGATTTACCGTTTGTCCGGTACAAATTAAAATGCCTAGAAAATCGTTTAAATCGGTTTAATTTAAATCGATCGTTTGTAGCCATAACTCGCACAGATTATCGAATTAGCTTTCGAAACCTGTTCCATTGTGTCCGGAACGCGGGGTAAACCCTAGAAACGCTAGTTACGGCGCGTAAATCGGAGTTCGGAATTTCCGGATGAATAGTGTTCGTTCATTTCCTTATAAATAGCCTCTACCCTTCACAAAATAAAAAAAATAAAAAAAATAAATCTAAAACCCTAACCCTAGCCGCCACCCCCACAATCTATGGCCAGAAATTCACAAGCTTCTCCTCTCAATCATGGATGAAGTGATCAACTACAAAGATGAAGAGCAAGGCGAGAGCTTTCGATCTATACGGTGATGATGGAGTTTGGCGTCGCGTGGAGGGGGGAAAGTGGCTGCGTACGTGGCCGTTCATCTTCATGTGCGTGCATGTACAAATGGCCGAGCTCCACGTGGTGGTGGCCGTGGGTAGAGGAGGAGAAGGTGCTTCGTATGGTGCTGTCTGATCGTGCTATAGTGCGTCGAGGAGGCCGAGATGTTGAACCCTAATGTCGTGCCATGGGTTTGTGTGTGACGGCAATAACCTGGAGATGATACGAAGAGATGGAAGAAGCTAATGCACGGCTATGATGGAATGGTCATGGATCTAACGGCTAGGAATAAGTTAGGTTATAAATTTTAATAAAAATGTTGTAATTTATAAATAAAATTCGTATAAACTTCAAAAATGCATATCTTTTTCATACGAGGTCGAAAACGCGCGAAACCAGTCGCGTTGGAATCGTATGGACGAGCACTACGCGATGGAGTTGGATTGGAGTCGTTTGGAGTTAGTGAGAATTTTGGGTAAAATTAAACGTCCGTTTAATTTTATTCGAAATAAATCGCTGAAACGGAAATAAAACCAAGGTGAGAACTTCTCACTCAATCGAATCGATTTCGATTTTATTTTAAATAGTTAGATTTAAAATATTTGAATGCATGTTTGAATGATGATTGTTATCTATTGATTGTTAAAATAGACATTATACGCCGTTAGTAAGCGGATGTTATTTATTAAAAACATATACCGCGAATATTTCATAAACGGTGAAATTGGTATTATATATTATAGCAATATATATATATTGGCATATGTATATATTGGAGTTATTGATTTCCCGCATTTGTATAGCGGATGAGACCCTATTGCGCCGTCTATTAAGCGGATAATATTTTAAATCCCATATACCGCGATAATTCCGTACTGGAGCGGAATTGGTATTGTGCTAATGTTTGTGGATGCAGGAAAACAGGTTGGAGGGATCCAACTGGATTCCTCAATAGTATTTATTTGATTTCAGATATTTTGATATTTGATTGATTATCATATCGATATATGATATCGTTGTTGTCGTGATTGACTATTTGGTATGTAGCATCATTGGACCAAATTTTGGAATTTTAAAAGGATTTCAAAGTGATTTTTTGAAAGAAAACGTTTATAAAATATTTTTGGGAATTTATCCATTTTAGATAAATAAACGTATAATTTTTAATGTTATAAAAAATTATGATTTTTGAGAAATATAGTTAAAGATTGATTTTTGAAAATATGAGGCTAATGTTTTTATAAAATAGTTAAAACGGGATTTCTGAATTTATTGTGAAAAGTTTAAATATAGGATTTATAAAATTTAATTATTTTATAAATCAAAATGGTGAAATTTTAAAGGAGATTAAAGACGTTTTAAAAGAATAATATAAATTGATTTATATAAAAGAATTTATAAATTGATAGTTTATAAATTAAAGACATTTGAATTATAAAACGAGTTTTTATAAGTGTTAGAATGAATTGTGAATGAATTTCATAAATGAATGAAATTTATAGAATTATAAACAGTGAGGTTATAAATGGAATTTTATAAGCAGTAGGTTTATAAAATTTATAAAGTTATTAAAAGAATGGTTTTGGATGAATAGTTGAATCTTATAAGTTATAAGATTTATAATTATGAAGTTTAAAAGAACGATTTTGTAAATAATCGTTTTATAAGTATTTAACTTATAATATGGACTTTTGGTTCATAATTGAGATATAAAGTGAATAGGTTAATAAAGAAAGTTTATAAAGAAAGATGTTATAAAATAAATAGAAATGGAATTTATAAACGTTGTTTTATAAATCCGCAAACGACTTATTATGATAAGTAAATTGTTGAAACCTATTAATGGAGTTATATTCACGTTTTTGACTATGAATAATCCTTTAAAATGAAATGTATAGAAATGATGAAATTGATTAACGTAGTATATTCACGTTTTTGAATAGTGAATAATATGTTAAAGAAAATGTTTCGATTTGATGTTTAAATAGAATTAAAACGATATAACGATGTTTTAAAATGTGTTGAGATTCAAAACCATAGATTTCAACATTTATTGTTGAAATAGATGTTTTCGAGAAATAGAAGGAAATGGTGGACTATAACGCTGTTGTTATAGTAAATGATTTCCGAAAAGAAATGTTTTGTATAGTATTGGGATTTATATATCTATTTTAATTTCGAATCCCTATACTTGTGATTTTGGGTTGTCGTAACGATGTTTTACGCAACATTCGTTTTGTCCCAAAATAAATATGTTTACGAGAATGATTTCCTTAAAGAATGAAATATATACTTAATCTCGATTTAAGTATATTGAATATTTTCCAAGTGTTGAAAATAAATAGATTTGTGAATTACTTATTTAATAAGTATGGAATTGTTTTCCGATATAAAGTGAATATTAGAGAATTTATCTTTTTGAAGATAAATTGAAATGAATACTTGAAATCGAATATTCATAGATATTTTGGATTATAAATTCACTAAGGAATTTATAAAAGAAAGTGGAATTTGTTTAAAAATAAATATTGATTTATTTTTGAAGTATTGAAAATAATATATCTTGTAAAGATATTTTGGAAAATTATTTGGAATCTGGTGATGTGTGCATATCCATTGATAGTTCAATAACCGACTATCAATATTTCCCTTTGAATGGGTAATTGATGTGATTTGTTTGAATTTGAATGCCACACTTATTTTTGAATAAGCGCTCACTATTCGGGTTAACCGGGAAAGGACCATGGGGTCGTATAACCCATTCCGAATATGTGATACGTCGTTATGAATTGCATTTGATGACCGGTGTTGAAGACCGAGTATTTGCGAAAGCGATAGGATGACCTATCGATTGCCTCTGCACTGGGTAGCTCCTGGTATAGAGATTTCCTAAGTGATGGGAAATTCGATCGGGATTGTGAATACCCGGATTGCAAGGGCTTCGTGAGAAGTGCCTTCGGTTTTGTTCAAGCCCGGAACAGACTTGTATAGATTGTATGTCTGACGTTACAAATTGAGATATAAAGCAGATTTCTTTCAAATATATTTCTGTTGGTGGCGGAGAATTTATTCTTTTAGCTTAACACCCTTCTCTGAGACGTACGAGCTCAGAGGTTATGTAGTTGAAGGTTATCATCGATATATTCCCAATTTGGTAATGTGACATGCTGAGTGTTGCTGTGAAATGATCATTGTGTTGATTATTTGTGATAGGATCGTTTATTTGATCGTCTATCTTGGTGATCATTTCTATGATCATTTGTTGACCCAAAGCATGGCTTTTGTATAAAGTATGTTTTTGTGGACGTGACTTCGTCGAGCCTCACACCCCGTGAATGGTCAAAACAGGAAAGATGCGGCAAGGTTATGAGGGGTAGCGCCCTTTAGGATGTGTGCATTTCCTTCTGGAAAAGGGTAGTATCATGGTATGGAGCCCAGATACTTACTCATGTTGAAAACACTTTATGATTGTGTGAATTGATTACGAGCGCTCGGTTGAAAGGTCCCAAAGGACCGGGGGATGGCATATTCGGTCAGTTGTTACTCAGTTAGGGGTAACCCGGCCTTGTGTTGGTAGAGATCCGGTTTGGTTCTAGGGGATGTCCATCCAGAGGCATTCTCATGTGGCAATGGGAAGTTCCTTGGCCTGATCATTCGTTGGAAATCCAAAGAAACAATACGAGACTTGTACGGTTTTAGTTGTAGAACCTGCTTCCTCAGGAGGTAGCTATAGTAGGCATAATATAATGGTACCTATGCTGGCTAAGATTTATATTCTACTTTCGAAATATTTTCTACACTATGCACTAGAAATAATAACAAATGTTTTCTTTTAATACGTATCAAGCATCTTTGACTATCATAAGGAGAATTCTCCTCCAAGTCTGCGTTTGCATTGTGTGTGTGGCGGGAGGTCTTATGGTAGTCTCATTTTTAAAAGCATTGCGATTTGAATTTAAAAATATCTCTCTATTTTGATTTTTAAAGATAAATAAACTGTTTTGAGTTCCCACACCAGTCACATGACTGACTCGGAGTTTATTGTTTTCCTTCCTACACTCTGGGTGCCCACCAATTTACACACGGGCAGTCAAGAGTTAAGGTTTATCAGGATATTCTGGATATTCTGGAGTTGCTGGAAGCAAGATGGATGGCATGGCGTATTACTAGTTATATAGTATTTCTTTTTCCGCTGCACTGTTTGTTGTTGTATGATGTTGTACACTCTGATGATATGATGTAATGAAATGAAATGAAAGTAATGTAATAACTGATATAGTTCTTTGTTTAAAGATTATTCATTTATTATTATATGTTGTTCCGCTGCGAATTGTGAGATTCTGATGTTGTTCTATTGTTTTCTTTCTGTTCCGTTCTATTTTCTTTCCTCTCTATGTTCTATCTTTGTCTCTCTTCTTTTCTTAAATTCTTTTTAAAACCCATAACATTTCGGTTTTTCGGCAACGAAAAATCGCAAACGTTACATCTGGTATCAGAGCATATGGTTAAGCGACAACCATGGTTCTGTTGGGTATTACTCGTTAGAGATAGAGTCAGTAGTACTCTAGAATGAGTTTGAGTGTAATAATAGCTATGAGAGCATATTT
The DNA here is from genome assembly GCA_030765085.1 of Allium cepa. Taxonomy (NCBI): domain Eukaryota; kingdom Viridiplantae; phylum Streptophyta; class Magnoliopsida; order Asparagales; family Amaryllidaceae; genus Allium; species Allium cepa. The sequence goes on along the minus strand of CM060945.1, from coordinate 603,625,031 downwards.
GTTAGTGAATATAAATTGTTTTGTATTGTGTTGACTTATCGGTTGATTGTTTATAGATTCCAGTCGATGTAGTCTAGCTAACTATCGTAGATAGGGGTTTCTAAACTCTTAACCAAGATAAACCGACATAATATTGTTTTAAATTGGGTAAATGAAATAATTTTACCTTGAGTATATTTTTAAATTTAAAGTAATAATTTTTCAGAATTATTAATGTGTATATAAGTGGATTGTTTAGTTGTTTGAATAATCTAAATTGAAGAATAATTGTATAAGCAAAAGAATTATGAGAATGGAAGTATAATTAAAGTGATTTACAATTGTGAAATAAGCTTATATATATAAGAAGTGAAACTATATGAATATGTTTATGAATATGAGCTGTAAAATAAAAATGAATTTACAGTTAAATGGAAATTTACTTTAGAATTGAACGAGTGAATGGAATGTTAATCAATTAAATTAAATTGATACGAGATAATGAATGTAAGTGTTAATTCATTAAAATCAAATATTATTGGAAGTAGAAAGATTGAATGCAAAAATCAATTTAATTAAACCAATTGTAAGCAAAGGAATTTGGTTGCAATTGATATACATTGGTTGTTATATGGTTGTTAGTTGATTGATTGTATATAATTCATTAGGTGTTAATGAAATTGAAAGTTGAAGTAATGGAAATTCAATTGAAAGTTAAGTGAATCTTAAATAGAATTGAATTTGATTTGGAAGTGAACCAACTTGAATATGAATTAGTGAATATAAACTAATTGAAAATGAATGTTAGTAAGAACATCCACTGTTAATGAATCAAATGTGATTTAAATTGAAAACCTATTTCATTGAATATTAATGAGAATAAGAATGAATATTTATTGGTTATGGATGATAGTTGGTTGATGGTTGAATATGTTTGCATTTGTTGTTTATTTCATTTGCTATGTTGGCATGTATAGTTATTATGTTGCTTTATGTTGTATATTGATACTATTGTCTACATACATGTTCTCATGTTGTTTGTTGAGTGTTTAGTAGGTGCGGATCGCGTTTGCTTTGCATTTGGAGCTCGCTTTCGCGCTATATTAGCCGTATATGCTCGCTAATAAAATATAAGGTACATATCTCGGATTACATACCGTACTTTTATACTTTTTCCCTTCGGGATGCCTCATTACTTGATGAGATGTATATTTGTGATATATATACTGTCAATTTTTTTTTTGGGATCGAGCCGCACAAAGGAGACTATGGCGAATTTTTCCGAAAATTTAAGGCGTTATAAAAAATTTGAGAAAATTGGAAAATTTTGAAAACTTTAACTTTGATTTGGAATTGAAAGTTAAACAATAGCAGTTGTTTTTGAAAAGATAACTAAGTACGATTTGAAACTTAGTAAGTTATTGTAAGAAATTTAATTATGAATTTTGGGAAAATTAATAGGTTCTATAACTTTTCTTATTTGATAATTTCGAGGACGAAATTCTTTTAAGGGGGGAAGATTGTAACGACCCAGAATTTTATTAATTTAAATTTGAATATTTAATTAATTTTAAATATTAATAAGTGAATTATAAGTCAAATAAATTTTTATTTGAATAATTGGATTTAATTGAATAATTAAATCGATAATTTAATATGTTAAATTATGGAAATAATTGAAAATTGGGTAAAATATGATTAAAAATGATTTGTAAAATTTTATTTTAGCATATTGAAGTTAGAATGATATTTTAGAACTTTTAAAATCGAATTAAAAGTTTATTTGTGAAAATTGAATATTTTAATATTAAAATCGACTAGTGAAAATAGTCAATTTTTGAACAGTCTCAGAATTGAACGAAACTAGTTCCATTGGATCCATAATAGTTAGATATTACCGGATTTCAATTTTCGTGTCAATCAGAGTTATTGTTTGATCGTGGCAGCTCGAAACGCATCGAATTATTTTTAATTTTAATTTGGCGAGTTAAAATAGCCATTTTTTAAAAAGTCTCGGATTTCGACGAAACTAGTTTCATCGGATCCGTAATGTGATATTATTGTATGGTTTCAAATTTCGTGCCAGTTGGATTTACCGTTTGTCCGGTACAAATTAAAACGCCTAGAAAATCGTTTAAATCGGTTTAATTTAAATCGATCGTTTGTAGCCATAACTCGCACAGATGATCGAATTAGCTTCCGAAACCTGTTCCATTGTGTCCGGAACGCGGGGTAAACCCTAGAAACGCTGGTTACGGCGCGTAAATCGGAGTTCGGAATTTCCGGATGAATAGTGTTTGTTCATTTCCTTATAAATAGCCCCTACCCTTCACAAAATAAAAATAAAATAAAAATAAATCTAAAACCCTAACCCTAGCCGCCACCCCCACTATCTATGGCCAGAAATTCACAAGCTTCTCCTCTCAATCTCTCCCAATCTACAAACAATTAGAAGAAGTGATCAACTACAAAGATGAAGAGCAAGGCGAGAGCTTTCGATCTATACGGTGATGATGGAGTTTGGCGTCGCGTGGAGGGGGGAAAGTGGCTGCGTGCGTGGCCGTTCATCTTCATGCGCGTGCGTGTACAAGTGGCCGAGCTCCACATGGTGGTGGCCGTGGGTAGAGGAGGAGAAGGCGCTTCGTATGGTGCTGTCTGATCGTGCTATAGTGCGTTGAGGAGGCCGAGATGTTGAGCCCTAATGTCGTGCTATGGGTTTGTGTGTGACGGCAATAACCTGGAGATGATACGAAGAGATGGAAGAAGCTAATGCACGGCTATGATGGAATGGTCATGGATCTAACGGCTAGGAATAAGTTAGGTTATAAATTTTAATAAAAATGTTGTAATTTATAAATAAAATTCGTATAAACTTCAAAAATGCATATCTTTTTCATACGAGGTCGAAAACGCGCGAAACCGGTCGCGTTGGAATCGTATGGACGAGCACTACGCGATGGAGATGGATTGGAGTCATTTGGAGTTAGTTAGAATTTTGGGTAAAATTAAACGTTCGTTTAATTTTATTCGAAATAAATCGCTGAAACGGAAATAAAACCGAGGTGAGAACTTCTCACTCAATCGAATCGATTTCGATTTTATTTTAAATAGTTAGATTAAAATATTTGAATGCATGTTTGAATGATGATTGTTATCTATTGATTGTTAAAATAGACATTATACGCCGTTAGTAAGCGGATGTTATTTATTAAAAACATATACCGCGAATATTTCATAAACGGTGAAATTGGTATTATATATAATAGCAATATATATATATATATATATTGGCATATGTATATATTGGATTTATTGATTTCCCGCATTTGTATAGCGGATGAGACCCTATTGCGCCGTCTATTAAGCGGATAATATTTTAAATCCCATATACCGCGATAATTCCGTACTGGAGCGGAATTGGTATTGTGCTAATGTTTGTGGATGCAGGAAAACAGGTTGGAGGGATCCAACTGGATTCCTCAACAGTATTTATTTGATTTCAGATATTTTGATATTTGATTGATTATCATATCGATATATGATATCGTTGTTGTCGTGATTGACTATTTGGTATGTAGCATCATTGGACCAAATTTTGGAATTTTAAAAGGATTTGAAATTGATTTTTTGAAAGAAAACGTTTATAAAATATTTTTGGGAATTTATCCATTTTAGATAAATAAACGTATAATTTTTAATGTTATAAAAAATTATGATTTTTGAGAAATATAGTTAAAGATTGATTTTTGAAAATATGAGGCTAATGTTTTTATAAAATAGTTAAAACGGGATTTCTGAATTTATTGTGAAAAGTTTAAATATAGGATTTATAAAATTTAATTATTTTATAAATCAAAATGGTGAAATTTTAAAGGAGATTAAAGACGTTTTAAAAGAATAATATAAATTGATTTATATAAAAGAATTTATAAATTGATAGTTTATAAATTAAAGACATTTGAATTATAAAACGAGTTTTTATAAGTGTTAGAATGAATTGTGAATGAATTTCATAAATGAATGAAATTTATAGAATTATAAACGGTGAGGTTATAAATGGAATTTTATAAGCAGTAGGTTTATAAAATTTATAAAGTTATTAAAAGAATGGTTTTGGATAAATACTTGAATCTTATAAGTTATAAGATTTATAATTATGAAGTTTAAAAGAACGATTTTGTAAATAATCGTTTTATAAGTATTTAACTTATAATATGGACTTTTGGTTCATAATTGAGATATAAAGTGAATAGGTTAATAAAGAAAGTTTATAAAGAAAGATGTTATAAAATAAATAGAAATGGAATTTATAAACGTTGTTTTATAAATCCACAAACGACTTATTATGATAAGTAAATTGTTGAAACCTATTAATGGAGTTATATTCACGTTTTTGACTGTGAATAGTCCTTTAAAATGAAATGTATAGAAATGATGAAATTGATTAACGTAGTATATTCACGTTTTTGAATAGTGAATAATATGTTAAAGAAAATGTTTAGATTTGATGTTTAAATAGAATTAAAACGATCTAATGATGTTTTAAAATGTGTTGAGATTCAAAACCATAGATTTCAACATTTATTGTTGAAATAGATGTTTTCGAGAAATAGAAGGAAATGGTGGACTATAACACTGTTGTTATAGTAAATGATTTCCGAAAAGAAATGTTTTGTATAGTATTGGGATTTATATATCTATTTTAATTTCGAATCCCTATACTAGTGATTTTTGGTTGTCGTAACGATGTTTTACGCAACATTCGTTTTGGCCCTAAATAAATATGTTTACGAGAATGATTTCCTTAAAGAATGAAATATATACTTAATCTCGATTTAAGTATATTGAATATTTTCCAAGTGTTGAAAATAAATAGATTTGTGAATTACTTATTTAATAAGTATGGAATTGTTTTTCAATATAAAGTGAATATTAGAGAATTTATCTTTTTGAAGATAAATTGAAATGAATAATTGAAATCGAATATTCATAGATATTTTGGATTATAAATTCACTAAGGAATTTATAAAAGAAAGTGGAATTTGTTTAAAAATAAATATTGATTTATTTTTGAAGTATTGAAAATAATATATCTTGTAAAGATATTTTGGAAAATTATTTGGAATCTGGTGATGTGTGCATATCCATTGATAGTTCAATAACCGACTATCAATATTTCCCTTTGAATGGGTAATTGATGTGATTTGTTTGAATTTGAATGCCACACTTATTTTTGAATAAGCGCTCACTATTCGGGTTAACCGGGAAAGGACCATGGGGTCGTATAACCCATTCCGAATATGTAATACGTCGTTATGAATTGCATTTGATGACCGGTGTTGAAGACCGAGTATTTGCGAAAGCGATAGGATGACCTATCGATTGTCTCTGCACTGGGTAGCTCCTGGTATAGAGATTTCCTAAGTGATGGGAAATTCGATCGGGATTGTGAATACCCGGATTGCAAGGGCTTCGTGAGAAGTGCCTTCGGTTTTGTTCGAGCCTGGAACAGACTTGTATAGATTGTATGTCTGACGTTACAAATTGAGATATAAAGCAGATTTCTTTCAAATATATTTCTGTTGGTGGCGGAGAATTTATTCTTTTAGCTTAACACCCTTCTCTGAGACGTACGAGCTCAGAGGTTATGTAGTTGAAGGTTATCAGCGATATATTCCCAATTTGGTAATGTGACATGCTGAGTGTTGCTGTGAAATGATCATTGTGTTGATTATTTGTGATAGGATCGTTTATTTGATCGTCTATCTTGGTGATCATTTCTATGATCATTTGTTGACCCAAAGCATGGCTTTTGTATAAAGTATGTTTTTGTGGACGTGACTTCGTCGAGCCTCACACCCCGTGAATGGTCAAAACAGGAAAGATGCGGCAAGGTTATGAGGGGTAGCGCCCTTTAGGATGTGTGCATTTCCTTCTTGACAAGGGTGGTATCATGGTATGGAGCCCAGATACTTACTCATGTTGAAAACACTTTATGATTGTGTGAATTGATTACGAGCGCTCGGTTGAAAGGTCCCAAAGGACCGGGGGATGGCATATTCGGTCAGTTGTTACTCAGTTAGGGGTAACCCGGCCTTGTGTTGGTAGAGATCCGGTTTGGTTCTCGGGAATGTCCATCCAGAGGCATTCTCATGTGGCAATGGGAAGTTCCTAGGCCTGATCATTCGTTGGAAATCCAAAGAAACAATACGAGACTTGTACGGTTTTAGTTGTAGAACCTGCTTCCTCAGGAGGTAGCTATAGTAGGCATAATATAATGGTACCTATGCTGGCTAAGATTTATATTCTACTTTCGAAATATTTTCTACACTATGCACTAGAAATAATAACAAATGTTTTCGTTTAATACGTATCAAGCATCTTTGACTATCATAAGGAGAAATCTCCTCCAAGTCTGCGTTTGCATTGTGTGTGTGGCGGGAGGTCTTATGGTAGTCTCATTTTTTAAAGCATTGCGAATTGAATTTAAAAATATCTCTCTATTTTGATTTTTAAAGATAAATAAACTGTTTTGAGTTCTCACACCAGTCACATGACTGACTCGGAGTTTATTGTTTTCCTTCCTACACTCTGGGTGCCCACCAATTTACACACGGGCAGTCAAGAGTTAAGGTTTATCAGGATATTCTGTATATTCTGGAGTTGCTGGAAGCAAGATGGATGGCATGGCGTATTACTAGTTATATAGTATTTCTTTTTCCGCTGCACTGTTTGTTGTTGTATGATGTTGTACACTCTGATGATATGATGTAATGAAATGAAATGGAAGTAATGTAATAACTGATATAGTTCTTTGTTTAAAGATTATTCATTTATTATTATATGTTGTTCCGCTGCGAATTGTGAGATTCTGATGTTGTTCTATTGTTTTCTTTCTGTTCCATTCTATTTTCTATTTTCTGTCTTTTCTGTCTTTTTTTCTTTTTCTTAAAACCCTAAGTGTTCGGTTTTCCGTCGTTCGAGTTCTCGGCAGTCGATAAAGTGAGTATCGATGTTGAATTTTCGACAGACGAAGAATCGGGTCCTTACATTTATACTTGGGGAAAACTCGAGATAGTATTAGAAATTTATTCTGATTTGGGTCAGAATAATTAGTTAGGTTTGTTTGTTTGATTTGTTGCTATGGTTGATAGTTACTGGTTGTTAGGAATGTTTGCTAATTTAAATTAAAATTTGTACTTGATTATTAAATTACCTTTGCTTTTAAATTTCGGGGACGAAATTCTTTTAAGGGGGGAGGATTGTAACGACCCGGAATTTTGGGCAATAACAATTTAATAATCTGTGTTAATAATTTAACTGGTTTGATAATTTTCTTTATAATTTTAATTTAAAATTGGCCAATTTATTCTTTTTAAAGGTTAATAAATATTTAACCTGTTAATAATAATCAATATATCTTTCTGGCAATATTGATAAGAATTGTTTTTCAAAGTTAATCAGATTTTCTTCTGTTTATAATATATACAATTGATATATGAATGAATATTGTAATTTTAAAACTTAATAGTTTTCAAAGATTAAATTTAAAGATTTATTTATTTGCTTTCAAAATATAAGGTAATATTTATTTTTAATATGATAGTTTATAAAAAGGTTTTAAATAAAATTTTGTTTCTTTAAAGTGTTTAAATTTTAAATGGTTAGAAATGTATATGTATATGTTTTAGATTTTAAACATATATTAGAATTATTTGCATTTTTATGTGTTAGAATATTTCTTTTAAAAGCAAACTTATATTTATTTATAAAGCAAATTTAATTAGTAGGATTAATTTCACATTTTAAAACTAAGTAAAATTTATTAAAAAGACTTAAAGTACAAATGTAAACATATTATCACCTTGCAATAACACATGTAAATAAATTAAGCAAGTAGAGTGACATTTGTTCAAATTAAGGAACATGTGGCATTATTTTCATTTTAATGAATGTTTTTAGAAAAGAAAGTTAGTTTTTTTTCAAACATTTTTCCTTTGTCTTCTTTCTTGGCTCAAAACAGAAAATTTTCTTTCTTCAAACATGAAATTAAACCAAAAGCAAATCAAACTTGAATTCTACATAACCTGAAATCTTCAAACAAGTTCATCACAACAATTTTAAATCTGCAACCATCAAACTGCATTTCATTTGAGAGCATCTACAAGTTAAAGAAATCTGTAAACAATTAAGATTGAAGCATGCAAGGAAGTAAATTTCATCAACAAATCATCTCAGCAAGTGTTTAACAGCAAAGTAAAAGCAGTTTTCAAAAATTAAAGAATGCAAGCCTGGAATTAAAACCTGTTCTCTGCCCCTGCAAATTATAGGGTGAGTAAACCTTTTAAAAACAGCTTTTGTCATAGTATACTTGAAATTGTTGTTGCATGTGATAAATTTGGCTTGGTAAATGGATTTGTTTAAATGAGTACTGTCATGTATGCATGTTAATGGTAGAGATTGCCTGAGAGTTGAAAACCTGCTCTGCAATAATACAAGTGAGTAAATTAAAAAAAAAACAGTTTGAAAGTGGGTTAAACTTGAATGCATGTTAAATCTTTGAATTGATATTTGTATTGCATGAAAATCACATGGTTTTATTTATTGAATTTATTCTTACATTTATATAAGTAAATATATGACTGTATATATATATTGATGTTCTTCTCTGTTTGAAGAAAACTGTGATCTTAGTTTACAAAAATCAAAATTTCCCACAATGGTCCATATTAGCTTTGACTACATGAATGAAGTTTGCTTGAAAATGTGTAATGAAGATCACAAAAATATTTCTATGATATTTAAGACAACAGATAAGTATAAATATAAGAATTTCAGTAAAACTAAGATATTGGCTAAAAATTAACAACCTTACTTTTTAGTTTGGATTACATGCATGTAATCTTGGTAGGAAATCGTGAATTTTGATATGTAAATTGTGATTTTTAGTTAAGCATCCATTGAGAAATTTGGGTTTGAGTGTTTTTGGGGGTTTTAGTAATTGCCATTGATTGGCATGTTAATCGGAGCTTGAATCTTGTTCGAAGTTTGTTTATGAATCAAGGATCATGAGGAAAATGTAATTTGATTTTCCTAATGACTAAGGAGTTGGTAATCGAGCAAAGTAGGGTTTTAAAGCTTGTTTATTGGGCTTTATTGTGGAGAAGTTTGCGACGTGAATGAAGGGTCGGGGGTAATCGCACATGGGGGAAAGTGAAGCTCAAGTCGTAGCGGTGCTATGGAGGGGACGGCAGCATGTACTGCGTCGTTGGTGATGGTCGTGGAGGTGAGTTTTTTTGGGGGGGTTGTTGATGTTACCTGTAGTGTTTCGAGTTGAGTACAAATTTTCGACTCGCATATGTTTTGATCGACCTGGGTGTGTTGTTATGCTCGCTGGCGATAGGGAGACTGTCGGAGATGGTCGCGGTTGACCACGGTGGCCGGAGGTGAGGGGAGACATGCACGTGCATGTACATATGCACTGGGTTTGGAAATTTTAGAGAAGATGAATGGAGCTTGGGGGAAAACTCGGTTTGTGCTCGCGTACGACTCGAAGGAGTTTGGTTTGGGTTGGCATCGGGAAGGGTACGGGATTTTCTCGGGTTGTTACTCGAGCGGAATTTGTGTTTTTTTTGGGTGCTGATGGTCTGCTTCTTAAATACTTACTGTATTATGATACAGTTGCAAGCAATTTATGTTGGTATGGTTTGAAGTCAAGTTGCAATGGCAACTCGAGTATTAATAAATGAAAGTTCAAACTTCAATATTGTAACCAAATTTAAACTTGTTTGTTTGAAATTAAGTTATTAGAACTTTGAAATGTAAATTAAATTTACTTTCAAATTTTAAACATTTGAGATGATTTTTTTGAAAGAAATTCTAGTTAATTAAAGTTTGAATTTTTGTTAAAAGAAGTATTTGAATTTAATTATTGAATCAAAGGTTTTAAAGTAAAATAATAAATAATGTTTAAAAACAAGATTACAAATTTTATTGAAAAGGGTAAGTTTAAATTAGATAATTAAAATGTTTTAAATCTCAAATTGGTTTCTAAATGTTTTTTTTAGATAAAGTTTAAGTTAAAATATTGTAAATCAAATAGATTGTTTGAGTAATTAAAATTGATTAAATTCAAATAATTACTTATGAAAATAATAAAGTTAGATTATTTGGATAAATTTAAGAATACTTCATAATTGGATATATTGTAAAAGATTAATTAAGAATAATGTTTTCTTAATTAATTAAGGATTTTAAATTATAAGATGTTAATTAATTGTTTAATTAATTTTAAATAATTAGTTAATTATACATTAAATTTTAAATAATCAGTTAATTATGAATTAATTAAGTATAATTACTTAATAAAGTAATTAATAATTAATAATTAAATGTAATTAAGGAAGTTAATTACTTATGGAAGTAATTAATGATAATTACTCATGGAGTAATTAGTAGTAGTGATTATTGTTTAATCACTTAATGATATCAATTAATGAATTGATTTATATAAATTATTGAAGTTAATTAATTATGAAGTGATTAATTAATTAAAGAATCAAGAATTATTTAATGATGTGATTAATTAAATAAGAGATTAATTAAGGTTTATTAATGAAGTAATTAGAGATAATTACTTATTAAAAGTTAATTACTTAATTATTTAGTTAATTAATCAATGTGATTAAATAATTAATAAATCAGATTAATTTAAGATTAATTACCAAGAGTAATCGATTAAATTGTAATTAATTAATAAAGTAATTAATTAAGGATTTATTTATTTATTTATTTATTTAATAATTACTTAATGAAGTAATTGAGGATTAATTGATTGAATTAATTAATCAAGAATTAAAATAATTAAATTAGAAGTTAATTAATTTAATTGAGTAATTACAAATTGTTAATTACTAATTATGATTAATTAGTTGATTAATTATAAGTTAATTATTTAGTTAATTAAAGTAATTATTAATTAATAAGGATTAATTAATGTAATTAATGATATTAATCAAGGTTGATTAATATAAGTGATTAATTTAAGTATGATTAATTAATTGTAATTAATTAAGGTTTAATGTAATTAATTATAGTTAATTAATTAATGAATGATCATTAGTTATTTCAATTAATGATAGTAATTAAAGGATTAATTACTGAATATGGTTAAGGATAATTACTTGAATGTAATTAAAGGTAATTAATCAGGGAAGATTAATTAGTGAAGATCATTAGAGATGTTTAATTTATTTATTTGGAATAAATAAATGAAAAGATTTAGGTAATCCAGATGATTAAGATTTAATCAATTCTGCTTTGATATGGATGATGGATATTAGATGATTGATTGATATTGGATATTGAATGATATTGGGTGATTGGTTGATATTGGATGTTGTTTGATATTGGGTTGATACTTGATGATTTGGATATATATGTTAAGTGATATGCTGTTATGAATTATCTCTTTGTGATAATATGATTCATCTATCTGTTCATATATCATCCTGAATGAAGTTAAACTATTTAATCCCTTAAGTACAACTTGGACATTAAAATGGCGTTTGGTTTCGGTGAGACCGGGATCGGGTTTCCATATTTGGATATCCGAAAACCACATCGATTCCAATTAAACGTTAGGTCGTTAATCCATGAGGAGCGAGTGAAGACTCGAGGTGTAAGGGCTATACATCGGTATAACTCTGTGGGTGATTCCGTAATGAGTTTGATGGAATAGTGCTTATAGATTCGAGATGGCGAATCAGAGTGCAAGGGCTATGGTCGTTGATTCTGAGGGTGATTCCAATAATGAGTGCAACGAGATAGTGCCTTCAGTTTCGTTCGATCCCGGAATGAACTTGTATGGATTGAATGCTTGCAACACATCGTCAGGTGGACGATGAGCATTCTAAGATAATGTGTCCTATAAAGGTAATCGTAACCCCAAGCCTCACCAACCGGGAATGGCTAAAACAGGGGAGGTGCAGCAAGGTTTCGTGGGTAGCTCCCACTAGAGAGCAAGATACATCCCTGTCTAGAGGTCCCTTTATATTTCGGCTTAGTGTGTGGTTGGTCGCGCCAACTACGGGGTGGTCTTGTTCGGGACTGTTCAGTAAGGAATGGTTCCAGCCTTGTGTTGCAGGGGATGATGGGAGTAATCCTCGGTACGGTGATCTAGGCCACGTACTGTGACGGGCGGTACCCCAGTAGCCCTGCCATTGATGGAAACCCATTCTTCCTACGAGACCCTACGGTTTTGTTTGTATTACCCACTTTTGTTGCTAGTAGCTGGAATTTAATGAATGTAACAATTTCGGCTATTTCTTATTTACTTGAAAACCCTAGACACTATTATAATATCACTGGATTTCCGATCAAATGTTTTGGTTAGCGTAAGGTAAAAACTTTTCCATGTTTATGTGTGGGAAGTCTTATGTGATACCTTTTTCTTTCAAAGGTTTTCTAAAGTTAAGCAATTTTAACCCGTTTACTCACACCAGACCCCTGTCTGACCCGAGTGTTTATTTTCTGTTTTATTAAACTCTTGAGTACTCATATTATGTATGAGTAGTCAAGTGATCAGGTTAGCTTGACGAATTCCGGAGGAGTTATGGAGCAGGAGGCTTCGACGTATAGATATATATTGATTCCGCTGTGTATGTTATATCTGTTTCTCTGGTATACTTGAGTTGTATAATTAGACAGACGTTCATAACTGTCTATTATCTGTTGTTCAAGTTGTGTACTCTGATGTAATGTAATACTATGTAATATTTTATGTGATATATTATATTTTATTCGTTCCGCTGTGAGTTCTCTGATGATATTCTGTTTCTTCTTTCTCTTTCTTTCTTCTTCTATCCCTTTCTTTCTTCAAGATGATGCGATTTTCTGGGAGTAGAAAGTCGGGTCGTCGCATTTAAGTTAAACCGATTTAAACTAATTTCTAGGCTTTTTGGCTTGCACCGGACAAACGATAAATCCGATTGACTTGAAATTTGAAACCATACAATAATATCACATTACGGATCCGATGAAACTGGTTTCGTCGAAATCTGAGACTGTTTGAAAATTGACTAATTTCACTAGTCGATTTACATATTAAAATGTTCAATTTTCACAAATTAACTTTTAATTCGATTTTAAAAGTTAAAAAATATCGTTCCAACTCCAATATGATAAAATAAAATTTTACAAATCATTTTCAGTCTTATTTAACTCAATTTTCAGTTATTTCAGAAATTTCAACTATAAATAATCGATTTAATTATCCAATTAATTCCAATATTCGAAAATAAATTATTCGACTTATAAATTTCACTTATTAATATTTAAAATTAATTAAATATTCATATTTTAATTAATATAAATTCTGGGTCGTTACAGACTTCCCCCCTTAAAAGAATTTCGTCCTCGAAATTACCAAATAAGAAAAATTTACAGAATCCATTAACTTTCCAAAACAAACCGTTCAATTTAGATTTTCCAAATCTCTTAAGTGTTTAACTTTCCCAAAATTCATAGTTAAACTTCGTACAAAATCTTTACTAAGTTTCCAAATCCAAACTTTAGTTTTCAAAAATTTCCCAATTTTCTCAAAAATATTCTAACGCCTTAAATTTTCGGAAAAAATCGCCATAGTCTCCTTTGCGCGGCTCGATCCGAAAAAAAAATGATAGTATATATATCACAAATATACATCTCATTAAGTGATAAGGCATCCCGCTGGGAAAAAAGTGTAAAAGTACGGTATGTAATCCGAGATATGTACCTTATTTATTGTTAGCGAGCATATACAACTAATATAGCACAAAAGCGAGCTCCAAATGCGAAGCAACGCCATCCGCACCTACTAAACACTCAATAACAACATGAGAATCATGCATATATGAAAATAGTATCAATATACAACATATAGCAACATAACAACTACATGTGCCAACATAGCAATGCATTCAATAGCAATAAATGCAACTACCAAATCAATATAAATTTACTTCTCATTAATATTTAATGAATTGGTTTTCCAATTAGTTCATTAACATTAGATTTTATCAACATTTATTCATATCAAATTTCAATTAGTTTGCATTTACTAATTTACATTCAAGACGGTCCATTTCCAAATCAAATTTCAATTCCATTTAAGTTCATTTTCCTCCAAGTTGGATTAAATTTCTTTAGCTTCCAATTTCGCTAATTCACTTTCATTAACACTTAATGAATTTATATACAATCAACTAACAATCAAATAACAACCAATGTTCAATCAACATAACCAAATTATTCAATTTACATTCAATTTGGTCCAACACTTTTAATTCCAATTGGTTTATATTAAATTGATTTTCATTCAATTATTCAACTTCTAATTACATTGGCTTTCATTGAATTAACACTTCCATCCATTATCCCATATCAATTTTATTTGCATTCAATTGATTTACATTCAATTCATTAGTTTAATTCAATTGCTAATTCCTTTAACAATATAAAGTTGAATTTCATTCATATAACTCAAGTTCAAATTCTTAATGACTTCACTTCATTGATTCACTTATTAATTTACTTTGACACCAAAAATCAACTTCATTCAACATCACTTAAGTTATATTCCATTTCAAACATCTTATCAAATATAAATCAATTTATTTAACTTTCCTTTTGTTAAATTTCAAATCACATGTCTTTGATGACAACTCAAATTTATTTCAACTTGGATTTTATTGATTTACTTATACTTCCTTTAATTTAACTCCATCCTTTAAGTTAAATTTATTCTATTAAAACTCAAATTGTATAAGTTATCAACTCATTTATCATTCCCATAAATATTTTAAATAGGATTCCAGAGTCTTTTCAACCTTTCAAAACCATTTTTGAAATCAATTCAATTTCCCTTTTTGAATTTGAAAACCAAACCCAAATTTTCTAAACAACTTGCTTTTAAACAATTTGGTAGCAATCCCTCTTTTGGAAACCCGAAAATGAACACCAATGATGTTGCAATCATCATCGGAATTATTTTCCAGCGATCGAAAAGAGTTTAGAGCTTTAATTTCTCCAAAATAATTTTCCTAAAATATCAAATCTTTTCAAAACACTTCTCTAGAATTTTATTTTCAGATTATAAATCACATTTACAAACCTTTTACTTATATAATTTGACTTCTTATATATATATAAGATTATTTCACAATTGTAAATTACATTAATTATAATTTCACACTTATAATTTATTTGTTTATACAATTCATTTTTTTTCAACTGTTGTTTTTATTTAACTTATTCAACAACCAAACAATCAATTATATACTTTAATAATTCTGAAAAATTATTCTTTTATATATAATATAATCAAGGTAAAATTATTTCATTTACCCAATTTAAAACAATACTGTGTCGAATTGTTCTATTCAAGTGTTTAAAGATCCCTATCAACAACGTTAATTACTCGTGTTGACCAAAATCCATATACCACTCAACAAACCAATCATCACAATATAAAACAATTTATATTCACTAAAAAATACGGTCTCGTATCTATTATTACACTCAAACTCATTCTAGAGTACTACTGACTCTATCTCTAATGAGTAATACCCAACAGAGCCATGGTTGTCGCTTAACCATAAGCTCTGATACCAAATGTAATAGTCTGCAAATCCGTACTTCTTGAATAGACACTAATCTCCATTGATTAACTCAAGATGAACGGAAATACGAACCATTATGATTTAAGAAGAAGAGAGAGAAAGATAGAACAGAATAGAAAGAAACAACAGAACAATATCAGAATCTCACAATCGCAGCGGAACAACATATAATACATAAATGAATAATCTTTAAACAAAGAACTATATCAGTTATTACATTACGTAAAATTACATTACATCATCAGAGTGTACAACAACAAACAAAAACAAACAGCGGAAAAGAAATACTATATACTAGTAATATGCCATGCCATCCAGCTTGCCTCCAGCAACTTCTGAATTCTAGAATATCCTGATAAACCTGACTGTTGACTGCCCGTGTGGAAATTGGTGGGCACCCAGAGTTTAGGAACGAAAACAATAAACTCCGAGTCAGTCATGTGACTGGTGTGAGAACTCAAAACAGTTTATCTTTAAAACAAAATAGAGGGATATTTTTAAAGTCAATTCGCAATGTTTTTAAAAATGAGACTACCATAAGGCCTCCCGCACAAACATAATGCAAACGCAGAATCGAAGGAGATTTCTCCTTATGATAGTCAAAGATGCTTGATACGCATTAAAAAGAAACATTTGATATTATTACTAGTGCATAGTGTAGAAAACAATTTCGAAAATAAAGATATAAATCTTAGCCAGCATAGGCATTCCGCACTTATGCCTACTAATGCTACCATCCAAACAGTGGGGCGCCACCATAAGTGAATGATAGGTTCTACAACTAAATCCGTACAAGTTCGTATTGTTTCTTTGGATTTCCAACAAATGGTCAGGCCAAGGAACTTCTCATTGCCACATAGATACGCCTCTGGAAAGACAACTCAAGAACCAAACCGGATCTCTGCCAACACAAGGCCGGTTTACCCCTAACTGGGTAGCTACTGACACGAATATGTCATCCCCTGATAGTAACCGATCTATCCGAGGATCCTCGATTTCCAACAACCACAAAGCAATAAATTTGCAGCAACAACATAGGTTAAGTATCTGGGCTCCATACCATGATACCACCTCTATCCAGAAGGAATGACATACACTAAAGGGGCGCTACCCCCTAATAATCTTGCCGCATCCTTCCTATTTTGACCATTTTCGGGGTATGAGGTCCGACGAAGTCTCGTCCACAAAGCCACGCTTTATACAAAAGCTGTGCTTTGGTTCAACAAATGATCAAAGTAATGATAACCAAGATAAATGATCAAACAAATGATCATATCATCAATGATCAAACAATGATCATCTCACAGCAACACTCAGCATGTCACATTACCAAATTGGGAGTATATCACTAATAACCTTCAACTACATAACCTCCGAGCTCGTACGTCTTAGAGAAGGGTGTTAAGCTAAGAGAATAAATTCTCCGCCACCAACAGAAATATATTTGAAAGAAATCAGCTTTATATCTCAATTTGTAATGTCAGACATACAATCCATACAAGTCTGTTCCGGGCTCGAACAAAACCGAAGGCACTTACAAAGAAGTCCTTGCATTCCGGATAATTTCTAATCACGTCCGGACTTTCCGTCACTAAGGGTGATAAAACCTCTATATCGAAGATCAGCAGATGCAGGGTAACTCAACGGTAATCCTTCCGTTTTCAAAAATATCCAGTCTTCAACACCGGTCATCAAATGCAATCCATTACGACGTATCACATATTCGGAATGGGTTATACGACCCCAAGGTCCTTTCCCGGCTAACCCGAATAGTGAGCGCTTATTCAAAAATATGTGTGGCATTCAAATTTAAGCAATCACAACAAATACCTATTTAAAGGTAAATATTGATAGTCGGTTATTTAACGATCAATAGGCGTGTTCAACATCACCAAATCCAAATAATTTCCCAAATTATTTACTTTCCAAAATATCTTTACTAGACATATATATTTTCCACACTTCAACCATTTGAAAACAAATTTTCAAATCACTTTTCACCTTTATCACTTTTGAAAACAAATTTCAATCATTTTCCTTACGCGGAATTTCTTTCATTTCAACATAGTTCATTTAAACCAATTAAATAAATCCTTAACGATTTACTTTATATTTACGTTCCAAATCCGTAAATTAATTCCCACACTTCAAAACTAAATCAACGTTTATTTTTAAACAAATTCCCCTTTTCATTTATAAATTCCATAGTGAATTTACATTCCAAAATATGAATATACGATTTCAATTATTCATTTTCAATTTATCTTCAAAAAGATAAATTCTCAAAATGTTCATTTCACATTGGAAAAATATTTCCATACTTATTTAATAATAAGTAATTCACATATCTATTTATTTTCAACATTTGAAAATATTCAATATACTTAAATCAAAACTAAGTATATATTTCATTCTTTAAGAAATCATTTTCTTAACACATAAATTTGAGTCAAAACAAATGTTACGTAAAACATCGTTACGACGACCCAAAATCACTTGTATAGGGATTCAAAATTAAACTAGATATATAAATCCCAATACTATACAAAATATTTCCTTTTAGAAACCATTTACTTATTTCTCGAAAACGTCTATTTCAACAATGAATGTTGAAATCTATGTATTTGATTTATCATACATTTTAAAACATCGTTATAACGATGAACTTCATTTTATAATATTAATTTTCCCAAGCATATCCATTTTATTTGGTAATACATTCACTGTCCAAAATCGTGAATATACTTCCTTAACCAATTTCAACTTTCAATTTATCAAATTCCATTGATTTCAAATTTATAAACAATGTCTATAAATTCCATTTCTATTTATAAGCTTCGATTTATAAATCTCCTTTATTAATCCAATTTATATTCCGTTTATATGCCGAATCTAACTTATAAGTAAATTACTTATAATCCATTTATTCACAAATCCATTCTTTTATATCATCGTTAGTTTATAAATCTAAAATTCTTATTTACTTATAAAACTAAGTACAACTTTATTTTAACACTTATAAAAGTTCGTTTTATAATTCCAACATCTTTAACTTATAAAATATAAATTTTATAAATCTTTTATATAAACCGTTTATAATAATTCAAAAATCACAATTTAAATAAACCAATCTCTTTATTAATTTACAAAACGTTATTTAAAACTTACATAACTCCAAAATTACACTTAAGTATTATTTTCCCAAAAATATAACTTTTATAACCATAAAATTAAAATGTTTATTTATTTTAACAATTCAAAATTAAATAAAACGTATACTTTCAAAAATCATTTTAAAAATTCTTTTAAAAACCAAAATCATTATTTTAAAACTTCAAAAATGGATCCGATGATGCAACAACACCAAATAGTCAATCATGACATCCAAATATCATATATTAATATGATAATCAACAAATATCACAATATCTGTAAATAAATCAATACAGTTGAGGAATCCAATTGGATCCCTCCAACCTGTTTTCCTGCATCCAAAGATGTTAGCACAATACCAATTCCGTTCCAGTACGGAATTATTGCGGTATATGGGATTTAAAAATATTATCCGCTTAATAGACGGCGCAATAGGGTCTCATCCGCTATATAATGCGGGAAAATCAACTTCAAGTACATAAATAATACCAATTTCACTGTACTGTGAAATATTCGCGGTATATGTTTTTAATAAATAACATCCGCTTACTAATGGCGAATAATGTCTATTTAACAATCAATAGATAACAATCATCATTCAAACATGCATTCAAGAATTTTAAATATAACTATTTAAATTTAAAATCGAAACCGATTCGATTGAGTGAGAAGTTCTCACCTTGATTTTCCGATAGCAATTTGTAGCGTTTTATTTCGAATAAAATTAAACGGGCGTTTAATTTTACCCGAAATTTTCGCTAGCTCCAAACAACTCCAATCCAATTCCATAGCGTAGTGCTCATCCATACGAACCCAACGTAACTTGTTTCGTGCGTTTTCGACCTCGTATGAAAAAGATATCGCATTTTAAAGTTTGACGAATTTATAACATGAATTAATTACAACTTATTTCTTTATTTTAAACCCTAATTGATCTCAGCCATCCATCTCACCCTGCAACATCGTGGCCGCAGAACGCAACCCTCTCCCCTTTCGTTCCAGTCACGAACCAGAGAACCCAAATGCCGCCTACTTCACGAACAAACGCCCCCTCCTCCGATCGACGTGACGATGATCAAACATCCTCATTTGAAAGCTGCAACCCCCCTCCACCTTCAGCAGCAAACTCGAGAAGCTCGGCCCCCTATTGCACGCGCCTCAAGGACGAACGATCGACCTTCCAATTGAAACTGCAATCGATCCAATGCTTGAAACCCCATCTCGACCTTATGGATCTGAAGATCTTGTCGAGCACTACAACATTGTAGTTAATGCTTTCTCGAATCGATGCATAGATTTGAAGAAATTAAGGCGAGAAGAATGGAGCATTTCTGTCCTTAGAAATCAAAAATGGCGGCCGGTTAAAATTAGGGTTAGCGTTAATTTTTCTTGAAAATGAAATAAATGAAGTGCTTATATGGAGAAACGACGAACACTATTCATCCTGGGTTTTTCGAACTCCGATTTACGCACGCTGACCGGCCTTTCTAGGGTTTATCCCGCGTTCCGTACACAATGGAATAGGTTTTGGAGGCTAATTCAATCATCTGTGCGAGATATGGCAATAAACAATCGATTTAAATTAAACCGATTTAAACTAATTTCTAGGCGTTTTGGCTTGCACCGGACAAAGGATAAATCCGATTGACTTGAAATTTGAAACCATACAATAATATCACATTATGGATCCAGTGAACTGGTTTCGTCGAAATCCGAGACTGTTTGAAAATTGACTAATTTCACTAGTCGATTTAAATATTAAAATATTCAATTTTCACAAATTAACTTTTAATTCGATTTTAAAAGTTCTAAAATATCGTTCCAACTCCAATATGATAAAATAAAATTTTACAAATCATTTTCAATCATATTTAACTCAATTTTCAATTATTTCAGAAATTTCAACTATTAAATAATCGATTTAATTATCCAATTAAATCCAATATTCGAAAATAAATTATTCGACTTATAAATTTCACTTATTAATATTTAAAATTAATTAAATATTCATATTTTAATAAATATAAAATTTGGGTCGTTACAATAACAAGTAATGAGTAGTTTACGAAGAAGTGTGTTCGCTCGAGGAGGCTAACCCCATTTGGCACGACACGTCTCCTGTTTTAGTCATTTCCGATTTGACACAAGTGTCAAGGCTATCCATTATCGTTCTCTTTCTTCAGTCATCACGTATATCATTCCAACCACTTCATTCTGGATCACACTCCACGTATAGTTGTTAAAGTGGTTTTCGGTTTAGACAGAGAGTATGTCCTTAACCGATTCCGGTTTCTTTAATAACTTTCGTAATAATTACACCGATTGGTCATTTAATATATTTCAAAACCGGATCAAATTCAATTCCAATTAGAATTTATAAATCAATATTTAATTTGTCTTTCTAAATCAATTTCCATAATTTACGTTTCAAAACTTCCAAATTGCCATTTCCAAAATCTTATAATTCAATTTCAAATTTTTATTTAAAACTATTCAAATATTTATTCAAGTTCGTATGTAAGTTTCATTCCGAAATCATTTAAATAAGTTTAATTTAACGTTCGAATCAATTTAAATCCATTGATCGACTTCATTAAATATTCGTTAAGTTAACTTATCAATTCAAAACAATTTCTATTTAATTTCCAATTCATTAAGTCAATTTAAGTTTTCCTTCATTATATCAAAACTTACATATTGAATTAAATTAAATTCATCAAATCAATTCTTCAAATTACAAGTCTTGCATTAATTTCAATAAATCACATTTTATTTCTTGTTAAAGAAATTCAATTTCACTTATTTATTTACTTAGTTACAAATTCCAAAACCCAGTTAATGAAGAAACTTAGTTTCATATTCAAGAAGTTTAATTTCACTTAATAAAGATTTCAATTTAATTTAATTATTTAATAATTCAATCTCATTCAATTATCAATAATTTCAAAACTTAGTTATTACTGATTTAAAAACTTAATTATTAATAATTTCAAAACTTAATTATTAAATAATTTCAAAACTTAATTATTAAATAATTAATTTTTAGACAGCGCTCTTTCATCAATTACTACGTTAATATTTTGTTTCAGATTTCAAATATTAACATTTAAATTCACTAGAATTCAAATTTCAATTTCATTTAAAACCCTTATTATTTTATTCAAATAAAATCTTTATTTTTATTTTTAAATCAAATTACCAATCAGGTTTTTATTTAATTCTCTATCCTAGGTCAAGTTCATTTGGGTATTTATCATTTCAACCTGATTCCATTTCAATTCAAAAATCAAAGCAAAGCAAAAGGGAGCTTGTAATGTGATAACTGGGATGATGTCAAAGTAAATAAACAAGCAATAGCAACCATCAATAACCATCCAATAATTAATTCAAATAATACCGAAATAATCGTATTAATTTACATTGTTGTTTGTGAAATTAATATAATTATTTCTAGAATCTACACTATCATTTCATGTAGATTAAAGATTATTACACTATTATTTCATGTGGTTCTACACTTGACATTTATTATTCAATTTCATACTACATCAATTTATACAACATACATTCAATGGTTCAAGGTATACTTAACCAATTTCAATGTGTCAATCAATTTAACAATCAAAAGTGGTCATATTTAGCTAATCAAATTTAACATATAAATCCATTTTAAATTGTTAACTGTCTTATATCAAATTCAATTGCATACTATTTATCACGTTAACATAAACAATTTAACGTCCAATATAAACATCAACAATAAATCAATTATCAGCCAAACTGTATTATCATCGCATAAATAATTAACAGATAATGATGTCAGATGTCACAGGTGAACTGATACAGGTAATAACATACATAACAGTGTAAATTACCAACAGCAGCATATTTCAATTATCGTTTCAATTGAAATCAAATTTAATAAATAAAAGAACATTAATCGTGAGTGATTGCTCACCTTTCGAGGCTAGAGAGAGAATGGGAGATGACACAGATACGCAAGCTAATACCGACATTGAAATTTGAATGATGAATTGAAGCAAGCAAAATCGGCACGTATTTAATCGATCAAGCTGATAATATGAATAGTTGGAAAATATCAGAACGGGTTCGATGAAGATAATTGGTATAAGAGAACCTATATAACCATAGATAACTATATATAAAAATCATATTCTAAATCAATGCAAATTTTTTTTTTAAAATTATTGTTTAAATCCAAAAAAATTGATTTTAAAGTCAATATGTTATTAAAATCAGTAAACTAATATAAATATAACAAGCTGGAACCCATATGTACATAATCAACAAATATCATGTTAGTATACTTAAACCCAATAGAATGAACTTAAAGTATAATATGTATAGGTAAATATAAAATACTAGCACATACTAACTTTATATAATATGAATGGTTGGCATAAATACATACAGCAATATACAAGCTGCCCTGCAACCGCCTACATATTAATCCACGCCGAAGCGTTGTATAGGGGAGGCTTGGTTTCTTCTTTAGCTATTATACAAAACTTTTTATTAATATGTGCATATATTAGTAATCCAAATATTTTTAGTAACCCAAATATGTAACTCAAAACTTCTTTATGCACAACAAAACTTTATACTTCATATATATGTGTGTGTGTGTGTGTGTGTGCGTGTGTGTATATATTTAACTTTGCACTTTACACATATATACTTCGAAGCTATTACACAAAACTATTTAGTCAATCGACTATTTGAATGTACAGGTGAACGACTTCACTTTTATATACGTATCTACTAGAAGACTAAAAAAAATCTGAACACGATGAATAAACAAAATACTTACATAAAGTATAACTTATATAAGATTTAGACTGTTGAATATTTATATGATGCTATTATGTTTACTACTTATTTCCTAATAAGAAAAATAGGTAGCGACCTAGGCTAGGCGGTGAATACGGATAGGCGGCCAGGAGAAGTGCCAATATCAAGGGGATGGTGGTCAAGGCTTGTAGGGCAGAGGAAGTGGCGGTTCGAGTTGCGGGTAGGTGAAGGGTCGGTGGTTGGTAGTCGGCATCATGCGGTGATGGAGGAGTTATGGTGCGAGGCAGATCGGAGGGTGTGGCTTCGGTTGGTGGCAGAAAGGCGGATCTGGGATGTTAGGCGGAGTTGCTTGCGGCGGTGAAGCTAGCAGGGTCTGACGTGGAGCTGTAGGATGGAGGGGTTGCTGGCCAGAGGTGAAACGCGGTTGTGGGCTGAGAGGAAGCTCGTCGGTGCATGGAGATGATGGTTGCCGTCACTTCTTTTGAAAAAAAAAATTTATTGGGTACAAGTTTGGTGGAAAAGAGAAAAGGCAAGAGGAGGAGATGAGTAAGAGTACGAACAAAAAATATTGAGTTCCTTTGTTTTTTTTATTTTCAAAGCTCACGGTTGTAATGTACACTTACTTTTAAAAAATGAAAGCAAACTAGATTTGTACATCTTATTTTAAGGCATGTACAGGCAATAGCTAGGAAAGAAAGACTTGCAAGCTAGATATTTATTACAAATTGGTGTAATTGACGTGTAGGTTCCTTATTAAATGAAACAAGCATGAATATTTATTATGAAGAATAGTACTAAATGGCATGGAAGCAAACAAATTGGAAACGAACCAAATATAATAAATTGAAATGGTAGGAATAGTAATAGTTAGCCGTTAACTTATATGGAATATGAAACTAATGCCTATTGGTTTTACACGTTGGATATTTGAATAGTCACGGAACACGAAAGAACTCAAACACTTACCGATTCATTTATCTGTTTCATAGATTCCACCGTGAACCGGACACCAAAACATAGAATCGAATATACCATAGAGATCAGCATGACGAGACGATCAAAACGTATACATATGATTGAATTATAAAAATTCGAATTTTCTACTAGTAGAAAATACAACAAAAACGCAAGAAAATAAGATCGACGGAGCAAAAGAAGTCCGAATTTGGAGAAATGAAAAATGACGTCTTTCTCAGAAGATGATTTAGAATTTTTCTATGTAAAGATATTTTGGTTTCGAAAACGTTTTATTTTCATCGATTTTTAAGTGATTAATTTGAAATAAATTTACGCACAAAAATAAACTTCATATTTTCGGACGAAAATATACCAGTTGCTATGTTTAACTAGATGCATTCCAAATATCAAATTTATATTTCAAAATTTTATCGTTTAAAATTTCACAAATTTTCATTTAATAACGTTATTAAAACCAGTTAAATTTACGGGTTGTTACACTCTCCCCCACTCAATACTTTTCCTCCTCGAAAAGGAAGGAGGTAGGATAATAGAAACAACCAGAAGAAAATAGACTTGAATTACATAATAAACAATTAATTTAAACCATTTAAACTTCAATTTAAATAAATTTATATTCGGCAATTTGTTTTTAAATTCAAGCTTTTCATTAAATTGATTTGATTTCACATTTATTAATGTTAGATACAAAAGATTTCTTCCAAATTAAATTAAATTTAAATTCAATTAATTCAAGATATCTCATTAAGTCGATTTAATTTCATTTTATTAACTTTCAAAACAAAAAAATTTATTTTATTTTATTTTATTAATCACATTTATTATTCATTTAACTTATTATTTTATTTATCTCCATTATCATTTTATAATCAAATTAAGTGTATAACATTTATTATAAACACTCAAATTTTATTTATAAAGACATTTTATATTGCAAATTATCCAATTATCTTGAATTAACAATTTCAAAGATCATAAATTTGAATAGTCTTTTATTATAATCATATTTTATCCGATAAATTTAATTCTTCTTTATTCCAAATTATTATTTAATTTATTCCACTTAATATATCTTATCACATATATATTAAGTATATCTATACTTATTATAACAACTCGAATTTGTTTAAAAATTCCATTGATATCATTTTCTACTGTATATTATTCAATTACATAGTTAACTTTTGAAATTTAGGTAAGTTATATATAATGCAATTGAGCATTAAACAAGTAAAATTTTCTAATTTAATTATTCAGGCTTAATTATTTATTCAAAATAATGATTTCATTTTATAACTGAAATTATCCTTTATCATAAACTTAAGAATTTAATTTTCGAGTAACTTCAAATTTATTTAGAGGTAAATAAGTATATGTATGATATATCAAATCAGATTTAAATCATATATCGATATATATATATTACAAATCAAATCATACTTTAAGAAATTCAAATCAATTTATTTTTCAAATCTAACTATAGCAGAGCTACAGAATAGTCTCTCCACTTTGAAACTCGGAAATGAATGTCGATGATGTGGCCGTCATCGCCGAAATTATTTTCCAGCGACAAAAGAGAAGAGCTCCAATTTAAACAGTTAAAATTCTTTGAAACGGGGTTTCTATTTGAAAATATTTAAATAATATACACATTAAAACTTTAAAACCATAGTTCAAAATTATCGGAAATTAAATCCTCATATTCTAATTTAAATTCACTTCAAATTCCAATCAAATTACAACTAAATTTTATAAATTCATTTGTTTATATTATGCAATAGTCAATGGTTTACAACAATAAATGAAAATCAATTATTATCATTTCTGACAACAAATTAATTAACAATTTTATTTCAGAAAACTTTTATTCATACATAATATAATCATACAAAACTATTTTGTTTACCAAATTTGACAACAATATTGTGTTAGTTTGCTTTGTTCAAGTGTTTTGAAAATCCTATCGATAGCGTTGATCAGATGAATCGATCGAAAACCCAAATCAACATCAACAACTCAAACGATACAATATATACATATATAAACCATTGTAAATATTAATTTACAAATACACTTCCTCGTTCGACGCTACATGAATGGGTTTTCAAAGCAAGGACAGAGGTTCAAATTTGATGGACTCAAATTAAAGAGAATTCTGATTCAAAGACAAGTTCGAAAGAAAAGATAAAATGATTCAATGACAGAAGCGAGAGATGGATAAGCTTATTTAATTCACGGGCAACCTTCCGGGTCAACCGTGACTTCAAGAATAAGGTCAATCCAGAATTCCGAAACAAATCGACATTTGGTCTTAAGAAATAGAATTCCTGCATAACAGGAGATAGATAACATCGTAAACCGACGATATAGAAATCTCCGGTAAATCGATGCAATTGTAAAGGAGTTTCACCAATTTACAAATAATTCAAAGATTGGCGCGACCGCCGATTCATAATAAAGATCATTCGAAGTGTAGTTATGGGATACTAAAGAATTAAAAGAAGATGAATAATGAGGGACACGAATGAATTTTGGAACCGCAAGGAAAGTTCCAAAAACTCAAAGGAACGAGTCAAAAGGAAGAGATTCAAACTCGAATGAAAGTGTTTCTGTAATTATATTTTCTCTATATGTCGAGTTTTGTCGAAAGCTACCTAAGCTCTGATACCAACTGTAACGACCCGCTATTTTGTACTATTCACATCCACACATATCAGACTTGAATAATTAAAAATACCGAATTGTTAATTTAAATTTGGCAAAACTGAACATATACAGTAAATAAATAATCACAGATCAAAAACACAGAGTAATAAATGCAGCGAAAACAAAAGATAGTAGTTCGTGAAGCTACTATATAAATAACAGAGTTAAATAAGTTACAACAGAAGTCTCGAATACAATAGTCAAATACAAGAATCAGAATATATCACTAGAATCAACTGAATATCTGGAAGCTGGATAGATAGCCGGATCTCCAAGTGAAGCTCCAACTCCAAAGGTGAGTCTCGAATACTAGTACACTCAGTCTAACTCGAGCGTAAAGCAAAACACAAAACACTCGAGTTAGAATTAACTTTCTTATATCAATAAATCCAACTCAAGTGAAATAACAACTGAAATACAACTCAAAGGATTTTTTGAATGACCATCATCTAAGGATCT
Source organism: Allium cepa (assembly GCA_030765085.1). NCBI lineage: Eukaryota > Viridiplantae > Streptophyta > Magnoliopsida > Asparagales > Amaryllidaceae > Allium > Allium cepa. The sequence goes on along the minus strand of CM060945.1, from coordinate 603,597,285 downwards.
GTTAAACTATCTACTATGTAGTAATATACGCTAGATAGATAATTCATATTAGTAATATAAAGTATCAAAATAGTGTTAAGGCGTTACCATTATTCCCCTTAACACATTTTATATAAGTGCCATAGACTATACAGCACTGTAAACTCCACCGTAAACTAATGGGATATTAGGGAGTACTCCATAGGTATAACACAAAACAAATTTGTAGTGGTCGCGTATATAGGGATACAAGTATGACAAGGCACATGAGGCAAATCCTAAGGTAGTGAAACTACCATTTGCCTGATCCGGACGGGTGAGAACGCATCGCCGCAACGATCGCAACACCGCAAAACAACACTCCCAAAATTTCGAGGGTGCACCAATCAATAACAAGTAATAAGTAGTTTACGAATAAGTGTGTTCGCTCGAGGTGGCTAACCCCATTTGGCCCGGCACAGCTCCCGTTTTAGTCATTTACAATTTGACACAAGTGTCAAGACCATCCATTATCGTTCTCTTTCTTCGGCCATCATGTACATCATTCCAACCACTTCATTCTGGATCACACTTCGCGTATAGGTATTAAAGTGGTTTTTAGTTTAGACAGAGAGTATGTCCCTAATCGATTTCGGTTTCTTTAATAACTTTCGTAATTATTACACCGATTGGTCATTAATATATTTCAAAACCGAATCAAATTCAATTCCAGTTAGAATTTATAAATCAATATTTAATTTGTCTTTCTAAATCAATTTCCATAATTTACGTTTCAAAACTTCCAAATTACCATTTCCAATTATAATTCAATTTCAAATTAAAACAATTCAAATATTGATTCAAGTTCATATGTAAGTTTCATTTCGAAATCATTTAAATAAGTTTATTTTAACGTTCGAATCAATTTAAATCCATTGATCGACTTCATTAAATATTCGTTAAGTTAATTTATCAATTCAAAATAATTTCTATTTAATTTCCAATTCATTAAATCAATTTAATTTTTCCTTCATTATATGAAAATTTACAAATTGAATTTAATTTAATTCATCAAATCAATTCTTCAAATTAAAAGTCTTGCATTAATTTCAATAAATCACATTCTATTTCTTGTTAAAGAAATTCAATTTCACTTATTTTTTTACTTAGTTACAAATTCCAAAACTCAGTTAACGAAGAAACTTCGTTTCACTTATTCAAGAAGTTTAATTTCACTTAATAAAGAATTTAATTTAATTTAATTATTAATAAATTCAGTCTCATTCAATTATCAATAATTTCAAAACTTAATTATTAATAATTTCAAAACTTAATTATTAAATAATTTCAAAACTTAATTATTAAATAATTAATTTTTAGGCAACGCTCTTTCATCAATTACAACGTTAATATTTTGTTTCAGATTTCAAATATTAACATTTAACTTCACTAGAATTCAAATTTCAATTTCATTTAAAACCCTTATTATTTTATTCAAATAAAATCTTTATTTTGGTTTTTAAATCAAATTATTGACCAATCGAGTTTTTATTTAATCTCTATCCTAGGTCAAGTTCATTTGGGTATTTATCATTTCAACCCGATTCCATTTCAATTCAAAAATCAAAGCAAAGCAAAATGGAACTTGCAATGTGATAACTGGGATGGTGTCAAAGTAAATAAACAAGCAATAACAACCATCAATAACCATCCATTAGTTAATTCAAATAATCCTGAAATAATCGTATAAATTTACATTTTTGTTTGTGCAAATTAATATAATTATTTTTAGAATCTACACTATCATTTCATGTAGACTAAAGATTATTACACTATTATTTCATGCGGTTCTACACTTGACATTTATTATTCGATTTCATACCACTTCAATTTATACAACATACATTCAATGGTTCAAGGCGTACTTAAACAATTTCTACGTGTCAATTAATTTAACGATTAAAAGGAGTCATATTTGACTAATCAAATTTAACATATAAATCCATTTTAAATTGTTATCTATCTTATATAAAATTCAATTGCATACTATTTATCACGTTAACATAAACAATTTAATGTCCAATATAAACATCAACAATCATTCATTTATCAGCCAAACTGTATTATCATCACATAAATAATTAACAGATAATGGTATCAGATGTCACAGGTGAACTGATACAGGTAATAACATATATAACAGTGTAAATAACTAAGAACAACATATTTCAATTGTCGTTTCAATTGAAATCAAATTTAATCAATAAAAGAATATTAATCGTGTGTGATTGCTCACCTTTCGAGGCTAGAGAGAGAATGGGAGATGACACAGATACGCACACTAATACCGACATTGAAATTTGAATGATGAATTGAAGCAAAGAAAAATCGGCACGTATTCAATCGATTAAGCTGATAATATGAATAGATGGAACAAATCAGAACGGGTTGATGGAGATAATTGGTATAAGAAAACCTATATAACCATATATAACTATATATAAAAATCATATTCTCAATTCAATGCAAATAATATATTTTTAATTATTGTTTAAATCCAAACACAAAAAAAGTTTATTTTAAAGTCAATATGTTATTGAAATCAGCATATACTAATCATAAAAGAAAATTACTACAAACTTTATAACTAATATAAATATAACAAGCTGGAACCCATATGTACAGAATCAACAAATATCATGTTAATATACTTAAACCCAATAGAATCAACTTAAAGTACAATATGTATAGGTAAATATAAAATACTAGTGCATACTAACTTTATATAATATGAATGGTTGGCACAAATACATACGGCAATATACAAGCCGGCCTGCAACCGCCTACATATTCATCAACGCCGAAGCATTGTATAGGGGAGGCTTGGTTTGTTCTTGATCTATTGCACAGAACTTTTTATTAATATGTACATATATTATTAGTAATCCAAATATTTTTAGTAATCCAAATATGTACCCCAAAACTTCTTTATGCACAGCAAAACTTTATACTTCATATATATATATATATATATATGTAACTTTACACTTTACATAAACATACTTCAAAGCTATTACACAAAACTATTTAGGCAACCGACTATTTAAATGTACACGTGAACGACTTCACGTTTATATACATATCTACTGAAAGACAGAAAAAAATTTGAAAATGGTGAACAAACAAAATAATTACATAAAGCATAACTTATATAAGATTTAGACTGTTGAATATTTATATGATGCTAACATGTTTACTACTTATCTGCTAGTAAGAAAAAGAGGTTGCGAGCTAGGATAGATGGTGAATACGGACAGGAGGCCAGGAGAAGTGCCGATATCAAGAGTATGGTGTTCTGGGCTTGGAGGACAGAGGAAGTGGCGGTTCGAGTTGCAGGCAGGTGAAGGGTCGGTGGTTGGTTGTTGGCATCACGTGGTGATGGAGGAGTTATGGTGCGAGGCCGATCGGAGGGTGTGGCTTCGGTTGGTGGCAGAAACGGCGGATCTGGGATGTTAGGCGGGGTTGCTTGCGGCGGTGAAGCTAGCAGGGTCTGACGTGGAGCTATAGGATGGAGAGGTTGCTGACCAGAGGGGAAACGCGGTTGTGGGCTGAGGGGAAAGCTCGGTCGGTGCTTGGAGATGATGGTTGCTGTCACTTTTTTGAATTTTTTTATTGGGTATAAGCTTGGTGGAGAAGAGAAAAGGGAAGAGGAGGAGATGAGTAAGAATGAAAAATATTGAGTTCCTTTATTTTTTTTTATTATTTCCAAAGCTCACGGTTGTAATGTACACTTAGTTTTAAAAAAATGAATGCAAACTAGTTTGTACATCTTATTTTAAGGCATGTACATGCAATAACTAGGAAAGAAAGACTTGCATGCTAGATATTTATTACAAATTGGTGTAACTGATGTCTAGGTTATTATTAAATGAAACATGCATGAGGTATATATATTTATTATGAAGAACAATACTAAATGGAATGGAAGCAAACAAATTGGGAACGAACCAAATATAATAAATTGAAATGGCGGGAATAGTAATAGTCAGCCGTTAATTTATATGGATTATGAAACTAATGGCTATTTGTTTTACACGTTGGATATTTGAATAGTCACGGAACACAAAAGAGCTCAAACAGTTACCGATTCAATTATCTGTTTCATAGATTCCACCGTGCAACGGACACCAAAACATAGAATCGAATATACCGTGGAGATCGGCATAACGAGACGATCAAAACAGTATACAGATATCGGTGGTATGATTGAATTATAAAATTTGAATTTTCTACTAGCGGAAAATGCAACAAAAACGCAAGAAAATAAGATCGACGGAGCTAAAGAAGTCCGAAATTGTAACGACCCGTAAAATTTTAATTGATTTTTATTATGTATTTAACTGAATATTTGTGAAATTTTATTAATAATATTTTGGAATAAAAATTTAATATTTGGATTTCGTCCAATTAAACATAGCAAATGGTAAATTTTCAATTGATTTCATCAAAGTTTATTTCATTGTGAAATTCTATTAAATTCAAGCTAGCTAATAATTGCTGATAATTAATTCATTTTCGAGCCTGGATATTTTTTTAAAATTTTTTTTTTCTAAATCCTCTTCTAAGTGAGACGTCATCTTTCGTTTTTCCAAATTCGGACGCCTACTGATCCGTTTACCCTTTTTGTCAAATTAACAGCATTTTCGTGCCGCCGATAATCGACTTTTGATCGGATGAGCATACCACTAATATCCTTGTACCGTTGTGATTGTCTCGTCGTGCTGATCTCAATAGTATATTTATTTCTGTATTTTGAAGTCTGGTACACGACAGAATCAATAAAATATTCGTTGTAACAGTACCTTCAAATGGTGACCGTTAACTTTGCTTTGCCTTTCAAACTTCAACATGAGTCCCAAGCAATGAAATAAATTGCTTTATTTGCTTCTCAATCAGCGTACAGGTGTTACCATCCCATGCCATTTCAAAAGTTTGAAAACGTATAAAACGCCATACGTTATTTCAGTACATATATTTTATTTCTTTAAAATTCTAGCTGGATTACTGGGAGACCCTTGTTATTAATTTCGTTACTTTTATGTATATGTATATTCATTCATTTCTAATTTTTCCTTTGCATTTCTTTTGGTTTCGAATTTGAAGACTTGCGGTCCAAACAACAAATCAAAATTGCTTTTAGCTGAATTTCAGGAGACCGTTGCCACTCCTATCTCTTTTATTTAATGGCTTACGTTTCACTAGCTTCTTTTTCACGGTTCCTTTATTTTACCTTTCTTTTCTATAAATAACTATTTGTATTCATCTTCGTCCCCTTCTTATATTTTGTCCCTGCTCGCCATCTTTTAGCCGTTCTCCCCATCATCTAGCAACTCAACTCATCCGCCACAAAAAAAAAAACAACAGCTTCAACCCCAAGCCGCCTTCCACCTCCCCTCGGCGTAGCTACCACCACAACCGACGTGCCGTCGTCGATAACCCAACCTCTGACTTTCGCCTCATCTCCCTCTCCACATGCCGCTTGTCCGCCCGTCCACTACCTCGCGACAGATCCAAGCAACTAAGCCGCCTTCCCAGATTTGAATCCCCTCACCTCGTGCTTCTCCTGTCGAGCATCCCCTTGAGCCAAGCTTCCATTTCCAAGCCCAATTTCCCGCCGTGCTCCCCTACCAGTTTCGCCTCTTCCCCTTTTATCTGCTCGCCGAGACAGCCGAGAAACCATCAACTCGGCTCTTATCCGCTTTTACTCCTCCACCTTGAAGTCTATGGTCAAATAGGTATTATTATATACATATTTTATATATACTGTTATTTATTTCTGTCATAAACAAAATACGTATATTTGTTTGTTTAAGATGTGATTTGCATATGTTATTCTTACAGTAAGATTCTGTATATTTAGTTTAGAAATCTAGTAATATATAAGTTTATAAAATGTTGCTGTTTGATTTATAAAGAGTTATATAGGTTGTATATTATATTTTGTGTACATATTATTCGTTAGTAGTTATAGTTTTACTATGTTATTTTTATGATATGCGAATGTCTCATTCCGGGTTTATATGATTTCAGAGTTATATATATATATATATATATATATATATATATATATATATATAGTTTTAATATAGAAGCTGCTATTCAGAGGTATTGGGTTTTATTTTAATACGTTTAAGCATAGGGTGGATCTGTATATATATGCCAGTTATGATATAGTCGGTTATTTTTTTTTTATAAGTATAATATGCGTGCTGATCATTTGTTTGCTTCAAGTCTGGGTGCTTATTTTTCTAGTATTTAAAAATATATATTTTCGACTGTTATCTATAAACGTAAGTTTATATAATAGTTTATATATATCAGTTATATGTATAGTTTACTTTATATTAGTTATATGGTTTTATTTTAGATGTTACAGATGTCAGCATTAAATACATATGTCAGGGTATATATTAAAATCGACATAAGTTTATAACGTTGATCTTTGTACATGTATACATTTAAAGTTTTATATGATCTTTGTGTTGAGACTATAGGATATATACATCAACAAGTACATTTGAATTTATTTTAAAACTGGATTTTGAGATATAACATAGGTAGGTTGTTGAGTTGTGCATGTACTATGATAAGTTATGTTATATGGATTTTTGGTATAATCATTTATCTTAAATTTTAATAGGTCTGCATACATATATTGAAAAAAGAAAGAAAAGGGATTTATTATTATTTTTGATGTGTATGCATATATATATATATATATATATTTGATTTAAAACGGGTTTTGAATCAAATGATATGTTCATGAGTGTAAATAGTTGCATATATGTATATAAGCTTGCATAATTGTTAAGGTAACCTTAAATTTTATAGGATATGTTAGGTAGAAAAAATACAATATATAAGTATTTATTTTAAATATCTTATGTATATATGTTGAGTTTAACATATATAAGTTTTGTTTAGAAAAAATGCTTTTGAAAATACTTATATATTTTTAATTGTAATTATATTTAGATTTAGAATATGATATTTATAGTTATATTTAAGTTCACCTATATCAATTATCCCCCTTGATCCTGTCCTGATTTGAATTCCTCTATTGCTATCTATCAACTTTGTCCATAAATTTCATGCCCATCTCACTTTGCTTTGGAATTCGTAGCTTGCTCTGTTGTCTATCCTCTCTAGCCTCGAAAGGTGAGCAATCACTCACGATTAACGTTCTTTTATTTATTAAATTCAATTTCAATTGAAACGACAATTGAAATACGAGGCTGTAGTTATTTAAATTGTTATATATACTATTATATATAACTATTCACTTATGGGACATGACACCATATCCTATTGTTTATATTTATTTTGATGATGTATGCACGTTGTTGTTATTATTTTCTTATCTGTTATCACTCTGAAAGTCCCCTTTTAGTGTAGAAATCATTATGGGCTGAAATGATACATACCCGAACGGACTTTAGAACAGGAGAAAATCGTTATGGGTTGAAATGATAAACTCAAGCGATTTTCATTTAACTGAATTTGGGATTACGGGTTGAAATGATATCCACCCGTATACATTTAGAGTGCAGATTGAAATGATAAATATCCGTAGCACTTGACTATATGATAGGAAATATAAACAGATGCCGTTGGTCTATATAAATATTTTCAAAAGCAATATATGGGTTTTGACGGAAATTTTATGTATAGATTTAATAAAAATATCTAATTAAATTAAGATTGATTTAATATATATAATATGGTTAAGTATTTACGTAGATCTATATTTCAAATAAATTTTCTGGTGATAAACTGAATAATTAAGATTGGGAGGTGAATTTGGGTTTAATTAGAATGGTATTTAAGAAAAATTTATTTAATTAAATAAATTTGAAATTTATCGAATAGGAAAATTTTGAAGGTATGATTTTGTAACTGGATCTTTGATTTAAGTGATTTAACGAATATTTCAAGTTTAAATAAAATAAAGAAATTTTTGAGTAGAATGAAATTTCGGGGTACTTAAATGATATTGAATCTAAGGAGGAAATATTTCAAGGCTAAATAATAATTTGGTTAAATCAAGATCTTATGTAAATGTTAAATTGAACTTTGAAATGTTTAATATTTAAAGTTTTGAAATATTAAAATATTTGAGATCAAAAAATTTAAGTGGTTATTTTAGAAATTGAGTTGAATTTAAATTGATAAATTGAGGTTGAATTTAATTACAATAGGAAGGTCGGGTTGATGACTTTGTTAAGTTGAGGGGATTGAAACACTTTACTGTATAAATTATTTAATCTAAATAAATACTATCTTGGGAAATATAGAGATATTTGAAATGAAAATGATTAGTTTTGAAGTATAAATGACCACGGTGTTATAGTGTATACTTCTACCTTGTAGATAGTTCTATGGACTCTTAGAGGATGGTTATCCGAAACATCCATTAAGTTATTTGTATTTCAGTTGATATTTCACTTGAGTTGGATTTATTGATATAAGAATGTTAATCCTGACTCGAGTGTTTTGTGTTTTGCTTTACGCTCGGGTCAGACTGAGTGATACAGCATTTGAGACTCATCTTCGAAGTTTGGAGCCTTGCTTGAAGATCCAGCTATCTATCCTTTCAGTCATCCTATTGATTTGTTCAGAGAAGTCATCTGTGCATACTAGGGACTTCACTACATCTAAGATATTCAGTTGTATTTTATTTCTATCTCCAATGTATATAGTAGCTTCATGAACTACTATTCTTTATCTATTCCGCTGCATTATATTACTCTATGTCTGTGATCTGTGATGATTTATTTACTATATATGTTAAGTTTTGCCAAATTTTAAATTAACAATTCGGTATTTTGAATTATTCAAGTCGGACATGTATGGTTTTATTGTCGATTTGAATAGTCCAAAATAGCGGGTAGTTACAGTTGGTATCAGAGCTTTGGCTCTAGGCAAAACTTAGCATATATGGTAAATTTATTTACAGAATCACTTTCGCTCGAGTTGAATCTCTTCCTTTTGACTCGATTTCCATTGAATTTTGGAATGTCCCTCGGTTCCGAAATTCGCTCTGTCTCTCCCTATTTATATTCTTTGATTCTGTAATATCCAATAACTCCACTGAATGATCTTTAAAAGGGGTGGAAACTCCTTTACAATTAGCATTGATTCACCGAAGATTTTTGTATCCTCGGTTTATGATGCTGCTATATCTTGTTATACCGAATTTTATATTGGGGGATCGAATGTCGATTTGTTTTGGAACTCCGTATCGATTATGTTCCTGAAGTCACGGATGACCCGGTTAAGGTCGCCCACGATTTATAGAAGTATATCCATCGTCTATTTTGAATTGTGTTTCATCATCTTCGTTCGAGCTTTTCCACTGGTTTTGAAACTTCGTTGGGACAAGTTTCCCCTTAAAATTTTGAACCTCTATCTTGTTTGATTTTGGACTCCTTGAATGATAGGAAATTATTTTGTAGATGGCAAAATCGAAAGAGCAGAAAGCAGCTCGTCAAGCTCGAAGATCTCTAGCCCGTAAGGAACAAGAGGAAGAAATGGGGAAGTGGGAAAGGCTATGGAGGGAAAGGGCAGGACCTGGTCCTTATGACCATGTCATCTGTTATCGATGTCAGGAGAAGGGACATTATGCAGCTATGTGCGGGAAGAGAGATGAAGGAAAGAAGAAAGAGGGCAAGCGTTATCGATCCAAGATCTTCTGTTTTAAATGCCGTAGTACGGGGCACTTTCCAGTCGCTGCCAAAAGGTGAAGAAAGTAACAGCTGCATCCACTGCATCAGTTAACCAATCAACCATTTGCTATCACTGCAGGCTGCCTGGGCATATAGCCAGGAGTTGTCCTGTGAGGAAGTACGGAAGGAAGGCTGCGTTTCCGCAGTTCGTTAGGGAGGATGGGCGTGTCGTGCATTTATGCAAGAAATGCATAAGTTGGGGCCATATTCAGGGGGAGTGTTCTAGACCCGTTGAAGACCCACCCGGTAGAATTAATACCGATGCTTTGTTTATGTAGGGTGGTATTCTGTGGATCTGTTTGTTTTCAGAAGTTGTTATGTTATTTTCGGTAAACTCTATTGTATCTTTTGCTTAACTAAAATTCTCAAATAAGATATTCATGTTTGTGTTTTCGTTGATATGAAATTTGAGTCTCTATTGTTTTGAAAGCTATCCTTGAATCATCCTTTGAAAGATCGGGTATGTTTGTATTTTTGAAATTGTTTTATATATCGAAATTATTATGTTAATAACTATGATTCTATTTTATATATATAAAAAAAAACATACCTATATATATAAGGAAAATGTTTTCGGTAGAGACTATATACCTATATATAAAACAAATAAGAAATGTTATCTTATATAAAAAGGTTTTGAAAGGATTTGAAATTTTGGAAATTTATAACAAATTGATTTATATAAAAATGATTTACAACTGAAGGGTTAAATTTGAAATTCGAGAATTGAATTCCGGTATTTTAAAATTGGATTTAAGATTTGGAAAATATATAAAAATAATACGATTTAAAGGTATTTTTTTCCAAAAAAGAAATGTTTCAAATGAGTTCAAATGAGTTCCAATAATTTTGAAGAAATTTCAAAGAAGTTTTCAAGACAATAGAAGTCCAGAACTCACTTATGTTGCTAGAAAATAATTTCGGTGATGAGTGCACGCATCGTCGACATTGATTTTCGAGTTTCAGAGTGGGGGAGAGGCCACTTTAAAGGCTTCGCTATGCAAGTGATTTTGTAAAACAGTTTTTGATTTCAAATTCCAAAGTATAATTTGATATTTTAGAAAGATATGAGTATATATTTGAAACAATTTAAAATGAGACCGGTGTTCAGTCCTCGAGTTTCGGATTTAATAATTGATTTATTGATTTGTTGTTGATTTTCAACTCTTGAATTGAAAATTTGATTTCCCTAACTATTTTGAATGTTCGAACACTTCCAAATCGAGATTAAATTTTCAAAGCTAAGAAATTTTGAAGAGTATAAAATGTTTGATAAAGAATATAAATTTAGTTTTGAAATGTTTTCGAAAAAAAATAGTTGCATAATGGTTTTCAGAAAGGTAAATTGGAAATTTCACTTAGAAATAGATTGTTTAAAAGTTTAAAAAAAAGGGATAATTATAAATTTGGAAACCATTTTTGAGTATAATTGATTTTGGGAAAATATTTGGTTTTGAAATTAAATTGGAATTAAAAACTAGTACTTATATGGTGATTTTGAAAACGAATTTTTTGTCTTGAATTATTTTAATTTGGAAAATGGGGTAATTTTCTAAGCCTATTATTTTGGGAACTTTGAAATTTAGATATTTAATTTGGATGAAAATTTAGTGAAATCATATATGATTTTGAAACTGAATTGATATGATTACTAAGCACTTGATTTAGGAGTGGTCGAACTTATATAAAGTGGATTTGTATAAGTATGAAGTTGATTTGAAATCTATTGATTTGAAAGGTACTCAATTTGGAAAGGGAATTTTATATAATCGAAGTCTATACAAGTATGATTTGATATACTATTGATTTGGAAATTATTCGATTTGAAAATGGAATCTTGTATATATATGGACTTTATATATGTACGATAGTTGAAAGTGACTTGAAAAGGTACTATATGATATATATTTTCGAAGTAAAGATATGGAAAGTGCCTTCTGCTTGATATCCGCTTTGTGGCCACATCGTGGATTCATTCTATCGATATTATTCTTTTTGATTTTTGGTTTTTCGGATGTAATACTCCAGTGTTCCCATCGTGGCGTAACCCATGGTTTTTTTCTCTCGTGAATAGTAGCGCAATTGCCTGGCTGAGTCTTGCCTAGGGGTACGGATTGTTTCCTGGGGGATCCAGGCGTAACCATTGTGTATCCTGTAATCTGTGTAGGTCATGAATAGTAGCACAAGTGCCTGGCTGAGTCTTGCCTAGGGGTACGGATTGTTTCCTGGGGGATCCAGGCGTAACCATTGTGTATCCTGCACCTTACTAGTAATCATGGCGTAACTTGCAGGGCTGAGTAAGCTTACGGATATGGATTGTTTCCTGGGGGACCCAGGCGTAACCATTGTATATCTGCGAACCATGATCGGACAAAGGTTTGGTTTGGTTGTTTCGTTTGGATTGTACTTTCCATATCTGTTTTTATAAGGTTTTCAAGTATTTTCACTAGGTGCTAAAATGGGTCTACTAAGTATTTGAAGAATTCTAGCTTTGCGCCTGATCAACGCATAACCAGAGTCTGCAAGAACAAGGATAAACTTGTTGAAACATCGAGTTATAAAAGTATTTTCGAAAGGAAAATTTATTTCGATATAATATTTATTTCGATATAATAGTATTTTATTATAAAAGTATTATTATAAAGTTATTTATTATAAAAGTATTTTTCCCAACAAAGAAATTTTGTATTAATATTTGAAATTGAAATCCTTATGGTTTGAAATAAATTATTCGTGCCCGATACTATTCTTTTGAATCTACCTTAGCTGCTCAGCTTTAGTTATTTACTTAGGTTCCGTTTTTCCGACTCCACCTTCTTTCTTTTTGAATCTATCCTTTTAAAATATGGTTTATTCATATACTGCACGATTTAATCATAAATTTTTGGTGTTATAAAAGTATTAATTTAATAAAAACATATATAAAGTAGATAATTATTGATTTATTTATAACATCTGAAAAGTATTTTGAATAAGATTTATAAATAGAGAATTATGGATTTTATGTTTCAATAGTTCTTTTTTTGTAAATAAATTGTTTCAGATAATTTCATATATTTATTAAGTGTTATTTAAACATATTTAATCTCAATGGGTTTTGAAAATTCGCAAACCGTTATGGTATTATAGAAAATTTAATTTAAAATGAAAGTTTCAAATAGATATTTCAAATAAAGTTTGTGTAGTTTTAAAAAATTGATTGTTTATCTTGTCTTTCAATCTATATTCTCTGCTGGTTGTTTTTATTCTCCTACCTCCTTCCTTTTCGGGGACGAAAAGTTTTGAGTGGGGGAGAGTGTAAGGACCCGTAAAATTTTAATAATTTTAATTGATTTTTAATATATATTTTACCGAATATTTGTGAAATTTATTTATAATATTTTGAAATAAAAATTTAATATTTGGATTTCGTCCAATTAAACATAGCAGATGATAAATTTTCAATTGATTTCATCAAAGTTTATTTCATTGTGAAATTCTATTAAATTCAAGCTAGCTAATAATTGCTGATAATAAATTTATTTTCAAGCCTGGATATTTTTTTTTAAATTTTTTTTTCTAAATCCTCTTCTGAGTGAGACGTCATCTTTCGTTTTTTCAAATTCGGACGCATACTGATCCGTTTATCCTTTTTGTCAAATTAACAGCATTTTCGTGCCGCCGACAATCGACTTTTGATCGGATGAGCATACCACTAATATCTGTGTACCGTTGTGATTGTCTCGTCGTGCTGATGTCAATAGTATATTTATTTCTATATTTTGAGGTCTGGTACACGACAGAATCAATAAAATATTCATTGTAACAGTACCTTTAAATGGTGACCGTTAACTTTGCTTTGCCTTTCAAACTTCAACGTGAGTCCCAAGCAATGAAATAAATTGCTTTATGTGCTTCTCAATCAGTGTACAGCTGTTACCATCCCATGCCATTTCAAAAGTTTGAAAACGTATAAAATGCTATACGTTATTTCGGTACATTTATTTTATTTCTTTAAATTTCTAGCTGGATTACTGGGTGACCCTTGTTATTAATTTCGTTATTTTTATGTATATATATTCATTCATTTCTAATTTTTCCTTTGCGTTTCTCTTGGTTTCGAATTTGAAAACTTGCGGTCTAAACAACAAATCAGAATTGCTTTTAGCTGAATTTCAGGAGATCGTTGCCACTCCTATCTCTTTTATTTATTGGCTTACGTTTCACTAGCTTATTTTTCACGGGTCCTTTATTTTACCTTTCTTTTCTATAAATAATTGTTTGTATTCATCTTCATCCCCTTCTTATATTTTGTCCCTGCGCGCCATCTTTTAGCCGTTCTCCCCATCACCTCGCAACTCAACTCATCCGCCACAAAAAAAAACAACAGCTTCGACCCCAAGCTGCCTTCCACCTCCCCTCGGCATAGCTACCACCACAACTGACGTGCCGTCGCCGACAACCCAACCTCTGACTTTCGCCTCATCTCCCTCTCCACTTGCCGCTTGTCCGTCCTTCCACTACCTCGCGATAGATCCAAGCAACTAAGCCGCCTTCCCAGATTTGAACCCACTCACCTAGTGATTCTCCTGCCGAGCATCCCCTTGAACAAAGCTTCCTTTTCTAAGCACAGTTTCCCGCCGTGCTCCCCTACCAGTTTCGCCTCTTCCCCTTTTATCTTCTCGCCGAGACAGCCGAGAAACCATCAACTCAGCCCCTATCCGCTTTTACTCCTCCACCTTGAAGTCTATGCTCAAATAGGTATTATTATATACATATTTTATATATACTGTTATTTAATTCTATCATAAACAAAATACGTGTATTTTTTTGTTTAAGATGTGATTTGCATATGTTATTCTTAAAGTAAGATTCTATATATTTAGTTTAGAAATCTAGTAATATATAAGTTTATAAAATGTTGCTGTTTGATTTATAAAGAGTTATATAGGTTGTATATTATATTTTGTGTACATATTATATGTTAGTAGATATAGTTTTACTATGTTAGTTTTCTGATATGCGAATGTCTCATTCCGGGTTTATATGATTTCAGAGTTATATATATATATATATAGTTTTAATATAGAAGCTTCTATTCAAAGGTATTAGGTTTTATTTTAATACGTTTAAACTTAGGGTGGATCTGTGTATATATATATATATATATATATATATGCCAGTACGATATAGTCGGTTATATTTTTTTTATAAGTATAATATGCGTGTTGATCATTTGTTTGCTTCAAGTCTGGGTGCGTATATTTCTAGTATTTATAAATATATATTTTCGACTGTTATCTATAAACGTAAGTTTATATAATAGTTTATATATATCAGTTATATATATAGTTTACTTTATATTAGTTATATGGTTTTATTTTAGATGTTACAGATGTCAGCATTAAATACATATGTCAGGGTATATATTAAAATGGACATAAGTTTATAACGTTGATCTTTGTACATGTATATATATATAAAGTTTTATATGATCTTTGTGTTGAGATTATAGGATATATACATCAACAAGTACATTTGAATTTATTTTAAAACTGGATTTTGAGATATAACATAGGTAGGTTGTTGAGTTGTGCATGTACTATGATAAGTTATGTTATATGGATTTTTGGTATAATCATTTATCTTAAATTTTAATAGGTCTGCATACATATATTGAAAAAAGAAAGAAAAGGGATTTATTATTATTTTTGATGTGTATGCATATATATATATATATATATATTTGATTTAAAACGGGTTTTGAATCAAATGATATGTTCATGAGTGTAAATAGTTGCATATATGTATATAAGCTTGCATAATTGTTAAGGTAACCTTAAATTTTATAGGATATGTTAGGTAGAAAAAATACAATATATAAGTATTTATTTTAAATATCTTATGTATATATGTTGAGTTTAACATATATAAGTTTTGTTTAGAAACAATGATTTTGAAAATACTTATATATTTTCAATTGTATTTGTATATAGATTTAGAATATTATATTTATAGTTATATTTAAGTTCACCTATATCAATTATCCCCCTTGATCCAGTCCTGATTCGAATTCCTCTATTGCTACCTATCAGCTTTGTCCATAAATTTCATGCCCATCTCACTTTGCTTTGGAATTCGTAGCTTGCTCTGTTGTCTATCCTCTTTACCCTCGAATGGTGAGCAATCAGTCATGATTAACGTTCTTTTATTTGTTAAATTCAATTTCAATTGAAACGACAATTGAAATACGAGGCTGTAGTAATTTATATTGTTATATATACTATTATATATAACTGTTCACTTATGGGATATGACACCATATCGTACTGTTTATATTTATTTTGATGATGTATGCACGTTGTTATTATTATTTCATATCTGTTATCACTCTGAAAGTCCCCAGTTAGTGTAGAAATCATTATGGACTGAAATGATACATATCCGAACGGACTTTAGAATAGGAGAAAATTGTTATGGGTTGAAATGATAAACTCAAGCGATTTTCATTTAATTGAATTTGGGATTACGGGTTGAAATGATATCCACCCGTATATATTTAGAGCGCGGATTGAAATGATAAATATCCGTAGCACATGACTATATGATAGGAAATATAAACAGACGTCGTTGGTCTATATAAATATTTTGAAAAGCAATATTTGGGTTTTGATGGAAATTTTATATATAGATTTAATTAAAATGTCTAATTAAATTAAGATTGATTTAATATATATAATATGGTTAAGTATTTACGTCGATCTATATTTTAAATTAATTTTCTAGTGATAAACTGAATAATTAAGATTGGGAGGTGAATTTGGGTTTAATTGGAATTGTATTTAAGAAAAATTTATTTAATTAAATCAATTTGAAATTTATTGAATAGGAAAAATTTGAAGGTATGATTTTGTAACTGGATCTTTGATTTAAGCGATTTAATGAATATTTCACATTTAAATAAAATAAAGAAATTTTTGAGTGGAATGAAATTTCAGGGTACTTAAACGATATTGAATCTAAGGAGGAAATATTTCAAGGCTAAATAATAATTTGGTTAAATCAAGATCTTATGTAACTGTTAAATTGAACTTTGAAATGTTTAATATTTAAAGTTTTGAAATATTGAAATATTTGAGATCAAAAAAATTTGAGTGGTTATTTTAGAAATTGAGTTGAATTTAAATTGATAAATTGAGGTTGAGTTTAATTAAAATAGGAAGTTCGGGTTGATGACTTTGTTAAGTTGAGGGGATTGAAACACCTTACTGTATAAATTATTTAATCTATATAAATACTATCTTGGGAAATATAGAGATATTTGAAATGAAAATGATTAGTTTTGAAGTATAAATGACCACGGTGTTATAGTGTATATTTCTACCTTGTAGATAGTTCTATGGACTCTTAGAGGATGGTTATCCGAAACATCCTTTAAGTTATTTGTATTTCAGTTGATATTTCACTTGAGTTGGATTTATTGATATAAGAATGTTAATCCTGACTCGAGTTATTTGTGATTTGCTTTACGCTCGGGTCAGACTGAGTGATACAACATTTGACACTCATCTTTGAAGTTGGAGCCTTGCTTGAAGATCCAGCTATCTATCCTTTCAGTCATCCTGTTGATTTGTTCAGAGAAGTCATCTGCGCATACTGGAGACTTCACTACATCTAAGATATTTAGTTGTATTTTATTTCTAACTCCAATGTATATAGTAGCTTCATGAACTACTATTATTTATCTATTCCGCTGCATTATATTACTCTATGTCTGTGATATGTGATGATTTATTTACTATATATGTTAAGTTTTGCCAAATTTTAAATTAACAATTCAGTATTTTGAATTGTTCAAGTCAGACATGTATGGTTTTATTGTCGATTTGAATGGTCCAAAATACGGGTCGTTACAGAAATTGCAAAAATGAAAAACGACGTCTTACTCAGAAGATGGTTTTGCATTTTTCTATATAAAAATATTTAGGTTTTGAAAACGTTTTATTTTCATCGATTTTTAACTGATTAATTTGAAATAAATTTACGCAAGAAAATAAACTTCACATTTTTGGACGAAAATTTTCCAGTTGCTATGTTTAACTAGACGCATTTCAAATATCAAATTTATATTTCAAAATTTTATCGTTTAAAATTTCACAAAATTTCAATGAATAACGTTATTAAAACCAGTTAAATTTACGACTCGTTACAGTGGCTCGAGGTGGGCGGTAGATGCGGCTATGCGTTCCCGTCATCCTAGATGCGTAATTGGTATATCTACCCTAGCATTGCCTAGTTGTGCTGTGTCACCTACCCTATCAAGACCACTACGAGTTTTTTTGTGTCGTACGTATGGAGTATCCTCTGGTTGCCGCCCGATCAAGAGGTATTACGGTACTGTATAGACTAATGGCACTGAAAATGTGTTAAGGGGGATATGGGTAACGCGTTAACGCTATTTTAATGTTTTACTTTACTTTAGACACTATTATAATAATGTATATTACTATATAGTATATAGTTTAGCAGATCCTTAGAGGATGGTCATCCCAAACATCCTTTGAGTTACTTGTATTTCAGTTGTTATTTTACTTGAATTGGATTTATTGATATAAGATTGTTAATCCTGACTCGAGTGTTTGTGTTTTGCTTTACGCTCGGATCAGACTGAGTGATACATCATTTGAGACTCACCTTTGGAGTTGAAGCTTCGTTTGGAGATCCATCTACATCCTTTCAGCTTGTAGTTATTCGGTTGATTCTAGTGATTTATTCTGATCTTGTATTTAACTATTGTATTGAGACTTCTATGTATTCGAGACTTCTGTTATCTTGTTTTAACTCTGATGTATATATAGTAGCTTCATGAACTACTATTCATTTGTTTCCGCTGCTCATTGCTATTACGCTGTGTCTATGATTCTGTGATTATTTTATTTACTGTATATGCTGAGTTTTGCCAAATTTAAATTGACAAACTGATGTTCAAGTCCGACATATGCGGATGTGAATGGCTAAAAATATCAGGATGTTACACAATATGATGATAATGAAATAATAATATAAAATGACATGGCATAACAATAACAAATACGACCATAATTAACCATTTAAATAAATATATATATAGTAACAGGTTATTGGTGCCAATGTTGTCAATTAACATCGGTGGACTAAAGCAAATAATAACAGATCATATTTGACAATTAAATAACTAACAATTTAAATTTAAAACCATGTTTCAATCGTCATTTCATGTGAATTGAATTTACTAAATATAAGAATGTTAATCCCGAGTGATCGTTCACATTTCGAGGCTAGAGAAAACAATGGGAACAAGATACGACGATCCACGGATACGGACACGACTAGTGCACATGAATCACAATAACGCATCTGGATAGCGACGAGCAAAGCAAAGCTAGTAAACTAGAATTTGATGAATCGACGAAAACCAATATATAATCTTTGAAAATCTAAAATTTACTTACATATTTGAAATAAAATCTTTATATCGTATTTTAAAACCAGTATTCAATTTAAACACGTATTTAAAAGAAAAGCTTCATATATTATATCTTAAAATCAATATTTAATTTAAAAAACACCTTAAAATCAAAATCTTTATATATATATATATATCATATTTAAAATCAATACTGAGAATGAAGCAGCTTCTCAGCTATGAAAACAAACGTAAATATTATAAAAATGAAAATATCTATACACATTTTTTTTAATGCGGGTTCAAAATTTTCTATTAAAATTATTAGCAAAAGATTTACAAATGCCTAAAAGAAGTTTCAGTTATAAGCTAAGCCTACTATAGACCATAATTCTCAAAGCCTGCCAACAATACTAAAGTGAGCCCAATTATCAGAAGCTTAGAGAATGATCTCAACGCAATTAAGGAAATACAACACTTCCAGATTACATCATTAACTCCTCTCGAGAAAAAAACCTAAAATAAGAAAGAATAATGGCAGCAAGAGAGGTCGAGACAAAAATATTTCTTGATTCGCTACTAGCTCGGCTGTAATTCGATGCTTCTTCTTAGATCGAAACAACTGTCAGCCAGAGAACGTAAGTCTAGCAACCAGCTCCTCCTCGGGAAACACTAAGAAGATCACAATGAAGAGCTACAATATCATGATTCACTACTAGCTCGGCCATAGTTCTAAGCAACATTTACTACTTCCAGATCTGAGCTACTGCCAACCAGAGAAAGCAATTCCAGCGCCTCCTCAAGAAAAACAATGAAGATCTAAACAAGATAAGTCTCTGGCACCCAAAAAGGTGAAGTCTTTAAACTATATATGAGGAAACTAACAAATTTCATTTGCAACTAGGTAGTATGAGACTACCTCAAAGAAATGACAACAGATGGATGATCGAAAATCCAACCGGAGCTGCAAACTGCAATCTTTCAATTGAATCATTAATTATTGTGATTGTAAAAAATGTAATTTAAAGGAGAGAAGGTGAGGACAATGTAACTAATACAGGAACAAGAGAAACAACAGCCAAGAAACAGAGGAGCAAGAAGATGTCAGAAGAACAGAAACATACGATAAATCAGATGATGCCCCAATTCAGCGTTGGGAGGTATATCCCCATTTCAGTGCTATAACTTCATTTATGCCAGTAATGTTATTAAAATGTTTTGATTTTGCCATTCTAATATTCATTGTCTGGAAGATGTTTTTACAAATCTGCGGCCTTTCAGTAAATCGATTTTGAAAAATCCTTTCGTTCCTTTCTCTCCAAATATGCCAAACACAAACAGAGAGGGAGAGTTAAAACAGATCTGAGTTGAGACTT
Source organism: Allium cepa (assembly GCA_030765085.1). Classification (NCBI taxonomy): domain Eukaryota; kingdom Viridiplantae; phylum Streptophyta; class Magnoliopsida; order Asparagales; family Amaryllidaceae; genus Allium; species Allium cepa. Next base: position 603,576,742 of record CM060945.1, on the reverse strand, counting down.
TTTGAGCTCGTGATAGAAACAATTTTCTGTAAATCGTTTTTCAGAGAAAAGGATTGTAAATTTTTTGGGGAATTAAAAAAAAATTACAGTTCCAAAGCCATATGTTTCCTGTAAAATTACATTGAAAGAATAGGTGGTCTATAGTTTCAATGTGATTGTTACAAAAAACACAGTTAGGGGCCACAACTATTTGCTTCTGAAGTAATTTTTCTTTTGTCAATAGATAGTCGTTAATGGCTCTAAAAAGGCATACCGCCATTTTTGGAATATGTATTTTATTCCAGACCAAACACGCCCAAAACTTAATTTCAAAGCTAGATCTAATCTTGTTCCAAACTTTTTTGAACTGATATAAACCATCCTTTGAGCACTTTCAAGACCAGTAATCCCTCTCCCTATCATTATGTATCTTGACTCCTTCGACTTCTACATGTATTTGAAATAAAAAACTATACGAATCCCATTTCCACTCACCATTTTTTAAAATTTTGATAAGAGACAAATTTTCCGTACCAGTTCTAAAAGCTGTGTCTCTGCCAATGCGTTCCATAATAGTACTTCCATTCGACCAAGGGTCATACCATAGAGAGGTAGTTCTGCCATCATTAATGTTAAGAGAAAGGCATATCAATGCTTCATGTTTATTCTAAAAATGAATTTCCATACACCCGAGTCGTCCAATCGCTGATTAATTTCCCAAAAACTTTTATGACCAATATATTTACAATGCATGAGGTCCACCCAAATTCGTTCTGAATTAATTACCTTCCATATTAATTTGATAGATAACACTTTGTTCATCTCTTCTAGATTTCTCAATCCCATACCACCTTCTTCTTTTTGCCTACACAAAATCTCCCATGGAATCTTACTACTACGGTTTTTCCAAAGAAAGTTAAGGATCAAATGTTTAATTTTTTGAATAGTAGAGGCTGGGAGACAAAAGCATTGCATCCAGAATTGTATTATGGGGTAAATGGTAGATTTGATGAGTTCTAATCTCCCAGCTAGACTACGCATTCTAGTTTCCTATCCACCAATTCTTAACTTGATCTTCTCTATCAAAAGAGAACAATCCTTATCCCTCAAATTAACACTAGACAAGGGAATACCCAAATGCCTTATTGGTGCTGAATATTAAGGATCGTACTAACATCAGTGCAACAATCAACCCCTTTTCCAAAGAAAACGTTAGATTTCTCGCAACTTAATTCCAAGCCAGTAACTTTCTTCATCGTCTTAAAGACATCGCTAATAGCAGTTGCCGATTGGGCATTGGCTTTAGAGAAAACAATAATGTCGTCGGCGTAAATAAGGTGAATCAACTTATTATCAAAGTGAGTAATTGGGGATCAGCCCGGCCCTGACTTTTTCATCCATTAATAACGTAAAATATTCCATGACCAAGGTGAATAAAATAAGGGAGAGTGGGTCGCCTTGTCTAAGTCCATTTGAACTATTGAAATAACCATGTGATTCCCCATCAGCAATGATAGAAAAAACTGGAGTCGTTATAATGTTTTCAATAATTCTCACCTATTTGTCTGGGAATCCCAAGCTTATTAACATATATGTAACAAAAGACTTATTGATCGAATCATATGCTTTCTTTAAGTCAACGTTGATACACATATATTTATTATCCTTTCTTCCGAGAACCCTTATAATTTCATGAGTAAACAAAATTCCATCCCCTATTAATCTGCCTCTGATAAATGCCGTCTGATTCGGGGACCCCAACTTATCCAAAAAAGGAACCAGTCTGTTACAAAGAATTTTTGTGAAAACCTTATATAAAGTATTACAATAGGCAATAGGTCTAAAATCCTGAATACAAGTAGAACGATCTTTTTTAGGTATCAAATGCAAGAACGTATGATTCCACTCCTTGATTATAAAACCCTTTTGAAAAACTTCATTCGAAGCTTTGAAAATTAAGTCTTTTGAAAGGTTCCAATGAGTTTTGAAAAACTTCGAATTACAACCGTCAGGGACGGGAGAAGAAGTGTCTTTAATATCCCATAGTGCACATTTAATTTCTTCCATCGATATACCATCGTTCAAAAAATTAGCACCATACTCAGTGATGATCGATTTACATATAACTTCTGGGAAGTGGTCACACAAGGGAAGATTAAAGATACGTGTGTGGAAATCAATAGCCGATTCAACAAACGTATCTTCCGAAACCACCTTTCCATCAACTACAATGCTAGCCAAACGCTTTCTACTTCTTCTACTAGACATTTTAGCATAGAAAAAGGAGGTAGCCTCGTCACCGATCATCAACCAATCACATTTAGCCTTTTGTTTGGTATCTAGAAATTCTTTTTTAAGTGCCATTTCCAGATTAATTTTGGAATTTTGAAATTCCATTGCTAAATTGTGATCATTTGATTTTTCTAGAAGTTTCTGAAGTCTAGAGCAATTCTCTCTCTGAACATTAACCTCTAGTTTGGTATTGCGTAATTTAGCACTACAAATCTTAAGCTCTCTCTTGATATTCTTGAGAGTATAAATGATTTGATATAGAGGTCGATCTGCTCGATTAGAACTCCAGAGTTTTTCGATCAGAGGAAAGTATTGATCGTTTAAAGGCCAATGGTTCATATATCTGAATGGTTTATTCTTGTCCCTAGGCTTAGAGAAAAGCGAGACATATCATCACTCACAGAAGGAGGCAGGTACTCGGCCGATAAATCTGTAAATAAGTTGATCCAATCTAGGTTTGCAAAGACCCTGTCAATCTTAGAAAATATGTTGCGAATTGGGCCAGACCACCAAAAATATTCATAACCTTTAATAATTATCGCATTAAGACCTATGTAGTTAGACCTATCATCTAATTCAAACAAGTTACCAAAAGACACTGGGTTGCCTCCCTTTTTTGCTGAGGGACTACTAATGCAATTAAAGTCCCCAAGAACCATCCATGGTCTGTAAATATTGACAGCGTCCTCCTGTAGATTCTTCCATAATCTATTCCTGAGAGTAGCATAGTTCTGAGCGTAGATAAAGGTTAAATTACATTTGAATCTTAAGTTATTGATCAGTTCAATGGTAACATGTTGATCGCTCATGCTAATATAATTAAAATCCCAAGAATATCGGTCAATAAGGACAAGAATTCTACATTTATAATAACAAGAAACATTACTTATTATTTTCCATCTATCATCCATCGCTCTTTCCAGCTTCAGAATATCCGAAAACAGCAGCTTATTTTCCAAAACACCAAAACAACTTATTTTATTCTTGTTAATAAGTTTTCTCACTTCTCCCATTCTGTTGGGTTTATGAAACCCTCTAACATTCCAGCATGCAAATGACATCAAATAACCTTAGTATTTCGAGCCCTCAACAACCTACAGGACTCCCCTTTGCCTTCCGCAGGAATGCCTAGCTTCCGAACCCACTTGGGATTCTTACGAACAAGCTTTTCCTTCTAAATGTTCTCAAATTCTATATCTTGAGGCTTAGGAAGAGTTGTTCCTCCTGAGCTACAGTTGTATTATCATATGTGATCTGTTCCTTTGTAACTTCTGTCATTCCTGAATCCTGACCCTGATTTTCTTGTACCTGTATATCATATCAAGGTTCAGCTCCTCTGCTAAAATTAACATTATTAATTATACAATCATCAATACAAATATCATTAGAAAGTAAAGTTTTTAGAAGAGTATCCGGTGTTGACGGAGGGCGTTTGAGAATAGTTATGTTGGTCGAAGGTGACTTCAGAGGAGATGAACTCAGATCTCTAGCTACCGGAGACATTATAGGCGTAGAGGTGAGAGGCACATTAATTCCTAGATCAGGAGAGATATCCGATCTAGCCAATAGATTTTGTTCTGTAATAAAATTTCCACTGATTTCTGTCTCTAGCGTGTTAGAAGCTACCTGATTTCTATCCTGAGCCCATCCATAGGAGGATAGTTAGCATTTATGTTTTGATTATCTTAATGCGCTTGTGGTTGTGTAATTTTTGTCATACCATCATCACATGAAACCTCCGCTTCCTGATTCCTGATTTCTTCTTTAGATAAAGGACCATCATTCGTTACTTCAGTATTAGCGGAGTCAATGGAACCGCCATCATTTGACTGTTTTTCCAGATCATTCATATTGTCTTTTCCACCTTCTTCCCTTACTATTTCCAAACAACCAGCAATTCCTGAATCCGAAGGGCTTTCCTTATTAGATTCACCAACTTGAGTCAATTTAGGAACCCAAGCCTTGGACAGTGGGCATTCGTTTGTTACATGACCAAAACACACACATTTGCCACATATGGGAGGAGGGTTCTCATATTCCACTTCCTGTATGAAACTCCTCCCTTTGCTATCCATACCTTCAATAGTGTTAGGCATACCAAGGGTAGCGTTAACCTCAATCAAAACTCTGGCGTAGGCTAATCTAGATTTTTTTTCGTGGCCTCGTCCACCTTTATGGGAACTCCTATGGTACTTGATAAAGCACTAATTGCCTTATTTCCCCAAAACTTAAAACTTAAACCAGGAAGTCTGACCCACATAGGAAAAGATGTGAGTAAATCTCTATCTGCTTCATGTCTGGGGACAGGCGCTTCATAATGATCAGGTTCCGGTCCATGAACCAAGGACCTGTTTTCAAAATCTTATTGCAATCCTCCTCAGAACCAAATCTTATCATAAAGAAACCATTATTCCTAGAGTGAACTGAAAACGGCTTCTGCGTAGACCATACCCTATTGGCATATCCTTCAAAAGTTTTAAACCATGGTTTATAACCAACCACGTACAGTAATATACATAAATCCCAGCCTCCCTCTGCTTCTTTGATAGCTTCAGATGATAGGTTACCGTTCCTTTTACCATCAGCTATTATAGGCTCAATAAATTCGAGATCTAGGTTTCTTATATCTCCAACTGCTCCTACTTTAACTGCCTCACTGTATGAATTTTTTTAGCATTTTCTGAGACAGTGAATTTGATTTTTGGGTTTCTTCTTGGTTGAAAGGCGTTTTGCTTTGTCGTTTTCGTCTGCCCAACAGTAGTCTCCTGCACCCTTCTCCCTGTGTTCCGATCTGGAATAGCCTCAATTCTGCTCGATCTGTTCCCTCCCAGGTGGACCTTAGGTTCAGGTCCTAAAACTAGAGCCTTACCCCTTTTCTTTCTCGCCTCCTCCCAGCCTTCTTCATCTCGCAAAGACTCTATGACGTTGTGAGGAGAAATATTTGAAGACAGAATATAGGTTTAAACACAAGAAAACTTGGAAAAATGCAAAAGAAAGAAATAGGAGAAAAGGACGAAACCCTAATCTCTAGATCTAGATCCGGAAGCCATTGACATTGTGTAAAGATTTATTCTCTTAAACTAATGATTTTAATTTTTAACACATTATTATTATTATTTAAAAAAAACTCTATATGTATTTTAAAATCAAAATATCAGTATATATCTTATATATAACATGGTGATGGGCTACTATAAATGGATCAGAGGGGATGTGAGTAGGTTACGGTGATGGTGGAGTGGGGGCGCAGGGTGGGGCAATAGAAATGGCGAATGGAGTGAGGGCTGGAGGTTGAACTCTTTCATGGGTTTGTGGAGGGTGGATCGGTGCAAGGGAGACTGCTATGTCGAGGCGTTGGACGCCAAGGTGAGAGGGGCTGATTCGTGAAGAGGTGGCCAAGCTTTGCTAATGGAAGAAGGCAAACTGGAGACAAGGGTTTCGGCTGCTTGTGTTAGGAAGGCGAGGGGCTACTCAGGGTTCAATGGGTCTGGTAGTGGGTCATTTGATCAGATAGAGGGCTGTCGACGTATGGTGGTGGAGGGTTTGATTAGTTGGTGGTTCATAAGGAGGCTATCGGGCCAAGCGGTGATTGGTTTTCATGTAGGTTGGGTGGAGCAGCTCCATGGGTGAGGGGATGGCCGCTAAATTGGACGGGATGATAGTGGTGATGTGAGGTGGCGGTGGGAAAATGGTTAGGCCGTCAGGGGAGTTTTCTCGGTTTTGGCATGGAGTGAGAAATTGAGAGGGAAGGGAAAAGGCTATGGTTGGACGAGAAGTTCGGCAAGGTCGGAGGTTGAGCAGGGCTGTTGTGGATCAGGTTTAGAGGATGTCTGATGGGAAGGCGGCCTGGAGGTTGATGGGCGGAGGATTGATGCGTTTTGAAAAATGGCAGGTTCGAATGGGAAGGACGAGCAACCTTATGCAACAAATAATACATGAGAGCATAGATTTTATATATCTTTTGTTTTTTTATATAAACTTATTTTACAATTTTTCTCAGGACGAAATGGAACGGAAGCATATGGAAATGGAACCCATAGAAAAAGAAACGAACCATAAATTATATTTAATGTTAGGAATAGTGAAGGTCACGAATTTAATTTTGGGAATATAAAAGCCTAGTGGCTATTAGATTCCTCACGAAGATCAATTGAAAGGACATGGAAAACCAAAAGGCTCAAATAGGGTACCGATACGGCAAATCATTTTGCGGAATTTGTCGCCTAACAGACATTGAAGTGCACAAATGAATATACTTCGGAGATCTGCATGATGAGACAAACAAAATGGTACACAGATATCAGAGATACGATCGTCCTACCAAAAGTCAATATTGCTGCCAAAATGCTGTTAAAACGTCGAAAATAAGATAAATGGGGTTAAAACGGTACAAATTTGACGAAACAAATATGACATCTCACTCAGAAAATGATTTAAAATTTTATTATAGAAAAATAGTTAGATTTCGAAAATATTTCATTTCCATCAAATTTAAAATTGAAATTGGAAATTACATAACAGAACTAACTTGAATATTCACTGATAAAAAATTGCCATCTATTATGTTGAAATAGACGCATACCAAATATCAAATTTTCATAGCTAAAATTTAATTGTTTATTTTCATGGAAAATTTAATTAACTACGTTATTAAAATCGTTAAAATTTCTGGGTCGTTACACTCTCCCCCGCTCAAGACTTTTCGTCCCCGAAAAGGAACGAGATAGGAGAATAGAAGCAAAATAAAGGAAAGATAGATTCGAAATTCATAGTACCAAATACAATAATTAATTCAAAATCATATAAATTCCATTTATTTTATTTTTTTCACATAGTATAATATCACTTAATTAACCTTCGAGAAATCTATTTATTAACATAATTAAGTGCATAAACACTTATTATAACCTCTAAAATTTATTTATAAATTCTCTTCACAAAATTTTATTTTCTTGGACATCTTATTACTTACATTTATATTGTATATTATTCAATTACATTCAACTTTTTTCGGTGTAAGTTTTTATAAATGTTTTCGAATGTAATTAAACACTATAATACTAATCACTTATTTACAACATTTCTGTAAAACAAAATTTAATTTGAATATTTTTATTACTTAAATTTCTTTTGTATAACCTTTAATTACGAATTCACATTACATTTTAACTTTTTTGAATATTTTAGGTAAGTTATATATTGTTTAGAATGCAATTGAGTATTACACAAATTAATTATATCCTAGTTCAAACGTTTCAAGTTGTTTCAATTTCATTTCTCATTTTAGACATCCAATTATTCAAAAAAAATTCCTTATTCAAAAATTGATAACCATCGCTTAACATAAAACTTAAGAGTTAAATTTGCGATTTCACTTCAAATCATTTTGAAACAAATATATACATATATATATTTTATACATCAAATCATACTCAAGAAATTCAAATTAAATCCAGTTTCTAAAACAAAAGGGTAGCAAAGCTATTAAGTGGTCTCCCCACTTTGGGACTCGAATATGAATGTCGATGATGTTGCAGTCATCGCCGAAATTATTTTCCAACGACAAAAGAGGAGAGTATTGACTTACTTTTTTAAAAATTTTTGCAAACAATTTCCATTCGAAATACTTTCAAATAATAATATTTCAAAACTTTGAAAACCAATTTTTTGAAAAGCATTGAAAATTTTATTCTCAAATCCTCAATTTTAAATTCATTTCATTTGAAGATCAGATTTTGTAATGGCTCGAAGATTTTTGGCCTCGAAAATTGACACAAATACGTTCACTATAGAGGGTGCCGAGCGATCGAGTACCGGAAATACCAGGCTATTAGGGTTAAAAAGAAAACGTAATAGAAGAAGAAACAGAACAATAGTACAGAATCTCACAACCGCAACAGACAAAATGTAATGTACAAAAGCAGCATTTTATACAAAGAAAAGTTGTAACTATCAATATACGCACAAGATATCAGAGTATAAGAAATCTGGATAGTTATAATAACTTGTATAGATATACCGACTATACAGTCTATAATACACAGCGTAATATAATCAGTGCATATAATACGTCTCTGCCATCCAGCTCTTCTTGTGAGCTCCAGAAGCGTCCTAACTTGAAAATGTGAATACTCGGTATGACACGAGCATTACAATAAAGTAACATTCGAGTCAGGCTGGAAACCAGCATGAGTAAAACCAACTCAATTTAGAATACTTGAATTATAAAGCTTCTTTGCAAACCAAGGTAACACGTATATCCAACGATTTTCAAAACCAAACACTTTTACAAAAAATCCATCGATATTGTAATAATGTCTTGATACAGCTACTTATTTATAATAACTCAGTTTACTTAATTTATTCAATTCTAGCCTATCGGATTCTATGATCAAATCCATAAAGATTTTAGTGATTATTAAATTAGAGTGGTTTCGGATAACGATGATACTCGATTCCAATCTCTTCGAATCCAAGAGCCAAACTTATTATTTAGGGTGACAATATCCAAATATGGTAATTTATTATAACCGTTTATTTCAATTGAAATGTATCGTCATTTTAGTCTAATTATTTTAACTCGATTAGTCCCTTGATGTCACAGACAAAGAAAAATTGAATTATATCCCCAAAAGAATTTAAGTCATGGTATAGATATTCAACCAAATTAACGGTCTATAACAAATTCTCAAAATAATTCACGCATCAGACTTCCCAAAACTCTTAATTAACCATGTCCATTTATCTTTGAATCCAAATTAATTCGAAATTAAACAATTTATTAATAATAAATTATAAAGCACCATTAGTTATTCATGAGTTTAAGTTAAATAATAATAGTATTATTGGTTCCCATTAAATTATAAAATATCACCAGACTTTTAATTTACAGATTTAAAATGAAATTAGATTTTAAGTTAAAAGAAGAAAATATAACTTATCATATAATTGTATATGTTCCATTTCGTTTTTCTTCTTCTTTAATATTTTTCCTTTCTTTTTTTCTCTTTCTTTTACTTTTGTTTTTTTCTTTCCTTTTCTTATTCTTTATTCCCCTATCTTAGCATAAACCGGCTCCTCTTCTTTTCCTTCTCCGCTTCATCTCTCTAGTTCTTCCCTTTCCTTATTTATTCAAGAATACCCAAGTGTGCGCGAACACGTGCACCTACACAGACCTTCCAAGCATCGAACCACGACGCCGACCCCCTGCACAAACCACCTCCGGCCCCTTCGTCGTCCCGCCACCCTAAAAAACAAGCTTGGCCCCACGATTCAAAAAAGACCCTCTCGACCCCAAAACTGGAACCAACTCATCACCATCAAATGCCTCAACACGCCGCCCTCGTTCACGTCCACTTGCCAAACTTCACCACGAGGTCCGCCAACGCCTCCTCTTCTTATTCCCCCCGTACCGCACGCCGCATTTTCCTCCATGATGTCGCCATTTCACAAAAACCAAGCATGCCCCAAAACGATCTCTAACCCTAAATCGATCCCAACGCCACACCCAATCCTATGATAAAATGCCACGGCATTTTTCCTGTGTGCCCTACTGCCCGACTCACCTCCAGGCCAAACGTCGGCCTCCACAATCAATCGATTCGTCGGAATTTAACTGGTGACCGATTTCCGTCCATCCCCTTATATCTTAACACATACCCGACTAAAAATCGCGAAACACCTATCAAAATTCATCATTTCCAAGGCTGATCGTGATCATATAAGTGAAAGTACAAATTGTGATGTTCGAATTTTTCCCATTTAAGGTTGCTCACTGTAAAAATGCATTTTTACCTTCTATACTCCACAAAATCGACGAAACCAATTTTAAAATAAACTACGTTCAAAAACTAACAAGTTTCCTTTTTAACACCCGAACCTAAATCCAATTAGATTGGGGGATAAGAGATTTTGAAAACCAACATAACATTTTTTCTAAAAAAACAAAGCAGCGACAAAAGAAAAGATGATGAGTAGCCTAGCTTCTCTGGTCATAACCCTTAATATTCACAGACATGTGTATACATACACAAAACAAGCATTAATATCCATAGTATTTCAATTTTCATGACCCAAAACTATAACATATATTATCAATGTAAAAGAGTTTAGTCCTGCTCACCTTTCTTTTGAATAGAGATATTGCTTTTGGGAAAAAGTGAATACTGCATGCTTCCTTATGTTTTTAATCCTCTTTTGTTTTGTCCAATGGAAGATCTTTGTTTGCTTTGTACTTAAGTTTGTTCAAATCAATGAAAATGAACAATGTATGTTGTATTTATAACCGGGGAGTAGGCTGAAGATTCTTATGTACGGGCTTTGCACTTTTTTCCCCATTTGTTTTTATTTTCTTATTTGATGTATATTGTTTATTCCGATTTGAGAACTCGAATTAATTTAAAAAGAAAAATATTTCATAGTGATTTGATAACTGAAAGAGAGATTTGATATAATGTATGCTTGAGAGGATATGCCTTAAATGTTGTGCACCTTATGGTGTTTACATGTGTGTGTGTGTGTGTATATATATATATATATATATGTACCCTTGCATACATACATTCTACATACATATACTTATGAACATAGTTTTTGACTTACACATTTATTTACTTTACCTATTTAACATCATATACATACATTTACTCTTATACATATTTTCCTATACATTGCTTATGTATATTTTGTCATCATTTATATATTCACATTTACACAAACTTTCATATATATTATTTCATATGGCATACCTTCATACACTTGCATATTTATATACTTATATATATTTTCAAACACAATAAGCTTGTATATACACTTACCTATACACTTTTGGATATTTTATCTTTAATTTAAAATGATGGGGTTTACATATATTTTTCTATAAAGTTTATCATAACTAGAATGGTATAACTTAAGTTTGAATATAGTTTTTAATCCAGTTATAGATACAGGTATTTTAACTCCTAGAAAATATATTTATTTGACTTATAAAATTCAATTTTTCAATAATTAAAACCAATTAATTACCCATTTAACACACGTAAAAATCCAGGTCGTCACATTCCTCCCCCTTTAGAACTTTTCGTACTCGAAAAGGAACGAAGCGAGAATTCTTACTTTTGATGTTTATTATTATTAATTAAATCATTCTTTAAAACATTTTAACTACCTCACACTTTTTATTTTAAAATCTTTAAAAACTTTTAAAATTTCATGATATTACCAAACTAGCTTTATATAAAAATACTTTTCATAACTCGATGTCTAAACATGTCCATCCTTATTCTCACAGAATTTTAGTCATACGTTGATCAGGCATAGGATTGAAAATCTATAAGTACTTAGTAGACCCCTTTTTAACATCCAGTGAAAATACTTGGAAATTTTTTTGTGAGAATGCTATGGAAATCATCACCCCCTCTTATGGATCGTAGTTAGCACGATGATTGCATCGCTATCCCGGCGAAATCCAAAGTAAACTGTAGGCATCCGCATCCCTCGCTTTCGCCATGGAACTGCAACAGATCGTGGCTACACCCAGAGTTACATTGCTATCGCAGCAAAAACCATGTAACTGCAAGCATCAACGCCCTCAAATTATGCTGCCAAATAAAACTTCACCACATAGATCGCTGACTACGCAAAGGTTGCGTCACTATCCTAGTGAAACCCAATGTAGTAGGCACTCAGCGCCACACGAATTTCTCTATGGAACCACATAGATCGCAATCTACAAATGTTATGTCACTATCCCACTAAAATCACACGTAGATTATAGGCAATCACTGCCACTCGACTTACGCTATGGAACACAGTAGATCGTAGTCACACGAGAGTTACATTGCCGTCACAACATAACCCTAATGAACCTGTAGGCGTCAGCGCCCTTGAATTTCGCTAACGAAACCACAATCCGCAAGAACTATAGTTTTGTCTGGACATCTTCTGGGATCAAAATTTAGAACCCCCCATAGGGCTCAAGGCAGAACAACCCCATGGATTTCCTACTACAAGTTTCGACTCTCAATGGGGGCGCCTTTTTTCCATACCTTTCTCAAAACATTTCATACTATAAACATGTAGTTCCTTTCAAATCATACTCTTTATATGTATCACATATAAACTTCAAAATCGATATCTAAAAATCGATAATTCTCGAACTTGGCTTTCCAAATTCCCAAATTTTTTTTTTGCCAAAACAAAACGCCTTTCAAAATCAATGGGTCCCAAAATCTTTGCAGTTCCATTCTCATAAAATCATTCTTATATATATATATATATTGAACCCGTGCTACGCACACGAGTTTGGACTATAAATCATGTGTTAAAGATTTGTTAGTAAAAATAGAAGTAATATATAATTTGTAAAAATTACATTATAAGCCATTTTCCCTAGGTACAAGGATCTTATACAATCATGTTCTTAAGAGGCCGTACAACTAATTAGTAATCCATGCACACACTCGCGGCACCTTGCGGTTTAATACATTCAGCGCAATTTTAGAAATATTATTTGTTGATGGATGTACTTATCATTTCGAAATCAATTGTAGTTGAGCATCAAAGCACTATAAAGATTAAATGCATCAAATAAGTCATAAATGTAAAGACTTTAAGAATGTCAACAACAAGTAGAAATAATGAATGTATATTTTGTTCATCTAAAAATTTATTTAAAATTTATAATCACGATGTCTTTAATATATTGCACAACCAAATTTATAAAATTTTGTAATTAATAATATCAATACTATCCATAAAATTTTAGTGCATTGTCTTTGATAACCTGGATTTTTAAATGTGTAAAACCTTAAATCAAACTATAAATTTCTTAGTATGCTTTTATGAGTGGTTTGGGAAGTAATTGCAATCAGCTTCTTCGTTTACTGGATTCATAAAGTGGATCGCATAGGACTAAATTACATTTGCTGCTCTTTATTAGTTGCACTGTACATGATTAAACGTTCTCACCATTGAAGCTTTTCGTACATGTAAAAGGAAAGGTGGTAATTTGTGTTAATTACCCCATTTTGAAGAAAGTATTTGTGAATATATACAGCAAATGTAAAAACATATATGTTGCCAGTAATGGACAATCTGAAGACTCGAACTGTCACCTAAGTTTATAACCTGTAGCAACCCTATTTTTTTAATTACTTTAATCGTATAATTTTTAAACAAGCTTTGTTTTGTTTTTCTTTTATTATGTATAAAATTTTAAATGGTTATAAATGTATATGTATAAGTTTTATATTTTTTTTAAAAAAAATACATGTATAAGATTTATTTATATTATAATTAGTTTTCTAATATTTTCTTTAAAGGATTTAATTTATATTCACATATGTAAATATTCATTAATAAGGAAAATTAAACATGTTAGTGTATATTTACATTTAAATTAAATAAAAATTTAATTAAAATACTTAATGACATGTGTAAACATTTTAGCATACCTTAATAACACTTGTGAGGAGGTTAAGTGGATCAAATGACAAGTGTTAATCTTTGAGAACAAGTGTCTTCATTTTTTTTAATAAACATAACTTTTTTTCATTTTTTCTTTGTTTATCTTTCTTTCAAATGTTAATGGCAAAAGCAGAAACAAATTTCCAAAACCTGAAATTTGAATCAAAAGGAAATTAAAAATCTGCAAATCAACATGCAACTTCAACCTGGAAATTTCAAAGCCTCAAATTGCATTTCAGTAAAATGATTTTCAACTGCAAACTTCAAATCTACATTCAATGGAAGGTTCAACATTTTTAATCAACTCAGCAAGTCAAAGTGAAAATCTGCAAATTGTTCAAGGCCTGGAGGAAATTTTAAAAATCTGTTCTGCAATATAAACAAGGTGAGTAAATGGTTCTTAAAAACAGTTTTTTTTTATGGGAAATTTTGCTTAAATTTTGTGATGGATGTTTGTAGAAATATATATATGTTTATGATTTTGTGAGCATGTCTGTTAAGTTCTCTGTAGATGTCTGCTTCAAGTTTAACTTCAAATTAATCTCTACATCTCCGCAGAAATCAAAAATTGGACCTTGATTGCGGAAAGAAAAGTTAATTAACAATGTATTCTTGTTTTTAAATATAAGTATAAGTGATTATGTTTGAAAAAAATACTGTAAACTTTAAAGTTACAGTGAAATTTGGGAAATGGGTAAAATCAAGCTTGTTGATTTTCGAATTCACTTATATGATCTGTTTTGTTTTCGGAAATTAGAAATTTTAAAAACAAAATTGTGATTTTTAGTTTAAGGAATCAAGAGAAATTTGAGTTTGAACATTTTTGGGATTATTATGAACTGCGAATGATGTACTTGATAAATTGAGTTGATATTTGGATGGAAGGTAGCATTTGAGGTGTAGAATTTGGGAAAAATGTTGAATAAATTTTTCAATGTGTGATTTGCTGGGTTCGGCTGATTGTCTTGGCCTTTGCATCATGGAAGGAGGACCGGGGGTGGTCGCGAGGATGGAGCATGAGGGCTGGGGTTGTGTCGAGTTGATATGGATGGCGGCGAGTTCAACGGCGTCGAGTTGAACGTTGGTGATGGGATTTTCGGTTTGACGCAGCTAAAGGTTTTCGAGCGAAAAGGTCAAATTTCGATTCGATCTTTATTTCTCGAATCTGAGTTTAGGGTTGTGATTGAGTGTGGGTTTGTGACCATGGAGGACCATCGCGATGATCGCTAGTGGTCGGCGGCGGGGGTGCATGTGCACCGTGATTTGGTTCTGTGCACGTTTGGGGTTCTAGGTTTGGTATTGGGGAAGAAGGGTTACGACCCGAGGGTCTTTCGCGTTTTCATGAAGACGACTCGAAGAAGATTGTTGCCTGGTTGCTTCGGGGTGACACGAGTGAATCCTGGGATCGTCTCGAGTGGTTTGTCTTGGTCCTGTAGTGTTTTAGTTGCAATTAATTCTAGTGTTTAATTTAAAAGGAAATTAATTTACAAATTTTGGAACTTGTTCTCTTTAAGTAAATGTTAATCAAACACTAAATTATAGACAAGTTTATATAGAAAACTAAAGATAAATTTGTTATTTTAAAAGTGAAATTTGAATTTATATTTCAAATTTAAAAATGTTTTAAGTTGTTTGTTTTGAAAATAATTATCTTGATTAAGTTTTAAAAATTCAAATTTGAAAGAGTAATTTGAATTTAATTATTAAACCTAAGTTTTAATTTTGAAATAATGTTTTTAATAAAAAGTTTTCAAATTTATTTTAAATAGATATGTTTAAATTGGAATAATTAATGTATTTTAATTTGATTTTTTTTAAATCCCTTATTTTCAAATAAGGTTGTGATTATGATTTTGAAAATCTAAATTGAATAATTTGTTTAAGCTGTTAAAACTTGATTTAATTCAAATAATTTATTTATGGAAATAAATAAGGTTAATTTGTTGGGATAATTAACTTAAGAATATGTATTTACATGTTTTGTTAAGCTTGATTTAAAATTTATGGTTTTCTTAATTTATTAAAGATTTTCTTTAATATTACAAGTTAATTAATTGTTTAATTAATCTTAAATAATTAGTTAATTGTTTATTTAATTTTAATTAATTATTGATTAATTAAGTATGATTACTTAATGAAGTAAGCAAATGTTAATGTTTGAATGATTAAGAATGAAAGTAATTAATATGGAAGAAATTAGTGGAGGTTACTCATGGAAGTAATTTAAATTGAAGTGATTTTTGGATAATCACCAAATGATATTAAGTAAGAAATTAATTAATATAATTGTTGAAGTTAATTAATTATGGAGTAATTAATTGATTAACGAATTAAGAATTATTAATGATGATCTTAATTAATTGTTAAGTAATTAATTAAGGGAATAATTAAGAATTATAATTAAGGATGTTATCAGAGATAATTACCTGTTAAGTAATTAAGTGTTAATTACTTAATTATTTAGTTAATTAATCAATGTGATTAATTAATTAATGAAGTTAACTTAAGATTAATTACTAAGTGCAATTAATTAAAATTGTAATTAATTAATAAAGTAAATAACTAGGGATTAATGGTTAATTTAAAATTGATTAATAATTACTTAATGAAGCAATTAAAGATTTATTAATTATATTAATTAATCAGGGTTAATATGATTAATTAAGAAGTTAATAAATTAAGATAGTAATTACAAAATTGTTAAGTACTGTTTATGATTAATGAGATGATTAATTACAAGTTAATTATTTAATTAATTAAAGGATTATTAATTAATAAAGATTATTAATTAATATAATTAATGAAAGTAATTAATTTAAGTAATTAATTTAAATATGATTAATTAATTGTAATAATTAAGGTTAATGTAATTAATTATAGTTAATTAATAAATGGAAGTAAATAAAGGATCATTAATTATTGTAATTAATGATAGTAATTAAAGGTTAATTACTGAATATGGTTAAGGATAATTACTTGAATGTAATTAAAGGATAATTAATCAAGGAGGATTAATTAAGGAAGATCATTAGAGATGATTAATTTATTTATTTGGAATAATAATTAACGAAGAAGGATTATGGTAATCCAATTGATTAAGAGATAATCAATTATGATTGGATGATTGATTAATATGGGTTGATTTATTAATATTAATTGATTAAATGATATTGGATGATCAATATTTGGAGATTGATATTAGATGATTGGTTGATATTGGATGTTTGATATTGGTTGATATTGGATATCTCTGTTATGTGATATGTTGTTGTGAGATGAATGTTGTTATATCTATTGTGGTAATATGGTTCATCTATCTATTTATATCATCCTGAATATAAGTAAATTGTGAAACCCTTAAGTACAACTTGGACATTAAAATGGCGTTTGGTTTCGGTGAGACCGGGATCGGGTTTCCATATTTGGAATCCGAAAACCACATCGATTCCAATTAAACGTTAGGTCGTGAATCCAAGTGGAGCAAGTGAAGACTCGAGGTGTAAGGGCTATACGTCAGTATAACTCTATGGGTGATTCTGTAATGAGTTGACGGAATAGTACTTATAGGTTCGAGATGGTGATTTAGAGTGCAAGGGTTATGGTCGTTGACTCTGAGGGTGACGCCAAAATGAGTGCAACGAGATAGTGCCTTCGGTTTCGTTCGAACCCGGAACGAACTTGAATGGATTGATTGCTTTCAAAACATCGTCGGGTGGACAATGAGCATTCTAAGATAGATGTGTTCTCTAAAGGTAATCGCAGCCTCAAGCCTCATCAACTGGGAATGGCTAAAACATGGGAGGTGCAGCAAGGCTTCGTGGGTAGCTCCCACTGGAGAGCAAGATTTACTCCTGTCTAGAAGACCCTTTTTATTCGGCTGTGTGGGGTGGTTGATCCGGACAACTGCCGGGGTTGTCTTGTTCGGGACTGTTCAGTAAGGAAATGGTCCTGGCCTTGTGTTGCAGGGGAGCGGGCGTACTCCTCGGTACGGTGATCTAGGCCACGTACTGTGACGGGCGGTACCCCAGTAGCCCTGCCATTGATGGAAACCCATTTTCCCTACGAGACCCTACAGTTTTGATAGTATTACCCACTTTTGTGGCTAGTAGCTGTAATTTAATCATGTAACAATTTCGGCTATTTCTTATTTAGTTGAAAACCCTTGACACTATAATAATATCACTGGATTTCCTATCAAATGTTTTGGTTAGCGTAAGGTGAAAACTTTTCCATGTTTATGTGTGGGAAGTCTTACGTGATACCTTTTCTTTTCAAAGGTTTTCTAAAGTTAAGCAATTTTAACCCGTTTACTCATACCAGAACCCTGTCTGACCCAAGTGTTTATCTTATGTTTTATTGAACTCTTGGGTACTCATATTATGTATGAGTAGTCAAGTGATTCAGGTTTACTTGACGAATTCTGGAGGAATAATTGAGCAGGAGGCTTCCACGTGTAGATATATATATTGGTTCCGCTGTGTTTGTTTGGTATCTGTATCTTATATACTTGAGTTGTATGAATTAGACAGATGTTTATAACTGTCTAATATGTGTTGTATAAGTTGTTTACTCTGATGTATTATGATACTGTATAATATTTTATGTGCTATATTATATTTTAGTCTTTCCACTGTGAGTTCTCTGATGTTGTTGTTTCTTTCTTTCTCTTTCTTTTCTTCTTCTATCACTTTCTTTCTTCAAGATGATGCGATTTCCTGGAGTTAGGAAGTCGGGTCGTCAAAGTTGGTATCAGAGCATTAGGTTGAGTGAATACCTAGGCTTTGTAGTGGTGTCTTCCTTGAGAGAGCATACTTGCAATTTTTATATATAACTATACATACATACATACATACATATATATATATATATATATATATATATATATATATATATATATATCTACCTAATCTGTTAGGCTATCTGTTCGGATTTTCAAACATAGAGGTAGATAGCGGAGTAGTGGTATATGTGTGTAACACGATTACCACTGACGGAAGAGGTCCATATGTTGAGGTTGGAAGTATTTGTCGAGACTGTAGACCTAATACCGTCTCGAGTGAGATTTGTAGTTTGCAGTGAGGATTTCTCTTATATCCGAAGGAAATATTTTTAAAGATTCGAAGTTTATCTTTGAGGTATAAATTTCGATTTCGCTCGGGTAAGCGAATTTTCCTTGTGTTTGGATCTGTTGGTAGTGCAGAAGTAAGTAATGATATCTTGATAACTGCGTGATGAGATGCAGTATCCTTGAATATTTTCCGAAGAAGTTTTCTCTTGAAGCAGTTTTAGAAGTAGTTGAGGAGCAGTTTTACCTGCCGCAGGGAAGATTCGTCTGTGTAGAAGTTGTTTGGATCTTCAGCATGAAGGTTAGCTGTTGTGGAAATATGAGACTAAGGTCTATAAGTTGTTTCACTTCGGCATGGTCTTATTTGTCATCCTTTAAGGAGAATGAGGTGTTGATGCTTGGTTTGGAGCCCGAGTTTCTTTTGGGCTGTCTGCCATCTCGAAGGTTCTGTTGTGTGGTTTGTTGATGGTTTTGGTTTTCGAGAAGCATTTGGATTAGAAGTCTTTGGATAGCTATGGTAGCAGTTCAGCTCGGAATGATCGGTGTGCTGACGAGTGGATCTTTTAGCTTTGCAGTATCATCGAGGTAGATTTTGGAAGCAGCAATGTTGTTTGTTTTCCCGATGGTTCGGGAATCTTGGTGTTTCTTCTATCAGCAGCCAAGCATTTGGTGGAAGTTATCTTGAAGAATTAACCTTGTTTGGAAAAGCTTAGAGCTGTTCTAATTGGAAAAGAGAGGACAATTTCTTTGGAATTCGAATTAGGTTGGATCGCAAAAGTGACTTGCGATTGGTTTGGAATTTTCTTGAGCATTCTTTTGTTTGAGATGGAGGATTCTCATGAGGAAGTAGGAGTTGTTGAGGTAATCAGAAGTTTGTCTGCATCTGGAGTTGAGTTCCATATTGTATTGGTTCCAAAAGAGATTTTGGGTGGCTAGCCTAATAGGAAGATTGGTGTAGCAGCTTAGATATTTTGAATTTGGAATTGGTTAGATCTTGTTTTTTAATTGGATTCTGTGTAAGGTTAAGTGACTGAGTCGGATGTGTCACTAAGATTATATGGATTTGATGAACAAGGTTTCTGGCATATATTGGATAAGTTTGTATTCGTGTTCATCAACAGTATTCTTATCTATTTCCGAATCAGAGTTGTGCAGCGGAAGCGAGGTACCAGCTGTGCAAGGAAGGAAGCAAGTTCTGTTTGCTATTGTATGAGTAGTAGTGTTTGAGTTCTTGATTTCGACGGATCTTGGAAGACTTTTCTGTTGAATAGGATCCAGAAGCTTGATTGCTTTGGTCTAGTTGTCTCTGGAAGTATCTGCATAGGTAAGCTGATCAGGAAGAGATTGGCAGCCCAGGATTGTCTGTTGAGATATACAGATATGAGATGATAAGTTGGAATTCGAAGTCGGAGACTTCATTGTGGTTGTAGATTTCTCTGATAGGAGAGAGCAGAAATTGAGTAAGATTAGATGGTTAATGCTATGGCATTTGTGATTTCTTATCTGTGTTCTGATAAGATAAGATATGTTGTCTATGAGATTGAATTTCCAGTTTGGACAGGTGTAATTCATTTTATTTCACGTACCTCTGAGGGAGTATGTGTATGATTCATTGTTGCTTATTGAATCTGTAGTTCAGTTGGAGTTGGATGTTGAGCTCGATTTGAGAGTAATCTGATTGATGAATCTAGAAAGGAGAGAAGCTCTGGATTTTTGGTAGTATAGTTAGTTTGTTGGCTTTTGTAGAGCAAGTCTCCCGGTGATTTATACTTGGGAAACTCGAGATAGTATTAGAGTTTTATTCTGACATATGTCAGGATAATTAGTTAAGTTTGTTCGTGTGATTGATTGCTTTGGTTGTTAGTAACTGGTTGTTAGGAATGCTTTGCTAATTGAAATTAAAATCTTTGTTGGATTATTAAATTACCTTTGCTTTTAAATTTCAGGGACGAAATTCTTTTAAGGGAAAGGATTGTAACGACCTGGAATTTTGGGCAATAACGATTTAATAATCTGTAATAATAATTAAATTGGTTTGATAAATTTTCTTTATAACTTTAGTTTAAATTAGTAAATGTAATTTTTAAAGGTTAATAAATTTTTAATCTAGCAAAAATTGATAAGAATTGTTTTTCAAAAAGCTAATAAAATTTTATTCTATTTATAATATATATGTTTGATATATATTGTGAATATGAATATCTTTTGTTTTAAATTAAAAGTTGAATTTTCAAATTGTAATATATGTAAGCATATGTTATAATTTGATATTTGTTTTGAAAATTTAATTTAATCTATTAATAATTTATGTATGAATGAATATTGCAATTTTAAAGTTTTGTTTTAAATTCAATAAGATTTTTCAAAAGATAATTTAGTTTAATTCAATTGTTTCAAATATAAGATTGTTATTTATTTTTAAATAAGATAGTTTAAAAATGATTTAAACAAGCTTTGTTTTGTTTTTCTTTTATTATGTATAAAATTTTAAATGGTTATAAATGTATATGTATAAGTTTTAGATTTTTTTTAAAAAAAACATGTATAAGATTTATTTATATTATAATTATTTTTCTAATATATTCTTTAAAGGATTTAATTTATATTCACATATGCAAATATTCATTAATAAAGCAAATTAAACATGTTAGTTTATATTTACATTTAAATTAAATAAAAATTTAATTAAAATACTTAATGACATGTGTAAACATGTTAGCATACCTTAATAACACTTGTGAGGAGGTTAAGTGGATAAAATGACAAGTGTTAATCTTTGAGAACAAGTGTCTTCATTTTTTTTAATAAACACAACTTTTTTTCATTTTTCTTTGTTTATCTTTCTTTCAAATGTTAATGGCAAAAGCAGAAACAAATTTCCAAAAACGGAAATTTGAACCAAAAGCGAATTAAAAATCTGCAAATCAACATACATCTTCAACCTGGAAATTTCAAAGCCTCAAATTGCATTTCAAAAAAATGATTTTCAACCCGAAAACTTCAAATCTACATTCAATGGAAGGTTCAACATTTTTAATCAACTCAGCAAGTCAAAGTGAAAATCTACAAATTGTTCAAGGCCTGGAGGAAATTTTAAAAATCTGTTCTGCAATATAAACAAGGTGAGTAAATGGTTCTTAAAAACAGTTTTTTTTGTGGGAAATTTTTCTTAAATTTTGTGATGGATGTTTGTAGAAGTATATATGTTTATGATTATGTGAGCATGTTTGTTAAGTTCTCTTTGGATGTCTGCTTCAAGTTTAACTTCAAATCAATCTCTACATCTCTACAGAAATCAAAAATTGGACCTTGATTATAGAAAGAAAGGTCAATTAACAATGTATTCTAGTTTTTAAATATAAATATAAGTGATTATGTTTGAAAAAATTAATGTAAACTTTAAAGTTATAGCGAAATTTGGGAAATGGGTAAAATTCAAGCTTGTTGATTTTCGAATTCACTTATCTGATATGTTTTGTTTTCGAAAATTAGAAATTTTAAAAACAAAATTGTGATTTTTAGTTTAAGGAATCAAGAGAAATTTGAGTTTGAACATTTTTGGGATTATTATGAACTGCGGATGATGTACTTGATAAATTGAGATGATATTTGGATCGAAGGTAGCATTCGAGGTGTAGAATTTGGGAAAAATGTTGAATAAATTTTTCAATGTGTGATTTGCTCGAATTTGAGGAAGTTAGGGTTTATTTTGGTTTATGGGTTCGGCTGATTGTCTTGGCCTTTGCTTCATGGAAGAAGGACCGGGGGTGGTCGCGAGGATGGAGCATGGGGGCTGGGATTGTGTCTAGTTGATATGGATGGCGGCGAGTTCAACGGCGTCGAGTTGAACGTTGGTGATGGGATTTTCGGTTTGAAGCAGCTGAAGGTTTTCGAGCAAAAAGGTCAAATTTCGATTCGATCTTTATTTCTCGAATCTGAGTTTAGGGTTGTGATCGAGTGTGGGTTTGTGACCAAGGAGGACCATCGCGATGATCGTGAGTGGTCGATGGCGGGGGTGCACATGCACCGTGATTTGGTTCTGTGCACGTTTGGGGTTCTGGGTTTGGTATTGGGGAAGAAAGGATGCTTTCGCGTTTTCATGAAGACGACTCGAAGAAGGTTGTTGCCTGGTTGCTTCGGGGTGACGCGAGTGAATACTGGGATCGTCTCGAGTGGTTTGTCTTGGTCCTGTAGTGTTTTAGTTGCAATTAATGCTAGTATTTAATTTATAAGGAAATTAATTTACAAATTTTGGAACTTATTCTCTTTAAGTAAATGTTAATCAAAACCAAATTATAGACAAGTTTATATAGAAAACTAAAGATAAATTTGTTATTTTAAAAGTGAAATTTGAATTTATATTTCAAATTTAAAAATGTTTTAAGTTGTTTGTTTTGAAAATAATTATCTTGATTAAGTTTTAAAAATTCAAATTTAAAAGAGTAATTTGAATTTAATTATTAAACCTAAGTTTTAATTTTGAAATAATGTTTTTAATAACAAGTTTTCAAATTTATTTTAAATAGATATGTTTAAATTAGAATAATTAAAGTATTTTAATTTGATTTTTTTAAAATCCCTTATTTTCAAATAAGGTTGTGATTATGATTTTGAAAATCTAAATTGAATAATTTGTTTAAGCTGTTAAAACTTGATTTAATTCAAATAATTTATTTATGGAAATAAATAAGGTTAAATTGTTGGGATAATTAACTTAAGAATATGTATTTACATGTTTTGTTAAGCTTGATTTAAAACTTATGATTTTCTTAATTTATTAAAGATTTTCTTTAATATTAGAAGTTAATTAATTGTTTAATTGATCTTAAATAATTAGTTAATTGTTTATTTAATTATAATTAATTATTGATTAATTAAGTATGATTACTTAATGAAGTAAGCAAATGTTAATGTTTGAATGATTAAGAATGAAAGTAATTAAGATGGAAGAAATTAGTGGAGGTTACTCATGGAAGTAATTTAAATTGAAGTGATTTTTGGATAATCACCAAATGATATTAATTAAGAAATTAATTAATATAATTGATGAAGTTAATTAATTATGGAGTAATTAATTGATTAATGAATTAAGAATTATTAATGATGATCTTAATTAGTTGTTAAGTAATCAATTAAAGGAATAATTAAGAATTATTATTAAGGATGTAATCAGAGATAATTACCTGTTAAGTAATTAAGAGTTAATTACTTAATTATTTAGTTAATTAATCAATGTGATTAATTAATTAATGAATTTAACTTAAGATTAATTACTAAGTGTAAATAATTAAAATTGTAATTAATTAATAAAGTAATTAATTAAGGATTAATGGTTAATTTAAAATTGATTAATAATTACTTAATGAAGTAATTAAAGAATTATTAATTATAGTAATTAATCAGGGTTAATATAATTAATTAAGAAGTTAATAAAATAAGATAGTAACTACAAAATTGTTAATTAATGTTTATGATTAATGAGATGATTAATTACAAGTTAATTATTTAATTAATTAAAGGATTATTAATTAATAAAGATTATTAATTAATATAATTAATGAAAGTAATTAATTTAAGTAATTAATTTAAATATGATCAATTAATTGTAATTAATTAAGGTTAATGTAATTAATTATAGTTAATTAATAAATGGAAGTAAATAAAGGATCATTAATTATTATAATTAATGATAGTAATTAAAGGTTAATTACTGAATATGGTTAAGGATAATTACTTGAATGTAATTAAAGGATAATTAATCAAGGAGGATTAATTAAGGAAGATCATTAGAGACGATTAATTTATTTATTTGGAATAATAATTAATGTAGAAGGATTATGGTAATCCAGTTGATTAAGAGATAATCAATTATGATTGGATGATTGATTAATATGGGTTGATTTATTAATATTAGTTGATTAAATGATATTGGATGATCAATATTTGGAGATTGATATTAGATGATTGGTTGATATTGGATGTTTGATATTCGTTGATATTGGATATCTCTGTTATTTGATATGCTATTGTGAGATGGATGTTGTTATATTTATTGTGGTAATATGGTTCATCTATCTATTTATATCATCCTGAATATAAGTAAATTGTTAAACCCTTAAGTACAACTTGGACATTAAAATGGAGTTTGGTTTCGGTGAGACTAGGATCGGGTTTCCATATTTGGAATCCGAAAACCTCATCGATTCCAATTAAACGTTAGGTCGTCAATCCAAGTGGAGCAAGTGAAGACTCGAGGTGTAAGGGCTATACATCAGCATAACTCTTTGGGTGATTCCGTAATGAGTTGAGGGAATAGTACTTATAGGTTCGAGATGGTGATTTAGAGTGCAAGGCCTATGGTCGTTGACTCTGAGGGTGATTCCAAAATGAGTGCAACGAGATAGTGCCTTCGGTTTCGTTCCAACCCGGAACGAACTTGTATGGATTGAATGCTTTCAAAACATCATCAGGAGGACGATGAGCATTCTAAGATAGATGTGTTCTCTAAAGGTAATCACAGCCTCAAGCCTCATCAACCGGGAATGGCTAAAACAGGGGAGGTGCAGCAAGGCTTCGTGGGTAGCTCCCACTGGAGAGCAAGGTTAATCCTATCTAGAAGAACCTTTTTATTCGTCTGTGTGGGGCAGTTGATCCGGGCAACTGCCGGGGTTGTCTTGTTCGGCACTGTTCAGTAAGGAATGGTCCCGGCCTTGTGTTGCAGAGGAGCGGGCGTACTCCTCGGTACGTGATCTAGGTTACGTACTGTGACAGGCGGTACCCCAGTAGCCCTGCCATTGATGGAAACCCATTTTCCCTACGAGACCCTATGGTTTTGATTGTATTGCCTACTTTTGTGGCTAGTAGCTGGAATTTAATCATGTAACAATTTTAGCTATTTCTTATTTACTTGAAAACCCTAGACACTATTATAATATCACTGGATTTTCTATCAAATGTTTTGGTTAGCGTAAGGTAAAAACTTTTCCATGTTTATGTGTGGGAAGTCTTACGTGATACTTTTCTTTTCAAAGGTTTTCTAAAGTTAAGCAATTTTAACCTGTTTATTCACACCAGACCCCTGTCTGACCCAAGTGTTTATTTTATGTTTTATTAAACTCTTGGGTACTCATATTATGTATGAGTAGTCAAGTGATTCAGGTTTACTTGACGAATTCTGGAGGAGAAATGGAGCAGGAGGCTTCCATGTGTAGATATATATATATTGGTTCCACTGTGTTTGTTTGGTATCTGTATCTTATATACTTGAGTTGTATGAATTAGACAGATGTTTATAACTGTCTAATATGTGTTGTATAAGTTGTGTACTCTGATGTATTATGATACAGTATAATATTTTATGTTTCTTTTCTTCTTCTATCACTTTCTTTCTTCAAGATGATACGATTTCCTGGAGTTAGGAAGTCGGGTCGTTAAACATTTTGGGTATAAATGATTTTGCAAAAATATTTGTTTTTGAAAATAGATTGAAATGTAAAACCCATTATTTATACGATGAGTTTGGAAATGAATTTATTTGACTTGAATCATGTTAATTTGGAAACTGGGATTATTTTCTAAACCTATTATTTTGGGAACTTTTAAATTGAGGTATTTAATTTGGAAGAAATAACTTGGTGAAATCGTATATGATTTTGAAACTAAATTGATATTGGAATGATTTGAAATTGAGAACCTTATATTATTAAGTACTTGATTTGGGAGTGGTCGAACTTATATAAATGGATTTGTATAAGTATGAAGTTGATTTGAAAACTATTGATTTGAAAGGTACTCAATTTGGAAAGAGAAATCTTATATAATCGAAGTATATATAAGTGTGATTTCATATACTGTTGATTTTGGAAAGATTCAATTTGAAAATGAAATCCTATATAATGGACTTTATACAAGCATGATATTTGAAAGTGATTTGAAAAGGTACTATATGCTATATATTTTCGAAGTAAAGATATGGGAAGTCCCTTCTGCTTGATATGCGCTTAGTGGCCACATTGTGGATTCATTCTATTATTATTATCTTTGATTTTGGTTTTCCGGATGTGATACTCGAGTGTCCCACCATAGCGATCTCCATGGTTTTTTTCTTTTGAGCGCGAATGCATAGCGCAATTCACCTGGTTGCGCTGGCCTAGGGGTACGGATTGTTTCTTCATAGATCCATGCGTAATCATTTTGTATCATGTGAACTATGTAGGTCGCATTAGTAGCGAAATTCGCCTGGCTGAGATGGCATAGGGCTTGGATTATTTCCTGGGGGTTCCAGGCGTAATTATTGTGTATCCTGCAGTCTACTTGTCATCATGGCGTAACTCGCAGGGCTGAGAATGCTTACGGATATGGATTGTTCAACAGGGATCTAAGCATAACCATTGTGTATCTGCGAACCATGGTTAGATAAAGGTTAGGGTTTGTTTGTTTTGTTTGGATTGTACTTTCCATATATATTTTTAAAAGTTTTCCAAGTATTTTCACTAGGTGTTGAAACAAGTCTATAAAGTACTTGGAGAATTCTAGCTTTGCGCCTGATCAACGCACTACCAGAGTCTACGAGAACGAGGATAAACTTGTTAAGACATCGAGTTGTAAAAGTCTTTTGATAAATATTATACAAAGGATATTTGGATAATTTATTTTACCCTTCCAAATAATT
This sequence comes from Allium cepa, assembly GCA_030765085.1. Classification (NCBI taxonomy): domain Eukaryota; kingdom Viridiplantae; phylum Streptophyta; class Magnoliopsida; order Asparagales; family Amaryllidaceae; genus Allium; species Allium cepa. Next base: position 603,549,269 of record CM060945.1, on the reverse strand, counting down.
GAAATTTATATGGCTTTAAAATAATGGTTCATCCTTGTCTTTCAAACTATTTTCCTTCCTAGATATTCCTATCCACCTATTTTCCCTTCTAGCTATTTCTATTCTCCACCTTGTTAAACTTACCTATAACAACAATTATCAGGTATAATTTTAATCTTCTTGTCATGTTGTCTTAGTCCTATTTCATTCTATTATTTTCTGTGTTTTCCCCTACCACGTTCCTTTTCAAGGACGAAAAGATTTGAGTGGGGGAGAGAGTAACAACCCTGTTTTTTTTAATTACTTTAATTATATATTTTAATTATTTTAGTTTCCTGATTTAAAAACTTTATTTATTTATTTAAAATGAATAAACTTTTTATTTTAAATATAAATTTTGATTTTTATGTGAATTATAATTCCAAACCTGAAATAATGGAATATTTCCAAAAAAGTGGATTTTTGGTCAAAATGGTCAAACTTTGACTTTTAAATTTAAAATTTAAATATTTGAATTTTTGTATTTTACCTTTTATTATTAATTAAATTAAATTTCAAGAATATTGCTTTTCGTTTCGTTGAAATCGGATTAATATTGTGAAAGTTATGCTTTTTACAATATTGTGTGTAAATTGTTTTATTTAACAAATTTGTTTATTTTAATTTATATAAATAATATTTTTGTTTGTAAAACCATGTTATAATTTGTGTAACATGATATTTTCTTCATATATTTTATTTTTAAAACATTTTTAAAGTATAGTTATAATGTTCAAATGTTGATTGTATATTATTTTCAATCTTTAGTTCTAGTTTCCATTAAATAAAGTATTTTCTTTATTTATTTCCTACTTTTCCTAGAACCATTTATTTATTCTTCATAAAATCTATCAGTGCCTTATTTTTCTTATCTATACAATCATTTACTAATTAAATGGATAAGTATTTAGATCCCTATTTATTTCTTGGAAAGAAATCTCAAATATATATATATATACACACACACACACGTTATTATTTTAAAAGGCATGCCTTTAAATGTTTAATTTTTATTTAATATAAGTAATATTTTTGGTTGGTATATCATGTTATAATTGTGTATATATATAACATTACATGTTACGTATATATTTACAACATTTGTCCATTTTTCTTTCATTTATTTGGGATATATAATTTGTAAATTAAGTAACATATAAAGATGTAAATAGCAATTAATTTATATGTTTCTATAACCGTTTTCTTATTTATTTAGTGTTTATATAAATTGTATGTATTTATTGAATTATTTCTTTAGCATGTATTTTATTAAATAGATGGGAAAAAATCAAATACGTTACCTATTTTTAATTAAAGGCATGCGTATGTTTGATTTATTAACTCTTTATCTTTCCATCAATTAATTTCATACCATAACTCCTCTATATGTTGCCGTTTATTTCCTTGATCCCTGGCCGTGTATTTTGTATATTACGTGAAAGAAAGCATCTCTTTCTCATTCATCATACATGCCATTTTTAGATATGAAGAGAAAGGCAATGGCTTCCTTCTCTTTTCTCCAGTTTTCTTCATTGTTTTTCCTTGTTTTTCACTTGATTTTGCTTGATCTTCACATATGGTTCTCAGCCTAAGCCCTTCACCATCATCTCCATCGACCACCACCACTTCTTCCCCGCCTAATCCATGGCCTAACCACCATACTCCTCTAACATGAAAGTGCCATGGCCTCCTCTTGAACAAAACTTCACAAAAACTATAAAAAAAAAACTCTACAAAACCGTGCTAACAGAGCCCTACATGCAACACCACCTTCATTGCTTGCCACAGCCACCTCCTTAGCCAGCACCACCATCAAGCACCACCATTGAACACCATTACTTACTCTGACCTGACCTGTAGTAGCCTCTAGCTGAGCCCAAATATGCCTTTGACCGAGCCTAAGTTGAACCAAAACTCTTTATAGCCTTTCCTTTTGACCTTCCACACTTTGTACCTTCCAAACCATTCCTATCCTTGAACAAGCCTTGTTATTTTCAGGCCAAACCTGATCCTTTACCACCTGAAACATGTGATGGCTGAACCAATTTAGCCTTAAGGCCGAGCACATGTTAAAGTTAAGAGCAAACAAAACTTGTTTGAAACTTGGTGATGTCTTTGTTTATCTCTATTTCAATTTTTTTCAATAATGTGGTATTGTATTTATATTCATGTATGGTCTTGTTTTATTGTTTTATAGAAGATATACATCTTGGCTCTCTTCCCTTTTGAATCAAATTGTTCTATCGTGCTTTCCGGATTCTCTTTTGTGTGTGTTGTTTTCGAACTCCAGCTTTAAAGAGGTGAGTAAATTCACAGATGACATATATGCCTATATAATTGTGAAGTGACACCAAGTGAATGTGTAGAAACTTTTATATTATGTTATACCTGCCTGTGATATCATTTTTATGATGTTAAACACTATTATTAACTTGTCACATCATCCGTTATATTCTATTATATTATTTTGTTTATTTATTTCTGTTTCTCACACTGCAAGTTTCCTGTAGAATAGAATCACTATGGGTTGAAATTATACATACCTGAACGGACTTTAGAATAGGGAAAATCACTATGGGCTAAAAATGACAGGCCTGAGTGATTTTTATTAATTTGCATTTGTCTTGGTATTTCGGGTTTGAAATAATCAAAACCCGTAAATTTTACTGATTACGGATTTAAATGATAATTTTTGTATCACTTGATTTAGGTGTGAAATATTTTCCGGACCCGTGGTTGATTTCAAAATACGATTTCTTATAAATTCCATGTATTGTAAATGAAAGAAAAAAAATGAAATTTGATTTATATTGGATTTAAATGGTTAAGCAGCGATTTTCTAAATGGTTAAATGTTATAAGTTAATAAATGGTTTAAGCTGTAGTGTGAAAGTTGATTTAACTTAATATTGGGAATTTAAGTAAAAAAATGGAATTATAAGCTTAATTTGGTAATTAATATAATTGATGTATGATTTGGATAAATATAAAGTAAAAGAAAATATCAAGTTATTTGTAAAATAAATTTAAGCAACTTACAGTGTATTTTGAATTTATGTAATTAGTTTAAAATGTTAAATAAATGGATTGTTAAATGGAAATTTGGAATTTAACTTTACTTGGAATTATGAGATTTGGTTTTAAAATGGAACTAAACTAAATAAAAAGGGAAACGTAGTTTAATGTATGAAATGGTAATTTGAAATTTAAGTGATAAATAATTATTAAAAGGTAAAGAATGGGAAATGTATACGCTTGAATTTAATAAGCGAAATTATTGATAATTATTTGTGAAGTTTACTTTATAAAAATCATAAGACCAAGGGTGTTTAAATGACCATTTTATAGTGGAAAATATGAAATTTTATAAGTTAAAAATGGTTTAAATTGAAGTTTATTCGAAGTGTTTAATTGAATAAATGAACTCAGAAAAGACTAAATTTTGGGAATTGAATATTTGATTTGAATGAATAATGGCTTCATTTTTTAATAGTTTAAATGAATGACTTTAATTCGGAATTATAAATCATTTTAAAATTTATAACCACTGGTACACTACTTTGTGTGTCATGTGAATTCCTTGTGATTAATTGATGCACACCTTTGATTTTAAGAGTGTAGCAAGAGGTGAGTAGTTACTGCAGCTCTACGCTACCCTTTTCACAATAACACTATTATTTGCATTGATATCGATATTTCTAGGATTGTGTTTATTGCTACTCAATTAATGGTTTGGCTGATCTTTAAAGGATGGGCGATCCCAAGCATCCTTTAAGTTATTGTGCGTTGCTATTACAGTTCACTTGAGTTGGTTTACGTTGTATAAGTATGTATGTCCTGACTCGATTGTTTATGTTTCACTTTACGCTCGGGTCAGTCTGAGAAGCACAGCTTTGGATTTGCCTTCTGGAGCTAGAGTTTTTGTAACGTCCCGCCTTTTCGCACGCTTTAAATCGACACACGTGCCAATTCAAACCATACGGAAGGGGGATTGTTATGGGGTAAATAAGAAAAGCAGGGAAAGGAAAAAAGAAATCAGAATCTTGCAATAGAACGATAAAATATAATAGTCAATATACAGTTCATAAAACCATTTTACAAAACATTTGATTTTTCTTTATACAATAAATATCAGAGTTCACATGCCATAGAATATAAATAATGCAACGGAATAAAAAAGCGAAGTGGAATAATATAGTAGATAGTAGTACTACTAATCGTCGTCTTCTTCCTCCAAAAAATGCTTCAAATCCTGAAACGCTCGGACTGACGCGAGCGAATTGAAAAGATAAAACACTCAAGTCAGAACTAAAAGATCTTATGTAAGTTAAATCAATTGAAATAAATATGAGTGCAGTAAGTTAAGAGATGCTTGGGATTTATATCTCTTAAGGATCCGTCAAACTATTTACTATGTAGTATATTTTTCTATTATAATAGTGTCTAATTGTAAAATAAACTTACATTTAAATAGCGTTAAGTGGTTACCCATATAGCTCTTAACTCTAATAATGCCAATAGTCTATACAATACCGTAAGAGCTCTTGATCCGGAGGCTACCAGAGGATACTCCATAGGTATGACACAAATAGAAACTCATACAAGGCGCGCTAGGGTAGGTGACACAGCACAACTAGGCAATGTCTGGATAGATATACCAATTATGTTTCCGGGTCGGTGGTAACATGTAGCTGCTACCACCGCCCACCTCGAACAACACCCCCAAATCAAAAAAATCAAAAGTGGCCACCGAATCAATCCAAAGGTTAAAGTATAATATCGAAGGGATGCGTCCGATCAAAGGTGCTACCTCAATTAACCCATCAATCGCTCCTGTTTTAGCCACCGTATGCCAACTCACGGGAGTTGGGTCCACATATTTGCCTCAAAGGAAACGTCGCCACCATCCTACTTCATTCTGAAATCTCCACCGCGTACACGGTTGTTAAAGTGGTTTTCGGAGTTGGCAGAGAGTATGACAACTTCCGATCCAGGTCTCTTCAGCAACCAATCGTTATTATAACACTGCGGTCTTTTTCAACATAGTTTATACTTTGAAACCAGAATAAAATATCCTTTTTTTTAAAACCATGTAAATACGATATCATTTTCCTCTTTAAATCCAAATCAATATGATATCATTTCAAATATATCCTTTTTCTAAAACCACCAATTTAAAATTTATAATATCTTGAAATCATACATTTGAATTATAACCCTTCAAAACATAATACTTCGAAATCCATAGCTTTAAAACCATAACTTTTGAAACTTAAAAGGTTTGGATATTCAACAATATATAAAAATAAATGGTTTGAATTTAAAATTTCTTTATAAAGTAAATAATTTCCATGACTTTACCTTAAGTCTAAATCCATAAATTTTAAATTCACGTTCAGTTTTAAATAAACCACTTCAGTTTCAATATATTTCAAACTTTGAGTATTAAACAATTAGAACTTAGGTTGGAAATTTCTATCCAAAAATTCAATGTCCTATTATTTAGTTTGAAATATTTGCATAATCAATCCATAATCATTTAAATAAAACTCAAATTACCTATAACTAAATATTTCCTTCAATTTATTTATATTGGAATATGCATTTAATTCATCTTGAATCAAAATTCAGTTATAAATATCATACCTTTTAAAATTTCAAGTTAATACATTCTACATCAACTTACGGAGTTTAATTCTTAAACAAGCTCAATTTTAAATAAATTTCCAATGTACCTTCTAATCTTAATTGATTTAAATCATTAAAACTCTATATATATTCAATATCTTAAACGTGTACTTAACCATATAATATAAAATAATCAACTCCATTGTTCACTTATTTATTTATTTAGCAAATTCACACATAGCTTAAATTCAAAAATTTAACTATATATGTATATATAATTTTTTTTATATAATATCGAAATTTTATATTTACTTAACTGTATCCTATCCAAACCATAGAAATCATTTTCGAAATATTTAAATATATATAAATATATATATATATATATATATATATATATATATATATAGACCAACGGTGTCTGTATAAAATTTTCTATCCTATGGTCAAGTGATACGGATATTTATCATTTCAATCCGCAATTTAAATGTAAAATTTTACGGTTATATATCATTTCAAACCGCAATCCCGAATACAAAAAAAATGCATAATAACTTGCATTTTGTAACAATATAAGATACAACATCCATTCATCTAATATCAACCATCAACCATTTATCACAATTATCATCCAAACTCAAACAATAGCATCAATAGAACGGATAATAAACAACAGGTATTAAATAGAAGTTTATATTCAATAATAAATTAAATAACTGTTTAACTGGCAGTTTATATGCAATGAATAATTAATTAACAATTTAACAGGCAGTTTATATGCAATGAAATATTAAATAACAATTTAAATAAATAAATAAGATTTAACTGAGATGATGAAAAAAAATACGCCAACGGTCATAAATAAACATAAGAAGTTTAAGAAGTGAGTGGGTTAAAACACTGACCTTTTGAATTTAAATTGAATTCAAATCCAACTTAAACCCAAAAATTCAACAACTTCAGAATTTGTCCAAACACGCGCCAAATTGTCTGGAATCCGAATACGAACCTAGCGGAGAAAACCGCGCGTGAAACGGATCATGTATGTGACATTTATTCACGTTAGAACGTTAAAATTTCAATTTAAAATTAAATAGCGGAAAGAAAAACAGCCCTCACCTATTGGGACACATGTAACGTCCCGCCTTTTCGCACGGTTTAAATCGACATATGTGCCAATTCAAACCGTACGGAAGGGCGGATTGTTATGGGGTAAATAAGGAAAAAAAACAAGAAGAAAAAAACAAAACAGAATCTCACAGCGGAAGGATAAAATATAATAATCAATATACAGTTCATAAAACTATTTACAAAACATTTGATTCTTCTTTATACAATAAATATCAGAGTTCACATATCCATAAATATTAATGCAGCGGAATACAGTGTGTAACCATATAGCATATAATAATAATAAAATCTCCGTCTTCGTCCTCCAGAAATAAAATCTTCAAATCCTGAAATGCTCGGACTGACCCGAGCGAATTGAAAAGACAAAACACTCGAGTCAGAACTAAAAGATATTATGTAAGTTAAATTAACTAAAATAAATGTGAGTGCAGTAACTCAAAAGATGCTCGGGATTTACATCTCTTAAGGATCCGTCAAACTATTTACTATGTAGTATATTTCGCTATTATAATAGTGTCTAATTGTAAAATAAACTTACTTTTTAATAGCCTTAAGGGGTTAACCATATAGCCCTTAACACAAATAATGCCAATAGTCTATACAGTACCGTAATACCTCCTGATCGTGAGGATACCAGAGGATACTCCATAGGTACGACACAAATAGAACCTCGTAGTAAAGGCTCGGTATGGTACGTGACATGGCACAACTAAGCAATGCCAGGGTAGATATACCAATTACGCATCCGGGCTGGTGGAAACGCGCATCGCGCAGCTACCACCCACCTCGAACAAACTCCCCCAAAATCAAAAATAAAGGCGGCCACCGAATCAATCCAAAGTCAAAGTATAGTATCGAAGAGGAGTGTCCGATCAGAGGAATGACCTCATTGGCCTGACAATATCTCCTATTTTAGCCACCTTATGCCAACTCACGGGAGTCGGGTCCATGTATATACCTCAAAGGAAACACAGCCACCATCCTACTTCATTCTGGAATCTCCACTGCGTACATGGTTGTTAAAGTGGTTTTCGGTGTTGGCAGAGAGTATGATAACTTCCGATCCCGGTCTCTTCAACAACCAAACGTTATTATAACACCGCGGTCTATAAAAATAGTTTGTACTTTAAAAACAAGAACATAATTTACCATTTCAAACCCATAAATACAATGTCATTTCCGTTTCCAAAACAAACTCATTTTGATATTATTCTTATAAAACCCAAATCAATGATATCATTTTATTTCAAATATATTTCTTTTCCAAATCATACTCCTTTAAATTTTATAATATCTAGAAACCAAACATTTAAATTATAACTTTCAAAACACATTACTTCGAAATTCATAGCTTTAAAACCATAATTTCTAAAAACTTGAATGGTTTGGATATTCAACAATATATAGATTAAAATGGTTTAATTTTAGATTTACTTTGTAAAGTAAAATAATTTCCATGACTTTACAAATATATTTTCTTTAGATAAAGTCCAAACCATAAATTTAAATTTCACCTTCAGTTTCCAAAACCACTTCAATTTCAATATGTATGAAATTTGAGTATTAATAAATTTCAAAACTAAGATTGAAATTTTATTCTTTCAATAAATTCACTGTTCTATTATTTAGTCTTGAACATGTGCATGATTAATCCATAATCATTTATATAAAACTCAAATTCCCTATAACTAAATATTTCCTTCCATTTATTTATACAAGAAATATTCATTTAATTTATCTTGAAATAAAATTTTAGTTATAAATATCATACCATTAAAATTTCCAAGCTTTAATAAGTTTTACATCAACTTATGGAGTTAATTTTTTTTAAATAAGCTCAATTCCAAATAAATTTCAATTTATCTTCCAATCTTAATTGATTTGAATCATTTAAAACTCTGTATATACACAAGATCTTGAACGTGTATTTAAACATATAATATAAATTATCAAACTCCATTTTCTAACTTATTCATTTTTATTTAACGGATTATACATAGCTTAAATTCAAAATTTTAACTATATATGTATATATAAAATATTATTTATATAATATCAAAATTTAATATTCATTAAACCGTATCCTATCCAAATCATAGAAATCATTTTCAAAATAATTATATATAGACCGACGTGTCTGTATAAAATTTTCTATCCTATGGTCAAGTGATACAGATATTTATCATTTCAATCCACAATTTAAAAATAAAATGCGGTTGTATATCATTTCGAACCACAATCCCGAATGAAATGAAAAAAACGTAATAACTTGCAGTTTATATAGAACACATCATCCATTCACCCAATATAAATTGTGACGCCCCACCTCTATACCCACGCTAGCCAAGGACACTACGGGGTAATGCCGTCAACTAACACGGAGAATAAGTCTGGTTAGGAGCGACCATCTATAGCCTTGCTCTAACTATCTATTGAATATATCGACAATAGTCATACCAAACAGATCGCCATATCCAATGAATACTTAAAACAAAACCATAGGTGGTTGGAGGATCTATCAGAACAGAATATAACAACTCAAATGTAATATACATCACAGAACAGTAGATCATCATATACATATATACAGATACATAACAGAGTATACAAACTAATACATGTCAAGTGGTATAGCAAACCACAATATACAGACGAGTCAAAAGAATACATATCAGAGTTACTACAAAATAGGACTACACAAAAGCTATAACAAAAAGGAACAAGCTGAATAGTCCATACGGAAGAAAAATAGGCTAAGTCCAAAAGCACCTAACTTGAAACAACTCGGTCTGACCCGAGTATGAAATACACAGGTCAGTCTAGCAAAACAAATCAGTTAGATAAACTGAACAACAATAAACCTGCAAGGTTACAAGGCATAATAGATATCTCTAAAAGAGATAACACAATCATCTAACGAAAGATGAATCATATAGAACAAGCCTCATATCATCGGCAACATATAAAAACAAAGGATAAGAATATCCCAAAGCAAGCCAAAATGCAATAACAAATACCAATAAGGTATACAAGTTCCACAAGGTAAACGCTACGAATCATGCGGCTCATAATGACCAACATCGAAGGGCGATACCTAGGGAATATACATATGAATGAAACATCAGAAAATTTGCTCGAGCTCAGTACTGTACAAACAAGGATCCATGAGCCCGAAGACTCCGAACCCAATATCACCCATGCGGCTCATAACGTCCAACATCAGAAGCGATACTAAAGCGCAACCCTATATCACCCATGCGGCTCATAACGACCAACATCGGAAGCGATACTAAAGGGCAACAAACCCGAAGGCACATACCCGAAGGCAACAAACCGTAGTGGTGAAGGTCGAAGACCCAGTACTGGACACCACTAGTTGGCGGAATGTGTCATAGCTCTCAAAAAGGAATCTGAAAAGTGGTAACATGAGTCCCATAACCACTCGTTCCCACTAAACGGTTTACTATCCGTTAGTTAATTTCACATTCAAAGTAGTACAAAGTTCACCTCATATCATCGGTAAACAAACCAAAGGTCAAAACATTCAAACGAATAGATTGGGAATTAACTGAAAAGATGAACGCACGTGTTTATTGCACGCGTTTTATCCAATCATTTAATTCTCCTCCCACATCGCTCGGAGTGCGAAGATGTGTGTGTTTTAATTAGAATTAATAAATTGGAGAAGGGAGCTTTTAATATAATTCGAAAGATTATTTTATAAAAACCCATGAATGAAGTCAAGGATAAGTTATCAAAGCCAAAGAAGCAATAACAACCACTAAGAACCAACATGAATCGATAAAATCCGGAAAACCAATCAAAACGAGCATAAATAGGCCAAACAGGAAATCAGGAGCAGGTCAGTCGACTGAAATCCCTGTTCAGTCGACTGAAAATTGTCTAGAAAAATTTCGGGCTTCAGCTCAGTCGACTGAACAGAGGATCCAGTCGACTGAACCCAATTTCCTGCATTTCCTACTTATTACTAATGAAGTGCAAACTCTCCCAACTTTTAATCGGACGAGCACGGACGCTAGGGATTTACGCCAAGCAGCTACCCGACCCTATAAGCACTTCGATTCATCACCAAAAACATGATCAAAACATCAAAGTTAGGATTTCAAAGAATTGAACCCAAACACTAAAAATTCGGATATTCACCAATTCAATCTAAACTAAAAGCAAGTGCATATGAACAAGTGCTAGGAATTAATACCCAACATCAATGAAATCAAGAGAAGTAGATGTGAGTTCAAAACTCACCTTTAACCCAAAAACAAGAAGATGGAGCTCAATAACAAGGAGAAGACCAACCAAACACTACTTCAACTCAACAAGCTTTAATCTAAGAATAAAACACATATTTCCCAATTTAGGTTTAGGAAATTTTCTGAAATTGAAGAGGAGAAGAGTTGGAGAAGATGAAGAAGAGCTTACCAATGGATTCTCTTTGATTTTGGAGCAAGAATCAAGTTTACAAGAAGAAACTAGGGCTTGCAATTTCTATTTCCTCTTCCCTTCCACCATTTTCAGTCCTAGCTTAAGAAATGAAATGAAATGAGGATGAATGAAGAGAAGGGGGTGGGTTAGGGTATTAGTTAAACTAGTGGGCTGAACCCAAACCCAAAGCCCAATAGAAAAAGGGTCAAAATTTCACAAACTCCAAACATATCAAAAATTATACTAAAAAAGATCGCAAACGCCATTTTGGAACCAATGGAGGTAGTTTCGAGTTCCAATTCGGCCATTTGCAGAAAGTACCTTTTCGGACCCAAAAATCCCAGTAACGACGTTATATTTAAATTAAACATTTACATATCAAATCGTTAAATATGCGGGTTGTTACAGATCTCCCCTCCTTTCAAAATTGTGTCCCCGCAATTCCTAGAGACGATATTTGTAACAACTACATACATAAAATCAATCAAAAGAAAATGAAATAAGCTCGAGATGAAAAGACATACTCACCGTTTCAAAGCGAAGAAAGAAAACCCGGATAAGATCGCTCGACAAACTCTTTGGTTTCCCAAGTATAGTCATTGGGATTAGCGTACCATTGAATTTTAAAGAGCGGCACGTCCTTATTCCGAAGGTGTCGCACCTCCGTGTCAAGCACGCGAATAGGTTGCTGTACAATAGATAAGTCCGATGAGACCTCAAGCTCTTGCAAATCAGGAGAAGCAATAACAGAATCCGACTCCCGAAGACACTTCCGAAGTTGCGAGACGTGAAACACGTCATGAATGGCAAATAAATGAGCTGGAAGTGAAACTCTATAAGCCACAGGGCCAATACGTTCAGTAATAGAAAATGGTCCTATAAAGCGAGGAGCCAATTTTCCAGTCGTACTGAAATGCATAACCCCTTTCAAAGGAGAAACACGAATAAAAACAAGATCACCAATTGAAAATTCGAGAGGCTTCCTACGGTTGTCCGTGTAGGATTTCTGGCGACTTTGTGCCTCTTTCATTCTCAGCTGGATAAGATCAATCTTCTTGGAAGAATCACGAACAAAATCTGGACCAAGAATAAGCTTCTCTCCAGATTCCAACCAACACGAAGGTGATCGACATGGCCTTCCATATAAGGCTTCGAAAGGAGCCATACCGATACAAGATTGAAAACTATTGTTGTAGGAGAACTCTACAAGAGGTAGGTGATCCACCCTACTTCCACCAAAATCAAAAATACAAATACGGAGAAGGTCTTCCAAGATACGATTCACCCGTTCGGTCTGTCCATCAGACTGCAGATGATAAGCTGTAGAAAAATTAAGCTTCGTTCCCAAAGCTTGCTGAAGACTCTTCCAAAAATGACTCGTGAATAAAGGATCACGATCACTCGCAATAGAACTAGGAACACCGTGAAGTCTCACGATTTCCTTGACATATAACTTAGCCAAATGCGAAGCAGTCCTATTAGACTTAATAGGGACAAAATGAGCAGACTTAGTGAGGCAATCAACAATAACCCAAATACTAGAATGACCCGATCTCGAACGAGGTAGGCCGTCAATGAAATCCATAGAAATCTGATCCCATTTCCATAATGGAATCTCAAGAGGCTGAAGAAGACCCGAAGGACGCTGATGCTCGACCTTAAAACGCTGACAAGTTATGCAATTGCTCACATAACTCGCCACATCACGTTTCATGCCTTCTCAATAATAAAGACGATGCATATCGGCATACATCTTGCTATTACCGGGATGAATGGTATACTTAGAACGGTGACAGTCATCAAGAATGTCATGCCTAAGTGCAAGATCAGAAGGCACAAAAAGACGGTTCTTCTTACGAAGACACCCATGAGAATCAATGCTAAAATCTTGCAACGCCTCATCACAAGATCCAGACTCACAAAGCTGAATAAAATGCAACAAATCAGGATCACGCCGCTGAGCATCGGCAATACGATCCCACAAAATAGGTCGAGCTCCCAAACTAAATAATAGAATAGGAGAATCAGAAGATGAACCTCGATCCCGAATTTCACAAAAAGATAGAGTCTCAAGAATATTCCATTCGGCAAGCATCATGGAAATAACAGCCGAATGTTTGCGACTAAGCGCATCTGCAACACGATTACCCTTACCAGGGGTATACTGGATATCAAAGTCATAGGAAGCAAGAAGCTCGAGCCAACGTTGTTGTCTCATATTGAGTTCCTTCTGAGTGAACAAATACTTCAAAGATTTATGGTCGGTATAGAGAATGAAGCGCTCGCCCAATAAATAGTGCCGCCAAATCTTCAAGGCAAAGACAATGGCGGCTAACTCAAGATCATGAGTGGCATAGCTGACTTCATTCGGACGCATTTGCCTTGAAGCATAAGCAACTACCCCATCATTCTACATAAGAACAGCACCGAGACCACTACCACAAGCATCGGTGTAGACAACAAGATCATGATTCCCCTTGGGAACCACAGGAATAGGAGCATTAGTGAAAAGTTCCTTTAATGACAGAAAGGAAGCTTCACACTTGTCGGACCAAATAAAACGAATGCCTTTCCGAGTTAGGCAAGTAAGAGGAAGCACAACACGGGAAAAATCCTTAATGAACCGACAGTAATAACCCGCCAATCCAAGGAAACTACGAATCTCATGTACATTCTCAGGCCTCTTCCAATTCTGGATGGCTTCGATCTTTGAGGGATCGACAGAAATGCCATCGAAAGATACAACATGGCCTAAGAACTTAACCCTATTCTCCCAAAAATGGCACTTGGAGAATTTGGCTCTAAGCTGATGATGACGGAGGGTACTCAAAACAATTCTCAAGTGATTAGCATGCTCAGCTTCAGACTTAGAATAAATAAGGATATCATCAATGAACACAAGGACGAACTTATCGAGATATTCCCGGAATATTCGATTCATGAGATCAACAAAGAAAGCAGGAGCGTTCGTCAAACCCAACGGCATAACGAGCCAGTCAAAAGAACCATAACGAGTGCAGAAAGTTGTAAGAGGAATGCTATCTTCTGACACTCGTAATTGATGAAAACCTGTGGCAAGGTCGAGTTGAGAAAAGACCTTAGCACCACTCAATAGATCGAACATATCATCGATCCTAGGCAATGGATACCTATTTCTGATGGTTAACTCGTTAAGCTTGCGATAGTCAATGCAAAGCCTAAGAGTTCCATCGGACTTCTTCACGAAGACGACCGCGGATCCCCATGGAGAAAAACTGGACTGAATCAACTGCTTGGACTCAAGCTCTAAAAGCTGCTTTTGAGTTCCTCATTTTCTTTTGTAGACATTCTCGTGGGAGGACGACTAACTGGCTGCGTGCCTGGAATGAGATCAATGTGGAACTCAATTGTTCTCTTAGGTGGTAAACCCAAGACAGGCTCAAAAACACCAGAAAAGTCACAAGCAATAGGAATACGAGATATATCATCATCATCTCGCGAATCAAGAGAATATAAAGCCATTTCGAAATTATCCACATCCCGAAGAACAAGAGATAACTGAGTAGGCGAATCCGGATGTCGAAGATACAAAATTCTCTCCGAACAAATAATCCTGGCATCATATTTCACTAGCCAGTCCATACCCAAAATCAAATCAAATCCCAGACAAGAAATAACGTGCAGATTCGCACGAAAAGAAAAACCACATAAAACAATCTCAACATCATCACACAGCAAACTAAGGGTCGCGGATCCCCCAATAGGATTCGCAATCCTTAAAGAAGTAACCATACAAGAAACATCCAAAGATAAATCATCAATGAGCTTCTTCGATACGAAAGAATGTGAAGCACCCATATCGAAAAGAACTCGTATACTAAGGTCATAAAATAAAATAGAACCTTCCAAAATGGATGGATATATACCTTTGGGCTGAGAGGGACCTTTAAAAGCCTTGGTAGCACAAAGATTGCTAGACTTAGCACAAGCCGGAACAGTAGGGCAAGCTGAAACATGATGACCTTCCTTCTTGCAATAACGGCAGAAGAGAGGTTTAGGGCAAGCTCGAATAATATGATCCGGAGAACCACAATTAAAACACCTTCGAACGAAAGGTGTTCCGGAAGACTAAGGCTGAGAACTAGGACCACCAGTCTTCTTCTTCTTAGAAGGAAATGGCCTGGACTTCTGAATTGGAAACGGCCTATTGTTGGGGTTCTTGGAAACCTCAACATCAACATCACTATCACACTCCTTCTCGACGGTCTCGAGATGAAGTGCCGAATCAACCAAATCCTTAAAAGAAAGTTTAAGTTGGAGCAACAAAGATTTCTTAAGATATTTCTTAAGACTAGAGACAAACTTCAGATTCTTCTTATAAGAAGTGCTGATGAATTGAAGACCATACTGAGATAAAGCCTCGAATGATGCAACATACTCAGAAACAGAAGATTTCCCTTGCTTCAACTCAAGGAAGCGACGGGTCAATAAAACTTTTTCAGATTTAGGAATGAACTTGAGTTCAAATCGTCCCCGAAACTGAGTCCAAGAAAGAGTAGACTCATCAATCTCGGCTACAAGAAGCTCATACCAATCAAGAGCACCCTCTTGTAATAAGCTAGAAGTTACAAGAACTCTATCATGGTCAGAAAGATCCATGCGAGAGAAAATACGCTCGCACGTACGAAGCCAAGCTTGGACTTCAAGAACAGACTCGGAGCCCTTAAACGGCTTTCCACCAAGATGAGAAAAATCACTGCACTGACGTTCAAAGGCAGACTTGCGAGGTGGAGATACTTGAGGAGGAACTGGAGGCTGAGTGCTCTTAAACAATTCCAAAAACTGATCAGCAGACATATAAACGCCATCCGGATGTGTGCCACTGGATTGCCCAGCATCCGAACGTCGTCCCCTGCCTCTTCCAGCCATACGCTGAAAGTAAGATAAGAACAAGATTATTGACAAGGTAGATACTTCATTACGGAATACTACGGAATAAAATGCATTCCCAGACGTATTCCCCAAATTCTATCTAACCTTGATGGAATAAAGAGACACGATGATTCAAAGGTTTGTATCACTTGTATACTTTGATGTACTGTAATATGTGCTCTATTCTGTGTTTGTCATACTTTGTTCTGAACTCGGCTCTGATACCACGCTGTGACGCCCCACCTCTATACCCACGCTAGCCAAGGACACTATGGGATAATGCCGTCAACTAACACAGATCATAAGGCTGGTTAGGGCGACCATCTATAGCCTTGCTCTAGCTATCTATTGAATATATCGACAATAGTCATACCAAATAGATCGACATATCCAATGAATACTTAAAACAAAACCATAGGTGGTTGGAGGATCTATCAGAACAGAATATAACAACTCAAATGTAATATACATCACAGAACAGTAGATCATCATATACATATATACAGATACATAACAGAGTATACAAACTAATACATGTCAAGTGGTATAGCAAACCACAATATACAGACGAGTCAAAAGAATACATATAAGAGTTACTACAAAATAGGACTACACAAAAGCTATAACAAAAAGGAACAATCTGAATAGTCCATGACCTAATTGGTAACTTCCAATTACGTAAATCAATAGTTCAAACCGCACTCAAAGGTAGGGCATTTCCCATTGATATAGGGACTTCTTTACCTGAAATAACGGTATCTCCAATTATAGCCCCTCTGGGGTGTAAAATATATCTTTTCTCGCTATCTCGATTAGGGTCATAGCGGAAGCAAAATAGGCTAATTCCAAAAGCACCTAACCTGAAACAACTCGGTCTGACCCGAGTATGAAATACACAGGTCAGTCTAGCTAAACAAATCAGTTAGATAAACTTAACAACAATAAACCTGCAAGGTTACAAAGCATAATAGATGTCTCTAAAAGAGATAACACAATCATCTAACGAAAGATGAATCATATAGAACAAGCCTCATATCATCGGCAACATATAGAAACAAAGGATAAGAATATCCCAAAGCAAGACGAAAGGCAATAACAAATACCAATAAGGTATACAAGTTCCACAAGGTAAACGCTACGCATCATGCGGCTCATAATGACCAACATCGAAGGGCGATACCTAGGGAATATACATATGAATGAAACATCAGAAAATTTGCTCGAGCTCAGTACTGTACAAACAAGGATCCATGAGCCCGAAGACTCCAAACCCAATATCACCCATGCGGCTCATAACGACCAACATCTGAAGCGATACTAAAGGGCAACCCAATATCACCCATGCGGCTCATAACGACCAACATCGGAAGCGATACTAAAGGGCAACCCAATATCACCCATGCGGCTCATAACGACCAACATCGGAAGCGATACTAAAGGGCAACAAACCCGAAGGCACAAACCCGAAGGCACAAACACGAAGGCAACAAACCGTAGTGGTGAAGGTCAAAGACCCAGTACTGGACACCACTAACTGGCGGAATGTGTCATAATTCTCAAAAAGGAATCCGAAATGTGGTAACGTGAGTCCCATAACCACTCGTTCGCACTAAACGGTTTACTATCCGTTAGTTAATTTCACACTCAAAGCAGTACAAAGTTCTCCTCATATCATCGGTAAACCAAACCAAAGGTCAAAACGTTTAAACGAATAGATTGGGAATTAAATGAAAAGATGAACGCACGTGTTCATTGCACGCGTTTTATCCAATCATTTAATTCTCCTCCCACATCGCTCGGAGTGCGAAGATGTGTGTGTTTTAATTCGAATTAATAAATTGGAGAAGGGGGCTTTTAATATAATTCGAAAGATTATTTTATAAAAACCCGTGAATGAAGTCAAGGATAAGTTATCAAAGCCAAAGAAGCAATAACAACCACTAAGAACCAACATGAATCGATAAAATCCGGAAAACCAATCAAAACGAGCATAAATAGGCAAAACAGGAAAACAGCAGCAGGTCTGTCGACTGAAATCCCTGTTCAGTCGACTGAAAATTATCCAGAAAAATTTCGGGCTTCAGCTCAGTCGACTGAACAGAGGATCCAGTCGACTGAACCCAATTTCCTGCATTTCCTACTTATTACCAATGAAGTGCAAACTCTCCCAACTTTCAATCGGACGAGCACGGACGCTAGGGATTTACGCCAAGCGGCTACCTGGCCCTATAAGCACTTCGATTCATCACCAAAAACATGATCAAAACATCAAAATTAGGATTTCAAAGAATTGAACCAAAACACTAAAAATTCGGATATTCACCAATTCAATCCAAACTAAAAGCAAGTGCATATGAACAAGTGCTAGGAATTCATGCCCAACATCAATGAAATCAAGAGAAGTAGATGTGAGTTCAAAACTCACCTTTAACCCAAAAACAAGAAGATGGAGCTCAATAACAAGGAGAAGACCAACCAAACACTACTTCAACTCAACAAGCTTCAATCTAAGAATGAAACATATATTTCCCAATTTAGGTTCAGGAAATTTTCTAAAATTGAAGAGGAGAAGAGTTGGAGAAGATGAAGAAGAGCTTACCAATGGATTCTCTTTGATTTTGGAGCGAGAATCAAGTTTACAAGAGGACACTAGGGCTTGCAATTTCTATTTCCTCTTCCCTTCCACCATTTTCAGTTCTAGCTTAAGAAATGAAATGAAATGAGGATGAATGAAGAGAAGGGGTTGGGTTAGCGTATTAGTTAAACTAGTGGGCTGAACCCAAACCCAAACCCAATAGAAAAAGGGTTAAAATTTTACAAACTCCAAACATATCAAAGATTATACTCAAAAAGATCGCAAACGCCATTTTGGAACCAATGGAGGTAGTTTCGAGTTCCAATTCGGCCATTTGCAGAAAGTAGCCTTTCGGACCCAAAAATCCGACTAACGACGTTATATTTAAATTAAACATTTAAATATCAAATCGTTAAATATGCGGGTTGTTACATCAATCATCAACCAATTTATTGCAACCATCATCAATTTAAACAAACATCAATAGAGCATATAAAATATAACAGGTATCAACAAACAGTTTATATTCAAATAAATAAATAAATAAATAACTGTTTAACTAGTAGTTTATATGCAAATAAACAAATCTTAACTGTCAATTTATATGCAATAATAAAATTAAGTAACAGTTAAATTAAATAAATACGATTTAACTGAGATGATGAATAAATTATGCAAATAGTCATAAATAAATTTCTACTATATCTTAAATCAATTTAACAAACATAAGAAAACATAGAAGTTGTGGTTGGGTAAAAACACTCACCTTTGGGATTTAAATCGAATTTAAATACGATTTAAACCTAAAAATTCGACGGTCTCAGAATTCGTTCAAACTTGCGTCATCAAGTCCATAATTTTATTACGATCCTAACAAAAAAAATCTCGCGTGAAACTGAGTTCGTACGCGGAAGTTATTCGATTTAAATCATTTGAAAACAAAGTAAAATTGAAATCAAAATAACCCTATTATATGGCCACGTCACCCTCATCCTCTCCCTCTCACCACGTTCGAAACCGAATGATACAAACTCCAGGAACCCTAACGTCGCCGCCTTAAATTTCTGCCACACATCCCTTCGTACGCCACCACTAGGACCAGAGCACGCTACCGCGCTTGCCGCCTCATGCCGACCGGAGCCCCCCCACCACGCGCACGCTTATCGAGACCGCAACCACCTCGGCCGCCGCTCCAAACACCACAAAATCTGGGCGAAATTGAGGCACTAATGGACCAGCGAGTGACATGGATGACAACAGCTTGACGAGCTCTACGCGATGGCGCGTCCTGATCGTCGGCAAGACGAACATCCACCGTTGAATCTCACGCCCTAATACGAACGGTCGAAACTATTTTTCCCCGATCTGGACACGTAGAGACTCCAATCGAAAAATGGATAGCACCATTGAATTACGCTCGTCGAGAGCATTAACATATAATTTTTTGGAATTTTTCTGAGGACTTTAAATTTTAGGCTTTGGATTTGATTTTGAAATTGGTTCTAGGGTAGGGTTTGCAGCTATTGGAAAGCGGAGGAGCTGAGGAAATGAACGCACAAACAAATGAGATTAGATGGAGGCTAGGGTTTATAAATGGGTTTATATACGTAGGTTAGAAATTTGAATAGATGGATCAGGTAGGCTATACGTGCTAACGCTAACGTGGCCCAAAAAGTTTGTTCTGACACTGGAACGAAATTGGGTATACCCATATATCGAAATAGGTGTTTTAAAATATTCTGAACGCGATGGAAAAAGTTTCACATCCAAATTCGATCGTATGAAGAAGTTATGCTGAAATCAATAATTTCAAATTGATTTCAAATTGATTTCAATTAAATCGATTTCAAGTCTTTTCGCGTTCGTACGATCAAACAACAAGTCTGATCGCTACGAAACTTGAAACCCTACAATAATTCACTGATACGGATCCGATGAAACTGGTTTCGTCGAAATTCGAGTCCGTGACCAAAATGGCTATTTTTATACTAATTAAATAAATTTAAAATAAATTAATTAAATCAATTTCGCGTTAAAAATTCTGAACTTTGCAGTCTTTATCCCTTTAATTAATTAATTTACAATGATTTAACAAACTTTAAAAGTCAATTTATTTAAAGATAAATCAATATAAATCTTCAATTTCATAAAATTCAACATTACAGATAAATTTTCAAAATTTCCTTTAAATCGAATTAATTCATAATTATTCCATTCAATAATTTCAAATAGAAGGGTTTACCATTAGACTTAAAATTATCACATAAATAGTTCCCATTTTCAACTCAATTTTTACATTAACGTAATAATTTCATATTTGATTTCATTCATTCGCAATAAATCCAACTATTATAAATTAAATAAATTAACTCACTATAAAATTCGAATTCTATAATTCATAAATTTTATCATCTATATTTACTTATAAATTTAAAATTCTTTAAACCAATTCCCATCAAAAATTTTAAATGTAAATTATTTCACCAACTATAGTATTAATTTCAAATTCTAAAAATAATCCCTTTATTTCCCTTTGAATCCAATTTAGTTCAATAAGTTTCAAATTAATCGAATTAGATTCAATTTTAACCTTTTACTTACACTTAAGTTTAGGTCATATTTAATTTATAACGTATTACTTCCCTAGTTATTTCTTTACATACTTCCCGTATTAATTTTACAATTAACCATAATTATTAAAGTAACGCTAATAATAAATACGACCCTATAATTACTCACATTTAAACGAACGTTATTTCGTTTTCCATTAGTGTAACATTCATTTTTTATTATCACTTATTACAAATTCTAATTCTATTAACAAATAAGCAGGTGATTTATGATATGTGTTACAAATTTTGAATTAATAACTATTCATTATTATTGGCTTAATTTAGCATTACTTTCCTTGCATTAACATTGTTACTTAAAAAAATGCCTATCCAATTGCAATTGATATTCTAGTGAATACATTTACTCTTTCTGTTATGTTATGTTATTAATTATCAACAAAGAAACGTTCATTAATTTCAACAACATTGTAATTACTAATTACCTACGTTGATTGTACACGTTTTCCATTATTTCATTAGAATTCTATTCAACTTTCCATTTCTTCCAATAACTCATATGCTATACTTTTTCATATAAATAAACAAGGTTCCAATAAATAGGATTTATTCAATTCACTCCCTTTAAATTAAGTCTATTACAATCAATATAATATTTCATCAAATGCCAATTGACCCAATTATTTCATTTATACAGGTCATATCATCTAACGTAATTTATCAAATTTAAATGTCCATTCAAGTTTATAGATTATTACTTGCGTTAACAAAATTCCTTAATTTATTCCAATTACTGTTTAACAATGTTTTATTACATTAAATCAATTTAATATTTTCCTTTAACTTCTCATATTCAATTTATATAAAGGTAAAAATCCTTTCACCACTTAAATTCATTTGAATTAAGTTCGAATTTCTATAAATAGGTTTTAATTACCATTGTTATAATTTACTTTAGCATTCATTTCCAATATTAATTTATAAAGTTTTTTTTCATTTCTACTAAATTAAACTACAAAAGTCTTATTAAATTAACAAATTTAGTTGTCGAAATTTACAGGTCGTTACACTCTCCCCCGCTCAAAACTTTTCATTCTTGAAAAGGAAAAAGAAGCGAAGAGAAGAATTAAATAAACAATACATCTTGTTCAAAATATTAACTTATTACGTTGTTTCATACTCCATATCTTGAGCTTTGTTTTGATATTTTTGAGAGTGTGGATGAGTTGTTATAAAGGTCAGTCTTCAGGATTAGAAATCCAAAAAAAATTCAATCATGGGGAAATATTCCTCATTTAAAGGCCAATGATTCATATATCTGAAAGGTCTGTTCTTATCCCTAGACTTGGGAACTAGTGATACTAGGATTACATTATGATCACTCACTAAAGGAGGCAGATATTCAGCTGATAAATCTGGAAAAACATTGATCCAGTCTAGACTAGCAAAGACCCTATCAATCTTAGAAATTATATTGCGACTTGGACCAGACCACCAGGAATATTCTTAGGCTTTAGTGGTTATCTCATTAAGGCCTGTATATCTGGACATATCCTCTAGTTCAAACAGATTACCAAACATCACTGGATTGCCTCCCTTCCTATCTGAGGGGCTATTTATGCAGTTAAAGTCTCCAAGAACCATTCATGGTCTGAAAATGTTCATAGCATCCTCCTATAAATTTTTCCACAGTCTTTTCCTTAGGGATGAATAATTTTGAGCATAAATAAAAGTTAAGTTACATTTGAATTTTGAGGTATTAGTCAGTTCTATGGATATGTGTTGATCACTCATACTGATGTAGCTAAAGTCTCATATATTTCGGTCTATTAGAACAAGGATTCTGCATTTAAAATAACAAGAAAAATTACTTATTATTTTCCATCTTTCTTCCAGCGCTCTTTCCAACTTCAGGATATCCTGATACAGCAACTTATTTTCCAGAACACAAAAAAAAACTTATATTATACTTATCAATAAGTTTTCTCACTTCTCCCATTCTGTTGGGGTTGTGAAACCCTCTAACATTCCAGCATGCAATCGACATTAAGTTATCTTATTGTTTCGGGTCCTCAACGTCCTAGAGGATTCACCTATGCCTTCGGTAGCAATGCCTAGTTTCTGAACCCACTTAGGGTTCTTGCGAACAAGCTTTTCCTTTTGTATGTTCTCAGTTTCTATTTCATGAGGTTTGGACAATTGATGTTCCTCTTGAGTTGCATCTACATTATCAAATGTATTCTGTTCCTCTATGACTTCTGTTAATCCTGAGTCCTGGCCTTGTTTTTCTTGTACCTGTATATCATAACAAGGTTCAGTTCCTCTACTATAATTAACATTATTAGTTAAACAATAATCAATACAAATATCATTAGAAAGCATAGGTTTTGAAAATGAAAGAGTATCCGTTATAATCAAAGGGCGTTTGAGAATAGAAATATAGTGCGAAGGTGACGTCAGAGATGCTGTGCTTTGATCTCTAGCCGTCGGCTTGGAAATGATCTCAGAGGAGTGCAAACGCAGTTTGCTGTATTAGGTGAGGCGTCAGATCGGACCACGTCTTCTGTCTCTAACGAAGTAATTTATACCTGGTTTATATCCAGAGACCCATTAATAAGAGGACGGTTGAAATTTATGCTTTGATATTCTTAGCATGATTGTTGTACAGTTTCCGTCATACTATCACCACTTGGCACCTCCGCCTCATATTTCTTGGTTTCCTCTTTAGATGAATGGTCATCTTGCATTACTTCAGTATTAGGGGAAACATTGAAACAGTCATTTTCCGATGGTTTCTCCAATCCGTTAGTACTATCTTTAGCTCCTTCCTCCCTTGCCAATTCTCGACAGTCGTTAGTGCTTGGAGCTTTAGGTCTTTCCTTATCTGATTCATTAAATTGACTCGGTTTAGGAACCCAAGTTTTAATCGACGGGCATTCATCTGTTACGTGTCCGAAACACACACACTTGCTACAGATGGGAGGGGGATTCTCATATTCCACTTCCTGAGTGAAGCTCCTCCCTTTATCATCCATACCTTCAATGAATTTAGGTAAACCATATGATGCGTTAACCTCAATCATCACTCTAGCATAGGCTAATCTAGTTTTGTTTTTTGTAGCCTCGTCCATCTTAATAGGAACCCCTATTGTGCTTGTTAAAGCACTGATAGCCTTATTACCCAACAACTTGAAACTTAAACCGGGTAGTCTAAACCACATTGGTAGAGATGTAAGCAGATCTCTATCTGTTCTCATGTTTGGGGTCAGTCCCTTCATTATAATCAGGTTGCGATCCATGAACCAAGGTCCTGACTTCAAAATCTTATTACAATCCTCCTCATAACCAAATCTAACCACGAAGAAGCCATTGTTCCTTGTGTGAACAGAAAACGGCTTCTGTGTTGACCATACCATGTTACCCTATCCTTCAAAAGTTTTAAACCATCGTTTGTAACCAACCACATAGAGTAATATACATAGATCCCATCCTCCCTCTTCTTCTTTGATAGCTTCTGGCGTAAGATTGCCGATCCTCTTACCATCAGCTGTTTTAGGTTCAATAAATTCCAGATCTAGGTAACCTAAATATTCGACTGCACCTATTTTAACTGCCTCACTATACGAAATTTTTTTGGCATCTTCTGGAACCGTAAATTTGATTTGGTTTCTTCTGGGTTGAGAGGCAAACTGTTTTGACATAGAACTTCGAACTTTAGATTCCTGCGCCCTTCTACCTGTGATCCGATCTATATTGGTCTCAGCTTTGCTCGAAGTATTACCCCCCAACTGCAGCCTAGGTTCTGATACCGAAATTGGGGCCTTGCCTCTTTTCCTTCTAACCTCCTCCCAGCCTTCCTCGTCCCGCAGAAACCCCATGTATGGCATTCCAGTTGTGTAGAGTAAGAATTGAAGAAAGAATGTAGAACTAGGAATCGTACCCTAATTCCGAATTTTCAGAAGAGAGAATTGTTCAAGACTTTAGAAACTTCTAGAAACGTATAATGATCATAACCTAGCAATGGAATTTCAAAATGCAAAAATTAAGCTGGAATTGGCACTTAAAAAAGAATTCCTAGATACCAAACGAAAAGCTAAGTGCGATTGGATGATGATGGGTGACGAGGCCACTGCGTTTTTTGTGCAAAAATGTCCAATAGAAGAAGTAGAAGGCGTTTGACTAGAATTGAAGTTGATGGAAGAGTGATCTCGGAAAAAAAGTTTGCGGAAACAGCTATTGAATTCTATTCACAACTGTTTAACCTTCCTATGTGTAACCAATTCCCAGAAGTTATATGTAATACGATCATTTCTGAGTATGATGCTAATTTTTTGAATGATAGTATATCCCTGGAAGAAATCATGACTGCATTATGGGATATTAAAGACACCACTTCCCCAGGCCCTGACGGTTTTAATTCGAAACTTTTCAAAATACATTGGAATCTTTCTAAGGAATTAATTTTCAAAGCCTCGAATGATATCTTTCTTAAGGGTTTAATAATTAAAGAATGGAACCATACGTTTTTGCATCTGATACCTAAAAAAGATCATTCTACTTGTATTCAGGATTTTAGACCTATTGCCTGTTGTAACACTATATACAAGGTTTTCACTAAAATACTTTGTAACAGACTGGCTCCTTTTATGGATAAGTTAGTGTCCCCAAGTCAAATGGCATTTATAAAAGACAGATCTGTAGGGGATGGAATTTTGTTTGCCCATGAAATTATCAGGGGACTTGGAAGAAAGGATAATAAATATATGTGTATCAAAGTTGATTTAAAGAAAGCATATGATACCATTAATAGGTCTTTCATTATACACATGCTAAAAAGTATGGGATTCCCAGAAAAATGGGTAAGAATTATAGACAACATTATAACGACCCCAGTCTTTTCTATCATTGCAAATGGGGAATCGCATGGATATTTCAAAAGTTCTAACGGCCTTAGAAATGGCGATCCACTATCCCCAATTCTATTTACTCTGGTATTGGAATATTTTACTCTATTAATGGATGATAAAGTTAGGGAAGGGAAGATTTCTCCAATTTATGACTTTAACAACAAGTTGACTCATCTCATATACGCTGACGACATTATTGTCTTCACTAAAGCCAATGCCCAAACGGCAAAAGCTATTAGTGATGTTTTTAAGACCATGAAGAAAGTTACTCGATTGGAATTAAATTGTGAGGAATACAATGTTTACTTTGGTAAAGGGGTGGATTGCTGTACTGATATTAGTACGACCCTTAATATCCAACAAGCGGAACTCCAAATAAGATATTTGGGTATCCCCTTGTCCAGTGCTAATTTGAGGGTTAAAGATTGCTCTATATTGATAGAGAAGATCAAGCTAAGAATTAGTGGATGGGAAACAAAAATGCTTAGTCTTGTTGGGAGACTAGAACTCATCAAATCTACCATTTTTCCTATTATCCAATTTTGGATGCAATGCTTTTGCCTTCCAGCTGCTACTATTCACAAAATTAAACACTTGGTTCTCAATTTTCTTTGGAAAAGTCATAGCAGTAACATTCCATGGGAGATTTTGTGTAGACAAAAAGAAGAAGGAGGAATGGGATTGAGAAATCTAGAAGAAATGAACCGAGCACTATTTATTAAATTAATATGGAAGGTAATTAATACAGTAGGTATCTGGGTGAAGTTCAAGAACTGTAAATACATAGGTCATAAAAGCTTCTGGGACATTAATCAACGAATGGATGACTCGGGAGTGTGGAAATTTATTTTGAAAAATAGACGTGAAGCTCTAAAATTCCTATCTCTTAACATTGCTGACGGAAAAACAACTTCTCTTTGGTTTGACCCATGGTTGAATGGTAGTTCCATTATGGAACGAATTGGAAGGGACACAGCGTATAGAACTGGAACAGAGAATTTGTCTCATTCAAAAATTTTAAAGAAAGGAGAGTGGAAATGGGACTCATATAGTTTTTTATTCCAAATACATGTAGAAATAGAAGGAGTTAAAATTCACTAAGAACGGGAGAAAGACTTTTGGGCTTGGAAATGCACAAAGGATGGGATATACCAGTTTAAAAAAGTTTGGAACATTATTAGAACCAGCTGTGAAGTTAAGTTCTGGTCATCTTTGGTTTGGAACAAAATACATGTTCCAAAAATGGCGGTATGCCTTTTTAAAGCCATTAACGATTATGTACCGACCAAAGATAAATTACTCCAAAAACAGATAATTGTGGACTCTAATTGTGTTTTTTGTAACATTCACACTGAAACTACAGACCATCTACTCTTTCAGTGTAATTATACTAAAAACATTTGGCTTTAGAACATAAAAAGTTTTTCAATTCACCAGACAGTCAATTTTCTTTCTCTCTGAAAGAAGATTTACAGAAAATAGTTTCCATCACAAATTCAAAAAACCTCAACTCGGATCTGTTTCAACTATCATTATCTGTCTGTGTTTGGCATATTTGGAAAGAAAGGAATGAAAGGATTTTCCAAAATCAGTTTACTGAAAGGTCGCAGATATGTAAAAACATTTACCAAACCATGAACATCAGAATGAAAAAATCAAAGCACTTCAAAAAAATCACTGGCACGAATGATACTATAGCACAGAAATGGGGATTTACCTCCCAATGCTGAATTGGGGTGCATCTACATTATCATTTGATACTGCTCATATGATACCTCCTTGCTTTTCTGATTCCCGGCTTTAGGTTCTCAGGTTCCTATATTAATTACATTGGTTCTCCCTTTCTCTCAATTAATTACATTATTATTTACAATTACAAATTAAATATACAACAGAAAGCGTAAAGTTTTGTAGATCCCGAACGGATAATTCAAGATCTTGGTGCATCTGACATAGTGACGGCCTCGATAAGCCTAGAAGCAAAAAAAAGTTGTTAGCTTTACAAACAAGGCTAAATACTTTAACTTTTGGGCAACGGAGACTTATCTTGTAGAGATTCTTCATGGTTTTTGACTTGAGAAGGTGTTAGCTGCTGGATTCGCTGCCATTAGCTGTAAGAAACAAAGATCTGAAGCTTAGATCTGATTTCGAGAAGAATCTAGCAGCTAGAACTACTTACGATAGAAGACTTAATCTAGCAGAAGATGTAGAAGATCAAAATTTCTTCGAGACAGAAACGCATCATGGAATTTATCAGAGACAACCATTAATGTTTCTTGCTATAATCAGTTTTTGAGATGAATGAATGAACTCAAATGGAAGTGTTTGCTTTCCAAATATGGTCCGAGACTTCTCTCGAATCTTCTGTTTGATGGGCTTACTTTAGGAAGGATATTAAGCTTAGTCTGATTGCAATTTGCTCAGATTTATACCGATTGCCTGTAGACTTTTGTATTGAATTTTGTTATAATTTCAATAGAAAATTTGAACCCTATTTCAAAAAAAAAAATATTAACTTATAAACAATAATTTAAAAAATTTATTACTTTAAATAAAATATACCCATTTTATAATCATTATATCTTTTTATACTTAAATAAGTAAAGTTTGGAAAAACATTTTCAAAATAATTTCTAAGTCCAAAATATACGAAAAAATTCGGCAGAATCTCCTTTTACGGAGAGCTCGGGATAAAATATAATATCAAAATATAACAATTATATTACATATATTATCCAAAATATTATATCCCAACTCGGGAAAATATAAAATAGCGCTATAAAACAAAATCCAAAACGTACCTATTTGTCAGGCAATTTATGCTTAATTTATGAAACCAAAAGCAGTAGCAATTGCTTTCATAACCTGCATTTCACTTATAAAATCCAAAGGGTTAACTATTTATAGAGAGTCAAATATTTAAGTGGTTTCATTCACTAATAACAAATCAATACAACAACCATCAATTTCAACAAACAGCAAACACAACAAATACAAAACAACCATTCAACCAAACAAACAAATAGTTGTTCGGGTTCAAAACTTTTTAAATTGTACGGAATGAAGAATAAACTACTAGCGCATCATTTACTCAACAGTCTTAAATAAAACTGAATAGATTATTCATTCACCCAAACCTAATTTTAAAGTATCTTACCCAAACAACCATAACCAAACAACAACAATTCCTACTAACAAATCAAATTAACTCATTATTAATTTTATTTCATAAATTAGTTGATTGATTTCCTTTCTTTCATTCATTCAGTGATTACTTAATTTTTATCATTTATTACTTACAATATTCATTTTTTTATCTTACTTTAATGTCATGTAAGTTTCTTCTTTTTATTCATTTATTCATTTTATTCATAGTAAATCGAATTCTTAGTAGGTAAATTTCATTAACCCGAGTTTATAGTCGAAATTCCTTATTTTATTCAGAATTAACCTCAACCTATTCACTTAAGTTTATAATTTCTCTTTATTAAATTACATTCATTTATAATTGCATGACCTCATCTATTTACACTTTAATGACTTAAGTTTATAATCATCTATTTGTCATACTTACCTTTAATTATATTTACTTGGTAAAATTTCAATTATAACTTAAGTTTATAACAATAAATTCTCATTTAATAGCGATTTCCTTGAATACTTTCATTATTTCAAATTTCTATTTGTATAATATTCTATTACAATCTCTTATTAAACATTTCAACTTTTAATATTTGGTAAGTTATATATGTTATTTAAGGGTGTAATTGAAAGTTATACAAGTTTCTCATTTCTTTTACTTAATTCATTGTTCAATAAATTCGACCTTTTTCTTATAAGTTGTAATTTCAACTTCCTTTTTATTTCCTTTATAACTTAGCCTTAAATCTCGTACCTAAATTAGAAATTTCAATTATTATTTACTTACCTTTTATTTCACTACAATAATTGAACCAATTAATTAATGGAAATTTAAGAATTTAATATCGGGTTAAATTTCAAAATAATAGATAAATATATTCTTGCACTTATATATCTCTAATTATATTTAAAACAATTCAAAATTTGTATATTTTTCAAAAATGAATATGCAGTAGAACTATTACAGTGCCCTTTCCCCTTCGAAACTCGAAAATGAAAGTCGATGATGCGGCCGCCATCACCGAAATTATTTTCCAACGACAGACAGGAAAGTACAAAACTTATTTCCTCCAAAATCTTTTTTTTAAACATTTCTTTCAAATTATATTGAAATACTTATATCAGAAAATACTTCTTTTAACAATATTATTATTTACATTTCAAAATCATTCAAACTAAAGTTTCAAAACCCCGAACTTAAGTTCTAAATTCCCAATTTCATTTCCAATCTTATTTCAACTGTTTTATTTATTTTTCATCTCCTAACAACCAATATATAGCTACCAAATATATATCTTATTTATAACATTTTACTTTATATATATAGAAAATATAATAGGCAAAATTATTTCATTCACCTATATTAAAACAAATATTGTGTCGGTCTGTCCTATTAAGTGTTTAGAAATCCCTATCGATGTCATAGCGTCCCATGCATCAACCAAAATTTATAAATACAAAGCGGAACAGGTTAACACAATATAAAACCTTTTTATAACACTAACAAGTACGCTCTCTCATATATATACACTCAGCGACTCCAATAGGGTATTACTACCCTATTAGTAAAGAGTCAAACCCCACAAAGCTAAGGTTTATCGCTAAACCAAAGCTCTAATACCACATGTAACGTCCCGCCTTTTCGCACGGTTTATATCGACACACGTGCCAATTCAAACCATATGGAAGGGAAGATTGTTATGGGGTAAATAAGGAAAAAAACATAAGAAGAAAAAAACAAAACAAAATCTCACAGTGGAAGAATAAAATATAATAATCAATATACAGTTCATAAAACTTGTTACAGAACATTTGATTCTTCTTTATACAATAAACATCAGAGTTCACATATCCATAAATATTAATGCCGCGGAATACAGTGTGTAGTGGAACCATATAGTATATAATAATAATAAAATCTCCGTCTTCATCCTCTAGAAATAAAATCTTCAAATCCTGAAAAGCTCGGATTGACCCGAGCGAATTGAAAAGACAAAACACTCGAGTTAGAACTAAAAGATCTTATGTAAGTTAAATTAACTGAAATAAATGTGAGTGCATTAACTCAAAGGATGCTCGGGATTTACATCTCTTAAGGATCCGTCAAACTATTTACTATGTATTATATTTCGCTATTATAATAGAGTCTAGTTGTAAAATAAACTTACTTTTTAATAGCGTTAAGGGGTTACCCATATAACCCTTAACATAAATAATGCCAATAGTCTATACAGTACCGTAATACCTCCTGATCGGGAGGCTACCAGAGGATACTCCATAGGTACGACACAAGTAAAAACTCGGGCGGAAAAAGATATGAATATAACACATGAGAGTAGTGGTTAAACAAGATCCACAATATCACAAAAGAACGGTTACAAGTGCTAGACAAATAAATATGTATACATCAAGGAGTCTATATCTCAAAAGACACAAAAAAAAACTACTACTCTAAGTAGTCAACCAAAAGTCAGGATGATAATCCTAGAAGTGAAGTCAAGCAGAAGCACCTGTAACATCTCGGTATAACCCGAGTATTATTTAGTAAGAAAATAATAAATGGATCAGTCTAGCTATAAATATCAGATGAAATGATATAGAATAAGAGATATGACTAAACGTATAATTTTAACACTTAGAATTGAACGCTAACACCCCGGTGTAAGTAGAGATTAAGTGAAAGCACCACCCGTCAATACGGGAATTAGAAGTAAGTAGAAAAGTCACAGAGAAAGCGGTAAAAAGACAACAGTTTTATAGTGGTTCGGCTTCATGTTAAGCCTACGTCCACTTTAATCTTCGATATTGCAGAATCAATTACAACTTTAGAACCACTCCAATTACAACACTGATACGACAAATAGATAGAACTCCGATGTAGAAGAATTCTTTGAATCCATGTCGATTGTGTTAGATTTCCTCTCAAAGTTCGTTGAGATGTCTTTCATGTTTGAAAAGTCGAGTGAGTCGAGAATTCAGCAGAGTGTCGGCGTTCCAGAAATGAGCCAAAAGGTTCCCTTTTCAGTTGGAATAGGTGGGACATTTATAGGAAGTTTTCTGAATTAGGTCGTAGGTCATGAGCGACCTTGGATAGGTCGTATGACGTGAGCGACCTAGTGGGAGCGGTTTACGGCTTAACTATGGTGTACTTGATCACTTCGAAAAATCTAGCAAGTCATAGGTCGTGACCGACCTAGGGAGGAAGCGGTATGGGGAGTTACTTCGGTATTGTTTAGGTCGTGAGCGACTTAGGGGAGGATGGTTGGCGACTTAGGGTTGGAAGCGGCCTATAAGCAAGCGGCTTCATTCTGTGATAACTCGCTTGGTCGCTGGGTCTTTTAGGTCCCTAGGTCGCTTAGTTACTAGGTCGCTAGGTCGCTTTAGTCCATAGGTCGTTAGGTCCTAGATCTCTTGTACCTTTAGCCCGTTAAGTCGCGAAGCCACTTTGTTGTGACATGTTGTTACCCTGTGTTGATGGTTAGGTCGTTCATAAGCTTAGGTCGCTAGGTCGCGATATCTTTAGGTTGCTAGGTCGTTCGTACTTTAATCCTTTCAGGTCGCTTATTTCCTTAGGTCGCTGAGCCGTGGAATAGAGGAGTTAATATTTGCCCCTCGAAGTATACGCCTATGCCATAGGTCGTGTGCTTCGACTTAATTTTGCTAGGTCGTGAGTGACCTAAGAGATAAGTTAGCTCGCGTGTCCATTCGCCTTTCTCTTTTCCCCTATATAATCCGCTAAGTTGTTTCTTCCTCCTTTCTTACTTCAGCCTTCAAAGACGCCATTGAAGAAATTTCCAACATGAACTTACCGGTCACCGATCATCCTTGCAATTTCATCACGTATGTGAATCCGTTCTCTGTTCAATTCACGACCATCATTAATCCACGAGTTCTGGATTCCCGTCTCTAGCCTCTGGTCCAATTTCATACTTTTATGTTCCATCGCAAACCATGCCACGATCGATTTATCATGGAATTGTTGTAGCTCGGTTCGTTTATGAGTGATCCTTGATGATTTGAGGTGGAGATGATAGATTTTAGTGCCTTGAGTTAACTCTTCGGTGAGCTTGGAGGATGTGAGATGGTTCTTAACGGGTTGAAGGGTTATAGGATTCCAGGTTGAATTGTTACGCTTCTGGTGATTGTGAGGTGATGGACACGTGGCTGCATTCAAGTGGAGGACAGGCCCTGGGCCTATCGGTTTAATTGTGAATCATACGACCTGTCAGACTTGCGACCTATCATACTTGCGACCTATCATTCTTGCGACCTATCGTACTTGTGACCTATCTTCCTACGACTTAAGCTCTAGGTCGCGTGTGTACACGAGCGACCTAATACTTAGCCAAATTTTCACTGCCTTTTCCATGAAACTTTAAAGCAGAGCGACCTAGGAGATTGATGACTTAACCTCTTGCGGCATAGGTCGTAGGTCGCGTATGCATTTGAACATTCTAGAACTTAGGATTTTGCATTGCTGAATTCAATTCCCAACTTGAACTGCTAAGATATCATTTCTGAACTAGTTGCACTCATTTACGGATCTCATTAACTTTAACGCTAATAACCTGTTAAATACAACATTTATAGTAAAATGGGACGAATATACTGTCACTGATCGCCCACATCGAATGACAGATCAGTCGATAAAAGATAATCAACTTAAAGAAACTATATGAAATGCTGTGAATCAGCAAACTCAAGTGAAGTATTAAAGCAAAGCAATGTTAATCAATTAAAACTGATTTGTTTGCATCAACTCTGCACTTGTATTTGGACTTAAAACAACAAGCCCTGAAACTTTATAACTGACAAATGCCTATTAATTTAATTTCAGTTATATTTGCTTGATGTTTTGTTAGTTTTACACAACACTTCACACATTTAGGAAACGTGCATCTTCATATTTGAATATCTAGTTCCATGTGTAGAATGTCTTCTCAAGAAGAGATAATAGAGCAATCTGAAGGGGTCTTCCCGATAGCAAATCCATTGGACAACCCTCCGGAAAGAACTCCAACTACCCTGAGTCAGCGGGCGTTCAACGAACTACGTATTTAGTTTGGTATTGCTGAAGCAGACGCTTTACTTCCCGGACCAAACGATACTGATGATAGGCCACCTCTCGGTTTTATCGCTGTCAATCGTCAGATGTGCCTATGCGGCGCCATTCCACCTTTCAATGACTTTCTTCAACGACTCCTTCTCCGATTAACTGTCTCTCTTTTCCAACTGCATCCCAATGGCCATGCCATCCTCATGGGACTTTGTGTGCTGTTCAGGAGGACACTTGATCGTCTTTCGAGTTTTGAAGAAATCTGTTACTTGTGCACATTCGCAAAGAACAAAGATCATCCCTCTATCACACTCGTGAGAAGCGCCAGGAACCGTAGATTGATCGTCGATCTTCCGGAAAGCGCCCACGGGTTCTTAAATCAATTCTTCTTTGTTCGTCGCACTCCAAGATTTTACGCCATCTGGAGAGTAGGAAGTAAGATTGCTCACTCCCACTTTTTCCATTTGAGCTTTTTGAGATCAGAGTTGCTAAGTGCTAACTTCATTCTTTTCTTTTACAACACTTCCTCCTCCCTCTAAAGGTCCCAGCCACAAGCCGACTTTTGAAAGATTAATTGCTGTGGGGGTTGAGGAAAGAAGTATTAAATTTTTGCTGAAAGACGAACTTCTTCACCAATACGGACTTCTGCACCCTTCCCATTCTACTCAGCCTCATGAAGTCCCTGATTCCTCAGTAGAGACATCGGATGCCCCGGTTTCCGTCGGAGAACTTACACTGAAAGAACCTACTGTTGAGGGTTCATTGGTAAAGTGTTCTACTTCAATTGATGTAGCGGGGCCATCCGAAAAACTTGTACTTCCCCCGGTCATCGAAGAAGAGGAACCTACCCAACCATCCGGGAAATCTGGTGACGAAGGAACTAAGAGAACGAGTCCCGCCAAGCACAGCGGTGATAATACATTTGAGGGGTAGAGCGAGCTGATGATTACTTCACAGGAGCTTTTTAAAGATGATCCTATTACTGCTAAAGTTACTTCTCCAGCAGTAGAAGCAACATCCGTCCTGCAACAAACTCCATCAGCCCAAGAGTTGATGCTGGCTGTAAAATCCATCATCACCCCCCAACCAAGGAGTGGTTCGTAGTTTGACGCGCGTAGTTTGCACGTTACACAAACTTAGGATTTTTCAGCACTTTTATGTATTCAACTTCCTTTCTTTGAAGATTTCTGAATTTATCTTTTTTTTTTATTTTCAGATTCTCTAATGGGACGAAGTGGCTCCTACTATGACGATTTCCAGTGTTAGGGGAGGCGTGGCTCTTATGACCCAAAGAGGTATCTTCCTGCCTCCTGGGAAACTGACGAAGAAAGAGCTGCGAGGAAAGCTCGTGAGAAGCATGCTTATGAAGAACGCTACGGGAGACGGGACGAACGACATGATTCTTCACAGAGAGAGAATGATTCTCATAAGCGAAAATCCCGTGATGACAAAGGGAAAAGTCATGTCACCGAAGATCCGAGTAAATTGGCCAAATTTGGTGAAAAACCGACATCTGAAGTTTCCGAAAGGCCCGCTGCTCCCATCTCTTTGCAAATTCCTTCCGGCTCTCCTGCCCTTCAAAGAGTCGATATTCAAACAATTATCAGTAGGCCCCCGTATCAAGTTGGCAGGGTCCGGCTACTCTTCAAAGTCGGTTTCCGCACTGGTGCTTAAAGGGAGTGCGCTTCGATCTTGACTTGGTCCCAATTGATAAGCAAGCCATGTTGAGAAATCTTGATGCCGTCAAACTCGATATTGAGAGAATGTCTGGTTGGCAGAACTTGTTGACGAGCTTCAGAGAGTAAATCGCGCAAACCTCGAAGCCATGCTGACTATGAAAATGACAAATCCCAGTGGCAGAAAACACTCGATCAGCATGATGCAGAGATGAAGAGTATTGCTGCTAAAAATGAGAATCTTGAAGCAGAAGTTGAAAAACTTAAAGAAGAGATCGCCACTTCTTCCACTTCCTATTCTCAAAGAGAAGAAGTGCATCAAAAATAGGTGAGAGATGCTCACGCTGCAAAGAGAGATGCTGAAGCTAAATTTGAAGCACAGCAGCAAGTTGTGGAAGACTACTAAGATGACTTTGCTCTACTGCGAGAAAAAACCAGCTCCCAGAACTTGGAAATTGAACTGCTAAAAGCTCGACTTTCTGAAGCTGAAAAGGAGCATGATGAAGCTATTGCCGGCATAGCAGCAGTCGAAGAATCTCATATGGCAACTAAAGTCGAAGTCGGCTCCACTCTATTCGAGTTCTACATTCATAGTGTTCTAGGGCGCGGTAGCCTTAAATTTTTGGGACCGGAGTATGAAATCATTTTGGCCAAAGTGTGGGAAGACGCACTTGATATGCTTGGAGGAGCCGGATATGTTGAAGTAGATTTAATGGAATATTATCTAGATGATGATGCATGTGCTGCTCTTGCCAGGGGAAAGGAGCAACTCGCCAAAGAGAGAGCCGAAATGGCAGAAGGAGAACATTTAGGGAAGGCAACTTCAACCGACCCAGTTCAACCTTCGATTTCGGCCGACGTCGATAATGTTGGCTCCAGTTCCCATTCTCCACGTCCTGCTCAAGCTGTTATTGAAAGTGCCACCGCCCGCACTGGAGATGAGGCTCAAGAAATCACCGAAGCACAGGACTTTGAAGTTGACGTAGTAAAGCCTACTTCTCCAGGTAACCTGAATGTTGATCTTGCTCAAGTGGACTGCTTGTTTATTTCGCATGAGCTTGATGAACTTTTTAATTATTACTTAAATCTTGACGCGCCACTTTTTCCTCTTTTTATGAGGGATACCGACTTTAACTTCTCTTCTCCTGTAGTGAAAGCGCCAAGTGTTTTTCAACCTTCCCCTCTTCCAGTTGTTTCCTCTCCACCTCTTCAGATTACTCCCCCTTCCATTTCTCAACTGGGGTCACAAGAGGAGCAGATAGAAGCACTTCAAGGCTTGGATGACCCGGTCGCATCACAAGAATAGAAGGCCGAGGAACCTGAAGAAGGCGAAAGAATT
Organism: Allium cepa; assembly: GCA_030765085.1. NCBI lineage: Eukaryota > Viridiplantae > Streptophyta > Magnoliopsida > Asparagales > Amaryllidaceae > Allium > Allium cepa. The sequence continues at coordinate 603,511,875 of CM060945.1, read as the reverse complement.
CCGGAGCAACCTATTTCTGGTGACATAAAGTTGTCAGCACTTTTCACTCCGGGCATTGAGTCTTCTTCAAGGAAGAAGGGGAAGAATGGAGTCTCAAAGAAAAGGAGAGAAGCTTCTGCGGGCGAAGAAAAAGCAGAAGAAAGTCCAATTGCACCCCTTCCTCTTTCTTTCCCTACTCTCACAAGCCGACCCAAAAAGTTAATCATCCGGCCAGGCGAAGGCTCGAAAGGTGGCAGGAAGAAGAAGTGATGGGTTTGGGACTTATACTCTTCATCTCGCTTTTTTGCTTGTATATATAAAGACTTGTGTTGACCGGAGATTTTGCGGGTACCGGTCCCCGCCTTCTTTTGTTTTGAAACATGCACATGTATAAAAAAATTATAGTATGGAGCAAAATGATTCTTTTACTTATACAAACTTCTACCTGTATTTGAGAATGCATTTATTCTTCTTTTTCATACAAGTTTCTTTTATTTTCTCTGTGTGATGTTGCAGTAAACCTATGGTATGTTGCTTGAGCATTGTTTTTATTTTTGTAACTATAATATATTGCCCCCATACCATGGTTTATTGCAATCTCTTTCACGTTGGAAATTTTTTGGAGAACAACTCTTCTGTTTCGAGAAGACTTGTACTCTTTCTTTAGAGAACAACTTTTCCATTCGAAGGAGGTTTGCATCTGTACTTTATAGAATAATTTTTCCATTTTAAGGAAATATTTTTTTGATTTAGTAGAATGCGCCTCGTATTGGTGAAGTCTCTCTTTCTTTTTTTCTCTTTTTTTTATGGAGAAGTTTTTATACTTCACTTTCGGAGAAAGTCACTTTTATTTTTGGCAAGTGAATTTTCCTACGGGGTAAAGTGGGCCTCCGAAAAAGGGCTTCGATCTGTTTGTGCCTCCTAAGAGGGCTTTTGCTTGATTGTGCCTCTGGGAAGAGGGCTTTTATGTGTGTGCCTCTGGGGAGAGGGCTTTTGTTTTTTCCCTGTACGCGGGGAAGAGGGCCTCCGAAGAGGGCTTTTTGTTTCTGCCTCTGGGGAGAGGCTTTTGTTTTTCCCTGTTCGCTGGGAAACGGATCTCCGAAGAGGGCTTTTCACATTTCGACTCGTGTGAAGTTTTAGTTCAGATCGTGGTGAAATGTGTGCCTCCGAAGAGGTCTTTTAGCATTTCAACTATGGTGAAATGGGCCTCCGAAGAGGGCTTTTCACAATCCAACACTTTTGAAGTTTTATTTCAGATCTCGGTGGAATGCGTGCCTCCGAAGAGGTCTTTTCACCTTTCAACTCGTGTGAAGTTTTATTTCAGATCATGGTGAAATGTGTGCCTCCGAGTAGGGCTTTTGCCTGGAAGTTTCCTTCTCATGGTTGGATGGATTCACGGGGCGGACACAAGTTACATGGATAGTTCATTTGCACAAACGTTCTCAGCTAGTTAACGAGTGCCCTGTGCCACCGGTCATTCCACCAATCTTTTTTGTTGAGAAAGAGAACTTTCTTTTTCTGGAAAATCCCATTAGAGGTCTTTATCCTGCGGAGAGTTGTGCCTCCGAAGAGGGCTTGTGCCTCCGAAGAGGTCTTTTGTTGTTTCCTGCCTGCTCGCCCATGTCTTTTCGCCATTTGCTTATATCAGCGTTTCCATGTTATCATTTTCAAGCACACATTCCTTTCTTTTGCAAGTAGCTTATTTTATCCAAAGAAGTGTACTTCATTGTTAGATGAGTTCGCAGGGGCAGACCAAGCTAATTAATCAGATGTTCGTTTGCACAAACGACCACAATTAATTAGGAAGGGTCCACCTCTGGCGGAACCACTAACTGTTTGCTTGAAGCACATCTTATATAGGATTTGAGTCTGGAATTTTTGTGGCTGAACATTCATTTGTCGAGTGATGTCAGGGATCGCTTGGTCTTGTGATGGGTAAGCTTTGTTTTAATGGCCTGCAATATTAAATCGACATTTTAGCAATACAATTAAGGTACTTTATATATCGAAATAAAACAGGCAGCTTATAATTGTAGAGAACACAAGGTTTATAGTGGTTCGGCCAAGAACTGGACCTACATCCACTTTATAGTTCTTATTATTCACTTGCTCTGATTTTACAATGGATTTTGATACAAGAATCATACATCCACAATTCTTTTACAGTATTTCAGTAAAGCTTTTAAGTAAAATACGGGCGCAAGTGATTGTTGTTCCAAGCTCTTGGAATTGGATCTCCTTTGACAGTTGTCAGTTTTAAAGTGCCACCAAGAAGTTTTTTGCCTATGACATATGGCACTTCCCAGTTTGGCGCAAACACTCCTATTGCTGTCATGACCCTTTTCAAGACTAGATCACCAATCTCAAAGCTGCATTGGCGAACTTTGGAATTGAAGTGTCTGGTAATTCTTTGCTGAAGGGCTGCAATTCTGAGCTGAGCCTCTCCCTTTTTTTCATCAAGGAAGTCAAGTGCTTCAAGTTCCAACTCTTCATTTTCAGCTTGTTGAAATGAATTCTTCTATGTGAAGGGACTTCTATTTCCACCGGAATCATTGCTTCTGATCCATATCCCAATGAAAATGGAGTGTGCCCATTCGCAGTTTTGTGTGTAGTTCTATATGCCCATAGTGCTAGTGGTAGCTTATCGATCCAACCACCTATCGCTTTTTCCAGCTGTTTTTTGATGGTCGATTTGATAATTTTGTTTACTGCTTCCACTTGCCCGTTTGCCTACGGATGAGCCACTGCTAAGAAGCTTTTTCGGATCTTGAATCGCTGGCAAAAATCTTGGAGCTCTTCACTTTCGAATTGGGTTCCATTGTCTATGATTATTTTTTGAGGCACACCTTACCTGCAAATGATATTCTTAGCTACAAATTTTATCATCTTTTTATAGGTAATAGTAGCTAGCGGTTCAGATTCAGCCCATTTAGTAAAATAATCAACAGCAACAATAGCATATCTGATTCCGGACTTGGCGGTTGGCAAAGGCCCGATGAGATCTATTCCCCAAATAGCAAATGGCCGCGGACCGACCATCTGTGTTATCTCGGTGGAAGGTCCTTTTGGGACTTTTGCAAATCTCTGGCATCGTTCACATTTTCGGGCATAGCTTGCAGCATCACGGTTAATACTAGCCAAAAATACCCATAACGGAGAATTTTCTTTGCTAGAGTTTGACCACCTGAATGATCTCCACACTCTCCTTCGTGTACTTCAGCTAGAATTGTCTTAGCTTCTTCCTTAGTCACACATCGGAGTAATGGCATTGAGAATCCCCGCCAGTACAATCGGCCATCTTGAATTATATATCTGGAGGCTTTTCTTAGCGACTTTTGTCATTCTTTTGATTTTTCTGTTAGAGAACCATTAAGCAGATATTCCATTATCGGAGTCATCCATGATTCTTGCTCTTGAGAAACAGTCATGATCCAGTCAATATCCATTTCATCAATACTTGGAGCTGACACGACTTCCACAGGAACTAATCCAAATAGTTGTGCTTCACCAGTGCTTGCGTACTTTGCGAGAGAATCTGCCTTCATGTTCTCTACCCGGGGTATATGATTTATCATATAATGGTCAAGATCATCGAGAAGTTCCCATGCTCTTGACAAGTAAGCAGGCAGATTTCCTCCTTTAGTTTGAAACACTTTCTTGACTTGACATACGATAAGCTGTGAATCACTGAAGATCTGCAACACTTTGACATTCAATTCTTTAGCAATTTTCAAGCCGGCAATAAGAGCTTCATATCTGCTTCATTGTTTGTCGAAGGGAATTCCAATCTCAATGCATAGCACAATGATCGCCCTTTAGGGGTTTCACGCACAACCCAGCTCCGGAACAATAATCGTTTCTTGCACCATCAACATATAATTTCCATCGAATTGGGGTAGTATCAGTCACCTCTTCCTCACTATCACCTTTATCTGTACATTCTACGATGAAATCTGCTAAAGCTTGTCCATTAATTGCTATCCGGGGATGATAAGTGATGTCGTATTGGCTGAGTTCAATATTCCACTTCAAAAGGCAACCCGAAGTCTCAGGGCGAGACGGGACTTGCTTCAGAGGTTGATCAATGAGGACTTTGATAGGATGAGCTTGGAAATATGGCCTCAATTTTCTTGATGCAATCAGTAGACAATAGGCAAGCTTCTCCAACTTTGAATAATTCAACTCTGCCCCAGTGAATCTTTTGCCGATATAATAGACCGGGCGCTGAATTTTTGTGTCTTCCCACACCAACGGTGCATTGAGAGCATGAGGTGAGATTGGCAAATATACGAAAAGATCTTCACCATTGTCAGGCTTAGAAAGTATTGGAGGCGTTTCCATATGACGAATCAACTCATCGAAAGCTTTCTGGCATTCAGGAGTCCAGTCAAAAAATTTCCTTCCTTTCTTCAGAGCATCAAAGAATGGAATGCATTTATCAGTAGCTTTGGAAATGAATCGACTCAAGGAAGCGACTTTTCCATTAAGACTCTGCAATTCCTTCTTCGTTCTAGGAGCTTTGACTTCTCTTAAGGCAGCAATTTGAGCAGGATTAGCTTCAATGCCCCTAGCACTCACAATGAAACCCAAGAACTTTCTGGACTCCACCCAAAACGAACATTTCAAAGGATTAGGTTTCATTCCGTACTTTCGGAGGACTGCGAACATTTCCGCCAAGTGATCCATATGGTCTACTGCTTTCTTTGATTTCACCAACATATCGTCAACATAAACTTCCATAGTTTTTTCAATTTGCAGTTTGAACATAGCATTAACGAGTCCTTGGAAAGTTGCCACTGCATTCTTAAGTCCGAAGGGCATGACTTTATAGCAGTAGAGACCAACGTTAGTGATGAAGCTCGTGTCCTCCCAGTTCGGCTCATGCATCATGATTTGGTTGTATCCGGAGTAAGCATCCATAAAAGATAACAACTCATGCCCCGCTGCCCTATCCACCAACTGATTTATCCTGGGTAACGGGAAGCAGTCTTTGGGGCAGGCTTTGTTTAAATCTGAGAAGTAGATGCATACTCTCCACTTCCCATTAGCTTTCTTAACCAGTACTGGATTTGAAACCCAATACGGATAAGTAGACTCCCTGATGAAACCATTCTCCATGAGTCGGTCTACCTCTTCTTTCAATGCTTCCGACCTTTCAAGACCCTGGGTTCTTCTTTTCTGCTTTACCGGTGTAAACTTCGGATCAATATTCAGAGTATGTGCTGCAATTTCTGGGGATACTCCATACATATCAGCATGAGTCCAAGCGAATACGTCCAGATTTGCTTTCAAGAATGATATCAAGGAATTTTGAACCATCGCACTAAGTTGCGAACCCACATTCACCACTTTGTTTGGATCTTTCGGGTCAACAGGTATTGGCACCGTTACTTCCACTGGAACCCCTTTATTCTCCCCTTCACTAGCTTTTCTGGGATCCATTTCTCTTCGTGCCCCGCTATGCTCGCCAGTGCAGGGTCCACCCTGTAATTGCTACAAGGTTGGTTCTTTGATGCGGACTGGGGCTGCCGCATCTTTTCCCATTGCTCTCTTCCTCGCTTCACGCAACTCTATAAGATAACATTCTCGTCTAGTATTCTGATCCCCTTCAATCACTCCAACTCCATTATCCGTGGGGAATTTCATAGGGAGGCACCATGAGGCGAGAATTGCCTTAAAAGCCGCAAGAGTTGGTCGGCCTAGGAAGGCATTGTAGGCAGAAAATTCATCAACAATTACAAAAGTCTGTTTCTGAACCACCTTTTTCTGCCCCTCTCCAAGCTCCACGAATAGGTCGATAGTTCCAATCGGCTGCTTCGGTTCCCCAGTAAACCCAGCAATTTTTTGCGATGAAGCTTGAACATCAGCCATCGTAATTTTCATTTGGTCGAATGTCTTTTTGAAGAGAATATTGCAAGAAGCGCCGCAATCTACAAGCACTCTTCTCACAATCGTCGGCCCAATGCCTGCAGAGATGACCAAGGGATCCATGGTTGGAGCTTCAATGCCCATAGAGTCCCTGGCTCTGAACACAATATCATCATTAAAAGTTTTCTGCTGCTTCAAAGGTGCAGCATCTTCTAGCACAAAAACACTCTCTTCTGTTGGTGCATACTTCACGGCACGAGCATATCTTTCCATCTCGCCCCATCTTCTGTTTGTTGGGTGAGGACCTCCTGTAATCACATTAATAACAGGCCTTTCTGATTCATGCATAACATTCCTCTCACCCGAGCTAGATGGATGAGAAGGAAGTTACTGGCCCTTAGTAGATGAAGTTGGGCAATTTCTACTCCTCTTAACATATTGCTGTAACTTGTTCTCTCTCAGCAGTTCTTCAATCAAACTTTTCAGATGGCGACATTCGTTGGTATCATGACCGGGTTGATTATGAAACCGACAGAATCTCCCACTTTGAGCAGCTTTTTTCCCAACTCTCATCTCAGGCGGTTTAGGATATTCTACCGCATCTTTGGTAGCAAAAAAGATATTCTCCGGGGTGTCAGTCAAAGGAGTGAAATCTGAAGGTTTTGAGAAGCGAGGTTTCTTCATATCTTTTTGTTTCTTCCCACCATTATTCTCCTTTTTCTGACTTCCGAATTCCTTTTTGGTAGGAGCAGCAGTATTATCCTTAACCTCTGCCGATGCCACTTTAACCGGTGCTAGAATGCTTTCTAAGCGCATGAATTCATCAACTTTCTTATAGAATTTCTCAAGCGTATTCGGTTCTTTCATCTTCAGCCACTTCCCAAATTCGCTTGATTTATTGATTGCCCTCATCAAGTATGTCAAGGCCATCTGTGGCTCTGCATTGTCCACTTCAGCCAAAGCTATGTTGAAGCAGTTCAAGAAAGATCTAATAGATTCCCTAAGATTCTGTTCCAGGCTTGACAGTGACATAATATCCTTTGCCTTTGAAGCATACAACCTGAATTGCTCTTTAAACTTTCGAGTCAAATCGGCGAACTGGTCTATGGATCGGACCGGAAGCTTTGTGAACCAGAGAAGAGACACTCCTTCCAAGTATACCGGAAAGTATCGGCATTTAATCTCATCAGATGACCTAGCACCAGTCATGTGCCAGTCATGCTTATACAAAAATTGATTCGAGTCGCTTGTTTCCTTATAAGCTGTAATGGTAGGAGGAACAAACTTTCTTGGAAATTCAGCTTTTAAAATCTTTTCAGTGAACGGAGTCTTGCTCAGAGCGAATCCCCATTCTTTTTCATCTTCTTCCCTCTGCATGCTTTCTTTCATGATTTGTCACACCATGCCCGAAAGATATTCCTCATTTATAAAGGATCTGCAGGATAGACTTCAGCCATTTTCTCGAAAGTTTGTTTGCACAAACGTTCGTGGAGAGTTGGCTATGGTCTTGATCCTCCAGCTTGAGGAGGTGTTTCTTTGGCGGGGCTAGCTGTTCTTTGAGGAATATTCCTCTCTTCAGGATTATGAACATCATCTGCAAGGTTTTCTTCATTATTCACCAGTTGACGGTTAGCTCTGAGCAGTGCATTTAACCTTTCAAGCGTCAAAGCATTCTGGGTTTCCATCTGCTGGTATAACCCAGATACTGCAGCATCTAACCCCGCTTGTGTAATTCCGGCACTTGGCGCTGCTTGATTTTACGAAGGAGAAATGGCAGTATTTTCATGAACATCATTGGGTCTAGTAGATCCGCGTTTTCTTCCAAGAGCAATTGTCTCTGATTGATTTCTGGTTTTGAGAGAGATTCTTTCAACAAACTTTTACGAAGCAATGACGAAGATAGCCTGATTTGGGCTCTCAGTGAAAGCACCAAAAATGTTAACGCTTAGAATTGAACGCTAACACCTCGGTGTAAGTAGATATTAAGTGAAAGCACCACCCGTCAATACGGGAATTAGAAGTAAGTAGAAATGTCACAGAGAAAGCGGTAAAAAGATAACAGTTTTATAGTGGTTCGGCTTCAAGTTAAGCCTACGTCCACTTTAATCTTCTTTATTGCTGAATCATTTACAACTTTACAACCATCTCCAATTACAACACTGATAGGACAAATAGCTAGAACTCCGATGCAGAAGAATTCTTTGAATCCATGTCGATTGTGTTAGATTTCCTCTCGAAGTTCGTTGAGATGTCTTTCATTTTTGAAATGTCGAGTGAGTCGAGAATTCAGAAAAGTGTCGGCGATCCAGAAATGAGCCAAAAGGATCCCTTTTCAGTTGGAATAGGTGGGATATTTATAGGGAGTTTTCTGAATTAGGTCGTAGGTCGTGAGCGACCTAGTGGGAGCGGTTTACGGCATAACTATGGTATAATTGATCACTTCGAACAATCTAGAAAGTCATAGGTCGTGACCGACCTAGGGAGGAAGCGGTACAAGGAGTTACTTCGGTATTGTTTAGGCCGTGAGCGACTTAGGGGAGGATGGTTGGCGACTTAGGGTTGGAAGCGGCCTATAAGCAAGCAGCTTCATTCTGTGATAACTCGCTAGGTCGCTGGGTCTTTTAGGTCGCTAGATCGCTTAGTTACTAGTTCGCTTGGTCGCTATAGGCCATAGGTAGTTAGGTCGCAAATCTCTTATACCTTTAGCCCGTTAAATCGCGAAGCCTCTTTGTTGTGACATTCTGTTACCCTGTGTTGATGGTTAGGTCGTTGATAAGCTTAGGTCGCTAGGTCACTATATCTTAAGGTCGCTAGGTGGTTCATACTTTAATCCTTTCAGGTCGCTTATTTCCTTAAGTCGCTGAGCCGTGGAATAGAGGAGTTAACATATAATAATCACAATGCCAAGCTGTGATAAATAAGTAATTGAAAATCAACAAGAGATTAATCAATATCATTAAAATCTTCTCAAAGATCAGAAGGAATTTCATACTCCTTATTTCATTCACCAAGCCACAAATATTGACAACATATAAATGCCAACCATAAAATTGGTGAAATTCAAATTCTAGAAATCATCAATAGAAATCCGAAAATCACAAAAATGATCGTAGAAACGATCAATCACAAAATGAGGGAGGCCTATCACTAAACGGGAGCATGAAAACTCACCAACACGTATATCACAAAACGGGACGCTATCCCATGGTCGCTAACCATAGAGCCGGTGCAACGCGTAGTACAACGGTACATCCGAGGAACCTGAAACTCGTAAAATTCGGTGCAACGACGTAGTACGACGGTACGCCCGAGGAACCTGAATCTTGTAAAATTCGGTGCAACGACGTAGTACAACGGTACGCCCGAAGATCCGAACTCCATAAAAACGTGGGTCGCTAGCCCACAAAAATTGGGTCGAAACCCCAAGAAATAAATAGGTCGTCAGCCTATAATAAAAATGAGGTGAAACTCAATAAACCGAGGTACCGTCCCCTTCATGGACAAAGAAACATAGCATAGCGCTAGCCTAAATCATAAAAATGATCCTTAATGATCATCAAGAAAGTGTCAATTACTCCAAGCTAGTAAATATATGAGCTTAGCTTCATGTCCCATAACCACTAGATTAACTTAAATATTTACGAACAAATTGTTGATCTCCACTAGAAAATTGTCACAAGAGATTCAATCGAACAAGTCCAAGAATTAACCAACGAAGTAAACACAAACGTTTCATACCACTTGTTTTACTAAGTCGTTTAATTAGATTTCTCATACGAGTGAGGTAAAGGCTTGTTTATACTGATAGATTGGAAAACGGTTTAAGAAACTAGCTTTTTAGTAAAATAGTGTTGAAATCGTTATGAAGAAAGGGTTTTGATATTTAATACTAGCATTGAAAACCTTTATATTTTGAAGTGACAAATCACAAAAATGATTGTAGAAACAATCAATCACTAAAATTCACATTCGAAGACGTGAATAAAAATCCAAAGAAATCGATACCGAATCCATCAAAATGGATATTCCTAAAATTCCCAAAGGAAAGAAGTCATCAAAGTCAATAACAAATGATAACAATAAAGAAGGAAAGAACACGAATCGATTAAATTTGGAAACCACGCAAAATAGGCGAAATAGTCAAAATAGTAACAGGTCGGTCGGCCGGCAACAGAGCTCGGTCGACCGTACCCTGTTCTGGAATATTCTCGGTAAGCAGGTCGGTCGACTAAGCTCTGTAGCTGGTCGACCGGACTAGAGACAGAGAAGTGCTATGCACTTTGGTAGCAGGTCGGTCGGCCGGCCTCAGAGCTCGGTCGACCGGAGCTTGTTTCCAGCTCCTCCCAGCCTATTTGAGTGAGGACCAAATCTCCAACAAATTTAAATCGATGAGCAATGGATGCTAGGGGTTCATTCCAATCGACCACCCAGCCCTATAAGCTCTTCGATGCATCACAAAATCATGATCAAAGATCAAAGATACGATTTTTAAGGATTTGGCTGTCAAAACACTACAATTGGAATATTCACAAAACCAACCCAAATCAAAATCAAATGCACATGAATAAGTGTTAGGAATTCATACCCAACATTCAAAGATAGATATAAGCATAGATGTGAGATAAAAATCTCAACTTTTCACAAAAACAATGAAGAAGAAGCTTGAAAGCAAAGGGAGAATCAACCACTCTTCAACACAACCTAAACGAGCTTGAATCTATGCTCAAAAAGAAGAACATTCCCAAAGTTAGGTTTAGGAATTTATGAAATTGATAGGAGAATGAGTTGGAGAAGAAGAAGAAGAGGCTTACCAAAGTTTCTTCTATTAGTTTGGAGCTAGAGCTTGATTTGCAAAGGAAAACTAGGGCTTGAGTTTCAATTTCCCATTCCACTCTCCATTGTTATAAAAGCTTGAGTATTAGGAAAATAGAAAGGAAGTAAATAAAGAGGAGAGAGTTGGGACTGAGTTAATAAGTGGGGTTATAGGGCTCAGCCCAAACCAAAACCCTAAGTGAAAAGTGGCAAAATTCCACTAACTCCAAACATATCAAAGTTTATACTTAAAAAGATCGCAAACGTCATTTTGAACTCAATGGGGGTAGTCTCGAGTCCTAATTTGGCTGTTTGCAAAAGTAGCTTTTCGGACTAAAATTCGACTAACGATGGAATAATTAAATAAAATATTTAAATACTCAATCGTAAAATATGCGGGTTGTTACAGACTCCCCTCCTTAAAGAAATTGTGTCCTCGCTATATTTAAGAACAAGATATAAAGTAACAACCATAAAAGCATATTCAGCACAAAAGAAATTTGAAATAAAAAGTTCACCTCAAAGAGCACGAGAAAGTAAGTCTGGATGTGTTCGCTCGATGAATTCTCTATATTCCCAAGAGCAATCCTTAGGGTTTGAGGACCATTGAACTTTAACAAGCGGAACAACTTTATTTCGAAGGCGCTTGACCTCCGAAGCAATAATACGAATAGGATGTTGCTCATAAGTTAAATTAGGTGAAACTTCAATTTCCTCCACAACACCGGGGTCAAGAATAGAATTGGAATGTCGAAGACATTTCCGTAATTGAGAAATGTGAAACACGTCGTGAATAGCAGAAAACTGAGCTAAAAGGCGATAAGCCACGGAACCAATATATTCAGCGATGGAAAATGGACCAATAAATCGAGGTGCTAACTTTCCCGATCGACTGAAAAGTACAAAACCTTTCATAGGTGAAACACGAATAAACACAAGATCTTCCATAGAAAATTCTAATTTCCTTCTGCGGTTATCGGCATAGGATTTTTGCCTACTTTGGGCTTCTTTCATCCTATGACGAATAAGGTCAATCTTCTCAGTGGAATCTTGAATAAAATCTAGACCTAAAACCAGCTTCTCACCGGCCTCAAGCCAACAAGAAGGAGAACGACATGGCCTTCCATAGAGTGCCTCAACAGGAGCCATACCAATACAAGATTGGAAGCTATTTATTATAGGAAAACTCAACAAGAGAAATATGATCCTCCCAACTTCCACCAAAATCAAGAACACATGCACGAAGAAGATCTTCAAATGTTTGATTCACACGCTCAGTTTGTCCATCGGACTGGGGATGATAAGTGGTGCTAAAATTAAGCTTCGTTCCCAAAGCTTTTTGAAGACTCTTCCAAAATCCACTAGTAAACAATGGATCACGATCACTAATAATAGAAGTAGGAACTCAATGCAATTTAACAATTTCTTTAATAAAGAGTTTGGCCAAAAGAGGTATGGTCCGATTGGACCGAACGGGAATAAAATGGGCGGATTTAGTAAGTCTATCAACTATAACCCATAAGCTATCATGGCCCGAACGAGAACGAGGAAGGCCGTCTATAAAATCCATGGAAATTTGATCCCACTTCCAAATTGGAATTTCTAAAGGTTGCAATAACCCACCAGGCCTTTGATGTTCGGCTTTGACAAGTTGGCAAGTCATGAACACTTAACAAAGTTAGCAATATCAGATTTCATTCCCTCTCAATAATAAAGTCGCTTCATATCTACTTACATTTTACTGCTACCGGGATGAATGGTGAATTTAGAACGATGTGAATCTTCTAAAATATCTTTACGAAGATCACTAATATTTGGCATGATAAGTCTACCAAATTTTCGAATACCACCACGATAACCAATATCAAAGTCTTTCAAAACTTCAATATCATGTTTTTCCCTAAAATTTTGGCCAAGAAAAGCCAATTCGGGATCCAGCTTTTGAGCTTCAAGAATGCGGTCTAAAAGAGAAGGATGAGCCTCAAGGCTACATAAAACAAGAGATGAACATAAATCGGAAACATGATCTCGAATCTTGCAAGTGGATAAAATTCCGAGATCATTCCATTCGGATATCATCATAGAAACAACTTCTTCTTGCTTGCGACTAAGTGTATCGACAACTCGATTTCCCTTTCCAGGAGTATAAAGGATATCAAGATCATAAGGTGCAAGAAATTCGAGCCAACGTTGTTGACGCAAATTAAGTTCCTTTTGCGAAAATAGATACTTCAAAGATTTATGATAGGTGTAAAGAATAAATTTTTCTCCCAAAAGATAATGACGCCAAATATGAAGGGAGAAAACAATGGTCGCGAGCTTTAAATCATGAGTGGCATATCTAGTCTCGGCTGGCTTCAATTGCCTAGAAGCATAAGCAACAACACGTTCTTTTTGCATAAGAACGGCACCCAAACCAACGCGACTAGCATCGGTATAAACAACAAAATATTGATTCCCCTCGGGAATAACAAGAATAGGAGCATCGGAAAGGAGTTCTTTTAATTTCTGAAAAGAAGTTTCACATTTGTCCGACCAAATGTATTTAACACCTTTCTTTGTCAAACTAGTAAGAGGCACAGAAATTTTAGAAAAGTCCTTTATGAAACGGAGGTAATAACCTGCCAATCCAAGGAAGCTACGGATCTCCGTCACACTCTCCGGTCTCTTCCAATTTTGAATTACTTCAATCTTTGGAGGATCCATGGAAATTCCGGATTCGAAAATAATATGACCGAGAAACTTCATACGAGATTGCCAAAATTGGCATTTAGAAAATTTTGCTTTCAATTGATTGCTCCTAAGAGTTTCCGACACAATCCTAAGATGCTCTTCATGCTCCTCCTCAGCTTTAGAATACACAAGAATATCATCAATAAAGATGAGAACAAACCGATCGAGGAAGTCTTTGAAAACTCTATTCATAAGGTCAACGAAATAATTCGGAGCGTTCGTTAAGCCAAATGGCATAACAAGCCATTCATAAGATCCATGACGAGTACGGAACGATGTCAAAGAAATGCTATCCTCTGCAATACGAAGCTGATGAAAACCGGTAGCTAAGTCTAATTGTGAAAAGACCCTAGCACCACTAAGTTGATCGAATAGATCATAAATCCGAGGTAAAGGATATTTATTCTTGATAGTAAAATCATTAAGCTTGCGTTAGTCAATGCAAAGCCTAAGTGTACCATCAGATTTCTTCACGAAAATAGTCGAAGCTCCCCACGGAGAGGAACTAGAGCGAATAAATTGCTTCGTCTCCAATTCGGATAATTGTATGCGCATTTCCTCATTTTCTTTATTGAGACATACGATAAGGAGGACGAGTGATAGGTTGAGCTCAAGGGATGAGATTAATTCTGAACTCAATTGCTCGCTTAGGTGGTAATCCAAAAACGGGCTCAAATACGTCGGAAAATTAAGAACAACGTGAATAAGAGAAATTATATCTTCCTCATCATCATTATCGTCATCACGAGGATTTTGAGAATATAAAGATGTAGATAAAGTGGAATCCGAATCTTTGAGAATAATAGAAATCTGCTTAACAGATTGAGGTTGTCGAAGATGAATAGTTCGCTCAGGGCATAGGATATGAGCTTCATAACGGTTAAGCCAATCCATTCCCAAAATCATTCCAAAGCCTAAGTAACGCATAACATGCAAATCGGCTAGAAAAGAGAAATCGCACAAAATAATCTCCACATCTTTACAAAGCAAACTAAGAGTTGCGGATCCACCAACCGGATTCACAATTCTCAAAGAAGTCGTTAAAGCAACAACACTTAAAGAAAAAGTATCAACGAGTTCTTTTGAAATAAAAGAATGGGATGCACCCGTGTCAAAAAGAACTCGAATAGGCTGATCACGAAACATAATAATGCCATCAAGGATAGAATGAGAAATACCTTGACCACGAGATGTGTTTCTAGGGGCTTTAGCAACATTAAGCTTTCCCTCCTTCCTGTTTTGAAGTTTGGGACAAGAAGATAAATAATGATCCGAGCTTTTGCAATAGCGACAAAAGAGAGGTTTCAGACATTTGTTCGCATAATGGTACTTAGAACCACAATTGTAGCATTTCCCACCCCTTGGGGCAGAAGCTTTTGCTACCGGAATTGCTTGCTTCCCTTTCTTGTTGGGATAAGACACTTTGAACTTAATAGGCCATTTCTTGTTGTTGAATTTTGGTTTGGCACCCATAACATCAGCATCACTCTCTTTATCTGCCTCTTCAAGACGAAGAGCGATATCAATATGCTGATCAAATGAAACTTCTAATTTTAGAAGTAATGGCTTCTTGAGACTCTTGTTCAAGCCATAAACAAATCTTTGATTTTTCTTCAATGGGGTGTTAATGTATTCAACTCTGCATTTGGAAAGAGATTCGAAAGATGTGACATAGTCTGTCACAGAAGATTCACCTTGAACAAGGTTAATAAAGCGGCGAGCCAATGTCACCTTCTCTGCTTCTGGTATGAATTTTAACTCGAAGTGCTCTCGGAATTTCTCCCAAATAAGATCCGCTTCAATAATTTCAGAAATCAGAAGCTCGTACCAGTCCAATGCTCTTTCCTAGAGCATACTAGAAGCCACCTGAATACGGTGAAGATCAGTAAGATTCATGCGAGAAAAGATTCGATCTCATTATCTCAGCCAAGCCTGGACTTCAATAATAGTTTCAGGACCCTTGAATGGCTTCCCACCCAAGTTGTTATAGTCGTTGCACAAGCGTGCAAATCCAGACTTAGGATGAGTTGGTTCCGGATTAGAACCGGCTGCTTGAGCATTCTTTACTAGATCAAGAAGCTGCTGGGCAGACATAAAAACTCCATCTTGGGGAGTAGCACTAGATTGACCAGCGCTGGGACGGCCTGGTCTAACCATTTCCCTTCCTTTAGAAAGAAGGAAAGAAGAAGAAAATGGTTATTCACGAAATGAATATCAAGCAATCGTGATAGATAAAACAAGGAATCATAGAGAAAATAGGATGAATCGGTACGAAGACTCGAATTAAATCCTAAAGCACAATTCCTAAGATGGACTTAGGTCGATGATCCTTGCTAGATTATTCTACACTGTTCCGAAGTTTGGCTCTGATACCATGCTGTGACGCCCCACCTCTATACCCACGCTAGCCAAGGATACTACGGTGTAATGCCGTCAACTAGCACGGAGAATAAGGCTGTTGAGGAGCGACCATCTATATAATTGCTTTGTGCGAGTACCGATATGCCAGATAAAATATAACTTGCATTCTTTTCAAGAGGAAATCCGACATACCGAAACAAACTAAAAGCTACTACACAGTGGCTATAATGTCTTCGGAAACAAATATAGAAATAAACATAACATAAATCGGTCACAGATAATTCATATCATAAAGGCGGAAAAAGATATGAATATAACACATGACAGTGTACATCAGAGTAGTGGTCAAACAAGATCCACAATATCACAAAAGAATGGTTACAAGTGCTAGACAAAAGAATATGTATACATCAAGGAGTCTATATCTGAAAGGTATACAACAAAAACTGCTACTCTATGTAGTTAACCAAAAGTCAGGATGATAATCCTAGAAGTGAAGTCAAACAGAAGCACATGTAACATCTCGGTCGGACCTGGGTATTATTTAATAAGAAAATAATAAACGGTCAGTCTAGCTATAAATATCAGATGAAATGATATAGAATAAGAGATATGACTAAACGTATAATAATCACAATGCCAAGTTGTGATAAATAAGTAATTTAAAATCAAAAGGAGATTAATCGATTCACAAAAATCTTCTCAAAGATCAGAAGGAATGTCATACTCCTTATTTCATTCACCAAGCCACAAATATTGACAACATATAAATGCCAATCATAAAATTGGTGAAATTCAAATTCTAGAAATCATCAACAGAAATCCGAAAATCACAAAAATGATCGTAGAAACGTTCAATCACAAAAGGGGGGAGGCCTATCACAAAACGGGAGCATGAAAACTCACCAACACGTGTGTCACAAAACGGGACGCTATCCCATGGTCACTAACCATAGAGCCGGTGCAATGACGTAGTACAACGGTACGCCCGAGGAACCTGAAAATCTTAATATTCGGTGCAACGACGTATTATAATGGTATGCCTGAGGAACCTGAAACTTGTAAAATTCGGTGCAACCACGTAGTACAATGGTACGCCCAAAGATCCGAACTCCATAAAAACGTGGGCCGCTAGCCCACAAAACTTGGGTCGAAACCCTAAGAAATAAATAGGTCGTCAGCCTATAATACAAATGAGGTGAAACTCAATAAAACGAGGTACCGTCCCCTTCGTGGCAAAGAAACATAGCATAGCGCTAGCCTAAATCACAAAAATGATCCTCAATGATCATCAAGAAAGTGTCAATTACTCTAAGCTATTAAATATATGAGCTTAACTTCATGTCCCATAACCACTAGCTTAACTTAAATAATTACAAACAAATTGTAGATCTCCACTAGAAAATTGTCATAAGAGATTCAATCGAACAAGTCCAGAATTAACCAATGAAGTAAACGCAAACGTTTCATACCACTTGTTTTACTAAGTCGTTTAATTAGATTTCACATACAAGTGAGGTAAAGGCTTGTATATTGAAAAACAGTTTAAGAAACGAGCTTTGTAATAAAATAGTGTTGAAATCGTTTTGAAGAAAGGGTTTTGGTATTTACTACTAGCATTGAAAACATTTATATTTTGAAGTGACAAATCACAAAAGTGATTGTAGAAACAATCAATCACTAAAATTCATATTCGATGACGTGAATAAAAATCCAATGAAATCGATATTGAATCCATCAAAATGGATATTCCTAAAATTCCCGAAGGAAAGGAGTCATCAAAGTCAATAACAAATGATAACAACAAAGAAGGAAAGAACACGAATCGATTAAATTTGGAAACCATGCAAAATAGGCGAAATAGTCAAAATAGTAACAGGTCGGTCGGCCGGCAACAGAGCTCGGTCGACCGGACCCTGTTCTGGAAAATTCTTGGGAAGCAGGTCAGTCGACTAAGCTCTGTAGCTGGTCGACCGGACCAGAGACAGAGAAGTGCTATGCACTTTGGTAGCATGTCGATTGGCCGGCCTCAGAGCTCGGTTGACCGGAGCCTGTTTCCAGCTCCTCCCATCCTATCTGAGTGAGGACCAAATCTCCACCAAATTTAAAACGGACGAGCAATGGACACTAGGGGTTTATGCCAATCGACTACCCAACCCTATAAGCTCTTCGATGCATCACAAAATCATGATCAAAGATCAAAGCTACGATTTTTAAGGATTTGGCTTTCAAAACACTAAAATTGGAATATTCACAAAACCAACCCAAATCAAAATCAAATGCACATGAATAAGTGTTAGGAATTCATACCCAACATTCAAAGATGGATATAAGCATAGATGTGAGATAAAAATCTCAACTTTTCACAAAAACAATGAAGAAGAAGCTTGAAAGCAAAGGGAGAATCAACCACTCTTCTACACAACCCAAACGAGATTGAATCTATGCTGAAAAAAGAAGAACATTCTCAAAGTTAGGTTTAGGAATTTCTGAAATTGATAAGAGAATGAGTTGGAGAAGAAGAAGAGGCATACCAAAGTTTCTTCTATTAGTTTGGAGCTAGAGCTTGATTTGCAAAGGAAAACTAGGGCTTGAGTTTCAATTTCCCATTCAACTCTCCATTTTTATAAAAGCTTGAGTATTAGGAAAAGATAAAGGAAGTAAATGAAGAGGAGAGGGTTGGGGCTGAGTTAATAAGTGGGGTTATAAGGCTCAGCCCAAAACCAAAGCCCTAAGTGAAAAGTGGCAAAGTTCCACTAACTCCAAACATATCAAAGTTTATACTTAAAAAGATCGCAAACATCATTTCGAACTCAATGGCGGTAGTCTCGAGTCCAAATTTGACTGATTGCAAAAAGTAGCTTTTCGGACTAAAATCCGACTAACGATGAAATATTTAAATAAAATATTTAAATACTCAATCGTAAAATATGCGGGTTGTCACAATTTATTTCAAATTCTAAAAATAATCCCTTTATTACACTTTGAATCTAATTTATTTCAATAAGTTTCAAATTAATCGAATTAGATTCAATTTTAACCTTTTACTTACACATAAGTTTAGGTCATATTTAATTTATAATGTATTACTTCCCTAGTTATTTCTTTACATACTTCCCGTATTAATTTTACAATTAACCATAATTATTAAAGTAACGCTATTAATAAATACAACCCTATAATTACTCACATTTAAACGAACGTTATTTCGTTTTCCATTACTGTAACATTCATTTTTTATTATCACTTATTACAAATTCTAATTCTATTAACAAATAAGCAGGTGATTTATGATATGTATTACAAATTTTGAATTAATCACTATTCATTATTATTGACTTAATTTAGCATTACTTTCCTTGCATTAACATGGTTACTTAAAAAAATTCCCTATCCAATTGCAATTGATATTCTAATGAATACATTTACTCTTTCCACTATGTTATTAATTATCAACAAAGAAACGTTTATTAATTTCAACAACATTGTAATTACTAATTACCTAAATTGATTGTATACGTTTTCAATTATTATCATTCACTAGAATTCTATTCAACTTTCCATTTCTTGCAATAACTCATATACTATACTTTTTCATATAAATAAACAAGGTTCCAATAAATAGGATTTATTCAATTCACTCCCTTTAAATTAAGTCTATTACAATCAATGTAATATTTCATCAAATACTAATTGACCCAATTATTTCATTTATACCGGTCATATCATCTAAAATAATTTACCAAAATTAAATGTTCGGTTTATAGATTATTACTCGCGTTAACAAAATTCCTTAATTTATTAAAATTACTGTTTAACAACGTTTTATTACATTAAATCAATTTAATTTTTCCTTTAATTTCTCATATTCAATTTATATACACGTAAAAATCCTTTCACTACTTAAATTCATTTGAAGTAAATTTGAATTTCTATAAATAGGTTTTAATTACCATTGTTATAGTTTACTTTATCTTTCATTTCCGATATTAATTTATAAAGTTTTTTTTTGTTTCTACTAAATTAAACTACAAAAGTCTTATTAAATTGACAAATTTAATTGTCAAAATTTACGGGTCGTTACAACACGTCACCCTCGTCTCTCTCTCTCTACAGAAACACGCGCGCCCAAATTTCATGTCAAAACCCTAGAAGTTGCGTACGCTTCATCTGCTGCCGTCATCAACCACGGCTAAGCGCCTCCGCGCCGAAATCAACCTACCTCCTGACGTCACGACCCCACCATGCTCCTCCCCCACGCCTCGCGCGACCCCAATCGTCAACGAACCCAGATAAAATTGCAGTTGCCGCCTCTCCGAACGAATCCTAATCCAATTTTCACGACAAATCCAACCGTCAGATCGACGTGCAACCTATGCTGATGCAATCCCCTCAGCGAGCTCTACAAAACTCCTAAATCAATTTCACGATCCGATGAAGTTGATCGTGGCACTACGAACGACCGAGAATAAAAAAGCGATTTCTGGCCAAACGATGAATTGTTGAAAAACGAATACCACCAGTGAACTACGCTAGTCGAGAGCTTCAACGTATATTTTTTTCAGATTTTTCTGAGAACTTTGAATTTTATGCTTTTGATTTTACTTGCAATCGGATCTGAAAATGTAGAATTTTGTCTGCCATTGAGGAAGAGGAGGAATAGAATGACTTTACATACAGACTAATGAGAATTAGGGAGGCTAGGGTTTATAGCAGGATATTTATAGAGAAAGTTGGAATAGAATAAATGGATCGGGTTGAATACGCGCTAACGACTAAGTGGACCAAAAACCCTGTTATGACCCCGAAACGAAATTGGGTAAACCCATATATCAAAATAGGTGTTTTAAAATATTTTAAACGCAATGGAAAAGGTTTCATGTCCAAATTCCCTTGTATGAAGAAGTTATGCTAAAATCAATATTTTTCAAATTGATTACAATTGAATTCAATTTCGTTTATTTCAAGGCATTTTGAGTCCGTACGATCAAACGACAAGTCCGATCGCTACAATAATTCACTGTTACGGATACGGTGAAACTGGTTTCATCGAAATCCGAGTCATTGGCCAAAATGGCTATTTTTATACTAATTAAATAAATTAAAAATAAATTAATTAAATCACTTTTTAAACTTCAACTCTATAAATAACAAATTTCATCAAATTTAACTTTCTTAATCATTTTTAAAAATTTAAACTAGTCTAGATATAAATTAAAAGTTGATAAATTTATCAATTGCAGTGTTATATATTTTTCTTTCCATTTATTTTGCAATATACTCAATTACTGAATTTTATACTTCAATTAAATTAATAAATCTTTCTTTCTATACTTTAAATCAACCAATAGTCATATTGTCCAGTCTATTATTATCAAAAGGATGCAATATACATTGGTTTGTAGCTACTGCATTAATATTTATTCATTTCTTCATTATTACATAACCTCATTAATTATCATTCATTTATTTATAGTAATTATGCTTAATCAAATTTCTTAGCCTCCCAACTGTTTACTTAAGTTACTAACCATTTGTTTATAATACTTCCCTTCCTATTATATTCTATTAGAAGCAATTTCAATTATACCTAAGTTTATAATACATGAACAACAAATTATTATTTATTAATAATTCCCATCAAATACCTCATTTGAACTTATTTCTCAATTCACCAATTACGACCTAAAATATAAATTTACGTTTCTATTAAATTTACATTCCCCTTTCCGTTACTATCTTAATAATCACTAAGTAACGTTTAGTATGAACTATAAATATTATAACTGCTTAACGGACATTGATTTTATAAATTTACACTTTATTATGTATTCTTCATCAGTTAACATAATTTTGAATTCCTTTCATGATTTACGAATTTCAATCAATCCTAACTTTACCTTCCGTTTCAATTAATAGGGTGTGCACAAATTTCGTTAATGCATTAATTCTTATTAATATAACATTAAGGCTCATTTAATTCCAATTGATTCACATTTTAATTATTAAACCAAATAAACGGGTAACTTAATACGTGCGTTGCCATGACTTTAATTACACCTATGAATTCCTTATTATAAAACATATGTTACAATTCTTAAATACTTCTGCTTTCATCTAATTACCATTAAATAAATTATTATTTTCACAATAACAAATTTCAGTATTTCCCAGAGCTTCCCTTTCCATTTATAATTTTATTGAGTTTACATTAATAATTATTTTCTTCCATTTCTTTAATTCAAAAACTTGTTCTATTGTGAATACCGTTAACATTATTTCCAAATATCCCTTAATTGATATAATCATGAACTTTTATTTATTGTTATTCCAATTTATACAAAACTCAATTTATACAAATTCAGCTTTGACTAACTTTGTTGCCTAAATTTACATGCAGTTACTTTTAATAAATAAATTATTGCATTGGTTAATCCAACAGTTACTTTTAATTTCTCATTTTATATTTTATAACCAATTGTAGCAACTTACACTCTTCATAAATGGGATTTCACTTCAATTGTCAAAATTAATTTTTTTATAACCATTGCTAAATTACATTCTTAACATTTACTTCAATATAGGTTATAAAAATTTTATTTCTTCCTTTAATTACAAAATATCATTAATTTACCCAATTTTATTTACCAGAATTTACGAGTCGTTACACTCTCCCCCACTCAAAACTTTTCGTCCCTGAAAAGGAAAAAGAAGCAAGAAGAAAGAATTAAATAAACAATACGTCTTATTCAAAATATTAACTTTATAAACAAATAATTTACAAAATTTATTACTTTAAATAAAATATACCCATTTTATAACCATTAAATCTTCTTATACTTAAATAAAAAAAGGTTGTAAAACATTTTCAAAAATTTTCTAAGTCCAAAATTTTACGGAAAATTTCGGCAGGGTCTCCTTTGTACGGAGAGGCTCGGTAGAAAATATAATATCAAATATAACAAAATATCACATATAATATCCAAAATATTATACCCTAATACGGGAAAATATATAAAATAGCACTATAAAACTGTAATCCGAGAACGTACCTATTTGTCGGGCAATTAACGCTTAATTATGAAACCAAAAGCAGTAGCAATTGCTTCCATAACCTGTATTTCACTTATATAATTCAAAAGAGTTAATAATTGTATAAAATGAAATATTTAGAGTTGTTTTAATCAATAACAACAAATCCATCAATCACTAGCAACAAAGCATACAACCATCACATAAAAATAAACCCACATCAATCATTCAGTCATATCAAACAAAACAAATAGTTGTTTGGGTTTAAAACTTCAAATTGTACAGAATGAAAAATAAACTACTAAGTTTATCCTTCACGTAACTGTCTTAGGTGAAACTAAATAGATTATTCATTCATCCAAACAATTTTAAAATATCCTTACCCAAACTACCATAGACCAAACAACAACAAATTCCAAACAATAAATCAAGTTAATTTTTGTTAATTTCATTTCAAACTATTGTTGTTTGATTTTTTTTATCCATATTCTGATTTATCTTTTTAATTTTACATTTTTTTCTTGCAAATTTTCATTTTTAACTCGATTCCTTTGCGTATTACTTCATTTATTTACTGTTTAATTTCATTTATTTACGGTATTCAACTTTTTGTTTATTAAAATAATTAACTTCAACATTTACTTAAGTCTATAATTACTTAATTACAACATTTACCTTCTATCATATTTCATTATAGTAAGATTTCCAGTATAACTTAGATTTATAACAATTACAACATCAATTCTTAAGAATAAAATAAATTTTATTGAACATTTCATTACATACTTTTACTTATACCACTTCCATTACATTTCTTATTAAACATTTCAACTTTTAATATTCGGTAAGTTATATATGAATTAAAGAATGCAAATGAAACCTATACAAGTTTTACCTCATTTCTTTTAATTTAATCTAATGTTCAATAATTACGTCTTTTGTTTTATAAGTTACAATTTCAACTTTCTTCTTATTTCATTTATAACCTATCCTTTAATTCCTTTTTATTTATAACTTAGAATTAAATCTCTTATTTCTTTTAGATGTTTCAATTATTAATTACTTACGTTCAAATTCACTACAATAACTGAAACTATTAATTAATGGAAACTTAAGGATTTAAATGCCGGGTTTTATTCAAAATCATTTTAAAATAATAGATAAATGTATATACTTACACTTTTTATATCCGATTATATTTAAAACAGTTCAAAAATTTATATTTTCTTATCAAAATAAATCTGCAGTAAAACTACTACTGTGGCCTTCCCACTTTGAAACTCGAAAATGAATGCCGATGATGCGTGCACTCATCACCGAAATTATTTTCCAATGACAGAGAGGGGAATACAAAACTTATTTCTTTCCAAATTCCTTTTTAAAAAATTATATGGAAATATTTATATCAGAAAATACTTCTAAAATATTATTATTATATTTCAAAATCATTCAAAAGAAACTTTCAAAACCCCAGAACTTATGTTCTAAATTTCCAATTTTCATTTATTTCATTTTCAATCTTATTTCAACTATTATTTATAAATTTCATTACCTAACAACCAATATATTGCAACCAAATATATATATCATTTATAAAAATTTATTTTATATATATAAATAATATAATAAGCAAAATTATTTCATTCACCTATGTTAAACAAATATTATGTCGGTCGGTCCTATTAAGTGTTTAGAAATCCCTATTGATGTCATAGCGTCCCATGCATCGACCAGAATTTATAAATACAAATGGAACAAATTAACACAATATTAAAACCTTCTAATAACACTAACAAATACGCTCTCTCGTATATATATACACTCAGCGACTCCCATAGGGTATTACTACCATATTAATAAAGAGTCAAACCCCACAAAGCTAAGATTTATCGCTAAACCAAAGATCTGATACCAGATGTAATGTCCTGCCTTTTCGAACGTTTTAAATTGACACATGTGCAAATTCAAACCATACAGAAAGGCGGATTGTTATGGGGTAAATAAGAAAAGCAGGGAAAGAAAAAACAAATCAGAATCTTGCAGCGGAACGATAAAATATAATAGTCAATATACAGTTCATAAACCTGTTTTACAAAACATTTGATTTTTCTTTATACAATAAATATCAGAGTTCACATAGCATAGAATACGAATAATGCAGCGGAAAGAAAAAGTGAAGTGGAATAATATAGTAGATAGTAGTACTACTAATCATCGTCTTCTTCCTTCAAAAAAATGCTTCAATTCCTAAAACGCTCGGACTGACCCGAGCGAATTGAAAAGACAAAACACTCGAGTCAGAACTAAAAGATCTTATGTAAGTTAAATCAACTGAAATATATATGAGTGCAGTAACTTAAGAGATGCTTGGGATTCACATATCTTAAGGATCCATTAAACTATTTACTATGTAGTATATTTCGCTATTATAATAGTGTCTAATTGTAAAATAAACTTACTTTTAAATAGCGTTAAGGGGTTACCCATATAGCTCTTAACACAAATAATGCCAATAGTCTATAAAGTACCGTAATACCTCCTGATAGAGAAGCTACCAGAGGATACTCCATAGGTACGACACAAATAGAAACTCGTACAAGGCGCGCTAGGGTAGATGATACGGTACAACTAGGCAATGCCTGGGTAGATATACCAATTACGCTTCTGGGTCGGTGGTAAGGGTTAGCTGCTACTACCTGCCACCTCGAGAAACACCCTCAAATCAAAGAAATCAAAAGTGGCCACCAAATCAATCCAAAGGTCAAAGTATAATATCGAAGGGATGCGTCCGATCAAAGGTGATACCTCAATTAACCCTTCAATCGCTCCTATTTTAGCCACCTTATGCCAACTCACGGGAGTTGGGTCCACGTATTTACCTCAAAGGAAACGTCGCCACCATCCTACTTCATTCCTGAATCTCCACCGCGTACACGGTTGTTAAAGTGGTTTTTGGAGTTGGCAGAGAGTATGACAACTTCCGATCCTGGTCTCTTCAACAACCAATCGTTATTATAACACCGTGGTCTTTTTCAAAATAGTTCATACTTTAAAACCAGAATAAAATATCCTTTTTTTAAAACCATATAAATACGATATCATTTTCCTCTTTAAAACCAAATTAATATGATATCATTTCAAATATATCCTTTTTCTAAAACCACCACTTTAACATACATTTGAACGATAACCCTTCAAAACATAATACTTCGAAATCCATAGCTTCAAAACCATAACTTCCAAAACTTAAAAGGTTCGGATATTCAACAGTATATAAAATAAAATGGTTTGAATTTAAAATTTCTTTATAAAGTAAATAATTTCCACGACTTTACATTAAGTCTAAATCCATAAATTTTAAATTCACTTTCAGTTTTAAATAAACCACTTCACTTTAAATATATTTCAAACTTTGAGTATTAAACAATTAGAACTAAGGTTGGAAATTTCTATCCAAAAATTCAATGTCCTATTATTTAGTTTGAAATATTTGCATAATCAATCCATAATCATTTAAATAAAACTCAAATTACCTATAACTAAATTTTTCCTTCAATTTATTTATATTGGAATATGCATTTAGTTCATCTTGAATAAAAATTCAGTTACAAATATCATACCTTTTAAAATATTAAGTTAGTAAGTTCTACATCAACTTATGGAGTTTAATTCTTAAATAAGCTCAGTTCCAAATAAATTTCCAATTTACCTTCCAATCTTAATTGATTTAAATCATTAAAACTCTATATATATTCAATATCTTAAACATGTACTTAACCATATAATATAAAATAATCAACCCCATTATTCACTTATTTATTTATTTAACAAAATTATAAATAGCTTAAATTCCAAAATTTGACTATATATGTATATATAAAAAAATATTTACATAATATCAAAATTTTATATTTATTCAACCTTATCCTATCCAAACCATAGAAATCATTTTCAAAATATTATATATATATATATATATATATACATATATATATATAGACCAACGATGTCTGTATAAAATTTTCTATCCTATGATTAAGTGATACGGATATTTATCATTTCAATCCGCAAATTTAAAAATAAAATTTTACGATTATATATCATTCCAAACCGCAATCCCGAATGCAAAAAAAAAAAGCATAATAACTTGCAGTTTATAACAATACAAAATACAGCATCCATTCATCCAATATCAACCATCAACCATTTATCACAATCATCATCCAAATTCAAACAATAGCATCAATAGAACGGATAATAAACAACAGGTATTAAATAGCAGTTTATATTCAATAATAAATTAAATAACTGTTTAACTGGCAGTTTATATGCAATGAATAACTAATTAACAATTTAACTAGCAGTTTATATGCAATGAAAAATTAAATGACAATTTAAATAAATAAATGCAATTTAACCGGAATGATAAAACAATTATGTCAACAGTCATAAATAAATTTCTACTCATACCATAAATTAATTTAACAAACATAAGAAGTTTTAGAAGTCATTAGTGGGTTAAAACACTCACCTTTTGAATTTAAATTGAATTCAAATCCAATTTAAACCCAAAAATTCAACAGCCTCAGAATCTGTCCAAACCAAAGCCAAAGTGTCCGGAATCCCAATACGAACCTAGCGGAGAAAACCGCGCGCGAAACGGATCACGTATGTGAAATTTATTCACGTTAGAACGTTAAAATTTCAATTTAAAATTAAATAATAGGAAAGAAAAACAGCCCCCGCCTATTGGGACACGTCACCCTCGTCTCTCTCTCTCTCTACAGAAGCACGCACGCCCAAATTTCGTGTCGATCCCTAGAAGTTGCGTACGCTCCATCTGCCACTGTCATCAACCACGGCTACGCGCCTCCACGCCGAAATCGACCTACCTCTTGACACCGCGACCACACCGTGCTCCTCCACCACGCCTCGCGCAACCCCAAACGTCAACGAACCCAGATAAAATTGCAGACGCCTCTCCAAACTAACCCTAATCAAATTTTCATGAAAAATCTAACCGTCAGATCGACGTGCTACCTATGCCGATGCAATCCCCTCAGCGAGCCCTACAAAATCCCTAAATCAATTTGACGATCCGATGAAGTTGATCGTGGCACTACGAATGGCCGAGAGTTAAATCACGATTTTTGGCCAAACGATGAATCAGATTGAAAAACGAATACCACCAGTGAACTACGCTAGTTGAGAGCTTCAACATATAGTTTTTCTCAGATTTTTCTGAGGACTTTGAATTTTATGCTTTGGATTTTATTTGCAATTGGATCTAGAAATATAGAATTTTTCTGCCATTGAGGAAGAGGAGGAATAGAATGAATTTACGCACAGACAAATGAGAATTAGGGAGGCTAGGGTTTATAGCAGGATATTTATAGAGAAAGTTGGAATAGAATAAATTGATCGGGTTGAATATGTGCTAACGACCAAGTGGCCCAAAAAGCCCGTTCTGACCCAGAACGAAATTGGGTAAACCAATATATCAAAATAGGTGTTTTAAAATATTTTAAACGCAATGGAAAAGGTTTCACATCCAAATTCCATCGTATGAAGAAGTTATGCTAAAATCAATATTTTTCAAATTGATTTCAATTGATTTCAGTTTCGTTTATTTCAAGGCGTTCCGAGTCCGTACGATCAAACAACAAGTCCGATCGCTATGAAACTTGAAATCCTACAATAATTCACTGTTACGGATCCGGTGAAACTTGTTTCGTTAAAATCCGAGTCAGTGGCACAAAGGGCTATTTTTATATTAATTAAATAAATTAAAAATAAATCAATTAAATCACTTTTTAAACTACAACTCTATAAATAACAAATTTCATCAAATTTAACTTTCTTAATCATTTTCAAAAATTTAAACAAGTCTAGATTTAAATTAAAAGTTGATAAATTTATCAATTGCGGTGTTATATATTTTTCTTTCCATTTATTTTGCAATAAATTCAATTATTGAATTTTATACTTCAATTAAATTAATAAATCTTGATTTCTATACTTTAAATCAACCAATAGTCATATTGTTTGGTCTATTATTATCAAAAGGATGCAATTTACATTGGTTGGTAGTTATTGCATTAATATTTATTCATTTCTTCATTATTACATAACCTCATTAATTATCGTTTATTTATTTATAGTAATTATGCTTAATCAAATTTATTAGTCTCCCAACTGTTTACTTAAGTTTCTAACCATTTGTTTATAATACTTCCCTTCTTATAACCATTAAATCTTTTTATACTGAAATAAAAAAAAGGTTGGAAAGCATTTTCAAAAAATTTCTAAGTCCAAAATTTTACGGAAAATTTCGGTCGAGTGTCCTTTGTACGAAGAGGCTCGGGAGAAAATATAATATCAAATATAACAAAATATCACATATACTATCCAAAATACTGTACCCCAACACGGGAAAATATATAAAATAGCGCTTGTTTGAAACTTGGTGATGTCTTTGTTTATCTCTGTTTCAATTTGTTTCAATAATTTTGGTATTGTATTTATATTTATGTATGGTCTTGTTTTATTATATATACAAGATATACATCTTGGCTCTCATTCCTCGTGAATCAAATCGTGCTATCGTGCTTTTCGAATTCTCTTTTATGTGTATTGCTTGCGAAATCCATCTTTAAAGAGGTGAGTAAATTCACACATGACATATATGCCTATATAATTGTGAAGTGACACTAAGTGAATGTGTAGAAAATTTTAAATTATTTTATACCTGCCTATGATATCATTTATATGATGTTAAACCCTGTTATTAACTTGTCACGTTATCTGTTATATTCTATTCTATTATATTGTTTGTTTATTCCTGTTTCTCACACTGCAAGTTCTCTGTAGAATAGAATCACTATAGGTTGAAATGATACATACCCGAACAGACTTTAGAATAGGGAAAATCATTATGGGCTGAAATGGTAGGCCTGAACGATTTTTATTTATTTGTATTTGCCTTGGGATTTCGGGTTTGAAATAATCAAAACCCGGAAATTTTACTGATTACGGATTTAAATGATAATTTCCATATCACTTGATTTAGGTGTGAAACATTTTCGGACCCGTGGTTGATTTCAAAATATGGTTTCTTATAAATTTCATGTATTGTAAATGAAAGAAAAAAATATGAAATTTGATTTATATTGGATTTAAATGGTTCAGCGGTGATTTTCTAAAAGGTTAAATGTTATAAGTTAATAGATGGTTTAAGTTATAGTGTGAAAGTTGATTTAACTTAATAATGGGAATTTAAGTAAAAAATGGAATTATAAGCTTAAATAGGTAATTAATATAATTGATGTATGAATTGGATAAATATAAATAAAAGAAAATATCAAGTTATTTGTAAAATAAATTTAAGCAACTTATAGTGTATTTTGAATTTATGTAATTAGTTTAAAATGTTAAATAAATGGATGGTTAAATGGAAATTTGGAATTTAACTTGACTTGGAATTGTGAGATTTGGTTTTAAAATGGAAGTTTAAGTAAACTAAATAAAAGAGAAATTTAGTTTAATGTATGAAATGGTAATTTGAAACTTAAGTGATGAATAATTATTAAAAGGTAAAGAATGGGAAATTTGTATGCTTGAATTTAATAAGTGAAATTATTAATAATTATTTGTGAAATTTACTTTATAAAAATCATAAGTTCAAGGGTATTTAAATGGCCATTTTATAGTGGAAAATATGAAATTTTATAAGTTAAAAAGGGTTTAAATTGAAGTTTATTTGAAGTGTAACTGAATAAATGAACTCAGGAAAGGGTAAAATTTGGGAATTGAATATTTGATTTGAAGGAATAATGACTACGTTTTTTAATGGTTTAAATAAATGATTTTAATTCGGAATTATAAATCATTTTGAAATTTATAACCACGGGTACACTGCTTTGTGTGTCATGTGATTTCCTTGTGATTAATTGATGCACACCTTTGATTTTAAGAGGGTGGCTAGAGGTGAGCGGTTACTGCAGCTCTACGCTACCCTAGTCACAATAACACTATTATTTGCATTAATATGGATATTTGTAGGATTGAGTTTATTACTACTTAATTGATGGTTTGATTGATCCTTAAAGGATGGGCGATCCCAAGCATCCTTTAAGTAACGTTGCTATTACAGTTCACTTGAGTTGGTTTACATTGTATAAGTATGTATGTCCTAACTCGAGTGTTTGTGTTTTACTTTACGCTCGGGTCAGCCTGAGAAGCACAGCTTTGTATTCACCTTCTGGAGTTCGAGTTTTGCTGGAGCTTCTTTGTCTATCTATTCGTCTACTTCTTCGAGTTAGTTCCTATTTTGTATCTGTCTCTGTAATATTGTTTATGTATCCCGACTTCTATTTTATCTATTTTACTGTGAGATTTTGTATATGTTTTGAGTGGATGTGCATAGTAGCTTCATGAACTACTATGGTATTTTATTTCCGTCGTGAGTATTCTGATATTTCTGTGTCTGTGATTCTATGAATGATTTTATTTGCTCCAAATTTTATTACAATATGTTATTTTGAATTATTCAAGTCTGACATGTGTGGATTATTGCCGATTTGAATGGTCCAAAATAGTGGGTTGTTACATAACCTTATGTAATGCCATATATGAGCTAATGTCTTACAATAAATCATATTAAAAATGAAAGATAAAAGAATCTCCATGATTGCTCAGTAATAGCTAAGTTGTGACCTTCCCAACGATGAGTTAGATGAAGAGGATAATAGAGCCATCACGGCCAATAAGTAGTGAAGCTGTAGATTGAGTGTTTTTAATTTTATTTTTGGCAAGACCAAGTGCGTATTTACTTAAAGCACCGAAACACATAGTTGTTAACATGTTGGTGTAGTTTATGAACTTGAAAAGTAAAGGTTAAATTTGTGTCCGCCCTACACATTAATGCTTTGACATTGTAGAAGTTATAGCAGCTTGTAGATGTAAAACATTAAAATGACACTTGATTACATGTAGATACATGAGATGTGTTATATTAGATGTTATTATCACAAAGCAATAACCGATAGGGTACTTTACCATGTATCTAAAATTGCTAAACCGTAGGGTGCCTATGAAATAACAGTAATCTCAAAATATGTTATAGTAATATCAAAATAAAGCAGCAAATGTAATAATAAATATGTTATATTTGGACTAACCAGCGTGTAATCTCAAAATAAAGCAATAAAATATTTTGAGTAAAATAAAGCAGCAAATGTAATATTTTGTGCTTTATTTGGACTAACCATCATGTTATAAAGCACCCTAGCAGCAATCTCAAAATATGTTATAGTAATCTCAAGATATTTTGACAAAATAACAGTAATCTCAAAACAAAGCACGAAGAAATCAACAAAACAATCATTTTTAAACCATGACATAATACTACATAATGGAGTCCTTTCAGTGTCTTATTTGAAGGAAAGAACAATTGTAAAGGTGTAAAGATAGTAATGTTGGTGGTATCCTGTATGGAGTCAAAGGCCATTGTACTTTCAAGTAACCGATATGTTGATCATTGATTAAGATTCGAAGGTCGGTCAAATCATTACCGAAGGAATTCATGTCAACTTTTACAATTAATAGAGAAAGTAATAGTAAGAGATTGCATGTTTAGTGTAAATCATAAACTTGGTCTCATGTTCATCCAGATTTATTTTGAATAGCTACACTTGTACTCTTAAGTTCCCTTATCCTTGCTAATGGTTTATATTTCAATCAATTCCTATATTCCTTAAAGATGTTAAAGAAATAATATGTATTAAAAGGTGGATCAAAATCTAGCTTATCACAATTAGTTTATCAAATAAGGTTCAGCTGTATAAATCAAAAGAGGGGCAAATAATTGGAGTTGGCTATGAGGAAAGTGGAAATCAAGAAAATTGAGTTTCTTGATTAACTTATATATACCGAGAGAAATAATTATGAAAATAGATTAAAGAAAGCTTTTCAATTCTGGTAGTTATCCATGTTTTTTCAGTTGAATATTTAACTCAAAGAAATATATTGGTGTTGTTATTAATTAATATATACTCTCACATTACTTGAATTTATTACAAACGGGTTAATATCCAATCATAATTTACCTTTTATAGAAATCAATGGGCACTGGCTTCATGGAAATCGCTAAAATGTTATTACATGACTTATCCAAGGAAAATTACATAAAACACATAAGTAAGGTAAAAATATAAGCGAATTTTTTTACTAAAGGTGTACTTGATTGAGTTTCCAAGTTCCGCTTCATTACATGACTTATCGAACACAAATTTTTTTTTCAAAAATACCTGAAGATAAGCATAGCCAACTAAATGTAGTGTCATAAGTAAATCAGGTACATAAAAATTAATCACTACTCTTTACGATAATAGGCAAAATCGTGTATCTGCAACTCGATCATCCTCTTAACCTAATAAATTTTAGTTTATAGAATGCTTTATTTAGACGAACAATGTGATTTGAAGCATTACAGAGAACACTATAAGCTTTATATAATCTTGTGTCAAAACTTGGTTAAGCTACATGAAGTACATTCTATGCAATAGTTTGCAATATAATTGTTATTTCATATCAACGTTGGGATATCTAGACTGAAAATAACTAAAAGAACTGTGTGGAGAAGAAAAATCTTGGATCCGAGAGCTCAACTACACACCCCTAACACCCCCAACTTAGGTATGATTTAGGTTTTTGTTGATTATCATATTACTATTGCGTGCATTTAAAAGTATACATGTATAAAATACATGATTTAATAAACATTAAAAACAAATAAATAAAAATCAATTATTTTTCAACTACAAAAAATCCTTAGTGACAGCTCATGAGTCATGACACATATTAATTTGTGAGATACCAACTAATTGTTAATTACAGAAATAACTAACCATGTGATACAGAAATCTTTAATCTTAATAGAGAAAGTAAACATGGGTGAATTATGTATCACCTTTTTTCTGTAAAGTAAGTTTTAAATTTGATTTAATAAGAAATGTAAGAAGGAAGTCAATATCACTTCTCATACATTTCCAACAAATTTAACTCGTTAAGAAAACTCAATCTTTCCATTTCAGGGCAAAGTAGAATATAGTCTGCTTTCACATTTGTAAATTCAACCTACGATTTTTAACATAAACAAATAAATAAATTTAAACTTCTACCTTTGTGTGTTCCTATTCCCATACATTCCAATGTTGCAAGATATTTTCCCCCTCATTTCACATTTATCTCCACCACTTCAGCCTCAGCAACAACAAGTATGGCTTCCTAATTTATAAAAGAATGAGAATATTATATACAAAAGTTATTAAGAAGTGGTAATAATATATGGTTTGCTGATACATTACGAAAATAAAGGACAATGTAAGGGAATTGAACATTCAATATAAATTAGCAAATCAAATGGATTTAAATGCGTACACAAATTAATTCATTCAATGATTCATTATAGTTTCTACAGTAAGAAAAATATAAATTAAAAATTCTTTTGATGATCAATTCAAACATGAAACAATCATATGATCCATTTTAGTCAAAATCATTTTAGTTACATTTGTATTAATTATAAAATATTTTTATAATCCAAAAACGAAGAATGGGAATAGTTTTATGATTTTACCATTATATTCAGTGTTAACCTTAAATGCATAACTTTGTGATTAGATAGAGCATTTGGTTCGGTTTTGATGATATGCAAACGTTATTGCACTTCTTAAGCACGGGTAAACTTTCTTAGTACTAATAAATCAAATATAATAAATTATCGAAAACCACATAGTCTACAGCCTAATCTATAAATTAGCAATAAACGAAGAACATAATCGCAAATCGGTTTTGGAAGTTGTTAGATAATTCCACATGTTTAATACTTATATCTAAATTACTTATTGCATATAAACATGTATTACCTATATAATGCAACCTTTATCAATTCTTTTTGTATTTAAGCAATTGTTGCATGCATATTTTCTTTTTACTATGTACTTGATAGAAACCCTAATTCTTACCAAATTGCCAAAATAACAAATCATTTATAATGTAATTAATTACATACAGCAGTGTACAAAGGTAGATGTTTGAATAAAGTAATTGAAGTTCATAATTAAACTTAGCATGCTTCTAAGGTTCGTATGCCTCCAGTTCTCAAAAACTGCTATATTTCATACCTAGCATGGGAAGCATAAAAATTATTACACCTGAAATTCAATAATGAAGAAAAAGCAACCATACAAATTTCCACACAAATAGCATGAGGAAAAGGTGAAATCAAAGCCACTATATATATTTAAAAAAAAAAACATAAAGAAGCGAAATTAAGTTACAGATTATTCAATTACAATGAAATTGAAAGAATTAACAGGATAAGATGAATAACGAGTATGAATGGACTTTGCTAAAATTTGTGAAATTGAGTCGAAACATGTTACGGTAAATACATGTAAATTAATACAATCCAAGCATGAAACGTACAAAGAATACTATGATTATACCTTGCAATTATGTGATTCTCCATTCACCATTAACAAAGCTTAGTGCTGGTAGAGATGCTTGCAGAGTTAGTGTTCAGCAATTTGTGATGAAGGGGAAGAGATGACATAAATCGTTGTCGAATTTAAGTTTACCTTAACTACCAACCATTTAATTTGAATTAAAACTATAGTACACATGTAACTATTAATGTCATAAAATATTTTCACTAATATGTCTATATTTTCTACCAATATTTTACTCTATCAATAAACAATTAGAGCAAGCTCATTTCAGTCATAAATAATATGTATCAAGTAGTTTCGATAAGAATTTCGATAAATTAGTGCTCTAGTTTTTTTTCGTAAGGGCTATAGATGTTGTTGGAAAAAAATTCATAATGCATAATATATAATAATGAAAAAGTAATTATTTAGGAGTTTGTCCGTGTACTAATAGTGTCAAATACCTTAACAACTAAGGAAAAATGCTACTATAAAAATGAGGAAAATGGCACAAAAAACTATGTACTAGCACCTTATTTGGATATTGCTTCGTAAATTCAATTCATTGAATAAAACCAGCTTTCCTTATGCTCTTCCAATGAAACCGTTACGCTATTATACCTCAAGTACCTATAAAACCAAAAATAAGTGTATAAAAATAACCAATTTTTATTGATAATATTAACGTGTTAGTTAACTCTAAGTCCACTGCAAACCTACTTACGCAAGGTGAAAAAAGAAAAGCTGCAAAATTACAACTATTCAATTATAGCAACATCGTGGATTATCCCAAAATGTCCATCTTCATAATCATTTCATATCAAAAAACAAATGGCTAAACTAATGTTGACAAATCATAAAGTTTTGTGAATGAACCGATAAAATTTTCAAGTAGCGCCCATGCACATAAAATTGCAACACCATTTCAAATGTGCTAAGACTCGTCTATGTGCATGGATGTGCTTTATGAAGACAATTCCCAATAAGAAGTCGATCTCACAATCCACTATCTCACAATATGTAGTTTTGTTCGTGCACATAATTACACGATATTTAAAATATATAGTTATAGGGAAGTTTGGAAATAGGAAATATTTTTTCAAAAAAATTTCAATGAGCATATCTTTTGGTAGTTGAAAATATTATGTTGATTTACAATTAAAAAAATCAACTTTCTAATAAAAGTCTATACTTTACAATTATAATAGAACAATATTAAAACATTATATGAGATGCACATCAAGCTTAATTTCTGATATAACTCCTTAGTTCATAAATTTTTGCATAGCTTTAAATAACTGCAAATATTATGGAAATATATAAACCTATGTGACCGACACAGTGAGAGTAGTTTTATAGGATTTTTTTTCCTAAGAAAGGTTATAATATTCCTCTAAACTCCAGTTGGTTGAAAAGGTAAATATGATACGGATGTAATTCTAGTTGTAGCATTATGTGTAAGATAATTTTAATTAGATAAAATAAATTTGATGTCTTTGATTCATAATGTCATTTAGGTTGAAATTGACACATGCCTTGTCACAATTGACTATCATATAAGAGAGACGTCTTTGAATTAGGTTTCCAACAGACTAAAAAAAATAAAAGAGATGATTTTATGAGAATAAGTCCTCTATTTATGAAAAGAGGTAAAGCATAATTAACAAATAAATGATTTATTAAAAAAATCTGGAGACAAAAAGGTAATTAACCAATATACACAATAATTTCTAAAATATCAAAACCATAATTCTCAATGTTAATGAATTTTTCTAAGAGCTTTTATCAATCCAAATACTCAATAAACAAAAACAATCATGCAAAATCATTATAGTTCGATATTAAACATTGAATGACACATGTTGATCATTAAAACACTTGAGATAGCAATTTTTAACTGAAACCGAATTAAAAAAGGTAAAACATATGGCACATAATATACCTCCAAGTAATTAACATGCTCCTATACATCGACCCAAACCGGTAGGTAATAAATTTTCTCTTTTTTCCCTAAGAAACTACATGAAAACCGTTATATAAAACTAAACAATATATTAATATAGGACTGTAGGGTGCAAGGAAAACAAACCTGTAGCCATTTTTTATTACAAACTATCTTCATCTCATCGAGCATAGCACTAATACTTTTCTCGATTAGCAGTCCATACAGTCCTAACCTTTTCATCTCCTTATATATCAAGAGTCATTAATTTGAGGTTAACCAACATGGCGTATAGTCCAAATTGAATGAAATCAAATAGTAACATAAATGTGACAACCCGGAATTTTCTAGCAATATCAATTTAATAATCTGCATTAGATATTAAATTGATTTGATATATCTTTATTAATTAGACTTGAACTGATACATTTCTTTTAATAAATATTTAATTGGTAAATTTTATCTGTTAAAAATTAATTGTTTGTTTTCTATTTATAAATGTATATATTTGTATACATTGTAAATAGATGAGATTTTGTTTTAAAGTTCAACTAATAAATTATGTTTTAAATTCTAATATACATTTTAGTGAATTGGAAATTATGTTTTATTTAATATAAACTTTTCAAAGCTAAATAAATAAATAAATATAGGATTTTAAATACATAAGATAAATGTTTAAATAGTTTAAAAACTTATTTTAGCTTAAAATTAAAATTTACATTTATTAACAAAAGGATTTGTTTTATTTTCTTTTAGTATAGCTTGATTAAATTATGGATTTAAAATTTTATATGAGTTTTAATGTAATTTTTTGTCAAATGGTACATTAATAAAATATGTAGTTTATAATAAAAAGATAAGTTAATTTATCTACCATGTCAAAGTGATAAATGTGTTTTTATAAAATAAATAAAACTAGAAACAAAAATACAAATACTTTTGTAGTTTATTTAGTTTTCAAACAACAAAACAAAAATAATAACAAGTCACATACATTTCAAAAATATAATAACAAGTCAACAATTAATCTAGAAACAAATAATTTTCAAGTTTGTAAACTTGACAAATAAAAATGCCTGTAAAGTTAAGAATAAAAGTCAAGTGACATATGTTAGAAAGCAAGAACAAAGAAAAATAAAATAATAATGCTAGTAGCTTGTAAATAAAGATTGAGACAAGTATAAAGTATAAAACAAAATAAAGTAAGAAAATCATATGCAGGCATAGGAAAGGATAGTCAACCTGTAAGAAATGACAAAGCAAAGTATAATTAGAGAAATACAAGATGAAGCTAAAGACAGTAACAAAAATAAATAAATATGTATATATGAAGCTTGCTAAGGAAGACATTGTTAAGTATCCTTGAGCAACCAAACAAAAGTCATTAATGTAAAATCTTTTTAGTATACAATTGTATTTCATATCAGCCTCTATTATAAAATATCTTTGGTAAAAATCTGTACAAAACAAGATTTGTATGCAAATATTGTCTCAGTGTATGAAACATAATAATAATATACCCTGTATAAACCTGTCTCTATATATCTGTACAAATCTTTTGCTTAATCCCTGTCTTCTTTCTTTTATTTGTACCTCAGACTTTCCCTTCTAATTCGTTCATACAAACTAAAATATGAAATAAAACTATTCCAAACTTAAAGAAGTTTCAGTTGTATTCAAGCCTGTAAATTTCAAAGCTGCTTCAACAAAAGTGTCTCTGTTTTACTCTGAAAAATTGGTGAGTAACTTCTTTTCTAAATACTTAAGTATATTCATTTATGGTTGTATGTCAGTTTATCTGAGATGAAGTTTGAAGTATGTGTGTGTATATTTGAGAATGCATATGTATATATGGATGGATTGATGGATTGATGTGATTAAACTTGTTTTGCCTCTTTTTAGTTTCAGGCTTGGCTTCTAAACAAAAGAATCTAATTCCTTTTGATCGGATGGCTATTAGTAGATAGAATTTGAACAATACTTGTTTGTTTAACTTTAAAATTTAAGTTTAAAATTTATTTAACTAAAAATACAAGAGAAATTTATCTGGAAACCAAAATATAACTGGAAGTGTTTGTATATGTTTGCTCTCTGTTATTCTGTAAACAAAACTTTACTTTCAAAAATCATTTGCTCTTTCTCTGATTGATGAATGAACTTAAGATTTGAACAAAAGATGTTTGTAACATTATGAACTAAGTTTAAAAATTTAGTTAAGATAAAAACATCTTAAAACTTTTTCTCTGGAACACAAATCTCTGAGAAAACTTAAGATTGACAAAATTTCAACTTTCACTGATCATTGATTCAGGTATCTAACTAGAATCTATAGTGGAAAACATGATTTTTAAGGGTTAAAGCATAATTTTTAGCCGTATGTTTTGAGAGCCGTTTGTACTTTACTGTTTGAGGCTTTTCGAGTCTCCATGGGCGATAAAGTGGATCTGGAGGGTCGAGCCTCTGACAAGGGGTGGAGGAGGCTGCCGTGGAGCTAGGAAAAATAGGGGATGGCAGCGAAATGGATCGTGGAAGCGTCGGCAATGGAATTAAATTTATAAACCTAATTTTATTGGGTTTTGAGTTTTTGATCACCGCGGCCATTACAGGCGATCAAGTGGCGCATGGTTTGGAGGGGAGGTAGAGGGAAGATGGTCGATGCGACGGCCGGAGTTTGGTGGCCTCCGGTGGTGGGAGCATCGCGTGCGTGGCGTTGACAGGCATGGAGGGGTGAGTGGTGTTGTATTTTCCAGGTTTTGTTTTTTTTCTCAAATTCATTTTTCGCGCGCGCGCTTGAGGAAAACTCGAAGCAAAGTCGTGGTTTTCTTGGGGGAAACTCGCATGTTTACTCGAAGTAAACATAGGGATGCTCGGGTTGTAGTTGTACAGTTTTAAAACTGTAACAGGTTTTAACAGTTTTTAACTTTTGTTTTAAAATTTAAAATCAAAGATTTAAACCTAGTTTAAAACAAGTTTAAATGGTGACTTTAAGTCAGTTTTGAAAATAAAGTTGGGAATAATAAAGTCCATAATTTAAATTATTTTAATAATTTAAAAGTGCTTATTGTTTAAGTGTATTCAAAAAGGAGTTGAATTCAAAAATGAAATATAAATTGTTAAGAAAGGATTTAGACAAGTTAACTCCACAATTTAAACCAGAATTTAGATTTGAACTTCTAGATTTGGAACTGAAATAAGTTTTATAATATAAATTGATTCAAATAGGTTTTAAGTGCCATCAAATACGTGAGTTTAATAGGATTTTGAAAATTAGTTTTAAACTTTATTAAGGATAAAATTAGAATTTATTTACAAAGTAATTTGAAATATATGTTTTTAGAACATTTGAAAGTAGAAAATTTAATCAATAATAAGAATGGTTCACTTTAATTCATGAAGTTTTAGAATTTTATCTGCATTAATCTTTAAGTTAATTAGATAAGGATAATTAATGATGGATATTAATTAATTTAGTAATTATAAGTTTAAAAGAAGTAATTAAAGTTAATTAATGAATTAATTAACTAATAGGTGATTAAGAACCATAGATTAGATTTTATTTAAATTAATAAAATTTAATGGTTAATCAAACGTATAATTAATAATGATTAAACTAAGTTAATTATTTTAGAAGAAAATAATTAAATAAGTGTTAATCATTAACTAGATTATTTATAATTATTTAATGTAATTGATTTTGAATAAATTAATTTGATTAATTAATTCAATAATAATCATTGTGATAGTTTAAATGTAAATTATTTATTTGAGAAGTAATTAAGAAATTAATTACTTATTAATTGAGTAAATTGATTTGAGTTAATTAATTTAGTTTAATTAACTGGTGTTTTGGAATTAAATTACTTAGAGAAGTAATTGATGGATAATTACTGGAGGTAATTAACTGGAAGATGTTGTTAATGGACGTAATTGGAGTATAATTACTTGAAATTAATCAAGAGATTAATTAAGCTTGTTATCGGGATGTAATTAATTAAGAACGATTAACTATTGAATGTTATTAATCAAGAGGATTAATATTTGTGATTTGAAGTTTTGTATTCTTAATATAATTAACAAATGAAATGTAATTAAGAAATTGATTTATTTGGGAATAATAAATCAACAAGATAATTTAATGGTAATAAATCGATATAAATGTAACTAATTAATGGATTTATTCAAGATTAATTTCTGTAAATATATTAAGGAAAACTACTAGAATGAAGCGAAAGATATTTAAATCAAAGATGATTAACTTGAATATATATATAAGTAATTGATAATAAGATTTAAATTATGTTAATTAATAAATTTTAGAAATCATTTGATGATTTGGTATATGTAATTACTTAGTGTAATTAATGGAGCATAATTACTTAGAATAGTAATTAGATAATTATTACTTGAAGGAATAAATACAAGATGATTTGTAAGTAGAGTAATTTGGGTATTTCTTTGTAATTAATCAAAGGATTGATTTAATGAAATAATTAATCATGGAATGATAAATAAGTAATTAAGGGTAGTTAATTACTGGTTTGTTATTAATCAAGGGGTGATTAATAATTGTGTTTAAGTACAGATTAATCACTTAATTAATTTAAATAAAGTAATTTAATATAAATTGAAGATCATTAATTAATATAATTAATGATGTAATTAAGAATTGTAAATTAAGGAATAATTAATAAGGGAGTAATTAAATGTTAATCTATTATGAATGATTTAGAATAATTCAATTGAGAAATAAATTAAAGACTAAATTATTCTTGTAATCAGAGAATGATTAATTAATTTGATTTATAATTAATTAATGATTGTGAGAGAAGGATTTATGGAATGAGTAATTAATTTAATTTATTTTAAATTAATTAAAGATGGAAGTAGTTAATTTAATTCATTTTAAATTATAGCTTGTGATTCATAAATCATTGCTTATGGATGATATTGATATTTCATTGTTTGATTGTGATCTCAGGAATGAGATGAGTAATATCTATGTGATATGGATGTATAGTTTAAGTATGATAATATTTAATTATCTGTTTGGATGATGATATTAATTATCTGTTTATGATGATGTGATTATCTATTATGAGATGTGAATTATCTATCTATGCATATTGATAATATTGAATTGTTTTAAACTTTAAAACAACTTGGACCTAAAAGATGGCGTTTTGGATTTCGATGAGACGGGGATCGGGTTTTCCATATTTGGAAGTCCGAAAACCACATCGATCCAAATTAACGATAGGTCGTGAATCTGAAGTGAAGATGAAGATTCAGAATGCAAGGGTTATCGTCGTTATCTCTGAGGGTGATTCCAAAATGAGTGTAACGAGATGATGCCTTCGGTTTCGTTCGAACCCGGAACGAACTTGTATGGATTGAGTGCTTTCCACACATCTCAGGCGGACGATGAGCATTTTAAGAGATATGTTCTATAAAGGTAATCGTAACCTCAAGCCTCATCAACCGGGAATGGCTAAAACAGGGGAGGTGCAGCAAGGTTAGGTGGGTCATGCCCAAGGAGGACAAGAATATTCCCCTGTCTAGATGTCCCTTTTTATTCGGCTGTGTGGGCGGTTGGTCTGCAGCCAACTGCGGGGTTTATCTTGTTCGAGACTGTTCAGTAAGGAATGGTTCCGGCCTTGTGTTGCAGGGCGTCAGGAATGATCCTCAGTACGTTGATCTTGGCCACGTACTGTGACGGGCGGTACCCTAGTAGCCCTACCATTGTATGGAATCCACAATCCAATAAGTGCCAACGGTTTTGATTGTATTACCCACTTTTGTGGCTAGTAGCTGGAATTTAATGAATGTAAAAATTTCGGCTATTTTCTATTTACTTGAAAACCCTAGACCTATTATAATATCACTGGATTTCCTATCAAATGTTTTGGTTAGCGTAAGGTAAAAACTTTTCCATGTTTATGTGTGGGAAGTCTTACATGATACCTTTTCTTTTCAAAAGATTTTCGAAAATTAAGCAACTTTAACCTGTTACTCATACCAGACCCATGTCTGACCCGAAGTTTATTTTTGTTTTTCATAAACTCTCGGGTACCCAAATTTTTACGGGTAGCCAAGGTATTCAGGCTTAGCTTGATGAGTTCTGGAGGCGCAATGGAGCAGCAGGCTTCAGCGTTATATATATATATATATATATATATATATATATATATATATATATATATATATATATATATATATATATAGTTCTGTTGTGTGGCATCTCTGTGATATATTGTGTATTATGTTGTATTAACTAGACTGGTGTTTATAACTGTCTAGTATGTGATGTACTATATGTATCACTCTGATTGATGTTATATATTATGTAAATACTTATGTGATTAATATATTTTATTCGTTCCGCTGTGAGATTATGATGTTGTTGTTCTTTCTTCTCTATCTTTTCTATTTTCTCACCCTTTTCTTTCTTAAAAACGATACTTCTTCCTGGGCATGGGAAGTAGGGTCGTCACAGTGGTATCAGAGCGCTTGGTTGAGTGAATACCTAGGCTGTTCAGTGATTTCATTCCTGAGAGAGCGTATTTGTAATTTTGATATATATATTTCTATCTATTTGTTGGATTACCTATTCGGGTTTTCCAATATAAGCATAAGGATAGATTGAGTAGTGGTGTGTGTAGCACGACTACCAGTGGTTAGAAGTATATTTGAAAAGACTGTAGACCTAATACCGTCTCGAGTAAATTTGTGGTGTAAGGATTTCACCTAATCTCTTGATGAAACTGTTAAGATTTGGAGTCCATTTTTGTTGTACAAGATTGGATGAGTAGAATTTGGTTTTTGTCAGTTGAGCAGAAGCTAGAAATATTTTTTGGAACCTCAAGAAGTAGTAGTTGTGTGTTGAGATGCAGTAGCGATGGATTGTTTCCGAAGAAGTTCTCTAGGATCTTTGGAGAAGGGATAGTGTCTGCATTAGTTTTGGGATTAAGTTCAGCGGAATGTTGTGTTTGGCTTTGAGGCCTGAGTTTTCAGAGGAAACTTGGATTAAGGAATTTTTGGCATCAGTAGCGGTGTTGCAGCTCAGATTGTTCTGCTGGCACGCGAGGATGTCATTTGTCAGCAATTCTTCAGAGGTGAAGTTAAGAGGCAGTTTTGTGGATCCATTTCTTCAATGGATTGGCTAAATAAGTTTAAGCTGTTCAGATTGGTAAGGAGAGAACAGTTTTCTTAGGATATTAGCCTGGATTGATCGCAAAAGGGACTTGCGATAGTTAAGTATTTTCTGTGATGGCAGAAATTTTTTCTGGATATCTTTGAAGAGGTCGTTGGTTTGCCTTAGCATCTGAGGAGTTGAGTTTGGTATCGACTGGATTTCAGAAGTAGTACAGATGGTTCAGCTTAGTAATAGAATGGTTTCTAGAGAGAGGAATTGGTAAAGCAGCTCAAGTTTTGAAGGAATTTCTAGATTTTATCTTGGATCTGTTGAATCATATTTTTATAATGTGTTGTCTAGTTTATGCTTATGTGCATCATCAGTATTTTCATCTACCCCAGATCAGAGTTATGCAGCGGAAGCAGTTGGGAGTGCATTTGTTTTTCTTTTCGGGAAAAAGAGAAGTTGTTTTCTACTAAGGATAGAAAAGGTTGAGTTCTCGGTTTTGGTTGGTTTTGAGAAGATTATTCTACTGGATTGTATTTTGATTCAGATTGTTTTAGGAGTTATCAGCGAAGGTTGAGCTGATCGATAGGTTGAAGGCAGCTCTGGATTGTTAGAAGTAATTGA
Organism: Allium cepa; assembly: GCA_030765085.1. Lineage (NCBI taxonomy): Eukaryota > Viridiplantae > Streptophyta > Magnoliopsida > Asparagales > Amaryllidaceae > Allium > Allium cepa. The sequence continues at coordinate 603,466,892 of CM060945.1, read as the reverse complement.
TAGATAAAAGACGAAGAAATTTGGATTTCGGAGTCGGAGATTTCAGTTTGTATGAATTTTCTCTGATTCAAAAGAGTTCTATAGATTAGTAGTATAGACTGTTTGGATTCTATAGATCGAGTATTCCGGTATTATACTGGGAAACTCTAGGGAGCTCTATCCAGAATTTTGTATGGATAGTTAGCTTTGTTGATTAAGTAGATTGGTTGTGATGATTGTTAGCATGTGATTGATATATGCTTATGATCTAAAATTAATTAAAATCTTAAATATATTACTAAATTATCTTTGCTTTTAAATTTCGGGGACGAAATTCTTTTAAGGGGCGAGGAATGTGACAACCCAGAATTTTCTAGCAATATCAATTTAATAATCTGCATTAGATATTAAATTGATTTGATATATCTTTATTAATTAGACTTGAATTGATACTTTTCTTTTAATAAATATTTAATTGGTAAATTTTATCCGTTAAAAATTAATTATTTGTTTTCTATTTATAAATGTATATATTTGTATACATTGTAAATAGATGAGATTTTGTTTTAAAGTTCAACTAATAAATTATGTTTTAAATTCTAATATACATTTTAGTGAATTGGAAATTAAGTCTTATTTAATATAAACTTTTCAAAGCTAAATAAATAAATAAAGGTTTTTAAATACATAAGATAAATGTTAAAATAGTTTAAAAACTTATTTTAGCTTAAGATTAAAATTTACATTTATTAACAAAAGGATTTGTTTTATTTTCTTTTAGTATAGCTTGATTAAATTATGGATTTAAAATTTTATATGAGTTTTAATGTAATTTTTTGTCAAATGGTACATTAATAAAATATGTAGTTTATAATAAAAAGATAAGTTAATTTATCTACCATGTCAAAGTGATAAATGTGTTTTTATAAAATAAATAAAACTAGAAACAAAAATACAAATACTTTTGTAGTTTATTTAGTTTTCAAACAACAAAACAAAAATAATAACAAGTCACATACATTTCAAAAATATAATGACAAGTCAACAATTAATCTAGAAACAAATAATTTTCAAGTTTGTAAACTAGACAAATAAAAATGCCTGTAAAGTTAAGAATAAAAGTCAAGTGACATATGTTAGAAAGCAAGAACAAAGAAAAATAAAATAATAATGCTAGTAGCTTGTAAATAAAGATTCAGACAAGTATCAAGTATAAAACAAAATAAAGTAAGAAAATCATATGCAGGCATAGGAAAGGATAGTCAACCTGTAAGAAATGACAAAGCAAAGTATAATTAGAGAAATACAAGATGAAGCTAAAGACAGTAACAAAAATAAATAAATATGTATATATGAAGCTTGCTAAGGAAGACATTGTTAAGTATCCTTATGCAAACAAACAAAAGTCATTAATGTAAAATCTTTTTAGTACACAATTGTATTTCATATCAGCCTCTATTATAAAATATCTCTGGTAAAAATCTGTACAAAACAAGATTTGTATGCAAATATTGTCTCAGTGTATGAAACATAATAATAATATACCCTGTATAAACCTGTCTGCATATATCTGTACAAATCTTTTGCTTAATCCCTGTCTTCTTTCTTTTATTTATACCTCAGACTTACCCTTCTAATTCGTTCATACAAACTAAAATATGAAATAAAACTATTCCAAACTTAAAGAAGTTTCAGTTGTATTCAAGCCTGTAAATTTCAAAGCTGCTTCAATAAAAGTGTCTCTTTTCTACTCTGTAAAATTGGTGAGTAACTTCTTTTCTAAATACTTAAGTATATTCATTTATGGTTGTATGTCAGTTTATCTGAGATGAAGTTTGAAGTATGTGTGTATATATTTGAGAACGCATATGTATATATATGGATGGATAGATGGATTGACGTGATTAAACTTGTTCTGCCTGTTTTTAGTTTCAGGCTTGGCTTCTAAACAAAAGAATCTAATTCCTTTTGATCTGATGGCTCTTAGTAGATAGAATTTGAACAAGACTTATTTGTTTAACTTTAAAATTTAAGTTTAAAATTTATTTAACTAAAAATACAAGAGAAATTTATCTGGAAACCAAAATATAACTGGAAGTGTTTGTATATGTTTGCTCTCTGTTACTCTGTAAACAAAACTTTACTTTCAAAAATCATTTGCTCTTTCTCTGATTGATGAATGAACTTAAGATTTGAACAAAAGATGTTTGTAACATTATGAACTAAGTTTAAAAATTTAGTTAAGACAAAACATCTTAAAACTTTTTCTCTGGAACACAAATCTCTAAGCAAACTTAAGATTGACAAAATTTTAACTTTCACTGATCATTGATTCAGGTATCTAACTAGAATCTATAGTGGAAAACATGATTTTTAAGGGTTAAAGCATAATTTTTAGCCGTATGTTTTGAGAGCAGTTTGTACTTTACTGTTTGAGGCTTTTCGAGTCGCCGTGGGCGATCAAGTGGATCTGGATGGTCGAGCCTCTGACAAGGGGTGGAGGAGGCTGCCGTGCAGCTAGGAAAAATAGGGGATGGCGGCGAAATGGATCGTGGAATCGTCGGCAATGGAATTAAATTTATAAACCTAATTTTACTGTGTTTTGAGTTCTTGATCACCGCGGCCATTACAGGCGATCGAGTGGCGTGTGGTTTGGAGGGGAGGTAGAGGGAAGATGGTCGATGAGGCGGCCGAAGTTTGGTGGCCTCCGGTGGTGGGAGCATCGGTGTGTGGCGTTGACAGGCTTGGAGGGGTGAGTGGTGGTGTATTTTCCAGGTTTTGTTTTTTTTTTCTCAAATTCATTTTTCATGCGCGCACCTGAGGAAAACTCGAAGCAAAGTTGTGGTTTTCTTGGGGGAAACTCACATGTTTACTCGAAGTAAACATATAGGTGCTCGGGTTGTAGTTGTACAGTTTTAAAACTGTAATAGGTTTTAACAGTTTTTAACTTTTGTTTTAAAATTTAAAATCAAAGATTTAAACCTAGTTTAAAACAAGTTTAAAATGTGACTTTAAGTCAGTTTTGAAAATAAAGTTGGGAATAGTAATGTCCATAATTTAAATTATTTTAATAATTTAAAAGTGCTTAATGTTTAAGTGTATTCAAAAAGGAGTTGAATTCAAAAATGAAATATAAATTGTTAAGAAAGGATTTAGACAAGTTAACTCCACAATTTAAACCAGAATCTAGATTTGAACTTCTAGATTTGGAACTAAAATAAGTTTTATAACATAAATTGATTCAAATAGGTTTTAAGTGCCATCAAATACGTGAGTTTAAAAGGATTTTGAAAATTAGTTTTAAACTTTATTAAGGATAAAACTGGAATTTATTTACAAAGTAATTTGAAATAGATGTTTTTAGAACATTTGAAAGTAGAAAATTTAATCAATAATAAGAATGGTTTACTTTAATTCATGAAGTTTTAGAATTTTATATGCATTAATCTTTAAGTTAATTAGATAAGGATAATTAATGATGGATATTAATTAATTTAGTAATTATAAGTTTAAAAGAAGTAATTAAAGTTAGTTAATGAATTAATTAACTAATAGGTGATTAAGAACCATAGATTAGATTTTATTTAAATTAACAAAATTTAATGGTTAATCAAACATATAATTAATAATGATTAAACTAAGTTAATTATTTTAGAAGAAAATAATTAAATAAGTGTTAATCATTAACTAGATTATTTATAATTAATTAATGTAATTGATTTTTAATAAATTAATTTGATTAATTAATTCAATAATAATCATTGTGATAGTTTAAATGTATATTATTTATTTGAGACGTAATTATGAAATTAATTACTTATTAATTGAGTAAATTGATTGAGTTAATTAATTTAGTTTAATTAACTGATACTTTGGAATTAAATTACTTAGAGGAGTAATTGATGGATAAGTACTGGAGGTAGTTAACTGGAAGATGTCGTTAATGGAAGTAATTGGAGTATAATTACTTGAAATTAATCAAGAGATTAATTAAGCTTGTTATTGGGATGTAATTAATTAAGAATGATTAATTACTGAATGTTATTAATATGAGGATTAATATTTGTGATTTGAAGATTTGTATTCTTAATATAATTAACAAATGAAATGTAATTAAGAAATTGATTTATTTGGGAATAATAAATCAACAAGATAATTTAATTGTAATAAATCGATATAAATGTAATTAATTAATGGATTTATTCAAGATTAATTTCTGTAAATAGATTAAGGAAAACTACTAGAATGAAGCGAAAGATATTTAAATCAAAGATGATTAATTTGAATATATATAAGTAATTGATAATAAGATTTAAATTATGTTAATTAATAAATTTTAGAAATCATTTGATGATTTGGTATGTGTAATTACTTAGTGTAATTGATGGAGCATAATTACTTAAAATAGTAATTAGATAATAATTACTTGATGGAATAAATACAAGATGATTTGTATAGAGTAATTTGGGTATTTCTTTGTAATTAATCAAAGGATTGATTTATGGAAATAATTAATCATGGAATGATTAATAAGTAATTAAGGGTAGTTAATTACTGGTTTGTTATTAATCAAGGGGTGATTAATAATTGTGTTTAAGTACAGATTAATCACTTAATTAATTTAAATAAAGTAATTTAATATAAATTGAAGATCATTAATTAATATAATTAATGATGTAATTAAGAATTGTAAATTAAGGAATAATTAATAAGGGAGTAATTAAATGTTAATCTATTATGAATGATTTAGAATAATTCAATTGAGAAATAAATTAAAGACTAAATTATTCTTGTAATTAGAGAATGATTAATTAATTTGATTTATAATTAATTAATGATTGTGAGAGCAGGATTTATGGAATGAGTAATTAATTTAATTTATTTTAAATTAATTAAAGATGGAAGTAGTTAATTTAATTCATTTTAAATTATAGCTTGTGATTCATAAATCATTGCTTATGGATTATATTGATATTTCATTGTTTGATTGTGATCTCAGGAATGAGATGAGCAATATCTATGTGATATTGATGTATAGTTTAAGTATGATAATATTTAATTATCTGTTTGGATGATGATATTAATTATCTGTTTATGATGATGTGATTATCTATTATGAGATGTGAATTATCTATCTGTGCATATTGATAATATTGAATTGTTTTAAACTTTAAAACAACTTGGACCTAAAAGATGGCGTTTTGGATATCGATGAGACCAGGATCGGGTTTTCCATATTTGGAAGTCCGAAAACCACATCGATCCAAATTAATGATAGGTCGCGAATCTGAAGTGAAGATGAAGATTCAGAATGCAAGGGTTATCGTCGTTATCTCTGAGGGTGATTCCAAAATGAGTGTAACGAGATGATGCCTTCGGTTTCGTTCGAACCCGGAACGAACTTGTATGGATTGAGTGCTTTCAACACATCGTCAGGAGGACGATGAACATTCTAAGAGATATGTTCTATAAAGGTAATCGTAACCTCAAGCCTCATCAACTGGGAAAGGCTAAAACAGGGGAGGTGCAGCAAGGTTAGGTGGGTCATGCCCAAGCAGGACAAGGATATTCCCCTGTCTAGATGTCCCTTTTTATTCGGCTGTGTGGGCGGTTGGTCTGCAGCCAACTGCGGGGTTTATCTTTTTCGAGACTGTTCAGTAAGGAATGGTTTCGGCCTTGTGTTGCAGGGGGTCGGGAGTGATCCTCGGTACGTTGATCTAGGCCACGTACTGTGACGGGCGGTACCCCAGTAGCCCTGCCATTGTATGGAATCCACAATCCAATAAGTGCCAACGGTTTTGATTGTATTACCCACTTTTGTGGCTAGTAGCTGGAATTTAATGAATGCAACAATTTCGGTTATTTTCTATTTACTTGAAAACCCTAGACCTATTATAATATCACTGGATTTCCTATCAAATGTTTTGGTTAGCGTAAGGTAAAAACTTTTCCATGTTTATGTGTGGGAAGTCTTACGTGATACCTTTTCTTTTCAAAAGATTTTCAAAAATTAAGCAACTTTAACCTGTTACTCATACTAGACCCATGTTTGACCCAAAGTTTATTTTTGTTTTTCATAAACTCTCGGGTACCCAAATTTTTACGAGTAGCCAAGGGATTCAGGTTTAGCTTGATGAGTTCTGGAGGCACAATGGAGCAGGAGGCTTCAGCGTTATATATATAGTTCCGCTGTGTGGTATCTCTGTGATATATTGTGTATTATGTTGTATTAACTAGACAGGTGTTTATAACTGTCTAGTATGTGATGTACTATATGTATCACTCTTATTGATGTTATATATTATGTAAATACTTATGCGATTAATATATTTTATTCGTTCCGCTGTGAGATTCTGATGTTGTTGTTCTTTCTTCTCTATCTTTTCTATTTTCTCACCCTTTTCTTTCTTAAAAACGATACTTCTTCCTGGGCATAGGAAGTAGGGTCGTCACAATAAATATGATTTTTTATCTTCCAACCATCATGAATTTATAACCGCTCTTTTATCTTTAGGAGATATGTTTGTGAAAGCTAATCAGATAAATCATTAGCAACCCAACGGCAAAAAATTTGAAGAGAATAAATCAACTTGACTTAAATAAATTACTTGCTTAAATTACTTTCTGTAACATCCCACCTATTTATCAATTTTATATTTGAATATTTTATTTAAATATTTTATCGTTAGTCGGATTTTAGTCCGAAAAGCTACTCTTTACATATGGTCGAATTAGGACTCGGGACCACTCCTATTGAGTTTAAAATGCCGTTTGCGACCTTTTTGAGTATAAGCTTCGATAAGTTTGGAGAAAGTTGATTTTTGCTACTTTTTACTTTGGGTTTGGTTTTTGGGCTCAGCCCTATGTTAACTTATACTCCAAAACGGAACCACTCTCCCATTCTCCCTCACTTCTTTCTCTTTTCAGTTTTCTTAGCTTTAATGGTGGGAGAGATTGGAAACTAAAACTCCAAAACCCTAGTTTCTCTTGCAAATCAAATTCCAAGCTCCAAACTCAAGAAGAACCCATTGGTAAGCTTCTCTTCTCCTTCTCCAACTTATTCTCTTACCAATTTCAGAAATTCCTAAACCTAATTTTAGGAATGTTCTTGTTTTTGAGCTTAGATTCAAGCTCAATTGGGTTGTGTTGAAGAGAGGGTAATTCTCCATTTTGCTTTCAAGCTTCTTCTTGCTCGATTTTGTGAAAAGGTGAGATTTTTAATCTCACATCTAAGTCTATGAATTATCTTCAAATGTTAGGTATGAATTCCTAACACTTATTCGTGTGCATTTGCTTTTGGTATGGATTGAATTGGTGTATATTCCAATTTTTTGTGTTTTGAGTTCAATTCGTTAAAAATCCTAACTTCTATGTTTGAACATGTTTTTGGTGATGCATCGAGGAGCATATAGGGTCGGGTAGTCGATTGGCATAAACCCTTAGCGCCGTTGCTCGAGAGAACGAAATTTGGACGAGGTTGGAGCTCATTACTATGGGCTGGGAAGAGGCCGGCAACAGGTCCGGTCGACCGAGCTCCCTTAGTCGGCCGACCGAACTGCTGCCGAGTGCATAAGCACTCCTCTGTTTAAGGCTCGGTCGACCGACTCAGGGAGTCCGGTCGACCGACCTGCTATTAATTGCCAAATTAGCCTATTTTGCTAATCCGTTTAAATATCCAACTTTAATCGATTCGTGTAGTCTCCCTTTTGTTGTTGTCATTTATTATCGACTTAGATGACCTTTTCTTTGGGAATTTTAGATATATCCACTTTGATGGATTTTATATCGATGTCTTTGGATTTTATTCACGTTTTCGGATGTGAATCTTAGTGATTGATTGTTCCTACAATCTTCTTTGTGATTTGTCACTTTAAAAATATAAAGGTTTTCTATACTAGTAGTAAATATCAAAACTCTTTCCTCAAACGATTTCAACACTATTTTAATACCAAATTCGTTTATAAAACCGTTTTCCAATCTATTAGTATATATAAACCTTTACTTCACTCGTATGAGAAATCTAATTAAACGACTTAGTAAAACAAGTGGTATGAAACGCTTGCGTTCACTTTGTTGGTTAATTCTTGGACTTGTTCGATTGAAACCCTTGTGACAATTTTCTAGTTGAAATTTACAGTTTGTTCGTAAATATTTAAGTTAAGCAAGTGGTTATGGGACATGAAGCTAAACTCATATATTTACTAGCTTAGTGCAATTGACACTTCTCGTTGATCATGACGATCATTTTTATGATTTAGACTAGCAATGTGCGATGTCTCTTTGGCTGCGAGGGAGACTAAACCCCGTTTTGTGGAGTTTCGACTCAATTTGTGATGGGGTAGCAACCCATGGTCTTCGGGCTGTTTGTGGAGCTTCGGCTCAATTTGTGATGGTTAGCGACCATGGAATTAGCGTTCCGTTTGCGATACACGTGTTGGTGAGCTTTATGCTCCCGTTTGTGATAGGCCTTCCCCCTTTTGTGATTTCTGGATTTCTTGTGTAGATTTCTAGAATTTGTGTTTCACCAATTTTTCATGATTTCCATTGATATGCCTTATCGATATTTGTGCATTGGTGAATTTGTGTGTCATTGACTTTAGTGGTTTCTGGATTTCTTGTGTAGTCTTCTGGAATTTGTGCGTCATTGACTTTTGTGATCGACATTGATATTATCGTCAATATTTGTGGTTTGATGAACGAAATAAAGAGTATGACACTTCTTTGATTCTTGTGTAGATTTTGTGATATTGATTAATCTCTTGTTGATTTTCAACTACTTATATATCACAGCTTGGCCTTGTGATTATTATATGTTTAGTCATAACTCTGATTCTATATCGTTTCATCTGATATTTATAGTTAGACTGATCCGTTTATTATTTTCTTATTAAATAATACTCGGGTCAGACCGAGATGTTACAGGTGCTTCAGCTTGACTTCTCTCTTGGGATTGATTTCTCTGACTTTTGGTTGACTACTTAGATTAGTAGTTTTTGTTGTATACATTAGAGATATACACTCCATAATGTATACTTATTCTTTTTTGTACTTCGTGTAACTATTCTTTTGTGATATTGTGGATCTTTCTGACCACTACTCTGATGTACACTTTTATGTGTAGTATTCATATCTTATTCCGCCTTTGTGATATGAATTTTCTGTGACTGATTTATGTTATGTTTATTCCTATATTTGTTTTTCCGAAGATATTTATAGCCACTGTGTAGTAGCTTTGAGTTTGTGTCGGTATGTCGGATTTCCTCTGGATAAAGCATTGCGTGTTATACTATCTGACATATCGGTGCTCGCGCAAAGAAATTACACGGATGGTCGCTCCTCAACAGCCTTATTCTCCGTGCTAGTTGACAACATTCACCGTAATGTTCTTGGCTAGCGTGGGTATAGAGGTGGGGCGTCACACTTTCTCATATGATTAAAAATGAAATCAGAAATTTGACCGAACATTGTCAATTTAGTCATTTGATACTCTTGGTCATTTGATATTGCATGAGGCAAACAAAATTGTCCCTTATAACCAATGGTTCATTAAGAGGGAATTAAAAAGTCCATTAATGAACAGGAATATAACTTCATATTACTGTCTGAATTTTGAATCAATTACCCAACAGTTGAATATAAATTAGCAACATGTCACTAATCTAATTCAAGGCAGGTTATGTTATAATTCACTTTTCAATCATATTCAGGATAAAAACATGATAACTATTGTCTCTAGTTATGTCAATGACAAAGAAGTGAAGAACAAAACTTAAACCTATCAAAAACCAAGTTATATAAATATCTGTAACAATTTTAAGCTAAACTGCAGCTTTGTACTCAAAAGTGAATTGGTATGACCTGGATCATTTTGCAACACATCAAATATTGATAATTCACTTTGTGTATATCATTTTGTAACAACTAATTATAGGTTACATTTATAACAGTTTGTGCAATCTCACTTAAAAATCACAATAGGAACTACCATTAGCAATAGGAAAGCGACCTCTGAAGATTAGCGGAGTGTAAAGCATAAAATCATGCAATTAGCAAATAATAGGACATAATCATTAGGTAGTAAAAAACCAGAGAAATTAATGTAAAAACAAAAGGCAAACATGAATTATGGAAAAATCAAACATACAAAAAATAAAGTTCATCAAATACCTTATTTCTATTTCGGCAAATATTAAGTTCCGTTTAAATAATTACAAATGTCTAGGGAAGTATAGAAAAAAAGGATGCATATAAAAGTAAATCGTGGAAGATAACTTTATGGGACAAGCCTGGGAGTACTGACTTTTTTCACATTTCATTCGGTTTATCCTTAAGCAAGCAAATTCTAACTAGTGTTGTAAACGGCAGCAAACATTAAACAATAAGCAACAAAATGCGTGACTCCTCATCAAAAAAAAGTCACTACAAGCACTACCTAAAATTATATCATTTAGCCAGAAATATGTTATTTCGACCATTTTAAAATCACCTATAATTATCACTCAGTCATACAAAACAATAAAAGTTGTAACGACCTACTATTTGCACCATTCAAATTCGACAATAAATTAAAGCATGTCAAACTTGAATAGTTAAAAACAATAGATTGTAATGAAAATTGGAGCAAATGAAATCAAATAACAGAAATCAGAATACTCGTAGTGGAATTCAAATAACTTAGTGGTTCATGAAGCCACTATCACCTAGTCTCAAAATAAGTACAAATTACATAGTCTTAAAACCAATACAGTTTGAAACAACCATAGAAAATCCCCAAATTCATTTATCTCAATTACATAGGCTATGATAGAAAACTGAATAGAAAATAGACAGCAGCTCGATAAAGATGGTCTTCAAAGTCCTAGCTCTAGGAAATGAAGTCTGAACTGATACTCAGGCTGACCCTAGCGTAAGAAATAAACACAAACACTCGAGTATGGACATATATACTTATACAGTATAAACTAATTCAAGTGAATTGTAATATGAAGGCAAGTAACTAAAAGGATGCTTGTGACCACACATCCTCTAAGGATCCGTTGAACTATTTACTATGCAGTGATATTTCGCTATTATAATAGTGTCTATTAGTAAAATAAACTTACTTTTAAATAGCATTAAGGGGTTACCCATATAGCCCTTAACACGTAATAGTCCCAGTAGTCCATCCAGTATCATAGTCCCTCGTGATCGGGAAGCCACCGGAGGATACCACACGGGCTACGGGAGAAATCCAAACTCGTACAAGGCTCGCTATGGTAGGTGACATGGCACAACTGGGCAATGCCAGGGTAGATATACCAATTACTATCCGGACTGGTGGTGACGCATAGCTTCTACTACCGCCCACCTCGAGCAACACTCCCAAAATCAAAGGTGAGCACCAAACAATCAAAAGTAATAGAATGGCATATGAAGAAACGTGTTCGATAAGAGGGGCCACCTCACTGGCCTGGAATCGCTCCTGTTTACCAATTCACGGGAGTTGGGTCCACGTACGTACCTCAATAGAATCGTTGCCAACATCCTACTTCATTGTTGAATCTCCATCGCGTACACGTTTGTTAAAGTGGTTTTCGGTATCGACAGATGTCCATATCCGATCCTGGTCTCTTTAACAACCAATGTTATTATTACTCGTAGTTATAAATTTCAAATAGTTTATATTTCAATCAAAATACTTTATTTAAAAGTAAAGTTATTATACTTACGAATCCAATATTCAGTTCCCAAAAGTTTAGCATTTAGTTCATTTGTATCAACTACAGCACTTACAGCGTGCGGTAATATCCCTTACAACAGATTTTAAGTTAATTAAATTTCCAGATTTCAATACAATTTCAGCAGCAATTAAAATTTAACTTATAAAAATCATATTTTCCACTTTAAATGGTTATATAAAATACCCAATAATTTATGACTTTTATATAGTAAATTTCACAAATTAATGTCAAAATTCTCAATGCTTCATTTATTAAAAATCAAGTACACAATTTTATATTCATTGTATTTTTAAAATTTTACTTAACAATTAAGTTTAATTACTATTTCAAATATAACTTAATTTCCAATTTATTTCTTAACTTACCTTTTATTTATAAACCAAACTTCACATTTCTAAATTAGGTTATATTTCAAATTTACATTTTAAGTCTTTATTTATTTAGCCATTTAATTCATAAAAAACTCTGTAACACTTTATTAATTCACTTTAAATTCAAATTTATATCAATTTATCAAATTTTATTTACTTAACCTAAATTCCAATTCTTTTACAAAATAAAAAATTGCAAAATAAATTTATACTTCAATTTCTAACTTAACCATTCATTTATTTACATATTTAACTTGTACAAAATCACAATACTTTATAAAATCATTTTTAATCCAATTTTAAACAAAATATTTAATATTTCCAGAAAAACATATATATAATAACCACGTGTCTGTTTAATATTTTCTTGCCTACGTCAAGTGATACAGATAATATATCATTTCAATCTGTAATTTAAAAGAAAACCAGGGTTCTATCATTTTAGCCTATAGCGCTTTCTAATCTACAGGGAACTTGCAGTGTGATAAACAGTAATAACAGCATAAAATATAACAGCATATAATATAACGGGTGATGTGACAATTTTATAATAGGGTGTTAACATCATAAAATTTATATCACAGGCAAGTAAAATAAAATATAACCATTCTACAATTTCACTTTTTATTATTTTATAAGTATGAACGTCAAGCGTGAATACTCACCTCTACAACGCTGAAGATTTGATTTAAAAATGACGATATCCACACCTAAAACACACAGAAGGCACTATAAAATTTTAGAGGATGGGACAACCAGATTCAGATCTTGATACAAATTAAATAAAACTAAGTACACGAATTCAAATACGATCATATCAAAATCTAAGTAGAGCAAACTAGAAATAAGATTGAAAAGAATGATATAAACCAAAAGGCTCGACCACTCCACCATACGACTCAACCCATGCCCACATAGCTTGACCATTGACCATATTTAAGATTTGAAACACACAAGCACTAAAAGCAGATATTGAGGCATATAGGCTGTGTCTGTCTTCATATTTTATATATTTTTTCTTTTTTTATAAGCACAAGTGGTGAATGGAAAAGGTTCATTGGTTTGGACATAAACTTCAAGTGGCTTGGCTGTGCATGGGTACAGTCTATGCGTGCTCACCAACGGGACTGTCACTGCATGGTGATGCGGCAGGGGTCAGGGGCGGTGTTGCAACTGGAGTAGGCTGCAGCGGTGGATACACTCGATGGTGGAGGAAGTGTAGGTGATCAATTAGGCTTTAGGCTATGGGTTTTGTGGTGATGAGCTTCACCTGAGCTCTCCGCCAGGTCTGGTGCATCGGGGGGAGGGGGAAAGAGGGGAAGGACCATATTGGAGGAGGTGGCGGAGAGTGGTAGGCTGGTCGAGGAAGGTGGTGGAGCAGCCGAAGGAAAAAAAAAGAAAATACAAGAAGAAGAAAAAAATATATAAATGGATGCGGCCATTACCTGAAGGTAGAGCTCACGTGAGAGATGGAGATGAAGGACAAATAATATGCGGTGGGTATTTGTGTATGTGACTTTGTATTTATAAGAGAAGTATTTGCGTTGGTTGAGTAGAAAAAGAATGCAAGAAATAAAGAAAGTAACGGCTAGAGGAAATTGTAGGATTTTATTCCAATTAATCACAAAGAGTCAATGGAAAGTGGAAAGAAGGTAAACTAAGGCACGCGAATTATAAGGCAGGAAATAATGAAATCGAATGGATAGTGGAATTCAAAGATTATATCCCTATTAAATACGGAGATGCAAATGAAAGTGGAAAGTTTATACGTGAATTGGGGCAAGGTTTTAATTCTTCCTTTAAAAATGCACGGCTGATTTGATTTTTAACAGCTAAGTCATGAAATCAAAGTGTGCATACAACCGATGCAATAATTAAGACGAAACGTACACGCAAAATAATTAACAAAGTAACGTAATTTAAATTTATTCGTTTCTTATTTATTAAGTAAATATGCTAAAGTATATATCAGGAAATAGCGTACCATTTATAACGCTAAATAAATTATACAAGAACGGATATAAACGTACGAGTTAAAATGTATAATTTATTGCCTTTTTACAACATTATTAGTTACTTAATTTAAAAGTATATAACCAATATAAGTAAAACAACAACGAAATAAATGTTGTAAATATATATAATTTAAATAAAAGACTTGAAGTTAGAATTTAGGATTTAAAATTTCATTTAGTGTCAAAATTTTAACCAAAATCTAGCATTACAGAAATTGCTTATATTTATCTAAAAATTGGGCAAACGTTTTATAATTAATTTAAGAAACTTTAAAAATTCAAACTCCTTTAAACAATTAAGCACCAAGGTTTTAAATAAATGAATAAAATATTTGTTAAAATTTTTATGCTGTTACACTCTCCCTCCACTCAAAACTTTTCGTCCTCGAAAAGGGATAAAAGAAGGGAAAACAAAGGAAAATAAGATAGTAGGGAAAAAGTACCTGAAACGAACGATTCCGGATTCGAAGCACGTATGCTCTCCTCCGACTCTCAGGTGCAATCCTGGTCATCAGTGCTCCACTGCATTTTGACCAGGCTAACAGATTTCCATCTTAGCTGTTTTGTACCTCGATCGACGGTACGAAGTGGCTTCCTCTCAATAGTTAGATTAGGCTCGATATCAAATTATCAAGAGCAGAAGGCTGGATAATAAGAGATGGATCATGCAAACAACGACGAAGGTGTGATACATGGAATACATTATGAACTTAAGCGAATTTCTCGGGCAAATCTAGACGATAAGCAAGAGATCCGATCCTTTCCATGATGCGGAATGGTCCGATGAACCGGGGAGCGAGCTTCCCTCTACGCCCAAACTGAACCACATTTCTTTAGGGAGAGACCTTAAGGAAAACTAAATCACCAACCGCAAATTCCAAACTCCTTCTACGACGATCAGCGTAATTCTTCTGCCTATCCTGAGCAATCCTTAACCTCCTCTTAATCTCCTCAACCTTCTCCGAAGCTTCCAAAATCATCTCAGAACCAAGAACCAAGCGATTACTGGAATCAATCCAGCAAGACGAAGATCTACAAGGACGCCCGTAAAGAGCAGCAAACGGAGACATCTTAAGACTAGCCTGATAACTATTGTTACAGGTGAATTCAACCAGATGGAGATGATCTTCCCAGGATCCTCCATAATCCAAAATACAAGCATGAAGAAGATCCTCTAGAATCTGATTCACCCTTTCCATTTGACCGTCAGTCTGTGGGTGGTAAGTAGTGCTCAGATTCAGATGAGTACCCAAGGATTCCTGGGAAGCTTTCCAAAATTAACTTGTAAAGATAGGGTCTCGATCACAAACAATGCTAAGTTGAACACCATGGAGCTAACAATCTTCCTCATATAAATCTCAGATAAGCACAAAGCCGAACGGGTAGACTTGACCGGAATAAAATTAGCGGACTTGGTCAGTCTATCCACAATAACCCAGATGCTCTCATTTCCCCTCCTAGATCTCGGTAACCAATCGATGAAATCCATAGAAACTTGCTCCCACTTTCAATTGGGAATCTCAAGAGGCTGCAACGAACCCAGGGTCTTCTGATGATCTGCCTTGACTTGTTGACAAGTCTGACACCTACTAACAAAGATAAAGACATCCCACTTCATACCCTTCCACCAGTAGAGCTTCTTCAAATCCTGGTACATCTTCGTCACACCAGGATGAATGGAAAGTCTGGATTGATGATGTTCCTGAAGTAACTCCTACCTCAAATCATCAACATTCGGGGCACAAATCTGATTATTAATCCTTGAAATCCCTCTATCATCAATCTGAGTTCCTCTACTATCCGAACTACTACCACCAACTCTACTACATACACTTCCCTTCATACGCCTAAGCATCTCATCCTCATCCTCATCCTGCTTAGCCTTGATACGATCCAAAAGAGGAGAAGAAACAACCAGCTGGCACAACAAGGACTTCTTCCTACTCAAAGCATCTGCCACAACATTAGCTTTCTCAGGGTGTAGTTAATGTCAAGATCGTAAGAAGCAAGAAAATCAAGACACCGAACTTGACGCTGATTCAAATCCTTCTGGGTGAAGAAATACTTCAAGGATTGATGATCATTGAAGAGGTCAAATTTAGCACCCTATAGATGATGTCTCCAAAGCTTCAATGCAAAGACAACAGCCAACAATTCTAAATCATGAGTTGCATAGTTAGCCTCATGGGTCTTCAACTGGCGACTAGCATAAGTAATCACCTTCCCTTCTTACATCAATACTGCTCCCAAACCCTCGCGACATGCATCGGTGTCTACCATTAATCCCTCATTCCCATTTAAAATTGTAAGCACTGGTACAGAAGTAAGCTTATTCTTTAACACTTGGAATGCCGCTTTACACTTATCATCCCATATAAACTTAGCATTATTTCGAGTTAGAGCAGTGAGAGGTGCAGAAATCCGAGCAAAGTTCTCAACGAACCTCCGATAGTAACCGGTAAGGCCTAGAAAACTGCGAACATCAGTTAGAGTCTTAGGAGTTTCCCAATCATTGATCGCAGCGATCTTGACCGAGTCAACAGAAACTCCATCCCTAGAAACAATATGTCCGAGAAATCGGACCTCCTCTTCCCAGAAATGGCATTTCAAGAATTTTTCCTTCAGTTGATGTTTTCGAAGAGTCTCTAAAACATATTTCAAGCGCGACTCATGCTCATCTCTTTTTTTGAAGTAGACAAGGATGTCATCAATAAAGACTAGAACAAACTTATTGAGCATATCTCGAAAAACACGATTCATCAAGTCGACAAAGAAAGCAGGAGCGTTAGTCAAACCAAAAGGTATAACTAGCCATTCAAAGAAGCCATTCTCAGTATGAAAAGCATTTTTGGGAATAGTCTCCTAAGCAACTTTTAGTTGGTGACAACCTGTGGCAAGGTCAAGCTAAGAGAAAACAGTAGCTCCATAAAGCTGATCAAACACATCACTATGCGAAGCACAGGATATCTATTTCTCATAGTTAGCTTGTTCAGCTCCCTATAATCGACATATATCCGGAGAGAACCATCAGACTTGGTGATGAAAACTACGGCTGCTCCACATTCTGAAAAGCTAGGTCTAATCAGACCTTTGGCGAACAAGTCCTGGATTTGCTTTCTTAACACAACCATATCATAAGGTGCCATCCTTCTAGGTGGAAGAACTAAAGGTCGAGATCCAGGGATGAGATCAATACGGAAATCAATTTCCCACTTAGGAGGTAAAGACGTGACATCACCAAATACATCGGGAAAAAGTTTGACTGCAGGAGTCAAATGGATATCGTCGGGGAAAGTATCGAGAGAATAAATGAAGCTACCCGCGAAATCCTGGGGCAAACTAAACTAGATCTCTAATGAATTACCAAAATCTTCCTTAAGGGCAACAGTTCGAGAACTACAAGAGATATGGGCATCATGCCTATCCAACCAATCACCCCCAAGCAATAGATCGAAAGCGTCAAAACCCAAGATATAAAAATGACCAGTGAAACCGTGCTCAAAATAGAGACGCTTCACTTGCTTACAAATTCTACTACGATTTGCAGGACCTCCAATAGGATTTGAAACACATAAAGGTACTGAAGCAAACTTGGGAGAAAGGAGATGATCAAATTTATTACAAAGATCTAAAGCAATAAAGCTATGGGAAGATCCAGTATCGATAAAACACAAACGGGAGAATTAAAAAAAAGAGTAAAAGTTCCTGAAGTGTACCTTAGGAATCACTAGGAGCAGAAGCGGGTGCAGGCGGTGGAGCAAGAGAGGACGCAGAAGTCACAGCAAAAATACCTGATTCCTTGCCCTTCTTCTGAGTAGGGCAGTCCTTCTTGAAATATCAAGGCTGCAGACAGATGTGGCAGAGTTCACGCCTGGCCAACTGAGCTGGAGGAGGAATAGAAGCTCCCAAGGTAGGACAACTATTAGCGTAATGTCCCTTCTGGTTGCATCTGCAGCACGTAATGGCAGATAGATCTACAGGCTTCCTAAGAGATGAAGAAGACGATCCCAACCATGGAGTCCTATTCTGATTCCTTTGCCGATGGTGGAAGTTGGGCTTCCTTTTCTTGGAACTACCAGAAGACTGAGATGAGGCAAACTGGGCAGCTGGAGGGTCTCTGGAGGTAGGATTCTCATATCTAATGGCCATATCCATCAGATCGGTGAAAGTATCATGCACTGGGTAATGAGGCGATCGTATTACTCGGGGCGTGCACCAGCAATAAAATTCTCATTTTTCTTGAGAGGAGTGTCTATCAGATTAAGGCCATATTGCGATAGCTCATTGAATTTCCTCTCATATTCAGAAAAGGACATATCACCTTGCTTCAAATCGTTGAATTCCCGATACAACCGAGACTTGTCTGCTTCGGGCATCCATTTCGAAAAGCATCCATAAAGCACGATAAGAGATATAAGAAAAATTTAAAAAGGGAGGAACTGAACTAAACTTGGACGATAGAAGAAGATACTTAAATTGTTCCCAAGTGATGTCAGCCTCAGCGGTGTGAGCTGTAATGAACAGCCACTAATCCAAAGCTGCTCCTTTTAATTGCCAAGTTGCCAACTGCCGCTGCTAGGCATTCATGATCTAAAGACTGGAGAAGACTCTCTCCAAGTCTCAACCACTGTTGAGCTTCAATTATGCTCTCAGATCCTGTGAACATGTTGCCACCAAGCTCGGTTTATTCCTTGCAAAGCTAAGTAAACCTAATTGGGGCAGCGGGTGCAGGAGCTGGGCAACACCTCGTCCCCTACCTCTGACATTCCCTCGATTCATTTTGAGAAATCAAGAATGAATTTAAGGATAAAGGAAAATATAGAGGCCAAGATAGATTAGATAAGATAAAGTTCAACAAAGACAGGCATTCAACAAGGAACAAATTTCATAAGGTGGAAAAAGAAAAGAAGTAGTCGGAAAAATTTGTTTTCAAAACCAGAAAGATTTATACCAAAATACTTCTTTGAAAAACCCTTTTAAAAAAATCATTTTAAACTTTAATATACGTTCTCTCACAAAGAAAGGATTCTAAGATTGACTTCGCTCATTCTAGGGTATTTCTACCCTACCTCTAATGAGTTTTTGCTCCTCAGGCTAAGGTTTGCCTAAAAACCAAAGCTCTGATACCAACTGTAACGGCCCATTATTTTGCACCATTCAAATTCGAGAATAGACTAAAACATGTCAAACATAAATAGTTCAAAACAATAAATTGTAATAAAAATTGGAGCAAATGCAATCAAATCACAGAATCACAGACACAGAAATCAGAATACTCACAGCGGAATTAAAATAACTTAGTGGTTCATGAAGCCACTATCACCTAGTCTCAAAATAATTACAAATTACATAGTCTTAAAACCAATACAGTTTGAAATAACGTCAGAAATCCCCAAATTCATTTGTCTCAACTACATAGGCTAAGATAGAAGACTAAATAGAAAGTAGAGAAGCTCGATAAAGATGGTCTTCAGCGGTCCTAGCTCCGAGAAATGAAGTCCGAATTGATACTCAGGCTGACCAAAGCGTAAGAAATAAACGCAAACACTCGAGTCAGGACATACATACTTATAAAGTGTAAACTAATTCAAGTGAACTGTAATATGAAGCAAAGTAACTTAAAGGATGCTTGGGACCGCCCATCCTCTAAGGATCCGTTAAACTATTTACTATGTAGCAATATTTTGCTATTATAATAGTGTCTATTAGTAAAATAAACTTACATTTAAATAGCATTAAGGGGTTACCTATATAGCCCTTAACACGTAATATTTCCAGTAGTCCATCCAGTATCATAGTCCCTCCTGATCGGGAAGCCACCAGAAGATACCACACGGGATACAGGAGAAATCTAAACTCGTACAAGGCTCGCTATGGTAGGTGACACGGCACAACTAGGAAATGCTAGGGTAGATATACCAATTACCATCCGAACTGGTGGTGACGCGTAGCTGTTGCTACCGCCTACCTCGAACGACACTCCCAAAATCAAATGTGCGCACCAAATAATCACAAAGTAATAGAATGGCATACGAAGAAGCGTGTTCGATAAGAGGGGCTACCTCACTGGCCCGGAATCGCTCCTGTTTTAGCCACCTTATACCAACTCACAGGAGTCGGGTCCACGTACATACCTCAATAGAATCGTCGCCACCATCCTACTTCATTGTGGAATCTCCATCCCATACATGGTTGTTAAAGTGATTTTCGGTATCGACAGAGAGTATGTCCATATCCAATCCTGGTCTCTTTAACAGCCGACGTTATTATTACCCGTGGTTATAAATTTCAAATAGATTTTATTTCAATCAAAATACTTTATTTAAAAGTGAAGTTATTATACTTACGAATCCAATATTCAGTTCCCAAAAGTTTAGCCTTTAGTTCATTTGTATCAACTACAGCACTTAAAAGGTGCGGTAATATACCTTACAACAGATTTTAAGTTAATTAAATTTCCAGATTTCAATACAATTTCAGCAGCAACTAATATTCAACTTATAAAAATCATATTTTCCACTTTAAATGGTTATTTAAAATACCCAATAATTTATGACTTTTATAAAGTAAATTTCACAAATAAATGTCAAATTTCTGAATGCTTCATTTATTAAAATCAAGTGCGCAAGTTTCTATTCAATGTATTTTTAAAATTTTACTTAACAATTAAGTTTAATTACTATTTCAAATATTACTTAATTTCCAATTTATTTCTTAACTTAACTTTTATTTTTAAACTAAACTTCACATTTCTAAATTAGGTTATATTTCAAATTTACATTTTAAGTCTTTATTTATTTGACCATTTAATTCATAGAAAACTCCATAAAATTTTGTTAATTTACTTTAAATTCAAATTTGTATCAATTTATCAAATTTTATTTACTTAACTTGTATTCCATTTCTTTTAGAAAATCAAAAATTACAAAATAAATTTATACTTCAATTTCTAACTTAACCATTCATTTATTTACATATTTAACTTGTACAAAATCACTATACTTTATAAAATCATTTTGAATCCAATTTTAAATAATATATTTAATATTTCTAGAAAAATACATATATAATAACCATGGGTCTGTATAATATTTTCTAACCTAGGTCAAGTGATACGGATAATATATCATTTCAATCCGTAATTTACAAGGAAAACCCAAGTTCTATCATTTCAAACCCGCAATCCCAAGTTAAATAAATAAATAAATAAATAAAAATAAAAAAATAAAAAAATCGCTCAGGCCTATAATTTCAGCCCATAGCGATTTTTACTCTACAGAGAACTTGCAGTGTGATAAACAGTAATAAATAAGTAGTATAACATCATAAAACATAACAACATATAATATAACGGATGATGTGACAATTTTATAATAGGGTTTGATTATCATTAAATTTATATCAAAGGCAAGTAAAATAAAATATAACCATTCTGCAATTTCACTTGTTATTATTTTACAATTTTATAAGTACGAGCATCAAGCGTGAATACTCACCTCTACGACGCTGAAGATTTGATTCAAAAACAACGATATCCACACCGAAAACACATAGAAGGCATGATCAAATTTTAGAGGATGCGACAACCAGATTCATATCTTGACACAAAATAAATAAAACTAAGTAGGCGAATTCGAATACAATCATATCAAATTCTAAATAGAGCAAACTGGAAATAAGAATGAAAAGAAGGATATGAACCAAAAGGCTCGACCATTCCACCATACGACTCAACCTATACCCAGATAGCTCGACCATTGACCATATTTAAGATCGGAAACACGCAAGCGCTCAAAGTAGTGGGATATTGAGGCATATAGGCTGTGTCTTTCTTCATCTTATATATATATATATATATATTCCTTTTTTTATAAGCAAAAGTGGTGAAAGGAAAAGGTCCATTGGTTTGGACATAAACTTCAAGTGGCTTGGTTGTGCATGGGCACAGTCTGTGCGTGCTCGCCAGTGGGACCATCAACGCATGGTGATGCGGCAGGAGTTAGAGGCGGCGTTGCAGCTTGAGTAGGCTGCGGTGGTATTCGTTTCTTATTTATTCGTTTCTTATTTATTAAGTAAATATGTTAAAGGATATATCAGGAAATAACGTACCATTTATAACGCCAAATAAATTATACAAGAAAGGATATAAACGTACCAGTTAAAACTTATAATTTATTGCCTTTTTACAACATTATTTGTTACTTAATTTAAAAGTACATAATCAATATAAGTAAAGCAACATCGAAATAAATGTTGTAAATATATATATAATTTAAATAAAAGTCTTGAAATTAGAATTTAGAATTTAAAATTTCAATTAGTGTCAAAATTTTAACCAAAATCTACCATTATAGAAATTGCTTATATCTATTTAAAATTGGGCAAACATTTTATAATTAATTCAAGAAATTTTAAAAATTCAAACTCCTTTAAACAATTAAACACCAAGGTTTTAAATAAATGAATAAAATATTTGTTAAAAATTTTGGGCTGTTACAAAAGTCCACCAAATTGACAATAACAGTCTAGTAGCATGTCAATATTTTTCACATAGACTACTACCGATAATTTACCTATGTAACTCTTCTGCTTTTGACTATTCATTTAGAACTTCTTTCAAACTACCAATGCAAATTTCTTCTATTTGGTTTATGCATTCCAAACACGTTGAGACAATTTATTATGAACCTTTGTCCTTTCTGTTTCATATTCCAAAATATGAAATAATTACCCAGGCTAACTGTAACAGAAGTATTAAATTTGATACCAAATAAGTTATACTATATATTAAAATCAAACTGAGATGGCATACCCATGTGTTTTCATCCATAAATAGTATTAAGAACTCGATCAATCTGACCCGTTATAAAAAATCAAAGAAAAATGCACATCACATGAATTGTAAAACTAATCATATACCAACCTCGAAGTGATGTTTGACTTCTCCATTCATGGGACTTCTTTCATTTATCAAGTTTCAATGAAATCTGACATTGATGCCAATGTTCCATCATCCTATAACCTAATCGCCCTACAATCAAAGATGATGCGGAATAATACCAGAAGCATAAATATTGATTCAGATTTCATTCGATTATCTAACTTACATTAAAAATAAATAGTTGGAAAATTTGTATATCTTTCAATACCTACATGATTTGATGATTTCACCTATATCAAATAACATTAGAATCAGTCTTTACTCATATGGTTGAATGCAAAGATAAGTTAAAGTAGCCTATGCATATATTTAAGTTAATTTGGTTAAAGTCGAACCTATACAAGCTCAAACTAGTTATCGCATTGGTATTTCACTTCTAACTGTTTCGAGGGAAGTGAACCTACTATCATCAAACCTTTTTTTCTTATAAGTGCACTAAACCGGGTTGTGAATAGAAGACCAACAATAGTTTCAAATTTCTATCGCCCAGTGAAATGGTTTGAATCTGCATTAAATTAAGCCTGTCAACAGACTGGGGTCATGAAATCTACGAATGTTGGCACACCTTGTGCGACGATTTTAACATTAACTAGAGGGTGATAACATTCGACTGCTATTCGGTAATGCACTGAACCTACTTTATCAAGCACGTAATATCTGAAAGAGCGAAATACTTCATCAAGAAGGCGGTTACGCTGTAAAATTGAAAATCAATTTTGCTGGAAGCTCCCATAATGACCTATCGACACGTAGGCAACAACTTGCCAGGTTTTTGAGGAAAGAAGGCTATCGTCGATGATGGGATGATGAAGGCGGACCTAGAGACAGCAGTGTGCCACTACGATGGAGATCAGTCATTTTGGAAGAAGTAGATCAACAACGTTGGGTCATCTAAATATTACGGTTGGTAGGAAAAGGGAGGGAACAAAGCGAATTCACTAATTCAGGCGATTTGGTTACGGGTGTTAAAAAATTGGTAAAGAAGATTTAGGTTAGAGAAAGATGACCAAGGCCAATTGTCGAAAAAGGGGACGAAGACAGTATGGACGGAATGCAAAGAAGAATGAAAGAAATAAAACACACGACCCTTCAGTTTAAAATTATTTGGGGGCTCTTGCGGGTTAGCAGGAAAAGGGAGGGGAACGATGCGAATTCACTAATTCAGGCGATTTGGTTAAGGGTGTTAAAAAATTAGGGGAGATGATTTAGGTTAGAGAAAGATGACCTAGGCCAAATGCCGAAAACGGGGAAGAAGACAGTCTGGACGAAAAGCAGAGAAGAATGAAAGAAATAAAACACGTGACCTTTCAGTTTAAAGTTATTATGGGGCTTCTGCGCTCTTGAATTCTAACTCACTAATAATATCATAGTGTGTGTATATATATAAGATTATTCCTTCAACATGAATAATTTTCGGATCACTTCATACAAATATAAATTCCCCTTTATATTTCAAATATCCTTTAAAGACCATTTCCCTTCCGTTATAATTTCATTAAGGGGGTTTCAATATCGAACAAATATATATGACCTCATTAATGCCAAATCAAATTTTTATTCGTGTTCGATTCCTATTTTGTTCAAAGTCATTTGTAACATTTCTTACTTCTTATAAAGTGGGTATCGGTTTTTTTCACTATATGATTTTCATTTTAAAATCATCATATTTACTCAAATATACTCTTTCACTTCTAAAACCATTTTTGCTTCCATATCCGATTTGGTTCCAATTCATAATTGCTTCAAGTTCCATTTGAGTTATAGTTTCAATTTCACCTCAATTTGCAATTAAATCCATGATTTAAATATATGAAATTTCCACTCTTACCAGTTTGAATTTAGAAGATAGCTTGAAAATTTTAAAATAGTTAAAAGGTTGTAAAATAGCTAAATAGATGTAAAATATTTAAATAGGTAATATAAGAAAGTTTGAGTTTTAAAAAGAAATGTTTGTATAGTAAATAGCTTGGAAAATCAAAATAGTTTGAATAATTAAGAAAATATATTTAAGACGGTTTATATTAAAATAATTTATTTGAAAATAGAGTCAAATTGATTCAGTTTCCACTTTCCAATTCAAATCAATTTTCAATTTCCGCTGCCATTTAAATGGATTCAATCCCAATTCCAATTCGGATTAACTTCGAATCCCATTCCGATTTTAAATCAATTACCATTTTGAATTTAAACCTATTGAACTTCGATTACTATTCCCATTAATTCAAATAAATTTCAAATTTGAATTAATTCCAATTTCATTCTCAAGTTTTTAAACCATCTCGATTTATAAAAATTCGAGTTCGGTTTTCAAATACTGATTTATTCACTTAAATCAAATAACCCTTAATACTTTATTTAACAATCAAAGTCTTTAATAATTCAATTTCTGAGTCCAAATTCAAATATTCATTTTAAATTACTTTTACTTAAACTTATTTCAAGGTTCGAGTGAGAGTTCAAGTCCTTTTAAACAATTTAATCTCCAGAATTCAATTTATTTCCAAATTTTAACTTCAACTCTGAAACCCAATACTTAAACAATTTCAATTGACCGGTTCATTTTATCATTTCAAATTTAAGTTCAAAAATAATTCCATTTTCGTAAATTCATTTTTATTTCAAAGAATCGGAATCATTTAAATAAATTTCAGGATAAAGTTTTACTTCCATTCAATTTTAGGAATGGATGTATATCATTTCAATCCACTTCTTAATTTACTCAAAATAATCCAATTTACGATTTTATATATACTGTCAATAGCAAACAGGATGATAGCAGGATATGTCAAAGTAAATAAACGTCCAAATTATCTAAAGCACAAATCAATAGCATTCATTACCAATTTCCAAAATTCAAAACCCATTTTTATTTCAAAAGCTGTTTGAAATTGTCCAGACATAATCTTCTATCAAATCCATACTTCTCTTTTCAATTTTATCCATTTAACTTCCCTATGTTAAATTCCAATTTCACCTTGAAATTTCCCATTTCCGATTATAAGCTCAAAACTTATTTAACGTGCCCTGAGTTAAATTTCCAATTCATTTAATCCATTTTAGACTTCTCAAATTAAATTTTCCATTCCAATTTAAATTTCTTATCAATATCCCCTCCCACTTATAAGTTCAAAAACTTACTTTACTTAGGGTTAGACATCTCATTATCGGGGATATTTCAGAATTCAACACTTAGTATTTATGTCAAATCAACTTTGAAATCTCATATATATGTGTGTGTGTGTGTGTGTGTGTGTGTGTCTACATATACATATTTATCCCATTTACACTCCAAGTCATACTTTAAATTATAAACCATTCTTGGTTTTTAATTCAAAACAAATCCCTTTGGAATTTTCAAAACAAACATGTCATAAAACAAGACTCCCATACCAAGATATATTTTAATAATATTACTTATTATTTTCTTAACACTGAAATAATTCCAAAAAATTTCTGGCTTAGATTTAAAACTCCAAATTTAAAATACATTTCAATTTATAAGTCGTACTTTCTTACAACATTTCACTCTGTTTTATCATTGTTCATTTTGTAGTCAACATCCTTTATTAAGACAAAATACCCAACTTTTTGATAATTATCATATCAAGTAATCATACACACCATATATCCCATCATAAGTTCTTGGAAAAAATATAATCTGGGTAAATTTATTTCATTTCAAAACACTTAGAAAAATTCTTCTACGAATTTTAAAATTTTTAATTTCTAGTTTGAATCCATTTTAACTTAACTTAGTTTTATAGTTAATCCTTCAAAAATTTCTATTTGGTTATATAAATTACCATTTAAATTTTATAGTTTTATTTTATTACAATAATCATATCCAATCACCTTGTTATACTATAATAATCTACGATATTATTTCTTTATATATCAAAACATAACATTATATAAAAATCATTTTTAAAACTATTTTTAAAATCATTATATAAGAAAATAACAAGTAAGCCCTCATAAAGCACTCAACTCATTCTGGGGTACTACTGACCCTATCTCTAATGAGTAATCACCACCAAAGCTAAGGTTCTTGCTTGATCTTTAGCTCTGATACCAAATGTAACGGCCCAAAGATTTTTGACCGCGAAAATCGACACTAATACGTTCACTGTATAGTGTGCTGAGCAATCGAGTGCCGAAAATACCAGGCTATTAGGGTTAAGAAGAAAATTAAATAGAAGAAGAAACAGAAACTAAAGCATAGAATCTCACAATCGCAGCGGACAAAATATAATATACAAATAGCAGCATTTTACACAAAGAAGAGCTGTAACTGTCAACATACATACAAGATATTATAGTACAACAAATCTGGACAGTTATAATAACTTGTCCCAATATACTGACTATATCGTCTATAATACATATCGTAATATAATCAATGCGTACAATACATCCATGCCATCCAACACATCTCTTGAGCTCCAGAAGCGTCCTAACGCAAAAATCTATAATACTCGGTCTAACTCGAGCATTATACTAAAGTAACTCCCAAGTTCGGCTGGAAACCAACATGAGAAAAACAAACTCAATTTGAAATACTTGAATTATAAAGCTTGTTTGGAAACCAAGGTAACTCGCATATCCGACGAGTTTCAAAACCAAACACTTTTACAAAAAATCCATCGATATTATAATGATGTATGGATACAGCTACTTATTTATAATAATCCAGTTTACTTAATTTATTCAATTCTAGCCTATCGGATTCTGTGATCAAACCCGTAAAGATTGGTAGTGATTATTAAATCGAAGTGGTTCTGGATAATGCTGGTGCCCGATCTCGGTCTCTTCGAATCCAGTATAAATTTAAAGGGGCTAAATTGCTTAATGTAAACAAATTTATTTTTTAGGGTGGCAATATCCAAGTATGGTAATTTATTAGAACCAGTTATTTTAATTAAAACATATCGTCATTTTAATCTAATTATTTTAACTCGATCGGTCCTTTAATGTCGCAGACAAAGAAAATTTGAATTAAATCTCGAATATAATTTAAACCATGGTATAGACCGTCAACTAAATTAACGGTCTATAATAGATTGTCAAAAATAATTCACACATCAAACTTCCCTTAACTCTTGATTAACCATATCCATTTATCTTTGAAACTAAATTAATTCCAAAATAAACAATTTATTAACAATAAATTATAAAACACCATTATTTATTCATAAGTTTAAGTTAAATAATAATAATATTATTAATGTGACGACTCTGAATTTTTGAGCAATTGAAATGGGGATATTAAATTTACTTTAAATATTTGAAAGGTTAATTTCAACTTGAATTCAAATATCACTATTTATTTGATAATTAAACTATTGAATTTGATAATTAGAAACAAATTGGTAAGATGTTGAATTTGGAGTTTTAAGCCTATTAAAAATAGTTAGAAGACTTACAAAATTTATATTGGTAATATTGAAGATCATAGAAGTTTTAAAATTTAATTTGATAATGGTTTATTCAGTTTTGAAAATTTCATCGTTTAAATTGGAATTAAAAATAGCCTTCCAAGGCACAATCTCGAAA
The DNA here is from genome assembly GCA_030765085.1 of Allium cepa. Taxonomy (NCBI): domain Eukaryota; kingdom Viridiplantae; phylum Streptophyta; class Magnoliopsida; order Asparagales; family Amaryllidaceae; genus Allium; species Allium cepa. The sequence goes on along the minus strand of CM060945.1, from coordinate 603,438,313 downwards.
TTCGACGAAACCAGCGCCATTGGATCCGTAATGTTTTATTATTATAAGATTTCAATTTTCGCATTGTTTGGGATTACCTTTGGGTCGTACGATCGGTTAATGCCTAGAATAATCAATTTGAATTTAAAATTAATAATCAAGCTTCTCTTATACGCCATTCTTTATTCATTCCTCTACACGCCACTATCACCTTTAAAAAAGAATCACATCTCTGTTTTTTTCATTTCATTCCCTCAAATCGATAGCCAGAGAAGAAATTCAATGGCCGAATATATAATAAAAGGGAAAAGTAATAAATCGCGTGGCCTCGTTCAAAACCAAAACCCGTGTTCTTTATCCCTTCCAATCCTTCGTCTGTCTTAAAAAACGAGTTGAATAATGGTCGAAGCCTTATCCTCGGCGACGATTCAATCTATTGTTTCGAGAGAGGAGGGGTCAGCGACTTCGATTTGTCGTGCGCGCGTGTTGAATCGCCTGTGTGGTAACGCGTAGGTATTGGCATGACGATGGCCGAGGTCAATTCAAGTAGCTAGTGTCGAGCAAGAATAGTTTGGGTGGAGATTAGGGCTTTGTCGTGACGTTCGCGCGAGCTGCAGAGAGAAGTTGGGTGTTCGAGTTCGTGTGCGGTGGGCTAGGGTTGGAAGCATCATGATTTTGGGGGCGAGGGGTCGCAGGTGGATCGCGTTTGCGAGGAGGCGGTGAGGTATTTACAGATTTATCTTTAATTTAAGTTTATATATAGATTAGGAATATTGTTTTAGATACAAAGAGGAAATGCTGTTTTCCAATTTATGTACATAATCAGGTACAGAGGAAATTATAATAGAGTAAAGTGTAAAATAATTTTGTTTTAGATTTAATAACTATGTGTATACGTTTAAAATTTTACTAACTTATTTTCTAATATGTATAAATATATACGGTGATTAATTTGTTTAATAAGCATATTTAATTAATTTATTTGGCAAAAATATTGTATTAAACGGGAAGTCATTTGTTTAAAATTAAATTTTTAGTTACATGGATTTATTAATAGGACAATTGTTCAACATAAATCATTGGGGATTTTATAATGGTAAATGAAAATTGATAATTCGATTGTTTCGAATATTAATAAATTATACAATTGTTATACAAGGATTAAAATCAAGGATACAAGCAAGTTTGGAATGGATTGCATACAGCAAAATAAAAGGTGATTTAATCTTACTCAGCTGAATTTGAATTTAAATTTAAATGATTAAATTTAAATAAGTGTTGGATGGTTGAATTGATTGATATTATATAGTACGATATTTTGGAATTGGTGTATTATATTGTGCTAACGTCTATGGATACAGGGAAAACAGGTTGGAGGGATCCAACTAGAACCCTCAACATTTATTTAAATTATTTATCACTGTATGTTGTGATTATTTGATATTCTATGATGAAGTATATTGGAATATTGAATGTTATGGTTTGATCGGATGTAATTGGGTATAATGAAATTCCAAAAATATATAAATTGGATTGTGGAAAGAAAATAGAATAAGTGAATGTGTAAGTAAAATAATTATAGGAAATTTGAATATAGTTAAGAATTGAATTGAAAAGAAATAAAAGTAATATGAAAATAATAATAAATAACTTCGAGTATGGAAGGAATTTTGAATAAACCGAATTTAATGGATTGTAAACTTAAGTTATATAAATTAAAGGAATAAAGAATTATTTTAAAATACAAAGTTTAAATTTATTTAAAAGGAATAAGAAATAATTTGAGAAATCAAGAATTGGTATTCTCTGTTGAAAATATTTATAGCATAATTAAGAAATAAAATCTGAAGTTAATAGATTTTGAAGTAAAAAGGGGGTAAATTGGATATCAATTTGGAAATTGATTCAAGTGTTTGAAATTGAAAATATAAAGAAGATTGAGAAGAGAAGTATATTTCTCTGGATAGCCAAGTACGTTCAAAGTTAATTTTTAAATATAAGTGAAAACTTGAATGTTGTTTTAAAAAGCTTGTTTTAGAAGACTTATTATTTTTAATCTTTTAAATTCTAAAGTAAATATTTTCAAATCTATTATCGTAGTAATTATTTAAAATGGTAACTAAGTGTTTTGTTTTAAAAGAGTGAGAATCATATTTATATTTTCTAAAGTAACCTTATTTTTAAACTATTCATATAGCATGTATTTTTAGCCAATTATTGAAGCAGTCTTAGCTTAAATAGTTTAATGTAAATTCCAAAGTAGGTATTTTGTTTAATCCATTATGGTCATATTATTTTAAGGATGATTTGGTATTTTGTTAAAGAAGAAAATCTAGTTATATTTATAAGTTAAGCTTATTTTACTTGGTTCTGAGGTATTATTATAAAAGAAAATGTTTCTAAATTAAATGTTAAATATATTTTACAATTAAGTGTTTTTAAATCCTTTTAAAATCTATAACCTTGTGCTTGGTGATTCCGGTGGAAATAGAAATACTTGAAATTTCTTCTGAGAAAGGAAGATAGTTTGAAAACTGTTTTCAAAGGATTTGAAATTGGAAATATGTCTTGTAAAGATATTTAAGGTTAATAAATAATTTGGGAAATTATTTATTGGTTGATGGTTGTTTGTGAATATTAATTGATAGTTAAATAACCGACTATCAATATTGGACAAAAATGCGTTGATCGTTTCGAAAAGTACGAGATCGAGATTTATTTCTCGAAAACCACTTCGATCCAGTTTGTACGTTTCGTGGAAACGAGTTTGGATTCGAAGATGGAGCAGTGAAGTGTTAGGGCTAGTTGCTACTAATCTTGAGGATATTTCCAAATGGATGTAGTAGGAGTAGTGCCTTCGGTTCCGTTCGAACCCGGGACGGACGTGTATGGATGAATGCGCGCGAAACATCGTCAGGTGGACGATGGGCATTCTAAGGGATATGTTCTAAAAAGGTAACGCTTAGCCTCAAGCCTCATCAAATGGGAATGACTGAAAATCAGGGGTTATGCAGCAAGGCTAGGTGGGTAGCATCCAAGCAGGGTGAGGTCATTCCAATCTAGATGTCCCTTTTTATTTCGGCTTAGTGGTGCGGTTGCTGATCCCAACCGCGGGGTTATCTCACTTTGGATTATCCAGTAAGCGGTAGTCCCGGCATTGTGTTGGAGCGGGTGTACTCCTTGGTACGGTGATCTGGGCCCCGTACGGTGATAGGTGGTACCCCAGTGCCTAGTCATTGTTGGAAATCCATTCTCCCTACGAGCCTTTTACGAGTTTTGTTTGTATTACCCACTCTGTGGCTAGTAGCTAGAATTTAATCATGTAACAATTTTGGCTATTTCATAAGTATTTGTAAATAGACCCTATTATAACATCAGAGGATTTCTATAAAAGTTGTTTTAGCTATCGTAAGGTAAAAACCCGACATGTTTATTTGTGGCGTGGTCTTACGAGATGCTTTTGTTTTCAAAGGATTTTTGAAACTTTAATAATCAATTGGGTGTGATTTTCTCACGCTGGTATTCCAGACTGACTCGGGTATTATTTAACTGTAATGCTCGGGTCAGACCGAGTACTATAGGATACAGGATATGACGCTACGGAGCTCAGGAGACGAGCTGGATGACGACACGTACTCTCGTACTTGTTTATATATTTATATATTTATATATTTATATATTTATATATTCCGCTGTGTTGAGTGGTTGTGTATCCATTTGTATGATACTAATGTTGAGCTATGATTGATGTACTCTGATAATGTAATGTATAACAGATATATTTGTTTTGGTGTAAAAATATGTTAATACCTATTATATTTTATTCTGCTGCGATGGTTAGATTCTGATGTTGTTTTCTATTTTCTTCTTCTACCTCTTCTTCTTTAACCCAAATGGTTCGTATTTCTGTACAACTTGAGTTGATTTAGGTAAAATAGTTTTGACTCATGGGGTACGGATTTGTGGGCTGTTACACTTGGTATCAGAGCATAGGTTGGAGATAACCTTGGCTCTGTGGGAATTGCTCATTTAAAATAGTGTCCGTAGTACTCTAGAATGAGTTTGAGCGTATTAATAAATATGAGCGCGTATTTGTTAGTGAATATAAATTGTTTTAATATTGTGTTGATTGGTTTATTGAGTGGCATATGAACCTTCGTCGACACAGTCTGCGCAACTGTATCGAATCTAAACACTTTAATAGAACAATCAACACGTTATTGTTTTAAATGTGGGTAAATGAAATAATTTTACCCAAAAATATATTTTGATATAAGGAAAAGTTTTTCCTAAACTATTTAGCTAATATATGGTTGCTTGGATGTTAGGAAGATTAATACTAAATTATTATCATTGTTGAGGGGAAATTTAACTAGAAATTCAAAATATAACCAAAGTTTAAGGAAATAAGTTTATTATAAAATGAAATTTATAAATATGAATAATAAATGTAATTCATGAATTGAAATACAATTAAATGGAAATTTGTATAAGCATAAACTGTACAAATGAATTGTAGTTAAAATTATTTAAATAGGCTTTAGAAATTTTAAATCCCAGAGATTTGGAAATTTGGAAGTATTTTGAAGATAAATAGTAGCACAATTGTTATGGAGGTATTTCTGAAAATAAATTCGTTTTAAAATGGATTTTTGAAAGTGATATAGCATTGAAATCACTTGGATTATTGGAAAATAATTCTGATGATGACGGCCGCATCATCATTATTCATTTTCGAATTTCTAAGTGACGGATTGCTGCCAAAAATTTATTTATTCAGAAAAACTAGTTGATTTGAAATTTCTAAAGGAAATTTGTTGGAAATAAAAGCCAGGATTGGTTTAAAATTTTGAGAAATGAGATTTGAGATGTTGGAGATTTCAAGATGATTCTAAACTAAAAGTCGGGTGTTTAAAAATCCTGATGAGATAGTTGTAAGCCTATAAATTGAGATGATTTTTAAATCAAGAAGGGAATATAAGCTTTGAATGTTGGAATTTAAATTTAAAGAGAAAAGTTAAAAATGAAATTAACTTGGATGGGAAATAAAAATTTGACTGGATTGACATTAATTGGATCGGCAGAAAATAATATCCAGTTGTATTCGAATTAAGTTGAAATCGAATTGAGTTAAATAAATCCGAGTTAAAATAAAATTAAATTGAAATAAAAATTCAATTGAGTTATCAAATGGAATAAGATTCTTACCTGAATAAATGGAAATAAGTTGGATAAGAATTGGATTGGAATGAATAAATCAAAATAACTTATAAAAGAATTAAAAATCCATAAAATAAAATATGCTGGGGTTATAAATAAGCATAAGGCTTGAGTTAAACATAAAAGAAGAATATATTCAAGCCTATAATGAATGGAATTGTGAAAATAATAAGTGGCAACTTATAAAATTTAAAAGTGGGATAAAAAACCCAAAATAAATATTTTTGATGAATTGAAAAATAAAATAAATCAAAACATGAATTATAAAATAAATTTGAAATTAAGAAAATTTAAATGAAGAGATTTTGAGATTAAAATCAAGTTCTGGATTATAAGTTGGGGAAAGATTATTTAGATAATAAATTAGATGATGAAATATGTAATGAGAACACGATGCAGTTAAATAAAAGCTGAATTGTGAGATAATAATGAGGTTTGGAAATAAAACTTAAGTTATAAATTAAATTCGACTTAAATTGTCGATGAAGTAAATATAATTGAAATGCGAGTTCATGAAATAGGGTGGTAAATTGAAAATGGATGGTAGAATCAGAACTTGGGTTATAAATTAAAATTTAACTTGAGGTGTTAACAAATTAAATATAATCGGAAATGTATAAATAAATAAAAAATGAAATTGGATTAAAATAGCAATGGTTTGAATGTGCAAATGAAATCTAAATAAGTGGAAATAAATTGGAAATGGCCTTGTAACAAATTGAATGAGCTGAATCTAAAAAGTTAAAATGTATAATAATCAACCCAAAGAAATTGTAGGTTTAAAATGAGATTTAATTGAGATAGAATCAAATTGAATAAAGGAGAAAAATATTTATTTGTGAAATGAAAATGAGCTTATGTATAAAATTTGAATAAATCAAAATAAATTGACTTAAGCTGAATATAAGGGGGAGAGTTGAAGTGAATTCAACTTAAAACCAAGTTTAATGATATCGGATTGAATTTAAATCAAGTAAAAATAAATTTGGATCGGAATAAAATTTGGTGGGTTGTAAATAATATGTTAGAAAATGCAAATTCAAAATGATTGAGTGGATAAACTAATTTTATTGAATAAATAAATGGATGGAATAAATAAGAATCAAATGAAGTGTGGTTTAAATAAGTTGAGAAGTGGTTATTGAATGAAATAGCCTGTATTGTGTCGAGCTAAATAAATGGTTTTGAATGAACTAAAATAAAAGGAAATTTAATTGGTAATGAAGATGAACCTAATTTGTTAATGGTTTGAATGAACTGGTTTGGTCAAGTAAAATGAAATGCAAGTGAATGGATTCAAATTTGAAGTGTAGTGAAAATGAGAATATATGGATTGTGAATAAATTTAAAAATGGAATAGCATTAAATATAAATTGAGTTGAAATCCATTTAAAATTAATTATAAAACATAAGTACTTATTTATTCACACAAATCTCATCGAATTGCATAGAATAAATTGTCATTGGATGTAAATGGAAGCAATTAAGATGCTATGAATTGATAAAAGTGAAATAGAATTGATTTTGATAACAATTGAATTAAATATGAGTTCAGTTTGCTTAAAACAAATTAAATGTAAGCGACTGAATTTTAAACCATTCAAATTGAATGAAAATGGTTATAAATTAATTGGAACAGTGGAATTAGTACGAAAATTGTATAAATTGCTTACGGAAAAATGTTTGGTGTGAATCTCTTTTTGAATTTAACAATTGCAAATAAATGAAATATGTTAAACATCATATATTTGGCACTTACATGTTTAAATTGAGTAAGTACAGGTACCTGGAAGCCGTGTGGCTAGATCTGGTTGTGCTATTTGCTAAAAATAATAAGCCGCTTGTTTAAAATGCTAAATAAGGTACGCTAGGAAATATGAACTGTTTTTGGTTTTTCCGACCATGTGGATCGATGTATATATATTTATCTCTTTTGTCAAATTGCAAAAGCTCCTCCGTACAAAGGGGACTCTGCCAAAAAATTTCAGAAATTTTGGGAGTTAGAAATTTTTTGAAAATTTTGGAAACTTTTGTTAACGACAAAACGGTTTCAAATTGGATATTGTAATAAATTAGTTATAAATGAAAGATAAAATTAAATGTTCAAAGTTGAAAATAAATAAAATTCATATGTAATGTGGAAACCAATTTGAATAGAAATAGATGTTAATTAAAGAGGTAAAGTGAAAATAAACAAAGAAGCATATAGAATGCATATACTGAACTTATGTAAGGAATGGTGAATTCTTAATTGGAGATTGATATTACAGATATATTCCAAAGTTGATATTTGAATGAGTAAATAATTGGCACTTGTAAGGAAGTCGATAAAATGTTTTTGGAATATTGTAATTGGATATTATTTTCAAGTAGAATATGCATTTATTATAAAGGGAAAAGAGAATTGATTTTGATTTTAGAAGACAGATTTGAATTGCTCGACAAAAAGGTATGTGTTTAAATTTCTATATGAAATTTGATTGGGATTTGGATCGAGCCACTTGGCTTTTTGTTTTCTTTTTGGATTTGAGAGGCCATAGAGCCATTTTGTAGTTGTACCGAGCTAGCCGCGCAAAGGAGACGCTGGCGAAATTTTTCAGAAATTTAGAGAGTTAGAAAAATTTTGAGAAAATTTTGATAATTCAAAATTTGGTTTTAATTTGAAATTAGAATGATTGAACAAATAATATTGGTTGCAAACTATGTGGGAGTTTAGAAAATTAATAGGGGTGTAGTGTCTTCAAATGACAAGATTGTTGGGTTGATGTTAAACAGTTTGGTCTTGGACAATAGTAACAGGTATTGGACCATTCTTCCTAACTAGTAATTTCGGAGACGAAATTCTTTTAAGGGGGGAAGATTGTGACGACCCTGAATTTTTGTGCAATTGAAATGGGGATATTAAATTTATTTTAAACATTTGAAAGGTTAATTTAAACTTGAATTCAAATATCACTATTTATTTGATAATTAAATTATTGAATTTGATAACTTGAAACAAATTGGTAACATGTTGAATTTGGAGTTTTAAGCCTATTAAAAATAATTAGAAGACTTACAAAATTTATATTGGTAATATTGAAGATCACAGAAGTTTTAAAATTTATTTTGACAATGGTTTATTCAGTTTTGAAAATTTCATCGTTTAAATTGGATTTAAAAATAGCCTTCCGAGGCACAGTCTCAGAATTCGACGAAACCAGGGCCATTGGATCCGTAATGTTTTATTATTATCGTATTTCAATTTTCGCATTGATTGGGATTACCGTTGGGTCGTACGATCGGTTAATGCCTAGAATAATCAATTTGAATTTAAAATTAATAGTCAAGCTTCTCTTATACGCCATTCTTTATTCATTCCTCTACACGCTACTATCACGTTTAAAAAAAATCACATCTCCGTTTTTTTCATTTCATTCCCTCAAATCAATAGCCAGAGAAGAAATTCAGTGGCCGAATATATAAAAAAAAAAGGGGAAAGTAATAAATCGCGTGGCCTCGTTCAAAACCAAAACCCGTGTTCTTTATCCCTTCCAATCCTTCTTCTGTCTTAAAAAAAATGAGTTGAATAATGGCCGAAGCCTTATCCTTGGCGACAATTCAATCTAGGGTTTCGAGAAAAGGGGGGTCAACGACTTCGATTTGTCGTGCGCGCGCGTTGAATCGCCTATGCGGCAACGCGTAGGCATAGGCGTGACGACGGTCGAGGTCGATTCAATAGCTAGTGTCGAGCAAGAATAGTTTGGGTGGAGATTAGGGCTTTGTCGTGACGTTCGTGCGAGCTGCAGAAAGAAGTTGGGTGTTCGAGTTCGTGTGCGGTGGGCTAGGGTTGGAAGCATCATGATTTTGGGGGCAAGGGGTCGTAGATGGATCACGTTTGCGAGGAGGCAATGAGGTATTTACAGATTTATCTTTAATTTAAGTTTATATATAGATTAGGAATTTTGTTTTTGATACAAAGAGGAAATGCAGTTTTCCAATATATGTACATAATCTGGTACAGAGGAAATTATAATAGAGTGAAGTGTAAAATAATTTTGTTTTAGATTTAATAACTATACATATACGGTTAAAATTTTACTAACTTATTTTCTAATATGTATAAAAATATATGGTGATTAATTTGTTTAATAAGCATATTTAATTAATTTATTTGGTAAAAATATTGTATTAAACGAGAAGTCATTTGTTTAAAATTAAATTTTTAGTTAACTGAATTTATTAACAGGGCAATTGTTCAACATAAATCATTGGGGAATTTATAATGGTCAATGAAAATTGATAATTCGATTGTTTCGGACATTAATAAATTATATAATTGTTATACAAGGATTAAAATCAAGGATACAAGCAAGTTTGGAATGGATTGCATACAGCAAAATAAAATGTTAGTTAATCTCACTCAGCTGAATTTGAATTTAAATTTAAATGATTAAATTTAAATAAGTGTTGGATGGTTGAATTGATTGATGTGATATAGTATGATATTTTGGAATTGGTGTATTATATTGTGCTAACGTCTATGGATACAGGGAAAACAGGTTGGAGGGATCCAACTTGATCCCTCAGCATTTATTTAAATTATTTATCATTCTCTGTTGTGATTATTTGATATTCTATGATGAATTATATTGGAATATTGAATGTTATGGTTTGATCGGATGTAATTGGGTATAATGAAATTCCAAAAATATATAAATTGGATTGTGGAAAGAAAATAGAATAAGTGAATGTGTAAGTAAAATAATTATAGGAAATTTGAATAAAGTTAAGAATTGAATTGAAAAGAAATAGTAATATGAAAATAATAATAAATAACTTCGAGTATGGAAGGAATTTTGAATAATCCGAATTTAATGGATTGTAAACTTAAGTTATATAAATTAAAGGAATGAAGAATTATTTTAAAATTCAAAGTTTAAATTTATTTGAAAGGATTAAGAAGTAATTTGAGAAATCGAGAATTGGTATTCTCTGTTGAAACTATTTATATCATAATTAAGAAATAAAATCTGAAGTTAATAGATTTTGAAGTAAAAAGGGGTAAAATTGGGTATCAATTTGGAAATTGATTCAAGTGTTTGAAATTGAAAATTTAAATAAGATTGAGAAGAGAAGTATATTTCTCTGGATAGCCAATTACGTTCAAAGTTAATTTTTAAATATAAGTGAAAACTTGAATGTTGTTTTAAAATGCATGTTTTAGAAGATTTATTATTTTTAATCTTTCAAATTCTAAAGTAAATATTTTCAAATCTATTATCGTAGTAATTTTTTAAAATGGTAACTAGGTGTTTTGTTTTAAAAGAGTGAGAATCTAATTTATATTTTCTAAAGTAACCTTATTTTTAAACTATTCATATAGTATGTATTTTTAGCCAATTATTGAAGCATTCTTAACTTAAACAGTTTAAAGTAAATTCCAAAGTAGGTGTTTTGTTTAATCCATTATAGTCATAATTATTTTAAGGATGATTTGGTTTTTTGTTAAAGATGAAAACCTAGTTATATTTATAAGTTAAACTTATTTTACTTGGTTCTAAGGTATTATTATAAAAGAAAATGTTTCTAAATTAAATGTTAAATATATTTTACAATTAAGTGTTTTTAAATTCTTTTAAAATCTATAATCTTGTGCTTGGTGATTCCTGTGGAAATAGAAATACTTGAAAATTCTTCTGAGAAAGGAAGATAGTTTGAAAACTGTTTTCAAAGGATTCGAAATTGGAAATATATCTTGTAAAGATATTTGAGGTTAATAAATAATTTGGGAAGTTATTTATTGGTTGATGGTTGTTTGTGAATATTAATTGATAGTTAAATAACCGACTATCAATATTGGACAAAAATGCGTTGATCGTTTCGAAGAGTCCGGGATTGAGATTTATTTCTCGAAAACCACTTCGATCCGGTTTGTACGTTTCGTGGAAACGAGTTTGTATTCGAAGATGGAGCAGTGAAGTGCAAGGGCTAGTCGCTACTAATCCTGAGGACATTTCCAAATGGATGTAGTAGGAGTAGTGCCTTCGATTCCGTTCGAACCCGGGATGGACTTGTATGGATGAATGCTTGCAAAACATCGTCAGGTGGACGATGGACATTCTAAGGGATATGTTCTAAAAAGGTAACGCTTAGCCTCAAGCCTTATCAAATGGGAATGACCGAATATCAGGGGTTATGCGGCAAGGCTAGGTGGGTAGCGCCCAAGCAGGGTGAGGTTGCTGATCCCAACCGTGGGGCGATCTTACTCGGGATTATCCAGTAAGGGGTAGTCCCGGCCTTGTGTTGCAGGGGAGCGGGCGTACTCTTCGGTACGGTGATCTAGGCCCCGCATTGTGACAGGTGGTACCCCAGCGCCTAGTCATTGTTGGAAATCCATTCTCCCTACGAGCGATTTACGAGTTTTGTTTGTACTACCCACTCTGTGGCTAGTAGCTGGAATTTAATCATGTAACAATTTCAGCTATTTTATAAGTATTTGTAAATAGACCCTATTATAATATCAGAGGATTTCTATAAAAATTGTTTTAGCTATCGTAGGGTAAAAACCCGACATGTTTATTTGTGGCATGGTCTTACGAGATGCTTTTGTTTTCAAAGGATTTTTGAAACTTTAATAATCAATTGGGTGTGATTTTCTCACGCTGGTATTCCAGACTGACTCGGGTATTATTTAACTGTAATGCTCGGGTCAGAAGGAGTATTATAGGATACAGGATATGATGCTATGGAGCTCAGGAGACGAGCTGGATGACGACACGTACTCTCGGACTTGTTTATATATATATATTTTCCGTTGTGTTGAGTGGTTGTACATCCATTTGTATGATATTGATGTTGAGCTGTGATTGATGTACTCTTATAATGTAATGTATAACAGATATATTTGTTTTGTTGTAAAGATATGTTAATACTTATTATATTTTATTCCGCTGCGATGGTTAGATTCTGATGTTGTTTTCTATTTTCTTCTTCTACCTCTTCTTCTTTTACCCAAATGGTTCGTATTTCTGTACAACTTGAGTTGATTTAGGTAAAATAGTGTTGGCTCAAGGGGTACGGATTTGCGAGCTGTTACAATTAATTCCCACTAAATTGTCAAATATCACTAGACTTTTAATTTATAGATTTAAATTGAAATTAGATTTTAATTTAAAAGAAGAAAATATAAGTTATCATTTAATTTATATGTAAATAAATATGAATTCCATTTCCTTTTTCTTCTTCTTTAATGTTTTTCCTTTATTTTTTTATCTTTCTTTTACTCTTATTTTTTTTCCTTTTCTTATTATTTATTCCCTTCCCTTATTTATTCTAGAACACCTAGGTATACATAAACACTTGCACCTACACAGACCCCCCGACCATCGAACCACGTCGACGACCCCCTGCGCAAACCACCTCCGACCCCTTCGTCTTCCCGCCAGCCTATAAAACGAGCTCGGCCCCACGATTTAAAAACGACCCTCTCGACCCCAAAACTGGAACCAACTCATCACCATCAAATGCCTCGACACACCGCCCTCGTTCACGTCCACTTGCCAAACTTCACCCCGTGGTCCACCAACGCCTCCTCTTCTAGTTCCCCATATACTGCACGTCCCATTTCCCTCCGTGATGTCGCCATTTCCCAAAATCCAAGCATGCCCAAAAATGACCTTTAACCCTAAATCGATCCCAATGCAACACCCAAGCCCATGATAAAATGCCACGACATTTTTCCTATGTGCCACACTACCCGACTCACCTCCTGGCTAAACATCGGCCTCCACCATCAATCGGTTCACCTGAATTTTACCGATGACCGACTTTCTTTCATCCCCTTATATCTAAACACATAAACAACTGAAAATCACGAAACACCTGTAACAACCCGCATATTTTACGATTGAATGTTTAAATACTTTATTTTAATATTTTATCGTTAGTAGGATTTTAGTCCGAAAAGTTACTTTTTTGCATACGGTATAATTAGGACTCGGGACCACTTCCATTGGTTCCAAAACACCGTTAGCGATCTTTTTGAGTATAAACTTTTATATGTTTGGAGTTAGTGGAATTTTTCCACTTTTTCACTTTGGGCTTTAGGTTTGGCTAACCCATTAGCCTAAACTATTAACTCTAGCTCAACCCCCTTCCCTTTATAACTTCACTTTCATTTCCTAACACTCAAGCTTCATCAAAAATGGAGGAAGGAATGGGAAATTAAAACTCCAAGCTCTAGTTTATTTGCAAATCCAACATCTAAATCCAAATTCAAAGAGAAGCCATTGATTCTTCCTTTCCTTTTAAGCTTCTTCTTCATTGATCTTGTGTAAAGGTGAGATTTTTATCTCACATCTTTGTCTATAACTATCTTTAATTGTTGGGTATGAATTCCTAACACTTTTTCATATGCAATTGCTCTTAGTTTGGATTAAATTGGTGAAAATTCCAATTTTTAGTGTTTTGGGTTCAAATCTTTAAAAATCTTAACTTTGTTGTTTGAACACGTTTTTGGTGATGCATCGAGGAGCCAATAGGACCATGTAGCTGATGGACGTAGTGTTCGTGCTCGATCGGTTGCAAATTGAGAGAGTTTTTGCATTTTTTTGCTTAGGTCGTTCGGCCTGCACACGTTACTCTCGGCCTGCAGTTAGCTCGCACCAACTTAGGTGGCAACCCTATAGGTCGCTGGCCACATAAGTCGCTTGGCCATGTTAGGTCGAACCTGCTATCACGCAACCAACTTAGGTCGGCCTTCCTTAGGTCGCTGGCCTCCTTAAGTTGTTCGGCCTTCTTTACCCCTTAGGTCGTTTCGTCACTAGGTCGCTCGGCCATATGTTAAACTGTATTTCTTAGATCGCTCGGCTAAGTCGCGACAAGTTAGGCCGATATGCCGCTGGGCTTTCTCAACCCCTTAGGTCGCGACAAGTTAGGTCATTCCATCTATGCCGCTCGGCCTTCTCTACCCCTTAGGTAGCGCCATTTCCCCAGTACCTTAGGTCGCTCGGCCGTGTTAGGTCGCACCTGCCAACTTCGGTCGCGACAAGTTAGGTCACGCCAAGGGATAGGTCATTCCACCACTTAAGTCGCTCGGCCATATGTAATGCCGCTTGCATCACTTAGGTCGCTCGGTTAGGCCGCGTCTCTTAGGTCGCTCCATTGGTCTCATTTAAGTCGCTCGGCCATGTTATGCCGCTAGCTCCTTAGGTCGCAACCCCTTAGGTCGCTCGGCCTGCTTGCACTATTAGGCCATGCCATATCTTGGGTCGCACCTGCTATATCTCACACCCACTAGGTCGCGCCACTCCTTAGGTCGCGACATGCTACAGGTCGCGCCAGGCTATTGGTCGTGCCATATTAAGTTGCTTTGTTAGGCCGTATGCTATTTCTTGAGCCGCTGATTTCTTGTGTTGACTTATGTTAAGTCATAAGTCGTGGCTGTTAAGTTGCAAGGGTATTTCCACTTTGGTGGATATGTAATCGAATTCTTTAGATTTTATTCACGTCTTCGAATGTGAATTTTTGTGATTTATTGTTTCTACAATAATTTTTGTGATTGTCACTTTAAAAATATGAAGGTTTCAGTACTAGCAGTAGATATCAAAACTCCTTCAACAAAACGATTTCAACCCTATTTTTATTACAAAGCTCGTTTCATAAACCGTTTTCCAATCTACTAGTATATACAAACCTTTATCTCACTCGTATGAGAAATCTAATTAAACGGCCTAGTAAAACAAATGGTATGAAACGCTTGCATTTACTTCGCCGGTTAATTCTTGGACTTGTTCGATTGAATCTCTTGTGACAATTTTCGATTGGGGATCTACAATTAGTTCGTAAATATTTAAGTTAAGCTAGTGGTTATGGGACATGAAGCTAGGCCTATAAATTTACTAGCTTGCTGTAATTGACACTTCTTGATGATCGTTGATGATCATTTTTATGATTTAGACTAGCAAATGCGCGATGTCTCTTTGTCTACGAGGGAGACTAAACCCCGTTTCTATGGAGCTTCGGCTCAATTTGGTGGGGTAGCGACCCATGGTCTTCGGGCCATTTTGTAGAGCTTCCGCTCAAAATTAATGGTTAGCAACCATGGAATAGCGTTCCATTTTGTGACACACGTGTTGGTGAGTTTTCATGCTCCCGTTTTGTGATAGGCCTCCCCCTTTTTGTGATTTCTTGATTTCCATTGATGATTTCTAGAATTTATGTTTCACCAATTTTTGTGATTTACATTGATATGTCTTATCAATATTTGTGTATTGGCGAATTTATGTGTCATTAACTTTTGTGATTGGCATTGATATTATTGTCAATACTTATGGTTTTGTGAATATAAATAAAGTGTATGACATTTCTTTTGATCTTTGATAAGATTCTTATGATATTGAATAATCCCTAGTTGATTTTCAATTGCATATTTATCACAATATGGCTTTATAGTTATCATATGTTTATGTCATATCTCTTATTCTATATTATTTTATCTGATATTTATAGCTAGACTGATCCGTTTATTATTTTCTTATTAAATAATACTCGGGTCAGACCGAGATGTTACAGCTGCTTCTGCTTGACTTCACATCTGGGATTATCACCTTGACTTTGGCTAACTACTTAGATTAGTAGTTTTTGTTGTATACATTTGAGATATAGACTCATTGATGTATCCATATTCTTTTGTTTAGCACTTGTAGCTATTCTTTTGTGACATTGTGGATCTTGTTTGACCACTACTCTGATGTACACTTTCATGTGTTATATATTCGTATGTATTTTCGCCTTTGTGATATGGATGTCTGTGACTGATTTTTGTTACGTTTATTGTCTATATTTGTTTCCGAAGAATATATATATAGCCACCGGGTAGTAGCTTTGAGTTCGTATCGGTATGTCGGATTTCCTCCTGAAACTAGATGCATGTTGTACTATCTGACATATCAGTGCTCGCATAAAGCAATTACGCAGATGGTCGCTCCTCAACGGCCTTATTCTCCGCGCTAGTTGACGCCATTACCCCGTAGTGTCCTTGGCTGGCGTGGGTACAGAGGTGGGGCGTCACAGCTTGGTATCAGAGCCAAACTTCGAAACAATGTAGAATAATCTAGCAAGGATCATCGACCTAAGTCGATCTTAGGAGTCGTGCTTTAGGATTTAATTCGAGTCTTCGTACCGATTCATCCTATTTTCTTTATGATTTCTTGTTTTATCTATCAAGATTGATTGATATTCATTTGGTGAATAATCTTATACTTCTTCTTTCTTTCCTTCAAACGGAAGAGAAATGGTTAGACCTGGCCGTCCCAACGCCGGTCAATCTCGTGCTACTCCCCAAGATGGAGTATTTATGTCTGCCCAACAGCTTCTTGATCTAGTAAGGAATGCTCAAGCAGCCGGATCTCATTCGGGGTATACTCACCCTATGTCTGGATTTGCACGTTTGTGCAACGATTATACCAATTTGGGTGGAAGCCATTCAAAGGTTCTGAAACTATTATCGAAGTCCAGGCTTGGCTGAGAACGTGCGATCGAATCTTTTCTTACATGAATCTTATTGAACTTCACCATGTTCAGGTGGCCTCTAGTATGCTCCCAGAAATAGCATTAGATTGGTATGAGCTTCTTATTTCTGAAATAAATGAAGCGGATCTTACTTGAAAGAAATTCCGGGAACGCTTCGAGTTAAAATTTGTGCCAGAAGATGAGAAGGTGACTTTGTCTCGTTGTTTCATTGACCTTGCTCAAGGTGAATCTTCCGTGACAGACTGTCGCATCATTCGAGTCACTTTCTAAATACGGGGTCGAGTACATAAACACCCCATTGAAGAAAAACCAAAGATTTGTCTATGGCTTGAATAAAAATCTCAAGAAGCCATTACTTTTAAAATTAGAAGTTTCTTTTGATCAGCTCATTGATATTGCTCTTCAACTCGAAGAGGCTGATAGAGTGAGTGATGTTGAGGTTGGGAGTGCTAAACCGAACTTCAACAAAAAGAAAAGGCCTAACAAGTTCAAAGGTCCTTATCCCAACAATAAGAAAGGGAAGCAAGCCTCTCTGGCAACTAAGACTTCCACCTCAAGTAGTGAGCAATGCTACAACTTTGGTTCTAATGACCATTATGTGAATAAGTGTTCATAGCCCCGAGCTTGTCGGTATTGCAAAAGCCCGAATCATTATTTGTCTTCTTGTCCCAAACTTTAAAACAGGAAGGACGGAAAGCTTAATGTTGCTCGAGCCCCTGGCAACGCATCTCGTGGTCAAGGTATTTCTCATTCTATCCTTGATGGAATTATTTTATTTCGTGATCATCCTAGTCGAGTTCTTTTTGATACGGGTGCGTCCCACTCTTTTATTTCAAAAGAACCTGTGGATACTTTTTCTTTGGATGTTTTGTGTTTGACGACTTCTTTGTGAATTGTGAATCCTGTTGGTGGATCCGCAACAATCAGTTTATTGTGTAAAGATGTCGAGATTATTTTTTGTGATTTTTCTTTCCGAGCCGATTTTCATGTTATGCGCTACTTAGTCTTTGGAATGGTTTTGGGAATGGATTGGCTTAACCGCTATGAAGCCCAAATCCTATGTCCTTAGTGGACTATTCATCTTCGACATCCTCAATCTGTTAAGAAGATTTCTATTGACCTTAAACATTCGGATTGCATCTTGGTTGCATCTTTATAATCTTTAATTCCTCATGATGATGATAATGATGATGAGGAAGATATTATTTCTCTTATTCACGTTGTTCGTGAATTTTCCGACATATTTGAGCCCGTATTAGGATTACCACCTAAGCGAGCAATTGAGTTTAGAATTAATCTCATCCCTGGAGCTCAACCTATCACTCGTCCTCCTTATCGCATGTCCAATAAGGAAAATGAGGAAATGCTCAAACAATTATCTGAGTTGGAGACAAAGTAATTTAATCTCTCTAGTTCCTCGCCTTGGGGAGCTTCGGCTATTTTTGTGAAGAGATCCGATGGTACACTTAGGCTTTGCGTTGACTATCGCAAGCTTAATGATCTTACTATCAAAAATAAATATCCTTTACCTCGGATTGATGCTCTATTCAATCAACTTAGTGGTGCTAGAGTCTTTTCACAATTAGACTTAGCTACCGGTTTTCATCAGCTTCGTATTGCAGAGGATAGCATTCCTTTGACATCGTTCCGTACTCGTTATGGATCGTATGAATGGCTTGTTATGCCTTTTGGTTTAACGAATGCTTCGGCTTATTTCGTTGACCTTATGAATAGAGTTTTCAAAAGACTTCCTCGATCGGTTTGTTTTCATCTTTGTTGATGATATTCTTGTGTATTCTAAAACCGAGGAGGAGCATGAAAAATATCTTCAGATTGTGTTGGAAACTCTTAGGAGCAATCAATTAAAAGCAAAATTTTCTAAATACCACTTTTGGCAATCTCGTGTGAAGTTTCTCGGTCACATTATTTCCGAATCCGGAATTTCTGTGTATCCTTCAAAGAATGAAGCGATTCAAAATTGGAAGAGACCGGAGAGTGTGACGGAAATTCGTAGTTTCCATGGATTGGTGGGCTATTACGTCGTTTCATAAAGGACTTATCCAAAATTTCTGTGCCTCTTACTAGTTTGACAAAGAAGGGAGTTAAGTACATTTGGTCGGACAAATATGAAGCTTTCTTTCAGAAATTAAAAGAACTCCTTTTCGATGCTCCTAGTCTTGTGATTCCCGAGGGAAACAAAGATTTTATTGTTTATACCGATGCTAGTCGCGTTGGTTTGGGTGTCATTCTTATGCAAAGAGAACATGTTATTGCTTATGCTTCTAGACCATTGAAGCCAGCCGTGACTAGATATGCCACTCATGATCTAGAACTCGCGGCTATTGTTTTCGCTCTTCGTATTTGGCATCATTATCTTTTGGGAGAAAAGTTTATTCTTTACTCGGATCAAAAATCTTTGAAGTATCTATTTTCTCAAAATGAACTTAATTTGTGTCAACAACATTGGCTCAAATTTCTTGCAGCTTATGATCTTGATATGCTTTATACCCCCGGAAAGGGAAATCGTGTTGCGGACGCACTTAGTCGTAAGCAACAAGCGGTTGTTTCTATGATGATATCTGAATGGAATGATCTCGGAATTTTATCCACCTGTGAGATTCGAGATCGTGTTTTCGATTTATGTTCATCTCTTATTTTATATAGCCTTGAGGCTCATCCTTCTTTTTTAGACCGCATTCTTGAAACTCGAAGGCTAGATCCCAAATAGGCTCTTCTTGGCCAAAATTTTAGGGATAAAATTGATATTGAGGGTTTGAAAGACTTTGATATTGATTCTCGTGGCGGTATTCGAAAATTTGGTTGAATTATCGTGCCAAATATCAGTAATCTTCGTAAAGACATTTTAGAAGATTCTCATTGTTCTAAATTTACCATTCATCCCGGTAGTAGTAACATGTACGCGGATATGAAGTGACTTTATTTTTGGGAGGGAATGAAATCTGATATTGCTAACTTTGTTAAGTGTTGCATGACTTGCCAACTCATTAAAGCCGAACATCAAGCCCGGTGGGTTATTGCAAACTTTAGAAATTCCAATTTGGAAGTGGGACCAAATTTCCATTGATTTTATGGACGACCTTCCCCGTTCTCGTTCGGGTCATGATAGCTTATGGGTGATAGTCGATAGACTTACTAAATCCGCCCATTTTATTCCCGTTCGGCCCAATCGAACCGTCCCTCTTTTGGCTAAACTCTTTATCAAAGAAATTGTTAAATTGCATCGAGTTCCTACTTCTATTGTTAGTGATCGTGATCCATTGTTTACTAGTGGATTTTGGAAGAGTCTTCAAAAAGCTTTGGGAATGAAGCCTAATTTAAGCACCGTTTATCATCCCCAGTCTGAAGGACAAACTGAGCGTGTGAATCAAACTCTTGAAGATCATCTTCGTGCATGTGTTCATGATTTTGGTGGAAGTTAGGAAGATCATATTTCTGTTGTTGAGTTTTCCTATAATAATAGCTTCCAATCTAGTATTGGTATGGCACCTTTTGAGGCACTCTTTGGGAGGCCATGCCGATCTCCTTCTTGTTGGCTTGAGGCTGGTGAGAAGCTGGTTTTAGTTCCATATTTTATTCGTGATTCCACAGAGAAGATTGACCTTATTCGTCACAGGATGAAAGAAGCCCAGTGTGGGCAATGATCCTATGCCGATAACCGGAGAAGGAAACCTGTGGAATATCTTTTGTTTACTCGTGTTTCACCTATGAAGGGTGTTGTACGTTTCATTCGATCGGGAAAGTTAGCATTTCGATATATTGGTCCATTTTCCATCACCGAACGTATTGGTTCCGTGGCTTATCGCCTTTTATTACGGGCTCAGTTTTCTGCTATTCATGACGTGTTTCACGTTTCTCAATTACGGAAATGCCTTCGAGATTCAGATTCTATTCTTGAGCCCAGTGTTGTGGAAGAAATTGAGGTTTCGCCTAATTTAACTTATAAGCAGCATCCTATTCGTATTATTACTTCGAAGGTCAAGCGCCTTCGAAATTAAGATGTTCCGCTTGTTAAGGTTCAATGGTCCTCAAATCCTAAGGATTGCTCTTGGGAATCTAGGGAATTCATCGAGCGAACACATCCGGACTTACTTTCCCGTGCTATATGAGGTGAATTTCTTATTTCAAATTTTTTTTGTGTTGATATGCTTTCATAGTTGTTACCTTATATTTTCTTCTTAAATATTGCGAGGACGCAATTTCTTTAAGGAGGGGAGTCTGTAGCAACCCGCATATTTTACGATTGAATATTTAAATATTTTATTTTAATATTTTATCGTTAGTCGGATTTTAGTCTGAAAAGTTACTTTTTTGCATACTGTTGAATTAGGACTAGGGACAACTTCCATTGGGTCTAAAACACTGTTTGCGATCTTTTTGAGTATAAACTTTGATATGTTTGGAGTTTGTGGAATTTTGCCACTTTTTCACTTTGGGCTTTGGGTTTGGTTTAGCCCATTAGCCTAAACTATTAACTCTAGCTCAACCCCCTTCCCTTCATAACTTCTCTTTCATTTCCTAACACTCAAGCTTCATCAAAAATGGAGGAAGGAATGGGAAAATAAAACTCCAAGCTCTAGTTCATTTGCAAATCTAACATTTAACTCCAAATTCAAAGAAAAGCCATTGATTCTTCCTTTGCTTTCAGCTTCTTCTTCATTGATCTTGTGTATAGGTGAGATTTTTATCTCACATCTTTGTCTATAACTATCTTTAATTGTTGGGTATGAATTACTAACACTTTTTCATATGAAATTGCTCTTGGTTTAGATTGAATTGGTGAAAATTCCAATTTTTAGTGTTTTGGGTTCAAATCTTTAAAAATCTTAACTTTGATGTTTGAACACGTTTTTAGTGATGCATGGAGGAGCCAATAGGACTGAGTAGCCGATGGACGTAATCCCCTAGCATCCGTGCTCGATCGGTTGCAAATTGAGAGAGTTTTTGCATATCTGTTACTTAGGTCGTTCGGCGTACACACATTACTCTCGGCCTGCAGTTAGGTCGCATCAACTTAGGTCGCAACCCTATAGGTCTTTGGCCACATAAGTCGCTCGACCATGTTAGGTCGCACCTGCTATCTCGCAACCAACTTAGGCCGGCTTGCCTTAGGTCGCTGACCTCCTTAAGTCGCTCGGCCTTCTTTACACTTTAGGTCGTTTCGTCCCTAGGTCGCTCGGCCATATGTTAAACCGTATTTCTTATATTGCTCGGCTTGGTCGCGGCAAGTTAGGTCATTCCATCTATGTCGCTCAGCCTTCTCTACCCCTTAGGTCGCGACAAGTTAGGTCGTTCCATCTATGCCACTGAGCCTTCTCTACCCTTTAAGTCGCGCCATTTTCCTAGTACCTTAGGTCGCTCGGTCGTGTTAGGACGCACCTGCCAACTTAGGTCGCGACAAGTTTGGTCGCGCCATGGGATAGGTCGTTCCACCACTTAAGTCGCTCGGCCATATATTATGCTGCTTGCATCACTTAGGTCTCTCGGCTAGGTCGCGTCTCTTAGGTCGCGCCAATGGTCTCATTTAAGTCGCTCGGCCATGTTATGCTGCTTGCTCCTTAGGTCGCAACCCCTTAGGTCGCTCGGCCTGCTTGCACTATTAGGTCGCACCATACCTTGGGTCGCACCTGCTATATCTCGCACCCACTAGGTCACGCCACTCCTTAGGTCGCGACATTCTATAGGTCGCGCTAGGCTATTGGTCATGCCATATTAAGTTGCTCTGTTAGGTCGTATGCTATTTCTTGAGCCGCTGATTTCTTGTGTTGACTTATGTTAAGTCGTAAGTCGTAGCTGTTAAGTCGCAAGGGTATTTCCACTTTGATGGATTTGGAATCGAATTATTTGGATTTTATTCACGTCTTCGAATGTGAATTTTTGTGATTTATCATTTCTACAATCATTTTTGTGATTTGTCACTTTAAATATATGAAGGTTTCAATACTAGCAGTAGATATCAAAATCCTTCAACAAAACGATTTCAACCCTATTTTTATTACAAAGCTCGTTTCTTAAATCGTTTTCCAATCTACTAGTATATACAAACCTTTATCTTAATCGTATGAGAAATCTAATTAAACGGCTTAGTAAAACAAATGGTATAAAATGCTTGCATTTACTTCGCTGGTTAATTCTTGGACTTGTTCGATTGAATCTCTTGTGACAATTTTCGAGTGGAGATCTACAATTTGTTCGTAAATATTTAAGTTAATCTAGCGGTTATGGGACATGAAGGTAGGCTTGTACATTTACTAGCTTATTGTAATTGGCACTTCTTGATGATCGTTGATGATCATTTTTGTGACTTAGACTAGCAAATATGCGATGTCTCTTTATCTACGACTAAACCCCTTTTCTGTGAAGCTTGGGCTCAATTTGGTGGGGTAGCGACCCATGGTCTTCGGGCCATTTTGTGGAGCTTCAGTTCAAAATTAATGGTTAGCAACCATGGAATAGCGTTCCATTTTGTGATACACGTGTTGGTGAGTTTTCATGCTCCCGTTTTGTGATAGGCCGCCCCCTTTTTGTTATTTCTAGATTTCCATTGATGATTTCTAGAATTTGTGTTTTACCAATTTTTGTGATTTACATTGATATGTCTTATCAATATTTGTGTATTGGCGAATTTGTGTGTCATTAACTTTTGTGATTGCCATTGTTATTATTGTCAATACTTATGGTTTGGTGAATATAAATAAAGAGTATGACATTCCTTTTCATCTTTGAGAAGATTCTTATGATATTGATTAATCCCTAGTTGATTTTCAATTGCATACTTATCACAGTATGGCTTTATGGTTATCATATGTTTATGTCATATCTCTTATTCTATATTATTTTATCTGATATTTATAGCTAGACTGATCCGTTTATTATTTTCTCATTAAATAATACTCGTGTCAGACCGAGATGTTACAGTTGCTTCTGCTTGACTTCACATCCGGGATTATCATCTTGGCTTTTGGCTAACTACTTAGATTAGTGGTTTTTATTGTATACATTTGAGATATAGACTCATTGATGTATCCATATTCTTTTGTCCAACATTTGTAGCTATTCTTTTGTGACATTGTGGATCTTGTTTGACCACTACTCTAATGTACACTTTCATGTGTTATATATTCACATCTATTTCTGCCTTTGTGATATGGATGTCTTTGACTGATTTTTGTAATGTTTATTTCCATATTTGTTTCCGAAGAATATATATATAGCCATCAGGTACTAGCTTTGAGTTTGTATCAGTGTGTCGGATTTCCTCCTGAAACTAGATGCATGTTGTATTATCTGACTTATCGGTGCTCGCATAAAGCAATTACGCGGATGGTCGCTCCTCACAGCCCTATTCTCCATGCTAGTTGATGGCATTACCCCGTAGTGTCCTTGGCTAGCGTGGTTATAGAGGTGGGGCGTCACAACACCTATCAAAATTCATCATTTACAAGGCAGATCATGATCATATAAGTGGAAGTACAAATTGTGGTGTTCAAATTTTCCCCATTTAAGGTTGCTTACTGTAAAAATGCATTTTTCCCTTCTATACTCCATAACATCAAACAAAACCAATTTTAAAATAAACTACGTTCAAAAACTAATAAGTTTCCTTTTAACACCCGAACCTAAATCTAACTAGATTGAGGGATAAGGGATTTTGAAGACATGCATAACATTTTTTCTAAAAAAAACAGAGCAGCAACAAAAGAAAAGACAATGATTGGCCTGGTTTCTCAGGTCATAACTCTTACACGTATTCGCTAACAAGTATATATATATATGCGACGCAAGCATTTATATCCATAGTACTTCGATTTTCATGACCCAAAACCATAACATATATTATCAATGTAAAAGAGTTTAGTCATGCTCACCTTTCTTTTGAACAGAGAAACTTCTTTTGGGAAAAAGAGAATACTGCTTGCTTCCTTATGTTTTTAATGTTCTATTGTTTTGTTTAATGGCAGATCTTTGTTTGCTTTCTACTTAAGTCTGTTCGAATCAATGAAAATGAACAAGGGATGTGGTATTTATAATCGGGGAATAGGCTGAAGGTTCTTATGTACATGCTTTACACTTTATTTTTTCCTTTTGTTTTTATTTTCTTATTTGTTGTATGTTGTTTCTTTTGATTTGAGAACTTGAATTGATTTGAAAAGATTAAGATTTCATAGTGATTTGATAATTGAAAGAGAGATTTGGTATAATGTATGCTTGAGAGGATATGCCTTAAATGCTATGTCCCCTACGGTGTTTACATGTATATATATGTACCCTTGCATGCATACATTCTACATACATATACTTATGAACATAGTTTTGGTCATCCACATTTATTTACTTTGCCTATTTACCATCATATACATACATTTATTCTTATACATATTTTCCTATGCATTGCTTATGTATATTTTGTCATTATATATATATTCACATTTATACAAACTTTCATATATATAATTTCGTATGGCATACCTTCATATACTTGCATATTTATATACTTATATATATTTTCAAACATCATAGGCTTATATATATAATTACATATACACTTTTGGATATTTTATCTTTAATTTAAAATGATGGGGTTTACGTATATTTTCCTATAAATTTTATCATAATTAGAATGGTCTAACTTAAGTTTGAATATAGTTTTTAGTCCATGTTAACGCTAAAATGTGAACGCTAACACCCCGGTGTGTAAAGTGTAGTTGTGAAAGCACCACCCGATAGATCGGGAAATAATTACAAGCAAGTAATAGCAGAAAAGCAGTAAACAACAACGATTTTATAGTGGTTCGGCTTAAGGATATAGCCTACGTCCACTCTAAGTACTTTTATTAATAATCCCGTTACAAACTGATACAATTCTTCTCAAGTACAATACACTTCAAGTTACAAGTGATTTGGAACAAGTCTTAAGCTTCAATGTCGATTAGAGTTCTTAGATTCATGTTGAAGATGTGTGGTTTCTTCGTGAATTTCTTTGACGTATTCCTCTAATCTTGGAATCTCTAAGTGTTGACGAAGTTCTCAATGCAGCAAGGTAACAGTGTGTGAAGAGAATGTGCCAAAAGTCCCTTGAATGTTGGAGGTGGCTATGTATTTATAGGCAAGCTTGGACATGAATTCTGCGCATAAGTCCTGAGTCGTGACCGACTCAAGCTAAGTCGTCCCCGAGTCAGGCTAAGTCGTGGTTGACTTATAAAACCAACCTTTTCCCTCTTCATGGCTTATTCCTCTGCTGGATTTCATGACAAGTCTTGAGTCGTGTCCGAGTCAATTTTCCTAGGCATTGTGGCGATGGGTTACGACTTAACGATTTTGAGTCGTGGACGAGTCATGGTGAGTCGCCCCACGTTAACTCAAGGCTGAACTGCTGGCTTGGTCCCAAGAGATAAGTCGTTCCCGAGTCAACTTATCATAACTCCTCTCATATTAGCATGTGTCGTACTCGACTTATCATAAGTCGTAGGTATCCATAAGTCATGACATTCCTTAGGTCGTTCCTTAGGATGAGTCGCGAACCTGTTGAGTCGTTGAACCATGAGTCGCTGAGTCATGAGTCGCTGAGTCAGAAACTTCCATATGTCGCACAACAGTTGAGTCGAAGACTAGCTGAGCCGGTCTTTGATGAGTCGGACCTAGATCATATGAGTCGGTGAGTTCCTTCTTTGGTCATTGAGTCGTACGCGAGTTAATTGTACTTGGCTTTCTGACTTGCATACTTGAACCGCTAACGACTCATGGTGAGTCGTAAGTCTTCTGAGTCGCTTAATGCTTTATCTGATGAGTCGGCCCAATCTTCAGTGGGGTTAACATTTGCCCCTCGAAGCACACGCCTAAGTCGTAGGTCGCGTGCTTCGACTTATCTTACCCCGCGTGTGCCGACTCATATCCTACTACCTTGGTATATAAATAGCATGAATCGTCATTCTTATCTTCTTCTTCTTTTATTGATCTCGTGAGTCGTTTTCCGCCATTAACACATCTCCAAGCTCCCAAAAGCAATTTCAACTCAAAATCTCCTCCGATCATCTCTGACATCACACCACGTAAGCAGTTTCGCCTCCTTTCTGATTGTCGATCATCATTTCCCTGTGCGCACCGTCCTTTTCTTCAATTTATCCCCTTGAGCTTTGCGAGTTAGGTTGCTCTAATCATTGATGGATTGAGGATTGTCTGATTCAATGATTTGCAACTCGAGGCGATCCACTGACGCGATAAAAATTAGGGTTGTAGATTGAGAGTTTATTGCGTTAATGGGTTAGAAGGTTGATTCGAATGCTGCTGTAGGTTTGACTCGGCTCCTTTCATATGACCCAGTGACCCTCATGATTTAATCATGGCACGACTCATCATGCTCCTCAACTTGAGCTTTGAGTCGTGACCGAGACAGAACCTCTGAATTGTGGCCGAGATAAGACCTTTGAATCGCGGCCGAGATAAGACCTTTGAGTCGCGGCCGAGATAGAACTTAGAGATTTCCTTATTATTTTGCACCAGAGCTCCTTTATCATACTCCACGACCTAAGCCCTGAGTCGTTGCCGAGATAAGACTTAGCCTTGAGTCGTTGCCGAGATAAGACTTGGAGATAATCTCCTTTTCTCCACGACTCATTACTTAGGGCACTGCCGACTCAGAACTTTTGAACCGTTGATGGGTTATGACTTGTGTAAATTCTTGTTTGAACATTGGACCATTGCATTAACTTCGAACTGTTGAATTTTATTGCACTCATTCACAGATTATTTTGACTTGCAGGCTAATAACCTGTTCAATACAACATTCACAGGAAACTGGGACGAATATACTTGTCATTGACTGCCCACATCGAATGACAGATTAGTTAACAATAGATGATTAACTTGAATAAATTGTGTGTATGAAGTGCCTTTAACTTATCAATTTCAAACAAAGTACCAAAGCAATGCTGAAATAGTCAATAGAAATCGACCCGCTTGCACTAATATTATACTTGAGCTTTAGATTAACAAGTTCTGAAATGTTTACAATCGATCAAGCATCAATCAGCATAATTCCAGTTAAATATACTTGTCACTTTTTATTAGTCTTGCACAACACTTCACAATTTTTAGGAAACGCGCACCTTCGCATTTGAACATCCAGTTGCTTGTGTAGAATGACCTCTCATCAAGAAGAGCCGATGGGCCAGGCTGAAGATGTCTTCCCAGTAGCCATCCCCGTAGACAACCCTCCGAAGAGAACATCCACAACTTTGAATCAGCGGGTGTTTAACCAACTGCGCGTCCAGTTTGGCATTGATGATGCTGACATCTTACTTCCGGGGCCAAATGACACCGCGGATAGGCCCCCTCTTGGCTTTGTTGCTGTTAATCGCCAAATGTGCTTGAACGGCGCTATTCCTCCTTTTAATGACTTTCTTCAACAGTTCCTGCTTCGGTTGTCTATCTCTCCATTCCAATTACACCCCAATGGCTACGCCATTCTGATGGGGTTATGTGTTCTATTTAGGAGAGTTTTGGATCGATTACCAAGCTTCGGGGAGATCTGCTATTTTTGCTCATTCACGAAAATTAAAGACCATCCCTCCATCGTGGTTATAAGAAGCGCTCGAAACCGCAAACTTATTACTGATCTCTCCGAAAGCGCTCACGGACTTTTGAATCAGTTTTTCTTTGTTCGCTGCCCTCCAGGGTTTTATGCCATCTGGAGAGTGGGAAGTAAGATTTCCTGTCTTTACTTTTTCCGTTTTGAAACTTTCTCGAGATCTGAATTCTCAGTTGCTAATTTCATTCTTTTCCTGTTTTAGCACTTCCACCCCCTGCTAGGGACCCAAGTCTTAAGCAAATTTTTGAAAGATTAAATGCCGTGCCGGTGGAAGAGAGGAGCATAAAGTTTCTGCTAAACGATGAATTTTTACATCAATACGGACTCCTCCATCCCTCTCGCTTTACTCAGCCTCATGAAGCTCCAACGGAGGTTCCTGATTCTCCGGTGAAAACTCCTGATCTTCCGATCTCCACTAAAGAGCACATGCGAGGAGAAATTTCTACAGAAACCTTACTAGTAAAGTGCTCTACTCCAAGAGACGATGCGGGACCCTCCGAAAAGCCCGCACTTGCTCCCATAATTGAAGAAGAAGAGGAGCCCCTTTCCCAAACCAGGAAGAGTGCTGACAAAGGAGCTGATGGAGGGAATCAGGTTGGGCATGACGGTGATGACGTCTTTGGGGATTTAAGTGACATAATCGTCACTTCCCAAGAGCTCTTTAAAGATGACCCTGCCTGTGGTAAAACTGTACCCCCGATGATTGAAGCGACATCTGCCCTCCAACAGACTCCAACTCCTTTATCCCAAGAATTGTCACCGACAGTGGAACCTATTACTTCCCCCCAACTGAGGAGTGGTTCGTTAGTCCAACGCGTGTAGTTTGCACTTCACACACAACTAAGGATTTTCCAGCACATTTATGCACTTATCTTCTCATACTTTAAAGATTTCTAAAGCTTATCTTTTCTTATTTCAGATCCTTCAATGACACGCGGCGGATCATATTATCAGGATTTCCAACGCTACGGGGGGCGTGGTCAATATGATTATCGGCGTTACTTTCCCTCCTACAGAGAATCTGATGAAGAAAGGGCTGCCCGAAAGGCTCATGAAAGGAGGACTGAAGAAGAACGTCGCGAAAGAAGGGAGAGAGAAGAGCGCCATGATTCTTGGCAAAAAGGCGATGACTCCCACAAGAGAAAAACTCATGACGATCGAGGAAAAGGTCACATGGGTGAAGACTTAAGCAAACGAGCCCGTCACAGTGAAAAGCAGGCCTCTACTACTCCTGAGAAAGTTACTATTCCTGCCTCGCTCGACATTCCTTCTGGCTCTCCCGCTCTTGGGAAATCAGACATTCAAACGATAATAAGCAGGCCCAAATTTCAAGTTGGACCGGGCCCAGCCACTTTACAAAGTCGTTTTCCACAGTGGTGCTTAAAGGGTGTGAGGTTCGACCTTGACCTGGTCCCTATTGACAAGCCTGCCATGCTACGAAATCTCGACGCCGTCAAACTTGATATCGAGAGGATGTCAAACTGGCAGAAGCTTGTCGATGAGCTTCAGAGAATTAATCGTGCCAACATAGAGGCCATGCTCACTATGGAAAATGACAAGGCTGAATGGCAAAAGGTCCTGGAGCAACATGACACCGAAATGAGGAGCATTAATTCCTACAATGAGGAGCTCGAAGAAAAGGTTGAGAATTTGAAACATGAGCTTGCTGCTTCCTCTACTTCATATTCTCAGAAAGAAGAAGTGCTCCTGAAACAAGTGAGAGACGCTCACGCTAGCCAGAGGGATGCCGAAGACAGGCTCGAAGCACAAAAAAGAATCAGTGAAGGCTATGTCTCTGATATTGCTGAACTTCGAAAGAAAAACAACTCCCAGGAGGCGGAGATACAAATGCTTAAGCTTCAGCTTGCCAAAACTGAAAGGGAGCGTGATGAGGCTGTCGCCGGCAAAATCGCAGCCGAAGAATCTCATGAGGCGACCAAAAACAGCTTCGGCTCAACATTATTCGACTTCTACTTGCATAGCGTCTTGGGGCATGGAAGCCTCGCTTTTCTTGGTCCTAAGTATGAAATCACTTTAGCTGAAGTATGGGAGGCCGCTCTTGAGATGCTTGGTGCTGAAGGTGCTGGTTATGACGAATCAGCCCTGGAAAGGCATTATTTTGATGATGACGCTCGCGCTGCCCTTGCCAAGGGAAAGGAACAACTTGCCAAATTAAGAACTGAAGTGACGGAAGGGGACCGGCTGGGGAAAACCACTTCAACTACTCTAGTCCAGCCACCTTCTTCGTCTGAAGTCAACATGGTATAGTAGTGTAGCTGCATCAGTAAAGTAATACTCAAACAACATACCATAAGCCCGCTGCAATATCATATAAATAAACTTGTGCAAAAATGAATAATAAATGCATACTCAAGTTCAAACAGAAGTTTGTACAAACGAAGAATCATTTTATTCAACTATAATGCAGGTACAGGTTTCAAAATAAAAGCGGGGGCCGGTACCCGCACAACTCTCGGCCAGTTCATACAAAAGACAAGAAGCTAAAGTCTTCACTTCTTTTTACTGCCTTTGGACCCTTTACCCGGCCGAATGACCAGCTTTTCAGGTCGACCAGTGGGTATAAGGGAGGAAGGAGAGGTAGGCGCAGCTGGCCCAACTTCTGGCTCCTCTTCAGTGGCAATGATTATCTTCCCTCTCCTCTTTGATGCTCCTTGCTTCCTTCTCCTCTTCGAGGAAGACTCACTTCCTGGAGTGACAAGTTTAGATAGAGTTATGTCATCAGAAGGAGTCCGCTCCGGAGATATGTCGCCTCCCTCAAGTCCCTCATCTTTCTGCTCTTGCGAAGCAATGGGATCATCCAGGCCATGGAGAGCCTCTATTTGTTCCTCCTGTGATCCAGGCTGCGAAGCAGAAGGAGGAGCCACCTTCTTCGTCTGAAGTCGACATTATTGGTTCCAGTTCCCATCTTGCATCTCCCACCAAAGTTACCACTGAGATTACAAGCATACAAGGTGGGGACGAGGGTGATGAGAGCGCTGATGCGCAAGCTTATGAAGTCGATATCAGGAAACCAGCTTCTCCAGGTAATTTCACTGTTAATCTCGCTACTGTCAATTCTGCTCAAGCGGGTTACTCATTTATTTCGCATGAGTTTCATGAGCTCCTTGGCTATTTTCTCAACCTTGACGAGCCTTCATCTCCTCTCTTTACTGACTTCATTGGTGAACCTTCATCTCCTCTCTTTACTGACTTTAACCTCTTTTCTTCTGTAGAAAAAGTATCAAGCACTGCTCAAATCTCTACTTCTCCGGTAATCCCTCCTCCATCTCTTCAGGTGGCTCCTCCTTCTGCTTCGCAGCCTGGATCACAGGAGGAACAAATAGAGGCTCTCCATGGCCTGGATGATCCCATTGCTTCGCAAGAGCAGAAAGATGAGGGACTTGAGGGAGGCGACATATCTCCGGAGCGGACTCCTTCTGACGACATAACTCTATCTAAACTTGTCACTCCAGGAAGTGAGTCTTCCTCGAAGAGGAGAAGGAAGCAAGGAGCATCAAAGAGGAGAGGGAAGATAATCACTGCCACTGAAGAGGAGCCAGAAGTTGGGCTAGCTGCGCCTACCTCTCCTTCCTCCCTTATACCCACTGGTCGACCTGAAAAGCTGGTCATTCGGCCGGGTAAAGGGTCCAAAGGCAGTAAAAAGAAGTGAAGACTTTAGCTTCTTGTCTTTTGTATGAACTGGCCGAGAGTTGTGCGGGTACCGGCCCCCGCTTTTATTTTGAAACCTGTACCTGCATTATAGTTGAATAAAATGATTCTTCGTTTGTACAAACTTCTGTTTGAACTTGAGTATGCATTTATTATTCATTTTTGCACAAGTTTATTTATATGATATTGCAGCGGGCTTATGGTATGTTGTTTGAGTATTACTTTACTGATGCAGCTACACTACTATACCATGTTGCCCCCATACCTTAAGCTTGCTGCAATATTTTATACTTCGAGGGGACTTGCACTCTTATTTGCTAAAGAATAATTATTTTATTCTTTAAAGAAAATTTTTGTAGAGTACAACTCCCTTCGTATAAGTTTCTACGCTTTGTCGTTTGAAGAAATCACTTTTTTCTTTTGCTTATGTGCATATTTTACCAAGTGAATTCCTCTATGTGGTAAAGCGGACCTCTGAAGGGTACTTTAACTTCTTTTCTTTATCTTTTTTTTTTTTTTTCGATCATTTTCCATAGTAGGTAAATTACTCTTCCTTTGAAAGTTAAAGTACGCTTTTGATGAGGATTTTTTTTATACAAAATTGTACCTCTGAGGAGGGATTTTTCACGTTTCAACACTTGGAAGTTTTATTTCAATCTCGGTGAAACGTGTACCTCCAAAGAGTTGTGCCTTTGAAGAAAGCCTTTTCACGTTTCAACACTTGGAAGTTTTATTTCAATCTTGGTGAAACGTGGGCTTCCGAAGAGGTCTTTCTTCTCGATTGTGTCCCCGGGAGGGGGTTGTACCTCTAAGGAGGGATTTTTCACGTTTCAACACTTGGAAGTTTTATTTCAATCTTGGTGAAACGTGTACCTCCAAAGAGTTGTGCCTTCGAAGAAAGCCTTTTCGCGTTTCAACACTTGGAAGTTTTATTTCAATCTCGGTGAAACGTGGGCTTTCAGGAAGGTCTTTATTTTGTTTTTGCATTTCAACTTTGGTGAAGTGAAATTCCGAAGAGCGGTTGTTACACTTCAACTCCTGGCGAAATGTGCCTCCGAAGAGGGCTTTTATTTTGTTTACATTTCAACTCTGGTGAAGTGAAATCCCGAAGAGCGGTCATAACACTTCAACTCCTGGTGAAATGGGCCTCCGAAGAGGGCTTTTATTTTGTTTACATTTCAACTCTGGTGCAGTGAAATCCCGAAGAGCGGTCATAACACTTCAACTCCTGGTGAAATGTGCCTCAGAGAGGGTTTTCATCGCCTGGAAGTTACTCTCTCATGGTTGGAGGGTCATGACTCCTCCAATCTTTTTTGTTGAGTAGAGAACTTTCTTTTTTGTGGCGTATGACCCATTAGAGGTCTTTTATCCTCCGAAGAGTTGCGCCTCCGAAGAGGACTTGTGCTGCTGATGGTAGCTTTGGTTGTTCCTCTGTTCACTTGCTTATGCCTTTTCAGCGATCCTCTTTTTCTTTCCTTTTTTTTTTTCTTTTCAAGTTTTCATTCCCCTTTTCTCGCAAGTGGCTTGTTTAATCCAAGGAAGCGTACTCCATTGTCAGGCAAGTTCGTGAGAACGGGCACTAGCTTCCTAATTGGATGTTTGTTCGTTCAAACAATCTCAATTTATTAGCAAGGGCTCGTTTCTATCGAAATCATAAGCCGTTCAATTGAAGTATTTCCTATTTAGGATTCGAATTCGGGGCCTTTATGACTTGAAATTTGTTTGTTGAATGATGGTGAGAATCACTCGGTCTTATTATGCGCAAGTTTTATTTCCATTGTCTGCAAAAATTTAAATCGACATTTCAGCAATACATTTTATGTATTTTTATATCGAAAACAAAGCAAACATATAATAATAATAAGGAACACAAGATTTATAGTGGTTCGGCCATGAAATTGGGCCTACATCCACTTTATATTCTTTCATTATTTACTTGCATCAGTTTCACAATTGCTTTCAATTACAAGAATCATACATTCATAATTCTTTTTACAATGTTTCAACAAAATTTTCAAGTAAAGTATGGACGTAAATGGTTGCTGTTCCATGCCCTTGGAATTTGATCTCCATCAACAGTGGTGAGCTTGAATGTGCCGTCAAGAAGCTTCTGACCTATTACATACGGTCCTTCCCAATTTGGCCCAAACACACCTGTCGCGGTCATAATTCTTTTCAGGACTAGATCTCCAATTTCAAAGCTGCGTTGACGAACTTTGGAATTGAAATGTCTGGCTATCCTTTGCTGATGAGCTGCAACTCTGAGGTTAGCTTCATCTCTTTTTTCATCAAGGAGATCTAGCGCTTCAAGTTGTAGCTTCTCATTTTCTGCTTGATTGAAATGGATTCTTCTGTGTGAAGGGACCTCTGTTTCAACCGGGATCATTGCTTCCGATCCGTATGCTAACGAAAAAGGAGTATGCCCAGTTGCAGTTTTGTGAGTAGTTCTGTATGCCCATAGTGCAAGTGGTAGTTTATCGACCCAACCACCTTTTGCTCTTTCGAGTTGCTTTTTGATGGTTGATTTGATGATCTTGTTCACTGCTTCCACTTGCCCGTTTGCCTGCGGATGAGCTACTGCCGAAAAGCTTTTCTGGATTTTGAATCGTTTGCAAAAATCCTGGAATTCCTCGCTTTCAAACTGAGTACCATTGTCTGTGATTATTTTCTGAGGCACACCGTATCTGCAAATGATATTCTTGGTCACAAAGCTTATCATTTTCTTAGAAGTGATAGTAGCCAATGGTTCAGCTTCAGCCCATTTAGTAAAGTAATCAACTGCAACAATAGCATATTTAATTCCTGATTTAGCAGTTGGTAGCGGCCCAATGAGATCCATTCCCCAAATTGCAAATGGCCATGGACTGACCATCTGTGTGAGTTCGGTAGAAGATGCTCTAGGAATTTTGGCAAATCTTTGGCATTTGTCACATTTTCGGGAGTAATCTGCAGCATCTCGATTAATTTCTGGCCAAAAATATCCGTATCGGAGAATTTTCTTTGCTAATGTTTGACCACCTGAATGATCACCACATTCTCCTCCATGCACCTCAGCTAGGATTGTCTTGGACTCTTCCCGGGATACACATCGAAGCAATGGCATTGAGAATCCCCGTCTGTACAATCGGCCGTCCTGAATTACATAGCGAGAGGCTTTCCTTAGTAGCTTTCGTCTTTCTATCGAATTTTCTGGCAGAGAACCTCTGAATAGGTAGTGCAGTATTGGAGTCATCCATGACTCTTGTTCTTGAGATACATTCATAATCCAGTCTATATCCATCTCGTCTATACTCGGTGCTGAAAGGACTTCTACAGGGACCAATCCCAATAGTTGAGCTTCACCAGAACTTGAATACTTTGCGAGGGAATCTGCCTTCATATTCTCTTACCGAGGAATGTGGCTTATTGAATAGTGATCAAGTTCACATAGGAGTTCCCAAGCCTTTGACAAGTAGGAAGGCAGGTTTCCACCTTTTGCTTGAAATTCCTTCTTGACTTGGCATACAACAAGCTGAGAATCACTGAAGATCTGTAATGCTCGAATGTTTAGCTCTTTAGCGATTTTCAGACCTGCAATAAGAGCTTCATATTCTGCTTCATTGTTTGTTGAAGGAAATTCCAATCTTAGTGCATAACATAATGATCGACCTTCAGGAGTTTCAAGTACCACTCCGGCTCCAGAACAGTAGTCATTTCTTGCGCCATCAACATACATCTTCCACTGGATTGGGGAATCATTGATCGTTTCTTCCTCACCATTATCTTTCTCTGTGAATTCTGCAATGAAATCAGCTAAAGCTTGTCCGTTGATTGCTTTTCGGGGGTGATAGGTGATGTCATATTGACTGAGTTCAATGTTCCATTTTAGAAGGCGACCCGAAGTTTCAGGGCGAAATAGGACTTGCTTTAGAGGTTGATCAGTGAGTACTTTGATAGGATGAGCTTGGAAATATTGCCTCAGTTTCCTTGATGCAACTAGTAGGCAATAGGCGAGTTTTTCCAACTTGGAGTAATTCAGCTCTGCCCCAGTGAGTCTTTTGCTGATATAGTAAACCGGGTGTTGAATCCTTTTGTCTTCCCGTATCAGCGCTGCACTTAGAGCATGAGATGATACTGCCAATTATATAAGAAGATCCTCACCATTGCCTGGCCTAGAAAGTATTGGAGGCGTTTCCATATGACGGATCAACTCATCGAAGGCTTTTTGGCATTCGGAAGTCCATTCAAAATTCTTCTTTCCTTTCTTCAGGGCGTCAAAGAATGGGATGCATTTATCAGTGGCTTTGGAAATGAACCGACTCAGGGCGGCGACCTTTCCGTTGAGACTCTGCAATTCCCTCTTTGTTCTAGGAGCTTTAACTTCTTTCAAGGCAGTAATTTGAGCTGGACTAGCCTCAATGCCCCTAGCACTGACGATGAAACCTAAGAACTTTCCGGACTCGACCCCAAATGTACATTTCAGAGGGTTAAGTTTCATTCTGTATTTCCGGAGGACTGCGAACATTTCTGCTAAGTGTTCAAGGTGATCCGCTGCTTTCCTGGACTTTACTAACATGTCGTCGACGTAGACTTCCATAGTTTTGCCCAATTGCGGTTTGAACATAGCATTAACAAGTCTTTGGTAGGTTGCCCCTGCATTTTTCAATCCGAAGGGCATAACTCTGTAGCAATAAAGTCCAACATCTGTGATAAAGCTTGTATCTTCCTGATCCGGCTCGTGCATCATGATTTGGTTATAACCGGAGTAGGCATCCATGAAAGATAACAATTCATGTCCCGCAGTTCCGTCTACCAGTTGATCGATCCTGGGTAATGGGAAGCAATCTTTGGGGCAAGCCTTGTTTAGATCAGAAAAATCAATGCACACTCTCCATTTTCCATTAGCTTTCTTGACCAACACAGGATTTGAAATCCAATTCGGATATGTAGATTCTTTGATGAAGTTATTTTCCATGAGTCGATCAACTTCTTCTTTTAATGCGGCTGACCTTTCTGGACCTTGGGTTCTTCTTTTCTGTTTAACTGGCGTAAACTTTGGGTCAATATTCAGAGCGTGTACTGCAACTTCTGCGGATATTCCACACATATCGGCATGAGTCCAAGCAAAGACATCCAGATTTGCTTTCAGGAAAGATATCAAGATATTCTGAATTGACACATTAAGCTGTGAACCCACATTTAACACCTTATTTGGGTCCTTCGGGTCAACAGGTACCGGAACCGTCGTTTCCACCGGTACCACTCTATTCTCCCCTGCACTGGCTTTTCTGGGATCTATTTCTTTCCGTGCCCCGCTGTGCTCGCCAGTGCAGGGTCCGCCCCGTAATTGCTACAAGGCTGGTTCTTTGATGCGGACTGGGGTTGCCGCATCCTTCCCCATTTCTCTTTTTCTTGACTCTCGCAGCTCTGTCAAATAGCACTCTCGCGCAGCATTTTGATCCCCTTTTATAACTCCTACTCCATTGTCAGTAGGGAATTTAATAGTGAGGCACCACGGGGCTAGGATAGCTTTGAATGCTGCGAGTGTTGGACGGCCAAGAAAAGCATTATAAGTAGAAAACTCATCGACAATCACAAATGTTTGCTTGCGGACCACTTTCCTTTCTGCTTCTCCAAGTTCTACAAGTAGATCAATGGTCCCAATTGGTTGTTTCGGCTCCCCAGTGAAGCCAGCGATCTTTTGTGATGAAGCTTGTACATCGATCATAGGGATTTTCATCTGGTCGAATGTCTTCTTGAAGAGGATATTACATGATGCTCCGCAGTCAATGAGGACTCTCCTGACAATGGCCGGTCCAATACCAGCCGAGATGACCAAGGGATCTAGGGTAGGAGCTTCTATACCTGTGGAATCTCTGGCTCTGAAAACAATATCATCGCTGAAAGTTTTCTGTTGTTTCAGGGGCGTAGTGTCTTCTAAAACAAAGACGTCTTCTTCGGCTGGAGCATATTTCAAAGCCCTGGAATATCTCTCCATCTCACCCCAGCTCTTGCCAGCTGGGTGAGGCCCTCCTGTAATGACATTGATAACGGGCCTTCCAGATTCATGTCCCGTAGCTTTCTCACCTGTCCTGGGTTGATGAACAGGAACCTGTTGCCCCTGACTTGACGATGCAGGATTGTTGCTATTTTTCTTCACGAATTGCTGCAGTTTGTTTTCTCTTAGCAACTCTTCAATCAGGTTTTTCAACTGGCGGCATTCATCAGTCTCATGACCGGGTTGATTGTGGAAGCGGCAGAATTTCCCACACTGTATGGCTTTTTTCCCGGTTCTCAAAGGGATAGGTTTAGGGAAATCGACGGAATCTTTAGTGGCCAGGTAGATGTGCTCCGGTGTATGCGATAATGGAGTATATTCTGATGACTTGAAGGATCGGGGCTTCTTCAGATTACCCTGTTTCTTCCCATTATTATTCTCCCTTTTTTGCCCCACCGATTCATTCTTGCGTGGAGCGACAGTGTTGTCTTCTGCTTTTTCCAACACTGTCTTTACTGGTAAAGGACGGCTTTCCAAGCGAATGAATTCATCTGCTTTTTTGTAGAACTTTTCGAGAGAGGTTGGCTCCTTCATATTTAACCATTTCCCAAATTCGCTTGACTTATCAATAGCCCTCATCAGATAAGTCAATATCATTCGTGGTTCAGCATTGTCCACCTCGGCCAGCGCTATATTAAAGCGGTTCAAGAAAGATCTGATAGATTCACCAGGATTCTGCTCTAAACTTGACAGTGACATGATGTCCTTGGCCTTCGAAGCATATAGTCTAAACTGCTCCTTGAATTTTCTGGTCAAGTCTGAAAACTGATCAATAGATCGGACTGGCAACTTGGTGAACCATAGTAGAGCCACACCTTCCAGGTATACGGGGAAATATCGGCACTTTATTTCGTCCGAGGCTCTGGCACCTGTCATGTGCCAATCATATTTATACAAGAATTCATTCGGGTCACTTGTCCCTTTATAAGCTGGGATAGTCGGAGGGACAAACTTCCTTGGAAATTCCGCCTTCAAGAATTTTTTCAGTGAACGGAGTTTTACTTGGAGTGAAACCCCATTCCTTCTCATCTTCAACCCTTTGCATACTTTCTTTCATGATCTGCCGGACCATTCCAGAAAGATATTCCTCATCATGCCGAGTTCTAGATCCACCAGCCTCGGGAACTGCCTGCTCAAAGGGACTAGTAGCCCTTTCAGGAGCATTCCTTTCACTAACATCATGAATGTTGCCAGCACAGTTCCTTTCATTACAAGCTGGTTGATTGTTTGCCCCAAGTAAATCGTTCAATTTATTTAGAATCAGAGCATTCTGGGCACTTTGAGCCTCTAATTGTGCATTTTGGGCGTTTATCTGCTGGTTTAGCCCTAGAATTACAGCATCCAACTCCGCTTTCGTAACTCCAACAGACGGAGTGGGTTGATTAGGTACAGGGGAAGCGGAGGTTCCCTCTTGAATGTTTCCAGACCTGATAGATCTACTTTTCCTTCCAGGAGCCATAATTTCAGATAGACTTCTGGTTTTAAGGAAATTCTTTCTTCAAATCTCTGTGAAGCAATGATGACAGTTTTCCTGAGTTCAATTCTCAATGAAAGCACCAAAAATGTTAACGCTAAAATGTGAACGCTAACACCCCGGTGTGTAAAGTGTAGTTGTGAAAGCACCACCCGATAGATCGGGAAAGAATTACAAGCAAGTAATAGCAGAAAAGCAGTAAACAACAACGATTTTATAGTGGTTCGGCTTAAGGATATAGCCTACGTCCACTCTAAGTACTTTTATTAATAATCCCGTTACAAACTCATACAATTCTTCTCAAGTACAATACACTTCAAGTTACAAGTGATTTGGAACAAGTCTTAAGCTTCAATGTCGATTAGAGTTCTTAGATTCATGTTGAAGATGTGTGGTTTCTTCGTGAATTTCTTTGACGTATTCCTCTAGTCTTGGAAGCTCTAAGTGTTGACGAAGTTCTCAATGCAGCAAGGTAACGGTGTGTGAAGAGAATGTGCCAAAAGTCCCTTGAATGTTGGAGGTGGCTATGTATTTATAGGCAAGCTTGGACATGAATTCTGCGCATAAGTCCTGAGTCGTGACCGACTCAAGCTAAGTCGTCCCCGAGTCAGGCTAAGTCGTGGTTGACTTATAAAACCAACCTTTTCCCTCTTCATGGCTTATTCCTCTGCTGGATTTCATGACAAGTCTTGAGTCGTGTCCGAGTCAATTTTCCTAGGCATTGTGGCGATGGGTTACGACTTAACGATTTTGAGTCGTGGACGAGTCATGGTGAGTCGCCCCACGTTAACTCAAGGCTGAACTGCTGGCTTGGTCCCAAGAGATAAGTCGTTCCCGAGTCAACTTATCATAACTCCTCTCATATTAGCATGTGTCGTACTCGACTTATCATAAGTCGTAGGTATCCATAAGTCATGACATTCCTTAGGTTGTTCCTTAGGATGAGTCGCGAACCTGTTGAGTCGTTGAACCATGAGTCGCTGAGTCATGAGTCGCTGAGTCAGAAACTTCCATAAGTCGCACAACAGTTGAGTCGAAGACTAGCTGAGCCGGTCTTTGATGAGTCGGACCTAGATCATATGAGTCGGTGAGTTCCTTCTTTGGTCATTGAGTCGTACGCGAGTTAATTGTACTTGGCTTTCTGACTTGCATACTTGAACCGCTAACGACTCATGGTGAGTCGTAAATCTTCTGAGTCGCTTAATGCTTTATCTGATGAGTCGGCCCAATCTTCAGTGGGGTTAACAGTCCATTTATAAATATAGGTATTTTAAATCCTAGAATATTTATTTATTTGACTTATAAATTTCATTGTTTCAATAATTAAAACTAGTTAATTACCCACTTAACAGACGTAATAATCTGGGTCGTCATAGATTTTATAAACCATGTTTTAAAATTTCATCTCCTTATAATATATAATACAGGTTAACTGTTTAGGAATTTGTCAAAATAATAAATGATAATCTAATACTAGCATTTCTAACAACCAATTCATTTAACTATCTAATTTAAAAAAATTATACTTATATATAAAATGTAATCATACACAAAATCAATTTATTCACCAATTTCGAAAATAATATTGTGTCAGTTTGCTCTATTCTAGTGTTTTGGAATTCCTAGCGATAGCGTTGGCTAGACGAATCGATCGAAACCCAAACTCAAACTTCACAACTCAAACAACATAATATAAACATTTATATCAATTACAAATACGCTTTCTCATAGGATGATTCAAGAATCAATTTTAGAACAAGAATAGTGATTCAAATTTAGTGGGACCTTAATTAAAGAGAATTCTAACTAAGAAGATTGGCTCGAAAGGAAGATAAGATAATCAAAGTACAAAAGAGGCAAGATGAATAGACATATTAATCGCTGCGAACTTAACCGGGTCCAACGAGACTTAGAAATGACGAGAATATCATCTATGAAAATAGGGACAAACTTTTTGAGAACAACGCGGATAATGTGATTCATGAGATCAATGAAGAAGGCAGGAGCACTGGTTAATCCAAAAGGGCATGACAGACCATTCTTAGAAATCAGTCGTCCAGGAGGAAGGACAATAAGACGAGCTCCAAGAATAAGATTGATGTGGAATTCACTTACTCGCTTAGGAAGAAGGGAAGTGACTTCACCAAAACATTTGAAAATATGTGAATGACAAGGGTCGGGTGAAGTTCACTAGGATGAACATCTAGCGAAAAAATAAAACTGCCTATATAATCCTAAGGCAATCGACATTCGATCATAAGAGAATTACCGTGGTCGTCTACAAGAGAGAGAGTTTGGGCTTTGCAAGATATAACAGCATCAAAACCGAGGATGCAGAATTCTTCGGTGAATCGATGCCTGTTTAAAGGAGTTTCACCCATTTACAAATCATACTAAGGTTCGCGGAACCGCCGATGGAATTAGTCACACATAAGAATGAAGTTGACAATTGAGGTTACAAGATGGGCTTAAATTTATTACAAAGATCTACGGAAATTGAGCTTTGGGACACTCCAGTACCAAGAAGAACATGAACGGGAAAAGACAAGAACGGATTTTAGAACAAAGATAAAGATTCAAAATCCAAACGAAATTCAAATCAAAGAGGATCCTAACAAAGAATTTCAAGCTCGAACGAAGATGATTCTGTAATTAATTTTTACTTATTCTAGGGTAATACTACCCTATCTCTAATGATTTTTTACTCAATATGCTAAGTTTTTCCTAAACTAGAGTTCTAATACAACTTGTAACGACCTGGCATTCCAAACCATTTAGATGGACAATCATCCACACATGTCGGACTTGAATTTCTCAAAACAACCGATTGTTAATTTATATTTGGAAAAACAGCATATACAATAAATAAATCAATCACAGAATCATAGACACAGAGTAATATAACAATATGTTGCGGAATAGATAAATAATAGTTCATGAAGCTACTATAGAATATCAGAGTTTAAAACAAATACAACATGAATCTTAAATACATAGGAGTCTCTAATACATAAATAAATGACAAGTCTAAACAAATAACTGGAAATAATTTGAATAACTGAAAGATGAATAGATAAAGATGGATCTCCAAGCAAAGCTCCAAGCTCCAAGGGTGAGTCTCAATTATTGTGACACTCAGTATGACCCAAGCATAAAGCAAAATACAAAACACTCAAGTCAGGATTAACATTCTCATACTAGTAAATCAACTCAAGTGAAATGTCCAAAAGAAATGCAAGTAACTTAAAGGATGTTTGGGATTCATCCCTTAAGGATCCATTAAACTATCTATATACATACTACAATAAGCTACGTAGATAATGTCCATAGTAAAGTAAAGTATTAAAATAGCGTTAAGGCCTTACCCATATCCCCCTGAACCTAT
Source organism: Allium cepa (assembly GCA_030765085.1). Taxonomy (NCBI): domain Eukaryota; kingdom Viridiplantae; phylum Streptophyta; class Magnoliopsida; order Asparagales; family Amaryllidaceae; genus Allium; species Allium cepa. The sequence continues at coordinate 603,395,430 of CM060945.1, read as the reverse complement.
TTTATGTAAATGTCGTAGTCTATACTGCAACGATCCTGAATTTTACTGAGTTTAAATTGATAATTAATTTAATTTTTGAATAAAATTTGTGAAATTAATTGGTAATTAATATAAATTTCTTGTTAAATTATGAATTAATTGAGAATTTATCTGGATATTTGAAAAAATATATATGAATTAACTTGCAAAACAACACAAAGCATTTATGCAGGGAATCTTTAACCACCAAAAATAATATCATCTCAGCTGAGTTAAAATTTGCAAAGGCAAGTAAATATGTATGTGTAGTAGTAGGATAGAACAAGTAAAAGAAGTATCTTGGTACGTATATAAAATAGGAAAAGTAAAGTACAGAGGAAATATAAAAAAAATCATAAGGAAACACAAAGTACTCATGCATTTAATGTTGGCACAAACAAATAAAAGAAGAAAGTATAAGCTTATAAAACAAGATAAAGAAAATTAATACAAGTATTTTAGCCACCAAAACAAATCATATCAGCCACCCAAAAGAGATTATCAGCCGAAATAGCTTAGTCAAAGAACACAAAGGAAAACAATCTCTGATATATTTTTACAAGCCAAAGTAATGTGTCACCCTGTTGTACAAACAAGAATTATTACACCCTGTACATTCATTTCTACATATCAACCCATTTATTTCTGTTCATCCATCAAAAACTAAGAAAGAAATTGAAGCAAGCATCATCTCAACTTAAAATAGAAATTCAATTTAAAACAACAAATTCATACAAACCAGAGAATCAAAGGGTTTCAACTTGCAAATTTCAAGCTGTTTCAACATAGGAAGCTCTGTTCTTTTTCTCAACATGGTGAGTAATCATAAATTTTCTAGCTTAAGTTTAATTAAAAACAGTATGATGATTCATGGAATATATGGGTTGTATGTGTTTTACATGGATATGAATCTGGGTACATAAAAACTGTTCTTCTCTGCTAATGTTACCCTATTGTTACAGTTGCATATTTTTGTTTAAAACTCGAGTTATTCTCCTCAAACATTTATAATCAGTAAGTATTTAACCTAAACAATATGTTTAAACTAAATTAAGATTTTTAAAAGTTAATTTAACTATGTTATAAGAAAGACATCACTGTAACTAGTTCTACAGGCAAATCAAATGTTTCTTTGATAAATTTGAATGCTAAAAAATGGCTAATTCGAGTTTATATCTTGAATTAATACTAAAAGTTATGATTTTTAAAATTTGAATGAAAAATTTTTAGCTCAGTTTCAAGAGCAGTTCGCACTTCAATAAAAATTGAACTTTTACCAATATCTCGAAATTGAATCAGTAATAAATGATGTAACTTGAATTGAAGTAAGTGTAAACGATGGTGATCTCAAGAAAAATGTACAATGATTTTTCTATTGCATGAAATTAGGATACGAGATCATTTCAGGGTTTTATTTACAGTTTTTGTTCATGTCAGAGAAGTGTCGAGTACATTTGCTATACGCGATCGAGTGGCACGAGATTTTGGGGGTTGATGGTTTATCGTGTTGTTGTCGTGTGGGCAAAGGTTTGGGTGCTTCAAGTGGCTAGAGCAGCGATGGCGAAGTGTTTTGCTGAAGGTGTTTGACACTGTTTTTCCGAGCAAATGCAAATTTTCGAAATTCGATTTTTGCTAGCATTTCGAATTTTTTTTAGAGCTTAGTGAAAAATTGTGACTTGTTAAAGATCGTGAGAGATCACCAGAGCCGAGCATGCCGTTATGCACGTGTACGACGAGAGGAAGTGTCAACGGTGTTGGATATTGGTTTTCGCGTGTCGTGTCGAGTTTTATGATTGGTTGCTTCGGGTCGATGTGTGAGTTTGGTCCTGATCCTATAATCTAAAGTTAAAACTTAACTACAGAAAAAAGTAAAGAAAAGAGGAGAAGAAGATGGAGTTCGAGTGGAGTATGAGAGAGACTCGGGAATGTTGATGAAGGGCTCGAAGTACCACTCGAGTTAGAGCAAGGGAGGTCTCGGGTTTGTGTTTTTAAAACTGCTGTTTATAAATGAAAATAAGTGAAATTGTTTAACATAATTAAGTTAAACTTAATATAAGTTTAATTATGTAGTTAATGCTTTACAATATTCCTAACTCTTAATTACTATTTTAATTAAATAATTAATATAAATCAAGTATAAAGTTAACTAACAATAAAGTTGTAGTTAATACTATAATTGATTCTCAAAATTTAAAGGAAGACTTTTTAATGTTTAATTAAGTTGAACAATTACTATCAATTAATTATTTTAGAAAGTGATTAAGAATAATTACATTATAATTGTAATTAGAGTTTGAGTTAATTAATGTTTAAGTGATAAATAAATTCGTAATTAACTACTTAAGTTAAATTAATGAATGATTAATAGTTGATTAATTAATAATTTAATAATTAATTAACTAAGTAATTAGTAATTAAAGAATGGATAATTAAGTTTTATTAAGGTTAATAATTAATGATTAAGGGTTTAAATTTAAGCTTGATTGAATCTCAGATTAAAAATAAATAAAGTTTTTTTTTAAATTGCGTTGAATACTTTAAAACGTTTAAGTAGTTTGAATTTTAAAGTGAGGTTTCCATTGTAAGTGAAGTTTGAAATCAAAAGTTTAAATCTGAATTCAAATATAAAGTTGAATCTTTGTTTTTAAAATGAATGAAGTATATAAAATTCAATTTGGGTTAAATAGTTTGAATGCTAAAGTGAATTTTTAAATTGTTTTGAATTTAAAATGAAATTTAAAAGTAAAATATAAAGGTAAATTGTTTAAGTGACTTGTTAATGATAACTTGATTCAGGAATAAGAAAAATGTTTTTATCTTTAAAATAAATAAGGATTAATGATTTGTAATGATTAAATTAATTAAAATGGATAATTAATGATATGGATAAATTAATAATTAAGAGTTTAAAATTAGTTAATTAAGGTTTTAGCTAATAAATTTCGGATAAATAAATTGGTAATTAAGGATCATTAAAAAGATTTAAATTTTTAACCAATGATTAGTAATTAATTTATCAAGTAATTAAGAATTAATTAAGTTGCAATTAACACTTAATTAAATAATTAAGGATTAACTAATGAGTTATTAATGGTTAACCAATCCTAATTAGTAATGATTAATGTAAGTAAATTAATTTAGCAAAATAATTAAAGAATTTTTTTACAAAGGTCATTAACTAAGACCATTTAAATAATTAATTAATGCGATTAATTTTAAAGATTAATTAGATTAATTAATTAATGATAATCATTTATGAAATTGTGTAAGTGTAATTACTTTATGATAAGTAGTTAAAGGATTAATTTTTTTAAAATAATTAATTAAGGGGTTAATTAATTATTTAATTGGTTTAAAGGTTGATTTATTAATATGATTAATTAAGGATAATTTAACTTATTAAGATAATTGATTAATTAATTTATATCAAGTGATTTGTAATTAATAAATCAGGATTGGATAATTAATTCATAAGTAATTAATTTAATTGGAATTAAATTAAATCGAATTAACTAGGATTAAACAATTAATTAATCCCGTTTATAAATGATTATTGAATGCTTGACCTTACTTATGAATGATTGTGTTGTATGAGATGCCTTGAGTTGATTGTCCTATCTGATCTGTGATATTTTGTTTTGTGGATTGAGCTATGTGTAATTTATTCATTTATTTGTGATACATTCGTATATTATCTGTGAATCTGTGAATGAACGATAAGCATTATTGTTTCACCGCTTATCAACTATATTTCTGTGTTTTGATTTGTGATGGTTGATTGACGTTGCACTATTGTGTTAAACCCCTGGACCACACTTATGCACACACAAATATTGATTTCACGAGGAAATCGATTAAGTAACAGATATTTGAATTTAATTTAAAATAGTTTAAAAGTTGAATATTTAAATCCAAATAGTTTTGGAAATGGACTTGGGTTAAATATAAAAAGCTTTTGAAATGGAATTTCAAAGATAAAATTATTTATGAATAACTTGATTTAGTTTTGAAATTTGATTTAAATTTGAATTCAAAATTTGAAATTGAATTCTATGATTTGAAACTAGGGATTAAAGATGTTATACTTGTTATATATGGGTTAAATCATTTTAAAAGTATTGATTTGGGAATTTCAATTTAATTCAAGGGCTTTGACTCGTGTAAATATAATTGGATTTTGCTGAAAAGAAACTGTGTGTTTTCAAATAATAAAATCTTTCACATAAGTAATGAACTTCCAATTTGTGTTAAAGGAATTTCAAGTTTGAAATAAAAATGGTTTTCCAAGTTACGGATGAACATTTGGAAATGAGTTTTGAAAGCTATAAGTTAATTCTTGATTCAAAGATTTAAAGAATTAATCCAATTAAATTGGAAATTTATTTTGAAATCCGTGAATGGATCTTCGTGAAACTGGGTGAGCTTTATGGAACAAATCTCTTTGTTTAAAAAGATTTGAAATGGTAATTTGTTTAAACCATTTGAAAGAAAGTTGGAATTATTAAGTTGTGACTTAATTGAAATCCCATATCCATTTGTTTTTAAATATTAAGCTCATTATTAGGTTTAGCCGGGAGAAGACTTTGTGTCATATAACCCATTTCGAATAATGGTACGTCGATATGGATAACATTTGAAGACCGTTGGTGATGACCAGGTATTTGCGAGAACGATAGGGTTACCTATCGGTTGTCTCTACACTGAGTCGCGCCGGTATTAAGATTCCCTAAGTGATGGGAAGTCCGATCGGGATTGTGAATACCCGGATTGCAAGGGCTTCTTCGGAAGTGCCTTCGGTTCTATTCGAACCTGGAACAGACTTGTATGGTTGTATGTCTAACACTACACTTTGAGATATACGGAAGATTTCTTTCAAAAACATTTCTGTTGGTGGCGAAGAATTTATTCTCTTAGCTTAACACCCTTCTTTGAGTCGTACGAGCTCAGAAGTTATGTAGTTGAAGGTTATCAGCGATATACTCCCAATTTGGTAGTGTGGCATGCTGAGTGCTGCCGTGTGTTGACGATCTTTTGTTGATCATTTGTGATCAAAGAATGGCTTCGTGTAAAGTGTAGCTTTGTGGACGAAACCTCATCGAGCCTCATAAACTGGTAATGGTCAAAAGAGGAAAGATGCGACAAGGTTTCAGGGGTAGCTCCCCTATGGTGTGCCCATTCCTTTTGGAAAAGGGTAGTATCATTGTATGGTGCCCAGATACTTACTCATGCGGGAAGTATAGTATATTTTATTACTGTGTGATGTTGTTGGTGTAGTGGATTCTCGTATAAAGGTCCCAAAGTACCCAGGAATTGCATATCTGTAGGAATTACTCCTAAGTAGGGAGGAAACCGGCCTTGTGTTGGCAGAGAGCCAGGTAGGTTCTCGGTGCGTCCCCCCTAGAGGCGTTCCCATATGGCAGTAGGAAGTTCCTTAGCCTGACCATTTGTTGGAAATCCAAAAAAACAATACGAGCATTGTACGGTTTTAGTTGTAGAACCTGCCATTTAAAATGGTAGCTATAGCTAGCATAATATAATGGTACCTATGCTGTCTAAGATTTATATTCTACTTTCGAAATGTTTTCCACTATGCATTAATAATAATATAAAATAAGAATTTGGCATAGTAAGCATGTTTGACTATCAAAGGAGAAATCTCCCCCATTTGTGCGATTGCATTGTGTGAGTGCAGGGAGATCTTATGCTAGTTTCATTTTCCAAAAGCATTGCGGTTTTCAATTTAAATCCCTGTGTTGATTGTTTTAAAGATAAAAAATATTATTGTTGGTCACATTAGTCTCATGACTGACCTAGAGTTTATTGTCCCTTTCCTAAACTTTGGGTGCCCACTATTTTCCACACGGGTAGTCTAGAGTTGGGTTTTTCAAATAGTCGAATAATATGAATTGATTCGATAGCCTTCAAAGCTTTTGGACTTGGGGATCTGTAACGAACCGAACTCGATGTCCGATAGCAACATTGAATTCGTATCGCCGGAGCTTGCAACACCCATTAGATGATAAATATCACAGCAGAAAAAATAAGATGATATCACTGATATAACATGAATACAATATCCGATACATCAATATGATACAATGATAATCATCAACATCAGAGAATATACATATACAAAATACAATGGAACATGATACAATATGAAATAAGTCTTCACAGAACCCTAATACTACAGCACCAAACCAAACTCCAAAGTTAAAACTCCAAAACTCCTAGCTCGATCCATTATCCAGATTGCTCCAAGATAAACAAGTGTAGTCCATATCCAAAAGACTGAACTAGCTCCATATAATCTACTGAACCTAACTATCTGAAAAACCAAACTCTAGACTGCCCGTGTGGAAAATTTGTGGGCACCCAGAGTTTAGGAAAGGAACAATAAACTCCGGGTCAGTCATGGGACTGGTGTGAGCAAACGAAAACGGTTTGTCTTTTAAAAATAATCAAAGATTTAAATTTCAAAATCGCAATGCTTTTGGAAAATGAAACTACCATAAGGCCTCCCGCCACACACACAATGCAAACGCAGAATCGGAGGAGATTTCTCCTTATGATAGTCAAACATGCTTGATACGCAGAAAAATTTCTTTGATATTATTATTATAACTGCAAAGTGCAGAAAAGCATTTCGAAAGTAGAATATAAATCTTAGCCAGTATAGACATTTCGAACTATGCGAACTATAGCTACCATCCAAACAGTGGGGCGCCACCATAAGTGAATGGCAGGTAATACAACTAAAACCGTACAAGGCTCGTATTGGATGAATGGATTTTCCAACAAATGGTCAGGCTAAGGAACTTCCTATTGCCACATGGGAACGCCTCTGGCGGGACGCCCCGAGAACCTAACCGGATCTCTGCCAAACAAGGCTGGCTACCCCCCTTCCCGGGGAATATACAGAACCTCAGATATGCCACCCCCGGTCCTTTGGGACCTTTATACGAGAGCTCTCTAACCAACAACATCACACAGTAATAAATAAAGTGTGTCCACATGACTAAGTATCTGGGCTCCATACCATGATACTACCCTTTTCCAGAAGGAATGGTCATACCCTAGGGGAGCTACCCCTGAAACCTTGCCGCACAATTCCTGTTTCGACCATTACCGGGTTGTGAGGCTCGACGAAGTCTCGTCCACAAAGCTACGCTTTTCACAAAGCCATGCTTTGATCAACCAATGATCAGCAGCACTTAGCATGCCACATTACCAAGTTGGGAATATATCGCTGATAACCTTCAACTACATAACCTCTGAGCTCGTACGTCTCAGAGAAGGGTGTTAAGCTAAGTGAATAAATTCTCCGCCACCAACAGAAATGTATTTGAAAGAAATCTGCTTTATATCTCAAAATGTAATGTCAGACATACAATCCATACAAGTCTGTTTCGGGTTCGAACAGAACCGAAGGCACTTCCAAAGAAGCCCTTGCAAATCCGAGTATTCACAATCCCGATTGGACTTCCCAACACTTAGGAAATCTCTATACCGGCGCGACTCAGTGCAGAGACAATCGATAGGTCATCCTATCGTTCTCGCAAATACCCGGTCTTCACACCAGTCTTGCTCTCTTAGTGAACGTGATAGGGGGTTCTCGCTTCGCGGTTTGGTGGCGAACGGGAGACTCTTACCCCTACATGTCCTCTCTTAGTGAATGGGGTTGGTTAGGCGTAAGCCGAGACAGTCGAAAGGCTGGCCGTAAAAGCAAGGTCTGGGATACCGGTGTATGCCATGGTGGGTCTGGGATGGTTGCAAAGCCTACCGGTCACCGCTGAGTTCGTACTTCGTCACAGGATCGCATTTTCTACACTTCAGATTTCATAGCCGACCTTGCTTAGCTTTGTGCGACTATATGGGAGTTCTCGCTAGCTTTGGATTGGAGATGGATTATTTGGAGTTTGGCATTGAAGATATTCTTTTTCGCCGCTATTCCTTGTTTCTCTGATAGTATTTATATTCAGTTGTATCATTCTATTGTATCATCATTGTATCTGAATATTGTATCAGATGTTGTATATGTATTATTCATTTTCTTCCGCTGTGTTGTAATTAATGGTGTTATAAGCTCCGACGAACTAAATTTGACGTTGGATCTGCGACATTTGAATATGAGTGTCGTATTCAGTGCCGATTTTCGAAGGTCGAGTCAGGATTGTTATACATACAGTATTGTAAACACCACCAAACCAGTGGGCCATCAGGGAGAAATCCTTAGGTACGACACAAACCAAACTCGTAGAAGGCACGATAAGGCATGTGATAAGGCATGTGAAGCAATGCCCAGCGTAGGATACTACCATTTTACGGATCTAGACTGGTGGTAACGCATAGCAGCTACTACCGCGCACCTCGAGACACACTCCCAAATCAAAGGTGCACTCAATCAAATCACAAGGTAATAGAATGGTATCGAAGAAATGTGCCCGATTGGGGGAGCGACCCCACTTGGCCCGGCATAGCTCCTATTTTAGCCACATCATGTAGACTCGAGGGTTTCAGGGCCGCGTTCATACATTATATAGATGTTCGTCAATTGGTATCTCCACCATGTGCACAGATGTTAAAGTGATTTTCGGTATTGGCAGAGAGTATGAAAATATCTGATCCCGGTCTCTTTAACAACCAAACGCTTATTTCACACCGTGGTCATTTTATTTCAGACAATTCATACTTCTTATCAAAATACTATATTCATTTCAAAATCATACAACGTTCGAAATCATATTCACTTCCAGACCATTACCACAAAATAGGTTAAACCCTTATACCAAAGCATTCGCATTTAAATCAATTAACTCTAAATCATAACAGTTCCAACTTAAATAGTTTATATATTGAAAATGGTTTATATGTATATATATATATATATATATTGAAATAGTTATAAGTTAAAAATAGTTTATATAATTAAAAAAAGATTATAGATTAAAATAGTTTATATATTAAAATAGTTTACATATTAGACATATATATCAAAAATAATTTCAAACTAGAATTTCTTCTTCTAATTTCACAAATCAATCCAAATCAATTTTAGTTCAGTTTCAATCAATTACAATCAATTTCATTTCAAAAATTTCAATTAAAAACATTATTGGTTCAATTCAAGTTCTCCTTTAAACCATTTTAATTTATATCGATTTCAAATCAAGCTTTGAGCTATAAATTTAAACCACTTCCAATTCTATAGGTTTTCAAAGTTTAGATATCCAAAAAAAAAATTACAATAACTCAATTTGAAAAATTTCATTTATACTTCAAATTTCAACTTTACATTTTTTTTATATTTGAAAATATTCACTTAATCATTTTTATTTAAACATTTACACAAAATCTCAAATTCCAATGTAAATTAAATTAAATATTCAATTTCAATTTTAATTAGATTTGAAAATATCCACTTTTATAAATATTTAAATAAAGTTTCAAATTACAAAGTTAAATCAAAATTGAATATCTAACTTCAATTAACTTTAATTTTGAAAATATCCACTTAATCACTTTTACAAACATTCAGATAAATCTCAAAATACACACTTCATCGGAATTAAATATTAAATATCTAACTTTATTTAACATTAAAAATATTCATTTAATCACTTTTAGCCAGATCAAGTTATAAAATCATACCTTCCAATCGATTCTTATTTATATTCAATTCTCAAGCCAATTAAATTACAAATAAATTTCAATTAATCTTCCCAACCTTAATTTACTAAACTTATTACAAAAATCTATTTACAAAATATAAATAAAAATTGAAATAAATATTTAAAAATATTATATTTATATATTAGCTCAATTAAATTTCTATTAAATGAAATTAAATGAAACCCTTTTATTAAATCTATTTAAATATTATTTTATACATTTTAAAAGTAATAACATATAAGTAAAATCTGAAAATTTTCATTTTCGCAACTTAACTTGTAATTTTAAAATTTACAAAACATATAATTTAAAATCTAAATTTTTACACATATTAGAATAAAAATCTTTGTATTCTAAAAAAAAAATCAAAACTCATATATTTCCTTTCAAACTTTGGAAATTATTTTTCAAAAATAGACCAATGGTGTCCGTATATAATTTTCTATCCTATGGTCATGTGGTATGGATATTTATCATTCCAATCCACAATAATCTAATACTGCGGGTATATATCATGTCAACCTCAATCCTAAAATTTCAAAGTCAATAAAATCGATGGGGTTTATCATTTCAGCCCATAATGATTTTCCCTCATCTACAATATTGTTCTAGTATGTATTATTTCAACCTGTAAGGATTTTCTAAACTAATAGAGAACTTGTAGTGTGATAATAATAAAATAATCTAAAATGACATAGCATATCAAAAACAAATGTGATTATAATTAACCATTTAAATATATATATATATATATATATATATATATATATATATACAAACCGGTTATTGGTGTCAATATTGTCGATTAACATCGGTGGACTAATGCAAACAATAATAGACCATATTCAACAATTAAATAACTAACAATTTAAATTTAATAACATATTTCAATCGTCATTTCATATGAACTGAAATTACTAAATATAAGAATGTTAATCGTGAGTGATCGCTCACATTTGGATGCTAGAGAAAACAACGAGACCAAGATGCGATGATCCATGGATACAGATACGACTAGTACATAGGGATCACAACAATGGATCTGCACAACAATGAGCAAAGCAAAGCTAGCAAACTAGAATTTGATGAACTCGATAAAAACCAATATATAATTTTTGAAAATCTAAAATTTACCGACTTATTTAAAATAAACTCATTATATTATATTTTAAAACAAATATTCAATTAAAGCACATATTTTGAACAAAATCTTCATATATTATATTTTAAATTCAATATTTAATATAAAACACCTTAAAACCAAAACTTTATATATATGATATTTAAAATCAATACTAAGAATCAAGCAGCTTCTCAACTATGAAAACAAACATATATATACATATATATATATATATATATATATTATAAAAATCAAAATATATATACATATTATTATTGTTGTTTTAAAATATATTTTAAAAATCAAAATATCAATATATATATAACATGGTGATGGGCTGCTGCAAATGGATTGGAGGGGATGCGAGAAGGTTGCAAAGATGGTGGAGTGGGGGCATAGGGCGGAACAATGGAAAATGTGAATCGAGTGAGGGCAGAAGGTTGAACTGTTGCATGGGTTTGTGGAGGGTGGATCGTTGCATTGGAGGCTGCTATATCAAGGCGTTGGCTGCCAGGGTGAGAGGAGCTGATGTATGAAGGGGTGGCTGAGCTTGGCTAATGGAAGAGGGCGAACTGGAGCAAAGTGTTTCGGCTCCTTGCGTTAGGATGGCGAGAGGCTGCTTGGGACTCACTGGGTCTGTGGTAGGTTGTTTGATCAGAGAGAGGGCTGTCATCGTATGGTTGTGGAGGGTCTGGCAAGTTGGCGGCTTAGAGGGAGGCTATTGGGCTAGACGGTGATTGGTTTTCATGCAGGCTGGGTGGAGTAGTTGTGTGGGTGAGGGGATGGCCGTTAACTCGGACGGGATGGCAGTGGTAAACTGATGTGGCGGTGGGAAAATGGTTCGGCGATCAGGGGATGTGTCTTGGCTGTGGCATAGAGTGTGAAAGTGTGGGGTAAGGGAAAAGGCTGTGGTTGGACGTGGAGTTCGGCAAGGTCGGAGGTTTAGCAAGGCTATTTTGGATTGGGTTTTGAGGATGTGTGATGGGAAAGCGACCTGGAGGTTGATGGGCGGAGGATCGATGCGTTTTGAGCAATGGCAGGTTCGAAAGGGAGGGACGAACAAGCTTCTGCAACAATTAATACATGAGAGCATAGTTTTTGTATATATTTTATTTTTTTATATAAACTTATTATATAATTTTTCCCAGAACGAAATTGAACTGTAGCATATGGAAATGGAACCCATAGAAAATTAAATGAACTAGAAATTATATTGAATGTTGGGAATAGGGAAGGTCATGAATTTAATTTCTGGGTATATAAATTGCTAGTGGGTGATAGATTCCTCACGGAGATCAATTGAAAGGAAATAGAAAACCAAAAGGCTCAGAAAGCATACCAGTACGGCAAACCATTTTGCGGATTTCACCGTGTACCAGGCACTGAAATGCACAACTGAATATACTAAGGAGATCAGCATGAAAAGACGAACAAAATGGTACATAGATGTCAGCGATACGATCATCCTATCAAAAGTCGATATTCGCTGCCATAATGCTACTAAAACGCCAAAATAAGATAAATGAGGTTAGAGCAATCCAAATTTGGCGAAACGGGTGAATTATTGTGGGTTTCAAGTTTCATAGCGATCGGACTTGTCGTTTTATCGTACGGACTCGAAACGCCTTGAAATTATATGAAATTGAAATAGTTAAATAATATGTTATTTGAAATAAAGATAATATGAGAAATTTATGTGATAGTTTTGAATCCAAGGTTTAATTCATCTATTTGATAGGAATAAGTTCCGCACTTCCCTCTTTGTCGCAAGAAAATAATTTCGGTGATGGCGGCCGCATCATCGAGATTCATTTTCGAGTTTCGAAGTGGGAAGGCCATCATAGTAGTTTTATTGCTGATTTATTTTGATAGATAAATATAAATTTTTAAATTGTTTTAAAAGATAATTGGATATATAAATTGTAAGTATATACATTTATCTATTATTTTTAAAATGATTTGAAACTTAACCCAGTATTTAGTTCTTGAGTTTCCGTTAATTAATAGTTTCAATTATTGTAGAAATTGGGTTGTAACCAATTACTAATTGGAAAATTTAATGTAAAATAAGAAACAAATGCTAGGTTATAAATAAAATAATAAGAAAGTTGAAATTTGTAATCTATAAAAAGCCTGAGCATTTCAGGATTCGAAGACTTTAGCTCTAGAGGACGAAGACGAAGATTTATATAACTATTATCTACTATATTATTCCGCTACACCATTTTATTCTGCTGCATTGTTGTTATCCTTTGGTATGTGAACTCTAATATTTATTGTATAAAGAAAAATCAAATATTTTGTAAAAAGCTTCATGAACTGTATATTTGATTATTATATTTCATCCTTCCACTGTGCGATTCAGTTTTGTTTTATTTCTTTCTCGTTTTCCTTATTTACCCCATAACAATCCGTCATTCTGTATGGATTGAATTGGCACGTGTGTCGATTTAAGGCGTGCGAAAAGGCAGGATGTTACAACGTGGTGTACATTTAACTTGTATAAGACTACCAACAATTATTTTAACCCAATTTAAATCAAAATATTAAAGTATATATTTAAAATACTCAAAATTTCCAGAAAAATATATATATAGTAACCACGGGTCTGTATAATATTTTCTAACCTAGGTCAAGTGATACGAATAATATATCATTTCAATCCGTAATTTACAAAGAAAAACACGGGTTCTATCATTTCAAACCCGCAATTCCAAGTTAAATAAGTAAATAAATAAACAAACGATATCGTTCGGGCCTATCATTTCAGCCCTTAACGATTTCTATTCTACAGGGAACTTGCGGTGATAAACAATAAATAAATAAATAGTATAACAGTATAAAATATGACTGATGATGTGTTAAATTAATAACAGGGTTTTTAACATCATAAATTTATATCACAGGCAAGAAAAATAAAATGTAAATATTCTACAATTACACTTGTTATTAATTTACATATCTATAAGTACGTTTGTCTAGTGACAATACTCACATCCACGCTGCTGGAGATTTAGATTCAAACTACGATAATCACATCAGAAATAGCGTACAGAAAGCACGATCAATTTTCAGCGGAAGCGATGAACAGATTCAATCTCTTGAAACAAAAACGAATAAATTAATTACGCGAATTTAAACGATGATATCAAATTTAAATAAATCAACACTGAAAACTAGATCGAATTAGAGAAAATTGACCCAAGTGGCTTAACCGTTCCACTACCCGACTAGACCCCTCTAATCAAAGGCTCGGCTCTGCCCATTTCAAAGTCTGAAAACATGCACTGAGAGGGATATATAGGCTGCGATATTTTGTACAGGAGGCGCATGTTCTTATTTTTATTTTTATTTTAACTTTTTAAATTTTTATTTTAAACTGAAGTGCGTGCAACATGCATATGCTGATATAAATGCAAAGTATGCACAGGTGGTGAAAACAAAACAAAACACGCACGTCCAACATGCATGCAATTAAGGTAGTGGTGCTGAACCTTCTTCGTCTCTTTCCCCTTTTTTGGCAAAAGGCTGTGATAAATTTACATAGGTGATGCAAGCAATATATTCTCAAAAGTTTGTCACGGCTATTACATGGCTCGGTCTAGCATTGATATTGGGTTTACTTTCAGGTGAATGAATATTAAGGAAAAACTCGGCCAGAGGTGATGTCAGAGGAGAGGGGGTTTGTATTGGAGGCGGGTCGTACCGAGGTGGTGGAGAGAGTAAAATTCATGCTCGGTTATGCATAAATATGGAATAGGAGTAGCCGAGCATTAGTGTGAGCCAGTGGGAACAAGCAAGAAGCAAAATAGAGAGAAAAAGAAAAAATAATAACAGCAAAGAAAAAGGAAAAAACACATGCCATAACCTGATGCTCACGCACAAAGAAGAAGTGAAGACCAACAATGAGATGCAAAATTGAAGTTGTACGTGGTTTTCATTTATAGGAAGAATTTTCATTGCTTTGAACTCAAGAAAATGATAATAAGCGCAAATCAAGGTATGCGAGATTTAAGGCCATAAAGGAACGTGATTTATCATGCGTTTTATAATATTAAAGGGGTAATTGCTGATTTGTAAGCAATGGCAAGAACAATCTATTTGAACGGTCAGGAGGGAAAAAAAATTTATACCAATTTGAACAATTGAAGACAATGGAAAGTGTACGTTTACACGTGAATCCAGGGCAAGCTATAAATTTTTCCAACTACTTTTTTCCCTTTCTACATCTTATATAAATAGGTCCTTTGTTAAATGCCTTTTCTAGTTAGGCTTTGTCTTATCTAATTTATCTTGGCCCCTATTTTTCTCCCTTATCCTTAAATTCATTCTTGATTTCTCAGGATGAATCGAGGAAATGCTAGAGGCAGGGGATGAGGTGCTAACTCAGCTACTCCACCCGCTGCGCCGGTTAGATATACAAAGCTTTGCAAAGAATATACCGAGCTTGGTGCCACCAAGTTCACAAGTTCTGAAAGTATCATAGAAGCTCAGCAGTGGTTGATAGACTTGGAGAGAATCTTCTCCAGTCTCACAGAATATTTAATTACTTGATTTAAAGGTGTATAACCAATTTTTAAATGAACAAAAGTGGAATAAAATGTTGTTACTAATATATCTAGTTAAATTAAAAGATTTGGGAGTAAAATTTGAAAATTTAAAACTTTAATTTTGTTAGACTCTAACCAAAATAGGAATTATAGAATTTTTCTTATATTTATAAAATCTTGGGCGATTTATTTATAGTTAACTTCAAAATTTATACGTTTTTTATTTATTTGATGTTTATCACTGCAAGTTCCCTGTAGAATAGAAATCGTTATGGGCTGAAATGATAGGCCTGAACGATATTGTTTATTTATTTATTTATTTAACTTGGGATTGCGGGTTTGAAATGATAGAACCCAGGTTTTTCTTTGTAAATTACGGATTGAAATGATATATTACCTGTATCACATGACCTAGGTTAGAAAATATTACATAGACCCGTGGTTATTATATATATATATATATATTTCTAGAAATTTTAAGTATTTTAAATATATATATTTTAATATTTTGATTTAAATTGGGTTAAAATAATAGTTGGTAGTCTTATACAGGTTAAATGTATAAATAAATAAATGGTAAGTCGGAATTTGAAGTAAAAAATTCATTTTGGAAATTTTGATGGAATTCAAGCTAAGTATGTAAATGTATTAAATTTTGATGTAAATTGGAATTTAAATAAATTAATAAGGCGTTATTGAATTTTCTATGAATTTAATAGTTAAATAAATAAATACTGAAACATAAAATTTGAAATATATCTTAATTTATAAATGGAAGTTTGGTTTAAGAATATAAGGTAAGTTAATAAATAAAGAGGAAATTTAGCTATATTTTGAAATAGTAATTCAACTAAATGGTTATGAAAATTTTGAATACAGAAAAATATGGAAATTTGGGCATTTAACTTTAATAAGTAAAGCCTTGAGAGGTTGATATTTATTAGTGGAATATACTTCATAAAAATAATAAATTTTTTGGGTAGATTTAAATGACGATTTCAAATGGATAATATGATTTTTTTTATAAGTAATTTAGTTTAAAATTTAAGTTTCATTATTGATGAATTTATATTTAAGTCTAAAAAAAATAATTAACTTAAAACTGTTGTAAGGGATATTAACGCACTTTGTAAGTGTCGTAGTTGATGCAAATGAACTAAAAGATAAAAAATTAATTAAGGGCTATTGCAGTACTTGGTAAGTGCTATAGTCGCGAAATTTAAATTAAACCCGAATAAATAAAAAGGTTACAGTAGCACTTGTTATGGCTGAAATCGAGATTTTTGGATATTCGATTCGTAAATATAATAATTTCACTTTTAAATGTTAAAATGAGGTATTTTGATTTAATATTAACTATTTTGGAATTTATAACCATGGGTATTAATAACATTGGTTATTAAAGAGACCGGGATCGGATATGGGCATACTCTTTGTCGATACCGAAAACAATTTGATAACCGTGTACGCGGTGGAGATTCTAGAATGAAGTAGGATGGTGGTGACATTCTATTAAGGTATGTACGTGGACCTGACTCCCGTGGGTTGGCATAAGGTGGCTAAAACAGGAGCGATCGATGGGCTAAGGAGGTAGCACCTCTTATCGGACGCACTTCTTCGTATGCCATTCTATTACTCTGTGATTGTTTGGTGCACACCTTTGATTTGGGAGTGTTGTCCGAGGTGGGCGGTAGTAGCAGCTATGCGCTACCACCAGTCCGGAAGCATAATTAGTATATCTACCCTGGCATTACCTAGTCGTGGCATGTCACCTACCCTAGCGAGCCTTGTACGAGTTTGGATTTCTCCCGTAGCCCGTGTGGTATCCTCTGGTGGCTTCTCGATCAGGAGGGAATATGATATTGGACGGACTACTGGGACTATTATGTGTTAAGGGGAATATTGGGTCACTCCTTAATGCTATTTTAAAGTAAGTTTATTTTACTAATAGACACTATTATAATAGCGAAATATTACTACATAGTAAATAGTTTAATGGATCCTTAGAGGATGGGCAGTCCTAAGCATCCTTTAAGTTACTTGCCTTCATATTACAGTTCACTTGAATTAGCTTAAACTGTATAAGTATGTATGTCCTGACTCGAGTGTTTGTGTTTATTTCTTACGCTCGGGTCAGCTTGACTATCAGTTCGGACTTCGTTCCTTGGAGCTAGGACTGCTGAAGACCATCTTTACCAAGCTGCTGCCTAAATTCTGTTCAATTCTTATCTTAGCTTATGAAATTAAGATAAATTGAATATTGAAATTTTCTGTGGTTGTTCCAAACTATATTTGCTTTTAAAACTATGTAATTTATACTTATTTGAAGACTTTGAGATAGTGGCTTCATGAACCACTATAGTATTTTAATTCCACTGTGAGTATTCTGATTTCTATGTCTGTGATTTTGTGTTTATATATTTACTGTATATTCAAGATTTTCCAAATTTTATTTACAACGCGGTTTTTTGAACAATTCAAGTCCGACATGTGCGGATACGAATGGTTGAAAATACCGGGTTATGGCAAAGTCTCACTTACAAAATGATTTAATATTTTATTATATTAAAATATCCAGATTTCGAAAATATTTTATTTCCATCAAATTTAACTATTAATTAAATTGAAATTGAAAATTACATAACAAAACTAACTTGAATATTTACTGATAAAAAATTTCCATCTGCTATGTTGAAATAGACACATACCAAATATCAATTTTTCATAGAAAAATTTAATTGTTTATTTTCATGAAAAATTTAATTAATTACATTATTAAAATCATTAAAATTTCCTAGTGGTTACAAAGGTACTGTAGATGTGAGTTAGTTTGTTGGACTTCACAAGCACATGGAGTTAATATTATTTGTAAAGTTTCTAGTGTTGTATGATTTCAAGACATGAGAAAATGTCTTGACTTGCACGTACTATGGTGTGAAGACGATTTTAGAAAAGGCAAGATTTGGCCATTTTGAAGATAATTGATTAAGAGGAAAAGTTAGTTCATTTTATTCATCCCTTAGATCAAAAGAAATATTGTATTAATTCATTTTCTGAAATAAAAACCATTTGTGCATAACTTATTTTTAGTGCTCGGTGCATGTGAAGATAAGTGAAAAGTGCACAACCTAGTCAGTGAGCATACTATAGCAGTATTGTGTTCAAAAAAATAAGGATCATCCAATTTTAATATTCATAAACTAATCGTTGATTGAGTTTGGGTTACGCCCAAGCTTCCAGACTGTTGGTCCACTTAGAAGTAAGACCCTGCCCATTATCGTGTTGCCATGCCCATGGACATAAAGAAGGAACTTAATGTGTTGTGTCAATGGATATGAAAAGGAATTCATATTAGTCGAGGATGATGAAGCAAGTGGCCAAGTACATTGCAAAAGGTATTCAATGATGGAGACATGCCTGTAGTGAAATCTGTTAAAATCTAAGCTATAACTAGATATTGAATGATTAGACACACCTCGGTGATATGCTAAGTGATGGATATCACATAGGACAGGCATGCATAGAGAGTTCATAACAGGTAGCTAGGTAGTTGAATGACCCGCTATTGAGATATGTTATGTGGGATAGCCGACGCCATAAGTTTTTGGGTCTCTTCCAATTGTATAGAGAATGGGGAAATTAACATGTTTGAGTGGCCATTTGGAAAGGTTGATGGGTATTTTTATATTTTATGTATATCCCACCTGCGAACGTACGTTGATGATTTAGTGATTAGGGTAAATCTTAGTCAGCTTATGAGATGAATGTAGAGATGGAATCTAGAATACTCCATAGGTGCATTCACATCATAGGATTTCATATAGTATGCGTTAAAAAAATAAAATGAAGTTGGTTTAAGTATGACGAGGAAACGTTTAAAGGGAGTGATTGGCTGTAACGACTTACCTTTTTGGACGGTTCAAATCGATAATAAACCACACATGTCAACTCAAACCATTCAAAGGGAGGATAGTTGTTGGGGTAAATAAGAAATTAAGAGAAAAGAAAGGAAAAAAAATCTCACAGCGGAATTACAAAATATGATAATAAACAGTTCATGAAGCTGTTTTGCAAATAATATTTGATTACATTTTTACAATACAGATCAGAGTTATACATACAACAAGAATGAATAAATAATGCAGCAGAACAACATGTGAAGTGGGATAAATATAATATATAGAAATAGTACTAAATCTTCATCTTCGGCCTCCAAAAGAATAATCTTCAATACATTAAAAACCTGAGACTGACCCGAGCGTAATAAAAAGACAAAACAGTCGAGCGGGAACTAAAAGCTCTTATGTAAGTTAAATCAACAGTAAATAAACATGAGTGAACAGCTTCGAAGATGTTTACGGGATTTTACATCTCCTATCCAGTGTCTAACGTGTGTGCAATAACTTAAGAGATGTTCGGGAATCCATCTCCTAAGGATGCATGAAACTATCCACATACATAGCACAATACGCTATTATAATATGTCTACAGTAAAGTAAAATATTAAAATAGCTTTAAAGTGTTACTCATATCGCCCTTAAAATGTTTTATATATTCCCTAGTCTATACTGTAAGCTCCGCCAAACCGGTAGTTTGCTCAATGAGCACTCCATAGGTACGGTTCAAACCATACTCACAATAGGCATGATAAGGCATGTGACAAGGCACGCGAGACAATGCCAGGGTAGGATTCTACCGTTTTCACTCCCGGACTGGTGGTAACGGATAGCATCTACTACCGCCCACCTCAAAACACACTCCCAAAATCAATCGAGGAGTGGCCATCAAATCAATCGCAAAGTAATATATATGGTATCGAAGAAATGTCCCCAATAAGAGGAGGCACCTCACTTGGTCCGGTATAGCTCCTGTTTTAGCCACATCAAGTTGACTCAAGTGAGTCAGGGCTACATTAATACCTCATATAGGATCATTCGCCAAACCATCCTACTTCGTTCTTGATTCTCCACCACATGCACATTTGTTAAAGTGTTTTTCGGTATTGGCAGAGAGTATGACAATATCTGATCTCGGCCTCTTTAATAACCAAATGCTTATTTCACACCATGGTTCTTTAACATTTCAAACAGTTCATACTGCATATCAAAATATCATATTCACTCAAAAATCATATCGCTTTCGAAATTATTATTTACTTCAAAATCATATACGTTTCAAAGTCATGACCACTAAAGTAGGTTAAACCATCATGTTAACTAAAAAGTCTGACGATAACACCCCGATGCAAATAGAGATTGAATGAAAGCACCACCCGTTAACACGGGAAACAAAAAAAGCAGTACTCCACTGAAAAAGCAGTAAGAGACACAAAGTTTATAGTGGTTCGGCTTATGATCAAGCCTACGTCCACTTCAATCCTTCTTTATTGCTAATATGATTACAATCCTTTACAATTTCCTTCAATTACAATTCACTTCAAAAGACAAGTAGCTAGAAAAACTTCGATGCAAGAGAATTCTTCGAATTCATGGTTGAATGTGTTGAATCCCTATTTGAAGTTAGCATCTTGTGAGTTTCAAATGTTGGAGTAAGGCTCGGCTTGAAGATGACAGAGTCTCGACACTTTGAAGAAAATGATCGGAAGATGCCCCCCCAATGTTGGAACTTAGGGTGTATTTATAGAGAATTTTGGATGGGCCTTAGGTCGTGAGCGACCTAAGGAAGGTTGTAACTCGCTCGCGAGTTAAGGGGAAACGAGCTACGACCTATCTGGTTCGCACATGGCCTTCTGCACTATCTGGTAGGTCGTAACGACCTAGGGGAAGGTGGCATAGTTTTATCACAAGTACTAGGTCGTGGACGACCTAGGGAAAATCCTTGCGACTTAAGGGAAAGCGGTATAACTTTATTACCAAGCATTAGGTTGTGAGCAACCTAAGGAAGGTCGTAGGTTGAGGGGCGACTTAGGGATAGGTCGGCTATAACTTAGGCCATGGGCGACCTAAGGGATGGCAGGAAAGAGATGCGACGTACCGAATACGGCCTAAAGGAATTGCTCCGTCCTAGGTTGCGGGGGACTTAGTGGTTATGGGATCCTGGTTTTAACACGCAGAAGATGCTAGATCGCTTGAGTATTAGGTCGCTAACTCGCATCCTTCCATAAGTCGTTAACTCGCTGTTGATTCATTAGCTCGTTAGGTCGCTGACCCTCTTAGGTCGTAGAATAGTTAAGTCGTTAATTCGCTGAGGCGCTTGTGAAGTTAGGTCGCTGGTCTGTCTACTCCTTTAAGTCACTGCTCCACTTCAGAAGTTAGGTCGCTTAGCCCGCTACCTATGTTAGGTCGTCAGGTCCTTATCTCGTTGGTCGCTTACTTCTTTGTGTAATTAGGTCATTAAACAGTTAGGTCATCCCACATCTTAAGTCGTTAGGTCGGCTCCACTTTTTAAGTCGCTGAGTAGCTCATAGAGCGGAGTTAACATTTGCCCCTCGGAGTACACGCCTATTCCTTAGGTCGTGTGCTCCGATCCAGCTTTTGGGTCGTTGCCGACTTATTGGTCTTGCTAGGTCGCGTGCCAGTATGTATTTCTTCCACCCCGTATAAATTGCTTAGCTCGCCACTTCCTCATTTCATCTGTTCCAACTCTCTTAAACCGCCATTAACGATCCTCCAAGTTTAAAAATCTAGCTTGAGACTTTCTCCTCTTTCAACCGTTAAGTCCATCAACGAAGTTTTAGGTAAACTCGAGCATTTACTTACTGCTCTCATCGCCAATTCCACCATAACCGATTCCACACGATTTTGTTGTTATGTTGCAATTCGATATTCGAACTGGCCACTTGATTCCTGTCGAATTGCTAGCGATTAGCTTTGAAGTTAGTAGGACCTTTGAATCCGAGAAGTTTGGTAATGGTTCTTGAAGATTCGAAAGGGAAGATGATGCTTTTAGAGGTTTGAGCAGAGGATAGGATTCGTGGCTAATCGGGTTAATGGGTTTTAGGTTTAGACAGAATGCTTCAAATGACACAATGGTTGATAAACACGTGGCAAAGTGTAATTGGTGAGTAGTAGGGCCTATCGGTTCCAACGGGAAATAGCCTTGGGTCGCTGCATCATTCCAGAAACGACTTAAAGGATCTGGGCGACCTAAAAGTCCCCGCGACCTAATTGATTTGGCCGACCTGACAACTTTTGCGAATCAAACTTTTGACTGACTTAACTAGATGCGACATAAGCCTTGAGTCGTGGCCGAGCTAGGACTTAGAGAAATTCACGTTACTTGGAACTGAAGCCTTTTATTCTTACAATGCCTCGCGATTTAAAGGACCAACGACTCAACTTAACTTGCAAGAAACCTTTTGGGTCGTGGACGATTTAACCTTTAGATTGTGAACGACTTAGGGCTTTAATGCACATTGCCATGCCTTGTACTTTTAACTCAAACCATACGGCCTAGGACTTGAACAAGTTGGGAACCTAAAAATTTTGATAGGACTTACTTCCAACTCGAACTTTGAACTGCCGAAATAACTGCATGACTTTGCTGTGCTTTCTTAACAGATTATACCAAATTTGATGCTAATAACCTGTTAAATACAACATTTGCAGAAAACTAGGGCGAATATACTGCCACTGATTGCCCACATCAAATGACAGATCAATCGATAAAGGATAATTAACTTAAAGAAATTGTATGAAATGCTGTGAATCAACAAACTCAAGTGAAGTACTAAAAAATTGTTAACCAACTAAAGTCGATTTGTTTGCGTTAATATTACACTTGTATTTGGACTTAAAGCGACAAGTCTTGAAATATTGCAATCGACACATGTTTAATTTCAATTATATTTGCTTGTTGCTTTGTTAGCTTTACACAGCACTTCACACATTTAGGAAACGTGCACCTTCATGTTTGAATATCTTGTTGTTTTTGTAGAATGGCTTCACATCAAGAAGAAGTGGTAGCTCAAGCTGGAGAGATCTTTCAGATAGCTATTCCCGTAGTGAATCCTCCAGAAAGAACTCCGACTACCTTAACCCAGAGAGAATTTAACCAGCTACGCATTCAATTTGGCCTTGCTGAGAGCGATGCTTTACTTCTCGGGCCGAATGATACTGCCGATAATCCACCTCACGGTTTTGTTGCAGTCAATCGCCAGATGTGCCTAAGTGGAGCAGTTCCTCCCTTTAACGATTTTCTTCGAACGCTTCTCCTTCGGTTGACCATCTCTCCGTTTCAACTACATCACAATGGTTATGCTATCCTGATGGGGTTATGCGTTTTAGTTAGGAGAACTATTGATCGTCTGCCGAGTTTCGAAGAAATTTGCTACTTATGCTCATTTGCTAAGAATAAAGATCATCCCTCCATTACTGTTGTAAGAAGCGCTAGGAATCGCAAACTCATTACCGATCTTTCCGAAAGCGCACATGGCTTCTTGAATCAGTTTTTCTCTGTTCGCTGCCCCCCAGGGTTTTATGCTATCTGGAGAGTAGAAAGTAGGATTACCTGCTTCTATTTCTTCCATTCCTGAGCTTTTCGAGATCCGAGTTGCTAAGTGCTAATTTTACTCCTTCCTTTTTCAGCACTTCCTTCCCCCTCTAGAGATCCAGGCCGCAAGCAAATTTTTGAAAGACTGAATGCCGTGGCTGCTGAGGAGAGGAGTATAAAATTTCTGTTGAAGGATGAGTTTCTACATCAGCTTGGACTTCTACATTCTTCCTGCTTTACACAACCTCACGAAGTCCCTGATTCCCCAGCAAAGGCATTAGATGCCCCAGTTTCTACTCACGAACCCGTACCGAAGGAACTTACAACTGAGGCTTCGTTGGTAAAATGTTCTACTCCAACTGACATTGCGGGGCCATCCTCTAAACTTGCTCTTGCCCCGGTTATCGAAGAAGAAGAAGATCTTCAACAAACCGGGAAGACTACTGATGAAGGAGTTGAGGTGAAGAGCCCTGTTGAACACAGTGGTAATGACACTTTCGAAGGGTTGAGCGACTTTATAGTTACGTCTCAAGAACTCTTTAAAGATGATCTTTCCGCTGCTAAAATTGTATCTCCAGTGGTAGAAGCGACATCTACTCTTCAACAGACTCCTCCAGCTCAAGAATCGACATTTGCTGTAAAATCTATCACCACCCCCAACTGAGGAGCGATTCGTAGTTCAGCGCGTGTAGTTTGCACACACCACACACACTTAGGATTTATTGGCACTAATATGCACTTAACTCCTTGCAATTTGAAGATTCTCAAGTTATGCTTCTTTTTCAATTTCAGGTTCTTCAATGGGGAGAAGTGGCTCGTATTATGATGACTTTAAGCAGTATGGAAGGCGCAGTCAATATGATTACAGGCGCTATCTTCCCCCTCATAGGGAAACTGATGAGGAGAGGGCTGCTCGAAAAGCTCAGGAGAGAAGAGCATACGAATAACGGTACGGGAGAGGGGTTGAACGTCATGACTCTTCCCACAAAGAGGATGATTCCCTTAAACGAAAATCCCACGATGACAAAGGAAAGAGCCATGCCGCCAAAGGTTCGAGCAAACGGACCAAGCACGGCGAAAAGTCATCATCTGACATTCCTAAAGAGCCCATTGATTTGGTGCCTCCTCAATCTCCCGCTCTTGCTCGTACCGACATTCAGACGATCATTGGCAGGCCCTCATATCAGGTCGGACCAGGCCCAGCTACTCTTCAAAGCCAATTTCCAAACTGGTGCTTGAAGGGAGTTCGCTTTGATCTTGATCTAGTTCCAATCGACAAACCAGCCATGTTGCGAAATCTTGATGCTGTCAAGCTTGATATTGAGAGAATGTCGAATTGGCAGAAACTTGTCGACGAACTCCAGAGAGTGAACCGCACAAACCTTGAGGCTATGTTGACCATGGAGAACGATAAATCTGAATGGAAAAAGACTCTTGATCAACATGACGCAGAGATGAGGAGTATCGCCGCTTATAATGAAAAGCTTGAAGCGGAAGTTGGAAAACTTAAAGAGGAGCTTGCTACTTCCTCCACTTCCTACTTCCAAAGGGAAACTGTGCTTCAGCAACAAGTGCGGGATGCTCATGCTAGCCAACGAGAGGCCGAAGATAAACTCAAGTGGAAGGAAAAGGTTGTAGAAGATTATCGCGTTGAATTTGCACGGTTGCGACAACAAACCAGCTCCCAGAACCTCGAAATTGAGACATTAAAAACTCAACTTGCTGTGGTTGAGAAAGAGCGCGATGAGGCTGTTGCCGGCAAAATTGCAGCTAAAGAAGCTCACAAGCCACCAAAGCCGATGTCAGTTCGACATTGTTTGACTTCTACTTGCAAAGTGTCCTAGGGCGTGGCAGTCTCACAATTTTGGGCCCCAAATATGAAATCACTTTGGCTGAAGTATGGGAAGCTGCGCTTGATATGCTTAAAGATGCTGGGTATGCCAAAGAAGAACTCGAGGCACATTATCTCGATGACGGAGCTCGTGCAGCCCTTGCTAGAGGAAAAGAGCAACTCGCTAGAGAGCGTGCTGGGACGATGAGAGAGGAGCATAGAGAGAAAGAAAAACCATCAATTGCCCCTGTCCCTCATTCAATTTCGGCCGACGTTGATATCACAGGCTCCGGTTCCCATTCTCCGTCCCCTGCTAAAGTTATAACTGAGATGACAAGTGTACAGGGTGGTGATGAAGGCGAAGAGAGCACCGAAGCACAAGCTTATGAAGTTGACATTAGGAAGCCCACTTCTCCAAGTAATATTAACGTCGAACCAAGTCAAGCGGATTACTCATTTGCTTCGGCCGAGCTTGATGAACTTGTTGCTTATTAATTAAGACTCGATGAGCCGTTATCTCCTCTCTTCGCGGGAGATACTAATATTTTTTGCTTTTCTTCTGTAGCAAAAACGCCCAGTGTCATAGAAACTTCTCCTCCTCCAGCTGTTCCTCCTCCATCCTTTCAAATCACTCCTACTTCCCAGCCGGGATCGCAGGAAGAATTAATAGGAGCCCTTCAAGGCTTGGACGATCTAGCCGCTTCGCAGGAGCAGAAGGCCGAAGCACCTGAAGGAGGCAAAGTATCTCCGGAGCGAACCCTTTCTGATGACATAAAATTGTCTGCTCTTGTCACTTCAGGGAGTGAGTCTTCTTCAAAGAGTAGGAGGAAGCGTACAACTTCAAAGAAGAAAGGTAGAAGCATTTCTGTTACTGAAAAGGAAACGGAAGTTAATCCAGCACTAGCTCTCTCTCCTTCTCCCCCAACTCAGCCTGAAAAATTGCCTATTTAGCCAGGTGAAGGCTCTAAAGGCGGTGGGAGAAAGAAGTGATGAGTCTCGCTTTCCCTTCTTTGCTTTACTTTTTGCTTTTTTGCATGTATACAAGTTCGTGTTGACTGGAGATTGTGCGGGTAACAGTCCCTGCTTTCTTTTACTTTGAAACCTGCATATGTATAAAATTCTCATAGTATGGAATAAAATGGTTCTTTTACTTATACAAATTTCTGTCTGTATTTGAGAACGCTTTTACTTTCTGTTTTTATGCAAGTTTCTTTATCCTCTTTTTGTGAGGTTGCAGTAATCCTATGGTATGTTTATTGAGCATTGTCTTCATTTTTGTGATGACTATACTGTATTTCCCCCATACCATAGGTTTATCGCAATCTTTTTTCATATTGGCAAAGTTTCGGAGAACAACTCTTCTATTTCAAGAAGACTTGTACTCTTCCTTTAGAGAACAACTCGTCCATTTAAAGGAAGTTTGCATTTGTACTTTATAAGATAATATTTCCGTTTCAAGGAAATATTTTTCTAGCTTAGTAGAATGCACTTCATATTGGAGGAGTTTTCTCCTTCTCTCTTTTTTTGTTGCAAAGTTTTTACACTCCACTTTTTTTTTAAAAAAAGTCACTTTTGCTTTAGCTAGTAAATTTCACTTCATAGTGCACTGGGCCTTTCGAAAAAGGGGTTTCAACCTGCTTGAACCTCTGAAGAGAGTTTTTGATTGTGCCTCTGGGAAGAGGTCTTTTTGTTTGGTTGCGCCTCTGGGAAGAGGTCTTTTTGTTTGATTGTGCCTTTGGGAAGAGGTCTTTTTGTTTCTGCCTCTTGGGAGAGGCTTTTATCTTTTCCCTTGTTCGCTAGGAAGCGGGCCTCCGAAGAGGGCTTTTCACATTTCGACTCGTGTGAAGTTTTATTTCAAATCACGGTGAAATGTGTGCCCCTGAGTAGGGCTTTTGCTTGGAAGTTTGGAGCTTCTTTCTCTTAGTTGGATTGATTCACGGGGCGGACACAAGTGTTCTGTGCCACCGTTCTGTCCGCAACTTTATGTTGAGAAAGAACTCTCTTTTTCTGGCGAGGCCCGCTCGAGGTCTTTTAGCATTTCAACTATGGTGAAATGGGCCTCCGAAGAGGGCTTTTCACATTCCAGCACTTGTGAAGTTTTATTTCAGATCTCGGTGGAATGCGTGCCTCCGAGTCTACCTGAAAGTTTCTTCCTCATAGTTGGCTGGATTCACGGGGCGGATACAAGTTACTTGGACGCTTATTTGCGTAGATTGTCTCAACTAGTGAACAAGCGCCTTGCCTTCCACTTGGGAAGGTGCCTCCGATCATTGTATGGATTCACGGGGCGGACGCAAGTTACTTGGACGCTTGTCTGCGCAAACTGTCTCAGCTAGTAAACAAGCGCCTTGCCTTCCAGTTGGGAAGGTGCTCCCGGTTATTCCATACCAATCTTTTTTGTTTGAGAAAGTCTTCTGGCATGCCCCGTTTGAGGTCTTTATCCTCCGAAGAGTTGTGCCTCTGAAGAGGGCTTGTACCTCCGAAGAGGTCTTTTGCAGTTTGATGGTTGCTCGCCCATGTCTCTTTGCCATCTATTCATATCGGCGATCCTCGTTATCTTTTCCAAATACCATTCCCTTTTAGCCGCCAACAACTTCCCTTATCCAAAGAAATATACTTCATAGTTAAGCGAGTTGGTGGTGATAGACACAGGCTATTTAACTGGATGCTTGTTTGTACAAACATTCACAGTTAGTTAGCAATGGCCCACTTCCAGCCGAATCGCTAACTTTTGTTCGAAGCACTTCTTTCGTAGGATTTGAGTACGGAAATTTTGAACGGCTTAGCGTTTGCTCGTTGGGTGATGTCGAGGATTGCTTGGTCTTGTGATGGGTAAGCTTTGTTTTTATGGCCTGCATTATTAAATCGACATTTTAGTAATACAATTGAGATATTTTATATATCGAAATAAAGCAAAGTGGTCTATAATAGTAAAGAACACAAGATTTATAGTGGTTCGGCCAAAAACTAGGCCTACATCCACTTTTTAGTTCTTATTATTCACTTGCACTGACTTTACAACGGCTTTCAATACAAGAATCATACATTCAACATTCTTTTACAATATTTCATTAAAGCCTTTAAGTAAAATATGGGCGCAAATGATTGCTGTTCCAAGCTCTTGGAATTGGGTCCCCTTCGACAGTTACAAGTTCGAATGTGCCATCAAGAAGTTTTTGGCCTATAACATACGGCCCTTCCCAGTTTGGTCCAACCACGCCCGTAGGTGTCATAATTCTTTTTAAAATTAGATCCCCTACTTCAAAGCTGCGCCGGCGTACTTTGGAATTGAAGTGCCTGGCTATTCTTTGCTGATGAGCCGCAATTCTGAGCTCAGCTTCTTCCCTTTTTTCATCAAGGAAGTCAAGGGCTTCGAGTTGCAACTTCTCATTTTCGGCTTGATTGAAATGGATTCTTCTATGTGAAGGGACCTCTATTTCTACCGGAATCATTGCCTCTGATCCATATGCCAACGAAAATGGAGTGTGCCCAGTCGCAGTTTTATGTGTAGTTCTATATGCCCATAGTGCTAGCGGATGTTTATCGACCCAACCACCTTTTGCTTTTTCCAGCTGTTTTTTGATGGTTGATTTGATAATTTTGTTTACTGCTTCCACTTGCCCGTTTTCCTACGGATGAGCCACTGCTGAGAAACTTTTCTGGATCTTGAATTTTTTGCAAAAATCTTGGAACTCTTCACTTTCAAAATGGGTTCCATTGTCTGTGATTATCTTTTGAGGTACTCCATACCTGCAAATGATATTCTTAGTTACAAAGTTTATCATTTTCTTAGAGGTAATAGTAGCTAAGGGTTCAGATTCAGCCCATTTTGTAAAATAATCAACAGCAACTATAGCGTATTTGATTCCGGATTTGGCGGTTGGCAAAGGCCCGATAAGATCCATTCCTCAAATAGAAAATGGCCACGGACTGACCATCTGTGTTATCTCAGTGGAAGGTGCTCTTGGGATTTTGCCAAACCTCTGGCATCGGTCGCATTTTCGGGCATAACTCGCGGCATCACGGTTAATATCCGGCCAAAAATATCCATATCGGAGAATTTTCTTTGGTAAAGTTTGACCTCCTGAATGGTCTCCACACTCTCCTCCGTGTATCTCAGTTAGAATTGTTTCGGCTTCTTCTTTGGTCACATATCAGAGTAATGGCATTGAGAATCCCCGCCTGTACAATCGGCCATCTTGAATTACAAATCTGGATGCTTTTCTTAACAACTTCTGTCGTTCTTTTGAGTTTTCTGGTAGAGAACCGTCGCGCAGAAATTCCAATATCGGAGTCTTCCATGATTACCGCTCTCGTGACACAGTCATGACCCAGTCAATATCCATTTCATCAATGCTTCGAGTTGAAAGGACTTCCACAGGAACTAATCCCAATAATTGAGCTTCACCAGTGCTTGCATACTTCGCGAGGGAATCTTCCTTCATGTTTTCTTCCCCATGTATATGGTTTATCGTGTAATGGTCCAGGTCCTCGAGAAGCTCCCAGGCTCTTGACAAGTAAGCGGGTAGATTTCCTCCTTTGGTTTGAAACTCTTTCCTTACTTGACACACAATAAGCTGCGAATCACTGAAGATCTGCAACATTTTGATATTCAACTCCTTAGAAATTCTCAAACCGGCAATAAGAGCTTCATACTCTACTTCATTGTTTGTCGAAGGGAATTCCAATCTTAAAGCATAACATAATGATCGTCCTTCAGGGGTTTCAATCACAACCCCAGCCCCGAAACAGTAATCGTTTCTTGCGCCATCAACATACAATTTCCATCGGATTGAAGGATTATCGGTCACTACTTCCTCACTATCACCTTTGTCTGTACATTCCGCAATGAAGTCTGCCAAAGCTTGTACATTGATAGCTCTCCGGGGATGATAAGCGATGTCATATTGACTGAGCTCAATATTCCACTTCAAAAGACGAGCCGAAGTCTCAGGACGAAACAGGACTTGCT
Source organism: Allium cepa (assembly GCA_030765085.1). Taxonomy (NCBI): domain Eukaryota; kingdom Viridiplantae; phylum Streptophyta; class Magnoliopsida; order Asparagales; family Amaryllidaceae; genus Allium; species Allium cepa. Next base: position 603,364,813 of record CM060945.1, on the reverse strand, counting down.
TCAAGGGCTGATCGGTGAGGACTTTGATGGGATGAGCTTGAAAGTATGGCCTCAATTTCCTTGATGCAATCAGTAGACAATAGGCGAGCTTTTCTAACTTCGAATAGTTCAATTCTGCCCCAGTGAATCTCTTGCTGATGTAGTAGACCGGACGCTAAATTTTTGCGTCCTCCCGTACCAAAGCTGCGCTGAGGGCATAAGACGAGATTGCCAAATAGACAAAAAGATCTTCACCATTGTCAGGCTTAGAAAGTATAGGAGGTGTTTCCATATGACGAATCAGCTCATCGAAAGCTTTCTGACAATCTGGAGTCCAGTCAAAGTTTTTTCTTCCTTTCTTTAGAGCATCGAAGAATGGAATGCATTTATCAGTAGCTTTGGAAATGAACCGACTCAAAGCAGCAACTTTTCCATTGAGACATTGCAATTCCTTCTTCGTTCTAGGAGCTTTGACCTCTCTTAAGGCAGTTATCTGAGCAGGATTAGCTTCAATGCCCCTTGCACTCACAATGAAACCCAAAAACTTTCTAGATTCTACCCCAAATGAATAATTCAAAGGATTCAGCTTCATCCGTACTTTCGAAGGATTGAGAACATCTCTGCCAAGTGATCCATGTGGTCCACTGCTTTCTTTGACTTTAGAGCATATCATCGACATAAACTTCCATAGTCTTGCCAATCTGTGGCTTGAACATTGCATTAACAAGTCTCTAGTAAGTTGCCCCTGCATTATTCAGTCCGAAGGGCTTGACTTTGTAACAGTACAGACCAACATCGGTTATAAAACTCGTGTCCTCCTGATCTGGCTCATGCGTCATGATCTAATTATACCCGGAGTAAGCATCCATAAAAGATAACAATTCATGTCCCGCAGTTCCATCAACTAACTGGTCAATCTTGGGAAGCGGAAAGCAGCCTTTGGGGCAAGCCTTGTTTAAATCTGAAAAGTCGATGCATACTCTCCATTTTCCGTTAGCTTTCTTAACCAGTACTGGATTTGAAACCCAATTCGGATAAGTCGATTCTCTGATAAAGTCATTTTCCATGAGCCGATCCACTTCTTCCGTTAATGCTGCTGACCTTTCAGGACTCTGGGTTCTTCTTTTCGGCTTCACAGCTGTAAACTTTGGATCAATATTCAAGGCATGTACTGCAATTTCTGGACATATTCCCCACATATCGGCATGAGTCCAAGCGAATACATCCAGATTTGCTTTCAAAAATGATATCAAAACATTTTGAACCGTTGCATTGAGCTGTGAACCCACATTCAACACTTTGTTCGGGTCTTTCGGGTCAACAGGTATCGGCACTGTCACTTCAACTGGTACCACTCTATTATCCCCTGCACTGGCTTTTCTGCGATCCATCTCTCTTCGTGCACTGCTATGTTCGCCTGTGCAGGGTCCACCCTGTAATTGCTACAAGGTTGATTCTTTGATGCAGACCGGGGCCGCCGCATTTTTTCCCATTTCTCTCTTCCTCGTTTCCCGCAACTCTGTAAGATAACATTCTCGTCCAGTATTCTGATCCCCTTTCACCACACCGACTCCATTATCTGTGGGGAATTATATAGTCAGACACCATGGGGAAAGAATAGCTTTAAATGCTGCCAGAGTTGGTCCGCCTAGGAAGGCATTGTAGGCAGAAAATTCTTCAACGATGAAAAAGGTCTGTTTTCGAGCCACTTTTCTATGCCCCTCTCCAAGCTCTACGAACAAATCAATAGTCCCAATTGGCAGTTTCGGCTCCCCAGTAAAACCGGCAATCTTTAGTGATAAAGCTTGAATGTCAGCCATTGGAATCTTCATATGATAAAAAGTCTTCTTGAAGAGAATGTTGCACGAAGCTCCACAGTCAACCAGAACTCTTTTCACAGTAGCTGGCCCAATTCCAGCGGAGATGACCAAAGTATCAATGGTAGGAGCTTCGACACCCATCGAATCCCTAGCACTGATATAATGTCATCATTAAAAGTTTTCTGCTGCTTTAGGGGTGCAGCATCTTCTAACACTAAAACACTTTCATCTGCCGGTGCATACTTCAAAGCACGGGCGTATCTTTCCATCTCACCCTAACTCCTACCAGCTGGTGAGGGCCTCCTGTAACCACATTTATAATAGTCCTCTCTGATTCATGAGCTGTCGCCTTTTAACTTGAGCTAGGACGATGGACAGGAACCTGTTGTCCTTGAGTTGACGAAGTTGGGCCATTCTTGTTCCTTCTTACATATTATTGGAGCTTGTTTTGCTTCAATAGTTCCTCAATTACCTCCTTCAAGTGACGGCACTCGTTAGTATCATGCCCGGGTTGGTTATGGAACCAGAAAAACCTTCCATTTTTCTCAGCTCTCCCATTAACTCTTTGCTTAGCTGGTGTGGGGAATTCGACCGTGTCTTTATTTGCAAAATAGATGTTTTCCGGGGTATCAGTCAGAGGGGTAAAGTTGAAGGAACGTCCTTTCTTTGCATCTCCTTGCTTCTTTTGGGCATCGTTCCCCCTCTTCTGATTGCCAGATTCCTTCTTATTCGGAGCAGCATTACTATTTCCAGCCCCTATCGATACCACCTTAGCCGGTGCTTGGAGGCTTTCCAGGCGCATGAATTCATCAGCTTTCTTATAGAACTAGTCAAGCGAATTCGGTTCTTTCATTTTCAACCACCTCCCGAACTCACTCGTCTTTTCAATAGCCTTCATCAGGTATGTCAAAATCGTTCTCGGCTCTGCGTTGTCCACTTCAGCTAGAGCTATATTGAAGCGATTCAAGAAAGCACTAATGGATTCTCCAGGATTCTGCTCCAAGCTGGATAACGACATTATATCCTTTTCCTTTGACGCATACAATCGAAACTGTTCCTTGAATTTCCGAGTCAAATCAGAAAATTGGTCTATCGATCGGACCGGCAGCTTTGTAAACCAAAGTAAAGCAACTCCTTCCAAGCATACCGGAAAATACCAGCATTTGATTTCATCAGAGGCTCTGGCACCCGTCATGTGCCAATCATACTTATACAGAAACTCAATAGGATCGCTCGTTCCCTTGTAAGATGGAATAGTTGGAGGGACAAACTTCCTTGGGAATTCTGCCTTCAGGATCTTTTCAGTGAATGGAGTTTTACTCGGAGCGAAACCTCATTCTTTCTCATCTTCATTTCTCTGCATACTTTCCTTCATAATCTGACAAACCATGCCTGAGAAATACTCTTCATCATTCTGAGGCTCAGCGGGACAAACATCAGTCATTCTCTCTGAAATTTGCCTTGATAGTCGCTCACGGAGAGTCGGTTGCGGCCCCGATCCTCCGGCTTGGGGAGGTGTCCTTTCCACTGGATCAGCCGCCCTTTGAAGGATATTTCTTCCTTCCACATTCTGCACTTCATCGGCAAGATTTCCCTCTTTAGACACCGGTTGACGGTTTGCCTCAAATAAAGCATTCAACCTTTCCATCATTAGGTTATTCTGAGCTGCCATTTGCCGATGTAGCCCGGATACAACGACATCTAGCTCTGATCGTGTAACTCCGACAGTTGGAGTTGTTTGACTTAAAGAAAGAGAGGTTGCAGTAGTCTCGCGAACATCGTTAGATCTAACAGATTTGCGCTTCCTTCCTGGAGCCATTATTTCTGATAAACTTTTGTTTTTTAAAGAGATCCTTTCTGCAAATTTCTGTGAAGCTATGATGACAGTGTCCCTGAGTTCAATTATCAGTGAAAGCACCAAAAATGTTAACGTAAAAAGTCTGACGATAACACCCCGATGCAAATAGAGATTGAATGAAAGCACCACCCATTAACACGGGAAACAGAAAAAGCCATACCCCACTGAAAAAGCAGTAAGAGACACAGAGTTTATAGTGGTTCGGCTTTTGATCAAGCCTACGTCCACTTCAATCCTTCTTTATTGCTAATATGATTACAATCCTTTACAATTTCCTTCAATTACAATTCACTTCAAAAGACAAGTAGCTAGAAAAACTTCGATGCAAGAGAATTCTTCGAATTCATGGTTGAATGTGTTGAATCCCTATTTGAAGTTGATAGAAGCATCTTGCGAGCTTCAAATGTTGGAGTAAGGCTCGGCTTGAAGATGATAGAGTCTCGACACTTTGAAGAAAATGATCGGAAGATCCCCTCCATGTTGGAACTTAGGGTGTATTTATAGAGAATTTTGGATGGGCCTTAGGTCGTGAGCGACCTAAGGAAGGTTGTAACTCGCTCGCGAGTTAAAGGGAAACGAGCTACGATCTATCTGGTTCGCACATGGCCTTCTGCACTATCTGGTAGGTCGTAACGACCTAGGGGAAGGTGGCATGGTTTTATCACAAGTACTTGGTCGTGGACGACCTAGGGAAAATCCTCGCGACTTAAGGGAAAGCGGTATAACTTTATTACCAAGCATTAGGTTGTGAGCGACCTAAGGAAGGTCGTAGGTCGAGGGGCGACTTAGGGATACGTGGGCTATAACTTAGGCCGTGGGCGACCTAAGGGATGGCGGGGAGAGATGCGACCTACCGAATACGGCCTAAAGGAATTGCTCCGTCCTAGGTCGCGAGCGACTTAGTGGTTATGGGATCCTGGTTTTAACTTGTAGAAGATGCTAGATCGCTTGAGTATTAGGTCGCTAAGTCGCATCCTTCCACAGGTCATTAACTCGCTGTTGATTCATTAGCTCGTTAGGTCGCTGACCCTCTTAGGTCGTAGAATAATTAAGTTGTTAAGTCACTGAGGCGCTTGTGAGGTTAGGTCGCTGGTCTATCTACTCCTTTAAGTCGCTGCTCCACTTCAGAATTTAGGTCGCTTAGCCCGCTACCTATGTTAGGTCGTCAGGTCCTTATCTCGTAGGTCGCTTACTTCTTTGTGTAATTAGGTCATTAAACAGTTAGGTCGTCCCACATCTTAAGTCGTTAGGTCGGCTCCACTTTTTAAGTCGCTGAGTAGCTGATAGAGCGGAGTTAACACATCATATCAAAATATTGCCTTTTAAACCAGTTAAATCTAAATCATACAGTTCCAACTCTAATAGTATGAATATTGAAAGTAGTTTATATATTGGAATAGTTATACTTTTTGAAATGACCCTCCAATTTTTTCCAACATTTTCCTAGGATTTTTTTTAACATTTGCTCAATTAAACTTAGCTTAATTTCTCAAGGTCATTTTTTTCCAATAATTAGTCCGGGATTTAAACTCCTACTAATATAAATATATCAGTTTAATCATAGAAATATATGCACATATCTATGATGATGTATGTGTTCCCCTTGTTTAAATCAGAGTGTGTGTGTGTGTGTGTGTGTATATATATATATATTTCAAATTTTTAAACAAGAGCCAGTTCTGTTTGATTTGAATTTAAAATTAATCTACTCATAATTTAAATTCCTATATACTTTGATATTTGCATCATATAAGTAGATCCTGTTCATATTTGTTTGTACTGGATTTGATCATACAAACCATGATTTTTTTTGCATAGTTCAAATGTTTGATATTTGACTAAGTATCAGAAAATGATATCTACATTTATCATTTTCAACTTATGTATTTTCCTTTAAACCTCTCCTGTTCTTGACTTATACCATATGGCACAACACATGTAAATTATTTAATTACTTGTTTTTAAGTTTTCTATGATAAAAGTACTGGATTTTAAAACTGTTTTAAAAAGTGAACAACCACTATGTTTTAAGTAAACCAGACTTAGAATTCCAAAATGCTTCCTGGATTGATAATACCAATCAGCTAAGAATGCATATTTATCATTAGTATTTGAAATAGATCTTTGACAAAACACATGCTAAAGTAACAAAGAATTTTAGAATGCATTTTTATTTTCAAGCTGCAGACCAACATGATCAACCAAGACCCCATCCTTTTGAAGCTGGTTGAATCATGTGGCTGTGTTAACCAGGCACCTTGTTCATGGAAATTGATATGCCACTCATTTGCATGTTGTCTGCTGTAACGACCTAGAATTTTCAAAGCCGAAAATTCTAGATAGTTATGAAAAAGAAGAAAGAGATGGAAGAAGAAGAACAGAAACACCAAACATCTCACATTCGCAGCGGATAAAATATAATATAAAATAACAGTTTACAAAAGGATATTATATCTATCGATTACATTTAATATACATCAGAGTTCACATTATATACAGTCACTGAATATTTACAATTATCATGAATCAGATTAACAATAATATAAATACAGCGGAATAATCTATACGATATTGCCATCCAGCTCACCTCCTGAGCTCCAGAACGTACCTACCTGAAAATATGTAATACTCGGTCTGACCCGAGCATTACACCAAAATAACACTCGGGTCAGGCTGGAAACCAGCGTGAGTAAACCCATCTAACACAAAATACTAGAACAAAGCTTACTTAAAACCCGGGGTAACTCGTCTCAATCTACAAATTCAAAATTTTCTATAGACATTGCTTATTTTACACATCAATTCCTAAATATCAAATCCTAGATTAAATGACCCAATTTACTTAAATCATCCCATTCCAGCCTATTAATTTCACATAGCAATCTACAAAGAATCGTAGTGGATTCGGGTATTTACTAATACCCGACTCCGATCTCTTCGAATTTAGTTCATCTTAACATATGTCCTTCAAGTGAAATGTAATTCAATTTTAAATAAAGGTGTCACCTTTTATTCAACAATTCATTATTAATAGAACCACATTATCATTGCCGTCCAATACATCATATCACGAACCATTTCATATCAGGGGTATCAATCAATTCAGGCATTCAAACAATCACTTATCATACATAAGTAAGATAACCAATCATACCATTTCGAATAATTTTATTACCCATAATTGAATTAAATCAATTACCTTTAGGTCCTCTTATTAGTTATAACCTAATTGATTTACCATTCCAAAACCCTTTATCTTAGATAATCCTCCCTGATTTCTAATCCTTCCATTACGCTAAAATTTCCATCAGTGTCTTATTACTTCCTTTAAGTAATTATACTTAACCAAACTCCATAAAGGTTTATACTTAATTAATCAATTAATTAATTGCATCCATTAGCCAACCCAAATTACTCATAAACAGTAATTACCCCTCTGTAATTACTTTCCCAAGTAATTCCCCTTAATTACTACCATTAAGTAGTTTCTTTTTTAATTTATTACGTCCTGTAAAATATGAATTTCTTCACTAACATCATCAAATTAATCTACAAGAGATTACCTTTAATTAACCAATAATTTAATTTCAATCGGGTAACCCATCCCTTGATTACCCTTAAACCCAAATAATAAACCATAATTGCAGATTAATTATTTTATTCTTTTACCATTATATAATAAACATGATTAACACATCTTAATTACCAATTAAGTATTCCTTACTTACTAGTTAAATCAATCATTAGCCATTAGTTAATTAAATCACTTAATTACTTAACTACTAATCAATCGTTAATTTACTTTAAGTAGTTACTACAAATTTATTAATTAATTAATCATTTATTAATCCAAACTCTAATTACAATTATAATTTAATTATTCTAAATTGCCTTCTAAAAATAATTAATTGAATGATGAATCATCTTCACTAACCCTTTTAAAAGGAATCCTTCCTTAGCTTTGAAAATCAAATTATTATCAACTACAAATCTTTAATGTTAATAATTTATTTATTGTTTTAACTTAAATTAATTACTTAATTATTAAAATAATAGGAGTTCAAAACATCGTTAGGCATTAATTAAGACAATTTAGAACTTGATTTAAAATCTTAACTTACGGTTGAAACATTTCTACTTAGCTTCATTTTTTATATGCAACAATACTGTAGTTAGAAAAAAAACCCAAGACTTCCCTTCTGCTTTGCTCGTGAAGAACTACCAATGTCTCACCCATAACCCCGACTCCCTTCTCTCATTTTCTCATATCTATCTTCTTCTATTTGTTTTTCTTTTAAACAAGTTTAAGTTCAAACGTTAAGTAAAAAAATCAAAAGTATCAGTAACTCGCACTCGAACCCAACACAGCAACATCATATACACGAGTGTCTTATCAAAAACCCAAACCAGATCATCACTCGTGCACGCGACCACCGTGCACTAGAACGCGCTGCCGTCAACTCTCTGATGCCTGAGACGAACACCCCCAAGTCGACCATTGATTACCGTATCGGTCGAGACCACCCACTCCCTTAACGAACTCGCGAATCGAGATTTGATAAATTCGAGCTTCCAGTCCTTAAAAGCTCTGGTAACCATTTCCACATTCTGGCGACGACAACCACCCAGGGGCCTTGAAACTCCGGCCCTGACAACCCTAACTTCCACGCTGACAATCCTTCGCATACCGTGCCACTCGATCACCTAGGGGAGGCGAAATCACTTCGTCTCCGATCTATTCAAAATCGCGTGCTAAACCCTATTGTTGCCTCAATCCATCACTTACTACAATAGAAAATTAAACGGATATTTTTCCTGACTTCGTAGATCATCAAACTAGCCTCTCTACGAATTTCAACCTCTAAACTTTGTTGAATTAACAAAAATTGATGAAAATGTAATTTTTGATCATCTGCAAACTACTCGTACATTTCCAAACTAAAAATTATCAGTCTTGCTCTAAAAATCCTATTTTTGAATGTGTATTCCAGATATATAATCAAAATATCAATTTAAGATATTCGAAATTTAATCATAAGATCGCTTTCCCTTTTTTTTCTTATTGTGAACTTTGAATTTATAGTATAAATACTCTTTGTCAACCTTAACAACAAAACCCCATCCCTGATTTTAGTTTTAGTCAAATTTATTAAATTTAAATCCTATGTTTTAAAGTGTTTTGTAAGAAGAACCACTAAAATTCCCTACCGTTCTTTGCTTTGTACTAAACATAAGGAAGAACGGGTCTTCAGGGATTTCCAGAGCAACAGAAAATTCATAGAGTTTGTTTGTTTAAATTATACAGCAAACACATACCAAAAAGAAACAAGAAAATACACAAATTTAAAACCAGATGTTTCACTCACTTGAAGATACTGTGAACAGAGAACACTTTCCATATTAGAAAACTGCAGTTTGGATCTGCTCTGGGTTCTTCCTGTTCTTGTTTGAGTTGAGTGATGTTTTTTTTTAGTTTTAAAGAATGAAGATGTTTCTCTTATTCTCTAGTTTTGCTAAATTGTTACTGAACGAATTTCAATAGAAAAATGGACACATATATAGAAAATAACAGGATGCAACAAGGAAGGTGTTATCTGGCCAGCTTCTCCTTTAAGATTTGATTTTGTTGTTTCTTGCTTTCTTTCTAGCCTACAATTTTTGACTAAGATATTTTTATTTTATTTTTTGACTGGAGGCTATTTCAGATGAGAAGATATTACTAAGTACATTTGTCTTCTTATTTAGTTCACACATAATTATTGTTTACTGATATTTACACATTTGTACAAAGATATTGGCTGATACTTATCTTTGTTTGTTTTTGGTACAAAGATATTTTTGAATATGATGTGAATACTTGTCTTCTTTGCAAACCAGATTTACATAGCATCTTTGTTATAGTTTTTGTTAAAAATTATGTATTGTACAAATGTATTTTACAGTCTATTGTTTTCCTAACTTATCTTATATATTCATGTGTAGTTATTATAGTATTGTTAGCATAGTTTCTAAACTTTATTCTATTTATTTAAATTTCGAACATTCATTTATAACATTCTATTTGTATATTTAATATTTACGTCTTATATTCATAATTATATTTTATACTTATGTTTTGTATGTCTATGTTTATAACCATTTATATTGTTGTATACTTAAGTTTAATATTTATGTTAAATAAGATGTACTTAGTTTGAAGAACGAATTGGCCGAAATGACCTATAAAAAGAAATATGCTGCTGAAGTATATTTAGGTACAAGATTTGTATATTTTGGTAAGAGCGATCTTTCCCATTTGGAGGCTGATATGATACCAATTTTGTGCTTCATTAATGATGCTTGTCTTGTTTCATGTTTATAATCCATGTTCAAAGATATTTACATTATGTACAACATGCATCTATTTATATTGTTTCTTTTGTCTTCCATGTCCCTTAAAGTGTGTGTATATGTATATACTGTTCTAGAATGAACGTACGTTCATTCATGTGTTTACTTAACCATAAATTTATTTCAGATATTATTCATTGCTAATATAAATACTTATTATTATTTATTTCTAAAGTTAAGCTATCAACATTTAATTGCTTATTTATTATTTAGTTTTTATACTTATATTAATTTCATAGTTCTCCCATAATTACATGCATATATATCTGGTTTCAAAAGAATAAGTCTATATTTTAATTAATTAGTCTAAATCCTTATTAAAATAATAACGTTAAATTTTCGGGTTGTCACATTCCTCCCCCCTTTAGAACTTTTCGTCCTCGAAAAAAAGGAAGCTAGAATTACCAAAATGTTTAATATCAGTTAAATTATCTTTGATCTTTTTTAAACTACTTTAAAAATCAATATAATATTTCTGAAATAATTTTTATAAAAATTTTTATAACTCGATGTTTCGACAAGTCCATCCTTGTCCTTACAGAAATTTGGTCATATGTTGATCAGGTATACGACTGAAAATCTATAAGTACTTAGCAGACCCGTTTTCAACACCCAGTGAAAATACTTGGGAAATAATTTTATTGAAAATATAGAAAACATTTTGAAATAGAGGAAATATCTTTGGTGAGAATGCTCTGGAAATCATCACCCCCATCCATGGTCACAGTTACATACCAGGGTTACGTTGCAGTCATAACAAAAGTCCATGTAACTGCAGGCTCTCCACGGCCTCTGATTACGCCATGGAACCCACACAACAGATCACATTTACATCCAGGGTTACGTTGCAGTCACAACAAAAGTTCATGTAACTGCAGGCTCTCCGCGGCCTCTGATCTCGCTATCAAAATGAAACTTCTCCACTCCTACATAGGTCGCAGTCTACCGAGATAAACTCAAACGCAGACTGTTGGCTCTCAGCGGCACACACGACTTCCGCTATGTTATACCATAGGTCGCAGTCTACCGATATAAAATCAAACGTAAACTGTTGGCTCTCCGCGGCACACACGACTTCCGCTATGGTATACACTACTCATAATCCTCAGGAACTAGTTTTGTCCGGACTCGTCACAGGATCAACTTTAGAACCCCCTTGGGATTAAGGCAGCACCACCCAGTGGCACTCCTGAGAAGTTCATTTCAAGGGAGCGCCTTTTTCCCCAGAGCCGTCATCAAAATATTTTATACTATACACATATAGTATCTTCAAATCATACACCTAGTATGATATCATACAAAGCTCCTTTACACAAAATCGATTATCCTAAAGTCGATAATTCTCAAAATAGGCTTTCCAAAACTCAATATTGATTTTTCCCAAAAATCAAAAGCCTTTCCCAAAATCCTCATAAGATCCTTTATATATATATATATATATATATATATATATATATATATATATCTATATATATAAATTTTTAAAACTTTAGATCCTTACTTTCTTGTATAAAACCCTTTTATACTCCAAACACTCTCAAAAACCATAGAAATATCAAATTTCCATCTTTATTCATTTCATATTTCTCAAAATATTCTTTCAGTTCAAACGAACCATTTCACATTCCTTATTCACCTTTACATTAATCCCCATTTGGATTATTACTTCAATTCTCATCTAAGTTGGGTATTTTTTTCCAATAACAGTTTGAACTCCGACCAGTTTATTTTTAGAAAATAGCTTGAAAATTTTAAAAGTAGATAAGTAGTTGAAAAATAATTATTAGTTTGCAAAATAGCTGTAAACTAGTTAACTAATAGAAAATTAGTTGGAAAATAGTTAAATAATTTCAGGAATTTTAGATAATTGTAAAATAGTTGTAAAATAGTAATTAATTTGTAACATAGTTGAAAATAGTAATTAGTTTAGAAAATAGTTGAAAAATGGTTAAATAGCTTCAAAAATAATCGTAAAACAAGTATATAAAATAATTTGGCTTTAAGAAAGAAAGGTTGTATATATTTAATAGCTTAGAAAAATAAGTTTATATCAAAACAATTTATATTGAAAATAGACAAGAGCCAACTGTTCACTTCCCCAATAATTCAATTTAAATCTCCATTTAAATTGACCCAATTCCAATTCAAATAACTCCAAATTCCATTGGACTTGATTAATTCTCAATTCAAGTTGAATCAATCTTGATTCCTTCCCAAATTTAAATCAAATTCTAGTTGATTTTAATCCTGTTCAATTTTAATTATAAGTTCATATTATTCCAATCAATTTGAATTATTATCAATTTAATTTCAGAATCCAAATCACTTCAATTTAATCCAATCCAATTTCCCATTTAATTTTTTTTTTAAACTTAGACATCTTCAATCACCAATCCAATTACTTAAAACCAAATTAAATTTTGAACTAATTTAATTCCAATCTTGAATTTTAAACTACCTCGAATTACATAAATTCGAGTTAAATTCTCAAAGGTTGATTTAACTTTTTAAACCAAATTAACTTTTATTTAAAGTTTTTAAACAATCTCAAATTTCTGAGTCCAATTCTTCATTTCAACTTATCTCTACTTATATTTTGTTTTTTTATTATTCCATAAACATTTTATCAAGATTCCAGAAGTTAAACAAATTACCAAAATTTCAATATCACCCTAGTATTCAACTATATCCAAATTTCCTTTGGCAAATTCATTTATCTCTTTGAATTCAAATCCAAAACCAGTTCACAAACAATTCCAATTAAAAAACATTTTGGTAGCAATTTCTCTTTTAGAAACTCGAAAATAATCATCGATGACGCTGCAGTCATCACCGACGTTATTTCCCAGTGACAAAAAGAGTTAAATGCTTTTATCTCTTTAAAAAAAAAACATTTCCAAATATTTTTTTCTTCAAATCTCCCAGATTTCAAATTCAACACAAAAATATATTTGAAATATTATTATTATTATTATTATTATTATTTTTTCAAAACCTTTGGAAGCCACTTCCAAATCCAAAGGAATTTCAAATTTTTCCCAAAATTCCTAATTCCCAATCCATCCACTTCATATTTCAACATTACTCTAGAATTTTCACCTTACATTATTTTCAAATATTTTCTGGAAATTCTATCTGAAATTATAATCTCATTTATTTATGAAGTTTATTTTATCTTATAAATTTCATTTACAATTTAGATTTCAAATTTCTTTTTGATTTTAAACTAATTCCACTTAAATTACAATTCGAAGATTATTCCAATTACTTTGGACTAATATCCATTCAATTGAACCCACTTCAATTTCAATTATTTCAATTTAATCCAATAAATTCAAATCGGATTCAATTTGAACTAATTCAATTTCAATCTCAATTTTAAACCATCTCGAATTATTTAAATTCGAGTTATATTCTCAAAAGTTGGTTTAACCCTTTAAACCAAATTAACTTTGTTCATTCAAAGTTTGTAAGCAATTTTATTTAATTTTTAATTTGGTTGTATTTCTGTTATCACCTAATTTAATTCTAATTCAAGATTTCAATTTGGTTGTGTTTTATATTACTTCTTAATTTAATTCTATAATTTAACAACCAATCACCTTACCATTTATTAGAAGGAAATATAGCTTTATATATATCAAAATACACTTATATATAAAACCATTTAAAGCCTTTATATAAGAAAATAACAAGTACCCTCTCATATGTTAACCCTATCTCGGTTACGACTCAGCAGGTCTAGTGCGTGGAGATGGCGACGACCCAAGAGATGCCGACCTAACTGAGTAAGAATTGTGCAGGGTCTGCCGATCTAAAGGACATACCGACCTAACTGCTTAAGGCTTAAAAAGCAGGCCGACCTAACCATTCGCATGACTTGCCGACCCAATGCCCTCACATAGATGCCGACCTAGTGCTTCAGAAGGAACTGGCCTAACGACTCAAGAAATGACAAGGGATCCGACTTAACATGACGCCGACCTAACTGCCTAATGAAGCTGCCGACCTAATTCGATCCGACTTAAGGACTCAACATGCTTACCGACCTAACTGAGTGGAACAAGTTCGCGACTTACACTTGTATCGTGACCGACCCATGGTCTGTGCTAGGACGAGCGCGACCTGGGCAAGTGAAGGGGAGTTAGTTCACGTTTAGCTCGTCAATTCTTTAAATCGGTAACGACCTATTTAAACATGCACTTCCCATTTAAGTCGGAGGCCATGCATCAGAGAGAGGGGGCGACCTACGACCTAGCTTGACCCGGTAACGACTTTGGACTTGTGCAAATTCAATGCAGCTTGATCATGTGAGGGCTCCTATAAGCCGGCTGCGACTTAACTGGGTCGGTGAGGAGTTAAGACCGAGCCTAAGTCCATAATCTTTACCTATAAATACCACCCTACCTTCAACATTAAAAGGACTTTTTTTGGTTGATCAATTTCAAGCGCCATTACTCTGCCGAATTCCAGACTACTTCAAAGCTTTTGAGATCTAACAAACTTCTAAAAGAACTCCATGAAGGAATCATCTACATTCACCATGGATTTTAAGATGATTGTCAACGTCAAAGCTTGAGCTACTTGTTTTACATATCCCATCACTTGAAGTGTGTTGTAATTGAGAGATTTTGTAAAGAATTGAAATCAAACTAGTGATAAAAAGATTAAAGTGGACGTAGGCTGGATTATAAGCCGAACCACTATAAATACTGTGTCTCTTACTGTTTTTCTACATACTTTCTGCCTATTTCTGATTCCCGTACGAACGGGTGGTGCTTTCACAATCACATCCTATTCACCAGGGTGTTAGCGTTTAAATTTGAGCGTTAACATTTTGGTGCTTTCACTGAGAATTGAACTCAGGACATCTATCATCATTGCTTCAGAAAGATTTGTAGATAAAGTTTCTTTAAGAACCAGAAGTCTATCCGAAATCATGGCTCCTGGAAGGAAAAGTAAATCTGTGAGATCTGCAAACATTCAAGAGGGAACCTCCGCTTCCCCAACACCAAATCAAGCCACTCCAACTGTCGGGGTTACGAAAGCAGAGTTGGATGCCGCAATTTTGGGGTTGAACAGACAGATACATGCTCAAAATGTGCAAATGGAAGCCCAGAATGCCCAAAATGCCTTAATCCTGAATAAGTTGAACGATTTGCTCGGGGCAAACCGTCAATCAACAGCTAATGAAAGGAATTTCGCTGGTAATATTCATGAAACTGAAGAAAGGAATGTTTCCGAAAGGGATACTAACCCCGCTGAGCAAATACTTCCTGAGGTAGGCGGATCTAGGGCTCGTAATGATGAAGAATATCTCTCTGGAATGGTTCGCCAAATTATGAAGGAGAGCATGCAAAGAGTCGAAGATGAGAAAGAATGGGGCTTTGCTCCGAGCAAGACTCCATTTACTGAAAAAATTCTAAAGGCTGAATTCCCACGAAAATTTGCTCCTCCAACTATCCCAGCTTATAGGGGGACAAGTGATCCAAACGAATTTCTGTATAAATATGATTGGCATATGACGGGTGCCCGAGCCTCAGATGAAGTAAAATGCAGATACTTCCCCGTATATTTGGAAGGCGTAGCTCTGCTTTGGTTCACAAAGCTACCTGTCCGGTCCATCGATCAGTTTTCAGACCTAACCAGGAAATTTAAAGAGCAATTTAGGCTATATGCTTCAAAGGCAAAAGACATCATGTCGTTATCCGGTTTGGAGCAGAATTCGGGGGAAACTATCAAGTCTTTCTTAAATCGCTTCAATATAGCGTTAGCTGAGGTTGATAATGCGGAACCTCGCATGGTCTTGACCTATTTGATGAGGGCCATAGATAAATCTAGTGAGTTTGGAAGATGGTTGAATATGAAGGAACCAAGCTCTCTCGAAAAGTTCTACAAGAAAGCAGACGAGTTCATGCGTCTGGAGAGTCGCCCTGTATCGACAAAAGCAGCATTGGAAAAGGTTGAAGCTAACGCCAATGCTCCACGCAAAAATGAGTCTGTGGGACAGAAGAGGGAGAACAATAATGGAAAACAACAGAATAATCAGAAGAAGCATAGATCCTTCAAGCCTTCAGAATACACACCTTTGTCAGATACTCCAGAACGAATCTACCTGGCTACCAAAGATTCTGTCAATTATCCTAAACCCCCAGTCTTGAGAACCGGGAAAAAAGCTGTGCAAAGTGGGAGGTTCTGTCGCTTCCATAATCAGCCCGGTCATGATACTGATGACTGCCGTCAATTGAAGAATCTAATTGAAGAATTGTTAAGGGAAAATAAACTACAACAATTTGTGAAGAAAAATGATAATAATAATCCTGCTTCGTCGAACCAGGGGCAGCAAACTCCTGCTCATCAATCTGGGACTAATGGCAAAGACGCAGGTTTTGAGTCTGGAAGGCCTGTTATCAATATCATTACAGGCGGACCTCACCCAGCGGGCAAAAGCTGGGGTGAGATGGAAAGGTATTCCCGGGCCCTGAAATATGCACCGGAGGAAGAAAATGTTTTTGTTCTAGAGGACACTACGCCTTTGAAGCAACGAAAGACATTCAACGATGACATTGTATTCAAAACCAGGGATTCCATCGGTATTGAAGCCCCAACCTTGGATCCTTTGGTCATCTCGGCCGGCATTGGGCCAGCCATCGTCAGAAGGATTCTTATCGACAGCGGCGCATCCTGTAATATCCTCTTTAAGAAAACCTTCGACCAGATGAAGATTCCTATGGTTGAAGTGCAGGCATCATCGCAAAAAATTGCTGGCTTCGCCGGGGAGCCAAAGCAACCAGTAGGAACCATTGACTTGCTAGTGGAACTCGGAGAAGGAGAAAGAAAAGTAGTTCGCAAGCAGACTTTTGTGATAGTAGATGAATTTTCTGCTTATAATGCTTCCTTTGGTCGTCCTACTCTTGCAGCATTCAAAGCTGTCCTTGCCCCATGGTGTCTTACTATTAAATTCCCTACCGACAATGGAGTAGGAGTTATTAAAGGAGACCAGAATGCTGGACGAGAATGCTATATGACAGAACTGCGAGAAACAAGGAAGAGAGAAATGGGGAAAGATGCGGCAACCCCAATCCGCATCAAAACACCAACCCTATAGCAACTACAGGGCGGACCCTGCACTGGCGAGCATAGCGGGGCAAGAAAAGAGATGGATCCTAGAAAGGCCAGTGCGGGGGAGAGTAGAGTGGTACCAGCAGAAACAACGATACCGGTACCCGTTGACCTGAAGGACCCAAACAAGGTGCTAAATGTGGGTTCACAACTCAATGTGACAGTTCAGAATGCCTTGATATCTTTTTTGAAAGCAAATCTGGATGTTTTCGCTTGGACCCATGCTGATATGTGCGGAATATCCCCAGAAGTTGCGGTGCATGCTCTGAATATTGACCCAAAATTCACGCCCGTAAAGCAGAAAAGAAGAATCCAAGGTCCAGAAAGGTCAACAGCATTGAAAGAGGAAGTTGATCGGCTCATGGAGAATAACTTCATCAGAGAATCTACCTACCCAAATTGGGTGTCAAATCCAGTGCTAGTTAAGAAAGCCAACGGTAAATGGAGAGTGTGCATCGATTTTTCAGATCTAAACAAGGCCTGTCCCAAAGACTGCTTCCCATTACCCAGGATCGATCAACTGGTAGATGGAACAGCGGGTCATGAATTGTTGTCTTTTATGGATGCCTACTCCGGATATAATCAGATCATGATGCATGAGCCAGATCAGGAGGATCCAAGCTTTATCACCGATGTCGGTCTCTACTGTTACAGAGTTATGCCCTTTGGGTTGAAGAATGCGGGGGCAACATACCAAAGGCTGGTCAACGCTATGTTCAAACCGCAGTTGGGAAAGACTATGGAAGTTTACGTTGATGACATGCTAGTAAAATCTAAGAAAGCAGTGGATCACATCGAACACTTAGCAGAAATGTTCGCAATCCTCCGAAGATACGGAATGAAGCTTAACCCTTTAAAATGTTCTTTCGGGGTAGAATCTGGAAAGTTCTTGGGTTTCATCGTGAGCGCTAGGGGCATTGAAGCTAGTCCAGCTCAAATCACCGCTTTAAAAGAAGTCAAAGCTCCTAAAACAAAGAGGGAATTGCAAAGTCTCAATGGAAAAATTGCCGCCTTAAGTCGGTTCATATCCAAAGCTACTGATAAATGCATTCCATTCTTCGACGCTCTAAAGAAAGGAAAGAAAAACTTTGACTGGACTCCCGAATGCCAGAAAGCTTTTGAAGAATTGATTCAACATATGGAAAAGCCTCCAATACTTTCTAGGCCCGGCGATGGCGAGGATCTTCTTATATACTTGGCAGTTTCATCTCATGCTTTAAGTGCAGCGCTGGTACGGGAAGACAAAAGGATTCAACATCCAGTTTACTATATCAGCAAAAGACTCACTGGGGCAGAAAT
The DNA here is from genome assembly GCA_030765085.1 of Allium cepa. Lineage (NCBI taxonomy): Eukaryota > Viridiplantae > Streptophyta > Magnoliopsida > Asparagales > Amaryllidaceae > Allium > Allium cepa. Next base: position 603,346,345 of record CM060945.1, on the reverse strand, counting down.
GAATTACTCCAAGTTGGAAAAACTCGCCTATTGTCTATTGATTGCCTCAAGAAAGTTGAGGCAATATTTCCAGGCTCATCCTATCAAAGTCCTCACTGATCAACCTTTAAAGCAAGTCTTGTTTCGCCCCGAGACTTCGGGCCGCCTTTTAAAGTGGAATATTGAATTGAGCCAATATGACATCACTTATCATCCTAGAAAAGCGATCAACGGACAAGCTTTGGCAGATTTTATTGCAGAATTTACAGACAAGGGTAACAGCGAGGAAGAAACAATCGAGAACTCCCCAGTCCAATGGAAGTTATTTGTAGATGGCGCAAGAAATGATTACTGTTCAGGTGCTGGAATTGTTTTTGAAACTCCTGAAGGCCGGTCATTATGCTATGCGCTAAGATTAGAATTTCCTTCAACAAACAATGAAGCAGAATATGAAGCTCTGATTGCTGGTTTGAAAATTGCTAAAGAACTAAACATTCGAGCGTTACAGATCTTCAGTGATTCTCAGCTTATAGTATGCCAAGTCAAGAAGGAGTTTCAAACGAAAGGAGGAAATCTGCCCGCTTATGTGTCAAAGGCTTGGGAACTTTTATGTGAATTCGACCACTACACGATAAGTCATATTCCTCGAGAAGAAAACATGAAAGCAGATTCTCTCGCAAAATACTCAAGTTCTGGCGAAGCCCAATCCTTAGGGTTAGTTCCAGTGGAAGTTTTGTCAAATCCAAGCATTGATGAAATGGATATCGATTGGGTTATGAGTATGTCACAAGAGCAAGAATCATGGATGACTCCAATAACGAAGTATCTACTCAATGGCTCTTTACCAGAAAACTCTAAAGAACGACAAAAGCTACTGAGAAAAGCTTCTCGATACATAATCCAGGATGGTCAATTATACAGACGAGGATTCTCAATGCCACTACTTCGATGTGTATCCAAAAAAGAAGCCAAAATAATCCTATCAGAGGTACATGGAGGAGAATGTGGGGATCATTCAGGTGGTCAAACTTTAGCAAAGAAAATTCTCCGATATGGATATTTTTGGCCAGAAATTAATCGAGATGCTGCAGATTACTCTCGAAAATGTGACAGATGTCAAAGATTTGCCAAAATTCCTAGAGCACCTTCTACTGAACTCACACAAATGACCAGTCCGTGGCCGTTTGCAATTTGGGGAATAGATTTGATCGGACCTTTACCAACCGCCAAATCTGGAATCAAATATGCCATTGTTGCTGTAGATTATTTCACTAAATGGGCTGAAGCTGAACCATTGGCAACCATCACCTCCAAAAAGATGATAAATTTTGTGACTAAGAATATCATTTGCAGATACGGTGTGCCTCAAAAGATAATTACAGATAATGGTACTCAATTTGAAAGTGAAGAATTCCAAGATTTTTGTAAACGATTCAAAATCCTGAAAAGCTTCTCAGCAGTAGCTCATCCGCAGGCAAACGGGCAAGTGGAAGCAGTAAATAAAATTATCAAATCAACCATCAAAAAGCAACTCGAAAGAGCAAAAGGTGGTTGGGTCGATAAACTACCACTTGCACTATGGGCATACAGAACTACTCACAAAACTGCAACTGGGCATACTCCTTTTTCGTTAGCATACGGATCGGAAGCAATGATCCCGGTTGAAACAGAGGTCCCTTCACACAGAAGAATCCATTTCAATCAAGCGGAAAATGAAAAGCTGCAACTTGAAGCGCTGGATCTCCTTGATGAAAAAAGAGATGAAGCTAACCTCAGAGTTGCAGCTCATCAGCAAAGGATAGCCAGACATTTCAATTCCAAAGTTCGTCAACGCAGCTTTGAAATTGGAGATCTAGTCCTGAAAAGAATTATGACCGCGACAGGTGTGTTTGGACCAAATTGGGAAGGACCGTATGTAATAGGTCAGAAGCTTCTCGACGGCACATTCAAGCTCACCACTGTTGATGGAGATCAAATTCCAAGGGCATGGAACAGCAACCACTTGCGTCCATACTTTACTTGAAAATTTTGTTGAAACATTGTAAAAAGAATTATGAATGTATGATTCTTGTAATTGAAAGCAATTGTGAAACTGATGCAAGTAAATAATGAAAGAATATAAAGTGGATGTAGGCCCAATTTCATGGCCGAACCACTATAAATCTTGTGTTCCTTATTATCATTATATGTTTGCTTTGTTTTCGATATAAAAATACATAAAATGTATTGCTGAAATGTCAATTTAAATTTTTGCAGACAATGGAAATGAAACTTGCGCATAATAAGACCGAGTGATTCTCACCATCATTCAACAAACAAATTTCAAGTCTCAAAGACCCCGAATTCAAATCCTAGATAGGAAATACTTCAATTGAACGGCTAATGATTTCGATAGAAACGAGCCCTTGCTGATAAATTGAGATTGTTTGAACAAACAAACATCCAATTAGGAAGCTAGTGCCCGTTCTCACAAACTTGCCTGGCAATGAAGTACATTTCCTTGGATTAAACAAGCCACTCGCGAGAAGAGGGGGATGAAAACCTAAAAAAAAAAAAAAAAAAAAAAAGGAGGGGATCGCTGAAAAGGCATAAGCAAGTGAACAAAGGAACAACCAAAGCTACCATCAGCAGCACAAGTCCTCTTCAGAGGCGCAACTCTTCGGAGGATAAAAGACCTTTAATGGGTCATACGCCACAAAAAAAAAAAAGAAAGTTCTCTACTCAACAAAAAAGATTGGAGGAGTCATGACCCTCCAACCATGAGAGAGTAACTTCCAGGCGATGAAAACCCTCTCTGAGGCACATTTCACCAGGAGTTGAAGTGTCATAACCGTTCTTCGGAATTTCACTTCACCAGAGTTGAAATGTAAACAAAATAAAAGCCCTCTTCGGAGGCACATTTCACCAGGAGTTGAAGTGTCATAACCGTTCTTCGGAATTTCACTTCACCAGAGTTGAAATGTAAACAAAATAAAAGCCCTCTTCGGAGGCACATTTCACCAGGAGTTGAAGTGTCATAACCGCTCTTCGGAATTTCACTTCACCAGAGTTGAAATGTAAACAAAATAAAAGCCCTCTTCGGAGGCACATTTCACCAGGAGTTGAAGTGTCATAACCGCTCTTCGGAATTTCACTTCACCAGAGTTGAAATGTAAACAAAATAAAAGCCCTCTTCGGAGGCCCATTTCGCCAGGAGTTGAAGTGTAACAACCGCTCTTCGGAATTTCACTTCACCAACGTTGAAATGCAAAAACAAAGACCTTCTTGAAAGCACACGTTTCACCGAGATTGAAATAAAACTTCCAAGTGTTGAAACGTGAAAAGGCTTTCTTCGAAGGCACAACTCTTTGGGGGTACACGTTTCACCGAGATTGAAATAAAACTTCTAAGTGTTGAAACGTGAAAAATCCCTCCTCAGAGGTACAATTTTGTATAAAAAAAAATCCTCATCAAAAGCGTACTTTAACTTTCAAAGGAAGAGTAATTTGCCCACTATGGAAAATGATTGTAAAAAAAAGAAAAGAAGTTAAAGTACCCTTCAGAGGTCCGCTTTACCACATAGAGGAATTCACTTGATAAAATATGCACATAAGCAAACAAAAAAAAGTGATTTCTTCGAACGACAAAGCGTAAAAACTTATACGAAGGGAGTTGTACTCTACCAAAATTTTCTTTAAAGAATAAAATAATTATTCTTTAACAAATAAGAGTGCAAGTCCCCTCAAAGTATAAAATATTGCAGCAAGCTTAAGGTATGGGGGCAACATGGTATAATAGTATAGTTGCATCAGTAAAGTAATACTCAAACAACATACCATAAGCCCGCTGCAATATCGTGTAAATAAACTTGTGCAAAAAATAAAATAAATAGTAAATGCATTCTCAAATTCAAACAGAAGTTTGTACAAACGAAGAATCATTTTATTCAACTATAATGCAGATACAGGTTCTCAAAATAAAAGCGGGGGCCGATACCCGCACAACTCTCGGCCAGTTCATACAAAAGACAAAAAGCTAAAGTCTTCACTTCTTTTTACTGCCTTTGGACCCTTTACCCGACCGAATGACCAGCTTTTCAGGTCGGCCAGTGGGTATAAGGGAGGAAGGAGAGGTAGGCGCAGCTGGCCCAACTTCTGGCTCCTCTTCAGTGGCAGTGATTATCTTCCCTCTCCTCCTTGATGCTCCTTGCTTCTTTCTCCTCTTTGAGGAAGACTCACTTCCTGGAGTGACAAGTTTAGATAAAGTTATATCGTCAGAAGGAGTCCGCTCCGGAGATATGTCACCTCCCTCAAGTCCCTCATCTTTTTGCTCTTGCGAAGCAATGGGATCATCCAGGCCATGGAGAGCCTCTATTTGTTCTTCTTGTGACCCAGGTTGCGAGGCAGAAGGAGGTGCCACTTGAAGAGATGGAGGAAGGATCACCGGGGGAGAAGAAGCTTGAGTTTGACTCGGTGCTTTCTCTACAAAGGAGAAAAAACTTAAAATATCAGTATCTTTCGAAAAGAGAGGGGATGACGGCTCGTCAAAAGTCGGGAATTCATTGACATTTGAGGAATAATCAAAAGTCGGGAATTCATTGACATTTGAAAAATAATCAAGAAGATCGTCAAGTTCACAAGGAGCGAACGAGCAGTTCACCACTTGGGCTGGTCCGGTGTCAAGTTTACCTGGGGCAGTTGGATCTCTGAGGCTGATTTCATATCGCTGTGCTTCGTTGCTTTCACCACCTTCATCCCCGCCTTGTGCACTTGTAGTTTCAGTTACTGTCTTAGTTGCAGGCGGAGTAGAGGAGCTAGAACCCGTGATGTCAACCACAGGAGAAACTGGAGGTTGGACGGAGGAAGTAAGCGTTAATTCCTTTCCAGAACGTTCTTCTTCCGCCATTCCAGTTCTCATCCTGGCAAGTTGTTCTCGCCCCTTCGCAAGAGCAGCGCGAGCTCCCTCATCCAGGTAACGCGCCTCAAAATCTTCATCGCCATACCCGGCGTCTTTAAACATGTTAAGAGCAGCTTCCCACACCTCGGCCAGGGTGATTTCATACTTAGGACCAAGAAAAGAGAGGCTGCCGCGTCCCAAGACACAGTGTAAATAAAAATCGAATAAAGTCGAATTGATATCGGTTTCCATGGTCTGAGCAGTTTCTTCGGCTGCAATTTTGCCAGCCATGGCCTCATCTCGATCTTTTTCGGTCTGAGCAAGTTGGGCTTTTAGCGCTTCAATCTCCATGTCCCGGGCGCTCAGTTTATTCTGCAACTGGGTGACATCAGTGCGGTGGTTCTCTACAGCTTGTTCTAACCTCTCAGCTTTAGCTTCAGCGTCCCTCTGGCTGGCGTGCGCATCTCGCACTTGTTTTTGCAATACCTCTTCTCTTTGGGTGTAAGTATTAGTAGAAGAGGCAAGATCATCTTTGAGCTGCTTTACTTCAGCTTCGAGTTTTTCATTGTATTCGGCTATCTCCTTCATCTCAGCGTTGTGTTGATCAAGAATCTTCTGCCATTCTGATTTGTCATTTTCCATGGTCAGCATTGCTTCGATGTTAGCCCGATTAACTCTTTGAAGTTCATCAACCAACTTTTGCCATCCAGACATTCTATCGATATCAAGCTTGACAGCATCGAGATTTCTGTACATAGCTTCTTTGTCGATGGGGACCAAATCGAGGTCGAAGCGTACCCCCCTCAAACACCAATTCGGGAATCGGCTCTGCAAGGTCGGGGGGCCCCTTTCAACATGGTATGAAGGCCTGTTGAGAAGTGTTTGGATGGCACTTCCTTCAAGAGCAGGAGATTTGGAAGGGATGTCAATAGAAACTGAGGCACCAGGTCTCTCAGATGTCACGGGCACGTGCTCCTCGCCAAGTTTGGTCCGCTTTCTCGAATCCTCAATATGGCTCTTCCCCCTATCATCGTGCGTTTTACGTTTATGGGAATCATCATCCCTTGGGAAGGATTCATGTCGCGTGCCCGCTCCCTCATGACGTTCTTCATACCTTCTCCTCTCTTCAGCTTTTCGCACAGCTCTCTGCTCATTGGTCTCTCTGGGATCGGTATAGTATTGCTTGTAATCATAGCTGCCACGCCCTCCATAGCGTCGAAAGTCTTTGTAATAAGAACCGCTGCCGCTGCGCCCCATAGAGGAATCTGAAAAGGCAAAAATAGCAAGTCTTAGAAACTTCCGGAGAAAAGAAGTTAAATGTGAACAAATGCCAAAAAATCCTAAGTGTTGTGTGATGTGCAAGCTACGCGCATTAAGCTACAAACCACTCATTGGTGTAGAGGTGATGATAGCTTGGGTATGAGGAGTTGGTGTTTGTGTTGGTGTTAGTCGAAGAAGGGACGTCGCCTCAACTATAGGAGAGATAGTTTTAGACACGTCATCTCTAAAAAGCTCCTGTGAGGTCACTATTATGTCGCTCAACCCATCATAAACATCGTCACCATCATGCTCGGTGAGGCTTGTTTTCTCAGTTCCTACATCAGCTAATCCCCCGAGAGGCTGTGAAGGTTCTTCTTCTTCCTCAATCGGGGCAAGTGCCGCCTTACTAGATGACCCCATAATGTCGGTAGGGGTGGAACATTTCACCAATGAAGCTTCGATGTTAGACTCTTTTGATGAGGGTTGTTCGATAGTAACGGGGGCATCCGATGCTTCAGTCGGGGAATCGGGAACTTCAGTCGGAGCTTCACAAAGCTGAGTATAGCGAGAAGGGTGGAGAAGTCCGTATTGATGTAGAAATTCGTCGCTTAGTAGAAACTTGATACTTCTCTCTTCTGCGGCTACAGCGCTCAGTCTATCAAAAGTCTGCCTATGTATCGGATCTCTAGAGGGAAGGGGAAGTGCTGAAAAAAGCAAAGAATGAGATTAGCAGTTTGGACCCCGAAAAGAGTTAAAAAAGAAAGTGGAAAGACGGAAATAAATGATCTTACTTCCTACTCTCCAAGAAGCATAAAACTCTGGGGGACTGCGGGCAAAGAAAAATTGGTTTAAAAATCCATGGACACTTTCAGTAAGATCAAGAATGAGCTTGCGGTTTCTTGCACTTCTCACAATGATAAGAGAAGGATGGTCTTTGCTCTTTGCAAACGAGCATAAGTAGCGAATTTCTTCGAAGCTCGGCAGTCGGTCAAGATTTCTTCTGAACAAAACACCCAACCCCATCAAGATAGCGTAACCATTAGGATGAAGTTGGAACGGAGAAATTGACATCCGAAGAAGAAGAATTCGAAGAAAGTCATTGAAAGGTGGGATCGCCCCACTTAAGCACATATGACGATTAACCGCGACAAAACCATAGGGAGGTCTGTCAGCAGTATCATTCGGTCCAGGAAATATGACATCATCTTCAGCAAAGCCGAATTGAGTACGCAACTGAATAAATGTTCTCGAAGATAGAATAGTCGAAGTTCTTTCCGGAGGATTCTCTATAGGAACAGCTATCGGGAAAGTTTCTTCTTCTTGACTTGCTGCTTCTTCTCCTTGATGGGAAGTCATTCTACACAAGCAATTGGATATTCAAACATGAAGGTGCACGTTTCCTAAAGTGTGTGAAGTGTTGTACAAGTATCAATCAAACAATAAGCAAAGGTAACTGGAATAAAACCTAGCAAACATTTGTTAGTTATAAAAACCAGGAATCTTTGTTTTGAGTTTGAATATGCAAATACAATGTTGATGCAAACAAATCAGTTCAAATTGTTGATACTTTGCATTAATATTCTACTTTAGCCAATTAATTTACAACATTTCATGCAATATGTTCATATCTCTTATCTTGTCTTAACTAATCTGTCATTTGATATGGGCAGTCAATGGCAGTATGTGCGCCTTGGTTTTCTTTGTTTGTATGTTATTATTAACAGGTTTACAGCTCAAAAGCGAGAATGATCTGTAAAGTAACACAATGGAATTCAAGCAAACTTGAAGCTAGGACAGTTCAAAATGTTCAAAATGTAAGCAACTTAGTCGGAAGTCCGGGTCAAAATACTTGAAGAAGGCCTATGTTTCTAAGTGTCAACACGTCCAGAGCCCAAGTGTTAGCTCGGCTACGGTTCAAAAAATTCTCATGCGAGATAAGACTAAGTCGGTAACGGGTCAGAATCTAGGTGGTTCAGCTTGGCGACTCATTTCCTCTAGTTCGCATGGGGGAGATAAGAGGGCAAGCTCCAAGTCGAAGGGCAGGAATTTCTCCAAGTCTTAACTCGGTCACGATCTAAGCTTTAATGTTTAGGTCGGCGAAATTCTCTCAAGCATTATCTCAACCACGATTTAAGGTCGTGTAAGAGCTAGATCGGTCGAAGGCTAAGCCACCTAAACCCACTAACTCGCCTTCGAGCCAACATCCCACAGCATTAAACCCGATAACCCTATAGCCATTCCTTCAACACCCACTTCTACTCATGCTGCCGAATCACCCAATTGAACAATTCGGAATCGAGCTTAAGATGATAAACCATCTTCATCGCCTCAACGACCAATCTGAAGCCAAAACTTCATAACCTAAGTTTCATCAACTATGAATACGATGGGGTTCATAATGAAGCGTCGTGCAAGGAGGCGATTCGGTGCAAGGAGGCGATTCGAGTTCGGTGAGGGCTCCTATAAGCCGGCTGCGACTTAACTGGGTCGGTGAGGAGTTAAGACCGAGCCTAAGTCCATAATCTTTACCTATAAATACCACCCTACCTTCAACATTAAAAGGACTTTTTTTGGTTGATCAATTTCAAGCGCCATTACTCTGCCGAATTCCAGACTACTTCAAAGCTTTTGAGATCTAACAAACTTCTAAAAGAACTCCATGAAGGAATCATCTACATTCACCATGGATTTTAAGATGATTGTCAACGTCAAAGCTTGAGCTACTTGTTTTACATATCCCATCACTTGAAGTGTGTTGTAATTGAGAGATTTTGTAAAGAATTGAAATCAAACTAGTGATAAAAAGATTAAAGTGGACGTAGGCTGGATTATAAGCCGAACCACTATAAATACTGTGTCTCTTACTGTTTTTCTACATACTTTCTGCCTATTTCTGATTCCCGTACGAACGGGTGGTGCTTTCACAATCACATCCTATTCACCAGGGTGTTAGCGTTTAAATTTGAGCGTTAACATCATATATATATATATATATATATATATATATTCACTCAACTCATTATAGAGTACTACGAACTCTATTAAATGAGTAATCCCCTCCAGAGCCAAGGTTCTCGCTTAACCTTTCTGCTCAGATACCAAATGTAACGACCCACAATTTTCAAAGCCGAAAATTCTAGATAGTTATGAAAAAGAAGAAAGAGATGGAAGAAGAAGAATAGAAACACCAAACATCTCACATTCGCAGCGGATAAAATATAATATAAAATAACAGTTTACAAAAGGATATTATATATATCGATTACATTTAATATACATCAGAGTTCACATTATATACAGTCACTGAATATTTACAATTATCATGACTCAGATTAACAATAATATAAATACAGCGGAATACTCTATACGATATTGCCATCCAGCTCGCCTCTTGAGCTCCAGAACGTACCTACCTGAAAATATGTAATACTCGGTCTGACCCGAGCATTACACCAAAGTAACACCCGGGTCAGGCTGGAAACCAGCATGAGTAAACCCATCTAACACAAAAAACTAGAACAAAGCTCACTTAAAACCCGGGGTAACTCGTCTCAATCTACAAATTCAAAATTTTCTATAGACATTGCTTATTTTACACATCAATTCCTAAATATCAAATCTTAGATTAAATGACCGAATTTACTTAAATCATCCCATTCCAGCCTGTTAATTTCACATAGAAATCTACAAAGAATCGTAGTGGATACGGGTATTTACTAATACCCGACTCCGATCTCTTCGAATTTAGTTCATCTTAACATATGTCCTTCAAGTGAAATGTAATTCAATTTTAAGTAAAGGTGTCACCTTTTATTCAACAATTCATTATTAATAGAACCACATTATCATTGCCCGTCCAATACATCATATCACGAACCATTTCATATCAGGGGTATCAATCAATTCAGGCATTTAAACAATCACTTATCATACATAAGTAAGATAACCAATCATACCATTTCGAATAATTTTATTACCCATAATTGAATTAAATCAATTACCTTTAGGTCCTCTTATTAGTTATAACCTAATTGATTTACCATTCCAAAACCCTTTATCTTAGAAAATCCTCCCTGATTTCTAATCCTTCCATTACGCTAAAATTTCCATCAGTGTCTAATTACTTCCTTTAAGTAATTATACTTAACCAAACTCCATAAAGGTTTATACTTAATTAATCAATTAATTAATTGCATCCATTAGCCAACCCAAATTACTCATAAAACGTAATTACCCCTCTGTAATTACTTTCCTAAGTAATTCCCTTTAATTACTTCCATTAGGTAGTTTCTTTTTTAATTTATTACGTCCTGTAAAATATGAATTTCTTCACTAACCTCATCAAATTAATCTCCAAGAGATTACCTTTAATTAACCAATAATTTAATTTCAATCGGGTAACCCATCCCTTGATTACCCTTAAACCCAAATAATAAACCTTAATTGCAGATTAATTATTTTATCCTTTTACCATTATATAATAAACTTGATTAACACATCTTAATTACCAATTAAGTATTCCTTATTTACCAGTTAAATCAATCATTAGCCATTAGTTATTTAAATCACTTAATTACTTAACTACTAATCAATCATTAATTTACTTTAAGTAGTCAACTACAAATTTATTAATCAATTAATCATTTATTAATCCAAACTCTAATTACAATTATAATTTAATTATTCTAAATTGCCTTCTAAAAATAATTAATTGAATGATGAATCATCTTCACTAAACCTTTTAAAAAGAATCCTTCCTTAGCTTTGAAAATCAAATTATTATCAAATACAAATCTTTAATGTTAATAATTTATTTATTGTTTTAACTTAAATTAATTACTTAATTATTAAAGTAATAGGAGTTCAAAACATCGTTAGGCATTAATTAAGACAATTTAGAACTTGATTTAAAATCTTAACTTACGGTTGAAACATTTCTACTTAGCTTCATTTTTTATATGCAACAATACTGTAGTTAGAAAAAAAACCCAAGACTTCCCTTTTTCTTTGCTCGAGAAGAACTACCAATGTCTCACCCATAACCCCGACTCCCTTCTCTCATTTTCTCATATCTATCTTCTTCTATTTGTTTTTCTTTTAAACAAGTTTAAGTTCAAACGTTAAGTAAAAAAAAATCAAAAGTATCAGTAACTCGCACTCGAACCCAACACAGCAACATCATATACACGAGTGTCTTATCAAAAACCCAAACCAGATCATCACTCGTGCACGCGACCACCGTGCACTTGCACGCGCCGCCGTCAACTCTCTGATGCCTGAGACGAACACCCCCAAGTCGACCATTGATTACCGTATCGGTCGAGACCACCCACTCCCTGAACGAACTCGCGAATCGAGATTTGATAAATTCGAGCTTCCAGGACTTAAAAGCTCCGGTAACCATTTCCACATTCTGGCGACGACAACCACCCAGGCGCCTTGAAACTCCGACCGTGACAACCCTAACTTCCATGCTGACACTCCTTCGCATACTGTGCCACTCGATCACCTAGGGGAGGCAAAATCACTTCGTCTCCGATCTTTTCAAAATCGCATGCTAAACCCTATTGTTGCCTCAATCCATCACTTACTACAATGGAAAATTAAACGGATATTTTTCCTGACATCGTAGATCATCAAACTAGCCTCTCTACGAATTTCAACCTCTAAACTTTGTTGAATTAACAAAACTTGATGAAAATGTAATTTTTGATCATCTGCAAACTACTCGTACATTTCCAAACTAAAAATTATCAGTCTTGCTCTAAAAATCCTATTTTTGAATGTGTATTCTAGATATATAATCAAAATATCAATTTAAGATATTCGAAATTTAATCATATGATCGCTTTCCCTTTTTTTTCTTACTGTGAACTTTGAATTTATAGTATCAATACTCTCTGTCAACCTTCACAACAAAACCCCATCCCTGATTTTAGTTTTAATCAAATTTATTAAATTTAAATCCTAAGTTTTAAAGTGTTTTGTAAGAAGAAACACTAAAATTCCCTACTGTTCTTTGCTTTGTACTAAACATAAGGAAGAACGGGTCTTCAGGGATTTCCAGAGCAACAGAAAATTCATAGAGTTTGTTTGTTTAAATTATACAGCAAACACATACCAAAAAAACAAGCAAATACATAAATTTAAAACCAGATGTTTCACTCACTTGAAGATACTGTGAACAGAGAACACTTTCCATATTAGAAAACTGCAGTTTGGATCTGCTCTGGGTTCTTCCTGTTCTTGTTTGAGTTGAGTGATGTTTTTTTTTTTAGTTTTAAAGAATGATGATGTTTCTCTTATTCTTTGGTTTTGCTAAATTGTTACTGAACGAATTTCAATAGAAAAATGGACACATATATAGAAAATAACAGGATGCAACAAGGAAGGTGTTATCTGGCCAGCTTCTCCTTTAAGATTTGATTTTGTTGTTTCTTGCTTTCTTTCTAGCCTAAAATTTTTGACTAAGATATTTTTATTTTATTTTTTGACTGGTGGCTATTTCAGATGAGAAGATATTAGTAAGTACATTTGTCTTCTTATTTAGTTCACACATAATTATTGTTTACTGATATTCACACATTTGTACAAAGATATTGGCTGATACTTATCTTTGTTTGTTTTTGGTACAAAGATATTTTTGAATATGATGTGAATACTTGTCTTCTTTGCATACCAGATTTACATAGCATCTTTGTTATAGTTTTTGTCAATGTATTGTACAAATGTATTTTACAATTTATTATTTTCCTAACTTATCTTATATATTCATGTGTAGTTATTATAGTATTGTTAGCATAGTTTCTAAACTTTATTCTATTTATTTAAATTTCAAACATTCATTTATAACATTCTATTTGTATATTTAATATTTACATCTTATATTCATAATTATATTTTATGCTTATGTTTTGTATGTCTATGTTTATAACCATTTATATTGTTGTATACTTAAGTTTAATATTTATGTTAAATAAGATGTACTTAGTTTGAAGAACGAATTGGCTGACATGACCTATAAAAAGAAATATGCTGCTTAAGTAAATTTAGGTACAAGATTTGTATATTTTGGTCAGAGAGATCTTTCCCATTTGGAGGCTGATATGATACCAATTTTGTGCTTCATTAATGATGCTTGTCTTGTTTCATATTTACAATCCATGTTTAAAGATATTTACATTATGTAAAACATGCATCTATTTATATTGTTTCTTTTGTCTTCCATGTCCCTTAAAGTGTGTGTATATATATACTGTTCTCGAATGAATGTACGTTCATTCATGTGTTTACTTAACCATAAATTTATTTCAGATATTATTCATTGCTAATATAAATACTTATTCTTATTTCTTTCTAAAGTTAAGCTATCAACATTTAATTGCTTATTTATTATTTAGTTTTTATACTTATATTAATTTCATAGTTCTCCCATAATTACATGCATATATATCCGTTTTCAAAACAATAAGTCTATATTTTAATTTATTAGTCTAAATCCTTATTAAAATAATAACGTTAAATTTCCGGGTTGTCACATCTGCAACCTTTTCAAACCATTTGTTCTTCCCAAAACAACGTAGGAATGAACTTAAACCTTGACAAAATATTTCAATAAAAGCAACCAAACACTTAAAAATGTTTTCAAAATTAAAACCAGATGTTTAGCTTCATAACTAACTGCTTTTGATTGAATAAAATATGACTAGTTCATATAAGTTTTTGTAAGGCAATGCTCATTACACTTATATCCTTTTCTCAGATTTTACACAGATAATTTTCAAGTCTATTTTTTTTCTGATTCAACTCAGATAATACTTCAATTCTTTAAACCTTAATGCATAGAAAAATTCAACAGAAAAATATCCAGTTTAATCTAACTTAGCCAATACATTACATAACATCAAATTCAAACACAACTTTCTCATGAATACATGTAGATAAAATCATTTTCAGCTCTTATTAAAACTAGCAAGCATGCTCATTCATTTCTTTTCCTCACTAGCCACTAACCTTTTCTTCCTATTTAAGCTTTGCATTTCCTGAAAGAGCATTAGTGGCTGCACCATTTTAAAATGAGACACCCCCATATGCCATGAGCAAACAAGGGTCAGATCTGCGATCTGGTACGAGCACCATCAGAATATTCAAAGCATTAAGAAAACTGGGTGATAAGCATAAGTACTGATTTTGTATATATGTAATTCCTTTAATCAACTGTTTTACTATGTTTCACGGACTTTAGTTCAAGAATGATATCTTCATCTATCATCAATCTACACATATTTAATTATGTAATCATGAATATCAATCTACAGCATACATATATTCACTGGAACTACCATAGTTCCATTCCAACCAACTAAGAAATACTCACATTCCTATTTCTTCATTTATAGGTGGTATACATTAATTTGAATTCCTAGCCTCATCTGCTATTAAGGAATCACAAGGACACATTGCAACGAACTAATTCACATCATTGCACAAAGATCTCAGGGCTTAAACAAACCATGTGTCAACATGCGTACATCAAATATAACAAGCATTCCAGCAGCCTTCTTGGCTCACATCCCTAGTTTATTTACTAGATGTCTTGGTTAAAATCCTATCATCAGATAGCTAGTTGAACATGACATTGTAAACATGGAATTATCCATGCATCTTACTAGCATACAATTTTCTTTTAAAAACAAGCAGGCAATCATTTTCAAGGATGTTGTCATTATGTCTTCATCTCAATAAAAGGCAAGAACATTTTCAACTGAAAAATAGAGACATGGCGTATAGAATTTATTTTTGATCTGCAAGTAACTATGGTTGAACCAGATTCAAGATCTAGCTTAACCATAATTCTTACCCAGTGGGTTCCTTTTTTTCCTTCAATTAAGGGCTCAGCACATATAGAATTTCTATTGCACCCTTAATTTTTTTTCCTTTTTAAGCCTCAGCACTTATACATAGTATAATGCAGCTCATAATATTTTTCTTTATTAAAATTCCCATGCCATAGATCTATAACAGTTGAGAGTATTCGTCCCATAATTTTGAAACTCTGGGCCTTAACATTTCTGAGCAAAATAAACAGAAAGTTGCACATCTAAAGGCAAACATTGCTACAGATCAAAGATCACCCAAAAAAATCTATAATAAAATCATAACAGATCTAAAAACATCCAAAGAGCATTGATAAAATTATACTCAATAAAACCAGAAATAAACCAATAGCAATAAAAGAATTGGCTGCCTCGTCTTAGGTCTTAATGCCAGGAATTTGGTGAGGTTACTCACCTAAGTTCTTCCTTCTTTGATCAAAAATCCTTGTGTGTTTCTCCTACCTTTTTTTAATTATATTTCTTTCTTATATATTTTTTAAGCAAATCGGATAAAATGATTTTCTGGTTATAACTGCCCATTTATATACATGTTTTTCTCTAGGGTTTCATCAAGATAAAATTCCACTTTTGTCCTAGCTATTATCATGTATTTTACATTTTATATTTTTCGCATTTCCATCCTTAATCACCCCGGCTGCATTAGCTATTTATGGACAGTACTTTTCTCCTTTTGATTTTCAGAAATGGTTATTTTTGAATATTTCTCACTTATTTAAATCATGTTGAAATTGTGGCCATTATATTTTATTCTTTTTCTTATTTATCAAAATCCTCTTTGCTAATTTTTGCGTACATATACACATGCTTACTTGTTTAGTGTTTTATGCCAATTTAATGTTACTTCTTTTGCTTGGCTTTAACATTTTCTGCCCAGAAAATATACATGTGCATAAGTATATAAATACTTATTTTATTTAATTTCCCCCTATTTCACAGAAAGTATATTTAAGCATACATTTCATTTTTAACTTAAGTTGGGCTTAACTTACAACCCAATGCTTTTAAATAAAGAATTTACTCTCTCGTTTTTAAGTAAGATTTTTTTCTTTTTTTTTCAGTATCTAAATATATTTCTAGTTTCAATGTGTATACATATTTATTTTCATAGAAAGTCTTTAGTTTCAATGCATACAGAAAACATATTTAATTTGATTAATAACTCATATTTCAAAATCATATTTGAAATGCTTCCTTCCTTGTTTATTTGTTTTATTTACCATTACCATTTCATTTTTTTTCAGAAATTTTAAATCCTTTCCTTGTGCCATTTTCAGTGTGCATGTGCACACATATCTCTGCACATCATTCACCCCTCCTTTCAGAAATTTGATCCAAATATTTTTAAACTGAATTGTTTTATTAAAATAATTTTCCTCAAAATTTTGGGATATTACATTCACCCCTCCTTTTAGGAATTGTGTCCGTACAGTTCTCTAGTACTTCTAACAAGCATTCACTGATTTTAGGAAAATCTATCAAACATAAGAATTAACAAACAAATTCAATCATAACAACCATGCATGTTAAACTTTCTAAAAATTAAAAATTACCTTAATTTGCAAAAAGTTTGGGATAATCCATCTTAATCTTGTCTTCTAACTCCCACGTACAATCATTAGGATCAAGGCTTCACTGGACCTTCACTAGTTTTAAAGTTTTTCTTCTCAATTTCTTTTCTTCTTTGGCTAAATTTCCCACTGGTTCATTCTCATAAACCAAATTAGGATTTATTCGAATTTGGGTAGGCTTTTCCAAAAAAATTTCTTTATCATGTACCCATCTTCTAAGTTGGACACATGAAAAACATTATGCATTGCTTTCATTTCCTCTGGTAATTCCAATTTGTATGCTAAAGAGCCTATTCTTTCCAGAATTTTATAGGGTTCAACATATCTTAGCGTGAGTTTTCCTGGCTTTTCAAATCTCAAGACCTTCTTCATAGGTGAAATCTTAATGAAAACAAAGTCTCCTACTTTATATTCCACCTGCTTCCTTTTCATGTCTGCAAATTTCTTTTGCCTATCTTGAACTTCTGCAATTCTCCTCCTCACCAGCTCAATTTTCTTTGTAGTTTCTTGTATATACTCAGGCCCTAAAATAGCTCTTTCTCCTGTCTCCACCCAACATACAGTTGATAAACATGGCATGCCAAACAAGGCTTCAAATGGAGCCATCCCTGTGGTGCTTTGATAGCTATTATTGTATGTAAACTCAGATAAGCAGAGATAGTCTTCCCAGTTACCTCCAAAATCCAGTGCACATGCCCTTAACAAGTCCTCTAAAACTTTGTTCACCACCTCAGTCTGCCCATCGGATTGTGGATGGTAGGCAGTGCTTATGCATAATTCACTTCCCATGGCTTCTTGAAAACTTCTCCAGAACCTTGACGTGAAGATGGTATCCCTATCACTCGCAATAGTTTTGGGAATGCCATGCAATCTTACCACCTCCTTCATGAATACTTGAGCTAATTTGGTGCATTACTTTTTGATTTTACTGGGATAAAATGTGCCACTTTGGTTAGCCTATCCACTATTACACGTATGCTTGTGTTTCCTCTTCTAGATTTAGGCAATCCATCTATGAAATCCATAGATATATCCTCCCATTTCCACTGTGGTATGCTTAGAGGTTGTAACAGTCCTAATGGCTTTGTGTTTCTGCCTTGACTTGTTGGCAGGTCATACACTTTGCAATATGTTTGACCACATCTGACTTCATTCCCTTCCACCAAAGATTTCTTTTCAAATTTTGATACATTTTTGTACTGCCTGGGTGTATGGAGTACTTACTCCTATGGTATTCATTCAATATTTCCTTCTTTAGTTCTATATTTTCCGGAACACATATTTTGTCCTTATTCCTTAAGTAACCATTTTTATCAATATGGTAGTTCATCACTTCTTCCCCTTTTGATATGAGGATTTTCTTCTCCAATAGGTTTAGGTCTTGTTCTTGCATTCTACCTATTTTCAAAATTAATTCTAACTGTAAGGTCATTAAACTCAGCCTCCCTTTATTCTCATCTGTTATCATGTGTGTCTCATCACTTGCCTCAATTTCCAAGACAGTAAGTATAGATAAATCTTTAAATTCTTCTATCATCAACATGGCTACTTTAGCATGTTGTCTGGTCAAGGCATCTGCAACTTTGTTTGCCTTACCTGGTGTATAAAGTATATCTAAATCATAGGCAGCTAGGAACTCCACCCATCTACGTTGCCTCATGTTCAATTCTTTTTGTGAGAAAAGATATTTTAATGCCTTATGATCCGTGTACAAAATAAATTTTGCACCTAATAAATAATGTCTCCAAAGCTTCAATGCATACACCACTGCTGCTAATTCAAGATCATGTGTTGCATATTTGGTTTCATGTGGTTTTAATTGTTTGGATGCATAGGCTATCACTTGGTCTTGCTGCATCAACACAGCCCCTCGCCTCGAGCCACTTGCATTAGTATACACAATTAATCCCCCATTTCCTTCAGGTACTCTTAACGCTGGTGCATTAACTAAAGCTTCTTTTATTTTGATCAAAGCTTCCTCACATTTTTCAGTCCACACAATGGCTTGATTCTTTCTAGTTAAATTGGTAGGCGGTGATGATATTTTTGAAAAATCTTTTATAAGTCTCCTATAATATCCTGCCATCCCCATAAATGATCTTACTTCACTCACTGTGCTAGGCCTCTTCCATTCTTGAACAACTACTATTTTATTGGGGTTCGCTGAAATCCTTTGGCAGAAATAACATGGCCAAGAAAATGTACTTCCTCTTTCCAAAATGCGCATTTTTAAAATTTTGCTTTAAAATCATTTTCCCTCAATCTAGACAAAACCAGATGCAAATGATTTTTATGCCCTTCCACTGTTTTGGAATAAATCAAAATGTCAACAATAAAAAATTAGAACAAATTTGTCTAGATAATCTCTAAAGGTTCTATTAATTAAATCTAAAAAATATGAGGGGGAATTTGTCAACCCAAACTGCATAACCATAAACTCATATAAACCATATCTAGTGTTAAATGCAGTGTACTTAACACTTGAGTCTTCAACCTTCATCTGATGAAACCGTGATGCCAAGTCTAGTCTAGAAAATATGCTGGCTTCACTGAGTTGATCAAAGAGATCATCTATTCTAGGTAATGGGTATTTATTTTTGATGGTGACTTTATTTAACTCTCTGTAATCTATACCATCCTCAAAGTACCATCATGTTTCCTTACAAACACCATTGGAGCACCTTGGCATGAATTACATGGCCTTATAAAACCTTTACTTTCCAATTCCTCTAACTGGTTTTTTAGTTCTTTCAACTCACTTGGCCCAATTCTGGTAGGCTTGTTAATTATTGGACTTGCTCCTGGAATGAGATTGATTTGAAACTCTACTGGTCTATTGTATGGAACACCCTTAACCTCCCCAAACACATCCAAGTATTCATTGACTATGGGTATTTCTTATATAGTAAGCTCACTGGAATCTTTTTCCAAGTCAATTAAATGATACAATCTCCTTTCCTTAGCTACTTAACAAAAAATTGTGATTCTCTGGCCTCTAGAATTTTGCAATGATATGGTGGATGAATCTAAATTAATTATGTCTTTAAATTGCCTTAACAAGTCTACCCCCAATATATCACCTATATTAGGGTAGTTAAAAACATATAAATTGGAAATAAAAGTATCTCCTCCAATGTTTAATTCCACATCCACACAAATCATATTTAAAACACTAGAACTCCCTAGTGGACTTTGTACAAGCAATGGAGTTTCAACCAATATGCAATTTAATTTTAGCATTTTAACTATTTTATAAGGAATTAAAGAGTGAGTTGCCCCTGCGTCATATACTACTGCTAAGGGTATGGTGCAAATAAATAATGTACCTTCCACTTGACCATGGTTTTCATCATTAATTTCGACTGTGGGTTTGCCTTTTCCCTCCAAATTTGCAAATTTCCCTTGATGTTTATTTTTCAGGACAGTTTCTCTTCATATGCCCCTCTTTCCCACATAGATAACACTTGAAAGCTCCTCCTTTTAATTCTAGGCACCTTGGTTTGATATGTCCTTCCTTTGCACAGTGATGGCCGACCAACTTTTTCTTAGCATCACTAGCCATGGTATCACTGGCCTTTTTGGTGTCTACTTCCTCCTTTTTCTTGTCATAAGGGTGGTATCTTCCCTTATTCTTCTTGTTGTTGTTGCTCTTAAAATTCCTATACTTCTCCCTTTCCTTGTCATGCTGCTCAAGTTTCAAAGCCAAGTCTATCACTTGATCAAAAGTCCTGTCAGCATACGGTAACATGACTCTGCTAAGTCCTGGGTTCAAACCTTTAATACACCTATCATTTTTGGATGCTTCATCTGCCACCAGCATTGCCCCATATTTGGATAATCCCTCAAACTTTTGAGTGTACTCAGTGACATTCAAATTTCCCTGCATGAGTCTAATAAATTCTTCAAGTAATGTGGTCTTAGCTGATGCCGGTACAAATCTTGCCTCCAACATTTCCTTGAATTGATTCCAAGTGATTTCATTTTCAATTCTCCCAGCTATGATCACCTCCCACCAGCTTAAAGATACTCCTTTCAGCTGTCTTAAAGCCACTTGCCTCTTCCTTTGATCATCAAGCTGCATGACATTGAAAATCCTATCCAATGTCCTCAACCATGCTTGAATTTCCATCACATTCTCGGTCCCTTCAAAACTTTTTCCTCCCAAATTTGTATAAGCCTTTAATAGTTTTGAAAGTTCCTCATATGGATTCTCAGGCCTATTGCCCAATTCCATCCCTTAAAACCCTTACAAACTCCCGCATATCGAGCATCTGTGGCACACTGGGTCCTGCACGATGTGATCCCCTTCCTACCATGGTTTGCTAACTAAGTTATGGGCAAATGGAATTAGTATACTGTGAGTGTTTTCTGTAGTTAATATTTTCCTATCTAAATTATTTCATCCAAGCAAACACACATAATATATTTCTATAGTACTTAGCAATCAATACAACCATTTTCTATGATACCAAAATTAAATGACCCTCCAATTTTTACCTACATTTTTACAGGTTTTTTTTACATTTGCTCAATTAAACTAAGTTTAATTTCTCAGGGTCATTTTTTTTCCAACAATTAGTCCGGGATTTAAATTCCTACTAATAGAAATATATTAGTTTAATCATTGAAATATATGCACATACATATGATGATGTATGTGTTCCTCTTGTTTAAATCAGAGTATATATATATTTTTCAAATTTGTAAACAAGATCCAGTTCTGTTTGATTTGAATTTAAAATTAATCCAATCATAATTTAAATTCCTATATTCTTTGATATTTGCATCATATAAGTAGACCCTGTTCATATTTGTTTGTACTGGATTTGATCATACAAACCATGATTTTTTTTGCATAGTTTAAATGTTTGATATTTGATTAAGTATCAGAAAATGGTATCTACATTTTTCATTTTCAACTTATGTATTTTTCTTTAAACCGCTCCTGTTCTTGGCTTATACCATATTACACAGCACAAGTAAATCATTTAATTACTTGTTTTTAAGTTTTCTATGATAAAGTACTGGATTTTTAAAATGTTTTAAAAAGTGAACAACCACTATGTTTTAAGTTAACCAGGCTTAGAATTTCAAAATGCTTCCTGGATTGATAATACCAATCAGCTAAGAATGCATATTTATCATTAGTATTTGAAAGAGATCTTTGACAAAACACTTGCTAAAGTAACAAATAATTTAAAATGCATTTTTATTTTCAAGCTGCAAACCAACATTATCAACCAAGACCCCATCCTTTTGAAGCTAGTTGAACCATGTGGCTGTGTTAACCAGGCACCTTGTTCATGGCAATTGATATGCCATTCATTTGCATGGTGTCTGCAACCTTTTCAAACCATTTGTTCTTCCCAAAACAACTTAGGAATGAACTTAAACCTTCACAAAATGTTTCAGTAAAAGCAACCAAACACTTAAAAATATATTTCAAAATTAAAACCCGATGTTTAGCTTCATAACTAACTGCTTTTGATTGAATAAAACATGACTAGTTCATATAAGTGTTTGTAAGGCAATGCTCACTATACTTATATCATTTTCACAGATTTTACAAAGATAATTTTCAAGTCTATTTTTTTTCTGATTCAACCCAGATAATACTTCAATTCTTTAAACCTTAAGGCGTAGCAAAATTCAACAGAAAAACATCTAGTTTAATCTAACTTAGCCAACACATTACATAACATCAAACTCAAACACAACTTTCTCATGAATACATGCGGATAAAATCATCTTAGGCTCTTATTAAAACTAGCAAGCATGCTCATCCACTTCTTTTCCTCACTAGCCATTAACCTTTTCTTCCTATTCAAACTTTGCATTTCCTGAAAAGGGCATTAGTGGCTGCCCCATTTTAAAATGAGATACCCCAGTATGCCATGATCAAACAAGGGTCGGATCTGAGATCTGGTATGAGCAACATCAGAATATTCAAAGCGTTAAGAAAACTGGGTGATGAGCATAAGTACTGATTTTGTATATATGTAATTCCTTTAATCAACTGTTTTACCATGTTTCACAGACTTTAGTTCAAGAATGATATCTTCATCTATCATCAATCTACACATATTTAATTATGTAATCGTGAATATCAATCTACAACATACATATATTCACTGGAACTACCATAGTTTCATTCTAACCAACCTAAGAAATACTCACATTCCTATTTCTTCATTTATAGGTGGTATACATTAATTTAAATACCTAGCCTCGTCTGCTATTAAGGAATCACAGGGACACATTGCAATGAACTAATTCACATCATTGCACAAAGATCTCCGGGCTTAAACAAACCATGTGTCAACTTGCATACATCAAATATAACAAGCATTCTAGCAGCCTTCTTGGCTCACATCCCTCGTTTATTTACTAGATGTCTTGGTTAAAATCCTATCATCAGATAGCTAGTTGAGCCTGACATTGTAAACATAGAATTATCCATGCATCTTACTAGCATACAATTTTCTTTTAAAAACAAGCAGGCAATCATTTTCAAGGATGTTTTCATTATGTTTTCATCTCAATAAAAGGCAAGAACATTTTCAACTGAAAAATAGAGACATGGCGTATAGAATTTATTTTTGATCTACAAGTAACTATGGTTGAACCAGATTCAAGATCTAGCTTAACCATAATTCTTACCCTGTGGGTTCCTTTTTTTCCTTTAATTAAGGGCTAAGCACATATAGAATTTCTATTGCACCCTTAATTTTTTTCCTTTTTAAGCCTCGGCACTTATACATAGTATAATGCAGCTCATAATATTTTTCTTTATTAAAATTCCCATGCCATAGATCTATAACAATTGAGAGTATTCTTCCCATAATTTTGAAACTCTGGGCCTTAACATTTCTGAGCAAAATAAAAATAAAGTTGCACATCTAAAGGCAAACATTGCAACAGATCAAAGATCACCCAAAAAAATCTATAATAAAATCATAACGGATCTAAAAAAATCCAAAGAGCATTGATAAAATTATATTCAATAACACCAGAAATAAACCAATAGCAATAAAGAATTGGCTGCCTCGTCTTAGGTCTTAATGCCAGGAATTTGGTGTGGTTACTCACCTAAGTTCTTCCTTCTTTGATCAAAAATCCTTGTGTGTTTCTCCTGCCTTTTTTTAATTATATTTCTTTCTTATATTTTTTTAAGCAACTCGGATAAAATGATTTTCTGGTTATAATTGCCCATTTATATACATGTTTTTCTCTAGGGTTTCATCAAGATAAAATTCCACTTTTGTCCTAG
The DNA here is from genome assembly GCA_030765085.1 of Allium cepa. Lineage (NCBI taxonomy): Eukaryota > Viridiplantae > Streptophyta > Magnoliopsida > Asparagales > Amaryllidaceae > Allium > Allium cepa. Next base: position 603,322,496 of record CM060945.1, on the reverse strand, counting down.
CTATTATCATGTATTTTACATTTTATATTTTTCACATTTCCATCCTTAATCACCCCGGCTGCATTAGCTGTTTATGGACAGTACTTTCCTTCTTTTGATTTTCAGAAATGGTTATTTTTGAATATCTCTCACTTATTTAAATCATGTTGAAAGTGTGACCATTATACTTTTGCTTATTTCTGAATATCCTCTTTGCTATTTTTTGCCTACACGTACACATGCTTACTTGTTTAGTGTTTTATGCCAATTTAATGTTACTTCTTTTTCTTAGCTTTAACATTTTCTGCCCACAGAAAATATACATGTGTATAAGTAAATAAATATTTATTTTATTTAATTTTCCCCTGTTTCACAGAAAGTATATTTAAGCATACATTTCATTTTTAACTTAAGTTACGCTTATGTTACAATCCAATGCTTTTGAACAAAGAATTTACTCTCTCATTTTTAAATAAGAAATTTTTCTGTTTTTTTAGTATCTAAATATATTCCTTGTTTCAATGTGTATACATATTTATTTTCACAAAAAGTCTTTAATTTCAATGTATACAGAAAAAATATTTAATTTGATTAATAACTCATATTTCAAAATCATATTTGAAATGCTTCCTTCCTTTGTTTTTTTTTATTTATCATTACCATTTCATTTTTTTAGAAATTTTAAATCCTTTCCTTGTGCCATTTTCAGTGTGCATGTGCACACATATCTCTACACATCATTCAATTCAAAACTCCATCAATATTTGAAACAAATATTTTTAAACTGAATTGTTTTATTAAAATAATTTTCCTTAAAATTTTTGGGGTATTACACTTTTAAAGGAGTTTATATGTTTAAAATAGGTCGTAGATTAAAGTAGTTTATATATTAGAAATAGTTTATATAATAAAATAGGTTATATATAGTAAAATAGTTTGTATATTAGAAATAGTTTATAATAGTCTAAAATAGTTTAAAATAATTTTTAATAGTTTAAAATAGTTTAAATAGTTTAAATAGTTTAAATGTTTAAAACAGTTAAAATAGTTTAACATAAAATGGATTAATTATTGGAAATGGTTTATATAGTAAATAGTTTGAAAATAAAAAATATGAAATTTTAAATATGATAGATTTTTAAACATTTTAAATTAAAATAATTAATATGAAAATAATATCAAATCAAACTATTTCTTTTATTTCAACAAATTTGGACCATATCCAAATTCCAAATCATCAAACTTACAAATTCACATAAAACCATTTCAATTTATATCGATTTCAAATCCATTTAAATTTACTTCTTCAAACAATTCATTTAAACCAATTTCAATTTCAACATTTCAAAGCTTGGATTTTGGAAATAATTCAGTTTATATAAATCTAATTTTTATTTCGAAATATCTTTTAATTGGATTCAAAAACTAAGGATTTTAAATTATTTAATTTAACCACTCCGGTGTCTGTATATAATTTTCTACCTTACGGTCAAGAGATACACTATCATTTCAACCCGCAATAATTTTGAACTATGGGTATATATCATTTCAGCCTGCAACCCTAAGTTAAAAATCAAAATCCATAAAATCGCTCGAGTTTATCATATCAACCCATAATGATTTTTTTCTTAATCTATAAGTCCATTCGGGTATATATCATTTCAACCCATTGTGATTTTCCTAGCAATACCTAAGGGAACTTGAAGTGTGATAACAACATATAAATAAACACACATTCAATCATCCAAATATCAACAATTAAACATCCATCACAATCACAAATATGCCAATAAATCACAACAATTAACTGATTATCATTAACAGGTATTTCGCCGATAATTTAAAATTCAATATTAAATTAGATGGTGATTATATTTAAAAAAAGTTAGATTTAATTGGGATGTCACATTAAATATGCCAAACGGCAATTAATCAATTTCTAATCACATTACAAATTTAATTTAACTAACATAAGATAATTTAACAATAGTGAGTGGGTTAAAACACTCACCTTTGAATTTTCGACTATCTAAAATCCAAAAAATTGCCCAAATTTGAACAGTCTCATAATGCAGCTAGACTAGTTCCATAATGTCCATAATTTAGATACGCTCGCAATGGATAAAACCACGCGTGGGTCCAAACTCGTATGCAAAAGTTATAACGATTAGAAGATTAAAATTTAAATTTTAAATAAAATTAAATCAACGGTGGAATAGTAATTTTCTTACATAAAAACCCTACCTATTATAGTAAACGAACGAGTACTATCCATCTCGAACGCTGATGGCCGCCAACCTCCAAGCTCCAAACGTCGCTACTACAGGCACCTCGACCAAATCTAACCATGCCGCCACTTCCCCCTTCCTTTGTCGCCCCTCTGGGCTCCATCGCGGTGAACGCATCGCCTCCAGGCCATCTAAAACACACATGGCCGCCGCAAGTTTTATTGCTATTTTCTATCGATCTTCGACGACCATTCGACCAACGAACACTACCAATGAGACCTACATTCCATCCTCTTCCAAATGCCGCATCGCGATCGTCAAACGGTCAATAGTCCACGTTGGAACGTAAACCCTATAAATTTACGGCCGACATTCATCCTCGATTTCTACCAAATCATAAAATAAATTACTGCAGTAGATTGCGCTCGTCGAGAGCATTCCAACGATATATAATATGGCATAGTTTTAAGGAGTTTGATTTTCGATTTGAATTTGAAATTGAATAAGGATTTTGAATCTACATCCATTGAAGAAGGAAGAATTGGCAAATAAATGAATAGGCGGATACATACAGAAATAAGAAAATGAGAAGCAACTAGGGTTTATAGCAGCCTATATATAGATAGAGCTGAAATAGAAAAGGATGGACCAGATCGATTTGGATTGAAACAATAACAATTGCCTGAAAAGCCCGTTTCGTTACAAAACAAAAATGAATCATCTAATTTATCAAAATATAAGTTTTCAATATTTTTAAAGACAATGGAACTAGTTTTAAAAATCAATTTCATTGTATATAGAAGTTAGCTTTTAAAATCATCTTATTTTAATTTAATTCATTAAATTAATTTCCACGCGTTTCGAGTCCGCACGATCAAACGAAAAGTCTGATCGCTACGATACTTGAAATCTTACAATAATTCATTGTTATGGATCCGATGAAACTGGTTCCATCGAAATTTGAGACGGTGGCCAAAATGGATAATTTCACGTCAATTAAATAAATTATTATTAAATTAATTAATTAATCAACTTTCAAAATTTTAAATTTAATACTTAACAATTTACATCATTCTTGATTTCCTAGACTTTTATAATCGTTTAAAACAAATTTTCATGTCCAATTCAATATCCAGATATTTCACTAATTACAGCGTTTAATTTCAATTACAATTAATTCATTAATTAATATTTAATTTCCAATAAATTCATTTATTTGATTTACATCTTATTATTCAATTAATTATTTCTTTATGGATATAATTAACAAAAGTTTACATCTTATTAAATTCATATTTTTACATTTATCATATTTTACAATATTAATGCAATATTTATTTAGATTAAATTCACATTGACTTCCAAAATTAATTCAACAGATCAAACAATAAGACCATAAATAAGCAATTGTTACCCTTACGTAATTTAATCACATTTATAAGTTTATTGTTTACAAACAAATGTTATAATTACTTACAGATCACTGATTTCATATCCAATTCGAGTTATTACATATAATCTCACCAACTAATACAACATTGAATTTATTTCCTTATTTACAATTTCTAACCATTTGTCTTTATAATTATTTCAGTTACTTTAAATTACATTAAAATAGTTGTCAATAATATTGAAACAACATTATTAAATCATATTTTAACTATTTTCCCATTAATAAATCGTAAATTTGAATTTCTTACAATATTAAATACCAAAATATTATTTAACTTAATATTTTTAATTGACGAAAAAATATGGGTCGTTATCCTGTCCCCTACTCAAAGCTTTTCGTCATCGAAAAGGAACGAGAAGGAATTAAAAAACTAATATATTTTACTCAAATTATAAATTTATAACAACTTTAAATTTACAAGGTTAAGTATTTAAATAAAATATATCAATTTATAAACAGTTTAATTTACATCATTTAGTTTAATAAGAACTTGAAAATAACTTAACTTTCACAAAATTTTCTAAGTCCGAAATTCACGAAAAATTTCGATAGAGTCTCCTCTGTACGGATAGGTCCGGGAAAATAATAATATCAATAATTACAATGTATATATCACATTTCAAAAATAAATATCCCAACCCATGGATAACCAATAAAATATTGCTATAAAACCGTAATCCGAAAATGTATCTATTTATCGGGAAAATAAAGCTTTATTTATGAAACCAAAAGCGGTAGCTGTTGCTTCCATAAACCTGTATTTCATTTATATAATCCTAAGAAGTTTATAATTATGTAGAAAGAGAAATATTTAATTTGTTTCAATTAATAACAAAACAAATCAACACAACATAACAATAGTCACATGTAAACAAAACAACATGACCATCGTATGTAACAAAGGAATCAATCATACATCCATAGCAACCAAACTAATGATTTGTTCAAGTTTAGAAATTTTTAATCGTACAATGTGATAAATAAACTATTAAGTGTACCCTACGCTCAATAGCCTTAAATAATTACTGAATAGGTTATTTATACATCCTAATATAGTTAGAAGTATCCTTTCCCAATCATCCCATAAGCCAAAACAACCAAAAATTTCAAATATTATTTAAGTTTGTCCTTATAAATTTGCCTTCATATCATTTATTGTTCATTTATTTTCATTTATTCATACGATGATTATTTTATTAATTAATTTATCTTCATTACTTACAAGATTTATATCTCATTCGATATTTTAAATCATCATTGAATACATGTTAAGTATTACATACATTTCATTTTGGTTTATTCACATTTATTATTTACTTATAATCCTTGATATGCATTTAATACTAATATTCAATAGTGGATCATTTCTGTCATTTTGTTGAGTTTATATCTGATGCAGCACGATCAATAGAAATTCAGAAGTTAGACCATTCGCAAGATAAGTCGTGCACAAGTCAACTGAGGGAATCATGTGAGATGGGTATACGAGTTAGAAGCCAACATTCAAGTCGTTTACGACTCAGGAGGGAAAAATTAAGTCGTCTCCGACTTAAGGAACCACGTGGGAAAAGAATCCGACCTAACCTGTTTTTAAGTCGAGTCCGACCTAAAGAAGTACGACCTATGATTCTTGAAGGGATGAGTCGTTCACGGGTAAGTGGAAACATGAGTCGTTTCCGACTTAACAAAGCTTGGAGGGATGAGCTACGGTTTAACAAGAAGAAGGAGAAGGTTCCAATTGATGAAGACTTGAGTCGGTGGAAAGGTTACGACCTAGTTGAGTCGTTCGGAATTGTCTCGCGTGAAGGGATAGGCCGCAGAGGACTTGAAAGCTTGAGTCGTTGGAAGAATGTTGAGTCGGTGAAGCCATGAGTCGTAAGTCATGACATGATGTTGTAAACTGTTTGTGTTTGAGTCGTTTGCATTATGCTGAGTCGTAGGGAGTTCAGTCGCTTGCGTTGAGTCGGTGCCGACCTAGGAGTTTTACAGTTTGTGTTGTAGTGAGTCGTGAGTCGTGCCTTGCTTGAGTCGGTTGCGTATGAAGTGTTGTAACTGAAGTGTGTAGCGTCTGTTGAGTCGGCCACGACTTAGTTGAGTCGGGAGGTATGAGTCGGTCACGACTTAGGGACTGGGTCGAAAACTCTATAAATAGGGGCGTGTGTTGTACATTTAGGGGGTTGTTGATTTTGAAATAAAACTTCTTGTTGATTGCTTTGTGCTTTCTTCTCCAATTGGTAGTTGAGTGTAATCTCCTATCTCCACTCACGTCATTCGAGTGCGCTCGAATCCACGTTTGTTGAAGCCGATTCACGGAATCTAGTGCGCTAGATCAACGTGCGAAGAATCGTAGATCTTTGAACACGGTATAGTGCGCTATCAACGTGTTTGAGATAGCTAGAGTTCGGTATCTTTGGATCAACGAACTTGGGCATTTTGGTATCTTCAACTCACCGATTGTTACATTTCACCGATTGAAGTTTTGTTTGATTAATCCGCTGCGTCATTTATTGGTATCAGAGCCATACTTAGCCAATCATTGCTAAGTTGATTCTTGGAGCCAAGTTTTTGAAGTTTTTGAAGTTTTTGAAGTTTGAAGGAGTTCATTGTGTTCTTGTTGAATTTGTAACAACATTAGAGTGTTTGATTCATTTCATTTTGGATCGAGGAGTTGGATATTGTTTGGATTTTGTCTTGGAGTTTTGCGCGCCAAAATTTGAAGTGTGGAGCCGTGTAGAAGCCATTGCCGATCTAAGAAGTTGGACCGAGGCAAGTCATAGCCGTTACAAGGTTGAGCCGTGTTGAACCATTGCCGAGCTAAAGCCTTGCCGAGTTAAGTGTTGAACCGTAACTTGTTGAAACTTTGGAGATTTGTGTTTGAATTGTAGAAGTTTGTGAAGTTTTCAATCATGCCACCAAGGAGAGCTAATCGTCATCAAAATGTTGAAGCTTTGTATCGTAGAGAAGAAGCCGAGCTTATGGAACAACGTATTAATGAAAAGTTTGATGAAGGCATTGGAAAATTGGAGAAATTGATGAATGATTTGAATCAAAGGAGGAGATCACCAAACTCGAACCATGGAGGAAACCGAGTTTCGCCATCGGTTACGGAAGCGAGGAGGGTATCACCACATTCTTGTAGAGATAGAAGAGAAACATCAATTTCATCGCGAAGAGATCATCATGACTATGCACATGAAGAGAGAAGAAGTCAACGTGAATTTGACAATGAAGCATATAGAGATGAAGAGAGACATAGTCAAAGAAGCATGCATGAGCGAAGGGATGATAATGGTCGAGATCGATGTAGACGTACTTTTGATTTTGTTGAAGAAGGTGATAGAGCTAGTATTCATTATCGAGATCGAGACCAAGTTCGAAATTCTTATCGGGATGTTGAAGATGATCGTCGGTGGGAATCGGGTATGAAAATGGAAATTCCGGAGTTTAAAGGCGGAATGGTAGCAGAAGAATTTCTCGATTGGTTATCTAATGTGGAGGAAATCTTTGATTTCAAGGAGGTCCCCGAGAATAGAAGGGTGAAGTTGGTTGCTACTAGGTTGAGGGGGAGAGCTTTGGCGTGGTGGCAGCAAACTAAACTAACCAGGGAGAGAATGGGGAAGTCAAAGATAGAATCGTGGGATAGGATGAAGAAATTGATGAGATCTACTTTCTTACCTTACAACTACCAATCACTTATGTACCAGAGGTTGCAGAATCTGAGGCAAGGGACGAAGTCTGTTAGTGATTATGCTGATGAATTTTACCAACTCATTGCCAAGAATGATATTATGGAGACAGAAGAACAGCTAACTGCTAGATTCATTGGGGGATTGAGAATGCAGATCCAGGATATGGTTAATATGTTCGATCCTAGATCCGTTGCAGAAGCACATCAGAAAGCGTTAGCTTGGGAGAAGCAAGGAAGGCGTGGAGGTGGTGTGTTTACTAATTCCAATAATCAAGCCAGGGGTGTTGGTGGAAGTGCTAATGTTCCTAAACCTGTTTCAAAGCCAGTGGTGAAGGAGGCTGAGAAGGCAAAGGCTAGCAGTGTTTTCAAATGTTATAATTGTCAGGAGTTGGGTCACAAGAGCAATGAATGTCCGAAGCCGAAGAAGAGAACCATGGTTGCAGAAGTTGAGGAGGATAATGGTGAGGAGGCAGAATGTTCAAATACACCTTATGTTGAGGAGGAAGAAGAATTGTTTGGAGATGAAGGTTGTAATCTTATGATGAGGAGGTCATGTCTTACACCAAAGCAAGAGGAGGATTGTAGTTGGTTGAGAAGCAATATTTTTCAGTCGACATGCACTATTCTGGGGAAAGTTTGCAAGTTCGTTATTGATGCGGGAAGTTGTGATAATATTATTTCTACAGAGGCAGTGAGGAAATTGAACTTGAAGACTGAGAAGCATCCTAAACCGTACAAGTTAGCATGGTTAAGGAAGGGTGGTGAAGTGAAAGTGTGTCGAAGAGCTTGTGTTAATTTTTCTATTGGGAAGAAGTACAAAGATGAAATTTGGTGTGATGTAGTGGACATGGATGTTTGTCACTTGTTGTTGGGCAGACCGTGGCAGTTTGATAGAGCAGTACAACATGATGGTCGTGCCAATAGTTACAGTTTCGTGTTCGAGGGTACTAAAATCACTTTGGTTCCCAAGAAACAGCAACAGAAGGAGAGCAAGCTAGAAGAGATTGAAGAATTGAAAACTCTGTTGACTTTGAAGGAGTTTGTCAAGGAAGTCGAAGAAGAACCAGAAGTGTTTTTGTTGATTGGGAGAGAGAGTAGTGAAGAAGTTGAAATTCCAGAAGCAGCAAAGCCAATTTTGAAAGAATTTGAAGATGTCTTTCCAGAGGAGTTGCCTAAGGAGTTACCGCCACTTAGAGATATTCAACATCAAATTGATCTTGTTCCGGGAGCAGTGTTACCACATCGACCACATTACCGAATGAGTCCGAAGGAACATGAGGAGTTACGAAGGCAGGTGGAAGAGTTGTTGGAACAGGGACGTGTTCAGGAAAGCTTGAGTCCTTGTGCCGTGCCAGCATTGTTAGTACCAAAGAAGGACGGAACTTGGAGGATGTGTACAGATAGTAGAGCTTTGAATAAGATCACTGTCCGATATAGGTTTCCTATGCCAAGGTTGGATGATTTGTTAGATCAATTGAGTGGGGCAACTATATTTTCGAAGATTGATTTGAAGAGTGGTTATCATCAAATTCGAATCAGACCTGGAGACGAATGGAAGACAGCTTTTAAGACGAGAGAAGGGTTATACGAATGGTTGGTCATGCCATTTGGTTTGTCAAATGCACCTAGTACATTCATGCGGGTGATGAATCAAATCTTTAGACCGTTCATTGGGAAGTTCGTTGTGGTTTATTTCGATGATATTCTGATATATAGCAGGAGTATGGAGGAGCATGTTCTACATTTGAGGGAAGTGTTGATTATTCTTCGTGAAGAACAATTTTATGCTGCTACGAAGAAATGTGTGTTTATGACGCACAGTGTTTTATTCCTGGGTTATGTTGTTTTAGGAAAGGGTATTCAAGTGGACCAGAGTAAAGTTGAAGCTATTAGAAATTGGCCACAGCCGAGAACTATCACTGAAGTTAGAAGTTTTCATGGATTGGCATCATTCTACCGAAGGTTCATTCCACATTTCAGTAGTGCGATGGCACCAGTTACCGATTGCATGAAAGGGAAACAATTTGTATGGTCAGAAGAAGCGGGGGTTGCTTTTGAGAAGATCAAGGAATTGTTGACGACAGCGCAAATTCTTGTTCTACCTAATTTCCAGTTATTGTTTGAATTGCATACTGATGCTTCGAAGGTTGGTATTGGAGGAGTTCTGAGTCAAAATGGGAAGCCAGTTGCTTATTTCAGTGAAAAGTTGTCAGGGGCGAAGATGAGATACAACACATATGACGTTGAATTCTATGCTGTGGTGCAAACGATTAAACATTGGAGGCATTATCTATTTCAGAAAGAATTTGTTCTGTACACTGATCATGAGGCATTGAAGCACTTACAGGGGCAGGATAAAATTTCAGCAAGACATGCATCTTGGATTGCATATTTACAGCAATTTACTTTTGTCGTTAAGCACAAATCAGGGATGACAAATCGAGTAGCTGATGCTTTGAGTAGGAGGAGTCATTTATTAACGACAATGAAAGTTGAAGTGACGGGTTTTGAGATTTTGCCGGAGATGATTAATGAAGATCCTTACTTTGTGAAATATGTTGAGCAAGTGAAGGGTGAGAGTACCGATGAATTTACGTTGGTTGATGGTTTTCTGTTTAAAGGGAATCGTTTGTGTATTCCAGACTGTAGCTTGAGGTTGAAAATTGTCAAAGAGTTACACGAAGAGGGGCATGTGGGCCGTGATCGTACTTTGAAATTGATTTCACAGTCTTACTTTTGGCCGTCGATGAGAAGAGAGGTTGAGAGATTTGTGGAGCGATGCCATATTTGCCAGGTTTCAAAGGGAACAGCGACGAATGCAGGGTTGTATATGCCATTACCAGTACCATCTAAGCCATGGGTTGATATTAGCATGGATTTCGTTTTGGGTTTGCCTAGAACTCAAAGGGGAAATGATTCGATATTTGTTGTAGTGGACAGGTTTTCGAAGATGGCACATTTTGTTGCTTGCAAGAAGACAGCAGATGCAGTTCGAGTGGCACAGTTATTTTTCAAGGAGATTTATCGACTTCATGGTTTACCAGAATCTATTGTTTCTGATCGAGATACTCGTTTTCTGAGTCACTTTTGGCTGAGTTTGTGGAAGATGATGGGAACGAAACTGAAATGTAGTAGTGCTTATCATCCGCAAACTGATGGGCAGACAGAAGTTGTTAACAGGTCATTGGGAAATTTGTTGCGTTGTCTTGTACAGGATAATTTGAGAAGTTGGGACATGAAGCTATGCCAGGCAGAATTTGCTCATAATCATGCAGTGAATCGTAGCACAGGATTCAGCCCGTTTCAGATTGTTTATTCAAATTTACCCAGGGGGCCGTTGGATTTAGCAGTAGTACCACAGTCGAAGGGAACAGTTAAACGGGCTGCTGATTTTGTTGATGAGTTGACTGAATGTCATAAAATCGTTCAGGAACGATTGGAGAAATCGAATGAGAAGTATAAGAAGTCTGCAGATTTGAAGAGACGAAATATTGAATTTAACGAAGGTGATTTGGTTTATGCTGTTTTAACCAAGGATCGTTTTCCAGTGGGCGCATATAATAAGTTGAAAGCCAGAAAAATTGGTCCTGTCGAAGTTGTGAAACGAATTAATGACAATGCTTATAAATTGAAGCTGCCGGAGGATATTTACACTTCTGACGTATTCAATATTAAGCATCTGGTGCCATATTATGGAGATAAACATTTTGATGAAAAAGAATTTATAAATTCGAGGACGAATTTTTCTCAACCAGGGGAAGATGATGCAGCACGATCAATAGAAATTCAGAAATTAGACCATTCGCAAGATAAGTCGTGCACAAGTCAACTGAGGGAATCATGTGAGATGGGTATACGAGTTAAAAGCCAACATTCAAGTCGTTTACGACTCAGGAGGGAAAAATTAAGTCGTCTCCGACTTAAGGAACCACGTGGGAAAAGAATCCGACCTAACATGTTTTTAAGTCGAGTCCGACCTAAAGAAGTACGACCTATGATTCTTGAAGGGATGAGTCGTTCACGGGTTAGTGGAAACATGAGTCGTTTCCGACTTAACAAAGCTTGGAGGGATGAGCTACGGTTTAACAAGAAGAAGGAGAAGGTTCCAACTGATGAAGACTTGAGTCGGTGGAAAGGTTACGACCTAGTTGAGTCGTTCGGAATTGTCTCGCGTGAAGGGATAGGCCGCAGAGGACTTGAAAGCTTGAGTCGTTGGAAGAATGTTGAGTCGGTGAAGCCATGAGTCGTAAGTCGTGACATGATGTTGTAAACTGTTTGTGTTTGAGTCGTTTGCATTATGCTGAGTCGTAGGGAGTTGAGTCGCTTGCGTTGAGTCGGTGCCGACCTAGGAGTTGTACAGTTTGTGTTGTAGTGAGTCGTGAGTCGTGCCTTGCTTGAGTCGGTTGCGTATGAAGTGTTGTAACTGAAGTGTGTAGCGTCTGTTGAGTCGGTCACGACTTAGTTGAGTCGGGAGGTATGAGTCGGTCACGACTTAGGGACTGGGTCGAAAACTCTATAAATAGGGGCGTGTGTTGTACATTTAGGGGGTTGTTGATTTTGAAATAAAACTTCTTGTTGATTGCTTTGTGCTTTCTTCTCCAATTGGTAGTTGAGTGTAATCTCCTATCTCCACTTACGTCATTCGAGTGCGCTCGAATCCACGTTTGTTGAAGCCGATTCACGGAATCTAGTGCGCTAGATCAACGTGCGAAGAATCGTAGATCTTTGAACACGGTATAGTGCGCTATCAACGTGTTTGAGATAGCTAGAGTTCGGTATCTTTGGATCAACGAACTTGGGCATTTTGGTATCTTCAACTCACCGATTGTTACATTTCACCGATTGAAGTTTTGTTTGATTAATCCGCTGCGTCAATATCACTTACTTAAACAGTATTTGCAACGACCAAGATTTTAGCCATCGGATAGGGTAATTAACTGATTTTAATTATTGGAATATAAATTTTTATTAATCAAATAGATGAATTTTCTGATATTTAAAATATCTTAATATATAAACTGATAATACTATATTTAATTTTAAAATTTAAATATCTGAATATGATGGATTTTATAGATATATGTATATATAAACCCCACCATTAAAAATTTAAGATGGAATATCCATATAAGTATGTATAAATATAAATATATGCAAGTTAATGATGTTTAAATATATATATATATATATAAGTCTATTAGTATATATATGTATATATGCCATACGAAGTAACGTATTAGAAAAACTATATAAATGTGTGTGTGTGTATATGTATGTATATGTGATGACAAGGTAAATGTAAGTATATGTGCATGTATATATGCTTAAAAGATAGTGTAATGAGATTATATATGGATATATATAAAGTAAAAACTTCATGATAATAAAACTCCTAACTTTAGATGAAATAAATATATGCAGATATGATAAAATATATACAAGTATTTGAGCATGCATGTAGGTTAAATTAAAATAGTGGGTGGTTATATATATATATATATATATATATATACACGAAAGTGTTTATAATAAAATAGTTTATATGAAATAAGTTATACAAGAAGTAATAAAAACAGCATGTTAAATTTATGTTGATATATGGTCAAAAACATGTACATATGGTCAAAGTGTATAGGAAATAAATATATACAAAAAAGGATGAATATATGCAAGGGAACATCATCATGGAAAAACCTCATTTCAAGCACATAAAAGATAAAGTCTCTCATAATAAATCAAATCATCTTATCAAATCAGCCAGCAAATCAAAAGAGGAAAAAAGTATAGAATATTAAAAAAACCTGTACAGGTATATATCCTCTTCCCTTTAGCTTGCACTATACACTTCCACTCCCTATATATACATATACAAATCACTACCTTATTTTCTTTCATATCTACATCCTAGTTCACCAATGGAAAAAAAGAATCTGACATAAAATAAAAACAAGAATCAACTTAAGTATTCAAGCCTAAAGATTGGCAGAGTAGCAGTTCTTCTATTTCCAAAAGACTATGAGTAACACAACCTTGTTGTGTATGTATAACTATGTTTTTGGTTAAATCTTTGATCTATAGAAAATGAATATGAATTGATGCGAACCTAGAATGTATATTTGTAATATTATGCAACCTGTAACTCAAAGAACCACTGATCTCCTCATAGGTTCTTTGTTTTTTCAAAAAAAGAACATCAATTAACGTCAAAAATTTACATCTTGCCAACTAATTAGTTTTATAGTATGATTCCAAAAGGGAAGTTGTTTATTTTTGAGTATATATCATTGTAAAATTTGTTTCATTCGACATCATTTAGTGTAGAGAGAAAAAAGTTAAGATTACAGTAACTAATGCATAAATGATTGGAATTCGAATATCATATTTTCATCAATAAATTACATGAGTGTGTTCGTTACAAAAATCACGAATTTTAAAGGGGGTTTGAAGATTTTTAAGTATGTATGGAGGTAGGAATCGATAGACGAACGTAGGTGGGTTTTTTGTCAAATTTGGGCGAAGTGACGTACTTCGGGGCGAAGTGGTTGGCGTGGAGGTGGCCCAGGAGGTAGCGCATCCATTAAAAATGGTGGAGGGTTTTCTTTTAGCTTGTGATGGCCAAATAAGGTAGGTTTAGGATTAGAAAGGGGTTTTGGAATGGTCCGGGTTTCGAGGCAATGGTGACGAGAAGGAAGGGAAGGAGATGTGTGCACCTGGGGGAAAGTGAAGAGGATTTCATGGTGGAGCTCAAGGAAATTTTTGGTGGTGGATAATCGATCGTGGTGATGTGGCGAGACAAATGGGGTGGCACGGTTTTGTCCAGGCTTTGGTTGAGCTGTTCGAATTTCGAACAAAGGGATAGACAAATAAGGCTTTAGTCGCGTTATGATGGTCGTAGGTGACTTGCGAGGCAGGGCGGTGGCAAGGTTCGATCGCCAGAGTACGTGTGCACTCTACTGGTTCGAATGGGAGAAAGGAAGCAGAAGACGGAAGAAAGGAAAAGAGAAGGGGAAGAAGAAAGAGGGCCGGGTGGAGATGGGCCGAAGGAAGAAAGAAAGGAAAAGAAAAAAAGTAAAAAAGGAGGAAAGGAACAGAAGAAAAAGAGAAAGGAGGAGAAAAAAAGAGAAAGATGAAGAAATGGAACTTATATATTTATTTTTCTTTAAACTCCAAATCTTTTGTCATTTTAAATATAAACCAACACAAAGATTTTTACATCTTAATCCTATTACCGTATTATAAATTAGTATTATGGACTTTTCCCGTAATTTTAAGTTTAATGATATTTTATATTTAAAAATGGGAAGTAATTATATTATTATTATTATTTAACTTAAAACTTATGCAAATTAAACAAATTTTATATTTAATAGGGTGTTGATTTTAATTAACTAATAATAAATTGTTGTATAATTTCTTTAATTTGTAGTTAATTTGGATTAAAAACATAAATGGATTCGGTTAATCAAGGTTAATAAAACCCTGATGTGTGATTTATTTTGACATTTGTTATTGATCATTAAATTAGTTAACAATCTATATCTTGGCTTAATTCTATTGGATATTTAATTCAATTATTCTTGTATATGCCATCAAGTGGTCAAACTAAGTTAGATTAAAATGACGATACGTTTTATTTGAAATAAACGGTCTATAGTAAATTCCCATATGTGGATATAGTCACCTAAATATAAATTGTTTATTTCAACAATTTACTATTTTTGTTAAATTTATTGCTTGGATTCGAAGAGACCGGGATCGGATATCAGCGTTATCCAGAACCACATCGATTTGATAATCACAACAAACCTTTACGGTTTTTATTTTGGATCCCAATAAGCTGGAATTTAATTGATTCTGGTATTTTAACAAGTATTGTACTTAGACACTAGAAAATATCGATGGATTTCTGTAAAAGTGCTTTAGTTATAATAAGATGAAAACTCGTCGTGTTTGTACGAGTTACCTTGGTTTTAAAAAGATTTTTACAACTTCAAAAAATTCAAATTAAGTGTGTTTACTCACTCACGCTGGTTCTCAGCTAACTCGGGTGTTACTTTATTGTAATGCTCGGGTCAGACCGAGTATTACAGAATTTCTGATTAAGACGCTTTGGAGCTCCGGAGACAAGCTGGATGGTAGAGACATATTACATGTATTTGATTATATTCCACTGTGTATTTTAGGGTATATATTCAGAATTTAGGGACAAGTCATTATAACTGTCCAAAATATTATATTGATGACTGTACTCTGATAACTTGTAAGTATATTAACAGTTACAACTTTCCTTTATATAAAATGCAGTTATTGTATATTATATTTTGTTCCGCTGGGATTGTGAAATTATGTGTTGCGGTTATTTCTATTTTCTTCTTCTATCTCTGCTCTTCTTAAACCTTAACAACCTTGTATTTTCGGCACTCTATACAGCGAATGTATCAGTGTCGATTTTCATGGGTCGAAAATCGCTCAGTCGTTAAATACTTACCTTTTTACTTTTAATTTAATTACAAGCATTTCGCAATATTAACTTACATTTATAACATTTCGTGTAACATCGAAACTCTTATTTATAGAAATAATTCCAATTGAACACTTTCATTACTTAAGTTTTACTTGTATAATATCCTACTACATGTTCCTATTTAACATTACAGCTTTTAAACATTTCTGGTAAGTTATATATATATATATATATATATATATATATATATATATATATATATATATGTTTAAGAATGCAATTGAATGTTACACAAGTTTATCTTATTTATTTTAGTTAACAAAATGTCCAATAATTACATCTTAAATTTCATATCTTTTGATTTACAAGTTACAAATTTACAGTTATTAATATAACCAAGATTTCATTCATTATAATAATTAAAATTTCTAATTTAAAGAAACTTAAGAACTAAATACTGGGTTCCGTTTTCAAATCATTTTAAAATAATATAGATACTAGTATCTTTTGTATATCAATCATATTTAGAAATTAAAATTAAGATTTTTTTTATGAAAACAAATGTGCAGTAAAACTATTACAGCGGTCTTCCCATTTGAAACTCGAAAATGAACATCATGATGTGTGCACTCATCACCGAAAATATTTTTCAACGAAAAAAAAGGAGTACAGACCTAATTTCCTTTTAAAATTCCTTTAAAACATTTTTTTCAAATCACATTGGAATATTTATATCTGAAAATAATTGCAAATAGTACTAATATTATATTCCAAAATCTTTTGAAAACAAATTTCAAAACCTTGGAACTTAAGTTCTCAAATTTTCAGTTCTTATTTACTTTATTGTAAATCCTATTTTACAATCAATATTTATAAAATTTCGCCACCTAACAAACAACATATCACATCCAACCATATCATCTATAAAAATAATTCTTTTATTTACAAAAGATAATACTATGTAAAATTATTTAATTTGCCTAAATTTCAAAACAATATTGTGTTTGTCTACCCTAATAGGCTTTAGAAATCCGTATTGATGCCATAGTGTCCTATGTACCGACTGGAATTTATAAATACTAAACGGAACAAAATGACACAATATAAAAACATATTATAATGCTAACAAGTATACTCTCTCATATATATACACTCAAAACAACTCATTCTAGGGTATTACTACTCTATCCCTAATGAGTCAACTCCATAAAGCTAAGGTTATCGTTAAACCAAAGCCGTAATACCAAATGTAACGACCTACCTTTTTGGACGATTTAAATTGACAACAAACCACACACGTCAACTCAAACCATTCAAAAGGGAGGATTGTTATTGGGGTAAATAAGAAAATAAGAGAAAAGAAAGGAAAAACAAAAAATGGAATCTCATAGTGGAATGACAAAATATGATAATCAAATAAGCAGTTTATGAAGCTGTTTTACAAATAACATTTGATTACACTTTTACAATACAGATTAGAGTTATACATACAACAGGAATAAATAATGCAGTGTAACAACATGATGCAATGGAATAAATATAAATATAGTAATAGTACTAAATTTTCATCTTCGTCCTCCAAAAAAATAATCTTCAATACATTGAAAAGCTCAGACTGACCCGAGCGTAATGAAAAGACAAAACACTTGAGTCAGAATATGTAAGTTAAATCAACAGTAAATAAACATGATTGAAAGGGTTCGAAGTTGTTTATGGAATTTTACATCTCCTATATAGTGCCTAACGTGCGTGCAATAACTTAAGAGATGTTTTGGATTCCATCTCTCAAGGATCCGTTAAACTATCCACATACATAGTACAATACACTATTATAATATGTCTAAAGTAAAGAAAAGCATTAAAATAGCATTAAGGCGTTACACATATCCTCCTTAACACATTTTAATATTCCTGTTGTATATATAGATACTGTAAGTGCCACCAAACCAGTGGTTTACTCAGTGAGCACTCCATAGGAACGGTACAAACCAAACTCATAATGGGCGCGATAAGGCATGTGACAAGGCACGCGAGGAAATGCTAGGATTGAGTTCTGCCATTTACACTTCTGGACTGGTGCTAACGCATAACAGCTACTACCGCATACCTCGAAACACACTCCCAAATTCAATCGATGGGTGGCCACCAAATCAATCACAAAGTAATAAATATGGCATCGAAGAAATGTGTCTGATAGGAGGAGTGACCTCACTTAGCCCGGTAGCTCATGTTTTAGCCACATCAAGCTGACTCGCGGGAGTCATGGATGTGTTAATACCTCATACAGAATCGTTCGTCAAACCATCCTACTTCATTTTGGATTGTCCACCATGTTCACTGTTGTTAAATTGGTTTACTGTATTGGCAAAGAGTGTGACAATACCCGATCCGGTGTCTTTAATAACCAAACGCGTATTTCACACCTGATGGTTCATTTACATTTCAAACAATTCATACTTCATATAAAAATATCATATTCACTTAAGAAATCATACCACTTTCGAAATCATTATTTACTTCCGTAACAGATAGGGATTTTCTATCCTCGAAAATCGACATCAATACGCCCATTGTATAAAATGTCGAGCAGTCGAGTGTCGGAAATACCAGTTCATTATGGGTGAAGAATAAATGATAGAAGAAAAGAAACAAAACATCACATAATCTCACAATCACAACGGGACAATATATAATATACAATAACAGATTTTAAATATAAGGACTGTACTGTTAACGTAAGCACCATTATCAGAGTACAAAAATTCAATACATCAAATGGATAGTTATAATAACTTGTCTTGAAGTACATAAATCACACAACGGAAATAACCAAAACGTGGTATACGTCTTAACTCCTCCAACTCGTCTCCTGAGTTCCATAGCATTTTAACCTGAATCTATAATACTCAGTTGGACCCGAGCATTGTAATAAAATAACACCCGAGTCCGTCTGGAAAACCAGCGTGAGAAAACACATTCGGCTTGAATTATTAAATTTTCAAAATCCTTTTAAAACAAAGGTTTCTCGTAAGACCACGTCAACAATAAACACCACGGCTTTTACCTTATGATAACAAAAACAATTTTTCTATCAAAATCGTCTGATCTTATAATAGTGTCTGTAGAAAGTAGATAGAAAATAGCTGAAATGCTTGCATCTCACATTCCAGCATAGTTGGGCACAATCAAAACTAGACGGCGCTTATTAGAGAATGGATTCCATCGAATGAGTGGGCTACTGAGGTACCGCCCACCACCTCTAGAACAACGTACTGAGAACCACGCCGGGATCCCCTGGGGTACAAGACTGGCTGTAACGACCCCTGATTTTTACTGAGTTTAAATTGATAATTAATTTAGTTTTTGAATAAAAATTGTGAACTTTTTTGGTGAATTGGTTGAGTTTCTCCAAATTCAAATAAAAAAATGTGTGTTTATTTTATCAAAGTATAATTAATTTTTAAAACCGATTTCTTTAAAAGTTAAATATCTATATAATGAATGGATGCAAATGTAAAATAAGTCAAAAGAAAAAAATATATTCAAGTGTGTACAAATAAAAATATAAGTATGTAGACTTGGAAAATATATATATAAGTATGAACAAAAGAAAATGTAAATATCTATGAAGCTTGCAAAAGAAGATATATAAATGAAGTATGACATTAACAAAATAAATAAAAAAATAAAAAAAATATGCAAGATGACAAAATATATAAAAATCTAAGTACATACAAAAAGTAAATCCCTAATGAAATAATACATGTACACAAAAAATGGAAACATAAGCAAACAAAAGAAATATCATTTCAGCCAAAAAAAATGATAAGCATAAGCTTATAAAACAAGTATGTACTCATGAAAATAAAGACAATGGAAATTAATGCAAGATCATCTCTAGCACACAATATATATCTATCAGCCACCAAAGAAAAATCTGCTAGTCAAACATACAAGAAAAATCTTTGATATATTGTAAAAAAAAAATTATCCTGTACTGTACAAAACAAAATTTTATCACCCTGTAACTTCTTTCATATATCAACCTGTAACTTGTTTTATAAATATCAACTCCTCATTTCAGTTCGTCCATCAAAACATAAACAAAATCTAAACTTAAACGCCAATTCAACATAAATTACAATACATATCAATGCAACTAAGAGATTAAAAGAAGATCTTCAGCTATCCAGAAAATTCAAGCCTGTGTCAAAAATTGAAGAACTTTGTCATTTCTGGAAACACGGTGAGTAACTTTACTTTTAAAAATTTAAGTAAGAAATTTTGGTTATATGCTAGTTGATTTGAAATGAATATGTATCTTATGGTATCTGCTGTGAATATATGCATGTATGGTATGTGGGTTGTTTTCATTAGAATATTCTCTGTTTTTTACCTTCCAGTATGCAAGTTTTGATTTAAAAATTTAAATCTTGTGATCTTATCGCTGTTTAATTTAAGTTTCAAATGAAAATTGTTTTCTTAACAATAAGCTTTAGTTTTAATTTGTACTTAACTCCAAATGATATTTATTTGGCTTTGGAAACCCAAAATAGCTGAGCAAACTTAAGATAATTCTTAATTTAAACTTTTTAATTCATGAATTCAAGTATATAATCTGAATTCTTATACCTTAACATGATTTTTAAAGCAAAAATTATAATTTTTAGAGCAAGGATTTGAGAGCCGTTTGGGGTTGTTCGAATTGTGCAATTCGAGTTATCTCTGGTGATCTTGATGGTCGGAGGGGTCGAGATTCCTCTTGGAAGTGGAGGAGTCATCAAGGGTTGCAGGAAAAATAGTGAGAGGGTGTACAGATGAACATGGTGGCGGCGGCAAGTGTTTGTAATTTGTAAACCTAGTTTTGATGTGGGTTCGTATTTTGATTCGTTCGTCGTCTGTGATCGATCAAGTGCGACGTGGTTCTGGGGGATGGAAGAGGAGAGGTTAACGAGTAGATAGCCAGAGTTGTATTAATTCTGGTGGTCGGAGCTACGAGAACGAGGCGATGACAGGTTTTGGTTGTGGTGGGTCTCGATGTTTCCAGTTTGTGTTTAACTCGAATTTGATTTCGAGGGGATGATGGAGTTTCGGATGGTCGGGAGTAGAGCATGAAGGATCGTCGAGTTGTTTGACGGCGCAGTGTCGATTGGAGGTGGACGGCGGCGATGTGCATGTGCACGGTGAATAAATTCTGGTGATGTTGTTTTGGTTGGAGCAGGAGATGGATACTCGAGTTTTACTCGAGTTATTTCGTGATTTACTCGAAGTGGTTTAGTGATTGACTCGAAGTAAGTTTTGTCTGGCTCGAGTGAAATTGTTGTTACAGAGTTTTGTTTAAACCTGACAGCGTTTGAGTTTTTAAACTTAAACTGAAATTAAAAGTGTAAAGCAAGTTTTAAAATAAAGGTTTGGAAAACAAGTTTAAAATATGAATTGAAAATGAATTTGAATCCCAGTTTTTACAAATAAAATTTATAAAAATTAAATGTTTTGATAACTTTAAATTATTAAAGTATTTTATACAGTGATTAAGGATTTAAACAAAATTTAACTTGGGGAAATGGGTAGAAAATCTTAAATGTTACTCGAGTAAACCTGGAGGCATTCTCGGGTTGGTTTTCAAAACTGCAAAATTATAAAAATGAGTTAAACAAATTTTTTCTTTAAAACAATTTTAAGTATGGTCGGCTTAATTAACATTTAACAATGTTAAGTTAAGACTTTATCACAAGTTTTAATTATTTTAGTTTAGAATGTTTTAAAATCCAATTAATACTTTAATTAAGTAGTTGATTTAAAACACGTGTTAAAGTTAATTAACATTAAAGTTTTCAAATTAGTAACAATTTGTTTTCAAAGTTTAAGGAAGGTTTTAAAAATGTAAATTAAGATAATAATTATTATTAATTAATTATTTTGGAAAGTAATTAGAAATGATTAATTTATAATTTTTAGTAAAGATTGGTTAATTAATTTATAATTGTAATTGAAATTAATTAGGGTTTTATCAATCTTTAATTAATCAATTGGTGAATTAATAATTATGTGCCTAATTTATTTGTAATTAAGAATTGTTAATGATAATTAATTTCAAAGATGGTTAATTAAAGGTTTTTAATGATAGGTTAGTGATTAATTAAAGGATAATTACTTATGGGTATTTGGATAATTAAAGATAATAAATTTCATGATTAAGGTTAATTACTTACATAATAAAGGTCAATTAAGTATTGATTAAAAAGTAATTAATTAAAATTGATTAAGTGATTAGGAATAATCACTTATTGTAATTAATTAAGAATAATTAATTAAATGGTAATTAATTAAATGTTGATTAATTTAAATTAATAAATGATTAAAGGACAATCAATCAAATGATTTGAAATTAATTAATGTTAATTAGCCATGATTGATGACCCACCTGATTGAAATCATCAGATAATTAATTGAGCTTACTTATAGATGTTTGAATTCCATTGATTGTCAAACTGTTTGATATTTCTGATATATTGTGCTTTGTGCTATGAATTGTTTCAGTGTGATACGTGATGAATGAAATTTATTTATATGTGGTAAATTTATATTACTTGTCTGTGAATGAACGATAAGCCTTAGAGATTATGTCGCTTATCAATATCGATGTGCGTAAATATCTGATGTGATGATTTATGATGTTGCATTATTGTGTAAAACCCCTGGACTACACCATATACACGCAATATGGGTTGCATGGCAGAAATCGGAACAGTCGCATATTTTAACAATTTTAAGGATTGAATTCTTGAATCCAAAATAGTTTTGGATTTTGAATTGAAAGCTTTTGAAAATGAGTTTCAAAAAATAAAGTTATTTTAAATAACTTAATAAAATTTGGAATTTAAATAATTTGATTTAAATGCGAATTCAATATTTGAAATCGAATTCAATGATTTGGAAATTATGGTCTAAAAGGATTATAAAAGTTATAAAGGTGTTTATATGGTTTTAAACCATTTAAAAAGTTTGGTTTTGGAAATTTAAATTTAAACCCAAGTTTTATACTTGAATGGATTTAACTTATGTAAATTGTAATCAGTTTTTCCTAAAATAAGAACTATTTGTTTCAAATAATAATAGCTTTTATAAAAAGGAAGAATTTCCAATTTGTGTCGAAAGATTTCAAGTTGAAATGAAATTGTAATAGTTTAGAAAAAACTATGAATTAACCTTTGTGAAGATGACTAAATCTTGTTTTGAAATCAAAGAGAATTTTAATATCTTCCAGATAAAAGATTTGAGTTGGAAATGGTTTGAAATTTATGACTTAAATCTTTAGTTGAAAGATCAAATGAGTTAATCCAATTGTAATGGAAGTTGTTTTGAAATCCGTGAATGGATCTTTGTGAAACTGGGTGTACTTTGTGAAATGAATCTTTTATTTGAAAGTTTTAAAAAGGTAATTTGTTTAAATCACTTGAATGACATGTTTGGGATATTAAGTTGTGGCTTAAATGAAATCCCATTATCCGTGTGTTTTTAAATGTTGTTCAAATTACTCGGTTTAGCCGAGAGAGGACTTTGTGTCATATAACCCATTCCGAATAATGATACGTCGTTATGGATAGTATTTGAAGATCGGTGGTGAAGACCGGGTATTTTAGAGAACGAAAGGATAACCCGTCGATTGTCTCTGCACTGTGTCGCACAGGTATAGAGATTTCCTAAGTGATGGGAAGTTCGATCGGGATTGTAAATACTCGGATTTGCAAGGGCTTCTTCTGAAGTGCCTTCGGTTCTGTTCGAACCCGGAACAAACTTGTATGGATGTGTATCCAACATTACACTTTGAGATGTAAAGTTGGATTCTATCAAATACATTTCTGTTGGTGGTGGAGATTTATTCTCTTAGCTTAACACCCTTCTCTGAGACGTACGAGCTTAGAGGTTATGTAGTTGAAGGTTATCAGTGATACACTCCCAAATTGGTAGTGTGGCATGCTGAGTGTTGCTGTGTGTCGATGATCATTTGTTGATCATTTGTGATCGAAGCATGGCTTTGTGAAAAAGCGTAGCTTTGTGGACGATACTTCGTCGAGCCTCGCAATGCGATATGGTCGAAACATGAATCATGGTAGCAAGGTTATTTGGAGGTAGCTCCTCCTGAGGATATGACCATTTCCTTCTGGATAGAAAGTGGTATCATGGTATGGAGCCCAGATATTCACTTATGTTGATTTTTCATGAAAGTGGTATCATGGTATGGAGCCCAGATATTTTACTGTGTGGTTGTTGGATTGAGGGCCCTCGGATAAAGGTCAGTAACGACCGAGGGATGACATGCTCGTGTCAGTTGTTACCTAGTTACATAGGTAACCCGGCCTTGTGTAGTAGAGATCCGGCTAGGTTCTCGGGGGAGTCTCTCTAGAGGCGTTCCATTTTATATGGGAAGTTCCTTTGTCTGACCTTTTGTTGGAAATCCAAACAAAACAATATGAACCCAGTACGGCTTTAGGTGTAGAACCTACCATTTAAAATTGTAGCTATAGTAGGCATAGTATAATGGTACCTATGCTGGCTAAGATTAATATTATAATTTCGAAAGGTTCTCTGCACTATGCACTAATAATAATATCAAATGGTTTTCGCGTATCAAGCATTTTTGACTGTCATAAGGAGAAATCTCTTGCAAGTTTGCGCTTGCATTGTGTGTGTGGCAAGAGGCCTTATGGTAGTTTCATTGTCCAAAGGCATTGCAGATTTCAATTTAAATTCTTTTATTTGTTTTAAAGATAACAACCGTTTTTGTTTACTCATACCAGTCCCATGACTGACCCGGAGTTTATTGTTCCTTTCCTAAACTCTGGGTGCCCACAATTTTCCACATGGGCGTTCTAGAGTTGGGTTTTTCAGATAGTCGAATAGTTGGAATTGATTCGATAACCTTTGAAGCCGTTTGGATTTGTGGGTCATATTTTCTACACTTCAGCTTTCATGGCTGACCTTGCTTATCGTGGGGCAACTTGATGGTAGTTCGAGCTATCTTTACTTTGGAGATGGTGTTGCAGTCGCATCTTGGAGATGTATTGTATTGAAGATATTCTTTTCCGCTGCCATGTCTTGTATTTCTGATAGTATTGATATCCATTGTATCATTGTATCTGAATATTGTATCAAAAGTTGTATATGATATTATTCATTTTCTTCCGCTGTGTTGTACTTGATGTGTTATAAGCTCCGTCGAACCAGACTCGATGTTTGAATCTGCGACATTTGAATATAAGTGTCGTATTTGGTGCAGATTTTCAAAGGTCGAGTCAGGACCGCTACATTTGGTATCAGAGCTGAAGGTTGAAACTTTAGCTCATGAGTATAACACATTAAATAGCTCATTAGAGATAGGGTGAAGTATACCCTAGAATGAGTATCCCTGAGATATCTGTTCGAATGCCTTAGTAAATTCTCTTGCTATCCACTGATAGTGAGTATGAGTGCAAGAAGAGAACGAGATAGGGGACAGGGGAGTACCACTACGAATGTTCAATACCCTGCAATAACGGAAACATTCTTTCTCTATGAATTTCCTTTGATTTGATTTCAATTCTTTGATTGGCTTTGTGGCAGCTCGAGGGAGAAGTTTTGTTTTGATGGTGGCCCTTACAAAACATGTAGATAAGTTTCTATCTCGTATTCGTTGTATTTCTATCAGCTTTTCGTTTTTAACTTCAACGAATTTGAAATTCTATTTGAATTATGTTTTGTTTCGATGGTGGCCCTTATAAAGTTGAATGTGAAGATTTGTATCGATAAAATGATTTCGTTTAAAACCAAATTTGAAATTCTATTGTAATTTCTTATGAATATCAAGTCCAAAAAGGGGCAAGTTATATATACTTTGGGTATTCCGACTTGAGTTTGGAATCCATATCTAGTGTTTGAAATTGTGGAAGATTAAATCCATTTATCTATTGTTTGGGTCTCGATATATTCTACGAACGATTAGTTATCCTTCGGACTAACCAGTGCCTTGCATATTTCGTAGATTTGATGATCGAGTATCCTGTGTTGTATTGAATGAGTTGTTCTCATATTGGTGATATTCTGATTTGGTGAGCCAAATATAGAATAGATATCCAGTTTGACCTAGAAAGCTGTTTCTCTATCATGTGTATCTATCTTTGTTGTTTCCGTGCCTGCAAATTTCGAGGACGAAATTTTTTTAAGGGGCGAATCTGTAACGACCCCGGATTTTTACTAAGTTTAAATTGATAATTAATTTAATTTTTTAATAAAAATTGTGAATTTCTTTGGTGAATTGATTGAGTTTCTCCAAATTCGAATAAAAATATGTGCGTTTATTTTATCAAAGTATAATTAAGTTTTAAAAACGATTTCTTTAAAAGTTAAATATCTGTATAATTAATGAATGCAAATGTAAAATAAGACAAAAGAACAAAAACAATATTCAAGTGTGTACAAATGAAAATATAAGTTTGTACACTTGGAAAATATATAGATAAGTATGAATAAAAGAAAATGTAAATATCTATGAAGCTTGCAAAAGAAGATATATAAATGAAGTATGACATTAACAAAAGAAATGAAAAATAAAAAAAAGTATGAAAGATAACAAAACAAATAAAATTCTAAGTACATACAAAAAGAAAATCCCTAATGAGATAATGCATGTACACAAAAAATGGAAAAATAAGCACGCAAAAGAAATATCATTTCAGTCGAAAAGAAAAAACGATAAGCATAAGCTTATAAAACAAGTATGTACTCATGAAAATAAAGACAATGGAAATTAATGCAAGATCTTATCTAGCACACAATATATATCTATCAGCCACCAAAGAAAAATCTGCTAGTCAAACATACAAGAAAAATCTCTGATACATTGTACAAAAAAAAAAATATTTATCCTGTATTGTACAAAACAAAATTTTGTCACCCTGTAACTTCTTTCATATATCAACCTGTAACTTGTTTCATAAATATCAACTCCTCATTTTAGTTTGTCCATCAAAACATAAACAAAACTTGAACTTAAACACCAATTCAACATAAATTACAATACATATCAATGCAACTCAGAGATTAAAAGATGATCTTCAGCTGGCCAGAAAATTCAAGCCTGTGTCAAAAATTGAAGAACTCTGTCATTTCTGGAAACACGGTGAGTAACATTACTTTTAAAATTTAAGTAAGAAATTTTGTTTATTAGTTGATTTGAAATGAATATGTATCTTATGGTATCTGCTGTGAATATATGCATGTATGGTATGTGGGTTGCTTTCATCAGAATATTCTCTGTTTTTACCTTCCACTATGAATGTTTTGATTTAAAAATTTAAATCTTGTGATCTTGTCTCTGCTTAAATTTAAGTTTCAAACGAAACTTGTTTGCTTAATTATAAGCTTTATTTTTTTATTTTTACTTAAGTCAAAATGATATTTATTTGGCTCTAGAAACCCAAAATAGCAGAGCAAACTAAAGATAAGTCTAAATTTAAACTTTTTAATTCATGAATTCAAGTATATAATCTGAATTCTTATACCTTAACATGATTTTTAAAGCAAAAAGTATAATTTTTAGAGCAAGGATTTGAGAGCAGTTTGGGGTTGTTCGAATTGTGCATTTCGAGTTGTCTCTGGTGATCTTGATGGTCGGAGGGGTCGAACTTCCACCTGGAGGTGGAGGAGTGATCAGCGGTTGCAGGAAAAATAGTGAGAGGGTGTACAGATGAACGTGGTGGCGGCAGCAAGCATTTGTAATTTGTAAACCTAGTTTTGACGTGGGTTCGTATTTTGATTCGTTCGTCGTCTGTGAACGATCGAGTACGACGTGGTTCTGGGGGATAGAAGAGGTGAGGTTGACGAGTAGATGGCAGAGTTGTATTAATTCTGTTGGTCGGAGCTGCGAGAATGTGGCGATGACATGTGTTGGTTGTGGTGGTCTCGCTGTTTCCAAGTTTAGGTTTAACTCGAATTCGATTTCAAGGGGATGATGGAGTTTCTGAGGGTCGGGGAGTAGAGCATGGAGGATCGTCGGCTTGTTTGACGACGCAGCGTCGACTGGAGGAGGGCGGCGGCGATGTGCATGCGCACGGTGAATAAATTCTGGTAATGTTGTTTTGGTTGGAGCAGGAGATGGATACCCGAGTTTTACTCGAGTTTTTTCTTGATTTACTCGAAGTGGTTTAGTGATTGACTCGAAGTCAGTTTTGTCTGGCTCGAGTGAAGTTTTTGTTACAGGGTTTTGTTTAAACTTGACAGTGTCTGAGTTTTTAAACTTAAACTAAAATTAAAAGTGTAAAGCAAGTTTCAAAATAAAGGTTTGAAAAACAATTTTAAAATCTGAATTCAAAATGAATTGGAATTCCAGTTTTTATAAATAAATTTTATAAAAATTAAATGTTTTAACAACATTAAATTGTTAGAGTATTTTATGCAGTGATTAAGGATTTAAACAGAATTTAACTCGGGGAAATGGGTAGGAAATCTCGAGTTTTACTCGAGTAAACCCGGAGGAATTCTCGGGTTGGTTTTCAAAACTGCAAAATTATAAAAATGGGTTAAACAAAATTTTTCTTTAAAACAATTTTAAGTATGGTCAACTTAATTAACGTTTGATAATGTTAGGTTAAGACTTTATTACAAGTTTTAATTATTTTAGTTTAGAATTTTCAAAAATCCAATTAATACTTTAATTAAGTAGTTGATTTAAAATAAGTGTTAAAGTTAATTAACATTAAAGTTTTCAAATTAGTAATAATTTGTTTTCAAAGTTTAAGGAAGTTTTTAAAAATGTAAATTAAGATAATAATTATTATTAATTAATTATTTTGGAAAGTAATTAAGAATGATTAATTTATAATAGTAAGTAAAGATTTGTTAATTAATTTATAATTGTAATTGAAATTAATTAGGGGTTTATCAGTCTTTAATTAATCGATTGGTGAATTAATAATTAAGTGTCTAATTTATTTGTAATTAAGAATTGTTAATGATAATTAATTTCAAAGATGGTTAATTAAAGGTTTTTAATGATAGGTTAGTGATTAATGAAAGGATAATTACTTATGGGTATTTGGATAAATAAAGATAATAAATTTCATGATTAAGGTTATTACTTACATAATGAAGGTCAATTAAGTATTGATTAAAAAGTAAATAATTAAAATTGATTAAGTGATTAGGAATAATCGCTTATTGTAATTAATTAAGAAATTAATTAAAGATAATTAATTAAAAGTTGATTAATTTAAAGTAATAAATGATTAAAGGACAATCAATCAAATGATTTGAAATCAACTAATGTTAATTAGCAA
Organism: Allium cepa; assembly: GCA_030765085.1. Lineage (NCBI taxonomy): Eukaryota > Viridiplantae > Streptophyta > Magnoliopsida > Asparagales > Amaryllidaceae > Allium > Allium cepa. Next base: position 603,293,371 of record CM060945.1, on the reverse strand, counting down.
TGATTGATGACCGATTTGATTGAAATCAATTAGATAACTAATTGAGCTTACTTATAGATGTTTGAATTCCATTGATTGTTGAACTGTTTGATATTTCTGATATGTTATGCTTTGTGCTATGAATTGTTCCGGTGTGATCTGTGATGAATGAAATTTATTTATCTATGGTAAGTTTATATTACTTGTCTGTGAATGAACGATAATTGTCAGGGATTATACCGCTTATCAATATCGATTTGCTTAAATATGTGATGTGATGATTTATGATGTTGCACTATTGCGCAAACCCCTGGACTACACCATATACACACAAATATGGATTGCACGGGAGAAATCGGCTAAGTCACATATTTTAACAATTTTAAAGATTGAATTCTTGAATCCAAAATAGTTTTGGAATTTGAATTGAAAGCTTTTGAAAATGAGTTTCAAATAATAAAAGTTATTTTAAATAACTTAATAAAATTTGAAATTTAAATAATTTGATTTAAATGTGGATTCAACATTTGAAATTGAATTCAATGATATGGAAATTATGGCCTAAAAAGATTATACAAGTTATAAAGGTGTTTATGTGGTTTTAAACCATTTAAAAAGTATGGTTTTGGAAATTTAAATTTAAACCCAAGTTTTATACTTGAATGGCTTTAACTAATGTAAATTGTAATCAGTTTTTCCCAAAACGAGAACTATTTGTGTTTAACCCCTATCTCTGAAGCGACCTAAAACTTACGAGACTCAACAACCTAAGACTTACGCGACTCAATGACCTAAAAGGTACTAACGACCTAAGGGTGCTAAAGACCTAACTACAGCCGCGACCTAAGATCACAAAGCACTCCGCGACCTAAGGTCTTTAGCGACCTAGTGCTTCGGTTCTTCAGCGACCTATGAAGTGCACCGACCTAGCGACCTATCAAGCTCAACGGTCTAGTTCACGACTTAACAATTCATAACAGGTTACGACCTAACGAGACAAACAGGCGAGCGACCTAACTATGTAACGGTTCTAGTGACCTAACTACCCACCGACCGAAGTGGATAAGCGACCAAACAACTTAAGAAGTTAGCGACCTAACGACTTAAGAGGATCAGCGACCTAAAGGTTCCTGTAACTTCACGACCTAAAGCATATGCGACCCAAGCAATTCCATAGCCTACCGACCTAAGGACGAAGTGGTATTAGCGACCTAAATCTCAGTTGACTCACGACCTATGATAGGTCGCACGCGACCTATTAACTCGCTCAAAAAAGAACTAAATGAAATCAAGATAAGTCAGATCCCATCCCCTATGTCGTCGCCGACCTATGACCTACGACCTACCTTAGTTCTTATTCGACCTAGCACTTGGTGATAAATTTCTGCCTAGAGTATTCCCTATAAATACAGCCCTAACTCCAACTAGCAAAGGACTTTTGGCCGATCACCTCAAGCGGCGATACTCTGCTGAATTCTCGACTCATTCAACACTTCAAGCACTCCAAACATCAAGGACTCTACTGCGATCTCCAAGAGAAAATCTACATCACTCAACATGAATTCGAAAGATTATTCTCCATCAAAGTTTGATCTATTAGTCTAAAGTGTGTTGTAATTGAAGATTGTTGTAAAGTTGTAACCAAATTCAGTAATAAAGAGAGTTAAAGTGGACGTAGGCTTACCCTAAGCCGAACCACTATAAAAACTGTTGTCTTTTCTGCTTTTTATGTGATTTCTCTACTTGTACTTTAATTCCCATGTTCACGGGTGGTGCTTTCACTCAACTTCAATTTACACCGGGGTGTTAGCGTCTGATTTTTTACGTTAACATTTTTGGTGCTTTCACTGAGAACCCAACTCAGGAAATTTCCACTATTGCTCCGCAAAGGATTGTTGAAAGAATTTCCTTTAAAACCAGAAGTTTATTGGGAATAATGGCTCCTGGGAGAAAACGAAGTTCTGTAAGATCCGACAATGTTCAAGAGAATACTGCTACCTCTCCTCCTTCAAGTCAAGCAGCTCCAACTGTTGGAGTTACACGAGCAGAATTGGACGCCGTAGTTTTGGGATTGAATCAGCAATTAAATGCTCAGAATGCGCAATTGGAGGCCCAGAATGCCCAGAATGCCCTGATCTTGAGTAAACTGAATGATCTACTTGGGGCAAACCGTCAACCGGGAAATAATGATGGAAACCCTGATGCGGGAGTTCAGGATGTTGAAGGAAACATTTCTCAAAGAGCCGCAGACCCTGTAGGAAGGACTCCTCTTCAAGCTGGAGGATCAGGGCCACAGCCGACTCTCCATGAACGGTTGTCAAGGCAGAATTCAGAAAGAGTGGCTGATGTGTGCCCTCCAGAGCCTCTAAATGACGAAGAGTATTTTTCGGGTATGGTTCGTCAAATCATGAAAGAAAGTATGCGAAGAGATGAAGACGAGAAAGAGTGGGGTTTTTCTCCAAGCAAAACTCCATTTACTGAAAAGATCTTGAAGGCGGAGTTCCCAAGGAAATTCGTTCCTCCTACTATTCCGGCTTACAAGGGGACGAGTGATCCTAACGAGTTTCTGTATAAGTAGGACTAGCATATGACTGGTTCCAGGGCGTCTGATGAAATTAAATGCCGATACTTCCCCGTTTATCTAGAGGGTGTAGCTCTATTATGGTTTACAAAGCTGCCGGTAAGGTCCATCGATCAATTCTCCGATTTGACCAGGAAGTTCAAGGAGCAATTTCGATTGTATGCTTCTAAAGCAAAGGATATAATGTCGCTATCAAGTCTAGAGCAAAATCCGGGAGAATCCATCAGATCATTTTTGAATCGCTTTAACATAGCATTGGCTGAGGTGGATAATGCTGAGCCACGCATGGTCTTGACATATTTGATGAGGGCAATTGATAAGCCAAGCGAATTTGGAAAATGGATGAAAATGAAAGAACCAAACTCACTTGACAAATTCTACAAGAAAGCAGATGAGTTCATGTGCTTGGAGAGCCTTCAAACACCGGCTAAGGTGGTATCAGTGGAAGCCGGGAACAATGGCACTGCTTCGAATAAGAAAGAACCTAACACTCAGAAAATGGGAAACGATGGTGGGAAGAAACAGGGAGACCCTAAGTGAGGCCGTTCTTTCAATTTCACACCCTTGACCGATACCCCTGAAAACATCTTCTTTGCGACCAAAGGTGATATCAATTATCCGGCACCACCTAAAATGAGAGTTGCGATTAAGATGGAAAAAAGTGGAAGGTTCTGTCGGTTCCACAACCAGCCCGGCCACGACACCAACGAATGCCGTCAGTTGAAAGAGGTAATTGAACAACTCTTGAAGGAAAACAAACTCCAACAGTATGTGAAAAGGAACAGAAACGCCCCAGCTTCCTCAACTCAAGGACAGCAAGTTCCCGTTCACCGTCTTCCCTCAAGTGAGAAGGCCGTAGAGCAGGAATCAGAAAGACCTGTTATCAATATAATAACTGGAGGACCTCACCCAGCAGGAAGAAGCTGGGGAGAGATGGAAAGGTATGCCCGGGCCTTGAGGCATGTACCAGCTGAAGAGAATTTTTTTGTCTTAGAGAATGATACGCCTTTAAAGCAACAAAAGACTTCCATAGATGATATCGTGTTCAGTGCCAGGGATTCTTTGGGTATTGAGGCCCCGACCACAGATCCTTTGGTCATATCCGCTGGTATTGGGCCGGCAACTGTGAGAAGGGTTCTAGTTGATTGTGGAGCTTCATGCAACATCCTCTTCAAGAAGACCTTCGATCAAATGAAAATCCCGATGGCTGACGTTCAAGCTTCATCACTTAAGATCGCTGGGTTCGCTGGAGAACCCAAACAGCTGATTGGGACCATTGATTTGTTTGTAGAACTTGGAAAGGGACCAAGGAAGGTGGCTCGAAAGCAAACGTTTATAATTGTTGAAGAATCCTCTGCCTACAATGCCTTTTTGGGCCGACCAACTCTTGCTGCGTTCAAAGCTGTTCTTGCCCCATGGTGTCTGACTCTAAAATTCCCCACAGATAATGGAGTTGGTGTGATTAAGGGAGACCAAGATGCGGGGCGATAATGTTACTTTGCAGAGTTACGAGAATCAAGGAAAAGAGAGATGGGAAAAGGTGCGGCGGCTCCAGTTCGCACCAAGGAATCGACCTTGTAGCAATTACAGGGTGGACCCTGCACTGGCGAATGTAGTGGCACACGAAGAGAAATGGATCCAAGGAAAGCCAGTGCAGGGGAGAATAGGGTAGTACCGGTAGAGGTAACAGTGCCGGTGTCCGTTGATCCAAAGGACCCAAACAAAGTGCTTAATGTGGGTTCACAACTCAGTACAACAGTTCAGAATGTTCTGATTTCATTTTTGAAGGCTAATTTGGATGTATTCGCTTAGACTCATGCTGGCATGTGCGGAATATCCCCGGAGATTGCAGTACATACTCTGAACATTGATCCAAAGTTTACACCTGTGAAACAGAAGAGAAGGACTCAGGGTCCTGAAAGAACGGCAGCGTTAAAAGAAGAAGTGGATCGGCTCATGGAGAACGGGTTCATTAGAGAATCTACTTATCCAAATTGGGCCTCAAATCCAGTGTTGGTTAAGAAAGCTAACGGAAAGTGGAGAGTGTGCATTGATTTTTCAGATCTGAACAAAGCCTGCCCCAAAGACTGTTTCCCGCTGCCCAGGATCGATCAGTTGGTGGATGGGACGGCAGGGCAAGAATTGTTATCTTTTATGGATGCATACTCCGGATATAACCAGATTATGATGCATGAGCCGAATCAAGAGGATACAAGCTTCATCACAGATGTTGGACTCTACTGCTACAAGGTCATGCCTTTCGGAGTCAAGAATGCCAGGGTAACTTACCAGAGGCTTGTTAACGCCATGTTTAAACCACAGATTGGCCAGACAATGGAAGTTTATGTTGATGATATGCTAGTAAAGTGTAAGAAAGCAGTGGACCACATGGATCACTTGGCAGAGATGTTTGCAGTACTCCGAAAGTATAGGATGAAGCTTAATCCCCTGAAATGTTCATTTGGAGTGGAGTCCGGAAAGTTTTTGGGTTTCATTGTGAGCGGTAGGGGCATTGAAGCCAATCCAGCTCAAATCACTGCCTTGAGAGAGGTCAAGGCTCCTAGAATGAAGAAGGAATTGCAAAGTATCAATGGAAAGGTTGCTGCTCTGAGTCGGTTCATTTCCAAAGCCACTGACAAATGCATTCCATTCTTTGATGCTCTGATGAAAGGAAAGAAAAACTTTGAGTAGACTCCTGAATGTCAGAAGGCATTTGATGAGTTGATTTGTCATATGGAAGTGCCTCCGATACTTTCAAAGCCTGATAGTGGTGAAGATCTCTTCATATATTTGGCAATTTCGTCTCATGCACTCAGTGAAGTGTTGGTACGGGAAGACGCAAGGATTCAACGCCCAGTCTATTATATCAGCAAAAGATTCGCTGGGGCAGAGATGAACTATTCAAGATTGGAGAAGCTCGCCTATTGTTTGTTGATTGCATCAAGAAAATTGAGGCCATATTTCCAAGCTCATCCCATCAAAGTCCCCACTGATCAGCCTCTAAAGCAAGTCCTATTTCATTCTGAGACTTCGGGCCGTCTTTTGAAATGGAATATCGAACTCAGCCAGTATGATATCACTTATCATCCCCGGAAAGCAATCAATGGACAAGCTTTGGCAGACTTCATTGCGGAATGCACGGATAAGGGTGATAGTGAGGAGGGAGCTACTAATAGCGTCCCAATCCAACGGAAATTATACGTCGATGGCGCAAGGAATGATTACTGTTCCGGAGTAGGGGTTGTCCTTGAAACCCCAGATGGGCGATCGCTATGTTATGCGCTGAGGCTAGAATTCCCTTCGACAAACAATGAAGCTGAATATGAAGCTCTCATCGCTGGTTTGAAGATCTCTAAAGAACTAAACATCAAGGCATTACATATCTTCAGTGATTCTCAACTTATTGTTTGTCAAGTCAAGAAGGAATTTCAAGCTAAAGGAGGGAATTTACCAGCCTATTTATCAAAAGCCTGGGAGCTCCTTCAAGATTTTGACCGTTATTCAATGAACCATATCCCCCGAGAAGAAAATATGAAGGCAGATTCTCTTGCGAAGTATTCAAGTACTGGTGAAGCTCAACTGTTGGGGTTAATTCCCGTCGAAGTCTTGTCAGCTCCAAGCACAGACGAAATGGATGTTGATTGGATTATGAATGTATCCCAAGAGCAAGAATCATGGATGACTCCGATACTTGAATTTCTACTCAATGGTTCTCTGCCAGAAAATTCAAAAGAACGACAAAAGCTGATGAGGAAAGCCTCCAGATATATAATTCAAGATGGTCGCTTGTACACACGAGGATTTTCAATGCCCTTACTCAGATGTGTGACAAAGGAAGAAGCTAAGACAATTCTAACTGAAGTACACGGAGGGGAATGTGGGGATCATACAGGTGGTCAAACTTTAGCAAAGAAAATCCTCCGTTGTGGATACTTTTGGCCAGAAATTAATCAGGATGCTGCTGACTATTCCCGAAAGTGTGATAAATGCCAGAGATTTGCTAAAATCCCTAGGGCACCTGCCACTGAGCTAACACAAATGGTCAGTCCATGGCCGTTTGCCATCTGGGGAATAGATCTCATTGGGCCTTTGCCGACTGCCAAATCAGGGATTAAATATGCTATCGTTGCTGTTGATTATTTTACTAAATGGGCTGAGGCCGAACCATTGGCCACTATTACCTCTAAGAAAATGATAAGTTTTGTGACTAAAAGTATCATTTGCAGGTATGGTGTGCCTCGGAAGATAATCACGGACAATGGTACTCAGTTTGAAAGTGAGGAGTTCCAAGATTTTTGCAAACGATTCAAGATCCGAAAAAGCTTCTCAGCGGTGGCTCATCCGCAGGCAAACGGACAAGTGGAAGCAGTAAACAAAATCATCAAATCAACCATCAAGAAGCAGCTGGAAAAAGCAAAAGGTGGTTGGGTCGATAAGTTACCGCTTGCACTATGGGCATACAGGACCACTCACAAAACTGCGACTGGGCATACTCCATTTTCATTGGCATATGGATCAGAAGTAATGATTCCAGTGGAAACTAAAGTCCCCTCACACAGAAGGATCCATTTTGATCAAAGTGAGAATGAAAAATTGCAACTGGAAGCACTTGACCTTCTTGATGAAAGAAGAGAAGAGGCAAGGCTTAGAATTGCAGCTCACCAGCAATGAATAGCCAGGCACTTCAATTCCAAAGTTCGTCAGCGCAGCTTTGAAGTTGGAGACTTAGTCCTGAAGAGAATTATGACAGCCATAGGTGTGTTTGGGCCAAACTGGGAAGGACCATATGTTATTGGCGCAAAGCTTCTTGATGGCACATTCAAACTCACGACTATCGAAGGAGAACCAATCCTAAGAGCTTGGAACAGCAATCATTTGCGTCCCTATTTTACTTGAAAACATTGCTGAAATGTTGTAAAAGAATTATGAATATATGATTCTTGTATTGAAAGCAGTTGTAAAGCAAGTGAATAATGAAAAGCTCTAAAGTGGATGTAGGCCCAACTTTTGGCCAAACCACTATAAATCTTGTGTTCTCTACTATTATAAACTGCTTTGTTTTATTTCGACATATAAAATACATTAATTGTGTCATTAAAATTTCGATTTAATAATGCAGGTCATAAATGCAAAGCTTACCCATCGCAAGACCAAGCAATCCCCGACATCACTCAGCAAACAAACACTAAACCATTTAAAATTTCCATACTCAAATCCTACAAAAGAAGTGCTTCAAACAAAAGTTGGCAATGTGGATGGAAGTGGACCATTTCTAACTAACTGCAAATGTTTGAACAAACAAACAGCCAGTTAAATAAACTGTGTCTACCACCACCAACTCACTTAACTATGAAGTATATTTCTTCGTATAAGGGAAATTATTGGCAACTAGAAAGTGAAAACACTTGCAAAAAGACAACGGGGATCGCCAACATGAATCGATGGCAAAGAGACATGGGCGAGCAAGCATCAATCAGCAAAAGACCTCTTCAGAGGCACAAGCCTTCTTCGGAGGCACAACTCTTCGGAGGAAAAAGACCTCGAGCAGGCCTAGCCAGAAAAAGAGACATCTTTCTCGAAACAAAGTTGCGGAATGATTGGTCGATACACTCCCGTGAATCCGTCCAACCGAGAGAAAGAAACTCCAAACTTCCAGGCAAAAGCCCTACTCAGAGGCACACGTTTCACCGAGATTAAAATAAAACTTCCAGGTGTTGAAAAGTGAAAAGCCCTCTCCCGGAGGCCCATTTCACCACAGTTGAAATGCTAAAAGAGCTCGAGCGGGCCAACCAGAAAAAGAGAGATCTTTCTCGATACAAAGTTGCGGAATGATCGGTCGATACACTCCCGTGAATCCGTCCAACCGAGAGAAAGAAACTCCAAACTTCCAGGCAGTAACCCTACTCAGAGGCACACATTTCATCATGATCGGTCGACACACTCCCGTGAAATGAAATGTGAAAAGCCCTCTTCGGAGGCCCGCTTCCCAGCGAATAGGGAAAAATATAAGCCTCTCCCAAGGGGCAGAAACAAAAAAGACCTCTTCCCAGAGGCACAACAAAACAAAAAGACCTCTTCCCAGAGGCAAAAACAAAAAAGACATCTTCCTATAGGCAGAAATGAAAAGACCTCCTCCCGGAGGCCCAATCGAACAGAAAGACCTCTTCGGAGGCACACGTTTCACCAAGATTGAAATAAAACTTCCAGGTGTTGAAACGTGAAAAAGCCCTCCTCGGAGGCACAACTCTTCGGAGGCACACGTTTCACCGAGATTGAAATAAAACTTCCAAGTGTTGAAACGTGAAAAAGCCCTCCTCAGAGGTGCAACTTTTCAAAGAAGCAAAAATCAAAAAGCCTTTTACTGTGGCGTAATAAAAAAAAACCCTCTGAAGGCACACTTTAACTCTCAAAGGAAGAATGATTCACCTATTCTGGAAAATACTCTTCCTCAAAAAGAAGTTAAGGTACACTTCAGAGGCCCGCTTTACCACATAGAAGAATTCACTTGGTAAAATGTGTATATGCACAAAAAGAAAAAGTGATATCTTCGAAGGATGAAGCGTAAAAACTTATATGGAGGGAGTTGTACTCTATTTTTAACGAAATAATATTCCTCCAAGTATGGAATAATTATTCTCCAGAAAATAAAAGTACAAGTCCCCTCAAAATATAAAATATTGCAACAAGCTTATGGTATAGGGGCAACATGGTATAACTACATACAATATGGTATAACTATATTGGTAAAATTACGCTCGAATGACATAGCACAAGCTCGCTGCAATATCATGTAAAGAAATTTGCACGACAATGAATAATAAATGCATTCTCAGATGCAGACAGAAGTTTGTACAAAGAAAAAGAATCATTTTATTCAACACTGTTAAAATTTTGTACAGGCACAGGTTTCAAAGTAAAAAGAAAAAGAAAAGCGGAGGCCGGTACCCGCACAATCTCCGGCCAGTACATGCAAAAAGCAAAAAAGCGATATAAAAAGCACAGGACCAAAGCCATCATTTCTTCTTCCTTCCGCCTTTTGAGCCTGCGCCTGGCCGAATGGTTAACTTCTTAGGCCGGCTTGTAAGAGTAGGAGAGGAAGGGGAAAGGGATACAATAGGTTCTTCTCCCGCTTGTGTCTCGCTAGCAGAAGCCTCCTTCTTTTTCTTAGAGACTCCATGCTTCCCTCTCTTCCTGGAAAAGACCAACTACCTGGAGAGAAAAGTGTAGTTAATGGTTCATCATCGGAACCAGTTGCTTCTGGAGTCTTCTCACTCCCTTCAGTTTCTTCTCCCCTGTGTTCTTGTGAAGCAATGGGATCGTCCAAGTCCTGGAGAGCTTCTATTTGCTCCTCTTGTGATCCTAGTTGCGAGGCAGAAGGAGGAGTGACCTGAAGAGATGGAGGAGGAATATGTAACAACCCGCATATTTATCGATTTTATATTTAAATATTTTATTGTTAGTCGGATTTTAGTCCGAAAAGCTACTTTTTGCATACGGTCGAATTAGGACTCGGGACCACTCCCATTGAGTTTAAATGCCGTTTGCGACCTTTTTGAGTATAAGCTTCGATATATTTGGAGAAAGTTGATTTTTGCTACTTTTCACTTTGGGTTTGGCTTGGGCTCAGCGCTACGTTAACTTATGCTCAAATCTGAGCCACTCTCCCCCACTCACCCTCATTCTCTTCTCATTTCAGTCTTCTTAGCATTAATGGTGGGAGGAATTGGAAATTAAAACTCCAAAACCCTAGTTTCTCTTGCAAATCAAATTCCTAGCTCCAAACTCAAGAAGAACCCATTGGTAAGCTTCTCTTCTTCTTCTCCAACTTATTCTCTTACCAATTTCAGAAATTCCTAAACCTAATTTTGGGAATGTTCTTGTTTTTGAACATAGATTCAAGCTCATGTGGGTTGTGTTGAAGAGAGGTTGATTCTCCATTTGCTTTCAAGCTTCTTCTTGTTTGATTTTGAGAAAAGGTGAGATTTTTATCTCACATCTATGACCATAATTATCTTTGGTTGTTGGGTATGAATTCCTAACACTTCTTCATGTGCATTTTCTCTTGATTTGGATTGGTTTTGTGAATATTCCAATTTTTGAGTTTTTAAGTCAATTTGTGTGAAAATCCTTTTATGGATGTTTGATCATGCTTTTGGTGATGCATCGGGGAGCATATAGGGCCGGGTTGTCGATTGGCATAAACCCTTAGAGCCAATGTTCGTCCGGTTGCATTTTGGAAGAGTTTGCTCTTCATTTGAATAAGGCTGAAAAACAGCCCAAGCATGATTCAGTCGACTGAATACTCTGTTCAGTCGACTGAACCTGCAACCCGAAAGTTTCCAGGCATGATTCAGCCGACTGAAAACTCTGTTCAGTCGACTGAAACTGGAAACAGAAAGTTTCCTGAACCTGGAAAATTTCCAGGCACAGGGTCAGTCGACTGAAAACTCTGTTCAGTCGACTAAACTTGCTGTTTGAGTCCAATTTGCCTTTTTGGATTGAATTTCCAATTCAAATCGATTCGTGATGATCCTATTTATTGTCATCGTTTATTATCATCTTTGATGACTTATTTTCTTTGGGAATTTTAGATATATCCACTTCGATGGATCCTTTATCGATTTTGTTTGATTTTTATTCACAACTTCGAATGTGATCTTTGTGATTGATTGTTTCTACAATCTCCCTTGTGCTTTGTCACTTTAAAAATATAAAGGTTTTCTATACTAGTAGTAAATATCAAAACTCTTTCCTCAAACGATTTCAATACTATTTTAATACCAAATTCGTTTATAAAACCGTTTTCCAATCTATTAGTATATATAAACCTTTACCTCACTCGTATGAGAAATCTAATTAAACGACTTAGTAAAACAAGTGGTATGAAACGCTTGCGTTCACTTTGTTGGTTAATTCTTGGACTTGTTCGATTGAAAAGCTTTGTGACAATTTTCTAGTGGAGATATACAATTTGTTCGTAAATATTTAAGTTAAGCTAGTGGTTATGGGACATGATGCTAAGCTCATATATTTACTAGCTTACTGTAATCGACACTGCTCGTTGATCATGACGATCATCTTTGTGATTTAGACTAGCAATGTGCGATGTCTCTTTGTCTGCGTGGGAGACTAAACCCCGTTTTGTGGAGTTTCGACTCAATTTGGTGGGGTAGCAACCCATGGTCTTCGGACCGTTTTTGGAGCTTCGGCTCAATTTGTGATGGTTAGCGACCATGGAATTAGCGTTCCGTTTGTGATACACGTGTTGGTGAGCTTTATGCTGCCGTTTGTGATAGGCCTCCCCCCCTTTGTGATTTCTGGATTTCTTGAGATGATTTCTAGAATTTGTGTTTCACCAATTTTCGTGATTTCCATTGATAAGTTTTATCGATATTTGTGCATTGGTGAATTTGTGTGTCATTGACTTTTGTGATTTCTGGATTTCGCATATTGAATTCTGGAATTTGTGTGTCATTGACTTTTGTGATTGACATTGATATAATCGTCAATATTTGTGCTTTGATGAACGATATAAGGAGTATGGTATTTCTTTGATTCTTGGGTAGATTTGGTGATATTGATTAATATCTCGTTGATTTTCAATAACTTATATATATATCACAGCTTGGAATTGTGATTATTATGTGTCTAGTCATATCTCTTATTCTATATCGTTTCATATGATATCTATAGTTAGACTGATCCGTTTATTATTTTCTTATTAAATAATACTCGGGTCAGACCGAGATGTTACAGGTGCTTCTGCTTGACTTCTCTCTTGGGATTGATTTCTCTGACTATTGGTTAACTACTTAGATTAGTAGTTTTTGTTGTATACATTTGAGATATAGAATCCATAATGTATACTTATTCTTTTGTGTAGTTCATGTAACTATTCTTTTGTGATATTGTGGATCTTTTTAGACCACTACTCTGATGTACACTTCCTAGTGTAATATTCATATCTATTTCCGCCTTTGTGATATGAATTGTCTGTGACTGATTTGTGTTATGTTTATTTCTATATTTGTTTCCGAAGACCTTTATAGCCACTGTGTAGTAGCTTTGAGTTTGTGTCGATATGTCGGATTTCCTCTTGATATGAAAGGCTATATTTTTATCCGGTATATCGGTACTCGCACAAAGCAATTATACAGATGGTCGCTCCTCAACACCTTATTCTCCGTGCTAGTTGACAGCATTCACCGTAATGTTCTTGGCTAGCGTGGGTATAGAGGTGGGGCGTCACATCTTGGTATCAGAGCCAAACTTCGGAACAATATGGAATATTATAACAAGGATCATTGTCCTAAGTCCATCTTAGGAGTCGTGCTTTAGGATTTAATTCGAGTCTTCGTACCGATTCATCCTATTTTCCTCATGATTCCTTGTTTATCTATCAAGATTGCTTGATATTCAATTTGGTGAATAACCTTTTTCTCCTTCTTCTTTCTTTCTAAAGGAAGAGAAATGTCTAGACCAGGCTGCCCTAGAGCCGTGCCATCTAGCACTCCACCTCAGGATGGAGTTTTTATGACTGCTCAAGAGCTTCTTGATTTGGTAACTAATGCTCAAGCAGCTGGAGCTGACCCGGAACCTACTCACCCAAAGTCAGGATTTGCACGCTTGTGCAGCGATTACACCAATTTGGGTGGGGAGCCATTCAAAGGTTCCAAAACTGTTATTGAAGTCCAAGCTTGGCTTAGAACATGCGATCGCGTCTTTTCGCGCATGAATCTTATTGACCTTCACCGAGTTCAGGTGGCCTCTAGTGTGCTCCGAGAAAGAGCATTGTACTGGTACGAGCTTCTTATTTCTGAGATTAATGAAGCGGGTCTCACTTGGGAGAAATTCCGAGAACGCTTCGAGTTGAAATTCGTACCGGAAGCTGAGAAAGTGACATTGGCTCGACGATTAATAGACCTTGTTCAAGGTGAGTCCTCCGTGACTGATTACGTCGCCTCCTTCGAGTCGCTTTCCAAATATGGGGTTGAATACATCAACACCCCTCTGAAGAAGAACCAGAGATTCGTCTATGGCTTAAACAGAAGTCTCAACAAGCCATTACTTCTAAAGTTAGAAGTTTCTTTTGACCAACTCGTTGACATCGCTCATCGTTTGGAAGAGGCGGATAGGGAGAATGATGTTGAAATGGTAGGTTCCAAACCAAACTTCAACAACAAGAAGAGGCCAAACAAATTCAAAGGTCCTTATCCCAATAAAAAGGGGAAACAAGCAACCTCTGTGGAAAAGACTTCTTCCTTTGGCCGTGGGGAATGCTATAATTATGGTTCGAAGGATCATTATGCGAACAAGTGCCCAAAGTCTCTCTCTTGTCGCTACTGCAAAGTTCCCGGACATGTTATATCTTCATGCCCCAAGCTTCAGGGCAGGAAGGAGGGAAAGTTAAATGTTGCTCAAGCCCCTGGCAACACATCTCGTGGTCAAGGCATGCCTCATTCTATCCTTGATGGAATTATTTTATTTCGTGATCATCCTATTCGAGTTCTTTTTTATACGGGTGCGTCCCATTCTTTTATATCAAAAGAACTTGTAGATACTTTTTCTTTGGATGTTTTGTGTTTAATGACTTCTTTGAGAATTGCGAATCCGGTTGGTGGATCCGCAATAATAAGTTTATTGTGTAAAGATGTCGAAATTATTTTGTGTGATTTTCCTTTCCTAGCCGATTTGCATGTCATGCGTTATTTAGGCTTTGGAATGATTTTGGGAATGGATTGGCTTAACCGTTATGAAGCTCATATCCTATGTCCTGAGCGGACTATTCATCTTCGACGTCCTCAATCTGTTAAGCAGATTTCTATTAATCTTAAAGATTCAGATTCCAGCTTGGTTGCATCTTTATATTCTTTAAATCCTCGTGATGACGATGAGGGTGATATTATTTCTCTTATTCACGTCGTTCGTGAATTTTCCAACATATTCGAGCCCGTTTTAGGATTACCACCTAAGCGAGCAATTGAGTTCAGAATTAATCTTATTCCTGGAGCTCAACCTATCACTCGTCCTCCGTATCGTATGTCCAATAAAGAAAACGAGGAGATGCGTAAACAATTATCCGAATTGGAGACGAAGCAATTTATTCGCTCTAGTTCCTCGCCTTGGGGAGCTTCAGCTATTTTCGTGAAGAAATCCGATGGAACACTTAGGCTTTGCGTTGACTACCGCAAGCTTAATGATCTTACTATCAAAAATAAATATCCTTTACCTCGGATTGATGATCTATTCGATCAACTTAGTGGTGCTAGAGTCTTTTCACAATTAGACTTAGCTACTGGATTTCATCAGCTTCGTATTGCAGAGGATAATATTCCATTGACCTCGTTCCGTACTCGTTATGGATCTTATGAATGGCTTGTGATGCCATTTGGGATTAACGAATGCCCAGCTTATTTCGTTGACTTAATGAATCGAGTTTTTAAAGACTTTCTCGATCGATTTGTTCTCATCTTTATTGATGATATTCTTGTGTATTCTAAAACCGAGGAGGAGCATGAAAAACATCTTCGGATTGTGTTGGAAACTCTTAGGAGTAATCAATTAAAGGAAAAAATTTCTAAGTGCCACTTTTGGCAATCTCGTGTGAAGTTTCTCGGTCACATTATTTCCGAATCCGGAATTTCCATGGATCCTTCAAAGATTGAAGCGATTCAAGATTGGAAGAGATCGGAGAGTGTGACAGAGATTCGTAGTTTTCTTGGATTGGCGGGCTATTACCGTCGTTTTATTAAAGACTTTTCTAAGATTGCCGTGCCTCTCACTAGCTTGACGAAGAAAGGTGTTAAATACGTTTGGTCGGACAAATGTGAAGCTTCTTTTCAGAAATTAAAGGAACTCCTATCTAGTGCTCCTATTCTTATTATTCCCGAGGGGAATCAAGATTTCGTTGTTTATACCGATGCTAGTCGCGTTGGTTTGGGTGTCGTTCTTATGCAAAGAGAACGTATTATTGCTTATGCTTCTAGGCAATTGAAGCCTGCCGAGACTAGATATGCCACTCATGATTTAGAACTCGCGGCTATTGTTTTTGCTCTTCGGATTTGGCGTCATTATCTCTTGGGAGAGAAATTTGTTCTTTACACGGATCATAAGTCTTTGAAATATTTATTCTCCCAAAAGGAACTTAATTTGCGTCAACAGCGTTGGCTCGAGTTCCTTGCCCCTTATGATCTTGATATTCTCTATACCCCCGGTAAGGGTAATCGTGTCGCCGATGCTCTTAGCCGTAAACAACAAGTTATTGTTTCTATGATGATATCCGAATGGAACGATCTCGAGATCTTATCCACTTGTGATATTCGAGACCGCGTATCCGATTTATGTTCATCTCTTGTTTTATGTAGCCTTGAGGCTCATCCTTCTCTTTTAGACCGCATTCTTGTAGCTCAAAGGTTAGATCCCGAATTGGCTCTTCTTGGCCAAAATATTAAGGATAAGATTGATATTGAAGGTTTGAAGGACTTTGATATCGATTCTCGTGGCGGCGTTCGGAGATTTGGTAGACTTATCGTACCAAATATTAGTGATCTTCGTAAAGACATTTTAGAAGATTCTCATCATTCTAAATTTACCATTCATCCCGGTAGTAGTAAAATGTACGCGGATATGAAGCGTCTTTATTATTGGGAGGGAATGAAACTTGACATCGCTAACTTCGTTAAGCGTTGCATGACTTGCCAACTCGTTAAAGCCGAACGTCAAAGGCCCGGTGGGTTATTGCAACCTTTAGAAATTCCTATTTGGAAGTGGGATCAAATTTCCATGGATTTTATTGACGACCTTCCCCGTTCTCGTTCGGGTCATGATAGCTTATGGGTGATCGTTGATAGACTTACTAAATCCGCCCATTTTATTCCCGTTCGATCTAATCGAACCGTTCCTCTTTTGGCCAAAATCTTTATCAAAGAAATTGTTAAATTGCATGGTGTTCCTACTTCTATTGTTAGCGATCGTGATCCATTGTTTACTAGTGGATTTTGGAAGAGTCTTCAAAAAGCTTTAGGAACGAAGCTTAATTTTAACACCGCTTGTCACCCCCAGTCCGATGGACAAACCGAGCGTGTGAATCAAACTCTTGAAGATCTTCTTCGTGCTTGTGTTCTTGATTTGGGTGGAAGTTGGGAAGATCATATTTCACTTGTTGAATTTTCCTATAATAATAGCTTCCAATCTAGTATTGGTATGGCACCTTTTGAGGCACTCTATGGAAGGCCATGCCGATCTCCTTCTTGTTGGCTTGAGGCCGGTGAGAAGCTGGTTTTAGGTCCGGATTTTATTCGTGATTCCACAGAGAAGATTGATCTTATTCGTCATAGGATGAAAGAAGCCTAGAGTAGACAAAAATCCTATGCCGATAACCGGAGAAGGAAATTAGAATTTTCTGAGGGAGATCTTGTGTTCATTCGTGTTTCACCTATGAAAGGTGTTGTACGTTTCAGTCGATCGGGAAAATTGGCGCCTCGATATATTGGGCCATTTCCTATCATTGAACGTATTGGTTACATGGATTATCGCCTTTTATTACCGGCTCAATTTTCTGCTATCCATGACGTGTTTCACGTTTCTCAACTTCGGAAATGTCTTCGAGATTCCGATTCTGTTCTTGAGCCCGGTGTTATGGAAGAGATTGAAGTTTCGCCTAATTTAACTTATGAGCAACATGCTACTCATATCATTGCTTCGGAAGTCAAACGACTTTGAAATAAAGATGTTCCGCTTGTTAAAGTTCAATGGTCTTCAAATCCTAAGGATTGTTCTTGGAATCTAGAGAGTACATCGAGCGAACACACCCAGACTTACTTTCTCGTGCTCTTTGAGGTGAACTTCTTATTTCAAACTTCTTTTGTGTTGAATATGCTTTTATGGTTGTTACTATATATCTTCTTCTTGTAATATTGCGAGGACGCAATTTCTTTAAGGAGGGGAGTCTGTAACAACCCTCATATTTATCGATTTTATATTTAAATATTTTATTTAAATATTTTATCGTTAGTCGGATTTTAGTCCGAAAAGCTACTTTTTGCATACGGTCGAATTAGGACTCGGGACCACTCCCATTGAGTTTAAAATGCCGTTTGCGACCTTTTTGAGTATAAGCTTCGATATGTTTGGAGAAAGTTGATTTTTGTTACTTTTCACTTTGGGTTTGGTTTGGGCTCAGCCCTATGTTAACTTGTGCTCAAATCTGAGCCACTCTTCCCCACTCACCCTCATTCTCTTCTCATTTCAGTCTTCTTAGCATTAATGGTGGGAGAGATTGGAAATTGAAACTCCAAAACCCTAATTTCTCTTGCAAATCAAATTCCTAGCTCCAAACTCAAGAAGAACCCATTGGTAAGCTTCTCTTCTTCTTCTCCAACTTATTCTCTTACCAATTTCAGAAATTCCTAAACCTAATTTTGGGATTGTTCTTGTTTTTGAGCATAGATTCAACCTCATTTGGGTTGTGTTGAAGAGAGGTTGATTCTCCATTTGCTTTCAAGCTTCTTCTTGTTTGATTTTGAGAAAAGGTGAGATTTTTATCTCACATCTATGACTATAATTATCTTTGGTTGTTGGGTATGAATTCCTAACACTTCTTCATGAGCATTTGCTCTTGATTTGGATTGGTTTTTTGAATATTCCAATTTTTGAGTTTTTAAGTCAATTTGTGTGAAAATCCTTTTATGGATGTTTGATCATGCTTTTGGTGATGCATCGGAGAGCATATAGGGCCGGGTTGTCGATTGGCATAAACCCTTAGAGCCAATGTTCGTCTGGTTGCATTTTGGAAGAGTTTGCTCTTCATTTGAATAAGGTTGAAAAACAGCCCAGGCATGATTCAGTCGACTGAATACTCTGTTCAGTCGACTGAACCTGGAACCCGAAAGTTTCCAGGCATGATTCAGCCGACTGAAAACTCTGTTCAGCCGACTGAAACTGGAAACAGAAAGTTTCCTGAACCTGGAAAATTTCCAGGCACAGGGTCAGTCGACTGAAAACTCTGTTCAGTCGACTAAACCTGCTGTTTGAGTCCAATTTGCCTTTTTGGATTGAATTTCCAATTTAAATCGATTCGTGATGATCCTATTTATTGTCCTCATTTATTATCATCTTTGATGACTTATTTTCTTTGGGAATTTTAGATATATCCACTTCGATGGACCCTTTATCGATTTTGTTGGATTTTTATTCACATCTTCGAATGTGATCTTTGTGATTGATTGTTTCTACAATCTCCCTTGTGCTTTGTCACTTTAAAAATATAAAGGTTTTCTATACTAGTAGTAAATATCAAAACTCTTTCTTCAAACGATTTCTATACTATTTTAATACCAAATTCGTTTATAAAACCGTTTTCCAATCTATTAGTATATATAAACCTTTACCTCACTCGTATGAGAAATCTAATTAAACGACTTAGTAAAACAAGTGGTATGAAACGCTTGCGTTCACTTTGTTGGTTAATTCTTGGACTTGTTCGATTGAAACTCTTGTGACAATTTTCTAGTGGAGATATACAATTTGTTCGTAAATATTTAAGTTAAGCTAGTGGTTATGGGACATGATGCTAAGCTCATATATTTACTAGCTTACTGTAATCGACACTACTCGTTGATCATGACGATCATCTTTGTGATTTAGACTAGCAATGTGCAATGTCTCTTTGTCTGCGTGGGAGACTAAACCCCGATTTGTGGATTTTCGACTCAATTTGGTGGGGTAGCAACCCATGGTCTTCGGACCGTTTGTGGAGCTTCGGCTCAATTTGTGATGGTTAGCGACCATGGAATTAGCGTTGCGTTTGTGATACATGTGTTGGTGAGCTTTATGCTCCCGTTTGTGATAGGCCTCCCCCCTTTGTGATTTCTGGATTTCTTGAGATGATTTCTAGAATTTGTGTTTCACCAATTTTCGTGATTTCCATTGATAAGTTTTATCAATATTTGTGCATTGGTGAATTTGTGTGTCATTGACTTTTGTGATTTCTGGATTTCGCATATTGAATTCTGGAATTTGTGTGTCATTGACTTTTGTGATTGACATTGATATAATCGTCAATATTTGTGGTTTGATGAACGATATAAGGAGTATGGCATTTCTTTAATTCTTGGGTAGATTTGGTGATATTGATTAATCTCTCGTTGATTTTCAATAGCTTATATATATATATATCACAGCTTGGAATTGTGATTATTATGTGTTTAGTCATATCTCTTATTCTATATCGTTTCATCTGATATCTATAGTTAGACTGATCCGTTTATTATTTTCTTATTAAATAATACTCGGGTCAGACCGAGATGTTACAGGTGCTTCTGCTTGACTTCTCACTTGGGATTGATTTCTCTGACTATTGGTTAACTACTTAGATTAGTAGTTTTTGTTGTATACATTTGAGATATAGACTCCATAATGTATACTTATTCTTTTGTGTAGTTCATGTAACTATTCTTTTGTGATATTGTGGATCTTTTTAGACCACTACTCTGATGTACACTTCCTAGTGTAATATTCATATCTATTTCCGCCTTTGTGATATGAATTGTCTGTGACTGATTTGTGGTATGTTTATTTCTATATTTGTTTTCGAAGACCTTTATAGCCACTGTGTAGTAGCTTTGAGTTTGTGTCGATATGTCGAATTTCCTCTTGATATGAAAAGCTATATTTTTATCCGGTATATCGGTACTCGCACAAAGCAATTATACAGATGGTCGCTCCTCAACAGCCTTATTCTCCGTGCGAGTTGACAACATTCACCGTAATGTTCTTGGCTAGCGTGGGTATAGAGGTGGGGCGTCACAGAATAATTGGAGGAGGGGAAGTTTGAACAATGCTCGATGCTTTCTCTACAGAAGAAAAAAAGTTAAAGTCAGTAAAGAGAGGAGATAAAGGCTCGCTGAGGTTTAGGAAATAGTCAAGAAGCTCATCAACCTCGTAAGAAACAGATGAGCAATCTACTTGGGCAAGATTAACAGTAGAGTTACCTGGAAAGGTCGGTTTCCTGACATCAACCTCATAAGCCTATGCCTCGGCACTCTCGTCGCATTCATCTCCACACTGTATACTTGTGATCTCGGTGGTAACTTTAGTAGGAGACGGAGAATGAGAACTGGAACCGATAATGTCGATTTCGGCTGAAGGAGAAGGCTGAACTAGAGCAGTTGAGATAGTTTTTCCCGAATGTTCCCCTACCGCCATTTCAGCCCTCAATTTCGCAAGCTGTTCTCTTCCCCTGGCGAGAGCGGCGCGAGCATCATCATCAAAGTAATGCTCCTCAAGAGCTGATTCAGCATAGCCAGCACCTTTACCGCCAAGCATGTCAAGTGCAGCCTCCCACACTTCAGCTAATGTAACTTAATATTTGGGGCACAGGAAGGCGAGACTACCGTGCCCCAAGATGCTGTGCAGGTAAAAGTCAAACAGTGTCGAGCTGATGTTGGTCTTCGTTGCCTCGTGAGATTCTTCAGCTGCAATTTTACCGGCAATGGCCTCATCGCGCTCTCTTTCAGTCTTGGAAAGTTGAAGCTTTAGCATTTGAATTTCCGCCTCCTGAGAATTGACTTTCCCCTGTAACTCTGTAACCTCAGCACGATACCTTCCCGCTGTTTTCTACTCAGCTTCAAGTTGTGCCTCGGCATGTTGCTGAGCTGCGTGAGCATTGCGAACTTGCTTCTGAAGTACTTCTTCTTTTTGAGTATATGTAGTAGAAGAAGTAGCAAGCTCTTGTTTAAGTTCCTCAACTTTCGCCTCAAGCTTCTCATTGTAAGTAGCGATGCTCCTCGTTTCGGTATCGTGCTGCTCGAGAACCTTCTGCCATTCGGCCTTATCATTCTCCATAGTAAGCATGGCCTCTATATTCGCACGATTGACCCTTTGAAGCTCGTCAACAAGCTTTTGCCAATTCGACATCCTTTCAATATCAAGCCTGACGGCATCGAGATTTCGCAGCATGGCGGGCTTGTTGATAGGGATCAAATCAAGATCGAACCGCACTCCCTTCAGGTACCAGTGCGGGAACCGGCTTTGCAGAGTAGCCGGGGTTGATCCAACTTGGAATTTAGGCCTGCTGATTATTGTTTGAATGTCTGTCTTCCCGAGAACAGGAGAGCCAGAAGGAATGTCAAGTGAGACGGGGGCAGTGACCTTTTCAGGAGTTGTAGAAGTATGCTTCTCACCGTGTCGAGCACGCTTACTTGGGTCCTCAACCATATGACTTTTTCCCCGGTCATCATGGGATTTTCTCTTGTGGGAATCGTCACCTTTATGGGAAGAATCATGGTGCTCCTCCCTTTCTTTCCTCTCATAACGCTCTTCTTGAGCCCTTCTCTCCTGAGCCTTTCGAGCGGCTCTCTCTTCATCGGTTTCTCCGTGAGCGGGTAGGTAGCGCATATAATCATATTGACTACGCCTCCCGTAGCGCCGAAAGTCGTCATAGTAGGAGCTGCTACGTCCCATCGGAGAATCTGAAATAAAAAAGAAGAGACAAGTCTTAGAAGTTTTCAGAGAAAAGAAGTGTAACTTTAGAATCATCAAAGTACAGAGAGTTAGGAGTATAAAAGTGCCAAAAGATTCTATGTGTGTGTGATGTGCAAGCTACGCGCATCAAACTACGAACCGCTCTTTGATTGCGGAGTAATCGTAGGAGTAGTAGTTAACGTCAACTCTTGAGTCGACGGAGTCTGTTGCAGAGTAGAAGTCGCCTCAACTACTGAAGAAGAAACCCTGGTGGTGACGGGGTCATCTTTAAAGAGCTCCTATGAAGTGACAAATAGGTCGCTCAACCCTTCGAAAGTCTCATCTCCACTCTGTTTGACAAGGCTTGTTTTCCCAGCTTCTTCGTCACCAGACTTCTTTTATGTGGAGGAGATTCCTGAAGCTCTTTTTCTTCAGTGACCGGGGCAAGTTTGCCGGATGACCCCGCGACATCAACAGAAGTGGAGCACTTCACTAGAGAAGCCTCAGAGACAGGTTCTTTCGGTATGGGTGCATCGGTAGAAACTGGGGCATCCAATGCTTGGGTTGGGGAGTCTGGGACTTCATGAGGGTGTGTAGAGCAAGAGGTATGCAAAAGTCCGTATTGATGCAAAAATTCGTCTTTCAACAGAAATTGAATGCTTCTCTCCTCAACTGGCATGGCCATAAGCCTCTCAAAAGTTGGTTTATGACTAAAATCCCTAGAAGAAGGAGGAAGCGCTGAAATGTAAAAGGCGAAGTTAACATTTGACTACTCAGGCTATGAAAAGCTCAGAGAAAAACATCAGGAACAAAAATAAATGCTCTTACTTCCTACTCTCCAGGTAGCATAGAATCCCGGAGGACGGCGAACGAAGAAAAATTGACTTAGAAAACCGTGAGCACTTTCGGGAAGGCCGATTATTAGTTTACGATTCCTAGCACTTCTCACAAGAATGATGGAGGGATGGTCTTTATTTTTGGCAAACGTGCACAAATAGCAAATTTCATCAAAACTCGGAAGGCGATCCAGCGTCCTTCTGAATAGCGCACATAACCCCATCAGAATAGCATAGCCA
The DNA here is from genome assembly GCA_030765085.1 of Allium cepa. Classification (NCBI taxonomy): domain Eukaryota; kingdom Viridiplantae; phylum Streptophyta; class Magnoliopsida; order Asparagales; family Amaryllidaceae; genus Allium; species Allium cepa. The sequence continues at coordinate 603,270,274 of CM060945.1, read as the reverse complement.
TTGGGGTGCAGCTGGAAGGGGAAGATAGCTAGTCGGAGAAGAAGCCGTTGAAGAAAGTCGTTAAAAGGAGGGATAGCTCCACTCGTGCACATTTGACGATTAACTGCTACAAAACTAGAAGGTGGTATATCGGCAGTATCGCTTCTCTCAGGAAGAATGGCATCCGCTTCAGCAATGCCAAGCAGAGCGCACAGTTGGCGGAAAACTTTGTATGTTAGTGTGGTTGAAATTCTTTCTGGAGGATTAACCAATGGAGTAGCAATTGGGAAAGTCTCTTCAGCCGATTCTGTTTCTTCTTGTTGAGAAGTCATTCTATACAAGGAACTAGACATTCAAATAAGAAGGTGCACGTTTCCTAAAAAGTGTGAAGTGTTGTGCAGAACTAACAAAAACAGAAAGCAAATGTTACTGAAATTAAACTAGTTGACAATTCGTCGACTATGAGATTTCAGGACTTGTTAATATAAAATTCAAGTGTAGTGTTAATGCAAACGAATCGGCTTTAATTGGATATTTTAGTTTTGCTTTAATACTTCACTTGAATTCTTTAGTTCGCAGCATTTCATTCACACAGTTCATTTAAGTTGATTATTCTTTGTCGACTAATCTGTCATTCGATGTGGGCGGTCAATGACAGTATATTCGTCCCATTTTTCTGCAAATGTTGTATTTAACAGGTTGATAGCTTTAAAAGTTAAAATAATCTGCAAAGAAGTACAACAAAATTCAAGTTCAAACAATTCAGTCTTAGGTCGTCCAGCGACCTAGCATAGGTCAGAGCTTCTTTAGGTTGCACTGTGCAAGTTAAAAGGTTCAAGGCAATTCATTAGTCCTAACTCGGCCGCGACCTACAACCTATGCCGCAAAAAAGATTAGGTCGTTAATTTGTTAAGTCGTCCTGCTTGGAATTCATGTGCAAATTTGTTAATTCCTAGGTCGTCTGGCGACCTAACATAGGTCGAGGGATCTTAAGTCGCACTATGCAAAATAAAAAGGTTCAAGGCAATTAAACTTCATCTAAAGTCTCAACTCGTCCACGACCTAATGTCCATGCCACAGAAAAAGGAAATTAAACCGTGAATTCCTTAGGTCTTTGTGTTGCCATTTGAACAAGTCAAATCCTAAGTCTTAGCTCTCGAGAATCCCAGCACGACCTAAGTTTTAGGTCGCCCAGATCTATTGAGACGCTAACTTCCTCCTCACGCAATCCATCTCGTTGAACTGCAACCCGATAACCCATTACCAACTGCACATAGAAATTCATCGTCCTCCTCATGAAATTCACCATCCCTTCATACCACCTGATCACTTCAAAAACAATGCAAAACATCCCTGATCCATCATAGATTCAACACATCTCCGTGCCTTCCTAAATCAGTCAAAAGGCGATCAACAGTCGACTATAATAGTCACTCAAAACGAATCACGACACGTGGAATTGAACTACGATCGGAAGATGGGGATTCATAATTCAATGGTGATTATGGTGGGATGGAGATCAGATTCACTTACGAGATATAATGGTAAAGATGAATCGGTGACTGAACGAGTTGAATTTGCTTTTGGAAGCTTGAAAATTCGTCAATGGCAGTGGGAGATTGGAGCAGTAGAGTGAGGAGGAGTTCACGACCTAGCAAATTTATATGGGGCAAAAAGGGGAAGACGAATAGGCACCAAACTTAATATAAGTTTTAGGTCGCTCACGACCTAGCTAAGTCAGATAGAATCACACGACATATGGCATAGGCCTGTACTTCGAGGGGCAAGTGTTTAACCCCTATCTCTGAAGCGACCTAAAACTTACGAGACTCAACAACCTAAGACTTACGCGACTCAATGACCTAAAAGGTACTAACGACCTAAGGGTGCTAACGACCTAACTACAGTCGCGACCTAAGATCACAAAGCACTCCACGACCTAAGGTCTTTAGCGACCTAGTGCTTCGGTTCTTCATCGACCTATGAAGTGCACCGACCTAGCGACCTATCAAGCTCAACGGTCTAGTTCACGACTTAACAATTCATAACAGGTTACGACCTAACGAGACAAACATGCGAGCGACCTAACTATGGAACGGTTCTAGCGACCTAACTACCCACCGACCTAAGTGGATAAACGACCTAACAACTTAAGAAGTTAATGACCTAACGACTTAAGAGGATCAGCGACCTAAAGGTTCCTGTAACTTCACGACCTAAAGCATATGCGACCCAAGCAATGCCACAGCCTACCGACCTAAGGACGAAGTGGTCTCAGCGACCTAAATCTCAGTGGACTCACGACCTATGATAGGTCGCACGCGACCTATTAACTCGCTCAGAAAAGAACTAAATGCAATCAAGATAAGTCAGATCCCATCCCCTATGTCGTCGCCGACCTATGACCTATGACCTACCTTAGGTCGTATGCGACCTAGCACTTGGTGATAAAATTCTGCCCAGAGTATTCCCTATAAATACAGCCCTAACTCCAACTAGCAAAGGACTTTTGGCCGATCACCTCAAGCGCCGATACTCTGCTGAATTCTCGACTCATTCAACACTTCAAGTACTCCAAACATCAAGGACTCTACTGCGATCTCCAAGAGAAAATCTACATCACTCAACATGAATTCGAAAGATTATTCTCCATCAAAGTTTGATCTATTAGTCTAAAGTGTGTTGTAATTGAAGATTGTTGTAAAGTTGTAACCAAATTCAGTAATAAAGAGAGTTAAAGTGGACGTAGGCTTACCCTAAGCCGAACCACTATAAAAACTGTTGTCTTTTCTGCTTTTTTTTGTGATTTCTCTACTAGTTCTTTAATTCCCATGTTCACGGGTGGTGCTTTCACTCAACTTCAATTTACACCGGGGTGTTAGCGTCCGATTTTTTACGTTAACAATTTGTTTCAAACAATAATAGCTTTCATAAAAAGAAAGAATTTCCAATTTGTGTTGAAAGATTTCAAGTTGAAATGAAATTGTAATAGTTTGGAAAAAATTATGAATTAACTTTTGTGAAGACGATTAAATCTTGTTTCGAAATCGAAGAGAATTTTAATATCTTCCAGATAAAAGTTTTGAATTGGAAATGATTTGAAAGTTATGAGTTAAATCTTTAATTGAAAGATCAAATGAGTTAATCCAATTGAAATGGAAGTTGTTTTGAAATCCGTGAATGGATCTTTGTGAAACTGGGTGAACTTTGTGAAATGAGTCTTTTATTTAAAAGATTTAAAATTGTAATTTGTTTAATCCCCTTGAAAGAAAAGTTTTGGATATTAAGTTGTGACTTAACTAAAATCCCATTATCCATATGTTTTAAATATTGCACTCATTATTCGGTTTAGCCGGAAGAGGACTTTGTGTCATATAACCCATTCCGAATAATGAAACGTCGTTATGGATAGTATTTGAAGACCGGTGGTAAAGACCGGGCATTTTCGAGAACGAAAGGATAAACCGTCGATTGCCTCTGCACTGAGTCGCGCCGGTATAGAGATTTCCTTATTGATGGGAAGTCCGATCGGGATTGTAAATACCCGGATTTGCAAGGGCTTCTTTGAATGTGCCTTCAGTTATGTGCGAACCAGGAACAGACTTGTATGGATGTGTGTCTGACATTGCACATTGAGATGTAAAGCTGGTTCTTTCAAATACATTTCTGTTGGTGGAGGAGATTTATTCTCTTAGCCTAACACCCTTCTGTGAGACGTACGAACTTAGAGTTTTTGTAGTTGAAGGTTATCAGCGATATACTACCAAATTGGTAGTGTGGCATGATGAGTGCTGCTGTGTGTTGATGATCATTTGTTAATCATTTGTGATCGAAGCATGGCTTTGTAAAAAAGCGTGGTTTTGTGGACGAGACTTCGTCGAGCCTCATAACCCGATAATCGTCGAAACAGGAATCATGGCAGCAAGGTTATTTGGGGGTAGCTCCTCCTGAGGGTATGACCATTTCCTTTTGGGTAAAAAGTGGTATCATGGTATGGAGCCCAATTATTTACTTATGTTGATTTTTCATGAAAGTGGTATCATGGTATGGAGCCCAGATACTTTACTGTGTGGTTGTTGGATTGAGGGCCCTCGGATAAAGGTCGGTAACGGCCAGGGAATGGCATGCTCGTGTTAGTTGTTACCTAGTTACAGAGGTAACCCGGCCTTGTGTAGCATAGATCCGGTTAGGTTCTCGGGGTTCCATTTTATGTGGGAAGTTCCTTTGCCTGACCATTTTTGGAAATCCAAACAAAACAATACGAACCCAGTACGGTTTTAGTTGTAGAACCCGCCATTTAAAATGGTAGCTATAGTAGGCATAGTATAATGGTACCTATGCTGGCTAAGATTAATATTGTATTTTCGAAAGGTTTTCTGCACTATGCACTAATAATAATATCAAATGGTTTTCGCATATCGAGCATTTTTGACTGTCATAAGGAGAAATCTCCTCCAAGTTTGCGCTTGCATTGTGTGTGTGGCAGGAGGCCTTATGGTAGTTTCATTTTCCAAAGGCATTGCGGATTTCAATTTAAATTCTTTTGTTTGTTTTATAGATAAAAACCATTTTTTTTTACTCATACCAGTCTCGTGATTGACCTGGAGTTTATTTTTCCTTTCCTAAACTCTGGGTGCCCACAATTTTCCACACGGGCAGTCTAGAGTTGGGTTTTCGAAATAGTCGAGTAGTAGGAATTGATTCGATAATCTTCGAAGCCGTTTGGATTTGTGGGTCACATTTTTTACACTTTAGCTTTCATGGCCGACCTTGCTTATCGAGGTGCAACTTGATGGTAGTTCGAGCTATTTTTAGTTTGGAGATGGTGTTGCAGTCACATCTTGGAGATGTATTGTATTGGAGATATTCTTTTCCGCTGCTATGTCTTGTATTTATGATAGTATTGATATCCATTTTATCATTGTATCTGAATATTGTATCAAATGTTGTATATGATATTATTCATTTTCTTCCGCTGTGTTGTACTTGATGTGTTATAAGCTCCGACGAACCAGACTCGACGTTTGAATCTGTGGCATTTGAATATGAGTGTCGTATTCGGTGCCGATTTTCGAAGGTCGAGTCAGGAACGCTACACCGGCCTACCCCACACATGGATAGACCGAATATGTTATCACCCCGGGTGTCCCCACCCTTATCACGAGTGCTCTTTCCATGCACAACCATACCCATAATATAATGGTTTTCCGAGGACATCTAGAAAGGTGATGACATACCTGACTTAGGTTCGACCCACTTAGCCTTGTTGCATCTCCCTTGTTTTAGTCATTTCCTGTTGATGAGGCTCGAGGTTAAGCATTACCTTTGAAGAACAAAATTTTACTTAGAATGCCTATCGTCCTCAAATGACGATGTTCTGATAGAATTTGTCCATACAAATTGGACTGGGTCTAGACAAACCGAATCACCATCTTCATTATCTTCACGATATTTACTCGTAAAGTTCAAACCGGATCGAAGTAGTTTTCAGATAATTAAATCCGATCCGTGTCTTTTCGAAACGATTAGCGAAATTGGCCGAAATTGATAGTCGGTTATTTAACTATCAATAAACATCCAAAAGCATACATCAGGTCTTATTTCAACTTTTCCAAAGTTATTTCAAAATATCTCTATAAGACATTACCTCCCATACTTCAATATTTAGAAAACAGTTTTCAAATCCTTATATTTTTCAATGGATCATTTCCAACCCTTCCCAATACTTAGAATATTTTTCCAACTATATTTTATAATCCACACTTAGAAAATATTCCTTTTATTTTCTATTTCTTTCTCCAACCCATTTACAATTTATTTGTAAATTTCTTAACTCGTTTACACGAATTCTATAAACTTCGGAATACTTTAACCAATTCCCTTCAGTATTTCCAAAGTCAATTATACTTACTTATAATTCCAATTTCCCTTTCCACTTCTCTTATAAATTAAATTTCATTTTTCGAAGTTTCCTATTATTTAACTTCTCCAGAAATTTTCTTACTTTTCTTCCTTATTCCAATTAAGAATTTTCTTATAAATCATATTTATTGAATAACCCCATTTCTAGGCTTCTAGGAAGGTTTATAAACAATTTAAAACATTTCAAAACTATATATATATAAGTATTTAAAAGAATAATAATAATAATAATTTATTCTTAAGACATGCTCAAATAATTATCTAAAATATTGAAACACTTATTATAACATCACTTTCAAAGCAGGTTTAAAATTTAGTATTTTATTAAAATAATAATAAGTATTTGAAAATTCTGTTTTGAAGTATTCAGTACTAACTAATTTTAAAATTACGTAGTTTAGTAAATAAAACCTTCCTTTTTTAAAAAAAAAAACTTAACTTATTGGTAACAATATATTTTAAAATCTCAATAACCAAATTCCAATTTATAACCCCTATCGGTTTCTATCACATCACTTCCATTTTGGTCTCCTTAACCATCTTCACTTTAAAAATAGCATCCACTATCTTTCTCACCCTATTTCCATATTCAAATATAAATTCTTTCCACAAATTTATATTCCAAACTTATCATCCGACATCACTTCCCTTTTATATGTAAACTCCGTTTATAAATTTTTATAACTCCTTTGAGTTTCACTAAAATAATATCATTTATAAATTCCATTTATTTTTGCCAAATCTATTTTTTAATATCGATTTCAACTTCTTTCTATATCTTTTCGAATATCATGTTAAAATCTCGTCTTTAAGAATTCCTTTATATGATTTATTTTAAACTCTCTCTATTTAAAATATTTTCCCGCATAATTTAATACGATCAAAATTTCACCATTTCTTATTCAAACCAATCTCTTCTAAATAATCCACATTTTGGTATACAAATTTTTATATTAAAATCTCTTTTTAATTTCTTAAATTTTAAATAAGATTTATGGTATTTAATATACCCAAAATTAATTTCCATTCCATTATATCATTTAAAAATTTACAACATACAATAATCCAGCATTTATGTGTGTGTGTGTATGAAAATTACTAATATATTTGAGGAATCCAGTTGGATCCCGCAAACTTGTTTTTTCCTACATCCACAGATATTAAACAATAATAAAAATATCAATCCCGTTTCGAGGGGGATAGCGCGGTATATAGGATCATCCGCTATTATGCGGGGCACAAAGGGTCTCATCCACTATAATGTGTGGGAATATCACTCTAATACTAATATATATATATATATGTACTACTATATATATAGTCATCTAACATATAATTTTAAATCTACCAATTAAATAAAGCATCAATTAATTTAAATTTAAAAATTTAAATTTAAAAAGTGGTAATCCAAATGAATGAGTGATTCTTACTTCTGATTTTTATATTGCAGTCACCCCATCTCTTTATTTCACAAATTTTAGAGCTCGTATAAATAGATTATAAAATTTCATAAGCATTCAAATTTGATAAATAAATTATTTAAACTAATTATAATCAGTATCAGAAGCTTATCACCTTAAATCAAAATTAGATTAAAATTTTTACCTTTCCAAATCTTTCGTCCCAGACGCGCCCCGATCAGGCCTTTTTTTACACGCGATCGACCCAGAATGAACAAATATGCAACCTCTTCTCATCGTCACGTCGTGCCTCCAACACACACTCATCGCTAGCATCAACAACAGCAACAATTTCAATCTTCATGCCACCACTACATTGCTACCTATCTCGCGCCTCTGCCATCGGCCATACATCAATCGAGACCTCCCAATCCCTATCTATCTCTAGCAACGCACGACACCAAGACGAGGTTCCCACGTTCAGCCGCATGAAAGTAGTTCACGATTCCCCTTTGTTACTCAACGTAGCACCGTGCCCTATCGCGTGCCTACGCCTAGAGAAAATCACGATCTCCAGCGCCTCACGACCCATCGTCACAGTCGCCCTCATCTTCTCCTCCCATTCGCGACAACCTTCGACGCTAGATGTATGGGCCTTGAGTGCGATTTCAGTTTTCATTCAATTTTTTTCGAATCAAATCGATTCGATTTGATTTTGAAACCTTTTTTAAAGAGAAGCGTGAACCTTCGCATAGAAGGAGACGGAGAAGATATGTGATTTCATTTAGCATACATTCATTTATTTTTTCTTCCTTTTTAAATTTGAACGAGATGAATATCTCTTTTTTTATAAGAGGCGATTTGAACTGCGGGAATAAAAGAGAGGGAAGACGTGATTTGAAGGGAGAAAGGAATGTTGTATGCTTCAATGGAGAAATGTGGCATTTTTGAGAAGGAACAATGGTTGACAGGTCGATATATAATTAAATAAATCTTCAAAATATCCTGATTTACGCAACTCAAAATTGTGAACCCATAATGAGGCATGCTACTAGGCATTTATAATATTACAGAGCTATTCCAAATGTAATGGAAATTCGATCATATGAAGAAGATAGCTTTTTAGACCCAATTTATATTGAATTTTTGATATAAATTTCGACGCATTTATATACCGTATGATCAAACGATAAATTCAAATGATACGTTTTTAAAATCCAATAATAATACATTATTATGGATCCAATGGAACGGATTTCGTCGAATTCCGAGACTATATCCCGATGGCTATTTTTAAATGTTATTTCGAATAAATTATTTTTAAAATTGAATAGATCGCTTTTAAATTCAATTTTTAACTTTTATTATTTTCATTAATATTAGTACAAATTATACAAGCCTTTGAATTATTTTTATCGAGCTTAAAACTCAAGATACAATAACTTAACCAAAATTCAACTATTATATTATTCAATAAATCGCTATTTTTAAATTATGAATTTATTTTATAAATAAAACCCTATTTTTCCATATTCATAATCAATCTGTAATCAAATTCAATATTTAAAACCATTTGAATATTCCAAATCAAACGTCGAAAAATCCGGGTCGTTACAACTTCAAAATCACATCGTTTCAATGCCACAACCACTAAAGTAGGTCAAACCATTATATCAAAATATGTCCTTTTAAACCATTTATATCTAAATCATACCGTTCTGACTCTGACAGTTTGAATACTGAAAGTAGTTTATTTATTGGAATGGTTATATTTTTAAAAGAGTTTATATGTTTAAAAATAGGTTATAGATTAAAATAGTTTATATATTAAAAATAGTTTATATAATAAAATACGTTATATATATTAAAATAGTTTATATATTAGAAACACTTTATAATAGTTTAAAATATTTTAAAATAGTTTTTAATAGTTTAAAATAGTTTAAAAAGTTTAAGGGTTTAAAGTAGTTAAAATAGTTTAACATAAAATGGTCTGAATATTAGAAGTGGTTTATATAGTAAATAGTTAGAAAATCTAAAAAAAAATCAGAAATTTTAAATATAATAGAATTTTTAAACAGTTTACATTAAAATAATTAATTCGAAAATAATATCAAATCAAATTGTTTATTTCATTTCAACAAATATGGACCATATCCAGATTCCAAACAAAAAAATCAATTTTAACCTTTCAATTCAAATTCTCATAAAACCATTTCAATTTATATTGCTTTCAAATCCAAGTTTGAACTTACAAATTTAAACCACTTTAAATTCAATAGATTTCAAAGTTTAAATATTCAAACGTTTACAATAATTCAGTTTTGATAAATTTCATTTATATTCCAAAATTCAACTTTAAAATTCCAATTTACTCCTTCAAACAATTCATTTAAACCAATTTCAATTTCAACATTTTAAAGCTTGGATTTTGGAAATAATTCTGCTTATATAAATATAATTTTTATTTCAAAATATCATTCAACTGGATTCAAAAATTAATGATTTAAAATCATTTAATTTCACCTGTCCGGTGTCCGTATATAATTTTCTACCATATGGTCGAGTGATGCAGATGTCTATCATTTCAACCCGGGATAATTTAAATTTACGGGTATATATCATTTGAACCCGCAATCCCGAGTTAAAACTCAAAATCCATAAAATCGCTCGAGTTTATCATTTCAACCCATAATGATCTTTTTCCTAGTCTATAAGTCCATTCAGCTATGTATCATTTCAACCCATAGTGATTTTCCTAATAAGAACTAAGAGAACTTGCAGTGTGAATATAACATATAAATAAACGTACATCCAATCATCCAAATATCAATAATTAAACATCCATCACAATCATCATTCGAATCTGCCAATAAATTACAACAATTAACTGATTATCATTAACAGGTATTTAATTAGTAATTTTAAATTCAATTTTAAATTAGATGGCGATTATATTCAATAAAAGTCAGATTTAACTGAATGTCACTTTGAATTGTCTTAGAATGCAGCCAAACTAGTACCATAATATATGGAATTTCAATACGATCGCAATGGAGAAAACAGCGTGAATCCAAGCTCGTATGCAAAAGTTACGATGATTAGAAGATTTAAATTTAATTTTAAATAAAATTAAATCAGTGGCAGAATAGTAATTTCCTCACATCAAAACCCTACCTCTATAGTAAATGAACGAGCATGACCGGTCTCAAATGCTGACAGCCGCCAACCTCCAAGTTCCAAACGCCACTGCTATAGGCACCTCGACCATGATCTTACCAAGCCGCCGCTTCCCCCTTCCTCCGTCGCCCCGCTGGGATCCATCACGGCGAACGTGCCGCCTCTAGGCCATCTAAAACACCTACGGCCGCCGCAAGCTTCATTGCCATTTTCTTACGATATCTAACCACCATTCGACCAACGAACATTACCATCGAGACCTGCTTTCCATCTTCTTCCAAATGCTGCTTCCCAATCACCAAACTGTCGACATACACCTTTGGTTCATAAACCCTAGAAATGGACGACCGAGCTTCATCCTTGATTTTTGATCAAACGATACACCAAACAGAAAAACGAAGTGCAGCCGTAGATCGCGCTCGTCGAGAGCTTTCCAATGATATATAATATGATATAGTTTTGAGGAGTTTGATTTTCGGTTTGAATTTGAAATTGAATTAGGGTTTTGATTCTATAGCCAATGAAGAATGAAGAAGTAGCAGATAATTGAATAGACAGATACGTACAGAAATATGAAAATGAGAAACAACTAGGGTTTATAACAGCCTATATATAGGCAAAGCTGAAATAGAAAATGATGGATCGATCAATTTTTATTGAAACGATAACAACGACCTGGAAAGCCCGTTTCATTCTCAAAACGAAAATGGGTCATCCGATGGAACTAGTTTCAAACCCCAATTTCATTTTGTATAGACGTTAGCTTTTAAAATCAGTTTATTTTAATTGGATTCATTAAACTAATTTCTACGCGTTTCGAGCCCACACGATCAAACGACAAGTCTGGTCGTTACAAAACTTGAAATCCTATAATAATTCATTGTTACCAATCCGATCAAACTAGTTTCTTAATAATCGAAGACAGTGGCCAAAATGGCTAATTTCATGTTAATTAAACAAACTATTATCAAATAATTAATCACCTTTTAAAATTTTAGATTTAATAGTTAACATTTTATATCATTCTTGATTACCTAGACTTTTATAATCTTTTAAAACAAATTTCCACGCCCAATTCAATATCCAGATATTGCACTAATTACAGCGTTCAATTTCAATTGCAATAAATTCATTAATTACAATTTAAATTCCAATAAATTCATTCATTTCGATTTACATCTTATTATTCAATCAATTATTACTTTATGAATATAACTGACAAAAAATTAGATTATTACATTCGTACTTTTAGACTTATCTTCTTTTACCATATTAACGCAATATTTAATTAGATTAAATTCACATAGACATCCAAATAAATTCAACAGATTAAATATTAAGACGATAAATAAGCAATTGATACTCTTACGTAATTTAACCACATTTATAAGTTTATTGTTACAAACGAATGTTATAATTGCTTAAACGTCACCGATTTCATATTCAATTCCAATTATTACGTACAATCTCGCCAAATCAACATTGAATTTATTTTCTTATTTACAATTTCTAACCATTTAACTTTACAATTTTTTCAATTACTTTAAATTACATTAAAATAGTTGTCGATAATATTCAAACAACATTATTAAATCATATTTTAACTATTTTCCCATTAATAAATCATAAATTTAAATTTCATGCAATATTAAATACCAAAATTTATTTAATTTAATATTTTTACTTATTGAAAAATACATATCGTTACACTGGTTATGTGCACATCTTTATGATGTTTTTGGTTTTTATAGTTGCTTTGTTGGGATTATACCACTTTAGTGTATATCAAATTAGCTTGCATGTATACATTCCAACCTATGGTAGAAACCCATAGTTAGGTGTTCTAATTTATGTTAGATAATTATATATATGCTATTTTTTATTCCTTTATATACGTGGTGACCGATTGTGTTTATGGACACGGTTATTTACTTGCACTTTGATATAGATGTTGCATATGATGTATGGATGCATGTGTGTGTGTAGACACACACACACACACACACACACACACACACATATATATGTATGTCTATATATATCTACATACGTATGTATGTATGTATAAGGATGTTCACATGCATATTGGTTGCACTGCATTTGAATTCCGATAAGAGGCCGATTTAGTTGCATTTTCATTCAACTCATATCATATCATCACATTTTTTTATAGTTTAATATCCTCTTTGTTGTGTTTTCAATTGTGTTATATAATGGATGCTAGATGGATGTAGTAGCTATGTCTATTTTATATCTATGTATGATGTAACAAAAGTTGCATTGTCCATCTCTTGGAACTGTAGAGACGAAATTCTTTTAAGGAGGAAGAACGTAACACCCCATAATTTTATTAGGTTTAATAATTAAATTAAAAAGGGCGAACTCGTGATTTTACATAAAGGGAAAAATAGTGAATTTCTACATGAGCTAGAATTAGACATCAGGACATATCTCATTACATCCGGAATGCCATTTATAGTTAGGAAACTTATATAATTGGTTGAATTTGATTGAACGTGCTAGAATTAGAAGAAGTCAAACCAAGTGGCATTTTCATATGCCTAAATTTTATTATTTTAGCATAGAAATAGGAATGAAAGCCTATTCTCTAACCACATTTTAGCCTAAACATTTTACCTCTAATTTTTATCTTCTCCTTCATCTACCAATAAACAAAATCAATTCCAAATCCATCAAATCCAATCCAAATTAAACAAAAAATATATGGCACCAACTATCGTGAAGAGATTTAGGCAAACAAACTAAATCTATTGTGAAATTTGGCACTTTCAAGTCAAGGAATTTATGGATAGCAAATGAGGAGGAAGTGTGATGACCCGGAATTTTTGAGCATTCAAAATCGGAATATTTAATTGATTTTAAATATTTAAAAGTTAATTTTTAACCCGAATTCAAATATCACCCTTTATTCGGTAATTTAATTATTGAATTAAATAAGTTGAAGTTTGGTAAAATGTTGAATCTGGAGTTCTAAGCCTGTTAAAAATAATTTGAAGGCTTATAAAATTTATATTGATAATACTGAAGATAATAGGAGTGTTAAAATTGAATCTAACAGTGATTTGTTCAGTTTTGAAATTATATCGTCTAAATTGATATTTAAAAATAGCCTTCCGAGGCACAGCCTCAGATTTTGACAAACCAGTTCCATTGGATCCGTAATATAGAATTATTATCGGATTTCAAATTTCGTATTGATTGGAATTGTTGTATGAGCGTACGATAAGTAAACGTGTTGAAATTTATATCGAAAATTCAATATAATAACTGGTCCAAAAGCTATCTTCTCCGTTGATCGAATTAGACCTCGAAACCTTTTCCACTGCACTCGAAATAGGGGTATAACATTATGAACGTCTGGTGGCATGCTTCGATAAGAGGTCGAGATTTTGAGTTGCGTAATTCGAGGCGATTTAAATTTAAAAATTTGAATTAAAATATGTATATATTTATATGCATCCATTTTAAACCCAGTTGAATTTTAAATCACTTCACAACTTTTTCCTTTCTTTTCGAAGTCACTGTAGCCTTTTGATTTAGGTACGTAAACATCTTTTCCTTGTTCCCTTTCCAGCTGATAACACGCAATCTTCCTTAGAAAATTTCAAACGCAAGCAATTTAAGAAAAATAAAATAAATGGCCGAGCGTGGTTCCTTATCTCAAATTCGATTTCTCCTCCTCCATCATTTTATATGCTGAACTCCTCCTTCATCTCATGTTAAAAAACAAATTAAAATTGAATCGTCACTCCTTTAAAATTGAAGAAAAAAAATACAAAGAAAAGCTGAATCAAAAATTGGTTGAGCCCCTTCCCAATTGAAATCGAATCATGTACATAAGGAGGTGGTGGTCGCGATTTTTGGAACGAGTTTGTGAGTAGCCGCAGACCGCGATTCAAAAAAAATCATGAGACGGCTTGGAGTTGCGAGAAGGTGGATCGGCAGCGTTGACTTGTGGTGGTAGCGGCTCGATTTGGGTGATGCACGCGCGTATGGGGTGACATGAGTGATGCTCGCTTGCGTAGTCAGTCTGGTGGCACCGAGTTTTGGGTCGTGAGGAGGAAGTTTGGTAGCAGTAGAATGATGGTTTTGAGTGCTTTCGCTGTGGAGTGTTCGTAGTGAGGTATTATTATTCTTTCTTAAATTTATATGTGTATATTTACAGAAAAATAAATTTCAGTAAAGAAAATTTCTTCTGTGTATACTGGAAAAAAAAGAAAAGAAACAGTTTTTAACATAAATATATATAGAATATTTTACATATAAGATTTTTGAAATAATAGTAAGGATTTTAAAATATGGTAGGGATTATAAGAAAGTAGATTTTAAAAATCTTATATATAAGTAAATTAGTAAATATGTATGTAGATTAGATTTGGAAAATATAGGAAGTTTATATAAAATTAGATTTTTGAGATCTGTAATTTATTTTGACAGGTATATATGTAGTTCCAATAAAATAAAACAAATATATATATACACATTTTAAACTACTAGTTTATTTTAAATAATATATTATGGTGATTAACATATCTAGTTACTTTGGTTAATAAAAAGATATTTACAGTTAGATGTATAGCAGTTTTAGTAATATATATGAATTTACAATAGAGCAAGAAATTTTATATAAATAAGATTTTGGGAAAAAGGAAATTTAAATAAAACTTATTAAATGGGAAATTTCTTATCCGATTTGGTCAAATATTAATAAAACCATGAAATGTTTTTACAATGTCTAAAATCATGGAAAATCAAGTCAAGATGGATCGGGTTGCAAACAGTAAAGTCAAAGGTGAGTTAATCTCACTCATCTGGTGATAATTTAAATTCAAATGGTTAAATTTAAATAATTGGTTGAATGGTTGAATTGATTTGATGTGCTATATTATAGTATATAATACATCTTGGAATGATTGATTTCCCGCATTATATAGCGGATGAGACCCTATGCGCCGCATAATAGCGGATGATATTATATTAATCCCATATACCGCGATATTCCACCTCGAAGTGGAATTTGTATTCTGCTAACATCTGTGGATGCAGAGAAACATGTTGGAGGGATCCAACTGGATTCCTCAACGTTTATTTAGATTATTTAAGGTTCTCTATTATGATTATTTGATATTCTGTGATGAATTATATTGGAATATTGAATGCTACAGTTTGCTTGAACATTTCGGTCCACTGAGTTATCAAAATATATTGTAACAACCCGTAAATTTAACTGGTTTTAATAACGTTATTGATTGAAATTTTGTGGAATTTTAAAACGAAAAAATTTTGAAATATAAATTTGATAAATGGAATGCATCTAGTTAAACATAGCAACCAGTAAATTTTCGTCCGAAAATATGAAAGTTTATTTCGTGCGTAAATTTACTTCAATTTAATCAGTTAAAAAGCGATGAAAATAAAATGTTTTTGAAATCTAAATATTTTTACATAGAAAAGTTACAAACCATCTTCTAAGCACTTCATTTTTCTTGCTCCGTCGATCTTATTTTTATGCGATTTTCTTGCATTTTCCGATAGTAGAAAATACAAAATTTTATAATTCAATCGTACTACTAATATCTGTATGTCGTTTTGATTGTCTCGTTGCAATGATCTCAGTAGTATAATCGTTTGTGTATTCGACATTTAAAAGACATCGAAATCTACAAAACTATTTTTGGATCGGTTCCGTGATTAGACTTTTGGGTTTCCTATACTCCTTCATTATTCTGCCGTGCGAATTCAAACAGCCGTGGAAATCAAATAGACACCAGACTTTCATATTCTCAAAAATTATTATTATTATTTTCTTACACCTACCGGTTCAAATATGGTTCTTTTGCTTTGAAGCAAATATAACTTTAAAAGTAAAATTTACTTGCCTATTTATATTTTTTTTCAATGTTGTGTGTCCATCTCCTCTAACTTCATCTTCCCCCTCTTTATTTTGGCCGCAACCACCTCTTTCCCCTTGCAACCGAAGATCCTTACTCCTCCAAGTGACAAGCACACAGCTCCGACCAAACACCTTCCAACATGCGGCCTTGAACCCGACCCAACGCCTTCCCGCTTCGTCTCGCCAACACAACCGACCTGAGCCAGCGACCGGAAGCCGTGCAACCATCCAGTCCGCCACCGTCCTCCTTTCGTGCAACCAAAACTGACCAACAATCTCCAGCTCGCCTCTCTCTGGCCTCGGACCCTGACTTATGTCAGATCCATAACCGCTCTGCCATCCGAGGAAACCCGTCTCTTCCTTGTTCCTCCGCTATATAGCAGCACTAACCCTGCACCGATCTCGGCCATGCAAGCCTGCCGATGATCTCCTCTATCCTTCGTTGTCGAGATCAAGCAATGTTTTTCCTAGCCCTCTTTTTCTCTTACCTCATAATTATATGGGTATGTATGTATATTTTTGTTTTGCAAATATGTTATAAAAGTTTGTTTATATACATATATAGAGCTGTTATATATATAGTTATACAGTGTTAAAGTATTTTAAACTTATGTCTGTACTTTAATATGAACTTTTAATACCGTATATATAATATGTCATATTTTATTTTATACATATAAGGTATGCATATTTTTTTACATAATTGTTTCAAATATGATATTATTTAGCACAATATACATGCTGTTGTTATATTACTAGGCATTGATAGTTCTTGTGTATATGGGTTATAAGTCATAGTATATGTAAAAGTGTATATTTTATTTTATATCAGCTTATATATTATAAGTTATTTTGTGTTATAGTCTTTTTATAGTAGTATATATGTATATGTTTAAAAAGTATATAAAAATGAATTTGTTTAGTGATTTGGGCTGTTGTTTCATATATATGTTTCTTCGCATATTACATAAAACCTTCGAAAGACAGCATGTATATATGTTTATAGTAATATGCCTACAAAGTATATACACATTTGTTTATGAATATGACTAAAAAAAAATTCTGGGCTATGGTATATAAGTATATCAGATCTGCTACTTTATATGTTTTATATATTATATATTAATATCAGTAGTATATAAAAGTTACATATATAATTATAGATACTTTGATTTTATTATAAGTATTGTAAGGATGATGACTTTGGGAAATATGTATAATCTATAGTTATATAGTGTATACATCATGATTTACTATTTATATTGGCTAATATATTGCTGATCCCAAAGTATATGACTGGTTGTTATAGTTTAAAGTGTTATATATAAGATATATTAATCTCATATATTTTAATGTGGAGATTTACATAGTTTATTTTATATGAGGGTTAATGTACATAATCCATGGTTGCACGCATATAACTATTAGTTTGGGAAATGATTCCATATACCGTATATATATAATATATTTAAGTCAAATATATATATATATATATATATATAGGTTGGCTTATCTTTTGTTCAATGTCTTGGTTATATATATTTGTTTTAAATGTAAGTATTTTTCATTCATATGTATTTATTTCAAAATACGATGTATATATGTGTGCGTTTTATTTTTTTTAACAATGGATTTTGAAATACATACTTACATATTTAATTTAATAGATGTTTGAATTTAGCACATAATTTTATATATATAGTTATATATAGTTATATATAAGTTCACTAATACTAGTTATCATCATCGATCCAGTTCTGATTTGATTTCGTCCATTTCTACTTTTCAGTTTTGTTCGTCGACTCTGCCAATCTTGCTTTGCTTGGATTCGTAATCCAATTTCGATGTCTGTATCAGTGTGCATATCTGTGTCATCATCTATATTCTCTAGCCTCGAAAGGTGAGCAATCACTCACGATTAATATTCTCTTATTTATTAAATTTGATTTCAATTGAAACGACAACTGAAATATACTATTGTTAGCTATTTACACTGTTATATATGCTATTACCTGTATCTGTTCACCTATGACATCTTACACCATTAACTGTTAATTATTTATGCGACGATAATCCTGTTTGGTTGAAAATTGATTGATTGTTTTAGTTATATTGAATGTTAAATTGTAATGAATAAAGTGATAAATATTGTGCAATTGAATTTGACGGAGGATAGTTAAATTTGAATTGACGTATGTGTTGAATTTGATTAGTACAACTTGTATAATATGACCCCTTAAATGTTTAATTATTTGATACGTAGGAAAATGGTTAATTACCCTTGAACCATTTGAATTTATATTGTATTAATTATTGAAGTATGAAATTGAATAATTGACGTTAAATGTAGAACCACATAAAATAATAGTGTAATAATCTTTAATCTACATGAAATGATAGTGTAGATTCTAGAAATAATTATATTAATTTGCACAAACAACAATGTGAATTAATACGGTTATTTCATGATTGTTTGCATTAATTACTAGATTGTTGTTATTGATTGTTTATTTACTTTGACACCATCCCAGTTATCACACTGCAAGTTCCCTTTTCTATGCTCTGATTTTTGAATTGAAATGGAATCGGGTTGAAATGATAAATACCCAAATAACTTGACTTAGGATAGAAAATTAAATTAAACCCGATTGGTCAACAATTTGATTTAATGTTTAAATTTAAATTTAAAGATCTTATTTGAATAATAATAAGGTTTTGAAATAAAATTTAAATTTAAATTCGAATGAAAGGAAACTGATAATATTTAATAATCTGAAACAAAATATTGATAGAGTAATTGATGAAAGAACGTTGTTTAATTTAAGAAATGATTGAATTAAGTTTGAAATTATTTAATAATTAAGTTTGGAATTATTTAATAATTAAGATTGGAATTATTTAATAATTATGTTTTGAAATTTATTTGATAATTAAATTTGAAATTATTAATTAAGTTTTGAATCATTTAATAATTAAATAAAATTGAATTATTTGATAATTAAATAAAAATTTGAATTCTTTGATAAGAAAAATTGAGCCTTTGAATAAGTAAATTTGAACTACGTTAATAAATGAAATTGGGTTTCTTATGTAATTAAGTTTGGAAAGTTATTAAGTAAGTTAATAAGTGAAATTGAACTTCTTGAATATGTGAAATTTAGTTTCTTTATTAATTGAGTTCGAAATTTGTAACTAAGTAAATAAATAAAATTGAATTTCTTTAACAGGAAATAAATTGTGATTTACTGTAATTAATGGAAGACTTGTAATTTAAAGGATTTGATTTGACGAATTTAACTTAATTTTGTAAGCTTTGATAATGAAAGTGAACTTAGGTAATCGAATGAATTGG
Source organism: Allium cepa (assembly GCA_030765085.1). Lineage (NCBI taxonomy): Eukaryota > Viridiplantae > Streptophyta > Magnoliopsida > Asparagales > Amaryllidaceae > Allium > Allium cepa. The sequence goes on along the minus strand of CM060945.1, from coordinate 603,250,527 downwards.
AATTTAAATAGAAATTGTTTTGAATAATAAATAAATTTAATGAATATCGTCTGAAATCGATAAATGAGTTTAAATTGATTTGAATATTAAATTAATTTAAATGATTTCGAAATGAACCTTATATACGAACTTGAATCAATATTTGAATTGTTTTAAATTAAAGTTGAAATTGAAGGGTAAGATTTTGAATTGGTAATTTGGAAGTTTTGAATCGTAAATTTTGGAAATTGATTTAGAAAGACAAATGAAATGTTGGTTTACGAATTGAAATTGAAATTGAATTTGATTTGGTTTGAATTTATTAAACGACCAATCGGTGTGATAATCATGAAAGTTATTGAGGAAACCGAAATCGGTTATGAACATACTCTCTGTCTAAACCGAAAACCACTTTAATAACTATACGCGGAGTGTGATCCAGAATGAAGTGGTTGGAATGATGTATGTGATGACTGAAGAAAGAGAACGATAATGGATAGCCTTGACACTTGTGTCAAATTGGAAATGACTAGAACAGGAGCCGTGCGGGGCCAAATTGGGTTAGCCACCTCGAGCGAACACACTTCTTCGTAACTACTACTCATTACTTGTTATTGTTTGGTGCACCCTCGTAATTTTGGGAGTGTTGTTTCGCGGTGTTGCGATCGTTGCGGCGATGCGTTTTCACCAGTCCGGATAAGGCAAACGGTAGTTTCACTACCCAAAGGTATTGCCTCATGCGCCTTGTCACACTTTCATCCCTATATACGCGACCACTATGAATTTGTTTTGTATTATACCTATGGAGTACTCCCTGATATCCCACCAGTTTATGGTGGAGTTACAGTGCTGTGTAGACTATGACGTTTATATAAAACGTGTTAAGGGGGACAATGGTAACGCCTTAACACTATTTTGATATTTTATATTACTGATAGACATTATCTATTTAGCGTATATTACTACATAGTTGATAGTTTAATCGATCCTTAGAGGATGGTTATTCCAACCTCCTTTGAGTTACTTGTATTTCGATTGCTATTTCACTTGAGTTGGATTTATTGATATAAGAATATTAATCCTGAATCGAGTGTTTTGTGTTTTGCTTTACGCTAGGGTCAGACTGAGTGTACCAGTATTCAAGACTCACCTTTGGAGTTGGAGCTTCGCCCGGAGATCTAGCTATCTATCAGCTTCTAGATGTTCGTTGATTCCCGGTATGTATTCTGATTTTTGTATTTGACTATTGTATTCGAGATTACTGTCGTAACTTATTTAACTCTGTTATATATATAGTAGCTTCATGAACTGCTATCTTTTTCCTTCCGCTACATATTATTACTCTGTGTCTATGATTCTGTGATTATTTATTTATTATATATGTTCAGTTTTGCCAAATTTTAATTAACAATTCGGTATTTTGAATTATTCAATCCGACATGTGCGGTTGCGAATAGTACAAAAATTGCGGGTCGTTACAGTTGGTATCATAGTTTTGGTAGCTCTAGGCAAAACTTAGTATATATGGTAAATGTATTTGCAAAATCACTCTCATTCGAGTTTCAAATCTCTTCCTTTTGACTCGATTCCTTTGAATTTTGAAAAGTTCCTCGGTTTCGAAATTCATTCTTGTCCCTCACTATTCATATTCTTCTGAATTCTGAATCATTCCATAACTCCACTTCCAATGACCTTTATAATAGATCGGCGGTCTCGCCAATCCTCGAATTTTTTGTAAATGGGTGAAATTCCTTTATAATAGACATCGATTTACCGAAGATTTCTATATCCTCGGTTTACGATGCTACTTATTCCCTGCTATACCTGAATTCCATCTCTTGAGATCGAATGTTGATTTACCTCGAAATTCAGCAACGATCTTATTCTTAAAGTCACGTTCGATCCGGTTAAGATTGCCCGTGAATTAAATAAGCGTATCCATCTTCCGATTATGTTAATTGAATTATCTTATCTTCTGTTTCGAACTTATTTTGGAATCAAAATTCTCTTTAATTTGATTTCCATTAAATTTGAATCACTATACTTATTTGAAATCCATCCTTGTATCGTCGTGCGGGAAAGTGTATTTGTGAATTAATATTTAAAATGTTTAATATATATTGTGTTGTTTGAGTTGTTGATGTTAGTTTGAATTTCCGATCGATTCGTCTGATCAACGCTATCGACAGGATTTCCAAAACACTTGAGAAGAGCAAACTGACACAATATTGTTTTTAAATTTGGTAAACAAAATAAATTTTAAATGATTATATTATAACAAGTATAAAAAAATTCTGAAATTAAACTGTTATTGAATTTGTTGCCCAAAAGAAAATTTTCATTTTCATTTATTGTTTTATAAATCATTGACTATTTCATAAAATAAATAAATAAATTTGTAAAATTGGTTATAATTTGATTTGGAATTTGAAATGTATTTAAATTAGAACTTGAGAATTTAATATCCGGTGGTTTCAAACTTTGATTTGAAAGTTTAAAGTGTACAGTATTTAAAATATTTTCAAATAGAAAGCATTCAAAGAATTTTAAAAGTTAAAAATTTGAGCTCTTCTCTTTTGTCACTGGAAAATAATTTCGGTGATGATGGCCTCATCATCGACATTCATTTTCGAGTTTCGAAGGGGAGAGACTATTCTATAGCTTTGCTACGGTTGTTTTGAAAAATAAATCGATTTAAATTTCTTAAATATGATTTGATTTATATGTATATAAGTATATTATTTAATGTTTAGTTTGATTTAATATATATAGTATATACAGAATTATCCCTAAATTGTTGAAGTAAATCGGAAATTTAATTCCTAAAATTTGGGTAAAAGATGATTTCAATTATAAAATGAAACCAAAATTTTGAATTAATATTTAAACTTAAGATAATTGAATTAGAAATTTTATTTGTATAATACTCAATTTCATTCTAATACAACTTACCTAAATTTTCAAAAGTTAACTATGTAATTGAATATTATACAACATAAAATGATATCAAAGAAATTTTTAAATAAATTTGAGTAGTTATAATAAATGTAAATATACTTAATATATGTGTGATAAGATATATTAAATAGAATAAATTTAATATTAATAATTTGGAATAAAGAAGAATTAAATTTATCGAATAAAGTATGATTATAATAAATGACTATTCAAATTTATGATCTTTGAAAAAGTTAACTTGATAATTGGATAATATATAATATAAACTGTCTTTATAAATAAAATGTGAGTGCGTATAATAAACGTTATTCACTTAGATTTTAATTATAAAATGTTATGGAGATAAATAAAATAAAAAAGTTAAATAAATAATAGGTGTGATTAATAGAAGAAAATTTTGTTATGGAAGTTGATAAATTGAATCAAATCAACTTAAGGGAGTATCTTGAATTAATTGAATTTAAATTGAATTTCATTTGAAAGAAACCTTTTGTACCTAACATTTATAAATGAGAGATCAAATCAACTTAGTGAAAATCTTGAATTTAAAAGTGAATTGTCGAATATAAATTTATTTAAATTAAAATTTATATGGTTTAAATTAATTGTTTATTGTTAACGCTAAAAGTTGAACGCTAACACCCTGGTGTATGTAGAGGTTAAGTGAAAGCACCACCCGTGAACATGGGAATTAAAAACAAATAGGAAGGTCACAGAGAAAGCAGTAAAAGACAACAATTTTATAGTGGTTCGGCTTTAGGTTAAGCCTACGTCCACTTTAATCCTCTTTATTACTGAATCAATTACAACTTTACAACAATCTTCAATTACAACACTGATGAGACAAACAACTAAAACTTTGATGTAGAAGAATTCTTTGAATCCATGTTGATTGTGTTAGATTTCCTCTTGAAGTTAGTAGAGATGCCTTTTGTGTTTGAAGTTTCGAGTGAGTCAAGAATTCAGCAGAGTATCGGCGTTCCAGGAATGAGCCTAAAAGATCCCCCTTTAGTTGGAATAGGTGGGGTATTTATAGGAGATTTCTAGACTAGGTTGTAGGTCGCGAGCGACCTTGGATGGGTCGTAGGTCGCCAGTGACCTAGGGGATGTGGTTTACGACTTAACAAGGTCGTACTAGGTCATCTGAGCGAGTTAGTAGGTAGTAGCGACCTATGGGAGGTCGATCCTGAAGTAGTTTAAGTCGTTCACGACCTAGTGAAGCCCATTTTCAACCAGGTACAAGCTGTCAACGACTTTGCACTTAAAGCATAAATGTTATATCGGCTTGCTTAGGTCGCAAGCCACCTAATGAGAGGGAGTATACATGCGGCTTTGTTCTGGAGCTCGCTAGGTCGCTTCCTTTTTTGGCTCGCTAGGTCGCTTTCTTTTTTGGCTCGCTAGGTCGTTGGATACTTAAGTCGGTAGGTCGCACTCTGCCATATGTCGTACATTCTTCAGATAGTTAAACTCATTAGTTCGCTGAGCTGTAACGACCCAGAATTTCTATTAATTAAAATTTGAATATTTAATTGAATTTAAATATTAATAAGCGAAATTTATAAGTCGAATAATTTATTTTTCGAATATTGGATTTAATTGGATAATTAAATCGATTATTTAATATTTGAAAATACAGAAATAATTGGAAATTGGGTTAAATATGATTAAAATTTATTTGTAAAATTTTATTTAATCATGTTGAAGTTATAATGATGTTATAGAACTTTTAAAATTGAATTTAGAGTTGATCTGTGAAAATTGAATATTTAATATTTAATCGACTTGTGAAATTAGCCAATTTTCGAACAGTCTCAGAATTTGACGAAACTAGTTCCATTAGATCCGTAATAGTTTGTTATTATTGGATTTCAATTTTCGTGTCAATTGGAGTGTTCGTTTGACCGTGGCAGCTCGAAACGCATCGAAATTGTTTTAATATTTGTTTGGCGAGTTAAAATAGCCATTTTTCAAACAGTCTCGGATTCCGACGAAACTAGTTTCATCGGATTCGTAATGTTATATTATTGTATGGTTTCAAATTTCGTGTCAATCGGATTTACCGTTTGTCCGGTGCAAGCCAAAACGTCTAGAAATTTGATTTACCTATTTAATTTTAAATCGAACGTTTATTGCCATTACTCGCACAGATGATCGAACTAACTCCCGAAACATGTTCCATTGTGTTCGGAACGCAGGGTAAACCTTAGAAACGCCAACCGGCACGCTTCGTTTGGAGTTCGGAAAATTCAGGATGAATAGTGTACGTCGATTTTTCTATAAAAGCCCTAAAAATTGATTATTTGCAAAAGAAATTAAACCCTAGGGTTATACGTTCAGCCGCCGCCTCCATAGTTATGAATAGCCGAAATTTAGTTTTCTTCTTCCTCAAATTTCTCTCAATCCACAACTCGATTCAAGAATCTTCCAACTACAATCTTGTAGAGCACAACACGAACTATATGTTCAACGGTTAAGATCGAGATTAACGAGGTAGATTGTCTGCAATTCGAGCTCAAAGGCCGCACGTTCGGCACGCTGTTCGAGGCAATATTGAAGGCCGAACTTCAGGCTATTGATGGTGAAGGTGGAGTGAAGCAAGGGCTTTCGAATGGTGGTGGAGTGATGGGCTCTAGTTCGTCGTAGGTGGAGTGGTTCTAAACCCTAGATGGAAGCTTGGTGGGTTGTTTTGCATACGCGACCTGGAGGTTTCACGCGAGAGGGAAGAACATGGGGAGTGGCACAGATGTGGATTGAAAGGATCTAACGGCCCAGGGTAGCTTAGGTTTAAATAAATTTAAAATTATGTTGTAAATTTTATATAAAAAATTCATGTAACTTTAAATTAACGTATCTTTTTCATACGAGGTCGAAAATGCACGAAACTTTTTGCGTTGGGCTCGTATGGACGAGCACTACGCTATGGAACTGGAATGGAGTCATTTGGAGCTAGCGAAAAATTCCGGTAAAATTAAACGTCCGTTTAATGTTATTCGAAATAAAAGCTGAAAACGAAATTGAAATCAAGGTGAGAACTTCTCACTCAATCGAATCGGTTTCGATTTTTAATTTTAAATAGTTATATTTAAAATTCTTGAATGCATGTTTGAATGATGATTGTTATCTATTGATTGTTAAAATAGACATTATGCGCCGTTAGTAAGCGGATGTTATTTATTAAAAACATATACCGCGAATATTTCACAGTACAGTGAAATTGGTATTATTTATGTACTTGGAGTTGATTTCCCGCATTATATAGCGGATGAGAGCCTATTGCGCCGTCTTAAGCGGATAATATTTTATAAATCCCATATACCGCGATAATTCCGTACTGGAACGGAATTGGCATTGTGCTAATGTTTGTGGATGCAGGGAAACAGGTTGGAGGGATCCAACTGGATTCCTCAACTGTATTGATTTATTTACAGATATTGTGATATTTGTTGATTATCATATCGATATATGATATTTGGATGTCGTGATTGACTATTTGGTGATGTTGCATCATCGGATCCGTTTTTGAAGTTTTAAAATAATGATTTTGGTTTTTAAAAGAATTTTTAAAGTGATTTTTGAAAGCATACGTTTTATTTAATTTTGAATTGTTAAAATAAATAAACATTTTAATTTTATGGTTATAAAAGTTATATTTTTGGGAAAATAATACTTAAGTGTAATTTTGGAGTTATATAAGTTTTAAATAACGTTTTGTAAATTAATAAAGAGATTGGTTTATTTAAATTGAGACTTTTGAATTATTATAAACGGTTTATATAAAAGATTTATAAAATTTATATTTTATAAGTTAAAGATATTGGAATTATAAAACTAGCTTTTATAAGTGTTAAAATAAACTTGTACTCAGTTTTATAAGTAAATAAGAATTTTAGATTTATAAACAAACGATGATATAAAAGAATGGATTTGTGAATAAATGGATTATAAGTAATTTACTTATAAGTTAGATTCGACATATAAAGGAAATATAAATTGGATTAATAAAGGAGATTTATAAATCGAAGCATATAAATAGAAATGGAATTTATAGACATTGTTTATAAATTCGAAATCAATGGAATTTGATAAATTGAAAGTTGAAATTGGTTAAGGAAGTATATTCACGATTTTGGACAGTGAATATATTATCAAATAAAATGGATATGCTTGGGAAATGAATACTATAAAATGAAGTTAATCGTTTTAACGATGTTTTAAAATGTATTATGAATCGAATACATAGATTTCAATATTTATTGTTGAAATAGACGTTTTCGAGAAATAGAAGGTAATGATGGACTATAACACTGTTGTTATAGTAAATGATTTCCGAAAGGAAATTTTTTTGTATAGCATTGGGATTTATATATCTATCTAAATTTCGAATCCCTATACTAGTGATTTTGGGTTGCCGTAACGATATTTTGCGCAACATTCGTTTTGGCCCAAATAAATATGTTTAAGAGAATGATTTCCTTAAAGAATGAAATATATACCTAATTTCGGTTTAAGTATATTGAATATTTTCCAAGTGTTGAAAATAAATGAATTTGTGAATTACTTATTAATAAATAAGTACTGAAATGTATTTCCAATGTGAAATGAAACGTTTTGAGAATTTATCTTTTTGAAGACAAATTGAAAATGAATATTAGAAATCGATTTGGGAATCATATATTCATAAATATTTTGGAATGTAAATTCACTATGGAATTTATAAATGAAAAGGGGAATTTGTTTAAAAATAAACGTTGATTTATTTTTTGAAGTATGGAAATGAATTTACGGATTTGGAACGTAAGTTTAAAATAAATCGGTAAGGATTTATTTGATGATTTGAAATTGTTTACAAAGGGTATAAAGATGAAAAGTAATTTGAAATTGGTTTTCAAATGATTGAAGTGTGGAAATTATATCTTGTAAAGATATTTTTGGAATTAAATAATTTGGAAATTTTTTTGGAATCAGGTGATGTTGTGCATGCCTATTGATAGTTAAATATCCGACTATCAATATTTACCTTTAAGTAGGTATTTGTTGTGATTGCTTAAATTTGAATGCCACACTTATTTTTGAATAAGCGCTCACTATTCGGGTTAGCCGAGAAAGGACCTTGGAGTCGTATAACCCATTCCGAATATGTGATACGTCGTAGTGGATTGCATTTGATGACCGGTGTTGAAGACCGGATATGTTTGACAACGGAAGGATTACCGTTGAGTTACTCTGCATCGGCTGATCTTCGATATAGAGGTTTTATCACCCTTAGTGACGGGAAGTCCGGACGTGAGTAGAAATTATCCGGAATGCAAGGACTTCTTTGTAAGTGCCTTCGGTTCTGTTCAAGCCCGGAACAGACTTGTATGGATTGTATGTCTGACATTACAAGTTGAGATATAAAGCTGATTTCTTTCAAATATATTTCTGTTGGTGGCGGAGAATTTATTCTCTTAGCTTAACACCCTTCTCTGAGACGTACGAGCTCAGAGGTTATGTAGTTGAAGGTTATTAGTAACATACTCCCAATTTGGTAGTGTGGCATGCTGAGTGTTGCTGTGGGATGATCATTGTTTGATCATTTGTGATATGATCATTTGTTTGATCATTTATCTTGGTGATCATTACTTTGATCATTTGTTGACCCAAAGCACAACTTTTGTATAAAGCGTGGCTTTGTGGACGAGACTTCGTCGGACCTCACACCTCGGAAATGGTTGAAACAGGAAGGATGCGGCAAGGTTATTAGGGGGTAGCGCCCCTTTAGTGTATGTCATTCCTCTGGATAGAGGTGGTATCATGGTATGGAGCCCAAATACTTAAACTATGTTGTTGCTGCAAATTTATTGCTTTGTGGTTGTTGGAAATCGAGGATCCTCGGATAGATCGGTTACGATCGGGGGATAACATATTCGTGTCAGTAGTTACCCAGTTAGGGGTAACCCGGCCTTGTGTTAGCAGAGATCCGGTTTGGTTCTCGGGTCGTCTTTCCAGAGGCGTACCCATGTGGCAATAGGAAGTTCCTTGGCCTGACCATTTGTTGGAAATCCAAAGAAACGATACGATCTTGTACGGTTTTAGTTCTAGAACCTATCATTCACTTATGGTGGCGCCCCACTGTTTGGATGGTAGCTATAGTAGGCATAAGTGCAAAATGCCTATGCTGGCTAAGATTTATATCTTTATTTTCGAAATGATTTTTTCCTACACTATGCACTAGTAATAATATCAAATGTTTCTTTTTATTGCGTATCAAGCATCTTTGACTATCATAAGGAGAAATCTCCTCCGATTCTGCGTTTGCATTGTGTGTGCATGCGGGAGGACTTATGGTAGTCTCATTTTCTAAAAAGCATTGTGAATCTATTTTAAAATTATCCTATACTTTATTTTAAAAATAAACTGTTTTAGTTCTCACACCAGTCACATGACTGACTCGGAGTTTATTGTTTTCCTTCCTAAACTGTAGGTGCCCACCAATTTCCACACGGGCAGTCAAGAGTTAAGGTTTATCAGGATATTCTGGAATTCAGGAATTGCTGGAGGCAAGTTAGATGGCATGGCGTATTCACTAGTATATAGTATTTCTTTTCCGCTGTTTGTTATTGTTTGTTGTTGTACACTCTGATGATGTAATGTAATGTAGTGTGATGTAATGTAATAACTGACATAGTTCTTTGGTTTAAAGATTATTTATTTATTTATTATATGCTGTTCCGCTGCGATTGTGAGATTCTGATATTGTTCCATTGTTTCTTTTCTGTTCTTCATCTATCTTTTTCTCTCTTCTTCTATCTTTTTCTTCTTCTTCAACCCTAACGGTACGGTTTTCCGGCCTTCGATTGCTTGGCAGTTGATACAGTGGACGTATCGATGTCGTTTTTCGAGCATCGAAAAATCGCGATCGTTACATTTGGTATCAGAGCATATGGTTAAGCGACAACCGTGGCTCTGTTGGGTGTTACTCATTAGAGATTGAGTCAGTAGTACTCTAGAATGAGTTTGAGATATACGAGTGCGTATTTGTTAGTGAATATAAATTGTTTTATATTGTGTTTGCTTATCCGTTGAGCTGTTTGTGAATTCTGGTCCGTAGATGGGACGCCATATTATCGATAGGGATTTCTGAACACTTAAACGTGGCAAGTCGACATAGTATCGTTTTAAATTAGGTAAATGAAATAATTTTACCTTGATTATATTTTTTATATATATGTGACGACCCGGAATTTTCGAACATTTAAAATCGGAAAATTTAATTGATTTTAAATATTCAATAGAGAAATTTTAACTTGAATTCAAATATCATAATTTATTTGATAATTAAATTATTGAATTAAACAATTTGAAGTTGGGTGAAATGTTGAATATGAAGTTTTAAGCCCATCAAATATAATTTGAAGGCTTGTAAAATTTATATTGATAACACTGAAGGTAATAGAAGTTGTAAAATTGAAATTAACAATGGGTTGTTCAGTTTTAAAATTTTATATCGTTTAAATTGAATTTAAAAATAGCCTTCCGAGGCACAGTCTCGTTATTCGAAGAAACCAGTTCCAGTGGGTCCGTAATATTGAACTATTATTGGATTTCAATTTTTATAGCTCTTGGAGTTGTTGTATGGGCATAAGATATATAAACACGCTGAACATTTAATTGGTAATAATTTGATGAAATTTAATTTAGCTAATCAAGCTTCTGGTATACGCCATCTTCCTGCCGTTTAATCACATACTTTTCCGATTCCTAGCCGTTCAACCAACTACCAAAATGCTAGAACTAAAAAAAAGAACATATATATATATATTAATAAATAAATAAAAGAAGCTTTATGGAGAAGCTTGAAGTCGCGTGGGAAAAAAAAAAGAGAGAGAGAAGGGAGCAACTCAATAGGGCCGAAGCCTTTATCTTTAATCAGAGAAATCGAAAAAAAGAAATGGCCACGTTTCTCTTCCCCTTTCTTTCGATTTTTCTTCGAAATCGTGAAACCCCTATCCTCTCATTTCTCAATTAAATCAAATCGGTGAAGGGGGGTAGCTCGATTTCGAGCATAACAGGAGCGCTCGGCGTGATAGCGTGACTCATGAAGGTGCGTTCGATTCTGGAGTTGCGGGAATCACGAGGCGAGAGTTGGAGATTCATGGCTAGGGTTGCGATTTGTTCAAGAGGAGGGTCATGCTTCAAGCCGAGTTTGATTTGGTGAGGGCTCGATAATTTTTTTTTGGGTGGTAGCAGTAGGAGGAGCGCTCGAGCACGATTGGTTCAGGAATTTCGATAGTGAAGCATAGACGCGGGGTTACTGCGCCATTGGGGGTTTTGATTGCGACACGATGATGAGTGTGGTGGGGTTCGCGTGGTCGCGATGACTGAGAGGGAGCTCGCGAGTGGGGATGGTCGCTGTCAGATAGTGGAGCGTTACAGTGAGGTATAGACAATTTCTTTGTTTTTAAATTATTTAGAGTAATAGATAAGATTACTTGTTTGCAGTAAAGAAAAAGAAAATTTTAATTATATTTTTTTTTTAGAATCCAAAATAAAAATACAAGTACATCCACATTTTCATATGTACTATAAATAGAAATTTGTGTATATGTAAAATTTTGGTAAAAATAGGAATATTATAATATTGAAGAGTTTATTATAAAATTGGATTCTTAAAATCTATTTGGGTTTCAAATTGATTTTTTTATATTATTGAGGTAAATTTGTTTAATAAACTTAAAATTTATTTAATTAGTTTAGTTGCTAAAAATAATTTATTAAAAGGAAATTTGTTTAAAATCAAATTATTAGCTTAATCCAAATTCTTAGTTAATTAAATTAGTAAATGGAAATTTAATTGTGTAAATTGATTCGAATATTAATAAAATCCTATAATGCTTATTCAAGGTTAAACATCAGGAAAATCAAAGCAAAGTGAAGTGGATTGCAAATATTAGCAGAGGTGAGTTAATCTCACTCAATTTATAATTAAATTTAAAACGATTAAATTTAAACAATTGTTTGAATGGTTGAATGAATTGATGAGATATAGTATGATATTGTGGAAGTGGTATATTATATTGTGCTGACGTTTGTGGATGCAGGGAAAAACAGGTTGGAGGGATCCAACTGGGTCCCTCATCATATATATATTGTTTATTTATTCTCTGTTATGCTTGTGGATATTCTGTGATGAAGTATAATGAAATATTGAATGCTATAATTTTTTTTTTTGGATATATTCGGGACTCTAAGTTATCAAATTGTATAGCATTGGATTTTTGGAAAGAAATAATAAAAAGAGAAAATTATAAGAAAATAATCATAAAGAATGTGAATAAACTAAAATGAATGGGATAAGAATATTAGTGTTTTCAAAACGCTAATTAATAAATTATGGGTGTGGAAAGAAATTTATGAATAAATAGGAAGTTAAGAAAACTTAAACTTCAGTGTTACTGTTTAAAAGAATAAAACAATTATTTAAATGTAGGATCTTAAATTATTTAAGAAAAATAAAGAAGGAATTGGGAATAACCTGAAATTTATATATTTCAGCTAAAGGATTTAAAAATCAAACTGAAAATAATAATAAAGTCCATAATTAATTGAATTTCGAAATGAACTGATAAGTCAAGAAATTTATTTCAAAGGAAATAAATTGGAAATCAATTTTGGGAAATTGATTTAAGTGATTGAAGTTGAAATTCTCCCTGGATAACCAAGTGCGTTTTCAAAGTAAATTTTTAAATATAAGTTAAAAGATTAAAAATTGTTTAAAAGCAAGTGTTGGAAAATTTCTTATTTCTAATATTTAAGTTCTTATGTCAGTATTTTCTCTTTATCTATTATAGTAGTAATTATTCAAAGAATATCTTAATATTATGGTTTTTAAAAGTATAAATCTAGTTTTATCTTTATTAAGTAACCTTATTTCCAAATATTCATTCAATATGTGTTTTAACAAATTATTGAAATAATTTTAATTTAAATGTTTTGAAGGTATATATTTCAAAGTAAAGTGTTTTAAATTATTTTAAAATCTATTTTTGTGCTTGGTGATTTCAGAGGAGATATAAAATATTTGGGAAAGTTTATCCTGAAAGGAAGATGGTTTTGAACTGTTTTCAAAGGATTGAAAATAGAAATATATCTTTGAGGATATTTTGAGATACATAAATAATTTGGGAAATTATTTATTGGTTGATGCTTGTTTGTGAATATTAATTGATAGTTAAATAACCGACTATCAATATTGGACAATGTGTTGATCGTTTCGAAGAGACCGGGATCGAGAATTATTTCTCGAAAACCACTTCGATCCGATTTGTACGTTTCGTGCGAAAAACGTGTTCGGATTCGAAGATGGAGCAGTGAAGTGCAAGGGCTAGTCGCTACTAATCCTGAGGATATTTCCAAAATGGATGTAGTAGGAATAGTGCCTTCGGTTCCGTTCGAACCCGGGACGGACTTGTATGGACGAATGCTTGCGAAACATCGTCAGGTGGACGATGGGCATTCTAAGTGAAAACGTTCTAAAAGGTAACGCTTAGCCTCAAGCCTCATCAAATGGGAATGACTGAAAATCAGGGGATATGCAGCAAGGTTAGGTGGGTCATGCCCAAGCAGGACAAGATAATTCCCCTGTCTAGATGTCCCTTTTATATATTTCGGCTTAGTGGGTGGTTGATCGCGCCAACCACGGGGTTTATCTTGTTCGGGACTGTTCAGTAAGGAATGGTTCCGGCCTTGTGTTGCAGGGGATGAAGGGAGTAGTCCTCGGTACGGTGATCTAGGCCCCGTACTGCGACAGGTGGTACCCCAGTGCCTAGTCATTGTTGGAAATCCAATCTCCCTACGAGCCTTGTACGAGTTTTGTTTGTATTACCCACTTTTGTGGCTAGTAGCTGGAATTTAATGAATGTAACAATTTCGGCTATTTTATAAGTATTTGTATATAGACCCTATTATAATATCAGAGGATTTCTATAAAAAAATTGGTTTAGCTATCGTAAGGTAAAAACCCGACATGTTTATTTGTGGCGTGGTCTTACGAGATGCTTTTGGTTTTCAAAGGATTTTTGAAACTTTAATAATCAATTGGGTGTGATTTTCTCACTCTGGTATTCCAGACTGACTCGGGTATTATTTAACTGTAATGCTCGGGTCAGACCGAGTATTATAGGATACAGGATATGATGCTGTGGAGCTCAGGAGACGAGCTGGATGACGATATGTATTCTCGTACTTGTATATATATATTTCCGCTGTGTTGAGTTGTTGTGTACCCATTGTATGTTATTGATGTGAGCGTGACTGATGTACTCTGATGATGTAATATATGTAAACTGATATATTTGATTTTGAGTAAAGATTATTAATTCTCTATTATATTTTATTCTACTGCGATGGTTAGATTCTGATGTTGATTTTGTTTTCTCTTCTTATACCTCTTCTTCTTAAACCCAAATGGTTCGTATTTCTGTGCAACTTGAGTTGATTGTTGTAGAATAGTGTTAACTCAAGGGTTACGGATTTGCGGGCTGTTACAGTTGGTATCAGAGCATAGGTTGGAGATAACCTTGGCTCTGGTGGGAATTACTAATTTAAAATAGAGTCTATAGTACTCTAAAATGAGTTTGAGCGTATTAATAGTTATGAGCGCGTATTTGTTAGTGAATATAAATTGTTTTAATATTGTGTTGATTGATTTATTGAGTGGTATATGAACCTTCGTCGACACAGTCTGCGCAACTGTATCGAAGGGGTTTCTAAACACTTGAATAGAAAAATTAACACGGTATTGTTTTAAATATGGGTAAATGAAATAATTTTACCCAAAAAAATATATTTTCGGTATAAAGAAAATTTTTGTAAGCTATTTAGATAATATATGGTTGCTTGGATGTTAGAAAAGATAATATTAAAGTATTATCATTATTAAATGAAAATTTAATTAGTAATTGGAAATATAACCAAAGTTTGAAGGCATAAATTCATTATAAGATGTAATTTATGAATATGAATTGTAAATGTGCATTGTAAATTAAAATATAAACAAATAAGAATTTGTATGACCATAAGCTATGCAAATAAATTTTTAGTAAAATTGATTTAAAGCAGGATTTGGAAATTTAAATCACGGAAATTTGGAAGTGTTTGTCAAAGTATTTGAAGATGATTAATAACACAAATTGTTTTGGAGATACTTCCGAAAAAAAATTAGTTTTAAATGGATTTTGAAAATGATATAGCATTGAAATCACTTGGATTATTGAAAAATAATTCTGATGATGACGGCCGCATCATCCGTTTTCATTTTCGAATTTCGAAGTGATGGATTGCTGCCAAATTGTATAGTTCAGGAAAAGCTGGTTGTTTTGAAAATTTCAAAATGAAATTTGTTGAAAATAAAAGCTAGGATTGGGTTTAATTTTTGAGAAGTATGATTTTGAGATGTTGGAAATTTTAAGATGATTTTTAAATCAGGGAAATATAAGCTTTGGATGTTGGAAATTAAATTTAAAGAGAAAGGTTGAAAATGAAAATTAACTTGGAGATTGGAAATAAAGATTTGATTGGATTGAGATTGATTGAATAAGTTGAAATCGAATTGGATTAAATAAATCTGAGTTAAAATTAAATTGAAAATGGAATACAATGCCCAAAATCAATATTTTGATAAATTGAAAAATGAAATGAGGATCCAAACTTGAAGTATAAAATAAATATTGAACTTAAGAAAATTAAATGGAGTGATATTTTAAATAAAATTTCAAGTGTTGGATTATGAATAATGGGAGAACTAATTGGATAATAAATTAGTTAATGAAATTGAATTGTGAGTTTATGATGAGGTTTGAAAATAAAACTCAAGTTATAATTAAATTCGACTTACATTGTCGATGAAGAAAATATAAATGAAAGTGGCCTTGCAATTAATTAATTGATTTGTGAACCAAATTGCAATGTAAGTTAATAAGTTGGATGGTAAGTTAAAATGTAAATGGTGAAATCAGAACTTGGGTTATTAATTAAAATTTAACTTGAATTGTTAATAAATAAATAAAAAATTGGGAATGTATCGAAAAAAAAAAAATTGGATCTGGATTTAAAATAGTAATGGTATGAATTGCAAATAAAATCCAAATGTGTAGAAATAAATTGGATATGGCTCTGTAATAAATTGAGTCAAGCTGAGTATAAAAGAGAAAATATACTTGTAAGATGGAAATGAGCTTAAGTATAAAATTCGAATAAATTGAAGTAAATTGACTTAAGCTAAATGAATGGAGGAGAGTTGAATTGAATTCAACTTGAACCGAGTTTAATGATATTGGGTTGGATTTAAATTAAGTGAAAATAAATTGTTAATCGAAACAAAATTCGATGAGTATTAACTAATATTAATGGAATGCAATTCCAGAATAAATAATTGTAAACCATTTAAAAATTATTAAGGGATTGAAATAACTTGAGACAATAAGGAAAATAGAATGTTTCAAGTTTATTAGAATGGTTTAAGTGAATGTGGATAAATTAATATTATTGAATAAATATAAATGGTGAAATAAATAAGTATCAAATGAAATGTGGTTAAATAAGTTGAGAAATGGTTATTAAATGAAATAGATTGGATTATTTTTGAGCTAAATAAAGTAGTTCGGAATAAACAAATATGGAATGAAATGTAACTAAATGAATTGTAAATAAAATTTAAATGGAATGTGTCGAGCTAAATAAATGATTGTGAATGGATTAAAATAAAGGGGAAGCTTAATTGGTAATGGAGATGAAGCCTAGATTGTTAATGGTTTTGAATGGACTAGTTTGGTCAATAAAATTTAAATGCAATAAAAGTGAGAATATGTGGATTGTGAATAAATCCGAAATGGAATTGAACTAAGTGTAAGTTGAATTGGAGTTAATTTAAATTGATTATAGAACTCAAGTGCTTATTTATTCACATAAATCTTGTCGAATTTCATAGAATAAATTGTTATTGGTTATAAATGGAAGTAATTAAATTCTATAAATGGATAGAAGTAAATTAAATTGATTTTGCAAGCAATTGAATTAAATGTGAGTTCAATTTGCTTAAGAATAAATTAAAAGTAAGCAATTGAATTCTAAACCATTCAAATTGATGGAATTGTATACGAATGAATCGAAAACCATCCGAATTGAGTGAAAATGGTTATAAATAAATTGGAACAGTTGAATTAGCATGGAAACTATATAAATTGCTTATAGAAAAATGTTTGGTATGAGTTTCTTTTACAATTCATATGTTTTAACTATTATAAATAAGTGGAATATAGTTAAACTGCATATATTTGGCACTTACATGTTTAAATTGAGTAAGTACAGGTACCTGGAAGCCGTGAGGCTGGATTTGGTAGTGCTACTTGCTAAAAATAATAAGCCGCTTGCTTAAAATGCTAAATAAGGTACGCCTACGCAATTAAAATAGGAAATATGAACTGTTTTTGGTTTTTCCGACCGTGTGGGTCGATGTATATATATTTATCTCTTTTGTCAAATTGCAAAAGCTCCTCCGTACGAAGGGGACTCTGCCAAAAAATTTCAGAAATTTTGGGAGTTAGAAAAATTTTGTTAACGACAAAACTAATTAGAATTGGAAAATATAATAAGTTAGTAAATGAAACTAATTAACGTAATGACTTAAATTAGTTATAAATGAAGGATAAAATTTAAAAGTTCAAAGTTGAAAATAAATGAAATACATATGTAATGTGAAAATCCATTTGAATAGAAATATGTATAAACTACAAATGGTAAAGAGAAATAAAGATAAGAAGCATATAAATGTTCATACTAACTTTAGAAGGTATGGTAAATTCTAAATTGGAAAGTGATATTACAAATAAAATCTAAGATAATATTGAAATGAATAGATATTGACATTATGTAATAAAGTCGATAAAATGTTTTGGAATATTGTGTTTGGATATTGGTGCTAAGCAGGTATGCAAGTATTATAAAGGGAAAAGGAAATTGGGTTTGATATGAAAAGATAAAATTTGAAATGCTCGACAAAAAGGTACGCATTTAAACTTGGTATGGAATTTGATTGAGATTTGGATTTGGATTGAGCCACTTGGTTTTTTGTTTTCTTTTTGGATTTGGGAGGCCGTAGAGCTATTTTGTAGCAGTACCGAGCTAGCCGCGCAAAGGAGACGCTGGCGAAATTTTTCGGAAAATTAAAGAGTTAGAAAATTTTTGAGAAATTTTGATAATTCAAAACTGATTTTAAGAATAAAACTTGAATGATTTAGCGAATAGGATGGTTTGCAAACTAGGGAAAGGTTTGGAAAGTTAATAAGAATGATAATAGTCTTTTATAGAAGATAGTTGGTTGGATATTGAATTGTTGGGTTTTGAGGAAAGGTAACGGGTATTGAACCATTCTTCCTAACCAGTAATTTCGGGGACGAAATTCTTTTAAGGGGGGAGGAATGTGACGACCCGGAATTTTCGAACATTTAAAATCGGAAAATTTAATTGATTTTAAATATTCAATAGAGAAATTTTAACTTGAATTCAAATATCATAATTTATTTGATAATTAAATTATTGAATTAAACAATTTGAAGTTGGGTGAAATGTTGAATATGAAGTTTTAAGCCCATCAAATATAATTTGAAGGCTTGTAAAATTTATATTGATAACACTGAAGGTAATAGAAGTTGTAAAATTGAAATTAACAATGGGTTGTTCAGTTTTAAAATTTTATATCGTTTAAATTGAATTTAAAAATAGCATTCCGAGGCACAGTCTCGTTATTCGAAGAAACCAGTTCCAGTGGGTCCGTAATATTGAACTATTATTGGATTTCAATTTTTATAGCTCTTGGAGTTGTTGTATGGGCATAAGATATATAAACACGCTGAACATTTAATTGGTAATAATTTGATGAAATTTAATTTAGCTAATCAAGCTTCTGGTATACGCCATCTTCCTGCCGTTTAATCACATACTTTTCCGATTCCTAGCCGTTCAACCAACTACCAAAATGCTAGAACTAAAAAAAAGAACATATATATATATATTAATAAATAAATAAAAGAAGCTTTATGGAGAAGCTTGAAGTCGCGTGGGAAAAAAAAAGAGAGAGAGAAGGGAGCAACTCAATAGGGCCGAAGCCTTTATCTTTAATCAGAGAAACCGAAAAAAAGAAATGGCCGCGTTTCTCTTCCCCTTTCTTTTGATTTTTCTTCGAAATCGTGAAACCCCTATCCTCTCATTTCTCAATTAAATCAAATCGGTGAAGGGGGGTAGCTCGATTTCGAGCATAACAGGAGCGCTCGGCGTGATAGCGTGACTCATGAAGGTGCGTTCGATTCTGGAGTTGCGGGAATCACGAGGCGAGAGTTGGAGATTCATGGCTAGGGTTGCGATTTGTTCAAGAGGAGGGTCATGCTTCAAGCCGAGTTTGATTTGGTGAGGGCTCGATAATTTTTTTTGGGTGGTAGCAGTAGGAGGAGCGCTCGAGCACGATTGGTTCAGGAATTTCGATAGTGAAGCATAGACGCGGGGTTACTGCGCCATTGGGGGTTTTGATTGCGACACGATGATGAGTGTGGTGGGGTTCGCGTGGTCGCGATGACTGAGAGGGAGCTCGCGAGTGGGGACGGTCGCTGTCAGATAGTGGAGCGTTACAGTGAGGTATAGACAATTTCTTTGTTTTTAAATTATTTAGAGTAATAGATAAGATTACTTGTTTGCAGTAAAGAAAAAGAAAAATTTAATTATATTTTTTTTTTTTAGAATCCAAAATAAAAATACAAGTACATCCACATTTTCATATGTACTATAAACAGAAATTTGTGTATATGTAAAATTTTGGTAAAAATAGGAATATTATAATATTGAAGAGTTTATTATAAAATTGGATTCTTAAAATCTATTTGGGTTTCAAATTGATTTTTTTATATTATTGAGGTAAATTTGTTTAATAAACTTAAAATTTATTTAATTAGTTTAGTTGCTAAAAATAATTTATTAAAAGGGAAATTTGTTTAAAATCAAATTATTAGCTTAATCCAAATTCTTAGTTAATTAAATTAGTAAATGGAAAATTAATTGTGTAAATTGATTCGAATATTAATAAAATCCTATAATGCTTATTCAAGGTTAAACATCAGGAAAATCAAAGCAAAGTGAAGTGGATTGCAAATATTAGCAGAGGTGAGTTAATCTCACTCAGTTTATAATTAAATTTAAAACGATTAAATTTAAACAATTGTTTGAATGGTTGAATGAATTGATGAGATATAGTATGATATTGTGGAAGTGGTATATTATATTGTGCTGACGTTTGTGGATGCAGGGAAAAACAGGTTGGAGGGATCCAACTGGGTCCCTCATCATATATATATTGTTTATTTATTCTCTGTTATGCTTGTGGATATTCTGTGATGAAGTATAATGAAATATTGAATGCTATAATTTTTTTTTTTGGATATATTCGGGACTCTGAGTTATCAAATTGTATAGCATTGGATTTTTGGAAAGAAATAATAAAAAGAGAAAATTATAAGAAAATAATTATAAAGAATGTGAATAAACTAAAATGAATGGGATAAGAATATTAGTGTTTTCAAAACGCTAATTAATAAATTATGGGTGTGGAAAGAAATTTATGAATAAATAGGAAGTTAAGAAAACTTGAACTTCAGTGTTACTGTTTAAAAGAATAAAACAATTATTTAAATGTAGGATCTTAAATTATTTAAGAAAAATAAAGAAGGAATTGGGAATAACCTGAAATTTATATATTTCAGCTAAAGGATTTAAAAATCAAACTGAAAATAATAATAAAGTCCATAATTAATTGAATTTCGAAATGAACTGATAAGTCAAGAAATTTATTTCAAAGGAAATAAATTGGAAATCAATTTTGGGAAATTGATTTAAGTGATTGAAGTTGAAATTCTCCCTGGATAACCAAGTGCGTTTTCAAAGTAAATTTTTAAATATAAGTTAAAAGATTAAAAATTGTTTAAAAGCAAGTGTTGGAAAATTTCTTATTTCTAATATTTAAGTTCTTATGTCAGTATTTTCTCTTTATCTATTATAGTAGTAATTATTCAAAGAATATCTTAATATTATGGTTTTTAAAAGTATAAATCTAGTTTTATCTTTATTAAGTAACCTTATTTCCAAATATTCATTCAATATGTGTTTTAACAAATTATTGAAATAATTTTAATTTAAATTTTTTGAAGGTATATATTTCAAAGTAAAGTGTTTTAAATTATTTTAAAATCTATTTTTGTGCTTGGTGATTTCAGAGGAGATATAAAATATTTGGGAAAGTTTATCCTGAAAGGAAGATGGTTTTGAACTGTTTTCAAAGGATTGAAAATAGAAATATATCTTTGAGGATATTTTGAGATACATAAATAATTTGGGAAATTATTTATTGGTTGATGGTTGTTTGTGAATATTAATTGATAGTTAAATAACCGACTATCAATATTGGACAATGTGTTGATCGTTTCGAAGAGACTGGGATCGAGAATTATTTCTCGAAAACCACTTCGATCCGATTTGTACGTTTCGTGCGAAAAACGTGTTCGGATTCGAAGATGGAGCAGTGAAGTGCAAGGGCTAGTCGCTACTAATCCTGAGGATATTTCCAAAATGGATGTAGTAGGAATAGTGCCTTCGGTTCCGTTCGAACCCGGGACGGACTTGTATGGACGAATGCTTGCGAAACATCGTCAGGTGGACGATGGGCATTCTAAGTGAAAACGTTCTAAAAGGTAACGCTTAGCCTCAAGCCTCATCAAATGGGAATGACTGAAAATCAGGGGATATGCAGCAAGGTTAGGTGGGTCATGCCCAAGCAGGACAAGATAATTCCCCTGTCTAGATGTCCCTTTTATATATTTCGGCTTAGTGGGTGGTTGGTCGCGCCAACCACGGGGTTTATCTTGTTCGGGACTGTTCAGTAAGGAATGGTTCCGGCCTTGTGTTGCAGGGGATGAAGGGAGTAGTCCTCGGTACGGTGATCTAGGCCCCGTACTGCGACAGGTGGTACCCCAGTGCCTAGTCATTGTTGGAAATCCAATCTCCCTACGAGCCTTGTACGAGTTTTGTTTGTATTACCCACTTTTGTGGCTAGTAGCTGGAATTTAATGAATGTAACAATTTCGGCTATTTTATAAGTATTTGTATATAGACCCTATTATAATATCAGAGGATTTCTATAAAAAAATTGGTTTAGCTATCGTAAGGTAAAAACCCGACATGTTTATTTGTGGCGTGGTCTTACGAGATGCTTTTGGTTTTCAAAGGATTTTTGAAACTTTAATAATCAATTGGGTGTGATTTTCTCACTCTGGTATTCCAGACTGACTCGGGTATTATTTAACTGTAATGCTCGGGTCAGACCGAGTATTATAGGATACAGGATATGATGCTGTGGAGCTCAGGAGACGAGCTGGATGACGATACGTATTCTCGTACTTGTATATATATATTTCCGCTGTGTTGAGTTGTTGTGTACCCATTGTATGTTATTGATGTGAGCGTGACTGATGTACTCTGATGATGTAATATATGTAAACTGATATATTTGATTTTGAGCAAAGATTATTAATTCTCTATTATATTTTATTCTGCTGCGATGGTTAGATTCTGATGTTGATTTTGTTTTCTCTTCTTCTACCTCTTCTTCTTAAACCCAAATGGTTCGTATTTCTGTGCAACTTGAGTTGATTGTTGTAGAATAGTGTTAACTCAAGGGGTACGGATTTGTGGGCTGTTACAATAAAGGAATAATTTTTCTGGATCATTAAGTGCATATAAATTGATTGTTTATTGTTGAAAATGTAAGAATGTATGCAAGTAAACAAAAGTTGTTTGAATAAGTTAAATTAAAACAACAATTGTAAAAGAATGAATTGTATAAGCAATTGAATTATTAAGTATGGAACTATAATTAATGTGATTTACAATTGTGAAATAATCTTATATATAAAAAAAGAAAAAGATTTATAAATGTGATTTATAAATATAAAGGACGATTTTGAAAGAATATTAAGCACTGAATTCACTACTGTTGCTAGAAAATAATAAGGGTGATGACTGCAGCATCATCAGTATCATTTTCGAGTCTCTATGTGATGGATTTGCTACCATAGTAAATTAAAAAATTAAGTTTGGTTATGATAAACAAATTTGAAATAAAAAAAAATCCAACTAGTGATTGTTGAATATAAGTTGTATAAGTTATAAAATGGAAAAAAAATGTAAGTGAAACCAATTGCTAAAAATGGTTAAACAATTTTGCTAAGAAAAATGAGATATGAATTTGAATAAGTGAATAAATTTGACTTTGATGAAAGTTAAATAAAAATTTATTTCAGAATTGGAACCTGGATTGGATTTATAAGTGGAATTTTAAGTTAAGATAAACAAATGATGTTGAAATGGAATATAACTTAAGTGATGTTGAATGAAGTTGATTTTTAGTGTCGAAGTAAAGTAATAAGTGAATTAATGAAATAAAGTCATTAAGAATTTGAACTTGAGTTATATAAATGAAATTCAACTTGGAATGTTAAGTGAACTAACAATTGAATTAATGAATGGATTGAATGTTAATCAATTGAATGTAAATTAGTGAATGTATATTGATTTGTTTGATGGTTGCATTTGTTGTTTTGTTGCATTTGCTATATTGACATATATAGTTGTTGTTATATAATGTATATTGATATTATTTTCATGTATGCATGTTCTCATGTTGTTATTGAGTGTTTAATAGGTGCGGATCGCGTTTGCTTCGCATTTGGAGCTCGTTTTCACGCTATATTAGCCGTATACGCTCGCTAATAATAAATAAGGTACATATCTTGGATTACATACCGTACTTTTACACTTTTTTCCCGCGGGATGCCTCATCACTTGATGAGATGCATATTTGTGATATATATACTGTCGTTTTTTTTTTCGGATCGAGCAGCGCAAAGGAGACTTTGGCGAATTTTTCCAAAAATTTAAGGCGTTAGAATATTTTTGAGAAAATTGGAAACTTTTTGAAAACTAAGTTTGGATTTGGAAACTTAGTAAAGACTTTGTAAGAAGTTTAACTATGAATTTTGGGAAAGTTAAACACTTAAGACATTTGAAAAATCTAGTATGAACGGTTTGTTTTGGAAAGTTAATGGATTTGCAACTTTTTCTTACTTGGTAATTTCGAGGACAAAATTCTTTTAAGGGGGGAAGTCTGTAACGACCCAGAATTTCTATTAATTAAAATTTGAATATTTAATTGAATTTAAATATTAATAAGTGAAATTTATAAGTCGAATAATTTATTTTTCGAATATTGCATTTAATTGGATAATTAAATCGATTATTTAATATTTGAAAATACAGAAATAATTGGAAATTGGGTTAAATATGATTAAAATTTATTTGTAAAATTTTATTTAATCATATTGAAGTTATAATGATGTTATAGAACTTTTAAAATTGAATTTAGAGTTAATCTGTGAAAATTGAATATTTAATATTTAATCGACTAGTGAAATTAGCCAATTTTCGAACAGTCTCAGAATTTGACGAAACTAGTTCCATTGGATCCGTAATAGTTTGTTATTATCAGATTTCAATTTTCGTGTAAATTGGAGTTTTCGTTTGACCGTGGCAGCTCGAAACGCATCGAAATTGTTTTAATATTTATTTGGCGAGTTAAATAGCCATTTTTCAAATAGTCTCGGATTTTGACGAAACCATTTTCATCGGATCCGTAATGTTATATTATTGTATGGTTTCAAATTTCGTGTCAATCGGATTAACCATTTGTCCGGTGCAAGCCAAAACGTTTAGAAATTTGATTTACCGATTTAATTTTTAATCCAACGTTTATTGCCATAACTCGCACAGATGATCGAATTAGCTCCCGAAACACATTCCATTGTGTTCAGAACGCGGGATAAACCTTAGAAACGCCGACCGGCACGCTTCGTTTGGAGTCGGAAAATTTGGGATGAATAGTGTACGTCGATTTTTCTATAAAAGCCCTAAAAATTCATTATTTGCAAAAGAAATTAAACCCTAGGGTTGTACGTTCAGCCGCCACCTCCATAGTTATGAATGGCCGAAATTTAGTTTTCTTCTTCCTCAAATTTCTCTCAATCCACAACTCGATTCAAGAATCTTCCAACTACAATCTTATAGAGCACAACACGAACTATATGTTCAACGGTTAAGATCGAGATTAACGAGGTAGATTGTCTGCAATTCGTGCTCAAAGGCCGCACGTTCGGCACGCATTTCGAGGAAATATTGAAGGCCGAGCTTCATGCTATTGATGGTGAAGGTGGAGTGAAGCAAGGGCTTTCGAATGGTGGTGGAGTGATGGGCTCTAGTTCGTCGTAGGTGGAGTGGTTCTAAGCCCGAGATGGAAGCGTGGTGGGTTGTTTTGCATACCCGGCCTGGAGGTTTCACGCGAGAGGGAAGAACATGGGGAGCGGCGTAGATGTGGATTGCAAGGATCTAACGGCCCAGGGTAGCTTAGGTTTAAAGAAATTTAAAATTATGTTGTAAATTTTATATAAAAAATTCATGTAACTTTAAATTAACGTATCTTTTTCATACGAGGTCGAAAACGCACGAAACTTTTTGCGTTGGGTTTGTATGGACGAGCACTACGCTATGGAACTGGATTGGAGTCATTTGGAGCTTGCAAAAAATTCGGGTAAAATTAAACGTCCGTTTAACTTTATTCGAAATAAAAGCTGAAAACGAAATTGAAATCAAGGTGATAACTTCTCACTCAATCGAATCTGTTTCGATTTTTAATTTTAAATAGTTATATTTAAAATTCCTGAATGCATGTTTGAATGATGATTGTTATCTATTGATTATTAAAATAGACATTATGCGCCGTTAGTAAGCGGATGTTATTTATTAAAAACATATACCGCGAATATTTCACAGTACAGTGAAATTGGTATTATTTATGTACTTGGAGTTGATTTCCCGCATTATATAGCGGATGAGACCCTATTGCGCCGTCTATTAAGCGGATAATATTTTATAAATCCCATATATCATGATAATTCCGTACTGGAACAGAATTGGTATTGTGCTAATGTTTGTGGATGCAGGGAAACAGGTTGGAGGGATCCAACTGGATTCCTCAACTGTATTGATTTATTTACATATATTGTGATATTTGTGGATTATCATATCGATATATGATATTTGGATGTCGTGATTGACTATTTGGTGCTGTTGCATCATCGGATCCATTTTTGAAGTTTTAAAATAATCATTTTGGTTTTTAAAAGAATTTTTAAAGTGATTTTTGAAAGTATACGTTTTATTTAATTTTGAATTGTTAAAATAAATAAACATTTTAGTTTTATGGTTATAAAAGTTATATTTTTGGGAAAATAATACTTAAGTGTAATTTTGGAGTTATATAAGTTTTAAATAACGTTTTGTAAATTAATAAAGAGATTGGTTTATTTAAATTGAGATTTTTGAATTATTATAAACGGTTTATATAAAAGATTTATAAAATTTATATATTATAAGTTAAAGATATTGGAATTATAAAACGATCTTTTATAAGTGCTAAAATAAAGTTGTACTTAGTTTTATAAGTAAATAAGAATTTTAGATTTATAAACAAACGATGATATAAAAGAATGGATTTGTGAATAAATGGATTATAAGTAATTTACTTATAAGTTAGATTCGGCATATAAACGAAATATAAATTGGATTAATAAAGGTGATTTATAAATCGAAGCTTATAAATAGAAATGGAATTTATAGACATTGTTTATAAATTCGAAATCAATTGAATTTGATAAATTGAAAGTTGAAATTGGCTAAGGAAGTATATTCACGATTTTGGACAGTGAATATATTATCAAATAAAATGGATATGCTTGGGAAAATGAATATTATAAAATGAAGTTAATCGTTTTAACGATGTTTTAAAATGTATTATGAATCGAATACATAGATTTCAATATTTATTGTTGAAATAGACGTTTTCGAGAAATAGAAGGAAATGATGGACTATAACACTGTTGTTATAGTAAATGATTTCCGAAAGGAAATGTTTTTGTATAGTATTGGGATTTATATATCTATCTAAATTTCGAATCCCTATACTAGTGATTTTGGGTTGTCGTAACGATGTTTTGCGCAACATTCGTTTAGGCCCAAATAAATATGTTTAAGAGAATGATTTCCTTAAAGAATGAAATATATACTTAATTTCGGTTTAAGTATATTGAATATTTTCCAAGTGTTGAAAATAAATGGATTTGTGAATTACTTATTAATAAATAAGTACGGAAATGTTTTTCCAATGTGAAATGAAACGTTTTGACAATTTATCCTTTTTAAGACAAATTGAAAATGAATATTAGAAATCGATTTGGGAATCATATATTAATAAATATTTTGGAATGTAAATTCACTATGGAAATTATAAATGAAAAGGGGAATTTGTTTAAAAATAAACGTTGATTAATTTTTTAAAGTATGGAAATGAATTTACGGATTTGGAACGTAAGTTTAAAATAAATCAGTAAGGATTTATTTGATGATTTGAAATTGTTTTCAAAGGGTATAAAGATGAAAAGTAATTTGAAATTGGTTTTCAAATGATTGAAGTGTGGAAATTATATCTTGTAAAGATATTTTTGGAATTAAATAATTTGGAAAAAAATTTGGAATCAGGTGATGTTGTGCATGCCTATTGATAGTTAAATATCCTACTATCAATATTTACCTTTAAGTAGGTATTTGTTGTGATTGCTTGAATTTGAATGCCACACTTATTTTTGAATAAGCACTCACTATTCGGGTTAGCCGGGAAAGGACCTTGGGGTCGCATAACCCATTCCGAATATGTGATACGTCGTACTGGATTGCATTTGATGACCGGTGTTGAAGACCGGATATTTTTGAAAACGGAAGGATTACCGTTGAGTTACTCTGCATCGGCTGATCTCCGATATAGAGGTTTTATCACCCTTAGTGGCGGGAAGTCCGAAGGTGATTACAAATTATCCGGAATGCAAGGACTTCTTTGTAAGTGCCTTCGGTTCTGTTCGAGCCCGGAACAGACTTGTATGGATTGTATGTCTGACATTACAAGTTGAGATATAAAGCTGATTTCTTTCAAATATATTTCTGTTGGTGGCGGAGAATTTATTCTCTTAGCTTAACACCCTTCTCTGAGATTTATGAGCTCAAAGGTTATGTAGTTGAAGGTTATTAGTAATATACTCCCAATTTGGTAGTGTGGCATGCTAAGTGTTGCTGTGGGATGATCATTGTTTGATCATTTGTGATATGATCATTTGTTTGATCATTTATCTTGGTGATCATTACTTTGATCATTTGTTGAACCAAAGCACAACTTTTGTATAAAGCGTGGCTTTTTGGACGAGACTTCATCGGACCTCACACCCCGAAAATGGTCAAAACAGGAAGGATGCGGCAAGGTTATTAGGGGGTAGCGCCCCTTTAGTGTATGTCATTCCTTTTGGATAGAGGTGGTATCATGGTACGGAGCCCAGATACTTAACCTATGTTGTTGCTGCAAATTTATTGCTTTGTGGTTGTTAGAAATCGAGGATCCTCGGATAGATCGGTTACGATCGGGGGATGACATATTCGTGTCAGTAGTTACCTAGTTAGGGGTAACCCAGCCTTGTGTTGGCAGAGATCCGGTTTGGTTCTCGGGTCGTCTTTCCAGAGGCGTACCCATGTGGCAATGGGAAGTTCCTTGGCCTGACCATTTGTTGGAAATCCAAATAAACAATACGATCTTGTATGGTTTTATTTGTAGAACCTATCATTCACTTATGATGGCGCCCCACTGTTTGGATGGTAGCTATAGTAGGCATAAGTGCAAAATGCCTATGCTGGCTAAGATTTATATCTTTATTTTCGAAATGATTTTTTCCTACACTATGCACTAGTAATAATATCAAATGTTTCTTTTTAATGCGTATCAAGCATCTTTGACTATCATAAGGAGAAATCTCCTCCAATTCTGCGTTTGCGTTGTGTGTGTGTGTGCAGGAGGCCTTATGGTAGTCTCATTTTCTAAAAAGCATTGCGAATCTATTTTAAAATTATCCTGTACTTTGTTTTAAAAATAAACTGTTTTAGTTCTCACACTAGTCACATGACTGACTCGGAGTTTATTGTTTTCCTTCCTAAACTCTGGGTGCCCACCAATTTCCACACGGGCAGTCAAGAGTTAAGGTTTATCAGGATATTATGGAATTCAGGAGTTGCTGGAGGTAAGTTGGATGGCATGGCGTATTCACTAGTATATAGTATTTCTTTTCTGCTGTTTGTTATTGTTTGTTGCTGTACACTCTGATGATGTAATGTAATGTAATGTGATGTAATGTAATAACTAATATAGTTCATTTGTTTTAACATTATTCATTTATTTATTATATGGTGTTCCGCTGCGATTGTGAGATTCTGATATTGTTTCATTGTTTCTTTTATGTTCTTCTTCTATCTTTTTCTCTCTTCTTCTATCTTTTTCTTCTTCTTCAACCCTAACGGTACGGTTTTCCGGCCTTCGTTTGCTTGGCAGTTGATACAGTGGACGTCTCGATGTCGGCCTTCGAGCGTTGAAAAATCGCGATCGTTACATGAGTGGCTTAACTCGTTCAGTACTTTAGGTCTCTAGCTCGCTGTTGGTCTCGCATCCATGTTAGGTCGCTAGGGCTGTTAGGTTGTGCCACATTGAACTGCTCTATGCTCTAGGTCGTTAAGTCGCGTCTAAGTTAACTCGTTCATACTCTAGGTCGTTAGGTCGCTGCCATATCTAGCTCGTTACATTGCTGATTCGTGAAAAAGAGGAGCTAACACTTGCCCCTCGAAGCATATGCCTAGGTTATAGGTCGTATGCTTCGATATAATTCTGCTAGGTCGTAAGCTACTCAAGCAGATTGCTAACTCGCACACCCAATTATCTTCTTCCTCTACCTCCTTTATAAACCGTAAGTCGCTTGTTCCCCTCACTTTACTGCCTATCCCTTTACCATCATTGTTGTCATTCGAGCTCAGAAGCTAATCGCAAAATCTCCTCCTTTTCATCCCCAATTGTCCATTCCAACAGCAAACGAAGGTAACTCCGATCATCTATACGTCACGTTCACCACTGATACAATTTCGCCACCAAGCTGTAAGATTATGTCCTGATTCTCCTTTCGATTATTGTTGAATCGTTGGAGATTGCTTTGAAAAGTGAATCGGCCTAGGGTTTCATGGAGTTATCTTGGTGAATATTAAGTTTTTAGAATCGATCAGGGGTTTTTGAGGATGTTTTAGGAGTTTGGAGGAGACAAGGAGATGGCTATCGGGTAATAGGTTTTAGGCTTTGCTGTGATACTTCGGTGAGGTAAGGGAGACGAATACGTGGCAGCATGCGAGTGGAGAATAAGACTTAGGATTTCTTGATGGAAGAAAGCTTGGCATATTCCTGAAATACTCTCAAAGCGACCTAACGAGTCAGACGACCAAAGGGCCTTGCGACTTATGATGCATGACCTGTTACTTTGGACGAGTCATCCTCTTTAACGACCTACCTCTAGGTCGCATCATGACTTGGGCGTGCTAACCTTTGCAACACAACTTTTAAGTCGCAGACGAGTTAAGACTTAGACACTTGTTGTGGCTTAACTTCCCGCGACTTAAGCTTTTAGGTCGTGAGAGTGTCTGAACGACCTAATACTTAACAAAATTTGCATTGCCTTGCCCTGAAGTTCTATGCCTTGAACTTTTTGACTTGAACAATGCGACCTAAGAAAGTTCGCCTTGGACATTTGCATAGCTTTGACAGAACTTGACTGAATTTCCAACTTGAATAGCTAGAATGAACTGCTTGAACTCGTCGTACTCTTTTACAGATTATATTAACTTTAATGCTATTAACCTTTTAAATACAACATTTGCAGAAAATGGATACTGCCATTGACAGCCCACATCGAATGATAGATTAGTCGATAAAAGATAATCAACTTAAAGAAATTATATGAAATGCTGTGAATCAACAAACTCAAGTGAAGTATTAAAGCAATGCTGAATTAATCAACCATAGCTAATCTGTTTGCTTCAACACTGTACTTGAACTTAAAGCAACAAGCCTTGAAGCTTTTTAACTGACAACAATTAACTAGTTTAATTTCAATTATGTTTGCTAGTCGTTTTATTAGTTTTGCACAACACTTCACACATTTAGGAAACATGCACCTTCATATTTGAATATCCAGTTCCTTGTGTAGAATGTCTTCTCAAGAAGATATCATAGAGCAATCTGAAGGAGTCTTCCCGATAGCCATCCCATTAGATAATCCTCCGGAAAGAATTCCAACTACCCTCAGTCAGTGGGAATTCAACCAATTATGTATTCAATTTGGGATTGCCAAAGCGTATGCTATTCTTCCTGGGTCAAATGGCACCGCTTACAGGCCACCTCTCGGTTTTGTCACCATCAACCGTCAGATGTGCCTTTGTGGTGCCATTCCTCCTTTCAATGAATTTCTTCAACAACTCCTTCTCTGACTAACCATCTCTCCCTTTCAACTGCATCCCAATGGCTACGCCATCCTGATGGGTTTGTGCATTCTATTCAGGAGGACACTCAACCGTCTTCCAAGCTTCGAAGAAGTTTGCTATTTATATACATTCGCAAAGAATAAAGACCACCCCTCCATCATACTCGTGTGAAGTGCCAGAAACCGTAAACTTATTACCGATCTCTCCGAGAGTGCTCACGGTTTTCTGAATCAGTTCTTCTTCGTTCGCTGCCTCCCAGGGTTTTATGCCATATGGATAGTAGGAAGTAAGATTGCTCATATCTGTTCTTTCCATTTCAGATTTTCAAGATCCAAATTGCTAAGTGCTAACTTCATACTTCTTTTTACAGCACTTCCTCCTCCCTCTAGAAATCCCAGTCACAAGACGACTTTGATAGATTAAGTGCCGTGCCAGTTGAAGAAAGAAGTATTAAGTTTTTGCTAAAAGATGAACTTCTGCACCAATACGGGCTTCTGCACCCCTCCCGTTCCACTCAACCTCATGAAGCACCCGACTCTCCAGTAGAGGCATCGGATGCCCCAGTTTCCGTTGGAGAAACTATGCCGAAAGAACACACTGTTGAGGTTTCATTGGTAAAGTGTTCTACAACAACTGATGTTGCAGGGTCATCCGTCAAACATGTACTTTCCCCGGTCATCGAAGAAAAGGAGCCTCCTCAACAACCCGGGAAATCTAGTGACGAAGGGGCTAAAAGAACAAGTCCCACTAGGCATAGCGGTGATGATACTTTTGAGGGGTTGAGCGACCTGATGATTACTTCACAGGAGCTTTTCAAAGATGATCCTATCACTGCTAAACTTACTTCTTCAGCAGTCAAAGCGACATCCGTTCTGCAACAAACTCCGTCAGCCCAAGAGTTGACACTGGCTGTTAAATCCATCATCACCTCCCAACCTTGGAGTGGTTCGTGATTCGAAGCACGCAGTTTGCATGTTACACACACTTAGGACTTTTCAGCACTTATATGCGTTCAAATCTCTTGCTTTCAAGATTTCTGAGTTTATCTTTTGTTCATTTTCAAATTCTCCAATAGGAAAAAGTGGCTCCTACTATGACGATTTCCAACGTTATGGGAAGTGCGGTGCTTATGACCCCAGGAGGTATCTTCCTGCTCTTGGGAAATTGACGAAGAAAGAGCTGCGAGGAAAGCTCGTGAATGGCGCGCCTATGAAGAACGCCATGAAAGACGAGATGAGCGACATGACTCTTCCTAGAGGGAAGATGATTCTCATAAACGGAAATCCCATGATAATAAAGGGAAAAGCCAGATCCCTGAAGATGCTAGTAAAAGGGCCAAACATGGCGAAAAGCCGGTATCTGAACTTCCTGAAATGCCCGCTGCTCCTGCACCTTCTCAATCTCCTGCCCTTACTTGTATTGATATTCAAACAATCATTGGCAGGCCCTCATATCAGGTTGGACAAGGCCCAGCCACTCTTCAATGTTAGTTTCCGCATTGGTGCTTGAAGGGAGTGCGCTTTGACCTTGATTTGGTCCCAATTGACAAGCAAGCTATGCTGCACAATCTCGATGCCGTCAAACTCGATATTGAGAGAATGTCGGGTTGGAAAAAGCTTGTCGACGAGCTTCAGAGGGTAAATCGTGCAAACCTTGAGTCCATGCTAACAATGGAAGATGACAAATCTGAATGGCAGAAAACTCTTGAGCAGCATGACGTGGAAATGAGGAACATAGCTACTTATAATGAAAAGCTTGAAGCAGAGGTCGAAAAACTTAAGGAAGAGCTCGCCACTTCTTCCACTTCTTATTCTCAGAGAGTAGAAGTGCTTCTAAAACAAGTAAGAGATGCTCACGCGGCACAGAGAGATGCCGAAGCTAAATTTGAAGCACAACAACAAGCTGTAGAAAACTACCGGGCTGATGTTGCTCAACTTTGAGAGAAAACCAACGTCCAGAACTTGGAGATTATACTACTAAAAACTCGACTTTCTAAAGATGAAAAGGAGCGAGATGAAGCTATTGCCGGCAAAGTTGCAGCCGAAGAATCTCATATGGCAACCAAAGCTGAAGTCAGCTCCACTTTATTCGAGTTTTACATCGACAGTGTTTTGGGGCACGGTATCCTTAAGTTTTTGGGACCGGCATATGAAATCACTTTGGCCAAAGTGTGGGAGGCCATACTTGATATGTTTGGAGGAGCCGGGTATGCCGAAGTAGATTTATGGCGCACTACCTAGATGATGATGCATGTGCCGCTCTTGCTAGGGGAAAGGAGCAACTTGCCAAAGAGAGAGCTGAAACGACAGAAGGAGAACATTTACGAAAGACAATTTCAACCGACCCAGTTCTACCTTCAGCTTCAGCCGATATCGATATTGCTGGCTCTAGTTCCCATTCTCCTACTCCTGCTAAAGCCATTACTGAAAGCGCCACAGCCCACACCGGTGATGAGACTCAGGAAAGCGCTGAAGCGCAGGACTTCGAAGTTGACATAGTAAAATCTACTTCTCCAGGTAACCTCAATGTTGATCTCGCTCAAGTGGAGTGCTTGTTCGCTTCAACCGAGTTCGATGAGCTCCTTGCTTATTTCTTAAGTGTCGATGAGCCATTATCCCCTCTTTTTTTGAGGAATACTGACTTTAACTTTTCTTCTCCTGTAGAGAAAGAACCAAGTATTGCTCAGCCTTCCCTCTTCCAATTGTTTCCTCTCCGCCTCTTCAGATTACTCCCCCTTCTGTTTCTCAACTGGGGTCACAAGAGGAGCAGATAGAAGCACTTCAAGGCTTGGATGACCCGGCCGTTTCTCAAGAACAGAAGGCCGAAGAGCCTGAAGAAGGCGAGAGAACTCCGGAACAGACTGCTTCTGATGACATAACATTATCTACTCTTTTCTCTCCGGGCAGTGATCCTTCCTCAAGGAAGAGAGGGAAGCGTGTAGTTTCAAAGAAAAGGAGAGAAGCTTCTGCTGGCGAAGAAAAAACAGAAGAAAGTCCAATTGCACCCCTTCCTCTTTCTTCCCCTACTCCCACAAGCCGGCCCAAAAAGTTAATCATCCGGCCAGGCGAAGGCTCAAAAGGTGGCAGGAAGAAGAAGTGATCGGTTTAGGACTTATGCTTTTCACCTTGCTTTTTGCTTGTATATATAAAGACTTATGTTGACCGGCGATTGTGCGGGTACTGGTCCCCGCCTTCTTTTGTTTTGAAACCTGCACAAGTATAAATTTTTTTATAGTATGGAATAAAATGATTCTTTTACTTGTACAAACTTCTGTTTGTATCTGAGAGTGCATTTATTCTTTTTTTATACAAGTGTCTTTATTTTCTCCGTGTGATGTTGCAGTAAACCTATGGTATGTTGCTTGAGCATTGCTTTTATTTTTACGACTATATTATATTGCCCCCATACCATGGTTTATTGCAATCTCTTTCACATTGGCAGAATTTTGGAGAACAGCTCTTCTGTTTCGAGAAGACTTGTGCTCTTTCTTTAGAGAACAACTTTTCCATTTGAAGGAGGTTTGCATCTGTACTTTATAGGATAATATTTCTGTTTTAAGGAAATATTTTTCTGATTTAGTAGAATGCGCGTCGTATCGGAGAAGTTTTCTCCTTTTTTCTCGTCGCGATGTTTTACACTTCACTTTTATTTGGCAAGTGACTTTTCCTTCATGGTATAGTGGGCCTCCGAAAAAGGCTCTGACCTGCTTGTGCCACCGAAGAGGGCTTTTGTTTGATTGTGCCTCTGGGAAGAGGGATTTTTGTTTGATTGTGCCTATGGGAAGAGGGCTTTTTGTTTGTGCCTCTGGGGAGAGGGCTTTTTTGTTTCTGCCTCTGGGGAGAGGCTTTTATTTTTTCCCTGTCTGCTGGGAAGCGGGCCTCCGAAGAGGGCTTTTCACATTTCGACTCATGTGAAGTTTTATTTCAGATCATGATGAAATGTGTGCCTCTGATTAGGGCTTTTGCGTGGAAGTTTGGAGTTTCCTTCTCTCGGACGGTTGGATTCACGGGGCTGACACAAGTTACTTGGATTGTTTGTTTGCACAAACGTTCTCAGCTAGTTAACGAGTGCCTGTGCCACCGATCAGTCCACAACTTTCTGTCGAGAAAGAGAACTCTCTTTTTCTGGCTAGTCCCATTAAAGGTCTTTTAGCATTTCAACTATGATGAAATGGGCCTCCGAAGAGGGCTTTTCACATTCCAGCACTTGTGAAGTTTTATTTCAAATCTTGGTGGAATGCGTGCCTCCGAGTAGGGCTGTTGCCTAGAAATTTGGAGTTTCCTTCTCTCGGTTGGATGGATTCACGGGGTGGACACAAGTTACTTGGATTATTTGTTTGCACAAACGTTCTGAGCTAGTTAACGAGTGTCCTGTGCCACCGATCAGTCCACAACTTTCTATCGAGAAGGGGAACTCTCTTTTTCTGGCACGTCCCATTAGAGGTCTTTATCCTCCGAAGAGTTGTGCCTCCGAAGAGGGCTTGTGCCTCCAAGAAGGTCTTTTGCTATTTGTTGCTTGCTCGCCCATGTCTTTTCGCCATTTGCTTATATCAGCGGTTTCCTATTATCATTTCTAAGCGCACATTCCTTTCTTTTGCAAGTAGCTTATTCTATCCAAAGAAGTGTACTTCAATGTTAAATGAGTTCGCAGGGATAGACATCGGCTAATTAATCAAAAGTTTGTTTGCACAAACGATCACAATTAGTTAAGAAGGGTCTACCTCTGGCGGAACCACTAACTGTTTGCTTGAAGCACTTCTTATATAGGATTTGAATCTTTAATTTTTATGGCTAGATATTCATTTATTGAGTGAGGTCAGGGATAACTTGGTCTTATGATGGGTAAGCATTGTTTTAATAGCCTGCAATATTAAATCGACATTTTAGCAAAACAATTGAAGTACTTTATATATCGAAATAAAACAAGCAGTAGAGAACACAAGATTTATAGTGGTTCGGCCAAGAACTGGGCCTACATCCACTTTATAGTTCTTATTATTCACTTGCACTGGCTTTACAATGGCTTTCAATATAAGAATCATACATTCATAATTCTTTTTACAAACTTAAGCAATGCTTTTAAGTAAAATATGGACGCAAATGATTGTTGTTCCAAGCTCTTGGAATTGGATCTCCTTCGACGGTTGTCAGTTTGAAAGTGCCATCAAGAAGTTTTTGGCATATGACATATGGCCCTTCCCAGTTTGGCGCAAACACTCATGTTGCTGTCATGACCCTTTTCAAGACTAGTTTCCAATCTCAAAATTGCGTTTGCGGACTTTGGAATTGAAATGCCTGGCAATTCTTTGCTGATGGGCTGCAGTTCTGAGTTGAGCCTGTTCCCTTTTTTCATCAAGGAAGTCAAATGCTTCAAGTTGCAAATCTTCATTTTCTGCTTGGTTGAAATGAATTCTTCTATGTGAATGGACTTCTATTTCTACCGGAATCATTGCTTCTGATCCATACGCTAATGAAAATGGAGTGAGCCCGGTCGCAGTTTGTGGGTAGTTCATATGCCCATATTGCTAGTGGAAGCTTATCGACCCAACCACCTTTCGCTTTTTCCAGCTTTTTTTTGATGGTTGATTAGATAATTTTGTTTACTTCTTCCACTTGCCCGTTTGCTTGCGGATGAGCCACTGCTGAGAAGCTTTTCTCGATCTTGAATCGCTTGCAAAAATCTTGGAACTCTTCACTTTCAAATTGGGTTCCATTATCTGTGATTACCTTTTGAGGCACACCATACCCGCAAATGATATTCTTAGTTACAAAGTTTATCATCTCTTTAGTGGTAATAGTAGCTAGTGGTTCAGATTCAACCCATTTAGTAAAATAATCAACAGCAACAATAGCATATCTGATTCTGGATTTGGCAGTTGGCAGAGGCCCAATGAGATCTATTCACCAAATAGCAAATGGCCACGGGCTGACCATTTGTGTTATCTCAATGGAAGGTGCTCTAGGGGTTTTTGCAAATCTCTGGCATCGGTCACATTTTCGGGCGTAGCTTACAGCATCACGATTAATATCTAGCCAAAAATACCCATAACAGTTTTCTTTGCTAGAGTTTGACCACCTGAATGGTCTCCACATTCTCCTCCGTGTACTTCAGCTAGAATTGTTTTAGCTTCTTCCTTGGTCACACATCGGAGCAATGGCATTGAGAATCCCCGCCTGTACAATCGGCCATCTTGAATTACGTATCTGGAGGCTTTTCTTAGCAACTTCTGACGTTCTTTTGAACTTTCTGGTAGTGAACCGTTGAGCAGATATTCCATTATCGGAGTCATCCATGATTATTGCTCTTGAGTTATTGTCATGATCCAGTCAATATCCATCTCATCAATGCTTGGAGATGACATGACTTCCACAGGAACTAATCCCAATAATTGAGCTTCACCAGTGCTTGCGTACTTTGCGAGAGAATCTGCCTTCATGTTATCTTCCCGGGGTATATGATTTATCGTATAATGGTCAAGATCATCGAGAAGTTCCCAAGCTCTTGACAAATAAGCAACAGATTTCCTCCTTTAGCCTGAAACTCTTTCTTGACTTGACATACAATAAGCTGTGAATCAGTGAAGATCTGCAACACTTTGACATTCAACTCTTTAGCAATTTTCAAGTCGGCAATAAGAGCTTCATATTCTGCTTCATTGTTTGCCGAAGGGAATTCCAACCTCAATGCATAGCACAACGACCGCCCTTCAGGGGTTTCAAGCACTACCCCATCTCTGGAACAATAATCGTTTCTTGCACCATCAACATACAATTTCCATTGAATCGGGGGTTTATCAGTCACTTCTTCCTCACTATCACCTTTATCTGTACATTCTGCGATAAAATCTGCCAAAGCTTGTCCATTGATTGCTCTCCGGGAATGATAAGTGATGTCGTAATTGCTGAGTTCAATATTCCACTTCAGAAGACGACCCGAAGTCTCAGGACGAAACAGGACTTGCTTTAAAGGTTGATCAGTGAGGACTTTGATAGGATGAGCTTGGAAATACGGCCTCAACTTTCTGGATGCAATCAGTAGACAATAAGCGAGCTTTTCCAATTTTGAATAATTCATATCTTCCCTAGTGAATCTCCTGCAGGTATAATGGACCGGGCGTTGAATTCTTGCTTCTTCTCGTAGCAACGCTGCACTGAGAGCATGAGATGAGATTGCAAAATATACAGAAAGACCTTCACCATTGACCGGCTTAGAAAGTATTGGAGGTGTTTCCATATGACGAATCAACTCATTGAAAGCTTTTTGGCATTCAAGAGTCCAGTCAACCCTTTCTTCAGTGCATCGAAGAATGGAATGCATTTATCAGTAGCTTTGGAAATGAATCGACTCAAGGCGGCGACTTTTCCATTAAGACTTTGTGATTCCTTCTTCATTCTAGGAGCTTTTACTTCTTTTAAGGCAGCAATCTGAGTAGGATTAGCTTCAATGCCCCTAGCACTCACAATGAAACCCAGAAACTTTCCGGACTCCACCCCAAACGAACATTTCAAAGGATTAAGTTTCATTCCATACTTTCGGAGGATTGTAAACATTTTCGCCAAGTGGTCCATATGGTCTACCGCTTTCTTTGATTTCACCAACATATCGTCAATATAAACTTCCATAGTTTTACCAATCTGCGGTTTGAACATAACATTGACGGGTCTTTGGTAAGTTGCCCCTGCATTCTTAAGTCCGAAAGGCATGACTCTATAGCAGAAGAGACCAACATCGGTGATGAAGCTTGTATCCTCCTGATCCGGCTCATGCATCATAATCTGGTTGTATCCGGAGTAAGCATCCATGAAAGATAACAATTCGTGCCCCACTGTTCCATCCACCAACTGATCTATCCTGGATGACGGGAAGCAGTCTTTGGGGCAGGCTTTGTTTAAATCTGAGAAGTCAATGCAAACTCTCCATTTCCCATTAGCTTTCTTAACCAGTACTGGATTTGAAACCTAATTCGGATAAGCAGACTCCCTGATGAAAACATTCTCCATAAGCCGGTCAACCTCTTCTCTCAATGCTGTTGACCTTTCAGGACCCTGGGTTCTTCTTTTCTGTTTTACTAGTGTAAACTTCGGATCAATATTCAGAGTATGTACTATAATTTCTGGGGATATTCCGCACATATCATCATGAGTCCAAGCGAATACGTCCAGATTTGCCTTCGAGAATGATATTAAGGAATTTTGAACCGTCACATTAAATTGCGAACCCACATTCACCACTTTGTTTGGATCTTTCGGGTTAACAGGTACTGGCACCGTTACTTCTACTGGCACCACTCTATTCTCCCTTGCACTAACTTTTATGGGATCCATTTCTCTTCATACCCCGCTATGCTCGCCAGCGCAGGGTCCACCCTGTAATTGCTACAAGGTTGGTTCTTCGATGCGGACTGGGGCTGCCGCATCTTTTCCCATCTCTCTTTTCCTTGCTTCACACATCTCTATTAGATAACATTCTCGCCCAGCATTCTGATCCCCTTTAATAACTCCAACGCCATTATCTGTGGGAAATTTCATAGTGAGGCACCACGGGGCGAGAATTGCCTTAAAAGCCGCAAGATTTGGTCGGCCTAGGAAGGCGTTGTAGGCACAAAATTCATCAACAATTACAAAATTCTGTTTCCGAACTACATTTTT
Organism: Allium cepa; assembly: GCA_030765085.1. NCBI lineage: Eukaryota > Viridiplantae > Streptophyta > Magnoliopsida > Asparagales > Amaryllidaceae > Allium > Allium cepa. The sequence goes on along the minus strand of CM060945.1, from coordinate 603,210,370 downwards.
CTGCCCCTCTCCAAGCTCTACGAACAAGTCAATAGTTCCAATGGGCTGCTTCGGTTCCCTAGTAAACCTAACAATTTTCTGAGGCGAAGCTTGAACGTCAGCCATTGGAACTTTCATTTGGTCGAACATCTTTTTGAAGAGAATATTGCAAGAAGCGCCTCAATCTACAAGCACTCTTCTCACAATAGCCGGCCCAATGCCCGCAAAGATGACCAAGGGATCCATGGTTGGAGATTCAATACCCATAGAGTCCCTGGCTCTGAACACAATATTATCGTTAAAAGTTTTCTGCGGCTTCAAAGGTGCAGCGTCTTCTAGCACAAAAACACTCTTTTGTTAGTGCATACTTAAAGGCAGGAATATCTCTCCATCTCGCCCCAGCTTCTGCCTGCTGGGTGAGGACCTCCTGTAATCACATTAATAACAGGTCTTTCTGATTCATGCACAGTATTCCTCTCACCCAAGCCAGATGGATGAGCAGGAAGTTGCCGACCCTTAGTAGACGAAGTTGGGTCATTTCTACTTCTCTTAACATATTGCTGCAACTTGTTCTCTCTCAATAGTTCTTCAGTTAAATTTTTCAGATGGCGACATTCGTTTGTATCATGACCGGGTTGATTATGAAACCGACAGAATCTCCCACTTTGAGCAGCTTTTTTGTTAACTATCATCTCAGGTAGTTTAGGATATTCTATCTCATCTTTGGTAGCAAAGAAGATATTCTCTGGAGTGTCAGTCAATGGAGTGAAATCTGAAGATTTTAAGAAGCGAGGTTTCTTCATATCTTTCTGTTTCTGCCCGCCGTTATTTTCCCTCTTTTGACTTCTGAATTCCTTTTTGATAGGGGCAGTAGTATTATCCTTAACCTCTGTCAATGCCACTTTAACTGGTGCCCGAAGGCTCTCCAAGCGCATGAATTCATCACCTTTCTTATAGAATTTTTCAAGTGAATTCGGTTCTTTCATCTTCAGCCACTTCCCAAATTCGCTTGATTTGTCAATTGCCCTCATCAGGTATGTTAAGACCATTTGTGGCTCTGCATTGTCCACTTCAGCCAAAGCTATGTTGAAGCGGTTCAAGAAAGACCTGATAGATTCCCCAGGATTCTGTTCTAAGCTTGACAGCGAAATAATATCCTTTGCCTTTGAAGCATTCAACCTGAATTGCTCTTTAAACTTCCGAGTCGAATCGGCGAGCTGGTCTATGGATCGGACCGGAAGTTTTGTGAACCAGAGCAGAGCCACTCCTTCCAAGTATACCGGAAAGTACCGGCATTTGATCTCATCAGACGCTCTAGCACCAGTCATGCGCCAATCATACTTATACAGGAACTGATTGTGGTCGCTTGTTGCCTTATAAGCTGGGATTGTCGGAGGAACAAACTTCCTTGGGAATTCTGCATTTAGAATCTTCTCAGTGAACGGAGTTTTGCTCAGAGCGAGTCCCCATTCCTTCTCATCTTCATCTCTCTGCATGCTTTCTTTCATGATTTGTCGCACCATGCCCGAAAGATATTCCTCATCAATTAAAGGACCTGTAGGACATACTTCGGCCATTTTCTCGGAAGTTTGTCGGGACAAACGTTCGCGGAGAGTTGGCTGTGGTCTCGATCCTCCAGCTTAAGGAGGTGTTTCTTTGGCGGGGCTAGCTGCTTTTTGTGTAATATTCCTTTCCTCAGGATCATGAATACCATCTGCAAGGTTTTCTTCGTTATTCAACGGTTGACGGTTTGCTCCGAGCAATGCATTTATCCTCTCAATCATTAAAGCATTCTGAGTTTCCATCTGCTGGTATAATCCAGATACGACAGCTTCTAACTCTGCTCGTGTAATTCTGGCATTTGGTGCTGCTTGACTTGACGAAGGAGAAGTGGCAGTATTTTCATGGACATTACTAGGTCTTGTGGATCCACGCTTTCTTCCAGGAGCCATTATCTCTGATAGACTTTTGGTTTTGAGAGAGACTCTTTCAACAAACTTTTGCGAGGCAATGATGAAGATATCCCGAGTTCAGCTCTCGATGAAAGCACCAAAAATGTTAACGCTAAAAATTGAACGCCAACACCCCGGTGTACGTAGAGGTTAAGTGAAAGCACCACCCGTGAACACGGGAATTAAAAAAAAAATAGGAAGGTCATAGAGAAAGCAGTAAAAGACAACAATTTTATAGTGGTTCAGCTTTAGGTTAAGCCTATGTCCACTTTAATTTTCTTTATTACTGAATCAATTACAACTTTACAACAATCTTCAATTAAAATACTGATGTGACAAACAACTAGAACTCCGTTGTAGAAGAATTCTTGGAATCCATGTTGATTGTGTTAGATTTCCTCTTGAAGTTAGTAGAGATGCCTTTCGTGTTTGAAGTTTCGAGTGAGTCGACAATTCAGTAGAGTATCGGTATTCTAGGAATGAGCCAAAAAGATCCCCCTTTAGTTGGAATAGGTGGGGTATTTATAGGAGATTTCTGGACTAGGTCATAGGTCGCGAGCGACCTTGGATGGGTCGTAGGTCGCCAGCGACCTAGGGGATGTGGTTTACGACTTAATGAGGTCGTACTAGGTCATCTGGGTGAGTTAGTAGGTTGTAGCGACCTATGGGAGGTCAGTCCTGAAGTAGCTTAAGTCGTCCACGACCTAGTGAAGCCCCTTTTCAACCAGGTACTGACTGTCAGCGACTTAGCACTTAAAGCATAAATGTTATATCGGCTTGCTTAGGTCGCAAGCAACCTAATGAGAGGGAGTATACATGCGGCTTTGTTCCGGAGCTCGCTAGGTCGCTTCCTTTTTTGGCTCGTTAGGTCGCTTCCTTTTTTGGCTCGCTAGGTCGTTGGATACTTAAATCGCTAGGTCGCACTCAGCCTTAAGTCGTACATTCTTCATATAGTTAAACTCATTAGCTCGCTGCATGGATTAACTCGTTTAGTACTTTAGGTCGCTAGCTCACTGTTGGTCTCGCATCCATGTTAGGTCGCTTGGGCTATTAGGTCGTGCCACATTGACCTGCTCTATGGTCTAGGTTGTTAAGTCGCGTCTAAGTTGACTCATTCATACTCTAGGTCGTTAGGTCGCTGCCATATCTAGCTCGTTACATCTCTGATTCGTGAAAAAGAGGAGTTAACATTTATAATGTAATTCAAGTCTAATTTCTTTTGATTGTTTCTACTCTCCTACCTCCTTCCTTTTCGGGGACGAAAAGTTTTGAGTGGGGGAAAGTGTAAAAACCCATAAATTTAATCGGTTTTAATAACGTTATTAATTGAAATTTTGTGGAATTTTAAAACGATAAAATTTTGAAATATAAATTGATATTTGGAATGTGTCTTGTTAAACATAGCAACCGGTAAATTTTCGTCCGAAAATATGAAAGTTTATTTCGTGCGTAAATTTACTTCAATTTAATCAGTTAAAAAGCGATGAAAATAAAATGTTTTTGGAACCTAAATATTTTTACATAGAAAAATTATAAACCATCTTCTGAGAAAATGCCATTTTTCATTTTTCCAAGTTCGGACTTCTTTAACTCCGTCGATCTTAATTTTGTGCGATTTTCTGGCATTTTCCGATAGTAGAAAATTCAGATTTTTATAATTCAATCGTACCACTGATATCCGTATGCCGTTTTGATCGTCTCGTGCGTTGATCTCAGTAGTATAATCTTTTGGGTGTTCGACGTTTGAAAGACAGCGAAATCTACAAAACTATTTCTGGATCGGTTCCGCGATTAGACTTTTGGGTTTCTTCGTGAGCGGGTAGGCAGCGCCTACAATCATATTGACTACGCCTCCCGTAGCGCTGAAAGTCGTCATAGTAGGAGCTGCTACGTCCCATCGGAGAATCTAAAATAAAAAAGAAGAGACAAGTCTTAGAAGTTTTCAGAGAAAAGAAGTGTAACTTTAGAATCTTCAAAGTACAGAGAGTTAGGAGTATAAAAGTGCCGAAAGATTCTATGTGTGTGTGATGTGCAAGCTACGCGCATCAAACTATGAACCGCTCTTTGATTGCGGAGTAATCGTAGGAGTAGTAGTTAACGTCAACTCTTGAGTAGACGGAGTCTGTTGTAGAGTAGAAGTCGCCTCAACTATTGAAGAAGAAACCCTGGTGGTGACAGGGTCATCTTTAAAGAGCTCCTGTGAAGTGACAAACAGGTCGCTCAACCCTTCGAAAGTGTCGTCTCCACTCTGTTTGTCAGGGCTTGTTTTCCCAGCTTCTTCGTCACCAGACTTCTTCGAATGTGGAGGAGATTCCTGAAGCTCTTTTCCTTCAGTGACCGGGGCAAGTTTGCCGGATGACCCCGCGACATCAACAGAAGTGGAGTACTTCACTAGAGAAGCCTCAGAGGCAGGTTCTTTCGGTATGGGTGCATCGGTAGAAACTGGGGCATCCAATGCTTGGGTTGGGGAGTCTGGGACTTCATGAGGGTGTGTAGAGCGAGAGGTATGCAAAAGTCCGTATTGATGCAAAAATTCGTCTTTCAACAGAAATTGAATGCTTCTCTCCTCAACTGGCACGACCATAAGCCTCTCAAAAGTTGGTTTATGACTGGAATCCCTAGAAGGAGGAGGAAGCGCTGAAAAGTAAAAGGCGAAGTTAACATTTGACAACTCAGGCTATGAAAAGCTCAGAGAAAAACATCAGGAACAAAAATAAATGCTCTTACTTCCTACTCTCCAGGTAGCATAGAATCCCGGAGGACGACGAACGAAGAAAAATTGACTTAGAAAACCGTGAGCACTTTCGGGAAGGCCGATTATTAGTTTACGATTCCTAGTGCTTCTCACAAGAATGATGGAGGGATGGTCTTTATTTTTAGCAAACGTGCACAAATAGCAAATTTCATCAAAACTCGGAAGGCGATCCAGCGTCCTTCTGAATAGCGCACATAACCCCATCAGAATAGCATAGCCATTGGGGTGCAGCTGGAAGGGGGAGATAGCTAGTCGGAGAAGAAGCCGTTGAAGAAAGTCGTTAAAAGGAGGGATAGCTCCACTCGTGCACATTTGACGATTAACTTCTACAAAACCAGAAGGTGGTATATCGGCAGTATCGCTTCTCTCAGGAAGAATGGCATCCGCTTCAGCAATGCCAAACAGAGCGCACAGTTGGCGGAAAACTTTGTATGTTAGTGTGGTTGAAATTCTCTCTGGAGGATTAACCAATGGAGTAGCAATTGGGAAAGTCTCTTCAGCCGATTCGGTTTCTCCTTGTTGAGAAGTCATTCTATACAAGGAACTAGACATTCAAATAAGAAGGTGCATGTTTCCTAAAAAGTGTGAAGAGTTGTGCAGAACTAACAAAAACAGAAAGCAAATGTAACTGAAATTAAGCTAGTTGACAATTCGTCGACTATGAGATTTCAGGACTTGTTAATATAAAATTCAAGTGTAGTGTTAATGCAAACGAATCGGCTTTAATTGGATAATTTAGTTTTGCTTTAATACTTCACTTGAATTCTTTAGTTCGCAGCATTTCGTTCACACAGTTCATTTAAGTTGATTATTCTTTGTCGACTAATCTGTCATTCGATGTGGGCGGTCAATGACAGTATATTCATCCCATTTTTCTGCAAATGTTGTATTTAACAGGTTGACACCTTTAAAATTTAAAATAATCTGCAAAGAAGTACAACAAAATTCAAGTTCAAACAATTCAGTCTTAGGTCGTCCAGCGACCTAGCATAGGTCAGAGCTTCTTTAGGTCGCACTGTGCAAGTTAAAAGGTTCAAGGCAATTCATTAGTCCTAACTCGGCCGCGACCTACAGCCTATGCCGCAAAAAAGATTAGGTCGTTAATTTGTTAAGTCGTCCTGCTTGGAATTCATGTGCAAATTTGTTAAGTCCTAGGTCGTCTGGCGACCTAACATAGGTCGAGGGATCTTAAGTCGCACTGTGCAAAAAAAAAAGGTTCGAGGCAATTAAACTTCATCCGAAGTCTCAACTCGTCCACGACCTAATGTCCATGCCACAGAAAAAGGAAATTAAGCCGTGAATTCCTTAGGTCGTTGTGCTGCCATTTAAACAAGTCAAATCCTAAGTCTTAGCTCGCGAGAATCCCAGCACGATCTAAGTTTTAGGTTGCCCAGATCTGTTGAGTCGCTAACTTCCTCCTCACGCGATCCATCTCGTTAAACTGCAACCCGATAACCCATTACCAACTCCACATAGAAATTCATCGTCCTCCTCATGAAATTCACCATCCCTTCATACCACCTGATCACTTCAGAAACAATGCAAAACATCCCCGATCCATCATAGATTCAACACATCCCCGTGCCTTCCTAAATCAGTCAAACGGCGATCAACAGTCGACTATAATAGTCACTCAAAACGAAGCACGACACGTGGAATTGAACTACGATCGAAAGATGGGGATTCATAATTCAATGGTGATTATGGTGGGATGGAGATCAGATTCACTTACGAGATATATGGTAAAGATGAATCGGCGACTGAACGAGTTGAATTTGCTTTTGGAAGCTTGAAAATTCGTCAATGGCAGTGGGAGATTGGAGCAGTAGAGTGAGGAGGAGTTCACGACCTAGCAAATTTATATGGGGCAAAAAGGGAAAGACGAATAGGCACCCAACTTAATATAAGTTTTAGGTCGCTCACGACCTAGCTAAGTCAGATCGAAGCACACGACATATGGCATAGGCCTGTACTTCGAGGGGCAAGTGTTTAACCCCTATCTCTGAAGCGACCTAAAACTTACGAGACTCAATAACCTAAGACTTACGCGACTCAATGACCTAAAAGGTACTAACGACCTAAGGGTGCTAACGACCTAACTACAGTCGCGACCTAAGATCACGAAGCACTCCGCGACCTAAGGTCTTTAGCGACCTAGTGCTTCGGTTCTTCAGCGAACTATGAAGTGCACCAACCTAGCGACCTATCAAGCTCAACGGTCTAGTTCACGACTTAACAATTCATAACAGGTTACGACCTAACGAGACAAACAGGCGAGCGACCTAACTATGGAACGGTTCTAGCGACCTAACTACCCACCGACCTAAGTGGATAAACAACCTAACAACTTAAGAAGTTAGCGACCTAACGACTTAAGAGGATCAGCGACCTAAAGGTTCCTGTAACTTCACGACCTAAAGCATATGCAACCCAAGCAATGCCACAGCCTACCGACCTAAGGACGAAGTGGTCTCAACGACCTAAATCTCAGTTGACTCACGACCTATGATAGGTCGCACGCGACCTATTAACTCGCTCAGAAAAGAACTAAATGCAATCAAGATAAGTCAGATCCCATCCCCTATGTCGTCGCCGACCTATGACCTACGACCTACCTTAGGTCGTATGCGACCTAGCACTTGGTGATAAAATTCTGCCCAGAGTATTCCCTATAAATACAGCCCTAACTCCAACTAGCAAAGAACTTTTGGCCGATCACCTCAAGCGCCGATACTCTGCTGAATTCTCGACTCATTCAACACTTCAAGTACTCCAAACATCAAGGACTCTACTGCGATCTCCAAGAGAAAATCTACATCACTCAACAAGAATTCGAAAGATTATTCTCCATCAAAGTTTGATCTATTAGTCTAAAGTGTGTTGTAATTGAAGATTGTTGTAAAGTTGTAACCAAATTCAGTAATAAAGAGAGTTAAAGTGGACGTAGGCTTACCCTAAGCCGAACCACTATAAAAACTGTTGTCTTTACTGCTTTTTTGTGATTTCTCTACTTGTTAATTCCCGTGTTCACGGGTGGTGCTTTCACTCAACTTCAGTTTACACCGTGGTGTTAGCGTCTGATTTTTTACGTTAACAATTTGTTTCAAACAATAATAGCTTTCATAAAAAGAAAGAATTTCCAATTTGTGTCGAAAGATTTCAAGTTGAAATGAAATTGTAATAGTTTGGAAAAAACTATGAATTAACCTTTGTGAAGACGATTAAATCTTTTTTTGAAATCGAAGAGAATTTTAATATCTTCCAGATAAAAGATTTGAATTGGAAATGATTTGAAAGTTATGAGTTAAATCTTTAATTGAAAGATCAAATGAGTTAATCCAATTGAAATGGAAGTTGTTTTAAAATCCGTGAATGGATCTTTGTGAAACTGGGTGAACTTTGTGAAATGAGTCTTTTATTTAAAAGATTTAAAATTGTAATTTTTTTAAACCCCTTGAAAGAAAAGTTTTGGATATTAAGTTGTGACTTAACTAAAATCCCATTATCCATATGTTTTAAATATTGCGCTCATTATTCGGTTTAGCCGGAAGAGGACTTTGTGTCATATAACCCATTCCGAATAATGATACGTCGTTATGGATAGTATTTGAAGACCGGTGGTGAAGACCGGGCATTTTCGAGAACGAAAGGATAAACCGTCGATTGTCTCTGCACTGAGTCGCGCCGGTATAGAGATTTCCTTATTGATGGGAAGTCCGATCGGGATTGTAAATACCCGGATTTGCAAGGGCTTCTTTGAAAGTGCCTTCAGTTCTGTGCGAACCAGGAACAGACTTGTATGGATGTGTGTCTGATATTGCACATTGAGATGTAAATCTGGTTCTATCAAATACATTTCGGTTGGTGGAGGAGATTCATTCTCTTAGCCTAACACCCTTTTCTGAGACGTACGAGCTTAGAGGTTTTGTAGTTGAAGGTTATCAGCGATATACTCCCAAATTGGTAGTGTGGCATGATGAGTGCTGCTATGTGTTGATGATCATTTGTTAATCATTTGTGATCGAAGCATGGCTTTGTAAAAAAGCGTGGTTTTGTGGACGAGACTTCGTCGAGCCTCATAACCCGATAATGGTCGAAAAAGGAATCATGGCAGCAAGGTAATTTGGGGGTAGCTCCTCCTGAGGGTATGACCATTTCCTTTTGGGTAAAAAGTGGTATCATGGTATGGAGCCCAACTATTTACTTATGTTGATTTTTCATGAAAGTGGTATCATGGTATGGAGCCCAGATACTTTACTGTGTGGTTGTTGGATTGAGGGCCCTCGGATAAAGGTCGGTAATGACCAGGGAATGGCATGCTCGTGCCAGTTGTTACCTAGTTACAGAGGTAACCCGGCCTTGTGTAGCATAGATCCGATTAGGTTCTCGGGGTTCCATTTTATGTGGGAAGTTCCTTTGCCTGACCATTTTTGGAAATCCAAACAAAACAATACGAACCCGGTACGGCTTTAGTTGTAGAACCCGCCATTTAAAATGGTAGCTATAGTAGGCATAGTATAATGTTACCTATGCTGGCTAAGATTAATATTGTATTTTCGAAAGGTTTTCTGCACTATGCACTAATAATAATATCAAATGGTTTTCGCATATCGAGCATTTTTGACTATCATAAGGAGAAATCTCCTCCAAGTTTGCGCTTGCATTGTGTGTGTGGCAGGAGGCCTTATGGTAGTTTCATTTTCCAAAGGCATTGCGGATTTCAATTTAAATTCTTTTATTTGTTTTATATATAAAAACCATTTTTGTTTACTCATACCAGTCTCATGATTGACCTGGAGTTTATTTTTCCTTTCCTAAACTTTGGGTGCCCACAATTTTCCACACGGGCAGTCTAGAGTTGGGTTTTCCAAATAGTCGAGTAGTAGGAATTGATTCGATAATCTTCGAAGCCGTTTGGATTTGTAGGTCACATTTTTTACACTTTAGCTTTCATGGCCGACCTTGCTTATCGAGGTGCAACTTGATGGTAGTTCGAGCTATTTTTAGTTTGGAGATGGTGTTGCAGTCACATCTTGGAGATGTATTGTATTGGAGATATTCTTTTCGCTGCTATGTCTTGTATTTATGATAGTATTGATATCCATTTTATCATTGTATCTGAATATTGTATCAAATGTTGTATATGATATTATTCATTTTCTTCCGCTGTGTTGTACTTGATGTGTTATAAGCTCCGACGAACCAGACTCGACGTTTGAATCTGTGGCATTTGAATATGAGTGTCGTATTCGGTGCCGATTTTCGAAGGTCGAGTCAGGAACGCTACACCGGCCTACCCCACACATGGATAGACCGAATATGTTATCACCCCGGGTGTCCCCACCCTTATCACGAGCGCTCCTTCCATGCACAACCATACCCATAATATAATGGTTTTCTGAGGACATCTAGAAAGGTGATGACATACCTGACTTAGGTTCGACCCACTTAGCCTTGTTGCATCTCCCCTGTTTTAGTCATTTCCGGTTGATGAGGCTCGAGGTTAAGCATTACCTTTCAAGAAGAAAATTTTACTTAGAATGCTTATCGTCCTCAAATGACGATGTTCTAATAGCATTTGTCCATACAAATTGGACTGGGTCTAGACAAACCGAATCACCATCTTCATTATCTTCGCAATATTTACTCGTAAAGTTCAAACCGGATCGAAGTAGTTTTCAGATAGTTAAATCCGATCCGTGTCTTTTCGAAACGATTAGCGAAATTGGCCGAAATTGATAGTCGCTTATTTAACTATCAATAAACATCCAAAAGCATACATCAGGTCTTATTTCAACTTTTCCAAAGTTTATTTCAAAATATCTCTATAAGACATTACCTCCCATACTTCAATATTTCGAAAACAGTTTTCAAAATCCTTATATTTTTCAATGGATCATTTCCAACCCTTCCCAATACTTAGAATATTTTTCCAACTATATTTTATAATCCACACTTAAAAAATATTCCTTTTATTTTCTATTTCTTTCTCCATCCCATTTACAATTTATTTGTAAATTTCTTAACTCATTTACACGAATTCTATAAACTTCGAAATACTTTAATCAATTCCCTTCAGTATTTCCAAAGTCAATTATACTTACTTATAATTCCAATTTCCTTTTCCACTTCTCTTATGAATTAAATTTCATTTTTCGAAGTTTCCTATTATTTAACTTCTCCAGAAATTTTCTTACTTTTCTTCCTTATTCCAATTAAGAATTTTCTTATAAATCATATTTATTGAATAACCCCATTTCTAGGCTTCTAGGAAGGTTTATAAACAATTTAAAACATTTCAAAACTATATATATATATAAGTATTTAAAAGAATAATAATAATAATAATTTATTCTTAAGACATGCTCAAATAATTATCTAAAATATTGAAACACTTATTATAACATCACTTTCAAAGCAGGTTTAAAATTTAGTATTTTATGAAAATAATAATAAGTATTTGAAAATTCTGTTTTGAAGTATTCAGTACTAACTAATTTTAAAATTACGTAGTTTAGTAAATAAAACCTTCCTTTTTTTAAAAAAAAACTTAACTTATTAGTAAAAATATATTTTAAAATCTCAATAACCAAATTCCAATTTATAACCCCTATCGGTTTCTATCACATCACTTCCATTTTGGTCTCCTTAACCATCTTCACTTTAAAAATAGCATCCACTATCTTTCTCACCCTATTTCCATATTCAAATATAAATTCCTTCCACAAATTTATACTCCAAACTTATCATCCGACATCACTTCCCTTTTATATGTTAACTCCGTTTATAAATTTTTATAACTCCTTTGAGTTTCACTAAAATAATCTCATTTATAAATTCCATTTATTTTTGCCAAATCTATTTTTTAATATCGATTTCAACTTCTTTCTATATCTTTTCGAATATCATGTTAAAATATCGTCTTTAAGAATTCCTTTATATGATTTATTTTAAACTCTCTCTATTTAAATTATTTTCCCGCATAATTTAATACGATCAAAATTTCACCATTTCTTATTCAAACCAATCTCTTATAAATAATCCACATTTTGGTATACAAATTTTTATATTAAAAATCTCTTTTTAATTTCTTAAATTTTAAATAAGATTTATGGTATTTAATATACCCAAAATTAATTTCCATTCCATTATATCATTTAAAAATTTACAACACATAATAATCCAGCATTTATGTGTGTGTGTGTGTATGAAAATTACTAATATATTTGAGGAATCCAGTTGGATCCCGCAAACTTGTTTTTTCCTGCATCCACAGATATTAAACAATAATAAAAATATCAATCCCGCTTCGAGGGGGATAGCGCGGTATATAGGATCATCCGCTATTATGCGGGGCACAAAGGGTCTCATCCACTATAATGTGTGGGAATATCACTCTAATACTAATATATATATATATGTACTACTATATATATAGTCATCTAACATATAATTTTAAATCTACCAATTAAATAAAGCATCAATTAATTTAAATTTAAAAATTTAAATTTAAAAAGTGGTAATCCAAATGAGTGAGTAATTCTTACTTTTGATTTTTATATTGCAGTCACCCCATCTCTTTATTTCACAAATTTTAGAGCTCGTATAAATAGATTATAAAATTTCATAAGCATTCAAATTTGATAAATAAATTATTTAAACTAATTATAATCAGTATCAGAAGCTTATCACCTTAAATCAAAATTAGATTAAAAAATTTACCTTTCCAAATCTTTCTTCCCAGACACGCCCTGATCAGGACTTTTTTAACACGCGATCGACCCAGAATGAACAAATATGCAACCTCTTCTCATCGTCACGTCGTGCCTCCAAACACACTCATCACTAGCATCAACAACACCAACAATTTCAATCTTCATGCCACCACTACATTGCTACCTATCTCGCGCCTCTTCCATCGGCCAGACATCAATCGAGACCTCCCAATCCCTGTCTATCTCTAGCAACGCACGACACCAAGACGAGGTTCCCACGTTCAGCCGCATGAAAGTAGTTCACGATTCCCCTTCGTTACTCAACGTAGCACCATGCCCCTATCGCGTGCCTACGCCTAGAGAAAATCACAATCTCCAGCGCCTCACGACCCATCGTCACAGTTGCCCTCATCTTCTCCTCCCATTCGCGACAACCTCCGACGCTAGATGTATGGGCCTTGAGTGCGATTTCAGTTTTCATTCAATTTTTTTCGAATCAAATCGATTCGATTTGATTTTGAAACCTTTTTTAAAGACAAGCGTGAATCATCGCATAGAAGGAGACGGAGAAGATATGTGATTTCATTTGGCATACATTCATTTATTTTTTCTTCCTTTTTAAATTTGAACGAGATGAATATCTCTTTTTTTATAAGAGGCGATTTGAACTGCGGGAATAAAAGAGAGGGAAGACGTGATTTGAAGGGAGAAAGGAATGTTATATGCTTCAATGGAGAAAGGTGGCATTTTTGAGAAGGAACAATGGTTGATAGGTCGATATATAATTAAATAAATCTTCAAAATATCCTGATTTACGCAACTCAAAATTGCGAACCCATAATGAGGCATGCTACTAGGCATTTATAATATTACAGAGTTATTCCAAATGTAATGAAAATTCGATCATATGGAGAAGATAGCTTTTTAGACCCAATTTATATTGAATTTTTGATATAAATTTCGGCGCATTTATATACCGTATGATCAAACGATAAATTCAAATGCTACGTTTTTAAAAACCAATAATAATACATTATTACGGATCCAATGGAACGGATTTCCTCGAATTCCGAGATTGTATCCCGATGGCTATTTTTAAATGTTATTTCGAATAAATTATTTTTAAAATTGAATAGATAACTTTTAGATTCAATTTTTAACTTTTATTATTTTCATTAATATTAATACAAATTATACAAGCCTTTGAATTATTTATATCGAGCTTAAAACTCAAGATACAATAACTTAACCAAAATTCAACTATTATATTATTCAATAAATCGCTATTTTTAAATTATGAATTTATTTTATAAATATAACCCAGTTTTCCATATTCAAAATTAATCTATAATCAAATTCAATATTTAAAACCATTTGAATATTCCAAATCAAACGTCGAAAAATCCGGGTCGTTACAACTTCAAAATCACATCGTTTCAATGCCACAACCACTAAAGTAGGTCAAATCATTATATCAAAATATGTCCTTTTAAACCATTTATATCTAAATCATACCATTCTGACTCTGACAGTTTGAATACTGAAAGTAGTTTATATATTGGAATGGTTATATTTTTAAAAGAGTTTATATGTTTAAAAATAGGTTATAGATTAAAATAGTTTATATATTAAAAATAGTTTATATAATAAAATACGTTATATATATTAAAATAGTTTATATATTAGAAACACTTTATAATAGTTTAAAATATTTTAAAATAGTTTTTAATAGTATAAAATAGTTTAAAAAGTTTAAGGGTTTAAAGTAGTTAAAATAGTTTAACATAAAATGGTCTGAATATTAGAAGTGGTTTATACAGTAAATAGTTAGAAAATCTAAAAAAAAATCAGAAATTTTAAATATAATAGAATTTTTAAACAGTTTACATTAAAATAATTAATTCGAAAATAATATCAAATCAAACTGTTTATTTCATTTCAACAAATATGGACCATATCCAGATTCCAAACAAACAAAATCAATTTTAACCTTTCAATTCAAATTCTCATAAAACCATTTCAACTTATATTGATTTCAAATCCAAGTTTGAACTTACAAATTTAAACCACTTTAAATTCAATAGATTTCAAAGTTTAAATATTCAAACGTTTACAATAATTCAGTTTTGATAAATTTCATTTATATTCCAAAATTCAACTTTAAAATTCCAATTTACTCCTTCAAACAATTCATTTAAACCAATTTCCATTTCAACATTTTAAAGCTTGGATTTTGGAAATAATTCTGCTTATATAAATATAATTTTTATTTCAAAATGTCTTTCAACTGGATTCAAAAATTAATGATTTAAAATCATTTAATTTCACCAGTCCGGTGTCCGTATATAATTTTCTACCATATGGTCGAGTGATGCAGATGTCTATCATTTCAACCCGGGATAATTTAAATTTACGGGTATATATCATTTGAACCCGCAATCCCGAGTTAAAATTCAAAATCCTTAAAATCGCTTGAGTTTATCATTTCAACCCATAATGATCTTTTTCCTAGTCTATAAGTCCATTCAGCTATGTATCATTTCAACCCATAGTGATTTTCCTAACAAGATCTAAGAGAACTTGCAGTGTGAATATAACATATAAATAAACGTACATCCAATCATCCAAATATCAATAATTCAACATCCATCACAATCATCATTCGAATCTGCCAATAAATTACAACAATTAACTGATTATCATTAACAGGTATTTAATTAGTAATTTTAAATTCAATTTTAAATTAGATGGCGATTATATTCAATAAAAGTCAGATTTAACTGAATGTCACTTTGAATTGTCTTAGAATGCAGCCAAACTAGTACCATAATATATGGAATTTCAATACGATCGCAATGGAGAAAACAGCGTGAATCCAAGCTCGTATGCAAAAGTTACGATGATTAGAAGATTTAAATTTAATTTTAAATAAAATTAAATCAGTGGCAGAATAGTAATTTCCTCACATCAAAACCCTACCTCTATAGTAAATGAACGAGCATGACCGGTCTCAAATGCTGACAGCCGCCAACCTCCAAGTTCCAAACGCCACTGCTATAGGCACCTCGACCATGATCTTACCAAGCCGCCGCTTCCCCCTTCCTCCGTCGCCCCGCTGGGATCCATCACGGCGAACGTGCCGCCTCTAGGCCATCTAAAACACCTACGGCCGCCGCAAGCTTCATTGCCATTTTCTTACGATATCTAATCACCAAACTGTCGACATACACCTTTGGTTCATAAACCCTAGAAATGGACGACCGAGCTTCATCCTTGATTTCTGATCAAACGATACACCAAACAGAAAAATGAAGTGCAACAGTAGATCGCGCTCGTCGAGAGCTTTCCAATGATATATAATATGATATAGTTTTGAGGAGTTTGATTTTCGGTTTGAATTTGAAATTGAATTAGGGTTTTGATTCTATAGCCAATGAAGAATGAGGAAGTAGCAGATAATTGAATAGACAGATACGTACATAAATATGAAAATGAGAAACAACTAGGGTTTATAACAGCCTATATATAGGCAAAGCTGAAATAGAAAATGATGGATCGATCAATTTTTATTGAAACGATAACAACGACCTGGAAAGCCCGTTTCATTCTCGAAATGAAAATAGGTCATCCGATGGAACTAGTTTCAAACCCCAATTTCATTTTGTATAGACGTTAGCTTTTAAAATCAGTTTATTTTAATTGGATTCATTAAACTAATTTCTACGCATTTCGAGCCCACACGATCAAACGACAAGTCTGGTCGTTACAAAACTTGAAATCCTATAATAATTCATTGTTACGAATCCGATCAAACTAGTTTCTTAAAAATCGAAGACAGTGGCCAAAATGGCTAATTTCACGTTAATTAAACAAACTATTATCAAATAATTAATCACCTTTTAAAATTTTAGATTTAATAGTTAACATTTTATATCATTCTTGATTACCTAGACTTTTATAATCTTTTAAAACAAATTTCCACGCCCAATTCAATATCCAGATATTGCACTAATTACAGCGTTCAAATTCAATTGCAATAAATTCATTAATTACAATTTAAATTCCAATAAATTCATTCATTTCGATTTACATCTTATTATTCAATCAATTATTACTTTATGAATATAACTAACAAAAATTTAGATTATTACACTCATACTTTTACACTTATCTTCTTTTACCATATTAACGCAATATTTAATTAGATTAAATTCACATAGACATCCAAATAAATTCAACAGATTAAATATTAAGACGATAAATAAGCAATTGATACTCTTATGTAATTTAACCACATTTATAAGTTTATTGTTACAAACGGATGTTATAACTGCTTAAACGTCACCGATTTCATATTCAATTCCAATTATTATGTACAATCTCGCTAAATCAACATTGAATTTATTTTCTTATTTACAATTTCTAACCATTTAACTTTACAATTTTTTCAATTACTTTAAATTACATTAAAATAGTTGTCAATAATATTCAAACAACATTATTAAATCATATTTTAACTATTTTCCCATTAATAAATCATAATTTTAAATTTCATGCAATATTAAATACCAAAATTTATTTAATTTAATATTTTTACTTATTGAAAAATACATATCGTTACACTGGTTGTGTGCACATCTTTACGATGTTTTTGGTTTTTATAGTTGCTTTGTTTGGATTATACCACTTTAGTGTATATCAAATTAGCTTGCATGTATACATTCCAACCTACGGTAGAAACCCATAGTTAGGTGTTCTAATTTATGTTAGATAATTATATATATGCTATTTTTTATTCCTTTATATACGTGGTGACCGATTGTGTTTATGGACACGGTTATTTACTTGCACTTTGATATAGATGTTGCATATGATGTATGGATGCATGTGTGTGTGTGTAGACACACACACACACACACACACACACACACACATATATATATATATATGTATGTATGTATGTCTATATATATCTACATACGTACGTATGTATGTATAAGGATGTTCACATGCATATTGGTTACACTGCATTTGAATTCCGATAAGAGGCCGATTTAGTTGCATTTTCATTCAACTCATATCATATCATCACATTTTTTTATAGTTTAATATCCTCTTTGTTGTGTTTTCAATTGTGTTATATAATGGATGCTAGATGGATGTAGTAGCTATGTCTATTTTATATCTATGTATGATGTAACAAAAGTTGCATTGTCCATCTCTTGGAACTGTAGAGACGAAATTCTTTTAAGGAGGAAGAACGTAACACCCCGTAATTTTATTAGGTTTAATAATTAAATTAAAAAGGGCAAACTCCTGATTTTACATAAAGGGAAAAATAGTGAATTTCTACATGAGCTAGAATTAGACATCAGGACATATCTCATTACATCCGGAATGCCATTTATAGTTAGGAAACTTATATAATTGGTTGAATTTGATTGAACGTGCTAGAATTAGAAGAAGTCAAACCAAGTGGCATTTTCATATGCCTAAATTTTATTATTTTAGCATAGAAATAGGAATGAAAGCCTATTCTCTAACCACATTTTAGCCTAAACATTTTACCTCTAATCTTTATCTTCTCCTTCATCTACCAATAAACAAAATCAATTCCAAATCCATCAAATCCAATCCAAATCAAACGAAAAATATATGGCACCAACTATCGTGAAGAGATTTAGGCTAATAAACTTAATCTATTGCGAAATTTGGCACTTTCAAGGCAAGGAATTTATGGATAGCAAAGGAGGAGGAAGTGTGATGACCCGGAATTTTTGAGCAATCAAAATCGGAATATTTAATTAATTTTAAATATTTAAAAGTTAATTTTTAACCCGAATTCAAATATCACCATTTATTCGGTAATTTAATTATTGAATTAAATAAGTTGAAGTTGGGTAAAATGTTGAATCTGGAGTTCTAAGCCTGTTAAAAATTATTTGAAGGCTTATAAAATTTATATTGATAATACTGAAGATAATAGGAGTGTTAAAATTGAATCTAACAGTGATTTGTTCAGTTTTGAAATTATATCATCCAAATTGATATTTAAAAATAGCCTTCCGAGGCACAGCCTCGGATTTTGACAAAACCAGTTCCATTGGATCCGTAATATAGAATTATTATCGGATTTCAAATTTCGTATTGATTGGAGTTGTTGTATTAGCGTACGATAAGTAAACGTGTTGAAATTTATATCGAAAATTCAATATAATAACTGGTCCAAAAGCTATCTTCTCCGTTGATCGAATTAGACCTCGAAACCTTTTCCACTGCATTCGAAATAGGGGTATAACATTATGAACGTCTGGTGGCATGCTTCGATAAGAGGTTGAGATTTTGAGTTGCGTAATTCGAGGCGATTTAAATTTAAAAATTTGAATTAAAATATGTATATATTTATATACATCCATTTTAAACCCAGTTGAATTTTAAATCACATCACAACTTTTTCCTTTCTTTTCGAAGTCACTGTTGCCTTTTGATTTAGGTACGTAAACATCTTTTCCTTGTTCCCTTTCCAGCTGATAACACGCAATCTTCCTTAGAAAATTTCAAACGCAAGCAATTTAAGAAAAATAAAATAAATGGCCGAGCGTGGTTCCTTATTTCAAATTTGATTTCTCCTCCTTCATCATTTTCTATGCTGAACTCCTCCTTCATCTCACGTTAAAAAACAAATTAAAATTGAATCGTCACTCCTTTAAAATTAAAGAAAAAAAAACTGAATCAAAAATTGGTTGAGCCCCTTCCCAATTGAAATCGAATCGTGTACGTAAGGAGGTGGTTGTCGCGATTTTTGGAACGAGTTTGTGAGTAGCCACAGACCGCGATTCAAAAAAAATCATGAGACGGCTTGGAGTTGCGAGAAGGTGGATCGGCAGCGATGACTTGTGGTGGTAGCGGCTCGATTTGGGTGATGCGCGCGCGTATGGGGTGACATGAGTGATGCTCGCTTGCGTAGTCAGTTAGGTGGCACCGAGTTTTGGGTCGTGAGGAGGAAGTTTGGTAGCAGTAGAATGATGGTTTTGAGTGCTTTCGCTGTGGAGTGTTCGTAGTGAGGTATTATTATTCTTTCTTAAATTTATATGTGTATATTTACAGAAAAATAAATTTCAGTAAAGAAAATTTCTTCTGTGTATACTGGAAAAAAAAAGAAAAGAAACAGTTTTTAACATAAATATATATAGAATATTTTACATATAAGATTTTTGAAATAATGGTAAGGATTTTAAAATATGGTAGGGATTATAAGAAAGTAGATTTTAAAAATCTTATATATAAGTAAATTAGTAAATATGTATGTAGATTAGATTTGGAAAATATAGGAAGTTTATATAAAATTAGATTTTTGAGATCTGTAATTTATTTTGACAGGTATATATGTAGTTCCAATAAAATAAAACAAATATATATGTACACATTTTAAACTACTAGTTTATTTTAAATAATATATTATGGTGATTAACTTATCTAGTTACTTTGGTTAATAAAAAGATATTTACAGTTAGATGTATAGCAGTTTTAGTAATATATATGAATTTACAATAGAGCAAGAAATTTTATATAAATAAGATTTTGGGAAAAGGAAATTTAAATAAAACTTATTAAATGGGAAATTTCTTATCCGATTTGGTCAAATATTAATAAAACCATGAAATGTTTTTACAATGTCTAAAATCATGGAAAATCAAGTCAAGATGGATCGGGTTGCAAACAGTAAAGTCAAAGGTGAGTTAATCTCACTCACCTGGTGATAATTTAAATTCAAATGGTTAAATTTAAATAATTGGTTGAATGGTTGAATTGATTTGATGTGCTATATTATAGTATATAATACATCTTGGAATGATTGATTTCCCGCGTTATATTGATTTCCCGCATTATATAGCGGATGAGACCCTATGCGCCGCATAATAGCGGATGATATTATATTAATCCCATATACCGCTATATTCCACCTCGAAGTGGAATTGGTATTCCGCTAACATCTGGGGATGCAGAGAAACATGTTGGAGGGATCCAACTGGATTCCTCAACGTTTATTTAGATTATTTAAGGTTCTCTGTTATGATTATTTGATATTCTGTGATGAATTATATTGGAATATTGAATGCTACAGTTTGCTTGAACATTTCGGTCCACTGAGTTATCAAAATATATTGTAACAACCCGTAAATTTAACTAGTTTTAATAACGTTATTGATTGAAATTTTGTGGAATTTTAAAATGATAAAATTTTGAAATATAAATTTGATAAATGGAATGCATCTAGTTAAACATAGCAACCAGTAAATTTTCGTCCGAAAATATGAAAGTTTATTTCGTGCGTAAATTTACTTCAATTTAATCAGTTAAAAAGCGATGAAAATAAAATGTTTTCGAAATCTAAATATTTTTACATAGAAAAATTACAAACCATCTTCTAAGCACGCCATTTTTCTTGCTCCGTCGATCTTATTTTTATTCGATTTTCTTGCATTTTCTGATAGTAGAAAATTCAAATTTTTATAATTCAATTGTTCCACTAATATCTGTATGCCGTTTTGATCATCTCATTGCAATGATCTCAGTAGTATAATCGTTTGTGTGTTCGACATTTAAAAGACAGCGAAATCTACAAAACCATTTTTGGATCGGTTCCGTGATTAGACTTTTGGGTTTCCTATACTCCTTCATTATTCTGCCGTGCGAATTCAAACAGCCGTGGAAATCAAACAGACGCCAGACTTTCATATTCTCAAAAATTATTATTATTATTTTCTTACACCTCCGGTTCAAATATGGTTCTTTTTCTTTGAAGCAAATATAACTTTAAAAGTAAAATTTACTTGCCTATTTATATTATTTTTTTCAATGCTGTGTGTCCATCTCCTCTAACTTTATCTTCCCTTTCTTTATTTTGGCCGCAACCACCTCTTTCCCCTTGCAACCGAAGATCCTTGCTCCTCCAAGTGACAAGCACACAGCTTCGACCAAACACCTTCCAACATGCGGCCTTGAACCCGACCCAACGCCTCCCCGCTTCGTCTCGCCAACACAACCGACCTGCGCCAGCGACCGGAAGCCGTGCAACCATCCAGTCCGCCACCGTCCTCCTTTCGTGCAACCAAAACTGACCAACAATCTCCAGCTCGCCTCTCTCTGGCCTCGGACCCTGACTTATGTCAGATCCATAACCGCTCCGCCATCCGAGGAAAACTGTCTCTTCTTTGTTCCTCCGCTATATAGCAGCACTAACCCTGCACCGATCTCGGCCATGCAAGCCTGCCGATGATCTCCTCTATCCTTCATTGCCGAGATCAAGCAGTGTTTTCCCTAGCCCTCTTTTTCTCTTACCTCATGATTATATGGGTATGTATGTATATTTTTGTTTTGCAAATATGTTATAAAAGTTTGTTTATATACATATATAGAGATGTTATATATATATAGTTATACAGTGTTAAATTATTTTAAACTTATGTCTGTACTTTAATATGAACTTTTAATACCGTATATATAATATGTCATATTTTATTTTATACATATAAGGTATGCATATTTTTTTACATAATTGTTTCAAATATGATATTATTTAGTACAATATACATGCTGTTGTTATATTACTAGGCATTGATAGTTCTTGTGTATATGGGTTATAAGTTATAGTATATGTAAAAGTGTATATTTTATTTTATATCAGCTTATATATTATAAGTTATTTTGTGTATAGTCTTTTTATAGTAGTATATATGTATATGTTTAAAAAGTATATAAAAATGAATTTGTTTAGTGATTTGGGCTGTTGTTTCATATATATGTTTCTTCGCATATTACATAAAACCTTCGAAAGACAGCATGTATATATGTTTATAGTAATATGCCTACAAAGTATATACACATTTGTTTATGAATATGACTAAAAAAAATTCTGGGCTATGGTATATAAGTATATCAGATCTGCTACTTTATATGTTTTATATATTATATATTAATATCAATAGTATATAAAAGTTACATATATAATTATAGATACTTTGATTTTATTATAAGTATTGTAAGGATGATGACTTTGGGAAATATGTATAATCTATAGTTATATAGTGCATACATCATGATTTACTATTTATATTGGCTAATATATTGCTGATCCCGAAGTATATGACCGGTTGTTATAGTTTAAAGTGTTATATATAAGATATATTGATCTCATATATTTTAATGTGGAGATTTACATAGTTTATTTTATATGCGGGTTGATGTACATAATCCATGGTTGCACGCATATAACTATTAGTTTGGGAAATGATTCCATATACCATATATATGTAATATATATAAGTCAGATATATGTATATATATAGGTTGGCTTATCTTTTGTTCAATGTCTTGGTTATATATATTTGTTTTAAATGTAAGTATTTTTCATTCATATGTATTTATTTCAAAATACAATGTATATATGTGTGCGTTTTATTTTTTTTAACAATGGATTTTGAAATACATACTTACATATTTAATTTAATAGATGTTTGAATTTAGCACATAATTTTATATATATAGTTATATATAGTTATATATAAGTTCACTAATACTAGTTATCTTCATCGATCCAGTTCTGATTTGATTTCGTCCATTTCTACTTTTCAGTTTTGTTCGTCGACTCTGCCAATCTTGCTTTGCTTGGATTCGTAATCTAATTTCGATGTCCGTATCAGTGTGCATATCTGTGTCATCATCTATATTCTCTAGCCTCGAAAGGTGAGCAATCACTCACGATTAATATTCTTTTATTTATTAAATTTGATTTCAATTGAAACGACAACTGAAATATACTATTGTTAGCTATTTACACTGTTATATATGCTATTACCTGTATCTGTTCACCTATGACATCTTACACCATTATCTGTTAATTATTTATGCGATGATAATCCTGTTTGGTTGAAAATTGATTGATTGTTTTAGTTATATTGAATGTTAAATTGTAATGAATAAAGTGATAAATATTGTGCAATTGAATTTGACGGAGGATAGTTAAATTTGAATCGACGTATGTGTTGAATTTGATTAGTACAACTTGTATAATATGACCCCTTAAATGTTTAATTATTTGATACGTAGGAAAATGGTTAATTACCCTTGAACCGTTTGAATTTATATTGTATTAATTATTGAAGTATGAAATTGAATAATTGACGTTAAATGTAGAACCACATAAAATAATAGTGTAATAATCTTTAATCTACATGAAATGATAGTGTAGATTCTAGAAATAATTATATTAATTTGCACAAACAACAATGTGAATTAATACGGTTATTTCATGATTGTTTGCATTAATTACTAGATTGTTGTTATTGATTGTTTATTTACTTTGACACCATCCCAGTTATCACACTGCAAGTTCCCTTTTCTATGCTCTGATTTTTGAATTGAAATGGAATCGGGTTGAAATGATAAATACCCAAATAACTTGACTTAGGATAGAAAATTAAATTAAACCCGATTGGTCAACAATTTGATTTAATGTTTAAATTTAAATTTAAAGATCTTATTTGAATAATAATAAGATTTTGAAATAAATTTAAATTTAAATTTAAATGAAAGGAAACTGATAATATTTAATAATCTGAAACAAAATATTGATAGAGTAATTGATGAAAGAACGTTGTTTAATTTAAGAAATGATTGAATTAAGTTTGAAATTATTTAATAATTAAGTTTGGAATTATTTAATAATTAAGATTGGAATTATTTAATAATTAGGTCTTGAAATTTATTTGATAATTAAATTTGAAATTATTAATTAAGTTTTGAATCATTTAATAATTAAATAAAATTGAATTATTTGATAATTAAATAAAAATTTGAATTCTTTGATAAGAAAAATTGAGCCTTTGAATAAGTAAATTTGAACTACGTTAATAAATGAATTTGGGTTTCTTATGTAATTAAGTTTGGAAAGTTATTAAGTAAGTTAATAAGTGAAATTGAACTTCTTGAATATGTGAAATTTAGTTTCTTTATTAATTGAGTTCGAAATTTGTAACTAAGTAAATAAATAAAATTGAATTTCTTTAACAGGAAATAAATTGTGATTTATTGTAATTAATGGAAGACTTGTAATTTAAAGAATTTGATTTGACGAATTTAACTTAATTTTGTAAGCTTTGATAATGAAAGT
The DNA here is from genome assembly GCA_030765085.1 of Allium cepa. Taxonomy (NCBI): domain Eukaryota; kingdom Viridiplantae; phylum Streptophyta; class Magnoliopsida; order Asparagales; family Amaryllidaceae; genus Allium; species Allium cepa. The sequence goes on along the minus strand of CM060945.1, from coordinate 603,185,797 downwards.
GAACTTAGGTAATCGAATGAATTGGAATTTAAATAGAAATTGTTTTGAATAATAAATAAATTTAACGAATATCGTCTGAAATCGATAAATGAGTTTAAATTGATTTGAATATTAAATTAATTTAAATGATTTCAGAATGAACCTTATATACGAACTTGAATCAATATTTGAATTGTTTTAAATTAAAGTTGAAATTGAAGTGTAAGATTTTGAATTGGTAAGTTAGAAGTTTTGAATCGTAAATTTTGGAAATTGATTTAGAAAGACAAATGAAATGTTGGTTTACGAATTGAAATTGAAATTGAAATTGATTTGGTTTGAATTTATTAAACGACCAATCGGTATAATAATCATGAAAGTTATTAAGGAAACCGGAATCGGTTATGGACATACTCTCTGTCTAAACCGAAAACCACTTTAATAACTATACGCGGAGTGTGATCTAGAATGAAGTGCTTGGAATGATGTATGTGATGACTGAAGAAAGAGAACGATAATGGATAGCCTTGACACTTGTGTCAAATTGGAAATGACTAGAACAGGAGCCGTGCGGGGCCAAATTGGGTTAGCCACCTCGAGCGAACACACTTCTTCGTAACTACTACTCCTTACTTGTTATTGTTTGGTGCACCCTCGTAATTTTGGGAGTGTTGTTTCGCGGTGTTGCGATCGTTGCGGCGATGCGATTTCACCAGTCCGGATAAGGCAAACGGTAGTTTCACTACCTTAGGTATTGCCTCATGTGCCTTGTCACACTTTCATCCCTATATACGCGACCACTACGAATTTGTTTTGTATTATACCTATGGAGTACTCCCTGATATCCCACCAGTTTATGGTGGAGTTACAGTGCTGTGTAGACTATGACGTTTATATAAAACGTGTTAAGGGGGACAATGGTAACACCTTAACACTATTTTGATATTTTATATTACTGATAGACATTATCTATTTAGCGTATATTACTACATAGTAGATAGTTTAATCGATCCTTAGAGGATGGTTATTCCAACCTCCTTTGAGTTACTTGTATTTCGATTGCTATTTCACTTGAGTTGGATTTATTGATATAGGAATATTAATCCTGAATCGAGTGTTTTGTATTTTGCTTTACGCTAGGGTCAGACTGAGTGTACTAGTATTCAAGACTCACCTTTGGAGTTGGAGCTTCGCCTGGAGATCTAGCTATCTATCAGCTTCTAGATGTTCGTTGATTCCCGGTATGTATTCTGATTTTTGTATTTGACTATTGTATTCGAGATTACTGTCGTAACTTATTTAACTCTGTTATATATATAGTAGCTTCATGAACTGCTATCTTTTTCCTTCCGCTGCATATTATTACTCTGTGTCTGTGATTCTGTGATTATTTATTTATTATATATGTTCAGTTTTGCCAAATTTTAATTAACCATTCGGTATTTTGAATTATTCAATCCGACATGTGCGGTTGCGAATAGTCCAAAAATTGCGGGTCGTTACAGTTGGTATCAAAGTTTTGGTAGCTCTAGGCAAAACTTAGTATATATGGTAAATGAATTTGCAAAATCACTCTCATTCGAGTTTTAAATCTCTTCCTTTTGACTCGATTCCTTTGAATTTTGAAAAGTTCCCTCGGTTCCGAAATTCATTCTTGTCCCTCACTATTCATATTCTTCTGAATTCTGAATCATTCCATAACTCCACTTCCAATGACCCTTATAATAGATCGGCGGTCTCGCCAATCCTCGAATTGTTTGTAAATCGGTGAAATTCCTTTATAATAGACATCGATTTACCGGAGATTTCTGTATCCTCGGTTTACAATGCTACTTATTCCCTGCTATACCTGAATTCCGTCTCTTGAGATCGAATGTTGATTTACCTCGAAATTCAGCAACGATCTTATTCTTAAAGTCACGTTCGATCCGGTTAAGATTGCCCGTGAATTAAATAAGCGTATCCATCTTCCGATTATGTTAATTGAATTATCTTATCTTCTGTTTCGAACTTATTTTGGAATCAAAATTCTCTTTAATTTGATTTCCATTAAATTTGAATCACTATACTTATTTGAAATCCATCCTTGTATCGTCGTGCGGGAAAATGTATTTGTGAATTAATATTTAAAATGTTTAATATATATTGTGTTGTTTGAGTTGTTAACGTTAGTTTGAGTTTCCGATCGATTCGCCTGATCAACGCTATCGACAGGATTTCCAAAACACTTGAGAATAGCAAACTGACACAATATTGTTTTTAAATTTGGTAAACAAAATAAATTTTGAATGATTATATTATAACAAAATTTCTGAAATTAAACTGTTATTGAATTTGTTGCCCAAAAGAAAATTTTCATTTTCATTTATTGTTTTATAAATCATTGACTATTTCATAAAATAAATAAATAAATTTGTAAAATTGGTTATAATTTGATTTGGAATTTGAAATGTATTTAAATTAGAACTTGAGAATTTAATATCCGGTGGTTTCAAACTTTGATTTGAAAGTTTAAAGTGTACAGTATTTAAAATATTTTCAAATAGAAAGCATTCAAAGAATTTTAAAAATTAAGAATTTGAGCTCTTCTCTTTTGTCACTGGAAAATAATTTCGGTGGTGACGGCCTCATCATCGACATTCATTTTCGAGTTTCGAAGGGGAGAGAATATTCTATAGCTTTGCTATGGTTGTTTTGAAAAATAAATCGATTTAAATTTCTTAAATATGATTTGATTTATATGTATATAAGTATATTATTTAATGTTTAGTTTGATTTAAAATATATAGTATATACAGAATTATCCCTAAATTGTTGAAGTAAATCGGAAATTTAATTCCTAAAATTTGGGTAAAAGATGATTTCAATTATAAAATGAAACCAAAATTTTGAATTAATATTTAAACTTAAGATAATTGAAATAGAAATTTCATTTGTATAATACTCAATTTCATTCTAATACAACTTACCTAAATTTTCAAAAGTTAACTATGTAATTGAATATTATACAACATAAAATGATATCAAAGAAATTTTTAAATAAATTTGAGTAGTTATAATAAATGTAAATATACTTAATATATATGTGATAAGATATATTAAATAGAATAAATTTAATATTAATAATTTGGAATAAAGAAGAATTAAATTTATCGAATAAAGTATGATTATAATAAATGACTATTCAAATTTATGATCTTTGAAAAAGTTAACTTTATAATTGGATAATATATAATATAAATTGTCTTTATAAATAAAATGTGAGTGCGTATAATAAACGTTATTCACTTAGATTTTAATTATAAAATGTTATGGAGATAAATAAAATAAAAAAGTTAAATAAATAATAGGTGTGATTAATAGAAGAAAATTTTGTTATGGAAGTTGATAAATTGAATCAAATCAACTTAAGTGAGTATCTTGAATTAATTGAATTTAAATTGAATTTCATTTGAAAGAAACCTTTTGTACCTAACATTTATAAATGAGAGATCAAATCAACTTAATGAAAATCTTGAATTTAAAAGTGAATTGTCGAATATAAATTTATTTAAATTAAAATTTATATGGTTTAAATTAATTGTTTATTGTTAACGCTAAAAATTGAACGCTAACACCCTGGTGTATGTAGAGGTTAAGTGAAAGCACCACCCGTGAACATGGGAATTAAAAACAAATAGGAAGGTCACGGAGAAAGCAGTAAAAGACAACAATTTTATAGTGGTTCGGCTTTAGGTTAAGCCTACGTCCACTTTAATCCTCTTTATTACTGAATCAATTACAACTTTACAACAATCTTCAATTACAACATTGATGAGACAAACAACTAAAACTCCGATGTAGAAGAATTTTTTGAATCCATGTTGATTTTGTTAGATTTCGTCTTGAAGTTAGTAGAGATGCCTTTTGTGTTTGAAGTGTCGAGTGAGTCAAGAATTCAGTAGAGTATCGGCGTTCCAGGAATGAGCCTAAAAGATCCCCCTTTAGTTGGAATAGGTGGGGTATTTATAGGAGATTTCTGGACTAGGTCGTAGGTCGCGAGCGACCTTGGATGGGTCGTAGGTCGCCAGTGACCTATGGGATGTGGTTTACGACTTAACGAGGTTGTACTAGGTCATCTGAGCGAGTTAGTAGGTAGTAGCGACCTATGGGAGGTCGATCCTGAAGTAGCTTAAGTCGTCCACGACCTAGTGAAGCCCATTTTCAAGCAGGTACTGGCTGTCAGCGACTTTGCACTTAAAGCATAAATGTTATATCGGCTTGCTTAGGTCGCAAGCGACCTAATGAGAGGGAGTATACATGCGGCTTTGTTCTGGAGCTCACTAGGTCGCTTCCTTTTTTGGCTCGCAAGGTCGTTGGATACTTAAGTTGCTAGGTCGCACTCTGCCTTATGTCGTACATTCTTCAGATTGTTAAACTCATTAGTTCGCTGAGTTGTAACGACCCAGAATTTCTATTAATTAAAATTTGAATATTTAATTGAATTTAAATATTAATAAGCGAAATTTATAAGTCGAATAATTTATTTTTCGAATATTGGATTTAATTGGATAATTAAATCGATTATTTAATATTTGAAAATACAGAAATAATTGGAAATTGGGTTAAATATGATTAAAATTTATTTGTAAAATTTTATTTAATCATGTTTGACGCAGCGGATTAATCAAACAAAACTTCAATCGATGAAATGTAGCAATCGGTGAGTTGAAGATACCAAAATGCCCAAGTTCGTTGATCCAAAGATACCGAACTCTAGCTATCTCAAACACGTTGATAGCGCACTATACCGTGTTCAAAGATCTACGATTCTTCGCACGTTGATCTAGCGCACTAGATTCCGTGAATCGGCTTCAACAAACGTGGATTCGAGCGCACTCGAATGACGTAAGTGGAGATAGGAGATTACACTCAACTACCAATTGGTATGAAAGCACAAAGCTAACAAAAGAGAATTTTATTCCAAAATCAACAACCAAAAATTTACAACACACCCGCTATTTATAGGCATTACAACTCAACACAACATACAACACTCAACTCCTAGGTCGGCACCGACTCAACAAACACGACTCATCTCGGCCGACTCAACATAAGTCGCTGCCGACTCAACAAGGCACGACTTATAGACACAGCAGTTAATACGACTCAACACATTACATACAGGTCCGACTCAAAGGTAACCGACTCATCAAATCCAGCGACTTAACAACCCTGCCAATACAACTCCTCCGACTCAAGAACAAGACGACTCACGACTCATACAATACCGACTCATATATACATGACTCAACTCAACACGACCGACTCAAGATCCACAGCTTATCTCCTTGCCGACTCATCTTAGGTCGTAGCCCATTAGCTCGGTTCCGACTCAGCCCTCTTCACCAGCTCGCACCTTTCCCACTCCGGCTTCCTTAGGTCGGTCATTTTTCCTTCAGCCTCATTAGGTCGCAGTCTTTTTCCTCTTGGATTGTTAAGTCGCGGACGACTCATGTTGAGTCGTAGACGACTCAAGTTAAGTCGTGGACGACTTACTTCTAAAGTTGCCTCCATTCGACCTATGCTATCTCCCCCTTGTAATCTCTTAAGTCGGTAACGACTCATCCAACTCGAACTCCTCCAGGCTTTGTTAAACCGGAACCGACTCATGCGTCCTCCATCTCGTGACCGACTTATCAAGCATGCACGTTTTAAGCTTGTGTACGACTCACGAGTTAAATCCAAAGCTCCTTGACTCGTGCACGATTTAATATGGTTTAACTTCTGAATTCCTATATGCCTTGCTGCATCATCCTCCCCTGGTTGAGAAAAATTCGACCTCGAATTTGTAAATTCTTCCTCAACAATCTCACCCCCATGATATGGAATTAAATGTTTGACGTTAAAAACATCAGAAGTATAAACATCATCTGGTAACTTTAATCGATAAGCATTCTCATTGATTTTCTTCAACACTTCAACTGGACCAATTTTTCGCGCCTTCAACTTGTTATAAGCACCCACCGGAAAACGATCCTTTGTCAATACGGCATAAACCAAATCACCTTCCTTAAATTCAACATTTCGACGTTTCAAATCTGCAAACTTCTTATATTTCTCATTCGATTTCTCCAATCGTTCCTGAACGGTTCTATGACATTCAGTCAGCTCATCAACAAAATCAGTAGCTCGTTTAACTGTTCTCTTTGACTGTGGTACAACTGCTAAATCCAATGGCCCCCTGGGTAAATTTGAATAAACAATCTGAAACGGACTGAATCCTGTGCTTCGATTTACTGCATGATTATGAGCAAATTCTGCCTGGCATAGTTTCATGTCCCAACTTCTCAAATTATCCTGTACAAGACATCGCAACAAATTTCCCAATGACCTGTTAACAACTTCTGTCTGCCCATCGGTTTGTGGATGATAAGCACTGCTAAACTTCAGTTTCGTTCCCACCATCTTCCACAAACTCAACCAAAAGTGACTCAGAAAACGAGTATCTCGGTCAGAAACAATAGATTCTGGTAAACCATGAAGTCGATAAATCTCCTTGAAAAATAGCTGTGCGACTCGAACTGCATCTGCTGTCTTCTTGCAAGCAACAAAATGTGCCATCTTCGAAAACCTGTCCACCACAACAAATATCGAATCATTTCCCCTTTGAGTTCTCGGCAAACCCAAAACGAAATCCATGCTGATATCAACCCATGGCTTAGATGGTACTGGTAATGGCATATACAATCCTGCATTCGTCGCTGTCCCTTTTGAAACTTGGCAAATATGACATCGCTCCACGAATCTTTCAACCTCTTTCCTCATCGCTGGCCAAAAATAAGATTGTGAAATCAACTGCAAAGTACGATCACGGCCCACATGCCCTTCTTCATGTAATTCCTTCACAATCTTCATCCTCAAACTACAGTCCGGTATGCATAAACGATTCCCTTTAAACAGAAAACCATCAACCAACATGAATTCATCGGTACTCCCATCCTTCACTTTCTCCACATATTTCACAAAGTAAGGATCTTCTTCAATAATTTCTGGCAACATTTCAAACCCGGTCACTTCAACCTTCATTGTCGTTAACAAATGACTCCTCCTACTTAAAGCATCAGCTACTCGATTCGTCACCCCATATTTGTGCTTAACGACAAAAGTAAACTGCTGTAAATATGCAATCCACGATGCATGTCTTGCTGAAATTTTATCCTGTCCCTGTAAATGCTTCAATGCTTCATGATCAGTGTAAAGAACAAATTCCTTCTGAAATAAGTAATGTCTCCAATGCTTAACAGCCTGAACAACAGCATGAAATTCAACGTCATATGTACTGTATCTCATCTTTGCCCCTGACAGTTTCTCACTAAAATAAGCAACTGGCTTTCCATTCTGGCTCAGAACTCCTCCAATACCAACCTTCGAAGCATCAGTATGCAATTCAAACAATAACTGAAAATTAGGTAGAACAAGAATTGGTGCAGACGTTAACAATTCCTTAATCTTCTCAAAGGCAACCCCCGCTTCCTCTGACCACACAAACTGTTTACCCTTCATGCAATCAGTCACTGGAGCCATCACGCTACTGAAGTGTGGTATGAACCTTCGGTAGAATGACGCTAGCCCATGAAAACTTCTCACTTCTGTAATTGTCTTTGGCTGTGGCCAATTCTTGACTGCTTCAACTTTGCTCTGGTCAACTTGAATACCTTTCCCTGAAACAACATAACCCAGGAATAAAACAGTAGGTGTCATAAACACACATTTCTTTGTAGCAGCATAAAATTGTTCTTCACGAAGAATAAGCAACACTTCCCTCAGATGTAGAACATGCTCCTCCGTACTCCTGCTATAAATCAAAATATCATCGAAATACACCACGACGAACTTTCCAATGAATGGTCTAAAAATTTGATTCATCACCCGCATGAATGTACTAGGTGCATTAGACAAACCAAATGGCATAACCAACCATTCGTACAACCCCTCTCTAGTTTTGAAAGCTGTCTTCCATTCGTCTCCAGGTCTGATACGAATTTGATGATAACCACTCTTCAAATCAATTTTCGAGAATATAGTTGCCCCACTCAACTGATCCAACAAATCATCCAACCTCGGCATAGGAAATCTGTAACGAACAGTGATCTTATTCAAAGCTCTACTATCAGTGCACATTCTCCAAGTTCCGTCCTTCTTTGGTACTAACAATGCAGGTACAGCACACGGACTCAAACTTTCCTGAATACGACCCTGTTCAAGTAATTCTTCCACCTGCCTTCGTAACTCCTCATGTTCCTTCGGACTCATTCTGTAATGTGGTCGGTGTGGTAACACTGCTCCGGGAACAAGATCAATCTGATGTTGAATGTCTCTAAGTGGTGGTAACTCCTTCGGTAACTCCTCTGGAAAGACATCTTCAAACTCTTTCAAAACAGGCTTCACTTCTTCAGGAATCTCAACTTCTTCGCTACTCTCTCTCCCAATCAACAAAAATACTTCCGGTTCTTCCTCCACTTCTTTAACAAACTCCTTCAAAGTCAACAGAGTTTTTAATTCTTCAATCTCTTCTAGCTTGCTCTCCTTCTGCTGCTGTCTCTTAGGAACTAAAGTGATTTTAGTACCCTCGAACATGAAACTGTAACTGTTGGCACGACCGTCATGCTGAACTGCTCTATCAAACTGCCATGGTCTGCCCAACAATAAGTGACAAACATCCATATCTACGACATCACACCAGATTTCATCTTTGTACTTCTTTCCGATTGAAAAATTCACACAAGCTCTTCGACACACTTTCACTTCACCTCCTTTCCTTAACCATGCTAGCTTGTATGGTTTAGGATGCTTCTCGGTCTTCAAATTCAACTTCCTAACTGCCTCTGTAGAAATAATATTATCACAACTCCCCGCATCAATAACGAACTTGCAAACTTTCCCCAGAATAGTACATGTCGATTGAAAAATATTGCTTCTCAGCCAACTACAATCCTCCTCTTGCTTAGGTGTCAAACAACTTCTCCTCATCATAAGATTACAACCTTCATCACCCGACACTTTTTCTTCCTCCTCAACATAAGGAACATTTGAATACTCTGCCTCCTCACCATCATCTGCTTCAACCTCTGCAACCATGGTTCTCTTCTTCGGCTTCGGACATTCGTTGCTTCTGTGACCCAACTCCTGACAATTATAACATTTGAAAATACTACTAGCCTTCGCCTTCTCAACCTCCTTCACCACTGGTTTTGTAACTGGTTTAGGAACATTAGAACTTCCACCAGCACCCCTTGCTTGATTATTAGAGTTAGTAAACACACCACCTCCACGCCTTCCTTGTTTCTCCCAAGCTAACGCTTTCTGATGTGCCTCTACAACGGATCTAGGATCAAACATATTAACCATATCCTGGATCTGCATTCTCAAACCCCCAACGAATCTAGCTGTCAGCTGTTCTTCTGTCTCCATAATATCGTTTCTAGCAATGAGTTGGTAAAATTCATCAGCATAATCACTAACAGACTTCGTCCCCTGCCTCAGATTCTGCAACCTTTGGTACATAAGTGACTGGTAGTTGTAAGGTAAGAAAGTAGATCTCATCAACTTTTTCATCTTCTCCCAAGATTCTATCTTTGACTTCCCCATTCGTTCTCGAGTAAGTTTAGTTTGCTGCCACCATGCCAATGCTCTTCCCCTCAGCCTTGTAGCAACTAACTTCACCCTTCTATTCTCCGGCACCTCCTTGAAATCAAAGATTTCCTCCACATTAGACAACCAATCTAAAAACTCCTCAGCAACCATTCCGCCTTTAAATTCTGGAATTTCCATTTTCATACCCGACTCCCAACGACGATCATCCTCCACATCACGGTAAGAATTTCGAATTTGGTCTCGATCTCTATAAGGAATACTTGCTCTATCACCCTCTTCAACAAAATCAAAGGTACGCCTACATCGATCTCGACTAACATCATCCCTTCTCTCATGCATGCTTCTTTGACTATGTCTCTCTTCATCTCTATATACTTCATGGTCAAATTCTCGATGACTTCTTCTTTCTTCATGTGCATAGTCATGATGATCTCTTCGTGATGAAATTGATGTTTCTCTTCTATCTCTACAAGAATGTGGTGATACCCTCCTCGCTTCCGTAACCAATGGCGAAACTCGGTTTCCTCCATGGTTCGAGTTTGGTGATCTCCTCCTTTGATTCAAATCATTCATCAATCTCTCCAATTTACCAATGCCTTCATCAAATTTCTCATTAATACGTTGTTCCATAAGCTCGGCTTCTTCTCTACGATACAAAGCTTCAACGTTTTGATGACGATTAGCTCTCCTTGGTGGCATGGTTAAAATTTTCACAAACTTCAACAAATTGAACACAATACTTCAAAATTTCACACGATAAGGCAATCTCGGCTCAACTGTCTCGGCAATGCTTGTCTCGGCCTTGACTCTTCACAACTTTGCTTGGCTCGGTCAAGACTTGCCTCGGCTCACTCCAAAACCTTCAAAACTTTGGCGCGCAAATCACCAATTCAAAATCCAAACAAAATCCAACTCCTCGATCCAAAATGAAATGGATCAAACTCTCCAAACTTGATGCAACTTCAATATGAACACGATGAACTCCTTCCAACTTCAAAAACTTCAAAAACTTGGCTCCAAGAATCAAACTTAGCTATGATTGGCTAAGTATGGCTTTGATACCAATAATGACGCAGCGGATTAATCAAACAAAACTTCAATCGATGAAATGTAGCAATCGGTGAGTTGAAGATACCAAAATGCCCAAGTTCGTTGATCCAAAGATACCGAACTCTAGCTATCTCAAACACGTTGATAGCGCACTATACCGTGTTCAAAGATCTACGATTCTTCGCACGTTGATCTAGCGCACTAGATTCCGTGAATCGGCTTCAACAAACGTGGATTCGAGCGCACTCGAATGACGTAAGTGGAGATAGGAGATTACACTCAACTACCAATTGGTATGAAAGCACAAAGCTAACAAAAGAGAATTTTATTCCAAAATCAACAACCAAAAATTTACAACACACCCGCTATTTATAGGCATTACAACTCAACACAACATACAACACTCAACTCCTAGGTCGGCACCGACTCAACAAACACGACTCATCTCGGCCGACTCAACATAAGTCGCTGCCGACTCAACAAGGCACGACTTATAGACACAGCAGTTAATACGACTCAACACATTACATACAGGTCCGACTCAAAGGTAACCGACTCATCAAATCCAGCGACTTAACAACCCTGCCAATACAACTCCTCCGACTCAAGAACAAGACGACTCACGACTCATACAATACCGACTCATATATACATGACTCAACTCAACACGACCGACTCAAGATCCACAGCTTATCTCCTTGCCGACTCATCTTAGGTCGTAGCCCATTAGCTCGGTTCCGACTCAGCCCTCTTCACCAGCTCGCACCTTTCCCACTCCGGCTTCCTTAGGTCGGTCATTTTTCCTTCAGCCTCATTAGGTCGCAGTCTTTTTCCTCTTGGATTGTTAAGTCGCGGACGACTCATGTTGAGTCGTAGACGACTCAAGTTAAGTCGTGGACGACTTACTTCTAAAGTTGCCTCCATTCGACCTATGCTATCTCCCCCTTGTAATCTCTTAAGTCGGTAACGACTCATCCAACTCGAACTCCTCCAGGCTTTGTTAAACCGGAACCGACTCATGCGTCCTCCATCTCGTGACCGACTTATCAAGCATGCACGTTTTAAGCTTGTGTACGACTCACGAGTTAAATCCAAAGCTCCTTGACTCGTGCACGATTTAATATGGTTTAACTTCTGAATTCCTATATGCCTTGCTGCATCAATGTTGAAGTTATAATGATGTTATAGAACTTTTAAAATTGAATTTAGAGTTGATCTATGAAAATTGAATATTTAATATTTAATCGACTTGTGAAATTAGCCAATTTTCGAACAGTCTTAGAATTTGACGAAACTAGTTCCATTAGATCCGTAATAGTTTGTTACTATCGGATTTCAATTTTCGTGTCAATTGGAGTGTTCGTTTGACCGTGGCAGCTCGAAACGCATCGAAATTGTTTTAATATTTGTTTAGCGAGTTAAAATAGCCATTTTTCAAACAGTCTCGGATTTCAACGAAACTAGTTTCATCGGATCCGTAATGTTATATTATTGTATGGTTTTGAATTTCGTGTCAATCGGATTTACCGTTTGTCCGGTCCAAGCCAAAACGTCTAGAAATTTGATTTACCGATTTAATTTTAAATCGAACGTTTATTGCCATTACTCGCACAGATGATCGAATTAGCTCCCGAAACACGTTCCATTGTGTTCGGAGCGTAGGGTAAACCTTAGAAACGCCAAACGGCACGCTTCGTTTGGAGTTCGGAAAATTCAGGATGAATAGTGTCCGTCGATTTTTCTATAAAAGCCATAAAAATTCATTATTTGCAAAAGAAATTAAACCCTAGGGTTATACGTTCTGCCGCCGCCTCCATAGTTATGAATAGACGAAATTTAGTTTTCTTCTTCCTCAAATTTCTCTCAATCCACAACTCGATTCAAGAATCTTCCAACTACAATCTTGTAGAGCACAACACGAACTATATGTTCAACGGTTAAGATCGAGATTAACGAGGTAGATTGTCTGCAATTCGAGCTCAAAGGCCGCACGTTCGGCATGCATTTCGAGGAAATATTGAAGGCCGAGCTTCACGCTATTGATGGTGAAGGTGGAGTGAAGCAAGGGCTTTCGAATGGTGGTGGAGTGATGGGCTCTAGTTCGTCGTAGGTGGAGTGGTTCTAAACCCTAGATGGAAGCTTGGTGGGTTGTCTTGCATACGCGACCTGGAGGTTTCACGCGAGAGGGAAGAACATGGGGAGGGGCACAGATGTGGATTGCAAGGATCTAACGGCCCAGGGTAGCATAGGTTTAAAGAAATTTAAAATTATGTTGTAAATTTTATATAAAAAATTCATGTAACTTTAAATTAACGTATCTTTTTCATACGAGGTCGAAAATGCACGAAACTTTTTGCGTTGGGCTCGTATGGACGAGCACTATGCTTTGGAACTGGATTGGAGTCGTTTGGAGCTAGCCAAAAATTTGGGTAAAATTAAACGTCCGTTTAATTTTATTCGAAATAAAAGCTGAAATCGAAATTGAAATAAGGTGAGAACTTCTCACTCAATCGAATCGGTTTCGATTTTTAATTTTAAATAGTTATATTTAAAATTCTTGAATGCATGTTTGAATGATGATTGTTATCTATTGATTGTTAAAATAGACATTATGCGCCATTAGTAGGCGGATGTTATTTATTAAAAACATATACCGCGAATATTTCACAGTACAGTGAAATTGGTATTATTTATGTACTTGGAGTTGATTTCCCGCATTATATAGCGGATGAGACCCTATTCCGCCGTCTTAAGCGGATAATATTTTATAAATCGCATATACCGCGATAATTCCGTACTGGAACGGAATTGGTATTGTGCTAATGTTTGTGGATGCAGGGAAACAGGTTGGAGGGATCCAACTGGATTCCTCAACTATATTGATTTATTTACAGATATTGTGATATTTATTGATTATCATATCGATATATGATATTTGGATGTCGTGATTGACTATTTGGTGCTGTTGCATCATCGGATCCATTTTTGAAGTTTTAAAATAATGATTTTGGTTTTTAAAAGAATTTTTAAAGTGATTTTTGAAAGCATACGTTTTATCTAATTTTGAATTGTCAAAATAAATAAACATTTTAATTTTATGGTCTAAAAAGTTATATTTTTGGCAAAATAATACTTAAGTGTAATTTTGGAGTTATATAAGTTTTAAATAACGTTTTGTAAATTAATAAAGAGATTGGTTTATTTAAATTGAGACTTTTGAATTATTATAAACGGTTTATATAAAAGATTTATAAAATTTATATTTTATAAGTTAAAGATATTGGAATTATAAAACGAGCTTTTATAAGTGTTAAAATAAAGTTGTACTTAGTTTTATAAGTAAATAAGAATTTTAGATTTATAAACAAACGATGATATAAAAGAATGGATTTGTGAATAAATGGATTATAAGTAATTTACTTATAAGTTAGATTTGACATATAAAGGAAATATAAATTGGATTAATAAAGGAGATTTATAAATCGAAGCATATAAATAGAAATGGAATTTATAGACATTGTTTATAAATTCGAAATCAATGGAATTTGATAAATTGAAAGTTGAAATTGGTTAAGGAAGTATATTCACGATTTTGGACAGAGAATATATTATCAAATAAAATGGATATGCTTGGGAAAATGAATATTATAAAATGAAGTTAATCGTTTTAACGATGTTTTAAAATGTATTATGAATCGAATACATAGATTTCAATATTTATTGTTGAAATAGACGTTTTCGAGAAATAGAAGGAAATGATGGACTATAACACTGTTGTTATAGTAAATGATTTTCGAAAGGAAATTTTTTTGTATAGAATTGGGATTTATATATCTATCTAAATTTCGAATCCCTATACTAGTGATTTTGGGTTGCCGTAACGATATTTTGCGCAACATTCGTTTTGGCCCAAATAAATATGTTTAAGAGAATGATTTCCTTAAAGAATGAAATATATACCTAATTTCGGTTTAAGTATATTGAATATTTTCCATGTGTTGAAAATAAATGAATTTGTGAATTACTTATTAATAAATAAGTACTGAAATGTATTTCCAATGTGAAATGAAACATTGTGAGAATTTATCTTTTTGAAGACAAATTGAAAATGAATATTAGAAATCGATTTGGGAATCATATATTCATATATATTTTGGAATGTAAATTCACTATGGAATTTATAAATGAAAAGGGGAATTTGTTTAAAAATAAACGTTGATTTATTTTTTGAAGTATAGAAATGAATTTACGGATTTGGAACGTAAATTTAAAATAAATCGATAAGGATTTATTTGATGATTTGAAATTGTTTACAAAGGGTATGAAGATGAAAAGTAATTTGAAATTGGTTTTCAAATGATTGAAGTGTGGAAATTATATCTTGTAAAGATATTTTTGGAATTAAATAATTTGGAAAATTTTTTGGAATCAGGTGATGTTGTGCATGCCTATTGATAGTTAAATATCCGACTATCAATATTTACCTTTAAGTAGGTATTTGTTGTGATTGCTTAAATTTGAATGCCACACTTATTTTTGAATAAGCGCTCACTATTCGGGTTAGCCGGGAAAGGACCTTGGGGTCGTATAACCCATTCCGAATATGTGATACGTCGTAGTAGATTGCATTTGATGACCGGTATTGAAGACCGAATATTTTTGACAACGGAAGGATTACCGTTGAGTTACTCTGCATCGGCTGATCTTCGATATAGAGGTTTTATCACCCTTAGTGACGGGAAGTCCGGACGTGATTAGAAATTATCCGGAATGCAAGGACTTCTTTGTAAGTGCCTTCGGTTCTGTTCGAGCCTGGAACAGACTTGTATGGATTCTATGTCTGACATTACAAGTTGAGATATAAAGCTGATTTCTTTCAAATATATTTCTGTTGGTGGCGGAGAATTTATTCTCTTAGCTTAACACCCTTCACTGAGACGTACGAGCTCAGAGGTTATGTAGTTGAAGGTTATTAGTAATATACTCCCAATTTGGTAGTGTGGCATGCTGAGTGTTTCTGTGGGATGATCATTGTTTGATCATTTGTGATATGATCATTTGTTTGATCATTTATCTTGGTGATCATTACTTTGATCATTTGTTGACCCAAAGCACAACTTTTGTATAAAGCGTGGCTTTGTGGACGAGACTTCGTCGGACCTCACACCCCGGAAATGTTCAAAACAGGAAGGATGCGGCAAGGTTATTAGGGGGTAGCGCCCCTTTAGTGTATGTCATTCCTTCTGGATAGAGGTGGTATCATGGTATGGAGCCCAAATACTTAACCTATGTTGTTGATGCAAATTTATTGCTTTGTGGTTGTTGGAAATCGAGGATCCTCGGATAGATCGATTACGATCGGGGGATAACATATTCGTGTCAGTAGTTACCCAGTTAGGGGTAACCCGGCCTTGTGTTAGCAGAGATCCGGTTTGGTTCTCGGGTCGTCTTTCCTGAGGCGTACCCATGTGGCAATGGGAAGTTCCTTGGCCTGAACATTTGTTGGAAATCCAAAGAAACAATACGATCTTGTACGGTTTTAGTTGTAGAACCTATCATTCACTTATGGTGGCGCCCCACTGTTTGGATGGTAGCTATAGTAGGCATAAGTGCGAAATGCCTATGATGGCTAAGATTTATGTCTTTATTTTCGAAATGATTTTTTCCTACACTATGCACTAGTAATAATATCAAATTTTTCTTTTTAATGCGTATCAAGCATCTTTGACTATCATAAGGAGAAATCTCCTCCGTTCTGCGTTTGCATTGTCTGTGCATGCGGGAGGCCTTATGGTAGTCTCATTTTCTAAAAAGCATTGCGAATCTATTTTAAAATTATCCTGTACTTTGTTTTAAAAATAAACTGTTTTAGTTCTCACACCAGTCACATGACTGACTCGGAGTTTATTGTTTTCCTTCCTAAACTGTAGGTGCCCACCAATTTCCACACGGGCAGTCAAGAGTTAAGGTTTATCAGGATATTCTGGAATTCAGGGGTTGCTGGAGGCAAGTTAGATGGCATGTCGTATTCACTAGTATATAGTATTTCTTTTCCGCTGTTTGTTATTGTTTGTTGTTGTACACTCTGATGATGTAATGTAATGTAATGTGATGTAATGTAATAGCTGACATAGTTCTTTTGCTTAAAGATTATTCATTTATTTATTATATGTTGTTCCACTGCGATTGTGAGATTCTAATATTGTTCCATTGTTTCTTTTCTGTTCTTCATCTATCTTTTTCTCTCTTCTTCTATCTTTTTCTTCTTATTCAACCCTAACGGTACGGTTTTCCGGCCTTCGATTGCTTGGCAGTTGATACAGTGTACGTATCGATGTCGGTTTTCGAGCATCGAAAAATCGCGATCGTTACATTTGGTATCAGAGCATATGGTTAAGCGACAACCGTGGCTCTGTTGGGTGTTACTCATTAGAGATTGAGTCAGTAGTACTCTAGAATGATTTTGAGTGTAATAATATATACGAGTGCGTATTTGTTAGTGAATATAAATTGTTTTATATTGTGTTTGCTTATCCGTTGAGCTGTTTGTGAATTCTGGTCGGTAGATGGGACGCCATATTATCGATAGGGATTTCTGAACACTTAAACGTGGCAAGTCGACATAGTATCGTTTTAAATTAGGTAAATGAAATAATTTTACCTTGATTATATTTTATATATAAAGGAATAATTTTTCAGGATCATTAAGTGTATATAAATTGATTGTTTATTGTTGAAAATGTAAGAATGTATGCAAGTAAACAAAAGTTGTTTGAATAAGTTAAATTAAAACAACAATTGTAAAAGAATGAATTGTATAAGCAATTGAATTATTAAGTATGGAACTATAATTAATGTGATTTACAATTGTGAAATAATCTTATATATAAAAAAAAAAAAAGATTTATAAATGTGATTTATAAATATAAAGGAAGATTTTGAAAGAATATTAAGCACTGAATTCACTACTTTTGCTAGAAAATAATAAGGGTGATGACTGCAGCATCATCAGTATCATTTTCGAGTCTCTATGTGATGGATTTGCTACCATAGTAAATTAAAAAATTAAGCTTGGTTATGATAAACAAATTTGAAATAAAAAAAATCCAAGTGGTGATTGTTGAATATAAGTTGTATAAGTTATAAAATGGAAAAAAATGTAAGTGAAACCAATTGCTAAAAATGGTTAAACAATTTTGCTAAGAAAAATGAGATATGAATTTGAATAAGTGAATAAATTTGACTTTGATGAAAGTTAAATAAAAATTTATTTCAGAATTGGAACCTGGATTGGATTTATAAGTGGAATTTTAAGTTAAGATAAACAAATGATGTTGAAATGGAATATAACTTAAGTGATGTTGAATGAAGTTGATTTTTAGTGTCGAAGTAAAGTAATAAGTGAATTAATGAAATAAAGTCATTAAGAATTTGAACTTGAGTTATATAAATGAAATTCAACTTGGAATGTTAAGTGAACTAACAATTGAATTAATGAATGGATTGAATGTTAATCAATTGAATGTAAATTAGTGAATGTATATTGATTTGTTTGATGGTTGCATTTGTTGTTTCGTTGCATTTGCTATATTGACATATATAGTTGTTGTTATATAATGTATATTGATATTATTTTCATGTATGCATGTTCTCATGTTGTTATTGAGTGTTTAATAGGTGCAGATCGCGTTTGCTTCGCATTTGGAGCTCGTTTTCACGCTATATTAGCCGTATACGCCCGCTAATAATAAATAAGGTACATATCTTGGATTACATACCGTACTTTTACACTTTTTTCCTACGGGATGCCTCATCACTTGATGAGATGTATATTTGTGATATATATACTGTCGTTTTTTTTCGGATCGAGCAGCGCAAAGGAGACTCTGGCGATTTTTTCCAAAAATTTAAGGCGTTAGAATATTTTTGAGAAAATTAGGAACTTTTTGAAAACTAAGTTTGGATTTGGAAACTTAGTAAATATTTTGTAAGAAGTTTAACTATGAATTTTGGGAAAGTTAAACACTTAAGATATTTGAAAAATCTAATATGAACGGTTTGTTTTGGAAAGTTAATGGATTTGCAACTTTTTCTTACTTGGTAATTTCGAGGACGAAATTCCTTTAAAGGGGGAAGTCTGTAACGACCCAGAATTTCTATTAATTAAAATTTGAATATTTAATTGAATTTAAATATTAATAAGTGAAATTTATAAGTCGAGTAATTTATTTTTCGAATATTGGATTTAAATGGATAATTAAATCGATTATTTAATATTTGAAAATACAGAAATAATTGGAAATTGGGTTATGTTGAAGTTATAATGATGTTATAGAACTTTTAAAATTGAATTTAGAGTTAATTTGTGAAAATTGAATATTTAATATTTAATCGACTAGTAAAATTAGCCAATTTTCAAACAGTCTCAGAATTTGACGAAACTAGTTCCATTGGATCCGTAATAGCTTGTTATTATCGGATTTCAATTTTCATGCAAATTGGAGTTTTCGTTTGACCGTGGCAGCTCGAAACGCATCGAAATTGTTTTAATATTTATTTGGCGAGTTAAATAGCCATTTTTCAAACAGTCTCGGATTTTGAAGAAACCATTTTCATCGGATCTATAATGTTATATTATTGTATGGTTTCAAATTTCGTGTCAATCGGATTTACCATTTGTCCGGTGCAAGCCAAAACGTCTAGAAATTTGATTTACCGATTTAATTTTTAATCCAATGTTTATTGCCATAACTCGCACAGATGATCGAATTAGCTCCCGAAACATGTTCCATTGTGTTCAGAACGCGGGATAAACCTTAGAAACGCCAACCGGCACGCTTCGTTTGGAGTTCGGAAAATTGGGATAAATAGTGTACGTCGATTTTTCTATAAAAGCCCTAAAAATTCATTATTTGCAAAAGAAATTAAACCCTAGGGTTGTACGTTCAGCCGCCGCCTCCATAGTTATGAATGGCCAAAATTTAGTTTTCTTCTTCCTCAAATTTCTCTCAATCCACAACTCGTTTCAAGAATCTTCCAACTACAATCTTATAGAGCACAACACGAACTATATGTTCAACGGTTAAGATCGAGATTAACGAGGTAGATTGTCTGCAATTCAAGCTCAAAGGCCGCACGTTCAGCATGCATTTTGAGGAAATATTGAAGGCCGAGCTTCATGCTATTGATGGTGAAGGTGGAGTGAAGAAAGGGCTTTCGAATGGTGGTGGAGTGATGGGCTCTAGTTCGTCGTAGGTGGAGTGGTTCTAAACCCTAGATGGAAGCGTGGTTGGTTGTTTTGCATACGCGGCCTGGAGGTTTCACGCGAGAGGGAAGAACATGGGGAGCGGCTTAGATGTGGATTGCAAGGATCTAACGGCCCAGGGTAGCTTAGGTTTAAAGAAATTTAAAATTATGTTGTAAATTTTATATAAAAAATTCATGTAACTTTAAATTAACGTATCTTTTTCATACGAGGTCGAAAACGCACGAAACTTTTTGCATTGGGTTTGTATGGACGAGCACTACGCTATGGAACTGGATTGGAGTCGTTTGGAGCTTGCAAAAAATTCAGATAAAATTAAACGTCCGTTTAACTTTATTCGAAATAAAAGCTGAAAACGAAATTGAAATCAAGGTGACAACTTCTCACTCAATCGAATCTGTTTCGATTTTTAATTTTAAATAGTTATATTTAAAATTCCTGAATGCATGTTTGAATGATGATTATTATCTATTGATTGTTAAAATAGACATTATGCGCCGTTAGTAAGCGGATGTTATTTATTAAAAACATATACCGTGAATATTTCACATTACAGTGAAATTGGTATTATTTATGTACTTGGAGTTGATTTCCCGCATTATACAGCGGATGATACCCTATTGCGCTGTCTATTAAGCGGATAATATTTTATAAATCCCATATATCACGATAATTCCATACTGGAATGGAATTGGTATTGTGCTAATGTCTGTGGATGCAGGGAAACAGGTTGGAGGGATCCAACTGGATTCCTCAACTGTATTGATTTATTTACAGATATTGTGATATTTGTTGATTATCATATCGATATATGATATTTGAATGTCGTGATTGACTATTTGGTGCTGTTGCATCATCGGATCCATTTTTGAAGTTTTAAAATAATCATTTTGGTTTTTAAAAGAATTTTTAAAGTGATTTTTGAAAGTATACGTTTTATTTAATTTTGAATTGTTAAAATAAATAAACATTTTTGTTTTATGGTTATAAAAGTTGTATTTTTGGGAAAATAATACTTAAGTGTAATTTTGGAGTTATATAAGTTTTAAATAACGTTTTGTAAATTAATAAAGAGATTGGTTTATTTAAATTGAGATTTTTGAATTATTATAAACGGTTTATATAAAAGATTTATAAAATTTATATATTATAAGTTAAAGATATTGGAATTATAAAACGAGCTTTTATAAGTGCTAAAATAAAATTGTACTTAGTTTTATAAATAAATAAGAATTTTAGATTTATAAACAAACGATGATATAAAAGAATGGATTTGTGAATAAATGGATTATAAGTAATTTACTTATAAGTTAGATTCGGCATATAAACGAAACATAAATTGGATCAATAAAGGAGATTTATAAATCGAAGCTTATAAATAGAAATGGAATTTATAGACATTGTTTATAAATTCGAAATCAATGGAATTTGATAAATTGAAAGTTGAAATTGGCTAAGGAAGTATGTTCACGATTTTGGACAATGAATATATTATCAAATAAAATGGATATGCTTGGGAAAATGAATATTATAAAATGAAGTTAATCGTTTTAACGATGTTTTAAAATGTGTTATGAATCGAATACATAGATTTCAATATTTATTGTTGAAATAGACGTTTTCGAGAAATAGAAGGAAATGATGGACTATAACACTGTTGTTATAGTAAATGATTTCCGAAAGGAAATGTTTTTGTATAGTATTGGGATTTATATATCTATCTAAATTTTGAATCCCTATACTAGTGATTTTGGGTTGTCGTAACGATGTTTTGCGCAACATTCGTTTTGGCCCAAATAAATATGTTTAAGAGAATGATATCCTTAAAGAATGAAATATATACTTAATTTCGGTTTAAGTATATTGAATATTTTCCAAGTGTTGAAAATAAATGGATTTGTGAATTACTTATTAATAAATAAGTACGGAAATGTTTTTCCAATGTGAAATGAAACGTTTTGAGAATTTATCTTTTTGAAGACAAATTGAAAATGAATATTAGAAATCGATTTGGGAATCATATATTAATAAATATTTTGGAATGTAAATTCACTATGGAAATTATAAATGAAAAGGGGAATTTGTTTAAAAATAAACGTTGATTAATTTTTTGAAGTATGGAAATGAATTTACGGATTTGGAACGTAAGTCTAAAATAAATCAGCAAGGATTTATTTGATGATTTGAAATTGTTTTCAAAGGGTATAAAGATGAAAAGTAATTTGAAATTGGTTTTCAAATGATTGAAGTGTGGAAATTATATCTTGTAAAGATATTTTTGGAATTATATAATTTGGAAAAAAATTTGGAATCAGGTGATGTTGTGCATGCCTATTGATAGTTAAATATCCGACTATCAATATTTACCTTTAAGTAGGTATTTATTGTGATTGCTTGAATTTGAATGCCACACTTATTTTTGAATAAGCGCTCACTATTCGGGTTAGCCGGGAAAGGACCTTAGGGTCGTATAACCCATTCCGAATATGTGATACGTCGTACTGGATTGCATTTGATGACCGGTGTTGACACCGGATATTTTTGAAAACGGAAGGATTACCGTTGAGTTACTCTGCATTGGCTGATCTCCGATATAGAGGTTTTATCACCCTTAGTGACGGGAAGTCCGGAGGTGATTAGAAATTATCCGGAATGCAAGGACTTCTTTGTAAGTGCCTTCGGTTCTGTTCGAGCCCTGAACAGACTTGTATGGATTGTATGTCTGACATTACAAGTTGAGATATAAAGCTGATTTCTTTCAAATATATTTCTGTTGGTGGCGGAGAATTTATTCTCTTAGCTTAACACCCTTCTCTGAGATTTACGAGCTCAGAGGTTATGTAGTTGAAGGTTATTAGTAATATACTCCCAATTTGGTAGTGTGGCATGCTGAGTGTTGCTGTGGGATGATCATTGTTTGATCATTTGTGATATGATCATTTGTTTGATCATTTATCTTGGTGAGCATTACTTTGATCATTTGTTGAACCAAAGCACAGCTTTTGTATAAAGCGTGGCTTTGTGGACGAGACTTCGTCGGACCTCACACCCCGGAAATGGTCAAAACAGGAAGGATGCGGCAAGGTTATTAGGGGGTAGCGCCCCTTTAGTGTATGTCATTCCTTCTGGATAGAGGTGGTATCATGGTATGGAGCCCAGATACTTAACCTATGTTGTTGCTGCAAATTTATTGCTTTGTGGTTGTTAGAAATTGAGGATCCTCGGATAGATCGGTTACGATCGGGGGATGACATACTCGTGTCAGTAGTTACCTAGTTAGGGGTAACCCAGCCTTGTGTTGGCAGAGATCCGGTTTGGTTCTCGGGTCGTCTTTCCAAAGGCGTACCCATGTGGCAATGGGAAGTTCCTTGGCCTGACCATTTGTTGGAAATCCAAATAAACAATACGATCTTGTACGGTTTTATTTGTAGAAACTATCATTCACTTATGGTGGCGCCTCACTGTTTGGATGGTAGCTATAGTAGGCATAAGTGCGAAATGCCTATGCTGGCTAAGATTTATATCTTTATTTTCGAAATGATTTTTTCCTACACTATGCACTAGTAATAATATCAAATGTTTCTTTTTAATGCGTATCAAGCATCTTTGACTATCATAAGGAGAAATCTCCTCCAATTCTGCGTTTGTGTTGTGCGTGTGTGCAGGAGGCCTTATGGTAGTCTCATTTTCTAAAAAGCATTGCGAATCTATTTTAAAATTATCCTGTACTTTGTTTTAAAAATAAACTGTTTTAGTTCTCACACTAGTCACATGACTGACTCGGAGTTTATTGTTTTCCTTCCTAAACACTGGTTGCCCACCAATTTCCACATGGGCAGTCAAGAGTTAAGGTTTATCAGGATATTATGGAATTCAGGAGTTGCTGGAGGCAAGTTGGATGGCATGGCGTATTCACTAGTATATAGTATTTCTTTTCCGCTGTTTGTTATTGTTTGTTGTTGTACACTCTGATGATGTAATGTAATGTAATGTGATGTAATGTAATAACTGATATAGTTCATTTGTTTTAACATTATTCATTTATTTATTATATGTTGTTCCACTGCGATTGTGAGATTCTGATATTGTTTCGTTGTTTCTTTTCTGTTCTTCTTCTATCTTTTTCTCTCTTCTTCTATCTTTTTCTTCTTCTTCAACCCTAACGGTACGGTTTTCCGGCCTTCGATTGCTTGGCAGTGGATACAGTGGACGTATCGATGTCGGTTTTCGAGCGTCGAAAAATCGCGATCGTTACATGAGTGGCTTAACTCGTTCAGTACTTTAGGTCGCTAGCTCGTTGTTGGTCTCGCATCAATGTTAGGTCGCTAGGGCTGTTAGGTTGTGCCACATTGAACTTTTCTATGCTCTAGGTCGTTAAGTCGCGTCTAAGTTAACTCGTTCATACTCTAGGTCGTTAGGTCGCTGCCATATCTAGCTCGTTACATTGCTGATTCGTGAAAAAGAGGAGCTAACACTTGCACCTCGAAGCATATGTCTAGGTTATAGGTCGTATGCTTCGATATAATTCTGCTAGGTCGTAAGCGACTCAAGAAGATTGCTAACTCGCACACCCAATTATCTTCTTCCTCTACCTCTTTTATAAACTGTAAGTCGCTTCGTTCCCCTCACTTTACTCCCTATCCCTTTACCACCATTGTTGCCATTCGAGCTCAGAAGCTAATCGCAAAATCTCCTCCTTTTCATCCCCAATTGTCGATTCCAACAGCAAACGAAGGTAACTCCGATCATCTATACGTCACGTTCACCACTGATACAATTTCGCCACCAAGCTGTAAGATTATGTCCTGATTCGCCTTTCGATTATTGTTGAATCGTTAGCGATTGCTTTGAAAAGTGAATCGGCCTAGGGTTTCATGGAGTTATCTTGGTGAATGTTAAGTTTTTAGAATCGATCAGGGGTTTTTGAGGATGTTCTAGGAGTTTGGAGGAGACAAGGAGATGGTTATCGGGTAATAGGTTTTAGGCTTTGCTGTGATACTTCGGTGAGGTAAGGGAGATGAATACGTGGCAGCATGCAAGTGGAGAATAAGACTTAGGATTTCTTGATGGAAGAAAGCTTGGCATATTCTTGAAATACTCTCAAAGCGACCTAACGAGTCAGACGACCAAAGGGCCTTGCGACTTATGATGCATGACCCGTTACTTTGGACGAGTCATCCTCTTTAACGACCTACCTCTAGGTCGCATCATGACTTGGGCGTGCTAACCTTTGCAACACAACTTTTAAGTCACAGACGAGTTAACACTTAGACACTTGTTGTGGCTTAACTTCCCGCGACTTAAGCTTTTAGGTCGTGAGAGTGTCTGAACGACCTAATACTTAACCAAATTTGCATTTCCTTGCCCTGAAGTTCTATGCCTTGAACTTTTTGACTTGAACAATGCGACCTAAGAAAGTTCGCCTTGGACATTTGCATAGCTTTGACAGAACTTGACTGAATTTCCAACTTGAATAGCTAGAATGAACTGCTTGAACTCGTCGTACTCTTTTACAGATTATATTAACTTGAATGCTATTAACCTGTTAAATACAACATTTGCAGAAAATGGGATACTGCCATTGACATCCCACATCGAATGATAGATTAGTCGATAAAAGGTAATCAACTTAAAGAAATTATATGAAATGCTGTGAATCAACAAACTCAAGTGAAGTATTAAAGCAATGTTGAATTAATCAACCAAAGCTAATCTCTTTGCTTCAACACTGTACTTGAACTTAAAGCAAAAAGCCCTGAAGCTTTTTAACTGACAACTATTAACTAGTTTAATTTTAATTATGTTTGCTAGTCGTTTTATTAGTTTTGCACAACACTTCACACATTTAGGAAACGTGCACCTTCATATTTGAATATCCAGTTCCTTGTGTAGAATGTCTTCTCAAGAAGAGATCATAGAGCAATCTGAAGGAGTCTTCCCGATAGCCATCCCATTAGATAATCCTCCGGAAAGAACTCCAACTACCCTCAGTCAGTGGGCATTCAACCAATTATGTATTCAATTTGGGATTGCCAAAGCGTATGCTATTCTTCCTGGGTCAAATGGCACCGCTGACAGGCCACCTCTCGGTTTTGTCACCATCAACCGTCAGATGTGCCTTTGTGGTGTCATTCCTCCTTTCAATGAATTTGTTCAACAACTCCTTCTCTAACTAACCATCTCTCCCTTTCAACTGCATCCCAATGGCTACGCCATCCTAATGGGATTGTGCATTCTATTCAGGAGGACACTCAACCGTCTTCCAAGCTTCGAAGAAGTTTGCTATTTATATACATTCGCAAAGAATAAAGACCACCCCTCCATCATACTCGTGTGAAGTGCCAGAAACCGTAAACTTATTACCGATCTCTCCGAGAGTGCTCACGGTTTTCTGAATCAGTTCTTCTTCGTTCGCTGCCCCCCTAGGGTTTTATGCCATATGGATAGTAGGAAGTAAGATTGCTCATATCTGTTCTTTCCATTTCAGATTTTCAAGATCCGAATTGCTAAGTGCTAACTTCATATTTTTTTTACAGCACTTCCTCCTCCCTCTAGAAATCCCAGTCACAAGACGACTTTGATAGATTAAGTGCCATGCCAGTTGAAGAAAGAAGTATTAAGTTTTTGCTAAAAGATGAACTTCTGCACCAATACGGGCTTCTGCACCCCTCCCGTTCCACTCAACCTCATGAAGCACCCGACTCTCCAGTAGAGGCATCGGATGCCCCAGTTTCCGTTGGAGAACCTATGCCGAAAGAACACACTATTGAGGCTTCATTGGTACAGTGTTCTACAACAACTGATGTTGCAGGGTCATCCGTCGAACATGTACTTGCCCCGGTCATCGAAGAAGAGGAGCCTCCTCAACAACCCGGGAAATCTAGTGATGAAGGGGCTAAGAGAACAAGTCCCACTAGGCACAGCGGTGATGATACTTTTGAGGGGTTGAGCGACCTGATAATTACTTCACAGGAGCTTTTCAAAGATGATCCTATCACTGCTAAACTTACTTCTTCAGCAGTCAAAGCGACATCCGTTCTGCAACAAACTCCGTCAGCCCAAGAGTTGACACTGGCTGTTAAATCCATCAT
Source organism: Allium cepa (assembly GCA_030765085.1). NCBI lineage: Eukaryota > Viridiplantae > Streptophyta > Magnoliopsida > Asparagales > Amaryllidaceae > Allium > Allium cepa. Next base: position 603,158,776 of record CM060945.1, on the reverse strand, counting down.
CACCTCCCAACCTTGGAGTGGTTCGTGATTCGACGCACGCAGTTTGCATGTTGCACACACTTAGGACTTTTCATCACTTATATGCGTTCAAATCTCTTGCTTTCAAGATTTCTGAGTTTATCTTTTCTTCATTTTCAAATTCTCCAATAGAAAGAAGTGGCTCCTACTACGACGATTTCCAGCGTTATGGGAAGTGCGGTGCTTATGGCCCCAGGAGGTATCTTCCTGCTCTTGGGAAACTGACGAAGAAAGAGCTGCGAGGAAAGCTCGTGAATGGCGCTCCTATGAAGAACGCCACGAAAGACGAGATGAGCGACATGACTCTTCCTAGAGGGAAGATGATTCTCATAAACGGAAATCCCATGATAATAAAGGGAAAAGCCAGATCCCTGAAGATGCTAGTAAAAGGGCCAAACATGGCGAAAAGCCGGTATCCGAACTTCCTGAAATGCCCGCTGCTCCTGCACCTTCTCAATCTCCTGCCCTTACTCGTATTGATATTCAAACAATCATTGGCAGGCCCTCATATCAGGTTGGACAAGGCCCAGCCACTCTTCAATGTTAGTTTCCACATTGGTGCTTGAAGGGAGTGCACTTTGACCTTGATTTGGTCCCAATTGACAAGCAAGCTATGCTGCGCAATCTCGATGCCGTCAAACTCGATATTGAGAGAATGTCGGGTTGGCAAAAGCTTGTCGACGAGCTTCAGAGGGTAAATCGTGCAAACCTTGAGTCCATGCTCACAATGGAAAATGACAAATCTAAATGGCAGAAAACTCTTGAGCAGCATGACGCAGAAATAAGGAGCATAGCTACTTATAATGAAAAGCTTGAAGTAGAGGTTGAAAAACTTAAGGAAGAGCTCGCCACTTCTTCCACTTCTTATTCTCAGAGAGAAGAAGTGCTTCTAAAACAAGTGAGAGATGCTCACGCGGCACAGAGAGATGCCGAAGCTAAATTTGAAGCACAGCAACAAGCTGTAGAAAACTACCGGGCTGATGTTGCTCAACTTTGAGAGAAAACCAACGTCCAAAACTTGGAGATTGAACTGCTGAAAACTCGACTTTCTAAAGATGAAAAGGAGCGAGATGAAGCTATTGCCGGCAAAGTTGCAGCCGAAGAATCTCATATGGCAACCAAAGCTGAAGTCAGCTCCACTTTATTCGAGTTTTACATCGACAGTGTTTTGGGGCACGGTATCCTTAAGTTTTTGGGACCGGCATATGAAATCACTTTGGCCAAAGTGTGGGATGCCATACTTGATATGTTCGGAGGAGCCGGGTATGCCGAAGTAGATTTATGGCGCACTACCTAGATGATGATGCATGTGCCGCTCTTGCTAGGGGAAAGGAGCAACTTTCCAAAGAGAGAGCTGAAACGACAGAAGGAGAACATTTATGAAAGACAATTTCAACCGACCCAGTTCTACCTTCAGCTTCAGCCGATATCGATATTGCTGGCTCTAGTTCCCATTCTCCTCCTCCTGCTAAAGCCATTACTGAAAGCGCCACAGCCCACACCGGAGATGAGACTCAGGAAAGCGCTGAAGCGCAGGACTTCGAAGTTGACATAGTAAAATCTACTTCTCCAGGTAACCTCAATGTTGATCTCGCTCAAGTGGAGTGCTTGTTCGCTTCAACCGAGTTCGATGAGCTCCTTGCTTATTTCTTAAGTGTCGATGAGCCATTATCCCCTCTTTTTTTGAGGAATACTGACTTTAACTTTTCTTCTCCTATAGAGAAAGCACCTAGTATTGCTCAGCCTTCCCTCTTCCAATTGTTTCCTCTCCGCCTCTTCAGATTACTCCCCCTTCCGTTTCTCAATTGGGGTCACAAGAGGAGCAGATAGAAGCACTTCAAGGCTTGGATGACCCGGTCGTTTCTCAAGAACAGAAGGCTGAAGAACCTGAAGAAGGCGAGAGAACTCCGGAACAGACTGCTTCTGATGACATAACATTATCTACTCTTTTCTCTCCGGGCAGTGATCCTTCCTCAAGGAAGAGAGGGAAGCATGTAGTTTCAAAAAAAAGGAGAGAAGCTTCTGCTGGCGAAGAAAAAACAGAAGAAAGTCCAATTGCACCCCTTCCTCTTTCTTCCCCTACTCCCACAAGCCGGCCTAAAAAGTTAATCATCCGGCCAGGCGAAGGCTCAAAAGGTGGCAGGAAGAAGAAGTGATCGGTTTAGGACTTATGCTTTTCACCTTGCTTTTTGCTTTTTTGCTTGTATATATAGAGACTTATGTTGACCGGCGATTGTGCGGGTACTGGTCCCCGCCTTCTTTTGTTTTGAAACCTGCACAAGTATAAAAAAATTTATAGTATGGAATAAAATGATTCTTTTACTTGTACAAACTTCTGTTTGTATCTGAGAATGCATTTATTCTTTTTTTTATACAAGTGTCTTTATTTTCTCCGTGTGATGTTGCATTAAACCTATGGTATGTTGCTTGAGCATTGCTTTTATTTTTGCGACTATATTATATTGCCTCCATACCATGGTTTGTTGCAATCTCTTTCACATTGGCAGAATTTTGGAGAACAACTCTTCTGTTTCGAGAAGACTTGTGCTCTTTCTTTAGAGAACAACTTTTCCATTTGAAGGAGGTTTGCATCTGTACTTTATAGGATAATATTTCCGGCTTAAGGAAATATTTTTCTGATTTAGTAGAATGCGCCTCGTATCGGAGAAGTTTTCTCCTTTTTCCTCGTCGCGAAGTTTTACACTTCACTTTTATTTGGCAAGTGACTTTTCCTTCGTGGTATAGTGGGCCTCCGAAAAAGGCTTTGACCTGCTTGTGCCACCGAAGAGGGCTTTTGTTTGATTGTGCCTCTGGGAAGAGGGATTTTTGTTTGATTGTGCCTATGGGAAGAGGGCTTTTTGTTTGTGCCTCTGGGGAGAGGGCTTTTTTGTTTCTGCCTCTGGGGAGAGGCTTTTATTTTTTCCCTGTCCGTTGGGAAGCGGGCCTCCGAAGAGGGCTTTTCACATTTCGACTCATGTGAAGTTTTATTTCAGATCATGGTGAAATGTGTGCCTCTGATTAGGGCTTTTGCTTGGAAGTTTGGAGTTTCCTTCTCTCGGATGGTTGGATTCACGGGGCTGACACAAGTTACTTGGATTGTTTGTTTGCACAAACGTTCTCAGCTAGTTAACGAGTGTCCTGTGCCACCGATAAGTCCACAACTTTCTGTCGGGAAAGAGAACTCTCTTTTTCTGGCTAGTCCCATTAAAGGTCTTTTAGCATTTCAACTATGATAAACGGGCCTCCGAAGAGGGCTTTTCACATTCCAGCACTTGTGAAGTTTTATTTCAAATCTTGGTGGAATGCGTGCCTCCGAGTAGGGCTGTTGCCTAGAAGTTTGGAGTTTCCTTCTCTCGGTTGGATGGATTCACGGGGTGGACACAAGTTACTTGGATTGTTTGTTTGCACAAACGTTCTGAGCTAGTTAACGAGTGTCCTGTGCCACCGATCAGTCCACAACTTTCTATCGAGAAGGGGAACTCTCTTTTTCTGGCACGTCCCATTAGAGGTCTTTATCCTCCGAAGAGTTGTGCCTCCGAAGAGGGCTTGTGCCTCCAAGAAGGTCTTTTCTATTTGTTGCTTGCTCGCCCATGTCTTTTCGCTATTTGCTCATATCAGTGGTTTCCTATTATCATTTCTAAGCACACATTCCTTTCTTTTGCAAGTAGCTTATTCTATCCAAAGAAGTGTACTTCATTGTTAAATGAGTTCGCAGGGATAGACACGGGCTAATTAATCAAAAGTTTGTTTGCACAAACGATCACAATTAGTTAAGAAGGGTCTACCTCTGGCGGAACCACTAACTGTTTGCTTGAAGCACTTCTTATATAGGATTTGAATATTTAATTTTTATGGCTAGATATTCATTTATTGAGTGATGTCAGGGATAGCTTGGTCTTATGATGGGTAAGCTTTGTTTTAATAGCCTGCAATATTAAATCGACATTTTAGCAATACAATTGAAGTACTTTATATATCACAATAAAACAAGCAGTAGAGAACACAAGATTTATAGTGGTTCGGCCAAGAACTGGGCCTACATCCACTTTATAGTTCTTATTATTCACTTGCACTGGCTTTACAATGGCTTTCAATATAAGAATCATACATTCATAATTCTTTTTACAAACTTAAGCAAAGTTTTTAAGTAAAATATGGACGCAAATGATTGTTGTTCCAAGCTCTTGGAATTGGATCTCCTTCGACAGTTGTCAGTTTGAAAGTGCCATCAAGAAGTTTTTGGCCTATGACATATGGCCCTTCCCAGTTTGGCGCAAACACTCATGTTGCTGTCATGACCCTTTTCAAGACTAGATCTCCAATCTCAAAACCGCGTTTGCGGACTTTGGAATTGAAATGCCTGGCAATTCTTTGCTGATGGGCTGCAGTTCTGAGTTGAGCCTCTTCCCTTTTTTATCAAGGAAGTCAAATGCTTCAAGTTGCAAATCTTCGTTTTCAGCTTGGTTGAAATGAATTCTTCTATGTGAAGGGACTTCTATTTCTACCGGAATCATTGCTTCTGATCCATACGCTAATGAAAATGGAGCGAGCCCGGTCGCAGTTTTGTGGGTAGTTCATATGCCCATAGTGCTAGTGGAAGCTTATCGACCCAACCACCTTTCACATTTTCCAGTTTTTTTTTATGGTTGATTTGATAATTTTGTTTACTGCTTCCACTTGCCCGTTTGCTTGCGGATGAGCCACTGCTGAGAAGCTTTTCTGGATCTTGAGTCGCTTGCAAAAATCTTGGAACTCTTCACTTTCAAATTTGGTTCCATTATCTGTGATTACCTTTTGAGGCACACCATACCCGCAAATGATATTCTTAGTTACAAAGTTTATCATCTCTTTAGAGGTAATAGTAGCTAGTGGTTCAGATTCAACTCATTTAGTAAAATAATCAACAGCAACAATAGCATATCTGATTTTGGATTTGGCAGTTGGCAGAGGCCCAATGAGATCTATTCACCAAATAGCAAATGGCCACGGGATGACCATTTGTGTTATCTCAATGGAAGGTGCTCTAGGGATTTTTGCAAATCTCTGGCATCGGTCACATTTTCGGGCGTAGCTTACTGCATCACGATTAATATCTAGCCAAAAATACCCATAACGGTTTTCTTTGCTAGAGTTTGACCACCTGAATGGTCTCCACATTCTCCTCCGTGTACTTCAGCTAGAATTGTTTTAGCTTCTTCCTTGGTCACACATCGGAGTAATGGCATTGAGAATCCCCGCCTGTACAATCGGCCATCTTGAATTATGTATCTGGAGGCTTTTCTTAGCAACTTCTGACGTTCTTTTGAACTTTCTGGTAGAGAACCGTTGAGCAGATATTCCATTATCGGAGTCATCCATGATTATTGCTCTTGAGTCATTGTCATGATACAGTCAATATCCATCTCATCAATGCTTGGAGATGACATGACTTCCACAGGAACTAATCCCAATAATTGAGCTTCACCAATGCTTGCGCACTTTGCGAGAGAATCTGCCTTCATGTTCTCTTCCCGGGGTATATGATTTATCGTATAATGGTCAAGATCATCGAGAAGTTCCCAAGCTTTTGATAAATAAGCAACAGATTTCCTCCTTTAGCCTGAAACTCTTTCTTGACTTGACATACAATAAGCTGTGAATCAGTGAAGATCTGCAACACTTTGACATTCAACTCTTTAGCAATTTTCAAGTCGGCAATAAGAGCTTCATATTCTGCTTCATTGTTTGTCGAAGGGAATTTCAACCTCAATGCATAGCACAACGACCGCCCTTCAGGGGTTTCAAGCACTACCCCATCTCTGGAACAATAATCGTTTCTTGCACCATCAACATACAATTTCCATTGAATCGGGGGTTTATCAGTCACTTCTTCCTCACTATCACCTTTATTTGTATATTCTGCGATAAAATCTGCCAAAGCTTGTCCATTGATTGCTCTTCGGGAATGATAAGTGATGTCTAATTGCTGAGTTCAATATTCCACTTCAGAAGACGACACGAAGTCTCAGGACGAAACAGGACTTGCTTTAAAGGTTGATCAGTGAGGACTTTGATAGGATGAGCTTGGAAATACGGCCTCAACTTTCTGGATGCAATCAGTAGACAATAAGCGAGCTTTTCCAATTTTGAATAATTCATATCTGCCCCAGTGAATCTCCTGCAGATATAATGGACTGGGCGTTGAAGAGCATGAGATGAGATCGCAAAATATACAGAAAGAACTTCACCATTGTCCGGCTTAGAAAGTATTGGAGGTGTTTCCATATGACGAATCAACTCATCGAAAGCTTTTTGGCATTCAGGAGTCCAGTCAACCCTTTCTTCAGTGCATCGAAGAATGGAATGCATTTATCAGTAGCTTTGGAAATGAATCGACTCAAGGCAGCGACTTTTCCATTAAGACTTTGTGATTCCTTCTTCATTCTAGGAGCTTTTACTTCTTTTAAGGCAGCAATCTGAGTAGGATTAGCTTCAATGCCCCTAGCACTCACAATGAAACCCAGAAACTTTCCGGACTCCACCCCAAACGAACATTTCAAAGGATTAAGTTTCATTCCATACTTTCGGAGGATTGTAAACATTTCCGCCAAGTGGTCCATATGGTCTACCGCTTTCTTTGATTTCACCAACATATCGTCAACATAAACTTTCATAGTTTTACCAATCTGCGGTTTGAACATAACGTTGACGAGTCTTTGGTAAGTTGCCCCTGCATTCTTAAGTCCGAAAGGCATGACTCTATAGAAGAAGAGACCAACATCGATGATGAAGCTTGTATCCTCCTGATCCGGCTCATGCGTCATAATCTGGTTGTATCCGGAGTAAGCATCCATGAAAGATAACAATTTGTGCCCCGCTGTTCCATCCACCAACTGATCTATCCTGGATGACGGGAAGCAGTCTTTGGGGCAGGCTTTGTTTAAATCTGAGAAGTCAATGCAAACTCTCCATTTCCCATTAGCTTTCTTAACCAGTACTGGATTTGAAACCTAATTCGGATAAGCAGACTCCCTGATGAAAACATTCACCATAAGCTGGTCAACCTCTTCTCTCAATGCTGTTGACCTTTCAGGACCCTGGGTTCTTCTTTTCTGTTTTACTAGTCTAAACTTCGGATCAATATTCAGAGTATGTACTACAATTTCTAGGGATATTCCGCACATATCAGCATGAGTCCAAGCGAATACGTCCAGATTTGCCTTCAAGAATGATATTAAGGAATTTTGAACCGTCACATTAAATTGCGAACCCACATTCACCACTTTGTTTGGATCTTTCGGGTCAACAGGTACTGGCACCGTTACTTCTACTGGTACCACTCTATTCTCCCTTGCACTAACTTTTATGGGATCCATTTCTCTTCATACCCCGCTATGCTCGCCAGCGCAGGGTCCACCCTGTAATTGCTACAAGGTTGGTTCTTTGATGCGGACAGGGGCTGCCGCATCTTTTCCCATATCTCTTTTCCTTGCTTCACACAGCTCTATTAGATAACATTCTCGCCCAGCATTCTGATCCCATTTAATAACTCCAACGCCATTATCTGTGGGAAATTTCATAGTGAGGCACCACGGGGCGAGAATTGCCTTAAAACCCGCAAGATTTGGTCGGCCTAGGAAGGCGTTGTAGGCACAAAATTCATCAACAATTACAAAATTCTGTTTCCGAACTACATTTTTCTGCCCCTCTCCAAGCTCTACGAACAAGTCAATAGTTCCAATGGGCTGCTTCTGTTCCCTAGTGAATCCAACAATTTTCTGAGACGAAGCTTGAACGTCAGCCATTGGAACTTTCATTTGGTCGAACGTCTTTTTGAAGAGAATATTGCAAGAAGCGCCTCAATCTACAAGCACTCTTCTCACAATAGCCGGCCCAATGCCCGCAAAGGTGACCAAGGGATCCATGGTTGGAGATTCAATACCCATAGAGTCCCTGGCTCTGAACACAATATTATCGTTAAAAGTTTTCTGCTGCTTCAAAGGTGCAGCGTCTTCTAGCACAAAAACACTCTTTTGTTAGTGCATACTTAAAGGCAGGCATATCTCTCCATCTCTCCCCAGCTTCTGCCTGCTGGGTGAGGACCTCCTGTAATCACATTAATAACAGGTCTTTCTGATTCATGCACAGTATTCCTCTCACCCAAGGCAGATGGATGAGCAGGAAGTTGCCGACCCTTAGTAGACGAAGTTGGGTCATTTCTACTTCTCTTAACATATTGCTGCAACTTGTTCTCTCTCAATAGTTCTTCAGTTAAATTTTTCAGATGGCGACATTCGTTGGTATCATGACCGGGTTGATTATGAAACCGACAGAATCTCCCACTTTGAGCAGCTTTTTTGTTAACTATCATCTCAGGCGGTTTAGGATATTCTATCTCATCTTTGGTAGCAAAGAAGATATTCTCTGGAGTGTCAGTCAATGGAGTGAAATCTGAAGATTTTAAGAAGCGAGGTTTCTTCATATCTTTCTGTTTCGACCCGCCGTTATTTTCCCTCTTTTGACTTCCGAATTCCTTTTTGATAGGGGCAGCAGTATTATCCTTAACCTCTGTCAATGCCACTTTAACTGGTGCCCGAAGGCTCTCCAAGCGCATGAATTCATCACCTTTCTTATAGAATTTTTCAAGTGAATTCGGTTCCTTCATCTTCAGCCACTTCCCAAATTCGCTTGATTTGTCAATTGCCCTCATCAGGTATGTTAAGACCATTCGTGGCTCTGCATTGTCCACTTCAGCCAAAGCTATGTTGAAGCGGTTCAAGAAAGACCTGATAGATTCCCCAGGATTCTGTTCTAAGCTTGACAGCGACATAATATCCTTTGCCTTTGAAGCTTTCAACCTGAATTGCTCTTTAAACTTCCGAGTCGAATCGGCGAACTGGTCTATGGATCGGACCGGAAGTTTTGTGAACCAGAGCAAAGCCACTCCTTCCAAGTATACCATAAAGTAAGGGCATTTGATCTCATCAGACGCTCTAGCACCAGTCATGCGCCAATCATACTTATACAGGAACTGATTGGGGTCGCTTGTTGCCTTATAAGCTGGGATGGTCGGAGGAACAAACTTCCTTGGGAATTCTGCATTTAGAATCTTCTCAGTGAACGGAGTTTTGCTCAGAGCGAGTCCCCATTCCTTCTCATCTTCATCTCTCTGAATGCTTTCTTTCATGATTTGTCGCACCATGCCCGAAAGATATTCCTCATCATTTAAAGGATCTGTAGGACATACTTCGGCCATTTTCTCGGAAGTTTGTCGGGACAAACGTTCGTGGAGAGTTGCTGTGGTCTCGATCCTCCAGCTTAAGGAGGTGTTTCTTTGGCGGGGCTAGCTTCTTTTTGCGTAATATTCCTTTCCTCAGGATCATGAATATCATCTGCAAGGTTTTCTTCGTTATTCACCGGTTGACGGTTTGCTCCGAGCAATGCATTTATCCTCTCAATCATTAAAGCATGCTGAGTTTCCATCTGCTGGTATAATCCAGATACGACAGCTTCTAACTCTGCTCGTTTAATTCTGGCACTTGGTGCTGCTTGACTTGACGAAGGAGAAGTGGCAGTATTTTCATGGACATTACTAGGTCTTGTGGATCCACGCTTTCTTCCAGGAGCCATTATCTCTGATAGACTTCTAGTTTTGAGAGAGACCCTTTCAACAAACTTTTGTGAGGCAATGACGAAGATATCCTGAGTTCAGCTCTCAATGAAAGCACCAAAAATGTTAATACTAAAAATTGAACGCTGACACCCCGGTGTACGTAGAGGTTAAGTGAAAGCACCACCCGTGAACACGGGAATTAAAAAAAAATAGGAAGGTCACAGAGAAAGCAGTAAAAGACAACAATTTTATAGTGGTTCGGCTTTAGGTTAAGCCTACGTCCACTTTAATTTTCTTTATTACTTAATCAATTACAACTTTACAACAATCTTCAATTAAAATACTGATGTGACAAACAACTAGAACTCCGTTGTAGAAGAATTCTTTGAATCCATGTTGATTGTGTTAGATTTGCTCTTGAAGTTAGTAGAGATGTCTTTCGTGTTTGAAGTTTCGAGTGAGTCGACAATTCAGCAGAGTATCGGTATTCTAGGAATGAGCCAAAAAGATCCCCCTTTAGTTGGAATAGGTGGGGTATTTATAGGAGATTTTTGGACTAGGTCATAGGTTGCGAGCGACCTTGGATGGGTCGTAGGTCGCCAGCGACCTAGGGGGATGTGGTTTACGATTTAATGAGGTCGTACTAGGTCATCTGGGTGAGTTAGTAGGTAGTAGCGACCTATGGGAGGTCGGTCCTGAAGTAGCTTAAGTCGTCCACGACCTAGTGAAGCCCCTTTTCAACCAGGTACTGACTGTCAGCGACTTAGCACTTAAAGCATAAATGTTATATCGGCTTGCTTAGGTCGCAAGCAACCTAATGAGAGGGAGTATACATGCGGCTTTGTTCTGGAGCTCGCTAGGTCGCTTCCTTTTTTGGCTCGCTAGGTCGTTGGATACTTAAATCGCTAGATCGCACTCAGCCTTAAGTCGTACATTCTTCATATAGTTAAACTCATTAGCTCGCTGCATGGATTAACTCATTTAGTACTTTAGGTCGCTAGCTCACTGTTGGTCTCGCATCCATGTTAGGTCGCTTGGGCTGTTAGGTCGTGCCACATTAACCTGCTCTATGGTCTAGGTCGTTAAGTCGCGTCTAAGTTGACTCATTCATACTCTAGGTCGTTGGGTCGCTGCCATATCTAGCTCGTTACATCTCTGATTCGTGAAAAAGAGGAGTTAACATTTATAATGTAATTCAAGTCTAATTTCTTTTGATTGTTTCTACTATCCTACCTCCTTCCTTTTCGGGGACGAAAAGTTTTGAGTGGGGGAAAGTGTAAAAACCCATAAATTTAACCGGTTTTAATAACGTTATTAATTGAAATTTTGTGGAATTTTAAAACGATAAAATTTTGAAATATAAATTGATATTTGGAATGCGTCTAGTTAAACATAGCAACCGGTAAATTTTCGTCCGAAAATATGAAAGTTTATTTCATGCGTAAATTTACTTCAATTTAATCAGTTAAAAAGCGATGAAAATAAAATGTTTTTGGAACCTAAATATTTTTACATAGAAAAATTATAAACCATCTTCTGAGCAAATTCAATTTTTCGTTTTTCCAAGTTTGGACTTCTTTAACTCCGTCGATCTTAATTTTGTGCGATTTTCTGGCATTTTCCGATAGTAGAAAATTCAGATTTTTATAATTCAATCGTACCACTGATATCCGTATTCCGTTTTGATCGTCTCGTGCGTTAATCTCAGTAGTATAATCTTTTGGGTGTTCGACGTTTGAAAGACAGCGAAATCTACAAAACTATTTCTGGATCGGTTCCACGATTAGACTTTTGGGTTTCCTAACTCCTTCATTATTCTTCCATGCGAATTCAAACAGCCGTGGAAATCAAATAGACGCTAGACTTTCATATTCTCAAAATCTATTATTATTATTTTCTTATTCCTACCGGTTCAAATATGGTTCTTTTGCTTTGAAGCAAATATAACTTTAAAAGTAAAATTTACTTGCCTGTTCATATTTTTTTTCAAAGCTGTGCATCCATCTCCTCTAACTTCATCTCCCCCCCTCTTTATTTTGGCCGCAACCACCTCTTTCCCTTTGCAACCGTGGATCCTTGCTCCTCCAAGTGACAAGCACACAGCTCCAACCAAACACCTTCCAAGATGGGGCCTTGAACCCGACCCAACGCCTCCTCACTTCGTCTCGCCAATGCAACTGACCTAAGCCAGCGACCGGAAGCTGTGCAACCATCCAGTCCGCCACCGTCCTCCTTCCTTGCAACCAGAACTGACCCACAATCTCCATCTCGCCTCTCTCTGGCCTCCGACCCTGACTCATGTCAGATCCATACCTGCTCCGCCATCCGAGGAAACCAGTCTCAGCCTTGTTCCTCCGCTATATAACAGCACTAACCCTGCACCGATCTTGGCCATGCAAGCCTGCTGTGACGCCCCACTTCTATACCCACGCTAGCCAAGGACACTACAGGGTAATGCCATCAACTAACATAGAGAATAAGGCTGGTTAGGAGCGACCATCTATAGCCTTGCTCTAACTATCTATTGAATACATCGACAATAGACATACCAAGTAGGTCGACATACCCAATGAATACTTAAAACAAAACCATAGGTGGTTGGAGAATCTATCAGAACAAAATATAACAACTCAAATGTAATATAAATAACAGAACAGTAGATCATCATATACACATATATTGATGCATAACAGAGTTTACAAACTGATACACGTCAAGTGGTAAATCAAACCACAATATACAGACGAATTCAAAATAATACATATATCAGAGTTACAATAAAAAGGACTACACAAAAAGCTTTAAAAAAAAGGAACAAGCTGGACAGTCCATGCGGAAGCAAAATTGGCTAAGTGCAAATGCACCTAACCTGAAACATCTCGGTCTGATCCGAGTATACAATACACGGGTCAGTCTAGCTAAACAAATCAGTTAGATAAACTGAACAACAATAACCTGCAAGGTCACAAAGTATAACAAATATCTCTAAGACAGATAACACGATCATCTAACAAAAAGATGAATCATATCATAACAAGCCTCGTATCATCAGCAACTCAGAGAAAAAAAGGTTATGAATATCCCAAAACAAGCCAAAAAGGCAATAACAAATCCAGTGAAGGTAACACAAGTTCCACAAGGTAAGTGCTATATATCTGCGGCTCAAAAAGACCAACACCGAAGGACGATACCTAGGGAATATACACAATGAAACATCAGAAAATCCTAATTGCAACAAACCCAAATATCTCATGAGCGGTGGTGAAGAAACCACTCCAATATCTCTCGAGCGGTGTTGAAGAAACCACTCCGATATCTCTCGAGCGGTGGTGAAGAAAAAAAACCACTCCGAAAGCAATACTAAAGGTAAGCAACAACCCCAAATATCTCTCGAGCCTGGGCAAAGGACCAACTCCAAAAGCGATATTAAAGGCAACAAGCCAGAAGGAGACAGTCCGAAGACACTATCCCAAAGGCAACATGTGTCACAAACTCCCAGAAAGGAATCCGAAAAGTGGTAACGTGAGTCCCATTACCACCCATTCGCACTAAACGGTTTACTATCCGTTAGTTAATTTCACACTCAAAGCAGTACAAAGTTTACCTCATTTCATCGGTAAACCAGACACAAAGGTCAAAACGTTCAAACGAATAGATTGGGAATTAACTGAGAAGATGAATGCACGTGTTCATTGCACGCGTTTTATCTAATCATTTGATTCTCCTCCCACTTCGCTCGGAGTGCGAAACCGTGTGTGTTTTAAACAGAATTTATAAATTGGAGAAACATGCTTTTAATGCAATTTAAAGGGATTATTTTATAAAAACCCATGGATGAAGTCAAAAAGGAATCATCAAGGTCAAATATGCATAAACAACTAATTGGAATCGACGTAGATCGATAAAAGTTGGAATCACAAACAAATAGGAAAACTAGGCAAAACAGGGGAACAGGAGAAGGTCGGTTAACCGGACTCTGAGCTCGGTCGACCGGCTCAGAAACAGAGAAGTGCTCTGGTAGCAGGTCGGTCGACCGGCCTACTGAGTTCGGTCAGCCGAACCCTGTTTCCAACACTTCCCAGCCTATCAAACGAGGGCCAATCTTGACCGCATTGCAATCGTTCGAGCAACGGCGCCAAGGGTTTATGCCAATCGACTACCCGGCACTATATGCTCCTCGATGCATCACCAAAAACATGTTCAAACATCAAAGTTAGGACTTTAAAGATTTGAACCCAAAACACTAAAAATTAGGATACTCACTAAATCAATCCAAACCAAAAGAAAATGCACATGAAAAAGTGTTAGGAATTCACACCCAATAATCAAAGATAATTATGGACAAAGATGTGAGATAAAAATCTCACCTTTAACCCTGAAACAAAGAAGAAGAAGAAGAAGCTCAATTGCAAGGAAAAGATCAACCACTCTCCACTTCAACTCTACTAGCTTCAATCTAAGATCAAAACAAGTATTTTCTGAGTTAGGTTTACGAAACTTTTTGAAATTGAAGGACAAAGAGTTGGAGAAGATGAAGAGGAGGCTTACAATATCTTCTCTTTGATTTTGGAGCAAGAATTCAAGTTGCAAGAAGAAACTAGGGCTTGGAATTTCTAATTCCTCTTCCATTCCCCCATTTTCAGTTTTAGCTTAGGTTTGGAGGTGAAAATGAGTGAATGGAAAGAGATGTGCTGAGCTAGGGTATTTAGTTAGCTAGTGGGCTGAACCCAAACCCAAAACCGAACTAGAAAAAGTAGCAAAATTCAACTTACTCCAAACATATCAAAGTTTATACTTAAAAAGATCGCAAACGCCATTTTGGACTCAATGGAGGTGGTCTTGAGTCCCAATTCGACCGTTTGCAGAAAGTAGCTTTTTGGACTATAATCCGACAAACGACGTTATATTTAAATAAAATATTTAAATATACAACCGATAAATATGCGGGTTGTTACACCTGCCGATGATCTCCTCTATCCTTCGTTGCCGAGCTCAAGCAGTGTTTTCCCTAGCCCTCTTTTTCTGTTACCTCTTGATTATATGGGTATGTATGTATATTTTTGTTTTGCAAATATGTTATAAAAGTTTGTTTATATATATATATATAAAGTTGTTATATATATAGTTACACAGTGTTAAAGTATTTTAAACTTATGTCTATACTTTAATATGAACTTTTGATACCGTATATATAATATGTCATATTTTATTTTATACATATAAGGTATGCATATTTTTTTACACAATTGTTTCAAATATGATATTATTTAGTACAATATACATGCTGTTGTTATATTATTAGGCATTGATAGTTGTTGTGTATATGGGTTATAAGTAATAGTATATATAAAAGTGTATATTTTATTTTATATCAGTTTATATATTATAAGTTAGTTTGTGTTATAGTCTTTTTATAGTAGCATATATGTATATGTTTAAAAGGTATATAAAAATGAATTCGTTTAGTGATTTGGGCAGTTGTTTCATATATATGTTTCTTCGCATATTACATAAAACCTTCGAAAGACAGCATATATATATGTTTATAGTAATATGCCTATAAATTATGTACATATTTGTTTATGAATATGACTAAAAAAAAAATTCTGGGCTATGGTATATAAGTATATCAGATCTGCTGTTTTATATTTGTTATATATTAATATCGGTAGTATATAAAAGTTATATATATATAATTATAGATACTTTGGTTTTATTATAAGTATTGTAAGGATGATGACTTTGGGAAATATGTATAATCTATAGTTATAAAGTGTATATATCATCATGTACTATTTATATTGGCTAATATATTGCTGATCCTGAAGTATATGACCGGTTGTTATAGTTTAAGTATTATATATAAGATATATTAATCTCATATGTTCTAATGAGGAGATTTACATAGTTTATTTTATATGAGGGTTGATGTACATAATCCATGGTTGCACGCATATAAGTATTAGTTTGGGAAATGATTTCATATACTGTATATATAATATATATGAGTCGGATATATATATATATATATATATATATGGGTTGGCTTATCTTTTGTTCAATGTCTTGGTTATATATATTTGTTTTAAATGTAAGTATTTTTCATTCATATTTACTTATTTCAAAATACAATGCATATGTGTGTGCGTTTTATTTTTTTTAACAATGGATTTTGAAATACATACTTACATATTTAAATTAATAGATGTTTGAATTTAGCACATAATTATATATATATATATATATATATATAGTTATATATAAGTTCACTAATACTAGTTATCATCATCGATCCAGTTCTGATTTGATTTCGTCCATTTCTACTTTTCAGTTTTGTTCGTCGACTCTGCCAGTCTTGCTTTGCATGGATTCGTAATACAATTTCGATGTCCGTATCAGTATGCATATTTGTGTCATCATCTATATTCTCTAGCCTCGAAAGGTGAGCAATCACTCTCGATTAATATTCTCTTATTTATTAAATTTGATTTCAATTGAAATGACAACTGAAATATACTGTTGTTAACTATTTACACTGTTATATATGCTATTACTTGTATCTGTTCACCTATGACATCTTACACCATTATCTGTTAATTATTTATGCGATGATAATCCCATTTGGTTGAAAATTGATTGATTGTTTGTCGTTATATTGAATGTTAAATTGTAATGAATAAAGTGATAAATATTATGCAATTGAATTTGACGGAGGATAGTTAAATTTGAATCGACATATGTGTTGAATTTGATTAGTACAAATTGTATAATATGACCCCTTAAATGTTTAATTATTTGATACGTAGGAAAATGGTTAATTACCCTTGAACCATTTACCCTTGAACCATTTGAATTTATGTTGTATTAATTTATGAAGTATGAAATTGAATAATTGACGTTAAGTGTAGAACCACATAAAATAATAGTGTAATAATCTTTAATCTACATGAAATGATAGTGTAGATTGTAGAAATAATTATATTAATTTGCACAAACAACAATGTGAATTAATACGGTTATTTCGGGATTGTTTGAATTAATTATTGGATTGTTATTGATTGTTGTTATTGATTGTTTATTTACTTTGACACCATCCCAGTTATCACACTGCAAGTTCCCTTTTCTATGCTCTGATTTTGGAATTGAAATGGAATCGGCTTGAAATGATAAATACCTAAATAACTGGACTTAGGATAGAAAATTAAATTAAACCCGATTGGTCAATAATTTGATTTAAAGTTTAAATTTAAATTTAAAGATCTTATTTGAATAATAATAAGGTTTTGAAACAAAATTTAAATTTAAATTTAAATGAAAGGAAACATATAATATTTAATAATCTGAAACAAAATATTGATAGAGTAATTGATGAAAGAACGTTGTTTAATTTAAGAAATGATTGAGTTAAGTTTGAAATTATTTAATAATTAAGTTTGGAATTATTTAATAATTAAGATTGGAATTATTTAATAATTAGGTTTTGAAATTTATTTGATAATTAAATTTGAAATTATTAATTACGTTTTGAATCATTTAATAATTAAATAAAATTGAATTATTTGATAATTAAATAAAAATTTGAATTCTTTGATAAGAAAAATTTAGCCTTTGAATAAGTAAATTTGAACTACGTTCATAAATGAAATTGGGTTTATTATGTAATTAAGTTTGGAAAGTTATTAAGTAAGTTAATAAGTGAAATTGAACTTCTTGAATATGTGAAATTTAGTTTCTTTATTAATTGAGTTCGAAGTTTGTAACTAAGTAAATAAATAAAATTGAATTTCTTTAACAGGAAATAAATGTGATTTATTGTAATTAATGAAAGACTTGTAATTTAAAGAATTTGATTTGATGAATTTAACTTAATTTTGTAAGATTTGATTATGAAAGTGAACTTAGGTAATCGATTTAATGAATTGGAATTTAAATAGAAATTGTTTTGAATGATAAATAAATTTAACGAATATTGTCTGAAATCGATAAATGAGTTTAAATTGATTTGAATGTTAAATTAAATTAATTTAAATGATTTCGGAATGAACCTTATATACGAACTTGAATCAATATTTGAATTGTTTTAAATAAAAGTTGAAATTGAAGTGTATGATTTTGAATTGGTAATTTAGAAGTTTTGAATCGTAAATCTTGGAAATTGATTTAGAAAGACAAATGAAATGTTGGTTACGAATTGAAATTGAAATTGAATTTGACTTAGTTTGAATTTATTAAATGACCAATCGGTGTAATAATCACGAAAGTTATTAAGGAAACCGGAATCGGTTATGGACATACTCTCTGTCTAAACTGAAAACCACTTAAATAACCATACGCGGAGTGTGATGCAGAATGAAGTGGTTGGAATGATGTACGTGATGACTGAAGAAAGAGAATGATAATGGATAGCCTTGACACTTGTGTCAAATTGGAAGTGACTAAAATAGGAGCCATGCCGGGCCAAATGGGGTTAGCCACCTCGAGCGAACACACTTCTTCATAACTACTACTCATTACTTGTTATCGATTGGTTCAACCTCGTAATTTTGGGAGTGTTGTTTCGCGGTGTTGCGATCGTTGCGGCGATGCGTTTTCACCAGTCCGGATCAAGCAAACGGTGGTTTCACTACCTTGGGTATTGCCTCATGTGCCTTGTCATACTGGTATCCCTATATACGGGACCACTGTGAATTTGTTTTGTGTTATACCTACGGAGTGCTCCCTGATATCCCACCAGTTTACGGTGGAGTTTACAGTGCTGTATAGACTATGACATTTATATAAAATGTGTTAAAGGGGATAATGGTAACGCCTTAACACTATTTTGATATTTTATATCACTGATAGACATTATCTATTTAGCATATATTACTACATAGTAGATAGTTTAACGGATCCTTAGAGGATGGTTATTCCAACCTTCTTTGAGTTACTTGTATTTCGATTGCTATTTTACTTGAGTTGTATTTATTGATATAAGAATATTAATCCTGACTCAAGTGTTTTGTGTTTTGCTTTACGCTCAGGTCAGACTGAGCGTACCAGTATTCAAGACTCACCTTTGGAGTTGGAGCTTCGCATGGAGATCCAGCTAACTATCAGCTTCCAGATGTTCGGTTGATTCTGGTGATGTATTCTGATTTTTGTATTTGACCATTGTATTCGAGATTACTGTTGTAACTTATTTAACTCTGTTATTTATAGTAGCTTCATGAACTGCTATCTTTTTCCTTCCGCTGCATATTATTACTCTGTGTCTGTGATTCTGTGATTATTTATTTATTATATATGTTCAGTTTTGCCAATTTAAGTTAACAATTCAGTATTTTGAATTATTTAAGTCCGACATGTGCGGATGGGAATAGTCCAAAAATAGCGGGTCGTTACATATATAGAATTGGATTTTTGAAAAGAAAATAAAAGAGTGAATTTGTATGCAAAATAATAATAGAGAATTTGAATAAATTAAAGGACAAATTAGAAAAGAATAAAAGTGATTTAAAATTCTAATGAATAAATTTCGAGTATGGAAAGGAAATTTTGAATAAACAGAAAAATAATGAATTTCAAACCATAAGTGTTATAAAAATGAAATGTTTTAATAACTTTTACTTGTTAAAGTATTTTATACAGTGATTAAGGATTTAAACAGAATTTTACTAGGGGAAATGGGTAGGAAATCTCGAGTGTTACTCGAGTAAACCCGAAGGCATTCTCGGGTTGGTTTTCAAAATCGCAAATTATAAAAATGGGTTAAACAAATTTTCTCTTTAAAACAATTTTAAGTATGGTCGGCTTAATTAACGTTTGATAATGTTAAGCTAAGACTTTATTACAAGTTTTGACTATTTTAGTTTAGAATGTTTTAAAATCCAATTAATACTTTAATTAAGTAGTTGATTTAAAATAAGTGTTAAAGTTAATTGACATTAAAGTTTTCAAATAAGTAATAATTTGTTTTCAAAGTTTAAGGAGGTTTTTAAAAATGTAAATTAAGATAATAATTATTATTAATTAATTATTTTGGAAAGTAATTAAGAATGA
Source organism: Allium cepa (assembly GCA_030765085.1). Classification (NCBI taxonomy): domain Eukaryota; kingdom Viridiplantae; phylum Streptophyta; class Magnoliopsida; order Asparagales; family Amaryllidaceae; genus Allium; species Allium cepa. The sequence continues at coordinate 603,139,125 of CM060945.1, read as the reverse complement.
TTAATTTATAATTGTAAGTAAAGATTTATTAAGTAATTTATAATTGTAATTGAAATTAATTAGGGGTTTATCAATCTTTAATTAATCAATTGGTAAATTAATAACTAAGTGTCTAATTTATTTGTAATTAAAAATTGTTAATGATAATTAATTTCAAAGATGGTTAATTAAAGGTTTTTAATGATAGGTTAGTGATTAATGAAAGGATAATTATTTATGGGTATTTGGATAATTAAAGATAATCAATTTCATGATTAAGGTTAATTACTTACATAATAAAGGTCAATTAAGTATTGATTAAAAAGTAATTAATTAAAATTGATTAAGTGATTAGGAATAATCATTTATTGTAATTAATTAAGAGTAATTAATTAAGAATAATTAATTAAATGATAATTAATTAAAAGTTGATTAATTTAAATTAATAAATGATTAAAGGACAATCAATCAAATGATTTGAAATCAATTAATGTAGACATGATTAATGACCCATCTGATTGAAATCAATCAGATAATTAATTGGGCTTACCTATAGATGTTTGAATTCCATTGATTGTCGAACTGTTTGATATTTCTGATATGTTGTGCTTTGTGCTATGAGTTGTTTCGGTGTGATCTGTGATGAATGAAATTTATTTATCTGCGGTGAATTTATATTACTTGTCTGTGAATGAACGATAAGCGTTAGAGATTATACCGCTATCAATATCGATGTGCTTAAATATGTGATGTGATGATTTATGATGTTGCACTATTGTGTAAACCCCTGGACTACACCATATACACACAAATATGGATTGCACGGGGGAAATTGGCTAAGTCACATATTTTAACAATTTTAAAGATTGAATTCTTGAATCCAAAATAGTTTTTGAATTTGAATTGAAAGCTTTTGAAAATGACTTTCAAAAAATAAAAGTTATTTTAAATTACTTAATAAAATTTGAAATTTAAATAATTTGATTTAAATGTGAATTCAATGATTTGGAAATTAAGGTATAAAAAGATTATACAAGTTATAAAGGTATTTATATGGTTTTAAACCATTTAAAAAGTATGGATTTGGAAATTTAAATTTAAACCCATGTTTTATACTTGAATGACTTTAACTTATGTAAATTGTAATCAGTTTTTTCCAAAACGAGAACTATTTGTTTCGAATAATAATAGCTTTCATAAAAAGAAAGAATTTCCAATTTATGTCGAAAGATTTCAAGTTGAAATGAAATTGTAATAGTTTGGAAAAAACTATGAACTAACCTTTGTGAAGACGACTAAATCTTGTTTTGAAATCGAAGAGAATTTTAATATCTTCCAGATAAAAGATTTGAATTGGTAATGGTTTGAAAGTTGTGAATTAAATATTTAATTGAAAGATCAAATGAGTTAATCCAATTGAAATGGAAGTTGTTTTGGAATTCGTGAATGGATCTTTGTGAAACTGAGTGAACTTTGTGAAATGAATCTTTTATTTAAAAGATTTAAAATGGTAATTTGTTTAAACCACTTGAAAGAAAAGTTTCGGATATTAAGTTGTGACTTAACTGAAATCCCATTATCCATATGTTTTTTAAAATATTGCGCTCATTATTCGGTTTAGCCGGGAGAGGACTTTGTGTCCCATTCCGAGTAATGATACGTCATTATGGATAGTATTTGAAGACCGGTGGTGAAGACCGGGCATTTTCAAGAACGAAAGGATAACCTGTCGATTGTTTCTGCACTGAGTCGTGCCGGTATAGAGATTTCCTTAGTGATGGGAAGTCCGATCGGGATTGTAAATACTCGGATTTGCAAGGGCTTCTGCGGAAGTGCCTTCGGTTCTGTTCGAACCCAGAAGAGACTTGTATGGATGTGTGTCTGACATTGCACATTGAGATGTAAAGCTGGTTTCTATCAAATACATTTCTGTTGGTGGCGAAGATTTATTCTCTTAGCTTAACACCCTTCTCTGAGATGTACGAGCTCAGAGGTTATGTAGTTGAAGGTTATCGGCGATATACTCCCAAGTTGGTAGTGTGGCATGCTAAGTGTTGCCCTGTGTTGAAGATCATTTGTTGATCATTTGTGATCGAAGCATGGCTTTATGAAAAAGCGTACCTTGTGGACGAGACTTCGTCGAGCCTCACAACCCGGTAATGGTCGAAACAGGAATCGTGGCAGCAAGGTTATTTAGGGGTAGCTCCTCTTGAGGGTATGACCATTTCCTTCTAGATAAAAAGTGGTATCATGGTATGGAGACCAAATATTTACTTATGTTGATTTTTCATGAAAGTGGTATCCTGGTATGATACTTTACTGTGTGGTTGTTGGATTGAGGGCCCTCGGATAAAGGTCGGTAACGACCGGGGGATGGCATGCTCATGTCAGTTGTTACCCAGTTACAGAGGTAACCCAGCCTTGTGTAGCAGAGGTCCGGTTAGGTTCTCGGGGGCGTCCCTCTAGAGGCGTTCCATTTTATGTGGGAAGTTCCTTTGCCTGACCATTTGTTGGAAATCCAAACAAAACAATACGAACCCAGTACGGTTTTAGTTGTAGAACCCGCCATTTAAAATGGTAGCTATAGTAGGCATATTATATTGGTACCTATGCTGGCTAACATTAATATTATATTTCTGAAAGGTTTTCTACACTATGCACTAGTAATAATATGAAATGGTTTTCGCATATCAAGCATTTTTGACTGTCATAAGGAGAAATCTCCTCCAAGTTTGCGCATGTATTGTGTGTGTGGCAGGAGGCCTTATGGTAGTTTCATTTTCCAAAGGCATTGCGGATTTCAATTTAAATTCTTTTGTTTGTTTCAAAGATAAAAATCATTTTTTTTACTCATACCAGTCCCATGACTGACCCGGAGTTTATTGCTCCTTTCCTAAACTCTGGGTGCCCACAATTTTCCACACGGCAAGTTTAGAGTTGGGTTTTTCAAATAGTCGAATAGGAGGAATTGATTTGATAACCTTCGAAGCCGTTTGGATTTGTGGGTCACATTTTTTACACTTTAGCTTTCTTGGCTGACCTTGCTTATCGTGGTGCAACTTGATGGTAGTTCGAGTTATCTTTAGTTTGAAGATGGTGTTGCATTCGCATCTTGGAGATGTATTATATTGAAGATATTCTTTTCCGCTGTTGTGTCTTGTATATCTGATAGTATTGATATCCATTGTATCATTGTATCTGAATATTGTATCAAATGTTATATATGATATTATCCATTTTCTTCCACTGTGTTGTACTTGATGTGTTATAAGCTCCGGCGAACCAGACTCGACGTTTGAATATGTGGCATTTGAATATGAGTGTCGTATTCGGTGTTAATTTTCGAAGGTCGAGTCAGGACCGCTACACCGGCCTACCCCTAACTTGGATAGACCGAATATGTTATCACCCTGGGTGTCCCCACCCTTATCATGAGCGCTCCTTCCATGCACAACCGTACCCATTCGCTATTATGCGGGGAACAAAGGGTCTCATCCACTATAATGTGCGGGAATATCACTCCAATACTAGTATATATAAATATACTACTCTATATATAGTCATCTAACATATAATTTTAAATCTATCAATTAAATAAAGCATCAATTAATTTAAATTTAAAATTCAAAAGTGGTAATCCAAATTAGTGAAGGATTCTCACTTTTGATTTTTATATTGCAGTCCACCTCATCTCGAATTTTTTTATTTCACAATTTTTAGACCTCGTATAAAAAGATTATAAAATTTCATAAGAATTCAAATTTGACAAATAAATTATTTAAACTAATTATAATCAGTATCAGAAGCTTATCACCTTAAATCTTTCTTCCCAGACATACTCTGATGTAGCGACCTAGAATTTTGAAACAATTAATTTGAAAATATTTAATTAATTTTAAATATTTGAATGATGATTTGACTTGAATTTCAAATTATCAGAATGAATTTGGTGATTAAATTATGGAGTTTAATCAATTGAAAGTTGAATAAAAGTTTGAACCTACAATTTTAAGCCGATTAAAAATATTTCAAGGGCTTGTAAAATTCATATTGATAATACTGAAGATAATCGAAGCTTCAGAATTGAATTTAGAAGTGATTGGATCAGTTTTGAAATTATATCGTTTGAATCGATATTTAAAAATAGCCTTCTGAGGCACAGTCTCGGAATTCGACGAAACCAGTTCCATTGGATCCGTAACATTGAATTATTACTGGGTTTCAATTTTCGTAGCATTTGGATTTGTTGTGTGAGCGTACGATGCATAAACGCGTTGAAATTTAAATCGAATTCAATTTAAATTTAAACTTATAATTGGTCACATCAGCATGTTACCTTCCTTAACTAACGCCTTAAATCATGCAGAAAATCACGAAGAGATCGTGTAAACAATGCCTCTACCCATTTTTAAATAACCATCTCCCTCTTCAGTTTTCAAAGGCAGAATCAAACGAAAATTTAATGGCCGAAGCCCCTTTCTCAGATTCAAAATAATAAAAAATGGCCAATGCCTTGTTCAACAACTGGAACGCGATTTCCTTTCCCTACCCTTCAGAACGAAATCACTTCAAAAAAAAAAATAGCCGATGCCTCGTTCAACAACTGGAACGCGATTTCTTTTCCCTACCCTTCAGAATGAAATCACTTCAGAAAGAAAAAACAAATGGCCGAAGCCCCCTTTCTCGTTCAATTCACTAAATCGTGCCTCACTCTCTCTCGTTCAAATAAATGGCCGCGACATCAAAATTGAAAGGTGCGACTCGAGTTCGAGCGCCTCGCGCACGCGTAGGCATGGGAAGATGGAGGGGCGAAGACATTAGGGTTCACGTACGCGAGGTGATGTCGCGATTCATGGGGAGCTCGATTTCGAGCATCATGAAGTGGAGGCGGGTGCGGCGCTCGCTGCAGGTGGCGCCAGGAAAGCCCGAGCGAGGCAAATTCGTGAGGGCGGCAGCTTTGGGATGGAGCAGCGACGGCGATGGTATCGCGATGGGGGAAGGAGGCGAGTTCATCTCGATCAATGCAGCTCGAACTCGAGCAAGGCCGAGGGCTAGGGTTCGATTCTGTAAGTGATAATCTGTTTAATTTTTTTTTTCTAATTTCAGTTTAACTGCATATGTATATAAAATAAAAAAAAGAAAAGAAAAATAAATATATATATATATATATAGTAATCTCAAAAGGATTTTTAAATTGATTTGATTTTTGAGAAGGAAATTCAATTGTTGTTGAAACAAACGTATTAGTTAATTTAATTTTTATGGTAAGTAATTATTCAATTAGTTCAAAATAATTTTTACAGGGGAAATTAGTTAAAATATAATTTTTTAGTAAGAAAAAGAAATTTAATAATTAGTTGGATAAATTGAATTATGGGGTAAGTAAATTAAATCTATTAAATGAAGATTAGTTTTGAATTTAATTTCTTGTTAAATCAAATTGTTAAAAGGAATTTGTTAGTCAAAATAAAATCACGGGTTAATTAAATTATCAAGTGAAATTTAGTAGTTCGATTTTATCCGAATATTAATGAATTGTATAAAATTGTGTATACAAGGTCTAAAATGATGAAATCAAGCCGGAAATGGAAAATGGACTGCAAACGGAAATAAAGGTGAGATCTTCTCACTCAAATTGAAAATTTGGATTGCAGTTATTGATTGCTATTTGATTGTGATATTAGATATAGTAAGATATATCTATATATAGCAATATATATATTGGCATATGTATATATTGGAGTTGTTGATTTCCCACATTATATAGCGGATGAGACCCTATTGCGCCGCCTATTAAGCGGATAATATTTTATAAATCCCATATACCGCGATATCCTGTCTTGAAATGGGATTGGTATTGTGCTAATGTCTGTGGATGTAGGGAAACAGGTTGGAGGGATCCAACTGGATTCCTCAACCGTATTTATTTATTTACATATATTGTGATATTTGATTGATTATCATATCGATATATGATGTTTGGATGCCATGATTTATTTGTTGGTGTGTTGCATCATCGGATCCATTTTTGAAGTTTAAAAATAACGATTTTGGTTTTTAAGGGATTTTTAAAGTGATTTTTGAAATTATACGTTTATTAAATTTTCGAATTGATTCATTTTAAATAATTAAAACGTTATACATTTTTATGTTATAAAAATTAGGATTTTGTGAAATATAACCAAATTAAGAATTATTGAAATAAATAGTGATTAATTTATAAAATGGTTTAATTTGGAATTTTGAATTATTAGAAAGGATGTATTTAAAAGATTTTTTTTAAAAAAAATTGATATTTATAAATTAAAAATATTGGAATTATAAAACGAGTTTATTAAGTGTTAAAATAAAGTATAAAATGGATTTAATTGAAAATTATAGATTTAAAAATTGTGAAGATTACAAAATGAATAGATGTTGTAAAATAAAAGATTTATAAGTAATTAACTTATAAACTGGATTTTGGGCATTTAAATGGGATATTAATAGAAATTGTTGATAAAGGAGATTTTATAATGTAACGACCCGGAATTTTGAGCAATATCAATTTTATAATCTTTGATAATAATTAAATTGATTTGATCATTTTAAATTATACATTGACAAGTTAAAATTTATTTTAAAGATTAATGATAATATTTGTTAATATCTATTAATATTTTTCTTAACAATATAAATAGGCAAGATTAAATTAATTGAATTTATAATAATTTGATTTTTGAAATATTTAATTTGGTAAATAAGAAGTTTTTAATGTAATAAAACTTTGTATTCGAATTGTAATATATATATATATGAATGTAAATATTGTGATTTGATATTTGTTTTAAAATTTAATATGGAAATTTACAAATTTAATGTTAGAATTTTTCTATTTGAAATGTGTATATATATTTGTATATATATGTTTTAAATAGGAATTTATTAATTTGAATTTAATAAGTGTTTTAAAAAAAATGTATATAATTTGAGATTTTAAAAGTCAATTTGATTTATACTTTTGGAAATGATATTTAAGATTTAAATTTAAAATTCTTTTGTTTTAATAGGCTTTCGTTTTTAATTTTTACATAAGATAAATTGTTTTAAAAATTTTATATAAAGAATTAAATAGAAGTTTCAAGCATATAAACATTAAATTGAATTAAAAATGTAAGTTACTTGATTCATATGAATATTACATAATAAAATAAATAATTAAGCATTAAAATACATTACATATATATTCACATTACATGCAAAATTTAAAATAAATTATAAAAATTTAAAATAACACTTGTAAGGATATTAAATTATGTAAGTTACATTTGTAAGAATATAAACCTTTAAAGAGACACATGTCATTCTTTTGTAAATATAATTCAAAATTTAACTTGTAAAAACAAGAACAGGTTTTTCTTTCAGCTAAGGTTACTTTCTTCTTTCAAACAAAAATACAAATCTAAAAAAAAATGCAAATCTGAATGAAAGAAAAAGGAAATGGAATCTGTAAATCTGGATTCAAATCAAATGCAAGATCACCATCAAAATTATCATCCAACTCAGAAATCAACTACAAGTAAAACTTCAACAAATCTGGAAATTCAAACATGCAAGAGCTGGAATCAAATATTCAACATGCAAATAAAATTGAAGCCTGGAATATCCAGCTTCTGTTTTCTGGAAAATTACAGGTGAGTAAAACAAATTTTAAAAATAGTTTCAACTTGATTTACTCTTTGTTATATGTATGTATGAAAATCATAAGTTTACCTGAATTCTTGGATTTTGAATGAATGCATGCTCTGGAAGTAAGAATAGTGAATGCCTGAGAAGTAAAAACTTTTGCTCCGTCTTCTGTTTAAATCAGGTATGTAAATAAATTCTTAAAAACAGTTTATTTTGGATTTCATTTAGTTATGTGTAGGAATCTATGATGTTTTACTTGATTTCTGGGATTAAAAAATGGATGCATGCCTATCTGTTTTCATTGATTATCTATATGGTAAAGAATATATACTGTATTATCATAACAGTTTGAAACTTTCATGATAAATTCAATATCTTATTATTTAATTAGATTTGGCCTTCGATTTGTAAACAAAAGTTGTTTGGGAACAAGAAATCTATCATCTAAAAATACTTGTAAGTTTTAAAAGTAAATAATTAGTTTATTTTTTTTAAAATTTATAGTAAAATCAAAGTATGGATCAAAAATTAATTAAATCAATATTCAGTTTTGATTGCATGTATGAAATAGCCATTGAAAATTATGAATTTTAGTGTGATTATCATGATTTTTAATGAGTTAATTAGTGAGTATTTTGGGATTTAACGATTTGGGGTTTTCGGCCAAATCACGGTGACCCACGGCAAATTTGACATCGCCGTTGATCTTGACGGAGGAGTAGGCAACAGGGGTCATGCGAAAAATGCTCTTGGATTTTATCATAGATGGTGGCGTCCAGAATTGATTGTTGTAGGTTTTAGCAACATGGAAGTGTCATTGTTGTTCAGATGGAATTCTCGGCATCATAACTCAACCGAAAACTGTCGCGAGTAGGGCTATGGGTTCGAGGTGACGTAGGGGAGTTACAGCAGCGGTGGCAAGGTTACTCGAGGCCGGGGGTTGCCGTGGAGGATTGGTTTGCAGGCGATGTGGTTTCGAACTGTGTTGCTCGTTTGGGTTCGAAGGCTAATTTTTGATTCTGAAGCATAATTGTTTTTCTGGGTTGAGTGTTGGGATGGATGGGTTGATCGTGACTTGTCGAGGTCGGAATGATGGTCGTTGGTGGCTGGAAGAGCGATGCACTTTGCACGGTGCAAAAGGGGTATCAGGAAGTATGGGTTCTGGAACGTGAGGGGAGGAGACTCGAAGATTGTATCGTGTTTTTTGATGGTCTGACTCGAAGCAAGGGGTAGGCAGGGGAGACTCGGGGTGTTTTCACGTTTTACTCGGGATGTTACTGGGTTTTTCTGTGGTTTACTCGAGTATTTAGGTATTCAGGCTTTAGTACAGAAGTTAGATATGATTAATACAAATAATATTTGTTTTTAGAAATAAAGTCTTTAAAACAAAGGTTGAACAAGTTTCAAATTAAAATTGTTTCAAAGTTATGTTTTAAAACAAGTTTATATATTTTAAAATATGGAGTTTTAAAATAAAATGAGTGGATTTTAAAATAAAGTTTGTACTTAAACTTTAATAAATAAATTTGGAAAGGTTTTTAAGATTTTAAAAAAATATATGTTTAAATTATAATTGATTTCCAAATATTATATTTTATTTAAATGAAGTTTAATGATTTAGAATTTGATAATCAATTGTAATAAAGATTATCTTTAGTTATTTTGAATTTGATTTATTTAAAGATAATTAAATTTGTAAAGATAATTGAGATAATTAAATCATTTTTAATTATCAAGTTTTATTTGTTAATAAATGATTTAATTAAGATGATATTTTCTTAATTAAGAACCTTTATAATATAAAAAGTTAAGAATCATTTAATTAATTTTAAATGATTAAGTTAAATAGTTATTTAAGTAATTAACTTGTGATAATCATTTTGGATTAATCTAATATAATAACTTAGGGAAGTAATTAAAGAAATTAAGTGGTTAATTACTAAAGGTAATTAAATAAAGGATAATTACCTTATTAAAAGTAATTAAGTAAATGTGATTAAGAGTCAATCACTTTAGTTATTAATTAAGGACTTAATTAATAATTAGTTAAAGGCCTAAATTATTTGAATAATGATTAAAAGAAAGAAAAAAAGATTGAGAGTAATTAATTTAGTGATTAATTACATGTTAAGGTAATTAATTAAGAAAAGGAATTTAATTAATGAAGTGATCATTAATTAATGAAAATGATTAATTATTTATTTATTAATAATTTAAGAATAATTAATTAATAATTTAGTTTTTAATTACTAAATGTAATTAAAGTAATTAATCAAGTGTGATTAATTAAAAGTAATTAATCAGGTATGATTAAAGGATAATTAAGGAATAATTATCAGGATAATTGAAGAATAATTAATCAAGTATGATTAATTTTAAAAGGTAATTAAGAGGTAATTGCTTAGTTTAATTTGAAAATAATTAATCATGATGATTAATTAATATGAATTACTTAAAGTAATTAGGTGATAATTAATCAGGGAGGATTAATTGAAATGGATAATTAATTAATGTTAGTTAATTAATTAATTTGTAATTAATTAATGAATAAGGAGTTGGATTGAAGATAATCTAAGAATTTAATTTAAGGATTGGTTAAGTCAATCAAGTTGGAATCAAACTTGTTTATGAATGATTAATGATTGGATGATATATATATATATATATATATATATATATATATATATATATATATATATATATATATCATTGGATGAATTAATGATATTGGATGTTATTGGATGACATTGATTGATGGGTGATGATGTGAATATGTTATATCTGGGATGTGGTTTATATGCTGCTTTGTGATATGTATAGATGCATGTGATAATAGATGCTTATCTATCTGTGTTGTGAATACACCCATTTATGTTAAGTGATATTTCTAAATATCTATTGTTCAAATCCCTTAAGTACAACTTGGACATTAAAATGGCGTTTGGTTTCGGTGAGACCGGGATCGGGTTTCCATATTTGGATATCCGAAAACCACATCGATTCCAATTAAACGTAGGTCGTTAATCCAAGTGGAACAAGTGAAGACTCGAGGTGAAAGGGCTATACATCAGTATAACTCTGTGGGTGATTCCGTAATGAGTTTGACAGAATAGTGCTTATAGATTCGAGATGGTTATTCAGAGTGCAAGGGCTATGGTCATTGACTCTGAGGGTGATTCCAAAATGAGTGCAACGAGATAGTGCCTTCGGTTTCGTTCGAACCCGGAACGAACTTGTATGGATTGAATGCTTTCAGCACATCGTCAGGCGGACGATGAGCATTCTAAGATAATGGGTCCTATAAAGGTAAGCGCAGCCTCAAGCCTCATCAACCGGGAATGGCTAAAACAGGGAAGGTGCAGCAAGGCTTCGTGGGTCGCTCCCGTTGGAGAGCGAGATACATCCCTGTCTAGAAGTCCCTTTATATTTCGGCTGTGTGGGCAGTTGGAACTGCAGCCAACTGCGGAGTGGTCTTGTTCGGGACTGTTCAGTAAGGAATGGTTCCGGCCTTGTGTTGCAGGGGATGAAGGGAGTAAACCTCGGTACGGTGATCTAGGCCACGTACTGTGACGGGCGGTACACCAGTAGCCCTGCCATTGATGGAAACCCATTTTTCCCTACAAGACCCTACGGTTTTGTTTGTATTACCCACTTTTGTAGCTAGTAGCTGGAATTTAATAGATGTAACAATTTCGGCTATTTCATATTTACTTGAAAACCCTAGACACTATTATAATGTCACTGGATTTCCTATCAAATGTTTTGGTTAGCGTAAGGTAAAAACTTTTCCATGTTTATGTGTGGGAAGTCTTACGTGATACCTTTCTTTTCAAAGAATATTCTAAAGTTAAGCAATCTTAAACCGTTTACTCACACCAGACCCCTGTCTGACCCGAGTGTTTATTTTCTGTTTTATTAAACTCTTGGGTACTCATATTATATATGAGTAGTCAAGTGATTCAGGTTATCTTTTGACGAAATCTGGAGGAGCTACGGAGCAGGAGGCTTCAGCTTGTAGATATATGGTTAGAGTTTCCGCTGCGTGTTATTCTGTGTTGCTGTTCTTGTATTGTATTAGACAGAAATGATATAACTGTCTAAATTGAGATATTTTGATGTGTACTCTAATGTATATGATACTATGTATATGTTCTATATTATATTTAAATCTCCGCTGTGAGATTCTGATGTGTTGTTTTCTTTTCTTCTCTTTCTTTTCTTCCTCTATCCCTTTCTTTCTTAATTAGTGATGCGATTTTCCGGGAATGGAAATGCGGGTCGCTACATTTGGTATCAGAGCATTAGGTTGAGTGAATACCTAGGCTCTGGAGAGGTGTCTATCTTGAGAGAGCGTACTTGTAATTTTTATATATAAATATATATTTATATAACTACCTAATCTGTTGGGTTATCTGTTTGGATTTTCCAACATAGGTTATAAAAGTAGATAAGGTAGGAGTGTGTGGAACACGACTACCACTAATGGAAGAGGTTTATATGTTGTGGTTGGAGGTGTTTATCGAGATTGTAGACCTAATACCGTCTCGAATAAGTTTTGTAGATTGGTGAAAGAATTTCTTTGAGTCCAAAGGATGTATTTTCAAGAATTGGTGTATATTCTTAAAGTGTGGGGTTGATTTAATCTCGAGTGAGCGGGATTTCCTAGAGTCGAGTTGAATTTTTCCCCTGAGGAGAAGCAAGTGGTGGTATCTTGATAGCTTCAGGAAGGAATAGCTATATGATGAGGTGCCATTCCATAGATGGTTCTGAAGAGGTTCTTTTGGAGCCAGATTTAGATGGTGTTGGAAGAGCATTGATGTCTGCTGCAGTGAAGATTCGATGTTTAGAGATTCTCTGGATCTCAAGTAAGGATGTCTTATCTTGGTTGAAGTATGAGACTAAGGTCGATAAGTTACCTCAATTCGGACATGGTCTCAATTGTTTTCTTAAGGAGATAAGTGGTTGGTGTTGGTTTGGAGCCGAGTTTCTTGAGAAGATGTCAACTCGTCTCAAGGATTTTTGGCGGAATTGAGTGTTAGTTTTGTGTTTCAGAAGTTTGTGGTTAAGGAAGATCTTTGGTTTAGCGGTATCTTTGAGGTGAATTTTGGAAGTAGTAGCATGGATCTGTTTCTTAGATGATTCTGTAATCTTTGGGATTCTACTATCGGCAGACTAGGCAGATTGTGAAGGCTTATTTTACTTTGGAAGGTTCAACGGAGTGAGATATCTGTTGGAAGTGATCTATCAGTTTTTCTGATAGGTGAGCCATTCTGGAAAGATTTATCTTGATTAGGAAAGTTGTTTTAGTTGGGGAGATAGTTCTTTGGAATCAGAACTGAGTGGAATCGCAAAAGTGACTTGCGATTAGTTTGGGAATCTTTGAGTATTCTTGGTTTGAGATTGAGGCATCTCAAGTAGAGGTGAAAGCTATGAAAGTAGTCGGAGGTTTTCCAGATGATTTTGGATGAATTCAGATGTTGACCTGAATCATAGATCGAGTTTTCTTATCAACTTGGAATTAAGGAGTAATTTTGATGATTCAACCATGAAGAGGGATAACTCTTGGAGCGAGAAGAGTTTGTTGAGGCAGCTCAAGATTCTTTGGAGAAGGATTGATCATCTTATTCTAAGTTGAGATTCTGCTAAGATGTTTTGACCAAGTGGAATGGTCACTAAGATTTTATGAGTCGAGTGAACTGTATATGGAGAAAGATTTTGCTTATGTTCTTCGATAGCATTCTTATCTGCTCTAGATCAGAGTTGTGCAGCGGAACCGAGCTAGCAGTTATTCTAGAATGGGAGCAACCGGGAGTTGCAGTTTTCTTGGAGTAGAGGATTTCTACTGGAAATTCAAATACGTAGGAATTTTCTGGAGTTTGAAGATAAGTTTGTCAAGTACAACTATTTAGCTATTCCAGATAAGAGAGATAGGTTTGAAGTCCATTGATGCTTGTGGTACAAAGTCGTGTTTTGGATTTTAGCGAATTATTTTTGGGAAAGCCATTTTGTTGAGTAGGATCTGGAGATTTGGTTTGAATTGGTGCTGATGTTTCTTGAAGCAATCAGCAAGGGTTAGGCTGATCAGGAATATTGGAGGTGACTCAGAGCATCTGAAGAGTTGTGCAGTTAAGAATTGAGAAATTTTGGAATATGCAGTTAGAGTTTGGATATTGAATTGGTTTTATCCAATCAAAGGAGATATAAGAATGGGTAAAACTGGAGAGTTCACTCTGGAGGTATTTTGAGTTAGCTGTGTTCTCTAGAGATTTGATTTTGATCTACAGGATTGAATTGTCAGTTTGGATAACTGGAATTCATTATATTTCATATCTCTGAGGAATATGTGTATGATTCTTTGAGTGATAGAATAAGCAGTTAAGAAGGATTTGGTAGTTGGGCTGGATTTGAATTTCATCTGATATCTTGTTCAGATTTGAAGGATCAGATGAGGGAGTTCTTGGTTTTAGTAGTATAGTTAATTAAGATTTTGTAGAGCGAGAATTCCAGTATTGGTACCTGGAAAATTCTTGATAATATTAGGAAGTTCTATTCAGAATTTTACTGAATAAATAAAATTGTTTGTTTGAATTGGTTGAATTGGTTGCTATGATTGGTAGTGTATGATTGATTGTATGATTGCTAATTTAAATTCTAAAGCTGGGTTATTAAATTATCTTTGCTTTTAAATTTCGGGGACGAAATTCTTTCAAGGGGGAAAGAATGTAACGACCCGGAATTTTGAGCAATATCAATTTAATAATCTTTGATAATAATTAAATTGATTTAATCATTTTAAATTATACATTGACAAGTTAAAATTTATTTTAAAGATGAACGATAATAATTTGTTAATATCTATTAATATTTTTCTTAACAATATAAATAGGCAAGATTAAATTCTTTTGAATTTATAATAATTTGATTTTTGAAATATTTAATTTGGTAAATAAGAAGTTTTTAATGTAATAAAACTTTGTATTCAAATTGTAATATATATATGAATGTAAATATTGTGATTTGATATTTTTTTTTAAATTTAATATGGAAATTTACAAATTTAATGTTAGAATTTTTCTATTTGAAATGTGTGTATATATTTGTATATATATGTTTTAAATGGGAATTTTATTAATTTGACTTTAATAAGTGTTTTAAAAAAAAAATTATGTATATAATTTGAGATTTTAAAAGTCAAATTGATTTATACTTTTGGAAATGATATTTAAGATTTAAATTAAAAATTTATTTGTTTTAATAATCTTTCATTTTTAATTTTTACATAAGATAAATTGTTTAAAATTTTTTATATAAACAATTAAATAGAAGTTTCAAGCATATAAATATTAAATTGAATTAAAAATGTAAGTTACTTGATTCATATGAATATACATAATAAAATAAATAATTAAGCATTAAAATACATTACATATATATTCACATTACATGCAAAATTTAAAATAAATTATAAAAATTAAAAATAACACTTGTAAGGATATTAAATTATGTAAGTTACATTTGTAAGAATATAAACCTTTAAAGAGACACATGTCATTCTTTTGTAAATACATTTCAAAATTTAACTTGTAAAAACAAGAACAGGTTTTTCTTTCAGCTAAGGTTACTTTCTTCTTTCAAACAAAAATACAAATCTAAAAAAAAATGCAAATCTGAATGAAAGAAAAAGGAAATGGAATCTTTAAATCTGGATTCAAATCAAAAGATCACCATCAAAATTATCATCCAACTCAGAAATCAACTGCAAGTAAAAGTTCAACAAATCTGGAAATTCAAACATGCAAGAGCTGGAATCAAATATTCAACATGCAAATAAATTTGAAGCCTGGAATATGCAGCTTCTGTTTTCTGGAAAATTACAGGTGAGTAAAACAAATTTTAAAAACAGTTTCAACTTGATTTACTCTTTGTTATATGTATGTATGAAAATCATAAGTTTACCTGAATTCTTGGATTTTGAATGAATGCATGCTCTGGAAGTAAGAATAGTGAATGCCTGAGAAGTAAAAACTTTTGCTCTGTCTTCTGTTTAAATCAAGTGAGTAAATAAATTCTTAAAAACAGTTTATTTTGGATTTCATTTAGTTATGTGTAGGAATCTATGATGTTTTACTTGATTTCTGGGATTAAAAATGGATGCATTCCTATCTGTTTTCATTGATTATCTATATGGTAAAGAATATATACTGTATTATCATAACAGTTTGAAACTTTCATGATAAATTCAATATCTTATTATTGAATTAGATTTGGCCTTTGATTTGTAAACAAAAGTTGTTTGGGAACAAGAAATCTGTCATCTAAAAATACTTGTAAGTTTTAAAAGTAAATAATTAGTTTATTTTTTTTAAAATTTACAGTAAAATCAAAGTATGGATCAAAAATTAATTAAATCAATTTTGAGTTTTGATTGCATGTATGAAATAGCCATTGAAAATTATGAATTTTAGTGTGATTATCATGATTTTTAATGAGTTAATTAGTGAGTATTTTGGGATTTAATGATTTGGGGTTTTCGGCCAAATCACGGTGACCCACGGCAAATTTGACATCGCCGTTGATCTTGAGGGAAGAGTAGGCAACAAGGGTCATGCGAAAAATGCTCTTGGATTTTATCATAGATGGTGGCGTCCAGAATTGATTGTTGTAGGGTTTAGCAACATGGAAGTGTCATTGTTGTTCAGATGGAATTCTCGGCATCATAACTCAACCGGAAACTATCATGAGTAGGGCTGTGGGTTCGAGGCGACGTAGGGGAGTTACAGCAGCGGTGGAAAGGTTACTCGAGGCCGGGGGTTGCCGTGGAGGATTGGTTTGCAGGCGATGTGGTTTCGAACTGTGTTGCTCGTTTGGGTTCGAAGGCTAATTTTGGATTCTAGAGCGTAATTGTTTTTCTGGGTTGAGCGTTGGGATGGAGGGGTTGATCGTGACTTGTCGAGGTCGGAATGATGGTCGTTGGTGGCTGGAAGAGCGGTGCACGTTGCACGGTGCAAAAGGGGTATCAGGAAGTATGGGTTCTGGAACGTGAGGGGAGGAGACTCGAAGATTGTATCGCGTTTTTTGATGGTCTGACTCGTAGCAAGGGGTAGGCAGGGGAGACTCGGGGTGTTTTCATGTTTTACTCGGGATGTTACTGGGTTTTTGAGTGGTTTAATCGAGTATTTAGGTATTCAGGCTTTAGTACAGAAGTTAGATATGATTAATACAAAGAATATTTGTTTTTAGAAATAAAGTCTTTATAACAAAGGTTGATCAAGTTTCAAATTAAAATTGTTTCAAAGTTATGTTTTGAAACAAGTTTATATATTTTAAAATATGGAGTTTTAAAATAAAATGAGTGGATTTTAAAATAAAGTTTGTATTTAAACTTTAATAAATAAATTTGGAAAGGTTTTTAAGATTTTAAAAAAATATGTTTAAATTATAATTGATTTCCAAATATTATATTTTATTTAAATGAAGTTTAATGATTTAGAATTTGATAATCAATTGTAATAAAGATTGTCTTTAGTTATTTTGAATTTGATTTATTTAAAGATAATTAAATTTGTAAAGATAATTGAGATAATTAAATCATTTTTAATTATCAAGTTTTATTTGTTAATAAATGATTTAATTAAGATGATGTTTTCTTAATTAAGAACCTTTATAATATAAAAAGTTAAGAATCTTTTAATTAATTTTAAATGATTAAGTTAAACAGTTAATTAAGTAATTAACTTGTGATAATCATTTTGGATTAATCTAATATAATTACTTAGGGAAGTAATTAAAGAAATTAAGTGGTTAATTACTAAAGGTAATTAAATAAAGGATAATTACCTTATTAAAAGTAATTAAGTAAATGTGATTAAGAGTTAATCACTTTAGTTATTAATTAAGGATTTAATTAATAATTAGTTAAAGGCCTAAATTATTTGATAAATGATTAAAAGAAAAAAAAATTGAGATTAATTAATTTAGTGATTAATTACATGTTAAGGTAATTAATTAAGAAAAGGAATTTAATTAATGAAGTGATCATTAATTAATGAAAATGATTAATTAATTATTAATTAATAATTTAAGAATAATTAATTTATAATTTAGTTTTTAATTACTAAATGTAATTAAAGTAATTAATCAAGTGTGATTAATTAAAAGTAATTAATCAGGTATGATTAAAGGATAATTAAGGAATAATTATCAGGATAATTGAAGAATAATTAATCAAGTATGATTAATTTTAAAAGATAATTAAGAGGTAATTGCTTAGTTTAATTTGAAAATAATTAATCATGATGATTAGTTAATATGAATTACTTAAAGTAATTAAGTGATAATTAATCAGGGAGGATTAATTGAAACGGATAATTAAGTAATGTTAGTTAATTAATTAATTTGTAATTAATTAATGAATAAGGAGTTGGATTGAAGATATTCTAAGAATTTAATTTAAGGATTAATTAAGTTAATCAAGTTGGAATCAAACTTGTTTATGAATGATTAATGATTGGATGATATATATATATATATATATATATATATATATATCATTGGATGAATTAATGATATTAGATGTTATTGGATGACATTGATTGACGGATGATGATGTGAATATGTTATATCTGGGATGTGGTTTATATGCTGCTTTGTGATATGTATAGATGCATGTGATAATAGATGCTTATCTATCTGTGTTGTGAATACACCCATTTATGTTAAGTGAAATTTCTAAATAACTATTGTTTAAATCCCTTAAGTACAACTTGGACATTAAAATGGCATTTGGTTTCGATGAGACCGGGATCGGGTTTCCATATTTGGATATCCGAAAACCACATCGATTCCAATTAAACTTAGGTAGTTAATCCAAGTGGAACAATTGAAGACTCGAGGTGAAAGGGCTATACGTCAGTATAACTCTGTGGGTGATTCCGTAATGAGTTTGACGGAATAGTGCTTATAGATTCGAGATGCTGATTCAGAGTGCAGGGGCTATGGTCGTTGACTCTGAGGGTGATTCCAAAATGAGTGGAACGAGATAGTGCCTTCGGTTTCGTTCAAACCCGGAACGAACTTGTATGGATTGATTGCTTTCAGCACATCGTCAGGCGGACGATAAGCATTCTAAGATAATGGGTCCTATAAAGGTAATCATAGCCTCAAGCCTCATCAACCGGGAATGGCTAAAACAGGGGAGGTGCAGCAAGGCTTCGTGGGTCGCTCCCGTTGGAGAGCGAGATACATCCCTGTCTAGAAGTCCCTTTATATTTCGGCTGTGTGGGCAGTTGGAACTGCAGCCAACTGCGGGGTGGTCTTGTTCGGGACTGTTCAGTAAGGAATGGTTCCGGCCTTGTGTTGCAGGGGATGAAGGGAGTAATCCTCGGTACGGTGATCTAGGCCACATACTGTGATGGGCGGTACCCCAGTAGCCCTGCCATTGATGGAAACCCATTTTTCTCTACGAGACCCTACGGTTTTGTTTGTATTACCCACTTTTGTGGCTGGTAGCTGGAATTTAATAGATGTAACAATTTCGGCTATTTCATATTTACTTGAATACCCTAGACACTATTATAATATCACTGGATTTCCTATCAAATGTTTTGGTTAGCGTAAGGTAAAAACTTTTCCATGTTTATGTGTGGGAAGTCTTACGTGATACCTTTCTTTTCAAAGAATTTTCTATAGTTAAGCAATCTTAAACCGTTTACTCACACCAGACCCCTGTCTGACCCGAGTGTTTATTTTCTGTTTTTTTAAACTCTTGGGTACTCATATTATATATGAGTAGTCAAGTGATTCAGGTTATCTCTTGACGAATTCTGGAGGAGCTATGGAGCAGGAGGCTTCAGCGTGTAGATATATGGTTAGAGTTTCCGCTGTGTGTTATTCTGTGTTGCTGTTCTTGTATTGTATTAGACAGAAATGATATAACTGTCTAAATTGAGATATTTTGATGTGTACTCTGATGTACATGATACTATGTATATGTTCTATATTATATTTAAATTGTTCCGCTGTGAGATTCTGATGTGTTGTTTTCTTTTCTCCTCTTTCTTTTCTTCTTCTATCCCTTTCTTTCTTAATTAGTGATGCGATTTTCTGGGAGTGGAAAGGTGGGTCGCCACATATAAGTTGAAGTTGTTATAAAATTTAAATGATTCTTATAAGAAATAAGATTTAAAATTTGTGAAGTTTTAAAGGAACGATTTAGTAAATAAATGAATTATAAGTACTTAACTTATAATATGGACTTTTGGTATATAATTGAGTTATATAAATTGAATTGGATTAATAAAAGAGATTTATAAATCGAAGTTTATAAATAGGAATGGAATTTATAGACATTTTTTATAAATTCAAAATCAATGGAATTTGATAAATTGAATATAGAAATTTATTTTAAAAAAAAAGTGTATTCGCGATCTTGGATAGCGAATTATTCTTTATATAAGAATATGTAGAAATGTTGAAATTGGTTAAGGAATTTTATTCACAATTTTGGACAGTGAATATATTATTAGATAAAAAGGTTATATTTTTAGGGAAGGGATATTATGAAATGAAGTTAATGATTTTAAAGATGTTTTGAAATGCATTAAGTATCGAATACATAGATTTCAACATTCATTGTTGAAATAGACGTTTTCGAGAAATAGAAGGAAATGATGGACTATAACACCGTTGTTACAGTAAATGATTTCCGAAAGGAAACGTTTTTGTACAGTATTGGGATTTATATATCTATTTAAATTTCGAATCCTTATACTAATGATTTTGGGTTGTCGTAACGATGTTTTACGTAACATTTGTTTTGGCCCAAACAAATGTGTTAAGGGAATGTTCTCTTTAAAGAATGAAATATATAATTAATTTCGATTTAAGTATATTGAATATTTTCCAAGTGTTGAAAATAAATAGATTTGTGAATTACTTATTATTAAATAAGTAGGGAAATGTTTTCCAATATGAAATGAACGTTTTGAGAATTATCTTTTTAAAGATAAATTGAAAGTGAATATTCGAAATGGATTTGAAAATCGTATATTCACAGATATCTAGGAAATCTAAATTCAATATGGAATTTATAAATGAAATTGGGAAAATTGGTTTAAAAATAAATATCTATTTATTTTTGAAGTAGGGGAATTATATACATATATATATACACACACACATATACATATACATATATATATATACTTATATATATATATATCTTGTAAAGATATTTTTGGAAGATAAATAATTTGGAAAATTATTTGGAATCTGGTGATGTTGCGCATCTTTATTGATAGTTAAATATCCGACTATCAATATTTACCTTTAAATAGATATTTGTTATGATTGCTTGAATTTGAATGCTACACTTATTTTTAAAAATAAGCGCTCACTACTCGGGTTAGCCGGGAAAGGACCTTGGGGTCGTATAACCCATTCCGAATATGTGATACGTCGTAATAGATTGCATTCGATGACCGATGTTGAAGACCGGGTATTTTTGAAAGCGGAAGTATTACCGTTGAGTTACTCTGCATCGGCTGATCTCCGATATAGAGGTTTTATCACCCTTAGTGACGGGAAGTCCGGGCGTGATTAGAAATTATCCGGAATGCAAGGACTTCTTTGTAAGTGCCTTCAGTTATGTTCGAGCCCGGAACAGACTTGTATGGATTGTATGTCTGACATTACAAGTTGAGATATAAAGCTGATTTCTTTCAAATATATTTCTATTGGTGGCGGAGAATTTATTCTCTTAGCTTAACACCCTTCTTTGAGACGTACGAGCTCAGTGGTTATGTAGTTGAAGGTTATTAGTGATATACTCCCAATTTGGTAATGTGACATGCTGAGTGTTGCTGTGAAATGATCATTGTTTGATCATTTGTGATATGATCATTTGTTTGATCATTTATCTTGGTGATCATTACTTTGATCATTTGTTGACCCAAAGCACAGCTTTTGTATAAAGCGTGGCTTTATGGACGAGACTTCGTCGGACCTCACACCCCGGAAATGGTCAAAACAGGAAGGATGCGGCAAGGTTATTAGGGGGTAGCTCCCCTTTAGTGTATGTCATTCCTTCTGGATAGAGGTGGTATCATGGTATGGAGCCCAGATACTTAACCTATGTTGTTGCTGCAAATTTATTGCTTTGTGGTTGTTGGAAATCGAGGATCCTTGGATAGATCGGTTACGATCGTGGAATGACACATTCGTGTCAGTAGTTATCCAGTTACGGGTAACCCGGCCTTGTGTTGGCAGAGTTCTAACCGTAACGTTAGTTCTCAGGGCGTCTTTCCAGAGGCGTTTCCATGTGGCAATGGGAAATTCCTTGGCCTGACCATTTGTTGGAAAATCCAAAGAAACAATACGATCTTGTACGGTTTTAGTTGTTGAACCTATCATTCACTTATGGTGGTGCCCCACTATTTGGATTGTAGCTATAGTAGGCATAAGTGTGAAATGCTTATGCTGGCTAAGATTTATATCTTTAATTTCGAAATTTTTTTCTGCACTATGCACTAGTAATAATATCAGATATTTCTTTTTAATGTGTATCAAGCATCTTTGACTATCATAAGGAGAAATCTCCTCCGATTTTGTGTTTGCATTGTGTGTGTGTGCGGGAGGCCTTATGGTAGTCTCAATTTCTAAAAAGCATTGTGAATCTATTTTAAAAATGTTTCTCTGTTGTCTTTTAAAGATAAACTGTTTTATTTCTCACACAAGTCACATGAATGACTCGGAGTTTATTGTTTTCCTTCCTAAACTCTGGGTGCCTACCAATTTCCACACGGGCAGTCAAGAGTAAGGTTTACCTGGATATTCTGGAATTTAGGAGTTGCTGGAGGCAAGCTGGATGGCATGGCGTATTCACTAGTATATAATATTCCTTTTCCGTTGTTATATTGTTGTACACTCTGATGATGTAATGTAATAACTGATATAGTTCTTTGTTTAAAGATTATTCATCTATCCATTATATGTTGTTCCGCTGCGATTGTGAGATTCTGATATTATTATGTTGTTTCTATTCTGTTCTATCTTTTTCTCTCTTCTTTTACCTCTTTCTTCTTCATAAACCCTAAGTGTTCGGTTTTTCGGCATTCGATTGCTCGGCAGTTGATACAATGGACGTATTGATGTCGATTTTCGGAAGTCGAAGAATCGGGCCCTTACAACGTGGTATCAGAGCATATGGTTAAGCGACAACCCTGGCTCTGTTGGGTATTACTCATTAGAGATGGAGTCAGCAGTACTCTAGAATGCGTTTGAGTGTAATAATAGATATGAGTGCGTATTTGTTAGTGAATAGGAAATTGTTTTGTATTGTGTTGACTTATCGGTTGATTGTTTATAAATTATGGTCGGTGCAGTCTAGCTAACTGTGTTGATAGGAGTTTCTAAACTCTTGAACAAGATAAACCGACACAGTATTGTTTTAAAATCGGGTAAATGAAATAATTTTGCCCAAAACTATTTTTGTATATAAAAGAAATAATTTTCTGTAAATTATTAGTATATCGATGCATGGTTGTTAGGAAGTATTAAAATTATTACCATTAATTATTGAATAAGAAATTGGAATCATAATCAAAAGTTTAGAAATAAAATCCATATACAAATGAAATTGGAGAATGTAAATTATAAATGTGATTTATAATTAGAAATAGAATTCCAGAGAAGTATTTAGAAATGTTTTTGAAAGAATTTGGAAATTTTAGAAATTAAATTCCTTTTTGGTTTGGAAATAATTTTCAAAGGTTTTGAAAAGAATTTTTGAAGGAATGAAAAGCTCTAAACTCTTTTCGGTCGCTGGAAAATAATTCCGATGATGGCCTCGATATCATTGGTGTTCATTTTCGGGTTTCCAAAAGAGGAATTGCTGCCGAATTGTTTTAAAAGGAAGCTGTTTGGAAAATTTGGGGTTTGGTTTTGAAATTCAAAGGATGATTTGAATTGATTTCAAAAATGGTTTTGAAAAAGTTGAAAAGACTCTGGAATCCTATTTAAAATATTTATGGGAATAATAAATGAGTTGATAGCTTATACAATTTAAATTTTGATAGAATAATTTTAATTAAAGATGAAGTTAAATTAAATTAAGAATAAGTGAATCGATTAAATAAAGTGAATTTGAAGAAATGTCTAAGGACACGAAGTGAAATAATTACTTAAAGAAAATTTATTGTGTTGAAAATAAATTTGGAGTAATCAAAATGAATTGGAATTGAGTATTGAATTATGGAAATAAATTGAGAATGAATGAATGAATTTACAATTGCAATTAAATGAAAGTGAATTGAATGTTGAAAACAAATTTGAATAAAATGAATTGGAATTGGTAATGAATTAGTAATGGGAACTAATTTAAAATTATGCAGTTATGAATAAAAGATAGTGATAAAATTCAATAATCAGAAGGTAAATTGAATCCAAATAGAATTGAAATTATGAATTGAATTCAGATGAAATTGAAATGCAAAATTGAATGAAAATGAATATATAACTTCAATAGTGAAGTAAAAATGTATAAGAAGCGTATATTGAATATTTTGTAATGGAATTGGCAAAATGGTTTGAATGTTGGAATTGGATATTATGGCTAGTAGGATATACAGGTGTATTAAAAGAAATGGAATTGGGATTTTGATTTCAAAGATAAAATTGAATTGCTCGATAAAAAGGTACATATTTCAATTTCAGTATGAAATTTGGTGATTTTCTTCTCCAGCCACTTGGCTTTCTCTTTTCTTTTTGATTCTGAAGGGCCACGGTGCCATTTTGTAGTCGTACCAAGCTAGCCGCGCAAAGGAGATGCGGGCAAAATTTTTCGAAAATTTAGAGTGTTAAAATAATTTTGAGAAAATTTGAAAGTTTGAAATTTGAATTTAAATTTGAATTTGAATTTTTAAGTAAAGAATGTTGTTTGAAACTTATTATTGAAGTTGGAAAGCTAGTTGAAATGATAATGAATCTCTAATAAAAAGATTTAGGTTAGTAAGTTGATAAAACTATTTGGATTGTGAAAAATAGTAGACGAGTTAAGGACCGTTCTTCCTAACTTGTAATTTCGGGACGAAATTCTTTTAAGGGGGGAAGATTGTAACGACCCAGAATTTTGAACCAATTAATTTGAAAATATTTAATTAATTTTTAATATTTGAATGATGATTTGACTTGAATTTCAAATTATCAGAATGAATTTGGCGATTAAATTATAGAGTTTAATCTATTGAAAGTTGAATAAAAATTTGAACCTTCAATTTTAAGCCGATTTAAAATATTTCAAAGGCTTGTAAAATTCATATTGATAATACTGAAGATAATCGAAGCTTCAGAATTGAATTTAGAAGTGATTGGATCAGTTTTGAAATTATATCGTTTGAATCGATATTTAAAAAATAGCCTTCCGAGGCACAGTCTCGGAATTCGACGAAACCAGTTCCACTGGATCCTTAATATTGAATTATTACTGGGTTTCAATTTTCGTAGCATTTGGATTTGTTGTGTGAGCGTACGACGCATAAACGCGTTGAAATTTAAATCGAATTCAATTTAAATTTAAACTTATAATTGGTTACATCAGCATGTTACCTTCCTTAACTCACGCCTTAAATCATGCAGAAAATCATGAAGAGATCGTGTAAACAATGCCTCTACCCATTTTTAAATAACCATCTCCCTCTTCAGTTTTCAAAGGCAGAATCAAACGAAAATTAAATGACCGAAATCCCTTTCTCAAATTCAAAATAAATAAAAATGGCCGATGCCTCGTTCAACAACTGGAACGCGATTTCTTTTCCCTACCCTTCAGAATGAAATCACTTCAGAAAAGAAAAAAAATGGCCGATGCCTCGTTCAACAACTGGAACGCGATTTCTTTTCCCTACCCTTTAGAACGAAATCACTTCAGAAAAAAAAAAACAAATGGCTGAAGCCCCCTTTCTCGTTCAATTCACTAAATCGCGCCTCACTCTCTCTCGTTCAAATAAATGGTCGCGACATCAAAATCGAAAGGGGAAGACTAGAGTTCAAGCGCCTCACGCACACGTAGGCATGGGAAGATGGAGGGGCGACGACATTAGGGTTCACGTACGCGAGGTGATGTCGCGATTCATGGGGAGCCCGATTTCGAGCATCATGAAGTGGAGGCGGCTGCGGCGCTCGCTGCAGGTGGCACCAAGAAAGCTCAAGCGAGGAAAATTCGTGAGGGCGGCGACTTTGGGATGGAGCGGCGAAGGCGATGGTATCACGATGGGGGAAGGAGGCGAGTTCGTCTCGGTCAATGCAGCTCGAACTCGAGCGAGGCGAGGGCTAAGGTTCGATTCTGTAAGTGATAATCTGTTTAATTTTCTTTTCTAATTTCAGTTTAACTGCATATGTATATAAAATAAAAACAAAAAGAAAAGGAAAATATATATATATAGTAATCTCAAAAGGATTTATAAATTGATTTGATTTTTGAGAAGGAAATTCAATTGTTGTTGAAATAAAAGTATTAGTTAATTTAATTTTTATGGCATTCAATTAGTTCAAAATAATTTTTACAGGGGAAATTAGTTAAAATATAATTTTTTAGTAAGAAAAAGAAATTAATAATTAGTTGGATAAATTTAATTACAGGGTAAGTAAATTAAATCTATTAAAGGAAGATTAGTTTTGAATTTAATTTCTTGTTAAATCAAATTGTTAAAAGGAATTTGTTAGTCAAAATAAAATCACGTGTTAATTAAATTATCAAGTGAAATTTAATAGTTCGATTTTATCCGAATATTAATGAATTGTATAAAATTGTGTATACAAGGTCTAAAATGATGAAATCAAGCCGGAAATGGAAAATGGACTACAAACGGAAATAAAGGTGAGATCTTCTCACTCAAATTGAAATTTTGGATTGCAGTTATTGATTGCTGTTTGGTTGTGATATTAGATATAGTAGGATATATCTATATATAGCAATATATCTATATTGGCATATGTATATATTGGAGTTGTTGATTTCCCGCATTATATAGCGGATGAGACCATATTGCGCCACCTATTAAGCGGATAATATTTTATAAATCCTATATACCGCGATATCCCGTCTTGAAATGGGATTGGTATTGTGCTAATGTTTGTGGATGCAGGGAAACAGGTTGGAGGGATCCAACTGGATTCCTCAGCCGTATTTATTTATTTACATATATTGTGATATTTGATTGATTATCATATTGATATATGATGTTTAGATGCCATGATTTATTTGTTGGTGTGTTGCATCATCGGATCCATTTTTGAAGTTTAAAAATAACGATTTTGATTTTTAAGGGATTTTTAAAGGGATTTTTGAAATTATACGTTTATTAAATTTTCGAATTGATTCATTTTAAATAATTAAAACGTAATACATTTTTATGTTATAAAAATTAGGATTTCGTAAAATATAACCAAATTAAGAATTTTTGAAATAAATAGTGATTAATTTATAAAATGGTTTAATTTGGAATTTTGAATTATTACAAAGGATGTATATAAAAGTTTTTTTTTTAAAAAAAATTGATATTTATAAATTTAAAATATTGGAATTATAAAACGAGTTTATTAAGTGTTAAAATAAAGTATAAAATGAATTTAATTGAAAATTATAGATTTAAAAATTGTGAAGATTACAAAATGAATAGATGTTGTAAAATAAAAGATTTATAAGTAATTAACTTATAAACTGGATTTTGGGCATTTAAATGGGATATTAATAGAAATTGTTAATAAAGGAGATTTTATAAGTTGAAGTTGTTATAAATTTAAATGAATCTTATAAGTAATAAGATTTAAAATTTGTGAAGTTTTAAAGGAACGATTTGGTAAATAAATGAATTATAGGTACTTAACTTATAATATGGACTTTTGGTATATAATTGAGTTATATAAATTGAATTGGACTAATAAAAGAGATTTATAAATCGAAGTTTATAAATAGGAATGGAATTTATAGTCATTTTTTATAAATTCAAAATCAATGGAATTTGATAAATTGAATATAGAAATTTATTTTAAAAAAAAGGTATATTCGTGATCTTGGATAGCGAATTATTCTTTATATAAGAATATGTAGAAATGTTGAAATTGCTTAAGGAATTTTATTCACAATTTTGGATAGTGAATATATTATTAGATAAAACGGTTATATTTTTAGGGAAGGGATATTATGAAATGAAGTTAATGATTTTAAAGACGTTTTAAAATGCATTAAGTATCGAATACATAGATTTCAACATTCATTGTTGAAATAGACGTTTTCGAGAAATAGAAGGAAATGATGGACTATAACGCCATTGTTATAGTAAATGATTTCCGAAAGGAAACGTTTTTGTACAGTATTGGGATTTATATATCTATTTAAATTTCGAATCCCTATACTAGTGATTTTGGGTTGTCGTAACGATGTTTTACGTAACATTTGTTTTGGCCCAAACAAATGTGTTAAGAGAATGTTTTCTTTAAAGAATGAAATATATACTTAATTTTGATTTAAGTATATTGAATATTTTCCAAGTGTTGAAAATAAATAGATTTGTGAATTACTTATTATTAAATAAGTAGGGAAATGTTTTCCAATATGAAATGAACGTTTTGAGAATGATCTTTTCAAAGATAAATTGAAAGTGAATATTCAAAATCGATTTGAAAATCGTATTTTCACAGATATCTAGGAAATGTAAATTCAATATGGAATTTATAGATGAAATGGGGAAAATTGGTTTAAAAATAAATATTGATTTATTTTTGAAGTAGGGGAATTATATATATATATATATATATATATATATATATATATATCTTGTAAAGATATTTTGGAAGATAAATAATTTGGAAAATTATTTGGAATCTGGTGATGTTGCGCATCTTTATTGATAGTTAAATATCCAACTATCAATATTTACCTTTAAATAGGTATTTGTTGTGATTGCATGAATTTGAATGCTACACTTATTTTTAAAAATAAGCGCTCACTATTCGGGTTAGCCGAGAAAGGACCTTGGGGTCGTGTAACCCATTCCGAATATGTGATACGTCATAATAGATTGCATTCGATGACCGGTGTTGAAGACCGGTTATTTTTGAAAACGGAAGGATTACCGTTGAGTTACTCTTCATCGGCTGATCTCCGATATAGAGGTTTTATCACCCTTAGTGACGGGAAGTCCGGACGTGATTAGAAATTATCAGGAATGCAAGGACTTCTTTGTAAGTGCCTTCGGTTCTGTTCGAGCCCGGAACAAACTTGTATGGATTGTATGTCTGACATTACAAGTTGAGATATAAAGCTGATTTCTTTCAAATATATTTCTTTTGGTGGCGGAGAATTTATTCTCTTAGCTTAACACCCTTCTCTGAGACGTACTGTAACGACCCTGAAATTTAGACCCAGTTTAAAATTTTTAAAATCGTTTATTTAGTGTAGAAATTTGAATCTTCACGAACAAATTCCAATGCTATTCAAACTTCATAATTGAAATGTGTCTAATTAAACATAGCAACTGGTAAATTTTCGTTCGAAAATATGAAAGTTCATTCGTGCGTAAATCTACTTCAATCTAAATCAGTTAGTAATCGATGAAAATAAACCGTTTTCGAAACCTAAATATTTTTCCATTGAAAAATTTTAAATCGTCTTCTGAGCAAGACGTCAATTTTCGTTTTTCAAAATTCGGACTTCTTTAGCTCCGTTGCTCTTATTTTTCGACGTTTTACTGCATTTCTTTCAGCAGAAAATTCCGAAATTTATAATTAAATCGAATCACTGATGTCTGTATACCATTTTGACTGTCTCATCGCGCTGATCAAAACGGTATATTTTTTTGTGTAAATCGGAGTTCGGCGTTGTCAACTATAATCGTTTAACGGATTGCAAACCGGTCCGTTACGCAACACAAAACGATACCCATTCTCTCCAACGTTCAGAATCCTAACAGCCATTGTTTATTCAGCTGCGTTGGAAACCAATAGTCAATTCAGTTACCATGGAAATAAATTGGAGACTGTTGATTTTTATACTATTCATTATATACTGGGTTCGGTTCATCACTACATTCGTTTGCAAATCTAAACTATTGGTACGTGCCCTTCTTTCTGCCCTCTGCTTGCCTTTCTTCTTCCTCTTCTTAAAATTTTTTTTTTTACGTCAGTACAAAACCCCTCCATGCATGCACTACACCACTACCCCATGACCCCGCCCAGCCGCTGGCCACGTCGCCCATTCACTGTCCAGCCTCCTCCACCCACACGCGCCCCACTACCGCGCCAGCCTCAGCTCCAGTGCCTTCGCCAGCTCCGTTCCCCTGCATGCAACCACCAGCCTTCGCACTGACCCACCCCACTCTCCTCCACCGGTTCGCCACATCGCTTAGACCCGCATCCGCCTCCCACCCTCCTCCGCACTTAGCCGACCTTCCACCCACACCCACTGCCACTTCCCACGCCTCACTCCACCTACCCGCCACGTCCTTCCCCACACGTCACCCACCTGCCACACGACCACCCAGCCCACCCATGCAGTCCACGCCGCTACCCACTGCACCAGCCCACTTCGCCTCCACTACTACACCACCCGAGTCCATGTGTAGCACTACCCCGCTGCCCACATGTCGCCTGCTCCGCCCTCCGCCAGCCCGCGACTGCACTACCCGCTCCGCCTCGTACCCACTGCTGCCCATCACTACTGCGACTCGCCTTGGCCGAAACCATGTCCAATGCACTACTGTTGCATATAAAAATATATGAAACTAGTATATTTTCTAGCAGTATATATTTTGAAATTCTAGTTCGCTTACATGCAATGTTTTACTGTGTATGTATCAGCTACTGCTTCGGAGACTTAGGCTTCTGTTCGGCTTATCGGATCTATCTAGTTCTTTGCTTTGGTATGGTTTACATATATATATCCAATCGATATATTTTGCAATGAACAAATTATTGATTAATTATTTGTTTGATTGCAGTTTGTGTTCGCTTTGTGTCGTTCTTGTCAGTGTCTCTTATCTATTCATCTTCGTGCTTCGTCATCTTCTCTAACCACGCAAGGTGAATATTTTATTCACGACTCAATCTATTATGCTATGATAATCAAGTGATAATTGCTGTTTATATTAATTTGGATATTAAATTGTTGATTGTTAAAATTGTTGAAATAAAACTGTAAATCACTATGCAAATAAAATTTGAGTATTGTTAGTTATAGAAAATAGTTGAAACACTAAAATTTGCTATGTGATGTTGAACTTGGTCGCTAATATAATCAATAATTAATATAAGATTAAAGTTGATATAGGATAGTTAACAATTTAAAATGGATTATACATGTTCAACTTGACCCTTAAATATTAAATAAATCGACACGTAGAAATAGAGTTAACTTTACTGTGAACCATTGAATGTATGATGGATGTAGTAATTAAATAATAGACACCGAGTGAAAACCATGACGTAATAATCTTTAATCTGCATGAAATGATAGTGCGGATTCCAGGAATAATTATATTAATTTGCATAAATAACAATGTAAACTAATACGGTTATTTCGGGATTATTTAAATAAAATTGGTGAATTGTTATGTATGGTTACTATTGCTTGCTTATTTACTTTGACACCATCCCTGTTATCACACTGCAAGTTCCCTTTGCTATGCTTTGTTTTATACTGAATGATATTGGGTTGAATGATAAAAACCCAAATTAAACAACTTGGCCTAGGATAGATAAATAAAAAAATAAGAAACCCGATTGGTCGATAAAAATCACTTTCGAAATATATTTTGAATTAAGGAAGGAACTTAACAATTTGTTTGGAAATTTAGTAACGAACTCTAGGGATTTAAATTGAAATAAATTAATGGATTTAATTGAAACGGATTAATAAACCTATTCGATTGAATAAAATGAATTGGAAATTAAATTGAAATGAGATTTAGAAATAAGTAAGTTTTAGAATTTAATAATTTAAAAATTTATTGGATTCGTTAGATTTAGATTTAAACTCGGGTTTTAATAGATTTGAAACTTGTTAGAAATTAAATTGTGGTTTAGAAATTTGACTTAAGTGAAATATAAACTAGCCAAGTTTTATAGATTTAATTTAGTGATAATTTAAGGATTTTAAATTTAATGAATAAATCAAATCAGGACATTGTAAACAAAATATGGATTGTGTTGATTATAACTCGAAAATAACATATTTGGGATATATTGAACTAAATAAGTGGAAATGAATTTCTTTAAATAAAAATTTAATCGAATTTGGGAAACAAATCGGATGAAGTTTTGAAAAAAAAGAAAAAAAATTAGTTAATGAAATTAAATTAATCAAATTTATGATTTATTTAATGTAACGATGAATGTAAATACAAATTGAAGTGAATATTATTTGATTAATGATTTGAACTAAATTGACCATTAAATTGAATTAATTAATTATGAACCAAATTTAATATGCGAAATTTAGATCTTATTATATTGAATTTGAATACTTAATTATATTGTTACCTCAAACGTTGAACTAAAATTCATTTGGAAATATGTTTTTCAAAAAAAAAAAAACTGAAATAAATCGAATTGTAAATGTCAAACTTTAAAAGTCAAATTTGCAACTTGACTTTTGAATTTTGATTTGTTTTAAACTTTAATTAATCGACCATCGGGTAATAAATACGAAGTTATTAAAGAGACCGGGATCGGATATGGACATACTCTCTGTCGATACCGAAAACCACTTTAATAACTATTATACGCGAAGTGTTGATCCAGAATGAAGTGGATGGTTTGGTGAACGTGTTGACTGAAGAAAGAGAACGATATTGGATGACCCCTGACAGGACTAAAACAGGAGCCGCGCCGGGCCATTGAGGTTCGCTACCTCTAGCGGACACACTTCTTCGATACCATATCTATTACTTTTGTGATTCGATTTGGGTGCACCCCTTGATTTGGGAGTGTTGTTTCGCGGTGTTGAGATAGTAGCTACTATGCTCAACATCAGTCCGGATCACGCAACTACTAGTATCCTAGTTGGTATTGCCTCATGTACCTTGTCATACTGATTATCCTATTCGCGACCACTACGTTTTGATTTGTACCTTGAGTATATGGACTGCCCTCTGGTGACTTCTGGTCTTGGGGAAACTACGATCTTGTATATGCTTTTGGGAATATAAAATGTGTTAAGGGGAATTATGGTAATGCCTTAACGCTATTTTAATATCTATTTTACTGATTAGACATTACCTACATACCGTATTCTATTATATATATAGATAGTTTATCGAATCCTTAGAGATGTTATTTTATTCATCTTTGAGTTACGGACTTTATTTCCTGTAATTGATTATCCTACATAAGATTTTGAGTCCTGACTCGAGTGTTTCTTTTGTATATGCTTGGGTCAGTCTGAAGCTGTCCAGTTTGCTGATCAAGGTTGGTTGAAGATGTTGAAGACTTAGTATTTATCTTTATCAGTCTATTTCTATTCCAGTATTGTTGTTCTTGTCTGTTGGACATTTATGTATTTCCTTTCAGCAACTTTATGTTTAGACATTGTTGTATTTCATATAGTAGCCTCATGAACTGCTATTATGACGATGTATTTTCCGCCGCATTATTCTGTGACTGTTCTGTGTCTGTGATGTAGTATTGATTCTCATTTACATTTATGTATATATAATCCCATAATGATTCGTGTTTTGTATTATTTAAGTTGACATGTATGGATTATTGTCAATTTAAATGGTCCAAATATACGGGTTGTTACAGTTGGTATCAGAGCTTTGGTTTCCACTAAAAACCTTAGTTTGGGGTTATATAAACTCATTAGACATAGGGTAGCAATACCCTGGAATGAGGAGAATCAATTCAATATACATATCCTTTCAAATTCGAACTTCTTAATTGATTCGTTGATTAGACTTTCCTTAAAGTTCTATGATTTTCTATCCTTGGTTCTAAAAAAATTCTTTTGGTATTTCAGGATGAGTGCTAGAAGAAACAACAGGGGAGGAAGGGGAAATGGTCCTGCCCAGGCTGCACCTACCGCCCCAGCTCCAGTAAAATTCACACCTCTTAGTAAGGAGTATACACAGCTTGGTGGTGTTAAGTTCTCTGGATCCGAGAATATTATTGAAGCTCAACAATGGCTCAAAAGCTTAGAGATGATATTTTCTGGATTGGAGATCACTGATGCTCAGAAGCGTCATCTTGCTGCTTGGCAACTTCGGGATGCCGCACGAGACTGGTGGGAATCTGTTACTTCTCGTATCGAGGAGAACACCATCACTTGGGCCCAGTTTAGGTATAAATTTATTTGGATTTCATAGTCTAAATTCTTCTTTCAATCCTTGGAATGTTATTTATCTAGTCTATCTTTTGATTAGGGATACTTTCTCGGAACAATGGATGCTAGCTGCCGGGAAAGCCCAACTTTATAGAACTTTTATGGACCTTAAGCAAGGCAGTATGAATTTTTCTGAGTACGAGAGGAAATTCAATGAGCTCTCCAAGTTTGGCCCGGGATTGATCGATACCCCACTTCTGAAGAACGAGAAATTCATTTTGGGAGCTAGATCGGAGTATTATGACTTGCTTACTGGCCACTTTCACTGCACTTTCACAGAGCTTATTGACTATGCTCTTCGATATGAGGCGAAGCCTAAGGGACCCACTGCCAAGGCCACTCCTACTCAGTCCTCTTCCAGCCATCTCGGAAAGAGGAAGATGAACTTTGATCAACAAAAGAAAGCTTGGCAAAAGACTACAGGATTGGGATATTCCCAGAAAAGCCCAATCGACCTTGCTAATTTCACTTGCTTCAAATGCGATAAGAAGGGTCGTTATGCAAATAGCTGTCCATCCACCGGAGCTGCTATTCCACCACCTCCTAAGATGAGGAATGATTTATGCCATGTCTGCCTCCAGCCAAGTCACTTCAAGAGAGATTGCCCATTGAGGAAGAAAGGCACACCATCAGGAGTATATGGTGTCACCACTCCTGCACCGCCTCCACCACCTGCTCAGGATGACCAAGGTACCTTACGAAGTACTTTCTCATTTCATAATTTATCGGTTAGAGTATTATTCGAGACTGGTGCTTCTCATAGCTTCATATCTATTGATCTTTGTAATAAGCTCAAATTAGAACCTACTCTTGCTACTACTTCCTTATGTGTCTCCAACCCTATTGGAGGACTTGCCAACCTCAATAGAATTTGTAAAGGGGTTGTGCTTTTGTATGGAAGATATCGATTCACTTGGGATTTCTATGTGCTTGGCTTCGAAGCATTTGACATCTTGTCGGGTGCTGATTGGTTAAGAAATTTCGATGCTGTTATTTCTTGCAAAGCTCGTTAAGTTTCTCTAGTAAATGATAAGGGTTTATCGCTTGTCATCGAATGCAAATCACCTCAGAAATATGCCGGATGCTTCATATTCTCTCTTGATGCTCACCCGGATGATCTTAGTACTACTCCTATTGTTCAGAAATTTCCCGATGTATTTGGAGAGGTCAACTCTCTACCGCCTAAACGGGAGATCGATTTCCGCATTGACCTTATTCCTGGTGCTACTCCCGTAGTTCTCCCTTACAGAAGGATGGCTCCTAAAGAAAGAGTTGAACTAAAAACTCAAATTGATGATCTATTTGCTAAAGGTTTGATTAGGAGAAGTTGTTTTGAATGGGGTGTCGCGGTTGTATTTGTCACCAAATCAGATGGATCCCTTCGCATGTGTGTTGATTACAGGGAACTAAACAAACGCACCCTCAAAAATCGCTATCTGATGCTCGCATAAATGATTTATTCGATCAGCTCCACGGAGCTAAAGTTTTCTCACAGCTTGATCTAGCCACTGGGTTCCACCAACTCAGAGTAGCAGAAGATAGTATTCATAAGACAGCTTTCCGTACCGAGAATGGATTCTATGAATGGTTGGTTATGCCATTCGGTTTGACCAACGCACCTGCTTATTTCATCGACTTAATGAATAGAGTCTTCCGTGATGTCCTTAACAAGTTTGTTCTCGTTTTCATTGATGATATTCTCGTCTTCTCCAAAGAGGAGAAAGAGCATGAGTCACATCTTGCTTATGTTCTGGGAACTCTCCGAAACCACCAGCTAAAAGCCAAGTTCTCAAAATGCCACTTCTGGCGAGACGAAGTACGATTCCTTGGCCATATTGTTTCTAAAAATGGGATTTCGGTCGATCCAGCTAAGATCGCCGTAATCAATGTAAGTTCTATCCTATTCGTTATTTCTATTCGATCCATCGTGTTCCTTTCTAATTTGAAAACTTATCTACAGGATTGGGAGACTCCCAAAACTCCTACTGATATCCGAAGCTTCTTGGGCCTAGCAGGTTATTATCGTAGATTCATTGAGCGCTTTGCCCGGATTTCTGCCCCACTCACTGCTTTAACTCGAAAGGATGTCAAGTTTATTTGGAGTGAAAAGTGTGAATCAGCTTTTAATGAGTTGAAGCGTAAGTTAACTTTAGCCCCAGTTCTCGCGGTAATTGACGGGAGTGAAGGATTAACTGTCTATACTGATGCTTGTCGAGAAGGTTTAGGTGCTGTCCTTATGCAAAATGGAAAGGTTATTGCTTATGCTGGTCGTCAGTTAAAGACTCATGAAGTAAACTATGCAACTCATGATTTGGAACTTCTTGCGGTTGTGTTTGCTTTGAAATTATGAGGCATCATCTTTTGGGAACAAAATTTGAATTATTCACAGACCATAAGTCTTTGAGGTATATCTTCTCCCAGAAGGATTTGAATCAGAGACAAGTCCGATGGCTCGAGTTCTTAGCTGCATATGATCTCGACATCAATTATACTCCTGGAAAAGCAAATGTGGTAGCTGATGCTTTGA
Organism: Allium cepa; assembly: GCA_030765085.1. Classification (NCBI taxonomy): domain Eukaryota; kingdom Viridiplantae; phylum Streptophyta; class Magnoliopsida; order Asparagales; family Amaryllidaceae; genus Allium; species Allium cepa. Next base: position 603,102,583 of record CM060945.1, on the reverse strand, counting down.
GCCGTAGTAAAGCATTGTCATGTTGTAATCTTGTAGAAGGCATGCTATTTCAACTTGTTATTTCCCCATCTCTTATGGACCACATAAAAGCTAAGAAATACGAAGACACTTTGCTCTATCGCATGAAGGAGTAAGTTCTTGGTAGAGTTGGAAATGCTGATAGTAAAGTGGGAGCACAGATAGACAGTAACGGAGTTCTGAAGATTGACAACCGTATTTGTGTTCCAAATGTTGATGGATTGAGACAAGAAGTACTTAGAGAAAACCATCAGTCATCACTTTCATTTCATCCTGGTGTCACTAAGATGTATCGAAATATGAAACGTTTATATTGGTGGAGTGGGATGAAGAGAGATATTTCTATATATGTCAGTAAATGCACTACTTGCCAGCAAGTCAAGGCTGATCACCGGAAAACGGCAGGATTACTTCAACCCTTAGAGATTCCATGTTGGAAATGGGATCAGATTTCCATGGACTTCATTGATGGATTACCGAGGACCAGAAAAGGTAATGAGAGCATATGGGTAATTGTTGATAGATTGACCAAATCTGCCCACTTTATTCCGGTTAAGACCACTTGTACTGCTTCGAGTTTGGCCGAGATTTGTATGAGAGAGATAGTTAGACTTCATGGAGTGCCATCTAGTATTGTATGCGATAGAGATCCGTTATTCACTAGTAAATTCTGGAAGGCATTTCAGGACGTCTTGGGCACTAAATTGAATCTGAGTACAGCTTATCATCCTCAAACAGATGGCCAAACTGAAAGGGTAAACAAGGTTTTGGAAGATCTTCTCCGAGCTTGCATTATTGACTTCGGTGGATCTTGGGAAGACCATCTCCATTTGGTTGAATTCACATATAATAACAGTTATCAGGTAATCAGAAATTTTCAACTTGAATAAGTAAAATTGAATTGAAATTTAACTATCTTTATAATCAGGCGAGTATTGATATGGCATCGTTCGAAGCTTTGTATGGACGGCCATGCAAATCGCCAGCTTGTTGGATTGAGCCTGGTGATCGACTAATTCTTGGCCCAGACATGATTATGGAAGCATCTGTGAAGGTTAATGAGATTAGAAGAAAGATGAAGACCGCACAGGATAGGCAGAAAAGTTATGCCGATAGGCGTAGAAGAGATTTGGAATTCCATGTTGGAGATGAGGTATTTCTAAAGGTATCACCTTTGAAGAATGTTATTCGGTTTGGTCGTAGAGGGAAGCTCGCTCCTAGATTTGTAGGACCATTCACTATCACCGAGAGGATTGGTACACTAGCCTACAGAGTTGAGCTGCCGGAGAAATTTGAGGGCGTGCACAACGTCTTCCATGTTTCACATCTTCGGAAGGTTGTACACGATCCATCCATGACCATTCCTATTGCTCAGTTAGATGAGGTTGACATTGAGCCGGATTTGACTATAGAAAGAAGACCACTTCGTATTGTTGATAGGGATACGAAGCAGCTTAGAAGGAAATCTGTTAGCCGGGTCAAAGTCCAATGGAGTCCCGATGATCGTGATTGTACTTGGGAAACCGAGGAAAGTATCTGGGATTCAAATCCAGAATTGTTTGTTGAAGGTAAACTCTATTCTATATTCTATATTTCATCCAATAATAAATTCTATGTCCATCGTACCCCTATGCTCTGTTCTTCCACTCTTTACTCTACTCCTTTTCGAGGACGAAAAGTTTTAAGTGGGGGAGAATGTAACGACCCTGAAATTTAGACCCAGTTTAAATTTTTTAAAATCATTTATTTAGTGCAGAAATTTGAATTTTCACGAACAAATTCCGATGCTATTCAAACTTCATAATTGAAATGTGTCTAATTAAACATAGCAGCTGGTAAATTTTCGTTCGAAAATATGAAAGTTCATTCGTGCGTAAATCTACTTCAATCTAAATCAGTTAGTAATCGATGAAAATAAACCGTTTTCGAAACCTAAATATTTTTCCATAGAAAAATTTTAAATCATCTTCTGAGCAAGACGTCAATTTTCGTTTTTCAAAATTCGGACTTCTTTAGCTCCGTTGGTCTTATTTTTTGACGTTTTACTGCATTTCTTTCAGCAGAAAATTCCGAAATTTATAATTAAATCAAATCACTGATGTCTGTATACCATTTTGACCGTCTCATCGCGCTGATCAAAACGGTATATTTGTTTGTGTAAATCAGAGTTCGGCGTTGTCAACTATAATCGTTTAACGGATTGCAAACCGGTCCGTTACGCAACACAAAACGATACCCATTCTCTCCAACGTTCAGAATCCTAACAGCCTTTGTCTATTCAGCTGCGTTAGAAACCAATAGTCAATTCAGTTACCAAGGAAATAAATTGGAGACTGTTGATTTCTATACTATTCATTATATACTGGGTTCGGTTCATCACTCCATTCGTTTGCAAATCTAAACTATTGGTACGTGCCCTTCTTTCTGCCCTCTGCTTGCCTTTCTTCTTCCTCTTCTTAATTTTTTTTTACGTCAGTACAAAACCCCTCCATGCATGCACTACACCACTACCCCACGACCCCGCCCAGCCGCCTTTGCCGCTGGCCACGTCGCCCATTCACTGTCCAGCCTTGTAACGACCCAGGATTTGTATGAATTTAAATTGATAATTTAAATGAATTTTTGAATTAAAAATTGTAAAATTGATTTTAAATGATGCGAGTTTCTCCGATTCAAATAGAAAATATATATTAAGTCATATGAATTTGAAAATTTGTATATATGTGAATATATGTATATATTGGATTAGAAATAAAATCATAAATAAATGGTTTTAAAATAAATAGAAATAAAAATAAGTAGTTATGTAAGAATAGAAATAAATATACAAGTTAATGTAATAAAAATAAATATAACAACTTTTAAAATATGTACATAAAGTAAAATAAATATATTTAAGTATAGAAACATAAAGTAAAAGCAAATAAATATAAGTACAAAATAAAACATAAACCAAGTAAACAAAATAATTAAAAAAAAACAAAATAAAGCTGCAGCCACCAAATAGAATAAACCATATAAATATCAAAGACATAAGTATAAACAAATCAAACATAATAAATGCAAACATCTCAGCCGAGCTAAAAGATGTAGGCTGTAAAAAAAAAAGAAATAGGAAATAGGACAGCAAGTATATGTTTAAGTATAGAAACATAAAGTAAAAGCAAACAAGTACAAGCAAGCATCTTCACCCATGCTTTTGTACAAACCAGATCACCACCTTGTACAAATAATGTCCCTGTAAACTGCTTTATATAAGCAAAGGCATCTTATTCTAATTCATTCATTCAAAACTCAGCAAAACAAAAAAAAAGTAAGCTTTTCTTTCTACAAAACTTAAACAAAAATACAACAAAGCAAACCAGAGATTAAAGAAGAAAAAAAGGTTTCCAGTTTGCAGTTTTCAAGTCCTGGTTCAAAGTAGCGTCTCTGTTTCAACTATATTCAAGGTGAGGAGACTTTAAACCTTTTGAAACTTGATTTTCTTTATTCGCTTAAGTCTATGATGATGGATGAAAATGATGGTTTGAAATGTTCTGTTTTGTTTGGGGTATGCAAATTCCCTTATCACTGAATGCATGCATCTGCATACTTCTGGTTTATAGGCTCAGGTTTTCTTCAAAATAATTTTTATTCCCCCATCTAAATCATTATAGCATATGATGTCTAAAGAGAAATTGATAATTAATGATGTGATACAAACTTTAAGGATAAAAAAAAATAAGAAATTTTTTTCGTATATTATCTGGAAAAAAAAATTTATATTTACTGAGAGCAAAACCTTTAACCCAAATCTTTTATATTAGTGAGCAAACTTTCTACTTTGAATCTGTATGGTTGTTTGTGAGTAAACAGGTGATTTAAACTTGAGTTATTTTAAATTTTTATATTTATATGTTGAAGTTGCTCTGCATATCTATCTATCTATCTGTGTTCTGAGATCCACCATCTTCTCTGCTTAGTTACAGGGAATACAATAAAAAGAAAAAAAATTCAAATTCTTCTATTCTAATCAATATTAGGCTTTAGTTTCAAAAACAAAAGAGTAGTGTTAAGAATGAATTGTGATATAAAAATAGTTTCATGAAGAGTAAACATATACAGGATGCACAACTCAATTTCTACAGAGCAAATTTCAAAATTTAATAAAATTCGAAACTAACGATTTGCAAATTCGAATACATAACTTGAGTCCTTACTGAAAGACAAGATTTTTAAAACAAAAATTGTAAATTTTCATTGAGTATATCAAAACCAACCTGTAGATGAACTAAAAATGGATTATATCAAATTTCCAGCGATCGAAAAATTATTTGATATTGGAATTTTGCATGAAGCAAGCCTAGAAATCAATAATGTCGGGAAAATTGTTAAACAATTTTTCAATTAAAGGAGACGTTGCATCGAAGCAACTTTAGGGTTCGAATGTGTTTTTGGGTCGTTGAGATTTGTGAAGCCGCCGCGATCTCTCCAGATGATCGAGTGGTACGACACTCAGGGGAAAGAAGCGTCGATGGTCAGAGAACGCGTGGTCGAAGTCGCGTGACCTTCGGTGGTCAGTGGCGAGGGCATTAATGGGTTTTTCTGATTTGTTTGGTTCCAGTTTTTGGGTTCGAAGTACTCAATTCTGTTTCCAGATGTTTTCGTTCGAATTGGGTTATGGAGTTCGTTGTCCAGGGCAAGGGCGACTCGTCGCCACCGGCATGGATGATCGGAATCGTTTCGACCGAGTGTACATGTGCACGAGGTGTCACACGTATCTGTTGAAGGGAAGAAGGATGGTTTCTCCAGTTCGAGCTCGAGCTCTGGTATGTTGGCTCGAGTGTGTTCGAAGTGAGGTTAGGAAGTTACAGTTTTAAAGATGTTAAAATCAAACCAAAGTTGGAAGAAGAAAAATTTATAGGGTGACTCGGTGAAGAACTTGGGTTTGTTCGCATGATTCACGGGTTTGGGCTCGGGTAAACAAGTGTCTTTAATATATTTAAAATAACCTTTGATATTTAAAGAAACTAGTTTAAGATGAAGGGATTATCTTTTTAATTTAAATTAAGTCTTAAGTGATTAAAAGATGTATTTAATAAGGGTTAAAGGACAATTAAAGGGATTAACAAAGATAAAATGGGTTATCTTTTGAATTTGATTTAGTATTTAATGATTGGTTAATATAATTACTTACTTAATTAAATAATTTAGGGCTAATTAATTAATAAAGTTAATTAAGGAATGATAATTAAATTAAGGGTTAATTAATGATGTAATTAACTTAAAAGTTAATTTAATTAATGTGATTAATTAAGAATAATTAATTAATTAAGAATAATTAATTAAGATGATTGATTGATTAATTTATATCAGATAATTTGTAATCGATTAATCAAGATTTGATAATTAATTCATGTGTAATTAATTTGTTTTTGTAATTAATTAAGGATAATTAATTGAGAATTAATTATTAATTAAAGGATAATTAATCAAATGTTTTGTAATTAATTGATTGTTAATTTACCATAACTGGCATATTTATTCATAGGAATTAATCTGATTTAAATTAATCAGATAATTAAATTGACCCTATTTATGGACGTTTAGATTATATTGGATGATGAATTGTTTGATACCCGTGACATGTGATGCTTTGTGTTATATCCTAACTCGTATTGTGATCTGTAATGTAATTAATTATCTGTGATGAAATTTATTACCTGTGATATATATCCGTGATCTGTGAATGAAGATAAGCGTTATAGTTTATATCGCTTATCGGATGTATTGTTGTATTTGATTTGTGATGATTGAATGATGTTGCACCATTGTGTTAAACCCCTGGACCACACCATACACACACAATTATGGATTTCACGAGGAAATCAGTTAAGTCGCAAATTTTTGAAATAGTTTTAAATTTGAATTTTTAAATTCAAATGTTTTGGAAATGGAATCAGAATAAATGTGAAAAGCTTTTGGAATGGAATTCCAAGATAAAATTTATTTTTAAATTACTCGATTAAGTTTTTGGAATTTAAATAATTTAATTTAAACTTAGATTCAAGATTTGAAATTAAAATTATATGATTTGAAATTAGGGATTAAAGATGTTATATCAGTTATATATGGGTTAAACCACTTTTAAGTATTGTTTTCGGGAATTCGAATTAAACCAAAGATTGTAACTGGTATAAATTAAATCGGGTTTATCCAAATTAAAACTGTTGTTTTTAAAATGATAAAAAGCTTTCGTTTCAAATCTTATTAAAAGGATTTCAAGTTTAAACTAAAATATGTTTCCAAGTTATGGATAAATATTTAGAAATGAGTTTTGAAAATGAATATTTGGGAAAGATTTGAAAGATATAAGTTAAATCTTGATTTAAAGATTTAATGAATTAAATCCAACTGAAATGGAATTGTTTTGAAAAACAGGAATGAATCTTTGTGAAACTAGGTGAATTTTATGAAATAAATCTTTTGTTTAAAAGATTTGAAATGGTAATTGATTTAAACCATTTGAAAGAAAGTTTGAATTATTAAGTTGTGACTTAATTGAAATCCCAATATCCATATGTTTTTGAAATATTGCGCTCACTGTTCGGTTTAGCCGGGAAAGGACCTTTGTGTCGTATGACCCATTCCGAATATGTGATTCGACGTTATGGATAGCATTTGAAGACCGGTGATGAAGACCGGGTATTTGCGAAAGCGATAGGATGACCTATCGATTGTTTCTGCACCGAGTCGCGCCGGTATAGAGACTCCCTAAGTGATGGGAAATCCGATCGGGATTGTGAATATCCGGATTGCAAGGACTTCTTTGTAAGTGCCTTCGGTTCTGTTCAAACCCAGAACAGACTTGTATGGATTGTTATGTCTGACATTACAATTTGAGATATAAAGCTAATTTCTTTCAAATATATTTCTGTTGGTGGCGGAGAATTTATTCTTTTAGCTTAACACCCTTCTCTGAGACGTACGAGCTCAGAGGTTATGTAGTTGAAGGTTACCAGCGATATATTCCCAATTTGGTAATGTGACATGCTGAGTGTTGCTGTGAAATGATCATTTTGTTGATCATTTGTGATAGGATCATTTGTTTAATCGTTTATCTTTGTGATCATTTCTATGATCATTTGTTGATCCAAAGCACAGCTTTTGTATAAAGCGTGGCTTTGTGGACGAGACTTCGTCGAGCCTCACACCCCGCAATGGTCAAAACAGGAAAGATGCGGCAAGGTTATGAGGGGTAGCTCCCTTTAGGGTATGTGCATTTCCTTCTGGAAAAGGGTGGTATCATGGTATGGAGCCCAGATACTTACTCATGTTGAACACTTTATTTATTATGGTGTGATGTTGATTAGAGAGCTCCCGGATAAAGGTCCCAAAGGACCGGGGGATGGCATACTCGTGTCAGTTGTTACCCAGTTAGGGGTAACCCTTCCTTGTGTTGGCAGAGATCCGGTTTGGTTCTCGGGGACGTCCTTCCAGAGGCGTTCTCATGTGGCAATGGGAAGTTCCTTGGCCTGACCATTTGTTGGAAATCCAATTCCTAATACGAAACCCTGTACGGTTTTAGTTGTAGAACCTGCCATTTACTTATAGTGGTCACCACTGTTTAGATGGTAGTTATAGTAGGCATAGTTCGAAATATCTATGTTGGCTAAGATTTATATCTTTACTTTCGAAATGAATTTTTACTACACTACGCACTAGTAATAATATCAAATGTTTCTTTTTAATGCGTATCAAGCATCTTTGACTATCATAAGGAGAAATCTCCTCCGATTCTGCGTTTGCATTGTGCGTGTGTGCGGGAGGCCTTATGGTAGTCTCATTTTTAAAAAGCATTGCGAATTGACTTTGAAAATCTTTTGTTGAATGTTTTTTAAAGATAAACTGTTTTTGTTGCTCACACCAGTCCCACGACTGATCCGGAGTTTATCGTTTCTTTCCTAAACTCTGGGTGCTCATTATTTTCTACACGAGCAGTCTAGAGTTGGGTTTTTCAGATAGTTAGATATAGTGGATTATCTAGAGTTAGTTCAGTCTTTGGATCGCACCAGTCTTGCTGAGCTTGGTGCATCGTTATTGGGGGTTCGAGCTATTGCTGGATTGATTCTTGGAGATGGAGTTGCAGTTCTTGGAGTTCTTGCTTGAAGACTATCTCAGAGTTATATTGCTCCGCTGCTAGATGTTATCTATCGTTTTCTTTTTCGCTGCTATTTTTTTGTATCATATCTCTGATGTATATTGATATCTATTGGATCATCTGTGGTATCAGATATTGTATTAAAGCTGTATATCAATGTATTATTCTTTTTTTCTGCTGTGTTGTTTACTTAATGTTGTTATAAGCTCCGGCGAATCGGATTTGAACGGTCGAATTTATGGCATTTGGATACGGTTTGAAGTATGGATGTCGATTTTCGAGCGGGCAAAATCCGTCTGGTTGCAAGCCTCCTCCGCCCACACGCGCCCCACTGCCGCGCCAGCCTCCGCTCCAGTGCCTTCGCCAGCTCCGTTCCCCTGCATGCAACCACCAGCCTTCGCACTGACCCACCCCGCTCTCCTCCACCGGTTCGCCACATCGCTTAGACCCGCATCCGCCTCCCACCCTCCTCCGCACTTAGCCGACCTTCCACCCACACCCACTGCCGCTTCCCACGCCTCACTCCACCTGCCCGCCACGTCCTTCCCCACACGTCACTACCCTTCCACACGACCACCCAGCCCACCCACGCAGTCCACGCCGCTACCCACTGCACCAGCCCACTTCGCCTCCACTACTGCACCACCCGAGTCCATGTGCAGCACTACCCCACTGCCCACATGTCGCCTGCTCCACCCTCCGCCAGCCCGCGACTGCACTACCCGCTCCGCCTCGTACCCACTGCTGCCCATCACTACTGCGACTCGCCTTGGCCGAAACCGTGTCCAATGCACTACTGTTGCATATAAAAATATATGAAACTAGTATATTTTCTAGCAGTATATATTTTGAAATTCTAGTTTGCTTACATGCAATGTTTTACTGTGTTTGTATCAGCTACTGCTTCGGAGACTTAGGCTTCTATTCAGCTTATCGGATCTATCTAGTTCTTTGCTTTGGTATGGTTTACATATATATATCCAATCGATATATTTTGCAATGAACAAATTATTGATTGATTATTTGTTTGATTGTAGTTTGTGTTTGCTTTGTGTCGTGCTTGTTAGTGTCTCTTATCTATTCATCTTCGTGCTTCGTCATCTTCTCTAACCACGCAAGGTGAATATTTTATTCACGACTCAATCTATGATGCTATGATAATCAAGTGATAATTGCTGTTTATATTAATTTGGATATTAAATTGTTGATTGTTAAAATTGTTGAAATAAAACAGTAAATCACTATGCAAATAAAATTTGAGTATTGTTAGTTATAGAAAATAGTTGAAACACTAAAATTTGCTATGTGATGTTGAACTTGGTCGCTAATATAATCAATAATTAATATAAGATTTAAGTTGATATAGGATAGTTAACAATTTAAAATGGATTATATATGTTGAACTTGACCCTTAAATATTAAATAAATCGACACGTAGAAATAGCGTTAACTTTACTGTGAACCATTGAATGTATGATGGATGTAGTAATTAAATAATAGACACCGATTGAAAACCATGATGTAATAATCTTTAATCTGCATGAAATGATAACGCGGATTCCAGGAATAATTATATTAATTTGCATAAATAACAATGTAAATTAATACGGTTATTTCGGGATTATTTAAATAAAATTGGTGAATTGTTATGTATGGTTACTATTGCTTGTTTATTTACTTTGACACCATCCCTGTTATCACACTGCAAGTTCCCTTTGCTATGCTTTGTTTTATACCGAATGATATTGGGTTGAATGATAAAAACCCAAATTAAACAACTTGGCCTAGGATAGATAAATAAAAAAATAAGAAACCCGATTGGTCGACAAAAATCACTTTCGAAATATATTTTGAATTAAGGAAGGAACTTAACAATTTGTTGGGAAATTTAGTAACGAACTCTAGGGATTTAAATTGAAATAAATTAATGGATTTAATTGAAACGGATTGATAAACCTATTCGATTGAATAAAATGAATTGGAAATTAAAATGAAATGAGATTTAGAAACAAGTAAGTTTTAGAATTTAATAATTTAAAAATTTATTGGATTCGTTAGATTTAGATTTAAACTCGGGTTTTTATAGATTTGAAACTTGTTAGAAATTAAATTGTGGTTTAGAAATTTGACTTAAGTGAAATATAAACTAGCCAAGTTTTATAGATTTAATTTAGTGATAATTTAAGGATTTTAAATTTAATGAATAAATCAAATCAGGACATTATAAACAAAATATGGATTGTGTTGATTATAACTCCGAAATAACTTATTTGGGATATATTGAACTAAATAAGTGGAAATGAATTTCTTTAAATAAAAATTAATCGAATTTGGGAAACAAATCGGATGAAGTTTTGAAAAAGAAAAAAGAAAAAAAAAATTAGTTAATGAAATTAAATTAATCAAATTTATGATTTATTTAATGTAACGATGAATGTAAATACAAATTGAAGTGAATATTATTTGATTAATGATTTGAACTAAATTGACCATTAAATTGAATTAATGAATTATGAACCAAATTTAATATGCGAAATTTAGATCTTATTAAATTGAATTTGAATACTTAATTATATTGTTACCTCGAACGTTGAACTAAAATTCATGTGGAAATATGTTTTTCAAAAAAAAAATCTGTAATAAATCGAATTGTAAATGTCAAACTTTAAAAGTCAAATTTGCAACTTGACTTTTGAATTTTGATTTGTTTTAAACTTTAATTAATCGACCATCGGGTAATAAATACGAAGTTATTAAAGAGACCGGGATCGGATATGGACATACTCTCTGTCGATACCGAAAACCACTTTAATAACTATTATACGCGAAGTGTTGATACAGAATGAAGTGGATGGTTTGGTGAACGTGTTGACTGAGGAAAGAGAACGATATTGGATGACCCTGACATGACTAAAACAGGAGCCGCGCTGGGCCATTGAGGTTCGCTACCTCTAGCGGACACACTTCTTCGATACCATATCTATTACTTTTGTGATTCGATTTGGGTGCACCCCTTGATTTGGGAGTGTAGTTTCGCGGTGTTGAGATAGTAGCTACTATGCTCAACATCAGTCCGGATCACGCAACTACTAGCATCCTAGTTGGTATTGCCTCATGTACCTTGTCATACTGATTATCCTATTCGCGACCACTACGTTTTGATTTGTACCTTGAGTATATGGATTGCCCTCTGGTGACTTCCAGTCTTGGGGAAACTACGGTCTTGTATATGCTTTTGGGAATATAAAATGTGTTAAGGGGAATTATGGTAACGCGTTAACGCTATTTTAATATTCTATTTTACTGATTATACATTACCTACAAACCGTATTCTATTATATATATAGATAGTTTATCGGATCCTTAGAGATGTTATTTTATTCATCTTTGAGTTATGGTCTTTATATCCTGTAATTGATTATCCTGCATAAGATTTTGAGTCCTGACTCGAGTGTTTCTTTTGTATATGCTCGGGGCAGTCTGAAGCTGTCCAGTTTGCTGATCAAGGTTGGTTGAAGATGTTGAAGACTTAGTATTTATCTTTATCAGTCTATTTCTATTCCAGTATTGTTGTTCTTGTCTGTTGGACATTTATGTATTTCCTTTCAGCCACTTTATGTTTAGACATTGTTGTATTTCATATAGTAGCCTCATGAACTGCTATTATGACGATGTATTTTCCGCCGCATTATTCTGAGACTGTTCTGTGTCTGTGATGTAGTATTGATTCTCATTTACATTTATGTATATATAATCCCATAATGATTCGTGTTTTGTATTATTTAAGTTGACATGTATGGATTATTGTCAATTTAAATGGTCCAAATATACGGGATGTTACACGTACGAGCTCAGAGGTTATGTAGTTGAAGGTTATTAGTGTTATACTCCCAATTTGGTAATGTGACATGCTGAGTGTTGCTGTGAAATGACCATTGTTTGATCATTTGTGATATGATCACTAGTTTGATCATTTATCTTGGTGATCATTACTTTGATCATTTGTTGACCCAAAGCACAGCTCTTGTATAAAGCGTTGCTATGTGGACGAGACTTTGTCGGACCTCACACCCCCGAAATGGTCAAAACACGAAGGATGCGGCAAGGTTATTAGGGGGTAGCGCCCCTTTAGTGTGTGTCATTCCTTCTGGATAGAGGTGGTATCATGGTATGGAGCCCAGATACTTAACCTATGTCGTTGATGCTAATTTATTGCTTTGTGGTTGTTGGAAATCGAGGATCCTCGGATAGATCGGTTACGATCGGGGAATGACATATTCGTGTCAGTAGTTATCCAGTTAGGGGTCACCCGGCCTTGTGTTGGCAGAGTTCTAACCGTAACGTTAGTTCTCAGGGCGTCTTTCCAGAGGCGTTTCCATGTGGCAATGGGAAGTTTCTTGGCCTTACCATTTGTTGGAAAATCCAAAGAAACAATACGATCTTGTACGGTTTTAGTTGTAGAACCTATCATTCACTTATGGTGGCGCCCCACTGTTTGGATGGTAGCTATAGTAGGCATAAGTACGAAATGCCTATGCTGGCTAAGATTTATATCTTTAATTTCGAAATTGTTTTCTGCACTATGCACTAGTAATAATATTAAATGTTTCTTTTTAATGCGTATCAAGCATCTTTGACTATCATAAGGAGAAATCTCCTCCGATTCTGCGTTTGCATTGTGTGTGTTTGCAGGAGGCCTTATGGTAGTCTCATTTTATAAAAAGCATTGCGAATCTATTTTAAAAATATTTCTCTGTTGTCTTTTAAGGATAAACTATTTTAGTTCTCACACCAGTCACATGACTGACTCGTAGTTTATTGTTTTCCTTCCTAAACTCTGGGTGCCCACCAATTTCGACACGGGTAGTCAAGTGTAAGGTTTATTTGGATATTCTGGAATTTAGGAGTTGCTGGAGGCAAGCTGGATGACATGGCGTATTCACTAGTATATAGTATTTCTTTTCTGCTGTTATATTGTTGTACACTCTGATGTTGTAATGTAATAACTGATATAGTTCTTTGTTTAAAGATTATTCATTTATCCATATGTTGTTCTGCTGCGATTGTGAGATTCTGATATTGTTCTGTTGTTTCTGTTCTGTTCTATCTTTTTCTCTCTTCTTTTACCTCTTTCTTCTTCTTAAACCCTAAGTGTTCGGTTTTCCGGCATTCGATTGCTCGGCAGTTGATACAGTGGACATATTGATGTCGATTTTCGAAAGTCGAAGAATCGGGCCCTTACATCTGATCAAGCGTTTTTTATACGCGATCAACCCAGAATGAACAAATATGCAACCTCTTCTTATCGTCACGTCGTGCCTCCAACACACACACATCACTAGCAAGAACAACAACAACAACTTCAATCTGCATGCCACCACTACATTGCTACCCACCTCGCACCTCTGCCATCGACCGGACATCAATCGAGACCGCCCAATCCCTATCTATCTCTAGCAACGCACGAGACCAAGACGAGGTTCCCACCTTCAGCCGCATGCAAGTAGTTCATGATTCCCCTTCGTTACTCAACGTAGCACCGTGCCTCTATCGCGTGCCCACACCTAGAGAAAATCACGGCCTCCAGCGCCTCGCGACCCATCGTCACAGCCGCCCTCATCTTCTCCTCGCATTCGCGACAACCTCCGATGCTAGATGTATGGGACATGAGAGAGATTTCAGTTTTCATTCAAATTTTTTCGAATCAAATCGATTCGATTTGATTTTGAACTGTAACGACCCATAATTTTCGATTATTAAAATATTAATTAAATAATATTTTATAATATTATATTGAAATAAAACTAGAAAAAAAATTGATATTACAAGGAGAAGAATAACTAGAATGTAATGTTAGTAATGTTAATATAAGGTAATTGCTAACTATTTTAATCTAATTTCCAATTAATTGAAGTGACTTTAAGGTTATAATTAGTTATAACTAAAAATAAGGAAATACATTGAACGTTGAAATTATATGTAATCAACTAGAATTGGCTAATATTGAATATGAAATCAGTGGTGTTGTTTGAACGCTACTGATAAATATTTAAAGTAATTTCAAACTAATTGAAATACATTGTAGTTTGACTTGGTTATGATTGTAATTAATAAAATAAATTAAATGATGTAGATGATGAGCTTGTATGTAGTTAATTGAAATAGGTTAATATTGAATATAAAACCTTGTTGGGTAAGCAAATTATAACCCTTGGTTGTAAAGAATAAGATAAAGGGTATGAATTATTATTATAAACGATTGTATTAACTATTTTCTCATTAATTTATCGTTTTAATATTAAATGGGTAATTAATTGAATTAAGGCAATTGAATGTTGGGTTTAATGTTGGAATTGTATGTTAGTGATTAAAATAATTGTAACGTTATTTGATGATAAGTTGAAATAAGGAAATGAATTAAATGTTATATAGAGGGGGAAATTATATGAAATTAATGGAAAATTGAGTATAATCAGGATTGTGTAAGTAGTCATAGCATTTGTTATTAATAATAATCTTGTAAATGCGATTAAGTAACTAAAAGGTAACATTTGTCATTCATCACCTATTTATTTAATCCATTGAAATTAAATTGAAAATCAATTGCAGTTAATCTAATTACCTACTACAGTTAATATGAACTAAAGTGATAAATATAGAAGATTGAGGTAATGAAATGGTAAACCAACGTTAAGTGTATATATATAATATGATAATTGATTGAATAATAAGATTAAAATAAACAAAATAAGTATATGTTGGAATTTAAATTAATTAATGAATTTATTGCCTTTAATTTGACTTGGAATCTTCTAATAAAAGGGAATGAGAATTTATTTGAAATTAATGGCGTTTAATGAAAGAAATGTAAGTTTGTTATAATCCGTTATAAGTGTAATTTTAAAATCAATTACAATTATGTCGATTTGGGATCTTTCAATTTTAAAAAAAAAGAAACGTTAATATTAATTTTTGGATTTAACGAAAGAAACATACATTATTGTAAAAAAATAAAAAGAACATTTTAATGAAAATAAAACGAACATTTTCATTTTTAAGGTAAAAATAATTCTATATAAAGAAGAAAAAAATGAATTTTAAAACAATAATTTACAGTCATTAAATATACATTTGAGGCTGTACATAAGTGATTTTAACACTAATCTTGAAGTTTAAATTTAATTGACTTTTTAGGTTGTGCAATTCCCCTATGAGAAAAACATTATTTTGAAAGAAAAAAAAACTTGAATTTGAGTTCTAGATCATCTTTTATATTTTTATAACGTTACACTGGTTATTGTATTCAAATTTATTTACTATATGTTAATTATGTGTAAACGAGTGTGAAAAAGGGTATAATCAGTGATAATATATTTAATTGAGTGGATCATGCAATTAACTGGATCCTAAGTGGTCCTTTCATTTCCTTATTATTCAATACACCTGCCACCATTTCCACATTTGGTTTTATTGCAATTCTTTGATGTAATTGAAACGTGAATTTATATCCTTTCTTATTCTTCCGTTTTGTTTATTTATTTCCCAAAGCATCTACTTAGATCATACAGTTTTGTTTTGTTTGTCCCTTCCATACATATTTCATTTGTCACTTCCATTTCTTCTTTTGTTTTATATCATATATCATTCTTTCCCCAAGAAATTTCTTATTTTTCAAACATCAGGCCTCTATTTGTTTCCCTCAAAGTCTCAATGTCAACATACCTTTATACCTCTACTTAGTTACTACCAATTCATTTTACCGAAGCTATGTTTAGAAAAAGAAAAGAATAAAAAAAGTGTGAGCATCCATTTCTTCCCTAACCACATTCGTACCTTTCCTCATCGCCTTGCCTTCTTTTGCAAGAAGCCTTCAAAAAAATTGAACAATGAGAATTAGCCTTAATGGTTTTGGCTTTCTACTTCTTGCCTTTGTTTTGGGTACATCAAATTTGAAAACGTGAGTTATTAAAGTTTCTTATTTTAAGAATTAAATATGTATGTATTTTTATTTTATTTCATATCCTTATAACCTGAATATCTTCCTCATACGAGCTTTGATACATGCGTAGTTTCTTCCCTTGGACTCGTATTGGAATTCCTAATAACATAAAATAGGTTTGGCTGAGTTTGGAGAGTACTGGAAAAGGCATCTTTGTTTGGATTTTTGCATTCTAATATCAAAGGTGAGTGTTTTGACTCACTCACGAATACTAGATTATCTTATGCTGGTTAAATTAAATTTATATTGTGATTAGAAATTTATTAATTGCTTTTGGTATTATTAGATTGTCGTTTAAGTTAAATTTGAATTTTTATTGAATTGAATTTGCCATTTATTTAATAATGAATATAAATTGCAAGTTATACACCTGATAATGATAATCAATTGATAGTTGTGATTTATTGGCTGATTTGGATGTTGGATTGTGATGGATGTTATTGGTTGTCAATTTGGATGATTGGATGTTTATTTATGTATATATCTTTGTTACCACTATGGATTGAAATGTTAACTCGAGCGGTTTCCATTGATTTGGATACTGGTTGAAATGACATATAACCGTGTAATTTCTTTAATTTGGATTATTTATTAGAATTGAATTATTTGAAAGATTTAAGTTTTAAATTTAAAATTCGGATCTATTTTAATTAAAATGATTAAGATTGGTATTTTTGAATCGTTTGAAATCTTTTAAATAATTAAATCCACATTGTACACTTGATAGGAGATGAAATTCCTGTTATACATCTCTGAATCCATTATAGTAATATTTCTATTCTACTTATTTTGATTTGACTTACATAAGATCTTTTAGTCCTGACTCGAGTGTTTTGTCTTTTTATTACGCTCGGGTCAGTCTGAGCTTTTTTAGTGTATTGAAGACCGTTATATTTTGAAGGATGAAGACGGAGATGAGTCTACTATTTATTATTAATTATTCCACTACATCATGTGTTCCGCTGCATTATTTATTTATTTCTACTGTATGTATAACTCTGATTTGTATTGTAAAGGTGTAATCAAATGTTATTTGTAAAACAGCTTCACGAACTGTTTGTTTGATTTTTATATTTTGTCATTCCGCTGTGAGATTCTGTGTTTTATCTTTCCTTCTTTTCTATTATTTTCTGATTTACCACATTAACAGTCTTACCTTTTGAATGATTTTAGTTGACATGTGTGGTTTATTGTCGATTTAAATCGTCCAAACGGGTGGGATGTTACAGTTGGTATCAGAGCTTTGGTTTAGACATACCTTAGCCTGTTGGGGTTAACTCATTAGAGATAGGGTAGTAATACCCTAGAATGAGTTGTCTAAGTATATATATGAGAGCGTGTATTTGTTAGTTTTATAAAAGTGTTTTATATAAGTTTTGAAATGAATTTTTTTCCTAATATTATATGATATGCAGAGGATTAAATTTTTATAACTAATATAGTTATTTGTAATGTGTTTGATTTAAGAAATGGTAATATTCAGTTATTATCATTTATTGTTGATTAGTTGCGTTTATCAGTTTAAAAGCATTGGCTAATTATTGTTGTTGTGAATTTTGTTGTTTTTGACCATAGTTCAACTATTGAAAAACAACATATTTGGATATTTTGGATAATCAAAACCTTCTGAATTAGTATGAATTTAATGTGAATTGATTATAAATAAAACCATGACTTGTAAATTGTTATGAAATAAATGGATGTTATAATAAATGGTTATAAATAAAGTTGTGATAACTTTAAACCTGAACAATGTCTTATAAAAAGGAATTATGTTTTTATAATTTGGTTATAAACTTAAGAAAATTCCTTATGAAATGATTTGGTAATAAATGTAATATTAAATGAGAAATATTACATGTAGAATGAATGTAATTTAAATTGAAGAGAAATATAAGCAATATTATGAGAATGAATAAATTAATGTTATATGTTAAATGGAGAAATTATGTGAAACAATTATTAAAGTATGAAATGATACTTTCATTAATCAATGAGATTAATAATGAATTTAGTTGAATCATAATTGTGATGAATCAAATTGAAAAAAATACGTAAGTTGTGCGTATATTATTTTATTCGCATAATTAATTTGATCCGGATTTGAGTACGTAAGTTTGAGGTGAATTACACCATTTCACATTAGAATTTTTCATTCGATTCTTGATGGTGAATATTGATATGGATTTTTGGTTTGATTCTAGAGTTCTTTATCATAATATATGGCTATGCAAGGAGAATGTTGGTTTCTAGTCAAGAAACCATATCGAAGTCGCATTAGGGAAGTTGAATGGACAATACTAGTTCGAAAGTGAACTTGTGTGATCGAGCGAACGATTGAAAGTAATGTTGCGAAATGATGACATGTGTACATCTTATGTTCTAATATTATTGATATGCTTTGGCATTGAAATTGAAAGTTGTTGGGTTGGATATCTTTGTAATTTAAATTGGGATTTTCTTTTATGAAAAACTACTATTAATTTAAAACCATTTTTCAAACTACTTTCTTTTATTTTCCTTATACAAACTATTTTCTTTAATTTTTCTTATACAAACTATTTTACAAACTATTTTATTTTCAAACTATTTTACAAACTATTTTATTTACAAACTATTTTCCACAACCATTTTATATACCAAACTATTTCACAAAATGATTGTATATAAAAAAAAGAACTACTCTAAATTCAAAACCTTTTGCAAAGCAAAAATGTTCGATTCCATATGGATCTTCATGCAGCGTAATTGACTTGCAAATTTTTTTATTCTTGCATAAGATGGACTTTATATAAGTATAAGGTGATTTTTAAAAATGTTGATTTTGGAAGGTTTTTGATCTAAAGAGATAAATCTTATATATAACGGAATTTATATAAGAATGATTTGATATATTTGAGACTATTGATTTTGGAAAATACTCTATCTGAAAATGAAATCTTATATATGATGGAATTTATATAAGTGCGATATTTGAAGCTATGATTCTAAATGGTGACTATATATGGTATGATATATTTTGAAATAAATGATATGGGAAGTACCTTCCATCGGACCCCTTTGGTGGGTCATTTGTTGGATCCCTTTGGTGGGTCATTTATCGGTTCCCTTCGGTGGATCATTATCGGATCCCTTTGGTGGGTCACTTATTATATTCATTTAATATTATTGGATAGCGTAAATCGAGGGGTGAGATGCCTACAGCTACAATTGATTCCGCTGGGATAGCGGCATAACCATTGCGTAACTGCAATCCATGGGGGAACGTACTTTCCATATCTATTTTCAATGATTTTAAGTATTTTCATTGGGTGTTGAAACAGGTCTGCTAAGTACTTGGGGAATTCAAGCCATGTGTCTGATCAACGCATGGCCAGAGTCTGCAAGAACAAGGATAAACCTGTTAAAACACCGAGTTATAAAAGTATTTTGATAAAGTATTATATAAAAGATATTTTGATCATTTTTCCTTACTAAATACTTTAAAATGTTTAAATATTGTTTATTTATGTACAACATGGTTTAGTAGTAAATTATTAGTGTTCTAAATATTGTCAGAAGTTATTAATTAAATAAAACATTTTAAAGTTAATGATTATTGGTTTATTAATGATGTTTAAAAGTATTTTGAGATTTAAAACTAATAAAATTTAAACATAATGGATTTAAGGTTTTCAATAGCTTTTTTTTAAATATAAGTAATGATGTAAGTAATTGTTTTCAAATAATTTACATATATTTAAAAAGATGTTATTTAAAATTACTGAAATTGTATTAATAAATGAAGCAAGAAAATTTATAGAACTTTTTTTGTAAAGTAAATAAACATTAAAGATGATTGATTTGCAAACGAAGTTTTCAAATGATTTTTTTTTTAAAATTTTTTTATAATTTTCTTTGAATGTATAATTTGAAGATATATTATATAAATGGAAAAAATGATTTGCAAAGTTTTAAATATACTTGGAAAATAAATTAGAATCACAATTTTGGAAGTAAGGTTTTAAATAATTACTTGATTTCGAAGTACTAGTAGTAAATTTATAGGTTTAGTTACTATTTGAATTTTGTATTAAACCATGATAAATGTTTTTCCCATGATTTGAATATTCATTTTAAACCAAGTGTGTCATGAATCTATGAAAATTTATACTTTTATTTAGATATTTAGTGCAAGATTTGAGTATGCTATTAGTTTCACTTTAATAATCTAGAGTTTATACTTATTTTGGAATATTGAGTCTAATAAATTATGAGATTTAAGGAACTTTATATTTAAAATCTTATCATAATGTTTTAATATAAATTTTTGATACAAATTTCTAACACTGTTTAAACTTGGGAAAGTCCTTGCATAATGCTATAAAGATGTTTTAAATTTATCTTATATTCCTACTAAGTGAATGAGGTTAAATGTTTTAATTGAATTTTTAGATATATTGAAGTATTTCTTTTCTCTTCAAGGGCGAACACCAAAAACTTAAATTTTTATTCTATAACTAAATTAAGGTATAAAATTAAGTAAGGTTGTAAAGCTTAAGTAATATTTTGTGAAATGATTCATTAATGGCTTAAATCTTTAATGGAAAACAAATTATGTAAGTGATTGGCCTTTATATAAATAATAATTAATTAAATAAATAAGAATGGAACTTTACGAATAAAATATATAAGAAATTAGAAATTTGTAACTTGTAAATCAAAAGATATAAAAATTTAGAATATGTAATCATTGAATATTTTGTCAACTAACATGAATAAAATAAACTTGTATAACACTCGATTACATTCTTAAAACACATATATTTGCCAAAAATGTTTAATAAGTTGAAATGTTAATAGAATATGTAATATAATATTATACAGGTAAAACTTAAGTAATGGAGCGTTCAATGAAATTATTTCTAAATAAGAATTTTGATGAACAAGAAATGTTATGTATGTAAGTTAATATTGTGAAATAATTTATATATGCACATGTAAGAAAAAGAAAAGGACGTTATATGAGAGAAAAAAGAATAGTAATGATGAAAAAAAAGAAACCAATTGAATAAACTTAAATATTGTGTTGAAATTATTGGTTATTTTGGCTTTTGAGATGATAGGAAAGGATACTTCTAACTCTATAAGGATGTATAGATAATATATCAAGTATTTATCTAAGGCTATTGAGCATAGGGTAGACTTAATAGTCTATTTATCATCTTGTAGGACTAAAAATGTCTGAACCTGAACAAATCATCAGTTTGGTTGCTATGGACATATGATTGATTCCTTTGTTACATATGATGGTCATGTTGTTTGTTTGCATGTGACTTTTATTATATTGTGTTGATTTATTTGTTATTAATTGAAGCAACTTAAATATATCTCTTTTCACGTATTATTAACTTCTTTGGATTTTACAAGTGAAGTACAAGTTTATGGAAATAATAGCTACTGCTTTGGTTTCATAAATTAAGCGTTCTATCCCCGACTAATAGGTATATTTTTGGATTATAGGTTTCTAGCAATATTATACTGTTTCCCATGGTTTGGGATGTTTATTTTTTTAATATGATATATATATATATGATGATTATAGATATTATTATTTCTCCGCGACCTCTCCGTACAAAGGAGACTCTGCTGAAATTTTTCGTAAATTTTAGACTTAGAAAGTTTGTGAAAAGTGAAATATTTTCAAACTTTGGTCGACTTGAATATGAAGAATTACTTGTAATTAAATGTATATTCTATTTAAAATAATTAGTTATGAAAATTAATTGTTTATAAATTGAATACTTTGAATAAAATATAATGATTCCTTATTTTCTCCTTTTCCTAATTTCCTCCTTTTTCCTTTTCGAGGACGAAAAGTTTTGAGTAAGAGAGAGTGTAACGACCCTTAATTTTCGATTATTAAAATATTAATTAAATAATATTTTATAATATTATATTGAAATAAAACTAGGAAAAAAAATTGATGTTACAAGGAGAAGACTAACTAGAATGTAATGTTAGTAATGTTAATATAAGGTAATTGCTAACTATTTTAATCTAATTTCCAATTAATTAAAGTGACTTTAAGGTTATAATTAGTTATAACTAAAAATAAGGAAATACATTGAATGTTGAAATTATATGTAATCAATTAGAATTGGCTAATATTGAATATGAAATCAATGGTGTTGTGTAACGACCCAGAAATTTTAGTAATTAAAATTTGAATATTTAATTAATTTTAATTATTAATAAGTGAATTTATAAGTCGAATAAATTTTATTTTGAATAATTGGATTTAATTGGATAATTAAATCAATAATTTAATATGTTAAATTATGGAAATAATTGAAAATCGAGTTAAATATGATTGAAAATGATTTGTAAAATTTTATTTTATCATATTGAAGTTAGAAAGATGTTTTAGAACTTTATAATCGAATTAAAAGTTAATTTGTGAAAATTGAATATTTTAATATTTAAATCGACTAGTGAAATCAGCGAATTTTCGAACAGTCTCAGAATTGGACGAAACTAGTTCCATTGGATCCGTAATAGTTAGTTATTACCGGATTTCAATTTCCGTAGCAATCGGAGTTATCGTTTGATCGTGGCAGCTCGAAATGCATCGAAATTGTTTAAATATTAATTTGGCGAGTTAAAATAGCCATTTTTCAAAAAGTCTCGGATTTCGACGAAACCAGTTTCATCGGATCCGTAATGTGATATTATTGTAAGGTTTCAAATTCGTGTCAATCGGATTTACCGTTTGTCCGGTACAAATTAAAACGCCTAGAAAATCGTTTAAATCGGTTTAATTTAAATTGAACGTTTATAGCCATATCTCGCACAGATGACCGAATTAGCTTTTGAAACCTGTTCCATTGTGTCCGAAATGTGGGGTAAACCCTAGAAACGTCGGTCACTGTGCGTGAATCGGAGTTTGGAATTTCCCGGATGAATAGTGTTCAAAAATTTCCTATAAATAGACCATAAATTCACAAGAAAATAAAAAAAAAAATTCTAAACCCTAATTCTATTCAGAGCCGCCAGTGATGAAACCGAAGGCCGAGAATTTTCGTTTCTTTTCCCCTTGATTTCTTCAAAACCATCAATCGATTCAAGAAATGTTCAACTAGAAACTTGTAGAGCACAACACGATCTATAAATCCAACGGTGGAGATCGTGTTTGGAGTTGTGGATTGGTGGCAAGGCGAGTTGGAAGTGTGGCCGTTCGGCCTTGTTTTGCGTGCTGGGGGCTTGACCGAGCTCTGAGCTATTCACGGCGAAGATGGAGTTGGGTGAGGGCTACAAGGTGATGGTAGTTGATCGATGTGAAGTGGTCCGTAGTGGTCGCAAAATGGAAGCCTAGTGGGTGATTCATGGGTTCAAAGCACAGCTATTTGTCTGTAGATGTTGTGCGTGCGTGGAAGAAATATGGGGACGGCTATGATTGCAGAGGGGTGAGATCTCACGGCCATGATTAGTTAGGGTTTAAAATTTTAATTAAAGTTGTAAATTAATTATAGTTTAAATCGTGTAACTTCATAAAATCATAACTTTTTCATACGAGGTCGAAAACGCACGAAACCAGTTGCGTTGGAATCGTATGGACGAGCACTACGCTATGGAATTGGATTGGAGTCATTTGGAGTTAGTGAGAATTTTGGGTAAAATTAAACGTCCGTTTAATTTTATTCGAAATAAATCGCTAAAACGAAATTGAAACAAGGTGAGAACTTCTCACTCGATCGAATAGTTTCGATTTTTATTTTAAATAGTTAGATTTAAAATACTTGAATGCATGTTTGAATGATGATTGTTATTTATTGATTGTTAAAATAGACATTATGCGCCGTTAGTAAGCGGATGTTATTTATTAAAAACATATACCGCGAATATTTCATAAACAGTGAAATTGGTTTTATATATAATAGCAATATATATATATTGGCATATGTATATATTGCAGTTATTGATTTCCCGCATTTGTATAGCGGATGAGACCCTATTGCGCCGTCTATTAAGCGGATAATATTTTAAATCCCATATACCGTGATAATTCCGTACTGGAGCGGAATTGGTATTGTGCTAATGTTTGTGGATGTAGGAAAACAGGTTGGAGGGATCCAACTGGATTCCTCAACGGTATTTATTTGATTTTTAATATTTTGATATTCATTGATTATCATATATGATATATGATGTCGTTGTTGTCGTGATTGACTATTTGGTATGTAGCATCATTGGACCAAATTTTGGAATTTTAAAAGGATTTCAAAGTGATTTTTGAAAGTATACGTTTATAAAATATTTTTGGAATTGATTCATTTTAAATAAATAAACGTATAAATTTTTAATGTTATAAAAATAATATTTTTGAGAAATATAGTTAAAAAACTGATTTTTGAAAATATGGGGTTAATGATTTTATAAAATAGTTAAAACGGGATTTCTGAATTTATTATAAAAAGTTTAAAAATAGGATTTATAAAATTTGATTATTTTATAAATCAAAATGGTGAAATTATAAAGGGGATTAAAGATGTTTTAAAAGAATAATAGTATAAATTGATTTATATAAGAGATTTATAAATTAATAATTTGTAAATTAAAATATTTGAACTATAAAAACGAGTTTTTATAAGTGTTAGAATGAATTATGAATGAATTTCATAAATGAATGAAATTTATGGAATTATAAACGGTGAAGTTATAAATGGAATTTTATAAGCAGTAGGTTTATAAAATTTATAAAGTTATTTGAAGAATAGATTTGGTTAAATAAATGAATCTTATAAGTTATAAGATTTATAATTTGGAAAGTCTTAAAAAGAACGATTTTGTAAAGTAATTGTTTTATAAGCATTTAACTTATAATATGAAATTCTAGTATATCAATTGAGATATGAATTGAGATAGGTTAATAAGGAATTTATAAAGGAAGTAGTTATAAAACAAATAGAAATGGAATTTATAAACATTGTTTTATAAATTCGCAATGACTTATTTTGATAAGTAAATTGTTGTAACTTATTAATGGAGTTATATTCATGTTTTATACAGTGAATAATCCTTTAAAATAAAATGAATAGAAAGGATGAAATTGGTTAACACGGTATATTCACGTTTTTGAATAGTGAATAATATGTTAAAGAAGATGTTTTGAATGTGATATTTTAAATAGAATAAAAACGATCTAACGATATTTTAAATATGTTGAGATTCGAAACCATAGATTTCAACATTCATTGTTGAAATAGACGTTTTCGAGAAATATAAGGAAATGGTGGACTATAACACTATTGTTATAGTAAATGATTTCCGAAAGGAAATGTTTTGTATAGTATTGGGATTTATATATCAATTTTAATTTCAAATCCCTATACTAGTGATTTTGGGTTGTCGTAACGATGTTTTACGCAACATTCGTTTTGGCCCAAATAAATATGTTTAAGAGAATGATTTCCTTAAAGAATGAAATATATACTCAATCTCGATTTAAGTATATTGAATATTTTCCAAGTGTTGAAAATAAATGGATTTGTGAATTACTTATTAAATAATTATGGAAATGTTTTCCAATATAAAGTGAATATTTTGAGAATTTATCTTTTTGAAGATAAATTGAAAATGAATAATTGAAATCGTTTATTCATAAATATTTTGAAATATAAATTCACTATGGAATTTATGAATGAAAAGGGAAGTTGTTTAAAGATAAATATTGATTTATTTTTGACATATTGAAATTATATATCTTGTAAAGATATTTTTGGAAAATAAATAATTTGGAAAATTATTTGGAATCTGGTGATGTTGTGCATATCCATTGATAGTTCAATAACTGACTATCAATATTTACCTTTGAAAGGTATTTGTTGTGATTTGCTTGAATTTGAATGCTACACTTATTTTTAAATTATTGCGCTCGTTATTCGGATTACCCATTCCGAATAGTGATATGACGTAATGGATAGCATTGAAGATCAGTGTTGAAGACCCGGTATTTGCGAGAGCGATAGGATGACCTGTCGATTGACTCTGCACCGAGTTGCTCCGGTATAGAGTTCTCCATATGTGATGGGAAATCCGATCAGGATTGTGGATATTTGGATTGCAAGGACTTCTTTGTAAGTGCCTTCGGTTCTGTTCGAGCCCGGAACAGACTTGTATGGATTGTATGTCTGACATTACAAATTGAGATATAAAGCAGATTTCTTTCAAATATATTTCTGTTGGTGGCGGAGAATTATTCTTTTAGCTTAACACCCTTCTCTGAGACGTACGAGCTCAGAGGTTATGTAGTTGAAGGTTATTAGCAATATATTCCCAATTTGGTAATGTGACATGCTAAGTGTTGCTGTGAAATGATCATTGTGTTGATTATTTGTGATAGGATCATTTATTTGATCGTCTATCTTGGTGATCATTTCTATGATCATTTGTTGACCCAAAGCATGGCTTTTGTATAAAGTATGTTTTTGTGGACGTGACTTCGTCGAGCCTCACACCCCGGGAATGGTCAAAACAGGAAAGATGCAGCAAGGTTATGAGGGGTAGCGCCCTTTAGGGTATGTGCATTTCCTTCTGGAAAAGGGTGGTATCATGGTACGGAGCCCAGATACTTACTCATGTTGAAAACACTTTATGATTGTGTGAATTGATTACGAGCGCTCGGTTAAAGGTCCCAAAGGACCGGGGGATGGCATATTCGGTCAGTTGTTACTCAGTTAGGGGTAACCCGGCCTTGTGTTGGCAGAGATCCGGTTTGGTTCTCGGGGATGTCCTTCCAGAGGCATTCTCATGTGGCAATGGGAAGTTCCTTGGCCTGATCATTCGTTGGAAATCCAAAGAAACAATACGAGACTTGTACGGTTTTAGTTGTATAACCTGCTATGGAATGTGGCGGTAACCTGCTATTGAACATTGTTAGCTATAGTAGGCATAGTTCGAAATGTCTATGCTGGCTAAGATTTATATTCTACTTTCGAAATGAATTTTTCCTACACTATGCACTAGTAATAATATTAAATGTTCTTTTTAATGCGTATCAAGCATCTTTGACTATCATAAGGAGAAATCTCCTCCGATTCTACGTTTGCATTGTGTGTGTGTGCGGGAGGCCTTATGGTAGTCTCATTTTTAAAAGCATTGCGAATTGACTTTAAAAATATTCCTCTATTTTTATTTTAAAGATAAATAAACTGTTTTGAGTTCTCACACCAGTCACATGACTGACTCGGAGTTTATTGTTTTCCTTCCTAAACTCTGGGTGCCCACCAATTTCCACACGGGTAGTCAAGAGTTAAGTTTATCAGGATATTATGGATATTCTGGAGTTGCTGGGGGCAAGATGGATGGCATGGCGTATTATTAGTATATAGTATTTCTTTTCCGCTGTTTGTTGTTGTTTGATGTTGTACACTCTGATGATGATATGATGTAATGAAATGTAATGTAATGTAATAACTGATATAGTTCTTTGTTTAAAGAATATTCATTTATGTATTATATGTTGTTCCGCTGCGAATTGTGAGATTCTGTTATTGTTCTGTTGTTTTCTATTCCGTTCTATTTTCTATTTTCTTTTCTCTATATTTTCTATCTTCTTATCTATTCTTCTCTCTCTTTCTTTTTATTAAAACCCTAAGTGTTCGGTTTTTCGTCCCCTGATTGCTCGGCAGTTGATACTGTGAACGTATTGATGTCAGTTTTCGAAAGTCGAAGAATCGGGTCCTTACATGTTGTCTGAACGCTACTGATAAATATTAAAAGTAATTTCAAACTAATTGAAATACATTGTAGGTTGACTTGGTTATGATTGTAAGTAATGAAAAAAATTAAATGATGTAGATGGTGAACTTGTATGTAGTTAATTGAAATAGGTTAATATTGAATATAAAACCTTTTTGGGTTAGCAAATTATAACCTTTGGTTGTAAAGAATAAGATAAGGGGTATGAATTATTATTATAAACGATTGTATTAACTATTTTCTCATTAATTTATTGTTTTAATATTGAATGGGTAATTAATTGAATTAAGGCAATTGAATGTTGGGTTTAATGTTGGAATTGTATGTTAGTGATTTAAATAATTGTAACATTATTTGATGATAAGTTGAAATAAGGAAATGAATTAAATGTTATATAAAAGGGGAAATTATATGAAATTAATGGAAAATTGAGTATAATCATGATTGTATAAGAAGTCATAGCATTTGTTGTTAATAATAATCTTGTAAATGCGATTAAGTAAGTAAAAGGTAACATTTGTCATTCATCACCTATTTATTTAATCCATTGAAATTAAATTGAAAATTAATTGCAGTTAATCTAATTACCTACTACAGTTAATATGAACTAAAGTGATAAGTATAGAAGATTGAGGTAATGAAATGGTAAACCAAGGTTAAGTATATATATAATATGATAACTGATTGAATAATAAGATTAAAAAAACAAAATAAGTATATGTTGGAATTTAAATTAATTAATAAATTTATTGCCGTTAATTTGACTTCGAATCTTCTAATAAAAGGGAAAGAGAATTTATTTGAAATTAATGGCGTTTAATGAAAGAAATGTACGTTTGTTATAATCCGTTATAAGTGTAATTTTGAAATTAATTACAATTATGTCGATTTGGGATCTTTCAGTTTTAAAAAAAAGAAACATTAATATTAATTTTTGGATTTAACGAAAGAAACATACATTATTGTTAAAAATAAAAAGAACATTTTAATGAAAATAAAACGAACATTTTCATTTTTAAGGTAAAAATAATTCTACATAAAGAAGAAAAAAATGAAATTTAAAACAATATTTTACGGTCATTAAGTATACATTTGAGGCTGTATATAAGTGATTTTAACACTAATCTTGAAGTTTAAATTTAATTGACTTTTTAGGCTATGCAATTCCCCTATGAGAAAAACATTATTTTGAAAGAAAAAAAACTTGAATTTGAGTTCTAGATCATCTTTTATTTTTTTGTAACGTTACACTGGTTATTGTATTCAAATTTATTTACTATATGTTAATTATGTGTAAACGAGTGTGAAAAAGGGTATATTCAGTGATAATATATTTAATTGAGTGGATCATGCAATTAACTAGATCCTAAGTGGTCCCTTCATTTCCTTATTATTCAATACACCTGTCACCGTTTCCACATTTGGTTTTATTGCAATTCTTTGATGTAATTGAAACGTGAATTTATATCCTTTCTTATTCTTCCGTTTTGTTTATTTATTTCCCAAAGCATCTACTTAGATCATACGGTTTTGTTTTGTTTGTCCCTTCCATACATATTTCATTTGTCACTTCCCTTTCTTCTTTTGTTTTATATCATATGTCATTCTTTCCCCTAGACATTTCTTATTTTTCAAACATCAGACCTCTATTTGTTTCCCTCAAAGTCTCAATGTCAACATAGCTTTATACCTCTACTTAATTTCTGCCAATTCATTTTACTGAAGCTATGTTTATAAAAATGAAAGAATAAAAAAGTGTGAGCATCCATTTCCTCCTTAACCACATCCGTACCTTTCCTCATCGCCTTGCCTTCTTTTGCAATAAGCCTTCAAAAAAATTGAACAATGAGAATTAGCCTTAATGGTTTTGGCTTTCCACTTCTTGCCTTTGTTTTGGGTACATCAAATTTGAAAACGTGAGTTATTAAAGTTTCTTATTTTAAGAATTAAATATGTATGTATTTTTATTTTATTTTATATCCTTATAACCTGAATATCTTCCTCATACGAGCTTTGATACATGCGTAGTTTCTTCCCTTGGACTCGTATTGGAATTCCTAATAACATAAAATAGGTTTGACTGAGTTTGGAGACTACTGGAAAAGGCATCTTTGTTTGGATTTTTGCATTCTAAATATCAAAGGTGAGTGTTTTGACCCACTCACAAATACTAGATTATCTTATGCTAGTTAAATTAAGTTTATAATGTGATTAGAAATTTATTAATTGCTTTTGGTATTATTAGATTGTCATTTAAGTTAAATTTGAATTTTTATTGAATTGAATTTGCCATTTATTTAATAATGAATATAAATTGCAAGTTATACACCTGATAATGATAATCAATTGATTGTTGTGATTTATTGGCTGGTTTGGATGTTGGATTGTGATGGATGTTATTGGTTGTCGTTTTGGATGATTGGATGTTTATTTATGTATATATCTTTGTTACCACTATGGATTGAAATGATAACTCGAGCGGTTTCCATTGATTTGGAAATTTTGATTTGGATACTGGTTGAAATGACATATAACCGTGTAATTTCTTTAATTTGGATTATTTATTAGAATTGAATTATTTGAAAGATTTAAGTTTTAAATTTAAAATTTGGATCTATTTGAATTAAAATGATTAATATTGGTATTTTTGAATCGTTTGAAATCTTTTAAATAATTAAATCCACATTGTACACTTGATAGGAAATGAAATTCCTGTTATACATCTCTGAATCCATTATAGTAATATTTCTTTTCTACTTATTTTTATTTGACTTACATAAGATCTTTTAGTCCTGACTCGAGTGTTTTGTCTTTTTATTACGCTCGGGTCGGTTTGAGCTTTTTTAGTGTATTGAAGACCATTATATTTCAGAGGATGAAGACGGAGACGAGTCTACTATTTATTATTAATTATTCCACTACATCGTGTGTTCTGTTGCATTATTTATTTATTTTTACTGTATGTATAACTCTGATTTGTGTTGTAAAGGTGTAATCAAATGTTATTTGTAAAACAGCTTCATGAACTGTTTATTTGATTTTTATATTTTGTCATTCCGCTGTGAGGTTCTGTGTTTTATCTTTCCTTCTTTTCTATTATTTTCTTATTTACCCCAATAACAGTCTTACCTTTTGAATGATTTTAGTTGACATGTGTGGTTCATTGTCGATTTAAATCGTCCAAAAGGGTGGGATGTTACATGAACCCTTTTTCTTTTTTAAAGAGAAGCGTGAATCTTCGCATAGAAGCAGACGGAGAAGATATGTGATTTCATTTTGCATACATTCATTTATTTTTTTCTTCCTTTTTAAATTTGAATGAGATGAATATCTATTTTTTTATAAGAGGCGATTTGAACTATGGGAATAAAAGAGGGGGAAGACGTGATTTGAAGGGAGAAAGGAATGTTGCATGTTTGAATGGAGAAAGGTGGCGTTTTTGAGAAGGAACAATGGTTGACAGGTCAATATATAATTAAATAAATCTTCAAAATATCCTGATTTGCGCAACTCAAAATTGCGAACCCCTAATGAGGCATGCCGCTAGGCATTCATAATATTATTGCCCTATTCCAAATGTAATGGAAAAGGTTTCGAGTCCTAATTCGATCATATGGAGAAGATAGGTTTTTGGACCCAAATTATATTGAATTTTTGATATAAATTTTGGTGCATTTATATACCGTATGATCAGACAATAACTCCAAACACTACGAATTTTGAAATCCAATAATAATACATTATTACGGATCCAATGGAACGGCGTTCGTCGAATTCCGAGACAGTATCCTGCTGGCTATTTTTAAATGTCATTTTAAATTAATTATTTTTAAAATTGAACAGATCACTATTAAATTCAATTTTAAACTTTTATTATTTTCATTATTATTAATATAAATTATACAAGCCTTTAAATTATTTTTATCGATCTTAAAACTCAAGATACAATAATTTAACCAATATTTAATAATTATATTATTCAATAAATCGCTATTTTTAAATTCTGAATTTATTTTATAAATAAAAACCCTAATTTTCCATATTCAAAATCAATCTATAATCAAATTCAATATTTAAAACCATTAAATATTCCAAATCAAATGTCAAAAAATCCGGGTCGTTACAACTTCAAAATCACATCGTTTCAATGTCACAACCACTAAAGTCGGTTAAACCATTATATCAAAATATTGCCTTTTAAACCATTTAAATCTAAATCATACAGTTCCGACTCTAACAGTTTGAATATTGAAAGTAGTTTTTATATTGGAATGGTTATACTTTTAAAAGAGTTTATATTAAAAATAGGTTATAGATTAAAATAGTTTATATATTAAAAATAGTTTATATAATAAAATACGTTATATATATTAAAATAGTATATATATTAGAAACACTTTATAATAGTTTAAAATATTTTAAAATAGTTTTTAATGGTTTAAATAGTTTAAGGGTTTAAAATAGTTAAAATAGTTTAACATAAAATGGTCTCATTATTGGAAATGATTTATATAGTAAATAGTTAGAAAATCTAAAAAAATCAGAATTTTAAATATAATAGACTTTTTAAACAGTTTACATTAAAGTAATTAAATCAAAAATAACATCAAATCAAACTATTTCTTTCATTTCAACAAATCTGGACCGTATCCAGATTCCAAATCAACAAACTCAATTTAACCTTTCTCAAATTCTCATAAAACCATTTCAACTTATATTGATTTCAAATCCAAGTTTGAACATACAAATTTATACCACTTCAAATTCAATAGATTTCAAAGTTTAAATATTCAAACGTTTACAATAATTCAGTTTTGATAAATTTCATTTATATTCCAAAATTCAACTTTAAAATTCCAATTTACTTCTTTAAACAATTCATTTAAACCAATTTCAATTTCAACATTTTAAAGCTTGGATTTTGGAAATAATTCTGCTTATATAAATATAATTTTTATTTCAAAATATCATTCAACTGGATTAAAAAATTAACGATTTAAAATTATTTAATTTAACCAGTCCGGTATCCGTATATAATTTTCTACCATATGTCGAGTGATGTGGATATCTGTCACTTCAACCCGGAATAATTTAAATTTACGGGTATATATCATTTGAACCCGCAATCCCGAGTTAAAATTCAAAATCCATAAAATCGCTCGAGTTTATCATTTCAACCCATAACGATCTTTTTCCTAGTCTATAAGCCCATTCAGCTATGTATCATTTCAATCCATAGTGATTTCCTAACAAGGACTAAGAGAACTTGCTGTGTGAATACAACATATAAATAAACATACATCCAATCATCCAAATATCAACAATTAAACGTCCATCACAATCATCATTCAAATTTTCCAATAAATTACAACAATTAACTGACTATCATTAACAGGTGATGCAGCAAAGCCTATGGGAATTCAGAAGTTAGACCATATTAAGTCGTGCACGAGTCAAGGAGCTTCAGAATTAACTCATAAGTCGTACACGAGACAATTGAAGGAGATATATGAGAGGGATGCATCTCTTAACGGCTTAAGTCATACGTGTTTGATGAGTCGTTGCCGACCTAACAAAGACTTGATGAGTCGTCCACGACTCAACAAAGGGATGAGTCGTTTCCGACTTAGGGAGTTACAAGGGGGAGATAACAAGACAGTGCACTTGAGTCGGAGGAAGTGGAGCACGACTTAACTGAGTCGTTGGAAGATTTGAGTCGCACAGAGGAGAGTCGTATGGAGTTTGGAATGCCTTCTTTAAGTCGCTACCGACTTATACTGAGTCGTAGGTCGTTGCCGACCTAGTATGAGTCGTGAGTCGTGTAACTGCGTATGATGAGTCGGTTGTATTTTTCTTGAGTCGTGTACTGTGATAAGAGTCTTGAGTCGTTTGTCTTGAGTCGTATATGATGAGTCGTGTCCTGTGTTCTGATGCGCTATATTTTGAGACGTTGGCTTATGAGTCGGTTATGTGTGTATGAGTCGCGAGTCGCTCACGATCTGTGTTGAGTCGGAGAGAGTTTGAGTCGTGTAATTTGTATAGTTTGATGAGTCGTGGGTATGGTGTGTGCTAAGTCGTTAACGACTTATGATGAGTCGGGGGGGGTTCATGAGTCGGTCACGACTTATGGCTGTGTTGTAAGAAAACTCTATAAATACGCGTGTGTTGTACATTTTGAGGTTGTTGATTTTGAATAAGATTTCTCTTTTGTTAGCTTTGTGCTTTCATACCAATTGGTAGTTGAGTGTAATCTCCTATCTCCACTTACGTCATTCGAGTGCGCTCGAATCCACGTTTGTTGAAGCCGATTCACGGAATCTAGTGCGCTAGATCAACGTGCGAAGAATCGTAGATCTTTGAACACGGTATAGTGCGCTATCAACGTGTTTGAGATAGCTAGAGTTCGGTATCTTTGGATCAACGAACTTGGGCATTTTGGTATCTTCAACTCACCGATTGCTACATTTCATCGATTGAAGTTTTGTTTGATTAATCCGCTGCGTCAGTTTTGGTATCGGAGCCATACTTAGCCAATCATAGCTAAGTTTGATTCTTGGAGCCAAGTTTTTGAAGTTTTTGAAGTTTGAAGTTGTTCGTTGTGTTCATAGTGAAGTTGCAACAAAGTTGGGGTGTTTGATCCATTGCATTTTGGATCGAGGAGTGGGACTTTGTTTGGGGTTTGAATTGGTGTTTGCGCGCCAAGGAAAGAAGTGAGGCCGTGTATACTTTGAGCCGAGCCAAAGAGTGTTGGAGCAAGTCTTGCCGAGTCAACTTGTAGCCGAGACATTGTATTGCCGAGATAAGTCAAGGCAAACTTTTGTGAAGTGTACATTCTTTGCCGAGCTAAGTGTACCGATCCAAGGGAGAGCCGACCTAACTTGAACCGAGTTGGGTTGAGTCGTATATAAAGCTTTGCCGAGACATAGGAGCCGAGTCATATTGAGCCGTGACTTGTTGTTGGAAGTCTTGAAGTCTTGTGTTAAATTTTTGAAGTCTTGTGAAGTTTACAACCATGCCACCAAGGAGAGCTAACCGACATCAAAACGTTGAAGCTTTGTATCGTAGAGAAGAAGCTGAACTTATGGAACAACGTATTAATGATAAATTCGATGAAGGCATTGGTAAATTGGAGAGATTGATGAATGACTTGAATCAAAGGAGGAGATCACCAAACTCGAACCATGGAGGAAACCGAGTTTCGCCATCGGTTACGGAAGCGAGGAGGGTATCACCACATTCATGTAGAGATAGAAGAGAAACATCAATTTCATCACGAAGAGATCATCATGACTATGTACATGAAGAGAGAAGGAGTCAACGTGAATTTGACCATGAAGCATATAGAGATGAGGAGAGACATAGTCAAAGAAGCATGCATGAACGAAGGGATGACATTGGTCGAGATCGATGTAGGCGTACTTTTGATTTTGTTGAAGAAGGTGATAGAGCAAGTATTCATTATCGAGATCGAGACCAAGTTCGGAATTCTTATCGGAATGTTGAGGATGATCGTCGTTGGGAGTCGGGTATGAAGATGGAGATTCCGGAGTTTAAAGGCGGGATGGTTGCTGAGGAGTTTCTTGATTGGTTGTCTAATGTGGAGGAAATCTTTGATTTCAAGGAGGTGCCGGAGAGTCGAAGGGTGAAGTTAGTTGCTACAAGGCTGAGGGGGAGAGCATTGGCATGGTGGCAGCAAACTAAACTTACTCGAGAACGGATGGGGAAGTCAAAGATAGAATCTTGGGAGAAGATGAAGAAGTTGATGAGATCTACTTTCTTACCTTACAACTACCAATCACTTATGTACCAAAGGTTGCAGAATCTGAGGCAGGGGACTAAATCTGTTAGTGATTATGCTGATGAATTCTACCAACTCATTGCCAGGAATGATATCATGGAGACAGAAGAACAGCTGACTGCTAGATTCATTGGGGGACTGAGAATGCAGATCCAGGATATGGTTAATATGTTTGATCCTAGATCCGTTGCAGAAGCACATCAAAAAGCATTGGCTTGGGAGAAACAAGGAAGGCGTGGAGGAGGTGTGTTTACTAACTCTAATAATCCAGTGAAGGGTGTTGGTGGAAGTTCTCATGTTCCTAAACCAGTTTCAAAGCCAGTGGTGAAGGAGGTTGAGAAGGCGAAGGCTAGTACTGTTTTCAAATGTTATAATTGTCAGGAGTTGGGGCATAAAAGCAATGAGTGTCCGAAGCCAAAGAAGAGAACC
Organism: Allium cepa; assembly: GCA_030765085.1. Classification (NCBI taxonomy): domain Eukaryota; kingdom Viridiplantae; phylum Streptophyta; class Magnoliopsida; order Asparagales; family Amaryllidaceae; genus Allium; species Allium cepa. Next base: position 603,066,460 of record CM060945.1, on the reverse strand, counting down.
ATGGTTGCAGAGGTTGAAGCAGATGATGGTGAGGAGGCAGAGTATTCAAATGTACCTTATGTTGAGGAAGAAGAAGAAGTGTCGGGTGATGAAGGATGTAATCTTATGTTGAGGAGAAGTTGTTTGACACCAAAACAAGAGGAGGATTGTAGTTGGCTGAGAAGCAATATTTTTCAATCGACATGCACTATTCTGGGGAAAGTCTGCAAGTTCGTTATTGATGCGGGAAGTTGTGATAATATTATTTCTTCAGAGGCAGTTAGAAAGTTGAACTTGAAGACCGAGAAACATCCGAAACCGTACAAGCTAGCATGGTTAAGGAAGGGAGGTGAAGTGAAAGTATGTCGAAGAGCTTGTGTTAATTTTTCGATTGGGAAGAAGTACAAAGATGAAATCTGGTGTGATGTCGTAGATATGGATGTTTGTCACTTATTGTTGGGCAGACCATGGCAGTTTGATAGAGCAGTTCAGCATGACGGTCGTGCCAACAGTTACAGTTTCATATTCGAGGGTACTAAAATCACTTTGGTTCCTAAGAAACAGCAGCAGAAGGAGAGCAAGCTAGAAGAGATTGAAGAATTGAAAACTCTGTTGACTTTGAAGGAGTTTGTTAAAGAAGTGGAGGAAGAACCGGAAGTGTTTTTGTTGATTGGGAGAGAGAGTAGTGAAGAAGTTGAGATTCCAGAAGGAGTAAAGCCTGTTTTGAAAGAATTTGAAGATGTCTTTCCAGATGAGTTACCAAAGGAGTTACCACCACTTAGAGACATTCAGCATCAGATTGATCTTGTTCCAGGAGCAGTGTTACCACACCGACCACATTACAGAATGAGTCCGAAGGAACATGAGGAGTTACGAAGGCAGGTGGAAGAATTACTTGAACAGGGTCGTATTCAGGAAAGTTTGAGTCCGTGTGCTGTACCTGCATTGTTAGTACCAAAGAAGGACGGAACTTGGAGAATGTGCACTGATAGTAGAGCTTTGAATAAGATCACTGTTCGTTACAGATTTCCTATGCCGAGGTTGGATGATTTGTTAGATCAGTTGAGTGGGGCAACTATATTTTCGAAGATTGATTTGAAGAGTGGTTATCATCAGATTCGAATCAGACCTGGAGATGAATGGAAGACAGCTTTCAAAACTAGAGAAGGGTTGTACGAATGGTTGGTTATGCCATTTGGGTTGTCAAATGCACCTAGTACATTCATGCGGGTGATGAATCAAATCTTTCGACCATTCATTGGGAAGTTCGTCGTGGTTTACTTTGATGATATTTTGATATACAGCAGGAGTACAGAGGAGCATGTTCTACATTTGAGGGAAGTGTTGCTTATTCTTCGTGAAGAACAATTTTATGCTGCTACAAAGAAATGTGTGTTTATGACACCTACTGTTTTATTCCTGGGTTATGTTGTTTCAGGGAAGGGTATTCAAGTTGACCAGAGTAAAGTTGAAGCAGTCAGAAATTGGCCACAGCCAAAGACAATTACAGAAGTGAGAAGTTTTCATGGGCTAGCGTCATTCTACCGAAGATTCATTCCACACTTCAGTAGCGTGATGGCTCCAGTTACTGATTGCATGAAGGGAAAGCAGTTTGTGTGGTCAGAGGAAGCGGGGGTTGCCTTTGAGAAGATCAAGGAATTGTTGACGTCTGCACCAATTCTTGTTCTACCGAATTTTCAGTTGTTGTTTGAATTGCATACTGATGCTTCGAAGGTTGGTATTGGAGGAGTTCTGAGTCAGAATGGGAAGCCAGTTGCTTACTTCAGCGAGAAACTGTCAGGGGCAAAGATGAGATACAGTACATATGACGTTGAATTTTATGCTGTTGTTCAGGCTGTCAAGCATTGGAGGCATTATTTGTTTCAGAAGGAATTTGTTCTTTACACAGATCATGAAGCTTTGAAACATTTACAGGGACAGGATAAAATTTCAGCGAGACATGCATCATGGATTTCTTATTTACAGCAGTTTACTTTTGTCGTTAAGCACAAATCAGGGGTGACAAATCGGGTAGCTGATGCATTGAGTAGGAGGAGTCATTTACTAACGACAATGAAGGTTGAAGTGACGGGGTTTGAAATGTTGCCAGAGATGCTTGAAGAAGATCCTTACTTTGTGAAATATGTTGAAAAGGTGAAGGATGGGAGTACCGATGAATTCATGTTGGTTGATGGTTTCCTGTTTAAAGGAAATCGCTTGTGTATTCCGGATTGTAGTTTGAGGATGAAAATTGTGAAGGAATTACATGAAGAAGGGCATGTGGGCCGTGATCGTACTTTGCAGTTGATTTCACAGTCTTATTTTTGGCCATCGATGAGAAAAGAAGTTGAGAGATTTGTGGAACGATGTCATATTTGCCAAGTTTCAAAAGGAACAGCAACGAATGCGGGGTTGTATATGCCATTACCAGTTCCATCTAAGCCATGGGTTGATATTAGCATGGATTTCGTTTTGGGTTTGCCGAGAACTCAAAGGGGAAACGATACGATATTTGTTGTGGTGGACAGGTTTTCAAAGATGGCACATTTTGTTGCTTGCAAGAAGACAGCAGATGCAGTTCGAGTAGCACAGTTATTTTTCAAGGAGATTTATCGACTTCATGGATTGCCAGAATCTATTGTTTCTGATCGAGATACTCGTTTTCTGAGTCACTTTTGGCTGAGTTTGTGGAAGATGGTGGGAACGAAACTGAAATTTAGTAGTGCTTATCATCCACAAACTGATGGGCAGACAGAAGTTGTTAACAGGTCGTTGGGTAATTTGTTGCGTTGCCTTGTCCAGGATAATTTGAGAAGTTGGGACCTGAAGCTATGCCAGGCAGAATTTGCTCACAATCATGCAGTAAATCGAAGCACAGGATTCAGTCCGTTTCAGATTGTTTATTCAAGTTTACCCAGGGGACCGTTGGATTTAGCAGTTGTACCACAGTCGAAGAGAACAGTTAAACGAGCTGTTGATTTTGTTGATGAGCTGACTGAATGTCATAAAGTCGTTCAGGAACGATTGGAGAAATCAAATGAGAAATATAAGAAGTTTGCAGATTCGAAACGACGAAATGTTGAATTTAAAGAAGGTGATTTAGTTTATGCTGTGTTAACAAAGGATCGTTTTCCAGTGGGTGCTTATAACAAGTTGAAGGCACGAAAAATTGGTCCAATCGAAGTTTTGCAGAAAGTCAATAAGAATGCTTATCGATTAAAGTTACCAGATGATGTTTATACTTCTGATGTTTTTAACGTCAAACATTTAGTTCCATATCATGGGGGTGTGATTGTTGAGAAAGAATTTACAAATTCGAGGTCGAATTTTTCTCAACCAGGGGAGGATGATGCAGCAAAGCCTATGGGAATTCAGAAGTTAGACCATATTAAGTCGTGCACGAGTCAAGGAGCTTCAGAATTAACTCATAAGTCGTACACGAGACAATTGAAGGAGATATATGAGAGGGATGCATCTCTTAACGGCTTAAGTCATACGTGTTTGATGAGTCGTTGCCGACCTAACAAAGACTTGATGAGTCGTCCACGACTCAACAAAGGGATGAGTCGTTTCCGACTTAGGGAGTTACAAGGGGGAGATAACAAGACAGTGCACTTGAGTCGGAGGAAGTGGAGCACGACTTAACTGAGTCGTTGGAAGATTTGAGTCGCACAGAGGAGAGTCGTATGGAGTTTGGAATGCCTTCTTTAAGTCGCTACCGACTTATACTGAGTCGTAGGTCGTTGCCGACCTAGTATGAGTCGTGAGTCGTGTAACTGCGTATGATGAGTCGGTTGTATTTTTCTTGAGTCGTGTACTGTGATAAGAGTCTTGAGTCGTTTGTCTTGAGTCGTATATGATGAGTCGTGTCCTGTGTTCTGATGCGCTATATTTTGAGACGTTGGCTTATGAGTCGGTTATGTGTGTATGAGTCGCGAGTCGCTCACGATCTGTGTTGAGTCGGAGAGAGTTTGAGTCGTGTAATTTGTATAGTTTGATGAGTCGTGGGTATGGTGTGTGCTAAGTCGTTAACGACTTATGATGAGTCGGGGGGGGTTCATGAGTCGGTCACGACTTATGGCTGTGTTGTAAGAAAACTCTATAAATACGCGTGTGTTGTACATTTTGAGGTTGTTGATTTTGAATAAGATTTCTCTTTTGTTAGCTTTGTGCTTTCATACCAATTGGTAGTTGAGTGTAATCTCCTATCTCCACTTACGTCATTCGAGTGCGCTCGAATCCACGTTTGTTGAAGCCGATTCACGGAATCTAGTGCGCTAGATCAACGTGCGAAGAATCGTAGATCTTTGAACACGGTATAGTGCGCTATCAACGTGTTTGAGATAGCTAGAGTTCGGTATCTTTGGATCAACGAACTTGGGCATTTTGGTATCTTCAACTCACCGATTGCTACATTTCATCGATTGAAGTTTTGTTTGATTAATCCGCTGCGTCAACAGGTATTTAGCTCGTAATTTAAAATTCAATTTTAAATTAGATGGGGATTATATTCAATAAAAGTCAGATTATGTGGATGTCACTTTGAATGGTCTTAGAATGCTGCCAAACTAGTTCCATAATATATGGAATTCAATACGATCACAACGGAGAAAACAGCGTGAATCCAAGCTCGTATGCAAATGTTATGATGATTGGAAGATCTCAATTTAAATTTTAAATAAAATTAAATCAATGGCAAAATAGTAATTTCCTTACATCAAAACCCTGCTGCTACAGTAAACGAACGAGTAAGACCCCTCTCGAACGCTGACTGTTGCCAACCTCCAAGCTCCAAACGCCACTGCTATAGGCACCTCGACCATGATCTGACCATGCCACCGCTTCCCCTTTCTTCGTCGCCCCTCTCGGCTCCATCATGGCGAACACACCGCCTCCAGGCCATCCAAAACACCTACGGCCGTCGCAAGCTTCATTGCCTTTTTCTAGCGATATCTGACCACCATTCGACAAAAGAACACTACCATCGAGACCTGCTTTCCATCCTCTTCCAAATGCTGCTTCCTAATCATCAAATTGTCGACGATCCACCTTTGGTTCGAAGCCCTAGAAATGGGCGGCCAAGCTTCATCCTTGATTTCTGATCAAGCGATACACCAAACTGAAAAACGAAGTGTTGTAGTAGATTGCGCTCGTCGAGTGCTTTCCAATGATATATAATATGATATAGTTTTGAGAAGTTTGATTTTCGGTTTGAATTTGAAATTGCATTAGGGTTTTGAATCTACAGCCAGTGAAGAATGAAGAAGTAGCAGATAATTGAACAAACAGATATGTATAGAAATAAGAAAATGAGAAACAACTAGGGTTTATAACAGCCTATATATTGGCAGAGCTGAAATAGAAAATGCTGGATCGGATCAATTTCGATTGAAACGATAACAACGACCCGGAAAACCCGTTTCGTTCCCGAAACGAAAATGGGTCATCCAATGGAACTAGTTTCAAACCCCAATTTCATTTTATATAGACGCTAGCTTTTAAAATCAGTTTATTTTAATCGAATTCATTAAACTATTTTCTACGCGTTTCGAGCCCACATGATCATACTACAAGTTTGATCGCTACAAAACTTTAAATCCTACAATAATTCATTGTTACGAATCCGATGAAACTGGTTTCTTCAAAATCGAAGGCAGTGGCCAAAATGGCTAATTTCACGTAAATTAAACAAACTATTATTAAATAGTTAATCACCTTTTAAAAATTTAAATTTAATAGTTAACAATTTATATCATTCTTGATTACCTAGACTTTTAAAAAAAATCGTGAGACGACTCGGAGTTGCGAGAAGGTGGAGCGGCGACGACGACTTGTGGTGGTAGTGGCTCGATTTGGGTGATGCGCGCGCGTATGGAGTGACACGAGTAATGCTCGCTTGCGTAGTCAGTTAGGTGGCACCGAGTTTTGGGTCATGAGGACGAAGTTTGGTGCAGTAGATTGATGGTTTTGAGTGCTTATGCTGAGGAGTGTTCGTAGTGAGGTATTGTGACGCCCTACCTCTATACCCGCTCTAGCCAAGGACACTACGGTGTAATGCCGTCAACTAGCGTGGAGAATAAGGCTGTTGAGGAGCGACCATCCGTGTAATTGCTTTGTGCGAGCACCAATATGTCAGATAGTACAACATGCATTTTGTTTCAGGAGGGAAATCCGACATACCGATACAAACTCAAAGCTACTACACAGTGGCTATATATATTCTTTGAAAAAAATATAGAAATAAACATAACACAAATCAGTCACAGACATCCATATCACAAAGGCGGAAATAGATATGAATATAACACTTAAAAGTGTGTACCAGAGTAATGGTCAAAAAAGATCCACAATATCACAAAAGAATAGCTACAAGTGCTAGACAAAAGAATATGGATACATCAATGAGTCTATATCTCAAATGTATACAACAAAAACTACTAATCTAAGTAGTTAGCCAAAATTCAGGGTGATAATCCCAGATGTGAAGTCAAGCAGAAGCACTTGTAACATCTCGGTCTGACCCGAGTATAATTTAACAAGAAAATAATAAACGATCAGTCTAACAATAAATATCAGATGAAATGATATAGAATAAGAGATATGACAAAAACGTATGATAGCCATAAAACCATACTGTGATAAGTATGTAATTGAAAATCAACAAGAGATTAGTCAATATCACAAGAATATTTTCAAAGATCAAAAAGAATGTCATACTCTTTATTTTTATTCATTAAAACCATAAGTATTAATCATTATATCAATGCCAATCACAAATTAATGACACACAAATTCACTAATGCACAAATATTGATAAGACTTATCAATGTAAATCACGAAAATTAGTGAAACACAAATTCTAGAAATCATCAATGGAAATCCAAAAATAACGAATTAGCGGAGGCCTATCACAAAACGGGAGCATGAATACTCACCAACACGTGTATCACAAAATGGAATGCTATTCCATGGTTGGTAACCATTAATTTTGAGCTGAAGCTCCACAAAATGGCCCGAAGACCATGGGTCGCTACCCCACCAAATTGGGCCGAAGCTCCATAGAAATGGGTTTAGTCTCCCTCGTAGACAAAGAGACATCGCACATTTGCCAGTCTAAATCACAAAAATGATCATCAACGATCATCAAGAAGTGTCAATTATAGAAAGCTAGTAAATATATAAGCTTAGCTTCATGTCCCATAACCACTAGCTTAACTTAAATATTTACGAACAAATTGTAGATCTCCACTCGAAAATTGTCACAAGAGATTCAATCAAACAAGTCAAAGAATTAATCGGCGAAGTAAACGCAAGCGTTTCATACCACTTATTTTACTAAGCCGTTTAATTAGATTTCTCATATGAGTGAGGTAAAGGTTTATATATACTAGTAGATTGGAAAATGGTTTAAGAAACAAGCTTTGTAGTAAAATAGGGTTGAAAATATTTTGATGAAAGAGTTTTGATATTTAATGCTAGTATTGAAACCTTCATATTTTTAAAGTGACAGATCACAAAAATGATTGTAGAAACAAACAATCACAAAAATTCACATTCGATGACGTGAATAAAATCCAAAGAATTCGATTCCAAATCCATCAAAATGGAAATACCCTTGCGACTTAACAGCCACGACTTACGACTTAACACACTACAACACAAGAAATCAACGGCTCAACTCATACGACCCCATGGCATACGACACAAGGGATCAGCGACTTAAGGAATAACATGCGGCCTAAACGAGCGACTTAAGAAGATAGCGGCAACGACTTAAGGAGCTAGCGGCATATGTGAGCGACATAAGTTGGTACGACCTATAGCAGCAGCCGAGCGTCTTAAGGAACGAGCGACCTAACTGGTTGCGACTTAAAGCAAGCCGAGCGACATAAGGAGGCAAGACCAAATAGGCCGACTCATTAGCGAGGCGAGCGACCTAAGAAATGGGCGACATAAAATGCTAGCGACCTAAGGAGCTAGCGGCTTAAGGAGTAGCATGCGGCCTAACATGGCGTGACCTAAGTGACGCTAGCGGCATAACAGGCCGAGCGACCTAAGTGATGCGACCTAAGGAGCTAGCGGCATAACAGGCCGAGCGACCTAAGTGGTGCGACTTATGTGTAGGTGCGACCTAAAGGAGACCGACTCATGGCAAGGCGAGCGACCTAAGGGGTCAGCGACTTAAGGCAGGCCGACTCATAGCAAGGCGAACGACCTAAGTGGTTGCGACCTAAGTGGTTGCGACCTAACTGCAGGTCGAGAGACATGTATGCAGGCCGAACGACCTAAGGAACAGAAGTGCAAAAACTCTCTCAATTTGCAACCGGTCGAGCACGGACGCTAGGGGATTACGCCCATCGGCTACCCGGTCTTATTGGCTCCTTGATGCATCACCAAAAACGTTATCAATCATCAAAGTTAGGATTTTTAAAGATTTGAACCCAAAACACTAAAAATTGGGATTTTCACCAATTCAATCCAAACCAAAAGAAAATGCACATGAATAAGTGTTAGGAATTCATACCCAACAATCAAAGATAGTTATAGACAAAGATGTGAGATAAAAATTTCACCTTTTCACAAAATCAATGAAGAAGAAGCTTAAAAGCAAAGGAAGAATCAACCACACTTCAATCTCAATCACAAGAAGCTTGAATCAATGGCTTCTCTTTGGATTTGGAGTTAGATGTTGGATTTGCAAATGAATTAGGGATTGGAGTTTTAATTTCCCATTCCTCTCTCCATTTTTGATGAAGCTTAAGTGTTAGGAAATGAAAGTGAAGTAATGAAGGGAAGAGTGGGTTGAGCTAGATTAATAGTTTAGGCTAACTTGCTAAACCAAACCCAAAGCCCAAAGTGAAAAAGTGGCAAAATTCCACTAACTCCAAACATATCAAAGTTTATTCTCAAAAGGATCGTAAACGGCATTTTGAACACAATGGAAGTAGTCCCGAGTCCTAATTCTACCATATGAAAAAGGTAACTTTTTGGACTATAATCCGACTAACGATAAAATATTTAAATAAAATATTTAAATATTCAATCGTAAAATATGCGGGTTGTTACAGACTCCCCTCCTTAAAGAAATTGCGTCCACGCAATATTTAAGAAGAAAATATAAGGTAACAACCATGAAAGCATATCAACACAAAACAAATTTGAAATACGAAATTCACCTTAAAGAGCATGGGAAAGTTTGTCCGAATGTGTTTGCTCGATGAACTCTCTAGATTCCCAAGAGCAATCCCAAGAATTTGAGGACCATTGAACTTTAACAAGCGGAACATCTTTGTTTCGAAGGCGTTTGACTTCCGAAGTAATAATACGAATAAGATGTTGCTCATAAGTTAAATTAAATGAAACTTCAGTTTCTTCCACAACACCGAGCTCAAGAATAGAATCGGAATCTCGAAGCCATTTCCGTAATTGAGAAACGTGAAACATGTCATGAATAGCAGAAAACTGAGCCGGTAATAAAAGGCGATAAGCAATGGAACCAATACGTTCGGTGATGGGAAATGGACCAATTTATCGAGGTGCTAACTTTCCTGATCGACTGACACGTACAACACCCTTTATAGGTGAAACATGAATAAACATAAGATCTCCCACAGAAAATTCTAATTTCCTTCTTCGATTATCGGCATAGGATTTTTGTCCACTCAAGGCTTCTTTCATCCTATGACGAATAAGGTCAATCTTCTCTGTGGAATCACGAATAAAATCTGGTCCTAAAACCAGCTTCTCACCGGCCTCAAGCCAACAAGAATGAGATCGGCATGGTCTTCCATAGAGTGCCTCGAAAGGTTCCATACCTATACTAGATTGGAAGCTATTATTATAGGAAAACTCAACAAGAGAAATTTGATCTTCCCAATTTCCACCAAAATCAAGAACACATGCACGAAGAAGATCTTCAAGAGTTTGATTCACATGCTCGGTTTGTCCATCGGACTGAGGATGATAAGAAGTGCTAAAATTAAGCTTCGTTCACAAAGCTTTTTGAAGACTCTTCCAAAATCCACTAGTAAACAATAGATCACGATCACTAACAATAGAAGAAGGAACTCCATGCAATTTTACAATTTCTTTAATAAAGAGTTTAGCCAAGAGAGGAACGGTTCGATTGGACCGAATGGGAATAAAATGGGTGAATTTAGTAAGTCTATCGACTATCACCCATAAGCTATCATGACCCGAACGAGAACGGGAAGGCCGTCTATAAAATCCATGGAAATTTGGTTCCACTTCCAAATTGGAATTCTAAAGGTTGCAATAACCCACTAGGCCTTTGGTGCTCGGCCTTAATGAGTTGGCAAGTCATGCAACACTTAACAAAGTTAGCAATTTCAGATTTCATTCCCTCCCAATAATCAAGTCGATTCATGTCCGCGTACATTTTACTACTACCGGGATGAATGGTAAATTTAGAACGATGATAGTCTTCTAAAATGTCTTTACGAAGATTACTAATATTTGGCACGATAAGTCTACCAAATTTTTGAATACCGCCACGAGAATCAATATCAAAGTCTTTCAAACCTTCAAATTCAATTTCATCCCTAATATTTTGGCCAAGAAGAGCCAATTCGGGATCTAGCTTTTGAGCTTCAAGAATGCGGTCTAAAAGAGAAGGATGAGCCTCAAGACTACATAAAACAAGAGATGGACACAAATTGGATACATGTTCTTGAATCTCACAAGTGGATAAGATCTCGAGATCGCTCCATTCGGATATCATCATAGAAACAACCGCTTGTTGCTTACGACTAAGTGCTTCCGCAACACGATTTCCCTTTCCAGAAGTATAAACAATATCAAGATCATAAGCTGCAAGAAATTCGAGCCAACGTTGTTGACGCAAATTAAGTTCCATTTGAGAAAATAGATACTTCCAGGATTTATGATCGGCGTAAAGAATAATTTTTTCTCCCAAAAGATAATAACGCCAAATATGAAGGGCGAAAACAATAGCCGCGAGATCTAAATCGTGAGTGGCATATCTAGTCTCGGCTGGCTTCAACTGCCTAGAAGCATAAGCAATAACACGTTCTCTTTGCATAAGAACGGCACCCAAACCAACTCGACTAGCATCGGTATAAACAATAAAATCTTGGTTTCCCTCGGGAATCACAAGAATAGGAGCATCGGAAAGGAGTTCTTTTAATTTCTGAAAAGAAGCTTCACATTTGACCGACCAAATGTATTTAACACCTTTCTTTGTTAAGCTTGTAAGAGGCACGGAAATTTTTGAAAAGTCTTTTATGAAATGGAGGTAATAACCTACCAATCCAAGAAAACTACGAATCTCTATCACACTATCCGGTCTCTTCCAATTTTGAATCGCTTCAATCTTTGAAGGATCCACGGAAATTCCGGATTCAGAAATAATATGACCGAGAAACTTCACAAGAGATTTCCAAAAGTGGCATTTATAAAAAAATTCTTTTAATTGGTTACTCCTAAGAGTTTCCAACACAATCCGAAGATGCTTTTCATGCTCCTCCTCGGTTTTTGAATACACAAGAATATCATCAATAAAGATGAGAACAAACCGATCGAGGAAATTTCTAAAAATTCAATTCATAAGATTAACGAAATAAGCCGGAGCATTCATTAATCCAAATGGCATAACAAGCCATTCATAAGATCCATAACGAGTACGGAACGATGTCAAAGGAATGCTATTCTCTGCAATACGAAGCTGATGAAAACCGGTAGCTAAGTCAAATTTTGAAAAGACTCTAGCACCACTAAGTTGATCGAATAGATCATCAATCCGAGGTAAAGGATATTTATTTTTGATAGTAAGATCATTAAGCTTGCGGCAGTCAACGCAAAGCCTAAGTGTACCATCGGATTTCTTCACAAAAATAGTCGAAGCTCCCCAAGGCAAGGAACTAGAGCGAATAAATTGCTTCGTCTCCAATTCGGATAATTGTTTGCGCATCTCCTCATTTTCTTTATTGGACATAGGATAAGGAGGACAAGTAATAGGTTGAGCTCTAGAGATGAGATTAATTCTGAACTCAATTGCTCGCTTAGGTGGTAATCCTAAAACGGGCTCAAATATGTCGGAAAATTCACGAACAACGTGAATAAGATAAATAATATCTTCCTCATCATCATTATCGTCATCATAAGGATTTAAAGAATATAAAGATGCAACCAAGCTGGAATCCGAATCTTTAAGGTCAATAGAAATCTGCTTAACAGATTGAGGATGTCGAAGATGAATAGTCCGCTCGAGACATAGGATTTGGGCTTCATTGCGGTTAAGCCAATCCATTCCCAAAATCATTCCAAAGCCTAAGCAGCGCATAACATGCAAATTGGCTTGGAAAGAAAAATCACACTAAATAATCTCCACATTTTTACAAAGAAAACTAATTTTTGCGGATCCACCAACCGGATTCGCAATTCTCAGAGAAGTCATTAAACACATAACATCCAAAGAAAAAGTATCAACAAGTTCTTCTGAAATAAAAGAGTGGGACGCACCCGTATCAAAAAGAACTCGAATAGGGTGATCACGAAATAAAATAATGCCATCAAGGATAGAATGAGAAATACCTTGACCACGAGATGTGCTACCAGGGGTTTGAGCAACATTAAGCTTTCCCTCCTTCTTGCCGTAAAGTCTGGGACAAGAAGATAAATAATGATCCAGGCTTTTGCAATAGCGACAATCATGAGGCTTTGAACACTTATTCGCATAATGTCCTTAGAACCACAATTGTAGCATTGCCCACTACTAGAGGTGGAAGTCTTTGCCACCGAAGTTGCTTGCTTCCCTTTCTTATTGGGATAAGGACCTCTGAACTTATTAGGCCTTTTCTTGTTATTGAAGTTTGGTTTGGCACGCATAACTTCAACATCACTCTCCTTATCTGCCTCTTCAAGTCGAAGAGCGATATCAATGAGTTGATCAAAAGAAACTTCTAATTTTAGAAGTAATGGCTTCTTGAGATTTTTGTTCAAGCCATAGACAAATCTTTGATTCTTCTTCAATGGGGTGTTTATGTATTCGACCCCGTATTTAGAAAGTGACTCGAGTGATGCGACATAATCTGCCACAGAGAATTCACCTTGAGTAAGGTCAATGAAACGACGAGCCAATGTCACTTTCTCAGCTTCTGGCACAAACTTTAATTCGAATCATTCTCGGAATTTCTCCCAAGTAAGATCCGCTTCATTTATTTCAGAAATAAGAAGCTCGTACCAACCTAATGCTCTTTCTTGGAGCATATTAGAGTCCACTTGAACACGGTGAAGATCAACAAGGTTCATGCGAGAAAAGATTCGATCGCATGCTCTCAGCCAAGCCTGGACTTCAATAATAGTTTCAGAACCATTGAATGGCTTCCTACCCAAATTGGTATAATCGTTGCACATACGTGCAAATCCACACTTAGGGTGAGTAGACTCCGGATTAGAACCGGCTGCTTGAGCATTCTTTACAAGATCAAGAAGTTGCTGGGCAGACATAAATACTCCATCTTGGGGAGTAGACCAAGATTGACCGGCGCTGGGACGGCCTGGTCTAACCACTTCTCTTCCTTTAGAAAGAAAGAAAGAAGAAGAGAGATTATTCACCAAATGGATATCAAGCAATCTTGATAGATAAAACAAGGAATCATAAAGAAAATAGGATGAATCGGTACGAAGACTCGAATTATATCCTAAAGCACGACTCCTAAGATGGACTTAGGACGATGATCCTTGTCAAATTATTCTACATAGTTCCGAAGTTTGGCTCTGTTACCAAGCTGTGACGCCCCACCTCTATACCCACTCTAGACAAGGACACTACGGTGTAATGCCATCAAATAGCACGGAGAATAAGGATGTTGAGGAGCGACCATCCGTGTAATTGCTCTGTGCGAGCACCACTATGTCAGATAGTACAACATGCATTTGGTTTCAGGAGGAAAATCCGACATACCGATACAAACTCAAAGCTACTACACAGCGGCTATATATATTCTTCGTAAACAAATATAGAAATAAACATAACACAAATCAGTCACAGACATCCATATCACAAAGGCGGAAATAGATATGAATATAACACTTAAAAGTGTGTATCAGAGTAATGGTCAAACAAGATCCACAATATCACAATAGGATAGCTACAAGTGCTAGACAAAAGAAAATGGATACATTAATAAGTCTATATCTCAAATGTATACAACAAAAACTACTAATCTAAGTAGTTAGCCAAAAGTCAGGGTGATAATCCCACATGTAAAGTCAAGTAGAAGCACATTTAACATCTCGGTCTGACCCGAGTATTATTTAATAAGAAAATAATAAATGGATCAGTCTAACTATAAATATCAGATGAAACGATATAGAATAAGAGATATGAAAAAAACGTATGATAACCACAAAACCATACTGTGATAGGTATGTAATTGAAAATCAACAAGAGATTAGTCAATATCACAAGAATCTTCTCAAAGATCAAAAAGAATGTCATACTCTTTATTTTTAATCATTAAAACCATAAGTATTGATCATTATATCAATGCCAATCACAAAAGTTAATGACACACAAATTCACCAATGCACGAATATTGATAAGACTTATCAATGTAAATCACGAAAATTGGTGAAACACAAATTCTAGAAATCATCAATGGAAATCCGAAATCACGAAAAGGGGGAGGCCTATCACAAAACGGGAGAATGAAAACTCACCAACACTTGTATCACAAAATGGAATGCTATTCCATGGTTGCTAACCATTAATTTGGAGCCGAAGCTCCACAAAACGGTCCGAAGACCATGAGTCGCTACCCCACCAAATTGAGCCGAAGCTCCACAGAAACGGGGTTTAGTCTCCCTCGTAGACAAAGAGACATCGTACATTTGCTAGTCTAAATCACAAAAATGATCATCAACGATCATCAAGAAGTGTCAATTACATTAAGCTAGTAAATATATAAGTTTAGCTTCATGTCCCATAACCACTAGCTTAACTTAAATATTTACGAACAATTTGTAGATCTCAACTCGAAAATTGTCACAAGAGATTCAATCAAACAAGTCCAAGAATTAACCGGCGAAGTAAACGCAAGCGTTTCATACCACTTGTTTTACTAAGCCGTTTAATTAGATTTCTCGTACGAGTGAGGTGAAGGTTTATATATACTAGTAGATTGGAAAATGGTTTAAGAAACAAGCTTTGCAGTAAAATAGGGTTGAAATCGTTTTGATGAAAGAGTTTTGATATTTACTGCTAGTATTTAAACCTTCATATTTCTGAAGTGACAAATCACAAAAATGATTGTAGAAACAAACAATCACAAAAATTCACATTCGATGACGTGAATAAAATCTAAAGAATTTGATTCCAAATCCATCAAAATGGAAATACCCTTGCGACTTAACAGCCACGACTTACGACTTAACACACTACAACACAAGAAATCAGCGGCTTAACTCATACGACCCCATGGCATACGACACAAGGGATCAGCGACTTAAGGAATAGCATGCGGCCTAACTGAGCGACATAAGAAGATAGCGGCAACGACTTAAGGAGCTAGAGGCATAAATGAGCGACCTAAGTTGGTACGACCTATAGCAGCAGGCCGAGCGGCTAAAGGAACGAGCGACCTAACTGGTTGCGACTTAAAGCAAGCCGAGCGACTTGAGGAGGTGAGACCAAACAGGCTGACTCATTAGCGAGGCGAGCGACCTAAGAAATGGGCGACATAAGATGCAAGCGACTTAAGGAGCTAGCGGCTTAAGGGTTAGTATGCGGCCTAACATGGCACGACCTAAGTGATGCTAGCGGCATAACAGGCCGAGCGACCTAAGTGATGCGACCTAAGGAGCTAGCGGCATAACATGCCGAGCGACCTAAGTGGTGCGACTTATGTGTAGGTGCGACCTAAAGCAGACCAACTCATGGCAAGGCGGGCGACCTAAGGGATCAGTGACTTAAGGCAGACCGACTCATAGCAAGGCGAGCGACCTAAGTGGTTGCGAGCTAAGTGGTTGCGACCTAACTGCAGGCCGAGAGACATGTATGCAGGCTGAATAACCTAAGAAACAGAAGTGCAAAAACTCTCTCAATTTGCAACCGGTCGAGCACGGACGCTAGGGGATTACGCCCTTCGGCTACCCGGTCCTATTGGCTCCTCGATGCATCACCAAAAACGTGTTCAATCATCAAAGTTAGGATTTTTAAAGATTTGAACCCAAAACACTAAAAATTGGGATTTTCACCAATTCAATCAAAACCAAAAGAAAATGCACATGAATAAGTGTTAGGAATTCATACCCAACAATCAAAGATAGTTATAGACAAAGATGTGAGATAAAAATCTCACCTTTTCACAAAATCAATGAAGAAGAAGCTTAAAAGCAAAGGAAGAATCAACCACACTTCAATCTCAATCACAAGAAGCTTGAATTAACGGCTGCTCTTTGGATTTGGAGTTAGATGTTGGATTTTCAAATGAACTAGGGCTTGGAGTTTTAATTTCCCATTCCTCTCTCCATTTTTGATGAAGCTTGAGTGTTAGGAAATGAAAGTGAAGTAATGAAGGGAAGAGGGGGTTGAGCTAGATTAATAGTTTAGGCTAACGAGCTAAACCAAACCCAAAGGCCAAAGTGAAAAAGTGGCAAAATTCCACTAACTCCAAACATACCAAAGTTTATACTCAAAAAGATCGCAAACGGCGTTTTGAACTCAATGGAAGTGGTCCCAAGTCCTAATTCGACTGTATGAAAAAAGTAACTTTTTGGACTATAATCCGACTAACGATAAAATATTTAAATAAAATATTTAAATATTCAATCGTAAAATATGTAGGTTGTTACAGGTATTATTATTGTTTCTTAAATTTATATGTGTATATTTATGTACAGAAAGATTAATTCCAGTAAAGAAAATTTCTGTTGTGTTTACTGGAAAAAAAAGTTTTTAATATAAATATATAAATATATATGTATATATATATATAATTTTACATAGATAAGATTTTGAAATAATAGTAAGGATTTGAAAATATGGTAGGGATTATAAGAAAGTAGGTTTTAAAAATCTTATATATAAGTAAATTAGTAAATATGTATGTAGATAAGATTTGGAAAATATAGGAAGTTTATATAAAATTAGATTTTTGAGATCTGTAATTCATTTTGACAAGTATATATGCAGTTCCAATAAAATAAAACAAATATACATATACACATTTTAAACTACTAGTTTATTTTAAATAATATACTATGGTGACTAACTTATCTAATCATTTTGGTTAATAAAAAGACATTTACAGTTAGATGTATAGTAGTTTTAGTAATATATATGAATTTACCGTAAAGCAGGAAATTTTATATAAATAAGATTTTGGGAAAAAGGAAATTTAAATAAAACCTATTAAATGGGAAATTTATTATTAGATTTGTTCAAATATTAATAAAACCATGAAATGTTTTTACAAGGTCTAAAATCATGGAAAATCAAGTCAAGATGGATCGGGTTGCAAACAGTAAAGTCAAAGGTGAGTTAATCTTACTCATCTGGTAATAATTTAAATTTAAATGGTTAAATTTAAATAATTGGTTGAATGGTTGAATTGATTGGATGTGCTATATTATAGTATATAATATATCTTGGAATGATTGATTTCCCGCATTATATAGCGGATGAGACCCTGTGCACCGCATAATAGCGGATGATATTATATTAATCCCATATACCGCAATATTCCACCTCGAAGTCGAATTGGTATTGTGCTAACATCTGTGGATGCAGGGAAACAGGTTGGAGGGATCCAACTGGATTCCTCAACATTTATTTGTCATTTAATATCTCTGTTATGATTATTTGATATTCTGTGATGAATTATATTGGAATATTAAATGCTATAGTTTGCTTGAAAATTTCGGTACACTGAGTTATCAAAATATGTAGAATCGGATTTTTGAAAAGAAAATAAAAGAGTGAATTTGAAAGTAAAATAATTATAGAGAATTTGAATCAATTGAAGGATAAATTAGAAAAGAATAAAAGTGATTTAAAATTCTAATTAATAAATTTCGAGTATGGAAAGGGAATTTAAATAAACATATAAATAATGAACTTTAAACCTTAAGTGACATTATTTAAAGGAATAAAGAATTTATTTTAAAATCCAAGTTTTAAATTTATTGAAATAGATTGAGAAGGAATTTATTTCAAATAAAGTAAATTGGGAATCAATTTGGATATTGATTCAAGCGTTTGAAATTGGAAATTTAAAGGAGAATGTGACTATGGAATTTATAAACTGGGTTTATAAAAGTAAAATAAAATATAACATTGGATATTTGGGAAGAATAAATTCAAGGTGGGAATATATTAAAGGAATGGGAAAATTTGTTTAAAAATAAATAGTGATTTATTTTTAAAGGATGTGAAGAGAAACGTATATCCCTAGATAGCCAAGTACGTTTTCAAAGTAAGTTTTTAAATATAAGTTAAAAGCTTTAATGTTGTTTTAAAAAGCTTGTTCTAGGAAATTTATTATTTCTAAATGTTTAAATTCTAAAATAGGTATGTTTTTTCAAATCTATTAACGTAGTAATTATTTAAAGTGACTTGGTATTCTGTTTTACAAAGAGAAATTTAGTTTTATATTCTATAAAGTAGCTTTACTTTAAATATTCTTAAAATATATATATTTTTAATAAAGTATTAATGTAGTTTTAATACAAATATTTTAAAGTATACTTTATAATAAAGTGTTTTTAAATGGTTCTAAAATCTATGTGTTGTACTTGGTGATTTCAGTGGAAATAGAAAATATTTGGGAACTTTATTCCGTAAAAGAAGATGGTTTGAAACTGTTTTCAAAAGGCTGAAAATGGAAATATATCTTGCGAAGATATTTTGAGAGTAATTAATAATTTGAAGAAATTATTTATGTTGATGGATGTTTGTGAACGTTTTTTGATAGTTAAATGACCGACTATCAATATTGGTCAATGCGTTGATCGTTTTCGAAGAGACCGGGATCGGGATTTATTTCTCGAAAACCACTTCGATCCGGTTTGTACGTTTTCGTGGAAAACGAGTTCGAAGTCGAAGATGGAGCAGTGAAGTGCAAGGGCTAGTCGCTACTAATCCGGAGGATATTTCCAAAATGGATGTAGTAGGAGTAGTGTCTTCGGTTCCGTTCGAACCCGGGACGGACTTGTATGGATGAATGCTTTCAGAACATCGTCACGTGGACGATGAGCATTCTAAGTGAAACGTCTAAAAAGGTAACTCTTAGCCTCAAGCCTCATCAACTGGGAATGACTGAAAATCAGAGGTTATGCAGCAAGGCTAGGTGGGAGCACCCACTTGAGGGTGAGATCATCCCTGTCTAGATGCCTCTTTTTATTTTGGCTTAGTGGTGCGGTTGCTGATCACAACCACAGGTTGATCTTACTCGGGATTATCCAGTAAGGGGTAGTCCCGGTCTTGTGTTGCAGAGGGTCGGAAGTGATCATCGGTACAGTGATCTAGGCCACATACCGTGACAGATGATACCCCAGTGCCTATTCATTAGTTGAAAATCCATTCCCCCTACGCGCCTTTTACGGTTTTGTTTGTATTACCCACTTTGTGGATAGTAGCATGAATTTAATAATGTAACAATTTCAGCTATTTTAATAAGTATTTGTGCATAGACCCTATTATAATATCAGAGGATTTTATAAGAAATGTTTTAGCTATCGTAAGGTAAAAAGCCAACATGTTTATTTGTGGCGTGGTCTTACGAGATGCTTTTGTTTTCAAAAGGATTTTGAAACTTTAATAATCAATTTGGGTGTGATTTATCACGCTGGTTTTCCAAACTGACTCGGTGTTATTTAACTATAATGCTCGAGTCAGACCGAGTATTATAGAATACAGGATATGATGGTGTGGAGCACAGGAGACGAGCTAGATGGCGATACGTACTTCTGTGCTTGATTAATATTCCGCTGTGATGCAGTTTTGAGGATAAGTTTATATGACTGTTCAGTTGTATGTTATTGATTTTGTTGAACTCTGACGATGTACTCTGATGATGTATGTATAAACTGATATAGTATTCGTTCTTGGTGTAAAGATCTGTGATTATCTATTATATTTTATTTCGCTGCGATGGTTAGACTCTAATGTTGTTTTCTATTTTCTTCTTCTACCTCTTCTTCTTTAACCCTAGTGGTTCGTATTTCTGTTTACCTTGAGTTGATTGATGTAGATTAGTGATGACTCAAGGGGTACGGATTTGCGGGCTGTTACAGAAAGATTCATCTCGGGTCAGAGAAGATGCATGCTAATTGGTGAGTGAGATTTATTACATTTGTGTATATGTTGATAAGACGTAGTAATTGTCCTTTTATGATCTTAAACCAAATTATAATGATGTAACTAATAATTAAAAATTGTCTTTTTTATATATAACTGGTTAGCAGGTAGATTCCATTGGTAGATGATTAACAAAGTGATTTTTATTGATTATAATTAGCGAAAGTTGGTCGCTCCTTAATTAAAAATGTTCCAAAGTAGAAATATTATTTATAAAAGTTTACTTCTCAACGATGAAAACCCACCATGGTGTTCATTTTGTAACAACTCGTATTTTTCGATAGTTTAAAACAGTAAATTAAATAGGATTTTGAAATTTTATATTGTGTGAAATTAAAATTTATGATTTATTAATGAGAAAAATAACTATAATGTAATTTAATAACGTTGATTAATTTAATTGATAACTATTTTAATGTAATTTAAATCAATTGAAATAATTGTAAAGTTAATTTGGTGATAACTGTAAATAAGGAATAAATTAAATGTTGGACTTAAGATTGAAATTATATGTTATAAAATAGAATATGTTCTTTAAGGAATATGAAATCAATTAATTAGTATGTGAATTTATTAACTTTGTTTGTAAACAATAAATTTAGAAATGTAATTGAATTACTAATGTGTAATAGTTGTTTTAATTATTATTTTATTATTTTTTAATCCGTTGAAATAATTTAAAATGCGCAACCGCACTATGGTGAAGAAACCGATTGTTTATTTTTGTAACAAGAATAAATAAATTATTTGTTGCAGTTTTTATTAATTTCAATTGAATACAATGATAATATGTTGAAAAAAATAGAAATATGAATTTGATTTAAACTATAGAATATAAAATTCTAAAAATATGAATTTTGAGATACAAATTTGAATTTTGAATAAAAATAATTTAAATTTTGATAGTGATATTATATTCAAGCAAAGCGCTCATAATTTTAGATAGAAATTTCGAAATTTATGATTAAGTTTTAAAAGTTAAAAAACTTAAACATCATGTTTGAAATTTTGCATTTTTTATAAATTCATAAAGAAAAAACCAAATTTTGAAAGAAAAAAAAGGTTGAAAAGTTAACTCGACCGGTAACTACTGTAACCATTGGCATATAAGTTAAGAAAGAAATGATCTGTGGAATTTGAATATATAACCAAACTAATGTTGTATGTGAGTAAAGAAAGGTGCTTAAGCTATAAGCTTGTAGTAAAATAATAGTTCTTAGTATCAAGTAAGTTGGCTCACAGTGGATCACAACTTGATTCAAACATTTTCATATTAAATATTATAGATGATTACGGAATATTTATGTTCAAATTGCATGTACATGGGTATATGGATCCTTGTATACAATTTAACCATATACAAGTAAGACATAAAACATAAAAAGCGACTGACATTTGTTGTAGTGATCAATTTTAACACATGCTTTTACATTAAATATTTAAATCATATTTCTTAGCTTTAAGGACAAACAAGAGGAGGGGTTTTCTAAACGGTTTCTTTTAGATGAATTTTTAAACTGTTTCTTTTTTATGAATTTTTGCAAATTTATTTTGTCAGATATATTTATATTCATGTACTACGATAAATGTTTAGATGCAACTTAAAAAACGATAACCAGTTTGTACAAAAAAATATTTAATATTACTATAATGAGCTAAAATGAACAAATGCCAATCGTCACAAACAAAAGTGATAAGTGAACTTGCCTGTTGGCAAAAAAATACCGCACATTACAATGTCTCTAAAGAAAGTAACAATAAGCAATCTAAAGAAAAATTTCCACGCATCATAAAACAAAATAGTACATGAAAATTAAAATCCATTTACATTTAAAACTTCAAAGTAAAAAAAAAATCGAAATTATCTGTATTACTCCTCTAAGAGGACAATAAACTCATTTTCACATGAAGTAGTGACTCATTGAATATAATAAGGAAAAAAATGAATATTATGCTCAGGTCCCTAATAAGTTTCAGAGTACATAAAAATCGTAGTAAAAAAATATATGCAAATTAGGTCACTTGTAACGTTCGCGACTTTTCGACACTCGAAAACCGACATCAATATCCACTATATCAACTGCTGAGCAATCGAAAGCCGGAAAACCATATCGTTATGGTTAAAGAAGAAGAAAGAGGTAGAAGAAGAGAGAAAAAGATAGAATAGAACAGAAAGAAACAACAGAACAATATCAGAATCTCACAATCGCAGCGGAACAACATATAATAGATAAATGAATATTCTTTAAAACAAAGAACTATATCAGTTATTACATTACATCATATTACATTACATTACATCATCAGAGTGTACAATAACGAACAACAACAAACAGTGGAAAAGAAATACTATATACTAGTGAATACGCCATGCCATCCAGCTTGCCTCCAGCAACTCCTGAATTCCAGAATATCCTGATAGCCTAACTCTTGACTGCCCGTGTGGAAATTGGTGGGCATCCAGAGTTTAGGAAGGAAAACAATAAACTCCGAGTCAGTCATGTGACTGGTGTGAGAACTTAAAATAGTTTATCTTTAAAACAAAGAAATATTTTAAAATTAGATTCGCAATGCTTTTAGAAAATGAGACTACTATAAGGCCTCCCGCGCACACACACAGTGCAAATGCTGAATCGGAGGAGATTTCTCCTTATGATAGTCAAAGATGCTTGATACGCATTGAAAAGAAACATTTGATATTATTACTAGTGCATAGTGTCGGAAAAATCATTTCGAAAGTAAAGACATAAATCTTAGCCAACATACGACCATTATCGTATGCCTACTATAGCCACCATGTTCAATAGCAGGTTACCGCCACATTCCATGGCAGGTTATACAACTAAAGCCGTACAAGGTTCGTATTGTTTCTTTGGATTTCCAACAAATGGTCAGGCCATGGAACTTCCCATTGCCATATGGAAACGCCTCTGGAAAGACGCCCCGAGAACCTAACCGGATCTCTGCCAACACAAGGCCGGGTTACCCCTAACTGAGTAACTACTGACACGAATATGTCATTCCCCGATCGTAACCGATCTATATCCGAGGATCCTCGATTTCCAACAACCACAAAGCAATAAATTTACAGCAACAACATAGGTTAAGTATCTGGGCTCCATACCATGATACCACCTCTATCCAAAAGGAATGACATACACTAAAGGGGCGCTACCCCCTAATAACCTTGCCGCATCCTTTCTGTCTTGACCATTTCTGGGGTGTGAGGTCCGACGAAGTCTCGTCCACAAAGCCACGCTTTATATAAAAGCCGTGCTTTGATCATCAAATGCTCAACAGCACTTCGTATGCCACATTACCAATTTGGGAATGTATCACTAGTAACCATCAACTACATAACCTCTAAGGGTGTTAAGCTAAGAGAATAAATTCTCCGCCACCAACGGAAATATATTTGATAGAAACCGGCTTTACATCTCAAATTGTAATGTCAGACACACATACATACAAGTTCGTTCCGGGATCAAACGGAACCGAAGGCACTTACAAAGAAGTCCTTGCAATCCAGATATTCACTAATCACGACCGGACTTCCCATCACAAAGGGTAATAAATTTCTATATCGAAGATCAGCCGATGCAGAAACATTCGATGGTAATCCTTCCGTTTGCACAAATATCCGGTCTTCAACACCGGTCATCAAATGCAATTCATAACGACGTATCACATATTCGGAATGGGTTATACGACCCCAAGGTCCTTTCCCGGCTAACCCGAATAGTAAGCTCTTATTCAAAAATAAATGTGGCAATCAAATTCAAGCAATCACAACAAATACCTATTTAAAGGTAAATATTGATAGTCGGATTATTTAACTATCAATAGGTGTGTTCAACATCACCAAATTCCAAATAATTTCCCAAATTATTTACTTTCCAAAATATCTTTACTATATATAAAATTGCCACACTTCAACCTTTTGAAAACAAATTTTCAAATCACTTTTCACCTTTACCACTTTTGAAAATAAATTTCAATCATTTTCCTTACGCGGAAATACTTTCATTTCAAAATGGTTCACTTAAACCAATTTAATAAATCCTTACCCATTTACTTTATATTTACGTTCCAAACCCGTAAATTTATTCCCACACTTCAAAAATAAATCAACGTTTATTTTTTAAACAAATTTCCCTTTCTTTTATAAATTCCATAGTGAATGTACAATTCCAAAATATCTATGAATATACGATTTTTAAATTGATTTCTAATACTCATTTTTAATTTATCTCTAAAAGATAAAATCTCAAACATTCACTTCATATTGGAAAAACATTTCCATACTTATTTAATAATAAGTAATTCACCAATCTATTTATTTTCAACATTTTGAAATTATTCAATATACTTAAATCTCAATTAAGTATATATTTCATTCTTTTAAGGAAATCATTCTCTTAAACATATTTATTTGGGCCAAAACAAATGTTGCGTAAAACATCGTTACAACGACCCAAAATCACTAGTATAGGGATTTGAAATTAAAATAGATATATAAATCCCAATACTATAAAAAAACGTTTCCTTTCGGAAATCATTTACTACAACAACAGTGTTATAATCCATCATTTCCTTGTTTCTTGAAAACGTCTATTCCAACAATAAATGTTGAAATCTATGTATTCGATTTATAATACATTTTAAAACATCCTTTTAAAATAATTAACTTCATTTTATAATCTTGCTTTCCCAAAAATAACCATTTTATTTAATAATATATTCACTGTCCAAAATCGTGAATATACTTCACTAAACAAATTTCAACATTTCTACGCATTTTACATAAAGAATAATTCGCTATCCAAAGTCACGAATATACTTCCTCTAATAAATTTCTATATTCAATTTATCAAATTCCATTGATTTCGAATTTATAAACAATGTCTATAAATTCTATTTCTATTTATAAACTTCGATTTATAAAAATCCCTTTTCATAAACCAATTCAATTTATAACTCAATTTTATACCAAAAATCTAATTTATAAGTTAACTACTTATAATCTTTTATTTTACGAAAATCTATTCATTTTAAAATTTCACAATTTATAAATCTATAATTTTTAATGAAAACCATTTTATACTTCATTTTAACACTTAATAAACTCGTTTTATAATTCCAATATTATATATATATATATATATATATATATATATATTTATTATAAATATCAATGTTAAAAATCTTTTATATACATTCTTTATAATAATTCAAAAATCCAAATTTAACTATTTTATGAATCTATTTATTTTAAAAATCAACCTTTTGTTATATTTCACAAAAATCTTAATTTTTATAACATAAAAATTTATAACGTTTTAATTATTTAAAATGAATCAATTCAAAAATTTAATAAAACGTATACTTTGAAAACTCATTTTAAATATCCTTATAAAATCAAAATCGTTATTTTTTTAAACTTTAAAAATGGATCCGATGATGCAACAGCACCAAATAGTCAATCACGACAACAAACATCATATATCATCATATGATAATCAACAAACATCAAAATATCTGTAATCAAACAAATACTGGTGATCAATCCAGTTGGATCCCTCCAATTTATTTTCCTGCATCCACAAACATTAGCACAATACCAATTCCGTTCAAAGCGGAATATCGCGGTATATGGGATTTGTAAAATATTATCCGCTTAATAGGCGGCGCAATAGGGTCTCATCCGCTATATAATGCGGGAAAATCAACTCCAAGTACATAAATAATACCAATTTCACTATACGGTGAAATATTCGCGGTATATGTTTTTAATAAATAACCTCCGCTTACTAACGGCGCATAATGTATATTTTAACAATCAATAGATAAAAATCATCATTCAAACATACAATCAAGAATTTTAAATCTAACTATTTAAAATTTATATCGAAACCGATTCGATTGAGTGAGAAGTTCTCACCTTGATTTCAATTCCGTTTTCGCGTTTTATTTCGAATAAAATTAAATGGACGTTTAATTTTACTGGAAATTCTCACTAGCTCCAAACGACTCTAAACCAGCTCCATTGCGTAGTGCTCGACAAAACGAATCCAACGCAATTCGTTTCGTCTCAATCCAACCTCGTATGAACAAGTTACAACATTTTAAACATCACATGATTTAAATTACAATTTAATTTACATTTCATTTATTTATTTCACCTAAACTTCATCTGGAACGTTCGTTTCGAAAATGAAATCAGGGCCGTGACTAGCATCCTTCCTCTCCAGGTTACGTTCGAACATGAACCCAACTTGCCGTCCATTAGGGTTGCATTTTGCGAACTCCACGACGGCTTCCAGAGCGATCAGCCACCTCCACGTCGAAGCTCGTCATGAGCACTACACTCGGCTACAACCCCATAGAGCTTGGCCTCCCCTTTTCGCACGCGAAACGAGAAGAAACGGCCATGAACGCGAGCGATTTGAAGCCTCCACACTTTGCCATTTTAGATCTTAACCGTTGGATAGAGAGATATCGATGCTCTCACGTTTTTCTAGTTGGGATTTTGGATGAAAGTCGATGGCTTTAGAGATAAACAAGGGGGAAGGTGGTAGAGTTTCGGCCATTGATTATATTGGAGGCGGCGGCTGTGAATTTAAACCCTAGCCCTTTTTTTGCAAATGTGAATATTTGGGGGCTTTTATAGAAAAAACAACGAACACTATTCATCCCGGAATTTTCGAACTCCAAACGAAGCGTGACGGTTGGCATTTCTAAGGTTTACCCCACGTTCTGAACACAATGGAACGTGTTTCGGAGGCCAATTTGATCATCTGTATGAGTTATGGCAATAAACGATCAATTTAAAATTAAATCGATTAAACGAATTTTCTACGCGTTTTGGCTTGCCCCGGACGAACGGTAAATCCGATTGACACAAAATTTGAAATCATACAATAATATCGCATTACGGATCCGATGAAACTGGTTTCATCGAATCCGAGACAGTTTGAAAAATGGCTATTTTAACTCGCTAAATTAATATTAAAACAATTTTGACGCGTTTCGAGCTGGCACGGTCGAACGAAAACTCCGATTGCTACGAAAATTGAAATCCGATAATAACAAACTATTACGGATCTAATGGAACTAGTTTCGTCCAATTATGAGACTGTTCGAAAATTGGCTATTTTTCAATCGATAATTAAATATTAAAATATTCAATTTTCACAAATAAACTTTTAATTCAATTTTAAAAGTTCTATAACATCCCTATGACTTCAATATGATTAAATAAAATTTTACAAATCATTTCCAATCATATTAAACTCGATTTTCAATTATTTCTGTAATTTCAACCATTAAATAATCGATTTAATTATCCAATTAAATCCAATATTCGAAAATAAAATATTCGACTTATAAATTTCACTTATCAATATTTAAAATCAATTAAATATTCGAATTTTAATTAATAGAAATTCTGGGTCGTTACAAACTTCCTCCCCTTAAAAGAATTTCGTCCTCGAAATTACCAAGTAAGAAAAAAGTTACAGAATCCATTAACTTTCCTAAAACAAACCATTCAATTTAGAATTTTACAAATCTCTTAAGTGTTTAACTTTCCCAAAATTCATAGTTAAACTTCTTACAAAATCTTTACTAAGTTTCCAAATCCAAACTTAGTTTTCAAACATTTTTCCAATTTTCTCAAAAATATTCTAACGCCTTAAATTTTTGGAAAAATTCGCCAGAGTCTCCTTTGCGCGGCTCGATCCGGAAAAAATGACAGTATTGAAAAGTATGTGTACAAGTGCACGTGCTAATATAGTACACACGAATCGTGTAATATGGAATATAATATAAATGCGGAAATAATGATAATAGCAAAGTAGATAAAAATAGAAAAATCACACCAGAGATTTTTATACTGGTTTGGAGCACCGTCCTACGTCCAGTCCCAGATTTCTATCTGGATTTTCACTATTAACTACCTCGCTTCACCCGGAGGAACATGTTTACAACACCCGAGCAAACGAACGGGATTTCATGCCTCTAATACACCGAGGACTTCAACACTTGCCTCTTACAACACCGAGGACTTCAAAACATGCCTCTTACAACACCGAGGACTTCAACACTTGCCTCTTACAACACCGAGGACTTCAACAAAGATGAATATAATTGTTTGTTGACGGTATGTGTTCTTGCTAACACAGTTTTGTCACTTGTAGTACAAACTTCCTATAATCTTATCCTTAAAATATGTGAATGATGTTTTGTGAAGATTAAGGGAAGTATATTACTTATTGAATCAAAATATATGAAATAATTTCAATGATTCAATAAGCAATTAAAATAATTGAGAGATTTTAGAATGCAGGAGTATTTAGAAAGTAAGATCAGAAATTGGAGTAAAAAAATATATATATTCATATCTTGAATCAATGATTTAGATGAGTTTATATAGAGAAAAATGGTTGTAACTCTTTGTGAACAGTAGCCATTAATAGATATGATCATTGATGAAAGGTAAGAGATGCAACCATTGGAGAAAGAAGTGTCTTTTGGAAAAGGTTGCTTTCTGTTTAAAAACGGTCGACAGGTCAAAAAATGGCCAGTAGATAGGATTTCAAATATATAGTCGTTATGTGCATGTGTGCACGTTCATTGTGCATTTTACACAGAAACGGCCGACCGCCTGATTTAATACCGGTCGACCGGTCCCTGTCAAATTGCTCAATGAATGTGCAACTCTATTCAAACGTATATATATCGATTATATTGAGGTGCATAATTATTGGAGGATAGATTTTAACAAGTTTATCACTATTACAATATCAAATAATCAACCTATAATCTAGAGTACCATATGTAGCTCTTTTGTGCCTCTTTATAGCCATGATGTCTTTGTTTTGTCGATCACCTTTATTTCTTTGTCAGAAATCAAAAACTTCATAGAATCTGTGACTCAACATTCTCCCCCTTTTTGATTGATGACAACATATATCTAAAGTTCTGATCTCCCCCTGAATATGTGATCTCCCCCTGATATTTTGTTTGTATTCTTTATATATATATATATATATATATATTCCTGCAAATAATTGTTAGCACTTTCTCCCCCTTTGTCATCGACAAAAAGGAATAATAGATAATGGAATAATATAGAAGTATATCAACCAGAATATCCATGCATAGCAAAAAAATATAACATATCCAAACATACCAGAGTATCATACACACCATAATATCATACGAATAAAAGTAACGACACTGTTTAGTACAAGTGCCAGATAATGTCTTTAAAGCTCCACCTAAG
The DNA here is from genome assembly GCA_030765085.1 of Allium cepa. Classification (NCBI taxonomy): domain Eukaryota; kingdom Viridiplantae; phylum Streptophyta; class Magnoliopsida; order Asparagales; family Amaryllidaceae; genus Allium; species Allium cepa. The sequence goes on along the minus strand of CM060945.1, from coordinate 603,036,854 downwards.
TATAACATCTCCCCCTAAGTATAATATATCCCTCTATTTATATGCATATGAATTTCTCCCCCTTTGTCATTATCAAAAAGAATGAGGAAATATATAAAATTATATAAAATATCTTGTATATAACGAGATAAACTCATTATTAATTATGAAGGAAAAGTAAAATAAATTTTACCATATTTACCGAAGTCCATATTTTATTGTAAGCACGTAATTCTATTAAACATATGGAACATTCTTTGAAATTCCAAAATCTATCCTTTTCCTTTTGTTTCTCTGAGTACCTGCAAAAAATAATAATAATTTTCAGTACCCACTTACTATGTTAGGGTCCGGGGGGTTAGGTCTTTGGAAACCATACCCATTTGGGTGTGGTTGAACCTTTATAAATATAATTTTCATTACAAATTACATTCTTATAATAGTTGCTAATATAAAGTTGTTTATCATGATCAATCATATTAGCTGGAATCCATATCTTAATACTATTAGTCATTAGCTTAGTACTTGTAGAATAATTTCTATCATTTCTAAACAAAGTACTATTATGACTATAACTGGTTTTAAAACTATCTTGATTACTAGTACTAGCACTAAAGTTAGTATACATGAATGCATATCTAGTACTATTTTTATTTTAGCTTGTTTATAGCCTACACCACTTCTATCATTGTGAGATTTTGAATTCTTAACACAACCTAATCCCTTCTTATTTGAAGCAGGTTGAGAATTTTCAATAATCCTGGATAAATTTTCTCTCCCTTTATTAAAATTGGAAATATTTTTAGTAATGTCATCAAGCTTAGTTTTGAGACTAGTGTTATCTAACTCAACAATTTTAATTTTTGTTTTTAACTCATGATTTTCAGAAGCTAGAGCATTATTCTCTTCTTTTTGAGCTTCTATTTCTTGACTTAATAGAGAGAGTTGAGAATTGTCTGAATCTTGAATTTTCTCAAGTTCTTCTTTTAATATTCTCTTCTCGTCTTTAAGCATATCTCTTTCGAATTCTGCTTTCTTCTGATTTTCCAGAGCTTCCTTATATTTTCTTTTGAGACTTTTTAAAGTGTCTAGAAGTTCTGAATTTATTTCTATCACATCGTCAAAAGTTAGTTCACTAACCTCGTTATCTTTTGCCATGAAGCATTTGTTTGCTTGCTCCTTTGATTTTTCTTTATTGCTCTTCCACTTCTTATTGCCTTGACTAGATCTCTTTGTAGCCATTTATTCTAGGATGTTGTTACGATCTCTAGAAAACCAGGCTCTAATACCAAATGAAAAGTATGTGTACAAGTGCACGTGCTAATATAATACACACAGATCGTGTAATATGGAATATAATATAAATGCGGAAATAGATGATAATAGAAAAGTAAATAAAAATATAAAAATCACACCAGAGATTTTTATACTGGTTTGGAGCACCGTCCTACGTCCAGTCCCAGACTTCTATCTGGATTTTCACTATTAACTACCTCGCTTCACCCGGAGGAACAGGTTTACAACACCCGAGAAAACGAACAGGATTTCATGCCTCTAATACACCGAGGACTTCAACACTTGCCTCTTACAACACTGAGGACTTCAACACTTGCCTCTTACAACACCGAGGATTTCAACACTTGCCTCTTACAACACCGAGGACTTCAACAAAGATGAATATAATTTTGTTGACGGTACGTGTTCTTGCTAACACAGTTTTGTCACTTGTAGTACAAACTTCCTATAATCTTATCCTCAAAATATGTGAATGATGTTTTGTGAAGATTAAGGGAACTATATTACGTATTGAATCAAAAGATATGAAATAATTTCAATGATTCAATAAGCAATTAAAATAATTGAGAGCTTTTAGAATGCAGGAGTATTTAGAAAGTAAGATCAGAAATTAGAGTAAAAAATATATATATTCATATCTTGAATCAATGATTTAGATGAGTTTATATAGAGAAAAATGGTTGTAACTCTTTGTGAACAGTAGCCATTAATAGATATGATCATTGATGAAAGGTAAGAGATGTAACCATTGGAGAAAGAAGTGTCCTTTGGAAAAGGTTGCTCTCTATTTAAAAACGGTCGACAGGTCAAAAAATGGCCAGTGGACAGGATTTCAAATATATAGTCGTTATGTGCATGTGTACGTTCATTGTGTATTTTACACAGAAACAGCCGACCGCCTGATTTAATACCGGTCGACCGGTCCCTGTCAAATTGCTCAATGAATGTGCAATGCTATTCAAACGTATATATATCGATTATATTGAGGTGCATGATTATTTGAGAATAGATTTTAACAAGTTTATCACTATTACAATATCAAATAATCAACCTATAATCTAGAGTACCATATGTAGCTCTTTTGTGCCTCTTTATAGCCATGATGTCTTTGTTTTGTCGATCGCCCTTATTTCTTTGTTAGAAATTAAAAACTTCATAGAATCTGTGACTCAACAAGTATATATATCACAAATATACATCTCATCAAGTGATGAGGCATCCCGCAGGGAAAAAAGTGTAAAAGTACGATATTTAATCCGAGATATGTACCTTATTTATTATTAGCGAGCATATACGGCTAATATAGCGCGAAAGAGAGCTCCAAATGCGAAGCAAGCGCAACCCGCACATACTAAACACTCAACAACAACATGAGAAACATGCATATATGAAAATAATACCAATATACATCATATAGCAACATAATAACTGCATGTGCCAATATAGCAAATGCAATCAAAAGCAATAAATGCAACTACCAAATCAATATAAATTTACTTCTCATTAACATTTAATGAATTGGTTTTCATTTTAATCACATTTGATTCATTAACATTGGAATTTACTAACATTTATTCATATCCAATTTCGCTCAGTGTGCATTCACTAGTTTACATTCACATTAGTTTACTTCCAAATTGAATTCAATTCTATTCAAGTTCATTTTCTTCCAAGTTGGATTCAATTACTTTAGCTTCTAATTTTGCTAATTCAATTTCATTAACACTTAATGAATTTATATACAATCAATTAATAACCATATAACAACCAATGTACATTCAACATGACCAAATTATTTAGTTTACATTTCTTTACATTCAATTTGGTTCAACACTTCTAATTTCAATTGGTTGATATTAAATTGAGTTCCATTCAATTATTCAATTTCTAATTACATTGGTTTTCAATGAATTAACACTTTTATCCATTATCCCATATCGATTTTATTTACATTCAATTCATTAGTTCAATTCAATTGCTAATTCCTTTAACAATATAAAGTTGAATTTCATTCATATAACTCAAGTTCAAATTCTTAATGACTTCACTTCATTAATTCACTTATTAATTTACTTTGACACCAAAATCAACTCTATTCAACTTCACTTAAGTTATATTCTATTTCAAATATCATTTGTTTAACTTAACTTAAATTTTCATTTATAAATTCAATTCAGATTCCGATTCTAATGTAAATTCTATTTAACTTTTACCAAAGCTAATTTCATTACCTATTCAAATTCTATTTCATTTTGCTTAACAAAATTACTTAATCATTTTATCGTTTGGTTTTATTTATCCTCCCCATTCTATAAGTTATACAACTTATTTATTAACTTCCAAATCCATTAACTTATCCAAAGCTAAATTTATTATTCATATTATAAGTTCAAAACTCATTTCACTTATATTCATCAATTTCAATAGCTTATTTAATCCAAAATTTTATTTAACTTTTCTTTTATTCATAAATCATATTTACAAATCTTTTACTTATAAAATTTCACTATTTAACTTTTAATTTTGAAAAATAACTTCCAAAATAAACAAGATTCAAAATTTCCAAATTCATAGTCCAAATTCATTTTTATATCTACAACTCATATTAGTAAATATATCCATATAGTTTCACCTTTATATATAAGATTATTTCACAATTGTAAATCATATTAATTATAATTCCATACCTTATAGTTCAATTGCTTATAAAATTTATTCTTTTACAGCTGTTGTTTTCATTCAACAATCAAACAATCAATTCATATACATTTTAATAATTCTAAAAATTTATTCCTTTATATATATAAAACATAATAAAGGTAAAATTATTTCATTTACCCTATTTCAAAACGATACTATGTCGATTTTTCTCGTTTAAGAGTTTAGAAACCCCTATCGATTACGGTTGTACACCCCGCACCGACCAGAATTCATAAACAGCTCAACGGATAAGCAAACACAATATAAAACAATTTCATATTCACTAACAAATACGCGCTCAAATCTATTATTACACTCACACTCATTCTAGAGTACTACTGACTCTATCTCTAATGAGTAATTCCCAACAGAGCATCGTTGTCGCTTAACCATAAGCTCTGATACCAAATGTAACGTTCATGACTTTTCGACGCTCGAAAACCGACATCAATACGTCCACTGTATCAACTGCTGAGCAATCGAAAGCCGGAAAACCGTACCGTTATGGTTAAAGAAGAAGAAAGAGGTAGAAGAAGAGAGAAAAAGATGGAACATAACAGAAAGAAACAACAGAACAATATCAGAATCTCACAATAGCAGCGGAGCAACATATAATGGATAAATGAATATTCTTTAAAACAAAGAACTATATCAGTTATTACATTACATCATATTACATTACATTACATCATCAGAGTGTACAACAACAAACAACAACAAACAGCGGAAAAGAATACTATATACTAGTGAATACGCCATGCCATCCAGCTTTCCTCCAGCAACTCCTGAATTCCAGAATATCCTGATAACCTAACTCTTGACTGCCCATGTGGAAATTGGTGGGCACCCACAGTTTAGGAAAGAAAACAATAAACTCCGAGTCAGTCATGTGACTGGTGTGAGAACTTAAAATAGTTTATCTTTAAAACAAAGAAATATTTTAAAATTAGATTCGCAATGCTTTTAGAAAATGAGACTACCATAAGGCCTCCCACACACACACAATGCAAACACAGAATCGGAGGAGATTTCTCCTTATGATAGTCAAAGATGCTTGATACGCATTAAAAAGAAACATTTGATATTATTACTAGTGCATAGTGTAGGAAAAATCATTTCGAAAGTAAAAATATAAATCATAGCCAACATACGACCATTATCGTATGCCTACTATAGCCACCATGTTCAATAGCAGGTTACCGCCACATTCCATGGCAGGTTATACAACTAAAACCGTACAAGATTCGTATTGTTTCTTTGGATTTCCAACAAATGGTCAGGCCAAGGAACTTCCCATTGCCACATGGAAACGCCTCTGGAAAGACGCCCCGAGAAACTAACCGGATCTCTGCCAACACAATGCCGGGTTACCCCTAACTGGGTAACTACTGACACGAATATGTCATTCCCCGATCATAACCGATCTATATCCGAGGATCCTCGATTTCCAACAACCACAAAGCAATAAATTTGCAGCAACAACATAGGTTAAGTATCTGGGCTCCATACCTTGATACCACCTCTATCCAGAAGGAATGACATACACTAAAGAGGCGCTACCCCCTAATAACCTTGCCGCATCCTTCCTGTTTTGACCATTTCCGGGGTGTGAGGTCCGACGAAGTCTCGTCCACAAAGCCACGCTTTATATAAAAGATATGCTTTGATCATCAAATGCTCAACAGCACTTCGTATGCCACATTACCAATTTGGGAATGTATCACTAGTAACCATCAACTACATAACCTCTAAGCGTGTTAAGCTAAGAGGATAAATTCTCCGCCACCAACGGAAATATATTTGATAGAAACCAGCTTTACATCTCAAATTGTAATGTCAGACACACATCCATACAAGTCCGTTTTGGGATCGAACGGAACCGAAGGAACTTACAAAGAAGTCCTTGCAATCCGGATATTCACTAATCACGACCGGACTTCCCATCACAAAGGGTAATAAATTTCTATATCAGAGATCAGCCGATGCAGAAACATTCGACGGTAATCTTATCGTTTTCACAAATATCCGGTCTTCAACACCAGTCATCAAATGCAATTCATAACGACGTATCACATATTCGGAATGGGTTATACGACCCCAAGGTCCTTTCCCCGCTAACCCGAATAGTGAGCGCTTATTCAAAAATAAGTGTGGCATTCAAATTCAAGCAATCACAACAAATACCTATTTAAAGGTAAATATTGATAGTCGGATTATTTAACTATCAATAGGCGTGTTCAACATCACCAAATTCCAAATAATTTCCCAAATTATTTACTTTCCAAAATATCTTTACTAGATATATAATTTCCACACTTCAACCTTTTGAAAACAAATTTTCAAATCACTTTTCACCTTTACCACATTTGAAAATAAATTTCAATCATTTTCCTTACGTGGAAATACTTTCATTTCAAAATGGTTCATTTAAACCAATTAAATAAATCCTTACCGATTTACTTTATATTTACGTTCCAAACCCGTAAATTTATTCTCACACTTCAAAAATAAATCAACGTTTATTTTTTAAACAAATTTTCCTTTCTTTTATAAATTCCATAGTGAATTTACAATTCCAAAATATCTATGAATATACGATTTTTAAATCGATTTCTAATATACATTTTTAATTTATCTTTAAAAGATAAAATCTCAAACATTCAATTCATATTGGAAAAACATTTCCATACTTATCTAATAATAAGTAATTCACCAATCTATTTATTTTCAACATTTTGAAATTATTCAATATACTTAAATCTCAATTAAGTATATATTTCATTTTTTTAAGGAAATCATTCTCTTAAACGTATTTATTTCAGCCAAAACAAATGTTGCTTAACACATCGTTACGACGACCCAAAATCACTAGTATAGGGATGCGAAATTAAAATAGATATATAAATCACAATACTATACAAAACATTTCCTTTCGGAAATCGTTTACTATAACAACAGTGTTATAGTCCACCATTTCCTTATTTCTCGAAAACGTCTATTCCAACAATGAATGTTGAAATCTATGTATTCGATTTATAATACATTTTAAAACATCTTTTTAAAATAATTAACTTCATTTTATAATATAGCTTTCCCAAAAATAACCATTTTATTTAATAATATATTCACTGTCCAAAATCGTGAATATACTTCACTAACCAAATTTCAACATTTCTACGCATTTTACATAAAGAATAATTCGCTATACATAGTCGCGAATATACTTCCTTTAATAAATTTCTATATTCAATTTATCAAATTCCATTGATTTCGAATTTATAAACAATATCTATAAATTCCATTTCTATTTATAAATTTCGATTTATAAAAATCCCTTTTTATAAACCAATTCAATTTATAACTCAATTTTATACCCAAAATCTCATTTATAAGTCAATTACTTATAATTTTTTATTTTACGAAAATCTATTCATTTTAAAATTTCACAATTTATAAATCTATAATTTTTAATGAAATCCATTTTATACTTGATTTTAACACTTAATAAACTCGTTTTATAATTCCAATATTTTATATATATATATATATATATATATATATATATATATGTGTGTGTGTGTGTGTGTGTGTGTGTTAACCCCGTTCTGCCAACGAGTTGAAATCTGGGCCGACTCATCCACTTAAGGTCCTTAACGACTCAGTGGACCTGCAACTCAATAAACCTCAGCAACTTAAAGAATGGACCGACTCAACTGTTTGCGACTCAATTAGCTGACGAGCTAAGGCTTAAGGAAACTTAAAGGAACAAAACGACTCAAGGGGGGAACGGTTCATGAGACAGGCCGACTCAGTGAATCACCGACTTAACGAGTTAGAGACTTGAAGCCCCAAGCAACTTGAAGAGGTCAGCGATTCAGTGGGTACACGATCTAAAAAGTATTGCGACTTAACTGATACGCGACTCATTAAGACTATCGACTCAACGACCTAATTAGTTACCGACTAAACAAGTTCACAACTCAAGGACTCGAGGCAGTGAGAAGTTAGAGTTGCACATAGGCCACGACTCACGACTCACGGCTCAGTATGACTCGCCTACGACCTAAAACCACTGAGTCGTAGCCCGCTATCACAATACTTGTGTCGAAGAGGATTGACTCGTGGACGACTTAGGACTTGTGCTATATCCAGGAGACCGAGGGCGCTCTGATACCAAGCATGGACTCAACTAGTTAAGTCGTCCACGACCCAACTTGACTCGGCCACGAGTTAACCATGAGTCAAGCACGGCTTACGACTTAAGGAGGAAAACCCCTATAAATACGTGACCGCCTCCAACATTCAAGGGACTTTTGGAGGGGGGAATCATTTTTCTTCAAGGCATTGGAACTTTACTTTCTTCAAAGCAAGCTACACTCCATCACTTCAAGTTCACGCAAGACGCTTAGATAAAACTTCATACAAAGATTCAACACATTCAATCATGGATTCGAAGAACTTTGTTGCATCGAAGTTTTCTCTAGCTACTTGTCTTTTGAACGGAATTGAATTGTAATTGGAAGAGATTGTAATAAGTTGTAATCCAATCAGCAATAAAAGGATTGAAGTGGACGTAGGCTTGATCATAAGCCGAACCACTATAAACTCTGTGTTCATTTACTGCATTTTCTGTTACTTACTGCTATTTCTTGATTCCCGCATTCACGGGTGGTGCTTTCACACTGTTTCTACACACACCGAGGTGTTAGCGTCCGAATTTCACGTTAACAATATATATATATATATATATATATATATTATAAATATCAATGTTAAAAATATTTTATATACATTCTTTATAATAATTCAAATATCCAAATTTAACTATTTTATAAATCTATTTATTTTAAAAATCACCTTTTGGTTATATTTCACAAAAATCTTAATTTTTATAACATGAAAATTTATAACGTTTTAATTATTTAAAATGAATCAATTCAAAAATTTAATAAAATGTATACTTTGAAAAATCATTTTAAAATCCTTATAAAATCAAAATTGTTATTTTTTTAAACTTTAAAAATGGATTCGATGATGCAACAGCACCAAATAGTCAATCACGACAACAAACATCAAATATCATCATACGATAATCAACAAACATCAAACTATCTGTAATCAAATAAATACTAGTAAGGAACCCAGTTGGATCCCTCCAACGTGTTTCCCTGCATCCACAAACATTAGCACAATACCAATTCCGTTCAAAGCGGAATATAGCGGTATATGGGATTTGTAAAATATTATCCGCTTAATAGGCGACGCAATAGGGTCTCATCCGCTATATAATGCGGAAAAATCAACTCCAAGTACATAAATAATACCAATTTCACCGTACGGTGAAATATTCGCGGTATATGTTTTTAATAAATAACCTCCGCTTACTAACGGCGCATAATGTCTATTTTAACAATCAATAGATAACAATCATCATTCAAACATACAATCAAGAATTTTAAATCTAACTATTTAAAATTTAAATCGAAACTGATTCGATTGAGCGAGAAGTTCTCACCTTGATTTCAATTCCGTTTTCGCGTGTTATTTCGAGTAAAATTAAACGGACGTTTAATTTTACCCGAAATTCTCACTATCTCCAAACGACTCCAAACCAGCTCCATTGTGTAGTGCTTGACAAAATGAATCCAACGCAATTCGTTTCGTCTCAATCCAACCTCGTATGAACAAGTTATGACATTTTAAACATCACATGATTTAAATTACAATTTAATTTACATTTCATTTATTTATTTCACTTAAAATTCATCTGGACCGTTCGTTTCGAAATGAAATCAGGGCGTGACTAGCATCCTTCCTCTCCAGGTTACGTTCGCATATGAACCCAACTTGCCATCCATTAGGGTTGCATTTTGCGACCTCCACGATGACTTCCAGAGCGATCAGCCACCTCCACGTCGAAGCTCGTCACGAGCACTACACTCGGCTATAACCCCATAGAGCTTGGCCTCCCCTTTTTGCACGTGAAACGAGAAGAAACAGCCACGAATGCGATCGATTTGAAGCCTCCACACTTCGCCATTTCAGATCTTAACCGTTGGTTAGAGAGATATCGATGCTCTCTACGTTTTTCTAGTTGGGAGTTTTGCATGAAAGTCGATGGATTTAGAGATAAACGAGGGGGAAGGTGGTAGAGTTTCGGCCATTGATTATTTTGGAGGCGGCGACTGTGAATTTAAACCCTAGCCCTTTTTCCTTTTGCAAATGTGAATATTTGGGGGCTTTTATAGAAAAAACGACGAACACTATTCATCTCGGAATTTCCGAACTCCAAAGGAAGCGTGCCGGTTGGCGTTTCTAAGGTTTACCCTGCGTACCGAACACAATGGAATGTGTTTCGGAGTCCAATTCGATCATCTGTGCGACTTATGGCAATAAACGATCAATTTAAAATTAAATCGATTAAACGAATTTTCTATGCGTTTTGACTTGCCCCGGACAAACGTAAATCCGATTGACACGAAATTTGAAATCATATAATAATATCATATTACGGATCCGATGAAACTGGTTTCGTCGAAGTCCGAGACTGTTTGAAAAATGGCTATTTTAACTCGCCAAAATAATATTAAAACAATTTCGACGTGTTTCGAGTTGTCACGGTCAAACGAAAACTCCGATTGCTACGAAAATTGAAATCCGATAACAACAAACTATTACGGATCCAATGGAACTAGTTTCGTCTAATTCTGAGACTGTTGGAAAATTAGCTATTTTTCAATCGATAATTAAATATTAAAATATTAAATTTTCATAAATAAACTTTTAATTCAATTTTAAAAGTTCTATAACATCTCTATAGCTTCAATATGATTAAATAAAATTTTACAAATCATTTTCAATCATATTAAACTCGATTTTCAATTGTTTCTGTAATTTCAACTATTAAATAATCGATTTAATTTTCCAATTAAATCCAATATTCGAAAATAAATTATTCGCCTTATAAATTTCACTTATCAATATTTAAAATCAATTAAATATTCGAATTTTAATTAATAGAAATTCTGGGTCGTTACATCACTATAATTAAGTTATTAAGTAATTGCATATGGTTATGCAATTATTCACTGAATAATTGCAGATATTTATGCAATCATATCAAAAAATTACATAAATTTATGCAATTTTTTCGGTGAATAATCGTGGAAATTTCCGCAAATTTTCGGTGAATAATCGCAGAAATTCCCGCAATTTTTTGGTAAATAATTGCGGAAATTTTTCGGCAATTTTTCAGTGAATAATTGAGGAAATGTATTCAATTTTTTGATATAATTGCATAAATAACTGTAATTATTCAGTGAGTAATTGCATAAGTGTATCTCATTATTCGGTAACTTATTTCTGGGGATCTAATTTACAAACTTTTTTTTTACTGAGGTTTTTGTGTATTTTTGAAACTTATTAGGGACCTGTGCCAAACTGTCCACAATATTTTGTTACTAGTCAATGCACACTCATAATTAACTACCCATCTCAGTCACACCGATATATGTTCACCATATATAGAGGTCCCATTTTTGGAAAATGTATATAAACATTTCTAAAAAATAACTCAGAACAAAACTGCAAACCGCAGATCCAGAAGATCATAGTATAATGTTGAACCTGAATTTAAGCAGTCGAAAGTCATGGGTTCAAGTTGCAACAGTACTTTTGCTTGTCGCATTCTTTGCAGTTGACATATATAACTTTGATGACAATTCAACTCCAAGGCTAACATGAACAAGAAAGGCAACGTTGGAGGCTGAGACGGTGGCCATTACTGACTTTTCCAATCACGTCAGAGATTATTCTGACGGAAATACTGTCAGTGGTCTTCCAGTTTGTGAGTGCCATAACTGCTACAGTGGTCCTATTGCGCTCTTTTCAATCAGGGTTGCATTGCTGATGCTACACCGTAAGCACCATACTAAAATGAATTTCAAGCAAAACACAAGTAAGAAGACATACTGAACCTATTTTCCTTTGTAGTCAAGATTGTGGACTGTTTCTTAACTCAAAAGAGATGACATTAAACCTAAACATTGAACAAGTACGTTCGTTGATAATGAAAGATCCTTGACCCAAGAAATATAGTACATTTATCATTTGATTGATCAATTACCCAACTTACTAACTTCCTTTATACTATTTTAATTTGTACACACGTATACAGTTGCGATGCATTGTTTCTATGGAAGTATTGGATGCATTACAAAGAAAACATTGCAACATTAGTTTCTGGATGGCACGTATATATAGTATTTTGATATATACACACAGATATGTATATATATGTACAGGCCCTGCTCTGAGTGGCTGGAGGCCCTAGGAAAAAATTTCAAGCCCGGTAAAATAAGTCTTCGGAGGCCCCAAACACAAGGCAAGACAAAATAATTGGTAATGACCATGCTTAATTCCTAGTTTAATTCCTAGTTGCCTGTATGTTAAGTACATGTCCACTCACTATGCTAAACACGTTTCAATTATTTTTAGATAACATAATCTATATATTAACTAATTGTATTTTGGGGCCCTTAAAATATTGGTGGCCCTGGGCCACACCGCCTAGGTTGTTTAGGTCCTGCGCCGAGCTTATATATGTATCCGTGTACTGAACTATTCAATTTGGTATCACTAGTAGTTTGTTTTAAGGCTGTCCAGATAATCGATATGTTGTTTTGTTCAACACTGTTATGTGGACATTATCTGTGCTATATTCATGCATGTAAGTATAGAGTTCACATCTCTATGTTTCTTAATGATTTTCAGGATGGATAATAATCTGAGGCTAGCATATGTGTAACTAAACTATTTCTCCAAATAAACAAGTGCATCGCATTAATATTAGGGAATCAGATGCGAATTCAAAATTTGTTGAAACCATAGTCATGATCATAATCATTTAAGCCGTTCAAAATAATGTTCAGTGATACATGATGTTTCAGTAATACAACATAGCATAAGCTCTTCTTGCTCTAAAATCCACTATCTTGCTTCCCACCCTTCATCTAAGATATGAATCTGTAAAAAGTACTCATGGATAGTTATAGTCTTAATCAATCCCAATATTACAACAATTCTTGTAAACCAGAATATAACAAAATATTGTATATTTATCTATATGAAGATTTAACATACAAAAACATAAATTTTGAGATTGACACAGATCCATTATATAATCCAGGACATGTAATTCGGCGCAAAAAGGTATAAAGCCAATAGATACTAACCCGAAACTCAAAATGTATGGAGTTTGACATTATATTCAGTGTGAAATCACAAATAAACTATAAAAAATTTGGGTTTCGAGGTATAGTTTACAGCAGAAATCTTAAAATGAATGAAATCGCACTTGATGCCGAAGCAGATAATCAATCAGGTACAAAATAACAACAAATTGGAAATGAAATCGTTACCATAGTTGCGCTGAAATGTAAGAAAAGGGAGCAACAGTCGACGGTAGGGGAGACGATCTGATAGGGTTTGCGATCTGAGAAGGCAAGCGATGCGAAAAGGCGAGCGATGTGACAGCAGCGAGGGATGGTAGATGTGAGGCGCAGGTTGTTTTAGTGGGTCAGAAGCCATGGACGTGGAGGTTGTCATCTATTTGTGATGAAGGAACGAGTAATTTTGATGGAGAAGAAGAATATAGAGTGGCAGTTAATTGTGAAGTGGTTGATGTATATGAGTAGTGTATGCACTGATTCTGATATATGTGTACAAGTATCAGTTTTCACAGCAAGAAATGGAATCAAAATAAAGGATATTAAGGAAAATAATTTTCAAGAATTTACAAGAAAATTATCAAGAAACAGAAATTGACAATTTGTAAGAAATTGAACAATTGCATTTATGCAGAAATCAACAAGAATGTCAATCAAATACTAGTTGGAATTACAGGCAACAGGGAAATACAAGTTGTTTATATGAACAAGAACTGGATTTTAAAAAAAAAAAAATATATGAATAGAAGATCAAACTATCACGTCTAAACTACGATTTCTGACTGTAAGGAAAAACTTATTCAAAGAATGGCAGATTGCAGAAAGTGATCAAACAAGAATTGAAAGGAATTATAAGTGACAGAAATGATCTACAGACAAAATTAAGCAAGAATCAAAAAGAACAAGAAATTGTAAATTTGCAAATCTGAGAACAAGTATAGAAAGTACATGAAAGAGAAATGAGATTGCTAGTCTAGGTAACAGGATCTAATGTATCAGCAACAAGGAGAAACTGTAAAAGATTGAACACTATTATTCAACTGAGATTGAAAGAAAGGAGTTATTATAAGCTATTAAAGAAGAAAGAACTTAGATAACAACTAGCTGAAATGTAAATGAAGAAGATTAACTTTCTGATTTCACACACTTTCTGTTACAACATTTCCTATATTTATACAATCAGATAGCAATAACTATGTCTCAATCAACTCGGACCCATGTGATTCAATACAGCCCAGATTCAAAAAATTACACCCCCAAACAGTCATACATCATATAAAATGATCACCGCTCCCAGACTCAACAACAACAGCACTTTATGCATGTACCAGTTGTGCACGTGCACACACTGACACGAGCATTTATCTCTCTCCACAGGTCATGGCCTCATCCATTCAAGCACCGAACATCCTTTGACCATCTCCAGCTTCCCTCTCTGATGATCTGCAATCCAACTCTGGTGAATAGTGTCCAGTTGCATATGTTTCTTCTTTCTCAGCTTGTACACATCAGCTCTTCATTTTCAAAACCATGGCTTTCATGCTGTGGTTGTTACATCTTCCCTGTGCTTCAAGAATGGACCTTGTCTCAAGATCCATGGTAGGAAATCTTCTAATCAACGGCGAGTAATCCTCCCACGTAGCCTTTTCTTCAGATCTACCCTTCCATTTAACTAAAATTTGTACAACTGCATCATTATCTCTGGGTACCATTCTACGGTTAAAATCTTCTCTGGTTGGTCTACTATTTCCTCTACAAAGCTCGGTGCATCATCTTGTATTATTTTGCCATCTCCAACTCTTTTCTTAAGTTGTGATACATGAAATACCGGGTGGATTTTTGAGTGATTTGGTAACTGCAACTTGTAAGCCACATTTCTAATTTTCTCTTGTACCATGTAAGGCCCATAGAATTTTGGTGGCAACTTATGGGTTCTTCGATCTCGGGCTGAAATCTGCTTGTATGGTTGTAGCTTCAGGAATACCCAATCTCCAGGCTCAAACTCTCTCTCTGTTCTTCTCAAGTCAGCATATTTTTAAATTCTCTCTTGAGCCATCTTAATGTTGTCCTTCAGGAATTCCATCATAATATCTCTAGTGAACAAATGCTCTTCCACCTGTTCTATTTTAGCAGTGTTTGGTATGTATGACATAAGGGTAGGGGGGTCAATACCGTAAACAATTTTGAATGGAGTAGTTTTAGTGGGTGTTTTCCAAGTCGTATTATACCAATATTCAGCTAAATCCAACCAATCTGTCCAAGCTTGTGGTCTATGACATACAAAGCATCTCAAATATCCTTCTAGAATTTTGTTAACAATTTCGGTTTGTCCATCACTTTGAGGGTGATATGCCGAGCTATACTTCAGATTGCTTCCCTGCAATCTAAAAATTTCCTCTCAAAAATGATTGGTGAATAGCGTGTCTCTATGTAATAGCCCAAATTTTTAACAAGTATTTTTCACTTGTATTTTAAAAACTTTGGGGTTTATTATATAAAAATCTAAATTTTAAAATGATTAAAAATAAAAACAATTGACCAAATTTTTAATTAAATAATAAGATCACTGAAATTTTGACATGGTTAAGAATTAACTTTAATTTGGGGTTTTTGCCGAAGATGGTAAATAACTTAATTTCTAGCAAAATCAAGTTTTAATTAAGCAAACATTAATAGCTTAGGTGGCTAAGACATCTGGGCTATTCACGACAGGTTACGAGTTTGAGCCTCAGCACGGTCAGAATTTCAATTTTTTTTGGTGTATAAATGAACTGGGTAATTACCACTTAAAAAGGGCGCGTAAATTTAGGCAATAAATACCGTGTATGTGTGTGTGTGTGTGTGTGTGTGTGTGTATAAGAAAACGTATAGAATTTTAATCCGTTATTTCGGTATATTTTGGACATAAAATATATGGTTATGATACACATTCTTAAAAATATGACCTTAGTGTAAATGAGTAAATTTATCAGTGGCATATGTTTTTAGAGGGAAGGAATATTCTAGCGTTCAAATCAAATATGTTGCCTCTAAATTCAACGCATTACTTTAAAAATTTGATTTCCATAGATTTTTTTTCCATTTAACAAAATTTATTTCTTGCATTTTTCAAAACACAATTTTCTTCTAAATCTCAGTGATGCGCAGTATCCATTCTCCTATCTGCTTGCCTATTTCATATGCGTTTTTCTCTTTACTCATATCTCTTACGTTATTTTTCTCTTTGCAGTAAAATTTACTTCCCAATTTATATATATTTTAATTTGATCAAATCATTTCCAAAATGCTAAATAATAAATGAAAGTTTCACTTTTTTTAAAGGATAACTCTAAATGGGAATAAAAATAAAAATAAAAAAATAAAAAATTGGATTATATACTTGCTTTAAAAATTTGTAATATTTGATCCATTTGGATAATAAATCGCCTTTTTATGGTAATAAGAATCAGAGAGAGATGTAACCAAAGTTTTATCTTTTTAATTTAGTAATAAATGTTAAGAATTTATAGCATATTAATAAACTGATAATTAAAAAGGGCACGCATTGTAATGGTATAAGTAACATATAAACGTATAAATTAAAAATGTTACTTTTGCATAAATTTTGGGCGTATTGTATTGCGTCGGTTTGGCGTATTTTAAAGTGCATACTGCAATATCTATATGGATTTATAAATCAGTCAGTAGTTTTTATAGCAAAACGTTACCTTTTTCCATAACTTTCATTAGGGTTTTAAATTTTGTATAAAACTTTTCGTTCCAAAATCTTGCTGAAAATTTTTGTAGCATCCTTTAAAAAAAAAAAAATTCAACAGCAATCAATTTATCTCGCTCATTATAAACACACAAAATCTTCAATTTTTTTCTTTGCCGTTTCTTTAATCAAGAATAAATCTCTTGCCCAAAATCAACGCATGCATTCAAATCTTAGCTTGCCATTTACTTATCTGAAATTGCACTTTTGCCAAAACAAACATTTCCTCTTGCCGTTTCGTCTCTGCATATAAATCACACAACTATTAATTGGGGAGAGAATAAAAAGAGATAACGTTGAAATCAAAATTTTCATACATCTGGCAGTAAATCACGCATATATCATCTGAGAGAAAAATCAATTTGCCTTCCTTTGCGCGTGACATAAAATTTTATTATTTTAACATTTTTGGCATTTGCCTCTTACCATCTATTTCTTGCGCATGTCCCTGTATTCATTTTTATTCACGCAGACTTATCCATTCTAACAAACCAAAGTGGGAAGTAAATCACGCAAGCCTTATCTAAAATAATATCAACACTTCCATTTTTATTTAGTACGAAATTCACTGCTATCTCAATCAAATTCGCGTAGACTGGGAATCATAAATCTTACCGAGATAACTTGCCTTGATTTTTCACGTGTATATTTTACTTCCTTGCATACAAAGCAACTCCTCTTTATAAATACATAGCCTCGTCCAAAACTTTCCTCTGCATCTCATAATTTAGCCTTCTTCTTCTTTTGTGCTGAAGCCTCTATCAGGTAATGGTTTTACTTTTTCTTTTCTTCTTCCAGTTTTTCCTTTTCTTCTTCTTGTTGTTCTCTGTTTCCCTTTTGCCTTGCACGGCTACTTCTCCACCATGTCACGTCCCTCTAAGTTTTCAGAACCGAGCTTATATCCCGAACAAGCCCATGGTTAATAATATTTTTCTAAAAATTATTAAGTATTTTTGAAATAAAATTTATGTAATTTAACTAAAAATTTGATTTAAGGCTTTAAAATTTTAAAGGTGTTTTGTTTTCTATAAGTTAAATTTTTGTAAGTTAATAATTGGTTTTAAAGTGAATTTAAAGATTTTATTTACGATAAATGACATAATAATTAAATTTGATTTAATATGGAGTTGAAATCTAACCTAGAAATTTTAATAAAAGTTATTTACGAAAATGGATATGTTTGGTATAATAAATAATGTACTTTGAATTGATAAAATGAAAGACGGTTGAAATGGAACATTTTGGAATAACTTTTATTTAACTTGAACCATAGTTGAATTGATGTCTAAATGAATAAAGTTGTGAAGAAAATTTAGTGTATATTAACTATAAAAGGAAAAAAAATTTATGGAACTGATGTGTTTTGTAAGTAAATAATTGAAAATGTTGTTTTCAAATGGAAAGGTGAAATTTCCATTTATGACTTAACTTGAAAATTGGAAATTGGGTTTTAAATAAAATTGTTAAGTTAAGTAAATAAATGAGAATTTAGTTTTATTTAGGAAGTGGGTATTTTTAAATTAAGTGTAAAGTTATTTAGAAAAATATATATACAAGTTAAGTAAAATTGGGAAATTCTGACTTACAAATGATTCATAGTAAATTTGAATATTTTATTTATAAAATTTATTTTATTTAATCATAAGATAAATGGTATCCAAACGAACATTTTTCTGAAGTAGGAATATGATTTTATAAGTTAAGAATAGTTAAAAATTAAAATTTTTATGTTTCTGAATTCGACAATGTTTTGAAATTAAAGTGGCAGAGACGTGTTGTATTTATGAACAGAGAGAGTTTGCATTAGGCAGAGACGCAAGTTTTGTGTAAATACATATTTTTCAAACTAGATAAGTTGGACATGCCGTTGGGAAAAAAAAAGAAAAAAAAATATATAAATAATAATAATAATAAATAGTATTGCCAAGCCTATGAAGTTGGGGTCGGGATGTGGGGTGAGGCAGTCGAGCAAAAGTTGAACCAAAATTTCTTTTACTCCATTCGTTCCAGTTGTTTCAAAATATTTGCTTTAACCGTAAATTGAAGTCGCATATTGGTTTTATTTGGATTTTCTTCTAGATTTTGATCAAGTCGTTGCTTCCGCTGTGAATTGATCGTGCTTTCTATACTCTTATTTCGGGATTTTCCTTTTGAATCAAATTTTTTTCAGCAGCATTCAGGTGAGTATTTCTCACCAGACAAACATACCTATATTTCTGTGAATTATCGCAAGTGTATTTGTAAAAATTTTATTAAATTTTATCTGTCTGTAATATAACATATGATGTTAAACCCCATTTTAAATTGACACCTCATCAGTTGTTTATCTGTTGTAATATAGTTGCAGTTATATTATTTAATGCTTATTTACTGTTAAATCATCACTGCAAGTTCCCTGTAAATTGAGATCGTTATAGGCTGAAATGATAGGCCTGAACGACAATTATTATCCATATATATTATTTAATTGTTTAAATTTGATTTGTTAACTTGGGATTGCGGGTTTGAAATGATAGAACCCGGGGTTTTGTAAATTGCGGATTGAAATGATATAAATGCGTATCACTTGACCTAGGCTAGAAAACTATATACAGACCCGTGGTTTATATAATGTTTTTCTGAAATATTTTAAATTTATTTTAAAATGGAAGTTTATAATATTCTGGTTTAAATATATTCAAAGGATTTTTATAAGATTTATAATGTTTTGAATGAGTTAAAAATGTTAAATAAATAAATAAATGTTTAAATAAATTTTGGAATATAACTTATTTTGGGAATTTCTGAATTTTGTTAAAAATAAGGTTTAAGCTAAGTAAATAATTGATAAAAAGTTATATTTGGGAATTTAAAACTTGATGGTTAAGTTAATAGTCTACTACAGCACTTAAATGCTGTCTTTTATAAACGAACTGTTTTAACCTATAGACTTTAGGTAGCATTTCATAAGTGCTACAGAAACTAGGATTTTAATTATTTAAAAATAAATTTATGGAAATAATCTTTGGAGAAATGGGTTTAAACTTTGGAAGTTAATATGTAATTAATAAAAATAAGGAATTGACTTTGAATGGTTTTAAATGGAAGAATTTAATTTTAAAAAGGGAGAAAAAGGCAAATAAATTCTAATTAAATTGAATAGATTTAAATGGCATTTTATAAAATGACCAATGTTTACAAATAATATTTGATATTGAAGGTATTTGAAATTTATTTTGATTTCAAAGTATAAATACCATTTTTAAAAGCTGTAACCACGGGTTATAATAACGTTTGGTTGTGAAAGAGACCGGGATCGGATATCTGGCATACTTTCTGTCGATACCGAAAACCACTTTACCAACCGTGTACGCGGTGGTGATTCCAGAATGAAGTAGGATGGTGATGACGTTTTCCTTGAGGTAAATACGTGGACCCGACTCCCGTGAGTTGGCATAAGGTGGCTAAAACAGGAGCGATTCTCGGATTAATGAGGTAGCACCTCTGATCGGACGCACTTCTTCGTATGCCATTCTATTACTTTTGTGATTGTTTTGGTGCGCACCTTTGATTTGGGAGTGTTGTTCGAGGTGGGCGGCAGCTGCGCGCTGCACGTTTCCATCGGTCCGGATAGCAATTGGTATATCTACCCTGACATTGCCTAGTTGTGCCGTGTCACCTATCATAGTGAGCCTTCTACGAGTTTCTATTTGTGTCGTACCTATGGAGTATCCTATGGTAGCTTCACGATCAGGAGGTATTACGATACTGTATAGACTATTGGCATTATTTGTGTTAAGGTGGAAAATGTAAAGCCTTAACGCTATTTAAAAGTAAGTTTAATTTACAAATAGACACTATTATAATAGCGATGTATTACTACATAGTAAATAGTTTAACGGATCCTTAGAGGATGGGCAGTCCCAAGCATCCTTTAAGTTACTTGCTCTATATTACAGTACACTTGAATTAACTTACACTATATAAGTATGTATGTCCTGACTCGAGTGTTTATGTTTTATTTTACGCCCGGTTCAGCCTGAGTTGCAGTTTCAGTTTTCTTCCCGGAGCTAGGATATTCTGTAGACCTTTCGAGCTGCTGGAAAAAACTTTCAGTCTATATCTTATTTATGTAATGCAGACTTTGGAATATTTGGATTTCTATTGATGTTTTAAACTGTACTGGAGATTCTAAACCATGTAAAATTTTATTTGGTTGAGATTTTTAGTGGCTTCATGAACCACTAAGTATTTTAAATTCCGCTGCGAGATTTCTGATATCTGTGTCTGTGATTTATTTACTGCATATTCTGAGTTTTGCCAAAAATTTATTTACGACGCGGTATTTTGAACAATTAAAGTCCGACATGTGTGGATGCGAATGGTTGAAAATATCGGGTCGTTACATTTGGTATCAGAGCTTTGGCTCTAGGCAAAACTTAGAATGTATGGTAAATTTGATTTACAGAATCACTTTCATTTGAGCTTGAATCTCTTCCTTTTGATTCGATTTCCTTTGAATTTTGGAACGTTCCCTGCGGTTCCGAAGTTCATTCGTGTCCCTCACTATTCATTTTCTTTCGATTCTGGAGTATCCCATAACTCCACTTCGGATGATCTTTATAGTGAATTGGTGGTCTCGCCAATATTCTAATAAAGGGGTGAAACTACTTTACAATTGCATTGATTCACCAGAGATTTATATTTAACCTCGGTTTAGATGCTAGTATCTTTGGTTATTCCGAACTCTATCTCTTCGGATCGAATGGTAAATCTACATTTGATCTGACTCTTTAAGTCATGGTTGACCAGGTTAAGGTTGCCCGCAATTTATATAAACTTATTTAGTTTCTTATTCTGTTATTTAATCATCGGATCTTCTGTTTCCAATTTATCTTTAAATCAAAATTCTCTTTGATTTGAATTCATCAAATTTAAATCTCTATCCTTGTTTTGAAAAAATTATTCCTATATTTGGGAAAAATCTAATATTATATATAAGTATAATTTTCAGAATTTTATAATTAATTTAACTAGTTGTCAAGAGATAATAGTTTTGATTTTATTTATGGTTTTATAGACCATGTGTTTTGTCTAATATAAATAATTGAATGGTTATAAATTAATTTGGAAACAGAAATGAATTTAAAACCAGAACTTGAGAATTCAATTTTCGATGGTTTCAAACCTTGTGTTAAAATTTTAAAGGGAGATATTATTTAAAATATTTTCGAATAAAAATTTGTTTCCAAAGAATTTTAAAGGTTTAAAAATCAGTGCTCTTCTCTTTGTCGCTAGGAAATAATTTCGGTAATGACAGCAACATCATCGACATTCATTTTCGAGTTTCGAAGTGAAAAGACAATTCTGTAGTCTTGCTACAGTGTTACCTTGAGAATTTAATTGATTTTAATCTCTAAATATGACTTGATTTATAATATATAGATATATATGATTTAAATTTGATTTGACATATTATGTACATATATTTATTTGGGTTTTAATTCTTAAATTTTATCTTGAGGAATAATTTCAATAAAAAAAATCAAAATTTTGAATAAATAATTCCAACTTGAGATAATTGAATTTGAAAGTTTTATTTGTATAATACTCAATTTCATTTCAATATAACCTACCTTGATTTTCAAAAGTTAACAAAATTGGATATTATACAATATAAAAAGATTTATAAATAAAATTTGAGTGGTTATAATAAATGTTATACACTTAAATTCTAGTTATAAAAAGATTAACAGAGGTAAATAAAATAAAAGGGTAATGGAATAATTTTCAATATAAAATGATGTTAAGGAACTAAGAATAAATTTAAACAGTTGTAATAAGTGTAAACATATTTGACATAGATGAGAAAAATATATTGAGAGAATAAATTTAATTATAGTTTGGAATAAAGAAGAAACTAAATGGAGAATTTAGTTTATTTTGGGAAATGGTAAATTTACTTTAACAATTAAGTTAAATTACCATTTCAAATTTGGATTAAAATTAAACATTTTAAATTAGAATGTTATAATACCTTGTGTAAAATTTGGATAAAAAAAATGAATGATTTTTTTTAGTGTAGGGATATTATACAAGTAAATATGTAAATAAATAAATGTTAAAATTTTAAGTATAAATAGATGAAATCAATGATTAATTTAAAATTGAATTTTTATTGTTTAGATTAATGATTCTAATTTAAGTTTCAATTTAGTTTTCTTTCAGGTTGTTTCTATTCCCCTACCTTCTTCCTTTTCGAGGACGAAAAGTTTTGAGTGGGGGAGAGTGTAACAGCCCAAATTTTTAACAAGTATTTTTCACTTGTATTTTAAAAACTTTGGGGTTTATTGCATAAAAATCTAAATTTTAAAATGATTAAACATAAAAACAATTGACCAAATTTTTAATTAAATAATAAGATCACTGAAATTTTGACATGGCTAAGAATTAACTTTAATTTGGGGTTTTTGTCGAAGATGGTAAATAACTTAATTTCTAGCAAAATTAAGTCTTAATTAAGAAAACATTAATGGCTTAGGTGGTTAAGACATCTAGGCTATTCACGACAGGTCACGAGTTCGAGTCTCAGCACGGTCAGAATTTCAATTTTTTTTAGTGTATAAATGAACTGGGTAATTACGCGTTAAAAAGGGCGCATAAATTTAGGGAATAAATACCGTGTGTGTGTGTGTGTGTGTGTGTGTGTGTGTGTGTATATAAGAAAACGTATAGAATTTTAATCCGTTTTTTCGGTATATTTTGGGCATAAAATATTATGGCTATGGTACACATTCTTAAAAATATGACCTTAGTGTAAATGAGTAAATTTATCAGTGGCATATGTTTTTAGATGGAAGGAATATTCTAGCGTTCAAATCAAATATGTTGCCTCTAAATTCAACGCATTACTTTAAAATTTTGATTTCCATAGATTTTTTTCCATTCAACAAAATTTATTTCTTGCATTTTTCAAAACACAATTTTCTCCTAAATCTCAGTGATGCGCAGTATCCATTCTCCTATCTGCTTGCCTATTTCATATGCGTTTTTCTCTTTACTCATATCTCTTACGTTATTTTTCTCTTTCCAGTAAAATTTACTTCCCAATTTATATATATTTTAATTTGATCAAATCATTTCCAAAATGCTAAATAATAAATGAAAGTTTCACTTTTTTTAAAGGATAACTCTAAATGAGAATAAAAATAAAAGTAAAAAAAAAATAAAAAATTGGATTATATACTTGCTTTAAAAATTTGTAATATTTGGTCCATTTGGAAAATAAATTGCCTTTTTATGGTAATAAAAATCAGAGAGAGATGTAACCAAAGTTTTATCTTTTTAATTTAGTAATAAATGTTAAGAATTTATAGCATATTAATAAATTGATAATTTCGAATTTAAAAAGGGCATGCATTGTAATGGTATAAGTAACATATAAACGTATAAATTAAAAATGTTACTTTTGCATAAATTTTGGGCGTATTGTATTGCGTCGGTTTGGCGTATTTTAAAATGCATACTGCAATATCTATATGGATTTATAAATCAGTCAGTAGTTTTTATAGCAAAACGTTACCTTTTTCCATAGCTTTCATTAGGGTTTTAAATTTTGTATAAAACTTTTCGTTCCAAAATCTTGCTGAAATTTTTTGTAGCATCCTTTTAAAAAAAAAAAAAATTCAACAGCAATCAATTTATCTCGCTCATTATAAACACACAAAATCTTCAAGTTCATTTCTTTGCCGTTTCTTTAATCAAGAATAAATCTCTTGCCCAAAATCAACGCATGCATTCAAATCTTACCTTGCCATTTACTTATCTGAAATTGCTCCTTTGCCAAAACAAACATTTCCTCTTGCCATTTCGTCTCTGCATATAAATCACACAACTATTAATTGGGGAGAGAATAAAATGAGATAACGTTGAAATCAAAATTTTCATATATCTGGCAGTAAATCACTCATATATCATCTGAGAGAAAAATCAATTTGCCTTCCTTTGCGCGTGACATAAAATTTTATTCTTTTAACATTTTTGGCATTTGTCTCTTACCATTTATTTCTTGCGCATGTCCCTGTATTCATTTTTATTCACGCAGACTTATCCATTCTAACAAACCAAACTGGGAAGTAAATCACGCAAGCATTATCTAAAAAAAAAATCAACACTTCCATTTTTATTTAGTACGAAATTCGCTGCTATCTCAATCAAATTTGCGTAGACTGGGAATCATAAATCTTACCGAGATAACTTGCCTTGATGTTTCACATGTATATTTTACTTCCTTGCATACAAAGCAACTCCTCTTTATAAATACATAGCCTCGTCCAAAACTTTCCTCTGCATCTTATAGTTTAGCCTTCTTCTTCTTTTGTGCTGAAGCCTCTATCAGGTAATGGTTTTACTTTTTCTTTTCTTCTTCCAGTTTTTCCTTTTCTTCTTCTTGTTGTTCTCTGTTTCCCTTTTGCCTTGCTCGGCTACTTCTCCACCATGTCACGTCCCTCTAAGTTTTCATAACCGAGCTTATATCCCGAACAAGCCCATGGTTAATATATTATAATATTTTTCTAAAAATTATTAAGTATTTTTGAAATAAAATTTATGTAATTTAACTAAAAATTTGACTTAAGGCTTTAAAATTTTAAAGGTGTTTTGTTTTCTATAAGTTAAATTTTTGTAAGTTAATAATTGGTTTTAAAGTGAATTTAAAGATTTTATTTACGATAAATGACATAATAATTAAATTTGATTTAATATGGAGTTGAAATCTAACCTAGAAATTTTAATAAAAGTTATTTCCGAAAATGGATATGTTTGGTATAATAAATAATGTACTTTGAATAGATAAAATGAAAGACGGTTGAAATGGAACATTTTGGAATAACTTTTATTTAACTTGAATCATAGTTGAATTATTGTCTAAATGAATAAAGTTGTGAAGAAAATTTAGTGTATATTAACTATAAAAGGAAAAAAAAAATTATGGAACGAATGTGTTTTGTAAGTAAATAATTGAAAATGTTGTTTTCAAATGGAAATGTGAAATTTCCATTTATGACTTAACTTGAAAATTGGAAATTCGGTTTTAAATAAAACTGTTAAGTTAAGTAAATAAATGAGAATTTAGTTTTATTTAGGAAGTGGGTATTTTAATTAAGTGTAAAGTTATTTGCAAAAATATATATACAAGTTAAGTAAAATTGGGAAATTCTGACTTACAAATGATTCATAGTAAATTTGGTTATTTTATTTATAAAATTTATTTTATTTAATCATAAGATAAATGGTATCCAAATGAATATTTTTCTGAAGCAGGAATATGATTTTATAAGTTAAGAATGGTTAAACATTTAATTTTTTATGTTTCTGAATTCGACAATGTTTTGAAATTAAAGTGGCAGAGACGTGTTGTATTTATGAACAGAGAGAGTTTGCATTAGGCAGAGACGCAAGTTTTGTGTAAATACATATTTTTCAAACTAGATAAGTTGGACATGCCGTTGGAAAAAAAAAGAATATATATATATATATATATAATAATAAATAGTATTGCCAAGCCTATGAAGTTGGGGTCGGGATGTGGGGTGAGGCAGTCGAGCAAAAGTTGAACCAAAATTTCTTTTACTCCATTCGTTCCAGTTGTTTCAAAATATTTGCTTTAACCGTAAATTGAAGTTGCGTATTGGTTTTATTTGAATTTTCTTCTAGATTTTGATCAAGTCGTTGCTTCCGCTGTGAATTGATCGTGCTTTCTATACTCTTATTTCGGGATTTTCGTTTTGAATCAAATTTTTTTCAGCAACATTCAGGTGAGTATTTCTCACCAGACAAACATACATATATTTCTGCGAATTATCGCAAGTGTATTTGTAAATTTTTTATTAAATTTTATCTGTCTGTAATATAACGTATGATGTTAAACCCCATTTTAAATTGACACCTCATCAGTTGTTTATCTGTTGTAATATAGTTGCAGTTATATTATTTAATGCTTATTTACTGTTAAATCATCACTGCAAGTTCCCTGTAAATTGAGATCGTTATAGGCTGAAATGATAGGCCTGAACGACAATTATTATCCATATATTATTTAATTGTTTAAATTTGATTTGTTAACATGGGATTGCGGGTTTGAAATGATAGAACCCAGGGTTTTGTAAATTGCGGATTGAAATGGTATAAATCCGTATCACTTGACCTATGCTAGAAAACTATATACAGACCCATGGTTTATATAATGTTTTTTTGAAATATTTTAAATTTATTTTAAAATGGAAGTTTATAATATTCTGGTTTAAATATATTTAAAGGATTTTTATAAGATTTATAATGTTTTGAATGAGTTAAAAATGTTAAATAAATAAATAAATGTTTAAATAAATTTTGGAATATAACTTATTTTGGGAATTTCTGAATTTTGTTAAAAATAAGGTTTAAGTTAAGTAAATAATTGATAAAAAGTTATATTTGGGAATTTAAAACTTGATGGTTAAGTTAATAGTCTATTACAGCACTTAAATGATGTCTTTTATAAACGAACTGTTTTAACCTATAGACTTTAGGTGGCATTTCATAAGTGCTACAGAAACTGCGATTTTAATTATTTAAAAATAAATTTATGGAAATAATCTTTGGGGAAATGGGTTTAAATTTTGGAAGTTAATATGTAATTAATAAAAATAAGGAATTGACTTTGAATGGTTTTAAATGGAAGAATTTAATTTTAAAAAGGGAGAAAAAGGCAAATAAATTTCTAATTAAATTGAATAGATTTAAATGGTATTTTATAAAATGACCAATGTTTACAAACAATATTTGATATTGAAGGTATTTGAAATTTGTTTTGATTTCAAAGTATAAATACCATTTTTAAAAGGTGTAACCACGGGTTATAATAACGTTTGGTTGTGAAAGAGACCTGGATCAGATATCTGGCATACTCTTTGTCGATACCGAAAACCACTTTACCAACCGTGTACGCGGTGGAGATTCCAGAATGAAGTAGGATGGTGGTGACGTTTTCCTTGAGGTAAATACGTGGACCCGACTCCCGTGAGTTGGCATAAGGTGGCTAAAATAGGAGCGATTCTCGGATTAATGAGGTAGCACCTCTGATCAGACGCACTTCTTCGTATGTCATTCTATTACTTTTGTGATTGTTTTGGTGCGCACCTTTGATTTGGGAGTGTTGTTCGAGGTGGGCGGCAGCTGCGCGCTGCGCGTTTCCATCGGTCCGGATAGCAATTGGTATATCTACCCTGGCATTGCCTAGTTGTTCCGTGTCACCTACCATAGCGAGCCTTCTACGAGTTTCTATTTGTGTCGTACCTATGGAGTATCCTCTGGTAGCTTCCCGATCAGGAGGTATTACGATACTGTATAGACTATTGGCATTATTTGTGTTAAGGTGGAAAATGTAAAGCCTTAACGCTATTTAAAAGTAAGTTTAATTTACAAATAGACACTATTATAATAGCGATGTATTACTACATAGTAAATAGTTTAACGGATCCTTAGAGGATGGGCAGTCCCAAGCATCCGTTAAGTTACTTGCTCTATATTACAGTACACTTGAATTAACTTGCACTATATAAGTATGCATGTCCTGACTCGAGTGTTTATATTTTATTTTACGCTCGGTTCAGCCTGAGTTGCAGTTTCAGTTTTCTTCCCGGAGCTTGGACATTCTGTAGACCTTTCGAGCTGCTGGCAAAAACTTTCAGTCTATATCTTATTTATGTAATGGAGACTTTGGAATATTTGGATTTCTATTGATGTTTTAAACTGTACTGGAGATTCTAAACCATGTAAAATTTTATTTGGTTGAGATCTTTAGTGGCTTCATGAACCACTAAGTATTTTAAATTCCGCTACGAGATTTCTGATATCTGTGTCTGTGATTTATTTACTGCATATTCTGAGTTTTGCCAAAAATTTATTTACGACGCGGTATTTTGAACAATTCAAGTCCGACATGTGCGGATGCGAATGGTTGAAAATATCGGGTCGTTACACTCTATCACTCACTATGGTTTTAGGCATGCCATGAAGTTTGTACACCCCCTTGAAAAATATTGATGCTACTTCCTTGGCTGTGTATGGGTGGTGAAGGGGAAAGAAATGTGCATACTTGCTGATTCTATCAACCACAACAAAAATTACAGTATAAGTATGGCTTTTAGGCAAGCATGTAATGAAATCCATGGATATATCTATCCATATCCTCTCAGGAATTGGTAATGGTTGCAAGAGGTCGGGTATTAAAATATTTTCCCCTTTATTTCTTTGACATTCATCACAAGCTCTGACGTATTCTTCTACACTTCTCTTCATTTTCTTCTAGTGAAATACTTGTTTCAATTTCTGCATCGTTCCCTTTATATCCGAATGACCTCCTAAAGGTGTTGACTAGTATTCTCTGATTAGGGCCTGAGTTAGCAATGTGAGATGATGGTCCCCCAATATTCGGTCTTCGTAAAATATTAGATCTTCAACTAATTTATACTTAACTTCTGGCAGTTCCTTTCTTTGAATTTTCTCTTTTTTATTTTGATACCAAGTAGAGGTTTGTAAATTGTTCTTCAGTTCCTGCAACCATGATGTTTGTACTGTTGAAATGGCTTGCAATTGTTCTTCCTCCTTCATCTCCCCTTCTTTTCTAGATAAAGAGTCAGCCACTACATTCTCTTTCCCACATTTGTATTCCACTTTATAATCGAACCCATGAAGTTTTGCCAACCATTTATGTTGAAGTCCAGTTGATAGCTTCTGCGATAACAAAAATTAAAGACTTTGATGATCAGTCTTAATTATAAATTGCCTTCCCATTAAATATTGTGCCCACTTTCTTGTCGCAACAATTATGGCTAGAAGTTTTTTTTCATATGTAAAGAGTGCCAAATTTCTTCCATGTAGTGCCTTGCTTAAATATGCCAGAGGCTTGCCATTTTGTGTCAACACTGCTCCTATTCCTCGCCCACTTGCATCACATTCCAAGGTGAATGGTAGATTGAAGTCAGGCATGACTAGGATGGGTGGTGTAACCAAACAGCGTTTGAGTTTGTCAAAGGCTAACTTGGCGTCTTCACTCTATTTAAATGCATCCTTCTTCAACATTTTAGTCAGAGGTTTAGCAATCAGTACATAATTCTTAATAAACTTTCTATAATATCCAGTTAGTCCCAGGAACCCTCTCAATGCCTTTAAGCTATTAGGTAATGGCCACTCAACTACTGCCTTCACCTTATTGGGATCAACAGCAATGCCTTCATAAGAAATAATATGGCCAAGATATCGTATAGAGCTTTGAGCGAACTGACATTTGGATAACTTGATCATGAGTTCATTGTGCTTCAAGACCTGAAAAGTTAAGTTTAAGTGCTCCAAGTGCTCATTCCAAGACTGGCTATAAATCAGTATATCATCAAAAAAAACTAGCATGAATTTCCTCAAATAAGATCTAAAAATGTCATTCATTAGAGATTGGAAAGTGGATGGAGCAGTTACTAACCCAAATGGCATCACTATGAATTTGTAACGACCATCATGGGTTTTGAAAGCAGTTTTGGGTATGCCAGGCTCACACATTCTGATTTGATGGTATCCTGATCTCAAATCAAGCTAGGAGAAAAATTTGGATCCTTGTAACTCATCAAAGAGTTCTTCAACAAAAGGAATAGGGAATTATCCTTTACAGTTTGGTTGTTAAGTTCCCTATAATCAATACAAAGCCTCCATGTACCATCCTTCTTTCTCACCATAACTACTGGGGAGGAATAGGAACTGTTGCTCGGTCTTATGATTCCTGCCTTCATAAGTTTTTGAATAATTTTCTCAAGCTCATTTTTTATGTGGTAGGAATGTCTATACGGTTTAAGACAAATTGGCTTGGTATTTGGAAGCAAAGGGATTTTATGATCGTGTAATCTTCTAGGAGGTAATGGAGGATTGGGTTTAGTTATTTCTGGGTAAAGTTGGAGGAGCTGTTGTACTTCTGGGGGAATGTCAGATGTTTGATTGTGTGAAGGAGGAGACAGTGAGCAAAGCATCATGGTAATCTGAGCCCCTGCACATTCTTTCACTATCATTTTATTGCTAATCACCTTCACTTCTTCTTGTTGCTGCCCTTGCCAAATATATTCCCTGTTATTGTATGTGAATTTCACTTGCAGTTTTTCCAGATTTAAAGTCACTTCTCCTAGCTTTTTCATCCACTGAGCACCCAAAATTACTTGGCATCCTTCAAGCAGCAGTAGTAATAACTCTACAAGCATCTTACGACCTTGACAATTAAGTATAACATGATTACATATTCTTGATCCTCTCAACTTCTCCCCATTTGCTACTACAACTTCATAATTTTTTGATTCATTAACTTTTAACCTTCCAGCTAATTGATCATGTATAAAACTATGTGTAGTCCCTGAATCAATTAATATGCGTACAGGTTTGCCACATATATTTCCTTTAACCTTTATATTTGAAAGTGCTGGGATTCCACACATAGCTTATAGTGTAATTGATAGGGTGTTTTCTAAGGGTTCATCCATTTCTTCAGTAATTTCATCTTGCTGTGGTTCATCGTCATATAATGGCATGATGCCTTCAAACACATATACTTGGGGATTCTTACATTTATGGTCCCTCGACCACTTCTCCTTGCATCCATAACATAGATTCCGTCTTCTCATTTTCAGATCGGGTTGGGGGTGAGGCCTTTGCTTTTTACCAAGTTCTCTAAGTTAGAGGTCTTTTCTTTAGATTTTGATTTGGTGGGTTCAGAAGTATTTGGTTTTGAAGTTTGAGGAGCAATATTGTTTTCGGGGACAGTGGTGTTTGTGGCAGGGTTTTTAGTTCTTTTGGTTTGAATGAATTTACTTTCATACAACTTTGCAAGGGACACTACTTCTCTTAAATCATTTGGTCTAGATGTCAACACATCGTATCTGAATGCTTCCTTCAATCCATCAATAAATTGGTCTAACAGGAATTTTGGAGTAGGGTTTCTATTATGGCTTGTAGCTGCTCAAATCTGCTAAGGTAAGCTCTGACAGCGGTATGTTGCTTAAGTTTGGATAACGTTTCATAAGGTCTCTCCATCTCCTCTAGGTTGAACCTGATTTGAATCTCCTCTTTGAATACTGGCCAAAACTCATAGTTATACACTGTGTTGGTATACCAATGATACCATTGAAGTGCTTCCTTCCTCAAATAAAAAGAACAAATCTCTACCCATAGATTCTCCTTAATATGATGAAACCTAAAATACTGCTCTACTCGTCTCAGCCAATCAGCAACTCCTTCCTCACCTGAAAAGATAGGAAAGTCTAGCTTCATGGTGGGATATGGATAATGATAGTTTGGGTTGTGATGGTTTATGTTGTTATAATCTGGATTAATATAGTTGATGCATGGATTTATGGAGGCTCGTAGTTGAGGTTCTTGAGAATAGACTGGTGGATTATTGAAGCACTGTGTATTTCTTGGTGGTGGTATTGCATTTCTTTACTATGGATTAGCGGTTCTGGGTTGTGGATTAACATTTCTTGGTTGGGGAGGAACTGTGGGTGTAGGCAGAGTATATCGTCTATTTGAAATGGTGTCTGATACTTGTGAAAGAGGTGGATAGTGGTGAACAGGCGGTGGTGCAACGGGTGGTTGAGCAGAGGGTGGGTATTGATGGGTAGGTTGTGGAGCTACTGATGGTTGAGGAATGGGTGGGTAGTGATGAACATGAGATGACTCTGCTGGTCTATTTTTGGCTTGTGTCATATCTTGTGCTAAAGAAGTGAGAACATTGTGAAATCCTTCGAACTTGGTGTTGAGATCTTTGGTTGCGTGCTCTAATGTCTTCAGCGAGTGGGTGGTGCGTTCATTCATCTTTTCTTGCTTCTGTCATGCCATTTCTGGATCAAGAATTGATGGAGTGGTTTGGGAAGGGTTGCCGTTGGGGATTGGATCGAACTGGAGGTCGGATTCATCCCCAGTTGGCTGCTCTGATACCAAATTGTGAGGCGCAGGCTGTTTTAGTGGGTCAGAAGCCATGGACATGGAGGTTGTCATCTATTTGTGTTGAAGGAACGAGTAATTTTGATGGAGATGAAGAAGATAGAGTGGCAGTTAATTGTGAAGTGTTAGTGTATGCACTGACTCTGATATATGTGTATAAGTATCAGTTACACAGTAAGAAATGGAATCAAAATGAAGGATATTAAGGAAAATAATTTTCAAGAATTTACAAAAAAATTATCAAGAAACAGAAATTGACAATTTGTAAGAAATTGAAAAATTGCATTTATGCAGAAATCGACAAGAATGTCAATCAAATACTCTAGGAATTACAGGCAACAGGGAAATACAAGTTGTTTATATGAACAAGAATTAGATTTAAAAAATATGAATAGAAGATCAAACTATCACGTTTAAACTACAATTTCTAACTGTAAGGAAAAACTTATTCAAAGAATGGCAGATTGCAGAAAGTGATCAAACAAGAATTGTAGGAATTATAAGTGATAAAAATGATCTATATGCAAAATTAAGAAAGAATCAAAAAGAACAAGAAATTGTAAATTTGCAAATCTGAGAACAAATGTAGAAAGTACATGAAAGATAAATGAGATTGCTAATCTAGGTAATAGGATCTAATGTATCAGCAACAAGGAGAAATTGTAAAAGATTGAACACTATTACTAAACTGAGATTGAAAGAAAGGAGATATTCTAAGCTATTAAAGAAGAAAGAACTCAGATAACAACCAGCTGAAATGTAAATGAAGAAGATTAAATTTCTAATTTCACACACTTTCTGTTACAACATTTCTTATATTCATACAATCAGATAGCAATAACTATGACTCAATCAACTCATACCCATGTGATTCAATACAGCCTAGATTCAAAAAATTACTCCCCCAAACAGTCATACATCATATAAAATGGTCACCACTTCCAGACTCAATAACAACAGCACTTTATGCATGTACCAGTTATGCACATGCACACACTGACACGAGCATTTATCTCTCTCCACAGGTCATGGCCTTATCCATTCAAGCACCGAACATCCCGTGACCATCTCCAGCCTCCTCCTTTGATGATCTGCAATCCAACTCCGGTGAACAGTGTCCAGTTGTGGATGTTTCTTCTTTCTCAACTTGTACACAGCAACTCTTCATTTCCAAAACCATGGCTTTCATGATGTGGTTGTTAGAGTAGAAGAGATGATCTGATAATTTTTGTAATCTGACAAGCCGATCGATGTGAGACAGCGAGTGATGTGACATGGCAATCTTAGAGGATGATGGATCGGATAAGGAAAGAGGTAATATGAAATTTAGAAAAAAATATAAGAAGCATAAATCGAAGACTGGGAAAAAAGTAGATATACGAAAGCGGCGTGTAAGGGTAGGTTTTCTTGTCAACGGAAAAAGGCAGATGATATGGACTTATAATGCTAAGTTCGTGTTTTTTTGAAGGGGCAACGCGAAAGGGAAAAGTTATTATTTTATTCTTTGTTCGTGTTATTATTTTATTTACGTTAATTATTTTTAAATACATAATACAAATGCAGAAATAAAAATTCATAGTTCAGAATTAAAAATACAAATGCTGAAATAAAAGTACCGAATAAAAATGCAGAAAATGAAATACAGATAAAACAAACTAGCTTCTCCTTCTCAACTGTCTAAAATTAAATAACAACCTTCCTAAACTGCTTGGGGTTGTCCAACAGGACATGCAAAGGATTGAAATCTCTGCAATCATACTCAGCCAAACAAATTAAGACCTCCCATTCTTTATAATCATCATCCTCATGCCTCGCTTCCATACACCTAGCAAGAGTCATATTATGTGAAGAACTTCCAACAGACCTAGAAGGACCACCAGTGGGTCATTGTTGTCTAGGCGCTTTGCAACTGGAGATCTCCGCAGCATCACCCCTAAGATAGTCGCCATAAAGCTGTTAAACACCTCCACACCCCTTAATATACCCAAAATGACACATTAAAAGACGGGGTGCGTTGTAGGTATAATTGAAACTAACAGAGACTAAGATTCTAACACAGCGGATTTGACTTCGACGTGCTAATAATGTTTTGATACCAATTTGACGCAATTTCTTCCTCACAAAATGATTTCATGTCAAGTAAACCTGATAGAACGATAAATACCCAATTCCGTTGATCGTGACGATGCCGGAATCTAGCTATCTCCAACCCGTTTATCTCGCAAGGTACCATGTTGATAGATCTACAGCTCGATCGTTGATCACTCGCAAGTGATACCGAGAATTGGCTTCTATTTCGTTGATTCGCGCACGAATAACCCGAAGAAAGAAAGAAGAAGGAGATCACACTCAAGTTCAACAATGGTGGCAAAAAGCTCACACACAAATTTTATTCAAAAATCAACAACCATTTTGCAATGACATCACACCACTATTTATAGGAAAATTACAACACCCTTGCGACTCAACAACCACGACTTACGACCTAACAGTCACGACCTAACAAATAATACGAGTTACAACAATACACATACGACTCAACATTACAACATGACATACGACATACGACGTACGAAAATACAACGATTCACGACTTAACAACAATACAACACAAGAAATTAGCGGCTCAACTCATGTGATTCCATGGCATACGTCATAAGGGATCAACGACTTAAGAAATAGCATGCGGCCTAACTGAGCGACTTAAGAAGATAGCGGCATAAGTGAACGACTTTGATTTCTTGAACGGCATAAGTGAACGACTTAAGGGGCTAGCGGCATATGAAATGCAGCTTAAGAATGAGTGACATAAGATGCAATCGACTTAAGGAATGGGCGACGTAAGCGACATAGGCGACTTAAGCTTCAGAACGACTTAAGCAGTGCGACTTAAGGAATGTGGCTTCCGGGAACGACCTAAGAGATGAGGCTTTGTTTCCTTGATCCGTTAGGTCGTTGAGCGACTTAAGTTGGTGCGAATTAAGGAAATCACGATGCCCTGATGGTTGGGGATCCTTAAGGTCGTGGAGCGACTTATGTGGTTGCGACTCAACATGGCGTGACTTATAGCAGGCCGAGCGACTTAAGGAACTGTGGCTATCATGGTGCGTTGCATCATCCTCCCTGGTTGAAAAGAATTCGACCCCGAATTCACACTTTCCTCTTCTTCGACATGCTTATTCTCATGATATGGAATCAAGTGTTTGACGTTGAAAAAGTAGGCAGTATGGATATGATCCGGCAATCTTAACTGATAAGCATTCTCATTGATCTTCTTCATGATTTCCAAAGGACCAATCTTTATAGTAGCTAGCTTGTTGTAAGCACCAATAGGAAATCAATCCTTAGTCAATACTGCATATATAAAATCTCCGTCTTTGGATGTCGTCATTTGATATATGCGGATTGCTTATATTTCTCATTCGCCTAAAGCAATCGTTCCTGCACAACCTTGTGGAATTCTTGCAACTCATTTACAAAATCACTAGCTCGTTTGATCACTCCTTTCTGCTGTGGTACTATAGATAAATCCAATGGTCCTTTAGGAATTGTCGAGTAAGCGGTCTGGAATGGACTGAACCCAGTGCTACGATTAACTGCATGGTTGTGTGCAAACTCAGCTTGACACAGCTTGGAATCCCAACTCTTCAAATTATCATTCACAAGGCATCTCAATAGATTACCTAGGGATCTATTCACAACCTCTGTGCAATATCTTGGAATTTTTAACAATATCAATTTAATAATCTATATTAAAAATTAAATTGATATTGATATTTTATTAATAATAATTCAAATTGATTTAATAATCTTCTTCAATAATTATTTAATTGGTTATTTTATCTTTTAGAAATAATAAATTGGTTTCTATTTACAATATAAATATATGGTTTATATTTTAAATAGATTGGCATTGTTTTAATTTTAATAAGTAAAGCATATTTTCTAGTTTTAATATTTATAGTAATTTGGAAAATTTGTTTTTATTTAATATTATTTTTTCAAAGTTATTGAATAAACGATTTTGGTTTAAATTTAATAAATGAATCATGTTTTAAAATTCTAATATATACATTTTAATTTGGAAATTTTGATTTTTATTAAATAATAAGTTTTTAAAACTATTTAATAAATAAATATATGATTTTAAATTTGATAAGAAAAACATTTAAAAATTTAAAATAATTTGGCTTGAGTTTTAAATTTAGAATGAATTAACAAAAAGTTTTATGGCTTAATAAAATAAATAATTTATTAATAAAAATATAATTTCTTTTAAAATGATTCTAATTTAATAATAAGATATTTATAAAAATAATATTAATAGTATATTCTCTTTATAAATACATTTTTAATAAAATTTGCAATTATTATTTCAAATTAAATTTATATACATAACATGATTTGAAAATAATTGATTTTGAATTTAATTTGAATCTAAAATTCCAAAGTATAAATCTTAATTGTTTTAATTTTTATATGCATAAATTTATTTACAAACATGGTTTGTTTTTATTTCTTTTATAAATTTATATACATATTCAAATATTAACTAACAAATTTAATTTGACTTAATGCATACATTAACACACACATTAATTTGTAAATTAAGTACTGATTATTTTAAAGAGACAAGTGTTGCATTTTTAAACATTCATTTAACAAGTGTTCTAAGATTATCATAACAATTTCACAAATGTAGGAAATTTGGACAAGTGTAAATTTTAGTTTTAATTTTTCTTTTATCTTATTAAATCTGAAATTTCATTTATATAAACTTGCATCTTCTTTCATACATGTTTTTCCATTTCCTAAATCAAAAACACCTCTTCAAAATCATGTTCAATGCATAAATCAGACACTGCATATTCAAAAGAAAACTTTAAACACCACTTTCAAAATTAGTTTACAAATTGCAAGTTAAACTCCTTATCAAAATAATATCTGCGAACTAAGCATGATCATCACCATTTCACAAATCCCTCCGCATCAAAAAAAATCTACACTTCCTCAAAATCCAGAAATCTGCATATTCAACTTCCTCAAAATCAAACAGGGCCTGCAATCTATTTTTAAAACCTGGAGATGAAATAATCTGCGTGCATTTGGAAATAGAGCAAGTCTGCATTTTTTCTCTGCATAACTTCAGATTTGAAGCTTTTCAAAAGCATGTTCATGCAAGTATTTGTAGTCAGGAATACATAAGCATTTCTATTATTTTCAAAGCTTCAAGTTCAAGCATGTTGCAAGTTCCAGTTTATCATGCCCGCATTTTTATTTCTGCAAATTTCTAAAGGACAAACTGAAGCTCTGCATTTAAATAAAGGTGAGTAACTTTAAATCTTAAATTTTAAATAGGTTGCATGTTAAATGTTGGATATAATTTAGAAATGTTTGTGTGTTTATAAAAGTCAGATGTAAATATGTTGTGTATGCATGTTGTTTATGCTCTGTTGTGTTCCTAGATTCATCTTCCCATTTAAAAAGTCCCCTACAATTGACTTAATTTGAGATAGTATCTGGGTTTTATAATTAAAAAAAAAAGTTTGTTTATCATAGATTAGAATTAAAAGTTATGAAGTGAAGTGTTTGACTGCCTAAAGTTTTAATTAAAACCTAAGTAAGTTAAAAATATACAGATGTTGTCCCTGTAGACACAGGTAACATCATGTGATCTTTATCAAAACTTAAACATGTTAAACTTGTAACTCAGCATCATAAAACAAAAGTAATTACAAAACATGATTTTTAAATTAAGAATTTGTATTTTTAGGTGTTAGTTTAAGTTGCAGTTTAGAAGTGAACTAAAAATGGAATTTAAGCAAATTTTGTGATCTGTGACTTGAGGAAACTCAAGGTTATTCTGAGTTGTAGAGGAAGGTTTGTAGATTCTTGTAAAAATCATAAATGATGATGTAATTCAGTAAGGAAGGTGCAGTTTGAATTTTTTTAACCCTAGTGTGAAATGGGGATGAAGATCAGTCATTATGGAATAAAGAAGTGACCGAGTGCTATGATGTTCTGGGAGGTGTTAGAGTGGTCGTGGATGAGTTCGAGGCCGGAGTGGGTGGACCTCAGGTGGTCGGAGAGGCGTAAGATCGCCGTTGACAGGTTTTGGGGGGAAAACCTGTTTAATGTTCCAAGTTTTGCTCTTAAGGGTTCAATTGTGATTCTTTGATAAATTGATTGAACTTTTGATCGCATTTGGGCATAGATGAGTTTCTGGGAGTAGTTCGATCATCTCTGAGGATCAGTGGAGGCGGTGGTCGCCGTGCATATGCACGACGATGAGATGTCTGATGATAGTGAGTGGGTTAGTTTTGTTTAGAGGGGAGATTTTGGTTTTGCTCGAAGTAGATGGGTGGGTGACTCAGTGAAGTCAGGCTTGAAACTCGAAGTAGTTTTAAGGGTTCTCGGGTTTGCTCTATGTTTTCAGGTTTACAGAAACCTGTAGTTTCTGTTTTGAATTTTTTTTTAAATCTATTTTTTTATTTTTAAGGAAAGTTTAAATCAAATTCAAATTCAAGTTTGAATTTTTGAATTTAAAATTCAAATTTAAATCTCGGTTTTTAAATAAAAATAAAGTTTTAAAATTTAAACTTAATTAACTATTTTATTTTGGTAAAATAGTTTAACCTTTTAATAATCAAGTTTCTAAGATATGAGTAAGACTTGAAGTTTTATTTAGATCTGGAAATCTTAAATTTAAAAATGAACTTCAGTTTTTAAATTTAAAAGAAAGTTAAAATTTGGAAGTTTTAAAATAAATATAAATTGTAGATAGTGAAATTTTGAAATGAGTTTTTTTTTCAAAATTCTTATGAATTTAAATTCTAAGACAAACACTTATCTGTCTTGCAATTTAAAATTTTTTTAAATTATTTAAACTTTGATAAGTTTAAATTATTCTTATTTTAAACTTTTATTTAAAATGAAATTTAAAGGTAATTTCAAAAGTACTTTGTTTCAAACAAGTTTGTTTGAAAACAAAACTTAGAAATGTTTTATCTTAAATTAATTAAGATAAATGTTTTGAAAACTTATTTAATTAATAAGGTAATTAAGAAATAGTTAGTTAATTTAATTAATTATTGATTAAGGTTTAATAAATATTGATTAATGATTAATCAATTTAAAATTAAGATCATTAATTAGATTTTTAAATTAATGATTAATGGATTATTAATTAAGTAATTAAGTTTTAACCAAAGTTAATTAATTAAATAATTAACTTTAATTAATGGATAATTGAAGATAACTTAAATTGTAATTAATCTAAGTTAATTACTTAGTGAAATGATTAGAGAATGGTTAATGTAGGCTACTAACCAGGATTAATTAATTAATTAATATGCTTAATTTTGATAATTAATTAGATTAATTGATTTAAGAATAATCATTTGTGAATGGGTTGAGTATAATTACTTAATAAAGTAATTAAGAAATTAATTACTTAAGGTAATTAATTGAGTTAAATATGATTGTTTAATTTAATTAATTAAGTTAATTAATTATAAACACTTGAGGTTTTAAAGACAGTTACTTTATGTAATTAATGATTTGGAAATTACTTAGTGAAGTAATTGATTTGATAATTACAGATTGTAATAAGTTGATGATGTTTTGTTAACGCTTAAATTTGAACGCTAACACCCCGGTGTGTAGATAACAGTTGTGAAAGCACCACCCGTGGACACGGGAACAAGATTCAGGTAAAGAAATTACAGAAAAACAGTAAGAGAACACAAGTTTTATAGTGGTTCGGCTCAAAATCAAGCCTACGTCCACTTATATTCACTTTATTGATGATACAAGTACAACTTATACAATATTCTTCAATTACAATCCACTTCGGACAAGTAGCTCAAACTTCGGTGAAGAATAATCTTTCGAGTTCATCTTGAATGATTATGATTCCTTCTTGAAGTGTGTAGTAGCGTCCTTGGTGTTTGGAGTGCTTGAAGTGTTGCTTGAGTTGTGAAAACGGCAGAGTATCGGCGCTTCGAGAATGAGCCAAAAAGGTCCCTTGAATGTTGGTGATGGTCGTGTATTTATAGGGGCTTTCGGTGCTTGGTCGGAGGTAGTGGCCGAGATGGGTTAAGTCGTAGGTCGGCTCCGGGTCAGGCTGAGTTATATGTCGCCCTCCTTCTCTCAGGCACGGTCTCCGGTCTAAGTGAAAGACGCGCGCTTCTTTAGCTCCAAACCTTAAGTGTTGGGTCGCCGCCGAGTTAGTGTGCCATGTGCTAAACTATTTCGCTACTTCATCCTTCACACCCTTAGACCGGTTACGACTTACCATAAATCATAAGTCGGCCACGACTCATAGGTGGGTGAGTTTGTGCTTAACAGTTAGGTCGGCATCCATGTTAAGGTATTAGGTCGGCATACTTCTTAACCAGTTAGGTCGGCATCGAGTTAGATCGGATCCTTCCCCGCATCCTTTAGGTCGGCAACACTCTTTGAGATGCTAGGTCGGCCCGCCTTTATCCATTGGGTCGGCAAGTAATGCGAATGGTTAGGTCGGCCCACTTTCCAAGCATTAGACCGGCGAGTCATAACCGGCATAGGGTTAACATTTGCCCCTCGAAGTATACGCCTTAAGCTTAAGTCGTGTGCTTCGATACTTCTTAGCTCGGCTCCTCCTAGGTCGGTAGGTCCCGCACGACCTATCAGTTGGCGCCGTTTCACATTTCTTCACCGTGTGATATAAATTGGCTCTCTTCCTTCTTCTC
Organism: Allium cepa; assembly: GCA_030765085.1. Lineage (NCBI taxonomy): Eukaryota > Viridiplantae > Streptophyta > Magnoliopsida > Asparagales > Amaryllidaceae > Allium > Allium cepa. Next base: position 602,995,173 of record CM060945.1, on the reverse strand, counting down.
CTTCATTTAATTTCTTGCTCGATTCCGCCATTAAAGCACTCTCAGATCCATAAAGGCGATTTCCTCCCAATCGATCATTGATAATCCTTGCTGTTTGTCACGTAAGTGAATCTACCCTCGATTCCTCGTTGTCATTGATTCACGAATTCCATTCGAGCCTAACTCACCCCTTTGAGCATTGCATTATTACGAATCTCACTTCACCTGTGTTTGATGAAGCTTGAGTTGCTCGGTTTTTAGCTTTAAATGAACAACGAAGCGACGAAGATGGTTTATTGCTTTAAGATAGCCGGTTGGGATTGCGAGGTGTTAGATTCGTAATAGTTTCGGATTGGTTTAGTGGATGATCCAGTAGCATGAAGTATCATGAATGGGATAGGGGTTTTTGTGGGTGGAGTGGTTATTGGGCTAACGGATTGAGCGAGATACCGGCTTGGACGTGATTTTAGGTGACCTAACTTATGGCCGATCTGATTGGGTGCGACATGAATCTTGAGTCGGTACCGAGCCAATACTTGGGGAAACTTACCGACCTAACCTTTAAGGCCTGAACCGCGACCGGGTTAATACTTGGAGAAACTTTTTCCTTTTGAATCAGGGCCTGCTTCCCCACCTCTCTCTTGCGACCTAGGGAACTGCCGAGTTAAAGGAGTAGGAACCCTACATTAATGTGTGGGAGATTCTTAAGGCATAACCGAGTTAGCACTTAAGCATTTAACCAAGCTTGCCGAATCGAATTACTATGATTTTGGCCAACTTCAGACTTAGCCTTTCTCTTTTTTTTTTAGGTTGTAGCCGAGATACGACTTAGGCCTTGGACATGCTGACACTTGAGAGTGTTAACTAACTTTAATCATTTTGACTTGGACTGCCAAATTAAGTGGAATAAACTTTGAACTATGATCAAACTTTGAACAGGGATTAAACTTTGAACTGCCCCAACTTTAAATTTGTTTAAACACATTATGTCACTTCACAGATCATCCTCACTTTTAAGCTACCAACCTGTTGAAAATAACAAACAAACAAAGGAAAACAAGGCGCACATACTGCCATTGACAGCCCATATCAAATGGCAGATTAGTCAAGACAAGATAAGCATCATGAATATAATTCATGAAATGTTGTGAATTAATCGACTAAAGTAGAATATTAATGCAAAGTATCAACAATTTGAACTGATTTGTTTGCATCAACATTATATTTGCATATTCAAACTCAAAACAAAGATTCCTGGTCTTTATAACTAACAAATGTTTGCTAGGTTTTATTCCAGTTGCCTTTGCTTATTGTTTGATTGATACTTGTACAACACTTCACACACTTTAGGAAACGTGCACCTTCATGTTTGAATATCCAATTGCTTGTGTAGAATAACTTCTCTCCAACAAGAAGAAATGGTAGCTCAAGAGGAAGAGACTTTCCCGGTGGCTGTTCCCATAGAGAATCCTCCGGAGAGAACTTCGACCATTCTAACCCCAAGAATGTTTATTCAGATACGCACTCAATTCGGCTTTGCTGAAAGTGATGTCTTATTGCCCGGGCCAAGCGACACTGCTGATAATCCTCCTTACGGTTTTGTTGCAGCCAATCGCCAAATGTGCTTAAGTGGGGCAATTCCCCCTTTCAATGACTTCCTTCGAACTCTTCTTCTCCGGTTGACGATCTCTCCATTTCAACTTCATCCTAATGGTTATGCCATCTTGATGGGGTTGTGTGTTTTGTTTAGAAGAACTCTTGATCGCCTACCGAGTTTTGAAGAAATTCGTTATCTGTGCTCGTTTACAAAGAGTAAAGATCATCCTTCACTCATTATTGTGAGAAGTGCTAGAAACCGCAAGATCCTTTCCGATCTCACTGAAAGTGTTCATGGATTTTTGAACCAGTTTTTCTTTGCTCGCTGCCCTCCAGGGTTTTATGCCATCTGGAGAATAGGAAGTAAGACTAGTGTTTCCATTTTTTCGTTTTTGAAACTTTTTTCGAGATCCGAACTTTCAGTTGCTAACTTCATTCTTTGCTCTTTTCAGCACTTCCTCTCCCTTCTAGAGATCCGATTCATAAACAAGTTTTTGAGAGGTTGAGTGCCGTGGCTGCGGAAGAAAGGAGCATAAAATTTCTGCTGAAGGATGAATTTTTACACCAATACGGGCTTCTACACGCTTCTCGTTCTACACATGCTCATGAAGTTCCAACAGAAGTTCCCGATTCTCCGATGAAAACTCCTGATGCCCCGGTTACTGTCGAACAACTTACATCAAAAGAGTCTAATATTGAAGCTTCATTGGTGAAGTGTTCCACTCCTACCGACATTATGGGGTCATCTAGTAAGACGGTGCTTGCCCCGATCGAGGAAGAAGAAGAACCTTCACGGCCTCTCGGGGGATTAGCTGATGTAGGAATTGAGAAAACAAGTCCCACCAAGCATGATGGTGACGATGTTTATGAGGGGTTGAGCGACATAATAGTGACTTCGCAGGAGCTTTTTAGAGATGACGTATCTAAAACTATCTCTCCTGTAATTGAGGCGACGTCTCTTCTTCGACAAACACCAACACAAACATCAACTCCTCATACCCAAGCTATCATCACCTCTGCACCAAAGAGTGGTTTGTAGCTTAATGCGTGTAGCTTGCACATCACACAACACTTAGGATTTTCCAGCACATTTATGCACTTATCTTCTTATACTTTAAAGATTTCTAAAGCTTATCTTTTCTTATTTCAGATTCTTCAATGACACGCGGCGGATCATATTATCAGGATTTCCGACGCTACGGGGGGCGTGGTCAATATGATTATCAGCGTTACTTTCCCTCCTATAGAGAGTCTGACGAAGAGAGGGCTGCTCGAAAGGCTCGTGAAAGGAGGGATGCAGAAGAGCATTATGACAGAAGGGATAGGGATGAGCACCACGATTCTCTGCAGAGGAGTGATGACTCGCACAAAACGAAATCTCACGACGACCGAGGAAAAGGTCATGTAGCTGAAGATTCAGGCAAACGAGCCCGACATGGTGAGAGACATGTTTCCACTATTCCCGAAAAGCCTACTGCCCCTGCCCCTCTTGACATTACTTCCGACTCTCCTGCTCTTAGGAAGGAGGACATCCAGACAATAATAAGCAGGCCTAAATTTCAAGTGGGACCTGGCCCGGCCACTTTACAAAGTCGTTTTCCACAATGGTGTTTAAAGGGTGTGAGGTTCGATCTCGACCTAGTCCCTATTGACAAGCCTGCTATGCTACGAAATCTTGACGCCGTTAAACTTGATATCGAGAGGATGTCAAACTGGCAGAAGCTTGTTGATGAGCTTCAACGAGTTAACCGCGCCAACTTAGAGGCTATGCTCACCATGGAAAACGATAAGGCTGAGTGGCAAAAGGTGCTTGAGCAGCACGACACCGAAATGAGGAGCATAACTTCCTATAACGAGGAGCTCGAAGCAAAGGTTGAGAAGTTGAAAGATGAGCTTGCTGCTTCCTCTACTTCATACTCTCAAAAAGAAGAAGTGCTTCTCAGACAAGTTAGAGATGCTCATGCCAGTCAGAGGGATGCCGAAGATAGGCTCGAGGCACAAAAAAGAATCAGTGAAGGCTATGTCTCTGATATTGCTGAGCTTCGAAAGAAAAACAACTCCCAGGAGGCGGAGATACAAATGCTTAAGCTTCAGCTTGCCAAAACTGAAAGGGAGCGCGATGAGGCTGTCGCCGGCAAAATCGCAGCCGAAGAATCTCATGAGGCGACCAAAAACAGCTTCGGCTCAACACTATTCGACTTCTACTTGCATAGCGTCTTGGGGCGTGGAAGCCTCGCCTTTCTTGGTCCCAAGTATGAGATCACTTTAGCTGAAGTGTGGGAGGCCGCCCTCGATATGCTTGGTGCTGAAGGTGCTGGTTATGACGAGTCAGCCCTGGAAAGGCATTATTTTGATGAAGACGCTCGCGCTGCTCTTGCCAGGGGAAAGGAACAACTTGCCAAACTAAGAACCGAGGTGACGGAAGGGGACCAGCTGGGGAAAACCACTTCAACTACTCTAGTCCAGCCACCTTCTTCGTCTGAAGTCGACATTATTGGTTCCAGTTCCCATCTCGCATCTCCCACCAAAGTTACCGCTGATATTACAAGCACACAAGGCGGAGACGAGGGTGAAGAGAGTGCTGATGCGCAAGCTTATGAAGTCGATATCAGGAAACCAGCTTCTCCAGGTAACTTCACTGTTAATCTCGCTACTGTCAATTCTGCTCAAGCGGGTTACTCGTTTATTTCACATGAGTTTCACGAGCTCCTTGGCTATTTTCTCAACCTTGACGAGCCTTCATCTCCTCTCTTTACTGACTTCATTGGTGAACCTTCATCTCCTCTTTTTACTGACTTTAACCTTTTTTCTTCTGTAGAGAAAGTACCAAGCACTGCTCAAACTTCTACTCCTCCGGTCATCCTTCCTTCATCTCTTCAGGCGGTGCCTCCTTCTGCCTCGCAACCTGGATCACAGGAGGAACAAATAGAGGCTCTTCACGGCTTGGATGATCCCATCACTTCGCAAGAGCAGAAAGATGAGAGACCTGAGGGAGGTGACATATCCCCGGAACGGACTCCTTCTGACGACATTGTTCTATCAAAACTTGTCACTCCGGGGAGTGAGTCTTCCTCACAAAGGAGAGAGAAGCGTGGGATATCAAAGAGGAGGGGGAAGAAAATCACCGCCACTGAAGAGGAGCCGGAAGTTGAACCGGTTACACCTACCTCTCCTACTTCCCTTATACCCACTGGCCGACCTGAAAAGCTGGTTATTCGACCGAGTAAAGGGTCCAAAGGAGGGAAGAAGAAGTGAAGATTTTAGCTTTTTGCCTTTTGTATGAACTGGCCGAGAGTTGTGCGGGTACCGGCCCCCGCTTTTATTTTGAAACCTGTATCTGCATTATGGTTGAATAAAATGATTCTTTGTTTGTACAAACTTCTGTTTGAATTTGAGAATGCATTTACTATTTATTTTTGCACAAGTTTGTTTATATAATATTGCAGCGGGCTTATGGTATGTTGTTTGAGTATTACTTTACTGATGCAGCCATACTACTATACCATGTTGCCCCCATACCTTAAGCTTGTTGCAATATTTTATACTTCGAGGGGACTTGCACTCTTATTTGTTAAAGAATAATTATTTTATTCTTTAAAGAAAATTTTTATTGAGTACAACTCCCTTCGTATAAGTTTTTACGCTTTGTCGTTCGAAGAAATCACTTTTCTCTTTTGCTTATGTGCATATTTTACCAAGTGAATTCCTCTATGTGGTAAAGCGGACCTCTGAAGGGTACTTTAACTTCTTTTCTTTTTACGATCATTTTCCATTTGAAAGTTAAAGTACGCTTTTGATGAGGATTTTTTTTTTATACAAAATTGTACCTCTGAGGAGGGATTTTTCACGTTTCAACACTTGGAAGTTTTATTTCAATCTCGGTGAAACGTGTACCCCCAAAGAGTTGTGCCTTCGAAGAAAGCCTTTTCACGTTTCAACACTTGGAAGTTTTATTTCAATCTCGGTGAAACGTGTGCTTCCAAAGAGGTCTTTTTTTCTTGATTGTGTCCCCGGGAGGGGGTCGTACCTCTAAGGAGGGATTTTTTACGTTTCAACACTTGGAAGTTTTATTTCAATCTCGGTGAAACGTGTACCCCCAAAGAGTTGTGCCTTCGAAGAAAGCCTTTTCACGTTTCAACACTTGGAAGTTTTATTTCAATCTTGGTGAAACGTGGGCTTTCAAGAAGGTCTTTGTTTTTGCATTTCAACTTTGGTGAAGTGAGATTCCGAAGAGCGGTTGCTACACTTCAACTCCCGGCGAAATGTGCCTCCGAAGAGGGCTTTTATTTTGTTTACATTTCAACTCTGGTGAAGTGAAATCCCGAAGAGCGGTTATAACACTTCAACTCCTGGTGAAATGGGCCTCCGAAGAGGGCTTTTATTTTGTTTACATTTCAACTCTGGTGAAGTGAAATCCCGAAGAGCGGTTATAACACTTCAACTCCTGGTGAAATGGGCCTCCGAAGAGGGCTTTTATTTTGTTTACATTTCAACTCTGGTGAAGTGAAATCCCGAAGAGCGGTTATAACACTTCAACTCCTGGTGAAATGTGCCTCAGAGAGGGTTTTCATCGCCTGGAAGTTACTCTCTCATGGTTGGAGGGTCATGACTCCTCCAATCTTTTTTGTTGAGTAGAGAACTTTCTTTTTTGTGGCGTATGACCCATTAGAGGTCTTTTATCCTCCGAAGAGTTGCGCCTCCGAAGAGGACTTGTGCCGTTGATGGTAGCTTTGGTTGTTCCTCTGTTCACTTGCTTATGCCTTTTCAGCGATCCTTTTTTTTTTCTTTTCAAGTTTTCATTCCCCTTTCTCTCACAAGTGGCTTGTTTAATCCAAGGAAGTGTACTTCATTGCCAGGCAAGTTCGTGAGAACGGGCGCTAGCTTCCTAATTGGATGTTTGTTTGTTCAAACAATCTCAATTTATCAGCAAGGGCTCGTTTCTATCGAAATCATTAGCCGTTCAATTGAAGTATTTCCTATCTAGGATTTGAATTCGGGGTCTTTGTGACTTGAAATTTGTTTGTTGAATGATGGTGAGAATCGCTCGGTCTTATGATGCGCAAGTTTTATTTCCATTGTCTGCAAAAATTTAAATCGACATTTTAGCAATACATTTTATGTATTTTTATATCGAAAACAAAGCAAACATATAATGATAATAAGGAACACAAGATTTATAGTGGTTCGGCCATGAAATTGGGCCTACATCCACTTTATATTCTTTCATTATTTACTTGCATCAGTTTCACAATTGCTTTCAATTACAAGAATCATACATTCATAATTCTTTTTACAATTTTTCAACAAAATTTTCAAGTAAAGTATGGACGCAAGTGGTTGCTATTCCATGCCCTTGGAATTTGATCTCCATCGACAGTGGTGAGCTTGAATGTGCCGTCAAGAAGCTTCTGACCTATTACATATGGTCCTTCCCAATTTGGCCCAAACACACCTGTCGCGGTCATAATTCTTTTCAGGACTAGATCTCCAATTTCAAAGCTGCGTTGACGAACTTTGGAATTGAAATGTCTGGCTATCCTTTGCTGATGAGCTGCAACTCTAAGGTTAGCTTCATCTCTTTTTTCATCAAGGAGATCCAGCGCTTCAAGTTGCAGCTTTTCATTTTCTGCTTGATTGAAATGGATTCTTCTGTGTGAAGGGACCTCTGCTTCAACCGGGATCATTGCTTCCGATCCGTATGCTAACGCAAAAGGAGTATGCCCAGTCGCAGTTTTGTGAGTAGTTCTGTATGCCCATAGTGCAAGTGGTAGTTTATCGACCCAACCACCTTTTGCTCTTTCGAGTTGCTTTTTGATGGTTGATTTGATGATCTTGTTCACTGCTTCCACTTGCCCGTTTGCCTGCGGATGAGCTACTGCCGAAAAGCTTTTCTGGATTTTGAATCGCTTGCAAAAATCCTGGAATTCCTCGCTTTCAAACTGAGTACCATTGTCTGTGATTATTTTCTGAGGCACACCGTATCTGCAAATGATATTCTTGGTCACAAAGCTTATCATTTTCTTTGAAGTGATCGTAGCCAATGGTTCAGCTTCAGCCCACTTAGTAAAATAATCAACTGCAACAATAGCATATTTAATCCCTGATTTAGCAGTTGGTAGCGGCCCAATGAGATCCATTCCCCAAATTGCAAATGGCCATGGACTGACCATCTGTGTGAGTTCGGTAGAAGGTGCTCTAGGAATTTTGGCATATCTTTGGCATTTGTCACATTTTCCGGAGTAATCTGCAGCATCCCGAGTAATTTCTGGCCAAAAATATCCGTATCGGAGAATTTTCTTTGCTAATGTTTGTCCACCTGAATGATCACCGCATTCTCCTCCATGCACTTCTGCTAGGATTGTTTTGGACTCTTCCCGGGATACACATCGAAGCAATGGCATTGAGAACCCCCGTCTGTACAATCGGCCATCCTGAATCACATAGCGGGAGGCCTTCCTCAGTAGCTTTCGTCTTTCTATCGAGTTTTCTGGCAGAGAACCTTTGAGTAGGTAATCCAGTATTGGAGTCATCCATGACTCTTGTTCTTGAGATACATTCATAATCCAGTCTATATCCATCTCGTCTATACTTGGCGCTGAAAGGACTTCTACAGGGACCAATCCCAATGGTTGAGCTTCACCAGAACTTGAATATTTTGCGAGGGAATCTGCCTTCATATTCTCTTCCCGAGGAATGTGGCTTATTGAATAGTGATCGAGTTCACATAGGAGTTCCCAAGCCTTTGACAAGTAGGAAGGCAGGTTTCCACCTTTTGCTTGAAATTCCTTCTTGACTTGGCATACAATAAGCTGGGAATCACTGAAAATTTGTAGTGCTCGAATGTTTAGCTCTTTAGCGATTTTCAGACCTGCAATAAGAGCTTCGTATTCTGCTTCATTGTTTGTTGAAGGAAATTCCAGTCTTAGTGCATAACATAATGATCGACCTTCAGGAGTTTCAAGTACCACTCCGGCTCCAGAACAGTAGTCATTTCTTGTGCCATCAACATACATCTTCCACTGGATTGGAGAATCATTGATCGCTTTTTCCTCACCATTATCTTTCTCTGTGAATTCTGCAATGAAATCAGCTAAAGCTTGTCCGTTGATTGCTTTTCGGGGGTGATAGGTGATGTCATATTGACTAAGTTCAATGTTCCATTTTAGAAGACGACCCGAAGTTTCAGGGCGAAATAGGACTTGCTTTAGAGGTTGATCAGTGAGTACTTTGATAGGGTGAGCTTGGAAATATTGCCTCAGTTTTCTCGATGCAACTAGTAGGCAATAGGCGAGTTTTTCCAACTTGGAGTAATTCAGCTCTGCCCCAGTGAGTCTTTTGCTGATATAGTAAACTGGATGTTGAATCCTTTTGTCTTCCCGTATCAGCGCTGCACTTAGAGCATGAGATGATACTGCCAAGTATATAAGAAGATCCTCACCATTGCCTGGCCTAGAAAGTATCGGAGGCGTTTCCATATGACGGATCAACTCTTCAAAGGCTTTTTGGCATTCGGGAGTCCATTCAAAGTTCTTCTTTCCTTTTTTCAGGGCATCGAAGAATGGGATGCATTTATCAGTAGCTTTGGAAATGAACCGACTCAAAGCGGCGACCTTTCCATTGAGACTTTGCAATTCCTTCTTCGTTCTAGGAGCTTTAACTTCTTTTAAGGCGGTAATTTGAGCTGGACTGGCCTCAATGCCCCTAGCACTGACGATAAAACCTAAGAACTTTCCGGATTCGACCCCAAATGTACATTTCAGAGGGTTAAGTTTCATTCTGTATTTCCGGAGGACTGCGAACATTTCTGCTAAGTGTTCAATGTGATCCACTGCTTTCCTGGACTTCACTAACATGTCGTCGACATAGACTTCCATAGTTTTGCCCAATTGCGGTTTGAACATAGCATTAACAAGTCTTTGGTAGGTTGCCCCTGCGTTTTTCAATCCGAAGGGCATAACTCTGTAGCAATAAAGTCCAACATCTGTGATAAAGCTTGTATCCTCCTGATCCGGCTCATGCATCATGATTTGGTTATAACCGGAGTAGGCATCCATGAAGGATAACAATTCATGTCCCGCAGTTCCGTCTACCAGTTGATCGATCCTGGGTAATGGGAAGCAATCTTTGGGGCAAGCCTTGTTTAGATCAGAAAAATCGATGCACACTCTCCATTTTCCATTAGCTTTCTTGACCAACACAGGATTTGAAACCCAATTCGGATATGTAGATTCTTTGACGAAGTTATTTTCCATGAGTCGATCAACTTCTTCTTTTAATGCTGCTGACCTTTCTGGACCTTGGGTTCTTCTTTTCTGTTTAACTGGCGTAAACTTTGGGTCAATATTCAGAGCGTGTACTGCAACTTCTGGGGATATCCCACACATATCGGCGTGAGTCCAAGCAAAGACATCTAGATTTGCTTTCAGGAAAGATATCAAGACATTCTGAATTGACACATTAAGCTGTGAACCCACATTCAACACCTTATTTGGGTCCTTCGGGTCAACAGGTACCGGAATTGTCGTTTCCACCGGTACTACTCTATTCTCCCCTGTACTGGCTTTTCTGGGATCCATTTCTTTCCGTGCCCCGCTGTGCTCGCCAGTGCAGGGTCCGCTCTGTAATTGCTACAAAGCTGGTTCCTTGATGCGGACTGGAGTTGCCGCATCCTTTCCCATTTCTCTTTTTCTTGACTCTCGCAGCTCTGTCCAATAGCATTCTCGCGCAGCATTTTGATCCCCTTTTATAACTCCTACTCCATTGTCAGTAGGAAATTTAATAGTGAGGCACCACGGGGCTAGGATAGCTTTGAATGCTGCGAGTGTTGGACGGCCAAGAAAAGCATTATAAGAAGAATATTCGTCGACGATCACAAAGGTTTGCTTTCAGACCACTTTCCTTTCTCCTTCCCCAAGTTCTACAAACAGATCGATGGTTCCTACTGGTTGCTTTGGCTCCCCAGTGAAGCCAACGATTTTCTGTGATGAGGCTTACACATCGATCATAGGAATTTTCATCTGGTCAAATGTCTTCTTGAAGAGAATATTACATGATGCTCCGCAGTCAATGAGGACTCTTCTGACAATGGCTGGTCCAATACCAGCCGAGATGACCAAGGGATCTAACGTAGGAGCTTCAATACCTGTGGAATCTCTGGCTCTGAAAATAATATCATCACTGAAAGTTTTCTGTTGTTTAAGGGGCGTAGTGTCTTCTAGAACAAAGATGTTTTCTTCGGCTGGAGCATATTTCAAAGCCCTGGAATATCTCTCCATCTCACCCCAACTTTTGCCAGCTGGGTGAGGTCCTCCTGAAATGACATTGATAACGGGCCTTCCAGATTCATGCCCCGTAGCTTTCTCACCTGCCCCAGGCTGATGAACAGGAGCCCGCTGCCCCTGACTCGATGATGCAGGATTGTTGCTATTCTTTTTCACAAATTGCTGCAACTTGTTTTCTCTTAGCAACTCTTCAATCAGATTTTTCAGCTGGCGGCATTCATCAGTTTCATGACCTGGTTGATTGTGGAAGCGGTAGAATTTCCCACTTTGTATGGCTTTTCTCCCAGTTCTCAAAGGGATAGGTTTAGGGAAATCGACGGAATCTTTAGTGGCCAGGTAGATTTGCTCCGGTGTATGTGATAATGGAGTATATTCTGATGGCTTGAAGGATCGGGGCTTCTTCAGATTACCCTGTTTCTTCCCATTACTATTCTCCCTTTTTTGCCCCACCGATTCATTCTTGCGTGGAGCGACAGTGTTGTCTTCTGCTTCTTCCAACACTGTCTTTACTGGTAAAGGACGGCTTTCCAAGCGAATGAATTCGTCTGCTTTTTTGTAGAACTTTTCGAGAGAGGTTGGCTCCTTCATATTTAACCATTTCCCAAATTCGCTTGACTTATCGATAGCCCTCATCAGATAAGTCGATATCATTCGTGGTTCAGCATTGTCCACCTCAGCCAGTGCTATATTGAAGCGGTTCAAGAAGGATCTGATAGACTCACCAGGATTCTGCTCTAAACTCGATAATGACATGATATCCTTGGCCTTCGAAGCATATAGCCTAAACTGCTCCTTGAATTTTCTGGTCAAGTCTGAAAACTGATCGATAGATCGAACTGGCAACTTGGTGAACCACAGTAAAGCCACGCCTTCCAGGTATACGGGGAAATATCGGCACTTTATTTCGTCGGAGGCCCTGGCACCTGTCATGTGCCAATCATATTTATACAAGAACTCATTCGGATCACTTATCCCTTTGTAAGCTGGAATAGTTGGAGGGACAAACTTCCTTGGAAATTCCGCCTTCAAGATTTTTTCAGTAAACGGAGTTTTACTTGGAGCGAAACCCCATTCCTTCTCATCTTCGACCCTTTGCATACTTTCTTTCATGATCTGCCGGACCATTCCAGAAAGATATTCTTCATCATGTCGAGTTCTAGATCCACTGGCCTCAGGTACTGCCTGCTCAAAGGGACTAGTAGGCCTTTCAGGAGCATTTCTTTCATTAACATCATGAATGTTGCCAGCATAGTTCCTTTCATTACCAGCCGGTTGATTGTTTGCCCCAAGTAAGTCGTTCAACTTATTCAGAATCAGAGCATTCTGGGCACTTTGAGCCTCTAGTTGTGCATTTTGGGCGTTTATCTGCTGGTTTAGCCCTAGAATCACAGCATCCAATTCCGCTTTCGTAACTCCAACAGATGGAGTGGGTTGATTAGGTATAGGGGAAGCGGAGGTTCCCTCTTGAATGTTCCCAGATCTGATAGATCTACTTTTCCTTCCAGGAGCCATAATCTCAGATATACTTCTGGTTTTTAAGGAAATTCTTTCTTCAAATCTCTGCGAAGCAATGATGACTGCTGTCCTGAGTTCAATTCTCAGTGAAAGCACCAAAAATGTTAACGCTTAAATTTGAACGCTAACACCCCGGTGTGTAGATAACAGTTGTGAAAGCACCACCCGTGGACACGGGAACAAGATTCAGGTAAAGAGATTACAGAAAAACAGTAAGAGAACACAAGTTTTATAGTGGTTCGGCTCAAAATCAAGCCTACGTCCACTTATATTCACTTTATTGATGATACAAGTACAACTTATACAATATTCTTCAATTACAATCCACTTCGGACAAGTAGCTCAAACTTCGGTGAAGAATAATCTTTCGAGTTCATCTTGAATGATTATGATTCCTTCTTGAAGTGTGTAGTAGCGTCCTTGGTGTTTGGAGTGCTTGAAGTGTTGCTTGAGTTGTGAAAACGGCAGAGTATCGGCGCTTCGAGAATGAGCCAAAAAGGTCCCTTGAATGTTGGTGATGGTCGTGTATTTATAGGGGCTTTCGGTGCTTGGTCGGAGGTAGTGGCCGAGATGGGTTAAGTCGTAGGTCGGCTCCGGGTCAGGCTGAGTTATATGTCGCCCTCCTTCTCTCAGGCACGGTCTCCGGTCTAAGTGAAAGACGCGCGCTTCTTTAGCTCCAAACCTTAAGTGTTGGGTCGCCGCCGAGTTAGTGTGCCATGTGCTAAACTATTTCGCTACTTCATCCTTCACACCCTTAGACCGGTTACGACTTACCATAAATCATAAGTCGGCCACGACTCATAGGTGGGTGAGTTTGTGCTTAACAGTTAGGTCGGCATCCATGTTAAGGTATTAGGTCGGCATACTTCTTAACCAGTTAGGTCGGCATCGAGTTAGATCGGATCCTTCCCCGCATCCTTTAGGTCGGCAACACTCTTTGAGATGCTAGGTCGGCCCGCCTTTATCCATTGGGTCGGCAAGTAATGCGAATGGTTAGGTCGGCCCACTTTCCAAGCATTAGACCGACGAGTCATAACCGGCATAGGGTTAACATGTTTAAAAATGAATTAATTAGGAATGTAATTACTTAGTAATTAATCAAGGGATTAATTAAGAAATTAATTAAAGGAATAATTAATTTGGTTTAATAAAGTAATTAGGTTAGTTAATTACTAAATGTTATTTATCCGGGATGATTAATAATCATGAGTTAATTACTTAGGGTAATTAATTTAAGAGGATAATTTATGTAAATATAATTAAGGATCATTAGTTATTATAATCAATGATGTGATTAAAGTTGATTAATTATGATTAATTAATCAATGATAAGTAATTAAAGGTAATTAATTAATGAAATTAACTAAGGATTAATGTAATTAACAATAGTTAATTAATTAATAGAAGTAATTAAAGATTAATTACTGTTCGGGTGAGAATAACTAATTTATGAAATTAATTAAGGATAACTACACGAATGTAATTAAGAGTAAGTAATCAAGGTGATTAATTAAGGTGATTAATAATGAATGATTAATTGATTGTAATCAATTAAATGATTGAGTAAACAAGATATATATTGATAAAGTAATTAATTTGATTTATTTAAATTAATTAAGGATGAAGTAATTAATTTAATTCATTTTAAATTAATTGGAGATGGAGATAGTTAATTTGATTCATTTTAAACTAATTATATTGTGATGAGTAATCATTGCTTATGTATGAATGGATGACATTGATTGTCTTGGATGCTTTGAGATCTCAGAAATAAGATAAATAAGGTTGTGTGGTATGAATGCTTGGTTGCATTGTGATGATAATATAGATTATCTATTGTGATGGTAATATATGGATTATCTATTTTGATATTGATAATGTGGATTACCTGTTTATTTCATAATGTTAATTATCAATTGTGATTTGTGAGTTATCTATTTGTGTGTATAGATACTGTATTGAATTGTTTTAAACTTTAAAACAACTTGGACCTATGAGACAAGCTTTGGATTTCGATGAGACCGGGATCGGGTTTCCATATTTGGATATCCGAAAACCACATCGATCCAAATTAACGTTAGGTCGTGAATCAAAGTTGAGCTTTGTGAAGACTCGAGGTGTAAGGACTATCGTCAGTATAACTCTGTGGGTGATTCCATGATGAGCTTGACGGAACTAGTTCTTATAGATTCAAAATGGTGATTCAAAGTGTAAGGGTTATCGTCGTTAACTCTGAGGGTGATTCCAAAATAAGTATAACGAGATAATGCCTTTGGTTTCGTTCGAACCCGGAACGAACTTGTATGGATTGAATGCTTTCATAACATCGTCAGGTGGACGATGAGCATTCTAAGTGATGTGTTCAATAAAGGTAATAGTAGCCTCAAGCCTCATCAAACGTGAATGGCTAAAACAGGGGAGATGCAACAAGGCTTCGTGAGTAGCCCCCACTTGAGAGTGAGATTTACCCCTGTCTAGAAGTTCCTTTATATTCGGCTGTGTGGGCGGTTGCTAGCTACAACCGCGGGGTTGTCTTGTTCGGAACTGTTTAGTAAGGAATGGGTCCGGCCTTGTGTTGCAGGGGAGCGGGCGTACTCCTCGGTACATTGATCTAAGCCACGTACTGTGACGGACGGTACCCCAGTAGCTCTGCCATTGTATGGAATCCAATGTCCAATAAGTGCCAACGGTTTTGATTGTATTACCCACTTTTGTGGCTAATAGCTGGAATTTAATAGATGTAACAATTTCGACTATTTCCTGTTTACTTGAAAACCCTAGACCTATAATAATATCACTGGATTTCCTATCAAATGTTTTGATTAGCGTAAGGTAAAAACTTTTCCTTGTTTATGTGTGGGAAGTCTTACGTGATACCTTTTCTTTTCAAAAGGTTTTTGAAAGTTAAGCAACCTTAACCTGTTACTCACACCAGACCCATGTCTGACCCGGAGTTTAATTTTTGTTTTCTTAAATTCTTGGGTGCCCAAATTTTTTGCGAGTAGCCAAGGGATTCAGGTTAGGATTCAAGTTAGCTTTGACAAATTATTGAGGAGCAATGGAGCAGGAGGCTTCTGCGTGTAGATATATATAGTTTTCCGTTGTGTATATTTCTCTGAATTATTTCTTGTATTGTATCGAGTTTTATAACTAGATAGGTGTTTATAACTGTCTAGTATGTGTTGTATATCTGTGTAACTCTGATAGTGGTTGTAAACTATGTAATTTTTATGTTATTAATATAATTTATTCATTCCGCTATTTAGATTCTGTGTTGTTTCTTCTACTCTTCTTTCTTTTCTCTTTTCTATCACTTTCTTTCTTAATAAATGATGCGATTTTCTGTGGTGAGAAAGTCGGGTCGTTTCAGCTGGTATAAGAGCATTAGGTTGAGTGAATACCTAGGCTCTGTAGTGGTGTCATTCTTGAGAGAGCGTATTTGTAATTTTATATATATATATATATATATATATATATATATCTACCTATCTGTTGGGTTTCCTGTTCAGATTTTCCAATATAAGATATAAAGGTGGATGGGGTAGTGGTGTGTGTACCACGACTACCATTGGTTGGAGTTTGAATGTTTGAGGTTGGAAGTGTTTTGTCGGGACTGTAGACCTAATACCATCTCGATTGAGTTTTACTGTGATGAAGGATTTCATTGATCTCTAAAAGAAACCTGTTAAGGTTCGTAGTCTATTTCTGAAGTTGGATGAGTAGAGTTTGGATCTAATGGCTAGGCGGAAGCGAGTGATGGTATTTTGATACCTCAGGAAGTAGTAGCTGCGTGATGAGATGCAATGGCTATGGATGTTCTCGAAGATATTTTCTTTGGAACAAGTTAAGGAAGTGAGTCTACTTCAGTGTTGTGGATGTGTTCAGCATGGTGTTTCTGTATGCTTTGAAGTCCGAGTTTCTCGAAGAGCTTTGGATTAGGATTCTTTGACCTCTTTGGCAGCAGTGCCGCTCGGAGTGTTCTGTGTTGACAAGAGATCTTCTGGCTTAGCAGTTTTTCTAGAGTTGAGTTCAAAAGCAGCAGAGTGGACCTGTTTTTGGGTAGATTGGCTAGTTTAGAGTAAGCTGTTCTATTTGGTAAAGGGATAACAGATCTCCTTGGATTTGGTTTGGTTGATCGCAAAAGTGACTTGCGATTGTTTGAGTGTTCTCTTGGGTTATCTGAGTTTTTTCTGGATGTCTTCAGAGAAGTCAGAGCTTTGTTCGTATCTGGAGATTGAGTTTTCTTATCGTCGGGAATTCCAGGAGTGGTACCGGTGGTTCAGCTTTATAGAAGAATAGTTCTTAGAGATTGATTTGGGCCGCTCAGAGTTTTGGAGGAACTTCTGAAATTTTCTTATGTATTTGTTGTACCATACCTCTGGGATGTGTTGTTGAGTGTGCTCGTGTTCTTCATCGGTATTCTCTTCTACTTCGGATCAGAGTTGTGCAGCGGAAGCAGTTTGGAAGTGTATCTGCTTTTCTTTTTCCCAGACAGGAGAAGTGAGTTGTTGCCTTCCGATGTTTGAAGAGTAGGATTTGATTCTGGTTGATCTTGAGGAGAACATTTTGTTGAGATAATTGGTCTAGATTATTTCTAGAAGCATCAGCAAGGGTTGAGCTGATCAGGAAGGTTGTAGACAGCCAAGGATCGTCCAAAGAGTTTTGTGGATAAGAGATGAAGGAATTTGGATTCCGAAGTCGGAGATTTGATTTTGGATAAGTTTTCTCCGATCATAAAGGAGCTATAAGTTTGGGTAAGTCTGAGAAGTTAGCTCTCAAGTGTTTTGATCTTTTCTGTGATCTTGAAGGTTAAGTGATTGATCTACAGGATGGAATTCCCACTTTGGATAACCGGGATTCGATGAGTTTCATGTATCTCTGGGGGAATACTTGTATGATTTATCTATGGTTGTGGAACTAGCAGTTCTGGAGTTTTGGTTGTTGAGTCAGACTCGTTTGTAGCCTGATATTTTGTCTAGTGTTATAGATCTAGTTGAATAGGAGTTTTGTAGCTTCATAGTATTGATTGTTTGGATTCTCTAGAGCAAGTATCCCGGTATATATATACTTGGGGAAAACTCAAAGAAATTCTATCCAGAATTTTGTTTGGATAATTAGATTTGTTTGATTGGTCGAATTGGTTGCTATGGTTGTTAGCATATGTTTGATATATGTCTGTGTTTTAAAATTAAATCTTTAATGAGATTATTAAATTATCTTTGTTTTAAATTTCGGGGACGAAATTCTTTTAAGGGGAGAGGATTGTAATATCCTGGAATTTTTAACAATATCAATTTAATAATCTATATTAAAAATTATATTGATATTGATATTTTGTTAATAATAATTCAAATTGATTTAATAATCTTCTTCAATAATTATTTAATTGGTTATTTTATCTTTTAAAAATAATAAATTAGTTTCTATTTACAATATAAATAATTGGTTTATATTTTAAATAGATTGGTATTGTTTTAATTTTAATAAGTAAAGCATATTTTCTAGTTTTAAAATTTCTAGTAATTTGGAATTTTTTTTGTTTAATATTAGCTTTTCAAAGTTATTGAATAAATGATTTTGGTTTAAATTTAATAAATGAATCATGTTTTAAGATTCTAATATATACATTTTAATTTGAAAATTTTGATTTTTATTAAATATTAAGTTTTTAAACCTACTTAGTAAATAAATATATGATTTTAAATTTGATAAGAAAAACATTTAAATATTTAAAATAATTTGGCTTGAGTTTTAAATTTAGAATGAATTAACAAAAAGTTTTATGGCTTAATAAAATATAATTTATTAATAAAAATATAATTTCTTTTAAAATGATTCTAATTTAATATTAAGATATTTATAAAAATAATATTAATAGTATATTGTCTTTATAAATAGATTTTTAATAAAACTTGCAATTGTTATTTCAAATTAAATTTATATACATACCTTGATTTGAAAATAATTGATTTTGTATTTAATTTGAATTTAAAATACCAAAGTATAAATCTTAATTGTTTTAATTTTTATATGTATAAGTTTATTTATAAACATGGTTTGTTTTTATTTCTTTTATAAATTTATATACATATTCAAATATTAACTAACAAATTTAATTTGACTTAATACATACATTAACACACACATT
Organism: Allium cepa; assembly: GCA_030765085.1. NCBI lineage: Eukaryota > Viridiplantae > Streptophyta > Magnoliopsida > Asparagales > Amaryllidaceae > Allium > Allium cepa. Next base: position 602,976,654 of record CM060945.1, on the reverse strand, counting down.
AATTTGTAGATTAAGTACTAATTAATTTAAAGAGACAAGTGTTGCATTTTTAAACATTCATTTAACAAGTGTTCAAAGATTATCATAACAATTTGACAAATGTAGGAAATTTGGACAAGTGTAAATTTTAGTTTTAATTTTTCTTTTATTTTATTAAATTTGAAATTTCATTTATATAAACTTGCATCTTCTTTCATACATGTTTTTCCATTTCCTAAATCAAAAAAACCTCCCCAAAATCATGTTCAATGCATAAATCAGACATGCATATTCAAAAGAAAACTTTAAACACCACTTCCAAAATCTGTTTACAAATTGCAAGTTAAACTCCTCATCAAAATAAAGTCTGTGAACTAAGCATGATCATCACTATTTCACAAAACCCTCCGCATCAAAAAAAATCTGCACTTCCTCAAAATCCAGAAATCTAAATATTCAACTTCCCCAAAATCAAATAGGGCCTGCATTCTGTTTTTAAAACCTGGAGTTGAAATAATCTGCATGCATTTGGAAATAGAGCAAGTCTGCATTTTTTCTTTGCACAACTTCATATGTGAAGCTTGTCAAAAGCATCTTCATGCAAGTATTTGTAGTCAGGAATACATAAGCAATTCTTTTATTTTCAAAGCTTCAAGTTCAAGCATGTTGCAAGTTCCAGTTTATCATGCCTGCATTTTTATTTCTACAAATATCAAAAGGACAAACTGAAGCTTTGCATTTAAATAAATGTGAGTAACTATAAACCTTAAATTTTAAATAGGTCGCATGTTAAATGTTGGATATAATTTAGTAATGTTTGTGTGTTTATAAAAGTCAGATATAAATATGTTGTGCATGCATGTTGTTTATGCTCTACTGTGCTTCCAGATTCATCTTCCCATTTAAAAAATCCCCTACAATTGATTTGATTTGAGATAGTATCTGGGTTTTATAACTAAAAAAAATGTTTGTTTATCATAGATTAGAATTAAAAGTTATGAAGTGAAGTGTTTGACTGCTTGAAGTTTTAATTAAAACTTAAGTAAGTTAAAAATATACAGGATGTTGTCTCTGTAAACACAGGTAACATCATGTGATCTTTATCAAAACTTAGACATGTTAAACTTGTAATTCAGTATCATGAAACAAAAGTAATTACAAAAACATGATTTTTAAATTAAGAATTTGTATTTTTAGGTGTTAGTTTAAGTTGTAGTTTAGAAGTGAACTAAAAATGGAATTTAAGCAAATTCTTGTGATCTGTACTTGAGGAAACTCGGGGTTATTCTGAGTTGTAGAGGAAGGATTGTAGATTCTTGTAAAAATCATAAATGATGTTGTAATTCAGTAAGGAAGGTGAAGTTTTGTTCGTCGACGGAAATTCTATCGGTTTAGAAAACCGTCGAACGAATTTTGAAATAAGAATAACCGCAAGCGCACGGTGTACGAATGTAGCACGCGGCGAATACAGGTCGATCCACAGGGAATTGATCATTTTAAAATTCTATTCAATCAAATTATACCGAAGTCGAGAGTGAATAGCTAGAAATGTAAGAAACTAACAAAAACTAGCAAAAGAAAATGATAAAAATATGAGAGTGTTAAGACAATTTAGAGGCAATTTCCACTCTCTAGATCACATAAATCAACAAAATGAAGTTATGATCTCTCTTTTATGGTCAGTTGTGTTTTAATTGATGTGTTTATCATAAGTATGGTATATTTGTGCTATTAATTAGCTCAATATAAACCATCAAACTATAACACAACCACTAATACACTTTTAAATCTCATGAATAAAAAGAGAGCATAAACATCAAATTAAGTTGAAGCTACATGATTAGAGAGCTTCATTACCCCTAAATTGAAGGGGTTTAGCATCTCATATTTGTTATCATATGAACAAATGTAGCTTACAACATGAGAGAAAAAGAAAAGGAAAAGAGAGAAAAGTGAAATGGAAAACTATTCTAATTGCATAAAGGAAAATCTACACTACTTGCATAAAAGGAAATGAACATGTAATTAAAAAGAAATAGTAATTAACATTGCATAAAAAAAGGAATTACATAAGAGAAGACATGGCTAAGTAGCCATGGAAAGAAAGAGAGATTTGATTTATTTTATAAACTAAAACTAACTAACTAAAAGGAAGATGGCTACATGAAACATAAGGGGTATTTATACAAGTTAGAAACCCTAATGCATATTTTTGGGGAGTACCCAAAATGCCCTTGGAGGAAGTGTGGTGGCCAAGTTATCATTAGCTTTAATAATCCCCCACTTAAATGTACATGAAGCTTTAAATGTCTTTTACCTTATGCATTAGCCTTTAATTTGTACATTAGGTAGTGGGTAGGTGGCGTCCCCCATGTTCTTCACTTTGAATTATTTCCATTTTCATTCCTTTGTATTGATTTTGTGCATGCATATTCCTTCGTGAACCCACTTGTAATTGAGTGTAATTTCCTACAAAATAATATAAAAATTTCGAATTAAATGTTCTCAAATTAATATATGCAAAAAAGGACCATTTTGCCCCTAAATGAAGATGAATATGTGAAAATTTCAAATAATATGAATTTTGGTTTAAACAAGTTAAAATACCCAATATGATCATTTATTTAATTTAAAAAGAATAAATATGGTGGTTAAAATATGCACATTTACATGCACATCAAATACCCCCACATTTATCTTTTTATTCGTCCTCGAATAAACTAAAACTAAGGTAAACCCGTTTTCGTAGGGAGCACGATTGCATTGAGCGTATGCAACAAGCCGTTAAACCTCTGGGTGTCCCCAGTAGGACGAGTGTTGTCTCGTGAGGGTTTTCAGCGGATACTACCCACAAAATCCAAGTGCAGGATGAAAATATTTTCAAAATGCAAGATTTATTTACAAAGAGATGAATGCAAGTTTCTGAAAATATTTACAAATGAAGGATTTACTTTTAAATTGACACGAATAAGTTAAATATAGGTTTTGGCTATTATCTTGAAAATTGATGTCATTTACTCGTCAAAATTTCCAACAAAAATCAAGTTATCATAACAAATAGACTGTAGTTTAACTCGTTGTTTTGGTTAATAACACGGTGTAACTATGAATTGGATCCTTCGTTGATTATCAAAGTTTATCAAAGTGGTATTTTCATTTCTTTTCAATAACAAATCAAATCAATTAAGTAAAAATAGTGCTAGGATTTCAATTGCTTGCTCTCTCATTATTTGCAAGAAAAATTACACCCCTAGCTCAGGTAAACTGAGGCCAGATATACCACCCATGCAATGCCTTTCGGGCTTATGTGAGGGGAGTACAGAGCATGGCGAGTGCACACACTTTCATGCATACACTATCGACCGTAGGTGGTTTTCATTAAGTCTTTTTTTTTACATGTGTTCCATACATCATAACCGTGAGGACTTTTAAATGAGTATGAAAGCACATAATCAAAAATTCCAAGTAATCACCCATGCATAACCGTGAGGACTTTTAAATGAGAGTGAATACTTGGATGTTATTATTTTTTTATTTTTTTATTTTTTTGAGTGGGAGTTTTGCAAAATCATCTTAGCACCATTTACTTTGAAGACAAAAAAAATGATATATCCTTTACTTTAAATCAACCACTTTTTAAAACAAAGATTTTCAATTAGGATGTACTTCATAATTAACACGTATGAATCTTCTTATATACTAGTTAAACCATTACTATTTGTAATCAAACTTCATTTTTATTTTTGTTAAGACCAATAAATTTTCAAAAACTTCAATTTAATAAGCCAAAACCATATATTTATCCTATAGTGTTTCTTTAAAAATAAATCAAAAGATGTTTTTGGGACTTTTGTTTAAAGAAAAGGAAAAAGTAAACCATGAAAAAGAAAAAAAATGAAGCCGAGTCTCCCCCCACACTTGATTTTGACCGTGTCCCCGCACTCAACCCAAGTGGAAGGAGAAAAAATAAAATAAAAATCCTATATTTACATGAAAGATTATTATTTACAAGAGATGAGAAAGTATACAGTTAAAAAGTAAATGAAACGGTCTTCTAAAGACCGATTCATTTGTCTCGTCAAGTATGCGAGACACAGCTTAAGCTCGAAAAACCAATCCATAAAAGATTTTGAAGTTGAATGTTGATTTGGAAAAACGAATGTCGTTTTATTGAAAATTGAATGAGTTGTTTTGTTTTCGATGATTTTTGGGGCAGATAAAACAAGTGATTGAAATTCAAGTTTATTTTCACCAAATTGAAATTCAAGTTTGTCATTGAAAAATTCTTCAAAATTTTTGATTTCAAAATCAAAATGGTGATGTAAATCTTCCCCTTCATAATTTAATAACTCATTTTCGAAAAGTCCAAAGAATTCATGTTCATTAAATTTGTCTTCCTTTGTTGGATTATCAACAACTTTGTTACATGTCTCAAGTTCAAAATTCAAAGTAGTTGTACTCAAATTTTCGAAATCAAGAAAAGGAAGATCAAATTTCAAATTTGGTTCCACATCCTTAAAAGAATTGAAATCCAATTCAATTACCATGTTTTCAACAACTTCATTAAGATTTTCGTTTTCAATTTCAAAAGTTGTTATTTGAAAATCATCGATTTGGGTAAAAGGTGGATTCTCACTTGACTCATCACACATTGGAATTTGATTTTTTTGTTCACGTTGTTTCATATAAGTTTCAAACAACAAATCTGTGTGATCATCGTAAATTTCATTCATTTGTTCAACAAAATCCAATTTGTGGTTATTTAATTGAGAATTTTCGATTTGGATTTGTTGAGAACAAAAATTTTCACTCGTAACATGGTTAAGATTATTCTCATTGCCAAATTCATTTGAAAAGTTGTTTCCATTTTCATATTGAGTTTGAAATTCATTTTGCAGTTCGAAATTAAATTGGCATGGGTTATAATCGTAATCGTTTGAATTTTGAATTAAATTCAAATTTTGAAATCCTTGACTTGAGTTATTACACAAATAAGAATTACGTAAATCATTTATCTCTTGATTTTGTCGTGTAGAAAGTTCGGGTAAAGATGAAATCATTTCAATGCTATTTTCAAGAGTCGAAGGTTGGTCATCGTTTTGAAAATTTTGTTGTTCGAAATTTGAATTATTTACACAACAGTTGTTGTTAAAATATCCATATGAATTTGGACTGAAATCGTATGGATTATATTGATTTTCACAACTATTGTAAAATTCAAGTGAATATGGAAACTCAGACATTTTAAAGAATGTTTTTTTGGTTTTTTTTTATAAACGGAAAATATTTACAAAGAAAATTTATTTTTAAAAAGGAAAATCGATTTTTGTTTTGTTTTTATTTTTCAATTTTTTTTTTTGAATTTTGGTTTTTCTAATTCTTTTTGGATTTTTTTTAAATTTCAAAGAAAAGGATTTAAAATTTCAAAGAAAAAGGAATATTTACAATTTTTTTTAGTTTTGGATTTTGATTTTTTTTTTTGTTTATTATTGTTTTAAATATGCATGAACTAATGCAACTAAATGAATGCAAGGGTTAATTACAAATGATTTATCCTAAGTTAACACAAAATTGTATAGTCACACACTGTCTTAAATCAACAAAAATATTTCTCAGCCAGGTAACGGGCAGGGGTTATCGGTGCACCACGAATCACCGTAGCAATGCAGCCGAAGGTTTAAGTACCTTCAGAGGAACAACCACTATAATATTTACGAATCACCATAATATTTATAAATGGTTATTACCCTGCCGTAGCCTAGACATCAAGAAATTAAATTGTTCAAGGAAGACAACTGTCAATATACAATTAAGTGAGTTATTATTTAATGAAATTCTAAGATGAAATGCAAAGCTGAAATAAAACGTGTATTAACAATGCAACTACGAATGGATTTTGTTTTTGTTTTTGGTTTTTGAATTTTTTTTATATACAAATGCAAATGCAAGCAATCAACAATGCAATACAAATAAAACTGGAGATGAAAGCAGCAAATTTTATTTTATTAGCAAGCCAGCAATTTTTTTTTTGGCAGCAGTCTTCCTTCTGAAATTCTGCTTTGGCAACCTGAAATATAAAACAAGAATATGTACAATTTTTTTTTTTGGCTTTTGTTTTTGAAAGGAAACTTAAAAGTAGGGTTTTTTTTTTGAAATGTTCAAAAATAAATGGCTTCCACAACAAAACCCCCTTTTCTTTTTAAACTTAAGACAAACCCATTATTCTCTTTAAACCAAACCCGTAGATTAAAACAAAACACATCAACTACCGGTCAAAATAAAAGAAAGCGTACTTCACGAATCAATCACAAAAAATCAAAGTCGAGTGCTCAATTCATGTTTTAGTTGTAGTATCAAAGGCGAAAAGGCGAGTTGGCAACTGCTTTGATTTTAGGTTTGGTTGATGTCGTATCTTGATTTGAAGTCGCGGTTGCAGTGGGTGGTTGGTCTTTGGGTCTCGGCTGTAGATGGTGATGGAGTGAGTTGGAATAGACGATTGAGGTTGCGATGTGCTATGGGTCACGGCGAAGTTCAATTGGGTTTTTGGGAGGAAGTAATGGAGTCGGCGATTCTCGATTCCGGCATGAACGAGATGCAAATGGTGGCGGTGACTCGAGTGGATTGGGGAAGATGTTTGTGAATGTTAATTCGAGCGACGATTTGGGGTGGAAGGGAAGTAGCCGAGTAGCAGGTGGTAGGAATGAACTGGGGGTTGCGGATGTTGTTGAAGTGATGGATGGAAGCGAATTTCTTGGCTTTCGTGGGTAGTTGTTGAGTAGCTATTTCTTGATTGAGGAAAAGTTGGTATTTTGATTGAGTAGCTGTAGGGATGTGAAGGGATGATTGTCTGCAGGGTGTTGGGTAGTGGAAGTGGAAGATGTGGGTGAGGTGAATGTTTGGTTCGCTTCGGCGTAGTTGTTTGGGGTGGTTGAGTTATATTGGGCAGTGCAGTTGTGGTCTCTGTTTGAAGTGGTGTGCTTTGTGGTTGAATGTGAGGAGAAATTGGAATGTTGCAATGGCAATTTAGATCAGGGGAGGAGTGAGGTGGAAGAAGCAGTGATGTCGTGGAGTTTGTGAAGGCTGGCGAGTGGTGGAATTTCTATGTTTGAATGGTAGGCAGGAGTATGTCTGTGATGGTGCACTGATGTTTAAAGGCTGTGGATGTGTTTGCAGAGGCAGCTCTTTTTTTTTGAATATGACAGTAGTCAGGGGAGTTGAAGTGGGTGATGGTTGGTTTGTGATGGAGTTGATGAAGCCAGGGGTATGTTGAGTAGAGTGGCAGTGTGAATGCACAATATTGGTTTGTGGTTTAGAGTGTGTAGGCTTGTTTGTTTAAGTGGAATGAGTTGTGGTGGTCGATGAACAATGTTCCGAGAGTTTGGCTCGTAAGTAGTTGCTGATGAAAAGAAATGAGCAAATAAGAAGTTGATGGTGGAGAGGACTGTTGATGTAACTGTGCAGTGCAGTGGGTACTGAAGAGGTGGTGGTCAGTTTTGGAAGTCAGTTCTGGGAAGTGGGGAGCAAGAAGGTATGTTGGTCTGCAATGTAGAAGTTGTTTTGTTTGCTGTCGGTAAGGGATTTCAGGCGATGTGAACAGTGAGTGAACAGGCAGAGTGAAAGTTAGGAATGTTTGTGGTTGTGTGCAGTGGACAGGGGATGTTGTAAGAAATGTGACAGAGAGGGGGTTTGTGTGCAGGCTGATGTGCACAGTTTTGAAATTGTATATGTAAAATGTAAAGGCAAATGCAAATGCAAATGCAAAATGTGAATGTAAAAGCAAATGCAAATGTGAAAAAAAATTGTTTTTCAAATGATATGTTCTTTTTTTTGGTTTTTTTTTGAAGGAAAATGCAAATGAAAATGCAAAACAAACAAGAACACAAATAAATGCACACAAAATCAAACAAACACACAATATTTTTTTTAACACAACACACACAAAACAAACACACTCACTAAAATCACACACAAATAATTCGAAGAATAGAAAATTGAAATCAAAACAACTCCCTGGCAACGGCGCCAAAAACTTGTTTGTCGACGGAAATTCTATCGGTTTAGAAAATCGTCGAACGAATTTTGAAATAAAAATGACCGCAACCGCATGGTGTACGAATGTAGCACGCGGCGAATACGGGTCGATCCATAGGGAATTGATGATTTTAAAATTCTATTCAATCAAATTATACCGAAGTCAAGAGTGAATAGCTAGAAATGTAAGAAACTAACAAAAACTAGCAAAAGAAAATGATAAAAATATGAGAGTGTTAAGACAATTTAGAGGCAATTTCCACTCTCTAGATCACATAAATCAACAAAATGAAGTTATGATCCCTCTTTTATGGTCATTAGTGTTTTAATTGATGTATTTATCATAAGTATGGTATATTTGTGCTATTAATTTGCTCAATGTAAACCATCAAACTATAACACAACCACTAATATACTTTTAAATCTCATGAATAAAAAGAGAACATAAACATCAAATTATGTTGAAACTACATAATTAGAGAGCTTCATTACCCCTAAATTGAAGGGGTTTAGCCTCTCATATTTGTTATCATATGAACAAATGTAGCTTGCAACATGAGAGAGAAAGAAAAGGAAAAGAGAGCAAAGTGAAATGGAAAACTATTCTAATTGCATAAAGGAAAATCTACACTACTTGCATAAAAGGAAATGAACATGTAATTATAAAGAAACAATAATTAACATTGCATAAAAAAAAGGAATTACATAAGAGAAGACATGGCTAAGTAGCCATGGAAAGAAAGAGAGATTTGATTTATTTTCTAAACTAAAACTAACTAACTAAAAGGAAGATGGCTACATGAAACATAAGGGGTATTTATACAAGTTAGAAACCCTAATGCATATTTTTGGGGAGTACCCAAAATGCCCTTGGAGGAAGTGTGGTGGCCAAGTTATCATTAGCTTTAATAATCCCCACTTAAATGTACATGAAGCTTTAAATGTCTTTTAGCATGTGCATTAGCCTTTAATTTTTACATTAGGTAGTGGGTAGGTGGGGTCCTCCATGTTCTTCACTTTGAATTATTTCCATTTTCATTCCTTTGTATTCATTTTGTGCATGCATATTCCTTCATGAAACCACTTGTAATTGAGTGTAATTTCCTACAAAATAATATAAAAGTTTCCAATTAAATGTTCTCAAACTAATATATGCACAAAAATGACCATTTTGCCCCTTAATGAAGATGAATATGTGAAAATTTCAAATAATATGAATTTAGGTTTAAACAAGTTAAAATACCCAATATGATCATTTATTTAGTTTAAAAAGAATAAATATGGTGGTTAAAATATGCACATTTACATGCACATCAAGTTTGAAATTTATTTTTTTCAACCCTAGTTTGAAATGGGGATGAAGATCAGTCATTATGGAATAAAGAAGTGACTGAGTGCTATGATGTTCTGGGCGGTGTTAGAGTGGTCGTGGATGAGTTCGAGGCCGGAATGGGTGGACCTAAGGTGGTCGGAGAGGCTAAGATCGTCGTTGACAGGTTTTGGGGGGAAACCTGTTTAATGTTCTAGGTTTTTCTCTTAAGGGTCCAATTGTGATTCTTTGATAAATTGATTGAACTGTTGATCACATTTGGGCATAGATGAGTTTCTAGGAGTAGTTCGATGATCTCTGATGATCAGTGGAGGCGGTGGTCGCCGTGCATATGCACGGCGATGAGATGTCTGATGATAATGAGTGGGTTAGTTTAGTTTACAGGGGAGATTTTGGTTTTGCTCGAAGTAGATGGGTGGGTGATTCGGGGAAGTCAGGCTTGAAACTCGAAGTAGTTTTAAGGGTTCTCGGGTTTGCTCTGTGTTTTCAGGTTTACAGAAACCTGTAGTTTCTGTTTTGAATTTTTTTTAAAATCTGTAGTTTTATTTGTAAGGAAAGTTTAAATCAAATTCAAATTCAAGTTTGAATTTTTGAATTTAAAATTCAAATTTAAATCTCAGTTTTTAAATAAAAATAAAGTTTAAAAAATTAAACTTAATTAACTATTTTATTTTGGTAAAATAGTTTAAACCTTTTAATAATGAAGTTTCTAAGATATGAGTAAGATTTGAAGTTTTATTTTGATCTGTGTTAACGCCAAAATTTGAACGCTAACACCCCGGTGTATGAAGTGAGATTGTGAAAGCACCACCCGATAACTCGGGAACAGATTATAAGAAAATGATAGTGAAAAAACAGTAAACAAACAGCAATTTTATAGTGGTTCGGCTTGAGAGATAGCCTACGTCCACTTTGAATATCTTTATTGACGATTTGATTACAAGTCAATGCAGTTACACTTTGATTACAACACACACTGAGTTTCAAGTAACTTAGAACAAGTAGCCAAAACTTCAATGTCGATCCAAATCTTTGAACACATGTTTGAAATGTTTGATTTCTTCGTGAAGTTCCTTGAAGATGTTGAGGTAGTTCAGAGTGCAGCAGAGTAACGACGCTTGAAAATGAATGAGCCAAAAGTCCCCTGAATGTTGGATGTGGCCATGTATTTATAGGCAAATTTCTGGGCTGGAATTGTTAAGTCATGAGTCATGACTGACTCAAGCTAAGCCGTGGCCGAGTTAAGTTGAGTCGTGGCCGGCTTATCTGCATTTGGTCTTCTCACTAGCTCACTCTCTCGCTGGATTCTAAGCCAAGTCTTGAGTCGTTGGCGAGTCAGCTCTCACTAGGATATGCATTGTTGTAACAGAATACGACTCAGTGGCTTTAAGTCGCGGACGAGTCATCCTGAGTTACGAGTCGTCAAGTCATTTCCTAGGTCGTCAATCCTCTTGAGTCGTTTCTTATGATGAGTCGTGGACCTGTTGAGTCGCTGAGGAAATTCCTTTGGTGAGTCGGTAATGCGTTGAGTCGGTTTGTCTTGTGAGCAGTTAACCCCCTTGAGTCGTAACCCTTTAAGTCGCTTTGAGCTTTAGGTCATTAACTTAGTGAGTCAGTGACTTGATGAGTCGTGAGGCTTCCTGAGTCGTCTCGTGTGAACCGTGAACTTTGTTGAGTCGGTAACTCAATGAGTCGGCCTGTATCATGAACTGCTAACTTCCATGAGTCGTTCCATTCCTCTAAGTCGCCTTGAGCCTTAGCTCGTCAGCTAATTGACTCGCAACCAGTTGAGTCGGTCCTTTCCTTAAGTTGCTGAAGCCCCCTGAGTCGTCAATCCGATGAGTCGTTAAAGACCTTAAGTGGATGAGTCGGCCCAAGTTTCATCTCGCTGGCAGAACAGGGTTAACATTTGCCCCTCGAAGTACTCGCCTAAGTCGTAGGTCGTGTTCTTCGACTTATCTTAACTCGTATGCCGATTCAAACTCTACTGCCCAACGTTATAAAAACCTGAGTCGTTCACCTTTTCTTCTCATTCCCTAACCTTTAAACCGTGTCTGCCATTGTTAACGAGCATTCAAGCTTTCAAAAGCGATTTCAACCAAATTCTCCATCGATCATCCCTATTATCATATAGCGTAAGCGATCTCGCTCTTCTTATGATTTTTGATTATCCCTAGCTTATGCGCCCCATCTCCATCTTCGATTTTCCCTTCTGAGCCCTGCGAATTTGGTTGCTCTGGTCGTCAATGGACTTAGGGTTATTTGTTCTGATGGTTTACGATTCGAGGCGGTTTAGTGGTGCGATAGAGCTAGGATTGTTGAGAGCTTGTTGGGTTAATGGGTTAAAAGTTGGAAGATTAAGGGGTTAGGAGTTAGGAGTGAAAAGGTTTATGGATTAGAAGGTAACCTGGTTAGGAGTTAGGTGATTAGTCGGTCGGATTGACTCGAATACTGCCGTAGGTACGACTCAGTCATTTTTGTATGATCCAACAACCATGATCCAACCCACATGCTCCACGGCCTAAGCCTTGAGTCGTGGCCGAGATACGACTTACGACTCACGACTTACAGCCTAAGCCTTGAGTTGAACCAGAGCTTCTCCCTTTTACACGACTTACGACTTAGGGCACTACCGACTCAAGATTTTTGAGCCGTTGACGAGTCAGGACTTGCGTGAATTCTGCTCGAACTTTGAACCATTGCATAAACTTTGAATTGTTGAATGTTATTGCATTCATTCACAGGTTATTTTGACTTGCAGGCTAACAATCTGTTCAACACAACATTCACAGAAAACTGGGACGAATATACTATCATCGACTGCCCATATCAAATGACAGATTAGTTAATAACAGATAATTAACTTAAACAAATCGTGTGAACGAAGTGCTATCGATTTCAAGTAGAATATTAAAGCAACACTGACACAGCCAATCGAAACTGACCAGTCTGCACTAATATTATGCTTGAATTTTAAATTAACAAGTTCTGAAATTACCATAGTCGATTAATCGTCAACCAGTTTAATTCCAGTTATATTTACTTGTTATTTTCATTAGTTCTGCACAACACTTCACACTTTTAGGAAACGTGCACCTTCGCATTTGAACACCCAGTTGCTTGTGTAGAATGACATCTCAACAAGAAGAACCGATGGGCCAGGATGAAGATGTCTTCCCAGTAGCCAACTTGTTGGATAACCCTCCGGAGAGAACTCCCACAACTCTGAATCAACGGGTGTTTAACCAATTGCTCATCCAGTTTGGCATTGCCGAAGCTGATGCCTTACTGCCGGGGCCAAATGATATTGCAGATAGGCCCCCTTCTGGCTTTATCGCTGTTAACCGCCAAATGTGCTTGAGCGGTGCCATACCACCTTTCAATGATTTCCTTCAGCAGTTCCTGCTTCGATTATCTATCTCTCCATTCCAATTGCACCCCAATGGTCATGCCATTCTGATGGGGTTATGTGTGCTATTTAATAGAGTTCTGGGCCGATTACCGAGCTTTGAGGAAATCTGCTACTTCTGCTCATTCACAAAAATTAAAGATCACCCCTCTATCGTAGTTATAAGGAGTGCTCGAAACCGCAAGCTCATCACCGATCTTCCTGAAAGTGTTCATGGATTTCTAAATCAGTATTTCTTTGTTCGCTGCCCTCCAGGGTTTTATACCATCTGGAGAGTAGGAAGTAAGATTTTCCTGTTTTTATTTCTCCATTCTTGGGCTTTTCGAAATCTGAGTTGCTAAATGCTAACTTGGCTTCTTTATTTTTTCCCGTTTTAGCGCTTCCTCCTCCCTCTAGATATCCATGCTATAAACAAATTTTCGAGAGATTGAACGCCGTGGCGGCAGAAGAGAGGAGTATAAAGTTTTTGTTAAATGATGGATTTCTACATCAATACGGGCTTCTTCATTCCTCTCGCTTTACTCAACTTCGTGAAGTCCCAACTGAAATTCCCGATTCTCCGGCGGAAACCCCTGATGCCCCGGTCTCTATTAAAGAGCACATGCAGGGAGGAACCTCTATAGAAACTCCACTAGTGAGGTGTTCAATTCCGAAGGACGTTGCGGGGCCGTCTGACAAGTCTGCACTTGCCCCAGTTATCGAAGAGGAAGAAACTCCACGATCTTCCGGAAGATCTGCCGACGAAGGAGTTGAAAAAGCCAGTCCCAAAAAACATGATGGTGATGATGTTTTCGAGGGGTTGAGCGATTTAATTGTGACTTCTCAAGAGCTTTTCAAAGATGATGTTTCCAAAACTATCTCTTCTGTAATTGAGGCGACATCTTCTCTACAACAAATGTCAACTCCTTCCACTCAAGTTATCACTACCTCTACTCCACAGAGTGGTCTGTGGCTTGATGCGTGCAGTTTGCACATTACACAACACTTAGGATTTTTCAGCACTTCTGCGCATTCATCTTCTTATACTTTAAAGATTTCTAAAGCTTATTATTTTTATTCCAGATTCTCCAATGGGGCGCAGCAGCTCGTACTATGATGATTTCCAGCGCTACGGGAGGCGTAGCCAGTATGATTATAGGCGTTACCTCCCTTCTTACAGAGAATCCGATGAAGAGAGGGCCATTAGGAAAGCAGACGAGAGACGAGCATATGAAGAACGTCACCGAAGGGAACAAGAAAGACATGACCCTTCTCACAGAGATGATGATACTCAAAAGAGAAAAGCTCACGATGAGAGAGGTAAAGGTCACATGGCGATTCTTCTAGCAAGCGGGCTAGACTTACCGAAGAATTAATGCCGACCGTTTCTGAACATGCTCCTGCTCAATCTCCTGTCCCCGTTCGTTCCGACATTCAAACAATCATCAATCGTCCCGCATACCAAGTCGGCCAAGGTCCTCCCACTCTTCAAAGTCGATTCCCTCAGTGGTGCCTGAGAGGGGTTCGATTTGATCTCGACTTGGTTCCTCTCGACAAATCGGCTATGCTGCGAAATCTTGATACTGTCAGGACCGATATCGAAAGAATGTCGAACTGGCAAAAACTTGTCGACGAGCTTCAGGGGGTTAACCGAGCCAATCTCGAGGCCATGCTCACAATGGAGAACGATAAGGCTGAGTGGCAGAAGACTCTCGAACAGCATGACGCCGAAATGAGAAGTATTGCTTCCTATAATGAAAAACTGGAAGCGGAAGTAGAAAAGCTTAAAGAAGAATTAGCTACTTCATCTACTTTCCATTCTCAAAAGGAGAGCATGCTTCAGCAACAAGTACGAGATGCGCATGCCAGTCAAAGGGCAGTCGAAGATAAGCTTGCATACAAAGAGAAGGTCATAGAGGAATATCGCGCTGAAGCTTCACAGCTGCGAGAACAGACTGGCTCTCAAAACTTGGAGATAGAGTTGTTAAAAACTCGACTTGCTATGGCCGAAAAGGAGCGTGACGATGCTGTTGCTGGTAAACTCGCGGCCGAAGAGGCCCATCAAGCAACCAAAGCTGACATTAGCTCCACATCATTTGATTTCTATCTGCATAGCATTTTGGGGCGTGGCAGCCTTGCCTTTCTAGGCCCTAAATACGAAATTACATTAGCTTAAGTCTGGGAGGCAGCACTTGATATGCTAGGTGGTAAAGGTGCTGGCTATGCTGAGACAGCTCTTGAAGAGCATTATCTCGATGATGATGCCCGCGCCGCTCTTGCCAAGGGAAAAGAGCAACTCGCCAAGGTACGGGCCGGAATGGCGGAAGGAGAACGTTCTGAGAAAGAAATACCACCTACCACTTCTGAACGTCCTTTAGTTTCTTCCGAAGTGGACATTACAGGCTCTAGTGCTCATTCGTTGCCTCCTACAAGAACCGGGGTAATCACCCCTACTGATGATGAGGCTTTGGAGGATACCGGGGCTCAGAATTATGAGATTGAGCTAACGAAGCAAACATCTTCAGGTAATTTTGATATTGGTCCGATTCAGGTCGATCGCTTGCTTACTCCTCAAAAGTTTGATGAGCTTCTCGATTACTTCTTGAATCTTGACGAACCCATATCTCCCTTCTTTCGGGGAGATACTAATATTTTTAATTTCTCTTCTTCTGCAATTGAAACACCAAGTGCTGTGCAGACTTCACTTCCTCCGGTTATCCCTCCTCCGCCTCTTCAGGTGACTCCTCCTTCTGCTTCACAACCCGGGTCACAAGAGGAACAGATTGAGGCTCTTCACGGCTTGGATGACCCTATCGCTTCGCAAGAGCAGAAGGATGAGGGACTTGAAGGAGGCGAGATCTCTCCGGAGCGGACTCCCTCTGATGACGTAGTTTTGTCCGCTCTTGTTACTCCAGGGAGTGAGTCTTCTTCGAAGAGAAGAAAGAAGCACGGAACATCGAAGAGGAGGGGGAAGAAAATCATCACTACTGAAGAGGAACCGGAAGTTGCACCGGCTGCACCTCCCTCTCCTTCTTCCCTTACGCCTATAGATAGACCTGAAAAACTAATCATTCGGCCAGGCAAAGGGTCCAAAGGTGGCAAGAAGAAGTGAAGAGTCGGACTTCGGGCTTTTTGACTCCTTTTTTGTGTAATGGTCGGATGTTGTGTTGTGCGGGTACCGGCCCCTGCTTTTTTTATTTTGAAACCTGTATCTGCAATTGAATAAAATGATCCTTTATTTGTACAGACTCTTGTTTGAATTTGAGAATGCATTTATTATTCATTTTTGCACAAGTTTATTTATATGATATTGCAGTGAACTTGTGGTATGTTGTTTGAGCGTACTTTACCGATGTAGCTATACCATTTTGTATGTAACTATACCATGTTGCCCCCATACCATAAGTTTGCTGCAATATTTTATACTTTGAGGGGACTCGCACTCTTATTTTTTGAAGAATAATTACTTTATTCTAGAAGAAATTTTTTGTAGAGTACAACTTCCTTCATATAAGTTTTTACGCTTTGTCCTTCGAAGAAATCACTTTTTTCTTTTGCTTAAGTACGCATTTTGCCAAGTGAATTCTTCTATGTGGTAAAGCAGGCCTCTGAAGAGTACTTTAACTTTCTTCCTCTTCTTTTCTTTTTGAGGAAGGTTATTTTCTAGAATAGGTAAATCACTCTTCCTTTGAAAGTTAAAGTACACCCTTGATGAGGATATATATTCTTTTTTTTTTTTTTGAAATAGAAATTTGTACTTCTGAGGAGGGATTTTTCACGTTTCAACACTTGGAAGTTTTATTTCAATCTTGGTGAAACGTGTACCTCCAAAGAATTGTGCCTTCGAAGAAAGCCTTTCCACGTTTCAACACTTGGAAGTTTTATTTCAATCTCGGTGAAACGTGGGCTTCCGAAGAAGTCTTTCTTTTTGATTGTGTCCCCGGGAGGGGGTTGTACCTCTGAGGAGGGATTTTCCACGTTTCAACACTTGGAAGTTTTATTTCAATCTTGGCGAAACGTGTACCTCCAAAGAGTTGTGCCTTTGAAAAAAGCCTTTTCACGTTTCAACACTTGGAAGTTTTATTTCAATCTCGGTGAAACGTGGGCTTCCGAAGAAGTCTTTCTTTTTGATTGTGTCCCCGGGAGGGGGTTGTACCTCTGAGGAGGGATTTTCCACGTTTCAACACTTGGAAGTTTTATTTCAATCTTGGCGAAACGTGTACCTCCAAAGAGTTGTGCCTTTGAAAAAAGCCTTTTCATGTTTGAACACTTGGAAGTTTTATTTCAATCTCGGCGAAACGTGGGCTTCCAGAAAGGTCTTTATTTTGTTTTGCATTTCAACTTTGGTGAAGTGAAATTCCGAAGAGCGGTCGTAACACTTCAACTCCTGGTGAAATGGGCCTCCGAAGAGGGCTTTTATTTTGTTTACATTTCAACTCTGGTGAAGTGAAATTCCGAAGTGCGGTTGTTACACTTCAACTCCTGGTGAAATGGGCCTCCGAAGAGGGCTTTTATTTTGTTTACATTTCAACTCTGGTGAAGTGAAATTCCGAAGTGCGGTTGTTACACTTCAACTCCTGGTGAAATGGACCTCCGAAGAGGGCTTTTATTTTGTTTACATTTCAACTCAGGTGAAGTGAAATTCCGAAGAGCGGTTGTTACACTTCAACTCCTGGTGAAATGTGCCTCAGAGAGGGTATTCATCGCCTGGAAGTTACTCTCTCATGGTTGGAGGGTCATGACTCCTCCAATCTTTTTTGTTGAGTAGAGAACTTTCTTTTTTGTGGCGTATGACCCATTAGAGGTCTTTATTCTCCGAATAGTTGTGCCTCCGAAGAGGATTTGTGCTGCCGATGATGGCTTTGGTTGTTCCCTTGTCCACTTGCTTATGCCTTTTCAGTGATCCCCTCTTTTTTTTTTTTACAAGTGACTTGTTTAATCCAAGGAAATGCACTTCGTTGTCAGGCAAGTTCGTGAGAACGAGCATCAACTTCTTAATTGGATGTTTGTTTGTTCAAACGATCTCAATTTATTAGCAAAGGCTCGTTTCTGTCGAAATCACAGGCCGTTCAATTGAAGTACTTCCTATCTAGGATTTGAATTTGGAGCTTTTGCGACTTGAAATTTGGCGAGAATCACTGGGTCTTATTATGTGCAAGTTTCACTTCCATTGTCTGCAAAAATTTGAATCGACATTTCAGCAATACATTCTATGTACTTTTTATATCGAAAATAAAGCAAACATGTAATAATAATAAGGAACACAAGATTTATAGTGGTTCGGCCAGGAAACTGGGCCTACATCCACTTTATATTTTTTCATTATTTACTTGCATCAGTTTTACAATTGCCTTCAATTACAAGAATTATACATTCACAATTCTTTTTACAATATTTCGACAAAATTTTCAAGTAAAGTATGGACGCAAATGATTGCTGTTCCATGCCCTTGGAATTTGATCTCCTTCAACAGTAGTGAGTTTGAATGTGCCGTCAAGAAGCTTCTGACCTATGACATATGGTCCTTCCCAATTTGGCCCAAACACACCTGTCGCTGTCATAATTCTCTTCAGGACTAGGTCTCCAATCTCAAAGCTGCGTTGGCGAAATTTGGAATTGAAATGTCTGGCTATCCTTTGCTGATGAGCTGCAATTCTGAGATTAGCCTCATCTCTTTTTTCATCAAGGAGATCTAGCGCTTCAAGCTGTAGCTTTTCGTTTTCTTCCTGATTGAAATGGATTCTTCTATGTGAAGGAACCTCTATTTCTACCGGAATCATTGCCTCTGACCCGTATGCCAATGAAAACGGGGTTTGCCCAGTCGCAGTTTTGTGAGTGGTTCTGTATCCCCATAGTGCCAGTGGTAGCTTATCAACCCAACCACCTTTTGCTCTTTCCAGTTGCTTCTTGATGGTTGACTTAATAATTTTGTTCACGGCTTCCACTTGCCCGTTTGCCTGCGGATGAGCCACTGCTGAAAAGCTTTTCCGGATTTTGAATTGCTTGCAAAAATCTTGGAATTCTTCACTTTCAAACTGAGTACCGTTGTCTGTAATTATTTTTTGAGGCACACCGTATCTGCAAATGATGTTTTTAGTCACAAAACTTATCATCTTCTTTGAGGTGATAGTAGCCAGTGGTTCAGCTTCTGCCCACTTAGTAAAATAATCTACAGCAACAATGGCATATTTAATTCCAGATTTGGCAGTTGGTAACGGTCCTACAAGGTCTATTCCCCATATTGCAAACGGCCATGGACTGACCATCTGTGTGAGTTCAGTGGAAGGAGCTTTAGGAATTTTGGCGAATCTTTGACATCTGTCACATTTTCGGGAATACTCTGCTGCATCTCGATTAATTTCTAGCCAAAAGTATCCATATCGGAGAATTTTCTTTGCTAATGTTTGGCCACCTGAATGATCGCCACATTCTCCTCCATGCACCTCCGCTAGGATTGCTTTGGACTCTTCCCTGGATACACATCGAAGTAATGGCATTGAGAATCCCCGTCTGTATAATCGGCCATCCTGGATTATATATCGAGAGGCTTTTCTCAGTAGCTTTTGTCGTTCTTTTGAGTTCCCTGGTAAAGATCCATTGAGCAGATATTCTGTTATCGGAGTCATCCATGATTCTTGCTCTTGAGACATGCTCATGATCCAATCAATATCCATCTCATCAATGCTAGGAGTCGACAGGACCTCCACTGGAGTTAATCCCAGAAATTGGGCTTCGCCTGTGCTAGAATACTTTGCGAGAGAATCTGCTTTCGTGTTTTCCTCTCGAGGAATGTGACTTATCATGTAATGATCGAAATTACCCAGGAGCTCCCAAGCCTTTGACAAGTAGGCGGGCAGATTCCCCCCTTTTGCTTGGAATTCCTTTTTGACTTGGCATACAATAAGCTGAGAATCACTGAATATCTGTAACGCTCGAATGTTTAATTCTTTAGCAATCCTTAAGCCAGCGATAAGGGCTTCGTATTCTGCTTCATTGTTTGTTGAAGGAAATTCCAATCTTAGTGCATAGCATAATGATCGGCCTTCAGGGGTCTCAAGTACAACTCCGGCTCCAGAACAGTAGTCGTTTCTTGCACCATCGACATATAACTTCCATTGGATTGGGGAATCGTCGACTGTTTCCACCTCACTGTTACCCTTATCTGTGAATTCTGCAATGAAATCTGCTAAAGCTTGTCCATTGATTGCTTTTCGGGGATGATAAGTGATGTCATACTGACTGAGTTCAATATTCCACTTTAGAAGGCGACCCGAAGTTTCAGGGCGAAACAGGACTTGCCTTAAAGGTTGATCAGTGAGGACTCTGATAGGATGAGCTTGAAAATATTGTCTCAGCTTCCTAGACGCAATTAGTAGGCAATAGGGGAGTTTTTCCAACTTAGAGTAATTTATCTCTGCCCCGATGAGTCTTTTGCTGATATAGTAAACTGGATGTTGAATCCCTTTGTTTTCTCGTATCAGCGCTGCACTTAAAGCATGAGATGATACTGCCAAGTATATAAGAAGATCCTTGCCATCGCCAGGCCTAGAAAGTATTGGAGGCGTTTCCATATGGCGAATCAATTCATCAAAGGCTTTTTGGCATTCAGGAGTCCAATCGAAGTTTTTCTTTCCTTTCTTTAGGGCATCAAAGAATGGGATGCATTTATCTATGGCTTTGGAAATGAACAGACTCAAGGCGGCGACTTTTCCATTGAGACTTTGCAATTCCTTCTTTGTTCTAGGAGCTTTGACTTCTTTCAATGCAGTAATTTGAGCTGGACTGGCCTCAATGCCCCTAGCGCTCACGATGAAGCCTAAAAACTTGCCGGATTCCACTCCAAATGAACATTTTAAAGGATTGAGCTTCATTCTGTATTTTCGGAGGACTGCGAACATGTCTGCTAAGTGTTCTATGTTATCCACTGCTTTTTTAGACTTTACTAACATGTCATCGATGTAGACTTCCATAGTTTTACCCAGTTGCGGTTTGAACATAGCATTAACAAGTCTTTGGTATGTTGCACCTGCATTCTTCAACCCGAAGGGCATAACTCTGTAGCAGTAAAGACCGGTGTCGGTGATAAAGCTCGTATCCTCCTGATCCGGCTCATGCATCATGATCTGGTTATATCCGGAGTAAGCATCCATAAAAGATAACAATTCGTGTCCCGCTGTTCCGTCTACCAATTGGTCGATTCTGGGTAATGGGAAGCAGTCTTTGGGGCAGGCCTTGTTTAGATCTGAAAAATCGATGCATACTCTCCATTTTCCATTTGCTTTCTTAACCAGCACTGGATTTGAAACCCAATTCGGATAGGTAGATTCTTTGATAAAATTATTCTCCATGAGTCGATCAACTTCTTCTTTTAACGCTGCTGACCTTTCTGGACCTTGAGTTCTCCTCTTTTGTCTCACAGGTGTAAATTTTGGATCAATATTTAGAGCATGCACTGCGACTTCTGGGGATATTCCGCACATATCGGCATGAGTCCAAGCAAAAACATCCAGATTTGCCTTTAAAAAAGATATTAAGATATTCTGAATTGACACATTAAGTTGTGAACCCACATTCAACACCTTGTTTGGGTCCTTTGGGTCAACAGGTATTGGTATTGTCGTTTCCACTGGTACCACTCTATTTTCCCCTGCACTGACTTTTCTGGGGTCCATCTCTCTCCTTGCTATGCTGTGCTCGCCAGTGCAGGGTCCGCCCTGTAATTGCTACAAGGCTGGTTCTTTGATGCGGACTGGGGCTGCCGCATTCTTTCCCATTTCTCTTTTTCTGGTTTCTCGTAGCTCTGTCAGATAACACTCTCGCCCAGCATTTTGATCCCCTTTTATAGCTCCTACTCCATTGTCTGTAGGGAATTTAATGGTGAGGCACCACGGGGCAAGAACAGCTTTGAACGCTGCCAGAGTTGGACGACCAAGGAAAGCATTGTAAGCAGAAAATTCGTCGACAATCACAAAAGTTTGCTTGCGGACCATTTTTCTCTCTCCTTCTCTAAGTTCCACAAACAAATCAATGGTCCCTACCGGCTGTTTTGGCTCCCCAGTGAAGCCAGCGATTTTATGCGATGAAGCTTGCACATCAGCCATAGGGATCTTCATTTGGTCGAATGTTTTCTTGAAGAGGATATTGCAGGATGCGCCACAATCAATGAGAACTCTTCTGACAATAGCTGGCCCGATACCAGCCGAGATGACTAAGGGATCCAAGGTAGGAGCTTCAATACCTGCAGAATCCCTAGCTTTGAATACAATATCATCATCAAGAGTTCTTTGTTGCTTCAAGGGCGTAGCACCTTCCAAAACGAATACATCTTCCTTGGTCAGTACATACTTTAAAGCTTGAGTATACCTTTCCATCTCACCCCAGCTTCTGCCCGCTGCGTGAGGTCCTCCTGTAATGACATTGATAATGGGCCTTCCAGATTCATGCCCTGAAGCCTTCTCAATCGTCCTAGGCTGATGAGTAGGAGCCTGTTGCCCCTGACTAGATGAAGCAGGATTGTTGCTATTCTTTTTCACAAATTATTGTAGTTTGTTTTCCCTTAGCAACTCTTCAATCAGATTTTTCAGCTGACAGCATTCGTCGGTCTCGTGACCGAGTTGATTATGGAAGCGGCAGAACTTCCCACTCTGTATAGCCTTTTTCCCGGTCCTTAGAGGAGGAGGTTTAGGAAAGTCAACAGAATCTTTAGTGGCAAGGTAGATACGCTCCGGCGTATCTGATAAAGGAGTATATTCTGATGGCTTGAAGGATCGGGGTTTCTTCAGATTACTCTGCTTCTTCCCATTGTTATTCTCCCTTTTTTGCCCTACAGATTCATTCTTGCGTGGAACAACAGTGTTATCTTCGGCTTTTTCCAACACTGCCTTTAACGGTACAGGACGGCTTTCTAAGCGTATGAATTCATCTGCTTTTTTATAGAACTTTTCAAGGGAATTTGGTTCCTTCATGTTTAGCCATTTCCCAAACTCGCTTGACTTGTCAATACCCTTCATCAGATAAGTCAATATCATTCGCGGTTCTGCATTGTCCACCTCAGCTAGCGCTATATTAAAGCGGTTTAAGAAAGATCTGATAGTCTCCCCTGGACTCTGCTCCAAACTTGACAGTGACATGATATCCTTGGCTTTTGAGGCGTATAGTCTGAACTGCTCCTTGAACTTCCGGGTTAAGTCAGAAAACTGATCGATAGATCGGACTGGAAGTTTGGTGAACCAAAGCAGAGCTACACCTTCAAGATACACAGGAAAATATCGGCACTTTATTTCATCAGAGGCTCTGGCACCTGTCATGTGCCAATCATACTTGTATAAGAATTCGTTTGGATCACTCGTCCCCCTGTAAGCGGGAATGGTTGGTGGGACAAACTTCCTTGGGAATTCAGCCTTTAAGATTTTCTCAGTAAAAGGAGTTTTACTTGGGGTGAAACCCCATTCTTTCTCATCTTCAACCCTCTGTATACTTTCTTTCATAATTTGTCGGACCATTCCAGAAAGATACTCCTCATCATGTCGAGTTCTAGATCCACCAACCTCTGGAAGTGTTCGTTCAAAGGGGCTAGCAGCCCTTTCAGGAGCATTTCTTTCTTCAGCATCACGAATGTTTCCAGCAAAATTCCTTTCATTATCTGCCGGTTGACGGTTTGCCCCAAGCAAATCGTTCAACCTATTCAGAATTAGGGCATTCTGGGCATTCTGAGCCTCGAATTGTGCATTTTGGGCATTTATCTGTTGGTTCAGCCCTAAGATTGCAGCATCCAGCTCTGCCTTTGTAACTCCGACAGCTGGAGTGGCTTGATTCGATATAGGGGAAGCAGAGGTTCCCTCTTGAATATTCCCAGATCTGACAGATCTACTTTTCCTTCAAGGAGCCATAATCTCGGATAGACTTCTGGTTTTCAAGGAAATTCTCTCTACAAACCTCTGTGAAGCAATGATGATAACTCGCCTGAGTTCAATTCTCAGTGAAAGCACCAAAAATGATAACGCCAAAATTTGAACGCTAACACCCCGGAGTATGAAGTGAGATTGTGAAAGCACCACCCGATAACTCGGGAACAGATTATAAGCAAATGATAGTGAAAAAACAGTAAACAAACAACAATTTTATAGTGGTTCGGCTTGAGAGATAGCCTACGTCCACTTTGAATATCTTTATTGACGATTTGATTACAAGTCAATGCAGTTACACTTTGATTACAACACACACTGAGTTTCAAGTAACTTAGAACAAGTAGCCAAAACTTCAATGTCGATCCAAATCTTTGAACACATGTTTGAAATGTTTGATTTGTTCGTGAAGTTCCTTGAAGATGTTGAGGTAGTTCAGAGTGCAGCAGAGTAACGGTGCTTGAAAATGAATGAGCCAAAAGTCCCCTGAATGTTGGATGTGGCCATGTATTTATAGGCAAATTTCTGGGCTGGAATTGTTAAGTCATGAGTCATGACCGACTCAAGCTAAGCCGTGGCCGAGTTAAGTTGAGTCGTGGCCGGCTTATCTGCATTTGGTCTTCTCACTAGCTCACTCTCTCGCTGGATTCTAAGCCAAGTCTTGAGTCGTTGGCGAGTCAGCTCTCACTAGGATATGCATTGTTGTAACAGAATACGACTCAGTGGCTTTAAGTCGCGGACGAGTCATCCTGAGTTACGAGTCGTCAAGTCGTTTCCTAGGTCGTCAATCCTCTTGAGTCGTTTCTTATGATGAGTCGTGGACCTGTTGAGTCGCTGAGGCAATTCCTTTGGTGAGTCGGTAATGCGTTGAGTCGGTTTGTCTTGTGAGCAGTTAACCCCCTTGAGTCGTAACCCTTTAAGTCGCTTTGAGCTTTAGGTCATTAACTTAGTGAGTCGGTGACTTGATGAGTCGTGAGGCTTCCTGAGTCGTCTCGTATGAACCGTGAACTTTGTTGAGTCGGTAACTCAATGAGTCGGCCTGTATCATGAACTGCTAACCTCCATGAGTCGTTCCATTCCTCTAAGTCGCCTTGAGCCTTAGCTCGTCAGCTAATTGACTCGCTACCAGTTGAGTCGGTCCTTTCCTTAAGTTGCTGAAGCCCCCTGAGTCGTCAATCCGATGAGTCGTTAAAGACCTTAAGTGGATGAGTCGGCCCAAGTTTCATCTCGCTGGCAGAACAGGGTTAACAATTTGGAAATCTTAAATTTAAAAATGAACTTCAGTTTTTAAATTTAAAAGAAGGTTTAAATTTGGAAGTTTTAAACTAAATATAAATTGAAGTTAGTGAAATTTTGAAATGAGTTTTTGTTTTCAAAATTCTTATGAATTTAAATTCTAAGACAAACACTTATTTTTCTTGCAATTTAAAAAGTTTTAAATTATTTAAACTTTGATAAGTTTAAATTATTCTTATTTTAAACTTGTATTTAAAATGAAATTTAAAGGTAATTTCAAAAGTACTTTGTTTCAAACAAGTTTGTTTTAAAACAAAATTTAGAAATGTTTTATCTTAAATTAATTAAGATAAATGTTTTGAAAATTTATTTAATTAATAAGGCAATTAAGAAATAGTTAGTTAATTTAATTAATTATTGATTAATGATTAATCATTCTATAATTAAGATCATTAATTAGATTTTTAAATTAGTGATTAATGGATTATTAATTAAGTAACTAAGTTTTAATCGAAGTTAATTAATTAAATAATTAACTTTAATTAATGGATAATCAAAGATAACTTAAATTGTAATTAATATAAGTTAATTACTTAATGAAATGATTAGAGAATGGTTAATGAAGGTCATTAACCAGGATTAATTAATTAATTAATTAATATGGTTAATTTTTATAATTAATTAGATTAATTGATTTAATAATATTCATTTGTGAATGGGTTGAGTATAATTACTTAATAAAGTAAGTAAGAAATTAATTACTTAAGGTAATTAATTGAGTTAAATATGATTGTTTAATTTAATTAATTAAGTTTAATTAATTTTAAACACTTGAGGTTTAAAGATAATTACTTAATGTAATTAATGATTTGGAAATTACTTAGTGAAGTAATTGATTTGATAATTACAGGTTGTAATAAAATGATGATGCTTAAAAATGAAGTAATTTGGAATATAATTACTTAGTAATTAATCAAGGGATTAATTAAGAAATTAATGAAAGGAGTAATTAATTTGGTTTAATAAAGTAGTTAAGTTAGTTAATTACTAAATGTAATTTATCTAGGATGATTAATAATCATGAGTTAATTACTTAAGGTAATTAATTTAAGAGGATAATTCATGTAAATATAATTAAGGATCGTTAGTTATTATAATTAATGATGTAATTAAAGTTGATTACTGTGATTAATTAATCAATGATAAGTAATTAAAGGTAACTAATTAATGAAATTAATTAAGGATTAATGTAATTAATTATAGTTAATAATTAATAGAAGTAATTAAAGATTAATTACTGTTTGGTTGAGAATAATTAATTTGTGAAACTAATTAAGGATAATTACACGAATGTAATTAAGAGTAAGTAACCAAGGTGATTAATTAAGGTGATTAATAATGAACGATTAATTTATTGTAATCAATTAAATGATTGAGTAAACAAGATATATATTGGTAAAGTAAATAATTTAATTTATTTAAATTAATTAAGGATGAAGTAATTAATTTAATTCATTTTAAATTAATTAGAGATGGAGATAGCGAATTTGATTCATTTTAAATTAATTATATTGTGATGAGTAAATCATTGCTTATGTATGAATGGATGACTTTGATTGTCTTGGATGCTTTGAGATCTCAGAAATGAGATATATACGGTTGTGCGGTATGAATGCTTGGTTGCATTGTGATGATAATATATATTATCTATTGTGATGGTGATATATGGATTATCTATTTTGATATTGATAATGTGGATTAACTTTTTATTTGATAATGTTAATTATCAAATGTGATTTGTGAGTTATCTATCTTTGTATATAGATACTGTATTGAATTGTTTTAAACTTTAAAACAACTTGGACCTAAAAGACACGCTTTGGATTTCGATGAGACCAGGATCGTGTTTCCATATTTAGATATCCGAAAACCACATCGATCCAAATTAACGTTAGGTCATGAATCAAAGTGGAGCTTTGTGAAGACTCAAGGTGTAAGGACTATACGTCAGTATAACTCTATGGGTGATTTCATGATGAGTTTGACGGAACTAGTCCTTATAGATTCGAGATGATGATTCAGAGTGCAAGGGTTATCGTCGTTAACTCGGAGGGTGATTCCAAAACGAGTGTAACGAGATAATGCCTTCGGTTTCGTTCGAACCCGGAATGAACTTGTATGGATTGAATGCTTTCAGAACATCGTCAGGTGGACGATGAGCATTCAAAGTGATGTGTTCACTAAAGGTAATCGTAGCCTCAAGCCTCATCAACCGGGAATGGCGAAAATAGGGGAGGTGCAGCAAGGCTTCGTGGGTAGCCCCCACTTGAGAGTGAGATTTACCCCTGTCTAGATGTTCCTTTATATTCGGCTGTGTGGGCAGTTGCTAGCTACAACCGCGGGGTTGTCTTGTTCAGAACTATTCAGTAAGGAATGGGTCCGGCCTTGTGTTGCAGTGGAGTGAGCGTACTCCTCGATACGTTGATCTAGGCCACGTACTGTGACGGGCGGTACCCCAGTAGCCCTGCAATTGTATGGAATCCAAAATCCAATAAGTGCCAATGGTTTTGATTGTATTACCCACTTTTGTGGCTAGTAGCTGGAAATTAATAGATGTAACAATTTCGGCTATTTCCTATTTACTTGAAAACCCTACACATATGATAATATCACCGGATTTCCTATCAAATGTTTTGGTTAGCGTAAGGTAATTTTTTTTCCATGTTTATGTGTGTGAAGTCTTAAGTGGTACCTTTTCTTTTTAAAAGGTTTTTGAAAGTTAAGCAACCTTAACCTGTTACTCACACCAGAACCATGTCTGATCCGGAGTTTATTTTTGTTTTCTTAAACTCTTGGGTACTCAAATTTTTTACGAGTAGCCAAGGCATTCAGGTTAGGATTCAGGTTAGCTTTGACAAATTATGGAGGAGCAATGGAGAAGGAGGCTTCTGCGTGTAGATATATAGAGTTTTCCGCTGTGTAGATTTCTCTGAATTGTTTCTTGTATTGTATTGAGTTGTATAACTAGACAGGTGATTATAACTATCTAGTATGTGTTGTATATCTGTGTAACTTTGATAGTGGTTGTAAACTATGTAATGTTTATGTTATTAATATAATTTATTCGTTCTGCTGTTTAGATTCTATGTTGTTTCTTCTTCTCGTCTTTCTTTTCTCTTTTCTATCCCTTTCTTTCTTAATAAATGATGCGATTTTCTGTGGTGCGAAAGTCGGGTCATTTCACTCTGTCTGTCCATCTGTCTGTTGGTGATAAGCACTACTAAATTTCATCTTTGTCCTGACCAATTTCCATAGACTCATCCAAAAATGACTTAGAAAACGAGTGTCTCTATCCGATACAATAGATTTAGGCTACCCATGAAGACGATAGATCTCTCTGAAGTATAACTGTGCAACATTGACTGCATCTGCCGCTTTCTTGCATGCGATAAAATGTACCATTTTTGAAAATCGGTCAACCACCACATAGATAGAATCATTGCCACGTTGCGTCCTCGGCAAACCCAATACAAAGTCCATACTAACATCCACCCATGGCTTAGTAGGTATAGGCAACGGTAAATGTAAACCTGCATTTGTCGTGGTCCCCTTTGAAACTTGACAAATAGGGCACCTCTGAACAAACTTTTCAACTTCTTTCCTCATTGACGACCAAAAATAAGACTGTGAAATCAACTGCATAGTACGGTCGCGGCCCACGTGTCCTTCTTCATGCAATTCTTTGATAATTTTCATTCGTAAACTGCAATCTGGAATACACAACTGATTTCCTCTGAACAGAAAACTGTCAACCATCATATATCCATCCATGCTTCCCTGCTTGACCTTGTCTAAGATTTTGAAAAAATAAGAATCTGATGTAAGAAAATCTGAAAGTAAATCAAAACCCATCACCTCTACTCGCATGGTTGTTAGTAAAGTATTCCTCCGACTCAATGCATCTGCGATGCGATTAGTTACTCCAGACATATGCTTGACAACGAATGTAAATTGCTACAAATAAGCTATCCACGATGTATGCCTAGCTGCAATTTTATTCTGCCCTTGTAAATATTTCAACGCTTCATGATCCGTATACGAAACAAATTCTTTGTGGAACAAGTAATGTCTCTAATGCTTCACAGCCTGCACAATAGCATAAAACTCCACATCATAAGTATTGTATCTTATCTTTGCTCCAGATTTTTTTTTTACTGAAATAGGCAATTGGACGACCCTTCTGACTAAACACCCTTCCAATTCCAACTTTCGATACATCCGTATGTAACTCAAATAGTAACTGAAAATCTTGCAACACTAGAATCGATGCTGAGGTTAAAAGTCCCTTGATTCTCTCAAAAGCAAATCCTGCCTCTTCCGTCCATGAAAACTTCTTTCCTTTCATACAATCAGTAACAAGGGCCATCACAGTACAAAAGTGTGGTATAAATCTTCGATAAAATGAAGCTAACCCATGAAAACTTCTGACTTCGGTTATAGTTTTGGGCTACGGCCAATTTCTGATTGCAGCTACTTTACTCTGATCCACTTGTATCCCTTCCTCAGACACAACATAACCCAAAAATAAAACACTTGGCGTCATGAACATGCATTTCTTGGTCGCTATATAGAACTGTTCTTGACGAAGAATAGTTAACACCTTTCGCAAGTGTTCAATGTGCTCCTCTGTTTTTGCACTATACATCAAGATATCATCAAAGTAGACTACCACAAACTTCCCGATGTAAGGTCTGAAAATTTGATACATCACCCTCATAAATGTACTTGGTGCATTAGATAGACCAAACGGCATTACCAGCCATTCATATAATCCTTCCCGAGTCTTGAATGTTGTCTTCCACTCATCACCTGGACTAATGCGAATATGATGATAACCACTCTGAAGATCGATCTTTGAAAAGATTACAGACCCACTGATTTGATCCAATAGATCATCAAGTCTTGGCATAGGAAATCTGTATGTGACAGTTATTTTGTTGAGTGTCCTGCTATCTGTACACATTCTCCATGAACCATCTTTCTTCGGCACTAAAAAAGCTGTTACAGCATAAGGACTGAGACTTTCTCGAACACGCCCTTGCTCAAGCAACTCTTCAACCTGTCTCCTCAACTCTTCATGCCCCTTCGGACTCATACGATAATGTGGCCTATGTAGTAAAACAGCACTGGCACTAGATCAATTTGATGTTGTATATCCCTCAATGGCGGCAATTCCTTGGGCAATTCCGCAGGAAAGACGTCTTTAAATTCATTTAACACCGGTTTAACCTCCGCAAGAATTTCAACATCTTCATTTGTTTCATACCCAATCAACATGAACAATTCAGCACTATCTTTCACTTCTTCAACAAATTCTTTCGAAGACAATAGACTAGTTGCTTCCACCTTCTTTTCTGACTTGCTTTCACTTTGTTCACGCTTCTTAGGAACTAAGGTAATTTTAGTTCCATCGAACATGAAACTATAGCTGTTGGTACGACCATTATGTTGTACAGCTCTATCATATTTCCATGGTTTTCCCAATAGTAAGTGACACATATCCATATCTACAACATCACAACATATATCATCTTGGTACTTCTTCCTAATAGAAAATGTAACAAATGCTCGTCTTCCCACTGTCACTTCTCCACCTTTCTTTAGCCATGCCAATTTATAAGGTCTAGTGTGTTTTTCAGTCTTCAACCCTAACTTCATAACGGCTTCTTCAGAAATAATGTTATCGCAGCTTCCCGCATCAATAACAAAGCAACAAACCTTTCCAAAGATAGTACATGTAGACTGAAAAATATTGCTTCGTAGCCAACTAGAATCATTCTCATGCTTTGGCACTAAACAAGACCTTCTTATCATCAAGTTACATCCTTCATCTCCTGACACAACTTCTTCATCTTCATCTTCATCAAACTTCGATGGTTGAGAATAATCAACTTCAACTTCCACATCCTCATACTCACATTCCTCTGCAACTAGTGCTCTCTTCTTTGGCTTTGTACGTTCATTACTTTTATGGCCCAACTCCTGACAATTATAGCACTTAATACTATCATTCACCTTTGCTTTAGTGGCTTCTTTGACAATTGGTTTATTGACTGCCTTGGAAGCATTAGCACTGCTACTAGCACCCTTACTCTGATTGTTAGAACTCGTATACACACCACCTTCTCGTCTCTCTTGTTTCTCCCAAGCTAGAGCTTTCTGATGTGCTTCAGCAACGAACATTGGATTAAACATATTCACCATGTCTTGAATTTGCATTCGTAACCTCCAATATATCTAGCCGTTAGCTGTTCCTCTGTTTCCATAATAACATTCCTTGCAATCAATTGATAGAATTCATCTGCATAATCATTCACTGCCCTCGTCCCTTGTCTCAAATTCTGCAAACGTTGATACACAAGAGTTTGATAATTGTACGGTAAGAAAGTTGCTTTCATCATCTTTCTCATCTTCTCCCAAGTGACAACTTTTGATATTTCCATTCTCTCCCGAGTTAGTTTAGTTTGCTGCCACCAAGCCGTAGCTCTTTCCCTTAATCTTGTAGCAACTAACTGAACTCTGCGATTCTCAGGTACCTCCTTGAATTCCAAAATTTCTTCAACATTTGACAACCAATCAAGATATTGTTCTTCTTGCATACCATCTTTGAATTCTGGAATTTCCATCCTCATACCTGATTCCCATTTACGATCATTTTCTGAACCCAAATATTGATTTCGCACTTGGCCTCAATATCGATAATGAATACTACCTCCATCACCATCCTCCTTAAAATCATATGTACTTCGATATCGGTCCCTACCATCTACATCTCTACGATCATGCATGTCCCTTCTACCCTGTCTTTCAACATCACGATAAGGTTCATTGTCAAACACACGTGGGGTTCTTCTTTCTTCATTTCGATACTCACGGTGTTCTCACCTCATTGAAACTGAAGATTCACTCCTATCTCGATAAGACTGGGGTGACATCCTCCTTTCTTTCGAAACCGATGGTGAAACCCTGTTTCTATCATGGTTCGAAACTGGTGACGTTCTCCTTTGACTTCGATTCATGTCGTTCATCATGTTTTCTAACTTTGCAACACCCTCATTGAAATTTTCATTGATACGCTGTCTTCGATACAAATCCTCAACATTATGATAACGATTAGCACGTTTTGGAGGCATGATCTTCAAACAATCTCGTTTCCATGACTTGGCTCTAACTCGGCTCTAACTTTGGTTCGGCTCCGACCTAACTTGCTTTAAATCGGCTCCGACTTAACTTCAACTTGATCTTACTTAGCTCCAAGCCCAATTTAACTTGGCTCTCGGCTTTGATATGGCTCGGATCTGATATGGCTCTGATACCAAAAAGTGACACAGCGGATTTAACTTCGACATGCTAATAATGTTTTGATACCAATTTGACGCAACTTTCTTCCTCACGAAATGATTTCGTGTCAAGTAAACCCGATATAACGATAAATGCCCAATTCCGTTGATCGTGACGATGCCGGAATCTAGCTATCTCCAACCCGTTGATCTCGCAAGATACCGTTTGAAAGATCTACAATTCAATCGTTGATCACTCGCAAGTGATACGGAGAATTGGCTTCTACTTCATTGATTCGCGCACGAATAACCCAAAGAAGGAAAAAAGAAGGAGATCACGCTCAACTTCGACAATGGTGGCAAAAAGCTCACACATAAATTTTATTCAAAAATCAACAACCTTTTTACAATGACATCACACGACTATTTATAGGAAAATTACAACACCCTTGCGACTCAACAGGCACTACTTACGACCTAACAATCATGACCTAACAAACAATATGAGTTACAACAATACACATACGACTCAACATTACAACACGACGTACGACATACAGCGTACGAAAATACAACGACTCACGACTTAACAACTGTAACAACCCGCATATTTATCGATTTTATATTTAAATATTTTATTTAAATATTTTATCGTTCGTCAGATTTTAGTCCGAAAAGCTACTTTTTGCATACGGTAGAATTAGGACTCGAGACCACCTACATTGAGTTCAAAATGCCATTTGCGACCTTTTTGAGTATAAGCTTGGATATGTTTGGAGAAAGTTGATTTTTGTCACTTTTTCCCGCTTAGGGCTTTGGTTGGGCTGAGCCAGTTAGCCACTTAACTCAGTTCCAACACTCTCCTCTTCATTCACTTCTCTTCTATTTTCCTAACACTCAAGCTCAAGCAAAAATGGAGGAAGAGAATGGGAAATAGAAATTCCTAAGCCCTAGCTTGCTTTGCAAATCCATCTCCTTGCTCCAAACTCAAGAAGAACCCCTTGGTAAGCATCTCCTTCTTCTTCTCCAACTCTTTCTCCATTCAATTTCAGAAATTTCCTAAACCTAATTTTGGGAATGTTTCTCTTTTAAGCTTAGATTCAAGCTTTTAGTGTTGAGATTGAAGAGTGCTTGTTCTTGCCATTGCTTTCAAGCTTCATCTTCATAAATTTTAGTTCAAAGGTGAGATTTTTATCTCACATCTATGACTATAATTATCTTTGGTTGTTGGGAATGAATTCCTAACACTTCTTCATGTGCATTTGCTCTTGATTTGGATTGGTTTTGTGAATACTCAAATTTTTGGGTTTTTAAGTCAAATTTGTGTGAAATCCTTTTATGGATGTTTGATCATGTTTTTGGTGATGCACCGAGGAGCATATAGGGCCGGGTCGCCGATTGGCATAAACCCTTAGAGCCAATGTTCATCCGGTTGCATTTTGGAAGAGTTTGCTCTTCATTTGAATAAGGCTGAAAAACAGCCCAGGCATGATTCAGTCGACTGAAAACTCTGTTCAGTCGACTGAACCTGAAACCCGAGAGTTTCCAGGCATGATTCAGTCGACTGAAAAACTCTTCACAGTCGACTGAAACTGGAAACAGAAAGTTTCCTGAACCTGGAAAATTTCCAGGTACAGGGTCAGTCGACTGAAAACTCTGTTCAGTCGACTGAACCTGCTGTTTGAGTCCAATTTGCCTTTTTGGATTGAAATTCCAATTTAAATCGATTCGTGATAATCCTATTTGTTGTTATCATCTATTATGACTTAGATGACTCTTTTTAGGGATTTTTGAATATCCATTTCGATGGATCCTTTATCGATTTCGTTGGATTTTATTCACGTCTTCGTATGTGAATTTTTGTGATTGATTGTTCTTACAATCTTCTTCGTGATTTGTCACTTTAAAAATATAAAGGTTTTCTATACTAGTAGTAAATATCAAAACTCTTTCCTCAAACGATTTCAATACTATTTTAGTACCAAATTCGTTTATAAAACCGTTTTCCAACCTATTAGTATATACAAACCTTTACCTCACTCGTATGAGAAATCTAATTAAACGGCTTAGTAAAACAAGTGGTATGAAACGCTTGCGTTTACTTTGTCGGTTAATTCTTGGACTTGTTCGATTGAACCTCTTGTGACAATTTTCTAGTGGAGATTTACAGTTTGTTCGTAAATATTTAAGTTAAGCAAGTGGTTATGGGACATGAAGCTAAACTCATATATTTACTAGCTTAGTGTAATTGACACTTCTCGATGATCATGACGATCATTTTTATGATTTAGACTAGCAAATTGCGATGTCTCTTTGTCTGCGTGGGAGACAAAACCCCGTTCGTGTGTCAAATTTGTGGGGTAGCAACCCACGGTCTTTGGACCATTCGTGTGTCAGGTCTTCGGACCATTCGTGTGTCAAATTAATGGCTAGCTACCAAGAGATAGCTTCTCGTTCATGCGTTACAGCTGTTGGTGAGCTTTATTCTCCCGTTTGTGATAGGCCTCCCCCCCTTTTTTGTGATTTCTGGATTTCTTGTGTAGATTTCTAGAATTTGTGTTTCACCAATTTTTCGTGATTTCCATTGATAAGTCTTATCGATATTTGTGCATTGGTGAATTTGTGTGTCATTGATTTTTGTGATTTCTAGATTTCTTGTGTAGTCTTCTGGAATTTGTGCGTCATTGACTTTTGCGATTGACCTTGATATTATCGTCAATATTTGTGGTTTGATGAACGAAACAAAGAGTATGACACTTCTTGGATTCTTGTGTAGATTTTGTGATATTGGTTAATCTCTTGTTGATTATCAACTACTTATATATCACAGCTTGGCCTAGTGATTATTATGTGTTTAGTCATAACTCTGATTCTATATCGTTTCATCTGATATCTATAGTTAGACTGGTCCGTTTATTATTTTCTTATTAAATAATACTCGGGTCAGACCGAGATGTTACATATGCTTCTGCTTGACTTCTCTCTTGGGATTGATTTCTCTTGCTTTTGGTTAACTACTTAGATTAGTAGTTTTTGTTGTATACATTTGAGATATAGACTCCATAATGTATACTTATTCTTTTGTGTAGTTCGTGTAACTATTCTCTTGTGATATTATGGATCTTTTTAGACCACTACTCTGATGTACGCTTTCTAGTGTAATATTCATATCTTATTCCGCCTTTGTGATATGAATTGTCTGTGACTGATTTGTGTTATGCTTATTTCTATATTTGTTTTCCGAAGGATTTATATAGCCACCGTGTAGTAGCTTTGAGTTTGTGTCGGTATGTCGGATTTCCTCTTGAAATAGAATGCATGTTATATTATCTGACATATCGGTGCTCGCGCAAAGAAATTACATGGATGGTCGCTCCTCAACGGCCTTATTCTCCGTGCTAGTCGACAGCATTCACCGTAATGTTCTTGTCTAGCGTGGGTATAGAGGTGGGGTGTCACAGCTTGGTATCAGAGCCAAACTTCGGAACAATGTAGAATAATTTAACAAGGATCATCGTCCTAAGTCCATCTTAGGAGTTGTGCTTTAGGATTTTATTCGGGTCTTCGTACCGTTCTATCCTATTTTCTTTATGATTCCTTGTTTTATCTATCAAGAATTGCTTGATATTTATTTTGAGAATAACTTTTTCCTCTTCTTTCTTTCTTTCTTAAAGAAGAGAAATGGTTAGACCAGGCCGTTCCAGCGCCGGTCAATCTAGCGCTACTCCTCAGGATGGAGTATTCATGTCTGCTCAGCAGCTTCTAGATCTTGTTAAGAACGCTCAAGCAGTCGGACCCAATCCAGAGCCTACTCATCCTAGATCCGGTTTTGCACGCTTGTGCAGAGACTACACTGATTTGGGTGGAAGGCCATTCACGGGATCCGAGAGTGTTATAGAAATTCAAGCTTGGCTCAAATCATGCGATCTCATCTTTTCTCGCATGAACCTTATTGACCTTCATCGAGTCCAAGTAGCTTCTACCATGCTCCAAGAAAGAGCATTGGATTGGTATGAGCTTTTAATCTCTGAAATCGTTGAGGCGGATCTTACTTGGGAGCAATTCCGGGGAAGATTCGAATTGAAATTTGTGCCGGAGGCTGAAAAAATAAACTTAGCCCGGCGTTTCATTGACCTTGTTCAAGGTGAATCTTCTGTGACAGACTATGTCGCATCCTTCGAATCTCTGTCCAAATACGGGGTTGAGTACATTAATACCCCATTGAAGAAAAATCAGAGATTTGTCTATGGCTTGAATAGGAATCTTAAGAAGCCATTACTCCTGAAACTTGAGGTTTCATTTGATCAGCTTATTGATATCGCTCTTCGTCTTGAAGAGGCCGATAATGAAGGTGATGTTGAAGTTGTGCGTGCCCAACAGAACTTCGACAATAACTTGAAGAGGCCTATCAAATTCAAAGGCCCCGATTCTAATAAGAAAGGAAAGCAACAAACTCTGGTAGCAAATGTTCCTACCTCTAGTCGTGGACGACGCTACAATTGTGGTTCCACAGACCACCATGTAGGGGAGTGCCCGAAACCCCTCTTTTGCCGTTGTTGCAAAGGTTCGGGTCATCTTTTATCTTCGTGTCCTAAGCTTCCAACCAAGTGAGAGGGAAAGCTGCAACTTTTGGTCAAGGTATTTTCATTCAATCCTCGATGGCATTGTTTTAATTCGTGAACTTTCTATTTGAGTTCTTTTTGATATGGGTTTCATGTCATTATTTTTATATCAAAAGAACTTGTTGATTCTTTTCTTTGAATATTTTGGGCTTATTGACTTCATTGAGAATTGCGAATCCGGATGGTAGATCCGCAACACTCAATTTGCTTTTGTTTAGATGTCGAGATTGTTTTATGTGACTTTTCTTTCCGAGCCGATATTTTTGCTTTGGCTTCGGAATTGACCTTTCTGTAAGGATTGGCTTAATCATTGTGAAGCCCATATCCTATTTTTCGAGTGGACTATTCATCTTCGACGTTTTCAATCTGTTAAGAAGATTTCTATTTTTCCTTTATGATTTTGATTCCAACTTGACGGCATCATTTTATTCCTTAAGCCCACTTATAAGGAAAGTGTTATTTCTCTCATCTAAATAGTTTGAGAATTTTCCGGTATATTTGACTTGTCTTAGGATTATGACCTAAGTAATCTTTTGTGTGGTGCTAAGGTCTTTTTAGTTCGACTTTACCACCGTTTTCATTTGCTACAAATTGCGGAAGTTAGCATTTCACTTATCGCATTCCGCACTTGTTATGATTCCTATGAATGAATTATTATGTCATTCAATTTGTCCAGCTTGTTTCATCCGTTTTATAAATCCAATATTCTATGAAAATTTCAATGAGACCATTCTTATTTATGGATTTTGGATGGAAATAGTAATTTAAAATTTTGCAAATCTTTTTCATAAGATTTATTTATAAGTAAAACAGGATTTTGTTCTTGAAACGAACAAAGAATATTCTTAAAACTTTTTAAGAGATTTATTTATCCTATAAAATATGATTTTGTGATCGTATTGCCCGTTGAGTGCTTTAAGAATTTTGGTCGATGCGCTTGATCAACGTTATCGATAGGAATTTCCTAAACGCTTTGATGAGACAGTCAGACATGATATATATTGACTTGCAAAAATGAAAATTTTTGTAGAAAGATTATTACGTAAAAGTAAAAGTGTAATTTTGGAAGTTTCAACTTTTCGAGAAAAGAGAATTATTTAAAAGTTCTTTCTTTTCGATACTCTTATTCTTTCTTGTGATTCCTGAAGGGGAACCAAGACTTTGCTATTTGTACCGATACTAGTCGTATTGGTTTGGATGCCATTCTCTTTCCATAGAGAACGTGCTATCACTTGTGCTTCTAAATCATTATAGTTTATCGAGACTAGATATGCCACTCATGATCTAATGTTCGCGGCTATTGTTTTTACTTTTGGAATTTGGCATCATCATTTTTGGATGAGAAATTTGTTCTCTACCTCAATCATAAATCTTTGGAATTATTTTTCTATCAAGTTCATCGGACATTTTGGTATACTTCGTTTTATTAAGCTTTATCTCATCCCTTTTAAGGACTAGCGTCCGATGACCTTTTATTGTGTTCGGTTCATTGGACGTACCGTTTTTGTACTGCGTCAGTGTTCCGAATTATTTGGGATTTGATTCATCGGATGTACCGTTGTACTACATCGATGTCTTTGCTATTTGATTCATCGGATGTACCGTTGTACTACATCGATGTCTTTGCTATTTGATTCATCGGATGTACCGTTGTACTACATCGATGTCTTTGCTATTTGATTCATCGGATGTACCGTTGTACTACATCGATGTCTTTGCTTTTGATTCACCGGATGTACCGTTGTACTACATCGATGTCTTTGCTTTTGATTCACCGGATGTACCGTTGTACTACATCGATGTCTTTGCTTTTGATTCATCGGATGTACCGTTGTACTACATCGATGTCTTTGCTTTTGATTCATCGGATGTACCGTTGTACTACATCGATGTCTTTGCTATTTGATTCATCGGATGTACCGTTGTACTACATCGATGTCTTTGCTATTTGATTCATCGGATGTACCGTTGTACAACATCGATGTCTTTGCTATTTGATTCATCGGATGTACCGTTGTACTACATCGATGTCTTTGCTTTTGATTCATCGGATGTACCGTTGTACTACATTGATGTCTTTGCTTTTGATTCATCGGATGTACCGTTGTACTACATCGATGTCTTTGCTTTTGATTCATCGGATGTACCGTTGTACTACATCGATGTCTTTGCTATTTGATTCATCGGATGTACCGATGTACTACATCGATGTCTTTTCTTTTGATTCATCGGATGTACCGTTTGAACTACATCGATGTCTTTGCTTTTGATTCATCGGATGTACCGTTGTACTACATCGATGTCTTTGCTATTTGATTCATCGGATGTACCGTTGTACTACATCGATGTCTTTGCTATTTGATTCATCGGATGCACCGTTGTACTACATCGATGTCTTTGCTTTTGATTCATCGGATGTAACGTTGTACTACATCGATGTCTTTGCTATTTGATTCATCGGATGTACCGTTGTACTACATCGATGTCTTTGCTATTTGATTCATCGGATGTACCGTTGTACTACATCGATGTCTTTGCTATTTGATTCATCGGATGTACCGTTTGTACTACATCGATTTCTTTGCTTTGGTTCATTGGGCGTACCGTTTTTGTACTACGCTGATGTCCCAAATTGTTTGAGTTTCTAGTTTTTCGGGCGTACCGTTTTTGTACTACGCCATTGCACCGGCTCAATTTTCTGCTATTCTTGACGTTCCCCACGTCTTTTTTCTACGGGAATGCCTTAGGGATTCCGGTTTTCATTCTTGAGCCCGGTGTTATTGTGGAAATTGAAGTTTCACCAGATTTCTTGCTAACTCTTTTGTGCACTTTATGGTGAACTTCCTATTTCAAAATTTTCTTTTGCGTTAATATGCTTCTATGGTTGTTACTTCATATATTTCCTTCTTACTTATTGCGAGGACGCAATTTCTTTAAGGAGGGGAGTCTGTAACAACCCGCATATTTATCGATTTTATATTTAAATATTTTATCGTTCGTCGGATTTTAGTCCGAAAAGCTACTTTTTGCATACGGTAGAATTAGGACTCGAGACCACCTCCATTGAGTTCAAAATGCCGTTTGCGACCTTTTTGAGTATAAGCTTCGATATGTTTGGAGAAAGTTGATTTTTGTTACTTTTTTCCGCTTAGGGCTTTGGTTGGGCTGAGCCAGTTAGCCACTTAACTCAGTTCCAACACTCTCCTCTTCATTCACTTCTCTTCTATTTTCCTAACACTCAAGCTCAAGCAAAAATGGAGGAAGAGAATGGGAAATAGAAATTCCTAAGCCCTAGCTTGCTTTGCAAATCCATCTCCTTGCTCCAAACTCAAGAAGAACCCCTTGGTAAGCATCTCCTTCTTCTTCTCCAACTCTTTCTCCATTCAATTTCAGAAATTTCCTAAACCTAATTTTGGGAATGTTTCTCTTTTAAGCTTAGATTCAAGCTTCTAGTGTTGAGATTGAAGAGTGCTTGTTCTTGCCATTGCTTTCAAGCTTCATCTTCATAAATTTTAGATCAAAGGTGAGATTTTTATCTCACATCTATGACTATAATTATCTTTGGTTGTTTGGAATGAATTCCTAACAGTTCTTCATGTGCATTTGCTCTTGATTTGGATTGGTTTTGTGAATACTCAAATTTTTTGGGTTTTTAAGTCAAATTTGTGTGAAATCCTTTTATGGATGTTTGATCATGTTTTTGGTGATGCACCGAGGAGCATATAGGGCCGGGTCGCCGATTGGCATAAACCCTTAGAGCCAATGTTCATCCGGTTGCATTTTGGAAGAGTTTGCTCTTCATTTGAATAAGGCTGAAAAACAGCCCAGGCATGATTCAGTCGACTGAAGAATTTTTGTGATTGATTGTTCTTACAATCTTCTTCGTGATTTGTCACTTTAAAAATATAAAGTTCTTCTATACTAGTAGTAAATATCAAAACTCTTTCCTCAAACGATTTCAATACTATTTTAATACCAAATTCGTTTATAAAACCGTTTTCCAACCTATTAGTATATACAAACCTTTACCTCACTCGTATGAGAAATCTAATTAAACGGCTTAGTAAAACAAGTGGTATGAAACGCTTGCGTTTACTTTGTCGGTTAATTCTTGGACTTGTTCGATTGAACCTCTTGTGACAATTTTCTAGTAGAGATTTACAATTTGTTCGTAAATATTTAAGTTAAGCAAGTGGTTATGGGACATGAAGCTAAACTCATATATTTAATAACTTAGTGTAATTGACACTTCTCGATGATCATGACGATCATTTTTGTGATTTAGACTAGCAATGTGCGATGTCTCTTTGTCTGCGTGGGAGACTAAACCCCGTTCGTGTGTCAAATTTGTGGGGTAGCAACCCACGGTCTTCGGACCATTCGTGTGTCAGGTCTTCGGACCATTCGTGTGTCAAATTATTGGCTAGCTACCAAGAGATAGCTTCTCGTTCATGTGTTACATCTGTTGGTGAGCTTTATTCTCCCGTTTGTGATAGGCCTCCCCCCCTTTTTTTGTGATTTCTGGATTTCTTGTGTAGATTTCTTGTAACAGCCCGCAAATC
This sequence comes from Allium cepa, assembly GCA_030765085.1. Classification (NCBI taxonomy): domain Eukaryota; kingdom Viridiplantae; phylum Streptophyta; class Magnoliopsida; order Asparagales; family Amaryllidaceae; genus Allium; species Allium cepa. Next base: position 602,935,262 of record CM060945.1, on the reverse strand, counting down.
CGTACCCCTTGAATCAACACTATTCTACCTCTATTAACTCAAGTGGCACAGAATTACGAACCATTAGGGTTAAAGAAGAAGAGATAGAAGAAGAAGAAACTAAACAATATCAGAATCTCACAGTCGCAGCGGAATAAAATATAATAGTAAATATAGAACTTTACACAAAAAGAAATCTATTCCTGTTTTATACATCATATCATCAGAGTGTCTCATACATCAACAATCACAAATCAGACATACCATACAATCATAGCAGCGGATAAATATATAGGTACATATAATACGTCTCGGACTCCAGCTCCTTTCCTGCTCCATAGCAACCTAACCTGAACAAATAATACTCGGTCTGACCCGAGCATTATAATAAAATAACACCCGAGTCAGTCTGGAATACCAGCTGATACTAAATATGCATCCAAATTGATTATTAAAGTTTCAAAAATCCTTTGAAAACAAAAGCATCTCGTAAGACCACGCCACAAATAAACATGTTGGGTTTTTACCTTACGATAGCTAAACTCTTTTTATAGAAATCCTCTGATATTATAATAGGGTCTATTTACAAATACTTATAAAATAGCCGAAATTGTTACATCTATTAAATTCCAGCTACTAGCCACCGAAGTGGGTAATAAAAACAAAACTCGTACAAGGCTCGTAGGGAGAATGGATTTCCAACAATGACTAGGCACTGGGGTACCACCTGTCACAGTACGGGGCCTAGATCACCGTACCGAGGACTACTCCCTTCATCCCCTGCAACACAAGGCCGGAACCATTCCTTACTGAACAGTCCTGAACAAGATAAACCCCGTGGTTGGCGCGACCAACCACCCACTAAGCCGAAAGATATAAGGGACATCTAGACAGGGGAAATATCTTGTCCTTCTTGGGCATGACCCACCTAACCTTGCTGCATATCCCCTGATTTTCAGTCATTCCCATTTGATGAGGCTTGAGGCTAAGCGTTACCTTTTTAGAACGTTTCACTTAGAATGCCCATCGTCCACCTGACGATGTTTCACAAGCATTCGTCCATACAAGTCCGTCCCGGGTTCGAACGGAACCGAAGGCACTACTCCTACTACATCCATTTTGGAAATATCCTCAGGATTAGTAGCGACTAGCCCTTGCACTTCATTGCTCCATCTTCGACTCCGAACACGTTTTATCGCACGAAAACATACAAATCGGATCGAAGTGGTTTTCGAGAAATAAATCTCGATCCCGGTCTCTTCGAAACGATCACGCATTGTCCAATATTGATAGTCGGTGATTTAACTATCAATTAATATTCATAAACATCCATAAGCATCCATCATACAATAAATAATATTCCACATTATTTATTTACCCCAAATATCTTTAAAAGATATATTTTCAAATTTTCAAAGCTCATTTGAAAACAATTTCCAAAACTCTTTCCTTACAAGGTAAATCCTTTACCATATGTTCCCATTGGAAATAACCAAGTTCAATTTATTTAGATTTAAAACAATTAAAACATTTTATTCTAAATATCCTTTAAAATAGGTAAATTTACTACTAATTATATACTTAAAATATAATTTCAAAATATTTGAAGCAAAACTATTTTATAGGATATAACTTGATTTAAACTAAGGTTTTAGTTAAACTATATTTTAAAAATAGAGTTGTAAAAAGATTAAGACTTATTGCAATATACTTAGGTCAAAACTAGATTTTTAAACAAATCCATTTGTAAAAGAATAATTACTTTACTATTACTAATTAATAAATAGTTACTTTAAAAATAATAATTTCCAAACACTCTCTTAAACAAGTTTAAACTTCAAAACTTTCTTTTTATAAAATCAGTTTAAACTCGAACTAGGTTTTTCCTAAGGAATTTCATTTCCACTTAAACATCACAGAAATCCTTCTCACGATTTCTGTCAATTTATTTCAATAACATAAATTTACTTTCACATGTATCAACTGATAACATTTCTCTTTGTTTATCATTCAGATTTTACAAATTTTCAATTACCATTCTAAATAGATTTCAAATTTAATTCTTTTAAATTCATTATTTAACAATATCCTTTATTCGTCTAAAATTCAATTTGTCCATTTATAATTAAATTATGGATTTATAATTTAACCAGCAATATTGCAATAAAATTTCATTTCAGTTTTCCATCCAACAGATTCAAATGTTTGTATTCCTATAAATTCCTTATTTGTTAATTCTTAATTTCTTTTGAAATCCCAATTTAATTTCTTATAGTCAAAACTCCAATTTTCTTTATAATTAACATTCTGGGTTTAAAGTTTATACCACAATATCTCAATACAATTTATTTCTGAAATTAATCAATCACGATATATAAACAGGCATCATCATCAACTATAAAAATATTACTACATTGTGAGGAATCCAGTTGGATCCCTCCAACCTGTTTTTCTCTGCATCCACAAATATTAGCACAACCAAATATATATATCAATTCAATTTGATAATAATTAACATATTCAACTAAACATCCAAACAAACAATCAATACTAGCTGTCTACTTTACTAGTATCCAGATTTGAGTGAGGATAACTCACCTTGAGTTTCGGCGAGCGTTCGAAATTTAAATTAAACCGAACAACGTTCGATTTAACCTAAATTTCTACTTGCCCGGAATGACTCCGGATCTGCGCCATCACGTAGTATTCTTTCCTGCGATTCCAAAGTCGCCAGTTTCGTTAAAATCGGATAACATATGAATTAGTTATGATTTTATAAAGATTTGATATAAATTTAAATTAATTTTTTTTTTTTTATACCGAAGCAGATTGGGCCTTAGAAACGAACAAGCAATCAAGGCCGTTGCCTTCTTCTTCTCGAACGCGTCACTCCAGAAATTTGAACCCATCAATTGCCGATTAGGGTTCGAAATCGATGCAACTCCAAACCCATCGAGCTCGATCGGAGCTCGCCACCACGAAGCCCATCGCGACGCGCACGCACGGCCAGGAAATGGCTGAGCTCGGTCAACCCTAGGTCGCGCAAAACGCAACTCTACGGCCGACGCATGCGACCCCTTTTCTCCCTACATGCTGCGCTAAACCCCATCACACCCGTTCAGAACGAAGATCTCACAGCCCTCCTCGATTCTCCAGTTGAAATTTTTTGAAAATAACTAGTGGATTAGGAGATCTAGGAGGAAGAACGGTATTCATTTTCGGCCATTAGACAATTAGAAATGGCGGCTAGAGATTATGTTTAGGGTTTAGAGAGATAACGTTTATATAATTATTTAATATTATTTAATTAATAAAAATTCCCAATTTAACCACTTATGCAAACGAACTCCAATGTACGCATTTCGACAGGCGATCCTAGGGTTTTTCCGCGTTCCGGACACAATGGAACAAGTTTCGTAAGCTAATTCGGTCATACGTGCGAGTTACGAAATTAAACGATCAATTTAAAATTAAATCGGTTAACACGATTTCGATACGTTTTGAGCTGCCACGGTCAAACGACAACTCCGATTGCTACGAAAATTGAAATCCGATAATAACTAACTATTACGGATCCAATAGAACTAGTTTCGTCGAATTCTGAGACTGTGCCCCGGAAGGCTATTTTAACCCGTCTATTAATTAAGCAATTTTCGAAATTATCGAAATCACTCAAAATTTCCACTTTTAAAATGTTATTAACTTAACAATAATTCATATAACATTTATAAACACATTAAAATCATTTCGGCTCATTCCGAACCAAAATCTGATTATTTTCATTTTAATAATATTAAATTCGTTTTTAAATTATTATAAAATTCCAAATATTAATTTATGGACCTCAAAATTAATCTATAATTTCCACCATGCTATTTACACTCAGATTTCCCCAGATAAATTTTTAAAATCATTTTATCACTATTTACGTCCAGAATTTCTTTTATTTCAATTCTGAATATTATATTATTATTGTTCAATTTTCAAATTAAATCCACACCTTAGAAATTTTAACTTGTTAATATAATTTAAACCAATTCCTTTAGTTTAAAATAAATTTTAAACCCATAGTAAACATTTAAAATGAATTAAATGTTCACAAATCCCATACTCAAAATTCTGGGATGTTACATTCCTCCCCCCTTATAAAAATTTCGTCCCCGAAATTTGTATAAGGTAGAACATACTCTCAAACCCATTTACTTATCCCATTTGCTTAGTTAAAAGCTTATATACACTTCACAAAATCCTTTTTGCTCAATTCCCAAACCTATTTGCTTTACTTATCTCTAAAGCTTTAATTTTAACTTATAACTTCACAAGTTACTTAATTTTTCCAAAATCCAAAAATTTTTCTAACTCCCAAAATTTACGGAAAATTTTGGCAGAGTCACCCCTGTATGGAGGAGCTTCTGCGACATCGCAGGATACACAAATATATATACATCGGCCCACACGGCCGGAAACCAAAATATAACACAATATATATATCATTTTCCCAATTTTATTTGCGTAGGCGTACCTTTTTAGCAAATTTTTAATAGCAAGCAGCTAATATAATGCATATACGCACTCCAACTCTCTCAAACGCCTCCCGCACCTGTGCTTACTCAAACAAATTCATCAGTTATCAAAATATGAGCAATTTAACATCATTTCCAATATAAATGCAAGCCAAACATAACTATTTACATTCCAAACAACACTTTGCATAGTTTCCTAAGTAAATCCATATTTTATAACATGCACAAGGTTCATTTTCCCATGCTAATTCCAAGTTATCTCATTCAAAGGATTTACATACACGGTTTGCTATGTTCCATTCATATTTATATCAACCAATTCACATTATTTCAATATGATTAACATATGCTTCACTAACAGAAATCTATTCTAATTCAATTCTAAATAGATTTACAAACTAACTTCATTTCCAATTTTGAAGCATTTACATTTCTCTAATAATTCATTTATATGCAACATTATTTGATTTGATTTACAATCAAATCCTCATTTCCAATTTGAAGCACTCACATTTCTTTTATGCCTATGTCCATTCAAATGCAAAATTACTTAATTAGGTTGTATTTATCTAATTAATTTAAAACCATCTTTATTTTCAGTTTGGAACAATTGCATTTCTTTTATGATTCACTTGTATTAATATACAAAATTATTTACTACAATTCTAATCTATTTCCATTTATTCAAAACCAACTTAGTAGTTATTTAAACAACTCAATTTTAATATCTACAATTTCTCATGTCATTCAAGCAAAATCATCACTTCAACCTATACCCATTTCAAAATTAATTTCAGTTTAGATTTATATCAATTTTATGCAATCCTGCATAGTACTCAATCCAAGCATTTTTATTCCATTTCAATATTTAATTCTTATTCACACTTCAAAACCATCATTTAAGTTCGAATTAATAACATCCCATTCTATTTTATTTACAGCCCAACATTCTTGGTTTATCACAATTATTGAATTATATCTCAAATCTTATATTTCCAATTCATTATCTAATAGATTTATATGAATATCATTCCACTTACAATTCAATTTTTAAATAAACATTGGAGAAGTTATTAATTTAAAATCCATTATTTAACCATACCCCTTTATATCTTCTTATATCAATTTTTATTTCCATTTGATTCTCAATCAATCAATTCCAATCTATTTATAAATTTGAATGCTCTTTGTTTATTTATTCAATCCATTTACAAATTTAGTTTATTAACAAAGATTCCATTTAAATTATTTCACTCATTTGAATTTTACTTACAATTCAAAACCTTCATCATTATAGCTAATTCCATTATACATTCATACTTCCAATATTTATTACCACAATTTAAACCCCAATCCAAAATCAGGATTTTTATTTACCTTCACATTTTGACTGACTATCATATTCTATCCATTACAATACAAATTCCATTAATTTGTAACTTAATTCAGTCAATAACCTAATCCATATTAGTTTTCAATCCACTTTCTTAATTCACTATGAATTCATTTATAATATCACCATTTTCCAATCATTTCATTTAGCAAATTTAGATTTCTACCTTTCCTTTTTACTCCTTTTTAATAGAATCTAAATTTCTTTCAATATTATTTATTACTCAACTGAAATTCAATTACAATTTCATTATCATAGCAAATTTCATCTTCCCAATACATAAGTCCAAGACTTATTTGCCAACATAAGAATATCCACATTTATGTTCTCACTTTACATTTAATTTATGGACAAAATTTAAATTTGCCACACCATTAAACTCTTTTCATTAATGAATTTCAATTTTACTTACATTCAAAAATTTGGATTGCTTACTCAAATCTGTTTTCCAATTTATAATCTCAAATTTAAATTATATCACTTAACAACTTAAGGATATGATCTTCATTATGCAATTATAAACAATTTTACATTTCACCTTTATATCCAATTTACTTTAATTCCAATTCATCTAGATTTAATTAAATTTCAAATTCTCAATTTTAAATTTTCCATTTCATTTAGATTCACTTCCATCTCAATTTCACAATTTTAATTCTCTAAATACAAGTTCAAAACTTGTTTACCTAGTGAAATTCATTCACTTCATTATATCTCACTTTACCTTATCTCAATCCACATTCATTTGAGATTAAATTTGGATCTTCCATACCATTCCTCTATTTCCATCTGTGATTATAATTTCATTTTATTTATATAAGTTCACCAACTTATTTACTTTAAAAGCCTATATAGCTCATTTTACTCATCCACATTTTGTAATCACAAATTCCAAATTCCATTTGCATATGTATATACATCTGAATTCTTAAGGATACAAATTTCCTTAATTTAATTCTTTGCAAATTTTAAATTCATAATCCCAGCTAAAGCATAACACTTACTAGCTTGTGGGAATAATCCATTACACATGACCTACAATTTCAAAGCCAACTTACATTTTAATTCAATCCAAATCATTTTTATTTTAAGTCCAATTTATTTTACTTATCCAGGTTTAATTCAAATTTCAATTCACTTCAACATATTTTAGCCACTTTCATTTGCTTAAGTCAAGTTTTAATTCTAAGATTAAAATTTTCATTTCTTCCTTCTTATTAGCATCAACTTTACGTAATAAATCCAATACTTAATCCAATTTTAAATTTACACATTATATAATTAGAATTTTCCCAGAATTCAATTTACCCGGTTTTATTTCAAAACCATTTCGAAATAATAATCAATACCTACCCATTAGGTATATCAAATCAAATCCCCAGGTTTTCCAAAACAACTTGTTTATACTAAAACAAATCTTCCTCCTTTGAAATTTCCCAAACAACTAGCATACCCAAAATCCAAACAATACCTTAACCAAGTACTAGGGAAGCAATCCATCACTTTAGAAACTCGAAAATGAATTCTAATGATGTGGCCAGCATCATAAGGATTATTTTCCAGCGACTGAAGTGAGTTCAATGCTTCTTACTTTCCCAAATTCATTTCAAAACAGTTGCCATTCAAAAATACTTCTCAAAACAATATTCCATTATTGCCTTTCAAACACTTGGAAAAAATACTATCAAACATTTCCAAGATTTTAAATTTCCAAACCTTTGGTTTTCAATCTATTTAAAATCTTTTTCAAAACTTCCGGGATTTAAATTCTGGTTTAATTCAAATTTAGTTATTCTCTTTTGTAAAATTTATATTCACGGTACTTATTTGGTTATGACCATTTCCAATTTTAAATTAAAGGTTGGATTCTTATTTGCACCATATTAATTAATTCTATTTGGTTATAAACCATTTTAATATTTTATATTCTTATTAGCTTATTACTTCAAATTTTGATCAAATTCAAAATTCTTACTTGATCATGGTATTAACAACCAACAAACACCCAATATATAATAAGCTAGAGAATCATTTCTTTTATACCAAAATATAATTTTGGGAAAAATTATTTTATTTACCCATCTTTAAAAACAATTCTATGCCGGTTTATCTTGTTCAAGAGTTTAGAAACCCCTATCGATACGGTTGTACTTCCCGTACCGACCAGAATTCATAAACACTCAACCGATAAGTCAACACAGTATAAAAACAATTTTTATATGCACTAACAAGTACGCTCTCATATCTATTATTACTCTCAACTCATTATAGAGTACTATTGACTCTGTTAATGAGTAATTACCCCCACCAAAGCCTAGGTTGTCGCCAACCTAAGCTCTGATACCAAGTGTAACAGCCCGCAAATCCGTACCCCTTGAATCAACACTATTCTACCTCTATTAACTCAAGTGGCACAGAATTCCGAACCATTAGGGTTAAAGAAGAAGAGATAGAAGAAGAAGAAACTAAACAATATCAGAATCTCATAGTCGCAGCGGAACAAAATATAATAGTAAATATAGAACTTTACACAAAAAGAAATCTATTCCTGTTTTATACATCATATCATCAGAGTGTCTCATACATCAACAATCACAAATCAGACATACCATACAATCATAGCAGCGGATAAATATATAGGTACATATAATACGTCTCGGACTCCAGCTCCTTTCCTGCTCCATAGCAACCTAACCTGAACAAATAATACTCGGTCTGACCCGAGCATTATAATAAAATAACACCCGAGTCAGTCTGGAATACCAGCTGATACTAAATATGCATCCAAATTGATTATTAAAGTTTCAAAAATCCTTTGAAAACAAAAGCATCTCGTAAGACCACGCCACAGATAAACATGTCGGGTTTTTACCTTACGATAGCTAAACTCTTTTTATAGAAATCCTCTGATATTATAATAGGGTCTATTTACAAATACTTATAAAATAGCCGAAATTGTTAAATCTATTAAATTCCAGCTACTAGCCACCGAAGTGGGTAATACAAACAAAACTCGTACAAGGCTCGTAGGGAGAATGGATTTCCAACAATGACTAGGCACTGGGGTACCACCTGTCACAGTACGGGGCCTAGATCACCGTACCGAGGACTTCTCCCTTCATCCCCTGCAACACAAGGCCGGAACCATTCCTTACTGAACAGTCCCGAACAAGATAAACCCCGTGGTTGGCGCGACCAACCACCCACTAAGCCGAAAGATATAAGGGACATCTAGACAGGGGAAATATCTTGTCCTGCTTGGGCATGACCCACCTAACCTTGCTGCATATCCCCTGATTTTCAGTCATTCCCATTTGATGAGGCTTGAGGCTAAGCGTTACCTTTTTAGAACGTTTCACTTAGAATGCCCATCGTCCACCTAACGATGTTTCGCAAGCATTCGTCCATACAAGTCCGTCCCGGGTTCGAACGGAACCGAAGGCACTACTCCTACTACATCCATTTTGGAAATATCCTCAGGATTAGTAGCGACTAGCCCTTGCACTTCATTGCTCCATCTTCGACTCCGAACACGTTTTATCGCACGAAAACGTACAAATCGGATCGAAGTGGTTTTCGAGAAATAAATGTCGATCCCGGTCTCTTCGAAACGATCACGCATTGTCCAATATTGATAGTCGGTGATTTAACTATCAATTAATATTCATAAACATCCATAAGCATCCATCATACAATAAATAATATTCCACATTATTTATTTACCCCAAATATCTTTAAAAGATATATTTTCAAAATTTCAAAGCTCATTTGAAAACAATTTCCAAAACTCTTTCCTTACAAGGTAAATCCTTTACCATATGTTCCCATTGGAAATAACCAAGTTCAATTTATTTAGATTTAAAACAATTAAAACATTTTATTCTAAATATCCTTTAAAATAGGTAAATTTACTACTAATTATATACTCAAAATATAATTTCAAAATATTTGAAGAAAAACTATTTTATAGGATATAACTTGATTTAAACTAAGGTTTTAGTTAAACTATATTTTAAAAATAGAGTTGTAAAAAGATTAAGACTTATTGCAATATAGTTAGGTCAAAACTAGATTTTTAAACAAATCCATTTGTAAAAGAATAATTACTTTACTATTACTAATTAATAAATAGTTACTTTAAAAATAATAATTTCCAAACACTCTCTTAAACAAGTTTAAACTTCAAAACTTTCTTTTTATAAAATCAGTTTAAACTCGAACTAGGTTTTTCCTAAGGAATTTCATTTCCACTTAAACATCACAGAAATCCTTCTCACGATTTCTGTCAATTTATTTCAATAACATAAATTTACTTTCACATGTATCAACTGATAACATTTCTCTTTGTTTATCATTCAGATTTTACAAATTTTCAATTACCATTCTAAATAGATTTCAAATTTAATTCTTTTAAATTCATTATTTATCAATATCCTTTATTCCTCTAAAATTCAATTTGTCCATTTATAATTAAATTATGGATTTATAATTTAACCAGCAATATTCCAATAAAATTTCATTTCAGTTTTCCATCCAACAGATTCAAATGTTTGTATTCCTATAAATTCCTTATTTGTTAATTCTTAATTTCTTTTGAAATCCCAATTTAATTTCTTATAGTCAAAACTCCAATTTTCTTTATAATTAACATTCTGGGTTTAAAGTTTATACCACAATATCTCAATACAATTTATTTCCGAAATTAATCAATCACGATATATAAACAGGCATCATCATCAACTATAAAAATATTACTACATTGTGAGGAATCCAGTTGGATCCCTCCAACCTGTTTTTCCCTACATCCACAAATATTAGCACAACCAAATATATATATCAATTCAATTAGATAATAATTAACATATTCAACTAAACATCCAAACAAACAATCAATACTAGCTGTCTACTTTACTAGTATCCAGATGTGAGTGAGGATAACTCACCTTGAGTTTCGACGAGCGTTCGAAATTTAAATTAAACCGAACGACGTTCGATTTAACCTAAATTTCTACTTGCCCGGAATGACTTCGGATCTGCGCCATCACGTAGTATTCTTTCCTGCGATTCCAAAGTCGCCAGTTTTGTTAAAATCGGATAACATATGAATTAGTTATGATTTTATAAAGATTTGATATAAATTTAAATTAAATTTTTTTTTATACCGAAGCAGATTGGGCCTTAGAAACGAACGAGCAATCAAGGCCGTTGCCTTCTTCTTCTCGAACGCGTCACTCCAGAAATTTGAACCCATCAATTGCCGATTAGGGTTCGAAACCGATGCAACTCCAAACCCATCGAGCTCGATCGGAGCTCGCCACCACGAAGCCCATCGCGACGCGCACGCACGGCCAGGAAATGGCTGAGCTCGGTCAACCCTAGGTCGCGCAAAACGCAACTCTACGGCCGACGCATGCGACCCCTTTTCTCCCTACATGCTGCGCTAAACCCCATCACACCCGTTCAGAACGAAGATCTCACAGCCCTCCTCGATTCTCCAGTTGAAAATTTTTGAAAATAATTAGTGGATTAGGAGATCTAGGAGGAAGAACGATATTCATTTTCGGCTATTAGAGAATTAGAAACGGCGGCTAGAGATTATGTTTAGGGTTTAGAGAGATAACGTTTATATAATTATTTAATATTATTTAATTAATAAAAATTCCCAATTTAACCACTTATGCAAACGAACTCCAATCTACGCGTTTCGACAGGCGATCCTAGGGTTTTTCCGCGTTCCGGACACAATGGAACAAGTTTTGTAAGCTAATTCGGTCATACGTGCGAGTTACGAAATTAAACGATCAATTTAAAATTAAATCGGTTAACACGATTTCGATACGTTTTGAGCTGCCACGGTCAAACGACAACTCCGATTGCTACGAAAATTGAAATCCGATAATAACTAACTATTACGGATCCAATAGAACTTGTTTCGTCGAATTCCGAGACTGTGCCCCGGAAGGCTATTTTAACCCGTCTATTAATTAAGCAATTTTCGAAATTATCGAAATCACTCAAAATTTCCACTTTTAAAATTTTATTAACTTAACAATAATTCATATAACATTTATAAACACATTAAAATCATTTCGGCTCATTCCGAACCAAAATCTGATTATTTTCATTTTAATAATATTAAATTCGTTTTTAAATTATTATAAAATTCCAAATATTAATTTATTGACCTCAAAATTAATCTATAATTTCCACCATGCTATTTACACTCAGATTGCCCAAGATAAATTTTTAAAATCATTTTATCACTATTTACATCCAGAATTTCTTTTATTTCAATTCTGAATATTATATTATTATTGTTCAATTTTCAAATTAAATCCACACCTTAGAAATTTTAACTTGTTAATATAATTTAAACCAATTCCTTCAGTTTAAAATAAATTTTAAACCCATAGTAAACATTTAAAATGAATTAAATGTTCACAAATCCCATACTCAAAATTCTGGGATGTTACATTTCTAGAATTTGTGTTTCACCAATTTTTCGTGATTTCCATTGATAAGTCTTATCGATATTTGTGCATTGGTGAATTTGTGTGTCATTGACTTTTGTGATTTCTGGATTTCTTGTGTAGTCTTCTGGAATTTGTGCGTCGTTGTCTTTTGCGATTGACCTTGATATTATCGTCAATATTTGTGGTTTGATGAACGAAACAAAGAGTATGACACTTCTTGGATTCTTGTGTTGATTTTGTGATATTGGTTAATCTCTTGTTGATTATCAACTACTTATATATCACAACTTGGCCTTGTGATTATTATGTGTTTAGTCATAACTCTGATTCTATATCGTTTCATCTGATATCTATAGTTAGACGGATCCGTTTATTATTTTCTTATTAAATAATACTCGGGTCAGACCGAGATGTTACAGGTGCTTCTGCTTGACTTCTCTCTTGGGATTGATTTCTCTTGCTTTTGGTTAACTACTTAGATTAGTAGTTTTTGTTGTATACATTTGAGATGTAGACTCCATAATGTATACTTATTCTTTTGTGTAGTTCGTGTAACTATTCTCTTGTGATATTGTGGATCTTTTTAGACCACTACTCTGATGTACACTTTCTAGTGTAATATTCATATCTTATTCTGCCTTTGTGATATGAATTGTCTGTGACTGATTTGTGTTATGCTTATTTCTATATTTGTTTTCCGAAGGATTTATATAGCCACCGTGTAGTAGCTTTGAGTTTGTGTCGGTATGTCGGATTTCCTCTTAAAATAGAATGCATGTTATATTATCTGACATATCGGTGCTCGCGCAAAGAAATTACATGGATGGTCGCTCCTCAACAGCCTTATTCTCCGTGCTAGTCGACAGCATTCACCGTAATGTTCTTGTCTAGTGTAGGTATAGAGGTGGGGTGTCACAACAACAATACAACACAAGAAATCAGTGGCTCAACTCATGCGACTCCACGGTATACGACATAAGGGATCAGCGACTTAAGAAATAACATGCCGCCTAACTGAGCGACTTAAGAAGATGGCGGTATAAGTGAACGGCTTTGATTTCTTGAACGACTTAAGGAGCTAGCGGCACAAGAAATATGGCTTAAGAATGAGCGACATAAGATGTAAGTGACTTAAGGAATGGGCGACATAAGCGACATAGGCGACTTAAGCTTCAGAATGACTTAAGGGGTGTGACTTAAGGAATGTGGCTTCCGGGAACGACCTAAGAGATGCGGCTTTGTTTCCTTGATTTGTTAGGTCGTTGATCCACTTAAGTTGGTGCGACTTATGGAAATCCCGATGCGCTGATGGTTGGGGATCCTTAAGGTCGTGGAGCGACTTATGTGGTTGCGACTCAATATGGCGTGACTCATAGCAGGCCGAGCAACTTAAGGAACTGTGAATATCATGGTGCGCTGCATCAGATTCACAAGATAAGAATATATAAAACAACGAAAACTTAAAATAATAACTTGATTATAATATAACTTCACAATTGCTTCATAAATAAGTCAATTACCAAATACAACATCCTTATCTCAATACCCGTCATGTCTTATGAAATAAAAATTCATAATTTCAAAATCAGAGTACATAATATCCCTCATAATAAACCAGTACATAGAAAGAACAAAAGCTAAAATAAAAGAAATACATAGTAGAGAACTCCCTCAAGAAACCGCCAAGTAACCACAATCTACTATCTTCACCCTTAATTGCCTCTGGGGAAAGGGAAGGGGAAAATAGAGGAGAAGGTCGGACTAAAAGTCTGATGAATGATAGTAATTACTACAGTCTTTAAGCAAGATAAAATTAATAGACTCTACAACAGTTCTAGTACAAAGATGAAATGAAGGAAATAGGAAAGAGACAAACTGAAAATAATTACGATTAAATATTGCTCAATTTGTAAGATAGGTTAGCTTTGATTGCTTGCACTTGTCCTTCATTTGTGCTTTGATTAGGCTGAATTCCTTATCATGTAATTAGGATGTAACCCTTATTCTACCCTTTTTGATTGGTCTTCTACTCCATAGACCTTACTATGGATCGGCCGCTATATAACTCCCTACATAGTAGCCAATGATATCTACAAAAGATGCACAAAGCAACAGCTGTGGATCCAAACGACATATATAGCTCCGTACACAGAAGGTAACGGTGTATACGAAAGACACCCGTACTAAGCGTTTGGAACTCATAGCTATTACTGAGCAACTGAATGGAAATTGCATGCGTAACTACCACCATGCCCATGCTACCTTTTTCTCTACCTACTGGGTCTTCTTATTACCTCAACATATAGCATAAGCATGCCTCTCATCCCATTTTAGGCTAACGTATTGTCCATAGAAAATAAGGGTAATGCTGTTGGTATTGGCACATCATCCAACCAACATGTGAGACCACTGTTTCGTCTAATAAGGAATGCTATTTGGTACAGGTCCTACTTTCATCTTTTCTTATTAACTTAGATAAATTATTTAAATAATCCTTTATTATCATTTTTACCTTCTACGCTTATTAATTTATCCCAAGTCTTAAAATAAGCCCCATTCTAATCTTTTTCTTATTATAACCTACATTATAATCTTGCTCATTACTTAACCCAAGCTTTAAGGGTGAAAATAATTTTCTTTCATCTTTTAGTTGCAATTCTACGTTATGACTAAGCCAATTAATTAGTTTAATTCTAATCATAATTAGGCATAATTTCAGCCCAATTTCATTTATATTACAGCCTTTATAATTTACATCTCATAATTATAAATAGGCCAATTTCTTTAATTCTGTCTGATTAATATCATAATTAAGCATAATTTTAATCTTAATTCCATTTTATTACAATCTTTATAATTTACGTCTTATGTTTTGTTATTTCATAATTCTTATAATTTAATCCAACTTCGCGTATTCTAATCCATACGCGAAGAAGCAGGAGAAATAAAAGAAAATTCAAAATAGAAGAAAATTCAAGGCGTAGGAAGAAAATGTAAATAATGCATAGATAACAGTAAATAGATTAAAATATTATAAGTGAACGGTAAATAAATGACAAAATTATATGTAACAACCCTGTGTTTTTGATTATTTTAATTGTTTATTTAATTATTTTATTTGAATTCCTGATTTAAAAACTTTATTTTATTCATTAATATGGATAAATTTTGTTATTTTAAATATAAATTTTTGTGTGAATTATAATTTCAAAAATGAACAAATAGAATATTTTCTAGAAAATGTGCATTTTGGTCAATATGGTCAAACTTTGACTTTTAAATTTGAAATTTAAATATTTGAATTCTTGAATTTAATCTTTTATTATGATAAAAATTAAATTCCAAGAATACTGCTTTTCGTTTCGTTGAAATCCGATTTATATTGTGAAATATATGATTTTTACAATGTTGTGTGTAAATTGATTTATTTAACAATTTTGTTTATTTTAATTTATATAAATAATATTTTTATTTGTCATATCTAATTCTAATTTGTGTATATGTCTGCAATATGTCATGCTATGTGTATATTTTATTTTTAAAACATTTTAAAAGTGTTGTAGTTATTTTTCCAAAAAATAGTAATATTTTGTTTTCAATTTTCAATACTAGTTTACATATAATAACTATTTTCTTATATTTTTCTATATTTTCTAGAATTTATTTATTCATTTCATTTTTAATTTATATTTTATTCATTTTACTTTTATTTACATGATTTTATTTTGGTTTATTTGCATAAAAGAAAATGTTAAATTGAAGAGGCAAAAACTCTTTATTTCTTTTGTCTTTTTATCTACTCATCCCTTCATGTTTTGACCAACTTTTCCCAAGGCTAATAGCATGAGTTTTTTTATGCGTTTCACGTAAAAAACACCTTTTCTTACTTCACTTCTCATGCAAGTTCAGATCTGAGAAAAAAAGTGGTAACGTCTTCTTCCTTTTTCCACCTTTTCTCTTCATTTTTATTGATTTTTCCTTGATTTTGCCTTGGAACCTTCATGCTTTTGCTCGGCCATTGCCCTCCACCACCTCCTCCGACCAACTCCACCACCATCCATGGCCACTTCACCCTCCTTTCCATCTATCTTGACCAGGCCGTGACCTTGCTATTGATGGTTGCGCCACAAAACTCCTCAAACCCTTCAATATTGCCATAGCCGAGCTTATAGTGCAACACCCTTTCATTTTTCACCTTGTTCACCTCCATAGCCGCCACCCTCCTGATCCTCCACTACCTCTAGCCTCCACTCTAGACCCCACCTGACCTTCACCTTGCATGACCGAACCCAAACCATGTCAGGCCGAACCCAAAGTGTGCACACAAACCCACTTATTTGCCTTAAACTCTTGATCTTCCTTTATGTTGTAACTTATACCACTTCAACTACTTCGTAGCCGTGCACATGCATGCATATCCTAGCCCAAATCATCACTATGGCCGAGCATACATGAGCCCTAGGCCGAGCATTGAAGGTTGAGCCAATGGTCAAAATCAATTTTTTCATTTTGCTTTTATTTCTATTGTTTTAATATGTATATTTGGGTTGAAATTGTATCTATATTTGTCTTGTTTTATGTGTTGTTCACAAGATCACTAGTTTGGTTCTTTTCCTACTCAAGTCAAAAGTTGTGTTATCGTGCTTTTGGGATTCGTTTGTGTGCTTTGTCGTGCTATCTCCAGCTTGAAACAAGTGGGTAATCACACTTGACATATTTACTTATATAAACTGTGAAGTGAGACCAAGTGAAATTGTAAAACTGCTATATCATGTTATACCTGCCAGTTATATGATTTATATGATGTTCACCCAATTAATAAACCTGTTGTATCATCTGTACTACCATATGTTACTATACTGTTTATTTATATTAGTTTATCACACTGCCAGTTCCCTGTAGAACAGAATCACTATGGGTTGAAATAATATATACCCGAACGGACTTTAGAATATGGAAAATCGTCATGGGCTGAAATGATAGGCTTGAGCGATTTTTATTTATTTTATTTTAATTGGATTGTGGGTTTGAAATGATAAAACCCAAATTTTTGTTTGTAAATTACGTATTGAAATGATACATTATCCGTATCACTTGACCTAGGTTAGAAATATTATACAGTCCCATGATTAATGTATTTGAAATGTTAATTTATGATAATTTAATTTAAATTTGAATTTATATGATTTTTATAAAGTTTTAATGATTTTTTGTACAAGTTAAAATGTTATATAAATGAATAATTAAGTTGAAATTTGAAATATAACTTAAATTGGAAATTTGGGAATTTTGTTTAAAAGTGAATTTTTAAATTAAGTAAATGAAATGAAAAATAAGTTATATTTTGAAATGATAATTTAAACTTAAGTGTTAAGTTAAATTTTAAAATATATAGAATAGAAATTGATATGCTTGAATTAAATAAGTAAATTACATTAAAAAAATTGATTTATGTATAAAATTTACTTTATAAAAATCATAAATTAAAGGGTATTTAAATGATTGTTTGAGAAATGTAAAATATGTTTTTTATAAGTTAAAATGGATTAAATCAAAGTTTAATTGTTTATGAAATTGTGTTGAAAATTTGGAATTTAATTAATAGCATTTTAGAAATGCTATCATTTCTGAAGTAAAGGATGTTACAGCATTTCTAAGTGCTGTAGTTGATACAAATGAACTAAAAGGCTAAAATGAATTAAGGGCTATTACAGCACTTTGTAAGTGCTGTAGTTGTAGAAGATAAACTTGAACACTATTACAGTAGTTTAAATGCTGTCTTTGCTTAATTGAATTGTTTTCAAATGTAACTTACCATAGCATTCTCTAAATGCTGCGAAAGTTGAAATTTCACCGTTTTAATAAATTTAAGTGAATAAATGAACTCTGAAAGGAATAAATTTTCGCATTTATATTTGATTATTAAGTATAATAACTTTATTTTAATTGGTTTAAATGGAGTAATTTGATTTGTAATATAAACCATTTTGAAATGTGATTTGGAATGGTATTTAATTTAAATAAAATTAATGAGGTTTTGGAAGGATACGATATTTTAATATTTTAAAATGAATTTGAAACGATATTGAATTTTGAAATGATATTTGGTTTTCGAAGAATAAATTACCATTTTTTAATTTTAACCGTGGGTACACTTCCCTTTATGCCTTGTGATTTAGGATGTATTTTATTAGTGGTTTAACGGATCCTTAGAGGATGGACGATCCCAAGCGTCCTTTAAGTTATTGTGCATTACTATTACAGTTCACTTGAGTTGGTTTACATTATATAACTATGTATGTCTTTACTCGAGTGTTTTGTATTTGACTTTACGCTCAGGTCAGCCTGAGTATTCACAACTTAGCTTTGGATTTCCCTTTCTGGAGCAAAGAATTGCTGGAGATTTTGCTTATCTAGTTATCTATACCTTTCAGTTTCAGTTGTCTATTTTAGCTCTTGTATTTAAAAACCTCTATGTATTTGAGATTTCTATTGTATATGTTTCAGACTGATATTATGTATTTTGTTTTGAGATTTTGTTATAGTAGCTTCATGAACTACTATGGTATTTTAATTTCCGCTGCGAGTTATTGTGATACTTCTGTGTCAGTGATTCTATGAATGTATTTTATTTGCTCCAAATTTTATTACAATGCGGTGTTTTGTGCAATTCAAGTCCGACATGTATGGATGCGAATAGCTGCAAATATCGGGTTGTTACATAATAATTAACAGAAATAAACTAAAATTGCTGAAAGGAAATAGACTGAAAATAATTCTAAATACTGCAAATAAACTACTGAAAATGTTATTCCTAAAACCATAGTAAACTACAACTATTGGAAACCCTATTATTTTAAATTAGTTAAAGAAATCTTAAAATAATTACAATCACTCACCTCTGTCCTTAGCTCTTCCATTTAGGCCTTCATGGATCTACTTAGGGTTGTTGAAATATTTTTATTAAAAAGATTCTTTCCTAGGAACATTATTCTTTTTAGGGTCTGTATCAACCAGGAATTTTGGGTCGTTACATTTTGAACATTTAATCCATTTTAAATGTTAAATGTGAATTTTGAATTGATTTTGAAATAAGAATTTTGTTAAATCAATAGAATTTAGTTGTAATTTTCAATATGGAAATTCAATTAAAATTTGAATAATAATTAAATATTTTGGAATCAGAATAATTTGTGAATCTGGATGTAAATAGTTATGAAAATGGTTTCTAAGGTTTATTTTAAGTTTAGTTTGATTTGAATTTTTCTACTGGATTTTTAGATGGAATTAAAAGTCGATAATTTAAATTTTGAATTTTTTATCAATTTAATAATGGAATTTAATAATATAATAGTGTAAATAAACAGATTTTGATTCAAGGTGAATGAGAACGGTTTCTAATGTGAATATAAATTCTGTACGATTTATAATAAAGTTAATAAAGTTTTAAAAGAGAAGTATTTAAAGGATTTCGACGATTTTGAAAATCGCTCGAATTGATCGACGAGTTAAAATAGCCTTCCGGGGCACAATCTCGGAATTCGACGAAGCTAGGTCCATTTGATCCATAATAGTTAATTATTATCGGATTTCAAATTTCGTAGCGTTTGGAGTTACCGTTTGCTCGTACGGGTGAGAAATACGTTGAAAATTAAAGTCGAAAATTTAATATTCAAACTCGATTCAAAAAGCTATCTTCAACATATGATCAAATTAGCCTCTGAAACACATTCCATTGTGTCGGAATGCGGGTAAAACCTTATAAACACCTAGCCGCATGTCCAGTTTGGAGTTCGTTTGAAAATGATCGCTAAATTTAAAATAATATTAAAATATTCTATGTACGTATATATACGTGGATAAAAATCAGAGCCTAGGGTTTTTGGTCTCAGCCGCCATGAAATATTTCATTGGTCGAAAAACAACGTGCCTTCTCCTCCATTTTTCTTCAAATTCAAGAGCTTATACCAAAATGTTCCAACTATGAAGTCGTAGAGGACTCCGAGCTCTACGATATTGATGGTGGCGATCGAAATCATAGCTTCGGGTTGTCGGCAAATCGCGATCGAAGGGCAAACATTTATGCGTGGTTTCAGCGACTAAGGGATGACCGAGCTTCGCCATATCTCAACCGATGGTGGGAGACATAGTGGGCTATGTCGTGGTGGTCTTCGATCGAATTAGATGGCAGCGTAGTGGTTGCAAAATTTCGTGAGAGGAAGGCCGCGTTGGGTTCGGCTAACCTGGAAATGAACGCGGTGAAGAAGAAGGTTTTCATAGCCAGATTTCTTCTGCTAGTAACGTACGGCCCGATCTTGTTTAGTTTAATTTTTTTAATACTAAAAGAAATTATGTAACGACCCTGAATCGACCTTCGAAAATCGGCACCGAATACGACACTCGTATTCAAATGCCGCAGATCCAAACGTCGAATCTGGCTCGCCGGAGCTTATAACACATTAAGTATAACAACACAGTGGAAGAAAAAGAATAACATATATCATATATACATCATTGATACAACATCTGATGCAATATGATACAACAGACGATACAAAAGATATCATTATACATCAGAGATATGATACAAGATAAAAGCAGCGGAAAAGAAAAGATAACACAGCAGCGGAACAAAAATTTCTAATATGGTCTTCAAGAAAGAACTCCAACATCGGTAATCTCTATCTCCAAATCACCAATCCAGCGATAGCTCGAACTCTCAATAACGATGCACAAAGCTAAGCAAGTGCAGTCCCGATCCAAAGACGGAACTAGCTCCAGATAATCTACTAAACCTGACTATCTGAAAAACCCAACTCTAGACTGCCCATGTGGGAAAATAGTGGACACCCAGAGTTTAGGAAAGGAAAAATAAACACCAGGTTAGTCACGGGACTGGTATGAGCAAACGAAAACATTTGGTCTTTTTAAACAAACTACAGAATTTAAATTTGAAATTCGCAATGCTTTTTAGAAAATGAAACTACCATAAGGCCTCCCGCCACACACACAATGCAAACGCAGAATTGGAGGAGATTTCTCCTTATGATACTCAAATATGCTTAATACGAGAAATTCTTTGATATTATTATTATAGGTGCAAAGTGTGGAAAACCATTTCGAAAGTATAATATAAATCCTAGCCAACATACGACCAGTATCGTATGCCTACTATAGCTACCATCTAAACAGTGGGGCGCCACCATAAGTAAATGGCAGGTAATACAACTAAAACCGTACAAGGCGCGTACTGAAGAATGGATTTCCAACAAATGGTCAGGCTAAGGAACTTCCCACTGCCACATGGGATCGCCTATGGTGGGACGTCCCGAGAACTAACGTTACGGTCAGATCTCTGCCAACACAAGGCCGGGTTACCTATGTAACTAGGTAACTACTACACGAATATGCCATCCCCCGGTCCATTGGGACCTTTATCCAAGGCGCCTCAAAGCAACAACCACACAGTAAATGAGATTGGAGCTACCACATGAGTAAGTATCTGGGCTCCATACCATGATACCACCCTTTACCAGAAGGGAATGACACACCCTAAAGGGCGCGACCCTCATAACCTTGCCGCATCTTTCCTGTTTCGACCATTTCCGGGGTGTGAGGTCCTGATGTAGTCTCGTCCACAAAGCTACGCTTTATACAAAAGCCATTCTTTGATCACAAATGATCAACAAATGATCATCGACACACAGCAGCACTTAGTATGCCACACTACCAAATTGGGAATATATCACTGATAAATATCAACTACATAACCTCTGACCTCGTACGTCTCAGAGAAGGGTGTTAAGCTAAGAGAATAAATTCTTCGCCACCAAGCAGAAATGTATTTGATAGAGATCAGTTTAATATCTCAAAGTGTATTGTCTGACATACAACCATACAAGTCTGTTCCGGGTTCGAACAGAACCGAAGGCACTTCCGAAGAAGCCCTTGCAAATCCGGGTATCCACAATCCCGATCGGACTTCCCGTCACTAAGGGAGAACTCTATACCGGAGCAACTTAGTGCAGAGTCAATCGACAGGTTATCCTATCGTTCTCGAAGACACCCGGTCTTCAACACCGGTCTTCAATTGCAATCCATAACGTCGTATCACTATTCGGAATGGGCTATATGACACAAGGTCCTCTCCCTGCTAAACCGAATAATGAGCGTCATATTTTAAAACATATGGATATGGGATTAGGTTAAGTCACGACTTAAAAATCCAAAGCTTTTCTTTCAAATGGTTAACAAATTACCATTTTAATCTTTTTAAACAAAAAGATTTATTTCACAAAACTCACCCAGTTTCACAAAGGTCCATTTATAGATTTCCAAAACAAATTTCCATTTCAAATGGATTAACTCATTAAATCTTTAAATTAAAGACTTAATTTTTTAGCTTTCAAACCGTTCCCAAAGATTTATTCATAACTAGGAAAAACTATTTTCCATTTTATACTTGAAATCCTTTTAACACAAATTGGACGTTTACTTCTTATGTGAAAGCTTTTATTATTTGAAAACGGCAGTTTTCGTTTCAGAAAAATCCAATTATATTCATACAAGCTAAAACCTTGGGTTAAATTTAAAGTCCCAAAACAACACTTTTTAAAATGGTTTAAAAAACTCATATAAACCCAATTATATGTTGAATACCCTTTTTAAACTCTAGTTCCCAAATCATAGAAATCAATTCAAATATTGAATTCAAATTTAAATCAATTTTTTTTTTAAATTTCAAAACTCAATCAAGTTATTCAAAATAACTTTTATTTTTTGAAATTCATTTTCAAAATCTTTTTAATTCTAATTCCAAAACTATTTTGGATTCAAAAATTTAATCTTTAAAACAATTTCAAAATCTGTGACTTAACTAATTTCCACGTGCAATCCATATTTGTGTGTGTATAAGTGTGGTCCAGGGGTTCAACACAATAGTGCACACATCATCAGCACAGGTTCAATCATATCGATAAGCGATATAACCCATAACGCTTATCTATATTAACAGATTCATAGATAAAGTAAATTATCAATCACAAAGATTCACTAATATGATCCGATGTGGGTTTCGGATAACCAACTGGAATCCGACTCCCTATCGCATCGAAAATTTAAATGTCGTTTTACGGGTTAAGGGGTTTGCATATTCATATAACGGTATATTCATCACAAATATATCAACTCAGCACAAAGCATCACATATCATCACATCCCATATCAAATATATCAATCCATCACAAAGCATTCAGTAGCAATCAAACATCTACAATTAAGGTGAATAATTGGGGGGTTTTAAATTTATTACCTACATAATTACTTTCATCAGAAATTTTAAACCAATGATTTATTTATTAACTACAGTTGATTAAGCTTTAATCACCTTCATAATTTATCATTCTTTAATTAATTATCTTAATTAATTAACCTTAATTGTATCTATTAAATCTTAATTACTTATTCCTAAATTAATTACTCTAATTAATAAACCTTTACTTATTGATTAAATCTTAACTATAGTTAATTGTCCTTAATTGATTAATTTACAGATTTATCATTCCTTAATTAATTACAAAAAATTAGTTACTCCTTAATTAATAATAATTCCTTAATCACTTTTAGTTAATTAACCTTTAATTAATTATTCTTAATTTGATTACCTTAATTAATTAATCACATTAATTAATCATTCTTTAAAGTAATTAACTCTTAATATTGATTAATCAATCTTTAATCTTTAATTACCTTCCCTTAATTACTTCCACTAAGTAATCACTATTTTTATATAGATCATTCATTAATTACTTGATTAATTACTTTAATATTTTAATTAATTACTTTAATTAGTAAATCCCCAGTATTAATTTAGTTTTTTTTAATTGATCAATCATCCTTAATCAATTACCTTCATTAATAAATCACACATAAATTATTATCCTTTAAATAATTAAGTAAATAAACTTTTAATTAACTACCTTAAGAAATTTATTAATACCTTTTTGCTTTTATTTTTAATTTTACAAACTTATTTTGATACTCTGGTTTCCAAAACCAGCTATCGTTCTTTATTTAGTTTTTTTTAACCTTTGGTATAAATTTTGTAACTTAAACCTGGCACAAATTTTTACTTCAAAAAAAAATATTAAAGACCTGGAAACATGTTTCACTTCAACAAGCCCGAGCCACTTCGGGCCTTACACGAGAAATTTCCCCTCATTCTTCGAGTTTTCTGAAAATCAACCCGAGTAAAAAAAAAACTTCCACAAACTTAAGTTTTTCTTTCTAACTGTTTCCTAGTATAACAAAATTCACTCGAGCAATGACCCGAGACAACTCTGTTTTTCCCCGGGCAAAAATTCGAATTCCCTGCGTACGTTTGCTTCTTCCCCAAACCATCATCACACAGCAACATCAAAGTGTACATGTGTACGTGCGCAGTCGCACGGCGACGCTCCGTTCATCACGACCACCACCGAAAAGTCGACCACAACCATCTCCTTCGACTCCGACCAACTTATCTTCAAACAAACCCCAAAGATCGAAAACGAGTGGTTCGATCATCCAGACACTCATCCTGACCAACTAAAATGCTTCGCCAACGATGAAGCAGCCCACCAAAACCCACGTCATTTCACTCAAAGACGCACCATACGGCCATGTTTTGATCATCGCCACTCCGGTCGACCATCAACGTCGCAATAGCTTTGGAAAACCCCTCGTCCCAGACCCAACATCGAACCCTAGTTCGACGTTGTTCATCCTCCACAGTGAACAAAAAAAACTCGCGAATATTTTTCTCACGAACCCCTATCCTCCAGCCACCTTCCAACTCGATCACAACGACCATCATCCTCCTGGTCACCAGAAAACAACAAAAAAACCCAAATTTGTCCCTCTCGCAAATACGCCACATTCCCAAATATAAAAATCATGAAATTTCTTTTAAAAATCACTATTTAGCAAGACGAATCTGATGGAATGATCAGGATTGAGAATTAAAAGATTTGAATTTTCTATTTTGAGTATTTTTCCTGTAAATCGTACATTGTTGAATTATTTATCATATATTTTACTCTATATATATTTTTAGGAAAAACTTTACAATGTTACAAAGACTTTTCTTTCACGAATCATAACCTAAAATTGATTTTTATGGGGAGGTATTGAATTTTGTAAACAGATTCTAAAATCTGTAGAATATGAAACAGAGGCATGTTTCTTGCTTGTGCACTAAGATGCACCCAGTTGTTATTATTATTATTTCTATAAAGGCATGCAAATACATTCACACATCAACCTAGAACAATTCATATCATATATCAGATACAAATCCAAACATCCATGGGTATAGCAGAGTAAGGGGGGTTTTGCTCACATTTTTTCCTTTTTAATATTAAACAGAAAAACAGTTTAAACCTTTCTCTTTTTTTTCTTGATTCCCGAAGATTCCCAACCTATTAGGCTTGAACCCATTTTTACATCTTAATTTATGTAAAACAAACCTTTCACTTTCAAAAATCAAAGCCCAAAGTCGTATATTTGGAGAGATGTGGGTTTATTTGTACTGATTTTGCTTATAATTGTTTTAAACAGAGATATAAATTCTTGCAACCATTGATGCATGCAATTTTACACACATATATTTTTATAAACAGGAAATATCATCCTTCATGCATGATGCAACCACATTACTTCATGAACCAATCACAACATCAAGTTATAACAGGTTAAGTTTGCTCACAAACAAAAATAAACAAATTCAGGGACGAGATTTGCTCACCTTGTATTGATGAAGATAGAGGAATTTTTCTTTTGAGCCTGAACTTTTTTTCTTCTTTAAATCTTGAAGTTAAATCTGCAACTTAGATTGATACAGTTGGTTTAAATCTTTGCTTCATTACTGATTTATAACTCGAATTCAAATTATTCAGAGAAAAGATTCACTTGCCGTAAAAATTATTTCCAGAAATACTTTGCACTGGCATTTGCTTTTGGGTTTCCAGATTTCTGAAGTTGCTTAATCATGTTGAACTTTGTTTCAGGTTTGATTATCTCCTCTTTTTTTTTGAAGCTCCAGATTCAATTTTAAAGAAAGTTTGTTTCCCTGCAACTTATTAAATGAAGTTGTTCAAATCTTTGTTTTATTTACTGATTACAAGATTAAATCCAAATTTTTAAAAAGGAATTTCATTTGCCTTTACTTATTTGAGAGAATTTTGCACTGTCTCTGCCCACAAAAAAATGCAGCACTGTATCTTTTATAGATCTGCAAATTACTTTGAATTTGTGTTCAAACTTGTTTTCAAAACTATAATTTTACTATACCAAAAAGTATAGAGTTTACCTGAGAGCTGAAAGCATAAGTTACAGCTTGATTATTCAAGAAAATTTCCAATGACATTGAACTTGCATGTTTTACTGAGTTGCTTTGTTTTGAATTTAAACTTGCTGGAAACAAATGTGAACTGAAGCTTGATTTTGAAATGATCTTGCATTTGCTTTTATCTGGTTCGAAGATTGGAAGCAGGCTGTTGTTTTTGCTCAGGTTTTGATTTCATTTCAGATTTAACTTTGTTTTAGATCTGAGAAGAGAAGGTGATGGTGGTTTGGATATGTGATACTCAAATCTTTTTACTGTATATTTTCAGATTTTGTGAAGAGTTATATGATTGCATATGGGAAACTCAAAAGTTTTATTGTAATTTTTTTTATTTAATTATTTTATTAAGGAAATGATGGTTTATGCCATTTGTTAAAATGGAATCATGAGCTTAGATTTTGTTAAGTAACCTACTCCAAACCATGTGCATGTATATTTCATTGTTTTACATTTAAATTTTTAAAGACAAAAGAATGTTTATTTTTATTTTTAAATCATATTTATTTTATAAATGAATGTACCTTTTATTCATTAGCATATACATATATACAATGTTGAAAGAAAATTGTGTTTTAACCAATATTCATATATATACACATTTTGTTTTATTAATTTTAAAGAAAGAAATGATTTTAACTAATTATGTTTTTAATAATTAAACATGTATCAATTAATCTTATAAAAATATAAAGGATTGAATTTTCAATTTAAAAGTTCCATTTTTAAAATATATACTTTTTTTTTATTTATACGATATTAAATATCAAATTTCAAATTCACAGTTAAATTTTAAAAATCAATGTCTAATAAACAAATATCTTATTTTATTTGAAAAATTCTAATAAACCTACAATTTTATTCCAAAATTTATTTTAATTATCAATTTAAATTCAGTAAAAAAAATCAGAATCATTACAGATTCCCCCCCTTAAATAAATTTCGTCCTCGAAATTTGCAAGGAAGACGAGAAAGAATAGATGAAAGATAGAGAAATATCTTTCCAAATCAGATCGGATAACAATTCTGTATTTGGGTTACCAAATCAGAACATCGAAAATATGAGAACAAACTCATATAATATCACACAAGAGATATTTGGGTCCAGCGGTCTACGAATACGCAAAGGCATTGATTAGTTCGAAGGAATAACTAATCGTTCGTAGAATATATCGGATCCCTAAAGAATAGATAGATGGATTTAATCTTTTACGATCTCCCAAACGCTAGGTATGGATTTCCAAATTCAGGTCGGAATACTCCAAAGTATATATCAATTTGTCCCTATCCGAACTTTGATATACACAAGAAATTATAATAAAAGTTCAAATTTGGTTTTAACTGACATCGTTTTATTGACCCAATTCAAATTTATCCTTATTTTTGTTAACTAATTTACTTAATTTAAAATTTCCAATTTATTTACAATTCTCAACTTCAAATTTCAGATTCATTAGAGTTTAAATCGAAAAGCCGATAAGAATTCGATGGGGATACGGAATAAGGATTTTCTACAACGATTCGTAAGGCTACCGTCACATCGAAACTTCGTCTAGAGCTGCTACGAAGCAATCAAAAGAATTGGGAATCGAATCAAAGGAGATTGAGAAGAAAGTTGTTTCCACTGTTGCGGGGTATTGACCATTTGTAGTGGTACTCCCCTGTCCCCTATCTCGTCCTCTTCTCGCACTCATACTTACTATCACTGGATAGTAAGAGAATTTACTGAGGCATTCGAACGGATATCTTAGGGATATACTCATTCTAGGGTATACTTCACCCTATCTCTAATGAGCTACTTAATGTGTTATACTCCTGAGCTAAAGTTTTAACCCTCAGCTCTGATACCAAATGTAACGACCCTGACTCGACCTTCGAAAATCGGCACCGAATACGACAATCGTATTCAAATGCCGCAGATCCAAACATCGAATCTGGTTCGCCGGAGCTTATAACACATTAAGTATAGAAACACAGCGAAAGAAAAAGAATAACATATATCATATATACATCATTGATACAACATCTGATACAATATGATACAACAGACGATACAAAAGATATCATTATACATCAGAGATATGATACAAGATAACAGCAGCGGAAAAGAAAAGATAACACAGCAGCGGAACAAAAATTTCTAATATGGTCTTCAAGAAAGAACTCCAACATCGGTAATCTCCATCTCCAAATCACCAATCCAGCGATAGCTCGAACTCTCAATAACGATGCACAAAGCTAAGCAAGTGCAATCCCGATCCAAAGACGGAACTAGCTCCAGATAATCTACTAAACCTGACTATCTGAAAAACCCAACTCTAGACTGCCCGTGTGGGAAAAAAGTGGGCACCCAGAGTTTAGGAAAGGAACAATAAACTCCAGGTCAGTCATGGGACTGGTATGAGCAAACGAAAACATTTGGTCTTTTTAAACAAACTACAGAATTTAAATTTGAAATTCGCAATGCTTTTTAGAAAATGAAACTACCATAAGGCCTCCCGCCACACACACAATGCAAACGCAGAATTGGAGGAGATTTCTCCTTATGATAGACAAATATGCTTAATACAAGAAATTCTTTGATATTATTATTATAGGTGCAAAGTGTGGAAAACCATTTCGAAAGTATAATATAAAGCCTAGCCAACATACGACCAGTATCGTATGCCTACTATAGCTACCATCTAAACAATGGGGCGCCACCATAAGTAAATGGCAGGTAATACAACTAAAACCGTACAAGGCGCGTACTGAAGAATGGATTTCCAGCAAATGGTCAGGCTAAGGAACTTCCCACCGCCACATGGGATCGCCTCTGGCGGGACGACCCGAGAACTAACGTTACCGTTAGATCTCTGCCAACACAAGGCCGGGTTACCTCTGTAACTAGGTAACTACTACACGAATATGCCATCCCCCGGTCCTTTGGGACCTTTATCCGAGTCGCCTCAAAGAAAAAACCACATAGTAAATGAGATTGGAGGAACCACATGAGTAAGTATCTGGGCTCCATACCATGATACCACCCTTTACCAGAAGGGAATGACACACCCTAAAGGGCGCGACCCTCATAACCTTGCCGCATCTTTCCTGTTTCGACCATTTCCGGGGTGTGAGGTCTCGATGCAGTCTCGTCCACAAAGCTACGCTTTATACAAAAGCCATGCTTTGATCACAAATGATTAGCAAATGATCATCAACACACATCAGCAGTTAGTATGCCACACTACCAAATTGGGAATATATCACTGATAAATATCAACTACATAACCTCTGAGCTCGTACGTCTCAGAGAAGGGTGTTAAGCTAAGAGAATAAATTCTCCGCCACCAAGCAGAAATGTATTTGATAGAGATCAGTTTAATATCTCAAAGTGTAATGTCGGACATACAACCATACAAGTCTGTTCCGCGTTCGAACAGAACCGAAGGCACTTCCGAAGAAGCCCTTGCAAATCCGGGTATCGACAATCCCGATCAGACTTCCCGTCACTAATGGAGAACTCTATACCGGAGCAACTCAGTGCAGAGTTAATCGACAGGTTATCCTATCGTTCTCGAAGACACCCGGTCTTCAACACCGGTCTTCAATTGCAATCCATAACGTCGTATCACTATTCGGAAAGGGCTATATGACACAAGGTCCTCTCCCGGCTAAACCGAATAATGAGCGTCATATTTTAAAACATATGGATATGGGATTAGGTTAAGTCACGACTTAAAAATCCAAAGCTTTTCTTTCAAATGGTTAACAAATTGCCATTTTAATCTTTTTAAACAAAAAGATTTATTTCACAAAATTCACCCAGTTTCACGAAGGTCCATTTATAGATTTCCAAAACAAATTTCCATTTCAAATGGATTAACTCATTAAATCTTTAAATTAAAGACTTAATTTTTTAGCTTTCAAGCCGTTCCCAAAGATTTATTCATAACTAGGAAAAAGTATTTTCCATTTTATACTTGAAATCCTTTTAACACAAATTGGACGTTTACTTCTTATGTGAAAGCTTTTATTATTTGAAAACGACAGTTTTCGTTTCAGAAAAATCCAATTATATTCGTACAAGTTAAAACCTTGGGTTAAATTTAAAGTCCCAAAACAACACTTTTTAAAATGGTTTAAAAACTCATATAAACCCAATTATATGTTGAATACCCTTTTTAAACTCTAGTTCCCAAATCATAGAATTCAATTCAAATATTGAATTCAAATTTAAATCATTTTTTTTTTAAATTTCAAAACTCAATCAAGTTATTCAAAATAACTTTTATTTTTTGAAATTCATTTTCAAAATCTTTTTAATTCTAATTCCAAAACTATTTTGGATTCAAAAATTTAATCTTTAAAACAATTTAAAAATCTATGACTTAACTAATTTCCGCGTGCAATCCATATTTGTGTGTGTATAAGTGTGGTCCAGGGGTTCAACACAATAGTGCACACATCATCAGCACAGATTCAATCATATCGATAAGCGATACAACCCATAACGCTTATCTATATTAATAGATTCATAGATAAAGTAAATTATCAATCACAAAGATTCATTAATATGATCCGATGTGGGTTTCAGATAACCAACTGGAATCCGACTCCCTCTCGCATCGAAAATTTAAATGTCGTTTTACGGGTCAAGGGGTTTGCATATTCATATAACGGTATATTCATCACAAATATATCAGCTCAGCACAAAGCATCACATAGCATCACATCCCATATCAAATATATCAATCCATCACAAAGCATTCAGTAGCAATCAAACATCTACAATTGAGATGAATAATTGGGGGGTTTTAAATTTATTACCTACATAATTACTTTCATCAGAAATTTTAAACCAATGATTTACTTATTATTAACTACAATTGATTAAGCTTTAATCACCTTCATAATTTATCATTCTTTAATTAATTATCTTAATTAATTAACCTTAATTGTATCTATTAAATCTTAATTACTTATTCCTAAATTAATTACTCTAATTAATAAACCTTTACTTATTTATTAAATCTTAACTATAGTTAATTGTCCTTAATTGATTAATTTACAGATTTATCATACCTTAATTAATTACAAAAAATTAGTTACTCCTTAATTAATAATAATTCCTTAATCACTTTTAGTTAATTAACCTTTAATTAATTATTCTTAATTTGATTACCTTAATTAATTAACCACATTAATTAATCATTCTTTAAAGTAATTAACTCTTAATATTGATTAATCAATCTTTAATCTTTAATTACCTTCCCTTAATTACTTCCACTAAGTAATCACTATTTTTATATAGATCATTCATTAATTACTTGATTAATTACTTTAATATTTTAATTAATTACTTTAATTAGTAAATCCCCAATATTAATTTAGTTTTTTTTAATTGATCAATCATCCTTAATAAATTACCTTCATTAATAAATCACACAAAAATTATTATCCTTTAAATAATTAAGTAAATAAACTTTTAATTAACTACCTTAAGAAATTTATTAATACCTGTTTTCTTTTATTTTTAATTTTACAAACTTATTTTGATACTCTGGTTTCCAAAACCAGGTATCGTTCTTTATTTAGTTTTTTTAACCTTTGGTATAAATTTTGTAACCTAAACCTGGCACAAATTTTTACTTCAAAAAAATTTTTAAAGACCTGGAAACATGTTTCACTTCAACAAGCCCGAGCCACTTCGGGCCTTACACGAGAAATTTCCCCTCATGCTTCGAGTTTTCTGAAAATCAACCCGAGTAAAAAAAAAAACTTCCACAAACTTAAGTTTTTCTTTCTAACTGTTTCCTAGAATAACA
Organism: Allium cepa; assembly: GCA_030765085.1. Classification (NCBI taxonomy): domain Eukaryota; kingdom Viridiplantae; phylum Streptophyta; class Magnoliopsida; order Asparagales; family Amaryllidaceae; genus Allium; species Allium cepa. The sequence continues at coordinate 602,902,707 of CM060945.1, read as the reverse complement.
AAATTCACTCGAGCAATGACCCGAGACAGCTCGTGTTTTTCCCCGAGCAAAAATTCGAATTCCCTGCATACGTTTGCTTCTTCCCCAAACCATCATCACACAGCAACATCACAGCGTACACATGTACGTGCACAGTCGCACGACGATGCTCCGTTCATCACGGCCACCACCAACAAGTCGACCACAACCATCTCCTTCGACTCCGACCACCTTATCTTCAAACAAACCCCAAAGATCGAAAACGAGTGGTTCGACCATCCCGACACTCAACCTGACCAACTAAAATGCTTCGCCAACGACGAAGCAGCCCACAAAAATCCACGTCATTTCACTCAAAGACACACCATACGGCCATGTTTTGATCATCGCCACTCCAGTCGACTCCGATCGACCATCAACGTCGCAATAGCTTTGGAAAACCCCTCGTCCCAGACCCAACATCGAACCCTAGTTCGACGTTGTTCATCCTCCACAGTGAACAAAAAAAACACGCGAATATTTTTCTCACGAACCCCTATCCTCCAGCCACCTTCCAACTCGAGCACAACGACCATCATCCTCCTGATCACCAGAAAACAACAAAAAAACCCAAATTTGTTCCTCTCGCAAATACGCCACATTCCCAAATTTAAAAATCATGAAATATCTTTTAAAAATCACTATTTAGCAAGACGAATCTGATGGAATGATCAGGATTGAGAATTAAAAGATTTGAATTTTGTATTTTGAGTATTTTTCCTGTAAATCGTACATTGTTGAATTATTTACCATATATTTTACTCTATATATATTTTTAGGAAAAACTTTACAATGTTACAAAAACTTTTCTTTCACGAATCATAACCTAAAATTGATTTTTATGGGGAGGTATTGAATTTTTTAAACATATTCTAAAATCTGTAGAATATGAAATAGAGGCATGTTTCTTGCCTGTGCACTAAGATGCACCCAGTTGTTATTATTATTATTTCTATAAAGGCATGCAAATACATTCACACATCAACCTAGCACAATTCATATCATATATCAGATACAAATCCAAACATCCATGGGTATAGCAGAGTAAGGGGGGTTTTGCTCATATTTTTTTCCTTTTTAATATTAAACAGAAAAATAGTTTAAATCTTTCTCTTTTTTTTCTTGATTCCAGAAGATTCCCAACCTATTAGGCTTGAACCCATTTTTACATCTTAATTTATGTAAAACAAACCTTTCACTTTCAAAAATCAAAGCCCAAAGTCGTATATTTGGAGAGATGTGGGTTTATTTGTACTGATTTTGCTTATAATTGTTTTAAACAGAGATATAAATTCCTGTAACCATTGATGCATGCAATTTTACACACATATATTTTTATAAACAGGCAATATCATCGTTCATGCATGATGCAACCACATTACTTCATGAACCAATCACAACATCAAGCTATAACAGGTTAAGTTTGCTCACAAACAAAAATAAACAAATTCAGGGGCGAGATTTGCTCACCTTGTATTGATGAAGATAGAGGAATTTTTCTTTTGAGTCTAAACTTTTTTTTTATTTAAATCTTGAAGTTAAATCTACAACTTAGATTGATACAGTTGTTTTAAATCTTTGCTTCATTACTGATTTATAACTCGAATTCAAATTTTTAAGAGAAAAGATTCACTTGCCTTAAAAATTATTTCCAGAAATACTTTGCACTGGCATTTGCTTTTGGGTTTCCAGATTTCTGAAGTTGCTTAATCATGTTGAACTTTGTTTCAGGTTTGATTATCTCCTCTCTTTTTTTTTGAAGCTCCAGATTCAATTTTAAAGAAAGTTTGTTTCCCTGCAACTTATTAAATGAAGTTGTTCAAATCTTTGTTTTATTTACTGATTACAAGATTAAATCCAAATTTTTAAAAAGGAATTTCACTTGCCTTTACTTATTTGAAAGAATTTTGCACTGTCTCTGCCCACAAAAAAATGCAGCACTGTATCTTTTATAGATCTGCAAATTACTTTGAATTTGTGTTCAAACTTGTTTTCGAAACTATAATTTTACTATACCAAAAAGTATAGAGTTTACCTGAGAGCTGAAAGCATAAGTTACAGCTTGATTATTCAAGAAAATTTCCAATGACATTGAACTTGCATGTTTTACTGAGTTGCTTTGTTTTGAATTTAAACTTGCTGGAAACAAATGTGAACTGAAGCTTGATTTTGAAATGATCTTGCATTTGCTTTTATCTGGTTCGAAGATTGGAAGCAGGCTGTTGTTTTTGCTCAGTTTTGATTTCATTTCAGATTTAACTTTGTTTTAGATCTGAGAAGAGAAGGTGATGGTGGTTTGGATTTGTGATACTCAAATCTTTTTACTGTATATTTTCAGATTTTGTGAAGAGTTAAATGATTGCATATGGGAAACTCAAAAGTTTTATTGTAATTTTTTATTATTTAATTATTTATTAAGGAAATGATGGTTTATGCCATTTGTTAAAATGGAATCATGAGCTTAGATTTTGTTAAGTACCCTACTCCAAACCATGTGCATGTATATTTCATTGTTTTACATTTAAATTTTTAAAGACAAAAGAATGTTTATTTTTATTTTTATATCATATTTATTTTATAAATGAATGTACCTTTTATTCATTAGCATATACATATATACAATGTTGAAAGAAAATTGTGTTTTAACCAATATTCATATATATACACATTTTGTTTTATTAATTTTAAAGAAAGAAATGATTTTAACTAATTATGTTTTTAATAATTAAACATGTATCAATTAATCTTTTAAAAATATAAAGGATTGAATTTTCAATTTAAAAGTTCCATTTTTAAAATATATACTTTTTTTTTATTTATAAGATATTGAATATCAAATTTCAAATTCACGGTTAAATTTTAAAAATCAATGTCCAATAAACAAATATCTTATTTTATTTGAAAAATTCAAATAAATCTACAATTTTATTCCAAAATTTATTTTAATTATCAATTTAAATTCAGTAAAAAAAATCAGGATCGTTACAAATTATATCATGAAAATCATATTCAAACTTATAAACCTCATATCTCATGCGTATGAGGTCGAAATCGGGCGAAACAAGAAGCAAAGGAATCACAGCGACGCGATCTACGCGCTGTAACAGATCCGAAGACATTTGGAGCAAGCGAAGATTTTGAATTAAATCGAACGGTTCGATTTAATTTAAAATTTGAAACGCCGATGCAAGACGAGTTTATCTCACTCACATCTGGAATTTTGAGTTAATTTAAATTGTTAAAATTTAAATGAATGATTGATTGGTTGAATGTGAGTATTATTATCAGCATGGATATGATATTTTATCTGTTATGCTAACGTCTGTGGATGTAGGGAAAACAGGTTGGAGGGAACCTACTGGATTCCTCACAATATAGAAATTATTTTCGTAATTGATGATGTGTTTTATTTATATACTCTGATAGATAAATTAGCAAATTGAATTGTGTTATGCTATGATTAGATGAATACAATCTGGGAATTTAAAATATAAATAAAACAAATTGGGTTTAAAAGGAAATAAAAGAAATTTTTATGTAAAGAATTTAAAGGAATCAAATTCAAAAATTGGTTTGGAGTCTGTTAAAGTGTTTTTGAAAATTTGATTTAAAAGGAATGTGAAATGAAAATTAATAAGCTTGGTTTATAAATGAAGTGAGATATTTATCGTGGACAAAAATTGAAAGTATAGGTTTCCGGTGGGACTTTATATAAGAAGTGAATTTGCTTAAAAATAATAGTAAGATTGTTTTTAAAAGATAGAAAGCGTACTTTTTCATGGGAATTTGGTATGTTTTAAAGAAAAGCTTTCAAAATATAAATGGGCAGTTTAAAATGTGTTTTAGAAAGAAAATATTACTTTAATTGTTTAAAGTGTAAGTAAACATTTATTTAAGTAATTATGGTATTCAATTAATTTAAAGGTGAAGTAGTATAAAGTTTCAAAGGGAAATTTTAATATAAAATTTGATTTCATAACTTTATTTTAAAAGGGTAATTTTGTTTTAAGTTATATAGAAACCCCTTTATATTCCCTGAAGTACTATTTTCATGTATGTAATTTCTAGTAGCTTTATTTTAAATATTTTAAGTATATTTTGGGAGTGATTTCAAGGAAATAGAAATGTGTTTAAAAATAAAAAGGTATTTATTTTTAAAGTCTGGGAAGAAATTTACGGGATTTATAAGTAAATTCGAATTGAGATAAACCAAGTAGGATTTATAAAAAGATTCTTTGGTTTATTTTGAAATAGAAGTGTATTTCCCTGAAAAGCCAAGTATGTTTTAAAGCAGAATTTTAAGTAAAAGTTAAAAGTTTTAAATTTGAATTTAAAGGAATGTTTTTCCGAAATTTTTTATTTAAGTTGTAGAATTTTTAAGAGTAAATATTTAATAAATTAGTTATAGTGGTAATTATTTTAAAGGGGTTAATTGGTATATGCTTTAAAAGAATATCATTAATATTTATATTTTATAAACTAGTTTTATTGCAAAGATAGTTTGGTTAAAATTTTATTTGAAAACTTGTATAGGATTTCATAACTTTATTTTAAAATTTGGTATGACTTAACTTTTATTTTGAAGAAAAATGGATTATATTTTATACAACAGTTTTATTTGAAACATTTAAAAAGTATGTATATATTTCAAATAAAGTATGTAAATAGCTTTAATTTAAATTATTATAAATCTAAAGTATTTGGCTTGGATGTTTTCAGTGAAAATCAATATTTGGAAATTTATTCCATAAGGAGTGAAGTTTGAAACTGTTTTCAAAGGTTTGAAAATGAAAATATATCTTGCAAAGATATTTTAAGGATAATAAACAATTTGGGAAATAATTTGTTGTTTGATGGATGTTGTGAATGTTAATCAATAGTTAAATAACCGACTATCAATATTGGCCAATGTGTTGATCGTTTCAAAGAGACCGGGATCGGGATTTATTCTCGAAAACCACTTCGATATGGTTTGTACGTTTTTGTGGGAAAAACGAGTTTGGAGTCGAAGATGGAGCAGTGAAGTACAAGGGCTAGTCGCTACTAATCCTGAGGATGATTCCAAAATGGATGTAGTAGGAGTAGTGCCTTCGGTTCTGTTCAAACCCGAGACGGAGTTGTATGGATAAATGCTTTCGAAACATCGTCAGGTGGACGACGGGCATTCAAAGTGAAACATTCTATAAAGGTAACACTTAGCCTCAAGCCTCATCAACCGGGAATGACTGAAAATCAAGGGATATGCACCAAGGTTAAGTGGGTAGCACCCATTAGGGTAAGGTCATCCCTGTCTAGATGTCCCTTTTATTCGTCTTTGTGGTGTGGGTGCTGATCCCAACCGCGGGGTGATCTTACTTGGGATTATCCAGTAAGGGGTAGTCGCGGTCTTGTGTTCAGGGGATTGGGAGTAATCCTGGGTACGGTGATCTAAGCCACGTACTGTGACAGGTGGTACCCCAGTGCCTAGTCATTAGTTGGAAATCCATTCTCCCTACGCGCCTTTTACGATTTTTATTTGTATAACCCACTTTGTGGCTAGTAGCTAGAATTTAATCATGTAACAATTTCGGCTATTTGAATAAGTATTTGTATATAGATACTATTACAAAATTAGAGGATTTTGATAAGAAATGTTTTAGCTATTGTAAGATAAAAATCCAACATGTTTATTTGTGGCATGGTCTTACGAGATGTTTTTGATTTCAAAGGATTTTGAAACTTTAATAATCAATATGGGTGTATTTCTCTCACGTTGGTAGTCCAGACCGACTCGGCTGTTATTTTATTATAATGCTCGGGTCAGACTGAGTATTATAGTTTACAAGAAAGGATGCTGTGGAGTTCAGGAGAGGAGTTGGAGTCCGAGACTTGTTTATATCCGCTACAGTGATTGTTTAAAAATGTCAGGCTGGTAATTGTTGTTTGTTTTGATATATACCCTTATGATATATTGTATAAAACAGTTGTAGTTTTCATTTTGTTTGACATCCCTGAAAGTTTAGTTAAGATAATTTGATAATTAATTTAATTTTTGAAATTAAGTTGTGAAATTAATTATGAATTAATTTGAAAATTTGTAGAATAAATAAAATTTTTGGATTACAAATAGAATCTGATTTGGAATTTAAGAATAAGTACATATAAATAAAAAATTGGGTTTAAAAATAAATTGGTTGAAGATAAAGTAGAATTAAAAGCTTTAAATTAATAAAAAGCTTGGGTTCTAAATTTTTAAATATATTGATAATTGGAAACTGTAATTTAAGAATCATTATTTTTAAGATAAATTCTTTCGTATAGATAAATATGATTATTGTTAGTATGTATTCAAGATTTTTAAATCATTCTTTTCTTTTAAAAAACAGAAGTTAGGTAAATAAAAATAATACATAAATGTATGAATGGAAAATAAATATGAATATATTTATGTACTAAATTAAATTAAGTTTAAATGTAAAAATTTATGTGAGGTATAATTTTATTTTGTGAAAATGAAAATATATGAGAACACATAAACAATTTTAAAATTTAAACATATGTTATATATGAAAATATATTTGCATGAAGGGTTAAAAACAAATTGACAAAAATATATACACAATTTAGTTTACTTATGACTTTTGTAAGAAGATTAAAATATGTATATAACTAGAACTGTAGATATAATATAATTTACTTTCAAATCATATTTTCTTTAATAAGTTGTACAAGTATAATTAATAGAAAATGCATAGATATAAACCTGTTTTATAAATTAAAATAAGGCAAGGTTTAAAATACAATTTGTAAATTAATTTAGAGAAAGGGGATTTAAACAAAAATTTCTTGTTTTGGACATTTGTAAATTAAGGAGATAAGTAATATTAAAAGTGTTGGTTTATGATACAAGTGGCAATTAATTTAATAAAAAAATTATAAAATTTAATAAAATTTTATTAGAGAAAACAATGCATGTTTTCTCAGATTTCAAATCTGTAAATAAAAGCCAGGAGATCATAATCAAAAAATTCAAAATCTGAAATAAACCAAAGCCGGCAAGTTCATTTCTTCAATCTGGAATCAACTCAAAAGCATGCAAGCATTCTTATTTAATCTGCCTGCATGCATTCTTAAATCCTGACACAATCGAAAACAAAAGCAAACCTAGAAAATCAATGCAAAGGATCAGAGGATCAGAGAAAAAAGAAAAAACAAAACTGAAGCATCTCAGTATTAAAACCTAGTTACATACAAATTCAACAACTCAGCAAATTAAATTCGAGCTTCAGCTTCAACTTGACTCAACTAAGCAACGCAACTCAATTTAAAGATTCAACATCAAAAATTTCCAGGAAAAAGAATTTGTTTCTGTTTTCTCCGCTGTTCCTACCCAGATGAGCAAACTTCATTTCTAAAAACCCATCTTCTTGATTCTAATATATGTGGTGAAAATGCCTTGGCAATTGATGATTTAGTATGAATATATCTACAAGTATATTTGTGTATATTTATATGTGTAATTTGATGCATGCATGTCAGTATATATGTATTTACACACCTCTGTGGGTATAACAGGTTTAAAACTCTTTATAAAACGATTCATATCTTTTTATCCAAACAAATTTAGGCTATGGTTTCTAAAGGGAAATTGTTTATAAGAATGTAAATTCATTTTTAAGAAGCGTTTCCAGTAGAATTATTTGGTAAATATTGCAATTATTTAAAATTACAGTGAAAATTCTTGTAAACATAAAAAATCAATGAAAACAATTTTAACTTTTAATTGTATATGTAATTCGTGTTGGGAAATCATGATTTTTAATATATATATTAAAAATTTTAAGTTAGTAAATGGTAAGGAATCGAGAGTTGAACTGAATTGGGGTTTGTATCATTTTTTGGCGATCACGGTGGCATTGGACCTCGGGGTGGTGACTAGAGGAAGGTCATAGGCTGGTGGTTGAAGGAAAAATGGTCGTTGGATTGTTCGTAGATCGTGGTGGTTTAACGTTGATAAAATAGAGTTTTTATCATAGTTGTGTTCGAAGAGGAAGATGCGGCGATGTCATCGACTGTGGTGCATCGAGTTCGATCGCACCCAAGGGAAAGTGTTCATGAGTCATCGGTGAAACCTTGGTCACGATGGCGGGGATGTAGTTGGCTGGGGTCATCGGAGATGGTGATCCTTACGATGAGTATTGGGTTCCATTTTTGAGTGGGAATGCTCGATCTCGTTTCTGTTGTAGATTCAGGGTTTTGGATGATCGAAAGGATTGGGATGATCAGCGTCGATGTGTTGATGGTTGTAGTATCGACCAGAGGTGGCCGGAGCATCGGTGCGCGTGCACATATATCAGTGTATATGGTCAGTATTTATGCTTTGGGAAGGAAGCATCTTTCTCGGGTAGAAGCTCATGTAGGTGATGAGATAACTCAAGCCATGTATCGGGTTGTTCGAATGTCGAAAACTGTATAGCAGGATTTTTAAATAAACTAAAATAACAATTTAAAAAGGAAAATGAAAGGGAGAAAATGGGGGAATCTCGGGGGTGGCTCGAGGATTTCGTTGTTTGGCCTGGATTTTATACGGGTGGGGTCTTGTAATTTGAATGAAACGGGTTTTCAAATCTTGGACAGGGTTTTTAAGTGAAAAAATATGTTACCAGGTTTTGAAATAAATTAAGTATTACTTAAACATGTTTCTTAATAAAAAAATGATTTGAAAATAAATTTGATATGGTGTTGAAATAGATTTTAAATTAGATTTCTGATAGTTTTTCAAATGAAATTAATCGATATAGTTAAATGAATAATCAAGTAATGATTTAGCTTTAAATCTTGAGTAATTAAAGATTGTTTAATTACCTATTAATAAAAGGTCAATTGATTGATTAAAGGTAAGTAATTGTTTAAAAGTGATTACTTAATTAAAAGTAATTAAGTAATGACTAACGTTGATTAACCAAGTGATTAAGGATATGTACTCGATGAAATTAATTTGTGATTTATTAATATAAGTGATGAGGGATACTAACGTTGATTAACCAAGTGATTAAGGATATGTACTCGATGAAATTAATTTGTGATTTATTAATACAAGTGATTAGGGATAGTCACTTATTGTAATTAATTAAGGATAATTAATTTAATGATAATTGGTTAAGGGTTAATTAATTAATGTAATTAAAGATAATTAATTAAAATGGTTTGTAATTAATAAATATTAATTAACCAGAATTTGTGATTAATCTGGTTTGATTTATCAGATGATTAATTAACCTTACTTATGGATGACTATATTCTATTCAATGCTGCGTATTGGATTGATATCTCTGTTATGTGATTATGATACTATGTAATATGAATTGCTTTGTGCTGAGCTGCGATATCTGTGCTGAATATACTACTATGTGAATATGAAAACCCTTTGGGCCCGTAAAACGACATTTGAATTTCGATGCGACAGGGAGTCAGATTCCAGTTGGTTATCCGAAACCCACATCGATTTGTAATGGTGAATCTTTGTAATTGATAAATTTACTTTATCTTTTAATCTGTGAATGAAGATAAGCGTTATAAATCATACCGCTTATCGATATTGATATGATTGAATCTGTGATAATTGATGTTGTTGCAATATTGTGTGTAAAACCCCTGGACTACACCATACCCTCACAAATATGGATTTCACGAGGAAATCGGTTAAGTCAAAAATATTTTTGAAATAGTTTCAAAATTTTGAATTTTGAATCCAAATGGTTTTGGAAATGGAACTGGCTTAAATCAGAAGTGCTTTTGAAAAGTAGTTTTAAAGATGAAATTATAACTTTTTAAAATTTTGGAATGTAAATGATTTGTTTTAAATTTAAATTAAATATTTGAAATTGAGTTCCATAAGTATATGTTTGGAAATTGATGTGAATATACGTTTGGAAATTTGGTTTGAAAGGTTTTTGCAAATTATATATATATATATATATATATATATATATATATATATATATATACATATATATATATATATGGATCATCTTTAAAGTATTTCAAGAGCATTACTTTGGAAGCCTGTATTTAACCCAAGTTTTATACTTGGAAGGCTTTAGCTTGTGAAAATATAATCGGATTTTTCCAAGACAAAAACTATTTGTTTTCAATTAATAATAACTTTCATATAAGGAAAGAATTTCCAATTTGTGTTGAAAGATTTCAAATCGAATTGAAATAGTTTTGAAAACTGTTAACTAATCTTTGTGAAAGGTAGTCAAACCTTGATTTGAAATTGAAGAGCATTCTAAATGGTGTATCTTTTATATAAAAGATTTGGTAGGGAATTGTTTTGTGGAAATGATTTTGAAAGCTATGAATTGAATCTTTGATTTAAAGATTGGAAGAGTTAATCCAATTTGAAAGGAAAATTGTTTTGAAAAGGGCTATGAATGAATCTTGTTAAAGATTGGTGAAGTTTGTTTTCAAATAGAAAAGGAATCTGAAAAGCGTATCTTTTGTATAAAAGATTTGAATCGGAAAGATATTAATGAATCTTTGTGAAAGATTGGTAAACTTTGTGAAGTGAATCTTTTGTTCAAAAAGATTTGTAAAATGGTAATTTGTTTAAACCAATTGAAAGTAAAGTTTTGGGTAATAAGTTGTGAATCTATTGAGATCCCATTACCCATATGATTTTTAAATATTGCGCTTACTATTTGGTTTAGCCGGGAAAGGACTTTGTGTCATATAACCCATTCCGAAAAGTGGCACGACGTTATGGATAGCAATTGAAGACCGGTGGTAAAGACCAGATATTTTTGAAAGCAAAAGGATAACTTGTCGAATGTCTCTACACCGAATAGCCCCCAGTATAGAGATTTGAGCACCCTTTGTGATGAGGAGTCTGGACGTGATTAGGGATTATCCGGATTGCAAGGGCTTCTTTGGAAGTTCCTTCTGTTCTGTTCGAACCCGAAACAGACTTTTATGGATGTGTGTCGGACATTACACTTTGAGATGTAAAGCTAGTTTCTAACAAATACATTTCTGTTTGGCGGCGAAGATTTATTCTCTTAGCTTAACACCCTTCTTTGAGATGTACGAGCTCAGAGGTTATGTAGTTGATGGTTTCTAGTGATACATTGCCAATTTGGTAATGTGGCATACGAAGTGCTGCTGACCATTTGTTGATCGAAGCATGGCTTTGTGAAAAAGCGTAGCTTTGAGGACGAAACTTCGCCGAGCCTCACAATCGGTTATGGTCGAAACAGGAATGTTGCGGCAAGGTTTTTAGGGGTCGCGCCCCTAGTGTATGTCCATTTTCTTCTAAATAAGAGGTGGTATCATGGTATGGAGCCCAGATATTTAACCTATGTGGTTATTACAATCTCATTACTATGTGGTTGTTGCTTTGTTAGTTGAAAGCTCTCGGATAAAGGTCGGTAACGATTGGGGATAGCATACTTGTGTAGTAGCTACCTATGTTATAGCTTGCTTAAAGCGTGAGGTAGCGTCGGCCTTGTGTTAGCAGAGATCCGGTTAGGTTCTCGGGGGCGTCCTTCCAGAGGCGTTCCATTCGATAAGGAAGTTCCTTTGCCTAACCATTGTTGGAAATCCAAAGAAACAATACGTGCCCAGTTCGTTTTTAATTGTATAACCTGCCAGAGAATGTGGTGGTAACCTGCTATTGAATATGGCAGTTATAGTAAGCATACGACGAAATGTGGTATGCTAGCTAAGATTTATATTATACTTTCGAAAAGTTTTCTGCACTATACACTAATAATATCAAATGGTTTTCGCGTATCAAGCTTTTTTGACTGTCATAAGGAGAAATCTCCTCCAAGTTTGCACTTGCATTGTGCGTGTGGCGGGAAGCCTTATGGTAGTTTCATTTTCGAAAAAACATTGTGAACTTCTTTTTATAACGATAAACTGTTTTTGTTTGCTCATACCAGTCTCATGACTGACCCGGAGTTTATTGTTCCCTTCCTAAACTCTGGGTGCCCACAATTTTCCACACGGGCAGTCTAGAGTTTGGTTTTTCAGATTGTCAGATAGTAGATGTCGATTCGGTAGCCTTCAGCTTTCGGTTTGGTATTCATTGGAGTATTTGGAGTGCATGGGCTGCACATGCTTAGCTTGTGCAACTTGATGGTGGTTTGAGCTATTGGTTTGGAGTTTTGGCTTTGGATCATTGGATTGGAGTTGCAGTTTGATATTGGAGTTATCTCTTTTGCTAATTGTTTTCCGTTGTCGTTTATTATCTCTGATATTCTTGTATCATATTGGTATCATTGTTGTATATCATTGGATATTGTATTCATTGGAGTTGTATATGATATTCATTTCTTTTCTTCCATCGTGTTGTTATACTTGATGTGTTATAAGCTCCGGCAAGCCAGATTCGGCATTTGAATCTGCGACATTCGAGTACAAGTGAAGTACTGGTGCCGATTTTCGAAGGCCGAGTCAGGATCGTCACATTTGGTATCAGAGCTGAAGGTTGAACTTTAGCTCAGAAGTATAACACATTAGGTAACTCATTAGAGATAGGGTGAAGTATACCCTAAAATGAGTATATCCCTAAGATATCCGTTCATATGCCTCAATAAATTCTCTTACTATCCACTCATAGTGAGTATGAGTGTATGAAGAGGAGGTGATAGGGATGTACCACCTCATATGGTCAATGACCTGTAATAACAATGGAAACAATCTTTTCCTATCAATCTCTTTTGTTCATCATCTCTACTCAATTCTTTGATGGTTCCTGGCAGCTTCAGGAAGAAGCTTTGATATACTTGCATGGGACACAAACTCCAGATAGGTCAGAATTTTTTGATTGGATGAATTGTTTACTTTGGTTGCTATTGTTGATAAGTATACTCTGCTTAAAATAAAAAGCTTTGGGATTGTATCCTTGTATCTGTCTATTCTTGGGGGTCAAGATATATTCTACGAACGGTTAGTTATCCCTTCGAACTAACCGATGCCTTGCATATTTTTTTCTATCTCATAACCCAATTGTTTTATAGTTGAATGAGTTGGTTCTCATATTTTTTGACATTCTAATTTGGTAAGCCGAAAGCAGAATAAATATTTCAATCTGATCCGATCAATCATTTCTTTATCTATTGTCTGTTCTTTGTCATCTCCCTAGCAAATTTCGGGGATAAATTTTCTTAAGGAGGGGAATCTGTAACATCCCTGAAATTTTAGTTAAGATAATTTGATAATTAATTTAATTTTTGAAATTAAGTTGTGAATTTAATTATGAAATAACTAGAAAATTTCTAGAATAAATAAAAATTTTGGATTATAAATAGAATTTGATTTGGAATTTAAGAATAAGTAATTATAAATAAAAAATTGGATTTAAAAATAAATGGGTTGAAGATAAAACATAGTTAAAAGCTTTAGATAAATAAAAAGTTTGGGTTCTAAATTTTTAAATATATCGATATTTGGAAATTGTAATCTAAGAATCATTATTTTTGAGATAAATTCTTTCATATAGATAAATATGATTATTGTTAGTATGTAATCAAGATTTTTAAATCATTCTTTTCTTTTAAAAAACAAAATTTATGAAAATAAAAATAATATATTAATGTATGAATGGAAAATAAATACGAATATATTTATGTACTAAACTAAATTAAGTTCAAATGTAAAAATCTATGTGAGATAGAATTTCATTTTGTGCAAATGAAAATATATGAGAACACATAAACAATTTTAAAATTTAAACATATGTTATATATGAAAACATATTTGCATAAAGGTAAAAATAAATTGACAAAAATATATAAACACAATTTAGTTTACTTATGACAGTTGTAAGAAGATTAAAATATGTATATAACTAGAACTGTAGATATAATATAATTTACTTTCAAATCATATTTTCTTTAATAAGTTGTATGAGTACAATTAATAGAAAATGCATAGATATAAACATGTTTTATAAATTAAATTACAGCAAGGTTTAAAATACAATTTGTAAATTAATTTAGAGAAAGGGGATTTAAACAAAAATTTCTTGTTTAGGACATTTCTAAAATAAGGAGATAAGTAATATTACAAGTGTTGGTTTATGATACAAGTGGAATTTAATTTAATAAAAAATTTTATAAAATTTAATAAAATTTTATTAGAGAAAACAATGCATGCTTTCTTAGATTTCAAATTTGGAAAATGTAAGCCAGGGGATCAAAACAAAAAAAAATTCAAAACCTGAAATAAACCAAATCCTGCAAGTTCATTTCTTCAATCTGGAATCAACTCAAAAGCATGCAAGCATTCTTCTTCAATCTGCCTACATGCATTCTTAAATCCTGAGACAATCAAAAACAAAAGCAAACCTGGAAAATTAATGCAAAGGATCAGAGGATCAGAGGAAAAAAGAAAAAAACTGAAGCATCTCGGCATTAAAACCAGTTATAGGCAAATTCAACAACTCAGCATATTAAATTTGAGCTTCAGCTTCAACTTGACTCAACTAAGCAATGCAACTCAATTTAAAGATTCAACATCAAAAATTTCCAGGCAAAAGAATTTGTTCCTGTTCCTACCCAGGTGAGCAAACTTCATTTCTAAAAACCCATCTTCTTGATTCTGATATATGTGGTGAAATTGCCTTGGCAATTGATGATTTAATATGAATATATCTACAAGTATATCTGTGTATATTTATGTGTTTAATTGGATGCATGCATGTCGTTATATATGTATTTACACACCTCTATGGGTAAAACAAGTTTAAAAATCTTTATAAAAAGATTCATATCTTTTTATCCAAACAAATTTAGGCTATGGTTTCTAAAGGGAAATTGTTTATAAGAATGTAAATTCATTTTTAAGAAGTGTTTCCAGTAGAATTATTTGGAAAATATTGCAATTATTTAAAATTACAGCGAAAACCCTTGTAAACATAAAAAAAATCAATGAAAACAATTTCAAGTTTTAATTTTATATTTAAATTCGTGTTGTGAAATCATGATTTTAAATGAAGATATTAAAAATTTTAAGTTAGTAAATTGTAAGGAATCGAGAGTTGAACTGAATTGGGGTTGTATCATTTTCTGGCGATCACAGTGGCATTGGACCTCGAGGTGGTGACTGGAGGAAGGTCATAGGTTGGTGGTTGAAGGTAAAATGGTCGTTGGATTGTTCGTAGACCATTGCGGTTCAAAGTTGATAAAATAGGGTTTTTATCACAGTTGTGTTCGAAGAGGAAAATGCGACGATGACGTCGACTGTGGTGCATCGAGTTCGATCGCACCCGAGGGAAAGTGTTTGTGAGTCATCGGAGAAACCTTGGTCGCGACGGTGGGGATGCAGATGGCTGGGGTCATCGGAGATGATGGTCATTACGATAAGTATTGGGTTTGAGTTTTGAGTGGGATTGCTCGATCTCGTTTTTGTGTTTGACTCAGGGTTTTGGATGATCGATAGGTTTGGGATGATCAGCGTCGATGTGTTGATGGTCGCAGTATCGACCATAGGTGGTCGGAGCATCGGGGCACGTGCACGTATATCAGTGTATATGGTTAGTATTTATGCTTTTGGAAGGAAGCATGTTACTCGGGTACAAGCTCGTGTAGGTGATGAGATAACTCGAGCCGTGTATCGGGTCGTTCGAATGTCGAAAACTGTATATCAGGATTTTTAACTTAAACTATAATAACGATTTAAAAAGGAAAATGAAAGGGAGAAAAAGGAGGGAGCTCGAGGGTAGCTGAGGAATTTCATTGTTTGGCCCAGGTTTTTTATGTGTGGGCTCAGGTAATTTGAATGAAACGGGTTTCGAAGCTTGGACAGGTTTTTAAAACGAAAAAAATATGTTACCAAGTTTTGAAATAAATTAAGTATTGCTTAAACGGGTTTCTTAACAAAAAATTATTTGAAAATAAATTTGATACGGTTTTGAAATAGATTTTAAATTAGATTTCTGATAGTTTTTCAAATGAAGTTAATTGATGCGGTTAAATGAATGTTAACGCTTAAAATTGAACGCTAACACCCTGGTGTGTTGTAGAGATTAAGTGAAAGCACCACCCCGGGAATTAGAAACAAGTAGAAAAGTCACAGAGAAAGCAGTAAAAGACAACAGTTTTATAGTGGTTCGGCTTCAGATTAAGCCTACGTCCACTTTAATCTTCTTTATTGCTGAATCAATTACAACTTTACAACAATCTTCGATTACAAAACTGATGGGATGAATAACTAGAACTTCGATGTAGAAGAAGTCTTTGAATCCATGTCGGTTGTCTTAGATTTCCTCTTGAAGTTTGTTAAGATGTCTTTCGTGTTTGAAGTGTCGAGTGAGTCGAGAATTCAGCAGAGTATCGGCGTTCCAGAAATGAGCCCAAGATCCCCTTTCAGTTGGAGTAGACGGGGTATTTATAGGAGAGTTCGAAGTTAGGTCGTAGGTCGCAAGCAACCTTGGATAGGTCGTAGGTCGTCAGCAACCTAGTGGGAGTGGTTTACGGCTTAAATATGGTATACTTGATCATTCTGGATAAATTAACAAGTCATAGTTCATGGCCGACCTAGGTAGGAAGCGGCATAAGTAGCTCCTTTGGTATGTTTAGGTCGTGAGCGACTTAGGAATAGGTCGTAGGTCGTGGTCGACTTAGGGGAGTAGTTGGCGACTTAGCAATGTTGAGATATCCAATGTAGCGACCTTGACTAGGTCGTTAACTTGTTATGCCACTTAATCTATTAGGTCGCTAGGTTGTAGGAGCCCTTAGGTCGTAAGCCCTTTTAGGTCGTTAAGACCGCTCCATCCTTGGGTCGTTAAGACCGTTCCATCTTTAGGTCGTTAGGCCCTTTCGTCCTTAGGTCGTTAAGACCGTTCCACCTTTAGGTCGTTAGGCCGTTTCATCCATAGGTCGTTAGGTCGCTTCTCCTCATAGGTCGTTAGGTCGCTTCTCCTCGTAGGTCATTAGGTCGCTTAAAAAGTGGTGTTAACACTTGCCCCTCGAAGTACACACCTAGGTCGTAGGTCGTGTGCTTCGATCTAACCTCGCTAGGTCGTGAGCGACCTAAGAGTAAACTTAACCCGTATGCCCATCTTCTTTTGCCTTATATAACTGCTAGCTCGTTTCTTCTTCTTTACTTAATTGTTCTAACAACTTGCTCACCCATTAACGAGTCTTCGAGCTTTCTAGAGCGAATTCGATCTATCCAACCGTCAATCCATCTTCACCATTATATTGTGTTAACGCTTAAAATTGAACGCTAACACCCCAGTGTATTGTAGAGATTAAGTGAAAGCACCATCCGTGAATACGGGAATTAGAAACAAGTAGAAAAGTCATAGAGAAAGCAGCAAAAGACAACAGTTTTATAGTGGTTCGGCTTCAGGTTGAGCCTACGTCCACTTTAATCTTCTTTATTGCAGCAATTACAACTTTACAACAATCTTCGATTACAACACTGATGGGACGAATAACTAGAACTTCGATGTAGAAGAAGTCTTTGAATCCATGTCGGTTGTGTTAGATTTCCTCTTGAATTTGTTAAGATGTCTTTCGTGTTTGAAGTGTCGAGTGAGTCGAGAATTCAGCAGAGTATCGGCGTTCTAGAAATGAGCCAAAGATCCCCTTTCAGTTGGAGTAAGGGGTATTTATAGGAGAGTTCGAAGTTAGGTCGTAGGTCGCAAGCGACCTTGGACAGGTCGTAGGTCGTCAGCGACCTAGTGGGAGTGGTTTATGGCTTAAATATGGTATACTTGATCATTCTGGATAAACTAACAAGTCAAAGGTCGTGGTCGACTTAGGTAGGAAGCGACATAAGAAACTTCTTTGGTATGTTTAGGTCGTGAGCGACTTAGGAATAGGTCGAAGGTCGTGGGTGACTTAGGGGAGTAGTTGTCGACTTAGCAATGTTGAGATATCCAATGTAGCGACCTTGACTAGGTCGTTAACTTGTTATGCCATTTAATCCATTAGGTCGCTAGGTTGTAGGAGCCCTTAGGTCGTAAGCTCTTTTAGGTCGTTAAGACCGCTCCATCCTTGGGTCGTTAAGACCGTTCCATCTTTAGGTCGTTACGCCGTTTCGTCCTTAGGTCGTTAGGTCGCTTCTCCTCATAGGTCGTTAGGTCGCTTCTCCCCGTAGGTCGTTAGGTCACTTAAAAAGTGGTGTTAACACTTGCCCCTCGAAGTACACACCTAGGTCGTAGGTCGTGTGCTTCGATCTAACCCCGCTAGGTCGTGAGCGACCTAAGAGTTAACTTAACCCGTATGTCCATCTGCTTTTGCCTTATATAACTGCTAGCTCGTTTCTTCTTCTTTACTTAATTGTTCTAACAACCTGCTACGCCATTAACGAGTCTTCGAGCTTTCTAGAGCGAATTCGGTCTATCCAACCGTCAATCCATCTTCACCATTATATTGTGTAAGTGAATTTGATCCTTATCTAATCACGATCATCACCAAACTGCGAATCCCGATTCCCTGACTTCAGACCAACTCTGTGTGTCGCATTTCACTTTTCAAGTCAAGTTGCGATCGACCTTGATCGCCATCAACTGTGTTGATGCTGCAATTCACGAGAGCACACCGGTGCATTGGGTCTAGGATGGATCTGAAACGATTCAAATCAGTGTGGATGATTTGATGTTACGGATGGGTAATGGATTTGATTGAGAGGATGAGGGATTTCGTTGCTTAGATGATAACAGATTATTGGGTTGCAAGGTAGCGAGATAGCGGGCAATTGGGTGGAGAAGAAGTTAGCGAGTCAAGGAAGGCGGGGCATAGTGACTTTGACTGGAAATGGCTCGGGATTGTCATGAGCGATTTAGTGATTTTGAGCGACTTAGAAACCTTTGCGATCAAAGAAACTTGGCCGACCTAACAAAATTGAGATTTAACTTGCTTGCGAACTATCACGCTCGTGACTTAACTTAGTGGAACAATACAAAGTTTAAAGCAGAACGACTTAAAAGACCAATGACCTAACTTTGTGCGGCATAGGTTTTAGGTCGTGGCCGACCTGGAACTTGGACAATTTTTTTTTAATTTTGACCCGAAGCCTCATGCCTTTAATTCTTTAGCTTGGACAATGCGACTTAAGATAATTCGACTTATGTTAGGTCGTTGGGCTTGATTGATGAACCTTGACCCATGATGAATCGCTTGAGCTTGTTTAAGATTATATTAACTTTAATGCTAATAACCTGTTAAACACAACTTTTATAGAAAACTCGGGCGAATATACCGCCACTGATCGCCCACATCGAATGATAAATTAGTCGATAAAAGACAATTATCTTAAAGAAATTATATGAAATGCTGTGAATCGACAAATTCAAGTGAAGTATTAAAGCAAAGCCATATTAATCAATTAAAACTGACTTGCTTGCATCAATACTGCACTTGTATTTGGACTTAAAACAACAACCCCTGAAACTTTAAAATTGGCAATTGCATATTAGTTTATTTCAGTTATATTTTCTTGTCGTTTTATTAGTTTTACACAACACTTCACACATTTAGGAAACGTGCACATTCATATTTGAATATCCAGATCCTTGTGTAGAAGTCTTCTCAAGAAGAGATAATAGAGCAATCTGAAGGAGTCTTCCCGATAGCCAACCCATTGGATAATCCTCCGGAAAGAACTCCAACTACCCTGAGTCAGCGGGCATTCAACCAATTGCGTATTCAATTTGGGATTGCCGAAGCGGATGCTATACTTCCTGGGCCAAATGATACTGCTGACAGGCCACCTCTCGGTTTTGTCGCTGTTAATCGCCAGATGTGCCTATGTGGTGCCATTCCTCCTTTCAATGAATTTCTTTGTTAACGCTAAAATGTGAACGCTAACATCCCGGTGTGTGAAGTGTAGTTGTGAAAGCACCACCCGATAGATCGGGAAAGAATTACAAGCAAGTAATAGCGGAAAAGCAGTAAACAACAACAATTTTATAGTGGTTCGGCTTAAGGGTATAGCCTACGTCCACTCTAAGTACTTTTATTAATAATCCCGTTACAAGCTGATACAATTCTTCTCAAGTACAATATTCTTCAAGTTACAAGTGATTTGGAACAAGTCTTAAGCTTCAATGTCGATTAAAGTCCTTAAATTCATGTTGAAGATGTGTGGTTTCTTCGTGAAGTTCTTCGATGTATTCCTCTAATCTTGAAAGCTCTAAGTGTTGATGAAGTTCTCAATGCAGCAAGGTAACGGTGTATGAAGAGAATGTGCCAAAAGTCCTTTGAATGTTAGAGGTGGTCGCCTATTTATAGAGAGTTCTGGTCTGGACTTATTGCCAAGTCCTAAGTCGTGGCCGACTTAAGATAAGTCATAGCCGGTTTAAGGTGAGTCGTGGCCGGTTTAAGGTGAGTCGTGGCTGATTCACCTGGCCCCTTCACGGCTTCACGAGAGTTCATTTGTACAAGTCCTAGGTCGCCTCCGAGTCAACACACCTCTTCTCAATAATATGGCATCGGACTTATATTCAGTGGCCTTGGGTCGTGAACGACTTAACATAGGTCATAGGTCGGTCGCGACTTAGGTGTAGTTCATGATCTTGTCCCTGTTCTAAGTGGTTAGATCGGTAAATTCTCTGGATGGTTAGGTCGTCTCCTGTCTTAGGTCGGTAGTTATCTTAGGTCGGTAGCCATCTTAGGTCGGTAGCCATCTTGTTAAGTTTTAGGTCGGCAACTGTTTAGCCCTAAGTCGGTATCCATTTGGGCCTTAAGTCGGCATCTCCTTAGCCTGTTAGGTCGGCACCTCTTCGAGTCTTAAGTCGGCATGCTACTCAAGCTCCTTAGGTCGGTATCCCTTCATGCCTTAGGTCGGTCTCCCTGATAAGGCAGTTAGGTCGGCAACCAGTTGAGTCGGTAGCCTTGTTA
The DNA here is from genome assembly GCA_030765085.1 of Allium cepa. NCBI lineage: Eukaryota > Viridiplantae > Streptophyta > Magnoliopsida > Asparagales > Amaryllidaceae > Allium > Allium cepa. The sequence continues at coordinate 602,881,852 of CM060945.1, read as the reverse complement.
AAGTATTAGGTCGTCATACTCGTTGAACTGTTAGGTCGGCAACCCCCTTTTAAGCTGTAGGTCGGCATCCTTTCGAGTTGCTAAGTCGACACCGAGGCAGAGTTAACAGTTGCCCCTCGAAGTATACGCCTACCGGTTAGGTCGTGTGCTTCGATATCCTCTAACTCGGCCGTTCTTTAAGTTGGTAGGTCGTACGCGACCTAACAGTTGAGTCGTAACACACCGCTTCATATCCCTTTACTGCAAGGTATAAATCACATCTCCTTCTTCCTTCTCACTACCTATTTCTCTGATTCTGCCATTAAAAATCTTCCGAGCTCAAAAAGGCGATTTAATTCCAATTATCCACCGACAACCTCTGTTATTCATTGCGTAAGTAAACCCTCTTCTTCGATTATAGATCATTCGTTGGCTCATGAATTCTGTTACTTAAACCGTTTGCTTGCGTGATGTTCCATCGCAAATCTTATTACACCAATGGCTGATGGAGTTTAGGTTGCTCGGTTCGATTTCGACTGAACGATGGGACGATGAAGATGGTTTACTGATTTAGGCTAGCTGATTTTGATTCGTGCTAGGATTGCAAGGAGCTGACTTTGCAGAGGTTTCGAATTGATGTCTTGGATGATCCGAATGCATGAAATAGGATAAATGAAGTGAGAATTTTTTTGTTGAGGGAGTAGCTAACGGGTTAACAGGTTGAGCGGGGCGAGGTATTGATTTAGATACGACCTGGTGATTTTAGGGGGCTTGGCTTTTGGCTGACCCAATCCTTAAATCGTGGCCGTGCTAGCACTTGGGGGAGATCTACCGACCTAACCTTCTGCCGATCTAAGCCTTAAAACTGTGGCCGAGTTAATCCTTGGGGAAATCTGCCGATTTAACCTTCTACTGATTTAACCTTGAACCGCGGCCAAATTAACCCCTAAGTCGCGGCCGAGTTAAGCCCTTAAACCGTGACCGAGTTGGCTCTTAAACCGCTGCCGAGTTAACACTTAAGCTTTGGGCATGCTGACTTTTTGAGAGCATAGATCCACTTTGAGCTTCTAACTTGAACTGCCAAACTAAGTTGCCTAAATTTTGAAGTGCCCCAACTTTTAAATTTGCTTGAATCTCATTGTATTATTTCACAGATCGCATTAACTTATAAGCTGCTAACCTGTTGAAAATAACAAACAAAGAAAACCAAGGCGAAAATACTGCCATTGACTGCCCACGTCAGATGACAGATTAGTCAAAATAAGACAGGCAACTTAATTATATTGCATGAAATGTTTGTGAATCAATCAATTAAAGTTAAATATTAATGCAAAGTATCAATAATCTGAACTGATTTATCTGCATCAACATCTTACTTTCATATTTAGGCTTAAAACAATAGTCCCTGAATTTCATAACTAACAAATGCTTGCTAGTTCTCATTCCAGCTATATTTGTTCACTGCTTGATTGATTTTACACAACACTTCACACACTTTAGGAAACGTGCACCTTCATGTTTGAATACCCAGTTGTTTATGTAGAATGACTTCCCACCGAGAAGAAGAAGTGGTAACTCAAGAGGAAGAAACTTTTCCGATAGCTGTTCCCATAGAGAATCCTCCGGAGAGAACCTCGACTATTCTAACTTCGAGAGCGTTTATCCAGCTGCGCACTCAATTTGGCTTTGCTGAAAGTGATGTTCTTCTCCCTGGGCCAAGTGATACTGCTGACAATCCTCCCCATGGTTTTGTTGCAGTCAATCGCCAAATGTGCTTAAGTGGGGCGATTCCTCCTTTTAACGACTTCCTTCGAACTCTTCTCCTTCGGTTGACAATCTCTCCGTTTCAACTTCATCCTAATGGCTATGCCATCTTGACGGGGTTGTGTGTTTTGTTCCGAAGAACTCTTGATCGCCTACCAAGTTTTGAAGAAATTCGTTATCTGTGCTCGTTTGCAAAGAGTAAAGATCATCCTTCCCTCATTATTGTGAGAAGTGCCAGAAACCGCAAGCTCATTTCCGATCTTACTGAAAGTGTTCATGGATTCTTGAATCAGTTTTTCTTTGCTCGCTGTCCCCCAGGGTTTTATGCCATCTGGAGAGTAGGAAGTAAGATTAGTGTTTCTATTTTTTCCGTTTTGAAACCTTTTCAAGATCCGAACTTTCAGTTGCTAATTTCATTCTTTGTTCCTTTCAGCACTTCCTCTCCCTTCTAGAGATCCAATTCATAAGCAAGTTTTTGAGAGGTTGAGTGCCGTGGCCGCAGAAGAGAGGAGCATAAAATTTCTATTGAGGGATGGATTTTTACATCAACATGGGCTTCTACACGCTTCTCGCTCTATGTATGCTCATGAATTTCCAACGGAAGTCCCTGATTCTCCGATAAAGACTCCTGAGTCTTCGCTAGTGAAGTGCTCCACTTCTGTTGATGTTGCGGGGCCATCTGATAAACTTGCCCCGGTTATCGAAGAAGAAGAGCCTCTGGGATCTTCCCATCATTCACAAGATTCTGGTGAAAAGGCCAAGAAATCCAGTCCTGTCAAGCAAAGCAGGGACGATACCTTCGAAGGATTGAGCGACCTCTTCGCTACTTCACAAGAGATCTTCAAAGATGACCCTACTACTGTCGGGATTTCTTCTTCAGTAGTTGAAGCTACTTCTATTTTGCAACAGTCGCCGTCGACTCAAGAGTTGACGTTAACTATTACACCCACAACCACTCCCCAAATAAAGAGTGGTTCGTAGATTAATGCGCGTAGTTTGCACATCACACACACTTAGAATTTCTCATCACTTCTATGCACTTACCTTCTTGTACTTTAAAGATTTCTAAAGCTTATTATTTTAATTCCAGATTCTCCTATGGGGCACAGCGGCTCGTACTATGATGATTTCCAGCGCTACGGGAGGCGTAGCCAGTATGATTACAGGCGTTACCTTCCTTCTTACAGAGAGTCGGATGAAGAGAGGGCCATCAGGAAAGCCGACGAGAGACGAGCATATGAAGAACGTCGCCGAAGGGAACAAGAAAGACATGATCTTCCCCACAGAGATGATGATACCCAAAAGAGAAAAGCTCATGATGAGAGAGGAAAGTGTCACATAGACGATTCTTCTAGCAAGCGGGCTAGACTTACTGAAGAAACAACTCCTTCAGCTTCTGAACATGTCCCTGCTCAATCTCCTGCTCCCGCTCGCTCCGACATTCAAGCAATCATCAACCGGCCCGCATACCAAGTCGGGCAAGGTCCTCCCACTCTTCAAAGTCGATTTCCTCAGTGGTGCCTGAGAGGGGTTCGTTTTGATCTCGACTTGGTTCCCCTCGACAAACCGGCTATGCTGCGAAATCTTGATACTGTCAGGACCGATATCGAAAGAATGGCGAACTGGCAAAAACTCGTCGACGAACTTCAGAGGGTTAACCGAGCCAATCTCGAGGCCATGCTAACAATAGAGAATGATAAGGCTGAGTGGCAGAAGACTCTTGAACAACATGACGCCGAAATGAGAAGTATTGCTTCTTACAATGAAAAGCTGGAAGCGGAAGTAGAAAAACTTAAGGAAGAATTAGCTACTTCATCTACTTTCCATTCACAAAAGGAGAGCATGCTTCAGCAACAAGTACGAGATGCGCATGCCAGTCAAAGAGCAGTCGAAGATAAGCTTGCACACAAGGAAAAGGTCATAGAAGAATATCGTGCTGAAACTGTACAACTACGAGAACAGACCGGCTCTCAAAGCTTGGAGATAGAGTTGTTAAAAACTCGACTTTCTATGGCCGAAAAGGAGCGCGACGAGGCTGTTGCTGGTAAACTTGCGACCGAGGAGGCTCATCAAGCAACCAAAGCTGACATTAGCTCCACATTATTCGATTTTTATCTGCACAGCATTTTGGGACGTGGCAGCCTTGCCTTTCTAGGCCCCAAGTATGAAATCACACTGGCTGAAGTTTGGGAGGCAGCACTTGCTATGCTCGGTGGTAAAGGTGCTGGATATGCTGAGTCAGCCCTTGAAGAGCATTATCTTGATGATGAGGCCCGTGCCGCTCTTGCCAAGGGAAAGGAGCAGCTTGCCAGAGTGCGGGCCGGGATGGCGGAAGAGGAGCGTTCTGAAAAAGAAGTACCGCCTACTACCTCTGAACGTCCTCTGGTTTCTCCCGAGGTGAACATTACAGGCTCTAGTGCTCATTCGCCGCCTCCTACAAAAACCGGGGTAATTACCCCTACTGATGAAGAGGCTTTGGAGGACATTGGGGCTCAGAATTATGAGATTGAACGGACGAAGCCAATATCTTCAGGTAATTTCGACATTGGTCCGATTCAGGTGGATTACATGCTTATTCCTCAAAAATTTGATGAGCTTCTCGATTACCTCTTGAATCTCGATGAACCCATATCTCCCTTCTTTCGGGAAGATACTAACATTTTCAAATTTTCTTCTTCTGCAGTTGAAACAACAAGTGCCGTGCAGACTTCGCCTTCTCTGGTTATTCCTCCTCCATCTCTTCAGGCGACTCCTCCTTCTGCTTCACAACCTGGGTCACAAGAGGAGAAAATTGAGGCTCTTCATGGTTTGGATGACCCTATTGCTTCGTAGGAGCAAAAAGATGAGGGACTCGAAGGAGGCGAGATCTCTCCGGAGCGGACTCCTTCTGACGACGTAGTTTTGTCCGCTCTCGTTACTCCGGGGAGTGAGTCTTCTTCGAAGAAAAGGAAGAAGCATGGGACATCGAAGAGGAGGGGGAAGAAAATTATCACCACAGAAGAGGAACCGGAAATTGCACCAGTTGCACCTCCCTCCCCTTCTTCCCTTATGCCTTCAGACCAACCTGAAAGACCTGAAAAGCTAACCACTCGGCCGGGTAAAGGGTCTAAAGGCGGCAAGAAGAAATGAAGAGTTGAGATTTTTGATTCCTTTTTTGTGTAATGGTCGGATGTTGTGCAGGCACCGGCCCCTGCTTTTTATTTTGAAACCTGTATCTGCAATATCTGCAATTGAATAAAATGATTCTTTATTTGTACAGACTTTTGTTTGAATTTGAGAATGCATTTATTATTCATTTTTGCACAAGTTTATTTATACGATGTTGCGGTGAGCTTGTGGTATGTTGTTTGAGCGTACTTTACCGACATAGTTATACCGCTTTGTATGTAACTATACCATGTTGCCCCTATACCATGAGCTTACTGCAATATCGTATACTTTGAGGGGACTTGCACTCTCGTTTTCTAAAGAATAATTACTTCATTCTCGAAGAGAATTTTCGTAGAGTGCAACTTCCTTTATATAAGTTTTTACGCTTTGTCCTTCGAAGAAATCACTCTTTCCTTTTGCGTATGTATATATTTTGCCAAGTGAATTCTTCTATGTGGAAAAGCGGACCTCTGAATGTACTTTAACTTTCTTCCCCCTTCTTCTTGTTTTTTTTTTAGAATAGGTAAATCGCTCTTCCTTTGAAAGTTAAAGTACGCTCTTGATGAGGATTTTTCTTTTTTCCTTTTAATAAAAATTTGTGCCTCTGAGGAGAGATTTTTTTTTTTTACGTTTCAACACTTGGAAGTTTTATTTCAATCTTGGTGAAACGTGTTCCTCCAAAGAGTTGTGCCTTTGAAGAAAGCCTTTTCACGTTTCAGCACTTGGAAGTTTTATTTCAATCTCGGTGAAACGTGGGCTTCTGAAGAGGTCTTTCTTTTTAATTGTGTCCCCGGGAGGGGGTTGTACCTCTGAGGAGGGATTTCTCACGTTTCAACACTTGGAAGTTTTATTTCAATCTTGGTGAAACGTGGGCTTCCAGGAAGGTCTTTATCTTGTTTTGCATTTCAACTTTGGTGAAGTGAAATTCCGAAGAGCGGTTACGACACTTCAACTCCTGGTGAAATGGGCCTCCGAAGAGGGCTTTTATTTTGTTTGCATTTCAACTCTGGTGAAGTGTAATTCCGAAGAGCGGTCATAACACTTCAACTCCTGGTGAAATGGGCCTCCGAAGAGGGCTTTTATTTTGTTTGCATTTCAACTCTGGTGAAGTGAAATTCCGAAGAGCGGTCATAACACTTCAACTCCTGGTGAAATGGGCCTCCGAAGAGGGCTTTTATTTTGTTTGCATTTCAACTCTGGTGAAGTGTAATTCCGAAGAGCGGTCATAACACTTCAACTCCTGGTGAAATGGGCCTCCGAAGAGGGCTTTTATTTTGTTTGCATTTCAACTCTGGTGAAGTGAAATTCCGAAGAGCGGTCATAACACTTCAACTCCTGGTGAAATGGGCCTCCGAAGAGGGCTTTTATTTTGTTTGCATTTCAACTCTGGTGAAGTGAAATTCCAAAGAGCGGTCATAACACTTCAACTCCTGGTGAAATGGGCCTCAGAGAGGGTTTTCATCGCCTGGAAGTTACTCTCTCATGGTTGGAGGGTCATGACTCCTCCAATCTTTTTTGTTGAGTAGAGAACTTTCTTTTTTGTGGCGTATGACCCATTAGAGGTCTTTATCCTCCGAAGAGTCGTGCCTCCGAAGAGGACTTGGGCCGCCAATGATGGTTTTTAGTTGTATTCTTGTCTTCTTGCTTATGCCTTTTCAGCGATCCTTTTTTTTTTTCTTTTCAAGTTTTCATTCCCCTTTTCTCGCAAGTAGCTTGTTTAATCCAAGGAAGTGTACTTCATTGTCAGGCAAGTTTGTGAGAACGGGCACTAGCTTCCTAATTGGATGTTTGTTCGTTCAAACAATCTCAATTTATTAGCAAGGGCCCGTTTCTATCGAAATCATAAGCCGTTCAATTGAAGTATTTCCTATCTAGGATTTGAATTCGGGGCCTTTATGACTTGAAATTTGTTTGTTGAATGATGGTGAGAATCACTCGGTCTTATTATGCGCAAGTTTTATTTCCATTGTCTGCAAAAATTTAAATCGACATTTCAGCAATACACTTTATGTACTTTTATATCGAAAATAAAGCAAACATGTAATAATAATAAGGAACACAAGATTTATAGTGGTTCGGCCAGAAATTTGGGCCTACATCCACTTTATATTCATTCATTATTCACTTGCATTAGTTTTACAATTGCTCTCAATTACAAGAATCATGCATCCACAACTCTTTTACATTATTTCAACAAAATTTTCAAGTAAAATATGGACGCAGGTGATTGCTGTTCCATGCCCTTGGAATTTGAACTCCTTCAACAGTAGTGAGTTTGAATGTGCCGTCAAGAAGCTTCTGACCTATCACATATGGTCCTTCCCAATTGGGCCCAAACAAACCTGTCGCGGTCATAATTCTTTTCAGGACTAGATCTCCAATTTCAAAGCTGCGTTGACGAACTTTGGAATTGAAATGTCTGGCTATCCTTTGCTGATGAGCTGCAACTCTGAGGTTAGCTTCATCTCTTTTTTCATCAAGGAGATCCAGCGCTTCAAGTTGTAGCTTTTCATTTTCTGCTTGATTGAAATGGATTCTTCTGTGTGAAGGGACCTCTGTTTCAACCGGGATCATTGCTTCCGATCCGTATGCTAACGAAAAAGGAGTATGCCCAGTCGCAGTTTTGTGAGTAGTTCTGTATGCCCATAGTGCAAGTGGTAGTTTATCGACCCAACCACCTTTTGCTCTTTCGAGTTGCTTTTTGATGGTTGATTTGATGATCTTGTTCACTGCTTCCACTTGCCCGTTTGCCTGCGGATGAGCTACTGCCGAAAAGCTTTTCTGGATTTTGAATCGTTTGCAAAAATCCTGGAATTCCTCGCTTTCAAACTGAGTACCATTGTCTGTGATTATTTTCTGAGGCACACCGTATCTGCAAATGATATTCTTGGTCACAAAGCTTATCATTTTCTTAGAAGTGATAGTAGCCAATGGTTCAGCTTCAGCCCATTTAGTAAAGTAATCAACTGCAACAATAGCATATTTAATCCTTGATTTGGCAGTTGGTAGCGGCCCAATGAGATCCATTCCCCAAATCGCAAACGGCCATGGACTGACCATCTGTGTGAGTTCGGTAGAAGGTGCTCTAGGAATTTTGGCAAATCTTTGGCATCTGTCACATTTTCGGGAGTAATCTGCAGCATCTCGATTAATTTCTGGCAAAAAATATCCGTATCGGAGAATTTTCTTTGCTAATGTTTGGCCACCCGAATGATCACCACATTCGCCTCCATGTACCTCAGCTTGGATTGTTTTGGACTCTTCCCTGGATACACATCGAAGTAAAGGCATTAAGAATCCCCGTCTGTACAATCGGCCATCCTGAATTACATAGCGAGAGGTTTTCCTTAGTAGCTTTTGTCTCTCTCTCGCATTTTCTGGCAGAGAGCCGTTGAGTAGGTAATCTAATATTGGAGTCATCCACGATTCTTGTTCTTGAGATACATTCATAATCCAGTCTATATCCATCTCGTCTATACTTGGTGCTGAGAGGACTTCTACGGGAACCAATCCCAATAGTTGAGCTTCACCAGAACTTGAATACTTTGCGAGGGAATCTGCCTTCGTATTCTCTTCCCGGGGAATATGGCTTATTGAATAATGATCGAGTTCACACAGAAGTTCCCAAGCTTTTGACAAGTAGAAAGGAAAGTTTCCACCTTTTGTTTGAAATTCCTTCTTGACTTGGCATACAATAAGCTGAGAATCACTGAAGATCTGTAATGCTCGAATGTTTAGCTCTTTAGCGATTTTCAGACCTGCAATAAGAGCTTCATATTCTGCTTCATTGTTTGTTGAAGGAAATTCCAATCTTAGTGCATAACATAATGATCGACCTTCAGGAGTTTCAAGTACCACTCCGGCTCCAGAACAGTAGTCATTTCTTGCGCCATCAACATACATCTTCCACTGGATTGGGGAATCATTGATCGTTTCTTCCTCACCATTATCTTTCTCTGTGAATTCTGCAATGAAATCAGCTAAAGCTTGTACGTTGATTGCTTTTCGGGGGTGATAAGTGATGTCATATTGACTGAGTTCAATGTTCCATTTTAGAAGGCGACCCGAAGTTTCAGGGCGAAATAGGACTTGCTTTAGAGGTTGATCAGTGAGTACTCTGATAGGATGAGCTTGGAAATATTGCCTCAGTTTCCTTGATGCAACTAGTAGGCAATAGGCGAGTTTTTCCAACTTGGAGTAATTCAGCTCTGCCCCAGTGAGTCTTTTGCTGATATAGTAAACCGGATGTTGAATCCTTTTGTCTTCCCGTATCAGCGCTGCACTTAGAGCATGAGATGATACTGCCAAGTATATAAGAAGATCCTCACCATTGCCTGGCCTAGAAAGTATTGGAGGCGTTTCCATATGACGGATCAACTCATCGAAGGCTTTTTGGCATTCGGAAGTCCATTCAAAATTCTTCTTTCCTTTCTTCAGGGCGTCAAAGAATGGGATGCATTTATCAGTGGCTTTGGAAATGAACCGGCTCAGGGCGGCGACCTTTCCGTTGAGACTCTGCAATTCCTTCTTCGTTCTAGGAGCTTTAACTTCTTTTAAGGCAGTAATTTGAGCTGGACTAGCCTCAATGCCCCTAGCACTAACAATGAAACCTAAGAACTTTCCGGACTCGACCCCAAATGTACATTTCAGAGGGTTAAGCTTCATTCTGTATTTCCGGAGGACTGCGAACATTTCTGCTAAGTGTTCAATGTGATCCGCTGCTTTCTTAGACTTCACTAACATGTCGTCGACGTAGACTTCCATAGTTTTGCCCAATTGCGGTTTGAACATAGCATTAACAAGTCTTTGGTAGGTTGCCCCTGCATTTTTCAATCCGAAGGGCATAACTCTGTAGCAATAAAGACCAACATCGGTGATAAAGCTCGTGTCCTCCTGATCAGGTTCATGCATCATGATCTGGTTGTATCCGGAGTAGGCATCCATGAAAGACAACAGCTCATGCCCCGCTGTTCCATCTACCAGTTGGTCGATCCTGGGTAAAGGGAAGTAATCTTTGGGGCAAGCCTTGTTTAGATCAGAAAAATCGATGCACACTCTCCATTTTCCATTAGCTTTCTTGACCAGCACAGGATTTGAAACCCAATTCGGATATGTAGATTCTTTGATGAAGTTATTTTCCATGAGTCGATCAACTTCTTCTTTTAATGCTGCTGACCTTTCTGGACCTTGGGTTCTTCTTTTCTGTTTAACTGGCGTAAACTTTGGGTCAATATTCAGAGCGTGTACTGCAACTTCTGGAGATATTCCACACATATCGGCATGAGTCCAAGCAAAGACATCCAGATTTGCTTTCAGGAAAGATATCAAGATATTCTGAATTGACACATTAAGCTGTGAACCCACATTCAACACCTTACTTGGGTCCTTCGGGTCAACAGGTACCGGAACTGTCGTTTCCACCGGTACCACTCTATTCTCCCCTGCACTGGCTTTTCTGGGATCCATTTCTTTCCGTGCCCCGCTGTGCTCGCCAGTGCAGGGTCCGCCCCGTAATTGCTACAAGGCTGGTTCCTTGATGCGGACTGGGGTTGCCGCATCCTTTCCCATTTCTCTTTTTCTTGACTCTCGCAGTTCTGTCAAATAGCACTCTCGCGCAGCATTTTGATCCCCTTTTATAACTCCTACTCCATTGTCAGTAGGGAATTTAATAGTGAGGCACCACGGGGCTAGGATAGCTTTGAATGCTGCGAGTGTTGGACGGCCAAGAAAAGCATTATAAGCAGAAAACTCATCGACAATCACAAATGTTTGCTTGCGGACCACTTTCCTTTCTGCTTCCCCAAGTTCTACAAGCAGATCGATGGTCCCTATTGGTTGCTTTGGCTCCCCAGTGAAGCCAGCGATCTTCGTTGATGAGGCTTGTACATCGATCATAGGGATTTTCATCTGGTCAAATGTCTTCTTGAAGAGGATATTACATGATGCTCCGCAGTCAATGAGGACTCTTCTGACAATGGCCGGTCCAATACCAGCCGAGATGACCAAGGGATCTAGGGTAGGAGCTTCTATACCTGTGGAATCTCTGGCTCTGAAAACAATATCATCGCTGAAAGTTTTCTGTTGTTTCAGGGGCGTAGTGTCTTCTAAAACAAAGACGTCTTCTTCGGCTGGAGCATATTTCAAAGCCCTGGAATATCTCTCCATCTCACCCCAGCTCTTGCCAGCTGGGTGAGGCCCTCCTGTAATGACATTGATAACGGGCCTTCCAGATTCATGTCCCGTAGCTTTCTCACCTGTCCTAGGCTGATGAACAGGAACCTGTTGCCCCTGACTTGCCGATGCAGGATTGCTGCTATTCTTCTTCACAAATTGCTGCAGTTTGTTTTCTCTTAGCAACTCTTCAATCAGATTTTTCAACTGGCGGCATTCATCAGTCTCATGACCGGGTTGATTGTGGAAGCGGCAGAATTTCCCACTCTGTATGGCTTTTTTCCCGGTTCTCAAAGGGATAGGTTTAGGGAAATCGACGGAATCTTTAGTGGCAAGGTAGATGTGCTCCGGCGTATGTGATAATGGAGTATATTCTGATGACTTGAAGGATCGGGGCTTCTTCAGATTACCCTGTTTCTTCCCATTATTATTCTCCCTTTTTTGCCCCACCGATTCATTCTTGCGTGGAGCGACAGTGTTGTCTTCTGCTTTCTCCAACACTGTCTTTACTGGTAAAGGACGGCTTTCCAAGCGAATGAATTCATCTGCTTTTTTGTAGAACTTTTCGAGAGAGGTTGGCTCCTTCATATTTAACCATTTCCCAAATTCGCTTGACTTATCAATAGCCCTCATCAGATAAGTCAATATCATTCGTGGTTCAGCATTGTCCACCTCAGCCAGCGCTATATTAAAGCGGTTCAAGAAAGATCTGATAGACTCACCAGGATTCTGCTCTAAACTCGATAGTGACATAATGTCCTTGGCCTTCGAAGCATATAGTCTAAACTGCTCCTTGAATTTCCTGGTCAAGTCTGAAAACTGATCAATAGATCGGACTGGCAACTTGGTGAACCATAGTAGAGCCACACCTTCCAGGTATACGGGGAAATATCGACACTTTATTTCGTCAGAGTCTCTGGCACCTGTCATGTGCCAATCATATTTATACAAGAATTCATTCGGATCACTTGTCCCTTTGTAAGCTGGGATAGTTGGAGGGACAAACTTCCTTGGAAACTCCGCCTTTAAGATTTTCTCAGTAAATGGAGTTTTACTTGGGGAGAAACCCCATTCTTTCTCATCTTCAACCCTTTGCATACTTTCTCTCATGATTTGCCGGACCATTCCAGAAAGATATTCCTCATCATGTCGAGTTCCAGATCCACCAACCTCAGGAAGCGTTTGCTCAAAGGGACTAGCAGCCCTTTCAGGAGCATTCCTTTCGTTAGCATCATGAACGTTGCCAGCATAGTTCCTTTCATTACCAGCCGGTTGATTGTTTGCCCCAAGTAAGTCGTTTAACTTATTCGGAATCAGAGCATTCTGGGCACTTTGAGCCTCTAATTGTGCATTTTGGGCGTTTATCTGCTGGTTTAGCCCTAGAATCACAACATCCAACTCCGCTTTCGTAACTCCAACAGACGGAGTGGGTTGATTAGGTACAGGGGAAGCGGAGGTTCCCTCTTGAATGTTTCCAGATCTGACAGATCTACTTTTCCTTCCAGGAGCCATAATCTCAGATAGACTTCTGGTTTTTAAGGAAATTCTTTCTTCAAATCTCTGTGAAGCAATGATGACAGTTTGCCTGAGTTCAATTCTCAGTGAAAGCACCAAAAATGTTAACGCTAAAATGTGAACGCTAACATCCCGGTGTGTGAATTGTAGTTGTGAAAGCACCACCCGATAGATCGGGAAAGAATTACAAGCAAGTAATAGCGAAAAAGCAGTAAACAACAACAATTTTATAGTGGTTCGGCTTAAGGGTATAGCCTACGTCCACTCTAAGTACTTTTATTAATAATCCCGTTACAAGCTGATACAATTCTTCTCAAGTACAATATTCTTCAAGTTACAAGTGATTTGGAACAAGTCTTAAGCTTCAATGTCGATTAAAGTCCTTAAATTCATGTTGAAGATGTGTGGTTTCTTCGTGAAGTTCTTCGATGTATTCCTCTAATCTTGAAAGCTCTAAGTGTTGATGAAGTTCTCAATGCAGCAAGGTAACGGTGTATGAAGAGAATGTGCCAAAAGTCCTTTGAATGTTGGAGGTGGTCGCCTATTTATAGAGAGTTCTGGTCTGGACTTATTGCCAAGTCCTAAGTCGTGGCCGACTTAAGATAAGTCGTAGCCGGTTTAAGGTGAGTCGTGGCCGGTTTAAGGTGAGTCGTGGCTGATTCACCTGGCCCCTTCACGGCTTCACGAGAGTTCATTTGTACAAGTCCTAGGTCGCCTCCGAGTCAACACACCTCTTCTCAATAATATGGCATCGGACTTATATTCAGTGGCCTTGGGTCGTGAACGACTTAACATAGGTCATAGGTCGGTCGCGACTTAGGTGTAGTTCATGATCTTGTCCCTGTTCTAAGTGGTTAGATCGGTAAATTCTCTGGATGGTTAGGTCGTCTCCTGTTTAGGTCGGTAGCTATCTTAGGTCGGTAGCCATCTTGTTAAGTTTTAGGTCGGCAACTATTTAGCCCTAAGTCGGTATCCATTTGGGCCTTAAGTCGGCATCTCCTTAGCCTGTTAGGTCGGCACCTCTTCGAGTCTTAAGTCGGCATGCTACTCAAGCTCCTTAGGTCGGTATCCCTTCGTGCCTTAGGTCGGTCTCCCTGATAAGGCAGTTAGGTCGGCAACCGGTTGAGTCGGTAGCCTTGTTAAAGTATTAGGTCGTCACACTCGTTGAACTGTTAGGTCGGCAACCCCCTTTTAAGCTGTAGGTCGGCATCCTTTCGAGTTGCTAAGTCGACACCGGGGCAGAGTTAACATTCTTCAACAACTCCTTTTTCGATTAACCATCTCTCCCTTTCAACTACATCCCAATGGCTAGTCTTCCGACCTTCGAAGGAATCTTCTATTTATGCACATTCGCAAAGAATAAAGACCACCCCTCCATCATACTCGTGAGAAGTGTCAAAAATCGTAAACTTATCACCGATCTTTCCGAAAGTGCTCACGGTTTTCTGAATCAATTCTTTTTCATTCGCTGCCCCCCAGGGTTTTATGCCATCTGGAGAAGAGGAAATAAGATTGCTCATCCCTGTTCTTTCCGTTTATAAGTTTTTCGAGATCCGAATTGCTAAGTGCTAATTTCATTCTTTTCTTTTACAACACTTCCTCTTCCCTCAAGAAATCCCAGTCACAAGACAATGTTTGAAAGATTAAGCGCCGTGCCGGTTGAGGAAAGAAGTATTAAGTTTTTGCTGAAAGATGAACTTCTGCACCAATACGGGCTTCTGCATCCTTCTCGTTCTACTCAACCTCATGAAGTCCCTGATTCTCCAGTAGAAACATCGGATGCCCCAGTTTCCGTCGGAGAACTTACAACAAAAGAACATACTCTTGAAGCCTCATTGGCAAAGTGTTCTACTCCTATTAATGTTGCGTGGTCATCCGACAAACTTGCACTTGCCCCCGGTCATCGAAGAAGAGGAACCTCCCCAACAATCCGGGAAATCTGGTGACGAAGGATTACTCTTGAGGGGTTGAGCGACGTGATGATTACTTCACAGAAGCTTTTTAAAGATGATCCTATCACTGCTAAAGTTACTTCTCCACCAGTCGAAGCGACGTCCGTTCTGCAACAAACTCCATCAGCCCAAGAGTTGACACTGGCTGTAAAATCCATCATCACCTCCCAAATCAGGAGTGGTTCGTAGTTTGACGCGCGTAGTTTGCACGTTACACACACTTAGGACTTTTCAGCACTTATATGCGTTCAACTTTCTTGCTTTAAAGATTTCTGAGTTTGTTTTTCTTCATTTTCAGGTACTCCAATGGGAAGAAGTGGTTCTTACTATGACGATTTCCAGCGTTATGGGAAGCGCGGTTCTTATTACCCCAAGAGGTATCTTCCTGCCTCTTGGGAAACCAACGAAGAAAGAGCTGCGAGGAAGGCTCATGAGAAGCGCGCTTATAAAGAGCGCTACGGGAGACGGGACGAACGACATGATTTGTGACGACCCGGAATTTTTAAGCATTTAAAATTAGAATATTTAATTGATTTTAAATATTCAATAGAGTAATTTTAACTTGAATTTCGAATATCACCAATTTTTTTTTGATAATTAAATTATTGAATTAAATAAGTCGAAGTTGGTTCAAATGTTGAATCTGGAGTTTTAAGCCTATTAAAAATAATTTGAAGGCTTGAAAAATTTATATTAATAACACTGAAGATAAAAGAAGTTGTAAAATTGAAATTAGCAGTGGTTTGTTCGGTTTTGAAAATTTTAACGTTTTAAATTGAATTTAAAAATAGCCTTCCGAGGCACAGTCTCGGAATTCGATGAAACTAGTTGCATTGGGTCCGTAATATGGAATTATTATCAGGTTTCAAATTTCGTAGCAATTGGAGTTGTTGTGTGAGCACACGATATATAAACGCGCTGAAATTTAATTGATATTAATCGAAATAAAATATACATATAAAAGAAAAATCAAATCTTCTTCTTTACGTCTCCTTCCCATTTCTTTCAAAGCCGAGTCTTCTTCAAGAATTCTCGTATTAGTATATTTTTGTGAAGCCATCTCGTTCAATTTTATATATTCCCTTTCCTCCTTTCGAATGGAACGCAGAAAAACGAAATCAAATAAAAAAATAAAAATAAATAGGGGCGACAGTCTTCTTCTCTTCCCCTCTTCTAATAATCGAAACCGATTAGGAAAAAAAAGGGTGTGGGGGAATGTAATGGCGGCCTGAGACTCGAATGATTTTCGTTCGAAAATCAAATCAAGTTAGGCTCGTACTTCATCGGCTTGAGCACAAGCGAACGCGCGACGATGGGAGGTGTCGTCATCGACCATGGCCGATGGGAGGCTCGATTTGGGGGGGAGGGATCTGTTCGAAACTAGGTGGCGAGTATATGAGGGGAACGCGAGTATATAGGGCTTCGCAGTTACCTAAGGCCGGTCGCGATCTTGGTGAGTTCGAGCTCGCGAGTGAGGATGGTCGATGTCAGATAGTGGAGTGTCGCGATAAGTTCGAGTGGTGGGTTCGCTTGGTGGTGGAACAAGCTCGAGGAGGGTAGCTTCATGCATGTGCCGCTGTTTAGCGTTGTTGCAGTGAGGTATTGACCATCTCGTTGTTTTTGAATTCTTTATAGTAATAGATAAGATTATTTATTTACAGTAAAAAAAATTTATTTTTAGAATTCAAAATAAATATATAAGTACATCCACATGTTTATATGTACTGTAAAAAGAAATTTGTATATATGTAGGATTTTGGTAAAAATAGGAATATTATAATATTGAAGAGTTTATTATAAAATTGGATTCTTAAAATCTATATAGAATATTTGAGTTTCAAATTGAAAAAAATATATATAATATTGAGGTAAATTTGTTTAATAAACTAAAAATTTATTCAATTAGTTTAGTTGCTAAAAAAATAATTTATTAAAGGAAGAGTGGGTTTAAATCAAATGAAAGTTAAAATTAAATTAATAGATGATATAGGCCGATCGATTGGTTCAAATGTTAATAAATTGTAGATGTTTATTCAAGGTTTAATACCACAAGGGAAAACAAGTCAGGATCGTATCAGATTGGCAAAACAAAAAGCAAAGGTGAGTTAATCTCACTCAGTTTATTTTAAATTTAAGTGATTAAATTTAAATACTTGTTTGTATGAATAAATTGATTGTTGTGTTATATAGTAGTACACACTACTCCTTGAAATGATTGACCTCCCTCATTTTTATAGTGACGATATTTTATATTGTGCTAACATCTGTGGATGCAGGGAAAACCGGTTGGAGGGATCCAACTGGATCCCTCAACATTTATTTAAATTACTTAATAGCCTCAGTTGTGATTATATTGATATTTTATGATGAATTATAGTGGAATATCGAATGCTATGGTTTGATTGGATATAATTGGGTATAATTAATCACCATCAAAATATATAAATTGAATTTTTGAAAGAAAATAGAAGAAATAAATTGTAAGTTAAATAATTATAGAATAACTTTAAGGAATGAATATGAAAAGGAAATAAAGTGACTTGAAAAGTTCTAATAAACAAATCTTAGATATGAAAAGGAAAAAAAATTGAATTAACTGAGAGTTAATGAATTTTAATCTTCAGTGTTATTTTAAAAAAAGAAAAAACTATTTATTTAAAGTTAAGATTTAAATTATTGGGAAAAATCTGAAATGTGTATATTTCAGTTAAAAGCTTAAATCAAATGAAAAATAATAACAACAACAATAATTAAGCCCATACTTAATGAATTGTTTAAATGAATTAAGCAATCTAGGAAATTTATTTCAAATGGGACAATTTTGAAATCAATTTGGGAAAAAAATTGATTTAAATGATTGACGTTGGAGTTCTCCCTGGATAACCAAGTACGTTTTCAAAGTAAATTTTTAAATATAAGTTATAAGATTAAAAGTTGTTTTAAAAATAAGTTTTGGAAAATTTCTTATTTCTTATATTTAACTTCTAAAGTATTTTCCCTTAATTTATTATAGTAGTAATTATTTAAAGAATGACTTAATATTATGTTTTTTAAAAAAAAATTATAATTTTAGTTTTATATTTATTAAGTAACCTTATTTTCAAATATGCATATAGTATGGTAATTTTAACTTATATGTTTTAAAGTATATTTCAAAATAAAGCGGTTTAAATTATTTTAAAATCTAATTTTTGCTTGGTAACTTCAGAGGAGATAGAAAATATTTGGAAAAGTTTATTCTGGAAAGAAGGATGGTTTTGAAACTGTTTCAAAGAATTGAAAATAGAAATATATCTTGTGAAGATATTTTGAGGTTAATAAATAATTTGGGAAATTATTTATTTTTTGATGGTTGTTTGTGAATATTAATTGATAGTTAAATAACCGACTATCAATATTGGACAAACACGTTGATCGTTTCAAAGAGACCGAGATCGAGATTTATTTCTTGAAAACCACTTCGATCCGGTTTGTACGTTTTCGTGAAAAAAACGATTTTGGATTCGAAGATGGAGCGTTGAAGTGCAAGGGCAAGTCGCCACTAATCCTGAGGATATTTCCAAAATGGATGTAGTAGGATTAGTGCCTTCGGTTCCGTTCGAACCCGGGACGGACTTGTATGGATGAATGCTTGCGAAAAACATCGTCAGGTGGACGATGGGCGATCTAAGGGATATATTCTAAAAGGTAACGCTTAGCCTCAAGCCTCATCAAATGGCAATGGCTGAAAATCAGGGGATATGCAGCAAGGCTTCGTGGGTAGCCCCCACTGGAGGGTGGGGTCATCCCTGTCTAGATGTCCCTTTTATTTCGGCTTAGTGGGCGGTTGCTGATCCCAACCGTGGGGTGATCTTGCTCGGGACTGTCCAGTAAGGGATGGTTCCGGTCTTGTGTTGCAGGGGAGTTAGGGTGCCTCCTCGGTACGCTGATCTAGACCAAGTACTGTGACAGGTGGTACCCCAGTGCCTAGCCATTAGTTGGAATCCATTTTCCCTACGCGTCCGTACGGTTTTGATTTTGCCCAACTATTGCTGAAACGTGAGATGCAAGCATTTCAGCTAGATTCTATTTTACTTTTTATAGACACTATTATAATATCAGAGGATTTTAATAAAAATGTTTTAGCTATCGTAAGGTAAAAACCCGACATGTTTATTTGTCGCGTGGTCTTACGAGATGCTTTTGTTTTCAAAGGATTTTTTTTTGAAACTTTAATAATCAATTGGATGTGATTTTTCTCACGCTGGTAATCCAGACTGACTCGGGTGTTATTTAACTGTAATGCTCGGGTCAGACCGAGTATTATAGAATACAGGATATGATGCTGTGGAGCTCAGGAGACGAGCTGGATGACGACACGTACTCTCGTACTTGTTTATATATATATATTCTGCTGTATTGAGTTGCTATGTATTCATTTGTATTATATTGATGTGAGCTGTGACTGATGTACTCTGATGATGTAACGTATGTAAACAGACATATTTGATGTTGAGTAAAAATTATTTACTATCTGTTATATTTTATTCCGCTGCGATGGTTAGATTCTGATGTTGGTTTTGTTTTCTCTTCTTCTACGTCTTCTTCTTAAACCCAAATGGTTCGTACTTCTATGCAACGTGAGTTCATTGTTGTAGAATAGTGTTAACTCAAGGGGTACGGATTTGCGGGTCGTTTCACTTGGTATCAGAGCTTAGGTTGGTGATAGCCTTGGCTCTGTTGGGAATTACTCATTTAAAATAGAGTCCGTAGTACTCTATAATGAGTTGAGCGTATTAATAGATATGAGTGCGTATTTGTTAGTGAATATAAATTGTTTTAATATCGTGTTGATTAGTTTATTGAGTGGCATATGAACCTTCGTCGACATAGTCTGCGCAACTGTATTAAAGGGGTTTCTAAACACTTGAATAGAGCAATCGACACGGTATTGTTTTAAATATGGGTAAATGAAATAATTTTACCCAAAATATATTTTGATATGAATAAAAGTTTTGTAAACTATGTAGACAATATATGGTGGCCTGGGGTTAGAAATGATGATATTAAAGTATTATCATTGTTAAGTGAAAATTTAACTAGAAATTGAAATGTAACCAAAGTTTAAGGGAATAAATTCATTATAGAATCAAATTCATAAATATGAATTGAAATATAAATAATCGGGAATTTGTATAAGCATAAACTATACAAATGCATTTTTAGTTAAAATTTGAATTAAAATAAAATTTGAAAACTTTAAAACCCCGGAGATTTTGGAAGTATTTTGGAGGTAAATAGTATTATTGTTGTTTTGGGTTATTTCTGAAAGGAAATTTGTTTAAAAATGGGTTTTGGAAGGGAGATAGCATTGAATTCACTTCAGTCACGGGAAAATAACTTCGGTGATGACTGCAGCATCATCGATGTTCATTTTCGAGTTTCTAAGTGATGGATTGCTGCCAAATTGATTTGTTCAGAAAAGTTAGTTGTTTTTGAAAATCTCAAGGGAAATTTGTCGGGAATAAAACCAGGATTGGTTTAATTTTTGAGAAATATGATTTGAGATGTTGGACATTTCAAAATGATTTGAAACCAAAAGTCAGGTGTTTTTAAAATCCTGATGAGTTAGTTGTAAGCTTATAAATTAAGATGATTTTTAAATCAGGAAGGGAATATAAGCTTTGGATGATGAGAATTTAAATTTAAAAGGGAAAAGTTAAGAATGAAATTAACTTGGATTGGGAAATAAAATTTTACTGGATTGAAATCAATTAAATAGGTTGAAAAATAATATCCAGTTGTTTCCAAATTAAGTTGAGACTAAATTGAGATTAAATAAATCCGAGTTTAAAATAAAATTGAATTGGAATAAAAATTCAATTGAGTTAATGAATTGAATTAAATTCTTACCTGAATAAAAGAAAATTAAGTAGGGTAAGGATTGAATTGGAATTGAAATAAATAAATAAATAAGAATAACATGTAAAAGAGTTATAATTCATGAAATAAAATATGCTTGGGATATAACTAAGCATGAAGCTTGAGTTAAAATAAAAGATGACTATATTCAGGTCTAGAATGCATGGAATTGTGTAAATAACATGTTGTGACTTATAAAATCAAATAGTGAGATATAAAATATCAAAATAAATATAGTTTGATGTTTTGGGAAATAAAACAAAGATTCAAACTTGAATTATAAAACACATTGAACTTAAGGAAATCAAATGAAGTGGTATTTGAAATCATAAACTAAGTATTGAACTATAAATAGGAGAAAACTAATTTTATGATAAATTAGTTAATAAAATGTGCAATGGGAACGTAATATTGTTTAATTGAAGCTGAATTGTGAAATTATGATGAAGTTTGGAATTAAAACTCAAGTTGTAAATTTAATTCGATTTGAATTGAGAGTCAATAAAATTTGTTGGTAAATTGAAAATGGATAGTGGATTCAGAACTTGAGTTATTAATAAAAAATTTAACTTGATGTGTTAACAAATTAAATTAGTAATGGTATGGTTTGAATGTGCAAATAAAATCCAAATAAGTGAAGATAAATTGGAAAATAACCAGGTAATAAATTGGTGAGTTGAATCTGGAAAGTTAAATTTTATAATAACCAATCAAATGAAATTTGCAGATTTAAAATGAGATTGGATCGAAATAGAATCAAGTTAAATTGAAAAGAGAACTTGTTTGCATAATGCGAATGAGCTTAAGTATGAAATTTGAATAAATTGAAGTGAATTAACTTAAGCTAAATAAATGAATGAAGGAGAGTTGAATTGAATTCAACTTAAACAAAGTTTAATAATATTGGATTGGTTTTAAGTTAAGTGAAGGTGATTTTTAATTGAAATAAAATTCGGTGAGTTGCCGATAATATTTAATGGAATGAAAATTCTTAAATAAATAATTGTAAACCATTTAAAATGTTAAGGAATTAAAATAACCTCGAGACAATTTTAACAATTGAATGTTTTCAAGTTTAATAGAATAGTTATATTGATAATACTGAAGAGAATAGAAGTGTTAAATAAAAACCAAACTCAAAATGAAGTGTGGTTTAAATGTGTTGAGAATGGTTATTGAATGAAATAGCCTGGTTTGTTTTCGAGCTAAATAAAATAGTTTGGAATAAACAAATATGAAGTGAAATGTAAATGTATGGATTGTAAATGAAATTTAAATGGAATGTGTCGAGCTAAATAAATGACTATGAATGAATTAAAATAACAAGGAAATTTAATTGGTAATGGAGATGGAACCTAAGTTGTTAATGGTTTTGAATGGACTAGTTTGGTTAATAAAATTGAAATGCAATGAAACTGAGAATATATGGATTGTGAATAAATCCGAAATGGAATAGAATTAAGCGTAAGTTGAGTTGGAGTCAATTTAAATTGACTATAAAACTCAAGTACTTATTTATTCACATAGATCTCGTCAAAATGCATGGAATAAATTATCATTTGATGTAAATGCAAGTAATTAAAATTTTATGAATTGATAGAAGTAAAATAATTTGATTTTGAGAGTAATTGAACTAAATATGAGTTCAGTTTGCTTATAAATAAATAAATTATGTAAGCGATTGGGTTTTAAACCATTCAAATCGAATGAAATGGTTTGTAAATTAATTGGAATAGTGGAATTAGTATGCAATTATATGAGTTGCTTATGGTGAAATGTTTGGTGTGAATTTCTTTTAGAATTCATGTGTTAACTATTGCAAATAAGTGAAATGTTGTTGAACTTTAGTTATATGGCACTTATATGTTTAAATTGAGTAAGTACACGTACCTGGAAGCCGTATGGCTGGATTTGGGTTGCATTAACTGCTAAATAAATAAGCTGCTTGCTTAAAATGCTAAATAAGGTACGCGTACGCAATAAAAATAGGAAATACGAACTATTTTTGGTTTTTCCGACTGTGTGGGTCGATGTATATATATTTATCTCTTTTGTCAAATTGCAAAATCTCCTCCGTACAAAGGAGACTCTGCCAAAAATTTTCAGAAATTTTGGGAGTTAGAAAATTTTTGAAAATTTTGTTACCAAACAACGAATTCAAATTGGAAACTAAAATAAGTTAGTAAATGAAACCAATTTAAAATAATGACATAATTAGTTATATATGGAAGATAAAATTTAAGGTTCAAAGTTGAAAATAAATAAAAATTCATATGGAATGTGAAAACCAATTTGAAAAGAAATAGATATAAACTGAAGTGGTAAGATGAAAATAAATATAAGAAACATATATAATGTTTATACTAACTTAAGAAAGGAATGGTAAATTCTAGATTGGAAATTGATATTACAATTATAATCTAATATAATATTGAAATAAATAGATATTGACATTTTGTCAGAAAGTCGATAAAATGTTTTCGGAATATTGTGATTGGATATTAGTGCTAAGCAGGATATGCAGGTATTATAAAAGGGAAAAAGAAATTGGATTTGATTTCAAGAGATAAATTTGAATTGCCCGACAAAGGGTATGTATTTAAATTTGGTATGAAATTTGATTGGGATTTGGATTTGGATTGAGCCACTTGGCCTTTTGTTTTCTTTTTGGAATTTGGGAGGCCGCAGAGCCATTTTTGTAGTTGTACTGAGTCAGCCGCGCAAGGGTGACGCTGGCAAAATTTTTCGAAAATCTAGGGAGTTAGAAAAATTTTGAGAAAATTTTCGACAATTCAAAATTTAGTTTTGAATTATAATTTGAATGATTGTATAAGTAAAGTTATTAGGAAACTAAGGGAAAAGTTGGGAAGTTAGTAAGAGTTGTAATGGGCCTTCTATTAAAAAAGATAGTTGGTAAGATGTTAAATTGTTAAGAACTGATTGGTTTTGGAAAAGGTAAACGGGTATTGGACCATTCTTCCTAACTTGTAATTTCGGGGATGAAATTCTTTTAAGGGGGGAGGAATGTGACGACCCGGAATTTTTAAGCATTTAAAATTAGAATATTTAATTGATTTTAAATATTCAATAGAGTAATTTTAAATTGAATTTCGAATATCACCAATTTTTTTTGATAATTAAATTATTGAATTAAATAAGTCGAAGTTGGTTCAAATGTTGAATCTGGAGTTTTAAGCCTATTAAAAATAATTTGAAGGCTTGAAAAATTTATATTAATAACACTGAAGATAATAGAAGTTGTAAAATTGAAATTAGCAGTGGTTTGTTCGGTTTTGAAAATTTTAACGTTTTAAATTGAATTTAAAAATAGCCTTCCGAGGAACAGTCTCGGAATTCGATGAAACCAGTTCCATTGGGTCCGTAATATGGAATTATTATCGGGTTTCAAATTTTGTAGCAATTGGAGTTGTTATGTGAGCACACGATATATAAACGCGCTGAAATTTAATTGATATTAATCAAAATAAAATATACATATAAAAGAAAAATCAAATCTTCTTCTTTACGTCTCCTTCCCATTTCTTTCAAAGCCGAGTCTTCTTCAAGAATTCTCGTATTAGTATATTTTTGTGAAGCCATCTCGTTCAATTTTATATATTCCCTTTCCTCCTTTCGAATGGAACGCGGAAAAACGAAATCAAATAAAAAAAATAAAAATAAATAGGGGCGACAGTCTTCTTCTCTTCCCCTCTTCTAATAATCGAAACCGATTAGAAAAAAAAAGGGTGTGGGGGAACGTAATGGCGGCCTGAGATTCGAATGATTTTCGTTCGAAAATCAAATCAAGTTAGGCTCGTACTTCATCGGATCGAGCACAAGCAAACGCGCGACGATGGGAGGGGTGGTCATCGACCATGGCCGATGGGAGGCGCGATTTGGGGGGGAGGGGGGTCTATTCGAAACTAGGTGGCGAGTATATGAGGGGAACGCGAGCATATAGGGCTTCGCGGTTACCTAAGGCCGGTCGCGATCTTGGTGAGTTCGAGCTCGCGAGTGAGGATGGTCGCTGTCAGATAGTGGAGTGTCGCGATAGGTTCGAGTGGTGGGTTCGCTTGGTGGTGGAACAAGCTCGAGGAGGGTAGCTTCATGCGTGTGCCGCTATTGAGCGTTGTTGTAGTGAGGTTTGACCATCTCGTTCTTTTTGAATTCTTTATAGTAATAGATAAGATTATTTGTTTACAGTAAAAAAAAATTTATTTTTAGAATTCAAAATAAATACATAAGTACATCCACATGTTTATATGTACTGTAAACAGAAATTTGTATATATGTAGGATTTTGGTAAAAATAGGAATATTATAATATTGAAGAGTTTATTATAAAATTGGATTCTTAAAATCTATATAGAATATTTGAGTTTCAAATTGAAAATATATATATAATATTGAGGTAAATTTGTTTAATAAACTAAAAATTTATTCAATTAGTTTAGTTGCTAAAAAAAATAATTTATTAAAGGAAGAGTGGGTTTAAATCAAATGAAAGTTAAAGTTAAATTAATAGATGATATAGGCCGATCGATTGGTTCAAATGTTAATAAATTGTAGATGTTTATTCAAGATTTAATACCACAAGGGAAAAAAAGTCAGGATCGTATCAGATTGGCAAAGCAAAAAGCAAAGGTGAGTTAATCTCACTCAGTTTAATTCAAATTTAAATGATTAAATTTAAATACTTGTTTGTATGAATAAATTGATTGTTGTGTTATATAGTAGTATACACTACTCCTTGAAATGATTGACTTCCTTCATTTTTATAGTGAAGATATTTTATATTGTGCTAACATCTGTGGATGCAGGGAAAACAGGTTGGAGGGATCCAACTGGATCCCTCAACATTTATTTAAACTATTTATTACCCTCAGTTGTGATTATATTGATATTTTATGATGAATTATAGTGGAATATCGAATGCTATGGTTTGATTGGATATAATTGGGTGTAATGAATCACCATAAAAATATATAAATTGAATTTTTGAAAGAAAATAGAAGAAGTAAATTGTAAGTTAAATAATTATAGAATAACTTTAAGGAATGAATATGAAAAAGAAATAAAGTGACTTGAAAAGTTCTAATAAACAAATCTTAGATATGAAAAGGAAAAAAAATTGAATTAACGGAGAGTTAATGAATTTTAATCTTCAGTGTTATTTTAAAAAAAGAACAAACCATTTATTTAAAGTTAAGATTTAAATTATTAGGAAAAATCTGAAATGTGTATATTTCAGTTAAAAGCTTAAATCAAATGAAAAATAATAACAACAACAATAATTAAGCCCATACTTAATGAATTGTTGAAATGAATTAAGCAATCAAGGAAATTTATTTCAAATGGGACAAGTTTGAAATTAATTTGGGAAAAAAATTGATTTAAGTGATTGATGTTGGAGTTCTCCCTGGATAACCAAGTACGTTTTCAAAGTAAATTTTTAAATATAAGTTATAAGATTAAAAGTTGTTTTAAAAATCAGTTTTGGAAAATTTCTTATTTCTTATATTTAACTTCTAAAGTATTTTCCCTTAATTTATTATAGTAGTAATTATTTAAAGAATGACTTAATATTATGTTTTTTTTAAAAAGTGTAATTTTAGTTTTATATTTATTAAGTAACCTTGTTTTCAAATATGCATATAGTATGGTAATTTTAACTTAAATGTTTTAAAGTATATTTCAAAATAAAGCGGTTTAAATTATTTTAAAATCTAATTTTGTGCTTGGTAACTTCAAAGGAGATAGAAAATATTTGGAAAAGTTTATTCTGGAAAGAAGGATGGTTTTCAAACTGTTTCAAAGAATTGAAAATAGAAATATATCTTGTGAAGATATTTTGAGGTTAATAAATAATTTGGGAAATTATTTATTGTTTGATGGTTGTTTGTGAATATTAATTGATAATTAAATAATCGACTATCAATATTGGACAAACATGTTGATCGTTTCGAAGAGACCGGGATCGAGATTTATTTCTCAAAAACCACTTCGATCCGGTTTGTACATTTTCGTGAAAAAACCGATTTTGGATTCGAAGATGGAGCATTGAAGTGCAAGGTCTAGTCGCTATTAATCCTGAGGATATTTCCAAAATGGATGTAGTAGGAATAGTGCCTTCGGTTCCGTTCGAACCCGGGACGGACTTGTATGGATGAATGCTTGCGAAAAACATCGTAAGGTGGACGATGGGCATTCTAAGCGATATATTCTAAAAGGTAACGCTTAGCCTCAAGCCTCATCAAATTGGAATGGCTGAAAATCAGGGGATATGCAGTAAGGCTTCGTGGGTAGCCCCTACTGGAGGGTGAGGTCATCCCTGTCTAGATGTCCCTTTTATTTCGGCTTAGTGGGCGGTTGCTGATCCCAACCGTGGGGTGATCTTGCTCGGGACTGTCCAGTAAGGGATGGTTCCAGTCTTGTGTTGCAGGGGTGTTAGGGTGGCTCCTCGGTACGCTGATCTAGACCAGGTACCGTGACAGGTGGTACCGCAGTGCCTAGCCATTAGTTGGAATCCATTTTCCCTACGCGCCCGTACGGTTTTGATTGTGCCCAACTATTGCTGAAACGTGAGATGCAAGCATTTCAGCTAGATTCTATTTTACTTTCTATAGACACTATTATAATATCAGAGGACTTTAATAAAAATGTTTTAGCTATCGTAAGGTAAAAACCCGACATGTTTATTTGTAGCGTGGTCTTAAGAGATGCTTTTGTTTTCAAAGGATTTTTTTTGAAACTTTAATAATCAATTGGGTGTGATTTTTCTCACGCTGGTAATCCAGACTGACTCGGGTGTTATTTAACTGTAATGCTCGGGTCAGACCGAGTATTATAGAATACAGATATGATGCTATGGAGCTCAGGAGACGAGCTGGATGACGACACGTACTCTCGTACTTGTTCATATATATATTCCGCTGTATTGAGTTGCTACGTATTCATTTGTATGATATTGATGTGAGCTGTGACTGATGTACTCTGATGATGTAACGTATGTAAACAGATATATTTGATTTTGAGTAAAAATTATTTACTATCTGTTATATTTTATTCCGCTGCGATGGTTAGATTCTGATGTTGGTTTTGTTTTCTCTTCTTCTTAAACCCAAATGGTTCGTACTTCTGTGCAACGTGAGTTGATTGTTGTAGAATAGTGTTAACTCAAGGGGTACGGATTTGCGGGTCGTTTCATGATTCTTCCCAGAGAGAGGATGATTCCCACAAGCAAAAATCCCGTGATGACAAGGGAAAAAGCCATGCCACTGAGGACCCGAGTAAACATGCCAAACTTGGTGAAAAACTGACATCCGAACTCTCTGAAAATCCCACTGCTCCCGTCTCTTTGGAAATTCATTTCGGCTTCCCCCCTTCGAAGAGCTGATATTCAAACAGTCATAAGTAGGCCCCCATATCAAGTTGGATAGGGTCCGGCTACTCTTCAAAACCGATTCCCGCACTGGTGCTTAAAGGGAGTACGTTTCGATCTTGACTTGGTCCCGATTGATAAGCAAGCCATGTTGCGAAATCTTGATGCCGTCAAACTCGATATTTAGAGAATATCTAGCTGGCAGAAACTCGTTGACGAGCTTCAAAGAGTGAATCGCGCAAACCTTGAAGCCATGTTGACTATGTAAAATGACAAATCTGAGTGGCAGAAAACACTCGATCAGCATGATGCCGAAATGAAGAGTATTGCCGCTTATAATGAGAAGCTTGAAGCGGAAGTTGAAAAACTTAAGGAAGAGCTCGCCACTTCTTCCACTTCCTATTCTCAGAGAGAAGAAGTGCTTCAAAAACAAGTGAGAGATGCTCAC
The DNA here is from genome assembly GCA_030765085.1 of Allium cepa. Lineage (NCBI taxonomy): Eukaryota > Viridiplantae > Streptophyta > Magnoliopsida > Asparagales > Amaryllidaceae > Allium > Allium cepa. The sequence continues at coordinate 602,853,592 of CM060945.1, read as the reverse complement.
GCGGCACAGAGAGATGCTGAAGTTAAATTTGAAGCACAGTAACAGGTTGTGGATAGCTACCGAGCCGACTTTGCTCATCTACGTGAAAAGACCAACTCCTAGAACTTGGAAATTGAATTGCTAAAAGCTCGACTTTCTAAAGCTGAAAAGGAGCGTGATGAAGCTATTGCAGGCAAAAATGCAGCCGAAGAATCTCATACGGCAACTAAAGCCGATGTCAGCTCCACTCTATTCGAGTTTTACATCCATAGTGTTCTGGGGCGCGGTAGCCTTAAATTTTTGGGACCGGAGTATGAAATTACTTTGGCCAAACTGTGGGAGGCCATACTTGATATGCTTGGAGGAGCCGGATATGCCGAAGTAGATTTATTGGCGCACTATCTAGATGATGATGCATGTGCCGCTCTTGCCAGGGGAAAGGAGCAACTTGCCAGAGAGAGAGTCGGAATGGCAGAAGGAGAACATTTAAGAAAGACAATCTCAACCGACCCAGCTCTACCTTCAGTTTCGGCCGACATCAATATTACTGGCTCCAGTTCCCATTCTCCTCCTCTTGCTAAAGCTGTTATTGAAATTTCCACCACCCGCACTAGAGATGAGACTCGAGAAAGAGCTGAAGCGCAGGACTTTGAAGTTGACATAATAAAGCCTACTTCTCCAGGTAACCTCAATGTTGATCTTGCTCAAGTGGACTGCTTGCTTACTTCACATGAGCTTGATGAACTTTTTGATTATTACTTAAATCTTGACTCGCCACTTTCTCCTCTTTTTATGAGAGATGCTGACTTTAACTCCTCTTCTCCTGTAGTGAAAGCGCCAAGTGTTATTCAGCCTTCCCCTCTTCCACCATTTCCTCTCCGCCTCTTCAGATTACTCCTTCTTCCGTTTCTCAACCGGGGTCACAAGAGGAGCAGATAGAAGCTCTTCAAGGCTTAGATGACCCGGTCGCTTCCCAAGAACAGAAAGCCGAGGAACCTGAAGAAGGTGAAAGAACCCCAGAGCAAACTATTTCTGATGACATAACATTGTCTGCACTTTTCACTCCGGATAGTGAGTCTTCTTTAAGGAAGAAGGGGAAGCGTGTAGTCTCAAAGAAAAGGAGAGAAGCTTCTGCTTGCGAAGAAAAAGCAGAAGAAAGTCCAATCGCACCCCTTTCTCTTTCTTCCCCTACTCTCACAAGCCGGCCCAAAAAGTTAATCATCCAGCCAGGAGAAGGCTCGAAAGGTGGCAGGAAGAAGAAGTGATGGGTTTGGGACTTATGCTTTTCGTCTCGCTTTTTGGCTTTTTTGCTTGTATATATAAAGACCTGTGTTGACCGGACATTGTGCAGGTACCGTTCCCCGCCTTCTTTTGTTTTGAAACCTGCACATGTATAAAAAATTTATAGTATGGAATAAAACGATTCTTTTACTTGTACAAACTTCTATCTATATTTGAGAATGCACTTATTCTTCTTTTTCATGCAAGTTTCTTTATTTCCTCTGTGTGATGTTGCAGTAAACCTATGGTATGTTGCTTGAGCATTGTTTTTATTTTTGTAACTATATTATATTGCCCCTATACCATGGTTTATTGCAGCCTCTTTCACATTGGAAAATTTTTTGGAGAAGAACTCTTCTGTTTCGAGAAGACTTGTACTCTTTCTTTAGAGAACAACTTTTCCATTCGAATAAGGTTTGCATCTGTACTTTGTAGAATAATTTTTCCATTTTAAAGAAAATATTTTTCTAATTTAGTAGAATGCGCCTCGTGTTGGAGAAGTTCTCTCTTTTTTTTGGCGAAGTTTTTACACTTCACTTTTGGAGAAAGTCACTTTTATTTTTGGCAAGTGAATTTTCCTTCGTGGTAAAGTGGGCCTCCGAAAAAGGGCTTTGACCTATTTGTGCCTCCGAAGAGGGCTTTTGTATGATTGTGCCTCTGGGAAGAGGGCTTTTTTATTTGATTGTGCCTCCGGGAAGAGGGCTTCTTTTTTTGTGCCTCTGGGGATAGGGCTTTTGTTTTTTCCTTGTACGCGGGGAAGCGGGTCTCCGAAGAGGGCTTTTTGTTTCTGCCTCTGGGGAGAGGCTTTTATTCTTTCCATGTTCGCTGGGAAGCGGGCCTCCGAAGAGGGCTTTTCACATTTCGACTCGTGTGAAGTTTTATTTTAGATCGCGGTGAAATGTGTGCCTTCGAAGAGGTCTTTTAGCATTTCAACTTTGGTGAAATGGGCCTCCGAAGAGGGTGTTTCACATTCCAACACTTGTGAAGTTTTATTTCAGATCTCGGTGGAATGCGTACCTCCGAAGAGGTCTTTTCACCTTTCAACTCGTATGAAGTTTTATTTCAGATCACGGTGAAATGTGTGCCTCCGAGTAGGGCTTTTGCTTGGAAGTTTCTTTCCCACGGTTGGATGGATTCACGGGGCGGACATAAGTTACTTGGATTGTTTGTTCGCACAAACGTTCTCAGCTTGTTAACGACTGTCTTGTGCCACCGGTCAATCCACAACTTTTTGTTGAGAAAGAGAAGTTTCTTTTTTTGGCAAGTCCCATTAGAGGACTTTATCCTCCGAAGAGTTGTGCCTTCGAAGAGGGCTTGCGCCTCCGAAGAGGTCTTTTGCTGTTTGCTGCCTGCTCGCCCATGTTTTTTCGCCATTTGTTCATATCAGCGGTTGCCTGTTATCATTTTCAAGCACACAATCCTTTCTTTTTCAAGTAGCTTATTTTATGCAAAGAAGTGTACTTCATTGTTAAATGAGTTCGCAGGGGCAGACATAGGCTAATTAATCGGATGTTTGTTTGCACAAACGATCACAGTTAGTTAGGAAGGGTCTACCTCTGGCGGAACCACTAACTGTTTGCTCGAAGCACTTCTTATATAGGATTTGAGTCTGGAATTTTTGTGGCTGGACATTCATTCGTTGAGTGATGTCAGGGATTGCTTGGTCTTATGATGGGTAAGCTTTGTTTTAATGGCCTACAATATTAAATCGACGTTTTAGCAATACAATTGAAGTACTTTATATATCAAAATAAAACAAGCAGTTTATAATAGTAGAGAACACAAGATTTATAGTGGTTCGGCCAAGAACTGGGCCTACATCCACTTTATAGTTCTTATTATTCACTTGCACTGGCTTTACAATGGCTTTCAACACAAGAATCGTACATTCATAATTCTTTTTACAGTATTTCAGTAAAGCTTTTAATTAAAATATGGGCGTAAGTGATTGCTGTTCCAAGCCCTTGGAATTGGATCTCCTTCGACAGTTGTCAGTTTGAAAGTGCCATCAAGAAGTTTTTTGCCTATGACATATGGTCCTTCCCAGTTTGGCGCAAACACTCATGTTGCTGTCACGACCCTTTTCAAGACTAGATCTTCAATCTCAAAGTTGCGTTGGCGAACTTTGGAATTGAAGTGCCTGGCAATTCTTTGCTGATGGGCTGCAATTCTGAGCTGAGCCTTTTCCCTTTTTTCATCAAGGAAGTCAAGTGCTTCGAGCTGCAACTCTTCGTTTTTAGCTTGGTTGAAATGAATTCTTCTATGTGAAGGGACTTCCATCTCCACCGGAATCATTGCTTCTGATCCATATTCCAATGAAAATGGAGTGTGCCCAGTCGCAGTTTTGTGGGTAGTTCTATACTCCCATAGTGCTAGTGGAAGCTTATCGACCTAATCATCTTTCGCTTTTCGCAGCTGTTTTTTGATGATTGATTTGATAATTTTATTTACTGCCCCCACTTGCCTGTTTGCCCGCGGATGAGCCACTGCTGAGAATCTTTTTTGGATCTTAAATTTCTTGCAAAAATCTTGGAACTCTTCACTTTCAAATTCGGTTCCATTATCTGTGATTTTCTTCTGAGGCACACAATACCTGCAAGTGATATTCTTAGTTACAAAGTTTATCATCTTTTTAGAGGTAATCGTAGCTAATGGTTAAGATTCAGCCCATTTAGTAAAATAATCAACGTCAACAATAGCATATCTGATTCCGAATTTGGCGGTTGACAAAGGCCCGATGAGATCTATTTCCCAAATAGCAAATGGCCACGGGCTGACCATCAATGTTATCTCTGTGGAAGGTGCTCTTGGGATTTTTGCAAATCTCTTGCATCGGTCACATTTTCGGGCATAGCTTGCGGCATCACGAGTAGTATCTGGCCAAAAATACCCATAACGGAGAATTTTCTTTGCTAGAGTTTGACCACCTGAATGGTCTCTACACTCTCCACCATGTTCTTCAGCTAGAATTGTCTTAGCTTCTTCCTTGGTCACACATCGGAGTAATGGCATTGAGAATCCGCGCCTATACAATCGGCCGTCTTGAATTATATATCTAGAGGCTTTTCTTAGCAACTTCTGTCGTTCTTTTGAATTTTCTGGTAGAGAACCGTTGAGCAAATATTCCATTATCGGAGTCATCCATGATTCTTACTCCTGAGATATAGTCATGATCCAGTCGATATCCATCTCGTCAGTGCTTGGAGCTGATAGGACTTCCACAGGAACTAATCCCAATAATTGTGCTTCACCAGTGCTTACGTACTTTGCGAGAGAATCTGCCTTCGTGTTCTCTTCCCGGGGTATATGGTTTATTGTATAATAGTCAAGATCATCGAGAAGTTCCCTGACTCTTGACAAGTATGTCGGCAGATTTCCTCCTTTAGTTTGATACTCTTACTTGACTTGACATACAATAAGCTGTGAATCACTGAAGATCCACAACACTTTGACATTCTATTCTTTAGCAATTTTCAAGCCGACAATAAGAGCTTCATATTCTGCTTCATTTTTTGTCGAAGGGAATTCCAATCTCAATGCATAGCACAATGACCGCCCTTCAGGGGTTTCAAGCACAACCCCAGCTCCGGAACAGTAATCGTTTCTTGCACCATCAACATATAATTTCCATCGAATTAGGGCATTATCAGTCACCCCTTCCTCACTATCACCTTTATCTGTACATTTTGCGATGAAATCTGCTAAAGCTTGTCCATTAATTGCTCTTCGGGGATGATAAGTGATGTCGTATTGGCTGAGTTCAATATTCCACTTCAAAAGGCGACCCGAAGTTTCAGGACGAAAGAGGACTTGCTTCAGAGGTTGATCTGTGAGGACTTTGATAGGATGAGCTTGGAAATATGGCCTCAATTTTCTTGATGCAATCAGTAGACAATAGGCGAGCTTTTCTAGCTTTGAATAATTCATCCCTGCCCCAGTGAATCTTTTGCTAATATAATAGACCGAGCGCTGAATTTTTGCGTCCTCCCGTATCGACGCCGCACTGAGAGCATGAGATGAGACTGCCAAATGTATGAAAAGATCTTCACCATTGTCCGGCTTAGAAAGTCTTGGAGGCATTTCCATATGACGAATCAACTCATCGAAAGCTTTCTGGCATTCAGGAGTCCTGTCAAAAATTTTCCTTCCTTTCTTTAGGGCATCAAAGAATGGAATGCATTTATCAGTAGCTTTGGAAATGAATCGACTCAAGGCAGTGACTTTTCCATTAAGACTTTGCATTTCCTTTTTCGTTCTAGGGGGCATTGACTTCTTTTAAGGCAGCAATCTGAGTAGGATTGGCTTCAATGCCCCTAGCACTCACAATGAAACCCAGAAACTTTCCGGACTCCACCCCAAACGAACATTTCAAAGGATTAAGTTTCATTTTGTACTTTCGGAGGATTGCAAACATTTCTGCCAAGTGATCCATATGGTCTACTGCCTTCTTTGATTTCACCAGCATATCGTCAACATAAACTTCCACAGTTTTTCTAATCTGTGGCATGAACATATCATTGACAAGTCTTTGGTAAGTTGCCCCTGCATTCTTAAGTCCGAAGGGCATGACCCTATAGCAGTAGAGACCAACATCGGTGATGAAGCTCGTGTCTTCCTGGTCCGGCTCATGCATCATGATTTGGTTGTATCCGGAGTAAGCATCTATATAAGATAACAACTCATGCCCCGCTGTTCCATCCACCAACTGATATATTCTGGGTAACGGGAAGAAGTCTTTGGGGCAGTCCTTGTTTAAATCTGAGAAGTCAATGCATACTCTCCACTTCCCATTAGCTTTTTTAACCAGTATAGGATTTGAAACCCAATTCGGATAAGTAGACTCCCTGATGAAACCCTTCTCCATGAGCCGGTCTACCTCTTCTTTCAACGCTGCTGACCTTTCAGGACCCTGGGTTCTTCTCTTCTACTTTATCGGTGTAAACTTCGGATCAATATTCAGAGTATGTACTGCAATTTCTGGGGATATTCCACACATATCAGCCGAGTCCAAGCGAATACGTCCAGATTTTCTTTCAAGAATGTTACCAAGGAATTTTGAACTGTCACACTAAGTTGCGAACCCACATTCACCACTTTGTTCGGATCTTTCGGGTCAACAGGTACTGGCACCGTTACTTCCACTGGCACCACTCTATTTTACCCTGCACTAGCTTTTCTATGATCCATATCTCCTCGTGCCCTGCTATGCTCGCTAGTGCAGGGTCCACCCTGTAATTGCTACAAGGTTGGTTCTTTGATGTGGACTGGGGCTGCCGCATCTTTTCCCATCTCTCTCTTCCTTGCTTCACGCAACTCTATTAGATAACATTCTCGCCCATCATTCTGATCCCCTTTAATAACTCCAACTCCATTATCTGTGGGGAATTTCATAGTGAGGCACCACGGGGAGAGAATTGCCTTAAAAGCCACAAGAGCTGGTCGGCCTAGGAAGGCGTTGTAGGTAGAAAATTCATCAACAATTACATAAGTGTGTTTTCGAACCACCCTTTTCTGCCCCTCTCCAAGCTCGACGAACAAGTCGATAGTTCCAATGGGCTGCTTTGGTTCCCTAGTAAACCCAATGATCTTCCGAGATGAAGCTTGAACGTCAACCATCATTTGGTCGAACGTCTTTTTGAAGAGAATATTGCAAGAAGCGCCGCAATCTACAAGCACTCTTCCCACAATAGCCGGCCCAATGCCTGCAGAGATGACCAAGGGATCCATGGTTAGAGCTTGAATACCCATAGAGTCCCTGGCTTTGAACACAATATCATCATTGAAAGTTTTCTGCTGCTTCAAAGGTGCAGCATCTTCTAACACAAAAACACTCTCTTCTGCTGGTGCATACTTTGAGGCATGGGCATATCTTTCCATCTCGCCCCAACTTCTACCTGCTGGGTGAGGACCTCCTATAATCGCATTAATAACAGGACTTTTTGATTCATGCACGGTATTCCTCTCACCCGAGCCAGATGGATGAGAAGGAAGTTGCTGGCCCTTAGTAGATGAAGTTGGGCCATTTCTACTTCTCTTAACATATTGCTGCAACTTGTTCCCTCTCAGTAGTTCTTCAATTAAACTCTTCAGATAGCGACATTCGTTGGTATCATGACCGGGTTGATTATGAAACCGACAGAATCTTCCACTTTGAGCAGCCTTTTTGCTAACTCTCATCTCGGGCGGTTTTGGATATTCTACCGCATCTTTGGTAGCAAAAACGATATTCTCTGGGGTGTCAGTCAAAGGAGTGAAATCTGAAGGTTTTAAGAAGCGAGGTTTCTTCACATCTTTCTGTTTCTTCCTACCATTATTTTCCCTCTTCCGACTTCCGGATTCCTTTTTGTTAGGGGCAGCAGTATTATCCTTAACCTCTGTCAATGCCACTTTAACTGGTGCCCGAAGGCTTTCCAAGCGCATGAATTCATCAGCTTTCTTATAGAATTTCTCAAGCGAATTCGGTTCTTTCATCTTCAGCCACTTCCCAAATTCGCTTGATTTGTCGATTGCCCTCATCAGGTATGTCAAGACCATTCGTGGCTCTGCATTGTCCACTTCAGCCAAAACTATGTTGAAGCGGTTCAAGAAAGACTAATAGATTCCCCAGGATTCTGTTCCAGGCTTGACAGTGACATAATATCCTTTGCCTTTGAAGCATACAAACTGAATTGCTCTTTAAACTTCCGAGTCAAATCGACGAACTGGTCTATGGATCGGACCGGAAGCTTTGTGAACCAGAGTAGAGCCACTCCTTCCAAGTATACCAGAAAGTACCGGCATTTGATCTCATCAGACGCTCTAGCACCAGTCATGTGCCAATCATACTTATATAGGAATTGATTAGGGTCGCTTGTTCCCTTATAAGCCGGGATGGTAGGAGGAACAAACTTCCTTGGGAATTCCGCCTTTAGAATCCTTTCAGTGAACAGAGTTTTACTCAAAGCGAATCCCCATTCCTTTTCATCTTCATCCATTTGCATGCTTTCCATCATGATTTGTCGCACCATGCCCGAAAGATATTCCTCATCATTTAAAGGATCTGCTGGACAGACTTCGGCCATTTTCTCAGAAGTTTGTCTGGACAAACGTTCGCGGAGAGTTGGCTGTGGTCTCGATCCTCCAGCTTGAGGAGGTGTTTCTTTGGCTGGGCTAGCTTCTCTTTGAGGAATATTCCTCTCTTTAGGATTATGAACATCATCTGCAGTGTTTTCTTCATTATTCGCTGGTTGACGGTTAGCTCCGAGCAATGCATTTAACCTTTCAAGCATCAAAGCATTCTAGGTTTCCATCTATTGGTATAACCGAGATACTGCAGCATCTAACTCCGCTCGTGTAACTCCGGCACTTGGTGCTGCTTGACTTGACGAAGGAGAAGTGGAAGTATTCTCATGAACATTACTGGGTCTTGTAGATCCGTGTTTCTTCCAGGAGCCATTATCTCTGACAGACTTATGGTTTTGAAAGAAATTTTTTTCAACAAACTTTTTCGAAGCAATGAAGAAGATATCCTGAGTTCAATTCTCAATGAAAGCACCATAAATGTTAACGCTTAAAATTGAACGCTAAAACCCCGGTGTATTGTAGAGATTAAGTGAATGCACCACCCGTGAATACGGGAATTAGAAACAAGTAGAAAAGTCACAGAGAAAGAAGTAAAAGGCAACAGTTTTATAGTAGTTCGGCTTCAGGTTAAGCCTACGTCCACTTTAAACTTCTTTATTGCTGAATCAATTACAACACTGATGGGACGAATAACTAGAACTTCGATGTAGAAGAAGTCTTTGAATCCATGTCGGTTGTGTTAGATTTCCTCTTGAATTTGTTAAGATGTCTTTCGTGTTTGAAGTGTCGAGTGAGTCGAGAATTCAGCAGAGTATCGGCGTTCTAGAAATGTGCCAAAGATCCCCTTTCAGTTGGAGTAGACGAGTTGTTTATAGGAGAGTTTGAAGTTAGGTCGTAGGTCGCAAGCGACCTTGGATAGGTCGTAGGACGTCAGCGACCTAGTGGGAGTGGTTTACGGATTAAATATGGTATACTTGATCATTCTGGATAAACTAACAAGTCATAGGTCGTGGCCGAGCTAGGTAGGAAGCGGCACAAGAAGCTTCTTTGGTATGTTTATGTCGCGAGCGACTTAGGAATAGGTCGTAGGTCGTGGGCGACTTAGGGGAGTAGTTGGCGACTTAGCAAAGTTGAGATATCCAATGTAGCGACCTTGACTAGGTCGTTAACTTGTTATGCCACTTAATCCATTAGGTCGCTAGGTTGTAGTAGCCCTTAGGTCGTAAGCTCTTTTAGGTCGTTAAGACCGCTCCATCCTTGGGTCGTTAAGATCGTTCCATCTTTAGGTCGTTAGGCCGTTTCGTCCTTAGGTCGTTAAGACCGTTCCATCTTTAGGTCGTTAGGCAGTTTCGTCCTTAGGTCGTTAGGTCACTTCTCCTCATAGGTCGTTAGGTCGCTTCCCCCCATAGATCGTTAGGTCAATTAAAAAGTGGTGTTAACAATAAACAATCAAGTAATGATTTAGTTTTAAATCTGGAGTAATTAAAGATTGTTTGATTACCTAATGATAAAAGGTTAACTGATTGATTAAAGGTAATTAATTGTTTAAAAGTGATTACTTAATTAAAAGTAATTAATTAATGATTAACGTTGATTAACCAAGTGATTAAGGATAATTACTCGATGAAAGTAATTTGCGATTTATTAATATAAGTGATTAGGGATAATCACTTATTGTAATTAATTAAGGATAATTAATTAAGGATAATTAATTTAATGATAATTGATTAAGGTTAATTAGTTAATGTAATTGAAGATAATTAATTAAAATGGTTTGTAATTAATTAATATTAAGTGACCAGAATTTGTGATTAATCTGGTTCGATTTATCAGATGATAAATTAACCTTACTTATGGATGACTATATTCTATTGAATGATGTGTATTGGATTGATATCTCTATTATGTGATAATGATGCTATGTAATATGAATTGCTTTGTGCTGTGCTGCGATATTTGTGATGAATATACTACTGTGTGAATATGAAAACCCTTTGGGCCCGTTAAACGGCATTTGAATTTCGATGCGATACGGAGTTGGATTCAAGTTGGTTATCAGAAACCCACATCGAATCGTAACGGTGAATCTTTGTAATTGATAAATTTACTTTATCCGTGAATCTGTGAATGAAGATAAGCATTATAGATCATACCGCTTACCAATATTGATATGATTGAATCTGTGATAATTGATGTTGTTGCACTATTGTGTGTAAAACCCCCGGACTACACCATACACACGAATATGGATTTCACGGGGAAATCGATTAAGTCACGGATATTTTTGAAATAGTTTCAAAAGTTTGAATTTTGAATCCAAACGGTTTTGGAAATGGAATTAACTTAAATCATAAGAGCTTTTTAAAAGTAGTTTTAAAGTTGAAATTATAAATTGTTAAAGTTTTGGAATTTAAATGTTTTGTTTTAAATTTAAATTAATGATTTGGAATTGAGTTCCATACATATATGTTTGGAAATTGATGTGAATATATGTTTGGAAATTTGGTCTGAAAGGTTTTTTCCAAATATATATATATATATATATATATATATATATACACACACACACGTGGATCATCTTTAAAGTATTTCAAGAGCATTACTTTGGAAGCCTGAATTTAACCTAAGTTTTATACTTGGAAGGCTTTAGCTTGTGCAAATCTAATCGGATTTTTCCGAGACGAAAACTATTTGTTTCCAATTAATAATAGCTTTCATATAAGGAAAGAATTTCCAATTTGTGTTGAAAGATTTCAAATCGAATTGAAATAGTTTTGAAAATTGTTAAGTAATCTTTGTGAAAGATAGTCAAACCTTGATTTGAAATTGAAGAGCATTCTAAATGGTGTATCTTTTATATAAAAGATTTGGTAGGGAATTGTTTTGTGGAAATGATTTTGAAAGCTATGAATTGAATCTTTGATTTAAAGATTGGAAGAGTTAATCCAATTTGAAAGGAAAATTATTTTGAAAAGGGCTATGAATGAATCTTGTTAAAGATTGGTGAAGTTTGTTTTCAAATTGAAAAGGGATCTGAAAATCATATCTTTTGTATAAAAGATTTGAATTGGAAAGATATTAATGAATCTTTGTGAAAGATTGGTAAACTTTGTGAACATTGTGAAGTGAATCTTTGGTTCAAAAAGGTTCGTAAAATGGTAATTTCTTTAAACCATTTGAAAGTAAAGTTTTGGGTAATAAGTTATGACTTAATTGAGATCCCATTATCCATATGATTTTTAAATATTGTGCTCACTATTCGGTTTAGCCGGGAGAGGACTTTGTGTCATATAACCCATTTCGAATAGTGACACGACGTTATGGATAGCAAATGAACACCGGTGGTGAAGACCAGATATTTTCGAAAGCGAAAGGATAACCCGTCGAATGTCTCTGCACCGAATGGCCCCCGGTACAGAGATTTGAGTAACCTTGTGATGGGGAGTCTGGATGTGATTGAGGATTATCCGGATTGCAAGGGATTCTTTGGAAGTGCCTTTGGTTCTGTTCGAACCAGGAATAGACTTGTATGGATGTGTGTCTGACATTACACTTTGAGATGTAAAGCTGGTTTCTGTCAGATACATTTCTGTTTGGTGGCGGAGATTTATTCTGTAAGCTTAACACCCTTCTCTGAGACGTACGAGCTCAGAGGTTATGTAGTTGATGGTTACTAGTGGTACATTCCCAATTTGGTAATGTGCCATACGAAGTGCTGCTAATCATTTGTTGATCGAAGCATGGCTTTGTGAAAAAGCGTAGCTTTGTGGATGAAACTTCGTCGAGCCTCATAACCCGGTAATGGTCGAAACAGGAATGTTGCGGCAAGGTTTTAGGGGTTGTGCCCCTAGGGTATGTCCGTTTTATTCTGGATAAGAGGTGGTATCATGGTATGGAGCCCAGATATTTAACCTATGTGGTTACTGCAATCTCATTACTATGTGGTTGTTGCTTGAGAGATCTCGGATAAAGGTCGGTAACGACCGGGGATGGTATACTTGTGTGGTAGCTACCTATGTTATAGCTTGGTTAAAGCGTGAGGTAGCGTCGGCCCTGTGTTAGCAGAGATCTGGTTTGGTTCTCGGAGGCGTCCTTCCAGAGGCGTTCCATACGGTAAGGAAGTTTTTTTGCCTGACCATTGTTGGAAATCCAAAGAAACAATACGCGCCCAGTACGGTTTTAGTTGTATAACCTGCCATAGAAAGTGGTGGTAAGCTGCTATTGAATATGGCAGTTATAGTAAGCATACGACGAAATGTGGTATTTTGGCTAAGATTTATATTATACTTTCGAAAAGTTTTCAGCACTATGCACTAATAATAATATCAAATGGTTTTCTCATATCAAGCATTTTCGACTGTCATAAGGAGAAATCTCCTCCAAGTGTGCGCTTGCATTGTGTGTGTAACGGGAAGCCTTATGGCAGTTTCATTTTCGAAAAAACATTGCGAATTTCATTTTATAAAGATAAACTGTTTTTGTTTGCTCATACCAGTCCCATGACTGACCCGGAGTTTATTGTTCCATTTCTAAACTCTGGGTGCCCATAATTTTCCACACAGGCAGTCTAGAGTTTGGTTTTTCAGATAGTCTGATAGTAGATATAGATTCGGTAGCCCTCAGCTTTGGGTTTGGTATTCTTTGGAGTCTTCGGAGTGCAAGGGTTGCACTTGCTTATCTTTGTGGAACTTGATGGTGGTTCGAGCTAATGGTTTGGAGTTTTCCCTTTGGAGCGTTGGATTGGAGTTGCACTTTGATATTGGAGTTATTTCTTTTGCTATTTGTTTTCCGCTGTTGTTTATTATCTCTGATATTCTTGTATCATATTGATATCATTGTTGTATATCATTGGATATTGTATTCATTGGAGATGTATACGATATTCATTTCTTTTCTTCAGCTGTGTTATTATACTTGATGTGTTATAAGCTCTGGCGAGCCAGATTCAGCGTTTGAATCAACGGCATTCGAGTACAAGTGAAGTACGGGTGCCGATTTTCGAAGGCTGAGTCAGGATCGTCGCATTTTGTGTAAAGATCTGTTATTGTCTATTATATTTTGTTCCGTTGCAATTGTGAGATTCTGTTATTGTTTAGTTCCTTCTTTCTTCTATCTTCTTTCCTTTTCCTCAACAATCTGTCTTTTTCGGCATCCGATCGTCGGCATATTATGTTGTAGTATATTTTGTGTCGACTTTCGAAGGTCGAGAAGGGTGGGTCGTTACACATGGTATCATAGCTTAGGTTGGTGATAACCATGGCTCTGGTGGAAAAATTACTCATTACAAATAGAGTCAATAGTACTCTATAATGAGTTTGAGTGTAATAATATATATGAGAGCGTACTTGTTAGTGAATATAAAAATTGTTTTTATACTGTGTTGACTTATCGGTTGAGTGTTTACGAACTCTGATCGCTTCGGGAAGTACAACCGTATCGATAGGGGTTTCTATACTCTTAAACATGATAAACCGACATGGTATTATTTTTAAAGGTGGGTAAATGAAATAATTTCATCCAAAATTGCATTTTGATATAAAAGGAATAATTTTCTGAAATTATATATATTTGAATGTTTGGTTTTTAATATTATAATCAAATATAGGGGTCTAAAATTTGAAATGGTTTATAACCAAATAAAATTCAATAAGTTTGACTTATCTAAAGAAGTATAACTAAAATTTGATTTAAAGCAGAAATTAAATCTCGGAAATTTTGAAAAGTGTTTTAAATGTATTTAAAACAAAGGTTTGGGAATTTAAAATATTGGAAATGTTTGAATTTTTTTCCAAAGTATTGGAGGGCAATAATGGAGTATTATTTTGGGAAATAATTTTGAATGGGAATTGTTTTGAAAGGAATTTGTGATAGTAAGGAAGTACTGAACTCACTTCAGTCACTGGAAAATAATCCTGATGATGATGGCCACATCATCAGAATTCATTTTCGAGTTTCTAAAGTGATGGATTGCCCGGGGTGATGGGTTATGATATTTGTTTGGACTTGTCGGGTATAAAAGTTGTTTTAGAAATTTCAAAAATACAAAAGAAATTGCTTTTGTAAAAACAGGTTGTTTTGGAATCCGGAGATGTAATTTGTTATACCAAGTGGGTATGTGTTGATTATTATTTCAGAATGGTTTTGGAATAAAATCAGGCAATTGAATTCTGGGAATCCTATTTCAAAATATAAATGTGAAGGTCAAAATGAATCAACTGTTGAACCTGTAAGTGGAGTTGATTTAAATAAGAAAGGAAAAATGAAAATTTAGTCCTAGAATTAAAGTTTAACTTGAATGAATGGTAGTGAATACAATATATTTGAATTTAACGCAGGATAAGTTAAATAAATTGAAATTGAGATTGAATTAAATTGAATATAAAATTAAAATGTACAATGATTATAATTGTGTAATGAAATTTTATACCCTTAAGCTATTAAGTGATATATATACATACATACATACATACATACATACATACATACATACATACATACATATATATATATAAAATTTGGAATTGTGATTATAAGGTGAAAATGACTCAAATGAGCAATATAAGTTTTTAAGTAAATAAGTTAGGGAACTTGTGAATAGAGAAATGAATCGTTAAACCAGAATAAAATGATTGGTACTTTATGGGAAATTCAAAACTTGATCCTAAATGAAATATAAATTGGAATAAGGTGAAGAGAAATATAAAATATGAATGGACTTAGGTTAGTAAATAAATTTTGGACTTGTATACAGAGAAATAGAATTTAAATTGAATGGAGAAATAAAAAATTGGATCGAATTGGATTTTACTTAATAAAAGGAATTGAGTTAAATTTGAATTGAAGTAAAAATCAAAATTAAATTGTGTTACAAATAATCTTGAACACGATTAAATTCTTATTTGAGTAGTAAAGGAAGTGGAATGAATTTAAATTGGCTAAATAAAATTTAGTTAAAATTGAATTAAAATTAGAAAGGAATTGAATTGAAAGAAAATTTAATTTAGTTGAAATGATATTGAATGAATTAAATGCTCACTCAACTAAATTCAAAATAATTGTTTGAAGATGAATTTAGTGTAAGCTAAATTAAACAAAGGGATAATGGGATAAATAAATTTTTGGCAGCTTGTTAAAAAAAGCAAAATAAAACCCAGTTCTGGTCTAGAATAATCGAAATGGTCATATTATTTATAAATGCAGAAATGAATTAGGAAGATGGATAAATTTAAAATGGATTGAGTAAGTAAATAAATTGAATTAAAATTTGTAATAGATTGGAATTTGATTTAATGAGGATCAAATTAAAATGAAAATAAAATTAATGTAAGAAGAAATGGAGTTATTTTGGAATTGAAATAACTTAAGAAATTGTGTACGGGTTGTTGTCGAGTTTTAAGAGATGGTTTTGAATAAACCAATATGGATAATGAATTGAAAATGTAAGAATAGGAATTTAATTTGAAATGGAATTAAAATGAGATGTTTTGCGTTGTAAATAATCCAGAATGGAATGATATTAATATAAACTTAAATTAGATGATGAACTTGAAATGAGAATGGGGATTTGATTTAATAATTGCAATGAAGTGAAAATTGTTTGGGTTATGAATAATTCCGAATGGAATAATATTAATATAAATTTATGTTGGAATTGATTTTAAATGGTATAAGCTTAATAAATGGTTATTTATTTGAATAACAACAAATTTGCATAGAAATTGGTCGTTTTGTTGTAAACAGAATTGAATTGGTTTAAAGAAGAAAATGAAATTGGTTTTTAAATCAATTGGAATGGATTGAAATCTTATTAAGTGGATTTGTATATAAATGTAAGTGAATCATAAAAGAAATGCAAATGTATCAAATTAATAATAAAGATTTGACTGTAAATTAATTTGGAATTGAATTGAAGTAAATATAAATTGTATGTAGAAAACTTTAATGTAATTCACTCGAAGAGAATAAAATGAAGTTTGGATTTGTAAAGAAAACTAAAGTAGTATTGAAACCTAGCGATTGCTTATAACAGATGGATTACATGCCTGATTATGAAATTTGTTTGTTTGGGTGTGTATTTGATATGTTTGGCTAAGATAAATGAATGGAATGTTGTTAAATTTTCATATTACTGAAAACTTATGTGCTTCTTTGAGTAAGTACAGGCACGGGAGGCAATCGATAGAGTTAGAGCGCGTATGTGCAATATAATTAGTCGTCTGCTTTTAAAATGCTAATCTAAGGTACGCCTACGCAATAAAATTGAAAAATGGTGTATATATATTGTGAAATATTTTGTTTTCCGACCGTGTGGGTCGATGTAGATATATTTATATCTTTTGTGACATTGCAAAAGCTCCTCCATATAGGGGAGACTCTGCCAAAACTTTTCGGAAATTTTGGGAGTTAGAATTTTTTTGGGAATTTTGAAAATTTTGGGTTAACAAGGGAAGTTGTTTTTGAAATAATGTTGAAACAAGCTTTTGAGTACAAATAAAGCAAATGGGTTTTGGAATTGAGCTAATGATTTTGGTGAAGTGAATGTAAGTTTTTAACTAAGTAAGTTTGGGTAAGTAAATGAGTTTGGAAGTATTTTCCTACCTTAGCAAATTTCGAGGATGAAATTTTTATAAGCGGGAGAAATATAACAACCCAGAATTTTGGGTCGTTAGATTTTGAACATTTAATCCACTTTAAATGTTAAATGTGGATTTTGAACTGATTTTGAAATAAGAATTTTGTTAAATCAATAGAATTTAGTTGTAATTTTCAATATGGAAATTCAATTAAAATTTAAATAATAATTAAATATTTGGAATAGGAATAATTTGTGAATCTGGATGTAAATAGTTATGAAAATAGTTTCTAAGGTTTATTTTAAGTTTATTTTGATTTAAAATTTTCTATTGGATTTTCATATGGAATTAAAAGTCGATAAGTTGAATTTGGAATTTTATATTAATTTAATAATGGAATTTAATAATATAATAGTGTAAATAAATAGATTTTGATTCGGGATTAATCAAAATGGTTTCTGATGTGAATACAAATTCTATATGATTTATAATAAAGTTAGGAAAGTTTTAAAAGTGAACTTTTTGAAGGATTTCGACGATTTTGAAAATCGCTCGAATTAATCGACGAGTTAAAATAGCCTTTCGGGGCACAGTTTTGGAATTCGACGAAATCAGTTCCATTGGAACCATAATAGTCAATTATTATCGGATTTCAAATTTCATAGCGTTTGGAGTTACCATTTGCATGTACGAGTGAGAAACGTGTTGAAAGTTAAAATCGAAAATTTAATATTTAAACTCGATTCAAAAAGCTATCTTCCACATATGATCAAATTAGGCTCCGAAACACGTTCCATTTGTTCGAAATGCGGGTAAAGCCTTATAAAACCCTAGCAGGATGTCCCATTTGGAGATCGTGTTCGTTAAAATTTAAAATAATATTAAAATATTCTATGTATGTATATATACGTGGATAAACAGCAGAGCGTAGGGTTTTTGGTCAGCCGCCATGAAATATTTCAATGGCCAAAAAACATCGTGCCTTCTCCTCCATTTTTCTTCAAATTCATGAGCTTATAGAAAAATGTTCCAACTATGAAGTCGTAGAGCACTCCGAGCTCTACGATATCGATAGTGGCGATTAAAATCAAAGCTTCGGGTCGTCGGCAAATCGCAGTGGAAGGGCAAATGTTCGTGCGTGGTTTCGTGCGTGGAAGGGCAAATCGCTATGTCATGGTGGTCTCTGATTGAGTTAGATGGCAGCGTAGTGGTTGCAAAATTTCCCGAGAGGGAGGCCGTGTTGGGTTCGGCTAACCTAGAAACGAACGCAGTGAAGAAGAAGGTTTTCGCAGCCAGATTTCTCCTGCTAGTAACGTACGGCCCGATCTTGTTTAGTTTAATTTTTTTAATACTAAAAGAAATTATATTATGAAAATCATGTTCAAACTTATAAACCTCATATCTCATGCATACGAGGTCGAAATAGGACGAAACAAGAAGCACCGTGTTAACGCTAAAATTTGAACGCTAACACCCCGGTGTATGAAGTGTAATTGTGAAAGCACCACCCGATAGCTCGGGAACAGATTATAAGCAGAATAATAGCGGAAAAGCAGTAAACAACAGCAATTTTATAGTGGTTCGGCTTAAGAGAGAGCCTACGTCCACTTTGAATATCTTTATTGACGATTTGATTGCAAGTCGATGCAATTACACTTTGATTACAACACACTTCGAGTTACAAGTGACTTAGAACAAGTAGCCTAAACTTCAATGTCGATCAAAATCTTTGAACTCATATTGGTCATGTATGATTTCTTCGTGAAGTTCCTTGAGGCGTTCTTTGTATCTCAAAAGTTTTAAGTGTTGAAGTAGTTCGGAATGCAGCAGAGTAACGGCGCTTGAAATGAATCAGCCAAAGTCCCTTGAATGTTGGAGATGGCCATGTATTTATAGGAGTTTGCAGCCCTGAGTCGTGAGTCGTGTTCGACTCATACTTGACTCGTGGTCGAGTCAAATTAGGTCGTGGCCGACTCATCGAACCAAGCCCTTGGTTTCTCCATGACCCATTCCTTTGCTGGATTTTAAGCTAAGTCCTGAGTCGCTTACGAGTCAATCCTTATTGGCATCGGCACTGTGGCAATGGACTACGACTCAATGGCTTTAAGTCGTGGACGAGTCATTCTCAGTCATGAGTCGTTAAGTCGTTAACGACTTATCAGGTAGCGGTATATAGGTGAAGCGACTTAGGGACTTGTCTTCTTAGGTCGTCAATCCTCTTGAGTCGTTTCTTATGATGAGTCGTGGACTTGTTGAGTCACTGAGTCGCTACCAGTTGAGTCGGTAATGCACTGAGTCGGCCTGCCTTGTGAACCGTTAACCCCTTGAGTCGTCCTATCCCTCTAAGTTGCCTTGAGCCTTAACTCGTCAGCTAACTGAGTCGCTACCAGTTAAGTCGGTAATGCACTGAGTCGGTCTAGTCCTTAAGTAGATGAGTCGTTGAGTAAAACGAGGTTAACACTTGCCCCTCGAAGCACACGCCTAAGTCGTAGGTCGTGTGCTTCGACTCATCCTGTCTCGTGTGCCGATTCAATTTTCACTGCTCACAGCTATAAAAGACTTGAGTCGTCACTTTTACCTCCTTCTTCTCATTACCTATCTCTTAAGTCTCATCTGCCATTAAAACTTCTCAGAACCTTCGAAGGCGTTTTCGAGTTAATCAGTCGACGACTTATCCTTGCTATTACATTGTGTAAGTGAATTCAATATTTATCCAACCATGTTTGCTGCTAAATCGTGAATCCCCATCCTTTGATTCTAATCCAACGTCATGCGTCGCGTTGCATTCTCGAGCCAAGCTGCGATTGATTTCCAATCGCCATTAGCTAAGTTGTTGCGGCTTACGAGAGCTCAGCTACGTGTTGGATGTACGATGGACCTGAGACGATTCGAATCTGTCTTGGGCGATTTGTTGGTGCAGAGAAATAATAGGTTTTACTGAGAAAGTGGTGGATTTCGTTGTATAGACGATAACGGGTTAAGGGTTAGATGGCTAACGGGTTAGGAGTAGGAAGGCGTATTGGCCGAAGAGGATGGAACGTTGCTTCGGATGCGACTCAGCAATTTTGGACGACCCAATAACCTCCACGAGTTAACTCTGGATTGACCTACCAATTCTAGCGACACAAGTCTTGAGTCGTGGCCGAGACAAGACTTGGAGAATTTCACACTGCCTCGAACTAAAATCTTTTCCCATTACTATGCCTTACGACTTAGAGAACCAGTGACTCAAGGCATCAATGTCTTGGAGCATAAACAACCTAGCTGAACTTGCTTCATAACCTTTAAAACGTGGACGAGTTATCACATTGTACTGCTTTGAAGCATAATTCTGACTCGATCTTTGACTTGAATTGCTGAAATAAACTGCCTGAATATTGAATTGTCTGGACTTTAACCTGTTAAACTTTATTGCATACTTTAGTTTTACAGATTGCTTCAATTTGCAAGTATACAACCTGTTTAATACAACAATCACAGAAGATTGGGACGAATATACTGCCATTGATTGCCCACATCTAATGACAGATTAGTCAATAGAAGATAATTAATTTAAATGGATTGCATGAATGAAGTACTTTAAACCAACGAATCCAAGTAGAGTGCTAAAGCAATGTTGAAATAGTCAACTGAAATTGACCGGTTTGCACTAACACTATACCTGGAACTTTAAATTAACAAGTCCTGAAATTTAGTAATTGATCAATTTCCAACTAGCTTAACTTCAGTTATATTTACTTGTTTATCTTCATTAGTTCTGCACAACACTTCATACTTTTAGGAAACGTGCACCTTCGCATTTGAACATCCAGTTGCTTGTGTAGAATGACTTCTCAACAAGAAGAACCGATGGGCCGGGCTGAAGATGTCTTCCCAATAGCTAACCCATTGGATAATCCTCCGGAGAGAACTTCCACAACTCTGAATCAACGGGTGTTTAACCAATTGCGCATCCAGTTTGGCATTGCCGAAGCTGATGCCTTACTGCCGGGGCCAAATGATACTGCAGATAGGCCCCCTCTTGGCTTTATTGCTGTCAATCGCCAGATGTGCTTGAGCGGTGCCATCCCACCTTTTAATGACTTCCTTTAGCAGTTCCTGCTTCGGTTATCTATCTCTCCATTCCAATTGCACCCCAACGGCCATGCCATTCTGATGGGGTTATGTGTGCTATTTAGGAGAGTTTTGGACCGATTACCGAGCTTTGGGGAAATCTGCTACCTCTGCTCATTCACAAAAATTAAAGATCATCCCTCTATCGTAGTTATAAGGAGTGCTCGAAACCGCAAACTCATCACTGATCTTCCTGAAAGCGCTCATGGATTTCTAAATCAGTTTTTCTTTGTTCGCTGTCCTCCAGGGTTTTATGCCATCTGGAGAGTAGGAAGTAAGATTTCCTGTTTTTATCTCTCCATTCTTGAGCTTTTCGAAATCTGAGTTGCCAAATGCTAACTTCGCTTTTTCTTTTTTTTTGTTTTAGCACTTCCTCCTCCCTCTAGAGATCCGTGCTATAAGCAAATTTTCGAAAGACTGAATGTCGTGGCGGCAGAAGAGAGGAGTATAAAGTTTTTGTTAAATGATGAATTTTTATATCAATTTGGACTCCTTCACCCTTCTCGTTCCACTCAGCTTTGTGAAGTTCCCGATTCTCCAGCGAAGGCTGAAAAGCTTATGCCAAAAGATCCCTCCACTGAAACTTTAC
Source organism: Allium cepa (assembly GCA_030765085.1). Taxonomy (NCBI): domain Eukaryota; kingdom Viridiplantae; phylum Streptophyta; class Magnoliopsida; order Asparagales; family Amaryllidaceae; genus Allium; species Allium cepa. The sequence goes on along the minus strand of CM060945.1, from coordinate 602,831,995 downwards.
TAGTGAAGTGCCCCACTCTCACTGATGTTGCGGGGCCGTCTAGCAATTTGACACTTGCCCCAGTTATCGAAGAGGAAGAACCTCCACGATGTTCCGGGAGATCTGCCGACGAAGGAGTTGAGAAAGCAAGTCCCAAAAAGCATGACGGTGATGATGTTTTTGAGGGGTTGAGCGACCTAATTGTGACTTCACAAGAACTTTTTAAACATGATGTTTCCAAAACTATCTCTTCTGTAATCGAGGTGACATCTTCTCTACAACAAATGTCAACTCCTCCTACTCAAGTTATCACCACCTCTACTCCACAGAGTGGTCTGTAGCTTGGTGCGTGTAGTTTACACATTACACAACACTTAGGATTTTTCAGCACTTGTTTGTGTTTGACTTCTTTTCTCTAAAGACTTTTAAGACTTGTCTTTTTGCCTTTCAGATCCTTCAATGGGGCGTAGCGGCAGCGGCTCTTACTATAAAGACTTTCAGCGCTATGGAGGGCGTGGCAACTATGATTACAGACGCTACCTTAGTGGTCCTAGAGAAACCGATGAGCAGAGAGCTGCTCGAAAAGCTAGAGAGAGGAGAGAATATGAAGAACGTCATGAGAGGGTAGATGTGCGACATGAGTCTTCTTCAAGAGGCGATGACTCCCACAAACGTAAAACACATGATGGTAGGGGGAAGAGCCACATTGTTGAGGACCCGAGCAAGGGGGCCAAACCTAGTGAGAAGCACGCATCTGCAATATCTGAAAAGTTTGACGCTCCCGTCTCTATCGACATTCCTTCCAAATCCCCTGCTCTCGAAGGAAGCGCTATTCAAACACTTCTTAATAGGCCTTCATATCGTGTTGAAAGGGGCCCACCGACCCTACAGAGCCGATTCCCGAATTGGTGCTTAAAGGGGGTTCGCTTCGATCTTGATTTAGTTCCCATCGACAAAGAAGCCATGTACCAAAATCTTGATTCCGTCAGACTCGATATTGAAAGAATGTCTGGATGGCAAAAGCTTGTTGATGAACTTCAAAGGGTCAATCGGGCCAATATCGAGGCAATGCTAACTATGGAGAACGATAAGTCGGAATGGCAGAAGATTCTTGACCAGCACAACATCGAGATGAAAAAGATAACCGAGTATAACGAGAAACTTGAAGCTGAAGTCAAGCAGCTTAAAGACGATCTTACCACCTCTTCTAACACTTACACTCAAAGGGAGGAGGTGCTACAAAAACAAGTGCGGGATGCACATGCTGGCCAAAGAGATGCCGAAGCTAAAGTTGAGAGGCTAGAAGAGGTCGTAGAGAATTACCGCACTGATGCCGCTCAGTTGCGGAGTAAAATGAGCGCCCAAGACATGGAGATTGAAGCGTTAAAAGCTCAACTTGCTAAAAACGAAAAAGAACGAGATGAGGCTATGGCTGGTAAAATCGCAGCTGAAGAATCTATTCAAGCCATGGAAGCCAACGTCAGTTCAACTCTATTCGATTTTTATTTGCACAGTGTCTTGGGGCATGGCAGTCTCTCCTTTCTCGGTCCTAAATAAGAAATCACCTTGGCTGAAGTGTGGAAAGCTGCTCTCGACATGTTCAGAGGCGCCGGGTATACCGAGGAAGAGCTTGAGGCGCGTTACCTAGAGGAGGAAACTCGCGCTGCTCTTGCGAAGGGAAAAGAGCAACTCGCCAGAGTGCGGACTGGGATGGCGGAAGAGGAACGTTCTGAAAAAGAATTACCTCCTACTACCTCTGAACGTCCTTTAGTTTCTCCTGGGGTTGACATCACAGGTTCCAGTGCTCATTCCCCGCCTCCTACAAGAACCGGGGTAATTACCCCTACTGATGATGAGGCTTTGGAGGATATTGAGCTCAAAATTATGAGATTGAACTAACGAAGCAAATATCTTCAGGTAATTTTGACATTGGTCCGATTCAGGTGGATTGCCTGCTTGCTCCTCAAAAGTTTGATGAACTTCTCGATTACTTCTTGAATCTCGACGAACCCATATCTCCCTTCTTTTGGGGAGATACTAATATTTTTAATTTCTCTTCTTCTGCAATTGAAACACCAAGTGATGTGCAAACTTCGCCTCCTCCGATTATCCCTCCTCCGTCTCTTCAGGTGGCTCCTCCTTCTGCTTCACAGCCCGGGTCACAAGAGGAGAAAATTGAGGCTCTTCATGGCTTAGATGACCCTATCGCTTCGCAAGAGCAGAAAGACGAGGGACTTGAAGGAGGCGAGATCTCTCCGGAGCGGACTCCTTCTGATGACGTAATTTTGTCTGCTCTTGTTACTCCAGGGAGTGAGTCTTCTTCGAAGAGGAGAAAGAAGCATGGAACATCGAAGAGGAGGGGGAAGAAAATCATTGCTACTGAAGAGGAACCGGAAATTGCACCAGTTGCACCTCCCTCTCCTTCTTCCCTTATGCCTTCAGACCGACCTGAAAAGCTAACCATTCGGCCGGGTAAAGGGTCTAAAGGTGGCAAGAAGAAATGAAGATTCCAGCTTTTAGCTTCTTGTCTTTTGCATGTACTGGTCGAGAATTGTGTGGGTACCGGCCCCTACTTTTTATTTTGAAACTTGTATCTGCAATACAATTGAATAAAATGATCCTTTATTTGTACAGACTCCTGTTTGAATTTGAGAATGCATTTATTATTCATTTTTGCACAAGTTTATTTATATGATATTGCAGCGGGCTTATGGCATGTTGTTTGAGCATTACTTTCGCCGATGTGGCTATACCATATTGTATATAACTATACCATGTTGCCCCCATACCATAAGCTTGCTGCAATATTTTATACTTCGAGGGGACTTGCACTCTTATTTTCTGAAGAATAATTATTTCATTCTTGAAGAAATTTTTCGTAGAGTACAACTCCCTTCATATAACTTTTTACGCTTTGTCCTTCGAAGAAATCACTTTTTTCTCTTGCTTATGTACACACTTTACCAAGTGAGTTCTTCTATGAGGTAAAGCGGGCCTCTGAAGGATACTTTAACTTTTTTTTGTTTTTTTTTTTGAGGAAGTTTATTTTCCAGAATAGGTAAATCATTCTTCCTTTGAAAGTTAAAGTGTGCTTTTAATGAGGATTTTTTTTTTTAGAAATATAGAAAGTTGTACCTCTGAGGAGGGATTTTTCACGTTTCAACACTTGGAAGTTTTATTTCAATCTTGGTGAAACGTGTACCTCCAAAGAGTTGTGCCTTTGAAGAAAGCCTTTTCACGTTTCAACACTTGGAAGTTTTATTTCAATCTCGGTGAAACGTGGGCTTCCGAAGAGGTCTTTCTTCTTGATTGTGTCTCCGGGAGGAGATCTTTATTTTGTTTTGCATTTCAACTTTGGTGAAGTGAAATTCCGAAGAGCGGTTGTAACACTTCAACTCCTGGTGAAATGGGCCTCCGAAGATGGCTTTTATTTTGTTTTACATTTCAACTCTGGTGAAGTGAAATTCGGAAGAGCGGTTGTAACACTTCAACTCCTGGTGAAATGGGCCTCCGAAGAGGGCTTTTATTTTGTTTTACATTTCAACTCTGGTGAAGTGAAATTCCGAAGAGCGGTTGTAACACTTCAACTCCTGGTGAAATGGGCCTCCGAAGAGGGCTTTTATTTTGTTTTACATTTCAACTCTGGTGAAGTGAAATTCCGAAGAGCGGTTGTAACACTTCAAATCCTGGTGAAATGGACCTCCGAAGAGGGCTTTTATTTTGTTTTACATTTCAACTCTGGTGAAGTGAAATTCCGAAGAGCGGTCGTAACACTTCAACTCCTGGTGAAATGGGCCTCCGAAGAGGGCTTTTTTTTGGTTTTACATTTCAACTCTGGTGAAGTGAAATTCCGAAGAGCGGTCGTAACACTTCAACTCCTGGTGAAATGGGCCTCCGAAGAGGGCTTTTATTTTGTTTTACATTTCAACTCTGGTGAAGTGAAATTCCGAAGAGCGGTTGTAACACTTCAACTCCTGGTGAAATGGGCCTCCGAAGAGGGCTTTTATTTTGTTTTACATTTCAACTTTGGTGAAGTGAAATTCCGAGGAGCGGTTATAACACTTCAACTCCTGGTGAAATGGGCCTCCGAAGAGGGCTTTTATTTTGTTTTACATTTCAACTCTGGTGAAGTGAAATTCGGAAGAGCGGTCGTAACACTTCAACTCCTGGTGAAATGGGCCTCCAAAGATTTCCTGGAAGTTACTCTCTCATGGTTGGAGGGTCATGACTCCTCCAATCTTTTTTGGTTGAGTAGAGAACTTTCTTTTTTACGGCATATGCTTCGTTAGAGGTCTTTATCCTCCGAAGAGTTGTGGTTCCGAAGAGTTGTGGTTCCGAAGAGGACTTTAGTTGTTCCTTGTCCACTTGCTTATGCCTTTTCAGTGATCCTCTATTTTTTTTATTATATATTTTTTTATTTTTCAAGCTTGCACGCCCTTCTCTTACAAGTAGCTTGTTTAATCCAAAGAAGTGTACTTCATTGCTAGGCCAGTTCACGAGAACGGACATAAGCTTCTTAATTGGATGTTTGTTTGTTCAAACTTCTCAATTTATTAGCCAAAGCCCGTTTTCGGCGAAATCATTGACCGTTCAATTGAAGCACTTCTTATCTAGGATTTAAGCTCGGGAATTTTGCGACCTGGAATTTGTTTGTTGAATGATAACCATAATCACTTGGTCTTGTAATGTGCAAGTTTTGTTTTCGTTGCCTGCAAAAATTTAAATCGATATTTCAGTAATACATTCAATGTACTTTTCATATCGAAAATAAAGCAAACATGTAATAATAATAAGGAACACAAGATTTATAGTGGTTTGGCCAAGAATTTGGGCCTACGTCCACTTTATAGTCTTTCATTATTCACTTGCATCGGTTTTACAATCGCTTTCAATTACAGGAATCATACATTCATAATTCTTTTTACAATATTTCAACAAAGCTATCAAGTAAAGTATGGACGCAAGTGATTGCTGTTCCAAGCTCTTGGAATTTGATCTCCTTCGACAGTAGTGAGCTTGAATGTGCCATCCAGAAGCTTTTGACCTATGACATATGGTCCTTCCCAATTTGTCCCAAACACACTTGTCGCTGTCATAATTCTCTTTAGGACTAGATCTCCAATTTCAAAGCTGCGTTGGCGAACTTTGGAATTGAAATGTCTGGCTATCCTTTGCTGATGAGATGCGATTCTGAGCTCAGTCTCTTCTCTTTTTTCATCAAGGAGATCTAGTGCCTCAAGCTGTAGTTTCTCATTCTCCGCTTGATTGAAATGGATTCTTCTATGTGAAGGGACCTCTGTTTCTACTGGAATCATTGCCTCTGATCCGTATGCCAATGAAAACGGAGTATGCCCAGTCGCAGTTTTGTGGGTAGTTCTGTATGCCCATAGTGCTAGCGGTAGCTTATTGTAACGACCCGAAATTTTCGAACCCGAAAATTCCAGATAGTTATGAAAAAGAAGAAAAAGATAGAAGAAGAAGAAAAAAAGAAACATCAACAACTCACATTCGCAGCGGATAAAATATAATAATAAATAATAGTTTACAAAAGAATACTATATTTTTTGATTACATTTAATATACATCAGAGTTTCACATATATATACAGACGCTAGACATATAAATCATGTCCCAGATACACAATAATGTACTGCAGCGGAAATACTCCGTACGTACTTGCCATCCAGCTCGCCTCCTGAGCTCCAAACGTACCTACCTGAAAACCTGTAATACTCGGTCTGACCCGAGCATTACACCAAAGTAACACCCGGGTCAGGCTGGAAACCAGCGTGAGTAAACCCAACTAACAAGGAATACAAAAGCATACAACTTAAATAAAACCCGGGGTAACTTGTCTCAAATTATCCACTTCACAATTTGCTATAGTCAAGATTTATTCCACATATAAATTTCCAAGTACCAAACTTAGATAAAATAATCCAAACCACTTATATCATTTCATCCCTGCCTATTGATTTCACAAATCAATTTATAAAAATTTGAAGTGGTTTTCGGGTATTTCCCAATACCCGACCCAGGCTCTTCGAAAACCAAGTTATCCTATCCAAGTTATTCAAATGAAATACATCACATTGCATATCAGAGATTTCAACTCATTCAAATCATCCAATACCATTCACTCATCCATAAACAAAACTTAACCACATACAAACCAATTCAATTGATTCCAATTGAATTTCTAACCATATTCACTTAGATTCCTTCATATTATATTAATTAATTCCAAATCAAATAACTCAATTATCACTTCAACATTCATAAGCATTAATCAACTTGGATTAGTTATTCTTCAATTACGTTCAAGTAATTACCTTAAATTTCATTCCACGATATTAGTTGTTCTTGACCCAAATCAATAAGAAATCCTAATTACCTCAGGAATGAATTAAGCATTTTAATCACATTAGTCCATAATTACTTATATTAATTAACTTCTCATAAGTCACTTGTATTGATTTATTTCTTAACTAATCAATCTCTATTTACATTATTTATTTCATAGATTAATGATTTGTCATTTACATTTCTAATCAATTTTAATAATATTACATAATTAATCATTAATTGAAAACATATATATATATATATATATATATATAAATCATTCTTGATTTATCTCCACCGAAGATTAATTATCTTATTTTACTTTATTATATAAATTAATTACTCCTTAATTAATCATTACAATTTATCTCTTGATAAATTCCACAAGGTAATTATATTTTTATTAATTCCATTAAGCAATTATTTATCAATCCATCCAATGATCATTTCAAGTTATTTAGACCCAATTAATTGACCCAAATCATAAATTAATTTAATTAATTAATTATCCCTTAAGTTATCCTTTTTATTTAATGAATCACTAATCATTAAACCTTTATTGATTTTAAACTGAACCATTTTTCTTATTTACTATTTAAATTCCCAAACGCTTCGAGTCAAACAACAAAATCAATCAAAAACCAAAATCAACAGGTCATCAATTCACAGTGCACATCTAATCAATTCAACCACTCAACCAAATATTTAAATTTAACTATTTAAATTTAAATAAAACTCTAACAGAGTGAGATTTACTCACCTTTATTGTTTTGCAGCCCATTTTCTTTAAGACTTGTCCTTCACGATCATCAACCTTGGATAAACAATGGATGATCTATTAATATGTAAACTTACTGAACAATTTCTTTAGATAAGTTTACTTAGTTAATTGTTTATTTTCTTATGAAACTACTTGTACCTACATAACAAAATCTATAGATTTCAAAAGTCTAATTTTATATATACACTTCAACATTTATAAAATTCCTATACTTTTATTTTCAAAACTATATATACAGGTATTAAAATAAAATAAACAAGAATTTTTTTTTAAACTTTATTGTAATATTTATTTATTTTCTCCTTTCAGTAAACAACATAAATATTTCTACTCTTTTTTTTTTCTTCATAGACATTAATTGAATTAATTTAAATAGGGCAGGAATCCTCACCTCAACGATATAATTTGCTACAGCATGATTGAAACCCTAGTTACGAGAGCCCTTGATTGCCAACGACAACTCGCGAGCCCCCCTAGCTCCCTGCCGCCGAGGACAAGCCATGGAGACGATGACACCCCTAGATGTCTCAGCGCACGCGAGCTACCAGCGTCTCTTTTGCTTCAGGTTGACCATCGCTGAGATGGGCTCAAACGCGAATGCCTCACTCCCCCTTCAGGTCGCGACAGCTTGTCGTCATCCCCCTTCTGAGACGTCAACAACAATCACGGCGCTACTTCGATCGTCGCTGAATTTCCCAAGCCCAAACCCTAGAATCGACGTCGCATCCTCCAAAAATCCACACGCAGATGCTAAACGGCCCGAGAAACCCAACAATACTATTCATGTCTTCAATCAATTATCGTAGGCTGAGAAAAGTGGAACCCTATTCCCTCTGCCCATTCGACCTTTACTGCCGAGTACCAAATCTCGATTACATATAAATCGATTTGGGTTTCCTCCTTATAAATTCGTGGATTTAAAATGAAAGGGCGGCCATTTTTTTTTTTAACGAAAGGATTCGGCTTCGATTAGAAGATTAAAGATGAGGACGGTGATAAGTACCGTTTGAGAAAGCTTCACGAGTACGCCTTGGACAAAATATCTCTTATATATGTACTTTTAATTTTTTTTTTATATTATTAAACATTGAAAATATCTCGCGTGGTATAATGCGAAATCCCGAACCCGAATCAGACGTGTCGACGGCGTTTATAAGGTTTTGCCTGCGTTCCGAACACAACGGAACGTGTTTCGGAAGCTAACTCGATCATATGCGCGAGTTACAAAAGAAAACGATCGATTTTAAATTAGTTTGATTGAAATAATTCTAAGCGTTTCGAGCTGCCAGGGTCAAATGACAACTCCGAATGCTACGAAAATTGAAATCCGATAATAACTAACTATTACGGATCCAATGGAACTGGTTTCGTCGAATTCCGAGACTATGCCTCGGAAGGCTATTTTTAAATTCCAATTTAAACGATATATTATTAAAATTGAACAAATTATCTTTAAATTAAATCCCAACCATTCTATTATCTTCGGAATTATCATTATAAATTTTATAAGGCTTCAAATTATTTATAAACTGGCTTAGAATCTCAAATTCAACAATTACCCAAGTTCAATTATTAAATTCAAATTTAAACCATACAATTCAATGATTTCATTATCAAGTAAATATTGATATCTTGAATTCAAGTTAAAATTAATTTTTTTTTGAATATTTAAAATCGATTCATTATTCCAATTTAATTTGTTAAAAATTTCCGGGTCGTCACATTCCTCCCCCCTTAAAAGAATTTCGTCCCCGAAATTACTAGTTAGGAAGAATGGACCAATACCCGTTTGCCTCTTTCCAAAACTCACTATTCAACATTCTACCAACCATCTTTTATTGAAAACCTATTATCACATCAACCAATTTCTCAAAACCTTCCATAGTTTCAAATCATATCCTTTTGCTCACTTACCTAAATTTCAATTTTAACTCTAATTGTGAATTATCAAAATTTTCTCAAAATTTTTCTAACTCTCTAAATTCCCAAAAAATTTTGCCAACGTCTCCTTTGCGCGGCTAGCTCGGTACTACTACAAAAGGCCTCTACGGGCTCCCAAATTCCAAAAAGAAAACAAAAGCCAAGTGGCTGCATCAAAAACCCAATCCAATATCATACAGAGTCACAATACGTACCTTTCAGTCGGGCAATTCAAATTTATCTTTTAGAACCAAATCCAATTTCCTCTTTCCTCTTTAATACCTGCATATCTCACTTAGCAACAATATCCAATCGTAACCTTATAAATCATTTTATACATTTCTTTACATAAGTTTCATACCCCCTTCTATTCAAATTAGTTTCCGCCTTTTCATTTGAATTCAATTTATTTTCGATTTCTAATATTGAGTTATATCTTTCTTTTAAACTGATTCATATTAGTTTCATTTACTAGTTTACTTTAACTTCCAATTTAAAATTGGTTTATCGTTAACCAAAATTTTCCAAAAATTTTCTAACTCCCAAAATTTTCAAAAATTTTTGGCAGAGTCTCCTTTGTACGGAGGAGCTTTTGCAATTTGACAAGAGATATAAATATATATACATCGACCCACACGGTCGGAAAAAGCAAAAACAGTTCATATTTCCTATTTTTATTGCGTAGGCGTACCTTATTTAGCATTTTAAGCAAGCCGCTTATTAATTTGAGCAATTAACGCAATCCAAACCAACCAAACAGCCCTTCAGGTACCTGTACTATCTCAATTTAAAGACGTAAGTGCCATACATAGAAAATCTATTAACATTTCACTTACTTTTAATAGCTAAACACAAGCATTACATAAATAACAAGCACCAAACACTTCCAATAAGCAATTTATATGTTTTAAAGCACATCTAATTATTTCCAACCAAATTTATATGCCCTTTCATTCAATTTTAATGGTTTACACACAATTACTTGCATTCAACCCAACCTCATACATTCAATCTATTTTAAATCCAAACAAGATCATATTCCCTTCAATTGATTACAAATTCAAGTTATCTAACCTTTCTTAACTCAAAGAATTTTAATTTCTTTTATTCACGTCAAATGACAATTCATTTTATGCAAATTCGACAATATTCTCCTAATAGAGAATTTATTTTAGTTTACAACTTCTTAAAATTAATTTTCAACTCATTTTATATCTAATTCCATTCATTTTTAATTTATTCACAATCCAAACATACGCATTTCATTTCATCTCCGCATTGTTTTCATTTTAAAAATAAAAACTATTTCAAGGGCTTGACAACATTCAATGCTTACACTAATACTCATTTCCCAAAAATAAATCTAACCCAAACTTTTTATAATATTCCATTTTTACCCGAAGCCAAACTCTTATAAATTTTAAACTTAAGTTAATTCCGATAACCCAAGTCCAATTAAAACTTTAATTTAATTTCTATTCAAGCAAACTTCATCCATTTATTATTTAATTCCATTAACCCATTTTAAATTTTATTTTACTTACTTAATTATTTTTGAATTTATTTTATTAATACAAGGTCATTCTCAATTTATTTCTATTCACCTGGGTTTCGTTTGCAACCCAAACCATTTATATTATAATCCACTTTCATTTCATTCGACAACACTTCCATTATATCAAATTTACTTGCAAATTACGTTAAATATTATTCAAATCACTTGAATTTTATTTGTAAATCAAACCATCACATTTTTCAATCCAACTCTATTTATTTTTATTTACATCTCCTCTTATTTAATTCATTATCAAACCCAAGTCGAATTCTATTCACAATTCGAATTCATTTCCAACTTCATTATTAACTTACAATCCATTTTTTTTTATCCGAGTTAAATTTTATTAACATACTCAATCAAGTAATTATTTTGTTAATTAACTTACTTCCAACTTTCAAATCAATATGCGATTTTATTTCAAAGAATCGCTTCATTGAAATTTCCCGAGTCCAATTTTATATTTTATAGTTCTAATTTAAAATCCCCTTTTTACTTTAAATTTAGGAATGCCTTATTCAGTCAATACAATTAAAATAGCTTTTTATAAAAATATTTCTTATAACTCGATGTCTCAACCAGTCCATCCTTGTTCTCACAGAAATTCAGTCATACGTTGATCAGGCGTAGGACTGAAAATCTATAAGTACTTGGCAAACCCGTTTCCAACATCCAGTGAAAATACTTGGAAAATAATTTTATTGAAAATATAGAAAACACTTTTGAAAATAGAGGAAATATTTTTTTTTTTTTTTTTTTTAGTGAGGATGCTCTGGAAATCATCACACCCATCCATGGTCACAGTTACATACCAGGGTTACGTTGCAGTCTCAACAAAAGTCCATGTAACTGCAGGCTCTCCGCGGCCTCTCGATTACGCCATGGATCCCACACAACAGATCACAGTTACATCCAGGGTTACGTTGCCGTCGCAGCAAAAGTCCATGTAACTGCAGGCTCTCCGCGGCCTCTGATTTCGCTGTCGAAATGAAACTTCTCCACTCCTACATAGGTCGCAGTCTACCGAGATAAACTCAACCGCAGACTGTTGGCTCTCAGCGGCATACACGACTTTCGCAATGTCACCATAGGTCGCAGTTACATCCTGGGTTACGTTGCAGTCACAACAAAAGTCCATGTAACTGTTGGCTCTCCGCGGCACACACGACTTACGCTATGGTAACTCAGCTCATAATCCTTAGGAACTAGTTTTGTCCGGACTGCTCACAGGATCAACTTTAGAACCCCCTTGGGGCTTAAGGCAGCGCCACCCAGTGGCACTCCTGAGAAGTCCATTCCAAGGGAGCGCCTTTTTCCCCAGAGCTATCATCAAAACACTTTATACTATACACATATAGTATCTTTCAAATCATACACCTAGTATGAATTTTATCAAAGCTCTTTTACACAACATCGATTATTTCCAAAATCGATAATTCTCAAACTAGGCTTTCCAAATTCAATATTGATTTTACCCAAAAATCAAAAGCCTTTTCAAATTTAAAGGTTTTCAAAACCTTTTCCAAAATTCTTATAGGATCCTTCATATATATATAAATATAAAATTTTTAAAACTTTGGATCCTTTCAAACTTGTATAAAACTCCTTTTTATACTTCAAACCCTTCCAAAATCCTTTTCTTCCAGCAATAGATTCAACAAAGAATATATAACAAAGATATAACTTTGTTTATCCAAAATCAAATATTCTCATTTGATTACTCTTCCCAATATCAATTTCCTTTCTATTCACATTCACTTATTCACATTTGCCTTTATCCCCATTTGGATTATTCCTTCAATCCTTATCTCAGTTGGGTACTTTAATCAATAACAGTTTGAACTCTGACCAGTTTAGAAAAATAGCTTGAAAATTTTAAAAATAGTTAAGTAGTTGAAAAATAATCAATAGTTTGCAAAATAGCTTTAAAATAGTTAACCAATTATAGAGTAGTTGAAAATAGTTAAATAGCTTCAGAAAATTTTTAGGTTATTGAAAAATAGTAATTAGTTTATCAAACAGTTGAAAAATAGTTAAATAGCTTCAAAAATAATCGTAAAACAAGTATATAAAATAATTTGGCTTTAAGGAAGAAAGGTTGTATATATTTAATAGCTTAGAAAAATAAGTTTTTATCAAAACAATTTATATTGAAAATAGTCAAGAGCCAACTGTTCACTTCCCCAACAATTCAATTTAAATTTCCACTCTATTTAAATTGACCCAATCCCAATTTAATTAACTCCAATTTCCATTGGACTTGATTCATCCCAATTCAAGTTGAATCAATCTTGATTCCTTCCCAAATTTAAATCAAATTCTAATTGATTTTAATCCTGTTCCACTTTAATTACAATTCCAAATTATTCAGATAAATCTACTAATATAAATTGAACTCTCTTCAAGTTCAATAACCCTTTCAAGTTAATCCCATACAAATTTCCCATTTGAATTTTAAACTTGTACAACTTTAATTATAAATTTAAATTTTACATCTTCTATTTATAATCAATTACACTCACATTTTGCTTTTAACTCAGAATTATACATTTTATTTAGCCAATATATTTTTATTATTCCATAAACATTTAATCAAGATTCCAGAGTTTAAACAAATGTCCAAATTACAATATCACCTTAGAATTCAACTATATCCAAAATTCTTTGGCAAATTCAATTATCCCTTTTGAATTTCAAAATTAAACCCAATTTACAAACAATCCCAATTTAAAACAATTTGGTAGCAATTTCTCTTCAAGAAACTCGAAAATGAACATCGATGATGCTGCAGTCATCACCGACTTTATTTTCCAGTGACCAAAAGAGTTCAATGCTTTTATCTCTCTAAAAACACTTCCAAATATTTTTGATTTCAAATCTTCCAAATTTCACACACAAAAATATTTTTGAAATAATACTATTCTTTCTTCAACACCCTTAGAAACCACTTTCAAACCCAAAGGAATTTTAATTTTTCCCAAAATTCCAAACTCCCAATCCATCAAATTCATATTTAAACATTACTCTGGAATTTTCATCTTACTCTATTTCAAATATTCTCTGGAATTCTATTTAAATTATAATCTCATTTATTTATGAAGTTTATTTCAATTTATAAATTACATTTACAATCTATATTTCAAATTCCTTTTTGATTTTAAACCAATTCCACTTTAATTACAATTCCAAGATAATTCTAATTACTTTGGACTAGTATCCATTCAATTGAATCCACTTCAATTTTAATCATTTCAATTCAACCCAATTCAAACCTTCCATTTAAATTTTGAACTTATACACCCTCAATCCCAAATCCAATTAATTCGAATCGGATTCAATTTGAATGAGTTCAATTCCAACTTCAAATTTATAACCATCTCAAATTATATAATTCGAGCTAAATTCTCAAAGGTTGGTGTAACCCTTTTAAACCAAATTTACTTTGTTCATTTAAAGTTTTAAACAAGTCTAATTTTCTGAGTTCTAATTCTAGAATTTCACTTTTAATTAATTTAGTTTTAAATTTGGTTGTATTATATTCCTTCTTAATTTTAATTCCAATAATTCACAACCAATCACCTTAATATTTATTAGAAGAAAATATTGCTTTATATATCAAAATATACTTTATACAAAATCATTTAAAACCTTTATATAAGAAAATAACAAGTACGCTCTCCTATAATATATACACTCAACTCATTCTAGAGTTCTTACGAACTCTATTTAATGAGTAATCCCCACCAGAGCCAAGGTTCTCGCTTAACCTTTCGGCTCTGATACCAAATGTAACGACCCAAAATTTTCGAACCCGAAAATTCCAGATAGTTATGAAAAAGAAGAAAAAGATAGAAGAAGAAGAAGAAAAGAAACATCAACAACTCACATTCGCAGCGGATAAAATATAATAATAAATAATAGTTTACAAAAGAATACTATATTTGTTGCTTACATTTAATATACATCAGAGTTTCACATATATATACAGACGCTAGACATATAAATCATGTCCCAGATACACAATAATATACTGCAGCGGAAATACTCCGTACGTACTTGCCATCCAGCTCGCCTCCTGAGCTCCAAACGTACCTACCTGAAAACCTGTAATACTCGGTCTGACCCGAGCATTACACCAAAGTAACACCCGGGTCAGGCTGGAAACCAGCGTGAGTAAACCCAACTAACAAGGAATACAAAAGCATACAACTTAAATAAAACCCGTGGTAACTTGTCTCAAATTATCCACTTCACAATTTGCTATAGTCAAGATTTATTCCACATATAAATTTCCAAGTACCAAACTTAGATAAAATAATCCAATCCACTTATATCATTTCATCCCTGTCTATTGATTTCACAAATCAATTTATAAAAATTCAAAGTGGTTTTCGGGTATTTCCCAATACCCGACCCAGGCTCTTCGAAAAGCAAGTTATCCTATCCAAGTTATTCAAATGAAATACATCACATTGCATATCAGAGATTTCAACTCATTCAAATCATCCAATACCATTCACTCATCCATAAACAAAACTTAACCACATACAAACCAATTCAATTGATTCCAATTGAATTTCTAACCATATTCACTTAGATTCCTTCATATTATATTAATTAATTCCAAATCAAATAACTCAATTATCACTTCAACATTCATAAGCATTAATCAACTTGGATTAGTTATTCTTCAATTACGTTCAAGTAATTACCTTAAATTTCATTCCACGATATTAGTTGTTCTTGACCCAAATCAATAAGAAATCCTAATTACCTCAGGAATGAATTAAGCATTTTAATCACATTAGTCCATAATTACTTATATTAATTAACTTCTCATAAGTCACTTGTATTGATTTATTTCTTAACTAATCAATCTCTATTTACATTATTTATTTCATAGATTAATGATTTCTCATTTACATTTCTAATCAATTTTAATAATATTACATAATTAAGCATTAATTGAAAACATATATATATATATATAAGTCATTCTTGATTTATCTCCACCGAAGATTAATTATCTTATTTTACTTTATTATATAAATTAATTACTCCTTAATTAATCATTACAATTTATCTCTTGATAAATTCCACAAGGTAATTATACTTTTATTAATTCCATTAAGCAATTATTTATCAATCCATCCAATGATCATTTCAAGTTATTTAGACCCAATTAATTGACCCAAATCATAAATTAATTTAATTAATTAATTATCCCTTAAGTTATCCTTTTTATTTAATGAATCACTAATCATTAAACCTTTATTGATTTTAAACCGAACCATTTTTCTTATTTACTATTTAAATTCCCAAACGCTTCGAGTCAAACCACAAAATCAATCAAAAACCAAAATCAACAGGTCATCAATTCACAGTGCACATCTAATCAATTCAACCACTCAACCAAATATTTAAATTTAACTATTTAAATTTAAATAAAACTCTAACAGAGTGAGATTTACTCACCTTTATTGTTTTGCAGCCCATTTTCTTTAAGACATGTCCTTCACGATCATCAACCTTGGATAAACAATGGATGATCTATTAATATGTAAACTTACTGAACAATTTCTTTAGATAAGTTTACTTAGTTAATTGTTTATTTTCTTATGAAACTACTTGTACCTACATAACAAAATCTATAGATTTCAAAAGTCTAATTTTATATATACACTTCAACATTTATAAAATTCCTATACTTTTATTTTCAAAACTATATATACAGGTATTAAAATAAAATAAACAAGAATTTTTTTTTAAACTTTATTGTAATATTTATTTATTTTCTCGTTTCAGTAAACAACATAAATATTTCTACTGTTTTTTTTTTCTTCATAGACATTAATTGAATTAATTTAAATAGGGCAGGAATCCTCACCTCAACGATATAATTTGCTACAACATGATTGAAACCCTAGTTACGAGAGCCCTTGATTGCCGACGACAACTCGCGAGCCCCCCTAGCTCTCTGCCGCCGAGGACAAGCCATGGAGACGATGACACCCCTAGATGTCTCAGCGCACGCGAGCTACCAGCGTCTCTTTTGCTTCAGGTTGACCATCGCTGAGATGGGCTCAAACGCGAATGCCTCACTCCCCCTTCAGGTCGCGACAGCTTGTCGTCATCCCCTTTCTGAGACGTCAACAACAATCACGGCGCTACTTCGATCGTCGCTGAATTTCCCAAGCCCAAACCCTAGAATCGACGTCGCATCCTCCAAAAATCCACACGCAGATGCTAAACGACCCGAGAAACCCAACAATACTATTCATGTCTTCAATCGATTATCGTAGGCTGAGAAAAGTGGAACCCTATTACCTCTGCCCATTCGACCTTTACTGCCGAGTACCAAACCTCGATTACATATAAATCGATTTGGGTTTCCTCCTTATAAATTCGTGGATTTACAATGAAAGGGCGGCCAATTTTTTTTTTTAACGAAAGGATTCGGCTTCGATTAGAAGATTAAAGATGAGGACGGTGATAAGTACCGTTTGAGAAAGCTTCACGAGTACGCCTTGGACAAAATATCTCTGATATATGTACTTTTAATTTTTTTTTTATATTATTAAACATTGAAAATATCTCGCGTGGTATAACGCGAAATCCCTAACCCGAATCAGACGTGTCGACGGCGTTTATAAGGTTTTGCCTGCGTTCCGAACACAACGGAACGTGTTTCGGAAGCTAACTCGATCATATGCGCGAGTTACAGAAGAAAACGATCGATTTTAAATTAGTTTGATTGAAATAATTCTAAGCGTTTCGAGCTGCCAGGGTCAAATGACAACTCCGAATGCTATGAAAATTGAAATCCGATAATAACTAACTATTACGGATCCAATGGAACTGGTTTCGTCGAATTCCGAGACTATGCCTCGGAAGGCTATTTTTAAATTCCATTTTAAACGATATATTATTAAAATTGAACAAATTATCTTTAAATTAAATCCCAACCATTCTATTATCTTCGGAATTATCATTATAAATTTTATAAGGCTTCAAATTATTTATAAACTGGCTTAGAATCTCAAATTCAACAATTACCCAAGTTCAATTATTAAATTCAAATTTAAACCATACAATTCAATGATTTCATTATCAAGTAAATATTGATATCTTGAATTCAAGTTAAAATTAATTTTTTTTTGAATATTTAAAATCAATTCATTATTCCAATTTAATTTGTTAAAAATTTCCGGGTCGTCACACTTATCGACCCAACCACCTTTTGCTCTTTCAAGTTGCTTCTTGATGGTTGACTTGATAATTTTATTTACTGCTTCCACTTTCCCGTTTGCCTGCGGATGGGCTACTGCTGAGAAGCTCTTTCGGATTTTGAATCGTTTGCAAAAATCTTGGAATTCTTCACTTTCGAATTGAGTACCATTGTCTGTAATTATTTTTTGAGGCACACCATATCTGCAAATGATACTTTTAGTCACAAAACTTATCATCTTTTTTGAGGTGATAGTAGCCAGTGGTTCAGCTTCTGCCCACTTAGTAAAATAATCTACAGCAACAATGGCATACTTAATTCCAGATTTGGCAGTTGGTAATGGTCCTACAAGGTCTATTCCCCATATCGCAAACGGCCATGGACTAACCATCTGTGTGAGTTCAGTGGAAGGAGCTCTAGGGATTTTGGCGAATCTTTGGCATCTGTCACATTTTCGGGAATAGTCTGCTGCATCTCGATTAATTTCTGGCCAAAAATATCCGTATCGGAGAATCTTTTTCGCTAAAGTTTGACCACCTAAATGATCACCACATTCTCCCCCATGCACCTCAGCTAGGATTGTTTTGGACTCTTCCCTGGATACACATCGAAGTAACGACATTGAGAATCCCCGTCTGTATAACTGGCCATCTTGGACTATATAGCGAGAGGCTTTCCTCAGTAGCTTCTTTCGTTCTTTTGAATTTTCCGGTAAAGATCCATTGAGCAAATATTCTGTTATTGGAGTCATCCATGATTCTTGCTCTTGAGACACGCTCATGATCCAATCAATATCCATCTCATCAATGCTCAGAGTCGACAGGACCTCCACTGGAGTTAACCCCCGAAATTGAGCTTCGCCTGTGCTAGATTACTTTGCGAGAGAATCTTCTTTCATGTTTTCTTCTCGAGGAATGTGACTTATCATGTAATGATCGAAATCACCCAGGAGTTCCCAAGCCTTTGACAAGTAGGCGGGCAGATTCCCCCCTTTTGCTTGGAATTCCTTTTTGACTTGGCATACAGTAAGCTGAGAATCATTGAAGATCTGTAATGCTCGGATGTTTATTTCTTTAGCAATCCTTAAGCCAGCGATAAGGGCTTCGTATTCTGCTTCATTGTTTGTTGAAGGAAATTCCAATCTTAGTGCATAGCATAATGATCGACCTTCAGGGGTCTCAAGTACAACTCCGGCTCCAGAACAGTAGTCGTTTCTTGCGCCATCGACATATAAATTCCATTGGATTGGGGAATCGTCGATCGTTTCCTCCTCACTGTTACCCTTATCTGTGAATTCTGCGATGAAATCCGCTAAAGCTTGTCCATTGATCGCTTTTCGGGGATGATAAGTGATGTCATATTGACTGAGTTCAATATTCCACTTTAGGAGATGACCCGAAGCCTCAGGGCGAAACAGTACTTGCTTTAAAGGTTGATCAGTGAGGACTCTGATAGGATGAGCTTGGAAATATTGCCTCAACTTCCTAGATGCAATTAGTAGGCAATAGGCGAGTTTTTCCAACTTAGAGTAATTCATCTCTGCCCCAGTGAGTCTTTTGCTGATATAGTAAACTGGATGTTGAATCCTCTTGTCTTCTCGTATCAGCGCTGCACTTAAAGCATGAGATGATACTGCCAAGTATATAAGAAGATCCTCGCCATCGCCAGGCCTAGAAAGTATTGGAGGCGTTTCCATATGGCGAATCAATTCATCAAAGGCTTTTTGGCATTCGGGAGTCCAATCGAAGTTTTTCTTTCCTTTCTTTAGGGCGTCAAAGAATGGGATGCATTTATCTGTGGCTTTGGAAATGAACCGACTCAAGGCGACGACTTTTCCATTGAGACTTTGCAATTCCTTCTTTGTTCTAGGAGCTTTGACTTCCTTTAAGGAGGTAATTTGAGCTGGACTAGCCTCAATGCCCCTAGCGCTCACGATGAAACCAAAAAACTTACCGGATTCCACTCCAAATGAACATTTTAAAGGATTGAGCTTCATTCCGTATTTTCGGAGGACTGCGAACATGTCTGCTAAGTGTTCTATGTGATCCACTGCTTTCTTAGACTTTACTAACATGTCATCGACGTAGACTTCCATAGTCTTGCCCAATTGTGGTTTGAACATAGCATTAACAAGTCTTTGGTACGTTGCCTCTGCATTCTTCAGCCCGAAGGGCATAACTCTGTAGCAGTAAAGACCAACGTCGGTGATAAAGCTCGTGTCCTCCTGATCTGGCTCATGCATCATGATCTGGTTATATCCGGAGTAGGCATCCATAAAAGATAACAATTCCTGTCCCGCTGTTCCGTCTACCAGTTGATCGATCCTGGGTAAAGGGAAGCAGTCTTTGGGGCAGGCCTTGTTTAGATCTGAAAAATCGATGCACACTTTCCATTTTCCGTTGGCTTTCGTAACCAGCACTGGATTTGAAACCCAATTCGGATAGGTAGATTCTTTGATAAAGTTATTCTCCATGAGCCGATCAACTTCTTCTTTTAACGCTACCGACCTTTCTGGACCTTGAGTTCTCCTTTTCTGCTTCACAGGTGTAAATTTTGGATCAATATTTAGAGCGTGTACTGCAACTTATGGGGATATTCCGCACATATCGGCATGAGTCCAAGCAAAAACATCCAAATTTGCCTTTAAAAAAGATATTAAGATATTCTGAATTGACACATTAAGTTGTGAATCCACATTCAACACCTTGTTTGGGTCCTTTAGGTCAACAGGTATTGGTATTGTCGTTTCCACTGGTACCACCCTATTCTCCCCTGCACTGACTTTTCTAGGATCCATCTCTTTCCTTGCTCCGCTGTGCTCGCTAGTGCAGGGTCCGCCCTGTAATTGCTACAAGGCTGGTTCTTTGATGCGGACTGGGGCTGCCGCATCCTTTCCCATTTCTCTTTTTCTGGTTTCTCGTAGCTCTGTTAGATAACATTCCCGCCCCGCATTTTGATCCCCTTTTATAACTCCCACCCCATTATCTGTGAGAAATTTAATGGTGAGGCACCATGGGGCCAGAACAACTTTGAATGCTACGAGAGTTGGACGGCCAAGGAAAGCATTATAAGCAGAAAATTCGTCGACAATCACAAAAGTTAGCTTGCGGACCACTTTTCTCTCTCCTTCTCCAAGTTCCACAAACAAATCAACGGTTCCTATAGGCTGTTTTGGCTCCCCAGTGAAGCCAGCGATTTTCTGCGATGAGGCTTGCACATCAGCCATAGAGATCTTCATTTGGTCGAATGTTTTCTTGAAGAGGATATTGCAGGATGCGCCACAATCATTGAGAACTCTTCTGACAATAGCTGGCCCGATACCAGCCGAGATGACTAAGGGATCCAAGGTAGGAGCTTCAACACCTGCGGATTCCCTGGCTCTGAACACAATATCATCATTGAAAGTTCTTTGTTGCTTCAGGGGCATAGCACCTTCCAAAACGAATACATCTTCCTCGGTCGGTACATACTTTAAAGCTCGGGTATACCTTTCCATCTCACCCCAGCTCCTGCCTGCTGGGTGAGGTCCTCCCGTAATGACATTGATAACAGGCCTTCCGGATTCCTGCCCTGCAGTCTTTTCACCTGTCCTGGGTTGATGGGCAGGAGCTCGTTGCCCCTGACTGGTCGAAGCGGGATTGCTGCTATTCTTTTCCACAAATTGCTGCAGCTTGTTTTCCCTTATCAATTCTTCAATCAAAATTTTCAATTGGCGGCATTCATCGGTATCATGACCGGGTTGATTATGGAAGAGGCAAAACTTTCCGCTTTGTACCGCTTTTTTCCCGGTTCTCGGAACGGGAGGCTTAGGATAATCAACAGAATCTTTAGTGGCAAGGTATATACGCTTCGGCGTATCTGATAAAGGAATGTATTCCGATGGTTTGAACGAACGAGGCTTCTTCAGATTTTTCTGTTTCTTTCCATCGTTGTTCTCCCTTTTCTGTCCTACAGATTCACTCTTGCGTGGAGCAGCAATGTTATCTTTAGCTTTTTCTAACACTGCCTTTACCGGTACAGGACTGCTTTCCAGGTGTATGAACTCATCTGCTTTCTTGTAGAATTTTTCAAGGGAATTTGGTTCCTTCATGTTAAGCCATTTTCCAAATTCGCTCGACTTGTCGATGGCCCTCATTAGATAAGTCAAGATCATCCGTGGTTCTGCATTGTCTACCTCGGCCAGCGCTATATTAAAGCGATTTAAGAAAGATCTGATAGTTTCACCCGGATTCTGCTCTAAACTTGACAACGACATAATATCTTTGGCTTTTGAAGCGTATAGTCTGAACTGCTCCTTGAATTTCCGGGTTAAGTCAGAAAACTGATCGATAGACTGGACTGGCAGCTTGGTGAACCAAAGCAGAGCTACACCTTCCAGGTATACAGGAAATTATCGGCACTTTATTTCATCAGAAGCTCTGGCACCTGTCATGTGCCAATCATACTTATACAAGAATTCGTTCGGATCACTTGTTTCTTTGTAAGCTGGGATAGTTGGAGGGACGAACTTCCTTGGGAACTCAGCCTTTAAGATTCTTTCGGTAAACGGGGTTTTACTTGGAGCAAAACTCCATTCCTTCTCATCTTCATTCCTTTGCATGCTTTCCTTCATGATTTGTCGAATCATTTCAGAAAGATATCCCTCATCATTTCGAGCTTTAGATCCACCAATTTCAGGAAATGCCCGCTCAAAGGGGTTAGCAGCCCTCTCAGGAATGTTTCTTTCTTCATCCTCATGAATGTTGCCAGCAAAGTTCCTTTCATTACCCGTTGGTTGACGGTTTACCCCAAGCAAGTCATTCAACTTATTCAAAATTAGGGCATTTTGGGCGTTCTGAGCTTCCAATTGTGCACTTTGGGCATTTATCTGCTGGTTCGGCCCTAAGATTATAGCATCCAACTCCGCTTTTGTAACTCCAACAGGTGGAGTGGCTTGACTAGGTACTAGGGAAGCGGAGGTTCCCTCTTGAACATTTCCAGATCTAACAGATCTACTCTTTCTCCCCGGAGCCATGATTTCAGATAAACTTCTAGTCTTCAGAGAGGTTACTTCAACAAACTTTCGTGGAGCAATGATGACGGTTTGCCTGAGTTCGGTTCTCAGTGAAAGCACCAAAAATGTTAACGCTAAAATTTGAACGCTAACACCCCGGTGTATGAAGTGTAATTGTGAAAGCACCACCCGATAGCTCGGGAACAGATTATAAGCAGAATAATAGCGGAAAAGCAGTAAACAACAGCAATTTTATAGTGGTTCGGCTTAAGAGAGAGCCTACGTCCACTTTGAATATCTTTATTGACGATTTGATTAAAAGTCGATGCAATTACACTTTGATTACAACACACTTCGAGTTACAAGTGACTTAGAACAAGTAGCCTAAACTTCAATGTCGATCAAAATCTTTGAACTCATGTTGGTCATGTATGATTTCTTCGTGAAGTTCCTTGAGGCGTTCTTTGTATCTCAAAAGTTTTAAGTGTTGAAGTAGTTCGGAATGCAGTAGAGTAACGGCGCTTGAAATGAATCAGCCAAAGTCCCTTGAATGTTGGAGATGGCCATGTATTTATAGGAGTTTTCAGCCCTGAGTCGTGAGTCGTGTTCGACTCATACTTGACTCGTGGTCGAGTCAAATTAGGTCGTGGCCGACTCATTGAACCAAGCCCTTGGTTTCTCCATGACCCATTCCTTTGCTGGATTTTAAGCTAAATCCTGAGTCGCTTACGAGTCAATCCTTATTGGCATCGGCACTATGGCAATGGACAACGACTCAATGGCTTTAAGTCGTGGACGAGTCATTCTCAGTCATGAGTCGTTAAGTCGTTAACGACTTATCAGGTAGCGGTATATAGGTGAAGCGACTTAGGGACTTATCTTCTTAGGTCGTCAATCCTCTTGAGTCGTTTCTTATGATGAGTCGTGGACTTGTTGAGTCACTGAGTCGCTACCAGTTGAGTCGGTAATGCACTGAGTTGGCCTGCCTTGTGAACCGTTAACCCCATGAGTCGTCCTATCCCTCTAAGTTGCCTTGAGCCTTAACTCGTCAACTAACTGAGTCGCTACCAGTTGAGTCGGTAATGCACTGAGTCAGTCTAGTCCTTAAGTAGATGAGTCGTTGAGCAAAACGAAGTTAACACACCGAAATCGAAGCGACGCGATCTACGCGCTAATAGATCCGAAGACATTTGGAGCAAGCGAAGATTTTGAATTAAATCGAACTGTTCGATTTAATTTAAAATTTGAAACGCCGATGCAAGACGATTTTATCTCACTCACATCTGGAATTTTGAGTTAATTTAAATAGTTAAAATTTAAATGAATGATTGATTGGTTGAATGTGAGTATTATTATCAGCATGGATATGATATTTTATCTGTTATGCTAACGTCTGTGGATGCAGGGAAAACAGGTTGGAGGGATCCAACTGGATTCCTCAAAATATAGAAATTATTTTCGTAATTGATGATGTGTTTTATTTATATACTGTGATAGATAAATTAGAAAACTGAATTGTGTTATGCTATGATTAGATGAATACAATCTGGGAATTTAAAATATAAATAAAACAAATTGGGTTTAAAAGGAAATAAAATAAATTTTTATGTAAAGAATTTAAAGGAATCAAATTCAAAAATTGTTTTGGATTCTATTAAAGTGTTTTTGAAAATTTGATTTAAAAGGGAACGTGAAATGAAAATTTATAAGCTTGGTTTATAAATGAAGTGGGATATCTATCGTGGACAAATATTGAAAGTATAGGTTTCCGGTGGGACTTTCTATAAGAAGTGAAATTGCTTAAAAATAATAGTAAGATTGATTTTAAAAGATGGAAAGCGTACTTTTTCATGGGAATTTAGTATGTTTTAAAGAAAAGCTTTCAAAATATAAATGGGCAGTTTAAAATGTGTTTTAGAATATTTTAGAAAGAAAATATTACTTTAATTGTTTAAAGTGTAAGTAAACATTTATTTAAGTCATTATGGTATTCAATTAATTTAAAGGTGAAGTAGTATAAAGTTTCAAAGGGAAATTTTAATATAAAATTTGATTTCATAACTTTATTTTAAATGGGTAATTTTGTTTTAAGTTATATAGAAACTCCTCTATATTCCCTTAAGTATTATTTTCATGCATGTAATTTCTAGTTGCTTTATTTAAATATTTTAAGTATATTTTGGGAGTGATTTCCAGGAAATAGAAATGTGTTTAAAAATAAAAAGGTATTTATTTTTAAAGTCTGGGAAGAAATTTATGGGATTTAAACGTAAATTCGAATTGAGATATATCAAGAAGGATTTATAAAAGGATTCTTTGGTTTATTTTGAAATGGAAGTGTATTTCCTTGATAAGGCAAGTATGTTTTAAAGCAGATTTTTAAGTAAAAGTTGAAAGTTTTAAATTTGATTTTAAAGGAATGTTTTTAATAAAAAATTTATTTAAGTTGTAGAATTTTTAAGAGTAAATATTTAATAAATTAGTTATAGTAGTAATTATTTTAAAGGGGTTAATTGGTATATGCTTTAAAAGAATATAATTAATATTTATATTTTATAAACTAGTTTTATTGTAAAGACAGTTTGGTTAAAGTTTTATTTGAAAACTTGTATAGGATTTCATTACTTTATTTTAAAATTTTGTATGACTTAACTTTTATTTGAACAAAAATGGTTTATATTTTATAAAGCAGTTTTTTTCGAAACATATAAAAAGTATGTATATACTTCAAATAAAGTATGTAAATAGCTTTAATTTAAATTACTATAAATCTAATGTATTTGGCTTCGATGTTTTCAGTGGAAATTAATATTTGGAAATTTATTCCATAAGGAGTGTGTGGTTTGAAACTGTTTTCAAAGGTTTGAAAATGGAAATATATCTTGCAAAGATATTTTAAGGATAATAAATAATTTGGGCAATTATTTATTGTTTGATGGATGTTGTAAATGCTAATTGATAGTTAAATAACCGACTATGGATATTTGCCAATGCGTTGATCGTTTTGAAGGGATTGAGATCGGGATTTGTTCTTGAAAACCACTTCGATCCGGTCTGTACATTTTCGTAGGAAAAACGAGTTTGGAGTCGAAGATGGACTAGTGAAGTGCAAGGGCTAGTCGCTATTAATCCTGAGGATGATTCCAAAATGGATGTAGTAGGAGTAGTGCCTTCGGTCCCGTTCGAACCCGGGACAGACTTGTATGGATGAATGCTTTCGGAACATCGTCAGGTGGACAATGGGCATTCTAAGTGAAACATTCTAAAAAGGTAATGCTTAGCCTCAAGCCTCATCAACTGGGAATGATTGAAAATCAGGAGATATGCAGCAGGCTAAGTGTGTAGCACCCATTAGGGTAATGTCATCCCTGTCTAGATGTCCCTTTTATTTCGGCTTAGTGGTATGGTTGCTGATCCCAACGGCGGGGTGATCTTACTCAGGATTATCTAGTAAGGGGTAGTCCCGGTCTTGTGTTGCAAGGGATTGGGAGTAATCCTTGGTGCGGTGATCTAGGCGACGTACTATGACAGGTGGTACTCAAGTGCCTAGTCATTAGTTGGAAATCCATTCTCCCTACGCGCCTTTTACGATTTTTGTTTGTATAACCCACTTTGTGGCTAATTGCTTGAATTTAGTCATGTAACAATTTCGGCTATTTGAATAAGTGTTTGTATATAGACACTATTATAATATCAGAGGATTTTGATAAGAAATGTTTTAGCTATCGTAAGGTAAAAACCCGACATGTTTATTTGTGGCGTGGTCTTACGAGGTGCTTTTGATTTCAAAGGATTTTGAAACTTTAATAATCAATATGGGTGTATTTCTCTAACGCTGGTATTCCAAACTGACTCGGGTGTTATTTTATTATAATGCTTGGTTCAAACCGAGTATTATAGATTACATGAAAGGATGCTGTGGAGTTCTAGAGAGGAGCTGGAGTCCTAGACGTGTTATCCGTACTTGTTTATATACGTTGCCGTGATTGTTTGAAAATGTCAGGCTGGTAATTGTTGTTTGTTTTGAGATATACTCTGATGATATATTGTATAAAACGAATATAGTTTTCATTTTGTTTAAAGATCTGTTATTGTCTATTATATTTTGTTCCGCTGCGTTTGTGAGATTCTGTTATTGTTTAGTTCCTACTTTCTTCTATCTTCTTTCTTTTTCCTCAAAAATCTGTCTTTTTTGACACCCGATCGTTGGCATATTATATTGTAGCATATTTTGTGTCGATTTTGGAGGGTCAAGAAGGGCAGGTCGTTACAGGGTCCTTCCTAAAAAGATGAACCCAAGCGGAGAAAATCTAGAATGAGAAAAAATGTTAGGCCTAGGGTTCTATTTATAAGGGTAGAAACAGATCTCAGACGGTTGAATTTAGGGACTGAATAGGATGTAACCATGTCTAGGCTGAATAGGAGCCATCAGATGCAAGAATGGAGGGACTAGATTGATTTAAACGATGCAAAAGACGCATAAAATAGGCTAATAATCGTTAATAGACAAAGGAATTTTCCTTTGTCCAAATTCTTAGGTGGGTCGATCGCTAGTTCGGCCGCCTCTATACCCAAGTTGACTGGCCTGTCGACATAGGGTGAGGTTAGATCGACCTGTGGTCGACTAAGCTAATATATATATATATATATATATATATATATATATATATATATATTCGTTTCTTCGATTATTTCGTTCTTTGCTCATATTAACTCGGATTCAGACGTTCTACATACGGAAATTGACAAGAAAATTACCGCGGACACAATGGTGCAACTCCTATGGCTCAATTCTGATAATTTCACAAATTATTTTTTATTTAATTAATTAACGAATTGATTATTAAGGGTTAAATTTCGGGTTGTTACGTCCTTCCCTCCTTAAGGGATTTCGTCCCCGAATTCTCTAATGATGAAAGAATGTATTAAATGTTTTCATCCAGTTCTACAATCAAATGCTCAATCAGCAACCATTCATCCATTTTCCTTAAGTTTTTCTAATGCAATTTATGGTACTTATGTAATTAGCGTAGTGTAAATGTCCCTAGCTAATGTAGAAGATTAAGTAGTTGTAATGACCCGTAAAAATTTTCTTAATTTTTAATGTTTTATTTAGCGTATTTAATTTGATTTTGAGAAATTTTAAATAATATTTTGAAATTTATAGCCGTTTCGGTATATAACTTTTACACGTTTTATACTCATTTAATTTCAGCAGTCCATTGCCTTTAATTTTTAAACCGTTCCATTCTCTTCTCAGGCAAAAGCTCACATTCCATTTCGCTTATAAATCAGTTTCCACTTTTAATCATGCTCACCTTTTCTTCCATCTATCGGTTTAATAGTTATATATAGGTTATAATACGTTTCCCTGATTCATCTCCTTTCTTTTTTTCATTGACATATTAACTCTGGGAAGTGATTAATTTAAATAAAAAACCCATCTTCCCCTCATTTCTTTAACCTTTCAGCTAAATTTTAGCTTGTGACCGTTGTTGTACATTTCATTAAAGAGGTACGTTACCTTATTAATCTCCAGAATTTAAGGGTGAAAATTTTATTTTTCTAACCTTCCCTTTCGTACGCTCTCTGTTTCCACTTCTTTCATTATGACCATTCATTATATATATACACTACAACTGGAAAGTTATAAACGTATAAACTTAGATACATTTTGTATTTAATAAAAATTTAAAGCTTACTGTTAACGTAAAAAGTCAGACGCTAACACCCTGATGCAAATAGAGATTGAATGAAAACACCACCCGTTAACACGGGAATCAGAAAAAGAAGTAATTCACTGAAAATGCAGTAAGAGACACAGAGTTTATAGTGGTCCGGCTTATAATCAAGCCTACGTCCACTTCAATCCTTTTTTATTGCTTATATGATTACAATCCTTTACAACTTCCTTCAATTACAATTCACTTCAAAAGACAAGTAGCTAGAAAAACATTGATGCAAGAGAGTTCTCCGAATTCATGGTTGAATATGTTGAATCCTTGTTTGAAGTTGACTGAAGCTTCTTGTAAGTTTCGAATGTTGGAGTAAGGCTCGGCTTGAAGATGGCAGAGTCTCGATGCTTTTACAAAAATGGTCGGAAAAGTCCCCCCCAAGTTGGAGATAGCGTTGTATTTATAGAGGAATTTCAATGTCAGGTCGTAAGTAGTAGCCGACCTAAAATAGGTCGTGGATCATAGCCGACCTAAGATAGGTCATAGGTCGCGCTCAATCTCTCATGCACGGCTCACAGCTTAACTGATATAAGCATGTTCTTCTAGATTCATATCACAAGTCCCAAGTTGCGGACGAGTTAACAGGGCGCGGCTTAAGTGACGCTGTATTGTCTTCGTTTGCCTAGGTCGCTTACAACCTAACATAGATCGTATGTCGGTCGCGACTTAAGTGTGGTTGCTTTGAGTTTTTCCTGTCTTGAGTTGCTACGTCGTTATTCTTCTTAGATCCCTAGGTCGTTGACCCTTTAAGTTGTTAGGTCGGTAACCCTTTAAGTTGTTAGGTCGGTATCCTTTTGAGTCGTCATCTTTTAAGTCGTTAGGTCGGTAACCTTTTAAGTCGTCGTCTTTTAAGTTGTTAGGTCGGTAACCTTTTAACTCGTCAGGTCGTAACCCTTTAAGTCGTTAGGTCGTAACCTTTTAAGTCGTTAGGTCGGCACCCCTTTTAGGTCGTTGAGTCATTATGAAAGCGGAGTTAACATTTGGCACTTGAAATACACGCCTAATGGTTAGGTCCTGTGCTCCGATATCTTTTAACCCGTCCCCCTCTAGGTCGCTAGGTCGTGTGGGACCTAAAGGTTAGGTTGTATGTGCCGCTTTAAGTTTCTCCACTGGAATGTATAAGTCATCCATTCTCTTCTTTCTTCTCATTACCTACTCCCTTATTTGATTCTGCCATTAACATTTTCCTGAGCTCCCAAAAGCAATCTCAATCTGATCAATCACCGATTATCCTTGATATTACATCGCGTAAGTGAACCTGCTTCTTTCTCGATCCTTTATTATCATTGATTCATGAATTCCATTTTTTCAATCTTAACCCACCTCCTTACTCAATGTTTCATCGCGAATCTCGTTACATCGATAGTTGATGAATTTGAGTTAGCTCGATTTTGCTTTGGACGATTGATGAGACGATGGCCATGAGTTGCAATGCTTCAGGCTAACTGATTTTTGATTTGCATTAGAATGGCAGGGCATTGAATTTGTGGTGATTTCGAGTTAGTTTTTTGGATGATTTGATAGCATGAGAAAATGAGGGCTTCTGTTGATGGAGAGGCTAACGGGTTAACGGGTTGAAAGGATGACGAGTTACCGATTAGATTGGAGATTTGTCAGTTGAGTGGAGTGAGACATTAGCTTGGACACGACCCAGCAATTTTGGCCGACCTATAAACCTTCACGACTTAACTTTTGACCGACTTAACTAGATGCGACATAAGCCTTGAGTCATGGCCGAGCTAGAACTTAGAGAAATTCACGTCACTTTGAACTGAAGCCTTTTCTCCTTACTATGCCTCACGATTTAAAGGACCAATGATTTAAAGAACCAATGAGTTAACTTAACTCGCAAGAAATCTTTTAGGTTGTGGACGATTTAGTACTTGGATGCTCAACTCGAATTCACACTTAAAAGCATAATCTCAACTTTAATGCTTAACTTGAACTGTCGGACTGAATTGCCTAAACTATGAATTGCTTGAACTTTGAATTGTTTGAACTTTGTTGCACTTTTGATTTGAACTTTGAACTGCCGAGACAACTTGCATGACTTTGCTATGCTTTCTTAACAGATTATACCAAATTCGATGCTAATAACCTCTTAAACATAACATTTGCAGAAAACTAGGGCGAATATACTGCCACTGATTGCCCACATCAAATGACAGATTAGTCGATAAAATATAATCAACTAAAAGAAATCGTATGAAATGCTGCAAATCAATGAATTCAAGTGAAGTAGTAAAGCGATATTAATCAACTAGAGCTGATTTTTTGCATCAATACAGCACTTGTACTCGGATAAGTCCTGAAATTTTTCATGTTTATTAATTTAATTTCAGTCATGTTTGCTTGTCACTCTACTAGTTTTGCACAACACTTCACACATTTAGGAAACGTGCACCTTCATATTTGAATATCCGGCTGCTTATGTAGAATGGCTTCTCATCAAGAAGAAGGAGCAATACCAGCTGGAGCGGCCCTCCCGATGGCTGGTCCACTAGTCAACCCACTAGAAAGAACTCCAACTACCCTGAGTTACCGGGTGTTTAACCAGTTACGCGCCCAATTTGGGATTGTAGAAGCAGATGCTATTCTCCCTGGGCCAAATGATTATGCTGACAGTCTTCCCTTTGGGTTTGTTGTCGTTAACTGCCAAATGTGCCTTTGTGGAGCCATTCCTCCTTTCAACAGTTTTCTCCAACAAATCCTTCGCCGATTGGCTATTTCTCCTTTTCAATTGCACCCCAACGGCTATGCCATTTTGATGGGATTATGCATTCTCTTTAGAAGGACGCTTGATCGCCTCCCAAGCTTTGAAGAAAACTGCTATTTATGCACATTTGCGAGAAACAAAGACCATCCTTCCATTATATATGTGAGGAGCGCCAGGAAATGCAAGCTTATCACCGATCTCTCTGATAGCGCTCATGGTTTCCTAAACCAGTTCTTCTTTGTCCGTTGCATCCGGGGATTCTACACTATCTGGAGAGTATGGGGTAAGCCTACTTATCCCCATTCTTTCCTCTTCTGAGCTTTGCGAGATCCAAATTGCTAAATGTTAACCTCGCTTTCTACTTTTGCAGTCTTTCCTCCTCTTTGTAGAGATCCAAGCCACAAGTAGACTTTTGAGAGGCTTAACACTGTGGCAGCTGAGGAGAGAAGTATCAAGTTTTTGCTAAGAGACGAGTTCCTTCATCAGTTCGGACTCTTACACCCTTCCCGCTCTACTCAGCCTTAAGAAGTTCCTGATTCTCCGGCCGAGGCACCGGATGCCCTAGTTTCTGTTGAGGAGCCTACACTGAAAGATCCTGCTCCTGAGGCTTCTCTAGTGAAGTGCTCTACTTCTACTGATGTCGCGGGGTCATCTGAAAAATTTGCACTTGCCCCGGTCATTGAAGAAGAAGAGCCTCGAGAATCTCCCCAACATTCAGGGAGGTCCGGTGACGGAGGAGCTAGGAAAACAAGTCCTGCCAAGCAGAGCGGGGACAACACTTTTGAAGTGTTGAGTGACCTGTTAATCACCTCACAGGAACTCTTTAAAGATGATCCTGTTGCCACTAGGGTTTCCTCTTCAGTGGTTGAAGCAACTTCTGTTTTACAACAGATCCCGTCGACTCAAGAGTTTTTGTTAGCTACTACACCCATCATTCCTTCACAACCGAGGAGTGGTTCGTAGTTCAATGCGCGTAGTCTGCACGTTGCACACACTTAGGATTTTCAGCACTTATATGCACTTAACTCCTTGCAATTTGAAGATTCTCAAGTTATGTTTTTTTTTTAATTTCATGTTCTCCAATGGGGTGAAGTGGCTCGTATTATGATGACTTTAAGCAGTATGGAAGGCGCAGTCAATATGATTACGGTTGTTATCTTCCCCCTCATGGGAAAATTGATGAAGAGAGGGCCGCTCGAAAAGCCATGAGAGAAGAACATATGAAGAACGGTACGGGAGTGGGGATGAACGTCATGACTCTTCCCATAGGTGATTTCCTCAAACGAAAATCCTATGATGACAAAGGAAAGAGTCACGCTGCCGAAGATTCGAGCAAACGGACCAAGCATGGTGAAAAGTCATCATCTGACATTCTTAAAGAGCCCATTGCTTCGGTGCCTTCTCAATCCCCCGCTCTCGCTCGTACTGACATTCAGATGATCATTGGAAGGCCCTCATATCAGGTTGGACTAGGCCCAGCTAATCTTCAAAGCGATTTCCAAACTTGTGCTTGAAGGGAGTTCGCTTTGATCTTAATCTGGTTCCAATCGACAAACCAGCCATGTTGCGAAATCTTGATGCTATCAGACTTGATATTGAGAGGATGTCGAATTGGCAGAAACTTGTTGACGAACTCCAGAGAGTGAATCGCGCGAACGTTGAGGCTATGTTGACCATGGAGAACGATAAATTCGAATGGAAAAAGTCTCTCGATCAACATGATGCATAGATGAGGAGCATTGCCGCTTATATTGAAAAGCTTGAAGTGGAAGTTGGAAAACTTAAAGAGGAGCTTGATACTTCCTCCACTTCCTACTCTCAAAGGGAGAATGTGCTTCAGCAACAAGTGCGGGATGCTCATGCTAGCCAAAGAGAGGCCGGAAATAAACTCAAGTGGCAGGAAAAGGTTGTAGAAGATTATCACATTAAAGTTGCACAGTTGCGACAATAGACCAGCTCCCAGAACCTCGAAATCGAGATATTAAAAACTCGACTTGCTATAGTTGAGAAAGAGCGCGATGAGGCTGTTGCCGGTAAGATTGCAGCTAAAGAAGCTCATCAAGCCACTAAAGTTGATATCAGTTCGACATTATTTGACTTCTACTTGCAAAGTGTCCTAGGGCGTGGCAGTCTCGCATTTTTGGGCCCCAAATACGAAATCACTTTGGCTGAAGTATGGGAAGCTGTGCTTGATATGCTTAAAGATGCTGGGTATGCCGAAGAAGAACCCGAGGCACATTATCTGGATGACGAAGCTGGTGGAGCCCTTGCCAGAGGAAAAGAGCAGCTCGCTAGAGAGCGTGCTGGGACAATGAGAGAGGAGCATCCAGAGAAAGAAGCACCATTAATTGCCCCTGTCCCTCCTCCAATTTCGGCCGACGTTGATATCACAGGCTCTGGTTCCCATTCTCCGTCCCCTGCTAAAGTCATAACTGAGATTACAAGTGCACAGTGTGGAGATGAAGGCAAAGAAAGAACTGAAGCACAAGCTTATGAAGTTGACATTAGGAAGCCCACTTCTCCAGGTAATATTAACGTCGAACCAGGTCAAGCAGATTACTCGTTTGCTTCGGCCGAGCTTGATGAAATTCTTGCTTATTACTTAAGACTCGATGAGCAGTTATCTCCTCTCTTCGCAGGAGATACTAATATTTTTTGCTTTTCTTCTATAGCGAAAACGCCTAGTGCCATAGAACTTCTCCTCCTCCAGCTGTTCCTCCTCCATTCCTTCAAATCACTCCTACTTCCCAGCCGTAATCGCAGGAAGAATTAATAGGAGCCCTTCAAGACCTGGACGATCCAACCGCTTCGCAGGAGCATAAGACCGAAGGACTTGAAGGAGGCGAAGTATCTCCGGAGCGAACCCTTTTTGATGACATAAAATTGTCTGCTCTTGTCACTCCGGGGAGTGAGTCTTCTTCAAAGAGGAGGAGGAAGCGTACAACGTCAAAGAAGAAAGGGAGAAGCATTTCTGTTACCGAAAAGGAAACGAAAGTTGATCCAGCACTAGCTCTCTCTCCTTCTCCCCCAACTCTCCCAAGTCGGCCTGAAAAATTGCCTATCAAGCCAGGTGAAGGCTCTAAAGGTGGTGGGAGAAAGAAGTATGAGTCCCGCTTTCCCTTCTTTGCTTTACATTTTTCTTTTTTGCATGTATATAAGCTTGTGTTGACTGGAGATTGTGCGGGTACCTGTCCCCGCTTTCTTTTACTTTGAAACCTGCATATGTATAAAATTCTCATAGTATGGAATAAAATGGTTCTTTTACTTATACAAATTTCTGTCTGTATTTGAGAACGTTTTTACTTTCTGTTTTTATGCAAGTTTCTTTATCCTCTTTATGTGAGGTTGTAGTAAACCTATGGTATGTTTATTGAGGATTGTCTTCATTTTTGTGATCACTATACTGTATTGCCCCTATACCATAGGTTTATTGCGATCTTTTTTCATATTGGCAAAGTTTCGAAGAACAACTCTTCTATTTCAAGAAGACTTGTACTCTTCTTTTAGGGAACAACTCATCCATTTGAAGTAAGTTCGCATTTGTACTTTATAGGATAATATTTCCGTTTCAAGAAAATATTTTTCTAGCTTAGTAGAATGCACTTCATATTAGAGGAGTCTTATCCTTCTGTTTTTTTTGTTGCAAAGTTTTTACACTTCACTTTTTGAAAAAAGTCACTTTTGCTTTGGCAAGTGAATTTCACTTCATAGTGCGGTGGGCCTTTCGAAAAAAGGGTTTCAACCTGCTTGAGCCTCTGAAGAGAGTTTTTGATTGTGCCTCTGGGAAGAGGTATTTTTGTTTGGTTGCGCCTCTGGGAAAAGGTCTTTTGTTTGATTGTGACTCTGGGAAGAGGTCTTTTTGTTTCTGCCTCTTGGGAGAGGCTTTTATCTTTTCCCTATTCGTTGGGAAGCGGGCCTCCAAAGAGGGCTTTTCACATTTCGACTCGTGTGAAGTTTTATTTCAGATAACGGTGAAATGTGTGCCTCTGAGTAGGGCTTTTGCCAGGAAGTTTGGAGCTTCTTTCTCTTAGTTAGATGGATTCACTGGACGGACATAAGTGTTCTGTGCCACCGATCAGTCCGCAATTTTATGTCGA
This sequence comes from Allium cepa, assembly GCA_030765085.1. Lineage (NCBI taxonomy): Eukaryota > Viridiplantae > Streptophyta > Magnoliopsida > Asparagales > Amaryllidaceae > Allium > Allium cepa. The sequence goes on along the minus strand of CM060945.1, from coordinate 602,796,646 downwards.
GAAAGAACTCTCTTTTTCTGGCGAGTCCCACTCGAGGTCTTTTAGCATTTCAACTATGGTGAAATGGGCCTCCGAAGAGGGCTTTTCACATTCCAACACTTGTGAAGTTTTATTTCAAATCTCGGTGGAATGCGTGCCTCCGAGTCCACCTAGAAGTTTCTTCCTCATAGTTGGCCGAATTCACAGGGCGGACGCAAGTTACCTGGACGCTTATTTGCGCAGATTGTCTCAACTGGTGAACAAGCGCCTTGCTTTTCACTTGGGAAGGTGCCTCCGATTAACGTATGGATTCACGGGGCGGACGTAAGTTACTTAGACGCTTGTCTGCGCAAACTGTCTCAGCTAGTAAACAGGCGCCTTGCCTTCCAGTCGGGAAGGTGCTCCCGGTCATTCCATACCAATCTTTTTTGTTTAGAAAGTCATCTGGCATGCCCCGTTTGAGGTCTTTATCCTCCCAAGAGTTGTGCCTTCGAAGAGGGCTTGTGCCTCCGAAGAGGTCTTTTGCTGTTTGATGCTTCTGCATCTATTCATATCGGCGATCCCCGTTATCTTTTCCAAATACCCTTCCCTTTTAGTTGCCAACAATTTTCCTTATCCAAAGAAATATACTTCATGGTTAAGCGAGTTGGTGGTGGCAGACTCAGGCTATTTAACTGGATGCTCGTTTGTACAAACATTCACAGTTAGTTAGCAATGGCCCATTTCCAGCCGAATCGCTAACTTTTGTTCGAAGCACTTCTTTCGTAGGATTTGAGTATGGAAATTTTGAACGGCTTAGCGTTTGCTTGTTGGATGATGTCAAGGATTGCTTGGTCTTGTGATGGGTAAGCTCTGTTTTTATGGCCTGCATTATTAAATTGACATTTTAGTAATACCATTGACGTATTTTATGTATCGAAATAAAGCAAAGCAGTCTTTAATAGTAAAGAACACAAGATTTATAGTGGTTCGGCCAAAAACTGGGCCTACATCCACTTTATATTTCTTATTATTCACTTGCACTGACTTTACAACGGCTTTCAATACAAGAATCATACATTCATCATTCTTTTACAATATTTCATTAAAGCCTTTAAGTAAAATATAGGCGCAAATGATTGCTGTTCCAAGCTCTTGGAATTGGGTCTCCTTCGACAGTTACAAGTTTGAATGTGCCATCAAGAAGCTTTTGGCCTATAACATACGGCCCTTCCCAGTTTGGTCCAAGCACGCCTGTAGGTGTCATAATTCTTTTTAAGATTAGATCCCCAACTTCAAAGCTGCGTCGGCGAACTTTGGAATTGAAGTGCATGCCTATTCTTTGCTGATGAGCCGCAATTCTGAGCTCAGCTTCTTCCCTTTTTTCATCAAGGAAGTCAAGGGCTTCAAGTTGTAGCTTTTCATTTTCGGCTCTATTGAAATGGATTCTTCTATGTGAAGGGACCTCTATTTCTACCGGAATCATTGCCTCTGATCCATATGCCAATGAAAATGGAGTGTGCCCCGTCGCAGTTTTATGTGTAGTTCTATATGCCCATAGTGCCAGCGGAAGTTTATCGACCCAAACACCTTCTGCTTTTTCCAGCTGTTTTTTGATGGTTGATTTGATAATTTTGTTTAATGCTTCCACTTGCCCGTTTGCCTACGGATGAGCCACTGGTAAGAAACTTTTCTGGATCTTGATTTTCTTGCAAAAATCTTGGAACTCTTTACTTTCAAATTGGGTTCCATTGTCTGTGATTATCTTTTGAGGCACTCCATACCTGCAAATGATATTCTTAGTTACAAAGTTTATCATTTTCTTAGAGGTAATAGTAGCTAAGGGTTCAGATTCAGCCCGTTTAGTAAAATAATCAACAGCAACAATAGCATATCTGATTTCGGATTTTGCAGTTGGCAAAGGCCCGATGAGATCTATTCCCCAAATAGCAAATGGCCACGGACTGACCATCTGTGTTATCTTAGTGGAAGGTGCTCTTTGGATTTTTGTGAATCTCTGGCATCGGTCACAATTTCGGGCGTAACTCGCAGCATCACGATTAATATCCGGCCAAAAATATCCATAACGGAGAATTTTCTTTGCTAAAGATTGACCTCCTGAATGGCCTCTACACTCTCCTCTGTGTACCTCAACTAGAATTGTTTCAGCTTCTCCCTTGGTCACACATCGGAGTAATGGCATTGAGAATCCCCGCTTATACAATCGGCCATCTTGAATTGTATACCTTGAAGCCTTTCTTAACAGTTTCTGACGCTCTTCTGAACTTTCTGGCGCAGATCCGTTGAGCAGATAATCCTTTATTGGAGTCATCCATGATTCCTGTTCTTCAGATATGGTCATGATCCAGTCTATATCCATTTCATCAATGCTTGGAGTTGACAGGACCCCCATAGGAACTAATCCCAATAATTGAGCTTCACCAGTGCTTGCATACTTCGCGAGGGAATCTGCCTTCATGTTTTCTTCCCGAGGTGTATGGTTTATCGTATAATGGTCCAGGTCCTCGAGAAGCTCCCAGGCTCTTGACAAGTAGGCGGGCAGATTTCCTCCTTTGGTTTGAAACTCTTTCTTGACTTGACACACAATAAGCTGTGAATCACTGAAGATCTGCAATGCCATGACGTTCAGTTCTTTAGCAATTCTCAAACCGGCAATAAGAGCTTCATACTCTGCTTCATTGTTTATCGAAGGGAATTCCAATCTTAAAGCATAACACAGTGACCGTCCTTCAGGGGTTTCAAGCACAACCCCGGCCTCGGAACAGTAATCGTTTCTTGCGCCATCAACATACAATTTCCACCGGATTGAATGATTATCGGTCACTACTTCCTCACTATCACCTTTGTCTGTACATTCCGCGATGAAGTCTGCCAAAGCTTGTCCATTGATTGCTCTCCGGGGATGATAAGTGATGTCATATTGGCTGAGTTCAACATTCCATTTCAAAAGGCGACAGAAAGTCTCAGGGCGAAAGAGGACTTGCTTCAGAGGCTGATCAGTGAGGACTTTGATTAGATGAGCTTGAAAATATGGCCTCAATTTTCTTGACGCAATTAGTAGACAATAGGCAAGCTTTTCCAACTTCAAATAGTTCTTTTCTGCCCAGTGAATCTGTTGCTGATGTAGTAAACCGGGCGTTGAATTTTCCCATTCTCGCGAACCAAAGCTGCGCTGAGGGCATAAGACGAGATCGCCAAATATACAAAAAGATCTTCACCATTGTCGGGCTTAGAAAGTACATGAGGTGTTTCCATGTGGTGAATCAGCTCATCGAAAGCTTTTTGGTAGTCAAGAGTCCAGTCAAAGTTTTTTCTCCCTTTCTTTAGAGCATCAAAGAATGGAATGCATTTATCAGTAGCTTTGGAAATGAACCGACTCAGGGCAGCAACTTTTCCATTGAGACCTTGCAATTCCTTCTTCGTTCTAGGAGCTTTGACTTTTCTTAAGGCAGTTATCTGAGCAGGATTAGCTTCAATGCCCCTTGCACTTACAATGAAACCCAAAAACTTTCCAGATTCTACCCCAAATGAACACTTCAAAGGATTCAGCTTCATATCGTACTTTCGGAGGATTGAGAACATCTCTGCCAAGTGATCCAGGTGGTCCACCACTTTCTTTGACTTTACCAGCATATCATCGACGTAAACTTCCATAGTCTTGCCAATCTGCGGTTTAAACATGGCATTGACAAGTCTTTGGTAAGTTGCCCCCGCATTCTTAAGTCCGAAAGGCATGACTCTGTAGCAGTAAAGACCAACATCGGTGATAAAGCTCGTGTCCTCTTGATCTGGCTCATGCATTATGATCTGGTTATATCCGGAGTAGGCATCCATAAAAGATAGCAATTCATGTCCCGCCGTTCCATCCACCAACTGGTCAATTCTGGGTAACGGGAAGTAGTCTTTAGGGCAGGCTTTGTTTAGATCTGAAAAGTCAATGCACACTCTCCATTTCCCATTAGCTTTTTTTACCAGTACTAGATTTGAAACCCAATTCGGATAAGTGGATTACCTGATAAAACCATTCTCCATGAGCCCATCAACCTCTTCTTTCAATGCCGCTGACCTTTCAGGCCCTTGAGTTCTCCTTTTCTGCTTTACCGGTGTAAACTTTGGATCAATATTCAAGGTATGTACTGCAATTTCTGGAGATATTTCACACATATCGGCATGAGTCCAAGCGAATACATCCAGATTTGCTTTCAAAAATGATATCAAAAAATTTTGAACCGTTGCACTAAGCTGCGAACCCACATTCAACACTTTGATTGGGTCTTTCGGGTCAACAGGTACCGACACTGTCACTTCAACTGGTACCATTCTATTCTCCCCTGCACTGGCTTTTCTGGGATCCATCTCTCTTCGTGCACCGCTATGTTCGCCTGTGCAGGGTCCACCCTGTAATTGCTACATGGTTGATTCTTTGATGCGGACCGGGGCCGCCGCATCTTTTCCCATTTCTCTCCTCCTCGTTTCACGTAACTCTGTAAGATAACATTCTCGTCCAGCATTCTGATCCCCTTTCACCACACCGACTCCATTATCTGTGGGGAATTTTATGGTCAGACAGCACGGGGCAAGAATAGCTTTAAATGCCGCCAGAGTTGGTCGGCCTAGGAAGGCATTGTAGGCAGAAAATTCTTCAACAATAACAAAGGTCTATTTTTGAGCCACTTTCCTCTGCCCTCTCCAAGCTCTACGAACAAATCGATAGTCCCAATTGGCTGTTTCGTCTCCCGAGTAAAACCAGCAATCTTTAGTGATGAAGCCTGAACGTCGGCAATTGGAATCTTCATCTGATCAAAAGTTTTCTTGAAGAGAATGTTGCACGAAGCTCCACAATCAACCAGAACTCTTTTCACAGTAGTTGGCCCAATGCCAGCAGAGATGACCAAAGGATCAATGGTAGGAGCTTCCACACCCATAGAATCCCTAGTACTGAATATAATGTCATCATTAAAGGTTTTCTGCTGCTTCAGGGGCGAAGCATCTTCTAACACATAAACACTTTAATCTTTTGGTGCATACTTCAAAGCACGGGTGTATCTTTCCATCTCGCCCCAACTCCTGCCAGCTGGGTGAGGGCCCCCTGTAACCACATTTATAACAGGACTCTCTGATTCATGAGCTTCCGCCTTTTCACTTAAGCTAGGACGATGAGCAGGAACCTGTTGTCCTTGAGTTGACGAAGTCGGGCCATTCTTGTTCCTTTTTACATATTGCTGGAGCTTGTTTTCCTTCAATAGTTCCTCAATTACTTCCTTCAAGTGACGGCACTCATTAGTATCATGCCCAGGTTGGTTGTGGAACCGGCAAAACCTTCAATTCTTCTCAGCTTTCCTATTAACTCTTTGCTTAGCTGGTACGGGGAATTCGACCGTGTCTTTATTTGCAAAGTAAATGTTCTCCAAGGTATCAGTCAGAGGGGTGAAGTTGAAGGGATGACCTTTCTTTACATCTCCTTGTTTCTTCTGACCATCGTTTCCCCTCTTCTGATTGCCAGATTCCTTCTTATTTGGAACAGCATTACTATTTACAGCCCCTGTCGATACCACCTTAGCCGGTGCTTGGAGGCTTTCCAGGCGCATAAATTCATCGGCTTTCTTATAAAACTTGTCAAGCGAATTCGGTTCTTTCATTTTCAACCACCTCCCGAACTCACTCGTCTTTTCAGTAGCCTTCATTAGGTACGTCAAAATCATTCTCGGCTCTGCGTTGTCCACTTCAGCCAGAGCTATATTGAAGCGATTCAAGAAAGCTCCAATGGATTCTCCAGGATTCTGCTCCACGCTAGATAACGACATTATATCCTTTGCCTTTGACGCATACAATCGAAAAGGTTCCTTGAATTTCCGAGTCAAATCAGAAAATTGGTCTATCAATCGGACCGACAGCTTTGTGAACCAAAGTAAAGCAACTCCTTCCAGGTATACCGGAAAATACTGGCATTTGATTTCATCAGAGGATCTGGAACCCGTCATGTGCCAATCATACTTATACAGAAACTCATTAGGATCGCTCGTTCCCTTGTAAGCTGGAATAGTTGGAGGGACAAACTTCCTTGGGAATTCTGCTTTCAAGATCTTTTCAGTGAAAGGAGTTTTGCTCGGAACGAAACCCCATTCTTTCTCATCTTCATTTCTCTGCATACTTTCCTTCATATTCTGACGAACCATGCCTGAGAAATACTCTTCATCATTTTGAGGCTCAGCGGGACATACATCAGCCATTCTCTCTGAATTTTGTCTTGACAATCGCTCACGGAGGGTTGGTTGCGGCCCCGATCCTCCGGCTTGGGGAGGTATCCTTTCCACTTGGTCAGCTGGCCTATGAGGGATATTCCTTCCTTCCACATTCTGCACTTCATCGGCAAGGTTTCACTCCTTAGTTGCCGGTTGGCGGTTTGCCTCAAATAAAGCATTCAACCTTTCCATCATTAGGTTATTCTGAGCTTCCATTTGTCGATGTAGCCCAGATACCACAGCGTCCAGCTCTGCCCGTGTAACTCCGACGGTTGGAGTTGTTTAACTTAAAGGAGGAGAAGTGGCAGTAGTCTCGCGAACATCGTCGGATCTAACAGACTTGCGTTTTTTCCGGGGGCCATTACTTCTGACAAACTCCTGGTTTTTAGAGAGATCCTTTCTACAAATTTCTATGAAGCTATGATGACAGTATCCTGAGTTGGGTTCTCAGTGAAAGCACCAAAAATGTTAACGTAAAAAGTCAGATGCTAACACCCCGATGAAAATAGAGATTGAATGAAAGCACCACCCGTTAACACGGGAATCAGAAAAAATAGTAATTCACTGAAAAAGCAGTAAGAGACACAGAGTTTATAGTGGTTCGGCTTATAATCAAGCCTACGTCCACTTCAATCCTTTTTTATTGCTTATATGATTACAGTCTTTTACAACTTCCTTCAATTACAATTCACTTCAAAAGACAAGTAGCTAGAAAAACTTTGATGCAAGAGAGTTCTTCGAATTCATGGTTGAATATGTTGAATCCCTGTTTGAAGTTGACTGAAGCTTCTTGTGAGTTTCGAATGTTGGAGTAAGGCTCGGCTTGAAGATGGTAGAGTCTCCATGCTTTTACGAAAATGGTCGGAAAAGTCCCACCTAAGTTGGAGATAGCGCTGTATTTATAGAGGAATTTCCATGTCAGGTAGTAAGTAGTAGCCGACCTAAAATAGGTCGTGGATCGTAGCTGACCTAAGATAGGTCGTAGGTCGCGCTCAATTTCTCATGCACAGCTCACGGCTTAACTGGGATAGGCATGTTCTTCTGGATTCATATCACAAGTCCCAAGTCGCAGACGAGTTAATAGGGCATGGCTTAAGTGATGCTGTATTGTCTTCGTTTGCCTAGGTCGCTTACGACCTAACATAGATCGTAAGTCGGTCGCGACTTAAGTGTGGTTGCTTTGAGTTTTTCCTGTCTTGAGTTGCTAGGTCGTTATTCTTCTTAGATCCCTAGGTTGGTAACCCTTTAAGTTGTTAGGTCGGTAACCCTTTAAGTTGTTAGGTCGGTATCCTTTTGAGTCGTCATCTTTTAAGTCGTTAGGTCGGTAACCTTTTAAGTCGTCATCTTTTAAGTCGTTAGGTCGGTAACCTTTTAAGTCATCAGGTCGTAAACCTTTAAGTCGTTAGGTCGTAACCTTTTAAGTCGTTAGGTCGGTACCCCTTTTAGGTCGTTGAGTCATTATGAAAGCGGAGTTAACACTTACCTTTAATTGTGACCTTTTGGTTTCCTTGCTTTCAAAAAAAATTTGAACCATAGCCACGGTAATAAATTATTATAAAATTTTCAACTTAATCTAAGATGACCGTTGCTACTCGAATCGTTATTTTCTAATATTTTCATTCCTCCTTTCACTGACCTTTATTTCTTCATTTTTCCACCGTTTAAAAAAATATAATGGTTATTCATTTTATTTTATTCAGTAATCAGCGTGACTCTTGCCATTTACACCGTAACATATTTGACTGTTGATTTTCGTTCAACATTCTTATTTTAAAAATAAAACGTAGAGTAACATTGCCTTCACATTTAATTGCCAGCGTGACCTTTGCTTTTCCAAAATTAACTCCCTCTTTAACGTAGTTTCCCTACTTACAAGATTTGTTTCCATTCTACCTTTATTTATTTCAATTAGTTACTAAAACCCAACTGTTGTAATCTTATAGCCATTGAGAAAAATCAAACATAACGTTTGCATTTATTTTTTTAAAGTCATCAAAAATGCTGCTTTTCTTTTCCCATTTTCTATTGCCTGTGTGCTATTTCTTTTGCCATCTCCTCTCCTCCATTTTTTTCCTGTAGCTGTTACTTCTTCTCCCTCTATTTATTTCCTAGCCTGCTCACTTTCTTCTCCGCTACCATATTTTTCTTCCTCTCTGATGCTTCTTGAAAAAAAAATGAGATTTTACCCATTACAATGCTAAAACACATATGATGGAAAAATGAAAAAGGACCAGTTCTCCTTCCTATAGCTTCGTCAAGCCTCCGCCACCACAGCTCGAACCACTTGTCAAGAGCCGCAACCCACTCCATGCCTCCTCCCCTTGTCATCCATGTTTTATAAACGGTATACGTATCGTATTGCAATATATGTTTCGTTTTTAAAATTTTTACATATAGCATGAATATGTACTATGTACTAGTACTATATATAGTCTATTTTGTTTAATGGATATGTTATACAAGCTGTGTTTTCTTTTGTCTAATGGATTTCGAAACTTATAATAAATATTATGGCATTAGTTGTTGTTTTCAACTTCCTGCAACACTTTGTTTTTTTATAAATTTTAGCTTGCTGCAATTCTCTTTTCATCTATACTATTGTATTCTATTATCTAATATATACATTTTATCTAGTTATATATATTATACTATAACGTGTATATATATGTTTTCATAACCCTTTATAATATGTAGCTATGTATATAAGATTTGACATGTTATATATGAAATCATTGCTTACAGAAATTAAAAATATGCAAAGGAATTTAATATGGTGATATTTACTTATGAACAGAACAAAATACGTACCACCATCTGTATCTTCGTCTCTCTCCCCATGTTTTTTTATTATATATATATATATATATATATGTTTCTTTCTTTCTTTTTTTCTCTTTTCACTCCTTTAATTTTATAGCTTTTAAATGAATTGACAAACGCTTTGGAAGTATTTAAACGCAGTACATGACAAATTTAATAAGCAGTGGTGTTTTACGTCATTTATAGCAAAAAAAAAAATGATAAGTTCATACATTTCTAAACTAAATATATATATATATATATATATATGATGCGATGGAATTTGAATTTTCATACGCCGTGCCATGAGCTGATCTTAAATTTAAAAGAGGTATGATATATCAATCGCTTACAAATAAGACGGAGATAACATCGAAAATTAACTTTTAGCAAATTTAACGTTACTGTCGTTATTAAGAAACCAACGTATTATGTCATTTGATTATTTGGGCACTAATAATACGTTACTTTATTCATTCCATCAATTCATTTCACACCATGTTATTTTAAATAAATTGCTACTCTTCTACTGAAATTTATCCAAAAATTTAATAAAAATGATCCGACGGTGTATTAGCCTTTAGGACTAATCCCTGAATTCCAAACGTTGGATCCACTTTGCGTTCTTTTTTTTTCTTTTCTTTTTCCATAAAACATATATAAAGTATAAAGTTTATATTTGTTTTCTGATGTTAGTTGAAATGTAAATATTGATTTTTAAATAGTATATCTATATATATAAGCTGCTTTTGTTGTTCTTATATAAATGGTATTGTATGTGCATTTTTACGAAATAGCGTCCACTGTATATTATTTTAAAAAAGAGTTCATTTGTTATGTCAACTAAATATATGTTACATTTGGTTTATATAAATATATTATAACCGATGTTGACTTCTTTCATTATACTCTTTCTTACAGCTAAAATTTATCAGTATTGTAACCTAGCACATGATTTATATTAGTCTATTTATATAAATATTTATTTCAAATTTCATATTGTATATATGCTTGATTCTAATTTATGTGTTTTGAATTCAAAAAAAAACAATGATTTTGGAAAATAAAAATACATATATATTTAATTTAATTTAATAGATGTTGAATTTAGAATATGGCTTTATACATATAATTATATATAGCTATGTATATGAGTCCACTCATACCATTATCTTCGCCGATCCCATTCTGACTTGTTCCATCAATTCTTATTATCAGCTTTGATCGTTGAATTCATGCCGATTTTGCTTTGCTTCAATCCATAATTCAAATTTCAATGTCTGTAGCAGTATGTGTATCTGTGTCATCTTCTGTATTCTCTAGGCTCGAGAGGTGAGCAATCATTCACGATTAACGTTCTTTTATTTATTAAATTTTATTTCAATTGAAACGACAACCGAAATATGCTGCTGTAGTTATTTAAATTGTTATATATGCTATTATCTGTAACTGTTCACCTATGGGATATGACACCATATCCTGTTGTTTATGTTATACTGTTATTGGTGATATATGCCTTTTATATTATTTTCTGTTATCACTCTGCAAGTTCCCTGTAGTTTAGAATTCACTATGGGTTGAAATGATACATAGCCGAACAGACTTTAGAATAGGAGAATTTCGTTATGGGTTGAAATGATAGACCTGAGTGATTTTCATTTAATTAAATTTGGGATTACGGGTTGAAATGCTATCCACCCGTATATATTTAGTGTACGGATTGAAATGATAAATATCCATAGCACTTGACCATATGATAAGAAATATATACAGACACCGTTGGTCAATATATAAATATTTTGAAAATAAATTCATTGTTTTGGAAAGAAATATATGGTTTTAATAAATGTAGATTCTTAAATTATTATATATAAAGGGTAATGATATATGTAGATTTAATAGTATTTAATGTAATTAAGATTGACTTAATACATAAATTATGTTAAATATTTATGTAAATTATATTTCAAATTGATTTTTGCAATAATTGGAATAAATTGAGGTGGGGAGATAAATTTGGATTTAGCCGAAATGGTATCGAATTAAGGATTTTATTTAATTAAATCAATTTGAAATTATTGAATGGGAAATTTAAAGGTATGATTTTGTAACTGCATTTTTGATTTAAGTGACTTAATGAATATTTCATGTTTAAAAACTTTAAGAAAATATTGGTAAAATGTAATTTAAGGTTACTTAAGTGATTTTGAATCTAATGAGGGAGTATATCAAGACTAAATAATAATGAGGTTAAATCGAGATCTATATGAAACTGTTAAATTGAACATTTAAATATTAATGCTTTGAACTATATTGTAATTTAAATTGTTTATTTTGAGATTCGGATCTGTATTTGAAATCAATATAGTTGAATTTCTTATTTAGAATGTAAATTGAATTAAAGTGAATTTAGGTTGAACCAAATTTGAATTTATTATTTTGAAAACTAAATTAAATAAAAATTTAGTTGAAACGTTGAATACTTAAAGTTTTGAAATGTATTGAAATATAAAGGGGTATTTTTGTGATTACAAATCCGAATTTGAGATCGATAAATTGAAGTGTTTATTTTAGGAATTGAGTTGAATTTAAATTGATAAATTGAGATCGAATTTAATTTAAATGGGAAGGTCGGCTTGATGTTGAAACGATTTGTTAAGTTGAGGGAATTGAAAATACTTTATTGTATAAATTATTTAATATATATAAATACTATTTTGGGAAATATAGAGATATTTGAAGTGAAATGATATTTGGTTTTGAAGTATAAATTAAGCTGAAATGACCACAGTGTTATAGTGTATAATTTTACTTTGTAGATTGTTCCATGGACCCTTAAAGGATGGTTGTTCCAAACATCCTTTAAGTTATTTGTATTTCAGTTGATATTTCACTTGAGTTGGATTTATTGATATAAGAATGTTAATCCTGACTCGAGTGTTTTGTGTTTTGCTTTACGCTCGGGTCAAACTGAGTGATACAACATTAGAGACTCACCTTTGGAGTTCGGAGTTTCATTTGGAGATCCAACTATCGGTTTAGATTTCAACCTTTCCAGTTGATTGGTTCAGAGAAGTCATCTGTTGCATTGGAGACTTCACTGCATTTGAACTATTCGGTTGTATTTTATTTCTAACTCTGATGTATATAATAGCTTCATGAACTACTTTTCTTTATCTATTCTCCTGCATTATATTACTCTGTGATCTGTGATTGATTTATTTACTGTATATTTTAATTTTTTCCAAATTTTAATTAACAATTCGTTATTTTGAATTATTCAAGTCGAATATGTATGGTTTTATTGTCGATTTGAATGGTCCAAAATAGCGGGTCGTTACAGTTGGAATCAGAGCTTTGGCTCTAGGCAAAACTTAGTATATATGGTAAATTTATTTACAGAATCACTTTTGCTCAAGTTGAATCTCTTCCTTTTGACTCGATTTCCTTGGAACTTTGGGATGCTGCCTGTGGTTCCAAAATTCATTCTTGGCTCTCTCTATTTATATTCTTTTGATTCTGGAGTATCCATTGACTCCACTAAATGATTTGTAAAGGGGTTGAAAGCTCCTTTACAATCGGCATTGCTTCACCGGAGATTTCTGTATCCTTTGTTTACGATGCTGCTATATCTTGATGTGCCGAATTCTATCTCTAGCGATCGAATGTCGATTTGTTTGGAATTCCGCATCGATTATATTCCTGAAGTCAAGGTTGACTCGGGTAAGGTCGCCCGCGATTATATAAGTATATCCATCTTCTATTTCTGTAATTTAATTATCTCATCTTCGATCGAGTCTATCTTCGAACCAGGATTCTATTGATTTGAGTTCCTCTAATTTAAATCTCTATCTTTGTTTTGAAATCCATTCTTGAATCATCCTTTGAAAATCGGGTTATGTTTGTATTTTTGAAATTATTTTATATATCGAAATTATTATATTGATAACTATGATTTTATTCTATATATAAAAGTTTTTGAAATTTTGAAAATTTATAAAAATTGATTTATATAAAAATGATTTATAACTGAAAGGTTTTGAATTTGAAATTCGAGAGATTGAATTCCGCTAATTTGAAATTGGTTTTAAGATTTTGGATATAAATAATATAATTTAAAAGTATTTTCCGAGTAAGAAATGTTTCAAATAAGTTGAAATGAATTCCAATAATTTTGAAGAAATTTCAAAGAAGTTTTCAAGAAAATAGAAGTCAAGAACTAGCTAATGTCGCTGGAAAATAATTTCAGTGATGTGTGCACGCATCATCGACATTGATTTTCGAGTTTCAAAGTGGGGGAGAGGCCACTTTAATAGCTTCGCTATGCGAGTGATTTTGTAAAACCGTTTTTGATTTCAAATTCCAAAGTAATTTGATATTTTCGAAAGATATATGTATATATTCGAAACAATTTAAAGTGAGATCGGTATTCAGTCCTCGAGTTTCGGATTTGATTTAGTATAATCATATCTATTGAAATTGATTATTGATTTACGTTGATTTTCAAATCTTGAACTTAGAAATTTGATTTCCCTAACTATTTTGAATGTTCGAACACTTCCAAATCGAGATTAAATTTTCAAAGCGGGGAAATTTCGAAGAGTATAAAATGTTTGATAAAGAATATAAATTTAGTTTTGAAATGTTTTGAAAAAAAATAGTTTTGAATAATGGTTCAGAAAGGTAAATTAGATATTTCAAATAGAAATAGATAGTTTAAAAGTTTTAAAGGGATAATTATAAATTTGGAAACCATTTTGAGTATAATTGATTTTGAGAAAATATTTGGTTTTGAAATTAAATTGAAATTAAAAACCTGCACTTATATGGTGATTTTGGAAATGAATTTGTTGGAGTTGAATTATTTTAATTTGGAAACTGGGATAATTTTCTAAACCTATTATTTTGGGAACTTTGAAATTTAGATATTTAATTTGGAAGAAAATTTGGTGAAATCATATATGATTTTGAAACTGAATTGAAATTGAATGATTTGGAATTGAGAATCTTATATTATTAAGCACTTGATTTGGGAGTGGTTGAACTTATATAAAATGGATTTGTATAAGTATGAAGCTGATTTGAAATCTATTGATTTGAAAGTTACTCAATTTGGAAAGAGAATTTTATATAATCGAAGTCTATGTAAGTATGATTTGATATACTATTGATTTGGAAAATATTTGATTTAAAAAAAAGAATTCTATATATAATGGACTTTATATAAGTATGATATTTGAAGGAATTTGAAAAGGTACTATATGATATATATTTTCGAAGCAATGATATGGAAAGTGCCTTCTGCTTGATATCCGCTTTATGGCCGCATTGTGGATTCATTCTATCGATATTATTCTCTCTGATTTTTGGTTTTCCAGATGTAATCCTCGACTGTTCCCACCGTGGCATAACCCATGGTTATTTTTCTCTCGCGACTGCATAGCGAAATTGCCTGGCTGAGTCTGGCTAGTGGTATAGATTGTTTCCTAGAGGATCCAGTCGTAACCATTGTGTATCCTGTAATCTATGTAGGTCGCGATTAGTAGCGAAACTGCCTGGCTGAGGCGGCCTAGGGTTACGGATTGTTTCCTGGGGGACCCAGGCGTAACCATTGTGTATCCTGCACTCTACTAGTCATCATGGTGTAACTCGCAGGGCTGAGAAAGCTTATGGATATGGATTGTTTACTGGGGGATCCAAGCGTAACCATTGTATATCTGCAAACCATGGTTGGACAAAGGTTTTGGTTTGGTTGTTCGTTTGGATTGTACTTTCCATATCTTTTTTAAAGGTTTTTCAACTATTTTCACTGGGTGTCGAAACGGGTCAACTAAGTACTTCAAGAATTCTAGCTTTGCGCCTGACCAACGCATGGCCAGAGTCTGCAAGAATGAGGATAAACATGTGGAAACATGGAGTTATAAAAGTATTTTCGAAAGGAATTTTTTTTTTTGATATAAAAGTATTTTATTATAAAGGTATTTTATTATAAAAATATTTCCAACAAGAAATTGCTATGTTAGTTTTTAAAATTTAAATTCTTATAGTTTGAAATTTGCGATTCGTGCCCGATACTATCTTTTGAATCTACCTTCCTTTCCTTTTGAATATATCCTTTAAAATATAGTTTAATTGTACACTAACTGGTTTAATAGAAAATTTTAGTGTTATAAATATTTTAGAAGTTATTTATTTAAAACAAACATATTTAAAGTAAATGATTAGTGAGAATATTTGAAAAGTATTTTGAGAGAAAATTTGTAAGCTATAAATTATGGATTTAATGTTTTCAAATAACTTCCTTGTAAATATAACTAATCATGTAAATAAATTGTTTTCAAATAGTTTTCATATATTTTTAAGTGTTATTTAACATATTTAATTCCAGTGGGTTTTGAATTGTTTTTTTAAGTATTAAAGAAAATCTAATTTCAAATGAAGTTTTCAAATGAATATTTCATGTAAAATTTATATGGTCTTAATTAATTGTTTATCCTTGTCTTTCAATCTATTTATCTTTCTGGTTGTTTCTATTCTCCTACCGTCTTCCTTTTTCGGAGACGAAAAGTTTTGAGTGGGGGAGAGTGCAATGACCCGTAAAATTTTTGTTAATTTTTATTGTTTTATTTAGCGTATTTAATTTGATTTTGAGAAATTTTACATAATATTTCGAAATTTATAGTCGTTTCAGTATATAACTTTTACACGTTCTATACTCATTTAATTTCAACAGTCCACTGCCTTTAATTTTTAAATTGTTCCATTTTCTCCTCAGGCAACAGCTCACATTCCATTTTGCTTATAAATCTGTTTCCACTTTTACTCATGCTCACCTTTTCTTCCATCTATCCGTTTAGTAATTATATATAAGTTATAATACGTTTTCCTGATTCATCTCCTTTCTTTTTTTCATTGACATATTAATTCTGGGAAGTGATTAATTTAAAAAAAACCCATCTTCCCCTCATTTCTTTAAACTTTCAGCTAAATTTTAGCTTGTGACCGTTGTTGTACATTTCATTAAAGAGGTACGTTACTTTATTAATCTCCGGAATTTAAGGGTGAAAATTTTATTTTTCTAACCTTTCCTTTCCTACGCTCCCTGTTTCCACCTCTTTCATTTTGGCCATTCATTATATATATACACTACAGCTGGAAAGTTAGAAACGTATAAACTTAGATACGTTTTGTATTTATTGAAAATTTAAAGCTTACCTTTAATTGTGACCTTTTGATTTCCTTGCTTTAAAAAAAATTTGAACCATAGCCACGGTAATAAATTATTATAAAATTTTCAACTTAATCTAAGATGGCCGTTGGTACTAGAATCGTTACTTTTCTAATAAATTCATTCCTCCTTTCACTGACCTTTTATTTCTTCATTTTTCCACCGTTTATAAAAAATATAATGGTTATTCGTTTTATTTTATTCAGTAATCAACGTGAATCTTTCCATTTACACCATACCATATTTGACTGTTGATTTTCGTTCAGCATTCTTATGTTAAAAATAAAACGTTGAGTAACGCTGCCTTCACATTTAATTGCCAGCGTGACCTTAGCTTTTCCAAAATTTACTTCCTCTTTAACGTTGTTCCCCTAATTACAAGATTTGTTGCCATTCCACCTTTATTTATTTCAATTAGTTACTAAAAACCAGCTGTTGTAATCTTATAGCCGTTGAGAAAAATCAAACATAACGTTTGCATTTTTTTTTAAAAGTCATCAAAACTGCTGGTTTTCTTTTCCCATTTTCTATTGCCTGTGAGCTAATTCTTTTGCCATCTCCTCTCTCCATTATTTTTCCTGTAGCTGTTACTTCTTCTCCCTCTATTTATTTCCTAGCCTGCTCACTTTCTTCTCCTCTACCATATTTTTCTTCCTCTCTGTTGCTTCTTGAAAAAAAAGTGATTTTTCCCGTTACAATGCTAAAACACATATGATGGAAAAATGAAAAATGACCAGTTCTCCTTTCTATAGCTTCATCAAGCCTCCGCCATCACAGCTCGAACCACTTGTCAAGAGCCACAACCCACTCTGTGCCACCTCCCCTCGTCATCCATATTTTTATAAACGTTATGCCTACGTATTGCAATATATGTTTCATGTTTTAAATGTTTACATATAGCATGACTATTTACTTCGTACTAGTACTATATATAGTCTATTTTGTTTAATGGATATGTTATACAAGCTGTGTTTTCTTTTGTCTAATGGATTTCGAAACTTATAATAAATATTATTGCATTAGTTGTTGTTTTCAACTTCCTGCAACACTTTGTTTTTTTTTATTATAAATTTTAGCTTGCTGCAATTCTCATTTCATCTATATTGTTGTATTCTACTATCTAATATATACATTTTATTTAGGTATATATATTGTACTATAAGGTGTATATATAAGGTTTCATAACCCTTTATAATATGTAGCTATGTATATAAGATTTGACATGTTATATATGAGAGCATTGGTTATAGCAATTAAAAATATGCAAAGGAATTTAACGTGGTGATATTTACTTATGAATAGAACAAGATACGTACCAACCATTTGTATCTTGGTCTCTCTCCCCATGTTTTTTATTATGTGTGTATATATATATATATATTTCTTTCTTTCTTTTTTTCTCTTTTCACTTCTTTCATTTTATAGCCTTTAAATAAATTGACAAAC
Source organism: Allium cepa (assembly GCA_030765085.1). Lineage (NCBI taxonomy): Eukaryota > Viridiplantae > Streptophyta > Magnoliopsida > Asparagales > Amaryllidaceae > Allium > Allium cepa. The sequence goes on along the minus strand of CM060945.1, from coordinate 602,778,952 downwards.
GCTTCTGAAGTATTTAAATGCAGTACACGACAAATTTAATAAGTAGTGGTGTTTTACGTCATTTATAGAAAAAAATTTTGATAAGTTCATACATTTCTAAACTAAAAATATAAATATATGATGCGATGGAATTTGAATTTTCATACGCGGTGCCATGAGATGGTCTTAAATTTAAAAGAGGTATGATATATCAATCGCTTACAAATAAGACGGAGGTAACGTCCTAAATCAACTTTTAGCAAATTTAATGTTACTATCGTTATTAAGAAACCAACGTATTGTGTCATTTGATTATTTGGGTACTAATAATAGGTTACTTTATCCATTCCATCAATTCATTTCACACCACATTATTTTAAATAAATTGCTACTCTTCAACTGAAATTTATCCAAAAATTTAATAAAAATGATCCGACGGTGTATTAGCCTTAATGAATAATCCATGAATTCCAAACGTTGGATCCACTTTGCGTTATGTTTTATTTCTTTTCTTTTTCCATAAAACATATATAAAGTATAAAGTTTATATTTGTTTTCTGATGTTAGTTGAAATGTAAATATTGATTTTTAAATAGTATATCTATATATATAAGCTAATTTTGTTGTTCTTATATAAATGGTATTGTATGTCCATTTTAATGAAATAGCGCCCGTTGTATATTATTTTATAAAAGAATTCATTTGTTATGTCAACTAAATATATGTTACATTTGGTTTATATAAATATATTATAACTAATGTTGACTTCTTCCATTATTCTCGTCTTACAGCTAAAATATGTCAGTATTGTAACCTAGTACATGATTTATATTAGTCTATTTATATAAATATTTATTTCAAATTTCATATTGTATATATGCTTGATTCTAATTTATGTGTTTTGAATTCAAAAAAACAATGATTTTGGAAAATATAAATACATATATATTTAATTTAATTTAATATATGTTGAATTTAGAATATGACTTTATATATATATAGTTATATATAGTTATATATATGAGTCCACTCATACCATTATCTTCGCTGATCCTGTTCTGACTTGTTCCATCAATTCTTGTTATCAGCTTTGATCGTTGAATTCGTGCCAATTTTGCTTTGATTCGATTCATAATTCAAATTTCAGTGTCTGTAGCAGTATGCGTATCCGTGTCGTCTTCTGTATTCTCCAGGCTCGAGAGGTGAGCAATCACTCATGATTAATGTTCTTTTATTTATTAAATTTGATTTCAATTGAAACGACAACCGAAATATGCTGCTGTAGTTATTTAAATTGTTATATATGCTATTATCTGTAACAGTTCACTTGTGGGATATGACACCATATCCTATTGTTTATATTATATTGTTATTGATGATATATGCCTTTTATATTGTTTTTTGTTATCACTCTGCAAGTTCCCTGTAGTCTAGAATTCACTATGGGTTGAAATGATACATACCCGAACGGACTTTAGAATAGAAGAATTTCGTTATGGGTTGAAATGATAGACCCATGTGATTTTCATTTAATTGAATTTGGGATTACGGGTTGAAATGCTATCCACCCGTATATATTTAGTGTACGGATTGAAATGATAAATATTCGTAGCACTTGACCATATGATAAAAAATATATACAGACACCGTTGGTCCATATATAAATACTTTGAAAATAAATTCATTGTTTTGGAAAGAAATATATGGTTTTAATAAATGTTGATTCTTAAATTATTATATATAGAGGGTAATGATATATATAGATTTAATAGTATTCAATTTAATGAAGATTGATTTAATACATAAATTATCTTAAATATTTATGTAAATTATATATCAAATTGATTTTTGCAATAATTGGGATAAATTGAGGTGGGGAGATAAATTTGGATTTAGCCGAAATGGTATCAAATTAAGGATTTTATTTAATTAAATCGATTTGAAATTATTGAATGGGAAATTTAAAGGTATGATTTTGTAACTGGATTTTTGATTTACGTGACTTAATGGATATTTCACGTTTAAATAAATTTAAGAAAATATTGGGTAAAATGTAATTTAAGGTTACTTAAATGATATTGAATCTAATGAGGGAGTATTTCAAGACTAAATAATAACGAGGTTAAATCGAGATATATATGAAACTGTTAAATTGAACATTTAAATATTAAAGCTTTGAACAATATTGTAATTTAAGTGGTTTATTTTGAGATTCAGATCTGTATTTGAAATCAATATAGTTGAATTTGTTATTTAGAAACTAAATTGAATTAAAGTGAAAATTTAGGTTGAACCAAATTTGAATTTATTATTTAGAAAACTAAATTGACCAAAAATTTAGTTGTAACGTTGAATACTTAATGTTTTGAAATATATTGAAATATAAAGGGGTATTTTTGTGATTACAAATCAGAATTTGAGATCGATAAATTAAAGTGTTTATTTTAGGAATTGAGTTGAATTTAAATTGATAAATTGAGATTGAATTTAATTTAAATGGGAAGGTCGAGTTCATGTTGAAACGATTTATTAAGTTGAGGGAATTGAAAATAATTTATTGTATAAATTATTTAATATATATAAATACTATTTTGGGAAATATAGAGATATTTGAAGCGAAATGATATTTGGTTTTGAAGTATAAATTAAGCTGAAATGACCATAGTGTTATAGTGTATATTTCTACCTTGTAGATAGTTCCATGGACCCTTAGAGGATGGCTATCCCAAACATCCTTTAAGTTATTTGTATTTCAGTTGATATTTCACTTGAGTTGGATTTATTGATATAAGAATGTTAATCCTGACTCGAGTGTTTTTTGTTTTGCTTTACGCTCGGGTCAGACTGAGTGATACAACATTAGAGACTCACCTTTGGAGTTCGGAGTTTCATTTGGAGATCCAACTATCGATTCAGATTTCAGCCTATCCAGTTGATTGGTTCAGAGAAGTCATCTGTTGCATTGGAGACTTCACTGCATTTGAACTATTCGGTTGTATTTTATTTCTGACTATGATGTATATAGTAGCTTCATGAACTACTATTCTTTATCTATTCCGCTGCAGTATATTACTCTGTGATCTGTGATTGATTTATTTATTGTATAATTTAAGTTTTGCCAAATTTTAATTAACAACTCGGTATTTTGAATTATTCAAGTCGGATATGTATGGTTTTATTGTCGATTTGAATGGTCCAAAATAACGGGTCGTTACAGTAGTGCACCAATTCAGTTGACCTCCTTTTATACAATCATGACGTGTCATATATCCAAATGAATGCAAAAATTTCCTAATGATACTGATAATTCTATATATGTGCTATAAACATCATCCAAACGCAACAATAATGTGATAAACATCCATTTATAACAACCATGGAAGTGAAATAAAATAAGAATACGCACACATCTATATGCATATGCTCTTCTCCTAGTTAGGTCGATCCCTAAAGAATAATAGTGCCTAGTGTACCGATATGCACATATTAGCATCCACTAGCAAACACTTGTAACCACTAGCATACATCATTCATAACATGTTTTATTAACATGTTTACATCAAATCCTACTAATCATTAGTTAAATTCTAAGTTCTACCCTCCCAAAGGATAATAAAGGAAAGAACCTACTCAAATCTAAAGATGGAAAAAAGAAATTCTAAAACCTATTATCAAAGAGAGATGGATATGAGATACGAATTTTCTCCTAATCAAATTAGTCTTCTTCGAAATCTCCCTAACCATATCGGAACCAAGGAGCAACCTTTCCGTGGACTCCAACCAACATGAAGACATCTTACACGGTCTTCCAAAAAGGGCTTCAAAAGGTGTCATTCCTATGTCAGCTTGAAAACCAATACCATATTGATTCCACTAAAGAAAGACGTTTTTCCCAAGTTCTTTCAAAATCAAGAATACTAATTTTCAATCTTGCTTTTCTTACTATCCTACTAGTCTCATTTTACTGTTCTTCATGAATCAACGTTCCTAGGTCCTTACTAGTATCCTACACACTTTACGGAAACTTCCATTATTGCTTCTAAAAGTAATTACTACATCTCCTTACACCTTTTCCGTTACTCCTAGGAAATGATTCTTATGTGCTCCACATTTAAGAGTTTGATTTAGTATTTATCACCTTGTTTTAAAAACTAAGGTTTCTAAAAAATTAAAAACATCAAACCCTAAAATTTTTGTCTTTAAAAGTGTTATCTTTTAAGTTTCTATTAATTTCAAAAATACTTGGTCACTTAATATTATTTCCCAAACCAAGAGGGAAAAACTTCCAAATTTTAAAGTCTAAAACTTATGTCTCACTTTCTTTTAAAATTTTACAGTTTACTAAATAAAATTTGAATTTTAAAATTTTATTTTTATTAAGTTTTTCATTTCAAAAACTTATTTACTTTTTAACAAACCATTTTCTTTTAAAATATCTTTAAAATATCCTTTATGTGTTTTCAAAAGAGCTTCTTATTACACCTAACAGTCTCATATCTTAATGTATTGGGACTACTTTCTCTTATGGGAAGTGATTAGCGCTAAAATCTTCTATGAATCCTTTAAAAGAGAATTTCATGTTTATGTGAAATCACAATGAACTTATTTTATATTTTTCGAAATAGGCTGTACAAATTATTGTGCTTTCCATACCTTGTATATCTCTTTCATGTATTCCTTGTAACTTGCACAATACATTTTTATTGGTTTCATAGAAAACCATACCCTTATTCTTTTCATTCCAATGGATTAAAATATTTTTAAATTATATTCTTCCACGATAAATATTTTCTATTATCTAACTTACTCATTTTCATTTCAGGAAAACTCATCTTCAAAGCTATTTTAATATTTCCATAACTGCCAAAACACTTCCTTGTACTTATTAATAAGTGTACTTTACAAACCATTATGTTTCTATACTTAGAAATTATCCTTTAAAATACTTATATATTTGGGTGAAAATGGATGTTGCGTAAAACACTGTTACTGTAACCCAAAAAAAATACTGGTGTATGGATTCAACTAAATAAATACCAATAAATCTCATATACCTATGTAAAAATATTTCTCTTGGGAGTCACTTACTATAACCATAGTGTTACGGTCTATGCTTCTCTTATTTTTCACGAAAACATTTATTAGAACAGTAAAAATTGTGATCTACGTTTTCGAAACTTGATACACTCTAGGTTCTTATACATAAAATTTTTGTTTACTTTCAAAAAAGCTATGAGTTACACACACACACTCCATAATTCTTCAAAAAGAATTCCAATTCTTCATTATATAAAAATCAATTTAAATTTCATACCATTCTTCAAAAAATCCGCTTTTAACTATAATTTTCAATTCCAGCAATTACAAAAAATTTCAACTATGAAATTTTCGAAAATTTCATTTTATTGGGCTAAGCATATAGTGGATCATCCTACTTACTACCCTCGGAGTACTTTTCCTAGACTAAAGGCTTTTACTTCTATTTCTCTTGTATATTCATATTTGTTCTAATGCATCACCGTCAAATCCACTAGTCTGAGATAACTCTAATTTCTGTAATTATCTACACATGGACTTTCTTCTCAGCTTATCTACTGAATTTTATTATACATCTCTAACCTTTGCCTACCGCTTTTTGGATTTCCATAATCCCTAATCCTAAATATACAAAACTGTCTCTTAAATCCCTGTCATGTGTAGACATTCTCTATGCCCCAATAAAAGCACTTCAAAAGCGATATTTCAAGAACACTACTCTCAATTGATGAACACGAAGCGTACAATGAACCTCCTTTATATGAATAACATGCTCTTCCACACTTCTTGGAAAACGCCAAAATATCGACCATGAATACCCCCATGAACTTTATTTAGGACATCTCTAAAAACGTCCTTCATCCAATCTATAGTATAGGGACATTGGTTTGCCTAAAAGTCATGTCTAACCACTCAAAGAATTCATCTGTTGTCCTAAATGCGGTCTTATCAATGTTATCATCAACGACCCTAAGCTAATGAAATCCAGTGGCTAAATGAAGCTGGGAGAATACTAAAGATCCAACTAACTAGTTGAAAAGATCATTTATCCTAAAGGGTGGATAATGGCTCATTTTGTGAGCTCATTCAATTCTCTATAGTCAAAGCAAAGTCGAAGGGACCCACCTACTTTGGAAGCGAACCTTTCTCTAATGCTCATCGATCTGCTTGCTCAATCCAATCCTTTCCCTAGACGCTCTATGCCCTACGGATAATGCCACTAGCTAGCAAAATAAATCCTGAAGTCACTATCTCTCTTAGGAGGGTTGTCCCCTAAACTCCTCAAAGATGTCAGGAAAAATCTCTCACTATTGGAACCGAATCTAACTCCGATGATGGTGAATCGATGGAATAAAGGAAGCTCGACATAAGTGACCCTTGCGGATCGCAAGAAATCTCGAGAGTCCTATTAATAAATGTCTCTTGTCTAACGAATCTCCTCTCGCAATCTAATATAGCTCTATATGTGTTCCCAAAATCATCCCATACCCCGAAAATTCCAAAATATAGACGTCATAGTCAAATTCTACGCATAGGATATAAATTTTCAAACCCCTAAAATCATAGTTAAGAGTGTCGATCCCCCAATGGGGTTTGAAACAACATTCTGGTCTACTACTAAAGAGATATCTAAGTGAAAACAATTTACCAAAGAACTAAAGATGAAAGAGTGTGACATTCTAGGATCGAAAAGAGTCTAAATGAGAAAATCAGAAATAGAAACCAAATTTTCGTACCACAATTTGGTCCGCTGCTTGAAGGTGTTGCGTCCAAAGCCTGAATCTGCACTGTAGGTGCACTCGCTCCCTTCCTTATATTCTAAGGACAAAACTTACTAATATGACTGGGTTTTCCATAGTTGTAACACTTCTTTACCTTCTCTCTCTTGCAGTCTTTTGCATAATGACCAGTCTTTCTACAACGGTCGCATCTCCCACTTTTCTTGATTCGCTCCTGAGGGCGTTCCCTCTTCCTCTTATCCTTCTCTCCCTTCCATCATAGCTTCTTAGAATTTTTAGGAACCGCCCTAAGCTCTTCTTCCAGCTGCTAAGATATAGGCTGATCACTTTGTCGGTCCTCCAAACTTAATTGCCTAAAATTTCGCTCCATATCTTCCAACCTAGCTTGTGTTTCCTTCAAATCCTTCTTTCAAGAAAATGTTCCGCCTCCTATGCTAGTAAATTCCTTGCATAGCCCAGAAAAATTAGCTGGTGTAAGTGGATTAAAAGGATTTCCACCTACTGGGGTTGTATTGGGTGCTTGCTCTTGCATCTCTGGTACCATAGCTCTACGCAACCAGTCAGGCATCCTAAGCGAAGAAAAGGAAACTTAGGCTCGAAAGAATCAAAAGAAGGTTGAACCGGACTTTGAGGGGATTATTATAAAAACTCTTTTATACGTAAAAACTGTTTCTAATAGTTCTTTTCTGAAAATTACTTTTAAAGCAAGTTAATTTGGAAAAAACTTTATAATTTTTTTTAGGAATTCTGTAAACCTAGGCTCTAAAATCAAGTGAAACACCCCACACCCCTTATTATACCCAAAAGGACTTAATAAAAGGCATGGTGCATTGTAGGTATAACAAAAACTAACAGAGACTAAGATTCACAAGACAAGAATAGATAAAACAGAGGAAACTTAAAATAATAACTTAATTAAAACAAAACTTCATAATTGCTTCATAAATAAGTCAAATACCAAATACAACATCCACATCTCAAACCCCGTCATGTCTTATGAAATAAAAATTCATAGCTTCAAAAGCTGAAATAAAAGAAATACATAATAGGGAACTCCTCGAAGAAACCTTCAAGCAACTGCAACTCAATTTGTAAGATAGGTTAACTTTGGTAGCTTGCACTTGTCCTTGATTTCTTCTTTGATTAGGCTGAATTTCTAATCTTGAATCAGAATGTAACCTTAATTATACCCTTTTGATCGCCCTGGTACTTCATAGACCTTACTGCAGACCGGCATCTATATAACTCTGTACACAGTAGCCAATGGTATCAACGAAAAATGCACAGAGCAACCAATGTGGATCCGGACGACATATATAGCTCCCTACATAGAAGGTAATGGTGTCTATGAAAGACACCCATACTAAGCACTTGGAACTCATAGCTATTACTGAGCACCCAAATGGAAGTCGTACGCGTAACTGCCACCATGCCCATGCTCCCTTTTGCTCCACCTATTGGGTCTTCTTATTACCCCAACATCTAGCATAAGCGTTCCCCTCATCCCACTTCAGGCTAACGTGAGATCATCGCGTGTCCATCGAAAATAAGGGTAATGCTATTCGTATTGCCCTTCATCCACACAATATCTAGTTGCGCCCCTTATCCAATCCCTCATTTATTGGACTTGCATTATACCAATTATTACCATTCTTAGCATAAGCATGCCCTTATCTCGATTCAAGCTAACGTGAGACCATCGTTTCATGTAACGACCTGATATTTTCATCCATCCGCATACACACATGCTACACTTGAATTGCTCAAAATATCAGATTGTTAATATAAATTTTGGCAAAACTCAACATATACAGTAAATAAATCAATCATAGAATCACAAAACAGAGTAATATAATAATAATGCAGTGGAATAGATAAATAGTAGTTCATGAAGCTACTATGTAAACATCAGAGTGAGAAATAAAATACAGCAGAATATCTTAAATACAGTGAATTCTCCAGTACGAACAGATGAATTGTCTGAACCAATCAACTAGAAAGGCTGAAAGTTGAATCGATAGTTGGATCTCCAAACGAAGCTCCAAACTCCAAAGGTGAGTCTCAAATGTTGTATCCCTTAGTTTGACCCAAGCGTAAAGCAAAACACAAAACACTCGAGCCAGGATTAACATTCTTATATTAATAAATATAACCCAAGTGAAATATCAACTGAAATACAAGTAACCTAAAGAATGTTTGGGATAACCATCCTATAAGGATCCGAGGAACTATCTACATGTAAAATTATAAGCTATCAACAACCAATAACGCCGTTATTACAACACTGTGGTCCAATCAAAATATTTTTTACTTTAAAACCAAAGTATCATATCCATTTCAATTATATGTATATTTCCTCAATTTCAAAATTTTGATTCAAATCAACTCGAGTTCCAAATTCCAATTTAATTCAATCTGAATTTTTCCATTTTGTTTCAATTCAGTTTCTAAATAACAAATTCAAATTATAATGATTTCATATACAGATTTGAATCACAAAATAAACCATTTAAATTACAATATATTTCAAAGCTTTAATATTCAACATTTTCAAAGTTAAATTAAATAGTTTCGTCTAGATCTTGATTTAACTTCGTTATTATTTAGTCAGGGAATATTTATTTAATAAATTCACATCATTTAGCTAGCCTTAAATTAAATTTTTACTAAATATTTCCTTAAATTTATTTAAACGAGAAATATTTATTAAATTACTTAAACCAAGACCAAGATATAAATCATATCTTAAATCTCAATATCAATAAGTTTAAAATCGAATTAATTAAATAAAATTCTTTATTGAATACAATTTCAACTAAATTCAAATTATCTTCCCAACCTTAATTTATTCAAATTGTTACCAAAATCTATTTTTAAATACTTAAACACTTAAATTGAATATTACTATTAAATCTATATATATCATTACCATTTATATATAATAATTTAAGAATCAACATTTATTAAAACCATATTTTCTTTCCAAAACCATAGAATTTATTTTCAAAATATACATATATGGATCAACGGAGTCTGTATATAAATTCTTATCCTATGGTCAAGTGATACGGATATTTATCATTTCAATCCGTAATTTAGATGTATACGGGTAGATATCATTTCGACCCGTAATCCCAAATCCCATTCAAATGAAAGTCACTTGGGTTTATCATTTGAACCCATAACGAAATTTTCCTATTCTAAAGTCCTTCGGGTATGTATCATTTCAACCCATAGTGAATTCTAAATTATAGGGAACTTGCAGAGTGATAACAGATGATATAAAAGTATAACAGGCATATATCATCAATAACAGTATAATATAAACAATAGGATATGGCGTCATATCCCACAGGTGAACAGTTACACATAATAGCATATATATAACAATTTAAATAACCACAGTAGCATATTTCAATTATCGTTCAATTGAAATCAAATTTAATAAATATAAGAATGTTAATTATGAGTAATTACTTACCTTTCGAAGCTAGATAGATTTGACAAAGAAACGAGCTATGAATCCATGCACGGATTTCAAAGCAAAGTACGATTGAACCCAAATTCAACGATCAAAGCTGATAATGAGAAATCGATGAGAAAATCAAACACTTAACATATACAGAAAATGTTTATATATAATATTATTACTTCATAAAAATCAAGGTTTAACTTAAGACAAATATTAAAATAGAATATATAAAATCATTATTCTTAAGACACATACATTAAAATCAAAATATATATAAATAATATTTCTATGCCTATACCTTGATATTTTAAACACTTAACAATGTATATGTATTCTGTAGATAGCAAATAATATAATTTAAATCTATACCTTTATATTATATCCAGGTACCATAACAGCAAATACATATATAGTTATAAAATTTAACCACAAATTAAAATTTGTACTATAAATATAATCAAAAATCTGCCTTAAACACATACAGTTTAAAGTAAATATCAAGTTGGCATACACAACAACTAAAAGAAAATGATGCTGATGTAATCAATGTATAGACTAACTTATAACTACAAATCAAATATATATATAACTATAAACAGTAACATACTTTTTCCTGCAAATAAAATATTACAGTAATATAATATATATGTATACACATACACACACATCAAAAGATTACAGAATATCTTCAATCTTCATCTAAACAAACTCGTATATATGTATATATAATAATATATAACTATATATTATATAAAGACATTTTACTTCACCTATACCATCATATCTAGTTAGTAAAACTTACATTATACAAAATTTTCTTTACCTTAAATATGCATAACCAACAGACAAGACAGAAATTAAAGGCGCAAGATAGAATAATATATAGTATAACTTATACTTTTAAACAATCGATATATATACACACATATATACTAATATGGAAAAATCATTGTGCAACCGATAATATAGCCAATGTTTTATAAAACTAACATAGCTTAATATGTGTAATATATAAACTGCACCCTTCATTTTGTAACTATAAAATGCATAATAAACATTGATTTACACGACATATATAAAAATATGTACGATAAACATTGGTATTGTAACAACCGGCATATTTATCGGTTTTATATTTAAATATTTTATATAAATATTTTATCGATACTCGGAATTTAGTCCGAAAAGCCACTTTTTGAAAAAAGTAGAATTAGGACTCGTGACCACTTCCATTGAGTTCAAAACGCCGTTTATGATCTTTTTGAGTATAAGCTTTGATATGTTTGGAGTTAGTGGAATTTTGCTACTTTTTCACTTAGGGTTGAGCCCATTAACCCCACTTATGTATTCAGTCCCAACCCCTTTTCCTCTTCATTACTTCATTCCTCATTTCCTAATACTCAAGCTTTTGTAACAATGGGGAGTGGAAGAGAAAATTAAAACTCCAAGCCCTAGTCTACATTAGCAAATCCAACTTCTAGCTCCAAATTCAAGAGAACCCATTGCTTAGAATCAAGCTTCTTGTGTTGGATTTGAAGAGTGGTTGATTCTCCTTTGCTTTCGAGCTTCTTCTTCATTTGTTTAGGTTCAAAGGTGAGATTTTTATCTCACATCTATGCTTATAATTATCTTCGATTGTTAGGTATGAATTCCTAACACTTACTCTTGTGCAACTGCTTTTGGTTTGGATTGATTTGGTGAATATTCCAATTTTTAGTGTTTTGAATTTAAGTTCTTAAAAATCATAACTTGAATGTTGGAACATGTTTTTGGTCATGCGTCGAGGAGCCAACAGGACCGGGTAGCCGATGGGCATAATCCCCTAGCGTCCATGCTTGTTCGATTGCAAATTGAAGAGGTTTGCACCTCATTTGAAATAGATTTCAATTTGCAGAACATCAGGTTCGGCCGACCGAACCCCTGGGCCGGTCGACCGACCTGTTACTAAAGTGCATAAGCACCTTTCTGTCTCTGGTCCGGTCGACTGGCTACAGGACTCAGCCGACCGACCCACTTCCCAAGAATTTTTTTAGAACAGGTTCCGGTCTACCGAGCTCTGTAGCCGGCCGACCGACCTGTTGCTTTTTTGCCTATTTCTCCTATTTTGCATGGTTTACAAATTTAATCGATAGATGTTATTTCCCTATTTGTTGTTATCATTTGTTATTGACTTTGATGACTTCTTTTCTTCGGAAATTTTTGGAATATCCATTTTGGTGGATTCGTTATCGATTTCTTTGGATTTTATTCACGGCTTCGAACATGAATTTTAGTGATTGATTGTTTCTACAATCATTTCGATGATTTTTCACTTTAAAAATGTAAAGGTTTCAATACTAGTAGTAAATATCAAAACTCTTTCATCAAATGATTTCAACACTATTTTATTACAAAACTCGTTCTCTTAAACTGTTTTCCAATCTATTAGTATATACAAACCTTTTCCTCACTCGTATGAGAAATCTAATCAAACGACTTAGTAAAACAAGTACTATAAAACACTTGCGTTTACTTTGTCGGTTAACTCTTGGACTTGTTCGATTGAATCTCTTGTGACAATTTTCTAGTGGAAATCTACAATTTGTTCGTAAATATTTAAGTTAAGCTAGTGGTTATGGGACATGAGGCTAAGCTCATATATTTACTAGCTTACTGTAATTGACACATTTCGATGATCATGACGATCATTTTTTTTTATTTAGACTAGCAATTGTGCGATGTCTCTTTGTCTACGATTTAGACTAGACCCCGTTTCTGTGTGATTTTGACTCACACATGTGGGGTAGCGCTCCATGGTCTTCGGGCCATTCGTGTGTCAAAAATTAATGGCTAGCTACCATGAGATAGCGTCTCGTTCGTGTGATACATATGTTGGTGAGTTTTCATGCTCCCGTTTGTGTGATAGGCCTCCCCCTTTTTATGATTTCTGGATTTCGTGTGTTGAATTCTGGAATTTATGCTTCACCAATTTTAGTGATTTTCATTGATATGATTTATCAATTTTTGTGCGTTGGTGAATTCGTGTGTTATTAACTTGTTGTGAATACAAGTTCTTGGTATGATACCCTTTTTGGATCTTTGTGAAGATTTTTGTGATATTGATTAATCTCATGTAAGAGTTTCAATTACATACTTATTGTAGTATGCCCGTATGGTTATCGTATGTTTATGCCATATCTCTTGTTCTATATCATGTCATCTGATATTTTAGCTAGAATGATCCGTTTATTGTTTTGTTATAAATAATACTCAGGTCAGACCGAGATGTTACAGGTGCTTCTGCTTGACTTCTCCCCAAGGATTCATTACTCTGACTTTTGGCTAAATATTTAGATTAGCAGTTTTTGTTGTAAACACTTGAGATATAAACTCATAGTTGTATTCTTTTGTATAACACGTGTTGCTATTCTTCTGTATTATTGTGGATCTTTTTGACCACTACTCGGATGTACACTTTCATGTGTTAGTTATATGTTCATATCTTCTTCCGCCTTTGTGATATGAATTATCTATGTCTGATTTGTGTTATGTTTATTTCTATATTTGTTTCCGAGGGCACTATAGCCACTATGTAGTAACTTTGAGTTTGTGTCGGTAGGTCGGATTTCCTCTCGAAAGGCATGCAAGTTATATTTTATCTGACATATCATTACTCGCACAAAGATATTACACAGATGGTCGCTCCTCAACAACCTTATTCTCCGTACTAGTTGACAGCATTACTCTGTAGTGTTCTTGGCTAGTGTGTGCAACGACCCAGGATTTTTAGTAATTAGAAATTGAATGTTTAATTAATTTTAAATATTAATAAGTGAATTTATAAGTCGAATAAAATTCATTTCGAATATTAGATTTAATTGAATAATTAAATCGATAATTTAATATGTTAAATTATGGAAATAATTGAAAATTTGGGTTAAATATGATTGAAAATGATTTGTAAAAATTTATTTTATCATGTTGGAGTTAAAACGATATTTTAGAACTTTTAAAATCGAATTAAAAGTTTATTTGTGAAAATTGAATATTTTAATATTAAAATCGACTAGTAAAAATAGCTAATTTTTGAACAGTCTCAGAATTGAACGAAACTAGTTTCATTGGATCCGTAATAGTTAGTTATTACCGAATTTCAATTTTCGTTGCAATTGGAGTTATCGTTTGATCGTGGCAGCTCGAAACGCATCAAATTATTTTTAGTTTTAATTTGGCGAGTTAAAATAGCCATTTTTCAAAAAGTCTCGGATTTCGACGAAACCAGTTTCATCGGATGTGTAATGTGATATTATTGTAAGGTTTCAAACTTCGTGTCAATTGGATTTACCGTTTGTCCGGTACAAATTGAAACGCCTAGAAAATCGTTTAAATCGGTTTAATTTAAATTGAACGTTTATTGCCATAACTCGCACATATGTCCGAATTTGCTTCCGAAACCTGTTCCCTTGTGTCCGGAACGCGGGGTAAACCCCAGAAACGCTGGTCGTGGCGCGTAAATCAGAGTTTGGAATTTCCGGGATGAATAGTGTTCGATAAATTCCTATAAATAGCCCCCCTTCCTTTGTAAATTAAAAAAAAAAAAAACCCTAAACCTAAAACCCTAGCCGCCATCTCTTATACCAGTGGCCAGAAAACAACGACCTTCCTCCCTTAAATTCTTCTAATCCAAGCATCGATTAAGGAAACGTTCAACATGAGAGTTGTAGATCTAGGGGAGGGCTACAGATCTATACGGCTATGATGGGTTTTGGAGCAACGTAGAGGGAGCAATGGGGGGCCGACACACGTAAGTTGCGCACGACATTCCCTATGCTACAGGGGACCGAGCTCAAGGGGGAGGTAGGCGTGGCTAGCTCTCGACATGGCGAGTTGAACGACATCACCTGATCGTTGCATAGCTCGTTGTGGTGGAAGAATAATTCAACCCTAGTTAAGGATTGGGTTTCGGCTTTTGGTCTGTAGAACGCGTGAGTTTGGGAAGAAGAAGGGGGGGCGTTGGATCTGAAGTGGACGGCTGGATTTCGTCTAGGTTATAAAAAGAAAATAAATTGTTGAAATTATTAAGTTTAAATTCGTATAAACTTCATAAAATCATAACTTTTTCATACGAGGTCGAAAACGCGCGAAACAAGAAGCATTGGAATCGTATGGACGAGCACTACGCGATGGAATTGGATTGGAGTCGTTTGGAGTCAGTGAGAATTTTGGGTAAAATTAAACGTCCGTTTAATTTTATTCGAAATAAATCGCTAAAACGAATTTGAAATCAAGGTGAGAACTTCTCACTCGATCGAATCAGTTTCGATTTTTATTTTAAATAGTTAGATTTAAAATATTTGAATGCATGTTTGAATGATGATTGTTATCTATTGATTGTTAAAATAGACATTATGCGCCGTTAGTAAGCGGATGTTATTTATTAAAAACATATACCGCGAATATTTCATAAACAGTGAAATTGGTATTATATATAATAGCAATATATATATATTGGCATATGTATATATTGGAGTTATTGATTTCCCGCATTTGTATAGCGGATGAGACCCTATTGCACCGTCTATTAAGCGGATAATATTTTAAATCCCATATACCGCGATAATTCCGTACTGGAGCGGAATTGGTATTGTGCTAATGTTTGTGGATGCAGGAAAACAGGTTGGAGGGATCCAACTGGATTCCTCAACAGTTTTATTTGAATTCAGATATTTTGATATTTGATGGATTATCATATACGATATATGAATCGTTGTTGTCGTGATTGACTATTGGGTATGTAGCATCATTGGACCAAGTTTTGAAATTTTAAAATGATTTTTAAAGTGATTTTTGAAAATATGCTATATTTTTGGAATTGATCCATTATAAATAAATAAACGTTATACTTTTAAAAGTTATAAAAATTATGATTTTTGAGAAATACGGTTAAAGTTGATTTTTGAGAAATATGGATTAATAATTTTATAAAATAGTTTAAATTGGATTTTTGAATTTATTATAAAAAGTTGAAAATATAGGATTTATAAAATTTGATTATTTTATAAATCAAGAGAATGGTGAAATTATAAAGGAGATTAAAGATGTTTTAAAATAATAGTATAAATTGATTTTACAAAGGATTTATAAATTGATATTTATAAATTAAAACATTTGAATTATAAAACGAGTTTTTATAAGTGTTTGAATGAAGTGAAAATAGATTGCATAAGTGAATGGAATTTATAATATTATAAATGGTGAAGTTATAAATGAAATTTAAAAATAGTAAGATTATAAATTTTGTGAAGTTATTAAAGAATATATTTGGATAAATAATTGAATCTTATAAGTTATAAGATTTATAATTATGAAGTTTAAAAGAACGATTTTGTAAAATAATCGTTTTATAAGCATTTAACTTATAGTATGAACCTTTGGTTTATAATTGAGTTATAAAGTGAATAGGTTAATAAAGGAATTTATAAAAAGGAAGTAGTTATAAAACAAATAGAAATAGAATTTATAAACATTGTTTTATAAATCCGCAAATGACTTATTTTGATAAGTAAATTGTTGAAACCTATTAATGGAGTTATATTCACATTTTTGACTGTGAATAATCCTTTGAAATAAAATGAATAAAAGGATGAAATTTGTTAACGTAGTATGTTCACGTTTTGAATAGTGAATAATATGTTAAAGAAAATGTTTAGATTTGATGTTTTAAATAGAATTAAAACGATCTAACGATGTTTTAAAATGTGTTAAGATTCGAAACCATAGATTTCAACATTTATTGTTGAAATAGACGTTTTCGAGAAATAAAAGGAAATGGTGGACTATAACACTGTAGTTATAGTAAATGATTTCCGAAAGGAAATGTTTTGTATAGTATTGGGATTTATATATCTATTTTAATTTCGAATCCCTATACTAGTGATTTTGGGTTGTCGTTACGATGTTTTACGCAACATTCGTTTTGGCCCAAATAAATATGTTTAAGAGAATGATTTCCTTAAAGAATGAAATATATACTTAATTTCGATTTAAGTATATTGAATATTTTCCAAGTGTTGAAAATAAATAAAATTTGTGAATTACTTATTAAATAAGTATGGAAATGCTTTCCAATATAAAGTGAATATTTTGAGAATTTATCTTTTTGAAGATAAATTGAAATGAATAATTGAAATCGTATATGCATGGATATTGTGAAATATAAATTCACTATGGAATTTATGAATGAAAAGGAGAATTTGTTTAAAAATAAATATTGATTTATTTTTGAAGTATTGAAAATAATATATCTTGTAAAGATATTTTGGAAAATAAATAATTTGGAAAATTATTTGGAAACTGGTGATGTGTGCATATTCATTGATAGTTCAATAACCGACTATCAATATTTCCCTTTGAATGGGTATTTGATGTGATTTGTTTGAATTTGAATGCCACACTTATTTTTGAATAAGCGCTCACTATTCGGGTTAACCGGGAAAGGACCATGGGGTCGTATAACCCATTCCGAATATGTGATACGTCGTTATGAATTGCATTTGAAGACCGGTGTTGAAGACCGGATCTTTTTGGAAGCGAAAGGACAACTCGTCGATTGTCTTTGCACCGAGTAGCTATGGTATAGAGACTCCCTATGTGATGGGAAGTCCGGACGTGATTAGAGATTATCCGGATTGCAAGGACTTCTTTGTAAGTGCCTTCGGTTTTGTTCGAGCCCGGAACAGACTTGTATGGATTGTATACAAATTGAGATATAAAGCAGATTTCTTTCAAATATATTTCTGTTGGTGGCGGAGAATTTATTCTTTTAGCTTAACACCCTTAGAGGTTATGTAGTTGAAGGTTATCGGCAATATATTCCCAACTTGGTAATGTGACATGCTGAGTGTTGCTGTCAAATGATCATTGGGTTGATTATTTGTGATATTATCATTTATTTGATCGTCTATCCTGGTGATCATTTCTATGATCATTTGTTGACCCAAAGCATGGCTTTTGTATAAAGTATGTTTTTGTGGACGTGACTTCGTCGAGCCTCACACCTCGGGAATGGTCAAAACAGGAAAGATGCGGCAAGGTTATGAGGGGTAGCGCCCTTTAGGATATGTGCATTTCCTTCTGGAAAAGGGTGGTATCATGGTATGGAGCCAAGATACTTACTCATGTTGAAAACACTTTATGATTGTGTGAATTGATTATGAGCGCTCGGTGAAAGGTCCCAAAGGACCGAGGGATGGCATATTCGGTCAGTTGTTACTCATGTTGGGGGTAACCCGGCCTTGTGTTGGTAGAGATCCGGTTTGGTTCTCGGGGATGTCCATCCAGAGGCATTCTCATGTGGCAATGGGAAGTTCCTTGGCCTGATCATTCGTTGGAAATCCAAAGAAACAATACGGGACTTGTACGGTTTTAGTTGTATAACCTGCTATGGAATGTGGCGGTAACCTGCTATTGAACATAGTTAGCTATAGTAGGCATACGATAATGGTCGTATGTTGGCTAAGATTTATATTCTACTTTCGAAATATTTCCTACACTATGCACTAATAATAATATCAAATGTTCTTTTTAATGCGTATCAAGCATCTTTGACTATCATAAGGAGAAATCTCCTCCGATTCTACGTTTGCATTGTGTGTGTGTGCGGGAGGCCTTATGGTGTTCTCATTTTTAAAAAGCATTGCGAATTTATTTTAAAAATATTCCTCTATTTTGATTTTAAAGATAAATAAACTGTTTTGAGTTTTCACACCAGTCACATGACTGACTCGGAGTTTATTGTTTTCCTTCCTAAACTCTGGGTGCCCACCAATTTCCACACGGGCAGTTAAGAGTTAAGGTTTACCATGATATTCTGCATATTCAGGAGTTGCTGGAGGCAAGCTGGATGGCATGGCATATTACTAGTATATAGTATTTCTTTTTCGCTGTTTGTTGTTGTTGTTGTACACTCTGATGATATGGTGAAATGAAATGTAATATAATGTAATAACTGATATAGTTCTTTGTTTAAAGATTATTCATTTATTATTATATGTTGTCCCGCTGCGAATTGTGAGATTCTGATGTTGTTCAGTTGTTTTCTGTTCCGTTCTATGTTCTATTTTCTTTCTGTTCTTTCTATTTTCTTTCCTCTCTAGTTTTCTCTCTTCTTCTCTCTTTTCTACCTCTTTCTTCTTTCTTAAACCCTCGGTGTTCGGTTTTCCGGCATCCGACTGATTGGCTTTCGATACAATGGGCGTATTGATGTCGATATTTGAGAGTCGAAGAATCGGGTCCTGACAGTGTGGGTATAGAGGTGGGGCGTCACAGCTTGGTATCAGAGCCAAACTTCGGAACAATGCAGAATAACTTTGCAAGGATCGTCGTCCTAAGTCTATCTTAGGAGTCGTGCTTTAGGATTTAATTCGAGTCTTCGTACCGATTCATCATATTTTCTTTATGATTCCTTGTTTTATCTATCAAGATTGCTTGATATTCATTTTGTGAATAACCTTCTTCTTCTTCCTTCTTTCTTTCTTCAGGAAGAGGAATGGTTAGACCAGGTCGTCGTAGAGCTGGACCATCTAGTGCTCCACCCCAAGATGGAGTTTTTATGACTACCCAGCAACTTCTTCACCTTGTCACGAATGCTCAAGCAGCTGGTTCTAATCCGGAACATACTCACCCTAAATCTGGGTTTGCACGTTTGTGCAACGATTACACCAACCTGGGTGGGAAGCCATTTAAAGGTTCTAAACTGTCATCGAGGTCCAGGCATGGTTGAGGACCTGTGATCGAATCTTCATTCGCATGAATCTCGTCGATCTTCACCGTGTTCAAGTGGCTTCCAGTATGCTCCTAGAGAGTGCATTGGACTGGTACGAACTTCTTATTTCTGAGATTAATGATGCGGATCTCACCTGGTAGCAATTCCCGGAATGCTTCGAATTAAAATTCTTGCCAGAAGCGTAGAAAGTGACATTGGCTCGGCGTTTCATAGACCTTGTTCAGGGTGAAGCCTCCGTGACTGATTATGTTGCATTCTTCGAGTCGCCTTCCAAATATGGGGTTGAATATGTCAGCACCCCATTGAACAAGAAACAAAGATTTTTTTATGGCTTAAACAAAAATCTCAAGAAGCCATTACTTCTAAAATTAGAAGTTCCCTTCGACCAACTGATTGATATCGCTCTTCGTCTTGAAGAGGCAGATAGGGAAAGTGATGTTGAAGTGGTGGCTTCCAAACCAAACTTCAACTGTGACAGCCCGCAAATCCATACCCCTTGAATCAACACTATTCTATACAAATTGACTCAAGTGGCACAGAAATACGAACCATTAGGGTTAAAGAAGAAGAGATAGAAGAAGAAGAAGCTAAACAATATCAGAATCTCACAGTCGCAGCGGAATAAAATATAATAGTAGATATAGAACTTTACACAAAATGACATCTATAACTGTTTATACATCACAAAATCAGAGTATCTCATACATCATCAAATACCAATCAGACATACCATACAATCATAGCAGCGGATATATATATATATAAGTATATATAATACGTCTCGGACTCCAGCTCCTCTCCTGCTCCATAGCAACCTAACTTGAACACATAATACTCGGTCTGACCCGAGCGTTATAATAAAATAACACCCGAGTCAGTCTGGAATACCAGCTGATACTAAATATGCATCCAAATTGATTATTAAAGTTTCAAAAATCCTTTGAAAACAAAAGCATCTCGTAAGACCACGCCACAAATAAACATGTCGGGTTTTTACCTTACGATAGCTAAAACACTTTTTATAGAAATCCTTAGATATTATAATAGTGTCTATTTACAAATACTTATAAAATAGCCGAAATTGTTACATTCATTAAATTCCAGCTACTAGCCACCGAAGTGGGTAATACAAACAAAACTCGTACAAGGCTCGTAGGGAAAATGGATTTCCAACAATGACTAGGCACTGGGGTACCACCTGTCACAGTACAGGGCCTAGATCACCATACCAAGGACTACTCCCTTCATCCCCTGCAACACAAGGCCGGAACCATTCCTTACTGAACAGTCCCGTACAGGATAAACCCCGTGGTTGGCGCGACCAACCACCCACTAAGCCGAAAGATATATAAGGGACATCTAGACAGGGGAAATATCTTGTCCTGCTTGGGCATGACCCACCTAACCTTGCTGCATATCCCCTGATTTTCAGTCATTCCCAGTTGATGAGGCTTGAAGCTAAGCATTACCTTTAGAACATTTTCACTTAGAATGCCCATCGTCCACCTGACGATGTTTCGCAAGCATTCATCCATACAAGTTCGTCCCGGGTTCGAACGGAACCGAAGGCACTACTCCTACTACATCCATTTTGGAAATATCCTCAGGATTAGTAGCGACTAGCCCTTGCACTTCACTGCTCCATCTTCGACTCTGAACACGTTTTTCGCACGAAACGTACAAATCGGATCGAAGTGGTTTTCGAGAAATAAATCTCGATCCCGGTCTCTTCGAAACGATCACGCATTGTCCAATATTGATAGTCGGTGATTTAACTATCAATTTATATTCATAAACATCCATATGCATCCATCACACAATAAATAATTCCCAAATTATTTATTTGCCTCAAATATCTTTAAAAGATATATTACCAAATTTTCAAATCTCATTTGAAAACATTTTCCAAAATTTCTCCTTTACGCGGTAAATCCTTTACTGTATATTCCTATTGGAAATAACCAAGTTCAAAACATTTATATTTAAAAACAGTTAAAACTTTCTATACTGAAATATACTTTTAAAATAGATAAATTTACTGCTAATTATTTACTCAAAATATAATCTCAAAATATTTAAAACAAAACTATTATATAAGATATAACTTGATTTAAAATAAGGTTTTAGTTATACTATAATTAAAAGTAGAGTTGTAAAAGAATTTATACTTTTTTTTCAATATAACTTAGGTCAAAACTAGCTTTTTTAACAAATCCATTTGTAAAAATAATTATTAAGGTATTTATAAAATTTACTATTGCTAATATACTTATAATTACTTTAAAATAATAATTTTCCAAAACTCTCTTTTTAAACAAGCTTGAATTTTTTTAAAACTTTCTTTTTATAAAAACAATTTAAACCCAAACTTGGATTTTTCCCAGGAAATCTCATTTCCACCTAAATATCACAGAAATCCTTCACTCGATTCCTGTCCATTTATTCAATTTGGTTTTATGGTTTTTATAACATAAACTTATTTTCCCAATTTTCAACTAATACATTTATCTTTGATTATCCTTCCAGATTTTACAAATTTTCAATTTCCATTTTTAAATAGTTTCAAATTTAATCCTTTAAATTTCATTAATTAACAATATCCTTTATTTCTCTAAAATTCAATTATGCATTTACAATTAATTATGGATTTATAATTTACTTAGAAATATTCCAATACTATTTCTTTTCAGTTTTTCCCACCCAACAGATAAAAAAAATTATATTCTTTCAAATTTTCATATTTATTAATTTTCTTAGTTTCTTTTGAAACACAATTTTAATTTCTTTAAAATTAAAACTCCAATTTCTTTAAAATTATTATTCTGGATTTACAGTTTATCCATCAACAACACAATACAAATTAAATCCAAATTTATCAATCACAATATAAACAGGCATCATTATCAATTGTAAAAATAATACTACATCGTGAGGAACCGAGTTGGATCCCTCCAACCTGTTTTTTTTTCCTGCACCCACAAATATTAGCACAACAGTATATATATCAATTCAATTTGATAATAACTAACATATTCAACTAAACATCCAAACAAACAGTCAATATTAGCTGTCTAACTTTACTAGTATCAAGATGTGAGTGAGAATAACTCACCTTGAGTTTCGGCGAGCGTTCGAAATTTAAATTAAACCGGACGGTGTCCGATTTAACCTAAATTTCTACTTGCCCGGATTGAATCCGGACCTGCACCATCGCGTAGTATTCTTTTCTGCGATTCCGGCGCCTCGAATTTCACTGAAATCTGACAACGTACGCAAACGTTACGAATTTTTAAAGTTTTGAATTGGATTTAAAACAAATTTTCTTTTAATTTATATTACTCAAACACATCCAGGCCATCAAAAAAATAGCAGATCAAAGCCGACCTTACTTACTTCCTCACGACATCGCGCCCAGACAAAGAAACCCATCCCGCACGCAACCTAGGGCTTCTAGCCGCTCCTCCCACAGCCACCGTGTTCCCCATCAGAGACCGCCGCACGAAAGCCTCTTCCCTCCTCTAGCTTCGGCCGAAACCTCTTGCAACTCGGTGCTCTGTCCATCACGAAAAACGTACACGAACGGGTCGCGTTCGAGCCCCTGTAACCACCTATCCACTCCGCCATAACCCATCGTACCCGTTCACCTTGTAGATCTCGAAGTTCCCTTCGATTCTCTAGTTGAAGGTATTTGACGAAAATCGACGGATTGAGAGATTTCGAGGAAGAAACGAAAATGATTACCGGCCATTGAAACCAAACTGTGGCTGCTCGGGAAGATAATGCTAGGGCTTTGAACGATATAGTTATATATAATATTATTAAATATTATTTTAATATTATCTCCAAATATTTTACCACTTATGCAAACGAACTCCAATTCTCACTTTCCGATAGGAGATCTTAGGGTTTTTCCGCATTCCGGACACAATGGAACAAGTTTCGTAAGCTAATTCGATCGTATGTACGAGTTACAGAATTAAACGATCAATTTCAAATTAAATCGATTAAAACGATTTCGATGCGTTTCGAGCTGTCACGGTCAAACGACAACTCCGATTGCTACGAAAATTGAAATCCGATAATAATTAACTATTACGGATCCAATGGAACTGGTTTCGTCGAATTCCGAGACTGTGCCCCGGAAGGCTATTTTAACTCGTTTATTAAATCCAGCGATTTTCGAAATTATCGAAATCACTCAAAATTTCCACTTTTAAAATTTTATTAACTTAACAATAATTCATATAACATTTATAAGCACATTAAAAATCATTTTGGCTCATTCCGGACCAAAATCAGATTACTTGCATTTTAATAATATTAAATTCATTTTTAAACTATTATAAAATTTCAGTTAATAACTTATTAACTTTTTAATTTATCCAAAAATCCAATAGTACCGTTTATGACCAATTGAACTTAAAAATACATTTAAACATCATTTTTATACCCATTCACATCCAATTCCTCAAATTCTCTCAGTCCAACATTCAATTATTATTATTCCATTTCAAATTATATTCCGGCCTCAGCAATTATAACTTGTTATTATAATTTAAACTAATTCCTTTAGCTCAAAATAAATCTTAAACCCATAGCAAACATTTAAAATGCATTAAATGTTCACAAATCCCGTGTTAAAAATTCCGGGTTGTTACATTCCTCCCCCCTTATAAAAATTTCGTCCCCGAAATTTGCTAAGGTAGAAAGAATGTTCTTACACTCATTAACTTAACCCAAACTTCTCTAATTACAACTTATATACACTTCCCAAGATCCTTTAGCTCATGTTCAAACTCATATGCTTTATTTATATACTAAAGCTTTTGTTTCAACGTTATTTCAAAATAACTTCCCAAGTTACTTAACTTTTCTCAAAACCCAAAAAAATTTCTAACTCCCAAAATTTTCGAAAATTTTTGGCAGAGTCTCCTTTGTACGGAGGAGCTTCTGCGATATCGCAGGATACACAAATATATGTACATCGGCCCACACGGCCGGAAACCAAAATATATCACAATATATATATCATTTTCCAATTATATTTGCATAGGCGTACCTTTTAGCAAAATTTTAATAGCAAGCGGCAAATATTTTAGCATATACATGCTCCAACTCTCTCAAACGCCTCCCGCACCTGTGCTATACTCAACAAACATATCAGTTTTCAAAGATATGAGCATTATAACAACATTTCAAATGAAAATGCAAGCCAACATATCCATTTTACATCCTAACCAAGCAACTTCATACCTTTAAAAATGTTAACCATTTACCAACAAATCAAAGATTTAAATCACCTTTCAAATTACCTATTCAAGTCCAACTTTGTTTTATTTCACTTGAATGGTTTAAATTCAAGTTCACTACATACAATCCATATTTATCTCTACCAATTCATTTCTATTTAAATATGATTAACATATGCTTCACTCACCTTTTCTTATTACAACCTACATTTCCAATTTGATTTACAACCAAATTTTATTTCCAATTTGAAGCACTCACATTTCTTTTAGGCCTCATTTCCATTCATATGCAAACATTGCTTATTAAATGATAATTCACTCCAATTGATTTAAAATCAATTCCATTTGCTTCTTGAAACCCATTCACTTGCATTCATTTACCAACTCTTTGAATTGGATTCTAATCCATATCAATTTTATTCAAGAATCAATTCAATTGCATAATATCTCAATTCTTTCTTGCATACCAAATTTAATTTCATTTTAATTTGACTTTACTTAATCAAATTCCAATTTATCCAAAACCAATTTAGTTGTTTAAACAACTCAATTCTAAATACATTCAAATATTCAAGTCATTCAAGCAAAACAATTGCCACTTAAGCTCATAACCATTTAAAATTAATTTCAACTTAGATTTATATTAGTTTTACTCCATTACAAGTTTCACAACCCAAACATTTTTTTTCTCTTTCTAATGCAATTGTTAAATTACATTTCCTTACATCTTTATTTCATTAACCAATCCAAGTTTATATTAATATCATTCCACTCACAATTCAATTTTTAAATAAACATTGGAGAAGTTATCAATTGAAAATCCATTCACAAATTTTTGTTTTACCTTCAATTCGCTTAATTCTTTTACAATATTTTTATTATCTTCTTATCAAATTAATTTTATTTCCATTTGGTTCTTATTCAAATCAAATTTCAATTCACATACAAAATTTATGCTCTTTGTTTAGTTATCCAATCCATGTTAAGTTTATTTTATTAACAAAGAGACCATTTAGATTATTTCACTCATTTGAATTTTATTCACAATTCAAATCATCATTAATATATTCAAATTCCATTATTCATTCACCCTTCTAATATTTATTTCCATTATCTTCTTATAAGTCAATTTTATTTTATTAACATGAGCCATTTATATTATTTCATTCAACAAATTTAAATTTCTACCTTTCCTTATACTTCTTTAAATAGAATCTAAATTTCTTTCAACATTATTTATTACACAATTGAAATTCAATTACAATTTCATTATCATAGCAAATTTCATCTTCCCAATACATAAGTCCAAGACTTATTTTCTAACTTAAGAACATCCACATTTATGTTCCCACTTTACATTTCATTTATGGACAAATTTTAAATTTGCCACACCATTCACTCTTTTCATTAATGAATTTCAATTTTACTTACATTCAAAAATTTAGATTGCTTACTCAAATCTATTTTCCAATTTATAATCTCAAATTTAAATTATATAACTTAACAACTTAAGGATATGATCTTCATTATGCAATTATAAACAATTTTTCATTTCACCTTTATATCCAATTTACTTTAATTCCAATTCATCCAGATTTAATTTAATTTCAAATTCTCAATTTTAATTCTCCATATATACAAGTTCAAAACATGTTTACTAAGTGAAGTTCATTCACTTCTTTATATCCCACTTTACTTTTACTCAATTCACATTTCACTTAAGATTAGATTTGAATTCACCATACCATTCCACTATTTCCAGCTGTGATTATAATTTCATTTCTATATATAAGTTCACCAACTTATTTACTTAAAAGCTTATATAGCTCTCCTTTAACCCATCTACATTTTATAATCACAATTCCAAATTCCATAGTTTCAACCTATAAGCATAACACCTGATAGCTCAGGAGTTCAATTCATTTCACAATGACCCTCAATCGCAAGGTCATCTTACATTTTAATTTAATTCAAATTAACTTTATTTAAGTTCAATCCATTTTACCTATCCAAGTTAAATTCAAATTTCCATTTACTTCAACATATTTATTCACTTCCAATTACTTGAGTTAAATTTTAATTTCAAGATTTAAATTTTCATTTCCTTCCCTCTTAATAGCATCTCATCACCAAAATGAGTTCAATAGTTAATTAATTTAAACTTTACACATTATTTAATTAGGATTCTCCCAGAATTCAATTTACCCGGTTTTTTTATTTCCAAAATCATTTTAAAATATATCAAATATAGACCTATTTGATATATCAATCAAATCACCAGATTTTCCAAAGCAATTTGTTTATACCAAAACAAATTTCCCATTTTTGGAATGTCCAAAACAACTGTTATACCCAACTAGTCCAAACAATACCATAACCAAATACTAGCGAAGCAATCCATCACTTTAGAAACTCGAAAATGAATTCTAATGATGTGGCCAGCATCATCAGGATTATTTCCCAACGACTGAAGTGAGTTCAATTCTTCTTACTTTTCTAAACAGCTTCCATGTAAAAATATTTCTTAAAACAATATTACAACATTGCCTTCAAACACCTTCAAATCTCAACAAACTTTTCAAACTTCCCCAGGATTTTAAATTTCCAAACTTTTATTTTTATTTTATTTAAAATCCTTCCCAAAACTTCGGGGATTTAAATTCTGGTTTAATTCAAATTAAGTTATTCCTCCTTTTATATAATTTATATTTGTAGAATTTTATTTTCATTATAACTATTTCAAGTTCCAGATTAAATTTTTAGATTCTTATTTGATTTAGATATCCACACCCAACAATCAAACATATATAATAATTTCAGAAAATTATTCTCTTTATATCAAAATATAATTTTGGGTAAAATTATTTTATTTACCCACTTTAAAATCAATACTATGTCGGTTTATCTTGTTTAAGAGTTTAGAAACCCCTTCGATACGGTTGTACTTCCCGCACCGACCAGAATTCATAAACACTCAACCGATAAGTCAACACAGTATAAAACAATTTTATATCCACTAACAAGTACGCTCTCTTAGCTATTATTACTCTCAACTCATTATAGAGTACTATTGACTCTGTTTAATGAGTAATTACCCCACCAAAGCCTAGGTTGTCGCTAACCTAAGCTCTGATACCAAGTGTGACAGCCCGCAAATCCATACCCCTTGAATCAACACTATTCTATACAAATTGACTCAAGTGGCACAGAAATACGAACCATTAGTGTTAAAGAAGAAGAGATAGAAGAAGAAGAAACTAAACAATATCAGAATCTCACAGTCGCAGCGGAATAAAATATAATAGTAGATATAGAACTTTACACAAAATGACATCTATAACTGTTTATACATCACAAAATCAGAGTATCTCATACATCATCAAATATCAATCAAACATACCATACAATCATAGCAGCGGATATATATATATATATATATATATATATATATATAAGTATATATAATACGTCTCGGACTCCAGCTCCTCTCCTGCTCCATAGCAACCTAACCTGAACACATAATACTCGGTCTGACCCGAGCATTATAATAAAATAACACCCGAGTCAGTCTAGAATACCAGCCGATACTAAATATGCATCCAAATTGATTATTAAAGTTTCAAAAATCCTTTGAAAACAAAAGCATCTCGTAAGACCACGCCACAAATAAACATGTCGGGTTTTTACCTTACGATAGCTAAAACACTTTTTATAGAAATCCTCTGATATTATAATAGTGTCTATTTACAAATACTTATAAAATAGCCGAAATTGTTACATTCATTAAATTCCAGCTACTAGCCACCGAAGTGGGTAATACAAACAAAACTCGTACAAGGCTCGTAGGGAAAATGGATTTCCAACAATGACTAGGCACTGGGGTACCACCTGTCACAGTACGGGGCCTAGATCACCATACCAAGGACTACTCCCTTCATCCCCTGCAACACAAGGCCGGAACCATTCCTTACTGAACAGTCCCGTACAGGATAAACCCCGTGGTTGGCGCGACCAACCACCCACTAAGCCGAAAGATATATAAGGGACATCTAGACAGGGGAAATATCTTGTCCTGCTTGGGCATGACCCACCTAACCTTGCTGCATATCCCCTGATTTTCAGTCATTCCCGGTTGATGAGGCTTGAGGCTAAGCGTTACCTTTAGAACGTTTTCACTTAGAATGCCCATCGTCCACCTGACGATGTTTCGCAAGCATTCATCCATACAAGTCCGCCCCGGGTTCGAACGGAACCGAAGGCACTACTCCTACTACATCCATTTTGGAAATATCCTCAGGATTAGTAGCGACTAGCCCTTGCACTTCACTGCTCCATCTTCGACTCCGAACACGTTTTTCGCACGAAACGTACAAATCGGATCGAAGTGGTTTTCGAGAAATAAATCTCGATCCCGGTCTCTTCGAAACGATCACGCATTGTCCAATATTGATAGTCGGTGATTTAGCTATCAATTTATATTCATAAACATCCATATGCATCCATCACACAATAAATAATTCCCAAATTATTTATTTGCCTCAAATATCTTTAAAAGATATATTACCAAATTTACAAATCTCATTTGAAAACATTTTCCAAAATTCCTCCTTTACACGGTAAATCCTTTACTGCATATTCCTATTGGAAATAACCAAGTTCAAAACATTTATATTTAAAAACAGTTAAATCTTTCTATACTGAAATATACTTTTAAAATAGATAAATTTACTGCTAATTATTTACTCAAAATATAATCTCAAAATATTTAAAACAAAACTATTATATAAGATATAACTTGATTTAAAATAAGGTTTTAGTTATACTATAATTAAAAGTAGAGTTGTAAAAGAATTTATACTTTTTTTTCAATATAACTTAGGTTAAAACTAGCTTTTTTAACAAATCCATTTGTAAAAATAATTATTAAGGTATTTATAAATTTTACTATTGCTAATATACTTATAATTACTTTAAAATAATAATTTTCCAAAACTCTCTTTTTAAACAAGCTTGATTTTTTTTAAAACTTTCTTTTTATAAAAACAATTTAAACCCAAACTTGGATTTTTCCCAGGAAATCTCATTTCCACCTAAATATCACAGAAATCCTTCACTCGATTCCTGTCAATTTATTCAATTTGGTTTTATGGTTTTTATAGCATAAACTTATTTTCCCAATTTTCAACTAATACATTTATCTTTGATTATCCTTCCAGATTTTACAAATTTTCAATTTCCATTTTTAAATAGTTTCAAATTTAATCCTTTAAATTTCATTAATTAACAATATCCTTTATTTCTCTAAAATTCAATTATGCATTTACAATTAATTATGGATTTATAATTTACTTAGAAATATTCCAATACTATTTCTTTTCAGTTTTTCCCACCCAACAGATAAAAAAATTTATATTCTTTCAAATTTTCATATTTATTAATTTTCTTAGTTTCTTTTGAAACACAATTTTAATTTCTTTAAAATTAAAACCCCAATTTCTTTAAAATTATTATTCTGGATTTACAGTTTATCCATCAACACCATAATACAAATTAAATCGAAATTTATCAATCACAATATAAACAAGCATCATTATCAATTATAAAAATAATACTACATTGTGAGGAACCCAGTTGGATCCCTCCAACCTGTTTTTTTTTCCTGCACCCACAAATATTCAATTTGATAATAACTAACATATTCAACTAAACATCCAAACAAACAGTCAATATTAGCTGTCTAACTTTACTAGTATCCAGATGTGAGTGAGAATAACTCACCTTGAGTTTCGGCTAGCGTTCGAAATTTAAATTAAACCGGACGGTGTCCGATTTAACCTAAATATCTACTTTCCTGGAATGAATCCGGACCTGCACCATCGCGTAGTATTCTTTTCTGCGATTCCGGCGCTGCGAATTTCACTGAAATCTGACAACGTACGCAAACGTTACGAATTTTTAAAGTTTTGAATTGGATTTAAAACAAATTTTCTTTTAATTTATATTACTCAAACACATCCAGCCCGTCAAAAAAATAGCAGATCAAAGCCGACCTTATTTACTTCCTCACGACATCGTGCCCAGACATAGAAACCCATCCCGCACGCAACCTAGGGCTTCTAGCCGCTCCTCCCACAGCCACCGTGTTCCCCATCAGAGACCGCCGCTCGAAAGCCTCTTCCCTCCTCTAGCTTCGGCCGAAACCTCTTGCAACTCGGTGCTCTGTCCATCACGAAAAACGTACACGAATGGGCCGCGTTCAAGCCCCTGTAACCACCTATCCACTCCGCCATAACCCATCGTACCCGTTCACTTTGTAGATCTCGAAGTTCCCTTCGATTCTCTAGTTGAAGGTATTTGACGAAAATCGATGGATTGAGAGATTTCGAGGAAGAAACGAAAATGATTACCGGCCATTGAAACCAAACTATGGCGGCTCAGGAAGATAACGCTAGGGCTTTGAACGATATAGTTATATATAATATTATTAAATATTATTTTAATATTATCTCCAAATATTTTACCACTTATGCAAACGAACTCCAATTCTCACGTTCCGATAGGCGATCTTAGGGTTTTTCCGCGTTCCGGACACAATGGAACAAGTTTCGTAAGCTAATTCGATCGTATGTGCGAGTTACGGAATTAAACGATCAATTTCAAATTAAATCGATTAAAACGATTTCGATGCGTTTCGAGCTGCCACGGTCAAACAACAACTCCGATTGCTACGAAAATTGAAATCCGATAATAATTAAATATTACGGATCCAATGGAACTGGTTTTGTCGAATTCCGAGACTGTGCCCCGGAAGGCTATTTTAACTCGTTTATTAAATCCAGCGATTTTCGAAATTATCGAAATCACTCAAAATTTCCACTTTTAAAATTTTATTAACTTAACAATAATTCATATAACATTTATAAGCACATTAAAAATCATTTTGGCTCATTCTGGACCAAAATCAGATTACTTGCATTTTAATAATATTAAATTCATTTTTAAACTATTATAAAATTTCAGTTAATAACTTATTTACTTTTTAATTTATCCAAAAATCCAATATTATCGTTTATGACCAATTGAACTTAAAAATACATTTAAACATCATTTTTATACCCATTCACATCCAATTCCTTAAATTCTCTCAGTCCAATATTCAATTATTATTATTCCATTTCAAATTATATTCCGGCCTCAGCAATTATAACTTGTTATTATAATTTAAACTAATTCCTTTAGTTCAAAATAAATCTTAAACCCATAGTAAACATTTAAAATTCATTAAATGTTCACAAATCCCGTGTTAAAAATTCCGGGTTGTTACATCAACAACAAGAAGAGGCCAAACAAATTCAAAGGTCCTTATCCAAGTAAAAAGGGTAAACAGGCAACTTCTGCTGCGAAGACTTTTTCCTCTACTGAAGGGAAATGCTTTAACTGTGGTTCCAGAGACCATTTTGCGAACAAGTGTTCAAAGCCTCGTACTTGTCGCTATTGCAAAAGCCCGGATCATTATTTATCTTCTTGTCCCAAACTTCAAAATAGGAAAGAGGGAAAGCTTAATGTTGCTCAAGCCCCTGGCAACACATCTCATGGTCAAGGTATTTCTCATTCTATCCTTGATGGTATTATTATATTTCGTGATCAACCTATTCGA
This sequence comes from Allium cepa, assembly GCA_030765085.1. Taxonomy (NCBI): domain Eukaryota; kingdom Viridiplantae; phylum Streptophyta; class Magnoliopsida; order Asparagales; family Amaryllidaceae; genus Allium; species Allium cepa. Next base: position 602,746,056 of record CM060945.1, on the reverse strand, counting down.
GTTCTTTTTGATACGGGAGCATCCCATTCTTTTATATCAAAAGAGCTTGTTAATAATTTTTCTTTAAGTGTTGTTGGTTTAATGACTTCTTTGAGAAATGCGAATCAGGTTGGTGGATCCGCAACGCTTAGTTTACTTTGTAAAGATGTGGAGATTATTTTGTGTGATTTTCCCTTCCTAGCCGATTTGCATGTCATGCGTTATTTAGGCTTTGGAATGATTTTGGGAATGGATTGGCTAACCGTTACGAAGCTCATATCCTATGTCTTGAGCGGACTATTCATCTTCCACATCCTCAATCTGTAAAGCAGATTTCTATTATTCTCAAAGATTCGGCTTCCACTTTATGTGCATCTTTATATTCATTAAATCCTCGTGATGACGATAATGATGATGAGGAAGATCTCATTGCTCTAATTCACGTTGTTCGTGAATTTTCTAACATATTTGAGCCCGTTTCAGGATTATCACCTAAGCGAGCAATTGAGTTCAAAATTAATCTCATCCCTGGAGCTCAACCAATTACTCGTCCTCCTTATCGCATGTCCAATAAGGAAAATGAGGATATGCGCATACAATTATCCGATTTAGAGACGAAGCAATTTATTCGCTCTAGTTCCTCGCCTTGGGGAGCTTCGGCTATTTTCGTGAAGAAATCCGATGGTACATTTAGACTTTGCGTTGACTACCGCAAGCTTAATGATATTACTATCAAAAATAAGTATCCTTTATCTCGGATTGATGACCTATTCGATGAACTTAGTGGTGCTAGAGTCTTTTCACAATTGACTTGGCTACCGGTTTTCATCAGCTTCGTATTGCAGAGGATAGCATTCGTTTGACATCGTTCCGTACCCGTTATGGATCTTATGAATGGCTTGTTATGCCATTTGGTTTAACGAATGCTCCGGCTTATTTCGTTGACCTTATGAATCGAGTATTCAAAGATTTCCTCGATCGGTTTGTACTCGTATTCATTGATGATATTCTTGTGTATTCAAAAACCGAGGAGGAACATGAGAAGCATCTTTCGATTGTGTTGGAAACTCTTAGGAGTAATCATTTAAAAGCAAAGTTTTCTAAATGCCATTTTTGGCGATCTCGTATGAAGTTTCTCGTTCATATTATTTCTGAATCCGGAATTTCCATGGATCCTTCAAAGATTGAAGCGATTCAAGATTGGAAGAGACCGGAGAGTGTGACAGAGATTCATAGTTTTCTCGGATTGGCGGGTTATTACCATCGTTTCATTAAAGACTTCCTTAAAATTGCCGTCCCTCTCACTAGCTTAACAAAGGAAGGTGTTAAATACGTTTGGTCGGACAAATGTGAAGCCTCTTTTCAGAAATTGAAAGAACTCCCTTCCGATGCTCCTATTCTTGTGATTCTCGATGGAAACCAAGATTTTATTGTTTATATCGATGCTAGTCGCATTGGTTTGGGTGCCTTTCTTATGCAAAAAGAACGTGTTATTGCTTATGCTTCTAGGCAATTGAAGCCAGCCGAGACTAGATATGCCACACATGATTTAGAACTCGCGGCTATTGTTTTCGCCCTTCGAATTTGGCGTCATTATCTATTAGGAGAGGAATTTATTCTTTACACGGATCATAAGTCTTTGAAATATTTATTTTCTCAAAAGGAACTTAATTTGCGTCAACAACGTTGGCTCGAGTTCCTTGCACCTTATGATCTTGATATCCTTTATACTCCCGGTAAGGGTAATCGTGTCGCCGATGCTCTTAGCCGTAAACAACATGCAGTTGTTTCCATGATGATATCCGAATGGAACGATCTCGAGATTGTATCCACTTGTGAGATTCGAGAGCGCATATGCGATTTATGTTCATCTCTTGTTTTATGTAGCCTTGAGGCTCATCCTTCTCTTTTAGACCGCATTCTTGAAGCTCAAAGGCCAAATCCCGAATTGGCTCTTCTTGGCCAAAATATTAAGGATAAAATTGATATTGATGGTTTGAAAGACTTTGATATCAATTCTCGTGACGGCATTCAAAAATTTGATAGACTTATCGTGCCAAATATTAGTGATCTTCGTAAAGATATTTTAGAAGATTCACATCGTTCTAAATTTACCATTCATCCCGGTAGTAGTAAAATATACGTGGATATGAAGCGACTTTATTATTGGGAGGGGATGAAATCCGATATTGCTAACTTTGTTAAATGTTGCATGAATTGCCAACTCATTAAGGCCGAACATCAAAGGCCTGGTCGGTTATTGCAACCTTTAGAAATTCCAATTTGGAAGTGGGACAAAATTTCCATGGATTTTATCGACGGCCTTCCCCGTTCTCGTTCGAGTCATGATTATATCTTATGGGTTAGTTGATAGACTTACTAAATCTGCCCATTTTATTCCCGTTCGGTCCAACCGAACCGTTCCTCTTTTGGCCAAACTCTTTGTTAAAAAGATTGTTAAATTACATGGAGTTCCTACTTCCATTGTTAGTGATCGCGATCCATTGTTTACTAGTGGATTTTGGAACGGTCTTCAAAAAGCTTTAGGAACGAAGCTTAAATTTTAGCACCGCTTATCACCCAGTCCGATGGACAAACCAAGCGTGTGAATCAAACTCTTGAAGATCTTCTTCGTGCTTGTGTGCTCGATTTTGGTGGAAGTTGGGAAGATCATATTTCACTTGTTGAATTTTCCTATAATAATAGCTTCCAATCTAGTATTGGTATGGAACCTTTCGAGGCACTCTATGAAAGGCCATGCCGATCTCCTTCTTGTTGGCTTGAGGCCGGTGAGAAGCTGGTTTTAGGTCCAGATTTTATTCGGTATTCCACAGAGAAAATTGACCTTATTCGGCATAGGATTAAAGAAGCCCAGAGAAAACAAAAAACCTATGCCGATAACCAGAGAAGGAGATTAGAGTTTTCTGTTGAAGATCTTGTTTTTATTCGTGTTTCAACAGTGAAAGGTGTTGTACGTTTCAGTCGGTCGGGAAAGTTAGCACCTCGATATATTGGGCCATTTCCTTCACTGAACGTATTGGTTCTATGGCTTATCGCCTTACATTACCGGCTCAGGTTTCTACTATGCACGACGTGTTTCATGTTTCTCAATTACGGAAGTGCCTTCGAGATTTCGATTCTATTCTTGAGCCCGGTGTTGTGGAAGAGATTGAAGTTTCGCCTAATTTAACTTATGGGCAGCATCCTATTCGAATTATTTCTTCAGTGGTCAAACGCCTTCGAAATAAAGATGTCCCGCTTGTGAAAGTTCAACGGTCTTCAAATCCTAAGGATTGTTCTTGGTAATCTAGAGAGTTCATCGAGCGAACGCATCCTGACTTACTTTCTCATGCTCTTTAGGGTGAACTTCTTACTTCAAAATTCTTTTGTGTTAATATGCTTTTATGGTTGTTACTCTATATCTTCTTCTTAATGATTGCGAGGACGCAATTTCTTTAAGGAGGGGAGTCTGTAACAACCCGCATATTTATCGGTTTTATATTTAAATATTTTATCGATACTTGGAATTTAGTCCGAAAAGCCACTTTTTGCAAACAGACGAATTAGGACTCGAGACCACTTCCATTGAGTTCAAAATGCCGTTTGCGATCTTTTTGAGTATAAGCTTTGATATGTTTGGAGTCAGTGGAATTTTGCTACTTTTTCACTTAGGGCTTTGGTTAGGGCTGAGCCCATTAACCCCACTTATGTATTCAATCCCAACCCCTTCTCCTCTTCATTACTTCATTCCTCATTTCTTAATACTCAAGCTTTTATAATAATGGAGAGTGGAAGAGGAAAGTAAAACTCCAAGCACTAGTCTTCATTAGCAAATCCAACTTCTAGCTCCAAATTCAAGAGAACCCATTGCTTAGAATCAAGCTTCTTGTGTTGGATTTGAAGAGTGGTTGATTCTCCTTTGCTTTCGAGCTTCTTCTTCATTTGTTTAGGTTCAAAGGTGAGATTTTTATCTCACATCTATGCTTATAATTATCTTCGATTGTTAGGTATGAATTCCTAACACTTACTCTTGTGCAACTGCTTTTGGTTTGGATTGATTTGGTGAATATTCCAATTTTTAGTGTTTTGAATTTAAGTTCTTAAAAATCATAACTTGAATGTTGGAACATGTTTTTGGTTATGCGTCGAGGAGCCAACAGGACCGGGTAGCCGATGGGCGCCCTAGCGTCCGTGCTTGTCCGATTGCAAATTGAAGAGGTTTGCACCTCATTTGAAATAGGTTTCAATTTACATAACATCAGGTTCGGCCGACCGAACCCCTGGGCCGGTCGACCGACCTGCTACTAAAGTGCATAAGCACCTTTCTGTCTCTGGCCCGATCGACTACCTACAGGGCTCAGCTGACCGACCTGCTTTCCGAGAATTTTTTTAGAACAGGGTCCGGTCGACCGAGCTCTGTAGCCGGCCGACCGACCTATTGCGGTTTTGCCTATTTCGCCTATTTTGCATGGTTTCCAAATTTAATCGATTCGTGTTATTTCCCTATTTGTTGTTATCATTTTTTATTGACTTTGATGACTTCTTTTCTTCGGGAATTTTTGGAATATCCATTTTGGTGGATTCGATATCGATTTCTTTGGATTTTATTCACGACTTCGAACGTGAATTTTGGTGATTGATTGTTTCTACAATCATTTCGATGATTTGCCACTTTAAAAATATAAAGGTTTCAATACTAGTAGCAAATATCAAAACTCTTTCATCAAATGATTTCAACACTATTTTATTACAAAGCTCGTTCTCTTAAACCGTTTTCCAATCTATTAGTATATACAAACCTTTTCCTCACTCGTATGAGAAATCTAATTAAACGACTTAGTAAAACAAGTGGTATGAAACGCTTGCGTTTACTTCGTCGGTTAATTCTTGGACTTGTTCGATTGAATCTCTTGTGACAATTTTCTAGTGGAAATCTATAATTTGTTCATAAATATTTAAGTTAAGCTAGTGGTTATGGGACATGGGGCTAAGCTCATATATTTACTAGCTTAGTGTAATTGACACTTCTTGATGATCATGATGATCATTTTTGTGATTTAGACTAGCAATTGTGCGATGTCTCTTTGTCTGCGATTTAGACTAGACCCCGTTTCTGTGTGATTTCGACTCACACATGTGGGGTAGCGCCCCATGGTCTTCGGGCCACTCGTGTGTCAAAAATTAATGGCTAGCTACCATGAGATAGCGTCTCGTTCGTGTGATACATATGTTGGTGAGTTTTCATGCTCCCGTTCGTGTGATAGGCCTCCCCCTTTTTATGATTTCTGGATTTCGTGTGTTGAATTTTGGAATTTATGCTTCACCAATTTTAGTGATTTTCATTGATATGATTTATCAATTTTTGTGCATTGGTGAATTCGTGTGTCATTGACTTGTTGTGAATACAAGTTTTGGGTATGATACCCTTTTTGGATCTTTGTGAAGATTTTTTTGATATTGATTAATCTCATGTAAGAGTTTCAATTTCATACTTATTATAGTATGCCCGTATGGTTATCATATGTTTATGCCATATCTCTTGTTCTATATCATGTCATTTGATATTTTAGCTAGACTGATCTGTTTATTGTTTTGTTATAAATAATACTCGGGTCAGACCGAGATGTTACAGGTGCTTCTGCTTGTCTTCTCCCCAAGGATTCATTACTCTGACTTTTGGCTAACTATTTAGATTAGCAGTTTTTGTTCTATACACTTGAGATATAGACTCATAGTTGTATTCTTTTGTATAACATGTGTTGCTATTCTTCTGTATTATTGTGGATCTTTTTGACCACTACTCGAATGTACACTTTCATGTGTTAGTTATATGTTCATATCTTCTTCTGCCTTTGTGATATGAATTATCTGTGACTGATTTGCGTTATGTTTATTTCTATATTTGTTTCCCAAGTCACTATAGCCACTGTGTAGTAACTTTGAGTTTGTGTCGGTATGTCGGATTTCCTCTTGAAAGGCATGCAAGTTATATTTTATTTGACATATCAGTTCGCATAAAGAGATTACACAGATGGTCGCTCCTCAACAGCCTTATTCTCCATGCTAGTTGACAGCATTACTCCGTAGTCCTCTTGACTAGCGTGGGTATAGAGGTGGGGCATCACAGGTATATTGTACCTAAAAAATATATATAAGACCCAAGATTGTCACACCTATAGTACTAAACTACAATTACAAGTTGCGCACAGGTTGGGCTCGGCAAGAGGCCAAAGCTGAGGCGAGCACAAGAGGGGCAGTCGAAGGCTGCGCATTGAACTTGGGTTCGGTGGCAAGGCCGAACGTGGCGTAGGGACGACATGAGATAGTGGCGTGCTAAACGCGGATGGGTTGATGGATGCATGTGATGCAGGTGGTGGCACGGCCAGCATGGGCGAGAGAGGAGATGGGAGGCGGGTGTTGAATTTGCCATGGCGGCTGTCGGGTGGGGCACGAGCCAGTGGGAGGTTAAGGCACGAGAAAAGAGGAGGTGGAAGAGGCGGGCTGTGCGGTGGGGTGAAGGCCAGTGCAAGGGGAAGTGGCTGAATAAAAGGAGGAAGGGGTGGAAGAAGTGAGGCCAATGGTTCACGTTTGTGAAAAGCAAGGAGGGCAGGCAAATATAATTGAAGAAATAAAGTGACCGAGGAGGAAAGAAAAAGGAAAAAGGGAAAGGAGAAAAGTGACAGTAAGCTTTGCAAAGGAACAATATAAAGTTATAAAGTTGAAATGAAGTGCAATAGAAACGTTAGCAATGATTTGGAAATGGTGCCATCTGTAGCGACCCATAAATTTCAATAATCAAAATTGGTTAAATTAATAAGATTTTGTAATTTAATTAAGAAAAAATAAAAATCTTTAATTTCTATTGGAGCGAATATTAGAAATTAAATGTATCGGTTGTAATTAAGATTAACAAATTAAAATGATATTGCAATTAACTGAAATAATGTGAATTGTCATACTTGGTTATAAGTTAAATATAAGAAACAAATAGGAATATTGAATTTGTGAATTATTAATAAAAATAATAACTAAATGGAATTCAAAATTGATATAATAATGGAAAGTGTAAATTGTTGCATTTAGGTATAATATTTTTAGTAAATAAAAGTAGGCATTTAAATTTACAAATGGAATAATACATTGATTAATAGTAACTGAATGTAAATTAATGTAATGAGGTTGATGCAAGTGATAAGAAACTAAATTAGTGCAATACCTATTAATTTAAAACAAATTGTAAGGTTATAATTGATTTAAACTAGTGAATGGGAAAATAAGTTCAAAAGTATATTAATTAATGAAATAATATGTGATAAATGACAATTTGATTGAGTCAATGCTAGATAAGTAAATAAAATAATTGTGAATTGATAATTAATGTATGAAGGTGAGTAAATTTGGCAATAGTAATAATTAGTAATTGTTAGCCATTCATTTAATCTATTGAATTAGATCTAAATCAATTGCAATATTTGTTTGTTATTAATAGCCTATAGGCGAGAATAAACGTTAATGGTAACAACTGCATAAGTTAACCATTTATTTAGTCTATTAAATTAAAAACGGGTAATAAATTGCATTAAATCTAAATTTAATGTTACGTTCATGTAAATTAAGGTAATAATTGGGAATAACGTAAATTTTATTTATAAAATGAAAATTAGTTGAATTTAAAGAATGGAAGGCAAGATTTATTAACTTATTGGAATTTAAAGTTAAATAATTGGATTAATTGCAAATGAATGAAATTAAATATTTAATTTTTGCGTTACTTGAAATTAAGATGAAATTTGTGAATTATAATGTAGTAAACCATGAACCAGTGTTAATTTCATCCGTTGGATAATAATGAAATGAATAGTAGAATGAAAATATATTTTAATAGAAATTTTGAAATTAAATTTATAATTATTTAATTTAATAAAATTGTGGTTAATACTGAAATTGACAAATAACTTTACTCTAGATTGACATTTAAATTTGTTTAAATCATTGTAAATGATTGAGAAATTTAAAGTGATAAAATTGTTAATTATAGAATCGAAATTTAAAAATTAGATTTAATCAATTGATTTAATTAATTAATTTATTACTTTATTAATGTAAAAATAGCCGTTTTAGCCACTGACTTGGATTTTGACGAAACTAGTTTCATCAGATCCGCATCTGTGAATTATTATGGGATTATAAGTTTCGTAACGATCAGACATGTCGTTTGATCGTACGGACCCGGAACGCCCAGAAATCAATTAATTAAAATCAATTGAAATCGATTTGAAATAAATTGGTTTTAGCATAACTTCTTTTTGCAATGGAATTTGGTCTTGAAACCTATTCCATCGCGTTTAAAATATTTAAAAACACCTATTTTGATATATTGGTCGACCTAATTTCATTCCGAAGTTAGAACGGGCTTTTCGGGCCAATCATCGTTCAGCGCGTTTATAAATCGGGTCCATCTATTCTATTTCAACTTGCCTATATATGACCTGTTATAAACACTAGTCTGCCTCTATTTCTCATTTGTCTATGCGTACAATTCCATCAGCTCCTCCTCTTTCCAATGGTTGCAAACCCAAATTTCAATTGCAATTCAAAAATCCAATGAAAATTCAATCTCCTCAAATACTAACAAATTTTATATGGATTTGAAGCTCTCGAAGAGCATAACTCAGATCTGCAACTCATCTTTCGATTTGACGCATTGTTTGCCCAGAAATCGAAGAAAAATTTTCGACGTTCATCACGTCATAATCAAACTTGTCCGATCGTCAAACCGTTTTTGGGTTTTGTAGAGATCGTCAAGCGGAGTTCATCGATGGTATTTGCAAGGTGGTTCAACGGCTAGATGTGGCGAATAAATTCGGTTGGGTCAAGGCAAAATGGGCGTCAGCTGCCCTATTTTCCTGTGATTGATCGGCAAAACGGGGAAACGGAGGTTGTAGGCGTGGTCGGCCAGGGCGAAGCACGCGTGGCGCGGTTGGTGCTGGGGGAGGCGCGACGTCGATCGGCGATCATTGCGGCATGTTCGTGCGTTAGGGTTCGATAGGCGCCAGTTCACATGTTCCTGTAGCCGAGTGAGAGGATAATGACGTGGTACCTCTTTTATTTATTTTATCTCTATTTTGTTAAATTTTGATTTCAATTGTTTTAACTCATAACTTTTACGTACGATATCCAATTCACGCACGGTTTTTTTTGTTAGGATCGTATCGAAATTCCAAACATTTTGACGCTTATTTGGATGAATTCTTAGACTATCAAATTTTTGGGTTTAGATTGAATTTAAATTCAATTTAAATCCAAAAGGTGAGTGTTTTAACCCACTCACAACTTCTAAAATTTCTTATGTTCGTTAAATTTAATTTATGTTTTGATTTTGAATTTATTTATGACTGTTTCGTATATTTTAATCATCATCTCAATTAATTTCATTTATTTAAATTAAATCGTTATTTAATTTATTATTGAATATAACTGCCAGTTAATTACTTGTTAAATATTATCAGTTATATATTGATATTGATTGATTGTTTTGGATGATGATTGTGATGGGTGTATAATTTTATGATGGATCAATGGATGTTTTATTTATATCATCATACTCTGCAAGTTCTTTATTGATTTTTCATTATTGATTTGGGATTGGGGTTTGAAATGATATACAACCATATTTTTATTTTAAATTACAGATTGAAATGGTAGATACCCGTATCACTTGACCATAGGATAGAAAATTATATACAGACACCGGGGTGTATATATATATAAAAATAATTTGAAATTGATTTTTATGGTTTTGGAAAGAAATATACGATTTGATAAATATTAAATTTTAATATTATATAAATATTATTTATATATATAGTTAAATTCTTGAATTTAAGCTACGTATAAATTTGTGTAATAAAAATAAGTTTATTCATGGAGTTTGATTGTTTTACATTATACGGTTAAGTACCTATTTAAGATATTGTATATATGGAGTTTTAATGACTTAAATAAAAATTAAGTTGGAAGATAAATATGAAATTGATTTGAAATTTAATAAAATTGAAGATATAAAGGGTATGATTTTTATAACTTGATTTTGATTTAGAGTGATTTAAAGCGATATCAAGTTGATTTAAATAAAAATATCAAGTTAAATAATTGAAAGAGTATCCAGTCATTTGGAGTTTAAATTTTTTACTTGAATGATATTGGATTCTTAAAGTAAACATTTCAAATTTCAAATTTAAATAATAGTAATTGAAATTGATGTATAAGGAATTATCAAAGAATTAATTTTGAAATGGTGGAATATTTAAAGCTTTGAAATATATGTAAATTTAAATGGTTTATTTGGGGTTTTCAAATCTGTATTTGGAATTGATGTGTGAATTTAAAGAAGCTATTTATTATATAAAGTAAATCTAATATTTAAACCAGGGTTTCAAGGTATTATAACTTTGAAAATGCAGTGATTTTGGAAAAAGGAAATATTTGAAATAAAAATGATATTATATTGATTTGGGTTTATAAATGATATCATATTGATTTGGTTTTTAAACGAAAATGATATCGTAATTTTATGGTTTTGTGATGAATATTTATTTTGTTTGAAATATAATTATTTTAAAATGACCGCGGTGTTATAATAACGTTTGGTTATTGAAGAGACCGGGTTCGGAAGTTGTCAACACTCTGCCAACTCCGAAAACCACTTTAACAACCGTGTACGCGGTGGAGATCCCAGAATGAAGTAGGATGGCGGCGGCGTTTCCTTTTAGGTAAATACTTGGACCCGACTCCCGTGAGTTGGCGTAAGGTGGCTAAAACAGAAGCGATTGACGGGTTAAGAAGGTAGCACCTTTTATCACACACATCCCTTCGATATTATACTTTGACTTTTGGATTTATTCGATGGCCACTTTTGATTTTTTTGATTTGGGGTGTGGCTCGAGGTGGGCTATTGCTTCGGCTATGCGTTACCACCGACCCGGAAGTGTGATTGGTATATCTACCCTGGCATTGCCTAGTTGTGCCGTGTCACATACCCTAGCGCGCCTTTTAAGATTTTGTTTTGTACCATGCCTATGGAGTGCCCTCTAACGATGCCCAGTACGGGGGAGATTACAGTACTGTATAGACTTTGGGAATATAAAAGTGTGTTAAGGGCTATATGAGTAACCCATTAACGCTATTTTCAGTATATTATACTTTACTTTAGACGCTGTTGTAATATCGTATATTACTACATAGCAGATAGTTTAACGGATCCTTAGGAGGTGTGAATCCCAAACATCTCTTGAGGTACTGCACTCACGTTAGACACTGGATAGGAGATGTCGAATCTCGTAAACATCTCTGACACCGTTACACTTGTTAACGCTAAAATGTGAACGCTAACACCCCGGTGTGTGAAGTGTAGTTGTGAAAGCACCACCCGATAGATCGGGAAAGAATTACAAGCAAATAATAGTGGAAAAGCAGTAAACAACAACATTTTTATAGTGGTTCGGCTTAAGGGTATAGCCTACGTCCACTCTAAGTACTTTTATTAATAATCCCGTTACAAGCTGATACAATTCTTCTCAAGTACAATATACTTCAAGTTACAAGTGATTTGGAACAAGTCTTAAGCTTCAATGTCGATTAAAGTCCTTAAATTCATATTGAAGATGTGTGGTTTCTTCGTGAAGTTCTTTGATGTATTCCTCTAATCTTGAAAGCCCTAAGTGTTGATGAAGTTCTCAATGCAGCAAGGTAACGGTGTATGAAGAGAATGTGCCAAAAGTCCCCTGAAAGTTGGAGGTGGCTATGTGTTTATAGGCAAGCCTGGATAGAAGTTTTTTCGCCCAAGTCCCGAGTCGTGACCGACTCAGGCTAAGTCGTGGCCGACTTAACATAAGTCGTGGTCGGCTTAGCGAGTTAACATGCGCGTGTCTGAACTCATATCACTAGTCTTAGGTCGTTGCCGAGTTAACATGCGCGTGTCAAGTAGCTGTATAGGATTTGCCTTCATTTGCTTGGGTCGTGAACGGCTTGGCATATGTCTTAAGTCGGTTGCGACTTAAGTATAGGTCGTGCACCTTTCCATGTCCTGATCAGTTAGGTCGGCAACTCCCTTAGGTAATTAGATCGGTACTTAAGTTAGGTCAGTAGACTTCCTAAGTCGGCATCCTTTAAGGCATTAGGTCATTATCCATTTAGGGCCTTAGGTCGGGAACTTTGTAAGGGCATTGAGTCGCTGTCCCTTCTGAGTCATTAAGTCGGTAACTATTGAGTCGTCATTCATTTTAGGTCGGCAATGAGCTAAGGCTGTTGGGTCGGTATTTATGTTGAGTCGGTAGCCTCGTTGAAGTGTTAAGTCGGCATACCCTTAGGCCTTAGGTCGGCACCCCCTGTTGAGCTTTAGGTCGGCACGCTTCTAACTGTTAGGTCGGAACCTCTTGATGCACTAGATCGGTGAGTCATGGTTAAGGAGGAGTTAACATTTGCCCCTCGAAGTATACGCCTAAATGTTAGGTCGTGTGCTTCGATAGCCCTTAACCCGTCCCCTCTTAGGTCGGTAGGTCGTATGCGACCTAACTGTTAGACCGTATGTGTTGCTCCGAATTTTCCACCGCAGGGTATAAGTTAACTTTCTTCCTCTTTCTTCGTCACTTATTCTCTTGCCTGATTCCGCCATTAAAGTATTCTCAAATTCCTAGAAGCAATTTCCTTCCAACTATTCACCGATAACCTCTACCATCCATTGCGTAAGTGATTCTATTTCTCTTTCGATCGTAGATTACTTGTCGATTCATGAATCCTGTCGCTCAAACACGAATCGCCTCTCTGTGTGATGCTCCATCAAGAATACCATCGTTTTCGTAATTGATGAAGTTTAGGTTGCTTGAGATGATTGTTGATACAATGAAGGGGGTTTATCGCCTCAGGCTCGATGGTCTTTGATGGCAGGACATCAGATCTGTGACAATTTCAAATTGTTTTATTGGGTTATTGGATTATGTGAATGAAGGCGGCTGCTGATGGAATGGTTATTGGGTTAACGGGTTGAATGTAGTGAGATGTTAGCTCGGAAGCGACTCAGTGAATTTGGGTAGCTTAACATTTGGCCGACCTTACCCTTAGATCGTAGCCAAATTAATTCTTGGGGAAATCTGCCGATTTAACCTTCTACTGATTTAACCTTGAACCGCGGCCAAGTTAATCCCTAAGTCGTGGCCGAGTTAAACCGTTAAACCGTGACCGAGTTGGCTCTTAAACCGCTGCCGAGTTAACACTTAAGCTTTGGGCATGCTGACTTTTTGAGAGCATAGATCCACTTTGAGTTTCTAACTTGAACTGCCAAACTAAGTTGCCTAAATTTTGAACTGCCCCAACTTTAAATTTGCTTGAATCTCATTGTAGTATTTCACAGATCGCATTAACTTATAAGCTGCTAACCTGCTGAAAATAACAAAGAAAGAAAACCAAGGCGAAAATACTGCCATTGACTGCCCACGTCAGATGACAGATTAGTCAAAACAAGACAAGCAACTTAATTATATTGCATGAAATGTTTGTGAATCAATCAATTAGAGTTAAACATTAATGCAAAGTATCAATAATCTGAACTGATTTATCTGCATCAACATCTTACTTGCATATTTAGGCTTAAAACAATAGTCCCTGAATTTCATAACTAACAAATGCTTGCTAGTTTTCATTCCAGTTATATTTGTTTACTGCTTGATTGATTTTACACAACACTTCACACACTTTAGGAAACGTGCACTTTCGTGTTTGAATACCCAGTTGTTTATGTAGAATGACTTCCCACCGAGAAGAAGAAGTGGTAACTCAAGAGGAAGAAACTTTTCCGATAGCTGTTCCCATAGAGAATCCTCCGGAGAGAACCTCGACTATTCTAACTTCGAGAGCGTTTATCCAGCTGCGCACTCAATTTGGCTTTGCTGAAAGTGATGTTCTACTCCCTGGGCCAAGTGATACCGCCGACAATCCTCCCCATGGTTTTGTTGCAGTCAACCGCCAAATGTGCTTAAGTGGGGCGATCCCTCCTTTTAACGACTTCCTTCGAACTCTTCTCCTCCGGTTGACAATCTCTCCGTTTCAACTTCATCCTAATGGCTACGCCATCTTGACGGGGTTGTGTGTTTTGTTCCGAAGAACTCTTGATCGCCTACCAAGTTTTGAAGAAATTCATTATCTGTGCTCGTTTTCAAAGAGTAAAGATCATCCTTCCCTCATTATTGTGAGAAGTGCCAGAAACCGCAAGCTCATTTCCGATCTTACTGAAAGTGTTCATGGATTTTTGAATCAGTTTTTCTTTGCTCGCTGTCCCCCAGGGTTTTATGCCATCTGGAGAGTAGGAAGTAAGATTAGTGTTTCTATTTTTTCCGTTTTGAAACCTTTTCGAGATCCGAACTTTCAGTTGCTAATTTCATTCTTTGTTCCTTTCAGCACTTCCTCTCCCTTCTAGAGATCCAATTCATAAGCAAGTTTTTGAGAGGTTGAGTGCCGTGGCCGCAGAAGAGAGGAGCATAAAATTTCTATTGAGGGATGAATTTTTACATCAACATGGGCTTCTACACGCTTCTCGCTCTATGCATGCTCATGAAGTTCCAACGGAAGTCCCTGATTCTCCGATAAAGACTCCTGAGTCTTCGCTAGTGAAGTGCTCCACTTCTGTTGATGTTGCGGGGCCATCTGATAAACTTGCCCCGGTTATCGAAGAGGAAGAACCCCCTCGATCTACTAGTGAAGGAGTTAAGAAAGCAAGCTCCAAAAAACAAGATGGCGATGATGTTTTTGAGGAGTTGAGCGATTTAATTGTGACATCTCAAGAACTTTTCAAAGATGATGTTTCTAAAACTGTCTCTTCTGTAATCGAGGCGACATCTTCTTTTCAACAGATGTCAACTCCTCCTACTCAAGTTATCACTAGCTCTATTCCACAGAGTGGTTTGTAACTTGATGCGCGTAGTTTACACGTTACATGACACTTTGGATTTCTCATCACTTCTATGCACTTATCTTCTTGTACTTTAAAGATTTCTAAAGCTTATTATTTTAATTTCAGATTCTCCTATGGGGCGCAGCGGCTCGTACTATGATGATTTCCAGCGCTACGGGAGGCGTAGCCAGTATGATTACAGGCGTTACCTTCCTTCTTACAGAGAGTCGGATGAAGAGAGGGCCATCAGGAAAGCCGACGAGAGACGAGCATATGAAGAACGTCGCCGAAGGGAACAAGAAAGACATGATCTTCCCCACAGAGATGATGATACTCAAAAGAGAAAAGCTCATGATGAGAGAGGAAAGAGTCACATAGACGATTCTTCTAGCAAGCGGGCTAGACTTACTGAAGAAACAACTCCTTCAGCTTCTGAACATGTCCCTGCTCAATCTCCTGCTCCCGTTCGCTCCGACATTCAAGCAATCATCAACCGGCCCGCATACCAAGTCGGGCAAGGTCCTCCCACTCTTCAAAGTCGATTTCCTCAGTGGTGCCTGAGAGGGGTTCGATTTGATCTCGACTTGGTTCCTCTCGACAAACCGGCTATGCTGCGAAATCTTGATGCTGTCAGGACCGATATCGAAAGAATGTCGAACTGGCAAAAACTCGTCGACGAACTTCAGAGGGTTAACCGAGCCAATCTCGAGGCCATGCTAACAATGGAGAATGATAAGGCTGAGTGGCAGAAGACTCTCGAACAGCATGACGCCGAAATGAGAAGTATTGCTTCTTACAATGAAAAGCTGGAAGCGGAAGTAGAAAAACTTAAGGAAGAATTAGCTACTTCATCTACTTTCCATTCACAAAAGGAGAGCATGCTTCAACAACAAGTACGAGATGCGCATGCCAGTCAAAGAGCAGTCGAAGATAAGCTTGCATACAAGGAAAAGGTCATAGAAGAATACCGTGCTGAAACTGTACAACTGCGAGAACAGACCGGCTCTCAAAGCTTGGAGATAGAGTTGTTAAAAACTCGACTTGCTATGGCCGAAAAGGAGCGCGACGAGGCTGTTGCTGGTAAACTTGCGGCCGAAGAGGCTCATCAAGCAACCAAAGCTGACATTAGCTCCACATTATTCGATTTTTATCTGCACAGCATTTTGGGACGTGGCAGCCTTGCCTTTCTAGGCCCCAAGTATGAAATCACACTGGCTGAAGTTTGGGAGGCAGCACTTGATATGGTCGGTGGTAAAGGTGCTGGATATGCTGAGTCATCCCTTGAAGAGCATTATCTTGATGATGAAGCCCGTGCCGCTCTTGCCAAGGGAAAGGAGCAGCTTGCCAGAGCGCGGGCCGGGATGGCGGAAGAGGAGCGTTCTAAAAAAGAAGTACCGCCTACTACGTCTGAACGTCCTCTAGTTTCTCCCGAGGTGGACATTACAGGCTCTAGTGCTCATTCGCCGCCTCCTACAAGAACCGGGGTAATTACCCCTACTGATGAAGAGGCTTTGGAGGACATTGGGGCTCAGAATTATGAGATTGAACTGACGAAGCCAACATCTTCAGGTAATTTCGACATTGGTCCGATTCAAGTGGATTACCTGCTTATTCCTCAAAAATTTGATGAGCTTCTCGATTACCTCTTGAATCTCGATGAACCCATATCTCCCTTCTTTCGGGAAGATACTAACATTTTCAATTTTTCTTCTTCTGCAGTTGAAGCAACAAGTGCCGTGCAGACTTCGCCTTCTCTGGTTATTCCTCCTCCATCTCTTCAGGTGACTCCTCCTTCTGCTTCACAACCTGGGTCACAAGAGGAGAAAATTGAGGCTCTTCATGGTTTGGATGACCCTATTGCTTCGCAGGAGCAAAAAGATGAGGGACTCGAAGGAGGCGAGATCTCTCCGGAGCGGACTCCTTCTGACGACGTAGTTTTGTCCGCTCTCGTTACTCCGGGGAGTGAGTCTTCCTCGAAGAAAAGAAAGAAGCATGGGACATCGAAGAGGAGGGGGAAGAAAATTATCACCACTGAAGAGGAACCGGAAATTGCACCAGTTGCACCTCCCTCCCCTTCTTCCCTTATGCCTTCAGACCAACCTGAAAGACCTGAAAAGCTAACCACTCGGCCGGGTAAAGGGTCTAAAGGCGGCAAGAAGAAATAAAGAGTTGAGCTTTTTGATTCCTTTTTTGTGTAATGGTCGGATGTTATGCAGGTACCGGCCCCTGCTTTTTATTTTGAAACCTGTATCTGCAATATCTGCAATTGAATAAAATGATTCTTTATTTGTACAGACTTTTGTTTGAATTTGAGAATGCATTTATTATTCATTTTTGCACAAGTTTATTTATACGATGTTGCGGTGAGCTTGTGGTATGTTGTTTGAGCGTACTTTACCGACATAGTTATACCGCTTTGTATGTAACTATACCATGTTGCCCCTATACCATGAGCTTACTGCAATATCGTATACTTTGAGGGGACTTGCACTCTCGTTTTCTAAAGAATAATTACTTCATTCTCGAAGAGAATTTTCGTAGAGTGCAACTTCCTTCATATAAGCTTCTACGCTTTGTCCTTCGAAGAAATCACTTTTTCCTTTTGCGTATGTATATATTTTGCCAAGTGAATTCTTCTATGTGGTAAAGCGGACCTCTGAACGTACTTTAACTTTCTTTCCCCTTTTTTTTTTTTTTTTAGAATAGGTAAAGTCATCAAGTACGCTCTTGATGAGGATTTTTCTTTTTTCTTTTAGTAAAAATTTGTGCCTCTGCGGAGAGATTTTTTCACGTTTCAACACTTGGAAGTTTTATTTCAATCTTGGTGAAACGTGTTCCTCCAAAGAGTTGTGCCTTTGAAGAAAGCCTTTTCACGTTTCAGCACTTGGAAGTTTTATTTCAATCTCGGTGAAACGTGGGCTTCTGAAGAGGTCTTTCTTTTTAATTGTGTCCCCGGGAGGGGGTTGTACCTCTGAGGAGGGATTTCTCACGTTTCAACACTTGGAAGTTTTATTTCAATCTTGGTGAAACGTGTACCTCCAAAGAGTTTTCCTTCGAAGAAAGCCTTTTCACGTTTCAACACTTGGAAGTTTTATTTCAATCTCGGTGAAACGTGGGCTTCCGGGAAGGTCTTTATCTTGTTTTGTATTTCAACTTTGGTGAAGTGAAATTCCGAAGAGCGGTTACGACACTTCAACTCCTGGTGAAATGGGCCTCCGAAGAGGGCTTTTATTTTGTTTGCATTTCAACTCTGGTGAAGTGAAATTCCGAAGAGCGGTCATAACACTTCAACTCCTGGTGAAATGGGCCTCCGAAGAGGGCTTTTATTTTGTTTGCATTTCAACTCTGGTGAAGTGAAATTCCGAAGAGCGGTCATAATACTTCAACTCCTGGTGAAATGTGCCTCAGAGAGGGTTTTCATCGCCTGGAAGTTACTCTCTCATGGTTGGAGGGTCATGACTCCTCCAATCGTTTTTGTTGAGTAGAGAACTTTCTTTTTTGTGGCGTATGACCCATTAGAGGTCTTTATCCTCCGAAGAGTCGTGCCTCCGAAGAGGACTTGTGCTGCCGATGATAGCTTTGGTCGTTCCTCTGTTCACTTGCTTATGCCTTTTCAATGATCCTCTGCCCCCCCTTTTTTTTTTACAAGTAACTTGTTTAATCCATGGAAGTGTGCTTCATTGTCAGGCAATTTCGTGAGAACGAGCACTAGCTTTTTAATTGGATGTTTGTTTGTTCAAACGATCTCAATTTATTAGCAAAGACTCGTTTCTGTCGAAATCATAGGCTATTCAATTGAAGTACTTCCTATCTAGGATTTGAATTCGGGGCTCTTGTGACTTGGAATTAGGCGAGAATCATTTGGTCTTTTTATGTGCAAGTTTCACTTCCATTGTCTGCAAAAATTCAAATCGACATTTCAGCAATTACATTCTATGTACCTTTTATATCGAGAATAAAGCAAACATGTAATAATAATAAGGAACACAAGATTTATAGTGGTTCGGCCATGAAATTGGGCCTACATCCACTTTATATTCTTTCATTATTTACTTGCATCAGTTTTACAATTGCTTTCAATTACAAGAATCATACATTCATAATTCTTTTTACAATGTTTCAACAAAATTTTCAAGTAAAGTATGGACGCAAATGGTTGCTGTTCCATGCCCTTGGAATTTGATCTCCATCAACAGTGGTGAGTTTGAATGTGCCGTCAAGAAGCTTCTGACCTATTACATACGGTCCTTCCCAATTTGGCCCAAACACACCTGTCGCTGTCATAATTCTCTTCAGGACTAGGTCTCCAATCTCAAAGCTGCGTTGGCGAACTTTGGAATTAAAATGTCTGGCTATTCTTTGCTGATGAGCTGCAATTCTGAGATTGGCCTCATCTGTTTTTTCATCAAGGAAGTCTAGCGCTTCAAGCTGTAGCCTTTTATTTTCTGCTTGATTGAAATGGATCCTTCTGTGTGAAGGAACCTCTGTTTCTACCGGGATCATTGCTTCCGAGCCGTATGCTAATGAGAAAGGAGTGTGCCCAGTCGCAGTTTTGTGAGTGGTTCTGTATGCCCATAGTGCAAGCGGTAGCTTATCGACCCAACCACCTTTTGCTCTTTCAAGTTGCTTTTTGATGGTTGATTTGATGATCTTGTTTACTGCTTCCACTTGCCCGTTTGCCTGCGGATGAGCAACTGCTGAAAAGCTTTTCTGGATTTTGAATCGCTTGCAAAAATCTTGGAATTCCTCGCTTTCAAACTGAGTACCATTGTCTGTGATTATTTTCTGAGGCACACCATACCTGCAAATGATATTCTTGGTTACGAAACTTATCATCTTCTTAGAGGTGATAGTAGCCAATGGTTCAGCTTCAGCCCATTTAGTAAAGTAATCAACTGCAACAATAGCATATTTAATCCCTGATTTGGCAGTTGGTAGCGGCCCAATGAGATCCATTCCCCAAATCGCAAACGGCCATGGACTGACCATCTGTGTGAGTTCGGTAGAAGGTGCTCTAGGAATTTTGGCAAATCTTTGGCATCTGTCACATTTTCGGGAGTAATCTGCAGCATCTCGATTAATTTCTGGCCAAAAATATCCATATCGGAGAATTTTCTTTGCTAATGTTTGGCCACCTGAATGATCACCACATTCGCCTCCATGTACCTCAGCTAGGATTGTTTTGGACTCCTCCCTGGATACACATCGAAGCAATGGCATTGAAAATCCCCGTCTGTATAATCGGCCATCCTGAATTACATAGCGAGAGGTTTTCCTTAGTAGCTTCCGTCTCTCTATCGAATTTTCTGGCAGAGAACCTCTGAGTAGGTAGTCCAGTATTGGAGTCATCCATGACTCTTGCTCTTGAGATACATTCATAATCCAGTCAATATCCATCTCGTCTATACTTGGTGCTGAAAGGACTTCTACGGGAACCAATCCCAATAGTTGAGCTTCACCAGAACTTGAATACTTTGCGAGGGAATCTGCCTTCGTATTCTCTTCTCGGGGAATATGGCTTATTGAATAATGATTGAGTTCACATAGAAGTTCCCAAGCTTTTGACAAGTAGGAAGGCAAGTTTCCACCTTTTGTTTGAAATTCCTTCTTGACTTGGCATACAATAAGCTGAGAATCACTGAAGATCTGTAATGCTCGAATGTTTAGCTCTTTAGCGATTTTCAGACCTGCAATAAGAGCTTCATATTCTGCTTCATTGTTTGTTGAAGGAAATTCCAATCTTAGTGCATAGCATAATGACCGACCTTCAGGAGTTTCAAGTACCACCCCTGCTCCAGAACAGTAGTCATTTCTTGCGCCATCAACATATAACTTCCACTGGATTGGGGAATCATTGATCGCTTCTTCCTCACCATTACCTTTCTATGTGAATTCTGCAATGAAATCAGATAAAGCTTGTCCATTGATTGCTTTTCGGGGGTGATAAGTGATGTCATATTGACTGAGTTTAATGTTCCATTTTAGAAGGCGACCCGAAGTTTCAGGGCGAAATAGGACTTGCTTTAGAGGTTGATCAGTGAGTACTCTGATAGGATGAGCTTGGAAATATTGCCTCAGTTTCCTTGGTGCAACTAGTAGGCAATAGGCGAGTTTTTCCAACTTGGAGTAATTCAGCTCTGCCCCAGTGAGTCTTTTGCTGATATAGTAAACCGGATGTTGAATCCTTTTGCCCCAGGAGTTTCCATATGACGGATCAACTCATCGAAGGCTTTTTGGCATTCGGAAGTCCATTCAAAATTCTTCTTTCCTTTCTTCAGGGCGTCAAAGAATGGGATGCATTTATCAGTGGCTTTGGAAATGAACCGACTCAGGGCGGTGACCTTTCCGTTGAGACTCTGCAATTCCTTCTTCGTTCTAGGAGCTTTAACTTCTTTCAAGGCAGTAATTTGAGCTGGACTAGCCTCAATGCCCCTAGCACTAACGATAAAACCTAAGAACTTTCCGGACTCGACCCCAAATGTACATTTCAGAGGGTTAAGTTTCATTCTGTATTTCCGAAGGACTGCGAACATTTCTGCTAAGTGTTCAATGTGATCCGCTGCTTTCCTAGACTTCACTAACATGTCGTCGACGTAGACTTCCATAGTTTTGCCCAATTGCGGTTTGAACATAGCATTAACAAGTCTTTGGTAGGTTGCCCCTGCATTTTTCAATCCGAAGGGCATAACTCTGTAGCAATAAAGTCCAACATCTGTGATAAAGCTTGTATCCTCCTGATCCGGCTCGTGCATCATGATTTGGTTATAACCGGAGTAGGCATCCATGAAAGATAACAATTCATGTCCCGCAGTTCCGTCTACCAGTTGATCGATCCTGGGTAACGGGAAGCAATCTTTAGGGCAAGCCTTGTTTAGATCAGAAAAATCGATGCACACTCTCCATTTTCCATTAGCTTTCTTGACCAGCACAGGAATTGAAACCCAATTCGGATATGTAGATTCTTTGATGAAGTTATTTTCCATGAGTCGATCAACTTCTTCTTTTAATGCTGCTGACCTTTCTGGACCTTGGGTTCTTCTTTTCTGTTTAACTGGCGTAAACTTTGGGTCAATATTCAGAGCGTGTACTGCAACTTCTGGAGATATTCCACACATATCGGCATGAGTCCAAGCAAAGACATCCAGATTTGCTTTCAGGAAAGATATCAAGATATTCTGAATTGACACATTAAGCTGTGAACCCACATTCAACATCTTATTTGGGTCCTTCGGGTCAACAGATACCGGAACTGTCGTTTCCACCGGTACCACTCTATTCTCCCCTGCACTGGCTTTTCTGGGATCCATTTCTTTCCGTGCCCCGCTGTGCTCGCCAGTGCAGGGTCCGCCCCGTAATTGCTACAAGGCTGGTTCCTTGATGCGGACCGGAGTGGCCGCATCCTTTCCCATTTCCCTCTTTCTTGACTCTCGCAACTCTGTCAAATAGCACTCTCGCGCAGCATTTTGATCCCCTTTTATAACTCCTACTCCATTGTCTGTAGGGAATTTAATAGTGAGGCACCATGGGGCTAGAATAGCTTTGAATGCTGCGAGCGTTGGACGGCCAAGGAAAGCATTATATGCAGAAAATTCATCGACAATCACAAATGTTTGCTTGCGGACCACTTTCCTTTCTCCTTCCCCAAGTTCTACTAGCAGATCGATGGTTCCTATTGGTTGCTTTGGCTCCCCGGTGAAGCCAGCGATCTTCTGCGATGAGGCTTGTACATCGACCATAGGGATTTTCATTTGGTTGAATGTCTTCTTGAAGAGGATATTACATGATGCTCCGCAGTCAATGAGAACTCTTCTGACAATGGCCGGTCTAATACCAGCAAAGATGACCAAGGGATCTAGGGTAGGAGCTTCGATACCTGAGGAATCTCTGGCTCTGAAAATAATATCATCACTGAAAGTTTTCTGTTGTTTCAGGGGCGTAGTGTCTTCTAAAACAAAGACGTCTTCTTCGGCTGGAACATATTTCAAAGCTCTGGCATATCTCTCCATCTCTCCCCAGCTCTTGCCAGCTGGGTGAGGCCCTCCTGTAATGACATTGATAATGGGCCTTCCAGATTCATGCCCCGTAGCTTTCTCACCTATCCTAGGCTGATGAACAGGAGCCTGTTGCCCCTGACTTGACGATGCAGGATTGTTGCTATTCTTTTTCACAAATTGCTGCAGCTTGTTTTCTCTTAGCAATTCTTCAATCAGATTTTTCAACTGGCGGCACTCATCAGTCTCATGACCGGGTTGATTATGGAAGCGGCAGAACTTCCCACTTTGTATAGCCTTTTTTCCGGTCCTCAAAGGGATAGGTTTAGGGAGGTCAACAGAATCTTTAATGGCAAGGAAGATATGCTCCGGCGTGTCTGATAAAGGAGTATACTCTGATGGCTTGAAGGATCGGGGCTTCTTCAGATTATTCTATTTCTTCCCATTGTTATTTTCCCTTTTTTGCCCTACAGATTCAATCTTGCGTGGTGCAACAGTGTTATCTTCAGCTTTTTCTGACACTGCCTTCACCGGTACAGGACGGCTCTCCAGGCGTATGAATTCGTCTGCCTTTTTGTAGAACTTTTCGAGGGAGGTTGGCTCCTTCATGTTTAACCATTTCCCAAATTCGCTCGACTTATCAATAGCCCTCATCAGATAAGTCAATATCATTCGCGGTTCAGCATTGTCCACCTCTGCCAGCGCTATATTAAAGCGGTTCAAGAAAGATCTGATAGATTCACCAGGATTATGTTCTATACTTGACAATGACATGATGTCTTTGGCCTTTGAAGCATATAGTCTAAACTGTTCCTTGAACTTTCGGGTCAAGTCTGAAAACTGATCAATAGATCGGACTGGCAACTTGGTGAACCACAGTAGAGCCACACCTTCAAGGTATACGGGGAAATATCGGCACTTTATCTCGTCTGAGGCCCTGGCACCTGTCATGTGCCAATCATATTTATACAAGAATTCATTCGGATCACTTGTCCCTTTGTAAGCTGGGATAGTTGGAGGGACAAACTTCCTTGGAAACTCCGCCTTTAAGATTTTCTCAGTAAATGGAGTTTTACTTGGGGCGAAACCCCATTCTTTCTCATCTTCAACCCTCTGCATACTTTCTCTCATGATTTGCCGGACCATCCCAGAAAGATACTCCTCATCATGTCGAGTTCCCGATCCACCAACCTCAGGAAGCGTTTGCTCAAAGGGACTGGCAGCCCTTTCTGGAGCATTCCTTTCGTTAGCATTATGAATGTTTCTAGCATAATTCCTTTCATTACCAGCCGGTTGATTGTTTGCCCCGAGCAAATCATTCAACTTATTCAGAATTAGAGCATTTTGGGCACTCTGAGCCTCTAATTGTGCATTTTGGGCGTTTATCTGCTGGTTTAGCCCTAGAATCACAGCATCCAACTCCGCTTTCGTAACTCCAACTGATGGAGTGGGTTGATTAGGTACAGGGGAAGCGAAGGTTCCCTCTTGAATGTTTCCAGATCTGACAGATCTACTTTTCCTTCCAGGAGCCATAATCTCAGATAGACTTCTGGTTTTTAAGGAAATTCTTTCTACAAATCTCTGTGAAGCAATGATGATAGTTGCCCTGAGTTCAGTTCTCAGTGAAAGCACCAAAAATGTTAACGCTAAAATGTGAACGCTAACACCCCGGTGTGTGAAGTGTAGTTGTGAAAGCACCACCCAATAGATCGGGAAAGAATTACAAGCAAATAATAGCGGAAAAGCAGTAAACAACAACAATTTTATAGTGGTTCGGCTTAAGGGTATAGCCTACGTCCACTCTAAGTACTTTTATTAATAATCCTGTTACAAGCTGATACAATTCTTCTCAAGTACAATATACTTCAAGTTACAAGTGATTTGGAACAAGTCTTAAGCTTCAATGTCGATTAAAGTCCTTAAATTCATATTGAAGATGTGTGGTTTCTTCGTGAAGTTCTTTGATGTATTCCTCTAATCTTGAAAGCTCTAAGTGTTGATGAAGTTCTCAATGCAGCAAGGTAACGGTGTATGAAGAGAATGTGCCAAAAGTCCCCTGAAAGTTGGAGGTGGCTATGTATTTATAGGCAAGCCTGGATAGAAGTTTTTTCGCCCAAGTCCTGAGTCGTGACCGTCTCAGGCTAAGTCGTGGCCGACTTAACATAAGTCATGGTCGGCTTAGCGAGTTAACATGCGCGTGTCTGAACTCATATCACTAGTCTTAGGTCGTTGCCGAGTTAACATGCGCGTGTCAAGTAGCTGTATAGGATTTGCCTTCATTTGCCTGGGTCGTGAACGGCTTGGCATATGTCTTAAGTCGGTTGCGACTTAAGTATAGGTCGTGCACCTTTCCATGTCCTGATCAGTTAGGTCGGCAACTCCCTTAGGTAATTAGATCGGTACTTATGTTAGGTCAGTAGACTTCCTAAGTCGGCATCCTTTAAGGCATTAGGTCATTATCCATTTAGGGCCTTAGGTCGGGAACTTTGTAAGGGCATTGAGTCGCTGTCCCTTCTGAGTCATTAAATCGGTAACTATTGAGTCGTCATTCATTTTAGGTCGGCAATGAGCTAAGGCTGTTGGGTCGGTATTTATGTTGAGTCGGTAGCCTCGTTGAAGTGTTAAGTCGGCATACCCTTAGGCCTTAGGTCGGCACCCCCTGTTGAGCTTTAGGTCGGCACGCTTCTAACTGTTAGGTCGGAACCTCTTGATGCACTAGATCGGTGAGTCATGGTTAAGGCGGAGTTAACAACACTCATATTTATTTCTATTAATTTAACTCACATAAGATATTTTAGTTTCGACTAGAGTGTTTTGTTTTTTAATTTTCTTGGGTCAGTCCGAGGATTTCAGGATTTGAAGATTTTCTGGAGGAAGAAGACGAAGATTTGGATTACTATTTTTTATTATAATATTCCACTACATTCACACTGTTCCGCTGCGTAAGTTGATATTCTATTGTATGTGAAACTCTGCTACACGTTGTATAAGTATAATAAAATATTTTGTAAACAGCCTCATGAACTATATATTTGATTATTATATTTTATCGTTCCGCTGCAAGATTCTGTTTTATTCTTTTTCTTTCTCTGCTTTTTCTTATTTACCCCATAACAATCCGCCCTTTTATATGGTTTAAGTCTGACGTTTGTGGTTTATCGTCGATTTAAAGCGTACGAAAAGGCGGGTTGTCACATCTGGTATCAGAGCTTAGGTTTGGCGATAAACCTTAGCCTTATGGGGTTTGACTCTTTACTAATAGGGTAGTAATACCCTATGATGAGTCGCTGAGTGTATATATATATGAGAGAGCGTATTTGTTAGTGTTATAAAAAGTTTTATTATTGTGTTAATCTATTCCGTTTTGTGTTTATAAATTCTGGTTGATGCATGGGACGCTATGACATCAATAGGGATTTTTAAACACTTAATAGGACAGACCGACATAATATTTGATTTAATATATGTGAATGAAATAATTTTGCCTATTATATTTTCTATATATATAAAATAAATTTTATAAATGATATATATATTTTGTTGCAATAATTGGTTGTTAGTTAATATAATTTATAAATAGTAGTGAAATGAGATTGAAAATAAAATAAATGAAGAATTAAGGAATTTAGAACTTAAGTTCCGATGTTTTGAATATTTCTTTCGAATGATTTTGGAATATAGTAGTAATATTTTAGAAGTATTTTCTCATATAAATATTTCATCATAATTTGAAAGAATTGTTTTAAAGAAATTTTGGAAAAAGAAATAAGTTCTGTACTACCCTCTCTGTCGCTGGAAAATAATTTCGGTGATGGCGGCCGCATCATCGACATTCATTTTCAAGTTTCGAAGTGGGAAGGCCACTGTAGCAGTTTTACTGTAGATTTATTTTGATAAACTGTCACAACCCAACTTCCTATCTCTAGGAAGTCGCATCGCTAATAAGAAAGAAAGGGATAGAGAATAGAAAGAAAGAGAAGAAAGAAGAAACAACACATCAGAATCTAAACAACGGAACGAATAAATTATATTGATAACATAAAATATTTTACATAGTTTACAACCACTATCAGAGTACACAGATAATACAACCCATATTAGACAGTTATAAACACCTGTCTAGTTATTACAACTCAAATCAGTACAAGAAACAACTCAGAGAAAACACACAGCGGGAAACTATAAATATCTACACGCAGAAGCCTCCTGCTCCATTTGCTCCTCCATAATTCGTCAAAGCTAACCTGAATCCTAATCTGAATCCCTTGGCTACTCGTAAAAATTTGAGTACCCAAGAGTTTATGGAAAACAAAAATAAACTCCGGGTCAGACATGGGTCTGGTGTGAGTAACAGGTTAAAGTTGCTTAACTTTCAAAAACCTTTGAAAAGAAAGGTATCACGTAAGACTTCCCACACATAAACATGGAAAAGTTTTTACCTTACGCTAACCAAAACATTTGATAGGAAATCCGATAATATTATAATAGTGTCTAGGGTTTTCAAATAAATATGAAATAGCCGAAATTGTTACATTATTAAATTCCAGCTACTAGCCACAAAAGTGGGTAATACAATCAAAACCGTTCGCACTTATTGGATTTTGGATTCCATACAATGGCAGGGCTACTGGGGTACCGCCCGTCACACTACATGGCCTAGATCACCGTACCGAGGAGTACTCCCACTCCCTTGCAACACAAGGCCGGACCCATTCCTTACTGAACAGTTTCGAACAAGACAACCCCAGCAGTTGTCGCGAATTAACTGCCCACACAGCCGAATATAAAGGGACCTCTAGACAGGTATCAATCTTGCTCTCCAGTGGGAGCTACCTACGAAGCCTTGCTGCACCTCCCCTGTTTTATCCATTCCCGGTTGATGAGGCTTGAGGTTACGATTACCATTATAGGATACATCACTTAGAATGCTCATCGTCCGCCCGACGATGTTCTAAAAGCATTCAATCCATACAAGTTCGTTTCGGGTTCGAACGAAACCGAGGGCACTATCTCGTTGCACTTATTATTGGAATCACCCTCAGAGTCAACGACCATAGCCCTTGCACTCTGATTCACCATCTCGAATCTATAAGTACTATTCCGTCAAACTCATTACGGAATCACCCACAGAGTTATACTGACGTATAGCCCTTACACCTCGAGTCTTCACTTGCTCCATTTGGATTAACGACCTAACGTTTAATTGGAATCGATATGGTTTTCGGATTCCAAATATGGAAACCCGATCCCGGTCTCATCGAAATCCAAAGCGTGTCTTTTAGGTCCAAGTTGTTTTAAGTTTAAAACAATTAAATCTAAACTATCTATATTCACACAGATAGATAATTCATATCATCATAATAGATAATTATCAATATTATCATAAACAGGTGATCATCACGAATTGATAATCTATATTATCATCATCCATAGATAACTCATATCATCATCATAATGCAACCAATGCATCCATAACATACAACACTATTTATCTCATGTCTGAGATTCAAACCATTCAGGGCAAACCATATCATCCATTCATAAGCAAAGATCCATAATCACACCATCTATAATTAATTTAAAATGAATTAAATTAATTACTTATATCTCTAATTAATTTAAAGTGAATTAAATTAATTACCTATCTTAAATTAATTTAAAATGAATTAAATTAATTACTTCCTTATTTTAAATCTTGCTTACCAAACCCTTAATTGATTATCAATCAATTAAATCATTATCCTCAAATTAATTACCTTAATTAATCACCCTTGATTAATTATCCTTTAATTACATTCAAATAATTATCTTTAATAAATTTTACAAATTAATTATCCTTAACCAAAATTAGTAATTAACCTTTAATTACTTCCTTAATTAATTAATTATAATTAATTACATTGGTCCTTAATTAATTACATTAATTAATTACTTCCTTAATCACTAATCATTGATTAATTAATCTTAATTAATTATCCTTAATTACATCATTAATTATATTAATTAATGATCCTTAATTAAATATAAATTAATTACTTATTTAAATTAATTACA
The DNA here is from genome assembly GCA_030765085.1 of Allium cepa. Classification (NCBI taxonomy): domain Eukaryota; kingdom Viridiplantae; phylum Streptophyta; class Magnoliopsida; order Asparagales; family Amaryllidaceae; genus Allium; species Allium cepa. Next base: position 602,717,088 of record CM060945.1, on the reverse strand, counting down.
TTAAGTAATTAACCTTACTTAAACCAAAATTATTTAACACTTTTGATTAACCATATTCAGCAATTAACAAATCTTAATTACTTTCTTAATCAGTCCTAAATTAATTATATTTAATAATAAATTATATTGATTAATCATTCTTGATTAATCTCATTTATAATTAATTACCTTTAATTAATTACATCACTTAATTATTTCAAAATACTTAATCAATGCTTAAGTTAATTACACTAAGTAATTAATTATTAATTACTTCACAAAGTAATTAATCCCAAATATCATACTTTAATTAATTACTTCCGGTAATTTACTTAACTTATCAACCCATTTAATGATTATTCTAAATTAATTAAACTTAATTAATTAATTTAAACTAATCTAATTAATAAATTAATTACAAAGTTAATTATTCCCATAAAGTAATCATACTTAATTAAGTTTCATAATTGATTATTTAAATTAATTAATCCAATTAATTATCAAAATTAATTACATTAATTAATAAATAAATAATCACAAGTTAATGATCTTCATTAACTTATTAATAAATTCTTAATTATCTTTCTTAAATATTTAACTTAAATTAATTACAAATTTAATTATCCTTAATTAAATTATTTCAAATCTTTAATTAATTAAACAAATTAATTAATTAATTAAATTATTTAAATTACCTTACTAATTTAATGAAACAAAAATCATTAAATTTTTAATTTACTTAAAATAAAACATTACTTATTAATGATTACTTTATCATAAATAAAGTAACTTAAAACAATTTAACTTAAGATTGTTTTCAAATTACATTTTAAATTTTGAATTTAAATTGAAAACCAAACTTAACTTTATCAAAGTTTTAAAAACATTCTAAAAACCTTTAAACTTATACTAAATAATTCCTTATTTATAAAAGAAATTTACACCCTTGATAAATTTTAAGATTTCAAATCATAATTAGAATATGTTTCAACAACTAAAACATTTTAAAAATTTTAAAAACTACTTTTATTTTCAGAAACATGATTCCAATCTGAATCATATTTCCAGATTTAACTTATGTTTAAATCTTCTACTCCAATTTTAAACCCTTATCTTAAAATTCAATTTAATTAAACTCCTTTAAAGTTGTTAAACATTTTAATTTATAAATTTAAATTGGATTTCAAAACTTGGATTCAAACTCAGTTTGAAAACCATATTTTAAATTTAAGTTTTAAATTTAAGTTTTAAATCCTGTTTTCAACCTTGCACATATTTTTTTTTAAAAAAAAAAACTCAATTTCTTTTAAACTGGAAATATACAGGTTTCCAAAGTAACCTGTAATATTTAATTTAAAAAGTTTGAATTAGATTTAAAAACTGAAATTCAACTTAGATTGAAAACCATTCTTTTAAATTTTGTTTTAATTCCTTCATAGAAAACCTGCATCTAGATTTTAGACAAACTTTAAATTAAAACTACAGGTTTTAAAAACCTGTAATTTCAGAAAGCAACCCGAGTTCCCCCTTAATTTACTTCGGGTAATACCATGAACTGCTCTGAGTAAAATCTCGATTTACTCGAGTATTAACCCGAGACAAAAGAAAACACTACAACCCAAACAAAACACCTGACACACTTCTATTCACCGTGCATATGCACGGTGGCTGTAGCCACCTCCGACCACCACTAAATCAACCAGCAAGTCGACGTCCATCTCTGCATCACCATGCGACCATCAAACCCCTCAATTCCACTCGAAAACGAATTCGAGTTTCCCAATCCAAACCCTGGCAGTAAAAGGCACCTCCACCCCAAACCTGTAAAACACCTCACTCTCTCTCCTCCTATCACCGGCGGTCTTGAAACCCCGTCCAACCCTACTCCAATACCCAAGCTACCATCTCCTCGAATATTGTAGTGCTCGAACCTCTATACTCTTCATACCGATCAAAATTTCTCACTGCCTAGAAACTAGGTTTAGAAACAAATTTTGACCATCACCTTCACCACAGTGCATTACCACCACCACCACCATTTTAATGTCATCTCTGACCTCTAATCTATCATCTAAAGCAACCATGACCACCCTGTCCCTTGTGATCATCAGTAAAAAATCCCAAACCCAATTTCCAGAAAACCTAAAACTGCTTCTTAAATCCATCATTAAAATTTGTGATTTTATTTTAAAAACTTAAATTTGTATAAGCATTCAGATGTTCATCCTGAATTAATGATTTCAAAGGTTTACATTTACCCCAAATTTAAGTTTCTCAGCTTATTTTGGTTTTTATTTCTATACAATACCTAGTATTTTTTACTCAGACAAATTTTAAATTTGATTTAAGTTCAAACATGCAATTTTTGTTTATAACACGGATTCTAGTAGTATCTAGAATTCAGGGTTTAGAATTATAAATCAATAGTTGAGTCTTTGTTTTGTTCTTAAAAGGAAAAAAAAGAAGAAAAAAAAAACTGGTAACAGAGAATGTTACAGACATTCACATACATGCATATCCTAAATGCATAGAAATTTCATTTTATAAACATTCAACAAATCATTCTTGTTACAGGGAAAATCATGCAATGGATTTATACTTTATTCCATTCTATTTTTCTAAAAAGAAAAGGTAGTTACTCACCTATGTTTTGAAAACTATTCTGTAAGCAGAGCACAAATTTCCTGAAATGCTTTAGACAAAACTTGAATTGCATTTACTTCCATGCTTTAAAAAGAACTGACTTGCTTGCATTTAGATCTGCATGCAAGTTAATGGGACTTGAACTTGCTTCAGATCTTAAGTTGATGGAATTTACAGGTTAAAAATTGCTTTGCAGGTTTGGTTGAAATCCCGTTAAAGGCCCTGCATGCTCTTCTTTTTTTTTTCACAGGATTACAAGATATTGATTTGGGGTTATGAGAATTTGGAATACACTTTTGTTTCAGATTTGATTTTAATTGAGAAATTTTTCTTATCTTAGAAAAAAATGAACATTAGAAAAATGAGGGTGAAGAAAACATGTTTTATACAAGTGTGAATGATTTTTTAAAAAAAAAAATTAAAAGAAAATCAAAATAAAAGACACTTGTAAAAAGAATTAACACTTGTCATAAACACAACTTAGTTTAATAACATGTGTCTTAAGTATATTTAATTTATTTGTTTTCATTTATTTTAAAGGTAATTGAAATCTTCTTTATTTATTAAACACATATAAAGTAGTTTCATAAACAAATGTATATGTATTTCTCTTAAATGAAATAAAACAATTTATATAAAAGTGAAAACTTATTTACAAGATTCATAGATAAATTTATTAATTTGAATTTCAAAATGAATTCAAATTCAAATGCTATTTATACATTTAAAATCCAATTTTAAAACTAATTTATATTAACATATTTAATTTGACAATAATAATTTTTTCTTTTAAAACATATCTTCATTTATACATTTATTATTATTAGAAAATAACTCATTTATCAATTTTAAATTATTTATAAAGAAATTATAAATTACTTGTCTTATTTATCTCAATCAAAAGAATTAATGTTTAATATATTAAAAGTATCTTAAATTTTCATATAAATTCCAAATTATAATTATTAAGCTATATTTAAAACAAATAAAATAAACTTTTATTTATCTTATTAAAATTTAAACTATATTTAAAATACAATTGTACAATTTAAAACAATTACTTTAAGTATTTAAAACAATTAGTTATCTATTAAATAAAATAATAATCTCCAAATCATTTAAAATGAATATTAGAATTTAAAAATAAGATTTTATTTGTTCATTTATCTTCAAATCAAACTTATCCATTTACAATATAAATATATATAAATATATATAAATATATTTACATATATTATAAATAGGAATACAATTATTAGCTTTTTAAAGATAAAATTCATAAATTACACATTTATTTAAATTGGATTATTAAATCAAGTAAATTTTTATTAAAATTTTACCAAATCAATTTAATTTTAAATATAGATTATTAAATTGATATTGCTAAAATTTCCGGGATATCACATAAACAAATATAAAATTTAAATTGTTTTAAATATAATTGGATATATAAACTGGAAGTATATGCATTTATCTATTATTTTAAAATGATTTGAAATTAAACCCGGTACTTAAATTCTTAAGTTTCCATTAATTAATAGATTCAATTCTTGTAGTGAAATGGAAAGTAACTAATTAATAATTGGAACCTTTAATTAAAAAAAAAAGATAAATGCGAAGTTATAAATAAAATTTAAAGAAAGCTGAAATTTGTAACTTATAAAACAAAGATGCAATTATTGAACATTAAATTAAATTAAAAGATGAGATAAAACTTGTATAAGTTTCGTTTGCATTTTTTTAACATATATATAACTTACCAAAAGATGTAAAAAGTTGAAATGTTAATAAGAAAATATAATGGAAGTTGTACAAGTAAATTATGGATGAAAGTGTTCAATGAATTTCTTTAATAAATAAGAATTTGATGTTGAAATGGTTATAAACTTAAGTTATAATTGAAATGTACTATAATAAAATATGGTAGAAAGTAAGTATTGTAAGTAAGCAATTAGAAACTTAAACAAATGAATGTAAATGCTAAGCCATTGAATAGAACATGAATTCCATTAATAAATGAAAGGAAGTTAGCAAGTAATGAAAAAAATGAAGGTGAGTATTAATTGAATAAAAAGGAAATCAAACCTTAAATGTATGAAAAGAAATTATTAAGAATGAGTTTAATCTATTTCTGAATTGGTTGGTTGTTGTTTTGGTTTATGGTTTTTAGGCAAGGATGCTTTAAAATTTGTTTGGATGTATGAATAATCTATTTAGCTTCGTCTAAGACTGTTGAGTAAATGGTGCACTAAGTAGTTTATTTTCCATTCTTTGCAATTTAAAGTTTGAACCCGAACAACTATTTGTTTGTTGATATGAGTGAATGGTTGATGTGTGTTGATTTATGTGATGGTTGGTTCTTATTGCAAGTGATGGTTGGTGTTAACGCTAAAAATCGAACGCTAACACCCCGGTGTGTGAAGTATGAATGTGAAAGCACCACCTGATAGTTCGGGAACAGAATATCAGCAAAAACAACAGAAAATACAGTAGGAGACAGCGATTTTATAGTGGTTCGGCTTAAGGAGTAGCCTACGTCCACTTTAAGTGTCTTTATTACTGATCTTGTTACAAAAAAAATACAATGCTCTTCAAGTACAAATCTCCTTAGTTACAAAACACTTTGAGCAAGTTGCTTAAGCTTCGATGTAGATGAAAGTCTTCGAATCCATGTCGGATGTGTGAAAGTCTTACAAAGTAGCTTGTAGTGTTCTTTGAAACTACAAGTGTAAAGTTGGTTTAGAAACTGGTAGAGTATCGGCGCTAGGAGAGATTGTCCAAAAAAGGTCCCTTGAAAGTTGGAGATGGCAATGTATTTATAGAGAATTCTGGGCAGGAAACATTACCAAGTCTTAAATCATAGCCGGCCCAAGTTGGGTCGCGGACGACTTAATCTAAGTCGTGGGTCGGTTGCGACCTAAATGCTGGGTCGAGACTTCGGAAAGGCATCCTTGCTGAACTCTGGATATATCATAAGTCATGATCTGTGTACGAGTTAAGAGGCCGTGTTCTAAGTAGCTGCATCGGACTTGCCTTCCTTTGCCTGGGTCGTGAACGACCTAGCATAGGTCGTAAGTCGGTAGCGACTTGAGTGTAGTTCGTGATCTTGTCCCTGTCCTGAGCAGTTAGGGCGGCAACCTCCTTGGATAGTTAGATCGGCATCTATCTTGGGCCAGCATCCATGTTAGATAGGTAACCTACCAAAGCCTTGAGTCGGCATCCCCTTAAATATTAGATCGGCATCCCTGTTAAGTCTTAGGTCGGTAACCTTGTTAAGGCATTAGGTCGGCATCCCTCTCAGGCCTGTTAGGTCGGTATCCCTCTTAAGGCTTAGGTAGTTAGATCGGCATCCATGTTAGGTCGGCAACCTTTTGGGTCGGTAACTTTTAAGTCGCTGAGTCATGGCCGGGGCGGAGTTAACATTTGCCCCTCAAAGTATACGCCTAATAATTAGGTCGTTTGCTTCGATATCCTCTAACCCGTCCACTCTCTAAGTCGGTAGGTCGTGTACGACCTAAAAGTTAGGTCACACGCGCCGCTTCAGTTCTCACCACTGTAAGGTATAAGTCATTCATCTTCTTCTTCTTCTTCATTACTTGCTCCTTCGCTTGATTCAGCCATTAAAATTCTCCTGAGCATCCAAAGGCGATTTCACTCCAATCAATTACTGATAACCTTTGTTATTCATTGCGTAAGTAAACCTTCTTCTTCCTCGATCATAGATTACTGTTGGTTCATGAATTCCGTCACTCAAACTTAAACCGCCTCCTTGTATAATGCTTCATCACGAATGCCATTACATCTATAGTTGATGAAGCTTAGGTTGCTCGGTTTGGCTTTAAATGACCGATGAGACGATGAAGATGGTTTACCGCTTCAGGCTAGTCGATTTTGATTTGCGTTAGGATTGCAAGGTGATGAACTCGTAGTGGTTTCGAACTGGTTTTACAGATGATCCGATAACATGAAACAACATGAATGGAATGAGGGCTTTTTGTGGATGGAGCGGCTATCGGGCTAACGGGTCGAGTGGATTGAGATATCGGCCTGGATTCGACCCAGCAATTTTTGGGCGACCTATCTTTTGGCCGACCTAATTTGATACGATCTAATCCTTAGATCGTGGCCGAACTAGCACTTTGGGAATCTTGCACCACTTTTTGAACCGGAACCTTTCTCCTTACTACTCCTCATGACCTAATGAACCACCGATTTAAGGAATCAGAAACTTAATCTTAGCTCGCGAGAGATTCCTTGGGTTGCAGCCGAGTTAACACTTGGATGCCCAACTCGAATTCTCACTTAAAAGCATAATTCCAGCTTGAATACTTAACTTGATCTGCTGGACTGAATTGCTTAAATTCTAGATTGTTTTAACATTGTTGCCATATTTCACAGATCACATTAACTTATAGGCTAACAACCTGCTGAAAACAACAATCACAGAAAACCAAGGCGAATATACTGCCATTGACTGCCCACATCAAATGACAGATTAGTCGACAAAGAGTAATCAACTTAAACACACTGTATGAAATGCTGTGAACCAATCAATTAAAGTGAAATATCAATGCAAAGCATCTCTATCTTGAACTGGTTTGTTCGCATCTACATTTCACTTTCATATTTAAAACAACAAACCCTGGACTTTATAACTGACAAATGCTTGCTAGTTTTTATTCCAGTTACATTCGCTTATTGCTTTGTTGATTTTACACAACACTTCACACAATTTAGGAAACGTGCACCTTCATGTTTGAATATCCAGTTGTTTGTGTAGAATGACTTCCCTCCAACAAGAAGAAGTGGTAGCCCAACCGGGAGAGACCTTTTAGACAGCTGTTCCCATAGAGAATCCTCCAGAGAGAACTTTGACTATCCTAACTCCGAGAGCGTTTATTCAGCTACGTACTGAATTTTGTTTTGCTGAAAATGATGCCCTATTTCCCGGGCCAAATGATACTGCCGACAGTCCTCCCTACGGTTTTGTCGCAGTCAATCGTCAAATGTGCCTAAGCGGGGCGATTCATCCCTTTAACGACTTCCTTCAAACCCTTCTCCTTCGGTTGACAATCTCTCCGTTCCAACTTCATCCTAATGGCTACGCCATCTTGATGGGTTGTGTGTTTTGTTTAGGGGAACTCTTGATCGCTTGCCAAGTTTTGAAGAAATTCGCTACTTATGCTCGTTTGCAAAGAGTAAAGATCATCCTTCCCTTATTATTGTGAGAAGTGCTAGAAACCGCAAGTTTATTTCTGATCTTACCGAAAGTGTTCATGGATTTTTGAACCAGTTTTTCTTTGCTCGCTGCCCCCCAGGGTTTTATGCCATCTGGAGTGTAGGAAGTAAGATTACATGTTTCTATTTTCTCCATTTTCAAACTTTTTCGAGGTCCGAATTACCAATTGCTAATTTCATTCTTTGCTCTTTTCAGCACTTCCTCTCCCCTCTAGAGATCCAAGCCATAAGCAAATTTTTGAAAGATTAAGTCCTGTAACTGCTAAAGAGAGAAGTATAAAGTTTTTGTTGAGGGACGAATTTTTGCATCAGTATGGACTTTTAAACGCTTATCGCTCTACACACCCCCATAAGGTTCCAGACTCCCCGCCTAAAGCATTAGTGCCCAAGTTTCCACTGACAACCCATACCAAAACAACCTGCCTCCGAGGCTTCTCTGGTGAAGTTCTCTACTACTATTGATGTTGCGGGGCCATCCAGCAAATCGGCACTTGCCCCAGTTATTGAAGAGGAAGAATCTCTTCGTTGCTCTGAAGATGCGGCTGGTCTGGTAGCCGAAAAAGATACTCCCGTCGAACTTGGCGGTGATGATACTTTCGAGGGGCTAAGTGACCTGATGATAACTTCACAAGAACTCTTTAAAGATGATGTCCCTAAAGCTTCTTCTCATGTTGTCGAGGCGACATCAACTTTTCAACAAATTTTGACGCCTACCACTCAAGTCACTACCACCGCTGTGTCGAAGAGCGGTTTGTAGCCTGATGTGTGTAGTTTGCACACCACACACACATAGGACTTTTCGGCACTTTCATGCACCTAACGCTTTGTACTTTGAAGATTCTAAAGTCACGCTTCTTTTCTCCGAAGACTTTTAAGACTTGTCTTTTTTTTAAAAAAAAAATTTTAGATTCTCCGATGGGACGCAGCGGCTCTTACTATGACGACTTTCAACGCTACGGGAGGCGTAGTCAATATGACTATAGGCGCTACCTTCCCGTTCACAGAGAAACCGACGAAGAGAGAGCCGCTCGAAAGGCTCAGGAGAGGAGGGCTCAAGAAGAGCGTTATGAGAGAAAAGAAAGGGAGGAGCACCATGATTCTTCCCAGAGAGGTGACAATTCTCACAAAAGAAAGTCGCATGATGACCAGGGAAAAAGCCATATAGTTGAGGACCCAAGCAAGCGTGCCCGGCACGGTGAGAAGCAGGCATCTACAGCTCCTGAAAAGGCCACTGCCCCCGTCTCACTTGACATCCCTTCTGGCTCTCCTGCTCTCGGGAAGACAAACATTCAGACAATAGTTAACAGGCCTAAATTTCAAATTGGACCAGGCCCAGCCACTCTGCAAAGCCGGTTCCCACACTAGTGCCTAAAGGGAGTGCGGTTCGATCTTGACTTGGTCCCTATTGACAAACAAGCAATGCTGCAAAATCTTGATGCTGTTAGGCTTGATATCGAGCGGATGTCAGGGTGGAAAAAGCTTGTTGATGAACTTCAGAGGGTTAACCGCGTGAATATAGAGGCTACGCTAACCATGGAAAATGATAAGGCCGAGTGGCAGAAAATTTTAAGCCAGCACGATACCGAAATGAGGAACATTGCCGATTACAACGAGAAGATGGAAGCGGAAGTTGAAAAACTTAAGCAAGAGCTTGCTGCTTCTTCTACCTCATATACCCAAAAAGAAGAAGTACTTCAAAAGCAAGTTCGCGATGCTCATGCTGCTCATCGACATGCCGAGTGGCAACTTGAGGCTGAGCAGAAAACAACGGAAAGGTATCGTGCTGACGTTGCAGAGTTAAGGGAGAAGGTCAACTCCCAGGATTTAGAGATTATGAGGCTGAAGGCCCAATTATTAAAGACCGAGAAGGAACGCGATGATACTATCGCTGGAAGGCAGGCTGCCGAACAGTCGCATGAGGCGACTAAAGACAATATCAGCTCCACTCTATTTGACTTCTATGTACATAGCGTTATGGGGCGCGAGAGACTTTAGGACCGAAGTATGAGATTACCCTAGCCGAGGTTTGGGAGTCAATTATTGACATGCTTGGAGGTACAGGCGCCGGCTATGCTGAAGCATCTCTTGCAGAACACTTTCTAGATGATGACTCCAGCGCGGCCCTAGCCCGAGGAAAAGAGCAGCTTGCCAAAGCGCGAGCTTAAGTAAGGGAGCAGCACTTTGCGAAAGAAGCACCATTAACTGCCCCCGTCCCTACTTCGTTTTCGGCCAATGTTGACATCACAGGCTCTGGTTCCCATTCTCCATCCCTTGTTAAAGTTACAACTGAGATCATAAGCACGCAGGGTGGAGATGAAGGCGAAGAGAGTGCCGAAGCACAGGCTTATGAGGTTGACATTAGGAAGCTGACTTCTCCAGGCAACCCTACCATTAATCTTGCTCAAGTGGACTGTTTGTTTGCTCCTCATGAGTTTGACGAACTTTTTGATTATTTATTAAATCCTAATGAGCCGCTATCTCCTTTCTTCACGGGTGATACTAATATTTTTGGCTTTTCTTCTTCTGTAGCAAAAACGCCAAGTGCCACACAGACTTCTCCTCCTCCAGCTGTCCCTCCTCCATTCCTTCAAATCACTCCTATTTCCAAGCCGGGATCACAAGAAGAATTGATAGGAGCCCTTCAAGGGTTGGATGATCCCATGGCTTCGCAGGAGCAGAAGGACGAAGGCCTTAAAGAGGCGACAAATCCCCGGAGCATACTATTTTTGATGACGCAAAACTGTCTGCTCTTGTCACCCCGGGAAGTGAGTCTTCTTCAAGGAGGAGGAGGAAGCATGCCACGTCCAAGAAAAGGAAAAACATTCTTGTTTCTGAAGAGGAAGCGAAGGATGATTCAGCAGTGACCCTCTCTCCTTCTTCCCCAACTCTCCCAAGCCGTCCTGAAAAACTGCCTATTAGGTCAGGTGAAGGCCCTAAACGTGGTGGAAAGAAGAAGTAACGGGCCCTACTTCCCCTTATTTTCACTTTCTGCTTTTTGCATGTACTGGCCGGAGATTGTGCGGGTACCGGGGTCCGCTTTTCTTTTTCTTTTTATTTTGAAACCTGTACCTGTACAAAATTTTGACAGTATTGAATAAAATGATTCTTTTTGTTTGTACAAACTTCTGTCTGTATTTGAGAATGCATTTACTATTCGTTTTTGTACAATTTTCTTTGTAGGATATTGCAGTGAGCTTGTGGTATGTTGTTCGAGCGCAATTCTTACCAATGTAGCTACACCATGCTGCCCCTATACCATAGGCTCGTTGCAATATTTTCAACTTTGAAGGGACTTGTACTCTTATTTTCTGGAGAACAATTATTCCATACTTGGAGGAATATTCTTCTGCTCAAAATAGAGTACAACTCGCTCCATATGAGTTTCTACGCTTCAACCTTCGAAGATATCACTTTTTCTTTTGTGCATACACACATTTTTGCAAAGTGAATTCTCCTATGTGGTAAAGCGGGCCACTGAAGGGTACTTTAACTTTTTTGAGGAAGAGTATTTTCAAGAATAGATGAACCAATCTTCCTTTGAAAGCTAAAGTATGCCTTTAAAGATGGCTTTTTTTTTGTTTATAGTGCGCCTCAGTGGAGGGTTTTTGATCTTTGTTTTGCATTTCTGAAGCAACGCTTCTTTGAAAAGTTGTACCTCTGAGGAGGGCTTTTTCACGTTTCAACACTTGGAAGTTTTATTTCAATCTCGGAGAAACGTGTGCCTCCGAAGAGGTCTTTCTGTTTGATTGTGCCCCTGGGAAGGGGTCTTTTTGTTCAATTGTGCCTCTGGGAAGAGGTCTTTTTGTTTCTGCCCCTCGGGAGAGGCTTTTATTTTTTCCCTGTTCGTTGGGAAGCGGGCCTCCAAAGAGGGCTTTTCACATTTCGACTCGTGTGAAGTTTTATTGCAGATCACGGTGGAATGTGTGCCTCTGAGTAGGGCTTTTGCCTGGAAGTTTAGAGTTTCTTTCCCTTAGTTGGACGGATTCACGGGAGTGTATCACCGATCAGTCCGCAACTTTTTGTCGAGAAAGAACTCTCTTTTTCTGGCGAGGCCCGCTCGAGGTCTTTTAGCATTTCAACTGTGGTGAAATGGGCCTACGAAGAGGGCTTTTCACGTTTCAACACTTGGAAGTTTTATTTCAATCTCGGTGAAACATGTGCGTCTGAGAAGGTCTTTTGCCTGGAAGCTTGGAGTTTCTTTCTCTTAGTTGGACGGATTCACGGGAGTGTATCACCGATCAGTCTGCAACTTTATGTCGAGAAAGAACTCTCTTTTTCTGGCGAGGCCCGCTCGAGGTCTTTAACCTCCGAAGAGTTGTGCCTCTGAAGAGGGCTTGTGCCTCCGAAGAGGTCTTTTGCTGTTTGATGGTTGCTCGCCCATGTCTCTTTGCCATCTATTCATGTCGGCGATCCCCATTATCTTTTGCAAGTATCATCCCTTTTTAGTTGCCAATAATTTTCCTTTTCCAAAGAAATATACTTCATAGTTAAGCGAGTTGGTGGTGGTAGACACAGGCTGTTTAACTGGATGCTCGTTTGTACAAACATTCGCACTTAGTTAGAAATGGTCCACTTCCATCTACATCGCTAACTTTTGTTCGAAGCACTTCTTTCGTAGGATTTGAGTATGGAAATTTTGAATGGTTTAGTGTTTGCTAGCTGGGTGATGTCGGAGATCGCTTGGTCTCGCGATGGGTAAGCTTTGTTTTTATGGCCTACATTATTAAATCGACATTTTAATAACACAATTAACGTATTTTATATGTCTAAATAAAACAAAGCAGTTTATAGTAATAGAGAACACAAGATTTATAGTGGTTCGGCCAAAAGCTGGGCCTACATCCACTTTATAGCTTTTCATTATTCACTTGCTTTACAATTGCTTTCAATACAAGAATCATATATTCGTAATTCTTATACAACATTTTCAGCAAAGCTTTTGAGTAAAATATGGACGCAAATGATTGCTGTTCCAAGCTCTTGGGATTAGTTCTCCTTCGACAGCTGTGAGTTTGAATGTGCCATCAAGAAGTTTCGTGCCTATAACATACGGCCCCTCTCAGTTTGGCCCAAACACACCTGTGGCTGTCATAATTCTCTTCAGGACTAGGTCCCCAACTTCAAAGCTGCGCTGACGAACTTTGGAAGTGAAGTGCCTGGCTATTCTTTGCTGATGAGCTGCAATTCTAAGCCTAGCCACATCTCTTCTTTCATCAAGGAGGTCAGGTGCTTCCAGTTGCAGTTTTTCATTCTCATCTTGATCAAAATGGATCCTTCTGTGTGAGGGGACTTCAGTTTCCACTGGAATCATCGCTTCTGATCCGTATGCCAATGAAAATGGAGTATGCCCAGTAGCAGTTTTATGGGTAGTTCTGTATCCCCATAGTGCAAGCGGTAACTTATCGACTCAACCACCTTTTGCTTTTTCCAGCTTCTTTTTGATGGTTGATTTGATGATTTTTTTTACCGCTTCCACTTGCCCGTTTGCCTGCGGATGAGCCACTGCTGAGAAGCTTTTTTGGATCTTGAACCGTTTGCAGAAATCTTGGAACTCCTCACTTTCAAACTGGGTAACATTGTCTGTGATTATCTTCTGAGGCACACCATACCCGCAAATGATATTTTTCGTCACAAAACATATCATTTTCTTAGAGGTAATAGTAGCCAATGGTTCGACTTCAGCCCATTTAGTGAAATAATCAACAGCAATGATAGCATATTTAATTCCCGATTTGGCAGTCGGCAAAGGCCCAATGAGATCTATTCTGCAGATGGCAAACGGCCAGGGACTGACCATTTGTGTTAGCCCAATGGAAGGTGCTCTAGGAATCTTGGCAAATCTTTGGAATTTATCACACTTTCGGGAATAGTCAGCATCATCTCGATTAATCTCTGGCCAAAAATATCCATAACGAAGAATTTTCTTTGCTAAAGTTTGACCTCCTGTATGATCTCCACATTCCCCTCCGTGTACTTCAGTTAGAATTGTCTTAGCTTCTTCCTTTGTCACGCATCGGAGAAATGGCATTGAAAATCCTCGCCTGTACAAGTGACCATCCTGAACTATATATCTGGAGGCTTTCCTTATCAGCTTCTGTCATTCTTTTGAACTTTCTGGCAAAGAACCATTGAGCAAATATTCGAATATCGGAGTCATCCATGATTCTTGCTTTTGGGATACATTCATAATCCAATCAACATCCATTTCATCTGTGCTTGGAGCTGACAAGACTTCGACGGGAACTAATCCCAATAGCTGAGCTTCACCAGTACTTGAATACTTTGCGAGAAAATCCGCCTTCATGTTCTCTTCCCGGGGTATATGGTTTACTGAAAAACGGTCAAAATCTTGAAGAAGCTTCCAGGCTTTTGAAAATAGGCGGGTAGATTCCCTCCTTTAGCTTGAAATTCCTTCTTGACTTGGCAGACAATAAGCTGAGAATCACTGAAGATCTGCAATGCTTTGATGTTTAGTTCCTTAGCGATCCTTAAACCAGCGATGAGAGCTTCATATTCTGCTTCATTATTTGTCGAAGGAAATTCTAGTCTCAGTGCATAACATAGCGATCGCCCTTCTGGGGTTTCAAGGACAACTCCTGCTCCGGAACAGTAATCATTCCTTGTGCCATCGACATACAATTTCCATTGGATTTGGATGTTATCAGTGGCTTCTTCCTCACTATCACCTTTATCCGTACATTCTACGATGAAATCTGCTAAAGCTTGTCCATTGATTGCTTTCCGGGGATGATAAGTGATGTCATATTGGCTGAGTTCAATATTACATTTCAAAAGACGACCCAAAGTCTCAGGACGGAATAGGACTTGCTTTAGAGGTTGATCAGTGAGGACTTTGATGGGATGAGCTTGGAAGTACGGCCTCAATTTTCTTGATGCGATCAACAAACAATAGGCGAGCTTTTCCAACCTTGAATAGTTCATCTCTGCCCCAGTGAATCTTTTGCTGATATAATAGACTGGGCGTTGAATCCTTGCGTCTTCCCGTACCAACACTGCACTGAGAGCGTGAGATGAAATTGCCAAATATATAAAGAGATCTTCACTATTGCCAGGCTTTGAAAGTATTGGAGGAACTTCCATATGACGAATCAACTCATCAAATGCTTTCTGACATTCAGGAGTCCACTCAAAGTTTTTTCTTTCTTTCTTCAGAGCATCAAAGAATGGAATGCATTTTTCAGTAGCTTTTGAAATGAACCGACTCATGGCAGCAACCTTTCCATTGAGACTTCGCAACTCCTTCTTCGTTCTAGGAGCTTTGACCTCTCTCAAGGCAGTGATCTGAGCAGGATTAGCTTCAATACCCCTAGCGCTCACAATGAAACCCAAAAACTTTCCGGACTCCACCCCAAATGAACATTTCAAGGGATTAAGCTTCATTCTGTACTTTCGGAGTACTGCGAACATTTCTGCCAAGTGATCCATGTGGTCCACTGCTTTCTTAGACTTCACTAGAATATCATCAACATAAACTTCCATTGTCTTTCCAATCTACGGTTTAAACATGGCATTGACAAGCCTTTGGTAAGTTGCCCCTTCATTCTTGAGTCCGAAAGGCATGACCTTGTAGCAGTAGAGTCCAACATCTGTGATGAAGCTTGTGTCCTCTTGATCTGGCTCATGCATCATTATCTGGTTATATCCGGAGTATGCATCCATAAAAGATAACAATTCATGCCCCGCTGTCCCATCCACCAAGTGGTCGATCCTGGGCAGCGGGAAACAGTCTTTGGGACAGGCTTTGTTCAAATCCGAAAAGTCAATGCATACTCTCCTTTTCCCGTTAGCTTTTTTAACCAGCACTGGATTTGATACCCAATTTGGATAAGTAGATTCTCCGATGAAACCGTTCTCCATGAGCCGATCCACTTCTTCTTTTAATGTTGCCGTCCTCTCAGGACCCTGAGTTCTTCTTTTCTATTTTACAGGTGTAAACTTTGGATCAATGTTCAGAGTGTGTACTGCAATCTCTGGGGATATTCCACACATGTCAGCATGAGTCCAGGCGAATACATCCAAATTTGCATTCAAAAATGAAATCAGAACATTCTGAACTTTTGTGTTGAGTTGTGAACCCACATTCAACACTTTGTTTGGGTCCTTTGGGTCAACAGGTACCGGCACTGTTACCTCTACCGGTACTACCCTATTCTCCCCTACACTGGCTTTCCTTGGATCCATCTCTCTTCGTGCGCCACTATATTCGCCAGTGCAGGGTCCACCCTGTAATTGCTACAAGGTTGGTTCTTTGATGCGGACTGGAGCCGCCGCACCTTTTCCAACCTCTCTTTTCCTTGATTCTCGCAACTCTGCAAGGTAACATTCTCGCCGCGTATCTTGGTCTCCCTTAATCACACCAACTCCGTTATCTGTGGGGAATTTTAGAGTCAGACACCATAGGGCAAGAAGAGCTTTGAACGCAGCAAGAGTTGGTCGGCCTAAAAAGGCATTGTAGGCAGAGAATTCTTCAACAATTATAAAGGTTTGCTTTCGAGCCACCTTCCTCAGTCCTTTTCCAAGTTCTACAAACAAATCTATGGTCCCAATCGGCTGTTTGGGTTCTCCAGCAAACCCATCAATCTTAAGTGATGAAGCTTGAACGTCAGCCATTGGAATTTTCATTTGGTCAAAGGTCTTCTTGAAGAGAATGTTGCATGAAGCTCCACAATCAACTAGAACTCTTCTCACAGTAGCCGGCCCAATACCAGCGGATATGACCAAAGGATCTATGGTAGGAGCTTCGATACCCAAAGAATCTCTGGCACTGAATACAATGTCATATATGGATGTCTTTTGTTGCTTTAAAGGCGTATCATTTTCTAAAACAAAAACATTCTCTTCAGCTGGTACATGCCTCAAGGCCCGGCCATACCTTTCCATCTCGCCCTAGCTTTTGCCTGCTGGGTGAGGCCCTCCAGTTATTATATTGATGACAGGTCTTTCCGATTCATGTTCTACGGCCTTCTCACTTAAGCCAGGACGGTGAGCGGGAACTTGTTGTCCATGAATCGATGAGGCTGGGGCATTTCTATTCCTTTTCACATACTGTTGGAGCTTGTTTTCCTTCAAAAGTTGTTCAATTACCTCTTTCAACTGATGGCATTCGTTGGTGTCATGGCCGGGTTGGTTGTGGAACCGGCAGAACCTTCCACTCTTCTCCATCTTATTTCCCACTCTCATTTTAGGCGGTGTCGGATAATTGACATCATCCTTGGTCGCAAAGAAGTTGTTCTCAGGGGTATCAGTCAAGGGTGTGAAATTGAAAGGACGGCCTTTCTTAGCATCTCCCTGTTTCTTTCCACCATCATTTCCCCTTTTCTGAGTGTTAGGTTCTTTCTTGCTCGAAGGAGCACCATTGTTCCCGGCTTCTGCCGATACCACCTTAGCCAGTGTTTGGAGGCTCTCCAAGCGCATGAATTCATCCGCTTTCTTGTAGAATTTGTCAAGTGAGTTTGGTTCTTTCATTTTCAACCATTTTCCAAATTCACTCGATTTGTCAATCGCCCTCATAAATATATTAGGACCATGCGTGGCCCAGCATTATCTACCTTAGCCAATGCTATGTTAAAACGATTCAAAAATGATCTGATGGATTCTCCTCGATTTTGCTCTAGACTTGACAGCGACATTATATCCTTTGCTTTTGAAGCATACAATCGAAATTGCTCCTTGAATTTCCTGATCAAACCGGAGAATTGATCAATGGACCTGACCGGCAGCTTTGTAAAACACAATAGAGCCACACCTTCCAGATATACCGGGAAATATTGACATTTGATTTGGCACCCGTCATATGCCAGTCGTACTTATACAGAAATTCGTTAGGATCACTCATCCCCTTGTAAGCCGGAATAGTAGGGGGAACGAATTTCCTTGGGAACTATGCCTTCAAGATCTTTTCAGTAAATGGAGTTTTGCTTGGAGCAAAACCCCACTCTTTCTCATCTTCATCTCTTCGCATATTTTCCTTCATGATTTGACGAACCGTGCCCGAAAAATACTTTTCATCATTTAGAGGCTCTGGAGGGCAAACATCAGGCACTCTTTCTGAATTCTGTCTTGACAATCGTTCACGGAGGGTCCGCTGCGGCCCTGATCCTCCAGCTTGGGGAGGTGTCCTTTCCACAGGGTCTGCGGCTCTTTGAGAAATGTTCCCTTCAACATCCTGAACTCCCACAGTAGGGTTTCCATCATTATTAACCGGTTGACGGTTTGCCCCAAGTAGATCATTCAACTTACTTAAGATCAGGGCATTCTGGGCTTCCAACTGTGCATTTTGAGCATTCAATTGTTGATTCAACCCCAAAACTACGGCGTCCAATTCTGCTCGCGTAACTCCAACAGTTGGAGCTGCTTGACTTGAAGGAGGAGAGGTAGCAGTATTCTCTTGAACATTGTCGGATCTTACAGAACTTCGTTTTCTCCCAGGAGCCATTATTTCCAATAAGCTTCTGGTTTTAAAAGAAATCCTTTCAACAAACCTTCGCGGAGCAATGGTGGAAGTATCCCGAGTTCAATTCTCAGTGAAAGCACCAAAAATGTTAACGCTAAAAATCGAACTCTAACACCCCGGTGTGTGAAGTATGAATGTGAAAGCACCACCTGATAGTTCGGGAACAAAATATCAGCAAAAACAACAGAAAATACAATAGGAGACAGCGATTTTATAGTGGTTCGGCTTAAGGAGTAGCCTACGTCCACTTTAAGTGTCTTTATTACTGATCTTGTTACAAAACAATACAATGCTCTTCAAGTACAAATCTCCTTAGTTACAAAACACTTTGAGCAAGTTGCTTAAGCTTCGATGTAGATGAAAGTCTTCGAATCCATGTCGGATGTGTGAAAGTCTTCCAAAGTAGCTTGTAGTGTTCTTTGAAACTTCAAGTGTAAAGTTGGTTTAGAAACTGGCAGAGTATCGGCGCTTGAAGAGATTGCCCAGAAAAGGTCCCTTGAAAGTTGGAGATGGCAATGTATTTATAGAGAATTCTGGGAAGGAAACATTACCAAGTCTTAAATTGTAGACGGCCTAAGTTGGGTAGCGGACGACTTAATCTAAGTCGTGGGTCGGCTGCGACCTAAATGCTGGGTCGAGATTTCGGAAAGGCATCCTTGCTGAACTCTGGATATATCATAAGTCATGAACCGTGTACGAGTTAAGAGGCCGCATGCTAAGTAGCTGCATCGGACTTGCCTTCCTTTGCCTGGGTCGTGAACGACCTACCATAGGTCGTAAGTCGGTAGCGACTTAAGTGTAGTTCGTGATCTTGTCCCTGTCCTGAGCAGTTAGGGCGGAAACCTCCTTGGATAGTTAGATCGGCATCTATCTTAGGCCAGCATCCATGTTAGATCGGTAACCTACCTAAGCCTTGAGTCGGCATCCCCTTAAATCTTAGATCGGCATCCCTGTTAAGTCTTAGGTCGGTAACCTTGTTAAGGCATTAGGTCGGCATCCCTCTCAAGTCTGTTAGGTCGGTTTCCTTCTTTGGGCTTAGGTAGTTAGATCGACAACCTTTTGGGTCTGTAACTTTTAAGTCGCTGAGTCATGGCCGGGGAGGAGTTAACAGTTTGTATGTTGATTGTTGTTGTTATTTGAAACAATTTTAGATATTTCATTTATATAATTGTTAAACTTTTTAGATTATATAAGTGAAATACAGATTATGGAAGCAATTGCAACTGCTTTTGGTTCCATAAAATAAGCGTTAATTGCCCAACTAGTAGGTACGTTTTCAGATTACGGTTTTAGCGCTATTATATATATTGTTTTCCAGGTTGGGATATATTGTTTTGGAAAATATATGTTATATATTGTTATATTTGATATTATATTTTTTTTCGAGCCTCTCCGTACAAAGGAGACTCTGCTGAAATTTTCCGTAAATTTTGGACTTATAAAATTTTGAAAATGTTTTCCAAACTTTATTAATTTAAGTATAAAAGATTTAACGGTTATAAATTGGTATATTTTTCTAAATTAATTAACTTTGTAAATTTATTTGTTTATAAATTTAATATTTTAAGTAAGATATATTGATTTCGTAATCCTTCTTTTCCCTTCTTTTTCCTTTTCGGGGACGAAAAGTTTTGAGTGGGGGAGAGCATAACGACCCGTAAATTTCAATAATTAAAATTGGTAAAATTAATAAGATTTTGTAATTTAATTTAGAAAATTTAGAAATCTTTAATTTATCTTGGAGTTGTAACGACCGTGACTTTTGAATTACTGTCGTAATAAATATTTTAAATACAAATTTTTAAATAAAAAAATATGAAAAATAATAATAATAACAAAGTTGTGTTATAAACTTTGCTGCCTTCACGCGCAAACATATATGGCCCATTTCAAAACCAAGTTTGCATATTATAACATTGCCGTGAACAAAGTTTTAAAAAAGCAAGTGGATAATATATTTTTTGTGCTGCCACATTTTTGCAAGTGAACATTCTACGTTGCTTCTTTCTTCATTTCTCCCTGCCGTGATTTAATCCAAGTGGTGAAAGCACTGTCTATGCTGACGCATTCCAAAAATAAACCAAAATTTTAAGTTCCTAAAACTAATTATGTTCACCGATACAATAGAAATTCAAAGCATGCTTTGTTATAAGCTGTACTCACGTAATCATAATTGATTTGTTTGTACTACCGTATTAGAGTGTTACGAAGAGACAAACTTCTTCAAGTATACATGTTACATATATCAAGGGAAATGTTTTTACTGTCACATTAACACGGTGTGTCCTTTCTCTTTCCTATTGCACGTTTGCATTTAATGAATGTGTACAAAGTATTAGCTAGCATCTCAATTCTTTTGACTTTTTAAGGAAAAAAGAGGAGGCTTCTCTGTTAAGTGATATCATTCGTTTTATTTTCAAAATCTATTCTGAAGGTCAGGGTTAAAGACAATAATGGAAGCTCCAATTCTTGCTTCTTGAATCTGGGTTGCTAGCAGAATTGAAGCAAACTTTAGTGAGTAAAAATCTCACATTTTCTAATTTATACTTTTTCTGCATTTAATGGCGTGCGTTCCATTTTTACATGCAATAAGTGAAGCATGAAATCTGTTTGGCAAAGAATGTTTTAAAACTAATTTGGCCTGAGTTAGAAATTAAATTTCCTCACCATTGCTCATATTTTCTGAAATATCGATGCTTGATAGAAACCCTGCCTTCAAACTTGTTACATCATTTCTCATTTTAATTGATTCACGAAGTTATCCTTTCGTTTCATGCATAATTTGCATAGTCAGATGGTGTTTTATCCATATATACGTTATTTGTACCAGTGCTACACATAAATGCACAGAAACTCTTGCGTGCATTTAGTAGAATGTTGGTCCTTCACATGTTTATTTATAGCGTTGCGTGCATGTGTTTATGTTTTTTTTTTGGTATGAGTTCATGTCCACATTAGTGCATTCAGGCGAATAGTTGGTTCCTGCGTGTTAGCTTGCTTTAGGCTCCTTTGTACTTTTATTTTTGCGTGACAGTGTTTTGCATGTGTAAGCAGGTTAGTTTGTAATGAACTATCATGCAAACCTATTATATAAGAAATATGAGGCAAGTGTATCAGGCTAGTATAGTACTTATATAGTTGCGTGTTCCAAAGTGCTCCAAATTTATACACTTGCTTTGAAAATGTATCATTCTAGTATAATTATATAGTTGCGTGTTCCAAAGTGTTCAAAATTTATATACTTGCTTTGAAAGTGTATCTCCCTTTCCAAAGTGTAGTGTGCATGTATCAAGGAATTAAAGTTATATAGTTGCATGTTCAGGCTAGTATACCAAAGTAATGCACAGACCACTAATTTCAGTACGTGCGTGCAAGTTGAATTGCATGAAACTGTTTAAATACCAGTGCAAATTTTGCGTTGAACCTGTATTACGTTTTAAAACGTATTTTGTTGCCGTTATTTTTATAACGGAATTTTTACACCGGTATTATTATTTTGAACCGTGTTGTTTTGTCGACATTTTTCATGAATAAAAATTACTATTATTTTAACGTCAGTAACCGTTAATTTAAATTGAATTTTTGAGCGATTATCCCGCAACGCTAATTTAGTATCCGCTTTTACGGTGTGTTGTGATGCACAATTTCCTCGTCGAAATTGCTAGAGTTGTTGCTGTTTTGATCACGTGTTTTAAAAATCATTAAAAAAATAAAAAAAATTCCAAAAATTTTACAGTTTACGCCATCAAAAGAATAAGGAATCGATTTAAACGCTTTAGCAAAATTGAGGATTATGAACCCTTACTTTTACTGATTCATTTAATTCCGAACTTGTCCGTTTGAGAACGTAAAATGTTATTTATATAAAATACACAATTTTGCACTTTTAAGGAAACGATGAAGAGATTTAAACGATTTAGCAAAAGTGCGAAAATGTAACCACTTTTATTATTTCGGTTAATTTCGAACGCGTCAATTGAAATATTTGATGATTTTGATTATTTTGTTGGGCTTTCAAGCCACTTTGTTGGACCTTCGGGTCATTTGTTGGACCTTCGGGTCAATTACCAGTACTAGACCTTCGAGTCATTTGTTGGACCTTCGGGTCATTTGTTGGACCCTCGGGTCATTTGTTGGGCGCCAAAAATTATAGCACTTGGTAGGCTTCGGCCATTTGAGATGCACGTGCGGCGTAGCTAAAATCGCCATCTGCTGGGATCGATCCACTTTTTTGTTGATTTTCTAGTTATCTATTTTTGATTTCTAGATTTTGTTAATTTTAGTGTAACATTCCCGAATTCTGAACATGTTTAGTTTGCCAATTTATTTAATTTTGAAATTTAAATTGTGAATTTAATTATGGATTAATTTGAAAATTCTATAATAAATAAATAAATAAATTGGATTATAAATAAGCTTTAATTTGAAATTTAAAGAATAAGTATTTGCAAGAAGATTTAAAATGATTAAAGTTAAATATCTTTGAATTGTTTTGATAATTGGATTATAAGTAATTAAAAATTATTACTTAATTTCAAAAGAATTAATGAAATTAATTAAAGGTTAATTTATTAGAGTGATAAATTAGAGGTTTATTTATCAGTGTATAATTTTATTTTAAATAAAATTTTCTTTTGAAAGATTATGCAAGTGTAATTTATATGTATATATATATATATATATATATATATATATATTCAATATCTAAGTTTAACAAAAAGGTTTAACGTTATTTCTTTTAAAAATAATAATATATGCATAAGAAAACAAAATAGAATGTAAGGATAAAGTGTGTGTGTGTATGTATATATATATATATGTAAAAGTATTAAAATGAATAGAGTTTAAAATTATAAATTTAAAACAAGACAAGGTTTAAAACATAATGTGTAAATATAAAAAATAAAAAGAAGTTTTAAATGCAAATGCATGAATCAATTTAAATTAAGGGTTTAACACTAAATTTTAATTATTTATTGAACTTAACGACTTAAACATAAAAATACCAAGATTTACATTTGTAAGCATTCAATTAAAGAATTAACAAGTGTTTACAAAAGATAACAAGTGGCATTTAAACTCATTTTCTTTTAGATTAAAAGTGTAAATAACATGCAAAGGAGTAAATATTAAAAATTCTTCTTTCATATTCAAATCTTATATAAAAAAAACCGGCAAAACAAAACCAAAAATATGAAAGCAAGAAAATTTCTTAAAATAAACCTGAAAGAATCAAGCATTTTCAAGCATGCAACAAATCTGAAGTCTCCATATCATTTTTATTCAACTTGGAAACATAGATCAAAGAAAAAAAAGATCTGAGTTGACTAAAAACAGTGCAAAAGAAACAGAGATCTAACGCATCTCAACAATCAAAACCAAGCTTAAGGCAATTTGAAAACTTAAATCATAAACCAAAGCAACATGCAGTTTTCAAATCTGGAAAGAAATTAGAATAAAAATCTACATCCTGATCATCAGCAAGCATTTAAAGGAACAAAGGGTATAAGGTCCAGATCAATTTACAAGTCCAGATTTTCAAAATCAAAAGCATGCAGTAAAAAGAAAATGCAAATGACAGTCAACCTGAGAAGTAAAGTATTCATCTTTGAAGCAAATAAAAAAAAAGGAAGAAAAGAAATTCCCGCCTCTGTTTTCTTGAACATATGGCTTGAGTCCTCTGTTCATCATCTTAGAAACTGGTGAGCAAATTTATCAATCCCTAATCTAGTTACATGTTGTTGCTTGTGTGCCTATGAGGATGATATGAAATTAGTTTGTATAAATAATTGAGTGCATACAGTGTTTTCTTATGTTACCCTGTTTTTTTAGTTTTTCAGGCTCCTGAATTGAAACAAAAATAAAAAATCTCTTGAACCAACCTTTGTTAGCATTTAAGATTCAATCAAAAGTTGTTTGTTTCAATATATATTAATATTAAAGCTTATAATTAAGTAAACCACATATCAGATATCTCTAAAAATCCAAAAGGACAGAACAAGTTTGATATTAGTGGAAACTCGAACATTTCAATTTAGCAATCCAGGAACATTAATTGAAACCTTATCCAAAAATACGACTTTTAGAAGTGAAATTACAATTTTTAGATCTAGCATTTGAGAGCAGTTCGAATTGAACTGGAAATGGTGTTTTGGGAGGCCACTAGTGATCCCGACGATCTGAGAAGTTGGGGTTGCATCAGGTTGTAGTGGGGTGAGCAGAGGTGTTGGAAAAAATGTCAGGAGGGTGATCCAGGCACAGTGGTAATGGCGGCGAGCATTTTTTTTTTCAAACCCTAGTTTTGGAACAAGCTTGAACTTTGGATCATTGCTACTACTCTGTTCGATCGAGTGCTTTGGGACTTGGGGTAAAGGTGCCGTGGGGTGTCGACAGATTGTGGTCAAAGTATTTCGACCTTTGGTTGTCGAAGCGAGGTGGACGAAGGGTTTTGTTAGCGACTGATTTAGCTTCCAGTTTTACTGAGTAGCCCGATTTTGATTTGGGGCTGATGGTGATGGTTTGATGATCGAAGTGTGTTGCGGTGATAAAGGGTGAAGTGGTGGAGGGTGTGGCGAAGATCGAAGGTGGCTCCGGTAGTGGTGCAGGTGCACATGGGCATCAATGCATATTAAAGGTGAAGTGTTGTTGTGGGCTGAGAGTTGTACTCGAAGTAGGTATCGTATGTGAGGGTTATGAGCTCGAGTTATCACTCGAGTAAAATATTAAAGCACCGTGAAGAAGAAAAAAAAACTTAGGAACTTTTTTAAAATGGATGTTTTGGGTCACTTGAGTAAATTTGTGGGAAAAACCAAAGCAAGGCTCGTGTATGTGAGGGATTGGCTCGGGGAACACTCGAGTGGGCTGTGAATTCTTATGTTTTCTCGTTTTGAAACTTTAGTGAATTTGTTAAATGAATTTCTAAAACAAATTCCTTTTTATAAATGATGATTTATTTAGTAAGTAGAAAGTATAAATTCAAAGTTTTGAAATTTATGATTTTTTTTAAAAAGTATGATGCATTAGTTAAGTAGAAATTATGATCATTATTTAAGAAGGAATGTGTGGTTAAATTTTTTGAAATAAAATGTTTTAAACTTATATTTTTCAAAGAAGTCTATTTCAAATAAAGCTTAGCAATGTGATTAAGGAGTTAATTAAATGTTTTTAAATTGTTAACTTTAAGGTTAAGTTAATTTTGATTTTTTTTATGATAATAAACTAATTGAGGATTTTTAATGACTTAATAATTAAAGAATGATTTATTTGAAGATTCATTAATGATTAATTAAAATGTTAATTAATTTAAATTAAGGTAATCAATTAAGAATGATTAATTTATGAAGGTAATTAATTAATTTAATAATTAGGGTTAATTAATTAAGTAATTAAACATTTATTAATTTATATTTAGAAGTTAATTAATGATTATGGATAAATTAATTATGATGATTAATTAAGAAATGATTTAATTATTGTTGGTGATTAAAACTTAATCAATAGAAATCAGTGATAATTTAATTTATTGATTAAGATAAATAATTAAAGGTCAATTAAATTATGAAAGTGATTAAGAAGCAATTATTAATTTAGAATTGATTAGTTTTAATTAAGAATAATTAATCAGAGGATTAATTATAAATTAAAATTTAATTAACAAATGATTAAGCAGTAATAAATCAAATTGATTTGTAATTAATTAATGTCAATTAACCAAGATAAAAAATATATTCATTAGTAACTGACCTGATTTAATTTAAATCAGATAATTTAATTTAGTTTGACTTATAAATGTTCGGATTCTATTTGATGTTTGGAGCATTGATATTCCTCAATATGTGATGCTTTATGATGTAAGTTGCCGTGTATTGATCTGTGATGTTTGTTATACATTTCTGTGTAAATAGTCCTTGGCCCGTTAAACAACATTTGAATTTCGATGCGACAGGGAGTCGGATTCCAGTTGGTTATCCGAAACCCACATCGAATTGTAATAATGAATCTTGTGATTGATAAATTTATTATATCTACGATCTGTGAATGAAGATAAGCGTTATGAGTTATACCGCTTATCGATATATCTGTGATGATTGTATTGCACTATTGTGTGTAAACCCCTGGACCACACTTATACACACACAAATGTGGATTGCACGTGGAAATCGGTTAAGTCATAGATTTTTAAATAGTTTTGAATTTGAATTTTTAATTCAAATGGTTTTAGAAATGGATTTGATTTAAAGTGAAAGGCTTTTGAAAACAAGTGTTTTAAAAATGAAAGTTTTTCTGAGTAGCTTAATAAAGATTTGAAAGTTGAATTATCTAATTTAAATTGGAATTCAATATCTGAAATTGAATTCTAGATTTGGTATTTATAATTTAAAAATGGTATATAAGCTTATATGGGTTTCAACCCATTTTTAATAACTGTTGTGGGGATTTGAATTAACCTAAAAAATGTTAACTTGTATTAATAAAATCAGATTTCCCAATAAAAACAATTTGTTTTTCAAACAATAAAAGCTTTCATATGATTAATGAACTACCAATTTATATTAAAGGAATTTCAAGTTTGAATTTAAAATGATTTTCCAAATTATGGAAGAATCTTTGGAAATAAGTTTTGAAAGCTATAATTAAACCTTGATTTAAAGATTTAACGAGTTAACCCAATTTGAAATGGAATTGTTTTGAGAAGCTATGATTGAACTATTGTTTAAAAGATTGGTGCACCTTGTTTTAACCTGAAAGGGGTCTTAAAAGTGAATCTTTTGTTTGAAAGATTTAAATGTGTAAATTGTTTAAACCATTGAAAGGTTTCTAGAAATGAATCTTTTTGTTTAAAAGATTAGAAATGGTAATTTATTTTAACCATTTGAAAGAAATGTTTTGGGCTTTAAGCTGTGATTTAACTGAGATCCCATTATCCATATGTTTTTTAAATATTGCGCTCATTATTCGGTTTAGCCGGGAGATGACCTCGTGTCGTATAACCCATTCCGAATTATGATACAACATTACGGATAGCATTTGAAGACCGGTGGTAAAGACCGGGTATTTGCGAAAACGATAGGATGACCTATCGATTGTCTCTGCAGCGAGTAGCTACGGTATAGAGATTCCCTAAGTGATGGGAAGTCCGATCGGGATTGTGGATTCTCGGATTTGCAAGGGCTTCTTCGGAAGTGCCTTCGATTCTGCTTGAACCCGGAACAGACTTGTATGGATTATATGTCTGACATTAGAAACTGAGATGTAAACCTGATTTCTTTCAAATACATATCTATAGGTGGCGAAGAATTTATTCTCTTAGCTTAACACCCTTCTCTGAGACGTACGAGCTTAGAGGTTATGTAGTTGAAGGTTATTAGTGATATACTCCCAATTTGGTAGTGTCGCATGCTGAATGCTACTAATCATTTGTTGATCGAAGCATGGCTTTATGAAAAAGCGTAGCTTTGGAGACGAGACTTTGTCGAACCTGACGACCCGGTTATGGTCGAAACAGGAATCGTGGTAGCAAGGTTATTTAAGGGTAGCACACCTTGAGGGTATGTCCATTTCCTTCTAGATTATAAGTGGTATCATTGTATGGAGCCCATATACTTACTTTGTGGTTGCTGCAGACTTGTTGTTTTGTGGTCGTCGTTTGAGAAGCACTTCAGATAAAGGTTGGTAACGACCGAAAGGTGGCATACTCGTGTCGGTTGTTACCTAGTTACAAGGGTAACCCGACCTTGTGTAGCAGATACCCGGTTAGTGTCCGGGGACGTCCCTCCAGAGGCATCCCATTTTATTTTATATGGGAAGTACCTTTGCCCGACCATTTGTTGGAAATCCAATCATCCAATATGAGCCTTCGGTTTTAGTTATATAACCTGCCGTTTACTTATGGTGCCGCCCCACTATTTGGATTGTAGTTATAGTAGGAATACAATAATGGTTGTTTGATGGCTAAGATTAATATTATATTTTCGAAAATGTTTTTCAAACTATGCATTAATAATAATATCTAAAAGTGTATTCTTGTATTATGCATTTTTCACTGTCATAAGGAGAAATCTCCTCCAAGTCTGCGTTTGCATTGTGTGTGTGGTGGGAGACCTTATGGCAGTTTCGTTTTTAAAAAGCATTGCGAATTTCTTTCAAATTCTTTTGTTTTTCTTTTAGATAAGAATAAACTGCTTTTATTTCAAACAACCGTTTTTGTTTACTCATACCAGTCCCATGACTGACGCTGAGTTTATTGTTCCTTTCCTAAACTCTTGGTGCCCACAATTTACCACTCGGGCAGTCTAGAGCTGGGTTTTCAGATAGTAGATATAGATATCGATCTGGTAGCCTTAAGCTTTCTCTTTGGTATTCTCTGGAGATCTTGGATATCGGAGTCTTTGGATTCATGACGAGACTTGCTTGTCTTAGTGAAACGTGATGGGGGGGGTTCTCGCTTCTGGCTTGGAATTCTTGCCTTGGAACATTGGATTGGTGCTTTTGGAGTTAGAGTTGTTGTTGCTGTTTGGAGTTATCTCTTGGCTATTGTTTTCAGCTGCTATATCATAGTTTTTTCCAATGTAGCATTGTTATCTTGTATCTCTTATATTTATTCATATTGTATCATTGTTGTATCGAATGTTGTATATCAACGATAATTATTTCTTTTCTTCCATTGTGTTGTTATACTTAATTGTGTTATAAGCTCCGACACGATTCGAATTTCAACGATTGAATCTGCGGCACTCAAGTACAAGTGGAGTACGGATGTCGATTTTCGAATGCGGAAAATTCCGTACCGTGACAAATTGGTATCAGAGCTGAAGGTTGAAACTTTAGCTCAGGAGTATAACACATTAAGTAACTCATTAGAGATAGGGTGAAGTATACCCTAGAACGAGTAATTCCTAAGATATCCGTTCGAATGCCTCAGTAAATTCTCTTACTATCCACTGATAGTGAGTATGAGTGCAAGAAGAGGACGAGATAGGGGACAGGGAAGTACGACTATAAATGGTCAGTACCCTGCAATAGTGAAAACAACTTTCTCTATCAATCTTCTTTGATTCGTCTTTTCAATTCTTTGATGATTCTTGGCAGTTTCAGGAAGAAGTTCTGATATATTTGCATGGGACACAAACTCCAGATGGGTCAAAATTGTTTGTTTGGATGAATTGTTTGTTTTGGTGGCTATGGTTGATTGATATATTTTGGTTGTTCGAACTAAAAGATTGGATTGCATCCATATATTTGTTTGTTCTGTTGGGTGCCGGTATATTCTACGAATGGTTAGTTATCTTTTGAACTAATCAATACCCTGTATATTCGTAAATCTGATGACCCGAGTATCTTGATTCATTCTGTATCCATTATTGATATTCTGATTTGGGAAGCCAAATGCAGAATAATTATTCAGTTTGATCGGGTAATTCATCTATCAATCTATCATCTGTTCTTGGTTATCTCCCTTACAAATTTCGAGGACGAAATTTTCTAAGGGGGGAAATCTGTAACATTCCCGAATTCAAAAAAAAATTAATTTGCCAATTTATTTAATTTTGAAATTTAAATTGTGAATTTAATTATGAATTAATTTCAAAATTCTAGAATAAATAAATAAATTGGATTATAAATAAACTTTAATTTGAATTTTAAAGAATAAGTATTTACAAGAAGATTTAAAATGCTTAAAGTTAAATATCTTTGAATTATATTGATAATTGGATTATAAGTAATTAAAAATTATTACTTAATTTCAAAAGAATTAATGAAATTAATTAAAGGTAAATTTATTAGAGTGATAAATTAAAGGTTTATTTATAAATGTATAATTTTATTTTGAATAAAATTTTCTTTTGAAAGATTATGCAAGTATAATTTATATGTATATATATACAATATCTAAGTTTAACAAAAAGGTTTACTGTTGTTTCTTTTAAAAATAATAATATATGCATAAAAAAACAAAACAGAATGTAAGGATAAAAATATATATACATATGTAAAAGTATTAAAATGAAAATAGTCTAAAATTATAAATTTAAAACAAGACAAGGTTTAAAACATAATGTGTAAATATAAAAAATAAAAATAAGGTTTAAATGCAAATGCATGAATTAATTTAAATTAAGGGTTTAACACTAAATTTTAATTATTTATCCAACTTAACGACTTAAACATGAAAGAACCAAGATTTACATTTGTAAGCATTTCAATTAAAGAATTAACAAGTGTTGACAAAAGATAACAAGTGGCATTTAAACTCATTTTCTTTTAGATTAAAATTGTAAATAACATGCAAAGGAGTAAATATTAAAAATTCTTCTTTCATATTCAAATCTTAAATAAAAGAATCAAACTAGCAAACAAAACCAAAAATCTGAAAACAAGAAAATTTCTCAAATTAAACCTGAAAGAATCAAGCATTTTCAAGCATGCAACAAATCTGAAGTCTCCATATCATTTTTATTCAACCTGGACACACAGATCAAAGAAAAAAATCTGAGATGACTAAAAACAGTGCAAAAGAAACAGAGTTCTGAAGCATCTCAACAATCAAACCAAGCTTCAGGCAATTTGAAAACTTAAATCATAAACCAAAGCAACATGCAGTTTTCAAATCTGGAAAGAAATTAGAATAAAAATCTGCAACCTGATCATCAGCAAGCATTCAAAGGAACAATGGGTATAAGGTCTAGATCAATTTATGTAACGACCCAGAATTTATGTCAATTAAAATTTGTATATTTAATTAATTTTAAATATTAACAAGTTAAATTAAACAGTCGAATAAATTTTATTTCGAATAATTGGATTTAATTGGATAATTAAATCAGTAATTTAATATTGGAAATTACCGAAATAATTGAAATTTGGGTTTAATATGATTGAAAATGATTTGTAAAATTTTATTTAATCATATTGGAGTTAGAATGAAGTTATAGAACTTTTAAAATCGAATTAAAAGTCAAACTGTGAAAATTGAATATTTTAATATTTAATTGACGAGTTAAAATAGCTATTTTTGAAACAGTCTCCGATTTCGACGAAACAAATTTCATCAGATCCGTAATGTGATATTATTGTAAGGTTTCAAATTTCGTGTCAATCGGATTTACCGTTTGTCCGAGGCAAGCCAAAACGCATAGAAATTAGTTTAAATCGATTTAATTTGAATTTGATCGATTATTTCCGTAACTCGCACAGATGATCGAATTAGCCTCTGAAACATATTCCATTATGTCCGAAACGCGGGGCAAACCCTAGAAATGCCAGTCACCGCGCGAGATTTGGAGTTCGGAAAATTTCGAGTGAATAGTAATTTGCAAATTTTCTATAAAAGGCCCCCTATTTCACAATTTTGCAACAAACCCTAACCTTCAGCCCTAGCCGCTACCATTGTTATCAATGGCCGAAAATTTCTAATGTTCTTCCTCAAATTTCTTTCAATCCATTCCATCAATTCTTAGCAAAAGTTGTTAACTACAACATTAAATATCGTAACGAGATCTATGAAAACAACGGCTATGATCAAGTTTCGATGCACGAATAAATGGCAATTGGAGCTGAAGGTCGTGCATTCATGCACGAAAAATGAGGGCTAGGGACGACCGAGTTCGTCGGGATCGCTGCCGTGGGTGAAGCTCGAGTGGGCGAAAAGTTTGGCATCGGCCGATCGTTGTATAAGTGATCATGGGAGGCGAAAAAATTGGTGGAATATTGGCGGCATGGTGGGTTTCTCGACCTGGTGCGAACGAACGGGGAAGAAAATGGATGCGGCCACGATCTTCTATTTCGAAATCAACGGCCTGGATCTATCTAGGTTTACAAAATAAAAGAAAATTGTAAAAGTTAATTTTATTTAATCGTGTAAACTTTAAAACATTGTAACTTGTTCATACAAGGTCAAAAATTGACGAAACAAGTTGCGTTGGAACCGTATTGACGAGCACTACGCAATGGAGCTGGTTTGGAGTCGATTGGAGCTAGTGATAATTTTGGATAAAATTAAACGGTCGTTTAATTTTATTCGAAATAAAATACTGCAACTGTTATTGGAAGCAAGGTGAGAACTTCTCACTCAATCGAATTATTTCGATTTAAATTTTAAATGGTTAAATTTAAAATGGCTTGATTATGTGATTGGATGATAAATTGTTATCTGTTGTTTTAAATAGACCCTATACGACGTATATTAAGCGGATGTTATTTATTAAAAACATATACCGCGATAATTCCAACTTGTATGGAATTGGTATTATATATGTATTTTGAGTTTATTTTCCCGCATTATATAGCGGATGAGACCCTATTGTGCCGCATAATAGCGGATAGTATTTTATAAATCCGATATACCGCGATATTCCGTCTCGAAGCGGAATTGGTATTGTGCTAACATCTTTGGATGCAGGGAAACAGCTTGGAGGGATCTAATTGGATTCCTCAAATGATTGAATTGGTTTCAATGTTGTGTGTTGATCTATTTATTGATCTATTTATAATCTGCGTGATTATCTTTGTGATTGAAATCGTTAAAGGCTAAATTTTAGCCGAATATGTTTTTGGTATTGTTAGATGCCGAAAATAAATAAAATTTGATTTTTGAAAATTTAAGTTGAGAATTCATAATAAAATTTAATTTTGAAGTTGATTCATTTTAAATAAATAAACGTTGAAATTTTTATGTTATAAAAATTATGATTTTTGGGGAATATAACCGAAATGTGATTTTTGAAATAAGTAGTTGATTAATTTATAAAATGGTTTAAATTGGGAACTTTGAATTATTATAAATGATTTATATAAACGATTTGTAAAATTGATATTTATAAATTAAAATATTGGAATTATGAAACGAGTTTTTATAAGTATTAAAATGAAATAAAAATGGATTTCATAAGTAAATGAAATTTATAGATTTATAAATGGTGAAGTTATAAAATGAATAGATTTTTGTAAAGCAAAAGATTTATAAGTAATTAACTTATAAACTGGATTTTGGCGTGTAAATGGAATATGGACAGAATTTGTTAATAAAGTGATTTTATAAGTTGAAGTTGTTATTAAGTATAAATGGAATTTATAAATCCGAAATCGACTTATTTTAATAAGTTTAATTATTATAGCTTACTAAAGGAGATATATCCACGATTTTGGGACAGTGGATAATCCTTTAAATAAAATATGTAGAAATTGACTTTGGTTAACGAAGTATATTCACGATTTTGGACGGTGGATAAAATATTAAACAAATATTTTGGAAAAGTGATATTTTAAATAGAATTTAAAATGATTTAAAGATGTTTTAAAATGTGTTAAGTATCGCAATCATAGATTTCAACATTCATTGTTGAAACAGACGTTTTCGAGAAATAAATGGGAATGGTGGACTATAACACTATTGTTATAGTAAATGATTTCCGAAAGGAAAAGTTTTTTTTATAGTATTGGGGTTTACATATCTATCTTAATTTCGAATCCCTATACTAGTGGTTTTGGGTTGTCGTAACGATGTTTTACGCAACATTCGTTTGGACTCAAATAAAGGTGTTTACGAGAATGTTTTCCTTAAAGAATAAATTATATACTTAATTGTGATTTAAGTATATTGAATATTTTCCAAGTGTCGAAAATAAATAGGTTTGTGAATTACTTATTATTAAATAAGTATGGAAATGTTTCTCCAATATGAAGTGAATGTTTTGAGATTTTAGCTTTTGAAGATAAATTGAAAATGAATATTAGAAATCAATTTGGAAATCGTATATTCATAGATATTTTGGAAAGGTAAATTCACTATGGAATTTATAAAAGAAAGGGAAATTTGTTAAAAAATAAACATTGATTTATTTTGAAGTGTGGAAATTTTTTTACGGATTTGGAATGTAAGTTTAAAATAAATCGATAAGGATTTATTTGATTGATTTGAATGAACCATTTTAAATTGAAAATGGATAAATATTTGGAAGTGTTTCCGTTTAAGGAAATTGATTTGAAATTTGTTTTCAAAGATTGAAAGGTGGAAAATGATTTGAAAATTTGTTTTCAAATGGTTGAAGTGTGGAAATTATATCTTGCAAAGATATTTTTGAAAGTAAATAATTTAGGAAATTATTTGAAATCGGGTTATGTTGTGAATATTAATTGATAGTTAAATAACCGACTATCAACATTGACCCTTGAATGGCTATTTGTTGTGAATTGGTTGAAATTGAATGCTACACTTATTTTCAAATTATTGCGCTCGTTATTCGGATTACCCATTCCGAATAGTGACACGACGTAATGGGAGGCATTGAAGACCGGTGTTGAAGACCGGGTATTTGTGAAAATGATAGGATGACCTATCGATTGTCTCTGCACTGTTAGCTATGGTATGGAGATTTCCTTTGTGATGGGAAATTCGATCGGGATTGTGAATACCCGGATTGCAAGGGCTTCTTTGGAAGCGCCTTCGGTTCTGTTCGAACCCGGAACAGACTTTTATGGTTACATGTCTGACATTACATTTTGAGATATAAAGCAGATTTCTTTCAAATATATTTTCGTTGGTGGCGGAGAATTTATTCTCTAAGCTTAACACCCTTAGAGGTTATGTAGTTGAAGGTTATCAGCGATATATTCCCAATTTGGTAATGTGGCATGCTGAGTGTTGCTGTGTGATGATTATTTATTGATCATTTGTTGATCAAAGCGTGGCTTTGTTAAAAAGCGTAGCTTTGTGGACAAGACTTTGTCAGACCTCACTCCCCGGAAATTGTCAAAACAGGAATATGCGGCAAGGTTATGAGGGTCGCGCCCTTTAGAGTATGTCATTTCCTTCTGGAAAGGGTGGTATCATGGTATGGAGCCCAGATACTTACTCATGTTGACACATTATATTTAGTATTGTGTGATGTTGGTTATCGAGCGCTCGAATAAAGGTCCAAAGGGACCGGCGGATGACATATTCGTGTAGTAGTTACCTAGTTACAGAGGTAGCCCGACATTGTGTTGGCAGAGATCTTACTGTAACGTTAGGTTCTCGGGACGTCCCGCCAGAGGCGTTCCCATGTGGTAGTAGGAAGTTCCTTAGCCTGACCATTTGTTGGAAAATCCAAAGAAACAATACGAGCCTTATATGGTTTTAGTTGTATTACCTGCCATGGAATGTGGCGGTAACCTGCTATTGAACATGGTAGCTATAGTAGGCATAGTTCGAAATGTCTATGTTGTCTAAGATTTATATTGTACTTTCGAAATGTTTTCTACACTATGTAATAATAATAAAAACTCAAATGATTCTGCGTAGTAAGCATCTTTGACTATCACAAGGAGAAATCTCCTCCGATTCTGCGTTTGCATTATGTGTGTGTGCGGGAAGCCTTATGTTAGTTTCATTTTCCAAAAAGCATTACGAATTGACTTTAGAATTTTCCTGTTGTTTGTTTTTAAAGATAAATAACTGTTTTATTTCTCACACCGGTCCCATGACTGACCTGGAGTTTATTGTTCTCTTCCTAAACTCTGGGTGCCCAAAATTTTCCACATGGGCAGTCTAGAGTCTGGTTATCAGGTTATTCTGGATTTAGGAGTGTTATGGAGCTCAAGTGACGAGCTGGATGGCGAGACGTACCATTTGTATTTGATATTATCTTTTCCGCTGTAGAATTTGCTTGTAAGGACACGTTTGTATAACTGTCCATTGTCTAGTTGTGTTGTATATTGTTGTTATACACTCTGATGATGATGTGATGTAATGTAATAATTGATATAGTTCTTTATTTTAAAGATTATTCATTTATCTATTATATGTTGTTCCGCTGCGACCGTGAGATTCTGATATTGTTTCTGTTCTGTTTTCTTATTTCTCCTATCTTTTTCTTCTACCTCTTCTTTTTAACCCTAATAATTCGGTTTTCCAGCATTCGATTATGCAGCATTTGATACTGTGGACGTAAGGATGCCGACCTTCGGATCCCGATAAAATCGCGTATGTTACAAGTGGTATCAGAGCTTATGGTTAAGCGACAACCTTAGCTCTGTTGGGTATTACTCATTAGAGATAGAGTCAGTAGTGCTCTAGAATGAGTGTGAGTGTAATAATAGCTATGAGCCGTATTTGTTAGTGAATATAAAAATGTTTTATATTGTGTTTGCTTATCCGTTGAGCTGTTTGTGAATTCTGGTCGGTAGATGGGACGCCATATTATCGATAGGGGTTTCTAAACTATTAAACGAGATAAACCGACATAGTATTATTTTAAAATAGGGTAAATGAAATAATTTTACGTTGATTATATTTTATATATAAAGGAATAATTTTTCAGAATTATTAAAGTGTATATCAATTGATTGTTTAGTTGTTGAAAATGTAAGGTATACGCAAGTTAATAAAAGTTGTTTGAATAAGTTA
Source organism: Allium cepa (assembly GCA_030765085.1). Taxonomy (NCBI): domain Eukaryota; kingdom Viridiplantae; phylum Streptophyta; class Magnoliopsida; order Asparagales; family Amaryllidaceae; genus Allium; species Allium cepa. The sequence goes on along the minus strand of CM060945.1, from coordinate 602,680,372 downwards.
AATGAAACATATTGTAAAAGAATAAACTTTATAAGCGAAGAATTATAAGTATGGAAGTTCTAATTAAAACGATTTACACTTGTGAAATAATCTTATATATAAGAAGTAAAATTATATGTAAAAGATTTATAAATGTGATTTATAATCTAAAAATAAAATTCCAGAGAAGTGTTTTGAAGGGATTTGATATTTTGGAAAATTTTTTTTGGAGGAATTAAAGCTCTAAACTCTTTTCGGTCGTTGGAAAATAATTCCAATGATGATCGCGACATCATCGGTGTTCATTTTCGGGTTTCCAACAGAGGGATTGCTGCCAAATTGTTTTAAATGAAAGTCGTTTGGAAAATTTGGGTTTGGGTTTTGAAATTCAAAGGATAATTGAATTGGTTTCAAATGGTTTTGAAAGATTGAAAAGACTCTGGAATGTTATATAAAATGATTGGAATACAATTATTAAGTTGGAAAATAAATTGTGAATGAATAAATAAAATTTTCAAGTGCAAGAAAATGAAATTAAAATCCAAGTTGAAATAAATTTGAGTTGTCATCAAAGACATGTGATTCAAAATTTTACTAAAGGAGAGTTAAATAAATTGTTTTGGACTAGATAAATTATTGAAATTGATGAATATAAGTGAAATAAGTTTTGAACTTATAATGTGAGTTAATAAATTTAGCTTTGGTAAAAGTTAAACAGAATTGACTTTAGAATTGAAACCTGAATTGGATTTATAAGTGAAAATTTAAGTTAAGTTAAACAAAGGATGTTGAAATGAAAATAACTTAAGTTGTGTAGTGAAAGTAAATGTAAGTGGAAATTTGAAATGGAATATAACTTAAATAATGTTGAACAAAGTTGATTTTGGTATCGACGTAAATTAATCAAGATAAGTGATAAATATGAGCTTGAGTTATATAAATGAAATTCAACCTTATATTGTTAAAGGAATTAGCAATTGAATTGATAAATGGATGAAATATTAATCAATCGAATTTAAAAGAATTGATATGGGATAATGGATGTAAGTGTAAATTCATTAGAAGCTAATGTTATTGGAAGTTGAATAATTGAATGAAAATCAATTTAATATAAACCAATTGGAATTAAAAGTGTCGGACTAAATTGAGTGTAAATTTAACAATTTGGTTATGATAGTTATGATTTGGTTGTTATATGATTGATAGTTGATTGTATATAATTCATTAAGTGTTAAATGAAAATGAAGTAATGAAATGGAAAGCTATAAATCATTGAAATCAAATTGGAAGTTAAGTGAATCTTAAATAGGATTGAATTTGATTTGTAAGTGAACCAACTTGAACATGAAATAGTGATTGATTACTAATTGAATATGATTAAATGAAAAAAGAAAAAAAAACTAATTCATTGAATATTAATGAGAATGTGATTGAATATTTATTTGGTTAGTTGGATGATAGTTGGATGATGGTTGGATTGTTGTTTTGATCGCATTTGCTATATTGGCATATGTAGTTGTTGTAGTGATATATGTTGTATTTGATATTACTTTCATATATGCATGTTCGCATGGTTTGTTGAGTGTTTAATAGGCGCGGATTGCGCTTGCTTCGCGTTTGGAGCTCGCTTTCGCGCTATATTATTTGTATATGCTCGCTAATAAAATATGAGGTACATATCTCGGATTAAATACCGTACTTTTACACTTTTTCCCCCTGCGGGATGCCTCATCACTTGATGAGATGTATATTTGTGATATATATACTATCATTTTTTTTCGGATCGAGCCGCGCAAAGGAGACTCTGGTGAATTTTTCTGAAAATTTATGGCGTTAGAATAATTTTGAGGAAATTGAAATTTTTTGAAAATTAAACTTTGATCTTGAGTTGAAAGTTAAACGATATTGGTTGGTTTTGAAAAGATAACTAAGTATGATTTGAAAACTTAGTGAAGATATTATAGGAAGTTTAACTATGGTTTTGAAAGGTTAATGGATTGTGTAACTTTTTTTTAATTGGTAATTTCGAGGACGAAATTCTTTTAAAGGGGAAGTTTGTAACGACCCAGAGTTTCTGTCAATTAATTTTTTTTATATTTAATTGATTTTAAATATTAATGAGTGAAATTAAACAGTCGAATAAATTTTATTTCGAATAATTGGATTTAATTGGACAATTAAATCGATAATTTAATATTGGAAATTACAGAAATAATTGAAATAGGGCTTAATATGATTGAAAATGATTTGTAAAATTTTATTTAATCATATTGGAGTTAAAATGATGTTATAGAACATTTAAAGTCGAATTAAAAGTCAAACTGTGAAAATTGAATATTTTAATATTTAATTGACGAGTTAAAATAGCCATTTTCAAACAGCCTCGGATTTCGACGAAACCAGTTTCATCGGATCCATAATGTAATATTATTATGAGGTTTCAAATTTCGTGTCAATCGGATTTACCGTTTTTCCTGGGCAAGCCAAAGTGCATAGAAATTAGTTTAAATCAATTTAATTTAAATTTGATCGGTTATTTCCGTAACTCGCACAGATGATCGAATTAGCCACCGAAACATATTCCATTGTGTCTGGAACGCGGGATAAACCATAGAAACGCCAGTCACCGTGCGAGATTTGGAGTTCGGAAAATTTCGAGTGAATAGTAATTTGCAAATTTTCTATAAAAGGCCCCCTTTTTCACAATTTTGCAACAAACCCTAACCTTCATCCCTAGCCGCCACCATTGTTATCAATGGCCAAAAATTTCTGATATTCTTCTTCAAATTTCTTTCAATCCATCAGTTATTGGCAAAAGTTGTTAACTACAACATTAAAGATCGTAACGAGATATATGAAAACAACGGCTATGATCAAGTTTCGATCTAAGAATCAACGGCAATTGGAGCTGGAAGGTCGTGCGTTAGGGCTAGGGGCGACCGAGTTCGTCTAGATCGCTATCGTAGGTGAAGCTCGAGTTGGCGAACAGTTTGGCATTGGCCGATCGTTGTATAAGTGATCGTGGGAGGCGAGAAAACCGGTAGAAGATTGGCGGCATGGTGGGTTTCTCGACCTGGTGCGAACGAACAGGGAAGAAAATGGCCGCGACCACGATCTGCTATTTCGAAATCAACGGCCTGGATCTATCTAGGTTTACAAAATAAGAAGAAAATTGTAAAAGTTAATTTTATTAAATTTTTTAAACTTTAAAACATTGTAACTTGTTCATACGAGGTCGAAAATTAACGAAACAAGTTGCGTTGGAACCGTATCGACGAGCACTACGCAATGGAGCTAGTTTGGAGTCCATTGGAGGTAGAGATAATTTTGGATAAAATTAAACGGTCGTTTAATTTTATTCGAAATAAAATACTGCAACAGTTATAGGAAGCAAGGTGAGAACTTCTCACTCAATCGAATTGTTTCTATTTAAATTTTAAATAATTAAATTTAAAATTGCTTGATTGTGTGATTTGATGACAAATTATTATCTGTTGTTTTAAATAGACCCTATATGCCGTATATTAAGCGGATGTTATTTATTAAAAACATATACCGCGATAATTCCAACTTGTACGAAATTGGTATTATATATGTATTTGGAGTTGATTTTCCCGCATTATATAGCGGATGAGACCCTATTGCACCGCATAATAGCGGAAGTATTTTATAAATCCCATATACCACGATATTCTGTAAAGACCCATAAATCCGTACTCCTTGAATATACACTAATCTCCATTGATTAACTCAAGATGAACGGAAATACGAACCCTTAGGGTTTTAGGAAGAAGAAAGAAAAGGATAGAACAGAACAACATCAGAATCTCACAATTCGCAGCGGAACAACATATAATAGATAAATGAATAATCATTAAAACAAAAGAACTATATATTTTATACATTACATCACATTACATTTTTTATCAAAGTTTATAACAACAAAAACAACAACGGAAAAGAAATACTATACTTAGTAATATGCTACACCATCTAGCTCGCCTCCAGATTTCTGTAGCAACTCTCGAATCCAGAATGACCTGATAACCTTAACTCTAGACTACCCGTGTGGAAATTGGTGGGCACCCAGAGTTTAGGAAGGGGAGCAATAAACTCTAGGTCAGTCATGTGACTGGTGTGAGAAATTAAAACAGTTATTTATCTTTAAAACAAAGAACAGGATAATTTTAAAATCAATTCGCAATGCTTTTTGAAAATGTAACTACCATAAGACCTCCCACCATACACACAATGCAAACGCAGACTTGGAGGAGATTTCTTCTTATATTAGTCAAAGATGCTTACTATGCAAAATCAAACAAATTTTGATATTATTATTAGTGCATAGTGTAGAAAACATTTCGAAAGTAGAATATAAATCTTAGCCAGCATAGGTACCATTATATTATGCCTACTATAGCTACCATATTAGATGGCAGATTCTACAACCAAAACCGTACAAGATCGTATTGTTTCTTTGGATTTCCAACAAATGGTCAGGCCAAGGAATTTCCCACTGCCACATGGGTACGCCTCTGGAAAGACGACCCGAGAACCAAACCGGATCTCTGCCAACACAAGGCCGGGTTACCCCTAACTGAGTAACTACTGACACGAATATGTCATTCCCCCATCGTAACCGATCTATATCCGAGGATCCTCGATTTCCAACAAACACAAAGCAATAAATTTGCAGCAACAACATAGGTCAAAGATCTGGGATCCATACCATGATACCACCTCTATCCAGAAGGAATGACATACACTAAAGGGGCGCTACCCCCTAATAACCTTGCCGCATCCTTCCTGTTTTGACCATTTCGGGGGTGTGAGGTGCGACGAAGTCTCGTCCACAAAGCCACGCTTTAAACAAAAGTTGTGCTTTGGGTCAAAAAATGATCAAAGTAATGATCACCAAGATAAATAATCAAACAAATGATCGAACAATAATCATCCCACAGCAACACTCAGCGTGTCACACTACAAAATTGGGAGTATATCACTAATAACCTTCAACTACATAACCTCTGAGCTCGTACGTCTCAGAGAAGGGTGTTAAGCTGTGACACCCCACCCCGAGACCTACATTAGTAAAGAGAATTAATGAGTTATTCCTTCTACTAATGCAGAGAATAGGGCTGGTTAAAGGCGACCGAATACTAATGCATTAGCTAAAGACTAAGTACGTCGATTTTTACCATATTTTTTTTCGTGTATCTCAAGTGATCGACATACTCAATGTTTAACTAATACGATACTACACGGCTGTAGGATCTATTCATAAACAAAATGCAATAAATATAACAATCACATCACAGAACAGCAGCCACAGATATATATACTAATACAGCCGAACATCAAATGTAATCCCCTACATCATAGTGGCGTATAACCACACAATATACATACATCTCCGTCTCTATAAAAGAATATGTACAATAAGCTAACACAAAAGAGACAACACGAAAGATGTAGCCAAGTCCATAGTCATGAGCCCCATAAAAATCAAAATGGGTCCAAACACAAAAGATAGATATCCAACCTAACCTGCAACTCGGTCTGACCCGAGTGACAAACACACGGGTCAGGCAAACTGAATCTTATCGTTAGAAAAAAAATACGATAAAGTGAAAGGGAACTTTCCCCTTACAGCCTTAAGGGAAACATAAGCAGATAAGAATTACTAGAGTAGATATCATATAACTTCTACACATCACTACAGGTGGTTTGAAACTATGTATATACTTGGTCTAACAAAAGAGAATGAGTGAGTAGGGTATAAGGGAAACTCCTAACAATCATTCATTAAATAATCATACTTCCAAAATCATATAAAATCCCAAGTATCAATTCATAAATTCGAAATTACCGAAATCCACCAAGAAATCATATATGCCTTTCTCATATCTATAAAGCTATAGAAAACACATAAAAAGGTGGCAAAATTGAAATCATCGTGAATCATCAAAAGAAACCTCGGATTGGCCAGATCCCGCATGCCGAAGCAATGCTGCACGTGCTACTTACCAGTACTACCATCATTATGGTACCATATCCATCTATTGACCGAAATCCTCACATAGAATTGTTTCGGTCTATGACGTCATCTATATCCATCCCGAACACCCGCCATCATAGTGATTGGAGTCTTCACTCCAATCGGTGTCCGCTGAGCCACCGCCATCACAGTGATCGAGCCAAACATTGCTTGGCCCGATCGGGACTCAAAGTACTGGTAGTCCTTCTAGAATGTGTCAGAAACTCTCGGATAGTAACCCAAAAAGTGGTAACGTACGTCCCATACCGCACGTTCTCACTTAGCGGTTTTCTAGCCGCTAGTCGATGCCACACTATGAAAATCATCTAAATCATCATAAGAATCGCCTCATGTCATCGGCGAATGGTATGAAATGCCAAACTTGTCTTATCTCATCGACAAGTAAGAAACACCGTAAATTCATCAATCATCAACAAATTCCATCGAAATATTTGCCTCATATCATTGGCAAGAGCATCTCTATCAATATAGTCCATCATCGAATATACTCCTATTAAGGGTTTCTCGGACTATATATATATACCAAATAAATTGATATGGAATAATGCCCCAATTAGGATTTAAATACATCAAAAACATACCACGAAGTGGTTGTCATCAAAGAGGAATTCAAACAATTCCCAAAAGTTGTTTCGATCGTACAAGTCCGAAATTAACCAATAAAGTAAATTCACGAGTCCCATACCTCGTAATTTTACTAAATCGTTTAATTTACTTTCTCATACGTCTGGAAAAGAATCAAAGTAATTAAAATTAATAAAATTAATTATAATATATTTTACTAGAGAAAATGAGATTTTAAACCAATTTCTAGAAATTTATCTAAAGGATTTTGAGAGAAAACTCATCATTTAAAAGAATTTTAATGATTTTGAAAACCTAGAAAATAAAGAGTAATTGTTTAAAAACCATTAAAAATGTGTAAAAACATTTATTATACAAACCATGATTTTAGAAGATTTTATGCAATTTATTCGAATTTTTAAAACTCAAAAGACAACAATTTGCAATTTAATCGGTATAAATCGATATTCAAATTTAAATTGAATTTGAATTAAATTTAAATCCAAATCTTATCCTAACTTGACTAGTGCATTGCTGGACATAACAATCAAACATTAGAATCAAATTTCATATATAAAAATTTGCAAAAGAAAGCAAATAAAATTGTCGAAATCGGACAAATATATAAATATTGTGGCTGTCAATGACAGACAAACAGTAAAAACATCAATTTTGCACCATGTAAACAACAAAATATTATAAAACTTAAAACATAAAAGTTGTAGCATATTTTCTAGAGATTCCAGAACATCTTGAATTTCAAGATTCCGATCAGTAACGTGAAGTTATGATCGAAATACTACATAGAAAAAAAAATTGTGCACTGGTTATTAACACGGACCAGCAACGAAAAAATCAATTTTTGTCTATGTAGACTTCAAAATTATTCAAAACAAAAAGTATTAAAGTTGTGGCATATTTTACAAGAATTCCATAACATCCAAGATTTTGAAATTCCGATTTGAAAAACAAAAGTTATGCCAAAATTACTAAAAGTTAAAAGTTAAGCCTGGACTGATACATTTTCGGGACAGTGACAAACTTTATCAATTTTTGCATAGCAAATATCAAAATTACTGAAAACTCAACAAATGAAAGTTGTGGAATATTTCACATGGATTCCAGAACATCCAAGATTTTTAAATTCCGATTAGAAACGCAAAAGTTATGGTGAAAATACTATTCAGCCAAATATATTTCCTGTGCAAAAACGCTTTCGGTTTTGCAACTTTGACAGCAAATAAGGAGGTACAAACGGACTCGAAACTTGATAAAATTTTACAGTAATGAACTATAACAAATATACTCCAAACTGAACAAGTTTGGCAGCAATCCGATGCCGGATGAACAAGATATGGCAAATGAAATTAGCACTATTTCAGCCGGATAAACATATCAAAAAGATCAAAAACAAAACATCACAATACCAAACTTTTACATAGCGAAGAATTTTCATTTGCTTACGGTTTGCTGCAAGTTTTCACTTACCTTTTGCGGCAAAAAGGAGCGAAATTGGCTGCAAGATGAGATCTTCAAGCTAGCAATGGCCTAGGCAGTACCTATAGTTGCTGAAAAATGGACATGCAAAGGGGAAAACCCATTAAAACAACAATAGTAACTGAAACTAAGATTTTTCCCGGATTTAAGATGGAGATTGGTTAGAAGATTACCTGGCTTTAATTTTTAGATAAGAAAATCTCTTAATTTTGTGTGGAATTAACTAAGATTTAGCAAGGGTTTGAAGTTGCCATTGATTTTACTTTTGAGCTTCTGTTACAACTGGAGGAGGAGATAGGAGAGGAAAACTGTACGTACACTATTTTCCTCACCAGAACTTCTTTATGGGCTAATGGACCAACACTTCAGCCCAAAAACATACTTAGCCAAAGATTCCAATTTATGTTTTTATTTTTATTTTTATATAATGCTATTTCTCTCATATTTTACACATTTTATATCCGAATTCAACAAAATAAAAATGCATTGGATTCGTTAAAACACAAGGAATCCAATAAAAAGAATAAAATTATATTTTACCAAGTTTTATTATATATATTCACCATTTATTCCCTATTTATTGCAATTTTACACTATTTATCCAACTAATGTAAATATGGACATATTTTATCAAATGAAATGGGTTATCTCATTTTATTATGGGGGAATGATTTATTTTAACTCCCCAAAATATTTATCCCCATTATATATCATTTATAACATGATTAATTATTTATTCAACACTTTTCCTGGTGTATATATAAAAAAAAATGTAATTTAGACATTACATATATTATTGCTGAATTGTGCATGCTAATGGAATATAGGCACAAATCTCTATTCAAAACTCATGAAATAAAGAGATATTTTTTTTTTCCATTCCCATATATGTATTACACAACCCCAAAATATATATATTCCCCTTTCATTATCCTTCTTCCTAAATTTATTTCCAATCATAAAATTGAAATAAATCTCATTTTACTTTATTCTCCTAAGATTAACTCACATAATGTTGTTCTATCCCTAACAACAATATTATCCTCATTTTCTCCCCATTAATTTAATTAATGAATCTAATATTAAATCATAACTATAATTATGACTTAATACTAGCGGTAATCTCTAACCAGGGTTGTTACAGACTTCCCCCCTTAACAAAATTGCGTCCACGCAATTTCTAAAGGAAAAACCCATAACAATGCAATAATTCACTCAAAAGAAACAAGAAATGGCTTGAGAAAGAAAGTTCTCACCGATGTCAAATGAAGAAAGAAAACCCGGAAAAGAACGCTCGATAGATTCTCTGGTTTCCCAAGTGCAATCTTTCGGATTCTCCGACCATTGAATCTTAACAAGAGAAACGTTCTTGCTTCGAAGGTATCTCACCTCCGAATCAAGCACGCGAATAGGCTGCCGAGAAGTTGATAAACTCGGTGAAATCTCAAGCTCAAGCTGCTCGGAAGGATCAATGACTAAATCTGAATCTCGAATACATTTCCGAAGCTGAGAAATGTGGAAGACATCATGAATACCCGATAAATGAGATGGCAGAGACAATCGATATGCTACAGGACCAATGCGCTCAATAATCGGAAAGGGTCCTATAAAGCGAGGAGCCAATTTTCCAGTGGAGCTAAAGCGCATTACTCCCTTCATAGGGGATACACGAAGGAATACAAGATCACCCACTCCGAATTCCAGAGGCTTCCTACGGTTGTCCGCGTAGGATTTCTGACGATTCTGTGCCTCTTTCATCCGCTGTCTAATCAAAGATATCTTTTCTGAAGAATCACGAACTGAGTCTGGACCGAATATAAAATTCTCGCCAGATTCTAGCCAACAAGATGGAGATCGGCATGGTCTTCCATACAGTGCCTCGAAGGGAGCCATACCAATACTGGATTGATAGCTGTTATTGTAGGAGAACTCTATCAATGGTAGATGATCCTCCCAAGAACCACTGAAATCAAGAATGCAAGCACGGAGAAGGTCTTCAAGAATACGGTTCACCCTCTCAGACTGTCCATCAGACTGGGGATGATAAGCTGTAGAAAGATTCAGCTTTGTTCCCAAAGCTTGCTGAAAACTGGTCCAGAAATGGCTGGTAAACAAAGGATCACGATCACATACGATCGAAGAAGGAACACCATGTAATCGTATGATTTCCTTAATATAAATCTTTGCCAACATAGGAGCATTCCTGTTAGATTTAATAGGGAAGAAATGGGCGGATTTAGTAAGACGATCCACAATAACCCAAATGCTAGAATGACCCGGCCTCGAACGAGGTAGGCCATCAACGAAGTCCATCGATACTTGGTCCCACTTCCACTGTGGAACCTCAAGAGGCTGAAGAAGACCGGATGGCCGCTGATACTCGGCCTTAACAAGCTGACAGGTCATGCAATTGCTTACATAACTTGCAATATCACGCTTCATGCCTTCCCAATAGTAAAGGCGATGCATATCCACGTACATCTTACTGCTACCCCGGATGGATGGTATACTTAGAGCGATGACAATCATCAAGTATGTCACGCCTAAGTGCTGAATCAGATGGAACAACTATACGGTTCCTCAGACGAAGGCAATCGTGAGAATCAATCGAATAATCCCGCAACACCTCATCACCAGACTCAGATGAGCAAGACTGAATGAGGCGCATAATATAAGCATCACGTCTCTGGGCCTCAGAGATACGATCAATAAGAGAAGGTCGAGCCACCATACTGAATAATAAGACCAGTGAATCAGATGATGGTGCTCGATCATGAATGTCGAAGCTGGATAATGTCTCAAGAACATCCCATTCGGCTAACATCATGGAAACGACTGCCGAATGCTTGCGGCTAAGCGCATCAGCTACACGATTACCCTTCCCTGGGGTATACTCGATATCGAAATCATATGAGGCGAGGAACTCTAACCATCGTTGTTGCCTCATATTCAATTCCTTCTGAGAAAAGAGGTACTTGAGAGACTTATGATCGGTATAAAGGACGAAATGCTCACCAAGGAGATAATGACGCCATATCTTCAAGGCGAAGACGATGGCTGCAAGCTCTAAATCATGGGTCGCGTACCGAACCTCGTTTGGACGTAATTGCCTTGAAGAATAGGCAACATCCCGATCCTTCTGCATAAGAACCGCACCAAGCCCACTGTGGCTTGCATCAGTATAAACAATGAGATCTTGGTTCCCTTCAGGAACCACAAGCACAGGAGCATGTGTGAGAAGCTCCTTTAATCGCTGGAAGGCAGCCTCACACTTGTCAGACCAGATAAAATGAACACCCTTCCTAGTGAGGTTTGTAAGAGGAAGCACGATGCGAGAGAAATCCTTAATGAAACGGCGATAATAACCTGCTAAACCCAGAAAGCTACGAATCTCATGAACATTCTCAGGCCTCTTCCAATTCTGAATAGCTTCGATCTTAGAAGGATCAACGGAAATACCTTTTGAAGATACAACATGGCCTAAGAACTTCACTTGCTTTTCCCAAAAGTGACACTTAGAAAGTTTTGCTTTGAGTTGATGCTTTCGGAGAGTACTCAAAACAATTCTAAGATGTCGAGCATGGTCCTCTTCGGACTTGGAATATACTAAGATATCATCGATGAATACAAGAACAAATTTATCGAGATATTCCCGGAATACCCGATTCATAAGATCAACAAAGTAGGCAGGTGCATTCGTCAATCCGAACGGCATGACAAGCCACTCATAAGAACCATAACGAGTGCGGAATGTGGTGAGAGAGATACTATCCTCCGCAACTCGGAGCTGATGAAAACCAGTGGCAAGGTCTAACTGTGAAAAGACCTTAGCACCACTTAACTGATCGAACATGTCGTCGATCCTTGGTAAAGGGTAACGATTCTTGATGATTAACTCATTAAGCTTGCGATAGTCGACGCAAAGCCTAAGAGTCCCGTCGGATTCTTCACGAATACTACGGCGGGCCCCCACGGTGAAGAGCTAGATCGAATGAAGTGCTTAGCTTCGAGCTGGAGGAGTTGCTTCTTAAGTTCCTCGTTCTCCTTAGTAGACATCCTCGTGGGAGGACGACTTACTGGTTGCGCACCAGGGATGAGGTAAATACGAAACTCTATGGCCCGCTTGGGTGGCAATCCCGAAACAGGCTCAAAAATATCAGCGAAGTCACAAACGATCGGAATTCGAGACACATCATCCTCATCGTCTCGAGAATCAAGAGCATATAAGGATGCTACGGAATCACAATCGGTATCCCGAAGCATAAGAGATAACTACGAAGGAGAGTCTGGATGACGGAGATAAATGACTCTATCGGAACAAAGAATCCTGGCATCGTATCGAACTAGCCAGTCCATACCAAATATCATGTCAAAACCAAGCGAGGGAATCACGTGCAGATTCGCACGGAAAGAGAATCCACAAAGAAGAACCTCAACATTATCACAATATAAGCTAAGGGTTGCGGACCCCCCGATGGGATTCGCAATCCTCAAAGAAGCAAGCAAGCAAGAAACATCCAAAGAACAAGTATCCACGAGTCCCTTCGATACGAATGAGTGTGACGCACCCGTATCGAAGAGCACTCTAATCGATCGATCATGGAAAACAATGGAACCCTCTAAGATGGGAGAAAATGTACCTTTCGACTTAGTCGCATCACTAGAAGTTGCTACATTGAGATTCCCCGGACGAGAACCTTTATTCTTCTTAGGACAAGCAGAAACCAAATGTCCTTCAGCTTTGCAGTGGTTACATCTCTTGGGCTTAGGACATTCTCGGACTGGATGGTTAGGAGATCCACAATTGTAGCAAGCAAAAGGCTTAGCTTGAGGAGGGGCTTGAGATTGAGTAGAAGATCCGACTTGCTTCTTTTCTTGGAAGGAAAGAACTTAGGCTTACGGAAAGGAAACTTCTTCTTCTTTGGATTAGACTGAACACCACCCTCGCCATCACTATCTTTCTCATTCTCAATTGTCTCGAGATGGAGAGCGGCATCAACTAACTCTTCAAAAGAAAGCTTGAGTTGGAGCATTAAAGACTTCTTCAAATATTTCTTAAGTCCGGATACGAACTTAAGATTTTTCTTGTATGGGGTACTAATGAACTCCAACCCATACTTAGAGAGGGACTCAAAGGAAGAAACATAATCTGAAACTGAAGAGTTGCCCTGCTTCAACTCAATGAAGCGACGAGTAAGAAGAGCCTTTTCCGACTCGGGTACGTACTTAAGATCAAATCTATCTCGGAATTGCTGCCATGTGAGGTTAGTCTCATCCACCTCAGCGATAAGAAGCTCGTACCAATCTAAAGCATGCTCTTGTAGCATACTGGATGCCACAAGAACTCGATGATGATCTGAAAGCTCCATACGTAAGAATACACGCTCGCAAGTGCGAAGCCAGGCTTGCACCTCAAGAACCGACTCGGAGCCTTTAAATGGCTTGCCTCCAAGATTAGTAAAGTCACTGCATAGTCTTGCAAATAGAGACTTGCGAGGAGATGAAGATGGAATAGGAGCGGGAGGTTGGGTGCTCCCAAGAAGCTCTCGAATCTGATCAGTAGTCATATAAACACATTCGGGTCGTGAACCATTGGACGGTCCCGATGTCAAAGGGTGAGCTCTACCTCTTCCAAACATAGCTGAAAGATAAAAATGAGAGAAGATCATTCACAGGGTAGATTTATATATAAAGCAATTGAAATGAAATAATTAAGGAATACTACGGAATAACATTTAACATTCCTAGACGTATTCCTTTCTATCTACCCCAAAGGAATTGAAACGGATAGGGATATGACTAGGCTGGCCACGATTAAGGGATAAGATGTACAAGGGTATTATACTTGATGTACGGTTCATCGTGTTCACTGTTCTGCGTTTATTTCATTTTGTTCTGAATCCTTGCTCTGATACCAAGCTGTGACACCCCACCCCGAGACCCACATTAGTAAAGAGAATTAATGAGTTATTCCGTCTACTAATGCAGAGAATAGGGCTGGTTAAGGGCGACCGAATAGTAATGCATTAGCTAAAGACTAAGTACGTCGATTTTTACCATATTTTTTTTCGTGTATCTCAAGTGATCGACATACTCAATGTTTAACTAATACGATACTACACGGCTGTAGGATCTATTCAGAAACAAAATGCAATAAATATAACAATCACATCACAGAACAGCAGCCACAGATATATATACTAATACAGCCGAACATCAAATGTAATCCCCTACATCATAGTGGCGTATAACCACACAATATACATACATCTCCGTCTCTATAAAAGAATATGTACAATAAGCTGACACAAAAGAGACAACACGACAGATGTAGCCAAGCCCATAGTCATGAGCCCCTCAAAAATCAAAATGGGTCCAAACACAAAAGATAGATATCCAACCTAACCTGCAACTCGGTCTGACCCGAGTGACAAACACACGGGTCAGGCAAACTGAATCTTATCGTTAGAAAAAAAAATACGATAAAGTGAAAGGGAACTTTCCCCTTACAGCCTTAAGGGAAACATAAGCAGATAAGAATTACTAGAGTAGATATCATATAACTTCTACACGTCACTACAGGTGGTTTGAAACTATGTATATACTTGGTCTAACAAAAGGGAATGAGTGAGTAGGGTATAAGGGAAACTCCTAACAATCATTCATTAAATAATCATCCTTCCAAAATCATATAAAATCCCAAGTATCAATTCATAAATTCGAAATTACCGAAATCCACCAAGAAATCATATATGCCTTTCTCATATCTATAAAGCTATAGAAAACACATAAAAAGGTGGCAAAATTGAAATCATCGTGAATCATCAAAAGAAACCTCGGATTGGCCAGATCCTGCATGCCGAAGCAATGCTGCACGTGCTACTTACCAGTACTACCATCATTATGGTACCATATCCATCTATTGACCGAAATCCTCACATCGAATTGTTTCGGTCTATGACGTCATCTATATCCATCCCGAACACCCGCCATCATAGTGATTGGAGTCTTCACTCCAATCGGTGTCCGCTGAGCCCCCGCCATCACAGTGATCGAGCCAAACATTGCTTGGCCCGATCGGGACTCAAAGTACTGGTAGTCCTTCTAGAATGTGTCAGAAACTCTCGGATAGTAACCCAAAAAGTGGTAACGTACGTCCCATACCGCACGTTCTCACTTAGCGGTTTTCTAGCCGCTAGTCGATGCCACACTATGAAAATCATCTAAATCATCATAAGAATCGCCTCATGTCATCGGCGAATGGTATGAAATGCCAAACTTGTCTTATCTCATCGACAAGTAAGAAACACCATAAATTCATCAATCATCAACAAATTCCATCGAAATATTTGCCTCATATCATTGGCAAGAGCATCTCTATCAATATAGTCCATCATCGAATATACTCCTATTTAGGGGTTCTCGGACTATATATATATACCAAATAAATTGATATAGAATAATGTCCCAATTAGGATTTAAATACATCAAAAACATACCACGAAGTGGTTGTCATCAAAGAGGAATTCAAACAATCCCAAAAGTTGTTTCGATCGTACAAGTCCGAAATTAACCGATAAAGTAAATTCACGAGTCCCATACCTCGTAATTTTACTAAATCGTTTAATTTACTTTCTCATACGTCCGGAAAAGAATCAAAGTAATTAAAATTAATAAAATTAATTATAATATATTTTACTAAAGAAAATGAGATTTTAAACCAATTTCTAGAAATTTATCTAAAGGATTTTGAGAGAAAACTCATCATTTAAAAGAATTTTAATGATTTTGAAAACCTAGAAAATAAAGAGTAATTGTTTAAAAACCTTTAAAAATGTGTAAAAACATTTATTATACAAACCATGATTTTAGAAGATTTTATGCAATTTATTCGGATTTTTAAAACTCAAAAGACAACAATTTGCAATTTAATCGGTATAAATCGATATTCAAATTTAAATTGAATTTGAATTAAATTTAAATCCAAATCTTATCCTAACTTGACTAGTCCATTGCTGGGCATAACAATCAAACATTAGAATCAAATTTCATATATAAAAATTTGCGAAAGAATGCAATTAAAATTGTCGAAATCGGACAAATATATAAATATTGTGGTTGTCAATGATAGACAAAAAGTAAAAACATCAATTTTGCACCATGTAAACAACAAAATATTATAAAATTTAAAACATAAAATTTGTAGCATATTTTCTAGGGATTCCAGAACATCTTGAATTTCAAGATTCCGATCAGTAACGTGAAGTTATGATCGAAATACTACATAGACAAAAAAATTGTGCACTGGTTATTAACACGGACCAGCAACGAAAAAATCAATTTTTGTCTATGTAGACTTCAAAATTATTCAAAACAAAAAATATGAAAGTTGTGGAATATTTCACAAGAATTCCATAACATCCAAGATTTTGAAATTCCGATTTGAAAAACAAAAGTTATGCCAAAATTACTAAAAGTTAAAAGTTAAGCCTGGACTGATACATTTTCGGGACAGTGACAAACTTTATCAATTTTTGCATAGCAAATATCAAAATTACTGAAAACTCAACAAATGAAAGTTGTGGAATATTTCACATGGATTCCAGAACATCCAAGATTTTTAAATTCCGATTAGAAACGAAAAAGTTATGGTGAAAATACTATTCAGCCAAATATATTTCCTGTGCAAAAACGCTTTCGGTTTTGCAACTTTGACAGCAAATAAGGAGGTACAAACGGACTCGAAACTTGATAAAATTTTACAGTAATGAACTGTAACAAATATACTCCAAACTGAACAAGTTTGGCAGCAATCCGATGTCGGATGAACAAGATATGGCAAATGAAATTGGCACTATTTCAGCCGGATAAACATATCAAAAAGATCAAAAACAAAACATCACAATACCAAACTTTTGCATAGCGAAGAATTTTCATTTGCTTACGGTTTGCTGCAAGTTTTCACTTACCTTTTGCAGCAAAAAGGAGCGAAATTGGCTGCAAGATGAGATCTTCAAGCTAGCAATGGCCTAGGCAGTACCTATAGTTGCTGAAAAATGGACATGCAAAGGGGAAAACCCATTAAAACAACAATAGTAACTGAAACTAAGATTTTTCCCGGATTTAAGATGGAGATTGGTTAGAAGATTACCTGGCTTTAATTTTTAGATAAGAAAATCTCTTAATTTTGTGTGGAATTAACTAAGATTTAGCAAGGGTTTGAAGTTGCCATTGATTTTACTTTTGAGCTTCTGTTACAACTGGAGGAGGAGATAGGAGAGGAAAACTGTACGTACACTATTTTCCTCACCAGAAACTTCTTTATGGGCTAATGGACCAACACTTCAGCCAAAAACATACTTAGCCAAAGATTCCAATTTATGTTTTTATTTTTATTTTTATATAATGCTATTTCTCTCATATTTTACACATTTTATATCCGAATTCAACAAAATAAAAATGCATTGGATTCGTTAAAACACAAGGAATCCAACAAAAAGAATAAAATTATATTTTACCAAGTTTTATTATATATATTCACCATTTATTCCCTATTTATTGCAATTTTACACTATTTATCCAGCTAATGTAAATATGGACATATTTTATCAAATGAAATGGGTTATCTCATTTTATTATGGGGGAATGATTTATTTTAACTCCCCAAAATATTTATCCCCATTATATATCATTTATAACATGATTAATTATTTATTCAACACTTTTCCTGGTGTATATATAAAAAAAATGTAATGTAGACATTACATATATTATTGCCAAATTGTGCATGCTAATGGAATATAGGCACAAATCTCTATTCAAAACTCATGAAATAAAGAGATATTATATATTTTTTTCCATTCCCATATATGTATTACACAACCCCAAAATATATATATTCCCCTTTCATTATCCTTCTTCCTAAATTTATTTCAAATCATAAAATTGAAATAAATCTCATTTTATTTTATTCTCCTAAGATTAACTGACATAATGTTGTTCTATCCCTAACAACAATATTATCCTCATTTTCTCCCCATTAATTTAATTAATGAATCTAATATTAAATCATAACTATAATTATGACTTAATACTAGCGGTAATCTCTAACCAGGGTTGTTACATAAGCTAAGAGAATAAATTCTCCGCCACCAACAGAAATATATTTGAAAGAAATCAGCTTTATATCTCAACTTGTAATGTCAGACATATAATCCATACAAGTCGTTCCGGGCTCGAACAGAACCGAAGGCACTTTTAAAGAAGTCCTTGCATTCCGGATAATTTCTAATCACGTCCGGACTTCCCATCACTAAGGGTGATAAAACCTCTATATCGGAGATCAGCCATGCAGAGCAACTCAACGGTAATCCTTCCGTTTTCAAAAATATCCGGGCTTCAACACCGGTTATCAAATGCGATCCATTACGACGTATCACATATTCAGAATGGGTTATACGACCCCAAGGTCCTTTCCCGGCTAACCCGAATAGTGAGCGCTTATTTTAAAAAATAAGTCTAGCATTCAAATTCAAGCAATCACAACAAATAACTATTTAAAGGTAAATATTGATGGTCGGATTTTTTTAACTATCAATAAGTGTGTTCAACATCACCAAAGTCCAAATAATTTCCCAAATTATTTACTTTCCAAAATATCTTTACTAGATATATGATTTTCCCACACTTCAAAAATAAAACAACGTTTATTTTTAAACCAATTTCCCCTTTCCTTTATAAATTCCATAGTGAATTTAAATTTCCAAATATCTACTGATATACGATTTTCAAATCGATTTCAAATATTCACTTTCAACTTATCTTTAAAAAGATAATTCTCAAAACATTTCATTTCATATTGGAAAACCATTTCCATACTTATTTAATAATAAGTATTTCTCAAAACTGTATATTTTCAACATTTGAAAATATTCGATATACTTAAATCAAAATTAAGTATATATTTCATTCATTAAGAAATCACTCTCTTAAACACATTTGTTTGGGTCAAAACGAATGTTACTTAAAACATCGTTACAACGACCCAAAATCACTAGTATAGGGATTCGAAATTAAGATAGATATATAAATACCAATTCTATATAAAACATTTCTTTTGGAAATTATTTACTATAACAATCAGTGTTATAGTCCACCATTTCCTTATATTCCTTGAAAACGCCTATTTCAATAATGAATGTTGAAATCTATGTTTTCCATACTTAATACATTTAAAACATCTCTAATCGTTTTAATTCTACTTAAAACATCATTTTCCCAAAAAAATCCTTTAATATATTATTCACTGTCCGAAATTGTGAATTATACTACGTCAACCAAATTTAACGTTTCTACACATCTTATTCAAAGGACTATCCTGTAACGACCTAGAAATTTGAACAATTTAATTTGAGAATATTTAATTAATTTTAAATATTTGAATGATGGTTTGACTTGAATTTCAAATTATCAGAATGAATTTGGTGATTAAACTATAGAATTTAATCTATAGAAAATTGAATAATAATTTGAATCTTCAATTTTAAGCCGATTAAAAATATTTCAAAGGCTTGTAAAATTCATATTGATAATACTGAAGATAATAGAAGCTTCAGAATTGAAATTGAAAGTGATTTGATCAGTTTGAAAAATATATCGTTTGAATCGATATTTAAAAATAGCCTTCCAAGGCACAGTCTCGGAATTCGACGAAACCAGATCCATTGGGTCTATTGAATTATTACCGGATTTCAAGTTTCGTATTTTTCGGAGTTGTTATGCGAGCGTACGACATATAAACGCGTTGAAAATTGTATTGAAACAAATTTAATTTAAATTTAAATTTAAAATTTTATTACAGACAACATCCCTAGATTCTTTCCTAAAATCACGTTATCTCCTATAATCGTGCCGAGAATCGTGAAATGATCATGCCTCCTTCACGTTTAAATGTCCCTCTTCCTTTATCGTTCGAAAATCAATTCGAAGAAAAATAAAATAAAAACAATGGCCGAAGCCCTTCTCCCATTCAAAACCTTAAAAAAAAAGAAAAAGAAAAATCGAACGCAATTCGTTCGAGGCGACTCGCATGAGGGCCGGCTTCGATTTGGAATCAAGGGAGAAGGCGCGGCCGCGTGTGCACGCGCGATGGAGGCGACGCGGTGCTCGTGGCGACCGAAGGCGGCTACTCGCGAGGCGCAGGAGGCCGCGGCGTAGGGAGGCGAGGCTTCCAAGCAAAGCGTCGCGATGGTGATAGGCTGGGCTCAGGCGATTTGCGTTCACGCGCAGGAGGATACGGCGGCGTCATAGGAGTTGCGTGCAGTGGCATTCATCTCGATCGATGGTGGCTAGGGCAAGCTCGCGTGAAGCAGTGGGTGATGCGTGCTCGATTGTGGGTCGCGTTTCAGTGGGAATTGGGGAATTTAGTTGGGTTCTTCAATTATCAGTAAGGTATTATTTTTTTATTAATTTTAATTTATAAAATTATGTGAGTATGGATCTATAGAAAAAAGAAATATACAGTAAAATATATATGCAGGAAAATTAGAAAGGAAATTGATTTATTTATTCAATTTAAATTTTAAAAAAAAATTAGTTTAAATGTTGTTATATTGGCAGTAAAATGAGTTACTGTTATTTTTTACAGAAAATATTTTACATAAATAAAGTTTGGAAAAGAAAAATTATTATTTATAAATTTTAAAATCTATATATATTAACTTCATAGAAAAATACAGTGAATATATATATATATATATATATATATGATTAATTTATTAAAAAGGAAGTTTAGTTTTAATTCAATATTTAGTTAAACAAATTTGTTTAAAAGAAATTGGTTTGAAAATGGAATCATTTGTTCAAAATTAAATTGTTAGTAAATTAAATTTGTCAAATGGTAAGACAATTAGATTTATTAAAGGAAATCAGTTTAGTTACTAAAAGATTATAAAAAAAATAGAGTTTAAACCTATACAAATTATTTTTACAAGTAGATATATGTGTATTTGAGAAAAATAAATAAATAGCTCCAAATAGGTTTATTAAATGATAATTGATTTTTCGATTTATTTTGAACATTAATTTAATCATCTAATATTTTAGAAGGTCAAAATTTGAAAGGAAACGAGTTGAAATTGGAATTTAAATAATTAGTTAGATAAATTTATTAAAGGAGAATTAGTATTAAATTTAAATTTTTATTTAAATAAATTTATTAAAGAAGGAACTGGTTTAAATAAAACTATCAGTTAATTTAACTATTAAAATGAAATCACCGATGAATCAAAATTATCAAATGAAAATTTATTATTCGATCTGTTCGAATATTAATAAAATGTGTATAATATTTATACAAGGTATAAATCAAGAAAAATAAAGTCAAGATGGAGAATGGATTGCAAATTAAAGGTGAGAGCTTCTCACTCGGAATTTTGTTGTTTATTTAAATTTAAAATAGTTAAATTTAAAATTGTTAGACTGTGTTGATTGAATGCTTGAATGATGATTGTTACATATATATATATATATATATATATATATATATATATATATATATATATATATATATATTGGATGTGAATAGACCCTATACGCCATTACTAAGCGGAGGTTATTTATTACACCCATATACCGCGATATTCCACCTCGAAGTGGAATTGGTATTATATTATATATATTGCAATATATATATATATATTGGCATATGTATATATTGCAGTTGATTGATTTCCCACATTGTATAGCGGATGAGACCCTATTGCGCCGCCTATTAAGCGGATAATATTTTATAAAATCCCACATACCGCAATATACCACCTCGAAGTGGAATGGGTGTTGTGCTAATGTCTATGGATGCAGGGAAACAGGTTGGAGGGATCCAACTGGATTCCTCACAAATATTTATTGATTTTAGATATTGTGATATTTGATTGTTTATCATATCGATATATGATATTTGAAAGTCGTGATTGACTATTTGATGTGTTGCATCATCGGATCCAATTTTGAAGTTTAAAAATAACGATTTTGATTTTTAAGGGATTTCTATAGTGATTTTTGAAATTATATGTTTATAAAAATATTTTTGGAGTTAATTTATCTTAAACAAATAAACGTTATAATTTTAATATTATAAAAATTATGATTTTTGAGAAACTCAGTTAAAAGTTGATTTTTGAAAGTATGAGATTAATGATTTTATAAAATAGTTGAAATTGGGATTTATGAATTTATTATAAAAAGTTTAAAAAATAGGATTTATGAAATTTGATTATTTTATAAATCAAAATGATGAAATTATAAAGGAGTAGAAAGACGTTTTAAAAGAATAATATAAATTGATCCATATAAAAGATTTATAAATTGATATTTATAAATTTAGAATATCTTGAATTATAAAATGAGCTTTTATAAGTGTTAGAATGAATTGTGAATGAATTTCATAAATGAATGAAATTTATAGAATTATAAACGGTGAAGTTATAGATGGAATTTTATAAGCAGTAGGTTTATAAAATTTATAAAGTTATTTAAGGAATAGATGTGGATAAATAAATGAATCTTATAAGTTATAAGATTTATAATTATGAAGTTTAAAGGAACGATTTTGCAAACAAATAAATTATAAGCATTTAACTTATAATATGGACTTTCGGTATATAATTGAGTTATAAATCGAATAAGTTAATAAAGGAAATTTATAAGAGGAAGTGTTATAAAATAAATAGAAATGGAATTTATAGACATTGTTTTATAAATCCGCAAATGACTTATTTTGATAAGTAAATTATTATAACTTATTAATGAAGTTATATTCACGTTTTTGAATAGTGAATAATATGTTAAAGAAAATGGTTTTGAATGTGATGTTTTAAATAGAATTAAAACGATCTAACGATATTTTTAAATGTGTTAAGATCGAAACCATAGATTTCAACATTCATTGTCGAAATAGACGTTTTCGAGAAATAGAAGGAAATGGTAGATTATAACACTGTTGTTATAATAGATGATTTCAGAAAGGAAATGTTTTGTATAGTATTGAGATTTATATATCTATTTTAATTTCGAATCCCTATACTAGTGATTTTGGGTTGTCGTAACGATGTTTTACGCAACATTCGTTTTGGCCCAAATAAATATGTTTAAGAGAATGGTTTCCTTAAAGAATGAAATATATACTTAATTTCGATTAGAGAATATTGAATATTTTCCAAGTGTAGAAAATAAAAAGACTTGTGAATTACTTATAAATAAATAAGTATGGAAATGTTTTCCAATATTAAGTGAATATTTTGAATTTATCTTTTTGAAGATAAATTGAAAATGAATGTTGAAAATCGAATGGAAATCGTATATTCATAAATAATTTGGGAATTGAAAATTCAATATGGAATTTATAAATAGGACTTGGAAAATGGGTTTAAAAATAAATATTTATTTATTTTTGAAGAATGGAAAATATATATCTTGTAAAGATATTTTTGGAAAATAAATAATTTGGGAATTGAAAATTCAATATGGAATTTATAAATGGGATTTGGAAAATGGTTTTAAAAATAAATATTGATTTATTTTTGAAGAATGGAAAATATATACCTTGTAAAGATATTTTTGGAAAATAAATAATTTGGAAAATTATTTAGAATTTGGTGATGTTGGCATATCCATTGATAGTTCAATAACCGACTATCAATATTTACCTTTGAATAGTTATTTGTTGTGATTTGCTTGAATTTGAATGCAACACTTATTTTTTTTTTTTTAAATAAGCGCTTACTATTCGGGTTAACCGGAAAAGGACCTTGGGGTCGTATAACCCATTCCGAATATGTGATACGTCGTTATCAATTGCATTTGAAGATCTGTGTTGAAGACCGGATTTTTTCGAAAACGAAAGGGTTTCTTGTTGATTGTCTCTGCACTGGCTGATCCCTGGTATAGAGATCTCCATATGTGATTGGAAATTCGGTCGTGATTAGTGAATATCTGGATTGCAAGGACTTCTTTGTATGTGCCTTCGGTTCTGTTCGATCCCGGAACAGACTTGTATGGATAGTATGTCTGACATTACAAATTGAGATATAAAGCAGATTTCTTTCAAATATATTTCTGTTGGTGGCGGAGAATTTATTCTCTTAGCTTAACACCCTTCTCTGAGACGTACGAGCTCAGAGGTTATATAGTTGAAGGTTATCAGCAATATATTCCCAATTTGGTAATGTGACATGCTGAGTGTTGCTGTGAAATGATCATTGTGTTGATTATTTGTGATAGGATCATTTGTTTGATCGTCTATCTTGGTGATCATTTCTATGATCATTTGTTGACCCAAAGCATGACTTTGTATAAAGCGTGTTTTTGTGGACGAGACTTCGTCGAGCCTCACACCCCGGAATGGTCAAAACAGGAAAGATGCAGCAAGGTTATGAGGGGTAGCTCCCTTTAGGGTGTGTGCATTTCCTTCTGGAAAAGGGTGGTATCATGGTATGGAGCCCAGATGCTTACTCATGTTGAAACACTTATTATTATGGTGTGATGTTGATTAGAGAGCTCTCGGATAAAGGTCCCAAAGGACCGGGGGATGGCATACTCGTGTCAGTAGTTACCTAGTTTGAAAGGTAAGCCGACCTTGTGTTGGTAGAGATCCGGTTAGGTTCTTGGGAACGTCCTTCCAGAGGCGTTCTCATGTGGCAATGGGAAGTTCCTTGGCCTGACTATTTGTTGGAAATCCAAAGAAACAATACGATCTTGTACGGTTTTAGTTGTAGAACCTGCTTCCTCAGGAGGTAGCTATAATAGGCATAATATAATGGTACCTATGCTGGCTAAGATTTATATTCTACTTTCGAAATGTTTTCTACACTATGCACTGGTAATAATATCAAATGTTTCTTTTTAATGTGTATCATGCATCTTTGACTAACATAAGAAGAAATCTCCTCCAAGTCTGCGTTTGCATTGTGTGTGTGGCGGGAGGTCTTATGGTAGTCTCATTTTTAAAAGAATTGCGAATTGACTTTAAAAAAATATTCCTCTATTTTGATTTTAAAGAAAAAAAAAACTGTTTTAGTTCCCACACCAGTCACATGACTGACTCGGAGTTTATTGTTTTCCTTCCTAAACTCTGGATGCCCACCAATTTCCACACGGGTAGTCAAGAGTTAAGGTTTATCAGGATATTCTGGAATTCAGGAATTGCAGGAGGCAAGCTGGATGGCATGGCGTATTTACTAGTATATAGTACTTCTTTTTCCGCTGCATTGTTTGTTGTTGTACACTCTGATGTAATGTAATGTAATGTAATGTAATAACTGATATAGTTCTCTATTTAAAGCTTATTCATTTATCTATTATATGTTGTTCCGCTGCGAATTGTGAGATTCTGATATTGTTCTGTTTTTCTTTCTCTCTTCTTCTACCTCTTTCTTCTTTCTTAAACCCTCAGTGTTCGGTTTTCCGGCATCCGACTGATCGGCATTCGATACAATGGACGTATTGATGTCGAATTTCGGGAGTCGAAGAATCGGGTCCTGACAATGTGGTATCAGAGCATATGGTTAAGCGACAACCATGGCTCTGTTGGGCGTTACTCATTAGAGATAGATTCAGCAGTACTCTAGAAAGAGTTTGAGTGTAATAATAGATATGAGCGCGTATTTTTTAGTGAATATAAAATTGTTTTTGAATAGGTTGAATAAGATAATTTTGCCCAAAACTATTTTTGTATAGAAAAGAAATGATTTTCTACGAATTATTATAGTATATGGTTGCATGGTTGTTAATAATATTAAATTATTATCATTAGCATATGGAATTAAATAAGAAATAAAATGGATTGAATTCAAGTAAACTAACTTGATAAATTATTAATTCATGGACTAATGAATTGGTTAAAATTAAAGTTTAGTCATGAGCTAAATTTGAAGATAAATTTGAATTTGTATATAAATTCAAGTAAGTAAAAGAAATAAATTGAAATTCCCTTTGTTAGTAATTAAGTAAATTCAAGATGAATTGAATATGGAAATTGAAATTTAAAATGAATAAGTGAATGTACTAATTGAATTAAATTAGTGAATGGAATAGATTTGAAAAGGTTTGAATGAAATTTGTTTGGTTAATAAAATCAACCGAATGAAAATATGAAATGCAAATTGAACTGGAGTGGAATTAAAATAAATTGAGTTGGCATCAACTTAAATTAGTTATAAACTAGAATGGATATTCTATTAAATGAATATCATTAAATTTGCATAGAAATAATTATCGTTTGACACAAACAAGATTGTATAAAATTATATGAGTTAATGAAAGCAAATAAAATTGATTTTTGAATCAATTAAAATGGTATGAATTCGTTTTGCTTAGGAATGAAAAAAAAATGAGTTGTAAACCACTTGATTTAATGGAAATGTCACGTGAATTGGTCGTAAGCAACTAAAGATGAATTAAAACCACATGTATTTCTAATGGAATTTATCTTGGATGTATTGCCAATGAAATCTATATATTTGTTATTGAAAATGAATGTAATGTTAATAGATTTCTTATATTTGACACTGACGTGTTTAAACTAAGTAAGTACAGGTTCAGCGAAGTTGTTGGGCTGGATTTGATCGTGCTAATAAGCTAATAATTAGCCGCTTTGCTTAAAAATGCTAAATAAGGTACACCTACGCAATAAAAATAGGAAATATGAAATGTTTTTCTGTTTTCCGACCGTGTGGGTCGATGTATACATATTTATACATATTGTGAAATTGCAAAAGCTCCTTCGTACAAAGGAGACTCTGCCAAAATTTTCCGTGAATTTTGGGAGTTAGAATTTTTTTTGAAAATTTTTGGAAAATTTTAATTAACGACAAATCGATTTCGAAATTTGCAAATTGAAATGAATTAGTGAATGAAACTAATTTAAACTAGTAATATGAATTAGTAAATGAAAGTTAATCGTTAGAATTTAATATTTAGAACTGTGAGTTGAATTCGAATGGAATTTGAATTGTAAAATTGAATTCGAATGAAATTTAAATTGAGAATTGAATTCAAATTGAATTGAAATTTTGAATTGAATTCAAATGAAATTGAATGGAATTGAATTGAAATGTAAAATTGAATGAAAATGAATGTGTAACTTCAATAGTGAAGTAAAAATGTATAAGAAGCATATGTTAAAAAATTTTGTAATGGAATTGGCAAAATAGTTTTAATGTTGGAATTGGATATTATGACTAGCAGGATATACAGGTGTATTAAAAAGAAGTGGAATTGGGATTTTGACTTCAAAGATAAAAATTGAATTGCTCGACAAAAAGGTACGTATTTCAATTTCAGTATGAAATTTGATGATTTTCTTCTCCAGCCACTTGGCTTTCTCTTTTCTTTTTGATTCTGAGGGGCCGTGGTGCCAATTTGTAGTCGTACCGAGCTAGCCGCGCAAAGGAGACGCTGGCGAAATATTTTGAAAATTTAGGGTGTTAGAAAAATTTTGAGAAATTTTGAAAGTTTAAAATTTGAATTTAAATTTAAATTTGAATTGTTAGGAGAACAATATTGATTGAAACTTATAATTAAAGATGGAAAGCTAGTTGAAATGATAATGAATCTCTAGTAAAAAGATTTGTTTAGGAAAGTTGATAAAACGATTTGGATTGTGAAAAATAGTAGACGGGATAAGGGCATTCTTCTTAACTTGTAATTTCGGGACGAAATTCTTTTAAGGAGGGAAGACTGTAATGACCCAGAAATTTGAACAATTTAATTTGAGAATATTTAATTAATTTTAAATATTTGAATGATGGTTTGACTTGAATTTCAAATTATCAGAATGAATTTGGCGATTAAATTATAGAATTTAATCTATAGAAAATTGAATAATAATTTGAATCTTCAATTTTAAGCCGATTAAAAATATTTCAAAGGCTTGTAAAATTCATATTGATAATACTGAAGATAATAGAAGATTCAGAATTGAAATTGAAAGTGATTTGATCAGTTTTAAAAATATATCGTTTGAATCGATATTTAAAAATAGCCTTCCGAGGCACAGTCTCGGAATTCGACAAAACCAGATCCATTGGGTCCGTAATATTGAATTATTACCGGATTTCAAGTTTCGTATTTTTCGGAGTTGTTATGCGAGCGTACGACATATAAACGCGTTGAAAATTGTATTGAAACAAATTTAATTAAAATTTAAAATCAAAATTTTATTACAAACAGCATCCCTAGATTCTTGCCTAAAATCACGTTATCTCCTATAATCGTGTCGAGAATCGTGAAATGATCATGCCTCCTTCACGTTGAAATGTCCCTCTTCCTTTATCGTTCGAAAATCAATTCGAAGAAAAATAAAATAAAAACAATGGCCGAAGCCCTTCTCCCATTCAAAACCTAAAAAAAAAGAAAAAGAAAAATCGAACGCAATTCGTTCGAGGCGACTCGCATAAGGGCCGGCTTCGATTTGGAATCAAGGGAGAAGGCGCGGCCGCGTGTGCACGCGCGATGGAAGCGACGCGGTACTCGTGGCGACCGAAGGCGGCTACTCACGAGGCGCAGGAGGCCGCGGCGTAGGGAGGCGAGGCTTCCAAGCAAAGCGTCGCGATGGTGATAGGCTGGGCTCAGGCGATTTGCGTTCACGCGCAGGAGGATACGGCGGCGTCATAGGAGTTGCGTGTAGTGGCGTTCATCTCGATCGATGGTGGCTAGGGCAAGCTCGCGTGAAGCAGTGGGTGATGCGTGCTCGATTGGGGGTCGCGTTTCAGTGGGAATTGGGGAATTTAGCTAGGTTCTTCAATTATCAGTAAGGTATTTTTTTTATTAATTTTAATTTATAAAATTATGTGAGTATGGATCTATAGAAAAAAGAAATATACAGTAAAATATATATGCAGGAAAATTAGTAAGGAAATTGATTTATTTATTCAATTTAAATTTGAAAAAAAAATTAGTTTAAATGTTGGTATATTGACAGTAAAATGAGTTACTGTTACTTTTTACAGAAAATATTTTACATAAATAAAGTTTGGAAAAGAAAAAGTATTATTTATAAATTTTAAAATCTATATATATTATCTTCAAAGAAAAATACAGTATATATATATATATATATGATTAATTTATTAAAAAGGAAGTTTAGTTTTAATTCAATATTTAGTTAAACAAATTTGTTTAAAAGAAATTGGTTTGAAAATGGAATCATTTGTTCAAAATTAAATTGTTAGTAAATTAAATTTGTCGAATGGTTAGACAATTAGATTTATTAAAGGAAATCAGTTTAGTTACTAAAAGATTATAAAAAAATAGAGTTTAAACCTATACAAATTATTTTTACAAGTAGATATATGTGTATTTGAGAAAAATAAATAAATAGCTCCAAATAGGTTTATTAAATGATAATTGATTTTTCGATTTATTTTGAACATTAATTTAATCATCTAATATTTTAGAAGGTCAAAATTTGAAAGGAAACGAGTTGAAATTGGAATTTAAATAATTAGTTAGATAAATTTATTAAAGGAGAATTAGTATTAAATTTAAATTTTTATTTAAATAAATTTATTAAAGAAGAAACTTGTTTAAATAAAACTATCAGTTAATTTAACTATTAAAATGAAATCACCGATGAATCAAAATTATCAAATGAAAATTTATTATTCGATCTGTTCGAATATTAATAAATTGTGTATAATATTTACACAAGGTATAAATCAAGAAAAATAAAGTCAAGATGGAAAATGGATTGCAAATTAAAGGTGAGAGCTTCTCACTCGGAATTTTGTTGTTTATTTAAATTTAAAATAGTTAAATTTAAAATTGTTAGACTGTGTTAATTGAATGCTTGAATGATGATTGTTATATATATATATATATATATATATATATATATATATATATATTGGATGTGAATAGACCCTATACGCCGTTAGTAAGCGGAGGTTATTTATTACACCCATATACCGCGATATTCCACCTCGAAGTGGAATTGGTATTATATTATATATATAGCAATATATATATATATATATATATATATATATTGGCATATGTATATATTGCAGTTGATTGATTTCCCGCATTGTATAGTGGATGAGACCCTATTGCGCCGCCTATTAAGCGGATAATATTTTATAAAATCCCATATACCGCGATATTCCACCTCGAAGTGGAATGGGTATTGTGCTAATGACTGTGGATGCAGGGAAACAGGTTGGAGGGATCCAACTGGATTACTCACAAATATTTATTGATTTTAGATATTGTGATATTTGATTGTTTATCATATCGATATATGATATTTGAAAGTCGTGATTGACTATTTGATGTGTTGCATCATCGGATCCAATTTTGAAGTTTAAAAATAACGATTTTGATTTTTAAGGGATTTCTAAAGTGATTTTTGAAAGTATATGTTTATAAAAATATTTTTTGGAGTTAATTTATCTTAAACAAATAAACGTTTTAATTTTAATATTATAAAAATTATGATTTTTGAGAAATTCAGTTAAAAGTTGATTTTTGAAAATATGAGATTAATTATTTTATAAAATAGTTGAAATTGGGATTTCTGAATTTATTATAAAAGTTTAAAAAATAGGATTTATGAAATTTGATTATTTTATAAATCAAAATGATGAAATTATAAAGGAGTTGAAAGATGTTTTGAAAGAATAATATAAATTGATCCATATAAAAGATTTATAAATTGATATTTATAAATTTAGATTATCTTGAATTATAAAACGAGCTTTTATAAGTGTTAGAATGAATTGTGAATGAATTTCATAAATAAATGAAATTTATAGAATTATAAACGGTGGAGTTATAGATGGAATTTTATAAGCAGTAGGTTTATAAAATTTATAAAGTTATTTAAGGAATAGATGTGGATAAATAAATGAATCTTATAAGTTATAAGATTTATAATTATGAAGTTTAAAGGAACGATTTTGCAAACAAATAAATTATAAGCATTTAACTTATAATATGGACTTTCGGTATATAATTGAGTTATAAATCGAATAAGTTAATAAAGGAAATTTATAAGAGGAAGTGTTATAAAATAAATAGAAATGGAATTTATAAACATTTTTTATAAATCCGTAAACGACTTATTTTGATAAGTAAATTATTATAACTTATTAATGAAGTTATATTCACGTTTTTGAATAGTGAATAATATGTTAAAGAAAATGGTTTTGAATGTGATGTTTTAAATAGAATTAAAACGATCTAATGATATTTTTAAATGTGTTGAGATCGAAACCATAGATTTCAACATTCATTGTTGAAATAGACGTTTTCGAGAAATAGAAGGAAATGGTAGATTATAACACTGTTGTTATAATAGATGATTTCCGAAAGGAAATGTTTTGTATAGTATTGGGATTTATATATCTATTTTAATTTCAAATCCCTATACTAGTGATTTTGGGTTGTCGTAACGATGTTTTACGCAACATTCGTTTTGGCCCAAATAAATATGTTTAAGAGAATGGTTTCCTTAAAGAATGAAATATATACTTAATTTCGATTAGAGTATATTGAATATTTTCCAAGTGTAGAAAATAAAAAGGCTTGTGAATTACTTATAAATAAATAAGTATGGAAATGTTTTCCAATATTAAGTGAATATTTTGAATTTATCTTTTTGAAGATAAATTGAAAATGAATGTTGAAAATCGAATGCAAATCGTATATTCATAAATAATTTGGGAATTGAAAATTCAATATGGAATTTATAAATGGGATTTGGAAAATGGGTTTAAAAATAAATATTGATTTATTTTGGAAGAATGGAAAATATATATCTTGTAAAGATATTTTTGGAAAATAAATAATTTGGGAATTGAAAATTCAATATGGAATTTATAAATGGGATTTGGAAAATGGGTTTAAAAATAAATATTGATTTATTTTTGAAGAATGGAAAATATATATCTTGTAAAGATATTTTTGGAAAATAAATAATTTGGAAAATTATTTAGAATCTGGTGATGTTGGCATATCCATTGATAGTTCAATAACCGACTATCAATATTTACCTTTGAATAGGTATTTGTTGTGATTTGCTTGAATTTAAATGCCACACTTATTTTTTTTAAAAATAAGCGCTCACTATTCGGGTTAACCGGGAAAGGACCTTGGGGTCGTATAACCCATTCCGAATATGTGATACGTCGTTATGAATTGCATTTGAAGATTGGTGTTGAAGACTGGATATTTTCGAAAACGAAAGGGTTTCTTGTTGATTGTCTCTGCACTGGCTGATCCCTGGTATAGAGATCTCCATATGTGATGGGAAATTCGGTCGTGATTAGTGAACATCCATATTGCAAGGACTTCTTTGTAAGTGCCTTCGGTTCTGTTCGATCCCGGAACAGACTTGTATGGATAGTATGTCTGACATTACAAATTGAGATATAAAGCAGATTTCTTTCAAATATATTTCTGTTGGTGGCGGAGAATTTATTCTCTTAGCTTAACACCCTTCTCTGAGACGTACGAGCTCAGAGGTTATATAGTTGAAGGTTATCAGCAATATATTCCCAATTTGGTAATGTGACATGCTGAGTGTTGCTGTGAAATGATCATTGTGTTGATTATTTGTGATAGGATCATTTGTTTGATCGTCTATCTTGGTGATCATTTCTATGATCATTTGTTGACCCAAAGCATGACTTTTTATAAAGCGTTTTTTTGTGGACGAGACTTCGTCGAGCCTCACACCCCGGAATGGCCAAAACAGGAAAGATGCAGCAAGGTTATGAGGGGTAGCTACTTTTAGGGTGTGTGCACTTCCTTCTGGAAAAGGGTGGTCTCATGGTATGGAGCCCAGATGCTTACTCATGTTGAAACACTTATTATTATGGTGTGTTGTTGATTAGAGAGCTCTCGGATAAAGGTCCCAAAGGACCGAGGGATGGCATACTCGTGTCAGTAGTTACCTAGTTTGAAAGGTAACCCGGCCCTGTGTTGGCAGAGATCCGGTTAGGTTCTCGGGGACGTCCTTCCAGAGGCGTTCTCATGTGGCAATGGGAAGTTCCTTGGCCTGAGCATTTGTTGGAAATCCAAAGAAACAATACGATCTTGTACGGTTTTAGTTGTAGAACCTGCTTCCTTAGGAGGTAGCTATAGTAGGCATAATATAATTGTACCTATGCTGGCTAAGATTTATATTATACTTTCGAAATGTTTTCTACACTATGCACTAGTAATAATATCAAATGTTTCTTTTTAATGCGTATCAAGCATCTTTGATTAACATAAGAAGAAATCTCCTCCAAGTCTGCGTTTGCATTGTGTGTGTGGCGGGAGGTCTTATGGTAGTCTCATTTTTAAAAGCATTGCGAATTGACTTTAAAAAAATATTCCTCTATTTTGATTTTAAAGAAAAAAAATAAACTGTTTTAGTTCCCACACCAGTCACATGACTGACTCGGAGTTTATTGTTTTCCTTCCTAAACTCTGGGTGCCCACCAATTTCCACACGGGAAGTCAAGAGTTAAGGTTTATCAGGATATTCTGGAATTCAGGAATTGCAGGAGGCAAGCTGGATGGCATGGCGTATTTACTAGTATATAGTACTTCTTTTTCCGCTGCATTGTTTGTTGTTGTACACTCTGATGTAATGTAATGTAATAGCTGATATAGTTCTTTATTTAAAGATTATTCATTTATCTATTATATGTTGTTCCGCTGCGAATTGTGAGATTCTGATATTTTTCTGTTTTTCTTTCTCTCTTCTTCTACCTCTTTCTTCTTTCTTAAACCCTCAGTTTCGGTTTTTCGGCATCCGACTGATCGGCATTCGATACAGTGGACGTATTGATGTCGAATTTCGAGAGTCGAAGAATCGGGTCCTGACATATCCACTGTCCAAAATCGTGGATCTAAATCGTTTACCAAATTCAACACTTCCACACATTTAATTAGAGGATTTTCCACAGTCCAAAATCGTGGATATAATTTCCTTAATAACCCTCTATATTAAATTTATCAAATTCAATTGGTCTCGGATTTTATAAAACAATGTTTACGAATTCCATTTCTTTTTATAAGCTTCGATTTATAAATTTCGTTTATTAAACCAATTCAATTTATATAACTCAATTATATACCAAAAGTCCATATTATAAGTTAAATACTTATAATTCATTTATTTACAAAATCGTTTTTTTTTGTAAACTTCCCAAATTATAAATCTTATTACTTATAAGATTTCGTTATAACCTTATTTCCAACATTGACAGAACTCCTTTTAAAATTCCATTATTTTAAATTTATAAAATACCAATTTTTACATCTTTTGTATAAATTGTTTACAATAATTCAAAAATCCCAATTTAGACTATTTTATAATTGGACTCAAAAATCCCATTTCGGTTATATTTCTCAAAAATCTTAATTTTTTATAACATAAAAATTTATAACTTTTTAATTATTTAAAATGAATCAATTCAAAATTTTAATAAAATATATACTTTCAAAAATCACTTTAGAAATCCTTTTAAATTCAAAATCATTAATTTAACATTTTTAAAATTCCAAAAATGGATCCGATGATGCAACAGCACCAAATAACCGAATCAACACATCCAAACAACATATATCAATATGATAATCAACAAATATCACAACATCTGTAATCAAATAAATACTGGTGAGGAATCAAGTTAGATCCCTCCAGCCTGTTTCCCTGCATCCACAGATTTAGCACAATACCAATCCCATTTCAAGGCGGGATATCGCGGTATATAGGATTTATAAAATATTATCCGCTATTATGCGGCGCAATAGGGTCTCATCCGCTGTATAATGCGGGAAATCAACAACTCCAATATATACATATTCCAATATATATATATATTGGTATATATAGATATATCCTACTATATCTAATATCACAACCAAACGGCAATCAATAACTGCAATCATAATTCAAAACATACATTCAAGCAATTTTAAATCCAACTATTTAAAATTTAAGTCGAAACTGTTCGATTGAGTGAAAAGTTCTCACCTTTGATTTGCGATCCATTTTCCATTACGACTTGATTTTCTTCACGGTTTCAAACCTTGTATAAACAATTTATACAATTTTATTAATATTCGAAATAAATCGAAGAAGTTAATTTCCGTTTTAAAATTTGACTTAACTAATGATTAGTTCTAATCCTTTTCTTTAAAAATCTAGTCTTTATAAACTCTATATTGTTTTAAAATTCCTATACTTAACATTTAAAATTCCTATATTTTTTCTTGTCTGATATATACACACTTTTAAATTTTAAAAGTCCAGGTTAAAACTTTGTATATATATACTTACTGTTTCTCTATGTAGCTATAAAATTAACTGAACCTCATCTATATATTTATCACATTATTTTTCTGTTTTTACTATAAAAACTGCACACACACACACACACATATATATATATAAATGTTTATTAAATTAAATCAATAATAAAAATCAATATACCTCAATGTACTCTCATTAGCAACTCGCGAACAGGCCTTCCTTCATGAATGACAACATCGTGACCATCGCCAAGCTCTGTGCCACCGTCGCATTGCCACTCCAGACAACCCAGTCGCGAAAACGAGCTCGCGATCCCCTCCATCGCTTGCGACCTCAAATCCATCGTCAAACAACTTCCCGGCTAACCCAACCTCCCAGACATCGCCATCGCCCCTACGCCCTAGCCTCACGACATCGATGAACCCAAACGTCTCGCCGCTCATCTGCCCCTGGAGTACATTGCCATTGCTTGCCGCCTTCATCGATCGAGCTCTCCTCTGTTGCCTGAAAATTGCTCGCGGCTTGAATTGAGGTCGGCCCAGACCAAAATCGAACGAGACAATGAACTTTCGAATCGATTTGGACAGGCTTCGGCCCTGATTTCGTTTTTTTTTATACGAACAGATAGAAGAGGGGGAAGGAGGGGTAACGAATTTGATTTTGAACGAGAGTGTCGGCCATTCTTTTTTTTGAACGAGGAGAAGACGAGATTTGAATGAAGACAGTGGCCATTTTTTCTCTGAGTTTGAAAGGAAGCAGGTTGAATTAAAAAGAGGAGACAACGTACGTGACTAACAGAGAGAATGTGTTTGCCTGATTTAGTTGTGATGCTAGGCGCGATTTTAGACATGATTTTAGGAACGAAAAGTAACCGATGTGACCAATTTAAATTTAAATTTAAATCGAATTCGTTCTAAAATTCCAATGTGTTTATGCGTCGTACGCTCACATGGCAACTCCGAAAAATACGAAATTTGAAATCCGGTAATAATTCAATATTACGGACCCAATGGAACTGGTTTCGTCGAATTCTGAGACAGTGCCTCGGAAGGCTATTTTTTAAATATCGATTCAAGCGATATATTTTCAAAACTGAACAAATCCCTTTCAAATTAAATTCTGAAGCTTCTATTATCTTCAGTATTATCAATATGAATTTTATAAGCCTTTGAAATATTTTTAATCAGCTTAAAATTAAAGATTCAAATTTTTATTCAACTTTCAATATATTAAATTTTATAATTTAATCGCCAAATTCATTCTGATAATTTGAAATTCAAGTCAAACCATCATTCAAGTATTTAAAATTAATCAAATATTTTCAATTTAAATTGTTCAAAATTCCGGTTCGTTACATATTCCGTCTCGAAGCGGAATTGGTATTGTGCTAACATCTTTGGATGCAGGGAAACAGGTTGGAGGGATCCAACTGGATTCCTTAAAAGATTGAATTGGTCTTAATGTTGTGTGTTGATCTACTTATAATCTGCGTGATTATCTTTGTGATTGAAATCGTTAAAGGCTAAATTTTAGCCGAATATGTTTTTGGTATTGTTAGATGCCGAAAATAAATTAAATTTGATATTTGAAAATTTAAGTTGAGAGTTCATACTAAAATTTAATTTTGAAGTTGATTCATTTTAAATAAATAAACGTTGAAATTTTTATGTTATAAAAATTATGATTTTTGGGGAATATAACCGAAATGTGATTTTTGAAATAAGTACATGAATAATTTATAAAATGGTTTAAATTGGGATTTTTGAATTATTATAAATGATTTATATAAAAGACATGTAAAATTGATATTTATAAATTAAAGTATTGGAATTGTAAAACGAGTTTTTATAAGTATTAAAATGAAATAAAAATGGATTACATAAGTAAATGAAATTTATAGATTTATAAATGGTAAAGTTATAAAATGAATAGATTTTTGTAAAACAAAAGATTTATAGGTAATTAACTTATAAACTGGATTTTGGCGTGTAAATGGAACACGGATAGAATTTGTTAATAAAGTGATTTTATAAGTTGAAGTTGTTATTATGTATAAATGGAATTTGTAAACGTTGTTTTATAAATCCTAAATCGACATATTTTAATAAGTTTAATTATTATAGCTTATTAAAGGAGATATATCCACGATTTTGGGACAATGGATAATCCTTTAAATAAAATATGTAGAAATTGAATTTGGTTAACGAACTATATTCAAGATTTTGGACGGTGAATAAAATATTAAAGAAATATTTTGGAAAAGTGATATTTTAAATAGAATTTAAAACGATTTAAAGATGTTTTAAAATGTACTAAGTATTGAAATCATAGATTTCAACATTCATTGTTGAAATAGACATTTTCGAGAAATAAAAGGGAATGATGGACTATAACACTTTGTTATAGTAAATGATTTCCGAAAGGAAAAGTTTTTTTATAGTATTGGAGTTTATATATCTATCTTAATTTCGAATCCCTATACTAGTGGTTTTGGGTTGTCGTAACGATGTTTTACGCAACATCCGTTTGGACTCAAATAAAGGTGTTTAAGCGAATGTTTTCCTTAAAGAATAAATTATATACTTAATTGCGATTTAAGTATATGAATATTTTCCAAGTGTCGAAAATAAATAGGTTTGTGAATTACTTATTATTAAATAAGTATGGAAATGTTTTTCGAATACAAAGTGAATGTTTTAAGATTTTATCTTTTGAAGATAAATTGAAAATGAATATTAGAAATAGATTTGGAAATCGTATATTCATAGATATTTTGGAAAGGTAAATTCACTATGGAATTTGCAGAAGAAAGGGAAATTTGTTTAAAAATAAACAGGTATTTATTTTGAAGTGTGGAAATAAATTTACAGATTTGGAACGTAAGTTTAAAATAAATCGGCAAGGATTTATTTGATTGATTTGAATGAACCATTTTAAATTGAAAATGGATAAATATTTGGAAGTGTTTTCATTTAAGGAAATTGATTTGAAATTTGTTTTCAAAGATTGAAAGGTGGAAAATGATTTGAAAGTTTGTTTTCGAATGGTTGAAGTGTGGAAATTATATCTTGTAAAGGTATTTTTGAATATAAATAATTTGGGAAATTATTTGAAATCGGGTTATGTAGTGAATATTGATTGATAGTTAAATAACCGACTATCAATATTGACCCTTGAATGGCTATTTGTTGTGAATTGGTTGAAATTGAATGCTACACTTAGTTCTAAATTATTGCACTAGTTATTCGGATTACCCTTTGATACAACGTAATGGAGAACATTGAAGACCGGTGCTGAAGACCGGGTATTTGTGAAAACGATAGGATGACCTATCGATTATCTCTGCACCATTAGCTACGGTATGGAGATTTCCTTTGTGATGGGAAATTCGATCGGGATTGTGAATACCCGGATTGCAAGGGCTTCTTTGGAAGCGCCTTCGGTTCTGTTCGAACCCGGAACAGACTTGTATGGTTACATGTCTGACATTACATTTTGAGATATAAAGCAGATTTCTTTCAAATACATTTCAGTTGGTGGCGGAGAATTTATTCTCTTAGCTTAACACCCTTAGAGGTTATGTAGTTGAAGGTTATCAACAATATATTCCCAATTTGTTAATGTGGCATGCTGAGTGTTGCAGTGTGATGATTATTTATTGATCATTTGTTGATCAAAGCATGGCTTTGTGAAAAAGCGTAGCTTTGTGGACGAGACTTCGTCAGACCTCACTCTCCGAAAATGGTCAAAATAGGAATATGCGGCAAGGTTATGAGGGTCGCGCCCTTTAGGGCATGTCATTTCCTTCCAGAAAGGGTGGTATCATGGTATGGAGCCCAGATACTTACTCATGTTGACACACTATATTTATTACTATGTGATGTTGGTTATCGAGCGCTTGGATAAAGGTCCAAAGGGATCGGGGG
The DNA here is from genome assembly GCA_030765085.1 of Allium cepa. Lineage (NCBI taxonomy): Eukaryota > Viridiplantae > Streptophyta > Magnoliopsida > Asparagales > Amaryllidaceae > Allium > Allium cepa. The sequence goes on along the minus strand of CM060945.1, from coordinate 602,641,044 downwards.
ATGACATATTCGTGTTGTAGTTACCTAGTTACAGAGGTAGCCCGGCATTGTGTTGGCAGAGATCTAACCGTAACGTTAGGTTCTCGGGATGTCCCGCTAGAGGCGATCCCATGTGGCAGTAGGAAGTTCCTTAGCCTGACCATTTGTTAGAAAATCCAAAGAAACAATACGAGCCTTGTATGGTTTTAGTTGTATTACCTGCCATGGAATGTGGCGGTAACCTGCTATTGAACATGGTAGCTATAGTAGGCGTAGTTCGAAATGTCTATGTTGGCTAAGATTTATATTATCCTTTCGAAATGTTTTCTACACTATGCACTAATAATAATAATAAATCAAATGATTCTGCGTGGTAAGCATCTTTGACTATCATAAGGAGAAATCTCCTCCGATTCTGCATTTGCATTGTGTGTATGTGTGCGAGAGGCCTTATGGTAGTTTCATTTTCCAAAAATCATTGTGAATTGACTTTAAAATTTTCTTGTTGTTTGTTTTTAAAGATAAATAACTGTTTTAGTTCTCACACCAGTCCCATGACTAACCTGGAGTTTATTGTTCTCTTCCTAAACTCTGGGTGCCCAAAAGTTTCCACACGGGCAGTCTAGAGTCAGGTTATCAGGTTACTCTGGATTCAGGAATGCTATGGAGCTCAAGTGCCAAGCTGGATGGCGAGATGTACCATTTGTATATGATATTATCTTTTCCGCTGTAGAATTCACTTGTAAGGACACGTTTGTATGATTGTCCGTTGTCCAGTTGTGTTGTATATTGTTGTTGTACACTCTAATGATGATGTGATGTAATGTAATAACTGATATAGTTCTTTGTTTTAAAGATTATTCATTTGTCTATTATATGTTGTTATGCTGCGACTGTGAGATTCTGATACTGTTTCTGTTCTGTTTTCTTATTTCTCCTATATTTTTCTTCTACCTCTTCTTTTTAACCCTAACAATTCGGTTTTCCGTCATTTGATACACTGGACGCAAGAATGCCGACCTTCGGATACCGACAAAATCGCGTATGTTATAGTTTACAAGTTCCAGATTTTCAAAATCAAAAGCATGCAGTAAAAAGAAAATGTAAATGACAGTCAATCTGAGAAGTAAAGTTTTCAGCCTTGAAGCAAATAAATAAAAGGAAGAAAAGAAATTCGTGTCTCTGTTTTCTTCAACACCAGGCTCGAGTCCTCTGTTCATCATCTTAGAAACTGGTGAGAAAATTTATCAATCCCTAATCTAGTTACATGTTGTTGCTTGTATGCCTGTAATGATGATATGAAATTAGTTTGTATAAATAATTGAGTGCACGGAGTGTTTTCTTGTGTTACCCTGTTTTTTTTGTTTTCCAGGCTCCTGAATTGAAACAAAAATCAAAAATCTCTTGAACAAACCTTTGTTAGGATTTAAGATTCAATCAAAAGTTGTTTGTTTCAATATATATTATTATTAAAACTTATAATTAAGTAAACTAAATATCAGATATCTCTAAAAATCCAAAAGGACAGAACAAGTTTGATATTAGTGGAAGCTCGAACATTTAAATTTTGCAATCCAGGAACATTAATTGAAACCTTATCCAAAAATACGATTTTTAGAAGTGAAATTACAATTTTTAGAGCTACCATTTGAGAACAGTTCGAATTGAACTAGAAATGGAGTTTTGGGAGGCCTCTGGTGATCCCGACGATCTGAGAAGTTGGGGTTGCATCTGGTTGTAGTGGGGTGAGCAGAGGTGTTGGCAAAAATGTCATGAGGGTGATCCAGGCACGGTGGTAATGGCGGCGAGCATTTTTCTTTTCGAACCCTAATTTTGGAACAAGCTTAAACTTTGGATCATTGCTACTACTCTGGTCGATCGAGTGCTTTGGGACTTGGGGTAAAGGTGCCATGGGGTGTGGAAAGATTATGGGCAAAGTATTTCGACCTCTGGTTGTTGAAGCGAGGTGGACGAAGGGTTTTGTTAGCGACTAATTTAGGTTCCAGTTTTACTGAGTAGCTCGATTTTGATTTGAGGCTGATGGTGATGGTTTGATGATCAAAGTGTGTTGCGGTGATGAAGGGTGAAGTGGTGGGGTGTGTGGCGAAGATCGAAGGTGGCTGCGCAGTGGTGCAGGTGCACATGGGCATCTGTGCATATCAGAGGTGAAGTGTTGTTGTGGGCTGAGAGTTGTACTCGAAGTAGGTATCGTATGTGAGGGTTTTGAGCTTTAGTTATCACTCGAGTAAAATATTAAAGCACCGTGAAGAAGAAAAAAAACATAGGAATTTTTTTAAAATGGACGTTTTGGGACACTCGAGTAAATTTGTGGGAAAAACCGAAGCAAGGCTCGTGTATTGAGGGATTGGCACGGGGAACACTCGGGTGGGCTGTGAATTCTTATGTTTTCTAGTTTTGAAACTTTAGTGAATTTGTTAAATGAATTTCTGAAACAAATTCATTTTTATAAATAATGATTTATTTTGTAAGTAGAAAGTATAAATTTAAAGTTTTGAAATTTATGATTTTTTTTTAAAAGTATGATGCATTAGTTAAGTAGAAATTATGATCATTAGTTATGTTGGAATGTGTAGTTAAATTTTTTTGAAATAAAATTGTTTTAAACTTATATTTTCAAAAGAAGTTTATTTCTAATAAAGCTTAGCAATGTGATTAAGGAGTTAATTAAATGTTTTTAAATTGTTAACTTTAAGGTTAAGTTAATTTAGATTTTTTATGTTTATTAACTAATTAAGGATTTTTAATGACTTAATAATTAAAGAATGATTTATTTGAAGATTCCTTAATGATTAATTAAAATGCAAATTAATATATAATTAAGGTAATCAATTAAGGAATGATTAATTTATGAAGGTAATTAATTTTTTTAATAATTAGGGTTAATTAATTAAGTAATTAAACATTTATTAATTTATATTTAGAAGTTAATTAATGATTATGGATAAATTAATTATGATGATTAATTGAGAAATGATTTAATTATTGTTGGTGATTAAAACTTAATCAATTGAAATTAGTGATAATTTAATTTATTGATTAAGATAACTAATTAATGGTCAATTAAATTTTGAAAGTGATTAAGAAGTAATTATTAATTTAGAATTAATTATTTTTAATTAAGAATAATTAATCAGAGGATTAATTATAAATTAAAATTTAATTAATAAATGATTAAGGAGTAATAAATCAAATTGATTTGTAATTAATTAATTTTAATTAACCAAGATAAAAAAATTTATTCATAAGTAACTGACGTGATTTAATTTAAATCAGATAATTTAATTTACTTTGACTTATGAATGTTTGGATTCTATTTGATGTTTGGAGGGTTGATATTCCTTAATATGTGATGCTTTATGATGTGAGTTGTCGTGTATTGATCTGTGATATTTGTGATATGTTTATGTGTAAATAGTCCTTGGCCCGTTAAACAACATTTGAATTTCGATGCGACAGGGAGTCGGATTCCAGTTGGTTATCCGAAACCCACATCGAATTGTAATAATGAATCTTTATGATTGATAAATTTATTTTATCTTCGATCTGTGAATGAAGATAAGCGTTATGAGTTATACCGCTTATTGATATATCTGTGATGATTGTGTTGCACTATTGTGTGTAAACCCCTGGACCACACTTATACGCACACTAATGTGGATTGCACGTGGAAATCGGTTAAGTCATAGATTTTTAAATAGTTTTGAATTTGAATTTTTAATTCAAATGGTTTTGGAAATGGATTTGATTTAAAGTGAAAGGCTTTTGAAAACAAGTGCTTTAAAAATGAAAGTTTTTCTGAGTAACTTAATTACGATTTGAAAGTTGAATAATCTAATTTAAATTGGAATTCAATGTCTGAAATTGAATTCTAGATTTGGTATTTATAATTTGAAAATGGTATATAAGCTTATATGGGTTTCAACCCATTTTTAATAACTGTTGTGGGGATTTGAATTAACCTTAAAAATGTTAACTTGTATTAATAAAATCAGATTTCCCAATAAAAACAATTTGTTTTTCAAACAATAGAAGCTTTCATGTGATTAATGAACTACCAATTTATATTAAAGGAATTTCAAGTTTGAATTTAAAATGATTTTCCAAATTATGGGAGAATCTTTGGAAATAAGTTTTGAAAGCTATAAGTTAAATCTTGATTTAAAGATTTAACGACTTAATCCAATTTGAAATGGAATTTTTTTGAGAAGCTATGAATGAGCTTTTGTTTAAAAGATTGGTGAACCTTGTTTTAAATTGAAAGGGGTCTTAAAAGTGAATCTTTCGTTTAAAAGATTTAAATGTGGAAATTGTTTAAACCATTGAAAGGTTTCTGGAAATGAATCTTTTTGTTTAAAAGATTAGAAATGGTAATTTATTTTAACCATTTGAATGAAATGTTTTGGGCCTTAAGCTGTGATGTAACCGAGATCCCATTATCCATATGTTTTTAAAATATTACGCTCATTATTCGGTTTAGCCGGGAGAGGACGTTGTGTCATATAACCCATTACGAATAATGATACGACATTATGGATAGCATTTGAAGACCGGTGGTGAAGACCGGGTATTTGGGAGAACGATAGGATGACCTATCGATTGTCTCTCCACCGAGTAGCTACGGTATAGAGATTCCCTAAGTGATGGGAAGTCTGATCGGGATTGTTGATTCCCGGATTTGCAAGGGCTTCTTCGGAAGTGCCTTCGGTTCTTCTTGAACCTGGAACAGACTTATATGAATTGTATGTATGACAATACAAACTGAGATATAAAGCTGATTTCTTTCAAACACATTTCTGTTGGTGGCGAAGAATTTATTCTATTAGCTTAACACCCTTCTCTGAGACGTACGAGCTCAGAGGTTATGTAGTTGAAGGATATTAGTGATATACTCCCAATTTGGTAGTGTGGCATGCTGAATGTTGCTGATCATTTGTTGATCGAAGCATGGCTTTGTGAAAAAGCGTAGCTTTGGGGACGAGACTTCGTCGAACCTCACAACCCGGTTATGGTCGAAACAGGAATCGTGACAGGAAGGTTATTTAAGGGTAGCACCCCCTGAGGGTATGTCCATTTCCTTCTGGATTATAAGTGGTATCATGGTATGGAGCCCAGATACTTACTTTGTGGTTGCTGCAGACTTGTTGTTTTGTGGTTGTCGGTTGAGAAGCGCTTCGGATAAAGGTTGGTAATGACCGGGAGGTGGCATACTCATGTCAGTTGTTACCTAGTTACAGAGGTAACCCGGCCTTGTGTAGCAGAGACCCGGTTAGTGTCCGGGGACGTCCCTGTAGAGGCGTTCTGTTAACTCCGCCTCGGCCACGACCCAGCAACCTAAAAAGTTACCGACTTAAGACTTAAGAGAGATGCCGACTCAATGACTTGACCCAGTTGCCGACCTAATGCTTTAAAGGGATGCCGACCTAAGGCTTAAAAAGGTTGCCGACCTAATGCTTTAAAGGGATGCCGACCTAAGGCTTAAAAAGGTTACCGACCTAACAGGTTTAAGAGGCATACCAATCTAACTGCCTTGATAAGGTTACCGACCTAACTGCCTTAAAAGGAGGACGACCTAAGGCCGGGAAGGGATACCGACTTAAGGCTGAACAGATGCCACCAACCTAAGATAGCTACCGACCTAAGTCGCCACCGACCTATAACCTATGTTAAGTTGTTCACGGTTCAAGCGGAGGAAGACAGGTTCAATGCATCTACTTGGCGCAGTGGTCTCTTAACTCGTACACGGCTCACGACCTAACTCGGGTCGTCCATGACCTAAAGCTACTGGGTGAAGGTTCAATGCCGCATAAGGAAGACCGGTTGACTAATTTGCGACTCAGAGGATGACTCGTGGGCGACGACCTAACTTAGACCGACCACAACTCACCTTAGATCGGTCACGACTTACGACCTAAGGGGGGATTTCCCCTATAAATACCAACCTACCTCAAGCATGAAAGTGACTTTTAGCCGATCTCTTGAAGCGCCAATACTCTGCTGAATTCTCGACTCACTCAACACTTCAAGTACGAAAGACATCTCAACTAACTTCGAGAGGAAATCTAACACAATCTACATGGATTTAAAGAATTCTTCTACATCAAAGTTCTAGTTGTTTGTCTCATTGGAATTGTAATTGAAGATTGTTGTAAAAGTTGTAATCAATTCAGTAATAAAGAGAGTTCAAGTGGACGTAGGCTTACCCTAAGCTGAACCACTATAAAAACTGTTGTTTTTTTTCTGCTTTTTCTGTGATTTCTCTACTTGTTTGTAGTTCCCGTGTACACGGGTGGTGCTTTCACTCAACTTCAATCTACACCGGGGTGTTAGCGTCTGATTTTTACGTTAACATTTTTTGTGCTTTCACTGAGAACACCAACTCAGGAAACTTCCACTATTGCTCCGTGAAGGATTGTTGAAAGGATTTCTTTCAAAACCAGAAGTTTATTGGAAATAATGGCTCCTGGGAGAAAACGAAGTTCTGTAAGATCCGACAATGTTCAAGAGAATACTGCTACCTCTCCTCCTTCAAGCCAAGCAGCTCCAACTGTTGGAGTTACATGAGCAGAATTGGACGCCGTAGTTTTGGGATTGAACCAGCAATTGAATGCTCAGAATGCGCAGTTGGAAGCCCAGAATGCCCTGATCTTGAGTAAGTTGAATGATCTACTAGGGGCCAATCGTCCACCGGTTAATAATGATGGGAACCCTACTGCGGGAGTTCATGATGTTGAAGGGAACATTTCTCAAAGAGCCGCAGACGCTGTAGAAAGGACTCCTCTTCAAGCTAGAGGATCAGGGCCGCAGCCGACCCTCGGTGAACGATTGTCAAGGCAGAATTCAAAGAGAGTGGCTGATGTATGCCCTCTAGAGCCTCTAAATGATGAAGAGTATTTTTCGTGTATGGTTCGTCAAATCATGAAAGAAAGTATGCGAAGAGATGAAGACGAGAAAGAGTGGGGATTTGCACCGAGCAAAACTCCATTTACTGAAAAGATCTTGAAGGCAAAGTTCCCAAGGAAATTCGTTTCCCCTACTATTCCAGCTTACAAGGGGACGAGTGATCCAAACGAGTTTCTGTGTAAGTACGACTGGCATATGACTGTTGCCAGGGCGTTGGATGAAATTAAATGTCGATATTTCCCGGTATATCTCGAAGTTGTAGCTCTATTGTTGCTTACGAAGCTGCCGGTCAGGTCCATCGATCAATTTTCCGATTTGACCAGGAAGTTCAAGGAGTAATTTCGATTGTATGCTTCTAAAGCAAAGGATATAATGTCGCTATCAAGTCTAGAGCAAAATCCAAGAGAATCTATCAGGTCGTTTTTGAATCGCTTTAACATAGCATTGGCTGAGGTAGATAATGCTGAGCCACGCATGGTCCTGACATACTTAATGAGGGCGATTGACAAATCGAGCGAATTTGGAAAATGGTTGAAAATGAAAGAACCAAACTCGCTCGACAAATTCTATAAGAAAGCAGATGAATTCATGCGCTTGGAGAGCCTCCAAACACCAGCTAAGGTGGTATCAGCGAAAGCCGGGAACAATGGTGAATAAGAAAGAACCTAACACTCAGAAAAGGGAAAATGATGGTGGAAAGAAACAGGGAGATGCTAAGAAAGGCCGTTCTTTCAATTTCACACCCTTGACTGATACCCCCGAAAACATCTTCTTTGCAACCAGAGATGATGTCAATTATCCGACACCACCTAAAATGAGAGTTGCGATTAAGATGGAAAAAAGTGGAAGGTTTTGTCGGTTCCACAACCAGCCCGGCCATGACACCAACGAATGCCGACAGTTGAAAGAGGTGGTTGAACAACTCTTGAAGGAAAACAAACTCCAGCAGTATGTGAAAAGGAACAGAAATGCCCCAGCTTCGTCAACTCAAGGACAACAAGTTCCCGCTCACCGTCCTGCCTCAAGTGAGAAAGTCGTGGAACATGAATCGGAAAGACCTTTTATCAACATAATAACTGGAGAACCTCACCCAGCAGGCAAAAGCTGGGGCGAAATGGAACGGTATGCCCAGGCCTTGTGGCATGTACCAGCTGAAGAGAATGTTTTTGTCTTAGAGAATGATGCGCCTTTAAAGCAACAAAAGACTTCCACAGTTGATATCGTGTTCAGTGCCAGGGATTCTTTGGGTATTGAGGCTCCGACCATAGATCCTTTGGTCATATCCGCTGGTATTGGGCCGGCAACTGTGAGGAGAGTTCTAGTTGATTGTGGAGCTTCATGCAACATCCTCTTCAAGAAGACCTTCGATCAAATGAAAATTCCAATGGCTGACATTCAAGCTTCATCACTTAAGATTGCTGGGTTTGCTGGAGAACCCAAACAGCCGATTGGGACCATTGATTTGTTTGTCGAACTCGGAAAGGGGCTAAGGAAGGTAGATCGAAAGCAAACCTTTATAATTGTTGAAGAATTCTCTGCCTACAATGCCTTTTTAGGCCGACCAACTCTTGCTGCGTTCAAAGCTGTTCTTGCCTCATGGTGTCTGACTCTAAAATTCCCCACAGATAATGGAGTTGGTTTGATTAAGGGAGACCAAGATGCGGGACGAGAATGTTACTTTGCAGAGTTCCGAGAATTAAGGAAAAGAGAAATGGGAAAAGGTGGGCGGCTCCAGTCCACACCAAGGAACCGACCTTGTAGCAATTACAGGGTGGACCCTGCACTGGCGAATGTAGTGGCGCAAGAAGAGAGATGGATCCAAGGAAAGCCAGTGCAGGGGAGAGTAGGGTAGTACCGGTAGAGGTAACAGTGCCGGTGCCCGTTGATCCAAAGGACCCAAACAAATTGCTTAATGTGGGTTCACAACTCAGCACAACAGTTCAGAATGTTCTGATTTCATTTTTGAAGGCTAATTTGGATGTATTCGCTTGGACTAATGCTGAAATGTGCGGGATATCCCCAGAGATTGCAGTACATACTTTGAACATTGATCCAAAGTTTACACCTGTGAAACAGAAGAGAAGGACTCAGGGTCCTGAAAGAAGGGCAGCGTTAAAAGAAGAAGTGGATCGGCTCATGGAGAACGGGTTCATTAGAGAATCTACTTATCCAAATTGGGTCTCAAATCCAGTGCTGGTTAAGAAAGCTAACGGAAAGTGGAGAGTGTGCATTGATTTTTCAGATCTGAACAAAGCCTACCCCAAAGACTGTTTCCCGCTGCCCAGGATCGATCAGTTGGTGGATGGCACGGCAGGACATGAATTGTTATCTTTTATGGATGCATACTCCGGATATAACCAGATTATGATGCATGAGCCAGATCAAGAGGATACGAGCTTCATCATAGATGTTGGACTCTACTGCTACAAGGTCATGCCTTTTGGACTCAAGAATGCAGGGGCAACTTACCAAAGGTTTGTTAATGTCATGTTTAAACCACAGATTGGTAAGACAATGGAAGTTTATGTTGATGACATGCTAGTAAAGTCTAAGAAAGCGGTGGACCATATGGATCACTTGGCAGAGATGTTTGCAGTACTCCGCAAGTACAGAATGAAGCTTAATCCCCTGAAATGTTCATTTGGAGTGGAGTCCGGAAAGTTTTTGGGTTTCGTTGTGAGCGCTAGGGGCATTGAAGCCAATCCAGCTCAGATCACTGCCCTGAGAGAGGTTAAGGCTCCTGGAACGAAAAAGGAATTGCAAAGTATCAATGGAAAAGTTGCTGCTTTGAGTCGATTCATTTCCAAAGCTACTGACAAATGCGTTCCATTCTTCGATGCTCTGAAGAAAGGAAGAAAAAACTTTGAGTGGACTCCTGAATGTCAGAAAGCATTTGATAAGTTGGTTCGTCATATGGAAGTGCCTCCGATACTTTCAAAGCCTGACAGTGGTGAAGATCTCTTCGTATATTTGGCAATTTCGTCTCATGCTCTCAGTGCAGTGTTGGTACGGGAAGACGCAAGGATTCAACGCCCAGTCTATTATATCAGCAAAAGATTCACTAGGGCAGAGATGAACTATTCAAGATTAGAAAAGCTCGCCTATTGTCTGTTAATCGCATCAAGAGAATTGAGGACGTATTTCCAAGCTCATCCCATCAAAGTCCTCACTGATCAACCTCTAAAGCAAGCCCTATTCCGTCCAGAGACTTCGGGTCGTCTTTTGAAATGGAATATTGAACTCAGTCAATATGACATCACTTACCATCCCCGAAAAGCAATCAATGGACAAGCTTTGGCAGATTTCATTGCAGAATGTACGGATAAGGGTGATAGTGAGGAGGAAGCTACTAATAGCATCCTAATCCAATGGAAATTGTATGTCGATGGCGCGAGGAATGATTACTGTTCCGGAGCAGGGGTTGTCCTTGAAACCCCAGAAGGGCGATCGCTATGTTATGCGCTGAGACTAGAATTCCCTTCGACAAACAATGAAGCTGAATATGAAGCTCTCATTGCTGGTTTAAGGATCGCTAAAGAACTAAACACCAAGGTATTACAGATCTTCAGTGATTCTCAACTTATTGTTTGCCAAGTCAGGAAGGAATTTCAAGCTAAAGGAGGGAACCTACCCGCCTATTTATCAAAAGCCTGGGAGCTCATTCAAAATTTTGACCGTTATTCAAAAAACCATATACCCCGTGAAGAGAACATGAAGGCGGATTCTCTCGCAAAGTATTCGAGTACTAGTGAAGCTCAACTATTGGGATTAGTTCCCGTCGAAGTCTTGTCAGCTCCAAGCACAGATGAAATGGATGTTGATTGGATTATGAATGTATCCCAAGAACAAGAATCATGGATGACTCCGATACTTGAATATCTACTCAATGGTTCTCTGCCAGAAAATTCAAAAGAACGACAAAAGCTGACGAGGAAAGCCTCTAGATATATAGTTCAAGATGGTCGTTTGTACAGACGAGGATTTTCAATGCCATTACTCCGATGTGTGACAAAGGAAGAAGCTAAGACAATTCTAACTGAAGTACACAGAGGGGAATGTGGGGATCATACAGGTGGTCAAACTTCAGCAAAGAAAATCCTCCGTTATGGATACTTTTGGCCAGAAATTAATCAGGATGCTGCTGACTATTATCGAAAGTGTGATAAATGTCAGAGATTCGCTAAAATTCCTAGAGCACCTTCCACTGCGCTAACACAAATGGTCAGTCCATGGACGTTTTCCATCTAGGGAATAGATCTCATTGGACCTTTGCCGACTGCCAAATCAGGGATTAAATATGCTATCGTTGCTGTTGATTATTTTACTAAATAGGCTGAGGACGAACCATTGGCCACTATTACCTCTAAGAAAATGATAAGTTTTGTGACTAAAAATATCATTTGCAGGTATGGTGTGCCTCAGAAGATAATCACAGACAATGGTACTCAGTTTGAAAGTGAGGAATTCCAAAATTTCTACAAACGATTCAAGATCCGAAAAAGCTTCTCAGCGGTGGCTCATCCGCAGGCAAACGAGCAAGTGGAAGCAGTAAACAAAATCATCAAATCAACCATCAAAAAGTAGCTGGAAAAAGCAAAAGGTGGTTGGGTCGATAAGTTACCACTTTCACTATGGGCATACAGGACCACTCACAAAACTACGACTGGGCATACTCCATTTTCATTGGCATACGGATCAGAAGCGATGATTCCAGTGGAAACTAAAGTCCCCTCACACAGAAGGATCCATTTTGATCAAAATGAGAATGAAAAGTTGCAATTGGAAGCACTTGACCTCCTCGATGAAAGAAGAGAAGAGGCAAGGCTTAGAATTGCAGCTCACCAGCATAGAATAGCCAGGAACTTCAATTCCAAAGTTCGTCAGCGCAGCTTTGAAGTTGGGGACTTAGTCCTGAAGAGGATCATGACAGCCATAGGTGTGTTTGGACCAAACTGGGAAGGGCCATATATTGTTGGCGCAAAACTTCTTGATGACACATTCAAACTCACAACTGTCGAAGGAGAACCAATCCCAAGAGCTTGGAACAACAATCATTTGCGCCCCTATTTTACTTGAAAGCGTTGCTGAAATGTTGTAAAGGAATTATGAATATATGATTCTTGTATTGAAAGCAATTGTAAAGCAAGTGAATAATGAAAAGCTATAAAGTGGATGTAGGCCTAACTTTTGGCCGAACCACTGTAAATCTTGTGTTCTCTACTATTATAAACTGCTTTGTTTTATTTCGACATATAAAATACGTTAACTGTGTTACTAAAATGTTGATTTGATAATGCAAGCCATAAAAGCAAAGCTTACCCATCGCAAGACCAAGCGATCTCCGACATCACTCAGCAAGCAAACACTAAGCCATTCAAAATATCCATACTCAAATCCTACAAAAGAAGTGCTTCGAACAAAAGTTAGCAATGTGGATGGAAGTGGACCATTTCTAACTAACTGCAAATGTTTGAACAAACAAACAACCAGTTAAATATCCTATGTCTACCACCACCAACTCGCTTAACTATGAAGTATATTTCTTTGGATAAGAGAAATTATTGGCAACTAAAAAGTGATGACACTTGCAAAAGACAACGGGGATCGCCAACATGAATGGATGACCAAGAGACATGGGCGAGCAAGCATCAATCAGCAAAAGACCTCTTCGGAGGCACAAGCCCTCTTCGGAGGCACAACTCTTCGGAGGATAAAGACCTCGAGCGGGCCTAGCCAGAAAAAGAGAGATCTTTCTCGATACAAAGTTGCGGAATGATCGGTCGATACACTCCCGTGAATCCGTCCAACCGAGAGAAAGAAACTCCAAACTTCCAGGCAAAAGCCCTACTCAGAGGCACACGTTTCACCGAGATTGAAATAAAACTTCCAAGTGTTGAAACGTGAAAAGCCCTCTTCGGAGGCCCATTTCACCACAGTTGAAATGCTAAAAGACCTCGAGCGGGCCAAACCAGAAAAAGAGAGATCTTTCTCGATACAAATTTGCGGACTGATCGGTCGATACACTCCCGTGAATCCGTCCAACCGAGAGAAAGAAACTCCAAACTTCCAGGCAGTAACCCTACTCAGAGGCACGCATTTCATCGTGATCGGTCGATACACTCCCGTGAAATGAAATGTGAAAAGCCCTCTTCGGAGGCCCGCTTCCCAGCGAACAGGGAAAAATAAAAGCCTCTCCCAAGAGGCAGAAACAAAAAAGACCTCCTCCCAGAGGCACAACCAAACAAAAAGACCTCTTCCCAGAGGCAGAAACAAAAAAAGACCTCTTCCCAGAGGCAGAAATGAAAAGACCTCCTCTCGAAGGCACAATCGAACAGAAAGACCTCTTTGGAGGCACACGTTTCACCGAGATTGAAATAAAACTTCCAGGTGTTGAAACGTGAAAAAGCCCTCCTCGGAGGCACAACTCTTTGGAGGCACACGTTTCACCGAGATTGAAATAAAACTTCCAAGTGTTGAAACGTGAAAAAGCCCTTCTCAGAGGTACAACTTTTCAAAGAAGCATTTCATAGGAAATGCAAAGCAAAGATCAAAGCCCTCCACCGAGGCACAATAAATAAAAAGGAAGCCCTCTTCAAAGGCACACTTTAGCCTTCAAAGGAAGATTTGTTCTTCTATTCTTGGAAATACTCTTCCTCAAAAAGAAGTTAAAGTGTCCTTTAGAGGCCCGCTTTACCACATAGAAGAATTCACTTGGTAAAATGTGTGTATGCACAAAAGAAAAAGTGATATCTTCGAAGGATGAAGCGTAAAAACTTATATGGAGGGAGCTGTACTCTATTTTTAACGAAATAATATTCCTCCCAGCATGGAATAATTATTCTCCAGAAAATAAGAGTAGAAGTCCCATTAAAGTATAAAATATTGCAACGAGCTTATGGTATAGGGGCAACATGGTATAGTTACATACAACATGGTATAACTACATTGGCAAAATTACGCTCGAACAACATACCACAAGCTCACTGCAATATCATATAAAGAAACTTGTACAAAAAAAAGTGAATAGTAAATGCATTCTCAGATACAGACAGAAGTTTGTACAAACAAAAAGAATCATTTTAGTCAACACTGTCAAAATTTTGTATAGCTACTGGTTTCAAAATTAAAAGAAAAAAGAAAGGCGGAGGCCGGTACCCGCACAATCTCCGGCCAGTACATGCAAAAAGCAAAAAGTAAAGATAAGTCGAAGCAGGACCCCTTATTTCTTCTTGCCACCGCCCTTAGAGCCTTCACCTGACCTAATAGGAAGCTTTTCAGGACGGTTTGGGAGAGTCGGGGATGAAGGAGAAAGGGTTACTACCGGATCAACTTTCGTTTCCTCTTCAGAAATAAGAATGCCTTTTCTTCTCTTCTTCGAAGTGGCAGGCTTCCTCCTTCTCCTTGAAGAAGACTCACTTCCCGGATTTGCAAGAGCAGATAATTTTATGTTATCAGAAGTAGTTCGCTCCGGAGACTCATCGCCTTCTCCAAGCCCCTCTCCCCCATGTTCTTGAGAAGCAATAGGATCATCTAAGCCATGAAGAGCTTCTATTTGCTCCTCTTGCGACCCGGGTTGAGAGGCGGACGGAGGAGTGACCTGGAGAACCGAAGGAGGAATAATTGGAGCAGGGGAAGCTTGAACAATGCCCGGTGCTTTCTCTACAGAAGAAAAGAAGTTAAAGTCAGTAAAGAGAGGAGATAAAGGCTCATTGAGGTTCAGAAAATAGTCGAGAAGCTCATCAAACTCATAAGAAGCAAATGAGCAGTCTACTTGGGCAAGATTGACAGTAGAATTACCTGGGGAAGTCGGCTTGCTGATTTCAACCTCATAAGCCTGTGCTTCGACCCTCTCTTCGCCTTCATCTCCACCCTGTAAACTTGTGATCTCAGTTGTAACTTTAGCCAGGGATGGAGAATGAGAACTGGAGCCGACAATTTCGATTTCGGCCGAAGGTGAAGGCTGAACTGGAATAGTTGAAGTAGTTTTTCCTAACCGTTCCCCTTCTGCCATTTCAGCTCTTAATTTTGCAAGTTGTTCCTTTCCTTTGGCAAGAGCAGCGCGAGCATCATCATCCAAGTAATGCTCCTCAAGAGCTGATTCGGCATAGCTAGCACCTTTACCGCCAAGCATGTCAAGTGCAGCCTCCCACACTTCAGCCAGTGTAACTTCATATTTGGGGCCTAGAAAGGCGAGACTACCGTGCCCCAAGATGCTGTGCAGGTAAAAGTCAAACAGCGTCGAGCTGATGTTGGTCTTCGTTGCCTCATGAGATTCTTCAGCTGCAATTTTACCGGCAACGGCCTCATCGCGCTCTCTTTCAGTCTTGGAAAGTTGAAGCTTTAGCATTTGAATTTCCGCCTCCTGAGAGTTGACTTTCTCCTGTAACTCTGTAACCTCAGCACGATACCTTCCCGCTGTTTTCTGCTCAGCTTCAAGTTGTGCCTCGGCATGTCGCTGAGCTGCGTGAGCATCGCGAACTTGCTTTTGAAGTACTTCTTCTTTTTGAGTATATGTGGTAGAAGAAGTAGCAAGCTCTTGTTTAAGTTCCTCAACTTTCGCTTCAAGCTCTTCATTGTAAGTAGTAATGCTCCTCATTCGGTATCATGCTGCTCAAGAACCTTCTGCCATTCGGCCTTATCATTCTCCATAGTAAACATGGCCTCTATATTCGCACGGTTAACCCTTTGAAGCTCGTCAACAAGCTTTTTCCAGTTCGACATCCTTTCAATATCAAGCTTGACGGCATCGAGATTTCGCAGCATGGCAGGCTTGTCAATAGGGACCAAATCAAGATCGAACCGCACTCCCGTTAGGCACCACTGTGGAAACCGGCTTTGCAGAGTGGCTGGGCCTGGTCCAACTTGGAATTTAGGCCTGCTGATTATTGTCTGAATTTCTGTCTTCCCGAGAGCAGGGGAGCCAGAAGGAATGTCAAGTGAGACGGGGGCAGTCACCTTTTTGGGAGTTATAGAAGGATGCTTTTCACCGTGCCGGGCACGCTTGCTTGGGTCCTCAACTATGTGGCTTTTTCCCCGATCATCATGCGACTTTCTCTTGTGAGAATCGTCAACTCTCTGGGAAGAATCATGGTGGCTCCTCCCTTTCTTTCCTCTCATAACGCTCTTCTTGAGCCCTTCTCTCCTGAGCCTTTCGAGCGGCTCTCTCTTCATTGGTTTCTCTGTGAACGGGAAGGTAGCGCCTATAATCATATTGACTACGCCTCCCGTAGCGCTGAAAGTCGTCATAGTAAGAGCCGCTACGTCCCATCGGAGAATCTGAAATAAAAAGAGAGAAAAGTCTTAAAAGTCTTCAGAGAAAAGAAATGTAACTTTAGAATCTTCAAAGTATAAAGAGTTAAGTGCATGAAAGTGCTGAAAGGTTCTAAGTTTGTGCGATGTGTAAACTACGCGCATCGAACTACGAACCACTCTTTGACTGCAGAGTAATCGTGGGAGTAGTAGTTAACACCAACTCTTGGGTCAACGGAGCTTGTTGCAAAGAAGAAGTTGCTTCCACTACTGAAGAAGAAACCCTGGCAGCGACATGGTCGTCTTTAAAGATGTCCTGTGAGGTAGCAAAGAGGTCGCTCAGCCCTTCGAAAGTGTCGTCCCCGCTTTACCTAACAGGGCTTGTTTTTCTGGCTTCTTCACCAGACTTCTGTGAACGTTGGGGAGATCCCTGATGCTCCTCTTCCTCAATAACTGGGGCAAGTGTGAGTTTGCCAGATGACCCCGCAACATCGACAGTAGTAGAAAATTTCACTAAAGAAGCTTCGAAAGCGGGATCTTTTGGTACGGGTGCGTCAGAAGAAACCGGGGCATCTGATGCTCTAGCCGAGGAGTCCGGGATCTCATGAGGATGTGTAGAGCATTAGATGTGTAAAAGCCCATACTGATGTGAAAGTTCATCCCTCAACAAAATTTTTACACTTTTCTCTTCCGCGGCCACGGCACTCAGTCTCTCAAAAACTTGCTTATGGATTGGGTCTCTAGAAGGGAGAGGAAGTGCTGAAAAGAGCAAAGAATGAGATTAACAACTGATAGTTCGGATCTTGGAAAAAGTTTGGAAATGGAGAAAATAGAAACAGGTAATCTTACTTCCTACTCTCCAGATGGCATGAAACTCTGGGGGGTAGCGAGCAAAGAAAAACTGGTTCAAAAATCCGTGAACGCTTTCTGTAAGATCACAAATAAGCTTGCGATTTCTAGCACTTCTCACGATAATGAGGGAAGGATGGTCTTTACTCTTTGCAAACGAGCATAAGTAGCGAATTTCTTCAAAACTTGGCAAGCGATCAAGAGTTCTCCTAAACAAAACACATAACCCCATCAAAATGGCGTAGCCATTAGGATGAAGTTGGAATGGAGAGATTGTCAACCGAAGGAGAAGGGTTCGGAGGAAGTCGTTGAAAGGAGGAATCGCCCCGCTTAAGCACATTTGACGATTGACTGCAACAAAACCATGAGGAGGACTATCGGCAGTATCATTCGGTCCAGGAAGTAGAGCATCATTTTCAACAAAGCCAAACTGAGTGCGTAGCTGAATAAACGCTCTCGGACTTAAGATAGTCGGATTTCTCTTTGGAGGGTTCTCTATGGGAATAGCTATCGGAAAGGTCTCTTCAGCTTGAGCTACCCCTTCTTCTTCTTGATGGGAATTCATTCTACACAAACAACTGGATATTCAAACGTGAAGGTGCATGTTTCCTAATGTGTGTGAAGTGTTGTGTAAAATCAATCAAGCAACAAGAAAATGTAACTGGAATAAAAAATAATAAATAGCAAATATTTATCAGTTGTAAAGTTCAAGGTACGTTGTTTTAATATGCAAGTGTAATGTTAATGCAGATAAATCAGTTCAAGTTAACGATGCTTTGCATTAATGCTTCACTTTAGTTGATTGGTTCACAGCATTTCATACAATGTGTTCAAGTTGATTACTTTATGTCGACTAATCTGTCATTTGATGTGGGCAGTCAATGGCAGTATATTCGCCTTGGTTTTTTGTGATTGTTGTTTTCAGCAGGTTGATAGCCTATGAGTTAATGTGGTCTGCAAAATAAGACAGCAAAGTTGAAACAATCCAGGATTTAAGCAGTTCAGTCCAGTAAATCGAGTTAAGAATTCAAATTGAAGTTATGCTTTTAAGTGAGGATTCGAGTTGGGCATCCAAGTGTTAACTCGGTTGCGGCCCAAGGAATCTCTCGCGAGTTAAGATTACGTTCATGGTTCCTTAAATCGGCAGTTCTTTAGGTCATAAAGAGTAGTAAGAAGGAAAGCTCTGGTTCAAAAAGTGGTGTGAAATTCCCTAAGGGTTAACTCGGCTACGGTTCGAAGGTTTACTCGGCCAATGTTTAAGGTTTAACTCAGCTACGATTGAAGGGTTAACTCGGCCACGGTTTAAGGGCTAACTCGACCACGGCTTAAGGATTAGCTCGGCCACGGTTTAAGGCTTAGATCGGGAGAGGAATAGGTCGGTAGATTTCCCTCAAGTGCTAACACGGCCACGATTTAAGGATTGGGTCGGCCAAAAGCTAAGTCACCTAAAATCACCGGGTCGCATCTAAATCAATACTTCGCCCCACTCAACCCGTTAACCCGTTAGCCACTCCCTCAACCAAAAACCCTCATTTCATTTATGCTACTTCATGCTATCAGATCATCCAATGCACCAATTCGAAACCACTGCAAATTCAACACCTTGCAATCCTAGCGCGAATCAAAATCAACTAGCCTGAATCAGTAAACCATCTTCGTCGTCTCATCGGTCAGTTAAAGTCAAACCGAGCAACCTAAACTCCATCAGCCATGGGTGTAATAGGATTCGCGATGGAGCATCGTGCAAGGAAGCGGTTTAACTGACGGAATTCATGAGCCAACAGTGATCTATAATCGAAGAAGAGGGTTTACTTACACAATGAATAGCAGAGGTTGTCAGTGGTTGATTGGAATTACATCGCCTTTTGGAGCTCGAAAAATTTTTAATGGCAGAATCAAAGGAATAGGTAATGAGAAGGAAGTCTATGATTTCTCTACTTGTTTGTAGTTCCCGTGTACACGGGTGGTGCTTTCACTCAACTTCAATCTACACCGGGGTGTTAGCGTCTGATTTTTACGTTAACACGTTCCATTTTATTTTATATGGGAAGTTCCTTTGCCTGACCATTTGTTGGAAATCCAATCATCCAATACGAGCCTTACGGTTTTAGTTGTATAACCTGCCATTTACTTATGGTGGCGCGCCACTATTTAGATGGTAGCTATAGTAGGCATACAATAATGGTTGTATGTTGGCTAAGATTAATATTATATTTTCGAAAATGTTTTTCAAACTATTCACTAATAATAATATCTAAAAGTGTTTTCACGTATTAAGAATTTTTGACTGTCATAAGGAGAAATCTCCTCCAAGTCTGCGTTTGCATTGTGTGTGCGGTGGGAGACCTTATGACCGTTTCATTTTCAAAAAGCATTGCGAATTTCTTTCAAATTTTTTTTTTTGCATTTGGATAAGAATAAACTGCTTTTAATTCAAACAACCGTTTTTGTTTACTCATACCAGTCCCATGATTGGCGCAGAGTTTATTATTCCTCTCCTAAACTCTGGACGCCCACAATTTACCACACGGGCAGTCTAGAGTTGGGTTTTCAGATAATAGATATAGATATCATTCTGGTAGCCTTAAGCTTTCTCTTTGGTATTCTCTGGAGATCATGGATATCAGAGTCTTTGGATTGATGACGAGACTTGCTTGTCTTGGTGAAACGTGATTGGGGGGAAGGGTTCTCGCTTCTGGCTTGGAATTCTTGCCTCCGAACATTGGATTGGTGCTTTTGGAGTTAGAGTTATTGTTGTGGTTTGGAGTTATCTCTTGGCTATTGTTTTCCGTTGCTATATCATATTGTTTTTCCAATGTAGCATTGTTGTCTTGTATCTCTGATATTTGTCCAAATTGTATCATTGTTGTATCGAATGTTGTATTTCAATGATATTCATTTCTTTTCTTCCGCTGTGCTGTAATACTTAATTGTGTTATAAGCTCCGACACGATTCGAATTTCAACGATTGAATCTATGGCATTCAAGTACAAGTGGAGTATGGATGTCGATTTTCGAACGTGAAAAATCCGTATCGTGACATTTAGTGTTGATTTCAATCTTGAATTAGAAAGTGATTTTAATGGAGTTTAATAAGTTAAAATTGATGGTATTTGTTGTGATTTCATCATTTAAATTATGTTGATTTCTTATATTGAATAGTCTCATTCGAGACTATTATATATTTGCTTAATGTTGTTTATGATGCATTTACTTCTAAGAATAAATTAGACTGATCCGTTTATTATTTTCTTTTAAATAATACTCGAGCCGGACCGAGTTATTTCAAGATATTCGCCATCTCTGATTCAGTTGTAGCTTCAACTTTTGGTATTTCACTCCATCTTTTGCCTTGTCTTCAAGGAGTACTTTTGGTTTATTGATTCTCGTCTTATGTATGTTGGTATCCACGTATGTGTGTATTTGGTTCTTGTGAACTATCGATTGTTGTAGCATGTATTCCAGACTTGTCTTCCACTGTATATCTGATATTTCTTTTCTGATGTAGTTATACTATCAGTGTTGTTGTGATTATGAGTTGTTCTGAATTTTTTCTTAAGCCACCGTAGTTTCAATTTAGGTTTGGATTGAATATATATCCTTGGGGAGTAAGTTATATAACTCCTATCGATGTAATCAATGCTTGTCTAAGGCATAACGTATGGATGGTCGCTTCTAACAAGCCTTATTCTTCGCAATAACAGACTTTATTCTTTATAATTAACCTTAGTTATTGTGAGCATAGAGGTGGGGCATCACAGCTTGGTATCAGAGCTGAAATTTAGAACAAATTATAACATAAATAGAACAGAATGGAAAATGTGTTACAACTATTCGAGGATTTTATTCGTGCCTTTCTAATCTATTTCTTCCACTTTAACATGTGGAGTATGTCTATGAATAAATTTCATATTTCGTTGCATTCCATTTGCTGAATTTCTTATCAAGTGTGTATTGTTTTAACTAATATTTACCTTCTCTTGTCTCTCAGCCTATGGTTGGAAGAGGTTGAGGGAAGCGCTCTTTTGCAGGCCCGTCTAGTGGTTCTCATCCGGACGGAGTCTATATGTCAGCTAATCAGTTTTTGGAGCTATTTCGAGGTACTCAGCCTTCTTTGCTACTCCCGCGGCTCCTACTCAAAAGTCTGCCTTCGCCCGCATGTGTAGTGATTATTCCCACCTTGGAGGCAAGCCTTTCAAGGGATCGGAAAGTGTAATAGTGGTTCAGACTTGGATGCGTACTTGTGAGCGCATAATTTCTTGGATGAATCTTTCTGATCATCATCGCATTATCGTGGCATCTAGTATGTTGCAAGAGAATGCGCTTGGTTGGTATAAGCTTTTTATTGCGGAAGTTGATGAGTCCTATCTCTCTTGGATTCAGTTTAAGGAACGTTGCGAACTTAAGTTCGTTCCTGAATCGGAAAAGGCTAATCTTGCTAGTAATTTCCTTGAATTGAAGCAAGGAAAGTCCTCTGTTTCTGATTATGTCGCATCTTTCGAGGCCTTATCCAAATACGGAGTTGAATTCATTAATACTCGGCGTAAGAAGAATCTTTGTTTTGTTGATGGTTTGAAGAAGTATTTGAAGAAAGTTCTTTTGCTTTAGCTTAATCTCTCTTTTGAGGAGCTTGTTGATTTGGCTCTTTATCATGAAGCTGTTGAAAAGGAACGCGATAATGGTGATGAGGTTGAGGTTACTAAGAACCCCAACAAGAAGAGGTTTCCATTTCGTAAGCCTAATTCTTCCAACCAGAAGAAGAAGAAGCAAGCTACCTCTAGTTCTCAGCCTAGTAACGCGCCTTCTATTTAGAGGGTGTGCTATAATTGTGGTTTGTTGGATCATCTTCTTTGTAGTTGTCCTAAGCCTCGCATTTTCCGTTATTGCAAGAAAGAAGGTCATTGGAATTTTGATTGTCCTACCGCTCCTAACGGTCTCAAATTTGGAAAGCTTAATGTTGCTAAAGCTTCTGGTGATTCTTCTCAGCCTAAAGGTATTACTCCTTCTGTTTTGGAAGGTTTTATTTTATTTCATGGGCGTTCTATTAGAGTACTTTTCGATACGGGTGCATCACATTCATTCGTGTCGAAGGAGCTTGTTTATATTATTCATTTGGATGTTATTACTCTTTGCAACCCTTTGGGGATTGTAAATCCTATTGGTGGATCCGCTACTCTTGGTTTATTGTGTGTTGATGTTGAAATTATTCTTTGTGGTTTCTCCTTCCATTCGAATATGCATGTTATGGATCATCTTGGTTTTGATATGATATTGAGTATGGATTTGTTCGTCTGTTATGAAGTTCAAATCCTATGTCCCGAAAGAACTTTATATCTCAAGCATCCCGATGCTATCGAGCAATTTTTTATTATATTCCGAAGCATGGATCATACTTCGAATGCTTTTATTTCTTCCTTCAAATCTGAGGATGAAATAAATAATATTCCGGTTGTTTGTGATTTTTCTGATGTTTTCGAGCCTATTACGAGATTGCCGCCGAAGAGGGCAATAGAGTTCCGTTTTGATCTTATGTCTGGTGCACATCCTGTCAGCCGTCCTTCCATGAGGATGTCTGCTAAGAAAAATGAAGAACTTAAGCAACAATTATCTGAGTTGGAGCCAAGAATTTTTTTCGTTCTAGCTCTTCTCCTTGGGGCGCCGACGTTGTCTTCATTAAGAAGCCAGATGGTACTCTTAGGCTTTGCATTGATTATCGCAAGCTTAACGAGCTCACTATCAAAAATAATCCATTACCTAGGATCGATGACATGTTCGATCAATTAAGTGGCGCTAAACTGTTCTCCTAACTCGATCTTGCTTCCGGTTTTCATCAGTTACGAGTGGCGGAAGATAGCATTCCTCTTACCGCATTTCGTACTCGTTATGGTTCTTATGAATGGCTTGTTATGTCATTCGGTTTGAAGAACGCTCCGACGTATTTTGTTGATCTTATGAATCAGATATTCTGGGAATATCTCGATAAGTTCGCCTTGATTTTCATTGATGATATTCTTATTTATTCCAAACCTGAAGCCGATCATATTCAGCGTTTGGAGATTGTTTTGAGCACTCTTCGTCAGCATCATCTTTATGCCAAATTCTCCAAGTGTCACTTCGAGGAGAATAAGGTGAAGTTTCTCGATCATATTGTTTCATTTCTGTCGAACCTTCCAAGATCGAATCTATTCAGAATTGGAAGAGGCCCGAGACCGTTACCGAGATCCGTAGTTTTCTTGGATTGGCGGGTTATTACCGCCGGTTTATTAAGGACTTTTCTCGTATTGCTTTACCGCTTACCACTCTCACGAGAAAAGCTGTTGCTTTTATTTGGTCGAATAAGTGTGAGAATTCTATCTTGAAGTTAAAAGGTCTCCTTACTCATGCTCCTATCTTAGTGGTTCCTGAAGGGAATCATGATCTTGTTGTTTATACCGATGCTAGTGGTTTTGGGCTCGGTGCTGTTCTCATGCAAAAGGATAGAGTAATTGCCTATGCTTCTTGACAACTAAAGCCTAATGAGATACATTATGCTACTTATGATTTGGAGTTAGCCGCCATAGTCTTTGGTCTAAATATTTGGCGACATTATTTGGGCGAACGTTATATTCTCTTCACCGATCACAAATCTCTAAAGTATTTATTTACTCAGAAAGAGCTTAATATGAGCCAACAGCGTTGGCTCGAATTTCTTGCTTCATATGATTTCGATATTCAGCATACCCTTGGTAAGGGTAATCGTGTTGCTCATGCGCTTAGTCGCAAGCAGCAGGTTGTTGTTTCCATGATGCTAGCAGAGTGGAATATTTTGGAAGCTTTATCTCTTTATGATATTAGAGACCGTCCCTCAGTTTCTGATTCTTCATGCTTTTATTTAGCATGGAAGCTCATCCTACTTTGTTGGATCGTGTTGCCGATGCCCAGAAACAAGATCCACATATTGCTTTTCTTATTCAGAGTTGTGAATCGAAATCCCGAAGTGATGATCTAAAGGATTTCGATATTGATATACATGGTTGTATTCGGAAGAAGGGTAGGTTGGTCGTGCCTAATGTTTCTAATCTTAGAAATGACATTCTCGAGGACTGTCATCGTTCTAGGTATACTATCCATCCGGGTAGTAGTAAGATGTATGCTGATATGAAACGCTTATACTATTGGGAGGGTATGAAGCGTGATATTGCAAGTTATGTAAGTCATTGCATGACTTGTCAACTTGTTAGAGAAGAACACCAGCGTCCCAGTGGTCTTTTGCAACCTCTTGAGATTCCATTATGGAAATGGGATTGGATTTCCATCGACTTGATTGATGGTCTACCTCGTTCGAGGTCGGGCCATACTAGTATTTGGGTGATTATTGATCGATTGACCAAATCAGCCCATTTTATTCCTATCAGGTCCAACCGGACCGCTCCTTTATTGGCTAAGCTATTTATTAAAGAAGTCGTTCGACTTCATGGTGTGCCTAGTTCTATTATTAGTGACAGAGATCCGCTTTTTACTAGTGGTTTTTAGCAGAGCCTTCAGAAAGCTTTGGGCACTAAGCTCAATCTCAGTACCGCTTATCATCCCCATTTTGACGGTCAGACTCAAATGGTGAATCAGGTCTTAGAGGATCTCCTTCGAGCTTCCATTCTTGGTTTTTGGTGGTAGTTGGGAAGACCACTTATCTCTTGTAAAATTTTCTTATAACAACAGTTTTCAATCCAGTATCCGTATGGCTCCTTTCGAAGCTCTTTACGGAAGGCCGTGTCAATCACCATCTTGTTGGTTGGAATCGGGGGAAGAGTTAGTTCTCGGCCCCGATTATATTCGTGATTCTTGGAGATATTATCAGACAGAGAATGAAAGGGGCTCAGAATAGGCAGAAATCTTATGCCGATCACCGTAGGAAGCCATTGGAATTTTCTGTTGGCGATCTTGTATTCATTCGTGTTTCCCCGATGAAGGGTGTGGTGCATTTTAGTAGCTCCGGTAAATTGGCTCCTCATTATATTGGACCGTTTCCTATTACGGAACGTATTGGCCCTGTTGCTTATCATGTATCGCTACCTATTTAGTTTTCGGGAATTCATGACGTATGTCATGTATCTCAGCTTCGTCGATGCCTTCAAGGTTCAGATTCTATTATTGATCCCCATATGTTGCAAGATCTTAAGATCTCACCCGACTTGTCTATTGTGCAAAATCCTATTCATGTGCTCGCTACGAAGGTGAAATGCCTTCGGAAAAAGAGGTTCCGCTCGTGAAGATTGCAAACCCCAAAGACTGCACTTGCAAAACCAGAGAATTCATCGAGCATTCTTATCTCGATTTTCTTTCCTCTTCGGGTGGGGTGGGCATTCTTATCCATCTTTTTTTTTAATCTTTGTTATGATGAATTATTTGTGTTGTTGACTGCTTCTAATATGAAAATTGCGGGGACGCAATTTTTATAAGGGGGAGTCTGTAACGACCATGATTTTTGAATTACTGTCGTAATAAATATTTTAAATACAAATTTTTAAATATAAAAATTTGAAAAAATAATAATAATAACAAAGTTATGTTATAAACTTTGTTGCCTTTACGTGCAAACATATATGGCCCATTTCAAAACCAAGTGTGCATATTATAACATTGCCATGAACAAAGTTTTAAACAAGCAAGTGGATCACATTTTTTTTGTGCTATCACATTTTTGCTAGTGAACATTCTACATTTCTTCTTTCTTCATTTCTCCCTACTGTCATTTAATCCAAGTGGTGCTGACGCATTCAAGAAATAAAGCAAAATTTTAAGTTCCTAAAATGAATTATGTTCACCGATACAATAGAAATTCAAAGCATGCGTTGTTATAAGTTGTACTAACGTAATCATAATTGATTTGTTTGTACTACCGTATTAGAGTGTTACGAAGAGACAAACTTCTTCAAGTATACATGTTACATATATCGAGGGAAATATTTTTACTGTTACATTAACACAGTGTGTCCTTTCTCTTTTCTATCGCACGTTTGCATTTAACGGAAGTGTACAAAGTATTAGCTAGCATCTCAATTCTTTTGACTTATACACTTTTTGAGTGAAAAAGAGGAGGCTGCTCTGTGAAGTGATATCATTCATTATATTTTCAAAATCTTTTCTAAATCTCAGGGTTAAAGACAATAGTGGCAGCTCCAATTCTTGCTTCTTGAATCTGGGTTACTAGCTGAATTGAAGCAAACTTTAGTGAGTAAAAATCTCACATTTTCTAATTTATACTTTTTCTGCATTTAGTGGCGTGCGTTCCCTTTTTACATGCGATAAGTGAAGCATGAAATCTGTTTGGCAAAGAATTTTTTAAAACTAATTTGGCCCGAGTTAGAAATTACAGTTCCTCACGTTGCTCATATTTTCTGAAATATTGATGCTTGATAGAAACCCTGCCTTAAAACTTGTTACATCATTTCCTGTTTTAATTGATTCATGAAGTTATCCTTTCGTTTCATGCATACTTTGCATAACTAGATGGTGTTTTACCCATATATACGTTGTTTGTACCAGTGCTACACATATATGCACAAAACCTTCTTGCATGCATGTAGTAGCATATTGGTCCTTCACATGATTATTTATAACGTTGCGTGCGTGTGTTTATGTTTTGTTTTTTTTTGTATGAGTTCGTGTCCACTTTAGTGCATTCAAGCGAATAGTTGGTTTCTGCATGTATAGCTTGCTTTAGGCTCCTTTGTACTTTTATTTTCGCGTGATAGTGTTTTGTATATATAAGCAGGTTAGTTTGTAATGAACTATCATGCAAGCCTGTTATATAAGAAATATGAGGCTAGTGTATCAGGCTAGTATAGTACTTATATAGTTGCGTGTTCCAAAGTGCTCCAAATTTATACACTTGCTTTGAAATGTATCGGCCTAGTATAATTATATAGTTGCGTGTTCCAAAGTGTTCAAAATTTATATACTTGCTTTGAAAGTGTATTTCCCATTCCAAAGTGTAGTGTGCATGTATCACGGAATTAAAGTTATACAGTTGCGTGTTCTGGCTAATATACCAAAGTAATGCACACACCACAAATTTCAGTATGTGCGTGTAAGTTGAATTGCATGAAATTGTTTAAATACCAGTGCTAATTTTGCGTTGAACCGGTATTACATTTTAAAACGTATTTTGATCCCAATATTTTTATAACGGAATTTTTACACCGGTAATATAATTTTGAAACGTGTTGTTTTGTCGACATTTTTGGTGAATAAGTCAAAAGACCACTGGGACGCTGGTGTTCTTCTTTAACAAGTTGACAAGTCATGCAATGACTTACATAACTTGCAATATTATGCTTCATACCCTCCCAATAGTATAAGCGTTTCATATCAGCATACATCTTAATACTACCCGGATGGATAGTATACCTAGAACGATGACAGTCCTCAAGAATGTCATTTCTAAGATTAGAAACATTAGGCACGACCAACCTACCCTTCTTCCGAATACAACCATGAATATCAATATCGAAATCCTTTAGATCATCACTTCGGGATTTCGATTCACAACTCTGAATAAGAAAAGCAATATGTGGATCTTGTTTCTGGGCATCGGCAACATGATCCAACAAAGTAGGATGAGCTTCGATGCTAAATAAAAGCACGGGAGAATCAGAAACTGAGGGACGGTCTCTAATATCATAAAGAGATAAAGCTTCCAAAATATTCCACTCTGCTAGCATCATGGAAACAACAACATGTTGCTTGCAACTAAGCACATCAGCAACATGATTACCCTTACTAGGGGTATGCTGAATATCGAAATCATATGAAGCAAGAAATTCGAGCCAACGCTGTTGGGTCATATTAAGCTCTTTGTAAGTGAATAAATACTTAAGAGATTTGTGATCGGTGAAGAGAATATAGCACTCGCCCAATAAATAATGTCGCTAAATCTTTAGACCAAAGACTATGGCGGCTAACTCCAAATCATGAGTAGCATAGTGAATCTCATTAGGCTTTAGTTGTCTAGAAGAATAGGCAACTACTCTATCCTTTTCCATGAGAACAGCACCGAGCCCAAAACCACTGGCATCGGTATAAACAACAAGATCATGATTCCCTTCGGGAACCACTAAGATAGGAGCATGAGTAAGGAGACCTTCTAACTTCAAGAAAGAATTCTCACACTTATCCGACCAAATAAAAGTAACAGCTTTTCTCGTGAGAGTGGTAAGCGGTAAAGCAATACGAGAAAAGTCCTTAATAAACCGGCGGTAATAACCCGCCAATCCAAGAAAACTACGGATCTCAGTAACGGTGTCGGGCCTCTTCCAATTCTGAATAGACTCGATCTTGGAAGGTTCGACAGAAATGAAACAATATGATCGAGAAACTTCACCTTATTCTTCCCGAAATGACACCTGGAGAATTTGGCATAAAGCTAATGCTGACGAAGAGTGCTCAAAACAATCTCCAAACGCTAAATATGATCGGCTTCAGGTTTGGAATAAATAAGAATATCATCGATGAAAACCAAGGCGAACTTATCGAGGTATTCCCGGAATATCTGGTTCATAAGATCAACAAAATATGCCGGAGCGTTCTTCAAACCGAACGGCATAACAAGCCATTCATAAGAACCATAACGAGTACATAATGCGGTAAGAGGAATGCTATCTTCCGCCACTCGTAACTGATGAAAACCGGAAGCAAGATCGAGTTGGGAGAACCGTTTAGCGCCACTTAATTGATCGAACATGTCATCGATCCTAGGTAATGGATTATTTTTGATAGTGAGCTCCTTAATCTTGCGATAATCAATGTAAAGCCTAAGAGTACCAGCTGGCTTCTTAACGAAGACAACGACGACGCCCCAAGGAGAAGAGCTAGAACGAATAAAATTCTTGGCTCCAACTCAGATAATTTTTGCTTAAGTTCTTCATTTTCCTTAGCAGACATCCTCATGGGAGGATGACTGACAGGATGTGCACCAGACATAAGATCAATACAGAACTCTATTGCCCTCTTCGGCGGCAATCTCAAAATAGGCTCGAAAACATCAGAAAAATCACAAACAACAGGAATATTATTTATGTCATCCTTTGATTTGAAGAAAGGAATAAAAGCATTCGAAGTATGATCCATGCTTCGAAATTCGAAATATAATAGATAATTGCTCGATAGCATCGGGATGCTTGAGATATAAAGTTCTTTCGGGACATAGGATTTGAACTTCATAACGGACGAACAAATCCATACTCAATATAATATGAAAACCAAGATGATCCATAACATGCAGATTCGAATGAAAGGAGAAACCACAAAGAATATTTCAACATCAACACACAATAAACCAAGAGTAGCGGATCCACCAATAGGATTTACAATCCTCAAAGGGTCGCAAAGAGTAATAACATCCAAATGAATAATATTAACAAGCTCCTTCTACACGAATGAATGTGATGCACCCGTATCGAAAAGAACTCTAACAGAACGCCCATTAAATAAAATAAAACCTTCCAAAACAGAAGGAGTAATAACTTTAGGCTGAGAAGAATCACCAGAAGCTTTAGCAACATTAAGCTTCCTAGATTTGAGACCCTTAGGAGCGGTAGGACAATCAAAATTCCAATGACCTTCTTTCTTGCAATAATGGCAAATGCGAGGCTTAGGACAACTACGAAGAAGATGATCCAACGAACCATAATTATAGCACACCCTCTGAATAGAAGGTGCACTACTAGGCTGAGAACTAGAGGTAGCTTGCTTCTTCTTCTTCTGGTTGGAAGAATTAGGTTTATAAAATGAAAACCTCTTCTTGTTGGGGTTCTTAGTAACCTCGATCTCATCACCACTATCACATTCATTTTCAACAGCTTCAAGACAAAGAGCCAAATCAACAAGCTCCTTAAAAGAGAGCTTAAGCTGAAGCAAAAGAACTTTCTTCAAACCATCAACAAAACAAAGATTCTTCTTACGCCGAGTATTAGTGAACTCAACTCTGTAATTGGATAAGGCCTCGAAAGATACGACATAATCATATACAGAGGACTTTCCTTGCTTCAACTCAAGGAATCTACGAGCAAGATTAGCCTTTTCCGATTCAGGAACGAACTTAAGTTCGCAACGTTCCTTAAACTGAATCTAAGAGAGAGGGAGAGGACTCATCAACTTCCGCAATAAAAAGCTCATACCAACCAAGCGCACGCTCTTGCAACATACTAGATGCCACGAGAATGCAATGATGATCAGAAAGATTCATCGACATGAGACGGCAACCTCCTCTTTTTTCCATAAAAAGTGCATAAGTCAAAAGAGTTGAGATGCTAGCTAATACTTTGTACACATTCAAATGAATAATATCAACAAGCTCCTTCGACACGAATGAATGTGATGCATTCGTATCGAAAAGAACTCTAATAGAATGACCATGAAATAAAATAAAACCTTCCAAAACAGAAGGAGTAATACCTTTAGGCTGAGAAGAATCACCAGAAGCTTTAGCAACATTAAGCTTCCCAGATTTGAGACCCTTAGGAGCGGTAGGACAATCAAAATTCCAATGACCTTCTTTCTTGCAATAACGGCAAATGCGTGCAAGTTGAATTGCATGAAATTGTTTAAATACCAGTGCTAATTATGCGTTGAACCGATATTACGTTTTAAAACGTATTTTGTTCCCGTTATTTTTATAATGGAATTTTTACACCGGTATTATAATTTTGAAGCGTGTCGTTTTGTCAGCATTTTTGGTGAATAAAATTACTGTTATTTTAACGTCAGTAACCGTTAATTTAAAGTGAATTTTTAGGCGTTTATCCCGCAACGCTGATTTTGTATCCATTTTTACGGTATTTTGTGATGCACAATCTCCTCATCGAAATTGCTATAATTGTTGTTGTTTCGATCACGTGTTTTAAAAACCATAAAAAAAATAAAAGTTATTTTCAAATTTTTTACAGTTTACGCCTTCAAAAGAATGAGGAATAGATTTAAACGCTTCAGCAAAATTAAGGATTATGAACCCTTACTTTTACTAATTCGTTTAGTTCTGGACTTGTCCGTTTGAGAACGTAAAATGTTATTTATATAAAATACACAATTTATACTTTCAAGGAAACGATGAAGAGATTTAAACGATTTAGCAAAAGTGCGGAATATGGAACCATACTTTTACTATTTCGGTTAATTCCAAACTCGTTAATTGAAATATTTGATGATTTTGTTGGGCTTTCGAGCAACTTTGTTGGACCTTCGGGTCAATTACTAGGACTAGACCTTCGGGTCATTTGTTGGACCCTTGGGTCATTTGTTGGGTGCCAAAAATTATAGTACTTGGTAGGCTTCGGGCATTTGAGATGCACATGCAACGTAGCTAAAACTCGCCATCTGCTGGGATCCATCCACTTTCTTCTTGATTTTCTAGTTATCTATTTTTTATTTCTAGATTTTGTGAATTGCAGTTTTGAATTCAATCTTGAATTTGAAAGTAATTGTTGAATTTGCGCTTATATGATTTTTGTTTGATGATAATAAACATATATACATTCGTTTAAATGTATTTGTTAATGTACTATTTTATTTTTCATAGATTAAATAAATATTTGCTGAATAAAATTAAACAACACAGAATTTGAATTCAAACAGAAATTTTATTCAAACAAATATTTATTACAAATTTGAATAGTACAAATTCAAGCTCTCACTATACATATACAATTTTGATTACAAATACATCACAATTTCATATTTACATTTAACCTCACTACACATCACTCATTCACTCAATTCGTATTTTATCTTCAACTTCATTCCAGTTAGTATCCAGCATCTGAGCGATCTGCAAAAATATTTACTAACGCAGTAAAATTGAAAAAGAAATATTTTTGCAATATAAAATAAAATATTATTTTTTAAAAATATTATTTGCCTCAGTTATTTGGGTTGTTCGTCATCATTTATATTTGAATTCATAACACACGAACAATGTGACATGCACATTGTATCACTGTACATGCCACAAGGCCGTGCACACCGATATACACTTGATAATGTTACAGGGACAGGTGAGCACAGGTCAAACCCAAATGAAAAGTCGGGTTCAACTCAGGTGCAATATAAATAAAATATCGACTTCAGCACAAGGTCAAACCCGAGTTGTGAAACTGGATTCAACACAGGTGCAAATGGCCAAATCTCAAGAATCAAGTGTCGAATAGTCCAATATAAACAAGACTAGTATAATAACAAATGAACAAAACTATTTGCAAACTGAATCGGACTAAAATACGAGACCAAACTGCATCAAGAAACCAAATCCAGAAATGTACAGCAAACCAACACATGAAACAAGAACAACTAAAGACCAAATGCCAGGTCAAACAAATATAAACATCGACTACAAGCCCAAGTGAAACCAGACCACAAAGCCAAGCATGATACAGGTATGAACAGAGAAGAATGCATCAGTGTGCAAAGAGCTCGAGCACAAGATATGGCAACTACACAATGCACCAAACAACAGTTCAACCTCTTCATCAAGCAGAAAGACATGAACAATGTAGGCTGATACAGTGATGAAGTGCAATACATCGTTATCAAGTATATAAATAATGAAGTTTCAACTCAAAACAGAGATATGCTACAGGATGGTCAGTCACCAAAGTACACGGCAACTACAAACTGCAAATGTCCAAGTACTACAAGCCCAACACAGTGACACGGCACCAAAAAACCATCCATGAACAAAATCAAGCAACATGTATGCACCAGTAAACCATGCTTCACAATGAACCAGTGGTCATAAACACAGTGACATGCAAAAATGCATTCAAGAACAGCAACCAACAAAAGAAGCACAGTCACTCAACGAACACAAGTGTACATGACAGTGTACAACATCAAAGACACAGCAGTAACAAATCAAGACAGCATCCACAAGACTCAATCAATACACAATGATGAACAATGCCATCATATGTTCATGAGCAAACAAGTGAATCAAGATAGCAGACTCAAACAAGTAATCAAGATCAAATGACTTCAAGCATGCAAACAGAAAAAACCAAAACAGTGCACCAAAGCAAACTACAAGATGTAGAGCAACAATGCACAAGTGACACAGGCATCGAACTAAAGTACATCATGAAGCAAAACCGAGTTCAGTACCACAACGAACATGGTTCGAAACAGCATACCAAATAAATCAGAGAACAAGCTACATGAAAACTACTTGAAGTGTGTCGACATCCAACACACAATGACAACATCAAATATACATGGGTTAGTGACCAGTTTTTGACCAAGCCTACAATGTGCACAGATGAACAGCTAAGGATAAGAGCTCAATGCATATGAAAGCAAGAATGCAAATGCACAAGTATCAATATATAATGATCAAGATGCTTTACAGTACAACATACAAAATGAATCATACAGTTCCAATGCTAACTGCTCAAGTAAAGTGAAGGAACAAGACCGAACAAATATCAATATGGCAACACAGCAGCAACATGCACAGTAAACCAAGCAATCAATATCGAACAAATTCTTACAGGCAATAGCAAATCAATTTTATCAAGGCTAGAGTCGAAGCCGACCATTAAATGCATGAAATCAAAAAAAGTGACTGAAGTCAAAGTCAGAAAAGATCAAGCAGTGGTCATCACGAAATTGAATCAACACCGTGACCATCAAGTAACGTGAAATATACGAATTTGATTAAGTCAAAAAAATTATCAACGTTCAACAAAAATCGAATGGCCGAAATCATAGTGTTGAAGAAATTAGACGAACGCAAAGCAAGGGTTACGAACCCATATTAAAACCCTACAATCATCATCGGCATATTTCCATTGAGTTCAAGTTAGCATCAAACCAGCAAAGTAAGAGAAGAAAAGTACATACCGAAATCATAGACGAACTTGATCGAAATTGAAGAGCCGAGAGCTAATCAGAGAAACAAGCTAATCAGAGAAACGGGCTAATCAGAGAAACGAGCTAATCAAAAGCGGCAACTTCAATATGAAAACCCAAATTTGGATCGAAGGACGAAAGCCCAAATTTTAATCAGGAGGAACGAGAAGAACACGGCCGCCATTAGAAGGAATGGAGAAAATAAAAAAAAGGATTGGGTCGAATTACAAAAGGGGGCCGGCTTATTTTTTTGTGTTTTATATTATATAAGGGCTTTTTTATTTCAATTAGGGTTATTTTATTTTAAATTGTTTTTTAATTTGTAATTTCTTTTTAAACCGTTTAAATTTCTAGTCGTGTGACTAGGGGACAAGCTACGTGGCGTAGCTTGAGAATTCGCAACTCAGTGGTTGAGTTGTGGTAGGGTTTTGAGCGTAGACTTAGGTTTAGTCGGTAGCGGGTGTCGCGAGTTTACGTGTGTAAGCGTCTGACTATCTAATTTCTAGTAGAAACCTTGGGGGCGGCACGTAAACAGGGTTTTGTCGAAGCTGGGTAAATTCTGTGTCGTTCTATTTCTGCATTTACTATTCTGCTATTATCTATGCTGCTATTGTTCTGTGATCTGTGTTGAAAATATTTTATAAGCTTCCGCAATTAATTTTTATAATTTATACCATCACCCTATTCACCCCCCTTTAGGGTGAAATCGATCCTACAAGTGGTACCAGAGCTAGGAATAGAGGTCAATTTTTGTTTTTAAAAATTCGTGTTTCAAAAATCAATGTTTGTTTTAAAAATTTGAATTTTTAAAATGGCTATTTTTAATACTGCTTTTGCTGAGGGTCAATCCATAGTTAGACCACCAATGTTCAATGGTGAATATGTTTATTGGAAAAATAGGATGGAAATCTTTCTGAAAACCATAGATGCTTGGAATATTGTTGAGACAGGTTATAGAACACCGACTATAACTGTAGATAATCAGGAAGTAAATAAACCAAAGGAACAATGGACAGAACTAGAGAATAAATTACAAAATACTAATGCCAAAGCTATGAATTCTATTATCTGTTAATTGGATCAATTTGAATTTAATCTTGTCTCACATTGTCTAACTACACAGGAAATATGGCACACACTAGAAGTGACTCACGAAGGAACATCTCAACTCAAAGAATCTCGCCTTGCCATGCTAAGCAGCGAATACGAGAACTTCACAATGGCGAAGGAAGAAAATGTCAAAGAGATGCATGGACGACTTTCCAATATCATTTACAAATCAAAAGCTCTTGGAAAATCATACACGGAGTTGGAGATAGTACGAAAAATCCTTAGAGTCCTTCCACAAAAATTTGAAGCAAAAGTGACTGCCATTAAAGAATCAAAAGATTTGAAACAAATGAAAGTCGAAGAACTCATCGAAAATCTCACCACTTATGAGCTAGAAATAAAATTCAAGGAAGAGCGTGAAGGAGGAGATACTCGAAAGAAATCAATAGCGCTCAAAGGAACAACCGAAAGTGATGAGGATGACGATGATGATGAAGGAGCAGCAGAGCTGGCACTACTAATAAAGAAATTCAAAAGGTGGAATCGCAAATATGGAAATCCAGCTCGAAATCAGGAATTGAAAAGCAGAATAGGTAAAGCACCGGACTACTCAGAAGAACAGGAGATCATCTGTCATAAGTGCAACCAACTCGGACACATCAAGCCCAATTGTCCTCGAAATCGACGCGACTTTGGAAAGAAACAGAAAAGTTTTGCAGCCACTTGGGATGAAATAGATGAGGATGATAAAAGCACTGGCAGTGAGAGAGAAAAAGCAGATTTGTGCCTTCGAGGTGATATAACTGACAGTGATGATGATGAGCCAAGCGAGGTATCAAAACTTACTCATTCAAAGTTGCTTATATATTTTCATGAAGTAAATGGCTGTTTTGAACGACTTAGGGAAAAATATGCTAAACTTGAATCACAAAAAGTTACTTTGATAGAATTAAATGAACAACTTGACCAATAAGTTAAAACTTATCAAAGTAGGATCTCTAAGTTTGAGTAGTGTCCAACTTCGAAGAAGAAATTAGAAAATCAGAAATCAATATAAAATCGCTTGAAAATGAAATTCTGATTTTAAAAGAGAATGAAAATACTAGAAGAGAGAATTCGATTAAAAAGTGCACGCAATTGTTAAACGAAAATGAGTCTTCCAAAACACAAGTCCAACAATTATCAACGACTTTAGATAAATTTTCAAAAGGTGAAAAATCATTGAATATGTTATTAGGAAAGCAAACTGTTAATACGGTTAGACAAGGACTTGGATATAATAGTTCTGAAATTGTTGAAAGCAATATTAATCAAGTTAATTATATGTGCACAATTTGTAGAAAATATGGACACAATCACAATAATTGTTGGTATAGACCGAAACATGTGAAAACTATACCGATTTGGGTTCCAAAAGGCACAAATAAAAAATCTCTCAAAGTTAAACAAATTTGGGTGCCGAAGGGAATAATTATAAATAGTTTTGAGTGTTCACAAAATTGTTCTTCAAAATTTCTGCCACTAACAATCATGGACCTATAAAAACAAATAGGTCACAAAAATCTTTCAAAGTGTAGGTATGTTAGCAGGCTAAGGAACAACAACAGTGTTCTCTGGATTTTTGGTTGTTCCGAGAACACAACGAGCAACAAAGCAAAGTTCCTTAGCCTAGTATAAAGGTGACAGAACGACGAAAAATATCGTAAAGGTAAAAACAGGTAAAAGTATATTTATTTGAATGATGTATTAAATGTGATAATCTGCACCATATTCTGAATTAAAATCAGCCAATATTGAGATGATGAAAAGATGATGATTTTGACTCTGACTTATTCAAAATAGTTGGCCAATTATATTCTTATGCCAAAAACACTATAAAATTCTCTAGATTCTTTGAATTACTTCTTATACATCAGTTTGGATTAAAAATAGTGTTTTGTTGGATGATGATACATTTGGTTATAATTCGGCTAACTCTATATTCAAGGTTTTTGATTATTTATACGGCTTCAATTCAAATTCAAAAGAATGTCATTTAAATTGCTGTAAAATTGAGCTTGAAATTTTTTGGTGCACACTTCATGGTTTGGTCAACCGAACTCAATTAATGATAATTTTGAGTGAAAAAGAAATTCAGATGCAGATTACACTGGTAATCTAGTTGATAGAAAAATTACTAGTTGAATGTGATTTTTGTTGGGACATTTAGTAACAGCGTCGTTTTTCAAAGAAAATATTTGCGTATTTTTCATTTCAAATTATTTTAAAATAGTAGAACTCGAGAAAATCATTTTTAACCATATTTTCAGATTAGTCATTTTGAAAAATTGATTTCATAATTATTTTTGAATTTGATTTTAAATGACTATTTTGACTAATCTGACTCCCTAATAATTTTCTGAAAAGATAAATAGTGATTGGAAAAGTGATGAGCGTTGATATTGATCATATATTATAACTAGAGAAAGTATAATTAGAAAATTTCTTTAGAAATTTAAACAAGAGTTATAAAACTTTTTTTTGGTAAAAATTCCATGACCATCTCTATATCTATCATATTTCTAACGACCATCGCTCATCAAAATTCTATATAGTTTGTCGATAAGTGGTACTTTAAACAGGAATCGTTCGTTTTTCATTTTTACATTTTTAAAATAATAGAAAAAATTTATATAGTAAAAGAAAATAATAAATAAATAAATACCAAAGTATTCACTCTCATTTAAAAGTCCTCACGGTTATGCATGGGTGAATTACTTGGAATTTGTTATTTGCTTCCATGCTCATTTAAAAGTCCTCACGGTTATGCATGTATGGAACACATATCAAAAGTTGATTTTTAAAATAAACAAGTTGATTGTAATCCCATTTAAAAGTCCTCACGGTTATGCGTGATTAGAAGATACTTGAATTCATTTTTTTAAAATAAAATAAAATTGGAATACTACTAATCTCATTTAAAAGTCCTAACGGTTATGCATGGTTAGTAGATATTCAAATTCCTGATATAAATATACCACAAATAGACACAACTGTATGGTTTTATATGATGACTTAATTCCCATCATTCTAAAAGTGGAATATGCGCCTAACAAAATATTTATGATTTTTGTTTGATTTTTTATTGAAATTTAATATTTATATTCAACTGAGTTTTAATGTTGGATTAATATCGATCACTTTATCTCTATTTTCTCTAACACTATTATACTTTTGCTGATAACAAAAGGGGGAGAGAAAAATTAAGATTTTGTCAAATAAAATCAAGCAAAGTTCAAATAATTTTCTAATTGCATCTAGCCTCATTTGCATATTATTTAATTGTATGCATATATTTAGGGGGAGCTTTGTGTAGAGAGGAAGCATTAAAATAGGGGGAGCAATCAATGACCAAGTACATTTAACATATTCAAAATCTTAAATATATGTTTGTTATCATCAAAAGGGGGAGATTGTTGAATATGCACTTATATGATTTTTGTTTGATGATAATAAACATATATACATTCGTTTAAATGTATTTGTTAATGTACTATTTTATTTTTCATAGATTAAATAAATATTTGCTGAATAAAATTAAATAACATAGAATTTGAATTCAAACAGAAATTTTATTCAAACAAATATTTATTACAAATTTGAATAGTACAAATTCAAGCTCTCGCTATACATATACAATTTTGATTACAAATACATCACAATTTTATATTTACATTTAACCTTACTACATTTCACTCAATTCGTATTTTATCTTCAACTTCATTCTAGTTAGTATCCAACATCTGAGCAATCTGCTAAAATATTCACTAACGCGGCAAAATTGAAAAAGAAATATTTTTGCAATATAAAATAAAATATGATTTTTTTAAAATATTATTTGCCTTAGTTATTTGGGTTGTTCGTCATCATTTATATTTGAATTCATCACACACGAACAATGTGACATGCACTGTGTATCACTGTACATGCCACAAGGCCGTGCACACCGATATACACTTGATAATGTTATAGGGACAGGTGAGCACAGGTCAAACCCAAATGAAAAGCCAGGTTCAACTCAGGTGCAATATAAATAAAATATCGACTTCAGCACAAGGTCAAACCCGAGTTGTGAAACTGGATTCAACACAGGTGCAAATGGCCAAAACTCAAGAATCAAGTGTCGGCTAGTCCAATATAAACAAGACCAGTATAATCACAAATGAACAAAACTATTTGCAAATTGAATCGACTAAAATACCAGACCAAACTGCATCAAGAAACCAAATCCAGAAATGTACAGCAAACCAACGCATAAAACAAGACCAACTACAGAGCAAATGCCAGGTCGAACAAATATAAACATTAACTACAAGCCCAAGTGAAACCAGACCACAAAGCCAAGCATGATACAGGTATGAACAGAGAAGAATGCATCAGCGTGCAAAGATCTCGAGCACAAGATATGGCAACTACACAATGCACCAAACAACAGTTCAACCTCTTCATCAAGCAGAAAGGCATGAACAATGTAGGCTGATACAGTGATGCAGTGCAATACATCATTATCAAGTATATATATAATGAAGTTTCAACTCAAAACAGAGATATGCTACAGGATGGTCAGTCACCAAAGTACACGGCAACTACATACTGCAAATATCCAAGTACTACATGCCCAACACAGTGACACGGTACCAAAAAACCATCCATGAACAAAATCAAGCAACATGTATGCACCAGTAAACCATGCTTCACAATGAACCTGTGGTCATAAACACAGTGACACGCACATATGCATTCAAGAACAGCAACTAACAAAAGAAGCACAGTGACTCAACGAACACAAGTATACATGACAGTGTACAACATCAAAGACACAGCAGTAATAAATCAAGACAGCATCCACAAGACTCAGTCAATAGACAATGGTGAACAATGCCATCATATGTTCATGAGCAAACAAGTGAATCAAGATAGCAGACTCAAACAAGTAATCAAGATCAAATGACTTCAAGCATGCAAACAGAAAAAACCAAAACAGTGTACCAAAGCAAACTACAAGATGTAGAGCAGCAATGCACAAGTGACACGGGTATCGGACTAAAGTACATCATGAAGCAAAACCGAGTTCAGTACCACAACGAACATGGTTCGAAACAGCATACCAAATAAATCAGAGAACAAGCTACATGAGAATTACTTGAAGTGTGTCGACCACCAACACACAATGACAACATCAAATATACATGGGTTAGTGACCAGTTTTTGACCAAGGCTACAATGTGCACAGATGAACAGCTAAGGATAAGAGCTCAATGCATATGAAAGAAAGAATGCAAATGCACAAGTATCAATATATAATGATCAAGTTGCTTCACAGTACAACATACAAAATGAATCATACAGTTTCAATGCTAACTGCTCAAGTAAAGTGAAGGAACAAGACCGAACAGACATCAATATGGCAACACATCAGCAATATGCACCAGTAAACCAAGCAATCAATATCGAACAAATTCTTACAGGCAATAGCAAATCAATTTTATCAAGGCCAGAGTCGAAGCCAACCATTAAATTTATGAAATCAAAAAATGTGACCGAAGTCAAAGTCAGAAACGATCAAGCAGTGGTCATCACAAAATTGAATCAACACCATGACCATCAAGTAACGTGAAATATACGAATTTGATTAAGTCAAATAAACCATCAACCTTCAACAAAAATCGAATGGCCGAAAGCATAGTGTTGAAGAAATCAGACAAACGCAAAACAAGGGTTACGAACCCACATAAAAACCAAACAATCATAATCGGCATATTTCCATCGAGTTCAAGTAAGCATCAAACTAGCAAAGCAAAAGAAGAAAAGTACATACCGAAATCATAGACGAGCTCTATCCAAATTGAAGAGCCGAGAGCTAATCAAAGAAACAAGCTAATCAGAGAAACGAGCTAATCAAAAGCGACAACTTCAATTTGAAAACCCTAATTTGGATCGAAGGACGAAAGCCCAAATTTTAATCAGGAGGAACGAGAAGAACACGGCCGCCATTATAAGGAACGGAGAAAATAAACAAAAAGGATTGGGTCGAATTACAAAATGGGGCCGACTTATTTTTCTCTGTTTTATATTATATAAAGGCTTTTTTATTTTATTTAGGGTTATTTTATTTTAAATTGTTTTTTAATTTGTAATTTCTTTTTAAACCGTTTAAATTTCTAGTCGTGTGACTAGGGGACAAGCTACGTGGCGTAGCTTGAGAATTTGCAACCCAGTGGCTGAGTTGTGGCAAGGTTTTGAGCGTAGAGTTAGGTTTAGTCGATAGAGGGTGTCGAGAGTTTACGTGTGTAAGCGTCTGACTATCTAATTTCTAGCAGAAACCTTGGGGGCAGCACGTAGGCAGGGTTTTGCCGAAGCTGGGTAAATTCTATGTCATTCTATTTCTGCATTTATTATTCTGATATTATCTGCGCTGCTATTGTTCTGTGATCTGTGTTGAAAATATTTTATATGCTTCCATAATTAATTTTCATAATTTATACCATCACCCTATTCACCCCCCTCTAGGGTGAAACCGATTCTACATTAATTTTGATGGAGTTTAATAACTTGAAATTGATGGTGTTTGTTGTGATTTGTTCATTTAAATTATGTTGAATAGTCTTATTCGAGACTATTATATATTTGCTTAATGTTGTTTATGATGCGTTTACTTCTAAGAATAAATTAGACTGATCCGTTTATTATTTTCTTTTGAATAATACTCGGTCCAGACCAAGTTATTTCAAGATAGTCGCTATTTCTGATTTAGTTGCAGCTTCAGCTTTTGGGATTTCACTCCATCTTTTGCCTAGTCTTCGAGTAGTACTTTTGGTTTATTGATTCTCGTCTTATGTATGTTTGTAATGACCCGCCATCCGACTCCACAGAATGACGTATCATTAATAAGAAAGAAAGGGATAGAGAATAGAAAGAAAGAGAAGAAGAAAGAACCAACACATCAGAATTTAACTGTAACGACCCGCAAATCCGTACCCCTTGAGTTAATACTATTCTACAACAATCAACTCAAATTGCACAGAAATACGAACCATTTGGGTTTTAGAAGAAGAGGTAGAAGAAGAGGAAACAAAATCAACATCAGAATCTAACCATCGCAGCGGAATAAAATATAATAGATAATAAATAATATTTACTCAACCAAAAATATTTTTGTTTATATATTACATCATCAGAGTACATCAATCACAACTCAACATCAATATCATACAAATGGACGCACAACGACTCAACACAACGGAATATATATATATATATATATATATA
Organism: Allium cepa; assembly: GCA_030765085.1. NCBI lineage: Eukaryota > Viridiplantae > Streptophyta > Magnoliopsida > Asparagales > Amaryllidaceae > Allium > Allium cepa. The sequence continues at coordinate 602,598,813 of CM060945.1, read as the reverse complement.
TATATATATATATATATATATATATATATATAACAAGCACGAGAGTACGTATCGTCATCCAGCTTGTCCCCTGAGCTCCACAGCATCATAACCTGTATTCTATAATACTCGGTCTGACCCAAGCATTACAGTTAAATAACACTCGAGTCAGTCTGGAATACCAGCGTGAGATAATCACACCCAATTGATTATTAAAGTTTCAAAAATCCCTTGAAAACAAAAGCATCTCGTAAGACCATGCCACAAATAAGCATGTCGGGTTTTTACCTTACGACAGCTAAAACAATTTCTCTAGAAATCCTCTGATATTATAATAGGGTCTATATACAAGTACTTATAAAATAGCCGAAATTGTTGCATTCATTAAATTCCAGCTACTAGCCACAGAGTGGGTAATACAAACAAAACTCGTACAAGGCTTGTAGGGAGAATGGATTTCCAGCTAATCACTAGGCACTGTGGTACCACCTGTCACAGTACGGGGCCTAGATCACCGTACCGAGGAGTACGCCCGCTCCCCTACAACACAAGGCCGGGACCATCCCTTACTGGACAGTCCCGAGTGAGATCACCCCGCGGTTGGGATCAGCAACCGCACCACTAAGCCGAAATAAAAAGGGACATCTAGACTGGAATGACCTCACCCTGCTTGGGTGCTACCCACCTAGCCTTGCTGCATATCCCCTGATTTTCAGTCATTCCCATTTGATGAGTCTTGAGGCTAAGCGTTACCTTTTATAGAACACATCCCTTAGAATGCCCATCGTCCACCTGACGATGTTTTCGCAAGCATTCATCCATACAAGTCCGTCCCGGGTTCGAACGGAACCGAAGGCACTATTCCTACTACATCCATTTTGGAAATATCCTCAGGATTAGTAGCGACTCGCCCTTTTACTTCACTGCTCCATCTTCGAATCCAAAATCGTTTCACGAAACGTACAAACCGGATCGAAGTGGTTTTCGAGAAATAAATCTCGATCCCGGTCTCTTCGAAACGATCAGCGCATATGGCCAATATTGATAGTCGGTTATTTAACTATCAATTAACATTCACAAACATCCATCAAACAATAAATAATTTCCCAAATTATTTATTTATCTCAAAATATCCTCAAAGATATATTTCTATTTTCAATCCTTTGAAAACAGTTTCAAAACCCTTTTCTCTTTCTAGAATAAACTTTTCCCAAATATTTTCTATCTTCTCTGAAATCACCAAGCACAAAACTTTAGATTTTTAAAATAATTTAAAACACTTTACTTTAAAATATACTTTAAAACAATTAAGTTAAATTACTTCAAAAATTTGTTAAAAATACATACTATATGACTATTTGAAATAATGTTACAAAATAAAATATAAAACTAGATTTCACTTTTAAAAATAAAATACCGAATCACTCTTTAAATAATTATTGCTATAATAGATTAAAAAGAAATGCTTACTTTAGAATTTAAATATTTAGAAATAGTAATTTTTTTTAAATCATATTTCTTAAAACAACTTTAAACTCTTAATTTATATTTAAAAATTTACTTTGAAAGCGTACTTGGTTATTCAGAGAGAAATTCCCAATCTCAATCACTTAAATCAATTTTCCAAAATGATTACCAATTTATTCCATTTGAAATAAGTTTCTTTAATTACTCAATTCATTTCAAATTTCATTAATTATGCACTTAATTATTATTGTTATTATTTTCCATTTGATTTTAAATCTTTTAACTGAAATATACAAATTTCAGCTTTTCCCAACTTCTTCTTTATTTTTTTCTCAAAAATTTAAATCTTACATTTTAAATAAATGTTTTATTCTTTTAATTAATATCATTGAAGATTAAAATTCATTAACTTCCTGTTTATTCAAATTTCCATTCTATACCAGGATCAATTTAGTAGAATTTTAAAGTCACTTTATTTCTTTCCAATTCATTTAAAAACGTATGCAAATTTCTATAATTATTTCACTTACAATTTTCACTTATTATATTATCTTACCAAAATCCAATTTTTTATATTTTTGGTAATTCATCATACCCAATGATATCCAATCTAACCATGGCATTCAATATTCCAACAAAGATCATCATAGGAAATCAAATAAATCACAACGGAGGGTTTTAAACAATTTAAATAAATATCGAGGGATCCAGTTGGATCCCTCCAACCTGTTTTTCCCTGCATCCACAAACGTCAGCACAATATAATATACCAATTCCATAATATCATACTATATCACATCAATTCATTCAACCATTCAAACAATTATTTAAATTTAATCATTTTAAATTTAATTTTAAACTGAGTGAGATTAACTCACCTTTTATTTTATTAGCATCCATTTGCACTCCATTCCAATATTGCCTTGGTTTCTCGACTTCTGACCTTGGATAAACAATTTATATGATTTATTAATATTTAAACTAAAATCGAACAAATAAAATTTTCATTTATTAATTCAATTAACAAAGAATTTTATTTCAAACTTGATAATTTAATTTTTAACAGGTTCTTCTTTTAATAGAAATATCTTTAGCACTTAAAATTATTGAATACGTAAATTAAACAAGTAATTAGCCCGACCAGTGAGTTTTACTTTACTGAAACAGTACCCAACAATTTAAATTTAAAAGTTTCAAATTTGCCTAACTAAAATGTTCTAAGATAGAATTTACCTCAATCGCACAGGAGTCCAACATCACGAGCTTCAGCTCGATTCCAAAAATCACGACCCACTTCGAAATTCTGACCATGGACTACTTCGACGCCCACTTCTCCCACGCGTGTGCATGCGTGAGCGCACGCCACCCAATCGAACGCAAGCTCACGAAACCCTAAACGAGCTACCGCCGAATCCTAAATTGCCATCGCGGACAAAGAGCTCCAACCCATGTTTTCAAAATCGCCTCTACCCAAAACGAAGTTGAAGCCATCGCCCACCAGATTTTTGAACGCGAGACCTCAAAACTCTGAAGGGAAAGCTGCCCTCTTTCCTCGAGTTCGACCTTGATTGAGCAAAGGAAGATGGAGGGTGGAATGTAGTTAAATTTGAGGGAAAATCGCGACGAGGAGGGCCATTATCCTCCGATGAACGAGATGGCCACCATTCTTTCGATTTTCGAAATTGAAATGAAAGGGCTCCGCCCTGTTTATTTTTGTTTCGAACGAAAAGAATTCATAAAATTGGAAGAGAGGAAAGAATGTAACTTTCGATATTTGAATGAATTCTTGAGAGGAAGCTCGGCCATACCCTCTGCAAATAAATAAGGACGAAAATAAAAGAGATAACCGTATTCGAGAAGGCAAAGGAAGCGTGCTTGATACGGTTCGTAAACAGTGCTTTGAAAAGCTCTGATGTGCTATGAATTTGACCAGTTACTTTATTAAATTCGTTTCAAATTTCAGCGTGTTAATAAATCGTATGCTCACACCACGCCTCCAAACACTACGAAAATTGAAATCCGACAATAATACAATATTATGGATCCAATGGAACTGGTTTCAACGAATTCCGAGACTGTGCCTCGGAAGGCTATTTTTGAATTCAATTTAAAGTATAAAGTTTTAAAACTGAACAGATCACTGTAAATTTCAATTTTTCGACTTCTATTATCCTCAAGACTATCAATATAAACTTTACAAGTCTTCAAATTATACCCAACAGGTTTAAAATTCGAAATTCAACAATTTACTCAAATTCTAATAACTAAATTCTATTATTTAATTCTCAAACAAATAACGATTTTTGTAATTCTAGATTCACATTTTACCCAATTTCAAATTGTTTAATTCAATAATTTAATGATTAAATAAGTGGTGATATTTGAATTCGAGTTAAAATTAACTTTGAAATATTTAAAATCAATTTAATATTCTGATTTTTAATGCTTAGAAATTCCGGGGCGTCACATTCCTCCCCCCTTAAAAGAATTTCGTCCCCGAAATTACTAGTTAGGAAGAATGATCTAATGCCCATTTACTTTTCCCAAAACTAACAATCCAACTCCCTACCAATTATCTTTTTATAGAAGACTTATTACTCTTCTAAGTAACTTCCCAAACTCTCCCTAGTTTTCAAACAACTTTACTTATTTAACCATTCAAATTACAATTTAAAACCAAGTCGTTAATTGTCAAAATTTCTCATAATTTTCTAACTCCCTAAATTTCCGAAAATTTTTGCCAGCGTCTCCTTTGCGCGACTAGCTCGGTACAACTACAAAATGGCTCTACGGCCTCCCAAATCCAAAAAGAAAACAAAAAGCCAATTGGCTCAATCCAAAATCCCAATCCAATTTCATACCAAAATTTAAATACATACCTTTCTTCAAGCATTTCAAATTTTATCTTTTGATATCAAACCCAGTTTTCTTTTCCCTTTATAATACCTGCATACCTGCTTAGCACCGATATCCAAACACAATATTCCAAAACATTTTATCGACTTTCTCACAAAATGTCAACATCTATTCATTCTAATATTGACTTAAATTACATTGGTAGTATCAATTTCCATTTAAGACTTCACCATTCCCTCTTAAGTTTAGTTTAAGCATTTTATATGCTTCTTATATTTATTTTCATCTTCCACTTTAGTTTATATCTATTTCTATTTAAATTGATTCTTTCATTGTCATTCGAATTTAGTTCATCTTTAACTCTGAATATATAAATTCTCTTTGCCATTTATTACTAATTCATGTCATTATTTTAATTTGTTTCATTGACTAACTAATTTTAGTATCCAATTTAAACTTGCTTTGTCTTTAACAAAATTTTCTTAAAAATTTTCAAAATTTTCTAACTCCCACATGGTCGGAAAAATCGAAAACAGTTCATATTTCCTATTTTAATTGCGTAGGCGTACCTTATTTAGCATTATAAGCAAGTGGCTTATTATTATTAGCAGTTAATGCAACCCAAATCCAGCCACACGGCTTCCAGGTACCTGTACTTACTCAATTTAAACATATAAGTACTATATATATAAGGTTTATAGCATTTCACTTAAACTTAAATAGCTAAATCATCGATTATGTAACAATGCATGTGATATACGGGCATAAACATATAAATTTCATAGAAAATGCATGTTAATTAATTTCCATAAGCATATAAAAAGTTCCAACACTTATTACGATTGCGTATAATCAATTCTCAAACCATTCCATCCAGTTGAAGTGATTTACAGCTTATACGCTTATATTTAATTCATTTTTAAGCAAAACAACTTCACATTCATTCCAATTGATTCCAAAATCATTTTGTTTTACTTCTTAATAATTCATAGCATTTTATCCAATCTCGTTTGCATCAAACGATTCATTTCCTTATGCCATTTGTCAATATTAGTGTGGATAGATAATTTACTTAAGCTTTATAACCATTTAAATTGACTCCCACTCAATTTATACTGAATTTCATCCCATTTCAATTTATTCACAAACTCCCATTGCATTTCTTTCATATCCAAAAAGTTCTATTCTAAACTATTTTACCATACTCAACAACCAATATAACCATCTCACAATTTACTTAAGATATTTATTTTATTTTATTTTCTTTAATTATTCCACTCTATAACTTAAGTTTATTTCATTCAATCAATTTCCCTTCAAATCTTTGATTTGATTTTTCCTTCAATCAAATCCCAACCATTTTACTAATTTGTTCGTTTAGTTTGTTCTTTTATACACTTTTCAATTTTAATTTACATTAACAATTCATTGTGGAATTTATTAATAAGAAGGTTATGCAATTCATGCTTCAATTGGATTTGTTTTCATCTCAAATCAATTTTATTTATTTTGATCCAATTTCATACAATTTCAATTCATATTTAATTCAAACAAGCTCATATTCAAATTAGTTGATTTCAAAATCAAATTTTATTTTACATTTACCAACTCATAAAATTTTATTTCATCATCTAAACAAATTTCATCTAAAGCTATTTCATAAGCTTAACCATAACCATCTCACCATTTTCTTAAAAGTTCTCAACTCCATAATATCTCAATTTATTTCCTTATTAATTTATCCTTACCCAATCAAACCCTTTACAAATTTTAATCTAATTAGCTTACACATTCTATCAAATGTCAAATTTCAAATTAGTGCATTCACCAAATTCTAGTCCATGTTCAATAATTAAATCTTTTATTAATAACAAGGTCACTTCAAATCACTTCACACACTTGGATTTTATTTACGGTTCAGCCATCACCATTAAAATTTATTACCAATATTCTTTCACTCTCCCTATACTTATTACCAAAATTAAATCCCATTCCCATACTGGAATTTTTTTTTATTTATCTTTCAAATTTTGACCAATTATCAAAATTATATTCTTTACAATACAAATTCCGTTATCTAAACAAATTTCATTTTCCCCATACATAAGTTCAAGACTTATTTGCCAAATTAAGAACATCCACCTTTATATATCCTCACTTTGCTTCATTACACTTTACATCTCATTTATGGTTAAGTTTTGAATTTGCCACCCCATTCAACTCTTTCCATTAATGAATTCAAATTTTACTTCCATTCAAGAGTTAAGATTGCTTACTGAAGTCCATTTCCATTTACAAGTTCAAATTATAAAACTTAATAACTTGAGAATATGAATATCTTTATGCAATTATATGCAATTTTACATTTCACCTTTATATCCAATTTAATTTAATTTAATTTTAAATTTTATTTAACTTATCTCAAGTTAAATTCAAATATATTTCCTTCACTTCCATTCACTTAAGTTTAATTTTGTTTGTTGAATTAAAATTTTCAATCCCTTCTTATTAATATCAACTTCTCTTTATAAGTACATTATCTGATCCATTTATTCATTCACAAATTCATTATTTAACCAATAAATTTATTTCCAAACATTAATTATCTTTAGTCCATCCTGACTAATTTTCCCATTCCACATAACTTCACACAATTCAATTTTAAATTCCATTACTCAGTTTCACTTTACTTACACCGTTGAATTTTATTTCAACAAATTCCAAAGTTTAACCAACCTTTCAACATTTCAAAATTCCCTTTAAAACCTTCTATATCCAAAATTCCTTTGATAAATTCAATTTATCTCTTTGAATTTTCAAAACTCAACCAGTTTTGCAAAAAATTTCAATTCAAAACAATTTGGTAGCAATTTCACTTCTGGAAACTCGAAAATGACGATCGATGATGCTGCAGTCATCACCGAAGTTATTTTCTAGCGGCCAAAAGAGTTCAATGCTTTTATTTTCTTTCTAAAATCCATCCAATATTTTTAAATTCCAAATCTCTCTAGATTTTAAATCCGATTCAAAAATATTTCTCAAAATATATTATCCTCCCAACTTTTGAGAATCATTATCCAATTCAATGAAACTTAAATCTCCAAATTCCAAACCCTTTAGATTTAAATTCAAACTTTTCTTTGGAGTTTTAATTACACTATAATTTACATTATAGCTTACATTTACAAATTCATTTGATATGAATTGGTTTCTTAGTTTTTAATTATGAATTCAATTCCTTATCCTGTTATGAATCACATTCAATAACTTCATCTATTATGTCAATTTATCCCTTAATCTTTAGTTATTATTTCAATCTTTATTCAACTATCATACAATGATAATAATTTAATATTATCACTTCTATCATCCAAACATCCATGTATAGCTATGAAAATTAAGAAAATCATTTTCTTTTATATACATAAGATAAATTCGGGTAAAATTATTTCATTTACCCTAGTTGAAACAATACTCTGTCGGTTTATCTTGTTCAAGAGTTTAGAAATCCCTATCGATGACATGGCGTCCCACACATCGACCAGAATCCATAAAAACTCAACCGACAAATCAACACAATATAAAAACAATTTTATATTAACTAACAAATACACACTCGTATCTATTAATACTTTCAAACTCATTCTAGAGTACTACGGACTCTATACAACGAGTAATTCCCACCAGAGCCAAGGTTATCACCAACCTAAGCTCTGATACCAAGTGTAACGACCCGCAAATCCGTACCCCTTGAGTTAACACTATTCTACAACAATCAACTCAAGTTGCACAGAAATACGAACCATTTGGGTTTTAGAAGAAGAGGCAGAAGAAGAGGAAACAAAATCAACATCAGAATCTAACCATCGCACCGGAATAAAATATAATAGATAATACATAATCTTTACTCAACCAAAAATATTTCTGCTTATATATTACATCATCAGAGTACATCAATCACGACTCAACATCAATATCATACAAATGGATACACAACGAATCAACACAGCGGAATATATATATATATATATATATAAGTACGAGAGTACGTATCGTCATCCAGCTCGTCCCCTGAGCTCCACAGCATCATAACCTGTATTCTGTAATACTCGGTCTGACCCGAGCATTACAGTTAAATAACACCCGAGTCAGTCTCGAATACCAGCGTGAGAAAATCACACCCAATTGATTATTAAAGTTTCAAAAATCCCTTGAAAACAAAAGCATCTCGTAAGACCATGCCACAAATGTCGGGTTTTTACCTTACGATGGCTAAAAGAATTTCTATAGAAATCCTCTGATATTATAATAGGGTCTATATACAAGTACTTATAAAATAGCCGAAATTGTTACATTCATTAAATTCCAGCTACTAGCCACAGAGTGGGTAATACAAACAAAACTCGTACAAGGCTCGTAGGGAGAATGGATTTCCAACTAATGATTAGGCACTTGGGTACCACCTGTCACAGTACGGGGCCTAGATCACCGTACCGAGGAGTACGCCCGCTCCCCTGCAACACAAGGCCGGACCATCCCTTACTGGACAGTCCCGAGTGAGATCACCCCGCGGTTGGGATCAGCAACCGCACCACTAAGCCGAAATAAAAAGGGACATCTAGACTGGAATGACCTCACCCTGCTTGGGTGCTACCCACCTAGCCTTGCTGCATATCCCATGATTTTCAGTCATTCCCATTTGATGAGGCTTGAGGCTAAGCGTTACCTTTTATAGAACACATCCCTTAGAATGCTCATCGTCCACCTGACGATGTTTTCGCAAGCATTCACCTATACAAGTCCGTCCCGGGTTCGAACAGAACCGAAGGCACTATTCCTATTACATCCATTTTGGAAATATCCTCAGGATTAGTGGCGACTGGCCCTTGTACTTCACTGCTCCAACTTCGAATCCAAAATCGTTTCACGAAACGTACAAACTGGATTGAAGTGGTTTTCGAGAAATAAATCTCGATCCCGGTCTCTTCGAAACGATCAACGCATTTGGCCAATATTGATAGTCGGTTATTTAACTATCAATTAACATTCACAAACATCCATCAAACAATAAATAATTTCCCAAATTATTTATTTATCTCAAAATATCCTCAAAGATATATTTCTATTTTCAATCCTTTGAAAACAGTTTCAAAACCCTTTTCTCTTTCTAGAATAAACTTTTCCCAAATATTTTCTATCTACTCTGAAATCACCAAGCACAAAACTTTAGATTTTTAAAATAATTTAAAACACTTAACTTTAAAATATACTTTAAAACAACTAAGTTAAATTACTTCAATAATTTGTTAAAAATACATACTATATGACTATTTGAAATAATGTTACTAAATAAAATATAAAAGTAGATTTCACTTTTAAAAATAATACTGAATCACTCTTTAAATAATTATTGCTATAATAGATTAAAAAGAAATACTTACTTTAGAATTTAAATATTTAGAAATAGTAATTTTTTTTTAAAATCATACTTCTTAAAACAACTTAAAACTTTTAATTTATATTTAAAAATTTACTTTGAAAGCATACTTGGTTATTCAAAGAGAAATTCCCAATCTCAATCACTTAAATCAATTTTCCAAACTGATTTCCAATTTATTCCATTTGAAATAAGTTTCTTTAATTACTCAATTCATTTCAAGTTTCATTAGTTATGCACTTAACTATTATTGTTATTATTTTCCATTTGATTTTAAATCTTTTAACTGAAATATACAAATTTCAGCTTTTCCCAACTTCTTCTTTATTTTTTCTCAAAAATTTAAATCTTACATTTTAAATAAATGTTTTATTCTTTTAATTAATATCATTGAAGATTAAAATTCATTAACTTCCTGTTTATTCAAATTTCCATTCTATACCAGGATCTATTTAGTAGAATTTTAAAGTCACTTTATTTCTTTCCAATTCATTTAAAAACGTATGCAAATTTCTATAATTATTTCACTTACAATTTTCACTTCTTATATTATCTTACCAAAATCCAATTTTTTATATTTTTGGTAATTCATCATACCCAATGATATCCAACCTAACCATGGCATTCAATATTCCAATAAAGATCATCATAGGAAATCAAATAAATCACAACAGAGGGTTTTAAATAATTTAAATAAATATCGAGGGATCCAGTTGGATCCCTCCACCCTGTTTTTCCCTGCATCCACAAACTTCAGCACAATATAATATACCAATTCCAAAATATCATACTATATCACATCAATTCATTCAACCATTCAAACAACCATTTAAATTTAATCATTTTAAATTTAATTTTAAACTGAGTGAGATTAACTCACCTTTTATTTTATTAGCATCCATTTGCACTCCATTCCAATACTGCCTTAGTTCCTCGACTTCTGACCTTGGATAAACAATTTATATGATTTATTAGTATTTAAACTAAAATCGAAAAAATAAAATTTTCATTTATTAATTCAATTAACAAAGGATTTTATTTTAAACTTGATAATTTAATTTTTAACAGGTTCTTCTTTTAATAGAAATATCTTTAGCACTTAAATTTATTGAATACGTAAATTAAACAAGTAATTAGCCCGACCAGTGAGTTTTATTTTACTGAAACAGTAACCAACAATTTAAATTTAAAACTTTCAAATTTGCCTAACTAAAATGTTCTAAGATAGAATTTACCTAAATCGCACAGGAGTCCAACATCATGAGCTTCAGCTCGATTCCAAAAATCGCGACCCACTTCGAAATTCTGACCATGGACTATTTCGACGCCCACTTCTCCCACGCGTGTGCGTGCATGAGCGCACGCCACCCAATCGAACGCGACCTCACGAAACCCTAAACGAGCTGCCGCCGAATCCTGAATTGCCATCGCGGACAGAGAACTCCAACCCATGTTTTCTAAATCGCCTCTACCCAAAACGAAGTTGAAGCCATCGCCCACCAGATTTTCGAACGCGAGACCTCAAACTCTGAAGGGAAAGCTGCCCTCTTTCCTCGAGTTCGACCTTGATTGAGCAAAGGAAGATGGAGGGTGGAACGCAGTTAAATTTGAGGGTAAATCGAGACGAGGAGGGCCATTATCCTTCGATGAACGAGATGGCCAACATTCTTTCGATTTTCGAAATTGAAATGAAAGTGCTCGGCCCTGTTTATATTTGTTTCGAACGAAAAGAATTCATAAAATTGGAAGAGAGGAAAGAATGTAGCTTCCGATTTCTGAATGAATTCCTGAGTGGAAGCTCGGCCATACCCTCTGCAAATAAATAAGGACGAAAATAAAAGAGATAAGCGTATTCGAGAAGGCAAAGGAAGCATGCTTGATACGGTTCGTAAACAGTGCTTTGAAAAGCTCTAATGTGCTATGAATTTGACCAGTTACTTTATTAAATTCGTTTCAATTTTCAGCGTGTTCATAAATCGTACGCTCACACCACGCCTCCAAATACTACGAAAATTGAAATCCGACAATAATACAATATTATGGATCCAATGGAACTGGTTTCATCGAATTCCGAGACTGTGCCTCGGAATTCGATTTTTGAATTCAATTTAAACTATAAAGTTTTAAAACTGAACAAATCACTGTAAATTTCAATTTTACAACTTCTATTATCCTTAGGACTATCAATATAAACTTTACAAGTCTTCAAATTATATCCAACAGGTTTAAAATTCGAAATTCAACAATTTACTCAAATTCTAATAACTAAATTCTATTATTTAATTATCAAACAAATAATGATATTTGTAATTCTCGATTCACATTTTACCCAATTTCAAATTGTTTGATTCAATAATTGAATGATCAAATAAGTGGTGATATTTGAATTTGAGTTAAAATTAACTTTGAAATATTTAAAATCAATTTAATATTCTGATTTTTAATGCTTAGAAATTCCGGTTCGTCACATTCAGCGGAACGAATAAATTATTTTAATAACATAAGTATTACATAATATACAACGCTAATCAGAGTTACACAACATATACATCGTATACTAGACAGTTATAAACACCTGTTCAGTTATACAACTCAACAACACAGAGATACCAACACAGAGAACACACAGCGCAACTATATATCTAACGCAGAAGCCTCCTACTCCATTGCTCCTCCATAATTCGTCAAAGCTAACCTGAATCCCTTGGCTACTCGTAAAAATTTGAGTACCCAAGAGTTTATGAAAAACAAAAATAAACTCCGGGTCAGACATGGTGTAACAACCCGCATATTTGTCGATTTTGTATTTAAATATTTTATTTAAATATTTTATCGATACTCGGAATTTAGTCCGAAAAGCTACTTTTTGCATACGGTCGAATTAGGACTCGGGACAACTCCCATTGAGTTTAAAATGCCGTTTGCGACTTTTTCGAGTATAAGCTTCGATATGTTTGGACAAAGTTGTTTTTTGCTGCTTTTTCACTTTGGGTTTGGGTTTGGGTTCAGGCCTATGTTTAACTTATACTCAAATCTGAGCTACTCCTCCCCATTCACCCTCACTTTCTGTAACATCCCGGAAATTTTGAATTAAAAATTTGGAAATTTATTGGAACTTTTAAATGTAAATTTGAGAAATTCAAAAGAAATAAAAATGCATAGTTATTTAATGTTAATAACTAAAACAACTTTTCCTTTTAATAAAGTAAAATAAGAAATTATGACAAAGTAAAACAAGAAATTGTGATAGATGAGCTTTTAATAGAAATAAAATTTTTAGGATAAGTTATGATGAAATTATAAAAATTTAAATAACATAATTATAATTAAACATATGAACAAATAAACAAATAATTAAACAAATAAACAAATGAACAAGTAAACAAATAATTAAAGAAGATAACAAAACAGTAAGAAGAAATAATAAATTAAGATTTCTGTAAGTATACAAGGGAGCAAATGAACATTGAATACATACTTATAATTAATGCTATACACTTCAGCCATAAAACAAGATCTGCCAAACCAAACTTGTACTGGCAAGAATTTAAATAAAGACTGCTGTAAACATGCTCTCATTAAATGCTATTTCTCCTCAGCCCATACACAAACATACATCAGCCTAAATCAAAGCATGAGCACGGCATGCTGTAGATACATGAAAGTGTTACATACATTAAATGCTTTCAAACTTCAACCAGTAAATTAAAATATTCACAAAGTACAAATACAGTATAAGGAAGCTTCCCAAAAGAAAAAAAAATTAATTTCAGTACTTCACTTAAACCTGCCCACTTCTTTATATACTTGAGAATTGTCTTAGTTCACTCATTCAACCAACTGAGAAAGAACAGAAATTTAAAAAGGAAAACAAAATAGAAAAAGAAAAGAAGATTTTCACCTTGCAGATTCAAGCTTTTGTCATTCCTGGATATTTAGGTGAGTAAAAAAAAAATTTAAACTTAAGTTAAGTATATATGTATGTATGTATATCAGTTGCTTGTGAAGCCTGAGATTGAAGTTACTTTGTTATGCATATATATATATACACACACACACACACATATGAATTACTCTGTGTTACCATTATTATGAGTGTTTGTCTAGTTACACTTGATATCTCCTCTGTTTTTTTTCCTTCCTGAACACAAAGCTTTGATCTCTGTTAGGATGAAAGATCTAAGTACAACATATTATTTGATTTTAAATAAAAGTTAAAACTTATTTCCAGCAAAATAGATGTAAAGGGAGCCTGATACTTCATAGAACAGATAAACACATGTGAACATGATAAAATCAAATATGATAGATTGTTGAATCAACTATATAAGTGGAATTATCAGTAAAAAATATGATTTTTAAAACAAAAATTTTGATTTTTCATTTACTATGTTGAGAGTAGTTCCTAGTGAACCAGAAAATGCTTTTTCTTCAATTTCCAGCGATCGAACAATTTTTGATGTTGGATTTTTTGCATAAAGCAAGCCGAGTAATCCATCATAACAGGAAAAATGTTGAACTATTTTTCTATAGAGTGTGATGTTGTATCGAAGTGATTTTAGGGTTTTAATACCTTTTTTTTTTGAGTTCTGTAAAAATTTCGATTTCGCCCTCTTGAGTTGATCGAGCTTCACGAGGACTTGGGGAATGGTGGCTCGGGGTATGAACGTGGTAAGACCGCAGTCATGGATTTTCTGGTGGATTGAGGAGCGTTGGCGAAGGGGCTTTTGCGTGGTGACGTTGGGTTACGGTTCGTCAACACGGTGAAATTTCAATGCCGAGTTCTTTGGGTCAAATCGATGAGGGATTTCGAGTGTATGGGGTGTTAGTGACTTGCTGGAGTCATTGGTGATCTCCAGAGAGGCGTCGCTGCCGTGTACATGTGCACGACTTGGCCTCTGTGACAGTAAAAGGGGGTGTGGTCTGGGTACTCGGTGATGTTATCGAGCAGAAGGGGGTCAAAATCGGGGTCGAACTCGAGTGTGTAGTGGAGGCTTATTTCCAGTTATGATTATAAGCGTTAATAAAAAAAAAAAGGAAAGAAGAAGAAACTGGAAGGAGATAAGAAACTGGGATGAGGAAAGAAATGGGAAGTCTCGTGGAGGTAACGTGATGGACCCAGGGTGGACGCGAGTAAAACCCTGTTTTTACTCGGGTTGTTTTAAATGGGCTAAGCCCATTCGAATCTTTAAGTCAAAATGTTAAGAAAATTTTGTGTTTTGCAATATAAACAATTTAGATTTTGTTAAGTTAAACTTTTTTTAACAAATGCTTTAGAATTTGTTAATTCTTTAATTAAGTAAAGAAAGTTTAAAAATCAAAATTTATTTAACCCTTTAAATTAAATGATTAAATTTTAAAAGAAGAATTTTAAATTAATTTACATTAAAATTCCAATGTAACAATAAATTAATTTTCAAAAGCATAAAACAGATTTTCAAATGAAAATTAAGGTAAACGATTTTTATCAATAGTTTTGAAAAGGAATTTAGAATAATTTAAAGATTGTGATTAAAATTGATTTAATAAAGAATTATGTACTCAAATAAATTTATAATTAAGAATTTATTGATTTGATAAAGCAAGTTAATTAATTTAATTGGCAGTTAATTAAAATAACTAATTAAGGAAAAATCAATGTATCAAGATGATTAAGATTAATTTATTTATCATTAAGAATAATAAATCATTGATTGAATAATCAATAAAATGATTATTTGGTCAATTTATCTCATTCGTTTTGATTAGTAAATAATTAACTATTGTTGTTAACTTATATTGATATCTCTGTTCTGTTTGTAATTCTGTATGATGTAATTGCCATGTTATTGCACAGTGATTATGATTTGTTCTGTATTGATGTGAAAACCCTGTTGTCCGTAATACGACATTTAAACTTCGATGCGACAGGGAATCGGATTTCAGTTGGTTATCCGAAACCCACATCGAACCTGTGAATATTTGTGAATGACATCCACATGTTTTAAAATTTGACACTCACTATTCGAATTAGCCGGGAAAGGATCTTTGTGTCATAAAACCCATTTCGAATATGTGATTCGACGTTATGGATAGCAATTGAAGACCGGTGTTGAAGACCGGGTATTTGCGAGAGCGATAGGATGACCTGTCGATTGACTCTGCATCGAGTTGCTCCGGTATAGAGTTCTCCATATGTGATGGGGAATCCGATCAGGATTGTGGATATCCGGATTGCAAGGACTTTTTTTTGGAAGTGCCTTCTGTTCTGTTCGAGCCCGGAACAGACTTGTATGGATTGTATGTCTGACATTACAAATTGAGATATAAAGCAGATTTCTTTCAAATATATTTCTGTTGGTGGCGGAGAATTTATTCTCTTAGCTTAACACCCTTCTCTGAGACGTACGAGCTCAGAGGTTATATAGTTAAAGGTTATCAGCAATATATTCCCAATTTGGTAATGTGACATGCTGAGTGTTGCTGTGAAATGATCATTGTGTTGATCATTTGTGATAGGATCATTTGTTTGATCGTCTATCTTGGTGATCATTTCTATGATCATTTGTTGACCCAAAGCACAGCTTTTGTATAAAGCGTGGCTTTGTGGACGAGGCTTCGTCGGACCTCACACCCCGAAATGGTCAAAACAGGGAAGATGCAGCAAGGTTATTGGGGGTAGCACCCCTTAGGGTATGTGCATTTCCTTCTGGATAGAAGTGGTATCATGGTATGGAGCCCAGATACTTACCATTGAAGAAAAATCAGAGATTCGTTTATGGCTTAAAAAAAAATCTCAAAAAGCCATTACTTCTAAAATTAGAAGTTTCTTTCGACCAACTCATTGATATCGCTCTTCGTCTTGAAGAGGCGGATAGGGAAAATGATGTTGAAGTAGTGGGTTCCAAACCAAACTTCAACAACAAGAAGAGGCCAAACAAATTCAAAGGTCCTTATCCCAATAAGAAAGGGAGGCAAGCAACTCCTGCTGCAAAGACCTTTTCCTCTACTGAAGGGAAATGCTTTAACTGTGGTTCCAGAGACCATTTTGCGAACAAGTGTTCAAAGCCTCGTACTTGTCGCTATTGTAAAAGCCCGGACCATTTTATGCATGTATGTCCCAAACTTCAAAATAGGAAGGAGGGAAAGCTTAATGTTGCTCAAGCCCTTGGCAACACATCACGTGGCCAAGGTATTTCTCATTCTATCCTTGATGGCATTATTTTATTTCGTGATCATCCTATTTGAGTTCTTTTTGATACAGGTGCGTTGCATTCTTTTATATCAAGAGAACTTGTTGATACTTTTTCTTTGGATGTTTTGTGTTTAATGACTTCTTTGAGAATTGCGAATCCGGTTGGTGGATCCACAACAATCAGTTTATTGTGTAAAGATGTCGAGATTATTTTGTGTGATTTTTTTTCCGAGCCGATTTGTGTGTTATGCGCCACTTAGGCTTTGGAATGATTTTGGGAATGGATTGGCTTAACCGTTATGAAGCTCATATCCTATGTCCTGAGCGGACTATTTATCTTCGACATCTTCAATCTGTTAATTAGGTTTCTGTTATTCTTAAAGATTTGGATTCTGCTTTGGTTGCATCTTTATATTCTTTAAACCCTCGTGATGACCATGATGACGATGAGGGTGATATTATTTCTCTTATTCACGTCATTCGTGAATTTTCCGACATATTCGAGCCCGTTTTAGGATTACCACCTAAGCGAGTAATTAAGTTCAGAATTAATCTCATTCCTGGAGCTCAACCTATCACTCGCCCTCCTTATCGTATGTCCAATAAAGAAAACGAGGAGATGCGTAAACAATTATCCGAATTGGAGATGAAGCAATTTATCCGCTCTAGTTCCTCGCCTTGGGGGGCTTCGACTATTTTCGTGAAGAAATCCGATGATACACTTAGGCTTTGCGTTGACTACCGCAAGCTTAATGATCTTACTATCAAGAATAAATACCCTTTACCTTGGATTGATGATCTATTCGATCAACTTAGTGGTGCTAGAGTCTTTTCGCAATTGTACTTGGCTACCGGTTTTCACCAGCTTCGTATCGCAGAGGATAGCATTCCTTTGACATCGTTCCGTACGCGTTATGGATCTTATGAATGGCTTGTTATGCCATTTGGTTTAACGAATGCTCCAGCTTATTTCGTTGACCTTATGAATCTAGTTTTCAAATATTTTCTCGATCGATTTGTTCTCATCTTTATTGATGATATTCTTGTGTATTCAAAAACCAAGGAGGAACATGAGAAGCATCTTCGGATTGTGTTGGAAACTCTTAGGAGTAATCAATTAAAGGCAAAGTTTTCTAAATGTCACTTTTGGCAATCTCGTATGAAGTTTCTCTGTCGTATTATTTCCGAATCCGTAATTTCCGTGGATCCTTCAAAGATTGAAGCGATTCAAGATTGGAAGAGACTGGAGAGTGTGACGGAGATTCGTAGTTTTCTTGGATTGGCAGGTTATTACTGCCGTTTTATCAAAGACTTTTCTAAGATTGTCGTGCCTCTCACTAGCTTAACGAAGAAAGGTGTTAAATACATTTGGTCGGACAAATGTGAAACTTCTTTTCAGAAATTAAAAGAACTTATTTATGATGCTCCTATTCTTGTTATTCCCGAGGGGAATCAAGATTTCGTTGTTTATACCGATGCTAGTCGCGTTGGTTTGGGTGTCGTTCTTATGCAAAAAGAACGTGTTATTGCTTATGCTTCTAGGCAATTAAAGCATGCTGAGACTAGATATGCCACTCAAGATTTAGAGCTCGCGGCTATGGTTTTTGCTCTTGGGATTTGGCGTCATTATCTTTTAGGAGAGAAATTTGTTCTTTATACCGATCATAAATCCTTGAAGTATTTATTCTCTCAAAAGGAACTTAATTTGAGTCAACAGCGTTGGCTTGAATTTCTTGCACCATATGATCTTGATAATCTTTATACTCCTGGTAGGGGTAATCGTATCGTCGATGCTCTTAGCCATAAAGAACAAGCTGTTGTTTCTATGATGATATCTGAATGGAACGATCTCGAAATTTTATCCACTTGCGGAATTCGAGACCGTGTTTCCGATTTATGCTCATCTCTTGTTTTATGTAGCCTTGAGGCTCATCCTTCTCTTTTGGACCGCATTCTTGAAGCTCAAGTGATAGATCCTGAATTGGCTCTTCTTGGCCAAAATATTAAGGATAAGATTGATATTGATGGTTTGAAAGACTTTGATATCAATTCACGTGGCGGCATTCGGAAATTTGGTAGACTTATCGTGCCAAATATTAGTGATGTTCGTAAAGATATTTTAGAAGATTCTCATCAATCTAAATTTACCATTCATCCCGGTAGAAGTAAAATGTACGCGGATATGAAGCGACTTTATTATTGGAAGGGAATGAAATCTGATATTGCTAACTTCGTTAAGCGTTGCATGACTTGCCAACTCGTTAAGGCCGAACATCAAAGGCTCGGTGGGTTATTGCAACCTTTAGAGATTCCAACTTGGAAGTGGGATCAAATTTCCATGGATTTTATAGATGGCCTTCCACGTTCTCGTTCGGGTCATGATAACTTATGGGTGATTGTTGATAGACTTACTAAATCCGCCCATTTTATTCCCGTTCGATCTAACCGAACCGTTCCTCTTTTGGCCAAACTCTTTGTTAAAGAAATTGTTAAATTGCATGGAGTTCCTACTTCTGTTGTTAGTGATCGTGATCCATTGTTTACTAGTGGATTTTGGAAGAGTCTTCAAAAAGCTTTAGGAACGAAGCTTAATTTTAGCACCGCTTATCATCCCCAGTCCGATGGACAAACCGAGCGTGTGAATCAAACTGTTGAATATCTTCTTCGTGCATGTGTTCTTGATTTTGGTGGAAGTTGGGAAGATCATATTTCACTTGTTGAATTTTCCTATAATAATAGCTTCCAATCTAGTATTGGTATGGCACCTTTCGAGGCACTCTATGGAAGGCCATGCCGATCTCCTTCTTGATGGCTTAAGGCCGGTGAGAAGCTGATTTTAGGTCCAGACTTTATTTGTGATTCCACAGAAAAGATTGAACTTATTCGACATAGGATGAAAGAAGCCCAGAGTAGACAAAAATCCTATGCCGATAACCGGAGAAGGAGGTTAGAGTTTTCTATGGGAGATCTCGTGTTCATTCGTGTTTCACCTCTGAAAGGTGTTGTACGTTTCAGTCGATCGGGAAAGTTAGCGCCTTGATATATTGGGCCATTTCCTATCACTGAACGTATTGGTTCCATGGCTTATCCCCTATTATTACCGTCTAAGTTTTCTACCATGCATGAAGTGTTTCACGTTTCTCAATTACGGAAGTGCCTTCGAGATTCCGATTCTATTCTTGAGCTCGGTGTTGTGGAAGAAAATGAAGTTTCACCTAATTTAACTTATGAGCAACATCCTATTCGTATTATTGCTTCGGAGGTCAAGCGCCTTCAAAATAAAGATGTTCCCCTTATGAAAGTTCAATGGTCTTCAAATCCTAAGGATTGTTCTTGGGAGTCAAGAGAGTTCATCGAGCGAACACATCCGGACTTACTTTCTCGTGCTCTTTGAGGTGAACTTCTTATTTCAAACGTCTTTTGTGTTGAATATGCTTTTATGGTTGTTACTATATATCTTCTTCTTAAATATTGCGAGGACGCAATTTCTTTAAGGAGGGGAGTCTGTTACAACCCGCACATTTCTCGATTTTATATTTAAATATTTTATTTAAATATTTTATCGATACTCGGAATTTAGTCCAAAAAGCTACTTTTTGCGTACGGTCGAATTAGGACTCGAGACCACTCCCAGTGAGTTTAAAATGCCGTTTGCGACCTTTTTGAGTATAAGCTTCGATATGTTTGGAGAAAGTTGATTTTTGCTACTTTTTCACTTTGGGTTTGGGTTTGGGTTTGGGTTCAGCCCTATGTTTAACTTATACTCAAATCTGAGCCACTCCTCCCCATTCACCCTCACTTTCTCCTCTTTTTTTAGTTCTAAAGCATCAATGGTGGGAGAGATGGGAAATTAAAACTCCAAAACCCTAGTTTTCTTTTGCAAATCAAACTCTAGCTCCAAACTAATAGAAGAACCCATTGGTAAGCTTCTCTTCTTCTTCTCCAACTCATTCTCTTATCAATTTCAGAAATTCCTAAACCTAACTTTGGGAATGTCCTTCTTTTAAAGCATAGAATCAAGCTTCTTGAGTTGGATTTGAAGAGTGGTTGATTCTCCTTTGCTTTCAAGCATCTTCTTTAATCGTTTGGGTTCAAAGGTGATATTTTTATCTCACATCTTAGCTTATATTTATCTTCGATTATTAGGTATGAATTCCTAACACTTATTCGTGTGCATTTGCTTTTGGTTTGGATTGATTTGGTGAATATTCCAATTTTTGGTGTTTTGGGTTCAATTCTTTAAAAATCATAGCTTTGATGTTTGAATGTGTTTTTGATTATGACTCGGAGAGCTTATAGGGCCGGGTAGTCGATTGGCATAAACCCTTAGCGCCGTTGCTCGAGCGAATGCAATTTGATCTAGATTTGCACCTCATTTGAAATAGGGCATGGGAGTGCTGGCAACAGGTTCGGCTGACCGAGCCCCTGGGCCGGCCGACCGACCTGTAGCCCAGGCACTTCCTGCCTCTGTTTTGGAAGTGCTGGGTACGGGCTTCGGCCGACCGAGCACCTGGGCCGGTCGACCGACCTGGTGCCCCGAGCACTTCCAACCCCTGGTTCGGTCAACCGACTCAGGGAGTCCGGTTGACCGACCTGCTGATATTTGCCAACTATGCCTTGCCTGAATTTCCAACTCTAATCGATTTGTTTTGTTTCCCTATTTGTTGTTATCATTTGTTATTAACTTTGATGACTTATTTTCTTTGGAAATTCTTGGAATATCCATTTCATGGATTCGGTATCGATTTCTTTGCATTTAATTCACGTTTTCGAATGTGAAGCTTAGTGATCGATTGTTCCTACATTCTTCTTTGTGATTTGTCACTTTAAAAATATAAAGATTTCAATACTAGTAGTAAATATCAAAATTCTTTCATCAAAACGATTTCAACACTATTTTATTACAAAGCTCGTTTTCTCAAACTGATTTCCAATCTATTAGTATATACAAACCTTTACCTCACTCGTATGAGAAATCTAATTAAACGACTTAGTAAAACAAGTGGTATGAAACGCTTGCGTTTACTTCGTCGGTTAGTTCTTGGACTTCTTCGATTGAATCTCTTGTGACAATTTTCTAGTGGAGATCTACAATTTGTTCGTAAATATTTAAGTTAAGCTAGTGGTTATGGAACATGAAGCTAAGCTCATATATTTACTAGCTTACTGTAATTGACACTTCTCGTTGATCATGACGATCATCTTTGTGGTTTAGACTAGCAATGTGCGATGTCTCTTTGTCTGCGAGGGAGACTAAACCCCGTTTTGTGGAGTTTCGACTCAAATTGGTGGGGTAGCTCCCCATGGCCTTCGGGCCGTTCGTGTGTCAAAAATTAATGGCTAGCTACCATGAGATAGCTTCTCGTTCGTATGATACATATGTTGGTGAGCTTTAATGCTCCCGTTCGTGTGATAGGCCTCCTCTCTTTTCTTGTGATTTCTGGATTTTGTGTGTCGAATTCTGGAATTTCTTCTTCACCTATTTTTGTGATTTCTATTGACATGATTTATCAATTTTTGCGCATAGGTGAGTTCGTGTGTCATTGACCGGATTTCTTGAGATGATTTCTAGAATTTATGTTTCACCAATTTTCGTGATTTCCATTGATAAGTTTTATCAATATTTGTGCATTAGCGAATTTGTGTGTCATTGACTTTTGTGAATTGACATTGATATAATCGTCAATATTTATGGTTTGGTGAACGAAATATGGAGTATGACATTTCCTTTGATTCTTGTGTAGATTTGGTGATATTGATTAATCTCTTGTTGATTTTCAATTACTTATATATATCACAGCTTGGCATGGTGATTATAATGTGTTTAGTCATATCTCTTATACTATATCGTTTCATCTGATATTTATAGTTAGACTGATCCGTTTATTATTTTCTTATTAAATAATACTTGGGTCAGACCGAGATGTTACAGGTGCTTCTGCTTGACTTTACATCCGGGATTACCTCCTTGACTTTGGGTTAACTACTTAGATTAGTAGTTTTTATTGTATACATTTGAGATATAGACTCCATAATGTATACTTATTCTTTTGTGTAGTTCGTGTAACTATTCTTTTGTGATATTGTGGATCTTTTTAGACCACTACTCTGATGTACACTTCCTAGTGTAATATTCATATCTATTTCCGCCTTTGTGATATGAATTGTCTGTGACTGATTTATGTTATGTTTATTTCTATATTTGTTTCTGAAGATATTATAGCCACTGTGTAGTAGCTTTGAGTTTGTGTCGGTATGTCGGATTTCCCACTTGATAAAGAAATGCATGTTATACTATCTGACATATCGATGCACGCGCAAAGAAATTACACGGATGGCCGCTCCTCAACAGCCTTATTCTCCGTGCTAGTTGACAGCATTCACCGTAATGTTCTTGGCTAGCGTGGGTATAGAGGTGGGGCGTTACACATGGGTCTGGTGTGAGTAACAGGTTAAAGTTTCTTAACTTTGAAAAACCTTTGAAAAGAAAAGGTATCACGTAAGACTTCCCACACATAAACATGGGAAAGTTTTTACCTTACGCTAACAAAAACATTTGATAGGAAATCCAGTGATATTATAATAGGTCTAGGGTTTCCAAGTAAATATGAAATAGCTGAAATTGTTACATTATTAAATTCCAGCTACTAGCCACAAAAGTGGGTAATACAATCAAAATCGTTGGCACTTATTGGATTTTGGATTCCATCAATGGCAGGGCTACTGGGGTACCGCCCGTCAGAGTACGTGGCCTAGATCAACGTACCGAGGACCACTCCCGATCCTCTACAACACAAGACCGGAACCATCCCTTACTCGACAGTCCCGAACAAGACAACCCCACAGTTGGCGTACGTTCCAACCGCCCACACAGCCGAAATAAAAGGGACCTCTAGACAGGGGAAAATCTTACTCTCAAGTGGGGGCTACCCACTAAGCCTTGCTGCACCTCCCCTGTTTTAGCCATTCCCGGTTGATAAGGCTTGAGGCTACCATTACCTTTATAGGATATATCACTTAGAATGCTCATCTCCACCTGACGATGTTCTGAAAGCATTCAATCCATACAAGTTCGTTCCGAGTTTGAACGAAACCGAAGGCATTATCTCATTACACTCATTTTGGAATCACCCTCAGAGTTGACGACGATAACCCTTGCACTCTAAATCTACATCTCGAACCTATAAGTACTATTCTGTCAAACTCATTACGGAATCACCCACAGAGTTATACTGACGTATAGTTCCTACACCTCGAGTCTTCACTTGCTCCACTTGGATTCACGACCTAACGTTAATTTGGATCGATGTGGTTTTCGGATATCCAAATATGGAAACCCGATCCCGGTCTCATCGAAATCCAAAGCGTGTCTTTTAAGGCCAAGTTGTTTTAAAGTTTTAAAACAGTACAATTATCTATATACACATAGATAGATAAATCATAGATTCACAATAGGAAATAACATTATCATAACAACAGATAATCTATATTATCATTATCAAAAGATAATCCAAATCACAATGCAACTAATGCATCCATACCACTCAACATCTCATATCTGAGATTCAAACTAATCAAGGCTGTGATAACCCGAATTTTTAAACATCTGATAGCTGAATAATTATCTGGATTACGGATTGAACTGATAAGAATTTTGTTAATAAAAGATATCTGAATATGTAAATGAATTTGAAAACAAAAAATATCTATGATATCCCAGAAAATTTCAAGCACATTCAAATGTGATAATCTCTTCTATAAATTTATTTAAAATTAGTAAAATTGTTATTTATTTCGAAACAAATAATAATGATAGTTTATATATAGATGTGAATAAATTTTTATTTTAAAATTGAATTTGTGTTTGTTTAAGATATGTATTTGTGTTGATTTTAAATTGAATTTGAATTTGGATGTAAATTTGAAGTCTAAAGAATAATTATCTTAAAATAAAATTGGATTTAAATATATACGAGAATGTGATTATGTACAAATTAATTTCAAAATCTTCCCTTCAAGGTTATAGAGGTAAAAATAAGGAAGAAGTACAAATATAAATTTATAACATATATATATATATAACATAAATATCATATAAGAGATATATCCATTATATAATAAAACTCTCATATAAAAGATAAATGTTAAGATTTTAACACACAAATTAACAAATGTTAGTCATTAAGTATTTATTCATTTAGAAATGTATTTATTAATTTGGAATATGAATATAAAAGCTTTTAAAAATCATTTACAATAATAATGAATTTTTTTTTTTACAAGTGTTGATCTATTAAAGCTTATAAGAAACACATGTAGGTTAAGTAATAATAAATCATGACAAGTGTTACATTTGTAAATTATTTTCCTTAAATTTTAATAAAACAAAATTATATCTTTAAAAGATCACTACATCTTCATCATTTAAACTTTTCATCTCATTTTCTAAAGAAGCAAAGAAGAAAAACAAATCACTCCTTCATCTTCAAAATATGAAATTCATCAAATCTTCACTCTTTCAATAAAAAATTAAACAAGAATTCAAGTTCTAATCTTCAAGAAAAAATATTTAAATCTGAAAAGATTTGAACCTGGAAAAAAAAATCAGGGTACAAATTTAAATCCCGTCCAGTTCAAGTCCTGATCAAAAAAAGAAACTAAAAGCAAACTAAGAGTCAAATACAAGTTGAAAAGAAAAGAAAATCAGATCACCCAATGATCAAGCAAGTCAGAGCAAGATTCAAGTTTTGGTTACAGATCAGAAACAAGGATCATTTTCAGGCTTGCTCTCTGGTCGACTTCAAACTGTGAGTAAACTTCTAGAATCAACCATATATTGAATTGGTATGTGATCTGAATTTTGTTATGCATGTGTTTAGAAATGATTTATATATACAAATGGGTGTTAATATCCATGTTCTGGTATGGAAATAGGCTAACATGTCTCTGTTAAACAAGTCAGGTTTGAAAATCTGTTTTTTTTAAAGAAAAAAAAGGGAAGAGCTAAATCTTACACTTAAGTGATTTTCAGTCTTTAATAGCTGAACAAATTGTTTGTATGAGTGTAATTTTCTTTTTTTTTGGAAACTTTTGATAAGCAAAATACTGTGTTAATATCTCACAAAACAAAGATATCAGTGTAGAATAAGAGAAGGCCAGAATTTGGAGTATCAAATTTCCAGATTTTGATTGTGTAATCGGGTGTGTTTATGAAATCGATGAATTTTAATAATAATTTGGAATTTTTAAGTTGATAAATTTTGTGAATTTAAGGGTTAATCGCAAACTATGTTTCACCCAAATTCCCATGATCGTAGTTATGAGAGTGGTCATGCTTGTAGCAGAGGGAAGCTGCGAGTCTGATAATCGTGGGAAAAATAGCCAATAATTTTATTACGTGCAATGGTGGAAGCGGCGGTGCGGTTTAGGGTTGCGTATCTGTTTTGATCTGAGTTGTTCATTGAAAGTCATCGCCATCGTAGAGGCGTTGAGGTGGACGAAAGTTAGGGGAAAAGAAGAGGATGAGCAAGCCAATAGTCTGGGCAGCGATACTTGACCTCCATTGACCGGAGGCGAGGTCGGAGTTGATTTTTATTTCGGTCAAACTTAGTTCCAGGTTAGATTTAGCTATTCGATTTTGCTTGCTGGCGAGTTTGTCAGAAAGGTGAGGTAAGAGCATCAGGATGGGTCATGATCGATATGTGGATGCCTCGGTGAAGGTCGGAGTGGGTCGGAGGTGGGTGTGCATGTGCACTGTGATAAAGCGTGCAGGTGGAAGAAGAAGCAGGAAGAAAGGAAGAAAGGAAATCTGAAGGGAAGTGTGCTCGAAGTAATACCAGGAGGATTTTGCTGCTTTTCTCGAGTTGGTCTTCGAGTTTCTTCGTATGTGTTGTTCCAGGTTTACGTATAACAATTTTTTTTTGTTGAAATTTAAACTTAAGTTTTAAATAAACGAGAAGACTAGGGAAAGAGATGAGGTAACTCAGTTTTTTTTGATGGGAATACCCGAGTTTTTTCTCGGGTGATAAATTAAATGTTGAAGTTTTTTTTTAATTCAACAAAGCCAAGATAAATTATTCATCGTAAAACTATTTTAAGTAATAAATTGTTTTTTTAGGGGTTTTGATAATTTAGGTTGAGAAAGTATAATTACTTAATTAACTTAAATGATTAATCTGGATAATTAAATTAAGATAAATTAATTTGTGTAATTAATTAAGTATAGTTTATTACTTAATTAAAAATTGATTAATCAAGGTTAATCAATTAAGAAAAAGTTAAGTAGTAAGTAATTAAGAGGTTAAATAGTTGATAAAGTAATTACTTGATAAAGTAATTAGTTAAGGGTTAATGTAATGAAATTGAAGTATAATAAATTGAATGTAAGTGGAAAGTGGAAACGGTTTTAAGGGTTAACAAGTTAAGTATAGTTTGATTACTGAATGTAAGTGGAAAGGAGTAATTACTTGATAAAGTAATTAATGGATAATTACTAGATGTTAATTGAATTGGAATGGTAATTTTAAATGGAAATGATACTCAGTGGGAGTAAATTAATAATTAATTACTTATTGTAATTAATTTATGAATTGATTAGTAAAGTTATTTGAAGATAATTAAGTAATGTATTAATTAAGGGTAATTAGTTACTAATGTGACTAATCAAGGCTGATTTATGAATAATTAATTTAAAAGTAATTATTAAATGAGATTAATAATTAATTGATAAGGTATTTAAGAAGCATCAATTAATATAATTAATGATGTAATTAAGGGTTGATTAATTGAGATTAATTAATCAACAATAAGTGATTAAAGAGTAATTGATTAATGTAATTAGTTAAGGGTTAATGTAATGAAATTGAAGTATAATAAATCAAGAATGATTAATTAAGATAGAAAATTAGTGAATCATTAGTTAATTGGGTTGTCACTAATTAATGATTAGTAAGCAAGATTAAGAAGTAATTGAAGTAATTAATTAATTCATTAGTGGTTTATTTAATTAATTACAGATGTGTGGTTGATAAATCTTAATTGTGAATGATTGAATGATATAGTATGCTTAGATTAGTTGATATTTCTGTTATGTGATGTGTGATGCTATGTGATATAATATGTTTGGGCTAAACAGTGACATCCTTTGCTTAAAATTAAATTGTATTTCACTTGAATAACTTGGGTTAAGATGGTATTGAATTCGAAGAGACCGAAGTCAGGTATTAGTAAATAACCGAAACCTCCTTGATTCTTTATAATTTGATTTGTGGAATTGATAGGCTATAATGGAATGATTTAAGTGAATTGGACCATTTAATCAAAGTTCTGGCACTTAGAAATTGATGTGTGAAATAAGTAATGACTAAATAACTTGTGGAGTTGTAAATTGACATAAGTTACCCGGGTTTATTTAAAATGTATGCTTTTGTGTTTTATGCTAGATGGGTTTACTCACGCTGGTTTCCAGCCTGACCCGGGTGTTACTTTGATGTAATGCTCGGGTCAGACCGAGTATTACAGATTTTCAGGTAGGACGTTCTGGAGCTCAGGAGGCGAGCGGGATGGCGAGAACGATAGAGTATTTCCGTTGTAGTATATTGTTGTGTATCTGAGACATGATAATAGTGTATATTCTGTGACTGTGTATATGTGAAACTCTGATGTATATTAAATGTAATGGACAGATATAGTATTCTTTTGCAAACTGTATTTATTTATTATTATATTTTATCCGATGCGAATGTGAGATGTTGATGTTTCTGATCTTCTTCTTCTTCTATCCCTTTCTTCTCTTTCATAACTATCTGGAATTTTCGGGTTCGAAAATTCTGGGTCGTTACAGTTGGTATCAGAGCTAAAGGTTAACCGAGAACTTTGGATTTGGTGGGAGTACTCATTAAGGATAGGGTAAGTGGTACCCTAGAATGAGTTGAGTGTATATATATATGAGAGAGCGTACTTGTTATTTTCTTATATAAAGATTTTAAATGGTTTATATAATATATTTTGATATATAAAGCAATATATCTTTCTAACAAATAGTAAAGAAATTGGTTGTTAAATTATTGAGTTAAATTAAGAAGTAATAGAAGTACAACCAAACTGAAATTAGATCTTGAATTTGGGAAAGGTTTCAGGATAAGGATAATCAGTTAATTTATGTAATTAATTAAACTTTATTTAATGAGACTAATTAATGGGTAATAATTGAATACGATAAATAAGAGGTAATTACTTAGTGAAGTGACTAGAGGTAAGTAATTTAAGGGACAATTACTTAATGAAGGTAATTAAGAAATAAGATAATTACCGACTGTGATTAATTAATGACATAATTAATTAATGCAATTAAATGAAATGGTCCTATTTCAAACAAGAGTTGTATGAAAATTTAAAGGAAATTTGTTTTGAATTAATACCAAAGGTGGTTTAAAATTTTAAAGTATAACTTGGTATGTAAAAGAAATTAATATGTATATATGTTAATATGCATAGTATCAAAGGTGGTTTGAAATAAACTCTAAATGGTGTGTTTTGAGTTTGGAATAAGGTGTGATACCCGAAGTGCTAAGTTTTTGAACTTATAAATGGGAAGATTATTAACGTGATGTTTAGAATTTGAAATGGAAAATCAAATTGGGCAGGATTGACTGGGTTAAGTGAATTGAGTTTAGCTTGGGAAAAGTTAAATATGTTGGGATGTTCAACCTGATTTGTAAATTTTAAGATGGAATTAAAATTTAACTTGGGAAGTTAAATGGTTGATTGTAATTGAGAGTTTGAGTGATCTCAAATTAGGTTTGAGATCTAGAAATTTAAAATGAATGGATGTTTTAAAATAAATTAGATAATATAATCCTATTGTTGTTAAAATCTTTAAGTTGTGAATTGGAATTGTTTAAATGAATGAGAGATGGTTTAAATTTGAAACTTGAATTAGTTCAAATTAAATTTGATTTAAAGTAATTGAAAGTGTGATTAAAGATGTATGAGTATAAAATTCAAATAGAAAATTTGAATAGGATTAATTTGAAAAAATTTGAAATTGAAGAGGATTCAATTTGAAATTAGTCCAAATTTATTGGAATAATTTGGAATTATAATTAATGTTGAATGGTTTTAAATTCAAATGGAATTTGAATTGAATTTGGGAAGAAATCAAGAATAATTCAACTTGATTTGGAAATGGAGTATGAAATTGGGATTAATTCAAACGGGAGTTGAGATGAAATGAAATTGGAACTAGTTCAATTAAAATTTATATGAATTAGTAAATTTTAAGTTCAAGATTGAATGAAGTTAAATTTGGAAAGAAACTGAGGTTAATTCAACTTGAATTGGGATTGAATCAATTTCAATGGAAATTGAAGTTATTTAAATTAGAATTGGATCAATTTATATGGAAGTGGAAATTTAAATTGAATTGATGAGAATGAAGATTGGGAAGTGAGCAGTTTTGACTCTAGACTATTTTTAATATAAATTATTCTAATACAAACCTATTTTTCCAAACTATTCATTATATAAACAACCTTTCTTTTAAAAGCCAAACTATCTTATACTTGTTTTACAATTATTTTTGAAACTATTTAACAATTTTCCAACTGTTTTATAAACTAATTACTATATTTCAACTGTTTTGCAAAACTAATTACTATCTTACTATTATATTGCAATTATCTAAAATTTCTATAATTATTTAACTATTTTCTAACTATTTTACACCTATTTTACCAACTATTAATTATTTTCCAACTACTTATTTATTTTTAACTTTTCAACCTATTTTCTGAATTTAAACTAGACAGAGTTTAAACTGTTTATTGGTTGAATACCCAATCGAGATAAAAATTGGGGTGATAATCAAATGGGATTGAAACAGTTGTGAATAAGTGAATGAAAATCAAAGTGAATGTGAATAGAAATGGAATTGATTTGGCTAATAACTAATAAAGATAAATACGTAGGGTGTACGTATGTTGTTTTATTCGCATAGTGATTTGATCCAGATTCAAGCACAGTATTTCGAGATAGTTATATCGATCCGAGTGGGATTTTTCACACGATTTTCGACGGCGAACCTGGATAGGGATTGTTGATTGGTTCTGAATATTCTCCATCATAGTTATGACTATGCAAGGAGAATGACGGTTTCTGATCAAGAAACCAGATCTGTGTCCGCACTAGGAAGTCGGGTGGATTATACTAGTTCGGAAATGAAATTGTGCGATCGAGTGAGCGATCTGATTGGTATAGCGTACGGATGATATGTGTACATCGTACGGATTTGAATGAAAATGATATTGAAAAGAGTAATCAAATTTGAATATTTGATATTAGATAATAAAGTTAAATATCTTTGTTATATTAGATAAAACTCCCCTTATTGAATCTATTGCCAAAAGAAAAGGATTTTTGAAGGTGTTTTGGAGTATAAAAGGAGTTTTATACAAGTTTGAAATAATACAAAGTTTTAAAAAATTATAGATATCTGTGTATATATATATAAAGGATCTTATGAAGATTTTGGAAAGAAGGTTTTGGGAACCGTTGGATTTGGAAAGGCTTTTGATTTTTGGGTAAAAACAATATTGAATTTGGAAAGCCTAGTTTGAGAATTATCGATTTTGGATAATCGATTTTGTGTAAAGGAGCTTTGTATGAGATCATACTAGGTGTATGATTTAAAGATACTATAAATATATAGTATAAAATGTTTTGATGATGACTCTGGGGAAAAAGGCGCTTCCTTGAAATGAACTTCTCAGGAGTACCATTGGGTGGTACAGCCTTGAGCCCCAAGGGGGGTTCTAAAGTTGATCCAGTGAGGAGTGCGGACAAAACTAGTTCCTGAGGATTATGAGTAGAATATACCATAGCGAAAGTCGTGTGTTCCGCGGAGAGCCAACAGTTACATGGACTTTTGTTGTGACCGCAACGTAACCCAGGATGTAACTGCGACCTATGGTAACATTGCGAAAGTCGTGTGTGCTACTGAGAGCCAACAGTCTGCGTTTGAGTTTATCTCGGTAGACTCCGACCTATGTAGGAGTGGAGAAGTTTCATTTCGACAGCGAAAATCAGAGGCCGCTGAGAGCCTACAGTTACATGGACTTTTGTTGTGACTGCAACGTAACCCTGGATGTAACTGTGATCTGTTGTGTGGGTTCCATGGCGTAATCGAGAGTGCCGCGGAGAGCCTACAGTTACATGGACTTTTGTTGCGACTGCAACGTAACCCTGGTATGTAACTGTGACCATGGAATGGGGGTGATGATTTCCAGAGCATTGTCCCTAAAGATATTTCTCTATTTCAAAAACTGTTTTCTATATTTTCAATAAAATTAGTTTCCAAGTATTTTTACTGGGTGTTGAAAATGGGTCTGCCAAGCACCTGTAGATTTTCAGTCTTACGCCTGATCAACGTATGACAGAATTTCTGTGAGAACAAAGACAGACTTGTGGAAACATCGAGTTATACAAGTATTTTTATAAAACTATTACTGTAATACTATATAGGTTATGAAGTGTTTTAAAAATGATTAAAGAATGTGATTTAACTGATTTTAAGCATTTTAATAAATTCTGATTTCGTTCTTTTCGAGGACGAAAAGATTCTAAGGGGGGAGGAACGTGATAACCCGAATTTTTAAACATCTGATAGCTGAATAATTGTCTGGATTATGGATTGAACTGATAAGAATTTAGTTAATAAAAGATATCTGAATATGTAAATGAATTTGAAAAAAAAGAATATCTATGATATCCCAGAAAATTTCAAGCATATTCAAATGTGATAATCTCTTCTATAAATTTATTTAAAATTAGAATTTTTTTATTTATTTCGAAACAAATAATAATGATAGTTTATATATAGATGTAAATAAATTTTTATTTTAAAATTGAATTTGTGTTTGTTTGAGATATGTATTTGTGTTGATTTTAAATTGAATTTGAATTTGAATTTGGATGTAAATTTGAAGTCTAAAGAATAATTATCTTAAAATGAAATTGGATTTAAATATATATGAGAATGTGATTATGTATAAATTAATTTCAAAATCTTCCCTTCAAGGTTATAGAGGTAAAAATAAGGAAGAAGTACAAATATAAATTTATAACATATATATATATATATATATATATAACATAAATATCATATAAAAGATATATCCATTATATAATAAAACTCTCATATAAAAGATAAATGTTAAGATTTTAACACACAAATTAACAAATGTTAGTCATTAAGTATTTATTCATTTAGAAATGTATTTATTAATTTGGAATATGAATATAAAAGCTTTTAAAAATCATTTACAATAATAATAAAAAAAATTTTACAAGTGTTGATCTATTAAAGCTTATAAGAAACACATGTAGGTTAAGTAATAATAAATCATGACAAGTGTTACATTTGTAAATTATTTTCCTTAAATTTTAATAAAACAAAATTATATCTTTAAAAGATCATTACATCTTCATCATTTAAACTTTTCATCTCATTTTCTAAAGAAGCAAAGAAGAAAAACAAATCACTCCTTCATCTTCGAAATATGAAATTCATCAAATCTTCACTCTTTCAATAAAAAATTAAACAAGAATTCAAGTTCTAATATTCAAGCAAAAATATTTAAATCTGGAAAGATTTGAACCTGAAAAAAAAATCAGGGTACAAATTAAAATCCCATCCAGTTCAAGTCCTGATCAAAAAAGAAACTAAAAGCAAACTAAAAGTCAAATACAAGTTGTAAAGAAAAGAAAATCAGATCACCCAATGATCAAGCAAGTCAGAGCAAGATTCAAGGTTTGGTTACAGATCAGAAACAAGGATCATTTTCAGGCTTGCTCTCTGGTCGACTTCAAACTGTGAGTAAACTTCTAGAATCAACCATATATTGAATTGGTATGTGATCTGAATTTTGTTATGCATGTGTTTAGAAATGGTTTATATATACAAATGGGTGTTAATATCCATGTTCTGGTATGGAAATAGGCTAACATGTCTCTGTTAAACAAGAAAGGTTTGAAAATCTGTTTTTTTTTAAAGAAAAAAAAAGGGAAGAGCTAAATCTTACACTTAAGTTATTTTCAGTCTTTAATAGCTGAACAAATTGTTTGTATGAGTGTAATTTTCTTTTTTTTTGGAAACTTTTGATTAAAGCAAAATACTTTGTAAATATCTCACAAACAAAGATATCAATGTAGAATAAGAGAAGGCCAGAATTTGGTTAATTTGGCTAACATGTCTCTGTTAAGTAATGAAATTAATTAAGGGCAATTAATTAATAATGTGACTAATCAAGGCTGATTTATGAATAATTAATTTAATAGTAATTATTAAATGAGATTAATAATTAATTGATAAGGTATTTAAGAAACATCAATTAATATAATTAATGATGTAATTAAGGGTTGATTAATTGAGATTAATTAATCCACAATAAGTGATGAAAGAGTAATTGATTAATGTAATTAGTTAAGGGTTAATGTAATGAAATTGAAGTATAATAAATCAAGAATGATTAATTAAGATAGAAAATTAGTGAATCATTAGTTAATTGGGTTGTCATTAATTAATGATTAGTAAGCAAGATTAAGAAGTAATTGAAGTAATTAATTAATTCATTAGTGGTTTATTTAATTAATTACAGATGTGTGGTTGATAAATCTTGCTTGTGAATGATTGAATGATATAGTATGCTTAGATTAGTTGATATTTCTGTTATGTGATGTGTGATGCTATGTGATATAATATGTTTGGGCTAAACAGTGACATCCTTTGCTTAAAATTAAATTGTATTTCACTTGAAAAACTTGGGTTAAGATGGTATTGAATTCGAAGAGACCGAAGTCGGGTATTAGTAAATACCCGAAACCTCCTCGATTCTTTATAATTTGATTTGTGGAATTGATAGGCTATAATGGAATGATTTAAGTGAATTGGACCATTTAATCTAAGTTCTGGCACTTAGAAATTGATGTGTGAAATAAGTAATGACTAAATAACTTGTGGAGTTGTAAATTGACATAAGTTACCCGGGTTTATTTAAAATGTATGCTTTTGTGTTTTATGCTAGATGGGTTTACTCACGCTGGTTTCCAGCCTGACCCGGGTGTTGCTTTGATGTAATGCTCAGGTCAGACCGAGTATTACAGATTTTCAGGTAGGACGTTCTGGAGCTTAGGAGGCGAGCTGGATGGCGAGAACGTATAGAGTATTTCCGCTGTAGTCTATTGTTGTGTATCTGAGACATGATAATAGTGTATATTCTATGACTATGTATATGTGAAACTCTGATGTATATTAAATGTAATGGACAGATATAGTATTCTTTTGCAAACTGTATTTATTTATTATTATATTTTATCCGCTGCGAATGTGAGATGTTGATGTTTCTGATCTTCTTCTTCTTCTATCTTTTTCTTCTTTTTCATAACTATCTGGAATTTTCGGGTTCGAAAATTCCGGGTCGTTACAAAGGAAAACAATATCATACATCCTTATATAAGCAATGATCTATATTCACCATTTATAATTAATTTAAAGTGAATTAAGTTAACTACATCATTCTCTAATTAATTTAAAGTGAATTAAATTAATTACTTTATCAATATAAATCTTGCTTACATTATCATTAATTAATTACAAATTAATCAATTAATTAATCCAATATATCACTTTAATTAATCACCTTTCATTAATTATCTCTTAGTTACATTTATGTAATTATCCTTTAATTAATTTCACAAATTAATTATACTTAACCAAATACAGTAATTAATCTTTAATTAGTTCATTAATTAATTAACTATAATTGTTTGCACAAAAATTGGGCAAACACCTCCAAGTCGTATGATGTAGTTGATTATACGTTATTCTTAGTGATTTGAGTGATTTATGCAAATATATAAAAAGCAGGGGCTAAATTGTAAAAGACACACAGATTTATAGTGGTTCGGCCAGAACGTGCCTACGTCCACTTTATTGTTATTCTCCTCTTCTATTCAGATAAAAAGTACAAAGCTTTGATTACAAGTAACTGAAAGTTGTTTTAAAGTTCTATCCGTGCTTGAGCTCTCAAACTTGTCTGCCATTGTTGCACCCCTGCCCCTCTATTTATAGAGTGAGGCTGGGGGCAGGGGTCTTGGATGTATAAGGCTGCTGGTTGGCCTGGGCTGATGCAATCTGGCCTGGTAATGCTAGTCCGGTACGCCTTCCTCATGTTGGTTCAGTTGGAGGAGGTATGTTGTTTGGACCGGTAGTAGGTGGAGTGAAGGTTGGTCCGGTCGTAGGTGGTTCGGTAGCTTGGGGATGAGCTGGTCCGGTGATATGTTTGGACCGGTAGGGCTCGGTGAAGAGTTGGTTCGGTAGGAGCTAGGGAGTGGTTTTGGACTGGTTATGCAGGGAAGTGGGTGGTTCGGTGGACCGGATGGTTCGGTGAACTTGGTCCGGTGAAGGGTGGAAATGCGCCCAACATTTGCCCCCCAAAGTGGGGCACATGCCTGCATGTGTCACGCTTTGTTTTGCTGGGAGAGCCTCGTTCGGTTTTAAGCGCCGAGCCATCTGGTCCGGTCATTGAGGTTTGCTTATAAATAGGGGCCACGTGCTTTCGTTATTCCTTACCAACCGAACCAAAACTTTTTGCCGAATCAAACGCTCATTTTCGCCGAACCAAAGTGTTAGCCGAACCAGGTGAGACCCCTTTGCCGCCGAATGAACTTTTATATTGTACTACCGAATGAGCTTGAGGGTTCGATCGCCGAATGAGTTGTGAAAGTTGGAATACCGAATGAGCCTTCATATTTGAAATGCCGAATGAGATTTCATATCTGGAACGCCGAATGAGTTCTAGGTTGGGCCTTACTAAATGAACTCGGGTATTCCGAGTGTTGAATGAATCCCTTACCGGATGGACTTTTATACTTGAATTATCAGTGAAACTCTAGATTACATAGTTTATGTGTTTTAACGATATACTTTCTTGTGTCGCAGATAAATGTCTCGCAAAGTGGAAACTTTATCAGAAAAGAGAAAATCTACGGACAGAAGTGAGCCTTCCGTTGTGCCCCCAGTCCAGCCGGGACCAGCGCGACATGGACCTGCCCCGAGGTCATTAGTGGACGGATATGGCCCTCAAGAGCTTCTGATCTCTCCTCCCGATTGCTTTCCGAGCTCCCTCAAAGAGGGACAACTTGATGTTATCGCTCGCTCCTTCGGGACTGACAGAGCGAGTATGCTGCTGCCGGGAGATGGTGTGATGCCGTATGATCCTCCTGAAGGATATTTTGCCTATAGCCGATACCATTGCATGTGTGGGGCCATTCCTCCGATTAATGCGTGGATAGTCAGCTTCATTACCTACCTGAAGGTGGCTCCTTTTCAGCTTCATCCCAACTCCTACGCCATCTTAGTGTGTCTATTCGTTATCTTCTAGAGGAGGTATGGGCAGCCCCCTTCTAACCGGGAAATCCGATATTTGTATAATCTGAGGGGCTACAAGAAGGGGTCTCCGTACATTAGTTTAGAGTCGGTCGTGTCCTTCAAGCCGGTCTTGGACTTATACTCGAAATTCACCATGTTTAAGAAGGAATGGTTCTTCGTCAAGGACGACTCTGTTTCTTTTCGCCTTTTCACTTCTGGCTATAAGTTGAATTCCATTTGTAATTTCTCTGTCCCGACTGCAATGCTTCTTCTTATATGCTTCTGTTTCTTGCTAGCGACAGGTGGCTTTGCGGTCGCGGAGAATGATCGCCTGGTACAGATGGCTGCGGAAATAAATGCCATTTCGGGACAGGATAGGTCGGCTTCTTACCTGATCAGGAGCGCCACTCTCCTGGAGTACAACTTAATTCTGCCACGTCAATCTGTGGTTAAGCAGAGAGATACAGCCGAGGAGAGGGCTGCCAAAGCTAAAGTCGGGGCTACTACGAAGAGTAGCAAGAGGAGACCTTTCTCGGTACCTCCAGTCGTCGAGGGAAAGAAGCTTAAGAAATCTGACGGACCCTCTCCCAGCACATGCCCAGATGTTCCGGAGGAGGAAAGTGGAGAGGAAGAAAGAGGCGAGGAGGAGAGCGGAGGTGATGGAGAAGGTGACGGTGGTAACGGTGGCGAAGGGCAGAGTGGTAGTGGCGTTGGTGCCTTGACATCTGGGTAAGCGGGTGAGATTCAAGAGTGGACAGATGATGCCTTCCATCAAGCCTTCGAGGGGTTGGGGGAAGGGTCGGCCTTGGTGGAGAAATCGAAGAAGTCCGATAAGGCCGGGACGGGTGCTAGTCTGTCTTCTGAGAGTATTTCAGCTTAAGCAACTCTGGCGGTTCAAGGTGAATTCTTAACTTCCGCAGACTTTCTTTATGATAAGGACTTAGTAATATTTTATGGCCAACTCCCGTCCTGGAATGAGATTCAGGACTTATTGCAGTATCCCACTCCCCCTCAGGATTTGTAAAATAAACGCGTTTTCCCATTCCTTTTAACTTAACATATTTCTCGGATCATAGTTTCATGCATGCTTGTAACACTTGGTTCTTATTCCAGGAACGGGTAAGGTGGCCAAGACATCAGATATTCGGCACCGCCTTGAAAAGTACAAGCTACTCAAAGCTTCTGCCAAACCGGAGTCGTCAACTAGCCATCCCGGAGATGTGGTTGGCTATCGACCTCTTCTCGGAGTTATTGAAGAAGATATGCAAAAGAGGAAGAGGGGCCGATCTTTGTTTGAACCTTCGCCTGTCCCTCAGCCCCCAGTCCAGCCTATCCATGATATTGCTGAGGAAGATACTGAGTTTATGCCTTCCCCACATCCGTCCGAAAATCCAACCGTCACCCTGATAGACCACCCTGGTTTGGTTCGCAACCCATTTGCCGGCCACCCGGATCTGGACCCGAGTTTTCAGGACATTTCTTTTGACGAGGCCACGGGTGAGCATCTTCTTCCCCGCAATCCCATGGTACGGGTGCTTGATGAGGCTAAGTCCTTAGACCTCGATTTGCTTACTACTCGGATTGTGACCATGGGGAATGAGGCCAAGGCAAACATCGATCGGGTGGCTGAAGAGACCAAGAGGCTAATGGAGCATCGCGCTCGACTGGCCAAGGCTGGAGAGGAAATCGGAAGTGCTAACATTCGGTTGCGGCTAAGGGTTTCTAATCAGGCCAAACAGCTTGCCGATCAGGCTATCCAGATATCTCAGCATAAAGCGGCCTCCAGACGACTAAAGAAAACCATGGAAGAGGCTAGCAAGGCTAAGTTGCGAAAAATGGAGGCTGTTTGCAAAGAACGAATTGACATGGCCATCACAACGGTGGACGAGGTTCGAAGAGCGGATCTTGAGCAGGTAGAGGAGTTATCTGGGAGGCTTGAGGCCGTAGAGCTTGCTCAGGTCAAGGTGAAGGAGGAGATGGAAGTGATGCGGAAATCTCTTCAGGCTGACTACTCGAGATACCGATTGGAGAGAGATGAGGTCGTCGCACGGCTGTCGGCTTCTGAGGCCCGAATGAAAGAGTTTGAGGAGAACGAGGGGATGATGGATGAGATGCTCCAGGACATGTATTTCCGAACTTGGAAGCAGGGCAACCTATCCTGGATGGACGACTATCCCCGGGTCATGGCTAGGATATATCTTCGGGCTTTGGAGGAGGCTAAGGCCGATGTGGATAAGGAAGGTGGTGCGGCTTTCAGGATGGGTGTGTTGACGGCCCAATTTACTAAGGAAGAGAAGGTAGCGGTTAAGGAGGGCATGCGGCTGCTCGCTGCGGACGAGGTAGGCGTGCAGCTAGATGATGATGATCAGGGAGCAGGTGCTGGTAAGTCTTCCCTCTCAGTCTTACCTTAACTTGATTGCGTATAATTTTTCTGATGGATTCTTTTCGTGAATCGGACAGGTGGGACCCCTGGCCAGCATGTTGGGAGTTTTGACCCTGCGGTCATGTAGATCCCGGAGGGCGAGCAGGATAGAGGCGCAGCCCTGCTGTAGTTGATTATTTTTTAGGCCTACTTGGCATTCCTGTATATACTAGTCCCAAAACATTAATGTACTTTTGGGTTGTAATTATATCGTTTGTAATGAATGGCTTTATTTTTGACATGTAATTTCATAGCATTAACTAATTCTGCTATATTTGAATGCTTTTGTTACTTTGATGTGTTGCATAAGAAATATAGTTGTGCATGTGCTAGTGATTCAATTGTGTTTAACGCTAAGTTCCTGCTTAAACAATAACTTATGTTTGGTAACGTTAGTGTGATGTGCGCATAAATTATAGCTACGTATTTATATACAAGAGAAGAAAGTACCGCCCTTCAAGTTTTAGCTGTATATGGTAGCTTTGAATGTCCTGTGTAGCTGAGTATGGAATGCAGTTGAGTGTCATGTCATCTAGTTGTGAGCTCCTATTCCCATCGGCGGGCATCTCCTGTTCTGTGTCCTGTACTTTAGGGATCGTTATAGAGGATAGGAGGAAAGTTTTTATAAATAAAATGGAAATATAAGAAATAGTAAAACTTCCAATCACGGAAGGCCGTCGATATGCTCAGGTTCGTGGCAAACGGATTTTGTAGTCACTTTCCCTAGCTGTGGGTCTTCGAGACATTTGTCACCCATCTTACGCCTCCGCGGGGAGTTTATCTTTTTTACCACAGCCGCACTTAAGACATATCGGAGCCGAGATCGCACATAGTAACTACCCGAGCCATTATGGCCCGTAATCGTGGGTATTATTCGATTTACTGTGGCCGGCTAGCGTGGGTGCCGATCGTCAACCGTGAACTACCCCTGGCTGGCCACACCTTATGTTGGGGCTTAAAGTAGGTTCACAGTTGCCGGCGATCCGAACGCTGTAATGAGCTGCCATCGTCTATAGTCGGCCTTCTTGATGGCTTATAATCGGCTCATTACAATTGGCTTTGAGGGCAGTCGCGAGCAATGAGTTAACCCGCAGCAGAGGGATGCTGGAGCAAAAGTGTCTCATTGGCGAGTGCATAGATTCGTATAGTACCTGTTAGGTCTTATCCAGGTGAAGCCGCGCTATGATGCGTCTTGAAAGGAAATGCAGGATTTTATTCAACAGAAAAGGATAAAAATCAACAAGTAGCCAAGACATAAAGGAACTAGTTAACATGAGACAAGATTTTTAAAGTGGTTCAGCACGAAAATGCCTACGTCAACTGATTCTCTTTGTTAATTCACTTCATATGGGCAGTACAAGTTAAGAAAAGTATCGACGAAGGTGTTGGATGTTCCATGCCCTCTGGAATACCTCTCCGTCCACTGTTGACAAAATATAAGCTCTGTTTTAAAGATCTTTATGAATTACATAGGGTCCCTCCCAGACTGGATCTAGCGCCCCGGGGCACGGGAAGACCCGTTTGAGGACAAAATCTCCTTCTTTTAAGCTGCGGTGTTTGACTTTGGAGTTGTATTGTGTTGCTACTTTTTGCTTGTGAGCTGCTGCTTTGAGTGCTGCATCATTTCTTCTCTCCTCAATTAGATCCAAAGACATGTGGAGGAGTTCTTCGTTCTCTTCTGGGATGTAGTGAATCCTACGGTGGGAAGGCACTATAGTTTCAACTGAGAGCATGGCCTCCAATCCGTATGCCAAAGAGAAAGGAGTATGCCCTGTTGATGTTCTGTAAGATGTGCGATATGCCCAAAGTGCCGTAGGAAGTTCATCCACCCAAGCGCCTTTTGACTTTTCAAGTTTCTTCTTGATTAGGGTTTTGAGGATTTTTTTGACAGTTTCGACTTGCCTGTTTTCCTGGGGGTAAGCCACAGATGAGAAGCTTTTGTGAATTCCGTGCTCTCGGCACCAGTCGGTAAATTCCCCGCTGTCAAACTGAAGTCCATTGTCCGATATGATTTTGGGTGGAACCCCATACCTGCATAAAACATTTTTGATCAAGAAGCAAATAAATTTTGCCGAAGATATTTTATTTGGAGGCTCCGCTTCCACCCATTTGGTGAAATAGTCAACTGCCACTATGGCATATTTGGCTCCGTCTCGGCCCATTGGCAGTTCACCAATAAAGTCAATCCCCCATATTGCAAAGGGCCAAGGGCTGGTCATTTGAGTAATCTCATTTGTGGGCAGTCGAGGAATCTTAGCAAATTTCTGACATCTGTTGCATTTTTTGACGAAGTCGAAGGCGTCTTTGTTTAAAGTGGGCCAGCAATACCCGTATCCGAGTGTTTTCTTGGCTAGAGTCTGCCCTCCGGTGTGTTCTCCGCAGCTTCCTTGATGGATGATGGACAAGACTTCACTGGCTTCCCTTCCAGCGATACACCTTAATAAGGGATTAGAGAAGCCGCGCCGATAGAGGATGCCTTCTTGTAATGTGTAGCGGGAAGCTTTCCTTAAGATTTTCTTAGCTTCATTACGCTCGTCGGGCAGTGTGCCATCTTGTAAATATTTCCGGATAGGAGTCATCCAAGTTTCCTCTTCGATTGCAGCTATCATATTCATTGTCTCGTAACTCGGGGCTAGTTGATGTGAGATGGTCATTGTTCGGGAAGCGGTGCCGTCCATCATGCTAGCTTGCTTTGCTAGTTCGTCGGCCTCCTGATTCTTTTCTCGAGGAATGTGTTTGATTAAACAGTGATCCAACTGATTGAGCAGTAGGTTGGTCTTCTTTAGATATGCTGTGAATCGATCTCCTCGAGTTTGGAATTCTCCCAGTATCTGATTTACAATAAGTTGAGAATCACTATGGAGACATAAAGAACCGACTCCGATTTCCAGGGCAAGTTCTAATCCGGCTATCACTGCTTCGTATTCTGCGTCATTGTTGGTGGCAGCGAATTTCAACCTTAGGGCGTAATGCAGCTTCCTTCCCCTGGGGGTGATTATCACAACACCTGCCCCCGAGCCTTATTCATTTGATGCTCCATCTACGAAGATATTCCACTTGATATTTTCTGCTACTTCAGATTTCTCCTTACCATCGTTAGTAGTGAATTCGGCAATGAAATCAGCTATGGCTTGCCCCTTGATAGCGGTGCGAGGATGGTAGTTGATATCATATTGACTCAGTTCAATGCACCACTTAAATAGTCGCCCAGCAGTGTCGGGGCGACGGAGTACCTGCCTTAACGGTTGATCGGTTAAAACTCTGATGGAATGAGATTGGAAATAGTGTCGCAGTTTCCGTGACGTGATTAGTAAACAGTATTCTAGCTTTTCAAGTTTAGGGTATCTGGCTTCTGCCCCTGTAAATCTCTTGCTTACAAAGTATACGGGCCGCTGCGCGCGGTCGTCTTCTCTCACCAAAGCGGCGCTTAAAGCATGGGATGACACAGCAAGGTATAGGTATAGTTCCTCGCCTTCATTTGGAGTTGAGAGTACTGGTGGTCTCTGGAGGTGTTCGATTAACTTAAGTAAGGCTGTCGAGCATTCGTCAGTCCATTCGAACTTTCCTTTGTCTTTCTTTAGAGCTTCAAAGAAAGGGATGCATTTTTTAGTTGCTTTAGAGATGAACCTGCTTACGGCGGCCACTTTCCCGTTTAGGCTTTGCATCTCTCTTCGAGTGGATGGTATCTTGATATCTTGCAAAGCTCGAACTTGTTCAGGATTTGCTTCAATCCCCCTGGCATGGACGATAAATCCCAAGAACTTTCCCGACGATACTCCGAAGGAGCACTTTAGAGGGTTCAACTTCATTCCATATTGGCGAAGTACTTGAAACATCTCGTCCAGGTGGTTTATATGATCATTGGCTTTCCTCGATTTTACCAGCATGTCATCCACATAAGCTTCCATAGTTCGTCCTATTAGTTTCGAAACATCTTGTCGACGAGGCGCTGATAAGTAGCTCCAGCGTTTTTAAGTCCAAAGGGCATTACTCTGTAGCAGTACAATCCCCGGTCAGTGATGAAACTAGTGTGGTCTTGATCGGGGGCGTGCATAGGGATCTGGTTATACCCTGAGTATTCGTCCATAAAGGATAAGAGTTCGTGTCCGGCTGTGCTGTCCACGAGCTGATCGATTCGGAGGAGTGGTAAGCAGTCCTTCGGACAAGCGTCATTTAAGTTGGAGAAGTCGATGCATGTTCGCCACTTCCCATTAGCCTTTTTTACCAGTACCGGGTTGGCGATCCATTCTGGGTAGATGGCTTCTCGTATGAAGTTATTGGCAAGTAGGTTCTTTACTTCTTCCTCGAGGGTTGCTGATCGTTCTGCCCCCAAGCTTCTCTTTTTCTGCTTTACTGGCACCTTGGTGGGATCGATGTTCAGTACGTGGCAAGCTACGTCTGGGGAGATTCCTGTCATGTCAGCGTGCGTCCATGCAAATAC
Source organism: Allium cepa (assembly GCA_030765085.1). NCBI lineage: Eukaryota > Viridiplantae > Streptophyta > Magnoliopsida > Asparagales > Amaryllidaceae > Allium > Allium cepa. The sequence goes on along the minus strand of CM060945.1, from coordinate 602,554,612 downwards.
ATCCATGTTGTGGCGAAGAAAATCAATGAGTTGATTCTTTAATTCTTCTTTTAGTTGAGATTCGATTTTCAATAGTCTACTTGAGTCATGTTTGTCTACAGCTACGAATTCCATAGCCTCTGCAGGCTCGGCGGTGGCCTCCTCCTCTTTGTCCCTGGGGTCTAATTCATTAAAAGGATCATCGGTATATCGAAGAGGAGGGGCTTTCTTTAGTTGCTATGCTTCCAAGCTTTTCATGCAGAGAGTGATCTCTGCATTTTCCCTTTATCCTTTTTGTGGTTATTGCGAAGTTCAGTTACATAGCAGTTTCGAGCAGCGTCTTGATCTCCCTCTATTTCTCCTATTCCGTTATCTGTTGGAAATTTTGTCTTCAGGCACCATGGGGCTAGGACAATCTGGAAGTCAGACAAGGCTGGTCTTCCCAAAAAGGCGTTGTAGGCCGAGTAGTTCTCTATTAGAATAAATGTTTGTTTTCGCACAACGGAGCGGGGATGACTTCCTATTTCAACAAAGAGGTCCAGTTGCCCGAGGGCATCTTTGCATCTCCAGTGAAGCCATGCAGCGGTTTGCTACAGGGAGACACATCCTTCATTGACAGCTTCATTTTGTCGAAAGCATGCTTGAATAGGACATTTACTGAACTTCCAGTGTCTACTAGAATCCGGAAAACTTTGGCTGGACCGAACTAGGCAGAGATGACCATAGGATCCATGTGTGGGTACTGCCTTCCCTCTAGATCATGCCTACTGAATGTGATGTCATCATTCTCTTTCCGTTTCGGGTGGCGTTCTTCCATAACAGAATTAACGTAGCCTTCATTGTTTCTAAGTGACTTACCGTATATTTCCATCTCTGCCCAGCTTCTGTCGGCGATGTGTGGCCCTCCTGACACGGTATGGACCACTATCTTCTCTTGACTAGAGACGCTGTTGTTACGATTTCCTCCGCCTACTTCTGCGAGGGGTAGCCCTGGATTCTCATCGGCAGGAGTCGAAGTCCTATTCTGACCTTTCACATAGCGCTCTAGTCTTTTCCTTCTGATGTTTTCTTCAATCAAGTCCCGGAGATGGTGGCAATCGTTGGTGTCATGTCCATGGGATTCGTGGAAGCGGCAGAACTTTCCAGACTTGAGTGCGTTATCTGATTCCTTCTTGTGCGGGGGGCGCTTGTATCTAACTTCGTCTTGGGTTGCTAGGAAGATGTTTTCGATTGTTTCATTCAAAGGAGTGTAAGAGTCAAATCTTGGTCCTGGTCGATATAAGCGCTTTTCTCCCTTCTTTCCTCCAGCATTGTCTCTAGAGTCATTTCTCCGAATATCCTTTGCTGCAGCGGTAACCCTATCTGGAGTTGCCTTAGCCTGATGTCCCGACTGCCTCTCAGTGGCAGCGTCTTCAAGTCTCATATATTTTCCAGCTTCATGGAAGAAATCGGGTAAAGTAGCTGGTTTTTCTTTCGTTAGTCTTCTAGCAAATTTAGTATCCGGGTGCACGCCACTACAGAGGGCCATTAGGATAAGCTTCTCGTCGGCATCTTGGACTGCGGCCGACGCGGTGTTGAATCGGGTTAGATATTGTTGCACTATCTCTCCGGGTTTCTGTTTGATATTAGACAAGGAATAAGCATCCTTGGGTTTTTCCACATGAATGCGAAACTGGCTGATGAACTTTTCTTTCAACATTTCCCACGAGCTGATGGACCCTTGGGGTAGATGGTAGAACCAGGAGGTAGCTAGATCTGCCAAGAATAGTGGGAAGCATTTACACAACACTCCCTCTGTTGCTCCGCTCATGAGCATATGCTGTGTGTATCTTTGTAGGTGTACGACGGGGTCAGAGGTTCCATTGTTGGCATTTTCCATTCTCGGGGGGTGATGGCAATTTCGATATTACGGGTGAAGGGGCTGGTTACCCAAGCGCCTATCCCTCTATCTCTTTGGTCCCGTCGGACGCACTCTCTGAACAATCACGCCAACCTTTCATCAGAACTTGGAGCGGATAGAAATGAGTTTGGTTCTTCCCGACAATATTGATTTCGTCCAGATGACCTGTAAGGATTGTATCGTCTATCACTCCTAACATTCACTAATGGCTGCCTCTCATCTTCCGGGGGCATGCTGGGGTCAGCCGCAGTTGGCCCTTGCCTTGATCTTTCCCCGTTGGGTTTTCTTCTCAGCACTTCCTCGGGTCCAACTTCGGGCTGGACTCTAGCTCGGCCCCGTTCCTTGGTGTTTCTATGGTTAGGTAGCATGGCGGGCTCAGCTATATCCGACCCTTTCCTGGTACCTCCACCGTTGGGTTCGGTCCCAAGCATTTCCTCGGGTCGGAATTCGGGCCGAGTCCGGGCTCGGATCCTACCATAGCTGTTTCTGTTGTTGGCCTCTTCGAAGAAGAAAGACCCTTGCCGTCTCCTAGATCCTCCAGACTGGGACTCGCCCCATGATTCAGTGTTGCAGTTGGTTTCTTCGACATCCCTTAAGCGTGACATGAGTTGATCCACTAAGGCTTCTTGTTGAGATGTTGAAGTGGTTAGTTACTTCAGCCAAAACCCTGTCCGGATCCGTCCTCTTAATTGGTTGTTCCGTAGCAGGGGCTGTCGAATCTGCCTGATTTAAATTTTCTATTGGAACTAGACGATTGTCTTGGTCGCTGATCACTGGATCTGGGATACTGCCAGTTGCGATGTTCTTTCCTTTGGTAGCGTCTTTCTTCTGTCCGGGAGGCATGTTTTCCGAGCAATGAACGATGCTGATAGAAAGAGGGTTAAGTCGGGGAAGCTGAAGCTTCGAGCTCCTGTTCTCAGTGAAAGCACCAAAAATGTTTGCACAAAAATTGGGCAAACACCTCCAAGTCGTATGATGTAGTTGATTATACGTTATTCTTAGTGATTTGGGTGATTTATGCAAATATATAAAAAGTAGGGGCTAAATTGTAAAAGACACACAGATTTATAGTGGTTCGACCAGAACGTGCCCACGTCCACTTTATATGTTGTTCTCCTCTTCTATTCAGATTATAAGTACAAAGCTTTTATTACAAGTAACTGAAAGTTGTTTGAAAGTTCTATCCGTGCTTGAGCTCTCAAACTTGTCTGCCATTGTTGTACCCCTGCCCTTCTATTTATTGACTGAGGCTGGGGGCAGGGGTCTTGGATGTATATGGCTGCTGGTGGGCCTGGGCTGATGCAATCTGGCCTGGTAGTGCTAGTCCAGTACGCCTTCCTCATGTTGGTTCGGTAGGAGGTGGTATGTTGTTTGGACCGGTAGTAGGTTGAGTGAAGGTTGGTCCGGTCGTAGGTAGTTCGGTAGCTTGGGGATGAGCTGGTCCGGTGAGATGTTTGGACCGGTAGGGCCCGGTGGAGAGTTGGTTCGGTAGGAGCTAGGGAGTGGCTTTGGACCGGTTATGCAGGGAAGTGGGTGGTTCGGTGGACCAGATGGTTCGGTGAACTTGGTCCGGTGAAGGGTGGAAACGCGCCCAACAATAATTAATTACACTAATCCTTAATTAATTACATTAATTAATTACCTTTAATCACTTATTATTGATTAATTAATCTTAATTAATCCATCTTAATTACATCATTAATGATATTAATTAATGATTTCTAATTACAATTTAATTAAGTACCTTGTTTAAATTAATTACATTAAGTAATTAATCTTAATTTAAACCATAATTGTTAATCACCCTTGATTAACCCCATTCACTAATTAACTACCTTTAATTGCTTTACCAAACAAATTAGCTACTCCATAATTAATTATCTCTAATTAATCCCTTGATTAATTCACAAAGTAATTATACTTGAATTACTTCATTATCCAATTACTTCAATTAATTACATTCAGTAATTACCCATTAATTACTTCTCTAAGCAATTTCTCTTCCTTTAATTACATTAAGTAACTATACTCCATAAAACATCAAATGATTATTCTAAATTAATTAAACTGAATTAATTAACTTAATCTAATCAAATTAAACTTACTTAATTACAATTATAAATTAATTTCCTTAATTACTTCCATAAGTAACTATACTACACAAATGATTATCTTTAAATTAATTACTCTAATTAATTATTAAAATTAATTAAACTAATTAATTATTAAATAATCCTTAGTTAGTGACCTTCATTAACTATTAACAATTCATTAATTATTTTCTAAAATAATTAACTTATTTTAATCATTATTAATTATGAATTATTTAATCATTAATAACTCACTAATTAACCCTTAATTAATTTAATAATTAAGTGTTAATTAAAAACTAATTATTCCATTATTACTGCATTAATTAATTATTAATCATTAATTAAAATCAAATTTTCTTTAATTAATTAATTATTTTTAATTACAAGTTAATTATTCTAAGAATAATTAATCCTAAACTTTTAAGATTAACCCTTTAATTATTTTAAGAAATTATTCATTCATTAATTTATTAAAATAGATTAATTACTCATTTAATTATCCTAATAATTAAATGTATAACAAACCATTAAACTATAATTTAATTTCACCAAGATTTAAAACCAATTTAAAAATTATACATTATATGATAAGTAACACTTATAAAAGATATTTATACAAGATTTAAAACAAATTCTTTTTAAATTCAAACATTCAAATTTTACATTATCATTCAAAACAATTAAAATACTTAAATCTATAAAACTTGAATTATTTTTAAATAAAAGATTCAAAATCAGATTTGAATCAGTTTAAACTTTATTTAAAACATTTCTTTACATATTCAAATTCCAATTTAAATTTAAATTTCTTTAAAAATCGTTTTTAAACAATAAATCCCTTTAATGTTATTTTAAACAAAATTTGAATTTAAACTTATTTATATCCAGTTATGATTCAAATTAAATCTTGAATCTATAATATAAAATTAGATTCAAAACTTAATTTTAATCTTTGCTTCATACTTTTTAAATTTAAGTTTAAATTTGGGAAAAAGTCAAGTTTCAAACTTGAACAAATTGACTCGAGCTACCCATAATTTGCTCGTGTAAGATACTGAGTAAAACTCGAGCAACTTTTCATTCTGAAATCTTTCAACTAACAATTGACAGGTTTGATACAAACCTGGAACTGTCAACCTCACCGACCTCAACACAATGCTTCGAGTCCTGTTAACGCTAAAATGTGAACGCTAACACCCCAGTGTGTGAAGTGTAGTTGTGAAAGCACCAACCGATAGATCGGGAAAGAATTACAAGCAGGTAATAGCGGAAAAGCAGTAAACAACAACAATTTTATAGTGGTTCGGCTTAAGGGTGTAGCCTACGTCCACTCTAAGTACTTTTATTAATAATCTCGTTACAAGCTGATACAATTCTTCTCAAGTACAATATACTTCAAATTACAAGTGATTTGGAACAAGTCTTAAGCTTCAATGTCGATTAAAGTCCTTAAATCCATGTTGAAGATGTGTGGTTTCTTCGTGGAGTTCTTTGATGAATTCCTCTAATCTTGAAAGCTCTAAGTGTTGATGAAGTTCTCAATGCAGCAAGGTAACGGTGTATGAAGAGAATGTGCCAAAAAGTCCTTTGAATGTTGGAGATGGGTGCCTATTTATAGAGAGTTCTGATTCTGAAATTTTTGCCAAGTCCTAAACCGTGGCCGACTCAAGTTAAGCCGCAGCCGACTTAAGGTGAGTCGTGACCGGTCTAAGGTCGCCTCCGAGTCAACACCACCTCTTCTCAGTAACATGGCATCGGGCTTATATTAGGTCATGGACGAGTTAACTTGGTAGGTCGCAAGTCACGGTCCAAATGATAAGTCCTGGATCGTGAACGAGATAACTGGGGAGCTGGATCGGTTGTGACTTGGGTCGGCAACTATTCTAGGTCGCCAGCTTGGTAGGGCATTAGATCAGTAACTCGGTCAAGTCACTGAGTCGGTATCTTCTGAGTCTTAGGCCAGTACCCACGTTAGGTCGGCAACTGTTTTAGCCTTAACTCGGTATTTCTCAAGTTGGTATGCCTCTCAATCCTACTAGGTCGGTAACCCTTTGAATCTTAAGTCGGTCTCCCTTGAGTCGCTGTCCCTTCTGAGTCATTAAGTCGGTAACCATTGAGTCGCCATTCATTTTAGGTCTGCAGTGAGCTAAGGCTGTTGGGTCGGTATTTATGTTGAGTCGGTAGCCTCGTCGAAGTGTTAAGTCGGCATAACCCTTAGGCCTTAGGTCGGCACCCCATGTTGAGCCTTAGGTCGGCACCCCCTGTTGAGTTTTACATCGGCATGCTTCTAACTGTTAGGTCGGAACCTCTTGATGCACTAGATCGGTGAGTCATGGTCAAGGCGGAGTTAACATTTGCCCCTCGAAGTATACGCCTAAATGTTAGGTCGTGTGCTTCGATAGCCCTTAACCCGTCCCCTCTTAGGTCGGTAGGTCGTATGCGACCTAACAGTTAGACCGTATGTGTTGCTCCAAATTTTCCACTGCAGGGTATAAGTTAACTTTCTTCCCCTTTCTTCGTCACTTACTCACTTGCCTGATTCCGCCATTAAAGTATTCTCAAATTCCTAGAAGCAATTTCCTTCCAACTAATCACCGATAACCTCTACCATCCATTGCGTAAGTGATTTTATCCCTCTTTCGATTGTAGATTACTGTCGATTCATGAATCCTGTCGCTCGAACACGAATCGCCTCTTTGCGTGATGCTCCATCAAGAATACCATTGTTTTCGTAATTGATGAAGTTTAGGTTGTTTGAGGTGATCGTTGATACAATGAAGGGGTTTATCGCCTCGGGCTCGATGGTCTTTGATGGCAGGACATCAGATCTGTGACAATTTCAAATTGTTTTATTGGGTTATTGGATTATGTGAAGAAGGCGGCTGCTGATGGAATGGTTATTGGGTTAACGGGTTGAGCGGGGCGAGGTATGGATTCAGATACGACCTGGTGATTTTAGGGGGCTTGGCTTTTGGCTGACCCAATCCTTAAATCGTGGCCGTGCTAACACTTGAGGGAGATCTACCGACCTAACCTTCTGCCGATCTAAGCCTTAAAACTGTGGCCGAGTTAATCCTTGGGGAAATCTGCCGATTTAACCTTCTACTGATTTAACCTTGAGCCGCAGCCAAGTTAATCCCTAAGTCGTGGCCGAGCTAAGCCCTTAAACCGTGACCGAGTCGGCTCTTAAACCGCTGCCGAGTTAACACTTAAGCTTTGGGCATGCTGACTTTTTGAGAGCATAGATCCACTTTGAGTTTCTAACTTGAACTGCCAAACTAAGTTGCCTAAATTTTGAACTGCCCCAACTTTAAATTTGCTTGAATCTCGTTGTATTATTTCACAGATCGCATTAACTTATAAGCTGCTAACCTGCTGAAAATAACAAACAAAGAAAACCAAGGCGAAAATACTGCCATTGACTGCCCAGGTCAGATGACAGATTAGTCAAGACAAGACAAGCAACTTAATTATATTGCATGAAATGTTTGTGAATCAATCAATTCAAGTTAAACATTAATGCAAAGTATCAATAATCTGAACTGATTTATCTGCATCAACATCTTACTTGCATATTTAGGCTTAAAACAATAGTCCCTGAATTTCATAACTAACAAATGCTTGCTAGTTTTCATTCCAGTTATATTTGTTCACTGCTTGATTGATTTTACACAACACTTCACACACTTTAGGAAACGTGCACCTTCATGTTTGAATACCCAGTTGTTTATGTAGAATGACTTCCCACCGAGAAGAAGAAGTGGTAACTCAAGAGGAAGAAACTTTTCCGATAGCTGTTCCCATAGAGAATCCTCCGGAGAGAACCTCGACTATTCTAACTTCGAGAGCGTTTATCCAGCTGCGCACTCAATTTGGCTTTGCTGAAAGTGATGTTCTTCTCCCTGGGCCAAGTGATACTGCTGACAATCCTCCCTATGGTTTTGTTGCAGTCAATCGCCAAATGTGCTTAAGTGGGGCGATTCCTCCTTTTAACGACTTCCTTCGAACTCTTCTCCTTCGGTTGACAATCTCTCCGTTTCAACTTCATCCTAATGGCTATGCCATCTTGACGGGGTTATGTGTTTTGTTTAGAAGAACTCTTGATCGCCTACCGAGTTTTGAAGAAATTCGTTATCTGTGCTCGTTTGCAAAGAGTAAAGATCATCCTTCCCTCATTATTGTGAGAAGTGCCAGAAACCGCAAGCTCATTTCCGATCTTACTGAAAGTGTTCATGGATTTTTGAACCAGTTTTTCTTTGCCCGCTGTCCCTCAGGGTTTTATGCCATCTGGAGAGTAGGAAGTAAGATTAGTGTTTCTATTTTTTCCGTTTTGAAACTTTTTCGAGATCCGAACTTTCAGTTGCTAATTTCATTCTTTGTTCCTTTCAGCACTTCCTCTCCCTTCTAGAGACCCAATTCATAAGCAAGTTTTTGAGAGGTTGAGTGCCGTGGACACAGAAGAGAGGAGCATAAAATTTCTGTTGAGGGATGAATTTTTACATCAACATGGGCTTCTACACACTTCTCGCTCTATGCATGCTCATGAAGTTCCAACGGAAGTCCCCGATTCTCCGATAAAGACTCCTGAATCTTCGCTGGTGAAGTGCTCCACTTCTGTTGATGTTGCGGGGCCATCTGGTAAACTTGCCCCGGTTATCGAGGAAGAAGAGCCTCAGGGATCCTCTCACCATTCACAAGAATCTGGTGAAAAGGCTAAGAAATCCAGTCCTGTCAAGCAAAGCAGGGACGATACCTTCGAAGGATTGAGCGACCTCTTCGCTACTTCACAAGAGATCTTCAAAGATGACCCTACTACTGCCGGGATTTCTTCTTCAGTAGTTGAAGCTACTTCTATTTTGCAACAGTCGTCGTCGACTCAAGAGTTGACGTTAACTATTACACCCACAACCACTCCCCAAATAAAGAGTGGTTCGTAGATTAATGCGCGTAGTTTGCACAACACACACACTTAGAATTTCTCATCACTTCTATGCACTTATCTTCTTGTACTTTAAAGATTTCTAAAGCTTATTATTTTAATTCCAGATTCTCCTATGGGGCGCAGCGGCTCGTACTATGACGATTTCCAGCGCTACGGGAGGCGTAGCCAGTATGATTACAGGCGTTACCTTCCTTCTTACAGAGAGTCGGATGAAGAGAGGGCTGCCCGAAAGGCTCATGAAAGGAGGACTGAAGAAGAACGTCGTGAAAGAAGGGAGAGAGAAGAGCGCCATGATTCTTGGCAAAAAGGCGATGACTCCCACAAGAGAAAATCTCATGACGATCGAGGAAAAGGTCACATGGGTGAAGACTTAAGCAAACGAGCCCGTCACAGTGAAAAGCAGGCCTCTACTACTCCTGAGAAAGTTACTACTCCTGCCTCGCTCGACATTCCTTCTGACTCTCCCGCTCTTGGGAAATCAGATATTCAAACGATAATTAGCAGGCCCAAATTTCAAGTTGGACCGGGTCCTGCCACTCTGTAGAGCCGGTTTCCTCAATGGTGCCTTAAGGGAGTGAGGTTCGACCTAGACTTGGTCCCCATCGACAAGTCTGCCATGTTGCGCAATCTTGATGCCGTCAAGCTCGATATTGAGAGGATGTCGAACTGGCAAAAACTTGTTGACGAGCTTCAAAGGGTTAACCGTGCCAACATAGAGGCCATGCTTACTATGGAAAATGATAAGGCCGAATGGCAAAAGGTCGTTGAGCAACACGACACCGAAATGAGAAGCATTGCTTCTTACAATGAGGAGCTTGAAGCAAAAATCGAGGAATTGAAACATGAGCTTGCTGCTTCCTCTACTTCCTATTCTCATAAAGAAGAAGTGCTCCTGAAACAAGTGAGAGACGCTCACGCTAGCCAAAGGAATGCCGAAGACAGGCTCGAAGTACAAAAAAGAATCAGTGAAGGCTATGCTACTGATATTGCTGAGCTCCGAAAGAAAAACAACTCCCAGGAGGCGGAGATACAAATGCTTAAGCTTCAGCTTGCCAAATCTGAAAGGGAGCGTGATGAGGCTGTCGCCGGCAGAATCGCAGCTGAAGAATCTCATGAGGCGACCAAAAACAGCATCAGCTCAACATTATTCGACTTCTACTTGCACAGCGTCTTGGGACGTGGAAGCCTTGCCTTTCTAGGCCCCAAGTATGAAATTACACTGGCTGAAGTTTGGGAGGCAGCACTTGATATGCTCGGTGGTAAAGGTGCTGGATATGCTGAGTCAGCCCTTGAAGAGCATTATCTTGATGACGAAGCCCGTGCCGCTCTTGCCAAGGGTAAGGAGCAGCTTGCCAGAGCGCGGGCCGGGATGGCGGAAGAGGAGCGTTCTGAAAAAGAAGTACCGCCTACCATCTCCGAACGTCCTTTAGTTTCTCCCGAGGTGGACATTACAGGCCCTAGTGCTCATTTGCCGCCTCCTACAAGAACTGGGGTAATCACCCCTACTGATGAAGAGGCTTTGGAGGACATTGGGGCTCAGAATTATGAGATTGAACTGACGAAGCCAACATCTTCAGGTAATTTCGACATTGGTCCGATTCAGGTGGATTGCCTGCTTATTCCTCAAAAATTTGATGAGCTTCTCGATTACCTCTTGAATCTCGATGAACCCATATCTCCCCTCTTTCGGGAAGACACTAACATTTTCAATTTTTCTTCTTCTGCAGTTGAAACAACAAGTGCCGTGCAGACTTCGCCTTCTCTGGTTATTCCTCCTCCATCTCTTCAGGTGACTCCTCCTTCTGCTTCACAACCTGGGTCACAAGAGGAGAAAATTGAGGCTCTTCATGGTTTGGATGAACCTGTTGCCTCGCAGGAGCAAAAAGATGAGGGACTCGAAGGAGGCGAGATCTCTCCGGAGCGGACTCCTTCTGACGACGTAGTTTTGTCCGCTCTCGTTACTCCGGAGAGTGAGTCTTCTTCGCAGAGAAGAAAGAAGCATGGGACATCGAAGAGGAGGGGGAAGAAAATTATCACCACTGAAGAGGAACCGGAAATTGCGCCAGTTGCACCTCCCTCCCCTTCTTCCCTTATGCCTTCAGACCAACCTGAAAGACCCGAAAAGCTAACCACTCGGCCGGGTAAAGGGTCTAAAGGCGGCAAGAAGAAATGAAGAGTTGAGCTTTTTGATTCCTTTTTTGTGTAATGGTCGGATGTTGTGCAGGCACCGGCCCCTGCTTTTTTATTTTGAAACCTGTATCTGCAATATCTGCAATTGAATAAAGTGATTCTTTATTTGTACAAACTTTTGTTTGAATTTGAGAATGCATTTATTATTCATTTTTGCCTAAGTTCTTTTTTTTTGCACAAGTTTTATTTATACGATGTTGCGGTGAGCTTGTGGTATGTTGTTTGAGCGTACTTTACCGACATAGTTATACCGCTTTGTATGTAACTATACCATGTTGCCCCTATACCATGAGCTTACTGGAATATCGTATACTTTAAGGGGACTTGCACTCTCGTTTTCTAAAGAATAATTACTTCATTCTCGAGAAGAATTTTCGTAGAGTGCAACTTCCTTCATATAAGTTTCTACGCTTTGTCCTTCGAAGAAATCACTTTCTCTTTTTGCGTATGTATATATTCTGCCAAGTGAATTCTTCTATGTGGCAAAGCGGACCTCTGAATGTACTTTAACCCCCCCTTTTTTTTGAGGAAGATCATTCTCCGTAATAGGTAAATTACTCTTCCTTTGGAAGTTAAAGTATGCTCTTGATGAGGTTCTTTTTTTTATATATATAGAAAGTTGTACCTCTGAGGAGGGATTTTTCACGTTTCAACACTTGGAAGTTTTATTTCAATCTCGGTGAAACGTGTACCTCCAAAGAGTTATGCCTTAGAAATCCTTTTCACGTTTCAACACTTGGAAGTTTTATTTCAATCTCGGTGAAACGTAGGTTTCCGAAGAGGTCTTTCTTCTTAATTGCGCCTCCGAAGAGGTCTTTATTTTGTTTGCATTTCAACTCTGGTGAAGTGAAATCCCGAAGAGCGGCTGTTACACTTCAACTCCTGGTGAAATGTGCCTCCGAAGAGGTCTTTCTTTTGTTTGCATTTCAACTCTGGTGAAGTGAAATTCCGAAGAGCGGCTGTTACACTTCAACTCCTGGTGAAATGTGCCTCCGAAGAGGTCTTTCTTTTGTTTGCATTTCAACTCTGGTGAAGTGAAATTCCGAAGAGCGGCTGTTACACTTCAACTCCTGGTGAAATGTGCCTCAAAGAGGGTTTTCATCGCCTGGAAGTTACTCTCTCATGGTTGGAGGGTCATGACTCCTCCAATCTTTTTTGTTGAGTAGAGAACTTTCTTTTTTGTGGCATATGACCCATTAGAGGTCTTTATCCTCCGAAGAGTTGTGCCTCCGAAGAGGACTTGTGCCGCCAATGATGGTTTTTGGTTGTATTCTTGTCTTCTTGCTTATGCCTTTTCAGCGATCCTTTTCTTTTTTCTTTTCAAGTTTTCATTCCCCTTTTCTCGCAAGTAGCTTGTTTAATCCAAGGAAGTGTACTTCATTGTCAGGCAAGTTCGTGAGAATGGGCACTAGCTTCCTAATTGGATGTTTGTTTGTTCAAACAATCTCAATTTATTAGCAAGGGCTCGTTTCTATCGAAATCATAAGCCGTTCAATTGAAGTATTTCCTATCTAGGATTTGAATTCGGGGCCTTTATGACTTGAAATTTGTTTGTTGAATGATGGTGAGAATCACTCGGTCTTATTATGCGCAAGTTTTATTTCCATTGTCTGCAAAAATTTAAATCGATATTTCAGCAATACATTTTATGTACTTTTATATCGAAAATAAAGCAAACATGTAATAATAATAAGGAATACAAGATTTATAGTGGTTCGGCCATGAAATTGGGCCTACATCCACTTTATATTCTTTCATTATTTACTTGCATCAGTTTTACAATTGCTTTCAATTACAAGAATCATACATCCATAATTCTTTTTACAATGTTTCAACAAAATTTTCAAGTAAAGTATGGACGCAAATGGTTGCTGTTCCATGCCCTTGGAATTTGATCTCCATCAACAGTGGTGAGTTTGAATGTGCCGTCAAGAAGCTTCTGACCTATTACATACGGTCCTTCCCAATTTGGCCCAAACACACCTGTCGCGGTCACAATTCTTTTCAAGACTAGATCTCCAATTTCAAAGCTGCGTTGACGAACTTTGGAATTGAAATGTCTAGCTATCCTTTGCTGATGAGCTGCAACTCTGAGGTTAGCTTCATCTCTCTTTTCATCAACGAGATCCAGCGCTTCAAGTTGTAGCTTTTCATTTTCTGCTTGATTGAAATGGATTCTTCTGTGTGAAGGGACCTCTGTTTCAACCGGGATCATTGCTTCCGATCCGTATGCTAACGAAAAAGGAGTATGCCCAGTTGCAGTTTTGTGAGTAGTTCTGTATGCCCATAGTGCAAGTGGTAGTTTATCGACCCAACCACCTTTTTCTCTTTCGAGTTGCTTTTTGATGGTTGATTTGATGATCTTGTTCACTGCTTCCACTTGCCCGTTTGCCTGCGGATGAGCTACTGCCGAAAAGCTTTTCTGGATTTTGAATCGTTTGCAAAAATCCTGGAATTCCTCGCTTTCAAACTGAGTACCATTGTCTGTGATTATTTTCTGAGGCACACCGTATCTGCAAATGATATTCTTGGTCACAAAGCTTATCATTTTCTTAGAAGTGATAGTAGCCAATGGTTCAGCTTCAGCCCATTTAGTAAAGTAATCAACTGCAACAATAGCATATTTAATCCCTGATTTGGCAGTTGGTAGCGGCCCAATGAGATCCATTCCCCAAATCGCAAACGGCCATGGACTGACCATCTGTGTGAGTTCGGTAGAAGGTGCTCTAGGAATTTTGGCAAATCTTTGGCATCTGTCACATTTTCGGGAGTAATCTGCAGCATCTCGATTAATTTCTGGCCAAAAATATCCGTATCGGAGAATTTTCTTTGCTAATGTTTGACCACCTGAATGATCACCACATTCTCCTCCATGCACCTCAGCTAGGATTGTTTTGGACTCTTCCCGGGATACACATCGAAGCAATGGCATTGAGAATCCCCGTCTATACAATCGGCCATCCTGAATTACATAGCGAGAGGCTTTTCTTAGTAGCTTTCGTCTTTCTATCGAATTTTCTGGCAGAGAACCTCTGAGTAGGTAGTCCAGTATTGGAGTCATCCATGACTCTTGTTCTTGAGATACATTCATAATCCAGTCAATATCCATCTCGTCTATACTTGGTGCTGAAAGGACTTCTACAGGGACCAATCCCAATAGCTGAGCTTCACCAGAACTTGAATACTTTGCGAGGGAATCTGCCTTCATATTCTCTTCCCGAGGAATGTGGCTTATTGAATAGTGATCGAGTTCACATAGGAGTTCCCAAGCCTTTGACAAGTAGGAAGGCAAGTTTCCACCTTTTGTTTGAAATTCCTTCTTGACTTGGCATACAATAAGCTGAGAATCACTGAAGATCTGTAATGCTCGGATGTTTAGCTCTTTAGCGATTTTCAGACCTGCAATAAGAGCTTCATATTCTGCTTCATTGTTTGTTGAAGGAAATTCCAATCTTAGTGCATAACATAATGATCGACCTTCAGGAGTTTCAAGTACCACTCTGGCTCCAGAACAGTAGTCATTTCTTGCGCCATCAACATACATCTTCCACTGGATTGGGGAATCATTGATCGTTTCATCTTCACCATTATCCTTCTCTGTGAACTCTGCAATGAAATCAGCTAAAGCTTGTCCGTTGATTGCTTTTCGGGGGTGATAGGTAATGTCATATTGACTGAGTTCAATGTTCCATTTTAGAAGGCGACCCGAAGTTTCAGGGCGAAATAGGACTTGCTTTAGGGGTTGATCAGTGAGCACTCTGATAGGATGAGCTTGGAAATATTGCCTCAGTTTCCTTGATGCAACCAGTAGGCAATAGACGAGTTTTTCCAACTTGGAGTAATTCAGGTCTGCCCCAGTGAGTCTTTTGCTGATATAGTAAACCGGATGTTGAATCCTTTTGTCTTCCCATATCAGCGCTGCACTTAGAGCATGAGATGATACTGCCAAGTATATAAGAAGATCCTCACCATTGCCTGGCCTAGAAAGTATTGGAGGCGTTTCCATATGACGGATCAACTCATCGAAGGCTTTTTGGCATTCGGAAGTCCATTCAAAATTCTTCTTTCCTTTCTTCAGGGCGTCAAAGAATGGGATGCACTTATCAGTGGCTTTGGAAATGAACCGACTCAGGGCGGCGACCTTTCCGTTGAGACTCTGCAATTCCTTTTTCGTTCTAGGAGCTTTAACTTCTTTCAAGGCAGTAATTTGAGCTGGACTAGCCTCAATGCCCCTAGCACTAACAATGAAACCTAAGAAATTTCCGGACTCGACCCCAAATGTACATTTCAGAGGGTTAAGCTTCATTCCGTATTTCCGGAGGACTGCGAACATTTCTGCTAAGTGTTCAATGTGATCTGCTGCTTTCCTGGACTTCACCAACATGTCGTCGACGTAGACTTCCATAGTTTTGCCCAATTGCGGTTTGAACATAGCATTAACAAGTCTTTGGTAGGTTGCCCCTGCATTTTTCAATCCGAAGGGCATAACTCTGTAGCAATAAAGTCCAACATCTGTGATAAAGCTTGTATCCTCCTGATCCGGCTCGTGCATCATGATTTGGTTATAACCGGAGTAGGCATCCATGAAAGATAACAATTCATGTCCCGCAGTTCCGTCTACCAGTTGATCGATCCTGGGTAACGGGAAGCAATCTTTGGGACAGGCCTTGTTTAGATCAGAAAAATCGATACACCCTCTCCATTTTCCATTAGCTTTCTTGACCAGCACAGGATTTGAAACCCAATTCGGATATGTAGATTCTTTGATGAAGTTATTTTCCATGAGTCGATCAACTTCTTCTTTTAATGCTGCTGACCTTTCTGGACCTTGGGTTCTTCTTTTCTGTTTAACTGGCGTAAACTTTGGGTCAATATTCAGAGCGTGTACTGCAACTTCTGGAGATATTCCACACATATCGGCATGAGTCCAAGCAAAGACATCCAGATTTGCTTTCAGGAAAGATATCAAGATATTCTGAATTGACACATTAAGCTGTGAACCCACATTCAACACCTTATTTAGGTCCTTCGGGTCAACAGGTACCGGAACCGTCGTTTCCACCGGTACCACTCTATTCTCCACTGCACTGGCTTTTCTGGGATCCATTTCTTTCCGTGCCCCGCTGTGCTCTCCAGTTCAGGGTCCGCCCCGTAATTGCTACAAGGCTGGTTCCTTGATGCGGACTGGGGTTGCCGCATCCTTTCCCATTTCTCTTTTTCTTGACTCTCGCAGCTCTGTCAAATAGCATTCTCGCGCAGCATTTTGATCCCCTTTTATAACTCCTACTCCATTGCCAGTAGGGAATTTAATAGTGAGGCACCACGGGGCTAGGATAGCTTTGAATGCTGCGAGTGTTGGACGGCCAAGAAAAGCATTATAAGCAGAAAACTCATCGACAATCACAAATGTTTGCTTGCGGACCACTTTCCTTTCTGCTTCCCCAAGTTCTACAAGCAGATCGATGGTCCCAATTGGTTGCTTTGGCTCCCCAGTGAAGCCAGCGATCTTCTGTGATGAGGCTTGTACATCGATCATAGGGATTTTCATCTGGTCAAATGTCTTCTTGAAGAGGATATTACATGATGCTCCGCAGTCGATGAGGACTCTTCTGACAATGGCCGGTCCAATACCAGCCGAGATGACCAAGGGATCTAGGGTAGGGGCTTCTATACCTGTGGAATCTCTGGCTCTGAAAACAATATCATCGCTGAAAGTTTTCTGTTGTTTCAGGGGCGTAGTGTCTTCTAAAACAAAGACGTCTTCTTCGGCTGGAGCATATTTCAAAGCCCTGGAATATCTCTCCATCTCACCCCAGCTCTTGCCAGCTGGGTGAGGCCCTCCTGTAATGACATTGATAACGGGCCTTCCAGATTCATGTCCCGTAGCTTTCTCACCTATCCTAGGCTGATGAACAGGAGCCTGTTGCCCTTGACTTGATGATGCAGGATTGTTGCTATTCTTCTTCACAAATTGCTGCAGTTTGTTTTCTCTTAGCAACTCTTCAATCAGATTTTTCAACTGGCGGCATTCATCAGTCTCATGACCGGGTTGATTGTGGAAGCGGCAGAATTTCCCACTCTGTATGGCTTTCTTCCCGGTTCTCAAAGGGATAGGTTTAGGGAAATCGACGGAATCTTTAGTGGCAAGGTAGATGTGCTCCGGCGTATGTGATAATGGAGTATACTCTGATGGCTTGAAGGATCGGGGCTTCTTCAGATTACCCTGTTTCTTCCCATTATTATTCTCCCTTTTTTGCCCCACCGATTCATTCTTGCGTGGAGCGACAGTGTTGTCTTCTGCTTTCTCCAACACTGTCTTTACTGGTAAAGGACGGCTTTCCAAGCGAATGAATTCATCTGCTTTTTTGTAGAACTTTTCGAGAGAGGTTGGCTCCTTCATATTTAACCATTTCCCAAATTCGCTTGACTTATCAATAGCCCTCATCAGATAAGTCAATATCATTCGTGGTTCAGCATTGTCCACCTCAGCTAGTGCTATATTAAAGCGGTTCAAGAAGGATCTGATAGACTCACCAGGATTCTGCTCTAAACTCGACAGTGACATAATGTCCTTGGCCTTCGAAGCATATAGTCTAAACTGCTCCTTGAATTTTCTGGTCAAGTCTGAAAACTGATCGATAGATCGGACTGGCAACTTGGTGAACCATAGTAGAGCCACACCTTCCAGGTATACGGGGAAATATCGACACTTTTATTTCGTCAGAGGCTCTGGCACCTGTCATGTGCCAATCATATTTATACAAGAACTCATTCGGATCACTTGTCCCTTTGTAAGCTGGAATAGTCGGAGGGACAAACTTCCTTGGAAATTCCGCCTTCAAGATTTTTTCAGTAAACGGAGTTTTACTTGGGGCGAAACCCCATTCCTTCTCATCTTCAACCCTTTGCATACTTTCTTTCATGATCTGCCGGACCATTCCGGAAAGATATTCCTCATCATGCCGAGTTCTAGATCCACCAGCCTCAGGAACTGCCTGCTCAAAGGGACTAGTAGCCCTTTCAGGAGCATTCCTTTCATTAACATCATGAACGTTGCCAGCATAATTCCTTTCATTACCAGCCGGTTGATTGTTTGCCCCAAGTAAGTCGTTTAACTTATTCAGAATCAGAGCATTCTGGGCACTTTGAACCTCTAATTGTGCATTTTGGGCGTTTATCTGCTGGTTTAGCCCTAGAATCACAGCATCCAACTCCGCTTTCGTAACTCCAACAGACGGAGTGGGTTGATTAGGTACAGGAGAAGCAGAGGTTCCCTCTTGAATGTTTCCAGATCTGACAGATCTACTTTTCCTTCCAGGAGCCATAATCTCAGATAGACTTCTGCTTTTTAAGGAAATTCTTTCTTCAAATCTCTGTGAAGCAATGATGACAGTTTTCCTGAGTTCAATTCTCAGTGAAAGCACCAAAAATGTTAACACTAAAATGTGAACGCTAACACCCCGGTGTGTGAAGTGTAGTTGTTAAAGCACCACCCGATAGATCGGGAAAGAATTACAAGCAGGTAATAGCGGAAAAGCAATAAACAACAACAATTTTATAGTGGTTCGGCTTAAGGGTGTAGCCTACGTCCACTCTAAGTACTTTTATTAATAATCTCGTTACAAGCTGATACAATTCTTCTCAAGTACAATATGCTTCAAATTACAAGTGATTTGGAACAAGTCTTAAGCTTCAATGTCGATTAAAGTCCTTAAATCCATGTTGAAGATGTGTGGTTTCTTCGTGGAGTTCTTTGATGAATTCCTCTAATCTTGAAAGCTCTAAGTGTTGATGAAGTTCTCAATGCAGCAAGGTAACGGTGTATGAAGAGAATGTGCCAAAAAGTCCTTTGAATGTTGGAGATGGGTGCCTATTTATAGAGAGTTCTGATTCTGAAATTTTTGCCAAGTCCTAAACCGTGGCCGACTCAAGTTAAGCCGCAGCCGACTTAAGGTGAGTCGTGACCGGTCTATGGTCGCCTCCGAGTCAACACCACCTCTTCTCAGTAACATGGCATCGGGCTTATATTAGGTCGTGGACGAGTTAACTTGGTAGGTCGCAAGTCACGGTCCAAATGATAAGTCCTGGATCATGAACGAGATAACTGGGGAGCTGGATCGGTTGTGACTTGGGTCGGCAACTATTCTAGGTCGCCAGCTTGGTAGGGCATTAGATCAGTAACTCGGTCAAGTCACTGAGTCGGTATCTTCTGAGTCTTAGGCCAGTACCCACGTTAGGTCGGCAACTGTTTTAGCCTTAACTCGGTATTCCTCAAGTTGGTATGCCTCTCAATCCTACTAGGTCGGTAACCCTTTGAATCTTAAGTCGGTCTCCCTTGAGTCGCTGTCCCTTCTGAGTCATTAAGTCGGTAACCATTGAGTCGCCATTCATTTTAGGTCGGTATTTATGTTGAGTCGGTAGCCTCGTCGAAGTGTTAAGTCGGCATAACCCTTAGGCCTTAGGTCGGCACCCCCTGTTGAGCCTTAGGTCGGCACCCCCTGTTGAGTTTTACGTCGGCATGCTTCTAACTATTAGGTCGGAACCTCTTGATGCACTAGATCGGTGAGTCATGGTCAAGGCGGAGTTAACAAGTCCCATACCCCCTAGCTTCGAGACAAACAAACTACAACTTCGAGCAATCCAAGATTTCAACCCGACATATATACGTGCACCCCTTCTTCCCCAAAATCAACAACATACCCATTCCCTCCATGCACATGCACCACCATTGTCGACACCTCCGGCGTCTTGCAACCATCCACGCATGTCGGCCATCACCTTCCAACACGTTCCCGACCATCAAATAAACCACCGAACCCCAAAATCACAATCGAGCTTCTGAGCTCGAAACTGGAACAATGGTCGAATCTAAAATTTGCTTCAATCACCCAAATCTTATCACCAGAGAAACTACAACTCCGGTCACTTCTCATTCCTTACTCCATCTATCATCAATCCAAATCTGGAAGAACTCGATCTCATATTTTGATCGTAGTGTTCAAATTTCTTGAACACAGGAAAACTATGGTTATATTCTTAGATTCAAAATTCTCATCACCTCAATGGGTTAACCCATCAACCAGTATTTTTCCTTAGATCTTCACTCATTACTCTATCACCAGAGAGAATCATGGCCACCCAGATCATCTAGAACGACAGTTACACCCAAAAATAGCATTTCTGGTTAAACCAGGATTGCTCAACCATTTAAAAACTAAAAATTTTAATTTTAGTTTTAAAATTCATCCCTTAGATCATGCAATCAATTGATAACCTTAAATCAAAGAATCCAAACGATTCAATTCTTATTTTCAAAAGATTGCTCTATTGTGCTTAGTGTTTCCAGAGACATAACTATTTTTATTGATTTTATTTTTATTTTTTTTATTAATGTAAAATTAAAAACTTTATCTTATATTACATACCATATTTGATTTAGTCCTTAATCCTAACACATATTAAATCAAATAGATGGATATTCTTAAGAAATTCATATGTCTGAAACTTAAGTGCAGATCAATGAATTTACAGTAACATGGCACCACTACAACATTTAGTAATGAACACATAAAGAACATACACACACTTATTTCCAGAGTAAATAAACAACTAAATTTATTACTTAAGTTTATAAATGTTACTCACCGAATTTTTAATGAGCACAGCCTCATGCTTAAGCAAAACTGGAACCTGAGTGGTGTTTTACATTTGAAGCTTCAGATGGTTTTAGATGCATGCAAGTTCTAGGGAAAAATTTTGCAGGCCTTTAAAAGCTTCAGGTTCTACTTTTATATTATTTTTTATGACTTGAACTTCAATTTTTCTTTTTGAACTTAAAACTCGGTTGCATGTATGCTTCAAGAAAACAAAATTCATGCTAGCTTTTGGGAATTTTGCAAATTGATTTGCAATTAGATTACAAGTGAATGCTTGTTTCCAGGTTGATTTTTTATTTTATTTTTTTTGAAGAAGAAGATTTTCAGATTTTCTCACAGCTGAAGATTTTCTCCAGTTTGAAAAAGAAAAATGAGATGAGAAGAAATGTTTACATAAACTAGTATTTTATTTAATTAAAAGAAAATGAAAAATATTTAATTAGGACACTTGTTTCAAATTTAAACATTTGTCACTTTAGTTTATTTTAAGACTAACACATGTCAACAATGGTGTTTTAGAGATATACACATGTAATTTAAGTATTTTAGTTTTAATTTAAATTGTTTGTAAATGCTTTAAATCCTTAATTATTATTCTTATGTATATAAATGAGTTTCTTACATTTTTAATTTATTAAAAAGAAAATGAAACAAACAAATTATGAATATAAGCTTATTCAAATATTTCTATGTATTTATTCTTTTAAATTTTCAAACATTCAATTGAAAATCAAATTTAAATTATAAAATTCCAATTTAAAAATCAAGTTATACATATGTATATATAACTCTTATTAAAATTAAAAATAACAAATCCTATTTCTAACAAAATTTATTTATGTTTATAAAAACTAAGTATTGTCATTTTTATTCGAAAATAACAAATTAAACAATATTAAATAATTTATAAAAGAGATTATAAACAAATTAAGATCATTTGTAATTTTTATTTTAAATTCTTATATATATAAATTCAAACAATATTTAAAAATAAAATAAAACCAAGCCTTTAATGTTAATCTAATTTAAATTCATATTTAAGTTAATTAAAATATAAATCTAAACAAATAAGGTTTTCCTTTAATATAAACTATATAATTATATATTAAATTGTTTTGAAAAGTTAAATATTAATTTTAAATCAAATTTCCAATTTACCAAATATAAATTAAAATTAGAAAATTAATTCATTTGCTAAATTCAAAATCAAAGTTTATCAATTTTACCATATATAAAAGTATATATATTATAAACATAAAATAATTAATTAGCTTTAAAATGATAAAATCTACCAATTTAAATATTTATTATAAGATGATTATTATATCAATTCAAAATTTTATTATAAAAAATTATTAAATCAAATAAATTTTTAAACACAGATTATTAAATTATGTTGCCCATCTTTCGGGATATCACATTCCTCCCTCCTTAAAAGAATTTCGTCCCTGAAATTTAAAAGCAAAGGTAATTTAATAATCTATCTTAAGATTTAATTTTAAAACACAAGCATATATTATCAAACATATGCTAACAACCATAGCAACCAATTTACCTAATCAAAACTAACCTTATTATCTAGAAAAAAATTGGATAGAATTTTCATGAGTTTCCCTGGTATAAATATCAGAATACTCGCTCTATAGCTCCTATCCAACTAGATCTACAAAACTAAATAGGATATCAGACTACAAACAAGTCTGACTCAACAATCACGTCCTCCTGAACTGCTGGTTTCACAACCAGAAATAAATCATACACGTATTCCCTCAAAGATACGTGAAACACATCGAATCCCAGTTATCCAAACTGGCAATTCAACTCTGAAAGTCAAACACCAATCCTCAAAATAATACAGGAAAGATTCGAAACACCTCGTAGCTGACTTACCCAGTCTTACTCAATCTTAAAATTTCTTAGATAGAAGAAAACTTATCCAAAATCAAATCTCCGACTTCGGAATCCAAATTCCTTCGTCTCTTACCCACAGAACTCTTCTGATGATCCTGGGTTGCCTTCAATTCTCCTGATCAGCTCAACCTTGTAGATTCGTCTAGAAACAAACAGAACGAAAACTTCTCAGCAGAATGATCTCCTCAAGATCAATTCCAAACCAAGAACACCAACTCTACTCCACAAACATCCGAAGACCAACTTACTTCTCCTATCCGGAAAAGAAAGAACAAAGCATTCCCACACTGCTTCCGCTGCACAACTCTGATCTGACGTAGAAGAAAAACTTGAGCACAACTGGACAACATATATCAGAAATATGGTCCAATAGATCCATAAAAGAAAACTTAGATATCTCATCTGATCCTTCTACTACACTGAACCACCAGTATCACTCTTAGAATCTAGTCGATAAGAAAACTCAGCCTCCAGGTACGGACAAACTTCTCATAGCTCAAGAGAACACTCGATCTGTCACAAGTCACTTTTGCGATCAACCCGTCAAGTATCCAAAGAAAAACTGTTCTCTCATTACTAATCAAAACAGTCTATGATTAACTAGCCAACCCATCAAAGAAATGAATCTAACTAGCTAACCAGAAATCCTTCTTTTCAGCATAGAACACTCCGAGCTGCACTGTTAATACCGATGCCAAAGACTTCCTAATCCAAAACTCTTCGAGAAACTCAGGCCTTAAACCAGACAGAAACATCCTGCTGAACCCAACCACAACATCGAAGCAGACATACTTCCTAAACTTGTTCCAAAGAAAAAAAATCTTTGGACACATCCATAGTCACTGTGCCTCATCACACAGCTACTAATTCTTGAGGTATCGAGATACCATCATTTCCTTCTACCCAACCAACAGATCCAAACTCTCCGAACCTTTACAGGTCACCTTCAGAGATAAATGAAATCCTTCATCACTACAAAGCTCACTCGAGACGGTATTAGGTCTACAGTCTCGACAAATACACTTCCAACTTCCAACATTAAAACCCTAATCATTGGTAGTAGTCGTGTTACACACCCACTACCTTATCTACCTTTACAACCTATATTGGAAAACCTGTACGGGTAACCCAACAGATAGGTAGAAATATATATATATATATATATATATATATATATATATATATATATATTACAAATACGCTCTCTCAAGATAGACACCACTCCAGAGCCTAGGTATTCCACTCAACCTATTGCTCTGATACCACTGTAATGACCCGCCATCCGACTCCACAGAATGACGTATCATTAATAAGAAAGAAAGGGATAGAGAATAGAAAGAAAGAGAAGAAGAAAGAACCAACACATCAGAATCTAACAGCGGAACGAATAATTTATTTTAATAACATAAGTATTACATAGTATACAACACTAATCAGAGTTACACAACATATACATCATATACTAGACAGTTATAAACACCTGTTCAGTTATACAACTCAATACAATACAACACAGAGATACCAATACAGAGAACACACAACGGAACTATATATCTAACGTAAAAGCCTCCTGCTCCATTGCTCCTCCATAATTCGTCAAAGCTAACCTGAATCCCTTGGCTACTCGTAAAAAATTGAGTACCCAAGGGTTTATGAAAAAGAAAAATAAACTCCGGGTCAGACATAGGTCTAGTGTGAGTAACAGGTTAAAGTTGCTTAACTTTGAAAAACCTTTGAAAAGAAAAGGTATCACGTAAGACTTCCCACACGTAAACATGGGAAAGTTTTTACCTTACGCTAACCAGAACATTTGATAGGAAATCCAGTGATATTATAATAGGTCTAGGGTTTCCAAGTATATATAAAATAGCCGAAATTGTTACATTATTAAATTCCAGCTACTAGCCTCAAAAGCGGGTAATACAATCAAAACCGTTGGCACGTATTGGATTTTGGATTCCACCAATGGTAGGGCTATTGGGGTACCGCCCGTCATAGTTCGTGGCCTAGATCAACGTACCGAGGACCACTCCCGATCCCCTGCAACACAAGACTGGAACCATCCTTACTGGACAGTCCCGAACAAGACAACTCCGCAGTTGTCGTACGTTCCAACCGCCCACACAGCCGAAATAGAAGGGACCTCTAGACAGGGGAAAATCTTGCTCTCAAGTGGGGGCTACCCACGAAGCCTTGCTGCACCTCCCCTGTTTTAGCTATTCCCGGTTGATGAGGCTTGAGGCTACGATTACCTTTATAGGATATATCACTTAGAATGCTCATCGTCCACCTGACGATGTTCTGAAAGCATTTAATCCATACAAGTTCGTTCCGGGTTTGAACGAAACCGAAGGCATTATCTCGTTACACTCATTTTGGAATCACCCTTAGAGTTAACGAAGATAAACCTTGCACTCTAAATCTACATCTCGAACCTATAAGTACTATTCCGTCAAACTCATTACGGAATCACCCACAGAGTTATACTGACGTATAGTTCCTACACCTCGAGTCTTCACTTGCTCCACTTGGATTCACGACCTAACGTTAATTTGGATCGATGTGGTTTTCGGATATCCAAATATGGAAACCCGATCCCGGTCTCATCGAAATCCAAAGCGTATCTTTTAAGGCCAAGTTGTTTTAAAGTTTTAAAACAGTACAATTATCTATATACACACAGATAGATAAATCATAGATTCACAATAGGAAATCAACATTATCATCACAACAGATAATCTATATTATCATTATCAAAAGTTAATCCAAATCACAATGCAACCAATGCATCCATATCACTCAACATCTCATATCTGAGATTCAAACTAATCAAGGCAAACAATATCATACATCCATATATAAGCAATGATCTATATTCACCATTTATAATTAATTTAAAGTGAATTAAATTAACTACATCATTCTCTAATTAATTTAAAGTGAATTAAATTAATTACTTTATCAATATAAATCTTGCTTACATTATCATTAATTAATTACAAATTAATCAATTAATCGATCCAATTAATCACTTTAAATAATCACCTTTGATTAATTATCTCTTAATTACATTTATGTAATTATCCATTAATTAATTTCACAAATTAATTATACTTAAATACAGTAATTAATATTTAATTACTTCATTAATTAATTAACTATAATTAATTACATTAATCCTTAATTAATTATATTAATTAATTACCTTTAATCACTTATTATTGATTAATTAATCTTAATTAATCCATCTTAATTACATCATTAATTATATTAATTAATGATTTCTAATTACAATTTAATTAAGTACCTTATTTAAATTAATTACATTAAGTAATTAATCTTAATTTAAACCATAATTGTTAATCACCCTTGATTAACCCCATTCAGTAATTAACTACCTTTAATTGCTTTACCAAACAAATTAACTACTCCATAATTAATTATCTCTAATTAATCCCTTGATTAATTCACAAAGTAATTATACTTGAATTACTTCATTATCCAATTACTTTAATTAAATACATTCAGCAATTACCCATTAATTACTTCTCTAAGCAATTTCTCTTCATTTAATTACATTAAGTAATTATACTCCATAAATCATCAAATGATTATTCTAAATTAATTAAACTGAATTAATTAACTTAATCTAATCAAATTAACCTTACTTAATTACAATTAGTAAATAATTTCCTTAATTACTTCCATAAGTAATTATACTACACAAATGATTATCTTTAAATTAATTAATCTAATTAATTATTAAAATTAATTGAACTAACTAATTATTAAATAATCCTTAGTTAATGACCTTCATTAACTATTAACAATTCATTAATTATTTTCTAAAATAATTAACTTATTTTAATCATTATTAATTACGAATTAATTAATCATTAATAACTCACTAATTAACCCTTAATTAATTAAACAATTAAGTGTCAATTAAAAACTTAATTATTCCATTATTACTTGATTAATTAATTATTAGTCATTAATTAAAATTAAATCTTCTTTAATTAGTTAATTATTTTTAATTACAAGTTAATTATTCTAATAATAATTAATCCTAAACTTTTAAGATTAACCCTTTAATTACTTTAAGTAATTATTCATTCATTAATTTATTAAAATAGATTAATTACTCATTTAATTATCATAATAATTGAATGTATAACAAACCATTAAGCTATAATTTAATTTCACCAAGTTTTAAAACCAATTTAAAACTTATACATTATATGTTAAACAATACTTATAAAAGATATTTATACAAGATTTAAAACAAATTCTTTTTAAATTCAAACATTCAAATTTTACATTATCATTCAAAACTGTTAAAATGCTTAAATCTATAAAACTTTAAATATTTTTAAATCAAAGATTCAAAATCAGATTTGAATCAGTTTAAACTTTATTTAAAACATTTCTTTGCATATTCAAATTCCAATTTAAATTCAAATTTCTTTAAAAATCGTTTTTAAACAATAAATCCCTTTAATGTTATTTTAAACAAAATTTGAATTTAAACTTATTTATATCCAGTTATGATTCAAAATAAATCTTGAATCTATAATATAAAATTAGATTTAAAACTTAATTTAAATCTTTGCTTCATACTTTTTAAATTTAAGTTTAAATTTGAGAAAAAATCAAGTTTCAAACATGAACAAATTGACTCGAGCTACCCATAATTTGCTCGAGTAAGATACTGAGTAAAACTTGAGTAACTTTTCATTCTGAAATCTTTCAACTAACAATCTACAGGTTTTATACAAACCTAGAACTGTCAACCTCACCGACCTCAACACAATGCTTCGAGTCCCATAACCCCTAGCTTCGAGCAAAACAAACTACAACTTCGAGCAATCCAAGATTTCAACCCGACATATATACGTGTACCCCTTCTTCCCAAAAATCAACATCATACCCATTCCCTCCATGCACATGCACCACCATTGTCGACACCTCCGGCGTCTCGCGACTATCCACGCATGTCAGCCATCACCTTCCAACACGTTCCCGACCATCAAATAAACCACCGAACCCCAAAATCACAATCGAGCTTCTGAGCTCGAAACTGGAACAATGGTCGAATCTAAAATTTGCTTCAATCACTCAAATCTAATCACCAGAGAAACTACAACTCCGGTCACTTCTCATTCCATACTCCATCTATCATCAATCGAAATCTGGAAGAACTCGATCTCATATTTTGATCGTGGTGTTCAAATTTCTTGAACATAGGAAAACTAGGGTTATATTCTTAGATTCAAAATTCCCATCACCTCAATGTGTTAACCCATCAACCAGTATTTTTCCTTAGATCTTCACTCATTACTCTATCACCAGAGAGAATCATGGCCACCCAGATCATCTAGAACGACAGCTACACCCAAAAATACCATTTTTGGTTAAACCAGGAATGCTCAACCATTTATAAACTAAAAATTTAAATTTTAGTTTTAAAATTCATCTCTTAGATCATGCAATCAATTGATAACCTTAAATCAAAGAATCCAAACGATTCAATTCTTATTTTCAAAAGATTGCTCTGTTGTGCTTAGTGTTTCCAAAGACATAACTATTTTATTATTTTTATTTTTATTTTTTTTATTACTGTAAAATTAAAAACTTTAACTTATATTACATACCATATTTGATTTAGACCTTAATCCTAACACATATTAAATCAAATAGATGGATATTAATAAGCAATTCATATGTCTGAAACTTAAGTGCAGATCAATGAATTTACAGTAACATGGCGCGACTACAACATTCAGTAATGAACACATAAAGAACACACACACACACTTATTTCCGGAGTAAATAAACAACTAAATTTATTACTTAAGTTTATAAATGTTACTCACCGAATTATTAATGAGCAGAGCCTCATGCTTAAGCAAAACTGGAACCTGAGTGGTGTTTTACATTTGAAGCTTCAGATGGTTTCAGATGCATGCAAGTTCCAGAGAAAATTTTTGCAGGCCTTTAAAAGCTTCAGGTTCTACTTTTATATATTTTTTTTATGACTTGAACTTCAATTTTTCTTTTTGAACTTCAAACTCAGTTGCATGTATGCTTCCAGAAAACAAAATGCATGCTAGCTTTCGGGAATTTTGCAAATTGATTTGCAATTTGATTACAAGTGAATGCTTGTTTCCAGGTTGATTTTTTTTTTGAAGAAGAAGATTTTCAGATTTTCTCACAGCTGAAGATTTTCTCAAGTTTGAAAAAGAAAAATGAGATGAGAAGAAATGTTTACATAAACTAGTATTTTATTTAATTAAAAGAAAATGAAAAAGATTTAATTGGGACACTTGTTTTAAATTTAAACATTTGTCACATTAGTTTATTTTAAGACTAACACATGCCAACAAGGATGTTTTAGAGATATACACATGTAATTTAAGTATTTTAGTTTTAATTTAAATTGTTTGTAAATGCTTTAAATCCTTAATTATTATTCTTATGTATATAAATGAGTTTCTTACATTTTTAATTTATTAAAAAGAAAATGAAACAAACAAATTATGAATATAAGCTTATTCAAATATTTCTATGTATTTATTCTTTTAAATTTTCAAACATTCAATTGAAAATCAAATTTAAATTATAAAATTCCAATTTAAAAATCAAGTTATACATATGTATATATAACTCTTATTAAAATTAAAAATAACAAATCCTATTTCTAACAAAATTTATTTATGTTTATAAAAACTAAGTATTGTCATTTTTATTCGAAAATAACAAATTAAACAATATTAAATAATTTATAAAAGAGATTATAAACAAATTAAGATCATTTGTAATTTTTATTTTAAATTCTTATATATATAAATTCAAACAATATTTAAAAATAAAATAAAACCAATCCTTTAATGTTAATCTAATTTAAATTCATATTTAAGTTAATTAAAATATAAATCTAAACAAATAAGGTTTTCCTTTAATATAAACTGTATAATTATCTATTAAATTGTTTTGAAAAGTTAAATGTTAATTTTAAATCAAATTTCCAATTTACCAAATATAAATTAAAATTAGAACATTAATTCATTTACTAAATTCAAAATCAAAGTTTATCAATTTTTCCATATATACAATTATATATATTATAAACAGAAAATAATTAATTAGCTTTAAAATGATAAAATCTACCAATTTAAATATTTATTATAAGATGATTATTATATCAATTCAAAATTTTATTGTCAAAAATTATTAAATCAAACAAATTTTTAGACACAGATTAAGAAATTATATTGCCCAATTTCCGGGATATCACAATGTTGGTATCCATGTATATGTGTATTTGGTTCTTATGAACCATCGATTGTTGTAATATGTATTCCAGACTTGTCTTCCGCTATATATCTGATATTTCTGTTCTGATGTGATTATACTATCAATGTTGTTGTTATTATAAGTTGTTCTGAATTTTTTCTTAAGCCACTGTAGTTTTGTTTTAGACTTGGATTAAATATATATCCTTGGGAGTATGTTATACAGCTCCTATCGATGTAATCAATGCTCGTCTAAGGCATAACGTACGGATGGTCGCTTCTAACAAGCCTTATTCTTCGCAAAAGCAGATGTTATTCCTTATAATTAGCCTTAGTTATTGTGAGCATAGAGGTAGGGCGTCACAGGAGCGAATGTTAGAAATTAAATGTAGAAGTTGTAATTAAAATTAACAACTTAAAAGGAAATTGCAATTAACTGAAATAATGAGAATTATCATACTTGGTTATAACATAAATATAAGAAACAAATGGGAATTTTGAATTTGTGAATTATTAACAAAAATAATAACTAGAATGGAATTCAAAATTGATATAATAATGGAAAGTGTAAATTGTTGCATTTGGGTATAAAATTTAGAATAAGTAAATAAAAGTAGGCATTTAAATTTACAAATGGAACAATGCATTGATTAATAGTAACTGAATGTAAATTAATGTAATACGGTTGATGCAAGTGATAAGTAACTAAATTAGTGCAATACCTATTAATTTAAAACAAATTGTAAGGTTATAATTGATTTAAACAAGTGAATGGGGAAATACGTTCAAAAGTATATTAATTAATGAAATAACATGTGATAAATGACAATTTGATTGAGTCAATGCTAGATAAGTAAATAAAATAATTGTGAGTTGATAATTAATGTATGAAGGTGAGTAAATTTGGCAATAGTGATAATTCGTAATTGTTACCCATTCATTTGATCTATTGAATTAGATCTAAATCAATTGCAATATTTGTTTGTCATTAATAGCCTATAGGCGAGAATCAACGTTAATTGCAACAATTGTATAAGTTAACCATTTGTTTAGTCTATTAAATTAAAACAGGTAATAAATTGCATTAAATCTAAATTTAATCTTACGTTAATGTAAATTAAGGTAATAATTGGGAATAAAATAAATTTTATTCATAAATATATAATTAGTTGAATTTAAAGAATGGAAGGCAGGATTTATTAATTTATTGGAATTTAAAGTTAAATAATTGGATTAACTGCAAATGAATGAAATTAAATATTTAATTTTTGTGTTACTTGAAATTAAGATGAAATTTGTGATTGATAATGTAACAAACCATGAACCAGTGTTAATTTCATCCGTTGGATAATAATGAAATTAATAATAGAATGAAAATATATTTTAATAGAAATTTGGAAATTAAATTTATATTTTTTGAATTTAATAAAATTGTGGTTAATACTGAAATTGACAAATAAATTAACTCTAGATTGACATTTAAATTTTTTTAAATCATTGTAAATGATTGAGAAATTCAAAGTGATAAAATTTTCAATTGTACAATCGAAATTTAAAAATTGGATTTAATTTATTATTTATTTAATTAATGTAAAAATAGCCGTTTTAGTCACTGATTCGGATTTCGACGAAACCAGTTTCATCAGATCCGCCTCGATGAATTATTGTGGGATTTTAAGTTTCGTAATGATCAGACTTGTCGTTTGATCGTACGGGCTCGAAAAGCCCAGAAATCAATTAATTGAAATCAATTGAAATCGATTTGAAATAAATTTTATCATAAATTCTTCATACGATGGAATTTGGAATTAAAACCTGTTCCATCGCGTTTAAAATATTTAAAAACATCTATTTTGATATATGGGTTGACCCAATTTCGTTACGGAGTCAAAACGGGCTTTTCGGGCCAATCATCGTTCAGCGCGTTTGTAAATTGGGTCCATCTATTCTATTTCAACCATGCCTATATATAACCTGTTATAAACCATAGCCTACCTCTATTTATCATTTGTTTGTGCGTACAATTCCATCAACTCCACCTTTTTCCAATGAATGCAAACCTAAATTTCAATTGCAATTCAAAAATCAAATGAAAATTCAATCTCCTTAAATACTATTAAATTTTATATGGATTCAAAGCTCTTAAAGAGCGTAACTCAGATCTGTAACTCGTTTTTCGATTCTACGCATTGTTTATCCAGAAATCGAAGAAATATTTTCAGCCGTTCATCACGTCGAAATCAAACTTGTCCGATCGTCAAACCGTTTCTGGGTTTTGTAGAGATCGCCAAGCGGAGTTCATCGGTGGCATTTGCAAGGTGGTTCAATGGCTAGATGTGGCAAATAAATTTGATTTGGTCAAGGCAAAATGGGCGGCGGCTGTCCCATTTTCAGGTGATCGATCGGCAAAAGGGGAGGAACGAAGGTTGTAGGCGTGGTCGGCCTGGCGACGCGCGCGTGGCGCGGTTGGTGCTGAGGGGTGGCGCGACTTCAATCGGCGACGATGGCAGCGTGTTCGTGCGTTAGGGCTCGGTAGGAGCTAGTTCACGTGTTCCTGTAGCCGAATGAGAGAATGATGACGTGGTACCTCTTTTATTTATTTTATTTCTTTTTTCTTAAATTTTGATTTCAATCGTTTTAACTGATAACTTTTACGTACGATATCCAATTCACACGTGGTTTTTTTGTTAGGATCGTGTTGAAATTCCAAACATTTTGGCACTGGTTTGGACGAATTTTGAGACTGTCAAATTTTTGGGTTTAAATTGAATTTAAATTCAATTTAAATCCAAAAGGTGAGTGTTTTAACCCACTCACAACTTCTAAAATTTCTTATATTCGTTAAATTTAATTTATGTTGTGATTTTGAATTTATTTATGACTGTTTTGTATATTTTAATCATCATCTCAGTTAATTGCATTTATTTAAATTAAATTGTTATTTAATTTATTATTGAATATAACTGCCAGTTAATTGCCTGTTAAATATTATCAGTTATACATTGGTATTGATTGACTGTTTTGGATGATGATTGTGATGGATGTATAATTTTATGATGGATGAATGGATGTTTTATTTATATCATTATACTCTGCAAGTTCTTTATTGATTTGTCATTTTTGATTCAGGATTGCATTTTGAAATGATATACAACCGTATTTTTCTTTTAAATTACGGATTGAAAGGATAGATATCTGTATCACTTGACCATAGGATAGAAAATTATATAAAGACACCGGGGTCTGTATATATAAAAATAATTTGAAATTGATTTCTATGGTTTTGGGAAGAAATATACGATTTGATAAATATTAAATTTTGATATTATATAAATATTATTTTTATATATATAGTTAAATTCTTGAATTTAAACTATGTATAAATTTGTGTAATAAAAATAAGTTTATTCATGGAGTTTGATTGTTTTACATTGTACGGTTAAGTACCAGTTTAAGATATTGTATACATAGAGTTTTAATGACTTAAATAAAAATTAAGTTGGAAGATAAATATGAAATTGATTTCAAATTTAATAAAATTAAGGATATAAAGGGTATGATTTTTATAACTTGATTTTGGTTTAGAGTGATTTGAAGGGATATCAAGTTGATTTAAATAAATATATCAATTTAAATAATTGAAAGAATATCCAGTTATTTGGAGTTTAAAAGTTTTACTTAAATGATATTGGATTCTCAAAGTAAACATTTCGAATTTCTAATCTAAATAATAGTAATTGAAATTGATATATATGGAATTATCAAAGTGTAACGACCCAGGATTTTTAGTAATTAAAATTTGAATATTTAATTAATTTTGAATATTAATAAGTGAATTTATAAGTCGAATAAGTTTTTATTTGAATTATTGGATTTTATTGGATAATTAAATCGATAATTTAATACGTTAAATTATGGAAATAATTGAAAATTGAGTTAAATATGATTGAAAATGATTGTAAAATTTTATTTTATCATATTGAAGTTAGAATGATATTTTAGAACTTTTAAAATCGAATTAAAAGTTAA
This sequence comes from Allium cepa, assembly GCA_030765085.1. Classification (NCBI taxonomy): domain Eukaryota; kingdom Viridiplantae; phylum Streptophyta; class Magnoliopsida; order Asparagales; family Amaryllidaceae; genus Allium; species Allium cepa. Next base: position 602,520,617 of record CM060945.1, on the reverse strand, counting down.
TTTGTGAAAATTGAATATTTTAATATTAAAATCGACTAGTGAAAATAGTCAATTTTTGAACAGTATCAGAATTTAACGAAACCAATTCCATTGGATCCGTAATAGTTAGTTATTACCGGATTTCAATTTTCGTGTCAATCGGAGTTACCGTTTGATCGTAGCAGCTCGAAACGCATCGAATTATTTTTAATTTTAATTTGGCGAGTTAAAATAGCCATTTTTCAAAAAGTCTCGGATTTCGACGAAACCAGTTTCATCGGATCCGTAATGTGATATTATTGTAAGGTTTCAAATTTCAAGTCGATTGGATTTACCGTTTGTCCGGTACGAATTAAAACGCCTAGAAAATCTTTTAAATCGGTTTAATTTAAATTGAACGTTTATAGCCATAACTCGCACAGATGCCCAAATTAGCTTTCGAAACCTGTTCCATTGTGTCCGGAACGCGTGAACCCTAGAAACGTTGGTTACGGCGCGTGAATCGGAGTTCGGAATTTCCGGATGAATAGTGTTCGAAAATTCTCTATAAATACACCTTAAAAATCAAAAAAAAAGAAAAAAGAAAACCCTAACCCTAAATGTTGCAGCCGCCTCCATTAGCATGAATGGCCAAAATTATCCCAACTTTCCCCACAAATTTCTTCTAATCCATGCGTTAGTTCAAGAAACTCCCAACATGAAAGATGAAGAGCACAACACGAACTAGATATCCAACGGCTATGATCGCGAATGGATTAACGGATTGACGGCAATTCCCAATTGAACGTGTGCGTTCGTGGCCATGTATTCTCGAACTACTTGCGCATATGATGGCCGAGCTTCGTGCCCTTCAAGCCGAGCGTTGAGCAAGTGGGGAGCTTCGTCGTGGAGTAGTTTGATCGACGTAAGGGTGAAGGAATTGGTCGCGTGTACTAGGGTTTGGGGGGGCGGCTATGGGTGTCGGCCTGGGGAGTTTCGCGTGTGGGGGTGAGAGATAAAGACGTGCGGTCGTGATTTACAGTGAATGAAGTCAACGGTGATGATAGTATTAGGTTTAGAATATAATAAAATTTGTAAATTTATTTTGTTTTATAATTCGTGTATCTTTAAATATATATATCTTTTTCATACGAGGTCGAAAACGCGCGAAACCAGTTGCGTTGGAATCGTATGGACGAGCATTACGCGATGAAATTGGATTGGATTCGTTTGGAGTTAGTGAAAATTTTGGATTATTCGAAATAAATCGCTAAAACAAAATTGAAATCAAGGTGAGAACTTCTCACTCAATCGAATCAGTTTCGATTTTATTTTAAATAGTTAGATTTAAAATATTTGAATGCATGTTTGAATGATGATTGTTATCTATTGATTGTTAAAATAGACATTATACGCCGTTAGTAAGCGAATGTTATTTATTAAAAACATATACCGCGAATATTTCATAAACAGTGAAATTGGTATTATATATAATAGCAATATATATATATTGGCATATGTATATATTGGAGTTATTGATTTCCCGCATTTTTTTGTTTAGCGGATGAGACCCTATTGCGCCGTTATTAAGCGGATAATATTTTAAATCCCATGTACCGCGATAATTTCGTACTGGAGCGAAATTGGTATTGTGCTAATGTTTGTGGATGCAGGAAAACAGGTTGGAGGGATCCAACTGGATTCCTCAACAGTTTTTATTTGATTTGAGATATTTTGATATATGATGGATTATCATATCGATGTATGATATCGTTGTTGTCGTGATTGACTATTTGGTATGTAGCATCATTGGACCCAGATTTTGGGATTTTAAAATGATTTTAAAGTGATTTTTTGAAAGTATACGTTTTATAAAATAATTTTGGAATTGATCCATTTTAAATAAATAAACGTTATAATTTTTAAAGTTATAAAAATTATGATTTTTGAGAAATATAGTTAAAAACTGATTTTTGAGAATATGATGCTATTGATTTTATAAAAGAGTTTAATCGGGATTTTAGAATTTATTGTAAAAAGTTTAAATATAGGATTTATAAAATTTAATTATTTTATGAATCAAAATGGTGAAATAATAAAGGAGATTAAAGATGTTTTAAAGAATAATATAAATTGATTTATATTAAGAGATTTATAAATGGATATTTATAAATTGAAATATTGACATTATAAAACGAGTTTTTATAAGTGTTTGAATGAAGTGAAAATGAATTTTGTAAATGAATGGAATTTATAAAATTATAAATGGCGAAGTTATAAATGAAATTTATAAATAGTAAGATTTATAAATTTTGTGAAATTATTAAAGAATATATTTGGATGAATAATTGAATCTTATAAGTTATAAGATTTATAATTATGAAGTTCAAAGAAACGATTTTGTAAAATAATCGTTTTATAAGCATTTAACTTATAATATGAACCTTTAGTTTATAATTGAGTTATAAATTGAGTAGGTTAATAAAAGGAATTTATAAACGTTGTTTATAAATTCGCAAACGACTTATTTTGATAAGTAAATTGTTGAAACTTATTAATGGAGTTATATTCACGTTTCTAACTGTGAATAATCCTTTAAAATAAAATGAATTAAAGGATGAAATTGACTAACGTAGTATATTCACGTTTTTGAATAGTGAATAATATGTTAAAGAAATTGTTTAGAATGTGATGTTCTAAATTAAATTAAAACGATCTAACGACGTTTTAAAATGTGTTGAGATTCGAAACCATAGATTTCAACATTCATTGGTGAAATAGACGTTTTCGAGAAATAGAAGGAAATGGTGGACTATAACACTGTTGTTATAGTAAATGATTTCCGAAAGGAAATGTTTTGTATAGTATTGGGATTTATATATATATTTTAATTTCGAATCCCTATACTAGTGATTTTGGGTTGTCGTAACAATGTTTTACGTAACATTCGTTTTGGCCCAAATAATTATGTTTAAGAGAATGATTTCCTTAAAGAATGAAATATATACTTAATTTCGATTTAAGTATATTGAATATTTTCCAAGTGTTGAAAATAAATAAAATTTGTGAATTACTTATGAATAAATAAGTATGGAAATGTTTTCCAATATAAAGTGAATATTTTGAGAATTTATCTTTTTGAAGATAAATTGAAATGAGTAATTGAAATCGTATATGCATGGATATTTTGGAATATAAATTCACTATTGAATTTATAAAAGAAAGTGGGATTGGTTTAGAAAAAATAAATATTGATTTATTTTTGAAGTGTGAAAATAATATATCTTGTGAAGATATTTTGGAAAATAAATAATTTGGAAAATTATTTGGAATCTAGTGATGTGTGCATATCTATTGATAGTTCAATAACCGACTATCAATATTTCCCTTTGAATGGGTAATTGATGTGATTTGTGTGAATGTGAATGCCACACTTATTTTTGAATAAGCGCTCACTATTCGGGTTAACCGGGAAAGGACCATGGGGTCGTATAACCCATTCCGAATATGTGATACGTCGTTGTGAATTGCATTGATGACCGGTGTTGAAGACCGAGTATTTGCGAAAGCGATAGGATGACCTATCGATTGTCTCTTCACTGGGTAGCTCCTGGTATAGAGATCTCTTAAGTGATGGGAAATTCGATCGGGATTGTGAATACCCGGATTGCAAGGGCTTCGTAAGAAGTGCCTTCGATTTTGTTCGAGCCCGGAACAGACTTGTATGGATTGTATGTCTGACATTACAAATTGAGATGTAAAGCCGATTTCTTTCAAATATATTTCTGTTGGTGGCGGGGAATTTATTCTTTAGCTTAACACCCTTCTCTGAGACGTACGAGCTCAGAGGTTATGTAGTTGAATGTTATCAACGATATATTCCCAATTTGGTAATGTGACATGCTGAGTGTTGCTGAAAATGATCATTGTGTTGATTATTTGTGATAGGATCGTTTATTTGATCGTCTATCCTGATGATCATTTCTATGATCATTTGTTGACCCAAAGCATGGCTTTTGTATAAAGTATGTTTTTGTGGACGTGACTTCGTCGAGCCTCACACCCCGTGAATGGTCAAAACAGGAAAGAAGCAGCAAGGTTATGAGGGGTAGCGCCCTTTAGGATGTGTGCATTTCCTTCTGGAAAAGGGTGGTATCATGGTATGGAGCCCAGATACTTACTCATGTTGAAAACACTTTATGATTGTGTGAATTGATTACGAGCGCTCGGTGAAAAGGTCCCAAAGGACCGGGGGATGGCATATTCGGTCAGTTGTTACTCAGTTAGGGGTAACCCGACCTTGTTTTGGTAGAGATCCGGTTTGGTTCTCGGGGATGTCCAGCCAGAGACATTCTCATGTGGCAATGGGAAGTTCCTTGGCCTGATCATTCGTTGGAAATCCAAAGAAACAATACGAGACTTGTACGGTTTTAGTTGTATAACCTACTATGGAATGTGGCGGTAACCTGCTATTGAACATAGTTAGCTATAGTAGGCATACGATAATGGTCGTATGTTGGCTAAGATTTATATTCTACTTTCGAAATATTTCCTACACTATGCACTAATAATAATATCAAATGTTCTTTTAAATGCGTATCAAGCATCTTTGACTATCATAAGGAGAAATCTCCTCCGATTCTGCGTTTGCATTGTGTGTGTGTGCGGGAGGCCTTATGGTAGTCTCATTTTTAAAAGCATTGCGGATTGACTTTAAAAATATTTCTCTATTTTGATTTTAAAGATAAATAAACTATTTTGAGTTCTCACACCAGTCACATGACTGACTCGGAGTTTATTGTTTTCCTTCCTAAACTCTGGGTGCCCACCAATTTCCACACGGGCAGTCAAGAGTTAAGGTTTATCAGGATATTCTGGATATTCTGGAGTTGCTGGAGGCAAGCTGGATGGCATGGCGTATTACTAGTATATAGTATTTCTTTTTCCGCTACACTGTATGTTGTTATTGTACACTCTGATGATATGATGAAATGAAATGTAATGTAATGTAATAACTGATATAGTTCTTTGTTTAAAGATTATTCATTTATTATTATATGTTGTTCCGCTGCGAATTGTGAAATTCTGATGTTGTTCTATTGTTTTCCGTTCCGTTCTATTTTCTTTCTGTTCTATTCTGCTATGTTCTATCTTCCATTATCTCTTCTCAATTTTCTGTTCTCTATTCCCTCTATCTTTTCTACCTTATCTATTTTCTACTATCTTCTTTTCTTTCTTCTTCTTTTCTTAAATTCTTTCTTAAACCCATAACATTTCGGGTTTCCGGCCTTCGATTTCTCGGCAGTCGATAAAGTGAGTATCGATGTTGAATTTTCGAAAGTCGAAAATTTTCGGGACGTTACATTTGGTATCAGAGCTTATGGTTAAGCGACAACCATGGTTCTGTTGGGTATTACTCATTAGAGATAGAGTCAGTAGTACTCTAGATTGAGTTTTAGTGTAATAATAGCTATGAGAGCGTATTTGTTAGTGAATATAAAATTGTTTTATATTGTGATGATTGGTTTGTTGAGTGGCATATGAACTTTCGTCAGCGTGGTTCGCAAGACTATGCCGAAGGGGTTTCTAAACACTTGAATAGAACAATTCGACACAGTATTGTTTTTGAATTGGGTAAATAAAATAATTTTATCTTGATTATATTTTATATATAAAGAAATAATTTCTCAGAATTATTAAGGTGTATATAAGTAGATTATTAATTGTTTAGTTGTTTGAATAATCTAAATTGAAGGATAATTGTATAAGCAAAAGAATTATAAGAATTGAATTATAATTAAAGTGATTTACAATTGTGAAATAAACTTATATATATGAGAAGTGAAACTAATGAATATATTTATGAATATGAATTGTAAATAAAAATGAATTTAAAGTTAAATGGAAGTATAACTTAAGTGATGTTGAATGAAGTTGATATTGATATCAAAGTAAAATATTAAAGTTAAGTGATGGATATGAACTTAAGTTATATAAATAAAATTCAACTGTTGTAGAATGAATGGATTGAATATTAATCAATTGAATGTAAATTAAGTTGATATGGAACAAAGGATATAAGTGTTAATTCATTAAAATTTAATGTTATTGAAAGTTGAATAATTGAATGAAAATCAATTTAATTAAACCAATTGAAAGCAAAAGAATTTGGTTGTAATTAATATACCTTGGTTGTTATATGATTGTCAGATGATTGTATATAATTCATTAAGTATTAATGAAATTGAAAGCTAAAGTAATTGAAATCCAATTGGAAGTTAAATGAATCTTAAATAGAATTGAATTTGAATTGGAAGTGAACCAACTTGAATATGAATTAGTGAATATAAACTAATTGAAAATGAATGTTAGTAAAAACATCCACTGTTAATGAATCAAATGTGATTATATTGAAAACCTATTTCATTGAATATTAATGAGAATATGAATGAATATATATTTGTTATGGATGCTAGTTGGTTGATGTTTGCATTTGTTGTTTTGTTGCATTTGCTATGTTGACATATATAGTTATTATGTTACTATATGTTGTATATTGATACTATTGTCTATATGCATGATTCTCATGTTGTTTGTTGAGTGATTAGTAGGTGCGGATCGCGTTTGCTTCGCATTTGGAGCTCGCTTTCGCGCTATATTAGCCGTATATGCTTGCTAATAAAAATATAAGGTACGTATCTCGGATTAAATACCGTACTTTTATACTTTTTTCCCTTCGGGATGCCTCATTACTTGATGAGATGTATATTTGTGATATATATACTGTCATTTTTTTTCGGATCGAGCCGCGCAAAGAGACTACGGCGAATTTTTCCGAAAATTTAAAGCGTTAGAATTTTTTTTGAGAAAATGGGAAAATTTTGAAAACTTTAACTTTGATTTGGAATTGAAAGTTAAACAATAGTAATTGTTTTTGAAAAGATAACTAAGTATGATTTGAAAACTTACTAAAGTTATTGTAAGAAGTTTAAATTTGTTTTTGGAAAATTAATAGATTTTGTAACTTTTCTTACTTAATAATTTCGAGGACGAAATTCTTTTAAGGGGGGAAGATTGTAACGACCCAGGATTTTTAGTAATTAAAATTTGAATATTTAATTAATTTTGAATATTAATAAGTGAATTTATAAGTCGAATAAATTTTTATTTGAATTATTGGATTTTATTGGATAATTAAATCGATAATTTAATACGTTAAATTATGGAAATAATTGAAAATTGAGTTAAATATGATTGAAAATGTTTGTAAAATTTTATTTTATCATATTGAAGTTAGAATGATATTTTAGAACTTTTAAAATCGAATTAAAAGTTAATTTGTGAAAATTGAATATTTTAATATTAAAATCGACTAGTGAAAATAGTCAATTTTTGAACAGTCTCAGAATTTAACGAAACCAGTTCCATTGGATCCGTAATAGTTAGTTATTACCGGATTTCAATTTTCGTGTCAATCGGAGTTACCGTTTGATCGTAGCAGCTCGAAACGCATCGAATTATTTTTAATTTTAATTTGGCGAGTTAAAATAGCCATTTTTCAAAAAGTCTCGGATTTCGACAAAACCAGTTTCATCAGATCCGTAATGTGATATTATTCTAAGGTTTCAAATTTCAAGTCGATTGGATTTACCGTTTGTCCGGTACAAATTAAAACGCCTAGAAAATCGTTTAAATCGGTTTAATTTAAATTGAACGTTTATAGCCATAACTCGCACAGATGTCCGAATTAGCTTTCGAAACCTGTTCCATTGTGTTTGGAACGCGGGGTAAACCCTAGAAACGCTGGTTATGGTGCGTGAATCGGAGTTCGGAATTTCCGGATGAATAGTGTTCGAAAATTCTCTATAAATACACCTTAAAAATCAAAAAAATAAAAAAAAAGAAAACCCTAACCCTAAACGTTGCAGCCGCCTCCATTAGCATGAATGGCCGAAATCATCCCAACTTTTCCCTCAAATTTCTTCTAATCCATGCGTTATTTCAAGAAACTCCAAACATGAAAGATGAAGAGCACAACACGAACTAGATATCCAACGGCTATGATCGCGAATGGATTAACGGATTGACGGCAATTCCCAATTGAACGTGTGCGTTCGTGGCCGTGTATTCCCGAACTGCGTGCGCATATGATGGCCGAGCTTCGTGCCCTTCAAGCCGAGCGTTGAGCAAGTGGGGAGCTTCGTCGTGGAGTAGTTTGATCGACGTAAGGGTGAAGGAATTGGTCGCGTGTACTAGGGTTTGGGGGGGCGGCTATGGGTGTCGGCCTGGGGAGTTTCGCGTGTGGGGTGGGAGAGATGAAGACGTGCGGTCGTGATTTACAGTGAATGAAGTCAACGGTGATGATAGTATTAGGTTTAGAATATAATAAAATTTGTAAATTTATTTTGTTTTATAATTCGTGTATCTTTAAATATATATATCTTTTTCATACGAGGTCGAAAACGCGCGAAACCAGTTGCGTTGGAATCGTATGGACGAGCACTACGCGATGAAATTGGATTGGAGTCGTTTGGAGTTAGTGAAAATTTTGGGTAAAATTAAACGTCCGTTTAATTTTATTCGAAATAAATCGCTAAAACAAAATTGAAATCAAGGTGAGAACTTCTCGCTCAATCGAATCAGTTTCGATTTTATTTTAAATAGTTAGATTTAAAATATTTGAATGCATGTTTGAATGATGATTGTTATCTATTGATTGTTAAAATAGACATTATACGCCGTTAGTAAGCGGATGTTATTTATTAAAAACATATACCGCGAATATTTCATAAACAGTGAAATTGGTATTATATATAATAGCAATATATATATATTGGCATATGTATATATTGGAGTTATTGATTTCCCGCATTTTTTTGTTTAGCGGATGAGACCCTATTGCGCCGTTATTAAGCGGATAATATTTTAAATCCCATATACCGCGATAATTTCGTACTGGAGCGAAATTGGTATTGTGCTAATGTTTGTGGATGCAGGAAAACAGGTTGGAGGGATCCAACTGGATTCCTCAACAGTTTTTATTTGATTTCAGATATTTTGATATATGATGGATTATCATATCGATGTATGATATCGTTGTTGTCGTGATTGACTATTTGGTATGTAGCATCATTGGACCCAGATTTTGGGATTTTAAAATGATTTTAAAGTTATTTTTTGAAACTATACGTTTTATAAAATAATTTTGGAATTGATCCATTTTAAATAAATAAACGTTATAATTTTTAAAGTTATAAAAATTATGATTTTTGAGAAATATAGTTAAAATCTGATTTTTGAGAATATGATGCTATTGATTTTATAAAAGAGTTTAATCGGGATTTTAGAATTTATTGTAAAAAGTTTAAATATAGGATTTATAAAATTTAATTATTTTATGAATCAAAATGGTGAAATAATAAAGGAGATTAAAGATGTTTTAAAGAATAATATAAATTGATTTATATTAAGAGATTTATAAATGGATATTTATAAATTGAAATATTGACATTATAAAACGAGTTTTTATAAGTGTTTGAATGAAGTGAAAATGAATTTTGTAAATGAATGGAATTTATAAAATTATAAATGGTGAAGTTATAAATGAAATTTATAAATAGTAAGATTTATAAATTTTGTGAAATTATTAAAGAATATATTTGGATGAATAATTGAATCTTATAAGTTATAAGATTTATAATTATGAAGTTCAAAGAAACGATTTTGTAAAATAATCGTTTTATAAGCATTTAACTTATAATATGAACCTTTAGTTTATAATTGAGTTATAAATTGAATAGGTTAATAAAAGGAATTTATAAACGTTGTTTATAAATTCGCAAACGACTTATTTTGATAAGTAAATTGTTGAAACTTATTAATGGAGTTATATTCACGTTTCTAACTGTGAATAATCCTTTAAAATAAAATGAATTAAAGGATGAAATCGACTAACGTAGTATATTCACGTTTTTGAATAGTGAATAATATGTTAAAGAAATTGTTTAGAATGTGATGTTCTAAATTGAATTAAAACGATCTAACGATGTTTTAAAATGTGTTGAGATTCGAAACCATAGATTTCAACATTCATTGGTGAAATAGACGTTTTCGAGAAATAGAAGGAAATGGTGGACTATAACACTGTTGTTATAGTAAATGATTTCCGAAAGGAAATGTTTTGTATAGTATTGGGATTTATATATATATTTTAATTTCGAATCCCTACACTAGTGATTTTGGGTTGTCGTAACAATGTTTTACGTAACATTCGTTTTGGCCCAAATAATTATGTTTAAGAGAATGATTTCCTTAAAGAATGAAATATATACTTAATTTCGATTTAAGTATATTGAATATTTTCCAAGTGTTGAAAATAAATAAAATTTGTGAATTACTTATGAATAAATAAGTATGGAAATGTTTTCCAATATAAAGTGAATATTTTGAGAATTTATCTTTTGGAAGATAAATTGAAATGAGTAATTGAAATCGTATATGCATGGATATTTTGGAATATAAATTCACTATTGAATTTATAAAAGAAAGTGGGATTGGTTTAGAAAAAATAAATATTGATTTATTTTTGAAGTGTGAAAATAATATATCTTGTGAAGATATTTTGGAAAATAAATAATTTGGAAAATTATTTGGAATCTAGTGATGTGTGCATATCTATTGATAGTTCAATAACCGACTATCAATATTTCCCTTTGAATGGGTAATTGATGTGATTTGTTTGAATGTGAATGCCACACTTATTTTTGAATAAGCGCTCACTATTCGGGTTAACCGGGAAAGGACCATGGGGTCGTATAACCCATTCCGAATATGTGATACGTCGTTGTGAATTGCATTGATGACCGGTGTTGAAGACCGAGTATTTGCGAAAGCGATAGGATGACCTATCGATTGTCTCTGCACTGGGTAGCTCCTGGTATAGAGATCTCTTAAGTGATGGGAAATTCGATCGGGATTGTGAATACCCGGATTGCAAGGGCTTCGTAAGAAGTGCCTTCGGTTTTGTTCGAGCCCGGAACAGACTTGTATGGATTGTATGTCTGACATTACAAATTGAGATGTAAAGCCGATTTCTTTCAAATATATTTCTGTTGGTGGCGGAGAATTTATTCTTTAGCTTAACACCCTTCTCTGAGACGTACGAGCTCAGAGGTTATGTAGTTGAATGTTATCAGCGATATATTCCCAATTTGGTAATGTGACATGCTGAGTGTTGCTGAAAATGATCATTGTGTTGATTATTTGTGATAGGATCGTTTATTTGATCGTCTATCCTGGTGATCATTTCTATGATCATTTGTTGACCCAAAGCATGTCTTTTGTATAAAGTATGTTTTTGTGGACGTGACTTCGTCGAGCCTCACACCCCGTGAATGGTCAAAACAGGAAAGAAGCAGCAAGGTTATGAGGGGTAGCGCCCTTTAGGATGTGTGCATTTCCTTCTGGAAAAGGGTGGTATCATGGTATGGAGCCCAGATACTTACTCATGTTGAAAACACTTTATGATTGTGTGAATTGATTACGAGTGCTCGGTGAAAAGGTCCCAAAGGACCGGGGGATGGCATATTCGGTCAGTTGTTACTCAGTTAGGGGTAACCCGGCCTTGTGTTGGTAGAGATCCGGTTTGGTTCTCGGGGATGTCCATCCAGAGGCATTCTCATGTGGCAATGGGAAGTTCCTTGGCCTGATCATTCGTTGGAAATCCAAAGAAACAATACGAGACTTGTACGGTTTTAGTTGTATAACCTGCTATGGAATGTGGCGGTAACCTGCTATTGAACATAGTTAGCTATAGTAGGCATACGATAATGGTCGTATGTTGGCTAAGATTTATATTCTACTTTCGAAATATTTCCTACACTATGCACTAATAATAATATCAAATGTTCTTTTAAATGCGTATCAAGCAACTTTGACTATCATAAGGAGAAATCTCCTCCGATTCTGCGTTTGCATTGTGTGTGTGTGCGGGAGGCCTTATGGTAGTCTCATTTTTAAAAGCATTGCGAATTGACTTCAAAAATATTTCTCTATTTTGATTTTAAAGATAAATAAACTGTTTTGAGTTCTCACACCAGTCACATGACTGACTCGGAGTTTATTGTTTTCCTTCCTAAACTCTGGGTGCCCACCAATTTCCACACGGGCAGTCAAGAGTTAAGGTTTATCAGGATATTCTGGATATTCTGGAGTTGCTGGAGGCAAGCTGGATGGCATGGCGTATTACTAGTATATAGTATTTCTTTTTCCGCTGCACTGTATGTTGTTATTGTACACTCTGATGATATGATGAAATGAAATGTAATGTAATGTAATAACTGATATAGTTCTTTGTTTAAAGATTATTCATTTATTATTATATGTTGTTCCGCTGCGAATTGTGAGATTCTGATGTTGTTCTGTTGTTTTCCGTTCCATTCTATTTTCTTTCTGTTCTATTCTGCTATGTTCTATCTTCCATTATCTCTTCTCTATTTTCTGTTCTCTATTCCCTCTATCTTTTCTACCTTATCTATTTTCTACTATCTTCTTTTCTTTCTTCTTCTTTTCTTAAATTCTTTCTTAAACCCATAACATTTCGGGTTTCCGGCCTTCGATTTCTCGGCAGTCGATAAAGTGAGTATCGATGTTGAATTTTCGAAAGTCGAAAATTTCCGTGACGTTACACAAAGAATTAATTTTAAAACGGTGGAATATTTAAAGATTTGAAATATATGAAAATTTAAATGGTTTATTTGGGGTTTTCAAATCTGTATTTGGAATTGATGTGTGAATTTAAAAAAGCTATTTATTATATAAAGTAAATCTAAAACCATTTAAATTTTAGAAGTTATGTTTCAAAGTTATGGGTTTAAATGTATTATAACTTCGAAAATGCTATGATTTTGGGAAAAATGATATATTTGGAATAAAAATGATATTATATTGATTTGGGCTTATAAATGATATCATATTGGTTTGGTTGTAAAACGAAAATGATATCGTAATTTTATGGTTTACAAATGAATATTTATTCTGTTTGAAGTATAATTATTTTAAAATGACCGCGGTGTTATGAAAACGTTTGGTTGTTGAAGAGACCGAAATCGGAAGTTGTCATACTCTCTGCGAACTCCAAAAACCACTTTAACAACCGTGTACGCGGTGGAAATTCCAGAATGAAGAAGGATGGTGGCGGCATTTACTTTGAGGTAAATACGTGGACCCGACTCCCGTAAGTTGGCATAAGGTGACTAAAACAGGAGCGATTATCGGGTTAAGAAGGTAGCACCTTTTATCGGACACATCCCTTCGATATTATACTTTGACTTTTGGATTTATTTGGTGGCCACTTTTGATTTTTTTGATTTGGGGTGTGGCTCGAGGTGGGCAGTAGCTGTGGCTATGCGTTACCACCGACCCAGAAGCGTAATTGGTATATCTACCCTGGCATTACCTAGTTGTGCCGTGTTACCTACCTTAGCGCGCCTTATACGATTTTGTTTTGTACCATACCTATGGAATGCCCTCTGACGATGCCCAGTATGGGGGAGATTACGGTACTGTATAGACTATGGGAATTTAAAAGTGTGTTAAGGGCCATATGAGTAACCCCTTAACGCTATTTTCTGTACATTATATTTTACTTTACACGCTATTATAATAGCGTATATTACTACATTCTAGATAGTTTAACGGATCCCTAGAAGGTGTGAATCCCCAACATCACTTGAGTTACTGCACTCACGTTAGACACTGGATAGAAATGTCAAATCCCGTAAACATCTCTGACACCGTTACACTCATATTTAGTTCTATTGATTTAACTCACATAAGATATTTTAGTCCCGACTCGAGTGTTTTGTCTTTTCAATTCGCTCGGGCCAGTCCGAGCATTTCAGGATTTGAAGATTTTATTCTAGAGGAAGAAGACGAAGATTTGTATTACTATTATTTGTTATATTATTCCACTACATTCATACTGTTCCGCTGCATAAATTGATATTTTATGGTATGTTAAACTCTGATATACATTGTATAAGTATAATCAAATATTTTGTAAACTGCTTCATGAATTGTATATTTGATTATTATATTTTATCGTTCCGCTGCAAGATTTTGTTTTATGCTTTTTCTTTCCCTGCTTTTTCTTTTTTACCCCATAGCAATCCGCCCTTCTGTATGGTTTAAGTCTGACGTATGTGGTTTATCGTCGATTTAAAGTGTACGAAAAGGCGAGACGTTACAACAGCTCTCTTAACTTCTGGAATAATAAAAGAAAATGCTAAGATTTAGCTTAAATAATTTGTTCCCTTGATTGGACAGTGCATTTCAATATTTTGAAAACAAAGGAAGCAGTAAATTCAAAAATTATGGTACCGTTACATCGAACGTTTTATTGTTTTCGTCACGTACCGGACCTCAAAATACAGAAATAAATATACCGTAGAGATCAGCACGACAAGACGATCAAAATGGTACACAGATATTGGTGACAGGATCATCCGATCAAATATTCGATACAGACACTGATATACGTTGCTATTCCATACGAAATAATCCAAACGGAGCTAGAAACGTCCGAAATTTGCGAAACGAATTACGCGATCTTATTCATAGTGTTCTAAATAAGTGTTCTCATGTTGACATATTTAGGTTTCGGAGAACTTTTAAATTCAACTGTAATTGACTGATTTAAACTGAATTTCTAGCGACAGATTGAACATCTATATTATTCGACGAAAATTTGCTATTTTCTATGTCTAGATGGACGCACAAAAAATATCAGATTTCCGTCATAAAATTAATTTAAAACTATATAAAATTTGCTTGAAATATTCTTTTGAAAGCTTCATTTGCAAATCAATTATCTTTAGTACTTTATACCCTTCAAAACCCATTTGTAAAATTTCTTGCTTCCTTTATAAATACCATTTATAGGTTTAAATAATACCTTTATAAATATATGAGAACTATTTAAAAACAATTATTTCCATCATTACTTATATTTACGAGGAAGCTATTGAAAATATTATTAGTTTATCTCAAGATACTTTTCAAACATTATTAATAAATCAATAATTATTTTTCTTTAAATATGTTTCATTTAATTAATCACTTCTGAAATATTTATAATATTAAAAAATTTCTATTAAACCATGCAGTATATAAATAAACAATATTTTAAAAAGGATATATTTGAAAGGGAAAAGAAGGTAGATTCGGAAAAATAGAATATAGGCGAATAAATAAAGCTGAGCAGATAAGATAGATTCAGAAAAATAGTATCGGGCATGAATAATTAATTCAAACCGTAAGAGTTTTATTTCATATATCAATACAACATTTCTTTGTTGAAAAATAAATTTGTAATAAAATACCTTTATATCGAAACAAATTTTCCTTTCGAACATACTTTTATAGCTTTATGTTTCAACAAGTTTATCCCCGTTCTTGTAGACTCTGGACATGCATTGATCAGACGCAAAGCTAGAATTCTTCAAGTACTTAGTAGACCTGTTTCAATACCCAGTGAAAATACTTGAAAAACCTTCAAAACTGATATGGAAAGTACAATAAAAAAAATCATCTCGATCGCAGATGCACAAAGGTTACGTCTGGATCCCCCAGGAAACATCCATACCTTTAAGCAATCACTGCTTTGCGAATTATGCCATGATAACCAAAACCCATGGACCGCGGGATATACAATGGTTACGCATGAATCCTCTAGGAAACATCCGTACCCTTTAAGAAATCTCTGCCTTACGGATTACGCCACGACAACAAAACCGGTAGACCGTATGATACATAACAATGGTTACGCCTGGATCCCCCAGGAAAAATACGTACCCTTTAAACAATCTCTTCCTTGTGGATTACGCTACCCAAGAAAATGACCATGGGTTACGCCATGGTAGTACACTGGAGTATCACATCCAGAAAACCAAAATCAGAGAGAATAGTATTAACTGAATGAATCCACAATGTGGCCACAAAGCGGATATCAAGCAGAAGGCACTTTCCATATCTTTACTTCGAAAATATGTTTCATGTAGTACCTTTTCAAATCAATTTCAAATATCATACTTATATAAAGTCCACTATATATAAGATACCATTTTCAAATTGAATACTTTCCAAAATCAATAGTCTATCAAACCACACTTATATAGACTTCGATTATATAAGATTTCGCTTTTAAAATTAAGTACCTTTCCAAATCAATAGTTTTCAAATCAACTTCATACTTATACAAATCAATTTTATATAAGTTCGATAACTCCCAAATCAAGTATTTGGTAAAAAAAAAGGTTCTCACTTTCAACCAATTTCAGTTCAAGTCTAGTTTCAAAAATCATGTACGATTTCACCAAATTATTTCTTTCAAATTTAATACCTTCGGTTTCAAAGTTTCCTAAATAATAGGTTTAGAAAGTAATCCAAGCTTCCAAATCAACCTAATCCAGGTCTAACAAATTCATTTCCAAAATCATCATATAATACTGGGTTTTAAATTCCAATCTATTTCAAAACCAAATATTTTTCTCAAAAATCAATTATACCCAAAATGATTACCAAGTTTGTAACCATCCATTTAAAACCTTTAAACTATTTACTTCTATTTGACAGATCCACTTTACCTTTTGAAAATTATTATTCTATATATATAATTTTATAAAAGATGTTCCAAAGTCAAAACTTTTAGAACTAAATTTTATTCGAATTTTTTTTTCTAATTAGTATAATTAAAAATAGCCTTATTCATTTACATAACAAAACATTTCAAACACATTTACTTTATCGAATGATTTACACTTTTCAAAATTACTTAGCTTTGAAAATATAGACCTCGATTTGGAAGTCCTCGAACATTCAAAATAGTCGAAGAAATCAAATTTCAAAATCCAAGTGTAGGAGACTAACAACAAAACAGTAAATAAATTTTCAATAGATAAATCCCAAACTCGAGGACCGAACACCATCTCACTTCAAATCGATTCAAATATATGCATATATCTTTCAAAATAAATAAATTATACATTGGAATTTGAAATCAAAATTTGTTTCACACAATCACTCGCATAGCAATGCTACTAGAGTGGCCTCTCCCCCACTCTTAAACTCGAAAGTCAATGTCGATGATGCGTGCACTCATCATCAAAATTATTTTCCAGCGACACAAGTGAATTCTAGACTTTTATTTTCTTAAAAACTTCTTTGAAATTTCTTTGAAATCATTGGAACTCATTTGAAGTCATTTGAAACTTTCCTTATTCAGAAAATACTTTCCAATCGTATTATTATAATTATTTTCAAAATCTTAAAACTAATTTTCAAAATACCGGAGTTCAATCTCTCAAATTTCAAATTCAAAACCCTTGCATTATAAATCATTTTTATATAAATCAAACTTCTTATATAATTTTCAAAATTCCAAATCCTTATCGAAAACATTAACACTTTTATATGTTGAATGAAATCATACTCATCAAACTAATAATTTCGATATATAAAACAATTTCTAAAATACAAACAAACCCAATTATAAAGGATGATTCAAGAATGGATTCCAAAACAAAGGTAAAGATTCAAATTAGAGGGACGTAAATCGAATAGAATTCCAAGTCAAAGATACGCTCGAACGAATATGAGATAACCAAATTTATAAAATAGAAGATGGATATACTTATAATAAATCACGGGTGACTTTAACCGGGCCAACCGTGACTTCAAAAATGAGGTCGGTGCAGAATTCTAAGGCAATTCGTCATTCGATCGCCAAAGATAGAGTTTGGCATAATAAGAGATAGCGGCACCTAAACCAAGGGATATATAAATCTCTAGTGAATCAATGTCCATTTGTAAAGGAGTTTCACCCCTTTTCCAATCATTCAAAGATTGGTGGAATCGTTGATTTTTCATAGAGATCATTCGAAGTGGAGTTATTGGCTACTCTAGAATCAAGAAGCCCGAATAGGGAGAGAAAATTATGGATTTTGGAACCGCATGTAACGTTCCAAAGTCGAAAGGAAAACCAAATCAAAGAGGAGGAAATTCAAGCTCGAACGAAAGTGATTCTGCAAATAAATTTACTACATATGCTAAGTTTGCCTAGAGCCAAAGCTCTGATAGCAACTGTAACGACCTGATATTTTCAACCATGCGCAGATACACATGCCGGACTTGAATTGCTCAAAATATCAGACGGTTAATATAAATTTTGGCAAAACTCAACATATACAGTAAATAAATCAATCTTAGAATCATAGACACAGTAATATAATAATAATCAGCGGAATAGATAAATAGTAATTCATGAAGCTACTATATAAGCATCGGAGTTAGAAATAAAATACAGCAGAATATCTCAAATATAGTGAATTCACCAGTATGAACAAATGACTTCTATGAACCAATCAACTGGAAAGGCTGAAAGCTGAATCGATAGTTGGATCTCCAAACGAAGCTCCAAACTCCAAAGGTGGGTCTCAAATGCTGTATCCCTCGGTCTGACCCAAGCATAAAGTAAAACACAAACCACTCGAGTCAAGATTAATATTCTTATATTAATAAATACAAACCAAGTGAAATATCAACTGAAATACAAGTAACCTAAAGGATGTTTGGGATAACCATCCTCTAAGGATCCGTGGAACTATCTCCAATGTAGAAATATAAGCTATCAACAACCAACCGTTATTACAACACCGTGGTCCTTTCTAAATATTATATACTTTAAACCCAAAGTATCATTTCCATTTCAATTATATATATTTCCTCAATTTCAAAATTTTGATTCAAATCAACTTGAGTTCCAAATTCTAATTTAATTCAATCTAAATTTTTTCATTTTATTTCAATTCAGTTTCTAAATAACAAATTCAAATTATATTGATTTCAAATACAGATCTGAATAACAAAATAAACCATTTAAATTCCAATATATTTCAAAGCTTTAATATTCAAAATTTTCAAAGTTGAATTTAATAGTTTCATATAGATCTTAATTTAACTTCATTATTATTAGTCAGGGAATATTTACTTAATAAATTCAATTTCATTTAGCTAGCCTTAAATTACATTTTTACTAAATATTTCCTTAAATTAATTTAAACGAGAAATATTTATTAGATTACTTAAATCAAGACCAAGGTGTCAATCATATCTTAAATATCAATTTCAATAAGTTTCAAATCATATTAATTAAATAAAATTCTTTATTGAATAAAATTTCAACTAAATTCAAATTATCTTCCCAACCTTAACTTATTCAAATTAATACCAAAGTCTATTTTTAAATACTTAAACATATTATATGTATTAGATCAATCTTACTTAAATTGAATATTATTATTAAATCTATATATATCATTACGAATTATACATAATAATATAAGAATCAACATTTATTAAAACCATATTATCTTTCCAAAACCATAGAGTTTATTTCAAAATATTTATACGTGGACCAATGGAGTCTGTATACAAATTCGTATCCTATGGTCAAGTGATACAGATATTTATCATTTCAATCTGTAATTTAAATGTATACGGGTAGATATCATTTCGACCTGCAGTACCAAATCCCATTCAAATGAAAATCGCTTAGGTTTATCATTTCAACCCATAACAAAATTTTCCTATTCTAAAGTCCGTTCAGGTATGTATCATTTCAACCCATAGTGAATTATAAACTATAGGGAACTAACAGAGTAATAACAGATAATATAATAATATAACAGGCATATATCATCAATAACAATATAATATAAACAATAGATATGGTGCCATATCCCACAGGTGAACAGTTACATATAATATCATATATATAACAATTTAAAGAACTATAGCCGCATATTTCAATTGTTATTTCAATTGAAATCAAATTTAATAAATATAAGAATGTTCATCGTGAGTGATTGCTCACCTTTCGTGGCTAGATAGATTTGACAAAGAAACGAGCTATGAATCTAGGCACGAATTTCAAAGCAAAGCACGATTGAACCCAAATTCAACGATCAATGCTGATAATGAGAAATCGATGAGAAAATCAATCGATTAAGATATAAAGAAAATGTATATATATATTATTATTACTTTATAAAAATCAAGGTTTAACTTAAGACAAATATTAAAATAGAATATATAAAATCATTATTCTTAAGACACATACATTAAAATCAAAATATATATAAATAATATTTTTATACCTTACCTTGATATTGTAAACACTTAACAATGTATATGTATTATGTAGATCGCTAATAGTATAATTGAAATCTATACCTTTATATTATATCCAGGTACCATAACAGTAAATATATATATAGTTATAAAATATAACCATAAAGTAAAATTTGTACTACAAATATAATCAAAAATCAGCCTTAAACACATACAACTTAAAGTAAATATCAAGTTGACATACACAGTGACTAAAAGAAAATGATGCTGATGTAATCAATGTATAGATTAACTTATAGCTACAAACCAAATATATATATATAACTATAAATAGTAACATACTTTTTCCTGCATACAAAATATTACAGTAATATATAATATATATATAATTACACACACATACACACATCAGAAGATTACAAAATATCTTCATCTGCATCCAAAGCAAACTCATATATACATATATATGTGTATACAATAATATATAACTATACATTATATACATACATTTTGCTTCGTCTATACCATCACATCTAGTTTGGAAAACTTAACCAGCAGACAAGACAGAAATTAAAGGCACAAGATAGAATAATATATATCATAACTTATACTTTTAAACAATCGATATATATATATATATATAGACGCATACACATATATTCTGATATGGAAAAATCATTGTGCAACCAATAATATAGCCAATGTTTTATAAAACTAACTTAGCTTAATATATGTAACATATAAACTGCACCCTTCATTTTGTAACTATAAAATGCATAGTAAACATTGATTTACACAGCATATATAAAAATATATACGTATAAACATTGGTATATTGTAGCTAAAAAAATATATACCCGAGACTGTCATACCTATAATACTAACCTACAATTACAAGCTGCGCTCAGGTTGGGCTTGACAGGAGGCCAAAGAGGAGGCGAGCATGAGAGGGGTAGTTCGAGGCTAGGCGTTGCACATAGGTTTGGCAGCAAGGCTGACGTGGCCTAGGGATGACAAGAGATAGTGGTGCGCTAAAGGCGTATGGGTAGATGGATGCACGTGATGCGGGTTATGGCGCGACCAACATAGGTGAGAGTGGGGATAGGAGGCGGGTGTGGAATTTGCCAAGGCAGCTGTCGGGTGGAGCACGAGCCAAAGGGAGGTTCAGGCCTGGGAAAAGAGGTGGAAGAGGTGGGCTGTGCGATGGGGTGAAGGCCTATGCAAGGGGAAGTGGCTAAATAAAAGAAGGAAGGGGTGTAAGAGGTAAGTCCAATGGTTCACGTTTGTGAAAACCAAGGAGAGAAGGAAAATGTAATTGAGCAAATAAAGTGACCGAGGAGGAAAGAAAATGGAAAAAGGGAAAGGAGAAAAGTGACAGTAAGCTTTGAAAATGAACAATATAAAGTTATAAAGTTGAAATAAAGTGCAATAGAAACATAAGCAATGAATTGGAAACGGTGTCAACCCCATTAATTCTGGAATAATAAAAGCAATCGCTAAGATTTAGCTGAAATAATTTGTGCCCTACATTGACCAGCGCGTTTCAATATTTCGAAAACGAAGGAAGCAGTAAAGTCAAAAATTATGGTACCGTTACATCGAATGTTTTATTGTTTCCGTCGCATACTGGACCTCAAAATACAGAAATAAATATACCGAAGAGATCAGCACGACGAGACGATCAAAACAGTATACAGATATTGGTGACATGATCATCCGATCAAAAAGTCGAAACGGACATTGATATACGTTGGTATTCCGCACAGAAAAATCCAAACGGAGCTAGAAACATCCGAAATTTGCAAAACGAATTACGTAGTCTTATTTAGATTGTTCTAAATAAGTTTTCTCATGTTGACATAGGTTTCGGAGAACTTTTAAATTCAACTGTTATTGATTGACTTAAACTGAATTTCTAGCGACAGATAGAACAACTACATTATTCGATGAAAATTTGCCATTTGCTATGTCTAGATGGACGCGCAGCAAATATCAGATTTCCATCATAATATTCTATTGTTTGATTAAATGATAGAAAATGAAGGGAAGGGGAAACTAATGGTTCAAGACGGATGCCGAAGATGCTGTTAATATGCCAGAATTAAGATAAACGATGCAGCAGCAGACCAAATTTGAAAAAACGAAAGATGACGTCTCACTCAGAAGATGGTTTAGAAATATATTGTGTAAAAGTATTCAGCTTTGGAAAATATTTTATTATCATCAAATATTAACTAATTTAAATTGAAATAAAATTTCACAAGAAAATAAATTTCAATATTATCAGATGAAAATTTACCAGTAGCTATATTTAATTAGACGTATTCCAAATATTAAATTTTTTTTTTCAAATTTTATCATTTAAAATTTCACAAAATTTCAATTAATTATGTTATTAAAACCATTTAAATTTTAGGGTCGTCACATATCGTCTTATAGGGAATGCTATTTGGTACAGGTCCAACTTCATCTTTGCATATTAACTTAGATAAGTTATTTAAAAAAAGCTTTATTATCATCTTTACTTTCTACACTTATTAATTTAACCAAGTGTTAAAATAAGCCTCATTTTATTCTTTTTCATATTATAACCTACGTTATAATCATGCTCATTACTTGACCCAAGGTTTAAGTGTGAAAATAAGCTTCTTTCATCTTTTCATTACAATTCTGCGTTATGACAAAGCCAATTAATTAGTCCAATTCTAATCATAATTGGGCATAATTTCATTCCAATTCCATTTATATTACCGTTTTTATAATTTACACTCATATTATAAATAGGCCTATCTCTTTACTTCTGTCAAATTAATATCATAATTAGGAATAATTTCAGTCATAATTCAATTTTATTACGGTCTTTATAATTTACATCTTATTTTTTGTTATTTTAGAATTCTTATAATTTAATCCAATTTCGCGTTAATTCTATTCTAATCCATACGCGAAAAAGAAGGAGATATAAAAGAAAACTGAAAATAGAATGTAACGACCCAGAATTTCTGTCATTTGAAATTCCTATATCTAATTTATTTTAAATATTTGCGAGTTAATTTTATAAGTTGAATAACCTATTTTTTGAGAATCTAGATTTAATGGGATAATTAAATTGTTAATTTAATATTTGAAATTGCTGAAATAATTGGATTTGAATTTAATGAAAATGAAAATGATTAATAAAGTTGAATTAAATTCTATTTGAATTAGAATATTGCTGGTGAACTTTTAAATTGAACTAAAAGTTAATTTGTAGAAATTGAATATTTTAATATTTAGTTAACGTGTAAAAATAGTCATTTTTGATATAGTCTCGAAGTTCGATGAAACTAGTTTCATTGGATCCATAATGTTATATTATTGTAGGATTCAAATTTCATGTCAATCAGATTTACGGTTTAGTCGTAGCAAGCTAAAACGCGTAGAAATTCGTTTAAGTGAATTTTAAATTTAAATAGACGATTCGGAAACCTATCTTCCAAATACGATCGAATTCACTCTGGATATATATTAACGCATAGATAACAGTAAATAGATTAAAATACTATAAAAAAACTGTAAATAAATTGAAAAGCAATAATTAACAGAAATAAACTAAAATTACCGAAAAGAATAGCTGAAAGGAAATAGATTGAAAATAATTCTAAAAACTGTAAATAAACTATCGAAAATGTTATTTCAAAAATCGTAGTAAAACTACAACTATTGGAAACCCTATTATTTTAAAGGGGGAATTAATTTAAAGGACAAAAATTCGTATACTTTTAGTGTAACGATCCTGATTCGACTTTCGAAAATCGGCATCCGCACTTCACTTGTACTCGAATGTCGTGGATTCAGACGCCGAATCTGGCTCGTCGGAGCTTATAACACATTAAGTATAACAACACTGTGGAAGAAAAATGAATATATCATATAACTCCAATGATACAATATCCAATGATTTACAACAATGATAACAAATACATATCAATGATCTACAACAACACAGCGGAGACACAAAGGAACCAACAGCGGAAATAACTTGAACTCCAAATAGAACTCCATTATCTGCAACTCCATCACAAATCCCTAATCCGAAGATAGCTCGAACCATCATCGTCAATGACTTAAGCAAAGCCAGCCATCCAAAGATTAAAGAAGATTCCCAAAGACTCAAGGCTACCAAATCTACACCCACTATTTGATTATCTAAATAACCCAACTCTAGATTGTCCGTGTGGAAAATTGTGGGCGCCCAGAGTTTAGGAAGGGAACGATAAACTCCAGGTCAGTCATGGGACTGGTATGAGTAAACAAAAAAAGTTTTCTTTAAAACAAACAATAAAAGAATTTAAAACATTGAAATCCACAATGCCTTTTGAAAAATGAAACTAGCATTAGGCCTCCCGCCGCACACACCATGCAAACGCAGAATTGGAGGAGATTTCTCCTTATGAGAGTCAAAAATGCTTGATACGCGAAAACCATTTGGTATTATTATTAGTGCATAGTGCCGAAAACCTTTTGAAAGTATAATATTAATCTTAGCCAGTATACAACCATTATTGTATGCCTACTATAGCCACCATCTAAATAGTTGTGACAACCCGGAATTTCTAAACAATTTAAAATGGAATAATTAATTTATTTTAAATATTTAAAAGTTAATTTTTAACTTGAATTCAAATATCACCATTTATTTGAGAATTAACTTTTTGAATTAAATAACTTGAAGTTGGGTAAAATGTAGAATCTGGAGTTTTAAGCCTATTAAAAATAATTTGAAGACTTATAAAATTTATAATGATGATATTGAAAATAATAGAATAGTTGAAAATTAATTTAAAGGTAATGTGTTCGGTTTTAATAATATATCGTTTAAATTGACATTTAAAAATAGCCTTCCGAGGAACAATCTCGGAATTTGACGAAACCAGTTCCACTGGATCCGTAATAGTTAGTTATTACCGAATTTCAATTTTCGTAGCAATCGGAGTTGTCGTTTGACCCTTGCAGCGCAAAACTCTTAGAACTTATAACGACCCAGAATTTCTGTCAATTTAAAATTCGTATATTTAATTAATTTTAAAATATTAATAAGTGTAATTTATAAGTCGAGTAATTTATTTTCGAATATTGGATTTAATTGGATAACTAAATCGATAATTTAATAGTTGAAATTACAGAAATATTTGAAAATTGGATTAAATAAGATTGAAAATGATTTGTAAAATTTTATTTAATCATGTTGAAGTTATAATGATGTTATAGAACTTTTAAAATTGAATTTAGGGTTAATCTATGAAAATTGAATATTTTAATATTTAATCGACTAGTGAAATTGGCCATTTTTCAAACGGTCTCAGAATTGGACGAAACTGTTTTCATTTGATCCGTAATAGTTTTTTATTATCGGATTTCAATTTTCGTCGTCATCGGAGTTTCCGTTTGACCGTGACAGCTCGAAACGCATCGAAATTGTTTTAATATTAATTTGGTGAGTTAAAATAGTCATTTTTCAAACAGTCTTGGATTTCGACGAAACTAGTTTCATCGGATCCCTAATGTGATATTATTGTATGTTTTCAAATTTCGTGTCAAACGGATTTACCGTTTGTCCGGGGCATGCCAAAACGCCTAGAAATTAGTTTAAATCGGTTTAATTTAAATTGATCGTTTATTGCCGAAACTCGCATAGATGATCGAATTAGCCTCCGAAACACATTCCATTGTGTTCGGAACACGGGTTAAACCTTAGAAACGCCAACCGGCATGCTTCGTTTGGAGTTCGGAAAATTCGGGACGAATAGTGTTCGTTATATTTTCTATAAAAGCCCTTCACTCTTCACATTTGCAAAAAATTCTAGAAACCCTAGGGTTTTAAACAGAGCCGCCACTTTATGAAAGGCCGAAAATCAATCTCCTTCCTCCCTCATTTTCTCTAAATCTATGCATCGAATCGAGAAGTTGTCAACTAGAAAGATGTAGAGCACTCTACGATCTTGAAGATCAACGGCCATGATCGTTTCGGATGCCATAGATCATCGGCAAATCGAGCTCAAAGGCTTGCGTTCAAGCACGTTTCCCGAGCAATATAGGTGGCCGAGTTTCGAAGGGCTAGGGTCGGTGGTGTAGCACATGATGGCGCGCGCATTGGAGGTGGTTGATCAACCTAAAGCTAGCTGTGGTGGTCGCGGCCTGGAAGAATTTGATTGTGCGTTTGGGTTACTTGCGTGCAAAATTTACTGGTTGAGGGAGAAACATAAGTGCGACCGAGATTTGATGCTCCAGATTTCAATGGCCGTGATGACGTCTAGGTTATAAAATTATAAATAGATTTGTAAATTATATATATAATAAATCGTGTAACTTTAAAAATTTATATCTTTTTGATACAAGGTCGAAAACGTACGAAACTAGTTGCTTTGGCTTCGTTTCGTCGAGCACTACGCAATGGAATTGGATTGGAGTCATTTGGAGCTAGTGAGAATTTCGAGTAAAATTAAACGCACGTTTAATTTTATTCGAGATAAAAAGCTGAAACGAAATTGAAAGCAGGGTGAGAACTTCTCGCTCAATCGAATAATTTCGCTTTAAGTTTTAAATAGTTAGATTTAAAATTGTTTATTGAATGTTTGAATGTTGATTGTTATCTATTGGTTGTTAAAATAGACATTATACGCCGTTAGTAAGCGGAGGTTATTTATTAAAAACATATACCGCGGATATTTCACAATATGGTGAAATTGGTATTATTTATGTACTTGGAGTTGATTTTCCGCATTACATAGCGGATGAGACCCTATTGCGCCGTCTATTAAGCGGATAATGTTTTGTAAATCCCATATACCACGATATTCCGCTTTGAACGGAATTGGTATTGTGCTAATGTTTGTGGATGCAGGGAAACAGATTGGAGGGATCCAACTAGATTCCTCATCAGTAGTTATTTAGTTGCAGATATTGTGATGTTTGTTGATTATCATATGATGATATACGATGTCTGTTGTCGTGATTGACTATTGGGCGTTGTTGCATCATTGGATCCATTTTTGAAGTTTTAAAATAATGATTTTTGAGTTTCAAAGGAATTTTAAAGTGATCTTTCAAAGAATACGTTTTATTAAACTTTTGAATTGATTCATTTTAAATAAATAAACGTTAAAATTTCAAAGTTATAAAAATTATGATTTTTGGTGAAATATAACCAAAGTGTGATTTTTGGAATAAACAGTTAAGTAATTTATAAAATGGTTTAAATAGGGATTTTTGAATTATTAAAAACGATGTATATAAAATATTTATAATATTGAAATTTAATAAATTAAAAATATTGTAATATAAAATGAGTTTGTTAAGTGTTAAAATGAAGTATAAAAATGGATTTTAAGTGAATGAAATTATAGACTTTTAAATTGAGAAGTTATAAAATGAATAGATGTTGTAAAATAAAAGATTTTAAGTAATTAACTTATAAATCGGATTTTTGCATTTAAATTGAAATCTTTGATGAAGCATAAATGGTTTATAGATGAGATTTATAAGATATATATTTTATAAATCGAAAATAATGGAATTTTAAAAGGAGTTCTGTTAATGTTGAAAATAAAGCTATAAATGAAATCTTATAAGTAATAAGATTTATAATTTGTAAAGTTTTAAAAGAACGACTTGTAAATAAATGAATTATAAGTATTTAACTTATAATATGGACTTTTGGTATATATTTGAGATATATATAAATTGAATTGGATTAATAAAGGAGATTTATAAATCGAAGTTTATAAATAGAAATGGAATTTATGGACATTGTTTATAAATTCGAAATCAATGGAATTTGATAAATTGAATATAGAAATTTATTAAAAGAAGCATATTTGTGATTTTGGATAGCGAACTATTCTTTGTATAAAATGTGTAGAAAGATTGAAATTTGGTTAGTGAAGTATATTCACGATTTTGGACCGTGAATATATTATTAAAGAAAATAGAAATGTTTTTGGGAAAGTGATATTATAAAATGAAGTTAATTGTTTTAAAGAGGTTTTAAAATGTATTTACTGTCGATACCATAGATTTCAACATTCATTGTTGAAATAGACGTTTTCGAAAAATATAAGGAAAGGGTAGACTATAACACTGTTGTTATAGTAGATGATTTCCGGAAGGAAACGTTTTATATAGTATTGGGATTTATATATTTATCTTAATTTTGAATCCCTATACTAGTGATTTTTTGGTCGTCGTAACGATGTTTTATGTAACATTCGTTTTGGCCCAAAAAAAGGTGTTTAAGAGAATGATTTCTTAAAGAATGAAATATATACTTAATTTCGATTTAAGTATATTGAATATTTTCCAAGTGTTGAAAATAAATGGATTTGTGAATTAGTTATTATTAAATAAGTATGGAAATGTTTTCCAATATGAAGTGAATGTTATGAGATGTTATCTTTTAAAGATAAATTGAAAATGAATATTAGAAATCGATTTGGAAATCGTATTTTCATAGGTTTTTTCGAATTGTAAATTCACTATGGAATTTAAAAGAAAGGAAATTTGTTTAAAAATATACGGTGATTTATTTTTGAAGTGTGGGAATGAATTTACGGATTTGGAACGTAAATATAAAGTAAATCGGTAAGGATTTATTTAATTGGTTTAAATGAACCATTTTGAAATGAAAGTATTTCCGCGTAAGGAAAATGATTGAAATTTGTTTTCAAAAGTGGTAAAGGTGAAGGCCTTATGGTAGTCTCATTTTCTAAAAAAAGCATTGCGAATCTATTTTAAAATTATCCTCTGCTTTGTTTTAAAGATAAACTGTTTTAATTTCTCACACCAGTCCCATGACTGACTCGGAGTTTATTGTTTTCCTTCCTAAACTCTGGGTGCCCACCAATTTCCACAGGGGCAGTTAAGAGTCAGGTTTATCAGCATATTCGGGAATTCAGGAGTTGCTGGAGACAAGTTGGATGGCATGGCGTATTCACTAGTATATAGTATTTCTTTTCTGCTGTTTGTTGTTGTTTGCTGTTGTACACTCTGATGATGAAATGTAATAACTGATATAGTTCTTTGTTTAAAGATTATTCAATTATCTATTATATGTTGTTCCGCTGCGATATGTGAGATTCTGTCATTGTTTCTGTTGTTTTCTTCTTCTTTCTCTCTTCTTCTATCTTTTACCTCTTCTTTAACCCTAACGGTACGGTTTTCCGGCCTTCGATTACTTGTCAGTTGATATAGTGGACGTATTGATGTTGGTTTTCGAGCGTCGAAAAGTCGCAATCTTCACATTTGGTATCAGAGCTTATGGTTAAGTGACAACCTTAACTCTGTTGGGTATTGGTCATTAGAGATAGAGTTAGTAGTACTCTAGAATGAGTTTGAGTGTAATAATAGATACGAGCGCGTATTTATTAGTGAATATAAAATGTTTTATAATGTGTTTGCTTATCCGTTGAGCTGTTTGTGAATTCTGGTCGGTAGATGGGACGCCATATTATCGATAGGGATTTCAAAAAACTTAAATGAGGCATGTCAACATAGTATTATTTAAATTGGGTAAATGAAATAATTTTACCTTGATTATATTTTATATATAAAGGAATAATTTTTCAGAATTATTAAAGTGTATATGAATTGATTGTTTGGTTGTTGAAAATGAAAGATATATGCAAGTTAATAAAAGCAGTTTGAATAAGTTAAATAAAACATATTGTAAAAGAATGAATTGTATAAGCGAAGAATTATAAGTATGAAATTATAATCAAAATGATTTACACTTGTGAAATAATCTTATATATATAAGAAGTGGAATTATATAAGTAAAAGACTTATAAATGTGATTTATAATCTGAAAATAAAATTCCAAAGAAGTGTTTTGGAAGGATTTGAAATTTTGGAAAAAAAATTTGGAGAAATTAAAGCTCTAAACTCTTTTCGGTCATTGGAAAATAATTCAAATGATGATCATGACATCATTGGTGTTCATTTTCGGGTTTCCAAAAGAGGGATTGCTGCCAAATTGTTTTAAATGTAAGTTTTTGGAAAATTTGAGTTTGGGTTTTGAAATTCAAAGGATAATTGAATTGATTTCAAAAATGGTTTTGAAAGGTTGAAAAGACTCTGGAATCCTATTTAAATTTTTTATGGGAATGATAAATGAGTTGATAACTTATACAATTTGAATTTTTGATAGAAAAAAATTTACCTTAAAGAATGGAGTTAAATTAAAGTAAGTATATCAATAAATCCAAGTGGTAGTTGTTGAATATAAGTTGTATAACTTATGAAATGAGAAGATGAAAGCGAAATCAATTATTAAAATGGTTAAACAATTTGTTAAGCAAAACAAAATCTGAATTTGATGGTGATATGAGATAACAAATTTGACTTGCTAAAGGTTAAATAAAATTTTCTTTAAAATTAAAAAGTGAATATTTTAAAATTTGTTTCAAATGGTTAAGTGTGGAAAATTATATATATCTTGTAAAGATATTTATGAGAAATTTGAACAATTAGTTCAACTTGAAATTTTTCAAAAAGATTGAATCTTGAGTTAAATTGAGTTTAACTTCGACACCAAAAACAATATAAGTTAAGCTTTGAATTTCGGATAGTCGATTGGGATTGTATGTCTAACATGGTGAATTGATGACATAGCAATTGATCTCTATTAAATATATATCTGTGGTGGCGGAGAATTTATTCTCTTAGCTATACACACCCTTCTCTGAGACGTACGAGCTCAGAGGTTATATATCAGCAGACATCAATTATGTGTTGAGAATTGACGATGTAACGTGAAATCCAAATCGAGTGTGAAATCGATAATGAATTGGATTATGAATGTGAATTGGGTTTGAGATAACCTTAAATTTTCAAATCGATTTAGAGGAAAATTTTAAATTGGTTACGAGATGGAAAATTTAGAAATCCTCTATTTGTTATGGTATGGGATATTGTGGTCTTCGGAACTTATATATGTGAATGTAATAATTCGAAAACCATCAGTTTGGAAAGTCATTATTATGAAAATCCTATGTAAGTTTACAAAGGTATGATATGTACGAAATGTGAAATGAAGTACTATATGTATATGACATTATGTTTTCTAAACTGAGGATGTGGAAAAGTACCTTCCATTTAAAATTTTTGAAGGTGTTGGAACTCGGTATGAGTGTCCATTCGAAATTCGTAGCTATGTAGAATTTCCATAAGTTGGAGTATCCATTTGGATTAGAATCCCTCATAATGGATCATCGTGATGGGATCATGTGAATTGATGATGATGTATGCTAGCGTAATTTGAGGGGCGTGATGCCTACAGTTAAAAGCGATTCCACTGGGATAGTGGCGCAATCGCCGTGTAAACTGCGATCTAGATGCCAAAGCGTAATTTAGGGGCGAGATGCCTACGGTCACAAGCGATTCTACTGGGATAGTAGCGTAACCGCCGTGTGAACTGCGATCTATGGCAACAACCATGGCGAAATTCAAGAGATGTGAAATCTACAGATTACAAGCGATTCTACTGGGATAGTAGCGTAACCGCTAGGTAACTGTGGTCCATGTGGGAACGTGCTTTGCATATCCATTTTTTAAAAAGATTTTTAAGTATTTTCACTGGGAGTTGAAGCAAGTTTATTTAGTACTTGGAGATTTTTAGTCCTGCGCCTGGCCAGCGTATGCCTAATGTCTGTAGGAACGACAATAGACTTGTTAAACTTCGAGTTAGCAAGTATTTTCAAAACTTTAAAATAGCAAATCAATAGTCTGAAATTAAAATTGCATAATTCCAACCTAATGAACTAAGGAAGAAGATCTTTAAAATGTTTTGAAGGTCCACAGCTTTGGAAAAGTTATAATATGCAAATCTCTAACATGAAGAATTTCAAGCTTAAATCTGAATTTTGTAAGTCGAAAATTTTGGTAAAAGACTTTTGCGTCTTGATTGTAGAAATAAACAAACAAAAGGAGATAATGAACAAAGCTAGTGAGGTAAAACAAATGGAATGTTAATTAATTGGATGTAAATAAATTGAAATGAAACAATGAATATAAGTGTTAATTCATTAAAAGCCAATGTAATTGGAAGTTGAAAAATTGAATGAAAATCAATTTAATATAAATCAATTGCAAAAAAAAGTGTTGAACCGAATTGAAAGTAAATTAAATAAATTTAGTTATGTTAAATGTACATTGGTTGTTATTTGATTGTTAATTGATTGTATATAAATTTATTAAGTGTTAATGAAGTTGAATTGATAAATTTGAAGTTAAGTAATTGAATTCAAATTGAAAATGAATTTAAATAGAATTTAATTTGATTCAAATTGGAAGTGAAATAATGTAAATATAAATTAGTGAATATAAATTAATTGGAAATGAATAAAGGAATGTTGATAAAACATCCAATGTTAATGAATCAAATGTGATTAAATCCAAAACCTGTTTCATTGAATATTAATGAGAATATGAATGAATATTTATTGGTTATGGATGCTAGTTGAATGCTAGTTGGATGATAGTTGGTTGATGGTTGAATATATTGCTTTTGCTGCATTTGCTATGTTGGCATATATAGTTGTTATGTTGTTATATGTTGTATATCGATACTATTGTCTATATACATGTTTCTCATCGGTTTGTTGAGTATTTAGTAGGTGCGGATCGCGTTTGCTTCGCATTTGGAGCTCGCTTTCGCGCTATATTAGCCGTATAAGCTCGCTAATAAAATATAAGGTGCATATCTTGGATTAAATATGGTACTTTTACACTTTTTTCCCTGCGGGTATATACTGTCATTTTTTTTGGGATCGAGTCGCGCAATGGAGACTCTGGCGAATTTTTCCGAAAATTTAAGGCGTTAGAAAATTTTTGAGAAAATTGAGAAATTTTTGAAAACTAAGTATGATTTGAAAACATAGTAAAGATTTTGTAAGAAGTTTAACTATGAATTTTGGGAAAGTTAAACAATTAAGAGATTTCAAAAATCCAATTTGAATGATTTGTTTTCGAAAGTTAATGGATTATGTAACTTTTTCTTACTTGGTAATTTCGAGGACAAAATTCTTTTAAGGGGGGAAGTATGTAACGACCCAGAATTTCTGTCAATTTAAAATTCATATATTTAATTAATTTTAAAATATTAATAAGTGAAATTTATAAGTCGAGTAATTTATTTTCGAATATTGGATTTAATTGGATAATTAAATCGATAATTTAATAGTTGAAATTACAGAAATAATTGAAAGTTGGGTTGAATATGATAGAAAATGATTTGTAAAATTTTATTTAATCATGTTGAAGTTATAATGATGTTATAGAACTTTTAAAATTGAATTTAGAGTTAATCTGTGAAAATTGAATATTTTAATATTTAATCGACTAGTGAAATTGGTCATTTTTCAAACAGTCTCAGAATTGGACGAAACCAATTTCATTTGATCTGTAATAGTTTGTTATTATCGGATTTCAATTTTTGTAGCAATTGGAGTTTTCGTTTGACCGTGGTAGCTCGAAACGCATCGAAATTGTTTTAATATTAATTTAGCGAGTTAAAATAGTCATTTTTCAAACAATCTCGGATTTCCATGAAACCAGTTTCACCGGATCCATAATGTAATATTATTGTATGGTTTCAAATTTCTTGTCAATCGGATTTACCATTTGTCTGAGGCAAGCCAAAACGCCTAGAAATTAGCTTAAATCGATTTAATTTAAAATTGACCGTTTATTGCCGTAACTCGCACAGATGATCGAACTAGCCTCTGAAACATGTTCCATTGTGTTCGAAAAACGGGGTAAACCTTAGAAACGCCAACCGGCACGCTTCGTTTGGAGTACGAAAAATTTGGGATGAATAGTGTTCGTTATATTTTCTATAAAAGCCCTTCACTCTTCACATTTCCAAAAAATTCTAAAAACCCTAGGGCTTTAAACAGAGCCACCACTTTATGAAACAACGGCCGAAAATCAATCTCCTTCCTCCCTCATTTCTCCAAATCTAAGCATCGAATCGAGAAGTTGTCAACTAGAAAGATGTAGAGCACTCCGGGATCTTGAAGATCAACGGCCATGATCGTTTCTGGTGCCATAGATCATCGGCAAATCGAGCTCAAAGGCTGTACGTTCAAGCATGTTTTCCGAGCAATATAGGTGGACGAGTTTCGAAGGGCTGGGGTCGGTGGTCTAGCACATGATGGCGCGCGCAATGAAGGTGGTTGATCAACCTAAAGCTAGCTGTGGTGGTCGCGGCCTGGAAGAATTTGATCGTGTGTTTGGGTTACTTGCGTGCGAAATTTACTGGTTGAGGGAGAAACATAAGTGCAGCTGAGATTTTATGCTCCAGATTTCAACGGCGGTGATGACGTTTGGGTTATAAAATTATAAATAGATTTGTAAATTATATATATAATAAATCATGTAACTTTAAAAATTCATATCTTTTTGATACGTGGTCGAAAACATACGAAACCAGTTGCGTTGGCTACATTTCGTCGAGCACAACGTAATGGAACTGGGTCGGAGTCATTTGGAGCTAGTCAGAATTTCGGGTAAAATTAAACGCACGTTTAATTTTATTCGAGATAAATAGCTGAAACGAAATTGAAAGCAAGGTGAGCACTTCTCACTCAATCGAATAGTTTCGATTTAAATTCTAAATAGTTAGATTTAAAATTGTTGATTGAATGCTTGAATGTTGATTGTTATCTATTGATTGTTAAAATAGACATTATACGCCGTTAGTAAGTGGGGGTTATTTATTAAAAACATATACCGCGGATATTTCACAGTATAGTGAAATTGGTATTACTTATGTACTTGGAGTTGATTTTCCACATTATATAGCGGATGAGACCCTATTGCGCCGTCTATTAAGCGGATAATATTTTATAAATCCCATATACCGCGATATTCCGCTTTGAACGGAATTGGTATTGTGCAAATGTTTGTGGATGCAGGGAAACAAATTGGAGGGATCCAACTGGATTCCTCACCACTAATTATTTAATTACAGATATTGTAATGTTTGTTGATTATCATACGATGATATATGATGTTTGTTGTCGTGATTGACTATTGGGTGCTGTTGCATCATCAGATCCATTTTTTAAGTTTTAAAATAATGATTTTTGATTTTAAAAAGAATTTTAAAGTGATCTTTCAAAGAATACGTTTTATTAAACTTTTGAATTGATTCATTTTAAATAAATAAACGTTTAAATTTCAAAGTTATAAAAATTATGATTTTTGGTGAAATATAACCAAAGTGGTATTTTTGGAATAAATAGTTAAGTAATTTATAAAATGGTTTAATTAGGGATTTTCGAATTATTAGAAACGATGCATATAAAAGATTTATAAAATTGAAATTTTATAAATTAAAAATATTGGAATATAAAACGAGTTTGCTAAGTGTTAAAATGAAGTATAAAAATGGATTTTTATGTGAATGAAACTATAGACCTTTAAATTGAGAAGTTATAAAATGAATAGATGTTGTAAAATATACAATTTTAAGCAATTAACTTATAAATCAGATTTTTGCATTTAAATTGAAATCTTTGATGAAGCAAAAATGGTTTATAGATGAGATTTATAAGATATATGTTTTATAAATCGAGAATAATGGAATTTTAAAAGGAGTTCTGTTAATGTTGAAAATAAGGCTATAAATGAAATCTTATAAGTAATAAGATTTATAGTTTATGAAGTTTTAAAAGAACGACTTGTAAATAAATGAATTATAAGTATTTAACTTATAATATGGACTTTTGGTATATATTTGAGATATATATAAATTGAATAGAATTAATAAAGGAGATTTATAAATCGAAGTTTATAAATAGAAATGGAATATATGGACATTGTTTATAAATTCGAAATCAATGGACTTTGATACATTGAATATAGAAATTTGTTAAAAGAAGCATATTTGTGATTTTGGATAGCGATCTATTCTTTATATAAAATGTGTAGAAAGATTGAAATTTGGTTAGTGAAATATATTCATGATTTTGGACAGTGAATATATTGTTAAAGAAAATAGAAATGTTTTTGGGAAAGTGATATTATAAAATGAAGTTAATTGTTTTAAAGAGGTTTTAAAATGTATTAACTATCAAAACCATAGATTTCAACATTCATTGTTGAAATAGACGTTTTCGAGAAATATAAGGAAAGGGTAGACTATAACACTGTCGTTATAGTAGATGATTTTCGGAAGGAAATGTTTTATATAGTATTGGGACGTATATATTTATCTTAATTCCGAATCCCTATACTAGTAATTTTTTGGTTGTCGTAGCGATGTTTTACGTAACATTCATTTCAGCCCAAACAAATGTGTTTAAGAGAATGATTTCTTAAAGAATGAAATATATACCTAATTTCGATTTAAGTATATTGAATATTTTCCAAATGTTGAAAATAAATGGATTTGTGAATTACTTATTATTAAATAAGTATGGAAATGTTTTCCAATATGAAGTGAATGTTTTGAGATGTTATCTTTTAAAGATAAATTGAAAATGAATAATAGAAATCGATTTGGAAATCGTATGTTCATAGATATTTTGGAATTGTAAATTCACTATGGAATTTATAAAAGAAAGGAAAATTTGTTTAAAAATATACGTTGATTTTATTTTGAAGTGTGGGGATGAATTTACGGATTTGGAACGTAAATATAAAGTAAATTGGTAAGGATTTATTTAATTGGTTTAAATGAACCATTTTGAAATGAAAGTATTTCCACGTAAGGAAAATGATTTAAATTTGTTTTCAAAAGTGGTAAAGGTGATGGCCTTATGGTAGTCTCATTTTCTAAAAAAAGCATTGCGAATCTATTTTAAAATTATCCTGTTCTTTGTTTTAAAGATAATCTGTTTTAAGTTCTCACAGCAGTTCCATGACTGACTCGGAGTTTATTGTTTTCCTCCCTAAACTCTGGGTGCCCACCAATTTCCACACGGGCAGTTAAGAGTCAGGTTTATCAGGATATTCGGGAATTCAGGAGTTGCTGGAGACAAGTTGGATGGCATGGTGATTCACTAGTATATATTATTTCTTTTCCGCTGTTTGTTGTTGTTTGTTGTTGTACACTCTGATGATGAAATGTAATAACTGATATAGTTCTTTGTTTAAAGATTATTCAATTATCTATTATATGTTGTTCCGCTGCGATATGTGAGATTCTGTCATTGTTTCTGTTGTTTTCTTTTTCTTTCTCTCTTCTTCAATCTTCTACCTCTTCTTTAACCCTAATGGTATGGTTTTCCGGCCTTCGATTACTTGTCAGTTGACACAGTGGACGTATAGATGTTGGTTTTCCAACGTCGAAAAGTCGCTATCGTCACAGAACTATTTTATCGGTTTAATTTAAAACTGATCATTTACTTCTGTAACTCACGCATATGATCGAATTAGCTTCCGAAACACGTTCCATCATGTTCGGAACGCCGATAAAACTTTATAATCGCCTAGCGGCATTCCTTAAGAGGAGTTCGAAATTTTAGTTGCAATTAACGGGGCATTCTGGAAGCTTTATAATATAATAAAAATTAAAACCTATACTTGTACTTAAGAAGCCTTCCACCAACCTATATCTTATCCCCGTCTTCCTCTCAAATCTATAAGTAGAAAAATCGAACTCATAAAATGAAGAAAAAAAATGGCGACGCGGAGCTTAATCGAGCTTGAACTCGGCAACGGGGAGAGAGGGTATCTGCTTGCGACTAAGTCGTGACTGGGCAGCAGGAAGAGCGATGGCTCGAATAGGAAGTCGAGCTAGGATTTTCGAGTATCACTGTTCGACCATTAAGTGAAGTCGCGTGTGGCGTTTGGGGTTTGCGAGGCCGGCGGTGGCTTGGAGGTGAAGGAGTTCATGGGTACGAAGAAGGCCTGAAGTGAGGAATTTATGCTCGATGGCGATGCGTGGTGGAGGAGCGGTTGAGGGCTCGCGATCGATGGTGTGTAATCTTCGATCTATATAACTGAGCCGCTGTTATGAATTTGTGGAAGCTTTAATTACTTGGTTGTTGTTATCTATCTTTGTTGTTTGAAAGAAAACAATTTTAAGTTTGAAAATATATTTGAAAGAAAACATTTTAAATGTGTTTGAGAATGATCGGTAAATCTGTTATGAAATGATTTTTTTTATCTTAAAAGTTAATTTAAAATTTAATGATTTGAAATTCATTAAATTGTTAAGGTAAATAAAGGGTTAAATAAATAAGTTAATTAATTAATGATATGGATTAATTAATTATGTTATTAAGGTTTCTAAATTAATGATTTGGATTAAGGTTATTAATTTAAGGTCAAATTAAATGGAAATTGAGAATTGTTAATTAAATAAGTTTGGATTGTTAATCGATGATTAGGAATTAGTTAAGCAAGTAATTAAAGATAAATTTAGTTAAAATTTAGAAATTAATTATGTAATTAGAAATTAATAAATTTGTAATTAAGAACTAATTAACTAATTAATTTGTGATTATGTGATAAATTAAAGTACAGTACTTAGAGAAGTAATTAAAGGATTGGTTAATGAATATAGCTAATGAAAGACCATTGGTTAAGGGTTATTAAATTATTTATTAGTATGATTAATTTAAGGTAATTAACTTTATTAATTAATTAAGGATAATCAGTCGTGAAATTTGGTAGGTATAATTACTTAATGTAATTTATAAAGTTTAATTACTTGGTGAAGTAATTAGTGATAATTGTTGGATGTAATAAATTAATGG
Organism: Allium cepa; assembly: GCA_030765085.1. NCBI lineage: Eukaryota > Viridiplantae > Streptophyta > Magnoliopsida > Asparagales > Amaryllidaceae > Allium > Allium cepa. The sequence goes on along the minus strand of CM060945.1, from coordinate 602,481,729 downwards.
ATGATCAATAAAAGGAAGTAATTTGGATTTAAATTACTTGGTGAAATTGATGAGAAGGATAATTACTTAGTGGACGTAATTGAAGGTTAACTTATCAGGGGATTAATTAGAGATACTTAACTATCCTTTAAACAATTAGACTAAGTGATAAATGTAAGATGGATAATTAAGGAATGATAAATTAATGGATTGTAACAAATTATTGTTAAGTAAGCAAGATTAAAATGATTAAAATAAATAATTTTATTTATTAGAAACGGGTGGCTAATGAATCTTGCTTATGAATGATTGGTTGATATTACTGATCTGGAATGTTTCTGTATTATGAGGTTGTAACGATCGGGATTTTTCGTTGCCGAAAAATCGAACCGTTAGGGTTTTAGAAGAAGAAAGAGGTAGAAGAAGAAAGAAAAGAAAGAGAAGAGAAAACAGAAAAACAAGTAACAGAACGAGAAACAATAACAGAATCTCACAGTCGCAGCGGAACAACATATAATAGATAAATGAATATCATTAAAACAAAAGAACTATACATTTTATACATTACATCACAATACATCATATCATCAGAGTGTACAACAACAGAACAGCGGAAAGAAATACTATATACAATATATAATAGACTACGCTATCTGGCTCGCCTCCAGATCTGCACAGCAACTCCCGAATCCAGAATAACCTGATAACCTAACTCTAGACTGCCCGTGTGGAAAATAGTGGGCACCCAGAGTTTAGGAAAGGAACAATAAACTCCAGGTCAGTCATGGGACTGGTGTGAGAACTCAAAACAGTTTATCTTTAAACAAGCAACAAGAAAATTTAAATTTTGAAATCCGCAATGCTTTTTGGAAAATGAAACTACCATAAGGCCTCCCGGCACACACACAATGCAAACGCACACATGGGGGAGATTTCTCCTTATGATAGTCAAACATGCTTACTACGAGAAAAATTCTTTGATATTATTACTAGTGCATAGTGGAAAATATTTCGAAAGTATAATATAAATCCTAGCCAGCATAGGTACCATGATACTATGCCTACTATAGCTGCCATGTTAAATGGCAGGTTCTACAACTAAAACCGTACAGGGCGCGTATTGGATGAATGGATTTCCAACAAATGGTCAGGCTAAGGAACTTCCTACTGCCACATGGGATCGCCTCTGGCGGGACGTCCCGAGAAACTAACGTTACGGTTAGATCTCTGCCAACACAAGGCCGGGTTACCTCTGTAACTAGGTAACTACTACACGAATATGTCATCCCCCGGTCCTTTGGGACCTTTATCCGAGCGCTCGATACCAACAACACCACACAGAAATAGATATAGTGTTTCCACATGAGTAAATATCTGGGCTCCATACCATGATACCACCCTTTTCCAGAAGGAAATGACATACCCTAAAGGGCGCGACCCTCATAACCTTGCCGCATATTCCTGTTTCGACCATTTCCGGGGAGTGAGGTCCTGACGAAGTCTCGTCCACAAAGCTACGCTTTGTGCAACAAAGCCATGCTTTGGGTCCACAGATGACCAAAGTAATAATCACAAAGATAAATGATCAAACAAATGATCATATCACAAATGACCAACCAATGATCATCACACAGCAGCACTCAGCATGCCACATTACCAGATTGGGAAATATCGCTGATAACCTTCAACTACATAACCTCTGAGCTCGTACGTCTCAGAGAAGGGTGTTAAGCTAAGAGAATAAATTCTCCGCCACCAACAGAAATGTATTTGAAAGAAATCTGCTCTATCTCTCAAAATGTAATGTCAGACACGTAACCATACAAGTCTGTTCCGGGTTCGAACAGAACCGAAGGCACTTCCAAAGAAGCCCTTGCAATCCGGGTATTCACAATCCCGATAAAATTTCCCATCACAAAGGAAATCTCCATATCGTAGCTAACGATGCGGAGACAATCGATAGGTCATCCTATCGTTTTCACAAATACCCGGTCTTCACACCGGTCTTCAAATGCAATCCAAACGACGTATCGCATATTCGGAATGGGATATATGACACAAAGGTCCTCTCCCGGCTAAACCGAATAGCGAGCGCTTATTTTAAAAATAAGTGTAGCATTCAATTTCAAACAATCACAACAATTACCATCCAAGGGTAAATACTGATAGTCGGTTATTTAACTATCAATAAAGATGCGCCACATCATCAGATTCCAAATAATTTTTTCCAAAATTATTAAATCCCAAAATATCTTTACAAGATATATATACACAATTTCCAAATAATTTCCCAATTTATTTGCTTTACCAAAACACCTTCACAATAAAATTTTCCACACTTTACCCATTTGAAAACCCATTTCAAATTAAACACCTTAACCATTTGAAAACAAATTTCAAATTACACAACTCAACCATTTGAAAACAAATTTCAAACCACCATTCATCCTTTATCCCTTTTGAAAACAAATTTCAAAACAACATATAAATCCTTACCGATTTATTTTTAAATTTTACGCTCCAAATTCGTGAATTTTATTTCCATCTTTAAAAATAAATCAACATTTATTTTTAAACCAATTTCCCTTCCTATTATAAATTCCAACGTGAACTAAATCCCAAATACCCATTCATATTTGATTTCAAATCGATTCCAAAATATTCGCTTACAATTTACCTTTAAAAGGTGAATTCACAAAAACGTTCCATTCCATATTGGAAAATCATTTCTAAACTTATTTAAAAATAAGTAATTCACAATTCAATTTGTTTTCAACAATTCGAAAATATTCCATATGCTTAAACCATAGTTAAGTATTAATTTCATTCCTTTAAAGAAATATTCTTTTATTCACATTTATTTGGGTTAAAAACGAATGTTGCGCAAAACATCGTTACGACAACCCAAAAACACTAGTATATGGATTTGAAATTAAAAATAGATATATAAATCCAATACTATACCAATTATCCCCTTCTGTTTCTCGAAAACGTCTATTTCAACAATCAATGTTGAAATCTATGTTTTCAATACTCAATACATTTTAAAACACCTTTAATTCGTTTTAAATTCCATTTAAAACATTCCTTTCCCAAAAACAAACCCATTTTATTTAATAATCTATTCAATATTCAAAATAGTGAATATAGCCCACTTAACAAATTCCCATATTTCAATTTATCAAATTCGATGAATTTCAAATTTATAAACATAGTTTATAAATTCCACTTCTATTATAAACCCCAATTTTATAAATCCCTTTATTTATCCGATGCAATTTACATAACCCAATTTCATACCCAAAAGCCATATTGTAAGTTAAATACTTATAATATTATTTATTTACCAAATCGTTCCTTTGAACTTCACCAATTTAAAATCTTATCACTTACAAGATTTCTTTATGGTTTATAATAATTTCAACTAATGAAATCTTCATTTATTAACAATTTCTATAAAATTCCCCTTTTTAATGCCCAAATCCATTTCTATAAGTTAATAACTTATAAACTTAAAATTTTCCAATAACCATTCGTTTTATAAATTTCACATTCTATAAATCTAAAATTTTAAATGAAATTCATCTTATACATTAACTTAGCACTTTATAAACTCATTTTATAATCCCAAAAATTCTATTTAAAAATATCAATTTAAAAAAAAATCTTTTATATTCATCCTTTATAAAAATTCAAAAATCTAAAATTTAACTATTTTATAAATCTATCTATTTTAAATTTCCCTTTTGGTTATATTCCATAAAAATCATAGTTTAATAATTTTAAAATTTCAAATCTTAATTTATTTTAAATTGCATCAAGTTCAAAATTTTACTAAAAACATATACTTGAAAATTTTCTTTAAAATCCCTTTTTAAATTCAAATCATTATTTTTAACTTAAAATTTTTGAATCCGATAATGCAACAGCATCATATGGTCAATTACGGGAACTAACAACATATGTCGATATGAACATCAACAATAACACAATATCAATAATCAAATAAATATGTGAGGAATCCAGTTGGATCCCTCCAACCTGTTTCCCTGCAACCACAGACGTTAGCACAATACCAATTCCACTTCGAGGTGGAATATCGCGGTATATGGGATTTTATAAAATATCCGCTTAATAACGGCGCAATAGGGTCTCATCCGCTATACGAGGCGGGAAATCAAATCCGATATATACATATACCAATATATATATATCGCTATATATAGTATATATCCTACTATATCTACTAGCACAATCAAACAGCAATCATCAATCAACATTAACTACTTAAAATTTTAAACAAAACCTTTCGATTGAGTGAGGAGTTCTCACCTTGATTTTGTTTCCGTTTTCGCGTTCGTTTCGAATAAAATTAAACGAACGTTTAATTTTACCCGAAATTCAAACGAGCTCCAATCGACTCCAAACCAGTTGCATTGCGAAGAGCTCGGCGATACGAAGCCAACGCAAAAAATCTCGTTCAATTTGGACCTCGCAGCAAAAAGTTATCACGTTTTAAAGATTGAACGAATTTGAATTTTGAATTTAACTAAAAATTAAAAGAAAACACCTCACCCCCTCTTCACGCGTGCGGGCCCCATGCTCTCCCTTCTTCCCGTGCGTGCGCGTTTCATCTCCAGCCTATCATCGTGCAAAAGAACCCATAAGCTCCAATCTAGGGTTTGAAATCGCCCCCAAACCGTCGCGTTCCAGCTCGATCAGGACGTGCCACTTTGAAGCCCTCGTCAACCCCCATGCTCGGCCACCACCCCTTGGAGCTCGGCCCCCTCCTCCACCTTGAGGAATGAACGAAACGCACGGCCTTTGTGCCCAAATACCCGTTGACCCAAAGCTCCGAACACGATCTCAACCGTTGAACTTGTAGATCTTAGAGTCCTCTACGACTTTGCAGTTGATAACTTCTTGAATCGATGCGCGGATTATAAGATAATTGGAGGAGAATTCGGGTGATTTCTGGCCATTGGAACATTGGGGCGGCGGCTGAGCATATGGAGCTAGGGTTTTGAAAAATATTAAGAGATATATGTTATTAATCTTATTTTAATAATAAAATTCTCTTTTTAATAACTTATGCAAACGAACTCCAATCTACGCGTTCCGACAGGCGATTCTAAAGTTTTTCCGCGTTCCGGACGCAATGGAACAGGTTTCGTAAGCTAATTCGGAAGTATGTGTGAGATACGGCAATAAACGGTCGATTTAAATTTAAACCGATTTAAGCGATTTCTAGGCGTTTTGGCTTGTACCGGACAAACGAAAAATCCAATCGACTTGAAATTTGAAATCTTGCAATAATATCACATTACGGATCCGATGAAACTGGTTTCGTCGAAATCCGAGACCGTTTGAAAAATGGCTATTTTAACTCGCCGAATTAAAATTAAAACGATATCGATGCGTTTCGAGCTGCCACGGTCAAACGACAACTCCGTTTGCTACGAAATTTGAAATCCGATAATAACTAACTATTACGGATCCAATGGAACTCGTTTCGTTCAATTCCGAGACTGTTCAAAAATTGGCTATTTTTCAGTCGATAATTAAATATTAAAATATTCAATTTTTACAAATAAATTCCAAATTCAATTTTACAAGTTCCAAAATATTTCTATAACTTTAATATGATATAACAAAATTTTCCAAACCATTTTCAATCATATTTAACCCAATATCTAATTATTTGTGGAATTTCACTATTAAATAAATCGATTTAATTATCCCATTAAATCCAATATTCGAAAAATAAATTATTCGACTTCAAAAATTCACTTATTAATATATAAAATTAATTAAATATTCAAATTTAAATTATTAAAAATTCTGGGTCGTTACAATCTTCCCCCCTTAAAAGAATTTCGTCCCGAAATTACAAGTTAAGGAGAAATGATCCTAAACCGTTTATTATTTTTCCAAAGCTAATTAGTTTTATCAACTTTTCAAAACAAATCTTTTTATTAAAGATCTACTATCATTTCAACTAGCTTTCCAACTTCAATTATAGGTTTCAAACAACATTGTTTACTCAACAATTCAAATTTAAATTTCAATTCAAATTTTCAACTTTCAAAATTTCTCAAAATTTTTCTAACACCCGAAATTTTCGAAAAATTTCGCCAGAGTCTCCTTTGCGCGGCTAAATCGGCACGACTACAAAATGGCACTACGGCCCCTCAGAATCAAAAAGAAAAGAGAAAGCCAAGTGGCTGGAGAAGGAAATCATCAAATCTCATATAAAAACTGAAATACGTACCTTTTTGTCGAGCAATTCAATTTTTTTAACTTTGAAATCAAAATTCCAATCCATTATATACCTGTATATCCTGCTAGCATAATATCCAATTATAATATTCAAACCAATTTGCCAATTCAATTATAAAATTTCCAATACGTGCTTCTTATACCACTTTTAGCTTACTATTAAGTTGCATATTCATTTTCATTCAACTTTGCATTTCAATTTTCATTTGAATTCAATTACATAGCTTTCAAATTTTACTAATTCAATTTCATTAACACTTAATGAATTTACATACAATCAACCAACAAGCAAATAACAACCAATGCACATCCAATACAACCAAATTTTATTTATTTTACTTACATTCAATTTGGTTCAACTGTTTTAATTCCAATTGGTTTAACATTCACTTGATTTTCATTCTATTATTCAACTATTTTCAAATGAATTTACACTTGCATGCATCATTTCATATCAACTTATTCATATTCTATTGATTAACATTCAATCCATGCTTTATTCAATTGCTAGTTCTTTTTACAAATAAAATTGAATTTCATTTATATAACTTAAGTTCATATCTTTAACAATTTCATTTACTCACTTTATTCACTTACTTTGATATTAACATCAATTCTTTCAATATTACTTAAGTTATATTCCATTTCAACTTTATTTACCTCATTTAATTCACTTGATTATTTAACTTTGATGCAAAGATCAATTTTTATTCAACTTTGCTTAAGTTATACTCCATTTAACATCATTTGTTCAAATAAACTTAAGCTTTACACTTATCAGTCAAGTTCGAATTTCAATTCTAAAGTTAATTCCATTTAACACTTACTTAAGACAACTTCATATCAACATTTAAATCCATATTCCATTTTACTTAACTTAATTGTTTAACCACTTCAACAACTGGTTTCACTTACATTTTCCCATTTAATAAGTTATAAAACTTATTATTCAACTTCTAACTTATATTATAAGTTCAAAACCTTTTTCACTTATATTTATCAATTTCAAATTGAATTTTAATTTCAAATTGGTTTATTACAACAAAACTTCAATTTTTAATTCATTTTTGTAGCAAATCCATCACATAGAAACTCGAAAATGATACTGATGATGCTGCAGTCATCACCCTTATTATTTCCCAGTGACAATAGTGAAATCAATGCTAAATATTCTTTCAAAAATTTCCTTTCTATTCATAAATCACTTTTATAACCCTTTTACTTATATAATTTTACTTCTTATATACATACATGATTATCTTACAATTGTAAATCATTATCAATTATAATTTCATCTTATGATTCATTGGTTTATACCATTATTCTTTTTACAATAGTTGCTTTTATTAGCTTATTCAAACAACTTTTAATTATTTTATATATATATCATTTACAACAACCAAGCAATCAATTATATACACACTTCAATAATTCCTGAAAAATTATTTTCTCTATATACAAAATATAATCAAGGTAAAATTATTTCATTTACCCAATTTAAAACAATATTGTGTCGAATTGTTCTATTCAAGTGTTTAGGAACCCCTTCGATTCAGTTTTCGAGGCTGCGCCGACGAAGGTTCATATACCACTCAACAAACCAATCATCACAATATAAAACAATTTTATATTCACTAACAAATACGCACTCATATCTATTATTACACTCACACTCATTCTAGAGTACTGCTGACTCTATCTCTAATGAGTAATACCCAACAGAGCAGGTTGTCGCTTAACCATATGCTCTGATACCAAATGTAACGATCGGGATTTTTCGTTGCCGAAAAATCGAACCGTTAGGGTTTTAGAAGAAGAAAGAGGTAGAAGAAGAAAGAAAAGAAAGAGAAGAGAAAACAGAAAAACAAGTAACAGAACGAGAAACAATAACAGAATCTCACAGTCGCAGCGGAACAACATATAATAGATAAATGAATATCATTAAAACAAAAGAACTATACATTTTATACATTACATCACAATACATCATATCATCAGAGTGTACAACAACAGAACAGCGGAAAGAAATACTATATACAATATATAATAGACTACGCTATCTGGCTCGCCTCCAGATCTGCACAGCAACTCCCGAATCCAGAATAACCTGATAACCTAACTCTAGACTGCCCGTGTGGAAAATAGTGGGCACCCAGAGTTTAGGAAAGGAACAATAAACTCCAGGTCAGTCATGGGACTGGTGTGAGAACTCAAAACAGTTTATCTTTAAACAAGCAACAAGAAAATTTAAATTTTGAAATCCGCAATGCTTTTTGGAAAATGAAACTACCATAAGGCCTCCCGGCACACACACAATGCAAACGCACACATGGGGGAGATTTCTCCTTATGATAGTCAAACATGCTTACTACGAGAAAAATTCTTTGATATTATTACTAGTGCATAGTGGAAAATATTTCGAAAGTATAATATAAATCCTAGCCAGCATAGGTACCATGATACTATGCCTACTATAGCTGCCATGCTAAATGGCAGGTTCTACAACTAAAACCGTACAGGGCGCGTATTGGATGAATGGATTTCCAACAAATGGTCAGGCTAAGGAACTTCCTACTGCCACATGGGATCGCCTCTGGCGGGACGTCCCGAGAAACTAACGTTACGGTTAGATCTCTGCCAACACAAGGCCGGGTTACCTCTGTAACTAGGTAACTACTACACGAATATGTCATCCCCCGGTCCTTTGGGACCTTTATCCGAGCGCTCGATACCAACAACACCACAAAGAAATAGATATAGTGTTTCCACATGAGTAAATATCTGGGCTCCATACCATGATACCACCCTTTTCCAGAAGGAAATGACATACCCTAAAGGGCGCGACCCTCATAACCTTGCCGCATATTCCTGTTTCGACCATTTCCGGGGAGTGAGGTCCTGACGAAGTCTCGTCCACAAAGCTACGCTTTGTGCAACAAAGCCATGCTTTGGGTCCACAGATGACCAAAGTAATAATCACAAAGATAAATGATCAAACAAATGATCATATCACAAATGACCAACCAATGATCATCACACAGCAGCACTCAGCATGCCACATTACCAGATTGGGAAATATCGCTGATAACCTTCAACTACATAACCTCTGAGCTCGTACGTCTCAGAGAAGGGTGTTAAGCTAAGAGAATAAATTCTCCGCCACCAACAGAAATGTATTTGAAAGAAATCTGCTCTATCTCTCAAAATGTAATGTCAGACACGTAACCATACAAGTCTGTTCCGGGTTCGAACAGAACCGAAGGCACTTCCAAAGAAGCCCTTGCAATCCGGGTATTCACAATCCCGATAAAATTTCCCATCACAAAGGAAATCTCCATATCGTAGCTAACGATGCGGAGACAATCGATAGGTCATCCTATCGTTTTCACAAATACCCGGTCTTCACACCGGTCTTCAAATGCAATCCAAACGACGTATCGCATATTCGGAATGGGATATATGACACAAAGGTCCTCTCCCGGCTAAACCGAATAGCGAGCGCTTATTTTAAAAATAAGTGTAGCATTCAATTTCAAACAATCACAACAATTACCATCCAAGGGTAAATACTGATAGTCGGTTATTTAACTATCAATAAAGATGCGCCACATCATCAGATTCCAAATAATTTTTTCCAAAATTATTAAATCCCAAAATATCTTTACAAGATATATATACACAATTTCCAAATAATTTCCCAATTTATTTGCTTTACCAAAACACCTTCACAATAAAATTTTCCACACTTTACCCATTTGAAAACCCATTTCAAATTAAACACCTTAACCATTTGAAAACAAATTTCAAATTACACAACTCAACCATTTGAAAACAAATTTCAAACCACCATTCATCCTTTATCCCTTTTGAAAACAAATTTCAAAACAACATATAAATCCTTACCGATTTATTTTTAAATTTTACGCTCCAAATTCGTGAATTTTATTTCCATCTTTAAAAATAAATCAACATTTATTTTTAAACCAATTTCCCTTCCTATTATAAATTCCAACGTGAACTAAATCCCAAATACCCATTCATATTTGATTTCAAATCGATTCCAAAATATTCGCTTACAATTTACCTTTAAAAGGTGAATTCACAAAAACGTTCCATTCCATATTGGAAAATCATTTCTAAACTTATTTAAAAATAAGTAATTCACAATTCAATTTGTTTTCAACAATTCGAAAATATTCCATATGCTTAAACCATAGTTAAGTATTAATTTCATTCCTTTAAAGAAATATTCTTTTATTCACATTTATTTGGGTTAAAAACGAATGTTGCGCAAAACATCGTTACGACAACCCAAAAACACTAGTATATGGATTTGAAATTAAAAATAGATATATAAATCCAATACTATACCAATTATCCCCTTCTGTTTCTCGAAAACGTCTATTTCAACAATCAATGTTGAAATCTATGTTTTCAATACTCAATACATTTTAAAACACCTTTAATTCGTTTTAAATTCCATTTAAAACATTCCTTTCCCAAAAACAAACCCATTTTATTTAATAATCTATTCAATATTCAAAATAGTGAATATAGCCCACTTAACAAATTCCCATATTTCAATTTATCAAATTCGATGAATTTCAAATTTATAAACATAGTTTATAAATTCCACTTCTATTATAAACCCCAATTTTATAAATCCCTTTATTTATCCGATGCAATTTACATAACCCAATTTCATACCCAAAAGCCATATTGTAAGTTAAATACTTATAATATTATTTATTTACCAAATCGTTCCTTTGAACTTCACCAATTTAAAATCTTATCACTTACAAGATTTCTTTATGGTTTATAATAATTTCAACTAATGAAATCTTCATTTATTAACAATTTCTATAAAATTCCCCTTTTTAATGCCCAAATCCATTTCTATAAGTTAATAACTTATAAACTTAAAATTTTCCAATAACCATTCGTTTTATAAATTTCACATTCTATAAATCTAAAATTTTAAATGAAATTCATCTTATACATTAACTTAGCACTTTATAAACTCATTTTATAATCCCAAAAATTCTATTTAAAAATATCAATTTAAAAAAAAATCTTTTATATTCATCCTTTATAAAAATTCAAAAATCTAAAATTTAACTATTTTATAAATCTATCTATTTTAAATTTCCCTTTTGGTTATATTCCATAAAAATCATAGTTTAATAATTTTAAAATTTCAAATCTTAATTTATTTTAAATTGCATCAAGTTCAAAATTTTACTAAAAACATATACTTGAAAATTTTCTTTAAAATCCCTTTTTAAATTCAAATCATTATTTTTAACTTAAAATTTTTGAATCCGATAATGCAACAGCATCATATGGTCAATTACGGGAACTAACAACATATGTCGATATGAACATCAACAATAACACAATATCAATAATCAAATAAATATGTGAGGAATCCAGTTGGATCCCTCCAACCTGTTTCCCTGCAACCACAGACGTTAGCACAATACCAATTCCACTTCGAGGTGGAATATCGCGGTATATGGGATTTTATAAAATATCCGCTTAATAACGGCGCAATAGGGTCTCATCCGCTATACGAGGCGGGAAATCAAATCCGATATATACATATACCAATATATATATATCGCTATATATAGTATATATCCTACTATATCTACTAGCACAATCAAACAGCAATCATCAATCAACATTAACTACTTAAAATTTTAAACAAAACCTTTCGATTGAGTGAGGAGTTCTCACCTTGATTTTGTTTCCGTTTTCGCGTTCGTTTCGAATAAAATTAAACGAACGTTTAATTTTACCCGAAATTCAAACGAGCTCCAATCGACTCCAAACCAGTTGCATTGCGAAGAGCTCGGCGATACGAAGCCAACGCAAAAAATCTCGTTCAATTTGGACCTCGCAGCAAAAAGTTATCACGTTTTAAAGATTGAACGAATTTGAATTTTGAATTTAACTAAAAATTAAAAGAAAACACCTCACCCCCTCTTCACGCGTGCGGGCCCCATGCTCTCCCTTCTTCCCGTGCGTGCGCGTTTCATCTCCAGCCTATCATCGTGCAAAAGAACCCATAAGCTCCAATCTAGGGTTTGAAATCGCCCCCAAACCGTCGCGTTCCAGCTCGATCAGGACGTGCCACTTTGAAGCCCTCGTCAACCCCCATGCTCGGCCACCACCCCTTGGAGCTCGGCCCCCTCCTCCACCTTGAGGAATGAACGAAACGCACGGCCTTTGTGCCCAAATACCCGTTGACCCAAAGCTCCGAACACGATCTCAACCGTTGAACTTGTAGATCTTAGAGTCCTCTACGACTTTGCAGTTGATAACTTCTTGAATCGATGCGCGGATTATAAGATAATTGGAGGAGAATTCGGGTGATTTCTGGCCATTGGAACATTGGGGCGGCGGCTGAGCATATGGAGCTAGGGTTTTGAAAAATATTAAGAGATATATGTTATTAATCTTATTTTAATAATAAAATTCTCTTTTTAATAACTTATGCAAACGAACTCCAATCTACGCGTTCCGACAGGCGATTCTAAAGTTTTTCCGCGTTCCGGACGCAATGGAACAGGTTTCGTAAGCTAATTCGGAAGTATGTGTGAGATACGGCAATAAACGGTCGATTTAAATTTAAACCGATTTAAGCGATTTCTAGGCGTTTTGGCTTGTACCGGACAAACGAAAAATCCAATCGACTTGAAATTTGAAATCTTGCAATAATATCACATTACGGATCCGATGAAACTGGTTTCGTCGAAATCCGAGACCGTTTGAAAAATGGCTATTTTAACTCGCCGAATTAAAATTAAAACGATATCGATGCGTTTCGAGCTGCCACGGTCAAACGACAACTCCGTTTGCTACGAAATTTGAAATCCGATAATAACTAACTATTACGGATCCAATGGAACACGTTTCGTTCAATTCCGAGACTGTTCAAAAATTGGCTATTTTTCAGTCGATAATTAAATATTAAAATATTCAATTTTTACAAATAAATTCCAAATTCAATTTTACAAGTTCCAAAATAATTCTATAACTTTAATATGATATAACAAAATTTTCCAAACCATTTTCAATCATATTTAACCCAATATCTAATTATTTGTGGAATTTCACTATTAAATAAATCGATTTAATTATCCCATTAAATCCAATATTCGAAAAATAAATTATTCGACTTCAAAAATTCACTTATTAATATTTAAAATTAATTAAATATTCAAATTTAAATTATTAAAAATTCTGGGTCGTTACAGAGGTGTTGGGTTGAGTAGTGATAATGTGGTCATTTATCAAGATGCATTGCTGTATAAAGTGGCATCCTGTATTTTTAAAAGTTTGAATTGTTTCTCATTTGAATAACTTGGGTTTAGATGACATTGGGCTCAAAGAGACTGGGGTCGGGTATTGGGAAATACGCGAAACCACTTCGAATTTTTATAGAATAATATGTGAAATCTATAGGCTAGAGTGAAGAGATTTAAAGGAATTATACTACTTTAAATCTAAATCCTTGGTACTTATAAAACTTATGTATGAAATAAGTTATGTCTATAACATATTGTGAACTTGTAAATTTATACGAGTTACCCCGGCTTTTATATAAGTTGTTTGCTTTGATATTCCATGTTAGTTGGGTTTACTCACGTTGGTTTCCAGCCTGACCCGGGTGTTATATTGACGTAATGCTCGGGTCGGATTACAAATTTTCAGGTAAGCAAGTTCTGGAGCTCAAGAGGCGAGCTGGATGGCAAGAACTTATGGAGTGTTTCCGCTGTATTTTATTTCTGTATATATGTGACATGATAATTGTGCATATTCAGTGACTGTATATATGTGAAACCCTGATGTATTATGAATGTAATTGGCAGATATAGTATTCTTTTGCAAACTATTATTATTTATTATTATATTTTATCCGCTGCGAATGTGAGATGTTAATGTTTCTGTTGTTCTTCTTCTTCTATATCTTTCTTCTTTTTCATAACTATCTGAAATTTTAGGGTTCGGAAATTCCAGGTCGTTACAGTTGGTATCGGAGTAGTAAGGTTAAGCGAGAACCTTGGCTCTGGTGGGAATTACTCATCAAATAGAGACTGTAGTACTCTAGAATGAGTTGACTATATATATATATATATATGAGAGCATAATTGTTCTTTTCTTATATAAGGGTTTTAAATGATTTTATATAAAAAATATATTTTTATATATAAAGAAATGTTTCCTTCTAATAAATATTAAGGTGATTAGTTGTTAAATTATTGGAATTAAATTAAGAAGTAATATAATACAACCAAATTGAAATCAAGAAAAGGGAATTAAATTAAGAGGTAACAGAAATACAACCAAATTAAAATTAAATTTATTGAAAATGAAATTCTATAATTTGAGCTCAAAAATTAAATTGTTTAAAAACTTTAAATAAAGGTTAATTTGGTTTAAAAAGTTAAACCAACCTTTGAGATTTTAACTCGAATTTATATAATTCGAGATGGCTTAAAGTTGAGATTTAAATTGAATTAGTTCAAAATTGAATTTGATTTAAATTAATTGGATTTGTGATTGAAGATGGATAAGTTTAAAAAATTTAATGGAAAATTTGAATTGGATTAAATTGAAAAGATATTGAAATTGAAGTGAGTTCAATTGATATTAGTCCAAATTGGTTGGAATAATTTGAAATTATAATTAAAGTTGAACAGATTAAAATCAAATGGAATTTGATTTGAATTTGGGGTTAGGTCAGTTTCAAGGGAAATTAAAGTTATTCAAGTTAGAATTGAGTCAATTAAATGGAAGTGGAAATTTAAGTTGAATTGTTGGGAAGTGAACAGTTTTGACTCTCGACTATTTTCAATATTTTAAATATAAACTTACTTTTCTGATCTATTTAATATATACAACCTTTCATTTTAAAGTCGAATTATTTTATATTGGTTTTACAATTATTTTTGGAACTATTTAACATTTTTTCAACTGTTTTACAAACTAATTACTATTTTCAACTATTTTACGAATTAGTTACTATTTTACAACTATTTTGCAATTACCTAGAATTTGTGAAATTATTTAACTATTTTCCAACTATTTTACAATTATTTAATTATTTTATAGCTATTTTACAAACTATTAATTGTTTTCAACTACTTATCTATTTTTAAACCTTTCAAGCTTTTTTCTAAATATAAACTGGTCGGATTTCAAACTGTTATTTATTAAATACCCAACAGAGATAAGAATTGAAGTGATAATCCAAATGAGGATTAAGGTAAATGTGAATAAGTGAATGGAAATTAAACGAAATATGAATAGAAAGAGAAATTGACTTAGTTAATAATCGATGGAGATAATTACGTAGGATGTACGTATATTATTCTATTTGCATAGTGATTTGATCCAGATTCGAGCATAGAATTTCGAGAGAGCTTATCGATCCGAGTTGGGATTTTTCACTCGATTTTCGACGGCGAGCCTGGATATAGATTGTTGATTGGTTTTGGATATTTTCTATCATAGATATGGCTATGCAAGGAGAATGACGGTTTCTGATCAAGAAACCAGATCTGTGTTTGCACTAGGAAGTCGGGTGGATGATACTAGTTCGGAAGTGAAATTGTGTGATCGAGTGAGCGATCAGATTGGTATAGCGTATGGATGATAAGTGTACATCGTACAGATTCGAATGAAATTGATACTGAAAAGAGAAATCAAAATTTGAATATTTGTTTTGAATAAACAAAGTTATATATCTTTGTTATATAAGGTAAATCTCCCCTTGTTGTATCTATTGACGGAAGAAAAAGGATTTAGAAAGTGTTTGAAGTATAAAAGTAATTTTATACAAGTTTGAAATGATCCAAAGTTTTAAAATTTATATATATTTATGTATATATAAAGGATCTTATGAGGATTTTGGAAAAGGTTTTGGGAACCTTTGGATTTGGAAAGGCTTTTGATTTTTGGGTAAAATCAATATTGATATTTCGAAAGCCTAGTTTGAGAATTATCGATTTTGGGATAATCGATTTTGTGTAAAGGAGCTTTGTATGAGATCATACTAGGTGTATGATTTGAAAGATAATATATGTGTATAGTATGAAGTGTTTTGATGATGGCTCTGGGAAAAAAGGCGCTCCCTTGTAATGAACTTCTCAGTAGTGCCACCGGTTGGTGCTGCCTTGAGCCCCAAGGGGGGTTCTAAAGTTTATCCTGTGAGGATTCCGGACAAAACAAGTTCCTGAGGATTATGAGTAGTGTATACCATAGCGGAAGTCGTGTTTGTCACTGAGAGCCAACGGTCTACGTTTGATTTTATATCAGTAGACTGCGACCTACGGTAACAGAGCGAAAGTCGTGTGTGCTGAAGAGAGCCAACAGTCTGCATTTGATTTTATATCGGTAGACTGCGACCTATGTGGGAGTGGAGAAGTTTCATTTTGACAGTGAAAATCGAGGGGCGCTGATGCCTACAGTTACATGGACTTTTCCTACGATGGCAACGTAACCCTGGAATGTAATTGCGACCTGTTGTGGGTTCCATGGCGTAATCGAGTGGCGTGGGGTGCCTACAGTTACATGGACTTTTGTTGCGATGGCAACGTAACACAGGATGTAACTGTGACCATAGATGGGGGTGATGATTTCCAGAGCATTATAACCAAAGATATTTTCTCTATTTTCAAAAACTTTTTTCTATATTTTCAATAAAATTATTTTCTAAGTATTTTCACTGGATGTTGAAGACGGGTTTACCAAGTACTCATAGGTTTTCAGTCCTACGCTTGATCAACGTATGACTGAATTTTGTAAGAACAAGGATGTACTGGTTGAAACATCAAGTTATAAAAAGTATTTCTATAAAAAGCTATTTCAATAATATTATGTGAATTTAAAAGCATTTCTAAATTTTTTAAAATAAAAGTGTTGGAATTTTTGGAAAATAAACGAAGATCCAAACTGGAATCAGAAAAAAAAGTTTTGAATTTAGGAAAATTTAATGAAGTAATTTTTGTAGTAAAATCGAATATTAATATAAAAATTGAAATAAGCTAATTGTCTGAATAGTTATTTGATAAAGTATGTTAATAAAATTTAACTCGGGTAAATAAATGGATTTTATGTTAATAATGAAGTTTGGAAATAAATTCGAATTATAAATAGAATTCGATTTGCGTTGATAATGAATTAAGATAAGTGGAGATGTTGTAAAAATAAAATGGAATTGGATTATAATTGAATGGTTTGTGTTGCAAACAAAACCAGGTAAGTAGAAATAAATTGAAAATGGCTTTGTTTTAATAAAATAAACTCGAAAATGAATTAAGTAGGTGAATTAAAAATTTAAAATGGGGTGAATAAATGGGTTAATTGAATTAAATATATATACATCAACTCACGGAATATATTTCTATAATCCATATATTTGTTATTATACTTGTTATTATTTGGAATTAGAGTGTTGTTGTTTAAAATTCCACTTGCTAGCTATCAAATTCATGATTATATATACATATGATTAGAAACTAATAATAAAAATTAATTAGAAAATCCATTGTTTTGCGATGTCTTGTGTTTGCTGCCATGTTTGGATCTATGTTTTTTAGACTAATAGGTTGTTTTGATTTGACCACCCCTATGCTCGAACTAGTAATTTAGTCTGTAAGAGTTCTAACTTGAAGCTATGTTTGCTCACATATGTACTCATGTTGCTTATGCCAGCCATCTTGCAATAGAAATCAGACCATATGTATTGCATATTCATTTGGATTGGCATAAGTGTTTGGGGTAGTATAATAATCTTAAGTTATAATTCCAAAACAGTGTATATATGAGTTTTGAAATGTTGCATGATCTAGATCTTGACCTGACAGTGCCTATAAAAAATAACAAAGTATACATATACATCGACTTAGTACATATTATGTTAGCAATCTATATTTCTCAAATATTTAAAAGGAAGTGTGTTGTCCATACTTTTGTATGTGTAGTAAAGCCTCGTTCATGATTATGTATAAACTAATAGCCTGGCATTTTTAAGTAATGGCATAGTACCATATGTGAATTTTTTTTGACTTGGACTTTATTTTAGTTGCCTATTTTCTTTCCATTTAAAGGATGTACTGTTCAGCTCTTTAATATACATGGTTTGACTTAGTGCATGTTTTATTAGTAGCCCTTAAATGAATATGTGATATGCTTTCTTATGTATAACGATAACTTAACTGCGAAACATATTACATTTTATTAAAACTGGATTTTACCTTAGTTTAAAAACATATATACTCATATTTATAAGTTTAGATTTAAAATATATAAGGAGACTTAGATTGTAAACCAAGATAAGTGTCAGTTTAGTTTTCAACTAAGTGTAGCTATATATATTCATGCATTACCCGATTAAAATGTCTTATGGTCCTTCTTGTTTTTATAATTGAACGAAGTGGTATATGAATTGGTGGAAGGAAAGTGAAATCGTGTATCAATTGTTCATGGAAGTTATTTAGAATGCATTTCTTTTTGAGTTGATGTGTTGTAGTTCTTTAAGTAAGAGAAATGTTATAAACTTCATATATATGGCACTTACATGTTTAAATTGAGTAAGTACGGGTACCTGAAGGCCTTTTGGCTGGATTTGGACACGATAAATGCTAGAATAATAAGCCACTTGCTTAAAATGCTAAATAAAAGGCACGCCTATGCAATAAAAATAGGAAATATGAATTGTTGTTGCTTTTTCCGACCGGGTGGGTCGATGTATATATATTTATATCTCTTGTCAAATTGCAAAAGCTCCTCGTACAAAGGGGACTCTGCCAAAAAAATTCATAAATTTTGGGAGTAAGAAAATTTTTGAAATTTTTTGGAAAATTTTCTGTTAGCAACAAAACGATTTCAAAATTGAAACCGAAATAAATTAGTAAATGAAATTAGTTCGAAATAATGATATGAATCAGTTATAAATAGAAGATAAAATTCAATATTCAGAATTGAAAATAAATTAAATTCATATGGAAATGGGAAAAAACTAATTTGAATAGATTTAGATAAGAAAACTTTTGTAAGGAAATTTATAAAATGATGCTAAAAGGCTATGATTTGATATTATTGCTAGATAAGATATGCGGGTATTATAAAGAAAAAGGAAAATTAGATTTGATTCAGGAGATATTTTGAATTGCCCGACTAAAAGGTACGTGTTTAAATTTCTATATGAAATTTGATTGGGTTTTTGATCTAGCCACTTGGCCTTTTGTTTTATTTTGGAATTTGGGAGCCCGTAGAGGCATTTTGTAGTTGTATCGAGCTAGCCACGCAAAGGAGACGCTGGCAAAAAATTTCAGAAATTTAGGGAGTTAGAAAAATTTAGAGAAAATTTTGATAATTCAAAATTTGATTTTAAATTGGAATTTATATGATTGAGAAAAAGGGTATTGTTTGAAAACTATAGAAGGTTTTGGGAAGTTGGTTGAGGCGATAGTGGATCTTTAATAAAAGATAGTTAGTAGGATGTTGAATTGTAGTTTGGGAAAAAGTAAACGGGTATTGGAACATTCTTCCTAACTAGTAATTTCGGGGACGAAATTCTTTTAAGGAGGTAGGAATGTGACGACCCGGAATTTTTAAAAAATTTAACATAGAATAATTATTTGATTATAAATATTTAAAAGTTAATTTTTAACTTGAATACAACTATCACCATTTATTTTGAGAATTAGATTTTTGAATTAAATAATTTGAAGTTGGGTAAAATGTTGAATCTGGAGTTTTAAGCCTATTAAAAATAATTTGAAGGCTTATAAAATTTATAACAATGATACTGAAAATAATAGAATGGTTGAAATTTAATTTAAAGGTAACGTGTTCAGTTTTAATAATATATCATTTAAATTGACATTTGAAAATAGCCTTCTGAGGCAGTGTCTTGGAATTTGACGAAAGCAGATCCATTAGATCCGTAATAGTTAGTTATTATCAAATTTCAATTTTTGTAGCAATCGGAGTTGTCGTTTGACCCTGGTAGCTCAGAACGCTTAGAACTATTTTATCAATTTAATTTAAAATTGATCGTTTACTTCCGTGACTCGCGCATACGATCGAATTAGCTTCCAAAACACGTTCCATCGTGTTCGGAACGCGGGTAACCTTATAATCGCCTAGCGATGTTCCTTAAGAGGTGTTCGAAATTTTAGTAGCAATTAACGGGGCATTTTGGAAGCTTTATAATATAATAAAAATTAAAACCTATACTCGTACTCAAGAAGCCTTCCACCAACCTATATCTTATCCCCGTTTTCCTCTCAAATCTATAAGTAGAAAAATCGAACTCACAAAATGAAAAAAAATATGGCGACGCGGAGCTTAATCGAGCTCAAACTCGACAATGGGGAGAGATGGTATTTGTTTGCGACTGAGTCGCGATTAGGCAACAGGAATAGCGACGGCTCGAATAAGAAGTCGAGCTAGGGTTTTCAAGTATCACTATTTGGCCATTAAGTGAAGTCGTGTGTGGTGTTTGGGGTCATGAGGCCAGCAGTGGCTTGGAGGTGAAGGAGTTCGTGGGTACGAGGAAAGACTGAAGTGAGGGATTTATGCTCGATGCCGATGCGTGGTGGAGGAGCGGTTGAGGGCTCGCGATCGATGGTGAGTAATCTTCGATCTATATAATTGAGCCGCTGTTATGAATTTGTGGAAGCTTTAATTACTTGGTTGTTGTTATCTATCTTTGTTGTTTAAAAGAAAACAATTTTAAGTTTGAAAATATATTTGAAAGAAAACATTTTAAATGTGTTTGAGAATGATCGGTAAATCAGTTATGAAATGATTTTTTTTATCTTAAAAATTAATTTAAAATTTAATGATTTGAAATTCATTAAATTGTTAAGGTAAATAAAGGGTTAAATAAATAAGTTAATTAACTAATGATATGGATTAATTAATTAAGTTATTAAGGTTTCTAAATTAATGATTTGGATTAAGGTTACTAATTTAGGGTCAAATTAAATGGAAATTAAGAATTTTTAATTAAATAAGTTTGGATTGTTAATCGATGATTAGGAATTGGTTAAGCGAGTAATTAAAGATAAATTTAGTTAAAATTTAGAAATTAATTATGTAATTAGAAATTAAATAATTTGTAATTAAGAATTAATTAACCGATTAATTTGTGATTAAGTGATAAATTAAAGTTAAGTACTTAGAGAAGTAATTAAAGGATTGGTTAATGAATATAGCTAATGAAAGACGTTGGTTAAGGGTTATTAAATGATTTATTAATATGATTAACTTAAGGTAATTAATTTTATTAATTAATTAAGGATAATCAATCGTGAAATTTGGTAGGTATAATTACTTAATGTAATTTATAAAGTATAATTACTTGGTGAAGTAATTAGTGATAATTATTGGATGTAATAAATTAATGGATGATTAATAAAAGGAAGTAATTTGGATTTAAATTACTTTGTGAAATAGATGAGAAGGATAATTACTTAGTAGACGTAATTGAAGGTTAACTTATCAGGGGATTAATTAGAGATAATTAACTATACTTTAAACAATTACACTAAGTGATAAATGTAAGATGGATAATTGGGGAATGATAAATTAATGGATTGTAACTAATTATTGTTAAGATAGCAAGATTAAAATGATTAAAATAATTAATTTGATTTATTAGAAACAGATGACTAATGAATCTTGCTTATGAATGATTGGTTGATATTACTGATCTAGAATGTTTTTGTATTATGAGTTGTTTGGTTGAGTAGTGATAATGTGGTCATTTATCGAGATGCATTGCTGTGTAAAGTGGCATCTTGTATTTTTAAAAGTTTGAATTGTTTCTCATTTGAATAACTTGGGTTTAGATGACATTGGGTTCGAAGAGACTGGGGTCGAGTATTGGGTCGAGTATTACAGATTTTCAGGTAAGGACGTTCTGGTGCTCAGGAGGCGAGCAGGATGGAAAGAACGTATGGAGTGTTTCCGCTGTATTTTATTTCTGTATATCTGTGACATGATAATTGTGCATATTCAGTGACCATATATATGTGAAACCTTGATGTATTATAAATGTAATTGGCGGATATAGTATTCTTTTGTAAACTGTTATTATTTATTATTATATTTTATCCGCTGCGAATGTGAGATGTTAATGTTTCTATTCTTCTTCTTCTTCTATCTATTTCTTCTTTTTCATATCTATCTAAAATTTTCAGGTTCGGAAATTCCGGGTCGTTACAACAGTTGTGACCACCATAAGTAAATGGCGGGTTACACAACTAAAACCGTAAAAGGCACATATTGGAGATTGGATTTCCAACAAATGGTCAGGCCAAGGAATTTCCCATTGCCACATGGGTACGCCTCTAGAGGGACGCCTCGAGAACCTACCCGGCTCTCTGCCAACACAAGGCCGGTTTACTCCCTGTCCGGGAGTAATACCTAAAGATATGCCATCCTCGGTCGTTTGCGACCTTTACCCGAGAGCTCTCAACCACAAAGCAACATCACATAGTAATAAACTTACAGTGTCCACATGAGTTAAGTATCTGGGCTCCATACCATTATACCATCCTTTTCAAGAAGGAATGAACATACCCTAGGGGCGCGACCCCTGTAACCTTGTCGCATCTTTCCTGTTTCGACCATTTTCTAGGAGTGAGGTCCTGATGCAGTCTCGTGCACAAAGCTATGTTTTTTCACAAAGCCATGCTTCGATCAACAAATGATCAGCATCACTTTGTATGCCACATTACCAAATTGGCAATGTATCACTAGTAACCATCAACTACATAACCTCTGAGCTCGTACGTTTCAGAGAATGGTGTTAAGCTAAGAGAATAAATCTCCGCCACCAAACAGAAATGTATTAGACAGAAACCAGCTTTACATCTCAAAATGCAGTGTCAGACACACATCCATACAAATCTATTCCGGGTTCGAACAGAACCGAAGGCACTTCCAAAGAAGCCCTTTCAATCCGGGTATTCACAATCCCTATCGGACTCCCCATCACATATTGAGATCTCTATACCGGCGCGCCTTAGTGCAGAGACATTCGACGGGTTACCCTTTCGTTCTTAAAATTATCTGGTCTTCACCACCGGTCTTCAAATGCAATCCATAGCGACGTATCATTATTCGGAATGGGTTATATGACACAGGGTCCTCTCCCGGCTAAATTGAATAATGAGCGCCATATTTAAAAGCATATGGATATGGGATCTCAGTTAAGTCACAACTTAACGTCCAAAACCTTTCTTTCAAATGGTTCAAAACAAATTACCATTTCCAATCTTTTAAACAAAAAGATTTATTTCAAAAAGTTCGCCAATCTTTCACAAAGATTCATTCATATCATTTCAAAACACTTTCCCTTTCAAACTGGATCAACTCATCCAATCTTTAAATCAAAGACTCAATTCATAGCTTTCAAAACCATTTCCAATTCAAATCTTTTATATAAAAGATACACCATTTAATATCCTCTTCGATTTCAAAAGAAGGTTTAATAATCTTTCACAAAGGTTCTTTCATAGCTTTAAAATAATTCACAATTAAATTTCAACTTGAAATTTTTCAACACAAATTGAAAATCCTTTCTTTATATGAAAACTATTATTATTTGAGAACAATTATTTTTCATTTCGGAAAAATCCGATTTTATTTGTACATGTTAAAGCCCTTGGGTTAAACTCAAATTCTCAAGACAATATTTTTTTAAAATGGTTTGACCCATATAAACACATTTATAACTTGTATAACATATGTAAACCAAAGTTTCCAAATATAGAAATCAATTTCAAATTTTGAATT
The DNA here is from genome assembly GCA_030765085.1 of Allium cepa. NCBI lineage: Eukaryota > Viridiplantae > Streptophyta > Magnoliopsida > Asparagales > Amaryllidaceae > Allium > Allium cepa. The sequence continues at coordinate 602,457,648 of CM060945.1, read as the reverse complement.
CAAATTTAAATCAAATTATTTAAATTTCAAAATTTTATCAAGCTATTCAATATAACTTTCATCGTCGAAACTCCTTTTCAAAATTTCAAATTTAATCCAATTGAATTTCCAAAACCATTTGGATTCAAAATTCAATTTTAAAACCATTTCAAAATCCATGACCAAACAAATTTCCTCGTGTAATCCATATCTGTGTGTGTATGAGAGTGGTCCAAGGGTTTTACACAATATTGCAACATCATCAATCATTACAAGTTCAAGCACATCAATATCAATAAGCGGTATAATCTATAATGCTTATCTTTCATTCGCAGATACACAGATAAATAATATACATTTATCAGAGATAAAATAAAATACATTCATCACAGCTTGAGTTAAAATAATTCATATCACAAAGCATCACACAACAGAGATAACAAACAAGCAATTCAAAACAGTTCATTCAATTCAAACATCCATAAGTAAGGTTAATTATCATCTGATTAATTAAAACCAGATAAATCACTAATCCTGTTTGATTAACATTAATTAATCATAATTTATGTAAATTAATTATCCTTTAATTATTTATTAATTAGCATTTAATAATAAATTGATTTAACCTTTAATTATTAATTAATCAACCTTAATTAATAAACTAATCAACCTTAATTAATAAATTAATCAAACTTTAATCACTTAGTAATTAATCCTTGATTACAAATTAATTAACCTTTTAATCGTTAATTAATTTACCCTAATCATGTAGTTAATTAACCTTAATCAATCTTCAATTAAGCTTTGATTAACCTTTAATTATGAATTAATTAATCTTAAATTAATAATTAATTGACCTTAATTTAATTAATTAATTTACCTTAATTATTCTTTAATTAAGTAATTATCTTTTAATCATCTTCATTAATCATTTCTTAAATCTTGCAATTTATTAACCTTTTATTACTTATATTAACAAATCATAAATTACTTAATTAATTCAAAGATAGACCATTTTATCTTTATTTTTTTACTTAAACTACATCACTTAATAAATTTAAAATGCTTAATGTTGATTTTGAGAAACCATTGGTTAATCATTTCTTGATTTCACATTTCATTATATTTTGAAACACTTGGAAATTTATTAAATCGTCTTAATGAAATTATTACAAACCATATTAATAAACTTTTTTAAAAACACTTAATCCTTTAGGAATAAATCCTGGAAATTGTTTAAAACCTTGTGAAAAAATTTCCTTTGAAAACTTGATTTTTCTCCCTTTTAAAAACTTATATAATTTAATAAACTTTAAAACTCGTTCAATTGTTTACTTGAAAATTTTTGAATCAACGAGTTTCAACAAAACCCGAGCCAAATTTCTTAAATCCCGAGCACCACTTTGAGTTATTCATTATTCTTCGTTTCCATCGAGCCAATTTTCATTTACTTCGAGACAAACCCCGAGTACAATCACGAAATAACTTCTTCTTCCCTAACCAAAACAATTTCTGACACACTGATGCACACGTGCACATGAATTCGCCATCGTTCTGACCAACTTTGCCGATTGTCTACAGGTCACCGATGACCCCCCCAACCTTTCGACCACCCAGATTTCATCGATTCGCTTGGAAACAAATTTGACCAAATCAAGACAAGTAGAACCCAAGCTTCATCAACGAAGATTGCCTCACGCCAACGATTCCGGTCACCGAAATTTATGCGAACTTGACCAGAGCTTCGATACGACCTCCAGCCTCGATCCCCCATATGAGATTGCCTCAAACTCGCCCACGTCGACGTTGTGGCCCCAACTACCATGTCCATCAAAACTAAGCACAAAATCCTAGTCTACCTTCACTACGCCCCATGATCATCAGAAAAATCCTCCACTATTTTTCCTAAAAACCCCAAGCCTTCCGCCACCTCTAGTTACAAGCCCGACTACCATCACCATCTTGATCGACGGAAATCGATAAAAGACCCAATTCTGTTCATTACGTGAATTCTCTTCAAATTCAAACCAAAAAATCTTCAGACTACATTCTAAAATCATGAATTTATATTACGAATTACTTCATAAGATCCAAACAAGAAATCATAATCATCGATTTTCAACTTGAGTTAGATTATTACTATCATTCTCAAATTTATAAATATCCCATAATTATTTACGCTTGGAATTATTTTTAAAATTTAGATTAGAATGTTACAAACAATTCTTATTCGGGCATTATAATCTAAATGTTATTATTCGAAGAGATATAAAAAAAAAATTTCTTTCCTTGGTGGTTTGAGCCTATTGATATACAGAGTATATACATATATACATTCAGATAGATTTATATTCATGCAATAACTTTGCTTTAGAAATCAATCCAACATAAATTTATATATTCGAGGCTTAAAAATGAAGGTTTGCTCACTTGAGAAAATTGAAGACATAGCAAAGAGGAACATATTTTAGGCCTGGAACTTGAAATTTGAATTTGCTACTTTGATGTACTTTAGTTTTTTGAATGCTTAAACTTTGTTTTTCTCTGAATCCCTCCAGTTTTGCTTTAATTTTTTCTTTGATTTGGATTGTTGAGTTGCTTCAGATCTTTGTTTCTTTTGCATTTCCTGTTTTACTTGATTCTGATACATTTGCATGCTTCAAATTTCAACTTGATTGTGTTGAGTTAAGTAGTTGCTTCAGTTTTGTATATTGTTTTAATCTTGCTTTTCCAGGCTTTTACATCTGAATTTTGCATTGATTTTCTCAGGTTTTAGGTTTGATTTAGATTTTGAAATTTTTTTCTTTTGAAAGATGATAAAGAATGTAGATAAGAGGGTGAGAAATTTTTAAGCTGAGAATAGTAACCAGGTTTTCTTACCTATCACAAAATGTTTGTAAATTCATATTTGAATAATTTAATTTCAAAGGAAGAAATGAAGTTGCCACTTTTTTATTTTGTATCAACCTTGTAATTGTATAATCTATTCTCTTTACACTTGTTATTACATATTATTAATTATTTTACAAATGTCCATTTCTATATAAATTGTGTTTAAACCCCTTTTTATAAATTTATTATGAATTTTTTTAAAATCCTTTACTTTAAATAATTTTATAGATTTAACATTAAACCCTCTCATTAATTTACTTATCATTACATATGTTTATATTTTACAAATCTTTATCTTATTAATTTCCAAATATATAAAAGAAAAGTAATTTAAATCTTCTATGAAATCTTAATTTTACATTTTAAATTCAAGTTATTGGGAATGCTTATATTTATGTGTTTATATATTATACATATTTTTTCCATATTTACACTTATATAACCTTTTAAATAACCTTAAGAAAATGATTTGAAATCAAATTATACATTATTAATAAATATTTTTATATATTAATCCCTTAGAAATAATGAGTTAATAAATCCAATTTTTATTTTTAAAAACACTTATCTTTAAATTTCTAATCCAAATTTTATTTTATAAATCAATCTATATGCACATATGTTTTTATTCTGGAAATTTTCAAGTTAATCCACAATTAAACTTATAAATGAAATATTATTCAAATTATATATTTCTGAATTTCCAACTAGAAATTCTATATTTAAAATCATATTCATACTCATTTATACTAATAAACAAACAAATGTCTATTAAATTTAGAAAATACTAAATTAATTTCCAATATTAAATTACTTACCAAATTTAAATTTTAGTTAAAAACAGGAACGTTACAGATCCCCCCCTTAAGAAAATTTTGTCCTAGAAATTCGCCAAGGAGACAACAAAGGATGGATACACAAAGATAGATAATCGACTCATCAATCAAGCTAATTATCTATTCAACATTTGGCTACCAAATCAGAATATCAATAATAAATTCAAGATCAACTTGTTCAATACATCACAAAATACTCGGGTCACCAGATCTACGAAATAAGTAGGTCACTGGTTATTCCGAAGGGATAACTAACCATTCGTCGAATATACCTAGATCCAAGCAATAGATAAATGGGTTTAATCTTCCATATCCCTCTTTGGACTTTGATTCTCACAAGAAATTACAACAGAATTTCAAATTTGGTTTTAATCGAAATTGTTTTTATCGATACAAATTAGTCTATCTTCATATTTTTGTTAACCAACTTATTTCAATTTTTAAAATTTCAAATTATTAGAGTTAAAAACGAAAAGCTGATAAGAAACCGGTGAAGAGAATATGAAATAGAAACTTATCTACATCGATTCGCAGGGCCATCATCACACCAAAGCTTCTCCATTGAGCTGCCACGAAGCCATCAAAGAATTGAAATTGAATCATAGGAGATTGATAGAGAAAGTTGTTTCCTCGTTGTTGCAGGGTATCAACTAGTTGAAGTGGTACTTCCCCGTACCTTATCTCGTCCTCTTGTCCCACTCATACCTACTATCAGTGGATAGTAATAGGATTTACCGAGGCACACAAATGGATATCTTAGGGATATACTTATTCTAAGGTATACGTCACCCTATCTCTAATGAGTTACAAAATGTGTTATACTCTTGAGCTAAAGTTTCAACCTTCAACTCTGATACCACTGTAACGATCTTGACTCGACCTTCGAAAATCTGCATTCGTACTTCCTTATACTCGAATGTTGCAGATTCAAATGCCTAATCTGGCCCGTTGGAGCTTATAATACATTAAGTATAACAACCAAGCGGAAGAAAGAACGAATATAGCATATAACTCCAATGATACAATATCCAATGACATACAACAATGATCACAAATACATATCAAAGATCTACAATAACAAAGTAGAGACACAAAGGAACCAGTAGCGGAAATAACTTAAACTCCAAATGGAACTCCAATATCTGCAACTCCATCACAAATCCCTACTCCAAAGATAGCTCGAACCACCATCATCGATGACTTAAGCAAGGTCAGTCATCCAAAGATTAAAGAAGATTCCCAATGACTAAAGGCTGCCGAATCTACACCTACTATTTGATTATCTGAAAAACCCAACTCTAGACTTCCCGTATGGAAAATTGTGGGCATCCAGAGTTTAGGAAGGGAACAATAAACTCCAGGCCAGTCTTGGGACTGGTATGAGCAAACAAAAACACTTTTCTTCAAAACAAACAACAAAAGAATTTAAACATTGAAATCTGCAATGCCTTTTGGAAAATGAAACTACAATAAGGCCTCTCGCCGCACACACCATGCAAACGCAGAATTGGAGGAGATTTCTCCTTATGATAGTCAAAAATGCTTAATACGCGAAAACCATTTGGTATTACTATTAGTGCATAGTGCAGAAAACCTTTCTAAAGTATAATATTAATCTTAGCCAACATACAACCATTATTGTACGCCTACTATAGCTACCATCTAAACAGTGGTGACCACCATAAGTAAATGGTAGGTTATACAACTAAAACCGTACAAGGCGCGTGTTGGAGATTGTATTTCCAACAAATGGTCAGGCCAAGGAACTTCCCATTTCCACATGGGTATGCCTCTGGAGGGACCCCTCGAGAATCTACCCAGCTCTCTGCCAACACAAGGTCGGTATCCTCCCTGCCCAAGAGTAATACCTAAAGATATGCCATCCCCGTTCGTTTGCAACCTTTATCCGAGAGCTCTCAACCACAAAGCAACATCACACCGTAAAAATTTACAGTGCCCACATGAGTTAGGTATCTGGGCTCCATACCATGATACCACCCTTTTCCAGGAGGAACGGACATACCCTAGGGACGCGACCCCTGCAACCTTGCCCCATCTTTCCTGTTTCGACCATTTCCGTGGAGTGAGTTCGTGATGCAGTCTTGTCCACAAAGCTAAGCTTTTTCACAAAGCCATGCTTTGATCAAAAATGATCAGCAGCACTTTGTACGCCACATTACCAAATTGAGAATGTATCACTAGTAATTATCAACTACATAACCACTGAGCTTGTACGTATCAGAGAAGGGTGTTAAGCTAAGAGAGTAAATCTCTGCCACCAAACAGAAATGTATTAGATAGAAACCAGTTTTACATCTCAAAGTGTAATGTCAGACACACAACCATACAAGTTTTTTCCGAGTTCGAACAGAACCGAAGGCACTTCCAAAGAGGCCCTTGCAATCCTAGTATTTACAAACCGATTGGACTCCCCATCACGTAAGGAGATCTCTATACCGGCACGACTCAGTGCAGAGACATTCGACGGGTCACCCTTTAATTCTCGAAAATATCCGGTCTTCACCACTGGTTTTCAAATGCAATCCATAGCGACGTATCATTATTCGGAATAGGTTATATGACACAAGGTCCTCTCCCGGCTAAACCGAACAATGAGCGCAATATTTAAAAACATATAGATATGAGATCTCAGTTAAGTCACAACTTAAAGTCAAAAACCTTTCTTTCAAATGATTTAAAACAAATTACCATTTCCAATCTTTTCAACAAAAAGATACATTTCATAAAGTTCACTAATCTTTCATAAAGATTCATTCATATCCTTTCAAAATACGTTCCCTTTCAAATTGGATTAACTCATCCAATCTTTAAATCAAAGACTCAATTCACAGCTTTCAAAACCATTTCCAATTCAAATGTTTTATATAAAAGATACACCATTTAAAATCATCTTTGATGTCAAAACAAGGTTTAATAATCTTTCACAAAGGTTCATTCATAGCTTTCAAACAAGTCACAATTTCATTTTAACTTGAAATTTTTCAACACAAATTGGAAATCCTTTCTTTATATGAAAGCTATCATTATTTGTACAAGTTATAGCCCTTGAGTTAAACTCGAATTCTCAAGAAAATATTTTTTTAAGTGGCTTGACCCATATAAACACATTTATAACTTGTATAACATCTTTAAGCCATAGTTTCCAAACATAGAATTCAATTTTGAATTTTGAATTCAAATTTAAATCAAATTATTTAAATTTCAAAACTTTATCAAGTTATTCAAAATAAGTTTTGTCCGCAAAACTCCTTTTCGAAATTTCATACTTAGTCCAATTGAATTTCCAAAACCATTTGGATTCAAATTCAATTTTAAAACCATTTCAAAATCCATGACTTAACCAATTTTCGCGTGCAATCCATATCTGTGTGTGTATGAGTGTGATCCAGGTGTTTTACACAATAGTGCAACATCATCAACCATTACAGATTCAAGCACATCAATATCGATAAGTAGCATAATCTATAACGCTTATCTTCCATTCACAGATACACAGATAAATAATATACATTTATCAGAGATAAAATAAAATACATTCATCACAGCTTGAATTAAAATAATTCATATCACAAAGCATCACACGGCAAAGATAACAAACAAACAATTCAAAATAGTTCATTGAATTCAAACATCCATAAGTAAGGTTAATTAATCATCTAATTAATTGAAACCAGATAAATCACTAATCCTGGTTGTTTAACATTAATTAATCACAATTTATGTAAATTAATTGTCCTTTAATTATTTATTAATTAACATTTAATAATAAATTGATTTAAACTTTAATTATTAGTTAATCAACCTTAATTAATAAATTAATTAACCTTTAGTAATAAATTAATCCACCTTTAATCATTAAGTAGTTAATCCTTAATTACAAATTAATTAACCTTTTAATCATTAATTAATTAACCTTAATCATGCAATTAATTAACATTAATCAATCTTTAACTAATCTTTGATTAACCTTTAATTATGAATTGATTAATCTTAATTTAATAATTAATTGACCTTAATTCAATTTAATTAACCTTAATTATTCTTTAATTAAGTAATTATCCTTTAATCATCTTCATTAATCAATTCTTAAACCTAGCAATTTATTAACTGTTTATTACTTATATTAACAAATCATAAATTACTTAATTAATTAAAAGATAAACCATTTTATCTTTATTTTTTTTACATAAATTACATCACTTGATAAATTTAAAATGTTTAATGTTGATTTTGAGAAACCTTTTGTTAATCATTTCTTGATTTCACATTTCATTGTATTTTGAAACACTTGGAAATTTATTAAATCGTCTTAATAAAATTATTATAAACAATATTAATAAACTTTTTTTAAAAACACTTGAACCTTCAGGAATAAATCTTAGAAATTGTTTAAAACCTTGTGAATAAATTTCCTTTGAAAACTTGATTTATCTCCCTTTTAAAAACTAATATAATTTAATAAACTTTAAAACTCGTTCAATTATTTACTTGAAAATTTTCGAATCAACTGGTTTCAATAAAACCCGAGCCAAATTGCTTAAACCCCGAGCACAATTTCGGCTTACTCATTATTCTTCATTTCACTCAAGCCAACTTTCATTTACTTCGAGACAAACCTCGAGTACAATCACGAAACAACGTCATTTTCCTCATCCAAAACATTTCTTACACACTGATGCACACATACACGTGCACATGAATTCGCCACCGTTCTGACCAACTTTGTCGACATCTGCATGTTACCGATGACCTCCCATAACCATTCGACCACCCCGATTTCATCGATTCACTTGGAAACAAATTCGAACAAATCAAGACAAGCTGGAATCCAAACTTCATCAACGAAGACTGCCTCACGCCAACGATTCCAGTCGTCGGAATTCACGTGAACTTGACCAGAGCTTCGACACGACCTCCAGCCTCGATCCCCCATATGCGATCGCCTCAAACTCGCCCACGTCGGCATTGTGGCCCCGACTACCATGTCCATCAAAACTAAGCACAAAACCCTAGTCTACCTTCGTTACGCCCCATGATCATCAGAAAAATCCTCCACTATTTTTCCTAGAAACCCCAAGCCTCCAACCACCTCTGGTTACAAGCCCGACTACTATCACCGTCTTGATCGATGGAAATCGATAAAAGACCCAATTCTGCTCATTACGTGAATCCTCTTCAAATTCAAACCAAAAAATCTTGAGACTAGATTCTAAAATCATGAATTTATATTACGAATTGCTTCATAAGATCCAAACAAGAAATCATAATTATCGATTTTCAACTTGAGTTAGATTATCACTGTCATTCTCAAATTTATAAATATTCCATAATTATTTACGCATGGAATTATTTTCAAAATTTAGATTATAATGTTACAAACAATTCTTATTCGTACATTATAATCTAAATGTCATTATTCGAAGAGATATATGTTTTTTTTCTTTCCCTGTTGGTTTGAGCCTATTGGTATACAGAGTATATACATATACACCTAGGCATGCATCTCACATAAATATACATACATACATACATTCAGATAGATTTAAATTCATGCAACAACCGTGCTTCAGAAATCAATCACAACATCAATTTATAGATTAAAGGCTTAAAAATGAAGGTTTGCTCACCTGAGAAAATTAAAGACAGAGCAGAGAGGAACAGATTTTAGGCCTGGAACTTGAAATTTGAATTTGCTATTTTTATTTACTTTAGTTTTTTGAATGCTTAAACTTTGTTTTGCTCTGAATCCCTCCAATTTTGCTTATTCTTTTTCTTTGATTTGGATTGTTTAGTTGCTTCAGATCTTTGTTTCTTTTGCATTTACTGTTTTACTTGATTCTGATACATTCGCATGCTTCAAATTTCAACTTGGTTGTGTTGAGTTAAGTAGTTGCTTCAGGTTTGTATTTTGTTTTGATCTTGCTTTTCCAGGTTTTCAAATCTGAATTTTGCCTTGCTTTTCTCAAGTTTTTCGTTTGATTCAGATTTTGAAATATTTTTCTTTTGAAAGATAATAAAGAATGTAGAGAAGAGGGTGAGAAGTTTTTAAGCTGAGAATAATAACCAGGTTTTCTTACCTATCACAAAATGTTTATAAATTCAAATTTGAGTAATTTAATTTCCAAGGAAGAAATGAAGTTGCCACTTGTTTATTTTGTATCACTTGTAATTGTATAATCTATTCTCTTTACACTTGTTATTACATATTATTACTTATTTGACAATTGTCCATTTCTATCTAAATTGTGTTTAAAATCCATTTTATAAATTTATTATAAATTTTGGTAAAATCCTTTACTTTAAATAATTTTATAGATTTAACTTTAAACCCTCTCATTAATTTACTTATCTTTACATATGTTTGTATTTTACAAATCTTTATCTTATTAGTTTCCAAATACATAAAAGAAAAGTAATTTAAATCTTTTATCAAATCTTGTTTTTACATTTTAAATTCAAGTTATAAGAAATGCTTATATTTATGTGTTTATGTTTTATTCATACTTTTTTTTTTCCATATTTACACTTATATAACTTTTTAAATAACCTTAGGAAAATGATTTGAAATCAAATTATACATTATTAATATATATTTTTATTCATCCCTTAGAAATAATAAGTTAATAAATCCAATTTTTATTTTTAAATACACTTTTAAATTTCTAATCCAAATTCTATTTTATAAATTAATCTATATGCACATATATTTTTATTCCATAAATTTTCAAATTAATCTACAATTAAACTTATAAATAAAATATTATTCAAATTATTTATTTCTGAATTTCCAATTAGAAATTCTATATTTAAAATCATATTCATATTCATTTATATTAATAAATAAACAAATATCTATTAAATTTGGAAAATACCAAATTAATTCACAAATTAATTTTAAAAATTAAATTACTTACCAAATTTAAATTTGATTTCAAAACAGGAATGTCACATTTAGCCTTAAGGGCACGACCTCAATATTTTAACCAAAATGACAAACATTCTCCTAAAATTTATTTGAAAGGACAAACATTCTTCTGAAATTATCCTTAAGGACAAACATGCTTTCAAACTGCTACCGAACTAAAAACAGATACCTGAAAACTGCTACCGATAACTACAAGTTGATACCTAAAAAATGCCATCAATAACTAAAACCTGTTACCTAAAGAAAGTTGTCCTACAGGCTAAAATACTGAAGGTCTGTCCTTGAGGCTAAAATGCTGAAATTTTTTGTCCTTCACAATAATTTTCAGTATTTTAAATTACTTAAAGAAATCTTAAAATAATTACAACCACTCACCTTTGGTCCTTAGCTCTTCCCTTTAGGCCTTCACGGATCCACTTGGGTTGTTAAAATATATTTATCAAAAATATTCTCACATTGTAAAATTATTTCTTTTAAGGTCCTTCCTGAAAAGATGAACCCAAAGGGGAAGATCTAGAATGAGAAAAGGTGTTAGGCCTAGGGTTCTATTTATTAGGGTAGAAGTGGATCTCAGACCGTTGGATTTGGAGACTGAATATGATGCGACCATGTCATAGGCTGAATAGGAGACATCGGATGCAAGAATGCAAGGACTAGATTGAGTTAAAGGATGCAAAACACGTAGAAAATAGGCTAATAACTGTAACTGGACGAAAGAATTTTCCTTCGTCCAATTTCTAAGGAGGGTCGACCGCCCTTATACCTAGTTCGACCGACCGATCGACCAAGGGTGAGGTTAGGTCACCTTGGTGGTCGACCTAGCAAATATATATATATATATATAAACATACATACATACATACGTGTGTGTATATATATATCGCTTCTTTGATTATTTCGTTCTTTGCTCATATTTACTTGGATTCTGACGTCTATATATGGAAATTAACTAGAAAATTACCGCAGATGCAATGGTGCAACTCCAGTGACTCGATTCTGATAATTTCACAAAGTTATATTAATATTTAATTAATGAATGAATTAATTATTATGGATTAAATTTGAGGTTGTTACAAGTTGTGCGTCGAACTTTTGTTGAGGAGGTGGATTTTGTGAAATTATAAACTAACATTTGTTAGTTTGGATGCAGCCACCTAAAATTACGTTCGACTTCCAAAAATGAGTAGGCGAGGCATGTTTGTGTTTGCGGTATCTTGCTGCAGGCGTATCCCACCACACGTCGGATCCACCGACCGTGTCGTGTTCTTATTTCCAATAGCCATCTAGTATCTGTAGCAGCTTGTTGCATGGGCTTCACTCACGTTTTAGATTGTTGAACTTATTTTTCATTTTCCCAGCGTTGTAATCCAGACCAGTTCATTCGTTGAACAGGACTATGATATCTTCGCCCCACTGTGCAACACGGTGGGCACGCGCATTAATATTTTTGAAATAAAAATCGACGAATGCGCTTGTCTTATTGGCATTTCAAACGATGATGGTTCTGGTAAAAGGAGCAGTAGAGTGGCTAGACATTCTAAAAAAAGAAATTCAAAAAATAATTCAAAAAAAATCTAAAAAATCTATATATGGTAGATAGTAATACGAATAATGCAAATATAAAAAAAATTACCTAAAAAATCAACGACGAAGCTTAAAGAAATTGTTGAATTTTTGGATTATTTGGCTTTTATGGTGATTTGGTTGAGAAATGGTTTGATAAATATAGGGAATGAAGGGAAATATGACGGTTGGGGATGAACCGTTCATGTTAAATGGCGTCGGACATGTCTGACGCGAATGGTTCATTTCAAACCATTGCTTAGAACTTTACAACAACGTGGGGCCCACGCTTGTCGCTTTCGACGCGTCTGCATGCCAATGCTGACTGCCCATTTCAGCAAAAGAATGGTAGCTTAAAAAATAGAAGTAAAATTCCCATATAGGGAAATCAACATTTGGAAAAGACGAGAAGGAAAATTCGCGGTTGCAATCGCGTAGAGAGAAAGTGGAGGAATAATAACTATAGAATAAGAATGTAATAAATATAAACTAGTGTCAAATGAATTCATAGGGTATTGTTGATTGAACAATACGAATGTAAATCAAAATAAATGAATTTGTTGTAATTTTAAATTATAATTAATGAATTTATTACAGTTGCAATTATTCGCTGTAGTTAATGCCTTATTTAGATCTTGGATTTGATATGGAAATTTATTTAAAAAGACAATAAATTTATGTGTAATCAAGAATGATGGAATTTGATAACTTTTAAATTTTAATTTAAAGGTGATTAAATCCATTTAATGATAATGTATTTAATTAATGTGAAAATATCCATTATGTCCACTGTCTTGGATTTCGACGAAACTAGTTTTATCGGATCCGTAACAGTGAATTATTGTAGGATTTCAAGTTTCGTAGCGATTAGACTTATCGTTTGATCATGTAGACTTGAAACACGCAGAATCAGCTTAATGAATCAATTTAAATAGGCTAATTTTAAAAGCTGGTTTCTGTATACAACGGAATTTGATTTTAAAGCTAGTTCCATTGAGTTTAAAAATAACAAAACATATATTTCAATATATTGGATGTCCCATTTTCTTGTTGGGAACGAAAGGGGCTTTTCGAGTCATTGTAATCGTTTCGACACAATTTGATTTGTCCATTCATTCTTATCTCGCCTTGCCTATATAAATAGAATTCATTTCTAAAACTCTAGCAGCCGTTTTCTTATTTCTATACGTACATTTCCATCTACTCCTTCCTTCCTTCCAATGGTAGAAACCCTAATTTCCAAACTCATCAAAATAATATCAAATCGAAAAATTTTAACTCCTCAAATTATAGCAAATTATATATCGTTGGAAAGCTCTCGACGAGCACTACTACCACTGTTCAATTGTCAATTCGACTCACTATTCGATCAGAAATTAGCGATCTTTCTCAGCCGTCCGTTTCTAGGATCTTCGATCCAACGGCGGATCATTGACCGTTTGACTATCGGAAATTGGCGTTTGAAAGAGTGGTAGTAGTGACAAATGAAATGGTCTTCGTTCTTGTTGAAATGGTCGAATTTCTCCAAAATCATGTCTAAAGCATACGACGGCATGATCGCCTCAGTGGTCATGGTCTCGTGCGTGGCCATGGGAGGCGTGGCCAGGCTGTGGGGCGACGGCGGCGATTTCTGATCGGAGGTCAGGTGTGGGTAGGCAGCGTGACAACTAAATTTAGGGCGGCGACTGAACGTCTGTGATTCGGTCGAAGTCTAGTAGGGTTCCGTGAAAGCAAGGTGACGTGTCCCATTTTTTTATTATTAAATTTTAATTTTCCAAACCTTTAATTATCATAACTTTTGCATCGGATTCACACACGTTGTCTCTGTTGCAATCGTATCTTAATTTCGGACGGCTTGAAACAGGTTTGGTTGGATTCTGATACCGTTAGATTTTTGGGCTTTAATTAGATTGTTAATCGACTAAAAATCAATGGTGAGTGATCTATCTCACTCACCTATACTAAATCATTTTATGTTAGTTAAATTAAATTTATGATTTGATTAGAAATTTATTGATTCCTGTTTGGTATTTTAAATTTTCATTTAAATTTAATTTTAATTTATATTGAATTGAATTACGATTTAAATTTATATTGAATTTAATTGCCAGTTAAATACCTGATAATGATAACCAGTTTATTCAATGTGGTTTATTGGTTGGATTGACTGATGATCGGGATGGATGCTTATTTGTTGGTATTTTTGGATGATTGGATGTATGTTTATTTATATGTTGTTATCACACTACAACTTCCACTAGTTATTGTTAGGAAAATCACTATGGGTTGAAATGATACATAGTCGAATGGTCTTATAGATTAGGAAAAAAATCGTTATGGGTTGAAATGATAAACTTGAGCGATTTTATGGATTTTAAATTTTACTTGGGATTGCGGGTTGAAATGATATATGCCCATAAATTTAAATTAGTTGCGGGTTGAAATGATATATATCAGTATCAGTTGACCATAGGGCAGAAATTATATCCGTAAACATCTCTAGAGCTGTTGCACTATATTTATTTATGGTCGATTTAACATATGTAAGATCTTTTAGTTCTGACTCGAATATTTTGTCTTTTCATCACGCTCGGGTCAGCTTAAGAATTTCAGTGTTAAAGACCTTATTTCTAGAGGATGAAGACGAAGATTTAATATTATTACTATTTATTATATTTATTCCACTACATCATATTTTTCCGCTACATTATTTATTTATCCCTACGTAACTCTGATCTATATTGTAAAAGTATAATCAAAACATTATTTGTAAAACAGCTTAAAGAACTATTTATTTGATGATTATATTTTATCATTCCGCTGTGAGATTCTATGTTTCTTTTCATTCTTTTTCTCTTATTTTCTTATTTACCTCATTAACAGTCCTCCCTTTTGAATGGTTTGAGTTGACATGTGTGGTTTATTGTCGATTTAAACCGTCCAAAAAGGTGAGTCATTACGTTTGGTATCGGAGTTTTGGTTTAGCGGTAACCTTAGCTTTGTGGGGTATGACTCATTGGAGATAGGGTAGTAATACTCTAGAATAAGTTTGTCTGAGTGTACATATATGAGTGAGCGTACTTGTTAGTGTTATAAAATGTTTATATATTGTGTTAATTTCTTCTATTTTGTATTTATAAATTCTGGTCGGTACATAGGACGCCTATGGCATCGATACGGATTTCTAAATATTTAATAGGGCAAACCGACACAATATAGTTTTGAAATATCGGTAAAGGAAATATTTTACCTAGTATTATATTTTGTATATAAAAGAATAATTTTATAAATATATATGGTTGTATTTGTTTTGTTTGCTTGTTTGGAAGTGAAATGTTATGAATATTGGTTGTAAAATGAGACTTACAAATAAAGTAAAAATGAATTAGAAAATTTTAAGAACCTATATCCTACGGTTTGAAATTTGTTTTCTAAAGATTTTGGAAATAATATTAGTATTATTTAGAAGTAATTTCAGATATAAATATTTTCAATGCGATTTGAAAGAAACATTTTAAAGGAATTTTAAAAGGAAATAAGTCCTGTACTCCCTTCTTTTGTCACCGAAAAATAATTTCGGTGATGATGGCCGCATTATCGACATTCATTTTCGATTTTCAAAGTAGGAAGGCCATTGTAGTAGCTTTACTACACATTTATATTGATAAACAAATCTTAATTTTTAAATTTCTACATATGATTTGAATATAAAGGATATGAATATATATATTATTTAAATGATCTGAAAGGGAATCCGACTTTAGTTCTTAAATTCTATAAATTAGGGATTTTAATTTTTATAATGAAATGAAATCTTAACTATTTTAATAGTCGGAAACTTCTTAAATGAAAAATAAGGAATTAGACGGTATGTGATTAATGAACTATATAAGAAATTGGAAACTTGTAACTTGTACACCAAAAGATATGAAAATTTTGAAGATGTAATTATTGAACGTTTTGTTAACTAAAAATGAATAAGATAAACTAGTGTAACATTCAAATACATTCTTAAAACATATATATAACTTACCAGAAATGTTTAAAAAGTTATAATGTTAAATAGGAATATGTAACAAAATATTATACAAGTAAAACTTATGTAATGAAAGTGTTTAAATGGAATTATTTCTATATATATTAATTTTTACGTACAAGAAATGTTATAAGCATAAGTTAATGTTTCGAAATGCTGTTGTAACGACTTTTTCTTATACCCCTTGAATTGACAATAAACCACACATGTCCAACTCAAATTGCACGAATACGCGGATCATTAAGGGCAGAAAGAAAATAAAGTTAGAACAGAATCTCACATGAATGGGATAACATATATAATTTCAATAATAGTCTTTACAGCGGAAAATTTAAAAATACAATATCAGAGTCCAACCAAGATTTAGCCTGGATAGTTATAAACTTTTGTCCTTACAAATGGTAAAAACAACAAAACAAATGCAATAGATGCAGCGGATAATAAAATACGTCCATACGATGATGAATATCTCCAACTCCCCTATGGAAACCCCGAGTATTAAAAATACCCGGTTTGGCTCGATAAACTAGCGTGAGATACTCAAAGTTTAAAATGCATAGATAATGACGATGATATGGAAACCTTTCAAAACAAGGGTATCTCACAAGACCATGCCCACACGAAAATAAGAACGGGTTTTTTTCCTTATGATAACCAATACTATTTTATACCAAAATACACTTGATATTATTTTTAATGACATTCCTTTGAAAACATTTTCCAAATAAACTTTTTCAAATAAGGTATCTATACCTAGGCAAAGTCTCAAGTAATTTATTCGAACTGGGTCAATGGAATATACCGGATGGAATATATGATACAAAAAGTGGTAGCTGAAATGTTTGTAAAGGATTACAACTATTTTGGGACGATAATCAAAATTGTAAAGCTTGTATTTTTGGAGTTGGGTTTCCAAAATGATAGGGAACTAGTGGCCTTTTTCTCCGATCCGCGTATAACAAACATAGCCCCCGCGGTACTTTAATTGCTTTTCTCAAGCAAGTTACTTGGAACCGTACTTGCTATAGTACTACTGATAACCGGTAGTTCCCTGCTTTTCTCAAGCTAACCACTACGAAATGGGGCAATAAATGCCCTGAGGGATGTTATTCCAAAAAGGCCCAACATATTGAACTTCCCCATACATACTTACTTATTTCGAGTTTGTGTCTGCTAGGCCACATTGTACTCCATATCGTCTTCCAGGATGTGAGGCTAGTGGGGCTACGATCAATATCTTCAAAGCTAAGCCTTTCATAAGAAACCATGCTTTTATCATAACAGGTTCCACTTTGAATGCCACATTGCCATTATACGTCATATGACTGATTTCTAGAAAAATATAACTTCCTAAGCTCATATGTCTCGGGAAAAGGTGTTACGCTAAAAGAAGCTGCCCTCTCCTCCAACATCTGATATATATTTATAGAAACCACTCAAATTTGATTTAGAAAACAATGTCAGACAAACATCCATACATGTTCTTTCTGAGACTAAATGAAACCGAAGGCACTTTCCTTGGCCATTACTCGGCGAGAAGCCCTTGCAATCTGAAAAAAATATCCATAACAAGGAGACTACAGCTATAAATAACTCTATAATGGAAGCGACCCATAGCATGTCAACAAGCAGTACTCATGCTATGAAGATCCTTGGTCTTCAATAATCATCATCTTTAACATATCTTCACTTTCGAAAGTATACATTGGTACAAAGTGATTTTCAGATAGGGATCACCCAAATCCAACCTCGGTTCCTTCGAAGCCAATTATCGATAAAAAGATGTTAAGTTAATACCTGGATATCAATCATCAATCAATTACTTCATCTTTTATTTAAATCAAATATCTTTCTTAGATATATTCCATTTTCTTTCCAAGAGTATATGGAATCATTAAGCCTTATTTATTAAATAATTTGATTTATTTAAACCTTTCTTGAATCTTTGAATAATTCCAAATCGTTTTCTCTTTTACTTAGAAAAACCTTTCTAAATCATTCTTTTAATCTTAATTAATGATATTTTATCTCAAAATTATAAATTTTAACTTAGGAAAAATATTCCCAAATCATTTATTTAATCTTAATCAAAGATTTCTTACTTAACTTCAAATCATATTCTTGCAAATCGAAGATTTTCATAATAGAGTACTGTTGCCAGCTTAGATATGGTAAATTTCACCTCCCGGGTCGAATGGTAAAAAATCCTACACCATGAAGGTCTTCGTCTACAATGTGTTTTATTTTGATAATTAGTTTGAAGGGGTTTTGGATAGGAATCACCCAAATCAGATCCCGGTTCTTCGGATAGGAATTACCCAAATCTGATCCCCGTTCCTTCGTACCAATCATCGAGTAAAAGGTGTTAAGTGGTTAATTAACATTCAAAGAATATGTTTCTTTTCTTTTATTTTGAAAAAACTTAAATATGATCTTTTAGAGCATTCGGACTTTCCTTTCGATCTATTCCACCACCCGCCTAAAAAAAAAACATAGGCTAGGTAAGTTTAGGGCGCTGGTTGCTCCATTTCTAACTTTAGTTAAACACCTTTTTTTATCTTCACAGATCTCACGGGCAGGATAAATGTACTAGTCGTTTCCGCATACTCGGTTTGTTACTACATTCAATATTCTTCACTTCTTGTTTAAGTGGCTAAACAATTCCTCTTAACCATTTATTCGAACTCTTATTAAAACTTCCAAATCATCTTCACATTAATTAATTATTCCTATAAAATCATTCATAAAAGATTTAGGAAAGAATTGTTAAGTATAAAACCGTGTTTCAAAAGTTATTTAAAAGCGTTGCGAAAAGTGTTGCGAATAGTGTTTTAAAAGCTATATTTTTCAAAATGACTTTTGTATCATTTAGAAATCCATTTTTCAAATTAAATCTCTTTTAAAACGTTTTAAAATTTTTTTAGGATTTATTCCATATTTTAAAAACATTATAAAATATCGTTTATAAAGAAATCCTTTTTTGGGATTCCGAATTGCAAAATCGCGATGTTTTAAGAAAATTGTTCGGGCATTTTTTAAACTATATTTGATGATATTTTTATTTTCTTTCTTCATTGGAGAACTATTATCATTGTGGACCAAAAAAAATTTATTTCGAAGAAATCCGACTTATAAATCATTCTCTACGTTAATTTGAAGTTACGAGTCGAAATTTACGAACTACCGCTACACAATGAGCTTGATTTTGACCAATTCTGTGAATGGCTTTGGAACTTGTCCGAAGCACTTCAAATTTGTTTCAAACCATATTTTAACTATTTTAACTTATTTAAAAAAAATTATCATTTCAAACTCAACTATCATTTCATTTCATATTAAAATATCACATTCAATTTGCTTAGGTATTTTGAAACCATTAAGAGGCTATATATTTTCCATACACACATTTGTATGGATTTAATTCTCATTTAATTAACTATTCTTACTATCCATTTCTCTCATTCTTTATCAAACCAAGTTATCATCCATATTACAAACATATAATCAACCTTAATATCAACTAAGTTATCAAACATTTAATCATCCAACATATACCAAACTTTTTATGTAATTAACTTAAAATATTTCTAGGAATTAGTAACCTAAAATATGAGTACTCACCTTTTACAAAAAGATTAACCTCCTACCAACATTATTTTTTAAACAACACTCACTAAATCATCTTAACTTCGCCAGACCATCACTTATACAACTCCACCTTCCTAGTGCTCAGCCATCACTTTACTTCCACTTGCTCTCGACCATAAGTCTTTCCTCTTCTTTGTTCTTGGCCAAACCTTCCAACAACATCAATAAGGATCGTCCTCCCCTTGATCCTCCCCTTCCTCCATTATTTCTTCAGTTCTTAGATGCTAAACCATGTTTTGATGATATTCTAAGGTCTTTGGCAAATTTTGGTGGAGTTTTGACTTTGTTTGATATGGTTTTGAAAAAATTAGTAAGAAAATGGAAGAGAAGAAGCCATTAAATCTCTAAGGACGAAGATGAAGAGAGCATAGAAAGGAAAGAAGAAGAAGAAAGGAAAGTGCATGGAGTTTGTGAAAAAAGTGGTAGGTATTTATAGAAAAAAGTTTGAAATAAAATTTTATTACGTAAAATGGTCAAAATTTACTTTTCTTACTTTTAAGCAACCTTATTTTTTTAACACTTAACATCACATTTCAAATCATTACTTTACATCATTTTCACTTTAGAGATAAGTAAGAAATATAATAACTATGTTTGGTTTGGTTTGATGTTTCCATTTTTCTTTGAAATGACATGTTTGTCTTTTTGCTTACTTTTTTAATTATATTCTGGAATTTTCTAAGTATGTTTAGTAAAAGTAATAGTCAGTGAATTAATTAATATTTATGCAATTTGAATGTGTATTCCTATATAAGAAAATAAAGGTGTGAAAATGTTGCGACAACTTTTAATCGACAAAACGTTGATTTTCGACAAAATGTTTTACGGTCACATTTTGATGTTTTAGTTAAACTATTTATTTATGTAAACCAAATTTATAAATAAATTTGTATAATGTTATTTAAAAATATAAACAATCATAAATAAATAAAATAATTTGTTTAACCACTGAAACTTACTTTTCTAAAATCGACATTTTGTCACTTTTGTTAATATATGCAAATGTTAATATTTTTGTGTATACTTCTCTTTCGAAATCCTATCTAATATTATGTAACGATCCCAATTTTGAATTAAATTTGAATTAATAGTTAATGTAAATTTTGGAATAAATTTTGGAATTAATTTGAATTTGAAATATATAAGTATATGTATATATGAGTAAAATTTGAGTTTGACTTTAGCATTTGAATTTGAATATTGAATTTGTATTTAAATTTAAGTAAATGATTTGAAATTGATTAAAGTTAATTAACATTTAAGTTTTCAAATTAGTAATAATTTGTCTTTAAAGTTTAAGGAAGTTTTTAGAATTTTATTTAAGATAATTATTATTATTAATTAATTATTTTGGAAAGTAATTAAGAATGATTAGTTTATAATCATAAGTAAAGATGGGTTAAATAATTTATAATTGTAATTGAAATTAATTAGGGGTTTATCAATTTGTAAATTAATTTTAATGGGTAATTAGTTTTAAAAGCATTTTCTTTTAAATAATGTGTATATAATAATAATTAGAAAGATGTATTTATAAAATTAGAAAAATTCAATATAAAATTTATTTAAAGGCTTTTGATTTATGAGAAAAACAAAGTTATAAATAAACTTTGTAAACCAGGTTCAAACTTGAATTTTAAATTTAATTACATAAAGGTTTTCAACATAAAAATGCTAATTATAACCAATTGGAAGATAAATGAAGTATGATATTAACAAGATAATAAGAGAAAAGAAACAATACATTCAGATATGAACAAATAAAGATAAGTATGAACAAAAGAAAATGTAAATATCTACGGAAGGCTTGCAAAAGAAGATAGGTAAAATGTACATGCGTAAAGAACAAAAAAAAGAAGAAAAAATATGAAAGAAAACAAAAATATCTACATACACAAGAATCAAATAGAGTGATGAGGCTGTAAACAAAATGGGAAATAAAACAATGATAATTAATGCAACATCATATCAGCCACCAAAGTAAGATTATCAGCCTCCAAAATAAAAATCTTTGATCAAATAAAATAAAAAATATATATATAAAAACAAAGAAAGAAACAAGTTACACCAGATAACACCTCCCCTCTGTAATCACTGTGCCTCTTTTATATATACATATTGTACCAGTTCGTTCAAACATTACTAAACAAAAAAAAACAAAAAACAAAAATTGAAGGAAGAAAGAAGAAAATAACTGCAGCCTTTAACACAAGAATTGGCCTCTGTTTCAAACAATTTCAAGTGAGCAATCTTTTATTTTAAAACCCTTTAATCTACAATTAAAAGACCTGTGATTGATTCCTGAAGCAAGATAGTTGCATGAATATGAATATGTTTATATATATATATATATATACACGCATGTATATATGAAGAGGTGTATGTCTGTACATATATATATATATATATATATATATAATTCTGTTTTCAAGTTACAGGTTTTAAAAAAAAAATCAAATTTTAAAATTCAATATCTCTTCCATTTATCGAATTCAAGTTATAATCTCTGAACGAAAGATGATCGAAACAAAGTAATACAAACTTTAAAAATGGTTCTAAAGATTTACATCGAATAATCATTTAAAAAGGAAAGAATTTATAGTAAACCCATTTTAAGTCAAGAAATCAATGAATTTAATTGTGTGTTTTGATCCCATAATCAGGTTAGTATTAACAAATGATGAATTTTGATATGAATCTCAAGATTTTTAGGTTGATAGATTGAGTGATATTGGGGGATGAACGGAAAATGGAGTTGCGTCAATTTCTAGTGATCGACCGAGTATTCTTGGTTGAGATTAATGGTGAAGGAGCATGAAAGGTTAGGTCACAGGGGAAAAATACTCGTTTGAATTATTGGCTACCATGGTGGCGTGGGCTAGTTAGTTTAAGGTTTAGGGTATTGATTCTAACGAGGTGATTGTCGAGGCATTTTCGATGTGTGGTCGCATCGGGTTAAACTAGAGTGGGGGAGAAAGAAGCACAAGTATGTGATGAAGCTTTGGAAGGAACGGCGTACGCTCCGATGACATTTCACGGCGGCAGGAGGGGGTTTTCCTTATTTGGATTTGGGTTCTAGTTCGATCGAGAAGCTCGATTTTGATTTCGAAATTACTTTGGATTTTGGGTGGTGGAGATCGGTGGTGGAGATGGTCAGAGACTTGTCGGTGGTGGTCGTGGCGATCGGAGCGTCGCCGTACGACTATGCATGTACACATGTGAGATTTGGTGCAGTTAGGGATGACTTCGATCGAGGAAGATGGGGGAGCCTCGGGAAATAACTCGGGGAAATGGTGATATAACTCGAAGACGAGTTTGCTCACGCGTTGCTTCGGGGAGAACACGCGTGTTTGCTCGAGTCTGGGTTGAACAGGCTTTAAAAATTGTTACAGGAAGGTTAAAAAAAGGTTTTAAATAAAAGAACTTGATTGTTAAAAGGATTTATAATTTTTAAACAAAAGTAAACCAAGTCTTAATTTTGGAAGTAAATGGTTTTCAAGAACAATTGTTTTTAAGCCGGGTGTTTAAGTTTTAAAATAAAGAAGTTTGATGTTGTAAATAATTCGAATTTCAAAACAAAGGTAAACGAGTTTTTAAGTATGTAATAAACAAGTTTTTTTGGGTGATGTTTGTATTTAAAAGTTATTTATTAACTTAGAAAAGCTTTAAAGAGTCAAAATTAAATCTGAGCGTTTAATTAATTATAACTGATTTTTAAAGTATTTTATTTAAAATAAATTTTAAAGATTAAGATTTAGTAATCAATCATGATAAAGATTTGTCTTAAGTAATTAAGAACTTTGATTAATTAAAGGTAAATAAATGTGTGAAGATAATTAAACCAATTCAATTATTATTTAAGAGTGTTGGTTAATGTAAATAATTTAATTAAAGTTGATTTAGTGATTAGGAAAAAATCACTTATTGTAATTAATTAAGAATAATTAATTAAATAGTAATTAATAAAGGGCTAATTAATTTATTAATGAATTAATTAAAGTATAATTCAATAATTAAAGATTGATTAATTTAATTAACAAATAATTAAAGGACAATTAATCAAATGATTGAAACCAATTAATTTTAATTACCATAATCAATAACTTATTTGATTTAAATTAATCAGATAATTAATTAAGTTCCTTATGGATGTTTGAATTC
Organism: Allium cepa; assembly: GCA_030765085.1. Classification (NCBI taxonomy): domain Eukaryota; kingdom Viridiplantae; phylum Streptophyta; class Magnoliopsida; order Asparagales; family Amaryllidaceae; genus Allium; species Allium cepa. The sequence goes on along the minus strand of CM060945.1, from coordinate 602,433,587 downwards.
TATTGATAGTTGAACAGTTTAATATTTCTGATATGTTGTGCTTTGTGCTATGAATTGTTTCAGTGTGATCTTTGATGAATGTAATTTATTTATCTGTGATAAATTTATATTATTTATCTCTGAATCTGTGAATGAACGATAAGTGATGTAGATTATACCGCTTATCAATATCGATGTGCTTAAATATGCGATGTGATGATTTATGATGTTGCACTATTGTATAAAACCACTGGACCATACCATACACAGACAAATATGGATTGCACGAGGAAATCGGTTTAATCACATATTTTTAACAATTTTAAAAGTGAATTCTTGAATCGAAAATAGTTTTGGAATTGGAATTGAAAACTTTTGATATGAGTTTTCAAAAATAAAAGTTATTTTAAATAACTTAATAAAGTTTTGAAATTTAAATAATTTGATTTAAATTTGAATTCAATATTTGAAATCGAATTCAATGATTTGGGAATTTTGGTCTAAAACGATTATACGAGTTATAAAGATGTTTATATGGGTTTTAACCATTTCAAAGTTATGGTTTTGGAAATTTAAATTTAAATCCAAGTATTATACTTGGATAGGTTTAACTTATGTAAATTGTAATCAATTTTCCTAAAACAAAAACTAATTGTTTCAAATAATATAGCTTTCATAAAAAGAAAGGATTTCCAATTTGTCTCAAAAGATTTCAAGTTTGAAATGAAATTTTAAATAGTTTGGAAAACTATGAATTAACCTTTATGAAGATGATTAAATATTGTTTGAAATTGAAGAGAGTCTTAAATAGTATATCTTTCATATACAAGATTTGAATTGGAATTGATCTGAAAGTTATGAATTAAATCTTTAATTGAAAGATTGAATGAATTAATCCAATTGAAGTAGTAATTGTTTTGAAATCCGTGAATGGATCTTTGTGAAACTGGGTGAACTTTGTGAAATAAATCTATTATTTAAAAAATAATTGAAATGGTAATTTGTTTAAACCATTTGAGAGAAAAGTTTGGATATTAAATTGTGACTTAACTAAAATCCCACATCCATATGTTTTTAAATATTACGCTAATTATTTGGTTTAACCGAGAGAGACCTTTGTGTCATATATCCCATTCCGAATAATGATACGTCGTTATGGATAGCACTTTAAGACCGGTGGTGAAGACCGGATATTTTCAAGAACGAAAGGATAACCCGTCGATTGTCTCTACACTGAGTCGCGCTGGTATAGAGATTTCTTAAGTGATGGAAAGTCCGATCGGGATTGTGAATACCCGGATTTGCAAGGGCTTCTTCGAATGTGCCTTTGGTTCTGTTCGAACCCGGAACAGATTTGTATGGTTGTATGTCTCACACTACACCTTGAGATATAAAGCTGATTTCTTTCAAATACATATCTGTTGGTGGCGGAGAATTTATTCTCTTAGCTTAACTCCCTTCTCTGAGACGTATGAGCTCAGAGGTTATGTAGTTGAAGGTTATTTGACGACCCGGAATTTTCAAGCCTTTTTAAACCGGAATATTAATTGATTTTAAATTGTTTAAAGGTTAATTATCAACTTAAATTACGAATATCACAATTTATTTGATAATTAAATTATTGAATTAAATAACTTGAAGTTGAATAAAATGTTGAAACCTGAGATTTTAAGCCTGTTGAATATAATTTGAAGGCTTGTAAAATTTATATTGATAGTAAATAGGATAATAGAAGTTGTAAAATTGAATTTAACAGTGGTTGGTTCAGTTCTAAAAATATATCGTTTAAATTGAATTTTAAAATAGCCTTCCGAGACACAGTCTCGGAATTTGACGAAACCAGTTCCATTGGGTCTGTAATATTGAATTATTGTCGGATTTCAAATTTCTTATTGTTTGGAGTTGTTGTGTGCTTATACGTTAAGTAAACGCGCTAGAAATTTATTTTATAATAACCTAGTTGCTCAAGCTTCCTGTGTACGCTTCTTTGCTCTTTTATTTACTAGCCGAAGACTTAGTTATCAGGATCGAAACCTCAAAGTCAAGAGGGCCGAACATTTCAATCTTAAAAAAAAAAAAAAAAGGGGCATGGCGGAAATCAAATTCACGAAACCGAAGCCGATTTTTTTTCATATAGGCGAATCGAATTCGAGATGGGAAGGGGTGCGATTGCCATTTGATTTCGCGTGAGGCTAGTGGCGTAGGGATTCTCGAGGACGCGGTATAGAGAGGGGATTAGGGCTTCGGCCATGCTCGCGATCGAGCTAGGCCTCGTGGTGGATCTGCGTTTGAAATCGATGGCCGCGAGTGGAGTTTCATAGGGGCTAGGCGAAGTTATCGAAGTCGGGAAGGGAGGGAAACCATGAACCGATGGAGGGAACTCGAACCTGAAGGCGTGAACTGATAGATTAACTTTCTCATTAAGGTAAAACTCTACCCAAATTTGATTTAATTTAAGGTGAACATAAATTTAGCAATTACAGTTTGTTTAAAATTTTGCAACTGGTCATTTTAATTTAATCCAATATAGATAGTCAGTTTGGGAAAATTATAAAAAAAAATTATATATAATATATATCATTATTTCAGTAAGGTAACATTTTACCTTTGCCTTTACTGTAGAGAAATAACAATAATGATGATATATAAATATATAACCTGTCACAAAAACTTACAAATTGGGGGAAAAGGAAAATTTAAATTAGGTTGGTCTAATTATCATTTTAAATCAGAAAATTTAATTTGCGTTTCCAATGATAATTGATCGTTCGGTTATTTCAAGTGTTAATAAATCATCTTATATGTTATACAAGATCAAGAAAATGGTGGAACAAGCCAAGATGGAAGTGGGTTAGATGATAAAACTATTTTAATTAACTTATTTAATAATTGAGTTACCAAAGATACTTTGTCAAAAAAAATTTTGGTTTAAATTTTAGGTTAAAATAAATAAAGACATATTAGTTAATTTTTGGATTTATTCAAGTGTTAATTAACTATATAATGTTATAAAAGGTCTAAAATCGAGAAACAAGCCAGTTTGGAATGGATTGCAAACAGCAGAACAAAGGTGAGTTAATCTCACTCAGTTTAAATTTAAATTTAAATTTAAATGATTAAATTTAAATAATTGTTTGAATGATTGAAATTGATTGATGTGATATTTGAAATTGGAATATTATGTTGTGCTAACGTCTGTGGATGCAGGAAAAACAAGTTGGAGGGATCCAATTGGGTCCCTCAACATATATATATTGTTTACTATTCCCTGTTATACTTTGTGAATATTCTGTGATGGATTATATTGAATATTGAATGCTATAGTTGTTTGGGTTATTCTGGTACCCTGAATTATCAAATTTGTATAGCATTGGATCGGTGGGAATAAATAATAAAAAGAATGACTTTTCAAGAAAACAATTACAAAGAATGTAAATAATTAAAATGAATTGGATAAGAATGTTAGTGTTTCAAAATGCTAACTAATAAATTCTGTATATGAAAATAAATATTTAAATAAACAGAAAGTTAATGAAACTTAAACTTCAATGTTATTGTTTAAAGGATCAAGACATTTATGTTAAATTTAAGATTTTAAATTTTGAAAGGAACAAAGAAGAAAATGGGAAAAAAGCATGAAATTTGGATATTTCAGTTAAAAGATTTAAAATCAAGCAGGAAATCATAAGAATAAAAAAAAATAAAGTCCATAATTAATGAATTTTGAAATGAACCAAGTAAGTAAAGAAATTTATTTCAACAGAATAAATTGGGAATCAATTCGGGAAATTGATTTAAGTGCTTGAAGTTGGAATTTTTCTCTGGATGGCCAAGTACACGTTTTTTTAAAAAGTAAATTTGTAAATATAAATTAAAGGTTTAAACTTGTTTTTAAAAGAAAGCAAGTTTTGGAAAATTTATTATTTCTAATATGTAATTTCTAAAGCAAGTATTTCTTTTTAATATATTATAGCATTAATTATTTAAAAGTGACTTAGTATTTGTCTTAAAAGTGAAAACCTGGTTTTATATTTTATAAAGTAACCTTATTCTCTCAAATTCATATAGTATGTATTTTTAACAAATTATTTAAGTAGCTTTATCCTAAGTATTTTAAAGTTATATATTTCAAAATAAAGTGTTTTAAATTATTTTAAAAATCTATTTTTGTGCTTGGTGATTTCAGAGGAGATAGAAATTATTTGGGAAAGTTTATTCTGAAAGAAAGATGGTTTTGAAACTGTTTTCAAAGGATTGAAAATAGAAATATATCTTGTGAAGATATTTTGAAGTTAATAAATAATTTGGGAAATTATTTATTGTGTGATGGATGTTGTGAATATTAATTGATAGTTAAATAACCGACTATCAATATTGGACAATGCGTTAATCGTTTCGAAGAGACCGGGATCGAGATTTATTTCTCGAAAACCACTTCGATCCGGTTTGTACGTTTCGTGTAAACGATTTGGATTCGAAGATGGAGCAGTGGAGTGCAAGGGCTAGTCGCTACTAATCCTGAGGATATTTCCAAAATGGATGTAGTAGGAGTAGTGTCTTCGGTTCCGTTCGAACCCGGGACGGACTTGTATGGATGAATGCTTGCGAAACATCGTCAGGCGGGCGATGGGCATTCTAAGTAAAAACGTTCTAAAGGTAACGTTTAGCCTCAAGCCTCATCAAATGGGAATGACTGAAAATCAGGGGATATGCAGCAAGGTTAGGTGGGTCATGCCCAAGCAGGACAAGATAATTCCCCTGTCTAGATGTCCCTTATATATTTCGGCTTAGTGGGTGGTTGGTCGCGCCAACCACGGGGTTTATCTTGTTCGGAACTGTTCAGTAAGGAATGGTTCCGGCCTTGTGTTGCAGGGGATGAAGGGAGTAGTCCTCGGTACTGTGATCTAGACCACGTACTGTGACAGGTGGTACCCCAGTGCCTAGTCATTGTTGGAAATCCATTCTCCCTACGAGCCTTGTACGAGTTTTGTTTGTATTGCCCACTTTTGTGGCTAGTAGCTGGAATTTAATCATGTAACAATTTCGGCTATTTTATAAGTATTTGTATATAGACCCTATTATAATATCAGAGGATTTCTATAAAAATTGTTTTAGCTATCGTAAGGTAAAAACCCGACATGTTTATTTGTGGCGTGGTCTTACGAGATGCTTTTGTTTTCAAAGGATTTTTGAAACTTTAATAATCAATTGGGTGTGATTTTCTCACGCTGGTATTCCAGACTGACTCGGGTGTTATTTAACTGTAATGCTCGGGTCAGACCGAGTATTATAGAATACAGGTTATGATGCTGTGGAGCTCAGGAGACGAGCTGGATGACGATACGTATTCTCGTACTTGTATATACATATATTTCCGCTGTTGAGTTGTTGTGTACCCATTGGATGTTATTGATGTGAGCTGTGACTGATGATGTAATATATGTAAACTGATATATTTGATTTTGAGTAAAGATTATTTATTCTCTATTATATTTTATTTCGCTGCGATGGTTAGATTCTGATGTTGGTTTTGTTTTCTCTTCTTCTACCTCTTCTTCTTAAACCCTAATGGTTCGTATTTCTGTGCAACTTGAGTTGTTTGTTGTAGAATAGTGTTGACTCAAGGGGTACGGATTTGCGGGCTGTTACAGGTTATTAGTGATATATTCTCAATTTGGTAATGTGGCACGCTAAGTGCTGCTGTGTGTTGATGATCATTTGTGATCAAAGCATGGCTTTGTGAAAAAGCGTAGTTTTGTAAATGTGACTTCATCGAGCCTCACAACCCGGTAATGGTCGAAACAGGAACCGTGGCAGCAAGGTTATTTGGGGGTAGCTCCTCTTAAGGGGATGACTATTTCCTTCTGGATAAAAAAGTGATATCATGGTATGGAGCCTAGATGTGACGCCCCTCTCTATGCTCACAATAATAAAGAGCATGGAAGGAAATACTGTCTATTATTACGAAGAATAAGGTTGGATAGGTGCGACCATCTGTAGTTAGGCCTTACACTAGTATTGATCATCTCGATAGGAGGGGTATATATTTTTCATCTCTGTTTATTTACTCCCATTGACATATTCAATTCCAGTATAAAACGAACTACGATGGTTCATAATAGTTTAGGACAAGATATATAGTAATAACACAGATAAGCTAAATACAGAACATGGGTAATATCAAATCTTATATATATAACTGAAGTGAGTTACAATACATGTGATACAATACATATGATACACTACAACTGTCGACACTGGAAGTTACATATACAAGTACATTATCGTGAAAAATATACATGAATACATATCATCCTAGAAAATACACTGACAACTCCAAAAGATATGAAGAGACTTCATAGCTCAAGAAGAAACCCAAAGCAAGATATCTACAACCTGAAATAACTCGATCTGACCCTAGTATTAATTCAAAAGAAAATAATACGCGGGTCAATCTAATTCAAACTCAGTTATTAATGCACAGAAGCAATAATAATCAAATAATTAAATAGACGACAATCACAATAAATCTTACCTATCCAATCCTTTGATAAGGAATCGGGTAACGATAAATATAACACGTAACAGTGTTAAACAGCAAATTGGCAAATTCAAATTATCAACGAAGATAAATGAAAGGATTATCAATGAAGATAATTTAGAAAACAACAGGATTGCCTAAATGGTAATTAACAACAAAATCTAACAATTAAATAAATAATTTTAAACTCATAATCTAATTATCAAATAGATAATTAGACAACAACAAAATGATCAATCGAACCAAATCAAAATACAATTTCAAAATATTGAATTGGACACACAAAACAATTCAAGCAATTGAAATATCAATTAAAACGTCACTTCTGTTTGGCTGCAGTACACGCACGCGTGCACTGCCTCGCCACCACAGTGATGAATTACACAAAAGCTCAGTGAATCAAAATGCAAATGAATTCAGTGGTTAGTGTAATGCTGTAATATCCCGGAATTTCCAGAAGTTTAAAATGATGATAATCTCTTAAATTTAATTACTTGAAATTGATAAAATGTTATTTTCAAAGATAAATAACCAAGTAATAATAATATAATGTTTTAATTTTGGTTATAAATTTGTTTTAAAATAGGAATAATTATTTTATTTGTGTAAATAAATTCTAAGTAGAATTATTGTTTTCAAAATTGATAAGTGTGTTTTAATCTGTGTATTTTAAAATGATTTTAAAATAGGATAAATAATTTATAAATAATATGAGCTTATTTAAAAATAGATATTTATGTTTATTTAAATTGATTTTAGATTTGGATTTTTAAATTTGACTTTGACGTTGAATATAAATTAAAATTCAAGGAATATACATACATCTTAAATAGAAAATAATATAGTTTGGTTTTAAATTATATAGATAATGTTTTTAATTAAAAATAAGTTTTGTTTTGTTTTTATAGAAATTTATTTATAGAAATTTGGGATTGTATTTATTTAATAAGAATAAATGCAAGGCTTTGAAATAACATTTTAAAATAAGTTTGAAATATTGTATATAAATTTTATTTAAATTATAATTGATTTTTATTTTATGTTCTTTTCAAAGATTGTACGTATATAAACTTAGAAGCATTTATAAATGTGTAAATGTATTTGTTTATTAGAATTTGAATTAGAAAAGTATTTTTTTTGAATTTAGAAAGCATATTAGTAATTGGGAAAAATAATTTAAAAGCTTTTAAATTTCTTCTAAAATTAAAACAAACTCAATTTGACAAACGTTTAATTTTAAAACACTTTGTTAACAAGTGTTAAGACATTCATGAAATTAGGGACAAGTGTCCGTTTTCTTTTTAGTTTGATAAAATTTTAAATTACCTATATAAACACTCTTTCTCATTTTTCTTTTTCTTTAAATTCTTTGTTCATTTCTAAAAAGAAACTTTAATATGCATGCAAATCTAAAGATCCTCAATTCAAAACAATCTTCAAATTTAAACCATGTTTAAGTCAAAACCGTGAAACATTAACTCTCTGTTTACCAAAACCTGAAAGCATCCCAGTTTAAAACCAAATTTTCAAAATATTTTTGCAAGTTATCAATCCAGTCTGCATTATCCCATGTCTGCCTCAAATTTCAAATGCATGTAAGTTATCAATTTAGATATGCAATTCTCCATGTCTGCATCAAATTTTCATATGCATGCAAATGGGTCAAAGCAATCTGAAACAAAATTTGTTGAAGCTATTTTAAAAGGGTTCAACTTCAAATCTAAGTGTTTCTGCAAGTTCAAGTTCAAACTTATTTTGCAAGTTTTCAAAATGCAAAATCTGGAAGCAATTTCAATTTGAAGCCTCCCTGTTCTTTTTCAAAACCACTACATTTCTTTTATGAGGTGAGTAAACTTTTTATTAAATATTAAAGTAGTACTTATCCATTGCAAATAAGTCAGTAATAATGTTTATGTAAGTTGCCTCTGTGAAAATAAATATGAAATAGAGTTTATTATGTTTTAAACCTGTGCATGAATATCATTTCCCTGTTTACATATTTGAGTGTTTACAAATGTATAAAATTCCATATTTGTTTATTTATGCATTTTTAACACTTGAAATAAAACAAATTAGCTAAGTAATAGTATAAACTAGGTACTGAATATATAAATATGTATTTATGAATTAAGGATATGTTTGTATCTGAGAAAAAACAGTAGTAGTCTGTAACTTGAAAAAAAACAAATGTTAAATTTTATTAATTCAAGCATATATCCTAGTTCAGTTTGAAAAGCTAGGATTTGCGAATCAAATATTACAATTTTTAAATTTGTATTAAGCTAGATAATGAGTTCAACTGGAAATTGGGCTTTTGGTCAAATTTAGTTGATTCATGAATCTGGATTGCTCGAGATTCATCATGAAGCTAGGGGTTGGATTAGAGAGTGCAGTAAAAATGGTTGGAGGATTTGTAATTAGTTGTGGATGGTGAATTTGCTCGTGATTTGTTTTAAACCTAGTTTTAGGTTCTTACTGTATATTGGTCTACTGCTTCTACATCTCTGCATCGAGCTTGATAAAATTTTGGGTCAATGATGTGCGGTGGGTCAGCGACAGATGGCCGGAGTTGTGGCGATTATGCTTGGTCGGAGGCAAGGGTTCAGGGGGAGTTTCCTGATGAGGTTTGGGATCCTGTTCGAGAATGAGTACTCGATTTTGAATTGGGGTAGGAATTGATGTTCTATTGGTCGGGTATGTTTGTAGGGTTGTAGAGAAACTTGTCGGTGGGTTCGACATTGGCCGGAGATGGTTCCGGCACCGGTGCAGGTGCACGAGTGGGTTGGAGTCAGAGAGGTGTGTTCGCTTGGGTTTGGTGTTTTTTCTCGAAGTAGGACTCGGGATTTAAGGAAGATGGCTCGGGAGGGACTCGTGTGGGTTATGGGTTGTGTGTAAAGTTAAACTGTTATGTTTTAACAGTTTTAAGTTTTAAATTTAAACAATTTTTAAAATTTTAAAATCAAATTTGTTTTAAAAAAAAGAAGAAAGGATAGTAACTTTGTTCTTGAATTCAAGTATATATGGGTTGAACTCAATGGAATGTTCAACCAGGTTTTCAATTTAAAATAGTTAAGTCTAAACATTAAATAGTTTAAGTTAAATTAAAATTCATTCTTTAAACTGATTTGTTTTTATAAATGAATTTGTATGAATATTTAAAATGTTTTTTTAGCTAAAACTTTAATGTTATTTTCAAACTTACTTTGGAAATATAAAAAAGGAAATTTATAAATGCTTTTTTATTAATTAACAATTAAGATTTAAGTAATTTTTGAATTTGAAACTAACGATTAATAATTAATAATTAAAGATAGGTAATTAATGTTTTCTTTATATTTTAATTAATGAATTATGTTAACTAAAGATTTAAAAGATAATTTAAGATAATGTTTTATCTTTAAATAATAATTAAGTGTTAATGATGTGTAATTAATTAAGTTGATTAAGAATTTTAAGTTTAGTTAATTAATTTAACTAATTATTTTAAAGGAGGTTAATTAAGTAATTAATTAAGTATTATTATTAATTTAATTGATTAATAATTATGATTATTTAATTAATGACTAATGATTAATTAAATTGTAATTACTTATTAATTAAGTAATTAAGGGTTAATTAAAATAATAATTAATTTATACTTAATAAAGGTTTTATTAAGTAATAACTTGGGTTTCTTAATTAATAATTAGAAAAAATTATTAATCTATAATACAAGTTAATTAAGAATTAATTAACTATTATTAAAGGTTAATTAATTGTAATTAAGAATTACTTAATTATAAATATGAATTAATTAATTTGTAATTAAGGTTATTAATTAATAATTCAGCTTTATTAATTAATGATTAAGAGATAATTAATTGGCTAATTAAGGTTAATTAATTAATTATAAAATTAATTAGTGATTAATTACTTTGTAATTAAAGAATTGATTAATAATTAAGGTTTATTAATCTATAGTTGAAGGATAATTAATATGTTAGTTGAAGAATAATTGGTTAAAGAGTAATTAAGGAATGAATTACTCAATTTTGTTTTATGAGATGAGTGTGACCAAGTAAGCTAATTAATTTTGTTAATTAATTAAATATAGTCACTTGATAAAGGATTAAGTGTGTTTACTTAATAAGTTTTGATAAGGCAAATTACTTAAGATAAGTAATTGATAAATTACAAGGGTAATTGGGATAACGTAAATTACTGATTAGGAAGTAATTTTAAATGGATAATTACTTGAGAAGGTAATTCACGGGTTTATTACTTAGTGTAATAATTCAATGAATTTATAAATAATTAAAAGTAATTAAGAATAATTTATTACTGTTTATATTTAAAGTTGATTAATTGAAAGTGATTAATTTAAGCATGATTAATTAATGCAATTAATTAAGAAATAATGTAATTAATTATAATTAATTAATGGAAGTAATTAATTAAGGTTCATTAATTAATATGATTAATGAGAATAATTAAGGATTAATTACATGATTACGAGTTAATAAATCAAGGTTGATTAATTAAGACAATGATTAATTAATTGGTTTAATTAATGTTTATTTAAGCAAGATTTATTGCGACGAAGGTAATTAATTTAATTAATTTTAAATTAATTAAGAGATGAAGTAATTAATTTAATTCACTTTAAATTAATTAGAGATAGAGATAGTTAATTTAATTCATTTTAAATTAATTATGTTGTGATTAAGTAAATCATTGCTTATGTATGAATGGATAACATTGATTGGTTTGAATGGATGTAATTTCAGAAATGAGATAAGTAATGTTGTGTGGTATGAATGCTTGGTTGCATTGTGATGGTAATATAGATTATCTATTATGATAATGATATGGATTACCTGTTTGTTATGGATCATCTGTTTATTTGGTAACGTGGTTATCAATTGTGACTTGTGAATTATTTATTCTATGTGTATGTAGATAGTTGAATTTAATTGTTTAACTTTAAAACAACTTGGACTTAAAAGACACGCTTTGGATTTCGATGAGACTGGGATCGGGTTTCCATATTTGGATATCCGAAAACCTCATCGATTCCAATTAAATGTTAGGTCGTGAATCAAAGTGGAGATTTGTGAAAACTCGAGGTGTAAAGACTATACATCGGTATAACTCTGTGGGTGATTCCGTAATGAGTTTGACGGAACTAGTTCTTATAGGTTCGAGATGAAGTTTCAGAGTGCAAGGGTTATTGTCGTTAACTCTTAGGGTGATTCCAAAATGAGTGTAACGAGATAATGCCTTCAGTTTCGTTCGAACCCGGAACGAACTTGTATGGATTGAATGCTTTCAGAACATCGTCAGGTGGACGATGAGCATTCTAAGTGATGTTCACTAAAGGTAGTCGCAGCCTCAAGCTACATCAACCGGGAATTGCTAAAACAGGGGAGGTGCAGCAAGGTTTCATGGGTAGCCCCCACTTGAGAATAAGATTTACCCTTGTCTAGAGGTCCCTTTATTTCGGCTGTGTGGGCGGTTGAAAAGCTACATCCGCCGGGGTTGTCTTATTTGGAACTGTTCAGTAAGGAATGGGCCCGACTTTGTGTTGCAGGGGAGCGGGCGTACTCCTCGGTACGGTGATCTGGGCCACGTACTGTGACGGGCGGTACCCCAGTAGCCCTGCCATTGTATGGAATCCAAAATCCAATAAGTGCCAACGGTTTTGATTGTATTACCCACTTTTGTGGCTAGTGCCTGGAATTTAATGAATGTAACAATTTCGGCTATTTCATATTTATTTGAAAACCCTAAACACTGTTATTTTATCATCGGATTTCCTATCAAATGTTTTGGTTAGCGTAAGGTAAAAACTTTCCCATGTTTATGTGTGGGAAGTCTTACGTGATACCTTTTCCTTCAAAAGGTTTTTAAAGTTAAACAACTTTAACCCATTTACTCACACCAGACCCATGTCTGACCCGGAGTTATTCTGTTTTTCTTAAACTCTTAGGTACTCAATTTTTATGAGTAGCCAGCGGATTTTAGGTTGGCTTGACGAATTCTGGAGGAGCAATGGAGCAGGAGGCTTCTGCGTATAGCTATAGAGTATTCCGCTATGTGTTCTCTGAGTTGTTATCTTTGAGTTGTATAACTAGACAGGTGTTTATAACTGCCTAAGATGTGTTGTTTTAACTGTGTATCTCTGATGTATATGATACTATGTAATATATTATGTGATTAATATAATTTATTCGTTCCACTGTTTAGATTCTGATTTTTTTTCTTCTTCTTCTCTGTCTTTTCTCTTTTCTATCCCTTTCTTTCTTAAAGATGATGCGATTTTCTGTGGTAAGAAAGTCGGGTCGTCTCAAATGCATGACCCAATCTTAACCATCTGCCCAGGCTCAAAGAAAATATAAATCAAGTTCAAGTCACTCATGAAAACTACTTAACGCAGGAACCAACCCAAATGCAACAGGGTATCAAATAAGCAAGGCTGCACAGTGAAACACAAACCAAGAAAATGGTAACCAGTGAAGCGGTGAAACAACAATGGTACAACAACATACATATATTTATATATGATCGTAGATGTGTGTATACACTTAGTATCTGAAAAAAATGACTTGAACTTAAGTAAAGACAAAGTTAGTGATGTACACATAACTACATAAACAACAAGTAGTCAAGCGTCGTCGAGAGCCAGACCCAAGGATCTGATTCAATGCCAAAGCAAATGCAAAGACTAGTGATGCAATTCGATACATCAAAGCCCAGGCACCAAGCATCATGTGGCAGTTTTGATCAAAGGACAGCATAACATGGAGAAGGTACATAAACTAGTGAAACAGTGGATCAATACCAATATACAAGACTGCGAGATGAACCAGACCAGTGACATACATGAAGCTTATAGTCACTGGCCAGAACAACTCACCAAAATGCATCAAGCAACCAAGAACAGTCAACTTGAAAATATGATATGTCTCAAACTACAATAGGTACAACGTGTATGCATGCACTGACAATATAAATCATGCTGCAACATGTACGTAATGACGACAGGTAGCTACAGTGAATCAAGAAGGACTCGAGTGCTACCAAAACTCAAAACCAAGCAGTGAACATAAAAATTAAAACCAGTGTACAGTTCGAACGAATATGCATGTATCATAGAGTAAATGCAGAGCATACAAAGTCAAGGCCTCAGGTAAAACAAGTGCATAATGGCCGATGCCAATACCCAAAGCAATTGCAAAGTCGATGTCAAGTGCATACATGAAACAATGGACCCGACAAGGCACAGAGAAATTCAAGTAAAGCAAAAGTCACAAGGGATTTCAAAAATAGTCTACGTCATAGCATTAAGTTCGAACCAAAAATAATGGTCACGAAAAATTAAATCTAAGCAACAATAACAACAATGTCAAACATAGTGAAACTTGAATTCAACAATCATGCAACGTGAAGAAGTTTTGGGTTAAGCTTGCAGCAATAACCGATGAATTTGAGGTCTCTGAATGCAGTAGTAAACATGGATCAAAATCATGGATAAAAAGAATGCTGAATGGAACAACAATGAAGCATACATACGTATGCAAATGAATGATGCTCGACAAATTTCAAACTGCACCTAAAACGAAAGCTCGAATAAAAAATGCAGGCTCAAATCAAAGCATGAACAAGTTGTCGCAATATACATAAGGTCAAGCTAATTTTCATCACAGTGTAACATGTACACAATGACAACCATAGCATAGCACAAAAGTGGAACGAAGTCCAGAGGTCAAAATAGCTTTAATTGGCCAAATTCGAGCAAAATCAACATCGGCTAAATCAATTCAAAGCCAAATACACAATAACAAAATCCTCATCAGCAAAAACCCAAATTGAGTTCGCAAAGCAAACGGAGGCCGAAGCCAAAATTCTTTCACAAAATCAAAATGACCGAAGTCAAAGTACCAGAGGATTCATCAATCAACAAAATAAAATTGAACTGCCTAAACATAGAGTTGAATCAGATGTGAGTGGAAAGCACTCACCTTGATTCGAAGAGTCCAAATCCAAAGATCGGGCATCGGAATTGAAGCCGTGGCATCACGAAGATGAGCGAACCCTAGCAACCATTTTCGATTTTCTTTTCGTTTGTTTTTGGGCATAGGGTTTCGAATGAATGAAATGGAGGGGGATCGGGTATTGAATATTATCATGGCATCAAAACAAATGAAAACGTGGGCCAAGATTCAAAACCCACAAACTCTTAACGAATATTTAAAAGAACTTAAACCCGATAAAAATCTCTATAGCAATTAGCTATCACCATTAATCGTCTAATGACGATAATTAATTAATGTGAAATCCCGGGTTCTTACACTAGATATTTAGTTATGTTGAATTTTTATGAAAGTGGTATCATGGTATGGATCCCAGTTACTTTACTGTGTGGTTGTTGGATTTAGAGCTCTCGGATAAAAGTCGGTAACGACCGGGGGATGACATGCTCGTGTCAGTTGTTACCTAGTTAGAGAGGTAACCCGGCCATGTGTTGTAGAGATTCGGTTTGGTTCTCGAGGGCGTCCCTCCAGAGGCATTCCATTTTATGTGGGAAGTTCCTTTGCCTGACCATTTGTTGAAATCCAATCATCCAATACGAGCCTTTACGGTTTTAGTTGTATAACCTGCCATTTACTTTGGGTGCCACCTCACTGTTTAGATGGTAGCTGTAGTAGGCATAGTACGAAATGTCTATGTTGGCTAAGGTTAATATTATACTTTCGAAAGGTTTTCCAGTATGCACTAGTAATAATATCAAATGGTTTTCGCATATCAAGCATGTTTGACTATCATAAGAAGAAATCTCCTCCAAGTCTGAGTTTGCATTGTGTGTGTGGTGGAAGGTCTTATGGTAGTTTCATTTTCCAAAAGCATTGCGGTTTTCAATCTAAATTCTTTTGTTTGTTATAAAGATAAAACTGTTTTTGTTGCTCACTCCAGTCCCATGACTGACCTGGAGTTTATTGTTCCTTTTTCTAAACTCTGGGTGCACACAATTTTCCGCACGGGCAGTCTAGAGTTGGGTTTTTTTAGAAAATCGAATAGTAGGAATTGATTCGATAGCCTTCGAAGCCTTTTGGATTTGTGGATCGCATTTTCTACGCTTCAACTTTCATGGCTGACCTTGCTTAGCTTACTGCAACTTGATGGTTTTTCGAGCTAGTTCTAGATTGGAGATGGATTATTTGGAGTTTGGCATTGAAGATATTATTTTCCGCTGCTATTCCTTGTATCTCTAATAGTGTTGATATTCAGTTGTATCATTTTATTGCATCATCGTTGTATTAGATATTTTATCAAATGTTGTATATGATATTATTTATTTCCTTCCGTTGTGTTGCACTTGATGTGTTATAAGATCCGGCACGAGTCAAATTTTAACAGTTGAATCTGCGGCATTCAAGTACGAGTGGAGTACGGGTGTCGATTTTCAAATGCTGAAATTTGGACCGTGACATTTTGCTATCAGTGCTGAAGGTTAAAACTTTAGCTCAGGAGTATAACACATTAAGTAGCTCATTAGAGATAGGGTGAAGTATACCCTAGAATGAGTATCCCTAATATATCTATTCGAAAGCCTTATAAAATTCTCTTACTATCCATTGATAGTGAGTATGAGTGCAAGAAGTGGACGAGATAAGGGACAGGGAAATACCAGTACGAATGATCAATACCCTGCAACAACAGAAACAATCTTTGTTTATCAATTTCCTTTGATTCGATTTCAATTCTTTTGATTGTCTTTGTGGCAAGAGAGGCTTCGGTAGGATGGTGGCCCGTACGAATCGTGTAGATAAGTTTCTATTTCATATTCTCCTCGTTAAATTTCTATTAGCTTTTCATTATAAACTTCAATGAATTTGAAATTCTATTTGAAGTAAATTAGTAAATTAAATATAAAGTTGAATATGAAGATTTGTATCGATAAAACGATTTTTTAAATTCTATTGTAATTTCTTGAGAATATAAAAGTCCAAAGAGGAACAAATTACATATACTATAGATATTTCAACTTGGATTGAATCCATTTCTCTTTTTTTGGGTCTCGATATACTCTACGAACGGTTAGTTATCCATCGGACTAACCAGCACCTTGCATATTTCGTAAATTTAATGACCCGAGTATCCCATGTTGTATTGAATGAGTTTGTTCTCATATTGGTGATGTTCTGATTTGGTGAGCCAAATACAGAATAGATATCTAGTTTGACATGGAAAACAGTTTCTCTATCTTTGTGTATCTATCTTTTCTCTACTTGCAAGTTTTGAGAATGAATTTTTTTAAGGGGGAATATGTAACGATCCCGGTTTTGAATTAAATTTGAATTAATAGTTAATGTGAATTTTGGAATAAATTTTGGAATTAATTTGAATTTGAAATATATATGTATGTATATATGAGTAAAATTTGAGTTTGACTTTAGCATTTGAATTTGAATATTGAATTTGTATTTGAATTTAATAAATGATTTGAAATTGATTAAAGTTAATTAACATTTAAGTTTTCAAATTACTAATAATTTGTCTTCAAAGTTTAAGGAAGTTTTAGAATGTTAAATAAGATAATTATTATTTTGGAAAGTAATTATGAATGATAAGTTTATAATTGTAAGTAAAGATTGGTTAATTAATTTATAATTGTAATTCAAATTAATTAAGGGTTTATCAATTTGTAAATTAATTTAATGGGTAATTAGTTTTAAAAGCGTTTTCTTTTAACTAATGTATATAATAACTAGAAAGATATATTTATAAATAAGAAAAATTCAATATAAAATTTATTTAAAAGCTTTTGATTTGTGAGAAAAACAAAGTTATAAATAAACTTGTAAACCAGGTTTAAACTATGAATTTTAAGTTTAATTACATAAAGGTATTCAACATAAAAATGCTAATTATAACCAATGGAAGATAAATGAAGTATGACATTAACAAGATAATAAGAGAAAAGAAAAAATACGTTCAGATATGAAGAAATAAAGATAAGTATGAACAAAAGAAAATATAATTATCTATGGAAGGCTTGCAAAAGAAGACAGATAAAATGTACATGCATAAAGAACAAAAAAAAGAAAAAAATGAAAGAAAACAAAAATATCTACATACACAAGAATCAAATAGAGTGATGAGGCTGTAAACAAAATAGGATATAAAACAATGATAATTAATGCAATATCATATCAGCCACCGAAGTAAGATTATCTCCAAAATAAAAATCTTTGATCAAATCAAATAACAAAAAATAAAAAAACAAAGAAAGAAACAAGTTACACCAGATAACACCTCCCCTCTGTAATCATTGTGCCTCTTTTATATATACATATTGTTCCAGTTCGTTCAAACATTACTAAACAAAAAAAAACAGAAAAAAAATTAAAGGAAGAAAGAAGAAAAAAACTGCAGCCTTCAACACAAGAATTGGCCTCTGTTTCAAACAGTTTTAAGTGAGCAATCTTTTATTTTAAAACCCTTTAATCTATAATTAAAAGGCCTGTGATTGATTCCTGAAGCAAGATAGGTGCTTGAATACGAATGTGTTTATATATATGTGCATGTATATATGAAGTGGTGGTATGTTTGTACATACATATATATATATATTTATATATATATATATATATAATTCTGTTTTCAGGTTACTGGTTTTAAAAAAATTCAAATTTTAAAATTCAATATCTCTTCCATTTTCGAATTCAAGCTATAATCTATGAACAAAAGATGATTGAAACAAAGTAATACAAATTTTAAAAATGGTTCTAAAGATTTACATCGAATAATCATTTAAAAAGGAAAGAATTTACAGTAAACCCATTTTAAGTCAAGAAATCAATAAATTTAATTGTGTGTTTTGATCCCATAATCATATTATAGTTAACAAATGTTGAATTTTGATGTGAATCTCAAGATTTTTAGGTTGATAGATTTAGTGGTGTTCGGAGTTGAATGGAAACTGGAGTTGTGTCAATTTCTGATGATCGACCGAGTATTCTTGGTTGAGATTAATGGTGAAGGAGGATGAAAGGTTGGGTCACAGGGGGAAAATACTCGTTTGAATTATTGGCTACCATGGTGGCGTGGCGTAGTTAGTTTAGGGTTTAGAGTATTGATTCGAGCAAGGTGATTGTCGTGGCATTTTCGATGTCGTGATCTCATCGGGTTAAACTGGAGTGGGGGAGAAAGAAGCACAAGTACGTGACGAAGCTTTGGATGGAATGGCGTACGCATCAATGACGTTTCATGGGGGCAAGAGGGGGTTTTCTTGATTTAGATTTAGGTTCTAGTTCAATCGAAAAGCTCTATTTTGATTTCCAAATTACTTTGGATTTTGGGTGGTAGAGATCGGTGGTGGAGATGGTGAGAGACTTGTTGGTGGTGGTCGTGACGACCGGAGCGTCGCCATGCGACTGTGCACGTACACATGTGAGATTTGGTGCAGTTGGGAATGACGTCGATCGAGGAAGAAGGGGGAGCCTCCCGAAATAACTCGGGGAAATGGTGATATAACTCGAAGACGAGTTTGCTCGCATGTTGCTTCGGGGAGAACGCGGGTGTTTGCTCGAGTCTTGGTTGAACAGGCTTTAAGAAATTATTACAGGAAGGTTAAAAAAAGGTTTTAAATAGAAGAATTTGATTCTTAAAAGAATTTCTATGCTTTAAACAAAAGTAAACCAATTCGTACTTTTGGAAGTAAATGATTTTCAAGAACAATTGTTTTTAAACAGGGTGTTTAAGTTTTAAAAACAAAGAAGTTTGATGTTGTAAATAATTCAAATTTCAAAATAAAGATAAACGAGTTTTTAAGTATGTAATAGACAAGTTTTTTTAGTGATGTTTGTATTTAAAAGTTATTTATTAACTTAGAAAAGTTTTAAAGAGTTAAAAGTCAAATCTAAGTGTTTAATTAATTATAACTGATTTCTAAAGTATTTTATTTAAAATAAATTTTAAAGATTAAGATTTAGTAATCAATCACGATAAAGATTTATCTTAAGTAGTTAAGAACTTTGATTCATTAAAGGTAAATAAATGTGCGAAGATAATTAAACCAACTCAATTATTATTTAAGAGTGTTGGTTAATGTAAATAATTTTATTAAAGTTGATTTAGTGATTAGGAGAAAATCACTTATTGTAATTAATTAAGAATAATTAATTAAATAGTAATTAATTAAGGGATGATTAATTTATTAATGAATTAATTAAGGGATAATTCAACAATTAAAGATTGATTAATTTAATTAACAAATGATTAAAGGACAATTAATCAAATGATTGAAATCAATTAATGTTAATTACCATGATCGATAACTTATCTGATTTAACTTAATCAGATAATTAATTAAATTACTTATGGATGTTTGAATTCTATTGATTGTTGAACTATTTAATATTTCTGATATGTTGTGCTTTGTGCTATGAATTATTTCGGTGTGATCTGTGATGAATGTAATTTATTTATCTGCGATAAATTTATATTATTTATCTCTGAATCTGTAAATGAACGATAAGCGTTGTAGATTATTCCGCTTATCAATATCGATGTGCTTAAATATGCGATGTGATGATTTATGATGTTTTACTATTATGTAAAACTCCTGGACCATACCATACACACACAAATATGGATTGCACGAGGAAATCGGTTCAGTCACATATTTTTAACAATTTTAAAAGAGTGAATTCTTGAATCCAAAATAGTTTTGGAATTGGAATTGAAAACTTTTGAAATGAGTTATCAAAAATAAAAGTTATTTTAAATAACTTAATAAAGTTTTGAAATTTAAATAATTTGATTTAAATTTGAATTCAATATTTGAAATTGAATTCAATGATTTGGGAATTTTGTTCTAAAAAGATTGTACGGGTTATAAAGATGCTTATATGGGTTTTAACCATTTCAAAGGTATGGTTTTGGAAATTTAAGTTTAAATCCAAGTATTATACTTGGATGGCTTTAACTTATGTAAATTGTAATCAGTTTTCCCAAAACAAAAACTAATTGTTCCAAATAATAAAGCTTTCATAAAAAGAAAGGATTTCCAATTTGTCTCGAAAGATTTCAAGTTTGAAATGAAATTTTAAATAGTTCGGAAAAACTATGAATTAACCTTCGTGAAGATGATTAAATCTTGTTTGATATCGAAGAGAGTCTTAAATAGTATATCTTTCATATACAAGATTTGAATTAGAACTGGTCTGAAAGTTATGAATTAAATCTTTAATTGAACGATTGAATGAATTAATCCAATTGAAGTAGAAATTGTTTTGAAATCCGTGAATGGATCTTTATGAAACTGGGTGAACTTTGTGAAATAAATGTTTTATTTAAAAATGATTTGAAATGGTAATTTGTTTAAACCATTTGAGAGAAAAGTTTGGATATTAAGTTATGACTTAACTGAAATCCCATATCCATATGTTTTTAAATATTACGCTAATTATTCGGTTTAGCCGGGAGAGGACCTTTGTGTCAGATATCCCATTCCGAATAATGATACGTCGTTATGGATAGCATTTGAAGACCGGTGGTGAAGACCGGGTATTTTCAAGAATGAAAGGATAACCCGTCGATTGTCTCTGCACCGAGTCGCGCCGGCATAGTGTAATGACCCACAATATTTACACAACTATGATGTTGTGATTTAAACAAGTATAAAGTATTGAAGTATATTTGTGCACATTTGGACTTGGGGGTAAATTTGTAATTCCCCAATGGTTAAAACCCTAGCCGTGAATGGATTAAAAAAATAAAAATAAAAAAAAAGAGAAGAAAAGAAAGATGTGGCCGACTGTTTTTCATTTTAACTTTATCGTTTCAAAACAAAAATAAAATGGCCAAAGCCCTAGAAATCAGATTGGGGGGGAAATTATTTTTGCCGTATCAAACGGCGCGGGATTCGTGAGAAAAAGGGGGAAAGCTACGGCAATATCTAGGGGATCGACATCTCATATAGCTACGTGAGTGTTCTTAATCATGATTTGGCAATAAGACCTATCTCAGGCAGCCGTGGTTATATTTTCCGTAAATTAATTTGTGTGTATGGATGCTTTGCGTGTATTGATGCTTGTTAATGATTGTTTGATCTTGGTTGCTTGCATGTTCATATATTGGTGATGATTAAGTCTGATTATGATCATATCTGTACTGAGATGATATTTATTCACTATTAAGTCACGGTACACTGATTTAACACTTGTATTACTGCCAAATGAATTGCTTAAGCACACTCATACCAGACGTATTATGTCTGACCCTGTTGATTGTCTCGACAATCTCCTGGGGTGTCTCATTCAACGAGGCAGTTCGGGATGATGTTTTTACAGGTTGCTATGCACATATCGATGAGATGATGACTTAAGAGATGGAGTTAGAACGATTTATACTGCATATAGATGATATGAAGAAAGTATTTAAGTATTTTCATTGTCACTTCATATGTATTGCTGAACTAAAATATGTATGTAATGCCATGAACAGTGAACCATTATGTGTTAGATTGATTTGTATATAATCTTGAAAACTGTATTGTCTTATGTGTAATTGCAAGTTGAAACTGAAACACTTGGATTATTAAGTTCTTTATATTTTTTTTCCTGAAATCTGTATTTGGAGAAATACTGGTGTCAAGGCAGTATACACAAGTGTTTACACTTGTGTATATGTGCAGACCCATAGATCTGCTGAGTTTTGTGATTTAAAGGATTTTTATGGATTTTGTTCAAGTTTCCTTTCAGAAGTTTTGGGAAAAACTTTTATAAACTTATCTTGATGGATTATTTCCATATTTATGCACAAGCATATATGGATCTGGAGTTTGATTTTTGTATGTAATTTATCATATCTGAGAATGTATATATATATATATATATTTATTTGTTTTGGCAAGTTGAATGCCTTGAATGTGAAAAGCAAAGATGAGATATATATATATTTTTCCTCTATGTTATGGTCTTTTCTGAGTTCAAGTTACTTAGTCCTGTGATATTTGATTTTTGATGAGATGTTTGATATTTGATATTTGCTATTTGATATTTGATATTTGATCTGTGAAAAGAAAAGATGAGATATTTGATGCCGCAAATCTTTGAAGGAAAGATGGATTGTTTTGATGCTTTCAAATGCATTATGATTTTTGGGAAATGAAATTTTTATGCTAAGTGGCGGTTGCTATTCGAATCTGTATATAGCACATAGCTAATATATGTTCATGTGATAGATTCTTGAATTATATTGAGCACTTGCCATATAAATTAAAATACGTGCATGCCTTCACTTTACATTTCTAAAATGAATAAACACAGTTTTGGATAAGTTTTGCAAAAGAAAGTAAACTGTTTCATATTCATAAGTATTCTAGAAATGGATTACAAGTCTATGTATTATCTTGAGATTTTTATAAAAGGAACTTGTTAGTTTCCAATTGTTTGTGTTAAAAATATTGGTATGATGCAGAATAGCTTTTGTTCTTGCATCAGTGACATGTTTTGTTTTAAAGAAGGATAGTTGATGTAAATTCATCTTTTATGTCGGAATATAACTTCCATAAATGCGAAAGAGGGAACTCGATGACCTCATTTTTATATAGTTGGATTGGTGATCTTTTGTTTATACATATAATTATTAATATTTTGTTGGTGCCAAGGCTTCATTGCCTATTCATTAATACCATTGCTTGAGCTTGTGTGTTGGCGAGGCCGTGCACACATGTATTTATATGTGTGTGTACGCGCGGCCACACCTATAATTGTGTTATAGCAAGAGTTGAGTCAAGTAAAGGATCTCTATGATTTTTATGATATAATCAGGAATTCTGATGTTTCCTGTCTGCCTGTGTATCTTTTGTGCCATATTGCAAATAATTTTCGTAAGAAGGAAATGGGTTTATCTTTATATGAAAATGCTATGTGTGAATGCTTTAGCTAATTCTTCTTAACTCTGATTTAATAACTAAAGACATTGGTATATCTTCATATATACTAATCTATGTTTTCAGAATACACCAATATTTCTATATTGGTAATAGTGGATCCTGGTTTTGGTTTTGAAGGTAGATGACCCTGTGTTTTCATTTAGCATATATTTCTTTATGCAAAATAAAAAAAACAAATTAGCCCATGATTTGGCCACTAGAAAAGTAGGGTCTTCTCATTTGGTATCAGAGCTATGTTGGTAGAGAACATAGCAAAAAAAAAATTAATTTGTGTGAATTTATTTGTATTGACTGCTTTGGTTGCATTGTTTGAATTGATTGCTTTGGATGATTTATTTGGATTACATCAATGTTAATGATGTTTCTCCTTTCTGCTACTTTGTTTTGAAAATTGTTTAATCAATCAAATAACCTGATTACAGAAATGAGTTTATGACTCAGTTTTTATAAGAAAATAATTTGATTAATTTACTGAGAAGTAGGGTATTGAATAATAATGGATTAGGCAGTATGAACTGAGAGGTTTATGCTCATGTCTAGTTCATTTAAATTTGCTATGAACAAAGAAGTATTATGAAAATTATTTAAATTTCTGAAGTGGTTATTATGGATGAGATGGATGTTTGTTTGTGCATTTCTATTTGGAGTTTTGTATGTCAGATTTCCAAGTTAAAATGGTTTGAGCATTTTTATTATTCTATTCTTATTATTGTCAAGTATGGATTTAAATTATTTAGAACATAGGCAGCAAGATAGAAATCTGGCTCATGCTTATTTTCTAAATAATAAGTTATGAGGTTTTCTAGGTTTTTGGTGAAATTTTCTTAACAAACACCTCTGTCCATATCTTTACAATAATACAGTAGAATCATGAATGCCTAAATTATTTTGGAAAGCCCACAAACCTATTGTAAATCTCTGTAGTAAGAAATTTAAAATGAGGGAATTTGAATTTATAAACGTTTTCTAATACAAGAAAAGTTGGATTAAGACACCTATGTTTATATCTGATCTAAAAGATGGCTAAAATTACAGTTTTACTTCTTTGTGGACTTCATGGATGTTTCTTTGTTTCAATATAGATGGTGTATTTATTTATTTTGATTTAAATCTGAAATCACCACTGTTACACCATAACTAATAAGTATATGTTTGAGAACTTGATAAACACAATAATGAGCTGATGCAAGTGATGTTGATATTTGGTAAAATTTCAAATAATATAAAAGATAAATATCAAATGCCAGTATCAATTGCAATAGGTCATTATATGAATAAACATTGAAAAGTGAATTGTCTGACTTGGATGCATAATTGTTAAGCTGCATTTCTTGAATATGTTTGATAACTGCATATAACTTTGTGATGGAAGTTTATAAAACAGGTCCCTTAGAGGAAGATAAAATTTCTTATGAATATAACCTGAAAAAAAATGGATTATATAACCATTACAGTCAAGTGTGATCTAAGATTGGTTAAGTACAAGGCAGTAAAAGGAGGGAAGTTCTTTTGCTTATGTCTGGTATTTAATAAGGGGATAAGAGTGCAATGGTTTGACCATGTGCTGAGCTCTAGTTGCCTAAGTATTTCCTCAAAAAAAAATATATACATATAAACATCTCTGGTCACATGTTGATTGTAATATAAAATATGAAAAACATAAGAATTTTCTGATATGCAAAATCCCTGTGCTTTACCTGCAAGTTCATATAGCCCAATGACATAAGTGAAGACAAAAGGAACACTTATAGCTACTTATGATTAGGTGTATGTTAGTTTTATATGAATGAAAATAAGTTTTGTTAACCACATATGTGTTGGATGAGTTTCTTTGTGGTGATATAATCTATGTGAAATGTTTTGATGCCTTGCTGGTTGTTAGATTTGGTTCTTATGACCTCCATGTTCACTATTTTAATGCCAGTAACAATAACCTGAACAGTTTATGTTGCTTTAAATAATATGGATGTGAAACCTTTGTGGACAAGATTCACTGGAAAAAAAAAATATATAAGTTGACTGCAAGTATCTTGTTACTGGGAACCCCAGTGATATTTTATCTCCTAAAATATTTGATCTATGTTTTAGTCAAAGGCCTGTCTCTGAAAAAAAAAATTGACTTGAAATGATATACAGATGGGATTAATTGATTGTTGAAATGTATGAATGGATGACTGTTTCATGGATGCATGAAAACTGTTTGCATTTACTGGTTATGTACATAAAGATTTTTGAGCATGAGACAGTATAGTTGAGACCTAAAAACATGAAATGAAAACTTAGTAATTAAACTAAGGAATTGGGTCACCTCTATCAGGTTGGGTATGAGGGAAGTGGGTATGACATAGTGGTTGGCTTGCATCAAGGGTGGGGTGTGAGTTTGCACATGGCATGTTCATGTCCAAATAGCTTGTAGTGTGCTGGAAATCAAACAGATGTTCCAGGCAGTGTGCACCAGTGCAACCATGAATGTGATATTGGACCTTAAAAAATAATAATAATAATATGAAATGAACCTACAAGCAGAAGTGATTAGGCTAGGGGTATGGTGAGTTCTGGTATGCAGACTCAGTTTTGATGCCTTAGCTCAATGTTGTGGGTTTTGCTTGTTCATATTTATGAGATGTTTGTGTGATTTGGGTGATGGCTGTTATGAATTCTTGAAATAAGAGTTTCTGCTAAGATACTTGTTGGATGATTTCTGATGGCAAGCAATTAGTTGATGTTTTTATAGATGTCTGGTTTTCTTTTTGGAACCAAAAAAAAAAAATATATATATATACCAGTATTAAGTGGTTGTTTGTTGTTTGTATTGATTGAGTATTATTTGTATAAACTTAATTCATACATATGTTTATGATATTCTACTTTGATTGCCAAGAATGGGGTCTGTTTTGGATTAAAAATTCATTTAAATAAAGACAGCTTGTATAAGGGTATTGATCTCTATTTTGATTTGCATATAGATGATATGTTTTGCCTGAAGATGGTGTGTATAGCCATGGATGAATGAGCATTACATTTAAAATGACTTCAATATGAATCATGAGTAGGAATGCATTTGTAAGCAATATATAACTTGATGACAAAACCTATAAACTGTTACTGAATTAATAATTGTTTAGTTCTGGTTGAGTAAGCTTGGTGTATAAATATGTTTGAGACATTAGAAATGCTTTGAAAAGCAGAAAGTAAATTCTGTATTGATTCTAAAATGTACTAAACCAATTTGCCAATAGGGTTTAGTTTAAAACTGAATGTGAACACTATTATGATGAATGCAATGGCAGTGTTTCCTGCTCTCATTTGTACACTGCCATATGTATGCATATTCACTTCATCCTGTGTGCACCCCTGAGTTACACTGTATGCATAGATTTAGTCCAAACACTGTTGCATCTGAAATCTGCTGTTGCACTTGAGATTTTAGACTTGATTTTGCTGTTTACATGCAGTGGCAGTTCTATATACATATATGTCCATGTACTTGAAATAACTTGATGCTGCACACTTGTGCTTTGTCTTGATCACTTCTGTTGTTGTCATTTTGTGTTGTTGCCTTGCATTTGCCAAGTCTATGTGTAAGTTCCATACATCCATCTGAAGTTGCTGTTTTCAAATGCACTGAGTTGTTGAATATGTTGCTTTCTTATTTATGTGCTGTCTGTATGACAGTTGCAGTTACCCTTGTGCTGGTTCATTTGATGATGAAACATGTTAATTGAAATTTGTTGGTGCACTCGAGTTGGCAAGGCAGTGCACACGTGTATATTTATACATGTGTGTATTGCAGCCACTCCGCAAAATTTAATGAATATTTGGGATGCTAGAACGAGTAAGAGTGAATTGTGAGGACACAATTCCAAAAAGGTGGGGTATTTGTAATGACCCACAATATTTACACAACTATGATGTTGTGATTTAAACAAGTATAAAGTATTGAAGTATATTTGTGCACATTTGGACTTGGGGGTAAATTTGTAATTCCCCAATGGTTAAAACCCTAGCCGTGAATGGATTAAAAAAATAAAAATAAAAAAAAAGAGAAGAAAAGAAAGATGTGGCCGGCTGTTTTTCATTTTAACTTTCTCGTTTCAAAACAAAAATAAAATGGCCGAAGCCCTAGAAATCAGATTGGGGGGAAAATTATTTTTGCCGTATCAAATGGCGCTGGATTCGTGAGAAAAAGGGGGAAAGCTACGGCAATATCTAGGGGATCGACATCTCATATAGCTACGTGAGTGTTCTTAATCATGATTTGGCAATAAGACCTATCTCAGGCAGCCGTGGTTATATTTTCCGTAAATTAATTTGTGTGTATGGATGCTTTGCGTGTATTGATGCTTGTTAATGATTGTTTGATCTTGGTTGCTTGCGTGTTCATATATTGGTGATGATTAAGTCTGATTATGATCATATCTGTACTGAGATGATATTTATTCACTATTAAGTCACGGTACACTGATTTAACACTTGTATTACTGCCAAATGAATTGCTTAAGCACACTCATACCAGACGTATTATGTCTGACCCTGTTGATTGTCTCGACAATCTCCTGGGGTGTCTCATTCAACGAGGCAGTTCGCGAAGATGTTTTTACAGGTTGCTATGCACATATCGATGAGATGATGACTTAAGAGATGGAGTTAGAACGATTTATACTGCATATAGATGATATGAAGAAAGTATTTAAGTATTTTCATTGTCACTTCATATGTATTGCTGAACTAAAATATGTATGTAATGCCATGAACAGTGAACCATTATGTGTTAGATTGATTTGTATATAATCTTGAAAACTGTATTGTCTTATGTGTAATTGCAAGTTGAAACTGAAACACTTGGATTATTCAGTTCTTTATATTTTTTTTCCTGAAATCTGTATCTGGAGAAATACTGGTGTCAAGGCAGTATACACAAGTGTTTACACTTGTGTATATGTGCAGACCCATAGATCTGTTGAGTTTTGTGATTTAAAGGATTTTTATGGATTTTGTTCAAGTTTCCTTTCAGAAGTTTTGGGAAAAACTTTTATAAACTTATCTTGATGGATTATTTCCATATTTATGCACAAGCATATATGGATCTGGAGTTTGATTTTTGTATGTAATTTATCATATCTGAGAATGTGTATATATATATATATTTGTTTTGGCAAGTTGAATGCCTTGAATGTGAAAAGCAAAGATGAGATATATATATATTTTTCCTCTATGTTATGGTCTTTTCTGAGTTCAAGTTACTTAGTCCTGTGATATTTGATTTTTGATGAGATGTTTGATATTTGATATTTGCTATTTGATATTTGATATTTGATCTGTGAAAAGCAAAGATGAGATATTTGATGCCGCAAATCTTTGAAGGAAAGATGGATTGTTTTGATGCTTTCAAATGCATTATGATTTTTGGGAAATGAAATTTTTATGCTAAGTGGCTGTTGCTATTCGAATCTGTATATAGCATATAGCTAATATATGTTCATGTGATAGATTCTTGAATTATATTGAGCACTTGCCATATAAATTAAAATACGTGCATGCCTTCACTTTACATTTCTAAAATGAATAAACACAGTTTTGGATAAGTTTTGCAAAAGAAAGTAAACTGTTTCATATTCATAAGTATTCTAGAAATGGATTACAAGTCTATGTATTATCTTGAGATTTTTATAAAAGGAACTTGTTAGTTTCCAATTGTTTGTGTTAAAAATATTGGTATAATGCAGAATAGCTTTTGTTCTTGCATCAGTGACATGTTTTGTTTTAAAGAAGGATAGTTGATGTAAATTCATCTTTTATGTCGGAATATAACTTGCATAAATGAGAAAGAGGAAAATCGATGACCTCATTTTTATATAGTTGGATTGGTGATCTTTTGTTTATACATATAATTATTAATATTTTGTTGGTGCCAAGGCTTCATTGCCTATTCATTAATACCATTGCTTGAGCTTGTGTGTTGGCGAGGCCGTGCACACATGTATTTATATGTGTGTGTACGCGCGGCCACACCTATAATTGTGTTATAGCAAGAGTTGAGTCAAGTAAAGGATCTCTATGATTTTTATGATATAATCAGGAATTCTGATGTTTCCTGTCCGCTTGTGTATCTTTTGTGCCATATTGCAAATAATTTTCATAAGAAGGAAATGGGTTTATCTTTATATGAAAATGCTATGTGTGAATGCTTTAGCTAATTCTTCTTAACTCTGATTTAATAACTAAAGACATTGGTATATCTTCATATATACTAATCTATGTTTTCAGAATACACCAATATTTCTATATTGGTAATAGTGGATCCTGGTTTTGGTTTTGAAGGTAGATGACCCTGTGTTTTCATTTAGCATATATTTCTTTATGCAAAATAAAAAAACAAATTAGCCCATGATTTGGCCACTAGAAAAGTAGGGTCTTCTCACATAGAGATTTCCTAAGTGATGGAAAGTCCGATCAGGATTGTGAATACTCTGATTTGCAAGTGCTTCTTCGGAAGTGCCTTCGGTTTTGTTCGAACCCGCAGCTGACTTGTATGGTTGTATGTCTCACACTACACCTTGAGATATAAAGCTGATTTCTTTCAAAAACATATCTATTGGTGGCGGAGAATTTATTCTCTTAGCTTAACACCCTTCTCTGAGACATATAAGCTCAGAGGTTATGTAGTTGAAGGTTATTAGTGATATATTCTCAATTTGGTAATGTGGCATGCTAAGTGCTAGCGTGTGTTGATGATCATTTGTTGATCATTTGTGATCAAATCATGCCTTTGTGAAAAAGCTTAGCTTTGTGGACGAGACTTCGTCGATCCTCACAATGCGGTAATGGTCGAAACAGGAATCGTGGCAGCAAGGTTATCTGGGGTTAGCTCCTCCTGAGGGTATGACCATTTCCTTCTGGATAAAAAAGTTGTATCATGGTATGGAGCCCAGATATTTACTTATGTTGAATTTTTATGAAAGTGGTATAATGGTGTGGAGCACATATACTTTACTATGTGGTTTTTGGATTGAGAGCTCTCGGATAAAGGTGGGTAACAACCGGGGGATGGCATGCTAGTGTCAATCGTTACCTAGTTACAAAGGTGACCCGGCCTTGTGTAGAAGAGATCTGGTTTGGTTCTTGGTGGCGTCCCTCTAGAGGCGTTCCATTTTATGTGGGAAGTTCCTTTGCCTGACCATTTGTTGGAAATCCAATCATCCAATACGAGCCTTTGCGGGTTTAGTTGTATAACCTGCCATTTACTTATGGTGGTGCCCCACTGTTTAGATGGTAGCTATAGTAGGCGTAGTACCAAATGTCTATGCTGGCCAGGATTAATATTATACTTTCGAAAGGTTTTCCACTATGCACTAGTAGTAATGTCAAATGGTTTTCGTGTATCAAGCATGTTTGACTATCATAAGAAGAAATCTCCTCCAAGTCTGCGTTTGCATTGTGTGTGTGGTGGGAGGTCTTATGGTAGTTTCATTTTCCAAAAGCATTGCGGTTTTCAATCTAAATTCTTTTGTTTTTTTAAAGATAAAACCGTTTCTGTTGCTTACACCAGTCCTATGACTGGCCTGGAGTTTATTGTAACTTTCCTAAACACTGGGTGCCAACAATTTTCCACACCGGCAGTCTAGAGTTGGGTTTTTCAAATAATCGAATAGTAGGAACTGATTCGATAGCCTTCGAAGCCTTTTGGATTTGTGGATCACATTTTCTACGCTTCAACTTTCATGGCTGACCTTGCTTAGCTTACTGCAACTTGAAGGTTGTTCGAGCTAGTTCTGGATTGTAGATGGATTATTTGGAGTTTGGCATTGAATATATTCTTTTCCGTTTCTATTCCTTGTATCTCTGATAGTGTTGATATTCAGTTGTATCATTTTATTGCATCATCGTTGTATCAGATATTTTATCAAATGTTGTATATGATATTATTCATTTTCTTCCGCTGTGTTGTACTTGATGTGTTATAAGCTCCGACACGAGTCAAATTTTAACATTTGAATCTGCGGCATTCAAGTACGAGTGGAGTACGGGTGTCGATTTTCGAACACTGAAATTTGGACCATGACATATTGTTTGAATCATATAAACTTACTTAATTTATATTTAAAATCACTTTAAATAGTATATTTTAAAGTGGTCAAATTGTGGATCGTTACTTTCTCTCCTACTTAAAATAATTTTGTCCTTGAAATTACCCAAGACAAAAGTTTTCCCAAAACATTTATCTTTGACTTAATTCCATATAATATACACAGATCATCCGTATGAAATATCTTATTAGATCTTCTACTCGAATACACAACTTTATTTCGAACTAGTATCGATCCCACGATCTTCTAGTGCCGACTCTGATCTAGCTTCTAGATTAGAACCTTTTCTTTCCTTGCATATTTCTCAACTATGATAGAAAACTAATGTACTTATGCACAAACCCTCATCAATGTTCATCGTTAAGAATCGAGTGATAAATCTTTTTTTGAAGCAACGTAAAACACCTCAAATGTAACGACCCAAAATTTCTGATCCCGAAAATTCCAAACAGTTAGAAAAAAGAAGAAGAAAGAGATAGAAGAAGAAAAAGAAGAAGAACATAAACATCAACATCTCACATTCGCAGCGGATAAAATATAATAATAAATAATAACAGTTTCCAAAAGAATACTATATCCGTCGATTATATTTAATACATCAGAGTTACACATATATACAGACACTAGATATACACAATTACAATGCCTCAGATATACAATAATATAATGCAACGGAAACACTCCATACGTTCCTGCCATCCAGCTCGACTCTTGAGCTTCAAAACGTCCTTACCTGGAAATCTGTAATACTCTGTCTGACCCGAGCATTACATCAAAGTAACACCCGGGTCAGGCAGGAAACCGGCGCGAGTAAACCCATCTAACAATAAGTACTAGTACAAAAGGCTTACTTAAAACTCGGGGTAACACGTCTCAATTTACAAATTCAAAATTTGCTATAGACAATGCTTATTTTACACATCAATTTCTATGTACCAAAACTTAGATTAAATGGTTCACTTCACTTAACTCATTCTATTCCAGCCTACTGATTTCACATACCAAGTTTGTATAGAATCGAAGTGGTTTCGGGTATTAACTAATACCCGACTCCGGTCTCTTCGAATTCAGTTCGTCTTAACACATGTGGTTCAAGTGAAATGCAATTCAATTTTAAATAAAAGATGTCACCTTTTTACCCAACTATTCATCATTGATAGATAACCACATTATCATTGTCCACCCCAAGCACATCATATCACGAACCATTTCATATCAGAGGTATCAATCAATTCAGGGCATTTAATCATCATTTAATCATACATAAGAAAGATAAATCAATCACATCATCTCGAATAAATATAATTAACTATAATTGAATTAAATCAATCACCTTTAAGTCCTGCTTATTAATTAGTTACAACCCAATTGATTTACCATCCCGTAATCATTCATCTTAGTAAATCCTCCTTGATTATTTATTATTTAATTACATTAAGATTATCATCATTATCTAATTACTACCATTAAGTAATTGTACTTAACCGCATTCCATGAATGATTATCCTTAACTAATTAATTGAACTTAATTAATTGTATAATCAACTTAGGTTAACGTCCTTCATTAACAATTCTTTAATTACTTCTCTACAGTAATTAAATTTAGATTAACCATGTGACGATCGCGATTTTTCGTCCACGAACGCCGACATCAATACGTCCACTGTATCAACCGTTGAACAATCGAAAGCCCAAAACTGTACCGTTAGGGTTTAAGAAAAAGAAAAAAGTAGAAGAAGAGAGAAAAAGAAGCAACAGAAACAGAAAGAAATAACAGAACAACATCAGAATCTCACAATTCGCAGCGGAACAACATATAATACATAAATGAATAATCTTTAAACAAAGAACTATATCAGTTATTACATTACATTACATTTCATTACATCATCAGAGTGTACAACAACAAACAACATCAATAGCGGAAAAGAAATATTATATACTAGTAATACGCCATGCTATCCCGCTTGCCTCCAGCAACTCCTAAATTCCAGAATATCCAGAAAACCTGACTCTTGACTGCTCGTGTGGAAATTGGTGGGCACCCAGAGTTTAGGAAGGAAAACAATAAATTCCGAGTCAGTCATGTGACTGGTGTGAGAACTAAAACAGTTTATTTTTCTTTACAATCAAAATAGAGGAATATTTTTAAAGTCAATTCGCAATGCTTTTAAAAAATGAGACTACCATAAGGCCTCCCGCACACACACACACAATGTAAACGCAGAATCGGAGGAGATTTCTCCTTATGATAGTCAAAGATGCTTGATACGCATTAAAAAGAAACATTTGATATTATTACTAGTGCATAGTGTAGGAAAAATCATTTCGAAAATAAAGATATAAATCTTAGCCAGCATAGGCATTCCGCACTTATGCCTAATATAGATACCATCCAAACAGTGGGGCGCCACCATAAGTGAATGATAGGTTCTACAACTAAAACCGTACAAGATCGTATTGTTTCTTTGGATTTCCAACAAATGGTCAGGCCGAGGAACTTCCCATTGCCACATGGAAACGCCTTTGGAATGACGTACCGAGAACCAAACCGGATCTCTGCCAACACAAGGCCGGGTTACCCCTAACTGGGTAACTACTGACATGAATATGTCATCCCCCGATCGTAACCGATCAATCCGAGGATCCTCGATTTCCAACAACCACAAAATTTGCAGCAGCAACATAGGTTAAATATCCGGGCTCCATACCATGATACCACCTCTATCC
Source organism: Allium cepa (assembly GCA_030765085.1). Lineage (NCBI taxonomy): Eukaryota > Viridiplantae > Streptophyta > Magnoliopsida > Asparagales > Amaryllidaceae > Allium > Allium cepa. The sequence continues at coordinate 602,399,308 of CM060945.1, read as the reverse complement.
AGAAGGAATGACATACACTAAAGGGGCGCTACCCTATAATAACCTTGCTGCATCCTTCCTGTTTTGACCATTTTCGGGGTGTGAGGTCCGACGAAGTCCCGTCCACAAAGCCACGCTTTATACAAAAGCCGTGCTTTAGGTCAACAAATGATCATAGAAATGATCACCAAGATAAATGATCAAATAAATGATCCTATCACAAATGATCAAATAATGATCATTTCACAGCAACACTCAGCATGCCACACTACCAAATTGGGAGTATATCACTAATAATCTTCAACTATATAACCTCTAAGCTCGTACGTCTCAGAGAAGGGTGTTAAGCTAAGAGAATAAATTCTCCACCACCAACAGAAATATATTTGAAAGAAATCAGCTTTATATCTCAATTTGTAATGTCAGACATACAATCCATACAAGTCTGTTCCGGGCTCGAACAGAACCGAAGGCACTTACAAAGAAGTCCTTGCAATCCGGATATTCACTAATCACGACCGGACTTCCCGTCACTAAGGGTGATAAAACCTCTATATCGGAGATCAGCCGATGTAGAGTAACTCGACGGTAATCCTTCCGTTTTCACAAATATCCGTTCTTCAACACCGGTCATCAAATGCAATCCATAACGACGTATCACATACTCGGAATGAGTTATACGACCCCAAGGTCCTTTCCCCGATAACCCGAATAGTGAGCGCTTAATTTAAAAAAATAAGTGTGGCATTCAAATTCAAGCAATTCAGAAAAAATACCTATTTAAAGGTAAATATTGATAATCGGATTATTTAACTATTAATAGTCATGCTCAACATCACCAAATTCCAAATAATTTCCAAAATTATTTACTTTCCAAAATATCTTTACTAGATATATAATTTCCACACTTTAACCATTTGAAAACAAATTTTCAAATCACTTTTCAATCCTTTATCACTTTTGAAAACAAATTTCAATCATTTCCTTACTCGGAAATACTTTCATTTCAAAATGGTTATTTAAACCAATTAAATAAATCCTTACCGATTTACTTTATATTTACGTTCCTAATCCGTAAATTTATTCCCATACTTTAAAAATAAATCAACGTTTATTTTTAAACAAATTCCCCTTTCTTTTATAAATTCTATAGTGAATTTATAATCCCAAAATATCTATGATGTACGATTTTCAATAGATTTTCAATATTCACTTTCAATTTATCTTACAAGGATAAATTCTAAAACGTTCATTTCACATTGGAAAAATATTTCCATACTTATTTAATAATAAGTACATCAGAAATCTATTTATTGTCAACATTTGAAAATATTCGATATACTTAAATCAAAATTAAGTATATATTTCATTCTTTTAAGGAAACCATTCTCTTAACACATTTATTTGGGTCAAAAACGAATGTTGCGTAAAACATCATTACGACGACCCAAAATCACTACTATAGGGATTCAAAGTTTAAATAGATATATAAATCCCAATACTATACAAAACATTTCCTTTCGGAAACCATTTACTATAACAACAGGTGTTATAGTCCACCATTTCCTTCTTTCTCGATAACGTCTATTTCAGCAACAATGTTGAAATCTATGGTTTTGATTCATATTACATTTTAAAACATCTTTAAAATAATTAGCTTCATTTTATAATATTCCTTTTGCCAAACATGACCATTTCATTGAATAATGTATTCACTGTCCAAAATCGTGAATATATTTCATTTAATAAACTTCAATATTCAATTTGTCAAATTAAATTGATTTCGAATTTATAAACAATGTTTATAAATTCCATTTCTATTTATAAGCTTCGATTTATAAATCTGATTATTAAATAATTCCATTTATACCTCATTTAAATGTCAAAATCCGATTTATAAGATAATTACTTATAAATCTTCTATTTTACAAAATCTATTTATTTTTATAACTTCACAATTTATAAATCTATAAATTCCGTTCACTTATGAAATCCATCTTTATTTCACCTTTAACACTTATAAAAGCTCGTTTTATAATTCCAATATTTTTAACTTATAAAAATAAATATAAAAATCTTTTATAATGATTCAAAATTACAAATTAAACCATTTTATAAATTAATCACTATTTATTTCGAAAATCTCCAATTTGGTTATATTTTGCAGAAACAGTAATTTTTATAACATAAAAATTTATAATGTTTTAATTATTTAAAATGAATCAACTCAAAATTTTATAAAAACATATACTTTGAAAAATCACTTTAAAATCCTTTTAAAACCAAAAATCATTATTTTAAAACTTCAGAAATGGATCCGATGATGCAGCAGCACCAAATAGTCAATCACGACATCAAAATATCATATATCGATATGATAATTAACAAATATCAAAATATCTGTAAATAAATCAATACAGTTGAGGAATCCAGTTGGATCCCTCCAACCTGTTTCCCTACATCCACAAACATTAGCACAATACCAATTTCGCTCCAGTACGGAATTATCGCGGTATATGGGATTTATAAAATATTATCCGCTTAATAGACGGCGCAGTAGGGTCTCATCCGCTATATAATGCGGGAAATCAACAACTGCAATATATACATATGCCAATATATATATATATATATTGCTATTATATATAATACCAATTTCACATACGGTGAAATATTCGCGGTATATGTTTTTAATAAATAACCTCCGCTTACTAACGACTTATAATGTCTATTTTAACATTCAATAACAGACAAAATCATCATTCAGGCATACAATCAACTATTTTAAATCTAACTATTTAAAAATAAAATCGAAACCGATTCGATTGAGTGAGAAGTTCTCACCTTGGTTTCAATTTCGTTTTAGCGATTTATTTCGAATAAAATTAAACGCGCGTTTAATTTTACCCGAAATTCTCACTAAATCCAAACGACTCCAATCAAATTCCATGGCGTAGTGCTCGTCCATACGATTCCAACGCAACTGGTTTCGCGCGTTTTCGACCTCGTATGAAAAAGTTATACATTTTTAAAGTTTCACGTATTTATAACATATTAATTACAACATAATTTTTATAATTTTCTCAACCTAACTATCCAGGACCGTAGGATCCCATCTCCCTGCATCATGACCGTCCATCACCTTCTTCCATCTCACGTTCTCCCTACAGGTTACAAGCCGCAACCTAGAACCCGTTAGCTCCAACTACGGTTCAATTTTTCAACCCCCACAACGCCTTTGACAACGATTAGCAAGCACCATGTTGAAGGCCATCGAGCAAGCTACCTTCGGCCACCCCCTTATGAAGCTCGGCCTCCCTTATTGCACACAAAACAAGGCCGACCTGATGGTGAACGCGGCCATGTAGCCCCCACCTCGTCGCTCCAATTTCGATCATCACCGTTCAGATTGAAGATCTCGTTGTCGTCTACAATTTGTTAGTTGACACTTTTTGCTAATTCTTGATGGATTGAGAGATTTAGAGGGAAGAGGATGAACAAATTTTGGCCATAGGTTGTTTAGTGGAGGCGGCTGCAGTTTCAAAACCCTACGGTTGTGTATTTTTGTGAAAAAATGAATAATTAGGGGCTTTTATAGAAAATTCGCGCGACACTATTCATCCCGGAATTTCCGAACTCCAAACGAAGCGTGCCGGTTGGCGTTCCTAAGGTTTACCCCGCGTTCCGAACACAACGGAACATGTTTCGGGAGCTAATTCGGTCATATGTGCGAGTTATGGCAATAAACGTTCGATTTTAAATTAAACCGATTAAACGATTTTCTAGGCGTTTTAGCTTGCACCGGACAAACGATAAATCCGATTGACTTGAAATTTGAAACCTTACAATAATATCACATTACGGATCCGATGAAACTGGTTTCGTCGAAATCTGAGACTGTTTGAAAAATGACTATTTTAACTCGCCAAATTAATATTAAAACAATTTGGATGCGTTTCGAGCTGCAACGATCAAACGATAACTCTGATTGCTACGAAAATTGAAATCCGATAATAACAAACTATTACGGATCCAATGGAACTGGTTTCGTCGAATTCTGAGACTGTTCAAAAATTGGCTATTTTACAGTCGATAATTAAATATTAAAATATTCAATTTTCACAGATTAACTCTAAATTCGATTTTAAAAGTTCTATAACATCGTTCTAACTCCAACATGATAAAATAAAATTTTACAAATCATTTTCAATCATATTTAACCCAATTTTCAATTATTTCTGTATTTTCACATATTAAATTATCGATTTAATTTATCCAATTAAATCCAATTATTCGAAATAAAATTTATTCGACTTATAAATTTCACTTATTAATATTTAAAATTAATTAAATATTCAAATTTTAATTAATATAAATTCTGGGTCGTTACATACTTCCCCCCTTAAAAGAATTTCGTCCCCGAAATTACCAAGTAAGAAAAGTTACAGAATTCATTAACTTTCTAAAATCCATAGTTAAACTTCTTATAATACTTTACTAAGTTTTCAAATCATACTTAGTTATCTTTTCAAAACCAAAGTTATAGCTTTTCACAAAATTTCCCAATGTTCTCAAAAAAAAATTCTAACGCCTTAAATTTTCGGAAAAATTCGCCATAGTCTCCTTTGCGCGGTTCGACCCGAAAAAAAAATGACAGTGTATATATCACAAATATACATCTCATCAAGTGATGAGGCATCCCACAGGGAAAAAAGTGTAAAAGTACGGAATGTAATCCGAGATATGTACCTTATTTATTTTATTAGCGAGCATATACGGCTAATATAGCGCGAAAGCGAGCTCCAAATGCGAAGCAACGCCATCCGCACCTACTAACACTCAACAACAACATGAGAATCATGCATATATATGAAAATAGTATCAATATACAATATATAGCAACATGACAACTACATGTGCCAACATAGCAAATGCAACAAAACAACAAATGCAAACATCAACCAACTATCATCCATAACCAAATCAATATTCATTCATATTCTCATTAATATTCAATGAATTGGTTTTCAATTTAAATCACATTTGATTCATTAACATTGGATTTACTAACATTCATTCATATTCAATTTTAATTAGTTTGCATTCACTAATTTTCATTCACGTTAGTTTACTTCTAAATCAAATTCAATTCTATTCAAATTAATTTTCTTCCAATTTGAATTCAATTACATAGCTTCCAATTTCGCTAATTCAATTTCATTAACACTTAATGAATTTTATATAATCAACTAACAATCATATAACAACCAATGCATATTCAATACAACCAAATTTATTCACTTTACATTCAATTTGTTTCAACACATTTAATTCCAATTGGATCATATTAAATTAACTTTCATTCAATTTATTCAATTTCTAATAACATTAGCTTCTAATGAATTAACACTTATATTCATTGTGTCATACTAATTATTTACATTCAATTGATTAATATTTCATCCCTTCATCAATTCAATTGTTAATTCCTTTAACAATATAAAGTTGAATTTCTTTCATATAACTCAAGTTCAAATTCTTAATGACTTCACTTCATTAATTCACTTATTAATTTGCTTCGATACCAAAATTCAACTTCATTCAACATCACTTAAGTTATACTTCATTCCAAACGCCTTTTGTTTAAATTAACTTAAGTTTTCACTTATAAATCCAATTCAAATTCCAATCCTATTTAACTTTTCTTTAGTTAAATTTCAAATCACATGTCTTTGATGACAACTCAAATTTATTTCAACTTGGATTTTATTGATTTACTTATACTTCCTTTAATTTAACTCCATTCTTTAAGTTAAATTTATTCTATCAAAATTCAAATTGTATAAGTTATCAATTCATTTATCATCCCTATAAATATTTTTAAATAGGATTCCAGAGTCTTTTCAATCATTCAAAACCATTTTTTAAACCAATTCAATTATTCTTTGAATTTCAAAACCCAATTTTCTTTCAAACAACTTTTATTTAAAATAATCTGGAAGCAATACCTCTTTTGGAAACCCGAAAATGAATTCTAATGATGTGGCCATCATCATCAGGATTATTTTCCAGCGACCGAAAAGAGTTTAGAGCTTTAATTTCTCCAAAACAATTTTCCAAATTATCAAATCCTTTCAAAACACTTCTCTGGAATTTTATTTTCAGATTATAAATCACATTTATAAATCTTTTCCTTATATAATTTCACTTCTTATATATAAGATTATTTCACAAGTGTAAATCATTTTAATTATAACCCCATACTTATAATTCAATTACTTATACAATTATTCTTTTACAATTGTTGTTTTAATTCAACAACCAAACAATCAATTCATATATACTTTAATAATTCTGAAAAATTATTCCTTTATATATAAAATATAATCAAGGTAAAATTATTTCATTTACCCAATTTAAAACAATACTGTGTCGAATTGTTCTATTCAAGTGTTTAGAGATCCCTATCAACAACGTTAATTACTCGTGTTGACCAAAATCCATTTACCACTCAACAAACCAATCATCACAATATAAGACAATTTATATTCACTAACAAATACGCGGTCGTATCTAATATTACACTCAAACTCATTCTAGAGTATTACTGACTCTATCTCTAATGAGTAATACCCGACAGAGCCATGGTTGTCGCTTAACCATAAGCTCCGATACCAAATGTGACGATCGTGATTTTTCGTCCACGAACGCCGACATCAATACGTCCACTGTATCAACTGCCGAGGAATCGAAAGCCGAAAAACTATACCGTTAGGGTTTAAGAAAAAGAAAAAAGTAGAAGAAGAGAGAAAAAGAAGCAATGGAAATAGAAAGAAATAACAGAACAACATCAGATCTCACAATTCACAGCGGAACAACATATAATACAGAAATGAATAATCTTTAAACAAAGAACTATATCAGTTATTACATTGCATTACATTTCATTACATCATCAGAGTGTAAAACAACAAACAACATCAACAGCGGAAAAGAAATATTATATATTAGTAATACGCCATTCCATCCCGCTTGCCTCCAGCAACTCCTGAATTCCAGAATATCCAGAAAACCTGACTCTTGACTGCCCGTGTGGAAATTGGTGGGCACCCAGAGTTTAGGAAGGAAAATATAAACTCCGAGTCAGTCATGTGACTGGTGTGAGAACTAAAACAGTTTATTTTTCTTTAAAATCAAAATAGAGGAATATTTTTTAAGTCAATTCGCAATGCTTTTAAAAAATGAGACTACCATAAGGCCTCCCGCACACACACACACAATGCAAACGCAGAATCGGAGGAGATTTCTCCTTATGATAGTCAAAGAAGCTTGATACGCATTAAAAAGAAACATTTGATATTATTACTAGTGCATAGCGTAGGAAAAATCACTTCGAAAACAAAGATATAAATCTTAGCCAGCATAGGCATTCCACACTTATGCCTACTATACATACCATCCAAACAGTGGGGCGCCACCATAAGTGAATGATAGGTTCTACAACTAAAACCGTACAAGATCGTATTGTTTCTTTGGATTTCCAACAAATGGTCAGGCCAAGGAACTTCCCATTGCCACATGGAAACGCCTCTGGAATGACGTCCCGAGAACCAAACTGGATCTTTGCCAACACAAGGCCGGGTTACCCCTAACTGAGTAACTATTGACACGAATATGTCATCCCCCGATCGTAACCGATCTATCCGAGGATCCTCGATTTCCAACAACCACAAAATTTGCAGCAACAACATAGGTTAAATATCTGGGCTCTATACCATGATACCACCTCTATCCAGAAGGAATGACATACACTAAAGGGGTGCTACCCCCTAATAACCTTGCTGCATCCTTCCTATTTTGACCATTTTCGGGGTGTGAGGTCCGACGAAGTCTCGTCCACAAAGCCACGCTTTATACAAAAGCCGTGCTTTAGGTCAACAAATGATCATAGAAATGATCACCAAGATAAATGATCAAATAAATGATCCTATCACAAATGATCAAACAATGATCATTTCACAGTAGCACTCAGCATGCCACACTACCAAATTGGAAGTATATCACTAGTAACCTTCAACTATATAACCTCTAAGCTCGTACGTCTCAGAGAAGGGTGTTAAGCAAAGAGAATAAATTCTCCGCCACCAATAGAAATATATTTGAAAGAAATCAGCTTTATATCTCAATTTGTAATGTTAGACATACAATCCATACAAGTCTGTCCGGGCTCGAACAGAACCGAAGGCACTTACAAAGAAGTCCTTGCAATCCTGATATTCACTAATCACGACCGGACTTCCCGTCACTAAGGGTGATAAAACCTCTATATCGGAGATCAGCCGATGTAGAGTAACTCGACGGTAATCCTTCCGTTTTCACAAATATCCGGTCTTCAACACCGGTCATCAAATGCAATCCATAACGACGTATCACATACTCGGAATGAGTTATACGACCCCAAGGTCCTTTCCCGGATAACCCGAATAGTGAGCGCTTATTTTAAAAAAATAAGTGTGGCATTCAAATTCAAGCAATTCACAACAAATACCTATTTAAAGGTAAATTTGATAGTCGAATTATTTAACTATCAATAGGCATGCTCAACACCACCAAATTCCAAATAATTTCCCAAATTATTTACTTTCCAAAATATCTTTACTAGATATATAATTTCCACACTTTAACCATTTGAAAACAAATTTTGAAATCACTTTTCAATCCTTTGTCACTTTCAAAAACAAATTTCAATCATTTCCTTACTCGGAAATACTTTCATTTCAAAATGGTTCATTTAAACCAATTAAATAAATCCTTACCGATTTACTTTATATTTACGTTCCTAATCCGTAAATTTATTCCCATACGTTAAAAATAAATCAACGTTTATTTTTAAACAAATTCCCCTTTCTTTTATAAATTCCATAGTGAATTTATAATCCCAAAATATCTATGATGTACGATTTTCAATCGATTTTCAATATTCACTTTCAATTTATCTTACAAGGATAAATTCTAAAACGTTCATTTCACATTGGAAAAATATTTCCATACTTATTTAATAATAAGTACATCACAAATCTATTTATTTTCAACATTTGAAAATATTTGATATACTTAAATGAAAATTAAGTATATATTTCATTCTTTTAAGGAAACTATTCTCTTAACACATTTATTTGGGTCAAAAACGAATGTTGCGTAAAAAATCGTTACGACGACCCAAAATCACTAGTATAGGGATTCAAAGTTTAAATAGATATATAAATCCCAATACTATACAAAACATTTCCTTTTGGAAACCATTTGCTATAACAACAGGTGTTATAGTCCACCATTTCCTTCTTTCTCGAAAACGTCTATTTCAACAACAATGTTGAAATCTATGGTTTCGATTCATAATACATTTTAAAACATCTTTAAAATAAATAACTTCATTTTATAGTATTCCTTTTGCCAAACATGACTATTTCATTCAATAATGTATTCACTGTCCAAAATCGTGAATATATTTCCTTTAATAAACTTCAATATTCAATTTGTCAAATTAAATGGATTTTGAATTTATAATCAACGTTTATAAATTCCATTTCTATTTATAAGCTTCGATTTATAAATCTCATTATTAGAAAATTCCATTTGTATCTCATTTAAATGCCAAAATCCGATTTATAAGATAATTACTTATAAATCTTCTATTTTACAAAGTCTATTTATTTTTATAACTTCACAATTTATAAATCTATAAATTCCGTTCACTTATGAAATCCATCTTTATTTCACCTTTAACACTTATAAAAGCTCGTTTTATAATTCCAATATTTTTAAATTGTAAAAATAAATTTAAAAATCTTTTATAATGATTCAAAATTACAAATTAAACCATTTTATAAATTAATCACTATTTATTTTGAAAATCTCAAATTTGGTTATATTTTGCACAAACAGTAATTTTTATAACATAAAAATTTATAACGTTTTAATTATTTAAAATGAAACAACACAAAATTTTATAAAAACATATACTTTGAAAAATCACTTTAAAATCCTTTTAAAACCAAAAATCATTATTTTAAAACTTCAGAAATGGATCCGATGATGCAGCAGCACCAAATAGTCGATCACGATATTCAAATATCATATATCGATATGATAATCAACAAATATCAAAATATCTGTAAATAAATCAATACAGTTGAGGAATCCAGTTGGATCCCTCCAACCTGTTTCCCTGCATCCACAAACATTAGCACAATACCAATTCCGCTCCAGTATGGAATTATCGCGGTATATGGGATTTATAAAATATTATCCGCTTAATAGACGGCGCAGTAGGGTCTCATCCGATATATAATGCGGGAAATCAACAACTGCAATATATACATATGCCAATATATATATATTGCTATTATATATAATACCAATTTCACATACGGTGAAATATTCGCGGTATATGTTTTTAATAAATAACCTCCACTTACTAACGACGTATAATGTCTATTTTAACAGTCAATAACAGACAAAATTATCATTCAGGCATACAATCAACAATTTTAAATCTAACTATTTAAAAATAAAATCGAAACCGATTCGATTGAGTGAGAAGTTCTCACCTTGATTTCAATTTCGTTTTTGCGATTTATTTCGAACAAAATTTAGCGCGCGTTTAATTTTACCCGAAATTCTCACTAACTCCAAACGACTCCAATCCAATTCCATAGCGTAATGCTCATCCATACGATTCCAACGCAACTGGTTTCGCGCGTTTTCGACCTCGTATGAAAAAGTTATACATTTTTAAAGTTTCATAGATTTATAACATATATATTACAACATAATTTTTATAATTTTCTCAACCTAACTATCCAGGACCGTAGGATCCCATATCCCTGCATCATGACCGTCCATCACCTTCTTCCATCTCACGTTCTCCCTACAGGTTACAAGCCGCAACCTAGAACCCATTAGCTCCAACTAGGGTTCAATTTTTCGACCCCTACAACGCCTTTGACAACGATCAGCAAGCACCATGTTGAAGGCCATCGAGCAAGCTACCTTCGGCCACCCCCTTATGAAGCTCGGCCTCCCTTATTGCACACAAAACGAGGCCGACCTGATGGTGAACGCGATCATGTAGCCCCCACCTCGTCGCTCCAATTCCGATCATCACCGTTCAGATTGAAGTCTCGTTGTCGTCTACAATTTGTTAGTTGACACTTTTTGCTAATTCTTGATGGATTGAGAGATTTAGAGGGAAGAGGATGAAATTTTTTTGGCCATAGGTTGTTTAATGGAGGCGGCTGCGGTTTCAAAACCCTAGGGTTGTGTATTTTTGTGAAAAAATGAATAATTAGGGGCTTTTATAGAAAATTCGCGCGACACTATTCATCCCGGAATTTCCGAACTCCAAAAGAAGCATGCCGGTTGGCATTCCTAAGGTTTACCCCGCGTTCAAACACAATGGAACATGTTTCGGGAGCTAATTCGGTCATCTGTGCGAGTTATGGCAATAAACGTTCGATTTTAAATTAAACCGATTAAACGATTTTCTAGGCGTTTTAGCTTGCACCGGATAAACGATAAATCCAATTGACTTGAAATTTGAAACCTTACAATAATATCACATTACGGATCCGATGAAACTGGTTTCGTCGAAATCTGAGACTGTTTGAAAATGACTATTTTAACTCGCCAAATTAATATTAAAACAATTTCGATGCATTTCGAGCTGCCACGATCAAACGATAACTCCGATTGCTATGAAAATTGAAATTCGATAATAAAAAACTATTACTGATCCAATGCAACTGGTTTCGTCGAATTCTGAGACTGTTCAAAAATTGGCTATTTTACAGTCGATAATTAAATATTAAAATATTCAATTTTCACAGATTAACTCTAAATTCGATTTTAAAAGTTCTATAACATCGTTCTAACTCCAACATGATAAAATAAAATTTTACAAATCATTTTCAATCATATTTAACCCGATTTTCAATTATTTCTATATTTTGACATATTAAATTATCGATTTAATTTATCCAATTAAATCCAATTATTCGAAATAAAATTTATTCGACTTATAAATTTCACTTATTAATATTTAAAATTAATTAAATATTCAAATTTTAATTAATATAAATTCTAGGTCGTTACAAACCATTATTATTACAAATTAAATATTCTCGATTAATTAATCTTAAACCTTAATTAATTAACTTGAATTCTTAATTATTAAATTAATTAATTGTCCATTTTAATTACCTAATAATTTAATAAATCTCAAATCCTTCTTAAATTTAAGATAAAACTTATTCTTACTTATGACTGAATTATCATTAACAAAATATTAAAAACAATTATGAATTATCCATAAATCTGTAATCTTCTTATGATACCACAATGTCATAAATTCCAAAAATCGATAATCTATTCTTCATTACCTTTAAATCAATTAATTAATCTAAATTAATTATCCATTAATGACTTTAATTATTAATCAATAAGACTTAATTACCCATTTATTATTCACTAGTTACTTATTTAATCAATTACTAATTCGTAATTAAATCTTAATTAGCAAACTACTAATCATACATCAATTAACTTTAAGTAGTTAATTAAAAATTTATTTATCACTTAATCATTAATTAACCAATCTCTAATTACTATTAAAATTCATCATTCTTAATTGCCTTCTAAAATAATTAATTGATATTAATTATTCATCTTAATTAACATTTAAAAGTCTTATTTAAATTTAAAAAATCAATTTATTACTAACTACTACCTTTAAATGTAAATTAATTTTATACTTAACTTAGATAATAATAATTAGGAGTTTAAAACATTGTTAAGTATTAACTAAGATGATTAAATCTTGTATTCAAGTCTTAACACAAATTGTTAAACATTGATTAAGTCGACCATGTTTAACTTGCTGAAAAATAAGCTGCTGAACTTTACTTCTATAACATAGAAGTTGAAAAGAAAACCCACTCGAGAATCTCCTGTGTTTACTCGAGTATCACTTTGAGCACCTCACCCATTTTCTGACACACTCACCCATTCTTCACGCAACCCTTCTTCTTCTTTTTTTCCAGTTAATTTAAGATTTAAACTTAGATTGTAGTATCAGAAACTCTCTCATACATTCTGTGACGCACTTCTATACCCACGCTAGCCAAGGACACTACGGGATAATGCCGCCAACCAGCGCAAAGGATAAGGCTATTGAGGAGCGACCATCCGTGTAATTGCTTTGCGCGAGCACCGATATGTCAGATAGTACAACATGCATCTGTTTAAGGAGGGAAATCCGACATACCGATACAAACTCAAAGCTACTGCACAGTGGCTATATATATTCTTCGGAAACAAATATAGAAGTAAACATAACACAAATCAGTCACAGACATCCATATCACAAAGGCGGAAATAGATATGAATATATAACACATGAAAGTGCACATCAGAGTAGTGGCAAAAATGTTCCACAATATCACAAAAGAATAGCTACACGTGCTAGACAAAAGAATATGGATACATCAATGAGTCTATATCTCAAATGTATACAACAAAAACTACTAATCTAACTAGTTAGCCAAAAGTCAGGGTGATAATCCCAGATGTGAAGTCGAGCAGAAGCACCTGTAACATCTCGGTCTGACCCGAGTATTATTTAATAAGAAAATAATAAATGGATCAGTCTAGCTATAAATATCAGATAAAATGATATAGAATACGAGATATGACATAAATATATAATAACCAGAAAGCCATACTGTGATAAGTATGCAATTGTAAAATCAATTAGGGATTAATCAATATCACGAAAATCTTCTCAAAGATCAAAAGGAATGTCATACTCCTTATTTACCAAATCACCAAACTATAAATATTGACAAATATCAATGTCAATCACAAAAGTGAATGACACACAAATTCACCAATGCACAAATATTGATAAAACTTATCAATATAAATCATGAACATTGGTGAAACACAAAATTCTAGAAATCATCAATGGAAATCCAGAAATCACAAAAAAGGAGGGAGGCCTATCACAAAACGGGAGCATGAAAACTCACCAACACGTGTATAAAAAAATGGAACGCTATTCCATGGTTGCTAACTATTAATTTTCAGCCGAAGCTTCACAAAACGGCCCGAAGACCATGGGTCGCTACCCCACCAATTTGAGCCGAAGCTCAACAGAAACGGGATTTAGTCTCCCTCGTAGACAAAGAGACATCGCACATTTGCTAGTCTAAATCACAAAAATGATCATCAACGATCATCAAGAAGTGTCAATTACAGTAAGCTAGTAAATATATAAGCTTAGCTTCATGTCCCATAACCACTAGCTTAACTTAAATATTTACGAACAAATTGTATATTTCCACTAGAAAATTGTCACAAGAGATTCAATCGAACAAGTCCAAGAATTAACCAACGAAGTAAAAGCAAGCGTTTCATACCACTCGTTTTACGAAGCCGTATAATTAGATTTCTCGTACGAGTGAGATGAAATGAAAAATCACAAAAATGGTTGTAGAAACAATAACTCACAAAAATTCACATTCGAAGACGTGAATAAAATCCAAAGAAATTCAATTCCAAATTATCAAAGTGGGAATGGCCTAGCGACTCAACACGGCGCGACCTAGCAGTTGAGCGACCTAAGTGGTAGCAGCAATAGTGCAGGCCGAAAGACCTAAGGAATGGTGCGACCCAGCATATGGCCGACCTAACGTGCAAACGACCTAAGGAAATGGCCGAGCGACCTAACTCATGTACGACCTAACGTGCATACGACCTAAGGAGATGCAGCAAAGGTAGTGCGACCTAAGGAGATGCAGCCAAGGTAGTGCGACCTAAGGGGTACGCGACCTAAAGAACAAGGCGCGACCTAGCAGTTGCGAGCTAACACGGAGCGACCTAGTTGCAGAGAGCCGAGAAAATGGTGCAACGACCTATCCAAGGCGCGACCTAAGCACAAGCGACCTAGCGGTGGAACGACCTAGCGACTTAGTGGTTGCATGCCGAGCGAATGTAGGAAGTGAAGACGGTCGAGCGACCTAGCGACCTATGTTTACGACCTAAGGCCGAGCGACCTAACAACCTATGGGGGAGGAACGACCTAAATGTAGGCCAAGAATCCTTCTTATGCAGGCCGAGCGACCTAAGGGTTTTGAAGCTCAAAACTCACTCAATTTGCAACCGATCGACCATGAACGCTAGGGGATTACGCCTATCGGCTACCCGGTCGTATTGGCTACTCGATGCATCACCAAAAACGTGTTCAAACATCAAAGATTGGATTTTTAAAGATATGAACCCTAAACACTAAAAATTGGGATTTTCACCAATTCAATCCAAATCAATGGCAAATGCATATGCGAAAGTGTTAGGAATTCATACCCAACAATCAAGGATAGTTATAGACAAAGATGTGAGATAAAAATCTAATCTTTACACAAAATTTATGAAGAAGAAGCTTGAAAGCAAGGAAGAATAAATGGTTTCTCTTTCAATTTGGAGTTGGATGTTGGAATTGCAAATCAACTTGAGTTTGGAGTTTTAATTTCCCATTCCTTCCTCCATTTTTGATGAAGCTTGAGTGTTAGGAAATGAAAGTCAAGTTATGAAGAGAAAGGGGTTGAGCTAGAGTTAATAGCTTAGGCTAATGGGCTAAACCAAACCCAAAGTCCAAAGTGAAAAAGTGACAAAATTCCACTAACTCCAAACATATCAAAGTCTACGCTTAAAAAGGTCGCAAACGGTGTTTTAAACTCAATGGAAGTGATTCTGAGTCCTAATTCGACCGTATGCAAAAAGTAACTTTTCGGGCTAAAATCCGACCAATGATAAAATATTAAAATAAAATATGTAAACATTCAATCGTAAAATATGCGGGTTGTTACACAATCGATCCCTAACCCTAAGCAACAACTTCATTTACTCGTGCATCACCTCAAGGACCAAACCCAGATCATCAATCGTGCGCGCGACCCACCGTGCACTTGCACACGCCGCCGACACACCACCGACGCCTGAGACGATCACCCAGAAATCGACTCTCGATCACTCTATCGATCGAACCCACTAAACCCCTGAACGAACTCGAGTATGAAAATTTGACCAATTCGAGCTTCCAGACCTTAAAGCTCCGGTATCAATTTCCACGTTCCAGCAACGTCAACCATCCAGGAGTCTCGAAACTCCGGCCTTGACAACCCTAGCTTCAACGCTATCACCCCCTCGCATATCGTGCCACTCGATCACCCAGAGGTGGCAAAATCACTTCGTCTCCGACCATGTTCAAAATCGCGAGTTAAACCCTACTTTTGTCTCGATCCATCATTTCCTACAATAGAAAAATTAACGAACATTTTTCCTGACTTCATTATCAGCCTCACTTGCTTCGATCAAAAAATCAACACCCATTATGTTTTCGATCGCCAGAAATCGATCAAAACCCCCTTTTTAATCAACTTCGAACTGCTCTTAGAATACACATCTAAAAATCTTCATTTTTGTTTTAAAAATCATAATTTGCAGTAAGAATTCAAGATATAAACTTGAATTAACTTTTTATAATAATTGAATTCATCAACGTATTATTTGATTACCTGTAAACAAGGTTACAGTGATGATATCTTACAAACATGTTTTAAATCAGCCTTTAGACATCTAAATTTAAGTTTAAACATCTTTTTTGATTTAAAAAATTAAAGCTTAACAATGATTAGAAGAAATATTGCCTCATATATAAAAATATATTTTTATATAAAATTATTTAAAACCTTTATATATAGAAAATAACAACTACGCGCTCATATCAATTGTAACGACCCGACATTTCCGATCCCGAAAATTCCAGATAGTTAGAAGAAAAAAAGAGATAAAAGAAGAAAGAGAAGAAGAACAGAAACATCAACATCTCACATTTGTAGCGGATAAAATATAATAATAAATAATAATAGTTCATAAAAGAATACTATATCTGTCGATTATATTTTAATACATCAGAGTTACACATATATACAGACACTAGATATACACAATGACCATGCCTCAGATATACAATAATGTAATACAGCTTAAACACTCCATACATTCCTGCCATCCAGCTCGACTCTTGAGCTTCAGAACATCCATACTTGGAAATCTGTAATGCTCGGTCTGACCCGAATATTACATCAAAGTAACACCCGGGTCAGGCTTGAAACCAGCGTGAGTAAACCTATCTAACAAAAAGTACTAGTACAAAAGGCTTACTTAAAACCCGGGGTAACTCGTATCAATTTACAAATTCAAAATTTGCTATAGACATTGCTTATTTTACACATCAATTTCTAAGTACCAAATCTTGGATTAAATGGTTCACTTCACTTAGCTCATTCTATTCCAGCCTACTGATTTCACATATCAATTTTATATAGAATCTAAGTGGTTTCGGGTATTAACGAATACCCGACTCCAATCTATTCGAATTTAGTTCATCGTGACACATGTTGTTCAAGTGAAATGCAATTCAATTATAAATAAAAGATGTAACCTTTTTACCTAACTATTCATCATTGATAGATAACCACATTATCATTGTCCACCCCAAACACATCATATCACGAACCATTTCATATCAGAGGTATTAATCAATTCAAGGCATTAATTCATCATTTAATCATACATAAGCAAGATAAATCAATCACACCATCTCGAATAAATCTAATTAACCATAATTGAATTAAATTAATCACCTTTAAGTCCTGCTTATTAATTAACTATAACCCAATTGATTTAACATCGCGTAATCATTCATCTTAGTAAATCCTCCTTGATTAATTATTCTTTAATTAAATAAAGATTATCATCATTATATAATTACTTCCATTAAGTAATTATACTTAACCGCATTCCATGAATGTTTATGCTTAATAAATTAATTGAACTTAATTAATTATATAATCAACTTAGGTTAATGACCTTCATTAACAATTCTTTAATTACTTCTCTACAGTAATTAAATTTAGATTAACCATTATTAATTACAAATTGAATATTCTCGATTAATTAATCTTAAACCTTAATTAATTAACTTAAATTCATACTTATTTAACTAATTAATTATCCATTTTAATTACTTGAATAATTTAATAAACTCAAATCCTACTTAATTTTAATATAAAACTTATTCTTACTTATGATTGAATTGTCATTAACAAAGTATTAAAACAATTATGAATTATCCATAAATCTGTAATCTTCTTATGATACCACAATGTCATAAATTCCCAAAATCGATAATCTCTTCTTCGTTATCTTTAAATCAATTAATTAATCTAAATTAATTATCCATTAGTGACTTTAATTATGAATCAATAAGACTTAATTATCCATTTATTATTCACTAATTACTTATTTAATCAATTATCGATTCGTAATTAAATCTTAATTAGTAAACTACTAATCATACATTAATTAACTTTAAGTAGTTAATTATAAATTTATTTATCGCTTAACCATTAATTAACCAATCTTTAATTACAATTAAAAAGTCATCATTCTTAATTGCCTTCTAAAATAATTAATTGATATTAATTATTCATCTTAATTAACATTTAAAAGTCTTCTTTTAATTTAAAAAATCACTTTATTACTGACTACTAACTTTAAATTTAAATTAATTTTATACTTAACTTAAATTAATAATAATTAAGTGTTTAAAACATTGTTAAGTATTAACTAAGATAATTAAATCTTGTATTCAAGTCTTAACACAAATTGTTAAACATTGATTTAGTCGACCATCTTTAACTTGCTAAAAAATAAGTTTCTAAAATTTACTTTTATAACATAGTAGTTGAAAAGAAAACCCACCCGAGAATCTCCTGTGTTTACTCGAGTATCACTTCGAGCCCCTCACCCATTTTCCGAGACACTCACCCATTCTTCACACAACCCTTTTTCTTCTCTTTTTTTCCAGTTAGTTTAAGATTTAAACTTAGATTATAGTATCAGAAACTCTCTCACACACTCGATCCCTAACCCGAAGCAACAACTTCATTTACTCGTGCATCACCTCAAGGACCAAACCCAGATCATCAATCGTGCACGCGACCCACCGTGTACTTGCACATACCGCCGACACACCTCCGGCGCCTGAGATGATCACCCAGAAATCGACTCTCGATCACTCTATCGATCGAACCCACTAAATCCATGAACGAACTCAAGTATGAAAATTTGACCAATTCGAGCTTCCAGACCTTAAAGCTCCGCTATCAATTTCCACGTTCCGGCGACGTCAACCATCTAGGAGTCTCGAAACTTTGGCCATGACAACCCTAGCTTCCACGCTATCACCCCCTTGCATACCGTGCCACTCGATCACCCAGAGGTGGCAAAATCACTTCATCTCCGACCATGTTCAAAATCGCGAGTTAAACCCTACATTTGTCTCGTTCCATCATTTCCTACAATAGAAAAATTAATGGACATTTTTCCTGACTTCATTATCAGCGTCACTTGCTTCGGTCAAAAACTCAGCACCCATTATGTTTCCAATCGCCAGAAATCGATCGAAACCCCCTTTTTGATCAACTTCGAATTGCTCTTAGAATACTCATCTATAAATCTTCATTTTTGTTTCAAAAATCACAATTTTCAGTAAGAATTCAAGATATAAACTTGAATTAACTTTTCATAACAATCGAATTCATCAAAGTATTATTTGATTACCTGTAAACAAGGTTATAGTGATGATATCTTACAAACATTTTTTAAATCAGCCTTTAAACATCTAAATTTAAGTTTAAACATCTTGTTTGATTGAAAAAAAATCATAGCTTAACAATGATTAGAAAAAATAAATTTAAGTTTTGAAAAGAAATATTCACCCTGTAACAATTAAACAGAGGAGTATAGAACAACACAGGAATATATTCAAGACCAAAGCATATACAACCATATAATCAATGGATCATGAAGTGTTTTTAAATTAAACTTAAAGCTTTTAAAATTGATGTTTACTCACTTGCAAGGGTTGCTGAACAATGAAGACTCTGATGTTTTGAAAAATTGTAGTTGGAAACAGCCTTTGAATCTGCCTGAGTTTTGTTCTGTTCTTGTTTGAATTAAATTTGAGTTTTCTTCTTCTTTTCTTCTTTTTGTTTTTCTTTGGTTTTTCTTGTGAGTTACTGAACGAACTAAAACAAAAAGATGGACACACACACACACACACACACACACACGCACACACATATATATATATAAAAGATAACAAGATGTATAAAGGAAGGTATTATCTGGTCAAGTGGTTTCTTCTTTTGATTGATCAGATTTTTCTTCCTTCTTTTTACTGAAAATGAAAAGATTTGTAAATATTTCGAATTGACTAGAATTTGGCTTGAGACGATATGTTATGGTTTCCAAATATGTTTACACACTTATTATCATGTTTTGGTTGTATATAGATATTTGTATGTAAATGTACACTTTGCAGGTAGACATTTGGGTTTTGTAAATGAAGATATTTTGTTTAAAGATTTTTGTTTCATTAACTTTTAGCTTTCTCCATATACATAATTTTGTGCTGTATTTTTTTTTTACTTTGTGCTTCACTCAAAGATTGTTATAGTTGTTTATATGTATTTATCCTATGTTGCTTATACACAACAACCATTTAATTCTTGTTTTTATTTCTATTTGTATTTTAGCCATCAACATTTAAATTAGATTCCTAATTTTTACTTACATTTTATAGTTATTTTTATATTGATAAAATTTTATTCTATTTCAACCATTATCATCCATATATATATTTATACCAAATGTTAATATGGTAGAACATCTTAATTTAATTATACAAGATTGATTTTATTTTAAATATTTTTAAAAGATTTTAATTTAAATTTCCAAATAAAATTTCCTTTTCAAAATACAAATGTATATAAATAAATGGCAAATATTTCTAAAAGATTTATTTATTTTAAAATTATAAGTTTACATCTAATTTAATTGGATTAAATATTTATCAAAATAATATAGCCATAATACGGGGTCGTCACATTCCTCCCCCTTTTAGAACTTTTCGTCCTCGAAAAGGAACAAAGCCAAAATGTATTAAAATACTTAATCTCAGTTAAATTATTCTTTGATCATTTTTAAACTACTTTAAAAATATACATTATATTTCTAAAATAGTTTTTTATAAAAATACTTTTATAACTCGATGTTTCGACAAGTCCATTCTTGTTCTCATAGAAATTCATTTATACGTTGATCAGGCGTACGACTGAAAATCTATAAGTGCTTGGTAGACTCGTTTCAACACCTAGTGAAAATACTTGGAAAGATAATTTTATTGGAAATATAGAAAACAGTTTTTGAAAATAGAGGAAATATCTTGGTGAGAATGCTCTGGAAATCACACTTCCATCCATGGTCGCAGTTACATCCTGGGTTAAGTTGCCATCGCAGCAAAAGTCCATGTAATTGTAGGCACTCCGCGCCCCTCGATTACGCCATAGAACCCACAATAGATCGCAATTATATTCCAGGGTTACGTTGCCATTGCAGCAAAAGTCCATGTAACTATAGGCATCAGCGCCCCTCGATTTTCACTGTCGAAATGAAACTTCTCCACTCCTACATAGGTCAAAGTCTACCGATGTAAAATCAAACGTAGACCGTTGGCTCTCAACGGCACACACGACTTCCGCTAGTTTGCCATTGGTCGAAGTCTACCGATATAAAATCAAACGTAGACCATTGGCTCTCAGTGGCACTCACGACTTTCGCTATGGTACACACTACTCAAAATCCTTAAGGACTAGTTTTGTCTGGACTCCTCACATGATCAACTTTAGAACCCCCCTTGGAGCTTAAGGAAGTACCACCCGGTGCCACTCTTGAGAAGTTCATTTCAAGGGAGCGCCTTTTTTCCCAAAGCCATTATCAAAACACTTTATACTATACACATATAGTATCTTTCAAATCATACACCTAGTATGATCTCATACCAAGCTCCTTTACGAAAAATCGATTATCCCAAAATCGATAATTCTCAAACTAGGCTTTCCAAATTTCAATATTTATTTTACCCTAAATCGAAATCCTTTCCAAATCCAAAGGTTCCCAAAACCTTTCTTCCAAAATCCTCATAAGATCCTTTATATATATACAGATATATATAATTTTTAAAAACTTTGGATCATTTCAAACTTTTATAAAACTCCTTTTATACTTCAAACATTTTCAAAATCCTTTCCTTCTGGCAATAGATTCAACAAGGGAGATTTATCTTATATAATAAGGATATATAACTTTGTTTATTGAAAATCAAATATTCAAATTTGATTACTTTATAAAGTCACATTTCTTATTAACAAATTCCCAGTATCGATTTCTTTAAAACCCGTATGATGTACTCATATCATTCGTAATCTATACCAATCCGATCGCTCAATCAATCACACAATTTCACTTCCGAACTAGTATCGCCCGCCCGACTTCCAGTGCGGGCTCAGATCTGGTTTCTTGATCAGAAACCGTCATTCTCCTTGCATAGCCATAACTATGATAGAGAATATCTAGAATCAATCGACAATCCATATCCAGGTTCGCCGTCGAAAATCGAGTGAAAAATCCCAACTCCGATCGATATAACCATCTCAAAATTCTGTGCTTGAATCTGGATCAAATCACTATGCGAATAGAATAATATACGCACATCGTACGCATTTAACTTCATTGATTATTAGCCAAATCAATTTCTCTTTCTATTCACATTTCCTTTAATTCCCATTCACTTATTTACAATGGGCTTAGTTCTTATTTGGATTATATCTTCAATTTTTATCTCAGTTGGGCATTTAACCAATAGCAGTTTGAACTTCGACCGGTTTTTATTTAGAAAATAGCTTGAAAATTTTAAAAATAGACAAGTGGCTGAAAAATAATAATTAGTTTGCAAATTAGCTATGAAATAGTTAACTAATCGTAAAATAGTTGGAAAATAATTGAATAGATTCAGAAATTTTAGATAATTGAAAAATAGTTGAAAAAAAGTAATTAATTTGTAAAATAGTTAAAAATTAATAATTAGTTTATAAAACAGTTGAAAAATTATTAAACAGTTCCAAAAATAATTTTAAACAAGTATAAGATATTTTGGCTTTTAAAAAGAAGGGTTGTATATATAATAAATAGCTTGGAAAAATTGATTTGTACTAAAACGATTTATTTTGAAAATAGTCCAGAGTCAAACTGTTCAATTCCCAACCTCCAATCCCATCAATTCAATTTAAATTTCCACTTCCATTTAAATTGACTCAATTCTAATTTGAATAACTTCAATTTCCATTGAAACTGATTTCTCCCCAATTAAAGATGAATTAATTATAAATTTCTTTCAAACTTTCAAATCAAATTCTAGTTGAGTTTTAAACATATTCACTTTAATTACAATTCCTAAATTATTGAAATTAATTTAGACGAACTTCAAATCGAATTTACTTCAATTTCAACTCATTTCAATTTCTATGAATTAGTCCTAATTGCCATTTGAATTTGAACTCATTAAATCTTCGACTTTATTTCTAATTAATCCAATTCAAATTTTCCATTTGAATTTTTTATACTTATCCATCTTCAATTCCAAAAAAAATTCAATTTGAACTAATGAAATTTAAATCTCAATTTTTAACCCAACTCAAATTATATAAGTTCGAGTTAAATTCCCAAATGTTGGTTCAACCCCTTAAATCAAATTAACCTTTATTTTTACATTAATAAACCAAATCCTTAAACAATTAAATTTTGCGTCAAATTCTCAAAATTCCATTTTTAAATTATCTTTACTTAACTTTTTCCAAAGTTCAAATAAGAGTTCAAAACAATTTTATCTTAAAAATTAATTTATTACTCAATTTTATCTTCCAGTTTTGAAACCAGTTCTTAAACAAGTTTAATTTACAAATTCAATCATTCAGATTTTCAGTTCAAGTAATTCCATATCCTTAATTTCAAATTAATGTTAAATTTTCCTTTTATCTCAATAATGGATATATTACAGCACTTCATTTCGTATTGATTTAAAATCCGATCTACAATTTAAAAATCTTTAACAACAATAGGATGATATCATCTAATTTATTTAAAAACATCCATCCATTTAAATTTCTAGATCTCAAACCCGTTTTGAGATCTCACAAATTCCCAATTCAAATTAACCATTTAACTTTCCAAGTTAAATTCCAATTTTATCTTGAAATTTCTAATTCAGGTTGCTTATTAAACTATCTAACTTTCCCAAAGTTAAATTCAACTTACTTAATTCAGTCAATTTACAAAATTTGAATTCACATTCAAATTTTAAACTTCAGATTAATAATTTTATTAGCTCAAAGACTTATCACCTTGGGTATCACATCTCATTCCAAATTTAAAACTCAACCTTAGTGTTTATTTCAAATTTATTTCCTTACAAACCAGGTTACTTTTAAATTTTAAACCACCTTTGGTTTTAAATTCAAATCAAAATTTTCAAACAACCCATTGTTTGCAACAAGTCTCTTTCATTCAAATAAAACTTATTTATTATTTCTTTTAGCACTTTGAAACAATTTTCAAATTTCTGGGCCTAGATTTAAAATTTCACAATTTAAGTATTTTCAAATCCAATTTACAAGTCAGGCTTTACCTGAATGTTTACTTCCGTAAAACATTTCATTTTGCTTACTCATTAATACACATCTTATTATTAAACACACAATAATCATTTATGATAATAACTAAGATTATCATATCTGAAAACCAATTCATTTTTATCCTTTTCTGAAACTTTCCCCAAATTCAAGGTTTAATTTCAGTTTGAATCCTTTTCAAACTTACCTTTATTTAAATTCAATTTGGTTATATTTCTATTACCTCTTAATTTAATTCCAATAATCTAACAATCTATTACCTTAACATTTATTAGTAAGAAATATTGCCTCATATATCAAAATATATTTTTATATAAAATTATTTAAAACCTTTATATATAGAAAATAACAAGTACGCGCTCATACGCACACACACACACACACTCAACTCATTCTAGGGTACCATTGACCCTATCCTTAACGAGTAATCCCAACAGAGCCAAGGTTCTCGCTAGACCTTCAGCTCTGATATCAACTGTAACGACTCGAAATTTCCGATCCCGAAAATTCCAAATAGTTAGAAGAAAAAAAGAGATAAAAGAAGAAGAACAGAAACGCCAACATCTCACATTCGTAGCGGATAAAATATAATAATAAATAATAACAGTTCACAGAAGAATACTATATCTGTCAGTTACATTTTAATACATCAGAGTTACACATATATACAGACACTAGATAAACACAATGACCATGCCTCAGATATACAATAATATAATACAGCTTAAACACTCCATACGTTCCTGCCACCCAGCTCGACTCTTGAGCTTCAGAACATCCTTACCTGGAAATCTGAAATACACGGTCTGACCCAAGTATTACATCAAAGTAACACCCGGGTCAGGCTGGAAACCAGCATGAGTAAATCCATCTAACAAAAAATACTAGTACAAAAGGCTTACTGAAAACCCGGGGTAACTCGTCTCAATTTACAAATTCAAAATTTGCTATAGACATTGCTTATTTTGCACATCAATTTCTAAGTACCAAAACTTAGATTGAATGGTTCACTTCACTTATCTCATTCTATTCCAGCCTACTAATTTCACATATCAAGATTATATAGAATCGAAGTGGTTTCGGGTATTAACAAATACCCGACTCCGGTCTCTTCGAATTCAGTTCATCTTAACACATGTGGTTCAAGTGAAATGCAATTCAATTTTAAATAAAAGATGTCACCTTTTTACCCAACTATTCATCATTGATAGATAACAACATTATCATTGTCCAACCCAAACACATCATATCACGAACCATTTCATATCAGAGGTATCAATCAGTTCAGGGCATTTAATCATCATTTAATCGTACATAAGCAAGATAAATCAATCACACCATCTCGAATAAATCTAATTAACCATAATTGAATTAAATCAATCACCTTTAAGTCCTGCTTATTAATTAATTACAACCCAATTGATTTAACATCCCGTAATCATTCATCTTAGTAAATCCTACTTGATTAATTATTCTTTAATTAAATTAAGATTATCATCATTTATCTAATTACTTCCATTAAGTAATTATACTTAACCACATTCCATGAATGTTTATGCTTAATTAATTAATTGAACTTAATTAATTGTATAATCAACTTAGGTTAACGTCTTTCAATAACAATTCTTTAATTACTTCTCTACAGTAATTAAATTTAGATTAACCATTATTAATTACAAATTAAATATTCTCGATTAATTAATCTAAAACCTTAATTAATTAACTTAAATTCATAATTATTAAATTAGTTAATTGTCCATTTTAATTACCCGAATTATTTAATAAATCTCAAATCCTACTTAATTTTAAGATTAAACTTATTCTTACTTATGATTGAATTATCATTAACAAAGTATTAAAACAATTATGAATTATCCATAAATCTGTAATCTTCTTATGATACCACAATGTCATAAATTCCCACAATCGATAATCTCTTCTTCGTTATCTTTAAATCAATTAATTAATCTAAATTAATTATCCATTAATGACTTTAATTATTAATCAATAATACTTCATTACCCATTTATTATTCACTAATTACTTATTTAATCAATTACTAATTCTTAATTAAATCTTAATTAGTAAACTACTAATTATACATTAATTAACTTTAAGTAGTTAATTACAAATTTATTTATCACTTAATCATTAATTAACAAATCTTTAATTACAATTAAAAAGTCCTCATTCTTAATTGCCTTCTAAGATAATTAATTGATATTAATTATTCATCTTAATTAACATTTAAAAGTCTTCTTTAAATTTAAAAAATCAATTTATTACCGACTACTAACTTTAAATGTAAATTATTTTTATACTTAACTTAAATTAATAATACTTAAGTGTTTAAAACATTGTTAAGTATTAACTAAGATGATTAAATCTTGTATTCAAGTCTTAACACAAATTGTTAAACATTGATTAAGTCGACCATCTTTAACGTACTGAAAAATAAGTTGCTAAACTTTACTTTTATAACATAGCAGTTGAAAAGTAAACCCACCCGAGAATCTCCTGTGTTTACTCGAGTATCACTTCGAGCTCCTCACCCATTTTCCGAGACACTCACCCATTCTTCACGCAACTCTTCTTCTTCTTCTCTTTTTTTCAGTTAGTTTAAGATTTAAACTTAGATTATAGTATCAGAAACTCTCTCACACACTCGATCCCTAACCCAAAGCAACAACTTCATTTACTCGTGCATCCCCTCAAGGACCAAACCCAGATCATCAACCGTGCACGCAACCCACCGTGTCCTTGCACACACCGCCGACACACCTCCGACGCCTGAGACGATCACCCAGAAATCGACTCTCGATCACTCTATCGATCGAACCCACTAAACCCCTGAACGAACTCAAGTATGAAAATTTAACCAATTCGAGCTTCCAGACCTTAAAGCTCCGTTATCAATTTCTACGTTCCAGCGACGTCAACCATCCAGGAGTCTCGAAACTCTGGCCATGATAACCCTAGCTTCCACGCTATCACCCCCTTGCATACCGTCCCACTCAATCACCCAGGGGTGGCAAAATCACTTCGTCTCCGACCATGTTCAAAATCGCGAGTTAAACCCTACTTTTGTCTCGATCCATCATTTCCTACAATAGAAAAATTAACGAACATTTTTACTGACTTCATTATCAGTCTCCCTTGCTTCGATCAAAAACTCAGCTCCCATTATGTTTCCGATCTCTAGAAATCGATCGAAACCCTCTTTTTGATCAACTTCGAATTGATCTTAGAATACTCATCTAAAAATCTTTATTTTTGTTTTAAAAATCATAATTTGCAGTAAGAATTCAAGATATAAACTTGAATTAACTTTTTATAACAATCAAATTCATCAAAGTATTATTTGATTACCCGTAAACAAGGTTACAGTGATGATATCTTACAAACATTTTTTAAATCAGCCTTTAAACATCTAAATTTAAGTTTAAACATCTTTTTTGATTGAAAAAATCAAAGCTTAACAATGACTAGAAGAAAATAAATTTAAGTTTTGAAAAGAAATATTCACCCTGTAACAATTAAACAGAGAAGTATAGAGCAACACAGGATTATATTCAAGACCCAAGCATATACAACCATATAATCAATGAATCTTGAAGTGTTTTTAAATTAAACTTAAAGCTTTTAAAATTGATTTTTACTCACTTGCAAGGGTTGCTGAACAATGAAGACTCTGATTTTTTGAAAATTTGTAGTTGGAAACCGCCTTTGAATCTGCTTGAGTTTTGTTCTGTTCTTGTTTGAATTAAATTTGAGTTTGCTTCTTTTTTTCATCTTTTTGTTTTTCTCTGGCTTTTCTTATGAGTTACTGAACGAACTTAAACAAAAAGATGGACACACACACACACAGAGAGACACACACACACACACACGCTTATATATATATATATATATAAGATAACAAGATGTATAAAGGAAGGCATTATCTGGTCAAGTGCTTTCTTCTTTTGATTGATCAGATTTTTCTTCCTTCTTTTTACTGAAAATAAAAAGATTTGTAAATATTTTGAATTGACTAGAATTTGGCTTGAGAAGATAGCATTAAATGCTACGGTTTCCAAATATGTTTACATACTTATTATTATGTTTTGGTTGTACATAGATATTTGTATATAAATGTACACTTTGCAGGTAGACATTCGGGTTTTGTAAATGAAGATATTTTGTTTAAAGATTTTTGTTTCATTAACTTCTAGCTTTCACCATATACATATTTTTGTGTGGTATTTTTTTTACCTTGTGGTTCACTTAAAATTTATTATAGTTGTTTATATGTATTTATATGTATTTATCCTATGTTGCTTATACACAACAACCATTTAATTCTTGTTTTTATTTTTATTTCTATTTGTATTTAGCCATCAACATTTAAATTAGATTCATTAGTTTTGCTTACGTTCTATACTTATTTTTATATTAATAAAATTTGATTCTATTTCAACCATTGTCATCCATATATATTTTTATACCGAATGTAATAAGGTAGAACATTTTAGTTTACTTATATAAGATATATTTTATTTTCAATATTTTTAAAAGATTTTATTTTAAATTTCCAAATCAAATTTCCTTTTCAAAATACAAATGTACACAAATAAATGGAAAATATTTCCAAAAGATTATTTATTTTAAAATGATAAGTTTACATTTTATTTAATTGGATTTGTTGTCCCATTTTTGGTCAAAACTGGAATATCAACAAATTGGCAAGGAATGATGGAGATCAGTTGGAATCAAGGCTACGAACAATATCGCCAAAATTTGGTTGAGCTCCGATCGGGACGAAATTGATTGGAAATGATGATAAGGACTAGGAAAGGCTATGTTTCAAATTTCAGGTTAATCGGAGTTCGTATGAATGAGATATAACCAAGCCAAATGAAAGGAAGCACTGCCGAACCATCCATCCTCCACTCCCAAGCACTGCCGGTCCAAACTTCCCTTCATAGCAGAACTAACTCCACTTCCCTTCCTAGCCGAACCAAGCTACTCCTCTACCATCCACTGCCGTACCAACTCCACTTCCCTTCCTAGCTGAACCAAGCTACTCCTCTACCATCCACTTTCGAACCAACCATCTTCCCATACACTACCGGACCTACTCCATGCACTACAGGACCAAGCTACGCCCTCACCACTGAATCAAACTCCAACCAACCATCACCGGATCTCTCACCACCGGACCAAGTCCCACTGAATCAAGGCGTTCCGGACCGACTTTGGCAAGCCAGATTGCATCAGCCCAGGCCCACCACCAGCTATATACATCCAGGTCCCCTACCCTCAGCCTCACTCTATAAATAGAGGGGCAGGAGTACAACAATGGGGGGCAAGTTTGAGAGCTCAAGCATGGATAGAACTTTCAAACAACTTTCAGTTACTTGTAATCAAAGCATTGTACTTGTAATCTGAATAGAAAAGGAGAATAACATATAAAGTGGACGTAGGCACGTTCTGGCCGAACCACTATAAATCTGTGTGTCTTTTACAGTTTAGTCCCTGCTTTTTACATATTTGCATAAATCATCCAAATTACTAAAAACAACTTAAAATCGGCTAAATCATACGACTTGGAGGTGTTTGCCCATTTTTTGTGCAAACATTTTTGGTGCTTTCACTGAGAACAACTCAGTAGCGCTTTAATCATTGCCTCGCAAAGATTTGTTGAGAGACACTCTTTAAGAACCAGAAGTCTATCCGAGATTATGGCTCTTGGAAGGAAAACAAGTAGAAGACAGAGACCAGAAAGAAGTCAGCACGAAGGGAGTCAAGGGGCTTCCTCGGGACAGAACCAAACTTCAGTCCTCATCACCAGGGATGAGATGGAGACAATGATGAAAAGACAAGAGGAGTTGATTAAGAATTTGTTTCAGCAGATTGGGCAACTTGGAGCACAGAATAGGGAAGCGGATGGAGTTCGAAACGGAGCAGGACCATCCAGCATAGCACCTGGATTAGGAGGCATACCCATGGAGAACATAGATCCAATTTTGGAGAGAGAAAGAGGAGCATGTGCACAACCTGGGAGCAGCAGAGGAGTGAACGCTCAGTCAAGGGGGCAGATCCCAGAATTCCCTCGTGGACTCGGGGGGTAGGTCGAAAGTAATGAACAAAGATTGCATCTCGGAGACAATGACAGGTTGGCGGAGATGGTTAGAAAAGCTATGAGAGGCGGTTTGGTAAACAAAGATTTGGAGGATGTTAATAGGAGTCCTTTTACTCCAGCAATCTGACAAGCTAGAAACCCATCGGATTTCAAATTACCATCGCTGGACATGTATGATGGGAGAACGGACCCCATGGTTCATCTAACGAAGTATATGAGGCATATGGAAGTGCTGGGGGGCATCAGAGGAGGTTATGGCCCGACACTTTCCATTGTACTTGGCGGATATTGCAGCATTGTGGTTTAGAGAATTGGAGAATGGATCCATCGGAATGTGGAATGATCTAATTGAGAGATTTATGAGGCAATTCAGGGTCCACATTACAAGACCCAAGTATGTGATGACTTTGGCAACCTTGAAGCAGAAAACCGGAGAGACTTTGAGGAGTTACCTAACGCGATTCAATGCGGCAGCAGCTTCGGTGGATCGACCAGATCCATCGCTGGTTATGATAGCAG
Source organism: Allium cepa (assembly GCA_030765085.1). Lineage (NCBI taxonomy): Eukaryota > Viridiplantae > Streptophyta > Magnoliopsida > Asparagales > Amaryllidaceae > Allium > Allium cepa. The sequence goes on along the minus strand of CM060945.1, from coordinate 602,367,976 downwards.
CTGTGTCAGGGATAGCTGACGGAACGGAGTTCAAAAATTCATTAACTAAGGATCCACCCGTGGATCTAGGAGAATTCTATCATGAGGCGAAAAAGTTTCTACGATTGGAGGATGCGAACGCCGAAAGAGAAGAAGGGGAAGGAATTGATATTTATGCGATCAAAGGAGGAAATCCCCCTGAGAAAGGCGCGGAAACTAGTAGAGGTAAAAGAAAGACTGAGAATGACGGGGACAGGTCAAAGCGGCAACTGAGGGAGCCGCGATTCACCACCTACTCTGAGCTGAATGAGAGTCTGGAACGAATTTATCAGCATACTAAAGAGCAGGTTCTGTATCGTAGACCGATGCAAAGGGATCCAACTTCTGACGAAAGAAAATTAGACAAGTTTTGTGTATTTCATGAATCGAACGGTCATAACACTAATGATTGTAGGCATTTAAAGGACGAGGTGGAAGGGCATATCAGGAACGGTCTGCTCCTTCAGTATGTGAGGAGGCGAATTCCAACAGTGGAGCCAGAGCGACCACCATCTACATCGGCTAGAGGTGACCCTGGATCGGGGCACCGTTTGATTATCCATTGATTGCTTGATTAAAATAACGATGAACACGTTGTAAACCTCTCACTAACGCGGTTAAATCATTTACACATGTGAGAGGTCGCGCACGATCCATAGGCATGCTCTGAATGACTACCAACCGCGTTATAGTAAGAGTTTACGCTTTAACATCTTCATTTTGTTTTTTGCTTTGATTTTTATTTGAACATTTAAATTCTTCCTGTTTGGACATTTCTGCTGTAAGGTTCATATGATTATTGCTTTAATATTTACAATTCTATGAAAAAAATCTACTTGTATGCCCGTTGGATCACGAACGGTCCACGAGCACCTCTTGCATGGCAGTGAACTGCCGAAGTCTTTGATTCGGAAACTCCCCCAAACAATAACTCCAGCACTGATAATATTAAGCCCCCCCGGGCACACTCATTCGCCTCGAACGGCACGCGACCTTGAACGGTCACAACTTACCTTGAATGGCACCCGACCTCGAACGGTCACAACTCGCCTCGAACGGCACCCGATATCGAACGGTCACAACTCGCCTCGAACGGCACCCGACCTCGAACGGTCACAGCTCTCCTCGAACTGCACCCGACCTTGAATTGTCACAACCCGATCTCGAATGGTCACAACTCGCCTCGAACGACACAACTTGCCCCGAACGGCACAACTCACCTCACCTCAAATGGCTCGATCACGAACGGTCGTCATTTGAGGTCCGCCACTTGACCGCGCACGGTCGCACTTCACCTCAAATGGCTCGATCCCGAACGATCGTCATTTGAAGTTAGGCGCTTGACCATGAACGGTCACACTTCATCTCAAATATCTCGATCCCGAACGGTCGTCATTTGAGGTCGCATAAAACTGTATATTCCTTTGCAGGACATCAACAGGATATGAACATCCAGCTCATGGCATTACAAAACACGCCTTCCTATCACAAGGCATGTTTTAGGGGGCAAAGTGTTATCCCATTTTTGGTCAAAACTGGAATATCAACAATTGGCAAGGAATGATGGAGATCAGTTGGAATCAAGGCTACGATCAATATCGCCAAAATTTGGTTGAGCTCCGATCGGGACGAAATTGATTGGAAATGATGATAAGGACTAGGAAAGGCTATGTTTCAAATTTCAGGTTAATCGGAGTTCGTATGAAGGAGATATAACCAAGCCAAATGAAAGGAAGCATTGCCGAACCATCCATCCTCCACTCCCAAGCACTGTCGGTCCAAACTTCCCTTCCTAGCCGAACCAACTCCACTTCCCTTCCTAGCTGAACCAAGCTACTGCTCTACCATCCACTGCCGAACCAACTCCACTTCCCTTCCTAGCCGAACCAAGCTACTCCTCTACCATCCACTGCCGAACCAACCATCTTCCCATACACTGCCGGACCAACTCCATGCACTACCGGACCAAGCTACGCCCTCACCACCGAATCAAACTCCAACCAACCATCACCAGAACTCTCACCACCGGAACAAGTCCCACCGAATGAAGGCGTTCCGGACCGACTTTGCCAGGCCATATTGCATCAGCCCAGGCCCACCACTAGCTATATACATCCAGGACCCCTACCCTCAGCCCACTCTATAAATAGAGGGGTAGGGGTACAACAATGGGGGACAAGTTTGAGAGCTCAAGCACGAATAGAACTTTCAGACAACTTTCAGTTACTTGTAATCAAAGCTTTGTACATGTATTCTGAATAGAAAAGGAGAATAACATATAAAGTGGACGTAAGGCACGTTCTGGCCCAACCACTATAAATCTGTGTGTCTTTTACAGTTTAGTCCTCGCTTTTTACATATTTGCATAAATCATCCAAATCACTAAGAACAACTTAAAATCGGCTAAATCATACGACTTGGAGGTGTTTGCCCATTTTTTGTGCAAACAGGATTAAATATTTATTAAAATAATATAGCGAAAATACCGGGTCGTCTCATCAAAGTTCCATACGCGGATATTAGATCATCATTTGTGTGACGAAATGATTTATGTTTAAATTACGTATTTATTCCTATTGATTTTTTTTTTCTTTTTTATACCAAATTCTCTTTATTCACATCCTTTATTTTTCACATTCATATTTTTTACCACGAATATTGTTTATGAATCATTTCATAAAACTATTACTTACGTTTACTATTTCTTATGAACACAACTATGTAAATCCATCACTTTTAAAAACTTAAGTCCAAATCCTTAATTAATGCTAGAATTCATTAATAAAACATTTTCCAGGTTATAATTATCTTTTCAAAGAGTCATTATTTTACTTAAGTGTACAGATAGTTTATAAACTTAAATCTATATTTGTATGATATACCTTTGCATTCCTTAGTGTATATACAAGTCCCAAATTTCATGTTCGTCTTACTTAAATCCATATGTCTATCAAATTTAGACTTTGTTGTAATTTTCTATTATCTAAAATTCATAAGTTATAAAACTTATTTCTTATTTAATACTATTATTAGTTTTCTAGCTTTGCAAAAAACAAATTTTAAAACCACCCGTATTTAAATCCTCAAACTCTTAACTCTTAAATCTCTTTTTTTCCTTTATAAATCAGATATATAAATTATCCTTATCTTATTTCATTTACTCAAAGTATTTCACAATCTTTTACCAAAAGTTTTCATAAATTTCTTAGTTCTGAGTTAGGTAGGATTCGGAAATTTTTGACTTTCCAAAATCGTCGAGAGACCCGCGTTGTCATATCAATTAGCGATTGCAAATTTATCTTTAGTTTAAAAACTTTTATAAAGATTACTAATAAATTTATCAGTTAATGATTCATGTTATCTTATAACTTGAGAAAATTATATAAATCGAGTAACTCCAAAACAATCCAAGGAACAGGGTACTGCCAATAATACGATATATCCTCTTAATAAGAAGAGTAATACTTAAGAGAAGTATTTACCATCCGAACACATCTCTTACCCATTTTTAGTTTATTTTCCAGCCAATCGATCTAGTTATCATAAAATACGTCTTTTTATTTGAAATAATACCATTATAAAATCCTTTAAAGATTACTTTATAAAACCTAATAAATTCATTTTATCTTATATTAATTAACTTCATTTAAAAACCACAATTCTTTTACTCGAATTTATATTCTCATTCCTTTTATATTTATCTTTTTACATAATCATTTTCTATTAATTAAATATATTTTTATCTTATATGTTTATTCCTTAAACTAATCTTATTATCAAACATCTTATAGTCAAATTGTGAAACTTAATTCACAAGGTATTTGTACTTAAAACATTCATATCAAACATTTATCGATTTTTGATAATAACTTAACATTATCATTCTTTATTATTTTTTAATATACATTAAGGATCTTAATTATCTTAAAACATCTTATAGTCAAAATGTGAAATTCTAATCACAAGATGTTCATATTTGAATTCCACTAATCCTGATTCCAAAATATATACTTCATATTCAAAATATAATCCTAGGTAAAATTATTTTATTTACTAATTTTTCAAATTCAGTGTGTTGCTTCATCTTGTTTAAATGTTTGGAAATCCTCATCGATAACAGTGATTAGTTGCACCGATCATAATCCATAAATCACTTAATAGATAAATCAACACAAAACAATTTATTAGCCACTAACAAATATGCATTCATATATAATACACTCAAAATCATTCTAGGATGTTACTAACTGTGTCTCTAATGAGTCGGTTATCCTAGGGTATTACTAACCCTATCTCTGATGAGTCTTTACCCCCACCAAAGCGAAGGTTCTCACTTAACCTTGAGCTCTGATACCAAATGTAATGACTTGTTTTTTCGTACCTTTTGAATCGACAATAAACCACACAAGTCTAACTCAAATTGCACGAATAAGAGGATTCTTAAGGTTAGAAAGAAAATGAAGATAAAATAGAATCTCATACGAATGGAATAACATATTTTAATAATAATCTTTAGAGTGGAAAATTTCAAAATACAATATTGAGTCTAACCTAGATTCAGCCTGGACAGTTATAATTTTCTGTCCTTACAAATGCTTAAAAAAATGTAAAAGATGCAGGGGATAATAGAATACGTCCATACAATGATGAAGATCTCTAGCTCTCCAATGGAAACTCCAAGCACCTTTGGCTAAATCTGAATACTCGGATTTGACCCAAGTATTAAAAATACGCAGAACAGGCTTGATAAATAAGCGTGAGATATTCGAAGTTTAAAATGCATAGATCATGACGATGATATCAAAATATTTGAAAAGAAGGGTATCTTTTAAGACCATGCCAATATATAAATAAGGACGAGTTCTTTTCATTATGATATCCAAAACACTTTTATATGAAAATACACTTAATATTATTTATAATGACATTCCTTTGAAAACATTTTCCAAATAAAAATATTCAAATAAGATATGAATACCTAGACTACGTCTAAGGTAATATATCCAGACCAGATCAACGGAATATATGATACGAAAAGGGGCAGCTCAAATGTTTGCAAAGCATTACAGCTATTTTGCGATTACAATCAAAATCGCAAAGCTCGTATTGGAGTTGGATTTCCAACATGCTAAGGAACTGGTGGTCTTTTTCTCCGATCCACGTATAACAAACATAATCCCTACGGTGCCTTAATCGCTTTTCTCAATCAAGTCACTTAGAACTGTACTTGCTATACTACTGATAACCGATAGTTCCCTGCTTTTCTCAAGCTTACCACTTCATCAAAATGGGGCAATAAATGCCTTGAGGAATGTTGTTCCCAAAAGGGACCAACGTATTGGACTCCACTATACATACTTACTTATCCCGAATTTATGTCTGTCAAACCACATAGTATCCTATATCATCTTCCCAGATGTAAGGCTCGTGAGGCTAGGCTCAATTTCTTCAAAGCTACACTTTTCATACAAAACCATGCTTTGGTCATAACAGGTTCCACTTTGAATGCCACATTGTCATTCCACGTCACATTATTTTTTTCCAAAAAAGTATAACTTCATGAGCTTTTATGTCTCGGGAATGGGTGTTAAGCTAAAAGAAGTCGCCTTCTCCACCACTAACAAATATACATTTATAAAAACTACTCAAATGTGGTTTAGAAGGCAATGTCAGACAAACATCCATACGAGTTCATTCTGGGACTGAACGAAACCCAAGGCACTTTCCTAGGCCATTACTAGGCGAGAATCCCTTGCAATCCAAAAAAATCTCCACAACGAGAAGACACCTACTATAAATAACTCTATAATGTGAGCGACCCAGAGCACATCAATAAGCCGTTTTCATGCTATGAAGATCCTTAGTCTTCAATAATCATCATCTTCAACATGTCTTCACTTTCGAATGTATACATTGGTTTGAAGTGGTTTTCTGATATGGATCATCCAAATCCGACCCTAGTTCCTTCGAAGCCAATCATTGATAAAAAAATGTTAAGTTCATATACGGATATCAATCATCAATCAATTACTTCATCTTTTATTTAAATCAAGTATCTTTCTTAGATATATTCTTTTCAATTTATTCCATTTTATTTTAAAGAGTATATGGAATCGTAAAGCTTCATTTATTATATAATTTGATTTATTCAAACCTTTCTTAAGTCCTAGAATAATTCCAAATCATTTTCTCTCTTACTACGGACAACCTTTCCAAATCATTTTTTAATCTTAATCAAAGATTTCTTATATTCAAGTTTTAACTTTCACTACAATAAAAAGGACCTTTCGTAGCATTTAAAAGTGCTGCCATAATCATTAACAGCATTCCGAAGAATAATTTTATAAATAGATATGGTTGTATTTGGTTTGTTTGCTTATTTGGAAGTGAAATTTTATAAATATTTGTTGCAAAATGAGACTTAAAAATAAAGTAAAAATGAATTAGAAAATTTTAAGAACCTATGTCCAAGGGTTTGAAATTTGTTTTCTAAAGATTTTGGAATATAATACTAGTATTATTTGAAGTAATTTCAGATGTAAATATTTTCAATGCGATATGGAAGAAATGTTTTAAAGTAATTTTAAAAGGAAATAAGTCATGTACTCCCCTCTTTTGTCAGTAGAAAATAATTTCGGTGATGACGGCCGCATCATCGACGTTCATTTTCGAGTTCCAAAGTAGAAAAGCCATTGTAGTAGCTTTACTATACATTTGTTTTGATAAACAAATCTTAATTTTAAATTTCTAAATTTGATTTGATATACAAAGATATGAATATATATATATATATTATTTAAATTATCTGAAATGGAATCCGATATTTAGTTCATAAATTCTACCAATTAGGGACTTCAATTTTCATAATGAAACGAAATCTTAACTATTTTAACAGTTGGAAACTTCTGAAATGAAAAGTAAGGAATTAGATGCTAAGTGATTAATGAAATATATAAGAAACTGGAAATTTGTAACTTGTAAATCAAAAGATATGAAAATTTTGAAGATGTGATTATTGAACATTTTGTTCACTAAAAAGAATAAGATAAACTTGTGTAACATTCAAATACATTGTTAAAACATATATATAACTTACCAGAAATGTTTAAAATGTTGTAGTCTTAAATAGGAATAGGTAATAGAATAATATACTGGTAAAACTTATGTAATGGAACTGTTCAAATGGAATTATTTCTATATGTAAGAATTTTGACATACAAGAAATGCTATAAGCATAAGTTAATGTTTTGAAATGCTAATGTAATGACCCCTTTTTTGTACCCTTTGAATTGACAATAACCCACACATGTCTAACTCAAATTGCACGAATATGCTAATCATTAAGGGTAGAAAGAAAATAAAGATAGAACAGAATCTCACACGAATGGAATAACATATATTATTTCAATAATAATCTTTACAGCGAAAAATTTAAAAATACAATATCAGAGTCCAACCAAGATTTAGCCTGGATAGTTATAAACTTTTTTCCTTATAAATGCTGAAAGCAACAAAACAAATGCAATAGATGCGGTGGATAATAGAATACGTCCATATGATGATGAATATCTCCAACTCTTCTATGGAAACTCCAAGCGTCATCACCTAAACCTGAAACTACTCGGATCTGACTCGAGTATTAAAAGTACCTGAATTAGGCTCGTTAAACTAGCGTGAGATACTCAAAGTTTAAAATGCATAGATGATGATGATGATATCAAAACCTTTTAAAAGAAGGGTATCTCATAAGACCATGCCCACATAAAAATACGAATGGGTTTTTTTCCTTATGATAACCAATTCTCTTTTATATCAAAATACACTTGATATTATTTTTAATAACATTCCTTTGAAAACACTTTCCAAATAAAATTATTCAAATAAGGTATCTATACCTAGACTAATTCTAAGATAATATATTCGAACTGGGTCAGTGGAATATACGAACGGAATATATGATACAAAAGGGGTAGCTGAAATGTTTGTAAAGGATTACAACTATTTTGGGACGATAATCAAAACCGTAAAGCCCGTATTTTTGGAGTTGGGTTTCCAACATGATAGGGATCTAGTGGCCTTTTTCTCTGATCCACGTATAACAAACATAGTCCCTGCAGCGTCTTAATCGCTCTTCTCAAGCAAGTTACCAAGAATTGTACTTGCTATACTACTACTGATAACCGATAGTTCCCTGCTTTTCTCAAGCAAACAACTTTATAAAAATGGGGCAATAAATGCCTTGAGGGATGTTTTTCCAAAAAGGCCAAATATATTGAACTCCCCCATACATACTTACTTATCCAGAATTTGTGTCTGTCAGACCACATAGTATTCCATATCATCTTCCAAGATGTGAGGCTAGTGGGGCTATGATCAATTTCTTCAAAGCCAAGCTTTTCATAAGAAACCATGCTTTGATCATAACAGGTTCCACTTTGAATGCCACATTGTCATTCCACGTCACATGACTGCTTTCTAGAAAAGTACAACTTCCAAAGCTCGTATGTCTAGAAAAAGGGTGTTATGCTAAAAGAAGTTGCCTTCTCCGCCAACAACTGATATACATTTATAGAAACCACTCAAATTTGATTTAGATTACAATGTCAGACAAACATCCATACAAGTTCGTTTTGATACTAAACGAAACCGAAGGCACTTTCCCCGACCATTACTCGGCGAGAAGCCCTTGCGATCCGAAAAAATCACCATAACAAGGTGACTACTACTATAAATAACTCTATAATGGGAGCGACCCAGAGCATGTCAACAAGTAGTCCTCATGCTATAAAGATCCTCGGTCTTCAATAATCATTATCTTCAACATATCTTCGCTTTCGAACATATACACTAGTACAAAGTTGTTGGGTGTGTTTCGATCGGCTCCTTCCCTACCACCGAACCAACATCTCACTGGACTGGCTCCATTCCTACCAACGAATCAACATCTCACTTTACCGGCTCCATCCCATGCCCACCGAACCAACTCACTCCCAAGCCACCACCGGTCCAATTCTCCTCACTACCGAACCACCTACTACCGAACCAACCCACACTCCACCCATTGCCGAACCAAGTTCCACCTGACCAAGGCATCCCGGACCAATACTTCCAGGTCAGATTGCATCAGCCCAGGCCCACCAGCAGCTATATAAATCAAAGACCGCTGCCCCCAACCTCACTCTATAAATAGACGGGCAGGGGTACAACAATGGCAGACAAGTTTGTGAGCTCAAGCACGAATAGAACTTTCAAACAACTTTCAGATACTTGTAATCAAAGCTTTGTACTTGTAATCTGAACAGAAAAGGAGAATAACATAAAAAGTGGACGTAGGCACATTCTGGCCGAACCACTATAAATCTGTGTGTCTTTTACAGTTTAGTCCATCTATTTTATATATTTTCATAAATCACCCAAATTATTAAGAACAACATATAATCAACTAAATCATACGACTTGGAGGTGTTTGCCCATTTTTTGTGTAAACATTTTTGGTGCTCTCACTGAGAATTGAACTCAAGACCTCCCGCTTAACCCTTTTCCTATCAGCATCGTTCATTACTTGGAAAACATGCCTCCCGGATGGAAGAAAGATGCTAACAAAGGAAAGAACACCGCAACTAGTAGTATCCCTGATCCAGTGATCAGAGATCAAGACAATCGTCCGGTTCCAACAGCAAATGGAAATCAGGCAAATCCGACAGCCCCTGCTACGGAACAACCAATTACAAGGACGGATCTGGATAGGGTTGTGGCTGAAGTAACTGACCGCTTCGCATCTCAACAAGAAGCCTTGGTGGACCAACTCGTATCACGCTTAAGGGATGCTGAAGAATCCAACCGCAACAATGAATCATGGGGTGAGTCCCGGTCTGGAGGATCTGGGTGACGATAAAGGTCTTTCTTCTTCGAAGAGGCTAACAACAGAAACAGCAATGGTAGGAGCCGAGCCCGGACTCAGCCCGAATTCTGACCCGAAGAAACACTTGGAACCGAACCCAACAAGGGAGGTACCAGGCAGGGGTCGGATGTAGCTGAGCCTGCCATGTTACCTAATAATGGAAACACCAATAGAACGGGCTGAGCTAGAGTCCAGCCCGAAGTTGGACCCGAGGAAGTGCCGAGGACAGACCTAGAAATTTTTTGAAAATGATTTCCAAACTTTATTAATTTAAGAATAAAAAGATTTAATGGTTATAAAAATGGTATATTTTATTTAAATCAATTAATTTTGTATTATAGATTTAATATTTAAAAAAGATAGATTGATTTCTTAGTTCTTCTTTTCCCTTCTTTTCCTTTTCGAGGACGAAAAGTTTTGAGTGAGGGAGAGTGTAACGACCCGTAATTTTTGATAAATAAATTTGACAATTAAATAAGATGTTTGTAATTAAATTTAGTAGAAATAAAAATTTTATAAATTAATATTGAAACGAACGCTAAAATAAAATATAGCAATGGTAATTAAAACCTATTTATTAATAATTTTGAATAAATTTCTAATAAATAAAGTAGTGAAATGTTTATACCTAGATATAAATTGAATATGTGAAATTTTACGTAAGTATTGAATTGATTTATGTAATAAAACATGGTTAACAGAAGTGATGTAAATATTGAATTAATTAATGAAAATAAAATCTAAATGTTATGTTTGGATAGAACATAAGTGAATGCAATTAGCAGTATGGAAATAAATGCCAACATTGATTTGTAAGTAATAAGGCTTACGTATGTGACTAAAGAGTAACGGTAATGTTTATTGTGGGTTACCTATTTATTTAGATGGTTCATTGAAATTGGGGAAAAATTGTAACTATATGTGAATTAAGGTAGTAATGTTAATGGCAGTTGATAAATAACAAATTTAAATGCAATTCAAATTGATTGAAACGACTATTTAGGTTATAATGGAGTGTAATAGAAATATTTGGTAATAAATTGAATATAAGAAATCGAATGCAATTAGTGAATTAATTAATGAATTCATAATAATAAATAGTGATTAAGTAAAAGCAAGGATAGTAATTATTGTAATAATTAAAATGGGAGTCAATTGAATTTAATGAACCTTAATGTATATTAATGAGAATAAGGCAATAGTCACAAGATATGAAGGAAATAGGATGAGGTGAAATATATTTTATTTTTAAAAACAATAAGTGATGTAATATAGGAATAAAATCAAAATAGATAAGTTTAATTGAGACTTTAATTTCAAATAACGTGTGAAATTGACCAAAATATATAGTGAATGGTAATTGGATATAATCAATGCTAGTAAGAATTACAACATTGGTTTGGAAATGATTTAAACTTGTGAGATTGTGATTGATTGCTGATGATATCAAATTATTATAAGTTACCTGTTTTGACGGAATTGCAAATATAATTTTAATACATATAAATAAATGTTACATTTATGTGAAATGTAATACCATGATTAGGAGTTGTTAAATTGTATATATTAAGGAAATGAATGGGAAAACAAGGTAACTAAGTTCATAGAGTGGTAATGAATTTAACAAAAAGATTTGGATTAAAAAAATCAAATCCATTGAAATCCAAACTACAATAAGCGAATTTTTTGGGGCAGTTGAAATTAAATGCTATGAAATTGAATTAAAGATAAATTTGGATGAAACATTAATGTATGTGGATATATACGAAAATAAATGGTACCTAAGATTGATAATATGATAAATAGGGAATTTCAAAAATTGGGAATCATGATTTATCTATTTGAAATTAAAAGTAAATAATAGAGTTTATTGCAATTTAGTAGAATTAAACATTAACTATTACGTTAATTGAAAATTAATATAAATTGGAGATTATTAATGTTATAGATATTGAGCCAATGTTAATTTCATCCAATTGACATCAATAAATTGAATAATATAATGGAAGTGAATTTAATAGATTTATTTGAAATTAAATTCATAATGTTGAATTTAATGAAATTGAGAATTAATATTGAAATTTATAAATAAATCATCTCTAAATTGACATTTTAAATTTGTTTAAATCATTGTAAATGATTGAGGAATCATAAGTGATGAAATTTGCAAATTTTCAAATTGAAATTTGATTTAATCAATTTAGTTTTAATTTATTTAATTAATATAAAAATAGATATTTTGACCACTGACTCGGATTTCGACGAAACCAGTTTCATCGGTTCTGTAACGGTGAATTATTTTAGGGTTTCAAGTTTTGTAGCGATCGGACTTGTCGTTTGATCGTACGAACTCGAAACGCCTTGAAATTTATGAAATTGAAATTAATCGAAATCAATTTGAAAAATATTGATTTTAGCATAACTTCTTCATACAATGCAATTTGGGCCACCTTGCCGTTAGCTTGTATTCAACCCGATCCATTTATTCTATTTCAATTTTCACTATAAATATCCTACTATAAACCCTAGCTGTAACGACCCGGTATTTTCAACCATTCGCGTCCATTATAAGTGTATAAGTAGACACTCATGCCGGAATTGGATAGCTCTAAATACCGTGTTGTAAATAAAAATTTGGCAAATCTCAGAATATACAGTAAATAAAATCACAGACACAGAGTATATAAAATTGCAGCGGAAGAAAAAGAGATAGCAGTTCATGAAGCTACTATATAAATATGAGATACATCAGAGTTAAATAAGATACAACAGAAGAGTAACAGGATAAATCAGGTACAAATAAGATAATCACTAAACCACTGGATACTGAAACAAAATAGATGGCTGGATCTTCAAGGAAAGATCCAACGCCGAAGGTGAATCTGGAATGCTAACTCACTCAATCTGACCCGAGCGTAAAGCAAAACACAAAACCCTCGAGTCAGGACATAAATACTTATAAACTGTAAATCAACTCTAGTGAACAGTAACAAAATGCATCAGTAACTTAAAGGATGCTTGGGACCGCCCATCCTCTAAGGATTCGTTAAACTATTTACTATGTAATAATATACGCTATATACGGTAGTGTCTAATCAGTAAAGTATAATCATATAGAAAATAGCGTTAAGAGGATGGTGAACCTTAACGCGGTCGGATCTTTAAAACCAAAATCGTAGTGGGCTCGATATAAGGATATGACATGGCACGCGAGGCAATGCCAGGGTGGATACACCGTTTGCACTCCCGAACCAGTGGTGACGGCAAGCCAGCAGCTTCCGCCCACCTCGAACAATACCCCCGAATCAAAGTGGCGCCACCGAATCGAATCACAACAGTAATAGAATAGTTTCCGATGGAGCATGCTCGATGAAAGGGTGCGACCCTTTGTGTAGCCCGGTATAGCTCCTGTTTTAGTCATATATGCCAACTCATGGGAGTTGGGTCCACGTAACATACCTCGAGAACGTCGCCACCATCCTACTTCATTCTGGAATCTCCACCGCATACACAGTTGTTAAAGTGGTTTTCGGTATTGTCCGGCTATAAGACAATATCCGATCCCGGTCTCTTTGACAACCAATCGTTATTATAACCCATGGGTATTTATTTCAAATAATTTATACTTTCAAGACCAAAATATCATGCTCACTTCAAAACAATATCACAATTGTATCATTTCCATTTCAAAAATAATTCAATATTATATCATTCAAATAAAACCCAAATTTTCAAATCATTGAAAATTTCTTTAAATTTATTAAACTTGAAATATTCCTTTAAATTATCATAGCATTTTGGAAATGTTACCTTAAGGAATCATAGCATTTTTGGAATGTACTACTTCCCACTTTACATTGTATATAATCAAAGTATTGATAAGCTTAAAATTTTAACATGTCAATTTATCATAGCCTTATAGTTAAATAAACTTTCTTACTGTAATATACAATTTAAACCGAAATTCTTATGTTAAGTTAAAAGCACCTTATTAACTTACATTATTATTACAATAAAGAAACTTTATTATTTTAATCATTTAAAGTATGCCATTCACATAAATTAAAACTTGCTTATCAAATGTACGTTATCAACTTACATTTTATTATTACAGTAAGTAACATTTATCATTTTAATCAATTTAAAATACACCATTACATTGATTAAAATCTACGTGTCAAATGTACGTTTTAAATTTTATATTCCTATTACAATAATGAACATTTATTAATTTAAATCAATACCACACTACTTAAAACTTCACATGTTCTTTCTTAATTAAAACTTTACATGTTCTCGCATTAATTAAAACTTTCATGTTCTCTCATTAATTAGGTCTTTACACGTTTCTTTCATTAATTAAAAACTTATACGTTTCTTTCATTAATTAAAACTTATACCTTTCTTTCATTAATTAGGAATTTACATGTTCCTATCATTAATTAGAACACCATACGTTCTTTCATAAATTAAAACATATACGTTTCTTTCATAAATTAAAACCTATACGTTTCTATCATAAATTAAAACCTATACGTTTCAGATTTATATTACCATTTCACAAATTTAACTAAACTTCCAGTTTATTTAATTTGTTTAACATCTTAAGTTAAAACTCAAATTTCACATTTTCAAGTCATGTTATATTTTAAAATTTCATTTTCAACAGTCATTTATTCAACCACTTAAATTTATAGAAAATCAATAATTCTTTAATAAATCAATTAAATTCAAATATAAATCAATTTATCATATTATCCATTTTCCAAATAAAATTAAAGTCCATTTTATTCATGTAACTTAAATATCATTTTTAGTCAAAATTCCAAATTTCAAACACAAGTTATATTTCAAAATCCAGTTAATCCATTCATAAATTACATTTTTAACACATAGAAAAATCATAATTTATTTATTTTAAAACCTTTCAAAAACTATTTAAATCAAATTTCATAATTTTATATTTTTAAAATTCTTAAAATATTCAAAGCACTTTATAGAATAACCACGGGTCTGTATATAGTTTTCTAACCTAGGTCAAGTGATACGGATATGTATCATTTCAATCCGCAGTTTAAAATGTAAAAATCCGGGTTCTATCATTTCAAACCTGCAATCCCAAGTTTAAATAAATAAAATAACTCAGGCCTATCATTTCAGCCCATAACATTTTTTCTAACAGGGAACTTGCAGTGTGATCATATACAGAAATAATATAAACAAAGTCAATATCACAATATACAGTCATATATCAGATGTCAGGTGAAAATTAACAGTTTTAACATGGTAATAACATGGCATAGCATATCTTATGATCATCATTAACTTGCATAAACATTTTACATTACTAAACACTTGTCATCAATCCACTTTTGATAAGTATATATGTCAGAGTGAGAAAGACTCGCCTTTTTCAAAGCTAGAGACCGAAACAATATACAAGCACGACTCCAAAGGCACGACAAGCACAATTTCACGACTTTTGATTTGAGTTGAAAGATAGCCAAGATATGATTTTGTATCAACAACCCAAAGCAAAAAAATGAAAGGAGAAAAATGAAATAAAACAAGAGTGAAAAGAAGAAAGAAAGATAAAAAAAAGAAAAAAAAAGAGACAAAAAAATGAAAGGAAAAGCATGCGCCGGTTCATACCTTTAGGAGATGCTTACGCAAATTTTGATGGAAGCAAAATGAATAATTTATGGTATGGAACTTTTGAACGTGAAATATATATTAACATTTTCTCACTAATTTATGTAGAGGGCAGGCAAGAGAAAAATGCTTAAACAGTAGAGGCAATTAAGGCATTCAATTCTATCCAATAGGTGGAAACGTATGGGAGGCAAGAGGGAAAGAAATAATTCACACACGAAAATGATTTAAGGCAAGATTTGAGCAAGATTTTGGATTCTCAAAAGTGAATATACGGCTGAAAACTTTGCATTGTTAACGCAAGAAAAAAAATCAAATAGATAACGAAAAGGCAAGAGCAACAATTAAATATATGCCCAAAGTAACGTACAAATTATTTTGTTTCTCCTATTAAATAACGTACAAATTATTTTGTTTCTCTTATTAAATAAATTTAAAATACTAACGTTTCTATTAGGAAAATAAACCATCACTTTAAACCAAAATTTAATAGCTATCGTACCATAATTAATAACATTTGATTTAGCTTCATCCAATTGATTGTTAAATATAAAGTTAAGAAACAGATGTAAACATATGTAAAAGAAATGTAAAGTTTATTTCCCGTTGCACACTAATTATTACTAACTTTTTTTTAAAAAAAAAAGTATACAACAAATCTGACCAAAACAAAAGTGAAACAAATGTTACACAATTGTATACAGTTCAAGATGAAAAATTTTCCTTTAGAATTATAAAATTTAGAATTTCTATTAAAGTTACATTTTTTATCCAAATTAAATTTTCAGACATTGTTTATTTTTATTTGGACAAATGATCAGAAATCATTTAAAGAAAATTTACAAAATTAGATTTTTAATAAAACAAAAGCCAAAGTCATTTAAATGAAAAAAATTAAAATTTAGGGAAAACAAGTAGAAAAGTAAGAAAAAGAAAGGAAAGCCATTACCAGATCTTTGAAGCCGTGAGAAACAAATGAAAATGATCTTTTTTTTTCACGTGAAAACCTATTGAGATGACGGCTACATTAGGGTTTTACACGGCTAAGGCAATTAATTGAGGAGTTTAAGGAAATGAAGGGTTTGGGCAAATAAAAGGGCTTACGTTTCAAAGTGATTTACAACCTTCCATATTCTTTTCCTTTTAAAACTTTACATAAACAAAATTTCAGGAGAAAATACTTTACAAATAGAAATCAATGAGAAATATGAGGTAACAAATAGTATAATTTGAAAAAATATAAAATAATGAAGAAAATGCCTTAAAATTACCAACAGTGTTCTAAAATTGTGCATAATCACTGTTAGTCTTGGAAAATTATACATTTCATTATAAAATTATTATGAAGTGGAAAGGAATATTTTCATGTGAAAATGAGGTAAGAAATGCACAGCTACAATAAAGAAAAGAACGGTCGAAGGAAATTAAATCTATTAATTGGAAAAGAAACGAAAGAAGAAACGTTAAAACAGTTTTACGTTTCTTTACTTTCAAACCTTTTAAACTTCCTGTATATATATTCATATACATCTAAATAACTGAAAATAATTGAAATCTCAGTTAAAATTCGAAAATATAACAGATAAACAAAATATTAATAATTAAATATTAAGTAGACATGATTAAAATAAGAAAAATAGCACAGAAAATGAAAACTTGACTTAAGAATTAGAAATAACTTCAATACATTTTGGAAAATTTTACTTTAATTTAAATATATGTAAAATGAATAAAATAAAGTAAAACACAGCAAATAAAAGTGAGTGCATAAAATAAATAAATAAATTTTAATTATATATAATTAAATTAAGAAAATGGCTTAAAATTGTAGACTAGGCTTTTAAAATTAGAAATAAATTCAAGTGAACTTTAGAAAAATTATATTATCATTTTAAAAATACTTAAATGTCAAAATATACATTATGTAACATATTATCACATGTTAAAATAAAATAAAACAAAGAAGAAGTAATTTATATAATTTAAAATAGTCATTGTTAAATAACCCTATATACGCACAATATTGTAAAGGGGATAACTTTCACAATTTACATCCAATTTCAATGAAACGAAAAGTGGTTTTCTTATAATTTTATGTACTTTCATAATAAAAGAAAAAATTTAAATTTTTAAACTTTTAAAATTTTAAGTTGAAAGTCACAGTTTGACTATTTTGACCAAAATCAGCATTTCAGGCAAATATTCAACTTACACAAGTTTGGAATTATAACTCATATAAAAATCAAGATTATATTTAAATAATAAACTTAATCATTTCAAATAAGTAAAATAAGTTTTTAAATCAAAATCTTACATTATAAATAATTAAAATATACAATAAAATAATTACAAAATACAGGGTTATTACACTCTCCCCCACTCAAAACTTTTCGTCCCCGAAAAGGAATGAGGTATGGAAGGGCACAGAAAAGATAGAGTGAAATAGGATTAAGATAAGATGACAAGAAGATTAAAGTTATACCTGATAACTGTTGTTATATGTAAGTTTTACAAGGTGGAGATTATCAAAGATTATAGAAAGATTTCTAAACGAAAAGATCATAGAAAGATGCATATACCAGTCTATAGCAAGATGAGGACGATAAGAACAACCAAAAGATAGTTTGAAAAACAAAATAAGAAAATGAATTTGAAAGCATGGAGATTTCAACTTAAATAGAAAATAAACTTTTACACAAGTTACATAAATCTTAACTATCTCAAATTTCATTATCTTATTATCCAATCATCTTAAATTAACAAAATTTATTTATGTTTAAAAAAAACCATGGGTTGGAAAAAATAATCATTTATTACACTCACAATGTATTTAATAAATTTTATTCTTCTTTATACCTAATAAAAATTAAATTTATTCCTCTCAATATATTTATCACTCATGTTCAATATACTTACACTTATTATAACTGCTTTCTTTTATTCTTAGTTCTTTTAACATCATTTTATTATAAGTTATTCAATTACCCTTTATTATATTTACCTCTGTTAATCATTTTATAATTAAAATTTAAGTGTATAACATTTATTATAACCACTCAAATTTTATTTATAAAATCTCTTTATATTGTATATTACCCAATTACATTGTTAACTTCTGAAATTAAGGTAAGTTATATTGGAATGAAATTGTGTCATACAAATAAAACTTTTCAATTCAATTATCTCAAGTTTAATCATTTATCCAAATTTTTTTGATTTTCTTTTTATAATTGAAATTATTGTTAAAAATAAAATTTAAGAATTAAATTTTCGATTTCTTCAAACCATTTAGAGATAAGTAATAATATATATATATATATATATAATATGTCAAATCAAATTTCAATCATATATCCATATATATTATAAATTAAGTCATATTTTAGAAATTCAAATCAATTTAATTTCCCAAAACAAAGCTGTAGCAAGACTACAGAACAGTCTCCTCACTTCGAAACTCGAAAATGGACGTCGATGATGCTGCAGTCATCACCGAAGTTATTTTCCAGCGACAAAGAGAAGAGTACTAATTTTAAACTTAAAATTCTTTGGAAACAAATTTCTATTTGAAAATATTTTAAATATTATATCCCTTTAAACTTTTAAACAAAAGGTTTGGAACCATCGGAAGTTAAATTCTCAAATTTCTTTTTCTAAATTCATTTAAGTTCCCATATAAATTTATAAACAATTTTTTATAAATTCATTTATAGAACAATAAATGATAAATCAAGTATTATCATTTCAAATTATCAATTTGAATCATTTTATTATGTTCCATAAATATATATATCAAAATTTTATTTCATTAACCAAAACAAAATTTAAAATAATATCGTGTCAGTTTGTTCTGTCAAAGTGTTTTAGAAATCCTATCGATAGCGTTGATCAGACGAATCGATCGGAAACCCAACTCAAACAACACAATATATAAACAAAGCATATATTTACAAGTACAATTCAAAACGTTTGAAAATAGGTTGGAAACAAAAGACAAGATGATTAAATAACAAAATAGGGAGGTGGATAAGCTTAAATAAATAACGGGCAACATTTACCGGGTCAACCGTGACTTAAAGAATAAGATCAATGTGGATTTTTCTAGGGTAAATCTACATTCGATCTCAAGAGTTAGAGTTTGGAATAACAAAAGATATTAGCATCTAAACCAAGGATAGATATAAATCTCTGGTGAATCGATGCTAATTTTAGGGGAGTTTCCCTTTTTTCTCAATTCAATTTTAAATTGGCGTGACCACCGACTCACCAAAAAGATCATTCGAAGCGGAGTTATGGAATGCTCCAGAGTCAAAAGAAGATGAATAGTAAGGGATACGAATGGATTTTGGAACCGTAGGGAACGTTCCAAAATTCAAAGGAATCGAGTCAAAAGGGAAGAGATTCAAACTCGAATGAAAGTGATTCTGTAAATACATTCACTCCATATGCTGAGCTTTGCCTAGAGCTACCAAAGCTCTGATACCAACTGTAACGACCCGGTATTTTCAACCATTCGCATCCATTATAAGTGTATAGGTAGACACTCATGCCGGAATTGGATAGCTCAAAATACCGCGTTGTAAATAAAAATTTGGCAAATCTCAGAATATACAGTAAATAAAATCACAGATCACAGACACAGAGTATATAAAAATGCAGCGGAAGAAAAAGAGATAGTAGTTCACGAAGCTACTACATAAATATGAGATACATCAGAGTTAAATAAGATACAACAGAAGAGTAACAGGATACATCAGGTACAAATCAGATAATCACTGAACCACTGGATACTGAAACAAAATAGATGGCTGGATCTTCAAGGAAAGCTCCAACGCCGAAAGTGAATCTGGAATGCTAGCTCACTCAATCTGACCCGAGCGTAAAGCAAAACACAAAACCCTCGAGTCAGGACATAAATACTTATAAACTGTAAATCAACTCAAGTGAACAGTAACAAAATGCATCAGTAACTTAGAGGATGCTTGGGACCGCCCATCCTCTAAGGATCCGTTAAACTATTTACTATGTAATAATATACGCTATATACGATAGTGTATAATCAGTAAAGTATAATCATATAGAAAATAGCGTTAAGGGGATGGTGAACCTTAACGCGGTCGGATCTTTAAAACCAAAATCGTAGTGGGCTCGACATAAGGATATGACACGGCACGCGAGGCAATGCCAGGGTGGATACACCGTTTGCACTCCCGGACCAGTGGTGACGGCAAGCCAGCAGCTTCCGCCCACCTCGAACAATACCCCCGAATCAAAGTGGCGCCACCGAATCGAATCACAACAGTAATAGAATAGTTTACGATGGAGCATGCTCGATGAAAGGGTGCGACCCTTTGTGTAGCCCGGTATAGCTCCTGTTTTAGTCATATATGCCAACTCACGGGAGTTGGGTCCACGTAACATACCTCGAGAACGTCGCCACCATCCTACTTCATTCTGGAATCTCCACCGCGTACGCAGTTGTTAAAGTGGTTTTCGGTATTGTCCGGCTATAAGACAATATCCGATCCCGGTCTCTTTAACAACCAATCGTTATTATAACCCATGGATATTTATTTCAAATAATTTGTACTTTCAAGACCAAAATATCATACTCACTTCAAAACAATATCAGAATTGTATCATTTCCATTTCAAAAATAATTCAATATTATATCATTCAAATAAAACCCAAATTTTCAAATCATTGAATATTTCTTTAAATTTATTAAACTTGAAATATTCCTTTAAATTATCATAGCATTTTGGAAATGTTACCTTAAGGAATCATAGCATTTTTGGAATGTACTACTTCCCACTTTACATTGTATATAATCAAAGTATTGATATGCTTAAAATTTTAACATGTCAATTTATCATAGCCTTATAGTTAAATAAACTTTCTTACTGTAATATACAATTTAAACCGAAATTCTTATGTTAAGTTAAAAGCACCTTATTAACTTACATTATTATTACAATAAAGAAACTTTATTATTTTAATCATTTAAAGTATGCCATTCACATAAATTAAAACTTGCTTATCAAATGTACGTTATCAACTTACATTTTATTATTACAGTAAGTAACATTTATCATTTTAATCAATTTAAAATACACTATTACATTGATTAAAATCTACGTGTCAAATGTACGTTTTAAATTTTATATTCATATTACAATAATGAACATTTATTAATTTAAATCAATACCACACTACTTAAAACTTTACATGTTCTTTCTTAATTAAAACTTTACATGTTCTTGCATTAATTAAAACTTTCATGTTCTCTCATTAATTAGGACTTTACACGTTTCTTTCATTAATTAAAAACTTATACGTTTCTTTCATTAATTAAAACTTATACCTTTCTTTCATTAATTAGGAATTTACATGTTCCTATCATTAATTAGAACACCATACGTTCTTTCATTAATTAAAACCTATACGTTTCTTTCATAAATTAAAACCTATACGTTTCTTTCTTAAATTAAAACCTATACGTTTCTTTCATAAATTAAAACCTATACGTTTCTATCATAAATTAAAACCTATACGTTTCAGATTTATATTACCATTTCACAAATTTAACTAAACTTCCAGTTTATTTAATTTATTTAACATCTTTAGTTAAAACTCAAATTTCACATTTTCAAGTCAAGTTATATTTTAAAATTTCATTTTCAACAGTCATTTATTCAACCACTTAAATTTATAGAAAATCAATAATTCTTTAATAAATCACTTAAAATCAAATATAAATCAATTTATCATATTTACCATTTTCCAAATAAAATTAAAGTCCATTTTATTCATGTAACTTAAATATCATTTTTAGTCAAAATCCCAAATTTCAAACATAAGTTATATTTCAAAATCCAGTTAATCCATTCATAAATTACATTTTTAACACATAGAAAAATCATAATTTATTTATTTTAAAACCTTTCAAAATCTATTTAAATCAAATTTCATAATTTTATATTTTTAAAATACTTAAAATATTCAAAGCACTTTATAGAATAACCACGGGTCTGTATATAGTTTTCTAACCTAGGTCAAGTGATACAGATATGTATCATTTCAATCCGCAGTTTAAAAAGTAAAAATCCGGGTTCTATCATTTCAAACCCGCAATCCCAAGTTTAAATAAATAAATAAAATAACTCAGGCCTATCATTTCAGCCCATAACATTTTTTCTAACAGGGAACTTGCAGTGTGATCATATACAGAAATAATATAAACAAAGTCAATATCACTATATACAGTCATATATCAGATGTCACGTGAAAATTAATAGTTTTAACATGGTAATAACATGGCATAGCATATCATATGATCATCATCAACTTGCATAAATATTTTACATTACTAAACACTTGTCATCAATCCACTTTTCATAAGTATATATGTCAGAGTGAGAAAGACTCACCTTTTTCAAAGCTAGAGACCAAAACAACATACAAGCACGACTCCAAAGGCACAACAAGCACAATTTCACGACTTTTGATTTGAGTTGAAAGATAGCCAAGATATGATTTTGTATCAACAACCCAAAGCAAAACAATGAAAGGAGAACAAATGAAATAAAACAAGAGTGAAAAGAAGAAAGAAAGAAAAATAAAAGAAAAAAAAAAGAGAAAAAAAAATGAAAGGAAAAGCATGCGCCGGTTCATACCTTCAGGAGATGCTTACGCAAATTTTGATGGAAGCAAAATGAATAATTTATGGTATGGAACTTTTCAACGTGAAATATAGATTAACATTTGCTCACTAATTTATGTAGAGGGCAGGCAAGAGAAAAATGCTTAAACGGTAGAGGCAATTAAGGCATTCAATCTATCCAATAGGTGGAAACGTATGGGAGGCAAGAGTGAAAGAAATAATTCACACACGAAAATGATTTAAGGCAAGATTTGAGCAAGATTTTGGATTCTCAAAAGAGAATATACGGCTGAAAACTTTGCATTGTTAACGCAAGAAAAAAAATCAAATAGATAACGAAAAGGCAAGAGCAACAATTAAATATATGCCCAAAGTAACGTACAAATTATTTTGTTTCTCTTATTAAATAACGTACAAATTATTTTGTTTCTCTTATCAAATAAATTTAAAATACTAACGTTTCTTTTAGGAAAATAAACCATCACTTTAAACCAAAATTTGATAGCTATTGTACCATAATTAATAACATTTGATTTAACTTCATCCAATTGATTGTTAAATATAAAGTTAAGAAACAGATGTAAACATATGTAAAAGAAATGTAAAGTTTATTTCCCGTTTCACACTAATTATTACTAACTTTTTTTTTAAAAAAAAAGTATACAACAAATCTGACCAAAACAAAAGTGAAACAAATGTTACACAATTGTATACAGTTCAAGATGAAAAATTTGCCTTTAGAATTATAAAATTTAGAATTTCTATTAAAGTTACACTTTTTATCTAAATCAAATTTTCAGACATTGTTTATTTTTATTTGGACAAATGATCAGAAATCATTTCAAGAAAATTTCCAAAATTAGATTTTTAAGAAACCAAAAGCCAAAGTCTTTAAATAAATGAAAAAAATTAAAATTTAGGGAAAACAAGTAGAAAAGTAAGAAAAAGAATGGGAAGCCATTACCAGATATTTGAAGCCATGAGAAACAAATGAAAATGATCTTTTTTTTTCACGCGAAAACCTAATGCGATGACGGCTATATTAGGGTTTTACACGGCTAAGGCAATTAATTGAGGAGTTTAAGGAAATGAAGGGTTTGGGCAAATAAAAGGGCTTACGTTTCAAAGTGATTTGCAATCTTCCATATTCTTTTCCTTTTAAAACTTTACATAAACAAAATTTCAGGAGAAAATACTTTACAAACCGAAATCAATGAGAAATATGAGGTAACAAATAGTATAATTTGAAAAAATATAAAATAATGAAGAAAATGCATTAAAATTACCAAACAGTGTTCTAAAATTGTGCATAATCACTGTTAGTCTTGGAAAATTATACATTTCATTATAAAATTATTATGAAGTGGAAAGGAATGTTTTCATGTGAAAATGAGGTAAGAAATGCGCAGCTACAATAAACAAAAGAACAGTCAAAGGAAATTAAATCTATTAATTGGAAAAGAAACGGAAGAAGAAACGTTAAAACGGTTTTACGTTTCTTTGCTTTCAAACCTTTTAAACTTCCTATATATATATTCATATACATCTAAATAACTGAAAATAATTAAAATCTCAGTTAAAATTCGAAAATATAACAGATAAACAAAATATTAATAATTAAATATTAAGTAGATATGATTAAAATAAGAAAAATAGCACAGAAAATGAAAACTTGACTTAAGAATTAGAAATAACTTCAATACACATTGGAAAAATTTACTTTAATTTAAATATATGTAAAATGAATAAAATAAAGTAAAACACAGCAAATAAAAGTGAGTGCATAAAGTAAATAAATAAATTTTAATTATATATAATTAAATTAAGAAAATGGCTTAAAATTGTAGACTAGGCTTTTAAAATTAGAAATAAATTCAAATGAACTTTAGAAAAATTATATTATCATTTTAAAAAAACTTTTTTAAAAAAACTTAAAAGTCATAATATACATTATATAACATATTATCACATATTAAAATAAAATAAAACAAAGAAGAAGTAATTTATACAATTTAAAATAGTCATTGTTAAATAACCCTATATACGCACAATATTGTAAAGGGGATAACTTTCACAATTTACATCCAATTTCAACGAAACGAAAAGTGGTATTCTTATAATTTTATGTACTTTCATAATAAAAGAAAAAATTTAAAATTTTAAACTTTTAAAATTTTAAGTTGAAAGTCACAGTTTGACTTTTTTGACCAAAATCAGCATTTCAGGCAAATATTCAACTTACACAAGATTGGAATTATAACTCATATAAAAATCAAGATTATATTTAAATAATAAACTTAATCATTTCAAATAAGTAAAATAAGTTTTTAAATCAAAATCTTACATTATAAATAATTAAAATATACAATAAAATAATTACAAAATACAAGGTTGTTACACTAGCCTCCCAAATTCTCATTTGCCTATGCGTAAATTCATTCTATTCCTCCTCTTCCTCAATGGCAGACAAAATTCTATATTTGCAGATCCAATTGCAAATTCAATCCAAAGCTAAAATTTCAAACTCCTCAGAAAAATTTGAAAAAAATATATGTTGAAGCTCTCGACTAGCGTAATTCACTGGTAGTGTTCTTTTTCGATTCAGATTATCGTTTGATCAGAAATTGTATATTAATTCTCGGCCTTCCATTTCATCGTGATCGACTGCATCAGATCGTCAAATTGACGACATCATGGCATGGAGGAGGTATCGCATAGTCCATTGGCGTGGTTGGTTGGGTGTTTTGTTGGTTAGATCGGCGCCAAAAATTCTATTTAGGTTATGGAACAATACGGCGGCGGCTGTGTCTCATGTGGCGCGATCGAGAGATGGGTGGCCGTAAGGAGGTTATCGTTGTGGAGAGGCAGGTGGCGACGCTATGACGTGGGGATGGCGTGCTTAAAGAAGGCTGCGATCGAACGAGATTCCTTGGTTACTGTGCGTCGATTTTTTTCCTGTGCGTGATTAGGGTTTGCTCGTGCGAAACCGTGGCCTGGGGAAGAAAGTAGGTGACGTGTTTTTATTTATTTATTTAATTCTTATTATTTGTTTAAATTTGTTTTGTAACGTTCTAATATCAATAACTTTTACGTACGTGGTCAGTTCCACGCGCAGTTTTCTCCGTGAGGTTCGTATATCGATTTCGGGTATTTTGGAGCGGG
This sequence comes from Allium cepa, assembly GCA_030765085.1. Taxonomy (NCBI): domain Eukaryota; kingdom Viridiplantae; phylum Streptophyta; class Magnoliopsida; order Asparagales; family Amaryllidaceae; genus Allium; species Allium cepa. The sequence goes on along the minus strand of CM060945.1, from coordinate 602,341,580 downwards.
TTTTGATGAATTTTGAGATTGTTTGAATTTTGGGTTTAAATTGGATTCAAATTCAATTTAAATTCAAAAGGTGAGTGTTTTAACCCACTCACAGCTTCTAAAATTTCTTGTGTTTGTTAAATTGATATATGATGTGATTTAAAATTTATTTATGGTTGTTTGGTATATTTTTAATCATCATCTCAGTTAATTTCATTTATTTAAATCAAATTGCTATTTAATTTATTCATTGCATTTAAACTGCCAGTTAAATTTGTTAATTAATTATTCATTGCATTTAAACTACTAGTTAAATTTGTTAATTAATTATTCATTGCATATAATTTGCCAGTTAAACAGTTATTTAATTTATTATTGAATTTAACTGCTATTTAATACATGTTGTTTATTTTCCGTTCTATATTGATGCTATTGTTTGAATTTGATGATGATTGTGATAAATGGTTTATGGTTGATATTGGATTAATGGATGCTGAATTTTATATGGTTATAAACTACAAGTTATTATGCATTTCCATTTCATTCCGGATTGCGGATTGAAATGATACATAACCATATTTTTATTTTTAAATTGCGGATTGAAATGATAAATATCTGTATCACTTGACCATATGATAGAAAATTATATACAGGCACCGCGGTCTATATATATAAAAATATTTTGAAATGATTTTCTATAGTTTTGGAAAGGAATATATGGTTTAATAAGTATTAATTTTTGATGTTATATTAATACTATTATATATATATATATAGTTAAATTCTTGAATTTAAGCTATGTATAAATTTGATTTAATAAAATGAGTTTAATAATGGAGCTTGATTGTTTTATATTATACGGTTTAATACCTATTTAAGATATTGTATGAAATTTATGTTGGAAAATAAATATGGAATTGGTTTAGGTTGAATTATTTAAGAATTGTACTTAAATAAAATTTGATTTGAAAAATAAATAAAAATGGAGATTTTAAAGGGTATGATTCGTTTAACTTGATTTGGTTTAAAGTAATTTAAACAAATATAAAGTGGAGATAAATGAATATATCATGTTAAATAAATTGAAGTAATATCCAGTTGTTTGAAGTCAAAAGTTTTACCTAAATGATATTAGATTTATTAAGTAAACATTTCAAATCTAAAAAATAGCAGTTGAATTTGGTATATAGGGAATTATTAAAGAATTAGTTTTGAAATGGTGGAATATTTAAAGCTTTGGAATATAGGGAAATTGAAATGGTTTTTGGGGGTTCAAATCTGTTTTGGAATCGATTTGTGAATTTAAAGAAGCTATTTTATTTATAAAGTGATTTAATATTTGAACCATTTAAGTATTGGAAGTTATGTTTCAAAGTTATAGGTTTCAAGGTATTATGATTTGAAAGTGCTATAAGTTTGTAAAATGGATATATTTGAAATAAAAATGATATTATCTTGATTTGGGTTTTATAAAAAAGATATCATATTGGTTGGGTTTTTAAAATAGAAATGATATCGTATTTATAGATTTTGAAATGGATATTATATTCCGGTTTTAAAGTATAAACTATTTTGAAAAGACCGCGGTGTTATGATAACGTTTGGTTTTTAAAGAGACCGGGATCGGAAGTTGTCATACTCTCTGCCAACTCTGAAAACCACTTTAACAACCGTGTACGCGGTGGAGATTCCAGAATGAAGTAGGATGGTGGCGGCATTTCCTTTGAGGTAAATGCGTGGAGCCAACTCTCATGAGTTGGCATAAGGTTGCTAAAACAGGAGCGATTCTCGGGCCAATGAGGCCATTCCTCTGATCGGACGCACTCCTACGATATTATACTCTGACATTTGGATTGATTAGGTGACCACTTTTGATTTTTGATTTTAGTGGTGTTGTTCGAGGTGGACGGTAGTAGCTACTACGCGTTACCACCAGCCCATATGTGTAATTGGTATATCTACCTTGGTATTGTCTAGTTGCGCCGTGTCACCTACCATATTGCGCCTTGTACGAGTTTGGCTTTGTCCCGTAGCCCGTGTGGTATCCTCTGGTGGCTTCCCGATCAGGAGGGACTATGATATTGGATGGACTACTGGGACTATTATGTATTAAGCGGAATATTGGTCACTCCTTAACGCTATTTAAAAATATCTTTATTTTCTGTAGACATTACTATAATAGCGAAATATTACTACATAGTAAATAGTTTAACGGATCCTTAGGAGATGTGAATCCCGAGCATCTCCTGAGTTACTGCACTTATATCTACTTCTGTTATTTTATCTCACATTAGATATTTTAGTTCTGACTCGAGTGTTTTGTCTTTTCAATTCGCTCGGGTCAATCTGAGCATTTCAGGACCGAAGACTATATTTTTAGAGGATGAAGACGAAGATTTCATTACTATTATATTATATTATTCCACTGCACACTGTATTCCGCTGCATCAGTTTTTATTCGTTGGTATGTGCAACTCTGATATATATTGTATAAGTAAAATTAAATATTCTGTAAACAGCTTCATGAACTTATATTTTATTATTATATTTTATCCTTCCGGTGTGAGAATCTGTTTTATTTTATTTCTTTCTCATTTTTTCTTAGTTACCCCATAGCAAATCCACCCTTCCGTATGGTTTGAATTAGCACGTGTGTCGATTTAAAGCGTGCGACAAGGAGGGATGTTACACCTTTCGATCTATTCCACCCGCCGCCTAAAGAAGAAAAAATAGGATAGGTAAGTTTAGCGAACTGGTTGCCCCATCCCTAACCTTAGTTAAACACCTTTTTTGATGTTCACAGATCTCACGGGCAGAATAAATGTGCTAATCATTTCGGCATACTTAGTTGGCTATTACATTCAATATTCTTCACCTCTTGTTTAAGTGGATAAACAATTCCTCTTAACCATTGGTTCGAACTCTTATTAAAACATCCACATCATCTTTACATTACTTAATTATTCCTCTAAATCATTGATTAAAGATTTAGGAAAGAATTGTTAAGTATAAAACTGTTTTTCAAAAGTTATTTAAAACTGCTGCGAAAAGCGTTGCGAAAAGTGTTGTAAATAGTGTTTTAAAAGCTATATTTTTTAAAACGACTTTTGAACCATTTAGAAATCCATTTTTTCTACTTTAATCTCTTTTAAAACATTTTAAATGTTTTCTAGGATTTATTTCATATTTTTAAAACATTAAAAAATATCGTTTGTTAAGAAATCCCATTTTGGATTACGAATTGCATCACGATGTTTTGAGAAAATTATTTCGGACATATTTTGAACTCTATTTGATCAAAATTTTATTTTCTTTCTTCATTATAGAAATATTATCATTGTGGACAAAAGAATTTTTATTTCGAAGAAATTCGACTTATAAATCATTCTCTACGTTAATTTGAAGTTACGTGTCGAAATTTACGAACTGCCGCTACACAATGAGCTTGATTTTGACCAATATTGCGAATTGCTTTGAAACTTGTTCGAAACACTTCAAATTTGTTTTAAACAGTATTTAAACTATTTTAACTTATTTATAACAATATTTTCATCATTTCAAACTCATTTATCATTTCATTTCGTATTATAATATCATATTCAATCTGTTTAGATATTTTGAAATCACTAAGAGGCTAAATATTTTCCATACACACATTTGTATGGATTTAATTCTCATTTAATTAACTATGCTTACAAACCATTTCTCTTATCATTTATCAGAAGTTATCATCCATATCACAAAAATATAATCAACCTTAATATCAACCAAGATATCAAACATTTAATAATCCAACATATACCAAACTTTTTGTGTAATTAACCTAAAATATTTCTAGGAATTAGTAAATTAAAATATGAGTACTCACCTTTTACAAAAAGATTAACTTCCTACCAATATTCTTTTTTAAATGACACTTCACTAAATCATCTTAACTTGGCCAAACCATCACCTAAACAACTCCACCACACTTCCTAGCTCTCGGCCATCACTTTACTTCCACTTGCTCTCAACCATAAGTCTTTCCTCTTCTTTGCTCTTGGCCAAACCTTCCAACAACATCAATAAGGCTCGGCCTCCCTTTGATCCTCCCCTTCCGCCATTATTTCTTCACTTCTTAGATACAAAATTCTCTTTATTCACAACCTTTATTTTTCACACTCATATTTTTTTACTATTAATATTGTTTACGAATCATTTCGTAAAACTATTACTTAAGTTTATTATATCTTATGAACACAACTATGTAAATCCATCACCTTTAAAAACTTAAGTCCAAATCCTTAATTAAGCTAGAACTATTGATAAAACATTTTCCAGGTTATAATTATCTTTTTAAAGAATCATTATTTTACAATTGTATAGATAGTTCATAAACTTAAATCTACATTTGTATGATATACCTTTACATTCCTAAGAGTATATGCAAGTCCCTAATTTCAAATCCATCTGTCTAACAAATTTAGACTTTGCTGTAATTTACTATTATCTCAAATTCATAAGTTATAGAACTTATTTCTTATTTAATACTATTATTAATTTTCTAGCTTTGCAAAAAACAAATTTTAAAACCACCCGTATTTAAATCCTCAAACTCTAAACTCTTAAATCTCTTTTTTTTCTTTATAAATCAAATTTAAAAATTATCCTTATTTGATTTCATTTACTAAAAGTATTTCACAATCTTTTACCAAAAAATTTCATAAATTTCTTGGTTCTAAGTTAGGTATGATTAAAAAAAATTGACTTTTCAAAATCATTGAGAGTCCCACGTTATCATATCAATTAGCAATTCCAAATTTATCTTTGGCTTAAAAACTTTTATAAAGCTTACTAATCAATTTATCATTTAATGATTCACATTATCTATATAACTTAAGAAAATTATATAGGTCGAGTAACTCCAAAACAATCTAAGGAACAGGGTACTACCAATAGTATCATATATCCTCTAATTAAGAAGAGTAATACTTAAGAGAAGTGTTTACCATATGAACACATCTCTTGCCCATTTTTAGTTTATTTTCGAGCCAATCGAACTAGTTATCTTAAAATACCTCTTTTTATTTGAAATAATACCATTTTCAAAATCCTTTAAAAATTTCTTTATAAAACCTTATAAATTCATTTTGTCTTATATTAATTAACCTCTTTTAAATTACCATAATTCATCTAATCGAATTTAAATTCTCATTCCATTCATATTTATCTTTTTACACAATCATTTTCTATTATTTAAATACATTTTCATCTTATATGTTCATTCCTTAAACAAATCTTATTATCAAACACCTTATAGTCAAATTGTGAAACTTAATTCACAAGGTATTTGTACTTAAACATTTATATCAAACATTTATCAATTTCTGATAATAACTTAACATTATACTTCTTTATTATTTTTGAGTATATATTAAGTATCTTAATTATCTTGAAACATCTTATAGTCAAACTGTAAAATTCTAATCACAAGATGTTCATATTTGAATTCCACTAATCTTGATTTCCAACTATATAACTTTTCAAAATATATACTTTATATTCAAAATATAATCCTAGATAAAAAAAATTATATAATTTTTCAAAATTAGTGCGTTGGTTCACCTTGTTTGAATGTTTAGGAACCCTCTTCGATAACGATGATCAGTCACATCGATCAGAATCCATAAATCACTCAACAGATAAATCAACACAAATCAATTTATTAGCCATTAACATATACGCATTCGTATATAATGCACTCAAACTCATTCTAGGATGTTACTAACCCTATCTCTAATGAGTCAGTTATCCTAGGGTATTACTAACCCTATCTCTGATGAGTCTTACCCCATCAAAGCCAATGTTCTCGCTTAATCTTTAGCTCTGATACCAAATGTAATGACATGTTTTTCCATACCTTTTGTATTGATAATAAACCACACATGTCTAACTTAAATTGCATGAAGAAGCGGATCCTTAACGGTAGAAAGAATGAGACGACCCGACTTTCTTACCACAAAAAATCGCATCATCTTTAAGAAAGAAAGGGATAGAAAAGAGAATAGAAAGAAGAGAAGAAAGAAACAACATCAGAATCTACACAGCGGAACGAATAAATTATATTAATAACATAAATATTACATAGTTTTCACCCATTATCAGAGATACACAGCTAAAACAACACATACTAGGCAGTAATAAACACCTGTCTAGTTAATACAACTCAATACAACAACTCAGAGAACACACAGCGGAAAACTATATATATCTATACGCGGAAGCCTCCTGCTCCATTGCTCCTCCATAATTTGTCAAAGCTAACCTGAATCCTAACCTGAATCACCCTTGACTACTCGTAAAAATTTGAGTACCCAAGAGTTTATGAAAAACAAAAATAAACTCCGGGTCAGACATGGGTCTGGTGTGAATAACAGGTTAAAGTTGCTTAACTTTCAGAAATCTTTTGAAAAGAAAGGTATCACGTAAGACTTCCCACACATAAACATGGAAAAGTTTTTACCTTACACTAACCAAAACATTTGATAGGAAATCCAATGATATGATAAGAGTGTCTAGGGTTTTCAAATAAATAAGAAATAGCCGAAATTGTTACATATATTAAATTCCAGCTATTAGCCACAAAGTGAGTAATACAATCAAAACCGTTGGCACTTATTGGATTTTGGATTCCATACAATGGCACGGCTACTGGGGTACCGCCCGTCACAATACGTGGCCTAGATCAACGTACCGAGGATCACTCCCGACCCCCTGCAACACAATGTCGGACCCATTCCTTACTGAATAGTTTCGAACAAGACAACCCCGTGGTTGTAGCTAGCAACCACCCACACAGCCGAATATAAAGGGACTTCTAGACAGAGGTAAATCTTGCTCTCCAGTGGGTGCGACCCACGAAGCTTTGCTGCACCTCCCCTGTTTTAGCCATTCCCAGTTGATGAGGCTTGAGGCTACGATTACCTTTATAGGACATATCACTTAAAATGCTCATCGTCCAGCAGACGATGTTCTGAAAGCATTCAATCCATACAAGTTCGTTCCGGGTTCGAACGAAACCGACGACATTATCTCGTTACACTCATTTTGGAATCACCCTTAGAGTCAACGACGATAACCCTTGCACTCTAAATCACCATCTCGAATCTATAAGAACTAATTCCGTCAAACTCATTACGGAATCACCCACAGAGTTATTCTGACTCATAGTCCTTACACCTGGAGTCTTCACAAAGCTCCACTTTGATTCACGACCTAACGTTAATTTGGAATCGATGTGGTTTTCGGATATCCAAATATGGAAACCCGATCCCGGTCTCATCGAAAACCAAAGTGTTTCTTTTAAGGTCGAAGTTGTTTTAAAGGTTTAAAACAATTCAATTACAGTATCTACATACACACAGATAGATAATTCATAAACCATAACTGATAATCAACATTATCACATAACAGGTAATCCACATTATCAATATCAAAAAGATATTCCATATATCACCACCACAATAGATAACCTATGGTATCATCACAATACAATCAAGTCATTCATACCACACAATATCATTTACCTCATTGCTGAGGTCACAAAGCATCCAAGACAATCAATGACATCCATTCATACATAAGCAAAGATTTACTCATACCATAATATAATTAATTTAAAATGAATTCAATTAATTGTCTCCAATTTCTAATTAATTTAAAAAGAATTAAATTAATTACTTCATCTATAATTAATTTAAAATAAATTAAATTAATTACTTCACCAATATAAATCTTGCTTACTCAATCATTTAATTGATTACAATAAATTAATCATTCATTATTAATCACCTTAATTAGTCACTCTTGATTAATTATCCTTAATTACACTTATGTAATTATCCTTAATTAATTTCACAAAATTAATTATTCTCAACTAAACAGTAATTAACGTTTAATTTCTTTAATTAATTAATTAATCATAATTAATTACATTAATCCTTACTTAATTACATTAATTAATTACCTTTATTTGCCTATTATTGATTAATTAATCAAAATTAATCAACCTTAATTACATCATTAATTAAATAACTAATGATCTTTAATTATTAATTACCTTAAGTAATTAACTTATAATTATTAATCATCACAGATTAATTACCTTTAGTAATTATCTAGCTCAATTACTATATTAAACAGATTAATTATCCTTTAATTAATTACTTAATTAATCCCTTGATCAATTATTAGATAATTAAACCAAATTACCTCACACTTAAATATCTCCACTTAATTACAATCATGTAATTATTAAACAATTACTTAACTGAGTAATTTCCAAATCATTAATTACATAAAGTAATTATCTTTAAATCTCAAGTGTTTAAAATTAATTAAACTTAATCAATTAAATTAAACAATCTCACTAAAATGAATTAATTACATTAAGTAATTAATTTCTTATTTACTTTATCAAGTAATTACTCTCTAACCATTAATTGATTATTATTAAATTACTTAATCTAATTAATTATAAAAATTAACTATATTAATTAATTGTTAAATAATCCTAGTTAATGACCTTTATTAACCATTCTCTAATTATTTCATAAAGTAATTAACTTAAATTAATTACAATTTAAATTATCTTTAATCATTTATTAATTAAAGATAATTATTAAATTAATTAACCTTAATTTAAAACTTTATTACATAATTACTAATATTCATCATCATTAATTAATAATTTAACTAATGATCTTAATTATAAATTAATTAATCATTAATCAATTATTAATTCCAAATTAATTAATTAATTAAATAAATAAACTAATCATAATTACCTTATAAATAAATTCTAAAACATTAATCTTAATTTAAATTTCAAGATAAAACATAATTTAATTATGTTTAAAACAATTTAGTTGAATCAAAGTACTTTTTGGACTATTTTTGAATCTTCATTTAAAATACAAGGTTTAAAGTAGAACAATTTAACACTTATTAAAGTTTGAATAATTTAAAACTTTTGTTTTTTAAATTTCAAATCAAACAAGTGCTATATAAAAATTTTAAAGTTAAATTCATTTCAAAATTTTTAGAAATTCCAATTCATTCTTAGTTTAAAACCTTCAAATTTAAATCTTCCTTTTAAACTTAAAACTGAAGTTCATCTTAAACTTAGATTTCCAGATTTTAAATAAATTTTCAAATCTACTGATATTTTTTAAAACCTTATTATTAAAAAGTTTAAACTATTTTACCAAAACAAATAGTTAATTAAGTTAAATTTCTAAAACTTTTATTTTAATTTTAAAAGCTGGGATTTAAATTTAAATCAGACATTCAAACTTGAATTTGAATTTAAACCTAAACCTTTCTTTAAACCTAAAACTACAGATTTAAAAAAATCCTTAAACTCAGTTTAAAAAAAAACAGGTTTCTACCATGGAAGCAAACACAGAACAACATCTCGAGTCTACACAAATTTACTTCGAGTTAAAAGCTACATTACTTCGAGTTTTATATCTCGCTTCGGGTTCTCTTTCTATTTTCTTCGAGCCATCTCTGCAACACCCCCATACCCAAAACAGTTCACCAGAATTTCATCGCCGTGCATATGCACGGCGACTCCACCCCTTCTCATCATCATAGATGATCCAACCCCTTCCAGAAACCCACCACTACTCTCACACAATCACTAGATCAAACATTTAAACAAGAATTTACAAATTAGCTCTAAAACCCAAACCTGAAAACATTTTCCAGGTTTTGCCTCAACCTGGCAATGGCAACAATTCACCATTATGATCATCTGGCATCCAACCCCTCCGGCCTCGAGTCCCTCTATACAGCAACTATCCATTCACCAAAAACTATAACACTCGATCAACCCTACTCCTCACACTAACTCAATGCACAAATCTAATTCAAAACTGCATCAATTCTAATAAATTAAACCCTAATTTCAGATTTTACTAAGAATCTATGTTACTTTTACTATAACTCAGAAGAATTCTATGTTCCCTCAAGTATCAGATTGCAAGTATTGCTCAAATTCATATTTTTGTGCAAGAACAAACTATTACTGAGACATACACCTAATAATCCTGATACTTGATTTAAAAATCAAGTTCCAATAAATGTTTTTAGTTTATAAAACTGGGTTTCAATGTTAATATGACTGGATTTAATCAAGATCAACATAAAGTGGTATTACCTATTTTTACACAGATATCACTCTGTAATTTAACTCTTCTAATTTTTTTTAAACCTTATCTTAATGAAATAACACTTTACTTTATAAGTTTGAATACTAATCTATAATCAGCAAACCCTTTTTATTATTTTAAAACCCAGATGTTATCTCAATTTAGATCAATGGTAGGGAATTCTTTTAAATAGAATGATAAATCTGGGAACACAGCAAAGTATAATCAACATGCACATTCAATCATAATTACAACAGACCTTATATAAGCACACAAACATATTTTATCTCAAACATTTAATTAAGCAACCTAAATATAGTTTAAGATTTAAATGTTACTCACCTTTTGACGAATGTAGACCCTCTGTTAAACCCTTATGAATATTGCAGAAAGGATGCAGGTTTGCTTCCTCTGTTTAATATCTAAGTCGCAATCCTGATGAAATGCTCATGCTTATAATCTCAGCCTAAAATACTTGCATGCAGAAGCTAGATGCAGTAGCTAGTTCCTCAAATGCATGCAGTTGCTTCCATTTCCAGGTTTAAATTAGAGTGCAGGCTCAATTGATTTTTAGGCAATGCAGATAAATGTTTGAATTTGAGTAAAAATGGGTTTGATTTTGAAGAAGTGGAATATGCAGATTTATGGATTTTAAGAAAATGCATATTTGATATGAGGAATTAAAAGGATTTGCATTTGAACAAGTTTTAGATTTAATTTGAATTATAGGAGAATGAACTGCATTTTAAATACTGAGAACTTATTTGCAGATTTGTGGATTTGAATACGCAGGTATTTGAACAGAATGTATGGTTTTGATTATGGATATGAAAAATGAATTTTGATCTTAGAAGTTTGAAGATTTTCTTTTGATTTAGAAATTGTTGAATATGCATGAATGAAGATGCAAACTATACAAATGTACTCTCAGATTTAAGGAAATAAAAGAAAGATTAAAACTAAATTTTAAAACTTGTCAAATGGTTATGCTAATTTTTAAACACATGTTACATGAATGTAACACTTGTCTCTTAAAATAATTAACACTAATTTATAAATCAATGTGTATGTTAGCTTAGTTTAAGTTGTTAGTTTATTTTAAAATATGTGTATAAATTTACAAAAGAAATAAGAACAAATCATGTTTATAAATATATACATATAATAATTAAGCAATTAAACAATTTAAGATTTATACTTTTGAATTTAATTTCAAACTAAATTCAAAATCAAATAATTCCAAATCAAGTTATGAATATAAATTCAATTTGAAATAAAAATTACAATCCTATTTAAAACTTATTTATAAAGACAATAGAATATCAATATTGTTTTTATAAATATCTTCTTATTAAATTAAAATTATTTTAAAAGAAATTATATTTTTATCAATAAAACATCCATTTTATTATGTCACAAAACCGTTTGTTGAATTTATTCTAAATTTAAAACTCAATCCAATTTAATTTAAACATTTAAATATTTTTCTTATCAATTTTAAAAATCATATATTTATTTACGAATAGTTTTAAAACTCAATACAAATTTAAAACAAAATTTTCCAAATCAAAATGTCTATATTAGAATTTTAAAACATGATTCAATATTAAATTTAAACCAAATTATTTATTTAATTTTGAAAAGCTTAAATATTAAATAAAACAAAATTTCCAAATTACTACAAATATCAAAACTAGAAAATATTCTTTATTTATTAAAATTAAAACAATACCAATTCTATTTAAAATATAAACCAAATATTTATATTGGAAATAGAAATCAATTTATTATTTTTAAAAGATAAAATGACCAATTTAAATATTTACTGAAGAAGATTATTAAATTGATCTGAATAATTATTAACAGAACATCAATATCAATTTAATTTTAACTGCAGATTATTAAATTGATATTGTTAAAAATTCCGGGATATTACAATCCTTCCCCCTTAAAAGAATTTCGTCCTCGAAATTTAAAATAAAGGTAATTTAATAATCTCATTAAATTTTAATTTAAAAACACAAGCATATATCAAACATATGCTAACAACCAAAAACAACCAATTCAACCAATCAAACAAATCTAATTATCCAGACAAATTCTGGATAGAATTTTATCGAGTTTTCCCAGGTATATATATATATACCGAAATACTTGCTTCATAGAAATCAAACAATCAATACTATGAAGCTACAAAGCTCCTATACAACTATATCTATAACACTAGACCAGATATCAGACTACAAACGAGTCTGACTCAATAACCAAAACTCCAGAACTGCTGCTTCCACAACCAGAGATAGATCATACACGTACTCCCTCAGAGATACGTGAAACTCATCGAATCCCAGTTATCCAAACTGGTAATCCAATCCTGTAGATCAATCTTTTATCCTCCAAAATCATAGAAAAGAATCCAAAACACTTCAGAGCTAGCTTCTCGAACTTACCCAAGCTTATAGCTCACTTATGATTAGAGAAAACTTATCCAAAATTAAATTTCCGATTTTAGAGTCAAAATCCCTCCGACTCTTATCCACAAAATCTCTTCAGACGATTCTGGGATGTACACAACCTACTAATCTGCTCAACCTTCGCTGATGCTTCTAGAAACATACTAGACCAATCAACTTCAACAAAATGAACTCCTCAAGATCAACCAAAAACAAGAACAAGATCTCAAACTCAACTCCTCAACATCAGAAGACAACAACTTCTCCTATCCGGAAAAAGAAAAAGCAGATACACTTCCCAACTACTTCCGCTGCTCAACTCTGATCCAAAGTAAAAGAGAATGCTGAAGAAGAATGCAAGCACAAACAGGACAACACACCCCGGAGATATGGTTCAACAGATAAATAAGAAACTTTCAGAATTTCCTCCAAAACTCCGAGCTGCTACCACCATCTCAACTCCTTGAAACCATTCTACTATAAAGCTAAACCACCGGTACCACTCCTGGAATTCCAGATGATAAGAAAGCTCAATCTCCAAATGCGAACAAAACTCAGACTTCCTGAAGACATTCATAAAAACTCAGATAACCCAAGAGAACACTCAAACAATCTCAAGTCACTTTTGCGAACCACCCAAACCAAATCCAAGGAAAACTGTTCTCCCTTAACCAAATTGAACAGCTTAAACTTAACTGGCCAACCCATCGAAGAAACCGGGTCCACTTAACTGCTTCTGGACTCCACTCCAGAAAAACTACTAAGCCAGAAAACCTCTTGCCAACACCGAGAACATTCCAAACTGCACTACTGCCACAGATGCCAAAGAATTCCAAAACAAAGCTCTCCGAGAAACTTGGACCTCAAAGCAAACAGAAACTCCGGCTGAAAACAACCACAACAATGAAGCAGACTCACCTCCTTAACTTGTTCCAAAGAAAACATCTTCGGGAACATCCATAGTCACTGCATCTCATCACACAACTACTATTCCTGAGGTATCAAAATACCATCACTTGCTTCTGCCCAACCAACAGATTCAAATTCTACTCATCAACTTCAGAAATGAACTCCGAACCTTCACAGGTTTCCTTCAGAGATTAATGAAGTTCTTCGTCACTACAGAACTCACTCGAGACGGTATTAGGTCTACAGTCTCAACAGATACACTTCTAACCTCAAACATCAGACTCCAACCAATGGTAGTCGTGTCACACACACTACTACCCCATCTACCTTTATTACTTAAATTGGAAAACCTGAATAGGTTACCCAACAGATAGGTAGAAAGAAATAAATATATTTATATATATTAAAAATTACAAATACGCTCACTCAAGAAAGACACCACTACAGAGCCTAGGTATTCACTCAACCTAATGCTCTGATACCAAGTTGAGACGACCCGACTTTCTTACCACAGAAAATCGCATCATCTTTAAGAAAGAAAGGGATAGAAAAGAGAATAGAAAGAAGAGAAGAAAGAAACAACATCAGAATCTACACAGAGGAACGAATAAATTATATTAATGACATAAATATTACATAGTTTTCACCCATTATCAGAGATACATAGCTAAAACAACACATACTAGACAGTTATAAACACATGTCTAGTTAATACAACTCAATACAACAACTCAAAGAACACACAGCGGAAAACTATATATATCTATACGCGGAAACCTCCTGCTCCATTGCTCCTCCATAATTCGTCAAAGCTAACCTGAATCCTAACCTGAATCACCCTTGACTACTCGTAAAAATTTGAGTACCCAAGAGTTTATGAAAAACAAAAATAAACTCCGGGTCAGACATGGGTCTGGTGTGAGTAACATGTTAAAGTTGCTTAACTTTCAAAAACCTTTTGAAAAGAAAGGTATCACGTAAGACTTCCCACACATAAACATGGAAAAGTTTTTAACTTACGCTAACCAAAACATTTGATAGGAAATCCGATGATATTATAATAGTGTCTAGGGTTTTCAAATAGATAAGAAATAGCCGAAATTGTTACATCTATTAAATTCCAGCTACTAGCCACAAAGTGGGTAATATAATCAAAACCGTTGGCACTTATTGGATTTTGGATTCCATACAATGGCAGAGCTACTGGGGTACCGCCCGTCATAGTACGTGGCCTAGATCAACATACCGAGGATCACTCCCGATCCCCTGCAACATAAAGCCGGACCCATTCCTTACCGAATAGTTCCGAATAAGACAACCCCGTGGTTGTAGCTAGAAACAACCCACACAGCCGAATATAAAGGGACTTCTAGACAGAGGTAAATCTTGCTCTCCAGTGGGTGCGACCCACGAAGCTTTGCTGCACCTCCCCTGTTTTAGCCATTCCTGGTTGATGAGGCTTAAGGCTACGATTACCTTTATAGGACATATCACTTAGAATGCTCATCGTCCACCTGACAATGTTCTGAAAGCATTCAATCCATACAAGTTCGTTCCGGGTTCGAACGAAACCGAAGGCATTATCTCGTTACACTCATTTTGGAATCACCCTCAGAGTCAACGACGATAACCCTTGCACTCTAAATCACCATATCGAATCTATAAGAGCTAATTCCGTCAAACTCATTACGGAATCACCCACAGAGTTATACTGACTCATAGTCCTTACACCTCGAGTCTTCATAAAGCTCCACTTTGATTCACGACCTAATGTTAATTTGGAATCGATGTGGTTTTCGGATATCCAAATATGGAAACCCGATCTCGGTCTCATCGAAAACCAAAGCGTTTCTTTTAAGGTCAAAGTTGTTTTAAAGGTTTAAAACAATTCAATTACAGTATCTGTATACACACAGATAGATAATTCATAAACCATAACCGATAATCAACATTATCACATAACAGGTAATCCACATTATCAATATCAAAAAGATATTCCATATATCACCACCACAATAGATAACCTATGGTATCATCACAATACAATCAAGTCATTCATACCACATAATATCATTTACCTCATTACTGAGATCACAAAGCATCCAAGACAATCAATGACATCCATTCATACATAAGCAAAGATTTACTCATACCATAATATAATTAATTTAAAATGAATTAAATTAATTATCTCCAATTTCTAATTAATTTAAAATGAACTAAACTAATTACTTCATCTATAATTAATTTAAATTAAATTAAATTAATTACTTCACCAATATAAATCTTGCTTACTCAATCATTTAATTGATTACAATAAATTAATCATTCATTATTAATCACCTTAATTAATCACTCTTGATTAATTATCCTTAATTACACTTATGTAATTATCCTTAATTAATTTCACAAAATTAATTATTCTCAACTAAACAGTAATTAACCTTTAATTTCTTTAATTAATTAATTAATCATAATTAATTACATTAATCCTTACTTAATTACATTGATTAATTACCTTTAATTGCCTGTTATTGATTAACTAATCATAATTAATCAACCTTAATTACATCATTAATTAAATAATTAATGATCTTTAATTATTAATTACCTTAAGCAATTATCTTATAATTATTAATCATCACAGATTAATTACCTTTAGTAATTATCTAGCTTAATTACTATATTAAACAAATTTATTATCCTTTAATTAATTACTTAATTAATCCCTTGATCAATTATTAAATAATTAAACCAAATTACCTCACACTTAAACATCTCCACTTAATTAAAATAATGTAATTATTAAACAATTACTTAACTGAGTAATTTCCAAATCATTAATTACATAAAGTAATTATCTTTAAATCTCAAGTGTTTAAAATTAATTAAACTTAATTAATTAAATTAAACAATCTCACTAAACTGAATTAATTACATTAAGTAATTAATTTCTTAATTACTTTATCAAGCAGTTACTCTCTAACCATTAATTGGTTATTATTAAATTAATTAATCTAATTAATTATAAAAATTAACTTTATTAATTAATTGTTAAATAATCCTGGTTAATGACCTTCATTAACCATTCTCTAATTATTTCGTAAAGTAATTAACTTAAATTAATTACAATCTAAATTATCTTTAATCATTTATTAATTAAAGTTAATTATTAAATTAATTAACCTTAATTTAAAACTTTATTACATAATTACTAATATTCATCATCATTAATTAATAATTTAATTAATGATCTTAATTATAAATTGATTAATCATTAATCAATTATTAATTCCAAATTAATTAATTAACTAAATAAATAAATTAATCTTAATTACCTTATAAATAAATTCTAAAACATTAATCTTAATTTAAATTTCAAGATAAAACATAACTTAATTATGTTTAAAACAATTTAATCGAATCAAAGTACTTTTTCAACTATTTTTGAATTTTCATTTAAAATACAAGGTTTAAAATAGAACAATTTAACGCTTATTAAAGTTTAAATAATTTAAAAATTTTTTTTTTAAATTTCAAATCAAACAAGTGCTACATAAAATTTTTAAAGTTAAATTCATTTCAAAATTTTTAGAAACTCCAATTCATTCTTAGTTTAAAACCTTCAAATTTAAATCTTCCTTTTAAACTTAAAACTGAAGTTCATCTTAAACTTAGATTTCCAGATTTTAAATAAATTTTCAAATCTACTCATATTTTTTAAAAACCTTATTATTAAAAAGTTTAAACTATTTTACCAAAACAAACAGTTAATTAAGTTAAATTTCTAAAACTTTTATTTTAATTTTAAAAAATGGGATTTAAATTTAAATCAGAAATTCAAATTTTAATTTGAATTTAAACCTAAACCTTTCTTTAAACCTAAAACTACAAATTTAAAAAATCCTTAAACCCAGTTTTTAAAAAAACCAGGTTTCAACCATGGAAGCAAACACAGAACAACATCCCGAGTCTATACAAATTTACTTCGAGTTAAAAGCTGCATTACTTCGAGTTTTATACCTACTCGCTTCAGGTTCTCTTTCTATTTACTTCGAGCCATCTCTACAACACCCCCATACCCAAAACAGTTCACCAGAATTTCATCGCCGTGCATATTCACGGCGACTCCACCCCTTCTTATCATCATAGATGATCCAACCCCTTCTAGAAACCCACCACTACTCTCACACAATCACCAGATCAATCATTTAAACAAGAATTCACAAATTAGCTCTAAAACCCAAACCTGAAAACATTTTCCAGGTTTTGCCCCAACCTGTCAATGGCAACAGTTCACCATTCTTATCATCTGGCATCCAACCTCTCCGGCCTCGAGTCCCTCTATACACCAACTATCCATTCACCAAAAACTATAACACTCGATCAACCCTACACCTCACACCGACTCAATGCTCAAACCCAATTCAAAACTAGGGTTATATTCTGAAAATCAAAACTGCATCAATTCTAATAAATTAAACCCTCATTTCTGATTTTATAAGAATCTATGTTCCTTTTACTATAACTCAGAAGAATTCTATGTTCCCTCAAGTATCAGATTGCAAGTATTGCTCAAATTCATATTTTTGTGCAAGAACAAACTGTTACTGAGACATACACCTAATAATCCTGATACTTGATTTAAAAATCAAGTTCCAATAAATGTTTTTAGTTTATAAAACTGGGTTTCAATGTTAATATGACTGGATTTAATCAAGATCAACATAAAGTGGTATTACCTATTTTTACACAGATATCACTCTGTAATTTAACTCTTCTATTTTTTTTTAAAATTATTATCTTAATGAAATAACACTTTACTTTATAAGTTTGAATACTAATCTATAATCAGCAAACCCTTTTTATTATTTTAAAACCCAGTTGTTGTCTCAATTTAGATCAATGGTAGGGAATTCATTTAAATAGAATGATAAATCTGGGAACACAGCAAAGTATAATCAACATGCACATTCAATCATAATTACATCAGACCTTATATAAGCACACAAACATATTTTATCTCAAACATTTAATCAAGCAACCTAAATAAAGTTTAAGATTTAAATGTTACTCACCTTTTGATGAATGCAGACCCTCTCTTAAACCCTTATGAATATTGCAGAAAGGATGCAAGCTTGCTTCCTCTGTTTAATATCTGGGTTGCAATCATTATGAAATGCTCATTCTTATAATCTCAGCCTAAAATACATGCATGCAGAAGCTAGATGCAGTAGCTAATTCCTCAAATGCATGCAGATGCTTCCATTTCCAGGTTTAAAATAGAGTGCAGGCTCAATTGATTTTTAGGCAATGCAGATAAATGTTTGAATTTGAGTAAAAATGGGTTTGATTTTGAAGATGTGGAGTATGCAGATTTATTGATTTTAAGAAAACGCAGATTTGATATGAGGAATTAAAGGAATTTGCATTTGAACAAGTTTTAAATTTAATATGAATTATAGGAGAATGAACTGCATTTTAAATACTGAGAACTTATTTGCAGATTTGTGGATTTGAATATGCAAGTATTTGAACAGAATGTATGGTTTTGATTATTGATATGAAAAATGAATTTTGATCTTAGAAGTTTGAAGATTTTCTTTTGATTTAGAAATTGTTGAATATGCATGAATGAAGATGCAAACTATACAAATGTACTCTCAGATTTAAGGAAATAAAAGAAAGATTAAAACTAAATTTTAACACTTGTCAAATGGTTATGCTAATTTTTAAACACATGTTACATGAATGTAACACTTGTCACTTAAAATAATTAGTACTAATTTATAAATCAATGTGTATGTTAGCTTAGTTTAAGTTGTTAGTTTATTTTAAAATATGTGTATAAATTTACAAAAGAAGTAAGAACAAATCATGTTTATAAATAAATATGTACGTATAATAATTAAACAATTAAACAATTTAAAATTTATACCTTTGAATTTAAATTCAAACTAAATTCAAAATCAAATAATTCCAAATCAAGTTATGAATATAAATTCAATTTGAAATAAAAATTACAATCCTATTTAAAACTTATTTATAAAGACAATACAATATCAATATTGTTTTTATAAATATCTTCTTATTAAATTACAATTATTTTAAAAGAAATTATATTTTTATCAATAAAATGTCCATTTTATTAAGTCATAAAACCATTTGTTGAATTTATTCTAAATTTAAAACTCAATCCAATTTAATTTAAACATTTAAATATTTTTCTTATCAATTTTAAAAATCATATATTTATTTATGAAATAGTTTTAAACTCAATACAAATTTAAAACAAAATTTTCCAAATCAAAATGTCTATATTAGAATTTTAAAACATGATTCAATATTAAATTTGAACCAAATTATTTATTTAATTTTGAAAAGCTTAAATATTAAATAAAACAAATTTTCCAAATTACTACAAATATCAAAACTAGAAAATATTCTTTATTTATCAAAATTAAAACAATACCAATTCTATTTAAAATATAAACCAAATATTTATATTGGAAATAGAAATCAATTTATTATTTTTAAAAGATAAAATGACCAATTTAAATATTTACTGAAGAAGATTATTAAATTTATCTGAATAATTATTAACAGAACATCAATATCAAATTAATTTTAACTACAGATTATTAAATTGATATTGTTAAAAATTCGGGGATATTACAAAGAAAATAAAAATAGAACAGAATCTCACATGAACGGAATAACATATATTATTTTAATAATAATCTTTACAGTAGAAAATTTTAAAATACAATATTAGAGTTTAACCTAGATTCAGCCTGGATAGTTGTAAACTTTTGTCCTTACAAAAGCTGAAAAAAAACAAAACAAATATAATAGATGTAGTGGATAATAGAATACGTCCATACGATGATGAAGATCTCTAGCTCTACTCTGGAAACTCCAAGCGTCTTTAGCTAAATATGAAACTACTCGGACTTGACCCCGAGTATTAAAAATACCCAGAACAGGCTTGGTATACCAGCGTTTGATACTTGAAGTTCAAAATGCATAGATCATGACGATGATATCAAAATCTTTGAAAAGAAGGGTATCTTTTAAGACCACGCCCGCACATAAATAGGGACGAGTTCTTTTTCCTTATAATAACCAAAACTCTTTTGTACAAAAATACACTTGATATTATTTATAATGACTTTCCTTTGAAAACACTTTCCAAATAAATTTATTCAAATAAGGTATCAATACTTAGACTAAGTCTAAGGTCATATATTCGGACCAGGTCAACGGAATATACTAGACGGAACATATGATATGAAAAAAGGTAGCTTAAATGTTTGTAAAGCACTATAGCTATTTTGCGGCTACAATTAAAATCGTGAAGCGCGTATTGGAGTTGGATTTCCAACATGATAAGGTACTGGTGGCCTTTTTCTCCAATCCACGTATAACAAACATAGTCCCCACGGTGCCCTAATCGCTTTTCTCAATGATGTCACTTGGGACTGTACTTGCTATACTACTACTGATAATTGGTAGTTCCTTGCTTTTCTCAAGCTAACCACTTTATAAAAATGGGGCGATAAATGCCTTGAGGGATGTTTTTCCCCAAAGGGCCCAACGTATTGGACTCCACTATACATATTTACTTATCCCGAATTTGTGTCTATCAGACCACATAGTATCCCATATCATCTTCCGGGATGTGAGGCTCGTGAGGCTACGTTCAATTTCTTCAAAACCACTCTTTTCTTACAAAACTATGCTTTGATCATAATAGGTTCCACTTTGAATGCCACATGTCATTCCATGTCACATTATTGATTTTTAGAGAAGTATAACTTCCTGAGATCGTTTGTCTTGGGAAAGGGTGTTAAGCTAAAAGAAGTTACCTTCTCCACCACTAACTGATATAAATTTATAGAAACTACTCAAATGTGATTTAGAAGGCAATGTCAAACAAACATCCATACAAGTTCATTTTGGGACTGAACGAAACGGAAGGCACTTTCCTCGGCCATTACTAGGCGAGAAGCCCTTGCAATCCAAAAAAATCTCCACAACGGCGAAACCGCTGCAATAAATAACTCTATAATGCGAGCGACCCAAAGCACGCCAACAAGTCGTTCTCATGCTATGAAGATCCTCAGTCTTCAAATCATCATCTTCAACATGTCTTCGCTTCCGAATGTATACATCGGTTCGAAGTGGTTTTCTGATATGGATCATCCAAATCTGACCCCGGTTCCTTCGAAGCAAATTATCGATAAAAATGTTAAGTTCATATGTGGATATCAATCAACAACCAATTGCTTCATCTTTTATTTAAATCAAATATCTTTCTACATTCGTTTCAATATGTTCCATTTTCTTTTCAAGAGTATATGGAATCATTATGTAACGACCCGTATTTTCGGCTATTTTAAATTATCAAATTTAGTGCATTTATTGGATAGATATGGGTAGAAATGAAATTTAATGATTTATTTATATTCGTTTGTTGTATAATTAGATTTTTTAAAATATAATTTTGGAAATTATTTGAATAATTTGATTTTGGATTTAAAATGATGGAAAATGACATCAGAATGTTATTTAATGTTATTCAAAATATGAACGAAGATGGATAATATTTAAAATTGGATTTAAATGTGAGTAATTTTAAATTTGAAAATTTATATTTTAAATTGACGAATAAAAACAGCCATTTTGGCCATTGTCTTGGATTTTGACAGAACTAGTTTCATCGGATCCGTAATAGTGAATTATTGTAGGATTTCAAGTTTCGTAGCGTTCGAACTTCTCGTTTGGTCGTGCGAGCTTCGAACGCATAGAAATTCAATTTCGAATTTAGTTAAAATAATAGACTTTGAAAGCTATCTTCTGCATACGATCGAATTAGGACTCGAAACTAGTTTCATTGTGTTTGAAACGGGGGTAAAACATAAGGAATGCCTGACGTCACGTTTAGTTTGGAGTTTGGGTTTGCGCGGGCGATTCGGGCTAGATATTTTCAGTACATTGTAATTGTTTATTTTCTTCTATCTAGCTCGTTCAAACACTCCACATTTTTCCCCAAAACCATGCCTATTCCCTCGTCTCTTTTGAATTAGCGGCAGATCTAATAAAAAAAACCGTGGATCAAAAAAATATACCAAATAAAATAAAATGGTCGCGATCAGAAATTCATCGAAGCGAGATTGGTATCTCGACCTGAAATGGCGGAGGGTGGAACGAGCTTGCTCGCGCGCGTGCATGGAGGAATGAGGCGACGTTGGAGGGGGAGCGACTGACTGTGTGTGAGCGACAATCAGAAGTCGCATACGGTGGCTAGCGAATGTAGTCACATCGCGACTGGTGGTATTAGGGTTTTTGGTGCGCTTGCGATTAGAGAGGTAGGCTGGCGGTGCGGTGCAACTTGGAGTCGTGGCTATCGTCGCTGGTGATCTCGAGGGTTTCGGTCACTTGAGGCGGCACAATTTCTGAGCAAGGAGGCTGAGCGCGATCTTTGCAGCAACGAATGTGAGTGAAGGTGAGGCTTATAATTTTTATTAGTTATTTTAGTGTTAATTAAATTTTTTACAATTACCGTCATATTAATTTTATTGTATCGTGTTTGCAAGAGGCCCGTTTGGACGAAGCATATTACATTGAATTTGTATCGGTGAAGACTACAGCTTGGAGTGGTGGTATAATTTATTTGAGGCTGGAATTTATTTTCGGTTTCAAATAGAAGAGGTGAGTGTTTTACGCTCACAATTGACTGAAATACTTTTATGTTGGCTAAATTTATTTCGTGAAGTGACTGAAAATTTATTGATCGCTGATTGATAAGTTTAATTGATATTTAATTGACATCTGAATTAAATGATGAATTTGAAAATCGACAGTTGGAATTGAATAAGAATTTAACTGCTAGTAAAATTCCCGAAGTATAGATAAATAGGTTGATCATTATGATTATTGTCTAGTTGGATGATTGGTTGTGATGGATGTTATTGGTTAATATTTGATTGTTTATTTATTTTGATATATCATGCTATCATCTTGTATATTATTTATTGCATATAAAACTATAAACTGAATTATTTCGAATATATTAAGAAATAGGTTGAAACGATATATACCTATGAAATCTATTTGGATTGAAATAATATATATCCATCCTTGAAATTAAATTTTTCGAACTCCAAGCGAAGCATGCCGGCTGGCGTTTCAAGGGTTTACCCTGCGTTCCGAATGCAATGGAGCATGTTTCGGATGCCAATTCGATCATCTGTGCGAGTTACGGCAATAAACGATCGATTTGAAATTAAACCGATTAAACGAATTTTCTATGCGTTTTGGCTTGCCCGGACAAACGGTAAATCCAATTGACACGAAATTTGATACCTTACAACAATATCACGTTACGGATCCGATGAAACTAGTTTCGTCGAAATCCGAGACTTTTTGAAAAATGACTATTTTAACTCGCCAAATAAATATTAAAACAATTTCGATGCGTTTCGAGTTGCCATGGTCAAACGAAAACTCCGATTGCTACAAAAATTGAAATCCGACAATAACAAACTATTACGGATCCAATGGAACTAGTTTCGCCCAATTCTGAGACTGTTCGAAAATTGGTTATTTTCAGTCGATAATTAAATATTAACATATTCAATTTTCACAAATTAATTTTAACTTCGATTTTAAAAGTCCTATAACATCTCTATAACTTCAATATGATAAAATAAAATTTTATAAATCATTTTCAATCATATTTAACCCAATTTTCAATTTTTTCTGTCATTTCAACTATTAAGTTATCGATTTAATTATCCAATTAAATCCAATTATTCAAAATAAAATATATTTGACTTATAATCTTACTTATTAATATTTAAAATCAATTAAATACACAAATTTTAATTGACAAAAATTCTGGGTTATTACAAATTTAAATTTTGATAGTGATATTGTATTCAAGCAAAGCGCTCATAATTTTCGATAGAAAATTCGAAATTTATGATTTAGTTTTAAAAGTTAATCAACTTAAACATTATGATTGAAATTTTACATTTTTTATAAATTCATAAAGAAAAAAATCAAATTTTTAAAAAGAAAAAAAGGTTCAAAAGTTAACTCGACGGTTAACAATTGTAACCATTGGCATATAAGTTAAGAAAGAAATGATCTATGGAATTTGAATATGTGACTCCCCACCTCTATGCTCACAATAACAAAGGTTATTATAAGGAATAACGTCTGCTATTGCGAAGAATAAGGCTTGTTAGAAGCGGCCATCCATAAGTTATGCCTTAGACGAGTATTGATTACACCGATAGGAGTTGTATAAATTACTCCAAAAGATATATATTCAATCCGAATCTAAAATGAAACTATGGTGGCTAAAGAAAAATTCAGAACAACTCATAATAACAACAACACTGATAGTGTAATCACATCAGAACAGAAATATCAGATATATAGCGGAAGACAAGTCTAGAATACAAGCTACAACAATCGATAGTTCACATGAACCAAATGTACATATACATATACATCAACATGCATAAGACGAGAATCAAATAACCAAAAGAACTCTTCGAAGGCTGGACAAAAGATGATGTGAGATCCCAAAAGCTGAAGCTGCAACTAAATCAGAGATAGCGACTATCCTGAAATAACTCGGTCTGACCCGAGTATTATTTAAAAGAAAATAATAAACGGATCAGTCTAATTTATTCTTAGAAGTGAGTGCATCATAAACAACATCAAGCAAAATAATAATAATCTCGAATGAGACTATTCAACATAAGAAATCAACATAGTTTAAATGAAGAAATCACATCAAACTCCATCAAAATCAACTTTCAAATTCACAATTGAATTTAAAACAACAATTCACAAAATCTAGAAATTAAAAATAGATAACTAGAAAATCAACATAAAAGTGGATCGATCCTAGCAGATGGCGAGTTTTAGCTACGTCGCACGTGCATCTCAAATGGCCGAAGCTTACCAAGAAATATAATTTTTGGCGCCCAAAAAATGACCCGAAGGTCCAAAAAATGACCCGATGGTCCAACAAAGTGGCTCGAGAGTCCAACAAAATCATCAAAATCATCAAACAGCAAATATTTCAATTAACGAGTCCGGAATTAACCGAAATAGTAAAATTATGGTTCCATACTCCACACTTTTGCTAAATCGTTTAAATCTCTTCATCGTTTCCTTGAAAGTGCAAAATTGTGTATTTTGTTAAATAACATTTTACGTTCTCAAACGGACGAGTACAGAATTAAGAGGATCAGTAAAACTAAGGGTTCATAGTCCTCAGTTTTGCTAATGTGTTTAAATCGATTCCTCACTCTTTTGAAAGCGTAAGATGTAAAGATTTTAAAACAATTTTATTTAAAACGATTTTTAAAACCCGTGAACAAAACAGCAGCAATTTCGACGATGAAATTGCGCATCACAAAACACCGTAAAACCGGATACCAAATCAGCGTTGCGGGATGACTGCTTAAAAAATTCATTTTAAATTAACGGTTACTGGCGTTAAAATAACAGTAATTTATATTCATCAAATTTTCGTCAAAACAACACGCTTCAAAATATAATACCAGCACAAAAATTCCGTTATAAAAATAACGGCAACAAAATACGTTTTAAAACGTAACGCCGGTTCAATGCAAATTTTACGTCAGACTGCACTTTCGCTATGATTTAATCAAAATATTTGATAGCTTGGCACTAGCATCCCAAACGATGCTGTCAGTACTTATATGCACTAAACCAATGTAAACTTAAGTGACCAGTACACATTTTATTCAATGAAATTACAAACCTTTGAACCAAATTTGAAACTAAACTGGCTACAGATTTAAACATCATCATTTTTTTCCTGGATGTATGCAAAGTGGAATGCAACAGAGGAAAGGCTTAAGTGAACTACACATGTTTTTCCCAATTGCAATGTTTTACAGTCCAATAAGGCTAAAACTCTTGTAATTTGTAAAACGTGATATATTAACATGCATAACACATTCTGACGCTAGAAAGAAAACCCACCCAACCTGAAAGCGAACCCAAATGATATGTCTCAGTGCTATCAAATTATGCACGCATGTAGATGGAACTTTAAAAACACATGAACTATATAATGTGTCCAAATTAATGGATACATATATGCACGCATGTAGACTGCACTTTAGAAACGCATGTAGAATTAAAACAACAAAACACTATTCACTAAAGAAGAATTTGCATATGAGTCTAAATTAATGTGTACAATTACACACCGCTTTGTTTTTAAACATGCAACCTGGACTATATAATTTATGCATGAAACTTGATTTAACTGGCAACCAAGCATAGATGCATGGCTAAAACATGTCAGAAAATAGAGTGACACGGCATGTAAACAAACATGAAATACATCAGACCTATAACTTGCGCGACATCTACCACTCCCCCTGAACAACAAAGCACGCATGAACACACGAGGGGACCTGTGCACCTCATTTTCAGGCAAAACAAGATGGCAAAGTGAATGAACAAGACTCAAGTGGTAACAAATAGATCAGTGAAAAGCAAAAGATATAGTGGCAACAAATAGATCAGTGTCAAGCAAAAATCAAGTGAACCGAGATTCGATACCAGTTTTAAAACAAACTGTTATGAAAATATATGAACCCGCTCACACACGTTCGTGACAAAAATATAAATCAGGGATGTGAGTTTTCTGCACTCACCTTTCTTTGTTTCACTGGCAAGAAGGAATCCAAAAGAGAATAATTTTGTGAGCTACCATTAATGAGCCCCTTGAGAAGTTGAAAAAAATGAGCAAGAATTTGTTGCCGAGATATTTTTTTTCAATATTTATGAACAAGTCAGGGAACGATGTATACTGGCCATCTATTTTGTACACTTTGCATTTAATGAAACATGCTTAAGAGAAGCAAAGAAAGATAAAGGACGTGCAAAAAATGATGAAAATGATAAAATAACAAAAATGCTCACTGGCTCTTATGAACCAGAGGTGACAACAATGCAATTTGTTTACATATTTTGTTTTAAAACTTTGCTCCCAGCAGGGCAACTAATACGATCCAACCTTTGTTTTACAAACTTTTAAACAAGTATATTGTAAAAAAAAATTTATCATGAAAAACACATGGCTTGTTACAAAGATTATGATAGTGAATAATGTGTTCACTTTGCTTTGAGATGGACCAATATTCACATATACACGTGAATGCAAATGCAGTCTAATTCCAACGTGCCACTACTGGAAAATATGCAACTGACTTTGCAATGAATTTGTATCATTATTATTTTTCGAATTTTAATTATTTAAAATTTCTACTTAAATTATTTATTTCGATAGTAATTCAAAAATCACGGTCGTTACAGATTTTTAAAATATTTATTACGACGGTAATAAAATCACGGTCGCTACAGACTCTCCACCATATAAAAATCGGGTCCCCGCAATTTTCATACTAGAAGCAGTCAATAACATAAATAATTCATCTCAACAAAGATTCAAAATAGAAAAATGGATATGAATGCTCACCTCCACCCGAAGAGGAGAGAAAACCCGGATAAGAACGCTCGATGAATTCTCTAGTTTCCGAAGTACAATCTTTGGGGTTTACGGACCATTGAATCTTCACGGGCGGAACTTCTTTGTTCCGAAGGTGTTTAACCTCCGAAGCTAGCACACGAATATGATTTTGCACAATAGACAAGTCAGGTGAGATCTCAAGATCTTGCAACATAGGAGGATCAATAATGGAATTTGACTCTTGAAGACATCGAGGAAGATGAGATATACAAAATACGTCGTGAATTCCCAAAAACTAAATAGGTAGCTATATACGAAAAGCAACAGGGCCAATACGTTCCGTAACAGAAAACGGTCCAATATAACGAGGAGCCTATTTCCCGGAGCTACTAAAATGCAGCACACCCTTCATCGGGGAAACACGAATGAATACAAGATCCCCAACAGAAAATTCCAAAGGCTTCCTACGATGATCGGCATAAGATTTCTGCCTATTCTGAGCCTCCTTCATTCTCTGTCTAATAATATCTATCCACTCCGAAGAATCACGAATATAATCGGGGCCGAGAACTAACTTTTCCCTCGATTCCAACCAACAAGACGGTGATCGACACGGCCTTCTGTAAAGAACTTCGAAAGGAGCCATACCGATACTGGATTGAAAACAATTTTTATAAGAGAACTCAACAAGAGATAAGTGGTCTTCCCAACTACCACCAAAATCAAGAATGCAAGCTCGAATGAGATCTTCCAAAACGTGATTCACCCTTTTAGTTTGACCGTCAGACCGTGGATGATAAGCTGTACTGAGATTGAGCTTAGTGCCCAAAGCTTTCTGAAGGCTCTGCTAGAATTCACTAGTGAAAAGCGAATCTCTGTCACTAACAATAGAACTAGGCACACCATGAAGTCGATTGACTTCTTTAATAAATAGCTTAGCCACCAAAGGAGCAGTCCGATTGGACTTGATAGGAATAAAATGGACTAATTTAGTCAATCGGTCAACAATCACTCAAATACTAGTATGGCCCGACCTCGAACGAGGTAGACCATCAATGAAGTCCATGGAAATATAATCCCATTTCCATAATGGAATCCCAAGAGGCTGCAAAAGACCACTGGGATGCTGGTGTTCTGCTTTAACAAGTTGACAAGTCATGCAACGACTTACATAACTTGCAATATCATGCTTCATACCCTCCTAATAGTATAAGCGTGTAACGACCCAAAATTTTCGATCCCGAAAATTCCAGAGAGTTATGAAAAAGAAGAAAGAGATAGAAGAAGAAGAACAGAAACATCAACAACTCACATTCGCAGCGGATAAAATATAATAATAAATAATAATAGTTTACAAAAGAATATTATAACTGTCGGTTATATTTAATATACATCAGAGTTTCACATAATATACAATCACTGGAAATTTACAATTATCATGACCCAGATTAACAATAATATAAATACAGCGGATATACTCTATACGATATTGCCACCAGCTCGCCTCTTGAGCTCTAGAACGTCCTAACGTGAAAATCTATAATACTCGGTCTGACCCGAGCATTACACCAAAGTAACAACCGGGTCAGGCTGGAAAACAGCGTGAGTAAATCCATCTATTATGAAATACAACATCATAAAACTTACATAAACCCGGGTAACTAGTATCAAATTTACAATTCACAATTTGTTATAACATCTCTTATGTAACACATCAATTTCTAAGTACAAAACTTAGATTAAATGATCCAATCCACTTAAGTTATTCCATTCCAGCCTATTTATTTTACATATCAATCTATAAAGAATCGAAGTGGTTTCGGATATTTCAAATAGCCGACTCCGGTCTCTTTGAATCCAATGTCATCTTAACCCAAGTTATTCAAGTAGTAATAAGATAAAATTTTAAATAGAATGTCACTTATACACTCAATTTATCATCGCTAAATAACTACATTATCACTGTTCATCTAATCATATCGTATCACAAACGTTTCATATCAGAGATATCCACTAATTCAAGGCATTTACAACATTCAATCATCCACAAGCAAGATTGATCGCTTCCAAAATTAATTTAATCAATCCCTAATTAAATTAATTACTAATCTTTAATCACTTCGATTATCCTTACTTAACATTAACTAATTACAAACAAATTAATCATCTTTTAGTTATCCATCATTAATTAATCTTCCTCGATTAATTATAATTTAAATTACATTAAGTAATTAACTCTTAGTTAATTACAAAAACTAATTATCCTTCCCCAATTCTCCTTAATTTCTCAATTTAATTGTCCTTTAATCACTTCCATTGATTAATTACCTTTCAATTAATCACACTTGCAATTTATTAACCCTTAATAATCTGTCTTATTTAATCCATACTTTAATTAATTACACAATGTGATTAATTTTCAATTACTTCCATTAATTAATTTATCGTTCAAGTAATTAACTAATCTCTAATTGCCAAATAATCAACCTCAGTTAATTTATTTATATTCCCTTAATTAGTTATACCAAGTAATCAATTCTTAATTACTTCTACTAAGTAATTATCCTTTAATTACTTCTCTAAAGTATTAATAAATTTATTTTTAATTAATTAATTAAATCAATTAATTATACTTAAATTTCCTTCATCAACCTAACTAATCTCACATTATTAAAGCCTTAACTAATCTTAAGATAAAATATTATTCTTATTGATGAGTTATTTATCATTTACATGAATTTAAACATTTCATTTCAATAATTAACTTACATAATTAAATCATGTAATTGAGTTTAAAAAAAATAACATTTTTGCTTAACAGTTTAAGTTTAACGAACCATAAAACTTCTTAAATCAAAATAGTTTAAACACATATCATAAAATAGTTTAAACCGAGTTCAAATTTACAACTCAAACTTGTTTAAAAACATGCTCAACCCCTGCTTTGGTTTTGACCCTCACTTGACTCGAGACCTGACTCGAATTTCTAATCATCCTCCATTTAATTAAAATTTAGTCCGAGTTTTTACTTTCAAACTGGAAGGACAACACTCTCGCGTGCAACTCGTCGAGTGGCCCGAGTCTATCATCGTGCAAATCACAACTCAACCCGAAGTGGAACTTCTTCTTCTCAAATGTCTAAACCCAGCCTCTTCTGATAAGTGAAACACATGTACACGTGTACAGGTGGTCGCCAGTGACCTGATCACTTCCCCTATCGTCGACGAGTCACCCAACACACCCACCATCGATTCCGAACATCCACTTCGATCTTCAAGTTGAAAACAAAAATCGATCCTTCAAGTTGAACGTAACAACAACCTACGATCGAAAAATATCCCCTCTCCGATGATCTTGACGATGAGATCACTCACCTTCAAATCAGAGGATAACCATCACTCCCAGCTTCAATTACCCCCCCATCGCGATCGAACCCTGCACTTCACCCACGTCGGAAATTTCTCGACATCAACGTCGTACAAATCTCTCCATAAAACCCTAACCCGTCTCCGCCTCGACGCCTTGATCACCAGAAAAACCTCTACCCATTTTTGCTGTGACCCC
The DNA here is from genome assembly GCA_030765085.1 of Allium cepa. Taxonomy (NCBI): domain Eukaryota; kingdom Viridiplantae; phylum Streptophyta; class Magnoliopsida; order Asparagales; family Amaryllidaceae; genus Allium; species Allium cepa. The sequence continues at coordinate 602,309,949 of CM060945.1, read as the reverse complement.
CGTTCCCCAAGCTATCTCCAGTAACATACTCAACCACCTAAACTTCACCCATCACCGGTAATCGCCAAAAGTTCCATTTATGATCAAACCCAATTTCCGCATTCAAAATTGAACTTAAAATTCTGATTCTTACCTTAAAAAAATCTTAGTTTCCAAAGTCGTTTTAGGATATATGTTAACCTCGCCTCGGCCGTGGCTCACCGATCCAAGATAATAAACGACCTAACACTCTGCCGACTTAACAAAGGATGCCGACCTGAGGCTCGAATGGACACCGACCTAATTACCTAATGCCTTAATGGAGACCGACCTAACGCTTTACCGACTTAACAAAGGATGCCGACCTAAGGCTCGAATGGACACCGACCTAACTACCTAATGCCTTAAAGGAGACCGACCTAACGCTTTGCCGACTTAACGAAGGATGCCGACTTAAGGATCATGGAGATTCCGACCTAGGACTTACAAGAGTCTACTGACCTAACACGTTTTCCGATCGAACTACTCAAGTTATTTGCCGACCTAACTGTTAAGGATAAATTGGTTCACACTGGAGTCGTGACCGGCTTACGACTCATAATAAGACATGACCGACCTAAGGGTACGAAGGAGGAAGTAGTGCAACAGTTCAATGCGCGTCACGATAACTCGACAGCGACTTGGGACTTAGGATTTGGGGCCAGAAGAATATGCGCCTCCCATTTAAACCATAGGCCGTGCATAGGTGAGAAGCAGCGACCTATGACCTAGCCTAACCTGGAGCCGACTCAACTCATCTCGGCAGCTACCTACAACTTGACACCGGAAGCCCCTATAAATATGCGACCACCTCCAACATTCAAAGGACCTTTGGGAGGAGATCATTTTCTTCAAGAGATTGAAACTTCGCCATCTTCAAAGAAATCTATACTTCATCTCTTCAAGCTCACGCAAGACATTTAGACCAAACTTCGCACGAAGATTCGACATATTCAATCATGGATTCAAAGAACTCTTTCACGACGAAGTCTTCTCTAGCTACTTGTCTTTTTTTTGAATTGAATTGAATTGTAATTGAAAGAGATTGTAACAAGTTGTAATTCAGTCGGCAATAAGAAGAATTGAAGTGGACGTAGGCTTGATCATAAGCCGAACCACTATAAACTCTGTGCTCATTTACTGCATTTTCTGCTACTTACTGTTATCTCTTGATTCCCGTATTCACGGGTGGTGCTTTCACAACTATACTTCACACACCGGGGTGTTAGCGTTAACATTTTTGGTGCTTTCACTGAGAAGATCGAACTCAGGCGAATTATCATCATTGCTCCACAAAAGTTTGTTGAAGTAATCTCTCTGAAGACTAGAAGTTTATCTGAAATCATGGCTCCGGGGAGAAGGAGTGGATCTGTTAGATCTGGAAATGTTCAAGAGGGAACCTCCGCTTCCCCAGTACGTAATCAAGCCACTCCACCTATTGGGGTTACAAAAGCGGAGTTGGATGCTGTAATCTTAGGGCTGAACCAGCAGATAAATGCCCAGAATGCACAATTGGAGGCTCAGAATGCCCAAAATGCCCTAATTTTGAATAAGTTGAAGGATTTGCTTGGGGCAAACCGTCAACCAACGGGTAATGAAAGGAACTTTGCTGGCAACGTTCATGATGCTGAAGAAAGAAACATTCCGGAGAGGGCTGCCAGCCCCTTTGAGCAGACACTTCCTGAAGTTTATGGATCTAAAGCTCGAAATGATGAGGGGTATCTTTCTGAAATGGTTCGACAAATCATGAAAGAGAGCATGCAAAGGGATGAAGACGGGAAAGAATGGGGTTTCGCTCCAAGTAAAACCCCGTTTACCGAAAGGATCTTAAAGGCTGAATTCCCGAGGAAGTTCATCCCTCCAACTATTCCAGCTTACAAGGGGACAAGTGATCTGAATGAATTCTTGTATAAGTATGATTGGCACATGACAGGTGCCAAAGCTTCTGATGAAATAAAGTGTCGATATTTTCCTGTATATTTGGAAGGTGTAGCTCTGCTTTGGTTCACCAAGCTACCAATCCGGTCTATAGATCAGTTTTCTGAGCTAACCCGGAAATTCAAGGAGCAGTTCAGACTATATGCTTCAAAAGCCAAAGATATCATGTCGTTGTCGAGTTTAGGACAGAATCCAGGGGAAACTATCAGATCTTTCTTGAATCGCTTTAATATAGCGCTGGCCGAGGTAGACAATGCAGAACCACGGATGATCTTGACTTATCTGATGAGGGCCATCGACAAGTCGAGCGAATTTGGAAAATGGCTTAACATGAAGGAACCAAATTCCCTTGAAAAATTCTACAAGAAAGCAGATGAGTTCATACGCCTGGAAAGCCGTCCTGTACCAGTAAAGGCAGTATTGGAAAAAGCTGAAGATAACGTTGCTACTCCACGCAAGAATGAATCTGTAGGACAGAAAAGGGAAAATAATGATGGGAAGAAACAGAAAAATCTGAAGAAGCCTCGTTCCTTCAAGCCATCGGACTATACTCGTTTATCAGATACGCCGGTGCGTATTTACCTTGCCACTAAAGATTCTGTTGATTATCCTAAACCTCCCGTTCTGAGAACCGGGAAAAAAGCTGTACAAAGCGGGAAGTTTTGCCGCTTCCATAATCAACCCGGTCATGATACCGATGAATGCCGCCAATTGAAAATTTTGATTGAAGAGTTGATAAGGGAAAACAAGCTGCAGCAATTTGTGGAAAAGAATAGCAGCAATCCTGCTTCGTCTAGTCAGGGGCAACGAGCTCCTGCTCATCAACCCAGGACAAGTGAGAAGGCTGCAGGGCATGAATCCGGAAGGCCTGTTATCAATGTCATTACGGGAGGACCTCACCCAGCAGGCAGGAGCTGGGGTGAGATGGAAAGGTATACCTGGGCTTTGAAATATGTACCGGCCGAAGAAGATGTCTTTGTTTTGGAAGATGCTACGCCCCTGAAACAACAAAGAACTTTCAATGATGATATTGTGTTCAGAGCCAGGGATTCCACAGGTGTTGAAGCTCCTACCTTGGATCCCTTAGTCATCTCGGCTGGTATCGGGCCAGCTATTGTCAGAAGAGTTCTCATTGATTGTGGCGCATCCTGCAATATCCTCTTCAAGAAAACATTCGACCAAATGAAGATCCCTATGGCTGATGTGCAAGCCTCGTCGCAGAAAATCGCTGGCTTCACTAGGGAGCCAAAACAGCCAAAAGGAACCGTTGATTTGCTTGTAGAACTTGGAGAGGGAGAAAGAAAAGTAGTCCACAAGCAAACTTTTATGATTTTCGACGAATTTTCTGCTTAAAATGCTTTCCTTGGCCGTCCAACTCTTGCAGCGTTCAAAGCTGTTTTGGCCCCATGGTGCCTCACCATTAAATTCCCCACAGACAATGGAGTGGGAGTTATAAAAGGGGATCAAAATGCTGGGCGGGAGTGTTATCTGACAGAGCTGCGAGAAGCAAGGAAAAGAGAAATGGGAAAGGATGCGGCAACCCCAGTCCGCATCAAAGAACCAGCCTTGTAGCAATTACAGGGCAGACCCTGCACTGGCGAGTACAGCGGAGCACGAAAAGAGATGGATCCTAGAAAGCCAGTGCAGGGGAGAATAGAGTGGTACCAGTGGAAACGACAGTACCAGTACCTGTTGACCCAAAGGACCCAAATAAGGTGTTGAATGTGGGTTCACAACTTAATGTGTCAATTCAGAATATCTTAATATCTTTTTTAAAAGCAAATTTGGATGTTTTTGCTTGGACTCATGCCGATATGTGCGGAATATCCCCAGAAGTTGCAGTACACGCTCTGAATATTGATCCAAAATTTACGCCTGTGAAACAGAAAAGGAGAACTCAAGGTCCAGAAAGGTCAGCAGCATTAAAAGAAGAAGTTGATCGGCTCATGGAAACTAACTTTATCAAAGAATCTACCTATCCGAATTGGGTTTCAAATCCAGTGCTGGTTAAAAAAGCCAACGGAAAATGGAGAGTGTGCATCGATTTTTCAGATCAAACAAGGCCTGCCCCAAAGACTGCTTCCCATTGCCCAGGATCGATCAACTGGTAGATGGAACAGCGGGACATGAATTGTTATCTTTTATGGATGCCTACTCCGGATATAACCAGATCATGATGCATGAGCCAGATCAGGAGGACACGAGCTTTATCACTGATGTTGGTCTTTACTGCTAACAGAGTTATGCCCTTCGGGCTGAAGAATGCGAGGGCAACCAACCAAAGACTTGTTAATGCTATGTTCAAACCGCAATTGAGCAAGACTATGGAAGTCTATGTTGACGACATGTTAGTAAAGTCTAAGAAAGCAGTGGATCACATAGAACACTTAGCAGACATGTTCGCAGTCCTCCGGAAATACGGAATGAAGCTTAACCCTTTAAAATGTTCGTCTGGAGTGGAGTCCGGAAAGTTCTTAGGTTTCATCGTGAGCGCTAGGGGCATTGAAGCTAGTCCAGCTCAAATTACCGCCTTAAAAGAAGTCAAAGCTCCTAGAACGAAGAAGGAATTGCAAAGTCTCAACGGAAAAGTCGCCGCCTTGAGTCGGTTCATTTCCAAAGCTACTGATATATGCATCCCATTCTTTGACGCTCTAAAGAAAGGAAAGAAAAACTTTGATTGGACTCCCGAATGCCAAAAAGACTTTGATGAATTGATTCGCCATATGGAAACGCCTCCAATACTTTCTAGGCCCGGCGATGGTGAGGATCTTCTTATATACTTGGCAGTATCATCTCATGCTTTAAGTGCAGCGCTGATACCAAAAGACAAGAGGATTCAACATCTGGTTTACTATATCAGCAAAAGACTCACTAGGGCAGAGATGAATTACTCCAAGTTGGAAAAACTCGCCTATTGCCTACTGATTGCATCGAGGAAGTTGAGGCAATATTTCCAAGCTCATCCTATCAGAGTCCTCACTGATCAACCTTTAAAGCAAGTCCTGTTTCGCCCTGAGACTTCGAGTCGTCTTCTAAAGTGGAACATTGAACTCAGTCAATATGACATCACTTATCACCCCTGAAAAGCAATCAACGGACAAGCTTTAGCGGATTTCATCGCAGAATTCACAGATAAGGGTAACAGTGGGGAGGAAACAATCGATGATTCCCCAATCCAATGGAAGTTATATGTTGATGGCGCAAGAAATGACTACTGTTCTGGAGCCGGGGTTGTACTTGAAACCCCTGAAGGTTGGTCATTATGCTATGCACTAAGATTGGAATTTCCTTCAATGAACAATGAAGCAGAATACGAAGCTCTTATCGCTGGCTTGAGAATTGCTAAAGAACTAAACATCCGAGCATTACAGATCTTCAGTGATTCTCAGCTTATTGTATGCCAAGTCAAGAAGGAATTCCAAGCAAAAGGGGGAAATCTGCCTGCCTACTTGCCAAAGGCCTGGGAACTCCTGTGTGACTTCGACCACTGCACGATAAGCCATATTCCTCGAGAAGAAAACATGAAAGCAGATTCTCTCGCAAAGTACTCTAGCATAGGCGAAACTCAATTTCTGGGGTTTGCTCCAGTGGAAGTCCTGTCGGCTCCGAGCATTAGTGAGATGGATATTGATTGGATCATGAGCGTGTCTCAAGATCAAGAATCATGGATGACTCCAATAACAGAATATCTACTCAATGGCTCTTTACCGAAAAATTCAAAAGAACGACAGAAGCTACTGAGGAAAGCCTCTCGCTATATAGCCAGGATGGCCAATTATATAGACGGGGATTCTCAATGCCATTACTTCGATGTGTATCCATGGAAGAGTCCAAAACAATCCTAGCTGAGGTGTATGGGGGAGAATGTGGTGATCATTTAGGTGGTCAAACTTTAGCAAAGAAGATTCTCCGATACGGATATTTCTGGCCAGAAATTAATCGAGATGCAGCAGACTATTCCCGAAAATGTGACAGATGCCAAAGATTTGCCAAAATTCCTAGAGCACCTTCTACTGAACTCACACAGATGGTCAGTCCATGGCCGTTTGCAATATGGGGGATAGACCTTGTAGGACCTTTACCAACTGCCAAATCTGGAATCAAATATGCCATTGTTGCTGTAGATTATTTTACTAAATGGGCAGAAGCTGAACCACTGGCTACTATCACCTCTAAAAAGATGATAAGTTTTGTGACTAAAAGTATCATTTGCAGGTATGGTGTGCCTCAAAAGATAATTACAGACAATGGTACTCAGTTCGAAAGTGAAGAATTCCAAGATTTTTGCAAACGATTCAAAATCCGAAAAAGCTTCTCAGTAGTAGCTCATCCGTAGGCAAACGGGCAGGTGGAAGCAGTAAACAAAATTATCAAGTCAACCATCAAGAAGCAACTCGAAAGAGCAAAAGGTGGTTGGGTCGATAAGCTACCACTAGCACTATGGGCATACAGAACTACCCACAAAACTGCGACTGGGCATACTCCGTTTTCATTGGCATACGGGTCAGAAGCAATGATTCCGGTAGAAACAGAAGTCCCTTCACATAGAAGAATCCATTTCAATCAAGCGGAGAATGAAAAACTACAGCTTGAGGCATTAGATCTCCTTGATGAAAAAAGAGAAGAGGCTGAGCTCAGAATCACAGCTCATCAGCAAAGGATAGCTAGACATTTCAATTCCAAAGTTCGCCAACGCAACTTTGAGATTGGAGATCTAGTCCTGAAGAGAATCATGATGGCGACAGGTGTGTTTGGGCCAAATTGGGAAGGACCATATGTCATAGGTCAGAAGCTTCTTGACGGCACATTCAAACTCGCTACTGTCGAAGGAGATCAAATTCCAAGGGCTTGGAACAGCAATCACTCGCGTCCATACTTTACTTGATAGCTTTGTTGAAATATTGTAAAAAGAATTATGAATGTATGATTCTTGTAATTGAAAGCAATTGTAAAACCGATGCAAGTGAATAATGAAAGACTATAAAGTTGATGTAGGCCCAAATTCTTGGTCGAACCACTATAAATCTTATGTTTCTTATTATTATTACATGTTTGCTTTATTTTCGATATGAAAAGTAAATTAAATGTATTGCTTAAATGTCGATTTAAATTTTTGCACACAATGAAAATAAAACTTGCACATTACAAGACCAAGTGATTCTAGTTATCATTCAGCAAACAAATTTCGAGTCACAAAAGTCCCCAATTCAAATCCTAGATAGGAAGTGCTTCAATTGAACGGTCAATGATTTCGCCGGAAACGGGCCATTGCTCATAAATTGAGATCGTTTGAACAAACAAACATCCAATTAAGAAGCTTATGCCCGTTCTCGTGAACTTGCCTAACAATGAAGTACACTTCTTTGGATTAAACAAACTACTTGTTAGAGAAGGGAGTGTGAGCTTGAAAAGAAAAACATAGGATCGCTGAAAAGGCATAAGCAAGTAGACAAGGAACAACTAAAGCGCTCTTCGGAGGCACAAGCCCTCTTCGGAGGCACAACTCTTCGGAGGATAAAGACCTCTAACGAGGCATACGCCGCAAAAAAGAAAGTTCTCTACTCAACAAAAAAGATTGGAGGAGTCATGACCCTCCAACCATGAGAGAGTAACTTCCAGGCAATAAAAGCCCTCTTCGAAGGCCCATTTCACCAGGAGTTGAAGTGCGACAGCCGCTCTTCGGAGTTTCACTTCACCAGAGCCGAAATGCAAAACAAAATGAAAGCCCTCTTCGGAGGCCCATTTCACCAGGAGTTGAAGTGCGACAGCCGCTCTTCGGAGTTTCACTTCACCAGAGTTGAAATGCAAAACAAAATAAAAGCCCTCTTCGGAGGCCCATTTCACCAGGAGTTGAAGTGCAACAGCCGCTCTTTGGAGTTTCACTTCACCAGAGTTGAAATGCAAAAAAAAAGAAAAAAGAAAGAAAAAGAGAGAGCCTCTCCCAAGGGGAAGAAACAAAAAGACCTCTTCCAAGAGGCACAATAAGACAGAAAGACCTCTTCTCAGAGGCAGAAATGAAAAGACCTCCTCCCGGAGGCACAATCAAGCAGAAAGACCTCTTCGGAGGCACACGTTTCACCAAGATTGAAATAAAACTTCCAGGTGTTGAAACGTGAAAAAGTCTTCCTCAGAGGTGCAACTTTTCAAAGAATAACTTTCAAAGGAAGAATGAATTACTTATTCTAGAAAATTCTCTTCCTCAAAAAGAAGTTGAAGTACCTTTCAAATACCCGCTTTACCACATAGAAGATTTCATTCAGTAAAATGTGTATATGCACAAAATAAAAAGTGATATCTTCGAAGGATGACGCGTAGAACTTATTTGTACTCTGTTTTTTAACGAAATAATATTCCTCCAAATGTGGAATAATTATTCTTTAAAAAACAAAAGTACAAGTTCCTCATAAAATAAAATATTACAATGAGCTTATGGTATAAGGGCAACATGGTATAACTACATCGGTAAAATTGCGCTCGAACAATATATACCACAAGCTCACTGCAATATCGTACAAAGAAACTTGTACAAAAATGAATAATAAATGCATTTTCAGATACAGACAGAAGTTTGTATGAAGAAAAAGAATTATTTTATTCAACACTGTTAAAATTTTGTAAAGATACAAGTTCCAAGGTAAAAAGTAAAAGAAGAATGCGGGGGCCGGTACTCGTACAATTTCCGGTCAGTACATGCAAAAAAGGCAAAAAGCGATATGAAAGCCACAGAACCAGAGCCACCATTTCTTCTTCCGCCCACCTTTTGAGCCTGCACCTGGCCGAATAACCAACTTTTTAGGACGGCTTGTAAGGGTAGGGGATGAAGGAGAAAGGGGCTTGGTCGGACTTTCTTCCGTCTCTTCTTCGCCAGTTAAGGATCCCTTCTTCTTCTTCTTCTTGGAAACTCCCTGCTTTCCTCTCTTCTTGGAGGAAGACCCACTCCCTGGAGAAAAAAGTTTAGCTAATGGTTCATCATCGGAACCAGTTGCTTCTGGAGTCTTCTCACTCCCTTCAGTTTCTTCTCCTTTGTGTTCTTGTGAAGCAATGGGATCATCCAAGTCTTGAAGAGCTTCTATTTGCTCCTCTTGTGATCCCGGTTGCGAGGCGGAAGGAGGAGTCACCTGAATAGATGGAGGAGGAATAATTGGAGGTGGGGAAGCTTGAACAATGCCCGACGTTTTCTCTACAGAAGGAAAAAAGTTCAAGTCAGTAAAAAGAGGAGATAAAGGTTCGCTGAGATTCAAGAAGTAGTCAAAAAGCCCATCAAGCTCGTAAGAAACAGATGAGCAGTCTACTTGGGCAAGATTGTCAGTAGGGTTACCTGCAGAAGTCGGTTCCCTGACGTCAACTTCGCAAGCCTGTGCCTCGGCACTCTCGCCGCCTTCATCTCCACCTTGTATGCTTGTGATCTCGGTGGTAACTTTAGTAGGAGATGGGGAGTGGGAACTGGAACCGATGATATCAATTTCGGCTGAAGGAGAAGGTTGAATCAGAGCAGTTGAGATAATTTTTCCTGAATATTCTCCTGCCGCTGTTTCGGCCCTTAATTTTGCAAGCTGTTCTCTCCCCTTGGCGAGGGCAGCGCGAGCATCATCATCAAGATAATGCTCCTCAAGAACTGACTCAGCATTACCGGCGCCTTTACCGCCAAGCATATCGAGTGCGGCCTCCCAAACTTCTGCCAGATTAATTTCATACTTGGGGCCTAGAAAGGCGAGGCTACCGCGCCCCAAGATGCTATGCAGGTAGAAATCAAATAATGTTGAGCTGATGTTGGTCCTCGTTGCCTCGTGAGATTCTTCAGTTGCAATTTTGCTGGCAATGGCCTCATCACGCTCCCTTTCAGCTTTGGAAAGTTGAAGCTTAAGCATTTGAATCTCCGCCTCTTGGGAAGCTCTTCAATATCAGCAACATAGCCCTCACTAATTCTTTTTTGTACTTCAAGCCTGTCTTCGGCATCCCTTTGGGTGGCATGAGCATCTCTCACTTGTTTTAGGAGCACTTCTTCTTTTTGAGAATAGGAAGTAGAGGAAGTAGCAAGCTCTTGTTTCAGTTCCTCAACTTTTGCTTCAAGCTCTTTATTGTAAGAAGTGATGCTCCTCATTTCAGTATCGTGTTGTTCGAGAACCTTTTGCCATTCAGCTTTATCATTTTTCATAGTGAGCATGGCCTCTATATTTGCACGATTAACCCTTTGGAGCTCGTCAACAAGTTTTTGCCAGTTTGACATCCTCTCAATATCAAGCTTGACGGCATCGAGGTTTCGTAACATGGCAGACTTGTCAATGGGGACCAAGTCAAGGTCAAACCTTACCCCCTTCAGACACCACTGTGGAAACCAACTTTGCAAAGTGGCCGGGCCCGGTCCAACTTGGAATTTGGGCCTGTTGATTATTGTTTGAATATCTGCTTTCCCAAGAGCGGGAGAGCCAGAAGGAATGTCAAGCGAAGCACGGGCAGTAACCTTTTCAGGAGTTGTAGAGGTGTGCTTCTCACCATGTCGGGCTCGTTTGCTCGAATCTTCAACCATATGACTTTTTCCTTGGTCATCATGGGATTTTCTTTTATGGGAATCGTCGCCTCTCTGCAAAGAATCGTGGCGCTCCTCCCTCTCTCTTCTTTCATATCGCTCCTCTTGAGCCCTCTTCTCTTGAGCCTTTCGGGCGGCTCTTTCTTCATCGGATTCTCTGTAAGAGGGGAGGTAACGCCTATAATCATATTGGCTACGTCTCCCGTAGCGCTGGAAGTCATCGTAGTATGAGCTGCTGCGTCCCATCGGAGAATCAGAAATAAAAAGAGATGAGTTTTAGAAGTCTTCAAAGTACAAAGAGTCAGAAGCATAAAAGTGCCAAAAAATTCTAAGTGTGTGTGATGTGCAAACTACGCGCATCAAACTATGAACCACTCTTTAATTGAGGAGTAATTATGGGTGTAATAGTTAGCGTCAACTCTTGAGTTAACGGAGTCTGTTGCAGAATAGAAGTCGCTTCAACTACTGAAGAGGAAACCCCGGTAGTGATAGGATCATCTTTAAAGATCTCTTGCGAGGTGGCAAAGAGGTCGCTCAGCCCTTCGAAAGTATCGTCCCTGCTCTGCTTGACAGGGCTTTCTCGGCTTCTTCACCAGATTTCTGTGAACGTCAGGGAGATTCCTGAGGCCTTTCTTCCTCAATAACCGAGGCAAGTTCGTCAGATGGCACCGCAACATCAACAGAAGTGGAGCACTTCACTAGCGAAGTCTCGGGAGCAGGTCCTTTTGGTATGGATGTGTCAGTAGAAACTGGGGCATCCAACGCTCAAGCCGGGGAGTCTGGGATTTCATGAGGGTGTGTAGAACGAGAAGTATATAGAAACCCGTGTTGATGCAAAAATTCATCCCTCGACAAAAACTTGATGCTTCTCTCTTCTACGGCCACGGCACTCAACCTGTCAAAAGTCTGCTTATGGACCGGATCTCTGGAGGGAAGAGGAAGTGCTGAAAAGAGAAAAAATGAAATTAGCAATTGGTAATTCGGATCTCGAGAAAGCTTAAAAATGGAGACAGGTAATCTTACTTCCTACTCTCCAATTGGCATAAAACCCTGGGGGGCAGCGAGCAAAGAAAAATTGGTTCAAAAATCCATGAACGCTTTCGGTAAGGTCAGAAATAAGTTTGCGGTTTCTAGCACTCCTCACAATTATAAGGGAAGGATGATCTCTACTCTTTGCAAACGAGCATAAGTAACGAATTTCTTCAAAACTTGGTAAGCGATCAAAAGTTCTTCTGAACAAAACACACAACCCCATCAAGATGGCATAACCATTAGGATGAAGTTGGGACGGAGAGATTGACAACCGAAGGAGAAGAATTCGGAGAAAGTCATTAAAAGGAGGGATCGCCCCGCTTAAACACATTTGATGATTGATTGCAATAAAGCCACGGGGAGGAATATCGGCGGTATCACTTGGTCCAGGGAGTAGGACATCACTCTCAGTAAAACCAAATTGAGTGCGCAGCTGAGTAAATACTCTCGGGGTTAGAATAGTTGGGGTTCTCTCTGGAGGGTCCTCTATAGGAAGAGCTACCGGAAAAGTTTCTTCCACTTGAGCTGCCATTTCTTCTTGATGGGACGTCATTCTACATAAATAACTGGATATTCAAACATCAAGATGCACGTTTCCTAAAATGTGTGAGGTGATGTGTAAAATTAACAAAGCAATAAACAAATATAACTGGAATGAAAACTAGCAAGCATTTGTTAGTTATGAAACCCAGGGACTATGGTTTTAAGCCTACATATGCAAGTATAATGTTGATGCAGACAAATCAGTTCAGATTGTTGATATTTTGCATCAATGTTTAACTTTAGTTGATTGATTCACAAACATTTCATGCAATATATTTAAGTTGCTTGTCTCGTCTCGACTAATCTGTCATTTGATGTGGGCAGTCAATGGCAGTATTTTCGCCTTGGTTGTTTTGTTTGTTATTTCAGCAGGTTGGCGGCTTATAAGTTAATGCGGTCTGTGAAATAATACAATGAGATTCAAGCAAATTTAAAGTTGGGGCAGTTCAGAATTTAGGCAAACTTAGTTCGGCAGTTCGAGTCTAATACTCAAAGTGGGACTGTGCTCCTAAATGACAACACGTCCAAAGCTTAAGTATTAGGTCAGCTACGATTTTAAAAGTCTTTCGCGAGATAAGGCTAGGTTTGAAGCGGATCGGAGTCAAAGTTAGTTCGGCAGCTCAGTCCTCTAGGTCGCAAGGAAGAGATAAGAAAGTAAGCTCCGATCCAAAAAGGCAGAAACTTCTCCAAGTATTAACTCGGTCACGATTCAGGCCTTAAAGTTTAAATCGGCAAGTTTCCTTCAAGTATTATCTCAGCCGCGACTTAAGGTCACTAAGAGCTAGGTCGGCCAAGGCTAAGCCACCCAAATTCACTAACTCGCTCCCGAACCAACATCACACTCCATCAACCCGATAACCCAATAACCATTCCATCAGCAGCCGCCTTCATTCATGACCAACCAATCACCCAATAATACGATTCGAAATTGTCACAAGTTCGATGCCATGCTATCAGAAATCATCTAACTTGAGGTAGTAAACTTCCTTTGTTGCATCAATGATCACCTCGAGCAACCTACACCTTGCCGATTATAAGTATGATGAATTTCGTGATGGGGCGTCGTGCAAAGGAACGATTCGAGTTCGAGCAACAAGGTTTACGAATCGACAGTGACCTACAATCAGAAGAGGAATGAGGTTACCTACACGATCAATGGTAGAGGTTATCGATGATCAGATGGGATGAGATCGCCTTTAGGAGCTTGAGAAAATTTTAATGGGGGAATCGAACAAGGGAGTAAGTAATAAAGAGGAAAAAGAAAAGAAAATGGACGACTTATATCTCACTGTAGTAGAGACTGAAGCGACTTAGGCCATCTAACTGTTAGGTCGTTTACGACCTACCGATCTGAAAAAGGAACGGGTTAAAGAGTATCGAAGCATATGACCTAACCATTAGGCGCATGCTTCGAGGGGAAATGTTAACCTCGCCTCGGCCGTGGCTCACCAATCCAAGATAATAAACGACCTAACACTCTGTCGACTTAACAAAGGATGCCGACCTAAGGCTCGAATGGGCACCGACCTAACTACCTAATGCCTTAAAGGAGACCGACCTAACGCTTTGTCGACTTAACAAAGGATGCCGACCTAAGGCTCGAATGGACACCGACCTAACTAACTAATGCCTTAAAGGAGACCGACCTAACGCTTTGTCGACTTAACGAAGGATGCCGACTTAAGGATCAAGGACATTCCGACCTAGGACTTACAAGAGTCTACTGACCTAACACGTTTTCCGATCTAACTACTCAAGTTATTTGCCGACCTAACTATTAAGGATAAATTGGTTCACACTGGAGTCGTGACCGGCTTACGACTCATAATAAGACGTGACCGACCTAAGGGTATGAAGTAGGAAGTAGTGCAACAGTTCAATGCGCGTCACGATAACTCGGCAGCGACTTGGGACTTAGGATTTGGGGCCAGAAGAATATGCGCCTCCCATTTAAACCATAGGCCGTGCATAGGTGAGGAGCAGCGACCTACGACCTAGCCTAACCCGGAGCCGACTCAACTCATCTCGGCAGCTACCTACAACTTGACACCGGAAGCCCCTATAAATATGCGACCACCTCCAACATTCAAAGGACCTTTGGGAGGAGATCATTTTCTTCAAGAGATTGAAACTTCACCACCTTCAAAGAAATCTATACTTCATCTCTTCAAGCTCACGCAAGACATTTAGACCAATCTTCGCACGAAGATTCGACATATTCAATCATGGATTCAAAGAACTCTATCACGACGAAGTCTTCTCTAGCTACTTGTCTTTTTTTTTTTGAATTGAATTTAATTGTAATTGAAAGAGATTGTAACAAGTTGTAATTCAGTCAGCAATAAGAAGAATTGAAGTGGACGTAGGCTTGATCATAAGCCGAACCACTATAAACTCTGTGCTCATTTACTGCATTTTCTACTACTTACTGTTATCTCTTGATTCCCGTATTCACGGGTGGTGCTTTCACAACTATACTTCACACACCGGGGTGTTAGCGTTCAAATTTTAGCATTAACAATATATATATATATATATATATATATAGAAATCAGAGAATTAAGATTTTAGAACTTTAAGCGTTTTGGTATTGCACTGTATTTTCTTGATTTACAGAAAATTTCAAACTAAATTTTCTTAAAAGTATTTCTTAAAACTAAATCTATGTTTAAGCTTACTTATCTTGATTGAAAACCCAAAGCTTAACAGAGATCAGATAAGAAGTTTGAAATACTTTGATCCATTTTTAAACTCTGTAATCCTAGGAACAGAAAAAAACAGACACATCCAGATATGTACAATACAAACACTCATTTATATATATAGAATTCTCTAATTTATATACAGGTAAGGCATGATTTATTTCAGCAATCTATGCAATAGATTATTTAAAACAAAACCAGAAATATAGTTTCGATTACTCACTGTTATAATATGTTTGAACAGCGCTTGTGTATAACAGAGGCATATATGTTCATATATAACAGATATGCATATATCTTCCACTTAATATTCATTAACATATGAATCCATCCATGCAAATCTTCATTTACACATCACCCAAAAGACTATGCATCAGATCACACATTAAAGGATGTAGTTACTCACCTGGAATAAAGTTGAACAGAGAAGATATTTTTTTTTATTGAGCTTGGACTTGAATTTTAATGTCTAGAAACAATCTTTGATTTAGGAATGTTGAATCTAAAGCTTAAGATGGTCTAATTTGATTCAATTCTGGTTGTAGTCTTCCGTGTTCAAATGAATTAATTCCTGAAAAACAAACAGGAATTCGAATTTTTCCTGAGCTTTAAATTTTGATTTTCTTTGATCCGTATCTTTGCTTTATTATTTACAAGTGGTATGAACCAGGCAGGGGTTTGTAGTTGTATTTATATAGAAAAGAAGGAAGTGTATCAAGCAAGCATTAGTGTGGCTGCAGATTTTGTACAGCCGAGATACTTCTTCTTCTCTTTATTTTATTTGATCTAATCCTTTGTTTTAATTTGATTTGATTCATATGCAGACCTGATTTTGATTTCACATGACATGTCTTTGATTTTGCTTGACCTTAATGAATAGTTTTGTGTGCTACATTTAATGATATGTCCCCCTTTTGTGTTTACATGCTTACATATATTTACATTATGTCAACTTGTATTCATTTTATTTATTACCTTCATGTGCAAGGTTGTCCCATTAACATTCATATTTAAATTTTAGAATTATCCTAAGTGTTTATTTTATATGCTTATTATCATATATATATTTTTTTAAACTATCAAACATTTAATTGTTTCTTTATTATTTATTTTTATGCTCATATGAATTCATAGTTTCTAGTGTTGATATATATTTATATTTAGTTTATAAACATATTTTGTTTTATACTTCAGTTTTAAATTGACAAGATATATTTTAGTCTAACCATTATTATCCAGATTATTTCATATATATATACATATACACACACACACACATTTAAGTCATATATTAATAAAGTTAAATAAGATAGATTTCTTGTTTAAAATATTTAGAACTCTTTATTTTAATTCCAAACCAGCTTCTCCCAATTATGTATGTATATGTATATTTGTTTTAAAATAATAAGTTGTATTTTAATTAATTCAATTAAATATTTATTAAAATAACACTGCCAAAAATCCGGGATGTCACATCCCTCCCCCCTTAAAACTTTTCGTCCTCGAAAAGGAACAAGCCAGAATTTATAAAAATGCTTAAAATCAATTAAATATTCTGTGATTATATTTGAAATTCTTTTAAATATCTATATAATGTTATTCCAAAGTAGTTTTACAAAAATACTTTTATAACTTGATGTTCCAACAAGTCCATCCTCGTTCTCATAGAAATTCAGTCATACGTTGATCAGGCGTAGGACTGAAAATTTATAAGTACTTGGTAAACCCGTTTTCAACACCCAATGAAAATTCTTGGAAAATAATTTTATTGAAAACATAAAAAACATTTTTTTTTTGAAATAGAGGAAATAACTTTGGTGAGAATGCTTTGGAAATCATCACCCCCATCCATGGTCGCAGTTAACCCGATGGTTACGTTGCCATCCCGAAAAAATCCATAGATAATTGTAGGCCTCCGCGCCCCTCGATTACATCATGGAACCCATGATAGATCGCAGCTACAACTGGGGTTACGTAGCTATCACAGCAAAAACCCATATTAATGTAGGCATCAGCGCCATCGAATTTCGCTGCCAAAAATGAAACTTCTCCACTCCATTTGACCATAGATCGCAGTCTACCGATGTTACGTTGCCTTCCCGGCAAAATCAAGTGTAGACCATTGACACTCATCCTCCACACGATTTTCGCTATGATGCCACAGTAGATCGCAACGACATCGAGTTACACTGTCGTCACAGCATAACCCAAATGCCTCTGTAGGCGTCAGCGCCCTCGACTTTCGCTACCCAATAATCCTCAGGAACTAGTTTTGTCCGGACTCCTCACAGGATCAACTTTAGAACCCCCCTCCTTTGGGGCTCAAGGCAGCACCACCCGGTGGCACTCCTGAGAAGTTCATTTCAAAGTAGCGCCTTTTTCCCCAGAGCCATCATCAAAACATTTTATACTATACACATATAGTATCTTCAAATCATACGCCTAGTATGATATCATACAAAGCTCCTTTACACAAAATCGATTATCCCAAAATCGATAATTCTCAAACTAGGCTTCCCAAATTCTCATATTGATTTTACCCAAAATCAAAAGCCTTTCCAAATCCAAAGGTTCCCAAAATCTTTTTCCAAATTCCTCATAAGATCCTTTATATATATATAAAATTTTAAAAACTTTGGATCTTTTCAAACTTGTATAAAACTCCTTTTATACTTCAAACATTTCAAAAACAGTTTTCTTCCAGCAATAAATTCAACAAGGGAAGATTTATCCTATACAACAAAGATATACAACTTTGTTTATTCAAAACCAAATATCTCAATTTAATTTCTCTTTCCAATATCAATTTCATTCAAATCCGTACGATATACACATATCATCCGTACACTATACCAATCTGATCGCTCACTCGATCACACAATTTCACTTCCGAACTAGTATCGTCCACCGACTTCCTAGTGTGGACACAGATCTGGTTTCTTGATCAGAAGCCGCCATTCTCTTTGCATAGCTATAACTATGATAGAGAGTATCCAAAACCAATCAACAATCCATATCCAGGTTCGCCGTCGAAAATCGAGTGAAAAATCCCAACTCGGATCGATAAACTATCTCGAAATTCTGTGCTCGAATCGGGATCAAATCACTATGCGAATAGAATAATATACGTACATCCTACGTATTTAGTTCCATTGATTATCAGCCAAATCAATTCCCTTTCTATTCACATTTCCTTAAATTCCCATTCGGATTATTACTTCAATCATTATCTCAATTGCGTATTTAAATCAATAACAGTTTGAACTCCGACCAGTTTATATTTAGAAAATAGCTTGAATTTTTTTAAAAATAGATAAGTAGTTGAAAACTAAGTATTAGTTTGCAAAATAGCTGTATAATAGTTAACTAATAAAATAGTTGAAAAATAGAAAAATAGTTTCAGAAATCTTAGATAATTACAAAATGGTTATAAAACAGTTATAATTTGTAACATAGTTGAAGAATAGTAATTAGTTTAGTAAACAATTGGAAAATTGTTAAATAGTTCCAAAAATAATTATACAACAAGTACAAAATAATTTTCAAAAGAAAGGTTATATGTATTAAATAGCTTGGGAAAAATAAGCTTATATTAAAACAATTTATATTGAAAATGGTCCAGAGTCAAAACTGTTCAATTTCCAATCTCCATTCTCATCAATTCAAATTAAATTTCCATTTCCATTTAAATTGACCAAATTCCAATTTTAAATAACTCCAATTTCCATTGGACTTGATTTATTCCCAATTCAAGTTGAATTAATTCTCAATTTCTTTCCAAATTTAAATCAAATTCGATTTGATTTTTAAACATATTTAACTTTAATTACAATCCCAAGTTATTCCAATCACTATGGACTAATATCCATTCGATTGAACCCACTTCAATATCAATCATTTCAATTTAACCTAAATTTAATTTCCCACTTAAATTTTTAATCCTATACGTCTTCAATCACTAATCCAATTAATTCAAACCAAATTCAATTTTGAACTAATCCAATTTAAATTTTGAATTTATACTATCTCGAATTATGTAAATTCGAGTTAAATTCTCAAAGGTTGGTTTAACCATTTAAACCAAATTAACCTTTATTAAAAGTTTTAATCAATTTAGTTGCTGAGTTCAATTCTCAAAATTCCCTTTTAAATTATCTTTACTTATGTATTTCAAGGTCCAAATAAGAATTCAAAACAAATTTTATTTTGTAAAAAATTTTAATTTATTATTCAATTTTTATCTTCCAGTTTGTAGCCAGTTCTTAAACAAGTATATTTTACAAACTTAATTATTCAAATTCTCAGTTTAAAGTAATTTCTTGTCCTAATTTTCAAATTTATCCAATTCAAATTTTCCATTTGAATTTTTAAACTTATCCATCTTGAAATTTCCAATTCAGCTTGCTTTTTCTACACTTATTTAACTTTCCCAAAGTTAAATTCCAACTTAATCCAATCAACCTTACTCAATGTGAATTCCCGCTTCAAACTTCAAAATTCTTCCTCTCATATAAGTTTAAAACTTATATCACTTTGGGTTTTTATATCTCACTTCAGGGAAAAATCAAAACTCAACCTCTTAATGTTAATTTCAAATTATCTTTGACATCATGTATATTCATACATATATACATACTTATTTCTTGGCCCTCCCAGCCATGTTTTAAAATTTTAAACCACCTTTGGTTTTAAATTCAAATAAATTTCCAAACAACCCATTATTCGCAACAAGTCCCAGTTATCCAAATAATACTTATTTATTATTTCTCATTAATTTGAAACCAAAATTTCCAAATTCTAGAACCAAATTTAGAATTTCATTTTCAATCCATTAAATTTTAATTTGGTTGTATTTCTATTTCTACCTAATTTAATTCCAATTCAAGAATTCAGTTTGGGTGTATTATATTACTTCTTAATTTTAATTTCAATAATTAACAACCAATGACCTTAATATTTATTAAAAGGAGATATTGCTTTATATATATCAAAATATATTTTGATATAAAATCATTTAAAATCTTTTTATAAGAAAATAACAAATACGCGCTCATATATATTTATTCTCAACTCATTCTAGAGTACTACAGACTCTATTAAATGAGTAATCTCCACCAGAGCCAAGGTTCTCGCTTAACCTTTCAGCTCTGATACCAAATGTAACGACCCAAAATTTTCGATCCCGAAAATTCCAGATAGTTATGAAAAAGAAGAAAGAGATAGAAGAAGAAGAATAGAAACATCAACAACTCACATTCGCAGCAGATAAAATATAGTAATAAATAATAACAGTTTACAAAAGAATATTATAACTGTCGGTTATATTTAATATACATCAGAGTTTCACATAATATACAGTCATTGGAAATTTACAATTATCATGACTCATATTAACAATAATATAAATACAGCAGATATATTCTATACGATATTGCCACCAGCTCGCCTCTTGAGCTCGAGAACGTCCTAACCTGAAAATCTGTAACACTCGGTCTGACCCGAGCATTACACCAAAGTAACACCCGGGTCAGGCTGGAAAACAGCTTGAGTAAATCCATCTATTATGAAATACAACATCATAAAACTTACATAAACCCGGGTAACTAGTATCAAATTTACAATTCACAATTTGTTATAACATCTCTTATGTCACACATCAATTTCTAAGTACAAAACTTAGATTAAATGATCCAATCCACTTAAACTATTCTATTCAGCCTATTTATTTTACATATCAATCTATAATGAATCGAAGTGGTTTCGGGTATTTCAAATAGCCGACTTCGGTCTCTTTGAATCCAGTGTCATCTTAACCCAAGTTATTCAAGTAGTAATAAGATAAAATTTTAAATAGAATGTCACTTATACACTCAATTTATCATCGCTAAATAACTACATTATCACTGTTCATCTAATCATATCGTATCACAAACGTTTCATATCAGAGATATCCAGTAATTCAAGGCATTTACAACATTCAATCGTCCACAAGCAAGATTGATCGCTTCCAAAATTAATTTAATCAATCCCTAATTAAATTAATTACTAATCTTTAATCACTTCGATTATCCTTACTTAACATTAACTAATTACAAACAAATTAATCATCTTTTAGTTATCCATCATTAATTAATCTTCCTCGATTAATTATATTTTAAATTACATTAAGTAATTAGCTCTTAGTTAATTACAAAAATTAATTATCCTTCCCCCATTCTCCTTAATTTCTCAATTTAATTGTCCTTTAATCACTTCCATTGATTAATTACCTTTCAATTAATCACACTTACAATTTATTAACCCTTAATAATCTGTCTTGTTTAATCCATACTTTAATTAATTACACAAAGTAATTAATTTTCAGTTACTTCCATTAAGTAATTTATCGTTCAAGTAATTAACTAATCTCTAATTGCCAAATAATCAACCTCAGTTAATTTATTTATATTCCCTTAATTAGTTATACCAAGTAATCAATTCTTAATTACTTCTACTAAGTAATTATCCTTTAATTACTTCTCTAAAGTATTAATAAATTTATTTTTAATTAGTTAATTAAATCAATTAATTATACTTAAATTTCCTTCATCAACCGAACTAATCTCACATCATTAAAGCCTTAACTAATCTTAAGATAAAATATTATTCTTATTGATGAGTTAATTATCATTTACATGAATTTAAACATTTCATTTCAATAATTAACTTACATAATTAAATCATGTAATTGAGTTTAAAAAAAATAACATTTTTGCTTAACAATTTAAGTTTAACGAACCATAAAACTTCTTAAATCAAAATAGTTTAAACACGTATCATAAAATAGTTTAAACCGAGTTCAAATTTACAACTCAAACTTGTTTAAAAACATGCTCAACCCCTGCTTTGGTTTCGAACCTCACTTGACTCGAGACCTGACTCGATTTTCTAATCATCCTTCATTTAATTAAAATTATTCCGAGTTTTTACTTTAAAACAGGAAGGACAACACTCTCGCATGCAACACGTCAAGTGGCCCGAGTCTATCATCGTGCAAATCACAACTCAACCCGAAGTGGACTTCTTCTTCTCAAGTGTCTAAACCTAGCCTCTTCTGATACGTGAAACACATGTGCACGTGTATAGGTGGTCGCCGGTGACCTGATCACTTCCCCTATCGTCGACGAGTCACTCAACACACCCACCATTGATTTCGAACATCCACTTCGATCTTCAAGTTGAAAACAAAAATTGATCCTTCAAGTTGAACGTAACAACAACCTACGATCGAAAAATATCCCCTCTCCAATGATCTTGACGACGAGATCACTCGCCTTCAAATCAGAGGATAACCATCACTCCCAGCTTCAATTACCCCCCCATCGCGATCGAACCCTGCACTTCACCCACGCCGGAAATTTCTCGACATCAACGTCGTACAAATCTCTCCATAAAACCCTAACCCATCTCCGCCTCGCCGCATTGATCACCAGAAAAACCTCTACCCATTTTTGCTGCGACCCCCGTTCCACAAGCTATCTCCAGTAACATACTCAACCACCTAAACTTCACCCATCACCGGTAATCGCCAAAAGTTCCATTTCTGATCAAACCCAATTTCCGCATTCAAAATTGAACTTAAAATTCTGATTCTTACCTTAAAAAAAATCTTAGTTTCCAAAGTCGTTTTAGGATATATATATATAGAAATCAGAGAATCAAGATTTTAGAATTTTAAGTGTTTTGGTATTGCACTGTATTTTCTTGATTTACAGAAAATTTCAAACTAAATTTTCTTAAAAGTATTTCTTAAAACTAAATCTATGTTTAAGCTTACTTATCTTGATTGAAAACCCAAAGCTTAACAGAGATCAAATAAGAAGTTTGAAATACTTTGATTCATTTTTAAACTCTGTAATCCTAGATACAGAAAAAAAACAGATACATCCAGATATGCACAGTACAAACTCTCATTTATATATATAGATTTCTCTAATTTATATACAGGTAAGGCATGATTTATTTCAGCAATCTATGCAATAGATTATTTTAAAAAAAACAGAAATATAGTTTCGATTACTCACTGTTATAATATGTTTGAACATAGCTTGTGTATAACAGAGGCATATATGTTCATATATAACAGATATGCATATATCTTCCACTTAATATTCATTAACATATGAATCCATCCATGCAAATCTTTATTTACACATCACCCAAAAGACTATGCATCAGATCACACATTAAAGGATGTAGTTACTCACCTGGAATAAAGTTGAACAGAGAAGTTTTTTTTTTTTGAGCCTCGACTTGAATTTTAATGTCTGGAAACAATCTTTGATTTAGGAATGTTGAATCTAAAGCTTAGGATGGTCTAACTTTGATTCAATTTTGGTTGTAGTCTTCCTTGTTCAAATGAATTAAATCCTGAAAAAAAAACAGGAATTCGAATTTTTTCTGAGCTTTAAATTTTGATTTTCTTTGATCTGTATCTTTGCTTTATTATTTACAAGTGGTATGAACCAAGTAGGGTTTTGTAGTATTATTTATATAGAAAAGAAGGAAGTGTGTCAAGCAAGCATTAGTGTGGCTGCAGATTTTGTACAGGCCGAGATACTTCTTCTTCCCTTTATTTTATTTGATCTAATACTTTGTTTTAATTTGATTTGATTCATATGCAGACCTGATTTTGATTTCACAAGACATGTCTTTGATTCTGTTTGACCTTAATGAATAGTTTTGTGTGCTAAATTTATATGTCCCCCTTTTGTGTTTACATGCTTACAGATATTTACATTATGTCAACTTGTATTCATTTTATTTAGTACCTTCATGTGCAAGATTGTCCCATCAGCATTCATATTTAAATTTTAGAATTATCCTAAGTGTTTATTTTATATGCTTATTATCATATATATTTTTTAAACTATCAAACATTTAATTGTTTCTTTATTATTTATTTTTATGCTCATATGAATTCGTAGTTTCTAGTGTTGATATATATTTATATTTAGTTTATAAACATATTTTGTTTATACTTCAGTTTTAAATTGATAAGATATATTTTAGTCTAGCCATTATTATCCAAATTATTTCATATATATATATATATATATATATATATATATATATATATATATATAGACACACACACACACGTTTAAGTCATATATTAATAAAGTTAAATAAGATAGATTTCATGTTTAAAATATTTAGAACTCTTTATTTTAATTCCAAACCAGCTTCTCCCAATTACGTATGTATATGTATATTTGTTTTAAAATAATAAGCTGTATTTTAATTAATTCAATTAAATATTTATTAAAATAACACTGCCAAAAATCCGGGATGTCACAAAGCGTTTCATATCAGCAAACATCTTACTACTACCCGGATGGATAGTATACCTAGAGCGATGACAGTCCTCAAGAATGTCATTTCTAAGATTAGGAACATTAGGCACGATCAATCTACCCTTTTTCTGAATACAACCATGAATATCAATATCGAAATCCTTTAGATCATCACTTTGGGGTTTCGATTTACAACTCTGAATAAGAAAAGAAATATGTGGATCTTGTTTCTAGGCTTCGGCAACACGATCCAACAAACTAGGACGAGCTTCCATGCTAAATAACAGCACGGGAGAATCAAAAACTGAAGGACGGTCTGTAATATCACAAAGAGATAAAGCTTTCAAAATATTCCACTCTGATAGCATCAAGGAAACAACTTGCTGCTTGCGACTAAGCACATCAGCAACTCTATTACCCTTACCAGGGGTATATTGAATATCAAAACCATATGAAGCAAGAAATTCAAGCCAACGCTGTTGCCTCATATTAAGCTCGTTCTGAGTAAATAAATACTTCAAAGATTTGTGATCAGTGAA
The DNA here is from genome assembly GCA_030765085.1 of Allium cepa. Taxonomy (NCBI): domain Eukaryota; kingdom Viridiplantae; phylum Streptophyta; class Magnoliopsida; order Asparagales; family Amaryllidaceae; genus Allium; species Allium cepa. The sequence goes on along the minus strand of CM060945.1, from coordinate 602,285,315 downwards.
GAGAATAAAACGTTCGCCCAATAAATAATGTCGCGAAATCTTTTGAGCAAAGACTATGGCGGCCAACTCCAAATCATGAGTTGCATAATGAATCTCGTTAGGCTTTAATTGTCTAGAAGCATAGGCTACTACTCTATCCTTTTGCATGTGAACAACACCGATTCCAAAACCACTGGCATCGGTATAAACAACAAAATCATGATTCCCTTCAGGAACCACTAAGATAGGAGCATGAGTAAGGAGATCTTTTAACTTCAAGAAAGAATTCCCACACTTATCCGACCAAATAAAAGGAACAGCTTTTCTCGTAAGAGTGGTAAGCTGTAAAGCAATACGAGAAAAATCCTTAATAAATCGGCGCTAATAACCCACCAATCCAAGAAAAATACGAATCTCAGTAACGACCTCGGGCCGCTTCCAATTCTGAATAGGTTCAATCTTGGAAGGATCGACAGAAATACCATCGGAAGAAACAATGTGACCGAGAAACTTCACCCTATTCTCCCAGAAGTGACACTTGGAGAATTTAGCATAAAGCTAATGTTGACGAAGAGTGCTCAAAACAATCTCTAAATGCTGAATATGATCGACTTCAGATTTGGAATAAATAAGAATATCATCAATGAAAACCAAGACGAACTTATCGAGATATTCTCGGAATATCCGATTCATAAGATCTACAAAATACGCCAGAGCGTTCGTCAAACCGAATGGCATAACAAGCCATTCGTAAGAACCATAACGAGTACGGAATGCGGTGAGAGGAATGCTATCTTCCGCCACTCGTAACTGATGAAAACCTGTAGCAAGATCGGGTTGGGAGAAGAGCTTAGCGCCACTTAATTGACCGAACATGTCATCGATCCTAGGTAATGGATACCTAATTTTGATAGTGAGTTCGTTAAGCTTGCGATAATCAATGCAAAGCCTAAGAGTACCATCTGGCTTCTTAACAAAGATAACAGCGGCGCCCCAAGGAGACGAGCTAGAGCGAATAAAATGCTTAGCTTCCAACTCAGACAATTATTGCTTGAGTTCCTCATTTTCCTTAGCATTCATCGTCGTGCGAGGACGACCGACAGGATGTGTATCAAAGATAAGATCAATACGGAACTCTATTTCCCTCTTCGGTGGCAATCTCGAAATAGGCTCAAAAACATCAGAAAAATCACAAACGACCGGAATATTATCTAGCTCATCCTCAGATTCGAAGGAAGAAATGAAAGCATTCGAAGCACGATCCATGCTTCGAAATATAATAGATAATGACTCGCTAGCATCGGGATGTTTGAGATATAAAGTTCTTTCGGGACATAGAATTTAAACTTCATGATGGACGAGCCAATCCATACCCAATATCATATCAAAACCAAGATGATCCATAACACGCAGATTTGCATGAAAGGAGAAACCACAAAGAATAATTTCAACACCAACACACAACAAACCAAGAGTAGCGGATCCACCAATGGGATTTGCGATCCTCAAAGGGTCGCAAAGAGTAATAACATCCAAATGAATAATATCAACAGGCTCCTTCGACACGAATGAATGTGATGCACCCATATCGAAAAGAACTCTAATAGATCGACCATCAAATAAAACAAAACCTTCCAAAACAGAAGGAGTAATACCTTTGGGCTGAGAAGAATCACCAGAAGCTTTAGCACCATTAAGATTCCTGTTAACTCCTTTGCTCGAGCGACTCAAACCAGGCTCGCGACTCACAATGATTACCGACTCAACAACCTTAGCTTGTTGTCGACCTAAAATGAATGACGACTCAACTGATTGCCGACTCAAAGTACCTCGCGACTCAACTGATTGCCAACTCAAGGTACCTCGCGACTCAACTGATTGCCAACTCAAGGTACCTCGCGACTCAACAAGTTACCGACTCTACAATTGAGGAGTTGCACGAGTTAAAGAATTTTGCGACTTACGACCTACCTTGAGTCGTCAACGACTCAAGCAAGCAAACAAAAAGCCACGTCCAGTTAATTCGTACGCGACTCACAGCTCACGGTTTACGACTTAAGGGACTACGACCTGAAAGACCTAAAGGCAGAACGACCTAGTGACTCAAGACAAAGAAGGGCGAAAGCAACTGCATTTGAGTCATGACCGACTTACGACCTAGTATAAGTCGAACACGACCTAAAACTACAGAGCCAAAATTTTAGTGCTGCCTCATTTTAAACCGTGACTTCTTAACTCGCGAACGAGTTAGGACTTATATCCAGATGAACGAAGAAAAGCTCAGTACCACTTCACCTACTCCACTGTCTGCTGACTCTTGAACCTTGAGTCGAGCGCGACCTACGACTCTCCCTGAGTCGGTCATGACTCAGGACTTGGGTGAAAAATTCTTATCCAGATTTGCCTATAAATACGTGACGATCTCCAACATTACGGAGACTTTTGGGGATCATTTTCTTCAAGGCATTGAGACTTCACTATCTTCAAAGCAATCTACACTCCATCGCTTCAAGCACACGCAAGATGCTTAGATCAACTTCACACAGGAATTCTACACATTCAATCATGGATTCGAAGAACTCTGTCACGACGAAGTTTTCCTTAGCTACTTGTTTTCTGAATTGAATTGGATTGTAATTGAAAAAGATTGTAATAGTGTAATCCGATCAGCAATAAAAAGGATTGAAGTGGACGTAGGCTTGATCATAAGCCGAACCACTATAAACTCTGCACATTTACTGCATTTTCTGGTACTTACTGTTATTTCTTGATTCCCGTATTACGGATGGTGCTTTCACATCGTTTTTCACACACACCGGGGTGTTAGAGTCAGATTTTCACGTTAACATTTCCCAAATTTGAGACCCTTAGGAGCAGTAAGACAATCAAAATTCCAATGACCTTCTTTCTTGCAATAACGACAAATGCGAGGCTTAGAACAGCTACGAAGAAGATGATCCAATGAAACACAATTATAGCACGCCCTCCGAAACAGAAGGTGCACTACTAGGCTGAGAACTAGAGGTAGCTTGCTTCTTCTTCTTCTGGTTGGAAGAATTAGGCTTACGAAATGGAAACCTATTCTTGTTGGGGTTCTTAGAAACCTCAACATCATCACAACTGTCACGTTTCTTTTCAACAGCTTCAAGACAAAGAGCCGAATCAACAAGCTCCTCAAAAGAGAGCTTAAGATGAAGCAAAAGAACTTTCGTCAAATACTTCTTCAAACCATCTACAAAACGAATATTCTTCTTACGTGCAGTGTTAATGAACTCAACTTCGTACTTGGATAAGGCCTCGAAAGATGCAACATAATCAGAAACAAAGGACTTTCCTTGCTTCAACTCAAGGAAATTACGAGCAAGATTAGCCTTTTCTGATTCAGGAATGAACTTAAGTTCGAAACGTTCCTTAAACCGAATCCAAGAGAGAGAGGACTCATCAACTTCCGCAATAAATAGCTCATACCAATCAAACGCACGCTCTTGCAACATACTAGATGCCACGAGAACACGATGATGATTAGAAAGATCCATCCGAGAAAATATGCGCTCACAAGTACGCAATCAAGTTTGAACCTCCATAACACTTTCCAATCCCTTAAAAGGCTTGCCTCCAAGGTGGGAATAATCACTACACATGCGGACGAACGCAGACTTTTGAACAGGAGCTGTGGGAGTAGCAATAGAAGGCTGAGTACCCCGAAATAGCTCCATAAACTGATCAGCTGACATATAGACTCCGTCCGGATGAGAACCACTAGATGGGCCTACAGAAGAACGCTTCCCTCTACCTCTTCCAGCCATAGGCCGAGAGGCAAGAGAAGGTAAAGATTAGTTAAAACAATCCACAATCGATAAGAAATTTAACAAATGGAATACTACGGAATATAAAATTTATTCCTAGGCGTACTCCACATGTTAAAGTGGAAAGAATAGATTAGAAAGACATGAATAAAATCCTCGAATAGTTGTAACACATGATCCATTTTGTTCTGTTATGTGTTTATAACAAATTGTTCTGAATTTCAGCTCTGATACCAAGCTGTGACGCCCCACCTCTATGCTCATAATAACAAAGGTTATTATAAGGAATAACGTCTGCTATTGCGAAGAATAAGGCTTGTTAGAAGCGACCATCCGTAAGTTATGCCTTAGACGAGTATTGATTACATCGACAGGAGTTATATAAATTACTCCCAAAGATATATATTCAATCCCAATCTAAAACGAAACTACGGTGGCTAAAGAAAAATTCAAAACAACTCATAATAAAACAACACTGACAGTATAATCACATCAGAAAAAAAATATCAAGTATATAGCGGAAGACAAGTCTGGAATACATGCTACAACAATCGATAGTTGACATGAACCAAATGTACATATACATATACATCAACATACATAAGACGAGAATCAAATAACCAAAAGAACTCCACGAAGGCTAGACAAAAGATGATGTGAGATCTCAAAAGCTGAAGCTACAACTGAATCAGAGATAGCGCCTTTCCTGAAATAACTTGGTCTGACCCGAGTATTATTTAAAATAAAATGACAAACGGATCGGTCTAATTTATTCTTAGAAGTGAGTGCATCAAAAACAACATCAAGCAAAATAATAATAATCTCGAATGAGACTATTTAACATAAGAAATCAACATAGCTTAAATGAAGAAATCAAATCAAACTCCATCAAAATCAACTTCCAAATTCTCAGTTGAATTCAAAACAACAATTCACAAAATCTAGAAATCAAAAATAGATAACTAGAAAATCAACATAAAAGTGGATCGATCCCAGCAGATGGCGATTTTTAGGTACGCCACACGTGCATCTCAAATGGCCGAAGCCTACCAAGTACTATAATTTTTGGCGCCCAACAAATGACCCGTAGGTCCAACAAATGACCTGAAGGTCCAGTATTGATAATTGACCTGAAGGTCCAACAAATGACCCGAAGGCCCAAAAATGGCTCGAGAGCACAACAAAGTCATCAAAATCATCAAACATCAAATATTTCAATTAACGAGTCCGGAATTAACCGAAATAGTAAATGTATGGTGCCATACTCCGCACTTTTGCTAAATCATTCAAATCTCTTCATCATTTCCTTGAAAGTGCAAAATTGTGTATTTTATTAAATAACATTTTACGTTCTCAAACGGATGAGTCCGGAATTAAGCGGATCGGTAAAAGTAAGGGTTCACAGTCCTCAGATTTGCTGAAGCGTTTAAACCGATTGCTCACTCTTTTGCTAGAGTAAGCTGTAAAGATTTTAAAACAATTTTATTTTAAAACGATTTTTATACCTCTGAACAAAACAGCAGCAATTATAGCAGTTTCGACGAGGAAATTGCGCATCACAAAACACCATAAAAATGGATATCAAATCAGCGTTGCGGTATGACCGCTTAAAAAATTCACTTTAAATTAACGGTTACTGGCGTCAAAATAACAGTAATTTATATTTATTAAAATTTCGTCAAAACAACATTCTTCAAAATATATTACCGGCGCAAAAATTCCGTTCTAAAAATAACGACAACAAAATACGTTTTACAACATAACGCCGATTCAATGCAAATTTTACGTTAGACGCACTTTCGCTATAATTTAATCAAAATATTTGATAGCATGGCAGTAGCATCCCAAATGATGCTATCAGTACGTATATGCACTAAACCAATATAAACTTAAGTGACCAGTACACATTTTATTCAATGAAATTATAAACCTTTGAACCAAATTTATAACTAAATTGGCTACAGGTTTAAACATCATCATTTTTTTTTCTGAACGTATGCAAACATCAGAGTGGAATGCAACGGGGAAAGGCTCAAGTGAAGTATACGCGTTTTTCCCAATCGCAATGTTTTACGGTTCAATAAGGCAAAAACTCTTGTATTTTGTAAAACGTGATGTATTAACATGCACAACACGTTATGACGCTAGAAAGAAAACCCACTCAACCTGAAAGCGAACCCAAATGATATATCTCAGTGCTATCAACGTATGCACGCATGTAGATGGAACTTTAAAAGCACATGAACCATATAATGTGTCTAAATTAATGGGTACATATATGCACGCATGTAGACTGCACTTTAAAAACGCATGTAGAATTAAAACAACAAAACACTAGTCATTAAAGAAGAATTTGCATATGAGTCTAAATTAATGTGTACAATTACACACCGCTTCATTTTAAAACATGCAACCTGGACTATATAATTTATGCATGAAACTTGATTTAGCTGGCAACCAAGTATAGATGCATGGCTAAAACATGTCAGAAAATAGAGTGACACGGCATGTACACAAAGATGAAATACATCAGACCTATAACTTGCGCCACATCTACCACTCTCCCTGAACAACAACGCATGCATGAACACACGAGGGGACCTGTGCACCTCATTTTCAGGCACGAAAAAATGTCAAGTGAATGAACAAGACTCAACTGGTAACAAATAGATCAGTGAAAAGCAAAAGATCAAGTGGTAACAAATAGATCAGTGTCAAGCAAAAATCAAGTGAACCGAGATTTGATACCAGTTTCAAAACAAACTGTTATGAAAATGTATGAACCCGCTCACACACGTTCGTGACAAAAATATAAATCAGGGATGTGAGTTTTCTGCACTCATCTTTGTTTGTTTCACTGGCAAGAAGGAATCCAAAAGGGAATAATTTTGTGAGCTACCATTAATGAGCCCCTTGAGCAGCTGAAAAATTTAGCAAGAAATTGTTGCCGAGATATTTTTTTTTAAATATTTGTGAACAAGTCAGAGAATGATGTGTACTTGCCATATATTTTGTACACATTACATTTAATGCAACATGCTTAAGAAAAGAAAAGAAAGATAATGGACGTGCAAAAAATGTTGAAAATGATAAAATAACAAAAGTGCTCACCTAGCTCTTATGAACCAGAGGTGACAGCAATGCAATTTGTTTACTTATTTGGTTTTAAAACTTTGCTCACAGCAGGGCAATTAATATGATCCAACCTTTGTTTTACAAATGTTTAAACAAGTATATTGTAAACAAACTTTTATCAAGAAAAACACACGGCTTGTTACAAGGATGATGATAGTGAATAATGTGTTCACTTTGCTTTGAGATGGACCAATATTCACATATACACATGAATGCAAATGCAGTCTAATTCCAACGTGCCACAACTGGAAAATATGCAACTGACTTCTCAACGAATTTGTATCATTATTATTTTTTGAATTTTAATTATTTAAAATTTCTATTTAAATTATTTTTTTCGACAGTAATTCAAAAATCATGGTCGTTATAGATTTTTAAAGTATTTATTACGATGGTAAAAAAATCACTGTCGTTACAGAATATATAAAACAAACTAATGTTTTATGTGAGTAAAGAAAGAGTGCCTAAGCCATAAGCTTGCGATAAAATAATAGTTCTTAGTTTCAAGTAAGATGGCTCACAGTGGATCACAACTTGATCCAAACATTTTCATATTAAATATTATAGATGATTACGGAATATTTATGTTCAAATTGCATGTACATGGGTACATGGATCCTTAATTTAACCCATATACAAGTAAGACGGAAAACATAAAAAGCGACTGACATTTGTTGTTGTGGTCAATTTTAACACATGCTTTTACATTAAATATTTAAAGCATATTTCTTAGCTTTAGGGACAAACAAGAGAAGCAGGGATTTTCTGAACGGTTTCTTTCAGATGAATTTTTAAACTGTTTCTTTTTGATGAATTCTTCCAAATTTATTTTGTCAGATATATTTATATTCATGTACTACGATAAATGTTTAGATGCAACATAAAAAACGATGACCAGTTTGTACAAAAAATATTTAGTATTACTATAATGAGTTAAAATGAACAAATACAAATCGTCACAAACGAAAGTGATAAGTGAACTTGCCTGTTGGCAAAAAAATACTGCGCGTGACAATGTCTCTAAAGAAAGTAACAATAAGCAATCTAAAGAAAATTTTCCATGCATCATAAAACACAATAGTACATGAAAAATAAAATCCCATTTACATTCAAAATTTGAAAGTAAAAATAAAATAAAATCGAAATTGGTTGTATTACTCCTCTAAGAGGACAATAAACTCATTTTCACATGAAGAAGTCAGTCATTGAATACAATAGGAAAAAATGAATATTAGGCTGAGGTTCCTAATAAGTTTCAAAATACACAAAAACCCTAATAAAAAAAGTATGTAAATTAGGTCAATAGAATTAAGTTACTAAGTAATTGTATATAGTTATGCAATTATTCACCGAATAATTGCAGATATTTATGCAATTGTATACAAAAGTTGCATAAATTTATATAATTTTTATAGTGAATAATTACGGAAATTTCTGAAATTTTTTTGTTAATAATTGAGGAAATGTATGCAATTTTTTAATATAATTGCATAAATGTCTGCAATTTATTCACTAAATAATTGTATAAGTGTATGCTATTATTCGGTAACTTATTTCTAGAAGTCTAATGTACAAATTTTTTTTACGGGGGTTTTTGTGTATTTTGAAACTTATTAGGGACCTGTGTGAAACTTTCCTCCATAATTTGTTACTAATCAATGCACACTCATAATTAACTACCCATCACAGTCACACCGATATATGTTCACCATATACAGAGGTTCCATTCTTGTAAAATGTGTATAAACATTTCTAAAAAATAACCAAGAACAAAACTACAAACCGCAGATCCAGAAGATCATAGTATAATGTTGAACCTGAATTCAAGCAGTCGAAAGTCATGGGTACAAGTTGCAACAGTATTTCTGCTCATCGCATTCTTTGTAGTTGACAAATATCACTTTGATGACGGTACAGCTCCAAGGCTAACATGTACAAGAAAGGCAACGCTGGAGGCTGAGACGGTGGCCATTACTGACTTTTCCAACCACGGCAGAGATTATTCCGATGGAAATCCTATCAACGGTCTTCCAGTTTGTAAGTGCCATAACTGCTACAGTGGTCCTATATATTGCGCTCTTTTCAATCAGGGTTGCATTGCTGATGCTACACCGTAAGCACCATACTAAAATGAACTTCAAGCAAAATATAAGTAACAAGACATACTGAACCTATTTTGCTTTGTAGTCAAGATTATGGACTATTTCTTAACTCAAAAGAGATGACATTAAACCTAAACATTGAACAAGTACGTTCATTGATAATGAAAGATCCTTGACCCAGGAAATATACTACATTTATCATTTGATTGATCAATTACCCAACTTACTAAATTCCTTTACTATTTTAATTTGTACACACGTATACAGTGGCGATGCATTGTTTCTATGGAAGTACTGGATGCATTATGGAGAAAACATTGCAACATTAGTTTCTGGATGGCACGTATATATAGTATTTTGATATGTACACACAGATATGTATATATATATACACGACCCTGCTCTGTGTGGCTGGAGGCCCTAGGAAAAAAATTTCAAGCTAAACAATCTGATTCGGTCTCAAGTAAATGATACGCAGAGAAAGAAAGATGATCAGAGGATCAACTCCTTCCAGGATAGCGCAGAAAACTTGGGCTGATATTGTTTCTGAGCAATCAAAGGAACTAAGAGATGAAGATGGCAGTCTTGAAACCATTGCTCCCATTCGAATTAATAACAAAAAATATGGTGTTGTTAAGGAGAATGTATGTAAAAGAGCTGCAGAATGCTGGAATAACTCTATTTTGGCTTATGTGGGTAGCAGTAAACCATATTTCTTGTTTTTTAAAGAATATATTAAAAGAGTTTGGAAACCAAATGGTGATTTTGAAATCTGTTCGAGAGAAAATGGATTTTTGCTAATCAAGTTTAATAATTCTCAAGACTGCAATTCTATCATTTAGAATGGTCCTTACTTCTATAACGGGAAACTCGTCATCATGAGAAGGTGGACTGAGTCTTTGAAGTTGGACAGAGATCTTCTGTCAACTATGCCAATATAGGTTAGGTTACCCAGTGTGAACCTCAATCTATGGGACAGAGAGGCGTTTAGCATCATGGCAAGTATAATCGGAAAACCCATAAAGATGGACGCAGCAACTACCATGAAGTCAAGATTGAATTATGCTCGGCTTCTCGTAGAAGTTTCTGCAACTGATGAACTCCAAGAAGAAATTTGTCTTAATCTTTATAATGGTGAAAACGTTACGCAAAAAGTTGTATACGAATGCGTTCCACCAAAGTGTAGCATCTGTAAGTGTTTCGGGCACAATAAAGAACAGTGCAACCCGAAACAGATGTGGATCCCCAAAAAGAATGATAAAGATGCAGCAGTTATTCAAGATCAAAATAATTCAGAAGTTGTTCAAGAAACGAGAAACGGTGAAGGTACAAAAACCCAATCAAGATCCCAGGAGGGAAAAGATCGAATCAATCAAGAAGATATCATTTTCGATCAAGAAAACAATAATAGAGAGCTCACTGACCAAAATGGTCAGATCATGGCAATGGAAGTTCATCAACAAAAAGAAAGTGAAGAAATCTCAAATGTTCAGAATCCGACAAGTATAGAAGAGGGTGAAAATATACAGTTCCTTAACTCTAAAACCCCCCATATTTCAGAGCCATGTTTAATTACCGACCAAAGTAGTACAAAAATTGTCAAAAATGATCATCGGCCTTCAAGCCTAAATCAGCAAACGATAATCGAGAAGGGATCCTCCTCTATGCTTGCTGCAGATGCTAAGAGTAATTCTGCATTGCCTCGCAAGTGTGATCCACCTCCAGAGCAGGCTGTAGTGACTGACTGCAATGAGCCAGTCATGCCTCGCACAGCTTCATTTGATATTTCTTTAATCAAGATTCCAGAATTTGCACAAATAGAGGAAGATGAATCAGAGGAGGGGGACATCATAGAAGAATTTGACTTATCAGAATTACATATAACTAGAACAAAAGCATCTGGTAAGATAAAGGGAAATAAAGAGAAAAAAGCCTTTAAGCAAAAACATATCTCAATCAACTCGGAATGGGACCAAATGTCTACCAATCTGAAAGCTAAGGGGGCTGATATAAAAAGGAGAGGTAAAAGTACAATGGTGTCAGGTACAGTTTAAAACCCTTATTTCATTATCATATATATGTCAATTTTTGCCTGGAATGTAAGGGGGATGAATTCCCCTGCTAAACAATCTGATATCCTATGTATGATTAATTTCCATAAACCATCTATTTTTGCTATAATCGAAAACAAAATGAATGATGAGAATGTTGAAAGATTCTGTTTTAAATTATCAAGTAATTGGAAAGCTATACATAACAATGATTGTGGTTGTAAAGGCAGGATCATTGTTATTTGGGATTCTAACATCTGGACAAATACAAATATAAACAAAGATAGCCAATTTACAGATTGTGGTTTTAAAAACATTGGTGGGTTTTGTCTGCAAGTTACTTGTTGACGCAGCGGATATTACAAAAACGATGAAATCAATGAAATGTAGCAATCGGTGGATTGATGAATACCAAAATGCCCAAATTCGTTGATCCGAAGATACCGAATTCTAGCTATCTCTAACATGTTGATCGCGCACGATACCGTGAAAGTAGATCTTCAATTCTTCAAGCGTTGATCAAGCGCACTTGATTCCGCGAATCGGCTTCAACAATCGTTGATTCGAGCGCACTCGAATAACCGAAAGTGGAGATAGGAGATTACACTCAACTACAAATTTAAGATGAAAGCACACAACAATCAACAAGAAATTTTATTCAAAAATCAACCAAGTTCAAATGTACAACTCACTCCCTATTTATAGTGTTTTTCGACCCAGGCCTTAAGTCGTGTACGACTTACGACCTAACTAAGTCGGCAACGACTTATTTACAACGACTCAGCATATTACAACACCATACACTCACAAGACCGACATACGACTTACATCCCTTGCCGACTTAACCCAGGTCATACTCCATATGACCGACTTAACATACAACGATTCAAAGACTCGCGACTTTACAACACAAGGCCGACTCAACACTACACATGGTTACAACAGTTAGGTCGTTTACGACCTAACGACTCACGACTCAAGAAACTACAAACACATAACGACTTAAACAAGCCGCGACTTAAGCTCCCGAACTCCCTGCAGTATCTCCTCAAACGACTCATCATGACCGACCGACTTAAGCCCCCCCTTTAACTCGTAGACGCCTTAAGACCGCCTTCTTAAGTTGTTGACTCGTGAACGACTTAAAACCCTTCCTTCGGTCGTGACCCATTAGAGTTAGGTCGTTAACTCGGCACCATTTTCCCTCTGGCCTCCAGTTAGCTCGGCGATGACTCAAACCTTCTTCATTAACTCGTATTCCTTTCCCACCTGATTCCTCTGGTCTCCAGTTAAGTCGGAAACGACTTAAATCTACCCTCCTAAGTCGTGAACGACTTAAATACATGCCCTTATCTCGTATGCGACTTATCCTTCTAGCCTGGGCTACATCATCCTCCCCTGGTTGAGAAAAATTCGTCCTCGAATTTGTAAATTCTTCCACAACAGATTGTCCATCTCCATAATACGGCACAAGATGCTTAACATTGAATACGTCAGAAGTGTATACATCCTCCGACAGCATCAACTTATAATCATTCTCATTGATCCGTTTCACAACTTCTACTGGACCAATTTTTCTGGCTTTCAACTTGTTATAAGCGCCTACTGGAAAACGATCCTTCGTTAACACAGCATACACCAAATCTCCTTCGTTAAATTCAACATTTCGTCGCTTCAAGTCTGCAGTCTGCTTGTACTTCTCATTTGACGTTTCCAATCGTTCCTGAACGATCTTCTGACATTCAGTCAACTCATCAACAAAATCAGCAGCTCGTTTAACCGTCCCCTTCGGTTGCGGTACTACTGCTAAATCCAACGGCCCCCTTGGTAAATTTGAATATACAATCTAAAATGGACTGAATCCTGTACTACGATTCACTGCATGATTATGAGCAAACGATGCCTGGCATAACTTCATGTCCCAACTCTTCAGATTGTCCTTCACAAGACATCGCAACAAATTTCCCAACGATCTGTTAACAACTTCTGTTTGTCCATCAGTTTGCAGATGATAAGCACTACTAAATTTCAGCTTCGTTCCCACCATCTTCCACAAACTAAGCCAAAAATGACTCAAAAATCTGGTATCTCTATCTGACACAATAGACTCTGGCAATAAGTGAAGTCGATAGATCTCCTTGAAAAATAATTGAGCAACATGAACAACATCCGCCGTCTTCTTACAAGCAATAAAATGTGCCATTTTCGAAAATCTATCCACCACAACAAATATAGAATCATTTCCCCGCTGAGTTCTAGGCAAACCCAAAACAAAATCCATGCTGATATCAACCCATGGTTTAGATGGTACAGGTAACGGCATATACAATCCCGCATTTGTCGCTGTTCCCTTCGAAACCTGACATATATGACATCTCTCCACAAACTTTTCAACCTCTTTCCTTATCGATGGCCAAAAATAAGATTGAGAAATTAACTGCAAAGTACGATCTCTACCCACATCGCCTTCTTCGTGTAATTCTTTGATAATCTTCAATATCAAACTGCTCTCAGGAATACATAACCGATTTTCTTTAAACAAGAATCCATCAACCAACATAAATTCATCAGTATCTCCACCCTTAACTTTCTCAACAAAATTTGCAAAGTAAGGATCCTCCTCAAACAATTCTGGTAATAATTGAAATCCTGTCGCCTCAACTTTCATTGTAGTCAACAAATGACTTCTCTTACTCAAAGCATCAGTCACACGATTCGTCACCCCAGATTTGTGCTTAACAACAAAGGTAAATTGCTGTAAATATGCAATCCACGATGCATGTCTCGCTGAAATCTTATCCTGCCTCTGTAAATGCTTCAAAGCTTCATGGTCTGTGTAAAGAACAAACTCTTTCTGAAATAGATACTGCCTCCCATGTTTAACAGCTTGCACAACAGCATAAAACTCAACATCGTATGTACTATATCTCATCTTTGCCCCTGATAGCTTTTCACTGAAATAAGCAACTGGCTTCCCACTCTGACTCAACACTCCTCTAATCCCAACCTTTGATGCATCAGTGTGTAGCTCAAACAACAACTGAAAATCTGGTAATACAAGAATTGGTGCTGTCGTCAAAAGTTCTTTGGTTCGTTCAAAGGCAACCCCCGCTTCCTTCGACCAAGAAAACTGCTTCCCTTTCATACAATCAGTAACCGGTGCCATCACGCTACTGAAGTGAGGAATAAACCTTCAGTAGAATGATGCCAATCCATGAAAACTTCTAACTTCAGTGATAGTTCTCGGCTGTGGCCAATTTCTAATAGCTTCAACTTTACTCTGGTCCACCTGGATTCCCTTCTCGGATACAACATATCCCAAGAATAAAACACTTCGAGTCATGAACACACATTTCTTCGTAGCTGCATAAAATTGTTCCTCACGAAGAATAATTAACACCTTTCTCAAATGCTCTACATGCTCCTCTGTACTCCCTCTATATATTAGAATATCATCGAAATAAACCACCATGAACTTCCCAATGAATGGTCTAAAGATTTGATTCATCACTCGCATAAATGTACTAGGTGCATTCGATAAACCAAATGGCATAACCAACCATTCATATAAACCTTCCCTTGTCTTGAATGCGGTCTTCCATTCGTCTCCCGGTCTAATTCGAATCTGATGATAACCACTCTTCAAATCAATCTTCGAAAAGATAGTAGCCCCACTCAACTGATCTAGCAAGTCATCCAACCTTGGCATAGGAAATCTGTAGCGAACAGTAATCTTGTTCAAAGCTCTACTATCGGTACATATTCTCCATGTTCCATCCTTCTTCGGCACAAACAAAGCTGGTACTGCACAAGGACTCAAGCTTTCCTGAACACGTCCCTATTCCAGCAACTCTTCCACTTGCCTTCGTAACTCCTCATGTTCCTTCGGACTCATTCGGTAATGTGGTCGATGCGGTAAAACTGCTCCCAGAACAAGATCAATTTGATGTTGAATGTCCCTCAGTGGCGGTAACTCCTTAGGCAATTCTTCTGGAAATACATCCTCAAATTCTTTCAAAACTGGCTTCGCTTATTCTGGAATTTCAACCTTTTCATGACTCTCTCGTCCAATTAACAAATAGACTTCAGGCTCCTCTTCAACTTCCTTAACAAACTCCTTCAAAGATAGCAAAGTTTTCAGCTCTTCAATCTCCTCCAACTTGCTTTCCTTCTGTTGTTGCTTCTTGGGAACTAAAGTGATTTTAGTACCTTCAAACATGAAACTATAGCTATTAGCACGACCATCATGTTGTACTGCTCTATCAAACTGCCATGGTCTGCCCAACAACAGATGACACACATCCATGTCTACAACGTCACACCAAATTTCGTCTTTGTACTTCTTCTCAATAGAAAAATTAACACAAGCCCTTCGACACACCTTCACTTCACCACCCTTCCTTAACCATGCTAACTTGTACGGTTTAGGATGCTTCTCTGTTTTCAAGTTCAACTTCTTTACTGCTTCAGTAGAGATAATATTATCACAACTCCCAGCATCAATAACGAACTTGCAAACTTTCCCTAGAATAGTGCATGTCGACTGAAAAATGTTGCTTCTCAACCAACTAGAATCCTCTTCTTGCTTTGGTGTAAGACATGATCTCCTCATCATAAGGTTACAACCTTCATCTCCAGATAATTCTTCTTCCTCCTCAACATAAGGTATATTTGAACATTCTGCCTCCTCACCATCATCCTCAATCTCAGCAACCATTGCTCTCTTCTTCGGCTTCGGACATTCATTGCTTTTGTGACCCAACTCCTGACAATTATAACATTTGAAACCACTGCTAACCTTTGCCTTCTCAGCCTCCTTCACCACTGGCTTACTGATAGGTTTAGGAACATTAGAACTCCCACTAACACCCTTCGCTTGATTATTGGAATTAGTAAACACACCACCTCCACGTCTTCCCTGCTTCTCCCAAGCCAACGCTTTCTGATGTGCGTCTGCTACAGTTCTCGGATCGAACATATTAACCATATCGTGGATCTGCATTCTCAATCCCCCAATGAATCTAGCAGTTAGTTGTTCTTCCGTTTCCATAATATCATTCCTGGCAATGAGTTGGTAAAATTCATCAGCATAATCACTAACAGACTCCGTCCCTTGCCTCAGATTCTGCAACCTCTGATACATAAGTGATTGATAATTGTAAGGTAAAAATGTAGCTCTCATCAACTTCTTCATCTTCTCCCATGATTCAATCTTTGACTTTCCCATTCTCTCCCTTGTAAGTTTAGTTTGCTTCCACCATGCCAAAGCTCTCCCCCTCAACCTAGTAGCAACCAACTTCACTCTTCTATGCTCAGGAACCTCCTTGAAATCAAAGATCTCTTCAACATTTGACACCCAATCAAGAAATTCTTCAACTACCATTCCACCCTTGAACTCTGGAATTTCCATCTTCATACCCGACTCCCATCGACGATCATCTTCAACAACCCGATAAGAATTTCGAACTGGGTCTCGATCTCGATAATGAATACTTGCTCTATCACCGTCTTTATTAAAATCAAATGTACGTCTATATTGATCTCGACCATCATCATCCCTTCGTTCATGCGTGCTTCTTCGACTATGTCTCTCTTCATCTCTATATGCCTCATTGTCAAATTCACGTTGACTTCTTCTCTCTTCATGTCCATAGTCATGATGATCTCTTCGTGATGAAATTGATGTTTCTCTTCTATCTCTAAAAGAATGCGGTGATACCCTTCTCGCTTCCGTAACCGATGGCGAAACTCTTTTTCCTCCATGGTTCGAGTTTGGTGATCTCCTCCTTTGAGTTTGATTCAAATCATTCATCAACTTCTCTAACTTTCCAATGCCTTCATCAAATTTCTCATTAATACGTTGTTCCATAAGCTCGGCTTCTTCTCTTCTATACAAAGCTTCAACGTTTTGATGACGATTAGCTCTCCTTGGTGGCATGATTGGAAATTCTTCACAAACACTTCAAACTTCACAAGTTTCACAAATTTCAATTCACGGCTCAAACACCTGTCTCGGCTTGAACTCACGGCTTAACTCCTTAACTCGGCAACAAGTTGTCTCGGCCTCCACCTCAACAAATTGTGCTTCAACACAACTATGCTCGGCCTTCAAACGCTTCACGACTTAACTTGGCTCGCACACTTCAAAAATTTGGCGCGCAAAGTTCTCGCGACCAAACTCAAACACTCTTCCATGTTTGATCCAAAATGAAATGGATCAAAATCTTCAACTCGTTGTAACTTCAAGATGAACACGATGAACAAAAACTTCAAACTTCAACTTCAAAAATTGGCTCCAAGTCTCGGCTTAGCTATAATTGGCTAAGTCTAGCTCTGATACCAAAACTGACGCAGCGGATATTACGAAAACGATGAAATGTAGCAATCGGTGGATTGATGAATACCAAAATGCCCAAATTCATTGATCCGAAGATACCGAATTATAGTTATCTCTAACACGTTGATCGCGCACGATACCGTTAAAGAAGATCTTCAATTCTTCAAGCGTTGATCAAGCGCACTTGATTCCGCGAATCGGCTTCAACAATCGTTGATTCGAGCGCACTCGAATAACCGAAAGTGGAGATAGGAGATTACACTCAACTACAAATTTAAGATGAAAGCACACAGCAATCAACAAGAAATTTTATTCAAAAATCAACCAAGTTCAAATGCACAACTCACTCCCTATTTGTAGTGTTTTTCGACCCAGGCCTTAAGTCGTGTACGACTTACGACTTAACTAAGTCAGCAATGACTTATTTACAACGACTCAGCATATTACAACACCATACACTCACAAGACCGACATACGACTTACATCCCTTGCCGACTTAACTCAGGTCATACTCCATATGACCGACTTAACATACAACGATTCAAAGACTCGCGACTTTACAACACAAGGCCGACTCAACACTACACATGGTTACAACAGTTAGGTCGTTTACGACCTAACGACTCACGACTCAAGAAACTACAAACACATAACGACTTAAACAAGCCGTGACTTAAGCTCCCGAACTCCCTGCAGTATCTCCTCAAACGACTCATCATGACCGACCGACTTAAGCCCCCCCTTTAACTCGTAGACGCCTTAAGACCGCCTTCTTAAGTTGTTGACTCGTGAACGACTTAAAACCCTTCCTTCGGTCGTGACCCATTAGAGTTAGGTCGTTAACTCGGCACCATTTTCCCTCTGGCCTCCAGTTAGCTCGGCGACGAATCAAACCTTCTTCATTAACTCGTATTTCTTTCCCACGTGATTCCTCTGGTCTCTAGTTAAGTCGGAAACGACTTAAATCTACCCTCCTAAGTCGTGAACGACTTAAATACATGCCCTTATCTCGTATGCGACTTATCCTTCTAGCCTGGGCTACATCACTTGTGTTTATGGAAGTAACTTTGGATTAGAAAGAAATGCTTTGTGGCAGAAACTTAAATCTCTAAACTCCATACATGACTTCCCCTGGATTATTTTAGGGGATTTCAATACTGTTTTTCATGCTAATGAGAAATTTAGGGGGATTAAAATCCTTCATAATAAATTGGATAGATTCAATAAGTTTTTATTAGAATCTGGTCTTATTGATCCTATTATCAGTGGTAACAAATATACTTGGAAATCTGGTATAGCTAAAAATATTCATTGTAAGTTAGATAGAATTTTGTATTATAAAAACTTTTCTCATAGATTTCCAGATAGTGTTTGCTCTACTTTGGAACAAAATTTAAGTGATCATACCCCTTTATTGATTAATCTTTTCATAAACAGTGAATTTAATATTAAAGCTCCTCCTTTTAGATTCAAAAATAGTTGGGTGTTGGAAGAAGATTACAAATCCTTAATGGAAAAATGTCATAATTTTTCTTGTAATGGGTCTAAACAGTATCAGTTTTATATGTTTTTGAAAGCCACAAAGAGTAATCTAAAAAACTGGAATAAGAACAATTATTTAAATAAAAACAAGATTGTTAACTTGAAAAAAGAAGGCAAGCTTTTACAAATGAATGCAGATAATAATCCTGATGGCATTAATGAAATAAATAAAAAATTTCAAAATCAATAAGAATTGTCTATAGAAATGTACAAAGAGTCTGTTAATGCAAGACAAAAAGCTAAGGTTGATTGGCGTAATTTAGGGGATGACTGCACTAAGTTTTTTATTGCTAAAATGAGCAATAGAAAGCACTTAAATAACATAGGATGTATAATTGATAAGGAGGGTAATCTAGCTAATGCTTATGACAAAGTCTCTGTTGAAGCTATTAATTTTTACAAGGAATTATATTTTTCTACTGATAATGAAAAGGAGTTTCCATATATAACTTGTAAAAATATTTTAAATCAAAATGCTTATGAAATCCTATTGGCCCCTGTGAGAATTGATGAATTAAAATTTATTGTATTTAATGCTGGAGATAACAAAAGCCCAGGCCCTGATGGTTTCAATGCAATTTTTTTTTAAAATAATTGGGAATATATTAGACAACAGGTGTTGGATGTGGTTAATGAGTTCATGAATAATGGGAAAATTCTTAAAAGTTTAAACATACTTTTGTTACCCTTACTCCAAAAAATAAAAATCCCACTGATATTGGTGATTATAAGCCAATTGCTTGTTGCAACTTTATTTATAAAATTATTGCTAATATCCTTAGTAACAGAATAAAAGTGTTCCTGCCTTTTCTGGTTTCAGAAAATCAGTGTGCATTTGTTTCAGGTAGGCTTATATATGAAAACTCTCTCTTAGCTCATGAGATGGTTAGGAAATTTAACACTAAACAAGGTGACAATGTATGTGCTAAAATTGACTTATATAAAGCACATGATAAGGTAAATAGACATTTTATTCATCATATCATGAAATGTATGGGCTTTCCTATAAAGTTTTGTGATTTGGTGTTTGAGTGTATTAATACTCCTACCTTTTCTATTTTGATTCAAAGTAAGGCAGAGGGGTTTTTTCACCCTAATAGGGGGTTAAGACAGGGAGACCCCTTATCACCTTACCTCTTTGCTATTGTTATGGAATACTTTTCTATTCTTATGGAAATAGAAAGTATTAAAGCAATGTTCAACCTATAAATAGAATCAAACCATGTATTAATCATCTGATTGATGCTGATGACCTTATGGTATTTGTTAAAGCTAGTAAAGATAACGCTGATTCTATTAAATCAATTTTTGACAATTTAAAAAATTATGCTGGTCTTCAACTTAATGTAAATAAATGTAAAGCATATTTCAGTAAATCCTGTAAGTCAAAAAGAGATTTTTTAAATGTTTTACAAATAGAAGAGGGGTTTCTTCCAATCAAATATTTAGGTCTGCCACTTTCTACAAATATGATTAAGGACTCTGATTGTTCTATTCTTATTGAAAAAATCCAGGAAAGAATGGAGACTTGGTCTTGTAAATTACTGTCCATTGCTGGAAGACTTGAACTTATTAAGATAGTGATGTATGCTATTATTCTTTACTGGGTGCAAACTTTTCAAGTCCCAGCTGCATCTATTAAAAAATTGGAAAGTAGATGCGTTGATTTTCTATGGAAAGGTAAATTTCACAAAATTAGCTGGGAAAATATATGCAGACCTAAAAATGAAGGGGGTCTTGGCATTAGAAATATTAAGGATCTGTGTACTACATGCCATTTAAAATTATTTTGGAGATTCCTTAATTCTGACTCTTTGTGGGCAAGATGGATGAGATCCAAATATTTGAAACAAATAATTTTTTGGACTGCTGTTCATAATAGTAATCAATCAAACACTTGGAAGCAAATTATAAATTGTAGAAACAT
The DNA here is from genome assembly GCA_030765085.1 of Allium cepa. NCBI lineage: Eukaryota > Viridiplantae > Streptophyta > Magnoliopsida > Asparagales > Amaryllidaceae > Allium > Allium cepa. The sequence goes on along the minus strand of CM060945.1, from coordinate 602,264,436 downwards.
TGGTAAATCTCTGATATAAAGAAAATTTAAAAATGGTAAAGATACAAGTTTATGGTTTGATCCTTGGTTTAAAAATGAGGCATTTATAAATAAAGTTGGGTGGAATAGCCTTGTTATATGTGGTGGATCTAATGATAAAGTGCCTGATATCATTGTAAATAATCATTGGCAACCACATATCCATCCCATTACTAATCCTCATGAAGATGAAATATGCAAAATTCAATTAGATACTTGTGCAGAGAATGACTACTGGGATTGGAAAGCTAGCAGCAGAGGGAAGTTTTCTTTTAAAGCTACTTGGAATTTTATTAGAAGCAAATTCCCAACTGAAGATTGGTATCATTGCATTTGGAACAGAGTGAACTGTCCCAAGATGGCATTTTGTACTTATTTTGCTATTAAGAATAGATTGCCAACTTGGGACAGATTAAATAAATGGGGTAGTAATATTAATTCACTCTGCTCCCTGTGCAATGTATGTAATGAAAGTGCTAATCATATCTTTTTTGAATGCAGTTACTCCTTTTTTATATGGAATCAAATCAAAGCTACTCTGAGCATAGATGATAACAAGCAAATGGATCTAATGAATATTATAAAGACAATCAACAACAACTTCAGATCTAAATCAAAAGAGGCTGATTATGCTCACATTTTTCTTACTACGGCAGTGTTCAACTTACGGAAAGAAAGAAATTTGCATGTGCACAACAAAGGCAGCAGAAACAAAGATCAAGTGTGGTTAACTATTAGTACAGATAGCAAGATAATTCTGCAAAAATCTAAGAAAATTCTTAAAAATCAAACCAAATTTACTTCCCTTGCCGAGGATTGGAGATCAGAAGCTGGAAGCAAACACTTAGAAGCTTATCTTTTGCATTCAAAATGCTTGCAGACCAACAATCTTTCCTCTAGCGATTACCGATAAAGCCAGTGACCCCGACACTGATATTAACTGCCATAACACTCATCAAGCTTCTGCCAGCAATTACTACAATTTTAGAGCTAATTTAGAGAGTAATATAAATTTTAGGAGGCTATCGTCAGATCCAGGTCACTTTGACGCTAGATCTAACGATTTTGTGAACTCCAGCATCTTTAACTCGAGCAGCAGAATTAACTTGTGCAGAGACAACAATTTGAAAGAGAAATCGTTAGATCAAAGTCGAGATGACGCTAGATCCAACAATTATATGCATCTTAACAACTATAGTAGCTATCGAATGGATGATAACAGATTCGACAGCGACAGAGGTATGAAAGCTGGATCTAATAACGCTCTTTCTTATTGGGAACGAGGAGAGTGTAGCAGAAAGAAGTAAGGAAGAAAAATGGCTTCGGTGATCAGCCATTATCAAAATTTTCTGCTTCTCTTCGTTCGTTTGTTTTGTGAATGTTGTTATGTCGGCGTGTTTAGGCTTTGAGAGGGTGAGGGTTTTGTTATATTTTTTTGTTTCGAGTTTGATTATTTGATCCGGTTCTAGTTGTTAGCATATGGGCTTGGCCCTTTTAACGTTTGTTCAAAAAAAATTGTATTTTGGGGCCCTTACAAATTGGTGGCCCTGGGCCACACCGCCTAGGTTGTTTAGGTCATGCGCCGGGCTTATATATGTATCTGTGTACACACTTGAACTATTCAATTTGGTATCCCTAGTAGTTTGTTTTAAGGCTGCCAAGATAATCAATATGTTGTTTTGTTCAACACCGTTATGTGGACATTATCTGTGCTATATTTATGCATGTAAGTATAGAGTTCACATCTCTATGTTTCTTAATGATTTTCAGGATGGATAGTTACCCGAGGCTAGCATATGTGTAACTAAACTATTTCTCCAAATAAACAAATGCATCGCATTAATATTAGGGAATCAGATGCGAATCCAAAATTTGTTGAAACCATACTCATGATCATAACTATTTATGCCGTTCAAAATAATGTTTAGTGATGCATGATGTTTTAGTAATACAGCATAGCATAAGCTCTTCTTGCTCTAAAATCCACATCTTGCTTCCCACCCTTCATCTAAGATATGAATCTGCAGAAAGTACTCATGGATAGTTATAGTCTTAATCAATCCCAATATTACAACAATTTTTGTAAACTAGAATATAAAAAAATATTGTATATTTATCTATATGAAGATTTCAACATATAAAAACATACATTTTGAGAAGGACACAGATCCGTTATATAATCCAGAACATCTAATTCGGCGCAAAAAGGTATAAAACCAATAAATACTAACCCGAAACTCAAAATGTATGGAGTTTGACATTATATTCAGTGTAAAATCACAAATAAACTATAAAGAATTTGGGTTTCGAGGTATAGTTTACAGCAGAAATGTAACAACCCGTAAATTTTGATAATTAAATTTGTTGAATTATAAGAATTTTGTAATTAAATTTTAGAAAGAGATAATTTTTTTGATGATTTATAATAAAGTAAATATTTATAATGAATTGTAGCAATGGTTATTGAAAACTAATTTTTGACAATTTAATTGAAAAAATTAAATAAAATGAAATAGTGTAAATTGTTGCACTTGGGAATTAAATTGACAATAAGTAAATAAATGTAAGTGTTGTATAAATAAAGGAATTTGTACATAATTAATAATGATTGAATTGGATTTTAAATTAAATAAATGAATATAAATAAATGTTAAAATAATGTGAATGAGAATATTGCAAACCAATGAAAGGCAAACAATAGTAACCAGCTTATAGCGGATAATAGGCATAATATAAAGATGGAAATTTAATTCAAATCAATGGAAATAGTGTAGGTGTTATACTTAGCTACAGATTGAATATATGGAAATAAACGTAAGCATTCAATTAATTAATGAATTTGAATTTCAATAAACGGTAATTAAATAAAAGTCAATGTTCGGTAAGTAATCATATTATTTGTTTGAAAGTAATAAATATAAAGTTAATTAAATTTTTAATGGTTACAATTGTATAAGTTACCTATTTGTTTAGTTCATAAAAATTTAATTTGAAAGCAATTGCAGTAATTGAATTAATTAGTGGTGATTGAATGAATTCAAAGTTATATTAACCAATGATGTAATACGTGATAAATTGAAAATTTATACAATTAATGTAGATAAGTAATTATAATGTTTGTTGCTGATAATAAACGTTACCTTAACAGTAATTAATAAAACAACGGAAGTGTGAATGTATAAATTACATAGAAACTAATGTATGTATAAGTAATAAATTGGTATAGAAATGGATTAAGGTAAATTCATTAATTGGCTTTAACCCTTAGTTAATATGTACAATTGATAGAAGTACACATTTAGAAATGTAATATTTTTTCAAATTTAGAGGTAATAGGCATATATTAGTGCAATGGGAAATATATTTCATTTAAAGGTAATTAAATATTATCTTAATGTAAATTGAGATAATATTTGAAATTAAAGTTAATTCCATTCATAGTATAACAATTATTATAAATTATCTAATTTATTGGTCAACGAATTTATTTGAAATCAAGTTCATTTAAATGTAAAGTAAATGAAGGGTAAACAATGTGAACTAGGTATAGAGTAATAATGGACTAAGTATAAAGATTGAAACTAATCAAATCAAAGTTATTTGGAATTTATTATAATTAATTGGAACTCAAATTTTAATAAATGAATTTGTTATAAATGAAATTTAATTTATCGCTTTAATGGAAATTAAGATGAAATTTGAGAATAATAATGTAATAAACCACAAACAAATGTTAGTTTCATCCGTTGGATAATAATGAATTGAATAATAAGAATGAAAAGTAAATTCAATGGGATTATTGAGAATTTAAATTTTATTTGTGAATATAATGAAATTGAAAATTTAACGCTGAAATTAATAAATTAATCAACTCTAAATTGACATTTGAATTTGGTTAAATTAGTGTATATAATTAAGAAAGTTAATTTGATGAAATTTGTTAATTATAGAGTTGAAATTGCAAAGTGAATTAATTAATTTATTTTAAATTTATTTAATATAAAAATAGCCATTTTGGCCACTGACTCGAATTTCGACGAAACCAGTTTCATCGGATCCGTAACGGTGAATTATTGTAGGATTTCAAGTTTCGTATCGATCGGACTTGTCATTTGATCGTATGGGCTTGAAACGTCTTGAAATCGATCAGTTGAAATCAATTTGAAATAATTTTGTTTCAGCATAACTTCTCCATATGATGAAATTTGGACTTGAAACCTTTTCCATTGCGTTTAAAATATTTTAAAACATCTATTTTTATATACGGGATGACCCAATTTCGTTCCGGAGTCCGAAAGGGCTTTTCGGGCCATTCATCTATTTTGATATCCAACAGGGTCCATCTATTCTATTCAACTTTGTTTATAAATACCCTGTTATAAACCCTAGCCTACATCTATCTCTCATTTGTCTACGCATACAATTTCTTTCACCTCCTCGTTTCAATGGTAGACAAATACCTAATATCAACTGCAATTCAGAATCAAATTGAAATTTCAAACTCCTCAAAAAAATTCAGAAAAATTATATATTGAAGCCCTCGATGTACGCATCCCAGATCGGCAATTTGTTTTTGGTTTTGAATCATGGATTTTCCATAAATCGCAAATCAATTTTCGACCGTTCATCGCTCGACGATGAACTTCATTTGATCGGGAAATCCTTTTTGGGTTTTGAAGAGAGGACCGAGGGGACTTCATCCATGCAGTTTATTTGGCGATTCAACGGTCGGATTTTTTGCAAAATTTGATTTAGGGTTACGGTTACTTGCGGCGGCCGGCGCTTTTAGGTGTCGATCGGCGTCACGGTGGGGTCTAGGTGGTCGGCCAGGCGAGGGAACGAGTGCATCATGTCAGGACGGCAGCACGATGGCCGAAGGCATTGGGCGAGTGCGTGTAGCGTGCATACAAGGATCTATGGTTCGGTTCTGTGTTCGTGCGTTTCTGGGAAAGGTTGTTGAAGGAGGTGACGTGGCACGTGGGGTGATGAGTGAGTGTTTTGATTTCTTTTATTTTTATTTTTGTTTGAATTTCATTTGTTCTGATCGTAATAACTTTCTCATACGAAGTCCGTTTCATGCGCGGTTTTCTCCGCTAGGTTCGTATTGGAATTCCGGACATTTTGTCCCTAGTTTGATGAATTTGAAGATTGACCAACTTTTGGGTTCATATTGGATTTAAATTCGAAAGCTGAGTGTTTTAACCCACTCACAACTTATAAAATTTCTTATGTTTGTTAAATTAATTTATATTGTGATTATGAATTTATTTATGACTGTTTGTATATTTTTAACCATCATCTCGGTTAATTGCATTTATTTAAATTAAATCGTTATTTGATTTATTATTGGATATAACTTCCAGTTAGTTACCTATTATATATTATTAGTTATATATTGATATTGATTGATTGTTTTGGATGATGATTGTGATGGATGTATGATTTTTATGATGGATGATTGGATGTTTTGTTTATATCATCATAATTTGCAAGTTGTTATGCATTTATTTCCTTCGAGATTGTAGTTTGAAATGATATAACTGCAAATTTTTATTTCAAATTACGAATTGAAATGATAAATATCTGTATCACTTGACCATAGGATAGAAATTATATACAGATACCGCGGTCTATATATAAAAATATTTTGAAATGATTTTTATGGTTTTGTAAAGAAATATATGATTTTACGAGATATGGATTTGGATATTTTATAAATGTTATTTTATATATAGTTTATTTATTTAAGCCATAAATGAAATTTGTTTAAAGTATAAAATAAGTTTAATAATAATGTTTGATTTTATTAAATATAATATAGATAAGTATTTACTTAAATTATATTTAATATAGAGTTATATTGATTTTTATAAGTCAAGGGTGAGAAGATAGTTGAAATTGATTTAAGGTTTTATTTAACTAAGAGTATTATTTAATAAGGATCCATTTAGAACTTATTGAAATTGAGATTTTAAAGAATATGGTTTTATAACTTAATTCGGGTTTAAGGTGATTTAAGCGAATAGATTGAGGAATATTCAGTTATTGAATTTGAGGTTTTATTTAAAGGATATTGGATTTAGTAAGAAAATATTTCAAAAACTAAATAATAGTAAAAGTGAAATGGGTATATATATATAAATTATAAAAATTTAGTTTTGAAATATTGAATATTTCAGCTTTGAAATTTATTAAAAATTAAAATTTAGAAATTCGGCTTGTTTTCGGAATTTGATTTGTGAAATTTAAGAAGCTGGTTTGTTTTATAAATATTTAATATTTGATCCATGTAAGGGTGGAAGTTATGTTTCAAAGTTATTAATTTTAAAGTATTACGTTTTGAAAGTGTTATAGTTTTAAAATCTTTGGTTTCGAAATTTTATAGCTTTGAAAATGCCATGATTTTGGGAAAGGATATGTTCGGAAAAAATGATATTATATTGATTTAGGTTTATAAATGATATCATATTGATTTGGTTTTTAAATGAAATGATATGGTAATTATATGGGTTTGATACGAATATTTATTCTGTTTTGAAGTAAACTATTTTGAAAAAACCGCAGTGTTATAATAATGATTGGTTGTTAAAGAGACCGGGATCGGAAGTTGTCATACTCTCTGCCAACTTCGAAAACCACTTTAAAAACCGCGTATGCAGTGGAGATTCCAGAATGAAGTAGGATGGCGGCGGCGTTTCCTTTGAGGTAAATACGTGGACCCGGCTACCGTGAGTTGGCATAAGGTGGTTAAAACATGAGCGATTCTCGGGCCAATGAGGTAGCATATTTGATTGGACATATCCTTTCGATATTATACTTTGACTTTTGGATTGATTCAGTGGCCACTTTTGATTTTATTATTTGGGGGTGTGGCCCGAGGTGGGCGGTAGCTACGGCTACGCTTTACCACCAGCCCGGATGCGTAATTGGTATATCTACCCTGGCATTACCCAGTTGTGCCGTGTCACCTACCTTAGCGCGCCTTGTATGAGTTTGGTTTTCTCCCGTAGCCCGTGGAGTATTCAGGATGGTCTCTCGATCTTGAGATGCGTTGATGCTGGATGGACTACTGGGACTATTATGTGGTAAGGGCTATATGGGTAACCCCTTAACGCTATTTAAAAGTAAGTTTATTTTACTAATAGACATTATTATAATAGCGAAATATTAGTAAATAGTTTAACGGATCCTTAGGAGATGTGAATCCCAAGCATCTCTTAAGTTACTGCACTCATGTTAGACACTGGATAGGAAATGTTAAATCCCGTAAACATCTCTGACGCCGTTCCACTCGTATTTATTCTTGTTGATTTAACTTACATAAGATCTTTTAGTTCTGACTCGAGTCTTTTGTCTTTACAATTCGCTCGGGTCAGCCTGAGCATTTCAAGAATTGGAAGACCGTATTCTGGAGGATGAAGACGAAGATTTATTATTATTTATTATTATATTCCACTTCACACTGTCTTCCGCTTCAATAATTATTATTCTTCGGTATGTGTAACTCTGATATTGTGTTGTATAAGTATGATCAAATATTTTATTAAACAACTTCATGAACTGTATATTTGATTATTATATTGTTCCGCTACAAGATTTTGTTTAGTTTTTTTCTTTCTTCCTTTTTCTTATTTACCCCATAACAATCCGCCATTTTGTATGGCTTAAGTCTGACGTGTGTGGTTTATCGTCGATTTAAAGCGTACGAAAAGGCAGGATGTTACATCTGGTATCAGACCTTTGGTTTAGCGATAAACCTTAGCTTTATGGGGTTTGACTCCTTATTAATTGGGTAGTAATCCCCTATGATGAGTCGTTGAGTTTATATATATGAGAGAACGTATTTGTTAGTGTTATAAAAAGGTTTTAATATTGTGTTAATTTATTCCGTTTTGTATTTATAAATTCTGGTTGGTGCATGGGATGCTATGACATCAATAGGGATTTCTAAACGCTTAATAGGACAAACCAACATAACATTTGTTTTTCATATAGGTGAATGAAATAATTTTGCCTATTATATTTTCTATATATAAAATAAAATTTTATAAATAAGATATATATTTGGTTGCAATATATTAGTTGTTAGGTAATGAAATTTATAAATAATAGTTGAAATGAGATGGAAAATGAAATAAATGAAAATTGAAAATTTAGAACTTAAGTTCCAAGGTTTTGAAAACATTTCTTTCAAATGATTTGGGGAATATAATAATAATAATATTTAGAAGTATTTTATGATATAAATATTTAAATATAATCTGAAAGAAATGTTTTAATAGAAATTTTGGAAAGAAATAAATTCTATACTCCGCTCTCTGTCGCTGGAAAATAATTTCAGTGGTGGCGGCCGCATCATTGATATTCATTTTCGAGTTTCGAAGTGGGGAGGCTACTATGGTAGTTTTACTACAGATTTATTATGATAAACAAATATAAATTTTAATTTCTTTAAAATATAATTGGATATATAAATTGTAAGTATATATTTATCTATTATTTTAAAATGATTTGAAATTAAACCCTGTATTTAATTCTTAAGTTTTCGCTACATAATAGTTTTAATTACGGTAGTGAAATGGTAGTCAACTAATAATTGGAACCTTTAAATAAAATAAAAGATTAAATGCCTCGTTTAAACGAAATTGAAGGAAATTTGAAATTGTAATCTGTAAAATAAAGAATAGGATTATTGAATATTAATTTAGTTAAAGAAAATGAGAAAAACTTGTATAACTTTCAATGTAACAGCCCGCAAATCCGATCCCCTTGAGTCAACACTATTCTACAACAATCAACTCAAGTTGCACAGAAATACGAACCATTAGGGTTTAAGAAGAAGAGGTAGAAGAAGAGAAAACAAAACCAACATCAGAATCTAACCATCGCAGCGGAATAAAATATAATAGAGAATAAATAATCTTTACTCAAAATCAAATATATCAGTTTACATATATTACATCATCAGAGTACATCAGTCACAGCTCACATCAATAACATACAATGAGTACACAACAACTCAACACAGCGGAAATATATATATACAAATACGAGAATACGTATCGTCATCCAGCTCGTCTCCTGAACTCCACAGCATCATATCCTGTATCCTATAATATTCGGTCTGACCCGAGCATTACAGTTAAATAACACCCGAGTCAGTCTGGATTACCAGCGTGAGAAAATCACACCCAATTGATTATTAAAGTTTCAAAAATCCTTTGAAAACAAAAGCATCTCGTAAGACCACGCCACAAATAAACATGTCGGGTTTTTACCTTACGATAGCTAAAACAATTTTTATAGAAATCCTCTGATATTATAATAGGGTCTATATACAAATACTTATAAAATAGCCGAAATTGTTACATGATTAAATTCCAGCTACTAGCCACAAAAGTGGGTAATACAAACAAAACTCGTACAAGGCTCGTAGGGAGAATGGATTTCCAACAATGACTAGGCACTGGGGTACCACCTGTCACAGTACGGGGCCTAGATCACCGTACCGAGGATTACTCCCTTCATCCCCTGCAACACAAGGCCGGAACCATTCCTTACTGAACAGTCCCGAACAAGATAAACCCCGTGGTAGGCGCGACCAACCACCCACTAAGCCGAAATAAATAAGGGACATCTAGACAGGGGAATTATCTTGTCCTGCTTGGGCATGACCCACCTAACCTTGCTGCATATCCCCTGATTTTCAGTCATTCCCATTTGATGAGGCTTGAGGCTAAGCGTTACCTTTAGAACGTATTTACTTAGAATGCCCATCGCCCTCCTGACGATGTTTCGCAAGCATTCATCCATACAAGTCCGTCCCGGGTTCGAACGGAACCGAAGGCACTATTCCTACTACATCCATTTTGGAAATATCCTCAGGATTAGTAGCGACTAGCCCTTGCACTTCGCTGCTCCATCTTCGAATCCGAACACGTTTTTCGCACGAAACGTACAAATCGGATCGAAGTGGTTTTCGAGAAATAATTCTCGATCCCGGTCTCTTCGAAACGATCAACGCATTGTCCAATATTGATAGTCGGTTATTTAACTATCAATTAATATTCACAAACAACCATCAACCAATAAATAATTTCCCAAATTATTTATGTATCTCAAAATATCCTCAAAGATATATTTCTATTTTCAATCCTTTGAAAATAGTTCAAAACCATCTTCCTTTCAGAATAAACTTTCCCAAATATTTTATATCTCCTCTGAAATCACCAAGTACAAAACTAGATTTAAAAATAATTTTAAAACATTTTACTTTGAAATATATACTTTTAAACAGCTAAGTTAAATTTCTTCAATATTTGTAAAAATACTTACTATATGAGTATTTGAAAATAAAGTTACTTAATAGAATATAAAACTAGAAATTCACTTTTGAAAACAAATTACTAGGTCATATTTTAAGTAATTACTACTATATTAGATTTTTAGAAAATACTTACCCTTTGAATTTTAAATATTGGATATAATATATTTTTCAAAACTTGCTTTTTAAAAACAACTTTAAAACCCTTTTAACTTATAATTGAAAACTCGCTTTGAAAACATACTTGGTTATTCGAGGAGAATTTTCCAACTTCAATCAATTGAATCAATTTTCCAAATTGATTTTCAACTTATTTTATTTGAAATAAATTTCTTCACTTATTCAGTTCATTTCAAAATTCATTAATTATTGACTTAATTATAATTGTTATTATTTTCCCTTTTATTTTACATCTTTAACTGAAATATACATATTTCATATATATTTTTTTCCATTTCTTCTTTATTCTTCTAGAATAATTTAAATCCTAAATTTGAAATAATTGTTTTATTCTTTTAAACAGTAACATTGAAATTTTAAGTTTTCTTAACTTTCTGTTTATTCAAAAATTCCTTTCCATATACAGGATTCATTAATTAGCATTTTGGAAACACTAATATTCTTATCAATTCATTTTTAATTTATTTACATTCTTTATAATTATTTTCTTAAAAATTTACTTCTTTTATTATTTCTTTCCAAGAATCCAATGCTATATAATTTGATAACTCAGAGTTCAAGAATATATCCAAGCAGCTATAGCATTCAATATTTCAATATGATTCATCACAGAATATCCACAAAGCATGTTAGAGAATAATAAACAATATATATATGTTGAGGGACCCAGTTGGATCCCTCCAACCTGTTTTCCCTGCATCCACAGATGTTAGCACAACATAAACATCAATCCAAAATATATCATACTAAAGCACAACAATCAAATCAACCATTCCAACAATTATTTAAATTTAATCCTTTAAATTTAAATTATCTGAGTGAGATTTACTCACCTTTGAATTTTGTTTTGCAATTCGATCCAATCTCGACTTGTTCCCTTTTGGATTTGACCTTGAATAAGTATTAAATGGTTCTATTAATATTCGAACAATTAATTATCATTAATAAATTTAATTTATACTAATAATTTTATTTTCAACTAATTTTCCCTTCTTTTTTTTTATTAAAAAAAACAGTCAGTACATTAAAATATGTACATACAGATTTATTTCTATTTTTTTTTTGAAATCACTTATATTTATAAAAATAATTTATGTTGATTAAAAATCACGTTTTATCCAAATTCTTTATTTCAAAAGCTAACACTTCTGTCTATTATATAATTTTAAAATATGTGAAAATGTCTACATATTTTTTTTTTATTCTCTGGTATATGTGATAAAATGAAAAGCATGTGAATTTATTCCGATATTACATCTCTGATTGTAAACAATTTAAAGAAACAATCGAAAATGAAATTCCTCACCTCGGCCTTCACCACTTTGGTCGAACAACAATACCTCCTCGCGAGAGCGCACCCAGATCTCACGCAACGACGACGTCGCAGAACCCCCAAACGCGAGCTCTCTGGCCACACGACCTCGCGACTTGATCGATGAACGCGCTTCGCCCCTCTACATGCCACAGTTTCCGCCGTTCGAACAACTTCTGGTCGCGCGACGATTGATTGAATCGAACAGAAGCGGCCATCGTTTTCTTTCTCCTTGTATACAGAGGGTTTCGATTTGAGAAGATAGCCTTGAACGAAAGGGGGCTCGGCCAATTATTTAAGTGGAAATGAAGAGTTGTTTTCTTCGGCTCCCCCTTTTTATTTGAATTCGATTATACTTGAGATTGAATAAATCAAGGGAGGCGAACAAGCAAAATGAGGGCTTCGGCCCCTCTGATACTTCTCTTTTGTTTTGACGAAGAGGGACAACATGATGGAAGAGATAAAGGAGACTACGCTGTTTTCTTGTCTGCTAAAAATGTGAATATACGGAAAGGGAGTGTACTGAATGGAGATAGTGAGGCGTGTTGGAGAAGGAACACTACAGTGCTCTGAAATGGAATGAAAAAGATGTTGAGAGAAAGTAGGTTGCTTGTTAAAATAGTTTGACCAGAATATGTATTTTTTTTTTTTTTGAATTAAATTTTCAATGCAACTTCAACGCGTTTGTATAACGTACATTCACATACTAACTCCAATCAACACGAAATTTGAAATCCGGTAATAATTTAATATTACTGATCCAATGGGACTGGTTTCGTCGGATTCCGAGACTGTGCCTCGGAAGAATATTTTTAAATTCAATTTAAACGTTATATTTTCAAAACTAAACAAAACACTTCCAAATTTAATTTCAACACTTTTACTATCTTCAGTGTTATCAATATAAATTTTACAAGCCCTCAAATTATTTTTAACAGGCTCCAAAACTCTAGATTCAACAATTTACCCAATTTTACTTATTTAATTTAATAATTCAAATATTAAATAATTGGTGATATTTGAATTCGAGTTAAAATTTAACATTTAAATATTCAAATTCAATCGAATATTCCAATTCCAGATGTTCGAAAATTCTGGGTCGTCACATTCCTCCCCCCTTAAAAGAATTTCGTCCCCGAAATTACTAGTTAGGAAGAATGATCCAATACCCGATTACTTATTCCCAAAACCAACCAATTCAACATCTAACTAGCTATCTTTTTATAAATGACCCATTATCATTCTTATTAACTTCTCAACTCTCCCATGGTTTCAAAATATACTATTTGTTTAAGCATTCAAGTTTCAACTTTAATCCAAATTTTGAATTATCAAAATTTTCTCAAAATTTTTCTAACTCCCTAAATTTTCGAAAAATTTCGCCAGCGTTTCCTTTGCGCGGCTAGCTCGGCACAACTACAAAATGGCTCTACGGCCTCCCAAATCCAAAAAGAAAACAAAAAGCCAAGTGGCTCAATCCAAATCCAAATCCAAATCAAATTCCATACCAAATTTAAATGCGTACCTTTTGTCGGGCAATTCAAATTTATCTTTTGAAATCAAATCTAATTTCCTTTTCCCTTTTATAATACCTGCATACCTGTTTAGCACCAATATCCAAACACAATATCCCAAAACATCATTTCTTTCTTAAGTTAGCATAAACATTTTATATGTTTCTTATCTTCATTTCTCTTTACCTCTTTTGGTTTACTTATTTCTATTCAAATCGATTTCCACATTACATATGTATTTCATTTATTTTCAACTTTGAATTTTTACATATTATCCTTCATTTATAACTAATTTAAGTCATTACTTTAATTAGTTTCATTTACTGACTTATTTTAGTTTCCAATTCTAAATAGTTTTGTCGTTAACAAAATTTTCCAAAATTTTCAAAAAATTTCTAACTCCCAAAATTTCTGAAAATTTTTGGCAGAGTCCCCTTTGTACGGAGGAGCTTTTGCAATTTGACAAAAGAGATAAATATATATACATCGACCCACACGGTCGGAAAAATAAAAAACAATTCATATTTCCTATTTTTATTGCGTAGGCGTAACTTATTTAGCATTTTAAGCAAGCAGCTTATTATTTTTAGCAAATAGCACAACCCAATCCAGCCTCACGGCTTCCAGGTACCTGTACTTACTCAATTTAAACATGTAAGTGCCAAATATATGCAGTATAACTATATTTCACTTATTTACAATAGTTAAAACATATGAATTCTAAAAGAATCTCATACCAAACATTTTTCCGTAAGCAATTAATATAGTTTCATGCTAATTCAACCGTTCCAATTTATTTATAACCATTTTCACTCAATTCGGATGGTTTTCGATTCATTCGTATACAACTCCATCATTTTGAATGGTTTAGAACTCATTTGCTTACCTTTAATTTATTCTTAAGCAGATTGAACTCATATTTAATTCAATTGATCTCAAAATCAATTTATTTTACTTCTATCCATTTATAGAATTTAATTACTTCCATTTATATCCAATAACAATTTATTCTATGGAATTCGACGAGATTTATGTGAATAAATAAGCACTTGAGTTCTATAATCAATTTAAATTGACTCCAACTCAACTTACACTTAGTTCAATTCCATTTCGGATCTATTCACAATCCATATATTCTCAGTTTTATTGCATTTAAATTTTATTGACCAAACTAGTCCATTCAAAACCATCAACAATCTAGGCTTCATCTCCATTACCAATTAAACTTTCCTTTTTTTTTTATCCATTCAAAAACATTTATTTAGTTCGACACATTCCATTTAAATTTTATTTACAATTCATTTATTTACATTTCATTCCATATTGGTTTATTCCGAACTACTTTATTTAGCTCAAAAACACTCCAAGCTATTTCATTTAATAACCATTTCTCAACTTATTTAACCACATTTCATTTGATACTTATTTATTCCATCATTTATTTATTCAATATAATTAGTTTATCCACATTCACTTAAACCATTCTAATAAACTCGAAACATTCTATTTTCCTTATTGTCTCAAGTTATTTCAATTCCTTAATAATTTAAATGGTTTACAACTATTTATTTAAGCATTTTCACTCCATTAAATATTATCGGCATCATAACGAATTTTTTTTTTATTCCAATTAAAATTTATTCCTACTTGATTTAAATCCAATTTTATATTTAAGCCCATTTTATTTTCAAGTAAATCTTTTTTTTTTTATTCTTAAGCTCACTTCATTTCGCAAATAAATTTCTCTTTTCAATTTAATTTGATTCTATCTCAATCCAATCTCATTTCAAACTACAAATTTATTTGATTAGTTATAATAAAATTTAATTTTTCAGATTTAACCCATTCAATTTATTCTCTGGCTATTTCCAAGTTATCTTCACTTATGGATTTTATTTGCACATTCAAACCATTGCTATTTTAATCCATTTACATTTTTATTTGATACATTCCCAATTATATTTAATTTGTTAACACTTCAAGTTAAATTTTAATTAATAACTCAAGTTCTGATTCTTGTATTCACTTTTAATTTGCCACCCAATTTATTAACTCATAATTCAACTCCATTCTTAATTACTTTACTTTCATCAACAATTTGAATCAGCTTTAATTTATAACTTAAGTTTATTTCCAACTTCATCATAAACTTATAATTCAATTCCATTAACTAATTTATTATCCAATTAGTTCTCCCCTTATTCACAATCCAACACTTGAATTTTTATTCCAAATATCATTCCATTTAATTTTCTTAAGTTCAATATTTATTTTATACTTCAAGTTTGGATCCTCATTTCATTTTTCAATTTATCAAAATATTGATTTTGGGCATTGTATTCCATTTTCAATTTAATAAGTCACAACTTATTATTTTATACAATTCCATTCATCATAAGCTGGAATATATTCATCTTTTATTTTTAACTCAAGCCTTCTATTTATTTATAGCCCAAGCATATTTTATTTCCATTGATCTTTAAATCTTTTATAAATTATTCTGGTTTATTTATTTCAATTCTCATTTCTTATCCAACTTATTTCCCATTTATTCAGGTAAGAATTTAATCTCATTAATTAATTCAATTGAATTCCCATCCCAACTCAATTTTACTTTAACTCGGATTTATTTAACTCAATTCGATTCCAACCTGATTCGAATACAACTGGATATTATTTCAGCTTATTCAATAAATTTCAATCCAGTCAAATTTTTATGTTCAAATCCAAGTTAATTTCATTTCAACTTTTCCCTTTAAATTTTAATTCCAACATTCAAAGCCTATATTTCCTTCCTGATTTAAAACTCATCCCAATTTTATTAGTTTGCAACCTATCTCATCAGTATTTTTCAAACACCTGACTTTTTGGTTTCAAATCATTTTGAGATCCCCAACATCTCAAATCTCATCTCTCAAAAATTTTGAACCAACCCTGGCTTTTATTTTCCCCAAATTTCCTTTTAAGGTTTTCAAAACAGGTGTTCCTAAACAAATCAATTTGGTAGCAATTCATCACTTCGAAACTCGAAAATAAACATCGATGATGCTGTAGTCATCACCGAAGTTATTTTCCAGTGACTGAAGTGAATTTAATGCTATATCACTTTCAAAAATCCATTTTAAAACAAATTTCCTTTCAGAAATACTTCCAAAACAATAATGTTATCATTTATCTTCAAAACACCTCGATAACATTCCCAAAATCTCTGAAATTTTGAATTTCCAAATCCTGCTTAAATACATTTAACTATGATTCATTTGTATAATTTATGCTTATACAAATTTCTATTCGATTGTATTTCAATTTATAAATTCCATTTATAATTCATATTTATGAATTTCATTTTATAATTGGATTTAGCTTCTCAATCTTTGATTATATTAACAATTTCTAGTTAAATTTTCACTTAACAATGATAATATTTTAATATTATCATTTCTAACATCCATGCAACCATATAATAGCTATATAGTTTACCAAAAACTTTCTTTATATCCAAAAATATATTTTTGGGTAAAATTATTTCATTTACCCACATTTAAAACAATACCGTGTCGATTGTTCTATTCAAGTGTTTAGAAACCCTTTCGATACAGTTGTCCAGACTGTGCCGACGAAGGTTCATATGCCACTCAATAAACCAATCAACACAATATTAAAACAATTTATATTCACTAACAAATACGCGCTCATATTTATTTATACGCTCAAACTCATTATAGAGTACACAGACTCTATTTTAAATGAGTAATTTCCCACCAGAGCCAAGGTTATCACCAACCTAAGCTCTGATACCAACTGTAACAGCCCGCAAATCCGATCCCCTTGAGTCAACACTATTCTACAACAATCAACTCAAGTTGCACAGAAATACGAACCATTAGGGTTTAAGAAGAAGAGGTAGAAGAAGAGAAAACAAAACCAACATCAGAATCTAACCATCGCAGCGGAATAAAATATAATAGAGAATAAATAATCTTTACTCAAAATCAAATATATCAGTTTACATATATTACATCATCAGAGTACATCAGTCACAGCTCACATCAATAACATACAATGAGTACACAACAACTCAACACAGCGGAAATATATATATACAAATACGAGAATACGTGTCGTCATCCAGCTCGTCTCCTGAACTCCACAGCATCATATCCTGTATCCTATAATACTCGGTCTGACCCGAGCATTACAGTTAAATAACACCCGAGTCAGTCTGGATTACCAGCGTGAGAAAATCACACCCAATTGATTATTAAAGTTTCAAAAATCCTTTGAAAACAAAAGCATCTCGTAAGACCACGCCACAAATAAACATGTCGGGTTTTTACCTTACGATAGCTAAAACAATTTTTATAGAAATCCTCTGATATTATAATAGGGTCTATATACAAATACTTATAAAATAGCCGAAATTGTTACATGATTAAATTCCAGCTACTAGCCACAAAAGTGGGTAATACAAACAAAACTCGTACAAGGCTCGTAGGGAGAATGGATTTCCAACAATGACTAGGCACTGGGGTACCACCTGTCACAGTACGGGGCCTAGATCACCGTACCGAGGATTACTCCCTTCATCCCCTGCAACACAAGGCCGGAACCTTTCCTTACTGAACAGTCCCGAACAAGATAAACCCCGTGGTTGGCGCGACCAACCACCCACTAAGCCGAAATAAATAAGGGACATCTAGACAGGGGAATTATCTTGTCCTGCTTGGGCATGACCCACCTAACCTTGCTGCATATCCCCTGATTTTCAGTCATTCCCATTTGATGAGGCTTGAGGCTAAGCGTTACCTTTAGAACGTATTTACTTAGAATGCCCATCGCCCTCCTGACGATGTTTCGCAAGCATTCATCCATACAAGTCCGTCCCGGGTTCGAACGGAACCGAAGGCACTATTCCTACTACATCCATTTTGGAAATATCCTCAGGATTAGTAGCGACTAGCCCTTGCACTTCACCGCTCCATCTTCGAATCCGAACACGTTTTTCGCACGAAACGTACAAATCGGATCGAAGTGGTTTTCGAGAAATAATTCTCGATCCCGGTCTCTTCGAAACGATCAACGCATTGTCCAATATTGATAGTCGGTTATTTAACTATCAATTAATATTCACAAACAACCATCAACCAATAAATAATTTCCCAAATTATTTATGTATCTCAAAATATCCTCAAAGATATATTTCTATTTTCAATCCTTTGAAAACAGTTCAAAACCATCTTCCTTTCAGAATAAACTTTCCCAAATATTTTATATCTCCTCTGAAATCACCAAGTACAAAACTAGATTTAAAAATAATTTTAAAACATTTTACTTTGAAATATATACTTTTAAACAGCTAAGTTAAATTTCTTCAATATTTGTAAAAATACTTACTATATGAGTATTTGAAAATAAAGTTACTTAATAGAATATAAAACCAGAAATTCACTTTTGAAAACAAATTACTAGGTCATCTTTTAAGTAATTACTACTATATTAGATTTTTAGAAAATACTTACCCTTTGAATTTTAAATATTGGATATAATAAATTTTTCAAAACTTGCTTTTTAAAAACAACTTTAAAACCCTTTTAACTTATATTGAAAAACTCGCTATGAAAACATACTTGGTTATTGGAGGAGAATTTTCCAACTTCAATCAATTGAATCAATTTTCCAAATTGATTTTCAACTTATTTTATTTGAAATAAATTTCTTCACTTATTCAGTTCATTTCAAAATTCATTAATTATTGACTTAATTATAATTGTTATTATTTTCCCTTTTATTTTACATCTTTAACTGAAATATACATATTTCATATTATTTTTTTCCATTTCTTCTTTATTCTTCTAGAATAATTTAAATCCTAAATTTGAAATAATTGTTTTATTCTTTAAAACAGTAACATTGAAATTTTAAGTTTTCTTAACTTTCTGTTTATTCAAAAATTCCTTTCCATATACAGGATTCATTAATTAGCATTTTGGAAACACTAATATTCTTATCAATTCATTTTTAATTTATTTACATTCTTTATAATTATTTTCTTAAAAATTTACTTCTTTTATTATTTCTTTCCAAGAATCCAATGCTATATAATTTGATATCTCAGAGTTCAAGAATATATCCAAGCAGCTATAGCATTCAATATTTCAATATGATTCATCACAGAATATCCACAAAGCATGTCAGAGAATAATAAACAATATATATATGTTGAGGGACCCAGTTGGATCCCTCCAACCTGTTTTCCCTGCATCCACAGATGTTAGCACAACATAAACATCAATCCAAAATATATCATACTAAAGCACAACAATCAAATCAACCATTCCAACAATTATTTAAATTTAATCCTTTAAATTTAAATTATCTGAGTGAGATTTACTCACCTTTGAATTTTGTTTTGCAATTCGATCCAATCTCGACTTGTTCCCTTTTGGATTTGACCTTGAATAAGTATTAAATGGTTCTATTAATATTCGAACAATCAATTATCATTAATAAATTTAATTTATACTAATAATTTTATTTTCAACTAATTTTCCCTTCTTTTTTTTATAAAAAAAAACAGTCAGTACATTAAAATATGTACATACAGATTTATTTCTATTTTTTTTTGAAATCACTTATATTTATAAAAATAATTTATGTTGATTAAAAATCACGTTTTATCCAAATTCTATATTTCAAAAGCTAACACTTCTGTCTATTATATAATTTTAAAATATGTGAAAATGTCTACATATTTTTTTTTTATTCTCTGGTATATGTGATAAAATGAAAAGCATGTGAATTTATTCCGATATTACATCTCTGATTGTAAACAATTTAAAGAAACAATCGAAAATGAAATTCCTCACCTCGGCCTTCACCACTTTGGTCGAACAACAATACCTCCTCGCGAGAGTGCACCCAGATCTCACGCAACGACGACGTCGCAGAACCCCCAAACGCGAGCTCTCTGGCCACACGACCTCGCGACTTGATCGATGAACGCGCTTCGCCCCTCTACATGCCACAGTTTCCGCCGTTCGAACAACTTCTGGTCGCGCGACGATTGATTGAATCGAACAGAAGCGGCCATCGTTTTCTTTCTCCTTGTATACAGAGGGTTTCGATTTGAGAAGATAGCCTTGAACGAAAGGGGGCTCGGCCAATTATTTAAGTGGAAATGAAGAGTTGTTTTCTTCGGCTCCCCCTTTTTATTTGAATTCGATTATACTTGAGATTGAATAAATCAAGGGAGGCGAACAAGCAAAATGAGGGCTTCGGCCCCTCTGATACTTCTCTTTTGTTTTGACGAAGAGGGACAACATGATGGAAGAGATAAAGGAGACTACGCTGTTTTCTTGTCTGCTAAAAATGTGAATATACGGAAAGGGAGTGTACTGAATGGAGATAGTGAGGCGTGTTGGAGAAGGAACACTACAGTGCTCTGAAATGGAATGAAAAAGATGTTGAGAGAAAGTAGGTTGCTTGTTAAAATAGTTTGACCAGAATATGTATGTTTTTTTTTTTGAATTAAATTTTCAATGCAACTTCAACGCGTTTGTATAACGTACATTCACATACTAACTCCAATCAACACGAAATTTGAAATCCGGTAATAATTTAATATTACGGATCCAATGGGACTGGTTTCGTCGGATTCCGAGACTGTGCCTCGGAAGGCTATTTTTAAATTCAATTTAAACGTTATATTTTCAAAACTAAACAAAACACTTCCAAATTTAATTTCAACACTTTTACTATCTTCAGTGTTATCAATATAAATTTTACAAGCCTTCAAATTATTTTTAACAGGCTCCAAAACTCTAGATTCAACAATTTACCCAATTTCACTTATTTAATTTAATAATTCAAATATTAAATAATTGGTGATATTTGAATTCGAGTTAAAATTTAACATTTAAATATTCAAATTCAATCGAATATTCCAATTCCAGATGTTCGAAAATTCTGGGTCGTCACATTCAATTACAGTCTTAAAGGCATATATATAACTTACCAAAGATCTAAAAGTTGAAATGTTAATAAGAAATTGTAATTGATATTATACAAGTAAAAGTTGAAGGGAATAAATAACAATTTGATGTGTAGATGAAATGCTACTACTTAAATATAATAGAAAGGTAAGTATTATAAATAAATGATAATAAACTTAAGTAAATGGTTGAAGCTATTTATAAATAAAATAAGTAGAAAAGATGAATGCATTAAATATATGATTGTAAACTAAAGTTAATGCATTAAGATGCTAAGTAAATGAAATTGAGAAATGAATGAATGTAATGCAAATAAATAAATAAATGAAATGAAAATTTGTAAGAAATAAATGTGAATTAAAAGAAATCATTATATGAATAAAAAGGAAATCAAACAACAAAGGCTATGAAATGAAATTAATAAGAATAAACTAATCTGTTGTTTGAAATTGCTGTTGTTTGTTTTTGTGACGACCCAAAATTTTCGAGTATTTAAAATCGGAACATTTAATTAATTTTGAATATTTGAAAGTTAATTTTTAACTTGAATTCAAATATCACCATTTATTCGGTAATTTAATTATTAAATTAAATAAGTTGAAGTTGGATAAAATGTTGGATTTTCAGTTTTAAACTTATCAAAAATAATTTGGCGGCTTGTAAATTTAATATTGATAGTTCTGAGGACAATAAGAGCTTTTAAATTGAAATTGAAAGTGATTCGTTCAGTTTCAAAAATTTATCGTTTAAATTGAATTTAAAAATAGCCTTTCGAGACACAGTCTCGGAATTCAACGAAACCATTTCCATTGGATCCGTAATATTATATTATTGTTGGATTTCAATTTTCGTAGTGTTTGGAGTTACTGTTTGGTCCTATGATCTGAAAATGGCTAGAATAATCTAGTGGATTTTAATTTAAATAGTCAAACCTTCTCATATAAGCCGCACCCTTCCAGCTTTTTTCGCAAGCTTATTTCCTCTTTCGCCTTTCACGTGCTAGAGAGAATCGAATCCAACCCATCTTCTTGCCAAAGCCATTTTATTCCCCTTTTTATAAATTTTGACACCCCCCTTCTCGTCTAGAAAAAAAAATCAAAATCAAACTCTTAGAAAATTTACGCGAACGAAAACCGAGCCTCTCCTCCTTTTTCAATAATCTAATCGGTGAATCGAAGAAAATAGGAGAAAGATTGATGGTCGATGTCGGCGGTGTGGTTTCATTTCGCGTATGGTTTGCAAACAGCAGGGAAGGTGGAGGGTAGTCAAACGAGGCATGGTTTGGTGCAGTGTTGTGCGTCGAAGCAGGAGTTGAGTTGAGGCGTCCTTAGGTCACGGCGTGCATGCTAGTGAATCATGAGCCAGTCAGTCAAGGTCGAATGAAATTTCCAAGTCACGACATCTTGGTCGAAGGCGACAAACGATGGCTTACATGATGAAGGGATTTGAGGTGGGCCGATCTCCTACATGGGTATGATTTCTTGTTTTTGTTGAATTTGGATTTTTGAAATGAACTTATAAACAGAAATATAATGGCAATAATAATGATAACAGTAAGGGTTCAGTTTATATATATATATATATATATATATATATATATATATATATAAGTTAGAAAGAAATTTTATTTTGTTATTTACAGAAAAACAGAAGAAGAAAAAAAATATTCACTAAGGTTTAAAACTATAGTTATTTTTTGCTTTCTAATTTTGGGGTAGCTAATTATAAGTTAGTATATTGTGTTTATTAAAAGGGAAAATGCAGATAGGTTACAGAAAAATATTTAGCACATATGAATGCAAGCTAGTTAGGAAGAAAATAAAAATAACGTGGCAACAGTAAAGCAAAATTTCGAATTTTATTAACACAATAAATTTAAGTTTTAAATAAATATTTAGGTGGTCGATTTTTTGATTAGTTTGAATATTAATAAAATCACGTAATATTTATTCAAGGTTTGAAATCTGAAAAGAAATAAGCTGGTCAGGAATGGATTGCAAACAAAACAAAGGTTAGTTAATCTCACTCATCTGGTATAATTTAAATTTAAATGGCTAAATTTAAATAATTGGTTGAATGGATGAAATGATTTGATGTGTTACATTATATTATATAATACATCTTGGAATGATTGATTTTCCGCATTTTATAGCGGATGAGACCCTATGCACCGCATAATAGCGGATGATATTATATTTAATCCCATATACCATGATATTCCACCTCAAAGTGGAATTGGTATTTTATGTCGTGCTAACATCTGTGGATGCAGGGAAAACAGGTTGGAGGGATCCAACTGGATTCCTCAACATTTATTTAAATTATTCAATATTCTCTGTTGTAATTATTTGATATTCTATGATGAATTATATTGGAATATTGAATGCTATGATTTGCTTAAATAGATTTCGGTACATTGAATTATCAAAATATATAAATTGGATTTTTGGAAAGACGATAAAAGAGTTAAATTTTAAGTAAAATAATTATAGAGAATTTGAATAAATTAATAATGGATTGAAAAGGAATGAAAGTGATATTAAAATACTAATAAATAATTTTCGAGTATGAAAAAAAAAGATGTTGAATAAACAGAAATTAATGAATTGTAAACTTAAGTAATATTATTTAAAGGAGTAAAGAATTATTTTAAAATTCAAGGTTAAATTTATTTAAAAGGATAAAGAAGTAATTTGAGAAATCTGAAATTGGTATTTTCAGTTAAAAGTATTTTAAATCATAATTAAGGAATAAAATCTGAAGTTAATGGATTTTGGAATAAATGGAGTAAATTGGAAATTAATTAGGAAATTGATTTAAGTGTGTAAAACCGGGATTTTTAAAAGAGAATGTGGCTATGAAATTTATAAACTGTGTTTATAAAAGAAAAGTAATATATCAGTGGATATTTGGGAAGAATAAATTCAATGTGGGAATTTGTTAAAGGAAATGAGAAAATTTGTTTAAAAATAAACAGTGATTTATTTTTAAAGAATACGAAGAGAAGTATATTTCCCTAGATAGCAAGTACGTTTTCAAAGTAAATTTTTAAATATAAGATAAAAGTTTTAAAGTTGTTTTTAAAAGCATGTTTTAGAAAATTTATTATTACCAAATGTTTAAATTCTAAAGTAAGTATTTTTTAAATCTGTTGTCGTAGTAATTATTTAAAAGGGAACTTAGTATTTTATTTTAAAGGTGTAAATCTAGTTTTATATTTTATTAAGTAATCTTATTTTAAACATTCTTAAAGTATTATTTTTAATTAAGTATTAAAGTAGCTTTTTTTTCTAAATTTAAATGTTAAAGCATATTTTACAATAAAGTGTTTTTAAATTATTTTAAAAATCTAAGTTTTGCGCTTGGTGATTTCAGCGGAAATAGACAATATTTGGGAATTTTATTCTGCAAAAAGGAAGGTATTTTGAAACTGTTTTCAAATGGGGTTGAAAATGGATATATCTTGCAAAGATATTTTGAGATAAATAAATAATTTGGCAAATTATTTATTTTGATGGATGTTTTTGAATGTTAATTGATAGTTAAATAACCGACAACCAATATTGGCCAATTGCGTTGATCGTTTCGAAGAGACCGGGATCGAGATTTATTTTTCGAAAAACACTTCGATCCGGTTTGTACGTTTTCATGGGAAAAATGAGTTTGGAGTGGAAGATGGAGTAGTGAAGTGCAAGGGCTAGTCGCTACTAATGCTGAGGATATTTCCAAAATGGATGTAGTCGGAATTGTGCCTTCGGTTCCGTTCAAACCCGGGATGGACTTGTATGGATGAATGCTTTCGTAACATCGTCAGGTGGACGATGGGCATTCTAAGGGATACGTTCTAAAAGGTAACGCTTGGCCTCAAGCCTCATCAACCGGGAATGACTGAAAATCAGGGGTTATGCAGCAAGGCTTGGTGGGAAGCACCCAATTCCGGGTGAGGTCATCCCTGTCTAGATGTCCCTTTTATTTTGGCTTAGTGGTGCGGTTGCCGATCCCAACCACGGAGTGATCTTACTAGGGATTATCCAGTAATGGGCAGTCCGCATCTTGTGTTGTAGGGGGTCGGAAGTGATCCTCGGTATAGTGATCTAGGCCACGTACCGTGACAGGTGGTACCCCAGTGCCTTGTCATTAGATGGAAATCCATTCTCCCTACGCGCCTTTTACAAGTTTTGTTTGTATTACCCACTCTGTGGCTAGTAGCTGGAATTTAATGAATGTAACAGTTTCTGCTATTTTAATAAGTATTTTTATATAGACCCTACAATAATATCAGAGGATTTTAATAAAAATGTTTTAGCTATCGTAAGGTAAAAACCCGACATGTTTATTTGTGGCTTGGTCTTACGATACACTTTTGTTTTCAAAAGGATTTTTGAAACTTTAATAATCAATTTGGGTGTGATTTCTCACGATGGTATTCTAGACTGACATGTGTGTTATTTAACTATAATGCTCGGGTCAGACCGAGTATTATAGGATACAGGATATGATGCTATGGAGCTCAGGAGACGAGCTGGATGACGATACGTACTTCCGTACTTGTTTTATATATTCCGCTGTGTTGATTAGCTGTGTACTCAGTTGTATGAGGGCAGGTTATGATTACTGCCTAATTGTGTGTTATGTGATTGATGTACTCTGATGGTGTAATGTATAAACAGATATATTTATTTTTGTGTAAAGATCATTTATTATCTATTATGTTTTATTCCGCTGCGATGGTTTGATTCTGATAATTGTTTTCTATTTTCTTCTTCTACCTCTTCTTCTTTAACCCAATAGGTTCGTATTCGTACATCTTGAGTTGATGGATGTAGAATAAAGTCGACTCAAGGGGTATGAATTTGCGGATCATTACACTTGGCATCAGAGCTTAGGTTGGTGATAACCTTGGCTCTGGTGGGAATTACTCGTTAAAAATAGAGTCCGAAAGTACTCTATAATGAGTTTGACTGTATTAACAGATATGAGTGCGTATTTGTTAGTTAATATAAAATTATTTTATATTGTGTTGACTTATCGGTTGAGTGTTTATGGATGCTGGTCGGTATGTGGGACGCCATATTGTTGATAGGAATTTCTAAACTCTTAAACAAGATAAAACGACACAGTATTATTTTAACTAGGGTGAATGAAATAATTTTACCCAAAATTATTTTTGTACATAAAAGAAATGATTTTTTGTAAATTGTTATAGTTATATATGGATGCTTGGTTGTTAGAAAGTGAAAATATTAAATTATTATCGTTGTATGAGAATTAAATAAGAAATTGAAATAATAACCAAAGATTAAGGAACAAATTAATAAATAAATGGAATTTGTAAATGTGAATTATAATTGAATAAAATATTGAAACCATGATTAAAAAAAACTAAGAAACAAATTTATATACAAATGAAATTTGTAAATGTAAAATATAAATGTGAATTATAGTGTGATTAATAATTAAAATAAGATAAAATTTCTAAGTAATGTTTCAATATAAATTTAAAGGATTTGGAATTTGAAAATTTGGAAATATAAATTCCTTTGAATTTGAAAATGATTCTCAAAAAGTAGGGAAAAATAATATATATGTGAGGAATATATTTGAATCGGGTTTGAAATCTAGAGAGATTTGGAATTTAAAAATATTTGAAGGGTTCTAAAAGAGATAAAAGCATTGAACTCTTTATGGTCGCTGGAAAATAATTTCGTTGATGATCGCGACACCATCAGTGTTCATTTTCGAGTTTCCAAAAGAGGGATTGCTACCGGGATGTTTTGGATTAATGTTTATCGGTGAAATTTGGTTTGACTTTGGAAATGCAAAGGAATAGTTTGGTTCAGATATATATGTTTTCGGAATTGAAATTTTGGAACATTTTAGTAATGAGATTAATTTGTAAGAAAAAAGGAAATTTAAACTGAATGCGGAACTTAATTTTGAATGAAAAAAAATAAGTCAAGTTGAACTAAATAAAAAAAAAATTTAAGATTAAAATTAATAAGTAACCGATTAATTAATATGGTATGCAAATGAAATGAAATTGAATATTGTATAATGTTTGATTTAAAATTGTGTAAAATAAAGAGTAGAATTAGTTCAAATGGAATAAAAATAATTAATGTTTGGAAATAAAATTATTGGTTGAAAATAAATTTGAGAATGAACAAATGAATTTATAATTGTAAATAAGTGAACTGAAATTGGGGATTGGGATGATATTAAATGGAATTAAGTCCTTGCTTAACAAAATTCAAAAGAACGGTATGTAGCTAGATTTAACTGGAGTTAAGTTAAATAAAATTGAATTGAATTAAAATTCAGTAAGTTATAAAGAATATTAAATAGAATTGAATTCTTATTCAAATGAAATTAAAAGAATGATAAGAAGTTAGATTAACTGGAAACGAGTTAAATAAAAATTTGAACTGGAATAAATAAATTCCGACGGCTTATAAAAGTTGGAGTTTATGAACATAATATAAGTGTGTCTTATAAAGATTGAAAAGTGAATATATTTGAGCTAAAATGAAAGGAACTATGTGAATATAAGTGTATGACTTATAAGAGGGAAATAAAGGCCAAAATAGAATTGTTTGACATTTTGGTAGACAAAATAAAAATCCAATCTTGAATTATAAAATAGAATTGAATTCAAGTTAAGTAATAAAGTGGTTTTTGAAGATAAAAATCAAATATTGAATTAAAAGTGAGAAATAAACAAAATTTGGGATAAATTATTTGATGAAATATGGAAATGGAGCTCAAAATTATTATCTTAGAATTGAATTGTGAATAGATAATAGAGTTTGGAAATGAAGCTTGAGTTATAAATAGAAATTCAACTTAGAATTGTAAGTGAATTAAATATGAATAAAAGTTGTTTGTAATTGGATTAAAATAAAAATGATTTGAGATGAAAATAAATCCAATTCGAGTATGAATAAATTAAAACGAGAATGAACTTAAGTTATGAAATGGGAGTGAATTGAAGTAAATTAACTTAACTTTAAGGTTAATGGAAGCATGGGATGATGTCGACTATAACAAAATGGCTTTGAACAAAACTAATGTGAAACGAGATGGAATGCAACTATACGGTTTGTAAATAAGTTTGATTGGAAAGGAATTTATATACATTGAGTTGGAATCAATTTAAATTGGTTATAAAGCTTATGTAATTATTTATTCACATTAATATTGTCGAATTGCATTATAAAATGGATCGTTTGATGTAAACGAGATTAGATAAAATTCTATGACTTATTAGAAGTGGAATAGGATGATTTTGAAATCAATTGGAATGAATATGAGTTTGTTTTGCTTAGAATGAATTAAATATAAGCGAGTAAGTTGTAAATCACTTAAAATAAATGGAATGGTTTGAGAATTGGTTGTAAGCAATTGTAATAAATATCGGAACCTTATATATGCTTATGGAAATTATATAACGTACATTATATGTAAAATTTATGTGTTAGCTATTGAAAGTAAGTGAAATGTTAATAAATTGCATATATTTAGTACTTATATGTTTGAATTGAGTAAGTGCAGGTATCGGGAAGCCGTTTAGCTAGATATGATCGCGCAAAATGCTAAAATAATAAGTTGTTTGCTTAAAAATACAAAATAAAGGTATGCCTACGCAATAAAAATAGGAAATATGAACTGTTTATATTTTTCCGACCGTGTGGGTCGATGTATATATATTTATATCTCTTGTCAAATTGCAAAAGCTCCTCCGTACAAAGGAGACTGCCAAAATTTTTCGAAAATTTTGGGAGTTAGAAAATATTTTGAAATTTTTTGGGAAAATTTTAGTTAGGACAAAACGATTTCAGATTTGAAATTGAAATAAATTAGGGAATACAACTAATTTAAAATAATGACATGAATTAGTATAAATGGAAGATAAAATTCAATATTCAAAAATGAAAATAAATTGAATCCATATGGAAATGGGAGAACCAATTGAATAGAAATAGATATAAACTAAAGTGGTGAAATGAAAATAAATAATGAAGCATATTAAATGCTTATACTAAACTTAAGAAAGTGATGGTGAATTCTTGATTTGAAATTGATATTACAAATATATTCTAAGTTAATATTTGGATGAATAAATATTGACATTCGATAAGGAAGTCAACAAAATGTTTTGAATGTTGTGATTGGATATTATTACTATATAGGATATGCAGCTATTATAAAGGAAAAGGAAAATTGGTTTTGATTTCAGAAGATAAATTTGAATTGCTCGACAAAATGGTATGTGTTTAAATTTCTGTATGAAATTTGATTGGGTTTTTGATCTAGCCACTTGGCATTTTGTTTTCTTTTGGACTTTGGGAGACCGTAGAGGCATTTTGTAGCGCACCGAGCTAGACGCGCAAAGGAGATGCTGGCGAAATTTTTAAAAATTTTAGGGAGTTAGAAAATTTTTGAGAAATTTTGAAAATTTAAAATTTGGTTTTAAATTAAGATTTGAATGATTATGCAAATAGTATTGTTTGAAAATTTTGTGAGAGTTGGGGAAGCTAGTAGGAGTGATAATGGGTCTTCTATAAAAAGATAGTTGGTTGGACGTTAAACTGTTTGGTGTTGGAAAAAAGGTAAACGGGTATTGGACCATTCTTCCTAATTAGTAATTTCGGGGATGAAATTCTTTTAAGGGGGGAGGAATGTGACGATCTGAAATTTTCGAGCATTTAAAATGGAATATTTAATTGATTTTAAATATTTAAAAGTTAATTTTTAACTTGACTTCAAATATCACCATTTATTCGGTAATTTGATTATTAAATTAAATAAGTTGATGTTGGATAAAATGTTGAATTTTCTGTTTTAAGCTTGTTAAAAATAATTTGGAGGCATGTAAATTTTATGTTGATAGTTCTAAGGACAATAAGAGCTTTTAAATTGAAATTGGAAGTGATTCGTTAAGTTTCAAAAATTTATCGTTTAAATTGAATTTAAAAATAGCCTTCCGTGACACAACCTCGGAATTTAACGAAACTAGTTCCATTGGATCTATACTATTATATTATTATCGAATTTCAATTTTCGCAGTGTTTGGAGTTACCCTTCGGTCGTATGATCTGAAAATGGCTGGAATAATCCAATGGAATTTAATTTAAATAGTCAAACCTTCTCATATAAGCCACACCCTTCCTGCTTTTTACGCAAGCTTCTTTCCTCTTTCGCCTTTCACGTGCTAGAAAAAATCGAATCCAACCCATCTTCTTGCCGAAGCCATTTTCTTCCTCTTTTTTGTAAATTTTGATGCCCCCTTCTCGTCTAGAAAAAAAATCAAAATCAAACTCTCAGAAAATTTATGGCGAAAGAACACCGAGCCTCTCCTCCTTTTTCAATAATATAATCGGTGAATCGAAGAAACTAGGAGAAAGAGGGATGGTCGATGTCGGCGGTGTGGTTTCGTTTCACGTGGGGTTTGCGAACAGCAGGGAAGGTGGAGGAAAGTCGAACGAGGCATGGTTTGGTGCAGTGTTGTGCGTCGAAGCAGGAATTGAGTTGAGGCGTCTTTAGGTCACGGCGCGCATGCAAGTGAATCACGAGGAAATCAGTGATGGTCAAACGAAATTTCCAGGTCGCGGCATCTAGGTCGAAGGCGACAAGCGATGGCTTACATGATGAAGGGATTTGAGGTGGGCCGATCTCCTGCATGGGTATGATTTCTTGTTTATTTTGAATTTGGATTTTTGAAATGAACTTATAAACAAAAATATAATGGCAATAATAATGATAACAGTAAGGGTTCTGTTATAAACATATATATATGTGTGTGTGTGTGTAAATATGTATGTATGTATGTATAAGTTAGAAAGAAATTTTATTTTGTTATTTAGAGAAAAACATAAGAAGAAAAAAATATTCAGTAAGGTTTCGAACTGTAGTTAGTTTTTTCTTTTTAATTTTGGTATAGCTAATTATAAGTGAGTATATTGTGTTTATTAAAAGTGAAAATGTAGATAGGTTACAGAAAAATATTTAGCACACATGAATGCATACTAGTTGGGAAGAAAATAAAAATAAAGTGGTAACAGTAAAGTAAAATTTGGAATTTTATTAACACAATAAATTTAAGTTTTAAATAAATATTTAGGTGGTCGATTTTTCAATAGTTTGAATATTAATAAAATCACATAATATTTATTTAAGGTTTGAAATCTGAAAAGAAACAAGCTGGTCAGGAATGGATTGCAAACAAAACAAAGGTGAGTTAATCTCACTCATCCGGTATAATTTAAATTTAAATGGCTAAATTTAAATAATTGGTTGAATGGTTGAATTGATTTGATGTGCTATATTATAGTATATAATACATCTTCGAATGATTGATTTCCCGCATTCTATAGCGGATGAGACCCTATGCGCCACATAATAGCAGATGATAATATATTTAATCCCATATACTATGATATTCAACCTCGAAGTGGAATTGGTATTTTATGTTGTGCTAACATCTGTGGATGCAGGGAAAACAGGACAAACATTCTCCTAAAAATTATTTAAAAAGACAAACATTCTTCTAAAATTATTCGTAAGGACAAACATTCTTTCAGAACTGCTACCGAACTAAAACCAATACCTAAAAACTGCTACCTAAAAAATGCTATAAATAACTAAAAACTAATAACTAAAGAAAGTTGTCCTTCAGGCTAAAATACTAAAGGTCTGTCCTTGAGGATAAAATGCTGAAAATTTTTGTCCTTCACAATAATTTCCAGCATTTTAAATTACTTAAAGAAATCTTAAAGTAATTACAATCACTCACTTCTGGTCCTTAGCTTTTTCATTTATGCCTTCATGGATCCTCTAGGGGTTGTTAAAATATTTTTATTAAAAACGTTCTCTAATTGTAAAATTATTCCTTTTAGGGTCCTTCCTGAAAAGGTGAACCCAAGCGGAGAAAATCTAAAATGAGAAAAAGTGTTAGGCCTAGGGTTCTATTTATAGGCATAGAAGTGGATCTTAGACAGTTGGATTTGGAGACTGAATAGGATGCAACCACGTCATAGGCTGAATAGGAGTCATCGGATGCAAGAATGGAAGGACTAGATTCAGTTAAAGGATGCAAAACACGTAACTGTTGCTGGATGAAGGAATTTACCTTCGTCCAATTTCTTAGGCGGGTCGACCGCCCTTATACCTAGGTTGACCGACAGATCGGCCTAGGCTGAGGTTAGGTCGTCCTGGTGGTCGACCTTGCTAATTATATATATATATATATATATATATATATATATATCGTTTCGTTGATTATTTCGTTCTTTGCCCATACTAAATTGGATTCTGATGTTCTATATATGGAAGTTAACTAGAAAATTACCATGGACACAATGGTGCAACTCCCGTGATTCAATTCCGATAATTTCACAAAGTTATATTATTATTTAATTAATTAATGAATTAATTATTATGGGTTAAAATTTGGTTTGTTATAAGTTGTGCGTCGAACTGTAGTTAAACAGGTGGATTTTGTGGAATCATAAACTAACATTTGTTAGTATGGATGCAGCCATCAAAAATCTCGTCCGACTGCCTAAAACGAGCAGGCGAGGCATATTTGTATTTGCGGTATCTTGCTGCAGCTGTATCCCACCACTCGTCGGATCTATCAACCGTGTCTTGTTCTTCTTTCCAATAGCCATCGGGAATCTGTAGCAGCTTGTTCCACGGGCTTCACTCACGTTTCAGATTATCGAACTTATTTTTCATTTGCCCAGTGCTGTAATACAGACTAGTTCTTTCGTTGAACAGGACTGCGTTATCTTCACCCCTCTTTGCAACATGGTGGTCACGCATATTAAAGTTTTTGAAACAAACATTGATGAACGCGTTTGTATTGTCGGTATTCCAAACGACGATGGTTCTGGTAGAAGAAGCAGTAGAGTGGCTAGACATTCTAAAAAAAGCAATTCAAAAAAATATGAAAAAATATTTATGGTAGATAATAATATGAAAAATACAAATACAAAAAATTTACCCAAAAAAATCGTCGGCGAAGCTTGTAGAAATTGCTGAATTTTCAAATTATTTGTCTTTTTTTGGTGATTTGGTTGATGGTTTGATATATATAGGGAATGAAGGGAATATGGCGGTTGGGGATGAACCATTCATGTTAAACGGCGTCGGACATGTCCGACGTGAACAGTTCGTTTCAAACCATCGCTTAGAACTGTACAACAACTTGGGGCCCACGCTTGGCACGTTCGATGTGTCTGCATGCCAACGCTGACTGTCCATTTTAGCAAAAGAATGCTACCTTAAAAATAGCTACGACGACCGGCCTTTCTAACCCCAGAAAGACGTATCATCAATAAGAAAAGAAAGGGATAGGAATAGAAAAGATAGAAAGAAAGAATAACAACATCAGAATCTCACAGCGGAATGGAACATAATATAATACATCACATAAGTATAGTTTTTACATATATCAGAGATACACAACATCATACAATAGGATAGTCATATATATATATCTGTCAGTACATACATCCAAAATACAACATACATCAACTGCACATCGGAACTAAATAGATATGTAGATACGTTTGGAACTCCTGCTCCAAGCTCCTCCAGAACTCAACAATCCCAAAACTTGTCACTTGGCTACTCATAAAAATTTGAGTACCCAAGAGTTTGTGAAAAACAAAATATAAACTCCGGGTCAGACATGGGTCTTGTGTGAGTAAACGGGTTAAAACTGTTTAACTTTGAAAATTATTTGAAAATAAAGGTATCACGTAAGACTCCCCACACATAAACACGGGTAAGTTTTTACCTTATGCTAACCAAAACATTTTATAGAAAATCCAGTGATCTTATAATAGTGTCTAGGGTTTTCAAGTAAAATACAAAAATAGCTGAAATGCTTACATCTCACATTCCAACTTAGTTGGGCACAATCAAAACGTACGGCTCTTTTTCGAAATTGGATTCCATACAATGGTAGGGCTACTGGGTTACCACCCATCATAGTACGGGGACTACACCACCCTTTTGAGGATCCACCCTAAATCACCTGCAACACAAGGCCGGAACCATTCCTTACTGAACAGTCCCGAACAAGATAACCCCGCAGTTGGCTATATATCCAACTTCCCACACAGCCAAATAAAAAGGGACATCTAGACAGGGGTATATCTCGTCCTGCTTGTGCATTACCCACCTACCCTTGCTGCACATCCCCTGTTTTAGCCATTCTCGGTTGATGAGGATTGAGGCTGCAATTACCTTTATAGAACATATCTCTTAGAATGCTCATCGTCCGCCTGACGATGTGCTGAAAGCATTCAATCCATACAAGTTCGTTCCGGGTTCGAACGAAACCGAAGGCATTATCTCGTTACATTCATTTTGGAATCACCCTTAGAGTTAACGACGATAATCCTTGGATTCTGAAAATGCCATCTCGACCGTCACTTGAGATGCAACGATCTAACATTTATTTTGGATCGATGTGGTTTTGGAATATCAAATTGACACCCGATCACAGTCTCATCGAAATCCAAACGCCATTTTAGAGGCCAAGTTGTTTAATAGTTTAAAAAATTTAAATTCAACATTTGTATTCACATAACATTTATCACAGATAAATCATACACAGTCATCACAGATATATCCATAATATATCACAAAGTATCATAGAATATCATCCAATATATATTAGAGTGAAGAATCATCAATTCATATCAAAATAGTTTGATTAATTTAAACTTAATTTATTACTTGAGAATTTTATCCTGCTTGATTAATCACTAATTAATCAACTTATTAAATTTATTAATTTCTACTTAATTACTCACTTAATTAATTAATTCTTAATTATTAACTAATAACCCTAATTATTAATTTATAAAACTTAATTACCCATTTAATTATCACTAATTACTTAATTAACCATTAATTTCCAATTAAATTAATTATTAATCCTTAATTAATTACTTAATTAGTTAACTACTATTTATTTATTAATTAACTTTAAGTAGTTAATTAAATCCTCAAGTTCAAATTGATTAAACATAAGATTATTGATATCAAACTTTAATTACAAATTTATTTAATCCTAAATTATTTATTTAATCACCATTACAAATTAATTACATTCTTAATTAACTTATACTTAAATTAATTAATCATCTTACATTAGCAATCCTTTCTTAATAAATTTTAAACCAAATCTTTGCTTAAAACTTGACAATATTACTTATTTAATTAATACTAAACTTTGTATAACAAATAACCTGAAAGAATTTTGGGCTTAACCCCTAAAAATGGACCTGAGGCTAACATACTGATTACTCGAGTAAAACTCGTGTTTTCCCCACCTTTTCCCGCGTCCCTTCTCTCTTCTTCTCCTCTTACTTTGACCACCAGTGACAACGCGGCTCTGGCCACACCACGGCCATATCCCGCTCTACCATCTCCCAGAAGTTTGTGTAACTCGGTCGATCCATGGTGGCAAAATCTACGAATATACAGACCATAGAACTTGAACCCAAAACCCTATTTTCTATTCGACCCAAAAATTCTTACACTAGGAAAATTTTTCTAGCATTTTTCCTGTGTTCGTGGATCATCAAGCTAGCTTTACCACAAATTTCAACATCGAAAATTCATAAATCAACAGAAATTTGTAAAAATGCAAGTTTTGTTCATCTGTAAACTACTCGTACATCTCTAAACTAAAAATTATCATTTTTCTTTAAAAATCCTATTTTGCTGTAACGACCCAAAAATTTCGATCCAGAAATTTCCAGATAGTTAGCGAAAAGAAGAAAAAGAAAGAAGAAGAAACAGAAAACTCAAACTCAGAATCTCACATTCGCAGCGGATAAAATATAATATCACATAAATAATAGTTTTACAAAGAAAAACTTATCAGTATATTCACATTTATATATATCAGAGTTACAATCAATACACAATAGTGGATAGTCTAAGACAACATATTCTAGTTATAACATAGCATATCACAGCGGAAAACACATACGATCCTGCCCTCCAGCTCGCCTCTTGAGCTCCAGAATGTCCTACCTGAAAATCTGTAATACTCGGTCTGACCCGAGCATTACATCAAAGTAACACCCGGGTCAGGCTAGAAACCAACGTGAGTAAACCCATCTAACATAAATGATAAAAACATACAACTTATATAACCCGGGGTACTTGTATCAATTTCAACTTCACAAGTTATTATAGACATCATCAATTTCACCCATTAATTTCTAAGGGCCAAAACTTATTAAATAGTCCAATTTACTTAAATCATTCCATATCAGCCTATTGATTTCACATATCAAATCTATATAGAATCGAAGTGGTTTCGGGTATTTTCTAATACCCGACTCCGGTCTCTTCGAAACCAAAATCATCTTAACTAAAATTATTCAAGCAAAATACAATTCTATTTTTAATACACGTTGTAACAGTAAATTCATCGTCAATAAATAATCACACCCTCACAGTTTAAATCAAACATATCATATCACATAACATCACAACCATCTATTAGGGATAACAATTAATCATTATATTTATCTTTTAATTACATTTAAGTAATTATCCCTTAAATAATTCCATAAATTAATTGTCCTTAACCCTATACGATAATTAAACTTTAATCATTTTATTAATTAATTGCTAACCATAATTATTAATCACCCTTGATTAATAACATCAGTAATTAACTATCCTTAATTACATCATCAAATAAATTAATTACTTCTAATTATCTCTAATTAATCCTTTGATTAATCATACAAAATAATTTAATCCAAATTACTTCACAATTCTAACCAATAATTACATCCAGTACTTATCATTAATTACTTCACTATGTAATTTTACTTCATCAATTAGATTAAGTAACTATTAAAAAATCATCAAGTGATTAAAATTAATTAAACTTAATTAATTAATTTAAATCAACCAAATTAAACTCCATTAATTACATTAAGTAATTAATTTCTTAATTACTTCCATTAAACTTAAATAAATTCCACAATTGATTATCATTTAATTAATTATTAAAAATTAATCACATTAATTAATTAATTAAAAACTAATCTTATTTAATTAATTATTCTTAATTACAAGTTAATTATTCTAAGAATAATTAATTTTAAACTTTTAAGTTTAAACCTTTAATTACTTCAAGTAATTATCTATTTCGTTAATTTATTAAATAAATTAATTATTCATTTAATTATCTCAATAATTAAATGAAACTCAAATCATCTAATTTAACTTCACTTAGTTTTAAAATCAATAGAAAACTTTCCATATAAAAGAAATTTTACAAGAGTTAAAACAGATTTCTTTTTAAATTCAAAATATTTAAATTTTACATTATCATTCAAATTTGTTTTAAACGCTTAAATTTATAAAATTTAAATTTATTTCAAACCAGAGACTCAGATTCAGATTTGAATCAAATTTAACATTGTTTAAAAACATTCCTTTATATTTCAAATTCCAATTTAAATTTAAATTCTTTTAAAAACATTTTTAAACGAATAAAACCCTTTTAAAATATTTAAACAAAAATTGAATTTTAGAAACTTAGTCTTTCCCATATTAATATTCAAATTAAACTTGAATCTATAATTTAAAATTAGGTTTAAAACATATTTTAAATCTTTGCTTTATTTTAATTTCAGTTCAAAATTTGAAAACATAATAGGATTTCTAACCTGTAATAAATCTAACTCGAGCTACTAATAATTCACTCGAGCCTAACCAATACTTGCCCGAGCAAAACACTAACTAACTTGAGTAAAACTCGAGTAACAATTCGCTCGAATACACTTAAATCTTTTAAGGTACAATCAGGTTTAACAAAACCTGGAACATCTAATAACCCGAGACCACAATCAATATACTTCGAGTTCGCTACCCACATGCTTCGAGCACAAACAACATCAACCCGAACAAAATCTCAGGAAATCCTTCTTCCCCAAAAAAAAATCAACTGATACGCCATGATTTCTGCGCACCTGCACCACCGTTGCCATCAACGTCGACATCTCGCGACCACATACACAAGTCGACAATCACCCCTTAGACTAATTCCGATCATCAAACGACACGCCGAAACCGAAAATCAAAATCGAGCTTCGAACTCGAAAATAGGAACAAAATGTCTAATCTGAAATCACCAAGAATCACTCGCCTCCGATCACCAGAATGATTTCACCTACGGCTACTAACCCCTCCACACCCCATCCATCATCCACTCGAATCTGGAACAACTCGAGCAATCGTAGGGGTTGCGGTACTCAATTTACTGACCCATTTAAGAACTAGGGTTAAGAAATCTTCGATCCCAAATTTTTACTGCCACGCTGCATTAATCATTCAACTACCATTTTTCCCTGAAAACTTGATCATCACCACATCACTGAAGAAAACCATGGCCACCCCGATCTCCTAGGTTGTCAGTTACGACCCAAAATACCTTTTTTAGAAAAACCCAGAAATGCCCTTCCAGTTTCAAACTAAATTTCTGATTTTAGTTTAAAAGTTCAAATATTAGTTTAGGTAATTGATTTATACTCTTGTAACGACTCGGTATTTTCAACCATTCGCATCCATTATAAGTGCATAGGCAGACACTCATGCCGGAATTGAATTGCTCAAAATACAATGTTGTAAATAAAATTATGGCAAACCACAGAATATACAGTAAATAAAAATCATAGATCTCAGACACAGAGTATATAAAAATGCAGCGGAAGAAAAAGAGATAGTAGTTCATGAAGCTACTATATAAAATATAAGATGCATCCGGGTTAAATAAGATGCAACCGAAGAGTAACAAGATACATCAGGTACAAATCAGATACATCACTGAAACATTGGATACTGAAACAAAATAGACGGCTGGATCTTCAAGGAAAGCTCCAACTCCGAAGGTGAATCTTGAATGCTAACTCAATCAATCTGACCCGAGCGTAAAGCAAAACACAAAACACAAAACCCTCGAGTCAGGACATAAATACTTATAAACTGTAAATCAACTCAAGTGAACAGTAACAAAATGCATCGGTAACTTAAAGGATGCTTGGGACCGCCCATCCTCTAAGGATCCGTTAAACTATTTTACTATGTAGTAATATACGCTATATACGGTAGTGTCTAATCAGTAAAGTATAATCATATAGAAAATAGCGTTAAGGGGATGGTGAACCTTAACGCGGTCGGATCTTTAAAACCAAAATCTTAGTGGGCTCCATATAAGGATATGACACGGCACGCGAGGCAATGCCAAGGTGGATACACCGTTTGCACTCCTGGACCGGTGGTGACGGTAACCCAGCAGCTTCCGCCCACCTCGAACAATACCCCCGAATCAAAGTGGCGCCACCGAATTGAATCACAACAGTAATAGAATAGTTTTCGATGGAGCATGCTCGATGAAAGGGTGTGACCCTTTGTGTAG
This sequence comes from Allium cepa, assembly GCA_030765085.1. Classification (NCBI taxonomy): domain Eukaryota; kingdom Viridiplantae; phylum Streptophyta; class Magnoliopsida; order Asparagales; family Amaryllidaceae; genus Allium; species Allium cepa. The sequence goes on along the minus strand of CM060945.1, from coordinate 602,224,634 downwards.
CCCGGTATAGCTCCTGTTTTAGTCATATATGCCAACTCACGGGAGTTGGGTCCACGTAATATATACCTCGAGAACGTCGCCACCATCCTACTTCATTCTGGAATCTCCACCGCGTGCACAGTTGTTAAAGTGGTTTTCGGTATTGGCCGGCTATAAGACAATATCCGATCTCGGTCTCTTTAACAACCAATCGTTATTATAACCCGTAGTTATAACTTTAAAACAATATTTTATACTTCAAAATAAAATATCCTTTTCAATCCAAATCTTTATCAAAATAAAGATTAAATCATTTCCAAAACCATTTCAATATATCATCATAAAATATCTTTCAATTCAAATATTTATCAAAATAAATATCAAGTCATTTCTAACCATTTCAATATATTAAATTTCCATACCCTTTCAACACTACCTTTCAAATCATTTTAATATATTAAAATATCATAACCTTTCAAAGTTTCAGTTCCAAAATATCATATCTTTTAGAACTTCTTTTTAAATCATGTTAATATCAAAATGTCCTATCTTTCAAACTCCGTTTTCAAATCATTTAATATCAAAATATCATATCTTTCAAAACTTCGTTTCAAATCATTTTAATATATCAAAATATCATATCCTTTCAAAACTTCGTTTCAAATCATTTTAATATATCAAAATATCATATCTTTTCAAACTTCATTCATTTCAAATCATTATTCATTTTATTCAATCTAAAATACCATTTCAATTCATATTTTAAAACAGTTTATATTCCAAAAATTCTTTTTTTTTTTCATTTCAATGAAGTTATTGTGCTTAATAATTAAATTATTAAATTTCCAAATATTTCAACTTCCAAAGTTCATTTATACACTTAAGTTTATCAAAATAGTGAAAATTCACTTTTCGCATCATTTAGAAAACTTATACGGAAAGTTACATTCAAAACAGTTCAATTTAACAAAAGACAGCATTTTAAAATGTTATAATAGGTTTACTTAAATCCGAATAACTTAGTTAAATTCAAAAATTATAGCACTTACAAAGATTGCTATAATAGCTTTTAATTCAACTTAGCTTTTTAGTTCAATATCATCAACTACAGCGTTTACAAATGCTGTAATATCGTTTACATTGTAATTAATAGCATTTCAAAAAATGCAGTCAATTAACTTCAAATATTCAATAAAATTTCTCAACCAATTATATTTTTATTAAAAACATTTTTAACTTATAAAATCATACATTTTCACATTTATAGGATCATTTAATTTTCCTCAAGTTCATGATTTTATAAAGTTAAATTTCCATTCAAAAATCAAGATTTAATAATAATTCACTTATTAAAATGCAATGCTGAATTTTTAAAATCCATTATGTTAAATTTCAACTTAACACTTAAGTTCAAATTCTCAAATATAACTTAGTTTTATTTTTATTTACTTAACTAAAAGTTCACCTTTACGTCAATTTCACAAATTTCCAGTTTTAGTTATATTTCAAAATTTCAACTTACAATATTCATTCATTTCACATTTCACCTTTATTAAAATCATTAATATGATATAAAAATCACTTTAAATTCATTTAAATTCAAATTATCATAAATTTATCATAATTTCATATTCAATTAAATTTCCAATTATAATTAAATCAAAATTTCCAAAATAACTCACATTCAAAATTTCTAACTTTTTCATTAATTCATTTCACTTACAATTATTCAGAAAATCAATAATATTTACAAAAATCTTATTTTTATTAAATTTCAAATCAAAATATTTTATTAACTAAATTTCTAAAATATTTTAAAAATTTAAGAAAAACATATTTTAACAACGGGCCTGTATAAAATTTTCTACGCTAGGTAAAGTGATACGGGTAATATATCATTTCAACCCGTAATTTACAAAGAAAATCCGGGTTTTATCATTTCAAACCCACAATCCAAAGTCAAAATGAAAAATTAAACCATTCAGGCCTATCATTTCAGCCCATAACATTTTTTTTTCTAACAGGGAACTTTCAGTGTGATCATATGCAGAAATAATATAAACAAGGTCAATATCACAATATACAATCATACATCAGATGTCAGGTGAAAATTAACAGTTTTAACATGGTAATAATATGGTAATAACATGGCATAGCATATCATATGATCATCATTAACTTGCATAAACATTTTTTTATTACTAAACACTTGTCATTAATTCACTTTTCATAAGTACAAATGTCAGAGTGAGAAAGACTCACTTTTTCAAGCTGATGATCAAAACAACAAACACAAGTGCGATTCCAAAAGCACGACAAGCACGATATAGCATGACTTTTGATTTGAATGAATGGAGAGCCTTGATATTTGTCTTGTAAACAATAACCAAAACAAGACAATATACACATAAATATTCAACGCAAAACAATGTTGAAACAATGAAAATACGAAGCAACAAAGGAATAGATTACTTGACCTTGCTTTAACCATTCAAATGCTTGGCCTAGGAGGTTCTTGGGTTCAGCCACGATGATGATATAGCTCAGGTTTGGCACCATAACTCACGGCTAGAAGGAGTATGGAGTGGTAGGGTAATAACATGAAGCATACAATTGATCAAGGCAACATATATGAAGTTTTTGAGCACAACAAGGCTCGGCCTTGGGTCAAGTGGGGCTTGGCCATACTTGTACAGGTTTGGACAGTAGATGGAGGGGTGTGGGGAGGTCTGGGAAAGGTGGTGGTGGGGCCTATGGTGGTGGCCAAGGTGATGTATGAAGGTGGTGAAGTAATAGTGGTGGCTGGGGCATTGTTTTGGACATTATTAGCAATTTTGTGGAGTTTTGTCACCAAGGAAGGTGTGGCCATGGATGGATCTGAAATGATGGCTGGAGATGATGCCAAGGAAGAGTGGTAGGGGATGGTGGAGAGTATGGTGGTGATGGTGGGTGGTAGAGGCCAAGCAATACACATGAGAAAACAAGGCAAAACATAAGAAAACAATGGAAAAAGAAGAGCAAAAAGAAGAGGAAAAGAGGAGCCATTACCAAACCTTTCTAGCCGTGAAAAATGAAGTGGAGAGTAATGTTTTCATGTGAAAATGAGGTAAGAAATGCACAGCTACAATAAAGAAAGGAACGGTCAAAGGAAATTAAATGTATTAATTGGAAAAGAAACGGAAGAAGAAACGTTAAAACGGTTTTACGTTTCTTTGCTTTCAAACCTTTTAAACTTCCTATATATATTCATATACGTCTTAAATAACTGAAAACACTTATAAATTTCAATTAGAATTCGAAAGTACAACAGATAAACAAAATATTAATAATTAATTATTAATTAGATATGATTAAAATAAGAAAAATGGCACAGAAAATGAAAACTAGATTTAGGAATTAGAAATAACTTCAATACACTTTGGAAAAATTTTCTTAAATTTAAATACATGTAAAATGAATAAAATAAAGTAAAACACAGCAATAAAAGTGAATGTATAAAATAAATCAATAAATTGATGTATTTATTGCAAAAAGAAACGGATAAAACGCCTTTACGTTTCAGGCTTTTAAGATCTCTTAACTTTCTAAACCTTTTGCGTTTCCTTTTCTTTTTAATTTTATAAAAAAATAAACTCAGAAATGTTATTTAAAACCGAAACTAAGTAAGAATAAAATAAAATAAATAATTTATTTTATGTAAAATAGAAAAAGAAAATAAGAAATTGCTTAAAATAGCAACCCTAACATAAAAATTACAAGAAAATCTCCAATGACTTTGGAAAATTTATTACTTCACAAAAAAAAAATATTATAACAAAAAAATTTGAATTAAAAATGGTTTTAAAATATTTTCAAGGTAAAATAATAATTTAATTTTTATTAAATAGAAAGTTAAATAAAGAAAAATACAGTAAATACCAACTAGGCTTTATAAATTAAAATAAATTCAAGTAAACTTTAGAAAAATTATATTATCATTTTAGAAATACTTAAAAGTTAAAATATACATAATATAACATATAATCACATATTAAATAAAATATAACAAAGAAGAAGTAATTTATACAATTTAAAATAGTCATTGTTAAATAACCCTATATACGCACAATATTGTAAAGGGTATAACTTTCACAATTTACATCCAAATTCAACGAAACGAAAAGTGGTGTTCTTAGAATTTTATGTACTTTCATAATAAAAGAAAAAAAATTAAATTTTTAAACTTTTAAAATTTTAAGTTGAAAGTCACAGTTTGACTATTTTGACCAAAATCAGCATTTCAGGCAAATATTCAACTTACACAAATTTGGAATTATAACACATATAAAAATCAAGATTATATTTAAATAATAAATTTAATCATTTCAAATAAGTAAAATAAGTTTTTTTATCAAAATCTTACATTAAAAATAATTAAAATATACAATAAAATAATTACAAAATACAGGGTTGTTACACTCTCCCCCACACAAAACTTTTCGTCCCCGAAAAGGAATGAGGTATGGAAGGGCACAGAAAAGATAGAGTGAAATAGGATTAAGATAAGATGACAAGAAGATTGAAGTTATACCTGATAACTATTGTTATAGGTAAGTTTTACAAGGTGGAGGTGATCTTTCCTAGATCCTCCAGAATCAAGAACTCAAGCACGCAAAATAGATTCAAATGAGTACCAAAGATTATCAAAGATTATAGAAAGATTCCTATACCAGTCTATAGCAAGATAAGGATGATAAGGACAACCAAAAGATAGTTTGAAAACAAAATAAGGAAATAAATTTGAAAGCATGGAAATTTCAACTTAAACAGAGAATAAATCTTTACACAAGTTAAATAAATCTTAACTATCTCAAATTTCATTATCTTATTATCCATTCATCTAAAATTAACCATTTTTAAAACCATGGGTTTGAAAAATAATCATTTATTACACTCACAGTGTACTTAATAAATTTTATTCTTCTTTATTCCTAATCAAAATTAAATTTATTCCTCTCAATATATTTATCACTCATGTTAAACATACTTACACTTATTATAACTGCTTTATTTTATTCTTAGTTCTTTTAACATTAATTTATTGTAAGTTATTCAATTACCCTTTATTATATTTACCTCTGTTAATCATTTTATAATTAAAATTTAAGTGTATAACATTTATTATAACCACTCAAATTTTATTTACAAAATCTTTTTATATCGTATACTATCCAATTACGTTTTTAACTTCTGAAATTAAGGTAAGTTATATTTTAATGCAATTGTATTATACAAATAAAACTCTCCAATTCAATTATCTCAAGCTTAAATCATTTATTCAAAAAAAATTTTTTTTTTAATTGAAATTATTCTTTAAAAATAGAATTTAAGAATTAAATTTCCGATTTCTTCAGACCATTTAGAGATAAGAAATAATATATATACATATATAATATGTCAAATCAAATTTCAATCATATATCTATATCTATATATATTATAAATCAAGTCATATTTTAGAAATTCAAATCAATTTAATTTCCCAAAACAAATCTGTAGCAAGACTACAGAACAGTCTTTTAACTTCGAAATTCAAAAATGAACGTCGATGATGTCGCGATCATCACCGAAGTTATTTTCCAGCGACAAAGAGAAAAGCACTAATTTTAAACCTTTAAAAGTTCTTTGAAAACAAATTCTATTCAAAATACTTTAAATAATATAACCTTTTAAAACTTTAAACCATAGTTCGAAATAATCGGAATTTAAATCCTCAAATTCTTGTTTTAAATTCATTTCATTAAGTTCCATAAATTTACTTATATATCAAAATTTATTTCATTAACCAAATTTTTTTTTAAATATATTGTGTCCGTTTGTTCTGTCAAAGTGTTTTGGAAATCTTATCGATAGCGCTGATCAGACCTATCGATCGGGAATCCAACTCAACATCAACAACTCAAATAACGCAATATATAAAACATTTTAAATTTTAAATACTAGTTTACAAATACACTATACATGAATAGCTTTTCAAAGAAGGATAGAGATTCAAATTTTTGATTAACACAAATCAAAGGAGATTATGATTTAAAATAAGTTGGAAACAAGGATGACATGATTAAATAACAGAATAGGAAGATGGATAAGCTTATATAAATCACGGGCAACCTTAACCGGATCAACCGTGACTTAAAGAATAAGATAAATGTTGATTTTTCTAGGGTAAATCTACATTTGATCTCAAGAGTTAGAGTTTGAAATAACAAAAGATATTAGCATCTAAACCAAGGATAGATAAGAATCTCTGTTGAATCGATGCTAACTGCAAAGGAGTTTTCCCCCCTTTTCAATTAAATTTGAAATTGGCGTGACCGCTGACTCACTAGAAAGATCATTCGAAGCGGAGTTATGGAATGCTCCAGAGTCAAAAGAAGATGAATAGTGAGGGATACAAATGGATTTTGGAACCGTAGGGAATGTTCCAAATTCAAATGAATTGAGTCAAAAAGGAAGAGATTCAAACTCGAATGAAAGTGATTCTGTAACTACATTCACTCCATATGCTGAGTTTTGCCTAGAGCTACCAAAGCTCTGATACCAACTGTAACGACTCGGTATTTTCAACCATTCGCATCCATTATAAGTGCATAGGCAGACACTCATGTCGGAATTGAATTGCTCAAAATACCGTGTTGTAAATAAAATTTTGGCAAACCTAAGAATATGCAGTAAATAAAAATCACAGATCTCAGACACAGAGTATATAAAAATGCAGCGGAAGAAAAAGAGATAGTAGTTCATGAAGCTACTATATAAAATATAAGATACATCAGGGTTAAATAAGATACAACCGAAAAGTAACAAGATACATCAGGTACAAATCAGATACATCGCTGAAACACTGGATGCTGAAACAAAATAGATGGCTGGATCTTCAAGGAAAGCTCCAACTCCGAAGGTGAATCTTGAATGCTAACTCAATCAATCTGACCGGAGCGTAAAGCAAAACACAAAACCCTCGAGTCAGGACATAAATACTTATAAACTGTAAATCAACTCAAGTGAACAGTAACAAAATGCATCAGTAACTTAAAGGATGCTTGCGACCGCCCATCCTCTAAGGATCCGTTAAACTATTTTACTATGTAGTAATATACGCTATATACTGTAGTGTCTAATCAGTAAAGTATAATCATATAGAAAATAGCGTTAAGGGGATGGTGAACCTTAACGCGGTCGGATCTTTAAAACCAAAATCATATTGGGCTCGATATAAGGATATGACACGGCACGCGAGGCAATGCCAGGGTGGATACATCGTTTGCACTCCCGGGCAGGTGGTGACGGCAAGCCAGCAGCTTCCGCCCACCTCGAACAATGCCCCCGAATCAAAGTGGCTCCACGGAATCGAATCAAAACAGTAATAGAATAGTTTTCGATGGAGCATGCTCGATGAAAGGGTGCGACCCTTTGTGTAGCCCGGTATAGCTCCTGTTTTAGTCATATATGCCAACTCACGGGAGTTGGGTCCACGTAATATATACCTCGAGAACGTCGCCACCATCCTACTTCATTTTGGAATCTCCACCGCGTACACAGTTGTTAAAGTGGTTTTCGGTATTGGCCGGCTATAAGACAATATCCGATCCCGGTCTCTTTAACAACCAATCGTTATTATAATCCGTAGTTATAACTTTAAAACAATATTTTATACTTCAAAATAAAATATCCTTTTCAATCCAAATCTTTATCAAAATAAAGATTAAATCATTTCCAAAACCATTTCAATATATCATCATAAAATATCTTTCAATTCAAATATTTATCAAAATAAATATCAAGTCATTTCTAACCATTTCAATATATTAAATTTTCATACCCTTTCAACACTACCTTTCAAATCATTTTAATATAACAAAATATCATAACCTTTCAAAGTTTCAGTTCCAAAATATCATATCTTTCAGAACTTCTTTTTAAATCATGTTAATATCAAAATGTCCTACCTTTCAAACTCCGTTTTCAAATCATTAAATATCAAAAATATCATATCTTTCAAAACTTCGTTTCAAATCATTTTAATATATCAAAATATCATATCCTTTCAAAAATTTGTTTCAAATCATTTTAATATATCAAAATATCATATCTTTTCAAACTTCATTCATTTCAAGTCATTATTCATTTTATTCAATCTAAACTACCATTTCAATTCATATTTTAAAACAGTTTATATTCCAAAAATTCTTTTTTTTCATTTCAATAAAGTTATTGTGCTTAATAATTAAATTATTAAATTTTCAAAAATTTCAACTTCCAAAGTTAATTTATTCACTTAAGTTTATCAAAACAGTGAAAATTCACTTTTCGCATCATTTAGAAAACTTATACGGAATGTTACATTCAAAACAGTTCAATTTAACAAAAGACAACAATTTAAAATGTTATTATAGGTTTACTTAAATTCGAATAACTTAGTTAAATTCAAAAATTATAGCACTTACAAAGATTGCTATAATAGCTTTTAATTCAACTTAGCTTTTTAGTTCATTATCATCAACTATAGCGTTTACAAATGCTGTAATATCGTTTACATTTTAATTAATAGCATTTCAAAAATTGCAGTCAATTAACTTCAAATATTAAATAAAATTTCTCAACCAATTATATTTTTATTAAAAACATTTTTAACTTATAAAATCATACATTTTCACATTTATAACATCATTTAATTTTCCTCAAGTTCATGATTTTATAAAGTTAAATTTCCATTCAAAAATCAAGATTCAATAATAATTCACTTATTAAAATACAATGTTGAATTTTTAAAATCCATTATGTTAAATTTCAACTTAACACTTAAGTTCAAATTCTCAAATATAACTTAGTTTTATTTTTATTTACTTAACTAAAAGTTCGCCTTTACGTCAATTTCATAAATTTCCAGTTTTAGTTATATTTCAAAATTTCAACTTACGATATTCATTCATTTCACATTTCACCTTTATTAAAATCATTAATATGATATAAAAATCACTTTAAATTCATTTAAATTCAAATTATCATAAATTTATCATAATTTCATATTCAATTAAATTTCCAATTATAATTAAATCAAAATTTCCAAAATAACTCACGTTCAAAATTTCTAACTTTTTCGTTAATTCATTTGACTTACAATTATTCAGAAAATCAATAATATTTACAAAAATCTTATTTTTATTAAATTTCAAATCAAAATATTATATTAATTAAATTTCTAGAATATTTTAAAAATTTTAGAAAAACATATTTTAACTACGGGCCTGTATAAAATTTTCTACGCTAGGTAAAGTGATACGGGTAACATATCATTTCAACCCGTAATTTACAAAGAAAATCCGGGTTTTATCATTTCAAACCCGCAATCCCAAGTCAAAATGAAAAATAAAAACCATTCAGGCCTATCATTTCAGCCCATAACATTTTTTTTTCTAACAGGGAACTTGCAGTGTGATCATATGCAGAAATAATATAAACAAGGTCAATATCACAATATACAGTCATACATCAGATGTCAGGTGAAAGTTAACGGTTTTAACTTGGTAATAATATGGTAATAACATGGCATAGCATATCATATGATCATCATTAACTTGCATAAACATTTTTTATTACTAAACACTTGTCATCAATTCACTTTTCATAAGTACAAATGTCAGAGTGAGAAAGACTCACTTTTTCAAGCTGAAGACCAAAACAACAAACACAAGTGTGATTCCAAAAGCACGATAAGCACGATATAGCATGACTTTTGATTTGAATGAATAGAGAGCCTTGATATTTGTCTTGTAAACAATAACCAAAACAAGACAATATACACATAAATATTCAACGCAAAACAATGTTGAAACAATGAAAATACGAAGCAACAAAGGAATAGATTACTTGACCTTGCTTTAACCATTCAAATGCTTGGCCTAGGAGGTTCTTGGGTTCAGCCATGATGATGATATAGCTCAGGTTTGGCACCATAACTCACGGCTAGAAGGAGTATGGAGTGGTAGGGTTATAACATGAAGCATACAATTGATCAAGGCAACATATATGAAGTTTTTGAGCACAACAAGCTCGGCCTTGGGTCAAGTGGGGCTCGGCCATACTTGTACAGGTTTGGACAGTAGACGGAGGGGTGTGGGGAGGTCTGGAAAAGGTGGTGGTGGGGCCTATGGTGGTGGCCAAGGTGAAGTATGAAGGTGGTTAAGTAATAATGATGGCTAGGGCATTGTTTTGGACATTATTTGCAATTTTGTGGAGTTTTGTCACCAAGGATGGTGTGGCCATGGATGGATCTGAAATGATGGTTGGATATGATGCCAAGGAAGAGTGGTAGGGGATGGTGGAGAGTATGGTGGTAATGGTGGGTGGTAGAGGCCAAGCAATACACATGAGAAAACAAGGCAAAATATAAGAAAACAATGGAAAAAGAAGAGCAAAAAGAAGAGGAAAAGAGGAGCCATTACCAAACCTTTCTAGCCATGAAAAATGAAGTGGAGAGGAATGTTTTCACGTGAAAATGAGGTAAGAAATGCACAGCTACAATAAAGAAAGGAACGGTCAAAGGAAATTAAATCTATTAATTGGAAAACAAAACGGAAGAAGAAACGTTAAAACGGTTTTACGTTTCTTTGCTTTCAAACCTTTTAAACTTCCTATATATATTCATATACATCTTAAATAACTGAAAACACTTATAAATTTCAATTAGAATTCGAAAATATAACAGATAAACAAAATATTAATAATTAATTATTAATTAGATATGATTAAAATAAGAAAAATGGCACAGAAAATGAAAACTAGACTTAGTAATTAGAAATAACTTCAATACACTTTGGAAAAATTTTCTTAAATTTAAATACATGTAAAATGAATAAAATAAAGTAAAACACAGCAATAAAAGTGAATGTATAAAATAAATCAATAAATTGATGTATTAATTGCAAAAAGAAACGGATAAAACGCCTTTACGTTTCAGGCTTTTAAGATCTCTTAACTTTCTAAACATTTTGCATTTCCTTTTCTTTTTAATTTTATAAAATCAAAATAAACTCAGAAATGTTATTTAAAACCGAAACTAAGTAAGAATAAAATAAAATAAATAATTTATTTTAAGTAAAATAGAAAAAGGAAATAAGAAATTGCTTAAAATAGCAACCCTGATATAAAAATTGCAAGAAAATCACCAATGACTTTGGAAAATTTATTACTTCACAAAAAAAATATTATAACACAAAAATTTGAATTAAAAATGGTTTTAAAACATTTTCAAGGTAAAATAATAATTTAATTTTTATTAAATAGAAAGTTAAATAAAGAAAAATGCAGTAAATACCAACTAGGCTTTATAAATTGAAATAAATTCAAATAAACTTTAGAAAAATTATATTATCATTTTAAAAATACTTAAAAGTCAAAATATACATAATATAACATATAATCACATATTAAATAAAATATAACAAAGAAGAAGTAATTTATACAATTTAAAATATTCATTGTTAAATAACCCTATATACGCACAACATTGTAAAGGGTATAACTTTCACAATTTACATCCAAATTCAACGAAACGAAAAGTGGTGTTTTTAGAATTTTATGTACTTTCATAATAAAAGGAAAAAAATTAAAATTTTCAACTTTTAAAATTTTAAGTTGAAAGTCACAGTTTGACTATTTTGACCAAAATCAGCATTTCAAGCAAATATTCAACTTACACAAGTTTGGAATTATAACTCATATAAAAATCCAGATTATATTTAAATAATAAATTTAATCATTTCAAATAGGTAAAATAAGTTTTTTTTATCAAAATCTTACATTAAAAATAATTAAAATATACAATAAAATAATTACAAAACACAGGGTTGTTACAACTCTTGAATTAAATAAACTGAATGATCAAATTTCCATTTACATAAAGTCATTCTGTTATATTTTGATTTACAGAGTAAATTACAGATATATTTTTTCTTCAAACAAGTTTGAGTTTATATATTAAATAAAATTTAAACTCTAACTTATATTACATACCATATTTTGATTTAATCTTTAACCTTAACACATATTAAATCAAATAAATGGATATTCTTAGGCTATTCATAAGTCTGAACTTAAATGCAGATCAATGAATTTACAGTAACATGCATCACTACAACATTTAGTAATGAACATATAAAGGACATACACACTTACTTATTTCCAGAGTAAATAAATAATTAAATTTACTACTTAAGTTTATAAATGTTACTCACAAGTATAAATTTGCAAACAGAATTTGGCATTTAAGGGGTAGCAGTTTACTCACAGTTTTGAAAACAGTGAACAGAGGGCATGTTCTTGCTTCCAAGCTTGTTTGAATTCCTTTTTGCTTTAGTTGAATATGAATTTTTTTGTTGTTGCATCTATGAAGCTTGCTGTTCATCTTCATTTTGATTTGCAAATTCTCAGATTGCATTTGAAAATTTTGAACAAATGTTCAATCTTCCTTCCTAGATTTAGCTTTCAGTCTCACTTCCTCAAATTTCCAGTTTTTTTTTCTTTTTTTTTTCTTTTGATTTGAATTTATCTTTAGTTGAGATGAAGAAAATAAGATTTGAACTGAAAAGTAAAACAAATTTCTTTTTCATATTTTTTTTTAATTATCAAATAAAGCCACTTGTCTACTTATGAGCTAATTGGCTTACAAATGTTGAAATTATGACTCTATAAGTTTGCAAGTGTTTTACAAGTGTAACAATCCGCATATTTATCGATTTTATATTTAAATATTTTATTTAAATATTTTATCGTTAGTCGGAATTTAGTCCGAAAAGCTACTTTTTGCATACGGTTGAATTAGGACTTGGGACCACTCCCATTGAGTTCAAAATACCGTTTGCGACCTTTTTGAGTATAAGCTTTGATATATTTGGAGTTAGTCAAAAATTTGACCTTTTTCACTTTGGGTTTGAGTTTGGGTTCAGCCCACTAGCCAACTTATACTCAAAACAGAACCACTCTCCCCATTCACCCTCACTTCTTCCTCTTTTCAGTTCTAAGGCAATAATGGTGGGACAGATTGGAAATTAAAACTCCAAAACCCTAGTTCCTCTTGCAACCTCAAATTCCTAGCTCCAATTTCAAGAGAACCCATTGGTAAGCATTCTCTTCTTCTTCTCCAACTTATTCTCTTACCAATTTCAGAAATTCCTAAACCTAATTTTGGGAATGTTCTTGTTTTGAGCATAGATTCAACCTCATTTGGGTTGTGTTGAAGAGAGGTTGATTCTCCATTTGCTTTCAAGCTTCTTCTTGTTTGATTTTGTAAGAAGGTGAGATTTTTATCTCACATCTTTGTCTACAATTATCTTCGATTGTTAGGTATGAATTCCTAACGTTTATTCGTGTGCAATTGATTTTGGTTTGGATCAATTTCGTGTATATTCCAATTTTTGGTGTTTTGGTCTAATTTATGAAAATCCTATTATGGATTGTTAACCCTGTTGTGTCAACGAGTTAAGGCCTGGGCCGACTCATCAGATAAAGTTCTCAGCGACTCAGTGGATTTACGACTCAAGGTACTTCAAAACTCAACTGATTGCCGACTCAACGAATTAAGGAGTTGCACGAGTTAAAGAATTGTGCGACTTACGACTTAAGGAGATGAACGGTTTACGGTTTAGGATAGAACGACTTAATGAGTTGACAGACTAAGCGACTCACAACTCAGAGAAATCTGCGACTTAAGGCCTCTGCGACTTAAGATATGTCATGACTCAGGGGAGGTACACGAGTTAAGGAGTCTACGAGTTAAAGAGCCTGCGAGTTAAAAGCTTACGAGTTAAGGAGCTAATGACCTAACAGGTTAAGACCTAAGCGACTTAGGGAATGTCACGACTTAAGAAAGTCCACGACTTAAAGACGTTACGACCTAGCGACCTAAAGGAGTGACGACTCAAAGCACTAAAAGGAAGAGTCAACAACACTTAGGTCGCTGCTGACTTATAACTGCAGATAAGTCGTTAACGACCTAAGAGTTGGAGAGCAAGTTCAATACCATGCTGTAATAAGATGACTCGTTGGCGACTTACGACCTAGTTTAAGTCGTACACGACCTAAAACCACAGAGCCAAGATTTTAGTGCTTCCTTATTTTAAACCGTGACCTCTTAACTCGTGAACGAGTTAGGACTTGTATCCTGATAAACAAAGAAAAGCACAGTACCACTTCACCTACTCCACTGCCTGCTGACTCTTGAACCTTGAGTCGAGCGCGACCTGCGACTCTCCATGAGTCGTTCACGACTCATGACTTCGGCGAAAACCGCTACCTAGAATTCTCTATAAATAGAGGGCTAACTCCAACATGAGGGGGACTTTTTGGCTCATTCTTTCCAAGCACCGATACTCTGCTGCATTCCAAACCAACTCAACACTCAAAGCTTTCAAGACACGTAGAATGCTACCAACAACTTCAAGAAGGAATCTCATACATCCGACATGGATTTGAAGACTTTCACTCACATTGAAGTTTAAGTCATTCGTTCAAAGTGTTTAGTAATTCAAAGTGTATTGAACTTGGAAAGAATTGTATCAATCTGTAACGAATTCATCAATAAAGATATTCAAAGTGGACGTAGGCAAACTATTAAGCCGAACCACTATAAAATCACTGTTGTTTACTGTTTTTTCTGCAGTTTTCTGCTTATACTCTGTTCCCGGATCATCGGGTGGTGCTTTCACAACTACACTTTACACACCGGGATGTTAGCGTTCAAATTTCAGCGTTAACATTTTTGGTGCTTTCACTGAGAACCGAACTCAGGCGAATTATCATCATTGCTCCATGAAAGTTTGTTGAAGTAATTTCTTTGAAGACTAGAAGTTTATCTGAAATCATGGCTCCGGGGAGAAGGAGTAGATCTGTCAGATCTGGAAATGTTCAAGAGGGAACCTCCGCTTCCCCAGTACCTAATCAAGCCACTCCGCCTGTTGGGGTTACAAAAGCGGAGTTGGATGCTGTAATCTTAGGGCTGAACCAGCAGATAAATGCCCAAAGTGCACAATTAGAGGCTCAGAATGCCCAAAATGCCCTAATTTTGAATAAGTTTAACGATTTGCTTGGGGGAAACTGACAACCAACGGGTAATGAAAGGAACTTTGCTGGCAACGTTCATGATGCTGAAGAAAGGAACGTTCCTGAGAGGGCTGCCAGCCCCTTTGAGCAGACATTTCCTGAAGTTGGTGGATCTAAAGCTCGAAATGATGAGGGATATCTTTCTGAAATGGTTCGAAAAATCATGAAAGAGAGCATGCAAAGGGATGAAGACGAGAAAAAATGAGGTTTCGCCCCAAGTAAAACCCCGTTTACCGAAGGGATCTTAAAGGCTGAGTTCCCGAGGAAGTTCGTCCCTCCAACTATTCCAGCGTACAAGCGGACAAGTGATCCAAACGAATTCTTGTATAAGTATGATTGGCACATGACAGGTGCCAGAGCTTCTGATGAAATAAAGTGTCGATATTTCCTGTATATTTGGAAGGTGTAGCTCTGCTTTGGTTCACCAAGCTACCAATCCGGTCTATAGATCAGTTTTCTGACCTAACCCGGAAATTCAAGGAGCAGTTCAGACTATATGCTTCAAAAGCCAAAGATATCATGTCGTTGTCAAGTTTAGAATAGAATCCAGGGGAAACTATCAGATCTTTCTTGAATCGCTTTAATATAGCGCTGGCCGAGGTAGACAATGCAGAACCACAGATGATCTTGACTTATCTGATAAGGGCCGTCGACAAGTCGAGCGAATTTGGAAAATGGCTAAACATGAAGGAACCAAATTACCTTGAAAAATTCTACAAGAAAGCAGATGAGTTCATATGCCTGGAAAGCCGTCCTGTACCGGTAAAGGCAGTATTGGAAAAAGCTGAAGATAACATTGCTGCTCCACGCAAGAATGAATCTGTAGGACAAAAAAGGGAAAATAAAGATGGGAAGAAACAGAAAAATCTAAAGAAGCCTCGTTCCTTCAAGCCATCGGAATATACTCCTTTATCAGATACGCCGGAGCGTATTTACCTGGCCACTAGAGATTCTGTTGATTATCCTAAACCTCCCGTTCTGAGAACCGGAAAAAAAGCTGTACAAAGCGGGAAGTTCTGCCGCTTCCATAATCAACCCGGTCATGATACCGATGAATGCCGCCAATTGAAAATTCTGATTGAAGAGTTGATAAGGGAAAACAAGCTGCAGCAATTTGTAGAAAAGAATAGCAGCAATCCTGCTTCGTCTAGTCAGGGGCAACAAGCTACTACTCATCAGCCCAGGACAAGTGAGAAGGCTGCAGGGCATGAATCCGGAAGGCCTGTTATCAATGTTATTACGGAAGGACCTCACCTAGCAGGTAGGAGCTGGGGTGAGATGGAAAGGTATACCCGGGCTTTGAAATATGTACCGGCCGAGGAAGATGTCTTTGTTTTGGAAGATGCTACGCCCCTGAAACAACAAAGAACTTTCAATGATGATATTGTGTTCAGAGCCAGGGATTCCACAGGTGTTGAAGCTCCTACCTTGGATCCCTTAGTCATCTCGGCTGGTATCGGGCCAGCTATTGTCAGAAGAGTTCTCATTGATTGTGGCGCATCCTGTAATATCCTCTTCAAGAAAACATTCGACCAAATGAAGATCCCTATGGCTGATGTGCAAGCCTCGTCACAGAAAATCGCTGGCTTCACTGGGGAGCCAAAGCAGCCGATAGGAACCATTGATTTGCTTGTAGAACTCGGAGAGGGAGAAAGAAAAGTAGTCCGCAAGCAAACTTTTGTGATTGTTGACGAATTTTCCGCTTATAATGCTTTCCTTGGCCGTCCAACTCTTGCAGCGTTCAAAGCTGTTCTGGCCCCATGGTGCCTCACCATTAAATTCACCACAGACAATAGAGTAGGAGTTATAAAAGGGGATCAAAATGCCGGGTGGGAGTGTTATCTGACAGAGCCGCGAGAGGCAAGGAAAAGAGAAATGGGAAAGGATGCGGCAACCCCAGTCCGCATCAAAGAACCAACCTTGTAGTAATTACAGGGCGGACCCTGCACTGGCGAGCACAGTGGAGCACAAAAAGAGATGGATCCTAGAAAAGCCAGTGCAGGGGTGAATAGAGTGGTACCAGAGGAAACGACAGTACCAGTACCTGTTGACCCGAAGGACCCAAATAAGGTGTTGAATGTGGGTTCACAACTTAATGTGTCAATTCAGAATATCTTAATATCTTTTTTAAAAGCAAATTTGGATGTTTTTGCTTGGACTCATGCCGATATGTGCGGAATATCCCCAGAAGTTGCAGTACACGCTCTGAATATTGATCCAAAATTTACGCCTGTGAAACAGAAATGAAGAACCCAAGGTCCAGAAAGGTCAGCAGCATTAAAAGAAGAAGTTGATCGGCTCATGGAGAATGACTTTATCAAAGAAGCTACTTATCCGAATTGGGTTTCAAATCCAGTGCTGGTTAAGAAAGCCAACGGAAAATGGAGAGTGTGCATCGATTTTTCATACGTAAATAAGGCCTGCCCCAAAGACTGGTTCCCATTACCCAGGATCGATCAACTGGTAGATGGAACAACGGGACATGAATTGTTATCTTTTATGGATGCCTACTCCGGATATAACCAGATCATGATGCATGAGCCAGATCAGGAGGACACGAGCTTTATCACCGATGTTGGTCTTTATTGCTACAGAGTTATGCCCTTCGGCCTGAAGAATGCGGGGGCAACCTACCAAAGACTTGTTAATGCTATGTTCAAACCGCAATTGGGCAAGACTATGGAAGTCTACGTCGACGACATGTTAGTAAAGTCTAAGAAAGCAGTGGATCACAAAGAACACTTAGCAGAAATGTTCGCAGTCCTCCGGAAATACGGAATGAAGCTTAACCCTTTAAAATGTTCGTTTGGGGTGGAGTCCGGAAAGTTCTTAGGTTTCATCGTGAGCTCTAGGGGCATTGAAGCTAGTCTAGCTCAAATTACCGCCTTAAAAGAAGTCAAAGCTCCTAGAACGAAGAAGGAATTGCAAAGTCTCAACGGAAAAGTCGCCGCCTTGAGTCGGTTCATTTCCAAAGCTACTGATAAATGCATCCCATTCTTTGACGCTCTAAAGAAAGGAAAGAAAAACTTTGATTGGACTCCCGAATGCCAAAAAGCCTTTGATGAATTGATTCGCCATATGGAAACGCCTCCAATACTTTCTAGGCCCGGCGATGTTGAGGATCTTCTTATATACTTGGTAGTATCATCTCATGCTTTAAGTGCAGCGCTGATACGAGAAGACAAGAGGATTCAACATCCGGTTTACTATATCAGCAAAAGACTCACTGGGGAAGAGATGAATTACTCCAAGTTGGAAAAACTCGCCTATTGCCTACTAATTGCATCGAGGAAGTTGAGGCAATATTTCCAAGCTCATCCTATCAGAGTCCTCACTGATCAACCTTTAAAGCAAGTCCTGTTTCGCCCTGAAACTTCGGGTCGTCTTCTAAAGTGGAACATTGAACTCAGTCAATATGACATCACTTATCATCCCCGAAAAGCAATCAACGGACAAGCTTTAGCGTATTTCATCGCAGAATTCACAGATAAGGGTAACAGTGAGGAGGAAACGATCGATGATTCCCCAATCCAATGGAAGTTATATGTTGATGGCGCGAGAAATGACTACTGTTCTGGAGCCGGAGTTGTACTTGAAATTCCTGAAGGTCGGTCATTATGCTATGCACTAAGATTGGAATTTCCTTCAACGAACAATGAAGCAGAATACGAAGCTCTTATCGCTGGCTTGAGAATTGCTAAAGAACTAAACATCCGAGCATTACAGATCTTCAGTGATTCTCAGCTTATTGTATGCCAAGTCAAGAAGGAATTCCAAGCGAAAGGGGAAAATCTGCCTGCCTACTTGTCAAAGGCCTGGGAACTCCTGTGTGACTTCGACCACTGCACGATAAGCCATATTCCTCGAGAAGAAAACATGAAAGCAGATTCTCTCGCAAAGTACTCTAGCACAGGCGAAACTCAATTTCTGGGGTTAGCTCCAATGGAAGTCCTGTCGGCTCCAAGCATTAATGAGATGGATATTGATTGGATCATGAGCGTGTCTCAAAAGCAAGAATCATGGATGACTCCAATAACAGAATATCTGCTCAATGGCTCTTTACCGAAAAATTCAAAAGAACGACAGAAGCTACTGAGGAAAGCCTCTCTCTATATAGTCCAGGATGGCCAATTATACAGACGGGGATTCTCTACGCCATTACTTTGATGTTTATCCAGGGAAGAGTCCAAAGCAATCCTAGCTGAGGTGCATGGGGGAGAATGTGGTGATCATTTAGGTGGTCAAACTTTAGCAAAAAAGATTCTCCGATACGGATATTTTTGGCCAGAAATTAATCGAGATGCAGCAGACTATTCCCGAAAATGTGACAGATGCCAAAGATTTGCCAAAATTCCTAGAGCACCTTCTACTGAACTCACACAGATGGTCAGTCCATGGCCGTTTGCAATATGGGGGATAGACCTTGTAGGACCTTTACCAACTGCCAAATCTGGAATCAAATATGCCATTGTTGCTGTAGATTATTTTACTAAATAGGCAGAAGCTGAACCACTGGCTACTATCACCTCTAAAAAGATGATAAGTTTTGTGACTAAAAGTATCATTTGCAGGTATGGTGTGCCTCAAAAGATAATTACAGACAATGGTACTCAGTTTTAAATTGTAGAATTCCAAGATTTTTACAAACGATTCAAAATCCGAAAAAGCTTCTCAGCAGTAGATCATCCGCAGGCAAACGGGCAGGTGGAAGCAGTAAACAAAATTATCAAGTCAACCATTAAGAAGCAACTCGAAAGAGCAAAAGGTGGTTGGGTCGATAAGCTACCACTAGCACTATGGGCATACAGAACCACCCACAAAACTGCGACTGGGCATACTCCGTTTTCATTGGCATATGGGTTAGAAGCAATGATTCCGGTAGAAACAGAGGTCCCTTCACATAGAAGAATCCATTTCAATCAAACGGAGAATGAAAAACTACAGCTTGAGGCACTAGATCTCCTTGATGAAAAAAGAGAAGAGACTGAGCTCAGAATCGCAGCTCATCAGCAAAGGATAGCCAGACATTTCAATTCCAAAGTTCGCCAACGCAGCTTTGAGACTGGAGATCTAGTCCTGAAGAGAATTATGATGGCGACACGTGTGTTTGGGCCAAATTGGGAAGGACCATATGTCATAGGTCAGAAGCTTCTTGACGGCACGTTCAAACTCACTACTGTTGAAGGAGATCAAATTCCCAGAGATTGGAACAGCAACCACTTACGTCCATACTTTACTTGAAAGCTTTGTTGACATATTGTAAAAAGAATTATAAATGTATGATTCTTGTAATTGAAAGCAATTGTAAAGCCGATGCAAGTGAATAATGAAAGACTATAAAGTGGATGTAGGCCCAAATTCTTGGCCGAACCACTATAAATCTTGTGTTCCTTATTATTATTACATGTTTGCTTTATTTTCGATATGAAAAGTACATTAAATGTATTACTGAAATGTCGATTTAAATTTTTGCAGGCAACGAAAATAAAACTTGCACATTACAAGACCAAGTGATTCTTGTTATCATTCAACAAACAAATTTCAAGTCACAAAAGCTCCGAATTCAAATCCTAGATAGGAAGTGCTTCAATTGAACGGCCAATGATTTCATCGAAAACGGGATCTTGCTAATAAATTGAGATCGTTTGAACAAACAAACATCCAATTAAGAAGCTTATGCCCGTTTCGCGAACTTGCCTAGCAATGAAGTACACTTCTTTGGATTAAACAAACTATTTGTAAGAGAAGGGAGTGTGAGCTTGAAAAGAAAAACAGAGGATCGCTGAAAAGCATAAGCAAGTGGACAAGGAACAACTAAAGCCCTCTTCGGAGGCACAAGTCCTCTTCGGAGACACAACTCTTCGGAGGATAAAGACCTCTAACGAGGCATATGCCGCAAAAAAGAAAGTTCTCTACTCAACAAAAAAGATTGGAGGAGTCTTGACCCTCCAATCATGAGAGAGTAACTTCCAGGCAATCAAAGACCTCTTCGGAGGCACATTTCACCAGGAGTTGAAGTGCAATAGCCGCTCTTCGGAGTTTCACTTCACCAGAGTTGAAATGCAAAACAAAATAAAGACCTCTTCGGAGGCACATTTCACCAGGAGTTGAAGTGCAACAGCCGCTCTTCGGAGTTTCAATTCACCAAAGTTGAAATGCAAAACAAAATAAAGACCTCTTCGGAGGCACATTTCACCAGGAGTTGAAGTGCAACAGCCGCTCTTCGGAGTTTCACTTCACCAGAGTTGAAATGCAAAACAAAATAAAGACCTCTTCGGAGGCACATTTCACCAAGAGTTGAAGTGCAACAGCCACTCTTCGGAATTTCACTTCACCAAAGTTGAAATATAAAAAAAAAAAGAGCCTCTCCCAAGGGGCTGAAACAAAAAGACCTCTTCCCAGAGGCACAATAAGACAGAAAGACCTCTTCCCAGAGGCAGAAATGAAAAGAACTCCTCCCGGAGGCACAATCAGGCAGAAAGACCTCTTCGGAAGCACACGTTTCACCAAGATTGAAATAAAACTTCCAGGTGTTGAAACGTGAAAAAGTCTTCCTCAGAGGTGCAACTTTTCAAAGAAACAAAAATCAAGAGGCCCTTTACTGTGGCAAGTAAAAAAAAAAAATCCTCATCAAAGGCACACTTTAACTTTCAAAGGAAGAATGAATTACTTGTTCTAGAAAACTCTCTTCCTCAAAAAGAAGTTGAAGTACCTTTCAAATACCCGCTTTACCACATAGAAGATTTCATTCAGTAAAATGTGTATATTCACAAAATAAAAAGTGATATCTTCGAAGGATGAAGCGTAAAAACTTATTTGTACTCTGTTTTTTAACGAAATAATATTCCTCCAAATGTGGAATAATTATTCCTTAAAAAATAAAAGTACAAGTTCCTCATAAAATAAAATATTACAATGAGCTTATGGTATAGGGGCAACATGGTATAACTACATCGGTAAAATTGCACTCGAACAGTATACCACAAGCTCACTACAATATCATGCAGAGAAACTTGTATAAAAGTGAATAATAACTGCATTGTCAAATTCAAACAAGAAGTTTGTACAAATAAAGAATCATTTTATTTAATTCTGTTACAATTTCTTACAGATACAAGTTTCGAAATAAAGAAAACGGGGGCCGGTACCCACACAATTTCCGGTCAGTACATGCAAAAAAGGCAAAAAGCGATATGAAAGCCACAGAACTAGAGCTATCATTTCTTCTTCCGTCCGCCTTTTGAGCCCGCACCCGGCCGGATAACCAACTTCTTAGGCCGGCTTGTAAGAGTAGGGGATGAAGGAGAAAGGGGCTCAGTCGGACTTTCTTCCGTTTCTTCTTCGCCAGTTAAGGATCCCTTCTTCTTCTTTTTCTTGGAAACTCCCTGCTTTCCTCTCTTCTTGGACGAAGACCCACTCCCTGGAGAAAGAAGTTTAGCTAATGGTTCTTCATCGGAACCAATTGCTTATGGAGTCTTCTCACTCCCTTCAGTTTCTTCTCCCTTGTGTTCTTGTGAAGCAATGGGATCGTCCAAGTCTTGAAGAGCTTCTATTTGCTCCTCTTGCGATCCCGGTTGCGAGGCAGAAGGAGGAGTCACCTGAATAGATGGAGGAGGAATAATTGGAGGTGGGGAAGTTTGAACGATGCTCGACGTTTTCTCTACAGAAGGAAAAAAGTTCAAGTCAGTAAAAAGCGGAGATAAAGGTTCGCTAAGGTTCAAGAAGTAGTCAAAAAGCTCATCAAGCTCGTAAGAAACAGATGAGCAGTCTACTTAGGCAAGATTAACAGTAGGGTTACCTGCAGAAGTTGGTATTCTGACATCAACCTCGTAAGCCTGTGCCTCGGCACCCTCGTCGCCTTCATCTCCACCGTGTATGCTTGTGATCTCGGTGGTAACTTTGGTAGGAGATAGAGAATGAGAACTAGAACCGATAATGTCAATTTCGGCCGAAGGAGAAGGCTGAAGTGGAACAGTTGAGACAGTTTTTCCAGAATATTCTCCTGCCGCTGTTTCGGCCCTTAATTTTGCGAGCTGTTCTCTCCCCCTGGCGAGAGCGGCGCGAGCATCATCATCAAGATAATGCTCCTCAAGAGCTGACTCAGCATAGCCAGCGCCTTTACCGCCAAGCATATCGAGTGCGGCCTCCCAAACTTCAGCCAGAGTAATTTCATACTTGGGGCCTAGAAAGGCGAGGCTACCGTGCCCCAAGATGCTATGCAGGTAAAAATCAAATAATGTTGAGCTGATGTTGGTCCTCGTCGCCTCGTGAGATTCTTCAGCTGCAATTTTGCCGGCAACGGCCTCATCACGCTCCCTTTCAGCTTTGGAAAGTTGAAGCTTAAGCATTTGAATCTCTGCCTCTTGGGAGCTGGTTTTCTCCTGAAGCTCTGCAACATCAGCAATATAGCCCTCACTGATTCTTTTTTGCACTTCGAGCCTGTCTTCGGCATCTCTTTGGCTGGCATGAGCATCTCTCACTTGTTTTAGGAGCACTTCTTCTTTTTGAGAATAGGAAGTAGAGGAAGTAGCAAGCTCTTGTTTCAGCTCCTCAACTTTTGCTTCAAGCTCTTCGTTGTAAGAAGCAATGCTCCTCATTTCAGTATCGTGTTGTTCGAGAACCTTTTGCCATTCGGATTTATCATTTTCCATAGTGAGCATGGCCTCTATATTTGCACGATTAACTCTTTGGAGCTCGTCAACAAGTTTTTGCCAGTTTGACATCCTTTCAATATCAAGCTTGACGGCATCGAGGTTTCGTAACATGGCAGACATGTCAATGGGGACCAAGTCAAGGTCGAACCTTACTCCCTTCAGACACCACTGTGGAAACCGACTTTATAAAGTGGCCGGGCCCGGTCCAACTTGGAATTTGGGCCTACTGATTATTGTTTGAATATCTGCTTTCCCAAGAGCGGGAGAGCCAGAAGGAATATCAAGCGAGGCGGGGGCAGTAACCTTTTCAAGAGATGTGGAGGTGTGCTTCTCACCATGTCGGGCTCGCTTGCTCGAATCTTCAACCATATGACTTTTTCCTCGGTCATCATGGGATTTTCTTTTATGGGAATCGTCGCCTCTCTGCGAGGAATCGTGGCGCTGCTCCCTCTCTCTTCTTTCATAACGCTCCTCTTGAGCCTTCTTCTCTTGAGCCTTTCGGGCGGCTCTTTCTTCATCGGATTCTCTGTAAGAGGGGAGATAACGCCTATAATCATATTGGCTACGCCTCCCGTAGCGCTGGAAATCATCATAGTAGGATCCGCTGCGTCCCATCGGAGGATCTGAAATAAAAAAGAGCTAAATTTTAGAATTCTTCAAAGTACAAAAAGTCAGAAGCGTAAAAGTGCTGAAAGATTCTAGGTGAGTGTAATGTGCAAACTACGCGCATCAAACTACGAACCACTCTTTAATTGTGGAGTAGTTATGGGTGTGGAAGTTAACATCAACTCCTGAGTTGACGGAGTCTGTTGCAGAATAGAAGTCCCCTCGACTACTGAAGAAGAAGTCCCAGTAGTAATAGGATCATCTTTAAAGATCTCTTGCGAGGTGGCAAAAAGGTCACTCAGTCCTTCGAAAGTGTCATCCCTGCTCTGCTTGACAGGACTGGTTTTTTCAGCTTTTTCACCAGATTTCTGTGAATGTTGGGGAGATCCCTGAGGCTCTTCTTCCTCAATAACCGGGGCAAGTTTGTCAGATGGCCCTGCAATATCAACAGAGGTGGAGCACTTCACTAGCGAAGCCTTGGGAGCAGGTCCTTTTGGTATGGATGTGTCGGTAGAAACTGGGGCATCCAACGCTCTAGCCGGGGAGTCTGGGATTTCAAGAGGATGTGTAGAACGAGAAGTATGCAAAAGTCCGTACTGATGCAAAAATTCGTCTTTCAACAGAAATTGAATGTCTCTCTCCTCAATTGGCACGGCCTTGAGCCTCTCGAAAGTTGGCTTATGACTGGGATCCCTGGAAGGAGGGGGGAGCGCCGAGAATAAAAAAAAGAAGCGGAGTTAACACTTAATAATTCAGTCTCGCAAAAGTCGGATAACAAACGTAGTGAGAATGGTTAATCTTACTTCCTTCCCTCCATACAGCGTAAAACCCCGTGGGATAGCGAACATAGAAAAACTGAGTCAAAAACCCATGAGCGCTGTCAGGAAGACCGATGATCAATTTACGATTTCGAGCACTTCTCACGACAGTAATAGAGGGGTGATCTTTAGTCCTGGTGAAAGAGCACATGAAGCAAATCTCGTCAAAGCTTGGGAATCGATCAAGCGTCCTCCTAAACAGTACACACAACCCCATTAAAATGGCATAGCCATTGGGGTGTAATTGGGATGGGGTGATGGCCAATTGACGAAGAAGTTGTTGGCAAAAGTCATTGAAAGGAGGAACGCCCCCACTCAGGCACATTTGTCGATTGACCGTTACAAAGCCAGGGGGTGCTATGTCAGCAGTGTTACTTCTCTCGGGAAGAATGGCATCTGATTCAGCAATGCCAAACTGAGCGCACAATTGGCGAAAAACTTTGTACGATAAAGTAGAAGATGCTCTTTCGGGAGGATTGACTAGTGGAGCCGGAATAACAGTTGCCTCTCCAGTCTGAACTGTTGTATCTTCTTCCTGAAAAGTCATTCTACACAAGCAACTGGATATTCAAATGTGAAGGTGCACGTTTCCTAAAAGTGTGAAGTGTTGTGCAGAACTAATAGAAATAACAAATAAATATAGCTGGAATTAAACTAGTCGACGATTGATCAACTACAAAATTTCAGAACTTGTTAATCTAAAGTTCAAGCATACTATCAGTGTAGGCTGGTCAGTTTTAATTGACTATTTCAGTGTTGCTTTAATATTTTACTTGAAATTGATGAGTTTAAAGCACTTCGTTCACACAATTTATTTAAGTTAATTATCTGTTATTAACTAATCTGTCATTTGATGTGGGCAATCAATGACAGTATATTCGTCCCATTATTCTGTAAATGTTGAATTAGACAGGTTATTAGTTTGCAAAAGTGACCTGTGAAGAAAACGCAAAAAGAATTTAACAGGTTAAAGTCCGAACAATTCAACACTCAAGCAGTATATTTTAGCAAATCAAATTAAAGTTCAAGGTTCAAGCAAAATTGTAAACTGCGACAACTTAAGTGTTGACTCGGCAACGACTTAAGTGTTGGCAACGATAGGAAGAATTTCTTAAGTCGTAAGTCATGGAAAGGAGGAAAAGCTCCAGTTCGAAGCAACCAGAAATTCCTCCATGTTCTAACTCGGCCGCGACTTAAGGGGTAAGTCGCAAAGGTTTTTAAGTCGGTCAAGGTTTAAATTGTGAAGGTTCTTAGGTCGTTCGAAATTACTGAGTCGCGCCAAAGCTAATGTCACGACCAACCCCTTCTCGGATCCATAACCCGTCATCCTCCTAACTCCTAACCCGTTAACCCATACGAGATAGTATCGTCTCCTCTAAAATTCGTGAATCAACTGACTCGAAATATGGTAACCCATCATCTTCTCCCAGCGAATCATATAAAAACTCAATCAAACCGCTCTAAGCTTGTCAACAGTTAATCATGACGCGACTCGAGATGAAATATGGTGTGAAGATTCGGTTTGGGGTTAGAAAGTTGGGAAACCATGCTCAAAGGGTAACGGTAGTCGTGCAATTGGATGAGCGAGGAGTTTACTTACGTAGTGTGATGACGAAGATTGTAGGAACTTGGTTGGCAATGAGGAAAATTGATTGAGTTCATCTCTTAAAGTTTCGAAGGTCGTTAATGGCGGAAGTATGCAACTGAAGAGATAAAGTAATGAGAAGAAACGACCTATGCAATTTATACCTCGGGGTAGTGGAAGATGAGTCGGCACGCGCGAGTCAAGAGAGTCGAAGTACACAACCTACTACTTAGGCGTGTACTTCGAGGGGAAAATGTTTACCCCGTTGTGTCAACGAGTTAAGGCCTGGGCCGACTCATCAGATAAAGTTCTCAGCGACTCAGTGGATTTACGACTTAAGGTACTTCAAGACTCAACTGATTGCCGACTCAATGAATTGAGGAGTTGCACAAGTTAAAGAATTGTGCGACTTACGACTTAAGGAGGTGAATGGTTTACGGCTTAAGGATAGAACGACTTAATGAGTTGACAGACTAAGCGACTCACAACTCAGAGAAATCTACGACTTAAGGCCTCTCGACTTAAGATATGTCATGACTCAGGGGAGGTACACGAGTTAAGGAGTCTACGAGTTAAAGAGCCTGCGAGTTAAAAGCTTACGAGTTAAGGAGCTAATGAAGTAACAGGTTAAGACCTAAGCGACTTAGGGAATGTCACGACTTAAGAAAGTCTACGACTTAAAGTCGTTACGACCTAGCGACCTAAAGGAGTGACGACTCAAAGCACTAAAAGGAAGAGTCAACAACACTTAGGTCGCTGCTGACTTATAACTGTAGATAAGTCGTTCACGACCTTAGACTTGGAGAGCAAGTTCAATACCATGCTGTAATAAGATGACTCGTTGACGACTTACGACCTAGTTTAAGTCGTACACGACCTAAAACCACAGAGCCAAGATTTTAGTGCTGCCACATTTTAAACCGTGACCTCTTAACTCGCGAACGAGTTAGGACTTGTATCCAGATGAACGAAGAAAAGCTCAGTACCACTTCACCTACTCCACTGCCTGTTGACTCTTGAACCTTGAGTCGAGCGCGACCTACGACTCTCCATGAGTCGTTCACGACTCATGACTTCGGCGAAAACCGCTACCTAGAATTCTCTATAAATAGAGGGCTAACTCCAACATGATGGGGACTTTTTGGCTCATTCTTTCCAAGCACCGATACTCTGCTGCATTCCAAACCAACTCAACACTCAAAGCTTTCAAGACACGTAGAACGCTACCAACAACTTCAAGAAGGAATCTCATACATCCGACATGGATTTGAAGACTTTCACTCACATTGAAGTTTACGTCATTCGTTCAAAGTGCTTAGTAATTCAAAGTGTATTGAACTTGGAAAGAATTGTATCAATCTGTAACGAATTCATCAATAAAGATATTCAAAGTGGACGTAGGCAAACTATTAAGCCGAACCACTATAAAATCACTGTTGTTTACTGTTTTTTCTTCAGTTTTCTGCTTATACTCTGTTCCCGAATCATCGGGTGGTGCTTTCACAACTACACTTTACACACCGGGATGTTAGCGTTCAAATTTTAGCGTTAACATGGATATTTGGACATTGAGATTTGAGGCGTATCGAAGAGTCGTTTAGGCTGGGTTGTCGTTCGACGTAATTCCTTTGTTCTCGCCATTTGCTCAATCGATTGTTTTCTATATTCGTTTGGCCATTTTTGGCCTAGGTTCAGGAAAACCACAAAATTGCAGTTTCAAACGTCTGAATTTGGGATTTCAGAAGTCTGAATTGGCTTATTTTCATACAGAAGGAAAATAGGCTAAAATATGCCTATTTCAGACGTCTGAAACATTTGGTTCAGACGTCTGAATCGTGTTCTGGAAATTTTTATATTTCCAGATTTAGACGTCTGAACCACTTGTTTCAGACGTCTGAAACTGTTGTGATTTTGCCTTCTTGCCTTTTTGTTTGAGAATTCCAATTTAAATCGGTTCGTGATAATCCTATTTGTTGTTATCATTTATTATGACTTTGATGACTCTTTTTAGGGATTTTTGAATATCCATTTCGATGGATTCTTTATCGTTTCTTTGGATTTTATTCACGTCTTCGAATGTGAATTTTAGTGATTGATTGTTCTTACAATCTTCTTTGTGATTTGTCACTTTAAAAATATAATGGTTTTCTATACTAGTAGTAAATATCAAAAATCTTTCTTCAAATGATTTCAACACTATTTTAGTACAAAGCTCGTTTCTTAAACCATTTTCCAATCTATTACTATATACAAACCTTT
Organism: Allium cepa; assembly: GCA_030765085.1. Lineage (NCBI taxonomy): Eukaryota > Viridiplantae > Streptophyta > Magnoliopsida > Asparagales > Amaryllidaceae > Allium > Allium cepa. Next base: position 602,195,596 of record CM060945.1, on the reverse strand, counting down.
ACCTCACTCGTATGAGAAATCTAATTAAATGACTTAGTAAAACGAATGGTATGAAACGCTTGCGTTTACTTCGTCGGTTAATTCTTGGACTTGTTCAATTGAATCTCTTGTGACAATTTTCTAGTGGAAATCTACAGTTTGTTCGTAAATATTTAAGTTAAGCAAGTGGTTAGGGACATGAAGCTAAACTCATATATTTACTAGCTTAGTGTAATTGACACTTCTCGTTGATCATGACGATCATCTTTGTGATTTAGACTAGCAATGTGCGATGTCTCTTTTTCTACGAGGGAGACTAAACCCCATTTTGTGGAGTTTCGACTCAATTTGGTGGGGTAGCAACCCATGGTCTTCGGGCCGTTTGTGGAGCTTCGGCTCAATTTGTGATGGTTAGCAACCATGGAATTAGCGTTCCGTTTGTGATACACGTGTTGGTGGGCTTTATGCTCCCGTTTGTGATAGGCCTCCCCCTCTTTGTGATTTCTGGATTTCTTGAGATGATTTCTAGAATTTGTGTTTCACCAATTTTCGTGATTTCCATTGATAAGTTTTATCAATATTTGTGCATTGGTGAATTTGTGTGTCGTTGACTTTTGTGATGGACTTTGATATAATCGTCAATATTTGTGGTTTGATGAACGAAATAAGGAGTATGACATTTTCTTTGATTCTTGTATAGAATTTGTGATATTGATTAATCTCTTGTTGATTTTCAATTACTTATATATAACACAGCTTGACATTGTGATTATTATGTGTTTAGTCATATCTCTTACTCTATATCGTTTCTTCTGATATTTATAGTTAGACTGATCCGTTTATTATTTTCTTATTAAATAATACTCGGGTCAGACCGAGATGTTACAGGTGCTTCTGCTTGACTTCTCTCCAGGGATCCATTACTCTGACCTTTTGCTTACTACTTAGATTAGTAGTTTTTGTTGTATACTCTTGAGATATTGACTCATAGATGTATTCTTTTGTATAGCACGTGTTGCTATTCTTGTGTATTATTGTGGATCTTTTTGACCACTACTCTGATATACACTTCCATGTGTTAATTATATATTCATATCTTCTTCCGCCTTTGTGATATGAATTGTCTGTGACTGATTTATGTTATGTTTATTTCTGTATTTGTTTCCGAAGATATTATAGCCACTGTGTAGTAGTTTTGAGTTTGTGTCGGTATGTCGGATTTCCTCTTGAAATAGAATGCATGTTATATTATCTGACATATCGGTGCTCGCGCAAAGAAATTACACGGATGGTCGCTCCTCAACTGCCTTATTCTCCGTGCTAGTTGACAGCATTACACAGTAGTGTTTTTGGCTAGCGTGGGTATAGAGGTGGGGCGCACATCGAGTGTTTAAAGACAATATATTTTATGTTTTAATTTCCTTATTCATGAATTTCTTATATTTTTTATTAGTTATGTAATATGTTTATAATTGTTTATACTTATAATTAGATATATTGTACGCTTTTAATTGCAATTATGCAAACTTTTAACTTACAATTTGTAAACCCATGGATTAATGAATCCTTTATTAATCCTATTTTAAGCTTGAGCCACTATATTCAAATCTAGTAAGTATTTATCTCTAATGTTCATAAATATAGAATTCTATCTTCAAATCTCCTTAAGAAAAAAAATTTAATGTATTGAATTCAAATTATTGTTTTTACAGAACAAAACATATATGTATATACATACATACATACATACATACATACATATATATATATATATTTACACTTGTCTATGAACCCACTTAAAATTTTCAACATTATTACATTTGCACATTATTATTTATACCTAAATTTACTATAAAGTAATATATCATTTCCATATATTTTATTTATTCGACCTATAAATCAGTATTTTCAATAGTTAAATTCAGTTACTTTATCAATTACAGATATTCTGAAATTCCGGGTTATTACATTCCTCCCCTCTTATAACCTTTTCGTCCTCGAAAAGGAACGAAGCCAGAATTTATTAAAATGCTTAAAATCATATAGATTTTCTTTTATCATTTTTAAAACACTTTAGAAATCTATATAATATTACTAAAATAGTTTTTGAAAAAATACTTTTATAACTCGATGTTTCAACCAGTCTGTCCTTGTTCTCACAGAAATTCGGTCATACGTTGATCATGCGTACGACTGAAAATCTATAAGTACTTAGCAGACCCGTTTTCAACACCCAGTGAAAATACTTGAAAAATAATTCTAATGAAAATATAGAATTTTTTTTTTTGAAAATAGAGGGTATATCTTTGGTAAGAATGCTTTGGAAATCATCACCCCCATCCATGGTCGCAGTTAACCCGATGATTACGTTGCCGTCCCGACAAAATCAACAGATAACTGTAGGCCTCCGCGCCCCACGATTACACCATGGAACCCGCTACAGATCGCAGCTACAACTGGGATTACGTAGCTATCACAGCTAAAACCCATATAACTGTAGGCATCAACGCCATCGAATTTCGCTGCCAAAAATGAAACTTCTCCACTCCACTTGACCGTAGATCGCAGTCTACCGATGTAGCGTTGCCTTCCCGACAAAATCAAGTGTAGACCGTTGACACTCATCCTCCACACGATTTTCGCTATGGTCCCCACAGTAGATCGCAGCGACATCGAGTTACACTGTCGTCACAGCATAACCCAAATGCCCCTGTAGGCATCAGCGCCATCGGCTTTCGCTACCCAATAATCCTCAGGAACTAGTTTAGTCCGGACTCCTCACAGGATCAACTTTAGAACCCCCCCTTGGGGCTCAAGGTACTCCTGAGAAGTCCATTCCAAGGGAGCGCCTTTTTCCCCAGAGCATCATCAAAACATTTTATACTATACATATATAGTATCTTTAAATCATACACCAAGTATGATCTCATTTAAAGCTCCTTTATACAAAATCGATTATCCCAAAATCGATAATTCTCAACTAGGCTTTCCAAATATAATATTGATTTTACACAAAAATCAAAAGCCTTTCCAAGTCCATAGGTTCTCAAAACCTTTTCCAAAATCCTCATATGATCCTTTATATATATATATATATATATATATATATATATATATATATATATATATATTCAGATATATAAAATCTTTCAAAACTTTGGATCATTCCAAATTTGTATAAACTCCTTTTTATACTTCAAACATTTTCAAAAACCATTTCTTCCGGCAAAAGATTCATCAAGGGGGGTTTTATCTTATACAACAAAGATATTTAACTTTGTTTACTCAAAATCAATATTCAAATTTGATTACTCCTTTCAATATCATTTTCATTCAAATCCGTACGATGTACACATATCATCCGTACGCTATACCTATCTGATCGCTCACTCGATTATACAAATTTTCTTCCGAACTAGTATTGTCCACCCGACTTCCTAGTGCGGACTCAGATCAGGTTTCTTGATCAGAAACCGTCATTCTCCTTGCATAGTCATAACTATGATAGAGAATATCCAGAACCAATTAATAATCCATATCCAGGTTTGCCGTCGAAAATCGAGTGGAAAATCCCAACTAGGATCGATATAACTATCTCGAAATTCTGTGCTCGAATCTGGATCAAATCACTAAGCGAATAGAATAATATACGTACATCCTACGTATTTATCTTCATTGATTATCAACTAAATCAATTTCTCTTATCTATTCACATTTCCTTTAATTTCCATTCACTTACTCACAATTGCTTCAATCCATTTGGATTATCACATCTATTCTTATCTTGATTGGGTTTTAACCAATAACAGTTTGGACTCCGACCAGATTATTTAGAAAATAGCTTGAAATTTTTTTAATAGATAAGTAGTTGGAAAATAATTACTAGTTTGTAAAATAGATGTAAAATAGTTCAGTAATTGTAAAATAATTGGAAAATAGTTAAATAGTCATAGAAATTTTCAATAATTGCAAAGTAGCTATAAAATAGTAATTAGTAGTTGAAAATATTAATTAGTTTATAAAATAGTTAGAAAATTGTTAAACAGTTTCAAAAATAATTGTAATAAGTATAAGAAAATTTGGCTTTTTAAAGAAAAAGTTGTATATATAATAAATAGCTTGGAAAAATAGGTTTATATTAAAACAATTTATATTAAAAATAGTCCAGAGTCAAAACTGTTTACTTCCCAATCTCCATTCTTATCAATTCAATTTAAATTCCACTTTCATTTAAATTGGCCTAATTCCAATTTAAATAACTTCAATTTCCATTGAAATTGATTCAATCCCAATTCAAGTTGAATTAACCTCAATTTCTTTCCAAATTTAACTTTATTCAACGTTGATCTCAAATTATACTAATTCAAATAAATTTCAATTGAACTAGTTCCAATTTCAATTTACTTCATCTCCAGTTTGAATTAAGCCCAATTTCAAACTCCATTTCTAAATCAAGTTGAATTATTCTTGATTTCTTCCCAAATTCAATTCAAATTCCATTTGAATTTAAAATTATTCAACTTTAATTACAATTTCAAAATTTTCAAATCAATTTGGACTAATTTCAAATTGAGCTCACTTCAATTTCAAATCATTCAAATTAATCCAATTCAAATTTCCATTTGAATCTTATACTCATACATCTTCAATCACAATTTCAATCAATTCAAATCAAATTCAATTTGAACTAAATTTCAAATTTTAAACCATCTCGAATTATATAAATTCGAGTTAATACTTCAAATGTTGATTTAATTCTTTTAAATCAATTTACCTTTTTATCCCAACAATGGATTACTATACTCCATTTCTTATTCATTTAAACAAATCTAATTCACAACTTAAATATTTTTAACAATAATAGGATGATATCATTCAATTCATCTTAAGACATCCATCATTTTACAATTTCCAGATCTCAAACCCATTTTGAGATCTCACAAACTCCCAATTCAGATTAACCTTTTAACTTTCCAAATTAAATCTCAATTTCATTTTGAAATTTCCAAATCAGATTGTTCATTCAAACTTATTTAACTTCCTCCGAGTTAAATTCAATCAATCCTGATTAACCTCACTCAAACTTGAATTCTCCATTTCAAATTTCAAAATTCGAAACTTCACATTAATAATTTTTCCCATTTATAAGTTCAAAACTTATCACTTGGATATCACATCTTATTCCAAATTCAAAACTCAATATTTAAAGTTTATTTCAAACCAACTTTGATATTATGTATATCCACATATATACATATTAATTTCTTTTACATACCAAGTTATACTTTAAAGTTTTAAACCACCTTTGGTTTTTAATTCAAACAAATTTCTTTATATTTTCAAACAACTCTTGTTTGAAATAAGACCATTTCATTCAATTTCATTAAATAATGTTATTTATTATTTATTTTAATTAATTACATCATTTCCAATTATTATCCATTAATTAATCTCATTAAACAAAGTTTAATTAATTACATAAATTAATTGACTATCCTTATCCTGAAACCTTTCCCAATTTCAAGATTTAATTTCAGTTTGAATCCATTTCAAACTTGTCTTTAATTTAATTCCAACTTCAATTTGGTTATATTCTATGACTTCTTAATTTAATTCTTACTATTACTTTTAATTTAATTAATATTACAACCAATTTCCTTAACATAATAGATAATCTATTTCTTATATAAGATTCACTTACTTTTGAAATCATTTAAAAAACTTTATATAAGAAATAACAAGTACGCTCTCTCATATTTATATACTCAACTCATCCTAGGGTATCACTTACCCTATCCTTAATGAGTGATCCTAACAAAGCCAAGGTTCCCGCTTAACCTTCAGCTCTGATACCAAATGTAACCACCCGAAAATTTCGATCCAGAAATTTCCAAATAGTTAGTGAAAAGAAGAAAAAGAAAGAAGAAGAAACAGAAAACTCAAACTCAGAATCTCACATTCGCAGCGGATAAAATATAATATCACATAAATAATAGTTTTACAAAGAAAAACTTATCAGTATATTCACATTTATATATATCAGAGTTACAATCAATACACAATAGTGGATAGTCTAAGACAACATATTCTAGTTATAACATAGCATATCACAGCGGAAAATACGTACGATCCTGCCCTCCAGCTCGCCTCCTGAGCTCCAGAACGACCTTACCTGAAAATCTGTAATACTCGGTCTGACCCGAGCATTACATCAAAGTAACACCCGGGTCAGGCTGGAAACCAGCGTGAGTAAACCCATCTAACATAAATGATAAAAACATACAACTTATATAACCTGGGGTACTTGTATCAATTTCAACTTCACAAGTTATTATAGACATCATCAATTTCACCCATAATTTCTAAGGGCCAAAACTTATTAAATAGTCCAATTTACGTAAATCATTCCATATCAGCCTATTGATTTCACATATCAAATCTATATAGAATCGAAGTGGCTCCGGGTATTTTCTAATACCCGACTCCGGTCTCTTCGAAACCAAAATCATCTTAACTAAAATTATTCAAGCGAAATACAATTCTATTTTTAATACAGGTTGTCACAGTAAATTCATCGTCAATAAATAATCACACCCTCACAGTTTAAATCAAACATATCATATCACATAACATCACAACCATCTATTAGGGATAACAATTAATCATTATATTTATCTTTAAATACATTTAAGTAATTATCCCTTAAATAATTCCATAAATTAATTGTCCTTAACCCTACACGGTAATTAAACTTTAATCATTTTATTAATTAATTGCTAACCATAATTATTAATCACCCTTGATTAATAACATCAGTAATTAACTATCCTTAATTACTTCATCAAATAAATTAATTACTTCTTAATTATCTCTAATTAATCCTTTGATTAATCATACAAAATAATTTAATCCAAATTACTTCACAATTCTAACTTCCAATAATTACATCCAGTACTTATCATTAATTACTTCACTATGTAATTTTACTTCATCAATTACATTAAGTAACTATTAAAAAATCATCAAGTGATTAAAATTAATTAAACTTAACTAATTAATTTAAATCAACCAAATTAAACTCCATTAATTACACTAAGTAATTAATTTCTTAATTACTTCCATTAAACTTAAATAAATTCCACAATTGATTATCATTTAATTAATTATTAAAAATTAATCACATTAATTAATTAATTAAAAAATAATCTTATTTAATTAATTATTCTTAATTACAAGTTAATTATTCTAAGAATAATTAATTTTAAACTTTTACGTTTAAACCTTTAATTACTTCAAGTAATTATCTAATCATTAATTTATTAAATAAATTAATTATTCATTTAATTATCTCAATAATTAAATGAAATTCAAATCATATAATTTAACTTCACCTAGTTTTAAAATCAATTTAAAACTTTCCGTATAAAAGAAATTTTACAAGAGTTAAAACAGATTTCTTTTTAAATTCAAAATATTTAAATTTTACATTATCATTCAAATTTGTTTTAAACGCTTAAATTTATAAAATTTAAATTTATTTCAAACCAGAGACTCAAATTCAGATTTGAATCAAATTTAACATTGTTTAAAAACATTCCTTTATATTTCAAATCCCAATTTAAATTTAAATTCTCTTAAAAACATTTTTAAACAAATAAAACCCTTTTAAAATATCTAAACAAAAATTGAATTTTAGAAACTTAGTCTTTCCCATATTAATATTAAAATTAAACTTGAATCTATAATTTAAAATTAGGTTTAAAACATATTTTAAATCTTTGCTTTATTTTAATTTCAGTTTAAAATTTGAAAACATAATAGGATTTCTAACCTGTAATAAATCTAACTCGAGCTACTAATAATTCACTCGAGCCTAACCTATACTTGCCCGAACAAAAGACTAACTAACTTGAGTAAAACTCGAGTAACAATTCACTCGAATACACTTAAATCTTTTAAGGTACAATCAGGTTTAACAAAACCTGGAACATCTAATAACCCGAGACCACGATCAATATACTTCGCGTTCGCTACCCACATGCTTCGAGCACAAACAACATCAACCCGAACAAAATCTCAGGAAATCCTTCTTCCCCAAAAAAAAATCAACTGATACGCCATGATTTCTGTGCACCTGCACCACCGTTGCCATCAAGGTCGACCTCTCGCGACCACATACACAAGTCGACAATCACCCCTTAGACTAATTCCGATCATCAAACGACACGCCGAAAATGAAAATCAAAATCGAGCTTCGAACTCGAAAACAGGAACAAAATATCTAATCTGAAATCACCAAGAATCACTCGCCTCCGATCACTAGAATGATTTCACCTCCGGCTACTAACCCCTCCATACCCCATCCATCATCCACTCGAATCTGGAACAACTCGAGCAATCTTAGGGGTTGCGGTACTCAATTTACTGACCCATTAGGGTTAAAAAAACTTCGATCCTAAATTTTTACTGCCACACTGCATTAATCATTCAACTACCATTTTTCCCTGAAAACTTGATCATCACCACATCACCGAAGAAAACCATGGCCACCCCGATCTCCTCGGTTGTCAGTTACGACCCAAAATACCTTTTCTAGAAAAACCCAGAAATGCTCTTCCAGTTTCAAACTAAATTTCTGATTTTAGTTTTAAAGTTCAAATATTAGTTTAGGTAATTGATTTATACTCTTGAATTAAATAAACTGAATGATCAAATTTCCATTTACATAAAGTCATTCTGTTATATTTTGACTTACAGAGTAAATTACAGATATATTTTTTCTTCAAACAAGTTTGAGTTTATATATTAAATAAAATTTAAACTCTAACTTATATTACATACCATATTTTGATTTAATCTTTAACCTTAACACATATTAAATCAAATAAATGGATATTCTTAGGCAATTCATAAGTCTGAACTTAAATGCAGATCAATGAATTTACAGTAACATGCATCACTACAACATTTAGTAATGAACATATAAAGGACATACACACTTACTTATTTCCAGAGTAAATAAATAATTAAATTTACTACTTAAGTTTATAAATGTTACTCGCAAGTATAAATTTGCAAACAGAATTTGGCATTTAAGGGGTAGCAGTTTACTCACAGTTTTGAAACAGTGAACAGAGGGCATGTTCTTACTTCCAAGCTTGTTTGAATTCCTTTTTGCTTTAGTTGAATCTGAATTGTTTTGTTGTTGCATCTATGAAGCTTGCTGTTCATCTTTATTTTGATTTGCAAATTCTCAGATTGCATTTGAAAATTTTGAATAGATGTTCAATCTTCCTTCCTAGATTTAGCTTTCAGTCTCACTTCCTCAAATTTCCAGTTTTTTTTTTCTTTTTTTTTCTTTTGATTTGAATTTATCTTTAGTTGAGATGAAGAAAAGAAGATTTGAACTGAAAAGTAAAACAAATTTCTTTTTCATATTTTTTTTTAATTATCAAATAAAGCCACTTGTCTACTTATGAGCTAATTGGCTTACAAATGTTGAAATTATGACTCTATAAGTTTGCAAGAGTTTTACAAGTGTTTAAAGACAATATATTTTATGTTTTAATTTCCTTATTCATGAATTTCTTATATTTTATATTAGTTATGTAATATGTTTATAATTGTTTATACTTATAATTAGATACATTGTATGCTTTTAATTGCAATTATGCAAATTTTAACTTACAATTTGCAAACCCATGGATTAGTGAATCCATTATTAATCCTATTTTAAGCTTGAGCCACTATATTCAAATCTAGTAAGTATTTATCTCTAATGTTCATAAATATAGAATTCTATCTTTAAATATCCTTAAGAAAAAAAAATTAATGTATTGAATTCAAATTCATGTTTTTAGAAAACAAAACATATATGTATATACATACATACATGCATATATATATATTTACACTTGTCTATGAACCCACTTAAAATTTTCAACATTATTACATTTGCACATTATTATTTATACCTAAATTTACTATAAAGTAATATATCATTTCCATATATTTTATTTATTCGACCTATAAATCAATATTTTCAATAGTTAAATTCAGTTACTTTATCAATTATAGATATTCTGAAATTCCGAGTGATTGCATTTGCATTGAAGATTAAAGTTATGAAGTTGAATAAATAATTTATAACAATCAATTTTATCAAAGTAGATTCCTGTTGCCTGTAAATTAAAATTTCCAGAAGTATATTCCTTTATCCTTTTTAAAACAGCTTTTATAAATCTTGATTGAAGTTTAAGCATCTCGTTTTGTTGAAAAATTAAAGCTTAATAATGATTAGAAGAAAATAAAAATTGAGTTTGTAAAAAATATTCTACCCTGTAACAAATAACAGAGGAGAACAATATATTCAAGAACAACCTGTATACGAACCCAAATCCATATTCAAAATGAAACACATACAACACAACATAATCAGTGAATCATCTTAACTATTTTAATTTAAACTTAATGTTTTAAAGTTGATTCTTACTCACTGGGAAGTGTAGAAATAGAGAACTTCTGGTTGTTGAAAAGCTACAGTTTTGATTTTAAATCCCTGTAAATCTTACCTTGCCTTTGAATTTGAATGATATTGAGTTTGTAAAGATGATGCTTGTTTATTTTGTTTTTCTTTCTTCAAGTTTACTAAGTTATATGTACGAGCTAAATTAAGATGATGTATATATATATAAGAACAGCTTGGAATAGAGATATGAGCTTCTGGTACAAGCCTTAACTTGTTTTGATCATATTTTGTTTTTTTATTATTGTAAATTTGAAGTGATATTACAAATTTCGGTTGAACGTATATTTGTGGTGCTAAGATGAAAGCATTAAATGCAATTGTCTTCCTGTATGTTTACATACTTATTATATGTTGTTGTGTATAGATATTTTGTATAAAGATTTTTGTTTTATTATCTCTTCTAGCTTGAACAATACATATACATATTTGTGTCCAGATATTACTTATACTTTGTCTGATTTCATATGTTACAAAACTATCAATTTGTTTTATATATTTACTTCTATTTTAAATACAAATTATCAAGTACTTCATTTACATGTTCATTTTATACTTATATTAATATTATAGTCTCTTATGTTTATATACTTATATTTATAACCATATATTTGTTTTATACATGTTTAATATTTATAAGATTTATTTTATTTTAATCATATAAGTTGTTGTTAGAATAACTTCTCAATTTTATTTTCTGTTTGTAATTTAACTTTCAAACCTTTGATTTATAACATATATATGCATTTATATATTTTATATTTATATTTAATATTAATAGAATTGTTTTATTTTAAACATTATTATTATAGACCAAATTTATATATATTATATCAAATATTAATAATATGAAACCTTCAATTTAATAAGATAAATTTTATTATAAACATTGTTGAAAGAATCCATTTTAAATTTCAAATCAAAATTTCCTTCACAAACAAATATATAACTGGAAAATGCCCAAAAATATTATTTATGTATAATGAAAAACTTGTATTTTATTTAAATTAATTTAAATTCTTATTATAATAATAGGGTAAAAATCTAGGGTCGTTACATTCCTCTCCTCTTAAAATAATTTCGTCCCCGAAATTAAAAAAAAACAGTTAATTCAAAAGCTTTTATATTAACAATCTAAACATACATATCATCCATACAATAACAAACAATTAAATAGTCTATCCTAACAAACATCACTTGTTATCCGGACACAAATCGGGATAGGCTTTCCTAAAACTATCCATAGTTTCCCAGGTACAATCTCGGGGATCCTCGCTCCACTGCACCTTGACAAGCTTTACTACTTTGCTCCTGGGTTGCTTCTCGTCTTGATCTACAATCCGAACTTGATTTCTGACCGCAGTCAAGTTGGGTTCTACTTCCAAATCGTCGTGAACTACTGGTTCTACAACCAGTGATGGGTCGTGCACAAATTTCCTTAGATGGGATACATGGAATACATTGCGAATTCCAGACATCCGTTCTGGCAATTCAATTTTATAAGGTACAGCTCCAAACTTTTCCAGTACTCGGAATGGTCCAACAAATCTTGGGGCAAGTTTTCCCGTTTTTCCAAATCTTATAGCTCCTTTGATCGGGGAAACTTTGACAAAGACTAAATCTCCGATCTCAAATTCCAATGGTCTTCACCTTTTGTAACGACCCATAAAATTTTAATAATTAAGTTTGTTATTTTAATTAAAATTTAGTAATTAAATTTAGGCAAAAAAACTTTATAAGTTAATATTTAAATGAACGCTGAAATGAAATATAGCAAGGGTAACTAAAAACTAAAAGTTAGTATATGAAATAAAATTCTAATAAAGGTAGTAGTGAAGGTGTTTTACTTGGGAAATTTTTTATATATATATTTAAGGTAAGCATTTAATTATCCAATGCAATAATTTATTTATTAAAAGTAACTGCATGTAAATTTAGGCAATAAAGTTAGCCAAAGCTAAATGTGTATAAATTGAATGAAATGGGTTAATGTAAATGTTAAATCAAGCTATGAATCAAATGCAAGTAAACGAGCGTAAAATTTGATTATTTATGCAATAAAATATATTGAATAGTAGTTGAATGAAAATTAATGTGATAAGGTTAACGCAATTTGATAAGTAACGAAATTTGTGCAATACCTATTAATTAGGAAAAATTTGTAAAAGTTATAATTGAGTGAAATTGTAAATTTGAAGTTAAGTAATAATGGACATAGTAAAGATGACAATCAAATCAAATATTTGGGAATAAAATTTTATTTAATTTTGAAGGTAATCAATAATTAATGAATTAAATGGTAAGTAATTAGGATTAAATTCTATATTAATTGAAACTGAATGTAGATTTAATGTAATAATGTTAAGGCTAACAAAATTAGCGCAATCCTAATTTATGGAAACCAATTGCAATAAATGAATTAAATATTACATTATTGTGGATTTAAGGTAATATTTGGGAATAAGGTATGGTTTGTGATTTACGAATGAATTATTAATTAAAAATTTAATGTAGTGATGTTAGTATAATATTTATCCAACTTAAGATGATAATAGGGGTGTATTTATGTAACGAAATAAAAATTAGCATTATAGATGGAATTATAGTCTGAATTGATAGGTAACGAACATATAAATGCAATTAGGAGCAAATAGGTGGCAAATTAATATAGGTTGTTTATTTATTTAATGTGTAAATAAACTTTGGTATATCAATTTCTATAAATCCAAATTTAACGTTTTGTTAATATAAATTAAAGTATAGTGTTAACTCCGCTTTGCTAATGACCTAAGAGATAACACGAGTTAACAACCTAAAAGTATAACGACTTAGCGAGTTAACGTATTGAGCGACTTAACGACTTAAAGAAGCCACGACTTAACAGTTTAAGAGGATGGACGACTTAAGGGACTGATGACTTACCAACTTAAGAAAGCTACGACCTAACGGCCTAAGAAAATAGACCAACTCAATACCATAAAGAAGTTGCCGACTCAGAGTACTTTACGACCTAAAGCATCCACGACCTAAGGTTTCTACGACTCAAGGGAAACAACAACTCAACGGACCAAGAAGTCTACGACTTAAAGCCTCTGCGACTTAAGATATGTCATGTCTCAGGGGAGGCGCACGAGTTAAAGAGCCTGCGAGTTAAAAGCTTGCGAGTTAAGGAACTAACGACCTAACAGAATTAAGACCTAAGCGACTTAGGTCATGTCACGACTTAAGAAAGTCCACGACTATAAGAAGTTACGACCTAAGACTTAGAGAACAAGTTCAATACCATGTCGTAATAAGATGACTTGTAGACGACTTACGACCTAGTTTAAGTCGTACACGACCCAAAACCGCTGAGCCAAAATTTTAGTACTGCCTCACTTTAAACCGTGACCTCTTAACTCGTGAACGAGTTAGGACTTGTATCCAAATGAACAAAGAAAAGCTCAGAACCACTTCACTTACTCCACTGCCTGCTGACTCTTGAACCTTGAGTCGAATGCGACTTACGACTCTCCATGAGTCGTGCACGACTCATGACTTGAGTGAAATACTGCCGCCCAGAATCACACCTATAAATACGTGACAACCTCCAACATTCAAGGGACTTTTGGCTCATTCTTTCCAAACACCGATACTCTGCTACATTCCAAACTAACTCAACACTCAAAGCTTTCAAGACCCATAGAACGCTATCAACAACTTCAAGAAGAAATCTCATGCATCCGACATGGATTTGAGGACTTTCACTTACATTGAAGTTTAAGCTACTCGTTCAAAGTGTTTAGTAGTTCAAAGTGTATTGTATTTGGGAAGAATTGTATCAACTTGTAACGAAATCATCAATAAAGATATTCAGAGTGGGCGTAGGCAAACTATTGAGCCGAACCACTATAAAATCGTTGTCATTTACTGCTTTTTCTGTGGTTTTCTGCTTATACTCTGTTCCCGAATCATCGGGTGGTGCATTCACAACTACACTTTACGCACCGGGATGTTAGCGTTCAAATTTTAGCGTTAACATTTTTGGTGCTTTCACTGAGAACCCAACTCAGGAATACTTTCACCATTGCTTCGCGAAAGTTTGTTGAAAGAATCTCTCTAAAGACTAGGAGTTTATTTGAAATCATGGCTCCGGGGAGAAGGAGTAGATCTGTTAGATCTGAAAATGTTCAAGAGGGAACCTCCGCTTCCTCAGTACCTAATCAAGCCACTCCACCTGTTGGGGTTACAAAAGCGGTGTTGGATGCTGTAATCTTAGGGCTGAACCAGCAGATAAATGCCCAAAGTGCACAATTGGAGGCTCAGAATCCCCAAAATGCCCTAATTTTGAATAAGTAGAACGATTTGCTTGGGGCAAATCATCAACCAACGGGTAATGAAAGGAACTTTGCTGGCAACGTTCATGATGCTGAAGAAAGGAACGTTCCTGAGAGGGCTGGCAGCCCACTTGAGCAGACACTTCCTGAAGTTGGTGGATCTAAAGCTCGAAATGATGAGAGGTATCTTTCTGAAATGGTTCGACAAATCATGAAAGAGAGCATGCAAAGGGATGAAGACGAGAGAGAATGGGGTTTCTCTCCAAGTAAACCCGGTTTACCGAAGGGATTTTAAAGGCAGAGTTTCCCAGGAAATTTGTACCTCCTACCATCCCAGCCTATCGAGGGACAAGTGACCCTAACCAATTTCTATATAGATACGATTGGCATATGACTTGGGCACGAGCATCGGATGAGATTAAATGCCGATATTTTCCAGTATATTTAGAAGGGGTGGCTTTACTTTGGTTCACCAAGCTACCGGTTCGATCCATAGACCAATTCTCCGATTTAACCCGAAAATTTAAAGAGTAATTCAGGTTGTATGCATCAAAGGCAAAAGATATAATGTCACTGTCCAGTATAGAACAATCGCCCGGAGAGCCCATCAAGTCTTTTTTGAACCGTTTTAATATAGCTTTAGCCGAGGTAGACAACGCAGAGCCCCAAATGATCCTCACATACTTAATGCGGGCCATTGATAAGTCAAGTGAATTCGGGTTGTGGCTTAAAATGAAGGAACCAAACACACTCGAAAAGTTTTATAAAAAGGCCGACGAATTCATACGCCTAGAAAATCTCTCGATGTCAGAAAAAGCAATGGTGGCCGAAATTAAGAATAACGATGTCTTCTTTAACAAGAGAGGATTTGGGAAGCAGAAAAGGGAAAATGATGAAGGAAAGAAGCGGGGAAACAAGAAGAAACCTCGACGTTTTAATCCTTCAGACTTCACCCCCTTAACTGATACACCAGAAAGAATCTTCTTGGCAACAAAGGATGTTATCAAGTACCCTAAACCACCTGAGATGGGAAGAGGGGCAGTGCAAAATGGGAAATTCTGTCGTTTTCACAACCAACCTGGTCACGATACTGATCAATGTCGCCAGTTAAAAAGTGTGATTGAAGAATTGCTAAAACAGAATAAACTTCAACAATATGTGAAGAAAGACAAAATTGACCCAACCTCGTCCGCTCAGGGGCAACCATGTCCTCCTTACCGACCTGGTTTAAGCAACAGAACTACGGAGCAAGAATCTGAGAAACTGGTCATTGACTGACACGTGAATCGCAAAATCATGGGATGACATTCATTTACACCCATATTTTACTTAATAGTGTTGCTTAACTTTGTAAAATTGAATAATTCTTGTGCTGTTAACCACTGCAAATGTGATGTGAATCAGTAATGAGCAATTATAAATCTTGTATTCTTTGATGCCGTTAAAATGCCTGTATAATTTCAATAAGCAAATATTACTAAAAATCTCGATTTACTATTGCAGGTTATCGGAATAATGCTTGCTCATCATACACATCACAAAGCGAAGCGATTCCTACAAATCATAGAGTCCAACGCTACTCTTCAGAGTCCAAATGCTTCTCTTCGGAGACCCAATGCCACTCTTTAGAGTTCAAACTACTCTTCAGAGTCCAACGCTACTCTTCAGAGTCCAAATGCTTCTCTTCGGAGACCCAATGCCACTCTTTAGAGTTCGAACTACTCTTCAGAGTCCAACGCTACTCTTCAGAGTCCAAATGCTTCTCTTCGGAGACCCAATGCTACTCTTTAGAGTCCAAGTCAAATACCTCGAGCGGGCCTAACCAGAAAAAGAGAGATCTTTCTCAATACAAAGTTGTGGAATGATCGGTCGATACACTCCCGTGAATCCGTCCAACCGAGAGAAAGAAACCCCAAACTTCCAGGCAAAGGCCCTACTCAGAGGCACACGTTTCACCGAGATTGAAATAAAACTTCCAAGTGTTGAAACGTGAAGAAGCCCTCATCAAAGGCACACTCCAACTTTCAAAGGAAGAATAATTCACCTATTCTGGAAAATACACTTCCTCAAAAAAGAAATTAAAGTACCCTTCAGAGGCCCGCTTTACCACATAGAAGAATTTACTTGATAAAATGTCTATTTGCACAAAAGAAAAAGTGGTATCGTCGAAGGTTGAAGCGTAAAAACTTGTATGGAGAAAGTTGTACTTTTTAACGAAATAATATTCCTCCAAGTGTGGAATAATTATTCCCTAGAAAATAAAAGTACAAGTCCCCTCAAAATGTAAAATATTGCAATAGGCTTATGGTATAGGGACAACATGGTATAACTACATTAGCGAAATTACGCTCAAAACAATATACCACAAGCTCACTGTAATATCATATAAATAAACTTGTATAAAAATGAATAATAAATGCATTCTCAAATTCAAACAAGAGTTTGTACCAATAAAGGATCGTTTTAATTCAATTATATTGCAGATACAAGTTTCGAAATAAAGAAAGCGGGGGCCGGTACCCGCACAATCCTCGACCAGTACATGCAAAAAACAGAAAGCTAAAAACTAGAATCTTCATTTCCTCTTGCCACCTTTGGACCCGTTAGCCGGCCGGATGGTTAGCTTTTCGGGTCGATCTATAGGCATTAGGGAAGAAGGAGAGGGAGGCACAACTGGTTCAACTTCCGGTTCCTCTTCAGTAGCAATAATGCTCTTCCCCCTCCTCTTTGATGTTCCGTGCTTCTTTCTTCTCTTTGAAGAAGATTCACTTCCTGGAGTAACAAGTTTAGACAAAATTATGTCATCAGAAGTAGTCCGCTCCGTAGATATATCACCTCCCTCAAGTCCTTCGTCTTTTTGCTCTTGTGAAGCAGCTGGGTCATCCAAGCCCCGAAGGGCACCTATTATTTCTTCCTATGATCCCAGATGAGGAGTAGGAGCGATTGGGGAAGGCAGAGGAACAGTAACTGGAGGTGGAAAAGTTTGAATGGTGCTCCGTGCTTTCTCTACAAAGGAAAAGATAAAAGTGTCACTATTTCCCGCAAAAAGAGGAGACAACGGCTCATCGAGATTCAAGAAATAATCAAGAATCTCGTCAAATTCGTAGATAATTGGCAAGTTGTCCACCTGAGCATTATTAGGGTTACCTGGAGAAGTTGGTGGTATCACATCAATTTCGTAGTCTACAGCTTCAGCACTCTCTTGTGGCTCATCTACAGCTTGCGTGATTGCAGCTCCGGTATCAACTTTAGTAGGAATCGGTGTATGAAAACTAGAACCGGTAATGTCAATTTCGGCTGAAGGAGAAGGTTAAATTGGAGCGGTTGAGATGATTTTTCCTGAATATTCTCCCGCCGCTGTTTCGGCCCTTAATTTCGCAAGCTGTTCTCTCCCCCTGGCGAGAGCGGCACGAGCATCATCATCAAGATAATGCTCCTCAAGAGCTGACTCAGCATAGCCAGCGCCGTTACCACCAAGCATATCGAGTGCGGCCTCCCAAACTTCAGCCAGAGTAATTTCATACTTGGGGCCTAGAAAGGCAAGGTTACCGCGCCCCAAGATGCTATGCAGGTAGAAATCAAATATCGTTGAGCTGATGTTGGTCTTCGTTGCCTCATGAGATTCTTCAGCTGCAATTTTGCCGGCAACAGCCTCATCACGCTCCATTTCAGCTTTAGAAAGTTGAAGCTTAAGCATTTGAATCTCCGCCTCTTGGGAGCTATTTTTCTTCCGAAGCTTTTCAATGTCGGCAACATAGCCCTTACTAATTCTTTTTTGCACTTCAAGTCTGTCTTCGGCATCTCTTTGGCTGGCATGAGCGTCACTCACTTGTTTTAGGAGCACTTCTTCTTTTTGAGAATAAGAAGTAGAGGAAGCAGCAAGCTCTTGTTTCAGCTCCGCAACTTTTGCTTCAAGCTCTTCGTTGTAAGAAGCAATGCTCCTCATTTCAGTGTCATGTTGCTCAAGAACCTTTTGCCATTCGGCTTTATCATTTTCCACAGTGAGCATGGCCTCTATGTTTGCGCGATTAACCCTTTGAAGCTCGTCGATAAGTTTTTGTCAGTTTGACATCCTCCCAATATCAAGCTTGACGGCGTCGCGATTTCGTAACATGGCAGACTTGTCAATGGGAACCAAGTCAAGGTCGAACCTCACTCCCTTCAGACAACACTGTGGAAATCGACTTTGCAAAGTGGCCGGGCCCGGTCCAGCTTGGAATTTGGGTCTGCTAATTATTGTTTGGATGTCTGTCTTCCCGAGAGCGGGAGAGCCGGAAGGAATGTCAAGCGAGGCGGGGGCAGAAACCTTTTCAGGAGTTGTAGAGGTGTGCTTCTCACCATGTCGGGCTCGCTTGCTCGAATCCTCAACCATATGACTTTTTCCTTTGTCGTCATGGGATTTTCTTTTATGAGAATCGTCGCCTCTCTGCGAAGAATCGTGGCGCTCCTCCCTCTCTCTTCTTTCATAACGCTCCTCTTGAGCCCTCTTCTCTTGAGCCTTTCGAGCGGCTCTTTGTTCATCATATTCTCTGGAAGAAGGGAGGTAACGCCTGTAATCATATTGGGTACGCCTCCCGTAGCACTGGAAATCATCGTAGTAGGATCCGCTGCGCCCCATCGGAGGATCTGAAATAAAAAAGAACTAAATTTTAGAATTCTTCAAAGTACAAAAAGTCAGAAGCATAAAAGTGCCGAAAAAATTCTAAGTGTGTGTGATGTGCTAACTACGCGCATCAAACTACGAACCACTCTTTAATTGAGGAGTAGTTGTGGGTGTAATAGTTAGCGTCAACTCTTGAGTTGACGGAGTCTGTTGCAGGATAGAAGTTGCTTCGACTACTGAAGAAGAAACCCCGGTAGTGATAGGATCATCTTTAAAGATCTCTTGCGAGGTGGCAAAGAGGTCGCTCAGCCCTTCGAAAGTATCGTCCCTGCTCTGCTTGACAAGCCTAGTTTTCTCGGCTTCTTCGCCAGATTTCTGCGAATGTCGGGGAGATCCCTGAGGCTCTTCTTCCTCAATAACCAGGGCAAGTTCGACAGATGGCCCCGCAACATCAACAGAAGTGGAGCACTTCACAAGCGAAGCCTCGGGAGCAGGTCCTTTTGGTATGGATGTGTCTGTAGAAATCAGGGCATCTGATGCTTTAGGTGGGGAGTCTGGAACCTCGCAGGGGTGAGTAGAACGAGAAGTATGCAGAAGTCCGTACTGATGCAAAAGCTCGTCTTTCAACAGAAATTGAATGTCTCTCTCCTCAACTGGCACAGCCTTGAGCCTTTCGAAAGTTGTTATGACTGGGATCCCTAGAAGGAGGGGGGAGCGCTGAAAAAAAGAAGAAGCGGAGTTGACACTTAACAATTCAGTCTCACAAAAGTCGGATAACAAACATAGTAAGAATGGTTAAGCTTACTTCCTTCCCTCCATACAGCGTAAAACCCCGGGGGGCAGCGGACATAGAAAAATTGAGTCAAAAACCCATAAGCGCTGTCAGGAAGTCCGATGATCAATTTACGATTTCGAGCACTTCTCACGACAGTAATAGAGGGGTGATCTCAAATCCTGAAATGCTCGGACTGACCCGAGCGAATTGAAAAGACAAAATACTCGAGTCAGAACTAAAAGATCTTATGTAAGTTAAATCAACAGGAATAAATGAGTGCAGTAACTCAAGAGATGCTCGGGATTTACATCTCCTAAGGATCCGTTAAACTATTTATTATGTAGTATATTGCGCTATTATAATAGTGTCTATTTGTAAAATAAACTTACTTTTAAATAGCGTTAAGGCTTTACATTTTCCACCTTAACACAGTTATATATTCCCATAGTCTATAAAGTTCCGTAATCTCCCCCGTACTGGGCATCGTCAGAAGGCACTCCATAGGTATGGTACGAAACCAAAATCGTATAAGGCGCGCTAGGGTGGGTGACACGGCACAACTAGGCAATGCCAGGGTAGATATACCAATTACGCATCCGGGTTAGTGGTAACGCGTAGCCGCTACTACCGCCCACCTCGAACAAACACCCCAAAATCAAAAAAATCAATAGTGGCCACCGAATCAATCCAAAGTCAGAGTACAGTATCGAAGGAGTGCGTTCGATCATAGGAATGACCACATTGGCCCGAGAAGCGCTCCTGTTTTAGCCACCTTATGCCAACTCACGGGAGTTGGGTCCACGTATTTACCTTATAGGAAACGCCGTCACCAACCTACTTCATTCTGGAATCTCCACCACGTACACAGTTGTTAAAGTGGTTTTCGGAGTTGGCGGAGACTACGACAACTTTCGATCCCGGTCTCTTCAACAACCAAACGTTATTATAACACTGCGGTCATTTAAAAATAATTATACTTTCAAAACCAGAATATAATTATCCATTTCAAACCCATAAATACGATATCATTTCCTTTTTTAAAACCCAAATAAATATGATATCGTTTTATTTCAAATATATTTCTATTCCAAAATCATGCCACTTTTAAAATTTATAATACCTCGAAACAAAATATCTGAATTTTAACTTTCAACATAATACTTCAAAACCCATAGTTTTAAAACCATAACTTTCAAAACATAAATGGTTTGGATATTCAACAGTATATAAAATAAAACGGTTGAATTTAAAATTTCTTTAAAAGTAAATAATTTACACGCCTTCACAATTTTTATTCACATTAAATTCATTCTAAATCCATAACTTTTTGATTCACTTTCAGTTTGAATCAAACGCTTCGATTTCAATATTTTCAAGCTTTGAGTATTTAATGAATTTTAAAACTAAGGTTGGAAATTTCTATTCAACAATTCATTTTCTTATTATTTAGTTTTGAAAGTTTTACACGATAATCCATAACCATTTAAAATAAATCTAAATTTATTAACACTAAATATTTCCTCCCATTTATTTATATTAGAATTATTCATTAAATCCAGTTATAAATATCATACCTTTAAAATTTCCAATTTTAATAAGTTAACATCAACTTATTGAGTTAAATTTTTAAATAAGCTTAATTCCAATTAAATTTCCAATTTATCTTTCAATCTAAATTGATTTGAATCATTTAAAACTCTATATATATACAAGATCTTAAACCTGTACTTAATCATATAATATAAATTATTAAATTCCATTTTTCAACTTATTCATTTTTATTTAACAGATTTATGCATAGCTTAAATTCAACAATTTAACTATGTATGTATATAAAAAAAAATTTACATCATATCCAAATTTTATATTTATTAAACCGTATCATATCCAAACCATAAAATCATTTCAAAAAAAAAAATTATATATATACCGCGGTGCCTGTATATAATTTTCAATCTTATGGTCAAGTGATACGGATATTTATCATTTCAATCTGCAATTTAAAAATAAAAATACAGTTATCATTTCAAACGGCAATCCCAAATGAAATGAAAATGCATGATTACTTGCAGTTTATATAAGATAGAACACATCATCCATTCACCCAATACCAATAATCAACCAATTTATTTCAATCATCACCAATTTAAACAAACATCAATATATATAGCATATAAAATATAATAGTTAATAAATGACAGTTATTAACTAACAATTTATATTAAAAAATAAATTTATTAACAATTTAACTATTAGTTTATATGAAAATAAATAAATTTTAACTTCCAATTTATATGCAATAATAAAATTAATTAACAGTTATATTAAATAAGTGCGATTTAACAGAGATGGTGAATAAAACATGCCAAACAGTCATAAATAAATTTCTACTCATGCCTTAAGTCAAATTAACAGACATAGGAAATTTTAGAAGTTGTGAGTGGGTTAAAACACTCACCTTTTAAATTTAAATTGAATTTAAATTCAATTTAAACCCAAAAATTTGACCTTCTCAGAATTAGTCCAAACTAGCGTCATCAAGTCCGGAATTTCAATACGATCCTAACCAAAAAAAATCGCACGTGAAATGGAGTTCGTATGCGGAAGTTATGTGATTAAATGCAAGTTGAAATCAATTAAATAAAATAGTAAAAGTGAACATATTTCATATAAATTATGCCACGTACCATCTTCCATTAACATTCTTCTCACGCGCAATCACCTTCCAGAACTTATTGTACGCACGCACGAAGACCGCCTCTACCAAATTCGAACCGTAATTCACGATTTGCCGCCAATCCGACCGTCAATTCGCCTCCAAACTTCGCTGATGAACAACGCGATAGCCCCTCTACAAAAACCAGAAGGGATTTTCCGATCGGACGCACCTGTCAATAATGCCCAAATCAATTTTGACCGTGATTTCTGGTCAAACAATGCATCGAATTGAAAAACGAATCACACCATTGAATTAGGCTCATCAAAGCTTCAACATATATAATTTTGAGATTTTTCTGAGGACTTTGAATTTTTGACTCTGATTTTGAAATGGATCTGAATCTGAAATTTTGTCTTCCATTGAGGAGGAGAAGGAGCTGAAGAAATTTTACGCGTAGACAAATGAGAATAGGCGGAGGCTACTATTTAGCGGGGTATTTATAAGTAAAGTTGGAATAGACAGATGGATCCGAATTATAAACGTGCTCAACGATAATTGGCCCAAAAAGCCCGTTCTGACTCCGGAACGAAATTGGGTAAACCCATATATCAAAATAGGTGTTTTAAAATATTTTAAACTCAATGGAAAAGGTTTCAGGTTCAAATTCCGTCGTACGAAGAAGTTATGCTAAACAATAATTTCCAAATTGATTTCAATTTATTTCAATGCATAAATTTCAAGGCGTTTCGAGTCCGTACGATCGAACGACAAGTCCGATCGCTACGAAACTTGAAACACTATTATAATTCACCGTTACGGATCAGATGAAACTCGTTTCGTCGAAATCAGAGTCAGTGGCCAAAATGGCTATTTTTCTATTAATTAATAAATTAAGAATTTAGTAAATAAATCCAATTTTTATATTTCAGTTTTAGAATTGGAAATTTTTATCACTTAATAATTCTCAAACATTTAAAATGATTTAACAATTTTTAAATGTCAATTGATTAAAGATCAAATCAATATAAATCTTCGATTTCATAATATTCAAAATTATAGATAAATTTCCCAAATTTCCTTTTAATTGAATTAACCTATACTTATTCCATTCATAAATTTCAAATATAAGCGTTTACCATTGGATTTAAAATTATCACATAAATATTTCCAATTTTCAACTTAATTTTTAAATTAACGTAATAATTACATATTTGATTTTTATTCATTTGCAATAAATCCAACTATTATAAATTAAATATATTTACTCACCATTAAAGATTCAAATCCTATAATTTATAAATTTCATCTTCTTGATTTACCTATTTATTTATAACTCCTTAAACAAATTCCCATCTCAAATTTTAAAAATGTAAATTATTTCACCAATTATATTATTTATTTTAATTTCTTAAAATAGTCCCTTAATTTCAGTTTGCATCCAATTTATTTTAATAGGATTTCAATTAAACGGATTGGATTCAATCCCAACCTTACACACAAGTTTTGGTTATAATCAATTAGTAACGTATTACTTCCCTAGTTATTACTTTACATCTTCCCGTATTTATTTCACAATTAATCATAATTATTTAAAGTAATGCCTATAATAAATACGACCCTATAATTACTCAACATTTAAAGGAACGTTATTTCATTTTCAATTAGTGTAACATTCATTTATTTTATTATCACTTGTTACAGATTCTAATTCCCTTAACAAATAAGCAGGTAATTTATAATATATGTTACAAATTTTGAATTAATCACTATTCATTATTATTAACTTTAATTTAGCATTACTTACCTTGCATTAACATTGTTACGGAAAATCTCTATCCAATTGCAATTTATATACTAATGAGTACATTTACTCTTTCCGTTACGTTATTAATTATCAACAAAGAAACGCTTATTAATTTCAACAACATTGTAATTACTAATTACCTACATTGATTGTATACGTTATCCATTATTATCATTTATTAGAATTCTATTCAACTTTCCATCTTATGCATATCGTTAACCTTTCTATTGATTTTACCTTCAAAATTTTCAGTTATTTTCTCAACTTACAAAAAAAACAATGATTATTACATTTAATCGCTATAAATTAAATGAATTGGTAACGAACAATAGTTGTCACCATTATACAACTTATAACATTTATAATTTATTCTCTACAAGAATTATTTCAACAACTCTCATTAAATACATTTATTCCAATTTCCGTTTCAATGTTTTCATTACAAAATCAATTAAATACTTTCCTTTCTCGCATTAAATTATACACCTGTGTAATCCTTTCCACAATTCATTATTAGAATTCTATTTAAATTTCAATCTCTTGCAATAACTCAATTATTATACATTCGCATATTAATAAACAAGGTTCCAATAATTAGGATTTATTCAATTCACCTTATATATACAGGTATAATACTTACACCATTTTATTTATTGAAATTTTGTTCATATTACAATTAAAGGCTTTAATTAACATTCATATATTTTATATTAGCCTTCATTTCAATATTAATTTACCCCCTTAATTATTTCTACTAAAATTTAATTACAACTTAATAATTTAACCAAATTAAATCCATGAAATTTACGGGTCGTCACAGTCTCCCCCACTCAAAACTTTTCATCCCCGAAAAGGAAAAAAAGAAGGGAGAAGGAAGAATTAAATAAACAATACATTTTATTCAAAATATTTACTGTATAACGACAATTTACAAAATTTGTTCTTTTAAATAAAATATACTCATTTTCTAATCATTAAATCTTTTATACTTAAATCAATAATGTTTGGAAATGATTCAAAAAATTTCTAGGACTAAAATTTTTGGAAAATTTCGGCATAGTATCCTTTATAAGGAGAGGCTCGGGAGAAAATATAATATCAAAATATAACAAAATATCACATATAATATCCAAAATATTATATCCCAACACGGGAAAATATATAAGATAGCGCTATAAACCGTAATCCGAAATGTACCTATTTGTCAGGCAATTTACGCTTAATTTATGGAACCAAAAGCCGTAGCAATTGCTTGCATAATCTGTATTTCACTTGTAAAATCCAAGGGTTAACAATTTATATAAAGTGAAATATTTAAGTGGTTTCAATCACTTATAACAAATCAATGCAACAACCATCGATTTCACAAACAGCATACACAACAAAACAAAGCAATCATTCAATCAAACAACAAATAGTTGTTCGGGTTCAAAACTTTTGAATTTTACGGAATGAAGAACAAACTAATAGTGCATCATTTACTCAACAGTATTAGATAAAACTAAATAGATTATTCATTCACCCAAATCCAATTTTAAAGTATCCTTGCCCAAACAACCATCAACTAAACAACAACAATTCAAACAACAATCAACTTAACTTATTATAAATTTCATTCCATTCCTTTGTTGTTTGAGTTTCTTTTTACTTATACAGTGATTTATCCCTTTTAATTTACATTTACTCATTAACGTTTTCTTCATTTATTTTTACTTATTACTTACAATTATTCAATTCCATTAACTCAGGTCATGCCAGTTCCTTATATTTCGTTATAATTATTCATTCATTTATTATTGCATGCCTTCATTTATTTACATTTGTTTATCAATAGTATTCATGTCCCATTTAATTTCTTAGCATTTCCATTTTATTTACTTAAGTTGATATTCATCTATTTAAATTACTTACCTTTAATTATATTCACTTGGTAAAATTTTAATTATAACTTAAGTTTATAACATTAAATTCTCATTTAACAGCAATTTCATTGAATACTTTCATTATTTCAAATTTCTACTTGTATAATATTCTATTACAATCTCTTATTAAACATTTTAACCTTTAATATTTGGTAAGTTATATATGTTATTTAAGGGTGTAATTGAAAGATATACAACTTTGTTCCATTTCTTTTAATTAATTCATCGTTCAATAAATTTTTACCTTTTTCTTATAAGCTACAATTTAAACTTCCTTTTTATTTCCTTTGTACTTAGCCTTAAATCTCTTACCTAAAGTAGAGGCTTCACTTATTTATTACTTCCTTTCATTTCACTACAATAATTGAACAATTAATTAACGGAAACTTAAGAATTAAATACCGGGTTAAATTTTCAATTTATTTAAAACAATAGATAAATATATTCTTACAACCTATATATCTCTAATTGTATTTAAAACAATTCAAAATTTATATATATTTCAAAATGAATCTGCAGTAAAACTACTACAGCGGCCTTTTCCCTTCGAAACTCGAAAATGAAAGTCGATGATGCGGCCGCCATCAACGAAATTATTTTCCAGCAAGAGAGAGGAAAGCACAAAACTTATTTTCTCCAAAACTTTCTTTAAAACCATTTTTTTCCGAATTATATTGAAATATTTATATCAGAAAATACTTATAAACAATATTATTATATTCCAAATTTATTCTAAAGAAATTTCAAAACCCTGGATCTTAAATTCTAAATTTCCAAATTTCATTTATTTTATTTTTTCAATTTTATTTCTATTATTATTTATACACTTTATTACCTAACAACCAATCTATTGCAGCCAAATATAGACATCATTTGAAAAATTTTATTTTATATATAGAAAATATAATAGGCAAAATTATTTCATTCACCTAGATAAAACAAATAATATGTCGGTCTGTCCTATTAAGTGTTTATAAATCCCTATTGATGTCACAGCGTCCCATGCATCAGCCAGAATTTATAAATACAAAACGGAACAGATTTACACAATATAAAAAATCCTTTTATAACACTAACAAATACGCTCTCTCGTATATATACACTCAGCGACTTCCATAGGGTATTACTACCCTATTTATAAAGAGTCAAACCACACAAAGTGTGACGCCCCACCTCTATACCCACGCTAGCCAAGAACATTACTAAGAGTGCTGTTAACTAGCACGGAGAATAAGGCTGTTGAGGAGCGACCCTCCGTGTAATTGCTTTGCGCGAGCATCGATATGTCAGATAGTATAACATGCATTTTCTTTCTCAAGAGGAAATCCGACACACCGACACAAACTCAAAGCTACTACACAGTGGCTATAAAGGTCTTCGGAAACAAATATAGAAATAAACATAACATAAATCAGTCACAGACAATTCATATCACAAAGGCGGAAATAGATATGAATATTACACATGAAAGTGTACATCAGAGTAGTGGTCAAAAGTATCCACAATAATACAACGGAATAGATACCAGTGCTAGACGAAAGAATAAGTATACACCATAGAGTCTGTATCTCAAATGTATACAACAAAAACTACTAAACTAGAGTAGTTAGCCAAAAGTCAGAAGATGGTTCCAGATAGGAAGCCATGAGGAAGCACCCGTAAAATCTCAGTCTGACCCGAGTATTATTTAATAAGAAAATAGTAAACGGATCAGTCTAGCTATAAATATCAGATGAAGTGATATATAATAAGAGATATGACATAAACTTATAATAATCACAATGCCAAGCTGTGATAAATAAGTAATTGAAAATCAACAAGATATTAATCAATATCACAATAATCTACTCAAGATAAAAAGGAATTTCATACTCCTGATTTCATTCACCTAGCCACAATAAATGACATATATATATCCATGCCAATCGTAAAAGTTGGTGAAACACAAATTCCAGAAATCAACACACGAAATCCAGAAATCACAATAGAAAGGAACAACGACGTCGTACAACGGGATATCCGATGAACCAAATCACAATAAAAAGGATGGCCAATCCCCAAAAAAACTGGACATCGACACACCTAAAAAGACATGCCCCATGAACAGTCGAACATCGACGCACCTAGAAAGATACGCCCCATGCTCTAGCATCGACGCACCTAGAAAGATACGCCCCATGCACAAATAAATAAACATCGATGCACCTAGAAAGATACACCCCATGCTCTAGCATCGACGCACCTAGAAAGATACGCCCCATGCACAAATAAATAAACATCGATGCACCTAGAAAGATACACCCCATGCTCTAGCATCGACGCACCTAGAAAGATACGCCCCATGCACAAATAAATAAACATCGATGCACCTAGAAAGATACACCCCATGCTCTAGCATCGACGCACCTAGAAAGATACGCCCCATGCACAAATAAATAAACATCGATGCACCTAGAAAGATACACCCCATGTAATGTCTAGCATCGACACACCTAGAAAGATACACCCCATGCTAAGTCGAACATCGATGCACCTAGAAAGATACGCCCCATGCATAGACGAACATCGACGCACCTAAATAGATACGCCCCATGTCCCGACTTATTGAGCCGATTGCTCCACGAAGTAAACAAACATCGATGCACCTAGAAAGGTACACCCCATGCATAATAAAACATTGACGCACCTAGAAAGGTACGACCCATGTATAAAATGAGACGAAACTCAATAAAATGAGGAACAGTCCTCCACATAGACAAAGAGACATCGCACATTGCTAGTCTAAACCACAAAGATGATCGTCATGATCAAAGAGAAGTGTCAATTACAATAAGCTAGTAAATATATTAGCTTAGCTTCATGTCCCATAACCACTAGCTTAACTTAAATATTTACGAACAAATTGTAGATCTCCACTAGAAAATTGTCATAAGAGATTCAATCGAACAAGTCCAAGAATTAACCGACGAAGTAAACGCAAGCGTTTCATACCACTTGTTTTACTAAGTCGTTTAATTAGATTTCTCATACGAGTGAGGTAAAGGTTTGTATATACTAGTAGATTGGAAATCGGTTTGAGAAAACGAGCTTTGTTATAAAATAGTGTTGAAATCATTTGAAGAAAGAGTTTTGATATTTACTACTAGTATAGAAAACCTTTATATTTTCGAAGTGACAAATCATAGAAGTGATTGTAGAAACAATCGGGCATAAAAGTTCACATTCGAAAACGTGAATAAAATCCAATGAAATCGATATAAAATCCATCAAAGTGGATATATCTAAAATTCCCAAAGAAAAGGTCATCAAAGTCGATAATAAATGACAACAACAAAAGGGAGACAACACGAATCGATCAAAGTTGGATATTCAAACGGATTAGCAAAATAGGCTAATCTGGCAAAAATCATCAGGTTGGTCGACCGGACCAGGGGGTCGGTCGACCGGACCCTGTTCCACAAAAATCCTCGGGAAGCAGGTCGGTCGGCCGAACCCCTGTAGTCGGTCGACCGGACCCTAAAACAGAAAGTGCTTATGCACTTAGAAGCAGGTCGGTCGGCCGGACCAGGGGGTCCGTCGGCCGAACCTGTTTCCAGCTTCATCCATGCCTATTACAAATGAGGTTCAATCTTGACCAAATTGCATTCGCACGAGCAACGGCGCTAAGGGTTTATGTCAATCGACTACCCGGCCCTATAAGCTCCTCGATGCATCACCAAAAACATGTTCAAACATCAAAGTTAGGATTTTTAATGAATCAAACTCAAAACACTAAAAATTGGAATACTCACAAAAGCAATCCAAATCAAAATCAAATGCACATGAATAAGTGTTAGGAATTCATACCTAACAATCGAAGATAATCATAAGCATAGATGTGAGATTAAAAATCTCACCTTTAAACTAAATTTATGAAGATGAAGCTTGAAAGCAATGGCAAGAACAAGCACTCTTCAATTCCAACTCAACAAGCTTGAATCTAAGCTTAAAAGAGAAACATTCCCTAAATTAGGTTTTGGAAATTTCTGAAATTGAATGGAGAAAGAGTTGGAGAAGGTGAATGAGATGCTTACCAAAGGGTTCTTCTTGAGTTTGGAGCTAAAGCCTGGATTTGCAAAGGAAGTTAGGGCTTGGAGTTTTAATTCTTTTTCCTCTCCACCATTTTCAGTTGGAGCTTGAGTTTGAGGAGTTAGAATGAAGTAATGAAGAGGAGAGGGGGATTGGGACTGAGTTAGTAAGTGGGTTCAGCCTAAACCAAAGCCCAAAGCAAAAAGTAGCAAAATTCAACTTTCTCCAAACATATCGAAGCTTATACTCAAAAAGGTCGCAAACGGCATTTTGAACTCAATGGCGGTGGTCTCGAGTCCTAATTCGGATGTTTGCAAAAGGTAGCTTTTCGGACTAAAATCCGACTAACGATAAAATATTTAAATATTGAATCGATAAATATGCGGGTTGTTACAGACTCCCCTCCTTAAAGAAATTGCGTCCTCGCAATACTTAAGAAGAAAATAAGGAGTAACAACCATGGAAGCATATCAACACAAAAGAAAATTTGAAATAGGAAGTTCACCATAAAGTGCACGAAAGAGTAAGCAAGAAATTTGGTGAAACTTCAATTTCCACAATATTACCGGGCTCAAGAATGAAAACCGGAATTCCTAAGGCATTTCCGTAGATAAAAGACATGGGAAACGTCAAGAATAGCAAAAAATTGAGCCCGTGCAACGGCGTAGTACGAAAACGGTACGCCCTAGGAACTAGAAACTCAAATAATTTGGGACATCAGCGTAGTACAAAAACGGTACGCCCAATGAACCTAAGCAAAGACATCGATGTATTACAAACGGTACATCCGATGAATCAAAAGGAAAGACATCGATGTAGTACAACGGTACATCCAATGAATCAAATAGCAAAGACATCGATGTAGTACAAAGGTACATCCGATGAATCAAAAGGAAAGACATCGATGTAGTACAACGGTACATCCGATGAATCAAATAGCAAAGACATCGATGTTGTACAACGGTACATCCGATGAATCAAATAGCAAAGACATCGATGTAGTACAACGGTACATCCGATGAATCAAAAGGAAAGACATTGATGTAGTACAAACGGTACATCCGATGAATCAAATAGCAAAGACATCGATGTAGTACAACGGTACATCCGATGAATCAAAAGCAAAGACATCGATGTAGTACAATGGTACATCCGATGAATCAAAAGCAAAAACAATAGCCACGAACACTAGATCATGAGTGGCATATCTAGTCTCGATAAGCTATAACGACTTAGAAGCACAAGTGATAGCACATTCTCCTTTGCAAGAGAATGGCATTCCAAACCAATACGACTTGTATCGGTACAAATAGCAAAGTCTTGGTTCCCCTTCAGGAATCACAAGAACAGGAGTATCGAAAAGAAAGAATTTCTTTTAAATAATTCTTCTTTCCAAAAAAGTTAAAACTTTGAAAATTACATTTATCATTATGTAATAATCTTTCTAGAAAATTTTACTATTTTCAAGTTAATATACTGTGTCTGATTGTCTCATCAAAGCGTTTAGGAAATTCCTATCGATAACGTTGATCAAGCGCATCGACCAAAATTCTTAAAGCACTCAACGGGCAATACAATCACAAAATCATCTTCTAGATAATAAACATGTTTCTTAAAAACTTTTAAGAATATTCTTTGTTCATTTTAAGAACAAAAATCAAATTGTACTTATAAATAAATCTTATGAAAAAGATTTTCAAAATTTTGAATTGCTATTTTCATCCAAAAATCAATAAATAAAAGAATGGTCTCATCGAAATATTCATAGAATATTCGATTTATAAAATGGATGAAATAAGCTGGACAATTTGAATGACATAATAAGTCATCCATAAGAATCATAACGAGTGCGGAATGCGGTAAGTGGAATGTTAATTTCCGCAACTCGTAGCAAACGAAAACCGGTGGTAAAGTCAAACTGAAAAGACCTTAACACCACACAAAAGATTTCTTACGTGATAATCCTAAGACAAGCTCAAAGATTCCGGAAAATTTCTCTAATTACATGAATGAGAGAAATAACACTTTCCTTATAAGTGGGCTTAAGGAATAAAATGATGCCATCAAGTTGGAATCAAAATCATAAAGGAAAAGTAGAAATCTGCTTAACAGATTGAGATGTCGAAGAGGAAAAGTCCACACGAGAAAATAGGATATGGGCTTCACAGCGATTAAGCCAATCCTTACAAAAATCAATTGCGAAGCCTAAGTAAAAATATCGGCTCAGAAAGATAAATCACATAAAATAATTTCGACATCAAATAAAAGCAAATTGAGTGTTGCGGATCTACCATCCGGATTCACAATCCTCAAAGAAGTCATCAAGCCCAAAATATTCAAAGAAAAAGAATCAACAAGTTCTTTTGATATAAAATAGTGAGATGAAACCCATATCAAAAAGAATTCAAATAAGAAGACCACGAAATAAAACAATGCCATCAAGGATTGAATGAAAAATACCTTGACCAAGAGAAGAGTTGCTAGGGTCTTGCACAATATTTAGCTTTCTCATGTCCTTGTTCAAAAGTTTGGGACACGCAGATAAAAGATGACCCGGTTTCTTGCAATAGCGACAAGAATGGGGTTTTGGACACATATTCGCATAGTTTTCCATAGAATTACAATTGTAGCATCCTCCACGATTAGGGATTAGAGTCTCTGCTACAAAAGTAGTTTGCTTCACTCTCTTATTGGGATTAAGGCTTTTGAACTTAATATGCCTCTTCTTGGAAGTTCCAATATCACAAACACTTCCTTTACCAACCTCTCCATGAAGAAGAGTAACATCCACAAGCTGATTGAAAGAAACTTCAAGTTTCAAGGTAGAACCATTTCGGGGTTCTTACTCAAAGCATAGATAAACTCTTGATTCTTTACAAGATCCAAAAGTTGTTGAGCAGACATAAATACTCCATCCTGGGGAGTAGCAGTAGATTGACCGGCGCTGGGACGGCCTGGTCTAACCATTTCTCTTCTTTAAGAAAGAAAGAAAGAAGAGGGAAAATTTACTCTCAAAATAAATATCAAGCAATCTTGATAGATAAAACAAGGGATCATAAAGAAAATAGGATGAATCGGTACGAAGACTCGAATAAAATCCTAAAGCACAACTCCTAAGAAAGACTTAGGACATGATCCTTGCTAAATTATTCTATATTGTTCCGAAGTTTGGCTCTGATACCAAACTGTGATGCCCCACCTCTATACCCACGCTAGCCAAGAACATTACTAAGAATGCTGTCAACTAGCACGGAGAATAAGGCTGTTGAGGAGCGACCCTCCGTGTAATTGCTTTGCGCGAGCATCGATATGTCAGATAGTATAACATGCATTTTCTTTCTCAAGAGGAAATCCGACACACCGACACAAACTCAAAGCTTCTACACAGTGGCTATAAAGGTCTTCGGAAACAAATATAGAAATAAACATAACATAAATCAGTCACAGACAATTCATATCACAAAGGCGGAAATAGATATGAATATTACACATGAAAGTGTACATCAGAGTAGTGGTCAAAAGGATCCACAATAATACAATGGAATAGATATCAGTGCTAGACAAAAGAATAAGTATACACCATAGAGTCTGTATCTCAAATGTATACAACAAAAACTACTAAACTAGAGTAGTTAGCCAAAAGTCAGAAGATGGTTCCGGATAGGAAGCCATGAGGAAGCACCTGTAAAATCTCAGTCTGACCCGAGTATTATTTAATAAGAAAATAATAAACGGATCAGTCTAGCTATAAATATTAGATGAAGTGATATATAATAAGAGACATGACATAAACATATAATAATCACAATGCCAAGCTGTGATAAATAAGTAATTGAAAATCAACAAGATACTAATCAATATCACAATAATCTACTCAAGATAAAAAGGAATGTCATACTCCTTATTTCATTCACCAATCCACAATAAATGACAGATATATATCCATGCCAATCGTAAAAGTTGGTGAAACACAAATTCCAGAAATCAACACACGAAATCCAGAAATCACAATAAAAAGGAACAACGACGTCGTACAACGGGACATCCGATGAACCAAATCACAATAAAAAAGATGGCCAATCCCCAAAAAAACTGGACATCGACACACCTAAAAAGACATGCCCCATGAACAGTCGAACATCGATGCACCTAGAAAGATACGCCCCATGACATCGATGCACCTAGAAAGATACACCTCATGCTAAGTCGAACATCGACGCACCTAGAAAGATACGCCCATGCATAGACGAACATCGACGCACCTAAAAAGATACGCCCCATGTCCCGACTTATTGAGCCGATTGCTCCACGAAGTAAACAAACATCGATGCACCTAGAAAGGTACACCCCATGCATAATAAAACATTGACGCACCTAGAAAGGTACGACCCATGTATAAAATGAGACGAAACTCAATAAAATGAGGAACAATCCTCCACATAGACAAAGAGACATCGCACATTGCTAGTCTAAACCACAAAGATGATCATCATGATCAAAGAGAAGTGTCAATTACAATAAGCTAGTAAATATATGAGCTTAGCTTCATGTCCCATAACCACTAGCTTAACTTAAATATTTACGAACAAACTGTAGATCTCCACTAGAAAATTGTCACAAGAGATTCGATCGAACAAGTCCAAGAATTAACCGACGAAGTAAACGCAAGCGTTTCATACCACTTGTTTTACTAAGTCGTTTAATTAGATTTCTCATACGAGTGAGGTAAAGGTTTGTATATACTAGTAGATTGGAAATCGGTTTGAGAAAACGAGCTTTGTTATAAAATAGTGTTGAAATCATTTGAAGAAAGAGTTTTGATATTTACTACTAGTATAGAAAACCTTTATATTTTCAAAGTGACAAATCATAGAAGTGATTGTAGAAACAATCGGGCATAAAAGTTCACATTCGAAAACGTGAATAAAATCCAATGAAATCGATATAAAATCCATCAAAGTGGATATATCGAAAATTCCCAAAGAAAAGGTCATCAAAGTCGATAATAAATGACAACAACAAAAGGGAGACAACACGAATCGATCAAAGTTGGATATTCAAACGGATTAGCAAAATAGGCTAATCTGGCAAAAATCATCAGGTTGGTCGACCGGACCAGGGGGTCGGTCGACCGGACCCTGTTCCACAAAAATCCTCGGGAAGCAGGTCAGTCGACCGAACCCCTGTAGTCGGTCGACCGGACCCTAAAACAGAAAGTGCTTATGCACTTAGAAGCAGGTCGGTCGATCGGACCAGGGGGTCGGTCGGCCGAACCTGTTTCCAGCCTCATCCATGCCTATTACAAATGAGGTTCAATCTTGGCCCAATTGCATTCGCACGAGCAACGGCGCTAAGGGTTTATGTCAATCGACTACCCGGCCCTGTAAGCTCCTCGATGCATCACCAAAAACATGTTCAAACATCAAAGTTAGGATTTTTAATGAATCGAACTAAAAACACTAAAAATTGGAATACTCACAAAATCAATCCAAACCAAAATCAAATGCACATGAATAAGTGTTAGGAATTCATACCTAACAATCGAAGATAATCATAAGCATAGATGTGAGATTAAAAATCTCACCTTTAAACTAAATTTATGAAGATGAAGCTTGAAAGCAATGGCAAGAACAAGCACTCTTCAATTCCAACTCAACAAGCTTGAATCTAAGCTTAAAAGAGAAACATTCCCTAAATTAGGTTTAGGAAATTTCTGAAATTGAATGGAGAAAGAGTTGGAGAAGGTGAAGGAGTTGCTTACCAAAGGGTTCTTCTTGAGTTTGGAGCTAAAGCCTGGATTTGCAAAGGAAGTTAGGGCTTGGAGTTTTAATTCTTTTTCCTCTCCACCATTTTCAGTTGGAGCTTGAGTTTGAGGAGTTAGAATGAAGTAATGAAGAGGAGAGGGGGATTGGGACTGAGTTAGTAAGTGGGTTCAGCCCAAACCAAAGCCCAAAGCAAAACGTAGCAAAATTCAACTTTCTCCCAACATATTGAAGCTTATACTCAAAAAGGTCGCAAACGGCATTTTGAACTCAATGGGGGTGGTCTCGAGTCCTAATTCGGCTGTTTGCAAAAAGTAGCTTTCCGGACTAAAATCCGACTAACGATAAAATATTTAAATAAAATATTTAAATATTGAATCGATAAATATGCGGGTTGTTACACAAAGCTAAGGTTTATCACTAAACCAAAGCTCTGATACCAGTTGTAACATCTCGCCTTTTTACACGATTTAAATCGACACACGTGCCAATTCAAACCATACGGAAGGGCGGATTGTTATGGGTAAATAAGAAAATAGAGAAGAGAAAAAAAACTAAGCAGAATCTCACAGTGGAAGGATAAAATATAATAATAAATATACAGTTCATAAAACTGTTTACAAAACATTTGATTCTTCTTTATACAAAAAATATTAGAGTTCACATACCAACAAATATCAATGCAGCTGAACTTATGTAACGACCCGTAAATTTTCGATAATTAAAATAGCTAATTTAATAAGATTTCGTGATTTAATGTTAGAAAAAATTGTAATTCGTTTGGAATAATAATAACTAGAATGAAATGCAACAATTTTATCTAAGTTAATTATTTATGAATTGAATGGAATCCAAAATCAATTGAAATAATATGTGGTCAACGGTAATTGAATGAATTTGTATTGTACAGGTAATTGTGACATTTGTTTGTAAATAATAAACTTATAAGTAATTAAAAGTTAACGGTGATAATTATTTAAGTTACATAATCATTTAGTTAGTCGAATTGAATTTGTGAACCAATTGCCATTGAAATGGAAGTTTATATATTAGTTGAGTGAATTATCTCTAACTGTAGTTAAATAATAATGTAGAGTTCATTTGATGTAATATAGTAAATCGACTGATAATGAAATTTTTATTTAAAAATCCAATATTGAAATCCGTCAAATATTGAACAAATAAATAGTTTAGATTTAATATTTGGAATTTATTGAATTAATTAAATAACTGTTTTAATGAAAATGGTTGTTCTATAATTTGAATTAGTTAAATTTTATAAGTTCGTTTTGAATATTTCAAAAGATAGTGATTTAAGAATAATCAAATTTGTTTAAATTTAATATTACAAATGTGAATAATTATATTCCGAATTTGATACGGTTAATTTGATATTGAAATTTAATATATGAAAATAGAGTGAATAATTGAAATTTGATTTAAGATGATTCAAATTGGTTTCCAAAGTGAAATTATGCTATATTGGGATTATAATAGAGTTAATAAGATTTTAAAATTGGAATTATTGGATAATTGAATAACGAGTTTAATATGATTAAGAAATAATTTGTAAAATTTTACTTTATCACATTAAAGTTAGAATGATGTTGTAGAACTTTTAAAATCGAATTAAAAGTAAATTTGTGAAAATTGAATATTTTAATATTTAATTATCGACTGGAAAATAGCCAAATTTTGAACAGTCTCAGAATTGGACGAAACTAGTTCCATTGGATCTGTAATAGTTAGTTATTATCAGATTTCAATTTTCGTAGCAATCGGAGTTGTTGTTTGACCGTGGCAGCTCGAAACGCGTTGAAATTGTTTTAATATTAATTTGGCGAGTTAAAATAGTCATTTTTCAAATGGTCTCGGATTTCGATGAAACCAGTTTCATCGGATCCGTAATGTGATATTATTGTATGATTTTAAATTTCATGTCAATCAAATTTACCGTTTGTCCGGGACGAGCCAAAACGCCTAGAAATTTAGTTAACCGATTTAATTTAAAATCGATCGTTTATTTCCATAACTTGCACAGACGATCGAATTGGCTTTCAAAACCTATTCCATTGTGTTTGGAACGCAGGATAAACCCTAGAAACGTCGGTCACCGCACGAGATTTGGAGTTAAAAATTTAGAAGTGAATAGTGATTTTCGTTTAAATTCTATAAAGGACCCCTCTTCCATTCATTTGAAAACCCTAACTAAAATTAAACCTAGCCGCCAGTGAATATACCAATGGCCGAAAATTCACTTCAATCTCCTCCAATTATCTTCCAATCTATCGACATTTATCAAAATCTTTTAACTAGAGAATTGTAGATCGTCACGAGATCTACAGATCCAACGGCTAGATCGGTAGATACGTCGCCGGTCAACGGCAAATTGCATTCAAAAGTCGCTCGTTGTAGGGCATTTTTCTCGTCGAAGGTGAAAGTAGGTGGAGCCGCTCTCTGGCCGTAAGCATAGCATGGAGGGGCGCATGAAATGGTGGTCCCTGATCGGAGCAGAAATCGACGTGGTGGTGGAGGCCATTAGGGTTTTAAGGGGCGGTTTGGGTTTCTTAGTACGTGATTTTCACATAGGGGGAGAAGAAGGGCCAAATGGCCAGATGTGGAGAGGCTAAATCTAACGGCAGATGATGGTTTGGGTTAGGAAATGAAAATTAATTGTAAATTGATTATATTTAATTATCGTTCAAGCTTTAAAAATTGATATCTCTTTCATACGAGGTCGGATTCGGACGAAACTTTTTGCGTTGGAATCCTATGGACGAGCTCTACGCAATGCAACTAGATTGGAATCATTTGGAGCTAGAGAAAATTTTGAGTTAAATCGAACGTCGTTCGATTTGATTTAAAATCGAAAAATCAAAGTGAGTGTTTTATAACGCTCACAACGTACTAAATATCTTTATGCTAGTTAAGTTTGACATTATGAAGTGTTATGATTTTATTCGTCGTTGTTTGATAGAATTTAATTATCATATAGATTGTCATTTGAATTAACCGTTGAAAGCTAAATTGACAGTTAAATTGAAATTAAAATTGAATTGCGATTAAATTACCTGGCATTGATAACTATGAAACTGCCATGAATTGTAGTGTTTATTGGATGATATATTTCGATGGATGTTATTGGTTGATATTTAAATGTTTGGATTTTCATTTGCTTATATATATCCTGTTATGCATGCATATGATACTGTGATTTAATTTAAGTAATATATACTCATCCCTGACATTTAATTGAAATAAATAATTAGTTGGCCATAGGATAGAAAATTATATACGGACACCGAATTGGCTAAATTAATAATTGTAAAAATCGTCGATTTGAAATTTATTTAAATGTTCGATTTAAAAGTTATAAATAGAAATCAATTTAAAGAAATCGAATTTTTCGAAAAATTGAGTTTGGAATGTTGAAATAAATTTTGGTTAAAAGAAATTGTTAAATAATTAAAGTGGAGACTTTGAATTTAAAATCGGGATATGATTAAATTTCGAAAATTGATTTGTATAAAGATTTAACATTAATTCGAGCTTTGAATATTACTAAGTAAAAGTGATATAAAAATGATATTTTGAAATCGAGCTTGGAATTGAACCATATTTGGAATTGGATTTAAACTCGAAAATTGATGGATAATTTTGTTAAGTGTTATGAATGGATATTTGAAAAAAAAACCAAGCTCTAAATCGATATAAATTGAAATTGATTTAATTGAAGGTGAATATAAAATTGAATAAATTTGAAATCAAAGATGACATTGATTTGAATTGAAATCAAAATTGAATCGGTAGAATGGAAATTGAAATTGATTTGAATTGGGAAGTTATAAATTGAAATGGATTGGTTTTGAAGCTGT
This sequence comes from Allium cepa, assembly GCA_030765085.1. NCBI lineage: Eukaryota > Viridiplantae > Streptophyta > Magnoliopsida > Asparagales > Amaryllidaceae > Allium > Allium cepa. The sequence continues at coordinate 602,155,308 of CM060945.1, read as the reverse complement.
TTTACTTGTTTTCCAAATTACTCTGCTATATAAACCATTTTCGAATACTTAAACTAATTTAATCTATTTTAAATCTACTTAACCCAATTTAAATTATTTTAAACTAATTTATCTATTTCAAATCCATTTTAAGATTCTAAGTATTTTAAGTATTTTAATTATTTAAAACTACTTTTAAACTACTTAAACTATTTTCTAAAAATTTCAAGCTGGTCAATAAGGTGAAATGTTTATATTTAAATCTTGAATTTAAATACGAATTGGATTAAATGAAGTTGCAACCTAAATTGAAATTCGAAATGATTTTGAAATCGAAATGAGATATTGATGCGAAAATTGATTTTTGAAACGAAATCTTACATTTGAATGGATACGATGATATTTGAAATGGATTTGATTTTTGAAGCGAATATGATATTTTGATATAAATTATGAATCGATTTGAAATGTAAAGGAGCCAATGGTGTAATAATACATAGTTATTTAAGAGTCCGGGATCGGATATGGACATACTCTCTGTCGATACCGAAAACCACTTTAATAACTATTATACGCGGAGTGTTAATCCAGAATGAAGTGGATGGTTTGGTGAACACGTTGACTGAAGAAAGAGAACGATATTGATGACCCCTGACATGACTAAACAGGAGCCGCGCCGGGCCATTGAGGTTCGCCACCTCTAGCGGACACACTTCTTCGATACCATATCTATTACATTTGTGATGCGATTTGGGTGCACCCCTTGATTTGGGAGTGTTGTTTCACGGTGTTGGGGTAGCTGCTGGCTATGCTCAACATCAGTCAGGATCACGCAACTACTAGTATCCTAGTTGGTATCGCCTCATGTACCTTGTCATACTGATTATCCTATTTGCGACCACTGCGTTATGTTTTGTGTTATACCTATGGGGTACCCTCTGATAACCACCAGTTTACGGTGGGGCTTACGGTGCTGTATAGACTATGGTATTATAAAAATGTGTTAAGGGGGATTATGGTAATGCCTTAACGCTATTTTGATACTTTATATTACTGATAGGCATTATCTACTTAGCGTACATTACTACATAGTAGATAGTTTAACGGATCCTTGAGAGATGGAAAATCCCGTAACATCTCTTGAGTTATTGCACGCACGTTGACACTGGATATGAGATGTCAAACCCCGTAAACATCTCTGACGCCGTTACACTCATATTTATTTACGATTGATTTAACTTTCATAAGGATATTTTTGTCCTGACTCGAGTGTTTTGTCTTTTCGTTACGCTCGGGTCAGTCCTGAGGTTTTCAGATTTTTGAAGATCTATTCTGGAGGATGAAGACGAAGATTTGGTATGCTATTACTATTATTACCCTTGCATCATGCTATTTGTTGCATTATTTTAATTGTTCTGTTGTATATGTATAACTCTAATAAATGTTGTATAAATAATTGTCAAAGTATAGTAAACAGCTTCATGAACTGTTTATTTGACTATTATATTTTATCGTTCCGCTGCGAGATTCTATGTTGTTTCTTTTCCTTTATTTCTCTTTCTTTTCTTTTCTTATTTACCCCAATAACCATCTTCCCTTTTGAATGGTTTGGAATCGGCATGTGTATTTGATCGTCGGTTTAAACTGTCCAAAAAGGCGGGTCGTTACAATTTAATAGTGTAGTGGAATAACATAGTAGATAGTAATACTACAAATATTCGTCTTCATCCTCCAGAATAAGTCTTCAAATCCTGAAACGCTTGGACTGACCCGAGCGAATTGAAAAGACAAAATACTCGAGCCAGAACTAAAAGATCTTATGTAAGTTAAATCAACAGGAATAATATGAGTGCAGTAACTCAAGAGATGCTCGGGATTTACATCTCCTAAGGATCCGTTAACTATGTAGTATATTACGCTATTGTAATCGTGCTTGTTTGTAAAATAAACTTACTTTTAAATAGCGTTAAGGCTTTACATTTTCCACCTTAACACAGTTATATATTCCGATAGTCTATAAAGTACCGTAATCTCCTCCGTACTGGGCGTCGTCAGAGGGCACTCCATAGGTATGGTACAAAACCAAAATTGTATAAGGCGCGTTAGGGTAGGTGACATGGCACAACTAGGCAATGCCAGGGTAGATATACCAATTACGCATCCGGGCTGGTGGTAACACTTAGCTGCTACTACCGCCCACCTCGAACAAATGCAACAAAATCAAAAAAATCAATAGTGGCCACCGAATCAATCCAAAGTCAGAGTATCGTATCGAAGGAGTGCGTTCGATCAGAGGAATGACCTCTTTTGCCCGAGAATCGCTCCTGTTTAGCCACCTTATGCCAACTCACGGGAGTTGGGTCCACGTATTTACCTTGTAGGAAACGCCGTCACCAATCTACTTCATTCTGGAATCTCCACCACGTATACGGTTATTAAAGTAGTTTTCGGAGTTGGCAGAGAGTATGACAACTTCCGATCCCGGTCTCTTCAACAACGAAACATTATTATAACACCGCGGTCATTTAAAAATTATACTTTCAAAACCAGAATATAATTATCCATTTCAAACCCATAAATACGATATCATTTCCTTTTTTAAAACCCAAATAAACATGATATCATTTTATTTCAAATATATTTCTATTCCAAAATCATGCCACTTTTAAAAATTTTAATACCTCGAAACCAAATATTTGAATTTTAACTTTCAACATAATACTTCGAAACCCATAGTTTTAAAACCATAACTTTCAAAACTTAAATGGTTTGGATATTCATTAGTATATAAAATAAAACATTTGAATTTAAAATTTCTTTAAAAGTAAATAATTTACACGCCTTCACAATTTTTATTCACTTTAAGTTCATTCTAAACCCATAACTTTTAGATTCACTTTCAGTTTGAATAAAACGCTTCGATTTTAATATTTTCAAGCTTTGAGTATTTAGTGAATTTCAAAACTAAGGTTGGAAATTTCTATTCAACAATTCATTTTCCTATTACTTAGTTTTGAAAGGTTTACATGGTAATCCATAACCATTTAAAATAAATCTAAATTTATTAACACTAAATATTTCCTTCCATTTATTTATATTAGAATTATTCATTAAATCCAGTTATAAATATCACACCTTCAAAATTTCCAATTTTAATAAGTTAACATCATCTTATGGAGTTAAATTTTTAAATGAGCTCAATTCCAATTAAATTTCCAATTTATCTTTCAATCTAAATTGATTTGAATCATTTAAAACTCTATATATATACAAGAACTTAAACCTATACTTAATCATATAATATAAATTATTAAATTCCATTTTTCAACTTATTCATTTTATTTAACAGATTTATGCAAAGCGTAAATTCAACAATTTAACTATGTATGTATATAAAAAAATATTTATATCATATCCAAATTTTATATTTATTAAATCGTATCATATCCAAACCATAAAATCATTTCAAATTTTTTTTTATATATATACCTCGGTGCCTGTACATAGTTTTCTATCCAATGGTCAAGTGATACGGATATTTATCATTTCAATCCGCAATTTAAAAAAAATGCGGTTGTATATCATTTCAAACCGCAATCCCGATTGAAATGAAAATGCACGATAACTTGCAGTTTATATAAGATAGAACACATCATCCATTCACCCAATATCAATCATCAACCAATTTATTTCAATCATCATCAATTTGAACAAACATTAATATATATAGCATATAAAATTTAACAGGTAATAAATGACAGTTATTAACTAACAATTTATATTCAAAAATAAATTTATTAACTGTTTAACTATCAGTTTATATGCAAATAAATAAATTTTAACTGTCAATTTAACAGAGATGATGAATTAAATAAATGCGATTTTACAGAGATGATGAATAAAACATGCCAAACAGTCATAAATAAATTTCTACTCATACCTTAAGTCAAATTAATAGACATAGGAAATTTTAGAAGTTGTAAGTGTGTTAAAAAACTCACCTTTTGAATTTAAATTGAATTTAAATTCAATTTAAACCCAAAAATTTGACCGCCTCAGAATTCGTCCAAACGAGCATCATCAAGTTCGGAATTTTAATACGATCCTAACAAAAAAAATCGTGTGTGAAATGGAGTTCGTAAGCGAGAGTTATGCGATTAAATGCAAGCTGAAATCAATTAAATAAAATAGTAAAAGTGAACACATTTCACATAAATTATGCCACATACCATCTTCCACTAACATTCTTCTCACGCGCAATCACCTTCCAGAACTTGCTGTACGCACGCACGAAGACCACCTCCACCAAATTCGAACCCTAATGCACGATTTCGTGCCTATTCGACCGTCAATTCGCTTCCAAACTTCGCTGATGAACAACGCGATAGCCCCTCTACAAAACCCAAAAGGGATTTTCCGATCAGACGCACCAGTCAAAAATGCCCAAATCAATTTTGACCGCGATTTTTGGTCAAATGGTGTATCGAATTGAAAAATGAATTACACCATTGAATTACGCTCGTCGAGAGCTTCAACATATATTATTTTGAGATTTTTCTAAGGACTTTGAATTTTTTACTCTGATTTTGAAATGGATCTGGATCTGAAATTTTGTTTTCCATTGAGGAGGAAAAGGAGCTGAAGAAATTTCACGCGCAGACAAATGAGAATAGGCGGAGGCTAGGGTTTAGCGGGGTATTTATAGATAAAGTTGGAACAGACAGATGGATCCGAATTATAAACGTGCTCAACGATAATTGGCCCAAAATGCCCGTTCTGACTCCGAAACGAAATTGGGTAAACCCATATATCAAAATAGGTGTTTTAAAATATTTTAAACTCAATGGAAAAGGTCTCAGGTTCAAATTCCATCGTACGAAGAAGTTATGCTAAACACTAATTTCCAAATTGATTTCAATGCATAAATTTCAAGGCGTTTCAAGTCCGTACGATCAAACGACAAGTCCAATCGCTACGAAACTTGAAACACTGTTATAATTCACCGTTACGGATCCGTTGAAACTGGTTTCGTCGAAATCTGAGTCAGTGGCCAAAATGCCTATTTTTCTATTAATTAATAAATTAAGAATTTAGTAAATAAATCCAATTTTTATATTTCAGTTTTAGAATTGGAAATTTTTATCACTTAATAATTCTCAAACATTTAAAATGATTTAACAATTTTTAAATGTCAATTGATTAAAGATCAAATCAATGTAAATCTTCGATTTCATAATATTCAAATTATAGATAAATTTCCAAAATTTCCTTTTAATTGAATTAACCTATACTTATTCCATTCATAAATTTCAAATATAAGGGTCTACCATTGGATTTAAAATTATCACATAAATATTTCCAGTTTTCAACTTAATTTTAAAATTAACGTAATAATTACATATTTGATTTTTATTCGTTTGTAATAAATCCAACTATTATAAATTAAATAAATGTACTCACCATTAAAGATTCAAATCCTATAATTCATAAATTTCATCTTCTTGATTTACCTATTTATTTATAATTCCTTAAACAAATTCTCATCTCAAATTTTAAAAATGTAAATTATTTCACCAATTATATTATTTATTTTAATTTCTTAAAATAATCCCTTAATTTCACTTTGCATCCAATTTATTTTAATAAGTTTCCAATTAAACGGATTAGATTCAATCCCAACCTTACACATAAGTTTAGGTTATAATCAATTAATAACGTATTACTTCCCTAGTTATTACTTTACATCTTCCATTATTTATTTCACAATTAATCATAATTATTTAAAGTAATGCCTATAATAAATACGACCCTATAATTACTCAACGTTTAAACGAACGTTATTTCATTTTCAATTAGTGTAACATTCATTTATTTTATTGTCACTTATTACAGATTCTAATTCCATTAACAAATAAGCAGGTAATTTATAATATATGTTACAAATTTTGAGTTAATCACTATTCACTATTATTAACTTTAATTTAGCATTACTACCTTGCATTAACATTGTTACTGAAAATATCTATCCAATTGCAATTTATATACTAGTGAGTACATTTACTCTTTCCGTTACGTTATTAATTATCAACAATGAAACGCTTATTAATTTCAACAACATTGTAATTACTAATTACCTACATTGATTGTATACGTTTTCCATTATTATCATTTATTGGAATTCTATTCAACTTTCCATCTTATGCATATAGTTAACCTTTCTATTGATTTTACCTTCAAAATTTTCAGTAATTTTCTTAACTTACAAAAAAAAACAATGATTAATTACATTTAATTGCTATAAATTAAATGCATTGGTAACGAACAATAGTTGTCACCATTATACAACTTATAACATTTGTAATATATTCTCTACAACAATTATTTCAACAACTCTCATTAAATGCGTTTATTCCAATTTCCGTTTCAGCGTTTTTATTACAAAATCAATTAAATACTTTCCTTTCTCGCATTAAATTATACACCTGTATAATCCTTTCCACTATTCATTATTTAGAATTCTATTTAAATTTCAATCTCTTGTAATAACTCATTTATTATACATTCGCATATCAATAAACAAGGTTCCAATAATTAGGATTTATTCAATTCACCTTATATACAGGTACAATACTTACACCATTTTATTTATTGAAATTTTATTCATATTACAATTAAAGGCTTTAATTACCATTCATATATTTTATTTTAGCCTTCATTTCAATATTAATTTACCCCTTAATTATTTCTACTAAAATTTAATTAAAACTTAATAATTTAATCAAATTAAATCCATGAAATTTACGGGTCGTTACACGAACTGTACATTTTATACATTACATCATCATTACATTACTTTATCAGAGTGTACAACAACAAACAGCGGAAAAGAAATATTATATACTAGTTGATACGCCATGCCATCCAGCTTGCCTCAAAGTCTCTACAGCAACTCCTGAATTCCAGAATGACCTGATAACCTGACTCTTGACTGCCCGTGTTAAAATTGGTGGGCACCCAGAGTTTTGGAAGGGAACAATAAACTCCAGGTCAGTCATAGGACTGGTGTGAGAACTTAAAACAGTTTATCTTCAAAAATAAACAAAGATATATTTTTAAATGGATTCGCAATGCTTTTAGAAAATGAGACTACCATAAGGTCTTCCGCACACACACATAATGCAAACGCAGAATCGGAGGAGATTTCTCCTTATGACAGTCAAATATGCTTGATACGTAAGTTTCTTTGATATTATTACTATAGGTGCAAAGTGTAGGAAAAGATTTCGAAAGTATAATATAAATCTTAGCCAACATACGACCATTATCGTATGCCTACTATAACTACCATGTTCAATAGCAGGTTATCGCCACATTCCACGGCAGGTTATACAACTAAAACTGTACAAGACTCGTATTGTTTCTTTGGATTTCCAACTAATCGTCAGGCCAAGGAACTTCCCATTGCCACATAGGTATGCCTCTGGAAAGACGCCCCGAGAACCTAATCGGATCTCTGTCAACACAAGGCCGGGCTACCCCTAACTGGGTAGCTACTGACAGGAATATGCCATCCCCTGGTCGCAACCGACGTAAATCCCGGGATTCCCCAACAACAACCAAATAACAAGTTTGCAGTAACAACATAGGTTAAATATCAGGGCTCCATACCATAATACCACCTCTATCCAGAAGGAAATGACATACACTAAGGGGGTGCTGTCCCCTAATAACCTTGCTGCATCTTTCCTTTTTTGACCATTACCTGGGTGTGAGGTCCGACAAAGTCTCATCCACAAAGCTACGCTTTTCATAAAAGCCACGCTTTGATCAACAAATGCTCAACAGCACTTCGTGTGCCACATTACCAAATTGGGAATGTATCACTAGTAACCATCAACAACATAACCTCTGAGCTTGTACGTCTCAGAGAAGGGAGTTAAGCTAAGAGAATAAATTCTCTGCGACCAATAGAAATATATTTGATAGAAACCAGCTTTACATCTCAAATTGTAACGTCAGACACACATCCATACAAGTCCGTTCCGGGATCGAACGGAACCGAAGGCACTTCCAAAGAAGCCCTTGTAATCCGGATATTCACTAATCACGACCGGACTTTCCATAACAAAGGGTGATAAAATCTCTATATCGGAGATCAACTGATGCAGAGATATTCGAAGGTAATCCTTCCGTTTTCAAAAATATCCGGTCTTCGACACCGGTCATCAAATGCTGTCCATTACGACATATCATTATTCGGAATTGGATTTATGACACAAAGGTCCTCTCCCGGCTAAACCAAATAACGAGCGCTTATTTAAAAAAATAAGTGTAGCATTCAAATTCAAGCAAATCACAGCAAATACCTATTTAATAGTAAATATTGATAGTCGATTATTTAACTATCAAGGCCAACAAACAAATATCCAGGACCATTACAATCACTAGGCCCTTTTTATTAATCTTCCATAAATTAATAACTTGCCAGATATTTACTTCAATTTATCTTTAAAAAGATACATTCTCTAAACCATTTCAATTTCTACATTGGAAAACATTTCCAAATACTTATTTAACCATAAGTAATTCACAGATCTATTTATTTTCAATACATAGAAAATATTCAATATACTTAAATCCAATTAAGTATATATTTCATTCTTTAAGGAAAACATTCTCTTAAACACGTTTTTTGAGTCAAAAACGAACGTTGCGTAAAACATCGTTACGACAACCCAAAATCACTAGAATAGGGATTCAAAATTAAGATAGATATATAAATCCCAATACTATACAAAACATTTCCTTTCAAAAATCATTTACTATAACAACAGTGTTATAGTCCACTATTTCCTTTATTCCTCGAAAACTTCTATTTCAACAATGAATGTTGAAATCTATGGTTTCGATCCTTAGCACATTTTTAACCAACTTCAAATCGTTTTAATTCCATTTAAAAGATCACTTCCTAAAACATTTCTATAATATATTATTCACTGTTCAAAATCGTGAATATAAATCGTTTACCAAATTCAACACTTCTACATATTTAATTTAAATGCTTATCCACCGTCCAAAATCGTGAATATATTTCCTTTAATAAGCTTTCATACTTACTTATCAAATTCAATCAATTTTGAATTTATAAATGAATATTTATAAATTCACATTTATATATTATAAAACTTCAAATTATAAAACCTCTTGATTGACAACTTCTATTTATATCTCATTCAAACGCCAAAATCCAATTTATAAGTTAATTACTTATAAATCTTTTAATTTACAAAATCCGTTCACAATTTATAAATTTATAAATTTAGTTCACTTATGAAATCCATTTATACTTCATTTTAACGCTTATAAAAACTCGTTTTAAAATTCCAACATTTTCATTTATAAAATATCAATTTTATAAATCTTTTATATAAGTAATTTATAATAAACTTAAAAATCTCTATTTAAACTATTTTATAAAATCATTAACTCCATATTTCAGAAAATACATTTCGACTATATTTCTCAAAAATCATAATTTTTATAACATAAAATTATGACGTTTATTTATTTAAAATGAATCAATTCCAAAATTTAATAAAATGTATACTTTCAAAAAAAAATCACTTTAAAAATCATTTTAAATTCAAAATCGTTACTTAAACAATTTTAAAACTCCAAAAATAGGCCCAATGCTGCAACAGCACAAAATATAACAATCACGACATCCAAAATATCATATATCATATGATAACAGAATATATCACAATATTTGTAAATAAATCAATACGGGTGAAGAATCCAATTGGATCACTCCAACCTATTTCCCTGCATCCACAGATGTTAGCACAATACCAATTCCGTTCCAATACAGAATATCGCGGTATATGGGATTTATAAATATTATCCGCTATTATGTGTCGCAATAGGGTCTCCTCCGCTATATAATGCGGGAAAATCAACTCCAAGTACATATGTAATACCAATTCCACTTCGAGGTGGAATATCGCGGTATATGTGTTTAATAAATAACATCCGCTTAATATACGGCGTATAGGGTCTATTTCAAAACAACATATAGCAATTTATCATTCAATCACACAATCAAGAAATTTTAAATTTAACTATTTTAAATTTAAATCGAAACAAATTCGATTGACTGAGAAGTTCTCAAATTGCTTTAAATAATAGTCACAGCGTTTTATTTCGAATAAAATTAAACGCGCGTTTAATTTTACCTAAAATTTTCACTAGCTCCAACCGATTCCAATCCAGCTCCATTTCGTAGTGTTCGTCGGTACGGACCCAACGCAAGTTGTTTCGTGCGAAACGGACCTCGTTTGAAAGAGTTATAATAGTTTAAAGTTTGAACGAATTATAATATAATTAAATTTACAATTTCTTTTTAATTTTATACCTACAACACATCAGGGCCGTTGATTTCGAGCCCCCAGATCTCGGCCGCATACTTCTCTTTCTCCCCTTCAAGGTAATGCACACGTGAAGAAAACCCACGGCCGCACTTCTCCTTCAATTTTCGCGGCCATCTCTCTCCGCTTGACAACGATCAGCGAGTGCCACGATGAAGCTCCCACTCACCTCTACTTTCGACCGCAACAACTCCAAGCTCCGCCTCCCTATCATCATGAAAAATGTGCATGAACGCGGCACGTTCCAACCTCGACATCTCGCTCCACGTTGCTCGAAACACAATCACTACCGTTGGATAGCAAGATCTCAACGTGCTCTTCAACTTTGTAGTTGAAGCTTTCTTGAATTAACGTTTGGATTGGAAGATAACTGAAGAAGAAAACTGGAAATTTTCGACCATTGAAATGTTAATGGCGGCTAGGGCTGAAGGAATTTGGGTTTTGAGCAAAATGAAATAATAGAGGGCCTTTTGTAGAAAATTTCCGTGCACTATTCAGCCGAAATTTTTCCGAACTCCAAACGAAGAATGCCGCCTGGCGTTTATAATGTTTTACCCCCATTCCGAATGCAATGGAATATATATCGGGATCCAAGTCGATCATATTTGGAAGATAAGTTTTTGAATCGACTTACATTCAAAATTCACTCGAAACGATTTCTACGCGTTTTAGCTTGCCCCGGTCAAACCATAAGTCCGATTGACACGAAATTCGAAACCATACAATAATATAACATTACGGATCCGATGAAACTTGTTTTGTCGAAATCCAAGACTATTTGAAAAATGGCTATTTTAACTCGTCAATTAAATATTAAAATATTCAATTTCTACAAATTAACTTTTAATTCAATTTTAAAAGTTCTAAAATATCGTTCTAACTCCAATACGATTAAATATAACTTTATAAATCAAATTTAATCATTTTAAACCCAATTTCTAATTATTTCTACAATTTCAAATATTAAATTATCGATTTAAATTATCCAATTAAATCTAGATATTCGAAATAAAATTTGATATTATGTTTTTTAATTGATATATGATGTGATTTAAAATTTATTTATTGTTGTTTGGTATATTTTTAATCATCATCTCAGTTAATTTCATTTATTAAAATTTAATTTCTATTTAATTTATTCATTTCATTTAAACTGCTAGTTAAATTTGTTCATTAATTATTCATTGCATTTAAACTGCTAGTTAAATTTGTTAATTAATTATTTATTTCATTTAAACTGCTAGTTAAATTTGTTAATTTATTTTTCGTTGCATATAAACTGCCAGTTAAAATTTATTTAATTTATTATTGAATTAAACTGCTATTTAATAACTGTTATTTATTTTCCGTTATATATTGATGCTATTAATTTAATTAGATGATGATTGTGATAAATGGTTGATGGTTGATATTGGATGAATGAATGTTGTATTTTATATTGTTATAAACTGTAAGTTATTATGCATTTTCATTTCATTCGGGATTGCGGTTTGAAATGATATACAACCGCATTTTTATTTTAAATTGCGGATTGAAATGATAAATATCCGTATCACTTGACCATAGGATAGAAAATTATATACAGGCACCGCGGTATATATATAATTATTTTGAAATGATTTTTCTAAGGTTTTGGAATGAAATATACGGTTTGATAAATATTAAATTTTGATGTTATATAAATAATATTATATATATAGAGTTAAATTCTTGAATTTAAGCTATGTATAAAATTGATTAATAAAAATGAGTTAATAATGGAGTTTGATTATTTTATATTTTATGGTTTAGTACCATTTAAGATATTGTATATATAGAGTTTTTAATTGACTTAAATGAAATTTAAGTTGGAAGATAAATATGAAATTTGTTAAATCGAATTATTTAAGAATTGTACTTGAATAAATTTGATTTGGAATTTAAATAAAAATGGAGATTTTAAAATGATACAATTCTTATAACTTGATTTGGTTTAAAGTAATTTAAAAGAATATAAAGTTGAGATAAATGAATTTATCAAGTTAAATAAATTGAAAGAATATCCAGTTGTTTGAAGTTAAATGTTTTACTTCAATTATATTGGATTTATTAAGTAAATATTTCAAAACTAAATAATATAATAAGTGAAATTGGTGTGTATATATATGAATTGTAAAATTTAGTTTTGAAGTATTGAATTTTTAAGCTTTGAAATATATCGATTTGTTTGGAGGTTCAAATCGATATTTTGAATTTGTTTGCGAAATTTAAGAAGCTATTTTATTTTATAATTTAATATTTAAACCATTTAAGTGGTGTAATTATATTTCAAGGTTATGAAATTCAAAGTTTATGTTATGGAAGGCTATGTTTTGGTTTCGGAATATTATAACTTTGAAAATGTTATGGTTTCAGAAAAGAATATATTTGAAAAATATTGATTTGGGATTTAAAACATAAATGATATCATATTTATATGTTTTGAGAATGGATATTATATTCTGGTTTTAAAGCATAATTATTTTAAAATGACTGCGGTGTTATAATAACGATTGGTTGTTGAAGAGACCGAGATTAGAAGTTGTCATACTCTCTGCCATCTCCAAAAACCACTTTAACAACCGTATACGCGATGGAGATTCCAGAATGAAGTAGGATGGTGGCGGCGTTTCCTTTGAGGAAAATACATGGACCGAACTCCCATGAGTTGGCATAAGGTGGCTAAAATAGGAGCCGTTGACGGGTTAATTGAGGTAGCACCTTTGATCGAACACATCCCTTCGATATTATACTTTGACTTTTGGATTGATTCGGTGGCCACTTTTGAATTTTTATTTTATTTGGGGGTGTGGCTCGAGGTGGGCGGTAGCTGCGGCTACGCGTTACCACTGACCCGGAAGCGTAATTGGTATATCTTCCCTGGCATTGCCTAGTTGTGCCATGTCACCTACCCTATCGCGCCTTGTATGAGTTTCTATTTGTGTCCTACCCATGGAGTATCCTCTGGTAGCCTCGAGATCAGTCGGTATTATGGTACTGTATAGACTATTGGCATCATTTGTGTTAAGGGCTATATAGGTAACCCCTTAATGCTATTAAAATATAAGTTTACATTACTATTAAACACTATTGTAATAGCGAAATATACTACATAGTAAATAGTTTAACAGATCCTTAGGAGATGTAAATCCCGAGAATCTCTTGGGTTTACTGCACTTATATTTATTTATGTTGATTTAACTTACATAAGATCTTTTTGTTCTAACTCGAGTGTTTTATCTTTTCAATTCGCTCGGGTCAGTCCCAGCGTTTCTGGATTTGAAGATTTTATTATGAAGGACGAAGACGTAGATTTGTAATACTGTTATCTACTATATTATTCCACCACGCCATTTAATTCCGCTGCATTAATTATTATCTGGTATGTGTACTCTGATATTGTATTGTATGAGTAAAGAAATTCGAATAATTTTGTAAAGAAATTTCATGAACTGTATATTTGATTATTATATTTTATCCTTCCACTGTGAGATTCTGTTTTATTTTATTTCTTTCTCGTTTTATTATTTACCCCATAACAATCCGCCCTTCCGTACGGTTTGAATCGGCACGTGTGTCGATTTAAAGCGTGCGAAAAGGAGGGACGTTACATTTGGTATCAGAGCTTTGTTTTAGCGATAAACCTTAGCTTTGTGGGGTCTGACTCTTTACTAATAGGGTAGTAATATCCTATGGGAGTCCCTGAGCGTATATATATGAGAGAGCGTATTTGTTAATGTTATAAAAAGGTTTTAATATTGTGTTAATCTGTTATGTTTTGTATTTATAAATTCTGGTTGGTGCATGGGACGCTGTGACATTAATAGGGATTACTAAACACTTAATAGGACAGACCGACATAATATTTGTTTTTAATATAGGCGAATGAAATAATTTTGCCTATTATATTTTCTATACATAAAATAAATTTTTAAATGATATATATATATATATATATATATATATATATTTGGTTGCAATATATTGGTTGTTAGGTAATAAATTTATAATTAATAGTCGAAATAAGATTGAAAATAAGACAAATGAAATTGGAAATTTAAAGCTTTAGTTTCGGGATTTTTGAAAATTTCTTTCGAATAATTTTGGAATATAATAGTATTGTTTATAAGCATTTTCTGGTATAAAAATTTCAATATAAATTGGAAGAATAATTTTAAATGGAATTTCGAAAAGAAAAAAGTCTATACTACCGTCTTTGTCGCTGGAAAATAATTTCGGTGATGAGTGCACCCATCATCGACATTCATTTTCGAGTTTTGAAATGGAAAGACCATTGTAGTAGTTTTACTGCAGATTCATTTTTGATAAACAAATGTAAATCTTGAATTGTTTTAAATATAATTGGATATATAAAGTGTAAGTATGTACATTTACCTATTATTTTAAAGTGATTTTGTATAAAACCCGGTACTTAATTCTTAAGTTTCCATTGATTAATAGTTTCAATTAATGTAGTGAAATGGAATGTAGGTAATTAATAAATTGAAACCTCTAAAGGAAATAAGAGATTTAATGCTAGATTTTAAATGGCATTAAATGAAATTTGAAATTTTAACCTATGAAATAAAGGATATAATTATTGAACATTAAATTTATTAAAAGAAATGAGAAAACTTGTATAACTATCAATTACATTCTTTAAAAGTACATATATAACTTACCAAATATTAAAAGTTAAAATGTTAAAGATTGGTAATGGAAAATTGTACGAGTAAACTTATGTGATGAAATTGTTCAATAAATTGCTTTTATTAATATGAATCGATGTTCTAGTTGTTATGGACTTAATTATAATTGAAATGCTACTAATGTAATAGAAAAGAACGGTAAGTATTATAAATAAATAATAATAAACTTAAGTAATAGGTTGAATTTACCTCTGAATAAAATGAGAATATAAGATGAATACTGAAAAATGACCATAAACTTAAGTTAATAAATTTACCTACTAAGAAATTTGATTGAATACGAATAATATAAATAAATAATTGTAATGCAATAAATAGAATTTGGCATTATATAGATAGATGAAAATGTATTGGTAGGTAATGAATAGAAATAGATAAAGATAAATAATGAATGAAAAGGAAATCAAACAACAAATGGATGAAGAGGAATTGATAAAAATAAACTTGATTTATTGTTGAAATTGTTGTTGATTTGGTTTATGATTGTTTGGGGTAAGGATACTTTAATTTGTTTGGGTGAATGAATAATCTATATAGTTTCCATCTAAGACTGTTGAGTAAATGGTGCGCCTAGTAGTTATTTTTCATCCTGTACAATTTAATGTTTTGAACCCGAACAACTATTTGTTTTGTTTAATATGAATGAATGATTGATTTGTGTTGATTTCTATGTGATGGTTGTATACCTGGTTGCAAGTGATTGTTGTATGTATTGATTGTTTGTTGGTGGTTGAAAACAACCTTAAATATTTATTTTATATAATTACTGACTCTTTTGGATTATATAAGTGAAATACAGGTTATGGAAGCAATGGCTACAAGTTTTGGTTTCATAATATAAGCGTAAATTTGTCCGACAAATAGGTACGTTTTCGGATTACGGTTTATAGCGCTATTATATTGTTTTCCCGGGTTGGGATATATATTATTTTGGTAAACATATGTTGTACATTGTTATATTTGATATTATATTTTCTCCCGGGCCTCTCCGTACAAAGGAGACTACCGAAATTTTTCGAAAATTTGGACTTAGAAAATATTTTGAAAATGTTTTCCAAACTTTATTAATTTAAGTATAAAAAGATTTAATAGTTATAAATTGAGATATTTTATTTAAATTATTAAATTTTGTAAACCTATTTGTTTATAAAGTTAATATTTTTGAATAAGATATATTGACTTCTTAATTCTTCTTTTCCCTTTTTTTCCTTTTCGGGGACGAAAAGTTTTGAGTGGGGGAGGGTGTAAAGACCTGTAAATTTTATTAATTAAGTTGGTTATTTTAATTAAAATTTAGTAATTAAATTAAAAAAATAACAAAATAAAAACTTTATAAGTTAATATTGAAATGAACGCTGAAATGAAATATAGCAAGGGTAATTAAAAACTAAGAGTTAGTATATGAAATAATATCCTAATAAAGGTAGTAGTAAAGTTGTTATACTTGGGAAAATTTATATATATATATATATACATATACATACATACATATATATATATATATATATTTGGCATTTATTTTTCAATGCAATAATTTATTTATTAAATGTAACTGCATGTAAATTTAGGCAATAAAGTTAGCCAAAGCTAAATGTGTATAAATTAAATGAAATGGGTTAATGTAAATGTTAAGTCAATCTATAAATCAAATGGAAGAAAACGAGCGTAAAAGTTGAATTAATTTATGAAATTAAATATATTGAATAGTAGTTGAATGAAAATTAATGTGATAAGGTTAATGCAAGTTGATAAGTAACGATATTTATGCAATACCTATTAATTGGGAAAAGTTTGTAAAAGTTATAATTGAGTGAAATTGTAAATTTGAAGTTAAGTAATAATGGACATAGTAAATATAGCAATCAAATCAAATATTTAGGAATCAAAGTTTATTTAATTTTGAAGGTAATAAATAATTAATGAATTAAATGATAAGTAACTAGGATTAAATTCTATATTAATTGAAACCGAATGTAGATTTAATGTAATAACGTTAAGGCTAACAAAATTAGCGCAATCCAAATTTATGGAAACCAATTGCAATAAATGAATTAAATATTACATTATTGTGGATTTAAAGTAATATTTGGGAATAAGGTATGGTTTGTGATTTATGAATGAATTGTTAATTAAAAATTTAAGGTAGTGATGTTAATATAGTATTTATCCAACTTAAGATGAAAATAGGGTTGTATTTATGTAATGAAATAAAAATTAGCATTATAGATGGAATTATAGTCTGAATTGATAGGTAACGAACTTATAAATGCAATTAGGAGAAAATAGGTGGCAAATTAATATAGGTTGTTTATTTATTTAATGTGTATATAAACTTTGGTAAATCAATTTCTATAAATCCAAATTTAACGTTTTGTTAATATAAATTAAAGTATAGAAAGCGAGATTTATTAATTTAATTGAAGTGTAAAATTCAATAATTGAAGTTATTGCAAAAATAAATGAAACTAAACATTTAAATATTACATTATTGAAATTTAGATAAAATTTGAGGATAATATGAATTGGTTGATTTTTAAAAATTGGAAACCAAGACTTTATTTATCTAATTGAAATGTAAAGTTCAATAATTGAATTAATTGCAAGTATGAAATTGAATATAATCAAATAATACGTTACTTGAAATAAAGATAATATGAGAAATTTATGTAATAGTTCTGAATCCAATATTTAAATCATCTATTTGACAGGAATGAATGGAATACTAGTTAGTTTATTTAACTAAATGAAATTTTGACGATTTTATTTATAATCAGTGAATTTAATGAAATTGAGGATTCATATTGAAACTTATAAATTAACCTTCTCTAAATTGATATTTAAATTTGATTAAATCGTTGTAAATGATTATAAAGTTAAAAATGTTGAAATTTGTCAATTATCGAGATAAAATTTAAAATCTGATTTAATTAATTAATTATTAATTTATTTAATTAATGGAAAAATAGCCATTTTGGCCACTGACTCGGATTTCAATGAAACTAGTTTCATCGGATCCGTAACGGTGAATTATTATAGGGTTTCCAGTTTCGTAATGATCGGACTTGTCGTTTGATCGTACGGACTCGAAACGCCCAGAAATCAATGAAATTGAAATCAATTTGAAATCGATTTGAAAATATTGATTTGAGCATAACTTCTTCATACGATGGAATTTGGACTTGAAACTTGTTCCATCGCATTTAAAATATTTTAAAACATCTATTTTGATATATGGGTTGACCCAATTTCGTTCTGCAGTCGAAACGGGCTTTTTGGGCCACATTGGCGTTAGCGCGTAAATCTGTTATATCCATCTATTCTATTTTCAATTCTGCCTATAATTATCCTGCTATAAACCTTAGCCTCCCTAATTCTCATTTTTCTGTACGTACATCTCAACTCTCTCCTCCTCAATGGTAGACAACATAATTTCAGATCCAATTCCAACTCAAATCCAAAGTCCTCAGAAAAATTTGGAAAAAATATATGTTGAAGCTCTCAAAGTGGGTAGTCTCATGATGTGATCCGTTTTTTGATTGGAGTTTCAAGGTGCCAGATCAGGGCGAATTTGTTTTGCCCGTTCTTACGAATTTGTTGTTTTCAACGGCGGATGTACGACGAGGCGACGATCAGGCAGTATAGTTGCGTAGAGGAGGTTGAAACATGACGATCCAGTGGGTTAGTTGTATCAAAGGAGGCTCAGGATCGCCATGTTTGGCGATAAAATGGAGGCGGCGGCGAGCACAAATTATGAGCCGGAGGAGTCCGGTCGGCCTTAGGTGGTGCGTCTTGGGGAGAGGATGACGTCGGTGCGACTTGATCGTGGCCTAGGGGCATGTGGTGGCAGCGAAGTGTGCGTTCGTGGGTGTTGTGGAGGTTGTAGAAGCTTCGCTCGTGATTTTTATCTAGGGTTTCAGGGGGTCTACGCGTGAAGAGGGTGACGTGGACTGAGATCATGAGTGCTTTGTTTATTTATTTTTATTTTATTTTATTTAATTTCAAAATTCAAGCCTTTAAAAACGTGAATAACTTTAGCATTCGTTGTCCGATTTACGTGAAATTTTCTTTGTTAGGGTCGTATTGAAATTCTAGACCTTTGGCGCTGGTTAAGGCGGATTTGGAGACAGTTACGACCCAAAAATTTCGATTTCGAAATTTCCAGATAGTTAGTGAAAAGAAGAAAGAGAAAGAAGAAGAAGAAACAGAATCACCAAAACACAGAAAACCTCACATTCGCAACGGATCAAAATATAATAATAAATAATATCAGTTTTACAAAGATGAACTATATCAATACACTTACACATTTATACATCGGAGTTACAACTATTACACAACAAGACAAATTTGAAAACATGTCCCAGCTAATCAGCAATAATATACACAGCGGAAATCACTCCGTACGCTCCTGCCATCCAATTCGCCTCCTGAACTCCAAAACGTCCTTACCTGAAAAGCTGTAATACTCGTTCTGACCCAAGCATTACATCAAAGTAACACCCGGGTCAGGCTGGAAAACAGCGTGAGTAAACCCATCTAACAAGAAATACCAAAGCATATAACTTACATAAAACCCGGGGTAACTCTTATTTATCTACAAATTCACACTCTGTTAAGGACATCACACATCAATTTCTAAGTGCCAAAACCTAGATTAATTGGTCCTAATTTCCTAAATCATTCTATTCCAGCCTATTGATTTCATATATCAATCTACAAAGAATCATAGTAGACTACAGATCGAAGTGGTTTCGGGTACTTACCAGTACCCGACCTCGGTCTCTTCGAATCCAATTTCATCTTAAAAAAAATCAAGTTATTTAAGTGGATACAATCATAATTTAAATACAGGATGTTACTTTCACATCGATCCATCTCGATAGATAACCAAAATATCACTATTCAACCCAATCATATCACAAACATTTCAAATCAGGAATATCAAACAAACCATGACATTCAATATCATTCAACAACTCATAAGCAAGATTAATTAGTCACACCATTCCTATTTAATTTAAATAAATTAAATTAATTACTTCATTACTATAAATCCTGCTTACTTAATCATTAATTGATTTCAACCCAATTAATTAATAATCCTCTAATTACCTAACTTAATTAATCATCCTTGATTGATTATTCTCTAATTACATTAGATAATTAACCTTTATTAATTACACCAATTAATCATCCTTAACCATTTACAGTAATTAACCTTTAATTACTTCCATTAATTAC
The DNA here is from genome assembly GCA_030765085.1 of Allium cepa. Taxonomy (NCBI): domain Eukaryota; kingdom Viridiplantae; phylum Streptophyta; class Magnoliopsida; order Asparagales; family Amaryllidaceae; genus Allium; species Allium cepa. The sequence goes on along the minus strand of CM060945.1, from coordinate 602,134,934 downwards.
ATTAATTAATGACCCTCCAGTTACTCCCATTAATTAATTAACTATAATTAATTACACGATCCTTAATTAATTACATTAATTAATTATACTTTAATTAATCAATGTCTTAAATTAATAATTCTTTATTAATCACTTTCTTTATTTATCACACTTTTAATTAATGACATTTAGTAATTAATCTTCCATTAATCACATTTAGTAATTAATTAATCATATTAATTAATTAACTAAATTTATTACATTAAGTAATTAATCCATAATTCCTTCCATTAGGTAATTATCATCTAATTAATTTAATAAGTAATTATTCTTAATTACAATTAAGTAATTAACCTTAAATTTGTTTGACTAATTAATTATTCTTAATTAATCTTCAACCTTTTAAGATAAACTCTTCATTTAAATTAAATACTTATTACCATCATTAAACTTCATTAGAATCTTTTTGGAAAATAATTATATATTTGAAATATAAATTTTACTTAGGAACAAAACAATTTAAACATTTAAACTTGTTATTTAAAATCTTTGAAAACCCTTTTCAAACTTGCTTAAATAAATTTTATTCTTAAAAACTTAATTATAATATCTTTTAAAATCAACTTCTTCAAATATAATATAAAACTTGGGAGGTTAAATTTTCATAAGATAAAAAGAAAACTTGGCAATGTTTTTCTATCAAAACTTAAAACCCAGATATGGTTTCAAAATAGACCCTGGGATTAAACCTGACTAAAAAATTTAAAACAAACTCGCGATGAATAAACAAAATCCTGAGCACAACACGTGAATACCACCGCTTCTTCTTCTTCGAGACAACTCGCAAGGAACACGAGACTTAACCCGAGTAAACAGCCTCTCTCCCAAACTCACTCTTCCCTGACATAACTGGGTACGCGTGCATGGTGCACGATGAACCATGCGACACCGACCAACTCCCCAGCCTCCAACATGTCGATCATGACTTCACCATCCTCCCTAACACCCCAGTTCAACAATTCCATAATCAAAATGAAAATCGAGCACAGAGCCCCAACTGGGACCCAAATCCATCGTCGAAAAATCTCAAATCACCGTCGTTTTCCCCTCCTACAAACCCCGCCGACCAACCTGAAACAATGCCATGCCACAACCAACAATTTCCACCTATCGCGATCATCCTGGTATCCTCACGGTGGCGCAATCGCCAAGAATTCCTTGTCGAAAAGAACCCATCACTAAACCCTACTTCGATGAACTCTGGCCATCATGGCCATCGATAAATTATCGAAACATTTTTCAAGCGATTGACAACATCCCAACCACCTCAAGCCTAAATATCGTCCCTCCCACTGCCGTCGATTGTCGACAATCTACCAAAAAGGCCCAAACGTTCAACTCGATAATACCCAACAATTATCAAACTAAAAATCGTGATACACACACTAAAATTCATAATTTTCAACAATGAATTCAATCATGCAAATCCGATTTTAAAATTGAATTTATAAATTTTTGACCCAATATATATAATACTGTTATTTATAAAATTTCCATGCAAATATTAAATATAAATTCCTAAAATTATTTTTAGTAGTGACATTGCATTACTTCAATCACTTTTCATTTGCAGTTCAAAGGTTATCAATCATTCAATAAAGAAATATTGAATTAATTTAGATATCAAACTCTGTAACACAGCAGAACCTATATTTGTATATGCATATGCAGGCAATTCACAGCAATAACACTTAAATACATACATGCATTAATTTCAACCCAAGCATTCATGCTAACAATATGATCTTCATTCACATCGAAATGGTATCCAGATTAAAACTTATTTTTTTGTAAATGTAAGTTTACTCACCTTTGTTCTAGAAAAACAGAAAACAGATCATTTCCTGAAACTATATGGTTTAATCGAGATGAACTGAAACTTGATTGACTGGAACTTTTGATGCAAAGATGATGATGCTTTTTTTATTTCCAGTTTTCTTGATAAATCTCTAGTTTTTGAAACAGCTGCTTTAATTCATCTGGTTTGAAAGTTTGATCACAGGTTTGTGAAAAGGATTTAAAGGGTTCTAAGTTGATCTTGTGTTTTGTTATACAGTTTTGTAGGAACAAAAATTCTTTTACTGATAAAGGAAAAAGAGATAGGGGAAAGATAGGTTTACATAGTTTTAATTTAGGATTAAAAAAATATAGAAAATAAAATAAGAACGGTGACAATTGTAAAAATTGTGAACACAAATCCTTTATTATGCTTAATTTATTTACACTTGTTATTAAGGAGGGTTATAAGCTAACATATGTATTTTGCATTTATTTATTTTAGAATGCTTTTATAATATTTTTGAATTTATCTACTAATTAATAAACACTTTCCAAAACTAAATAAATAAAATTTTCCTCTGAGGAAAATAATATAAAACAAATTAAAATCATAAATTAAAATCATATATAATATATTTTAAATCTAAAACATATATATCCAAGATATATATCCTTCCTTTGAAATTCCAAATTCAAGTCCAACTAAGAAATAAATTTTGAAAAATATATATATAATTTAAACAAATACAAATTCACTTTGTAAATAATAAATTTTATAAGTTCCTGCTGAACTCAAACAATAGCTTCCTACCTACCATATATATATACATTCTTGTATACATGTATATGTACACACTTTAAAGTTTCAAAAATAATAGATTTTTCACCTATCTATTTATATTTTAATGACTTATTATGAAATTACTTATTTAATTCAATTATTATTATAGTTTCAAATTCACCTGTATACATCCTGATATCCTAAATTATCAAATTTTTTTTGTTTAATTCAAATAAAATTAGTATCTCAATAGCTGAAAATTAGTTAATTATTCTATTAATTGTTATTCAAAAAAAACGGGTTATCACATTCCTTCCCCCTTAGAATCTTTTCGTCCTCGAAAAGGAACGAAGCTAGAATTTATTAGATATTTTTAAACCATTTAAAATATTCTTTAATCATTTTAAAACACCTTTAAAATTGGTAATACTGCCAAAATAGTTTTATAAAAATACTTTTTATAACTCGATGTTTCAACCAGTCCATCCTTGTTCTCATAGAAATTCGGTCATACGTTGATCAGGCGTACGACTGAAATTCTATAAGTACCTAGCAGACCCGTTTTTAACGCCCAGTGAAAATACTCGAAAAATAATCTTATTGAAAATATAGAAAACAGTTTTGAAAATAGAGGATATATCTTTAGTGAGAATGCTCTTGAAAGCATCACCCCTATCCATGGTCGCAGTTACATTCCAGGGTTACGTTGCCGTCGCAGCAAAAGTCCACGTAACTAAGCGCACTCCGCGGCCTCTCGATTACGCCATGGAACCCACAACAGATCACAGTTACATTGCAGGGTTATGTTGCCGTCATAGCAAAAGTCCATGTAACTGCAGGCTCTCAGCGGCCTCTGATTTTCGTTGTCCAAATGAAACTTCTCCATACATAGGTCGCAGTCTACCGATATAAAATCAAACGCAGACCGTTGGCTCTCAGCGGCGCACACGACTTCCGCTATGTTATACCATAGGTCGCAGACTACCGATATAAAATCAAACGCAGACTGTTGGCTCTCAGTGGCGCACACGTCTTTCGTTATGGTATACTCTACTCATAATCCCCAGGAACTAGTTTTTTTCCGGACTCCTCACAGGATCAACTTTAGAACCTCTCTTGGGGCTCATGGCAGCACCACCCGGTGGTACTCCTGAGAAGTTAATTTCAAGGAAGCGCCGCTTTCCCCAGAGCCATCATCAAAACATTTTATACTATACACATATAGTATCTTCAAATCATACACCTAGTATGATCCCATACAAAGCACCTTTACACAAAATCGATTATTCCCAACTCGATAATTCTCAAACTAGGCTTTCCAAATTCTCATATTGATTTTATTCAAAAATCAAAAGCCTTTCCAAATTCAAAGGATCCCAAAACCTTTTTCCAAAATCCTCATACGATCCTTTATATATAGAGATATATATAAAATCCTTGATAAAAATCTTTGGATTATTTTAAACTTGTATAAAATCCTTTTATACTTCAAACACTTTCAAAATCCTTTCTTCTGGCAATAGATTCATCAAGGGGAGTTTTATCTTATATAATCAAAATATATAACTTTATTTATCCAAAATCAAATATTCAAATTTGATTATTCTTTTCAATATCAATTTCATTCAAATCCGTACGATGTACACATATCATTCGTACGCCATACCAATCTGATCACTCACTCGATCACACAATTTCACTTCCGAACTAGTATCATCCACCCGACTTCCTAGTGTGGACACAAATCTGGTTTCTTGATCAGAAATCGTCATTTTCCTTGCATAGTCATAACTATGATAGAGAATATCCAGAACTAATAAAACAATCCATATCCAGGTTCGCCGTCGAAAATCGAGTGGAAAATACCAACTCAGATTGATATAACTATCTCGAAATTCCATGATCGAATCTGGATCAAATCATTATGCGAATAGAATAATATACATACATCCTACGTATTTAATTTCATTGATTTTTAGCCAAATCAGTTTCTCTTTCTATTCAAATTTCCTTAAATTTCTATCCACTTAGTCACAATTGCTTCAATCCATTTGGATTATCACCTCAATTCTTATCTTGATTGGGTATTTAACCAATAACAGTTTGAACTCCATCCAGTTTATTTAGAAAATAGCTTGAATTTTATTTAAAAAATAGACATGTAGCTGGAAAATAATTACTAGTTGTAAAATATGTACAAAATAGTTATATTAATTATAGAAATTTTAGATAATTGCAAAATAATTGTAAGATAGTAATTAGTTTTGTAAAATAGTTGGAATATAGTAATTAATTTATAAGACAATTGGAAAGTTGTTAACAGTTTCAAAAATAACTTCAAAACAAGTATAAGATAGTTTGGCTTTTAAAAGAAAGGTTGTATATATAATAAATAGCTTGAAAAAATAAGTTTATATTAAAACAATATATATTAAAAATAGTCCAGAGTCAAAACTGCTCACTTCCCAATTTCCATTCTCATCAATTCAATTTAAATTTCCTCTTCCATTTAAATTGACCCAATTCCAATTTAAATAACTTCAATTTTCGTTGAAATTGATTCATTCCCAATTCAAGTTGAATTAACCTCAGTTTCTTTCCAAATTTAACTTCATTCAACCTTGATCTCAATTTCAATTGAACTAGTTCCAATCTCAATTCATTCCAATTCCAGTTTAAATTAATCCCAATTTCATACTCCATCTCCAAATCACGTTGAATTATTCTTGACTTTCTCCCAAATTTAATTCAAATTCCATTTGAATTTAAAACTATTCAATTTTAATTACAATTCCAAATTATTCAAATTAATTCAAATTTTTCATTTGAATCTAATACTCATACATCTTCAATCACCATTTCAATTAATTCAAATCAAATTGAATTTGAACTAATTCAAAATTCAAATTTAAACCATCTCGAATTATATAAATTCGAGTTAATACTTCAAATGTTAATTTAATTCCTTTAAATCAATTCACAGTTCAGACCTAACATATTATACCATAAATCAAATTAACCCTTTAACAATTAAATTTTGAGTCAAATTCTCAAAATTCCATTTTAAATTATCTTTACTTAACTCATTACAAGGTTCAAGTAAGAGTTTCAAATAATTTTAATTTACAAATTTATTTCTTAACACTCAAATCTTAGGTTCAAAGGAATTTTGTTAACACTTAAAATTGAACGCTAACACACCGGTGTAAGTAGAGATTAAGTGAAAGCACCACCCGTCTATACGGGAATTAAAAGTAAGTAGAAAAGTTACAGAGAAAGCAGTAAAAAGACAACAGTTTCATAGTGGTTCGGCTTCAAGTTAAGCCTACGTACACTTTAACCTTCTTTATTGTTGAATCAATTACAACTTTACAACAATCTTCGATTACAACACTGATAGGACAAATAGCTAGAACTTTGATGTAGAAGAATTCTTTGAATCCATGTCGATCGTGTTAGATTTCCTCTTGAAGTTCGTTGAGATGTGTTAACTCCTATGTTCAGCGACTCAGTGACACAAAGGAATTGGCGGCTTAACATATGAAGAGGGCTAAGCGACTTAACTTCTGAAGTGAAGCAGCGACTCAAAGGGTAGGCGACTTAAGGAAGTCAACGACTCAAAGGGTAAACGACTTAAGGACTTAACAACTTAAGAGGGTTGGACGACTTAAGGACTTAACGGCTTAAGAGGGATGAGCGACTTAAGGGAAGCAGCGACTTAACTAGTAAGCGACTCATGGAGTTATCGACCTAACGGCCTAAACACTCTACGATCTAAAGTGCTAAAGCAACAGCGACCTAACATCTTCTGCAAAGACCGGGGTCCCACAACCACTAGGTCGCTCGCGACATAAGTCGGCCACGACCTAAGTTATAACAGGCTTATCCCTAAGTCGCCTAACTCCTTAGTTCATTTAAGAAAGGATCAGGAACTAAGCTACCCTGTTCTACTATGACCTTAAGTCGCGCCCGACCTACCGACCTATGACCTGACTTAAGTCGCTCACGACCTAATACTTAGAGAATAAATAGAGCCGCTTTACCAGATGCAGGGGAGATCTACCAAATGATTAGGTACGAGCCTGTTAAGTCGTGACTCGTATCTTCCTAACTCGCGAACGAGTTATGGTATATCCTAGGTCGCGCGCGACCTATAGCTCCATCCAAAACTCTCTATAAATACAGCATGAGCTCCAATGTGAGGGGGACTTTTCCGATCATTTTCTTCAAAGCATCGAGACTCTGCCATCTTCAAATCAAGCCTTACTCCAACACTTGAAACTCACAAGAAGCTTTAATCAACTTCAAATAAGATTCAACACATTCAACCATGAATTCGGAGAATTCTCTTGCATCGAAGTTTTTCTAGCTACTTGTCTTTTGAAGTGAATTGTAATTGAGGGAAATTGTAAAGGATTGTAATCATATTAGCAGTAAAGAAGGATTGAAGTGGACGTAGGCTTGATCATAAGCCGAACCACTATAAACTCTGTGTCTCTTACCGCCTTTTTAGTGAATTACTGCTTTTTCTGTTTCCCGTGTTAACGGGTGGTGCTTTCATTCAAATCTCTATTTGCATCGGGGTGTTAGAGTCTGACTTTTTACGTTAACATTTTTGGTGTTTTAACTGAGACGCCAACTCAGGATACTGTCATCATAGCTTCATAGAAATTTGTAGAAAAGATCTCTCTAAAAACAAGGAGTTTATCTGAAATAATGACTCCAGGAAGGAAGCGCAAGTCTGTTAGATCTGACGATGGTCGCGAGACTACTGCAACCTCTACTCCTTTAAGTCAAACAACTTCAACTGTCGGAGTTTCACGAGCAGAGCTAGATGCCGTTGTATCCGGGCTACATCGGCAAATGGAAGCCCAGAATAACCTAATGATGGAAAGGTTGAATGCTTTATTTGAGGAAAACCGTCAACCGGTGTCTAAAGAAGGAAATCTTGCTGATGAAGTGCAAAATGTGGAAGGAAGAAATATCCCTCAAAGGGCGGCTGATCCAGTGGAAAGGACACCTCCCCAAGCCGAAGGATCGGGACCGCCACCGACTCTCCGTGAGCGACTGTCAAGGCAAAATTCGAAGAGAATGGCTGATGTTTGTCCCGCTGAGCCTCAGAATGATGAAGAGTATTTCTCAGGCATGGTTCGTCAGGTTATGAAAGAAAGTATGCAGAGAAATGAAGATGAGAAAGAATGGGGTTTCGCACCGAGCAAGACTCCTTTCACGGAAAAAATCCTGAAGGCAGAATTCCCAAGGAAGTTTGTCCCTCCAACTGTTCCAGCTTACAAGGGAACGAGCAACCCTAATGAGTTTCTGTATAAGTATGATTGGCACATGAATGGTGCCAGAGCCTCTGATGAAATCAAATGCCGATATTTTCCGATATACCTAGAAGGAGTTGCTTTACTTTGGTTCACAAAGCTGTCGGTCCGATCAATAGACCAATTTTCTGATTTGACCCGAAAATTCAAGGAAAAGTTTCGATTATATGCGTCAAAGGCGAAGGATATAATGTCGTTATCCAGCTTGGAGCAGAATCCTGGAGAATCCATTAGAGCTTTCCTGAATCGCTTCAATATAGCTCTGACTGAAGTAGTCAATGCGGAGCCGAGAATGATTTTGACGTACGTGATGAAGGCTATTGATAAGACAAGTGAGTTCTGGAGATGGTTGAATATGAAGGAACCAAATTCACTTGACAAATTTTATAAGAAAGCTGATGAATTCATGCGTCTAGAGAGCCTCCAAGCACAGGCTAAGGTGGTATCGATAGGGGCTGGAAATAGTAATGCTGCTCCGAATAAGAAGGAATCTGGCAACCAGAAGAGGAGGAACGATGCCCAGAAGAAGCAAGGAGATGCAAAGAAAGGACGTCCCTTCAACTTTACCCCTCTGACTGATACCCCAGAAAACATCTATTTTGCAAACAAAGAAACGGTTGAATTCCCCACACCAGCTAAGCAAAGAGTTAATGGAGGAGCTGAGAAGAATGGAAGGTTTTGCCGGTTCCATAACCAGCCCGGGCATGATACTAACGAGTGCCGTCACTTAAAGGAGGTAATTGAGGAACTATTGAAGCAAAACAATCACCAACAATATGTAAGAAGGAACAAAAATGGCCCAACCTCGTCAACTCAAGGACAACAAGTTCCTGTTCATTGTCCTGGCTAAAATGAGAAGGCGACAACTCATGAATCCGAGAGGCCTGTAATAAATGTGGTTACAGAAGGCCCTCACCCAGCTGGCAAGAGTTGGGGCGAGATGGAAAGATACGCCCGTGCTTTGAAGTATGCACGGCAGATGAAAGTGTTTTTGTGTTAGAAGATGCTGCGCCCCTGAAGCAGCAGAAAACCTTTAGTGATGACATTATATTCAGTACTAGGGATTCGATGGGTGTTGAAACTCCTACCATTGATCCTTTGGTCATCTCCGCTGGTATTGGGCCAGCTACTTTGAAAAGAGTTCTGGTTGATTGTGGAGCTTCATGCAACATTCTCTTCAAGAAGACTTTTGATCAAATGAAGATTCCTATGACTGATGTTCAAGCTTCATCACAAAAGATTGCTGGTTTTACTGGTGAGCCGAAACAGCCAATTGGGACTATTGATTTGTTCGTAGAGCTTGGAGAGGGGCAGAGAAAAGTGGCACGAAAACAGACCTTTGTTATTGTTGAAGAAATTTCTGCCTACAATGCCTTCCTAGGCCGACCAACTCAGGCAGCGTTTAAAGCATTTCTTGCCCCATGGTGTCTGACCATAAAATTCCCCACAGATAATGGAGTCGGTGTGGTGAAAGGGGATCAGAATGCTAGACAAGAATGTTATCTTACAGAGTTGCGTGAATCGAGGAAGAGAGAAATGGGAAAAGATGCGGCAGCCCCAGTCCGCATCAAAGAATCAACCATGTAGCAATTACAGGGTGGACCCTGCACAGGCGAACATAGCGGTGCGCGAAGAGAGATGGATCCAAGGAAAGCCAGTGTAGGGGAAAATAGAGTGGTACTAGTTGAAGTGACAGTCCCGGTACCTGTTGACCCGAAAGACCCGAATAAAGTGTTGAATGTGGGTTCGCAGCTTAATGCAGCGGTTCAAAATGTTTTGATATCATTTTTGAAAGCAAATCTGGATGTATTCGCCTAGACTCATGCCGGTATGTGTGGAATATCTCCAGAAATTGCGGTGCATACCATGAATATTGATCTATAGTTTACACCGGTAAAGCAGAAAAGAAGAACTCAAGGTCCTGAAAGGTCAGCAGCATTGAAAGAGGAGGTTGATCGGCTCATGGAGAATGGTTTTATCAGGGAATCTACTTATCCGAATTGGGTCTCAAATCCAGTACTGGTTAAAAAAGCTAATGGAAAATGGAGAGTGTGCATTGACTTTTCAGATCTAAACAAAGCCTGCCCTAAAGACTGCTTCCCGTTACCCCGGATTGACCAGTTGGTGGATGGAACGACAGGGTATGAATTGTTATCTTTTATGGATGCCTATTCTGGATATAACCAGATCATGATGCATGAGCCAGATCAGGAGGACACAAGCTTTATCACCGATGTTGGTCTCTACTGCTACAGATTCATGCCTTTCGGACTTAAGAATGCAGGGGCAACTTACCAAAGACTTGTGAATGCCATGTTTAAACCGTAGATTGGCAAGACTATGGAAGTTTATGTCGATGATATGCTGGTAAAGTCAAAGAAAGTAGTGGACCACATGGATCAATTGGCAGAAATGTTCTCAATCCTCTGAAAGTACGGTATGAAGCTGAACCCTTTGAAGTGTTCATTTGGAGTAGAATCTGGAAAGTTTCTGGGTTTCATTATGAGTGCAAGGAGCATTGAAGCTAATCCTGCTCAGATAACTGCCTTAAGAGAAGTCAAAGCTCCTAGAACGAAGAAGGAATTGCAAAGTCTCAATGGAAAAGTTGCTGCCTTGAATCGGTTCATTTCCAAAGCTACTGATAAATGCATTCCATTCTTCGATGCTCTAAAGAAAGGAAGAAAAAACTTTGACTGGACTCCTAAATGCCCGAAAGCTTTCGATGAGCTGATTCGTCATATGGAAACACCTCCTATACTTTCTAAGCCTGACAATTGTGAAGATCTTTTTGTATATTTGGCAATCTCGTCTCATGCCCTCAACGCAGCTTTGATACGGGAGGATGCGAAAATTCAGCGCCCGGTCTACTACATCAGCAAGAGATTCACTGGGGTAGAATTGAACTATTCAAAGTTGGAAAAGCTCGCCTATTGTCTATTAATTGCATCAAGAAAATTGAGGCCATATTTCCAAGCTCTTCCCATCAAAGTCCTCACCGATCAGCCCTTGAAGCAAGTCCTGTTTCGTCCTGAAACTTCGGGTCGTCTTTTGAAATGGAATATCGAACTCAGCCAATATGATATCACTTATCACCCCCGAAGAGCAATCAATGGACAAGCTTTGGTAGACTTCATTGTAGAGTGTATAGACAAAGGCGATAGTGAGGATGTGGTGACCAATAATCCTTCAATCCGGTGGAAATTATATGTTGATGGCGTAAGAAACGATTACTGTTCTAGGGCCGGGGTTGTACTCGAAACCCCTGAAGGACGGTCACTGTGTTATGCTTTAAGATTGGAATTCCCTTCGACAAACAAAGAATCAGAGTATGAAGCTCTTATTGCCGGTTTAAGAATTGCTAAAGAACTGAACATCAAGGCATTACAGATCTTCAGTGATTCACAGCTTATCGTGTGTCAAGTCAAGAAAGAGTTTCAAGCCAAAGGGGGGAACCTACCCACATATTTGTCCAAGGCCTGGGAGCTTCTTGATGATTTCGACCATTACACAATAAGCCATCTTCCCCGGGAAGAGAATACGAAGGCAGATTCCCTCGCAAAATATGCGAGCACCGGGGAAGCTCAAATATTGGGATTAGTTCCTGTAGAAGTCCTGTCAACTCCAAGCATTGATGAAATGGATATTGACTGGATCATGACTGTATCACAGGAGCGAGAATCATGGATGACTCCGATATTGGAATACCTGGGCGACGGCTCTCTACCAGAAAACCCAAGAGAACGGCAGAAGTTGTTAAGAAAAACATCCAGATTTGTAATTCAAGATGGCCGATTGTATAGGCGGGGATTCTCAATGCCATTACTCCGATGTGTGACCAAGGAAGAAGTTGAAACAATTCTAACTGAGGTACACGGATGAGAGTGTGGAGACCATTCAAGGGGTCAAACTTTAGCGAAGAAAATTCTCCATTATGGATATTTTTGGCCGGATATTAATCGTGATGCCGCGAGTTACGCCCGAAAATGTGACCAATGCCAGAGATTTGCAAAAATCCCAAGAGCACCTTCCACTGAGATGACGCAGATGGTCAGTCCATGGCCATTTGCTATTTGGGGAATGGATCTCATCGGGCCTTTGCCAACTGCAAAATCCGGAATTAGATATGCTATTGTTGCTGTGGATTATTTTACTAAATGGGCTGAATCTTAACCCTTAGCTACTATTACCTCTAAGAAAATGATAAACTTTGTAACTAAGAATATCATTTGCAGGTATGGAGTGCCTCAAAAGATAATCACGGACAATGGAACCCAATTTGAAAGTGAAGAGTTCCAAGATTTTTGCAAAAAATTCAAGATCTAGAAAAGTTTCTCAACAGTGGCTCATCCGCAGGCAAACGGGCAAGTGGATGCAGTAAACAAAATAATCAAATCAACCATCAAAAAACAGCTGGAAAAAGCAAAAGGTGGTTGGGTCGATAAACTTCCGCTAGCACTATGGGCATATAGAACTACACATAAAACTTCGACGAGGCACACTCCAATTTCATTGGCATATGGATCAGAGGCAATGATTCCAGTAGAAATAGAGGTCCCTTCACATAAAAGAATCCATTTTAGTCAAGCCGAAAATGAAAAGCTGCAGCCTGAAGCCCTTGACTTCCTTGATGAGAAAATGGAAGAAACTGAACTCAGAACTGCAGCTCACCAGCAAAGAATAGCCAGACACTTCAATTCCAAAGTTCGCCGGCGCAGCTTTGAAGTGGGGGATCTAATCTTAAAAAGAATTATGACACCTACAGGCGTGCTTAGACCAAACTGGGAAGGGCCGTATGTTATAGGCCAAAAACTTCTTGATGGCACATTCAAACTTGTAACTCTCGAAGGAGACCCAATTCTAAGAGCTTGGAACAGCAATCATTTGCGCCCATATTTTACTTAAAGGCTTTAATGAAATATTGTAAAAGAATGATGAATGTATGATTCTTGTAATGAAAGCCGTTGTAAAGTCAGCGCAAGTGAATAATAAGAGCTATAAAGTGGATGTAGGCCCAGTTCTTGGCCGAACCACTATAAATATTGAGTTCTTTACTATTATAGACTGCTTTGTTTTATTTCGACATATAAAATACGTTAATTGTGTTACTAAAATGTCGATTTAATAATGCAGGCCATAAAAACAAAGCTTACCCATCGCAAGACCAAGCGATCTCCGACATCATCCAGCAAGCAAACGCTAAACCATTCAAAATTTCCATACTCAAATCTTACGAAAGAAGTGCTTCGAACAAAAGTTAGTGATGTGGCTGGAAGTGGGCCATTTCTAACTAACTGCGAATGTTTGTACAAACGAGCATCCGGTTAAATAGCCTGTGTCTACCACCACCAACTCACTTAACTATGAAGTATATTTCTTTGGAGAAGGAAAATTGTTGGCAACTAAAAGGGGATGATATTTGGAAAAGATAACAGGGATCGCCAATATGAATAGATGGCAAAGAGACATGGGCGGGCAAGCATCAAACAGCAAAAGACCTCTTCGGAGGCACAAGTCCCCTTTGGAGGCACAACTCTTCGGAGGATAAAGACCTCAAACGGGGCATGCTAGAAGACTTTCTCAACATGGTATGGAATGATCGGAAGCACCTTCCCAACAGGAAGGCAAAGCGCTTGTTTACTAGTTGAGACAGTTTGCGTAGAGAAGCGTCCAAGTAACTTGCGTCCGCCCCGTGAGTCCATGAGACGACCGGAGACACCTTCCCAAGTGGAAGGCATGGCGCTCGTTCACTAGTTGAGACTATCTACGTAAACAAACATCCAAGTAACTTGCGCTTGCCCCGTGAATCCAACCAACCATGAGGAAGAAACTTCCAGGCATCTTTGGAGGCACACATCTCACTAGGATCTGAAATAAAACTTCACAAGTGCTGAGATGTGAAAAGCCCTCTTCTGAGGCCCATTTCACCATAGTTGAAATGACAGAAGACCTCGAGCGGGCCTCGCTAGAAAAAGAGAGTTCTTTCTCGACATAAAGTTGCGGACTGATCGGTGGCACAGGACACTTGTGTCCGCCCCGTGAATCCATCCAACTAAGAGAAAGAAACTCCAAACTTCCAAGTAAAAGCCCTACTCAGAGGCACACATTTCACCGTGATCTGAAATAAAACTTCACACGAGTCGAAATGTGAAAAGCCCTCTTTGGATGCCCTCTTCCCAACGAACAGGGAAAAGATAAAAGCCTCTCTCAAGAGGCAGAAACCAAAATCCCTCTTCCCAGAGGCACAATCAAACAAAAAGCTCTCTTACCAAAGGCACAAGCATGTCAAAACCCACTTTACCGTGAAAGAAAATTCACTCAAAATAAAAGTGATTTTCTCCAAAAAGCGTAGTGTAAAAGCTTCGCAACAAAAAAAAGAAAAGAGAAAAAACTCCTCCAAAATGAGGCACATCCTACTGAATACGAAAAATATTTCCTTAAAATGGAAATATTATCCTATAAAGTACAGATCCAAGCCTCCTTCAAACGGAAAAGCTGCTCTCTAAAGAAAGAGTATAAGTCTTCTCGAAATAAAGGAATTGTTCTCTAAAAAACTTTGCCAATGTGAAAGAGATTGCAATAAACCATGGTATGGGGGCAACACACCATAAGTACAAGAATGGAAACAATGCTCAAACAACATACCATAGGCTTATTGCAATATCACACAAAGGAAACGAGGAACTTGTATAAAATAAAGAATAAATGTATTCTCAAATACAAATAGAAGTTTGTATAGGTAAAAGGAACATTTTATTCAATACTACGAAAATTTTATACAGGTACATGTTTCAGGATAAAGAAAAGCGGGGGCCGATACCCGCACAATCTCCAGCCAGTACATGCAAAAAAGCAAAAAGTAAAGTAAAGTAGGGAAAGCGGGGCTCATCACTTCTTTCTCCCACCACCTTTAGAGCATTCACCTGGCTTCATAGGGAATTTTTCAAGCCGACTTGGGAGAGTTGGGGGAGGAGAGAGAGCTAGTGCTGGATCAACTTCCGTTTCCTTTTCAGCAGCAGAAATGCTTCTCCCTTTCTTCTTTGAAGTTGTATGCTTCCTCCTCCTTCTTGAAGAAGACTCACTTCCTGGGGTGACAAGAGCAGACAATTTTATGTCATCAGAAAGGGTTCGCTCCGGAGATACTTCGCCTCCTTCAACTCCTTCGGCCTTCTGCTCCTGCGAGGCGGCTGGATCGTCCAAGTCTTGAAGGAACTCCTATTAATTCTTCCTGCGATCCCGGCTGGGAAGTAGGAGTAATTTGAAAGGTTGGAGGAGGAACAGCTGGAGGAGGAGAAGTTTCTACGACACTGGGCGTTTTCACGGCAGAAGAGAAGCAAAAAATACTAGTATCTCCCGCAAAGAGAGGAGATAACGGCCCATCGAATCTTAAGTAATAAGCAATGAGTTCATCAAGCTCGACCGAAGCAAATGTGTAATCCACTTGACCTGGATCGACGTTAATATTACCTGGAGAAGTGGGCTTCCTAATGTCAACTTCATAAGCTTGTGCTTCGGTGCTCTCTTCGCCTTCATCTCCACCTTGTGCACTTGTAATCTCAGTTATAACTTTAGCAGGGGACGGAGAATGGGAACCGGAGCCTGTGATGTCAATGTCGGCCGAAATTGAAGGAGGGACATGGGAAATTGATGGTGCTTCTTTCATCATCCCAGCACGCTCTCTAGCGAGTTGCTCTTTTCCTCTGGCAAGGGATGCACGAGCTCCGTCATCCAGATAATGTGCCTCGAGTTCTTCTTCGGCATACCCAGCATCTTTAAGCATATCAAGCGCAGCTTCCCATACTTAAGCTAAGGTGATTTCATATTTGGGGCCCAAAAATGCTAGACTGCCACGCCCTAGTACACTTTGCAAGTAGAAGTCGAATAATGTCGAACTGACATCGGCTTTGGTGGCTTGATGAGCTTCTTCAGCTGCAATTTTACCCGCAACAGGCTCATCGCGCTCTTTCTCAACTGTAGCAAGTCGAGTTTTCAACGTCTCAATTTCGAGATTCTGAGAGCTGGTCTGTTGTCGCAACTGTGCAAATTCAGCGCGATAATCTTCTATAACCTTTTCCTTCCGCATGAGTTTATCTTCGGCCTCTCGTTGGCTAGCATGAGCATCCCACACTTGCTGCAGAAGCACACTTTCCCTTTGAGAATAGGAAGTGGAGGACGTAGCAAGCTCCCCTTTAAGCTTTCCAACTTCCGCTTCAAGCTTTTCATTATAAGCGGTGTTGCTCCTCATCTCTGCGTCATGTTGTTCGAGAGTCTTTTTCCATTCAGATTTATCATTCTCCATGGTCAACATAGCCTCAAGGTTCGCACGGTTCACTCTCTGGAGTTCGTCAACAAGTTTCTGCCAATTCGACATTCTCTCAGTATCAAGCTTGACAGCGTCAAGATTTCGCAACATGGATGGTTTGTCGATTGGAACCAGATCAAGATCAAAGCGAACTCCCTTCAAGCACTAGTTTGGAAATCGACTTTGAAGAGTAGCTGGGCCTGGTCAGACCTGATATGAGGGCCTGCCAATGATCGTCTGAATGTCGGTACGAGCGAGAGCGGGAGATTGAGGAGGCACCGAAGAAATGGGCACTTTAGGAATGTCAGATGATGACTTTTCATCGTGCTTGGTCCGTTTGCTCGGACCTTCGGCGGCGTGGCTTTTTCCTTTGTCGTCATGGGATTTCTATTTAAGGGAATCATCCTCTCTGTGGGAAGAGTCACGACATTCTTCCGCTCTCCCATACCATTCTTCGTATGCTCTTGTCTCCTGAGCTTTTCGAGCAGCCCTCTCATCATCAATTTCCCTATGGAGGGAAGATAGCGCCTGTAATCATATTGACTGCGCCTGCCATACTGCTTAAAGTCATCATAATACGAGCCACTTCGCCCCTTTGAAGAACCTGAAATTGAAAAAGAAGCATAACTTGAGAATTTTCAAATTGCAAGGAGTTAAGTGCATATTAGTGCCAATAAATCCAAAGTGTGTGTGGTGTGTGCAAACTACACGCGCCGAACTACGAACCGCTTCTCAGTTGGGGGGTGGTGACATATTTTACAGCCAATGTTGATTCTTGAGCTGGAGGAGTTTGTTGAAGAGCAGGCATCGCTTCAACCACTGGAGATACAATTATAGCAGCGGACAGATCATCTTTAAAGAGTTCTTGAGACGTAACCATTAATTCGCTCAACCCTTCGAAAGTGTCATTACCACTGAGTTCAACAGGGCTCTTCACCTCAACTCCTTCATCAGTAGTCTTCCCGGTTTGTTGAAGATCTTCTTCTTCTTCGATAAATGGGGCAAGAGCGAGTTTACAAGATGGTCCCGCAATGACAGTTGGAGTAGAACATTTTACCAACGAAGCCTCAGTTGTAAGTTCCTTCGGTACGGGTTCATCAGTAGAAACTGGGGCATTTAATGCCTTAGCTGGGGAATCAGGGACTTCGTGAGGTTGTGTAGAGCGGGAAGAATGTAGAAGTCCAAACTGATGTAGAAACTCATCCTTCAACAGAAATTTTATACTCCTTTCCTCAGCAGCCATGGCATTCAGTCTTTCAAAAATTTGCTTGTGGCCTGGATCTCTAGAGGGGGGAGGAAGTGCTGAAAAAGGAAAGAGTAAAATTAGCACTTAGCAACTCAGATCTCAAAAAGCTCAAGAATGGAAAAAATAAGAAGCAGGTAATCTTACTTCCTACTCTCCAGATAGCATAAAACCCTGGGACGCAGCGAACAAAGAAAAACTGATTCAAGAAGCCATGTGCGCTTTCAGAAAGATCAGTAATGAGTTTACGATTCCTAGCGCTTCTTACAACAGTAATGGAGGGATAATCTTTATTCTTAGCAAATGAGCATAGGTAGCAAATTTCTTCGAAGCTCGGCAAACGATCAAGAGTTCTCCTAAATAAAACACACAACCCCATCAGGATAACATAGCCATTGGGATGTAGTTGAAACGGAGAGATCGTCAACCGAAGGAGAAGCGTTCGAAGAAAATCGTCAAAAGGAGGAATTGCTCCACTTAGGCACATCCGGCGATTGACTGCTACAAAACCATAAGGTGGATTATCGGCAATATCACTCGGCCCGGGAAGTAGAGCATCACTCTCAGCAAGGCCGAATTGAATGTGTAACTATTTAAATGCTCTCTGGGTTAAGGTAGTCAGAGTTATTTCTGGAGGATTCACTACGGGAATAGCTGACGGAAAAGTCTCTCCAGCTTGAGCTACCACTTCTTCTTGATGTGAAGCCATTCTACATAAACAACTGGATATTCAGATATGAAGGCGCACGTTTCCTAAATGTGTGAAGTGCTGTGTAGAGCTAACAAAGCAACAAGTAAATATAATGGAAATTAAACATGTGTCAATTGCAATACTTCAAGACTTGTCGCTTCAAGTCCAAATACAAGTGCAATATTAATGCAAACAAATCGACTTTAGTTGATTAACATTGTTTTAATGCTTCACTTGAGTTTGTTGATTCACAACATTTCATACAATTTCTTTAAATTAATTATCCATTATCGACTAATCTGTCATTTGATGTGGGCAATCAGTGGCAGTATATTCGCCCTAATTTTCTGCAAATGTTGTATTTAGCGGGTTATTAGCATCAAATTTGGTATAATCTATTAAGAAAGCATATCAAAGTCATGCAAGTTATTTCGGCAGTTTAAAGTTCAAGTTGGAAGTACAATCAAGTTCTATCAACATCTCGAAGTTTTCAAGTTTTGTTCAAGCCATTTAGTCGCAGTCCAGAAGTTCTCTAAGTCCTAAGTCGTTCACGACTTAACAGGATGGGTTGAGATTGATCTAGGCTGGAAGAAACAATTCGACAGTGAAAAATTGTCCGAGTGCTGAGTCGTCCACGACCTAAAGGTTAAAGTCGTCATGACCTAAAGGTTAAGTCGTCCATGACCTAAAGTTTAAGTCCTTCACGACCCAAAGGAAAAGTTGCGTTAAGGACCTAGAGGCTAAGTCGCTCATACGACCTAGAGGCTAAGTCGCAAAATTTGTTAGATCGGCCAAATCTGCTAAGTCACGGGGATTTTTAAGTCGCCTGGGTTCCTTAGGTCATTTCTGGATGATGCAGTGATCCAAGGCTATCTCCCGTTGGAACCAATAAGCCCACTACTCACCAATTACACTTTGCCACGTGTTTATCCACCATTGTGTCGTTTGAAGCACTATGTCTAAACCCAAAATCCACTAACCCGTTAACCAAGTGTTTCTTCGTCTCCTCCAAACATCTAAGATCCCGTCACCTCCTTCAAATTTCCAAAAACTATTGCTAACTACACGAATTCAAACACTTGCTAAATAACTCCATAAGATCCTAAGCCGATTCATTTTTTAAGGCAATTGCCAACAGTCGACAATGGTCAGAGGACGAATCAGGGTGTAATCTCAAAGTATGGAAACAAAAACTGTATTAAAATGGTTATGGAGGGGTTGGTGGCAAACACAATGGAAAGGTGATCGGAATTACCTAAACCTGATGTTGAAATAGCGGTCAAGGATGCAAAGAGGACGATTTTGTGTTAACTTTTGAGCTCCTATGCAACAATGGAGGCAGAATGATAATCAATAAAGTAAAGAGGGAGAAGCGACTTAACGACTTATATTGGAAGTAGAGAAGAAGATGGATGGACGCGCGAGTTAACAAGCTTCTTGAGTCGCCCGTGACTTAGGGACTAGATCGAAGCACACGACCTACGACCTAGGTATGTACTTCGAGGGGCAAATGTTAACTCCTATGTTCAGCGACTTAGTGACACAAAGGAATTGGCGGCTTAACATATGAAGCGGGCTAAGCGACTTAACTTCTGAAGTGAAGCAGCGACTCAAAGGGTAAGCGACTTAAGGAGGTCAACGATACAAAGGGTAAACGACTTAAGAGGGTTGGATGACTTAAGGACTTAACGACTTAAGAGGGATGAGCGACTTAAGGGAAGCAGCGACTTAACTAGTAAGCGACTCATGGAGTTATCGACCTAACGGCCTAAACACTCTGCGACATAAAGTGCTAAAGCAACAACGACCTAACATCTTCTGCAAAGACCGAGGTCCCACAACAACTAGGTCGCTCGCGACATAAGTCGGCCACGAACTAAGTTATAGCAGGCTTATCCCTAAGTCGCCTAACTCCTTAGTTCATTTGAGAAAGGATCAGGAACTACGCTACCCTGTTCTACTGTGACCTTAAGTCGCGCCTGACCTACCGACCTATGACTTGACTTAAGTCGCTCACGACCTAATACTTAAAGAATAAATAGAGCCGCTTTCCCAGATGCAGGGGAGATCTACCAAATGATTAGGTATGAGCCTGTTAAGTCGTGACTCGTATCTTCCTAACTCGCGAACGAGTTATGGCATATCCTAGGTCGCGCGTGACCTATAGCTCCATCCAAAACTCTCTATAAATACGGCATGAGCTCCAACATGAGGGGGACGTTTCCGATCATTTTCTTCAAAGCGTCGAGACTCTGCCATCTTCAAACCAAGCCTCACTCCAACACTTGAAACTCACAAGAAGCTTCAATCAACTTCAAATAAGATTCAACACATTCAACCATGAATTCGGAGAATTCTCTTGCATCGAAGTTTTTCTAGCTACTTGTCTTTTGAAGTGAATTGTAATTGAGGGAAATTGTAAAGGATTGTAATCATATTAGCAATAAAGAAGGATTGAAGTGGACGTAGGCTTGATCATAAGCCGAACAACTATAAACTTTGTGTCTCTTACTGCTTTTTCAGTGAATTACAGCTTTTTCTGTTTCCCGTGTTAACGGGTGGTGCTTTCATTCAAATCTCTATTTGCATCGGGGTGTTAACGTCTTACTTTTTACGTTAACAAGATGTCTTTCGTGTTTGAAGTGTCGAGTGAGTCGAGAATTCAGCAGAGTATCGGCGTTACGGAAATGAGCCAAAAAGATTCCTTTCCAGTTGGAGTAGGTAGGGTATTTATAGAGAGTTTTCTGAATTAGGTCGTAGATCGTGAGCGACCTTAGATAGATCGTGTGCGACCTAGTGGATGTGGTCTTCGGCTTAACAAGAGCGTACTTGATCATTCTGAATAAACTGGCAAGTCATAGGTCGTCAACGACCTAAGGAGGAGGCGACATAAGAAGCTTCTTTGGTATGTTTAGGTCGTGAGTGACCTAGGTAGAGTAGTTGGCGACTTATGGTTTGGGAACGACATAGGAAGTTGCTTAATTCTGTGATAACTCGCTAGGTCGCTAGGTCGCGTATCTACTAGGTCGCTAGGTCGTTGGGGGTCTTTAGGTTGTTAGGTCGTCCATACTTTAGTTCGCTGCAGAATTTCTTCCCTGTTAGGTCGCTCCCCTTATTAACTTGCTAGGTCGTCCAACCCTTAGGTCGCTA
Source organism: Allium cepa (assembly GCA_030765085.1). Lineage (NCBI taxonomy): Eukaryota > Viridiplantae > Streptophyta > Magnoliopsida > Asparagales > Amaryllidaceae > Allium > Allium cepa. The sequence goes on along the minus strand of CM060945.1, from coordinate 602,113,625 downwards.
GGTTCATAGGTCGTTAGGTACTTAGGTCGCTAGGTCGCTTCCCTTCTAACTCGTTAAGCCGGTTGAACCACTCTCCGCCTTAGGTCGCATATCCTTTAGGTAGTTAAACCCTTTAGCTTGTTAGCTCACTGAATGGCTTAACTCGTTAAGTCGCGGAACCTTTCAACCCTTTAGGTCGCTGAGTTGTTTAACTCCTTAGGTCATTGAGCCGTTGAAAGGAGGTGTTAACACTTGCCCCTTGAAGTATACGCCTAGAGACTAGGTCGTGTGCTTCGATATTTCTTAACTCAAGCCTTATTGAGTCGTTAGGTCGTGAGCGGCTTATGGGATAGTTAGGTCATTTTTTGCAGATTCGGGTTCTACCGCCCCTGCATAAAAGTTGCTCATCTTCTTCCTCCTTCCCCTTACTTCCTCTTTTGTCCGAAACCACCATTGGTGAATTTCTGATCTTTCAAAGACAAATTCCAAACAACCGGCCACTAATCATCTTTCCATCACATTACGTGAGTGAATCTGGTCATTGTTCAACTATATCCATCGTTGAATTGCTAACCTCCCATTTTCAGTTTCCAATTCACTTTTTGTGCCGTGCTTCACTGCGAACCATGTTTCGATCGACTTGCGGCTTCCATCGATCATGATGTCGTTGTAATTTGTGATAAAGTGGCAGTGCATTGGATTTTTGGCAATTCTGTGGTGATTCGATGATATGGAGAGATGAGGGTTTTTGTTTGTGGAGAAGCTAGCGGGTTATCCGGTTAGGAGTTAGGCGTATTGGTGCACTGAGAAGGACTTTAGTTAATGGGTTAGTGGATTCTAGGTCGAATGGTTGTGCTCCAGGTGATTGTGAGGTGATGGACGCGTGGCAGCACATGAGTGGAGGGTGGGCCTTAGGGTCTTTGGCTTGAATGTGAATCATACGACCTAACTTGCTTGCGACCCAACATGCTTACGACCTAACACTCTTGCGACCTAACATGCATACGACCTAACACTCTTGCGACCTAACATGATTGCGATCTAACATGCTGGCATAAGATAAATCATAGAGCAGAGCGACCTAATAAATTAATGACCTAACTTCTTGCGACGTAAATTTTAGGTCGCGGCCGAGCTAGTACTTAGAAAAGTTTGCTTTATTTCGACCAGAAGCCTCATTCCTTAATATGCATCACAACTTTGACTTGTAGGAACATGAATGATGAATTTTGACCCATGATAAGTCGCTTGAGCTTGTTTACTTGCAAAAATATGGCAGCATTCATCACGAATTCTCAATTTGAACTTATTAAGATAAATTGCATGAACCTGTTGCACTTCTTATAGATTATATTAACTTTAACCCTAATAACCTATTAAATACAACATTTGAAGAAAAATGGGACGAATATACTGCCACTAATCGCCCACATCGAATGACAGATTAGTCGATAAAAGATAATCAACTTAAAGAAATTATATGATATGCCGTGAATCGACAAATTCAAGTGAAGTATTAAAGAAAATCCATATTAATCAATTAAGACTAATTTGTTAGCATTAACCCTGCACTTTTATTTGGACTTAAAACAACAAGCCTTGAAACTTTAAAATTGGCAAATGCATAGTTTAATTTCAGTTATATTTGCTTGTCGTTTTGTTAGTTTTGCACAACACTTAACACATTTAGGAAACGTGCACCTTCATATTTGAATATCCAGTTCCTTGTGTAGAATGCCTTCTCAAGAAGAGAAAATAGAGCAATCTGAAAGGGTCTTCACGATAGCCAATCCATTGGATAATCCTCCGGAAAGAACTCCAACTACCATGAGTCAGCGGGCATTCAACCAATTACGTATTCAATTTGGTATTGTTGAAGCAGACGCTTTGCTTCCTGGGCCAAACGATAGTGCTGACAGGCCGCCTCTCGGTTTCATTGCTCTCAATCATCAGATGTGCCTATGTGGTTCCATTCCTCCTTTCAATGACTTTCTTCAACGACTCCTTCTTCGATTAATTATCTCTCCTTTCCAACTGCATCCCAATGGCCATGCCATCCTAATGGGACTTTGTGTGCTGTTCAGGAGGACACTTGATCGTCTTTCGAGTTTTGAAGAAATTTGTTACTTGTGCACATTCGCAAAGAACAAAGACCATCCCTCTATCACACTCGTGATAAGTGCGAGATCCCGTAGATTGATTGTCGATCTTTCGGAAAGCGCCTACGGGTTCTTAAATCAATTCTTCTTCGTTCGTCGCCCTCCGGGATTTTACGACATCTGGAGAGTAGGAAGTAAGATTGCTCACTCCCACTTTTTCCATTTGAGCTTTTCGAGATTCGAATTGCTAAGTGCTAACTTCATTCTTTTCTTTTACAACGCTTCCTCCTCCCTCTAGAGATCCCAGTCACAAGACAACTTTTGAAAGATTAAGTTCCGTGCTAGTCGAGTAAAGAAGTATTAAGTTTTTGCTGAAAGATGAACTTATGCACCCTTCCCGTTCTACTCAGCCTCATGAAGTCCCTGATTCTCCAGTAGAGACATCGGATGCCCCAGTTTCCATTGGAGAACTTACACCGAAAGAGCATACTGTTGCGGCTTCACTAGTAAAGTGTTCTACTTCTATTGATGTTGTGGGGCCATCTGGCAAACTTGCACTTGCCCCGGTCATCGAAGAAGAGGAACCTCCCCAACAATCCGAGAAATCTGGTGACGAAGGAACTGAGAGAACAAGTCCCGCCAGGCACAGCGGTGATGATACTTTTGAGGGGTTGAGCGACCTGATGATTACTTCATAGGAGCTTTTTAAAGAAGATCCTATCACTGCTAAAGTTACTTCTCCAGCAGTTGAAGCGACATCCGTCCTGCAACAAACTCCATCAGCCCAAGAGTTGACACTAGTTGTAAAATCCATCATCACCCCCAACCAAGGAGTGGTTCGCAGTTTGACGCGCGTAGTTTGCACATTACACACACTTAGGACTTTTCAGCACTTATATGCATTCAACTTCCTTGTTTTGAAGTTTGCTGAATTTATCTTTTCTTTATTTTCAGATTCTCCAATGGGACGAAGTGGTTCCTACTATGATGATTTCCAGTGTTATGGGAGGCGTGGCTCCTACGACCCCAAGAGGTATCTTCCTGCTTCCTGGGAAACCGACGAAGAAAGAGTTGCGAGGAAAGCTCGTGAGAAGCGTGCGTACGAAGAACGCTATGGGAGAAGGGACGAACGACATGATTCTTCTCAGAGAGTGGATGATTCCCACAAGCGAAAATCCCGTGATGATAAAGGGAAAAGTCATGTTGCTGAGGATCTAAGCAAACGCGCCAAACTTGGTGAGAAACCGACATTTTAAGTTTCCGAAAGGCCAGCTGCTCCCATTTCTTTGGAAATTCCTTCCGGCTCTCCTGCCCTTCAAACAGCCGATATTCAAACAATCATAAGTAGGCCCCCGTATCAAGTTGGGCAGGGTCCGACTACTCTTCAAAGTCGGTTTTCGCACTGGTGCTTAAAGGGAGTGCTTTTCGACCTTGACTTGGTCCCAATCGATAAGCAAGCAATGTTGAGAAATCTTGATGCCGTCAAACTCGATATCAAGAGAATGTCTGGCCGGTAGAAACTTGTTGACGAGCTTCAAAGAGTGAATCGCGCAAACCTCGAAGCCATCCTGACTATGGAAAATGACAAATCCGAGTGGCAGAAAACACTCGATCAGCATGATGTGGAGATGAAGAGTATTGCCTCTTATAATGAGAAGCTTGAAGCCGAAGTTGAAAAACTTAAAGAAGAACTCGTCACTTCTTCCACTTCCTATTCTCAAAGAGAAGAAGTGCTTCAAAAACAGGTGAGAGATGCTCACGCTGCACAGAGAGATGTTGAAGCTAAATTTGACGCACAACAGCAAGTTGTGGAAAGCTACCGAGCTGATGCTGCTCAACTGCAAGAAAAAACCAACTCCCAGAACATGGAAATTGAACTGCTAAAAGCTCGACTTTCTAAAGCTGAAAAGGAGCGTGATGAAGCTATTGCTGGCAAAGTAGCAGCCGAAGAATCTCATATGGAAACTAAAGCCGAAGTCAGCTCCATTCTATTCGAGTTTTACATTCATAGTGTTCTAGGGCGCGGTAGTCTTAAATTTTTGGGACCAGAGTATGAAATCACTTTAGCCAAAGTGTGGGAAGCTGCACTTGATATGCTTGGAGGAGCTGGATATGCTGAAGTAGATTTAATGGCAAACTATCTAGATGATTATGCATGTGCCACTCTTGCCAGGGGAAAGGAGCAACTCGCCAAAGAGAGAGCCGAAATTGCAGAAGGAGAACATTTAGGGAAGGCAACTTCAACCAACCAGTTCAACCTTCGGTTTCGGCCGACATCGATATTGTTGGCTCCAGTTTCCATTCTCCACCTCCTGCTCAAGCTGCTAATGAAAGTGCAACCGCCCGCACCGGAGATGAGGGTAACGAAAGCACTGAGGCGAAGGACTTTGAAGTTGACATAGTAAAGCCTACCTCTCCAAGTAACCTCAATGCTGATCTTGATCAAGTGGACTGCTTGTTTACTTCCCATGTGCTTGATGAACTTTTTGATTATTACTTAAATCTTGACGCACCACGTTCTCCTCTTTTTATGAGATATACCGACTTTAAATTCTCTTTTCCTGTAGTGAAAGCGCCAAGTGTTGTCCAATCTTCCCCTCTTCCAGATGTTTCCTCTCCGCCTCTTCAGATTACTCCCCCTTCCGTTTCTCAACCGGGGTCACAAAAGGAGCAGATAGAAACTCTTCAAGGCTTGGATGACCCGGTCGCTTCTCAAGAACATAAGGCCGAGGAACCTGAAGAAGGCGAAAGAACCCCGGAACAAACTATTTCTGATGACATAAAGTTGTCTGCACTTTTCACTCCGGGCAGTGAGTCTTCTTCAAGGAAGAAGGGGAAGCACGGAGTCTCAAAGAAAAGGAGAGAGGCTTCTGCCGGCGAAGAAAAAGCAGAAGAAAGTCCAATTGCACCCCTTCCTCTTTCTTCCCTTACTCTCACAAGCCGGCCCAAAAAGTCAATCATCCGGCCAGGCGAAGGCTCGAAAGGTGGCAGGAAGAAGAAGTGATGGGTTTGGGACTTATGCTTTTCGTCTCACTTTTTTGCTTTTTTGCTTGTATATATAAAGACTTGTGTTGCCCAGAGATTGTGCGGGTATCGGTTCCCGCCTTCTTTTGTTTTGAGACCTGCACATGTATAAAAAATTTATAGTATGGAATAAAATGATTCTTTTCCTTGTACAAACTTCTGTCTGTATTTGAGAATGCATTTATTCTTCTTTTTCATACAAGTTTCTTTATTTTCTCTGTGTGATGTTGCAGTAAAACTATGGTATGTTGCTTGAGCATTGTTTTTATTTTTGTAACTATATTATATTGCCCCCATACCATGGTTTATTGCAACCTCTTTCACATTGGCAAAATTTTGGAGAACAACTCTTCTATTTCGAGAAGACTTGTACTCTTTCTTTAGAGAACAACTTTTCCATTCGAAGGAGGTTTGCATCTGTACTTTATAGAATAATTTTTCCATTTTAAGGAAATATTTTTATGATTTAGTAGAATGCGCCTCGTTTTGGAGAAGTTTCTCTTTCTTTCTTTCTCTTTTTTTTTATGGAGAAAATTTTACACTTCACTTTCGGAGAAAGCCACTTTTATTTTTGGCAAGTGAATTTTCCTACATGGTAAAGTGGGCCTCCTAAAAAGGGCTTCGACCTGTTTGTGCCTCCGAAGAGGGCTTTTGTTTGATTATGCCTCTGGGAAGAGGGCTTTTTTGTGTGATTGTGCCTCTGGGAAGAGGGCTTTTGTGTGTGTGCCTCTGGGGAGAGGGCTTTTGTTTTTTCCCTGTAGGCGGGGAAGCGGGCCTCCGAAGAGGGCTTTTTGTTTCTGCCCCTTGGGAGAGGCTTTTATTTTTTCCCTGTTCACTGGGAAGCGGGCCTCCAAAGAGGGCTTTTCGTTTCTGCCCCTGGGGAGAGGCTTTTATTTTTTTCCTTGTTCGTTGGGAAGCGGGCCTCTGAAGAGGGCTTTTCACATTTCGACTCGTGTGAAGTTTTATTTCAGATTGCGGTGAAATGTGTGCCTCCGAAGAGGTCTTTTAGCATTTCAACTCTGGTGAAATGGGCCTCCGAATAGGGCTTTTCACATTCCAACAATTGTGAAGTTTTATTTCAGATCTCGGTGGAATGCGTGCCTCCGAAGTGGTCTTTTCACCTTTCAACTAGTGTGAAGTTTTATTTCAAATCACGGTGAAATGTGTGCCTCCGAGTAGGGCTTTTGCCTGGAAGTTTCTTTCTCATGGTTGGATGGATTCACGGGGCTGACACAAGTTACTTGGATTGTTTGTTTGCACAAATGTTCTTAGCTAGTTAACGAGTGTCCTGTGCCAACGGTCATTCCACCAATCTTTTTTTTGAGAAAGAGAACTTTCTTTTTCTGGAAAGTCCCATTAGAGGTCTTTATCCTCCGAAGAGTTGTGCCTCCGAAGAAGGCTTGTGCCTCCGAAGAGGTCTTTTGCTGTTTGATGCCTGCTCGCCCATGTCTTTTCGCCATTTGCTCATATTAGCGGTTCCCTGTTATCATTTTCAAGCACACATTCCTTTCTTTTGCAAGTAGCTTATTTTATCCAAAGAAGTGTACTTTATTGTTAAATGAGTTCGCAGGGGAAGACACAGGCTAATTAATCGGATGTTCGTTTGCACAAACGATCACAATTAGTTAGGAAGGGTCCACTTCTGGTAGAACCACTAACTTTTTGCTTGAAGCACTTCTTATATAGGATTTGAGTCTGGAATTTTCATGGCTGAACATTCATTTGTTGAGTGATGTCAGGGATCGCTTGGTCTTGTGATGGGTAAGCTTTGTTTTAATGGCCTGCAATATTAAATCGACGTTTTAGCACTATAATTGAAGTACTTTATATATCGAAATAAAACAGGCAGTTTATAATAGTAGAGAACACAAGATTTATAGTGGTTCGGCCAAGAACTGGGCCTACATCCACTTTATAGTTCTTATTATTCACTTGCACTGGCTTTACAATAGCTTTCAATACAAGAATCATACATTCATAATTCTTTTACAGTATTTCAGTAAAGCTTTTAAGTAAAATATGGGCGCAAGTGATTGCTGTTCCAAGCTCTTGGAATTGGATCTCCTTCGACGGTTGTCAGTTTGAAAGTGCCATCAAGAAGTTTTTTGCCTATGACATATGGCCCTTCCCAGTTTGGCGTAAACACTCCTGTTGCTGTCATGACCCTCTTCAAGACTTGATCTCCAATCTCAAAGCTGCGTTGGCAAACTTTAGAATTGAAGTGCTTGGAAATTCTTTGCTGATGGGCTGCAATTCTGAGCTGAGCCTCTTCCCTTTTTTCATCAAGGAAGTCAAGTGGTTCAAGTTGCTACTCTTCGTTTTCAGCTTGGTTGAAGTGAATTCTTCTATGTGAAGGGACTTCTATTTCCACCGGAATCATTGCCTCTGATCCATATGCCAATGAAAATGGAGTGTGTCCAGTCGCAGTTTTATGTGTAGTTTTATATGCCCATAGTGGTAGCTTATCGACCAAACCACCTTTCGCATTTTCCAGGTGTTTTTTGATGGTTGATTTGATAATTTTGTTTACTGCTTCCACTTTCCCGTTTGCCTGCGGATGAGCCACTGCTGAGAAGCTTTTTTGGATCTTGAATCGCTTGCAAAAATCTTGGAACTCTTCATTTTCGAATTGGGTTCCATTATCTGTGATTATCTCTTGAGGCACACCATACCTGCAAATGATATTCTTAGTTACAAAGTTTATCATCTTTTTAGAGGTAATAGTAGCTAATGGCTCAGATTCAGTCCATTTAGTAAAATAATCAACAACAACAATAGCATATCTGATTCTGGATTTGGCGGTTGGCAAAGGCCCGATGAGATCTATTCCCCAAATAGCAAATGGCCACGGACTGGCCATCTGTGTTATCTCAGTGGAAGGTGCTCTTGGGATTTTTGCAAATCTTTGGCATCGATCACTTTTTTGCGCGTAGCTTGCAGCATCACGATTAATATCTGGCCAAAAATACCCATAGCTGAGAATTCTCTTTGCTAGAGTTTGACCGCCTGAATGGTCTCCACACTCTCCTCCGTGTACTTCAGCTAGAATTGTCTTAGCTTCTTCCTTGGTCACACATCGGAGTAATGGCATTGAGAATCCCGGCCTATACAATTGACCATCTTAAATTATATATCTGGAGGCTTTTCTTAGCCACTTCTGTCGTTCTTTTGAATTTTCTGGTAGAGAACCGTTGAGCAGATATTCAATTATCGGAGTCATCCATGATTCTTGATCTTGAGATATAGCCATGATCCAGTCAATATCCATCTCATCAGTGCTTGGAGCTGACAGGACTTCCACAGGAACTAATCCCAATAATTGAGCTTCACCGGTACTTGCTTACTTTGCGAGAGAATCTGCCTTCATGTTCGCTTCTCGGGGTATATCATTTATCGTATAATGGTCAAGATCATCAAGAAGTTCCCAGGCTCTTGACAAGTAAGCGGGCAGATTTCCTCCTTTAGTTTGAAACTCTTTCTTGACTTGACATACAATAAGTTGTGAATCACTGAAGATCTGCAACACTTTGACATTCAATTCTTTAGCAATTTTCAAGCCGGCAATAAGAGCTTCATGTTCTGCTTCATTGTTTGTCGAAGGGAATTCCAACCTCAATGCATAGCACAATGACTGCCCTTCAGGGGTTTCAAGCACAACCCCAGCTCCGGAACAGTAATCGTTTCTTGCACCATCAACATATAATTTCCATCGAATTGGGGTACTATCAGTCACTTCTTTCTCACTATCACCTTTATCAATACATTCTGCGATGAAATCTGCTAAAGCTTGTCCATTAATTGCTCTCCGGGGATGATAAGTGAGGTCGTATTGGCTGAGTTCAATATTCCACTTCAAAAGGCGACCCAAAGTCTCAGGACGAAATAGGACTTGCTTCAGAGATTGATCAGTGAGGACTTTGATGGGATGAGCTTGGAAATATGGCCTCAATTTTCTTGACGCAATCAGTAGACAATAGGCGAGCTTTTCCAACTTTGAATAATTCATCTCTTCCCAGTGAATCTTTTGCTGATATAATAGACCGGGCGCTGAATTTTTGCGTCTTCCCATACCAACGCTACACTAAGAGCATGAGATGAGATTGCCAAATACACGAAAAGATCTTCACCATTGTCCAGCTTAGAAAGTATTGGAGGCGTTTCCATATGACGAATCAACACATCGAAAGCTTTCTGGCATTCAGAGGTCCAGTCAAATTTTTTCCTTCCTTCCTTTCTTCAGAGCATCAAAGAATGGAATGCATTTATCAGTAGCTTTGGAAATGAATCGACTCAAGGCAGCGACTTTTCCTTTTAGACTTTGCCAGTCCTTCTTCGTTCTAGGAGCTTTGACTTCTTTTAAGGCAGCAATCCGAGTAGGATTAGCTTCAATGCCCCTAGCACTCACAATTAAACCCAAGAAATTTCCGGACTCCAGCGCAAACGAACATTTCAAAGGATTAAGTTTCATTCCATATTTTCGGAGGATTGCAAACATTTCTGCCAAGTGATCCATATGGTCTGCTGCCTTGTTTGATTTCACCGGCATATCGTCAACATAAACTTCCATAGTTTTTCCAATCTGTGGTTTGTACATAGCATTGACGAGTCTTTGGTAAGTTGCCCGTGCATTCTTAAGTCCGAAGGGCATAACCCTATAGCAATAGAGACCAACATCGGTGATGAAGCTTGTGTCCTCCTGATCCGGCTCATGCATCAAGATCTGGTTGTATCCGGAATAAGCATCCATAAAAGATAACAACTCTTGCCCCGTTGTTCCATCCACCAACTAATCTATCCTGGGTAACTGGAAGCAGTCTTTGGGGCAGGCCTTGTTTAAATCTGAGAAGTCGATAAATACTCTCCACTTCCCATTAGCTTTCTTCACCAATACTGGATTTGAAACCCAATTCGGATTAGTAGATTCTCTGATGAAACCATTCTCCATGAGTCTGTCTACCTCTTTTTTCAACGCTGTTGACCTTTCAGGAGCCTCGATTCTTCTCTTCTGCTTTATCGGTGTAAACTTCAGATCAATATTCAGAGTATGTACTGCAATTTTTGGGGATATTCCACACATATCAGCATGAGTCCAAGCGAATACGTCCAGTTTGCTTTCAAGAATGATATTAAGGAATTTTGAACCGTCACACTAAGTTGTGAACCCACATTCACCACTTTGTTCGGATCTTTCAGGTCAATAAGTACTGGCACCGTTACTTCCACTGGCACCACTCTATTCTCCCCTGCACTAGCTGTTCTGGGATCAATTTCTCTTCGTGCCCCGCTATGCTCGCCAGTGCAGGGTCCACCCTGTAATTGCTAAAAGGTTGGTTCTTTGATGCGGACTGGGGCTGCCGCATCTTTTCCCATCTCTCTCTTCCTCGCTTCATGCAACTCTATTAGATAACATTCTCGCCTAGCATTCTGATCCCCTTTAATAACTCCAACTCCATTATCCGTGGGGAATTTCATAGTGAGGCACCACAGGGCGAGAATTTCCATAAAAGCCATAAGAGTTGGTCGGCCTAAGAAGGCGTTGTAGGCAGAAAATTCATCAACAATTACAAAAGTTTATTTCCGAACCACCTTTTTCTGCCCTTTCCAAGCACCACGAACAAGTCGATAGTTCCAATCGGCTGCTTCGGTTCCCCAGTAAACCCAACAATTTTTTGCGATGAAGCTTGAACATCAGCCATCGGAGTTTTCATTTGGTCGAACATCTTTTTGAAGAGAATATTGCAAGAAGCGCCGCAATCTACAAGCACTCTTCCCACAATAGCCGGCCCAATGCCTGCAGAGATGACCAAGAGATCCATGGTTGGAGCTTTAATGCGCATAGAGCCCTTGGATCTGAACACAATATCATCATCAAATGTTTTCTGCTGCTTCAAAGGTGCAACATCTTCTAGCACAAAAACACTCTCTTCTGTTGGTGCATACTTCAAGGCACGAGCATATCTTTCCATCTCGCCCTAGCTTCTGCCTGTTGGGTGAGGACCTCCTGTAATCACATTAATAACAGGTCTTTCTGATTCATGCACAGTATTCCTCTCACCCGAGCCAAATGGATGAGCAGGAAGTTGCTGGCCCTTAGTAAATGAAGTTGGGTCATTTCTACTTCTCTTAACATATTGCTGCAACTTGTTCTCTCTCAGCAGTTCTTCAATCATACTTTTCAGATGGCGACATTCGTTGGTATCATGACCGGGTTGATTATGAAACCGACAGAATCTCCCACTTTGAACAGCTTTTCTCCCAACTCTCATCTCAGGCGGTTTAGGGTATTCTACCGCGACTTTGGTAGCAAAAAAGATATTCTCCGGGGTGTCAGTCAAAGGAGTGAAATCTGAAAGTTTTGAGAAGCGGGGTTTCTTCATATCTTTCTCTTTCTTCCCACCGTTATTCTCCCTTTTCTGATTTTCGGATTCCTTATTGGTAGGAGCAGCAGTATTATCCTTAACCTCTATCAATGCCTCTTTAACCGGTACTTGAAGGCTTTCCAAGCGCATGAATTCATCAGCTTTCTTATAGAATTTCTCAAGTGAATTCGGTTCTTTCATCTTCAGCCACTTCCCAAATTCGCTTGATTTGTTGATTGTCCTCATCAAGTATGTCAAGACCATCCGTGGCTCTGCATTGTCCACTTCAGCCAAAGCTATGTTGAAGCGGTTCAAGAAAGATCTAATAGATTCCCCAAAATTCTATTCCAGGCTTGACAATGACATAATATCCTTTGCCTTTGAAGCGTACAACCTAAATTGCTCTTTAAACCTCCGAGTCAAATCGACAAACTGGTCTATGGATCGGACCGGAAGCTTCGTGAACCAGAGTAGAGCCACTCCTTCCAAGTATACCAAAAAGTACCCGCATTTAATCTCATAGATGCCCTAGCACCAGTCATGTGCCAATCATACTTATATAGTAATTGATTAGGGTCGCTTGTTCCCTTATAAGCCGGGATGGTAGGAGGAACAAACTTTCTTGGAAATTCAGCTTTTAAAATCTTTTCAGTGAACGAAGTCTTACTTGGAGCGAATCCCCATTCTTTTTCATCTTCATCCCTCTGCATGCTCTCTTTCATGATTTGTCACACCATGCCCGAAAGATATTCCTCATCATTTAAAGGATCTGCACGACAGACTTCGGCCATTTTCTCGGAAGTTTGTCTGGACAAACGTTCACGGAGAGTTGGCTGTGGTCTCGATCCTCCAGCTTAAGGATGTGTTTCTTTGGCAGGGCTAGCTGTTCTTTGAGGAATATTCCTCTCTTCAGGATTACGAACATCATTTGCAAGGTTCTCTTCATTATTCATCGATTGACGGTTAGCTCCGAGCAAAGCATTTAACCTATCAAGCATTAAAGCATTCTGAGTCTCCATCTGCTGATATAACCCAGATACTGCAGCATCTAACTCCGCTCGTGTAATTCCAGCACTTGGTGCTGCTTGACTTGATGAAGGAGAAGTGGCAGTATTCTCATGTACATCACTGAGTCTGGCAGATCCGCGCTTTCATGCAGGAGCCATTATCTCGGATAGACTTTTGGTTTTGAGAGAGGTTTTTTCAACAAACTTTTGCGAAGAAATGATGAAAGTAGCCTGAGTTGGGTTCTCAGTGAAAGCACCAAAAATGTTTACGCTTAAAATTGAACGCTAACACCCCGGTGTAAGTAGAGATTAAGTGAAAGCACCACCCGTTTATATGGGAATTAAAAGTAAGTAGAATAGTTATAGAGAAAGCAGTAAAAAGACAACAGTTCTATAGTGGTTCGGCTTCAGGTTAAGCCTACATCCACTTTAATCTTCTTTATTACTGAATCAATTACAACTTTACAATAATCTTTGATTACAACACTGATAGGACAAATAGCTAGAACTCTGATGTAGAAGAATTCTTCGAATCCATGTCGATCTTGTTAGATTTCCTCTTGAAGTTTGTTGAGATGTCTTTCGTGTTTGAAGTGTCGACTGAGTCGAGAACTCAGCAGAGTATCGACGTTTCGAAAATGAGCCAAAAAGATCCCTTTTCAGTTGGAGTAGGTGGGGTATTTATAGAGAGTTTTCTGAATTAGGTCGTAGGACGTGAGCAACCTTGGATAGGTCGTAGGTCGTGTGTGACCTAGTGGATGTGGTCTTCGGCTTAACAAGAGCGTACTTGATCATTCTGAATAAACTAGCAAGTCATAGGTCATCAACGACCTAAGGAGGAGGAGGCATACGAAGCTTCTTTGGTATGCTTAGGTTGTGAGCAACCTAGGTAGAGTAGTTGGCGACTTATGGTTTGGGAACGGCATAGGAAGTTGCTTAATTCTGTGATAACTCGCTAGGTCGCTAGGTCGCGTAGCTACTAGGTCGCTAGGTCGTTGGGGGTCTTTAGGTCGCTAGATCGTTGGGGGTCTTTAGGTCGTTAGGTCGTCCATACTTTAGTTCGCTGCAGAATTTCTTCCCTGTTAGGTCGCTCCCCTTATTAACTCGCTAGGTCGTCCAACCCTTAGGTCGCTAGGTCCATAGGTCGTTACGTACTTAGGTCGCTAGGTCGCTTCCCTTCGAACTCGTTAAGCCGGTTGAACCACTCTCTGCCTTAGGTCGCATATCCTTTAGATAGTTAAACCCTTTAGCTTGTTAGCTGCTGAATGGCTTAACTCGTTAAGTCGCGGAACCTTTCAACCCTTTAGGTCGTTGAGTTCTTTAACTCGTTAGGTCATTGAGCCGTTGAAAGGAGGTGTTAACAAATTCCATATCTTAATTTTAAATTTAAGTTAAATTTTATTTATCTCTATAATGGATATATTACCACACTTCTCTTCTCATTCATTTAAACAAATCCAATTCATAATTTAAAGGTTATTAATAATAATAGAATGATATCATCCAATTCATTTTAAAACATCCATCCATTACCAATTTTTGAATCTCAAACCCAATTTGAGATCACTCAAACTCCCTAATTCAAATCAACCATTTAACTTTCCAAGTTAAATCCCAATTTCATCTTGAAATTTCCAAATCAGGTTGACCATTCCAACTTATTTATTTTTTCCCCAATAAACTCAATTCACTTTATCCAGTCAACCCTAACCAATTTGAACTTCCATTTCAAATTTTAAACTTCTCATAAATAATCTTCCCACTTATTAAGTACAAAAACTTATCACTTTGGGTATCACATCTCATTCCAGATTTAAAACTCAATATTTAGAGTTTATTTCAAACCATCCACATATATATACATTTTACTTCTTGGCCCACAAAGCAAAAAATTTTAAATTTAAATCACCCTTGGTTTTAACTCAAAACAAATTTCTTTAAATTTTCAAACAACTCATGTTTGCATCAAAATCTCTCATTCAAATTATATTATTTATTATACCTTTTAGTAATTTGAAAACAAATTTCAAATGTTTTTAAGTCTTAAGATTCAAGCTTCACAATTTAGATCAACTTCAATTTCAATTTATATCCCATACTTATCTAAATGTTTTGCTTCCTTAAAATATTTAATTATTATCTTGTTCTGAATTTTTTTTCAAAATTCATGAATTAAATTTCGGTTTGAATTTATTTCAAACTTATCTTTATTTAATTTCAGTTTGGTTGTATATCTAATACCTACTTAATTTGATCCCAATTCTAGATTTCAATTTGGTTGTATTATATTATTTCTTAATTTAATTCCAAAATTTAACAACCAATTCCCATAATATTTATTAGAAAGAAATATTGCTTTATATATATCAAAATATATCCTCATATAAAATCCTTTAAAATATTTTATATAAGAAAATATCAAGTACGCTCTCATATATATATATATATATATATAGACACACACACACACACACTCAACTCATCCTAGGGTATCACTTACCCTATCCTTGATGAGTATACCCACCAGAGCCAAAGTTCTCGCTTAACCTTCAACTCTGATACCAAATGTAACGACCCAAAAATTTCGATTCCGAAATTTCCAGATAGTTAGTGAAAAGAAGAAAGAGAAAGAAGAAGAAACAGAATCACCGAAACACAGAAAACCTCACATTCGAAACGGATCAAAATATAATAATAAATAATATCAGTTTTACAAAGATGAACTGCATCAATACGCTTATATATTTATACATCGGAGTTACAACTATTACACAACACAGGACAAATTTGAAAACATGTCCCAGCTAATCAGCAATAATATACACAGCGGAAATCACTCCGTACGTTCCTGCCATCCAGCTCGCCTCCTGAACTCCAGAATGTCCTTACCTGAAAAGCTGTAATACTCGGTCTACCCGAGCATTACATCAGAGTAACATCCAGGTCTGGCTGGAAAACAGCATGAGTAAACCTATCTAACAAGAAATACCAAAGCGTAAAACTTACATAACACCCGGGGTAACTCTTGTTTATCTACAAATTCACACTTTGTTAAGGACATCACACATCAATTTCGAAGTGCCAAAACCTAGATTAATTGGTCTTAATTTCCTAAATCATTCTATTTCAGCCTATTGGTTTCATATATCAATCTATAAAGAATCATAGTAGACTACAGATCGAAGTGGTTTCGGGTACTTACTGGTACCCGACCTCGGTCTCTTCGAATCCAATTTCATCTTAAAAAATAAAGCTATTTAAGTGGATACAATTCAAAATTTAAATACAAGATTTTACTTTCACATCGATCCATCTCAGTAGATAACCAAAATATCACTATTCAACCTAATCATGTCACAAACATTTCAAATCAGGAATATCAAACAAACCATGACATTCAATATCATTCAACAACTCATAATCAAGATTAATTAGTCACACCATTCCTATTTAATTTAAATAAATTAAATTAATTACTTCATTACTGTAAATCCTGCTTACTTAAGCATTAATTAATTTCAACCCAGTTAATTAATCATCCTCTAATTACCTAACTTAATTAATCATCCTTGATTGATTATTCTCTAATTACATTAGGTAATTAACCTTTAATTAATTACACCAATTAATTATCCTTAACCATTTACAGTAATTAACCTTTAATTACTTCCATTAATTACATTAATTAATGACCCTCCATTTACTCCCATTAATTAATTATCTATAATTAATTACATTGATCCTTAATTAATTACATTAATTGATTATACTTTAATTAATCAATGTCTTAAATTAATAATTCTTAATTAATCACTTTCATTAATTATCACACTTTTAATTAATAACATTTAGCAATTAATCTTCAATTAATCACATTTATTAATTAATTAATCACATTAATTAATTAACTAAGTTAATTACATTAAGTAATTAATCCATAATTCCTTCCATTAGGTACTTATCCTCCAATTACTTTAATAAGTAATTATTCTTAATTACAATTAAGTAATTAACCTTAAATTTGTTTGACTGATTAATTATTCTTTATTAATTTTCAACCTTTTAAGATAAATTCTTCATTTAAATTAAATACTTGTTACCATCAATAACCTTCATTAGAATCTATTTGGAAAATAATTATATATTTGAAATATAAATTTTACTTAGGAACAAAACAATTTAAACATTTAAATTTATTATTTAAAATCATTGAAAACCCTTTTCAAACTTGCTTAAATAAATTTTATTCTTAAAAACTTAATTATAATATCTTTTAAAATCAACTTCTTCAAATATAATATAAAACTTGTTAAATCATTTCCCAAAAATTTAAACTTGTTTTACTTTGCTTTTAAAGTTTAAACTTGATTTCCTTTAACTTAGAAGGTTAAATTTTCATAAGATAAAAAAAACCTGGCAATGTTTTTCTACCAAAACTTAAAACCCAGATATGGTTTCAAAATAGAACCTGGGATTAAACCTAACAACGAAATTTAAAACAAACTCGCAATGAATAAACAAAATCCCGAGCACAACACGTGAATACCACCGCGTCTTCTTCTTCTTCGAGACATCTCGCAAGGAACACGAGACTTAACTCGAGTAAACAGCCTCACTCCCAAACTCTCTCTTCCCTGACATAACTGGGTACGCGTGCACGGTGCACGGTGAACCATGTGACGCCGACCAACTCCCCAGCCTCCAACATGTCGATTATGACTTCACCATCCTCCTTGACATCCCAGTTCAACATTTCCGTAATCAAAACAATAATCGAGCACAGAGACCCAACTGGGACCCAAATCCATCGTCGGAAAATTTCAAATCACAGTCGTTTTCCCCTCCTACAAACCCCGCCGACTAACTTGAAACAATGCAATGCCACAACGAACAATTTCCACCTATCGCGATCATCCCCGGTATCCTCACGGTTGCACAATCGCCAAGAATTCCTTTTCGAAAAGGACCCATCACTAAACCCTACTTCGATGAACTTTGGCCACCATGGCCATCGATAAATTATCGAAACATTTTTCCAGCGATTGACAACATCCCAAGCACCTCCAGCCTAAATATCGTCCCTCCCACTACCGTCGATCGTCGACAATCTACCAAAAAAGGCCCAAACGTTCAACTCGATAATACCCAACAGTTATCAAACTAAAAATTATGATACACACACTAAAATTCATAATTTTCAACAACAGATTCAATCATGCAAATCCGATTTTAAAATTGAATTTATAAATTTTTTACCCAGTATATATAATACTGTTATTTATAAACTTTCCATGCAAATATTAAATATAAATTCCTAAAATTATTTTTAGTAGTGACATTGCATTACTTCAATCACTTTTCATTTGCAGTTCAAAGGCTATCAATCATTCAATAAAGAAATATTGAATTAATTTAGATATCAAACTCTGTAACACAGCAGAACCTATATTTGTATATGCATATGCAGGCAATTCACAGCAATAACACTTATATACATACATGCATTAATTTCAATCCAAGCATTCATGCTAACAATATGATCTTCATTCACACATCGAAATGGTATCCATATTAAAACTTATTTTTTATTAAAATGCAAGTTTACTCACCTTTACTCTAGAAAAATAGAAAACATATCATTTCCTGGAACTATATGGTTTGATCGAGATGAACTGAAACTTGATTGAGAGGTACTTTTGATGCTAAGATGATGATGCTTTTTTTATTTCCAGTTTGCTTTATAAATCTCTAGTTTTTGAAATTGCTTCTTTAACTCATCTGGTTTGAAAGTTAGATCACAGGTTTGCGAAAATGATTTACAGGGTTCTAAGTTGATCTTGTGTTTTGTTATACACTTTTGTAGGAACAAAAATTCTTTTACCGATCAAGGCAAATGAGAGATAGGGGAAAGATAGGTTTACATAGATTTAATTTAGGATTAAAAAAATAAAGAAAATATAATAAGAATTGTGACCATTGTAAAATTTTTGAACACTTGTCCTTTATTATGCTTAATTTATTTACACTTGTTATTAAGGAGGGTTATAAGCTAACATATGTATTTTGCATTTATTTATTTAAGAATGCTTTTATAATATTTTTGTATTTAATCTACTAATTAATAAACACTTTCCAAAACAAAATAAACAAAATTTTCCTTTGAGGAAAATAATATAAAACAAAATAAAATCATAAATAAAAATCATATATAATATATTTTAAATCTAAAACATATATATCCAAGATATATATCCTTCCTTTGAAATTCTAAATTCAAGTCCAACTAAAAAATAAATTTTGAAAAATATAAATATAATTTAAACAAATACAAATTCACTTTGTAAATAATAAATTTTATAAGTTCCTGTTGAACTCAAACAATAGCTTCCTACTTACCATATATATACACATGCTTTTATACATGTATATGGACACACTTTAAAGTTTCAAAAATAATAGATTTTTCACCCATATATTTATATTTTAATAACTTATTATTAAATTCCTCATTTAATTCAATTATTATTATTGTAGTTCAAATTCACCTGTATACATCCAGATATCCTAAATTATCAAATTTTATTTGTTTAATTCAAATAAAATTAGTATCTCAATAGCTGAAAATTAGTTAATTATTCTATTAACTGTTATTCAAAAAACAGGGTTTATTCGGATTTGAATTCATTTTAAATTCAAAAGGTGAGTGTTTTAACCCACTCACAACTTCTAAAATTTTGTTATGTTTGTTAAATTAATATATGATGTGATTTAAAATTTATTTATGGTTGTTTGGTATATTTTTAATCATCATCTCAGTTAATTTCATTTATTTAAATTAAATTGCTATTTAATTTATTCATTTCGTTTAAACTGCGAGTTAAATTTGTTAGTTAATTATTCATTCCATTTAAACTGCCAGTTAAATTTGTTAATTAATTATTCGTTTCATTTAAACTGCCAGTTAAATTTGTTAATTTATTTGCATTCCATATAAACTGTCAGTTAAACATTTATTTAACTTATTATTGAATTAAACTGCTATTTAATACTGTTGTTTATTTTCCGTTATATATTGATGCTATTGATTTAATTGGATGATGATTGTGATAAATGGTTGATGGTTGATATTGGATGAATGAATGTTGTATTTTATATTATTATAAACTATAAGTTATTATGCATTTTCATTTCATTCGGGATTGCGGTTTGAAATGATATACAACTGCATTTTTGTTTGAAATTGTGGATTGAAATGATAAATATCGTATCACTTGACCATAGAATAAAAAATTATATATAGGCACCACGGTGTATATATATATAATTATTTTGAAATGATTTTTCTATGGTTTTGGAAAGAAATATACGGTTTAATAAATATTAAATTTTGATGTTATATAAATAATATTATGTATATATAGTTAAATTCCTGAATTTAAGCTATGTATTTGATCCATGAAAATGAATTAATAATGGAGTTTGATTGTTTTCTATTCTATGGTTTAGTACCTATTTAAGATATTGTATATATAGAGTTTTTAATTGAGTTAAATGAAATTTAAGTTGGAAGATAAATATGAAATTGGTTAAATAGAATTATTTAAGAATTGTACTTGAATAAATTTGATTTGGAATTTAAATAAAAATGGAGATTTTAATACGATATGATTCTTATAACTTGATTTGGTTTAAAGTAATTTAAAAGAAAATAAAGTTGAGATAAATGAATTTATCAAGTTAAATAAATTGGAAGAATATCCAGTTGTTTGAAGTTAAATGTTTTATTTAAATTATATTGGATTTATTAAGTAAATATTTCAAAACTAAATAATAGAATAAGTGAAATTGGTGATATATATATGAATTATAAAATTTAGTTCTGAAGTATTGAATTTTTAAGCTTTGAAATATATCGAAATTGAAATGTTTTGTTTAGAGGTTCAAATCGATATTTGGAATTTATTTGCGAAATTTAAGAAGCGATTTTATTTTATAAAGTAATTTAATATTTAAACCATTTAAGTGGTGTAATTATATTTCACGGTTATGAAATTTAAAGTTTATGTTATGGAAGGCTATATATTCATGTTTTGGTTTCGGAATATTATAAATTTGAAAATCTTATGGTTTCAGAAAAGGATATATTTGAAGAATATTGATTTAGGTTTTTAAAACAGAAAGGATATCGTATTTATATGTTTTGAAATGCATATTATATTCTGGTTTTAAAGTATAATTATTTTAAAATCACCGTAGTGTTATAATAACGATTGGTTGTCGAAGAGACCGGGATCGGAAGTTATCATACTCTTTGACAACTCCGAAAACCACTTTAACAACCGTGTACGCAGTGGAGATTCCGGAATGAAGTAGGATGGTGGCGGCGTTTCCTTTGAGGTAAATACGTGGACCCAACTCCCATGAGTTTGCATAAGGTGGCTAAAACAGGAGCGATTGACGGGTTAATTGAGGTAGCACCTTTGACTGGACACATCCCTTCGATATTATACTTTGACTTTTGGATTGATTCGGTGGCCACTTTTGATTTTTTTTATTTGGGTGCGTGGCTCGAGGTGGGCAGTAGCCGCGGCTACGCGTTACCACCGACCCGGAAGCGTAGTTGTTATATCTACTCAGGCATTGCCTAGTTGTGCCATGTCACCTACCCTATCGCGCCTTGTACGATTTTCTATTTGTGTCATACCTATGGAGTATCCTCTGGTAGCCTCCCGACCAGGAGGCATTACGGTACTGTATGACTATTGGCATTATTTGTGTTAAGTGCTATATGGGTAACCCCTTAACGCTATTAAAAAGTAGGTTTACTTTACTATTAGACATTATTATAATAGCGAAATATACTACATATTTAATAGTTTAACGGATCCTTAGGAGATGTAAATCTCGAGCACCTCTTGAGTTAATGCACTCATATTTATTTCTGTTGATTTAACATACATAAGATCTTTTAGTTCTGATCGAGTGTTTTGTCTTTTCAATTCGCTCGGGTCAGTCCGAGCATTTCAAGATTTGAAGATTTTATTCTGGAGGATGAAGATGAAGATTTGTAATACTATTATCCACTATATTATTCCACCACACCATTTAATTCCGGTGCATTAATTATTATTATCTGGTATGTGTACTCTGATATTTATGGTATAAGTAAAGAAATTCGAATATTTTTGTAAAGCAATTTCATGAACTGTATATTTGATTTTTTATATTTTATCCTTCCGCTGTGAGATTCTATTTTCTTTTATTTCTATCTCGTTTTATTATTTAACCCATAACAATCCACCCTTCTGTAGGGTTTGTATCAGCACGTGTGTTGATTTAAAGCGTGCGAAAAGGAGGGACGTTAAACCTTTTATCTGCATATTTCTTCTGACGATCCCGAGCAGCTTTCATTCTCTTCTTGATAAGCTCAACCTTCGCAGAAGCTTCACGAATTAGATCGAGTCCAAGCACAAGACGATCTTTCGATTCTATCCAACTAGATGGGGATCTACACAGTCTTCCGTACGGAGTTTCATATGGGGCCATCTTAATACTCGCTTGGTAACTATTATTATAAGAGAATTCCACTAGATGAAGACGGTCTTTCCAAGATCCACCAAAATCCAATAAACAAGCTCGCAGCATATCTTCTAGAATACGATTAAGCCTCTCCATCTATCCGTTTGTCCGTGGATGATAGGCTGTACTCAATCTCAAACTTGTTCCCATAGATGATTGCAGCGCCTCCGAGAATTTGCTGGTGAAGATAGGATCACGATCACTTACTATACTGATGGGAACACCATGCAATCTGACTATCTCCCTCAAGAAAATCTCTACCAGAGAAGCTGCAGTACGAGTTGCCTTAACCGGTATAAAATGGGCGCTCTTAGTTAAACGATCAACAATAACCCATATTCCTTCATTTCCTTTCTTAGTTCTAGGAAAACCGTCGATGAAAACCATCAAAATCATCTCCCATTTCAAATCTGGAACTTCCAAAGGCTGCAATAATCCGGCTGACTTCTGCTAATCTCCTTTAACTTGTTGGTAGATGGAAAAACTATTTACGAAAACAGCTACATCCCTCTTCATGCTCAGCCACCAGAAAACTCTTCTCATTTCTTTATACGTCTTAGAAATTCTTGGGTGAATATTCAATTTGGAGCGATGACACTCAGCTAAGACTTCTTGCCTTAGTCCATCTATATTAGGCACACACAAACAACCATTAGTCTTCAAAGCACCTTGATTGTCCACTTTGAAATCTGAATATCGACTATCCTTAGTTCCAAGAATTAGTTCCTCAAAAGATCTATCCTCCATTTTCTTACTAATGATTGTTTCCTGGAGAGATGGAATGATTTCCAAAAGAGACAAAACTGCATTCTACTGAGAGCATCAGCTACAACATTCACCTTTCCCGGGGTATACAAAATATCCAAATCATAGGATGCCAGAAATTCGACCCATCGCTGCTGTGTCAAATTAAGATCATTTTGAGCTAAAAGATATTTCAACAGTTTGTGATCTATGAATAACTCGAACTTCTCTCCCAAAAGGTAATGTCTCCAGATCTTCAAAACAAAAACAATGGATAACAGTTCTAGATCGTGCGTAGCGTAATTCCTTTCATGTGGCTTCAATTGCCGACTCACATATGCATTTACCCTTCCATTCTGCATCAGAACTGCTCCCAGTCCAACTATACAAGCATCTGCATAAACTTCAAATTTGCTCTTTCCATCCGTAATAGCTAGCACCGGTGCACTGGTTAGCTTTGCCTTCAATTCCTGGAAAGCTTCTTCACACTAGGGTGTCCACTTGAATTTAGCTCCTTTCCTTGTTAGCATGGTCAGATGTGAAGAAATCTTAGAATAATCCTTGATAAACTTTCTGTAGTAGCCAGCCAAACCCAGAAAACTGCGAACTTCAGTCGGTGTCTCCGCTACTTCCTTTCCAGAATAGTCTCAACCTTCGCTAGATCTACAGAGATACCTTCTCCGGAAACAATGTGCCCTAAAAATTTAACTTCTGATTTCTAGAAATGGCACTTCGAGAACTTTGCCTTCAAAACATGCCTCCTCAGAGTTTCCAATACAATCCTCAAATGCTGCTTGTGCTCTTCTTCGGACTTAGAGTAGACCAAGATATCATCGATGAACACCAGAACGAACTTATTCAACACATCCCGAAAGTCTCGGTTCATCAGGTCAGCAAAATAGGCAGGAGCGTTGGTTAACTCGAAAGGCATAACCAACCACTCATAGAAACAATTTGGTCCCCTAAATGCAGCTAAGGGAATACGGTCCTCAGCTACCCTCAACTGATGGAAAGCTGAAGCTAAATCCAGTTGAGAAAAGAAAGAAGCTCCATGCAGCTGGACAAAGAGATCATCAATATGAGGAAGGAGATATTTATTTCGAATGATCACTTTGTTCAATTCTCTATAATCAATAAAGAACCTTAGCGATCCATCCGATTTGGTGACAAACACTGCAGCAGAGCCTGAACAAGAAAAACTGGGCCTAATCAACCCCTTTTCCAAAAGATCCTTAGTCAACTTAACTAACTCTTCCCTCTCCCTAGGAACCATTCTCCTACTAGGATGAATCACTGGCACTACTCCTGGAATCAAATAAATTCGAAACTCTATCTCTCGATGCGGAGGTAGACACTAAATTTCTTCAAATACATCAGGAAAATCTGGGACCACATCGATATCTTCAACCTTCTCTTGAGAAGTCTCAACTCCTTGCAAAAGACTACTCAAGTGAATTATAGAATTATCACACGTTACTCTGGCAATTCTACCCAAATCAGTTTCCAGCGAAACTGTTCTCTCATCACAATTCAAGACCGCTATATACTTATCGAGCCAATCTACTCCCAATATAAGGTCAAATCCCTAAAAATTAAATATATAAGGGTCACAAGAAAAGCTATGGGATATATAAGAAATCTTCAAGTCCTTACAAATCATATCTAATTTGGTTGTCCCTCCTATAGGATTAGATATAAGAATGGGACGATCCATAGAACTAGGGGTGAGAAAGAACTTTTCTACTGATTCCAGAGAAATAAGACTCAAAGAAGCACTCGAATCAAAAAAAATTTAATATATCTGCCATCTAAAAGTAATGTACCTTCCAATACCCCTTTGCCATGAGAAGAAGAAGATGGACCGACTTCTAGAGAAAATTCCTTATTCTGAGGCGCCCTCTGCAAAAGTGGACAATTCTTGATCATGTGACCTGGCTGGTGACAATTGAAACACAATGATCTTTGAACCATTGCTGATCCTGGACCACTGTGATGTTGCTGAGATCTTCCTTGAGGACACTGATTAGCCAAATGCCCAACTTGCTGACAATTATAACACTTGCAAGGTCCACTGTTGCTTCCTCCAGTTTTCTTTCCTTTGCTTTGCCTTTTCCAATGTGGATTAAACTTCCTCTTATTTGGGTTAGCAAAATTCCCTCCCGAAGGTGCTACTGGTGCCACTAGTTTCTTGTTCATCAAATTCTCATATCTCAAAGCCATATCAATTAAATCAACAAAAGATCCTTTCAAAAGAACCGTCATCTTTTCATGAAATTCTGACCTCAATCCTTGCACAAACATTTCATTCTTTTTGAGGGGAGTATCAATGAGCCCTAGTCCATAGCACGAAAGTTCATTGAGTTTGGTCTAAAACTCCGCTATAGACCTGCTTCCCTGCTTCAAATTCAGAAAATCCTGGTATAGACGAGTTTTCCCTAATGTTGGCATAAATTTCTCCTCAAATAACTACTTAAATCTTATGTCTTCCTCAGAAATATTTGCTACCGTTGCATCCCACCTGGCTGCTGCGCCTCCCTGCAATTGCCATGATGCCATTTCCCTCTTCCGTTCATCAGACAACTTCATACTCTTAAAGATGCGCCCACAAGAGCGTAGCCAAGCATGAACTTAAATTAGCGATTCAGACCCTTTAAATGATTTGCCTCCAAGGCTGATGAAGCTTTGCATAAAGCAGCAAAACTAACCAAAGGCGGTACTGGATTTGCAGCCTCACTAGTAGTTTGACTTCGTCCATTATCAGTCGAGGTATTGCCCCTACCTCTGCCACTCCTTCCAGAACTCATGTTGGCCACTTGGACAGGTAACTCAACAAATTTAGATAGGTATATAATTATATGAAAATACAAATACGCACTCTCAAGATAAGTATTACTCAAGAGCCTAGGTATTCACTCAACCAGTGCTCTGATACCAACTGTGACGGCCTGCCTTTCTAACCCCAAAAGGACGTATCGTCAATAAGAAAATAAAGGGATAGGAATAAAAATGATAGAAAGAAAGAATGACAACATTAGAATCTCACAGCGAAATGGAACAAAATATAATACATCACATAACTATAGTTTTTACATATATCAAGGATAAACAAAATCATACAGCAGGATAGTCATATATATATATCCGTCAATATGTAGATCCAAAATACAACATACATCAACTACACAACGAAACTAGATAGATATATAGATACGTTTGGAACTCCTGCTCCAAGTTCCTCCAGAACTCAACAATCCCAAACCTATCACTTGGCTACTCATAAAAATTTGAGTACCCAAGAGTTTATGAAAAACAAAATATAAACTCCGGCTCATACATGGGTCTGGTGTGAGTAAACGGGTTAAAATTGTTTAACTTTGAAAATCATTTGAAAATAAAGGTATCACGTAAGATTCCCCATACATAAACACGGGTAAGTTTTTACCTTATGCTAACCAAAACATTTTATAGGAAATCCAATGATATTATAATAGTGTCTAGGGTTTCCAAGTAAAATACAGAAATAGCTGAAATGCTTTCATCTCACATTCCAACATAGTTGGGCACAATCAAAACGTACGGCTCTTATTGGAAATTGGATTCCATACAATGGCAGCGCTACTGGTGCACTGCCCGTCATAGTACAGGGCTTAGATCACCGTACCTAGGATCCACCCTAAATCACCTGCAACACAAGGCCGGAACCATTCCTTACTGAACAGTCCTGAACAAGATAACCCCACAGTTGACTGCAGATCCAACTGCCCACACAGCCAAATAAAAAGGGACATCTAGACAGGGGTATATCTCGTTCTGCTTGGGCATGACCCACCTAACCTTGCTGCACATCCCCTATTTTAGCCATTCCCGGTTGATGAGGCTTGAGGCTACAATTACCTTTATAGAACATACCTCTTAGAATGCTTATTGTCCGCTTGACGATGTGCTGAAAGCATTCAATCCATACAAGTTCGTTCCAGGTTCGAACGAAACCGAAGGCATTATCTCGTTGCACTCGTTTTGGAATCACCCTTAGAGTTAACGACGATAATCCTTGCATTCTGAAAACACCATCTCGACCGTCACTTGAGATGCCACGACCTAACGTTTATTCTGGATCGATGTAGTTTTCGGAATATTAAATTGACACCCGATCCCGGTCTCATCGAAATCCAAACGCCATTTTAGAGGCCAAGTTGTTTAATAGTTTAAACAATTTATATTCAATATTTTGTATTCAAATAACATTTATCATAGATAAATCATACGCAGTCATCACAGATATATCCAGAATATATCATAGAATATCACAGAATATCATCCAATAGATATCAGAGTCAAGAATCATCAATTTATATCAAAATGTTTGATTAATTTAAACTTAATTTATTACTTGAGAATTTTGTCCTGCTTGATTAATCACTAATTAATCAACTTATTAAATTTATTAATTTCTACTTAATTAATCACTTAATTAATTAATTTTTAATTATTAACTAATAACCTTAACTATTAATTTATAAAACTTAATTACCCATTTAATTATCACTAATTACTTAATTAACCATTAATTTCCAATTAAATTAATCATTAGTCCTTAATTAATTACTTATTTAGTTAACTACTATTTATTTATTAATTAACTTTAAGTAGTTAATTAAATCCTTAATTTCAAATTGATTAAACATAAGATTATTGATATCAAATGTTAATTACAAATTTATTTGATCCTAAATTATTTATTTAATCACCATTATAAATTAATTACATTCTTAATTAACTTATACTTAAATTAATTAATCATCTTACATTAGCAATCCTTTGTTAATAAATTTTAAACCAAATCTTAGCTTAAAACTTGACAATATTACTTATTTAATTAATATTAATCTTTGTATAACAAAATAACTTGAAAGAATTTTGGGCTTAACCCCTAAAAATGGACCCGAGGCAAAAATATTAATTACTCAAGTAAAACTCGTGTTTTCCCCACCTTTTCCCACGTCCCTTCTCTCTTCTTCTCCTCCTACTTCCCTCTTCTTCTACTACCCATTCTTTCTTCTTTTTCCTTTATTTAGCTATGCTAAAATATAAACTGCAGTGACACATGAAACGACTCACGCACCCAGAGTAACCCGAAGCAATCCCTCTTCCTACTTGATTGTCACTCGAGTCGAGTAACACGAAGTCGCTGACACACCCATGCCGCTGTGCAGGTTCACGGCGGTTCGCCATCTCTCAGGCGATCCACGGCGCCCCCTACAAGCCACAAATGACACCACATTCGAACGAAAATCCCAATTCGACGCGATATATTCGAAATCAAAAATACCCTTTCCATTCGAACTGCAACTCGAACGTACCAACAGAAAATTGCCACGACCACCCAACGTCGACCACCAGTGACGACGCGGCTCCGGCCACACCGCGACCATATCCCCCTTTACCATCTCCTAGAAGTTCGTATAGCTTGGTCGATCCATGGTGACAAAATCTACGAATATACAGACCATAGAAACTTGAACCCAAAACCCTATTTTCGACCTAAAAATTCTTACATTAGAAAAATTTTCTAGCATTTTTCCTGTATTCGTGGATCATCAAGCTAGCTTCACCACAAATTTCAACATCAAAAATTCATTAAATCAACAGAAATTTGTAAAAATGTAACTTTAGTTCATCTGTAAACTGCTCGTACATCTCTAAACTAAAAATTATCATTCTTGCTTTAAAAATCCTATTTTGCATTGAAGATTCAAGTTATGAACTTGAATAAATAATTTATAACAATCAATTTTATCAAAGTAGATTCTTGTTGCCTGTAAAGTAAAATTTCCAGAAGTATATTCCTCTATCCTTTTTAAAACAGCTTTTATAAATCTTGATTGAAGTTTAAGGATCTCATTTTGTTGAAAAATTAAAGCTTAATAATGATTAGAAGAAAATAAAATTTGAGTTTGAAAAAAAATATTCAATCCTGTAACTAATAACAGAGGAGAACAATATATTCAAGAAGAACCTGTATACAAAACCAAATCCATATTCAAAATGAAACACATACAACACACCATAATCAGTGAATCATCTTAACTATTTTAATTTAAACTTAAAGTTTTAAAGTTGATGTTTACTCACAGGAAAGTGTGGAAACAGAGAACAATTCTGGTTGTTGAAAAGCTACAGTTTTGAATTTAAATCCCTCTAAATCTTCCCTTGCCTTTGAATTTGAATGATATTGAGTTTGTAAAGATGATGTTTATTTTTTTTTCTTTCTTTGTTCAGGCTTATTAAGTTATGTGTACGAGCTAAACTAAGATGATGTATATATATAAGAACAGCTTTGAACAGAGATATGAGCTTCTGGTACAAGCCTTAACTTGTTTTGATTATATTTTGTTTTTTTTACTGTAAATTTGAAGTGATATTACAAATTTCGGCTGAACATATATTTGTGGTGCCGAGCTGAAAGCATTAAATGCAATTGTCTTCCTATATGTTTACAAACTTATTATATGTTGTTGTGTATAGATATTTTGTATAAAGATTTTTGTTTTATTATCTCTTCTAACTTGAATAATACATATACATATTTGTGTCCAGATATAACTTATATTTTGTCTGATTTCATATCTCTCAAAACTATCAATTATTTTTTTATATTTACTTCTATTTTAAACTCAAACTATCAAGTACTTAATTTACTTGTTCATTTTATACTTATATTAATATTATAGTCTCTTATGTTTATATACTTATATTTATAACCATAAATTTGTTTTATACTTATGTTTAATATTCATAAGATTTATTTTATTTTAATCATATAAGTTGTTGTTAGAATAACTTCTCAATTTTATTTTCTGTTTGTAATTTAACCTTTAAAACTTTTGATTTATAACATATATATGCATTTATATATTATATTTATATTTAATATGAATATAATTGTTTTATTTTAAATATTATTATTATAGACTACATTATTATATATATATATGATATCAAATATTAATAATATGGAACCTTTAATTTAATTGAATAAGATAACTTTTATTATAAATATTGTTGAAAGAATCTATTTTAAATTTCAAATCAAAATTTCCTTCATAAACGTATATATAACTGGAAAATGCCCAAAAATCTTAGTTATTTATAATGAAAAACTTGCATTTTATTTAAATTAGATTAAATTCTTATTATAATAATAGGGTAAAATTCCTGGGTCGTTACAGTAGCAGTAATACTTGCATGTAGGGAAATTGGCATTTGGAAAAGACGAGAAGGGAAATTCGCGGTTGCAATCGCGTAGAGAGAAAGCAGATGAATAACAACTATAGAATAAGAATGTGATAAATGTAATCTAGTGTCAAATGAATTCATAGAGTATTGTTTATTGAACAATAAGAATGTAAATCACAATAAATGAATTTGTTGGAATTTTAAATTATAATTAATGAATTTATTACAGTTGTAATTATTCGCTGTAATTAATGCCTTATTTAGATCTTGGATTTGATATGGAAATTTATTTTAAAGAGACTATAAATTTATATGTAATCAAGGATGATGGAATTCGATAACTTTTAAATTTGAATTTAAACATGATTAAACCCATTTAATAATAATTTATTCAATTAACGTGAAAATAGCCATTTTGGCCACTGTCTCGGACTTCGACGAATCAAGTTTCATTAGATCCGTAACAATGAATTATTGTTGGATTTCAAGTTTCGTAGCAATCAGACTTATTGTTTGATCGTGCGGACTCGAAACACGTAGAAATCGGTTTAATGAATTCAATTTAAATAGATTAATTTTAAAAGCTAATTTCTATATACAATGGAATTTGATTTTGAAACTAGTTCTTTTGAGTATAAAAATACCGAAAATATATTTTGATATATTGGATGTCCCATTTTCTTTTCGGAAACGGAACGGGCTTTTCAAGTCGTTGTAATCATTTCGACCCAATTCGACTTGTCCATTCATTCTTATCTTGCCTTGTCTATATAAATAGATTTCTTTTCTAAAACCCTAGCATCCATTTTCTTATTTCTATACGTACATTTCTATTTGCTTATTCCTTCTTTCCAATGGCAGAAACTTTAATTTCCAAATTCATCAAAATAATATCAAATCAAAAAAATTAACTCCTCAAATCATAGCAAATTATATATCGTTGGTAAGCTCTCAACTAGCGCAATCTACTACTACTGTTCATTTATCGATTCGAGTAACTGTTCGACCAGAGATTAGCGATCTTACTCAATTGCCCGTTTCTACGGTTTTCGATCCAACGCTGGATCGTCGACCGTTTTATGATCGGGAAGCGACGTTTGGAAGTAGATGGAGAATTGTCGAGATCGGTGGTTTTTGTTGTTGTCGAAATGGTCGAATTTCGCCAGAAATTGTGCCTGAAGCGTAAGATGGCATGATCACCTAGGGGAGTCATGGTCTTGTACGTGGCAATGGGCGGCGCAACCAAGCTGTTGGGTGATGGCGACGAGCTTTGATCGAAGGTCAGGTGTGGGTAGGTGGCATGACAACTGAATTTATTGTGGCTGCTGAACGTCTGTTATTGGGTCGAAGTATAGTAGGGTTCTGTGAAGGTAAGGTGACATGTCCCTTTTTTATTATTAAAATTTTCAAACCTTCTAATTATCATAACTTTTGCATCGGATTCAC
This sequence comes from Allium cepa, assembly GCA_030765085.1. NCBI lineage: Eukaryota > Viridiplantae > Streptophyta > Magnoliopsida > Asparagales > Amaryllidaceae > Allium > Allium cepa. The sequence continues at coordinate 602,082,152 of CM060945.1, read as the reverse complement.
GTGCGGTTTTCTCTGTTGCAATCGTATCAACTTCGGACGACATGAAACAGGTTTGGTTGGATTCTGATACTATTAGATTTTTGGGCTTTAGTTGGATTTTTAATCGACTAAAAATCAATGGTGAGCGATTCATCCCACTCACGTGTACTAAATCATCTTATGTTAGTTAAATTAAATTTATGACGTGATTAGAAATTTACTGATTGCTGTTTGGTATTTTAAATTGTCATTTAAATTTAATTTGAATTTATATTGAATTATATTGCTACTTAAATTTATATTGAATTTAATTTCCAGTTAAATAACTGATAATGATAATCAGTTTATTCGTTGTGGTTTATTGGTTGGTTTGAATAATGATTTTGATGGATGCTTATTTGTTGATAATTTTGGATGAGTGGATGTGTATTATTTATATGTTGTTATCACACTGCAAGTTCCATTAGTTATTGTTAGGAAAATCACTATGCGTTGAAATGATGCATAGTCGAATGGTCTTATAGATTTGGAAAAAATGTTGTGGGTTGAAATGGTAAACTCGGGCAATTTTATGAATTCAAGATTTTACTTGGGATTACGGGTTGAAATGATATATACCCGTAAATTTAAATTTATTACGGGTTGAAATGATATATATCCGTATCACTTGACCACATGGTAGAAAATTATATCTGTAAACATCTCTGGAGCCGTTGCATTTATTTTTATTTATGCTTGATTTAACTTACGTAAGATCTTTTAGTTCTGACTCGAGTGTTTTGTTTTTTCATCATGCTCGGGTTAGCTTGAGCATTTCATTGTTGAAGACCTTATTTCTGGAGGATGACGACGAAGATACATCATTGCTACTATTTATTATACTTATTCCACTGAATCATATTGTTCCACTGCATTATTTATTTATTCCTACTGTATGTATAACTCTGATCTGTATTGTAAAAGTTTAATCAAAACTTTATTTGTAAAATAGCTCAATGAACTATTTATTTTATTATTATATTTTATCATTCCGGTGTGAGATTCTATGTTTTGTTTTTCCTTTATTTTCTCTTATTTTCTTATTTACCCCATTAACAATCCTCCCCTTTAAATGGTTTGAGTTGACATATGTGGTTTATTGTCGATTTAAACCGTCCAAAAAGGTGGGTGGTTACGTTTAGCATCATAGCTTTGGTTTAGCGATAACCTTAGCTTTGTGGGGTATGACTCATTAGGGATAGGCTAGTAATACACTAGAAGGAGTTTGTATGAGTGTAGATATATGAGCGAGCATACTTGTTAGTGTTATAAAATGTTTTTATGTTGTGTTAATTTCTTCTATTTTTTATTTATAAATTCTAGTCGGTACATGTGACGCTATGACATCGAAGGGATTTCTAAATACTTAATAGGGCAAACTGACACAATATTATTATGAAATATCGACAAATGAAATATTTTACCTTGTATTATATTTTGTATATAAAAGAATAATTTTATAAATAAATATTGTTGTATTTGGTTTGTTTACTTGTTTGGAAGTGATATTTTGTTTGCAAAACAAGACTTACAAATAAAGTAAAAATGAATTAGAAAATTTTAAGAACCCAAGTCCTGGGGTTTGAAATTTGCTTTCTAAAGATTTGGGAATATAATATTAGTATTATTTGGAAGTAATTTCAAATATAAATATTTTTAATGCGATTTGAAAGAAATGTTTTAAAGGAATTTTGAAAGGAAATAAGTCCTGTACTCCGCTCTTGTGTCGCTGAAAAATAATTTTGGTGATGACGGCCGCATCATCGACATTCATTTTAGGGTTTCAAAGTAGGAAGGGCATTGTAGTAGCTTTAATGTACATTTGTTTTGATAAAGAAATATTAATTTGAAATTTCTAAATATGATTTGATATATAAAGGATATTATATATATTATTTAAATGATCTGAAATGGAATCCGTCATTTAGTTCATAAATTCTATATATTAGGGATTTCAATTTTTGTAATGAAATGAAATCTTAACTATTTAATAGCTGGAAACTTCTTAAATGAAAAGTAAGGAATTAGATTCTAAGTGATTAATGAAATATATAACAATTTGAAAATTTGTAACTTGTAAATCAAAAGATATGAAAATTTTGAAGATGTAATTATTGAACATTTTGTTAACTAAAATGAATAAGATAAACTTGTGTAAAATTCATATACATTCTTACAACATATAAATAACTTACCAAAAATGTTTAAAAAGTTGTAATATTAAATAGGAATATGTAATATAATATTATACAAGTAAAACTTAAGTAATGAAAGTGTAACGACCCGCAAACCCATACCCCTTGAGTCGACACTATTCTCCATCAATCAACTCTAGATGTACGGAAATACGAACCACTTGGGTTAAAGAAGAAGTGGTAGAAGAAGAAGAAAATAGAAAACAACATCAGAATCTAACCATCGCAGCGGAATAAAATATAATAGATAATAACATATCTTTACACAAAAGAAATCTATATCTGTTTTATACATACATCATCAGAATACATCATCAGGGTTCAACAACATCAATAACATACGACTGGACAGTCATATAAACTTGTCCTCAAAATTGAATACACAGCGGAATAATAATCAAGTACGGAAGTATGTATCGCCATCCAGCTCGTCTCATGAGCTCCACAGCATCATATCCTGTATTATATAATACTCGGTTTGACCCGAGTATTATAGTTAAATAACACCCGACTCAGTTTGGAATACCACATGAGAAATCACTCTCAAATTGACTATTAAAGTTTCAAAAATTCTTTGAAAACAAAAGCACTCGTAAGACTATGCTACAAATAAACATGTTGGGTTTTTACCTTACGATAGCAAAACACTTTTTATTAAAATCATCTAATATTATAATAGGTCTATTTGCAAATACTTATTAAAATAGCCGAAATCGTTACATGATTAAATTCCAGCTACTAGCCCAAAGTGGGTTATACAAACAAAAACCATAAAATGCGCATAGGGAGAATGGGTTTCCAACTAATGACTAGGCACTGGGGTACCACCTGTCACAGTACATGGTCTAGATCACCGTATCGAGGATTACTCCTGTGAAGCCCCACCTCTATACCCACGCTAGCCAAGGACACTACAGGGTAATGCGGTCAACTAACACGGAGAATAAGGCTGGTTAGGGGCGACCATCTATAGCCTTGCTTTAACTATCTATTGTATACATCGACAACAGACATGCCAAGCAGATCGACATATCCAATGAATACTTAAAACAAAACCATATGTGGTTGGAGGATCTATCAGAACAGAATATAACAACTCATATGTAATATACGTCACAGAACAATAGATCATCATATACACATATATTGATACATAACAGAGTTACAACAAAATAGGACTACACAAAAGCTATAACAAAAAGAACAAGCTGAATAGTCCATGCGGAAGCAAAATAGGCTAAGTCCAAAAGTACCTAACCTGAAACAATTCAGTCTGACCCGAGTACGAAATACACGGGTCAGTCTAGCTAAACAAATCAGTTAGATAAACCGAACAACAATAACCTACAAGGTCACAAAGTATAAAAAATATCTCTACAGGAGATAACACAATCATCTAACAAAAGATGAATCATTACAGAACAAGCCTCATCTCATTGGAAATTCAAATATACAAAGGATATGAATATCCCAAAACAAGCTAAAAAGGAAATAACAAATACCATTGAAGGTAACACAAGTTCCACAAGGTAACAGCGATATATCGTGCGGCTCAAAAAGACCAACACCGAATAGCGATACCCAGGGAATATACATATCAACGGAAAAAAAAGATTGCTCGAGCTCAGTACTATATAAACAAGGATCCATAAGCCTGAAGGCTCCAAACCAAAATATCACTCGAGCGGCTCATAAAGACCAACTCCAAAAGCGATACAATAGGGCAACAAACACGAAGGTACAATCCCGAAGGCAACATACCCGAAGGTAATAAACCTGAAGGAGACAGTCTGAAGACACTATCCCAAAGGCAACAAACCGTAGTGGTAAAGGTCTGAAGGCCCAGTACTGGACACCACTAACTGGCAGAATGTGTCACAACTCTCGAAAAGGAATCCAAAAAGTGGTAACGTGAGTCCCATAACCAATCGTTCGCACGAAACGGTTTACTATCCGTTAGTTAATTTCACACTCAAAGCAGTACAGAGTTTACCTCATCTCATTGGTAAACCAGACCAAAAGGTCAAAACAATCAATCGAATAGGTCGGGGATTAATCGGAAAGATAAACGCACGAATTCATGGTCCATGTTTTACTTAACCATTTAATCTCCTTTCCACTCCGCTCGAAGTGCGAAATTGTGTGTGCGCGTTTAAATAGAATTTATAAATTTGAGAAGTAAGCTTTTAATACAATTTAAAAGATTATTTTATAAAAACCCGTGGATTGAAATTAAAAAGGAATCATCAAAGTCAAAATAAATGATAACAAAAAATAGGATCATCACGAATCGATTCAAATTGGAAATTCAATCCCAAATGGCAAAGTGGGCTGAAATAGAAAATTCAGTTGACTAAACAGATAATTCAATTGACTAAACAACAAATTCAGTTGACTAAATTCTTCCTGGAAACTTTCTGTTTCCAGGTTCAGTCGACTGAATAGAGAATTCAGTCGACTGAATCATACCTAGAAACATTCTGTTTCCAGGTTCAGTCGACTAAACAGAGAATTCAGTCGACTGAATCATACCTGGAAGCTTTCGGGTTCTAGATTCAGTCGACTGAACAGAGATTTCAGTCGTCTAAATCATGCCTGGGCTGTTTTTCAGCCTATCCAAATGAAGAGCAAACTCTTCCATAATGCAACCGGACGAACATTGGCTCTAAGGGTTTATGCCAGTCGATAACCCGACCTTATATGCTCCTCGATGCATCACCAAAACATGATCAAAACATCATAGTTAGGATTCCAAAGATTTGAACCCAAAACACTAAAAACTGGAATATTCACCAATTCAACCCAAACCAAAAGCAAACGCACATGAATAAGTGTTAGGAATTCATACCTAACAACTAAAGATAATTATAGTCATAGTTGTGAGATAAAAATCTCACCTTCAACCCAAAACAAAGAAGAAGAAGGAGCTCAATTACAAGGAGAAGACCAACCAATCTCTACTTCAACCCAACAAGCTTCAATCTAAGATCAAAATAAGTATTTCCTAAGTTAGGTTTAGGAAACTTTCTGAAATTGAAGGAGAAAAGAGTTGGAGAAGATGAAGAGAAGGCTTACCAATAGCTTCTCTTTGATTTTGGAGCAAGAATTCAAGTTTGCAAAGTAAGCTAGGGCTTGGAATTTCTAATTCCTCTTCCTTTCCCCCATTTTCAGTTTTAGCTAGAGTTTTAGAAGTGAAAATGAGTGAATGGAAGGAGAGGGACTGAGTTAGGGTATATAGTTAGCCAGTGGGCAGAACCCAAAACCCAACTAGAAAACGTAGCAAGATTCAACTTACTCCAAACATATCAAAGTTTATACTCAAAAAGATCGCAAACGCCATTTTGGACTCAATGGAAGTGGTATCGAGCCCTAATTCGGCCATTTGCAAAAAGTAGCTTTTCGGACCAAAAAATTCGACTAACGACACTATATTTAAATTAAACATTTAAATATATAACCGTTAAATATGCGGGTTGTTACAGACCTCCCCTCCTTACAAAATAGCGTCCCCACAATTCCCAGAGACGATATTTGTAACAACTACATGCATACATCATTCAAAAGAAAAGGAAATAAGCTTGAGATAAAAAGATATTCTCACCGTTGCCGAGCAAAGATAGAAAACCTGGATAAGATCGCTCGATAAACTCTCTGGTTTCCCAAGTACAGTCATTGGGGTTAGCGGACCATTGAACTTTAACGAGCGTCACGTCCTTGTTCCGAAGGTGTCGCACCTTCGTGTCAAGTACGCGAATAGGTTGCTGTACAATAGATAAGTCCGGTGAGACCTCAATCTCTTGCAAATCAGGAGAATCAATAACAGAATCCGACTCCCGAAGACACTTCCGAAGTTGAGAGACGTGAAACACATCATGAATGCCAGATAAATGAGCAGGAAGTGAAAAGCTATAAGCCACAGGGCTAATACGTTCAGTAATAGAAAATGGTCCTCTAAAGCGAGAAGCCAATTTCCCAGTCGTACTGAAACGCATAACCCCCTTCAAAGGAGAAATACGAATAAAGACAAGATCACCAATGGAGTATTCGAGAGGCTTCCTACGGTTGTCCGCATAGGATTTCTGGCGGCTCTGTGCCTCTTTAATTCTTAAAACGAATAAGATCAATCTTTTCAGAAGAGTCACAAACAAAATCTGGACCAAGAACAAGCTTCTTCCCAGATTCCAACCAACAAGAAGGTGATCAACATGGCCTTCCATATAAAGCTTCGAAAGGAGTCATACCGATACTAGACTGAAAACTATTGTTGTAGGAGAACTCTACAAGAGTTAGGTGATCCTCCCAACTACCACCAAAATAAAAAATACAGATACGGAGGAGATCTTCCAAAATACGATTCACCCGTTCAGTCTGTCCATCAGACTGCGGATGATAAGCTGTGCTAAAATTAAGCTTTGTTCCCAAAGCTTGCTGAAGACTTTGCCAAAAATGACTCGTGAATAAAGGATCACGGTCACTCACAATAGAACTAGGAACACCGTGAAGTCTTACGATTTCCTTGACATACAACTTAGCCAAATGAGAAGAAGTCCTATTAGACTTAATAGGAATAAAATGAGTAGACTTGGTGAGGCGATCAACAATAACCCAGATACTAGAACGGCCTGATCTCGAACGAGATAGGCCGTCAATGAAATCCTTAGAAATCTGATCCCATTTCCACAATGGAATCTCTAGAGGCTGAAGAAGACCCGAAGGATGTTGATGTTCGGCCTTAATACGCTGAAAAGTTATGCAATTACTCACATAACTCGCCACATCGCGCTTCATGCCTTCCCAATAATAAAGACGATGCATATCGGCATACATCTTACTACTACCAGGATGAATGGTAGACTTAGAACAGTGACAATCATCAAGAATGTCATGCCTAAGCCCAAAATCAAAAGGCGCAAAAAGACGTTTCTTCTTACGAAGACACCCATGAAAATCAATGCTGAAATCCCGCAACGCCTCATCACAGGATCCAGACTCACAAAGCTGAATAAGATGCAAAAAATTAGTATCATGCCGCTGAGCATCGGCAATACGCTCAAACAGAATGGGTCGAGCTCCCAAACTAAATAATAGAATAGGAGAATCAGAAGATGAACCTCGATCACGAATTTCACAAAAAGATAGAGTCTTAAGAATATCCCACTCGGCAAGCATCATAGAAACAACAGCCGAATGTTTGCGACTAAGCGCATCGCAACACAATTACCCTTTCCAGAGGTATATTGGATATCAAAGTCATAGGAAGCAAGAAACTCGAGCCAACGCTGTTGTCTCATATTGAGTTCCTTCTGAGTGAACAAATACTTCAAGGATTTATGATCGGTATAAAGAATGAAGCGCTCGCCCAATAAATAGTGTCGCCAAATCTTCAAGCAAAGACAATGGCGGTTAACTCAAGATCATGAGTGGCATAGCGAACTTCATTCGGGCGTAGTTGCCTAGAAGCATAAGCAACTACCCAATCTTTCTGCATAAGAACAACACCGAGACCACTACCACACGCATCAGTGTAGACAACAAGATCATGATTCCCCTCGGGAACCACCAAAATAGGAGCATTAGTGAGAAGTTCCTTTAATGACAGAAAGGAAGCTTCACACTTGTCTGACAAAATAAAATGAATGCCTTTCCGAGTAAGGCTGGTGAGAGGAAGCACAACACGGGAAAAATCCTTAATGAACCAACGGTAATAACCCTCCAATCCAAGGAAACTACAAATCTCATGCACATTCTCAGGCATCTTCCAATTCTGGATGGCTTCGATCTTTGAGAGATCGATAGAAATGCCATCGGAAGATACAACATGGCCTAAGAGCTTAACCTTATTCTCCCAAAAGTGGCATTTGGAGAATTTGGCTCTAAGCTGATGATGACGGAGGATACTCAAGACAATTCTCAAGTGATTAGCATGCTCAGCTTCAGACTTAGAATAAATAAGGATATCATCAATGAACACAAGGATGAACTTATCGAGATATTCCCGGAATACTCGATTCATGAGATCGAAAAAGAAAGCAGGAGCGTTCGTCAAACCGAACCGCATAACGAGCCACTCAAAAGAACCATAACGAGTGCGAAAAGCGGTAAGCGGTATGCTATCCTCCGCGACTCGTAACTGATGAAAACCTGTGGCGAGGTCAAGCTGAGAAAAGACCTTAGCACCACTCAATAGATCGAACATATCATCGATCCTAGGCAATGGATACCTATTCCTGATGGTTAACTCGTTAAGCTTGTGATAGTCAATGCAAAGCCTAAGAGTTCCATCAGATTTCATAATGAAGACGACCTCGGATCCCCACGGAGAAAAAATGGACTGAATCAACTGCTTGGACTCAAGCTTTAAAAGTTGCTTCTTGAGTTCCTCATTTTCCTTTGTAAACATCCTCACGGGAGGACGACTAACTGGCTGCACGCCTGGAATGAGATCAATGCGGAACTCAATTGCTCGCTTGGGTGGCAAACCCGAAACAGGCTCAAAAACATCAGAAAAGTCACAAGCAATAGGAATACGAGATATATCACCATCATCTCACGAATCAAGAGAATATAAAGCCATTTCGAAATTATCCACATTCCGAAGAGAAAGTAATAACTGAGTAGGCGAATCCAGATGTCGAAGATACAAAATTCTCTCTGAATAAATAATCCTGGCATCATATCTCACTAGCCAGTCCATTCCCAAAATCATATCAAATCCCAGACAAGAAATAACGAGCAGATTCGCACGAAAAGAAAAGCCACGTAAAACAATCTCAATATCATCCCAAAGCATGCTAAGGGTCGCGGATCCCCCAATAGGATTCGCAATCCTTAAAGAAGTAACCAAACAAGAAACATCCAAGGATAAATCATCAACGAGCTTTTGTGATACGAAAGAATGTGATGCACCCGTATCGAAAAGAACTCGAATACTATGATCATGAAATAAAATAGAACCTTCCAAAATAGATGGAGATATACCTTTGGGTTGAGAAGGACCTTCAGAAGCCTTAGCGGCATAAAGCTTGCTAGACTTGGCACCAGCAGGAAAAGTAGGGCAAGTGGAAACATGATGACCCTCCTTCTTGCAATAGCGATAGAAGTGAGGATTAGGACAAGCTCGAATAATATGATCAGGAGAACCACAATTGAAACACTTCCGAATAAAAAGTGTTCTAGATGGCAGAGGCTGAGAACTAGAACCACCAGTCTTCTTCTTCTTATAAAGAAAAGACCTGGACTTCTGAAATGGAAACTACTTCTTGTTGGGGTTCTTGGAAACTTCAACATCCTCACCACTATCACACTCCTTCTCGACGGTTTCAAGATGAAGTGCAGAATCAACCAACTCCTCAAAAGAGAGCTTAAGCTGGAGCAACAAAGACTTCTTAAGATATTTCTTAAAACCAGAGGTAAACTTCAAATTCTTCTTATAAGAAGTGCTAATGAATTCAAGACCATACTAAGATAAAGCCTCGAATGAAGCAACATACTCAGAAACAAAAGATTTCCCTTGCTTCAACTCAAGGAAGCGACGGGTCAATAAAACCTTTTCAGATTCAGGAACGAACTTGGGTTCGAATCGTCCTCGAAACTGAGTCTAAGAAAGAGTAGACTCATTAATTTCGGCTACAAGAAGCTCATACCAATCAAGAGCACGCTCTTGTAATAAGCTAGAAGTTACAAGAACTCTATCATGATCAGAAAGATCCATACGAGAGAAGATACGCTCGCACGTGCGAAGCCAAGCTTGGACTTCAAGAACAGACTCGGAGCCCTTAAATGGCTTTCCTCCAAGATGAGCGAAATCACTGCACTGACATGCAAAGGCAGACTTGCGAGGTGGAGATACTCGAGGAGGAACTGGAGGCTGAGTGCTCCTAAACAATTCCAAAAACTAATCAGCAAACATATAAACGCCATCCGGATGTACGCCACTGGATTGCCCAACATACGAACGTCGTCCTCTGCCTCATCCAGCCATACGCTGAAAGTTAAGATAAGAACAAGATTATTCACAAGGTAGATGCCACTAATACAATTGCGGAATACTACGGAATGAAATGCATTCCTAGACGTATTCCCAATTTCTATCTAACCTTAGATGGTAGAAGGAATAGAGAGACATGATGATTCAAAGATTTGTATCACTTATAATACACTTTGATGTAGTGGAATATGTGCATCTATTCTGTGTTTATCATATTTTGTTCTGAACTCAGCTCTGATACCAAGCTGTGACGCCCCACCTCTATACCCACGCTAGCCAAGGACACTACAGGGTATTGCCGTCAACTAACACGGGGAATAAAGCTGGTTAGGAGCGACCATCTATAGCCTTTCTTTAACTATCTATTAAATACATCGACAATAGACATACCAAGCAGCTCAACATATCCAATGAATACTTAAAACAGAACCATAGGTGGTTGGAGGATCTATCAAAACAGAATATAACAACTCATATGTAATATACATCACAGAACAGTAGATCATCATATACACATATATTGATACATAACAGAGTTACAACAAAATAGGACTACACAAAAGCTATAACAAAAAGAACAAGCTGAATAGTCCATGCGGAAGCAAAATAGGCTAAGTCCAAAAGCACCTAACCTGAAACAATTCGGTCTGACCCGAGTACGAAATACACGGGTCAGTCTAGCTAAACAAATCAGTTAGATAAACCGAACAACAATAACCTACAAGGTCATAAAGTATAAAAAATATCTCTACAGGAGATAACACAATCACCTAACAAAAGATGAAACATTACAGAACAAGCCTCATCTCATTGGCAATTCAAATATACAAAGGATATGAATATCCCAAAACAAGCCAAAAAGGAAATAACAAATACCATTGAAGGTAACACAAGTTCCACAAGGTAACATCGATATATCATGCGGCTCAAAAAGACCAACACTGAAGAGCGACACCTAGGGAATATACATATCAACGAAAACAAAAGATTGCTCGAGCTCAGTACTGTATAAACAAGGATCCATAAGCCCGAAGGCTCCTAACCCAAATATCACTGGAGCGGGCCATAAAGACCAACTCCGAAAGCGATACAATAGGGCAACAAACCCGAAGGCACAAACCCGAAGGTACAAACCCGAATGCAACATACCCGAAGGCAACATACCCGAAGGCAACAAACCTGAAGGAGGCAATCCGAAGACACTATCCCAAAGGCAACAAACCTAAGTGGTGGAGGTCCGAAGGCCCATTACTGGACACCACTAACTGGCAGAATGTGTCACAATTCTCGAAAAGGAATCCGAAAAGTGGTAACATGAGTCCCATAACCACTCGTTCGCACTAAACGGTTTACTATCCATTAGTTAATTTCATCTCAAAGCAGTACAAAGTTTACATCATCTCATTGGTAAACCAGACCAAAAGGTCAAAACAATCAATCGAATAGGTGGGGATTAATCGGAATGATAAACGCCCGGATTCATGGTCCATGTTTTACTTAACCATTTAATCTCCTTTCCACTCCGCTCGAATTGCGAAATTGTGTGTGCGCGTTTAAATAGAATTTATAAATTAGAGAAGTAAGCTTTTAAAATATTATTTTATAAAATCCGTGGATTGAAATTAAAAAGGAATCATCAAAGTCAAAATAAATGATAACAACAAATAGGTTCATCACGCATCGATTCAAATTGGAAATTCGATCCCAAAAGGCAAAGTGGGCTGAAATAGCAAATTCAGTTGACTAAACAGAGAATTCATTTGTATTTAAATGTTTTATTTAAATATAGCGTCGTTAGTCGGATTTTTGGGTCCGAAAAGCTAATTTTTGCAAATGGCCGAATTAGGGCTCGATACCACTTCCATTGAGTCCGAAATGGCGTTTGCGATCTTTTTGAGTATAAACTATGATATGTTTGGAGTAAGTTGAATTTTTCTTCTTTTTCTAGTTGGGTTTTGGGTTTGGGTTCAGCACACTAGCTAACTATATACCCTAACTTAGTCCCTCTCCTTCCATTCACTCATTTTCACTTCTAAAACAAAAGCTAAAACTGAAAATGGGGGAAAGGAAGAGGAATAAGAAATTCCAAGCCCTAGTTTACTTTGCAAACTTGAATTCTTGCTCCAAAATCAAAGAGAAGCTATTGGTAAGCCTTCTCTTCACCTTCTCCAACTCTTTTCTCCTTCAATTTCAGAAAGTTTCCGAAACCTAACTTAGGAAATACTTATTTTGATCTTAGATTGAAGCTTGTTGGGTTCAAGTAGAGATTGATTGGTCTTCTCCTTGTAATTGAGCTCCTTCTTCTTCTTTGTTTTGGGTTAAAGGTGAGATTTTTATCTCACTATGACTATAATTATCTTTGTTTGTTAGGTATGAATTCCTAACACTTATTCATGTGCATTTGCTTTTGGTTTGGGTTGAATTGGTGAATATTCCAATTTTTAGTGTTTTGGGTTCAAATATTTGGAATCCTAACTTTGATGTTTTGATCATGTTTTGGTGATGCATCGAGGAGCATATAGGGTCGGGTTGTTGATTGGCATAAACCCTTAGAGCCAATGTTCGTCCGGTTGCATTATGGAAGAGTTTGCTCTTCATTTGGATAGGCTAAAAAACAGCCCAGGCATGATTTAGTCGAATGAAATCTCTGTTTAGTCGACTGAATCTAGAACCCGAAAGTTTCCCGGTATGATTCAGTTGACTGAATTCTCTGTTCAGTCGACTGAACCTGGAAATAGAATGTTTCCAGGTATGATTCATTCGATTGAATTCCCTGTTCAATAGACTGAACCTGAAAACAGAATATTTCGAGGCAGAATTCAGTCAACTGAAAATCTCTGTTCGCTCAACTGAATTTTTTGTTTAGTCATAATCATTAAATATGCGGGTTGTTACAACTCCCAATCCCTTGCAACACAAGACCGGGACTACCCCTTACTGGATAATCCCAAGTAAGATCACCCCACGGTTGGGATCGGCGACCGCACCACTAAGCCGAATAAAAAAGGAACATCTAGACAGGGATGACCTCACCCTAATGGGCGCTACCAACCTAGCCTTGCTGCATAACCCATGATTTTCAGTCATTCCCGGTGATGAGGCTCGAGGATAAGCGTTACCATTTTAGATTGTTTCACTTAGAGTGCCCGTCGTCCATCCGATGATGTTCCGAAAGCGTTCATCCATACAAGTCCGTCCCACATTTGAACGGAACCGAAGGCACAACCCCTACTACATCCATTGTGGAATCACTCAGGATTAGTAGCGACTAGCCCTTGCACTTCACTGCTCCATCTTCGAATCCAAACTCGTCTTCCTTACGAAAATGTACAAACCGGATCGAAGTGCTCTTCGGGAAATAAATCTCGATACCAATCTCTTCGAAACGATCAGCGCATTGGCCAAATATTTATAGTCGGTTATTTAACTATCAATTAACATTTACAGCAATCATCAAACATAAATAGTTTCTCCTAAGTTATTTATTAATCTCAAAATATCTTCACAAGATATATTTTTATTTTCAACCCTTCTGAAAACAGATTTCATACCACGCTCTTCTCATGGGATAAATTCCCAACTATTTATTTCCACTGAAAATACCAAGTACAAATTTTAGATTTTTAAAATAATTTAAAACACTTTATTACGAAAAATATTTTAACACATTTAAGCTAAAAACTACGTTAATACTTTATTAAAAATATATTCTTTAGGAATATTTAAAATGAGGTTACTTTATAAAATGTAAAACTAGATTTTCTCTTTTTGAAACAAAATATCAAGTCATTTTTAAATAATTACTATGGTAATAGATGTGAAAAATATTTACTTTAGAATTTAAACATCTAGAAAAAATAAATTTTCTAAAACATTTTTTTTAAACAACATTAAAACTTTTTAATTTATATTTTAAAATTTGCTTTGAAAACGTACTTGGCTATCCAGGGAAATACGCTTCCCTTCACATCCTTTAAAAATAAATCACTTTTTATTTTTAAAAAAATTTCCCATTCCTTTAATAAATTCCCATCGTGAATTTATTCTTCCAAATATCCACTGATATATTATTTCGCTTTTATAAACTCAGTTTATAAATTTCATAGTCACATTCTCCTTTAAATTTCTAATTTCAAACACTTTAATCAATTTTCATATTGATTTCCAATTTGACCCATTTGAAATAAATTCCTTTACTTACTCGTTTATTTCAAAACCCTTTGACTTTAGATTTTATATTCCTTAATTATCATTTAAAATCCTTTAACTGAAAACACCAATTTCAGATTTCCCTAAAATCCTTCTTTATTCTATTAGATAAATTCAGACCTTGAATTTTAAAATAAATTCTTTATTTTTTTGATATAACATCACTTAAGTTTAAGATTCATTATTTCTCTGTTTATTCAAAATCCCTTTTTCATACCCAGAATTTATTAGGATTTAAAAATCACTTTTATTCCTTTCCAATTCCTTCTTATTTTTATTAAAATTCTTTATAATTATTTTACTTAAAAATTCACTCTTCTATTTCCAACTATCAATATAGTTCCTCATAGGATATCAAATAATCATAATAGAGAATATTAAATAATCTAAATAAATGTTGAGGAATTCAGTTGAATCCCTCCAACCTGTTTCCCTGCATCCATAGACGTTAGCACAATATAAAATACCAATTCCACTTCGAGGTGGAATATCGCAGTATATGGGATTTATAAAATATCATCCGCTATTATGCGGCGCATAGGGTCTCATCCGTTATATAATGCGAGAAATCAATCACTCCAATATATATGATATATATATATATATACACACACACTACTATATATAATATAGCACAACCAATTAATTCAATCATTCAACCAATTATTTAAATTTAACCATTTAAATTTAAATAGCAACCAGATGAGTGAGATTAACTAACCTTTTATTTTGTTGTTTGCAATCCATTCCAAACCGGCTTGCTTCCGGGATTTAAAACCTTGTATAAACAATTTTTCAATTTATTAATATTTGAAATGATTGAACAATTAATTGCCCTTTATTCAACTTAACTAAATTTAGTTTTAAACTAATTTTCCTTTTGATAAATTATTATTTAAACATCTTTAATTGACTAATTATTTAATTTAAATAAACACCCTTTTAAAATCTTTTAGTATCTAAAAGAATTTGGATAAGTTAAATTAAACCATTTAATCTTTATAATATGTTGTTGTTGTTATTATTATTATTTTAAATAACTAGTAACTGAAAAATATGTATATATGCATATATTTATTCAAAACCCCTCTTCAAATTTGCATGCACTAAAATATTAACCTTTATGCATTAAATATCAATCTTTATTCACTTTACGACTTTTTAGAAATATCCTAATTTTCCAAAAATCTTCTATAAATTAAATTCAAACAGAAATAAATTATATATCTTACTGTAAATATATATAAAAACTGCATATATATTTCTTATTTCGATTTCTGTATATTTTTTAGATATGAATTAAATTAAGATTGTCTTAAAATAAAAATAAAAATAAAAACTACCCAAAAGTTTTCACCTTACTGCTCAAACGACGCGATACCCTTCACTAGATCGAACTCGCGAGCGACCCTTAGCCACACTTGCTCGCCGCCGAACCCGCAGCTGTGTCATCACCACTGCGACCCTCCATCTCTTCTCGCGAACGACGCGATTGCAACGAGGCCAAACCCTCCAACTGCTAGCCTCGCGTGCGTGTGCTCCCTTCTCGCAGTTGCCGCCTCGCCTCGTTCGCATCGTGTGCGAACGCAAACCATAGTTGCTCCAAGATTTGCCATCGAGATGCAATGATTCCTAGTACTCGTATCGTTGGAGAATAAGGAACTTGATTCCGTTCAAATCGATATGAAGATTTTTTTTTTAAATTTGAGGACGAGAGGGATGAGAGAGAGACCGACAGCCAATTTTTTTTTGAGTTCGTTTCTATTCTATTCGAAAGGGAGAAAGGGCTTCGAAATTTATAAAGGAGATTTGCGTTTTTGTTTGTTTTCTCGATCTGATGCGTGAAGTACAAAGGAAGGAGAACGGAAGACACGATGGAGTGGTTGTTTGAACAGTGGGGGACAGTGATTTGAGGGAAGTTGCAGGGATTTGAAGAAAAAAGTTTTGATTTGAAAGAAAGGCAGCTGAATGTTGGGTTGAATGTGAATACATACATACATACATACATACATACATACATACATATATAATTTAAATTCAAATTCAAAACGTCTCGATTTACGTAGCTTAAAACCATGAACTCCTATTAAGGCATGTCTCTAGGCGTTTATAATGTTATGCCCCTATTCTGAATGCAATGGAAAAGGTTTCGAGTCCAAGTTCAATGGTATGGAAAAATTGCTTTTTGGACCAGTATTATATTAAATCTTCGATATAAAATTTTAGTGCGTTTACTTACCGTGCGCTCACACAACTCCAAATGCTATGAAAATTGAAATCCGATGATAATACAATATTACGGATCCAATGAAAGTGGTTTCGTCGAATTCTGAGGCTGTGCCTCGGGAGGCTATTTTTAAATTCAATATAAACGATATAGTTTCAAAACTGAACAATTCATTGTTAAATTCAATTTTAACACTTTACCATCTTCATTATTATCAATATAAATTTTACAAACCCTTAGATTATTTTTAATAGGCTTAAAACTCCAGATTCAACATTTTACCCAATTTCAAATTATTTAATTCAATAAATTTAATTATCAAATAAATTTTGATATTTGAGTTCAAGTTATAAATTAACTTTTAAATATTTAAAATCAATTAAATATTGTAATTTCAAACATCCAAAAATTCTGGGTCGTCACACTCCTCCCCCCGTAAAGGAATTTCGTCCCCGAAATTACAAGTTAAGAAGAATGGTCCAATACCTGATTACATTTCCCAAAACCAACAATTCAACAGCCTATCAATTATCTTTTTATAGAAGACCCATTATCATTCTTACTAACTTCCCAAACTCTCCCATAGTTTCAAGCAATATTATTTACTTCACCTATTCAAATTGGTTCTCCCATTTCCATACGAATTCAATTTATCTTCAACTCTGAATATTGAATTTTATCTTCCATTTATATTGATTCATATCATTATTTTAAATTAGTTTCATCCCCTAATTTTTTTCAATTTCTAATTTGAAATCATTTTGATGCTAACAAAAAAAATTCCCAAAAAGTTTCAAAAATTTTCTAACTCCCAAAATTTTCGAAACTTTTTGGCAGACTCTCCTTTGTACGGAGGAGCTTTTACAATTTGACAAAAGATATAAATATATATACATCGACCCACCCGGTCCAAAAATATAAACAGTTCATATTTCCTATTTTTATTGCGTAGGCGTACCGTTATTTAGCGTTTTTAAGCAAGCTGCTTATTATTTTAGCAACTAGCGCGTCCAAATCTAGCCAAACAGCTTCTAGGTACTTGTACTTACTCAATTTAAACATGTAAGTGCCATATATATGAAGTTTAACAACATTTCACTTATGTGCAATAGCTAAACACATGAATTCTAAAAGCAACGCACACTAAACATTTTTCGTAAGCAATTTACATAGTTTTAATACTAATTCAACCGTTTTCAATTAATTCATATACCATTTTCATTCAGTTTGAATGGTTTACAGCCCACTTGCTTACATTTGATTTATTTTTAATTTTAAACAAACCCATATCATTCCAATTGATTTAAAAATCAATTTTATTCACTTCTGTTAATACATTTACTTTCGTTTACGAAAAATTACTAATTTTCTATGCAAATTTGATGTTATTCATGCAAATAACAATTACATAAGCTTATAACTATTTTAAATTGATTCCACTCAATTTATATCAATTCTATTCCATTCTACATTACTCACAAGCCATACACTTGCATTTTCATTTCATATCTGTATTTGTTTATCCAAAACTATTTTATTTAGCTCAAAAACAATCCAGGCTATTTCATTCAATAACTATTTCTCAACTTATTTGAACCACGCTTCTATTTGAGTTCAACTTTCATTCAGCATTTACTTAAGTTAACAATTTAAGTTCATTTCCATTTTGAAATAAATCCTATCCTCAATTTAGTCAAATCCATTCCGTTTGCATCGATTCATTCAATAGTCCCTTTTATCTCTAAATTCAAAATTTTGTTCATTAAATAATATCCAAGGCCGTTATTTATTCATACTCACTTGGATTTCATTTGCAATTCAAACCATCACTGTTTTAATCCAATTTCATTTTTATTCGACACATTTCCAATTATATTTAATTTGTTAACACTTCAAGTCGAATTTTAATCAATAACTCAAGTTCTGATTCTACCATCCACTTTTAATTCAGCATCTAATTTTATTAACTCACAATTCAATTTCTATTTAACCACTTTAAATTCCATTAACAAATTCAATTAACTAATTTATTCCGTAACAACTTTAATTCATGTTTAATCCACTTACAATTCCAAGTTGAATTTCTATTTATAACTCCGGTTTCTTTTACAAACTCATCATTAACTCAAATTTTAACTTTTATTTATCCAACCAGTGTTCCATTTCCATATTAAATAATTAATTATCCAATTGGCCCACTTCCAATTTACAATTCAATCTTTGATTTTTATCTTCAAAAATCACCTTATTACTTTACTTGAGTTCAATATAATTTAAAATTCGGGTTTAAATTTCTATTTCACTTTCCAAAATACAAAATACATTTTATTTTGGCTTATTCCTTCCAATATCCAATTTCAGTTCATTTACTTACAATTATAAATTCATTTGTTCATTCACAAATTTATTTTCGACCAATAAATTCTATTTCCAAACATTAATCATTTTTAGTCCATTTGAACTAATTCTACACTTCATTTTACACAATTTCAAATCAAAAATTATCCAATATTCAAACTTCATTTAGCCTGCTAAGATTTATTTCCTCACATTCGCTTTTTATTTAACTTGTTTTAGTTATATTCTAATTTTTTTTCGTTTTCTTGCTTACTTTTAATTTTCAACCCTTCTCCAAGTTAAATTTTCTATTCTAAACAACTTTTCAATTTTTTTTTAAGTTTCTAGACTTATTTACCATTCCATAAACATTTTTAATAAGTTTCCAGAGTTCCATCTAAACGTTTCAAACCAACTCTAGAGTTCAAACCATTACTAAAATGTTCAAAATCCAATTTTGAAAAAAATATATATCTAAATCAAACTATTCCTTTTCATTTTCAAAGTCAAGCCAAATTTCGCAAACAAACATTAATCTAAAACATTCAGGTAGCAATCCCTCTCTTGGAAACTCGAAAATGAACATCGATGATGTTGTAGTCATCACCGAAGTTATTTTCTAGCGACCGAAAGCGTTTAATGCTTTTATCTCTTTAAAATCCCTTCAAATATCCAAACTTCCTAGATTTCAAATCCAATTCAAAAAAATTTCCCAAAATTCCCAATTCAAAATCCATCCAAAACATTACTCTGGAACTTTCATCATAATTTATTTCCAAATATTTCTCTGATTTTTTTTTTCATCTTTAATTATAGATCACATTTATAATTCACATTTATAAATTTTATTTTGTTAATGAATTTATTCCGTAACCTTTGGTTAAAATTTTAATCCTTTATTCAACTTTCGCTTAATAATGATAATAATTTAATATCATCATCTTCTGACAACCAAGCAACCATATATAACCATAATAATTTACGGAAAATTATTTCTTTTATGTACAAAAATAATTTGGGTAAAATTATTTCATTTACCCTATTTAAAACAATACCGTGTTGGTTTATCATGTTTAAGAGTTTAGAAACCCCTATCGATAAAATGGCGTCCCATATATCGACTAGATTCATAAACACCTAACTGATAAATCACCACAATATAAAAACAGTTTTATATTCACTAACAAATACCCGCTCATATTATTAATATACTCAAACTCATTCTAGAGTACTATGGACTCTATTTCTACGAGTGGTCCCCACATGAGCCAAGTTTATTGCCAACCTATGTTCTAATACCAAATGTAGCGACTTGCAAATCCGTACCCTTTGATTCAACGCTATTCTCCATCAATAAACTCTAGATGTATAGAAATAAGAACCACTTGGGTTAAAGAAGAAGATGTTGAAGAAGAAAATAAAAAATAACATCAGAATCTAACCATCGCAGCGGAATAAAATGTTATAGATAATAACAGAACTTTACGCAAAAGGAATCTATATCTGTTTTATACATACATCATCACAATACATCATCAGAGTTCAACAACATCAATAACATATGATTGGACAGTCATATAAACTTGTCCTCAAAACTAAATTCACAGAGGAACTATAATCAAGGACGAAAGTACGTATCGCCATCCTGCTCGTCTCTTGAGATCCACATCATCATATCCTGTATTCTATAATACTCGGTCTGACCTGAGCATTATAGTCAAATAACACCCGAGTCAGTCTGGAATACCAGCGTGAGAAATAACTCTCAAATTGATTATTAAAGTTTCAAAAATTCTTTGAAAACAAAAGCATCTCGTAAGACCACACCACAAATAAACATGTCGGGGTTTTACCTTACGATGGCTAAAACACTTTTTATTAAAATCCTCTGATATTATAATAGGTCTATATACAAATACTTATTAAAATAGCCAAAATTATTGCATGATTAAATTACAGCTACTAGCCACAAAATGGGTTATACAAAAAAAACCGTAAAAGGCGCGTAGGGAGAATGGATTTCCAACTAATGACTAGGCACTGGGGTATGACCAGTCACAATACGTGGCCTAGATCACCGTATCGAGGATTACTCCCAATCCCCTATAATAGAAGACCGGGACTACCCCTTACTGAATAATCCCGAGTAAGATCACCCCATGGTTGGAATCAGCAATTGCACCACCAAGCCAAATAAAATGGGATATCTAGACAGGGATGACCTCACCCTAATGGGTGCTATCCACCTAGCCTTGCCGCATAACTCCTGATTTTCAGTCATTCCCAGTTGATGAGGCTCGAGGCTAAGCATTACAATTTTAGATCGTTTCACTTAGGATGCCCATCGACCATCTGACGACGTTCTGAAAGCATTCATCCATACGTGTCTGTCCCGGGTTCGAACGGAACTGAAGGCACTACCCCTACTACATCCATTTTGGAATCACCTTAGGATTAGTAGCGACTAGCCCTTGCACTTCACTGCTCCATCTTCGAATCCGAACTCGTCTTCCTCACGAAAAAGTACAAACCAGATCCAAGTGATTTTCGAGAAATAAATCTCTATCCCGGTCTGTTCGAAACCATCAGCGCATTGGCCAAATATTGATAGTCGGTTATTTAACTATCAATTAGCATTCACAACAACCATCAAACATAAATAATTTCTCCTGAATTATTTATTAATCTAAAAATATCTTCACAAGATTTATTTCTATTTTCAACCCTTTTGAAAACAAATTTCCAACCACGCTCTTCTCATGGGATAAATTCCCAACTATTTATTTCCACTGAAAATACGAAGTACAAACTTTAGATTTTTAAAATAATTTAAAACGCTTTATTATGAAATATACCGTTAACCCTCTTCTATCAACGACCCTGTGATCTAGAGAGTGTAGCGACCAAATGACTCAACTAGTCAGCGGCCTACCGAGCTCAATGATCTAGCAACCTAAGGCCCACGACTTAACAATCTATAACAGGCTGCGATCTAAGGAGTTAAAGCGGCAGCGACCTAGTAACTAAATGAAGGCGGAGCGACCTAAGAATGGAGCGGTCTTAACGACCTAAAGAGCTAACGACCTAAGGGCTCCTACAGCACAACAACCTAATGGAATAATGGACTTAATGACCTAAAAAGAGTTCAGATGCCTTGCGACCCAATGGAGTGACATAATGTCAGTTGAAGAGCACCACGACCTAACAAGCCAAGAAGCTCAGCGACCTAAGGGTTGAACGACCTAGCGAGTAGTAAGGGGAGCGACCTAACAGGGAAGAAGTTCTGCAGCGAGCTAAGGTGTGACAACCTATTCCTAAGTCGCTCATGACCTAAACATACCAAAGGAGCTTCCTATGCCACTTCCTACCTAGGTCGGCCATGACCTATGACTTGTTAGTTTATCCAGAATGATCAAATATACCATATTTAAGCCGTAAACCACTCCCACTAGGTCGCGGACGACCTACGACCTATCCAAGGTCAAGTCACTCCCACTAGGTCACGGACGACCTACGTCCTATCCAACGTTAAGCCACTCCCACTAGGTCGCGGACGACCTACGACCTATTTCAAGGTCGCTTGCGACCTGCGACCTAACGCCGAACTCTCCTATAAATATCCCGCCTACTCCAACTAAAAAGGGGATCTTTTTGGCTCATTTCTGGAACGCCGATACTCTGCTGAATTCTCTACTCACTCGACATTTGACGACCCAGAATTTTTGAGCATTTAAAATTGGAATATTTAATTGATTTTAAGTATTCAATAGAGTAATTTTAACTTGAATAACGAATATTACAATTTATTTGATAATTAAATAATTGAAAAATTAAATTTAAATAAGTGAAGCTGAGCAAAATGTTGAATCTAGAATTTTAAGCTTGTTGAAAATAATTCGAAGGCTTGTAAAATTTATATTGATAACACTGAAAATAATAGAAGTTGTAAAATTGAAATTAACAGTGTTTTAATTTAGTTTTGAAAATTTGATCGCTTAAATTGAATTTAAAAATAGCCTTCCGAGGCGCAGTCTTGGAATTCGACAAAACCAGTTCCGTTGGATCCGATTTTCTATTATTATTATTATCGGGTTTCAAATCTCGTAGTGTTTGGAGTTGTTGTATGAGCATACGACATACAAATGCGCTTAAATTTATATCGAACTCAATGTAATATATTATTTGTTGACTAGTCAAATTAATTCCACATCAGTTGTTTTTCAATCACATCCAAATAATCGTACAAGTTTTATCCAACACGCTACCCTTATCTTCCATCGTACACTTCTCGTTCCTTCTAAAATTTGCCTGTTTCTTCCTCGTTTATTCCATTCAATTTCAGTCATTATCAAACGAGAAAATGGCGTAGCGAAAATTCTTTAAATTCTAATCGCGTACGTCTCCTTCTTCTCCCAGTTAAAATTATTCAAATACCTCTCTCCTTTATAATTCTTTTTCGAATCGTGAGCAAAGTCTTCCTTTACCTCACGTTAAAAATCCCAATTTTAAATACAATCACATCTCCTTAAAATCGAATAATTCACGAAGATGGCGGCTTCCTCCTTTACCTTCCCTGTCGATTCGGTATGCATTGGGAATCGAGTGCGCGTGAATTGGAGGGCTTGAGTTTGAGGCCGCGTGATAATGGTAGCGGATCGCGAGGCGCACGAAGAGATAGGGTTCACGCGATAAGATCTCGCTCGACTCAGAAGCGCGTGCAACCAGGTGAGGTACCGCGTCCACTGCAGGCGATGGTCTCGAGGCGATTTAGGGTTTCTGATGGCTTGGCGAACTCGTCAGGTTGTGGTGACACCTAGGGCAGGAGGCGAGCTCGTGGAGTCGGTGGCGATGTCACCACTGGGTTGCGTCTAGGGCTCATGATTTGTAACAGGTGGTGACTCGTCTTTAGACATGGGAGGTCGCGTTCTTATGATGCTGTTCACGGTTCGTGAGTTTCATCTACGGCTGGGTATGGGTTCTCTATTCGTTTCCTTATTTCAATTTGAATTCTAACTAGGTTTGAACAGTAATGAACTTGAGAAAGTGTATAATATAGAACATGTATATTTGTAAAATATATATATATATATATATATATATATATACGATAAAAGGATTTTACAGAAGTTTTAAATTGTTTGGATTCAGAAAGAAAGAGTAGCTAAGATACTTATATTCTTTACTGGCAGAAAAAAAAGAAGGAAATATACATGTTTCAAATTTACAATTACATTTGAAATAATGTATTGGTGATAACCGGTCTAAGTAACTCATCTAATTATTTTGGGTTACTAGGAAAATTAGTTACCATAGGAAGTTTATTCGAAAATCTAAATTACTGGTCTAAATTAAGATACTAGTTAATTTAACTTATTTGGAAGGATAATTGACGGGTTGGTTATTTAAAAATGTTAATAAAATTGTTTGATTAATCCAAATATTAATAAATCGTATAAATGTTTATTCAAGGTCTAAAATCATGAAGGAAATGGTCGGAATTGGATCAGACAGCAAAGTAAAATCAAAAGGTGAGTTAATCTCACTCAGTTCATTTAAATTTAAATTTAAGTGATTAAATATAAATAATTGTTTGAATGGTTGAAATTGATTGAAGCGCTGTAGTATGGTAATTTTGTAACTAGCATATTATATTGTGCTAACATCTGTGGATGCAGAGAAAGCGGGTTGGAGGGATCCAACTGGACCCCTCAATATTTATTATTTAATATTCTCTATTGTGATTACTTGATATTCTATGAGGAATATATTGGAATACTGAATGTTATGGTCTGATTGGATATATTTGGGTAGAATGAATTTCCGAAAATACATAAATTGACTTCTGGAAAGATAATAAAGGAAGTAAATTTGTAAACGTAATAATCTTCGAAATTTAATAAATTAAGAATGAATTGAAAATAAATAAATGAAAGTACGTTAAATATTAATAAATAACTTCGAGTATGAAAAGAAAAGGACTTGAATAAACAGTAATTAATGAATTGTAAAATTATGTGATATTAATTTAAATGAATAAAGAATTACTTTAAAACTTAAAGCTTTAAGTTTATTTAAGAGAATCAGAAGTAAATTGAGAAATCTAAATTGGTATTCAATTAAAAGTATCTTAAATCATAATTAAAGAATAAAATCTAAAATTAAAGGATTTTGAATGAATGAGGTAAATTGGAAATCAATTTGGGAATTGATTTAAGTATTGGAAATTGGATATTTGGAAGAATAAATTCAAGGTGGAAATGTATTAAAGGAATGAGAAAAATTTGTCTAAAAATAAATAGTGATTTATATTTTGTAAGGGTTGTGAAGAGAAGTATGTTTCTTTGGATAGCCAAGTACGTTTTCAAAGTAAGTTTTTAAATAAAATAAAGGTTTTGATGTCGTTTTATAAAATATGTTCTTGGAAATTTATTATTTCTAAATGTTTAATGTTTAAATTTCTAGAGTAAATATTTATTTAAATTTATTACAGTAGTAATAATTTATAAAGAGTGACTTAGTAATTCTGTTTTAAAGGTAAAAACCTAGTTAATATTTATATTGTAACCTTATTTCCAAATATTCACATAGTATGTATTTTTAATCAATTATTGAAGTAGTTTTAATTTAAAAATTTTAAAGTAAATTCTAGAGTAAGTAATTTGTTAATCTATTATCGTAATAATTATTTAAAGAATGATTTGGTATTTAGTTTAAAGAAGAAATCTAATGTATAGTTATTAAGTAACCTTATTTTAGTTATTGCTAGAGTATTATTTTAAATTAAGTACTAAAGAAATTTTTCTATATTAAATGGTAAATATATTTTACAATAAAGTGTTTTTAAATTATTTTAAAAATCTAAGTTTGTGCTTGGTGACTCCAGTTGAAATAGAAATACTTGGAATTTATTCTGAAAAAGGCAAATAGTTTTGAAACTGTTTTCAAAGGAATTGGAAAAGTGAAATTATATCTTGTAAAGACAGTTTTGAGATAAATAAATAATTTGGGAAATTATTTATTGGTTGATGGTTGTTTGTGGATATTAATTGATAGTTAAATCACCGACTATCAATATTGGACAAACTGCGTTGATCGTTTCGAAGAGACCGGGATCGAGATTTATTTCTCGAAAACCACTTCGATCGAGTTTGTATGTTTCGTGAAAATGATTTTGGAGTCAAAGATGGAGCAGTGAAGAGCAAGGGCTATTCGCTACTAATCCTGAGGATATTTCCAAAATGGATGTAGTAGGAATAGTGCCTTCGGTTCCGTTCGAACCCGGGACGGACTTGTATGGATGAATGCTTGCGAAACATCGTCAGGTGGACGATGGGCATTCTAAGGGATATGTTCTAAAAAGGTAACACTTAGCCTCAAGCCTCATCAAATGGGAGTGACTGAAAATCAGGGGTTATGCAGCAAGGCTATGTGGGTAGCACCCAAGCAGGGCGAGGTCATTCCAGTCTAGATGTCCCTTTTTATTTCGGCTTAGTGGGCGGTTGCTGATCCCAACCGCGGGGTGATCTCACTCGGGATTATCCAGTAAGGGGTAGTCTCGGCCTTGTGTTGCAGGGGAGCGGGCGTACTCCTCGGTACGGTGATCTAGGCCCCGTACTGTGACAGGTGGTACCCTAGTGCCTAGTCATTAGTTGGAAATCCATTTTCCATACGAGCCTTGTACGAGTTTTGTTTGTGTTACCAACTCTGTGGCTAGTAGCTGGAATTTAATTGATGTAATAATTTTAGCTATTTTATAAGTATTTGTATATAGACCCTATTATAATATCAAAGGATTTCTATAAAAAGAGTTTTAGCTATCGTAAGGTAAAAACCCGACATGTTTATTTGTGGCGTGGTCTTACGAGATGCTTTTGTTTTCGAAGTATTTTTGAAACTTTAATAATCAATTGGGTGTGATTTTCTCACGCTGGTATTCCAGACTGACTCAGGTGTTATTTAACTGTAATGCTCGGGTCAGACCGAGTATTATAGGATAAAGGATTTGATGCTGTGGAGCTCAAGAGACGAGCTAGATGACGATACGTATTTCCGTACTTGTTTATGTATATATATTCCGATGTGTTGAGTTGTTGTGTATCAATTGTATGCTATTGATGTTGAATTGTGATTGATGTACTCTGATGATGTAATATATATAAACAAAGATATTTAATTTTGAGTAAAGGCCATTTATTATCTATTATATTTTATTCCGCTGCGATGGTTAGATTCTGTTGTCGATTTCTATTTTCATCTTCTACCTCGTCTTCTTTTACCCAAACGGTTCGTATTTCTGTACAACTTGAGTTGATTTAGGTAGAATAGTGTTAACTCAGGGGTATAGATTTGCGGGCTGTTACACGACACTTCAAACAGGAAAGGCATCTCGACAAACTTCAAGAGGAAATCTAACACAATCGAAATGAATCCAAAGACTTCTTCTACATCGGAGTTCTAGTTATTTGTCCCATCAGTGTTGTAACCGAAGATTGTTGTAAAGTTGTAATTTGTTCAGCAATAAAGAAGATTAAAGCGGACGTAGGCTTAACCTGAAGCCGAACCACTATAAAACTGTTGTCTTTTACTGCTTTCTCTGTGACTTATCTATTTGTTTCTAGTTCCCGTATTCACGGGTGGTGCTATCACTTAATCTCTATTTACTGGGGTGTTAGCGTTCAATTTTAAGCATTAACATTTTTGGTGCTTTCACTGAGAACCTAACTCAGGCTATCTTCGTCATTGCTTCGCAAATGTTTGTTGAAGGAATCTCTCTCAAAACCAGAAGTCTATCAGAGATAATGGCTCCTGGAAGAAAGCATGGATCTACAAGACCTGGTAATGCCCATGAAAATACTGCCACTTCTCCTCGTCAAGTCAAGCAGCACCAAGTGCCAGAATTACACGAGCGGAGTTAGATGCTGTAGTATTTGGATTATACCAGCAGATGGAAACTCAGAATGCTTTAATGCTTGAGAGGTTAAATGCATTGGTCGGAGCTAACCGTCAACCGGTGAATAATGAAGAAAACCTTGCAGATGATATTCATGATCCTGAAGAGAGGAATATTCCTCAAAAAGCAGCTAGCCCCGCCAAAGAAAAACCTCCTCAAGCTGGAGGATCGAGACCACAACCAACTCTCAGCGAACGTTTGCCTAGACAAACTTTCGAGAAAATGGCCGAAGTCTGTCCTGCTGATCCTTTAAATGATGAGGAATATCTTTCGGGCATGGTGTGAAAAACTATAAGAGAAAGCATGCAGAGGGATGAAGATGAGAAGGAATGGGGATTCGCTCCGAGCAAAACTCCATTCACTGAAAAGATTTTAAAGGCGGAATTCCCAAGGAAGTTTGTTCCTCCTACCATCCCGGCTTATAAGGAAACAAGCGACCCCAATCAATTCCTGTATAAGCATGATTGGCACATGACTGGTGCTAGAGCGTCTGATGAGATCAAATGCCGGTACTTTCCGGTATACTTGGAAGGAGTGGCTCTGCTCTGGTTCACAAAGCTTTCGGTCCGATCCATAGACCAGTTTGCCGATTTGACTCGGAAGTTTAAAGAGCAATTCAGGTTGTATGCTTCAAAGGCTAAGGATATTATGTCACTGTCGAGCCTGGAACAGAATCCTGGGGAATCTATTAGGTCTTTCTTGAACTGCTTCAACATAGCTTTGGCTGAAGTGGACAATGCAGAACCATGGATGGTCTTGACATACTTGATGAGGGCAATCGACAAATCAAGCGAATTTGGGAAGTGGTTGAAGATGAAAGAACTGAATTCGCTGGAGAAATTCTATAAGAAAGCTGATGAATTCATGCGCTTGGAAAACCTTCGAGCACCACTTAAAGTGGCACTGACAGAGGTTAAGAATAATACTACTTCTCCTACCAAAAAGGAATCCGAAAGTCAGAAAAGGGAGAATAATGGTGGGAAGAAACAGAAAGATATGAAGAAACCTCGCTTCTTAAAACCTTCAGATTTGACTCCTTTGACTGACACTTCGGAGAATATCTTTTTTGCTACCAAAGATGCAGTGGAATTTCCTAAACCGCCGGAGAAGAGAGTTAGCAAGAAAGCCGCTCAGAGTGGGAGATTCTGTCGGTTTCATAATCAACCCGGTCATGATACCAGCGAATGTTGCCATCTGAAAAGTTTAATTGAAGTACTACTTAGAGAGAACAAGCTGCAGCAATATGTTAAGAGAAGTAGAAATGATCCAACTTCATCTACTAAGGGCAGCAACTTCCTGCTCATCTATCTGGCTCGGGTGAGGGGAATACTATGCATGAATCGGAAAGGCGTGTTATCAATGTGATTATAGGAGGTCCTCACCCAGTAGGCAGAAGCTGGGGCGAGATGGAAAGATATGCCCGTGCCTTGAAGTATGTACCAGAAGAAGAGAGTGTTTTTGTGCTAGAAAATTAAGCACCTTTGAAACAGCAGAAAACTTCCAATGATGATATTGTGTTCAAAGCCAGGGACTCTATGGGTATTGAAGCTCCAACCATGGATCCCTTGGTCATCTCTGCAGGCATTGGGCCGGCTATTGTGAGAAGAGTGCTTGTAGATTGCGGCGCTTCTTGCAACATTCTCTTCAAAAAGACGTTTGGCCAAATGAAAATTCCGATGGCTGACGTTCAAGCCTCATCTCAGAAGATCGTTGGGTTTACTGGGGAACCGAAGCAGCCCATTGAACTATCGACTTGTTCGTGGGGCTTGGAGAGGGGCAGAAAAAGGTTGTTTGGAAACAGACTTTTGTAATTGTTGATGAATTTTCTACCTACAACGCCTTCCTAGGCCGACCAACTCTTGCGGCTTTTAAGGCAATTCTCGCTACGTGGTGCCTCACTATGAAATTTCCCTCGGATAATGGCATTGGAGTTATTAAAGGGGATCAGAATGCTGGGCAAGAATGTTATCTAATAGGGTTGCGTGAAGCGAGGAAGAGAAAGATGGGAAAAGATGCGGCAGCCCCAGTCTGCATCAAAGAACCAACCTTGTAGTAATTACAGGGTGGACCTTGCACTGGCGAGCATAGCGGGGCACAAAGAGAAATGGATCCCAGAAAAGCTAGTGCAGGGGAGAATAGAGTTGTGCCAGTGGAAGTAATAGTGCCAGTACCTGTTGACCCAAAAGATCCGAACAAAGTGGTGAATGTGGGTTCGCAACTTAATGTGACGGTTCAAAATTCCTTAATATCATTCTTGAAGGCAAATCTGGACGTATTTTCTTGGACTCATGCTGATATGTGCGGAATATCCCCAGAAATTGCAGTACATACTCTAAATATTGATCCGAAGTTTACACCGGTAAAACAGGAAGAAGAACCCAAGGTCCTGAAAGGTTAGCAGCATTGAAAGAAGAGGTAGACCGGCTTATGGAGAATGGTTTCATCAGGGTGTCTACTAATCCGAATTGGGTTTCAAATCCAGTACTGTTTAAGAAAGCTAATGGGAAGTGGAGAGTATGCATTGACCTTTCAGATTTAAACAAATCCTGCCCCAAAGACTGCTTCCCGTTACCCAAAATAGATCAGTTGGTGGATGGAACAACGGGGCATGAATTGTTATCCTTCATGGATGCTTACTCCGGATACAACCATATTATGATGCTTGAGCCGAATCAGGAGGACACAAGCTTCATCACCGATGTTGATATCTACTACTATAGAGTCATGCCCTTCGGACTTAAGAATGCGGGGGCACTTACCAAAGACTCGTCAACGCTATGTTCAAACCGCTGATTGGCAAAACTATGGAAGTTTATGTTGACGATATGTTGGTGAAGTCAAAGAAAGCGGTAGGCCATATGGGTCACTTGGCTGAAATGTTTGCAATCCTCCGAAAGTACGGAATGAAACTTCATCCTTTGAAATGTTCGTTTAGAGTGGAGTCCGGAAAGTTTCTGGGTTTCATTATGAGTGCTAGGGGCATTGAAGCTAATCCTACTCAGATTGCTGCCTTAAAAAAAGTAAAAGCTCCTAGAACGAAGAAGGAATTGCAAAGTCTTAATGGAAAAGTCGCTACTTTGAGTCGATTCATTTCCAAAGCTACTGATAAATGCATTCCATTGTTTGATGCACTGAAGAAAGGAAGGAAGAATTTTGACTGGACTCACGAATGCCAGAAAGCTTTCGATGAATTGATTCGTCATATGGAAATGCCTCCAATACTTTCTAAGCCCGACGATGGTGAGGATCTTTTCATATATTTGGCAATCTCATCTCATGCTCTTAGTGCAGTGTTGGTACGGGAAGACGCAAAAATTCAGCGGCCGGTCTATTATATCAGCAAGAGATTCATCAGGGCAGAGATGAATTATTCAAAATTGGAAAAGCTCGCCTATTGTCTACTGGTTGCATCAAGAAAGTTGAGGCCGTATTTCCAAGCTCATCCTATCAAAGTCCTCACTGATCAACCTCTAAAGCAAGTCCTGTTTCGTCCTGAGACTTCGGGTCGTCTTCTGAAGTGGAATATTGAACTCAGCCAATACGACATCACTTATCATCCCCGGAGAACAATCAATGGGCAAGCTTAGGCGGATTTCATCGCAGAATGTACAGATAAAGGTGATAGTGAGGAAGAAATGACTGATAATCCCGCAATTCCATGGAAATTATAGGTTGATGGTGCAAAAACGATTATTGTTTCGGAGCTGGGGTTGTTCTTGAAACCCCTGAAGGCCGTTCATTGTGCTATGCATTGAGATTGGAATTCCCTTCGACAAACAATGAAGCAGAATACGAAGCTCTTATTGCCGGCTTGAGAATTGCTAAAGAACTGAATGTCAAAGTGTTGCAGATCTTCAGTGATTCATAGCTTATTGTATGTCAAGTCAAGAAAGAGTTTCAAATTAAAGGAGGAAATCTTCCTGCTTATTTGTCAAGAGCTTGGGAACTTCTCGATGATCTTGAACATTTAAGATAAATCATATACCCCGGGAAGAGAACATGAAGGCAGATTCTCTCGCAAAGTACGCAAGCACTGGTGAAGCTCAATTATTGGGATTAGTTCCTGTAGAAGTCCTGTCAGCTCCAAGCACTGATGAGATGAATATTGACTGGATCATGACTATATCTCAAGAACAAGAATCATGGATGACTCCTATAATGGAATATCTGCTCAACGGTTCTCTACCAGAAAGTTCAAAAGAATGACAGAAGTTACTAAGAAAAGCCTCCATATACATAATTCAAGATGCTGATTGTATAAGCGGGGATTCTCAATGCCATTACTCCGATGTGTGACCAAGGAAGAAGCTAAGACAATTCTAGCTGAAATACACGGGGGAGAGTGTGGAGACCATTCAGGTGGTCAAACTCTAGCAAAGAAAATTCTACATTATGGGTATTTTTGGCCAGATATGAATCGTGATGCTGCAAGCTATGCCCGAAAATGTGACCGATGCTAGAGATTGGCAGAAATTCCAAGAGCGCCTTCCACCGAGATAACACAGATGGTCAGTCCGTGGCGATTTGCTATTTGGGGAATATATCTCATTGGGCCTTTGCCAACCGCCAAATCCGGAATCAGATATGCTATTGTTGCTGTTGATTATTTTACTAAATGGGCTGAATCTGAACCATTAGCTACTATTACCTCTAAAAAGATGATAAACTTTGTAACTAAGAATATCATATGCAGGTATGGTGTGCCTCAAAAGATAATCACAGATAATGGAACCCAATTCGAAAGTGAAGAGTTCCAAAATTTTTGCAAGCGATTCAAGATCCAGAAAAGCTTCTCAGCATTGGCTCATCCTCAGTCAAACGGGCAAGTGGAAGCAGTAAACAAAATTATCAAATCGACCATCAAAAAACAGCTGGAAAAAGAGAAAGGTGGTTGGGTCGATAAGCTTCCACTAGCACTATGGGCATATAGAACTACCCACAAAACTGCAACCGGGCACACTCCATTTTCATTAGCATATGGATCAGAAGCAATGATTCCAGTGGAAGTAGAAGTCCCTTCACATAGAAGAATTCATTCCAACCAAGATGAAAACGAAGAGTTGCAACTTAAAGCACTTGACTTCCTTGATGAAAAAAGGGAAGAGGCTCAACTCAGAATTGCAGCCCATCAGCAAAGACTTGCCAGGCATTTCAATTCCAAAGTTCGCCAACGCAGCTTTGAGATTAGAGATCTAGTCATGAAAAGGGTCATGACAGCAACAGGAGTGTTGGCGCCAAACTGAGAAGGGCCATATGTCATAGGCAAAAAACTTCTGGACGGCACTTTCAAACTGACAACTGTCGAAGGAGATCCAATTCCAACAGCTTGGAACAGCAATCACTTGCGACCATATTTTGCTTAAAAGCTTTGCTGAAGTACTGTAAAAGAATTATGAATGTATGATTCTTGTATTGAAAGCCACTGTAAAGCTAGTGCAAGTGAATAATAAGAACTATAAAGTGGATGTAGGCCCAGTTCTTGGCCGAACCACTATAAATCTTGTGTTCTCTACTATGATAAACTGCTTGTTTTATTTCGATATATAAATTACTTCAATTGTATTGCTAAAATGTCGATGTAATATTGCAGCCCATTAAAACAAAGCTTACCCATCATAAGATGAAGCGATCCCTGACATCACTCAACAAATGAATGTCTAGCCACAAAAATTCCAGACTCAAATCCTATATAAGAAGTGCTTCAAGCAAACAGTTAGTGGTTCCGCCAGATGTAGACCATTCCTAACTAATTGTGATCGTTTGTGCAAACAAATATTCGATTAATTTGCCTGTGTCTGCCCCTGCATACTCATTTAACAATGAAGTACAATTCTTTGGATAGAATAAGCTACTTGCAAAAGAAAGGAATGTGTGCTTGGAAATGATAACAGGGAACCGCTGATTTGAGCAAATGGCGAAAAGACATGGGCGAGCAGGCAGCAACAGCAAAAGACCTCCTCGGAGGCACAAGCCCTCTTCGGAGGCACAACTCTTAGGAGGATAAAGACGTCTAATAGGACTTTCCAGAAAAAGAAAGTTCTCTTTCTCAACAAAAAGTTGTGGAATGACCGGTGGCACAGGACACTCGTTAACTAATTGAGAACGTTTGTGAAAACAAACAATCCAAGTAACTTGTGTCCGCCCCGTCAATCCATCCATCCGAGAGAAGGAAACTTCCAGGCAAAAGCCCTACTCGGAGGCACACATTTCACCGTGATCTGAACTAAAACTTCACACGAGTTGAAAGGTGAAAAGACCTCTTCGGAGGCACGCATTCCACCAAGATCTGAAATAAAACTTCACAAGTGCTGGAATGTGAAAAGCCCTCTTCGGAGGCCCATTTCAGCATAGTTAAAATGCTAAAAAACCTCTTCGGAGGCACACATTTCACCGCGATCTGAAATAAAACTTCACACGAGTCAAAATTTGAAAATCCATCTTCGGAGGCCCACTTCCTAGCGAACAAGAAAAAAATAAAAGCCTCTCCCCAGAGGCAGAAACAAAATAAGCCCTCTCTCCAGAGGCACACAAACAAAAATGCCCTCTTCCCAAAGGCACAATCAAACAAAAGCCCTCTTCTGAGGCACAAACAGGTCAAAGCCCTTTTTCGGAGGCCCTCTTTACCACGAAGGAAAATTCACTTGCCAAAAAATAAAAGTGACTTTCTCCAAAAGTGAAGTGTAAAAACTTCGCAACCAAAAAAAAGAAAAAAGAAAGAGAAGACTTCTCCAATACGAGGTGCATTCTACTAAATCAGAAAAATATTTCCTTAAAACGAAAATATTATCCTATAAAGTACAGATGCAAACCTCCTTCAAATGGAGAAGTTATTCTCTAAAGAAAAAGTACAAGTCTTTTCGAAACAGAAGAGTTGTTCTCCAAAATTTTGCCGATGTGAAAGAGATTGCAGTAAACCATGGTATGAGGGCAATATAATATAGTTGCGAAAATAAAAACAATGCTCGGGCAACATACCATAGGTTTACTACAACATCACACAGAGAAAATAAAGAAAATTGTATGAAAAAGAAGAATAAATGCATTCTCAAATACAGACAGAAGTTTTTACAAGTAAAAGAATCATTTTATTCCATGCTATAATTTTTTTTATACATGTGCAGGTCTCAAAACAATAGAAGGCTGAATAACACTTGGCGCTTTCACTACAGGAGAAGAGAAGTTCAAGTCAGTATCTCTCATAAAAAGAGGAGAAAGTGGTGCGTCAAGATTTAAGTAAGAATCAAAAAGTTCAACAAGCTCATGTAAAGAAAACAAGCAGTCCCCTTGAGCAAAATCAACATTGAGGTTACCTGGAGAAGTATACTTTACTATATCAACTTC
This sequence comes from Allium cepa, assembly GCA_030765085.1. Taxonomy (NCBI): domain Eukaryota; kingdom Viridiplantae; phylum Streptophyta; class Magnoliopsida; order Asparagales; family Amaryllidaceae; genus Allium; species Allium cepa. Next base: position 602,046,888 of record CM060945.1, on the reverse strand, counting down.
GAAGTCCTACGCTTCAGCGCTTTCTTGAGTCTCATCTCCAGTGTGGGCGGTGGCACTTTCCACAACAGCCTTAGCAGGAGGAGGATAATGTGAACTGGAACCAGTAATATCGATATCGGCCGAAACTGAAGGTAGAACTGGGTCGGTTGAGATTGTCTTTCCTAAATGTTCCCCTTCTGTCATTTCGGCTCTCTCTTTGGCGAGTTGCTCTTTTCCCCTGGCAAGAGCGGCACATGCATCATCATCTAGATAGTGCTCCATTAAATCTACTTCGTCATATCCGGCTCCTCCAAGCATATCAAGTATGGCCTCCTACACTTTGGCCAAAGTGATTTCATACTCCGGTCCCAAAAACTTAAGGCTACCGTGCCCCCGAACACTATGGATTTAAAACTCGAATAGAGTGGAGCTGACTTCGGCTTTAGTTGCCATATGAGATTCTTCGGCTGCAACTTTGCCGGCAATAGCTTCATCATGCTCCTTTTCAGCTTCAGAAAGTCGAGCTTTGAGCAGTTCAATCCCCAAGTTCTGGGAGTTGGTTTTTTCTCGCAGTTGAGCAACATCAGCACGGTAGTTTTCTACAGCTTGCTGCTGAGCTTCAAATTTAGCTTCAGCATCTCTCTGTGTCGTATGAGCACCTCTCACTTGTTTTTGAAGCACTTCTTCTCTCTGAGAGTAGGAAGTGGAAGAAGTGGCGAGCTCTTCCTTAAGTTTTTCAACTTCTGCTTCAAGCTTCTCATTATAAGCGGCAATACTCTTCATTTCGGCATCATGTTGATCGAGTGTTTTCTGCCACTCAGATTTGTCATTTTCCATAGTCAGCATGGCTTCAAGGTTTGCGCGATTCACTCTTTGAAGCTCGTTAACGAGTTTCTGCCAGCTAGACATTCTCTCGATATCGAGTTTGACGGCATTAAGATTTCGCAACATGGCTTGCTTATCAATCGGGACCAAGTAAAGATCGAAGCGTACTCCCTTTAAACACCAGTGTGGGAATCGGCTTTTAAGAGTAGCCGAACCCTGTCCAACTTGATAGGGGTCCCTACTTATGACGGTTTGAATATCATCTCTTCGAAGGGGGGACAGCCGGAAGGAATTTCCAAAGAGACGGGAGCAGCGGGCTTTTCAGAGAGTTCGGAGGTCAGTTTTTTCACCAAGTTTGGCACGTTTACTCGGGTCCTCGGTGACGTGGCTTTTTCCCTTGTCATCACGGGACTTTCGCTTGTGGTAATCATCCTCTCTCTAGGAAGAATCATGTCGTTCATCCCGTCTCCCGTAGCGCTCTTCATAAGCTCGCTTCTCACGAGCCTTCCTCGCAGCTCTTTCTTCGTCAGTTTCCCAAGAGGCAGGAAGATACCTCCTGGGGTCATAAGAACCACGCTTGCCATAACGCTGGAAATCGTCGTAGTAAGAGCCACTTCTTCCCATTGGAGAACCTGAAAATGAAGAAAAATAAACTCAAAAATCTTCAAAGCTAGGAAGTTGAACGCATATAAGTGCTAAAAAGTCCTAAGTGTGTGTAACGTGCAAACTACGCGCATCGAACTACGAACCACTCCTGGGTTGGGAGGTGATGATGGATTTTACAACCAGTGTCAACTCTTGGGCTGATGGAGTTTGTTGCAGAACGGATGTCGCTTCAACTTCCGGAGAAGTAACTTTAGCAGTGATAGGATCATCATTAAAAAGCTCCTATGAAGTAATCATCAGGTCGCTCAACCCCTCAAAAGTATCATCACCGCTGTGCCTAGCGGGACTTGTTCTCTCAGCTCCTTCGTCACCAGATTTCCTGGGTTGTTGGGGAGGCTCCCCTTCTTCGATGACCGGGCAAGTGCACGTTTTCCAGATGATCCCACAACATCAATTGAAGTAGAACACTTTACTAAGGAAGCCTCAACAGTATGTTCTTTCGGTGTATGTTCTCCAACGCAAACTAGGGCATCTGATGTTTCTAATGGAGAATCAGGGACTTCATGAGGTTGAGTAGAATGGGAGGGGTGCAGAAGCCCGTATTAGTGAAGAAGTTCATCTTTCAGCAGAAACTTAATACTTCTTTCCTCAACCGCCACGACGCTTAATCTTTCAAAAGTCGTTTTGTGACTGGGATTTCTAGAGGGAGGAGAAAGTGCTGTAAAAGAAAGGAATGAGACTAGCACTTAGCAATTCGGATCTCAAATAATTCAGAAAATGGAAAGAACGAGGATGAGCAATCTTACCTCCTATTATCCAGATGGCATAAAACCCTGGGGGGGCAACGAACGAAAATGAATTGATTCAGAAAAACCTTAGCACTTTCGGAAAGATCGGTGATAAGTTTATGATTTCTGGCACTTCTCACTAGTATAATGGAGGGGTGGTCTTTATTCTTTGCGAATGTGCATAAGTAGCATATTTCTTCGAAGATCGGAAGATGGTTAAGGGTCCTCCTGAATAAAACACACAATCCCATCAGGATGGCGTAGCCATTGGGATGCAGTTGAAAGGGAGAGATGGTTAGTCGGAAAAGGAGTTGATGAAGAAATTCATTGAAAGGAGGAATGGCACCACAAAGGCACATCTGACGGTTGACGGCGACAAAACCGAGAGGTGGCCTGTCAGCAGTATCATTTGGCCCAGGGAGTATAGCATCCGCTTCGGCAATCCCAAATTGAATACGTAATTGGTTGAATGCCCGCTGACTCAGGGTAGTTGGAGTTCTTTCCGGAGGATTATCCAATGGGGTGGTTATCGAGAAGACTCCTTCAGATTGCTCGATTATCTCTTCTTGAGAAGACATTCTACACAAGGAAGTGGGTATTCAGATATGAAGGTGCACGTTTCCTAAATGTGTGAAGTGTTGTGCAGAACTAATAAAATGACAAGCAAATATAACTGAAATTAAACTAACAGGCATTTGTCAGTTACAAAGTTTCAGGTTTTGTTGTTTTAAGTCCAAATGCAAGTGCAGTATTGATGCAAACAAATCAGTTTTAATTGATTAATATTGCTTTGCTTTAATACTTCACTTGAATTTGTTGATTCATAGCACTTCACAAAATTTCTTTACGTTGATTATCTTTTATCGACTAATCTGTCATTCGTTGTGGGCAATCAATGGCAATATATTTGCCTTAGTTTTCTGCAAATGTTGTGTTGAGCAGGTTGTTAGCTTACAAGTGAATATAATCTGTATAGAAGTGCAGCAAGGTTCAAACAATTCCAAGTTCAGACAGTTCAAGACATGCGAGTTCAAGTTGAAAATATGCTTCAGGACATGCAAAGCATTTTTTTTAAACCAAGTGTTAGCTCGTCCATGACCTAAAATCTAGGTCGCGGGTTAACTTAGGTCGTTAATTCTTTATTCAAAAGAGAATAAAGCCTCAGGTCAGAATGACGCAAAATTGTTAAGTCCTAGCTCGGCCGAACGACCTTAAAAGCTAACGACCTAACTTTTTCTTAAGTCGCCCATGATTTTACGACCTAAGCTAGCACGGGTTAAAAGATATCGGAGCACACGACCTAACTCTTAGGCGTATACTTCGAGGGGCAATTGTTAACCCTCTTCTATCAACGACCCTATGATCTAGAGAGAGTACCGACCTAACGACTCAACTAGTCAGCGACCTACCGAGCACAATGATCTTGCAACCTAAGGCCCACGACTTAACAATCTATAACAGGCTGCGACCTAAGGAGTTAAAGCGGCAGCGACCTAGTAACTAAATGAAGGCAGAGCGACCTAAGAATGGAGCGGTCTTAACGACCTAAAGAGCTTACGACCTAAGGGCTCCTACAACACAGCGACCTAATGGAATATTGGACTTAACGACCTAAAAAGAGTTCAGATGCCTTGTAACCCAATGGAGTGACATAATGTCAGTTGAAGAGCACCGCGACCTAACAAGCCAAGAAGCTCAGCGACCTAAGGGTTGAACGACCTAGCGAGTTAGTAAGGGGAGCAACCTAACAGGGAAGAAGTTGTGTAGCGAGCTAAGGTGTGACGACCTATTCCTAAGTCGCTCACGACCTAAACATACCAAAGGAGCTTCATATGCCGCTTCCTACCTAGGTCGGCCACGACCTATGACTTGTTAGTTTATCCAGAATGATCAAGTATACCATATTTGAGCCGTAAACCACTCGCACTAGGTCGCGGATGACCTACGACCTATCCAAGTCAAGCCACTCCCACTAGGTCGCGGATGACCTACGACCTATCCAAGGTCGCTTGCGACCTGTAACCTAACGCCGAACTCTCCTATAAATATCCTGCCTACTCGAACTAAAAAGGGGATCTTTTTGGCTCATTTTTGCAACGCCGATACTCTACTGAATTCTCTACTCACTCGACACTTCAAACACGAAAGGCATCTCGACAAAGTTCAAGAGGAAATCTAACACAACCGACATGAATTCAAAGACTTCTTCTACATCGGAGTTGTAGTTATTTGTCCCATCGGTGTTGTAACCAAAGATTGTTGTAAAGTTGTAATTGATTCAGCAATAAAGAAGATTAAAGTGGATGTAGGCTTAACCTGAAGCCGAACCACTATAAAACTATTGTCTTTTACTGCTTTCTCTCTGACTTTTCTATTTGTTTCTAGTTCCCGTATTCACGGGTGGTGCTTTTACTTAATCTTTATTTACACCGGGGTGTTAGCATTCAATTTTAAGCGTTAACATATACTTTAACACATTTAAGTTAAAAACTACTTCAATACTTTAATAAAAATGTATTCTTTAGGAATATTTAAAATGCGGTTACTTTATAAAATATAAAACTAGATTTTCTCTTTTTAAAACACAATACCAAGTAATCTTTAAATAATTACTACGGTGATAGAAGTGAAAAATATTTACATTAGAATTTAAACATTTAGAAATAATAAATTTTCTAAAACATGTTTTTTTCTATACAACATTAAAACTTTTTAATTTATATTTAAAAATTTGCTTTGAAAATGTATTGGCTATCCAAGGAAATACGCTTCCCTTCACATCCTTTAAAAATAAATCACTATTTATTTTTAAACAAATTTCTCATTCGTTTAATAAATTCTCATCGTGAATTTATTTTTCCAAATATCCACTGATATATTATTTCGCTTTTATAAACCCAGTTTACAAAATTTCATAGTCATATTCTACTTTAAATTTCCAATTTCAAACACTTTAATCATTTTCCAAATTGGTTTCCAATTTACTCCATTTGAAATAAATTCCTTTACTTACTCGTTTATTTCAAAACCCTTTGACTTCAGATTTTATATTCCTTAATTATGATTTAAAATCCTTTAACTGGAAACAACAATTTTAGATTTCCCCAAAATCTTTCTATATTCTTTTAAATTAATTCAAACCTCGAATTTTTAAAATAAATTCTTTATTTTTTCAACATAACATCACTTAAGTTTAAAATTCATTATTTCTCTATTTATTCAAAATCCCTTTTTCATACATAGAATTTATTAGGATTTAAAAACCGCTTTTATTCCTTTCCAATTCCTTCTTATTTTTATTCAAATTCTTTATAATTATTTTACTTAAAAATTCACTCTTCTATTTCCAATTATCAATATAGTTCGTCACAGGATGTCAAATAATCATAACAGAGAATATTAAATAATCTAAATAAATGTTGAGGAATTCAGTTGAATCCCTCCAACCTATTTCCCTGCATCCACAGGCATTAGCACAATATAAAATACCTATTCCACTTCGAGGTGGAATAACCCAGTATATGGGATTTATAAAATATCATCCGCTATTATGCGGCGCATAGGGTCTCATCCGCTATATAATGTGGGAAATCAATCGCTCCAATATATACGATATATATACTACTATATATAATATAGCACAACCAATCAATTCAATCATTCAACCACTTATTTAAATTTAACCATTTAAATTTAAATAGCAACAAGATGAGAGAGATTAACTCACCTTTTATTTTTCTATTTGCAATCCATTCCAAACTGGCTTGCTTCCATGATTTAAAACATTATATAAACAATTATTCAATTTATTAATATTCGAAATGATCAAGCAATTAATTGCCATTTATTCAACTTAACTAAAATTAGTTTTAAACTAATTTTCCTTTTGATAAATTATTATTTAAACATCTTTAATTGACTAATTATTTAATTTAAACAAATACCCTTTTAAAATCTTTTAGTATCTAAAATAATTTGGATAAGAAATTAAACCATTTAATCTTTATAATATGTTTTTTTAAATAAGTATTAACTGAAATATATATATATATATATATATATATATATATATTCAAAACCCCTCTTCAAATTTGCATGCACTAAAATATTATCCTATATGCATTAAAAATCAATCTTTATACACCTTACGACTTTTTAAAAATATCCTAAATTTCCAAAAATCTTCTATAAGTTGAATTCAAATAGAAATAAATTATATATCTTACTATGAATATGTTAATGTAGAAATCTGACGCTAACACCCTGATGCAGATAAAGCAAGTGTGAAAGCACCACCCGATAATACGGGAATAAAAAATAAGCAGGTAAATATCAGAAAGACAGTAAAAGACACAGTTTTTATAGTAGTTCGGCTAATAGTCAAGCCTACGTCCACTTTATATCCCTTTATTGCTGAATCATGTACAAGTTGTACAACTTTCTTCAATTACAACACACTTTAGACTAGTAGATCAAACTTTGATGGAGAATAATCTTTCGAATCCATGTTGAATGATGTAGATTTTCTCTTGAAGTTTGTAGTAGTGTCCTTGGTGTTTGGAGTACTTGAAGTGCTGTTTGAGTTGAGAAAATGACAGAGTATCGGCGCTTCAAGAATGAGCCGAAAGATCCCCCCAATGTTGGAGCTTACACTGTATTTATAGGAGTTTTTCGGTTATAAGTCGTAGGTCGAAAGCTGCGACTTAAAGTAAGTCGTGGGTCGAAGGTTGCGACCTAAAGTAGGTCGTAGGTTGAGGGTAACGACTTAAGGTGGGTCGTAGACCACATGTGAGCGACCAAGCAGAGGGAAGCTTCGGCCCTTCGCGGTAACACTGGTCTTCTTCTGGATGAAGTACTAGGTCGTGGGCGACTCAGGGGAATGGTTGGCGACCTTACAGCGCTAAGATATCTGATATAGCGACCTAAGCTAACTCGTTAACCAACTATGTCGCATAACCCATTAGCTCATTAGGTCGATGCCCCTTAGGTCGCTAACTCGCTTCTTACTCTAGGTCGCTAAGCCGCCAGGTCTATTAGGTCGCCGAGTCGTAGCTACCTGTAAGCCGTTAGGTCGTCCAATCCTTAAGTCGTTAGGTCGTCCAATCCTTAAGTCGTTAGGTCGTCCAATCCTTAAGTCGTTAGGTTATTTTCAAAGCGGAGTTAACACTTGCCCCTCGAAGTACACGCCTAGGTCGTAGGTCGTGTGCTTCGACTTAACTCTGTTAGGTCATTAACAACCAAAGAGATAGCTTAACTCGCATATCCATTTGCCTCTGCCTTATATAACTATTAACTCGTTTCTTTCCCCTTACTTAACTGCTCCTACAACCCTTTCTGCCATTAGCAATTTCTCAATTCTCCAAAGGCAAATCTGCTCCAATCAAGCTGTTGATTCATCCCTACTTTCACATCGTGTAAGTGAATTCAACTTTTATTCAGCCATGATCACCTTCGAACCTTTAAACTTCCATAGTCTCATCCGATCCACCTTCATGTGCCTCGCTTCACTTTCGATCGCAATGAGCTATGCTGCTGTTGCGATTCGTGGGAGAAAAACAGTGAGATGGATTCGAGATGATTTGAATCGGAGTTGGGTGAGGTGGTGTTATGAACAACGGACTTAGCGGAGAGGATGATGAATTTTCGTTATTTAGGTGATAACGGGCTATCGGGTTGGAGAAGAGTTAGCGGGTTAAGGAGATAACTTGAAATTGCCAAATAATCACCAGAATCGACCTAACAGATCTTGGATGACCTTGAAATTCTTGTGATTTAGCTGATTTGCACGGTTTTCGAATCGACCGACCTAAGAACTTTCTGCGGCCTTACTTGCACGCGACTTGACTCTTTAGGTCATGTTAGTTTCCTGACGACTTAGGACTTAATCAGTTTTATACTATCTTGGTTTGAAGCTTTGTGACTTGCCCTTTAGGTCGTGTGAGCGACCTAGGCTTTAGGCCATGTAAACGACTTAAGATTTGAACAGTTTTTCACTGTCAAACTACTTCTTGCGACTTAATGTGCTAAAACGACCTTAGTGCCCGCGACTTAAATTGCGCACGACTTAACTCACTTGCGACTTATCATTTCTACGGCTTAGGCTTTAGTTCGCGGCCGAGCTAGGACTTGGATGATTTTGCACTGCCGAGAAGCTTCTTGCGGCTTATACATATCTCGCTTACTTGTTAGGTCGTGTACGACCTAGGACTTGAGCGAATCCTCACTGCCTTGACTTGAAGCCTTTTAATTTGAACTTTGAACTGTCAAGATAACTTGCATGACTTTGCTATGCTTGCTTAACAGATTATACCAAATTTGACGCTAATAACCTGTTATACACAACATTTGCAGAAAACTAGGGCGAGCATACTGTCATTGACCGCCCACATCGAATGACAGATTAGTCGATAAAGGATAATTAACTCAACTTAAGGAAATTGTATGAAATGCTGTGAGCCAACAAATTCAAGTGAAGTAGTAAAGCAATGTTAATCAACTAAAGCTAATTTGATTGCATTAATACTGCACTTGTACTTGGATTTAGAGCAACAAGTCTCGAAATTTAACAATTGACACATGTTCATTAGTTTAATTTCAGTTATATTTACTTATCACTTCATTAGCTTTACACAACACTTCACACATTTAGGAAACGTGCACCTTCACATTTGAATATCCAGTTTCTTGTGTAGAATGTCTTCTCGTCAAGAGGAAGAAGTAGTACAAACCGGAGAGGCCCTCCCGATGGCTGGTCCACTGGTCAACCCACCAGAAAGAACTCCAACTACCCTGATTTACCGGGTGTTCAACCAGTTACACACCCAATTTGGGATTGTGGAAGCAGATGCTATTTTCCCTGGGCCAAATGATTTTGCCGATAGTCCTCCCTTCGGGCTTGTTGCCGTTAACCGCCAAATGTGCCTTTGTGGTGCCATTCCTCCTTTCAACAATTTTCTCCAACAACTCTTTCGTCGATTGGCTATTTCTCCTTTTCAATTGCACCCCAATGGTCTACGTCATTTTGATGGGATTATGCGTTCTCTTCAGAAGGACGCTTGACTGCCTCCCATGCTTTGAAGAAATCTGCTGTTTATGCACATTTGTGAGAAGTAAAGACCATCCTTCCATTATATATGTGAGAAGCGCCAGAAACCGCAAGCTTATCACTGATCTCTCTGATAGCGCTTATGGTTTCCTAAACCAATTCTTCTTTGTCTGTTGCCTCTAGGGAATTTACGCTATCTGGAGAGTAGGGGGTAGGCTTTCTTATCCCCATTCTTTCCTTTTCTGAGCTTTGCGAGATCCATATTGCTAAATGTTAACTTCGCTTTCTACTTTTGCAGTCCTTCCTCCTCCTTGTAGAGATCCAAGCCACAAGCAGATTTTTGATAGACTGAACGCTGTGGTTGTTGAGGAGAGAAGTATAAAATTTCTTCTGAAGGTTGAATTCCTACATCAGTTCCGACTTTTACACCCTTCCCGCTCTACTCAGCCTTATGAAATTCCTGATTCTCCGTCTGAAACACCGGATGTCCCAGTTTCTGCTGAGGAGCCTACACTGAAAGAAACTGCTCCTGAGGCTTCTCTAGTGAAGTGCTCTACTTCTACTGATGTTGCGGGGTCATTTGGCAAATTTGCACTTGCCCCGGTCATTGAAGAAGAAGAGCTTCGAGAATCTCCCCAACATTCAGGGAAGTCCGGTGATGAGGGAGCTGGGAAAACAAGTCCTGTCAAGCAGAGCGGGGATGACACCTTTGAAGGGTTGAGTGACCTGTTTATCACCTCACAGGAGCTCTTTAAAGATGACCCTGTTACCACTAGGGTTTCTTCTTCAGTAGTTGAAGCAACTTCTATCTTGCAACAGATTCCTTCGACTCAAGAGTTGACGTTAGCTACTACACCCATCATTTCTCCGCAAATAAGGAGTGGTTCGTAGTTTGACGCGCATAGTTCGCACGTTACACACACTTAGGATTTTTCAGCATTTATATGTACTCTCATACACTTTACTTCCAGGATTTTCAAGTTTCGCCTCTTTTTCATTTTCAGGTTCTCCAATGGGGTGTAGCGGTTCCTATTATGACGACTTTCAACGGTACGGAAGGCGTGGTCAGTATGATTATAGGTGCTATCTTCCCGCCGACAGGGAAACTGATGAAGAGAGAGCTGCTCGAAAAGCTCAAGAAAGAAGAGTGTATGAAGAAAGGTATGGAAGAAGGGATGAGCAACACGACTCTTCTCGCAGAGGCGACGACTCTCATAAAAGAAAAACTTATGACGATAGAGGAAAGAGCCATGACATCGGAGACCCAAGCAAGCGGGCCAGGCTTGATGAAAAGACCACATCTGCAACTTTAGAAAAAGCTGCTGCTCTCACTTCTCTTAAAATTCCTTCAATGTCTCCTGCCCTTGAAGGAGCCGACATTCAGACACTTCTCGGCAGACCCTCGTATCAAGTTGAAAGAGGTCCGCCAACCCTTCAATGTCGGTTCCCACATTGGTGCTTAAAGGGAGTCCGCTTCGACCTTGACTTGGTTCCCATCGACAAAGAGGCCATGCTACGAAATCTTGACACTGTTAAACTTGATATTGAGAGAATGTCAGGTAGGCAAAAGCTCATCGATGAGCTTCAGAGGATGAACCGGGCCAACCTTGAAGCTATGCTGACGATGGAGAACGACAAGTCTGAATGGCAGAAAATTCTTGATCAACACAACACCGAAATGAAAAACATTGCTGAGTACAACGAAAAGCTTGAGGCAGAGGTTGAGAAACTTAAGCACGAGCTCGCTACTTCTTCCACCTCTTATACTCAAAAGGAAGAAGTCCTTCAGAAGCAAGTTCGAGATGCTAATGCCGCTCAACGGTATGTCGAAACCCGACTTGAAGCTACACAAAAGACGGTGGAAAAATATCGTGCTGACTTTGTAGAGTTACGGGAGAAAGCTAACTCCCAGGACTTAGAAATCATGAGGCTGAAAGCTCAATTACTAAAGACTGAGAAAGAACGTGATGAGGCCATGGCTGGGAAGAAAGCCGCTGAACAATCTCATGAAGAGACAAAAGCCAACATTAGTTCTACTCTGTTTGATTTTTATGTCCAAAGCGTCATGGGGCGTGGCAGCCTTGCATTTTTGGGGCCTAAGTATGAAATCACTTTGGCTGAAGTGTTGGATGCTGTAATGGATATGCTAAGAGGTGTCGGTTATTCTGAAGATGAACTTGAGGCGCATTACTTTGATGACGAAACTCGTGCTGCTCTTGCCAGGGGAAAGGAGCAGCTTGCTAAAGTATGAGACGAAACGATGGGAGGGGAGCATCCGGAGAAAGAAGCACCTTTAATTGCTCCTGTCCCTCCTTCGACTTCGGCCAACATTGATATCATGGGCTCCGGTTCCCATTCTCCGCCCACGGCTAAAGTCATAACTGAAATTACAAGCGCACAGGGTGGAGATGAAGGTGAAGAAAGCACTGAAGCACAAGCTTTTGAAATTAACGTCAGAAAGCCAACTTTTCCAGGTAACCTTAAGGCTGAACTTGCTCAAGTAAACTGCTCATTTTCTTCGTATGAGTTTGATGAGCTTCTCGATAATTTCGTAAATCCCTTTATCTCCTCTCTTTACTGATTTTAACTCCTTTTCTTCTGTAGAGAAAGTGCCGAGCATTGCTCAGACTTCGCCTCCTCCGGTTATTCCTCCCCCGTCTCTTCAGGTGACTCCTCCTTCTGCCTCTCAACCGGGATCACAAGAGGAGCAAATAGTAGCTCTCCAAGACTTGGACGATCCCATCGCTTCTTAAGAACATAGGGGAGAAGAAACCGAGGAGGGCGAAAAGACTCCGGAACTAACTGGCTCTGACGATATGCCGTTGGCCACACTTTTTACTCCAGGAAGCGGGTCTTCTCCTAAGAAAAGGGGGACATGCAGAGTCTCAAAGAAGAAAGAAGCTTCAGCTGGCGAGGAAAAAGCAGAAACAAGTCCGATCGTCGCCCCTTCTCCTTCTTCTCCTACTCTTCCAAGCCGGCGTAGGAAGTTGGTCATCCGGCCTGGTGCTGGCTCAAAAGGTGGAGGGAAGAAGAAATGATGGCTTTGGTCCTGTGCTTTTTATCTCGCTCTTTGCTTTTTTGCTCATATATAAGCTTGTGTTGACTGGAGATTGTGCGGGTACCAGTCCTCGCTTTCTTTTACTTTGAAACCTGCATATGTATAAAATTCTCATAGTATGGAATAAAATGGTTCTTTCACTTATACAAATTTCTGTCTGTATTTGAGAACACTTTTATTTTTTGATTCCATGCAAGTTTCTTTATCCTCTTTATGTGAAGTTGCAGTAAACCTATGGTATGTTTCTTGAGCATTGTTTTCTTATTATATTGCCCCCATACCATGGTTCATTGCAATCTCTTTCACACTGGCCAACTCTTCTGTTTCGAGAAAACTTGTACTCTTTCTTTAGAGAACAACTCTTCCATTTGAAGGAAGTTTGCATTTGTACTTTATAGGATAATATTTCCATTCTAAGGAAACATTTTTCTAATTTAGTAGAATGCACTTCATATTGGAGGAGTTTTCTCTTTTTTTTTGTTGCGAATTTTTACACTTCATTTTTTTGAAAAAAAATGCCCTTTTGCTTTGGCAAGTGAATTTTACTTCATAGTACAGTGGGCCTTCCGAAAAAAGGGCTTCGACCTGCTTGATCCTCCGAAGAGAGTTTTTTGCTTGATTGTGCCTCTGGGAAGAGGTCTTTTTTTTTTATTGTGCCTCTGGGAAGAGGTCTTTTTGTTTCAGCCTCTTGGGAGAGGCTTTTATCTTTTCCCTGTTCGCTGGGAAGCGGGCCTCCGAAGAGGGCTTTTCAAATTTCGACTTGTGTGAAGTTTTATTCCAGATCACGGTGAAATGTGTGCCTCTGAGTAGGGCTTTTGCTTGGAAGTTTGGAGTTTCTTTCTCTTAGTTGGATGGATTCATGGGGCGGACATGAGTGTTATGTGCCACCGATCAGTCCGCAACTTTCTGTCCAGATAGAACTCTCTTTTTTTGGCGAGGCCCGCTCGAGGTCTTCTAGCATTTCAACTATGGTGAAATGGGCCTCCAAAGAGGGCTTTTCACATTCCAGCACCTGTGAAGTTTTATTTAAAATCTCGGTGGAATGCGTGCCTCCGAGTATGCCTGGAAGTTTCTTCCTCATGGTTGGCTGGATTCACGGGACGGACGCAAGTTACTTGGACGCTTGTTTGCGCAGATTGTCTCAACTAGTGAACAAGCGCCTTGCCTTCCACTTGGGAAGGTGCCTCCGATCATCATATGGATTCACGGGGCGGACGCAAGTTATTGGAAGCTTGTCTGCGCAAACTGTCTCAGTTAGTGAACAAGCGCCTTGCCTTCCAGTCAGGAAGGTGCTCCTGGTCATTCCATACCAATTTTTTTTGTTGAGAATGTCTTTTGTCATTCCCCGTTTGAGGTCTTTATCCTCCGAAGAATTGTGCCTCCGAAGAGGTCTTTTGCTGTCTGATGCTTGCTCGCCCATGTCTCTTTGCCATCTATTCATATCGGCGATCCCCGTTATCTTTTCCAAGTACACTTCCTTTTTAGTTGCCAACAATTTCCTTTATCCAAAGAAGTATACTTCATAGTTAAGCGAGTTGGTGGAGGCAGGCACAGGCTATTTAACTGGATGCTCATTTGTTCAAACATCCACAATTAGTTAGCAAGGGCCCACTTCCAGCAGAATCACTAACTTTTTGTTTGAAGCACTTCTTCCGTAGGATTTGAGTATGGAAATTTTTATCAGCTTAGCGTTTGCTTGTTGTGTGATGTCGGAGATTGCTTGGTCTTGTGACGGGTAAGCTTTGTTTTTATGGCCTTCATTATTAGATCGACATTTTAGTAATACAATTGACGTATGTTATATATCGAAATAAAACGAAGCAGTTTATAATAGTAAGGAACACAAGATTTATAGTGGTTCGGCCAAGAACTGGGCCTACATCCACTTTATAGTTCTTATTATTCACTTGCACTGGCTTTACAACGGCATTCAATACAAGAATCATACATTCATCATTCTTTTACAGTATTTCATCAAAGCCTTTAAGTAAAATATGGGCGCAAATGATTGCTGTTCCAAGCTCTTAGAATTGGGTCTCCTTCGACAGTTACGAGTTTGAATGTGCCATCAAGAAGTTTTTGGCCTATAACATACGGTCCTTCCCAGTTTGGTCCAAACACGCCCGTAGGTGTCATAATTCTTTTTAAGATTAGATCCCCAACTTCAAAGCTGCGTTGGCGAACTTTGGAATTGAAGTGTCTGGCTATTCTTTGCTGATGAGCCGCAATTCTGAGCTCAGCTTCTTCTCTTTTTTCATCAAGGAAGTCAAGGGCTTCAGGTTGTAGCTTTTCATTTTTGGCTTGATTGAAATGGATCCTTTTATGTGAAGGGATCTCTATTTCTACCGGAATCATTGCCTCTGATTCATATGCCAATGAAAATGGAGTGTGCCCCGTCGTAGTTTTATGTGTAGTTCTATATGCCCACAGTGCTAGTGGAAGCTTATCCATATTTTTGATGGTCGATTTGATAATTTTGTTTACTGCTTGCACTTTCCCGTTTGCCTGCGGATGAGCCACTGTTGAGAAACTTTTCTGGATATTGAATTTCTTGCAAAAATCTTAGAACTCTTCACTTTCGAATTGGGTTCCATTGTCTGTAATTATCATTTGAGGCACACCATACCTGCAAATGATATTCTTAGTTACAAAGTTTATCATTTTCTTACAAGTAATAGCAGCTAAGAGTTCAGATTCTGCCCATTTAGTAAAATAATCAACAGCAACAATAGCATATCTGATTCCAGATTTTGCAGTCGGCAAAGGCCCGATGAGATCTATTCCCCAAATGGCAAATGGCCACGGATTGACCATCTGTGTTATCTCAGTGGAAGGTGCTCTTGGGATTTTTGCAAATCTCTGGCATCGGTCACATTTTCGAGCGTAACTTGCAGCATCACGATTTTCTTTGCTAAAGTTTGACCACCTGAATGATCTCCACACTCTCCTCTGTGTACCTCGATTAGAATTGTCTCAGCTTCTTCCTTGGTCACACATCGGAGTAATGACATTGAGAATCCCCGCCTATACAATCGGCCATCTTGAATTATGTACCTGGATGCTTTTCTTAACAACTTCTGCCGTTCTTTTGAGTTTTCTGGTTGAGAACCGTTGCACAGATATTCAAATATCGGAGTCATCCATGATTCTTGCTCCTGTGATATAGTCATGATCCAGTCACTATCCATCTCATCAATGCTTGGAGTTGACAGGACTTCCACAGGAACTAATCCCAGTAATTGAGCTTCACCAGTGCTTGCATACTTTGCGAGAGAATCTGCCTTCATGTTCTCTTCCCTGGGGTATATGATTTATCGTATAATGGTCAAGGTCCTCGAGAAGCTCCCAGGCTCTTGACAAATAAGCAGGCAGATTTCCCCCTTTAGTCTGAAACTCTTTCTTGACTTGACATATAATAAGTTATGAATCACTGAAGATCTGCAACAATTTGACATTCAATTTTTTAGCAATTCTCAAACCGGCAATGAGTGCTTCATATTCTGCCTCATTATTAGTCGAAGGAAATTCTAATCTCAATTTATAACGCAAAGACCGTCCGTCAGGGGTTTCAAACACAACCCCAGCCCCGAAACAGTAATCGTTTCTTGCGCCATCAACATACAATTTCCATCGAATTGGGGAATTACCAGTTACTATTTCCTCACTATCACCTTTTTCTGTACATTCTGCGATAAAATCTGCCAAAGCTTTTCCATTGATTGCTCTCCGGGGATGATAAGTGATGTCATATTGACTGAGTTCAATATTCCACATCAGAAGGCGACCCGAAGTCTCAGGGCGAAAGAGGACTTGCTTCAGAGGCTGATCAGTGAGGACTTTGATTGGATGAGCTTGAAAATATGGCCTTAATTTTCTTCATGCGATCAGTAGACAATAGGCAAGCTTCTCCAACTTTGAATAATTCATTTCTGCCCCAGTAAACCTTTTGCTAATATAGTAGACTGGGGGCTGAATTTTGGCGTCTTCTTGCACCAATGCTGCACTAAGAGCATGAGCTGAGATTGCCAAATATACAAAGAGATCTTCGCCATCATCGGGCTTAGAAAGTATCGGAGGAGTTTTCATACGACGAATTAACTCATCGATAGCTTTCTGGCATTATGGAGTCCAGTCAAAGTTGTTCCTTCCTTTCTTCAGAGCATCAAAGAATGGAATGCATTTATCAGTAGCTTTAGAAATGAATCGATTTAAGGCAGTGACTTTTCCATTGAGACTTTGCAGTTCCTTCTTCGTTCTAGGAGCTTTGACTCCTCTTAAGGCAGTGATCTGAGCAGGATTAGCCTCAATACCCCTAGCGCTCACAATGAAACCCAAGAACTTTCCGGACTCCACCCCAAATGAACACTTCAAAGGATTAAGCTTCATTCCATACTTTCTTAGGACGGCGAACATTCCCGTTAAATGGTCCATATGGTCTACTGCTTTCTTCGATTTAACCAACATATCATCAACATAAACTTCCATGGTCTTTCCAATCCGTGGCTTGAACATCGCATTAACAAGCCTTTGGTAAGTTGCCCCTACATTCTTCAGTCTGAAGGGCATGTCTCTGTAGCAGTAGAGACCGACATCGGTAATAAAGCTCGTGTCCTCCTGATCTGGCTCATGCATCATAATCTGGTTATATCCGGTGTAGGCATCCATAAATGATAAAAATCCATGCCCCGCCGTTCCATCCACCAACTGGTCAATCCTGGGTAACGGGAAGCAGTCTTTGGGGCAGGCTTTGTTTAGATCTGAAAAGTCAACGCACACTCTCCACTTCCCATTAGCTTTTTTGACTAGTACAGGATTTGAGACCCAATTCGGATAAGTAGATTCCCTGATAAAAACATTCTCCATGAGCCGATCAACCTCTTCTTTCAATGTTGCGGACCTTTCAGGACCTTGGGTTCTTCTTTTCTGCTTTACAGGTGCAAACTTCGGATCAATATTCAAAGTATGTACTGCAACTTCAGGTGATATCCCACACATATCAGCATGGATCCAAGCGAATACATCCAGATTTGCTTTCAGGAATGATATTAAAATATTCTGAACCGCCGTACTAAGTTGTGAACCCACATTCAGCACCTTGTTTGGGTCTTTTGGGTCAACATATACTGGTACCGTTACTTCCATTGGCACCACTTGATTCTCCCCTGCACTGGCTTTTCTAGTATCCATTTTCCTTCGTGCTTCGCTACATTCGCCAGTACAGGGTTAGCCCTATAATTGCTACAAGGTTAATTCTTTGATGCGGACTGGGTTTGCCGCATCCTTTCCCATCTCTCTCTTTCTTGCTTCACGCAGTTCTATCAGATAACATTCCCGCCCCGCATTCTGATCCCCTTTAACAACACCAACTCCATTATCTGTAGGGAATTTCATGGTAAGCCACCATGGGGCGAGGATTGCTTTAAAGGCTGCAAGAATTGGACGACCTAGGAAGGCGTTTGTTCGTCGATGGAAATTCTATCGGTTTAGAAAACCGTCAAACGAATTTTGAAATAAAAATAACCGCAAGCGCACGGTGTACGAATGTAGCACGCGGCGAATACGGGTCGATCCACAGGGAATTGATGATTTTAAAATTCTATTCAATCAAATTATACCGAAGTCGAGAGTGAATAGCTACAAAAGTAAGAAACTAACAAAAACTAGCAAAAGAAAATGATAAAAATATGAGAGTTAAAAGAACAATTTAGAGATAAATCCACTCTCTAGATCATATAAATCAACAAAATGAAGTTATGATCTCTCTTTTCTTGTCATTAGTGAATTAGTTGATGTGCTTATCATAAGTATGGTATATTTGTGCTATTAATTAGCTCAATATAAACCATCAAACTATAACACAACCACTAATACACATTTAACTCTCATGAAATATGACAACAAAGTTGAAATAAAAATCTATTTTAAGCATAGCCTATTAACTATTGTTTAGAAATATAGGCTATCAAATTTCAATTTCAACATTCACTTCTTTGCCATAATCATATTTAGATGAAGAGGCAATTTGTGTTATGTTTGTTTAAGCATAGCCTATTTGTTATGAACAACATAGACTATCAAATTCAAAGCTAAACAACATCATTAAACCACTTCAAGTGTTTCCATTAAAGCACAAAAAGAGAGCATAAACATCAAAATGTTACATCTACATACTAGAGAGCTTCATTACTCCTAAATTGTATGGATTAAGCTCTCATATTTGTTATCAAATAAACAAATGTAGAAAGCAACATGAAATAAAAAAGAAAGGAAAATGAAAGATAATGGAAAAGACAACTAATCTAATTGCATAAAGGTAAATCTACACTATTACATAAGAAGAGAAGAAGCATGTAAATAAAAGAGAATTAACATTGCATAAAAGAAAAGAAAATTACATGAAATAAAATGGCTAAGTAGCCATGGAAAGAAAGAGAGCTTTGATTTATTTTCTAAACTAAAACTAACTAACTAAGAGGAAAGATGGCTACATGAAACATAAGAGGTATTTATACAAGTGTTAAAACCCTAATTCATTTTTTTGGGGAATGCCCAAAATGCCCCTTAGGAAGTGTGGAGGCCAAGTTATCATTAACACGTCTTAATCCCCCATTAAGTGTACATGAAGCCATTAACTCCAAAAGCATGTGCATTAGCCTTTAATTTGTACATTAAGGTAGGTGGGTAGGTGGGGTCCTCCATGTTCTTCACTTTGAATTATTCCCATCTTCATTCCTTTGTATTAATTTTGTGCATGCACATCTTCATGAAACCACTTCTATTTGAGATCAATTTCCTACAAAAATATATACAAAATTTTAATTAATTTTTCTCAAACAAATATATGCCCACAAATGACCGTTTTGCCCATACATGAAGATGAATATGTGACAATTTGGAATAATTTGAATTTTTGGTTTAAGCAAGTTAAAATACCCGATATGATCATTTATTTAATTCAAATAGATTAAATATGTTGGTAAAAATATGCACATTTATGTGCACATCAAATACCCCCACACTTATCTTTTTATTCGTTCTCGAATAAAGAAAAACTAAGATAAATCCGTTTTCGTAAGAAGCACGATTGCATTGAGCGTATGCAACAAGCCATTAAACCTCTGGGTGTCCCCAGTAGGACGAGTGTTGTCTCGTGAGGGTTTTCAGCGGATACTACCCACAAAATCCAAGTGCGGGATGAAAATATTTTCAAAATGCAAGATTTATTTACAAAGAGATGAATGCAAATTTTTGAAAATATTTACAAATTAAGGATTTATTTTTAAATTGACACGAATAAGTTAAATATAGGTTTTGGTTATACTCTGGAAAGTTTATGTCATTTACTGGTCAAAACTTCCAACAAAAATCAAGTTATCATAACAAATAGACAATAGTTTAACTTGTTGTTTCGGTTGATAACAAAGTGTAATTATAAAATGGATCCTTAGTTGATTATCAAAGTTTATCAAAGTGGTATTTTCATTTCTTTTCAATAACAAATCAAATCAAATAAGTAAAAATAGTGCTAGGATTTCAATTTCTTGCTCTCTCATTATTTGCCAGAAAAATTACACACCTAGCTCAGGTAAACTGAGGCCAGATATACCACCCATGCACTGTCTTTCGAGCTTATGTGAGGGGTGTATAGAGCATGGCGAGTGCGCACACTTTCGTGCATACACCTATCGACCGTAGGTGGTTTTTATTATGTTTTTTTTACATGTGTTCCATACATGCATAACCGTGAGGACTTTTAAATGAGTATGAAAGCGCATAATCAAAGATTCCAAGTAATTCACCCATGCATAACCGTGAGGACTTTTAAATGAGAGTGAATACTTGGATGTTATTTTTTTTTTAAGAGAGAGAGAGTTTTGCAAAATCATCTTAGCACCAGTTAACTAAGAAGACAAAAAAATTGTTACATCCTTTACTTTAAATCAACCGCTTTTTAAAACAAAGATTTTCAATTAGGATAAACTTCATAATTAACACGTATGAATCTTCATATATACTAGTTAAACCATTATTATTTGTAATCAAATTTCATTTTTATTTTTGTTTAGACAAATAAATTTCCAAAAATTTCAATTTAATAAACCAAAGCCATATATTTATCTTACAGTTTTTCTTTTAAAAATAAATCAAAAGAAAATTTGTTTTTGGGATTTTTTTTTTAATTTTTGTTTTTTTTGTTTTTGGGATTTTAAAGTAAAAATAATAAAACCTTGTACAAACATTATACAATTTATTAATATTCTGAATTATTTCATTAATCAATTTCCATGTAATAATTTTAGTCGACTAATGATTTTAATTTAACTATTAATTCCTCTTTGAAACTACATATACACTGATAAAAATAAATTATGGATTTTCAAAAATCTACTTTTATAAATTCCTCAAACATTTTAAAATTCCTATATATTTCAAGCTCTTTTCTTTTCTTTTGAAATCATATACATATGCACATAAAAAATTAACCTGTATAGATTTAAAAATACATTCTTTACACAAATCCCTATATTTTCGAAAATCAATAATAATTATATTGGTTTCTTATATATATATAATAAAATGTGTGTGTGTGTGCATTTACATTTATATTATAATTTTCTTTACTCTATATATATACCACTATAAGTATAAATCTGTAAATTGATAAATAGTATTAAATATACCTTACTGAAAATTACTGTAACGACCCAGAATTTTATTAATTAAAATTTGAATATTTAATTAATTTTAGATATTAAGAAGTGAATTTATAAGTCGAATAAATTTTATTTTGAATAATTGGATTTAATTGAATAATTAAATCGATAATTTAATGTGTTAAATTATGGAAGTAATTGAAAATTGAGTTAAATATGATTGAAAATGATTTGTAAAATTTTATTTTATCATATTGAAGTTAGAATGATAGTTTGGAACTTTTAAAATCGAATTAAAAGTTTATTTGTGAAAATTGAATATTTTAATATTTAAATTGACTAGTGAAATAGTCAATTTTTGAACAGTCTCAGAATTGAACGAAACCAGTTCCATTGGATCCGTAATAGTTAGTTATTATCGGATTTCAATTTTCGTGTCAATCGGAGTTATCGTTTGATCGTAGCAGCTCGAAACGCATCGAATTATTTTTTAATATTAATTTGGCGAGTTAAAATAGCCATTTTTCAAAAAGTCTCGGATTTCGACGAAACCAGTTTCATCGGATCCGTAATGTGATATTATTGTAAGGTTTCAAATTTCGTGTCAATTGGATTTACCGTTTGTCCGGTACAAATTAAAACGCCTAGAAAATCGTTTAAATCGGTTTAATTCAAATTGAACGTTTATTGCCATAACTCGCACAGATGTCCGAATTAGCTTCCGAAACTTGTTCCATTGTGTCCGGAACGCGGGGTAAACCCCAGAAACGCCAGTTTCGGCGCGTAAATCGGAGTTTGGAAATCCCGGAATGAAAAGTGTTCAAAAAATTTCCTATAAATACACCTTAAATTCACAAATAAAAAAATAATAATAACCTAACCCTAAAAGGCTCAGCCGCCACTAACATTATTAACGACCAGAATTTTCCCTCCTTCCTCCCTCGATTACTCCAAATCCGTCGACAATTAGGCAAAAGTTTCAACTAGTAAATTGTAGATCTCCTCGAGTACGATATATCTAACGGTGGAGATGTGGGATGGAGGTTCGACGTGGACGCTGGAGTGGCGCGTTCGGCTGCAGCTCGTGCACGATTTTCGAGCATATGGGTAAGCCGAGCCTCGAGATACTCTGGCCGAGCATGGAGTGGTGGATGGCGAACGAAATGGAGGTGGTTGATAGGGGTAAAGGCAAGTGTTGTGGGTTGCGTTCGAAACCCTAAGTATATGAATTGGGTTCGGCTTGTAGCCTATAGGTCGCACGAAGAAGAAAGGAAGAAAGGGTGGACGGTGATGATGGTAATGCACGGCTATGATTTCACTAGTTTTAGAAATATGAAAATTTTGTTGTAAATTTATATAATAAAATTCGTGTAAACTTCATAAAATCATAACCTTTTCATACAAGGTCGAAAACACGCGAAACCAGTTGCGTTGGAATCGTATGGACGAGCACTACGCGATGGAATTGGATTGGAGTCGTTTGGAGTTAGTGAGAATTTTGGGTAAAATTAAATGTCCGTTTAATTTTATTCGAAATAAATCGCTAAAACGAAATTGAAATCAAGGTGAGAACTTCTCACTCAATCGAATCTATTTCGATTTTATTTTAAATAGTTAGATTTAAAATATTTGAATGCATGTTTGAATGATGATTGTTATCTATTGATTGTTAAAATAGACATTATGCGCCGTTAGTAAGCGGATGTTATTTATTAAAAACATATACCGCGAATATTTCATAAACAGTGAAATTGGTATTATATATAATAGCAATATATATATATTGGCATATGTATATATTGGAGTTATTGATTTCCCGCATTTGTATAGCGGATGAGACCCTATTGCGCCGTCTATTAAGCGGATAATATTTTAAATCCCATATACCGCGATAATTTCGTACTGGAGCGAAATTGGTATTGTGCTAATGTTTGTGGATGCAGGAAAACAGGTTGGAGGGATCCAACTGGATTCCTCAACAGTATTTATTTGATTTCAGATATTTTGATATTTGATGGATTATCATATCGATATATGATATCGTTGTTGTCGTGATTGACTATTTGGTGTGTAGCATCATTGGACCAAACTTTGGAATTTTAAAATGGATTTTAAAGAGATTTTTGAAAGTATACGTTTATAAAATATTTTTCGGAATTTATCCATTTTAAATAAATAAACGTATAATTTTTAATGTTATAAAAATTATGATTTTTGAGAAATATAGTTAAAGGTTGATTTTTGAAAATATGAGGCTAATGATTTTATAAAATAGTTTAATCAGGATTTTTGAAATTATTATAAAGAGTTGAAAATATAGGATTTATAAAATTTAATTATTTTATGAATCAAAATGATGAAATTATAAAGGGAGTTGAGACATTTTTAAAAGAATGATATAAATTGATTTATATAAAAGATTTATAAAATTGATTATTTATAAATGAAAATATTTGAATTATAAAACGAGTTTTTATAAGTGTTAGAATGAATTATGAATGAATTTCGTAAATGAATGAAATTTATGGAATTATAAACGGTGAAGTTACAAATGGAATTTTATAAGCAGTAGGTTTATAAAATTTGTAAAGTTATTTGAAGAATGGATTTTTGATAAATAAATGAATCTTATAAGTTATAAGATTTATAATTATGAAGTTCAAAGGAACGATTTTTGCAAACAAATAAATTATAAGTATTTCACTTATAATATGAACTTTTAGTATATCATTGAGATATGAATTGAATAGGTTAATAAAGGAATTTATAAAAAGGAAGTAGTTACAAAATAAATAGAAATGGAGTTTATAAACGTTGTTTTATAAATTCGCAAATGACTTATTTTGATAAGTAAATTGTTGAAACCTATTAATGGAGTTATATTCACGTTTTGACTGTGAATAATCCTTTAAAATAAAATGAATAAAAGGATGAAATTTGTTAACAAAGTATATTCACGTTTTTGAATAGTGAATAATATGTTAAAGAAATTGTTTTGAATGTGATATTTGAAATAGAATTAAAACGATCTAACGATGTTTTAAAATGTGTTGAGATTCGAAACCATAGATTTCAACATTTATTGTTGAAATAGACGTTTTCGAGAAATAGAAGGAAATGGTGGACTATAACACTGTTGTTATAGTAAATGATTTCCGAAAGGAAATGTTTTGTATAGTATTGGGATTTATATATCTATTTTAATTTTGAATCCCTATACTAGTGATTTTGGGTTGTCTTAACGATGTTTTACGCAACATTCGTTTTAGCCCAAATAAATATGTTTAAGAGAATGATTTCCTTAAAGAATGAAATATATACTTAATCTCGATTTAAGTATATTGAATATTTTCCAAGTGCTGAAAATAAATAGGTTCGTGGATTACTTATTTAATTAGTTTGGAAATGTTTTCCAATATAAAGTGAATATTTTTAGAATTTATCCTTTTGAAGATAAATTGAAATGAATAATTGAAATCGTATATGCATGGATATTTTGGAATGAAAATTCACTATGGAATTTATGAATAGAAAGGGAAGTTGTTTAAAAATAAATAATGATTTATTTTTGAAGTGTGAAAATTATATATCTAGTAAAGATGTTTTGGGAAATAAATAATTTGGAAAATTATTTGGAATCTGGTGATGTTGTGCAAATCCATTGATAGTTCAATAACCGACTATCAATATTTACCTTTGAAAGGTATTTGTTGTGATTTGCTGAATTTGAATGCACACTTATTTTTAAATTATTGCGCTCGTTATTCGGATTACCCATTCCGAATAGTGATACGACGTAATGGATAGCATTGAAGATCGGTGTTGAAGACCCGGTATTTGCGAGAGCGATAGGATGACCTGTCGATTGACTCTGCACCGAGTTGCTCCAGTATTGAGTTCTCCATATGTGATGGGAAATCCGATCAGGATTGTGAGTATACGGATTGCAAGGACTTCTTTGTAAGTGCCTTCGGTTCTGTTCGAGCCCGGAACAGATTTGTATGGATTGTATGTCTGACGTTACAAATTGAGATATAAAGCAGATTTCTTTCAAACATATTTCTGTTGGTGGCAGAGAATTTATTCTTTTAGCTTAACACCCTTCTCTGAGACGTACGAGCTTAGAGGTTATGTAGTTGAAGGTTATCAGCGATATATTCCCAATTTGGTAATGTGACATGCTGAGTGTTGCTGTGAAATGATCATTGTGTTGATTATTTGTGATAGGATAATTTATTTGATCGTCTATCTTGGTGATCATTTCTATGATCATTTGTTGACCCAAAGCATGGCTTTTGAATAAAGTATGTTTTTGTGGACGTGACTTCGTCGAGCCTCACACCTCGGGAATGGTCAAAACAGGAAAGATGCGACAAGGTTATAAGGGGTAGCGCCCTTTAGGATATGTGCATTTCCTTCTGGAAAAGGGTGGTATCATGGTATGGAGCCCAGATACTTACTCATGTTGAAAACACTTTATGATTGTGTGAATTGATTGCGAGCGCTCAGTGAATGGTCCCAAAGGACCGGGGGATGGCATATTCGTTCAGTTGTTACTCAGTTAGGGGTAACCCGGCCTAGTGTTGGTAGAGATCCGGTTTGGTTCTCGGGGATGTCCATCCAGAGGCATTCTCATGTGGCAATGGGAAGTTCCTTGGCCTGATCATTCGTTGGAAATCCAATTCCCAATACGAAACCTGTACGGTATTAGTTGTAGAACATGCCATTCACTTATGGTGGTCACCACTGTTTGGATGGTAGCTATAGTAAGCATACGATAATGGTCGTATGTTGGCTAAGATTTATATTCTACTTTCGAAATAAACTTTTCCTACACTATGCACTAGTAATAATATCAAATGTCTTTTTAAACGCGTATCAAGCATCTTTGACTATCATAAGGAGAAATCCCCTCCGATTCTGCGTTTGCATTGTGTGTGTGTGAAGGAGGCCTTATGGTAGTCTCATTTTTAAAAGCATTGCGAATTGATTTTGAAAATATTCCTCTATTTTGATTTCAAAGATAAATAAACTGTTTCGAGTTCTCACACCAGTCTCATGACTGACTCGGAGTTTATTGTTTTCCTTCCTAAACTCTGGGTGCCCACCAATTTCCACACGGGCAGTTAAGAGTTAGGTTTATCAGGATATTCTGGATATTCAGGAGTTGCTGGAGGCAAGCTGGATGGCATGGCGTATTATTAGTATATAGTATTTCTTTTCCGCTGTTTGTTGTTGTTAGTTGTTGTACACTCTGATGATATGATGTAATGAAATGTGATGTAATGTAATAACTGATATAGTTCATTGTTTAAAGATTATTCATTTATTTATTATATGTTGTTCCGCTGCGAATTGTGAGATTCTGTTATTGTTGTGTTCTGTTCTGTTCTGTTCCGTTCTATTTTCTATTCTCTCCTCTCTCTATATTTTCTATCTTTTCCTTCTCTCTTCTACCTTTCTCTTTTTCTTAAACATTGAGAATTCGTATTTCTGTTCATCTTGAATTAATCTACGGAGATTAGTGTATATTCAAGAAGTGCGGATTTGCGGGTCTTCACAGGTGGTATCAGAGCATATGGTTAAGCGACAACCATGGTTCTGTTGGGTATTACTCATTAGAGATAGAGTCAGTAGTACTCTAGAATGAGTTTGAGTGTAATGATAGCTATGAGAGCGTATTTGTTAGTGAATATATAAAATTGTTTTATATTGTGATGATTGGTTTATTGAGTGGCATATGAACCTTCGTCGGCGCAGCCTCGAAACTGAATCGAAGGGGTTTCTAAACACTTGAATAGAACAATTCGACACGATATTGTTTTAAATTGGGTAAATGAAATATTTTTACCTTGAGTATATTTTATGTATATAAAGGAATAATTTTTCAGAATTATTAAAGTGTATATAAGTTGATTGTTTAGATGTTTGAATAATCTAAATTGAAGAATAATTGTATAAGCAAAAGAATTATAAGAATTGAATTATAATTAATGTGATTTACAACTGTGAAATAAACTTATATATATGAGAAGTGAAACTATATGAATATATTTATGAATATGAGTTGTAAAATAAAAATGAATTTAAAGTTAAATGGAATATAACTTAAGAGATGTTGAATGAAGTTGATATTAGTATCAAAGTAAAATAATAAAGTGAAGTGATAAATGTGAACTTAGATTATGTAAATGAAATTCAACTTGAAATGGTTAAATGAATTACCAATTGAATTGAATGAATGGATTGAATGATAATCAATTGAATGTGAATTAAGTTGATATGGAAAAATGGATATAAGTGTAAATTCATTAAAATCTAATGTTATTGGAAAGTTGAATAGTTGAATGAAAATCAATTAATTAAACCAATTGAAAGCAAAGGCATTTGGTTGTAATTGACATACATTGGTTGTTATATGGTTGTTAGTTGATTGATTGTATATAATTCATTAAGTGTTAATGAAATTGGAAGCTAAAGTAATTGAAATTCAATTGGAAGTTAAGTGAATCTTAAATAGAATTGAATTTGATTTGGAAGTGAACCAACTTGAATATGAATTAGTGAATATAAACTAATTGAAAATGAATGTTGGTAAGAACATCCACTATATATGAATCAAATGTGATTAAATTGAAAACCCAATTCATTGAATATTAATGAGAATATGAATGAATATTAATTGGTTGTGGATGTTAGTTGGTTGATAGTTGAGTATATTGCTTTTACTGCATTGGCTATGTTGACATATATAGTTATTATGTTGCTATATGATGTATATCGATACTATTTTCATATATGCATGATTCTCATGTTGTTTGTTGAGTGTTTAGTAGGTGCGGATCGCGTTTGCTTCGCATTTGGAGCTCGCTTTCGCGCTATATTAGCCATATATGCTCGCTAATAAAATATAAGGTACATATCTCGGATCAAATATCGTACTTTTATACTTTTTCCCTGCGGGATGCCTCATTAGTTGATGAGATGTATATTTGCGATATATATACTGTCATTTTTTTTCGGATCGAGCCGCGCAAAGGAGACTATGGCGAATTTTTTTCGAAAATTCAAGGCGTTAGAAAAAAATTTGAGAAAATTGGAAAATTTTGAAAATTTTAACATTGATTTGAAGTTGAAAGTAAAACAATAGTAGTTGTTTTGAAAAGATAACTAAGTATGATTTGAAAACTTAGTAAAGTTATTGTAAGAAGTTTAAATGTGGATTTTGGAAAGTTAATGGATTCTGTAATTTTTCTTACTTGTTAATTTCGAGGACGAAATTCTTTTAAGGGGGGAAGATTGTAACGACCCAGAATTTTTATTAATTAAAATTTGAATATTTAATTAATTTTAGATATTAAGAAGTGAATTTATAAGTCGAATAAATTTTATTTTGAATAATTGGATTTAATTGAATAATTAAATCGATAATTTAATGTGCTAAATTATGGAAGTAATTGAAAATTGAGTTGAATATGATTGAAAATGATTTGTAAAATTTTATTTTATCATATTGAAGTTAGAATGATAGTTTGGAACTTTTAAAATCGAATTAAAAGTTTATTTGTGAAAATTGAATATTTTAATATTTAAATTGACTAGTGAAATAGTCAATTTTTGAACAGTCTCAGAATTGAACGAAACCAGTTCCATTGGATCCGTAATAGTTAGTTATTACCGGATTTCAATTTTCGTGTCAATTGGAGTTATCGTTTGATCGTAGCAGCTCGAAACGCATCGAATTATTTTTTAATATTAATTTGGCGAGTTAAAATAGCCAGTTTTCAAAAAGTCTCGGATTTCGACGAAACCAGTTTCATCGGATCCGTAATGTGATATTATTGTAAGGTTTCAAATTTCGGGTCAATTGGATTTACCGTTTGTCCGGCACAAATTAAAACGCCTAGAAAATCGTTTAAATCGGTTTAATTCAAATTGAACGTTTATTGCCATAACTCGCACAGATATCCGAATTAGCTTCCGAAACCTGTTCCATTGTGTCCGGAACGCGGGGTAAACCCCAGAAACTCCAGTTTCGGCGCGTAAATCGGAGTTTGGAAATCCCGGAATGAATAGTGTTCAAAAAATTTCCTATAAATACACCTTAAATTCACAAATAAAAAATAATAATAACCTAACCCTAAAAAGCTCAGCCGCCACTAACATTATCAACGACCAGAATTTTCCCTCCTTCCTCCCTCGATTACTCCAAATCCGTCGACAATTAGGCAAAAGTTTCAACTAGTAAATTGTAGATCTCCTCGAGTACGATATATCTAACGGTGGAGATGTGGAATGGAGGTTCGATGAGGACGCTGGAGTGGCGCGTTCGGCTGCAGCTCGTGTACGATTTTCGAGCATATGGGTATGCCGAGCCTCGAGATACTCTGGCCGAGCATGGAGTGGTGGATGGCGAACGAAATGGAGGTGGTTGATCGGGGTAAAGGCGAGTGTTGTGGGTTGCGTTCGAAACCCTAAGTATATGAATTAGGTTCGGCTTGTAGTCTGTAGGTCGCGCGAAGAAGAAAGGAAGAAAGGGTGGACGGTGATGATGGTAATGCACGGCTATGATTTCACTAGGTTTAGAAATATGAAAATTTTGTTGTAAATTTATATAATAAAATTCGTGTAAACTTCATAAAATCATAACCTTTTCATACGAGGTCGAAAACGCGCGAAACTAGTTGCGTTGGAATCATATGGACGAGCAATACGCGATGGAATTGGATTGGAGTCGTTTGGAGTTAGTGAGAATTTTGGATAAAATTAAACATCCGTTTAAATTTATTCGAAATAAATCGCTAAAACGAAATTGAAATCAAGGTGAGAACTTCTCACTCAATCGACTCAGTTTCGATTTTATTTTAAATAGTTAGATTTAAAATATTTGAATGCATGTTTGAATGATGATTGTTATCTATTGATTGTTAAAATAGACATTATGCGCCGTTATTAAGCGGATGTTATTTATTAAAAACTTATACCGCGAATATTTCATAAACAGTGAAATTGGTATTATATATAATAGCAATATATATATATATATTGGCATATGTATATATTGAAGTTATTGATTTCCCGCATTTGTATAGCGGATGAGACCCTATTGCGCCGTCTATTAAGCGGATAATATTTTAAATCCCATATACCGCGATAATTTCGTACTGGAGCGAAATTGGTATTGTGCTAATGTTTGTGGATGCAGGATAACAGGTTGGAGGGATCCAACTGGATTTCTCAACAGTATTTATTTGATTTCAGATATTTTGATATTTGATGGATTATCATATCGATATATGATATCGTTGTTGTCGTGATTGACTATTTGGTGTGTAGCATCATTGGACCAAACTTTGGAATTTTAAAATGGATTTTAAAGAGATTTTTGAAAGTATACGTTTATAAAATATTTTTCGGAATTTATCCATTTTAAATAAATAAACGTATAATTTTTAATGTTATAAAAATTATGATTTTTGAGAAATATAGTTAAAGGTTGACTTTTGAAAATATGAGGCTAATGATTTTATAAAATAGTTTAATCGGGATTTTTGAAATTATTATAAAGAGTTGAAAATATAGGATTTATAAAATTTAATTATTTTATGAATCAAAATGATGAAATTATAAAGGGAGTTGAGACATTTTTAAAAGAATGATATAAATTGATTTATATAAAAGATTTATAAAATTGATTATTTATAAATGAAAATATTTGAATTATAAAACGTGTTTTTATAAGTGTTAGAATGAATTATGAATGAATTTCGTAAATGAATGAAATTTATAGAATTATAAACGGTGAAGTTGTAAATGGAATTTTATAAGCAGTAGGTTTATAAAATTTGTAAAGTTATTTGAAGAATGGATTTTTGATAAATAAATGAATCTTATAAGTTATAAGATTTATAATTATGAAGTTCAAAGGAACGATTTTTGCAAACAAATAAATTATAAGTATTTCACTTATAATATGAAATTTTAGTATATCATTGAGATATGAATTGAATAGTTTAATAAAGGAATTTATAAAAAGGAAGTAGTTACAAAATAAATAGAAATGGAGTTTATAAACGTTGTTTTATAAATTCGCAAACGACTTATTTTGATAAGTAAATTGTTGAAACCTATTAATGGAGTTATATTCACGTTTTTGACTGTGAATAATCCTTTAAAATAAAATGAATAAAAGGATGAAATTTGTTAACAAAGTATATTCACGTTTTTGAATAGTGAATAATATGTTAAAGAAATTGTTTTGAATGTGATATTTGAAATAGAATTAAAACAATCTAACGATGTTTTAAAATGTGTTGAGATTCGAAACCATAGATTTCAACATTTATTGTTGAAATAGACGTTTTCGAGAAATAGAAGGAAATGGTGGACTATAACACTGTTGTTATAGTAAATGATTTCCGAAAGGAACTGTTTTGTATAGTATTGGGATTTATATATCTATTTTAATTTTGAATCCCTATACTAGTGATTTCGGGTTGTCGTAACGATGTTTTACGCAACATTCGTTTTAGTCCAAATAAATATGTTTAAGAGAATGATTTCCTTAAAGAATGGAATATATACTTAATCTCGATTTAAGTATATTGAATATTTTCCAAGTGTTGAAAATAAATAGGTTCGTGAATTACTTATTTAATAAGTATGGAAATGTTTTCCAATATAAAGTGAATATTTTGAGAATTTATCCTTTTGAAGATAAATTGAAATGAATAATTGAAATCGTTTATGCATGGATATTTTGGAATGAAAATTCACTATGGAATTTATGAATAGAAAGGGAAGTTGTTTAAAAATAAATATTGATTTATTTTTGAAGTGTGAAAATTATATATCTAGTAAAGATGTTTTGGGAAATAAATAATTTGGAAAATTATTTGGAATCTGGTGATGTTGTGCATATCCATTGATAGTTCAATAACCGACTATCAATATTTACCTTTGAAAGGTATTTGTTGTGATTTGTTGAATTTGAATGCACACTTATTTTTAAATTATTGCGCTCGTTATTCGGATTACCCATTCCGATTAGTGATACGACGTAATGGATAGCATTGAAGATCGGTGTTGAAGACCCGGTATTTGCGAGAGCGATAGGATGACCTGTCGATTGACTCTGCACCGAGTTGCTCTGGTATTGAGTTCTCCATATGTGATGGGAAATCCGATCAGGATTGTGAATATACGGATTGCAAGGACTTCTTTGTTAGTGCCTTCGGTTCTGTTCGAGCCCGGAATAGACTTGTATGGATTGTATGTCTGACGTTACATATTGAGATATAAAGCAGATTTCTTTCAAATATATTTCTGTTGGTGGCGGAGAATTTATTCTTTTAGCTTAACACCCTTATCTGAGACGTACGAGCTTAGAGGTTATGTAGTTGAAGGATATCAGCGATAAATTCCCAATTTGGTAATGTGACATGCTGAGTGTTGCTGTGAAATGATCATTGTGTTGATTATTTGTGATAGGATCATTTATTTGATCGTCTATCTTGGTGATCATTTCTATGATCATTTGTTGACCCAAAGCATGGCTTTTGAATAAAGTATGTTTTTGTGGACGTGACTTCGTTGAGCCTCACACCTCGGGAATGGTCAAAACAGGAAAGATGCGGCAAGGTTATGAGGGGTAGCGCCCTTTAGGATATGTGCATTTCCTTCTGGAAAAGGGTGGTATCATGGTATGGAGCCCAGATACTTACTCATGTTGAAAACACTTTATGATTGTGTGAATTGATTACGAGCGCTCGGTGAAAGGTCCCAAAGGACCGGGGGATGGCATATTCGGTCAGTTGTTACTCAGTTAGGGGTAACCCGGCCTTGTGTTGGTGGAGATCCGGTTTGGTTCTCGGGGATGTCCATCCAGAGGCATTCTCATGTGGCAATGGGAAGTTCCTTGGCCTGATCATTCGTTGGAAATCCAATTCCCAATACGAAACCTGTACGGTATTAGTTGTAGAACCTGCCATTCACTTATGGTGGTCACCACTGTCTGGATGGTAGCTTAGTAGGCATACGATAATGGTCGTATGTTGGCTAAGATTTATATTCTACTTTCGAAATAAATTTTTCCTACACTATGCACTAGTAATAATATCAAATGTCTTTTTAAATGCGTATCAAGCATCTTTGACTATCATAAGGAGAAATCTCCTCTGATTCTGCGTTTGCATTGTGTGTGTGTGCGGGAGGCCTTATGGTAGTCTCATTTTTAAAAGCATTGCGAATTGATTTTAAATATATTCCTCTATTTTGATTTCAAAGATAAATAAACTGTTTTGAGTTCTCACACCAGTCTCATGACTGACTCGGAGTTTATTGTTTTCCTTCCTAAACTCTGGGTGCCCACCAATTTCCACACGGGCAGTTAAGAGTTAGGTTTATCAGGATATTCTGGATATTCAGGAGTTGCTGGAGGCAAGCTGGATGGCATGGCGTATCACTAGTATATAGTATTTCTTTTCCGCTGTTTGTTGTTGTTTGTTGTTGTACACTCTGATGATATGATGTAATGAAATGTGATGTAATGTAATAGCTGATATAGTTCTTTGTTTAAAGATTATTCATTTATTTATTATATGTTGTTCCGCTGCGAATTGTGAGATTCTGTTATTGTTGTGTTGTGTTCTGTTCCGTTCTATTTTCTATTCTCTCCTCTCCCTATATTTTCTATCTTTTCCTTCTCTCTTCTACCTTTCTCTTTTTCTTAAACATTGAGAATTCGTATTTCTGTTCATCTTGAATTAATCTACGGAGATTAGTGTATATTCAAGGAGTGCGGATTTGCGGATCTTCACAATTACTTCCTTATCTACATTTCATTTTTTTCTTTTCTGTATACTTACATAAATTGAAAATTATCTGCATACATATACAAAAAGAGAAGCCATACCATCGCCGAACCTCACCATACCCCTTCGCCACGACATCCCCTTGACCTCGCTACCCTAGCTCCGCTGCCCTCTACGCGAGCGCACGCCACCCTTAGCCGTGCCTACACTTGCCACTGCTCTCGATCGCTACTCCCCTCCCTCGTGTTCGATTAATTCGTCGCCATTCCCCCCTTTGCGAGAGCCTCCCCCTTCATCGACTATGAGCAAGCCTCTCGAACTCACCACTCTCGCGATTCGATTCCCCTGTTTTCTTTCGGCGTGTTCGGCCATTTTTTTCGAATGAGAGCTCGATTTCGTAAAATCGATTTGGTTTCTGAAGAAAAGGGTGAGCGTGATTTCGAAGGGACAAAAGGAAGAAAGGGTTTTCTACTTGTTTTTGAACAGAAGATGTTTACTATTATTTTAGAGCAGAGCAGAATTTGAATTAAGGTAAGAAGAAAAAGAAGAGCTCGCAAATTTTGTTCGGCCATGTCAATTTTCTTTCTGTTGTTCTGAAATAAAGAGAAGATTCGACTGATATAAAATGTGGAGGAGCGAATTGCGTGCTTCAGTTGGAAAGGAGGGACAAGATATGATGTTTACATGCCACCATCAGTTTGCTACAGTGACAGCAAAAAGTTCTAATGTGAAGTTTATTTGACCAGTCCAATAAAATATATTATATTTAAATTTAAATTTAAATCGCCTTGAATTCATAGCTTAAAATCTTGTCATCCTATTGAGGCATGCCGCTAGGCATTTACAATGTTATACCCCTATTCCGATCGCAATGGAAAAGGTTTCGTGTCCTAGTTCGATCGCATGGAGAAGATAGCTTTTTTGACCTTATTATTATACTGAATTTTCGGTATGATTTCAACGCGTTTATATATCGTACGCTCACACAACAACTCCAAACATTACGAAAATTGAAATCCAATAATAATTCAGTATTACGGACCCAATGGAACTGATTTTGTCGAAATCCAAGACTATGCCTCGGAAAGCTATTTTTAAATATCAATTTAAACGATATATTTTCAAACCCGAACAAAACACTTTCAAATTCAATTTTAACACTTTTACTATCTTCAGTTCTATCAATATAATTTTTCCAAGCCTTTAAAATATTTTTAACAAGCTCGAAACTCAAGATTAAACATTTTACTCAATCTTCAATTATCGAATAATTATATTGTTCAACAAATTGTTGTATCTACATTCTGAATAGATATATCCAAGTTTTCCATATTCAAACGAATTTAAAATTCAATTTCTATATTTGAAACCATTTAAATATTCCAGATTCAATGCTGAAAAATCCGGGTCATTACATTCCTCCCCCCTTAAAAGAATTTCGTCCCCGAAATTGCTAAGGCAGACGAATGCCTCAACCCATTAACCCATTTAGTGAAAATCCCATATTCAATTTTCTAATCCTTTAGTTCCAACTAAACAATTAGCTTAAATTTATATTTCCAAAGTCCCTTATTTCAGTTCCAATTTGAAATCGTTTTGTTGCGAACAAAAATTTTCTCAAAAATTTTCAAAAATTTTCTAACTCTCAAAATTTTCGAATTTTTTTAGCAAAGTCTCCTTTGTACGGAGGAGCTTTGGCAATTTGACAAGAGATATAAATATATATACATCGACCCACACGGTCGGAAAAAAAACAACGGTTCATATTTCCTAACTTTTTTTACGTAGGCGTGCCTCTATTTAGCGTTTTAAAGCAAGCGACTTATTATTTTAGCATTTTGTGCGATCAAATCCAGCCAAACGGCTTTTCGGTACCTGTACTTACTCAATTCAAACATGTAGGTACTAAATATATGAAATTTATTAACATTTCCCTTACTTTCAATAGCTAAACACATGCATTTCATAAGCAACATACACCGGACACTTTCCATGAGCAGTTTATATGATATCAAAACTAATTCAATTGCTTTGATCCAATTCATATGCCATTTCATTCAATTTGTATGGTTTACAATTCAACTTCTTACGTCTAATTTATTTTTAAGCAAAACAAACTCATATTTAATTCAATTGATCTCAAAATCAGTTTATTTAATCCCTATCAATTCATAGGATTTTTATTACCTTCGTTTACGTCAAATGACAATACATTCTATGCAATTTGATGATATCCATGTGAATAAATAATTACTTAAGTTTTATAATCAATTTAAATTGATTCCGACTCAATTTTATTTAATTCCATTCCATTTTAATTCATTCACAACCATTTTATTTAGCTCGACACATTCCATGCTTACATACTACTAACCATTCCCAAATTAATTCAACCCAAGCTTTTATTTAATGGTCTTCCATTCTTACTCGAAGTCGAGCTTCTAATTATTCTTAACTTAAGTTAATTTACTTCAACTTATTCCATTTCATTATTCAAACAGGTTTGATTAAAAACCATTTCATAAAGCTCGCTAACAACCATTTAACAATTCACTTAAGTTAACAACTTAAGTTCATCTGCATTTCCAATTAAATTTCTGATGTAGCTCAAGCTAGAAGAGAAGAGATATGTTGTACACGACTTAAGGAGGAGTTAAATCGTCCACGACTTAAGATATAGGTCGTTCCCGACCTAAGGAGTCACGTGGGGGAGAGATGCGAGTTATGAAGAAGATTTAAGTCGTTTCCGACCTAACTGGAGACCAGAGGGGAAGTTGTACCGAGTTACCGACCTAACTCTAACAGGTTACGACTTAACTTAGTTGGGTCATTGGAAGGTGCCGCTGCTTCAAGAATCTTTAAGTCGGTCATGTATGTAAAGGTGATGTAATAAGTTTTGAGTCGTGTACGTTGAGTTGTGGCCGACATATGATGAGTCGTTAGGTCGTATACGACCTAAGTGTTGATGAGTCTGTATTACTTTCAGTCGTGTGTCTTTAAGTCGTTTGTGATGTTGAGTCGTAATACGGTTGAGGCGCTGTTGTGATTGCTTTGAGTTTTTGTCAGTTGTGTTGTGATAAGTCGTAATTCGGCAAGGAGATAAGCCGTAAGTCGTGAGTCGTTTGTAACTCGTCAGGTTGTGGTTAAGTCGCGCACGACTTAAGTGAGTCGTGAGTCGGGGAAGTGTTAAGTCGGTAGCGGCTTAAGGGTCAGGGTGTGAAACTACTATAAATAGCGAGTGTGTTGTACATTTTAAGGGGGTTGATTTTTGAATAAAATTCTTGTTTGATTGTTGTGTGCTTTCATCTTAAATTGGTAGTTGAGTGTAATCTCCTATCTCCACTTTCGGTCTTTCGAGTGCGCTCGAATCAACGATTGTTGAAGCCGATTCGCGGAATCAAGTGCGCTTGATCAACGCTTGAAGAATTGAAGATCTTCTTTCACGGTATCGTGCGCGATCAACGTGATGAGGATAGCTAGAATTCGGTATCTTCGGATCAATGAATTTGGGCATTTCAGTATCATCAGTCCACCAATTGCTGCATTTCATCGATTTCATTTGTTTTTCGTAATATCCGCTGCGTCAGTTTTGGTATCAGAGCTTGACTTAGCCAATCATAGCTAAGACAAGTCTTGGAGCCAAGGAGTTTGAAGTTTGGTGTTCATCGTGTTCATCTTGAAGTTGCAACAAGTAGAAGCTTTTGATTCATTTCATTTTGGATCAAAGTCCAGGAATTGTTTGAATTTTTGGAAGTGAGTTGAGCCGAGTTGAGTGAAGGTCGTGACTTGTTGTACAAGTTAGTGTTGAAGAGTTTGAAGTTTGCATTTGCATTTTTTGAAGGTAAGCCGTGTATACTTGTGAAAAGTAGTCGAACCTTGGTGGAGTTTGTTTGAAGTGTTGAGGCCGAGCCAAGTTAGTGGTTGAGCCGTGACTTGCTTGTGTTGAAGAAATGTTGAAGTGTTTGTGATTGTGTAATCATGCCGCCGAGAAGAGCTAATCGTCATCAGAATGTTGAAGCGTTGTATAGAAGAGAAGAAGCCGAGCAAATGAAACAACGCATTAATGAAAAATTTGATGAAGGCATTGGAAAGTTAGAGAAATTGATGAATGATTTGAATCAAAATCAAAGGAGGAGATCACCAATCTCGAACCATGGAGGAAACCGAGTTTCGCCATCGGTTACGGAAGCGAGGAGGGTATCACCGCAATCTTTTAGAGAGAGAAGAGAAACACCAATTTCATTAAGGAGAGATCACCATGACTATGGACATGAAGAGAGACGAACTCCACGAGAGTTTGAGAATGAACCATATCGAGATGAAGAGAGACATAGTAGAAGAGACATGCGTGATCAAAGGGATGTTGATGGTCGAGATCGATATAGATGTACATTTGATTATTGTTAACCCTCAATTTCCTACGACTCAAAAACTGCACGACTCAAACTAATTACGTGGCTTGACAAGTCAAGGATTGGCCGACTTAAAGGAGTCAACGACTTAAGGAAGTGGACGGTCTACGAATCAAGTTATGCACGACCTAACGGTTTAGCGATTTGAAGGACTTGGTGACTTACGACATAAAGAAATCTGTGACTTAACGATTTAAAAGAGAAGGGATGCTTCACGACCTAAGGCATCCACGACTTAAGGTTTCTACGACTTAAGGAAGCCCACGACTCAAGGACAAGATGACTTAACAGTTCAAGAGAGAACACGACTTAAGAAGGAAATGAGTTAACGACTTAAAGTTATCTGCGACTTACGACCTAGCATGTGTCGTGCACGACTTAAGCAAATGAGGCGCTGCTCCTTACTTAACACAGTGACCTCTTAACTCGTACACGATTCAGGACTTGGGTTATTATCTGAAAGGAACAAGCTTATCAGTTAACACGTACGCGACTCACGACCTAGCTTGAGTCGTCCATGACCTAAAGCTACTAGGTGAAGGTTCAATGCCGCATCAAGAGGACCAGTTGACTCATTTGCGACTTAGATGTTGATTCGTGGGCGACTTAGGACTTGTACAAATGAACTTTTGTGAGACCATGGGGCTGGGCCAGTTAAGTCGGCCATGACCTACCATAAGTCAATGACGACTTACGACTCAAGAGGAAAATTTCCCTATAAATACCAACCCACCTCAAGCATGAAGGGGACTTTTGGGCCGATCTCTTTAAGCATCGATACTCTGCTGAATTCTCGACTCACTCGACACTTCAAGTACGAAAGGCATCTCAACTAACTTCGAGATGAAATCCAACGCAATCTACATGGATTCAAAGAATTCTTCTGCATCAAAGTTCTAGTTGTTTGTCTCATCAGAATTGTAATTGAAGATTGTTGTAAAGTTGTAATCAATTCAGTAATAAAGAGAACTAAAGTGGACGTAGGCTCAAACTAAGCCGAACCACTATAAAAGCTGTTGTCTTTTCTGTTTTCTATGTGACTTTTCTACTTATTTTTAGTTCCCGTGTTCACGGGTGGTGCTTTCGCTCAACTTCAATCTACACCGGGGTGTTAGCGTCTGATTTTTACGTTTACATTTTTGGTGCTTTCACTGAGAGTTGAACTCAGGAAACTTCCACTATTGCTCCACGAAGGATTGTTGAAAGGATTTCTTGTAAAACCAGAAGTTTATTGGAAATAATGGCTCCTGGGAGAAAACAAAGTTCTGTAAGATCCGACAATGTTCAAGAGAATATTGCTACCTCTCCTCCTTCAAGTCAAGCAGCTCCAACTGTTGGAATTACGCGAGCAGAATTGGACGCCGTAGTTTTGGGGCTGAATCAATAATTGAATGCTCAGAATGCGCAGTTGGAAGCCCAGAATGCCCAGAATGCCCTGAACTTGAGTAAGTTGAATGATTTACTTAGGGCAAATCGTCAACCGGTTAATAGTGATGGGAACCCTACTGTGGGAGTTCAGGATGTTGAAGGGAACATTTCTCAAAGAGCCGCAACCCCTGTAGAAAGGACTCCTCCTCAAGCTAGAGGATCAGGGCCACAACCGACCCTCCGTGAACGATTGTCAAGGCAGAATTAAGAGAGAGTGGCTGATGTGTGCCCTCCAGAGCCTCTAAATGATGAAGAGTATTTCTCGGGTATGGTTCGTCAAATCATGAAGGAAAATATGCGAAGAGATGAAGATGAGAAAGAGTGGGGTTTTGCTCTAAGCAAAACTCCATTTACTTAAAAGATCTTGAAGGAAGAGTTACCAAGGAAATTCGTTCCCCCTACTATCCCGGCTTACAAGGGGACGAGTGATCCTAACGAGTTTGTGTATAAGTACGACTGGCATATGACTGGTGCCAGGGCGTCTGATGAAATTAAATGTCGATATTTCCCGGTATATCTCGAAGGTGTGGCTCTATTGTGGTTTACAAAGCTGCTAGTCAGGTCCATTGATCAATTCTCCGATTTGACCAGGAAATTCAAGGAGCAATTTCGATTGTATGCTTTTAAAGCAAAGGATATAATGTCACTGTCAAGTCTAGAGCAAAATCCGAGAGAATCTATCAGATCATTTTTAAATCGTTTTAACATAGCATTGGCCGAGGTAGATAATGCTGAGCCACGCATGGTCCTAACATACTTGATGAGGGCAATTGACAAATCGAGTGAATATGGAAAATGGTTTAAAATAAAAGAACCAAACTCACTTGACAAATTCTACAAGAAAGCGGATGAATTCATGCGCTTGGAGAGCCTCCAAACACCGGCTAAGGTGGTATCAGTGGAAGTCGGGAACAATGGTGCTGCCTCGAACAAGAAAGAACCTAACACTCAGAAAAGGGGAAATGATGGTGGAAAGAAACAGGGAGATGCTAAGAAAGGCCGTCCTTTCAATTTCATACCCATGACCGATACCCCCGAGAACATCTTTTTTGCGACCAAAGATGATGTCAATTATCCGACACCACCTAAAATGAGAGTTGGGATTAGGATGGAAAAAAGTGGAAGGTTCTGCCAGTTCCACAACCATCCTGGCCATGACACCAACGAATGCCGTCAGTTGAAAGAGGTAATTGAACAACTTTTGAAAGAGAACAATCTCCAGCAGTATGTGAAAAGAAATAGAAATGCCCCAACCTCATCGACTCAAGGACAGCAAGTTCCCTCTCACCGTCCTGGTTCAAGTGAGAAGGCCGTAGAGCATGAATCAGAAAGGCCTGTCATCAATATAATAACTGGAGGACCTCACCCAGCAGGCAAAAGCTTGGGCGAGATGGAAAGGTATGCCCGCGCCTTGAGGCATGTACCAGCTGAAGAGAATGTTTTTGTTTTAGAGAATGATGCGCCTTTAAAGCAACAAAAGACTTCCACAGATGATATTGTATTCAGTGCCAGAGATACTTTGGGTATCGAGGCTCCTACCATAGATCCTCTGGTCATATCCGCTGGTATTGGGCCGGCTACTGTGAGAAGTGTTCTAGTTGATTGCAGAGCTTCATGCAACATTCTCTTCAAGAAAACCTTTGATTAAATGAAGATTTCAATGGCTGACGTTCAAGCTTCATCACTTAAGATTGCTGGGTTTGCTGGAGAACCCAAACAGCCGATTGGGACCATAGATTTGTTTGCAGAACTCGAAAAGGGACCGAGGAAGGTGGCTCGAAAGCAAACCTTTATAATTATTTAAGAATTCTCTGCCTACATTGCCTTTTTAGGCCGACCAACTCTTGTTGCGTTCAAAGCTGTTCTTGCCCCATGGTGTCTGACTCTAAAATTCACTACAGATAACGAAGTTGGTGTGATTAAGGGAGACCAAGATGCGGTGCGAGAATGTTACTTTGCAGAGTTGCGAGAATCAAGGAAAAGAGAAATGGGAAAAGGTGCGGTGGCTCCAGTCCGCATCAAAGAACCAACCTTGTAGAAATTACAGGGTGGACCCTGCACTGGCGAATGTAGTGGCGCACGAAGAGAGATGGATCCAAGGAAAGCCGGTGCAGGGGAGAATAGGGTAGTACCGGTAGAGGTAACAGTGTCGGTGCCCGTTGACCCAAAGGACCCAAACAAAGTGCTTAATGTGGGTTCACAACTCAACACAATAGTTCAGAATGTTCTGATTTCATTTTTAAAGGCTAATTTGGATGTATTCGCTTGGACTCATGCTGACATGTGTGGAATATCCCCAGAGATTGCAGTACACACTCTGAACATTGATCCAAAGTTTACACCTGTGAAACAGAAGAGAAGAACCCAGGGTCCTGAGAGAACGGCAGCATTAAAGGAAGAAGTGGATCGGCTCATGGAGAATGGTTTCATCAGAGAAAATTTGGTATCAAATCCAGTGTTGGTGAAAAAGGCTAACAGAAAGTGGAGAGTATGCATTGACTTTTCAAATTTGAACAAAGCCTGCCCCAAAGACCGTTTCCCGCTGCCCAGGATCGATCAGTTGGTGGATGGGACGACAGGGCATGAATTGTTATCTTTTATGGATGCATACTCCGGATATAACCAGATTATGATGCATGAGCCAAATCAAGAGGATACAAGCTTCATCACCGATGTTGGACTCTACTGCTACAAGGTTATGCCTTTCGGACTCAAGAATGCAGGGGCAACTTACCAATGGTTTGTTAATGCCATGTTTAAACCATAGATTGGCAAGACAATGGAAGTTTATGTTGATGACATGCTAGTAAAGTCTAAGAAAGCAGTGGACCACATGGATTACTTAGCAGAGATGTTCGCAGAACTCCAAAAGTACAGAATGAAGCTTAATCCCCTGAAATGTTCATTTGGAGTGGAGTCCGGAAAGTTTTTGGGTTCCATTGTGAGCGCTAGGGGTATTGAAGCCAATCCAGCTCAGATCACTGCCCTGAGAGAGGTCAAGGCTCCTAGAACGAAGAAGGAATTGCAAAGTCTCAATGGAAAGGTTGCTGCTTTGAGTCGGTTCATTTCCAAAGCTACTAACAAATGCATTCCATTCTTTGATGCTCTGAAGAAAGGAAGAAAAAACTTTGAGTGGACCCCTGAATGTCAGAA
Source organism: Allium cepa (assembly GCA_030765085.1). Lineage (NCBI taxonomy): Eukaryota > Viridiplantae > Streptophyta > Magnoliopsida > Asparagales > Amaryllidaceae > Allium > Allium cepa. The sequence continues at coordinate 602,004,128 of CM060945.1, read as the reverse complement.
AGCATTTGATTAGTTGGTTCGTCATATGGAAGTGCCTCCGATACTTTCAAAGCCTAACAGTGGTGAAGATCTCTTCATATATTTGGCAATTTCGTCTCATGCTCTCAGTGCAGTGTTGGTATGGGAAGACGCAAGGATTCAACGCCCAGTCTATTATATCAGCAAAAGATTCACTGGGGCAGAGATGAACTACTCAAGATTAGAAAAGCTCGCATATTGTTTGTTGATCACATCAAGAAAATTAAGGCCGTATTTCCAGTCTCATCCCATCAAAGTCCTCACTGATCAACCTCTAAAGCAAGTCCTATTCCGTCCTGAGACTTCGGGCCGTCTTTTGAAATGGAATATTGAACTCAGCCAATATGACATCACTTACCATCCCCGAAAAGCAATCAATGGACAAGCTTTGGCAGATTTCATCGCAGAATGTATGGATAAGGGTGATAGTGAGGAAAAAGTCACTGATAGCGTCCCAATCCAATGGTAATTGTATGTCGATGGTGCAAGGAATGATTACTGTTCCGGAGTAGAGGTTGTCCTTGAAACCCCAGAAAGGCGATCGCTATGTTATGCACTGAGACTAGAATTCCCTTCGACAAACAATGAAGCTGAATATGAAGCTCTCATCACTGGTTTAAGGATCGCTAAAGAACTAAACATCAAGGCATTAGAGATCTTCAGTGATTCTCAACTTATTGTTTGCCAAGTCCGGAAGGAATTTCAAGCTAAAGGAGGGAATCTTCCCGTCTATTTATCAAAAGCCTGGGAGCTCCTTCAAGATTTTGACCGTTATTCAATAAACCATATACCCCGAGAAGAGAACATGAAGGCGGACTCTCTTGCAAAGTATTCGAGTGCTGGTGAAGCTCAACTATTGGGATTAGTCCCCGTCAAAGTCTTGTCAGCTCCGAGCACAGATGGAATGGATGTTGATCGGATTGTGAATGTATCCCAAGAACACGAATCATGGATGACTCCGATACTTGAATATTTACTCAATGGTTCTTTGCCAGAAAGTTCAAAAGAACGACAGAAGCTGATGAGGAAAGCCTCCAGATATATAGTTCAAGATGGTCGTTTGTACAGACGAGGATTTTCAATGCCATTACTCCGATGTGTGACAAAGGAAGAAGCTAAGACAATTCTGACTGAAGTACACGGAGGGGAATGTGGAGATCATACAGGCGGTCAAACTTTAGCAAAGAAAATCCTCCGTTATGGATACTTTTGGCCAGAAATTAATCAGGATGCTGCTGACTATTCCCGAAAGTGTGACAAATGCCAGAGATTCGCTAAAATTCCTAGAGCACCTTCCACTGAGCTAACACAAATGGTCGGTCCATGGCCGTTTGCTATCTGGGGAATACGTCTCATTGGGCCTTTGCCGACTGCCAAATCGGGGATTAAATATGCTATCGTTGCTGTTGATTACTTCACTAAATGGGCTGAAGCCGAACCATTGGCTACTATTACCTCTAAGAAAATGATAAGTTTTGTGACTAAAAATATCATTTGCAGGTATGGTGTGCCTCAGAAGATAATCACAGACAATGGTACTCAGTTTGAAAGTGAGGAGTTCCAAGATTTCTGCAAATGATTCAAGATCCGAAAAAGCTTCTCAGCAGTAGCTCATCCGCAGGCAAACGGGCAAGTGGAATCAGTAAACAAAATCATCAAATCAACCATCAAAAAGCAGCTGGAAAAAGCAAAAGGTGGGTGGGTCGATAAGTTACCGCTTGCACTATGGGCATATAGAACCATCCACAAAACTGCGACTGGGCATGCTCCGTTTTCATTGGCATACGGATCAGAAGCTATGATTCCAGCGGAAATTGAAGTCCCCTCACACAGAAGGATCCATTTTGATCAAGATGAGAATGAAAAATTGCAATTGGAAGCACTTGACCTCCTTGATGAAAGAAGAGAAGAGGCTAGGCTTAGAATTGAAGCTCACCAGCAAAGAATAGCCAGGCACTTCAATTCCAAAGTTCGTCAGCGTAGCTTTGAAGTTTGGGCTTAGTCCTGAAGAGAATTATGACAGCCACAGGTGTGTTTGGGCCAAACTGGGAAGGGCCATATGTTATAGGCGCGAAACTCCTTGATGGCACATTCAAACTCACAACTGTCGAAGGAGAACCAATCCCAAGAGCTTGGAACAGCAATCATTTGCGTCCCTATTTTACTTGAAAGCTTTGCTGAAATGTTGTAAAAGAATTATGAATATATGATTCTTGTATTGAAAGCAATTGTAAAGCAAGTGAATAATGAAAAGCTATAAAGTGGATGTAGGCCCAGTTTTTGGCCGAACCACTATAAATCTTGTGTTCTCTACTATTATAAACCGCTTTGTTTTATTTCGACATATAAAATACGTTAACTGTGTTACTAAAATGTCGATTTAATAATGCAGGCCATAAAAACAAAGCTTACCCATCGCAAGACCAAGCGATCTCCGACATCACCCAGCTAGCAAATGCTAAACCATTCAAAATTTCCATACTCAAATTCTACAAAAGAAGTGCTTCGAACAAAAGTTAGCGATGTGGATGAAAATGGACCATTTCTAACTAACTGCAAATGTTTGTACAAACAAACAACCAGTTAAATAGCCTGTGTCTGCCACCACCAACTCGCTTAACTATGAAGTATATTTCTTTGGATAAGGGAAATTATTGGCAACTAAAAGGGGATGATACTTGCAAAAGACAACGGGGATCTCCAACATAAATAGATGGCAAAGAGACATGGGCGAGCAAGCATTAAACAACAAAAGACCTCTTCGGAGGCACAAGCCCTCTTCAGAGGCACAACTCTTCGGAGGATAAAGACCTCGAGCGGGCTTAGCCAGAAAAAGAGAGATCTTTCTCGATACAAAGTTGCGGACTGATCGGTCGATACACTCCCGTGAATCCGTCCAACCGAGAGAAAGAAACTCCAAACTTCCAAGCAAAAGCCCTATTCAGAGGCATACGTTTCACCGAGATTGAAATAAAACTTCCAAGTGTTGAAACGTGAAAAGCCCTCTTCGGAGGCCCATTTCACCACAGTTGAAATGCTAAAAGACCTCGAGCGGGCTAAACCAGAAAAAGAGAGATCTTTCTCGATACAAAGTTGCGGACTGATCGGTCGATACACTCCCGTGAATCCGTCGAACCGAGAGAAAGAAACTCCAAACTTCCAGGCAAAAACCCTACTCAGAGGATCACATTTCACCGTGATCGGTGATACACTCCCGTGAGATGAAATGTGAAAATACCTCTTCGGAGGCCCGCTTCCCAGCGAACAGGGAAAAATAAAAGCCTCTCCCAAGGGGCAAAAACAGAAGACCTCTTCCCAGAGGCACAATCACACAAAAAAGACCCCTTCCCAGGGGCACAATCAAATAGAAAAACCTCTTCCCAGAGGTACAATCAAACAGAAAGACCTCTTCGGAGGCACACGTTTCACCAAGATTGAAATAAAACTTCCAAGTGTTGAAACGTGGAAAGCCCTCCTCGGAGGCACAATTCTTCGGAGGCACATGTTTCACCGAGATTGAAATAAAACTTCCAAGTTTTGAAACGTGTAAAAGCTCTCCTCAGAGGTACAACTTTTCAAAGAAGCATTTCACCAGAAATGCAAAGCAAAGATCAAAAGCCCTCCACCGAGGCGCAATAAAAAAAGAAAGAGAAGAAGCCCTCTTCAAAGGCACACTTTAGCTTTCAAAGGAAGACTGGTTCTTCTATTCTTGAAAATACTCTTCCTCAAAAAGAAGTTAAAGTGCCCTTCAGAGGCCCGCTTTACCACATAGGAGAATTCACTTAGTAAAAATGTGTGAAAGCACAAAAGAAAAAGTGATATCTTCGAAGGATGAAGCGTAGAAACTCATATGGGGTGAGCTGTACTCTATTTAGAGCAGAATAGTATTCCTCCAAGTACGGAATAATTATTCTCCAGAAAATAAGAGTGCAAGTCCCCTCAAAGTGTAAAATATTGCAACAAGCTTATGGTATAGGGGCAACATGGTATAGCTACATTGGTAAAAATTACGCTCAAACAACATACCAAAAGCTCACTGCAATATCATATAAAGAAACTTGTACAAAAATGAATAGTAAATGCATTTTCAAATACAGACAGAAGTTTGTACAAACAAAAAGAATCATTTTATTCAATACTATCAAAATTTTGTATAGGTACAGGTTTCAAAATAAAAAGAAAAAGAAAAGCGGAGGCCGGTGCCCGCACAATCTCCGGCCAGTGCATGCAAAAAGCAAAAAGTAAAAATAAATCGAAGCAGGACCCCTTACTTCTTCCTGCCACCACCCTTAGAGCCTTCACCTGACCTAATAGGCAGCTTTTCAGGACGGCTTGGGAGAGTCGGGGATGAAGGAGAGAGGGTTACTGCCGGATCAACTTTCGTTTCCTCTTCAGAAACAACAATGTCTTTCCTTCTCTTCTTGGAAGTGGCACGCTTCCTCTTTCTCCTTGAAGAAGACTCGCTTCCCGGAGTAACAAGAGTAGATAATTTTATGTTATCAGAAGTGGTTCGCTCCGGAGACTCATTGCCTTCTCCAAGCCCTTCTTCCCTGTGTTCTTGAGAAGCAATATGATCATCTAAGCCATGAAGAGCCTCTATTTGCTCCTCTTGCGACCCGGGTTGAGAGGTGGATGGAGGAGTGACCTGGAGAGGCGGAGGAGGAATAATTGAAGAAGGAGGTGTCTGAACGATGCTCGACACTTTCTCTACAGAAGAAAAGAAGTTAAAGTCAGTAAAGAGAGGAGATAAAGGCTCATTGAGGTTCAAGAAATAGTCGAGAGGCTCATCGTACTCATGAGAAGAAAATGAGCAGTCTACTTGGGCAAGATTAACAGTAGAGTTAGCTAGAGAAGTCGGCTTCCTGATATTAACCTCATAAGCCTATGCTTCGGCGCTCTCTTCGCCTTCATCTTCACCCTGTGCACTTGTAATCTCAGTTGTAACTTTGACCAGGGATGGAGAATGAGAACTGGAGCCGACAATGTCGATTTCGGCTGAAGGTGAAGGCTGGACTGGAATAGTTGAAGTAGTTTTTCCTAAACGTTCCCCTTCGGCCATCTCGGCTCTTAATTTTGCAAGTTGTTCTTTCCCTTGGCGAGAGCGGCGCGAGCGTCGTCATCCAAGTAATGCTCCTCAAGAGCTGATTCGGCATAGCCAGCACCTTTACCTCCAAGCATGTCAAGTGCGGCCTCCCACACTTCAGCCAGAGTAATTTTATATTTGGGACCTAGGAAGGCGAGGCTAACGCGCCCCAAGACGCTATGCAGGTAGAAGTCAAATAATGTCGAGCTGATGCTGGTCTTCGTTGCCTTGTGAGATTCTTCAACTACAATTTTACTGGTAACGGCCTCATCACGCTCTCTTTCAACTTTGGAGAGTTGAAGCTTAAGCATTTTGATCTCCGCCTCTTGAGAGTCGGTTTTCTTCCGAAGCTCTGCAATATCAGCAATATAGCCCTCATTGATTCTTTTTTGCACTTCGAGCCTGTCTTTGGCGTCTTTTTGTCCGGCATGAGCATCTCTCACTTGTTTCTAAAGCACCTCTTCTTTTTGAGTGTAAGAAGTAGAAGAAGTGGCGAGTTCTTCTTTAAGTTTCTCGACCTTCGCCTCAAGCTCTTCATTATAAGTAGTGATACTCCTCATCTCGGTATCATGCTGCTCAAGAACCTTCTGCCATTCAGCTTTGTCATTCTCCATAGTAAGCATGGCCTCGAGATTCGCACGGTTTACCCTTTGAAGCTCGTCAACAAGCTTTTGCCAGTTCGACATCCTTTCAATATCAAGCCTGACGGCATCGAGATTTCGCAGCATTGCAGGCTTGTCAATAGGGACCAAGTGAAGATCGAACCGCACTCCCTTTAGGCACCATTGCGGGAACCGGCTTTGCAGAGTAGTCGGGCCTGATCCAGCTTGGAATTTAGGCCTACTGATTATTGTTTGAGTGTCTGTCTTCCCGAGAGCAGGAGAGCTAGAAGGAATGTCAAGTGAGACGGGGGCAGTGACCTTTTCAGGAGTTGTAGAAGCATGCTTTTCACCGTACCGGGCACGCTTGCTTGGGTCCTCAACTATATGGCTTTTTCCCCGATCATCATGCGACTTTCTCTTGTGAGAATCGTCACCTCTCTGGGAAGAATCATGGTGCTCCTCCCTTTCTTTTCTCTCATAATGCTCTTCTTGAGCCCTTCTCTCCTGAGCCTTTCGAGCGGCCCTCTCTTCATCGTTTTCTCTGTGAACGGGAAGGTAGCGCCTATAATCATATTGACTACGCCTCCCGTAGCGCTGAAAGTCGTCATAGTAAGAGCCGCTGCGTCCTATAGGAGAATCTGAAATAAAAAAAACAAGCCTTACAAGTCTTCAGAGAAAAGAAGCATAACTTTAGAATCTTCAAAGTACAAAGAGTTAGGGGTATAAAAGTGCCGAAAGATTCTAAGTGTGTGTGATGTGCAAACTACGCGCATCAAACTACGAACCACTCTTTGATTGCGGAGTAATCGTGGGGGTAGTAGTTAACGTCAACTCTTGGGTCGACGGAGCTTATTGGAAAGAAGAAGTCGCTTCCACTACTAAAGGAGAAACCCTAGTAGCAACAGGGTCGTCTTTAAAGATCTCCTGTGAGGTGGCAAAGAGGTCGCTCAACCCTTCGAAAGTGTCGTCCCCGCTCTGCCTGACAGGGCTTGTTTTCTCGGCTTCTTCGCTAGACTTCTGTGAACGTTGGGGAGATCCCTGAGGCTCTTCTTCCTCAGTGACTGGGGAAAGTGCGGATTTGCCAGACGACCCCGCAACATCGACAGTAGTAGAGCACTTCACTAGAGAAGACTCGAAGGCAGGTTCTTTTGGTATGGGTTCGTCAGAAGAAATTGAGGCGTATAATGCTTTAGGTGGGGAGTCTGGAACCTCATGGGGGTGTGTGGAGCGAGAAGGGTGAAGGAGTCCGAACTGGTAAAGGAATTCGTCGTTCAACAAAAATTTCATATCCCGCTCTTCAATCGGTACAGCTACGAGCCTCTCCAGATTTGGCTTGTGGCTGGGATCTCTAGAAGGAGGGGGAAGCGCTGTAATGAAAATATGAAGTTAACACTTGGCAATTCGGACTTCACAAAACTCGAAGTATAGAAGAGGTAGAGGTAGATGATCTTACTTCCTTCCCTCCATACAACATAAAACCCCGGGGGGCAACGAACAAAGAAGAATTGAGTTAAGAACCCATGGGCAGTGTCAGGGAGGCCAACGATCAATTTACGATTTCGGGCGCTTCTCACGACGGTGATAGAAGGATGATCCTTAGTCCTAGTAAAGGAGCATAGGAAGCAAATCTCGTCAAAGCTTGGAAGTCGGTCAAATGTTCTCCTAAATAGCATGCACAACCCCATCAGAATGGCATAGCCATTAGGGTGTAGCTGGAATGGGGAGATAGCTAGTCGACGAAGAAGATTCTTGAGAAAGTTATTGAAAGGGGGAATGGCCCCGCTTAGGCACATTTGCCGGTTAACCGCTACAAAGCCAGTAGGCGCCACATCAGCAGTGTCACTTTTCTCAGGAAGAATGGCATCTGCTTCAGCAATGCCAAACTGACCACACAACTGACGAAAAGCTTTGTACGATAAGGTGGTAGGGGCTCTTTCTGGAGGATTGACTAATGGAGCTGGAACAAGAGTGGCCTCCCCGGCCTGGGCTGTTATATCTTCTTGCTGAGAAGTCATTCTACACAAGCAACTGAATATTCAAATATGAAGGTGCACGTTTCCTAAAATGTGTGAAGTGTTGTGTAAAATCAACAAAGCAATAAGCGAATAAAACTGGAATGAAAACTAGCAAGCATTTGTTAATTATGAAGTCCAGGGTTTGTTGATTTATAATATAAAAGAGAAATGTAGATGCAAACAAATCAGTTAAAGATGGAAATGCATTGCATTAATATTTCACTTTAGTTGATTGGTTCACAGCATTTCATAAAGTATGTTTAAGTTGATTACTCTATGTTGACTAATCTGTCATTTGATATGGACAGTCAGTGACAGTATATTATTCCCAATTTTCTGTAAATAATGTATTGAACAGATTGTTAGTTAGTTAACACAAGTCAAAAGTGATCTTCGAAAAAATGAAACAAAGTTCAAACAAAGCTTAAAAGTACAAGTGCTAACTCACCAACGACTTAAGAAATTTTTTCTACGGGTTAGGTTGAGTCGTTGGTTCTCTGGCTAACTCGTCCGCGACCTAAGTCATTAAGTTAAGATAGGTCGTGTTAATCTTGAGTTGTTGGAACTTTAAGTCGGCTGCGCTCAAAGTAGTAAGTCTTGGAAGATAAAGGAAACTTCAATGCAAAGCAACGAGAAACTCTCAATTCCTAACTCGGCCACGACTCTTGGCTTAAGTCGTAAGGTATGTTAAGACGGTTCATAATTAAGTCGCTAAAGTTGCTGGATCACACAGAGGTGCCAAATTATACCTAAGGCGATATTCCACTCTATTTAGCAAACATACCCTCTTACTCCTAACCCGTTAACCATCTAACTCCTAACCCGTTAACCATTTAACTCCTAATCCGTTAACCCAATAACCTCACAATGGATAACCCTAGTTCTACCACACCACTAGGTCTCCTCAAATCATGAATCATTGCAAGATAGATCGAACCGCCTGCCTTAAGTCCATCAGTATAACAGTATTCGCGAAGGTCAAGGGGGAAAAATCGGTGACAAAGATCGACGATGATCGGCAATTGGAAAAGAGGCAAAATCTCTTACGCAGTGTGATGATGAGGATTGTAGGAACTTGATTGGTGGCGAGGTAAACTGATTGGATCTGTTTCTGGAAGCTTCAAAGGTCAATAATGGTGGAAGTAAACACGGAAACAAGTAGGTGAAGAAGAAGCAACCTAAGCCTTTTATATCTCAAGGCAGAGGAATTTGAACCGGCACACGATTTAAGATAAGTCGAAGCACACGACTTACGACCTAGGCGTGTACTTCGAGGGGCAAATGTTAACCCTCAATTTCCTACGACTCAAAAACTGCACGACTCAAACAAATTACATGGCTTAACAAGTCAAGGATTAGCCGACTTAAAGGAGTCAACGACTTAAGGAAGTGGACAGTCTACGACTCAAGTTATGGACGACCTAACGGTTTAGCGAGTTGAAGGACTTGGTGTCTTACGACATAAAGAAATCTGTGACTTAACGGTTTAAAAGAGAAGGGATGCTTCACAACCTAAGGCATCGACGACTTAAGGTTTCTACGACTTAAGGAAGCCCACGACTCAAGGACGGGATGACTTAACGGTTCAAGAGAGAACACGACTTAAGAAGGAAATGAGTTAACGACTTAAAGTTATCTGCGACTTACGACCTAGCATGTGACGTGCACGACTTACGCAAATGAGGCGCTGCTCCTTACTTAACACAGTGACCTCTTAACTCGTAGACGATTCAGGACTTGGGTTATTATCTGAAAGGAACAAGCTTATCAGTTAACACGTACACGACTCACGACCTAGCTTGAGTCGTCCACGACCTAAAGCTACTGGGTGAAGGTTCAATGCCGCATCAAGAGGACCAGTTGACTCATTTGCGACTTAGATGTTGACTCGTGGGCGACTTAGGACTTGTAAAAATGAACTTTTGTGAGACCATGGGGCTGGGCCAGTTAAGTCGGCCATAACCTATTATAAGTCAATGACGACTTACGACTCAAGAGGAAAGTTTCCCTATAAATACCAACCCACGTCAAGCATGAAGGGGACTTTTGGGCCGATCTCTTTAAGCGTCGATACCCTGCTGAATTCTCAACTCACTCGACACTTCAAGTACGAAAGGCATCTCAACTAACTTTGAGAGGAAATCTAACGCAATCTACATGGATTCAAAGAATTCTTCTGCATCAAAGTTCTAGTTGTTTGTCTCATCAGAATTGTAATTGAAGATTGTTGTAAAGTTGTAATCAATTCAGTAATAAAGAGAATTAAAGTGGACGTAGGCTCACCCTAAGCCGAACCACTATAAAAGCTGTTGTCTTTTCTGTTTTCTTTGTGACTTTTCTACTTGTTTTTAGTTCCCGTGTTCACGGTTGGTGCTTTCGCTCAACTTCAATCTACACCGGGGTGTTAGCGTCTGATTTTTACGTTAACAATTTTGATGAAGAGGGTGATAGAGCTAGCATTCATTATCGAGATCGAGACCAAGTGCGAAATGTATATCGGAATATTGAGGATGATCGTCGATGGGAATCGAGTATGAAGATGGAAATTCCAGAATTCAAGGGTGGAATGGCAGCTGAGGAATTTCTTGATTGGTTGTCTAATGTTGAAGAGATCTTTGATTTCAAGGAGGTTCCTAAGCATAGAAGAGTGAAGTTGGTTGCTACTAGGTTGAGGGGGAGAGCTTTAGCATGGTGGCAGCAAACCAAACTTACAAGGGAGAGAATGGGAAAGTCGAAGATTGAATCATGGAAGAAGACGAAGAAGTTGATGAAGGCTACATTTTTACCTTATAACTATCAATCACTCATGTACCAGAGGTTGCAGAATCTGAGGCAAGGGACGAAGACTGTTAATGATTATGCTGATGAATTTTATCAACTGATTGCTCGAAATGACATTATGAAGACAGAGTGTTAACTCCGCCTCGACCATGACTTACCGATCTAGCGCATCAAGAGGTTCCGACCTAACAGTTAGAAGCATGCCGACTTAAGGCTTAACAGGGGTACCGACCTAAGGCCTAAGGGGTATGCCGACCTAATATTCAACGTAGATACCGACCTAACTGCCTTATCAGGGAGACTGACTTAAGGCTCAAAGGGTTACCGACTTAAGGGTTTGAGAGGCATACCGACTTAAGAAATACCGAGTTAAGGCTAAAACAGTGGACGACCTAACGTGGGTACTGGCTTAAGACTCAGAGGATGCCGACTTAATAGGAAGGCCGACCTAAGGCCTAAAAGAGATGCCAACTCAGTGACTTGACCGAGTTACCGATCTAATGTTTTACCAAGCAGGCGACCTAGAATAGTTGCCGACCCAAGTCACAACCGATTTAGGACCAATGTTAGCTCGTTTACGACTCAAGAAAAGGAAGATGAGTTCAATGCAGCTACTCAGCACAGCAGCCTCTTAACTCGTGCACGGTTCAGCTCCCAGTTATCTCGGTCACGACTCACGACCTAATTTGAGTCGTGAACGACTTAAGGCTATTAAATGCAAACCCGAGGCCATATTACTAAGAAGGGGTGGTGTTGACTCGGAGGCGACCTAGGACTTGTGCAAGTGAACTCTTGTGAAGCCATGAAGGGGCCAGATGGACTGGCCACGACTCATATTAAGTCGGCTACGACTTAACTTAAACCGGCCACGATTTAGGACTTGGCAATAATTCCAGACCGAAACTCTCTATAAATAGGCAACCACCTCCAACATTCAAAGGACTTTTGGGCACGTTCTCTTCATACACCGTTACCTTGCTGCATTGAGAACTTCATCAACACTTAGAGCTTTCAAGATTAGAGGAATACATCAAAGAAATTCACGAAGAAACCACACATCTTCAACATGAATTTAAAGACTTTAATCGACATTGAAGCTTAAGACTGGTTCCAAATCACTTGTAACTTGAAGTATATTGTACTTGAGAAGAATTGTATCAGCTTGTAACGGGATTATTAATAAAAGTACTTAGAGTTGACGTAGGCTATACCCTTAAGCCGAACCACTATAAAATTGTTGTTGTTTACTGCTTTTCTGCTATTACTTGCTTGTAATTCTTTCCCGATCTATCGGGTGGTGCTTTCATAACTACACTTCACACACCGGGGTGTTAGCGTTCACATTTTAGCGTTAACATTTTTGGTGCTTTCACTGAGAATTGAACTCAGGAAAACTGTCATCATTGCTTCACAGAGATTTGAAGAAAGAATTTCCTTAAAAACCAGAAGTCTATCTGAGATTATGGCTCCTGGAAGGAAAAGTAGATCCGTTAGATCTGGAAATATTCAAGAGGGAACCTCCGCTTCCCCTGTACCTAATCAACCCACTCCGTCAGTTGGAGTTACGAAAGCGGAGTTGGATGCTGTGATTCTAGGGCTAAACCAGCAGATAAACGCCCAAAATGCACAATTAGAGGCTCAGAGTGCCCAAAATGCTCTAATTTTGAATAAGTTGAATGATTTGCTCGGGGCAAACAATCAACCAGCTGGTAATGAAAGGAATTATGCTGGAAACATTCATAATGTTAACGAAAGGAATGCTCCTGAAAGGGCTGCTAGTCCCTTTGAGCAAACGCTTCCTGAGGTTGGTGGATCTGGAACTCGACATGATGAGGAATATCTTTCTGGAATGGTCCGGCAAATCATGAGAGAAAGTATGCAAAGGGTTGAAGATGAGAAAGAATGGGGTTTCGCCCCAAGTAAAACTCCATTTACTGAGAAAATCTTAAAGGCGGAGTTTCCAAGGAAGTTTGTCCCTCCAACTATCCCAGCTTACAAAGGGACAAGTGATCCGAATGAATTCCTGTATAAATATGATTGGCACATGACAGGTGCCAGAGCCTCTGACGAAATAAAGGGTCGATATTTCCCCGTATACCTGGAAGGTGTGGCTCTACTATGGTTCACCAAGTTGCCAGTCCGATCTATCGATCAGTTTTCAGACTTGACCAGAAAATTCAAGGAGCAGTTTAGACTATATGCTTCGAAGGCCAAGGACATTATGTCACTGTCGAGTTTAGAGCAGAATCCTGGTGAGTCTATCAGATCTTTCTTGAACCGCTTTAATATAGCGCTGGCTGAGGTGGACAATGCTGAACCACGAATGATATTGACTTATCTGATGAGGGCTATTGATAAGTCAAGCGAATTTGGGAAATGGTTAAATATGAAGGAGCCAACCTCTCTCGAAAAGTTCTACAAAAAAGCAGATGAATTCATTCGCTTGGAAAGCCGTCCTTTACCAGTAAAGACAGTGTTGGAGAAAGCAGAAGACAACACTGTCGCTCCACGCAAGAATGAATCGGTGGGGCAAAAAAGGGAGAATAATAATGGAAAGAAACAGGGTAATCTGAAGAAGCCCCGATCCTTCAAGCCATCAGAATATACTCCATTATCACATACGCCGGAGCACATCTACCTTGCCACTAAAGATTCCGTCGATTTCCCTAAACCTATCCCTTTGAGAACCAGGAAAAAAGCCATACAGAATGGGAAATTCTGCCGCTTCCACAATCAACCCGGTCATGAGACTGATGAATGCCGCCAGTTGAAAAATCTGATTGAAGAGTTGCTAAGAGAAAACAAACTGCAGCAATTTGTGAAGAAGAATAGCAACAATCCTGCATCGTCAAGTCAGGGGCAACAGGTTCCTGTTCATCAGCCTAGGACAGGTGAGAAAGCTACGGGACATGAATCTGGAAGGCCCGTTATCAATGTCATTACAGGAGGGCCTCACCCAGCTGGCAAGAGCTGGGGTGAGATGGAGAGATATTCCAGGGCTTTGAAATATGCTCCAGCCGAAGAAGACGTCTTTGTTTTAGAAGACACTACGCCCCTGAAACAACAGAAAACTTTCAGCGATGATATTGTTTTCAGAGCCAGAGATTCCACAGGTATAGAAGCTCCTACCCTAGATCCCTTGGTCATCTCGGCTGGTATTGGACCGGCCATTGTCAGAAGAGTCCTCATCGACTGCGGAGCATCATGTAATATCCTCTTCAAGAAGACATTTGACCAGATGAAAATCCCTATGATCGATGTACAAGCCTCATCACAGAAGATCGCTGGCTTCACTGGGGAGCCAAAGCAACCAATTGGGACCATCGATCTGCTTGTAGAACTTGGGGAAGCAGAAAGGAAAGTGGTCCGCAAGCAAACGTTTGTGATTGTCGATGAGTTTTCTGCTTATAATGCTTTTCTTGGCCGTCCAACACTCGCAGCATTCAAAGCTATCCTAGCCCCGTGGTGCCTCACTATTAAATTCCCTACTGACAATGGAGTAGGAGTTATAAAAGGGGATCAAAATGCTGCGCGAGAGTGCTATTTGACAGAGCTGCGAGAGTCAAGAAAAAGAGAAATGGGAAAGGATGCGGCAACCCCAGTCCGCATCAAGGAACCAGCCTTGTAGCAATTACGGGGCAGACCCTGCACTGGAGAGCACAGCGGGGCACGGAAAGAAATGGATCCCAGAAAAGCCAGTGCAGGGGAGAATAGAGTGGTACCGGTGGAAACGACAGTTCCGGTACCTGTTGACCCAAAGGACCCAAATAAGGTGTTGAATGTGGGTTCACAGCTTAATGTGTCAATTCAGAATATCTTGATATCTTTCCTGAAAGCAAATCTGGATGTCTTTGCTTGGACTCATGCCGATATGTGTGGAATATCTCCAGAAGTTGCAGTACACGCTCTGAATATTGACCCAAAGTTTATGCCAGTTAAACAGAAAAGAAGAACCCAAGGTCCAGAACGGTCAGCAGCATTAAAAGAAGAAGTTGATCGACTCATGGAAAATAACTTCATCAAAGAATCTACATATCCGAATTGGGTTTCAAATCCTGTGCTGGTCAAGAAAGCTAATGGAAAATGGAGAGCGTGCATCGATTTTTCTGATCTAAACAAGGCTTGCCCCAAAGATTGCTTCCCGTTACCCAGGATCGATCAACTGGTAGACGGAACTGCGGGACATGAATTGTTATCTTTCATGGATGCCTACTCCGGTTATAACCAAATCACGATGCACGAGCCGGATCAGGAGGATACAAGCTTTATCACAGATGTTGGACTTTATTGCTACAGAGTTATGCCCTTCGGATTGAAAAATGCAGGGGCAACCTACCAAAGACTTGTTAATGCTATGTTCAAACCGCAATTGGGCATAACTATGGAAGTCTACGTCGACGACATGTTAGTGAAGTCCAGGAAAGCAGCAGATCACATTGAACACTTAGCAGAAATGTTCGCAGTCCTTCGGAAATACAGAATGAAGCTTAACCCTCTGAAATGTACATTTGGGGTCGAGTCCGGAAAGTTCTTAGGTTTCATTGTTAGTGCTAGGGGCATTGAGGCTAGTCCAGCTCAAATTACTGCCTTAAAAGAAGTTAAAGCTCCTAGAACGAAGAAGGAATTGCAGAGTCTCAACGGAAAGGTCGCCGCCCTGAGTCGGTTCATTTCCAAAGCCACTGATAAATGCATCCCATTCTTTGACGCCCTGAAGAAAGGAAAGAAGAATTTTGAATGGACTTCCGAATGCCAAAAAGCCTTCGATGAGTTGATCCGTCATATGGAAACGCCTCCAATACTTTCTAGGCCAGGCAATGGTGAGGATCTTCTTATAGACTTGGCAGTATCATCTCATGCTCTAAGTGCAGCGCTGATACGGGAAGACAAAAGGATTCAACATCCGGTTTACTATATCAGCAAAAGACTCACTGGGGCAGAGCTGAATTACTCCAAGTTGGAAAAACTCGCCTATTGCCTACTAGTTGCATCAAGGAAACTGAGGCAATATTTCCAAGCTCATCCTATCAGGGTACTTACTGATCAACCTCTAAAGCAAGTCCTATTTCGCCCTGAAACTTCGGGTCGCCTTCTAAAATGGAACATTGAACTCAGTCAATATGACATCACTTATCACCCCCGAAACGCAATCAACGGACAAGCTTTAGCTGATTTCATTGCAGAATTCACAGAGAAGGATAATGGTGAGGATGAAGCGATCAGTGATTCCCCAATCCAGTGGAAGATGTATGTTGATGGCGCAAGAAATGACTATTGTTCTGGAGCCGGAGTAGTACTTGAAACTCCTGAAGGTCGATCATTATGTTATGCACTAAGATTGGAATTTCCTTCAACAAACAATGAAGGAGAATATGAAGCTCTTATTGCAGGTCTGAAAATCGCTAAAGAGCTAAACATTCGAGCATTACAGATCTTCAGTGATTCTCAGCTTATTGTATGTCAAGTCAAGAAGGAATTTCAAACAAAAGGTGGAAACTTGCCTTCCTACTTGTCAAAGGCTTGGGAACTCCTATGTGAACTCGATCACTATTCAATAAGCCACATTCCTCGGGAAGAGAATATGAAGGCAGATTCCCTCGCAAAGTATTCCAGTTCTGGTGAAGCTCAACTATTGGGATTGGTCCCTGTAGAAGTCCTTTCAGCACCAAGTATAGACGAGATGGATACAGACTGGATTATGAATGTATCTCAAGAACAAGAGTCATGGATGACTCCAATACTGGACTACCTACTCAGAGGTTCTCTGCCAGAAAATTCGATAGAAAGACGAAAGCTATTAAGGAAAGCCTCTCGCTATGTAATTCAGGATGGCCGATTGTACAGACGGGGATTCTCAATGCCATTGCTTCGATGTGTATCCCGGGAAGAGTCCAAAACAATCCTAGCTGAGGTGCATGGAGGAGAATGTGGTGATCATTCAGGTGGTCAAACATTAGCAAAGAAAATTCTCTGATACAGATATTTTTGGCCAGAAATTAATCGAGATGCTGCAGATTACTCCCGAAAATGTGACAGATGCCAAAGATTTGCCAAAATTCCTAAAGCACCTTCTACCGAACTCACACAGATGGTCAGTCCATGGCCGTTTGCGATTTGGGGAATGGATCTCATTGGGCCGCTACCAACTGCAAAATCAGGGATTAAATATGCTATTGTTGCAGTTGATTACTTTACTAAATGGGCTGAAGCTGAACCATTGGCTACTATCACTTCTAAGAAAATGATAAGCTTTGTGACCAAGAATATCATTTGCAGATACGGTGTGCCTCAGAAAATAATCACAGACAATGGTACTCAGTTTGAAAGCGAGGAATTCCAGGATTTTTGCAAACGATTCAAAATCCAGAAAAGCTTTTCGGCAGTAGCTCATCCGCAGGCAAACGGGCAAGTGGAAGCAGTGAACAAGATCATCAAATCAACCATCAAAAAGCAACTCGAAAGAGCAAAAGGTGGTTGGGTCGATAAACTACCACTTGCACTATGGGCATACAGAACTACTCACAAAACTGCGACTGGGCATACTCCTTTTTCGTTAGCATACGGATCGGAAGCAATGATTCCGGTTGAAGCAGAGGTCCCTTCACACAGAAGAACCCATTTCAATCAAGCAGAAAATGAAAAGCTACAACTTGAAGCGCTAGATCTCCTTGATGAAAAAAGAGACGAAGCTAATCTCAAAGTTGCAGCTCATCAGCAAAGGATAGCCAGACATTTCAATTCCAAAGTTCGTCAACGCAGCTTTGAAATTGGAGATCTAGTCCTGAAAAGAATTATGACCGCGACAGGTGTGTTTGGGCCCAATTGGGAAGGACCATTTGTGATAGGTCAGAAGCTTCTTGACGGCACATTCAAACTCACTACTGTTGAAGGAGTTCAAATTCCAAGGGCATGGAACAGCAATCACTTGCGTCCATATTTTACTTGAAAATTTTGTTGAAATAATGTAAAAGAGTTGTGGATGTATGATTCTTGTAATTGAGAGCAATTGTAAAACTAATGCAAGTGAATAATGAATGAATATAAAGTGGATGTAGGCCCAAATTTCTGGCCGAACCACTATAAATCTTGTGTTCTTTATTATTATTACATGTTTGCTTTATTTTCGATATAAAAATACATAAAATGTATTGCTGAAATATCGATTTAAATTTTTGCGGACAATGGAAATAAAACTTGCGCATAATAAGACCGAGTGATTCTCATCATCATTCAACAAACAAATTTCAAGTCATAAAGGCCCCGAATTCAAATCCTAGATAGGAAATACTTCAATTGAACGGCTTATGATTTCGATAGAAACGAGCCCTTGCTAATAAATTGAGATTGTTTGAACGAACAAACATCCAATTAGGAAGCTAGTGCCCGTTCTCACGAACTTGCCTGACAATGAAGTACGCTTCCTTGGATTAAACAAGCTACTTGCGAGAAAAGGGGAATGAAAACTTGAAAAGAAAAAAAAAGGGATCGCTGAAAAGACATAAGCAAGAAGACAAGAATACAACCAAAAGCTATCATCGGCAGCACAAGTCCTCTTCGGAGGCACGACTCTTCGGAGGATAAAGACCTCTAATGGGTCATACGCCACAAAAAAGAAAGTTCTCTACCCAACAAAAAAGATTGGAGGAGTCATGACCCTCCAACCATGAGAGAGTAACTTCCAGGCGATGAAAACCCTCTCTGAGGCACATTTCACCTGGAGTTGAAGTGTTATGACCGCTCTTCGGAATTTCACTTCACCAGAGTTGAAATGCAAACAAAATAAAAGCCCTCTTCGGAGGCCCATTTCACTAGGAGTTGAAGTGTTATGACCGCTCTTCGGAATTTCACTTCACCAAAGTTGAAATGCAAACAAAATAAAAGCCCTCTTCGGAGGCCCATTTCACCAGGAGTTGAAGTGTTATGACCGCTCTTCGGAATTTCACTTCACCAGAGTTGAAATGCAAAAAAAATAAAAGCCCTCTTCGGAGGCCCATTTCACCAGGAGTTGAAGTGTTATGACCGCTCTTCGGAATTTCACTTCACCAAAGTTGAAATGCAAACAAAATAAAAGCCCTCTTCGGAGGCCCATTTCACCAGGAGTTGAAGTGTTATGACCGCTCTTCGGAATTTCACTTCACCAAAGTTGAAATGCAAACAAAATAAAAGCCCTCTTCGGAGGCCCATTTCACCAGGAATTGAAGTGTCGTAACCGCTCTTCGGAATTTCACTTCACCAAAGTTGAAATGCAAAACAAGATAAAGACCTTCCCGGAAGCCCACGTTTCACCGAGATCGAAATAAAACTTCCAAGTGTTGAAACGTGAAAAGGCTTTCTTCGAAGGCACAACTCTTTGGAGGTACACGTTTCACCAAGATTGAAATAAAACTTCCAAGTGTTGAAACGTGAGAAATCCCTCCTCAGAGGTACAACCCCCTCCCGGGGACACAATCAAAAAGAAAGACCTCTTCAGAAGCCCACGTTTCACCGAGATTGAAATAAAACTTCCAAGTGCTGAAACGTGAAAAGGCTTTCTTCAAAGGCACAACTCTTTGGAGGAACACGTTTCACCAAGGTTGAAATAAAACTTCCAAGTGTTGAAACGTGAAAAAATCTCTCCTCAGAGGCACAAATTTTTACTAAAAGAAAAAAGAAAAAATCCTCATCAAGAGCGTACTTGATGACTTTACCTATTCTAAAAAAAAAGGGGGGAAAGAAAGTTAAAGTACGTTCAGAGGTCCGCTTTACCACATAGAAGAATTCACTTGGCAAAATATATACATACGCAAAAGGAAAAAGTGATTTCTTCGAAGGACAAAGCGTAGAAGCTTATATGAAGGAAGTTGCACTCTTCGAAAATTCTCTTTGAGAATGAAGTAATTATTCTTTAGAAAACGAGAGTGCAAGTCCCCTCAAAGTATACGATATTGCAGTAGGCTCATGGTATAGGGGCAACATGGTATAGTTACATACAAAGCGGTATAACTATGTCGGTAAAGTACGCTCAAACCACATACCACAAGCTCACCGCAACATCGTGTAAATAAACTTGTGCAAAAATGAATAATAAATGCATTCTCAAATTCAAACAAAAGTCTGTACAAATAAAGAATCATTTTATTCAATTGCAGATATTGCAGATACAGGTTTCAAAATAAAAAGCAGGGGTCGGTGCCTGCACAACATCCGACCATTACACAAAAAAGGAATCAAAAAGCTCAACTCTTCATTTCTTCTTGCCGCCTTTAGACCCTTTACCCGGCCGAGTGGTTAGCTTTTCGGGTCTTTTAGGTTGGTCTGAAGGCATAAGGGAAGAAGGGGAGGGAGGTGCAACTGGCGCAATTTCCGGTTCCTCTTCAGTGGTGATAATTTTCTTCCCCCTCCTCTTCGATGTCCCATGCTTCTTTCTTCTCTGCGAAGAAGACTCACTCCCCGGAGTAACGAGAGCGGACAAAACTACGTCGTCAGAAGGAGTCCGCTCCGGAGAGATCTCACCTCCTTCGAGTCCCTCATCTTTTTGCTCCTGTGAGGCAACAGGGTCATCCAAACCATGAAGAGCCTCAATTTTCTCCTCTTGTGACCCAGGTTGTGAAGCAGAAGGAGGAGTCACCTGAAGAGATGGAGGAGGAATAACCAGAGAAGGCGAAGTCTGCACGGCACCTGTTGTTTCAACTGTAGAAGAAGAAAAATTGAAAATGTTAGTATCTTCCCGAAAGAAGGGAGATATGGGTTCATCGAGATTCAAGAGGTAATCGAGAAGCTCATCAAATTTTTGAGGAATAAGCAGGCAATCCACCTGAATCGGACCAATGTCGAAATTACCTGAAGATATTGGCTTCGTCAGTTCAATCTCATAATTCTGAGCCCCAATGTCCTCCAAAGCCTCTTCATCAGTAGGGGTAATTAGCCCGGTTTTTGTAGGAGGCGGCGAATGAGCACTAGAGCCTGTAATGTCCACCTCGGGAGAAACTAGAGGACGTTCAGAGGTAGTAGGCGGTACTTCTTTTTCAGAACGCTCCTCTTCCGCCATCCCGGCCCGCACTCTGGCAAGCTGCTCCTTTCCCTTGGCAAGAGCGGCACGGGCCTCATCATCAAGATAATGCTCTTCAAGGGCTAACTCAGCATATCCAGCACCTTTACCACCGAGCATATCAAGTGCTGCCTCCCAAACTTCAGCCAGTGTGATTTCATACTTGGGGCCTAGAAAGGCAAGGCTGCTACGTCCCAAAATGCTGTGCAGATAAAAATCGAATAATGTGGAGCTAATGTCAGCTTTGGTTGCTTGATGAGCCTCTTCGGCCGCAAGTTTACCAGCAACAGCCTCGTCGCGCTCCTTTTCGGCCATAGCAAGTCGAGTTTTTAACAACTCTATCTCCAAGCTTTGAGAGCCGGTCTGTTCTCGCAATTGTACAGTTTCAGCACGATATTCTTCTATGACATTTTCCTTGTGTGCAAGCTTATCTTCGACTGCTCTTTGACTGGCATGCGCATCTCGTACTTGTTGCTGAAGCATGCTCTCCTTTTGTGAATGGAAAGTAGATGAAGTAGCTAATTCTTCCTTAAGTTTTTCTACTTCCGCTTCCAGCTTTTCGTTGTAGGAAGCAATACTTCTCATTTCGGCGTCATGCTGTTCAAGAGACTTCTGCCACTCAGCCTTATCATTCTCCATTGTTAGCATGGCCTCGAGATTGGCTCGGTTGACCCTCTGAAGTTCGTCGACGAGTTTTTGCCAGTTCGACATTCTTTCGATATCGGTCCTGACAGCATCAAGATTTCGCAGCATAGCCGGTTTGTCGAGGGGAACCAAGTCGAGATCAAATCGAACCCCTCTCAGGCACCACTGAGGAAATCGACTTTGAAGAGTGGGAGGACCTTGCCCGATTTGGTATGCGGGCCGGTTGATGATTGCTTGAATGTCGGAGCGAGCGGGAGCAGGAGATTGAGCAGGGACATGTTCAGAAGCTGAAGGAGTTGTTTCTTCAGTAAGTCTAGCCCGCTTGCTAGAAGAATCGTCTATGTGACTCTTTCCTCTCTCATCATGAGCTTTTCTCTTTTGGGTGTCATCATCTCTGTGGGGAAGATCATGTCTTTCTTGCTCCCTTCGGCGACGTTCTTCATATGCTCATCTCTCGTCGGCTTTCCTAATGGCCCTCTCTTCATCCGACTCTCTGTAAGAAGGAAGGTAGCGCCTGTAATCATACTGGCTACGCCTCCCGTAGCGCTGGAAATCATCATAGTACGAGCCGCTGCGCCCCATAGGAGAATCTGGAATTAAAATAATAAGCTTTAGAAATCTTTAAAGTACAAGAAGATAAGTGCATAGAAGTGATGAGAAATTCTAAGTGTGTGTGATGTGCAAACTACGCGCATTAATCTACGAACCACTCTTTATTTGGGGAGTGGTTGTGGGTGTAATAGTTAACGTCAACTCTTGAGTCGACGACGACTGTTGCAAAATAGAAGTAGCTTCAACTACTGAAGAAGAAATCCCGGCAGTAGTAGGGTCATCTTTGAAGATCTCTTGTGAAGTAGCGAAGAGGTCGCTCAATCCTTCGAAGGTATCGTCCCTGCTTTGCTTGACAGGACTGGATTTCTTAGCCTTTTCACCAGATTCTTGTGAATGGTGAGAGGACCCCTGAGGCTCTTCTTCCTCGATAACCGGGGGAAGTTTATCAGATGGCCCCGCAACATCAACAGAAGTGGAGCACTTCACCAGCGAAGATTCAGGAGTCTTTATCGGAGAATCAGGGACTTCCGTTGGAACTTCATGAGCATGCATAGAGCGAGAAGTGTGTAGAAGCCCATGTTGATGTAAAAATTCATCCCTCAACAGAAATTTTATGCTCCTCTCTTCTATGGCCACGGCACTCAACCTCTCAAAAACTTGCTTATGAATCGGGTCTCTAGAAGGGAGAGGAAGTGCTGAAAGTAACAAAGAATGAAATTAGCAACTGAAAGTTCGGATCTCGAAAAAAGTTTCAAACGGAAAAAATAGAAACACTAATCTTACTTCCTACTCTCCAGATGGCATAAAACCCTGGGGGACAGCGGGCAAAGAAAAACTGGTTCAAAAATCCATGAACACTTTCAGTAAGATCGGAAATGAGCTTGCGGTTTCTGGCACTTCTCACAATAATGAGGGAAGGATGATCTTTACTCTTTGCAAACGAGCACAGATAACGAATTTCTTCAAAACTCGGTAGGCGATCAAGAGTTCTTCTAAACAAAACACATAACCCCGTCAAGATGGCATAGCCATTGGGATGAAGTTGAAACGGAGAGATTGTCAACCGAAGGAGAAGAGTTCGAAGGAAGTCGTTAAAAGGAGGAATCGCCCCACTTAAGCACATTTGGCGATTGACTGCAACAAAACCATAGGGAGGATTGTCAGCAGTATCACTTGGCCCAGGGAGAAGAACATCACTTTCAGCAAAGCCAAATTGAGTGCGCAGCTGGATAAACGCTCTCGAAGTTAGAATAGTCGAGGTTCTCTCCGGAGGATTCTCTATGGGAACAGCTATCGGAAAAGTTTCTTCCTCCTGAGTTACCACTTCTTCTTCTCGGTGGGAAGTCATTCTACATAAATAACTGGGTATTCAAACATGAAGGTGCACGTTTCCTAAAGTGTGTGAAGTGATGTGTAAAATCAATCAAGCAGTAAACAAATGTAATTGGAACAAAAGCTAGCAAGCATTTGTCAGTTATAAAGTCCAAGATTCATTGTTTTAATATGCAAGTGTAATGTTGATGCAAGCAAATCAGTTCAAGTTAGCGATGCTTTGCATTAATACTTCACTTTAGTTGAATGGTTCACAGCATTTCATACAATGTATTTAAATTGATTACTTTATGTCAGCTAATCTGTCATTTGATGTGGGCAGTCAATGGCAAAATATTCGCCTTGGTCTTTGTGATTGTTGTTTTCAGCAGGTTGTTAACCTATGAGACAATGTGGTCTATGAAGTAAAGCAACAAGGTTAAAATGATCCAAAATTTAAGCTGTTTAGCACAGTAGATCAAGTTAAGAATTCAAATTGGAACTATGATTTTAAGTGGGAATTCGAGTTGGGCATCTAAGTGTTAAATCGGCTGCAACCCAAGGAATTTCTCGCGAGTTAAGGTTAGGTTTCTGGTTCCTTAAAGCGGCAGTTCTTTAGGTCGTGGAGGATAGTAAGAGAGGAAGGCTCTGGTTCAAGAAGTGTTGTGAAATTCTCTAAGTGTTAACTCGGCAGCGGTTTAAGTGTCAACTCGGTCACGGGTTGAAGGCTTAACTCAGCTACGATTGAAGTGTTAACTCGGCCACAGTTTTAAAGCTTAAATCAGTAGAAGATTAGATCGGAAGATTCTCCCAAGGATTAGTTCGGCTACGATCTAAGGGTAAGGTCGGCCAAATGTTAAGCTACCCAAATTCACTGATTCGCTTCCGGACTAACATCTCACTACATTCAACCCGTTAACCCAATAACCATTCCATCAACAGCCGCCTTCATTCACGTAATCCAATCACCCAATAAAACAATTTGAAATTGTTACAGATCCGATGTCCTGCCATCAAAGACCATCGAGCCTGAGGCGATAAGCCGCCTTCATTGTATCAACGATCACCTCAAGCAACCTAAACTTCATCAATTACGAAAACAATGGTATTCTTGATGGAGCATCACGCAAAGAGGCGATTCGTGTTCGAGCGACAGGATTCGTGAATCGACAGTAATCTACAATCGAAAGAGGAATAGAATCACTTACGCAATGGACGGTAGAGGTTATCGGTGATTAGTTGGAAGGAAATCGCTTCTAGGAATTTGAGAACACTTTAATGGCGGAATCAGGCAAAAGAGTAAGTGACGAAGAAAGAGGAAGAAAATTAACTTATACACTGCAGTGGAAAATTTGGAGCAACACACACGGTCTAACTGTTAGGTCGCATACGACCTACCGACCTAAGAGGGGACGGGTTAAAGGCTATCGAAGCACACGACCAAACATTTAGGCGTATACTTCGAGGGGCAAATGTTAACTCCGCCTCGACCATGACTTACCGATCTAGCGCATCAAGAGGTTCCGACCTAACAGTTAGAAGCATGCCGACTTAAGGCTTAACAGGGGTACCGACCTAAGGCCTAAGGGGTATGCCGACCTAACATTCAACGTAGATACCGACCTAACTGCCTTATCAGGGAGACTGACTTAAGGCTCAAAGGGTTACCGACTTAAGGGTTTGAGAGGCATACCGACTTAAGAAATACCGAGTTAAGGCTAAAACAGTGGACGACCTAACGTGGGTACTGGCTTAAGACTCAGAGGATGCCGACTTAATAGGAAGGCCGACCTAAGGCCTAAAAGAGATGCCAACTCAGTGACTTGACCGAGTTACCGATCTAATGTTTTACCAAGCAGGCGACCTAGAATAGTTGCCGACCCAAGTCACAACCGATTTAGGACCAATGTTAGCTCGTTCATGACTCAAGAAAAGGAAGATGAGTTCAATGCAACTACTCAGCACAGCAGCCTCTTAACTCGTGCACGATTCAGCTCCCAGTTATCTCGGTCACGACTCACGACCTAATTTGAGTCGTGAACGACTTAAGGCTATTAAATGCAAACCCGAGGCCATATTACTAAGAAGGGGTGGTGTTGACTCGGAGGCGACCTAGGACTTGTGCAAGTGAACTCTTGTGAAGCCATGAAGGGGCCAGATGGACTGGCCACGACTCATATTAAGTCGGCTACGACTTAACTTAAACCGGCCACGATTTAGGACTTGGCAATAATTCCAGACCGAAACTCTCTATAAATAGGCAACCACCTCCAACATTCAAAGGACTTTTGGGCACGTTCTCTTCATACACCGTTACCTTGCTGCATTGAGAACTTCATCAACACTTAGAGCTTTCAAGATTAGAGGAATACATCAAAGAAATTCACGAAGAAACCACACATCTTCAACATGAATTTAAAGACTTTAATCGACATTGAAGCTTAAGACTGGTTCCAAATCACTTGTAACTTGAAGTATATTGTACTTGAGAAGAATTGTATCAGCTTGTAACGGGATTATTAATAAAAGTACTTAGAGTGGACGTAGGCTATACCCTTAAGCCGAACCACTATAAAATTGTTGTTGTTTACTGCTTTTCTGCTATTACTTGCTTGTAATTCTTTCCCAATCTATCGGGTGGTGCTTTCATAACTACACTTCACACACTGGGGTGTTAGCGTTCACATTTTAGCGTTAACACAGAGGAACAACTGAGTGCTAGATTTGTTGGAGGGTTGAGGATACAGATTCAAGATATGGTGAATATGTTTGATCCTGATCTGTAACAGAAGCACATAAGAAAGCGTTGGCTTGGGAGAAGCAGGGAAGACGTGGAGGTGGTGTGTTTACTAATTCCAACAATCAAGTGAAGGGTGTTAGTGGAAGCTCAAATGTTCCTAAATCTATCAGTAAACCAGTTGTGAATGAAGTTGCGAAGACGAAGGTTAACAACAGTTTCAAGTGTTACAATTGTCAGGAAGTGGGTCACAAGAGTAATGAATGTCCAAAGCCGAAGAAACGAGCTATGATTGTTGAAGTTGAAGGTGAGGATGTTAGAGAAGGTTATCCTAGTCCAGTTGAGGAGGATGAACAGGATGTTGCGTCAGGAGATGATGGATGTAATCTAATGATGAGGAGGTCTTGTTTAATACCGAAGCAAGAAGGAGAAGCTAGTTGGTTAAGGAGTAACATCTTTCAGTCAACATGCGCTATTTTGGGAAAGGTATGTAAATTTGTGATTGACGCTGGAAGTTGTGACAATATTATTTCTACTGAAGCTGTGAGAAAGCTGAAGTTGAAGACGGAGAAACATCCTAATCCTTACAAGTTAGCGTGGCTGAGAAAAGGAGGAGAGGTGAAGGTGGACAGGCGAGTTCGATTTCCATTTTCTATTGGGAAGAAATATAAAGACGAGATCTGGCGTGATGTGATTGAGATGGATGTTTGTCACTTGCTTTTGGGAAGACCATGGCAATATGATCGAGCAGTGCAGCATGACGGTCGGACCAATAGCTACAGCTTTATGTTTGAAGGTGTTAAGATTATTTTAGTTTCAAAGAAGAGACAACAGGAAGAGAGTAAATCTGAAGAGATTGAGGAGCTAAGACTTTATTGACTTTGAAGGAATTTATTGAAGAAGTAGAGGAGAGTCCAGAGGTATTTTTGTTGATTGGACATGAAGCCACTGAATCTGTAAACATTCCAGAGGAAGTGAGGACGGTATTGGAAGAATTCAGAGATGTGTTTCCTGAAGAATTACCAACGGAGTTACCACCGTTGAGGGATATTCAACATCAGATTGATCTTATGCTAGGGGCAGTATTACCACACAGGCCACATTATAGGATGAGTACTAAGGAGCATGTGGAACTGAGAAGGCAAGCGGAAGAGCTGTTAGAACAAGGGCGTGTTCAGGAGAGCTTGAGTCCTTGTGCAGTTCCAGCCTTATTGGTGCCAAAGAAAGATGGTTCGTGGAGAATGTGTATGGATAGTCGGCTTTGAACAAGATCACTGTGAGATACAGATTTCCTATACCGAGGTTTGATGATTTGATAAATCAGTTGAGTGGAGCTGTTGTGTTTTCAAAGATTGACTTGAAGAGTGGATACCATCAAATTCGTATTAGACCAGGCGATGAATGGAAGACTGCTTTCAAAACCAGGGAAGGTTTATACGAATGGTTGGTTATGCCATTTGGTTTATCGAATGCACCGAGTACTTTTATGAGAATGATGAACCAGATTTTCAGACCATATATTGGGAAGTTTGTGGTAGTTTACTTTGATGATATTTTGATCTAGAGTGGAAGTATGGAAAAGCATGTATAGCATTTGCGTGAAGTACCGTTGATTCTACGACAGGAGAAATTTTATTCTACAATAAAGAAGTGTGTGTTCATGATGCACAGTGTTTTGTTTCTAGGATATGTTCTATCGAAGGAAGGTATTCAAGTAGATGAAAGTAAAGTAGAAGCTGTCAGGAGTTGGCCACAACCCAAGACAATTACTGAAGTGAGAAGTTTTCATGGGTTGGTATCTTTCTATCGAAGGTTCGTTCCACATTTCAACAGTTTAATGGCACCAGTAACCGATTGCATGAAAGGAAAGAAGTTTGAGTGGTCAGAGGAAGCAGGGGTTGCTTTTAAGAAGATCAAAACACTATTAACGACAGCACCAATTCTAGTTTTACCGGATTTTCAGTTGTTGTTTGAGTTACATAATGATGCATCGAAGGTTGGGGTTGGTGGAGTTTTGAGTCAGAAGGGAAGACCAGTTGCTTATTTCAGTGAGAAGCTGTCTGAAGATAAGTTGAGATATAGCACTTATGATATCGAGTTTTACGCAACTGTTCAAGCCGTGAAGCACTGGAGACATTACCTGTTTCAGAAGGAGTTTGTTCTCTATACGGATCATGAAGCTTTGAAGCATTTGCAAGGGCAGGACAAAATTTCAGCTAGGCACGCTTCATGGGTCGCGTATCTACAACAGTTTACTTTTGCTGTTAAACACAAATCAGGGGTGACGAATCGTGTAGCTAATGCATTAAGTAGGAGGAACCATTTGTTGACAACGATGAAGGTTGAAGTGATAGGATTTGAGCTATTGCCAGAATTGGTTGAAGAGGATCCTTACTTTGCGAAGTTTGTTGAGAAAGTTAAGGATGGGAGTGCTGATGAATTTATGTTGGTGGATGGTTTTCTATTTAAAGGAAATCGATTATGTATAACAGATTGCGGCTTGAGAATGAAAATTGTGAAAGAGTTGCACGAAGAAGGACATGTGGGTAGAGATCGAACATTGCAATTGATTTCTCAGTCTTATTATTGGCCGTCAATGAGAAGGGAAGTTGAAAGGTTTGTGCGTAGATGTCATGATTGTCAGGTTTCGAAATGGACAGCTACAAATGCGGGATTGTATATGCCATTACCTGTTCCTACAAAACCATGGGTAGACATTAGCATGGATTTCGTGCTGGGATTGCCGAGAACTCAAAGGGGAAATGACTTTATATATGTTGTGGTGGATCGCTTCTCGAAGATGGTACATTTTAGTGCGTGTAAGAAGATGGCGGATGTTGTTCATGTCGCTCAGTTATTTTTCAAGGAGATCTATCGACTTCATGGATTGCCAGAATCTATTGTGTCGGATAGGGATACTCGTTTCCTGAGTCACTTTTGGTTAAGTTTGTGGAAGATGGTGGGAACGAAGTTGAACTTTAGCAGTGCTTATCATCCGCAAACAGATGGACAGACAGAAGTTGTTAATAGATCATTGGGAAATTTGTTACGATGTCTTGTGAAAGATAATCTGAGAAGTTGGGACATGAAGTTATGCCAAGCAGAGTTTGCACATAATCATGCGGTTAATAGAATCACAGGTTACAGTCCATTTCAGATTGTATATTCAAGTTTGCCAAAGGGACCGTTGGTTTTAGCAATAATTCCACAACCGAAGGGGACGGTTAAACGAGCTGTAGACTTTGTTGATGAGTTGACTGAATGTCATAAAATCATTCAGGAGCGATTGGAGAAAGCAAATGAGAAGTATAAGCAAACTGCAGATTTGAAGCGACGAAGTGTTGAATTTAACGAAGGTGATTTGGTTTACGTTGTATTAACCAAGGATCGATTTCCAGTAGGCGCTTA
This sequence comes from Allium cepa, assembly GCA_030765085.1. NCBI lineage: Eukaryota > Viridiplantae > Streptophyta > Magnoliopsida > Asparagales > Amaryllidaceae > Allium > Allium cepa. Next base: position 601,974,952 of record CM060945.1, on the reverse strand, counting down.
TAACAAGCTGAAAGCCAGAAAAATTGGTCCTGTAGAAGTTGTGAAACGGATTAATGAAAATGCTTATAAGTTGAAGCTGTCGGAGGATGTGTACACTTCTGACGTGTTCAATGTTAAGGATCTTGTACCATATTATGGAGATGGACAATCTGATGTGGAAGAATTTACAAATTCGAGGACGAATTTCTCTCAACCAGGGGAGGATGATGTAGCTCAAGCTAGAAGAGAAGAGATAAGTCGTACACGACTTAAGGAAGAGTTAAGTCGTCCACGACTTAAGATGGAAGATATAGGTCGTTCCCGACCTAAGGAGTCACGTGGGGGAGAGATGCGAGTTAATGAAGAAGATTTAAGTCGTTTCCGACCTAACTGGAGACCAGAGGGGAAGTTGTACCGAGTTAACGACCTAACTCTAACAGGTTACGACTTAACTTAGTTTGGTCATTGGAAGGTGCCGCTCCTTCAAGAATCTTTAAGTCGGTCATCTATGTAAAGGTGATGTAATAAGTGTTGAGTCGTGTACGTTGAGTCTTGGCCAACATATGATGAGTCGTTAGGTCGTATACGACCTAAGTGTTGATGAGTATGTATAACTTTAAGTCGTGTGTCTTTAAGTTGTTTGTGATGTTGAGTCGTAATACGGTTGAGGCGCTATTGTGATTGCTTTGAGTTGTTGTCAGTTGTGTTGTGATAAGTCGTAAGTCGGCAAGGAGATAAGCCGTAAGTCATGAGTCGTTTGTAACTCGTCAGGTTGTTGTTAAGTCACGCACGACTTAAGTGAGTCGTGAGTCGGGGAAGTGTTAAGTCGGCAGCGGCTTAAGTGTCAGGGTGTGAAGCTACTATAAATAGCGAGTGTGTTGTACATTTTAAGGGGGTTGATTTTTGAATAAAATTCTTGTTTGATTGCTGTGTGCTTTCATCTTAAATTGGTAGTTGAGTGTAATCTCCTATCTCCACTTTCGGTTATTCGAGTGCGCTCGAATCAACGATTGTTGAAGCCGATTCGCGGAATCAAGTGCGCTTGATCAACGCTTGAAGAATTGAAGATCTTCTTTCACGGTATCATGCGCGATCAACGTGACGAGAATAGCTAGAATTCGGTATCTTCGGATCGACGAATTTGGGCATTTCAGTATCATCAATCCACCAATTGCTGCATTTCATCAATTTCATTTGTTTTTCGTAATATCCGCTGCGTCAATTTCATTCAATTAAATTCAATTAGTGTATTCAGTCAATCTATTTTGAACTTTGTTTCACATTTGCAATTCTCTTCCAACTTATTTTATTAATAACAAGATCATTTCAATTTTATTTCTACTCGCTTGGATTTATTTACAATTTAAACCATCACTATTATAATCCAATTCCATTATTCATTTTCACTTTCAAAATTTTCATTACCAAATTTAAATCCCATTAACATATTCAATGAACTAATTTTTTCCATGTTAGTACACTCCCATCTTACCATTCAATATTTGATTTTTATCTTCAAAAATCACTTTAATAAATTTTCTCGAGTTTAATCTATTTTATAATTCAAATTTGGATTTTGGTCCTTATTTAACTTTTCAAATTCTCATAGGTAACACGCCTTTATTTTCATACTTTCATTCATTTATAATTAAGCACATTCCCACTTCATTTTAACTTGAGATCCCTACTTAACCCAAGCATATTTTTATTTATTCCAATCCAATTCAACTTACTTCCATTTATTTAAGTAAGAATTTTATTTCATTCTATATTATCAATAACTCTCTGAATTCATTTTGATTCAATTCTAATTGCAAAAAATTTAATCCATTTACTTAGCTAAAAAATTTCCATTTTATTCCTTCACCATTATCCAAGTTAAATTTATTTTAACTCTCTCTTTTTTCCCATAATGAATTTTAATTCCAATATTCACATCTCCTATCTTCCTTCCTTATTTTAAAAAAAACATCTCAATTTATAAGCTTATAACCTATCTCATCAGGATTTTCAATTCAAATAAGGATTCAGTATTTTTAACACCCGGCTTTTGGTTTTCAAAACATTTTGAAATCACCATTATCTCAAAATCACACTACCCAAATTTTTAAACATATTATCGTTTTTACTCCTGACAAATTTCCTTTGAAAAAAACTAAACTAGTTCTTCTGAATAAATCAATTTGGTAGCAATCCGTCACTTAAAAACTTGAAAATGAACATCGATGATGCTGTAGTCATCACCGAAGTTATTTTCCAGTGACTGAAGTAAGCTCAATGCTATGCCCCTTTCCAAAATTTATTTGAAAAAATTTCCTTTCAAAAATACTTCCAAAATAATAATGCTATTATTTATCTTCAAAATACTTCAAAAAAACACTTCCAAAATCTCCGGGATTTTAAATTTACAGATTTGATTTAAATCAAATTTTAAGTATAATTCATTTCTATAATTTATGCTCATACAAATTTCCATTTGATTATACAAGTCATTCCAACTTTTTTATAATCTTATTTGTTTAAGAAATTATCATCCAAACATCTAAGTTATATAACAATTTAAGAAAATATTTCTTTTATAACAAAATATATTCTCGTGTAAAATTATTTCATTTACCCGCTTTTGAAAACAATATTGTGTCGAATTGTTCTATCAAAGTTTTAGAAACTTCTTCGATACAGTTGTCTAGATTGTGCCGATGAAGGTTCATGTGCCACTCAATAAATCAATCAACACAATATAAAACCATTTTTATATCCACTAACAAATACGCGCTCATAACTATTAATACGCTCAAACTAATTCTAGAGTGCCACTGACTCTATCTCTATTGAGTAATCCCCACCAGAGCCAAGGTTCTCGCTTAACCTTTCATATCTGATACCACTTTAACAACCCGCAAACTCGTACCCCTTAAGTCAACACTCTTTTCCAACACATCAACTGAAGGTGAACGGAAATACGAACCGTTAGGGTTAAAGAAGAACGAGATAGAAGAAGAGAAAACAAAACAATAATAGAATCTAACCATTGCAGCGGAATAAAATATAATAGATAATAACTTATCTTTACACAAAAGGAAATCTGTTTATACATTACATCATTAGAGCACACATAACACCCAACTGGATTGTAATCATAACATGTCCTCACAAAACTGAATATACAGCCAGTCACATAGCGGTATATTTTAAAAAAGCAAGTACGGAAGAACATATCGTCACCAAGCTCATCTCCTGAGCTCCACAACATCCTTACATATCGTCATCCAGCTCGTCTCCTTAGCTCCACAACATCCTTTCTCGTAACGGCCCACTAATCCGTACCCCTTGAGTCAACACTATTCTACATCAATCAATTCAAGGTTGTTGATGGGAAAGAATTTCCCCTTTTCCCATACCCGAAATTATTTATTAGAATTTTAAAATCACTTTAATTCTTATCCAGTTCATTCTTAAATTTATTTAAATTCTGTATGATTATTTTTCTTAAAAATTCATTCTTTAATTCTCTTTCAGAAATCCAATTCTATATATTTTGATAACTCAGCGTACCAAAATATATTCAAGCAAACTATTGCATTCAATATTCCAATATAATTCATTACAGGATATCAAATGATCATAACAGAGAATATTAAATAATCTAAATAAATGTTGAGGAATCCAATTGGATCCGTCCAACCTGTTTCCCTTCATCCACAGATGTTAGCACAATATAGAATACAAATTCCACTTCGAGGTGGAATATCGCCGTATATGGGATTTAAATATAATATCACCCGCTATTATGCGGCGCACAGGGTCTCATTCGCTATATAATGCGGAAAATCAATCACTCCAATATATACTATATACTACTATATATAATATAGCACATCCAATCAATTCAATCATTCAACCAATTATTTAAATTAACCAATTAAATTTAAATATAACACAGATGAGTGAGATTAACTCACCTTAGATTTTTGTTTGGCAATCCAATTCAATGTCGACCATTATCTCCCAATTTGGGACCTTGTATAAATATTTTTACAGTTTATTAATATTCAAAAAACGAAAAATCAATTTCCTTAATATATTGATAAATTGGTTAATTTAAAATGTATATTTATTTTCCTTTAAAACTTCACAAAATAATCTATATCTGATTTTTATTAATTACGAATCAATCGAACAATTAAATTTCTAGTGGATAATTTTCGATTAACCAATGATTTCATTTTAAACTAATAAATTTGATTTTTAAACTAACTTCCTTTTTAAATAGTCTTTGGTAACTAAAATAATTAACAAGTTAATCACCATATATATACATACATGGAAATTGATGGTTAGTTTAAAGTATATTTTTCTTAAATCCATATATGTATCAAACCCGGTTAGTATCTATAAGCGAAGAAAGATATCTTTGTGTATATACACACACACACATATACATAGCCATTTCAATTATTAAAAAAACAGTTATTAACCCTTGCTGAAATTTCTAATAAGTGAAATAATGATCTCTATTTAAATTTGAAGATTCAAACTTGAATAATCATTGTATTTAAAATGATTTAAGGATTAAATTACCTTAATTCGACTGCAAGACAAAATCAACAGCTCTACACAAAAGCTACAAAGGAGATCGCCGACCCTGTTGCTTACCCTACCCCTGGACAGCGTCGCCACCTCCTCCCAGGCTTGCGTGAACTTCAACCTACCATTGCTTCGCCTCCGTGAAGCAAACACAAGCTCGGGCTCAAAAAGACGAAGCCCACCCAATTAACTAGAACCCTAAATCGACGATCCCTCACAAATCTCAGTCCAAAGCCGCCTTCTCCATCATCACAATTCGCCAACGACCCCGCTAGTCTACCACTTATCCTCCTTACTACAATTGAAACACCACCTCCTCCAACTGAACGCGGCCCAAACACTAGAGAGGAGCGCCGATTACTCGTCGATTGCTTTGAATTGGCTTCGTGAATTTGAACGTCGAAGAGATGTTCCATCATCATTTTCCAAATAGAACGAGTATACTTTTTAATCGCGATCCTTCTTTATAAGCGACTGAAGAACTGAAGAGAAGAAAGATGTGATTGATTTTGTATTTCAGTCGCCATTCTTTTTTTTTCTTTTCTTCATGGAATTTCGATATGGGTTTCAAAATAACCGACAGATTACATAAAAAAAGGGAAGCGTGCTCTGAAATGTTGCGTTTTGAGTAGGAAGAAGGAGACAGGATTTGTCGGTTAGGCTTGCATAGGTATTGGATAGGGTGGCTAAGATGAAGAGTGGTTGCTGATGGGAAAGAATTTCAGCTGAAGTTGACTAAGCAATATAAATTTTTATATAGTAATTTAAATTCAAATTGTCCCGATAAATGCAACTTAAAATTTTGAACTCCTATCGAGGAGTGCCGCTAGGCATTTATAATGTTAAATCCCTATTTCAAACACAATGGCAAAGGTTTCGAGTCCTAATTCGATCGTATGGAGAAGATAGCTTTTTTGCACTCAGTCATTATATTAAATTTTTGATATAAATTCAGCGTGTTTATATATTTTACGCTCACAAAACAATTCCAAACACTACGAAAATGGAAATTCAATAATAATATAATGTTACGGATCCAATGGAACTGGTTTCATCGAATTCCAAGACTCTGCCTCGGAAGGCTGTTTTTAAATATCGATTTAAATGATATATTTTCAAAACTTAACAAAACACTTCCAAATTTAATTTTAACACTTTTACTATCTTCAGTACTATCAATATAAATTTTACAAGCCTTCCAATTATTTTTAACAGGCTTAAAATCCGGATTCAACATTTACCCAACTTCAAATTATTTAATTTAATAATTAAATTACCTAATAAATGGTGATATTTCAATTCAACTTAAAAATCAACCTTTAAACATTTAAAATCAATTTAATATTCTCATTTCAAACATTCGAAAATTCTGGATCGTCACATTCCCCCCTTAAAAGAATTTCGTCCCTGAAATTGCTAGTTAAGCAGAATGATCCAATACCCATTACTAGTTTTCTAAAACCAAACAGTTTTATCAACTTGCCATAGCATATCCTTTATCGAAGACCCACTATTACTTCAACCAACTTCCAAAAACCTTCCATAGTTTCCGACAACATTATTTACTTTTTTTATTCAAATTCAAATTTAAATGATCAAAACTTGCTTAAAAAATTCTAACTCTCTAAATTTCCGAAATTTTTGCCAGTGTCTCCTTTGCTCGGCAGCTCGGTACAACTACAAAATGCCTCTACGGGCTCCCAAATTCCAAAAGAAAACAAAAGGCCAAGTGGCTAGATCAAAAACCCAATCAAATTTCATATAGAAATTTAAACATATACTTTTTATCGAGAAATTCAAATTTATCTTCTAAAATCAAAAATCCCAATTTTCCCACTTGCTTTTTAATCCCAATTTTCCCACTATCGTCCACCTAACTTCCTAGTATGGACTCAGATCTGGTTTCTTGATTAGAAACCGTCATTCTCCTTGCATAGTCATAACTATGATAGAGAATTTCCAGAATGAATCATAATCCATATCCAGGGCTCGCCGTCGAAAATCGAGTGAAAAATCCTAACTCGGATCGGTATAACTCTCTCAAAATTCTATGCTCGAATCTGGATCAAATTGCTATGCGAGTAAAATAATATACGTACATCCTACGCATTTATCTCAATTGATTATCAACTATATCAATACTCTTCTTATTCATATTTAATTGATTTCGATTCACTTATCAATGCTTATCATTTTGCATATTTTTATTAAATCTTCACTCAAATGCTTATTCAATATATTTTCCCAACACCCATATTACTTAAGAATCTCACCAATTCTTCTTAAGTTCACTATATGTGTTTTATACGCTTCTTATATTTATTTTCACTTCACCACTTTAGTTTATATCTATTCCTATTCAAATTGGTTCTCCCATTTCCATATGAATTCAATTTTCTTCAACTCTGAATATTGAATTTTGTCTTCCATTTAAAACTGATTCATATTATTGTAAATTAGTTTCATCCATTAATTTATTCAATTTCCAATTTGAAATCGTTTTATCGCTAATAAAAATTTCCCAAAAATTTTCCAACTGCCAAAATTTTCGTAATTTTTTGGCAGAGTCTCCTTTGTATGGAGGAGCTTTTGTAATTTAACAAGAGATATAAATATACATACATCGACCCACCCGGTCGGAAAAACAAAAACAGTTCATATTTTCTATTTTTATTGCATATGCATACCTTTATTTCGCATTTTTAAGCAAGCTGCTTATCATTTTAGCAACCCGCGCGACCAAAACCCAGCAAAACGGTCATCCGGTACCTGTACTTACTCAATTTGAATATGTAAGTGCCATATATAGGAAATTTATTTACATTTCACCCAATTTCAATAGCTAACACATGGATTTCACAAATCATACCTACCAAACAGCACTTAAAAGTAATTAATATGGTTCCAATCACCAATTCAATTGCTTTCACTCTCTTTTCTTACCCTTGCATTCACTTTAAATGATGTACAACTCACTTACTTACCTTCAATTCATTTATAATTCCAAACAACTCATATTCATATCAATTTATTCCAAAATTCAATTATATTTGATTCCACAAATTTATAGAATTTTATTAAATCTTGTTTACATCAAACGACAATAATTTCTATGCAATTTCGATGATATTTACCTAATGGCATATCCATTTTAGTTTTTAACTACTTCCAATCTATTCCAACTCAATTTTCATTTAATTCATTTCCATTTTAACTTACATTGTATTTTATTTCGTATTTGTATCTAATTTTATCTAGCTCAACATATTTCATGCTTCTATATTACTAACCATTTCCAAATTAAATTCCATTCCATTTAATTCAATATTTGACGTTTTAACCTTCCAAAAATAACTTAACATAATTTTCTTGAATCCAATCTATTTTATAATTCAAGATTTGGATTTTTATTCATTTTTTAATATTCAAAACATTTTTATTTTGGCTTATTTATTTTACTTTTAAGTTTTATAAGTTACAACTTATCTATATCCATACTTTCATCCATTACAAGGAATCCCGATCACATTTTACTTTTTAATTCGGGATTATACGTTTAATTTAGCCAAGTATATCTTTTTATTCAAATTTTTAACTTTTATAAACCTTCCCGCTTATTTTAATCTAACTCTTCTTAAGTTAAACTTCTATTTTAAACAAATTTCAAACTTATAAAGTTACCAAATTTATTCTTTACGCATTTCAAACCAACGCCAGAGTTTAAACCATTACTAAAATGTTCAACGCTCGATTTTAATATATATATATATATATATATATATATATATATATATATAAATTAAACTATCCCTTTTTATTTTCAAAATTAAACCCAATTTCGCAAACAAACATTAATCCAAAACATCCAGGTAGCAATCCCCTCTTGGAAACTCGAAAATGAACACAAATGATGTCGCGATCATCATCGGAATTATTTCCCAGCAACCGAAATGAGTTCAATGCTTTTATCACTTTAAAATCCCCCTCAACTATTCCAAACTCTCCAGAGTTCAAATCCAATTCAAAATTTTTTTTCCCGAAATTCCCAATTCGAAATCCGTCCAAAACATTACTCTTGAACTTTCATTACAATTTATATCCAAATATTTCTCTGAATTTTTTTATTTTGTTAATGAATTTATTCCTTAACCTTTGGTTAAAATTTTAATTCTTTATTCAACTTTCACTTAACAATGATAATAATTTAATATCATCATCTTCTAACAACCAAGCAACCATATATTACCGTAATAATTTACGGAAAATTATTTCTTTTATATACAAAAATAATTTGGGTAAAATTATTTCATTTACCCTATTTTAAAACAATACTATGTTGAACTATTCTGTACAAGGGTTTAGAGATCCCTATGAATAACGTTAATTACTCGTATTGACCAGAATCCATAAACTACTCAATAAACCAATCAACACAATATAAAATCATTTTATATTCACTAACAAATATGCGCTCGTATCTATTAATATATTCAAACTCATTCTAGAGTACTATGGACTCTATTTCAATGAGTGATCCCCACCAGAGCTAAGGTTATCACCAGCTCTGATACCACTGTAATGGCCCACTAATCCGTACCCCTTGAGTCAACACTATTCTGCATCAATCAACTCAAGGTGAACAGAAATACGAACCATTTGGGTAAAAGAAGAAGAGATAGTAGGAGAAAATAGAAAACAACATTAGAATCTAACCATTGCAGCAGAATAAAATATAATAGATAATACTAATCTTTACACAAAAGCAAATATATCTGTTATTACATTACATCATCAGAGTATACATAACATACAGCTGGACAGTAATCATAACCAGTCCTCACAATCTGAATATACAGCTAATCAACACAGCGGAATATCTAAAACAAGTACGGGAGTACGTATCGCCATCCAGCTCCACAACATCCTTTCCTGTAATCTATAATACTCGGTCTAACCCGAGCATTATAGTGAAAAAACACTCGAGTCAGTCTGGAAAACCAGTGTGAGAAAATCACACTCAATTTGATTATTAAAATTCCAAAATTCTCTTGAAACAAAGGCATCTCGTAAGACCACGCCACAAATAAACATGTCGGGTTTTTACCTTACGATGGCTAAAACACTTTTTATTAAATTTCTCTGATATTATAGTAGTATTTATAGAAAGTAAAATAGAATCTAGCTGAAATGCTTGCATCTCACGTTTCAGCAATTATTGGGCATAATCAAAACCGTACGGGCGCATAGGAAAAATGGATTTCCAACTAATGACTAGGCACAGGGGTACTATCTGTCATGGTACCTGGTCTAGATTAGCATACCGAGGATCACCCTGACCCCCACAACCGGGACTACCCCTTACTGGATAATCCCTAGTAAGATCACCCCACGGTTGGGATCAGCAACAGCACCACTAAGCCAAATAAAAAAGGACATCTAGACCGGGATGACCTCACCTAATGGGCTCTACCCACCAAGCCTTGCTGCTTAACCCATGATTTTCATTCATTCCCAGTTGACGAGGCTCGAGGCTAAGCGTTACCATTTAGAAAATATCCCTTAGTATGCTCATCGCCCACCTGACGATGTTCTGAAAGCATTCATCCATACAAGTCCATCCCGGGTTCGAACGGAACCAAAGGCACTACTCCTACTACATCCATTTTGTAATCATTCTCAGGATTAGTAGCAACTAGCCCTTGCACTCGAAACGATTAGCGCATTGTCCAATATTGATAGTCCGTTTTGCAACTATCAATTAACATTCACAAACAACCATCAAACAATAGATAATTTCTCCAAATTGTTTATTAATCTCAAAATATCTTTACATGATATATTTCCATTTTCAAACCTTTTGAAAATAGTTTTCAAACCACACTTTTCTCATGAGATAAATTTCCAAATATTTATTTCCACTGAAAGCACCAAGCACAAAAACTCAAGATTTTTAAATTAATTTAAAACGCTTTATTATGAAATATACTTTAAAACATTTAAATTGAGAACTACTTCAATACTTTATTAAAACTAAATACTTTAAGAATATTTAAAATGAGGTTACTTTATAAAATATAAAACTAGATTTCCTCCTTTTAAATCAAAATACCAAGTCCTTTTTAAATAATTACTACAGTAATAGATTTGAAAAATACTTACTTTAGAGTTTAAATATTTTAGAAATAAGAAATTTTTCAAAACATGCTTTTTAAAACAACATTAAAACTTTAAACTTATATTTAAAAATATACTTTGAAAACGTACTTGGCTATCCAGGGAAATATGCTTCTCTTCACGTCCTTTAAAAATAAATCACTATTTAATTGATATATCGCTTCGCTTTTATAAATCCAGTTTATAAATTTCACAGTCACATTCTCCTTTAAATTTCCAATTTCAAACACTTAAATCAATTTCAAATTGATTTCTAATTTACTCCATTTTGAAATAAATTCCTTTACTTACTCATTTATTTCAAAAACCCATTAACTTTAGATTTTATTTCTCCATTTCGATTTAAAATCTTTTAACTGAAACATACCAATTTCTGATTTCCAAAATTCCTTCTTTATCCTTTTAAATAAATTAAAACCTTGAATTTTAAAGTAAATTCTTTATTCCTTTAAATAATATCACTTAAGTTTTATAATTCATTATTTTCTGTTTATTCGAAATCCCTTTTTCCCACACCCGAAATTATTTATTAGAATTTTAAAATCACTTTAATTCTTATCTAGTTCATTCTTAAATTTATTTAAATTCTCTATGATTATTTTTCTTAAAAATTCACTCTTTTATTTTCTTTCAAAAATCCAATTCTATATATTTTGATAACTCATCATATATTTTGATAATTCATCATACCGAAATATATTCAAGTAGATTATAGCATTCGATATTCCAATATAATTCATCACAGAATATCAAATAATCCAAACAGAGAATACTAAATAATCTAAATAAATGTTGAGGAATCCAGTTGGATCCCTCGAACCTATTTCACTGCATCCACAGATGTTAGCACAATATAAAATACCAATTCCACTTCGAGGTGGAATATCGTGCTATATGGGATTTCAAATATAATATCACCCACTATTATGCGGCGCATAGGGTCTCAACCGTTATATAATGCGGGAAATCAATCACTCCAATATATACTATATACTACTATATATAATACAACACATCAAATCAATTCAATCATTCAACCAATTATTTAAATTAACTATTTAAATTTAAATAAAACCAAGATGTGTGTGATTAACTCACCTTAGATTTTTATTTGGAAATCCAATTCGATCTCGACCATTATCTCCCAATTTTGGACCTTGTATAAATATTTATACAATTTATTAATATTTGAAAAAAAGGCAAAATCATTTCCTTAACATATTGATAAATTGGTAAATTTAAAATGTATATTTATTTTCCTTTAAAACTTCACAAAATAATTTATATCTGATTTTTATTAATTTCGAATCAATCGAACAATTAAATTCTAGTGGATAATTTTCAATTAACCAATGATTTCATTTTAAACTAATAAATTTGATTTTTAAACTAACTTCCTTTTTAAATAATCTTTGGTAACTAAAATATTTAACAAGTTAATCACCAATATATATACATACATGGAAATTGATGGTTACGTTAAAGTATATTTTTCTTAAATCCATATATGTATCAAACCCGGTTAGTATCTATAAGTAAAGAAAGACATCTTTATATATATATATATATATATATACGTAACCATAGCCGTTTCAATTTTTAAAAAAAGAGTTTTTAACCCTTGTTGAAATTTCTAATAAGTTAAATAATGAACTCTATTTAAATTTGAAGATTCAAACTTGAATAATCATTGTATTTAAAATGTTTTAAGGGTTATATTACTTTAATTCGACTGGACGCCAAAATCAATAGCTCTGCACAAAAGCTACAAACGAGATCGCGAACCCTACTTCTTACCCTACCATGGACAGCGTCGCCACCTCCTCCCAAGCTTGCGTGAACTTCAACCTACCACTGTTTCGCCTCCGCGAGGCAAACACAAGCTCGGGCTCAAACAGACAAAGCCCACCCAATTAACTACAACCTTAAATCGACGATCCCTCATAAATCTCAGTCCAAAGCCACCTTCCCCATCATCACAATTTTCCAGCGAACTCGCTACTCTACCACTCATCCTCCTTACTACATCGAATCGCCACCTCCTCCAACTAAACGCGGCCCAAACCCTAGAGAGGAGCGTCGATTACTCGTCGATTGCTTTGAATTGGCTTCGTGAATTTGAACGTCGAAGAGATGTTCCATCATCATTTTTCGAATCGAATGAGTATAATTTTCGATCGCAATCCTTCTTTATAAGCGACTGAAGAATTGAAGAGAAGAAAGACACGATTGATTTTGTATTTCAATCGCCATTCTTCGTTTTCTTTTCTTCGTGGAATTTCGGCATGGGTTTTAAAATACTCGGTAGATTATATAAAAAAGGGAAGCATGCTCTGAAATGTTGCGTGTTGAGTAGGAAGAAGAAGACAGGATTTGTTAGCTAGGCATGCATAGGTATTGGATAGGGTGGTTGAGATGAAGAGTGGTGCATGATGGGAAAGAATTTCAGCTGGAGTTGACTAAGCAACATAAATTTTTATATATTAATTTAAATTCAAATTATCCCGATAAATGCAGCTTAAAATTTCAAATTCCTATCGAGGCGTGTCGCTAGGCGTTTATAATGTTAAATCCCTATTTCGAACACAATGGCAAAGGTTTCGAGTCCTAATAAAATCGTATGGAGAAGATAGCTTTTTTGGACTCAGTCATTATATTAAATTTTCCATATAAATTCGGCGCATTTATATATCGTACGCTCACAAAACAATTCCAAACATTACGAAAATTGAAATCCGATAATAATATAATATTACGGATCCAATGGAACTAGTTCCTTCGAATTCCGAGACTATGCCTTGGAATGCTGTTTTTAAATATCGATTTAAATGATATATTTTCAAAACTTAACAAAACACTTCCAAATTTAATTTTAACACTTTTACTATCTTCAGTAATATCAATATAAATTTTACAAGCCTTCAAATTATTTTTAACAGGCTTAAACTCCAGTTTCAACATTTTACCCAACTTCAAATTATTTAATTTAACAATTAAATTACACAATAAATGGTGATATTTGAATTCAAGTTAAAAATTAGCCTTTGAACATTTAAAATCAATTAAATATTCTGATTTCAAACATCCAAAAATTCCAAGTTGTCACTTTTCATGTAATCAATAATAATCGGCCTGACCCAAGCATTATAAATGAATAACACCCGAGTCAGTCTGGAAATCCAGCGTGAGAAAACACACTCAACTTGGATTATTAAATTTTTCAAAATCCTTTGAAATCAAAAGCATCTCATAAGACCACGCCACAAATAAACATGTCGGGTTTTTACCTTACGATAGCTAAAACATTTTTTTATCAAAATCCTCTGATATTATAGTAGTGTCTATATACAAATACTTATTAAAATAGCTAAAATTGTTACATGATTAAATTGCAGCATATTATCCACATAGTGGGTTCCACAAACAAAAACCGTAAAAGGCACATAAGGAGAATTGATTTCCAACTAATGGCTAGGCATTGGGGTACCACCCATCACAGTACGTGGCCTAGATCGCCGTACCGAGGATCCCTCCCAGTCCCCTGCAGCACAAGACCGGAACTACCCTTTACTGGGTAATATCGAGCAAGATCGCCCCGCGGTTGGGATCAGCAACTGCCCACTAAGCCGAATAAAGAGGGACATCTAGATAGGCATGACCTTACCATAGTGGGTGCTATCCACTTAGCCTTGCTGCATATCCCCTGATTTTCAGTCATTCTCGGTTGATGAGGCTCGAGGCTAAGCGTTACCGTTTTAGAACATATCACTTAGAATGCCCGCCGTGCACCTGACGAAGTTCCGAAAGCATTCATCCATACAAGTCCCTCCTAGGTTCGAACGAAACCGAAGGCACTACTCCTACTACATCCATTTTGGAATTACCCTTAGGATTAGTAACGACTAGCCCTTGCACTTCACTGCTACATCTTCGACTCCGAACTCGTTTTTCCCACGAAAACATTCAAACCGAATCGAAGTGGTTTTCAGTAAATAAATCCCGATCCCGGTCTCTTCGAAACGATCAACGCATTGGCCAATATTGATAGTCAGTTATTTAACTATCAATTAACATTCTCAAATAACCATCAAACAATAAATAATCTCCCAAATTATTTATTAATCTCAAAATATCTTCGCAAGATATATTTCCACTTTCAACCCTTTTGTAAACAGTTTTCAAACCATCTTCCTTTTTACGGAATAAATTCCCGAAACGTTTTCTATTTCCAGTGAAAATAACCAAGTCCAAATACTTTACATTTTAAAGCAATTTAAAACACTCTATTATAAAATATTCTTTAACACATTTAAATTAAAAATTACTTTAATACTTACTCAAAATATATACTTTAAGAATATTTAAAATAAAACTACTTTGTACAATGTAAAACTAAATTTCTAACTTTTAAAACATAATACTAAGCCACCTTTAAATAATTACCGCTATAAAAGATAAAACAAATACTTACTTTAGAATTTAGACATGTAGGAATAATAAGTTTTCTAAACATACTGTTAAACAACTTAACACTTTTTACATATACTTGAAAATTGTTTTGAAATCGTAATTGGCTATTCAGGGAAATACACTTCTCTTTCACATTTTTTAAAAATAAATCACTATTTATTCTTAAACAAATTTACCCATTCATTTAATAAATTCCCACCGTGAATTTATTTTTCCAAATATCCACTAATACATTACTTCATTTTTATGAACCCAATTTATAAATTTCTTAGTCCCATCCTTCTTAAAATTCCAATTTCAAACACTTAAATCAATTTTCAAATTGACTTCCAAATAACTCCATTTTGAAATAATTTCCTTTACCTACTCATTTATTTCAAAACCCATTAACTTCAGATTTTTAATTCTTACTTATGATTCATAATCTTTTAACTTAAAATACCAATTTCATATTTCCTAAATTCCTTCTTTACCCTTTTCAAATAAATTTAAACCTTTAATTTTAAAGTAAATTCTTTATTACTTTAAATAATATCACTTAAGTTTAAAAATTCATTATTACCATGTTTATTCAGTATCCCTTTTTTCATATTCGGAACTTATTTACTAGAATTTTAAAATCACTTTCATTCTTTTTCAATTCATTCTTCAGTTTATCCCAAATTTTCAATATACAAATTCTGTCTTTTAAATTGTCTTTTCAAAAATCCAATTTATATATTTTTGGTAACTCAGTGCACCTAAATATTTTCTATCAAACATAGCATCCAACAATTCTGTTACCAATATAATTTATCATAGATTAGCAATAACCAAATCATAGAACATTAAAACATTCCAAATAAATTTGAGGAATCCCGTTGGATCCCTCCAACCTGTTTCCCTGCATCCGCAGACCTTAGCGCAATATAAAATACTAATTCCACTTCGAGCTGGAATATCGCGGTATATGGGTTTATATAATATCATCCACTATTATGCGGCGCATAGGGTCTCATCCACTATATAATGTGGAAAATCAATCACTCCAATATATACTATATACTACTACATATAATATAGCACATCAAGTCAATTCAATGATTCAACCAGTTATTTAAATTTAACCATTTAAATTTAAATAGAAATCCAGAAGAGTGAGATTAACTCATCATTTATTTTGCTGTTTGCAATCCATTCCAAACGGGCTTGTTTCCATGGTTTAAAACCTTGTATAAACATTATACAATTTATTAATATTCATATGGAACCATCTTATTATCTTCCTGTAAAAAAGAGAATTATTTTAATACTCAATTTCCATGTAATAAATTCAATTGACTAATGATTTTAATTTAACTATTAATTCCCCTTTGAAACTACATATACATAGATAAAAATAAATTGTATATTTTGAAAAATTTATTTTTAGAAGTTTCTCAAACATTTTAAAATCCCAATATATTTCAATCTCTTTTCATTTCTTTTGAAATCATATACATATACATATAAAAAAAATTAATCTGTATAGATTCAAAAATCCAATCTTTATAAAAATCGCTATATTTTCAAAAATCTATAATCATTATTATGTTTTCTTATATATATAATAAAATGTGTGTGTGCGTGCGTATTTATATTTATATTATAATTTTCTTTACTGTATATATAAATACCTCTGTTAATATAAATCTATAAATTGAAAAATAGATATTAAATATACCTTACTGAAAATTACTTCCATATCTGCATTTAATTTTTTTCTTTTTTGTATACTTATATAAATTGAAAATAATCTGCATACATTTACAAAAAGAGAAGCCATACCATCGCCGAATCTTACCGTACCCCATCACCATGACATCCCCTTTACCTCGCAGCCCTAGCTCCGCTGCCCTCTACGTGAGCGCACGCGACCTTTAGCCATGCCTTCCCTTGCCACTGCTCTCGATCGCTACTCCTCTCCCTCGTTTTCGATTAACTCGTCGCCATTCCCCCCTTCGTGAGAGCCTCCGCCTTCATCGATTACGGCCTAGCCTCTCGAACTCACCACTCTCGCGATTCGATTCCCCTCTTTTCTTTTTGCATGTTCGACAATTTTTTGGATAAGAGCTTGATTTCGTAAAATCGATTTGGTTTCTAAAGAAAAGGGTGAGCGTGATTTCGAAGGGACAACGGAAGAAAGGGCTTGCTCCGTGTTTTTGAACAGAAGATGTTTACTATTTTTTTAGCGCTGAATGGAATTTGAATTAACGTAAGACGAAAAAGAAGAGCTCACGAATTTTGTTCGGCCATGCCAATTTTCTTTCTTTTGTTTTGAAATAAAGAGAAGACTCCGCTGATATAAAATGTGGAGGAGGGTATTACGTGCTTCAGTTGGAAAGGGGGGACAAGATATGATGCTTACGTGCCACCATCAGTTTTCTACAGTGACAACATAAAGCTCTGATGTGAAGTTTATTTGGCCAGTCCAATAAAATACATTATATTTAAATTTAAATTGCCTTTCGTAGCTTAAAATCTTGTCATCCTATTGAGGCAAGCCGCAAGGCATTTATAATGTTATACCCCTATTTCGAACACAATGGAAAAGGTTTCGTGTCCTAATTCGATCATATGGAGGAGATAGCTTTTTGGACCTTATTATTATACTGAATTTTCGATATGATTTCGGCGCGTTTATATATCGTACACTCAGAAACAACTCCAAACATTACGAAAATTGAATTCCGATAATAATACAATATTACGGACCCAATGGAACTGATTTCGTCGAAATCCGAGATTATGCATCGGAAGGCTATTGTTAACATTTAAAATTGAACGCTAACACCCCGGTGTAAGTAGAGATTAAGTGAAAGCACCACCCGTCAATACGAGAATTAGAAGTAAGTAGAAAAGTCACAGAGAAAGCAGTATAAAGACAACAGTTTCATAGTGGTTCGGCTTCAAGTAAAGCCTACGTCCACTTTATTCTTCTTTATTTGTGAATCAATTACAACTTTACAACAATCTTCAATTACAACAATGATAAGACAAATAGCTAGAACTCCGACGTAGAAGAATTCTATGGATCCATGTCGAATGTGTTAGATTTCCTCTTGAAGTTCGTTGAGATGTCTTTCATGTTTGAAGTGTCGAGTGAGTCGAGAATTCAACAGAGTATCGGCGTTCCCAAAAATGAGCCAAAAGATCTTCTTTCAGTTGGAGTAGGCGTGGTATTTATAGAGAGTTTTCTGAATTAGCTCGTAGGTCGTGAGCGACCTAGTGGGAGCGGTTTATGGCTTAACTATGGTGTAGTTAATCACTTCAAACAATCTAGCAAGTCATAGGTCGTGATCGATCTAGGGAGGAAGCGACATAAGGAGTTTCTTCGGTATTGTTTAGGTCGTGAGAGACTTAGGGGAGGATGGTTGGCGACTTATGGTTGGAAGCGGCCTATAAGCAAGCGGCTTCATTCTGTGATAACTCACTAGGTCGCTGGGTCTTTTAGGTCGCTAGGTCGCTTAGCTACTAGGTAGCTAGGTCGCTTTAGTCATTAGGTCGTTAGGCCGTTAATCTCTTGTACCTTTAGACTTTTAAGTCGCGAAGCCTCTTTGTTGAAACATGTTGTTGCCCTGTGTTGATGATTAGGTCGTTGATAAGCTTACGTCGCTAGGTCGCGATATCTTTAGGTCTCTAGGTCGTTCATACTTTAATTCTTTTAGGTCGCTTATTTCCTTAGGTCGCTGAGCCGTGGAATAGAGGAGTTAACATTTGCCCCTCGAAGTATACGCCTATGCCATAGGTTGTGTGCTTCGACTTAATTTTGCTAGGTCGTGAGCGACCTAAGAGATAAGTTAGCTCGCGTGTCCATTCGCCTTTCTCTTTTCCCCTATATAATCCGCTAAGTCGTTTCTTCCTCCATACTTGCTTCAGCCTTCAAAGACACCATTGAAGAAATTTCCAACCTGAACTTATCGGTCACCGATCATCCTTGCAATTTCATCACGTAAGTGAATCCGTTCTCTGTTCTATTCACGACCATCATTAAACCACGAGTTCTAGATTCCCGTCTCTAACCTCTGGTCCAGTTTCATATTTTTATGTTCCATCGTAAACCATGACACGATATATTTCTGATGGAATTGAGGTGGCTCAATTCCTTTTTGGGTGATCCTTGATGATTTTAGGGAATTGAGGTGGCTCAATTCGTTTTTGGGTGACCCTTGATGATTTGAGGAGGAGATGATGGATTATAGTGCCTTGAGTTAACTGGTCGGTGAGCCTGGAGGATGTGAGATGGTTCTTAACGGGTTGATGGGTTATTGATTCCAGTTGAATTGTTGCGCTTCTGGTGATTGTGAGGTGATGGACACGTGGCTGCATTCGAGTGGAGGACAGGCCCTGGGCCTATCGGTTTAACCGTGAATCATACGACCTGTCATACTTGCGACCTATCATACTTGCGACTTATCATACTTGCGACCTTTCATACTTGCGACCTATCATACTTGCGACTTATCATACTTGCGACCTTTCATACTTGCGACCTATCATACTTGTGACCCATCTTCCTATGACTTATGCTCTAGGTCGCGTGTGTGCTCGAGTGACCTAATACTTAGCCAAATTTGCACTGCCTTTTCCATGAAACTTTAAAGCAGAGCGACCTAGAAGATTGATGACTTAACCTCTTGCGGCATAGGTCGTAGGTCGCGTATGCATTTGAACGACCTAGAACCTAGGATTTTGCATTGCTGAATTGAATTCCCAACTTGAACTGCCGAGATAACATTTCTGAACTTGTTGCACTCATTTACAGATCTCATTAACTTTAACGCTAATAACCTGTTAAATACAACATTTGCAGAAAAATGGGATGAATATACTGTCACCGATCGCCCACATCGAATGACAGATTAGTCGATAAAAGATAATCAACTTAAAGAAATTATATGAAATGCTGTGAATGGACAAACTCAACTAAAGTATTAAAGCAAAGCAATGTTAATCAATTAAAACTGATTTGTTTGCATCAACGCTGCACTTGTATTTGGACTTAAAACAACAAGCCCTGAAACTTTATAATTGACAAATGCCTGTTAATTAAATTTCAGTTATATTTTCTTATTGTTTTGTTAGTTTTACACAACACTTCACACATTTAGGAAACGTGCACCTTCATATTTGAATATCCAGTGGACTGAAGGGGTCTTCCCGATAGCCAACCCATTGGACAATCCTCCGGAAAGAACTCCAACTACCCTGAGTCAGCGGGCGTTCAACCAACTACGTATTCAGTTTGGTATTGCTGAAGCAGACGCTTTACTTCCCGGGCCAAACGATACTGCTGATAGCCACCTCTCGGTTTTTTCTCCGTCAATTGCCAAATGTGCCTATGTGGTGTGATTCCTCCCTTTAATGACTTTCTTCAACGACTCCTTCTCCGATTAACCATCTCCCCATTCCAACTGCATCCCAATGGCCATGCCATCCTAATAGGACTTTGTGTGCCGTTCAGGAGGACACTTGATCGTCTTTCGAGTTTTGAAGAAATCTGTTACTTGTGCACATTTGCAAAAAACAAAGATCATCCCTCTATCACACTCGTGAGAAGCGCTAGGAACCGTAGATTGATCGTCGATCTTCCGAAAAGCGCCCACGGGTTCTTAAATCAATTCTTCTTCGTTCGTCGCCCTCCAGGATTTTACGCCATCTGGAGAGTAGGAAGTAAGATTGCTCACTCCCACTTTTTCCATTTGAGCTTTTCGAGATCCGAGTTGCTAAGTGCTAACTTCATTCTTTTCTTTTACAGCACTTCCTCCTCTCTCTACAGATCCCATCCACAAGCCGACTTTTGAAAGATTAAGTCCTGTGGCGGTTGAGGAAAGAAGCATTAAATTTTTGCTGAAAGACGAATTTATTCACCAATACGGACTTCTGCACCCTTCCCGTTCTACTCAACCTCATGAAGTCCCTGATTCCCCAGTAGAGACATCGGATGCCCCGGTTTCCGTCGGAGAACTTACACTGAAAGAACCTACTGGTGAGGCTTCATTGGTAAAGTTTTCAACTTCAATTAATGTTGCGGGGCCATCCGGCAAACTTGTACTTGCCCCGGTCATCGAAGAATAGGAACCTCCCCAACAATCCGGGAAATCTGGTGACGAAGGAACTGAAAGAACGAGTCCCGCCAAGCACAGCGGTGATGATACTTTTGAGGGGTTGAGCGACCTGATGATTACTTCATAGGAGCTTTTTAAAGATGATCCTATCACTGCTAAAGTTACTTCTCCAGCAGTTGAAGCGACATCCGTCCTGCAACAGACTCCATCAGCCAAGAGTTGGCACTAGCTGTAAAATCCTTCATCACCCCCCAACCAAGGAGTGGTCCGTAGTTTGACGCGCGTAGTTTGCACGTTAAACACACTTAGGACTTTTCAGCACTTATATGCATTCAACTTTCTTGCTTTGAAGATTTCTGAATTTATCTTTTCTTCATTTTCAGGTTCTCCAATGGGACGAAGTGGCTCCTACCATGATGATTTCCAGTATTATGGGAGGCGCGACTCTTATGACCCCAAGAGGTATCTTCCTGCCTCCTGGGAAACCGACGAAGAAAGAGCTGCGAGGAAAGCTCATGAGAAGCGTGCTTATGAAGAACGTTATGGGAGAAGGGATAAAGGACATGATTCTTCCCAGAGAGAGGATGATTCTCACAAGCGAAAATCCGATGATGATAAAGGAAAAAGCCATGTTGCTGAAGATCCGAGTAAACGGACCAAACTTGGTGAAAAACTGACATCTGAAATTTCTGAAAAGCCCGCTGCTCCCGTCCCATTGGAAATTCCTTCTAGCTCTCCCGCCCTTCAAAGAGCTGATATTCAAACAATCATAAGTAGGCCCCCGTATCAAGTTGGACAGGGACCGGCAACTCTTTAAAGTCAGTTTCCGCAATAGTGCTTAAAGGGAGTGCATTTCGATCTTGACTTGGTCCCAATCGATAAGCAAGCCATGATGCGAAATCTTGATCCCGTCAAACTCGATATCGGGAGAATGTCTGGTTGGCAGAAACTTGTTGACGAGCTTCAAAGAGTAAACCGCACAAATCTCGAAGCCATGCTGACTATGGAAAATGACAAATCCGAGTGGCAGAAAACACTTGATCAGCATAATGCCGAGATGAAGAGCATCGCTGCTTATAATGAGAAGCTTGAAGCGGAAGTTGAAAAACTGAAAGAAGAACTCGCCACTTCTTCCACTTCCTATTCCCAAAGAGAAGAAGTGCTTCAAAAACAGGTGAGAGATGCTCACGCTGCACAAAGAGATACTAAAGCTAAATTTGAAGCACAGCAGCAAGTTGTGGAAAGCTACCGAGCTGACGTTGCTCAGCTGCGAGAAAAAACCAACTCCTAGAACTTGGAAATTGAACTGCTAAAAGCTCGACTTTCTGAAGCTGAAAAAGAGCGTGATGAAAGCTATTGCCGGCAAAGCAGCAGCCGAAGAATCTCATATGGCAACCAAAACCGAAGTCAGCTCCACCCTATTCGAGTTTTACATTCATAATGTTCTAGGGCGCGGTAGCCTTAAATTTTTGGGATCGGAGTAGGAAATCGGTTTGGACGAAGTGTGGGAAGCCGCAATTGATATGCTTGGAGGAGCTGGATATGCTGAAGTAGATTTAATGGCACATTATCTAGATGATGATGCATGTGCTGCTCTTGCCAGGGGAAAGGAGCAACTCGCCAAAGAGAGAGCCGAAATGGTAGAAGGAGAGCAATTAGGGAAGGCAACTTCAACCGACCCAGTTCAACCTTCGGTTTCAGCCGACATCGATATTGTTGGCTCCAGTTCCCATTTTACACCTCCTTCTCAAGCTGTTATTGAAAGTGCAACCGCCCGCACTGGAGATGAGACTCAAGAAAGCACTGAGGCGCAGGACTTTGAAGTTGACATAGTAAAGCCTACTTCTACAGGTAACCTCAATGCTGATCTTGCTCAAGTGGAGTGCTTGTTTACTTCACATGAGCTTGATGAACTTTTTGATTATTACTTAATTATTGACGCTCCGCTTTCTCCTCTTTTTATGAGATATACTGACTCTAACTTCTCTCCTCCTGTAGTGAAAGCGCCAAGTGTTGTTCAACCTTCCCCTCTTCCAGCTATTTCCTCTCCGCCTCTTCAGATTACTCCCCCTTCCGTTTCTCAACCTGGGTCACAAGAGGAGCAGATAGAAGCTCTTCAAGGCTTGGATGACCCGGTCGCTTCTCAAGAACAGAAGGCCGAAGAACTTGAAGAAGGCGAAAGAACCACGGAGCAAACTATTTCTGATGACATAAAGTTGTCTGCACTTTTCACTCCGGGCAGTGAGTCTTCTTCAAGGAAGAAGGGGAAGCGTGGAGTCTCAAAGAAAAGGAGAGAAGCTTCTGCTGGCGAAGAAAAAGCTGAAGAAAGTCCAATTACACCGCTTTCTCTTTCTTCCCCTACTCTCATAAGCCGACCCAAAAAGTTAATCATCCGGCCAGGCGAAGGCTCGAAAGGTGGCAGGAAGAAGAAGTGATGGGTTTCGGACTTATGCTTTTCATCTCGTTTTTTTGCTTTTTTGCTTGTATATATAAAGATTTGTGTTGACCGGAGATTGTGCGGGTACCGGTCCCCGGCTTCTTTTGTTTTGAAGCCTGCACATGCATAAAACTTTTATAGCATGGAATAAAATGATTCTTTTACTTGTACAAACTTCTGTATGTATTTGAGAATGAATTTATTCTTCTTTTTCGTACAAGTTTATTTATTTTCTCTGTGTGATGTTTCACGTTGGCAAAACATTGGAGAACAACTCTTCTGTTTTGAGATGACTTGTACTCTTTTTTTAGAGAACAACTTTTCCATTCGAAGGAGGTTTCAATCTTTACTTTATAGAATAATTTTTCCATTTTAAGGAAATATTTTTCTGATTTAGTAAAATGCGCCTCGTATTGGAGAAGTCATCTCTTTCTTTCTTTCTCTTTTTTTTATGGAGAAGTTGTTACACTTCACCTTCGGAGAAAGTCACTTTTATTTTTGGCAAGTGGATTTTCATACATGGTAAAGTGGGCCTCCGAAAAAGGGCTTCAACCTGTTTGTGCCTCCGAAGAGGGCTTTTGTTTGATTGTGCCTCTGGGAGGAGGATTTTTTTTGTGTGTGCCTATGGGGAGAGGGCTTTTGTTTTTTACCTGTACGCGGGGAAGCGGGCCTCCGAAGAGAGCTTTTTGTTTCTGCCTCAGGGGAGAGGCTTTTGTTTTTTCCCTGTTCGTTAGGAAGCAGGCTTCCGAAGAGGGCTTTTCACATTTCGACTCGTGTTAATTTTTATTTCAGATCGCGGTGAAATGTGTGCCTCCGAATAGGTCTTTTAGCATTTCAACTCTGGTGAAATGGGCCTCCGAAGAGGGCCCTTCACATTCCAACACTTGTGAAGTTTTATTTCAGATCTCGGTGGAATGCGTGCCTCCGAGTAGGGCTTTTGCTTGGAAGTTTCTTTCTCATGGTTGGATGGATTCACAGGGCGGACACAAGTTACTTGGATGTTTGTTTGCACAAACGTTCTCAGCTAGTTAACGAGTGCCTTGTGCCACAGGTCATTCCACCAATCTTTTTTAGTTGAAAAAGAGAACTTTCTTTTTCTAGCAAGTCCCATTAGAGGTCTTTATCCTCCGAAGAGTTGTGCCTCCGAAGAGGGCTTGTGCCCCCGAAGAGGTCTTTTGTTATTTCCTGCCTGCTCGCCCATGTCTTTTCGCCATTTGCTCATATCAGCGGTTACCTGTTATCATTTTCAAGCACACATTCCTTTCTTTTGCAAGTAGTTTATTTTATCCAAAGAAGTCTACTTCATTGTTAGATGAGCTTGCAGGGGCAGACATAAGCTAATTAATCGGATGTTCATTTGCACAAACGATCACAATTAGTTAAGAAGGGTACACCTCCGGTGGAATCACTAACAGTTTGCTTGAAGCACTCCTCATATAGGATTTGAGTCTAGAATTTTTGTGGCTGAACATTCATTTGTTGATTGATGTCAGGGATCGCTTGGTCATGTGATGGGTAAGCTTTGTATTAATGGCCTACAATATTAAATCGACATTTTAGCAATACAATTAAAGTACTTTATATATCGAAATAAAACAGGCAGTTTATAATCGTAGAGAACATAAGATTTATAGTGGTTCGGCCGAGAACTGGGCCTACATCCACTTTATAGTTCTTATTATTCACTTGCACTGGCTTTACAATGGCTTTCAATACAAAAATCATACATCCACAATTCTTTTACAGTATTTCAGTAAAGCATTTAAGTAAAATATGGGCGCAAGTGATTGCTGTTCCAAGCTCTTGGAATTGGATCTCCTCCGACAGTTGTCAGTTTGAACGTGCCATCAAGAAGTTTTTTGCCTATGACATATGGCCCTTCCCAGTTTGGCGCAAACACTCATGTTCTTATCATGACCCTTTTCAAGACTAGATCTCCAATCTCAAAGCTGCATTGGCGAACTTTAGAATTAAAGTGCCTGGCAATTCTTTGCTGATGGGCTGCAATTCTGAGCTGAGCCTCTTCCCTTTTTTCATCAAGGAAGTCAAGTGCTTCAAGTTGCAACTCTTCGTTTTCAGCTTTGTTGAAATGAATTCTTCTATGTGAAGGGACTTCTATTTCCACCGGAATCATTGCTTCTGATCCATATGCCAATGAAAATGGAGTGTGCCCAGTCGCAGTTTTGTACGTAGTCCTATATGCCCATAGTGCTAGTGGTAGCTTATCGACCCAACCACCATTCGCTTTTTCCAGTTGTTTTTTGATGGTTGATTTGATAATTTTGTTTATTTCTTACACTTGCCTGTTTGCCTGTAGATGAGCCACGGCTGAGAAGCTTTTTTGGATCTTGAATCGCTTGCAAAAAACTCGGAACCCATCACTTTCGAATTGGGTTACATTGTCTGTGATTATCTTTTGAGGCACACCATATCTGCAAATGATATTCTTAGTTACAAAGTTTATCATCTTTTTAGAGGTAATAGTAGCTAATGGTTTAGATTCAGCCCATTTAGTAAAATAATCAACAACAACAATAACATATCTGATTCCGGACTTGGCGGTTGGCAAAGGCCCGATGAGATCTATTTCCCAAATAGCAAATGGCCATGGACTGACCATCTGTGTTATCTCGGTAGAAGGTGCTCTTGGGATTTTTGCAAATCTCTGCCATCGGTCACATTTTCGGGCATAGCTTGCAGCATCACGATTAATATTTGGCCCAAAAAACCCATAACGGAGAATTTTCTTTGCTAGAGTTTGACCACCTGAATGATCTCCACACTCTCCTCCATGTACTTCAGCTAGAATTGTCTTAGCTTCTTCCTTGGTCACACATCGGAGTAATGGCATTGAGAATCCCCGCTTGTACAATCGGCCATCTTGAATTATATATCTGGAGGCTTTTCTTAGCAACTTCCATCATTCTTTCGAATTTTCTGGTAGAGAACTGTTGAGCAGATATTCCATTATCGGAGTCATCCATGATTCTTGCTCTTGAGATATAGTCATGATCCAGTCAATATACATCTCATCAGTGCTTGGAGTTGACAGGACTTCCACAGGAACTAATCCCAATAATTGAGCTTCACCAGTGCTTGCGTACTTTGCGAGAGAATCTGCCTTCATGTTCTCTTTTCGGAGTACATGATTTATCATATAATGGTCAAGATCATAGAGAAGTACCCAGTCTCTTGACAAATAAGCGGGCAGATTTCCTCCTTTAGTTTGAAACTCTCTCTTGACTTGACATACAATAAGCTGTGAATCACTGAAGATCTGCAACACTTTGACATTCAATTCTTTAGCAATTTTCAAGCCGGCAATAAGAGCTTCATATTCTGCTTCATTGTTTGTCGAAGGGAATTCCAATCTCAATGCATAGCACAATGACCGCCCTTCAGGGGTTTCAAGCACAACCCCAGCTCCGGAACAGTAATCGTTTCTTGCACCATCAACATATAATTTCCATCGAATTGGGGTATTATCAGTCACCTCTTCCTCACTATCACCTTTATCTATACATTATACGATGAAATCGGCCAAAGCTTGTCCATTGATTGCTCTCTCAGGGGATGATAAGTGATGTCATATTGGCTGAGTTCAATATTCCACTTCAGAAGATGACCCCAAGTCTCAGGGAGAAACAGGACATGCTTCAGAGGTTGATCAGTGAGGACTTTGATAGGATGAGCTTGGAAATATGGCCTCAATTTTCTTGATGCAATCAGCAGACAATAGGCGAGCTTTTCCAATTTTGAATAATTCATCTCTGCCCCAGTGAATCTTTTGCTGATATAATAGACCGGGCGCTGAATTTTTGCGTCTTCCCGTACCAACACTACACTAATAGCATGAGATGAGATTGCCAAAATAAGAAAAGATCTTCACCATTGTCGGGCTTAGAAAGTACTAGAGGCGTTTCCATATGACGAATCAACTCATCGAAAGCTTTCTGGCATTCAGGAGTCCAGTCAAAAAATTTCCTTCCTTTCTTCAGAGCATCAAAGAGTGGAATGCATTTGTCAGTAGCTTCGGAAATGAATCGACTCAAGGCAACGACTTTTCCATTAAGACTTTGCAATTCCTTCTTCGTTCTAGGAGCTTTGACTTCTTTTAAGGTAGCAATCTGAGTAGGATTAGCTTCAATGCCCCTAGCACTAACAATGAAACCTAAGAACCTTCCGGACTCCACCCTAAAGAACATTTCAAAGGATTAAGTTTCATTCCGTACTTTCGGAGGATTACAAACATTTCTGCCAAGTGATCCATATGATCTACTGCCTTCTTTGATTTTACCAACATATCGTCAACATAAACTTCCATAGTTTTGCCAATCTCCGGTTTGAACATAGCATTAACGAGTCTTTGGTAAGTTGCCCCTGAATTCTTAAATCCGAAGGGCATGACTCTACAGTAGTAGAGACCATCGTCGGTGATGAAGCTCGTGTCCTCTTGGTCCGGCTCATGCATCATGATCTGGTTGTATCCGGAGTAAGCATCCATAAAAGATAACAACTCATGCCCCGCTGTTCCATCCACCAACTGATCTATCCTGGGTAACGGGAAGCAGTCTTTGGGGCAGGCTTTGTTTAAATCTGAGAATTCGATGCATACTCTCCACTTCCCATTAGCTTTCTTAACCAGTACTTGATTTTAAACCCAATTCGGATAAGTAGACTCCCTGATGAAACCATTCTCCATGAGCCGGTCTACCTCTTCTTTCAACGCTGCTGACCTTTTAGGACCATGGGTTCTTCTTTTCTGTTTTACCGGTGTAAACTTCGGATCAATATTCGGAGTATGTACTGCGATTTCTGGGGATATTCCACACATATCAGCATGAGTCCAAGCGAATACATCCAGATTTGCTTTCAAGAATGATGTCAAGGAATTTTGAACCATCACACTAAGTTGCGAACCCACATTCACCACTTTGTTCGGATCTTTCGGGTCAACAGGTACTAGCACCGTTACTTCCATTGGCACTACTCTATTCTTCCCTACACTAGCTTTTCTGGGATCCATTTCTCTTCGTGCCCCGCTATGCTCTCCAGTGTAGGGTCCACCCTGTAATTGCTACAAGGTAGGTTCTTCGATGCAGACTAGGGCTGCCGCATCTTTTCCCATCTCTCTCTTCCTTACTTCACGCAACTCTATAAGATAACATTCTTGCCCAGCATTCTGATCCTCTTTAATAACACCAACTCCATTATCTGTGGGGAATTTCATAATGAGGCACCACGGGGCGAGAATTGCATTAAAAGCCGGAAGAGTTGGTCGGCCTAGGAAGGCGTTGTAGGCGGAAGATTCATCAACAATTACAAAAGTCTGTTTTTGAACAATTTTTTTCTTCCCCTCTCCAAGCTCGACGAACAAGTCAATAGTTCCAATTGGCTGCTTCGGTTCCCCAGTAAACCCAACGATCTTCTGAGATGAAGCTTGAACGTCAGCAATCAGAATTTTCATTTGATCGAACGTATTTTTGAAGAGAATATTGCAAGAAGCGCCGCAATCTACAAGCACTCTTCTCACAATAGCCGGCCCAATGCCTACAGAGATGACCAAGGGATCCATGGTTGGAGCTTCAATGCCCATAGAGTCCCTGGCTCTGAACACAATATCACCATTAAAAGTTTTTTGCTACTTCAATGGTGCAGCATCTTCTAGCACAAAAATACACTCTTCTACTGGTGTGTATTTCAAGGCACGGGCATATCTTTCCATCTCGCCCCAGCTTCTGCCTGTTGGGTGAGGACCTCCCATAATCACATTAATAACGGGCCTTTCTGATTCATGCACAGTAGTCCTCTCACCCGAGCCAGACGGATGAGTAGGAAGTTGCTGACCCTTATTAGATGAAGTTGGGTCATTCCTATTCCTCTTCACAAATTGATGCAACTTGTTCTCTCTCAGCAGTTCTTCAATCAAGCTTTTTAGATGGCGACATTCGTTGGTATCATGACCGGGTTGATTATGAAACCGGCAAAATCTCCCACTTTGAAGAGCCTTTTTCCCAACTCTCATCTCAAATGGTTTAGGATATTCCACCGCATCTTTGGTAGCAAAAAAGATATTCTCCGAGGTGTTTGTTAAAGGAGTGAAATTTGAATGTTTTAAGAAACGAGGTTTCTTCACATCCTTATGTTTCTTCCCGCCATTATTCTCCCTTTTCTGACTCCCAAACTCTTTTTTGGTAGGAGCAGCAGTGTTATTCTTGACCTCTGTCAATGCCACTTTAGCCGGTGCTTGAAGACTTTCCAAGCGCATGAATTCATCAGCTTTCTTATAGAATTTCTCAAGCGAATTCGGTTCTTTCATCTTCAGCCACTTCCCAAATTCGCTTGACTTGTCGATTGCCCTCATCAAATATGTCAAAACCATCTGTGGCTCTGCATTGTCCACTTCAGCCAATGCTATGTTGAAGCGGTTCAAGAAAGATCTAATAGATTCCCCAGGATTCCGTTCGAGGCTTGACAGTTACATAATATCCTTTGCCTTTGAAGCATACAACCTGAATTTCTCTTTAAACTTCCGAGTCAAATCGGCGAACTGGTCTATGGATCGGACCGGAAGCTTTGTGAACCAGAGTAGAGCCACTCCTTCCAAATATACCGAAAAGTACCGGCATTTGATCTCATAAGATGCCCTAGCACCAGTCATGTGCCAATCATACTTATACAGGAATTGATTAGGGTCACTTGTTCCCTTATAAGCCGGGATGGTAGGAGTAACAAACTTCTTGGAAAATTCAGCTTTCAAAATCTTTTAACTGAACGGAGTTTGACTTGGAGCGAATCTCCATTCTTTTTCATCTTCATCCCTTTGCATGCTCTCTTTCATGATTTGTCGCACCATGACCGAAAGGTATTCCTCATCATTTAAAGGCTCTGCAGGACAGACTTCAGCCATTTTCTCGGAAGTTTGTCTGGACAAACATTCACGGAGATTTGGCTGCGGTCTTGATCCTCCAGCTTGGGGAGGTGTTTCTCTGGCAGGGCTAGGTGCTCTTTGAGGAATATTCACCTCTTCAGGATTATGAACATCATTTGCAAGTTTCTCTTCAGTATTCACCGGTTGACGGTTAGATCCGAGCAAAGCATTTAACCTATCAAGCATTAAAGCATTTTGAGTTTCCATCTGCTGGTATAACCCAGATACTGCAGCATCTAACTCCGCTCGTGTAATTCCAGCACTTGGTGCTGCTTGACTTAATGAAGGAGAAGTGGCAGTATTCTAATGTACATCACTGAGTCTGGTAGATCCGCGCTTTCTTCTAAGAGCCATTATCTCTGATAGACTTCTGGTTTTGAGAGAGGTTTTTTCAACAAACTTTTGCGAAGCAATGACGAAAGTAGCCTGAGTTCAACTCTCAATGAAAGCACCAAAAATGTTAACGCTTAAATTTGAACGCTAACAGCCCGGTGTAAGTGGGGATTAAGTGAAAGCACCACCCGTCAATACGGGAATTAGAAGTAAGTAGAAAAGTCACAGAGAAAGCAGTAAAAAGACAACAGTTTTATAGTGGTTCGGCATCAAGTTAAGCCTATGTCCACTTTAATCTTCTTTATTGCTGAATCAGTTACAACTTTACGACAATCTTCAATAACAACAATGATAGGACAAATAGCTAAAACTCCGATGTAGAAGAATTCTTTGGATCCATGTCGAATGTGTTAGATTTTCTCTTGAAGTTCGTTGAGATTTTTTTCGTGTTTGAAGTGTCGAGTGAGGCGAGAATTCAGCAGAGTATCGGCGTTCCCAAAAATGAGCCAAAAGATCCTCTTTTAGTTGGAGTAGGCGGGGTATTTATAGAGAGTTTTCTTAATTAGGTCGTAGGTCGCGAACGACCTTGGATAGGTCGTAGGTCATGAGCGACCTAGTGGGAGCGGTTTATGGCTTAACTATGGTGTACTTGATCACTTTGAACAATATAGCAAGTCATAGGTCGTGATCGATCTGGGGAGGAAGCGACATAAGGAGTTGCTTTGGTATTGTTTAGGTCATGAGCGACTTAGGTGAGGATAGTTGGTGACTTAGGGTTGGGAGCAGCCTATAAGCAAGCGGCTTCATTCTGTGATAACTCACTAGGTCGCTGGGTCTTTTAGGTCGCTAGGTCGCTTAGCTACTCAGTCGCTAGGTCACTTAGGTCGTTAGGCCGATAATCTCTTGTACCTTTAGCCCGTTAAGTCGCGAAGCCTCTTTGTTGTAACATGATGTTGCCCTGTGTTGATGGTTAGGTCGTTGATAAGCTTAGGTCGCTAGGTCGTGATATCTTTAGGTCGCTAGGTCGTTCATACTTTAATTCTTTTTGGTCGCGTATTTCCTTAGGTCATTGAGTCGTGGAATAGAGGAGTTAACAGCTATTTTTAAATATCAATTTAAACGATATATTTTCAAAACTGAACGAAACACTTCCAAATTCAATTTTAACACTTTTACTATCTTCAGTACTATCAATATAAATTTTACAAGCCTTTAAAATATTTTTAACAAGCTCAAAAGTCAAGATTAAATATTTTACTCAATCTTCAATTATTAAATAATTATATTATTCAACAAATTGCTGCATCTATATTCTGAATAGATATATCCATGTTTTCCATATTCAAATGAATTTATAATTCAATTTCCATATTTAAAACCATTTGAATATTCCAGATTCAACGCTGAAAAATCCGGGTTGTTATACCACGTTATCCCCCTCGAATCGGGATTGTTATTTTTATATTGTGCTAACATCTGTGGATGTAGGGAAATAGGTTGGAGGGATCCAACTGGATTCCTAAAAAATATTGAAATTTATTTTCATAGTCTATGATATGATTTATATGATAGTCTGTGATAGATTATATTGGAAATTGGAATTATTGAATGCTATGGTTTGGCTGAATATATTTTGGGTATTTTATGATCTCAAAGTATAAAGATTGAAATTTTTAAAGGAAATAAAAAGGAAATTTTTAAGCAAAATGTTTACGGTGAAATTGAATAAATAAAAAAGGTTGAATAGGGAAAAAGTAAATAGTTGATTTTGAATCATAATTAATAAATTTCGGAATATGGAAGAATAGAGATTTTGAATAAATGTGAAATTAAAGTATTTTAAAAATATGGGCGAAAGCAATATTGATTTGAAGTACAAAGGATTATGTTAAATTCAAGATTTAAAATGTTGGAAGGAAAATAAAGGCATAATTTTGAAATAAAGTATGAAATTGATGTTTCAGATTTAAATAAGATTTTAAATCGGAATAAAGGAGCGAATCTTGAACAAATGGGTTTTTTGAATAAATTAGGGCAAGTAAAGGAATTTATTTTAAGGGGAAAATCGACTAAGTATTTTGAAAATAGTGATTAAAAAGAGAATAAGGCTACGGATGTATAAAAAAGGTTTATAAATAAAGTGAAATAAATATTAGTGGATATTTGAGATTATAAATTCACGGTAGGAATTTATAAGTAAAGTGTAATTCGTTTTAAAAATAAATAGTGGTTTTATTTTTAAAGGCATGAAAATTTTATTTACGACATTGTGGCATCAATTAAATTGAAATAAATCAAGAAGGATTTATAAATGATTTGATAGGCTATATTGGAATGAAAAGTGTATTTTCCTAAAAGTCGAAGTATAATTTCAAAGGAAGATTTATAAATATAAATTAGAGGTTTAAAAAGTGGTTTTGAAGGAATGTTTAGAAATATTATTATTAAATTGTTTTAAAATTTTTAAAGAAACTATTTATTTAAGTTAATTGTAGTAGTAATTATTTTTAAATGTTAAATTAGTGTTTTGATGTAAAAGATAACTATTAAATATTTATACCTTATATAATAGTTTTATTTTAAAAAGTAGTTTTGGCTAATGTTTTGATTATGAAATTATTATGGAATTTCATAACTAATATTTTAAATAAAGTGTTCTAAGTAGTTTAATTTTAAAATGTTTTAAATGTATATATTTTCGATAAGGTGATTAATTTATTTAAAAGCTATATTTATAAACTTGGTGGTTTTTAGTGGAAATAAAATATTTGCCTTGTGAATGTTATTTGATAGTTAAATAACTGACTATAAATATTGGCCAATGCGCTAATCGTTTTAAAGAGACTGGGATCGGGTTTAATTACCAATACTACCGTAACTACCTGCAAATTTGTACCCCTTTGAGTCGACAATCTTCTCCATCAGTTCAATCAAATTGGACAGAAATACGAGCCATTATGGTTAAAGAAGAAAGAAGAAGAAGAAGAAATAGAAAACAACATCAGAATCTCACAACCACAGCGGAACAAAATATAATATATGCCACGATCCAAATTTCAGCGTTCGAAAATCGACATCCGTACTCCACTTGTACCTGAATGCCGCAGATTCAACCGTTGAAATTCGACTCGCGCCGGAGCTTATAACACATTAAGTACAACACAGGGAAGAAAAAGAATATATCATTAAACAGCATTGATATAATATCTGATATAATATGATACAATAGATGATACAATAGATATCAATATACATCAGAGACATGATACAAGACAATAGCAGCGGAAAGTAAAGATAACACCAGCAGCGGAACAATATACCCCATATGGTCTTCAAGAGTGAACTCCAGTATCGGTAATCTCCATCTCCAAGGAACCAATCCGGAAATAGCTCGAACTCCCAGTAACGATGCACAAAGATAAGCAAGTGCAATCCTAAACCAAAGACTGAACTAGCTCCAGATAATCTACTAAACCTAACAATATGAAAAACCCAACTCTAGACTGCTCGTGTGGGAAAATTGTGGGCACCTAGAGTTTAGGAAAGGAGCAATAAACTCCAGGTCAGTCATTGGACTAATATGAGAAAACAAAACAGTTTATCTTTAAACAGAGAACAAGAGAATTTAAAACAAATCCGCAATGCTTTATGGAAAATGAAACTACCATAAGGCCTCCCGGCACACACATTGCAATTGCACACTTGGGGGAGATTTCCCTATATGATAGTGAAATATGTTGAATACGGTAAAAATTCTTGGATATTGTTACTAGTGCATAGTGAGAAAACATTTTGAAAGTATAATATTAATCTTAGCCAGCATGGGTACCATGATACTATGCATACTATAGCTGTCATGTTAAATGGAAGGTTCTACAATTGCAATCGTAAATGGCTCGTATTGTTTTGTTTGGATTTGCAACAAATGGTCAGGCTAAAAAACTTCCTACTGTCTATGGGTAAGCCTTTGGCGGGACGTCCCGAGAGCTTAACCAGCTCTCTGCCAACATAAGGCAGGGTTACCTCTATAACTAGGTAACTACTACACGAGCTTGTTATCCCCGGTCCTTCGGACCTTTACCCGAGGCGCCTAACAACCACCAAGCAATCACAAAGTGATAGATCTGCAGTGTCCACATGAGTAAGTATCTGGGCTCCATTCCATGTACCACCCTTTTCCAGAAGGAAATGACATACCCTAAAGTGCGCGACCCTCATAACCTTGCCGCATCTTTCGTATTTCGACCATTTTCGAGGTGTGTGGTCCTGATGCAGTCTCGTCCACAAAGCTACGCTTTATACAAAACCATGCTCTGATCAACAAATGATACACAACAGCACTTAGCATGCCACACTACAAAATTGGGAGTATATCACTAATAACTATCAACTACATAACCTCTGAGCTCGTACGTCTCAAAGAAGGGTGTTAAGGTAAGAGAGTAAATACTCCGCCACCAAGCAGAAATGTATTTGATAGAGATCGGTTTAATATCTCAAAGTGTAATGTCAGACAAACAACCATAAAAGTCTGTTCTGCGTTCGAACAGAACCGAAGGCACTTCCGAAGAATCCCTTGCAATCCGCGTATCCACAGTTCCGATCGGACTTCCCATCACATACGGAGAACTCTATACTGAAGCAACTCAGTGCAGAGTCAATCGACAAGTTATCCTATCGTTCTCGAAGACACCCGGTCATCACCACTGGTCTTCAATTGCAATCCATAACGTCGTATCACTATTCGAAATGGGTTATATGACACAAGGTCCTCTCCCATCTAAACCGAATATTGAGCACAATATTTAAAAACATATGGATATGGGATTTCAGTTAAGTCACAAATTTTAAAAACCCAAAACCTTTCTTCAAATGGTTTAAACAGATTACCATTTTAAATCTTTTAACAAAAAGATTCATTTCATAAATTTCACCCAGTTTCACAAAGATCCATTCACAGATTTCAAAACTATTTCCATTTCAATTGGGTTAACTCATCCAATCTTTAAAGTAAAGATATAACTTATAGATTTCAAACTGTTTCCAAAGATTTATTCATAACTTGAAAAATCATTTTCATTTTAGACTTGAAATCCTTTTTACACAAATTGGAAGTTCATTTTTCATATAAAATCTTTTATAATTTTAAAATACATAGTTTTCGTTTCCTAAAAATCCGATTATATTTATACAAGTTAAAATCTTGGGTTAAATTTAAAGTCCCAAAACAACACTTTAAAAATGTTTTAAAACCCATATAAACTTGTACGCACTTTTTAAATCATAAATAGGATTTGATTTTAAAATTTTGAATTCAAATTTAAATCAAAATTCAAAACTAAATCAAGTTATTCAAAATTAACTTTTATCTTTGAAATTCCTTTTCAAAAACTTTTTACTTTAAACTCAATCCACTTCCAAAACCATTTGGATTCAAAAATTCAATTTGAAAATTATTTGTGTGTGTATAAGTGTGGTCCAGGGGTTTTACACAATAAAAGTACAACATCATCAATCAGTACATATTCAAAAGGAGAAATATATTTAATAAGCTGTATAAACTATAACGCTTATATTTGATAAGCGGTATAAACAATAACGCTTATCTTTTATTCATAGATCACAAATATATATCAAAGATAATAAATTGCATCAAACACAGCCCAAATCAAAACGGAATATATCAGGGTTATCAAACAATTCAATCATCCAATAGAATCCAAACATTCATAAGTAAGGTCAATTAATCAGGTTAACTTAATTTAGATTAGTCACTAATCCTAGTTGATTAACATTAATTAATTACAAATTATTTTAATTAATTAACCTCGATTTATAATTCATCATCTTTTAATTATCAAAGAATTAATCTTAATAAATTAATTAACCTTAATCAATCATCCCCAATTGATTAATCATTAATTTACCCTTAATTAATTGTCATTTAATTAATTAATCTTAACTAATTTGAAATAAGTAATTATCCTTAATTACTTAATTAACATTTACCATTAATTAATTACTTTTATTGATTAACTAACCTTTATTTATTAACCTTTAATAATAAATTAATCAGCCTTCACTTATTAAATAATTAACTTTTTAATTATACCATTTCATTAATTACCTTTAATGAATGAATTAATCCTAAATTGATTAATTACCGTTAAATTAATTATCCTTAATTAATGATTAATTATCTTTAATTACTATTGACTAAGTCTTAATCACCTTCATTAATTAATTATTTCTTAATTTATTATATTAATTATTTTATTCTTAATTTTTATATTGATTAACTCTCAATTACTTTTATTATGTTTAAAAGATAAACCTTCTTATCTTTGTTAACCATTTTGATTGTCTTGTAAACTTGATTAAATTTATCACATAAATTGTCTTGAGAGATCAAAATCGGTTTGCATAGTATTTTATCTTAACATCATTCTTAATTACATTATATAATTAATTTTATAAAGTAATGTGACAAAATGAAATCAAATTAAATTACTTTTAAAAAATGTCTTACTTAAATTTTAATTTTTTTTAAACTCAAATCAAAATTATCATAAAAAACATGAGTTTTAAAATTGTTTAAAAGTTTTGAATCTTATTATTTTATTTGAGCCAAACTGCCCTGTACGCTGACCCCTTGAAGCTGCTTCGAGTCTTCCCCGAAATGTTATATTGCTTGCTTCGAGTTATCCATAAAACTACCCGTTCGCTTTATATTTTTTTTTTTTTGTCTAAGTACAGAACTCATGCAACACCAAATCACTTCGGGCTAATACACGAGTTCAAAACCCTACTTACCCGAGCACAAACTCGAGTTCGACTTCATCATCTCCAAATCTAATTTCTAACACAACCAGACATATGTGCACATGCACATGAGTTCGCCTGCGTTCTGATCGATCAATACACCACGGCCACCAGAAAATTCCTCCCCTATTTTTCACCATCAATACACCACCACGGCTACCAGAAAATTCCTCCCCTATTTTTCCATTGTGTTCGAAACGCGGGGTAAACCTTAGAAACGCCAACCGGCACGCTTCGTTTGGAGTTCGGAAATTCCGGGATGAATGGTGTTCACGTAAATTTCTATAAAAGGACCCCTTAACTTCATTTTTTCACAAAAAATCAAAACCCTAGGTCAAAACCTTCAGTCGCCGTCTCATATATGTTCAATGGCCAAAATTTAATCTCCTTCTCCTCCTCTTTTCTTCAAATCCGTTAACAATTAGCAGAAAGCTTCAACTACAAAGTTGAAAGGCACGTTGAGATCTTGATATCCAACGGCTACGATCGCGAATGGTGTTTTGGATTGGTGGCAAAGGGAGCTTGAACGGCCGACCGTTGGTCACGTTTTCCCAGGTGATAGGGTGGCGGAGCTCATGGATATTCGAGCCGAAGATGGAGTGGAGGATGCTCGTTTGAACGGAAGTGGCTGATCGTAGTAAATGTCGTCGGAGAGGAAGCATAATTCAACCCTAAGGGGGCGACTATGGGTTGTTGTGCATGGGTGTTTACTGGAGTTGGAGAAGATGGGATAAGCGGCCACGATCTGTAGTTATGAAATGCAAGGCCCTGACTGTTTAGGGTAAAATAATAAAAGAAATGTTGTAAATTTATAATTAAAAATTCGTGTAACTTTAAATTAACGTATCTTTTTCATACAAGGTCGAAAACGCGCGAAACCAGTTGCGTTGGGTTCGTATGGACGAGCACTACGCTATGGAATTGGATTGGAGTCATTTGGAGTTAGGGAGAATTTTGGGTAAAATTAAACGTCCGTTTAATTTTATTCGAAATAAAAGCTGAAAACGAAATTGACATCAAGGTGAGAACTTCTCACTCAATCGAATCGGTTTTGATTTTTATTTTAAATAGTTATATTTAAAATTCTTGAATGCATGTTTGAATGATGATTGTTATCTATTGATTGTTAAAATAGACATTATACGCCGTTAGTAAGCGGATGTTATTTATTAAAAACATATACCACGAATATTTCACAGTACAGTGAAATTGGTATTATTTATGTACTTGGATTTGATTTCCCGCACTATATAGCGGATGAGACCCAATTGCGCCGCCTATTAAGCGGATAATATTTTAAATCCCATATACCGCGATAATTCCGTACTGGAACGGAATTGGTATTGTGCTAACATTTTTGGATGCAGGAAAACAGGTTGGAGGGATCCAACTGGATTCCTCAACAATATTTATTTGATTTCAGTTATTTTGATATTTGATTGATTATCATATCGATATATGATGTCGTTGTTGTCGTGATTGACTATTTGGTGTGTAGCATCATTGGGCCAATTTTGGAATTTTAAAAAGGATTTTTAAAGTGATTTTTTGAAAGTATACGTTATAAAATATTTTTTTGAATTGATCCATTATAAATAAATAACGTTCTAATTTTTAATATTATAAAAATTATGATTTTTGAGAAATATAGTTAAAAGTTGATTTTTGAAAATATGGGGTTAATGATTTTATAAAGTAGTTTAAATCGGGATTTTTGAATTTATTGTAAAAGTTTGAAATATAGGATTTATAAAATTTGATTATTTTATAAATCAAAATCGTGAAATTATAAAGGAGTTTAAAGACGTTTTTAAAATATAATACAAATTGATTTGTATAAAAGAATTATAAGATGGATATTTATAAATAAAATTTTTTGAATTATAAAACGAGTTTTTATGAGTGTTAGAATGAATTGTAAATGAATTTCATTAAATGAATGAAATTTATAGGATTATAAACGGTTAAGTTATAAATGGAATTTTATAAGCAGTAGGTTTATAAAATTTGTAAAGTTATTAAAAGAATAAATTTGGGTAAATAAATGAATCTTATAAGTTATAAGATTTATAATTTGGGAAGTTTAAAAGAAAGATTTGTAAAAAAATAAATTATAAGTATTTAAGTTATAATATGAACTTTTGGTATATAATTGACTTATAAATTGAAATAGGTTAATAAAGGAGATTTATAAATGGAAGTTGTTATAAAATAAATAGAAATAGAATTTGTAAACATTGTTTTATAAATCCACGAACGGCTTATTTTGATAAGTAAACTGTTATAACTTATTAATGGTGTTATATTCACGTTTTAGACAGTGAATAATCCTTTAAAATAAAATGTGTAGAAATGATGAAATTGGTTAAAGAAGTATATTCACGTTTTTGAATAGTGAATAATATGTTAAAGAAATTGTTTTGGATGTGATGTTTTAAGTAGAATTAAAACGATCTAACGATGCTTTAAAAATGTGTTAAGATTCGAAACCATAGATTTCAAGATTCGTTGTTGAAATAGACGTTTTCGAGAAATAGAACGAAATGGTGGACTATAACACTGTTGTTATAGTAAATGATTTTCGAAAGGAAAATGTTTTGTATAGTATTGTGGTTTATATATCTATTTTAATTTCGAATCCCTATACTAGTAATTTTGGGTTGTCGTAACGATGTTTTATGTAACATTCGTTTTGGCCCAAATAAATATGTTTAAGAGAATGATTTTCTTAAAGAATGGAATATATACTTAATTTCAATTTAAGTACATTGAATATTTTCCAAGTGTTGAAAATAAAAATAGATTTGTGAATTACTTATTAATAAATAAGTATGGTAATGTTTTTGCAATGTAAAATGAAACGTTTTTGAGAATTTATCTTCTTGAAGATAAATTGGAAATGAATAATTGAAATCGTGTATTCATAAATATTTTTGAAGTGTGGGAATTAATTTACGGATTTGGAACGTAAATATAAAGTAAATCGTTAAGGATTTATTTAATTAGTTTAAAAGAACCATGTTGAATTTGAATGCCACACTTATTTTTGAATAAGCGCTCACTATTTGGGTTAACCGGGAAAGGACCTTGGGGTCGTATAACCCATTCCGAATATGTGATATGCCGTTATGAATTGCATTTGAAGACCGGTGTTGAAGACCAGATATTTTTGAAAATGGAAGGATTACCGTCAAATGTTTCTACATCGAATGGCCCGGTATAGAAATTCCATATGTGATGGGAAGTCCGGACGTGATTAGTGAATATCCGGATTGCAAGGACTTCTTTGTAAGTGCCTTCGGTTCTGTTCGATCCCGGAACAGACTTGTATTGGTTGTATGTCTGACATTACAAATTGAGATATAAAGCTGATTTCTTTCAAATATATTTCCGTTGGTGGCGGAGAATTTATTCTTTTATCTTAACACCCTTCTCTGAGACGTACGAGCTCAGAAGTTATGTAGTTGATGGTTATCAACGATATATTCCCAATTTGGTAATGTGACATGCTGAGTGTTGCTGTGAAATGATCATTGTTTGATCATTTGTTTGATCACTTATCTTTGAGATCATTTCTTTGATCATTTGTTGATCCAAAGCATGGCTTTGTGGACGAGACTTCGTCGGACCTCACACCCCGGAAATGGTCAAAACACGAAGGACGCGGCAAGGTTATTAGGGGGTAGCGCCCCTTTAGTGTATGTCATTCCTTCTAGATAGAGGTGGTATCATGGAATGGAGCCTAGATACTTAGCCTATGTGGTTACTGCATTATTATCCTTATGTGGTTGTTGGAAATCGAGAATCCTCTGATGTAGATCGGTCACGATCGGGGGATGACATATTCATGTCAGTAGTTACCCAGTCAGGGGTAACCCGGCCTTGTGTTGGCAGAGATCCGATTTGGTTCTCGGGACGTCATTCCAGAGGCGTTTCCATGTGGCGATGGGGAGTTCCTTGGCCTGACCATTTGTTGGAAATCCAAAGAAACAATACGATCTTGTACGGTTTTAGTTGTAGAACCTATCATTCACTTATGGTGGTCACCACTGTTTGGATGGTAGCTATAGTAGGCATAAGTGCGAAATGCCTATACTGGCTAAGATTTATATCTTTATTTTCGAAATGAATTTTTCCTACACTATGCACTAGTAATAATATCAAATGTTCTCTTTAAATGCGTATCAAGCATCTTTGACTATCACAAGGAGAAATCTCCTCCGATTCTGCGTTTGCATTGTGTGTGCGTGCGGGAGGCCTTATGGTAGTCTCATTTTTAAAAGCATTGCGAATCTATTTTAAAATTTTCCTGTACTTTGTTTTAAAAATAAACTGTTTTGAGTTCTCACACCAGTCACATGACTGACTCGGAGTTTACTGTATTCCTTCCTAAACTCTGGGTACCCACCAATTTCCACACGGGTAGTCAAGAATTAGGTTTATCAGGATATTCTGGAATTCAGGAGTTGCTGGAGGCAAGCTGGACGGCATGGCGTATTAGTAGTATACAGTATTTCTTTTCCGCTGTTTGTTCTGTTTATTGTTGTTTGTTGTTGTACACTCTGATGATGATATAATGTAATGTAATGTGTTGTAATATAATAACTGATATAGTTCTTTGTTTAAAGATTATTCATTTATCTATTATATGTTGTTCCGCTGCGATTGTGAGATTCTGATATTGTTCTGTTGTTTTCTTTCTGTTCTGTTCTATCTTTTCTCTCTTCTTCAACCTTTTTCTTTCTTTTTCTTTTTTTAAAAACCCTAAGTGTTCGGTTTTCCAGCATTCGAGTGCTCGGCAGTAGATACAGTGAGCGTATTGATGTCGGTTTTCGAAAGTCGAAGAATCGGGTCCTTACAATTACCCTTAATTACTTACATTAATTAATCTTAATTAATTAACTATTGTTTAATGTAATTATACAAAGTAGTTATCCCTTAATTAATTAATAATCTTTTATTAATTACACTAAGTAATGGTCCTTTTAATTACTTGATTTATT
Organism: Allium cepa; assembly: GCA_030765085.1. NCBI lineage: Eukaryota > Viridiplantae > Streptophyta > Magnoliopsida > Asparagales > Amaryllidaceae > Allium > Allium cepa. The sequence goes on along the minus strand of CM060945.1, from coordinate 601,932,130 downwards.
AACCTTTAATCATTACTCAATTATCCTTTAACTTATTTAATTAATCAACCATTAATTAATTAAGTAATTATCATCATCCTTTAAATTTCATTAAGAAATTATTCAAGACCTTAATTATTTTAAAAGATAAACTATTTGTCTTTATTGATTAATTAATTTTATTCAAGTTTATTTGATAAACCTTTGAAATAAATCTTCATAACATACAAATCAACTTAAAACCCTTTCAGTTACTTAAACTATTACATTACATCATTTCAACATATTTAAAATAAACTTTTAAAAGTAAGTTTAAAATAATAGGTATATGTAATAAAATACCTTAAATTTAATAATTTAAAAATAATTTATTTTTAAACTTTTAACCAGTTCCAAAACCAAAATAAAACATTTTTTATTTTTAAAAGAATTAAAAAAGAAAATGTTTAAAACTTGATTAAACGAAAACTTGTTTAAAATACAAAAATTATTAAAACTTTAACCCGAGACCAACCTTAAATCCTCCGAGCCTTACCCCGAGTTAGGTCGCAACATACTCGAGCAGTTCCCCAAGTTTCTTCCCTTTTTTCCTCTTTGTACTTTGTTTTAGTTTCAAATTTTACAACTTTTCAAACATGATAACACACACATGAATATAATCGAGTACGTACTCGAGCCAGCAATGAAACTTCACGAAGTCGACTTCGAGTCCCTCCTTTCCTTCTCCAAACTTGAACAAACAGAACAAAACGTGCACATATGCGCATGTACACCTCTTCTGGTCACCTCCAACCAAGTCGCTGACCACCACCAAGTCGTCGTACCTTGCCTACAAACCACGAACACCTAGATCCTCAAATCATCTACGAAATCGAAATCGAGCCTGTTGAACCAAACCGGAACCTATACTGATCATCTGGAATCGCATCGTACTGACCAATCCAAACGCCAGAGACCTCGCCGACTCGTCCAAAGCTTCTTTAAGACCCCATGCTCCAATCCCACCTGGTCCGATCGACCATGATCCATTATCGGCGTCGAAATCGACTCGATTACAACACTGACCAAAATGGGTTGCTAAACCCTAAACCAATGCCTCGCCGCCGCCACGGTGGCTAATAAAATCACCAAACATTTTTCCTTGGTTCACCCATGCCTTGGCTACCTCCAGTAATGACCCCGGCCACCCTGAACTTCCCGATCACCAAGAAAGCCCTAAAACCCAATTCCTATTCAAACCCGATTTCCTCATTCGATAAAATGCTAGAAATCGTGATTCTTCTTTTAAAAATCATGATTTCGAAAGTCGATTCAGATTATATACCTTAATCATCAAATCATGATGACTGATTTTAATAAGTTTCCAAGATTCAATGTTTATTTTTCATTTTCAAGATGATATTAAAAACTAACATTCTTAAATATATTTTTAAATCTTAGTTTAGGTTTTAACAAACATACTTTGTTCAAATTCCAAAGTCTATATGAGATTAGATAAGAAGATTTGATTATTTTCTTCTAAACTTATTTAACCTGTAGGAAATAAACAGAGACATGTATGCTTTAATTCAGGCATGCACACAGTCATCTATATATACAAAAGCATACAAGCACATTTCACATTCATACAAACATATTTCGCAACCTACATAAAACACTTATCACATGCAAACTAAGATTTAAACAAATTTGAGTTTTTTAAAAATTAATTTGCTCACCTGGAACAAAGCACAGAACAAATTCTTTTGACTAGAAATGATTTTTTAACATGAATCTAGAAATGTTAATTCCTGATTTTGATCTGATGCTTGATCTTGATTCAGTTGCATGTATATTAAGTTAAATCTTTGTATTTGTTTTGAATTGCTTCGGGTTGAAATTATCTTAATCAATTTGTATGCTTTTGAGTTTGACTTTGCCTGATTACTAAGATGGTCTCTGAATTTGTTTGCACTTCTCCAGATCACGTTGAACTTGTATTTTGATTGTCGTTATTTTCAGGTTTGAGTTTCTTTGCTTAGTTGAAGAATTTAAGAAGCAGATGTTGATCTAGTTTTTGGTTCAATTTTTTAAAGATGAAGAGAACTCGGTCTGGTTTATTACCTCTTTATACATTTTTATATGATTTTCAAATTAAAAGAAATTTGTGAGATCCCACTTGTTTTAATGTTTGTCAAAATGTTTACAAATGTTAGATTATATCATAAAATGTGTACATATATTTAATCTCACATTATATGGTTTACACATGTAATAATCTTTTTTTCTATAATATTTATACAGGTTATATTGCATGTCATTAATGTTTTAGTGCTTTCTTGTATTATTTTCTAATTATATTTCCTTTTAAAACTATTTATATACTCTTAAAGAAAATTATTTTTAAAACTAATTATACATAAATAAACACATGTATACATAATATATGTAAGTTTAAAATATAGAATCTTAACTACTAAATAACTTTTGAAAAATTAATTTCAAAATATAACTTTCCAACTCAAAATGCATACTTAATAAAATTAGAAGAATTTTTTTTATTAATTTAAAGATATAATGTTTTCAAATCCAATTTATTTTTAATATATTTATTTTTTGTTTTCAAATTCAAAATTGAATTAAAAATCAATTTGTATACATATATATAAACAAATAACATATATTATTTATTTTGGGAAAATTCAAATTAAAATTTCAAATTATAATTTATTTATATAAATAAACAAGTATATATCTTATTAAACTTGAAAAATTCAATTAATTCACTATTTAAATCAAAAATTTCTTATCAATTACCAATTTATAGCAGGCTTAAAATAGGGATCGTTACAGATTCCCCCCTTAAGAAAATTTTGTCCTCGAAATTTGCTAGACAGGGAGACAAACAAAGAACAGATGGAGAAATGTTTTACCAGATCAAACTGAATATCTATTCTGCAATTGGCTTACCAAATCAGAATATCATCAATAGATATGAGAACGAACTCAATCGATATTTACGAATATTCGGGTCACTAGGTCTATGTGGTATGCAGGGGCATTGGTTAGTTCGAAGGATAACTAACCATTCGTAGGATGTATCTCGACCCTAAAGAATAAACAAACGGATTACAATCCAATTGGCTTCATATTTTGTTAATCAATTTATTTAAATTTAATTTCAATTAAAATTTCAAATTCATTGAAGTTAAAATGAAAAGATTGTAAGAAACCGATGATTAGAATACGAAATAGGAACTTATCTACAATGATTCGCAGGGCTACCATCACAGCGAAGCTTCTTCTTGTAGCTGCCATGAAGCCATCAAAGAATTGATACCAGATGATGATCAAAAGAGATTAAGGGAAAAGTTATTCCTTTGTTGTTGTAGGGTATTGACCATTTGTAGTGGTACTCCCATGTCCTCTACCTCGTCCTCTTCTTGCACTCATTACTCAAAATCTGTGGCTAGTAAGAGAATTTACTAGGGCATACGGACGGATATCTTAGGGAATACTCATTCTAGGGCATTTATAACCCTATCTCCAATGAGTTGCCTAATGTGTTATGCTCCAAAGCTAAAGTTTTTATTCAACCTTCAGCTCTGATACCAAATGAGACGGCCCGGATTTCAACGTTCGAAAATCGACATCCATACCTCACCCATATTCGAATACCGCAGATTCAAACGTTGAAAACCGATTCGCCGAAGCTTATAACACATTAAGTAATAACAACACAGCAGAAACATAATGAATAATTTTATTGGTACACAAATGATACAACATTCCGATACAATTGAATATCATATCAGAGATAATATACAAGAGTGGAAAGAATAAGACAACAACAACAACGGAACACAACATCATCAACGCCAAAGCTCCAAAGATCTCCAATCCATAAGCTCGAACCGCCAACAAGTTGTAACATAGCAAACTAGGTAACTCATCGATGCGATTGCCAAGATCCAAAGACCCTAAAGAAGTCCAAACAGAAAGTTGAAGGCAAAAGAATCTATATCTACAAGATGATTATCCGAAAATCTTACTCTAGGCTACCCGTGTGAAAAATTATGGGCACCCAGAGTTTAGAAAGGGAATAATAAACTTCAGATCAGTCATTGGATTGGTGTGAGCAAACGAAAACAGTTTTATTTGAACAAAAATAAACAAAGGGAAATAAAAGAAATCCGCAATACTTTTTGGAAATTGAAACAACCATAAGGCCTCCCCGCACCACACAATGCAAGCACACAATTGGAGGACATTTCCCTTTATGATAGTCAAACATGCTTGATAAGCAAAATCCCTTTAATATTGTTATTAATGCATAGTGCAGAAAACATTTGCAAGTATAATATTTATCTTAGCCAGCATACGTACCATTACAACATGCCTACTATAGATACCATATTAGATGGCAGGTTCTACAACTAAAATCGTACAAGGCGCGTATGCATGATTTGATTTCCAACAAATAGTCATGCTAAGTAACTTCCTATGCCACATGGGTATGCCTGTGGAGGGATGTCCTGAGAACTTAACCAGCTCTCTGCAATACAAGGCCGGGTTACCTCTGTAACTAGGTAACTAACTATTAGGAGTATGCCATCCCACGGTCGTCGCCGACCTGTATCCAAGGCTCCTCTCAACCAACATGCACAAAGCAATAGATTTGCAGCAACCACATAAGTTAAGTATCTGGGCTCCATACCATGATACCACTTTTTATCCAGAAGGAAATGGACATAACCTAAGGGGCGCTACTTCCAATAACGTTTTCGCATCCTTCCTGTTTCGACCATTTTCGGTTTGTGAGGTTCTTATGAAGTCTCGTCCCACAAAGCTACGCTTCTTACAAAAGCCATGCTTCAATCAACAAATGATCAGCAACACACAACATGCCACATTACCAAATTGGGAAAGTATTACTTGTAACCATCAACTACATAACCACTAAGTTTGTACGTCTCAAAGAACGATGTTAAGCTAAGATAATAAATTCTCCACCAATAAATAGAAATGTATTTGATAAAAACTAGCTTTACATCTCAAAATGTAATGTCAGACATACATCCATACAAGTCTGTTCCGGGTTCGAACAGAACCGAAGGCACTTCAAAGAAGCCCTTACAAATTCGGATAGTCCCTAATCATGTCCGGACTCCCCATCACAAAGGGTGATCAAATCTCTATATTGGTGCCATTCGATGCAGAGACATTCGACATGTAATCCTTTCACTTTCGAAAATACCTGATATTCACCACCGGTCTTCAAATGTTATCCATTTCGTCATATCACTACTCAGAATGGGTTATTTGACATAAGTCCTCTCCCGGCTAAACCGAATAATGTGCGCAAATTTTAAAACCGTATGGATAAATTAGGATCTTAGTTAAGTCATAACTTAAAGTCCAAAACCATTCTTTTGAATGGTTTAGACAAATTTCCACTTTATATCTTTTTAAAAGAAAAGATTCACCTTTTAAAAATCCACCTTAATTTAAAACCAAGGTTCACCAATCTTTCACAAAGATTCATTCATAGTTTTCAAAACTATTTCCCTTTCAAATATTTTATAAAAAAGATACAACTTTAAGATCATCTTTAATTTGAAAACAAAGTTCACCAATCTTTCACAAAGATTCATTCATAGCTTTTCAAAACTATTTCAATTTTAATTTTGAAATATTTTCAACAAAAACTAGAAATTCTTTCTTAATATGAAAGTAATTATCATTTGAAAACAAATTCTTTTTGTTTCAGAAAAATCCGATCAATTATAAACAAGTTATAGCCTTTTAATGGTATAAACCAAAAAATCAGCGAACTACCGTATCCTCGACAAGTTCTATTTGAGTTAAATCCAAATTTCCCAAAACAATTTATTTAATACACTTCAAAATGGTTTAAAACCTATATATATTATATAACTTGTATAACCATTTTGGACCATAGTTTCCAAACATATATTCATAGAACTCAACTTCAAATCTTGAATTCAAATTCAAATCAAACTATTTTAATTTCAAAACTTTAACAACTTATTCAAAATAATTTTTTATGTTCAAAACTCCTTTTCAAATGCTTTTCATATTTGACCCAATTCCATTTCCCAAACCATTTGGATTCAAAATTCACCCTTTTAAATAAAATAATATTTAAATTCAAAATATCTTTGACTTAACCGATTTCCTCATGCAATCCATATTTGTGTGTGCGGTGTACTCCAACGGTTTTGCATACAACAATATAATATCATCAATCATCACAATCCAAACACAGCAATATCGATAAGCGGTATAATCTTATAACTCTTATCTTCATTCATAGATTCACAAATAAATATGAAATTCAACATAGATAAATAATTTACACTCGGCTCAATTTAAACAATTTACATCATGGAATATCACACATAATGGATATGAAACAATTCATACATTCAGCACAATTCAATCATTCATAAGTAAAATTAATCGACCATCTGATTAACTTAAACAAGATTAATTACTTATAAATAAATTACTAATCCTGGTTAATTAACATTAATTAATTTCAAACCACATCAATTAATTATCTTTAAATCATTTATTAATAAATTAATTACCCTTTAATTATGAATTAATCAACCTTAATTAATAAACAAATCAATCTTTAATTATTAAATAATTAACCTTAATTACTTAATTATTTAATTACTCTTCAATTAATTATCCTCGATTAATTACATTAATTAATTGACCCTTCATTAATTACCATTTAATTAATTATCCTTAATTAATTACCATAAGTGATTATCCTAATCACTTATATTAATTAGATCACAAATTAATTACATTAACCAATTATTCTTTAATCACATGATTAATCAACTTTAATCATTAATTAATTACTTTTAGTTAGGTAATTATCTTTAAGTAATTAATTACCCTTAATTACTTACATTAATTAATCTTAATTAATTAATTATCCTTTAATGTAATTACACATATTAATTATCCCTTAGTTAAGTAATAATCTTTTATTAATTACACTAAGTAATGGTCCTTCTAATTACTTGATTTAGTAACCTTTAATCATTACTCAATTATCCTTTAATTTATTTAATTAATCAACCATTAATTATTAAGTAATTATCATCATTCTTTAAATTTCATTAAGATATTACTCAAGACCTTAATTATTTTAAAAGATAAACAATTTATCTTTATCATTAATTAATTTCACTCATGTTTATTTTATAAACCTTTGAAATAAATCTTCATAACATACAAATCAACTTAAAGCCCTTTCAGTTACTTAGAAATTTACTATGCATCATTTAAACTTATTTAAAATAAACATTTAAAAATAAGTTTAAAATAATAGGTATATATAATAAAATTCCATAAATTTAATAGTTTAAAAACAATTTATTTTTAAACCTTTAACCATTTCCAAAACCAAAATAAAACATTTCTTATATTTAAAAGAATAAACAAGAAAATGTTTAAAACTTGATTAAATGAAAACTTGTTTAAAATTCAAAAATTGTTAAAACTTTAACCCTCCACTAACCTGAAACCCTCCAAGCCTTACCAGGAGTTAGATCCCAAAATACTCGAACCTTTCCCCGAGTTTCTTCCCTTCTTTCCTCTTTAAACTTTGTTATAGTGTCAAATTTTACAACTTTTTAAACATGATAACGCACACATGAATATACTTGAGTATGTACTCGAGCCAGCAACGAAACTTCACGCGTTCGACTTCAAGTCCCTTCTTTTTTTCTCCAGACGTGAACAACCAAAACAAAATTTGCACATATGCACGTGTACACCTCTTCTGGTCACCTCCGGCCATGTCGCCGACCGCCACCAAGTCACCGTACATTGTCTACCAAACCGTGAACACCCAGATCCACAAATCATCTACGAAATCGAAATCGAGCTTGTTAAACCAAATCGGAACTAGAATCGCCTTGTGCTGACCAATCCAATTGCCAAAGACCTCGCCGGCTCGTCCAAAGCTTCATTGCGACCCCATGCGCCTATCCCACTAGGTCCGATCGACCACGATCCATTATTAATGTCGAAATTGACTCGATTACAACACTGACCAAAATGGGTTGCTAAACCCTAAACCAATGTGTAACGATCCTGACTCGACCTTCGAAAATCGGCACCAAATACGACACTCGTATTCAAATGCCGCAGATCCAAACGTCGAACCTGGTTCGCCGGAGCTTATAACACAATAAGTACAACACAGCGGAAGAAATATGCATGATACAATTGATATACAACATTTGTATTTATTTTACTTTTACAAATTTTTAAAAAGAATTGAATTTAAAACAATTTGTACACTCAACAAATAAATCATACATATATACATTTCTTTGTTTATAAAGCTTTTGTAAACTTATTTTATATCAAATTTTTTTTTATTTTCAATACATTAATTAAGTTTCAAGAAGGGAAAATACTTATACATTCATTCTTGTTTTTAAATTAATAACTCAAGTCATTTTACAAATCATATTTTATTTATTTATGAATTCTATTTTTAATGTTTAATATACAAATCATATTTAACTCCTTAGTTTAAATTATTTTATAGATTCTATTTTTAAATCTTTTAAGTTTAGCTCACATATCATATACATATATTTTATACATCTTATTTTTAAATTCAATATTTTTTTATAAAATACTTATTCCTAAATCTTAAACCAATTCTACTTTATAATCTAAAATTTTTTATTTATTGTAGAAATTATCCAATTAATTCATAAATAAATTAGCAATTTATCTTCAAAAATTAATTTAATTGCCAAATTAACTTGGTAAATTTTCAGGAATGTTACACAATGCCTCGCTGCCGATACGATGGCTAATAAAACCACCAAACATTTTTCATTAGTTCAACTATGCCCTGGCAACCTCCAGTGATGATCCTGACACCCCGAATTTCATGATCAGTAGGAAAGCCCTGAAACCCAATTCCTGTTCAAACTCGATTTCCTCATTCGATACAACGCTAAAAATCGTGATTCTTCTTTTAAAAATCATGATTTCCAAAGTCGATTCAGACTATATACCTGAATCATCAAATAATGATGATGAATTTTAACAAGTTTCCAAGGTTCACTGTTTATTATCCATTTTCCAGATGATATTCAGAACTATCATTCTTAAATATATTTTTTAATCTTAGTTTAGGTTTAAACAAACATACTTAGTTCAAATTCCAAAGTCTACAAGAGATTGGATAAGAAGATTTGATTATTTTCTTCTAAACTTATTTAACCGGTAGGAAATAAACAGAGACCTGTATACTTTAATTCAAGCATGCACACAGTCACCTATATATATATACACACACATACATACAAGCATACAAGCACATTTCACATTCATACAAACATATTGCACAACCTACATCAAACACTTATCACATGCAAACCAAGATTTAGACAAATTTGAGGTTTTTAGAAGTTAACTTGCTCACTTGGAACAAAGCAGGGAACAAATTATTTTGCCTGGAAATGATTTTTTCTTTACTTGAATCTGGAAATGTTAATTCCTAATTTTGATCTGAATCTTGATCTTGATTTAATTGCCTGTATATTGAGTTGAATCTTTGTATTTGTTTTGAATTGCTTCATGTTGAAATTGTCTGAATCAATTTGTAAGCTTTTGAGTTTGATCTTTAATTGATTGTTGAGATGATCACTGAATTTGTTTGCACTTCTCCAGATCACGTTGTACTTGTATTTGATTGTAGTTTGTTTCATGTTTGAGTTTCTTTGCTTTGTTGAAGAATTTAAGAAACAGATGTTGATTTAGTTTCTTGTTTTCAATTTGTGAAAGATGAAGAGAAATCAGTCAGATTTTTTTACTTTTTTATACATGTTTATATGATTTTCAAATTAAAAGAAATTTTTGAGATTCCACTTGTTTTAATGCTTAACAAAATGTTGACAAATGTTAGGTTATATCATAAAATGTTTACACTTGTTGGAGCTCACATTATATAGTTTACACATGTTATAATCTTTTTTTCTATAATACTTATGCATGTTATTTTGCATGTCATTAATGTTTTAGTATATTTTTATATTATTTTCTAATTATATTTCTTTTATAACTATTTACATACTCTTAAAGAAACTTATTTTTAAACTAATTATACATAAATAAACACATATATACATAATATATGTAAATTTAAAATATAGAATTTTAACTTGTAAACAGCTTTTGAAAAATTAATTTCAAAATATAACTTTCCAAATCAAAATGTATATTTAATAAAATTAGAAGACAAATTTTCACTAATTTAAACATATAATTTTTCAACTCGAAATTATTTTAAATATTTTTTTGGTTTCAAATTCAAAATTCAATTAATAATCAATTTGTATTCATATATATAAAAAAATAACATATATTATTTATTTTGGGAAAATTCAAATTCAAATTTCAAATTATAATTTATTTAAATAAATAAATAGGTATATATCTTATTAAACATGAAAATTCAATTAATTCGCAGTTTAAACCAAAATTTTCATATTAATTACCAATTTATATTTAGCTCAAAATCGGGATCGTTATAATTGCAATCATCGAACTACAACATAATCCAATCCACACAACTGGACAATTATAATAACTTGTCCTCACAAAAGCCGACTATTTAGCACACCATACACAGAGGAGTATAAGTCAAGTACGTGTGATACGCCTCGCTATCCAGCTCATCTTCTGAGCTCCATAGCATCATATCCTGTAATTGTAATACTTGGTCTGACCCGAAGATTATAATAAAATAACACCCGAGTCAGTCTGGAAAACCAATGTGAGAAAACACACTCAATTGAATTATTAAAGCTTAAAAATCCTTTGAAATCAAAGGTATCTCGTATGACCACGTCACAAATAAACATGCCGGGTTTTTACATTAAGATAACCTAAAACATTTTTATCAAATCCGTCTGTTATTATAATAGTGTCTATAGAAAGTAAAAGAGAATCTAGTTGAAATGCTTTCATCTCACGTTCCAGCATAGTTGGGCGCAATCAAAACCGTCCAGGCGCTTATTGGAGATTGGATTCCATACAATGGCAGGGCTACTGGGGTACCGCCCGTCACACAACCCGGTCTAGATCAAAGTACCAAGGACCACTTCCGATACCCTGCGATATAAGACCAGAGCTACCCCTTACTGGATAGTTCGAATAATATTATCCTACGGTTGTGATCAGTAACCACCCTATTAACGCTTAAAATTGAACGCTTACATCCCTGTGTAAGTAGATATTAAGTGAATGCGACACCCGTCAATACGGGAATTAGAAGTAAGTAGAGAAGTCACAGAAAAAGCAGTAAAAAGACAACAGTTTTATAGTGGTTCGGCTTCCAGTTAAGCCTACGTCCACTTTAATCTCCTTTATTGTTGAATCAATTACGACTTTACAACAATCTTCGATTACAACACTGATAGTACAAGTAGCTAGAACTCCAATGTAGAAGAACTCTTTGAATCCATGTTGAATATGTTAGATTTCCTCTTGAAGTTCGTTGAGATGTCTTTTTTGTTTGAAGTGTCGAGTGAGTCGAGAATTCAGCAGAGTGTTGGCATTCCAGAAATGAGCCAAAAGGATCCTTTTTCAGTTGGAGTAGCCGGGGTATATATAGAGAGTTTTCTGAATTAGGTTGTAAGTTGCGAGCGACCTTGGATAGGTCGTAGGTCGTGACCGACCTAGTGGGAGCGGTTTATGGCTTAACTAGGGTATACTTGATCATGTGGAATAAACGGGCAAGTCATAGGTCGTCAACGACCAAAGGAGGAAGCGGCATAAGAAGTTACTTCGTATTGTTTAGGTCGTGAGCAACCTAGGGGAGGATGGTTGGCGACCTATGGTTGGGAGCGACCTATAAGCAAGCGGCTTCATTCCGCGATAACTCGCTAGGTCGCTTGGTCATTTAGCTACTAGGTCGTTAGGTCGCTTTAGTCCATAGGTCATTAGGTCGCTGATCTCTTGCTGTGACATGTTGTTGCCCTGTGTTGATGGTTAGGTCGTTGATAAGCTTAGGTCGCTAGGTCGCGATATCTTTAGGTCGCTAGGTCATTAGGGGTATTTAGGTCAGTAGGTCGTTCATACCTTAATTCTTTCAGGTCTCTTATTTCCTTAGGTCGTTGAGCCGTGGAATAGAGGAGTTAACATTTGCCCCTCGAAGTATACGCCTATGCCATAGGTCGTGTGCTTTGACTTAATTTTGCTAGGTCGTGAGCGACCTAAGAGATAACCTAGCTCGCGTGTCCATTCGCCTTTCTCTTTTCCCCCTATATAATCCACTAAGTCATTTCTTCCTCCTTACTTGCTTCAGCCTTCAAAGACGCCATTGAAGAAATTTCCAACCTGAACTTACCGGTCACCGATCATCCTTGCAATTTCATCACGTCAGTGAATCCGTTCTCTGTTCAATTCACGACCATCATTAAACCACGAGTTCTAGATTCCCGTCTCTTGCCTCTGGTCCAATTTCATATTTTTGTGTTCCATCGCAAACAATGCCACGATCGATTTCTGATGGAATTGAGGTGGCTCGATTCGTTTCTGAGTGATCCTTGATGATTTGAGGAGGAGATGATGGATTACAGTGCCTTGAGTTAACTGGTCGGTGTAACGATCGCGATTCTTCGTTGCCGAAAAACCGAAATGTTAGGGTTTAAGAAAAAGAAAAGAAGAAGAAAGAGGTAGAAGAAGAGATAAAGAAAAACAGAACAGAAAGAAAATCGCAGAACGACATCAGAATCTCACAATTCGCAGCGGAACAACATATAATAAATAAATGAATAATCTTTAAACAAAGAACTATATCAGTTATTACATTATATCACATTACATTACATTTCATCTTCAGAGTGTACAACAACAAACAGCGGGAAAGAAATACTATGTACCAGTAATACGCCATGCCATCCAACTTGCCTCCAGCAACTCCTGAATTCCAGAATATCCTGATAAACCTTAACTCTTGACTGCCCATGTGGAAATTGGAGGGCACCCAGAGTTTAGGAAGGAAAACAATAAACTCCGAGTCAGTCATGTGACTGGTTTGGGAACTCAAAATAGTTTGTTTATCTTTAAAATCAAAAATAGAGGAATATTTTTAAAGTCAATTCGCTATGCTTTTAAAAATGAGACTACCATAAGGCCTCCCGCACACACACACAATGCAAACGCAAAATCGGAGGAGATTTCTCCTTATGATAGTCAAAGATGCTTGATACGCATTAAAAAGAACATTTGATATTATAACTAGTGCATAGTGTAGAGAAAATCATTTCGAAAACAAAGATATAAATCTTAGCCAGCATAGACATTTCGAACTATGCCTACTATAGCTACCATCCAAACAGTGGGGCGCCACCATAAGTGAATGATAGGGTCTACAACTAATGCCGTACAAGATCGTATTGTTTCTTTGGATTTCCAACGAATGTCAGGCCAAGGAACTTCCCATTGCCACATGAGAACGCTTCTGGAAGGACGTCCCCGAGAACCAAACCGGATCTCTGCCAACACAAGGCCGGGTTACCCCTAACTGGGTAACTACTGACACGAGTATGCCATCCCCCGGTCCTTTGGGACCTTTAACCGAGCGCTCGTCATCAACATCACACAATCATAAATAATGTGTTTCAACATGATTAAGCATCTGGGCTCCATACCATGATACCACCCTTTTCCAGAAGGTAATGCACATACCCTAAAGGGAGCTACCCCTCATAACCTTGCTGCATCTTTCCTGTTTTGACGATTCCGGGGTGTGAGGCGTGACGAAATCTCGTCCACAAAGCCATGCTTTATACAAAAGCTGTGCTTTGGGTCAACAAATGATCATAGAAATGATCACAAAGATAAACGATCAAACAAATGATCCTATCACAAATGATCAACACAATGATCATTTCACAGCAACACTCAGCATGTCACACTACCAAATTGGGAATATATTGCTAATAACCTTCAACTATATAACCTCTGAACTCGTACGTCTCAGAGAAGGGTATTAAGCTAAGAGAATAAATTCTCCGCCACCAACAGAAATATATTTGAAAGAAATCAGCTTTATATCTCAATTTGTAATGTCAGACATACTATCCATACAAGTCTGTTCCGGGAGCGAACAGAACCGAAGGCACTTACGAAGAAGTCCTTGCAATCCGGATAATCTCTAATCACGTCCGGATTACCCATCACATATGGAGATCTCTATACCGGGGATCAGCCAGTGCAGAGACAATCGACAAGAAACCCTTTCGTTTTTGAAAATATCCGGTCTTCAACACCGGTCTTCAAATGCAATTCATAACGACGTATCACATATTCGGAACGGGTTATACGACCCCAAGGTTCTTTCCCGGTTAACCCGAATAGTGAGCGCTTATTTAAAAAAAAAATTGTGGCATTCAATTTCAAGCAAATCACAACAAATACCTATTTAAAGGTAAATATTGATAGTCGGTTATTGAACTATCAATGGATATGCACAACATCACCAGATTCCAAATAATTTTCCATATTATTTATTTCCCAAAAATATCTTTACAAGATATATGATTTCAATACTTCAAAAATAAATCAATATTTATTTTTATACAATTTCCCCCTTTCATTTATAAATTCCATAGTGAATTTACATTCCAAAATATTTATGAATATATGATTTCCATTTGATTTTTAATATTCATTTTCAATTTATCTTCAAAAAGATAAATTTAAAATATTCACTTTATATTGGAAAAAAACATTTCCGTACTTATTTATTTATAAGTAATTCACAAGTCTTTTTATTTTCTACACTTGGAAAATGATCAATATACTCTAATCGAATTTAAATATATATTTCATTCTTTAAGGAAATCATTCTCTTAAACATATTTATTTGGGCCAAAACAAATGATGCGTAAAACATCGTTACGACAACCCAAAATCACTAGTATAGGGATTCGAAATTAAAATAGATATATAAATCCCAATACTATACAAAACATTTCCTTTTAGAAATCATTTACTATAACAACAGTGTTATAGTCCACCATTTCCTTCTATTTCTCGAAAACGTCTATTTCAACAATGAATGTTGAAATCTATGATTTCGAATCTTAATACATTAAAAACATCGTTAGATTGTTTTAATTCTATTTAAAACATCACATTCAAAACATTTCTTTAACATATTATTCACTATTCAAAAACGTGAATATACTTGTTAACCAATTTTATCATTTCTATTCATTTTGTTTTACAGGATTATTCACTGTCTAAAACGTGAATATAACTCCATTAACAAATTACAACAAGTTACTTATCAAGAAAAGTCGTTGCGGATTTATAAAACAATGTTTATGAATTCCATTTCTATTTATTTTGTAACAACATCCTGTTATAAATTTCCTTTATTAACTTATTCGATTTATAACTCAATTATATACCGAAAGTCCATATTATAAGTTAAATACTTAAAATTTATTTGCTTGCAAAAACGTTCTTTTAAACTTCCCAAAATTTAAATCTTATACTTATAAGATTTATTTATTTATCCAAAATCTATTCTTTTAAATAACTTTACAAATTTTATAAACCTACTGTTTATAAAATTCCATTTACAACTTCACCGTTATAATCATATAGATTTCACTCATTTACGAAATTCATTTACAATTCATTCTGGCACTTATAAAAGCTCGTTTTACAATTCAAAATATTCTAATTTATAAATATCCATTTTATAAATCTTTTATATGGATCAATTTATATTATTCTTTTAAAACGTCTTTAAACTCCTTTATAATTTCCTCATTTTGATTTATAAAATAATCAAATTTCATGAATCCTATTTTGAAACTTTTTATAATGAATTCAGAAAACCCAATTTTTAACTATTTTATAAAATCATCAATCCCATATTTTCAAAAATCAACTTTTAACTGTATTTCTCAAAAATCATAATTTTTATAATATTAAAATTATAACGTTTATTTATTTAAGATGAATCAATTCCAAAAATATTTTATAAACGTATACTTTCAAAAATCACTTTAGAAATCCCTTAAAAATCAAAATCGTTGTTTTTAAACTTCAAAATTGGATCCGATGATGCAACACATCAAATAGTCAATCACGACTTTCCAATATCATATATCGATATGATAAACAATCAAATATCATAATATATGTAAATAAATAAATATTTGTGAGGAATCCAGTTTGATCCCTCCAACCTGTTTCCCTGCATCCACAGACATTAGCACAATACCCATTCCACTTCGAGGTGGAATATCGCGGTATATGGGATTTATAAAATATTATCCGCTTAATAGGCGGCGCAATAGGGTCTCATCCGCTATACAATGCGGGAAATCAATCAATTGCAATATATACATATGCCAATATATATATATATTGCTATATATATATATAGATATATCCTACAATATCTAATATCACCACCAAACAACAATCAATAAATAACTGCAAATCCAACTTATAAATTTTTTTGAGTGAGAACTTCTCACCTTTGCTTTTATTAGCAATCCATTTCCTTCTTGACTCGATTTTTCTTGATTTATACCTTGTATAAATATTTACACAATTTATTAATATTCGAACAGATCGAATAATAAATTTTCATTTGATAATTTCGATTCATCGGTGATTTCATTTTAATAGTTAAATTAACTAATAGTTTTATTAAAACCAGTTTCTTCTTTAATAAATTTATTTAAATAAAAATATAATTTAAGAACTAAATTTTCTTTGATACTTTCATTTACTGTACATAAACATTATATGATTTATAAATATTTGAACTAGACGAAAAATTTATTTTCTTATTTAAATAAATTTAGTTTACTAACAATTTTCACTTTAAGCTTTATAAATTCTACTTTTATGTTTAATTTTTTTCTTAACAAATCCCTTTTTAATAAATTATTTTAACTAAAATAATTTATATATTTAAAAAATCAAATTTTTAAATAACTTCTTAACATTTAAACAAACTTCTATTTGATATTTAAATTAACAAATGATTTTGTTTTAAACTAATTTCCTAATTTCAAATTATGATGTTAAATTTTTAATATTTAACTTACTGTATTAAAATCTCAGCTATCTTATTCATCACAGTAAACATTTTTTTTCTTCTTAATGCATTCAAATATATATATATTGAATAAATTTACAAATAAAGAAAAACTGTCTTTACCTCACTGTGAAAATCCCCAAGCTCGAACTCGAAGACTCCACTGGATCGCCACGTCGCCTCGTCCATGCTCCGAGTCACGCTCGTCCCCACGCCGCCGCCAGGTCGCAACCCACATCATCACAGCAATCGTCGACCTACCCCCCAACGATGCCGCGCCACTCCACGACCCCAGTCGCACTCACGCGCTCGTGCCTCCCCCCTTCAAGAACCTTAACTGATGCCGTGCGCGATGCCATCAAACGCGCTACCACCTGTCGCGACCCATGCGTCGGCCATTTCCCATTGATTTCGATTTGAATAGGGAGTGTCGGCCTTTGATTTTGAATGAAAATTATAAACGAGCGGCCATTGTTTTATTTGATTTGGGGATTTCTTATCTCTCGTGAGTTTTGAACTGAAGGAGGAGAAGTATCGGCCTTTATAGAATAAAGAACGACGTGTAAGTTTGTACGAAGGCATGTCTCACACGATCTCGTTCGTGATTTTAGGCGTGATTGAAGGAAGAACGTGCTACTGTTTGACTAAATTTAAATTTAAATTGAATTTGTTGAAAATTTCAACGCGTTTACTCGCCATGTGCTCACATATCAACTCAGAAAAATACGAAATTTGAAATCCGAGAATAATTAAATATTACGGACCCAATGGAACTGGTTTCGTCGAATTCCGAGACTGTGCCTCAGACGACTATTTTTAAATATCGATTCAAACGATATAATTTCAAAACTGAACAATTCACTTTCAAATCCAATTCTGAAGCTTCCAAAATCTTCAATATTATCAATATGAATTTTACAAGCCTCTGAAATATTTTTAATCAGCTTAAAATTAAAGATTCAAATTTTTATTCAACTTTCAATAGATTAAATTCTAAAATTTAATCGCCAAATTCATTCTGATAATTTGAAATTCAAGTCAAACTATCATTCAAATATTTAAAATTAATTGAATATTTTCAAATTAAATTGTTCAAAATTCTGGGTCGTTACAATCTTTCCCCCTTATAAGAATTTCGTCCCAAAATTACAAGTTAGGAAGAACGATCATCCGTCTACTATTTTTCACAATTCAAATAGTTTTATCAACTTGCTAACATAAATCTTTTTATTAGAGATTCACTATCATTTCAACTAGCTTTCCAACTTCAATTATAAGTTCCAAACAATATTGTTTACTTCAAAATTCAAATTTAAATTTAAATTCAAATTTCAAACTTTCAAAATTTCTCTAAAATATTCTAACACCCAAAATTTTCGAAAAATTTCGCCAGCGTCTCCTTTGCGCGGCTAGCTCGGTACGACTACAAAATGGCACCATGACCCCTCAGAATCAAAAAGAAAAGAGAAAGCCAAGTGGCTGGAGAAAAAAATCATCAAATCTCATACTGAAATTGAAATACGTACCTTTTTGTCGAGCAATTCAATTTTATCTTCGAAATCAAAATCTCAATTCCATTTCTTTTAATACACCTGTATATCCTGCTATCCATAATATCCAATTCCAACATTCAAACTATTTTGCCAATTACAAAATTTCCAATATATGCTTCTTATACATTTTTACTTCACTATTGAAGTTACATATCCATTTTCATTCAATTTTACATTTCAATTTCATTCACAATTTCAATTCTATTTGAATTCAATTCATAATTTAAATTCCATTTGAATTCAATTCTCAATTCTAAATATTGAATTCTAACGATTAACTTCCATTTGCTAATTCATATTACTACTTTAAATTAGTTTCATTCACTAATTCATTTTAATTTGCAAATTTCTAAATTGATTTGTCGTTAACTAAAATTTTCCAAAAACTTTCAATAAAATTTCTAACTCCCAAAAATTCACGGAAAATTTTGGCAGAGTCTCCTTTGTACGGAGGAGCTTTTACAATTTTACAATATGTATAAATATGTATACATCGACCCACACGGTCGGAAAACAGAAAAACAGTTCATATTTCCTATTTTTATTGCGTAGGCGCACCTTATTAGCATTTTTAAGCAAAGCGGCTAATTATTAGCTTATTAGCACGATCAAATCCAGCCCAACGACTTCGTTGAACCTGTACTTACTTAGTTTAAACACGTCAGTGACAAATATAAGAAACCTATTAACATTCCATTCATTTTCAATAACAAATATATATATTTCATTAGCAATACATCCAAGATAAATTCCATTAGCAATTCATATGGTTTTAATTCATCTTTAGTCGCTTACGACCAATTCACATGACATTTCCATTAAATCAAGTGGTTTACAACTCATTTTCTTCATTCTATTCCAGTTCAATTTGTATTTTATATTTTCATTTGGTTTATTTTATTAACCAAACAAATTTCATTCAAACCATTTCAAATCTATTCCATTCACTAATTTGATTCAATTAGTACATTCACTTATTCATTTTAAATTTCAATTTCCATATTCAATTCATCTCGAATTTACTTAATTACTAACAAAGGGAATTTCAATTTATTTCTTTTACTTACTTGAATTTATATACAAATTCAAATTTCCCTTCAAATTTAGCTCACGACTAAACTTTAATTTAACCAATTCAAATTCCAATTCATTAGTCCATGAATTTATCAAGTTAGTTTACTTGAATTCAATCCATTTTATTTTATTTTCTTCAAGTTTTGATTTTTATTCAATTTGATCAAATCAAATCTCATTTCATCATTTAATTCCAATTCATTTATTTACAATTTATTTTACAAATCCCAATTGTATATGAATTTATTTCCTTTCATTTATAAATTTCATTTGTTAAATGGATTTATCTCCAATCTTTGGTTATACATTTTATTTCCTATTTAATTCCATATAATAATGATAATAATTTAATATTATTACTTCCTAACAATCATGCAACCATATACTATAATAATTCATAGAAAATCATTTCTTCTCTATACAAAAATAGTTTTGGGCAAAATTATCTTATTTACCCGATTCAAAAACAATTTTATATTCACTAACAAATACACGCTCATATCTATTATTACACTCAAACTCATTCTAGAGTACTACTGACTCTATCTCTAATGAGTAACACCCAACAGAGCCATGGTTCTCGCTTAACCATATGCTCTGATACCAAATGTAACGATCGCGATTCTTCGTTGCCGAAAAACCGAAATGTTAGGGTTTAAGAAAAAGAAAAGAAGAAGAAAGAGGTACAAGAAGAGAGAAAGAAAAACAGAACAGAAAGAAAATAGCAGAACAACATCAGAATCTCACAATTCGTAGCGGAATAACATATAATAAATAAATGAATAATCTTTAAACAAAGAACTATATCAGTTATTACATTATATCACGTTACATTACATTTCATTTTCAGAGTGTGCAACAACAAACAGCGGGAAAGAAATACTATATACTAGTAATACGCCATGCCATCGAACTTGCCTCCAGCAACTCCTGAATTCCAGAATATCCTGATAAACCTTAACTCTTGACTGCCCGTGTAGAAATTGGTTTATCTTTAAAATCAAAAATAGAGGAATATTTTTAAAGTCAATTCGCTATGCTTTTAAAAATGAGACTACCATAAGGCCTCCCGCACACGCACACAATGCAAATGCAGAATCGAAGGAGATTTCTCCTTATTATAGTGAAAGATGCTTGATACGCAATAAAAAGAACATTTGATATTATTACTAGTGCATAGTGTAGAGAAAATCATTTCGAAAATAAAGATATAAATCTTAGCCAGCATAGACATTTCGAACTATGCCTACTATAGCTACCATCCAAACAGTGGGGCGCCACCATAAGTGAATGATAGGTTCTACAACTAATACCGTACAAGATCGTATTGTTTCTTTGGATTTCCAACGAATGTTCAGGCCAAGGAACTTCCCTTTGCCACATGAGAACGCCTCTGGAAGGACGTCCCCGAGAACCAAACCGGATCTCTACCAACACAAGGCCGGGTTACCCCTAACTGGGTAACTACTGACACGAGTATGCTATCCCCCGGTCCTTTGGGACCTTTAACCGAGCGCTCGTCATCAACATCACACAATCATAAATAATGTGTTTCAACATGAGTAAGCATCTGGGCTCCATACCATGATACCACCCTTTTCCAGAAGGAAATGCACATACCCTAAAGGGAGCTACCCCTCATAACCTTGCTGCATCTTTCCTGTTTTGACCATTCCGGGGTGTGAGGCTCGACGAAGTCTCGTCCACAAAGACACTCTTTATACAAAAGCTGTGCTTTGGGTCAACAAATGATCATAGAAATGATCACAAAGATAAACGATCAAACAAATAATCCTATCACAAATGATCAACACAATGATCATTTCACAGCAACACTCAGCATGTCACATTACCAAATTGGGAATATATTGCTAATAACCTTCAACTATATAACCTCTGAGCTCGTACGTCTCAGAGAAGGGTGTTAAGCTAAAAGAATAAATTCTCCGCCACCAACAGAAATATATTTGAAAGAAATCAGCTTTATATCTCAATTTGTAATGTCAGACATACTATCCATACAAGTCTGTTACGGGATCGAACAGAACCGAAGGCACTAACAAAGAAGTCCTTGCAATCCGGATAATCTCTAATCACGTCCGGATTTCCCATCACTTATGGAGATCTCTATACCGGGGATCAGCCAGTGCATAGACAATCGACAAGAAACCCTTTCGTTTTCGAAAATATCTGGTCTTCAACACCGGTCATCAAATGCAATTCATAACGACGTATCACATATTCGGAATGGGTTATACGACCCCAAGGTCCTTTCCCGGTCAACCCGAATAGTGAGCGCTTATTTAAAAAAATAAGTGTGGCATTCAATTTCAAGCAAATCACAAAATACCTATTTAAAGGTAAATATTGATAGTCGGTTATTGAACTATCAATGGATATGCACAACATCACCAGATTCCAAATAATTTTCCAAATTATTTATTTCCCAAAAGTATCTTTACAAGATATATAATTTCAATACTTCAAAAATAAATCAATATTTATTTTTAAACAATTTCCCCCTTTCATTTATAAATTCCATAGTGAATTTACATTCCAAAATATTTATGAATATATGATTTCCATTTTATTTTTAATATTCATTTTCAATTTATCTTCAAAAGGATAAATTCAAAATATTCACTTTATATTGGAAAAAAACATTTCCATACTTATTTATTTATAAGTAATTCACAAGTCTTTTTATTTTCTACACTTGGAAAATGTTCAATATACTCTAATCAAATTTAAGTATATATTTCATTCTTTAAGGAAATCATTCTCTTAAACATATTTATTTGGGCCAAAATGAATGTTGCGTAAAACATCGTTACGACAACCTAAAATCACTAGTATAGGGATTCGAAATTAAAATAGATAAATAAATCCCCATACTATACAAAACATTTCCTTTCAGAAATCATTTACTATAACAACAGTGTTATAGTCCACCATTTCCTTCTACTTCTCGAAAACGTCTATTTCAACAATGAATGTTGAAATCTATGATTTCGAATCTTAATACATTTAAAACACCGTTAGATCGTATTAATTCTATTTAAAACATCACATTCAAAACATTTCTTTAACATATTATTCACTATTCAAAAACGTGAATATACTTGTTAACCAATTTTATCATTTCTATTCATTTTGTTTTACAGGATTATTCACTGTCTAAAACGTGAATATAACTCCATTAACAAATTACAACAATTTACTTATCAAGATAAGTCGTTGCGGATTTATAAAACAATGTTTATAAATTCCATTTCTATTTATTTTGTAACAACTTCCTTTTACAAATTTCCTTTATTAACTTATTCGAGTTATAACTCAATTATATACCGAAAGTCCATATTATAAGTTAAATACTTAAAATTTATTTGCTTGCAAAAACGTTCTTTTAAACTTCCCAAAATTTAAATCTTATACTTATAAGATTTATTTATTTATCCAAAATCTATTCTTTTAAATAACTTTACAAATTTTATAAACCTACTATTTATAAAATTCCATTTATCACTTCACCGTTATAATCCTATAGATTTCACTCATTTACGAAATACATTTACAATTCATTCTAGCACTTATAAAAGCTCGTTTTACAATTCAAAATATTCTAATTTATAAATATCCATTTTATAAATCTTTTATATGGATCAATTTATATTATTCTTTTAAAACGTCTTTAAACTCCTTTATAATTTCCTCATTTTGATTTATAAAATAATCAAATTTCATAAATCCTATTTTGAAACTTTTTATAATAAATTCAGAAAACCCAATTTTTAACTATTTTATAAAATCATCAATCCCATATTTTTAAAAATCAACTTTTAACTGTATTTCTCAAAAATCAAAATTTTTATAATATTAAAATTATAACGTTTATTTATTTAAGATGAATCAATTCCAAAAATATTTTATAAACGTATACTTTCAAAAATCACTTTAGAAATCCCTTAAAAATCAAAATCGTTGTTTTTAAACTTCAAAATTGGATCCGATGATGCAACACATCAAATAGTCAATCACGACTTTCCAATATCATATATCGATATGATAAACAATCAAATATCATAATATATGTAAATAAATAAATATTCATGAGGAATCCAGTTGGATCCCTCCAACCTGTTTCCCTGCATCCACAGACATTCGCACAATACCCATTCCACTTCGAGGTGGAATATCGCGGTATATGGGATTTATAAAATATTATCCACTTAATAGGCGGCGCAATAGGGTCTCATCCGCTATACAATGCGAGAAATCAATCAACTGCAATATATACATATGCCAATATATATATATATATATATATATATATATATATATATATTGCTAAACATATAGATATATCCTACTATATCTAATATCAACACCAAACAACAATCAATAAATAACTGCAAATCCAACTTATAAATTTTTTTGAGTGAGAAGTACTCACCTTTGCTTTTATTAGCAATCCGTTTCCTTCTTGACTCGATTTTTCTTGATTTATACCTTTTATAAATATTTATACAATTTATTAATATTCGAACAGATCGAATATTAAATTTTCATTTGATAATTTCGATTCATCGGTGATTTCATTTTAATAGTTAAATTAACTAATAGTTTTATTTAAACCAGTTTCTTCTTTAATAAATTTATTTAAATAAAAATTTAATTTAAGAACTAAATTTTCTTTGATACTTTCATTTATTGTATATAAACATTATACGATTTACAAATATTTGAACTAGACGAAAAATTTAATTTCTTATTTAAATAAATTTAGTTAACTAACAATTTTCACTTTAAGCTTTATAAATTCTACTTTTATGTTTAATTTTTTTTAACAAATCCCTTTTTAATAAATTATTTTAACTAAAATAATTTATATATTTCAAAAATCAAATTTTTAAATAACTTCTTAACATTTAAACAAACTTCTATTATTTAAATTAACAAATGATTTTGTTTTAAACTAATTTCCTAATTTCAAATTATGATGTTAAATTTTTAATATTTAACTTACTGTATTAAAATCTCAGCTATCTTATTAGCTGGATTATAATTCTTTTCTGTGTGCATAAAAGAACGATCACAGTAAACTGTTTGACTCGATGATTCGGGGTTGACGAAGGCATGTCTCACACGATCTCGTTCGTGATTTTAGGCGTGATTGAAGGAAGAACGTGCTACTGTTTGACTAAATTTAAATTTAAATTTAAATTGAATTTGTTGAAAATTTCAACGCGTTTACTCGCCGTGTGCTCGCATATCAACTCAGAAAAATACGAAATTTGAAATCCGAGAATAATTCAATATTACGGACCCAATGGAACTGGTTTCGTCGAATTCCGAGATTGTGCCTCAGACGACTATTTTTAAATATCGATTCAAACGATATAATTTCAAAACTGAACAATTCACTTTCAAATCCAATTCTGAAGCTTCTAAAATCTTCAATATTATCAATATGAATTTTACAAGCTTTTGAAATATTTTTAATCAGCTTAAAATTAAAGATTCAAATTTTTATTCAACTTTCAATAGATTAAATTCTAAAATTTAATCGCCAAATTCATTCTGATAATTTGAAATTCAAGTAAAACTATTATTCAAATATTTAAAATTAATTGAATATTTTCAAATTAAATTGTTCAAAATTCTGGGTCGTTACAGTCGGCGAGCTTGGAGGATGTGAGATGGTTCTTAACGGGTTGATGGGTTATTGGATTCCAGGTTGAATTGTTGCGCTTCTAGTGATTGTAAAAGAGAATTGAATTTTTACTTCAGCAGTGAAGTAAAAATAAATATAAGAAGTGAATAAAATACTTAAATTGAACTTAGAAGATAGATAGTGAAATTCTCAAGTAAAATTGGTATTGGAAATACTAAGTTAGAAATGGATGAAGGATTATAAGGCATGTGAAATGATAAGTGGTTAGAAATCAAAATGAATGTGAATAAAAGAGAATTGAAATAGCTAATAATCAATTGGGAAAAAATACGTAGGATATACATATATTATTTTATTCGCATAGCGATCCGATCTTGAATTCGAGCACATAATTTTGAGATAGTTATATAGATTCGAGTTGGGATTTTTCACTCGATTTTCGACGACAAACCCTGAATATGGATTTTTGATTGATTTTGGAAACTCTCTATCATAGTTTACAGCTATGCAAGGAGAATGAAGGTTTCTGATCAAGAAACCAGATCTGAGTCCGCATTACGAAGTCTAATTGATGATACTAGTTCAGAAGTGAAATTGTGCGATCGAGTGAGCGAGATGATATATGTATATCGTACGGACTTGAATGAAATAGATATTGAAATTTTTGTAAAGAAGTTTATAAAATGATTTTGAATGATGTGATTGGACGTCATTGCAAACTAGTACACAGGTGTTTTTAAAAAGCAAAAGGAAATTCAGATTTTGATTTTTGAATATAAATTGAATTGCTCGAAAAAAGGTATGTGTTTAAATTCCTGTAATTTGATGATTTTCTTGACTAGCCACTTGGAGTTTTGTTTTCTTTGAAATCTAAGGGCCCGTAGAGGCATTTTGTAGTTGTAACGAGCTAGCCACGAAAAGGAGACGCTGGCGAAATTTTTCCAAAATATAGGGAGTTAGAAAATTTTGATAGTTTGAAGTTTGATTTAAACTATAATTTGAATTATTGAGCAAATAATGCTGTTTGGAAACTATAGAAGAGTTTGGAAAGTTAGTAAGGGTGGTAGTGCGTCTGTAGTAAGAAGATTGTTTGGGGTGGTGTTAAAACTGTTTGGTTGTGGGTTATTAGCTAACGGGTATTGGACCATTCCTCTTAACTAGTAATTTCGAGGGAAATTCTTTTAAGGGGGAGGAATGTGACGACCCAGAATTTCTGGATATTTGAAATTCAAATATTTAATTGATTTTAAAATTTTTAAAGTTAGTTTAACTTGAATTTCAAATATCATTGTTTATTTGGCAATTAAATTATTGAATTTAATAATTTGAAATTGGGTAAAATTTTTGAATCAGGTGTTCCAGGCTTGTTACAAATTTTTTTAAAGGCTTAGAAATTTCATATTGATAATACTGAAGGTAATAGAACTTTTAAAATTGGATTTAGAAGTGTTTTGTTAAGTTTTGAAATTATATCGTTTAATCGATATTTAAAAATAGCCTTTTGAGGCATAGTCTCGGATTTCGACGAAACCAACGCCATTGGATCCATAATAGTGTTTTATTATCGGATTTCAATTTTCGTAGCAATTTAGAGTTGTCGTGTGATCATACGGTAGATAAATGCGCTAAAATCTATATCGAAATTTAATATTATAAGTGGGTCCAAAAAGCTATCTTCTCCATAAGATCGAGTTAGGACTCGAAACCTTTTCCATCACGTTCGGAATAGGGGTATAACCTTATGAACGCCTAGTGGCATGCCTCGATAGGATTTAAGAATTTTAAGCATCGATTTCATGATAATTTAAAATTTGAATTTAAAATTTAAATATAAGTATATTAATGCACCGAAGAACTGTAGCATCTGACACGTAGAGAAATTTCAACGCGTGTTCACCTGTCTACCACGCGTCTCTTTCCTTCTGTAATCCTGAACATACTCATAAAATAAAGCAATAAGCAGTCGAGCCCTTTCATTTTCAAATTAAATCTCATTTTCGTCGAACGAAAATCAAATTCCTTTGAAAAAGAAAATAAAATAAAAGATGTACTCATTCGAAATCAATAGAATCAGTCGTGGCTGCCTGGGCATTGGACGCAAGGGGGAGAGCCCTCGTCCTGGCTCCGATGGGATGTCATTGGGTGAAGCAATTCGCAATTTGTTGGAAGGGGATTTCTCGAGGCAAGGGTTGGCGATGAATTCAGTGTAGGTGTGTTTGCGCATGCGAAGAGGGGGAAGAGCTCGACATTGGAGCGCGATCTTGTCGCGGCAGCTAGCGCTTGGGAAGGAAGGGTCGCGTTCGCAAGTACAGGCTACAATTGCATGGCGTAGGACTCGATGTCGGAATGGTCGCAACCGTGAGTCGAGGCGATCGGAGGCACTAGGGTTCTGGTGTTTTGCTCAAATTCGATTCGAGAAGATGAATTAAGTTCGATGGTGTTTCGTGAGAGCAAGCTAGGGATTGGGTGGCTCTGCGTTTACAATGAGGTATAGTTTATTTTTTTCAATTTATGTAAATAAGTGTGTGTCTATATATATATGTTTATATATAAATGTACAAAAAAAGAGAAAATTATAGTACTACGGTTTTGTTTTAAATATTTGTTTTTAATAATATTTGTTTTTAAATTTTTACAGTACTGTTGTAGGATTAATAAATATTTGTTTTTAAAATGTTTGAAGGTTTATATAAATTAGATTTTCATGAAATCTATATAGCTTATTCTTTAAATATATGTGTGTGTGTAGTTTCAAAGTGAAAATGAAATAAAATACATATTTTCAATTACTAGTTTATTGATTAAAATAATATATGATAGGGATAGATTTGTTTAATAAACTTATTTAATTAGTTTTAGTTGTTAAAAATATTTTATTTAAAAGGAAATTAGTTTAAAATTAAATTATTAGTTTAAAAATTTAAATCAAATTATAAGTTAAATTATAAGAGTAAAATGTAATTAATTGTTTGAATAATTCAAATGTTAATAAATCATAAAATATCTGTTAAACGTCTAAAATTGTAGAGAAGCAAGCCGGATTGGAAATGGGTTGCATGCATAGTTAAAGGTGAGTTAATCTTACTCTTTGGAATACCATGAAAATTTAAATAGTTAAAATTTAAATTATTGATTGTTTGCTTGAATTGATAACTTAATTTCAGCTTGGATATGATATGTTATATATATATATATATATATATATATATATTGGAGTGACTGATTTCCCGCATTATATAGCGGATGTGACCTAATGTGCCCCGCAAAATAGTGGATGGCCCCATATACCGCGATATCCCACCTTGAAGTGTGATTGGTATTTCTATATTGTGCTAACATTTGTGGATGCAGGGAAACAGGTTGGAGGGATCCAACTAGATTCCTCAAAATTATTTAGATTGTTTTAATATTATGTAATATGGTTTATGTAACAACCCATAATTTTTAATAAATATTTTAATTCAATTTATTTTGAAACTTTAATTTTTAATTCGTTTAAAACTGAAATTTTGGAATTTTCCAATGAATTTTTGGATTTTGCTTATAATTATTTTTCCAAATAAAATGAAATAAAGATTTTCTGAAAATTTAATATTTTGGTCAATTGTGGTCAAACTTTGACTTTTAGTTGAAAAGCTTAAATTTGAATTTTCGATTTATAATCTTTTTCTTTGAAACTATATTTGATTCTCATATTCGTGCTGCTCTTCGTTTCGTAAAATTATGTATTATACTTTTAAAATCTGATAAATTTCAGCATTTTACATGCGAATATTTTCTATATTTTTCTATTCATCTTCTATTCTAATTTTCTACTTCATTCCTACTTTATATTTTATTTTATATTTTCTATTTTGTTCGGACTTTTCTATTTGATTTTTATTTGAATTTTGGGCTTTGGAAATTCAAGAGACATTAGTTTTCTTTTCTTTAATGTAAAGTGAGGCTTTTCATTTTCGTAACCATTCCGTTTCTATTGATTAGCTGCACTAACTTCTGCCACACCTTCGCATTCACGTTAGGAATCTCTCATTTCCATGTCCATCCCATTTTGTCTCCAGTAGAAAATTTTACAGTAAGTTTCCTTCTTCTCCTCTTTTTCATTTTTTTCTTTTTCTTCTTTTTCTTTTTCTTTTGGATACAAGCATGCTCGGCCATCATACTTCTAGACAACCACTCCTCCACCTCCACCACCATATGACCAACCGTCTCCATCACCACCTCATCTCCACACCATGCCGTGACCCATTGATCCAAGCCCATCACTAATATTGCTTTGAAACCCTGGCCGAGCCCACCTTGTCATCCAATTCTTCCTTGCTAGCCTCGGCCACCACAACTCCACCTCCATCCCCTTGTCATGACCACCCCTGACCCTTGCCTTTCTGATGTGACCCGAACCAGATCCTAGCACCATTGGCCAAGGACAAATGACCACCAAATAGTGCACATGACCCTTCAATTTGGCTTTGACCATTTGCCTTCCACATGAATTTTTGTATGCCATCCTTTCACCAAACCCTAGTCATGCTTTTTGCTAGTCTTAGCCATGCATGCTTGCTTGTAGACCATCATGGCCGAGCTTTGTTTTGGATGTGGTCGAGCACAAGTGGTGTGACCAAGCCAAAACACAAGCGGCCGAGCCTATTCTCATGTGGCCGAGCCCATTGTGTAAGTTGCTAGCCCATTTTCCTTGTGTTCCATTTTATATTTTATGTATAAATAGTTTTTTTTATGTATAATCTATTTTGTTGATTACAAGATTTAATCTTGGCTCTTCATCCACTCGAATCTAAGTCATGCTTTTTCATGCTTTTCGAAGTGTGTTCGTGTGCCTTGAATTGTTGTCTCCAGCTTTAGAGTGTAAGTTTGTCACTCTCGACATCCGTACTTATATAAGTGTGAAACAATGTCACGAGGATTGCAGTTGATGATATGATAGTAATTTATGTATGCCTGGGATATGATATTGCATGATGTTATAACCTGATATGATATGCCATATTATACTGTTTATTTTATTTACTGTTTCTTGCACTGCAAGTTCCCTGTATAATAGAATCACTATGGGTTGAAATGATACATACCCGAACAGACATTAGAATACGGAAAAATTGCTATCAACGGAAATGATAGGCTCAAGCGAATTTTATTTATTTTATTTGACTTTGGATTGCAAGTTTGAAATGATAGAACCTAGATTTTTATTTTAAATTACGGATTGAAATGATACATATCTGTATCACTTGACCTAGGTTATAAAATTATATACAAACATGTGGTTAATTTTAAATATTTTCGGAAAATTATGAAGTATTTTTGAAATTTAAAATATGAAATTTTAACTTAAATTGGATTTAAATGATTTAAATAAATTTTGTAGTGATTTTCTATAAGTTAGAAATGTATAAGTAAATAAATGGTTTAAAATGTAACTTAAATACGACTTAACTTGATAGTTGGAAATTTAGTTTCAAATAGAATTTAAGCTTAACTTAGTAATAAGAATATTTTATTTATGAAATGGATATTTTTAAATAAAGTATTAAGTTAATTGTTAAGTTAAAAGTTAAGTACAATAATGTACTTTTGACTTAATAAATGAATTATATTTTAATTTGGATATTTTATTTACAAAATTTTATTTTATTTAATTATAAGTTAAATATATCCAAATAAATAATTCTGAAACATGAGATATGTTTCATAAGTTAAAAATGGTAAAAAAATGAAATTTTAATGTTTCTGAAACGTTATAATAAATCTTAGTTTTGTATTGGCGGCATTTCCATAATGCTGTGGTTTTAAGGTAGCATTTTCTAAGTGCTGCTGTTTCTGAAATTATAATGTATTTCTAAAATCCTATTATATCTACTGTAGCATTTTCTAAGTGCTTTTGTTTCTCTAATTATACTATATTTCTGAAATACTATTATATCTACCGTAAGTGCTGCTGTTTTTGAACTTATACTATATTCTAAAATATTATTATATCTACTGTAACGTTTTCTAAGTGCTGCTGTTGCTATGATATAATGTGTTTTTGAGATTGTTATAATTGAATGAATGAACTAAGGAATGCTACAACCTTGGAAATGAAAATTATTTTTGGAAGATATTGACATTGAATTTAAATGGTTTAAATGAACATATTTTGATTTGAAATATAAACCTTTTTGAAATTATAACCACGGGTAATAATAACGTTTGGTTGTTAAAGAGACGGGGATCAGAAGTTGTCATACCTCTGCCAACTCGGAAAACCACTTTAACAATCGTGTATGCGGTGGAGATTCCAGAATGAAATAGGATGGTGGCGACGTTCTATTGAGGCATGTACGTGGACCGGACTCCCGTGAGTTGGCATAAGGTGGCTAAAACAGGAGCGATTTCCGGGCTAATGAGGTAGCTCCTCTTATAAGACACGCTTCTTTGTATGCCATTATATTACTTTGTGATTCATATGGTGCACACCTTTGATTTGGGAATGTGGCTCGAGGTGGGCGGTAGTGGCTGCTACACTTTACCACCAGTCCAGATGCGTAATTGGTATATCTACCCTGGCATTGCCTCGTTGTGTCGTGTCACCTACCCTAGCGACCCGTACGAGTTTTGCTTTGTGTTGTACCTATGGAGTATCCTCTGGTAGCCTCTCGATCAAGAGGTATTACGGTACTCTATAGGCTATTGGCACTATATATTGTTATGGTGGAAAATGTAAAGCCTTAACGCTATTTTTAAGTAAGTTTACTTTATTGTAGGCACTATTATAATAGCGTATATTGCTAAATAGTAAAGAGTTTAATGGATCCTTAAAAGATAGACGGTCCTAAGCATCCTTTAAGTTACTCGTGCATTTATATTACAGTTCACTTGAGTTGGTTTACATTGTATAAGTATGCATGTCCTAACTCGAGTGTTTTGTGTTTTGCTTTACGCTCGGTCAGCCTGAGTATCAGCTTTGGATTCCATCTTCTGGAGCTAGAGGATTTGCTGGAGTTTATTTATCTATCTAGTTGTTATCTGTTTCCTTTCAGTATTTCTATTCTGCTTATGTATTAGTGGACATTTATGTATTTGAGATTTTTGTTGTATTTACTTTTAGATTTTGGTATTTTGTACTTGTATTGAGACTGTGTTTGAGACTATGTTTTAGTAGCTTCATGAACTACTATAGTTATTTTATTTCCGTTGTGAGTTTTTTTGATTTATTTGTATCTATGATTGGTTTTATTTCCTCCAATTATATTACAATATACTTTTTTGAATTATTCAAGTCAGACATGTGTGGTTTTATTATCGATTTGAATGGTCCAAAATAGTGGGTCGTTACAGTTGGTATCAGAGCTTTGGGTTTAGGCAAACCTTAGCCTGTGGAGCAAAAACTCATTAGAGATAGGGTAGAGATACCCTAGAATAAGTGAAATCAATCTTAGAATTATTTCTTTGTGAGAGAACGTATTTTAAAGTATAAAATGATTTTCAAAGGATTTTCAAAGATTATTTTGATATAAAAACTTTTCTTGTTTTGAAATCAAATTTTCTCGATTTAATTCCTCTCTTATCTACCTTGTTAATTAAAGTCCTTGATTAGGATGCCTATCCTGGTTGAATCTTGTGTTTTACTTCTTAATTATCATTGTCCTACTCAGTAGAAGGGCAAGCCTTCTGGTATTTTGCTGTTACCTCTTCTCCTGCTCCT
Source organism: Allium cepa (assembly GCA_030765085.1). NCBI lineage: Eukaryota > Viridiplantae > Streptophyta > Magnoliopsida > Asparagales > Amaryllidaceae > Allium > Allium cepa. The sequence continues at coordinate 601,899,020 of CM060945.1, read as the reverse complement.
AGTGTTACCCATGGTACTCTTCAGAGCACCCTTTTCTCTGTTTAATTTTCCTGTTCGTGTCCTATTTGGCACTGGGTTTCCTATAGTTGTATTTCTATGGTTCTTTGGGATTAATTTGAACATCTTCTTTCTCTTGAGTTTGTTTACGAGCCCTTGTGTGTTTCAAATCCTACTGGTGGTCCTGCAAACCTTAGTAGGATTTGTAACCAAGTAAAACTTCTCTATTTGGATAACCGTTTCAGTGGTGATTTCTATGTTTTGGGTTTTGATGCTTTTGATCTATTGCTTGGAGGTGATTGGCTAAAGAGGCATGAAGCCGTTATCTCTTGTAAAACCCAAATGTTTCTTTGAGAATGTGTGTTGACTATGGGCAGCTGAACAAGTTCACGATGAGGAACAGATTTCCTATGCCTCGTATTAATGATATGTTTGATCAGCTCCACGGAGCTACTGTTTTCTCTCAGCTTGATCTTGCCGCATGATTTCTCGAGCTCAGAGTTGCATAGGAAAGTATCCCCAAGATCGCTTTCCGTACTGAGAATGGTTGCTATGAATGGTTATTATTCCTTTTCGTTGGACTAACGCTCCTGTTTTCTTTGTTGGTTTGATGAATCGTGTTTTTTGTGATGTCTTAAAAAGTTTGTCCTTGCCTTTGTTGATGATATTCTCGTCTTCTCTAAATCTGTGGAGGAGCATGAATCCTATTTGAGTTTTGTTTTGGGAACTCTTGGGAGTCATCAGTTGAAAGCTAAATTCTCGAAATGCCATTTCGGGAGAGATGAAGTCCGATTTCTTAGTCTTATTGTTTCTAGTATTGGAGTTTCTGTTTATCTAGTCAAAATCGATGCGATCAATGTAAGCCTTTCTTCTCTTCTCTCTTTGTGGGTAGATTGACCAAGTCAGCTCATTACTTTCCGGTCAAGTCTACACGTTCGGCTTCTTGTCTGACTGAGATCTATATGAGGGAGAATGTTCGTCTTCATAAAGATCCCATCTTTACCAACTGGCAGTTTCGGAAAGTTTTTCAGGAATCTTTAGGGACTCCTTTGAATTTAAGCACCGTTTACCATCCTCAGACCGACGGTCAACGGAAAGAGTGAAGCAGATTCTGGAGTATCCGCTTCGTGCTTGTGTTCTTGATTATGGAGGATATTAGGAAGATCACCTCCACCTCATTGAATTCACCTGTAACAACAACTATTAGGTATAATTTCACTCCTCTATTTTTCCCTTGTCTATCTCATTTTAACTTTGAATTCTTTTGATTAGAATCTCCCAAATTTGAATTTCTATCCTTATTTTGAAACCCATTCTAGAACTAGCAAATAAGGGAGTGTCTTTGTATTAATATTGAATGTTGTGTTGCTTGGGTTGTTGATGATGATTTGGGATTTCGATCGATTCTCCTGATCAGCGATACCATTAGGATTTTCCCAAAACACTTGAACAGAACAAACTGACACAATTTTATTTTCAAATTTGGTAATTGAAAATTTTATATGATTTATATATAACAATTTTATAGATTATATTATCTGTTGAAAATTTATTTTGATAGGAAATGAGTAAGTTGATTTTTATTAAAATATAATATGGTTAAATTTTATTTAAATTCTATTTTATAGAGAGTTTATAATGATTTAAACAAATTAAGGTTGGAAGATAAATTTGAAATTTTTTTAAAATTTGATTTATTTAAGAATTAAAATCAAATAATTTGAATTTGAATTTATTTAAATTTGATGTTTTAAGGATATGATTTTTATAACTTGATTTTGGTTTAAAGAAATTTAAATAAATCTATCAAGTTGATGTAAATGAATATACCAAGTTTAAATAAATTGAAGGAATATTCAGTCATTTAAAGTTTTAAGGTTTATTTAAATGATGAGTAAACTATTTCAAAACTAAATAATAGAAAATGTAATTTGATGTATATACAATTATCAAAAGTTCAGTTTTGAAATTATGGAATATTTAAAGTTTTGAAATATATAAATTTAAATGGTTTATTGAAAACTGAATTGGTTATCGAAATAATAATATTTGATTCCATTTGTTGTTTTAAAAACACATGACTATTGACACCGGATATAAATAAATAAAATTTTAAAGCATGCTTTATAAACTGAATTGGAATTTAAATGAATTTAAATTATGCATTTGAGAATTAAATTCTGGTGATCTCAAACTTGGTTTTAATGTTTTAAAATGTATATTATTTAGAGGTATGCTTGAGTATAAATTTTGAAATGTTTAAATCTACGCTCTTCTCTTATGATGTTGGAAAATAATTTTGGTGATGGCGGCCGCATCATCGACATTCATTTTCGAGTTTCGAAGAGGAGAGAGCAATTCATAGCTTTGCTACACTTTTGTTTGATTTAAATTTGTTTGATTTAATATATATAAGGAGGAAGGAAATTTGATTTAAGTTTCTTAAGCATGGCTTGATTTAATATATATATAAGTATATGATTTAAGATTTGATTTGATCTAATATATATACGTTTTTATCTCTTAATTGTTTAAGGTAAACTAGAGATATAATTTTTTAAGTTTATGAATCAGGGATTATTTCAATTATAAACCGAAGTCAAAATTTTTGGATAAATAATTGAACTTGTAATAAAAGAATTGGAAATTTTGGATAAATATTTTGAATTTGGGTAATGTACAAGATAAAATAGTGTAAAAGGAATTTATAATTAAACTTAAGCGGTTATGATAGGAGTAATATAATTAGTATATGTGATAAGATGTATTAAATGGAATAAATTTAATAATAATTTGGGATAGAGAAGAAGATGAGGGAAGCTTTCTTCTAGGTTTGTTCTTTCCATATCTTTGAGAGGATTGGTTCTTTAACTTATCATCTGGAATTTCCTGGGAAGTTTTCTTGTGACGCCCCACCTCAATACCCACGCTAGCCAAGAACACTACGGAGTAATGCTGTCGACTAGCACGGAGAATAAGGCTGTTGAGGAGCGACCATCCGTGTAATTGCTTTGTGCGAGCATCGATATGTCAGATAGTATAGCATGCATTCTATTTCAAGTGGAAATCCGACATACCGACACAAACTCAAAGCTACCACACGGTGGCTATAATATCTTCGGAAACAAATATAGAAATAAGCATAACACAAATCAGTCACAGACAATTCATATCACAAAGGCAGAAATAGATATGAATATAACACATGAAAGTGTTCATCAGAGTAGTGGTCTAAAGAGATCCACAACATCACAAAAGAATAGTTACATAAACTACAAAAAAGTATAAATATACATTATGGAGTCTGTATCTCAAATGTGTTCAACAAAAACTACTAATCTAAGTAGTTAACCAAAAGGTCAGAGTAATGGATCCCCGGAGAGAAGTCAAGTCGAAGCACCTGCAACATCTCGGTCTGACCCGAGTATTATTTATAAGAAAATAATAAACGGATCAGTCTAACTATAAATATCAGATAACATGATATAAAATAGGAGATATGGCTAAACACATAATAATCACAATGCCAAGCTGTGATATATATAAGTAATTGAAAATCAACAAGAGATTAATCAATATCACGATAATCTACTCAAGATAAAAAGGAATGTCATACTCCTAATTTCATTCACCAAGCCACGATAAATGAAATATAAGATATGGCATAGACGTATAATATCCATAATGGCATACTACTATAAGTATGTAAATGATAATCAACAAACGATTAATCAATATCAAAGAATCTTCTCAAAGATCCAAAAAGGGTATCATACCCAAAACTTGTATTCACAACAAGTTAATGACACACGAATTCACCTATGCACAATAATTGATAAATCATATCAATAGAAATCACAAAGTTGGCGAAACATAAATTCCAGAAATCAACACAAGAAATCCAGTCAATGACACACAAATTCACCTATGCACAAGAATTGATAAATCATATCAATAGAAATCACAAAAATAGGTGAAGTATAAACTCCAGAATTCGACACACGAAATCCAAAAAATTCACAAAATAAAGGGGGGAGGCCTATAACATGAACGGGAGCATGAAAACTCACCAACAACTGTAACACATGAACGAGAAGCTATCTCATGGTAGCTAGCCATTAATTTGACACACGAATGGTCCGAAGACCTGACACACGAATGGTCGGAAGACCGTGGATTGCTACCCCACCAAATTTGAGTCGAAACTCCACAAAGCAGACAAAGAGACATCGCACAACTGCTAGTCTAAATCACAAAAATGATCGTCATGATTATCGAGAAGTGTCAATTACACTAAGCTAGTAAATATATGAGTTTAGCTTCATGTCCCATAACCACTTGCTTAACTTAAATATTTACGAACAAATTGTAGATCTCCACTAGAAAATTATCACAAGAGTTTCAATCGAACAAGTCCAAGAATTAACCAACAAAGTAAACGCAAGCGTTTCATACCACTCGTTTTACTAAGTCGTTTAATTAAATTTCTCATACGAGTAAGGTAAAGGTTTGTATATACTAATAGATTGGAAAACTGTTTTATAAACAAATTTGGTATTAAAGTAGAGTTGAAATCATTTGAAGAAAGACTTTGATATTTACTACCAGTATAGAAAACCTTTATATTTTTAAAGTGACAAATCACAAAGAAGATTGTAAGAACAATCGATCACTAAAATTCACATACGAAGATGTGAATAAAATCCAAAGAAACTGATAAAGAATCCATCGAAATGGATATTCAAAAATCCCTAAAAAGGAGTCATCAAGGTCATAATAAATGATAACAACAAATAGGATCATCACGAATCGATTTAAATTGGAAATTCAATCCAAAAAGGCAAAATGGACTCAAACAGCAGGTTCAGTTGACTGAACAGAGTTTTCAGTCGACTGACCCTGTACCTGAAAATTTTCCAGGTTCAGGAAACTTTCTGCTTCCAGGTTCAGTCGACTGAACAGACTTTTCAGTCGACTGAATCATGCCTGGAAACTTTCGGGTTGCAGGTTCAGTCGACTGAACAGAGTTTTCAGTCGACTGAATCATGCCTGGGCTGTTTTTCAGCCTTATTCAAATGAAGAGCAAACTCTTCCAAAATGCAACCGGACGAACATTGGCTCTAAGGGTTTATGCCAATCGGCAACCCGGCCCTATATGCTCCTCGATGCATCACCAAAAGCATGATCAAACATCCATAAAAGGATTTCACACAAATTTGACTTAAAAACCAAAAAATTGGAGTATTCACAAAACCAATCCAAATCAAGAGCAAATGCACATGAAGAAGTGTTAGGAATTCATACCCAACAACCAAAGATAATTATAATCATAGATGTGAGATAAAAATCTCACCTTTTCACAAAATCGAACAAGAAGAAGCTTGAAAGCAAATGGAGAATCAACCTCTCTTCAACACAACCCAATTGAGCTTGAATCTAATCTCAAAAACAAGAACATTCCCAAAATTAGGTTTAGGAATTTCTGAAATTGGTAAGAGAATAAGTTGGAGAAGAAGAAGAGAAGCTTACCAATGGGTTCTTCTTGAGTTTGGAGCTTGGACTTTGATTTGCAAGAGAAACTAGGGTTTTGGAATTTTAATTTCCAATCTCTCCCACCATTAATGTTATAAAAACTGAAAAGAGAAGAGAATGAGGGTGAGTGGGGGAGAGTGGCTCAGATTTGAGCATAAGTTAACATAGGGCTGAGCCCAAAAACCAAACCCAAAGTGAAAAGTAGCAAAAATCAACTTTCTCCAAACATATCGAAGCTTATACTCAAAAAGGTCGCAAACGGCATTTTAAACTCAATGGGAGTGGTCCCGAGTCCTAATTCGACCGTATGCACAAAGTAGCTTTTCGGACTAAAATCCGACTAACGATAAAATATTTAAATAAAATACTTAAATATAAAATCGATAAATATGCGGGTTGTTACAGACTCTCCATCTTAAAGAAATTGCGTCCTCGCAATATACAAGAAGAGAACATAAAGTAACAACCATAAAAGCATATTCAACACAAAAGAAACTTGAAATAAGAAGTTCACCTCAAAGAGCACGAGAAAGTAAGTCCGGATGTGTTCGCTCGATGTACTCTCTAGATTCCCAAGAACAATCCTTAGGATTTGAAGACCATTGAACTTTAACAAGCGGAACATCTTTATTTCGAAGTCGTTTGACTTCCGAAGCAATGATACGAATAGGATGTTGCTCATAAGTTAAATTAGGCGAAACTTCAATCTCTTCCACAACACCGGGCTCAAGAACAGAATCGGAATCTCGAAGACATTTCCAAAGTTGAGAAACGTGAAACACGTCATGCATAGCAGAAAACTGAGCCGGTAATAAAAGGCGATAAGCCATGGAACCAATACGTTCGGTGATAGGAAATGGCCCAATATATTGAGGCGCTAGTTTTCCCGATCGACTGAAACGTACATAACCTTTCATAGGTGATACACGAATGAACACACGATCTCCCACAGAAAATTCTAACTTCCTTCTCCGGTTATCGACATAGGATTTTTGTCTACTCTGGGCTTCTTTCATCCTATGACGAATAAGATCAATCTTTTCTAAGGAATCACGAATAAAATCTGGACCTAAAGCCAGCTTCTCACTGGCCTCAAGCCAACAAGAAGGAGATCGGCATGGCCTTCCGTAGAGTGCCTCAAAAGGTGCCATACCAATACTAGATTGGAAGCTATTATTATAAGAAAATTCAACAAGAGAAATATGATCTTCCCAACTTCCACCGAAATCAAGCACACAAGCACGAAGAAGATCTTCAAGAGTTTGATTAACACGCTCGATTTGTCCATCGGACTGGGGATGATAAGCGGTGCTAAAATTAAGCTTCGTTCCTAAAGCTTTTTGAAGACTCTTCCAAAATCCACTAGTAAACAATGGATCACGATCACTAACTATAGAAGTAGGAACTCCATGCAATTTAACAATCTCTTTGATAAAGAGTTTGGCCAAAAGAGGAACGTTCGGTTAGACCGAACGGGAATAAAATGGGCAGATTTAGTAAGCCTATCTACAATCACCCATAAGCTATCATGACCCGAACGAGAACGGGGAAGGCCATCTATAAAATCCATGGAAATTTGATCCCACTTCCAAACTGGAATTTCTAAAGGTTGCAATAACCCACCTCATCATCATCATCGTCATCACGAGGATTTAAAGAATATAAAGATGCAACCAAAGCAGAATCTGAATCTTTAAGAATAACAGAAACCTGATTAACAGATTGAGGATGTCGAAGATGAATAGTCCACTCAGGACATAGGATATGAGCTTCATAATGGTTAAGCCAATCCATTCCCAAAATCATTCCAAAGCCTAAATAACGCATGACATGCAAATCGGCTCGGAAAGAAAAATCACACAAAATAATCTCGACATCTTTACACAATAAACTGATTGTTGCGGATCCACCAACCGGATTCGCAATTCTCAAAGAAGTCATTAAACACAAAACATCCAAAGAAAAGGTATCAACAAGTTCTTTTGATATAAAAGAATGGGACGCACCCGTATCAAAAAGAACTCGAATAGGACGATCACGAAATAAAATAATTCCATCCAGAATAGAATGAGAAATACCTTGGCCACGAGATGTGTTGCCAGGGGTTTGAGCAACATTAAGCTTTCCCTCCCTCCTATTTTGAAGTTTGGGACATACATGCATAAAATGGTCCGGGCTTTTGCAATAGCGACAAGTACGAGGCTTTGAACACTTGTTCGCAAAATGGTCTTTCGAACCACAATTATAGCATTTCCCTTGAGTAGAGGAAAAGGTCTTTTCAGCAGGAGTTTCTTGCTTCCCTTTCTTATTGGGATAAGGACCTTTGAATTTGCTTGGCCTCTTCTTGTTGTTGAAGTTTGGTTTATCTCCCACCGCTTCAACATCACCCTCCCTATCCGCCTCTTCAAGACGAAGAGCGATATCGACGAGTTGGTCGAAAGAAACTTCTAATTTTAGAAGTAATGGCTTCTTGAGACTTTTGTTTAAGCCATAGACGAATCTCTGATTCTTCTTAATAGGGGTGTTGATGTATTCAATCCCATATTTGGAAAGCGACTCGAAGGAGGCGACGTAATCAGTCACGGATGACTCACCTTGAATAAGGTCTATAAATCGTCGAGCCAATGTCACTTTTTCTGCTTCTGGTACGACTTTAACTCGAAGCGTTCTCGAAATTTCTCCCAGGTGAGATCCGCTTCATTAATCTTAGAAATAAGAAGCTCGTACAAGTCCAATGCTCTTTCTCGGAGCATACTAGAGGCCACCTGAACTCGGTGAAGGTCAATAAGATTCATGCGCGAAAAGACGCGATCGCATGTTCTAAGCCAAGCTTGGACTTCAATAACAGTTTCGGAACCTTTGAATGGCTCCCCACCCAAATTGGTGTAATCGCTGCACAAGCGTGCAAATCCCGACTTTGGGTGAGTAGGTTCCGGATTAGCTCCAGCTGCTTGAGCATTAGTTACCAAATCAAGAAGCTGTTGAGCAGTCATAAAAACTCCATCCTGGGGTGGAGTGCTAGATGGCACGGCTCTGGGTCGGCCTGGTCTAGACATTTCTCTTCCTTTAGAAAGAAAGAAGAAGAAGAAAAAGGTTATTCACCAAATTGAATATCAAGCAATCTTGATAGATAAACAAGGAATCATAAGGAAAATAGGATGAATCTGTACGAAGACTCGAATTAAATCCTAAAGCACGACTCCTAAGATGGACTTAGGACAATGATCCTTGTTATAATATTCCATGTTGTTCCGAAGTTTGGCTCTGATACCAAGCTGTGACGCCCCACCTCAATACCCACGCTAGCCAAGAACACTACGGAGTAATGCTGTCGACTAGCACGGAGAATAAGGCTATTAAGGAGCGACCATCCATGTAATTGCTTTGTGCGAGCATCGATATGTCAGATAGTATAGCATGCATTCTATTTCAAGAGGAAATCCGACATACCGACACAAACTCAAAGCTACCACACGGTGGCTATAATATCTTCGGAAACAAATATAGAAATAAGCATAACACAAATCAGTCGCAGACAATTCATATCACAATGGCGGAAATAGATATGAATATAACACATGAAAGTGTTCATCAGAGTAGTGGTATAAAGAGATCCACAGTATCACAAAAGAATAGTTACATGAACTACACAAAAGAATAAGTATACATTATGGAGTCTGTATCTCAAATGTATTCAACAAAAACTACTAATCTAAGTAGTTAACCAAAAGGTCAGAGTAATGGATCCCCGGAGAGAAGTCAAGTCGAAGCACCTGCAACATCTCGGTCTGACCCGAGTATTATTTATAAGAAAGTAATAAACGGATCAGTCTAACTATAAATATCAGTTAACATGATATAGAATAGGAGATATGACTAAACACATAATAATCACAATGCCAAGCTGTGATATATATAAGTAATTGAAAATCAACAAGAGATTAATCAATATCACGATAATCTACTCAAGATAAAAAGGAATCTCATACTCCTAATTTCATTCACCAAGCCACAATAAATGACATATAAGATATGGCATAGACGTATAATATCCATAATGGCATACTACTATAAGTATGTAAATGATAATCAACAAACGATTAATCAATATCAAAGAATCTTCTCAAAGATCCAAAAAGGGTATCATACCCAAAACGTGTATTCACAACAAGTTAATGACACACGAATTCACCTATGCACAAGAACTGATAAATCATATCAATAGAAATCACCAAGATGGCGAAACATAAATTCCAGAAATCAACACAAGAAATCCAGTCAATGACACACAAATTCACCTATGCACAAGAATTGATAAATCATATCAATAGAAATCACAAAAATAGGTGAAGTATAAACTCCAGAATTCGACACACGAAATCCAGAAATTTCACAAAATAAAGGGGGGGAGGCCTATCACATGAACGGGAGCATGAAAACTCACCAACAGATGTAACACATGAACGAGAAGCTATCACATGGTAGCTAGCCATTAATTTGACACATGAATGGTCCGAAGACCTGACACACGAATGGTCCGAAGACCGTGGGTTGCTACCCCACCAAATTTGAGTCGAAACTCCACAAAGCAGACAAAGAGACATCGCAGAACTGCTAGTCTAAATCACAAAAATGATCGTCATGATCATCGAGAAGTGTCAATTACACTAAGCTAGTAAATATATGAGTTTAGCTTCATGTCCCATAACCACTTGCTTAACTTAAATATTTACAAACAAATTGTAGATCTCCACTAGAAAATTATCACAAGAGTTTCAATCGAACAAGTCCAAGAATTAACCAAAAAAGTAAACGCAAGCGTTTCATACCTCTCGTTTTACTAAGTCGTTTAATTAGATTTCTCATACGAGTGAGGTAAACGTTTGTATATACTAATAGGTTGGAAAACTGTTTTATAAACGAATTTGGTATTAAAGTAGAGTTGAAATCATTTGAAGAAAGAGTTTTGATATTTACTACTATTATAGAAAACCTTTATATTTTTAAAGTGACAAATCACAAAGAAGATTGTAAGAACAATCGATCACTAAAATTCACATACGAAGATGTGAATAAAATCCAAAGAAACCGATAAAGAATCCATCGAAATGGATATTCAAAAATCCCTAAAAAGGAGTCATCAAGGTCATAATAAATGATAACAACAAATAGGATCATCACGAATCGATTTAAATTGGAAATTCAATCCAAAAAGGCAAAATGGACTCAAACAGCAGGTTCAGTCGACTGAACAGAGTTTTCAGTCGACTGACCCTGTACCTTGAAATTTTCCAGGTTCAGGAAACTTTCTGTTTCCAGGTTCAGTCGACTGAACAGACTTTTCAGTCGACTGAATCATGCCTGGAAACTTTTGGGTTCCAGGTTCAGTCGACTGAACAGAGTTTTCAGTCGACTGAATCATGCCTGGGCTGTTTTTCAGCCTTATTCAAATGAAGAGAAAACTCTTCCAAAATGCAACCGGACGAACATTGGCTCTAAGGGTTTATGCCAATCGGCAACCCGGCCCTATATGCTCCTCGATGCATCACCAAAAGCATGATCAAACATCCATAAAAGGATTTCACACAAATTTGACTTAAAAACCCAAAAATTGGAGTATTCACAAAACCAATCCAAATCAAGAGCAAATGCACATGAAGAAGTGTTAGGAATTCATACCTAACAACCAAAGATAATTATAGTCATAGATGTGAGATAAAAATCTCACCTTTTCACAAAATCGAACAAGAAGAAGCTTGAAAGCAAATGGAGAATCAACCTCTCTTCAACACAACCCAATTGAGCTTGAATGTAAGCTCAAAAACAAGAACATTCCCAAAATTAGGTTTAGGAATTTCTGAAATTGGTAAGAGAATAAGTTGGAGAAGAAGAAGAGAAGCTTACCAATGGGTTCTTCTTGAGTTTGGAGATAGGAATTTGATTTGCAAGAGAAACTAGGGTTTTGGAGTTTTAATTTCCAATCTCTCCCACCATTAATGTTATAAAAACTGAAAAGAGAAGAGAATGAGGGTGAGTGGGGGAGAGTGGCTCAGATTTGAGCATAAGTTAACATAGGGCTGAGCCCAAAAACTAAACCCAAAGTGAAAAGTAGCAAAAATCAACTTTCTCCAAACATATCGAAGCTTATACTCAAAAAGGTCGCAAACGGAATTTTAAACTCAATGGGAGTGGTCCCGAGTCCTAATTCGACCGTATGCAAAAAGTAGCTTTTCGGACTAAAATCCGACTAACGATAAAATATTTAAATAAAATATTTAAATATAAAATCGATAAATATGCGGGTTGTTACATTTCTGGAGTGCATAATGTATTCCATGTTTCGCATCTTCGTCGATATCTGCATGATCAATCTTTGATTGTCCAGCCTTCTACTTTCGAGAGTTTGCATATTGAGCCTAAATCTTACTGTCGAGAGGAAGCCACTTCGTATTATCGATAGTGGTACGAAGCAGCTAAGAAGGAAATCTGTTAACCTGGTCAAAGTGTAGCGGACTACGGATGATCGGGATTGTACCTGGAGACGGAGGAGAGCATGCGTTCTTCGAATCCGGAATTGTTTGTTTTAGGTACTATCTGCTTTTCTATCTTATCTTTCCTTTTTTTCATGCCTCGTTCCTTTCGAGGATGAAAAGTTTTGAGTGGAGGAGAGTGTAATAACCCAAAATTTTTAATAACTATTTTAATTCAATTTATTTTGAAACTTTGATTTTTAAATCATTTAAAATTGAAATTTTGGAATTTTCCAATGAATTTTTGGATTTTATTTACAATTATTTTTCCAAATATAAATAAAAAATTTCTTAAAATTATATATTTTGGTCAACTGTGGTCAAACTTTGACTTTCAGTTGAAAAGTTTAAATTTGAATTTTTAATTTCTAATCTTTTTCTTTGAAACTATATTTGATTCATTTAATCAGGCTACTTTTCGTTTCGTAAAATTCTGTTTTGTACTTCTAAAATCTAATAAATTTCAGCGTTTTACACGTGAATGTTTTCTGTATTTTTTTGTTCATTTTCTATTCTAATTTTCTACATCATTCCTACTTTATATTTTATTTTCTATTTTGTTTGGACTTTTCTATTTTATTTTTTTTGAATTTTGGGCTTTGAAATTTCAAGAGACATTAGTTTTCTTTTGTTTAATGTAAAGTGAGGCTTTCCTATTTCCCAGCCATTCCTATTCTATTGATTAGCCGCACAAACTTCTGCCTCACCTACTCATTCACGTTTGAAATCTCTCATTTCCATCTCTCTCCCATTTTATCTCCTGTAGAAAATTTTTACAGTAAGTTTCCTTCTTCGCCTCTTTTTCATTTTTTTCTTTTTCTTTTGGACACAAGCATTCTCGGCCATCATACTCCTAGCCGACCTATCCTCCACCTCCACCACCATATGACCGGCCATTTCCATCACCAACTTATCTTCAAACCATGTCACGACCCATTGATCCAAACCCATCACCAATATTGCTTTGAAACCCTAGTCGAGCCCACATTGTCATCCAATTCTTCCTTGCTAGCCTCGGCCACCACAACTCAAACTCCATCCCCTTGCCATGACCACTGCCGACTTAACTTTTTTATGTGACCTGAACCAGATCCTAAAACCATTGGCCGGAAACAAATGACCACCAAATAGTGCACATGACCCTTCATTTTGTCCTTGACCATTTGCCTTCCATATGACTTTTAGTATGCCATCCTTTCACCAACCCTACCCATGCCTTTTGCTAGCCTTAGCCGTGCATGCTTGCTTCGAGACCATCATGGCCGAGCCATGTTTTGGATGTGGCCGAGCACAAGTGGTGTGACTAAGCCAGAACACAAATTGCCGAGCCTATTCTCTTGTGGCCGAGCCCATTGTGTAAATTGCTAGCCCATTGTCCATGTGTTCCATTCTATATTTTATGTATAAATAGTTTGTTTATGTATAATATATTTTGTTGGTTACAAGATTTAATCTTGGCTCTCCATCCACTCGAATCTAATTCGTGCTTTGTCGTGCTTTTCGAAGTGTGTTCGTGTGTCCTGAATTGTTGTCTCCAGCTTTAGAGGGCGAGTTTATCACTCTCGACATCCGTACTTATATAATTGTGAAATAATGTCATGTGAATTATAGTTGATGATATGATAGTAATTTATATATGCCTGGGATATGTATTGCATGATGTTATAACCTGATATATTTGTTACATCACTTGATATGATATGCCATATTATACTGTTTATTTTATTTACTATTACTCACACTGCAAGTTCCCTGTAGAATAGAATCATAATGGGTTGACCCGAATGGATATTAGAATAAGGAAAATCGTTATGAGCTGAAAAGATAGGCTCAAGCGATTTTTAATTATTTTATTTGACTTGGGATTGTGCATTTGAAATGATAGAAGCCGGATTTTTATTTTAAATTACGGATTGAAATGATACATATCTGTATCACTTGACCTAGGTTAGAAAATTATATGCAGACTCGTGGTTAATTTTAAATATTTTCTAAAAATTATGAAGTATTTTTGAAATTTAATATATGAAATTTTAACTTAAATTGGATTTAAATCATCTAAATAAATTTTATATTGATTTTCTATAAGTTAAAAATGTATAAGCAAATAAATGGTTTAAAATGTAACTTAAAATATGACTTAACTTGACAAATGGAAATTTAGTTTCAAATAGAAATTTAAGCTTAACTTAGTAATAAGAATATTTTATTATGAAATGGGTATTTTTAAATAAAATATTAAGTTAATTGTTAAGATAAAAGTTAAGTAAAATAATGTACTTTGACTTAATAAATGAATTATAGTTTAGTTTGGATATTTTATTTACAAAATTTTATTTTATTTAATCATAAGTTAAATGATATCCAAATAAACAATTCTGAAAGACGAGATATGTTTCATAAGTTAAAAATGGTGAAAAAATAAAATTTTAATGCTTCTGAAATGTTATAATAAATCTTAGTTTTGTATTGGCAGCATTTCCAAAATTTTGTGGTTTTAAGGCAGCATTTTCTAAGTGTCGCTGTTTCTGATATTATACTATATTCTGAAATACTATTATATCTACTATAGCATTTTCCAGGTGCTGATGTTTTTGAAATTATAATATATTTCTGAAATACTATTATATCTATTGTAGCATTTTCTAAGTGCTGCTGTTTCTGAAATTATACTCTATTCTGAAATACTATTATATCTACTGTAACGTTTTCTAAGTGCTGTTGTTGCTATGATACAATGTGTGACGCCCCCACCTCTATACACACGCTAGCCAAGGACACTACGGAGCAATGCCGTCAACTAGCGTGGAGAATAAGGCTGTTGAGGAGCGACCATCCGTGTAATTCCTCTGCGCGAGCAGAGATATGTCAGATAGAATAACGTGCAATTCTTTTCGAGAGGAAATCCAACATACCGATACAAACTCAAAGCTACTACATAGTGGCTATAATATATTGGGGAACAAACATAGAAATAAGCATAACATAAATCAATCACAGATAATTCATATCACAAAGGCGGAAGAAGATATGAATATATAACTAACACATGAAAGTGTACATCAGAGTAGTGGCCAAAAAGATCCACAATAATACAAAAGAATAGCAACACGTGCTATACAAAAGAATACAACTATGAGTCTATATCTCAGGTGTATACAACAAAAACTGCTAAACTAAATAGTTAGCCAAAATTCAGAGTAGCAAATCCCAGAAGAGAAGTCAAACAAGAACACCTTTAACATCTCGGTCTGACCCGAAAATATTAAACGGATCAGTCTATCTATAAATTTTAGATGACATGATATAAAGTAAAAGATATGGCATAAACATATAATATCCATAATGGCATACTACTATAAGAATGCAAATGATGATCAACAAAAGATCGTTCAATACCACAAGAATCTTCACAAAGATACAAAAAGGGTTTCATACCCAAAACTTGTATTCACAACAAGTCAATGACACAAGAATTCACCAATGCACAAAAATTGATAAATCATATCAATGAAAATCACTAAAATTGGTGAAGCATAAATTCCAAAATTCAACACACGAAATCCAGAAATCATAAAAAGAGAAAGATGCCTATCACATGATGGTCCGAAGACCATGGGGAGCTACCCCATATGTGTAAGTCTGTAACGACCCGTATTTTTACGGATCGAAACATTGTAAAACTATATGCTTTAGGTCGTTGATGTTGTTAAGTCGTTTAGAGTTTGAGTCGACCAAAGCTTAAGTCGTGTGGAAGTTAACCCATGTGGTGTTTAAGTCGTAGGAAGCATGGGTCGTTTGGTATTTTAGGTCGTGTGAGCGAGTTTGGGAAAGCTAGCGACCTATAGAATTGGAGCGACCTATAGATACTAGCGACTTAGTGAGGTAGAGCGAGCTAGGGACTTAGGTCGTATGATAGTTAGGTCGGAGGAGTTTTGGAACGACCTAAGGAAGCTAGCGGGTTAACGAGTTAAGGTGATTAGCGACTTAAGGTGTCGAGCGACCTAATGTGGAGGAGCGACTTAAGGTAGTTAGCGGGTTAAGGATTCTAACGACCTAGTGGGGAGCGACCTAATAGTTGTAGCGACCTATAGGAAGTAACGACCTAGTGGATGGTATGTGTTGTAGTTAGGTCGCTGAGTCGTGTGAACGACTTAGTGATGGGTCGTGGCTTCGTTGAGTCGTTGGGTCGGTTTAGTGTTAGGTCATGTAGCCCTACTAAGTCGTAAGTCGTTTCCCAGTTGAGTCGTTGGGTTCGATAAGTCTTAAGCCGTTGAGTCGTAGCTCGTGTATGAGTTAGGCCGCGCATAGGATAAGTCACTAGGTCGTAACTCGCGTGCAAGTTAGGTCGCGAACATGTTGAGTCGCGCGTGTTGGGACGTTGTGTCTTAGGTCGTTAGGGGCTTGAGTCGTGAGTCGTGCATACCTGTTGAGTCGTTGACTCGAGTCTATAGGCTACTTGTAGTGTTAAGTCGCGGCCCTTGTTAGGTCGTAAGTCGTTAGGCCGTGTTGGTAAGGTCGTTGGGTCGTGTGGGGCTGTTAGGTCGTAGGTCGGCCATAGTTAGGTCGTGAGCGACCTAAAAGCGAGCGACCTAAGGGGCGTTTCAGCCTATAAATAGAGGGGTTTGGCTCACTTTTTGGCACCGGATTTTGAAGCAACGAAGTGCTGCCATTTTGAGAGCTCGACTACAACATTTCTTCATCTCCTTTTCTCCATTCCAATCTAGTTCTAACATCCATCCAAGATCGAAGATTCAAGGGCCAAAGTTGAAGATCTTCATCCGTTCGAGTGAGATTTCATCGATTGAAGCGAGATTTTTGCCGGATCAAGCTTGGGTATTTGTTGTCCAGATCTGAAGTGGGTTTCTTTTGAAGTGTTTGGGTGATTCGGTGAGTGGTAGTTATCTCTCACGTGGACCCAAAGGAGTATGTTGGATTGGTGGTTTGTTGGAGTGTTGTAGATAGTGATTTTATGCATTTTTCCTTAGATCCAAGTGTAGATCCATTACTTATGAAGATGTTTACTTATGCAAGTTCATTTACCAAGTTATAGAGACAAAACCCATGTTTTATATTTGATAGATCTATGCTAAAATCCATGATTTCATGTATGTTAGACCTATGCTCATTTATTTACGAAATTGCCACTAAAATTAATATTGCTTATTAGATCTTGTTTGAATGCTTGATTGTTTGGATGTATGATTGATTTGATTGTTTCAAGTTAGCTAGTGGTTGATTTGGAACAAGATGATTGAGGATGATTCAAAAGCTAGTGGAAAGGCTCTTGAATGGTGAAAGCTGCTTGTGGCATATGAAGCGGATGTTGAAGCTCATATGTATGGATTAGATGATGTTGAGATGGGACTTTGCCATGATGCGATGAGGCAAGCCATGATGTTGAGATGAGACTTTGCTATGATGCGATAAAGCGAAGCATGATGTGAGATAGCCTTGGTTTAATCCAGACGGGATCATCCCAAGCATGTTGATAACTCGATGATGCGATGCGAGTTGATGATAATGGTTAGCTTGAGAGGCGCTTGAGCTAGTATGAAAATAGTCGTCAAGGAGGATGACTAGGAGGCTGAGATCTCATCGTTGTTGAAGGTTCTAGCATGCTCAAAGCAAGAGTACGTTGGAAAGGGCTGCGACGACGTTCCAAGCACGGGCTGCGACGACGTGCTAGTACTCTGGGTAGTTACGAAAATTCCTAGGCACGGGCTGCGACGACGTGCGGAGTTATGTCTAGAACCGGGGTTACCATTAGCCCTTGACAGGTGGTCATTCAACTAACGGTGAAATCAAGGCAATGATAACAGTGATAGCCGGAGTCATGGATGTTTGGACGTTTGGTTGTATCATCATTCGGTCTCAAGAGCGGTGTTTTCCGGGTGCTTATCTGATCTTGGTTTAGGCCTTGGGGGTTTGTATTTGGAAAACATCGACCTTGACTCGAATGATTATTGCTTTACTTTAATTGTCTGCCATGTTATGCTTGCTTCTCCTTAGTGTGTCTGGGGGCTATCACTGTAGAAGGAGGTGGAGTGGGATGGTTTGGTTCCTATTCCTTTTATCCTTTATGCTCTTTTGGTATGTTTGATAGTTGATTTACTGCTCACTAAGACTTTGTCTGACTCAAGGTTTTATGTCTCCTCTTATTACCTTGGGCTGTTCATCCATGTTGGGATGGGCAGACTAGGTGACAGGTGGCAGGTGCTGATCTTAGTGGCTCACGCTGATGATGACGAAGACGAGCAGGAGGCTTTACATATTATTTTAATATTCTATGTACTGGATATTCCGCTGTTTTTTGATTACTCTGAGTGCTATGTAGTGAGGCTTCTTGTATTCATGATTCAGACTATGTATAAAGCTATTACGATTAGATGATGATATTCTGTTCTATGGGAGCTTCACTATATCATATTTCTCTATTGTATTTTATCCATGCGCTGTGAGTTTTACGATAGAGTCTGCGATGTTTATCTTACCCTTGACTATCGTCCATGGCTGCCTGGCACACTTTCAACGCATTATTTCCTTGTTTTGGTGCGGGAGTCATGGGCGGTCGTCACATTTGGTATCAGAGCTTTGGTTAATCGATTTTAGCCAACGCTCGCTGACGTGACTACGTATGAGAGACGTAATTGTATTTTGATGAATGATTACTATATATAATATAGTAGTTTAGAAGGATTTGAACTCCTTATGCGGTTGTTTCTCAAGGTGTTCTAAGTCATTCCTTTTTGTAGATATTAAGGATGAGTCGAAGTGGGAGACGAGCTGCAAGGGAAGGCCGTGCCGCTGAAGGAGTTGCTAATTATGGAGCTATGTTTGAAGCTATGATGACTTCTATCATGAGAAGGATACCAGCTCCAGGGCCATCAGTAGATGTTGGAGTTCAAGTTCAAGCTCCAAGACCAGTGGATTTTGCTAAGCTTTGCAAGGACTATACTTCTCTTGGAGGAAAGGTTTTCTTGGGAACGGAATCAACCATTGAAGTGCAAAGATGGATTGATACTTGTAGAAGGATCTTTGGTGACTTGGGAGTTGAGGATGCAACTAAGAGGAAGCTTGCATCAAGGCAACTTCAAGGGAGAGCTTCGGATTGGTGGAATTCTATTACCATTGATACTCCGGAGGAAGAGATTACTTGGGAGCAATTCCAAGCTAGATTTGAAGCTAAGTTCATCTCTACGGCTCAGAAATCTGTCTTGTTTAAAAAGTTTGTGGAGCTCAAGCAAGGTGGAAGACCCGTTCTTGAGTATGTTTCTGAGTTTGAAGCTTTGTCCAAGTATGCCAGTTCGTATATTGATTCTCCCTATCAGAAGAATGAGAAGTTTGTGACCGGTTTGGATGCTTATCTTGGAAGACAGTTGGTGGATCATCTGGACGATCCGTTTGAGAAGCTTTTGGAGAAAGCTCTCAGGCATGAGAATTTGTTTCCTAGGGAGAGTTCTGTTGTTGCTGTAACCAAGGAAGGGTTTAAGCCACAGAAGGGTGGAAACAAGAAGAGGAAGCAACAGCAACAGAAGGGTAAGGATGGCCAGAAGAAGCCGAGGGGCGAAATGACTTGCTATAACTGTCAACAGAAGGGCCATCTCTCTAAAGATTGTAGGAATCCTAGGGCACCGGCGAAGTGCCACAACTGTGATAAGCCAGGGCATTTCAAGAGGGATTGTCCGGAACCAAAGAGGGATAGGCAGATTGTGCAAGCTTATGCTTTGGAAGCTGTGCCGTCGTTTTCAAAAGCTCTTACTGCTGAAGAGAAAGGGAAGAGTGTGGTGGTTCAAGGTACTCTTTCCATTTGTGGTGTTCCAGTTAGGGTGTTGTTTGATACTGGGGCGTCGCATTCCTTTGTTTGTAATGAGTTAGTAGACCGGTTGGGTTTGAAACCGGATATTGTTGATAGGCCACTGGTTGTGACAAATCCAGTTGGTGGTTCGTCATGTCTGTGTATGATGTGCCATGGTCTAGTTGTGTCGAGTCATGATTGCTCGTTTGTTTGTGATTGCTTTGTTATGAACTTTGCGGGGTTCGGAATTATTTTGGGTTTGGACTGGCTTAGGAAGTATGCGGCAAGGATTGATTGTGAGAGGATGGAGGTGACAGTCGGGAATGTGGAAGGGCGAAAGGTTGTGATACAATGTAAGCATGAGGAAGGCGTCTTCATGAGCTTCATGTATTCGCTGGTTGTTCCACGGGATGGACTGTCATCAGTGCCAATCGTGAATGGATTCGAGGATGTCTTTGACGAGGTCAAAGGGTTACCGCCGCATAGAGAGATCGAGTTTCGTATGATCTAGTTGAGGGAGCCAGACCCGTTGTGATGCCTCTTAGGCGGATGGCGCCTAGGGAACAGAAAGAGTTGAGGGTGCAAGTTGATGACCTTTTACAGAAAGGATTCATTCGGCGTAGTGTGTCCGAATGGGGTGCACCAGTTGTGTTCGCAACCAAAGCGGATGGATCGTTGAGGTTGTGTGTTGATTATCGTGAGCTGAATAAGGTGACTAAGAAGAACAAGTATCCATTGCCGAGAATAGATGACTTGTTTGATCAGCTTCACGAGGCTAAGGTGTTTTCTCAGATGGATTTGGTAACGGGATTTCACCAGTTAAGAGTGGCGAAGGATAGTGTGCCGAAGACTGCTTTTAGGACACCATCCGGTTATTATGAGTGGCTGGTAATGCCGTTTGGATTGACTAACGCACTAGCATATTTTGTTGATCTTATGAATAGAGTGTTCAGAGATCAGTTGAATAAGTTCGTGCTTGTGTTCGTGGATGATATTCCAATTTACTCCAGAACTGAAGAAGAGCACAAGACGCACTTGAGAATTGTTTTGAAAATCTTGCGGAAACATCAGCTGAAGGCTAAGTTTTCGAAGTGTCACTTCTGGAAGAGTGAAGTGAGATTCTTAGGCCATGTTATCTCTGGATATGGGATAGCGGTTGATCCCGCTAAGGTGGCAGCAATCCAGGATTGGGTTAGACCTAAGAATGCATCTGATGTGAGAAGTTTTCTTGGATTAGCAGGATATTATCGTTGGTTTATCAAAAACTTTTCCAAGATAGCTGCACCATTGACAGGATTGACGAAAAAGAATCAAGTGTTCAGATAGGATGATAAGTGTGAGCAAGCTTTCGTAATCCTAAAAGAGCGACTAACAAGTACTCCTGTTTTGACTATTCCAAGTGGGAATGATGAGATGGTGGTTTACACCGATGCATGTGGTACTGGACTTGGAGCAGTGCTAATGCAAAAGGATAGAGTTGTTGCATATGCAAGTCGACAACTGAAGCCGCATGAAAGGAATTATCCGACTCATGATTTGGAGTTAGCGGCGATCGTATTTGCTTTGAAGATGTGGAGACATTATCTATTAGGAGTTCGATTCGAGTTGTTTACGGATCATAAGTCTTTGAAGTATCTTTTCTCCCAAAAGGATTTGAATCTTCGGCAGCAACGATGGTTGGAGTTTTTAGCATCATATGATTTTGGTATAGCCTATACTCCGGGAAAAGGTAACGCAGTAGCTGATGCGTTTAGTCGAAGACATGCGGGATTGGGAGCCATGTTTTCGGAATGGAAGAATCTCGAGTATTTGGCTGGATTTGATTTCAGGCCCAGATGTGAATTAGAACCTGAGATGTTGGCAAACTTATCAATAAGGCCTACTCTTGTGGAAAGGATTGGTGAGAGCCAAAAGCGAGGTGATAAGCTTGTCAAGATTATCCGTGATTTGGAATCTGGATTGGACCCGGAGAAGGATAAAGGATTCGAAGTCGATCGAGAGGGTTGGCTTCGGAAGCAAGGACGACTAGTTGTTCCCGATGTAGATGGATTG
Organism: Allium cepa; assembly: GCA_030765085.1. Lineage (NCBI taxonomy): Eukaryota > Viridiplantae > Streptophyta > Magnoliopsida > Asparagales > Amaryllidaceae > Allium > Allium cepa. Next base: position 601,877,111 of record CM060945.1, on the reverse strand, counting down.
AGAGATGAAGTTCTTAGAGAAAGTCATCACTCGAAGTTGACAATTCATCCAGGTGGAAATAAGATGTATCGGGATATGAAGAGAACCTATTATTGGGAAGGTATGAAGAAGGATGTTGGAAATTTTATTTCCAAGTGTATGAACTGCCAGTTGGTGAAAGCTGAGCAGAAAAAGCCCAGTGGATTACTTCAGCCATTAGAGGTTCCTATATGGAAGTGGGAGCAAGTGTCGATGGATTTTATCGAGGGCCTACCTAGAACAAGAGCAGGAAATGAAGGGATTTGGGTCATCGTAGACCGGTTGACTAAGAGTGCAAGATTCATTCCTGTTCGATCGACTAGGACTGCATCGAAGTTGACTGAGTTGTATGTTAAGTGGATAGTTCGATTCCATGGTATTCCGAAGAGTATAGTGAGCGATCGAGATCCATTGTTCACTAGTGGATTTTGGAAGAGTTTCCAGGAAGTTTTGGGAACCGAGTTGTGTTTGAGTACAGCTTATCATCCCCAAACAGATGGTCAGACTGAGAGAGTCAACCGGGTTTTGGAAGATCTCCTTAGAGCATGTGTTTTGGATTTCGGAGGATCATGGGAAGATCACCTTCATTTGGTGGAATTTGCATATAACAACAGTTACCAGTCAAGTATTGGTATGGCACCGTTTGAAGCATTGTATGGAAGACCGTGTAACTCTCCGACATGTTGGTTGGAAACTGGGGAAAAGTTGGTACTTGGGCCAGAGATGATTCGACAGACTACGGATTGTATAGAGATCATTCGGCAACGAATGAAGGCAGCCCAAGACTGTCAGAAAAGTTATGCCGATAATCGTCGTAAGGATTTGGAATTCGACGTAGGTGATATGGTTTTTGTGAAGATTTCTCCACTGAAGAATGTTATTCGATTCGGGAAGAAAGGAAAGTTAACTCCGAGATTTGTTGGACCATTTTCGATTATTGAGCGAATTGGAAAGCTCGCTTATAGATTGAAGTTACCGGAAAAGATGTCGGGTGTGCACAATGTTTTTCATGTATCATATCTACGAAAGTATGTGCACGACTCGAATACAGTGGTTTCTGCTGATAGCTGTGAAGATTTGGAGGTTGATCCAGTTGTTAGGAGACCTCGTAAGCCACTTCGTGTTGTTGGAACCGACACGAAACAGCTTAGGAGGAAGACGATTACGTTGCTCAAGATACAATGGAGTGATGATGTTAACGACTGTACGTGGGAGGAGGAAGAGAGGATGAAGGCAGCTCATCCCGAATTCTTCGAGGTATGGCCCTAAGGTGTCGTGACATCTCATGAATTTGTACCTTGTTCTAGTCTTAGAATTCTGCATGCTAGGTTAGGAATTGGATGCATGGTTTGTTGATTACTATGGATGGTAGGCATGTGGAATAACTTTGGTTGCTCTTGTTTGTTTGGAATTTCGGGGGCGAAATTCCTAAGGGGGAGAGAACGTAACGACCCGTATTTTTACGGATCGAAACATTGTAAAACTATATGCTTTAGGTCGTTGATGTTGTTAAGTCGTTTAGAGTTTGAGTCGACCAAAGCTTAAGTCGTGTGGAAGTTAACCCGTGTGGTGTTTAAGTCGTAGGAAGCATGGGTCGTTTGGTAGTTTAGGTCGTGTGAGCGAGTTAGGGAAAGCTAGCGACCAATAGAATTGGAGCGACCTATAGATACTAGCGACTTAGTGAGGTAGAGCGAGCTAGGGACTTAGGTCGTATGATAGTTAGGTCGGAGGAGTTTTGGAACGACCTAAGGAAGCTAGCGGGTTAACGAGTTAAGGTGATTAGCGACTTAAGGTGTTGAGCGACCTAATGTGGAGGAGCGACTTAAGGTAGTTAGCGGGTTAAGGATTCTAACGACCTAGTGGGGAGCGACCTAATAGTTGTAGCGACCTATAGGAAGTAACGACCTAGTGGATGGTATGTGTTGTAGTTAGGTCGCTGAGTCGTGTGAACGACTTAGTGATGGTTCGTGGCTTCGTTGAGTCGTTGGGTCGGTTTAGTGTTAGGTCGTGTAGCCCTACTAAGTTGTAAGTCGTTTCCCAGTTGAGTCGTTGGGTTCGATAAGTCGTAAGCCGTTGAGTCGTAGCTCGTGTATGAGTTAGGCCGCGCATAGGATAAGTCGCTAGGTTGTAACTCGCGTGCAAGTTAGGTCGCGAACATGTTGAGTCGCGCGTGTTGGGACGTTGTGTCTTAGGTCATTAGGGGCTTGAGTCGTGAGTCGTGCATACCTGTTGAGTCGTTGACTCGAGTCTATAGGCTACTTGTAGTGTTAAGTCGCGGCCCTTGTTAGGTCGTAAGTCGTTAGGCCGTGTTGGTAAGGTCGTTGGGTCGTGTGGGGCTGTTAGGTCGTAGGTCGGCCATAGTTAGGTCGTGAGCGACCTAAAAGCGAGCGACCTAAGGGGCGTTTCAGCCTATAAATAGAGGGGTTTGGCTCACTTTTTGGCACCGGATTTTGAAGCAACGAAGTGCTGCCATTTTGAGAGCTCGACTACAACATTTCTTCATCTCCTTTTCTCCATTCCAATCTAGTTCTAACATCCATCCAAGATCGAAGATTCAAGGGCCAAAGTTGAAGATCGTCATCCGTTCGAGTGAGATTTCATCGATTGAAGCGAGATTTTTGCCGGATCAAGCTTGGGTATTTGCTGTCCAGATCTGAAGTGGGTTTCTTTTGAAGTGTTTGGGTGATTCAGTGAGTGGTAGTTATCTCTCACGCGGACCCAAAGGAGTATGTTGGATTGGTGGTTTGTTGGAGTGTTGTAGATAGTGATTTTATGCATTTTTCCTTAGATCCAAGTGTAGATCCATTACTTATGAAGATGTTTACTTATGCAAGTTCATTTACCAAGTTATAGAGACAAAACCCATGTTTTATATTTGATAGATCTATGCTAAAATCCATGATTTCATGTATGTTAGACCTATGCTCATTTATTTACGAAATTGCCACTAAAATTAATATTGCTTATTAGATCTTGTTTGAATGCTTGATTGTTTGGATGTATGATTGATTTGATTGTTTCAAGTTAGCTAGTGGTTGATTTGGAACAAGATGGTTGAGGATGATTCAAAAGCTAGTGGAAAGGCTCTTGAATGGTGAAAGCTGCTTGTGGCATATGAAGCGGATGTTGAAGCTCATATGTATGGATTAGATGATGTTGAGATGGGACTTTGCCATGATGCGATGAGGCAAGCCATGATGTTGAGATGAGACTTCGCTATGATGCGATAAAGCGAAGCATGATGTGAGATAGCCTTGGTTTAATCCAGACGGGATCATCCCAAGCATGTTGATAACTCGATGATGCGATGCGAGTTGATGATAATGGTTAGCTTGAGAGGCGCTTGAGGTAGTATGAAAATAGTCGTCAAGGAGGATGACTAGGAGGCTGAGATCTCATCGTTGTTGAAGGTTCTAGCATGCTCAAAGCAAGAGTACGTTGGAACGGGCTGCGACGACGTTCCAAGCACGGGCTGCGACGACGTGCTAGTACTCTGGGTAGTTGCAAAAATTCCTAGGCACGGGCTGCGACGACGTGCGGAGTTATGTCTAGAACCGGGGTTACCATTAGCCCTTGACAGGTGGTCATTCAACTAACGGTGAAATCAAGGCAATGATAACAGTGATAGCCGGAGTCATGGATGTTTGGACGTTTGGTTGTATCATCATTCGGTCTCAAGAGCGGTGTTTTCCGGGTGCTTATCTGATCTTGGTTTAGGCCTTGGGGGTTTGTATTTGGAAAACATCGACCTTGACTCGAATGATTATTGCTTTACTTTAATTGTCTGCCATGTTATGCTTGCTTCTCCTTAGTGTGTCTGGGGGCTATCACTGTAGAAGGAGGTGGAGTGGGATGGTTTGGTTCCTATTCCTTTTATCCTTTATGCTCTTTTGGTATGTTTGATAGTTGATTTACTGCTCACTAAGACTTTGTCTGACTCAAGGTTTTATGTCTCCTCTTATTACCTTGGGCTGTTCATCCATGTTGGGATGGGCAGACTAGGTGACAGGTGGCAGGTGCTGATCTTAGTGGCTCACGCTGATGATGACGAAGACGAGCAGGAGGCTTTACATATTATTTTAATATTCTATGTACTGGATATTCCGCTGTTTGTTGATTACTCTGAGTGCTATGTAGTGAGGCTTCTTGTATTCATGATTCAGACTATGTATAAAGCTATTACGATTAGATGATGATATTCTGTTCTATGGGAGCTTCACTATATCATATTTCTCTATTGTATTTTATCCATGCGCTGTGAGTTTTACGATAGAGTCTGCGATGTTTATCTTACCCTTGACTATCGTCCATGGCTGCCTGGCACACTTTCAGCGCATTATTTCCTTGTTTTGGTGCGGGAGTCATGGGCGGTCGTCACAGAGTCGATATCACATAGATGAGGTCTAGACTAACCTTGCAGACAAAGAGATATGTGTGAGTCGAAATCACACAAATGGTGTCTAGTCTAACCTCGTAGACAGAAAAGATATGTGTGAGTCGAAATCACACAAATGGTGTCTAGACTAACCTCGCAGATAAATAGGTGTGAGTCGAAATCACACAGATGAGGCCTAGTCTAACCTTGCAGTCAAAGAGACATCGCACAATTGCTGGTCTAAATCATAAAAATGATCGTCATGATCACCGAGGAGTGTCAATTACACTAAGTTAGTAAATATAAAAGTTTAGCTTCATGTCCCATAACCACTTGCTTAACTGAAATATTTAGGAACAAACTGTAAATCTTCACTAGGAAATTGTCACAAAAGATTCAATCGAACAAGTCCAAGAATTAAGCGATGAAGCAAACGCAAGAGTTTCATACCACTTGTTTTACTAAGTCGTTTAATTAGATTTCTCATCCGAGTGAGGTAAAGGTTTGTATATACTAGTAGATTGGAAAACAGTTTAAGAAACGAGCTTTGTAATAAAATAGTGTTGAAATCATTTTGATGAAAGAGTTTTGATATTTACTACTAGTATTGAAACCTTTATATTTTTAAAGTGACAAATCATAGAAATGATTGTAGAAACAATCAATCGTCAAAATTCACATTCGAAGACGTGAATAAAATCCAATGAAATCGATTACAGAATCCATCGAAGTGGATATTCCAAAAATGGCGAAGAAAATTTCATCAAGGTTAATAATAAATGATAACAACAAAAGGGAATCATCACGAATCGACTAAAGTTGGAAATTCAAGCTAAATAGGAAAATAGGCAAAAGACTACAGATTCAGACGTCTAAAATCAAGGATTCAGACGTCTGAATCTGGAAAACCAAAAGTTTTCCAGAGTATATTTCAGACGTCTGGACCCTATATTTCAGACGTCTGAAATAGGCAGTTTTTAGCCTATTTCCTTTCTGGTCCAAAACGAACCAATTTAGACGTCTGGATAACATGATTCAGACATCTGAATCCTGGGGAATTAAAATTCCCAGTATAATATTCAGACGTCTGAATACTACGTTTCAGACGTCTGAAACTGGGGTTCAGGGCATTCCCTGAACCTAGGCCAAAAATGGCCGAATGAATATCGGAAGCGATTCGGACGAGCAAATGACGACTAAGGATTTATGCCACGCGACAGCCCAGCCTTAACGGCTCTTCGATACGCCTCAAATATCAGTGTCCAAATATCCGTAATAGGATTTTCATAAATTGGACCAAAACACCAAAAATTGGAATATACACAAAATCAATCAAAACCAAAGTCAACTGCACAAGAATAAGTGTTAGGAATTCATACCTAACAATCAAAGATAATTATAGACAAAGATGTGAGAGAAAAATCTCACCTTTGAACCCAAACAAATGCAGAAGAAGCTTGAAAGCAAAGGGAGAATCAACCACTCTTCAACACAACTCAGCCGAGCTTGAATCTATGCTAAAAAAGAAGAACATTCCCAAAGTTAGGCTTAGGAATTTCTGAAATTCAAGAGAGAAAGAGTTGGAGAAGATGAAGAGAAGGCTTACCAATGGGTTCTTCTATTAGTTTGGAGCTAGAGCTTGATTTGCAAAAGAATACTAGGGCTTGAATTTAGATTTCCCATTCCAATCTCCAATGTTATAAAAGCTTGAGTATTAGGAAAACAGAAAGGAAGTAAATGAAGAGGAGAGGGTTGGGACTGAATACATAAGTGGAGTTATTGTGCTCAGCACAAACCAAAGCCCTAAGTAAAAAGTGGCAAAATTCCTCTAACTCCAAACATATCAAACTTTATACTCAAAAAGATCGCAAACGGCGTTTTGAACTCAATGGAAGTGGACCCTAGTCCTAATTCGACCGTATGAAAAAAGTAGCTTTTCGGACTAAATTTCGAGTATCGATAAAATATTTAAATAAAATATTTAAATATAAAATCGAAAAATATGCGGGTTGTTACACAATGTGTTTTTGAGATTGTTATAATTGAATGAATGAACTTAGGAATGCTACAACCTTGGAAACGAATGTTATTTTTGGAAGATATTGACATTGAATTTAAATGGTTTAAATGAACATGTTTTGATTTGAAATATAAACCATTTTGAAATTAATACCACGAGTAATAATAACGTTTGGTTGTTAAAGAGGCCGGGATCGGAAGTTGTCATACTCTCTCCCAACTCCGAAAACCACGTTAACAACCGTGTACGTGGTGGAGATTCTAGAATGATGTAGGATGGTGGCGACGTTCTATTGAGGTATGTACGTGGACCCGACTCCCGTGAGTTTGCATAAGGTGGCAATAACAGGAGTGATTCCGAGCTAGTGAGGTAGCTCCTCTTATCAGACACACTTCTTCGTACGTCATTCAATTACTTTGTGATTGATATGGTGCATATCTTTGATTTGAGAGTGTGGCTCGAGGTGGGCGGTAGTGGCTGCTATACGTAACCATCAGCCAGGATGCGTTATTGGTTTATCTACCCTGGCATTGCCTCGTTGTGCCGTGTCACCTACCTGAGCATACCTTGTACGAGTTTTGATTTGCGCCGTACTTATGAAGTATCCTCAGGTAGCCTCCCGATCATGAGGTATTACGGTACTGTATAGACTATTGGCACTACATATGTGTTAAGGTGGAAAATTTAAAGCCTTAATGCTATTTTTAAGTAAGTTACTGTAGACACTATTATAATAGCATATATTACAACATAATAAATAATCTAAAGGATCCTTAAAGGATGGTTGGCCCCAAGCATCCTTTAAGTTACTTGTGCATATATATTACAGTTCACTTGAGTTGGTTTACATTGTTTAAGTATGTATGTCCTGGCTCGAGTGTTTTCTGTTTTGCTTTATGCTCGGGTAAGCCTGAGTATCAGCTTTGGATTTCACCTTCTAGAGCTAGAGGATTTGCTGGAGTTTATCTATCTATCTAATTGTTATATATATTTCCTTTTAGTTTTTCTATTCAGCTTATGTATTAGTGAACATTTATGTATTTAGGATTTCTGTTGTATTTACTTTCAGACTTTGGTATTTTGTACTCGTTTTGAGACTATGTTTGAGACTGTGTTGTAGTAGCTTCATGAACTACTATAGTTATTTTATTTCCGCTGTGAGTTATTCTGATTTATATGTGTCTATGACTCAATGATTGGTTTTATTTGCTCCAAATTATATGACAATCTACTGTTTGAATTATTAAAGTCAGACATGTGTGGTTTTGTTGACAACTTGAATGGTCCAAAATAGTGGGTCATCATAGTTTATTTGATAATCTGTGATAAATTATATTGGTGATTGAAAATATTGGACGTTGAGATTTTATTGGCTCGACTTCCTTGCTTCCTATGGCTTTGATAACAAGCTATAACGCCCCACCCCAAGACCCACGTTAACAAAGAGTTTTACTGGGTAACACTGTCTACTGATGCAGAGAGTAGGGCTGGATAGGAGTGGCTTTTAGCCCGATTTGGGGCTAGAAACACCTGCTAAAACCATAAGAGAGACATGCAAAGAGAAAAAACAGTGAAATGACAGAAAAATTACTGTAAAAGAGTTTAGTAATGGAACCAGTAATATTCGGAGTTGTTTACCTTCTCTAGCTCTTAATCTTGCAAAAAGACTTAATTTTGTTGAATTAAATTGAAGTTTTGTGAATGCTTGTGGAGATTTGTTAATTACTGGCTGCCATTTTTTTCTCTGGTGTTTGAGGAAGAATACCGAGTTATCAAAAATATAGTTATCAAAAATATATAGATTGTATTTTAAAAGGCAAATAATAAGTAGAATTCTTAAGTAAATAATTGTAGAGGTTCAGATAAATAAATTGGAAAAGGATAAAAGATGATTTATAAATTCTAATAAATAAATTCCAAATATGGGAAAGGAGATATTTGAATATATAGGAATAAATGAATTTTTAAACATAAGTGTTATTATTTAATAAAATAAAGAATTTTTTTAATTAAAGTTTAAAATTGATTGGAAAAGATAAGAAGAAATTGAAAAGGTATGAAATTGGAATTTTCAGTTTAAATAAGATTTTAAATCATATTAAAGAAGCTAAATCTGAAATTAATGGGTTTGGAAATAAACTGAGTAAGTAAAGGAATTTATTTTTAAGTGGAATAGATTTGGAAATCGATTTAAAAATAGATTAAATGTTGAAACTATGTTTTAAAAGGAGGATGAGACTATGGAATTTATAAACTAGGTTTATAAAGTGAAATAAGATATCAATGCATATTTGGAAGTATAAATTCATGATGGGAATTTATAAAGGAATGGGTAATTGGTTTTAAAAATAAATAGTAGTTTAAATTTTAAAGGTGTGAAATGGAAGATGTATTTTCCTGAAAAGTCGAGTATGTTTTCAAAGTAGATTTTTAAGTCTAAAAGCGATTTTAAAGTGGGTTTTAAAGATTGTTTCAGAAGAAATATTATTTAATGGTTTTAAAAATTTTAAACGTAAATATTTATTAAGATTATTTATATAAGTAAAGTATTTTAAAAGTTTTAACTAGTATTATTATTTAATGATAATTATTTAATATTTATACCTTATAGTTTTTATTTTAAATTAGCTTTGGCTCAAGTTTTACATGATAAATTAGTATAAAATTTCATAACTAGTATTTTAAATAAAAGTTTTAAATAGTTTTATTTAAGTTTTACATGATAAACAATATTTATAAATTTATTCCGCAAGTGAAAGCGATTTGGAAACTGTTTTCAAAGGACTGAAATGTAGAAAGATATTTTGCAAGGATATTTTGAATAATAAACAATTTGGAAAATTATTAAGGTTGATAATTGTTTATGAATGTTATTTGATAGTTAAATAACCGATTATCAATATTGGCTAATGCGTTAATCGTTTCGAAGAGACCAGGATCGTGATTAATTTCCCAAAAAGAACTTCGATCCATTTTTAACATTTTCCTGGGGAAGACAAGAGCTTGAAGACGAATATGGAGTAGTGAAGTGCAAGGGCTAATCGCTACTAATCACGAGGGTGGTTCGAAAATGGATGTAGTAGAAGTAATGCCTTCAATTCCATTTAGACCCGGAATGGACTTATATGGATGAAAGCTTTCAGAACATCGTCAGGAGGACGATGAGCGTTCTAAGTGAATATGTGCTAAAAAGGTAACGCATAGCCTCGAGACTCATCAACGGGGAATGGCTAAAATAGGGAGGTACACACAAGGCTTAGTGGCTAGCAACCAAATACGGTAAGATCATCCCTATCTAGAGGTCCCTTTATTTCAGCTGTGTAGGCAGTTGCTGATCCCAGCCGTGAGGTGAACTTATTTGGACTATCCAGTAAGGGGTAGCTTCGGTGTTGTGATGCTGGGGATAAGGGTGGATCCTTGGTACGGTGATCTAGACCACGTACTTTAACGGGCGGTACCCAAGTAGCCGTGCCATTTTATGGAAACCAATCTTCAATAAGCGCCTGTACGGTTTTGATTGTGCCTAACTATGCTGAAACGTGAGATGAAATCATTTCATCTAGATTTTATTTTACTTTCTATAGACACTGTTATAATATCAGATGGATTTAATATAAATGTTTTGGTTATTGTTAGGTAAAAACCCGGCATGTTTATTTGTGGCGTGGTCTTACGAGATACCTTTGATTTCAAAGGATTTGAAAATTTAATAATCTGATTGAGTGTATTTTCTCACACTGATTTTCCAGATCGACTCGGGTGTTATTTAATGCTCGGGTCGGGCCGAGTATTATAGATACAGGAAAGAATGCTTGTAGCTCAGGAGACGAGCTGGATGGCGAGACGTATCACATGTATTTGATGAATATTCCACTGTGTTTGATTAACCGCATAGTCAGTCTTGTGAGGATAGGTTATGATAACTGTCCAGTTGTGTACTATAAGTTTTGTTGTTCTCTGATGATATAATGTATAAACAGATATAGTTCTTTGTTTAAAGATTAGTTATTATCTATTATATATTGTTCCGCTGCGATGGTGAGACTCTGATATTGTTTCTATTTTCTTCTTCTACCTCCTTCTTCTTTAACCCTAATGGTTTGTGCTTCCGTTCACTTTGAGTTGATATAATGGAAAATAGTGTCGAGTCAAGGGGTATGGGTTTACCGGTTGTTACAATATCACTTTCAAATTCATATTTCCAAAAATAGATTAAATCCTCATTTAAAATCATCATATTCCTTAAATACGTCATTTATGTTATGACATCATTAAACTTTATTGCTTAAAAACTAAGGCTTTATGTATAAACATTTCCACTTCACACCATCTGAAAATTTAAAAATAATTTAGAGAGTTATAAATGGTTTAATTAGTTTATAAAGTTTTAAATGGAGATAATAGATTGAATAAGTTTAAAATAGATTAAAATAGACTAAAGTACTTTAATTAGATTTAAAATACTTTTAGTGGTTTAAAATAGATTAAATAGGCTTATTATGGATTAATTGGATTTAAAATAGATTAAGTGGATTTAAAATGGATTCATAATTAAAATAAACTAAATAGTTTAAAATAAATTAAAATAGTTTGAAATTGATTAAAATAGTTTAATATAGTTTAATCAAGATTAAATGATTTAAAGTAGATTAAAATATATTAAATATTAAATAAATTTAAATAGATTAAGATAGGTTAAATAGGTCAATTAGTTTAAAATAGGTTAAATTAGATTAAAACATATAAAATAGTATAAACTGATTAAGTTGGTGTAAAATAGATTAACTTACTTTAATAGTTGGAAATCTTAAAATTAGAATTTAAAAAATATTTACAGTTTGTATTGAGATAAGAAATTTTGAAATTAACATCGTATTTAACCATTTCTTCCATTCCACATTTTAATAACTTAATTTCGATAAATGTCGTTTATACTTCAATTACAACTTTAACATTTCAATTTAAACCAATTCCAATTTCAACATTTAAAACTTGGATTTCCAAAAATAATTCAGTTTGTAAAATCAAGTTTTCTTTAAATATCATTTAACTAAATTCAAAATTTATGTATTTAAAATCGCTTACTTTGACCAATCCTGTGTCCTTATATAATTCTCTATCCTATTGTTAAGTGATACAGATATTTATCATTTTAATCCATAACTTAAAATTTTACGGGTATATATAATTCCAACCCGAAATCCCAAAATTAAATTTCAGTACATGAAATCGCTCGACTCTATCATTTCAACCAAAAACGATTTCTCCCTAATCTGATCGTCCGGGTATGTATCATTTCAGCCCATAGGGAACTTGCAGTGTTACAGAAATATAAATTTTAACATCCAGTCATCCAATATCAAAAATCAAACATCCATCAAAATCATCATCCAAATCAACCAATAAACATCAATAGCTAATTGATTATCAGTAATAAGTATAAACTAATGAATTAAAATTTAATATTAAATTAAATGATGATTAAATGCAATAAAAGTCATATTTAACCGGAATGACAATTTAAATATACCAAACATCAGTCAATCAATTTCTATTCACATCATAAATTTAATTTAACCAACATAAGATAATTTAGTAATTATGCGTGGGTTAAAACATTCATCTTTGATTTTAGCCCATAAAAATCCAAACTGACGCGCAAAAACTCAAATGTCTCCAAATTCACTAAATCAATTTAAGATTATCCGGAATTTAAAATGAATCTAATAGAAGAAATCGCGCATGCATCAAATTTTATATGCAAAAGATATTCATGTTATAAAATATATTATTAAAATAATAATTAATACGCATAAAAAATAACCAAATTTAATACTTACGTTTCTCTCAAGATGAGGCTTAAGAAAAAGATTGAAGAACAACTAAGACGAGGATAGGATATGTGTAGAAAAATTAAAAAAATCATGTTTCATAAAGGAAAGCTTTTGGATTTGCAAGAATAAGAGCTTTTGAATGTGGGGTGTTAGGAGAAACAAAACACAACTGAATAAATAAGTCATGGGTTATTTAATTAGGAAATGAAGGTGGAGGGACAAAAATAAATACCACATTTCATTTTGAAAGCTCCAGGCATTAATAATGCATAAGAAAATATACATAGGAATGGAAAAGTTTGCAAACCAAAGGAAAGTAAAATTTTGTATACGTGAAAATGAGGTGGAAAGAATTAAATACAACCAAAAGTCTAGGCTCAGGTATTAAATAGTAGGAGAAATGAACGAATCAAGTATTAATAACTACTTTAAAACGTTCATGCAACAATTAATAACAAAAGACATGAAGAGACCATGTACATCGCACAACCTTTTGAAATTCAATTTTTTAAAAGGTAACTAAATTAAATTCATTAACTCAAATAATACAAATTTGTACGCATTTAGGTTCTTTTACCTACGCATAATAACATTTTTACACCTACCTTAAAAATGAAAACGTTCAATTTGGTTTTCCCAAAACGACCTTTTATTTCCACTAAAACACCCTTTTTGTATAACACAAAACATGTGTTTATTTTATTAAAACTATTTTTTGCAATCAACGTTTTCTTTCCGTTTAATTGAAATATTTGAATTACATTGATTACAATTACTTACAAAGCTAAATTTCAAAACTGAAAACTAAAATGGATGAAAAATAGAACAATTGTTTATTTAAACACGTTTATAAATTTGATGTTTATACACTAGAGTAATAAATAGCTTACTAAAGTAGATTATTTTTCTATTCCTGTAATCAATCTGTAGGCTAAAACACAATTCAAATAAACATATATTTCTTCCTTTAAAATCAATCATTATATTCTTTGTTTTAATGAAATTAAACCTACATTCACAACTAAAACATTCATTGTATTTGTTGTAAATGTTCTTTTCGTTAAATCAAACTTTCCTTATATTTTCAAAAACTACAAGCCACTTCTAGTTACACTTATTAATTTACAGTTTAGTATTCTCTCTCCTATTAATTGAAAATTTTCAATTACATTAATTTCAGTTGATTAAGTTTCAAAATGGACTAAACTGATGTAATGAGAAGTAGAATAATTATTTCTTATCTAACAGTAATTTAAACATATTTATACACTATTCGATAAAAACGGTAATTTGATATTTCTTACTGAATAATAGTTTCTCATCTCTACAATCAATCTTTCAGCTGCCAAACATTTCAAATAAATAAACATATGTTTACTCCTTTACTTAACTTATTCATTTTTATTCTTTTATTTCGATTTACACTCTTACTATTAAATCAGCCAATACCTTATGAAATTATTAACATAGGTTTCTTACATTAACCATATATTTAATTACGTTAAATTCCAATTAATTATATTGTAATTCCAGTAAATTGGTTTAATTAGATTTCAATCTTTTTATTCAATCAAACATTACTCAATGGGCATTGTTAATCTTGGTTTGTATCTTATTACGTTAATATTCTCCAATTTCATCTTAGTTTCCATTAACGCAAAATTTAGTTAAATTTATTGACATTTATTTCCAATTTTTTTTCAAAAAGTTAAATAAATAGGTAACAAATAACAGTTGTCACATTTAGCTTAATTTAATCTCATTTATATGCTGATTGTTTACAACAAATGTTATAATTATTTACACAACACCAATTTTATTCAATTACAATTTATTACTGTAACATCCCGGATTTTTTAAGCCATTGAATTTGAACATTTAATTCATTTTAAATGTTAATGTGGATTCTTAATTGATTTTGTAATGGATGGATTCGGGTTCAATCAATGAAATAAGCTATAATTTTTAATTATAGTAATTTCGGATTGAATTTGAATAAGGGAAAAATATAATTAAATATTCGGGATTTAGATAAAGGGTAAATCTGGATGTAAATAGTGATAAGAATAGTTTTAAAAATTTATTTTGAGTTATTTGAGTGTAAATAGTATGGTGGGAATTTTAGATGAATTTTTAAGTTGATAAGTTAATATTTGGGGTTTTATATTATTTTAAAAATGAATTTATATTATTAAAATGCAATTAATCAGATTTTGGGTCCGGAATGAGCTAGAATGATATTTAATGTGATTATAAATTTTATGTAATTTATTATTAAGTTATTATAATTTTAAAAGTAAAATTTTAAGCATTTTCGACAATTTTGAAAATCGCTCGATTTGATAGACGAGTTAAAATAGCCTTCCGGTACACAGTCTCAGAATTCGACAAAACCAGTTCCATTAGATCCATAATAGTTATTTATTATTGGATTTCAATTTTCGTAGCTATCGGAGTTGTCCTTTGACCGTGGCAGCTCGAAACGCATGGAAATCGATTTAACCGATTTAATTTTAAATTGATCGTTTAATTCCGTAACTCGCATATACGATCAAATTAGCTTACGAAACGTGTTCCATTGTGTCCAAAACGCGGAAAAACCTTAGGAACACCTATTGGAAGGTAAGAATTGGAGTTCGTTTGCATAAGTTGTAGAAATTTGAGGAACGAGATTAAATTAACATTAAATAATATTATATATATTTATATTCATTCCTAATCCCTAGCTAACCGTGAGCCGCCGTTTCTTTTATCTTTAATGGCCGGAAATGCTTTTTATTTTTCTTCAATTATCGGTCAATCCACGCTTTGATTGAAGAAACTCCCAACTAGGAAGTTGTAGATCACCTCGATATCTACCCATCCAATGGTAGATCTTGCCTATCGTCGCCGTATGGAGCCGGAAAGGGGTCGTGAAGAGCCGACGTTCGTCCTCGTTCGCGCGCAGTTCCTGATGAATTTGAGGCACCGAGTTCGAGGCACTTTCGGCTATGGGTGGGCGTCACTTAGGGCTTCGATATAGGCTTGGTTGATCGGCCTCTAGCGGAGGGTGGGGGTTGCGTTCGAAAACCCTAGAGCACGTAAATTTGGGTTCTTCGACCGTGGTTATCCTGGAGACGATCATGTTAGGAAGGAGAATAGTAACGACCGTGATTACTTCTTATGTGATGTATGGCGAGATCTTTTATTTGATAATTAATAATAAAAGAAGGTTAATTGTTTATATAAATTTTAGTTCGAACTTTAAAATTTAATATCTCACGCATTTTAATCAGATTTCGACGAAACGAGAAACGCCGGAATCGCAGAGACGAGTAACTCGTAGTGCAGCAGTTCGAGAATCATTCCGGGCAAAGTAGAAATTTTGAGTTAAATCGAACGTCGTTCGGTTTAATTTAAATTTCGAACGCTCGACGAAAGCGTAAGGTGAGTTATTCTCACTCACATCTGGATGCTAGCTAATTTAAATAGATTAATAATAAATATCTGTGTGATTGATTGAATATAATGGTTGTTTTCAGTCTGGATTGATATTTATATATGTGATGTGCTAATATTTGTGGATGTAGGGAAAATAGGTTGGAGGGATCCAACGGGATTCCTCACAATATAGTGATTATTTTTAGAATCGATAATGCAAATTATTTGTATGTTGTGATTGATAAATCTGAAATTAAATTGTACTGTGAAATTATTGTATAAATTATAATTACAGAATTTAATTATGAATGGATTAAATTGGGTTTTTACAAAACAAAATAAATTGTTAATAATAGAATTTCAAAGAATAAAATGCGAAACCTGATTTGGATGGAAAATGTAAAGTTGGTAAAATTGGGATTTGAAATACAGTGGAAATTTACCGATCGACAACCGTAAAGCGTAGATTTATGGAAATGAATTCTATGGAAACTACAATTTGGTTTAAAATAACGATGGGTTATTTTAATAATGAATAGTATTATCAGAAAAATTAAAATATGTTAAAATGAAGCTTCCGACTTTAAATTAACAGTTTTAAATGTAAATGGAATATTTTAAAATGCCATTTTTCATTGGGATTTTATTTAAGTAGAATTTAAATATGGTTTTTCATTGAAAAATTCTCCAAATTTATTTTATTTAAAAATGATTTAACACCTCTATTTCAAAAATGAATTTCCGGATATGGGAAATTGAGTTTGAACTTCGGATGAAGATATAGAGAAGTATGGAATTGGGAATTTATGTTGTAAACATAAATTGAATTGAAATAAATCGGTTGGATTTATATGAAGTATACTTTGGGATGTTTGAACGGGAAAGTGTTTTCCCGGGAAAAAAAACCAAGTTAGTGTTTTAAAGGATTTATTTAATTAAAAGTTAAAGTTTAAATTGTTTAAAGAGTAATTTTATTTTAGAAATGGTTATTTTAAAGAAGAAATTAATAAACTTTGTTTTATAATTATTTGTTTTAAGTTATTGTTAAAGGTTAGTATTATTCTTTTAAACTCCACTTTTAACTTTAGTAAACAAAACCCTTATTTAAATCCAGTTTATATCTATTAAATAATGCTATTTAAAATCGTTTTGAAATTATATTTTGAGTAAATAAATAGAAATAATTTTCATATTTTAAAGTATATTTCAGCATAAAGTATTTTAACTGTTTTTTTTTAAACACAAATGTTTAAGCTTGGTCTTTCCAATGGGAATAAATGGTAATGGGATTTACCGTGAAAAGGAAGATTTTTTGGGAATTTTTCAAAATGAGTTTTGAAATGTGGAAAATATATCTTTTAAAGATATTGGAGGGAAATAAATAATATGAGATTACTTATTTGTGTGATTGGATGTTTTTGAACATTAATTGATAGCTAAATCACCGACTATCAATATTGGACAAATGCGTTGATCGTTTCGAAGAGACCGGGATCAAGATTTAATTCTCGAAAATCACTTCGATCTGGTTTGTACGTTGCGTGAAAACGTGTTCGGAGTTGAAGATGGAGCGGTAAATTGCAAGGGCTAGTCGCTACTAATCCTGAGGATATTTCCAAAATGGATGTAGTAGGAATAGTGCCTTCGGTTCCGTTCGAACCCGAGACAGACTTGTATGGACGAATGCTTTCGGAACATCGTCAGGAGGGAGATGGGCATTCTAAGTGAAACGTTCTTAAAGGTAACGCTTAGCCTCAAGCCTCATCAAATGGGAATGACTGAAAATCAGGGGATATGCAGCAAGGCTTCGTGGGTAGCCCCCATTGGAGAGTAAGGACATCCCTGTCTAGATGTCCCTTTTATTTCGGCTTAGTGGTGCGGTTGCTGATGCCAACCGCGGGGTGATCTTATTCGGAACTGTCCAGTAAGGGATGGGTCCGGCCTTGTGTTGCAGGGAATCCGGAGTGGTCCTCGGTACGGTGATCAAGGCCCCGTACTGTGACAGGTGGTACCCTAGTGCCTAGTCATTGTTGGAAATCCATTCTCCCTACGAGCCTTGTACGAGTTTTGTTTGTTTTACCCACTTTTGTGGCTAGTAGCTGGAATTTAATAGATGTAACAATTTCAGCTATTTTATAAGTATTTGTAAATAGACCCTATTATAATATTAGAGGATTTCTATAAAAAGTGTTTTAGCTATCGTAAGGTAAAAACCCGATATGTTTATTTGTGGCGTGGTCTTACGAGATGCTTTTATTTTCAAAGGATTTTTGAAAACTTTAATAACCAATTTGGATCATTATTATCAGCTGGTATTCCAGAATGACTCGGGTGTTATTTCATTATAATGCTCGGGTCAGACCGAGTATTATTTGTTCAGGATAGGTTGCTATGGAGCAGGAGAGGAGCTGGAGTCCGTGACGTATTATCTATACTTATATACATTCCGCTGCTGTAATTGTATGGTATGTCTGATTGGTATTGGTTGATGTATGAGATACTCTGATGATGTGATGTATAAAATTGGTATAGATTTTATTTTGTGTAAAGATCTATTATTTACTATTATATTTTACTCTGCTGTGACTGTGAGATTCTGACATTGTTTAGCTTCTTCTTCTTCTATCTCTTCTTCTTTAATCTCTAATGGTTCGTATTTCTGCTCCACTTGAGTTAATTGATGTAGGATAGTGTTGACTCAAGGGGTGCGGATTTGCGGGCTGTTACACTTGGTATCAGAGCATAGGTTAGCGACAACCTAGGCTTTGGTGGGGAAATTACTCATTAAACAGAGTCAATAGTACTCCATAATGTGTTTAGTGTAGTAATAGCAATGAGAGCGTACTTGTTAGTGCATATAAAAATGTTTTTATACTGTGTTGACTTATCGGTTGAGCGTTTATGAATTCTGGTCGGTGCGGGAAGTACAACTGTATTGATAGGGGTTTCTAAACTCTTCAACAAGATAAACCGACATGTTATTGTTTTAAAGTGGGTAAATGAAATAATTTTACCCAAATTATATTTTGATTTAAAAGAAATAATTTTCTGAAAATATTATATATTTGGATGATTGGTTGTTAATGTCTAAATCAAATAAGAATCTAAAATTTAATCTGAAATTTGAAATAGTTATAATGAAAATAAAATTCTACAAATATAAATTATATAAAAGGAAGAATAACTAAATTTGAATTGAACCATAATTTAAATCCCGGAAGTTTTGGAAAGGATTTTAAATGTAATGGAAATAAAGGTTTGGAAATTTAAATTCCTGGGAAAGTTTGAAATGTTTGCTAAAGTGTTTGAAGGGTATATTGGAATATTGATTTGGGAAGTATTTTTGAATGGGAACTGTTTTGAAATGAATTTGGGAAAGTAAGAAAGCATTGAATTCACTTCAGTCGCTGAAAAATAATCCTGATGATGCTGGCCACATCATTAGAATTCATTTTCGAGTTTCTAAGTGATGGATTGCTACCAAAGTGGTTGGTTATGGTATTGTTTGGATTTGTTGGGTATGCCAATTGTTTTTTAAATTTCAAGGGAGGAAATTTGTTTTTGTATAAACAAGTTGTTTTGGAAAATCTGGAGATTTGATTTGATATACCAGGGGAGTATGAGTTATGTATTATTTCAAAGTGGTTTTGAAATAAAACCGGGTAACTGAATTCTGAGAAAATTCTATTTAAATAATGTGAAGCTAAAATGGATCAACTATTGAATTTATTAGGTGAAGTTGATATTAATAAGGAAGAAATGTAAATTTTAATCTTGGATTAAAAATTTAACTTGAGTAAATGGAAGTAAATAAAATATATTGGAGGGAATAGGAAATTTAAATTTAATTTGGAATAAGTTAAATAAATTGAACTTAGAATTAAATTGATTTGGGTTAAATTAAAAAGTAAGTTGACTTTGAAATTGTGGGTCATTGACAAATAACTTATACCCATGAGCAATATAAGCTTTTAAGTAAATAAGTTGGTGAACTTATAAATAGAGAAATGGAATGATAATTACAAATGGGAGATAGTTGAATCGTATGGTAAATTCAAACTCAATCTAAAATGAAATATGAATTGAAATATGGTAGAGTGAGAGATAAAAAAATAATGTGAATGAACTTACAATAGAAAATAATTTTTGACTTTATTTATGGAGAAATAAAATTGAAGTGAAATGAAATACAAAATTCAGCTGCATTATAGGCATATTGAACGAAATTCAATCCTTATTTAAGTGGTAAGGAAGTGGAATGAATTTAATTTGGCTAAGCAAAATTTCAAGTAAGCTTGAAATAAATTTGGACAAGAATCGAATGGAATGGAAATTTAATTTGGTTGAAATGATGTTGAATGATGTAAATGCTCACTCAACTAAATTCAAAATGATTGTTTGGAAATGAATTTTGTGTAAGCTGAATTAAATGGAATTTGTATTGGCATGAATAAAATTTTGATAGTTTGGCCAAAATTTAGAAAGTAAATAAAGTCCAGTTTTGGAATGGAATTTAATTTTGGTAACAAATATTGGAAGTGTGAATGGATAATGGGATTAGATTATAATAATGATGATTTGATTTATAAATAAATTCAATGGAATGAAATAATTTAAGGTGGTCTCTTTGTTAATAAAATAAATCTAAAATGGATTGAATAAGTAAACAAAGGGTCGTTCGAATTTGTAAATGGATTGGAATTTGATTGAATGAGAATCAAAAGGAAATAAAATAAGATTGATATAAGAAGATAATGTAAATGTTGTGAAAGAACTTAAGCAACTTGAAAAAAAAATTGATTGTGAATAAGCTTTATTAAGTACTCTTGAATGAAATTTGTTAGATAATAAAATTGAATTGCAAGTGAAATGGTATTAATTAATTATTGTGATAAATTAAGGATGTATTGGTTGTAAATAATCCAGGATGGAATGAAATTAATATAAACCTGAATTGGTTAATGAAATAAAAATGTAAGAAAAATTTAATTTAACAATTGCATTGGAATAAAAATACTTGGCTTGTGAACTAGGCAAAATTGAATAAATTAATATAAATCTAAGTAGAATTAATTTTAATGGTTATAAGCTTAAGTGGTGGTTATTTGCTCGAATGATATGAAAATTGCATGTATTCGAAATTGAGTGGTTTAACAAGCAATTGAAATTGATTTTTGAATAAATTGATATGGATTGAAATAAAATTCAAAGAGTTTGTATATGGATGCAATTGAGTTGATTTAAAGAAGCAACTAACGATGGTTTCAAATTAATTAGATAAATGCAATCTAATTAAGTGATTTTGCATATGAATGGAAATGGATCATAAAAGAAATACAAATGTTTCAAGTTTAAAATAAAATTTGATTGTAAATCAAATTGGGAATGTAAGTTAAAGTAAAGAAATGTAAGTATGGCATATGTTAATCATATTGAAATAGAAATGAATTGGTTGTAATAAATATGAATGGTATATAATAAACTTGAATCTAAGTCATTCAAGTGAAATAAAATGAAGTTGTTTGGATGAAAGTAGAATGGCCTAAAATCTTAATAAATGGATTTGTGTATAAATGTAAGTGAGTTATAATAGAAATGCAAAGGTAACAAATTGAAATGAAATTTTCTCGGTGAATCAATTCGAAAATTGGTAGAGTATGAATTGAAATAGCGAAACTTGTATGTAAATCCTTTGTGTAAAATAAGTGGGATTTGGCATTAGAAAAGGAAACTTGATGCATGTTATAAAATATGGTTTACTTATGAAACCATGCAAATTGTTGATTTGATTATGAAATGGATATGTTTGGCTTACATTTATATTGGAGATGTTGTTCAAATGTTCATATCTTTGAAAACTGATGAGTTTGTTGAGTAAGTACAGGTACGGGAGGCGTTCGAGAGAGTTAGAGCGCGTATATGCATTATATATTAGCCGCTTGCTTTAAAATTTGCTAAAAAGGTACGCCTACGCAAATATAATTGGGAAATGATATATACATTATGATATATTTTGGTTTCCGACCATGTGGGCCGATGTATATATATTTGTTCGTATCGCGATATCGCAAAAGCTCCTCCGTGCAGGGGAGACTCTGCCAAAATTTTCTGAAAATTTTGGGAGTTAGAAAATTTTTGGAAATTTGAAAATTAAAATTAACTTGAAAAGCTGTTTTTGAGATAATGTTGAAACAAAAGCTTCCGAGTATAAATAAAGCTTATGAGTTTGGATTTGAGCTAAAGGGTTTTAGGAAGTGCATATAAGTTTTAACTAAAGAAGTTTTGGTTAAGTTATTGAGTGTAGGGGCATTTGTTTCATTAGCGAGAAGTTGATTTCAAATAACAATTGTAAATAAAGGATTTTGGATTAGGATTGAATTAGTAGTTTCGATTTGAAACAAAGGATTTGGGAAAAGTGAAATTGGGATTTTCACTAAGTAAGTTTTGCTATTGAGTGGGGAACATTCTTTCTAACTTAGCAAATTTCGGGGATGAAATTTTTATAAGGGGGAAGGAATGTAACATCCCGGATTTTTAAGCCATTGAATTTGAACATTTAATTCATTTTAAATGTTAATGTAGATTCTTAATTGATTTTGTAATGGATGGATTCGGGTTCAATCAATGAAATAAGCTATAATTTTTAATTATAGTAATTCCGGATTGAATTTGAATAAGGGAAAAATATAGCTAAAAATTCATGATTTAGATAAAGGGTAAATCTGGATGTAAATAGTGATAAGAATAGCTTTAAAATTTATTTTGAGTTATTTGAGTGTAAATAGTATGGTGGGAATTTTAGATGAATTTTTAAGTTGATAAGTTAATATTTGGGGTTTTATATTATTTTAAAAATGAATTTAATATTATTAAAATGCAATTAATCAGATTTTGGGTCTGGAATGAGCCAGAATGATTTTAATGTGATTATAAATTTTGTGTAATTTATTATTAAGTTAGTAAAATTTTAAAAGAAAAATTTTAAGCGTTTTCGACAATTTTGAAAATCGCTCGATTTGATAGACGGGTTAAAATAGCCTTCCAGGGCACAGTCTTGGAATTCGACGAAACCAGTTCCATTGGATCCGTAATAGTTAGTTATTATCGGATTTCAATTTTCGTAGCTGTCGGAGTTGTCGTTTGACCGTGGCAGCTCGAAATGCATGGAAATCGACCGATTTAATTTTAAATTGATTGTTTAATTCCGTAACTCGCATATACGATCAAATTAGCTTACGAAACCTGTTCCATTGTGTTCGGAACGCGGAAAAACCATAGGAACGCCTATTGGAACGTAAGAATTGGAGTTTGTTTGCATAATTTGTAGAAATTTGAGGAACGAGATTAAATTAATATTAAATAATATTATATATATTTATATTCATTCCTAAACCCTTGCTAAACGTGAGCCTTCGTTTCTTTTATCTTTAATGGTCGGAAGTGCTTTTTATTTTTCTTCAATTATTGATCAATCCACGCTTTGATTGAAGAAAATCCCAACTAGGAAGTTGTAGATCACCTCGATATCTACCCATCCAACGGTAGATCTTGCCTATCGTCGCCGTATGGAGCCGGAAAAGGGTAGTGAAGAGCCGTCGTTCGTCTTCGTTCACGCGCAGTTTCTGATGAATTTGAAGCACCGAGTTCAAGGCGATTTCGGCTATGGGTGGGCGTCACGTGGGGCTTCGGTATAGGCTTGGTTGATCGGTCTCTAGCGGAGGGTGGAGGTTGCGTTCGAAAACCCTAGAGCACGTAAATTTGGGTTCTTCGACCGTGATTATCCTGGAGACGATCATGTTAGGAAGGAGAATAGTAACGGCCGTGATTACTTCTTATGTGATGTATGGCCAGATCTTTTAGTTGGTAATTAATAATAAAAGAAGATCAATTGTTTATATAAATTTTAGTTCGAACTTTAGAAATTAATATCTCACACGTTTGTAATCATATTTCGATGAAATGAGAAACGCCGGAATCGCAGAGATGCGTACTACGTTGTGGAGCAGTTAGGGAATCATTCCGGGCAAGTGGAAATTTGAGTTAAATCGAACGTCGTTCGGTTTAATTTAAATCGAATGCTCGATGAAAGCGTAGGGTGAGTTATTCTCACTCACATCTGGATGCTAGCTAATTTAAATAGATTAAAAATAAATATCTGTGTGATTGATTGAATATAATGGTTGTTATCAGTATGGATTGATATTTATATATGTGATGTGCTAATATTTGTGGATGTAGGGAAAACAGGTTGGAGGGATCCAACGGGATTCCTCACAATATAGTGATTATTTTTAGAATTGATAACGCAAATTATTTGTATGTTGTG
Organism: Allium cepa; assembly: GCA_030765085.1. Lineage (NCBI taxonomy): Eukaryota > Viridiplantae > Streptophyta > Magnoliopsida > Asparagales > Amaryllidaceae > Allium > Allium cepa. The sequence continues at coordinate 601,853,118 of CM060945.1, read as the reverse complement.
ATTGATAAATGTAACATCCCACCCTTTTGGACGATTTAAATCTACAATAAACCACACATGTCAACTAAAATCATTCAAAAGGTAAGACTGTTAATAGGGTAAATAAGAAAATAATAGAAAAGAAGGAAAGATAAAACACAGAATCTCACAGCGGAATGACAAAATATAAAAATCAAATAAACAGTTCATGAAGCTGTTTTACAAATAACATTTGATTACACCTTTACAATACAAATCAGAGTTATACATACAGTAGAAATAAATAAATAATGCAGCGGAACACATGATGTAGTGGAATAATTAATAATAAATAGTAGACTCGTCTACGTCTTCATCCTCCAAAATATAATGGTCTTCAATACACTAAAAAAGCTCAGACTGACCCGAGCCTAATAAAAAGACAAAACACTCGAGTCAGGACTAAAGGATCTTATGTAAGTCAAATCAAAATAAGTAGAATAGAAATATTACTATAATGGATTCAGAGATGTATAACAAGAATTTCGTCTCCTATCAAGTGTACAATGTGGATTTAATTATTTAAAAGATTTCAAACGATTCGAAAATACCAATCTTAATCATTTTAATTAAAATAGATCCGAATTTTAAATTTAAAACTTAAATCTTTCAAATAATTCAGTTCTAATAAATAATCCAAATTAAAGAAATTACATGGTTATATGTCATTTCAACCAGTATCCAAATCAAAATTTCCAAATCAATGGAAACCGCTCGAGTTATCATTTCAAACCATAGTGGTAACAAAGATATATACATAAATAAACATCCAATCATCCAAAATGACAACAAATAACATCCATCACAATCCAACATCCAAATCAGCCAATAAATCACAACAATCAACTGATTATCATTATCAGGTGTATAACTTGCAATTTATATTCATTATTAAATAAATGGCAAATTCAATTCAATAAAAATTCAAATTTAACTTAAGTGACAATCTAAAAATACCAAAAGCAATTAATAAATTTCTAATCACATTATAAATTTAATTTAACTAGCATAAGATAATTTAGTATTCGTGAGTGGGTCAAAACACTCACCTTTGATATTTAGAACACAAAAATCCAAACAAAGATGCCTTTTCCACTAGTCTCCAAACTCAGCCAAACCTATTTTATGTTATTAGGAATTCCAATACGAGTCCAAGGGAAGAAACTACGCATGTATCAAAGCTCGTATGAGGAAGATATTCAGGTTATAAGCATATAAAATAAAATAAAAATACATACATATTTAATTCTTAAAATAAGAAACTTTAATAACTCGCGTTCTCAAATTTGATGTACCCAAAACAAAGGCAAGAAGTGGAAAGCCAAAACCATTAAGGCTAATTCTCATTGTTCAATTTTTTTGAAGGCTTCTTGCAAAAGAAGGCAAGGCGATGAGGAAAGATACGGATGTGGTTAAGGAAGAAATGGATGCTCACACTTTTTTATTATTTTCTTTTTCTAAACATAGCTTCATTAAAATGAATTGGCAGCAATTAAGTAGAGGTATAAAGCTATGTTGACATTGAGACATTGAGGGAAACAAATAGAGGTATGATGTTTGAAAAATAAGAAATTTCTAGGGGAATGAATGATATATGATATAAAACAAAAGAAGAAAGGGAAGTGACAAATGAAATATGTATGGAAGGGACAAATAAAACAAAACTGTATGATCTAAGTAGATGCTTTGGGAAATAAATAAACGAAACGGAAGAATAAGAAAGGATATAAGTTCGCGTTTCAATTACATCAAAGAATTGCAATAAACCCAAATGTGGAAATGGTGGCAGGTGTATTGAATAATAAGGAAATGAAGGGACCACTTATGATCTAATTAATTGCATGATCCACTCAATTAAATATATTATCACTGAATATACCCTTTTTCACACTCGTTTACACATAATTAACATATAGTAAATAAATTTGAATACAATAACCAGTGTAACGTTACAAAAAAATAAAAGATGATCTAGAACTCAAATTCAAGTTTTTTTTTTCTTTCAAAATAATGTTTTTCTCATAAGGGAATTGCACAACCTAAAAAGCCAATTAAATTTAAACTTCAAGATTAGTGTTAAAATCACTTATATACAGCCTCAAATGTATACATAATGACCGTAAAATATTGTTTTAAAATTCATTTTTTTCCTCTTTATATAGAATTATTTTTACCTTAAAAATGAAAATGTTCGTTTTATTTTCATTAAAATGTTCTTTTTATTTTTTTACAATAATGTATGTTTCTTTTGTTAAATCCAAAAATTAATATTAATGTTTCTTTTTCTTAAAATTGAAAGATCCCAAATAGACATAATTGTAATTAATTTCAAAATTACACTTATAACGGATTATAACAAACGTACATTTCTTTCATTAAACGGCATTAATTTCAAATAAATTCTCTTTCCCTTTTATTAGAAGATTCCAAGTCAAATTAACGGCAATAAATTTATTAATTAATTTAAATTCCAACAAATACATATTTTGTTTTTTTAATCTTATTATTCAATCAATTATCATATTATATATATAATTAACGTTGGTTTACCATTTCATTACCTCAATCTTATATATTTATCACTTTAGTTCATATTAACTGTAGTAGGTAATTAGATTAACTGCAATTGATTTTCAATTTAATTTCAATGGATTAAATAAATAGGTGATGAATGACAAATGTTACCTTTTACTTACCTAATCTCATTTACAAGATTATTATTAACAACAAATGCTATGACTACTTACACAATCCTGATTATACTCAATTTTCCATTAATTTCATATAATTTCCCCTTTTATATAACATTTAATTCATTTCCTTATTTCAACTTATCATCAAATAACGTTACAATTATTTTAATCACTAACATACAATTCCAACATTAAACCCAACATTCAATTGCCTTAATTCAATTAATTACCCATTCAATATTAAAACGATAAATTAATGAGAAAATAGTTAATACAATCGTTTATACTAATAATTCATACCCCTTATCATATTATTTACAACCAAGGGTTATAATTTGCTTACCCAAAAAGGTTTTATATTCAATATTAACCTATTTCAATTAACTACATACAAGTTTACCATCTACATCATTTAATTTATTTCATTATTTACAATCATAACCAAGTCAACCTACATTGTATTTCAATTAGTTTGAAATTACTTTAAATATTTATCAGTAGCGTTCAGACAACACCACTGATTTCATATTCAGTATTAGCTTATTCGAATTGATTACATATAATTTCAACGTTCAATGTATTTCCTTATTTTTAGTTATAACTAATTATAACCTTAAAGTCACTTCAATTAACTGGAAAGTAGATTAAAATAGTTAGCAATTACCTTATATTAACATTATTAACGTTACATTCTAGTTATTCTTCCCCTTGTAACATCAAATTTTTTTTAGTTTTATTTCAATATAAAATTATAAAATGTTATTTAAATCATAATTTAATAATCGAAAATTATGGGTCACTCTCCCCTACTCAAAACTTTTCGTCCTCGAAAAGGGAAAACGAGGAAATTAGGAAAAGGAGAAAATAAGGAATCATTATATTTTATTCAAAGTATTCAATTTATAAACAATTAATTTTCATAACTAATTAATTTAAATAGAATATACAATTAATTACAAGTAATTCTTCATATTCAAGTCTACCAAATTTTGAAAATATTTCACTTTTCACAAAATTTCTAAGTCTAAAATTTACGAAAAATTTCGGCAGAGTCTCCTTTGTACGGAGAGGTCGCGGAGAAATAATAATATCTATAATCATCATATATATATATATCATATTAAAAAAATAAACATCCCAAACCATGGGAAACAATATAATATTACTAGAAACCTGTAATCCAAAAATATACCTATTAGTCGGGAAAAGAATGCTTAATTTATGAAACCAAAAGCAGTAGCTATTATTTCCATAAACTTGTACTTCACTTGTAAAATCCAAAGAAGTTAATAATACGTGAAAAGAGATATATTTAAGTTGCTTCAATTAATAACAAACAAATCAACACAATATAATAATAGTCACATGCAAACAAACAACATGACCATCATATGTAACAAAGGAATCAATCATATGTCCATAACAACCAAACTGATGATTTGTTCAGGTTCAGACATTTTTAATCGTACAAGATGATAAATAGACTATTAAGTGTACCCTATGCTCAATAGCCTTAGATAAATACTTGATATATTATCTATACATCCTTATAGAGTTAGAAGTATCCTTTCCTATCATCTCAAAAGCCAAAATAACCAATAATTTCAACACAATATTTAAGTTTATTCAATTGGTTTCTTTTTTTTACATCATTACTATTCTTTTTCTTCTCATATAACGTCCTTTTCTTTTTCTTACATGTACATATATAAATTATTTCACAATATTAACTTACATACATAACGTTTCTTGTTCATCAAAATTCTTATTTAGAAATAATTTCATTGAACGCTCCATTACTTAAGTTTTACCTGTATAATATTCTATTACATATTCTATTAACATTTCAACTTATTAAACATTTTTGGTAAATATATGTGTTTTAAGAATGTAATCGAGTGTTATACAAGTTTATTTTATTAATGTTAGTTAACAAAATATTCAATGATTACATATTCTAAATTTTTATATCTTTTGATTTACAAGTTACAAATTTCTAATTTCTTATATATTTTATTCGTAAAATTCCATTCTTATTTATTTAATTAATTATTATTTATATAAAGGCCAATCACTTACATAATTTGTTTTCCATTAAAGATTTAAGCCATTAATGAATCATTTCACAAAATATTACTTAAGCTTCTACAGCCTTACTTAATTTTATACCTTAATTTAGTTATAGAATAAAAATTTAAGTTTTTGCTGTTCGCCCTTGAAGAGAAAAGAAATACTTCAATTTATCTAAAAATTCAATTAAAACATTTAACCTCATTCACTTAGTAGGAATATAAGATAAATTTAAAACATCTTTATAGCATTATGCAAGGACAATCCCAAAGTTTAAACAATGTTAGAAATTTGTATCAAAAATTTATATTAAAACATTATAATAAGATTTTAAAAATAAAGTTCCTTAAATCTGATAATTTATTAGACTCAATATTCCAAAATAAGTATAAACTCTAGATTATTAAAGTGAAACTAATAGCGTACTCAAATCTTGCACTAAATATCTAAATAAAAGTATAAATTTTCATAGATTCATGATTAATTTTACACACTTGGTTTAAAATGAATATTCAAATCATGGGAAAAACATTTATCATGGTTTAATACAAAATTCAAATAGTAACTAAACCTATAAATTTACTACTAGTACTTCGAAATAAAGTAATTATTTAAAACCATACTTCCAAAATTGAGATTCTAATTTATTTTCCAAGTATATTTAAAACTTCGCAAATCATTTTTCCATTTATATAATATATCTTCAAATTATACATTCAAAGAAACTTATAAAAAAAATTTACAAAAAAAAAAATCAATTGAAAACTTCATTTGCAAATCAATCATCTTTGATGTTTTAATACTTTACAAAAAAAATTCTATAAATTTTCTTGCTTCATTTATTAATACCATTTCAGTAATTTTAAATAACATCTTTTTAAATATATGTAAATTATTTGAAAACAATTACTTACATCATTACTTATATTTAAAAAGAAGCTATTGAAAACCTTAAATCCATTATGTTTAAATTTTATTAGTTTTAAATCTCAAAATACTTTTAAACATCATTAATAAATCGATAATCATTAACTTTAAAATGTTTTATTTAATTAATAACTTCTGACAATATTTAGAACACTAATAATTTACTACTAAACCATGTTGTACATAAATAAACAATATTTAAACATTTTAAAGTATTTAGAAAGGAAAAATGATCAAAATATCTTTTATATAATACTTTATCAAAATACTTTTATAAATCGGTGTTTTAACAGGTTTATCCTTGTTCTTGCAGACTCTGGCCAACGTTGATCAGACGCATGGCTAGAATTCTCAAAGTACTTAGCAGACCTGTTTCAACACCCAATGAAAATACTTAAAATCATTGAAAATAGATATGGAATTACATTCCCCCATGGATTGCAGTTACGCAATGGTTATGCCGCTATCCCAGCGGAATCAAAAGTAGCTGTAGGCATCTCTCCCCTCGATTTACTTTATCCAATAATATCAAATGAATATAATAAGTGACCCACCAAAGGGATCCGATAATGACCCACCAAAGGGATCCGATAATGACCCACCAAAGGGATCTGATAATGTCCCACCAAAGGGATCCGATAAATGACCCACCAAAGGGATCCGATAATGACCCAACAAAGGGATCTGAATGACCCACCAAAGGGATCCGATAAATGACCCACCAAAGGGGTCCGATGGAAGGTACTTCCAATATCATTTATTTCAAAATATATCATACCATATATAGTCACCATTCAGAATCATAGCTTCAAATATCGCACTTATATAAATTCCATCATATATAAGATTTTATTTTCAGATAGAGTATTTTCCAAAATCAGTAGTCTGAAATATATCAAATCATTCTTATATAAATTCCGTTATATATAAGATTTATCTCTTCAGATCAAAAACCTTCCAAAATCAACATTTTTAAAAATCACGTTATACTTGTATATAGTTTGTCTTATGCAAGAATGGTATATAAAATGGTTATGGAAAATAATTTGTAAATAAAATAGTTCGTAAAATAGTTTGAAAATAAAATAGTTTGTATAAGAAAAATTAAAGAAAATAGTTTGTATAAGGAAAATAAAAGAAAGTAGTTTGAAAAATGGTTTTAAATTAATAGTAGTTTTTCAAAAATGAAAATCCCAATTTAAATTACAAAGATATCCAACCCAAGATTACAAATTACAAGCATATCAATAATATTAGAACATAAGATGTACACATGTCATCATTTCGCAACATTACATTCGATCGTTCGCTCGATCACACAAGTTCGCTTTCGAACTAGTATTGTCCATTCAACTTCCCTAATGTAACGACCCGAAAATTTCGTTAACTAAATTTGTCATATTTTCCATAATTTTTAATAAAATGAATGTTAGGAATTTGGTGTTGCCATTTGTTCTTATTAAAAGTTAACAATTTAAAATGAGATTTCCAATTAAATAAAATAATGTAAATATTGTGGTTTAAATTTTGAATGGAATATGTGAAAACAAGAGTAATTATGGAATAATATGTTATTTATTTAGAGTATTGAATAAAAAAAAAAATTAGCCAATTTTAATTAATGGTAATAATGCGATATAAGCTAATAAATTTGATCTCAATGCGATAACCATTTAATGAAGGTAATGAAATAGGATTTAGAAAAATGTATACTAGGTATAAATCAAATAGAAGGAAACAAACGTATATATCGAATTGATTTATGAATAAATACTTTGGATAGTAATTGAATGTACAGTAATGGTAATTTAAAACCTATTTATAGTAAGACTGCATAAGATTCAGTAAATTAAGTGGTGGAAAGATTTTTCCTAGATATACTTTGAAGATGTGAAATTAAAGGTGAATATTAAAATTGGTTAATGTAAAATAACATTGATTAATCGTAAATGGGAATAAATTTGAAAATAAAAATTTATTTTACAAGTGGGTGAAAGTAAAGATAAGGGTTAAGAGTGTTGGAATAGGTATATTAGAATAACTATAAAGTGTAAATGTACGTATTTATAGCAACATGAATTATTGAAGGAAAATAATTGGTAAACGGGGTTTGGGCTAAGGAAATGTTATTGATTGTTTTGAAACCTTATTTATTATGGGAAAATAATTTAGCGTAAGCAAAACCAATGCAAATATCTAATTTATCAGTAAAGCAATAGTAATAAATAGTAATCAACGCAAATTATGTAACAATAGAATGTGAAATTTGGGGAATAGACGCAAAGTTTATATGAGTTGCTAAAAGTATGCATAATAAGTGCAAATTTAATAAATCAATGTCCTGTAGAGGTTGGAGTATGGTTAGTAATAAAAGCTTTTAAAGGAAAAACCTTTAATTTATAAATGAAAATCAATGCATTAAATTAGGTGTAACTGAATGCATGTAAATAATTTTGTAAGAATAAGTTTTAAACAATTTATTTGTGCATACCCGATTTAATTGAAATAACAGAAAAGGCAAGAACTTGATTTGCCTAGGTATGTGTGTGTGTGTGTCTATATATATATATATATATATATATATATATATATATATATATTGATAAACTATAACTAAATAGAAAGATTGGTAGTAAATAGGATATAAGAAGACAAGGCAACTAGTAAATTAATAAATGAATTCATAATAATAAGTAGTAATTAATGCATATATATTTGGCATTAGTGATAATTACTAAACTTTACCCATTTATCTAATTTATTTAATTAAATCTAAATCTATGGCAACATTGTTGTAATGATGGTTGTAAGTGAATTTGAATGTAAAAGGGTAACAATTATTTAGGTTAACCATTTTGAGTATGTTAAGTTAAGAATGGCAATCGATTGAAATAAATCTAAATTAATTATTTTGTTTTGGTTAATGTGTTCTAGTTAATAAAGGGGAGTTTATAAGAAATGAAGCATGCACTAATGACATGTGTTATAATTCAAATGTTATTTATACCCATAAAATGTCTATTTACCGAATAGAAAGATTTTTAAATCAATAAGCGAATTTATTGAGGTTCCAATTTATAATTTTTAACGTTTAATGTAGACTCAATTACAAAATTGACTTAAATCGTGCAGTTAGTGAAGATTTGTTTTGTAATTGGAGTAGTTAATCCTATAAGATGAAGTTAATGCTAATTCTATTTACAATTGGACCATTTGTTGATATAGATTATAGAAAGCAAGATGTATAAATTTAATTAAAGTATCAACATTCAACAATTGTAATTATTGAAAATTAAAATGGAAGTTGAGGATAATAAGGTGAAACCATGAACAAATGTTAATGCATCCTTATTACTGGTAAAAGATGAGTATATAAAAGTTGGAAATCAAAAATAGGTTTTTGAAAACTTAATTTATAATTTCTAAATATAAGGAAGTGGAGAAATTAACACTGCAATGGATAGACTTATCAGATTTTAATTTACATCTAAATTTTGTTTAGATCAATTTGGAAATTAATAAAATTGTGGATATATTTTGAAACGTAAACGAAACGTCTAGATTTACATTTGTATACACGTTAAAATAAAATGTAAATGATAAGGAATTTATTTATTTCCTAAATCCGTAACGTATGTAATTAATATTATTTATCTTTTGGGACCACTTCCGTTTGCATGTTAAAATTCGTGCACACCTGTTCTTTTGCGATCTATCTATAAATAGACGATCAAAAAACCCTAGCCTCCATCTTCTATCATTTGTCTGTATGTTCTTTTCTTCAACTCCTTCTCCTCCTCAAATGGATGCAAGCCTAGATCTATTTCTATTCAAATTTCAAATGAAAATTCAAGCGTATCAGAAAAATTCCAAAAAAAATATATGTTGTAGATTTCATCCATACAAATCTACGCGCAGTCTCTGTTTTCGAAATCGATACTCGAGTCAGCGGCAAATCGCGGTCAAAATCAGGAAATTCGAAACCTAAGTCAATTTGGGCGTTTTGATTTGGAGCGACTGTTTGCAAATTGGTTTCTAGGTATTGGAGAGCTCGGCTAGGGAAGTTGTAACGACCCGCCGCTCTGACCGCCTCTAGTCGGTAATTAAACCAACTAGAAACGTTCAAATGACGGATTGTTATTTAGTTTATAACATTTAAACCGAATCAGTTACAGAATCACAGAAACAATAATATATTTTATAAATGAACTTTTCTTTTATATACAAATATCAGAGTTACACAATGAATTGCATTTAATACAGCGGAACAAACATATATCTTTTTGAAGTACAACAAAAAATTTCTGAAAAGCTTTAGTTAAGTGCTTTTCCCTCTCTCTCTAACTTCGCTGCGAGAAAGTCTCCAAGCTGTAAAAATACTCGGTCTGACCCGAGCGTTTTATGCAAAACACAAAAATACTCGAGTCAGGATTAATCTTTATTCAAGTAAATTAATTTGCAATGAACTGAATAAAATGGTAAAAGCGGTAAAGATGCAAGGTGTAGGCAGCAGAGATAACAACAACTGGATCAACACATAGTATAAATGATGTAAATGCCCACAAGTGATGATAAGTAGTGTACAGGAGTACACATATCTCAAACCAGCGAATAAAATCTGGGATGTAACAGAGAAAAAATGACTATGGCCAAACAAACATGTATTCATGTAAACTAAGCAACAGAGATGATGAATCACATGAATCAATTTAAATCTATTATGGATTTCCATATTAACAACTTCAATTTTTTTTTTTAAAAAATCTGTCAATCCTGTGTGGCTGCAGTACACACGTATATTTATACACATGTGCACTGCCTCGCCGACTCGTGTGCACCAAACAAAAACACACAGCTAGCAGATCAAAACAAGATCAAACCCGAGTTTCAAAACTAGGTTCAACTCAAGGCCGATGCACAGACAAAAGAGTCAAGAAGGCATCAGACAAAGCAATACAAACAGCAATGTCAAAGCAGGCTATCAAGGGCAGAGTCTCAGAAATGCCAAAGACATGAAGCAACGAAAGATTCACAAATACAACTCAAAGTTTACAGAATGCAGACCAAAATGAGCACAACTCATTAAGCTCATAACAACAAGAAACATACCATAAGAAATGCATCAGAGAATCAACACATATGAGCAAGTGAACTAGTCAACATACATATACCTCAAAAACAAAGGGACTGCACTATTTCAAATGAGACAACAATTTCAAACTCAAGTGAACAGTATAGCAAAACACATGTTCAATAAAGATCACGCTACAAAAACATATGGTGGTGCAGACTACAAATGAGTGCTAACAAAATAAACTAATTGCAACAGGGTTAGACCAACATAGTGCAACAGTGAAACACTGAATAGTATGCAGACCAGAAACACCAAGTCAAATGCAACGGAATGGAATGCAAATACAAGTGCAACAGTCAGGTCCAAATGCAACAAAATGGAATGCAACTACAAGTGCAACAGTCAAGTCCAAATGCATCAATGAGGAAACTGCAGTGGACATGTATACAACAGAGGAAGCCATGATCAAGTCCAAATATAGTGCCACAACTTGTAACAAGGGTATGGAAATTTACGGAAAAGTTGGGCTTACATTTTATTTTTAAGTAAAAGAAAGAAAATTTCAAAACTTACTTAGTTTGTTACTAAACATGGCGCAAGTTTAAGGCACAAAACCAGAGATTAAAAATATACACAGTCAACATGCAAAACAAAATATTCATTCATATATCTAGGATGCAATACAACTTTAACTCCCTACATCTCAGCAACCAACGATTAAACTTAATTTGAAAAAATTTTAGAACAAAACAAAACTTAATTTGAAAATTGTTTAGAGCAAACAAAACTTAATTTGTTTAGAACAAAATAAAACTTAATTTGAAAATTGTTTAGAACAAAACACTACAGGTTTTAAAACTTAAGTCATGAACAAAGGCACAAACCCTTTCATAAGGAATAAGTGGAGAGTGGTATCAGTTTTCATTTAAACGTTTAAAGCTAATATGAATTAGATTTGTATATATTGAAATTTTTAAACAGAACCTTCACAGTAAATCAACAGAGAACACTTGAATGCGTATAAACAGAATATAAAATGCAAATGCACAAAGATGTAAATATGTAAAACATAAAGCATGCAGGAAGTTTTTAATATGAAGCACTTCAGATCTGGGGAACAATGTAAACTTGAAGATCTGAGGATTTAAAACAAAAGGAAATTATAAAGGATTCAAAACCGAGAATTTCAAGCTGAAGATCAAGCTTGTTTACAGAACAAAAAAAAACAAATGATAGTTGTAGTTCGAATCTGGTGCATGCCAAGGAATGAAGTTCAAAATCATGTAGCCAGCAAATTCAAATTTTCAAACAAAATGATCTGTAGCTAAAACCAGAAAATCTCAACTCAAAATCTACAAGCAAATACAAATTCCCCGTGTCAATCTAGTTTTGGCATGGTTTACACTGTAAACCATGGTGTTACAGGAAGCAGAAGAACTGGAAACAACATTTCCAAGCAAATATAAACACAAGCATAACCATTCATTCACATGCAAAAGCTATTCACATTTATGCAAGCATTCAAACACAAAGAACTGAATTAAGAATAGGTTTACTCACAACTTTAATTACTGAAATGTAATACAAGTTCGAAATAATATTTCAACTTGTGTGCAATCCCTGTTAGAATCAAAGAGGAGGAGATTTAGATTTTCTTTGATATAAGTTGACCTGTAAACAAAATTTTTGGAAGAAACTTCACGACTTTACTTTGATTTATTACTAAAACACATATTACAGATATATTTAAAATTTTGATATGGTTTACTTGTTGAGCCTGATACTCATTTCCTAGTAGAAGAAAGAAAAACTTCAAAACTTGCTTTTAATTTTATTTCTGGCTCACCAGTGCAAGTTTTAAAAACTTAAACATGTTTCATAATCAAGATGGAGATTAAACTCAACAAATTTGTTTGAAAACTCAAGGCTGCAAAGTTTTTATATGGAAAGTTTGAATCTTCTTTTATTTTTTAAAACTCTGTAACCAAGTATGAACAGAGAATCAAGTTATGCAGATTCAAATGCATTCATAACCACAGTTTCAAACTACTGCCTATACATGCAGGAATCCTTATAGATTCTTGCTTCTCATATTATTATTATTTTTACAATTTAAATATTGCAGTTTTAAGAAAATTTTGTTAAAACTTCTCAACATAAAATGAACCAGAAGAGGAACTAACTAGTTTTTGAGTTTATTTTACACCCTGTAGTTTCAAAACAGAAAAAAAACTAACATGCACACACATTAACATATTCATATATATACAATATGCAGTAATATCACAACAAGCATCATTATTATAGCAACCACTTAAGCAACCATATTATCTTACTTAATATTTAAATTTAGATGTTTGCTCACATGCAAAGAGATTTAAATTAAAAATGGGTGTTTGCTCATAAGTATTCATTTTCCTTACTACATTTCCTTAACCAGATTCAAAGATCCATCACATGCAGCCACAACAAAAACAAGCAAAAAATTTTGATAGCATCTGTCCTCATCAGTTTTAAAGGCAAGATTTGATTGCATCTGTTCTTATCAGTTTAAAAGCATCTGTTCTTAACAGTTTAAAAAAACAAAATTTATAGCATCTGCTCTCATCAGTTTAAAAAAAAAAAAAATTCAACTAACATCTGTTCTTATCAGTTTTACATCAATTTATCAGAGCAAATGATAGCAAATAACACCCAACAAACAACATGCAGTGGTTTATCTGTTCTTATTAGTTTAAATTCAAATAACCGAGCAGATGATAACAAATAACACACCAAATCATAGCATGCAACCAAGCACCCAATTCAAACCAATCTAAAAACTTGAATAAAAATTAATCGTGAGAAAAAACTCACCATAACTCGAATCGAACAGCCGAGGTGAGAATGAGCACAATCGAATGAAGGTCGAAGCCCCAAATTGGATCGCAAGCCCTAATTTTAGACGAGGAGGAACACGAAGCCGCCATTTTTTTTTCTTCTTTCATGATTTTGTTAAGTTAGGGTTATGAACGAATGAGGAAATGAAATAAAGAGGGTCGGGTGAAAGTAAGAGGCAGTGCGATTTTTTCTTTAATTTATGTTTATTTTATTTTTATTTTACATATATATAATTTATTTATTTTTTTTCATTTTAAATTCAATTTGTTTTTGTAGATATTTTCTTTACTTTGTTTTGTTTAATTTTGTTGTTAAAATTTTAACTAAGTGTATTTATTTATTTTATTTAGGCTAAAGAAAAGAATGTTATTAAAACTAACCATCCCTCTATTAATTTACATAAACAATAATTTTTTTAAAATCCAAATTATCTTTCTAATCAATAGTTCGAATTTCAATTATAAATTAAATATTCAATTTCAACTCCAAGGTCAAATTTAAATTTTTATTCAACTTTTTATAGATTAAATTTTAAAACTTAGTCGCCAATTTCATTGTTATATTGGGAATTCAATTTAAACCATCATTCAAATATTTAAAATAAATTAAATATTTCCAATTTAAATTGTTTAAAAATTTAGGATCGTTACAATCTCCCCTCCTTAAAAGAATTTCGTCCCGAAATTACAAGTAAGGAAAAATGATTGTTAAAATTTCACTGATGTTTATGCCCTACTCAATTTTATCAAGTTTGAAACTTATTAAAAATAAATGAGTATAGAATTCATTCTATTTGTTTTGTCTCACTAACTTTGTTAATTAATTCATTTGCTCATCATTTCCTACAATCAAGACGCAAATTTCTTTTACTAAAGTTTTCAACTTAAAAACTCAAATTTTAAATTTGCAATTCTTCATTTAAGAAATTTACATAGTATAACCTTTCCAAAGCTGTGGACTTTCAAAACATTTCAAAGATCCTCTTCCTTAGTTCATTAGGTTGGAATTTATGTTACTTTAATTTCAGATTATTGATTTTCTATTTAAAGTTTGAAAATACTTGCTAGCTCGAAATTTAACAAGTCTATTGTCATTCTTAAAGACATTAGGCATACGCTGGCCAGGCGCAAGTCTAAAAATCTCCAAGTACTAAATATACTTGCTTCAATTCCCAGTGAAAATACTTTAAAAATCTTTTTAAAAATGGATATGGAAAGCACATTCCCCCATGGATCACAGTTTACCCGGCGGTTACGCTACTATCCCAGTAGAATCGCTTGTAAACTGTAGATTTCTCATCTCTTGAATTTCTCCATGGTTGTTGCCATAGATCGCGGTCCACACGGCGGTTACGCTACTATCCCAGTAGAATCGCTTGTGACCGTAGGCATCTCGCCCCTCGAATTTTGCTTTGGCTTCTATATTGCAGTTTACACGGTGGTTGCGCCACTATCCCAGTGGAATCGCTTGTAACTGTAGGCATCTCGCCCCTCAAATTACGCTAGTCACTCCAACTAATGGAAAACAAATGGACAATCCAACTAATGGAAAACAAATGGCCAATCCAACTAATGGAAATCAAATGGTCAATCCAACTTATGGAATTCAACGTAGCTACCATTTTCAAATGGACCCTCATCTCGAGTTCCAACAACCTTCACAAATTTTAAATGGAAGGTACTTTTCCATATCCTCAATTTGGAAAACATAATATCATACATACATATATAATATTTATTTCACAATTCGTACATATCATACCCATGTACTTACATAAGTTTTCCACAACAATTTCTTTCCAAACTAATGGTTTTCGAATTTATCGTATTCTCATATATACGTTCTGAAAACCTCAATATCTCATACCCATAACAAATAGAGGATTCACAAATTTTCCATTTCATTATCCGTTTAAAATTTTCCTCTAAGTCGATTTAGAATTTTAAGGTTATCTCAAACCCAATTCATATTCATAATCCAATTTATTATCGACTTCACACTCGATTTGTATTTCATGTGACATCGTAAATTCTCAACACATAATTGATGTCTATCGATATATAACCTCTGAGCTCGTACGTCTCAGAGAAGGGTGTTAAGCTAAGAGAATAAATTCTCCACCACCAACAGATATATATTTAATAGAGATCAATTGCTATGTCGTCAATTCACAATGCTAGACATACAATCCAAATCAACCATTCAAAATTCAAAGTTCAACTTATATTGTTTTTGGGTGTCAAAGTTAAACTCAATTTAACTCAAAATTCAATCCTTTGAAAATTTCCAAGTTGAACTAATTGTTCATATTTTCCAAAAATATATACACAAGATATATATAATTTTCCACACTTAACCATTTGAAAACAAATTTCAAATCATTTTTCACCTTTTAATCTTTGAAAACAAATTTCAAAGCAATTTCCTTAAATGGAAACATTTCCAATTATTTATCCATTTTAAACTTAAAATGGTTCACTTAAATCAATCAAATAAATCCTTACCGATTTATTTTAAACTTATGTTCCAAATCTGTAAATTTGTTTCCACATTTCAAAAATAAATCAATATTTATTTTATAACAAATTCCCCTTTCTTTTATAAATTCCATAGTGAATTTACATTTCCAAAATATCTATGAATATACGATTTTCAAATCGATTTCACATATTCATTTTCAATTTATCTTTAAAAGATAAAATCTCAAAACATTTACTTTATATTGGAAAAACATTTCCATACTTATTCAATAATAAGTAATTCACAAATCCATTTATTTCCAACACTTTGAAAATATTCAATATACTTAAATCATAATCAAGTGTATATTTCATTCTTTAAGGAAAGTGTCCCTTTTAAACACATTTATTTGAGTCAAAACGAATGTTGCGTAAAACATCGTTACGACGACCCAAAATCACTAGTATAGGGATTCGAATTTAAGATAGATATATAAATCCCAATACTATATAAAACATTTCCTTTTGGAAACCTTTTACTATAACAACAGTGTTATAGTCCACCATTTCCTTTGATTTCTCTCGAAAACGTCTATTTCAACAATGAATGTTGAAATCTATGCTTTCGATTCTTAACACATTTTAAAACAACTTCAAATGGATTTACTCCATTTCATAGTGTTATTTCCCCAAAACATTCCCATTTAAGTTTTTCAACTTCGAATTAATTCATAGTTTGAATTCTGCTTATATTTCACAATATTGGTTTTAAGCCAACTTCAAATTTTCCAATATTAAGTTTTCCACTTAACTTAATTCCATGCCCGTTCAAATTCAAATTCATCACTAAATCTATTAAACCTATTATGGATTTTCATGTTGGCAAACATCAAATTTGAAATCTAAATCTTATTTGAACTTTACATTTGCTTTTCATTTCCAAAATAATCAACTAGTTCTTTAGTAAGCCATTCATCGACTTGGTTTCATTAGATTTATATCTCCATATTAACTATTTTAGACATTAGTCTAACTTGAAATATAAGCTTTTACATCAAAACTTGTTTTATTCATACAGCTAAGTCGACAATTAAATTTCCTATCAAAATTTGCAATCCTCATTAGCAAAGGTCGGATCATTCAATCATTTTCCCTAGACATAACCGATTTATTTAATAATATATTCACTGTCAAAAATTACGATATATCTCCTTTAACAACTTTTATGTTTCATTTATCAAATTCAATTGGTTTCGAATTTATAAACGATCTTTACAAATTCCACTTCTATTCATAAAACTTCGATTTATAATCTCCTCTTATCACTTCAATTCAATTTATATAACTCATTATATACCAAAAGTCCATATTATAAGTTAAATACTTATAATCCATTTATTTACTAAATCGTTCTTCTCAACATTTGAAATCAATTTTTCAAAAGAATTTAGTATCAAATTCCCAAGTTATAGTTCAATAATCCGTTTGGTTATAACCAAATTAACATGTCATTTTATTTCCCAACTGTTACTTTGGAGATATTCACAATATTCGATTTAGACCAGTTTATCAATTCATTAATTCACTTAACTTATATTTCACTTTCTGTAAATCTCAACAATTCGATAACGAGTTTTCGAATGATCGAGACTCAAATCTAAGGAGACATTACCGAAGAGAAACTATCGCAAACCTAAATTTAGAGAGGGGAATTTTAAAAATAATTCTAATTTTCAAAATACTTTTTATTTTAAAGAAACCAATTTAAACTTCTTTAGATTTGAAAACACTTTCTTTAAAGTGATTCTAGTAACTATTCATAATAAACGCCATAAACTAAGCTTTGTGTAAACCAAAGCCCTGATACCACTTTTGTAACGACCCGCCGCTCTGACCCCCTCTAGTCGGTAATTAAACCAATTAGAAACGTTCAAATGACGGATTGTTATTTAGTTTATAACATTTAAACAGAATCAGTCACAGAATCACAGAAACAATAATATATTTTATAAATGAACTTTTCTTTTATATACAAATATCAGAGTTACACAATGAATTACATTTAATACAGCGGAACAAACATATATCTTTTTAAAGTACAAGAAAAAATTTCTGAAAAGCTTTAGTGAAGTGCTTTCCCCTCTCTCTCTAACTTCGCTGCGAGAAAATCTCCAAGCTGTAAAAATACTCGGTCTGACCCGAGCGTTTTATGCAAAACACAAAAACACTCGAGTTAGGATTAATCTTTATTCAAGTAAATAAATTTGCAATGAACTGAATAAAATGGTAACAGCGGTAAAGATGCAAGGTGTAGGCAGCGGAGATAACAACAATTGGATCAACACATAGCATAAATGATGTAAATGCCCACAAGTGATGATAAGTAGTGTACAGGAGTACACATATCTCAAACCGGCGAATAAAATCTGGGATGTAACAGAGAAAAAATGACTATGGCCAAACAAACATGCATTCATGTAAACTAAGCAACAGAGATGATGAATCACATGAATCAATTTAAATCTATTATGGATTTCCATATTAACAACTTCAATTTTTTTTTTAAAAAATCTGTCAATCCTGTGTGGCTGCAGTACACACGTATATTTATACACATGTGCACTGCCTCGCCGACTCGTGTGCACCAAACAAAAACACACAGCTATCAGATCAAAACAAGATCAAACCCGAGTTTCAAAACTAGGTTCAACTCAAGGCCGATGCACAGACAAAAGAGTCAAGAAGGCATCAGACAAAGAAATACAAACAGCAATGTCAAAGCAGGCTATCAAGGGCAGAGTCTCAGAAATGCCAAAGACATGAAGCAACGAAAGATTCACAAATACAACTCAAAGTTTACAGAATGCAGACCAAAATGAGCACAACTCATTAAGCTCATAACAACAAGAAACAGACCATAAGAAATGCATCAGAGAATCAACACATATGAGCAAGTGAACTAGTCAACATACATATACCTCAAAAACAAAGGGACTGCACTGTTTCAAATGAGACAACAATTTCAAACTCAAGTGAACAGTATAGCAAAACACATGTTCAATAAAGATCAGGCTACAAAAACATACGGTGGTGCAGATTACAAATGAGTGCTAACAAAATAAACTAATTGCAACAGGGTTAGACCAACATAGTGCAACAGTGAAACACTGAATAGTATGCAGACCAGAAACACCAAGTCAAATGCAACGGAATGGAATGCAACTACAAGTGCAACAGTCAAGTCCAAATGCATCAATGAGGAAACTGCAGTGGACATGTATACAACAGAGGAAGCCATGATCAAGTCCAAATATAGTGCCACAACTTGTAACAAGGGTATGGAAATTTACAGAAAGGTTGGGCTTACATTTTTTTTTTAGTAAAAGAAAGAAAATTTCAAAACTAACTTAGTTTGTTACCAAACATGGTGCAAGTTTAAGGCGCAAAACTAGAGATTAAAAATATACACAGTCAACATGCAAAACAAAATATTCATTCATATATATAGGATGCAATACAACTTTAACTCCCTACATCTCAGCAACCAACGATTAAACTTAATTTGAAAATTTTTTAGAACAAAACAAAACTTAATTTGAAAATTGTTTAGAGAAAACAAAACTTAATTTGTTTAGAACAAAATAAAACTTAATTTGAAAATTGTTTAGAACAAAACACTACAGGTTTTAAAACTTAAGTCATAAACAAAGGCACAAACCCTTTCATAAGGAATAAGTGGAGAGTGGTATCAGTTTTCATTTAAACGTTTAAAGCTAATATGAATTAGATTTGTATATATTGAAATTTTTAAACAGAACCTTCACAGTAAATCAACAGAGAACACTTGAATGCGTATAAACAGAATATAAAATGTAAATGCACAAAGATGTAAATATGTAAAACATAAAGCATGCAGGAAGTTTTTAATATGAAGCACTTCAGATCTGGGGAACAATGTAAACTTGAAGATCTGAGGATTTAAAACAAAAGGAAATTATGAAGCATTCAAAACTGAGAATTTCAAGCTGAAGATCAAGCTTGTTTACAGAACAAAAAAAACCAAATGCTAGTTGTAGTTCGAATCTGGTGCATGCCAAGGAATGAAGTTCAAAATCATGTAGCCAGCAAATTCAAATTTTCAAACAAAATGATCTGTAGCTAAAACCAGAAAAGCTCAACTCAAAATCAACAAGCAAATACAAATTCCCCATGTCAATCTAGTTTTGGCATGGTTTACACTGTAAACCATGGTGTTACAGGAAACAGAAGAACAGGAAACAACATTTCCAAGCAAATATAAACACAAGCATAACCATTCATTCACATGCAAAAGCTATTCACATTTATGCAAGCATTCAAACACAAAGAACTGAATTAAGCATAGGTTTACTCACAGCTTTAATTACTGAAATGTAATACAAGTTTGAAACAATATTTCAACTTGTGTGCAATCCCTGTTAGAATCAAAGAGGAGGAGATTTAGATTTTCTTTGATATAAGTTGACCTGTAAACAAATTTTTTGGAAGAAACTTCACAACTTTACTTTGATTTATTACTGAAACACATATTACAGATAAATTTAAATATTTGATATGGTTTACTTGTTGAGCCTGATACTCATTTCCTAGTAGAAGAAAGAAAAACTTCAAAACTTGCTTTTAATTTTATTTCTGGCTCACCAGTGCAAGTTTTAAAAACTTAAACATGTTTCATAATCAAGATGGAGATTAAACTCAATAAAATTTGTTTGAAAACTCAAGGCTGCAAAGTTTTTATATGGAAAGTTTGAATCTTCTTTTATTTTTTAAAACTCTGTAACCAGGTATGAACAGAGAATCAAGTTATGCAGATTCAAATGCATTTATAACCACAGTTTCAAACTACTGCCTATACATGTAGGAATCCTTATAGATTCTTGCTTCTCATATTATTATTATTTTTACAATTTAAATATTGCAGTTTTAAGACAAATTTTGTTAAAACTTCTCAACATAAAATGAACCAGAAGAGGAACTAACTAGTTTTTGAGTCTATTTTACACCCTGTACTTTCAAAACAGAAAAAAAAACTAACATGCACACACATTAACATATTCATATATATACAATATGCAGTAATATCACAACAAGCATCATTATTACAGCAACCACTTAAGCAACCATATTATCTTACTTAATATTTAAATTTAGATGTTTGCTCACATGCAAAGAGATTTAAATTAAAAATGGGTGTTTGCTCACAAGTATTCATTTTCCTTACTACATTTCCTTAACCAGATTCAAAGATCCATCACATGCAGCCACAACAAAAACAAGCAAAAAAATTTGACAGCATCTGTCCTCATCATTTTTAAAAGCAAGATTTGATTGCATATGTTCTTATCAGTTTAAAAGCATCTGTTCTTAACAGTTTAAAAAAACAAAATTTATAGCATCTGCTCTCATCAGTTTAAAAAAAACAAATTTCAACTAACATCTGTTCTTATCAGTTTTACATCAATTTATCAGAGCAAATGATAGCAAATAACACCCAACAAACAACATGCAGTGGTTTATCTGTTCTTATTAGTTTAAATTCAAATAACCGAGCAGATGATAACAAATAACACCCCAAATCATAGCCTGCAACCAAGCACCCAATTCAAACCAATCTAAAAACTTGAATAAAAATTAATCGTGAGAAAAAACTCACCATAACTCGAATCGAACAGCCGAGGTGAGAATGAGCACAATCGAATGAAGGTCGAAGCCCCAAATTGGATCGCAAGCCCTAATTTTAGACGAGGAGGAACACGAAGCCGCCATTTTTTTTTCTCCTTTCGTGATTTTGTTAAGTTAGGGTTATGAACGAATGAGGAAATGAAATAAAGAGGGTCGGGTGAAAGCAAGAGGCAGTGCGATTTTTTCTTTAATTTATGTTTTTTTATTTTTATTTTACATACATATAATTTATTTATTTTTTTCATTTTAAATTCAATTTGTTTTTGTAGATATTTTCTTTACTTTGTTTTGTTTAATTTTGTTGTTAAAATTTTAACTAAGTGTATTTATTTATTTTATTTAAGCTAAAGAAAAGAATGTTATTA
Source organism: Allium cepa (assembly GCA_030765085.1). Taxonomy (NCBI): domain Eukaryota; kingdom Viridiplantae; phylum Streptophyta; class Magnoliopsida; order Asparagales; family Amaryllidaceae; genus Allium; species Allium cepa. Next base: position 601,830,911 of record CM060945.1, on the reverse strand, counting down.
AAACTAACCATCCCTCTATTAATTTACATAAACAATAATTTTTTTTAAATCCAAATTATCTTTCTAATCAGCAATTCGAATTTCAATTATAAATTAAATATTCAATTTCAACTCCAAGGTCAAATTGAAATTTTTATTCAACTTTTTATAGATTAAATTTTAAAACTTAATCGCCAATTTCATTGTTATATTCGGAATTCAATTTAAACCATCGTTCAAATATTTAAAATAAATTAAATATTTCCAATTTAAATTGTTCAAAAATTTAGGATCGTTACAGAAGTCGTAATAGTGGAGGCGCGTCAACATTAGGTGGCCTGGGGTGGTCTGAAGGCACGGTCAAAGATGGGGAGGGCGTGCGTTGAAATGGGTTCATTCCCTGGACGAGCATACGTGAGTTGAGAAGAAGCTTTATGATGTGGCAAGCTTTAATTAGGTTGTTGTTTAATTTTGTTTTATTAAATTTTTGTTTCAACTCATTAAAATTGAACAACTTTTTCATACGTTACCCGTTTCACGCGAAATTTCTTTTGTTAGGATCATAATTAAATTCCGGATCTGATGACGCTGGTTTGGACAGATTTGGAGACAGTTGGATTTTTGAGTTTAAATTGAATTTAAATTCGATTTAAATTCAAAAGGTGAGTGTTTTAACCCACTCACAACTTCTAAAAGTTTTTATGTTTGTTAAATTTATTTTAGATATAAGTAGAAATTTATTTATGATTGTTTGGCATGTTTTATTCAGCATATCGGTTAATTCGCATTTATTTTAACTGTCAATCTAATTCATTTATTGCATATTAATTGACAGTTAGAATTTATTTATTTGCATATAAACTACTAGTTAAACAGTTATAAATTTAATTGAATATAAAATGTTAGTTAATAACTGTCAATTATTTCTTGTTATATTGTATATATATTGATGGTTGTTATACTGATGATGTTTGAAATAATTTTGATTGATGATGGGTGAATGGATGTTTTATTGTATATCATTAAACTACAAGTTATCATGCATTTTCGTTTCATTCGGGATTGTGGTTTGAAATGATATACAACCGCAAAATTTTATTTTTAAATTGCAGATTGAAATGATAAATATCCGTATCACTTGACCATAGGATAGAAAATTTTATACAAGCACCGTGGTCTATATATAAATTATTTTAAAGTGATTTCTATGGTTTGGATGGGATACGGTTTATAAAATTTTTTAATTTTGATATTTTATAAATGTTATTCTTCTATATATATACATAAGAAGTTAAAAATTTTGAATTTAAGCTGTGTATAAATCTATTAAATAAAAATGGGAAAATTGAGAAATGGAATTTGATAATTCATATTATATGTTTAAGTTTGGAAAATTTTAAGGTATGATATTTATAACTGGATTTTTCCAAAATAAATTTAAAATGAATATTCTAGCATAATTTAATTGAAGAAAATATTTAATTGCTAGAAATTGGAGTTTTATTATGGATTTTTATGTAAATATTCAAGACTAAATAATAGAACATTTAATTTGGTTGAAGGAATAAATTCCAACTTTGGTTTTGAAATATGAATACTCCAAATGGATATATATATATATATATATATATATATATATATATATAGAAATTGCAGTGGTTTTGAAACTTGAAAGTGATATTTAAATTTTGGTTTAGACTTTAAATAAAGAAATAAATTTGTAAAGCCATGGAAATTATTTTCTTTACAAAGTAACCTTAAAGTCAAACCATTTATTTTATACACCGTTGAATATCCAAACCATTCAAGTTTTAGAAGTTATGGTTTTAAAATATATGAATTTCGAAATATTATGCTTTGAAAGTATAAGTCAAATATTTGGTTTCCAGATATTTTAAATTTTAAAGCAGTATGATTTTGGAAAAAAATATATTTGGATAAAATGATATCATATTGTTTTGAGTTTTAAGATGATATCGTATTCATAGTTTTGAAATGGAATTTTTATTCTGGTTTTAAAGTATAAACTATTTTAAATGACCGCGGTGTTATAATAACGATTGGTTGGCAAAGAGACCGGGATCGGATATGGACATACTCTCTGTCGATACCGAAAACCACTTTGACTAACCGTGTACGCGGTGGAGATTACAGAATGAAGTAGGTTGGCGGCGGCGTTTCCTGTAAGGTAAATACGTTGACCTGACTCCCATGAGTTGGCATAAGGTGGCTAAAACAGGAGCGATTCTCGGGCCAATGAGGTCATTCCTCTGATCGGACACTCCTCTTCGATATTATACTTTGACTTTGGATTGATTCAGTGGCCACTTTTATTTTTGATTTTGGAGGAGTTTGTTCGAGGTGGGCGGCAGCTGCGCGCTGCGTGTTTCCACCAGCCCGGATAGCAATTGGTATATCTACCCTGGCATTGTCTAGTTGTGCCGTGTCACCTACCATACCGAGCCTTTACTACGAGTTTTGTTTTGTACCATACCTATGGAGTGCCCTCTGACGACGCCAATTACGGGGGAGATTACGGTACTGTATAGACTATGGGAATATATTCCGTGTTAAGGGCTATATGGGTAACCCCTTAACGCTATTAAAAAGTAAGTTTATTTTATAAATAGACATTATTATAATAGCGCAATATACTACATAGTAAATAGTTTAACGGACCCTTAGGAGATGTAAATCCCGAGCATCTCTTGAGTTACTGTACTCATATTTATTTCTGTTAATTTTACTCACATAAGATCTTTTAGTTCTGACTCGAGTGTTTTGTCTTTTCAAATTCACTCGGGTCAGTCCGAGCGTTTCAGGATTTGAGGATTTAGCTTTGGAGGACGAAGACTTGTATTACTAGTACCTACTATATTATTTCACTACACCATTTAATTCCGCTGCATTGATAGTATTGGTATGGGTAACTCTGATATTCATTGTACAAGTAAAATAAAATATTTTGTAAAACAGTTTCATGAACTGTATATTTGATTATTATATTTTATCCTTCCACTGTGAGATTCTGTTTTGTTTTATTTCTTCTCTGTTTTTCTTATTTACCCCATAACAATCCGCCCTTCCGTATGGTTTGAATCGTCATGTGTGTCGGTTTAAAGTGTGCGAAAAGGCGGGATGTCACAGTTGGTATCAGAGCTTTGGTTTAGCGATAAACCTTGGCTTTGTGGGGTTTGACTCTTTGTTAATAGGGTAGTAATACCCTATGGGAGTCGCTGAGTGTGTATATATGAGAGAGCGTATTTGTTAGTGTTATAAAAAGATTTTAATATATTGTGTTAATCTGTTCTGTTTTGTATTTATAAATTCTGGTTGATGCATGGGACGCTGTGTCATCAATAGGGATTTCTAAATACTTAATAGGACAGACCGACATAATATCTCTTTTAATATTGGTGAATGAAATAATTTTGCCTATTATATTTTCTATATATAAAATAAATTTTTAAATGATATTATATATATATATATATTTTTTGTTGCAATAGATTGGGTGTTAGGAATAAAATTTATATGTAATAAGTAAATAAGATTGAATTTAAAATCAATGAAATTTGGAAATTTTAGAACTTAAGTCCGGGATTTTGAAATTTGCTTTCAAAGGATTTTGAAGTATAATAATATTGTTATAAATATTTTCCGATATAAATATTTCAGTATAATCCGGAAGAATTGTTTTAAAGAAGATTTTGGAGAAAATAAGTTTTGTACTTTCCTCTCTGTCGCTGGAAAATAATTTCGGTGATGGCGGCCGCATCATCGACTTTCATTTTCGAGTTTCGAAGGGGAAAGGCCACTGTGGTAAATTCTACTACAGATTTATTTTGAAATTATTTAAAATAATTTGAAATTTGACCCAGTATTTAATTCTTAATTTCCATTAATTAATAGTTTAAATTATTTTAGTGAAATAAATGCTAAGTAATTAATGAATTTAAACCTCTAATTTAGGTAAGAAAATTTATGCAAAGTTATAAAGGGAAATTTGAAATTTTTAACATATGAGACAAAAAGTAATATTGTTGAACATTAAATTTAATTAAAAGAAGAGATAAAACTTGTATAAGTTCTTTTGCATTTTCTTTAACATATATAACTTACCAAATATGAATAGTTGAAATGTTAAATAAGTTATCGGAATAGAATATTATACAAGTAGAAATTTTGGAAATAATGAAGTATTCAATGAATTGCTGTTAAATGAGAATTTAATGTTATAAACTTAAGTTATAATTGAAATTTTACCATAATTAAAGGTAAGTATTATAAATAGGTGATTTTAAACTTAAGTAAATAAAACGAAACTCTTTAATAAATAAGGATTGATGTGTATGGTTATAAAAATTTAGTATGATTTAAATGCTACTAGTTGAATAAAATGAAAAGTAGGTAATATAAATAAATGAATGTAAACCTTAGGTAATAAATTAATAAAATCCTTTATTTATAAGAATGGAGGTTATAAGGTTAAGAATTTAAGTGTAATTAAAAAAAGGGTTACTGTAATATAATATAATAGCATGTAAGCATTTAATAAATGATTGAATTTGAAAAGTGTATTAAATGTAATACAAATAAAAGAGACTTACATAACCTAAATAAAATAAAAATAATGGTAAGTAATAAGTAGAAATAAGGAAACAACCATTGAATGAGAAATAAAATTTGAAGTTTGTTAGAAATAAATGTAAATTATAAAAAGGAAAATTTATGTGGGTTGAATAAAAGAAAGGAAATCAAACAATTAAAGTATGTAATGAATTTATATAAGTTGAATTGATTTGTTGGTAAATCGATATTGTTTACTTTACAGTTGGCTGGGTAAGGAAATTTGAAGTTGTTGGATGAATAAATAATCTATTTTTGTCTCATCTAAGACTGTTGAGTAAATGATGCACTGGATAGTTATTTTTCATTCCGTACCATTTCAAGTTTTGAACCCGAACAACTATTTGCTTGTTTGATTAAATGGTTGTTTTGTTTTGTTGTGTATACTTTTTGTCGAAATTGATTGTTGTTAGTAGTTGAAACCATGAAATTATTTCACTTTATATAAATAGTTAACCTTTTTAGATTATATAAGTGAAATGCAGGTATGGAAGCAATTGTTACTGCTTTTGTTTCCATAAATTAAGCGTAATTTGCCCAACAAATAGGTACGTGCCCGGTTTACGTTTTGTAGCGCTATTTTTATATATTTTCTCGTGTTGGGATATACTATTTTGAATATTCTATATGATACTTTGTTATATTTTGGTATTATATTTTCCCGAGCCTCTCCGTACAAAGGAGACTCTACCAAAATTTTCCGTAAATTTTGGACTTAGAATTATGTTCAAAATGTTTTCCTAACTTTAATTATTTAAGTATAAAAGGATATAATGATTATAAAACGGGTATATTTTATTTAAGGTAATAAATTTAGTAAATTACTGTTTATAATTTAAAAATTTTGAATAAGATGTATTGTTATTTAATTCTTTCTTCTCCCTTCTTTTCCTTTTCGGGGACGAAAAGTTTTGAGTGGGGGAGAGTGTAACGACCCGAAAATTTCGTTAACTAAATTTGTCATATTTTCCATAATTTTTAATAAAATGAATGTTAGGAATTTGGTGTTGCCATTTGTTCTTATTAAAAGTTAACAATTTAAAATGAGATTTCCAATTCAATAAAATAATGTAAATATTGTGGTTTAAATTTTGAATGGAATATGTGAAAACAAGAGTAATTATGGAATAATATGTTATTTATTTAGAGAGTCGAATAAAAAAAAAATTTAGCCAATTTTAATTAATGGTAATAATGCGATATAAGCTAATAAATTTGATCTCAATGCGATAACCATTTAATGAAGGTAATGAAACAGGATTTAGAAAAATGTATACTAGGTATAAATCAAATAGAAGGAAACAAACGTATATATCCAATTGATTTATGAATAAATACTTTGGATAGTAATTGAATGTACAGTAATGGTAATTTAAAACCTATTTATAGTAAGACTGCATAAGATTCAGTAAATTAAGTGGTGGAAAGATTTTTCCTAGATATACTTTGAAGATGTGAAATTAAAGGTGAATATTAAAATTGGTTAATGTAAAATAACATTGATTAATCGTAAATGGGAATAAATTTGAAAATAAAAATTTATTTTACAAGTGGGTGAAAGTAAAGATAAGGGTTAAGAGTGTTGGAATAGGTATATTAGAATAACTATAAAGTGTAAATGTACGTATTTATAGCAACATGAATTATTGAAGGAAAATAATTGGTAAACGGGGTTTGGGCTAAGGAAATGTTATTGATTGTTTTGAAACCTTATTTATTATGGGAAAATAATTTAGCATAAGCAAAACCAATGCAAATATCTAATTTATCAGTAAAGCAATAGTAATAAATTGTAATCAATGCAAATTATGTAACAATAGAATGCGAAATTTGGGGAATAGACGCAAAGTATATATGAGTTGCTAAAAGTATGCATAATAAGTGCAAATTTAATAAATCAATGTCCTGTAGAGGTTGGAGTATGGTTAGTAATAAAAGCTTTTAAAGGAAAAACCTTTAATTTATAAATGAAAATCAATGCATTAAATTAGGTGTAACTGAATGCATGTAAATAATTTTGTAAGAATAAGTTATAAACAATTTATTTGTGCATACCCGATTTAATTGAAATAACAGAAAAGACAAGAACTTGATTTGCCTAGGTATATATATATATTGATAAACTATAACTAAATAGAAAGATTGGTAGTAAATAGGATATAAGAAGACAAAGGCAACTAGTAAATTAATAAACGAATTCATAATTATAAGTAGTAATTAATGCATATATATTTGGCATTAGTGATAATTACAAAACTTTACCCATTTATCTAATTTATTTAATTAAATCTAAATCTATGGCAACATTGTTGTAATGATGGTTGTAAGTGAATTTGAATGTAAAAGGGTAGCAATTATTTAGGCTAACCATTTTGAGTATGTTAAGTTAAGAATGGCAATCGATTGAAATAGATCTAAATTAATTATTTTGTTTTGGTTAATGTGTTCTAGTTTATAAAGGGGAGTTTATAAGAAATGAAGCATGCACTAATGACATGTGTTATAATTCAAATGTTATTTATACCCATAAAATGTCTATTTACCGAATAGAAAGATTTTTAAATCAATAAGCGAATTTATTGAGGTTCCAATTTATAATTTTTAACGTTTAGTGTAGACTCAATACAAAATTGACTTAAATCGTGCAGTTAGCGTAGATTTGTTTTGTAATTAGAGTAGTTAATCCTATAAGATGAAGTTAATGCTAATTCTATTTATAATTGGACCATTTGTTGATATAGATTATAGAAAGCAAGATGTATAAATTTAATTAAAGTATCAACATTCAACAATTGTAATTATTGAAAATTAAAATGGAAGTTGAGGATAATAAGGTGAAACCATGAACAAATGTTAATGCATCCTTATTACTGGTAAAAGATGAGTATATAAAAGTTGGAAATCAAAAATAGGTTTTTGAAAACTTAATTTATAATTTCTAAATATAAGGAAGTGGAGAAATTAACACTGCAATGGATAGACTTATCAGCTTTTAATTTACATCTAAATTTGTTTAGATCAATTTGGAAATTAATAAAATTGTGGATATATTTTGAAACGTAAACGAAACGTCTAGATTTACATTTGTATATACGTTAAAATAAAATGTAAATGATAAGGAATTTATTTATTTCCTAAATCCGTAACGTGTGTAATTAATATTATTTATCTTTTGGGACCACTTCCGTTTGCACGTTAAAATTCGTGCACACCTAATCTTTTGCGATCTATCTATAAATAGACGATCAAAAAAACCCTAGCCTCCATCTTCTATCATTTGTCTGTACGTTCTTTTCTTCAACTCCTTCTCCTCCTCAAATGGATGCAAGCCTAGATCTATTTCTATTCAAATTTCAAATGAAAATTCAAGCATCTCAGAAAAATTCCAAAAAAAATATATGTTGTAGATTTCATCCATACGAATCTACGCGCAGTCTCTGTTTTCGAAATCGATACTCGAGACAGTGACAAATCGCGGTCAAAATCAGAAAATTCGAAACCTAAGTCAATTTGGGCGTTTTGATTTGGAGCGACTATTTGCAAATTGGTTTCTGGGTATTGGAGAGCTCGGCTAGGGAAGTCATAATGGTGGAGGCGCGTCACCATCTGGTGGCCTGGGGCAGTCTAAAGGCACGGTCAAAGATGGGGAGGGCGTGCGTTGAAATGGGTTCATTCCCTGGACGAGCATTCGTGAGTTGAGAAGAAGCTTTATGACGTGGCAAGCTTTAATTAGGTTGTTGTTTAATTTTGTTTTATTAAATTTTTGTTTCAACTCATTAAAATTGAACAACTTTTTCATACGTTAACCGTTTCGCGTGAAATTTCTTTTGTTAGGATCGTAATTAAATTCCGGATCTGATGACGCTGGTTTGGACAGATTTGGAGACCGTCGGATTTTTGAGTTTAAATTGAAGTTAAATTCGATTTAAATTCAAAAGGTGAGTGTTTTAACCCACTCACAAATTCTAAAAGTTTTTATATTTGTTAAATTTATTTTAGATATGAGTAGAATTTATTTATGATTGTTTGGCATGTTTTATTCAGCATATCGGTTAATTCGCATTTATTTTAACTGTCAATTTAATTCATTTATTGCATATTAATTGACAGTTAGAATTTATTTATTTGCATATAAACTACTAGTTAAACAGTTATAAATTTAATTGAATATAAAATGTTAGTTAATAACTGTCAATTATTTCTTGTTATATTGTATATATATTGATGGTTGTTAAACTGATGATGTTTGGAATAATTTTGATTGATGATAGGTGAATGGATGTTTTATTGTATATCATTAAACTACAACTTATCATGCATTTTCGTTTCATTCGGAATTGTGGTTTGAAATGATATACAACCGCAAAATTTTATTTTTAAATTGCGGATTGAAATGATAAATTTCCGTATCACTTGACCATAGGATAGAAAATTTTATACAGGCACCGTGGTCTATATATAAATTATTTTAAAGTGATTTCTATGGTTTGGATGGGATACGGTTTATAAAAATTTTTAATTTTGATATTTTATAAATGTTATTCTTCTATATATATACATATGAAGTTAAAAATTTTGAATTTAAGCTGTGTATAAATCTATTAAATAAAAATGGGAAAATTGAGAAATGGAATTTGATAATTCATATTATATGTTTAAGTTTGGAAAATTTTAAGGTATGATATTTATAACTGGATTTTTCCAAAATAAATTTAAAGTGAATATTCTAGTATAATTTAATTGAAGAAAATATTTAATTGCTAGAAATTGGAGTTTTATTACGGATTTTTATGTAAATATTCAAGACTAAATAATGGAACATTTAATTTGGTTGAAGGAATAAATTCCAACTTTAGTTTTGAAATATTAATACTCCAAATGGATATATATATATATATATATATATATATATTGAAGTGGTTTTGGAACTTGAAAGTGATATTTAAATTTTGGTTTAGACTTTAAATAAAGAAATATATTTGTAAAGCCATGGAAATTATTTTCTTTACAAAGTAACCTTAAAGTCAAACCATTTATTTTATATACCGTTGAATATCCAAACCATTCAAGTTTTAGAAGTTATGGTTTTAAATATATGAATTTCGAAATATTATGCTTTGAAAGTATAAGTCAAATATTTCGTTTCCAGATATTTTAAATTTTAAAGCAGTATGATTTTGGAAAAGTAATATATTTGGATAAAATGATATCATATTGTTTTGGGTTTTAAGATGATATCGTATTCATAGTTTTGAAATGGAATTTTTATTCTGGTTTTAAAGTATAAACTATTTTAAATGACCGCGGTGTTATAATAACGATTGGTTGTCAAAGAGACCGGGATCGGATATGGACATACTCTCTGTCGATAACGAAAACCACTTGACTAACCGTGTACGCGGTGGAGATTCCAGAATGAAGAGGTTGGTGGCGGCGTTTCCTGTAAGGTAAATACGTGGACCCGACTCCCGTGAGTTGGCATAAGGTGGCTAAAACAGGAGCGATTCTCGGGCCAATGAGGTCATTCCTCTAATCGGACACTCCTCTTCGATATTATACTTTGACTTTGGATTGATTCAGTGGCCACTTTTATTTTTGATTTTGGGGGAGTTTGTTCGAGGTGGGCGGCAGTTGCGCGCTACGCGTTTCCACCAGCCTGGATAGCAATTGGTATATCTACCCTGGCATTGCCTAGTTGTGCCGTGTCACCTACCATACCGAACCTTTAATAAGAGTTTTGTTTTGTACCATACCTATGGAGTGCTCTCTGACGACGCCCATTACGGGGGAGATTACGGTACTGTATAGACAATGGGAATATATTCCGTGTTAAGGGCTATATGGGTAACCCCTTAACGCTATTAAAAAGTAAGTTTATTTTATAAATAGACATTATTATAATAGCGCAATGTACTACATAGTAAATAGTTTAACGGACCCTTAGGAGATGTAAATCCCGAGCATCTCTTGAGTTACTGTACTCATATTTATTTCTGTTAATTTTACTCACATAAGATCTTTTAGTTCTGACTCGAGTGTTTTGTCTTTTCAAATTCGCTCGGGTCAGTCCGAGCGTTTCGGGATTTGAGGATTTAGCTCTGGAGGACGAAGACAAAGATTTGTATTACTATCTACTATATTATTTCACTACACCATTTAATTCCGCTGCATTGATAGTATTGGTATGGGTAACTCTGATATTCATTGTACAAGTAAAATAAAATATTTTGTAAAACAGTTTCATGAACTGTATATTTGATTATTATATTTTATCCTTCCGCTGTGAGATTCTGTTTTGTTTTATTTCTTCTCTGTTTTTCTTATTTACCCCATAACAATCCGCCCTTCCATATGGTTTGAATCGTCATGTGTGTCGGTTTAAAGTGTGCGAAAAGGCGGGATGTCACACCTAATGCGGACTTCGATATGGTTTCTTGACTAGAAACCATCATTCTCCTTGCATAGCCATATACTATGATAGAGAACTCTAGAATCAAACCAAAAATCCATATCAATATTCACCATCAAGAATCAAATGAAAAATTCTAATGCGAAATGGTGTAATTCACTTCAAACTTAACGTACTCAAATCTGGATCAAATTAATTATGCGAATAAAATAATATACGCACAACTTACATATTTATTTCAATTTGATTCATCACAATTATACTTCAACTAAATTCATTATTAATCTCGTTGATTAATGAAAGTATCATTTCATGCTTTAATATTTGTTACACATAATTTCTCCATTTAACATATAAAATTAATTTATTCATTCTCATAATATTGCTTATATTTCTCTTCAATTTAAATTACATTCATTCCACATGTAATATTTCTCATTTAATATTACATTTATTACCAAATCATTTCATAAGGAATTTTCTTAAGTTTATAACCAAATTATAAAAACATAATTCCTTTTTATAAGACATTGTTCAGGTTTGAAGTTATCACAACTTTATTTATAACCATTTATTATAACATCCATTTATTTCATAACAATTTACAAGACATGGTTTTATTTATAATCAATTCACATTAAATTCATACTAATTCAGAAGGTTTTGATTATCCAAAATATCCAAATATTTTGTTTCTCAATAGTTGAACTACGGTCAAAAACAACAAAATTCACAACAACAATAATTAGCCAACGTTTTTAAACTGACAAAATGCAACTAATCAACAATAAATGATAATAACTAAATATTACCATTTCATAAATAAAACACATTACAAATAACTATATTAGTTATAAAAATTTAATCCTCTGCATATCATATAATATTAGGAAAATAATTTCATTTCAAAACTTATATAAAACACTTTTATAAAACTAACAAATACACGCTCTCATATATACACTTAGACAACTCATTCTAGGGTATTACTACCCTATCTCTAATGAGTTAACCACAACAGGCTAAGGTATGTCTAAACCAAAGCTCTGATACCAACTGTAACATCCCACCCTTTTGGACGATTTAAATCGACAATAAACCACACATGTCAACTAAAATCATTCAAAAGGTAAGACTATTAGTGGGGTAAATAAGAAAATAATAGAAAAGAAGGAAAGATAAAACACAGAATCTCACAGCGGAATGACAAAATATAAAAATCAAATAAACAGTTATGAAGCTGTTTTACAAATAACATTTGATTATGCCTTCACAATACAAATCAGAGTAATACATACAGCAGAAATAAATAAATAATGTAGTGGAACACATGATGTAGTGGAATAATTAATAATAAATAGTAGACTCGTCTCCATCTTCATCCTCCAAAATATAATGGTCTTCAACGCACTAAAAAAGCTCAGACTGACCCGAGCGTAATAAAAAGACAAAACACTCGAGTCAGGACTAAAAGATCTTATGTAAGTCAAATCAAAATAAGTAGAACAGAAATATTACTATAATGGATTCAGAGATGTATAACAGGAATTTCATCTCCTATCAAGTGTACAATGTGGATTTAATTATTTAAAAGATTTCAAACGATTCAAAAATACCAATCTTAATCATTTCAATTAAAATAGATCCGAATTTTAAATTTTAAATTTAAATCTTTCAAATAATTCAATTCTAATAAATAATCCAAATTAAAGAAATTACACGGTTATATGTCATTTAAACCAGTATCCAAATCAAAATTTCCAAATCAATGGAAACCCCTCGAGTTATCATTTCAATCCATAGTGGTAACAAAGATATATACATAAATAAACATCCAATCATCCAAAATGACAACCAATAACATCCATCACAATCCAACATCCAAATCAGCCAATAAATCACAACAATCAATTGATTATCATTATCAGGTGTATAACTTGCAATTTATATTCATTATTAAATAAATGGCAAATTCAATTCAATAAAAAATTAAATTTAACTTAAATGACAATCTAATAACACCAAAAGCAATTAATAAATTTCTAACATTATAAATTTAATTTAACTAGCATAAGATAATCTAGTATTCATGAGTGGGTCAAAACACTCACCATTGATATTTAGAACGCAAAAATCCAAACAAAGATGCCTTTTCCACTAGTCTCCAAACTCAGCCAAACCTATTTTATGTTATTAGGAATTCCAATACGAGTCCAAGGGAAGAAACTACGCATGTATCAAAGCTCGTACGAGGAAGATATTCAGGTTATAAGGATATAAAATAAAATAAAAATACATACATATTTAATTCTTAATAACTCACGTTTTCAAATTTGATGTACCCAAAACAAAGGCAAGAAGTGGAAAGCCAAAACCATTAAGGCTAATTCTCATTGTTCAATTTTTTTGAAGGCTTCTTACAAAAGAAGGCAAGGCGATGAGGAAAGGTACGAATGTGGTTAAGGAAGAAATGGATGCTCACACTTTTTTATTCTTTTCTTTTTCTAAACCTAGCTTCAGTAAAATGAATTGGCAGCAATTAAGTATAGGTATAAAGCTATGTTGACATTGAGAATTTGAGGGAAACAAATAGAGGTCTGATGTTTGAAAAATAAGAAATTTCTAGGGAAAGAATGATGTATGATATAAAACAAAAGAAGAAAGGGAAGTGACAAATGAAATATGTATGGAAGGGACAAATAAAACAAAACTGTATGATCTAAGTAGATGCTTTGGGAAATAAATAAACAAAACCGAAGAATAAGAAAGGATATAAATTACGTTTCAATTACATCAAAGAATTGCAATAAAACCAAATGTGGAAATGGTGGCAGGTGTATTGAATAATAAGGAAATGAAGGGACCACTTAGGATCTAGTTAATTGCATGATCCGCTCAATTAAATGTATTATCACTGAATATACCCTTTTTCACACTCGTTTACACATAATTAACATATAGTAAATAAATTTGAATACAATAACCAGTGTAACGTTACAAAAAAATAAAAGATGATCTAGAACTCAAATTCAAGTTTTTTTTTGTTTCAAAATAATGTTTTTCTCATAGGGGAATTGCACAACCAAAAAAGTAAATTAAATTTAAACTTCAAGATTAGTGTTAAAATCACTTATATACAGCCTCAAATGTATACTTAATGACTGTAAAATATTGTTTTAAAATTCATTTTTTTCTTCTTTATATAAAATTATTTTTAACTTAAAAATGAAAATGTTCGTTTTATTTTCATTAAAATGTTCTTTTTATTTTTTTACAATAATGTACGTTTCTTTCGTTAAATCCAAAAATTAATATTAATGTTTCTTTTTTTTTAAATTGATAGATCCCAAATCGACATAATTGTAATTAATTTCAAAATTACACTTATAACGGATTATAACAAACGTACATTTCTTTCATTAAACGCCATTAATTTCAAATAATTTCTCTTTCCCTTTTATTAGAAGATTCCAAGTCAAATTAACAGCAATAAATTCATTAATTAATTTAAATTCCAACATATACTTATTTTGTTTTGTTTTAATCTTATTATTCAATCAATTATCATATTATATATATACTTAACGTTGGTTTAGCATTTCATTACCTCAATCTTCTATATTTATCACTTTGGTTCATATTAACTATAGTAGGTAATTAGATTAACTGCAATTGATTTTCAATTTAATTTCAATGGATTAAATAAATAGTTGATGAATGACAAATGTTACCTTTTACTTACTTAATCGCATTTACAAGATTATTATTAACAACAAATGCTATGACTACTTACACAATCCTGATTATACTCAATTTTCCATTAATTTCATATAATTTCCTCTTTTGTATAACATTTAATTCATTTCCTTATTTCAACTTATCATCAAATAACGTTACAATTATTTTAATCACTAACATACAATTCCAACATTAAACCCAACATGCGATTGCCTTAATTCAATTAATTACCCATTCAATATTAAAACGATAAATTAATGAGAAAATAGTTAATACAATCGTTTATAATAATAATTCATACCCCTTATCTTATTCTTTACAACCAAGGGTTATAATTTGCTTACCCAAAAAGGTTTTATATTCAATATTAACCTATTTCAATTAACTACATACAAGTTCACCATCTATATCATTTAATTTATTTCATTATTTACAATCATAACCAAGTCAACCTACAATGTATTTCAATTAGTTTGAAATTACTTTAAATATTTATCAGTAGCGTTCAGACAACAACACTGATTTCATATTCAATATTAGCTAATTCTAATTGATTACATATAATTACAACGTTCAATGTATTTCCTTATTTTTAGTTATAACTAATTATAACCTTAAAGTCACTTCAATTAATTGGAAATTAGATTAAAATAGTTAGCAATTACCTTATATTAACATTAATAACATTACATTCTAGTTATTCTTCTCCTTGTAACATCAAATTTTTTTGTTTTATTTCAATATAAAATTATAAAATATTATTTAATTAATAATTTAATAATCGAAAATTATGGGTCGTTACAATAAATCTGAAATTAAATTGTACTGTGAAATTGTTGTATAAATTATAATTACATAATTTAATTATGAATGGATTAAATTGGGTTTTTACGAAATAAAATAAATTGTTAATAATAGAATTTCAAAGCATAAAATGTGAAATCTGATTTGGATGGAAAATGTAAAGTTGGTAAAATTGGGATTTGAAATACAGTGAAAATTTACCGATCGACAACTGTAAAGCATAGATTTCTGGAAATGAATTCTATGGAAACTACAATTTGGTTAAAAATAACGATGGGTTATTTTAATAATGAATAGTGTTATCCGGAAAATTAAAATATGTTAAAATGAAGCTTCCGACTTTAAATTAACAGTTTTAAATGTAAATAGAATATTTTGAAATGCCGTTTTTCATTGGGATTTTATTTAAGTAAAATTTAAATATGGTTTTTCATTCTCCAAATTTATTTTATTTAAAAATGATTTAACACCTATATTTCAAAAATAAATTTCCGAATATGGGAAATTGAGTTTGAACTTCGGATGAAGATATAGATTAGTATGGAATTGGGAATTTATGTTGTAAACATAAATTGAATTGAAACAAATCGGTTGGATTTATATGAAGGATACTTTGGGATGTTTGAACGGGAAAGTGTTTTGCCGGGAAAAAAAACCAAGTTAGTGTTTTGAAGGATTTATTTAATTAAAAGTTAAAGTTTAAATTGCTTAAAGAGTATTTTATTTAGAAATGGTTATTTTAAAGAAGAAATTAATAAACTTTGTTTTATAATTATTTGTTTTAAGTTATTGGTAAAGGTTAGTATTATTCTTTTAAACTCCACTTTTAACTTTAGTAAACAAAACCCTTATTTAAATCCAGTTTATGTCTATTAAATAATGCTATTTAAAATCGTTTTGAAATTATATTTTTAGTAAATAAATAGAAGTAATTTTCATATTTTAAAGTATATTTCAGTATAAAGTATTTTAACTGTTTTTTTTAAACACAAAATGTTTAAGCTTGGTCTTTCCAATGGGAATAAATGGTAATGGGATTTACAGTGAAAAGGAAGAATTTTTGGGAATTTTTCAAAATGAGTTTTGAAATGTGGAAAATATATCTTTTAAATATATTGGAGGGAAATAAATAATATGAGATTATTTATTTGTGTGATTGGATGTTTGTGAACATTAATTGATAGTCAAATCACCGACTATTAATATTGGACAAATGCGTTGATTGTTTCGAAGAGACCGGGATCGAGATTTATTTCTCGAAAATCACTTCGATCCGGTTTGTGCGTTGCGTGAAAACGTGTTCGAAGTCGAAGATGGAGCAGTAAAGTGCAAGGGCTAGTCGCTACTAATCCTGAGGATATTTACCAAAATAGATGTAGTAGGAATAGTGCCTTCGGTTCCGTTCGAACCCGGGATGGACTTGTATGGACGAATGCTTTCGGAACATCGTCAGGATGGCGATGGGCATTCTAAGTGAAACGTTCTAAAAGATAACGTTTAGCCTCAAGCCTCATCAAATGGGAATGACTGAAAATCAGGGGATATGCAGCAAGGCTTCGTGGGTAGCCCCCACTGGAGAGTAAGGTAATCCCTGTCTAGATGTCCCTTTTATTCCGGCTTAGTGGTGCGGTTGTTGATCCCAACCGTGGGGTGATCTTATTCGGAACTGTCCAGTAAGGGATGGGTCCGGCCTTGTGTTGCAGGGGATCGGGAGTGGTCCTCGGTACGGTGATCTAGGCCCCGTACTGTGACAGGTGGTACCCCCAGTACCTAGTCATTGTTGGAAATCCATTCTCCCTACGAGCCTTGTACGAGTTTTGTTTGTATTACACACTTTTGTGGCTAGTAGCTGGAATTTAATAGATGTAACAATTTCGGCTATTTTATAAGTATTTGTAAACAGACCCTATTATAATATCAGAGGATTTCTATAAAAAGTGTTTTAGCTATCGTAAGGTAAAAACCCGACATGTTTATTTGTGGTGTGGTCCTACGAGATGCTTTTGTTTTCAAAGGATTTTTGAAAACTTTAATAATCAGTTTTGATGCATTATTATCAGCTGGTATTCCGGACTGACTCGAGTGTTATTTCATTATAATGCTCGGGTCAGACCGAGTATTGTTTGTTCAGGATAGGTTGCTATGGAGCAAGAGAGGAGCTGGAGTCCGTGACGTATTATCTATACTTATATATATTCCGCTACTGCGATCGTATGGTATGTCTGATTGGTATTGGTTGATGTATGAGATACTCTGATGATGTGATGTATAAAACTGGTATAGATTTTATTTTGTGTAAAGATCTATTATTTACTATTATATTTTACTCCGTTGCGACTGTGAGTTTCTGACATTGTTTAGCTTCTTCTTCTTCTATCTCTTCTTCTTTAATCCCTAATGGTTCGTATTTCTGTTCCGCTTGAGTTAATTGATGTAGGATAGTGTTGACTCAAGGGGTGCGGATTTGCGGGCTGTTACAATTACATACTATTTCATTTATTTGTATAAAATTTAAATTATCGATTACTCTTTTAATCCAATTAACAATTATTGCACGTAATATTACAATTAATTTACATTCTATAACCAATTATAACTTTTTAATCATTTTAATTAATGGGAATTAATATTTAAAGTAATTATCAATTATATTAAATTAATATTATTACATTTCATTCCAGTTATATTCTTACTATTAAATCACAAACTTTTTTTCTTCCAACATTAAGTCACAAAACCTTATTAAATTAACTAATTTTAATTATCGAAAATTATGGGTCATTACAATACTTGAAAATAATGATCATATCATCATACTTCATACCTTGATAGTTTAACATATATGACAAGTTAGATCATAATGTACCAATAATTATCCGATTCTCTTAAACACCCTTATTTTCTAAGTAATAATCTTTGTAATTTGACAATTATATATACATAATATTATATGTTCATATTTTTTAGGAACTTGTAGATAAGGAGGAGGAGAAGCAAAAAATTAGAAGCTAGCGGTGATGGCATAACTTAAATTACAATGGTCCTTAAAATGGATTACAAACTTTGTAAGTTTTTAGATGTGTGATATGGTTGGTGTTTTGCCTTTGGAATATTTAAGCATCTATATAATCATTTAACATATACCTTCCTTAAAGTTGGTATAATTATCAATGGTGCAATGAATTCCCAGTAAATTGAAAAAAGATTTTCAGTACCATTTACACCCTATTTCCAGATTATAATTTATCCAGATATTCCAATAAATCAAGATACAATATCTGATATGACTGGTGCACTAAGACATCAAAGACAACATAAAGACACAGTCTAAATCTAGTTATAATCATTTTTTTTGATTGCATCCAACAACAATGGAAAAAGGAATATTTTCTTTTTATTAATAATATCTTTACAACGACAAATCCAAAATTCATAGTGTTTACCTTGGTTCTATATAGCATAAGGTAAAATGGAAAATAACTTTTGTTATGCTTAACTAGCTATAACGAGACAACAAGCTAACAAATTATTAAAGGATAAAGAACAAAACCTACGCTCTAACAAAATTACAACAAACAAATTAGAAGCTGTTTCTATAGCTTATACTTTATCTTAGCAATATAAATCAAGATATACTCCAAGCTTTACAGAAGAATGAGGAAAAAATCACCAAGCTTCAATGATAACAACCCCTACCTTATTCTCCATTCATAACTACCCAGTTCTACGTCATTGGTCTCATTGTGGTTCTACTTCTTCGATGGAACAAAAAGAAAAAGGTAATCTATTAGTAGTACCTACAACCAAGGATAGAAGATAAAAGGGAAAATAAAATAAGATTCAAGAGTACCTAATAGCAAAGAAAAATCGATAATATCAGGACTAAAGAGACTTTGATATCAAAAAACATGCTAGATTGAAACCATACAAAACAGATAAGTAAAAGGAAAAAGGTAATTTGTTAGTACCTGCAACCAAGGAGAAAATGGCGAGAGCAATTTTTTCCCCCTTTTTTGCAAACAATGATTGAGAAGGGGAAGGGATGCATAGAAACTCTGGGTTGCAAAAGAGGAAGAAAATCCACGATAAGTTCCTGATTTGACTAATGTTTTAGTGAATAATTGGTTTAATCTTGATTTAATTTTGAAGATGAAATTCATCAATATTTTTTTGAAATTTTATGGCAAAATTAAAAGCAGGGGTGACAAAAGAGAAGGAGGGAATATAATGATGGTGAGATGTATTCTTCAGCCTTTATTTCACCTACCTCCATGACATCATATAGCATTTAAATGTTAATTTGTTTTTGCCTTAGTTATGTTAATCCAAACACAATCTCAAAGCTCCGTTCGACCCTTTCCCTTTTTCTAGTAAATCCTTGGTTGCTGAACTAATTCAACCCTTTCCCTAGGTTCCTTCCTGCGAGTTGCGTGAACGACAGGACGAGCATTGTGTACTAGGTCGATTCTGAATTCTATTTCTCGATGTGGAGATAGAGATTTCACTTCTTTAAACACATCTGGAAAATCTCTAACAATGGTGTATGGACTCCAGACTGGGTTTGGGATAACCCAAATCATACATCAACCCTTCTCTTTTAGGACTAGAGTCCTCACAAGAAATCTCAATGAAATCTCCAAATTCGGTTTTGATTGAAATCAATAGATTATTGCAATCCAATTTGGCTTCATATTTTGCTAGCCAAGCCATTCCGAGTAAGACTTCAAACTCGTTAAAATCAAGGACAAAGAGACCAATAGGGAATTGGTGACAAGAATATGAGATAGGAACGTCTCTACATCGAAGACAGAAGTTCGCGGGATCTCCAACTGGATTCTTTACACATATAGGCTCATCAACAAAATTAGGTTCAAAATTCAATTCATTAATAGCTTGCTAAGAGATAAAACTGTGTGTAGCGCCCGTGTCAAATAGAACTCTAACAATGCTATCATAAATAGTGAGATTACCTTCCAGATCTCCTTTCCCTTTTTCTGCTTTGGAAGATGCGGGTTGTCTTTGACTGTGTACACCTTGGATGTCTAAACTTGCTTCATGACTGGGCAGTCTTTAAATTCATATCCCAATTTCTAACAATAATAACATTTCCTGGCCTTTGCTTGAACGGATTGATCACTTTTTGGCTTCTTGCAGCTGTTTGAGTAGTGGCCTTTTTCTAGATAATTGAAGCAAATGACATTCTCCGCTATGCTTCCCTGATTGCTCTTCTTTTTCTCCTTACTATGCCATGGTTTCTTGCCTCTAAATTTCCTCTTCTTCCAATTTTTATTGCACGAACAACACTTTAATGATTGCCTCCAAATCATATTGCTTGCTTTGATTCATTACCACAACATACTGTATGCTCAAACAACACTTTAATTAGTTTTTAGAATTCAATATCGAAAGAGAATAAAGGGAAAGATGTTGAATTTAGCATGGTTTCATTCTGTAAACCAGGGACTTAAAGGAACAGAAGAACATAAAAGAAAATCCTGATCTTAACATTCCAGGCAAAAGAAAACACAAGCACACAAATTTGTTCACATAGAAAGGTCTTTAACATCATTCAGGCATTCATACAGCAACAAATGATTGAATAGATCAGAGGTTTACTCACATTTGTTTTCCTGAAGACAGAAAGCTTCTGATAGTTTTCAAAAGAAGGATACAGCGCGGATTTCCTACTTTAATTTTTGAAGCTTAGATCTGTAACTTGCAAGTACAGATCTTTGATTACTCTTTGTTGTATTTATTCACTTAATTCATCAAATACAAACGATCTTAAATTTACATGCAGTTTGGATTTTTTAAATACAACATAGAAAGCCTTTTTTCCTGCTACTTGAAGTCCAGAAATAGGTTTAGTTTTTTATCTTAATTTCCTCCTACAACTGATTAATATAATTGTTTAAATCTTTTCTTTATTGCTGATTAACAACTTCAAATTCAAATTTTAAAAAGAAATTTACTTGCCTTAAATTTTTCCAGAGAATTACTGCACTATTTCCTGGCCAAAAACTGAAGCTCTGTTTCATACATCTGCATTTTTTTGAATTTGTTTACCTTAAGACTTGATTTTGAAATCATAAATTTATTAAACTATAAAGTATAGAGTTTTACCTGAGAGATGGAATGTAACACTAAAGCTTGATGTTTAAGAAGATTCTCAGATTTTTCTCAACTTTGTATTAAAAGAAAGTTGGCGGTTTTCTTTCTGATTTTTTTTCTTTTTTTTCTTTAGGTGTTGGAGTTTGAAATGCTCAATCTTTTGTTATTGTACTTTTAGAGATTTGGGAGGCTAAATAATTTGAAAATGGAAGCTGAATTTTTTTTTGTAATTTTTAGATCTTATTATTATATTCAATCAATCATATTGAATGTTATTTGTAAAAAATAATCATGAGATCTCAATGCATATTAATTTCTTTACTCCATCTCCTTTATCATTTGTAATTTTTCAAACACAAAAGAATTTTTAAATAAATCTTATATTATATTTACTTTATAAATAAATATACCCCTTATTCATTAGCATATACATATATACAATGTTAAAAGAAGAATTGCTTTAACCAATATTCGCATCATATAAATTACGCCTTAATGATTTTATAAGCCAATTTCTTTTAAAACATTATTTTAAATTTAAATTCAAATCCCAATTCACTTGAATTATAACCATTTATGTCAATTATATATTCACATAAATCTTGAACAATTTAAATTCAATTTCTATATATATTCAATTCTACTCATATATGCAATATACATATATGTATATAATTTTGAATTCAAATGACTTTTTAAAACATTCATTATTTCAAAATTTTAAACTCAAAAGAAATTGGAATTTATTCATATATGATTATCACTTATTTTATTTTTTGAGATTTTCAATTTATTTTCAAATTAAATTACACATGTATAAAATATATTATTAATTTTAATTGATAAATTTTTGGGATGTTACAGAACTTGTAGACAAGGAGGAAGAGAAGCAAAAAATTAGAAGCTAGCGGTGATGGCATAACTTAAATTACAATGGTCCTTAAAATGGATTATAAGCTTTGTAAGGTTTTAGATGTGTGATATGGTTGGTGTTTTGCCTTTGGAATACTTAAGCATCTATATAATCATTTAACCTATACATTCTTTAAAGTTGATATAATTATCAATGGTGCAATGAATTCCTAGTAAATTTAAAAAAGATTTTCAGTACCATTTACACCTTATTGCCAGATTATACATTATCCAGATATTCCAATAATTCAAGATACAATATCTGATATGACTGGTGCACTAAGACATCAAAGAAAACATAAAGACACAGTCCAAATCTAGTTATAATCATTTTCCGTTGATTACATCCAACAACAATGGAAAAAGGAATATTTTCTTTTTATTAAATAATATCTTTACAACGACAAATCCAAAATTCATAGTGTTTACCATGGTGCTATATAGCATAAGGTAAAATGGCAAATAACTTCTGTTATGCTTAACTAGCTATACCGAGACAACAAGTTAACAAATTTATTTAAGGATAAAGAACAATACCTAAGCTCTAACAAAATTACATCAAACAAATTAGAAGCTGTTTCTATAGCTTCTACTTCATCTTAGCCATATAAATCAAGAAATACTCCAAGCTTTGCAGAAGAGTGAGGAAAAAATCACCAAGCTTCAATGATAACAACCCCCACCTTCTTCTCCATTCATAACTACCCAGTTCTACGACATTGGTCTCCTTGTGGCTCTACTTCTTCGACGAAATAAAAAGAAAAAGGTAATCGGTTAGTAGTACCTACAACGAAGGATAGAAGATAAAAGGGGAAAAGAATAAAATTCAAGAGCACCTAATATCAAAGGCAAGTCGATAATATCAGGACTAAAGAGATTTCGATATCAAAAAACATACTAGATTGAAACCATACAAACAGATAAGTAAAAGAAAATAATTGTTAGTTCCTGCAACCAAGGAGAAAATGGTGAGAGCAATTTTTGCGCTTGTTTTTGCAAACAATGATTGAGAAGGGGAAGGGATGCGTAGAAACTCTGGGTTGTAAAAGAGGAAGAAAATCCACGATAAGTTCCTGATTTGATTCATGTTTTAGTGAATAATTGGTTTAATCCTGATTTAATTTTCAAGATGAAATTCATCTTAGTTTTTTGAAATTTTAAGGCAAAATTAAAAGCAGGAGCGACGAAAGAGAAGGAGGGAATATAATGAAGTTGAGATGTATTCTTCCGCCTTTATTTCACCTACCTCTATGACATTATATAGCGTTTAAATGTTAATTTTTTTTTGCCCTAGTTATATTAAATAGCATTCATTAAAAATATGCTATTTTTGAATATTGTTAATTGTTATTAAAAATGGTTTTTCTTGTACCGAATGTAGGGCTGCTTGTCACTAACCTTCGGGGGAAATTTCCTATATCATATATATGTGGTAATAATATCTTCATTTGATCTTTGATGTGAGGGTTGCTCGCTACTAATCCTAGGGATGACTCCTGATAGGATGTAGTAGGAGAGTTCCTTTGCTTTGTCATGTTCCTGGACAACTTGTATGGACAAAAGTCCTACACTTCATTTCTAACATATACATACATTGATTTTTACAAACGTAGATCTGTCTGATGGTGTAGGAAGTAGCTCTCTTACACTTAACATTCTTCTCTCATATGTACGAGCTCAAAGGTTGTACATTTGTGGAAATCAATATTGTGTGATGGAATTGGAAATATGGCATTTAAAGTGGAATGTGCTATGTGAAAGGTAATTGTTACCTCGGGCCTCATTGCATGGAAATTAGATAAACAAGACATATCGTACGGCTATAGGGTTCGCAAGCATTAGGGTACGGTCACCACCTTTCTTGATTGCTCTCTATATGTCGAGTATGTTGTGTATTGTAATGACCCAGAATTTCATTGCTTTGATTTGTGAATATTTAAGTAATTTTAATTATTCAACATATATATTTTATAATGAAAATAAAACACTTTTAATAATAAATAATAATCATGATATAGTTTTTAAAACTTGTTTACATAAATATATATTTTGATGGAAAATGGAAAATGTGACCGAAAACCATTTTTCGAATTTCGACGTTTCATCGTGAAATATTTGTTGGAAATGTTGTGCACACTTTCTTAAATATATGTATGCATAGACCAATTATATAATGTGGTTTGAGATAGTATAATAAGTGCTAATTAAGTTAAATAATCATGATGTGACACTTTGTCAACTAAATTAAAAACTGAATAGAAATTTGTCACTTCAAGGGGAATGATGTGACATATTAGCAACATAAGGGAGACAATAGTACATAAATAAGTCTTTTGATGTTGGGCATGTAGGGTATGGAGGGGACAAGGGTGGTGATGTGTCACTGAGTTTTTGGAGGACATGTACCCTAAGGGCTTTTTATTAATATAGGTTTTCACTTTATATATATATATATATATATATATATATATATATATATACACGAATTCCTAATTTCTTTTCCTCCTTATTTCAGTTTTATTTTCAATTCCAAAGTTTCATCCACTTCCTCATGCTTTCCAAACAATTTTATTGGCTTCCTTCGAGTTTTCAATAACTTTAAAAATAAAAAATTCATTTGTTTAAAATGTTTTCAAAACTTGTTAATTTCTTCCATTTTACCCAAAATGGTTTCGGCCATAACTTCTTAAAAGTGCTCCAAAACCATATTTTATTTTTTTCAAACCATGTATATTTTCAGTGGCTACAAGTTTGTAGTTTACCACTTTTTTTTATATCGAGCTTAGATGCAACATAAATTTGTAACGAAGGGGATTTTCGACCCTCAAAAATCGACACTAATACGTCCACTATATTTCATGCCAAGAAATTGGATGCCCGAAAACCCGATTGTAAGAGAAAGAAGAAGAAAGAAGATAAGTGTAATTACCCGCAAATTCGTACCCATTTGAGTCGATAATATTCTTCATCGGTTCAACTCAATTTGGATGGAAATACGAACCATTAAGGTTAAAGAAGAAAGAGTTAGAAGGAGAAAAGAAGACAACAACATAGAGTCTCACAATCGCAGCGGAACAATATATAATAGATAACACTGATCTGTACACAAAAAGAATTATTAATTTTTTATACATTACATCATTAGAGTACAACACCAAACAATAACACAATATTAGACAATTATATAACTTGTCGAAACAAAAGCTTACTATGAAGCTTACCATACACAGCGAAATATAAGTCAGATACATGATATACGTCTCGTCATCCAGCTTTTCTCCTAAACTCTATAGCATCCTGTCCTGAATCTATAATACTCAGTCTAAACCGAGCATTATGATAAAATAACACCTAAGCATGTCTAGAAAACTACCGTGAGAAAACACACTCAATTGAATTAATAAAATTTTCAAAACCCTTTGAAATCAAAGGTATCTCATAAGACCATGCCATAAATAAACATGACGGGTATTTTACCTTACGATAACCAAAACATTTTTATCAAATCCATCTGATATTATAATAGTGTTATAGAAAGTAAAAAGAATCTAGCTGAAATGCTTGCATCTCACATTCCAGCAATAGTTGGGCACAATCAAAACTGTACGGGCGCTTACTGGAGATTGGATTCCATAAAATGCTAGGGATACTGGGGTTGTAAAGGCCCGTAGATCCGTACCCCTTTTGAGCTAGCAAATCCCACAACAATTCAACCCAAAATGGAACAAATGTGCCATTCTTCGGGTTTAAAGAAGAAAGTGGTAGAAAAAAGAAGAAAATAGAAGAAGAACGGAAACAATAACAGGATCTCACATTTCACAGTGTAACAACATATAATAGATAAATGAATAACCTTTAAACAAAAATACTATATCAGTTTATATATAACATTTAACAGAGTTTACAACAACACAATACAGACACTTGCAGTCTTTATAACTTGACCATTTTAAAACAGATTTGCACTAACCATACGCCACAGACACTACATAGTAAAGAGACATGTCTCGCATCCAGTTTCAACTCCTGATCACTAAGGCAACTCTTTTCTGACTTCGCTCCAGAATAATGCCAAACTGACTCTAAGCTGCCCGTGTGGAAAATTATGGACACCCAGAGATTAGAAAGGGAACAATAAACTCCAGGTCAGTCATGGGACTAGTGTGAGATCTTAAAACAATTATTCTTTTACCAAAGAAAACAAAAGAATTTAAAAGAAATCCGTAATGCTTTTGGGAAAATGAAACTACCATAAGGCCTCCCGGCACACACACAATGCAATCGCATACTTGAGGGAGATTTCTCCTTGTGATAGTCAAATATGCTTAATACGCAAAATCTTCTTTAATATTATTATTAGTGGAAAAACATTTGTAAGTATAATACTAATCTTAGCTAGCATATGTATCATTATAGTATGCCTACTATAGCTACCATATTAGATGGCAGGTTCTACAACTAAAACCGTACAAGGAGCGCATTGGTAATTGGATTTCCAACAATGGTTAGGCCGAGGAACTTCCTGGGCCAAATGGGTACGCTTCTGGAGGGACTCCCCGAGAACCTAACCGGATCTCTGCCAACACAAGGCTGGATTACTTATGCAAAAATAGGTAACTACTACAAGAGTATGCTATCCCCCGGTTGTAAACAACCTTTATCCGAGGATCCTCAAAACAAACAACCACAAAGTAATAAATTTGCAGCAACAACACAGGTTAAGTATCTGGGCTCCATACCATGATACCACCTGTATGCAGAAGGAAATGAACATACCCTAAGGGGCGCTACCCCCTATAACCTTGCTGCATCCTTCCTGTTTTGACCATTCCGAGGTGTGAGGTCCGACGAAGTCTCGTCCACAAAGCTACGCTTTTCACAAAAGCCATGCTTCGATCAACAAATGATCAACAGCACTTCGTATGCCACATTACCAAATTGGGAATGTATCACTAGTAACCATAAACTACATAACTTTTAAGCTCGTACGTCTCAAAGTAGGGTGTTAAGCTAAGAGAATAAATTCTCTGCGACCAACAGAAAAGTAATTGTTAGAAACCAGCTTTACGTCTCAAAGTGTAATGTCAGACACACATCCGTACAAGTCTGTTCCAGGATCGAACGAACCGAAGGCATTTCCAATGAAGACCTTGCAAATCCGAATATTCACTAATCACGTCCGGAATCCCCATCACAAAGGGTGATAAAATCTCTATACTGGAGCAACCCGGTGTAGAAACATTTGGCAGGTAATCCTTTTGCTTTCGAAAATACCCGGTCTTCAACACCATCGTGAAATGCAATCTCATTTCATCGTATCGTTATTCGGAATGGGTTTTATGACACAAGGTCCTCTCCCGGCTAATCCGAACAACGAGCGCTTATTTTAAAAAATAGTGTTACATTCAGATTCAAACAAATCACATCAATTTCCACTTTGATCTTTTAAACAAAAGTCCCAACACAATCACAAAGGTTCGACGTGGGTTTCGAGTATCCATTTGGAATTCCACTCCCGGTCGCATCGAAATTCAATTGACGATTAAAGGCCAATATGATAGTCGGTTATTTAACTATCAATCAATAATTCACAACAATCACCAATTTTCAAATAATTTTCCCCAATTATTTATTATCAACATATCTTCGCAAGATATAATTTTAACACTTCAACCATTTGAAAACAACTATCAAATCAATTTCTTTACGCGGAGTATATTCCAAAATACTTGTTCGTTTCCATTGAAAATCTGCCTAGTCCAAATACTTTTCAAAAATTTAAATCACTTATCCAAAAACATGTATTCGGAAACATCTACAATAAGAACCACTTCGAAAAACTTATTTGAAATATTAGTTATGAAATCTTATATCAATATCATATATAAAAAAACTTAAAGTCCAAACTAATTTAAAAATAAAAATAGTACATAGATTATAAGTATTCAAATAACTATTTTCTAAATCAAATATCAATTTAATCTTCAAAATAATCCCTTCTATACTTATTTAAATAAATCTTTACTTTAAAGATTTAAAACATTTCCTGTAAATAATTTCTCCAACAATATTCTTTTGAAACCAAACTAGAACTTTTAATTTTATTTCAAAGGCTATTTTAAAAATATACGCGACTTCCCAGGGAAAGTACACCTTCCATTCTAAAGGTTCATTTAAATCAATTTATAAATCTTTCTGGATTTATTTTAAATTTACGTCCCTAATCTGTAAATTCCTTTCCAACTTCTAAAATAAAACAATATTTATTTTTTAAAAAAATTTCTCTTTCTTCTATAGAATTCCCATTATGGATTTAAATTTTAAGTAACCATTAATTTACAATATTAAAATCGATTCCCAAGTGTTCACTTTTACCACCAAATCAATTTTCAAATTAATTTCTAAATTATTTCAATTACCAATTTCAAATTCAAATTGATTTTTAAATTATTTCAAACAACAAATAAATTTTCATATCAATTTCCCAAAGGTTTACTTTTTAACACCAAATTAATTTAAAATCGATTTCCCGATTTATTTCCAAAACACCAAACGAAATTTCCAAATCAATTTCTAAGATTTATTTTAACTCCAAATTAATTTCAACTCCAAATTAAATTCCAAATTTAATTTCTAAATTTATTTCCTTTTGAAATAAATTCCTTGATCTCTTTAAAATATTTAAAATACGTATCTTAAATAAATTCTTCAACTATTAAACAATGGTCAGGCTAAGGAACTTCCTGGGCCAAATGGGTACGCCTCTGGAGGGACGCCCCGAGAACCAACCGGATCTCTGCCAACACAAGGCCGGGTTACCTCTGCAAAAATAAGTAACCACTACACAAGTATGCCATCCCTCGGTTGTAAACAACCTTTATCCGAGGATCCTCAAAACCAACAACCACAAAGCAATAAATTTGCAGCAACAACATAGGTTAAGTATCTGGGCTCCATACCATGATACCACCACTATCCACAAGGAAATGAACATACCCTAAGGGGCGTTACCCCCTATAACCTTGCTGCATCCTTCATGTTTCGACCATTACGGGGTGTGAGGTCCGACGAAGTCTGTAACGGCCCAGAATTTCTGTCATTTGAAATTCGTATATTTAATTGATTTTAAATATTAACAAGTAAAATTTGTAAGTCAAATAAATTTTATTTCGAATATTTAGATTTAATTGGAAAATTAAATCGATAATTTAATATTTGAAATTACAAAAATAATTGGAAATTGGGTTTAATGTGATTAAAATTGATTTGTAAAGTTGTATTAAATCATATTCGCGTTAGAATGATGTTATAGAACTTTTAAAGATGAATGAAAAGTTGATTTGTGGAAATTGAATATTTTAATATTTAATTGACGAGTAAAAATAGCCATTTTTCAAACGACCTCGGATTTTGATGAAATCGGTTTCATCAGATCCATAATGTTAAATTATTTTATGGTTTCAAATTTCATGTCAATCGGACCTACGGTATGTCTGGGGCAAGCTAAAACGCGTAGAAATCGGTTTGAATGAATTTTAAATTTAAATTAGTCGATTTGAAAACTTATTTTCAAATATGATCGAATTGGCTCTCGACATATATTCCTTCACTTTCATAAAGTTGGAAAACTTTGGTTGTTTCATTGAGTAATTCCAATGCTAATGGGACTATCTCTCTGGAAACTGTTCGAAGTAGTCTTTTGAATGAGGAGCTTAGAAGAAAAGGGTAAGGTATGAAATCAATTCAAAGTGAGGCTATGGTGCCCAGGGACCTGAAGAAAGATACAATTTGGAAGAAGAAGGATGCTAATGGTAAAGGTGTTATCACTTGTCATTATTGTAATAAGAAAGGTCGCATACGCAGCAAGTGTTATGCTTATAAAAGAGATCAGAAAAAGGTTGCGCATGGTGATACTAGTAGTGATGCACATGCAGGTTTTGCTGAAGGTACCGATAGTGATGCTTCTTGTGGAATAGGAGTAAAACATTATAAACGCCAGGCCGCACACTTCGTTTGGAGTTCGGAAAAAATTCGGGTGAATAGTCTCGTGTAGTTTTTCTATAAAAGGACCTTATTTCTTTTCTTTTGCAAAACCTAACAAGAACTAGGTCACGGCCGCCACCATCAGATTTAATGGCCGAAACCCTTCCTTCTTCTTCCTCGATTCTCTCTTAATCTACAAAGTAATTTCAAAAACGTTCAACTACAACATCGAAGAGGGCATCGAGCACTACAATTTCAACGGCTATGATCGAAAAATACGCATTGGATCGAAAGAAAATCAAGCTTGAATGGCCGACGTTCACGCACGTTTTTTGAGATGCAGGGGAGGCTGAGTGTCACGCCGTTCATGTTGTAGGTCGAGCTCGAGACAAGCTTTCGTTATAAATCCCAATACTATACAAAAACATTTCCTTTCGGAAATCATTTACTATAACAACAGTGTTATAGTCCATCATTTCTTTTTATTTCTCGAAAACGTATATTTCAACAATAAATGTTGAAATCTATGTATTCGATTCATAATAAATTTTAAAACATCGTTAAAACGATTATCTTCATTTTATAATATTCATTTTCCCAAGCTTATCCATTTTATTTGATAATATATTCCCTGTCCAAAATCGTGAATATACTTCCTTAACTAATTTCAACTTTCAATTTATCAAATTCCATTGATTTCAAATTTATAAACAATGTCTATAAATTCCATTTCTATTTATAAGCTTCGATTTATAAATCTCCTTTATTAATCCAATTTATATTTCGTTTATATGCCGAATCTAACTTATAAGTAAATTACTTATAATCCATTTATTCACAAATCCATTCTTTTATATCATCGTTTGTTTATAAATCTAAAATTCTTGTTTACTTATAAAACTAAGTACAACATTATTTAACACTTATAAAAGCTCGTTTTATAATTCCAATATCTTTAACTTATAAAATATAAATTTTGTAAATCTTTTATATAAACCGTTTATAATAATTCAAAAATCTCAATTTAAATAAACCAATCTCTTTATTAATTTACAAAACGTTATTTAAAACTTATATAACTCCAAAATTACACTTATGTATTATTTTCCCAAAAATATAACTTTTATAACCATAAAATTAAAATGTTTATTTATTCTAATAATTCAAAATTAAATAAAATGTATACTTTCAAAAATCACTTTAAAAATTCTTTTAGAAACCAAAATCATTATTTTAAAACTTCAAAAATGGATCCGATGATGCAACAACACCAAATAGTCAATCACGACATCCAAATATCATATATCGATATGATAATCAACAAATATCACAATATCTGTAAATAAATAAATACAGTTGAGGAATCTAGTTGGATTCCCCCAACCTATTTCCCTACATCCACAAACATTAGCACAATACCAATTCCGTTCCAGTACGGAATTATCGCGGTATATGGGATTTGTAAAATATTATCCGCTTAATAGACGGCGCAATAGGGTCTCATTCGCTATATAATGCGGGAAATCAACTCCAAGTACATAAATAATACCAATTTCACTGTATTGTGAAATATTCGCGGTATATATTTTTAATAAATAACATCCGCTTACTAACGGCGCATAATGTCTATTTTAACAATAAATAGATAACAATCATCATTCAAACATGCATTCAAGAATTTTAAATATAACTATTTAAAATTAAAAATCGAAACCGATTCGATTGAGTGAGAAGTTCTCACCTTGATTTTCATTCCGTTTTAGCGTTTTATTTCGAATAACGTTTAATTTTACCCCAAATTCTCACTAGCTCCAAACGACTCCAAACCAGCTCCATTGCATAGTGTTCGACAAAACGAACCCGGCGTAATTCGTTTCGTGCGAAACGGACCTTGTATGAAAAAGTTATCGCGTTTTAAAGTTTATACGAATTAAAAGATAATTAATTTCAATTTCTTTTCTATTTTTAACCTCCAATCAGATCGTGGCCATCGGTTTTCCTTCTGAAATATCTAGGCCATGCCCTTATTCATCTTCCCAAACGCTGTTGCGTTCCATCTCCAGTACGTTTACGTGAAGATGAACCCATCCCTTCCAACCTTTGACCGACCATTGCTCCACCATCACTCGACGAGAAGTTGATCGGAGACCGGACTTAGTGAGATTAACTCACCTTTCCCTTTAAATTTGAAATCCCCTTCATTCTCGATTTGATTCCACGATTCCTCAACCTTGTATGACCATATCAAGAATAAATTTCCATTTATTTATCTAAATTAAACTAAAATTTAATTTATCTAAATATTAAATTTTAAACTCACTTTATATAGATACTTCAACGTCTAAACTCCTATATACCCTTTCTCCCGATTTATATAAGTTTAATCCAACAACCTTATCCTATATAAATTCATTTCCTATTAAATTTAGAATACAAATTTCAAATTAAATTAACAAAGCATAGAAAAACTTTGTAAAAACAACCCATGACTTATTAACATTTGAATTAATTATTATTTATCTAATTTAACTTACTAATAACTTAATTTAACTTACTAATAACTTAATTTAAATTAAAATTAGCCTAATATCTGAGAAATTGTTTAATAGATAAATTTCCCTCTTTACTGTAATTCCCTTTTTTTTCCTCTGACTTTATATATTTTCAAAATTTAGCATGTAAATATATATGTTATTCAAGTTTAAAATAAAGAAATCGTACCTCGTACGCGAGTTAGCACTTCAGGTCGAGCACAACCTCGCGAACTTGGCGACCACGAAACCTTTTCAAAGCAAAAATCGCGATACCCACTGACTTTAACGTGCCGGGCTTCAATCGCGATCACTCAAACCCTAGCAGACCCCATCTACTTTGCCGCCTAACCACAAGGACCCAACCCTAGTTGCTGCTGCACGCCATTCATCTCAGAAACCCTAAACACGAGTCGCTCGCCTGAAGCTTCCATCGGCCTGTCGCCGAGCACGAGTTTCCCCCCTCCCAGTTCGATGACGACGATGCGATATCCTCGCGTGTTCGAGCACGCGAGTTCCCTCATGCTGTTCTGAAATTTTGGTTTTAAAGTCGTCGTTTGAAAATGAAGAACGAGTGTTTTATTTATTTGGCCATTAATGATTTCGCTCGGCCTTCAATTGAATCAAGATTTATAGAAGAGGGATGACGAAAAAAACTTATGTGATTTTATGAGTGAGGAGGGTCTCGAGAGTTTAGAAGATCTGAAATTAATAGGGAAAAAGGAGACATGATGGTGGTATCGGCCATTATAGATTTCGTTTTAAAATTTTACGGAGGAATTATGCGTGATGTTATTGAAAGAGGGAACATGGAGATGAAAGAAAGTCAGCGTGCCCAGGAACGATTTCGGCTGTGATATTGCTTATGTGATAATACTTGTAAAATTTAAATTAAATTATCGTTGTAAATTTCAACGCGTTTATATATCGTATGCTCACATAACAACTCCAATCACTACGAAAATTAAATCCGATAATAATTAAATATTACGGACCCAATGGAACCGGTTTCGTTGAATTCCGAGACTATGCCTCGGAAGGCTATTTTTAAATTCAATTTAAACGATTAAATTTCAAAACTGACCAATTCAGTGTTAGATTCCATTTTAACACTTTTATTATATTCAATGTTATCAATATAAATTTTATAAGCTTTTAAATTATATTTTTAACAGGCTTTAAAAATCTCAGGTTTCATATTTTATCCAATTCAAATTATTTAATTCAACAATCTAATTGTCAAATAAATTATGATATTCATAATTTAAGTTGATAATTAACCTTTAAATACTTAAATCAATTAAATATTCCGATTTTAAATGCTCGAAAATTCCGGGGCATCACATTTGGGTCATGAATCCCATTCCAAATAGTGATACGTCGTAATGGATAGCATTTGAAGACCGGTGTTGAAGACCAGATATTTTCGAAAACAGAAGGATTACCATCGAATGTCTCTGCATCGGCTGATCCCCGATATAGAGATTTTATCACCCTTTGTGATGGGAAGCCCGGACGTGATTAGTGAATATCCAGATTGCAAGGGCTTCTTTGGAAGTGCCTTCGGTTGTGTTCGAACCCAGAGTAGACTTGTATGGATTGTATGTCTGACATTACATTTTGAGATATAAAGCTGATTTCTTTCAAATACATTTCTGTTGGTGGAGGAGAATTTATTCTCTTAGCTTAACACCCTTCTCTGAGACGTACGAGCTCAGAGGTTATGCAATTGAAGGTTATCTGTAATATATTCCCAACTTGGTAATGTGGCATGCTGAGTGCTGTTGATCATTTGTTGATCAAAGAGTGGCTTTTATGAAAAAGCGTAGCTTTGTGGACGAGACTTTGTCGGACCTAACAACCCGGAAATGGTCAAAACAGAAAGAATGCAGCAAGGTTATTTGGGGATAGCACCCCCATAGGGTATGTACATTTCCTTCTGGATAGAGGTGGTATTATGGTATGGAGCCCAAATACCAAACCAATATGGTTGCTGCAAATTTATTTCTTTGTGGTTGTTGGTGAATCCCGGGGTTTAGGTTGGTTATGACCGGGGGATGGCATACTCGTGTCAGTAGTTACCTAGCTAAAGGTAATCCGGCCTTGTGTTGGCAGAGATCAGGTTAGGTTCTCGAGGCGTCCTTCCAGAGGCATACCCACGTAGCAATGGGAAGTTCCTTGGCCTGAACATTTGTTGGAAATCCAAAGAAACAATACGATCCCTGTACCGTTTTAGTTGAAGAACCTTCCATTTAATTATGGTGGCGCCCCACTGTTTAGTTGTTAGCTATAGTAGGCATACGATAATGGTCGTATGTTGGCTAAGATTTATATTATACTTTCGAAAGGTTTTCCACTTTGCACTTATAGTAATAATATCAAAGAAATCTTTCTGTATATCAAGCATGTTTGACTATCATAAGGAGAAATCTCCTCCGATTATGCGTTTGCATTGTGTGTGCGCGCGGGAGGACTTATGGTAATTACATTTTCTAAAAGCATTGCGAATCTATTTTAAAAGATTTCTTTGTTTGTTTTAAAGATATAAATGTTTTAACTTCTCACAGCAGTCCCATGACTGACCTGGAGTTTATTGTTCCCTTTCTAAACTCTGGGTGCCCACCAATTTCCACACGGGCAGTCTAGAGTCACGTTATCCGGCCATTCTGGTATTCAGGTGTTGATGTAGAGATCTAGAGGCAAGCTGGATGGCATGGCACATCAACTAGTATATAGTATTTCTTTTCCACTGTTTGTTTTTGTAAACTTTGATAATGTAATATAATGTGATGTAATGTAATAACTGATATAGTGATTCTGTTTAAAAATAATTATTTATCTATTTTATTTGTTCCGCTGTGATTATGAGATTCTGATATTGTTTCTGTTGCTTCTTCTTTCTGTCTTCTTCCACCTCTTCTTCTTTGACCCTAACAATTCGGTTTTCCGACCTTCAATTGATCGGCAGTTGATACAGTGGACGTATTAATGTCGATTTTCGGGCATCGAAGAATCGTACTATTACAATGTGGTATCAGAGCATTTGGTTAAGCGACAAACCTTGGCTTTGTTGGGTGTTACTCATTAGAGATAGAGTCAGTAGTACTCTAGAATGAGTGTGAGTGTAATAATTCATATGAGCGCGTATTTGTTAGTGAATATAAAAATGTTTTTATATTATGTTTGCTTATCCATTGAGCTGTTTATGAATTCTACTCGGTGCCAGAAGTTCAACCGTGTCGATAGGGTTTTCTAAACTCTTAAAGGAGATAAACCGACATAGTATCATTCTAAATTGGATAAATGAAATAATTTTAACTTGATTATGTTTTATATATAAAGAAATAATTTTTCAGAAATTATTAAAGTGTATATAAATTGATTGTTTGGTTGTTGAAAATGTAAGAATATATATAAGTTAATTAAAAGATGTTTGAATAATCTAAATAAAAAACAACAATTATAAAAGAATAATTGTATAAACAAATGAATTATTAAGCATGGAATTATAATTAATGTGATTTACAATTGTGAAATAATCTTATATATAAGAAGTGAAACTATATGAATATATTTATAGATATTAGTTGTAAATAAAAATGAATTTGGACTACGAATTTGAAAGTTTTGAATCCCGTTTATTTTGAATGTTGTTTTTCAAAGTTAAAGATGTTATTAAGTAAGATAAATCAATTTGGAATAATCTTATGTAAGTGAAGTGGAATAGTGAAATCTATAAGAAAAAGATTTATAAATGTGATTTATGAACAAAAGGAAAATTTTTGAAAGAATTTAAAGCACTGAATTCCCTACTGTTACTAGGAAATTGATGTGCACATAAATGTGCATATTTTTACCACCATATTTATTCTATCTAAATTAAATAAATGATCATATTGGGTATTTTAACTTGTTTTAACCAAAATTCATATTAATTTCGAATTTTCACATATTCATCTTCATATAGGGGCAAAACAGTCATTTAAGTGCATATATTTCTTTGAGAAAAATTGATTGGAAATTTATATATATTTATGTAGGAAAATGGTCTCAAATAGGAGTGGTTTCTTGAAGGAATATGCATGCACAAAGAATATAAGGGACTGAAGATGGAAATAATTCAAAGTGAAGATCATGGAGGACCCCACCTACCCACCTACCTTAATGTACAAACTAAAAGTTAATGCACATGCTTATGGAGTTAATGGTTTCATGTACACTTAATGGGGGATTAAGATATGTTAATGGTTACTTGGCCTCCACATTTCCCAAGGGGCATTTTGGGCATTCCCCAAAAAGTGAATTAGGGTTTCATACATGTATAAATAGCCATATGTTTCATGTATCTATCTCTTCTCTTAGTCTCTCTTAGGCCTCCTTCTCTTTAGTTTAGTTTATATCAAATAAAAGAAAGCTCTCCTTCTCTTTTCATGGCTACTTAGCCATTTTTATTTTATGTAATTTTCTTTTCTTTTTATGCAATGTTAATTAGTGTTTCCTTTTACTTACATGTTCATTTTCTTTCATGCTAGTAGTGTAGATTTACTTTTATGCAAGTAGAATAGTTTTCTTTTCACTTGCTTTCATTTTTCTTTCTTTTTCCTTTCATGTTGCAAGCTACATTTGTTAAGAAAATGACAAATATGAGAGGCTAAACCCCTTCAATTTAGGGGGTAATGAAGCTCTCTAATTATGTAGCTTCAACTATATGTTAATTCATGCTCTCTTTTTGTGCTTAATGATGATCAATGAAGTGTTTTATTTGTTGTTTTTGTGTTGAATTTGATAGCCTATATTGTTGACACCAAATAGGCTATGCTTAAACAATCACTAACACAAATGCCTCTTCATGAATATATGATTATGGCATAAAAAAATGATTTGAAATTAGAATTTGATGGTCTATGTTTCTAATCAATAGTTAATAGGCCATACTTAAAATAGATTTCATTTTCATTTTCTTTGTCAAGTTTCATGAAAGTTAGTAAGTGTTTTAAGGGGTGTGTTAGAGTTTGATGACTTATGTTGGCTAATTAATAGCTCAAATATGTCATTATGATAAACACATCAATCAAAACACTAATGACCATAAAAGAGAGATCATGATTTCATGTGTTGAACTACATGATCTAGAGAGTGGATTTATTCTCTAAATTGACATTTAACTCTCATATTTGCATTTCTTTTCTTTTTGTTAGTTAGTTAATTTTCTAGCTAAACTTTCCATCGATTTTGGTTTAATTTGATTGAATAGAAATTTTAAAATCATCAATTCCCTGCGGATCGACCCGTATTCGCCACGTGCTACATTCGTACACCGTGCGCTTGCAGTTCTTTTTAATTTAAATTCGTCCGACGGTTTTCTAAACCGATAGAATTTCGTCGACGAACGGAAATAATAAGGGTGATGACTGCAGCATCATCAGTATCATTTTCAAGTTTTTGCGTGATGGATTTGCAACCATAGCAAGTTAAAAATTGAAGTTTGGTTGTGATAACCAGATTTGAATTAAAATCCAAGCTGTAATTGTTGAATATAAGTAATCAAGTTTGAACTTATAATATGAGATAATAAATTTAGCTTTAGTAAAGTTAAAGGATTTGGGTTAGCATAGTAAATATATGGTGTGAAATTTAACTAAACAAAGGTTAAATAAATTGATTTGGATTAGATAAGCTATCGAAATGGAAATTAAACTGAAGTGATTATATAAAATAACTTTGAAGTTTAAATAAGTGGTATAACTTGTAAAGTGAGAAAATGTAGGTGAAACCAAGTGATAAAATGGTTAAACAATTTTGTTAAGCAAAACGAGATATGTATTTGAATATGTGACGGAATTTGACTTTGGTGAAAGTAAATAGAATTTACTTTGGAATTGGAATTTGAATTGGATTTATAAGTGAAAATTTAAGTTAAGTTAAAAAAACGATGTTTGAAGTGGAAGATAACTTAAGTAATGTTGAAAGAAGTTGATTTTGGTATTGAAGTAAATTGATAAAGTGAAGTGATGGATATGAACTTGAGTTATATAAATTGAACTAATGAATTGAATATTAATCAATCGAATGTAAAAGAATTGATATAGAATAAGGAATGTAAGTGTCAATTCATTAGAAGCTAATGAAGTTGAAAAAAAGTTGAATAATTGAATGCAAGTCAATTTAATATCACCCAATTGGAATTAAAAGTGTTAAACCAAATTGAAGTTAGACAATGTGTGTAACGAGACGGATTTTTCCCGCTCGACAATCGACATCCATACTTCATATCGTATTCGAATGCCATAGATACGAACGTTCAAATCCGATTCACCGGAGCTTATAACAACATTAAGTAAATAACACAGCGGAATAAAAGAATAATACATTTATATACAGCACAGGTACAATATCTGATACAACAGATGATCCAATAGATATCAATATACATCAGAGATATGATACAATAAATAGCAGCGGAAAAGAAAATAGATGACATCTAGCAGCGGAACAATATAACTCTAAGATAGTCTTCAAAAGAGAACTCCGAGAATTGTAACTCATTTCCAAGAACCAATCCAGCAATAGCTCGAACTCCCAATAACGATGCACCAAGACAAGCAAGATTGGTGTGATCCAAAGACTGAACTAACTCCAGATAATCTACTACATCTGACTATCTGAAAAACCCAACTCTAGACTGCTCGTGTAGAAAATAATGAGCACCTAGAGTTTAGGAAAGAAACAATAAACTCCGGATCAGTCGTGGGACTGGTGTGAGCAACAAAAACAGTTTATCTTTTAAAACATTCAACAAAAGATTTTCAAAGTCAATTCGCAATGCTTTTTAAAAATGAGACTACCATAAGGCCTCCCGCACACACACACAATGCAAACACAGAATCGAAGGAGATTTCTCCTTATGATAGTCAAAGATGCTTGATACGCATTAAAAAGAAACATTTGTTATTATTACTAGTGCATACTGTAGGAAACATTCATTTCGAAAATAAAGATATAAATCTTAGCCAGCATAGACATTTCGAACTATGCCTACTATAGCTACCATCTAAACAGTGGTGACTACCATAAGTAAATGGCAGGTTCTACAACTAAAACCGTACAGGGTTTCGTATTGGGAATTGGAATTCCAACGAATGGTCAGGCCAAGGAACTTCCCATTGCCACATGAGAACGCCTCTGGAAGGACGTCCCCGAGAACCAAACCGGATCTCTGCCAACACAAGGCCGGGTTACCCCTAACTGGGTAACAACTGACACGAGTATGCCATCCCCCGGTCCATTGGGACCTTTAACTGAGCGCTCGTAATCAACATCACACCATAATAATAAGTGTTTCAACATGAGTAAGCATCTGGGCTCCATACCATGATACCACCCTTTTCCAGAAGGAAATGCACACACCCTAAAGGGAGCTACCCCTCATAACCTTGCCGCATCCTTCCTGTTTTGACCATTCCGGGGTGTGAGGCTCGACGAAGTCACGTCCTGTAAAGACCCGTAAGTCCGTACTCCTTGAATAGACAACTAATCTCCTTTGTTTAATTCAAGATGAACGAAAATACGAACCCTTAGGGGTTTTAAGAAGAATTTAAGAAAAGAAAAAGTAGAAAAGAAGAAAGAAAAAGAAAAATAGAGGGAAAAGAAGATAGACAATTTTTAGAAAACAGAGATAGAGTAAACAGAGAATCAGAAAATAGAAGATAGAAGAATTTTAAAAATAGAACGGGACAGAAAGGAAGCAACAGAACAACAATATCAGAATCTCACAATTCGCAGCGGAACAACATATAATAATGAATGAATAATCTTTAAACAAAGAACTATATCAGTTATTACATTACATCACATTTCATTACATCATATCATCAGAGTGTACAACAACATACAACAACAACAGTGCAGCGGAAAAGAAATACTATATAAATAATACGCCATGCCATCCAGCTTGCCTCCAGCAACTCCAGAATATCCAGAATATCCTGATAAACCTAACTCTTGACTGCCCGTGTGGAAATTGGTGGGCACCCAGAGTTTAGGAAGGAAAACAATAAACTCCAAGTCAGTCATGTGACTGGTGTGAGAACTCAAAACAGTTTATTTATCTTTAAAATCAAATAGAGGAATATTTTTAAATTCAATTCGCAATGCTTTTAAAAATGAGACTACCATAAGGCCTCCCGCACACACACACATGCAAACGCAGAATCGGAGGAGATTTCTCCTTATGATAGTCAAAGATGCTTGATACGCATTTAAAATAACATTTGATATTATTATTAGTGCATAGTGTAGAAAATTATTTATTTCGAAAATAAAGATATAAATCTTAGCCAACATACGACCATTATCGTATGCCTACTATAGCTACTATCCAAACAGTGGTGACCACCATAAGTGAATAGCAGGTTCTACAACTAATACCGTACAAGTTTCGTATTGGGAATTGGATTTCCAACAAATGGTCAGGCCAAGGAACTTCCCATTGCCACATGAGAATGCCTCTGGATGGACATCCCCGAGAACCAAACCGGATCTCTACCAACACAAGGCCGGGTTACCCCTAACTGAGTAACAACTGACCGAGTATGCCATCCCCCGGTCCTTTGGGACCTTTATCAACCGAGCGCTCGTAATCAATTCACACAATCATAAAGTGTTTTCAACATGAGTAAGTATCTGGGCTCCATACCATGATACCACCCTTTTCCAGAAGGAAATGGACACATCCTAAAGGGTGCTACCCCTCATAACCTTGCTGCTTCTTTCCTGTTTTGACCATTCACGGGGTGTGAGGCTCGACGAAGTCACGTCCACAAAAACATACTTTATACAAAAGCCATGCTTTGGGTCAACAAATGATCAACACAATGATCACAAGGATAGACGATCAAATAAACGATCCTATCACAAATAATCAACACAATGATCATTTCAGCATCACTCAGCATATCACATTACCAAATTGGGAATATATCGCTGATAACTTCAACTATATAACCTTTGAGCACATACGTCTCAAAGAAGGGTGTTAAGCAAAGAATAAATTCTCCGCCACCAACAGAAATATATTTGAAAGAAATCGGCTTTATATCTCAAATTGTAATGTCAGACATACAATCCATACAAGTCTGTTCCGGGCTCGAACAGAACCGAAGGCACTTACAAAGAAGTCC
Source organism: Allium cepa (assembly GCA_030765085.1). Taxonomy (NCBI): domain Eukaryota; kingdom Viridiplantae; phylum Streptophyta; class Magnoliopsida; order Asparagales; family Amaryllidaceae; genus Allium; species Allium cepa. Next base: position 601,788,636 of record CM060945.1, on the reverse strand, counting down.
TTGCAATCCGGATATTCACAATCCTGATCGGATTTCCCATCACTTATGGAATCTCTATACCAGGTGCGACCCAGTGCAGAGACAATCGATAGGTCATCCTATCGCTCTCGCAAATACCGGTCTTCAACACCGATCTTCAAATGCAATTCACGACGTATCACATATTCGGAATGGGTTATACGACCCCATGGTCTTTTCCCGGTTAACCCGAATTGTGAGCGCTTATTCAAAAATAAGTGTGCATTCAAATTCAATCAATTCACACCAAATACCCATTCAAAGGGAAATACTGATAGTCGGTTATTGAACTATCAATGGACATGCACACATCACCAGATTCCAAATAATTTTCCAAATTATTTATTTTCCAAAATATCTTTATAAGATATATAATTTCAACACTTCAAAAATAAATCAATATTTATTTTCAAACAAATTCCACTTTTCACATATAAATTCCTTAGTGAATTTATATTCCAAAATATTCATGCATATACGATTTCAATTATCCATTTCAATTTATCTTCAAAAAAATAAATTCTAATTATTCACTTCATATTGTAAAACATTTCCATACTTATTAAATAAGTAATTCACAATCTTTTATTTTCAACACATAGAAAATATTCAATATACTTAAACCGAATTAAGTATATATTTCTTTCTTTAAGGAAATCATTCACTTAACATATTTATTTGGGCCAAAACGAATGTTGCGTAAAACATCGTTACGACAACCCAAAATCACTAGCATAGGGATTCGAAATTAAAAATAGATATATAAATCCCAATACTATTCAAAACATTTCCTTTCGGAAATCATTTACTATAACAACAGTGTTATAGTCCACTATTTCCTTTTATTTCTCGAAAACGTCTATTTCAACAATAAATGTTGAAATCTATGGTTTCGAATCACAACACCTTTTAAAACATCGTTAGATCGTTTTAATTCTATTTAAAACATTCACATTCTAAACAATTTCTTTAACGTGTTATTCACTGTTCAAAAACGTGAATAAACTACGTTAACAAACTTCATCATTTCTATTCACTTTAACTTAAAGGATTATTCACTGTCTAAAACGTGAATATAACTCCATTTAAAGTTATAAAAATTTTAATTTTTGAGAAATACAGTTAAAAGCTGATTTTTGAGAAAAATGAACTAATGATGTTATAAAATAGTTTAAACTGGATTTTTTTGAATTCATTATTAAAAGTTTAAATATAGGATTTATAAAATTTGATTATTTTATAAATCAAAATGGTTAAACTATAAAGGAAATTAAAGACGTTTCAGAATAATAATATAAACTGATTTATATTAAGAGATTTATAAATAGATATTTATAAATCGAAATATTGACATTATAAAACGAGTTTTTATAAGTGTTTTAAATGAAGTGAAAAATGAATTTCATAATAGAATGAAATTTATAGAATTATAAACTGTGAAGTTATAAATGAAATTTATAAATAGTAAGATTTATAAATTTGGTGAAATTATTTGAAGAATAGATTGATTAAATAAATAAATCTTATAAGTTATAAGGTTTATAAATTGAAAAGTCTTTAAAAAGAACGATGTTGTAAAATAATCGTTTTATAAGCAATTGACTTATAATATGAACTTTTAGTTTATAATTGAGATATGAAATCAAATAGGTTAATAAAGGAATTTATAAAAATGAAGTTTTTATAAATAAAAAGAAACGGAATTTATAAACGTTGTTTTATAAATCCGCAAACGACTTATTTTGATAAGTTAATTGTTATAACTTATAAATGGAGTTATATTCACGTTTTAGACAGTGAATAATCCTTTAAGTTAAAGTGAATAGAAATGATGAAGTTTGTTAACGTAGTTTATTCACATTTTTGAACAGTGAATAACACGTTAAAGAAATTGTTTAGAATGTGAATGTTTTAAATAGAATTAAAACGATCTAACGATGTTTTAGAAGGTGTTGTGATTCGAAACCATAGATTTCAACATTTATTGTTGAAATAGACGTTTTCGAGAAATAAAAGGAAATAGTGGACTATAACACTGTTGTTATAGTAAATGATTTCCGAAAGGAAATGTTTTGAATAGTATTGGGATTTATATATCTATTTTTAATTTCGAATCCCTATGCTAGTGATTTTGGGTTGTCGTAACGATGTTTTACGCAACATTCGTTTTGGCCCAAATAAATATGTTAAGTGAATGATTTCCTTAAAGAAAGAAATATATACTTAATTCGGTTTAAGTATATTGAATATTTTCTAAGTGTTGAAAATAAAAGATTGTGAATTGCTTATTTAATAAGTATGGAAATGTTTTCCAATATGAAGTGAATAATTAGAATTTATTTTTTTGAAGATAAATTGAAATGGATAATTGAAATCGTATATGCATGAATATTTTGGAATATAAATTCACTAAGGAATTTATATGTGAAAAGTGGAATTTGTTTGAAAATAAATATTGATTTATTTTTGAAGTGTTGAAATTATATATCTTATAAAGATATTTTGGAAAATAAATAATTTGGAAAATTATTTGGAATCTGGTGATGTGTGCATGTCCATTGATAGTTCAATAACCGACTATCAGTATTTCCCTTTGAATGGGTATTTGGTGTGAATTGAATGAATTTGAATGCACACTTATTTTTGAATAAGCGCTCACTATTCGGGTTAACCGGGAAAAGACCATGGGGTCGTATAACCCATTCCGAATATGTGATACGTCGTGAATTGCATTTGAAGATCGGTGTTGAAGACCGGTATTTGCGAGAGCGATAGGATGACCTATCGATTGTCTCTGCACTGGGTCGCACCTGGTATAGAGATTCCATAAGTGATGGGAAATCCGATCAGGATTGTGAATATCCGGATTGCAAGGACTTCTTTGTAAGTGCCTTCGGTTCTGTTCGAGCCCGGAACAGACTTGTATGGATTGTATGTCTGACATTACAATTTGAGATATAAAGCCGATTTCTTTCAAATATATTTCTGTTGGTGGCGGAGAATTTATTCTTTGCTTAACACCCTTCTTTGAGACGTATGTGCTCAAAGGTTATATAGTTGAAGTTATCAGCGATATATTCCCAATTTGGTAATGTGATATGCTGAGTGATGCTGAAATGATCATTGTGTTGATTATTTGTGATAGGATCGTTTATTTGATCGTCTATCCTTGTGATCATTGTGTTGATCATTTGTTGACCCAAAGCATGGCTTTTGTATAAAGTATGTTTTTGTGGACGTGACTTCGTCGAGCCTCACACCCCGTGAATGGTCAAAACAGGAAAGAAGCAGCAAGGTTATGAGGGGTAGCACCCTTTAGGATGTGTCCATTTCCTTCTGGAAAAGGGTGGTATCATGGTATGGAGCCCAGATACTTACTCATGTTGAAAACACTTTATGATTGTGTGAATTGATTACGAGCGCTCGGTTGATAAAGGTCCCAAAGGACCGGGGGATGGCATATTCGGTCAGTTGTTACTCAGTTAGGGGTAACCCGGCCTTGTGTTGGTAGAGATCCGGTTTGGTTCTCGGGGATGTCCATCCAGAGGCATTCTCATGTGGCAATGGGAAGTTCCTTGGCCTGACCATTTGTTGGAAATCCAATTCCCAATACGAAACTTGTACGGTATTAGTTGTAGAACCTGCTATTCACTTATGGTGGTCACCACTGTTTGGATAGTAGCTATAGTAGGCATACGATAATGGTCGTATGTTGGCTAAGATTTATATCTTTATTTTCGAAATAAATAATTTTCTACACTATGCACTAATAATAATATCAAATGTTATTTTAAATGCGTATCAAGCATCTTTGACTATCATAAGGAGAAATCTCCTCCGATTCTGCGTTTGCATGTGTGTGTGTGCGGGAGGCCTTATGGTAGTCTCATTTTTAAAAGCATTGCGAATTGAATTTAAAAATATTCCTCTATTTGATTTTAAAGATAAATAAACTGTTTTGAGTTCTCACACCAGTCACATGACTGACTTGGAGTTTATTGTTTTCCTTCCTAAACTCTGGGTGCCCACCAATTTCCACACGGGCAGTCAAGAGTTAGGTTTATCAGGATATTCCAGATATTCTGGAGTTGCTGGAGGCAAGCTGGATGGCATGGCGTATTATTTATATAGTATTTCTTTTCCGCTGCACTGTTGTTGTTGTATGTTGTTGTACACTCTGATGATATGATGTAATGAAATGTGATGTAATGTAATAACTGATATAATTCTTTGTTTAAAGATTATTCATTCATTATTATATGTTGTTCCGCTGCGAATTGTGAGATTATGATATTGTTGTTCTGTTGCTTCCTTTCTGTCCCGTTCTATTTTTAAAATTCTTCTATCTTCTATTTTCTAATTCTCTGTTTACTCTATCTCTGTTTTCTAAAAATTGTCTATCTTCTTTTCCCTCTATTTTTCTTTTTCTTTCTTCTTTTCTACTTTTTCTTTTCTTAAATTCTTCTTAAAACCCCTAAGGGTTCGTATTTTCGTTCATCTTGAATTAAACAAAGGAGATTAGTTGTCTATTCAAGGAGTACGGACTTACGGGTCTTTACAGTTGGCATCAGAACTGATGGTTAAGCGACAACCATGGTTCTGTTGGGTATTACTCATTAGAGATAGAGTCAGCAGTACTCTAGAATGAGTTGAGTGTAATAATAGCTATGAGAGCGTATTTGTTAGTGAATATAAAATTGTTTTATATTGTGATGATTGGTTTATTGAGTGGTATATGAACTTTCGTCAGCACAGCCTCGAAACCGAGCCGAAGGGGTTTCTAAACACTTGAATAGAACAATTCGACATAATATTGTTTTAAATTAGGTAAATGAAATAATTTTTGCCTTGACTATATTTTATATATAAAGGAATAATTTTTCAGAATTATTAAAGTGTATATAAGTTGATTGTTAGGTTGTTTGAATAATCTAAATAAAAGAATAATTGTATAAGTAAAAGAATTATAAGAATTGAATTATAATTAAAGTGATTTACAATTGTGAAATAAACTTATATATATAAAAAGTGAGACTATATGAATATATCTATGAATATGAGTTGTGAATAAAAGTGAATTTAAAGTTAAATGGAAGTATAACTTAAGTGTTGTTGAATGGAATTGATATTGATATCAAACTAAATTAATGAAGTTAAGTAATAAATGTGAACTTAAGTTATGTGAATGAAATTCAACTTTAGAATTGAATTGAATTAATGAATCGATTGAACGTTAATCAATTGAATGTGAATCAAGTTGGTATGAAATAATGAATGTTAATTCATTTAAAATCTAATGTTATTAGAAGTTGAATAAAATTGAATGAAAATCAATTTAAAGCAAAGGAATTTGGTTGAAATTAATATACTTTGGTTGTTATATGATTGTAGTTGATTTTATATAAGTTCATTAAGTATTAATGAAGTGGAAAGCTAAAGTAAATTGAATTCAAATTGAAAGTAAATAAATTTGAATAGAATTGAATGTGGATTAGATTTAAATTAGTAAATGATAACTAATTAAAATTGAGAAGGAATGTTGATAAAATCCAATGTGAATAAATCAAATGTGATTTAAAGTGAAAACCAATTCATTGAAAATTAACGAGAATAATGAATATTATTGGTTACGGATGTTAGTTGGATGTAGTTGGTTGATGGTTGAATGTATATTGCTATTGTTGCATTTGCTATGTGACATATATAGTTGATATGTTGCTATATGTTGTATATTGAGATTATTTTCATATATGCATGTTCTCATGTTGTTTGTTGAGTTTAGTAGGTGCGGATCGCGTTTGCTTCGCATTTGGAGCTCGCTTTTGCGCTATATTAGCTGTATATGCTCGCTAATAAAATATAAGGTACATATCTCGGACTAAATATCGTACTTTTACACTTTTTTCCCTTCGGGATGCCTCATTACTTGATGAGATGTATATTTGTGATATATATACTGTCATTTTTTTTTCGGATCGAGCCACGCAAAGGAGACTATGGCAAATTTTTCCGGAAATTTAAGGCGTTAGAATATTTTTGAGAAAATTTGGAAAATTTTGAAAACTTAAACTTTGATTTTGGAATTGAAAGTTAAATGATATAGTTAGATTTTGAAAAGATAACTAAGTATGATTTGAAAACTTAGTAAAGTATTATAAGAAGTTTAACTATAAATTTTGGGAAAAAATTAATGGATTCTGTAACTTTTCTTACTTGTAATTTCGAGGACGAAATTCTTTTAAGGGGGAAAGATTGTAACGACCCAGAATTTTTATTAATTTAAATTTGAATATTTAATTTATTTTAAATATTTATAAGTGAATTTTTAAGTCGAATAAATTTTTATTTGATTTATTGGATTTAATTGGATAATTAAATCGATAATTTAATATGTTAAATTATGGAAATAATTGAAAATTGAGATAAAAATGATTGTAAATAATTTGGAAAATTATTTTTAATCATACTGGTGTTATAGAAATATTTTAGAACTTTTAAAATCGAATTAAAAGTTAAATTGTGAAAATTGAATATTTTAATATTTAATAATCGACTGTAAAATAGTCAATTTTTGAACAGTCTCAGAATTGAACGAAACCAGTTTCATTGGATCCGTAATAGTAAGTTATTACGGGATTTCAATTTTCATGTCAATCGGAGTTATCGTTTGATCGTGGCAGCTCGAAACGCATCGAATTATTTTTAATTTAAATTTGGCGAGTCAAAATAGCCATTTTTCAAAAAGTCTCGGATTTCGACGAAACCAGTTTCATCGGATCCGTAATGTGATATTATTGTAAGGTTTCAAATTTCAAGTCAATTGGATTTACCGTTTGTCCGGTACAAATTAAAACGCCTAGAAATCGATTTAAATCGGTTTAATTTAAATTGAACGTTTTCAGCCATAACTCGCACATACTTCCGAATTAGCTTCCGAAACCTATTCCATTGTGTCCGGAACGCGGGGTAAACCTTAGAAACGCTGGTTACGGCGCCTAAATCGGAGTTCGGAATTCCCGGGATGAATAGTGTTTACGCTTGCTTTTCCTATAAATATCACCTTAAATCTAAAATATAAAAAAAAAAGAAATTAAAACCCTAAACGTTCGTGGCCGCCACCCTAGGTATCAATAGCCAGAAACGCAAGACGTTCCACCTCCAATTACTCCAAATCCGTGCATCGATTGCAAATTCTTTCAACTAGCAAAATGTAGAGAGCGTCGAGTACTAGAGATTCAACGGTGGTGATGTTAAACGGAGTTGTATTTTGGGAGATATGGAGGGCCGTTCTCATCAGGAAACGCACGCATTTCGAAGAGATTGTGCAGGCCGAGCTCAGGGGGATGGGGGCCGAGTGCAGTGGAGGTGTAAGGCTTCGCGTTGGCGTTGGTTTGATCAAGTTTCATCGTGTATAGGTGTTGCAATGTCTAACCCTAATATCTAAGTTCATGGGTTCAAGTTGCGGCTCTACCTGTAGGAGAAGAACGTGAGGAAGGAGGGGGTTGCGTTCTAGGGCTGAGATGTGTTGGCAGTGGATCCAAAGGCCTAGATTCCATAGGTTGAAAATTATATAGTTTAGTTGTAAATTTGTTGATTTAAAATACGTGTAACTCGTAAAAATCATAACTTTTTCATACGAGGTCGAAAAAATGCAAACTCAGTTGCGTTGGAATCGTATGGACGAGCACTACGCGATGGAGTTGGTTTGGAGTCGTTTGGAGTTAGTGAAAATTTCGGGTAAAATTAAACGCGCGTTTAATTTTATTCGAAATAAAAGCTAAAACGGAAATTAAAACCAAGGTGAGAACTTCTCACTCAATCGAATCAGTTTCGATTTTATTTTAAATAGTTAGATTTAAAATATTTGAATGCATGTTTGAATGATGATTAATATCTATTGATTGTTAAAATAGACATTATACGCCGTTAGTAAGCGGATGTTATTTAATAAAAACATATACCGCGAATATTTCATAAACAGTGAAATTGGTATTATATGTAATATCAATATATATATATTGGCATATGTATATATTGCAGTTGTTGATTTCCCGCATTTTTTGTTTAGCGGATGAGACCCTATTACGCCGTTATTAAGCGGATAATATTTAATAAGAACATATACCGCGATAATTTCGTACTGGAGCGAAATTGGTATTGTGCTAATGTTTTTTTGGATGCAGGGAAACAGGTTGGAGGATCCAACAGGATTCCTCAACAGTTTTTATTTGATTTCAGATATTTTGATATTTGATGGATTATCATATCGATATATGATATCGTTATTAGTCGTGATTGACTATTTGGTGTGTAGCATCATTGGACCCAGATTTGGGATTTTGAAATGTTTTTTTAAGTGATTTTTTGAAAATATACTTTATTTTTGGAAGTGATCCATTATAAATAAATGAACGTTATAATTTTTAAAGTTATAAAAAATTATAGTTTTTGAGAAATACGGTTAAAAGCTGGATGGCATGGCGTATTATTTATATAGTATTTCTTTTCCGCTGCACTGTTGTTGTTGTATGTTGTTGTACACTCTGATGATATGATGTAATGAAATGTGATGTAATGTAATAACTGATATAGTTCTTTGTTTAAAGATTATTCATTCATTATTATATGTTGTTCCGCTGCGAATTGTGAGATTCTGATATTGTTGTTCTGTTGCTTCCTTTCTGTCCCGTTCTATTTTTAAAATTCTTCTATCTTCTATTTTCTAATTCTCTGTTTACTCTATCTCTGTTTTCTAAAATTGTCTATCTTCTTTCCTCTCTATTTCCTATCTCTTCTCTCTTCTTTCTTTTTCTTTTCTCAAATTCTTTTTTTAAAAACCCCATAACTATTCGGTTTTTCGGCAACGAAAATTCGTTACGTTACACGTCCACAAAGACACACTTTATACAAAAGCCGTGCTTTGGGTCAACAAATGATCATAGAAATGATTACAAAGATAAACGATCAAACAAATGATCCTATCACAAATGATCAAACAATGATCATTTCACAGCAACACTCAGCATGTCACATTACCAAATTGGGAATATATTGCTGATAACCATCAACTACATAACCTCTGAGCTCGTACGTCTCAGAGAAGGGTGTTAAGCTAAAAAGAATAAATCCTCCGCCACCAACAGAAATATATTTGAAAGAAATCAGCTTTATATCTCAATTTGTAATGTCAGACATACTATCCATACAAGTCTGTACCGGGCTCGAACAGAACCGAAGGCACTTACAAAGAAGTCCTTGCAATCCGGATATTCACTAATCACGTTCGGACTTCCCATCACATATGGAGTCTCTATACCGAGGACCGTTCGATGCAAAGACATTCGACGAGTTGTCCTTACGTTTTCAAAAATATCCGGTCTTCAACACCGGTCTTCAAATGCTATCCCTAACGACATATCACATATTCGGAATGGGATATATGACACAAAGGTCCTCTCCTGGCTAAACCGAACAGTGAGCACAGTATTTCAAAAACATATGGATATTGGGATTTCAATTAAGTAACAACTTAAACCCAAAACGTTTCTTCAAATGGTTTAAACCAATTACCATTTCAAATCTTTATATTACAAAAAGATTTATTTCACAAAGATCAATTCATAGACTTCAAAACAATTTCCATTCCAATTGGATTAACTTATTAAATCTTTAAATCAAAGATTTAACTCATAGCTTTCAAAATTCGATTAACTTGTTGAATCTTTAAATCAAGATTCAACTTATAGCTTTCAAATCATTTTCATAACTTGGAATTTATCTTCATTTTCAAACTTGAAGTTATTTTTAACACAAATTGGACGTTCATTTTTTATGTGAAAGCTTTTATTATTTGAAAACAACAGTTTTTGTTTCAGAAAAATCCAATTATGTTTACACGAGTTAAAGCCCTTGAATTCTATTCACATCCCCAAATCAATACTTTTAAAATAGTTTAACCCATATATAACTGGTATAACATCTTTAATCCCTAGTTTCAAATCATAGAATTCAGTTTCACATTTTGAATTTGAATTTAAATCAAATTACTTAAATTTCAAACTTTATTTAGTTATTCAAAATAAATTTCATCTTTGAAATTCCTTTATCAAAAGCTTTTCTCTTTAAACCCAATCCATTTCTAAAACCATTTGGATTTAAAAATTCAAATTCAAAACTATTTATAAATATCTGTGACTTAATCGATTTCCTCGTGAAATCCATATTTGTGTGTGTATGGTGTGGTCCAAGGGTTTAACACAATAAAAGTGCCACATCATCAATCAGCACTGATTCAAACACAGCAATATATACGATAAGCGATATAACTATAACGCTTATATTTGATAAGCGGTACAAACTGTAACGCTTGCCTTTGATTCACAAATCACAGATATAAATATCACAGGTAATAAATTACAGTAAACATAGCTCAAATCAAAACAGAGCATCACAATCAGGGATATCAAACAATTCAATCATCCAATAGAATCTAAAAATCCATAAATAGGGTCAATTTATGTATCTGATTTATTTAAATCAGATTATTTACTTACGAATTTAATTTCTAATTTTGGTTAATTAATATTAATTAATTATAAATCATTTGTCACCAATTTATCTAATGATTTTCTTTAATTAATTAAACTAAATGAATTAACTTTAATCAAATCAAAATGTTAACGCATAAATTTGAACGCTAACACCCCGGTGTGTGAAGTGTAGTTGTGAAAGCACCACCCGATAGATCGGGAAAGAATTATAAGCAAGTAATAGCAGAAAAGCAGTAAACAACAGCAATTTTATAGTGGTTCGGCTTATGGGTATATCCTACGTCCACTTTAAGTACTTTTATTGATGATCATGTTACAAGTTGATACAAATCTTCTCAAGTACAATACACTTTGAATTACAAAAGACTTAGAACAAGTAGCTCAAACTTCGATGTTGACAAAAATCTTCAAATCCATGGTGGATGTAGATGATTTCTTTATGAAGTTCTTTTAGACGTTCTTTGAATCTCAAAAGTTTTAAGTGTTGAAGTAGTCTGGAATTCGGCAGAGTAATGGCGCTTGAAATTGATCGACCAAAAGTCCTTTTAATGTTGGTGATGGCCGTGTATTTATAGGCTTTGCTCGGAGTTAGGTCGCAACTTTAGTCCGGTCTAAAGTTAGGTCGTAGGTCTGCTCCGGATTAGGCTAGGTCGTGAGTTGGCGCCGAGACAAGGTAGGTTGTGGGTCGCCTCCTCTCTTTCTTATGCATGGTCTCCGGTTTCAGGTTGAAGTCCTAGATCGTGGCCGAGATAATGCGTAGTGCCTGAAGCTGCTACATCGGATTTGTCTGGGTCGTGAATGACTTAACATAGGTCGTAAGTCGGTCACGACTTAAGTATAGGTCACGAACTTTTTCATGTCCTGAGCAATTAGATCGGTATTCAAATTAGGTCGGTAGGCTTCTTAGGTCAGCACCCCTTTTAAGGCATTAAGTCGGCAACCTATTTAAGCCTTAGGCCGGCAACCTATTCAAACCTTTAGGTCGGCAACCTATTGGATCTGTTAGATCGGCATCTTTTTAAACCTTAAGCAGTTAGGTCGGTATGCCCCTCTAACCTGTTTAGCTTTTAGGTCGGTCTTCCCTGTTAGCTTTTAGGTCGGTCTTCCCTGTTAGCTTTTAGGTCGGCAGACCTGCACAAATCTTACTCAGTTGGGTCGGTAGCCCATGAGACGAGGCAGAGTTAACATTTGCCCCTCGAAGTATACGCCTAATGGTTAGGTCGTATGCTTCGATATCTTTTATCTCGTCCCTTCACTGGGTCGGCACGTTGTTAGATCGGGCACGGTCCAAAAGTTAGGCTGATGAATTGCCGCTTCAGTTCCTTTCACTACAAGGTATAAATCACATCCCCTTCTTCTTTCTCATTACCTGCTCTCTTGACTCCGCCATTAAAATTTTCTTAAATTCCTAAAGGCGATTTCAATTCAATCGATCTCCGATATTCTGCACTATCCTTTGCGTAAGTAATCCTCTTGATTGTAACTTACTGCCGATTCACATATCTTGTTGTTCGAACTCGAATCGCCTCCTTGCACGACGCTTCATTATGAATCCCATCGCATTCATAGTTGATGAAACTTAGGTTGTGAAGTTTTGGCTTCAGATTGGTCGTTGAGGCGATGAAGACGGTTTACTACCTCAAGCTCGATTCCGAATCGTTCAATTGGGTGGTTCGACAGCATGAGTAGAAGCGGGTGTTGAAGGAATGGCTATTGGGTTATCGGGTTTAATGCTGTGGGATGTTGGCTCGAAGGCGAGTTAGTGGATTTAGGTGGCTTAGCCTTCGACCGACCTAGCTTTTACACGACCCTAAATCGTGGTTGAGATAATGCTTGAAAGAATCCTGCCGACCTAAACATTAAAGCTTAGATCGTGACCGAGTTAATACTTGGAGAAATTCCTGCCTTTCGACTCGGAGCTTGCCTTCTTATCTCCCCCATGCGAACTAGAGGAAAACTATTTGGATTCTGACCCGCTACCGATCTAGCCTTATCCCGTAAAAGACTTTTAAAACGTAGCCGAGTTGGTACTTAGGCTTTAGACGTGTTGACATTTAGGAGCATAGACCAACTTTATGCATTTTGACTTTGACTACCGGACTAAGTTGAATAAACTTTGAATTGTGGTCAAACTTTGAACAGGGATTAAAATTTGAACTGCCCCAACCTTAAATTTGTTTGAATGTCATTGTGTTACTTCACAGATCATTTTCACTTTTAAGCTGTAAACCTGTTGAGAATAACAGACAAACAAAGAAAACCAAGGCGCACATACTGCCATTGACTGCCCATATCAAATGACAGATTAGTCAAGACAAAACAAACAACTTAATTATATTGCATGAAATGTTTGCGAATCAATCAATTAGGGTTAAGCATTAGTGCAAAGTATCAACAATCTGAACTGATTTGTCTGCACCAACATCTTACTTGCATATTTAGGCTTAAAACAATAATCCCTGAATTTCATAACTAACAAATGTTTGCTAGTTTTTATTCCAGTTATATTTGTTTACCGCTTGATTGATTCTACACAACAATTCACACACTTTAGGAAACGTGCACCTTCATGTTTGAATACCCAGTTGTTTATGTAGAATGACTTCCCATCGAGAAGAAGAAGTGGTAACTCAAGAAGAAGAAACTTTCCCGACAACAGTTCCGATAGAGAATCCTCCGGAAAGAACTTCGACTATTCTATCTTTGAGAACATTTATTCAGCTGCGCACTCAATTTGGCTTTGCTGAAAACGATGTCCTATTCCCTGGGTCAAATGATACTGCTGATAATCCTCCCTATGGTTTCGTTGCAGTCAACCGCCACATGTGCTTAAGTGGGGCGATTCCTCCTTTTAATGACTTCCTTCGAACTCTTCTTCTCCGGTTGACGATCTCTCCATTTCAACTTCATCCTAATGGTTATGCCATCTTGATGGGGTTGTGTGTTTTGTTTAGAAGAACTCTTGATCGCCTACCGAGTTTTGAAGAAATTCGTTATCTGTGCTCGTTTACAAAGAGTAAAGATCATCCTTCACTCATTATTGTGAGAAGTGCTAGAAACCGCAAGCTCCTTTCCGATCTCACTGAAAGTGTTCATGGATTTTTGAACCAGTTTTTCTTTGCTCGCTGCCCTCCAGGGTTTTATGCCATCTGGAGAATAGGAAGTAAGACTAGTGTTTCCATTTTTTCGTTTTTGAAACTTTTTTCGAGATCCGAACTTTCAGTTGCTAACTTCATTCTTTGCTCTTTTCAGCACTTCCTCTCCCTTCTAGAGATCCGATTCATAAACAAGTTTTTGAGAGGTTGAGTGCCGTGGCTGCGGAAGAAAGGAGCATAAAATTTCTGCTGAAGGATGAATTTTTACACCAATACGGGCTTCTACACGCTTCTCGTTCTACGCATGCTCATGAAGTTCCAACAGAAGTTCCCGATTCTCCAATGAAAACTCCTGACGCCCCGGTTACTGTCGAACAACTCACATCAAAAGAGTCTAATATTGAAGCTTCATTGGTGAAGTGTTCCACTCCTACCGACATTATGGGGTCATCTTGTAAGACGGTGCTTGCCCCGATCGAGGAAGAAGAAGAACCTTCACGGCCTCTCGGGGGATTAGCTGATGTAGGAATTGAGAAAACAAGTCCCACCAAGCATGATGGTGACGATGTTTATGAGGGGTTGAGCGACATAATAGTGACTTCGCAGGAGCTTTTTAGAGATGACGTATCTAAAACTATCTCTCCTGTAATTGAGGCGACGTCTCTTCTTCGACAAACACCAACACAAACATCAACTCCTCATACCCAAGCTATCATCACCTCTGCACCAAAGAGTGGTTTGTCGCTTAATACGTGTAGCTTGCACATCACACAACACTTAGGATTTTCCAGCACATTTATGCACTTATCTTCTTATACTTTAAAGATTTCTAAAGCTTATCTTTTCTTATTTCATATTCTTCAATGACACGCGGCGGATCATATTATCAGGATTTCCAACGCTACGGGGGGCGTGGTCAATATGATTATCGGCGTTACTTTCCCTCCTATAGAGAGTCTGACGAAGAGAGGGCTGCTCGAAAGGCTCGTGAAAGGAGGGATGCAGAAGAGCGTTATGACAGAAGGGATAGGGATGAGCACCATGATTCTCTGCAGAGGAGTGATGACTCGCACAAAAGGAAATCTCACGACGACCGAGGAAAAGGTCATGTAGCTGAAGATTCAGGCAAACGAGCCCGACATGGTGAGAGACATGTTTCCACTATTCCCGAAAAGCCTACTGCCCCTGCCCCTCTTGACATTACTTCTGACTCTCCTGCTCTTGGGAAGGAGGACATCCAGACAATAATAAGCAGGCCTAAATTTCAAGTGGGACCTGGCCCAGCCACTTTACAAAGTCGTTTTCCACAATGGTGCTTAAAGGGTGTGAGATTCGACCTAGACTTGGTCCCCATCGACAAGTCTGCTATGTTGCGCAATCTTGATGCAGTCAAGCTCGATATCGAGAGGATGTCAAACTGGCAGAAGCTTGTTGATGAGCTTCAAAGAGTTAACCGTGCCAACTTAGAGGCCATGCTCACCATGGAAAATGATAAGGCTGAGTGGCAAAAGGTCCTTGAGCAGCACGACACCGAAATGAGGAGCATTACTTCCTACAACGAGGAGCTCGAAGCAAAGGTTGAGAAGTTGAAAGATGAGCTTGCTGCTTCCTCTACTTCATACTCTCAAAAAGAAGAAGTGCTTCTCAGACAAGTTAGAGATGCTCATGCCAGTCAGAGGGACGCTGAGGACAGGCTTGAAGCACAAAAAAGAATCAGTGACGGCTATGTCTCTGATATTGCTGAGCTTCAAAAGAAAAACAACTCCCAGGAGGCGGAGATACAAATGCTTAAGCTTCAGCTTGCCAAAACTGAAAGGGAGCGCGATGAGGCTGTCGCCGGCAAAATCGCAGCCGAAGAATCTCATGAGGCGACCAAAAACAGCTTCGGCTCAACATTATTCGACTTCTACTTGCATAGCGTCTTGGGGCGTGGAAGCCTCGCTTTTCTCGGTCCTAAGTATGAAATCACTTTAGCTGAAGTGTGGGAGGCCGCTCTTGAGATGCTTGGTGCTGAAGGTGCCGGTTACGACGAATCAGCCCTGGAAAGGCATTATTTTGATGATGACGCTCGCGCTGCCCTTGCCAAGGGAAAGGAACAACTTGCCAAACTAAGAACTGAAGTGACGGAAGGGGACCGGCTGGGGAAAACCACTTCAACTACTCTAGTCCAGCCACCTTCTTCGTCTGAAGTCGACATTATTGGTTCCAGTTCCCATCTCGCATCTCCCACCAAAGTTACCACTGAGATTACAAGCATACAAGGTGGAGACGAGGGTGATGAGAGCGCTGATGCGCAAGCTTATGAAGTCGATATCAGGAAACCAGCTTCTCCAGGTAATTTCACTGTTAATCTCGCTACTGTCAATTCTGCTCAAGCGGGTTACTCATTTATTTCGCATGAGTTTCATGAGCTCCTTGGCTATTTTCTCAACCTTGATGAGCCTTCATCTCCTCTCTTTACTGACTTCATTGGTGAACCTTCATCTCCTCTCTTTACTGACTTTAACCTCTTTTCTTCTGTAGAGAAAGTACCAAGCACTGCTCAAACTTCTACTCCTCCGGTTATCCATCCTTTATCTCTTCAGGCGGCGCCTCCTTCTTCCTCGCAACCTGGATCACAGGAGGAACAAATAGAGGCTCTTCACGGCTTGGATGATCCCATCGCTTCGCAAGAGCAGAAAGATGAGAGACCTGAGGGAGGTGACATATCCCCGGAACGGACTCCTTCTGACGACATTGTTCTATCAAAACTTGTCACTCCGGGGAGTGAGTCTTCCTCACAAAGGAGAGAGAAGCGTGGGACATCAAAGAGGAGGGGGAAGAAAATCACCGCCACTGAAGAGGAGCCGGAAGTTGAACCGATTACACCTGCCTCTCCTACTTCCCTTATACCCACTGGCCGACCTGAAAAGCTGGTTATTCGACCGAGTAAAGGGTCCAAAGGAGGGAAGAAGAAGTGAAGATTTTAGCTTTTTGCCTTTTGTATGAACTGGCCGAGAGTTGTGCGGGTACCGGCCCCCGCTTTTATTTTGAAACCTGTATCTGCATTATAGTTGAATAAAATGACTCTTCATTTGTACAAACTTCTGTTTGAATTTGAGAATGCATTTACTATTTATTTTTGCACAAGTTTGTTTATATAATATTGCAGCGGGCTTATGGTATGTTGTTTGAGTATTACTTTACTGATGCAGCTATACTACTATACCATGTTGCCCCCATACCTTAAGCTTGTTGCAATATTTTATACTTCGAGGGGACTTGCACTCTTATTTGTTAAAGAATAATTATTTTATTCTTTAAAGAAAATTTTTATTGATTACAACTCCCTTCGTATAAGTTTTTACGCTTTGTCGTTCGAAGAAATCACTTTTCTCTTTTGCTTATGTGCATATTTTACCAAGTGAATTCCTCTATGTGGTAAAGCGGACCTCTGAAGGGTACTTTAACTTCTTTTCTTTTTACGATCATTTTCCATTTGAAAGTTAAAGTACGCTTTTGATGAGGATTTTTTTTTTTTTATACAAATTTTACCTCTGAGGAGGGATTTTTCACGTTTCAACACTTGGAAGTTTTATTTCAATCTCGGTGAAACGTGTACCCCCAAAGAGTTGTGCCTTCGAAGAAAGCCTTTTCACGTTTCAACACTTGGAAGTTTTATTTCAATCTCGGTGAAACGTGTGCTTCCAAAGAGGTCTTTTTTCTTGATTGTGTCCCCGGGAGGGGGTCGTACCTCTAAGGAGGGATTTTTTACGTTTCAACACTTGGAAGTTTTATTTCAATCTCGGTGAAACGTGTACCCCCAAAGAGTTGTGCCTTCGAAGAAAGCCTTTTCACGTTTCAACACTTGGAAGTTTTATTTCAATCTTGGTGAAACGTGGGCTTTCAAGAAGGTCTTTGTTTTTGCATTTCAACTTTGGTGAAGTGAAATTCCGAAGAGCGGTTGCTACACTTCAACTCCTGGCGAAATGTGCCTCCGAAGAGGGCTTTTATTTTGTTTACATTTCAACTCTGGTGAAGTGAAATCCCGAAGAGCGGTTATAACACTTCAACTCCTGGTGAAATGGGCCTCCGAAGAGGGCTTTTATTTTGTTTACATTTCAACTCTGGTGAAGTGAAATCCCGAAGAGCGGTTATAACACTTCAACTCCTGGTGAAATGGGCCTCCGAAGAGGGCTTTTATTTTGTTTGCATTTCAACTCTGGTGAAGTGAAATTCCGAAGAGCGGTTATAACACTTCAACTCCTGGTGAAATGTGCCTCAGAGAGGGTTTTCATCGCCTGGAAGTTACTCTCTCATGGTTGGAGGGTCATGACTCCTCCAATCTTTTTTGTTGAGTAGAGGACTTTCTTTTTTGTGGCGTATGACCCATTAGAGGTCTTTTATCCTCCGAAGAGTTGCGCCTCCGAAGAGGACTTGTGCCGCTGATGGTAGCTTTGGTTGTTCCTCTGTTCACTTGCTTATGCCTTTTCAGCGATCCTTTTTTTTCTTTTCAAGTTTTCATTCCCCTTTCTCTCACAAGTGGCTTGTTTAATCCAAGGAAGTGTACTTCATTGCCAGGCAAGTTCGTGAGAACGGGCACTAGCTTCCCAATTGGATGTTTGTTTGTTCAAACAATCTCAATTTATCAGCAAGGGCTCGTTTCTATCGAAATCATTAGCCGTTCAATTGAAGTATTTCCTATCTAGGATTTGAATTCGGGGTCTTTGTGACTTGAAATTTGCTTGTTGAATGATGGTGAGAATCGCTCGGTCTTATTATGCGCAAGTTTTATCTCCATTGTCTGCAAAAGTTTAAATCGATATTTCAGCAATACATTTTATGTATTTTTATATCGAAAACAAAGCAAACATATAATGATAATAAGGAACACAAGATTTATAGTGGTTCGGCCATGAAATTGGGCCTACATCCACTTTATATTCTTTCATTACTTACTTGCATCAGTTTCACAATTGCTTTCAATTACAAGAATCATACATTCATAATTCCTTTTACAATGTTTCAACAAAATTTTCAAGTAAAGTATGGACGCAAGTGATTGCTGTTCCATGCCCTTGGAATTTGATCTCCATCAACAGTGGTGAGCTTGAATGTGCCGTCAAGAAGTTTCTGACCTATTACATACGGTCCTTCCCAATTTGGCCCAAACACACTTGTCGCAGTCATAATTCTTTTCAGGACTAGATCTCCAATTTCAAAGCTGCGTTGACGAACTTTGGAATTGAAATGTCTGGCTATCCTTTGCTGATGAGCTGCAACTCTGAGGTTAGCTTCATCTCTTTTTTCATCAAGGAGATCCAGCGCTTCCAGTTGTAGCTTTTCATTTTCTGCTTGATTGAAATGGATTCTTCTGTGTGAAGGGACCTCTGTTTCAACCGGGATCATTGCTTCCGATCCGTATGCTAACGAAAAAGGAGTATGCCCAGTTGCAGTTTTGTGAGTAGTTCTGTATGCCCATAATGCAAGTGGTAGTTTATCGACCCAACCACCTTTTGCTCTTTCGAGTTGCTTTTTGATGGTTGATTTGATGACCTTGTTCACGGCTTCCACTTGCCCGTTTGCCTGCGGATGAGCTACTGCCGAAAAGCTTTTCTGGATTTTGAATCGTTTGCAAAAATCCTGGAATTCCTCGCTTTCAAACTGAGTACCATTGTCTGTGATTATTTTCTGAGGTACACCGTATCTGCAAATGATATTCTTGGTCACAAAGCTTATCATTTTCTTAGAAGTGATAGTAGCCAATGGTTCAGCTTCAGCCCACTTAGTAAAATAATCAACTGCAACAATAGCGTATTTAATCCCTGATTTAGCAGTTGGTAGCGGCCCAATGAGATCCATTCCCCAAATTGCAAATGGCCATGGACTGACCATCTGTGTGAGTTCGGTAGAAGGTGCTCTAGGAATTTTGGCATATCTTTGGCATTTGTCACATTTTCGGGAGTAATCTGCAGCATCCCGATTAATTTCTGGCCAAAAATATCCGTATCGGAGAATTTTCTTTGCTAGTGTTTGACCACCTGAATGATCACCGCATTCTCCTCCATGCACTTCAGCTAGGATTGTTTTGGACTCTTCCCGGGATACACATCGAAGCAATGGCATTGAGAATCCCCGTCTGTACAATCGGCCATCCTGAATTACATAGCGAGAGGCCTTCCTTAGAAGCTTTCGTCTTTCTATCGAGTTTTCTGGCAGAGAACCCCTGAGTAGGTAATCCAGTATTGGAGTCATCCATGACTCTTGTTCTTGAGATACATTCATAATCCAGTCTATATCCATCTCGTCTATACTTGGCGCTGAAAGGACTTCTACAGGGACCAATCCCAATAGTTGAGCTTCACCAGAACTTGAATACTTTGCGAGGGAATCTGCCTTCATATTCTCTTCCCGAGGAATGTGGCTTATTGAATAGTGATCGAGTTCATATAGGAGTTCCCAAGCCTTTGACAAGTAGGAAGGCAGGTTTCCACCTTTTGCTTGAAATTCCTTCTTGACTTGGCATACGATAAGCTGAGAATCACTGAAAATTTGTAATGCTCGAATGTTTAGCTCTTTAGCGATTTTCAGACCTGCAATAAGAGCTTCATATTCTGCTTCATTGTTTGTTGAAGGGAATTCCAGTCTTAGTGCATAACATATTGATCGACCTTCAGGAGTTTCAAGTACCACTCCGGCTCCAGAACAGTAGTCATTTCTTGCGCCATCAACATACATCTTCCACTGGATTGGAGAATCATTGATCGCTTTTTCCTCACCATTATCTTTCTCTGTGAATTCTGCAATGAAATCAGCTAAAGCTTGTCCGTTGATTGCTTTTCGGGGATGATAAGTGATGTCATATTGACTGAGTTCAATGTTCCATTTTAGAAGGCGACCCGAAGTTTCTGGGCGAAATAGGACTTGCTTTAGAGGTTGATCAGTGAGCACTTTGATAGGATGAGCTTGGAAATATTGCCTCAGTTTCCTTGATGCAACTAGTAGGCAATAGGCGAGTTTTTCCAACTTGGAGTAATTCAGCTCTGCCCCAGTGAGTCTTTTGCTGATATAGTAAACTGGATGTTGAATCCTTTTGTCTTCCCGTATCAGCGCTGCACTTAGAGCATGAGATGATACTGCCAAGTATATAAGAAGATCCTCACCATTGCCTGGTCTAGAAAGTATCGGAGGCGTTTCCATATGACGGATCAACTCTTCAAAAGCTTTTTGGCATTCGGGAGTCCATTCAAAGTTCTTCTTTCCTTTCTTCAAGGCATCGAAGAATGGGATGCATTTATCAGTAGCTTTGGAAATGAACCGACTCAGGGCGGCGATCTTTCCGTTGAGACTCTGCAATTCCTTCTTTGTTCTAGGAGCTTTAACTTCTTTCAAGGCAGTAATTTGAGCTGGACTAGCCTCAATGCCCCTAGCACTGACGATGAAACCTAAGAACTTTCCGGATTCGACTCCAAATGTACATTTCAGGGGGTTAAGCTTCATTCTGTATTTTCGGAGGACTGCGAACATTTCTGCTAAGTGTTCAATGTGATCCGCTGCTTTCCTGGACTTCACCAACATGTCGTCGACGTAGACTTCCATAGTTTTGCCCAATTGCGGTTTGAACATAGCATTAACAAGTCTTTGGTAGGTTGCCCCTGCGTTTTTCAATCCGAAGGGCATAACTCTGTAGCAATAAAGTCCAACATCTGTAATAAAGCTTGTATCCTCCTGATCCGGCTCATGCATCATGATTTGGTTATAACCGTAGTAGGCATCCATGAAAGATAACAATTCATGTCCCGCAGTTCCGTCTACCAGTTGATCGATCCTGGGTAATGGGAAGCAATCTTTGGGGCAAGCCTTGTTTAGATCAGAAAAATCAATGCACACTCTCCATTTTCCATTAGCTTTCTTGACCAACACAGGATTTGAAACCCAATTTGGATATGTAGATTCTTTGATGAAGTTATTTTCCATGAGTCGATCAACTTCTTCTTTTAATGCTACTGACCTTTCTGGACCTTGGGTTCTTCTTTTCTGTTTAACTGGCGTAAACTTTGGGTCAATATTCAGAGCGTGTACTGCAACTTCTGGGGATATTCCACACATATCGGCATGAGTCCAAGCAAAGACATCCAGATTTGCCTTCAGGAAAGATATCAAGATATTCTGAATTGACACATTAAGCTGTGAACCCACATTCAACACCTTATTTGGGTCTTTTGGGTCAACAGGTACCGGAACTGTCGTTTCCACCGGTACTACTCTATTCTCCCCTGTACTGGCTTTTCTGGGATCCATTTCTTTCCGTGCCCCGCTGTGCTCGCCAGTGCAGGGTCCGCTCTGTAATTGCTACAAGGCTGGTTCCTTGATGCGGACTGGGGTTGCCGCACCCTTTCCCATTTCTCTTTTTCTTGACTCTCGCAGCTCTGTCAAATAGCACTCTCGCGCAGCATTCTGATCCCCTTTTATAACTCCTACTCCATTGTCAGTAGGGAATTTAATAGTGAGGCACCACGGGGCTAGGATAGCTTTGAATGCTGCGAGTGTTGGACGGCCAAGAAAAGCATTATAGGCAGAAAACTCATCGACAATCACAAATGTTTGCTTTCGGACCACTTTCCTTTCTCCTTCCCCAAGTTCTACAAACAAATCGATGGTTCCTACTGGTTGCTTTGGCTCCCCAGTGAAGCCCACGATTTTCTGTGATGAGGCTTGCACATCGATCATAGGGATTTTCATCTGGTCAAATGTCTTTTTGAAGAGGATATTACATGATGCTCCGCAGTCAATGAGGACTCTTCTGACAATGGCTGGTCCTATACCAGCCGAGATGACCAAGGGATCTAAAGTAGGAGCTTCAATACCTGTAGAATCTCTGGCTCTGAAAATAATATCATCACCGAAAGTTTTCTGTTGTTTAAGGGGCGTAGTGTCTTCTAGAACAAAGACGTCTTCTTCGGCTGGAGCATATTTCAAAGCCCTGGAATATCTCTCCATCTCACCCCAACTCTTGCCAGCTGGGTGAGGTCCTCCGGAAATGACATTGATAACGGGCCTTCCAGATTCATGCCCCGTAGCTTTCTCACCTGCCCCAGGCTGATGAACAGGAGCCCGCTGCCCCTGACTCGACGATGCAGGATTGTTGCTATTCTTTTTCACAAATTGCTGCAACTTGTTTTCTCTTAGCAACTCTTCAATCAGATTTTTCAGCTGGCGGCATTCATCAGTTTCATGACCTGGTTGATTGTGGAAGCGGCAGAATTTCCCACTTTGTATGGCTTTTCTCCCAGTTCTCAAAGGGATAGGTTTAGGGAAATCGACGGAATCTTTAGTGGCCAGGTAGATGTGCTCCGGTGTATGTGATAATGGAGTATATTCTGATGGCTTGAAGGATCGGGGCTTCTTTAGATTACCCTGTTTCTTCCCATTACTATTCTCCCTTTTTTTGCCCCACCGATTCATTCTTGCGTGGAGCGACAGTGTTGTCTTCTGCTTTTTCCAACACTGTCTTTACTGGTAAAGGACGGCTTTCCAAGCGAATGAATTCGTCTGCTTTTTTGTAGAACTTTTCGAGAGAGGTTGGCTCCTTCATATTTAACCATTTCCCAAATTCGCTTGACTTATCGATAGCCCTCATCAGATAAGTCAATATCACTCGTGGTTCAGCATTGTCCACCTCAGCCAGTGCTACATTGAAGCGGTTCAAGAAGGATCTGATAGACTCACCAGGATTCTGCTCTAAACTCGATAGTGACATAATATCCTTGGCCTTCGAAGCATATAGTCTAAACTGCTCCTTGAATTTTCTGGCCAAGTCTGAAAACTGATCGATAGATCGGACTGGTAACTTGGTGAACCACAGTAAAGCCACGCCTTCCAGGTATACGGGGAAATATCGGCACTTTATTTCATCGGAGGCCCTGGCACCTGTCATGTGCCAATCATACTTATACAAGAACTCATTCGGATCACTTGTCCCTTTGTAAGCTGGAATAGTCGGAGGGACAAACTTCCTTGGAAATTCCGCCTTCAAGATCTTTTCAGTAAACGGAGTTTTACTTGGGGCGAAACCCCATTCCTTCTCATCTTCAACTCTTTGCATACTTTCTTTCATGATCTGCCGGACCATTCCAGAAAGATATTCCTCATCATGCCGAGTTCTAGATCCACCGGCGTCAGGTACTGCCTGCTCAAAGGGACTAGTAGGCCTTTCAGGAGCATTCCTTTCATCAACATCATGAATGTTGCCAGCATAGTTCCTTTCATTACCAGCCGGTTGATTGTTTGCCCCAAGTAAATCGTTCAACTTATTCAGAATCAGAGCATTCTGGGCACTTTGAGCCTCTAGTTGTGCATTTTGGGCGTTTATCTGCTGGTTTAGCCCTAGAATCACAGCATCCAATTCCGCTTTTGTAACTCCAACAGACGGAGTGGGTAGATTAGGCACAGGGGAAGCGGAGGTTCCCTCTTGAATGTTCCCAGATCTGATAGATCTACTTTTCCTTCCAAGAGCCATAATCTCAGATATACTTCTGGTTTTTAAGGAAATTCTTTCTTCAAATCTCTGCGAAGCAATGATGACAGCTGTCCTAAGTTCAATTCTCAGTGAAAGCACCAAAAATGTTAACGCATAAATTTGAACGCTAACACCCCGGTGTGTGAAGTGTAGTTGTGAAAGCACCACCCGATAGATCGGGAAAGAATTATAAGCAAGTAATAGCAGAAAAGCAGTAAACAACAGCAATTTTATAGTGGTTCGGCTTATGGGTATAGCCTACGTCCACTTTAAGTACTTTTATTGATGATCATGTTACAAGTTGATACAAATCTTCTCAAGTACAATACACTTTGAATTACAAAAGACTTAGAACAAGTAGCTCAAACTTCGATGTTGACAAAAATCTTCAAATCCATGGTGGATGTAGATGATTTCTTTATGAAGTTCTTTTAGACGTTCTTTGAATCTCAAAAGTTTTAAGTGTTGAAGTAGTCTGGAATTCGGCAGAGTAATGGCGCTTGAAATTGATCGACCAAAAGTCCTTTTAATGTTGGTGATGGCCGTGTATTTATAGGCTTTGCTCGGAGTTAGGTCGCAACTTTAGTCCGGTCTAAAGTTAGGTCGTAGGTCTGCTCCGGATTAGGCTAGGTCGTGAGTTGGCGCCGAGACAAGGTAGGTTGTGGGTCGCCTCCTCTCTTTCTTATGCATGGTCTCCGGTTTCAGGTTGAAGTCCTAGATCGTGGCCGAGATAATGCGTAGTGCCTGAAGCTGCTACATCGGATTTGTCTGGGTCGTGAATGACTTAACATAGGTCGTAAGTCGGTCACGACTTAAGTATAGGTCACGAACTTTTTCCTGTCCTGAGCAATTAGATCGGTATTCAAATTAGGTCGGTAGGCTTCTTAGGTCAGCACCCCTTTTAAGGCATTAAGTCGGCAACCTATTTAAGCCTTAGGCCGGCAACCTATTCAAACCTTTAGGTCGGCAACCTATTGGATATGTTAGATCGGCATCTTTTTAAACCTTAAGCAGTTAGGTCGGTATGCCCCTCTAACCTGTTTAGCTTTTAGGTCGGTCTTCCCTGTTAGCTTTTAGGTCGGTCTTCCCTGTTAGCTTTTAGGTCGGCAGACCTGCACAAATCTTACTCAGTTGGGTCGGTAGCCCATGAGACGAGGCAGAGTTAACACAAAATATCCCAAAATTAATTACAATAAATGATTAATCCTTAATTGCTTTCATTTCCATTTACATTTAAAAATGTATAATTGATTATCTAAATCAATTTATCTAATTAATTATCAAGATTTATCACATCCATTTAATTACTAGATAATCTCTAGTTAATTATTTTCATTAACTACTAATCATTTCTTTAATCACTTTCTTAAGAAATTATCTTAGATTAAATCATTATTAATAATTTCTAATTATAAATTAATCTAATTTATTTATTTATAAATCATTCTTTAATTACTATATTAATTAAATCATCTTATTACTTTAATTATCTCTAAGATAATAAATTTATTTATTAATGATTTCATTAATCATTTAAGTGTAATTTAAACATTACACTTTTTTTAATTTAAAATCTAAATTCCATTTCATGTTTACTTTTAAGTTTCAACTTTATCGAAGTTTGAAAACAATTCAAAAATCCTTTTAAATTCTCATATTAAAGAATTACTTATTTTATAAAGAAGTTTAAGAGAATTTCAAAGCCAATTTCATTTTAAATACAAACCATATTTACCATACACTTTGACATTCAAAGTTGTTTAAATCAAAAAAAAAAACTTTCTTAAATTTCAAAACTTACATTATCTCAAAACTATGATTCAAACTAAATTGAATTAGATTTAAACTCAGTTTTAAAAACTTATTTGAAACTTTGCTTAACAATTTAAATTTATTTTTAAACTTTTGAAACAGAAAGGTTATTAAAACCTGTAACCATAATTTTGACCTGAGGCCACACTATATGTTTCGAGTAAAACTCGAAACTGCCGATACCCCTCTCGCCACCGTGCACCTGCACACCCACGATCGCCGACGCCAACCACCAACGACCATCTCTGCAAGTCACAAACCACACTCGCATCCCATCACGATCATTGAAATGCGTCCAACCACCGGGAATCAAAAATGAGCTTCCCATTCCAAAACCTGGAACACGAAATGAACAACCACCCAAACCTGTCAACGTCGACCGCTCGACACTCCGACCACTATTCGCCACCAAACTTCAGCCGCATCTCCGACAACCCCGAAGCTAACATCTCCTTGAGTAACATCGAACTCGATCCACCACTGCCTCCTCACGAGCACGAGAAACAAGCCGATAGAAAACCTCACGTTAAACCCTAACCTCGACCCTACCCAACAACTCACGCAATAGAAAAATAATTGGATAATTTTCCTAAAATCGTCGATCGATAAACTAGCTTCAACCCAAAATTCAACATTTTTAATTGGATTGAATACCAGCAATTTGAAAAAATGCGATTTTTGTTCAAACTCACACTGCTCTGTAATATTAAACTAAAAATCTTTGTCTTTGCTTTAAAAATCATCACTTGTAGTAAGAATTCAAGCTATGAACTTGAATTAACTTTTTATGACAGTTGAATCTATCAAAAATATATTTGATAACCTGTAAACCAAGTTTTCCAGTAGAAACATTTCACAAACATATTCCATCAGCTTTTTAAAAAAAAAACTAGTTTGAGGATTATATCTTGATTGATTTAAACTTAATGTTTTAAAAAGGATCTGTTGAGAACAAATTTGAGCTAAAAAAAACAAACAGAGCAGAGTGTGTATATATATATAGCATACACACAATAATGTTCACATCAGATATTCACCTGCAAATGCTTATTCACTTCAACTCACCCACAAACAACCAAATTTTACTTTAAGTTTTCAAAAGTGAAGCTACTCACATTGTTTTTTTGAAGAACAGAGGAGAAAGAACAGATTGACATTGCAAACTGAAGAATCCCTCTTTGATTTCTCTGGTTTGAAGTCATTTGTTTGATGTTCTAGTTGAAGTTTACTTTAGATTTTCTCAGCTAGAATGGAACGAGAATGAATTTGAAGGAGGCTGATATACAAAATGAGTTTACAGGGTATCATTTGTTATTTGTTTATAAAATACACTAGGTACTTGCATTTAAATGCTTTGTACTTGGTTATGCATTTGTTTACTTCAGCCTTACTTCGGCTGAGATGAAAAATGTGTGCTAGGATATTTTACAGTGTACTAAGGATCTTGGTATCAATTGCTATGTCTTGTTCATATCTAAATATATTATTCTCATTTTGTTTGTACATGTTTACTGCCTAGGCTGATAAAATACATTATAGTGGCTGAGATATTTGCATTACTTCATTCCATACCTACTTGTTCTATTTTTATTTTTGCCTTTGTTTGTGCTTGCCTACATCTTTTAGCTCGGCTGTACCCTTTGAGATGAGATAGTGGTGGCTTCTTTCTTATCTTTGTACTTTGTTTTTGGGGCTGATGTACTTTATTATATTTTTATCTTATACTTTGTTTATGTGTACAAAGATATTTTTATTTTTATGCTTTGTTTTATGTTATTTTGCTTACTAGTTTCCTCAGCCTACATGTTTACTTTTATATTTGTTTGTATATGCTGGTTTGCTTTTACATATTTATGTCTTTGAAGATGTTTTGCATAATCACTTACTGGTTACATACAAGATCCCTTTACTTACTTCTGATTTTATACTTCATGTATATACATATAAAGCTATTATAATTATTGTTATAAAAATAACTCCTTATTTATTTAAAATAATTTACAAAAGAAACCGTTTTCTTATTAATAAATAACACAAACCATTTGAATTTGGAAAAACTCCAATCGATTATCATTTAATTTCACAATTTTAAATCAAAAGTAAATTTAATTATCAATTTAAAATAAATTAAAATTCGGGATCGTTACAATGTGAATATGAATTGTTGAATATAAATTTTATAAATTTGGTTGTGTTGGTGATTGTTAGTTGATTATATATAATTCATTAAGTGTTAATGAAATTGAATTGATAAATGGAAAGCTGTGTAATTGAATTTGAATTAAAAGTGAACTAATGTGAATTGGTTGTAAGCAATTAAAATTTGTATCGAAACCTTATACAATGCTTATGGGAATTATTTGGATTGCATTGCTTATGAAAACTATGTGCTTTCTTTTGAAAATTAGTGAAATATAAATGAATTCCTATATATGTCACTTAGACGTTTAAATTGAGTAAGTACAGGTCCCGGGGCTGTAGTTGGCTGGATTTGGTCACGCTAAAATGCTAATAAATAACTGCTTTGCTTAAAAATGCCAAAAGGTACGCCTACGCAATAAAAATAGGAAATATGAACTTTTTTTCTGTTTTTCGACCGTGTGGGTCGATGTATATATATTTATTATCTATTGAGATATTGCAAAAGCTCCTCCGTACAAGGGAGACTCTGCCAAAATTTTCCGTAAATTTTGGGAGTTAGAAAATTTTTGAAAATTGTTGGAAAAATTTTGTTTAACGAAAAGTCAATTTCTAAATTGAAATGAAAATGTAGGATTTGAAAACTTAGTAAAGTTATTGTAAGAAGTTTAACTATGGATTTTGGAAAAGTTAAAATGTTTAAATGAATTTGAAATTTAATTTGAACAAATGGCTTTGAAAAGTTAATGTATTCTGTAACTTTATCTTATTTGGCAATTTTGAGGACGAAATTCTTTTAAGGATGAAGTTTGTAACGACCCAGAATTTCTATCATTTGAAATTCGTATATTTAATTGATTTTAAATATTAACAAGTAAAATTTGTAAGTCAAATAAATTTTATTTCGAATATCTAGATTTAATTGGATAATTAAATCGATAATTTAATATTTAAAATTACAAAAATAATTGGAAATTGGGTTTAACGTGATTAAAATTGATTTGTAAAGCTGTATTAAATCATATTGGAATTAGAATGATGTTACAGAACTCTTAAAGATGAATTAAAAGTTGATTTGTGGAAATTGAATATTTTAATATTTAATTGACGAGTAAAAATAGGCATTTCTCAAATGACCTCGGATTTCGACAAAACTAGTTTCATCAGATCCATAATGTTAAATTATTGTACGGTGTCAAATTTCGTGTCAATCGGACTTGCGGTTTGTCCGGGGCAAGCTAAAACGCGTAGAAATCAGTTTGAGTGAATTTTAAATTTAAATTAGTCGATTTGAAAACTTATCTTTCAAATATGATCGAATTGGATCCCGATATATATTCCATTGCGTTCGGAATAGGGGTAAAACATTTTAAACGCCAGGTGGCACACTTTGTTTGGAGTTAGGAAAAAATTCGGGTGAATAGTGTCACGTAATTTTTCTATAAAAGGACCTTATTTCTTTTCTTTTGCTAAACCTAACACGAACTAGGTCACGGCTGCCACCTTCGGATTTAATGGCCAAAACCCTTCCTTCTTCTTCCTTGATTCTCTCTCAATCTATAAACAAATTTCAAAAACGTTCAACTACAACATCGAAGAGGGCATCGAGCTCTACAATTTCAACGGCTATGATCGAAAAATACGCATTGGATCAAAAGAAAATCAAGCTTGAATGGCCGGTGTTCGCACACTTTTTTTAAGATGCAGGGGAGCCCGAGTGCCATGTCGTTCATGGTGTAGGTCGAGCTCGAGACGAGCTTTCGTTTGGCATAGATTGATCATGTTCTCGATCAATAGAGGGGTGCGAAAATTCGAAGATGGGGGCGGACGAGATGGGTTCTTTGTTCAAGAATGACCTGGGGAAGAAGAATGTAGTGGACAGCCTGGATCTTGCCTCTGAAAATCTACGGCCACGATTGAGTGAAGGTTTAAAAATTAAAATAAAAGTTGAAATAATTATATTAATAAATCGTACAAACTTTATAATGACATAACTTTTTCATACGAGGTCCGTTTTGGATGAAACAAATTGCGTCGAGTTCGTATTCACGAGCACTATGCAATGGAGCTAGATTGGGATTGATTGGAGCTAGTGTGAATTTTCGCTAAAATTAAACGTGTGTTTAATTTTATTCGAAATAAAACACTTCAATTGTTATTAGAAGCAAGGTGAGAACTTCTCACTCAATCGAATTTGTTTCGATTTAAATTTTAAATAGTTAAATTTAAAATTGCTTGATTGTGTGAACGAATGATAAATTACTATCTGTTGTATTGAAATAGACCTATACGCTGCATATTAAGTGGAAGTTATTATATTAAACTCATATACTACGATATTCCACCATTGAAGTGGATTTGGTATTATATATGTACATGGAGTTGATTTCCCGCATTATATAGCGGATGAGACCATATTGCATCGCATAATAGCGGATAATATTTTATATAAACCCATGTACCGTGATATTCCGTCTTGATACGGGATTGGTATTGTGCTAACATCTGTGGATGCAGGGAAACAGGTTGGCGGGATCCAACCGGATTCCTCAACAGTATTTATTTATTTGCAGATATTTGCGATATATTCTGTTATCATATAGATATATGATGTTTGGATGCCATGGTTGATGTATTAGTGCTGTTGCAGCATTGGGCCAATTTTTAGAGTTTTAAAAATGTTAAAGTAACGATTTCGAATCTAAAAGGATTTTCAAGTGATTTTTGAAAGTATACATTTTATTGAATTTTTGAATTGATTCATTTTAAACATATAAACGTTATAATTTTTATGCTATAAAAATTATGATTTTTGTGAAATATAAACGACTTGTGATTTTTGAAATAAGTAGTTGATTAATTTGTAAATTGGTTTAAATTGGGATTTTTGAAATATTATAAACGATTTATATAAAAGATTTATAAAATTGATATTTATAAATTAAAATATTGGAATTTTAAAATGAGTTTTTATAAGTGTTAATATGAAGTATAAATGGATTTCATACGTGAACGAAATTTATAGATTTAAAATTGTGAAGTTATAAAATGAATAAATTTTGTAAAATAAAAGATTTATAAGTAATTAACTTAAAAAGTGGATTTTGGCATTTAAATGAGATATAAATAGAATTTGTTGATTAAGGGATTTTATAAGTTGAAGTTTTTATAAAATTTATATGGATGTGAATTTATAAACGTTGTTTTATAAATCCAAAGCCAATTGAATCTGATACGTAAATATGATAGCTTATTAAAGGTGATATATCCACTATTTTGGACAGTGGATAATCCTTTAAATTAAATATGTAGAAGTGTTGAATTTGGTAAACCATTTATATTCACGATTTTGGACGGTGAATAATATATTAAAGAAATGTTTTAGGAAGTGATCTTTTAAATAGAATTAAAATGATTTGAAGTTGTTTTAAAATGTGTTAAGGATCGAAACATAGATTTCAACATTCGTTGTTGAAATAGACGTTTTCGAGAAATAAGGAAAAGATGGACTATAGCACTGTTGTTATAGTAAATGATTTTCGAAAGGAAATGTTTTTGTATAGTACTGGGTTTTATATATGTATTGTATTTTTGAATCCCTATGCTATTGATTTTGGTTTGTCGTAACGATGTTTTACGCAACATTTGTTTTGACCCAAATAAATGTGTTTAATGAGAACGTTTTCCTTAAAAGAATAAAATATATACTTAATCTTGTTTTAAGTATATTGAATATTTTTTAAATATTGAAAATAATTGGATTTGTGAATTACTTATTGTTAAATAAGTATTTGGAAATGTTTTCCAATGTAGAAATTGAAATGGTTTAGAGAATATATATTTTTAAAGATAAATTGAAGTGAATATTTGGCAAGTTATTTAGTGTATGGAAGATTAATAAAAAGGCCTAGTGATTGTTATGGTGTTGAATATTTGTTTGTTTGATTTGATAGTTAAATAACCGACTATCAATATTTACCTTTGAATGGGTATTTGTTGTGATTTTCTTGAATTTGAATGCTACACTTATTCTAAAATAAGCACTCGTTATTCGGTTTAGCCGAGAGAGGACCTTTGGGTCATGAATCCCATTTCGAATAGTGATACGTCGTAATGGATAGCATTTAAAGACCGGTGTTGTAGACCGGATATTTTCGAAAATGGAAGGTTTACCGTCGAATGTCTCTGCATCGGCTGATCCCCGATATAGAGATTTTATCACCCTTTGTGATGGGAAGTCCGGACGTGATTAGTGAATATCCGAATTGCAAGGGCTTCTTTGGAAGTGCCTTTGGTTATGTTCGAACCCAGAACAGACTTGTATGGATTGTATGTATGACATTACATTATGAGATATAAAGCAGATTTTTTTCAAATACATTTCTGTTGGTGGTGGAGAATTTATTCTCTTAGCTTAACACCCTTCTCTGAGACGTACGAGCTCAAAGGTTATGTAGTTGAAGGTTATCAATAATATATTCCCAACTTGGTAATGTGGCATGCTGAGTGCTGCTGATCATTACGTGGCTTTTATGAAAAAGCGTAGCTTTGTGGACGAGACTTCGTCGGACCTCACAACCCGAAAATGGTAAAAACAGGAAGAATGCAGCAAGGTTATTTGGGGATAGCGCCCCTATAGGGTATGTACATTTCCTTCTGGATAGAGGTGGTATTATGGTACGGAGCCCAAATACCTAACCTATGTGGTTGCAGCAAATTTATTTCTTTGTGGTTGTTGGTGAATCCTGGGATTTAGGTTGTTTACGACCGGGGGATGGCATACTCGTGTCAGTAGTTACCTAGCTAGAGTTAACCCGGCCTTGTGTTGGCAGAGATCCGGTAAGGTTCTCGGGGCATCCTTCTAGAGGCGTACCCATGTGGCAAAGGGAAGTTTCTTGGTCTGACCATTTGTGGGAAATCTAAAGAAACAATACGAGCCCTGTACGGTTTTAGTTTTAGAACCTTCCATTTACTTATGGTGGCGCCCCACTGTTTAGATGGTAGCTATAGTAGGCATACGATAATGGTCGTATGTTGGCTAACAATATATTATACTTTTGAAAGGTTTTCCACTTTGCACTTTTAGTAATAATGTCAAAGAAATCTTTCTGCGTATCAAGCATGTTTGACTATCATAAGGAGAAATCTCCTCCGATTCTGTGTTTGCATTGTGTGTGTGTGCGGGAGGCCTTATGATAGTTACATTTTCTAAAAGCATCGCGGATCTATTTTAAAATATTTCTTTGTTTGTTTTAAAGATATAACTGATTTAAGTTCTCACACCAGTCCCATGACTGACCTGGAGTTTATTGTTTCCTTCCTAAACTCTGGGTACCCACCAATTTCCACACGGGCAGTCTAGAGTCAAGTTATCAGGTCATTCTGGAATTCAGGAGTTGCTATAGAGATCTGGAGGCAAGCTGGATGGCATGGCGTATCAACTAGTATATAGTATTTCTTTTCCACTGTTTGTTGTTGTAAATTTGATAACGTAATATAATGTGATGTACTGTAATAACTGATATAGTGATTCTGTTTAAAGATATTTATTTATCTGTTTTATTTGTTCTACTGTGATTGTGAGATTCTGATATTGTTTCTGTTGCTTCTTCTTTCTTTCTTCTTCTACCACTTCTTCTTTAACCCTAACAATTCAGTTTTCCGGCCTTCGATTGCTTGGCAGTTGATACAGTGGACGTATTAATGTTGATTTTCAGGCGTCGAAGAATCGTACTATTGCAAAGTCTCATCCACAAAGCTAAGCTTTTCACAAAAGCCATGCTTCGATCAAAAAATGATCAGCAGCACTTCGTATGCCACATTACCAAATTGGAAATGCGTCACTAGTAACCATCAACTACATAACCACTGAGCTCGTACGTCTCAGAGAAGGGTGTTAAGCTAAGAGAATAAATTCTCCGCCACCAACAGAAAAGTATTTTATAGAAACTAGCTTTGCATCTCAAAATGTAACGTCAGACACACATCCATACAAGTCCGTTCCGGGATTGAACGGAACCGAAGGCACTTCCAAAGAAGCCCTTGCAAATCCGCATATTCACTAATCACGTCCGGAATCCCCATCACAAAGGGTGATAAAATCTCGATACTGGAGCAACCTGATGCAAAGACATTCGACAGGTAATCCTTTTGCTTTCGAAAATACCCGGTCTTCAACACCTTCTTCAAATGCAATCCCATTTCGTCGTATCGTTATTCGAAATGGGTTTTATGACACACGGTCCTCTCCCGGCTAATCCGAGTAACGAGCGCTTATTTTAAAAAATATTGTTACATTCAGATTCAAACAAATCACAACAATTTCCACTTTGATCTTTTAAACAAAAGTCCCATCACAATCACAAAGGTTCAATGTGGGTTTCGAATATCCATTTGGAATTCCACTCTCGGTAGCAACGAAATTCAATTGCCGATTAAAGGCCAATATTGATAGTCGGTTATTTACTATCAATCAATAATTCACAACAATTACCAATTTTCAAATAATTTTCCCCAATTATTTATTTTCAATATATCTTTGCAAGATATAATTTTAACACTTCAACTATTTGAAAACAACTTTCAAATTAATTTCTTTACGCGGAGTATATTCCCAAATAATTATTCATTTCCACTGAAAATCTGCCGAGTCCAAATACTTTTCAAAAATTTAAATCAGTTATCCAAAAAATATATTTAGAAACATCTACAATAAGAACCACTTTGAAAAAACCTATTTAAAATAATAGTTATTAGAGCTTATATCAATATCTTATATAAAAAAACTTCAAGTCCAAACTAATTTAAAAATAAAATTAGTAGATACAGTATAAGAATTCTAATAACTATTTTCTAAATCAAATATCAATTTAATCTTTAAAATAATCCCTTCTATACTTATTTAAATAAATCTTCACTTTAAAGATTTAAAACATTTCTCGAAAATAATTTCTCCAACAATATTCTTTTGAAACCAAACTAGAACTTTTAATTTTATTTCAAAAGCTATTTCAAAAGTATATTCGGCTTCCCAGGGAAAGTACACCCTCCATTCTAAAATGGTTCATTCAAATCAGTTCATAAATCATTCTGGATTTATTTTAAACTTACGTCCCAAATCTGTAAATTCCTTTCCAAATTTTAACAATAAAACAATATTTATTTTTAAGACAAATTTCTCTTTCTTCAATAAAATTCCCATTGGCGCTTTAAACTTCGAATATCCATTAATTTACAATATTCAAATCAATTCCCAAGTATTCACTTTCAACACCAAATCAATTTTCAAATTAATTTGTAAATTATTTCAATTACCAAGTTCAATTCCAAATAGATTTCTAAACTTATTTCAAACAACAAATAAATTTTCATATCAATTTCCCAAAGGTTTATTTTTTAACACCAAATTAATTTCAAATCGATTTCCCAATTTATTTCCAGAACACCAAACCAAATTTCCAAATTGATTCCTAAGATTTATTTTAACACCAAATTAATTCCCAAATCGATTTCTAAAATTAATTTAAACTCCAAATTAAATTCCAAATTTAATTTCTAAATTTATTTCCTTTTGAAATAAATTCCTTTATCTCTTTCAAATATTTAAAATAAGTATTTTAAATAAATTCTTCAACTATTAAACAATATTACTTGAAATTCCTTTGTTAAAATCTTTTCCCATATTTTTGGAATTAATTCGAACGGATTATAAAAATCAACTTTAATACTTTAATTACAACGGTCTAGGCTTTTCTACTTTAATTTCCAAAAATCCAATTTCATATTTCTGGTATCCTACGATACAAAAAATATATTCGGCTAAATTTGAGCCTTCAATGGTTTCGATCACAAATAGTCAAACATAGATTATAAATAATCAACACAAAATTTTGAAAACAAATCAAAATGTTTTGAGGAATCCAGTTGGATCCCTCCAACCTGTTTCCCTGCATCCAAAGACGTTAGCACAACAATTAAATACCAATTCCACTACGATGTGGAATATCGCGGTATATGGGATTTATATAATATCATTCGCTATTATGCGGCGCATAGCGTCTCATCCGCTATATAATGTGAGAAACAAATAACAGCAAATACATATATAATACCAATTCCACTTCGAGGTGGAATATCGCGTTATATGGGTTTAATATAATAACCTCCGCTATTATGCAGCGCATAGGGTCTAAACTATTATAATTGATGATAAATCAAGCATCCAAGCACACCATCAATCAATTTTAAATTTAACTATTAAAATTAAATCAGCGATTGAGTGAGAAGATCTCAGCTTTTACTATGCATGCAATCCATTTTCCATTCTAGTCAGCTTTTCATGATATTTAAACCTTGTATAAACAATTATACAATTTATTAATACTCGAAATAAATCGAACAATCAATTTTCAATTTGGTAGTTTAATTATCCAATGATTTTATTAATTTAATTCTAAACCAAAATCCCCTTTTAGTATCTTAAGATAATTAAAGAGAATAATTTTAAACCAATACTTTTAATTTCTAAACACATCCATTTTAACAATTTTTTTACTAAAATTTAAATTTAAAAACTGAATTTCCTTTTTAAATAATTTTGGATAACTAAAATAAATTGAATATGTTTATTAATTAAATTTATCTTCATAATATTTTTTTTAAAATTAAACAGGTGGATTTAAAAATATGTATGTTTATTTATTTCATTTTAAAACTCTATTTATAGACTTTGAAAATCAAATTTTCTTTATATAAACTTTTATATCCCACAATCCTATATATGTATATATATAAATACTTTATCCCTTTCTTTGAAAATATCTATATAAATTTAAATATCTATATTTATTTATTTTTCAAACTTTACTTATATAAAATATTTCATGTTTTTAGTATTCTGAATTTATATATATATAAACATGTATAAAAAAAATCGTACCTCTTTGACAATCACAGCAAACCCTCAGCCACCACGATCCCACTTCGTCGCCAGTCGACCCCTGCCCTAAAAATCGATGTCGAGCCCTAGACTTCATCCATTGCGAACACTATCACGATCCAAACTTACGCATACCTGTTCCCTTGGCGACACGCCTCGCCGCCTCGAACGCGACGCTCGAAATCGAGCCCAAAGCCGTCGCCTCATCTTCGTGGCATCGACGTCGCCCCATTTCGCCCACTTATGCCACGTAGCCGACGCCGGAACTCCCCCCCCCCCCCCGAAATCGAATGTGCCTCCACGTAGAGACACCTCTGCTCCCCTTCCTCGCACGTGCTTGCCTGATTCGAACGAGAGATTGATAAAATGGAGCTCGGCCATTTTTATTTTTTTCTCTCCCTTTCGATTTGATTGCTTCGGCTGTTTCCATTAGCTTGAATGAATTTGAATCTTTCGTTCTTTTTAATTTGCAGTTGGTTTTAGAAAAAGTGGAATTCGAACGATTTGGTTTTCAAATTGGAAAATAAGAAGAGCGGCCATTAATTCCCTTTGTTTTTTTTAAACGAGAAACTTTTGATTTTGCGTTTTATTATTATCCCCTTTTTTAGAAAAGAAAACGAACGCGTGCCCACTATTGTTGCCAAGTGTTTAAAAATAAATGCCAGGTGTTAGATAACGAGTGTAAAATTTGATTTTTGTGAAACATTATTATATCTAAATTCAAATTCAAATTCAAATTACTTTGATAAATGCAACCCAAAATTTCGATCTCCAATCGAGGCATGCCGTCATTTGTTTATAATGTTATACGCCTATTCCGAACGCAATGGAGGAGGTTCCGTGTCCAAATATGATCGTATGGAGAAGGTAGCTTTTCGGACCAGTTAAAATATCGAATTTTCGATAAAATTTTCAGCATGTTTGCTTATTGTACGGCCACACGACAACTCCAATTACTACGAAAATTGAAATTCGATAATAATATAATATTACGGATCCAATGGGACTGGTTTCGTCGAATTCCGAGACTGTGCCTCAGAAGGCTATTTTTGAATATCGATTTAAACGATATATTTTAAAAACTGATTAAATCACTTTCAAATTAAATTCTGAAGCTTGCATTATCTTCAATATTGTCAATATGAATTTCCTAAGCTGCAATGGTCCTGCCTTTTCGCACGCTTTAAATCTACACACGTGCCAATTCGAACCATACGGAAGGGTGGATTGTTATGGGGTAAATAAGAAAAACAAGAAAGAAAAAAAGAAAGTAGAATCTCACAGCGGAAGGATAAAATATAATAATCAAATATACAGTTTATAAATTTGTTACAAAAACATTTGGTTATATTTATATAATATATATATCAGAGTTATACATACCAATAACAATGCAGCGGAACAATATGAGTGTAGTGCAATAATATAAATAATAATAATACAAATCTTCGTCTTCGTCCTCCAGAGCTAAATCTTCAAATCCTGAAACGCTCGGACTGACCCGAGCGAATTTGAAAAACAAAACACTCGAGTCAGAACAAAAAGATCTTATGTTAGTTAAATCAACAGGAATAAATATGAGTGCAGTAACTCAAAAGATGTTCGGGATTTATATCTCTTAAGGATCCGTTAAACTATTTACTATGTAGTATACTTCGCTATTATAATAGTGTCTAATTGTAAAATAAACTTACTTTAAAATAGCGTTAAGGAGTGACCCAATATTCTCCTTAGCACAAATAATGTCAATAGTCTATACAGTGCCTGCATATCTCCTGATCGGGAGACTACGACAAGACACTCCATAGGTACGACACAAATAGAAACTCGTACAAGGCGCGATAGGGTAGGTGACATGGCACAACTAGGCAACGCCAGGGTAGATATACCAATTACGCTTCCGGGTCGGTGGTAACGCGTAGCGCGCAGCTACCGCCCACCTCGAACAAACTCCCCCAAATCAAAGAAATCAAAAATGAAGGTGGCCACCGAATCAATCCAAAGTATAATATCGAAGGGAAGTGTCTGATTAGAGGTTCTACCTCATTAACCCGTCGATCTCTCCTGTTTTAGCCACTTTATGCCAACTCACGGGAGTTGGGTCCACATATTTACCTTACAGGAAACGCCGCTACCAACCCACTTCATTCTGGAATCTCCACCGCGTACACGGTTGTTAAAGTGGTTTTCGGAGTTGGCAGAGAGTATGATAACTTCCGATCCCGGTCTCTTCAACAACCAAACGTTATTATAACACCGTAGTCTTTAAAACAATTTATACTTTAAAACCAAAAAATAATTATCCATTTCAAAACCCATAAATACGATATTATTTCCATTCCCAAAACAACTCATTTTGATATTATTTTTATAAAACCCAAATCAATAATATCATTTTATTTCAGATATATTTCTTTTCCAAAATCATACTTCTTTAAAAAAGTTAATATCTAGAAACTGGACATTTGAATTCTAACATTCAAAACATAGTACTTCAAAATTCATAGCTTTAAAACCATAACTTCTAAAACTTAAATGGTTTGGATATTCAACGGTATGTAAAATAGTTGATTTTATATTACTTTATAAAGTAAATAATTTCCACGGCTTTACAAATTTATTCATTTTAAATTAAGTCCAATCCATACATTTTAAATTCACTTCAGTTTCCAAAACCACTTCAAATTTTATATATTTCAGGCTTTATGTATTACAGTGCCAAAATTTAAGATAGGAAATTATTATTCAACAATTAAATGTCCTATTATTTAGTTTTGAAATATCGCATACTAAATCCATAACCATTTAAATAAAACTCAAATTACCTATAACTAAATATTTCCTTTAATTCATTTATAATAGAAATATTCATTTAATTCAACTTGAATAAAATTTCAGTTTTCATATCTTACTTTAAAATTTCAAGCTATAAGTTCTACATCAACATATGGAGTTAAATTCTTAAATACGCTCAATTCCAATTAAATTCTAATTCACCTTCCAATCTTAATTGATTTAAACCATTAACTATATATACAAACAATGTCTTAACACGTATTTAACCACATAATATAAATATTCAAACTCCATTATTCAACTTATTCATTTTTATTTACCAGATTATACATAGCTTAAATTCAAAATTTAACTATATGTATATAATTATAAAATAATATTTACATAATATCAAAATTTAATATTTATTAAACCGTATCCCATCCAAACCATAGAAAGCATTTCAAAAAAAATCATTTTACACCCACACACACACACACACCGCGGTGCATGTATGAAAATTTTCTATCCTATGGTCAAGTGATATAGATATTTATCATTTAAATCCGCAAAAAAATAAAAATGCAGTTGTATATCTTTTCAAACCGTAATCCCGAATGAAATGAAATGCATGATAACTTGCAGATTATAAAATATAGAACACATCATCCATTCACCAAACATCATTCATCAGTCATTTATTACAATCATCATCAAATTTGAACAAACGTCAATAAATAGCATATAAAAATATAATAGGTATCAACGAACAGTTTATATTCACTAATAAATTAATAACTGTTTAATTGGAAGTTTTCATGAAAAGTTAAATAAACTTAACGGTAAATTTATATGAAATAATAAAATTAAATAACAATTTACTTTAAATAAAATTCAATCTAACTGAGATGATGAATAAAATATGCCAAACAGTCATAAATAAGTTTCTACTCATATCATAAATCAATTTAGCAAACATAAGAAATTTTAGATGTTGTGAGTGGGTTAAAACACTCTCCTTTGATTTTAGCCCATAAAAATCCAAACCGAAGCACAAAACTCAACAATCTCCAAATTCAACTAATTCAATTTCATGTTATCCAGAATTTAAATTTGAATCCAACAGAAGAAATCGCACGTGAATCAAAGTTTACATGCAAAAGATTCTCAAGTTACAAGAAATATTATTAAAATAAAAATTAGTAAGCGTTAAAAAAATATATATAAATAAACAAATTTTAATACTTACGTTTTCTCAAGATGAGGATTTAGGAAAAGATTGAAGAACAACTAAGATGAGGATATGAAGTGTACGAAAAATGAAAAAAATCATTATTATAAAAGAATGTTTTTGGAGTTGCAAGAAAAAGAGCTTTTGAATATGAGGTGTTAGGAGAAACAAAATGTAGAAGAAGAAATAAGGTGTAGGTTATTTATAATTAGGAAATGAATGTGGAGGGACAAAAATAAATGTCACGTTTTATTATTAAAGCTTCAGGCATTAATAATAGATAAGAGAATGTACATAGGAATGGAAAAGTTTGCGAACGAAAGTAGATTTTTGTACGCATTTATATTTTTACCTACACATAATAAAATATTTACACTTACCTTAAAAATGAGAACGTTCAATTTTGTTTTCTCAAAATGATCTTTTATTTCCGTTAAAACACCCTTTTTGTTTAACAAAAAACGTACATTTCTTTTATTAAATTTATTAATTGCAATCAACGTTTCCTTTCTTTTCAGTTGAAACATTTGAATTACATTAATTGCAGTTACTTAAATTTTAAAACACACAACTAAAATGGATAAAGAAATAGAACAATTGTTTATTTAAACACGTTTATAAATTTATTGTTTATAAACAAGAGTAATAAATAGATTATTTTCCTATTCTTGAAATCAGCCTGTAAGCTAAAACACAGTTCAAATAAACATATATTTCTTTCTTTAAAATCAATCTTTTTGTTCTTATTTTAATAAAATTAAACGTACATTCACAGATGAAACATTCATTTTATTTGATGTAAATTTTTCTTTTTATTAAATCAAACTTTCCCTATAGTTTCACAAAACATATGCTGCTTTTATTTACACCTAATAATTTATAATTAGTATTCTCTCTCCTATTATTGTGTATTAAATTACAATATTTTGATAAAATTTTATTCCATCCGTTATATTGAACCAATAGTTATCTTATAATTGGAATTGACATAATTTCAAATATTACTTCAATAAACGTTAATGTAATAATTATTTTTATTATTACAATCGATTATCAGTTATATAATTTAAATATACTAACTAGATGGTTAATCTTAACATACTTGTTTTCATTAACGTTTCATTTTCACTTAAAAGCTATTAATAACCAGCCAAATGTTGCTATTTGATTGAGACCTAATTCAATGCATTAATGAATGGGTAAATGATCAAAGTTTTGCATTATTGCCACAATTTCATTAATATACATTAAGGTTTGTTAAGTTCTAATAGACTCCCATTTAATTATTACAATAATTACTACCCTTGCTTCAACTTTCCAAAATTTAGAAATTACAAATTCTATTTTCGATATTTCCATTTAATAGAATTTCCATTCTGTCATCAATCTAATTGCCCTATTATGGATAGTATTACATTATTGAATCAATTATCCATTTATGCGAGAGTTATTATTTGCCTACTCTTTTTACATTAACAATTATCATCTTATTCCAGTATCCAATTAATATAGAAATAAATTTCATCCACTTACAAATAAATGCAATTATTACATATTTCCTTTTGATTAATCTAACATTGATTTCTATAGATTGACTTGATTTAGTCGCCAAATACATACACACACACACACACACACAGACACATACATAAATTACATAACATCCACATTTCCTTTATGTTATTAATTATCAATAAAGAAACGTTTATTAATTTCAACAACATTGTAATTACTAATTACCTACATTGATTGTATATGTTTTCCATTATTATCATTCATTAGAATTCTATTCAACTTTCCATTTCTTGCAATAACTCATAGTTACAATTCACATTGGTTTGTATTTATTCCATCATACCTTCAGTTATAGCGTAAATTTCTCATTAATACACATTAAAGTTCATTTAATTTCAACTACTTCCTAGTTTCCATTTCTAAGTATTAACACGCTTTATATTAACAACTTCTAAACATGGTATTACTTCCCATATTAATGTAACCTTTATTTAATGTATTAACATTTATTTCAAATTCAAATTTCATCAACCAATTAAACATGTAACTTATAACTATTGCTTACAATCAAAATATTACACCCATTGTCATATTCTGAATGGAGTTAGCATTTAATTTCAGAATTTATCTAAATCTTACATTAAGACAATATTTAATTACCTTTATTAAAATTAAATCCCCAATTTATTTAATGAAAACAAATTTTTTGACCTTTTCAGTTATTACAATTAATTGGGTTTGCGCAAATTAATAATTTATAAACTTACCTTTACAAAAATATCATAATTTTACATTCCGTTACAAAATTTAATGCATTGATTTCATTTGTAAATAAATGCTTTCCTTTAAAAGCTTTCATTCCCAAACCATACTCCATTACTGCAGGACATTGATTTTGTTCAATTTACTATCTAATATTATTAATTCATTAAATAAATTCACTACTTACCATTGTTTTCTTATATTCAATTCTTAGCCTACTATAACCATCTACATCACTTCAATTTATTTGTCATTTTATATCGGCTGTTAATACTTAGCTTAAATTTCCATGGTTTCGTTTCACTTCCAACATTTGCTTCATTATTAATTATAAATCTTTATTTCTTTCAAAATTAAATTATCTAAATCTTATTAAAATGACAAATTATACTAACGAAAATTACGGGTCGTTACATAAGCCATCAAATTATTTTTAACAGGCTCAAAATTAAAGAATTACAAATTTACCCAAATTTCTATTATTAAATTTGATAATTAAATTGCTAAATTCATAGTTAAAATTGAAAATCAAGCTTAAATTAACAATTCAGATATTTGAGATCAATTAAATATTTCAATTTCAAACGTTGAAAATTCTGGGTCGTCACAGGGGTACCATCCATCACAGTACCTAGCCAAGATTAGAGTACTGGG
This sequence comes from Allium cepa, assembly GCA_030765085.1. Classification (NCBI taxonomy): domain Eukaryota; kingdom Viridiplantae; phylum Streptophyta; class Magnoliopsida; order Asparagales; family Amaryllidaceae; genus Allium; species Allium cepa. The sequence goes on along the minus strand of CM060945.1, from coordinate 601,744,649 downwards.
GACCACTGCTGATCCCCTGTAACACAAGACCGGAGCTATCCCTTACTGGATAGTCCGAATCAGATCACCCAGCAGTTGGGATCAGCAACCGCCAACACAGCAGAGATCAAAAGGGATTCTAGAAGGGATAACCTTACCCTAATTAGGTGCTACCCACTTAGCCTTGCTGCACCTCCCCTGTTTTAGCTATTCCCGGTTGATGAGGCTTGAGGCTATGCGTTACCTTTTAAGAACACATTCACCTAAAATGCTCATCTTTCTCCATTGATGATGGTCTGATAGCATTCGTCCATACAAGATGCCCTAGGTTTGGACAAACCAAATCACAGTCTTCATCGTCCTCACGGTCTTCATTCGCTACGTTCAAACAGGATCGAAGTGGTTATCGGATAATTAAATCCGATCTCGGTCTCTTCTAAACAATCAACATGTTTGCCACTATTGTTAGTCAGTTATTTAACTATCAATTTAAACAATCATTCAACCAATTATTTTATTTCCCATGAAATCTCTCGGTCTTATTAAATTTAGATTTTAAATAGATTAAATCACTTTATCCAAAATATCACTTAAAGCATTTAAAATAAAACTACATAAATTACTTTATTCAAAAAATAGTAATGAAATTCTATAATAATTTCCCAAGTGAAACCTAAGCCAAAAACTATTATATAAAGTATAAATATTTAATAGTTATCCTTTAAATCACAATACCAATTTAACCTTTTAGAAATAATTAACCACTAAAATTTTCTTAATTACTATTTACTTTAACACTTTTAAAACAATTAAATAATAAATTTTTCCTAAAAGCAGTCTTTTAGAAACACCTTTAAAACTTCTAATTTATACTTCAAAATATTTCTTTTCAAATATAGTTAGCTTTTCAAGAGAATACACTTTCCACACCAATATAGCCCATCTAATCCTTTACAAACCTTCTTGATTTATGTCTAGTTTAACTTACGTCCCAATCCCATAAATATTCTTTCCCATACTTTTAAAAATAAAATCACTGTTTATTTTTAAAATGAATTACCATCTCCTTATAAATTCCCACCGTTAATTTGAAATCTCAAATAACCACAAATATTTACTTCACTTTATTTATAAACCTAGTTTGCAAATCCCAGTCTCATTTCCCTTTTAATCATTATTTCCAAAAAACTTAATCGATTTTCAAACCGATCCTCTGCATTAAACCCCCTTTAAAGTTCATTTCTCAATTTATCTAAATTTATCCATTAATTCCAGTTTTGGTCCTTTATTATGAGTTAAAACCTTATTTAAATCTGAAATATCAATTTCAGACTCTATTTCCAAATTCTCCTTTTATTTTTGTCAACTCATTTAAATCTCGAATTTAAAAATAAATCCTTTAATTCTTAAAAAATATCACTTAAGTCTTCAAAACTCTTTTATTCCCATTTATTCAAAATCTCTATTTGCCATTCCCTGAAAGTTATTAAATAGGTTTTTGAAGTCAACTATTTACTTTTCTCAAATTCACCCTTTTTATATATTCAACTTCACTATAATTAGTTTACTTAAAAATTCCCTTTTTATTTTTCTTCAAAAATCCAATAATTAAATTTTTGATATTTTTAAATGCCAAAATATATCCAACAATATCTTAACACCCAATAAATTAAACTTTCCCAACATAATGTAACAACCCACATATTTTACGATTGTATATTTAAATGATTTATTAAATGTATCATCGTTAGTCGGACTAAAGTCTGAAATGCTACTTTCTTTAAACAATCAAATTAGGACTCGAAACCACTTCCATTGAGTTCAAAACGGCGTTTGCGACCTTTTTGAGTATAAATATCGATATGTTTGGAGTTGATTTGAATTTTGCTATTTTCTATTGGGCTTTGGGTTTGGGTTTCAGCCTATAACCCAACATAACATCCAAACTCCACCTCTCTCCTCTTCATTCATTTTTATTTCCTAACACTTTCAAGCTAAAATAAAACTGAGGGAAGAGAAAAGAAACCAAAATTCCTAAACCCTAATTTTGTTAGGAAATTCAAATTCAAGCTCCAAAATAAAAAAAAGGTTTAGGTAAGCATCCTCTTCATCTTCTCCATCTCAATCTCTCTTCAATTTACAGAAATTCCTAAACCCTAACTTATGAAATATTTGCTTATGGGCTTAGAATCAAGCTTCTTGGGTTGAAGTGAAGAGTGGTTGATCATTCCTTTGTTTTGAAGCTTCTCGTTCGTTGTTTTTGGGTTTAAAGGTGCGATTTTTTAACTCACATCTATGTCTATAACTTTCATTGATATTAGGTATGAATTCCTAACATTTATTTATGTTCATTTGCTTTTGATTTGAATTGATTTGGTGAATTTTCCAATTTTGGTGTTTTGAAGTCAAAAATTTTAAAGATCCTATCTTGGATGTTTGAACATGTTATTTGGGGTGTATCGAAGAGCCTATAAGGCTGGGTTGTCGCTTGGCATAAATCCCTAGTCTCCGTTGCTCGTCCGATCGCTTCCAAATCGATTTCGTCATAATTGGCCTAAGCTAATTTTTGCCATGCTGAACCAACTAGACGTTTGGTTGGAAATGTGACGCCCCACCTCTATACCCATGCTAGCCAAGAACATTACGGTGAATGCTGTCAACTAGCACGGAGAATAAGGCTGTTGAGGAGCGACCATCCGTGTAATTTCTTTGCGCGAGCACCGATATGTCAGATAGTATAACATGCAATGCTTTATCGAGAGGAAATCCGACATACCGACACAAACTCAAAGCTACTACACAGTGGCTATAAATATCTTCGGAAAAATAAATATAGGAATAAACATAACATAAATCAGTCATAGAAAATTCATATCACAAAGGCGGAATAAGATATGAATACTACACATAAAAGTATACATCAGAGTAGTGGTCAGAAAGATCCACAATATCACAAAAGAATAGTTACACGAACTACACAAAAGAATAAGTATACATTATGGAGTCTATATCTCTAATGTATATAACAAAAACTACTAATCTAAGTAGTCAACCAAAAGTCGGAGAAATCAATCCCAAGAGAGAAGTCAAGCTGAAGCACCTGTAACATCTCGGTCTGACCCGACTATTATTTAATAAGAAAATAATAAACGGATCAGTCTAACTATAAATATCAGATGAAACGATATAGAATCAGAGTTATGACTAAACACATAATAATCACAAGGCCAAGCTGTGATATATAAGTAGTTGATAATCAACAAGAGATTAATCAATATCACAAAATCTACACAAGAATCAAAGAAGTGTCATACTCTTTATTTCGTTCATCAAACCACAAATATTGACGATAATATCAATGTCAATCACAAAAGTCAATGACGCACAAATTCCAGAAGACTACACAAGAAATCCAGAAATCACTAAAGTCAATGACACACAAATTCACCAATGCACAAATATCGATAAGGCTTATCAATGGAAATCACGAAAAATTGGTGAAACACAAATTCTAGAAATCTACACAAGAAATCCAGAAATCACAAAGGGGGGAGGCCTATCACAAACGGGAGCATAAAGCGCACCAACATGTGTATCACAAACAGAACGCTAATTCCATGGTCGCTAACCATAACAAATTGAGCCGAAGCTCCACAAACGGCCCGAAGACCATGGGTTGCTACCCCATTACAAATTAAGTCGAAACTCCACAAAACGGGGTTTAGTCTCCCTCGCAGACAAAGAGACATCGCACATTGCTAGTCTAAATCACAAAGATGATCGTCATGATCAATGAGAAGTGTCAATTACACTAAGCTAGTAAATATATGAGTTTAGCTTCATGTTCCATAACCACTTGCTTAACTTAAATATTTACGGACAAACTGTAAATTTCCACTATAAAATTGTCACAAGAGATTCAATCGAACAAGTCCAAGAATTAACCAACAAAGTGAACGCAAGCGTTTCATACCACTTGTTTTACTAAGTCGTTTAATTGGATTTCTCATTCGAGTGAGGTAAAGGTTTATATATACTAATAGATTGGAAAACGGTTTTATAAACGAATTTGGTATTAAAATAGTATTGAAATCGTTTGAGGATAGAGTTTTGATATTTACTACTAGTATAGAAAACCTTTATATTTTAAAGTGACAAAACACAAAGAAGATTGTAGAAACAATCAATCACAAAGATTCACATTCGAAAATGTGAATAAAATCCAAAGAAATCGATATAAAATCCATCAAAGTGGATATATCTAAAATTCCCAAAGTAAAGGTCATCAAAGTCGATAATAAATGACAACAACAAAAGGGAGATAACATGAATCGATTAAAGTTGGATATTCAAACGAATTAGCAAAATAGGCTAATCTGGCAAAAATCATCAGGTCGGTCGACCGGACCAGGGGGTCGGTCGACCGGACCCTGTTCCACAAAAATCCTCGGGAAGCAGGTCGGTCGGCCGAACCCCTGTAGTCGGTCGACCGGACCCTAAAACAGAAAGTGCTTATGCACTTAGAAGCAGGTCGGTCGACCGGACCAGGGGGTCGGTCGGCCGAACCTGTTTCCAGCCTCATCCATGCTTATTACAAATGAGGTTCAATCTTGACCAAATTGCATTCGCACGAGCAACGGCGCTAAGGGTTTATGTCAATCGACTACCCGGCCCTATAAGCTCCTCGATGCATCACCAAAAACATGTTCAAACATCAAAGTTAGGATTTTTAATGAATTGAACTCAAAACACTAAAAATTGGATTATACACCAATCCAATCCAAACCAAAAGCAAATGCACACGAATAAGTGTTAGGAATTCATATCTAACATTCGAAGATAATTCATAGACTTAGATGTGAGATTAAAAATCTCACCTTTTCACAAAATCAAACAAGGAGAAGCTTGAAAGCAAATGGAGAATCAACCTCTCTTCAACACAACCCAAATGAGCTTGAATCTATGCTCAAAACAAGAACATTCCCAAAATTAGGTTTAGGAATTTCTGAAATTGGTAAGAGAATAAGTTGGAGAAGAAGAAGAGAAGCTTACCAATGGGTTCTCCTTGAGTTTGGAGCTAGGAATTTGAAGTTGCAAGAGGAACTAGGGTTTTGGAGTTTTAATTTCCAATCTCTCCCACCATTAATGCTCTAAAACTGAAAAGAGAAAGAAGTGAGGGAGAATGGGGAGAAGTGGCTCAGATTCGGAGTATAAGTTAACATAGGGCTGAGCCCAAAAACCAAACCAAAAGTAAAAAGTAGCAAAAATCAACTTTCTCCAAACATATCGAAGCTTATACTCAAAAAGGTCGCAAACGGCATTTTAAACTCAATGGGAGGGGTCCCGAGTCCTAATTCGACCGTATGCAAAAAGTAGCTTTTCGTACTAAAATCCGACTAACGATAGAATATTTAAATAAAATATTTAAATATAAAATCGACAAATATGCGGGTTGTTACAGACTCCCCTCCTTAAAGAAATTGCGTCCTCGCAATATTTAAGAAGAGAACATAAAGTAACAACCATAAAAGCATATTCAACACAAAAGAAATTTGAAATAAAAGGTTCACCTTAAAGAGCACGGGAAGTAAGTCCGGATGTGTTCGCTCGATGTACTCTCTAGATTCCCAAGAACAATCCTTAGGATTTGAAGACCATTGAACTTTAACAAGCAGAACATCTTTATTTCGAAGTCGTTTGACCTCCGAAGCAATGATACGAATAGGATGTTGCTCATAAGTTAAATTAGGCGAAATTTCAATCTCTTCCACAACACCGGGCTCAAGAACAGAATCGGAATCTCGAAGACATTTCCGAAGTTGAGAAACGTGAAACACGTCATGCATAGCAGAAAACTGAGCCGGTAATAAAAGGCGATAAGCCATGGAACCAATACGTTCAATGATAGGAAATGGCCCAATATATCGAGGCGCCAATTTTCCCAATCGACTGAAACGTACAACACCTTTCATAGGTGAAACACGAATGAACACAAGATCTCCCTTAGAAAATTCTAACTTCCTTCTCCGGTTATCGGCATAGGATTTTTGTCTACTCTGGGCTTCTTTCATTCTATGTCAAATAAGTTCAATTTTCTCTGTGGAATCACGAATAAAATCTGGACCTAACACCAGCTTCTCACCGGCCTGAAGCCAACAAGAAGGAGATCGGCATGGCCTTCCGTAAAGTGCCTCGAAAGGTGCCATACCAATACTAGATTGGAAGCTCTTATTATAGGAAAATTCAACAAGTGAAATATGATCTTCCCAACTTCCACCGAAATCAAGCACACAAGCACGAAGAAGATCTTCAAGAGTTTGATTCACACGCTCCGTTTGTCCATCGGACTGAGGATGATAAGCGGTGCTAAAATTAAGCTTCGTTCCCAAAGCTTTTTGAAGACTCTTCCAAAATCCACTAGTAAACAATGGATCACGATCGCTAACAATTGAATTAGGAACACCACGTAATTTAACAATCTCTTTAACAAAGAGTTTGGCCAAAAGAGGAACGGTTTGGTTAGACCGAACGGGAATAAAATGGGCGGATTTAGTAAGTCTATCAACAATTACCCATAAGCTATCATGACCCGAACGAGAACGGGGAAGGCCATCTATAAAGTCCATGGAAATACTGTCCCACTTCCAAATTGGAATTTTCAAAGGTTGTAATAACCCACCGGGCCTTTGATGTTCGGCCTTAACGAGTTGGCAAGTCATGCAACGCTTAACGAAGTTAGCGATGTCAAGTTTCATTCCCTCCCAATAATAAAGTCGCTTCATATCCGCGTACATTTTACTACTACCGGGATGAATGGTAAATTTAGAACAATGTGAATCTTCTAAAATATCTTTACGAAGATCACCAATATTTGGCACGACAAGTCTACCAAATTTCCGAATGCCGCCACGAGAATCGATATCAAAGTCTTTCAAACCTTCAATATCAATTTTATCCCTAATATTTTGGCCAAGAAGAGCCAAGTCGGGATCTAGCCCTTGAGCTTCAAGAATGCGGTCCAAAAGAGAAGGATGAGCCTCAAGGCTACATAAAACAAATGATGAGCATAAATCGGAAATGTGCTCTCGAATCTCACAAATGGATAAGATCTCGAGATCGTTCCATTCAGATATCATCATAGAAACAACAGCTTGTTGTTTACGGCTAAGAGCATCGGCGACACGATTACCCTTACCGGGAGTATAAAGAATATCAAGATCATATGGTGCGAGAAATTCGAGCCAACGCTGTTGACGCAAATTAAGTTCCTTTTGAGAGAATAAATACTTCAAGGATTTATGATCGGTATAAAGAACAAATTTCTCTCCTAAAAGATAATGATGCCAAATACGAAGGGCTAAAATAATAGCCGCGAGCTCTAAATCATGAGTGGCATATCTAGTCTCGGCTAGCTTCAATTGCCTAGAAGCATAAGCAATAACACGTTCTTTTTGCATAAGAACGGCACCCAAACCAACGCGACTAGCATCTGTATAAACAACGAAATCCTGATTCCCCTCGGGAATAACGAGAATAGGAGCATCAGAAAGAAGTTCTTTTAATCTTTGAAAAGAAGCTTCACATTTGTCCGACCAAATGTATTTAACACCTTTTTCCGTCAAGCTAGTGAGAGGTACGACAATCTTAGAAAAGTCTTTGATAAAACGACGGTAATAGCCCGCCAATCCGAGAAAACTACGAATCTCTGTCACACTCTCCGGTCTCTTCCAATCTTGAATCGCTTCAATCTTTGAAGGATCCACGGAAATTCCGGATTCGGAAATAATGTGACCGAGAAACTTCACACGAGATTGCCAAAAGTGGCATTTAGCAAAATTTTGCCTTTAATTGATTACTCCTAAGAGTTTTCAACACAATCCGAAGATGTTTTTCATGCTCCTCCTCGGTTTTAGAATACACAAGAATATCATCTATAAAGATGAGAACAAACCGGTCGAGAAAGTCTTTAAAAACTCTATTCATAAGGTCAACGAAATACGCCGGAGCATTCGTCAAACCAAATGGCATGACAAGCCATTCATAAGATCCATAACGAGTACAGAATGATGTCAAAGGAATACTATCCTCTGCAATACGAAGCTGATGAAATCCAGTAGCTAAGTCTAATTGCGAAAAGACTCTAGCACCACTAAGTTGATCAAATAGATCATCAATCCGAGGTAGAGGATATTTATTTTTGATAGTAAGATCATTAAGCTTGCGGTAGTCAATGCAAAGCCTAAGTGTACCATCGGATTTTTTCACAAAAATAGCCGAAGCTCCCCAAGGCGAGGAACTAGAGCGAATTAATTGCTTCGTCTCCAATTCAGATAATTGTTTACGCATCTCCTCATTTTCTTTATTGGACATACGATACGGAGGACGAGTGATAGGTTGAGCTCCAGGAATAAGATTAATTCTGAACTCAATTGCTCGCTTAGGTGGTAATCCTAAAACGGGCTCGAATAAGTCGGAAAATTCACGAACGACGTGAATAAGAGAAATAATATCACCCTCCTCATCATCATCGTCATCACGAGGATTTAAAGAATACAAAGATGCAACCAAGCTGGAATCTGAATTTTTAAGATTAATAGAAATCTGCTTAACAGATTGAGGATGTCGAAGACGAATAGTCCGCTCAGGACAGAGGATATGGGCTTCATAACGGTTAAGCCAATCCATTCTCAAAATCATTCCAAAGCCTAAATAACGAATGACATGCAAGTCGGCAAGGAAAGAAAAATCACACAAAATAATCTCGACATCTTTACACAATAAACTGATTGTTGCGGATCCACCAACCGGATTCGCAATTCTCAAAGAAGTCACTAAACACAAAACATCCAAGGAAAAAGTATCAACAAGCTCTTTTGATATAAAAGAATGGGACGCACCCGTATCAAAGAGAACTCGAATAGGATGATCACGAAATAAAATAATTCCATCCAGAATAGAATGAGAAATACCTTGGCCACGAGATGTGTTGCCAGGGGCTTGAGCAACATTAAGCTTTCCCTCTTTCTTGCCTTGAAGTTTGGGGCACGAAGATATAACATGACCGGGAACTTTGCAGTAGCGACAAGAAAGAGAATTTGGGCACTTGTTCGCATAATGGTCCTTCGAACCACAATTATAGCATTCCCCACGACCAAAGGAAGAAGTATTTGCCACGGAGGTTGCGTGCTTCCCTTTCTTATTGGGATAAGTGCCTTTGAATTTGTTTGGCCTCTTCTTGTTGTTGAAGTTTGGTTTGGATCCCACCACTTCAACATCATTCTCCCTATCCGCCTCTTCAAGACGAAGAGCGATATCAACGAGTTGGTCGAAAGAAACTTCTAATTTTAGAAGTAATGGCTTCTTGAGACTTTTGTTTAAGCCATAGACGAATCTCTGGTTCTTCTTTAAAGGGGTGTTGATGTATTCAACCCCCTATTTAGAAAGCGACTCGAAGGAGGCGACGTAATCAGTCACGGAGGACTCACCTTGAACAAGGTCTATAAATCGTCGAGCCAATGTCACTTTCTCTGCTTCCGGTACAAATTTCAACTCGAAGCGTTCTCAGAATTTCTCCCAGGTGAGATCCGCTTCATTAATCTCAGAAATAAGAAGCTCGTACCAGTCCAATGCTCTTTCTCGGAGCATACTTGAGGCCACCTGGACTCGGTGAAGGTCAATAAGATTCATGCGAGAAAAGATTCGATCGCATGACCTTAGCCAAGCCTGCACTTCAATAACAGTTTTGGAACCTTTGAATGGCTCCCCACCCAAATTAGTGTAATCTCTACACAAGCGTGCAAATCCCGACTTTGGGTGAGTAGGTTCCGGGTTAGCTCCGGCTGCTTGAGCATTGATCAAGAAGCTGTTGAGCAGTCATAAAAACTCCATTTTGGGGTGGAGTGCTAGACGGTACGACTCTAGGACGGCCTGGTCTATACATTTCTCTTCCTTTAGAAAGAAAGAAGAAGAAGAAAAAGGTTATTCACCAAATTGAATATCAAGCAATCTTGATAGTCAAAACAAGGAATCATAAGGAAAATAGGACGAATCGGTACGAAGACTCGAATTAAATCCTAAAGCATGACTCCTAAGAAAGACTTAGGACGATGATCCTTGTTATAATATTCCATATTGTTCCGCAGTTTGGCTTTGATACCAAGCTGTGACGCCCCACCTCTATACCCACGCTAGTCAAGAACATTACGGTGAATGCTGTCAACTAGCACGGAGAATAAGGCTGTTGAGGAGCGACCATCCGTGTAATTTCTTCGCGCGAGCACCGATATGTCAGATAGTATAACATGCAATGCTTTATCCAGAGGAAATCCGACATACCGACACAAACTCAAAGCTACTACACAGTGGCTATAAATATCTTCGGAAAAACAAATATAGGAATAAACATAACATAAATCAGTCACAGAAAATTCATATCACAAAGGCGGAATAAGATATGAATACTACACATAAAAGTGTACATCAGAGTAGTGGTCAGAAAGATCCACAATATCACAAAAGAATAGTTACACGAACTACACAAAAGAATAAGTATACATTATGGAGTCTATATCTCTAATGTATACAACAAAAACAACTAATCTAAGTAGTCAACCAAAAGTCAGAGAAATCAATCCCAAGAGAGAAGTCAAGCTGAAGCACCTGTAACATCTCGGTCTGACCCGAGTATTATTTAATAAGAAAATAATAAACGGATCAGTCTAACTATAAATATCAGATGAAACGATATAGAATCAGAGTTATGACTAAACACATAATAATCACAAGGCCAAGCTGTGATATATAAGTAGTTGATAATCAACAAGAGATTAATCAATATCACAAAATCTACACAAGAATCAAAGAAGTGTCATACTCATTATTTCGTTCATCAAACCACAAATATTGACGATAATATCAATGTCAATCACAAAAGTCAATGACGCACAAATTCCAGAAGACTACACAAGAAATCCAGAAATTACTAAAGTCAATGACACACAAATTCACCAATGCACAAATATCGATAAGGCTTATCAATGGAAATCACGAAAAATTGGTGAAACACAAATTCTAGAAATCTACACAAGAAATGCAGAAATCACAAATGGGGGGAGGCCTATCACAAACGGGAGCATAAAGCTCACCAACACGTGTATCACAAACGGAACGCTAATTCCATGGTCGCTAACCGTCACAAATTGAGCCGAAGCTCCACAAACGGCCCGAAGACCATGGGTTGCTACCCCATCACAAATTGAGTCGAAACTCCACAAAACGGGGTTTAGTCTCCCTCGCAGACAAAGAGACATTGCACATTGCTAGTCTAAATCACAAAGATGATCGTCATGATCAACGAGAAGTGTCAATTACACTAAGCTAGTAAATATATGAGTTTAGCTTCATGTCCCATAACCACTTGCTTAACTTAAATATTTACGAACAAACTGTAGATTTCCACTATAAAATTGTCACAAGAGATTCAATCGAACAAGTCCAAGAATTAACCAACAAAGTGAACGCAAGCGTTTCATACCACTTGTTTTACTAAGTCATTTAATTGGATTTCTCATTCGAGTGAGGTAAAGGTTTATATATACTAATAGATTGGAAAACGTTTTTATAAACGAATTTGGTATTAAAATCGTATTGAAATCGTTTGAGGAAAGAGTTTTGATATTTACTACTAGTATAGAAAACCTTTATATTTTAAAGTGACAAAACACAAAGAAGATTGTAGAAACAATCAATCATAAAGATTCACATTCAAAAATGTGAATAAAATCCAAAGAAATCGATATAAAATCCATCAAAGTGGATATATCTAAAATTCCCAAAGAAAAGGTCATCAAAGTCGACAATAAATGACAACAACAAAAGGGAGATAACACGAATCGATTAAAGTTGGATATTCAAACGGATTAGCAAAATAGGCTAATCTGGCAAAAATCATCAGGTCGGTCGACCGGACCAGGGGGTCGGTCGACTGGACCCTGTTCCACAAAAATCCTCGGGAAGCTGGTCGGTCGGCCGAACCCCTGTAGTCGGTCGACCGGACCCTAAAACAGAAAGTGCTTATGCACTTAGAAGCAGGTCGGTCGACCGGACCAGGGGGTCGGTCGGCCGAACCTGTTTCCAGCCGCATCCGTGCCTATTACAAATGAGGTTCAATCTTGACCAAATTGCATTCGCACGAGCAACGGCGCTAAGGGTTTATGTCAATCGACTACCCGGCCCTATAAGCTCCTCGATGCATCACCAAAAACATGTTCAAACATCAAAGTTAGGATTTTTAATGAATTGAACTCAAAACACTAAAAATTGGATTATACACCAATCCAATCCAAACCAAAAGCAAATGCACACGAATAAGTGCTAGGAATTCATACCTAACATTCCAAGATAATTCATAGACTTAGATGTGAGATTAAAAATCTCACCTTTTCACAAAATCAAACAAGGAGAAGCTTGAAAGCAAATGGAGAATCAACCTCTCTTCAACACAACCCAAATGAGCTTGAATCTATGCTCAAAACAAGAACATTCCCAAAATTAGGTTTAGGAATTTCTGAAATTGGTAAGAGAATAAGTTGGAGAAGAAGAAGAGAAGCTTACCAATGGGTTCTCCTTGAGTTTGGAGCTAGGAATTTGAAGTTGCAAGAGGAACTAGGGTTTTGGAGTTTTAATTTCCAATCTCTCCCACCATTAATGCTCTAAAACCGAAAAGAGAAAGAAGTGAGGGAGAATGGGGAGAAGTGGCTCAGATTTGGAGTATAAGTTAACATAGGGCTGAGCCCAAAAACAAAACCCAAAGTAAAAAGTAGCAAAAATCAACTTTCTCCAAACATATCGAAGCTTATACAGAAAAAGGTCACAAACGGCATTTTAAACTCAATCGGAGGGGTCCCGAGTGCTAATTCGACCGTATGCAAAAAGTAGCTTTTCGGACTAAAATCCGACTAACGATAGAATATTTAAATAAAATATTTAAATATAAAATTGACAAATATGCAGGTTGTTACAGGAAATTTCAGACGTCTGGTTATGGTCCCTGGAGAAATTATATAGGGAACATAGAAAAAAATGGTAGAGACAAATTCCAGACGTTCGATTTATTGGTTCAGACGTTTGGTTAGGGTTCCGACGTTTGCTTTGTAATTTCAGATGTCTGAGGCTTTTCTAGATTATTTCCAGAACCAAAATCCAGATGTCGGGTTGAACATCCAGATGTTAGGAACTATTCAGTTTTGCCTACTTACCTATTTTTTTGAGCGAATTTCCAGTTTATCGATTTTTGTTGATCCGATTAGTTGTTACCACTTTTGTAGACTTTGATGCCTTTTTTTTGGATTTTTGGGAATATCCATTTTGATGGATTTGGTATCGATTTCTTTGGATTTGATTAATGTCTTCTAATGTGAATTTTTGGTGCTGAAATTTTTTACAGTCGTTTTCTGTGATTTATCACTTTAAAATACAAATATTTCTATGTTAATAGTAAATATTCAAACTCTTTCATCAAAACAATTCAACATTTACTTTCAATACCAAGCACGCTTTTAAATTCGTTTTTCGATCTATTAGTATATACAAACCTTTACCTCATTTGTGTGAGAAATCTAATTAGACGACTTAGTAAAACAAGTGGTATGAAACATTTGCGTTTTCCTTGTCGGTTAATTCTTGGACTTGTTCGATTAAAATCTTGTGACAATTTTCGAGTGGAAATCTATAGTTTGTTCGTGAATATTTAAGTTAAATCAGTGTTTATGGGACATGAATCTAAACTCCTTTATTTACTAGCTTTGTGTAATTCACACTTTTATTAATAAATGGTGGTCATTTTATGGTTTAGATCAGTGATAGGCGATGTCTCTTTGTCCACGTGGGGGACTGTACCTCGTTTTAATGATCTTCGTCTCATTTCTTTTACAGGCTAATGACTTATGGGTTCTTTGGTGTTTCTACTCACTTTTATGGGCTAGCGACCCATGGTCTTTGGACCGTTCATGGAGCAATCGGCTGGATAAGTCGGAGCGTGGGGCATATCTTTCTAGGAGCATCGATGTTCCTTTATGCATGGGGCGTATCTTTCTAGGTGCATCGATGTTCTTTTATGCATAGGGCGTATCTTTCTAGGTGCGTCGATGTTCGGTTTATGGAATCGTTTTCCGTTTGTGATACACGCGTTGCTGAGTTTTCATGCTCCCGTTTGTGATAGGCCTCATCCTTTGTGATTTCTGGATTTCTAATTGATGATTTCTAGAATTTGTGTTTCAACAATTTTTGTGATTTACATTGATAATTTTTATCAATATTTATTGTTTGGTGAATATGCTAAAGAATATGACATTCTTTTCGGTGCTTGAGATTCTTAAGATATAGTATGGTTTTTGTTGTTATTTAATGTATACTTGTTACAGTATGGCATTATTATTATCATACATTTTTGTCATATCTCTTATTCTATCTCATTTTCATATGATATTCATAGCTAGACTGATCCGTTTATTATTTTCTTCTTAAATAATACTCTGGTCAGACCGAGGTATTTCAGGTGCTTCTACTTAATTTCTTATCTGGGTCTATCATCTAACTTTTGGCTAACTACTTAAGCATAGTAGTTTTTGTTATTACACATTAGAGATGGAGACTCCATGATGTATATATATTCTTTTGTCTTGCACTTGTACCTATTCTTTTGTGATGTAGTGGATCTTATATGACCACTACTTTGATGTACACTTCTGTGTGTTATATTCATATCTGTTTCCGCCTTTGCGATTTGATTATCTGTGACTGATTTGTGTTATGCTTATTTTATATTTTTTTTCCGAAGACCACATAGCCACTGTGTAGTAGTTTTGAGTTTGTATCGGTATGTCGTATTTCCTCTTGTAATGAAATCCATGTAATGTAATCTGCCATAACGGTACTTGCACAAAGCAATTACACGGATGGTCGCTTCTCAACAGCCTTATTCTTCGCGCTAGTCGATGACATTACCCCGTAGTGACCTTGGCTAGTGTGAGTATAGAGGTGGGGGGTCAGAGCATGGTATGAGAGCCAAACTTCAGAACAATATAGAATATTATAGCAAGGATCATCATCCTAAGTCTTTCTTAGGAATCGTGCCTTAGGATTTATCCGAGTCTTAGGACCCGTACTATCCTAATTTCTTTTGTGATTCCTTATTTTATCAATCAAGTTTGTTTGATATTCATTCTAAGAATAACGTTTTCCTCTTCTTTCTTTCTTTCATAAAGAATAGAAATGGTTAGACCTGGCCGTCCCAGTGCCGGTCAATCCAGTGCTGCTCCTCAGGATGGAGTACTTATGTGTGCCTAGCAGCTATTAGAACTTGTAAAGAATGCTCAAGCTGCCGGACCTATTCCAGAGCCTCTCATCCTAAATCCGGGTTTGCATGCTTGTGCAGAGATTATACTGATTTAGATGGACGGCCATTCAGGGGTTCTGAAAGGATTATAGAAGTCCGAGCTTGGTTTAGATCATGCGACCGCATCTTTTCTCGTACAAATCTTATGAATCTACATGTAGTCCAAGTGGCTTCTAGCATGCTCCAAGAAAGATCATTAGATTGGTAAGCTTTTGATTTCCAAAATCGTTGAAGCGGGTCTTACTTGGGAGCAATTCCGAGAAAGGTTCGAGTTGAAGTTTGTACCGGAGGCTTAAAAAGTAACTTGGGCCCGATGCTTTATTATGCTCATTCAAGGTGAATCTTCTGTGATGAATTACGTCGCATCTTTTGAATCCCTCTCTAAATATGGGGTCGAGTATATTAATACCCAATTGAAGAAAAATCAGAGGTTTATCTATTGTTTGAATAAGAACCTCAAAAAGCCTTTACTTCTGAAACTAGAAGTTTCTTTAGGTCAGTTTTTTGATATCGCTCTTCGACTTGAAGAGGCCGATAAAGAAAGTGATGTTGAAGTTGTGGGTGCCAAACAAAACTTCAACAATAACATGAAGAGGCTCATTAAGTTCAAATGCACCAATCCCAACAAGAAAGGGAGGTAAGAAACTTCGGTAGCAAAGGCTCCTACCTCTAGTCGTGGACAATGCTACAATTGTGGTTCCACGGACCACTATGCAAATGATTTTCTAGAACCCCTTTATTATCGCTATTGCAAAATTTTGAGTCACCATATATATGCGTGTCCCATACTTTAAGTAAGAAGGAGAGAAAGCTAAATGTTGTCCAAGCTCCTAGTGACACTTTTCTTGGTCAAGGTATTTCTCATTTAGTCCTTGATGACATTCGTTTTGGGATTATCCCGTTCGATTTCTTTTTGATATGGGTTTATCTCGTTATTTCATACCAAAACATGTTTATATTTTTCTTTAAACCTTTTGGGCTTGATGACTACACTGAGAATTGCAAATCTGGTTGGTGGATCCGCAACATTCAGTTTAATTTGTAAAAATGTCGAGGTTATTTTATGTGATTATGCTTTCCAATTCGATTTGCATGTTATGTGCTACTTAGGTTTCAGAATTGATTTATGTGCTACTTATGACTATTCATTTTCGACATTCTCAATCAGTTAAGCAGATTTCTATTTTTCTTAATGATTTTTATTCCAATTTAGAGGCATCCTTATATTATCTAAACCCACAAGATGAGGGAAATGTTATTTCTCTCATTCAAGTAGTTTGTGAATTTTCTGGTGTTTCTGAGCTTGTCTTAGGATTATCACCTAAGCAATCTATTGAGTGGTACTAAGGTATTTTCAGTTCGAATTTGCCACCAGTTTACATTAGCTATGAGTTTGGATGAGAGCTTTCCAAACCGCATTCCGTACTCATTATGATTCTTATGAATGGCTTGTTATACCGTTTGGTTTGACGAACCCTCCACCTTATTTCATCCATCTTATGAATCGAGTATTCTGCGAATATATCGATGAGACTATCCTTGTATTCATTGATTTTGGATGAAAACAACAATTTAAAATTTGCAAATCTTTTTAATAACATATGTATATGTATAACTAGATTTTGTTCATAAAACGAGCAAAGAATATTCATAAATTATTTAAGAGACATGTTTATCATATAGAAGATAATTTTGTGTTGTTCTACCCATTGAGTGCTTTGAGAATTCTTGTCGATGCTCTTGATCAACTTTATCGATAGGAATCTCCTAAACGCTATGATGAGACGGTCAGACACAGTAAATTTACTTGGAATAAGTGAAGTTTTTCTAAAAAGAAGATTACATAAAGTTAATTATAATTTTTGAAAGTCTTAGCTTTTCGGCAACAAGGATCAATTGAAAGAACTCCTTTTCGATACCCTTATTCTTATGATCCTCGAAGAGAACCAAGGCTTCATTGTTTTTATCGATTCTAGTCGTATCGGTTTGGGTGTCGTTCTCTTGCAAAAGGGAACGTGCTATTACCTATGCTTCTATACGATTAAAGCCTATCGAGACTAGGTTTGCCACTCAAGTTCTAGTGCTCACGGCCATTATTTTTTCTTTTAGAATTTGGCAACATATCTTTTGGGAGAGGAAATTGTTCTCTACACAGATCATAAATCTATGAAGTATTTATTTTTTCAAAAGGAACTTAATTTGCGTCAACAACGTTGGCTAGAGTTCCTTGCATCTTATGATCTTGATATTCTTTATACTCTCGAAAAGAGAAATCGTGTTGCCGATGCCCTTTTCCATAAGCAACAGGTGATTGTTTCTATGATGATGTTCGTATGGAATGATCTTTTTAACAGGTTCATCTTGCGTACCGTTATTGTACTACGTCATTGTTTCGAATTATTCGAGTTTAGGTTCCTCGGGCATACCGTTATTGTACTACGTCGTTTCACCAACTTAATTTTCTGCTATTCATGACGTTTTCAACTTCTCTCAACTACGGAAATACCTTAGGGATTCCGATTCTATTCTTGAGCCCGGTGTTATTGAAGAAATTGAAGATTTGCCTGATTTGACTTATGAGAAACATCCTATTCGCATCATTGCTTTAGAGGTTGAGTGCTTTCAAAATAAAGATGTCCCACTTACGAAAGTCCAATGGTCCTCAAATCCTAAGGATTGTTCTTGGGAATCCAAAAAATTCATCGAGCGAACACATCCGGACATATACTCTCGAGCTCTTTGAGGTGAACTTCTTATTTTAAATTTTCTTTTGTGTTGATATGATTTTATGGTTGTTACTCTTTATTTTCTTCTAAAGTATCGCGAGGATACAATTTCTTTAAGGAGGTGAGTCTGTAACAACCCGCATATTTCACAATTGTATATTTAAATGACTTATTTAAATATAGCATCGTCGGTCGGATTAAAGTCCAAGGTGCTACTTTCTATAAACGGTCGAATTAGGACTCGAGACCACTTCCATTGAGTTCAAAACGACGTTTATGACCTTTTTGATTATAAACATCGATATGTTTGGAGTTGAGTTGAATTTTGCTATTTTTCTATTAGGCTTTGGGTTCAGCCCATTAACCAAGCATAACATCCTAACTCCACCCCCTCTCCTCTTCATTCATTTTCATTTCCTAACACTTTCAAGCTAAAATAAAAATGGGGAAAGAGAAAAGAAAACAAAATTCCTGAACCCTAGTTTTGCTAGGAAATTCAAATTCAAGCTCCAAAATCAAAGAGAAGCTTAGGTAAGCATCCACTTCATCTTCTCCATCTCAATCTCTCTTCAATTTTCAGAAATTCCTAAACCCTAACTAATGAAATATTTGCTTATGAGCTTAGATTCGAGCCTCTTGGGTTGAAGTAAAGAGTTGTTAATCCTTTGTTTTAAAGCTTCTCATTCATTGTTTTTGGGTTTAAAGATGAGTTTTTTAACTCACATCTATGTCTATAACTTTCATTGTTGTTAGGTATGAATTCCTAACATTTATTTATGTTCATTTGCTTTTGATTTGAATTGATTTGGTGAATATTCCAAATTTTGGTGTTTTGAAGTCAAAATCTTCAAAGATCCCATCTTGGATGTTTAAACATATTATTTGGGGTGTATCGAAGAGCCTACACGGCTGGGTTGTTGCTTGGCATAAAGCTCTAGTCTCCGTCCCTCGTCCGATCGCTTTCGAATCGATTTGGCCGTCATTGGCCTACGCTAATTTCTGCCCAGCTGAACCAACCTGACGTCTAGTTGGAAATTTCAAACGTCTAGTCATGGCCCTTGGAGAAATTTTATAGTGAACGCAGAAAATAAAATGGTCGAGACCAATTCTAGACATCTGATTTATTGGTTCAGACATCTGGTTAGTGTTCAGACGTCTGCTTCGTAATTTCATACGTCTAGGGGTTTCTTGGATTATTTGAGAAACCAAATACAAATGCCTAGTTGAACCTTCAGACATCTGGAACAGTTCAGTTTTGTCTATTTGCCTATTTTTTGAGTGAACATCCAATGTTTATCGATTTTTGTTGATCCGGTTAGTTATTATCACCTTTATCAACTTTGATGACTTCTTTTTCTGGATTTTTGGTAATATCCATTTTCATGGATTCGGTATCGATTTCTTTGGATTTGATTCATGTCTTCGAATGTGAATTTTTGGTGATCGATTGTGTTTACAATCGTTTTCTATGATTTTTCACTTTAAAATACAAAGGTTTCTATACTAATAGTAAATATTCAAACTCTTTCATCAAAACGATTTCAACATTTACTTTCAATATCAAGATCGCTTTTAAAACCATTTTTCAATCTATTAGTATATACAAATCTTTGCCTCATTCGTATGAGAAATCTAATCAAATGACTTCGCAAAACAAGTGGTATGAAACGCTTGTGTTTTCTTTGTCCGTTAATTCTTAGAATTGTTCGATTTAAATTTCGTGACAATTTTCGAGTGGAAATCTACAATTTGTTCATAGATATTTAAGTTAAGCCAGTGTTTATGGGACATGAAGCTAAACTCATTTATTTACTAGCTTAGTGTAATTCGAACTTTTTATTGATCAATGGTGATCATTTTATGGTTTAGACTAGCGGTATGCCATGTCTCTTATGTCCATGTGGGAGACTAAACCTCATTTTATTGAGCATCATCTCATTTCTTATGAGTTCTTTAAAGTTTCGACTCACTTTTATGGCTAACGACCCATGGTCTTTGGACTGTTCAGGGAGTAATCGACTCGATAAGTTGGATCATGGAGCATATCTTTCTTGGTGAGTCGATGTTCATTTATGCCTGGGGCGTATCTTTCTAGGTGCATCAATGTTCTGTTTATGGAATAGAATTCCGTTTATGATACACGTGTTGGTGATTTTTCATGCTCCCATTTGTGATAGGCCTCCCCTTTATGATTTCTGGATTTCTAATTGATGATTTCCAGAATTTGTGTTTCACCAATTTTTATGATTTACATTGATAAGTTTTATCATTATTGGTGGTTTGGTGAATATGCTAAAGAATATGACATTATTTTCGGTGCTTGAGATTCTTGAGATATATTATGGTTTTTTTAGTTATTTAATGTATACTCGTTACATTATGGCATTATTCTTATCATACATTTTTCTCATATCTCTTATTCTATCTCATTTTCATATGATATTTATATCTGTACTAATCTGTTTATTATTTTCTTCTAAAATAATACTTGGGTCAGATCAAGGTATTTCAGGTGCTTCTGCTTGACTTCTTATCTAGGTTTGTCATCTGACTTTCGGCTAACTATTTTATCTTATTAGTTTTTGTTATTATACATTCGAGATAGAGACTCCTTGAGGTATACGTATTCTTTTGTCTTGCACTTGCACCTATTCTTTTGTGATGTAGTGGATCTTATATAACCATTAATTTGATGTACACTTCTATGTGTTATATTCATATATATTTCTGCCTTTGTGATATGAATATCTGTGACTGATTTTGTGTTATGCTTATTTTATATTTATTTCCGAAGGCCATATATCCACTGTGTAGTAGCTTTGAGTTTGTATCGGTATGTTGGATTTCCTCTTGAAATGAAATCCATGTTATACAATCTGGCATATCGGTACTCCCACAAAGAAATTACACGGATGGTCGCTCCTCAATAGCCTTATTCTTCGCGCTGGTCGATGGCATTACCCCGTAGTGTCCTTGGCTAGTGTGAGTATGTTGGTGCGGCGTTACACATAACCTGTCATAGACAATCAAATAAATCATATCACTGAATATACAAATAAATTTCAACATTTTTAAGGAATCCAGTTGGATCTCTCCAACATGCTTTCCTGCATCCAAAGATGTTAGCACAATATAAAAAAATACCAATCCCACTTCGAGGGGGATATTGCGGTATATAGGGTCATTCGCTATTATGCAAGGCGCATAGGGTCTCATCCGCTATATAATGCGGGAATATAAATCACTCCAATATATACACACACACTATTATATATAATATCACATCCAGATTGATAATAAATTATCAATTCAACCAATCAACCAATAATTAAATTTTAACTATTTAAAGTAACTAGTAATCCTATTTAGGTGAGATTAACTCACCTTTGATTTTATTTGCAACCCAAATCCAAACCGGCTTAGACCTTATACAAACATTATATGGTTTATTAATATTTGAAATAATTGAATAGTCAATTACCATTTATTTCTTTAATTTAAACTAGTTTTCCATTAAATAATTTTTAGTAACTAGAATAATTAAATAAGCTAGTTAAACAAGTTAATCACCTTAATGCATATTTCAAATTAAACATTAGGTTTACAATCTATGTTTAAAATTAAAGATCTCATTTTTATATAAACTCTTCAACATTTAAAATTCCTACCTTTTTTCAAAACCTTATATATATATATTATATACAAGACTTAACTACACTCTAAATTTTTAGGAAAACAGAATCATGAAACAGTTTATACTAACATTTTACTTACAAATCCATTACTGATTCCTATACTTAACATTAACTAACTACCTTCCAAATCTAACCCAGTTCCCATACAAATGTATATATTTATCAAAAGTGAAAATAATATTTTTTCTAAAAATCTAAATATACATTAAATCCATTTTCGGTAATTAAGTTCAATTAATTACCGTACGCGATATTTATTGAATTATCTACCATAATTAGTAAACCTAATACACGAATTACCTCTCTTACCTCGCACGTGGAAACCCATCTCGATCGATCCTTCACCATCATCAAGCTTCGGCTACCTCGTAGAGCCGCGACCTACCACGCGAAACCCCGCTTGCCTGCGAGCCATGCATCCAACCTAAATTGTGAAACCCTCTCTACATCCTTACTGCGACTACCGCCGCCCCAAAATCTCGAACAAAATCGCGGCCAGGCCCTCATCAAATGAATGCGCTCCCATCCTCGTAGCTAAATACTTGACTACTTTTCCAATGTACGAATTTGATTTGTTCTGCGAGATTTTCTTTATTTCCTAAGAAATTGAACATATTCGATTTCTTTTTAACTGAAATGAAGAGAGAAAATTAAAAGGAGGGGAATAATTTTTATTCCACAGCGGCATTATTTTTGAACAAAATCATTTTTTTTTGTTTCGTTTATTCAAGTTTTATAGAGGATAAAGGGGATAAGAATGTACATGCTTAGAAAAGGCAGGAGACGTGTTACTGAAGAAAAAGTGGGTAGTAGGGTGGGTTTGGGTACAGGGTGGTCGGCTAGGATGTGACTTGAGGGGATAAGGGAACAACAACGGATGTGAAAATTTTTGACCGGTCAACCATATATATCATATTTAGATTTTAAATCGTCTCCATTATGCAACCAAAATTTAAAACCCCATCAAGGCATGCTGCTAGGCTTTTATAATGTATACCCCTATTCCAAATGCAAAGGAAAAGGTTTCGAGTGCAAATTCGATCGTATGGAGAGGATAGCTTGTTGGACATAGTTATTATATTGAATTTGATATTGATTTCAGCACGTTTATATCCCGTGCGATCACTCGACAACACCATACACTACGAAATTTGAAAATAGATAATAACACACCATTACAGATCCAACGGACCTGGTTTTGTCGAAGTCTGAGACTGTGTCCCAAAAGGCTATTTTTTTAAACATCAATTTAAACGATATATTTTCAAAGCTGAGCAAATCACTTTTAAATTCAATTTTAAAACTTTTATTATCTCCAGTATTATCAATATAGATTTTATAAGCCTTTGAAATGTTTTTAACAAGACAAAAACTCCGAATTCAATATTTTGCCCAATTTTTAATTATTAAATCCAATAACTAAATCATCCAATAAATAGTTATATTTGAAATCCATGTTAAAAATTAACTTTTAAATATTTAAAATCAATTAAATATTCTAGTTTCAAATATCCAACGTTCTGGGTCGTTACATTCCTCCCCCTATCAGAATTTCATCCTTGAAATTTCTAGTTAAGAAAATGGTTCACAGCCCGTTAATTATTTTCCCAAAGCCACACAGTTTTTAAGAACTCCCTAAAAACAATCTTTTTATTTAAGACACACTAACACCCTTACCAACTTTCCAAACTCATCCATTTGTTTCAAGCAATACTATCCCTATAATAATTTAAATTATAGTTTTAAAACCAAATTTTAAATTATCAAAATTTTATTCAAAATTTTTCTAACTTCTTAAATTGTTGAAAAATTTCGCCAGCGTCTCCTTTGCACGGCTAGCTCGAAACAACTACAAAATGCCTTTATGGCCCAAATTGTCAAAAGTAAACAAAGCCAAGTGGCTCAACCATAAAATCATCAAATTTCATACTACAATTTAAACACATACCTTTTTGTCAGGCAATTCAAATTTATCTTCTAAAATGAAAACATCATTTTAGCTTTGCTTCTGAATACCTATACCCTACTTAGCAATAATATCACATCCCAAAATTCAAAATCATTTTATTCATTTCTTTTACAAATTTTCAATATTTGCTTTACATAAGCCCATATGATGTACATATATCATCCGTACGCAATATAAAGTCCGATCGCTCACTAGATCACACAATTTCACTTCCAAACTAATATCGTCCAGCCGACTCTCTAGTGCGGAGTCGGATCTGGTTTCTTGATCAAAACCCGTCATTCTCCTGGCATAGCCATATAATATGATAGAAAATTTCTAGAATCAATCAAAAATCCATAACCAAGGTTCGCCGTCGAAAATCGAATGTGTAACAACCCTCAGTTTTAAACAATTTAAATTGAAAATATTTAGTTAATTTTAAATATTTGAATGATGGTTTAGTTTGAATTCCCAATATAACTATGAAATTGGCGATTAAATTTTAGAATTTAATCTATTGAAAGTTGAATAAAAATTTGAATCTTTAATTTTAAGCTGATTAAAAAAATATTTTAAAAGCTTAGAAAATTGACATTGATAGTACTGAAGATAATAGAAGCTTCGGAATTGAATTTGAAAGTGATTTGTACTGTTTTAAAATTTTATTGTTTAAATTGAATTTAAAAATCACCTTCCGAGGCACAATCTCGGAATTTGACGAAACCAGTTCCATTAGGTCCGTAACCTTGAATTATTACCGGATTTCAAATTTCGTATTTATTTGAGTTGTTATGTGAGCATACGACGTATAAACGCGTTGATAAAAATTGATGTTGAGAAAAACAAATTGAATTTAAAATAGGAAATGAAATAATAATAATATGATATTCTTTTCACCAGTACCCTAAATCATGCTGCTACATACTCCTAAACCCACGCAGAGAATCACGAAGAAAATCATGTAAGGCATGTCTCATTCAATTTTAAGTACCTCGATACCCTTCCTCCATCATTTCAAAGAAGAAAAAAAATCAAACGAAAGAATAAAAAAATGGCGGCTTCATCCTTCTCTCGTTCATTCCATTTTCGTCCTCCGTTCCAAAATTAGAGCTTGTTGAATTCGAAGGCGCCAGCTTCGATGTTCTCGATTGATTCCTTTGCCTCTCTCGCGACTGTTTCAAGCTAAGGTGAGTGATTTACTTCACTCACATTTAATTCAAAGTCTTGTTTTTTTCTGATTGCTCAAGCTAATTTGTTCGAGGCTAAGGTCAAGTTGACTTCGTGTTTACAAATTGGTTTAAATAAAAAAAAGCTGTTTCTTGTTGACTTTGGTCATTTTGATTTTTTTTAAAAATTTCTTGCTGTGATGAGGATTTCTTGGTTCACTTGTTCGAAATTCTGGTGTTGATTTTCTGGTGACTTCGGCAGACTTCGAATTCAAACTAGTGTTGTTGGACTGGGTTTGAAAGCTTGATTTTGGGAAAATTTGGGTTCGATTTTTGAAAAAACTGCTATTTGTCTATGGTCATTCTTGAAACTTGCTGTTCGATTTTTGATAACATCGTCTCTGGCCTGATCATCTCTTTGATCATGGCTTTGGCTTGGCTCGATGTTGACTTTTATTTTGATTGGAAGTGTTGTTGTAGCCATGGCCTACAGTCTTTACTGTACTCTTCTTTGCATAGTATATTTGTGTGCTTATGACTGGCTTCAGTATAATTTGTTCAACTCGAAATTGTTTCAGGCACTTGTTCATTTTTTGACCATTGTATCACCCTGCACTTGTTTGATTTTGATAAACTCATGGCATTGACTTTTAAGCTTGAAATTGAATTTTTGAAGGTATTTGAGTTCGGCATTGTTTTGAGTTTTGCAATTTACTGCTTACTTATTTTGCGTGTCTTCATATGTGTTCATACATACAATTGTATGTGTTTATGCATGTATTATTGAACTTGAACTGCAATTATCTTGGTTCAAAACTGATAATTGCTCCTGGGCATTGTATTTTTACTTGTAACTGAGTTGCCTTAGTTTGGGTACACATGCGTATTTCACTTTTTGAGCAGTTTGATTTAAGTTGCGTTTTATGTTGGCACCGGCATTGACCTTTAATTGTTGTGTGCAATGGTGCCATATCTATGGTGCCCTCACCTTCATACTACTGTGTTCATATAGTTGTATCCTTTTGTTGGCGATGCTTGAGATTTATCTGACTTAGTTTTGAATTTTGGTTCCTCGGCTCAGGCATTGATATTTGATATTTTTGTTCTCTCTTTAAATCCAAAGATATGGATCTGTTGCAAGTGGTATTTATATATGAGTTCTCTGGAGTGGTTGTTCACTTGTGGCCTCACTTAATTTCACTGAGCTAGTCTGGTTTATTTCTTTGATTTGTAGTACTTAAATTAGTGCAGTTTGGTTTTATTGGTATGCTGTTGCATTGCATCATGTTGTCTTTGTACCTATGCATAACTTATTTGCAGTTACACTTCAGTTGCTCGGATATATGTATACAAGTGCTCCCCTGATTCATTTATTTTACTTGAGCTTGAATCTTGTTGTCACCGCATTCATGTATAAGTCTGGGTTGAATCACTTCCAGACATAAGCTTTCATCTCTGTTCATTCTTCTTCAAAAACTGTGAGTAACATCACCATTTTTAATTGTTAAGTATAAAATTAGGTTTCCTGCTTATCTTTGAAGTATAATATGCTTATGAATATAAGTGGTATCAGAGCTTTGGTTTATACAAAGCTCAATTTATGATGTTTAATATGAATAGTTACTAGAATCATTTTAAAGAAAACGTTTTTCAAATCTAATGAAGTATAAAAAAAATTGTTGTTTTTTTGAAAATAAAAGGTATTTTGAAAATTCAAATCCTATTCGGAAATTCCCCTTACTAAATTTAGGTTTGCGATAGTTTCTATTCGGTGAGGCCTCTTTAGATTTGAGTTCCGATCATTCAAAAACCCATTATCGAATTGCTGAGATTTATGAAAAATAAAATGTAAGTTAAGTGAATTAATGAATTGGTTTGAATCAAATATTTTGAATATCTCCAGAGTAATAATTGTGAAATAAAATGACATGTCAATTTAGTATAGCCAAGGGGATCGTTTAACTATAACTTAGGAATTTGATTCTGAATTCTTTTGAAAATTGATTTCAAATGTTTTGAAGAATGAGTTAGTAAATAAATGGATTATAAGTACTTAACTTATAAATGGACTTTTGGTATATAATTGAGTTATATGAATTGAATTGAATTAATAAAGGAGATTTATAAATCAAAGTTTTATAAATAGAAATGGAATTTGTAAAGATTGTTTATAAATTCGAAACCAATTGAATTTGATAAATGAAACACAGAAGTTATTAAAGGAGATATATTCGTGATTTTGGACAGCGAATTATCCTTTAAGTTAAATATTGTGATAGTAAATGTTGGTTGGGAATTTTATCCACGATTTTGGACAGTGGATAATCTTTTAAATAAATGTGTAGAAACATTGAATTGAATAAATAAGTATATTCATGATTTTGGATAGTGAATATATTATTAAATAAAACCGATATGTTTTAGGGAAGTGATATTATGAAATGAAGTTAATGGTTTTAAAGATGTTTTAAAATGCATTACGTATCGAATACATAGATTTCAACATTCATTGTTGAAATAGAGGTTTTCGAGAGAAATAAAAGGAAATGGTGGACTATAACACTGTTGTTATAGTAAATGGTTTCCGAAAGGAAATATTTTATATAGTATTAGGATTTATATATCTATCTTAAATTCGAATCCCTATACTAGTGATTTTGGGTCGTCGTAACAATGTTTTACGCAACATTCGTTTTGACTCAAATAAATGTGTTTAAAAGAACGCTTTCCTTAAAGAATGAAATATATACTTGATTATGATTTAAGTATATTGAATATTTTCAAGTGTTGAAAATAAATGGATTTGTGAATTACTTATTATTAATTAAGTATGGAAATGTTTTCCAATATGAAATGGAAAGTTTGAAATTCTATCTTTTAAAGATAAATTGAAAAGTGAATATTTGAAATTTGTTTCAAATGGTTAAGTGTGGAAAATTATATATATGTTGTAAGGATGTTTTTGGGAAATTTGGACAATTAATTCAACTTGAATTTTTTCAAAAAAGATTGAATTTTGAGTTAAATTGAGTTTAACTTTGACACCAAAAACAATATAAGTTGAGCTTTGAATTTCGGATAGTCGATTGGGATTGTATGTCTAACATTGTGAATTGATGGCATAGCAATTGATCTCTATTAAATATATATCTGTTTGGTGGGCGGAGAATTTATTCTTTTAGCTATATACATCCTTCTCTGAGACGTACGAGCTTAGAGGTTATATATCGGTAGACATCAATTATGTGTTGAGAATTGACGATGTAACGTGAAATCCAAATCGAATGTGAAGTTGATAATGAATTGGATTATGAATGTGAATTGGGTTTGAGATAACCTTAAATTTTCAAATCGATTTAGAGGAAAATTTAAAATCGGTAACGAGATGGAAAATTTAGAAATCCTCTATTTATTATGGGTATAGGATATTGTGGTTTTTGGAACTTATATATGTGAATGTAATACTTCGAAAACCATCAGTTTGGAAAGTCATTATTATGAATATCCTATGTAAGTTTACATAGGTATGATATGTACGAAATGTGAAATGAAGTACTATATGTATATGACATTATGTTTTCTAAACTGAGGATATGGACAAGTACCTTCCATTTAAAATTTGTGATGGTGTTGGAACTCGGTGTGAGTGTCCATTTGAAATTCGTAGCTACGTAGAGTTTCCATAAGTTGGAATGTCCATTTGGATTAGAATCCCTCGTGATGGATCATCGTGATGGGATCATGTAAATTGATGATGATGTACGCTAGTGTAATTCGTGGGGCGTGATGTCTACCGTTACAAGCGATTCCACTGGGATAGTGGCGCAACCGCCGCGTAAAACTGCGATCTGGGGGCCAAAGCGTAATTTAAGGGGCGAGATGCCTATGGCCAAAAGCAAATCTACCGGGATAGTAGCGTAATCGCCGTGTGAACCGCGATCTATGACAACAACCATGGAGAAATTCAAGAGATGCGAAATCCACAGATTACAAGCGTTTCTACTGGGATAGTAGCGTAACCACCGGGTAAAACTGTGATCCATGGGGGAACGTGCTTTCCATATCCATTTTTAAAAGAATTTTTAAAAGTATTTTCACTGGGAGTTGAAGCAAGTATATTTAGTACTTGGAGATTTTTAGTCCTGCGCCTGGTCAGCATATGCCTAATGTCTGTGAGAACGACGATAGACTTGTTAATCTTCGAGTTAGCAAGTATTTTCAAAACTTTAGATAGCAAATCAATAGTCTGAAATTAAATTTACATAATTCTAACCTAATTGAATTAAAGAAGAAGATCTTTAAAATATCTTGAAAGTCAACAGCTTTGAAAAAAAAAATGATATTCAAATCGCTAACATGAAGAATTTCAAGTTTAAATTTGAGTTTCGTAAGTCAAAATTTTTGGCAAAAGACTTTAACGTCTTGATTTTAGAAACTAATGAACAAAGCTAGGGAGATAAAATAAATGGAATGAATCCTATGTTTATTTATTTTTAATAAGATTCGAACTTGGTAAAAAAATTGTGTAGGGTATAAATATCGGTGAGATTTTAACAATCGTTTTTCCTAACTTATAATTTCAGGACGAAATTCTTTTAAAGGGGGAAGATTGTAACAACCCTGAATTTTAAAAAATTTAAATTGAAAATATTTAATTAATTTTAAATATTTGGATGATGGTTTAGTTTGAATTCCCAATATAACTATGAAATTGGCGATTAAATTTTAGAATTTAGTCTATTGAAAGCTGAATAAAAATTTGAATCTTCAATTTTAAGCTGATTAAAAAAATATTTTAAAAGCTTAGAAAATTCACATTGATAGTACTGAAGATAATTGAAGCTTCAGAATTGAATTTGAAAGTGATTCGTACAGTTTTGAAATTTTATCGTTTAAATTGAATTTAAAAATAGCCTTCCGAGGCACTGCCTCGGAATTTGACAAAACCAGTTCCATTAGGTCCGTAATGTTGAATTATTACCGGATTTCAAATTTCTTATTTATTTGAGTTGTTTTGTGAGCATACAACGTATAAACGCGTTGATAAAAATTGATGTTGAGAAAAACAAATTGAATTTAAAATGGAAAATGAAAATAATAATAATAATAATATGATATTCTTTTCACCAGTACCCTAAATCACGCCGCTACATACTCTAAAACCACGCAGAGAATCACGAAGAAAATCGTGTAAGGCATGACTCGTTCTATTTTAAGTACCTCGATACCCTTCCTCCATCATTTCAAAGAAGAAAAAAATCAAACGAAAGAATAAAAAAATGGCGGCTCCATCCTTCTCTCGTTCATTCCTTTTCGTCCTCCGTTCCAAAATTAGGGCTCGCTGAATTCGAAGGCGTCGGCTTCGATCTTCTCGATTGATTCCTTCGCCTCGCTCGCGACTGTTTCAAGCTAAGGTGAGTGATTTACTTCACTCACATTTAATTCAAAGTCTTGTTGTTTTCTGATTGCTCAAGCTGATTTGTTCGAGGCTAAGGCCAAGTTGACTTCGTGTTTACAAATTGGTTTAAATAAAAAAAAAATATTCATAAGCATATTATACTTCAAAGATAAGCAGGCAACCTAATTTTATACTTAACAATTTAAAATGGTGATGTTACTCACAGTTTTTAAAGAAGAAAGAACAGAGATGAAAGCTTATGCCTGGAAGTGATTCAACCCAGACTTATACATGAATGTAGTGACAACAAGATTCAAGCTCAAGTAAAATAAATGAATCAGGGGAGCACTTGTATACATATATCCGAGCAACTGAAGTGTAACTGCAAATAAGATATGCATAGGTACAAAGACAACATGATGCAATGCAACAGCATACCAATGAAAGCAAACTGCACTAGTTCAAGTACTACAAATCAAAGAAATAAACCAGACTAGCTCAGTGAAATTAAGTGAGGCCACAAGTGAACAACCACTCCAAAGAACTCATATATAAATACCACTTGCAACAGATCCATATCTTTGGATTTAAAGAGAGAACAAAAATATCAAATATCAATGCCTGAGCCGAGGAACCAAAATTCAAAACTATGTCAGATAAATCTCAAGCATCGCCAACAAAAGGATACAACTATATGAACACAGTAGTATGAAGGTGAGGGCACCATAGATATGGCACCAGTGCACACAACAATTAAAGGTCAATGCCGATGCCAACATAAAACGCAACTTAAATCAAACTGCTCAAAAAGTGAAATACGCATGTGTACCCAAACTAAGGCAACTCAGTTACAAGTAAAAATACAATGCCCAGGAGCAATTATCAGTTTTGAACCAAGATAGTTGCAGTTCAAGTTCAATAATACATGCATAAACACATACAATTGTATGTATGAACACATATGAAGACACGCAAAATAAGTAAGCAGTAAATTGCAAAAATCAAAACAGTTCCGAACTCAAATACCTTCACAAATTCAATTTCAAGCTTAAAAGTCAATGCCGTGAGTTTATCAAAATCAAACAAGTGCAGGGTGACACAATGGTAAAAAAATGAACAAGTGCCTGAAACAATTTCGAGTTGAACAAATTATAGTGAAGCCAGTTGTTAACTCCGCCTTAACCATGACTCACCGATCTAGTGCATCAAGAGGTTCCGACCTAACAGTTAGAAGCGTGCCGACCTAAAGCTCAACAGGGGGTGCCGACCTAAGGCCTAAGGGTATGCCGACTTAACACTTCAACGAGGCTACCGACTCAACATAAATACCGACCCAACAGCCTTAGCTCATTGCCGACCTAAAATGAATGACGACTCAATAGTTACCGACTTAATGACTCAGAAGGGACAGCGACTCAATGCCCTTACAAAGTTCCCGACCTAAGGCCCTAAATGGATAACGACCTAATGCCTTAAAGGATGCCGACTTAGGAAGTCTACTGACCTAACTTAAGCACCGATCTAATTACCTAAGGGAGTTGCCGACCTAACTGATCAGGACATGGAAAGGTGCATGACCTATACTTAAGTCGCAACCGACTTAAGACATATGCCAAGCCGTTCACGACCCAGGCAAATGAAGGTAAATCCTATACAGCTACTTGACACGCGCATGTTAACTCGGCAACGACCTAAGACTGGTGATATGAGTTCAGACACGCGCATGTTAACTCGCTAAGCCAACCACGACTTATGTTAAGTCGGCCACGACTTAGCCTGAGTCGGTCACGACTGAGGACTTGGGCGAAAAAACTTCTATCCAGGCTTGCCTATAAATACATAGCCACCTCCAACTTTCAGAGGACTTTTGGGCACATTCTCTCCATACACCGTTACCTTGCTGCATTGAGAACTTCATCAACACTTAGAGCTTTCAAGATTAGATGAATACATCAAAGAACTTCACGAAGAAACCACACATCTTCAACATGAATTTAAGGACTTTAATCGACATTGAAGCTTAAGACTTGTTCCAAATCACTTGTAACTTGAAGTATATTGTACTTGAGAAGAATTGTATCAGCTTGTAACGGGATTATTAATAAAAGTACTTAGAGTGGACGTAGGCTATACCCTTAAGCCGAACCACTATAAAATTGTTGTTGTTTACTGCTTTTCCGCTATTACTTGCTTGTAATTCTTTCCCGATCTATCGGGTGGTGCTTTCACAACTACACTTCACACACCGGGGTGTTAGCGTTCACATTTTAGCGTTAACATTTTTGGTGCTTTCACTGAGAATTGAACTCAGGGAAACTATCATCATTGCTTCATAGAGATTTGTAGAAAGAATTTCCTTAAAAAAAACAGAAGTCTATCTGAGATTATGGCTCCTGGAAGGAAAAGTAGATCTGTCAGATCTGGAAACATTCAAGAGGGAACCTCCGCTTCCCCTGTACCTAATCAACCCACTCCGTCAGTTGGAGTTACGAAAGCGGAGTTGGATGCTGTGATTCTAGGGCTAAACCAGCAGATAAACGCCCAAAATGCACAATTAGAGGCTCAGAGTGCCCAAAATGCTCTAATTCTGAATAAGTTGAATGATTTGCTCGGGGCAAACAATCAACCGGCTGGTAATGAAAGGAATTATGCTGGAAACATTCATAATGCTAACGAAAGGAATGCTCCAGAAAGGGCTGCCAGTCCCTTTGAGCAAACGCTTCCTGAGGTTGGTGGATCTGGAACTCGACATGATGAGGAGTATCTTTCTGGGATGGTCTGGCAAATCATGAGAGAAAGTATGCAGAGGGTTGAAGATGAGAAAGAATGGGGTTTCGCCCCAAGTAAAACTCCATTTACTGAGAAAATCTTAAAGGCGGAGTTTCCAAGGAAGTTTGTCCCTCCAACTATCCCAGCTTACAAAGGGACAAGTGATCCGAATGAATTCTTGTATAAATATGATTGGCACATGACAGGTGCCAGGGCCTCAGACGAGATAAAGTGCCGATATTTCCCCGTATACCTTGAAGGTGTGGCTCTACTGTGGTTCACCAAGTTGCCAGTCCGATCTATTGATCAGTTTTCAGACTTGACCCGAAAGTTCAAGGAACAGTTTAGACTATATGCTTCAAAGGCCAAAGACATCATGTCATTGTCAAGTATAGAACAGAATCCTGGTGAATCTATCAGATCTTTCTTGAACCGCTTTAATATAGCGCTGGCAGAGGTGGACAATGCTGAACCGCGAATGATATTGACTTATCTGATGAGGGCTATTGATAAGTCGAGCGAATTTGGGAAATGGTTAAACATGAAGGAGCCAACCTCCCTCGAAAAGTTCTACAAAAAGGCAGACCAATTCATACGCCTGGAAAGCCGTCCTGTACCGGTGAAGGCAGTGTCAGAAAAAGCTAAAGATAACACTTTTGCACCACGCAAGATTGAATCTGTAGGGCAAAAAAGGGAAAATAACAATGGGAAGAAACAGAGTAATCTGAAGAAGCCCCGATCCTTCAAGCCATCAGAGTATACTCCTTTATCAGACACGCCGGAGCATATCTTCCTTGCCATTAAAGATTCTGTTGACCTCCCTAAACCTATCCCTTTGAGGACCGGAAAAAAGGCTATACAAAGTGGGAAGTTCTGCCGCTTCCATAATCAACCCGGTCATGAGACTGATGAGTGCCGCCAGTTGAAAAATCTGATTGAAGAATTGCTAAGAGAAAATAAGCTGTAGCAATTTGTGAAAAAGAATAGCAACAATCCTGCATCGTCAAGTCAGGGGCAACAGGCTCCTGTTCATCAGCCTAGGATAGGTGAGAAAGCTACGGGGCATGAATCTGGAAGGCCCATTATCAATGTCATTACAGGAG
This sequence comes from Allium cepa, assembly GCA_030765085.1. Taxonomy (NCBI): domain Eukaryota; kingdom Viridiplantae; phylum Streptophyta; class Magnoliopsida; order Asparagales; family Amaryllidaceae; genus Allium; species Allium cepa. The sequence continues at coordinate 601,710,468 of CM060945.1, read as the reverse complement.
GGCCTCACCCAGCTGGCAAGAGCTGGGGAGAGATGGAGAGATATGCCAGAGCTTTGAAATATGTTCCAGCCGAAGAAGACGTCTTTGTTTTAGAAGACACTACGCCTCTGAAACAACAGAAAACTTTCAGTGATGATATTATTTTCAGAGCCAGAGATTCCTCAGGTTTCGAAGCTCCTACCCTAGATCCCTTGGTCATCTCTGCTGGTATTGGACCGGCCATTGTCAGAAGAGTTCTCATTGACTGCGGAGCATCATGTAATATCCTCTTCAAGAAGACATTCGACCAAATGAAAATCCCTATGGTCGATGTACAAGCCTCATCGCAGAAGATCGCTGGCTTCACCGGGGAGCCAAAGCAACCAATAGGAACCATCGATCTGCTAGTAGAACTTGGGGAAGGAGAAAGGAAAGTGGTCTGCAAGCAAACATTTGTGATTGTCGATGAATTTTCTGCATATAATGCTTTCCTTGGCCGTCCAACGCTCGCAGCATTCAAAGCTATTCTAGCCCCGTGGTGCCTCACTATTAAATTCCCTATAGACAATGGAGTAGGAGTTATAAAAGGGGATCAAAATGCTGCGCGAGAGTGCTATTTGACAGAGTTGCGAGAGTCAAGAAAGAGGGAAATGGGAAAGGATGCGGCCACTCCGGTCCGCATCAAGGAACCAGCCTTGTAGCAATTACGGGGCGGACCCTGCACTGGCGAGCACAGCGGGGCACGGAAAGAAATGGATCCCAGAAAAGCCAGTGCAGGGGAGAATAGAGTGGTACCGGTGGAAACGACAGTTTCGGTACCTGTTGACCCGAAGGACCCAAATAAGGTGTTGAATGTGGGTTCACAGCTTAATGTGTCAATTCAGAATATCTTGATATATTTCCTGAAAGCAAATCTGGATGTCTTTGCTTGGACTCATGCCGATATGTGTGGAATATCTCCAGAAGTTGCAGTACACGCTCTGAATATTGACCCAAAGTTTACGCCAGTTAAACAGAAAAGAAGAACCCAAGGTCCAGAAAGGTCAGCAGCATTAAAAGAAGAAGTTGATCGACTCATGGAAAATAACTTCATCAAAGAATCTACATATCCGAATTGGGTTTCAAATCCTGCGCTGGTCAAGAAAGCTAATGGAAAATGGAGAGTGTGCATCGATTTTTCTGATCTAAACAAGGCTTGCCCCAAAGATTGCTTCCCGTTACCCAGGATCGATCAACTGGTAGACGGAACTGCGGGACATGAATTGTTATCTTTCATGGATGCCTACTCCGGTTATAACCAAATCATGATGCATGAGCCGGATCAGGAGGATACAAGCTTTATCACAGATGTTGGACTTTATTGCTACAGAGTTATGCCCTTCGGATTGAAAAATGCAGGGGCAACCTACCAAAGACTTGTTAATGCTATGTTCAAACCGCAATTGGGCAAAACTATGGAAGTCTACGTCGACGACATGTTAGTGAAGTCCAGGAAAGCAGCGGATCACATTGAACACTTAGCAGAAATGTTCGCAGTCCTTTGAAAATACAGAATTAAACTTAACCCTCTGAAATGTACATTTGGGGTCGAGTCCGGAAAGTTCTTAGGTTTTATCGTCAGTGCTAGGGGCATTGAGGCTAGTCCAGCTCAAATTACTGCCTTGAAAGAAGTTAAAGCTCCTAGAACGAAGAAGGAATTGCAGAGTCTCAACGGAAAGGTCGCCGCCCTGAGTCGGTTCATTTCCAAAGCCACTGATAAATGCATCCCATTCTTTGACGCCCTGAAGAAAGGAAAGAAGAATTTTGAATGGACTTCCGAATGCCAAAAAGCCTTCGATGGGTTGATCCGTCATATGGAAACGCCTCCAATACTTTCTAGGCCAGGCAATGGTGAGGATCTTCTTATATACTTGGCAGTATCATCTCATGCTCTAAGTGCAGCGCTGATACGGGAAGACAAAAGGATTCAACATCCGGTTTACTATATCAGCAAAAGACTCACTGGGCAGAGCTGAATTACTCCAAGTTGGAAAAACTCGCCTATTGCCTACTAGTTGCATCAAGGAAACTGAGGCAATATTTCCAAGCTCATCCTATCAGAGTACTCACTGATCAACCTCTAAAGCAAGTCCTATTTCGCCCTGAAACTTCGGGTCGCCTTCTAAAATGGAACATTGAACTCAGTCAATATGACATCACTTATCACCCCCGAAAAGCAATCAATGGGCAAGCTTTAGCTGATTTCATTGCAGAATTCACAGAGAAAGGTAATGGTGAGGAAGAAACGATCAATGATTCCCCAATCCAGTGGAAGTTATATGTTGATGGCGCAAGAAATGACTACTGTTCTGGAGCAGGGGTGGTACTTGAAACTCCTGAAGGTCGGTTATTATGCTATGCACTAAGATTGGAATTTCCTTCAACAAACAATGAAGCAGAATACGAAGCTCTTATTGCAGGTCTGAAAATCGCTATAGAGCTAAACATTCGAGCATTACAGATCTTCAGTGATTCTCAGCATATTGTATGCCAAGTCAAGAAGGAATTTCAAACAAAAGGTGGAAACTTGCCTTCCTACTTGTCAAAAGCTTGGGAACTTCTATGTGAACTCGATCATTATTCAATAAGCCATATTCCCCGGGAAGAGAATACGAAGGCAGATTCCCTCGCAAAGTATTCAAGTTCTGGTGAAGCTCAACTATTGGGATTGGTTCCCGTAGAAGTCCTTTCAGCACCAAGTATAGACGAGATGGATATTGACTGGATTATGAATGTATCTCAAGAGCAAGAGTCATGGATGACTCCAATACTGGACTACCTACTCAGAGGTTCTCTGCCAGAAAATTCGATAGAGAGACGGAAGCTACTAAGGAAAACCTCTCGCTATGTAATTCAGGATGGCCGATTATACAGACGGGGAATTTCAATGCCATTGCTTCGATGTGTATCCAGGGAGGAGTCCAAAACAATCCTAGCTGAGGTACATGGAGGCGAATGTGGTGATCATTCAGGTGGCCAAACATTAGCAAAGAAAATTCTCCGATATGGATATTTTTGGCCAAAAATTAATCGAGATGCTGCAGATTACTCCCGAAAATGTGACAGATGCCAAAGATTTGCCAAAATTCCTAGAGCACCTTCTACCGAACTCACACAGATGGTCAGTCCATGGCCGTTTGTGATTTGGGGAATGGATCTCATTGGGCCGCTACCAACTGCCAAATCAGGGATTAAATATGCTATTGTTGCAGTTGATTACTTTACTAAATGGGCTGAAGCTGAACCATTGGCTACTATCACCTCTAAGAAGATGATAAGTTTCGTAACCAAGAATATCATTTGCAGGTATGGTGTGCCTCAGAAAATAATCACAGACAATGGTACTCAGTTTGAAAGCGATGAATTCCAAGATTTTTGCAAGCGATTCAAAATCCAGAAAAGCTTTTCAGCAGTTGCTCATCCGCAGGCAAACGGGCAAGTGGAAGCAGTAAACAAGATCATCAAATCAACCATCAAAAAGCAACTTGAAAGAGCAAAAGGTGGTTGGGTCGATAAGCTACCGCTTGCACTATGGGCATACAGAACCACTCACAAAACTGCGACTGGGCACACTCCTTTCTTATTAGCATACGGCTCGGAAGCAATGATCCCGGTAGAAACAGAGGTTCCTTCACACAGAAGGATCCATTTCAATCAAGCAGAAAATGAGAGGCTACAGCTTGAAGCGCTAGACTTCCTTGATGAAAAAAGAGATGAGGCCAATCTCAGAATTGCAGCTCATCAGCAAAGAATAGCCAGACATTTTAATTCCAAAGTTCGCCAACGCAGCTTTGAGATTGGAGACCTAGTCCTGAAGAGAATTATGACAGCGACAGGTGTGTTTGGGCCAAATTGGGAAGGACCGTATGTAATAGGTCAGAAGCTTCTTGACGGCACATTCAAACTCACCACTGTTGATGGAGATCAAATTCCAAGGGCATGGAACAGCAACCATTTGCGTCCATACTTTACTTGAAAATTTTGTTGAAACATTGTAAAAAGAATTATGAATGTATGATTCTTGTAATTGAAAGCAATTGTAAAACTAATGCAAGTAAATAATGAAAGAATATAAAGTGGATGTAGGCCCAATTTCATGGCCGAACCACTATAAATCTTGTGTTCCTTATTATTATTACGTGTTTGCTTTATTCTCGATATGGAACGTACATAGGATGTATTGCTGAAATGTCGATTTGAATTTTTGCAGACAATGGAAGTGAAACTTGCACATAAAAAGACCAAGTGATTCTCGCCAAATTTCAAGTCACAAGAGCCCCGAATTCAAATCCTAGATAGGAAGTACTTCAATTGAACAGCCTATGATTTCGACAGAAACGGGTCTTTGCTAATAAATTGAGATCGTTTGAACAAACAAACATCCAATTAAAAAGCTAGTGCTCGTTCTCACGAAATTGCCTGACAATGAAGCACACTTACTTGGATTAAACAAGTTACTTGTAAAAAAAAAAAAAAAAAGGGGGGGGGGCAGAGGATCATTGAAAAGGCATAAGCAGGCGAACAGAGGAACAACCAAAGCTATCATCGGCAGCACAAGTCCTCTTCGGAGGCACGACTCTTCGGAGAATAAAGACCTCTAATGGGTCATACGCCACAAAAAAAAAGAAAGTTCTCTACTCAACAAAAAAGATTGGAGGAGTCATGACCCTCCAACCATGAGAGAGTAACTTCCAGGCGATGAAAACCCTCTCTGAGGCACATTTCACCAGGAGTTGGAGTGTTACGACCGCTCTTCGGAATTACACTTCACCAAAGTTGAAATGCAAACAAAATAAAAGCCCTCTTCGGAGGCCCATTTCACCAGGAGTTGGAGTGTTATGACCGCTCTTCGGAATCACACTTCACCAAAGTTGAAATGCAAACAAAATAAAAGCCCTCTTCGGAGGCCCATTTCACCAGGAGTTGGAGTGTTATGACCGCTCTTCGGAATTACACTTCACCAAAGTTGAAATGCAAACAAAATAAAAGCCCTCTTCGGAGGCCCATTTCACCGGGAGTTGAAGTGTAACAACCGCTCTTCGGAATTTCACTTCACCAAAGTTAAAATGCAAAACAAGATAAAGACCCTCCTGGAAGCCCATGTTTCACCGAGGTTGAAATAAAACTTCCAAGTGTCGAAACGTGAAAAGGCTTTCCTCGAAGGCACAACTCTTTGGAGGTACACGTTTCACCAAGATTGAAATAAAACTTCCAAGTGTTGAAACGTGAGAAATCCCTCCTCTGAGGTACAACCCCCTCCCGGGGACACAATTAAAAAGAAAGACCTCTTCAGAAGCCCACGTTTCACCGAGATTGAAATAAAACTTCCAAGTGTTGAAACGTGGAAAAAATCTCTCCTCAGAGGTACAACCCCCTCCCGGGGACACAATTAAAAAGAAAGACCTCTGCAGAAGCCCACGTTTCACCGAGATTGAAATAAAACTTCCAAGTGTTGAAACGTGGAAAAAATCTCTCCTCAGAGGCATAAATTTTTATCAAAAAAAAAAAGAAGAAGAAAGAGAAAAATCCTCATCAAGAGAGTACTTGATGACTTTACCTATTCTAAAAAAAAAAAAAAAGAAAAAAAAAAGAGAAGGGGAAAGAAAGTTAAAGTACGTTCAGAGGTCCGGTTTACCACATAGAAGAATTCGCTTGGCAAAATATATACATACGCAAAAGGAAAAAGTGATTTCTTCGAAGGACAAAGCGTAGAAACTTATATGAAGGAAGTTGCACTCTACGAAAATTCTCTTCGAGAATGAAGTAATTATTCTTTAGAAAACGAGAGTGCAAGTCCCCTCAAAGTATACGATATTGCAGTAAGCTCATGGTATAGGGGCAACATGGTATAGTTACATAGAAAGCGGTATAACTATGTCGGTAAAGTACGCTCAAACAACATACCACGAGCTCACCGCAACATCGTATAAATAAACTTGTGCAAAAATGAATAATAAATGCATTCTCAAATTCAAACAAAAGTCTGTACAAATAAAGAATCATTTTATTCAATTGCAGATATTGCAGATACGGGTTTCAAAATAAAAAGCAGGGGCCGGTGCCTGCACAACATCCGACCATTACATAAAAAAGGAATCAAAAAGCTCAACTCTTTATTTCTTCTTGCCGCCTTTAGACCCTTTACCCGGCCGAGTGGTTAGCTTTTCAGGTCTTTCAGGTTGGTCTGAAGGCATAAGGGAAGAAGGGGAGGGAGGTGCAACTGGTGCAATTTCCGGTTCCTCTTCAGTGGTGATAATTTTCTTCCCCCTCCTCTTCGATGTCCCATGCTTCTTTCTTTTCTTTGAGGAAGACTCACTCCCCGGAGTAACGAGAGCGGACAAAACTACGTCGTCAGAAGGAGTCCGCTCCGGAGAGATCTCGCCTCCTTCGAGTCCCTCATCTTTTTGCTCCTGCGAAGCAATAGGGTCATCCAAACCATGAAGAGCCTCAATTTTCTCCTCTTGTGACCCAGGTTGTGAAGCAGAAGGAGGAGTCACCTGAAGAGATGGAGGAGGAATAACCAGAGAAGGCGAAGTCTGCACGGCACTTGTTGCTTCAACTGCAGAAGAAGAAAAATTGAAAATGTTAGTATCTTCCCGAAAGAAGGGAGATATGGGTTCATCGAGATTCAAGAGGTAATCGAGAAGCTCATCAAATTTTTGAGGAATAAGCAGGTAATCCACTTGAATCGGACCAATGTCGAAATTACCTGAAGATGTTGGCTTCGTCAGTTCAATCTCATAATTCTGAGCCCCAATGTCCTCCAAAGCCTCTTCATCAGTAGGGGTAATTACCCCAGTTCTTGTAGGAGGCGGCGAATGAGCACTAGAGCCTGTAATATCCACCTCGGGAGAAACTAGAGGACGTTCAGAGGTAGTAGGCGGTACTTCTTTTTTAGAACGCTCCTCTTCCGCCATCCCGGCCCGCGCTCTGGCAAGCTGCTCCTTTCCCTTGGCAAGAGCGGCAAGGGCTTCATCATCAAGATAATGCTCTTCAAGGGCTGACTCAGCATATCCAGCACCTTTACCACCGAGCATATCAAGTGCTGCCTCCCAAACTTCAGCCAGTGTGATTTCATACTTGGGGCCTAGAAAGGCAAGGCTGCCACGTCCCAAAATGCTGTGCAGATAAAAATCGAATAATGTGGAGCTAATGTCAGCTTTGGTTGCTTGATGAGCCTCTTCGGCCGCAAGTTTACCAGCAACAGCCTCGTCGCGCTCCTTTTCGGCCATAGCAAGTCGAGTTTTTAATAACTCTATCTCCAAGCTTTGAGAGCCGGTCTGTTCTCGCAGTTGTACAGTTTCAGCACGGTATTCTTCTATGACCTTTTCCTTGTATGCAAGCTTATCTTCGACTGCTCTTTGACTGGCATGCGCATCTCGTACTTGTTGCTGAAGCATGCTCTCCTTTTGTGAATGGAAAGTAGATGAAGTAGCTAATTCTTCCTTAAGTTTTCTACTTCCGCTTCCAGTTTTTCATTGTAGGAAGCAATACTTCTCATTTCAGCGTCATGCTGTTCGAGAGTCTTCTGCCACTCAGCCTTATCATTCTCCATTGTTAGCATGGCCTCGAGATTGGCTCGGTTAACCCTCTGAAGTTCGTCGACGAGTTTTTGCCAGTTCGACATTCTTTCGATATCGGTCCTGACAGTATCAAGATTTCGCAGCATAGCCGGTTTGTTGAGAGGAACCAAGTCGAGATCAAATCGAACCCCTCTCAGGCACCACTGAGGAAATCGACTTTGAAGAGTGGGAGGACCTTGCCCGACTTGGTATGCGGGCCCGTTGATGATTGCTTGAATGTCGGAGCGAATGGGAGCAGGAGATTGAGCAGGGACATGTTCAGAAGCTGAAGGAGTTGTTTCTTCAGTAAGTCTAGCCCGCTTGCTAGAAGAATCGTCTATGTGACTCTTTCCTCTCTCATCATGAGCTTTTCTCTTTTGGGTATCATCATCTCTGTGGGGAAGATCATGTCTTTCTTGTTCCCTTCGGCGACGTTCTTCATACGCTCGTCTCTCGTCGGCTTTCCTGATGGCCCTCTCTTCATCCGACTCTCTGTAAGAAGGAAGGTAACGCCTGTAATCATACTAGCTACGCCTCCCGTAGCGCTGGAAATCATCATAGTACGAGCCGCTGCGCCCCATAGGAGAATCTGGAATTAAAATAATAAGCTTTAGAAATCTTTAAAGTACAAGAAGATAAGTGCATAGAAGTGATGAGAAATCCAAAGTGTCGTGTAACGTGTAAACTACGCGTATCAAGTTACAAACCACTCTGTGGAATAGAGGTAGTGATAACTTGAGTAGGAGGAGTTGACATCTGTTGAAAAGAAGATGTCGCCTCGATTACAGAAGAGGCAGTTTTAGAAACATCATCTTTGAAAAGTTCTTGAGATGTCACAATTAAATCGCTCAACCCCTCAAAAACATCATCGCCATCTTGTTTTTTGGAGCTTGCTTTCTTAACTCCTTCACTAGTAGATCGAGGGGGTTCTTCCTCTTCGATAACCGGGGCAAGTTTATCAGATGGCCCCGCAACATCAACAGAAGTGGAGCACTTCACTAGCGAAGACTCAGGAGTCTTTATCGGAGAATCAGGGACTTCCGTTGGAACTTCATGAGCATGCATAGAGCGAGAAGCGTGTAGAAGCCCATGTTGATGTAAAAATTCATCCCTCAATAGAAATTTTATGCTCCTCTCTTCTGCGGCCACGGCACTCAACCTCTCAAAAACTTGCTTGTGAATTGGATCTCTAGAAGGGAGAGGAAGTGCTGAAAGGAACAAAGAATGAAATTAGCAACTGAAAGTTCGGATCTCGAAAAGGTTTCAAAACGGAAAAAATAGAAACACTAATCTTACTTCCTACTCTCCAGATGGCATAAAACCCTGGGGGACAGCGAGCAAAGAAAAACTGATTCAAAAATCCATGAACACTTTCAGTAAGATCGGAAATGAGCTTGCGGTTTCTGGCACTTCTCACAATAATGAGGGAAGGATGATCTTTACTCTTTGCAAATGAGCACAGATAACGAATTTCTTCAAAACTTGGTAGGCGATCAAGAGTTCTTCGGAACAAAACACACAACCCCGTCAAGATGGCGTAGCCATTAGGATGAAGTTGAAACGGAGAGATTGTCAACCGGAGGAGAAGAGTTCGAAGGAAGTCGTTAAAAGGAGGGATCGCCCCACTTAAGCACATTTGGCGGTTGACTGCAACAAAACCATGGGGAGGATTGTCGGCGGTATCACTTGGCCCACGGAGTAGAACATCACTTTCAGCAAAGCCAAATTGAGTGCACAGCTGGATAAACGCTCTCGAAGTTAGAATAGTCGAGGTTCTCTCCAGAGGATTCTCTATGGGAACAGCTATCGGAAAAGTTTCTTCCTCTTGAGTTACCACTTCTTCTTCTCGGTGGGAAGTCATTCTACATAAACAACTGGGTATTCAAACATGAAGGTGCACGTTTCCTAAAGTGTGTGAAGTGTTGTGTAAAATCAATCAAGCAGTAAACAAATATAACTGGAATGAAAACTAGCAAGCATTTGTTAGTTATGAAATTCAGGGACTATTGTTTTAAGCCTAAATATGCAAGTAAGATGTTGATGCAGATAAATCAGTTCAGATTATTGATACTTTGCATTAATGTTTAACTCTAATTGATTGATTCACAAACATTTCATGCAATATAATTAAGCTGCTTGTCTTGTTTTGACTAATCTGTCATCTGACGTGGGCAGTCAATGGCAGTATTTTCGCCTTGGTTTTCTTTCTTTGTTATTTTCAGCAGGTTAGCAGCTTATAAGTTAATGCGATCTGTGAAATAATACAATGAGATTCAAGCAAATTTAAAGTTGGGGCAGTTCAAAATTTAGGCAACTTAGTTTGGCAGTTCAAATTAGAAACTCAAAGTGGATCTATGCTCTCAAAAAGTCAGCATGCCCAAAGCTTAAGTGTTAACTCGGCAGCGGTTTAAGAGCCAACTCGGTCACGGTTTAAGGGTTTAACTCGGCCACGACTTAGGGATTAACTTGGCCGCGGTTCAAGGTTAAATCAGTAGAAGGTTAAATCGGCAGATTTCCCCAAGAACTAATTTGGCTACGATCTAAGGGTAAGGTCGGCCAAATGTTAAGCTACCCAAATTCACTGAGTCGCTTTCGAGCTAACATCTCACTACATTCAACCCGTTAACCCAATAACCATTCCATCAGCAGCCGCCTTCATTCACATAATCCAATAACCCAATAAAACAATTTGAAATTGTCACAGATCTGATGTCCTGCCATCAAAGACCATCGAGCCTGAGGCGATAAACCCCCTTCATTGTATCAACAATCATCTCAAGCAACCTAAACTTCATCAATTACGAAAACGATGGTATTCTTGATGGAGCATCACACAAAGAGGCGATTCGTGTTTGAGCGACAGGATTCATGAATCGACAAGTAATCTACGATCGAAAGAGAAATAGAATCACTTACGCAATGGATGGTAGAGGTTATCGGTGATTAGTTGGAAGGAAATTGCTTCTAGGAATTTGAGAATACTTTAATGGCGGAATCAAGCAAGAAAATAAGTGACGAAGAAAGAGGAAGAAAGTTAACTTATACCCTGCGGTGGAAAATTTGGAGCAACACATACGGTCTAACTGTTAGGTCGCATACGACCTACCGACCTAAGAGGGGACGGGTTAAGGGCTATCGAAGCACACGACCTAACATTTAGGCGTATACTTCGAGGGGCAAATGTTAACTCCGCCTTAACCATGACTCACCGATCTAGTGCATCAAGAGGTTCCGACCTAACAGTTAGAAGCGTGCCGACCTAAAGCTCAACAGGGGGTGGCGACCTAAGGCCTAAGGGTATGCCGACTTAACACTTCAACGAGGCTACCGACTCAACATAAATACCGACCCAACAGCCTTAGCTCATTGCCGACCTAAAATGAATGATGACTCAATAGTTACCGACTTAATGACTCAGAAGGGACAGCGACTCAATGCCCTTACAAAGTTCCCGACCTAAGGCCCTAAATGGATAACGACCTAATGCCTTAAAGGATGCCGACTTAGGAAGTCTACTGACCTAACTTAAGCACCGATCTAATTACCTAAGGGAGTTGCCGACCTAACTGATCAGGACATGGAAAGGTGCACGACCTATACTTAAGTCGCAACCGACTTAAGACATATGCCAAGCCGTTCACGACCCAGGCAAATGAAGGTAAATCCTATACAGCTACTTGACACGCGCATGTTAACTCGGCAACGACCTAAGACTAGTGATATGAGTTCAGACACGCGCATGTTAACTCGCTAAGCCAACCACGACTTATGTTAAGTCGGCCACGACTTAGCCTGAGTCGGTCACGACTTAGGACTTGGGCGAAAAAACTTCTATCCAGGCTTGCCTATAAATACATAGCCACCTCCAACTTTCAGAGGACTTTTGGGCACATTCTCTCCATACACCATTACCTTGCTGCATTGAGAACTTCATCAACACTTAGAGCTTTCAAGATTAGAGGAATACATCAAAGAACTTCACGAAGAAACCACACATCTTCCACATGAATTTAAGGACTTTAATCGACATTGAAGCTTAAGACTTGTTCCAAATCACTTGTAACTTGAAGTATATTGTACTTGAGAAGAATTGTATCAGCTTGTAACGGGATTATTAATAAAAGTACTTAGAGTGGACGTAGGCTATACCCTTAAGCCGAACCACTATAAAATTGTTGTTGTTTACTGCTTTTCCGCTATTACTTGCTTGTAATTCTTTCCCGATCTATCGGGTGGTGCTTTCACAACTACACTTCACACACCGGGGTGTTAGCGTTCACATTTTAGCGTTAACACCAGTCATAAGCACACAAATATACTATGCAAAGAAGAGTACAGTGAAGACTGTAGGCCATGGCTACAACAATACTTCCAATCAAAATCAAAGTCAACATCGAACCAAGCCAAAGCCATGATCAAAGAGACGATCAGGCCAGAGACGATGTTATAAAAAAACGAACAGCAAGTTTCAAGAATGACCATAGTCAAATAGCAGTTTTATCAAAAATCGAACCCAAATTTTCCCAAAATCAAGCTTTCAAACCCAGTCCAACAACACTAGTTTGAATTCGAAGTCTGCCGAATCACCAGAAAATCAATACCAGAATTTCGAACAAGTGAACCAAGAAATCCTCATCACGGTAAGAAATTTAAAAAAAAAAAATCAAAACGACCGAAGTCAAAAAGAAACAGTTTTTTATTTATTTAAACCAATTTGTAATCACGAAGTCAACTTGGCCTTAGCCTCGAACAAATCATCTTGAGCAATCAGAAAACAACAAGACTTTGAATTAAATGTGAGTGAAGTAAATCACTCACCTTAACTTGAAACAATCGCGAGCGAGGCGAAGGAATCAATCGAGAAGATCGAAGCCGACGCCTTCGAATTCAACAAGCCCTAATTTTGGAACGGAGGACGAAAATGGAATGAACGAAAGAAGGATGGAGCCGGCATATTTTATTCTTTCGTTTGATTTTTCTTCTTCTTTGAAACGATGGAGGATGGGTATCGAGGTACTTAAAATAGAACGAGACATGCCTTACACGATTTTCTTCATGATTCTCTGTGTGGTTTTAGGAGTATGTAGCGGCGTGATTTAGGGTACTGGTGAAAAGAATATCATATTATTATTATTATTATTATTATTATTTTCATTTTCCATTTTAAATTCAATTTGTTTTTCTCAACATCAATTTTTATCAACGTGTTTATACGTCGTATGCTTACAAAACAACTCAAATAAATACGAAATTTGAAATCCAGTAATAATTCAACATTACGGACCTAATGGAACTGGTTTCGTCAAATTCCGAGACTATGCCTCGGAAGGCTATTTTTAAATTCAATTTAAACAATAAAATTTCAAAACTGTACGAATCACTTTCAAATTCAATTCCGAAGCTTTTATTATCTTCAGTACTATCAATGTGAATTTTCTAAGCTTTTAAAATATATTTTTAATCCGCTTAAAATTGAAGATTCAAATTTTTATTCAACTTTCAATAGATTAAATTCTAAAATTTAATCGCCAATTTCATAGTTATATTGGGAATTCAAACTAAACCATCATTCAAATATTTAAAATTAATTAAATATTTTCAATTTAAATTGTTTAAAATTCAGGGTTGTTACAGAATGAAAAATCCCAACTCGGATCGATATAACTATCTCGAAATTCTATGCTCGAATCTGGATCAAATCGCTATACGAATAAAATAATCTACGTACATCCTACGTATTTATCTCAATTGATTATTTGCTATTTTTTCTATTCACATTTATTTTGATTTCCATTCACTTATTCACAATTTTCCTTTTTACCCAACTTTTACTTAATCTTTATTCAAATATTATCTTGGTATATTTTTCCCCATACCAAATTTTACTTAAGAATTTCTCTCAATCTTCTTTAGTTTATTATAAATATCTTATACAACCTCTATAGTTATTTTTCCACTTCACCACAGAAGTTATATCCATTTTTATTCAATTTATATTTTTAATTCCATTTGTTTTTAATTTTCCTTTCAATTACTAGTTTGTTTCCATATCAAATTTAAATATTGACTTCTTTTACTGGCCACGTCAAACTGCATTTAATCTACCAATTTCATAATTAGTTCATTAACTCATTTATTTGCATCTCAATAAATTTTTATTTCCAAATCATTCATTATTATTAGCCCATTCGAACTAATTTTCCGATTTCACTTTACTTACACAATTTAAATTAATTATCATTCCAATATTCAATTTTAGTTCTTTTGTTTCCATTTAAATCAATTTTTTTTACTTGCTAATTTTGTTTTCAATCCTTTGGTTGGGCTAAATTTCCAGATCCCTCTTATTCATTTTTTAGTTAAATTTTCAAATTTTATAAGTTCAATCTTACCAATATTCCATTCACCCATTCCTTCCCATTTTATTTCACTTAATTGGTTTATTTTACTCACTTATTTTGACATAATTCAAATTTAAACATTATTCAAATGTTCAGTTCCAATTTCCATTTAGTTACACACAAAAAATTTGTTCATTCACAAATTATTTCAAACTTGATAAATTTTTATTCAAAAATTATTTCCAGTTGGCCTACTTAGGCTTATTATCTCAAATTCACTTTACTTAACTCAATTCAAGTTGATTTTCACTTTAATTCAAATATTATAAGTCTTTACACTTATTGATATTCTATAAACATTTTTAAACCAACTCCAGAGTCTTTAAACAATCACTTAAATATTTCAAATCCATTTCCGAAATCAATTGTATCCCAAAATCCTTTGGTATATCCAATTATTCCTTTCAATTTCAAAAACAAACCCAGTTTTGCAAACAACTCTAGTTTAAAACATTCAGGTAGCAATTCCTCCTGTGGAAACTCGAAAATGAATATCGATGAAGCTGCAGTCATCAACGAAATTAGTTCTAGCGACGGAAGTGAGTTTAGTGCTTTTACTTCCTTAAAAACATTTCGAATATTTGTAAATTCCAAATCTTACCAGTGTTCTTATCCAATTCAAAAATATTTCCAAATAATAACGCTATTATTCCTCCAAAGCCTTTGAAAATCATTTTCAAACTCAAAGGGAATTAAATTTCCCAAATTTTCGAATTTAAAATCCTTCCAATCTATATTCAAATATTACTTTGGAATTTTTCTTATCTCAATTATAAATCACATTTATAATTCACATTTACAAATTCCATTTTGTTATATAGGCTAATTTCTTAACTTTGGCTATAACATTACTTCCTTATTTTAATTTCCATACAGTAATGATAATAATTTAATATTATCATTCCCTAGCAGCCAAGCAACCATATATAATTATTATAATTTATGGAAAATTATTTCTTTCATATATAGAATTAATTTGAGTAAAATTATTTCCTTTACCCAATTTAAAACAATACCTTGTCAAATTGTTCTGTACAAGTGTTTAGAGATCCCTATCAATAACATTAATTACTCGTATTGACCAGAATCCATACGCCACTCAACAAACCAATCACCACAATATAAAATAATTTTTATATTCACTAATAAATACGCGCTCATCCCTATTAATATGCTCAAACTCATTCTAGGGAACTACTGACTGTATCTCTAATGAGTAATCCCCACCAGCGCCAAGGTTCTCACTTAACCTTCAACTCTGATACCCACTGTGCGGACCACAAATCCATACCCTTTTGAGTCGACAATATTCTCCATCGGTTCAACTCAAATTGGACGGCAATACGAACCATTAAGGTTAAAGAAGAAAGAGGTAGAAGGAGTGAAGAAGACAACAACGGAGAATCTCACAATCGCAGCGGAACAATATATAATAGATAACACCGATCTTTATACAAAAAGAATTAGTACTGGTTTATACATTACATCGTTAGAGTATAACACCGAACAATAACACAATACTGGATAGTTATAACAACTTGTCCTCACAAAAGCTGACTATACAGCTTACCATACACAGCGGAATATAAGTCAGATACGTGATATATGTCTCGTCATCCAGCTCGTCTCATGAACTACATAGCACCCTATCCTGAGTCTATAATACTCGGTCTGACTCGAGCATTATAATAAAATGACGCCGATTCAGTTTGGAAAACCAGCGTGAGAAAATACACTCAATTGAATTATTAAAGTTTTCAAAATCCTTTGAAATCAAAGGTATATCGTAAAACCACGCCATAAATAAGCAATGCCAGATTTTTTACCATACAATAACCAAAACATTTTTATCAAATCCATTTGATATTATAGTAGTGTCTATAGAAAGTAAAATAGGTACTAGCTGAAATGCTTGCATCTCACATCCCAGCAATAGTTGGGCACAATCAAAACCGTACGGGCTCTTATTGTAGATTGGATTCCATACAATAGTAGGGCTACTGGGATACCGCCCGTAATAGTACCTAGGCTAGATCAGAGTACCAAGGAACACTCCCGATCACCTACAACACAAGATTAGAGCTACCACTTACTGGATAGTCCGAATAAGACTACCCCGTTGTTACGACTCGGGTTCTCTAACGTCTGTAATCAGGTAATTAATTGATAATTAAAAATATCAAAATATATATATATATATATATTTATTTGGAAACTATGATAAACATTTTATTATAAAAATGGCCGGATATGATGAACCGTATAGTAAGTAAAGAATATATATATATATATATATATATATATATATATATATAAACTCCACTATTTAAATTAAGATGTGATATCCATTAATATATAAATAAAATACAAGCTTATGATGTTTAAGTATATTAACACACATATATGTAAATGTATTTATGAAATAGAATATATAAAGTTGTGTAATTGTGAAAAATATATGATATCAAAATATATATAAGCAATGTATATGTGAAATTGTAAAAGTATAAATGTGTGTAATATGGTGACAAATAAGAGAACACAACATTTGCAGAAAAATGGGACGAATATACTGCCACTGATTGCCCACATCGAATGACAGATTAGTCGATAAAGAATAATCAACAGAAATTATATGAAATGTTGTGAATCAAAAAATTCAAGTGATGTATTAAAGCAAAGCAATATTAATCAATTAAGGCTGATTTGTTTGCATCAACACTGCACTTGTATTTGGACTTAAAACAACAAGCCCTGAAACTTTATAATTGACAAATGTGTATTAGTTTAATTTCAGTTACATTTGCTTGTCGTTTTACTAGTTTTGCACAAACTTCACACATTTAGGAAACATGCACCTTCATATTTGAAATACCCAGTTCCTTGTGTAGAATGGCTTCTCGACAAGAAGAAGTAGTAGGGCAAGCTGGAGAGGCTTTCCCGATAGCCAATCCATTGGATGATCCCCCAAAAAGGACTTCAACTACCCTGAATCAGCGGATGTTCAACCAACTACGAATTCAGTTTGGTATTGCTGAAGCAGATGCTTTACTTCCTGGGCCAAACGATACTGCTGACAGATCACCTCTCGGCTTTATCGCTGTCAATCGCAAGATGTGCTTGAATGGAGCTATTCCTCCTTTTAATGATTTTCTTCAACAACTCCTTCTTCGATTAGCCATCTCTCCCTTCCAATTGAATCCCAACGGCTACGCCATCCTGATGGGACTGTGTGTATTATTCAGGAGGACACTTGATCGTCTTTCGAGCTTTGAGGATATTTGCTTCTTATGCACATTTGCAAAAAACAAAGATCGTCCCTCTATCACACTCGTGAGAAGAGCCAGGAACCGTAGACTGATCGTCGATCTTCTAGAAAGTGCCCACGGGTTCTTGAATCAAATCTTCTTCGTTTGCTACCCCCCAGGATTTTATGCCATCTGGAGAGTAGGAACTAAGATTGCTTATCCCCGTTCTTTCCATTTGATCTTTTCAAAGTCTGAGTTGCTAAGTGCTAACTCCATTCTTTACTTTTACAGCACTTCCTTCTCCCTCTAAAGATCCCAGCCATAAGCCGACTTTTGAAATATTAAGTGCCATGGCGGTTAAGGAAAGAAGTATTAAATTTTTGCTAAAAGACGAGTTTCTGTACCTGTTCAGACTCCTGCACTCTTCCCATTCTACTCAGCCTCATGAAGACCCCGATTCTCCAACAGAGACACGAGATGCCCCAGTGTCCGCTGAAGAACTTATACCGAAAGAACCTACTGCTGAGGCTTCACTGGTGAAGTGTTCTGCTTCTGTTGACGTTGCGGGGTCATCCGGCAAATTTGCTCTTGCCCCGGTAATCGAGGAAGAGGAACCTCCTCACCTATCCGGAAAGACTGTTGATGAAGGAATTGAGAGGAAGGGTCCTGCTGGGAACGATGGAGACGACATTTTTGAGGGATTGAGCGACTTGATGATCACTTCAAAGGAGCTCTTTAAAGACGATACCACTACTACTAAAGTTATTTCCCCAGTAGTTGAAGCGACATCTGTCTTGCAGCAAACTCCGTCCGCCCAAAAGTTGGCACTTTTGTAAAATCCGTCATCGCCACCTAACCAAGGAGTGGTTCGTAGTTTGACGCACGTAGTTTGCACGTTACAGACACTTAGGATTTTCTCTACACTTTTATGCATTCAACTTCTTTACTTTGAATATTTCTGAACTTGTCTTTTCTACATTTTCAGGTTCTCCAATGGGACGGAGTGGCTCTTACTATGATGATTTCCAGCGTTATGGAAGACGGGGCTCTTATGACCCCAAGAGGTATCTTCCTGCCTCCTGGGAAACCAACGAAGAAAGAGCTACGAGGAAAGCTCGTGAGAGGCGTGCTTATGAAGAACGCTACGGGAGAAGGGACGAACGACATGATTCTTTCCAGAGGGAGGATGATTCTCACAAACGAAAATCTCGTGATGACAAAGGGAAAAGCCATGTCGCTGAAGATCCGAGTAAACGGGCCAAACTTGGCACAAAGCCAGCATCTGAAATTTCTGAAAAGCCCGCTGCTCCCATCTCTTTGGAAATCCCTTCCAGCTCTCCTACCCTTCAAAGAGCTGATATTCAACCAATCATCAATAGGCCCCCGTATCAAGATGGACAGGGTCCGGCTACTTTTCAAAGCCAGTTTTCGCACTGGTGCTTAGAAGGAGTGCGTTTCGATCTTGACTTGGTCCTAATCGACAAGCAAGCTATGTTGCGAAATCTTGATGCCGTCAAACTCGATATTGAGAGAATGTCTGGTTGGAAAAAACTTGTTGACGAGCTTTAAAGAGTAAACCGTGCAAATCTCGAAGCCATGCTGACTATGGAAAACGATAAATCCGAATGGCAGAAAACACTCGATCAACATGATGCAGAGATGAAGAGCATTGCCGCTTACACTAAGAAGTTTGAAGCGGAAGTTGAAAAACTTAAAGAAGAGCTTGCCACTTCTTCCACTTCCTATTCTCAAAGAGAAGAAGTGCTTCAAAAGCAGGTGAGAGATGCTCATGCCGAGCAAAGAGACGCTGAAGCTAAATTCGAAGCACAGCAGCGAGTTGTAGAAAGCTACCGAACTAACGTTGCTCAGTTGCGAGAAAAAACAAGCTCCCAAAACTTGGAAATTGAAATGCTAAAAGCTCGACTTTCTGAAGTTGAAAAAGAGCGTGATGAAGATTTTGCTGGCAAAGCAGCAGCCGAAGAATCTCATATGGCAACTAAAGCCAACATCAGCTCTACTTTATTCGAGTTTTACATACATAGTGTTCTGTTGCGTGGCGGCCTTAGGATTTTGGGACCGAAGTATGAAATCACATTGGCCGAAGTGTGGGAACCGCACTTTATATGCTTGGAGGCGCTGGATATGCTGAAGCAGATTTGGAGGCGCACTATCTAGATGACAATGCACTTGCTGCTCTTGCTAGGGGAAAGGAGCAACTCGCTAAACAGTGAGCCGGAATGGCGGAAGGTGAACATTTAGGGAAGGCAACCTCAACCGACCCAGTTAAACCTTCGATTTCGGCCGACATCAATATTGTTGGCTCTAGTTCCCATTCTCCACCTCCTGCTAAAGCTGTCATTGAAAGTGCAACCACTCGCACTGGAGATGAGACTCAAGAAAGCACTGAAGCGTAGGACTTTGAAGTTGACGTAGTAAAGCCTACTTCTCCAGGTAACCTCAATGTTGATCTTGCTCAAGTGGGCTGTTTGTTTACTTCACATGAGCTTGATGAACTTTTTGATTATTACTTAAATCTTGACGCGCCACTTTCTCCTCTCTTTATGAGAGATACTGACTTTAACTTCTCTTCTCCTGTAGTGAAAGCGCCAAGTGTTATTCATACTTCCCCTCCTCCAGCTATCCCCTCCCCGCCTCTTTAGATTACTCCTCCTTCTGTTTCTCAACCGGGGTCACAAGAGGAGCAGATAGAAGCTCTGCAAGGCCTGGATGACCCGGTCGCTTCACAGGAACAGAAGGCCGAGGGACATGAAGAAGGTGAAAGAACTCTGAAGCATACTATTTCTGATGACATAAAGTTGTCTGCACTTTTCACTCCGGGCAGTGAGTCTTCTTCAAGGAAGAAGGGGAAGCGTGGAATCTCAAAGAAAAAGAGGGAAGTTTCTGCCAGCGAAGAAAAAGTAGAAGAAGATCCAATTGCACCCATTTCTCCTTCTTCCCTTACTCTTACAAGCCGACCCAAAAAGTTAACCATCCGACCAAGTGAGAGCTCCAAAGGTGGCAGGAAGAAGAAGTGATGGGTTTGTTCCTATGTTTTTCATCTCGATTTTTGCTTCTTTGCTTGTATGTATAAAGGCTTGTGTTGACCGAAAATTGTGCAGGTACCGGTCCCCGCCTTCTTTTTATTTTGAAACTTGCACATGTATAAAATTTTCGTAGTATAGAATAAAATGATTCTTTTACTTGTACAAACTTCTGTATGTATTTGAGAATGCATTTACTCTTCTTTTTCATAAAAGTTTCTTTATTATCTTTGTGTGATGTTGCAGCAAGCTTGTGGTATGTTGCTTGAGCATTACTTTTATTTTTGTAACTATAATATATTGCCCCCATACCACGGTTTATTGAAATCTCATTCGCATTGGCAAGATTTTGGAGAACAACTCTTCTGTTTCGAGAGGACTTGTACTCTTTTTCTTTTTCTTTTTTCTTGGAGAACAACTTTTCCGTTTTTGAGAAGGCTCGTATTCGTACTTTAGAAAATGATTTTTCCATTTTAAGGAAGTATTTCTCTGATTCAGTAGAATGTGCCTTGTATTGGAGAAGTCTTCTTTTTTTTTAAATACACTTCAACTTTTGGAGATAATCACTCTTTTTCTCTTTTAAAAAAAAGAAAAGTAGTGAATTCTCCTGTGCAGCGAAGTGGGCTTCGAAAGAAGGCTTTGATTTGGTACTTCAATCTTCGGAGAGAAATATTCTCATTGTAGAGAGATTGATCTTTTCTTCAAAGTAGAAGTACGCCTCCAAAGAGGGCTGTCCACATTCCAACTCTTGTGAAGTGTGTCTCCCAAGAGAGCTGTTTGCACTTCAAATCCTGGTGAAATGTGTGCCTCTGAAGAGGTCTTTTAGCATTTCAACTCTGGTGAAATGGGCCTCCGAAGAGGGCTTTTCACATTTCAACTCTTGTGAAGTTTTATTTCAAATCTCGGCGAAATGTGTGCCTCCGAAGAGGTCTTTTAGCATTTCAACTCTGGTGAAATGGGCCTCCGAAGAGGGCTTTTCATATTTCAACTCTTGTGAAGTTTTATTTCAAATCTCAGTGAAATGTGTGCCTCCGAAGAGGTATTTTCGCATTTCAACTCTGGTGAAATGGGCCTCTGAAGAGGGCTTTTCACATTTCAACTCTTGTGAAGTTTTATTTCAAATCTCGGTGACATGTGTGGCTCTGAGTAGGGCTTTTGGCTGGAAGTTTCTTTCTCATGGTTGGATGGATTCACGGGGCAGACACAAGTTACTTGGATGTTTGTTTGCACAAACGATCTCAACTAGCTAACAAGGGCCCTTTGCCTACCACTTGGGAAGGCACCTCCGGTCATTCCACCAATCTTTTTTGGTTGTGAAAGAGAACTTTCTTTTTCTGGCATGCCCCGTTAGAGGTCTTTATCCTCCGAAGAGTTGTGCCTCCGAAGAGGGCTTGTGCCTCCGAAGAGGTCTTTGGCTATTTTCTGCCTGCTCGTCCATGTCTTTTCGCCATTTGCTCATATTAGCGACTCCTTGTTATCATTTTCGAGCACACATTCCTTTCTTTTGCAAGTAGTTTGTTTTATCCAAAGAAGTAGTACTTCATTGTTAAGTGAGTTCGTAGGGGCAGACACAGGCTACTTAATCGGATGTTCGTTTGCACAAACGATCACAATTAGTTAGCAATGGCCCACCTTTGGCGGAATCATTAACTGTTTGCTTTAAACACTTCTTATATAGGATTTGAATCTGGAATTTTTGTGGCTTAATATTCATTTGTTGAGTGATCAGGGATCGCTTGGCCTTGTGATGGGTAAGCTTTGTTTTAATGGCCTGCATTATTAAATCGACATTTTAGCAATACAATTAAAGTACCTTACATATCGAAATAAAACATGCATTTTGTAATAGTAGAGAACACAAGATTTGTAGTGGTTTGGCCAAGAATGGGGCCAACATCCACTCTATAGTTCTTATTATTCACTTGCATTGGCTTTACAATGGCTTTCAATACAAGAATCATACATTCGTAATTCTTTTACAGTGTTTCAATAAAGCTTTTAAGTAAAATATGGGCGCAAGTGATTGCTGTTCCAAGACCTTGGAATTGGATCTCCATCGACAGTTGTCAGTTTGAAAGTGCCATCAAGAAGTTTTTTGCCTATGACATACGGCCCTTCCCAGTTTGGCGCAAACACTCCTGTTGCTGTCATGATCCTTTTCAAGACTAGATACCCATCTCAAAGCTGCGTTGGCGAACTTTGGAATTGAAGTGTCTGGCAATTCTTTGCTGATGGGCTGCAATTCTGAGCTGAGCCTCTTCCCTTCTTTCATCAAGGAAGTCTAATGCTTCAAGTTGCAGCTTTTCATTTTTGGCTTGATCGAAATCGATTCTTCTGCGTAAAGGGACTTCTGTCTCCACCGGAATCATTGCTTCTGATCCATATGCCAATGTAAATGGAGTGTGCGCAGTCGCAGTTTTATGTGTAGTTCTGTATGCCCATAGTGCTAGTGGTAGCTTATCGACCCAACCACCTTTCGTTTTTTCTTGCTGTTTTTTTATGGTTGATTTGATAATTTTGTTTACTACTTCTACTTGCCCGTTTGTCTGCAGATGAGCCACTCCTGAGTAGCTTTTTTGGATCTTGAATCGCTGGCAAAAATCTTGGAACTCTTCACTTTCGAATTGGGTTCCATTGTCTGTGATTATCTTTTGAGGCACTCCATACCTGCAAATGATATTCTTAGTCACAAAGTCTATCATCTTTTCAGAGGTAATAGTAGCTAATGGTTCAGATTCAGCCCATTTAGTAAAATAATCAACAACAACAATGGCATATCTGATTCCGGACTTGGCGTTTGGCAAAGGCTCGATGAGATCTATTCCCTAAATAGCAAATGGCCATGGACCGACTATCTGTGTTATCTCGGTGGAAGGTGCTCTTGGGATTTTTGCAAATCTCTGGCATCGGTCACATTTTTGGGCGTAGCTTGCAGCATCACGATTAATGTCTGGCCAAAAATACCCATAACGGAGAATTTTCTATGCTAGAGTTTGACTACCTGAATGATCTCCACACTCTCCTCCGTGTACTTCAGCTAGAATTGTCTTAGCCTCTTCCTTGGTCACACATCGGAGTAATGGCATTGAGGATCTCCGTCTGTACAATCGGCCATCTTGAATTATATATCTAGAGGCTTTCCTCAACAGCTTCTGACGCTCCTTTGAATTTTCTGGTAGAGAAGCGTTGAGCAGATATTCCATTATCGGAGTCATCCATGATTCTTGCTCTTGAGATATAGTCATGATCCACTCAATATCCATCTCATCAGTGCTTGGAGCTGACAGGACTTCCATAGGAACTAATCCCAATAATTGAGCCTCACTAGTGCTTGCGTACTTCGCGAAAGAATCTGCCTTCATGTTCTCCTTCTGGAGTATATGAATTATCGTATAATGGTCAAGATCATCGAGAAGTTCCCAGGATCTTGACAAGTAAGAAGGCAGATTTCCTCCTTTAGTTTGAAACTCTTTCTTGACTTGGCATACGATAAGCTGTGAATCATTGAAGATCTGCAACACTTTGACATTCAGCTATTTAGCAATCTTCAAGCCGGCAATAAGAGCTTCATATTCTGCTTCATTATTTGTCGAAGGAAATTCCAATCTCAATGAGTAGCACAATGATCGCCATTCGGGGGTTTCAAGCACAACCTCAGCTCCGGAATAGTAATCGTTTCTTGCACCATCAACATATAATTTCCATCGAATTGGGGTATTATCAGTCACTTCTTTCTGACTATCGCCTTTATCTGTAAATTCTGCGATGAAATCTGCTAAAACTTGTCCATTGATTGCTCTCCGGGGATTATAAGTGATGTCGTATTGGCTGAGTTCAATATTCCACTTCAGAAGACGACCCGAAGTCTCAGGGCGAAACAGGACTTGCTTCAGAGGATGATTAGTGAGGACTTTGATAGGATGAGCTTGGAAATATGCCCTCAATTTTCTTGATGCAATCAGTAGGCAATAAGTGAGCTTTTCCAACTTTGAATAATTCATCTCTGCCCCAGTGAATCTTTTGCTGATATAATAAATCGAACGTCGAATTTTTGCGTCTTCCCGTGCCAATGCCGCACTGAGAGCATGAAATGAGATTGCCAAATATACGAAAAGATCTTCACCATTGTCGGGCTTAGAAAGTATTGGAGGCGTTTCCATATCACGAATCAACTCATCGAAAGCTTTCTGGCATTCGGGAGTCCAGTCAAAGTTTTTCCTTCCTTTCTTCAGAGCATCAAAGTACGGAATGCATTTATCAGTGGCTTTGGAAATGAACCGACTCAAGGAAGCGACTTTTCCATTGAGACTTTGCAATTCTTTCTTCGTTCTAGGAGCTTTGACTTCTCTTAAGACAACAATCTGAGCAGGATTAGCTTCAATGCCCCTAGCACTCACAATGATACCCAAGAACTTTCCGAATTCCACCCCGAACGAACATTTACAAGGATTAAGCATCATTCCGTACTTTCGAAGGACTGCTAACATTTCTGCCAAGTGATCCATGTGTTACACTGCCTTTTTTTATTTTACCAACATATCGTCAACATAAACTTTCGTAGTCTTGCCAATCTGCGGTTTGAACATAGCATTAACAAGTCTTTGGTAAGTTGCCCCTGCATTCTTCAGTCCAAAGGGCATGACTCTATAGCAGTAGAGACCAACATCGGTGATGAAGCTCGTGTCGTCCTGATCTGGCTCATGCATCATGATTTGGTTGTATCCGAAGTAAGCATCCATAAAAGATAACAATTCATGCCCCATTGTTCCATCCACCAACTGATCTATTCTGGGTAACGGGAAGCAGTCTTTGGGGCAGGCTTTGTTTAAATCTAAAAAGTCGATGCATACTCTCCACTTTCCATTAGCTTTCTTAACCAGTACTGGATTTGAAACCCAATTCGGATAAGTAGATTCCCTGATGAAGCCATTCTCCATGAGCCGATCTATCTCTTCTTTCAATGCTACTGACCTTTCAGGACCCTGGGTTCTTCTTTTCTGCTTTACCGGTGTAAACTTCGGATTAATATTCAAAGTATTTACTGCAACTTCTGGGAATATTCCACACATATCAGCATGAGTCCAAGCGAATATGTCCAGATTTGCTTTCAAGAATGATATCAAGAAATTTTGAACCGTCATACCAAGTTGCGAACCCACATTCACCACTTTGTTCGGATCTTTCGGGTCAACAGGTACTGGCACCGTTACTTCCACTGGCACCACTCTATTCTCCCCTGCACTGGCTTTTCTAGGATCCATTCTCTTCGTGCTCCACTATGCTAGCCAGTGCAGGGTCCACCCTGTAATTTCTACAAGGTTGGTTCTTTGATGCGGACTGGGGCTGCCGCATCTTTTCCCTTCTCTCTCTTCCTTGCTTCATGCAACTCTATTAGATAACATTCTCGCCCAGCATTCTGATCCCCTTTAATGACACCAACTCCATTATCTGTTGGGAATTTCATAATATGGCACCATGGGGCGAGATTTGCCTTAAATGCCGCAAGAGTTGGTCGGCCTAGGAAGGCATTGTAGGCAGAAAATTCATCAGCAATTACAAAAGTCTGTTTTCGAACCACCTTTTTCTGCCACTCTCCAAGCTCTACGAACAAGTCAATAGTTCCAATTAGCTGCTTCGGTTCCCCAGTAAACCCAACAATTTTCTGCGATGAACCTTGAACATCAGCCATCGAAATTTTCATTTGATCTAATGTCTTTTTGAAGTGCATATTGCAAGAAGAGCCGCAATGAACAAGCACTCTTCTTACAATAGCCGGCCTAATGCCTGCAGAGATGACCATGGGATCCATGGTAGGAACTTCAACGCCGATTGAGTCGCTAGCTCTGAACACGATATCATCATTAAAAGTTTTATGTTGCTTCAAAGGTTCAGCATCTTCCAACACAAAAACACTCTCTTCTTTTGGTGCATACTTCAAGGCACGGACATAACTTTCCATTTCACCCCAGCTTCTGCCTACTGGGTGAGGACCTCCTATAATCACATTAATAACAGGCCTTTTTGATTCATACGTAGTGGTCCTCTCACCCGAGCTAGATGGATGAGCAGGAAGTTGCTGGCCCTTAGTAGATGGAGTCGGGTCATTCCTATTTCTCTTAACATATTTCTGCAACTTGTTCTCTCTCAGCAGTTCTTCAATCAAACTTTTCAGATGGCGACATTCGTTAGTAGCATGACCGGGTTGATTATGAAACTGAAAAAATCTCCCACTTTGAGCAGCTTTTTTCCCAACTCTCAACACTGTTCGTTTAGGATATTCCACGTCATCTTTAGTAGCGAAAAAGATATTATCCGGAGTATCAGTTTATTAACGTAAAAAATCAGACGCTAACACCCGGATGCAAATAGAGATTTGAATGAAAGCACCACCCGTTAACACGAGAAACAGAAAAGGCAGTAATTCACTGAAAAAGAAGTAAGAGACACAGAGTTTATAGTGGTTCGGCCTACGATCAAGCCTACGTCCACTTCAACCCTTCTTTATTGCTAATATGATTACAATCCTTTACAGTTTCCTTCAATTACAATTCACTTCAAAAGACAAGTAGCTAGAAAAAGTTCAATGCAAGAGAATTCTCCGAATTCATGGTTGAATGTGTTGAATCTTATTTGAAGTTGATTGAAGCTTCTTGTGAGTTTCAAGTGTTGGAGTAAGGCTTGGTTTGAAGATGGCAGAGTCTCGATGCTTTGAAGAAAATGATCGAAAAAGTCCCCCTCATGTTGGAGCTCATGCCGTATTTATAGAGAGTTTTGGATGGAGCTATAGGTCGCGCGCGACCTAGGATATACCATAACTCGTTCGCGAGTTAGGAAGATATGAGTCACGACTTATCAGGCTCGCACCTAATCATTTGTTAGATCTCCCCTACATCTGGGAAAGCGGCTCTATTTATTCTCTAAGTATTAGGTCGTGAGCAACTTAAGTCAGGTCATAGGTTGGCAGGTCGGGCGCGACTTAAGGTCACAGTAGAACAGGGTAGTGTAGTTCCTGATCCTTTCTCAAATGAACTAAGGAGTTAGGCGACTTAAGGATAAGCCTGTTATAACTTAGGTCGTGGCCGACTTAAGTCGCGAGCGACCTAGTAGTTGTGGGACCCCCAGTCTTTGCAGAAGATGTTAGGCCGTTGTTGCTTTAGCACTTTAGGTCGCAGAGTGTTTAGGCGTTATGTCGATAACTCCATGAGTCGCTTGTTAGTTAAGTCGTTGCTCCCCTTAAGTCGCACATCTCTCTTAAGCCGTTAAGTCGTCCAACACTCTTAAGTCGTTAAGTCCTTAAGTCGTTTACCCTTTGAGTCGTTGACCTCCTTAAGTCGCTTACCCTTTGAGTCGCTGCTTCACTTCAGAAGTAAATTCGCTTAGCCCGCTTCATAGGTTAAGCCGCCAATTCCTTTGTGTCACTGAGTCGCTAAACATAGGAGTTAACATTGACGACCTAAGTTATAACAGGCTTATCCCTAAGTCGCCTAACTCCTTAGTTCATTTGAGAAAGGATCAGGAACTATGCTACCCTGTTCTACTGTGACCTTAAGTCGCGCCTGACCTACCGACCTATGACCCGACTTAAGCCGATCACGACCTAATACTTAGAGAATAAATAGAGCCCCTTTCCCAGATGCAGGGGAGATCTACCAAATGATTAGGTACGAGCCTGTAAGTCATGACTCGTATCTTCCTAACTCGTGAACGAGTTATGTTATATGCTAGGTCGCGCATGACCTATAGCTCCATCCAAAACTCTCTATAAATACGGCATGAGCTCCAATATGAGGAGGACATTTCCGATCATTTTCTTCAAAGCATCGAGACTCTACCATCTTCAAACCAAGCCTTACTCCAACACTTGAAACTCACAAGAAGCTTCAATCAACTTCAAATAAGATTCAACACATTCAACCATGAATTCGGAGAATTCTCTTGCATCGAAGTTTTTCTAGCTACTTGTCTTTTGAAGTGAATTGTAATTGAAGGAAACTATAAAGGATTGTAATCATATTAGCAATAAAGAAGGATTGAAGTGGACGTAGGCTTGATCGTAAGCCGAACCACTATAGACTCTGTGTCTCTTACTGCTTTTTCAGTGAATTACTGCTTTTTCTGTTTCCCGTGTTAACGGTGGTTCTTTCATTCAAATCTCTATTTGCATCGGGGTGTTAGCGTCTGACTTTTTACGTTAACATTTTTGGTGCTTTCACTGAGAAACCAACTCGGGATACTGTCATCGTAGCTTCACAGAAATTTGTAGAAAAGATCTCTCTAAAAACCAGGAGTTTATCTGAAATAATGGCTCCAAGAAGGAAGCACAAGTCTATTAGATCTGAGGATGTTCGCGAGACTACTGCAACCTCTCCTCCTTTAAGTCAAACAACTCCAACTGTCGGAGTTACACGAGCAGAGCTAGATGCCGTTGTATCCGGGGTACATCGGCAGATGGAAGCCCAGAATAACCTAATGATGGAAAGGTTGAATGCTTTATTTGAGGCAAACTGTCAACCGGTGTCTAAAGAGGGAAATCTTGCTGATGAAGTGCAAAATGTGGAAGGAAGAAATATCCCACAAAGGGCGGCTGATCCATTGGAAAGAACACCTCCGCAAGCCGGAGGATCGGGACCGCAACCGATTCTCCGTGAGCGACTGTCAAGGCAAAATTCGGAGAGAATGGCTGATGTTTGTCCCGCTGAGCCTCAGAATGATGAAGAGAATTTCTCAGGCATGGTTCGTCAGATTATGAAAGAAAGTATGCATAGAAATGAAGATGAGAAAGTATGGGGTTTCGCTCCGAGCAAGACTCCATTTATGGGAAAAATCCTGAAGGAAGAATTCCCAAGGAAGTTTGTCCCTCCAACTATTCCAGCTTACAAGGGAACGAGCGATCCTAATGAGTTTCTGTGTAAGTATGATTGGCACATGACGGGTGCCAGAGCCTCTGATGAAATCAAATGCCGATATTTTTCGGTATACCTGGAAGGAGTTGCTTTACTTTGGTTCACAAAGCTGCCGGTCCGATCGATAGACCAATTTTCTGATTTGACCCGGAAATTCAAGGAACAGTTTCGATTATATGCGTCAAAGGCGAAGGATATAATGTCGTTATCCAGCTTGGAGCAGAATCCTAGAGAATCCATTAGAGCTTTCCTTAATCGCTTCAATATAGCTCTGGCTGAAGTAGACAATGCGGTGCCGAGAATGATTTTGACGTACCTGATGAAGGCTATTGATAAGACAAGTGAGTTCGGGAGATGGTTGAAAATGAAGGAACCAAATTCACTTGACAAATTTTATAAGAAAGCCGATGAATTCATGCGTCTGGAGAGCCTCCAAGCACCGGCTAAGGTGGTATCGACAGGGGCTGGAAATAGTAATGCTGCTCCGAATAAGAAGGAATCTGGCAACCAGAAGAGGAGGAACGATGCCCAGAAGAAGCAAGGAGATGCAAAGAAAGGACGTCCCTTCAACTTTACCCCTCTGACTGATACCCCGGAAAACATCTACTTTGCAAACAAAGACACGGTTGAATTCCCCACACCAGCTAAGCAAAGAGTTAATGGAAGAGCTGAGAAGAGTGGAAGGTTTTGCCGGTTCCATAACCAGCCCGGGCATGGTACTAACGAGTGCCGTCACTTAAAGGAGGTAATTGAGGAACTATTGAAGCAAAACAAGCTCCAACAATATGTAAGTAGGAACAAAAATGGCCCAACCTCGTCAACTCAAGGACAACAAGTTCCTGTTCATTGTCCTGGCTCAAGTGAGAAGGCGACAGCTCATGAATCAGAGAGGTTGTTATAAATGTGGTTACAGGAGTCCCTCACCCCGCTGGCAGGAGTTGGGGCAAGATGGAAAGATACGCCCGTGCTTTGAAATACGCACCGGCAGATGAAAGTGTTTTTGTGTTAGATGATGTTGCGCCCTTGAAGCAGCAAAAAACCTTTAATGATGACATTATATTCAGTACTAGGGATTCGATGGGTGTTGAAGCTCCTACCATTGATCCTTTGGTCATCTCCGCTTTTATTGGGCCAACTACTGTGAAAAGAGTTCTGGTTGATTGTGGAGCTTCATGCAACATTCTCTTCAAGAAGACTTTTGATCAAATGAAGATTCCTATGGCTGATGTTCAAGCTTCATCACTAAAGATTGCTGGTTTTACTGGTGAGCCGAAACAACCAATTGGGACTATTGATTTGTTCGTAGAGCTTGGAGAGGGGCAGAGAAAAGTGGCTCGAAAACAGACCTTTGTTATTGTTGAAGAATTTTCTACGTACAATGCCTTCGTAGGCTGACCAACTCTGGCGGCGTATAAAGCAATTCTTGCCCCATGGTGTCTGACCATAAAATTCCCCACAGATAATGGAGTCGGTTTGGTGAAAGGGGATCAGAATGCTGGACGAGAACGTTATCTTACAGAGTTGCATGAATCGAGGAAGAGAGAAATGGGAAAACATGCGGCAGCCCCAGTCCGCATCAAAGAATCAACCTTGTAGCAATTACAGGGTGGACCCTGCACAGGCGAACATTATGGTGCACGAAGAGAGATGGATCCAAGAAAGGCCAGTGCAGGGGAAAATTGAGTGGTACCAGTTGAAGTGACAGTCCCGATACCTGTTGACCCGAAAGACCCGAAAAAAGTGTTGAATGTGGGTTCGCAGCTTAATGCAACGGTTCAAAATGTTTTGATATCATTTTTGAAAGCAAATCTGGATGTATTCGCCTGGACTCATGCCGATATGTGTGGAATATCTCTAGAAATTGCGGTGCATACCTTGAATATTGATCCAAAGTTTACACCGGTAAAGCAGAAAAGAAGAACTCAAGGTCCTGAAAGGTCAGCAGCATTGAAAGAGGAGGTTGATCGGCTCATGGAGAATGGTTTTATCAAGGAATCTACTTATCCGAATTGGGTCTCAAATCCAATACTTGTCAAGAAAGCTAATGGGAAAAGGAGAGTGTGCATTGACTTTTCAGATCTAAACAAAGCCTGCCCCAAAGACTGCTTCCCGTTACCCAGGATTGACCAGTTGGTGGATGGAACGGCAGGGTATGAATTGTTATCTTTTATGGATGCCTATTTCGGATATAACCAGATCATGATGCATGAGCCAGATCAGGAGGACACGAGCTTTATCACCGATGTTGGTCTTTACTGCTACAGAGTCATGCCTTTCGGACTTAAGAATGCAGGGGCAACTTACCAAAGACTTGTGAATGCCATGTTTAAACCGCAGATTGGCAAGACTATGGAAGTTTATGTCGATGATATGCTGGTAAAGTCAAAGAAAGCAGTGGACCACATGGATCACTTGGTAAAAATGTTCTCAATCCTCCAAAAGTACGGTATTTGGAGTAGAATCCGGAAAGTTTTTGTGTTTCATTATGAGTGCAAGGGGCGTTGAAGCTAATACTGCTCAGATAACTGCCTTAAGAGAAGTCAAAGCTTCTAGAACGAAAAAGGAATTGCAAAGTCTCAATGGAAAAGTTGCTGCCTTGAGTCGGGTTCATTTCGAAAGCTACTGATAAATGCATTCCATTCTTCGATGCTCTAAAGAAAGGAAGAAAAAACTTTGAATGGACTCCTAAATGCCAGAAAGCTTTCGATGAGCTGATTCGTCATATGGAAACGCCTCCTATACTTTCTAAGCCTGACAATGGTGAAGATCTTTTTGTATATTTGGCAATCTCGTCTCATGCCCTTAGCGCAACTTTGATACGAGAGGACGCGAAAATTCAGCGCCCAGTCTACTACATCAGCAAGAGATTCACTGGGACAGAATTGAACTATTCAAAGTTGGAAAAGCTCGCCTATTGTCTATTAATTGCATCAAGAAAATTGAGGCCATATTTCCAAGCTCATCCCATCAAAGTCCTCACCGATCAGCCCTTGAAGCAAGTCCTGTTTCGTCCTGAAACTTCGGGTCGTCTTTTGAAATGGAATATCGAACTCAGCCAATATGATATCACTTATCACCCCCAAAGAGCAATCAATGTACAAGCTTTGGCAGACTTCATTGCAGAGTGTACAGACAAAGGCGATAGTGAGGATGTGGTGACCGATAATCCTTCAATCCGGTGGAAATTGTATGTTGATGGCGCAAGAAACGATTACTATTCTGGGGCCGGGGTTGTACTCGAAACCCCTGAAGGACGGTCACTGTGTTATGCTTTAAGATTGGAATTCCCTTTGACAAACACTGAAGAAGAGTATGAAGCTCTTATTGCCGGTTTAAGAATTGCTAAAGAACTAAACATCAAGGCATTACAGATCTTCAGTGATTCACAGCTTATCGTGTGTCAAGTCAAGAAAGAGTTTCAAGCCAAAGGGGGGAACCTACCCACATATTTGTCCAAGGCCTAGGAGCTTCTTGATGATTTCGACCATTACACAATAAGCCATCTTCCCCGGGAAGAGAATACGAAGGCAGATTCCCTCGCAAAATATGCGAGCACCGGGGAAGCTCAATTATTGGGATTAGTTCCTGTAGAAGTCCTGTCAACTCCAAGCATTGATGAAATGGATATTGACTGGATCATGACTGTATCACAGGAGCGAGAATCATGGATGACTCCGATATTGGAATACCTGCACGATGGCTCTCTACCAGAAAACCCAAGGGAACGGCAAAAGTTGTTAAGAAAAGCATCCAGATTTGTAATTCAAGATGGCCGATTGTATAGGCGGGGATTCTCAATGCCATTACTCCGATGTGTGACCAAGGAAGAAGCTGAAACAATTCTAACTGAGGTACACAGAGGAGGGTGTGGAGAGCATTCAGGGGGTCAAACTTTAGCGAAGAAAATTCTTCGTTATGGGTAATTTTGGCCGGATAATAATCGTGATGCCGCGAGTTAAGCCGAAAATGTGACCGATGCCAGAGATTTGCAAAAATCCCTAGAGCACCTTCCACTGAGATAATGCAGATGGTCAGTCCATGGCCATTTGCTATTTGGGGAATGGATCTCATCGGGCCTTTGCCAACTGCAAAATCCTGAATCAGATATGCTATTGTTGCTGTGGATTATTTTACTAAATGGGCTGAATCTGAACCCTTAGCCACTATTACCTCTAAGAAAATGATAAACTTTGTAACTAAGAATATCATTTGCAGGTATGGAGTGCCTCAAAAGATAATCACGGACAATGAAACCCAATTTGAAAGTGAAGAGTTCCAAGATTTTTGCAAAAAAATTCAAGATCCATAAAAGTTTCTCAGCAGTGGCTCATCCGCAAACAAACGGGCAAGTGGAAGCAGTAAACAAAATTATCAAATCAACCATTAAAAAACAGCTGGAAAAAGCAAAAGGTGGTTGGGTCGATAAACTTCCGCTAGCACTATGGGCATGTAGAACTACGCATAAAACTGCGACGGGGCGCACTACATTTTCATGGGCATATGGATCAGAGGCAATGATTCCGGTAGAAATAGAGGTCCCTTCACATAGAAGAATCCATTTTAGTCAAGCCGAAAATGAAAAGCTGCAGCTTGAAGCCCTTAACTTCCTTGATGAGAAAAGGGAAGAAACCGAACTCAGAACTACAGCTCACCAGCAAAGAATAGCCAGGCACTTCAATTCCAATGTTCGCCGACGCAGCTTTGAAGTGAAGGGTCTAATTTTAAAAAAGAATTATGACACCTACATGCGTACTTGGACCAAACTGGGAAGGGTCGTATGTCATAGGCCAAAAACTTCTTGATGGGACATTCAAACTTGTAACTGTCGAAGGAGACCCAATTCCAAGAGCTTGGAACAGCAATAATTTGCGCCCATATTTTACTTAAAGGCTTTAATGAAATATTGTAAAAGAATGATGAATGTATGATTCTTGTAATGAAAGCCGTTGTAAATTTAGTGCAAGTGAATAATAAGAGCTATAAAGTAGATGTAGGCCCAGTTCTTGGTCGAACCACTATAAATCTTGTGTTCTTTACTATTATAGACTGCTTTGTTTTATTTCGACATATAAAATACGTTAATTGTGTTACTAAAATGTCGATTTAATAATGCAGGCCATAAAAACAAAGCTTACCATCGCAAGACCAAGCGATCTCCGACATCACCCAGCAAGCAAACGCTAAACCGTTCAAAATTTCCATACTCAAATCTTACGAAAGAAGTGCTTCGAACAAAAGTTAGCGATGTGGCTGGAAGTGGGCCATTTCTAACTAACTGTGAATGTTTGTACAAACGAGCATTCGGTTAAATAGCATGTGTCTACCACCACAAACTCACTTAACTATGAAGTATATTTCTATGGATAAGGAAAATTGTTGGAAACTAAAAACGGATGATATTTGGAAAAGATAACAGGGATCGCCGATATGAGTAGATGGCAAACGGACATGGGCGGGCAAGCATCAAACAGCAAAAGACCTCTTCGAAGGCACAAGCCCTCTTCGGAAGCACAACTCTTCGGAGGATAAAGACCTCAAACGGGGCATGCCAGAAGATTTCTCAACATGGTATGGAATGATCGGAAGCAGCTTCCCAACAGGAAGGCAAAGCGCTTGTTTATTAGTTGAGACAGTTTGCGTAGACAAGCGTCCAAGTAACTTGCGTCCGCCCCGTGAGTCCATGAGACGACCAGAGGCACCTTCCTAAGTGGAAGGTAAGGCGCTCGTTCACTAGTTGAGACAATCTACGTAAACAAACGTCCAAGTAACTTGCGCTCGCCGCGTGAATCCAACCAACCATGAGGAAGAAACTTCCAGGCATCTTCGGAGGCACACATCTCACCAAGATCTGAAATAAAACTTCACAAGTGCTGAGATGTGAAAAGCCCTCTTCGGAGGCCCATTTCACCATAGTTGAAATGCCAAAAGACCTCGAGCGGGCCTCGCCAGAAAAAGAGAGTTCTTTCTCAACATAAAGTTACGGACTGATCGGTGGCATAGGACACTTGTGTCCGCCCCGTGAATCCATCCAACTAAGAGAAAGAAACTCCAAACATCCAGGTAAAAGCCCTACTCAGAGGCACACATTTCACCGTGATCTGAAATAAAACTTCACATGAGTCAAAATGTGAAAAGCCCTCTTCGGAGGCCCGCTTCCCAGCGAACAGGGAAAAGATAAAAGCCTCTCCCAAGAGGCAGAAACAAAAAGCCCTCTTCCCAGAGGCACAATCAAACAAAAAGCCCTCTTCCCAGAGGCACAATCAAACAAAAAGCCCTCTTACCAGAGGCACAAGCAAGTCAAAGCCCACTTTACCGCGAAAGAAAATTCACTCAAAATAAAAGTGATTTTCTCCAAAAAGCGAAGTGTAAAAACTTCGCAACAAAAAAAAAAGAAAAGAGAAAAAACTCCTTTAAAATGAGGCACATCCTACTAAATACAAAAAATATTTCCTTAAAATGGAAATATTATCCTATAAAGTACAGATGCAAGCCTCCTTCAAATGGTAAAGCTGCTCTCTAAAGAAAGAGTATAAGTCTTCTCGAAAAAGAGGAATTGTTCTCTAAAAAACTTTGCCAATGTGAAAGAGATTGCAATAAACCATGGTATGGGGCAGCACACCATAAGTACAAGAATGGAAACAATGCTCAAACAACATACCATAGGCTCACTGCAATATCACACAAAGGAAACGAGGAACTTGTATAAAATAAAGAATAAATGTATTCTCAAATACAGATAGAAGTTTCTATAGGTAAAAGGAACATTTTATTCAATACTACGAAAATTTTATACAGGTACATGTTTCAGGATAAAGAAAAGCGGGGGCT
This sequence comes from Allium cepa, assembly GCA_030765085.1. NCBI lineage: Eukaryota > Viridiplantae > Streptophyta > Magnoliopsida > Asparagales > Amaryllidaceae > Allium > Allium cepa. Next base: position 601,674,467 of record CM060945.1, on the reverse strand, counting down.
GGTACCCGCACAATCTCCGGCCAGTACATGCAAAAAAGCAAAAAGTAAAGTAAAGTAGGGAAAGCGGGGCTCATCACTTCTTTCTCCCACCACCTTTAGAGCCTTCACCAGGTTTAATAGGAAATTTTTCAACCCGGCTTGGGAGAGTTGGGGGAGAAGGAGAGAGAGCTAGTGCTGGATCAACTTCCGTTTCCTTTTCTGTAGCAGAAATGCTTCTCCCTTTCTTCTTTGAAGTTGTACGCTTCCTCCTCCTTCTTGAAGAAGACTCACTTCCTTGGGTGACAAGAGCAGAAAATTTTATGTCATCAGAAAGGGTTCGCTCCGGAGACACTTCACCTCCTTCAAGTTTTTTGGCCTTCTACTCCTGCGTGGCGGCTGGATCGTCCAAGTCTTGAGGGGCTCCTATTAATTCTTCCTGCGATCCCGGCTGGGATGTAGGAGTAATTTGAAAGGTTGGAGGAGGAACAGCTGGAGGAGGAGAAGTTTCTATGACACTGGGCGTTTTCACTGCAGAAGAGAAGCAAAAAATATTAGTATCTCCCACGAAGAGAGGAGATAACGGCTCATCGAGTTTTAAGTAATAAGCAATGAGTTCATCAAGCTCGGCCGAAGCAAATGTGTAATCCACTTGACCTAGTTCGACGTTAATATTACCTGGAGAAGTGGGCTTCCTAATGTCAACTTCATAAGCTTGTTCTTCGGTGCTCTCTTCGCCTTCATCTCCACCCTGTGCACTTGTAATCTCAGTTATAACTTTCGCAGGGGAGGGAGAATGGGAACCGGAGCCTGTGATGTTAATGTCGGCCGAAATTGAAGGAGGGACAGGGGCAATTGATGGTGCTTCTTTCATCATCCTAGCACGCTCTCTAGCGAGTTGCTCTTTTCCTCTGGCAAGGGCAGCACAAGCTCCGTCATCCAGGTAATGTGCCTCGAGTTCTTCTTCGGCATACCCAGCATCTTTAAGCATATCAAGCGCAGCTTCCCATACTTCAGCCAAAGTGATTTCATATTTGGGGCCCAAAAATGCTAGACTGCCACGCCCTAGGACACTTTGCAAGTAGAAATCGAATAATGTCGAACTGACCTCGGCTTTGGTGGCTTGATGAGCTTCTTCAGCTGCAATTTTACCGGCAACAGCCTCATCACGCTCTTTCTCAACTATAGCAAGTCGAGTTTTCAACGTCTCAATTTCGAGGTTCTGAGAGCTGGTCTGTTGTCGCAACTGTGCAACTTCAGCGCGATAATCTTCTATAACCTTTTCCTGCCGCATGATTTTATCTTCGGCCTCTCGTTGGCTAGCTTGAGCATCCCGCACTTGCTGCAGAAGCACACTTTCCCTTTGAGAATAGGAAGTGGAGGACGTAGCAAGCTCCTCTTTAAGCTTTCCAACATCTGCTTCAAGCTTTTCATTATAAGCAGCGATGCTCCTCATCTCTACGTCATGTTGATCAAGAGTCTTTTGCCATTCGGATTTATCATTCTCGATGGTCAACTTAGCCTAAAGGTTCGCACGGTTCACTCTCTGGAGTTTGTTAACAAGTTTCTGCCAATTCGACATTCTCTCAATATCAAGCTTGACGGCGTCAAGATTTCGCAACATGGCTGGTTTGTCGATTAGAACTAGATCAAGATCAAAGCGAACTCCCTTCAAGCACCAGTTTGGAAATCGACTTTGAAGAGTAGCTGGGCCTGTCCGACCTGATATGAGGGCCTGCCAATGATCGTCTGAAAGTCGGTACGAGCGAGAGCGGGGAATTGAGGAGGCACCGAAGCAATGGGCTCTTTAGGAATGTCAGATGATGACTTTTCATCGTGCTTGGTCCGTTTGCTCGAACCTTCGGCGGCGTGGCTTTTTTCCTTTGTCGTCATGGGATTTCCGTTTAAGGGAATCATCCTCTCTGTGGGAAGAGTCATGACGTTCTTCCCTTCTCCCGTACCGTTCTTCATATGCTCTTCTCTCCTGAGCTTTTCGAGCAGCCCTCTCCTCATCAGTTTCCCTATGAAGGGGAAGATAGCGCCTGTAATCATATGGACTGTGCCTGCCATACTGCTTAAAGTCATCATAATACGAGCCACTTCGCCCCATTGAAGAACCTGAGATTGATAAAGAAGCATAACTTGAGAATTTTCAAATTGCAAGGAGTAAAGTGCATATCAGTGCCAATAAATCCTATGTGTGTGTGGTGTGTGCAAACTACATGCGCCGAACTACGAACCGCTCCTCGGTTGGGGGATGGTGACAGATTTTACTGCCAATGTTGATTCTTGAGCTGGAGGAGTTTGTTGAAGAGCAGACGTCGCTTCAACCACTGGAGATACAATTTTAGCAGCGGACAGATCATCTTTAAAGTGTTCTTGAGACGCAACCATGAAGTCGCTCAACCCTTCGAAAGTGTCATTACCACTGTGTTCAACAGGGCTCTTCACCTCAACTCCTTAATCAGTAGTTTTCCCGGTTTGTTGAAGATCTTCTTCTTCTTCAATAACTGGGGCAAGAGCAAGTTTACAAGATGGTCCCGCAATGACAGTTGAGTAGAAGATTTTACCAACGAAGCCTCAGTTGTAAGTTCCTTCGGTACGGGTTCGTAAGTAGAAACTGGGGCATCTAATGCCTTAGCTGGGGAATCAGGGACTTCGTGAGGTTGTATAGAGCGGGAAGAATGTAGAAGTCCAAACAGATGTAGAAACTCATCCTTCAACAAAAAATTTATACTCCTTTCCTCAGCAGCCACGGCATTCAGTCTTTCAAAAATTTGCTTGTGGCCTGGATCTCTAGAGGGGGGAGGAAATGCTGAAAAAGGTAAGAGTAAAATTAGCACTTAGCAACTCAGACCTCAAAAAGCTCAAGAATGGAAAAAATAAGAAGCAGGCAATCTTACTTCCTACTCTCCAGATAGCATAAAACCCTGGGAGGCAGCAAAAAAAGAAAAACTGATTCAAGAAGCCATGTGCGCTTTCGGAAAGATCGGTAATGAGTTTTCGATTCGTAGCGCTTCTTACAACAGTAATGGAGGGATGATCTTTATTCTTAGCAAATGAGCATAAGTAGCAAATTTCTTCGAAGCTCGGCAAACGGTCAAGAGTTCTCCTAAATAAAACACATAACCCCATCAAGATAGCATAGCCATTGCGATGTAGTTGAAATGGAGTGATGGTCAACCGAAGGAGAAGCGTTCGAAGAAAATCGTTAAAAGGAGGAATTGCTCCACTTAGCACATCTGGCGATTGACTGCTACAAAATCATAAGGTGGATTATCGGCAGTACCACTCGGCCCGGGAAGTAGATCATTACTCTCAGCAAGGCCAAATTGAATGCGTAACTGGTTAAATGCTCTCTGGGTTAAGGTAGTCGGAGTTCTTTCTGGAGGATTCACTTCGGGAATAGCTGACGGAAAAGTCTCTCCAGCTTAAGCTACCACTTCTTCTTGATGTGAAACCATTCTACATAAACAACCGGATATTCAAACATGAAGGTGCATGTTTCCTAAATGTGTGAAGTGCTGTGTAGAGCTAACAAAGCAACAAGAAAATATAATGGAAATTAAACATGTGTCAATTGCAATATTTCAAGACTTGTCGCTTTAAGTCCAAATACAAGTGCAATATTAATGCAAACAAATTGACTTTAGTTGATTAACATTGTTTTAATGCTTCACTTGAGTTTGTTGATTCACAGCATTTCATATAATTTCTTTAAGTTAATTATCCATTATCGACTAATCTGTCATTTTATGTGGGCAATCAGTGGTAGTATATTCGCCCTAGTTTTCTACAAATGTTGTATTTAACAGGTTATTAGCATCAAATTTGGTATAATCTGTTAAGAAAGCATAGCAAAGTCATGCAAGTTATTTCGACAGTTTAAAGTTCGAGTTGAAAGTACAATCAAGTTCTATCAACATCTCGAAGTTTTCAAGTTTTGTTCAAGCCATTTAGTCGCAGTCTAGAAGTTCTCTAAGTCCTAAGTTGTTCACGACTTAACAGGATGGGTTGAGATTGATCTAGGCTGGAAGAAACAATTCGGCAGTGAAAAATTGTCCAAGTGCTGAGTCATCCACGACCTAAAGGTTAAAGTCGTCCACGACCTAAAGGTTAAAGTCGTCCACGACCTAAAGGTTAAGTCATCCATGACCTAAAGTTTAAGTCGTTCACGACCCAAAGGAAAAGTCGCGTTAAGGACCTAGAGGCTAAGTCGCTCATACGACCTAGAGGTTAAGTCGCAAAAATTGTCAGATCGGCCAAATCTGCTAAGTCGCGGGGATCTTTAAGTCGCCTGGGTTCCTTAGATCGTTTCTGGATGATGCAGCGATCCAAGGCTATCTCCCGTTGGAACCAATAAGCCCTACTACTCAACAATTACACTTTGCCACGTGTTTATCCACCATTGTGTCGTTTGAAGCACCATGTCTAAACCCAAAATCCACTAACCCGTTAACCAAGTGTTTCTTCGTCTCCTCCAAACATCTAAGATCCCATCACCTCCTCCAAATTTCCAGAAACTATTGCTAACTACACGAATTCAAACACTTGCCAAATAACTCCATAAGATCCTAAGCCGATTCATTTTTTAAGGCAATTGCCAACAGTCGACGATGGTCAGAGGACGAATCAGGGTGTAATCTCACAGCATGGAAACAAAAACTGTATTGAAATGGTTATGGAGGGGTTGGTGGCAAATATAATGGAAAGATGATCGGAATTACCTAAACCTGATGTTGAAATAGCGGTCAAGGATGAAAAGAGGAGGATTTTGTGTTAACTTTTGAGCTCGGATGCAACAATGGTCGTAGAATGATAAGCAATAAAGTAAAGAGGGAGAAGCGACTTAACGACTTATATTGGAAGTAGAGGAGAAGATGGATGGACGCGCGAGTAAACAAGCTTCTTGAGTCGCCCACGACTTAGGGACTAGATCGAAGCATACGACCTACGACCTAGGCATGTACTTCGAGGGGCAAATGTTAACTCCTATGTTCAACGACTCAGTTACACAAAGGAATTGGCGGCTTAACATATGAAGCGGGCTAAGGGACTTAACTTCTGAAGTGAAGCAGCGACTCAAAGGGTAAGCGACTTAAGGAGGTCAAGGACTCAAAGGGTAAACGACTTAAGGACTTAACGACTTAAGAGGGTTTGACAACTTAAGGACTTAACGGCTTATGAGGGATGAGCGACTTAAGGGGAGCAGCGACTTAACTAATAAGTGACTCATGGAGTTATCGAGCTAACAGCCTAAACACTCTGCGACCTAAAGTGCTAAAGCAACAGCGACCTAACATCTTCTGCAAAGACCAGGTTCCCACAACCACTAGGTCGCTCGCGACATAAGTCGGCCACGACCTAAGTTATAACAGGCTTATCCCTAAGTCGCCTAACTCCTTAGTTCATTTGAGAAAGGATCAGGAACTACGCTACCCTGTTCTACTGTGACCTTAAGTCGCGCCCGACCTACCAACCTATGATCTGACTTAAGTCGCTCACGACCTAATACTTAGAGAATAAATAGAGCCGCTTTCCCAGATGCAGGGGAGATCTACCAAATGATTAGGTACGAGCCTGTTAACTCGTGACTCGTATCTTCCTAACTCGCGAACGAGTTATGGTATATCCTAGGTCACGCACGACCTATAGCTCCATCCAAAACTCTCTATAAATACGGCATGAGCTCCAAATGAGGGGGGCTTTTCCGATCATTTTCTTCAAAGCATCGAGACTCTGCCATCTTCAAACTAAGCCTTACTCTAACACTTGAAATTCACAAGAAGCTTCAATCAACTTCAAATAAGATTCAACACAATCAACCATGAATTCGGAGAATTTTCTTGCATCGAAGTTTTTCTAGCTACTTGTCTTTTGAAGTGAATTGTAATTGAAGGAAACTATAAAGGATTGTAATCATATTAGCAATAAAGAAGGATTGAAGTGGACGTAGGCTTGATCGTATGCCGAACCACTATAAACTCTGTGTCTCTTACTGCTTTTTCAGTGAATTGCTGCTTTTTCTGTTTCCCGTGTTAACGGGTGGTGCTTTCATTCAAATCTCTATTTGCATCGGGGTGTTAGCGTCTGACTTTTTACGTCAACACAGTTAAAGGCGTGAAATATGAAGGTTTTAAGAAGCGAGGTTTCTTCACATCCTTCTGTTTCTTCCTGCCATTATTCTCCCTTTTCTGACTTCCGGCCCCTTTTTTAGTAGGGGCAGCAGTGTTATTCTTGACTTTTGTCAATGCTACTTCAGCCGGTGCATGAAGGTTTTCCAAGCCATGAACTCATCAGCTTTCTTGTAGAATTTCTTAGGTGAGTTTGGTTCTTTCATTTTCAGCCACTTCCCAAATTCACTCGATTTGTCGATTGCCCTCATCAAGTATGTCAAGACCATTCGTGGCTCTGCATTATTCACTTCAGCCAAAGCTATGTTGAAGCGGTTCAAAAAAGATCTAATAGATTATTCGGGATTCAGTTCCAGGCTGGACAGTGACATAATATCCTTCGCCTTTGAAGTACAACCTAAATTGTTTTTTAAACTTTCGAGTTAAATCAGAGAACTGGTCTATAGATTGGACTGGTAGCTTTGTAAACCAAAGTAAAGCCACTCCTTCCAAGTATATCGGAAAGTGCCGGCATTTGATCTCATCCGATGCCCGGGCACCAGTCATGTGCCGGTCATACTTGTACAAGAATTGATCAGGGTCACTTGTTCCCTTATAAGCAGGGATGGTAGAAGGAACAAACTTCGTTGGAAATTCTGCTTTCAAAATCCTTTCAGTGAATGGAGTCTTGCTCGGAGCGAATCCCCGTTCTTTTTCAACTTCTTCTCTCTGCATGCTCTCTTTCATAATTTGTCGAACCATTCCAGAGAAGTATTCCTCATCATTTAGAGGCTCTGCAGGATAGACATCAGCCATTTTCTCGGAACTTTGTCTTGACAAGCGTTTGTGGAGGGTTGGCTGCGGCCCTGATCCTCCAGCTTGGGGAGGTGTCTCTTCAACGGGGCCAGCTGCCCTTTGAGGAATATTTCTTGCTTCATTATTATGAACATCATTCGCAAAGTTTTGTTTATTACTCACCGGTTGATGGTTAGCTCCGAGCAAAGCGTTCAACCTTTCCAACATTAAAGTACTTTGAGCTTCCATTTGCTGATATAGCCCAGAAACTACAGCATCTGATTCCGCTCGTGTAATTCCAACACTTGGAGCTGTTTGACTTAATGGAGGAGAGGTGGCCGTATTCTGTTGGGCATCACCGGATCTAGCAGATCTACACATTCTTCCAGGAGCCATTATCTCTGAAAGACTTTTGGTTTTGAGAGAGATTCTTTCAACAAACTTTTGCAAAGCAATGATGAAAACAGCCTGAGTTCAATTCTTAGTGAAAGCACCAAAAATGTTAATGCTAAAATTGAACGCTAACACCCCGGTGTAAGTAGAGATTAAGTTAAAGAACCAACCGTCAATAAAGGAATTAGAAATAAGTAGAAAAGTCACAGAAAAAATAGTAAAGGGACAACAGTTTTATAGTGGTTCGGCTTCAAATTAAGCCTACGTCCACTTTAATCTTTTTTGTTGCTTAATCGATTATAACTTTACAACAATCTTCGATTACAACACTACTAAGATAAATAACTAGAACTCCGATGTAGAAGAAATCTTTGAATCCATGTCGAATGTGTTAGATTTCTTCTTGAAGTTCGTTGAAATGTCTTTCGTGTTTGATGTGTCAAGTGAGTCGAGAAATCAAAAGTTTATAGACGTTCCAGAAATGAGCCAAAAAGTCCCCTCTTTGGTGGTGTAGGCACGGTATTTATAGGAGATTTTTGGAGTAAGTCGTAGGTCGTAGGCGATCTAGGGGCAGGCCGCAAGTCATGAGCGGCCTAGGGGTCTGGTTAGCTATGTTATAGGTCGTGGGCGACCTAGGGGTTAGGTCGTAAGTCGCGAGCGACCTAAGGGATACGAGCTATGGCTCATTTTGGTTGCACTTGGTCTCCTTGAACAAACTGGTAGGTCGTAGCGACCTAGGAGAGAAGCGGCATAAGAAGTTGGCTCGGTGGACTTAGGTCATGAGTGACCTAGTGAATAGGTAGTATGTACGCGACCTTACTTTATCTTTAGGTCGCTAACTCGCTTCATGCTTTAGGTCGCTAACTCGCTTAAGCAGCTAGGTCGCATAAATAGTTAGGTCGCTAGGGGCCATTAGGTCGCTAACTCGTTGTTGGTCTTGCATCCATGTTAGCTCGCTTATTCTCCAGATTGTTAGGTTGCTGGACCTTCTAACCCGTTAGGTCGCTGAGTTGCTTTATTCTTTAGCTTGGTAGGTCGTTGCCTTCATGGAATCACTAGGTCGTTAACTCATAGATCTTTAACCCGTAGAATCTCTAGAGTCTTTAGATCATTAAGTCGTTAGGTCGCTATATGCTTAGGTCGTTAGATTGTTTATCTCATTAGGTCGTTAGGTCGCTTCGAGTGTTTGAGTCGCTGTCCAGAATGATATTAACATAATATATATCTGAATATATATATAAAGGATCTTATGAGGATTTTAGATAGGTTTTAGGAACCTTTGGATTTTGAAAAGCAGTTGATTTTTTTGGGTAAAATCAATATGAGAATTTGGAAAGGCTCTTGATTTTTTTTGGGTAAAATCAATATGAGAATTTGGAAAGCCTAGTTTGAGAATTACCAATTTTGGAATAATCGATTTTGTATAAAGGAGCTTTGTATGAGATCATACTAGGTGTATGATATGAAGATACTATATGTGTACAGTATAAAATGATTTGATGATGACTCTGTGGAAAAAGGCGCTCCCTTGAAATGAACTTCTCAAGAGTGCCACCGGGTGGTGCTGCCTTGATCCCCAAGGGGGGTTTCTAAAGTTGATCCTGCGAGGAGTCCAGACAAAACTAGTTCCTGGGGATTACGAGTAGAGTATACCATAGTGAAAGTCGTGCGCGCCGTTGAGAGCCAACATTCTGCGTTTGATTTATATCAGTAGACTGCGACCTATGTAGGAGTGGAGAAGTTCCATTTCGATAGCGAAAATCAGAGGTCACAGAGAGCCTGTAGTTGCATGGACTTTTGCTGCGATGGCAACGTAACCCTGGGATGTAACTGTGATCTGTCGTGGGTTCCATGGCGTAATCGAGAGGCCGTAGAGAGCCTGCACTTACATGGACTTTTGTTGCGATGGCAACGTAACCCTGGAATGTAACTGCGACCATGGATGGGGACGATCATTTCCAAAGCATTCTCGCCAAAGATATTTCCTCTATTTTCAAAAACTGTTTTCTATATTTTCAATAAAATTATTTTCCAAGTATTTTCATTAGATGTTGAAAACGAGTTTACCAAGTACTTATAGACTTTCAGTCCTATGCTTGATCAACGTATGACTGAATTTCTATGAGAACAAGGATGGACTGGTTGAGACATCGAGTTATAAAAGTATTTTTATAAAAACTATTTTAGTAATATTATATAGATTTTTAAAGTGTTTTAAAAATGATCATCGAAAATTTATCTGATTTTAAGCATTTTAATAAATTCTGGCTTCGTTCCTTTTCTGTGACGAAAAGATTCAAAGAGGGGAGGAATGTAGTAACCCGAATTCCTGGGCTTTGTAATTAATAATATAATTGGGTTAATTAATAGAAATACTAAATTTATGGATTGAATGAATGAATCTGATCAAATAAATATTTATATTTGTAATTGTGTTGTATATATATATACATAGATTTTTAACAGAATTATTATATACAACAAGTTGGATTTGTATTTGTTTAAAAATATGTTATGTAAAATTTATTTGAAATTTAATTTGAATTTGGATATTTGAATTGAATTCAAAAGATATATATATATATCTTAAATTGTACTTTGGTTTTAAAAAGAAAATGTATTTTTATTTGATTTTATTGAGGACATAAATTGTTTGTATTATTTTCCTTTTTTTAAAAAAAATAAAGCAATTTATTTATAAATTAGGATATGTATTTATAAATTAGAAAATTTATTATCAAGGTATTTATTAACAAAGAAATATATTAATAAATTTGGATATTATATAAAAGCTTTTCAAATCAATTTAAAAATAAATGAAAATACACAAATACTTATATTAGCATATAAATTGGTAAAAAACATATACATATATAAATACTAAATATAATTTATCATAAAAATTACAAATGTAAGTGTTTAGATCAAGGGAAATAACAAGTGTAACAAATCTAGCATAAATCAACAAGTGTCACAATTTTCCTAATATTTTCTTTTATTTTTAAAATCATAAACTTGGCTATAATGATATATATACATCCTCTTTCAATTCTTTTTATTTTTCATCTTTTGAAACAAAGGAAATAAAAATTTGAAAATTGCAAATCGGTAAACTAATTCACAAAACCTGGGCAGATCAAAGCAAAATCATATTCAAAGTAATTTTAAAACTGGAAATCTCAAGTCTTGGAAGCAATGGTAATTATAGTGATTCAAACTCAAAAACTGAAGTAATCAAAATGCAAGATCAAGATCAAAGGATAAAACTCTGACCTGAAGCAATCAAGTTTTCAAAGCAAACAAATTCAGGAACAAAACATCAATTAATCAACAAGCCTCAATGTTGATAGAAACAGTCCAGATCATGATCTCTGTTATCTTCTTTTACAGATGAGCAAACCCAGTTTCTTGCCTGTCGCATGCTATAATTTTTGAAACAAAGTATGATGAGTAGTTTGTGTTTATTTATATTGAATTGAATGTATATATATAGAGGATTTTATAGCATGCAAGTTTTGAATACAAGATAATCACTCTGTACTAGTTTTACAGTTTCCAAAAACCTGACCAAATCTATATATTCTTTTACCTGATTTATTTTAAACATTGATTTGGATTCAATATATTTCCAAAGGATATAAACAAGTATATCTACAAGTATTGTGTTTTTATTCCATTTTCTTTTAAATTATACCTAAGGAAAATAAATAAGAAGTTAAATATTAAAACAATTAAGACATTTTTAAATATAAATAAAATTGAAGATATTTAATAAATACTTATAAAAAAATATTGATACATAGAATTACAAATGTAAACTTTGTATGCATGCAAGTTGACATGTGTAAACTAAAAATAACATGCATTTACAAACGGTCTTAGTATTGTTTAAGTTATTAAAAAAAGAAAACTCTTGCATTTCAAAACTAAAGTTAAAATCAATTGCAGATTAAAATCAAATTTTATCCAAATTCCTCAAGGATCAGGCTGAAGTAAACTAGCAGCTGCAAATTTCAAACTTCAACTCCTGGTTCTCTGATTCCTCTGTTAAACTGTATATGGTGAGTAAGCTAAATTTAAAATTGTTTAACTTATTTATATGTGATAAATGTTAGAATTAACATTGTGGAGTATGGATGAATTTATCTGTGCATGTTGTCATAAAGATGAATACATGTTTATATGAATAGAGATATTGTGAGTAAAGTAAAAAAATTAAACAGTTTTAAGCAAAATTTCAGAATTCCTCTGTGAAAGCAGAGTATAGCCAGGTGAATAAATAATTTTTGTTTAAAGAAAAGGTTTTAAGTGTGTTTAGAACTTTGCTGCATGTAGTAAATTTTTAAGCAAATTGTAAAAAATGTTTGCTTGAGTGTTTTATATGCTTTCTTTTGTATATATATCAATATATCTGAGAGCAGGTATGAGCATCAGTGAATTTGCTCTGTTCTTCACTCCTAGTTTTTTTCAAAAAAAGAGAAGGAAGGAATTTTTTACCGCTCTTCATCTGATACTCTTTAGGATCCAATATATAAACCAAATCAGTTTGTTGTATCAAGATAACAATTTTAAAAATATTTCCAAGTTTTAATCTGAAGCCAATTTAACGAAATGGGAAGAAGAACAGTAAAATTATAATACTCATCAAAATCTCAACATTTGTAACTTGTTGTATCAGGGTTATGATCAGATTTGTTATCGAATTTTAGGATTTTTAAAACTGAAATCTTGCTTTTTAAGATAGTATTTCGAGAAATATTTTGGAATGGTCAGAATTTGGGTTTTAGCAATTGCTGGTGATCGGCATGATAGTGTTTATCGAAATTGTGTCTGGAGGAGGTAGGGGTAGTGGTGATTGATGGAAAAATACTCAGAATATTTCTCTGATGACGTGGAGGTTAATCGATATGAATTTAGGGTTTTAGCACTGGATTTGGTCGAGAGGAATTTTTGGTTTGTGTGTCATCTGGGAAGCATCGGAAGCAATCATAGGTAGGGGAAATTGTTGTAGAAGGTCGTGGTGTTGCTCGGGCTTGGTGGTATGGATGATGGTGGTCAGAATTAGGAAGGCCGTGGGATTATCGGTGACCAGTTTTTTTCCAGGGTGGATCGATCGAGAGATTTCCGATACCGTGATTGATTAAGTTATCCGAGGGGTTCGATTGATTGAGGATGTCGAAGATGACTTGCTGATGGAAGTCACGGATGTTGGAGCCTCGCCAACGATCGGTGCACGTGCACCATTTCTGTGTACTGGAGTTTTTATTTTGGGACGTTGGCTTATCTTGAGTTGTGATCCGAAGTAGAGTAGGGTTTTACTCGAGTATTGCTTCGTGTTGATTCACGCGAGTGTTTTGAGTATATCGGTTTTTTTTAAATTTAAACAGTTTTTCTTTCAAAAGAGAGAAGGGAAGGATGGGCTCGGGCTTAGGTCGGGCCATTTCATATTCGCCTCGGGTCTGGTGATTTTGGTTGAAACAAGATAAGGTTTATTTAAAACAATTTTGTTAAAGTCAGATTTTTGCAATGATAAAGAATTTGGTAAAATACAATAGCATAGACTAAGTTTTCAAAACAAAAAAATGATCTAGTTCCAAAGAAAAGCAGGTTAGTATGATCTAGTAGTGAGGTATATTAAAATTAATAAGTTTTCATAAGAAATGTTAACCAAGTTTTCAAAGTTAATTTATTTAAACGATTTTTTTAAAGCAATGGCTTATATAAATTATGAATTAGATTGAATATGTAATAAATTCCTAAATATTTTTCAAAGAAAATTTGATGTTGTAATTAGGTAAGTAATTAAAGGAAAAGGGTTTATCGTTTAATTAATTTAGTGATCTTGGTTAATTAGTGGATTATTTATTTATTAATTAATTATAATAAGTGATTAAGGGTTAGTTAATTAATGAATTAATTTAAAGGATAATTAATCAGTGTAAGTAATTATAGAATAATTAATTTGAGTAATTAAATTAAAGATGAATGCAATTAATGTAAATGGGCGAAGGTTAATTAATTTGTGTAATTAATTAAAGGTTAATTACTTAATGTAATTAAAGTATAATTAATCAAGGATAATTAATTAAAATGGATAATTAAAGGATGATCGATTAAGGGTTTGTAATTAACTGTATTTTTTTAATAAGTAAGGTTAAAGTGATTAATTAATTTAATTAGGAATTGTTGACTAATTCATCTTGCTTATGAATGATTGGTTGATATTTCTGATATGAAATGTTTGTGATATGATATGTTATCTTGAAAAGTGATTATGTGTAGCTGTAGATAATGAATTGCGATGTAAAAGGTGACACCTTGTAATTGAAGTTTGAATTGTGTTTCACTTGAATATTTTGAGATAAGATGGTATTGGATTCGAAGAGACCGGAGTCGGGTATTAGTAAATACCCGAAACCACTTGGATTCTTTATAGATTGATATGTGAAATAAATCGGCTGAGGAGGAATGGTTTAAGTAGATTGCACCCTTTAATCTAAGTTTGGGTACTGAGAAATTGATGTGTGAAATAAGTAATGTCTATAACAACTTGTGAAATTGTAAATTGATATAAGTTACCTGGGTTTATATAAGTTGTATGCTTTTGTATTCTACATTAGGTGGGTTTACTTACGCTGGTTTCCAGCCTGACCCGGGTGTTACTTTGATGTAATGCTCGGGTCAGACCGAGTATTACATATTTTCAGGTAAGGACGTTCTGCAGCTCAGGAGGCGAGCTGAATGAAAGGAACGTATTGGATCTTTCGGCTGCGATATATTATAGTTTATCTAGGACAGATTCCTTTAAACTGTCCATTGTTGTGTAATAGTTGTAACTCTGATGTATAAAAATATAAGTGCAATGATACAGATCTTCTTTGTAAAACTATTATTTATGTGATATTATATTTTATCTGTTGCGAATGTGAGATTCTGAGTTTGAGTTTTCCATGTCTTCTTCTTTCTCTTTCTTCTTTTCACTAACTATATGGAATTTTCGGGATCGAAAGTTGACACTTGTTGTAAAATCCGTCATCACCCCCCAACCGAGGAGTGGTTCGTAGTTTGACGCACGTAGTTTGCACGTTACACACACTTAGGATTTTTCGGCACTTATGTGCATTTTGCTTCTTTACTACAAAGATTCTTAAGTTTTGTCTCTTCTTCACTTTCAGGTTCTCCAATGAGGCGAAGTGGCTCATATTACGATGACTTCCAGCGCTATGGAAGACGTGGCTCTTATGACCCCAAGAGGTATTTTCCTGCCTCCTGGGAGACCGACGAAGAAAGAGCTGCAAAAAAAGCTCGTAAGAGGCGTGCTTATGAAGAACGCTACGGGAGAAGGGATGACCAACATGATTCTTCCCAGAGAGAGGATGATTCTCACAAACGAAAATCTCGTGATGACAAAGGAAAAAGTCATGTCGCTGAAGATCCGAGTAAACGGGCCAAACTTAGCGAAAAGGCAGCATCTGAAATTTCTGAAAAGCCCGCTGCTCCCATCTCTTTGGAAGTCCCTTCCAGCTCTCCTACCCTTCAAAGAGATGATATTCAAATAATCATCAATAGGCCCCCGTATCAAGTTGGACAGGGTCCGGCTACTCTTCAAATCTGGTTGCCGCACTAGTGCTTAAAAGGAGTGCGTTTTGATCTTGATTTGGTCCCAATCGACAAGCAAGCTATGTTGTGAAATCTTGATGCTGTCAAACTCGATATTGAGAGAATGTCTGGTTGGAAAAAACTTGATGACGAACTTCAAAGAGTAAACCACGCAAATCTCGAAGCCATGCTGACTATGGAAAACGATAAGTCTGAGTGGCAGAAAACTCTCGATCAGCATGATGCAGAGATGAAGAGCATCGCCGCTTACAATGTGAAGCTTGAAGCGGAAGTTGAAAAACTTAAAGAAGATCGTGCCACATCTTGTGCTTCCTATTCTCAAAGAGAAGAAGTGCTTCAAAAACAGGTGAGAGATTCTCACGCCGGGCAAAGAGACGCGGAAACTGAATTCGAAGCATGGCAGCAAGTTGTAGAAAGCTACCGAACTGACGTTGCTCAGTTGCAAGAAAAAAGTCAGCTCCCAGGACATGAAAATTGCGATGCTAAAAGCTCGACTTTCTAAAGTATATTAAGAGCGTGATGATGCTATCACCGGCAAAGCAGCGGCCGAAGAATCTCATAAGGCAACTAAAGCTAATATCAGCTCTACTTTATTCGAGTTTTATATACACTGTGTCTTAGGGCACGGTAGCCTTTCGTTTTTGGGTTCGAAGTACGAAATCACTTTGGCGGAAGTGTGGGAAGCCACACTTGATATGCTTGGAGGCGCTGGATATGTTGAAGAAGATTTAGCGGCGTACTATTTAGATGGCGATACACGTGCTACTCTTGCCGGGGGAAAGGAGTAACTCGCTAAAGAGCGAGCCGGAATGGCGGAAGGTGAACATTTAGGGAAGGCAACCTCAACCGACCCAGTTCAACCTTCGATTTAGGCCGACATCGATATTGTTGGCTCCAGTTCCCATTCTCCACCTCCTACTAAAGCTGTCATTGAAAGTGCAACCGCTCGCACTAGAGACGAGACTCAAGAAAGCACTGAAGCACAAGACTTTGAAGTTGACGTAATAAAGCCTACTTGTCCAGGTAACCTAAGTGCTGATCTTGCTCAAGTTGGCTACTTGTTTACTTCACATAAGCTTGATTAACTTTCTGATCATTACTTAAATCTTGACGCGCCACTTTCTCCTCTCTTTATGAGACATACTGATTTTAACTTCTCTTCTCCTGTAGTGAAAGCGCCAAGTGTTGTTCAGACTTCCCCTCTTCCAGCTGTTCCTTCTCCGCCTCTTCAGATTACTCCTCCTTCTGTTTCTCAACTGGGGTCACAAGAGGAGCATATAGAAGCTCTTCAAAGCTCGGATGACCCGGTTGCTTCACAAGAACAGAAGGCCGAGAAACCTGAAGAAGGCGAAAGAACTACGGAGCAAAACTATTTCTGATGACAAAAATTTGTCTGCACTTTTCACTCTGGGCAGTGAGTCTTCTGCAAGGAAGAACGGGAAGCGTGGAATCTCAAAGAAAAAGAGGGAAGTTTCTTCCAGCGAAGAAAAGCCAGAAGAAGATCCAATTTCACCCTTTCTCCTTCTTCCCCTACTCTTACAAGCTGACCCAAAAAGTTAATCATCCGACCAAGTGAGAGCTCCAAACGTGGCAGGAAGAAGGAGTGATGGGTTTGGTCCTATGTTTTTCGTCTTGCTTTTTGCTTTCTGCTTGTATATATAAAGGCTTGTGTTGACCGGAGATTGTGCGGGTACCGGTCCCCGCCTTCTTTTATTTTGAAACCTGCACATGTATAAAACTTTCATAGTATGGAATAAAATGATTCTTTTACTTGTACAAACTTCTGTCTGTATTAGAGAATGCATTTATTCTTCTTTTCATACAAGTTTCTTTATTTTCTTTTATGATGTTGCAGTTAGCCTATGGTATGTTTCTTGAGCATTGCTTTTATGAATGTAACTATATTATATTGCCCCCATACCATGGTTTATTGCAATCTCTTTCACATTGGCAAAATTTTAGAGAACAACTCTTCTGTTTCGAGAAGACTTGCACTCTTTCTTTGGAGAACATCTTTTCCATTTTAAGGAGGCTTGCATCCGTAATTTAGAGAATAATTTTTCCATTTGAAGGGAATATTTCTCTGATTTAGTAGAATGCACCTAGTATTGGAGAAGTCTTCTTTTTCCACTTTTTTTAGGAAAAATTTCTACACTTCAACTTTTAGAGATGTTCCCTCTTTTTATTTTATTTTTTAAAAGAAAAGTAGTGAATTCTCCTGTGCGGCGAAGCGGGTTTTCGAAAGGGGTTTTTGACATTTCAACTCTGGTGAAATGGGCCTCCAATGAGGGCTTTTCACATTCCAACTCTTGTGAAGTGTGTCTCCGAAGAGAGCTGTTTGCACCTCAAACCCTATTGAAATGTGTGCCTCCGAAGAGGGCTTTTAGCATTTCAACTCTGGTGAAATGGGCCTCCGAAGAGGGCTTTTCACATTTCAACTCTTGTGAAGTGTCTACTTCAAATCTCGGTTAAACGTGTGCCTCCGGAGAGGGCTTTTAGCATTTCAACTCTGGTGAAATAGGCCTCGGAAGAGGGCTTTTCACATTTCAACTCTTTTGAAGTGTCTACTTCAAATCTCGATGAAATGTGTGCCTCTGAAAAGGGCTTTTATCATTTCAACTCTGGTGAAATGGGCCCCTGAAGTGGGCTTTTCACATTTCAACTCTTGTGATGTGTTTACTTCAAATCTCGGTGAATTGTGTGCCTCCGAGTAGGGCTTCTTCCTAGAAGTTTCTTTCTCATGGTTGGATGGATTCACGGGGCGGACGCAAGTTACTTCATTGGATGTTTGTTTGCACAAACGATCGCAAATAGTTAACAAGGGCCCTGTGCCTTCCACTTGGGAAGGAGCCTCCGGTCATTCTACCAATCTTTTTTGTTTGAGAAAGAGAACTTTCTTTTTCTGGCATGCCCCGTTAGAGGTCTTTATCCTCCGAAGAGTTGTGCCTCCGAAGAGGGCTTGTGCCTCCGAAGAGGTCTTTGGCTGTTTCCTGCCTGCTCGCCCATGTATTTTCGCCATTTGCTCATATCAGCGATTCCCTATTATCATTTTCAAACACACATCCCTTTCTTTTGCAACTGTACTTCATTGTGAAGTGAGTTCGCAGGGGCGGACACAGGCTACTTAATCGGATGTTTGTTTGCACAAACGAACATAATTAGTTAGCAAGGGCCCACCTTCGGCGGAATCACTAACTGTTTGCTTGAAGCACTTCTTATCTAGGATTTGAATCTGGAATTTTTATGGCTTAACATTTGTTTGTTGAGTGATGTCAGGGATTCGCTTGGTCTTGTGATGGGCAAGCTTTGTTTTAATGGCCTGCAATATTAAATCGACATTTTAGCAAAACAATTAAAGTACTTTACATATCGAAATAAAATAGGCATTTTGTAATAGTAGAGAACACAAGATTTATAGTGTTTCGGCCAAGAACGGAGCCTACATCCACTTTATAGTTCTTATTATTCACCTGCACTGGCTTTATAATGGCTTTCAATACAAGAATCATACATCCATAATTCTTTTACAGTATTTCAGCAAAGCTTTTAAGTAAAATATGGACGCAAGTGATTACTGTTCCAAGCCCTTGGAATTGGATCGCCTTCGCCAGTTGTGAGTTCGAATGTGCCATCAAGAAGTTTTTTTCTTATGACATACGGTCCTTCCCAGTTTGGCCCAAACACACATATTGCTGTCATAATTCTTTTCAAGACTCGATCTCCAATTTCAAAGCTGCGTTGGCGAACTTTGGAATTGAAGTGCTTAGCTATCCTTTGCTGATGGGCTGCAATTCTGAGCTTAGCCTCTTCCCTTCTTTCATCAAGGAGGTCAAGTGCTTCAAGTTGCAGCTTTTAATTTTCAGCTTGATCGAAATGGATTCTTCTATGTGAAGGGACTTCTATTTCCACCGGAATCATTGCTTCTGATCCATATGCTAATGAGAACAGAGTGTGCCCAGTCGTAGTTTTGTTGGTCGTTCTGTATGCCCATAGTGTTAGTGGTAGCTTATCGACGCAACCACCTTTTGCTTTTTCCAGTTGTTTTTTGATGGTTGATTTGATAATTTTGTTTACTGCTTCCACTTGCCTATTTGCCTGCGGATGAGCCACTGTTGAAAAGCTTTTTTGAATCTTTAATCGCTTGCAAAAATATTGAAACTCTTCACTTTCGAATTGGGTTCCATTGTCTGTGATTATCTTTTGAGGCACACCACACCTGCAAATGATATTCTTAGTCACAAAATTTATCATATTTTTAGAGGTAATAGTAGCTAATGGTTCAGATTCAGCCCATTTAGTAAAATAATCAACAGCAACAATGGCATTTCTGATTCCGGACATGGCGGTTGGCAAAGGCCCGATGAAATCTATTCCCCAAATAGCAAATGGCCATGGACTGACCATCTGTGTTATCTCGGTGGAAGGTGCTCTTGGGATTATTGCAAATCTCTGGCATCGGCCACATTTTCGAACGTAGCTAGCAGCATCACGATTAATGTCTGGCCAAAAATACCCATGACGGAGAATTTTCTTTCCTAGAGTTTGACCAGCCGAATGATCTCCACACTCTCCTCCGTGTACTTCAGCTAGAATTGTCTTAGCCTCTTCCTTGGTCACACATCGGAGTAATGGCATTGAGAATCCCCGTCTGTACAATCGGCCATCTTGAATTATATATCCAAAGGCTTTTCTTAGCTGCTTCTGTCGTTCTTTTGAATTTTATGGTAGAGAACCGTTGAGCAGATATTCCATTATCGGAGTAATCCACGATTCTTGCTCTTGAGATATAGTCATGATCCAGTCAATATCCATCTCATCAGTGCTTGGAGCTAACAAGACTTCCATAGGAACTAATCCCAATAATTGAGCTTCACCAGTGCTGGAATACTTCGCGAGAGAATTTTCCTTCATGTTCTCTTCCCGGGGTATATGGCTTATTGTGTAATGGTCAAAATCATCAAGAAGTTCCCAGGCCATTGATAAGTAGGTAGGAAGATTTCCTCCTTTAGCTTGAAACTCTTTCCTGGCTTGGCATACAATAAGCTGAGAATCACTGAAAATTTTCAACACTCTGATGCTCAGTTCCTTAGCAATCTTCAAGACAGCAATAAGTGCTTCATATTATGCTTCATTGTTTGTCGAAGGGAATTCTAATCTCAATGCATAGCACAATGACCGCCCTTCAGGGGTTTCAAGCACAACCCCAACTCTGGAATAGTAATCGTTTCTCGCACCGTCATCATATAATTTCCATCGAATTGGGGTATTATCAGTCACCTCTTCCTCACTATCATCTTTATCTGTACATTCTACGATGAAGTCTGCTAAAGCTTGTCCATTGATTGCTCTTCGAGGATGATAAGTGATGTCATATTGGCTGAGTTCAATATTCCACTTCAGAAGACGACCCGAAGTCTCAGGGCAAAACAGGACTTGCTTCAGAGGTTGATCATTGAGGACTTTGATAGGATGAGCTTGGAAATATGGCCTCAATTTTCTTGATGCAATCAGTAGATAGTAGGCGAGCTTTTCCAACTTTGAACAATTCATTTCTGCCCCATTGAATCTTTTGCTGATATAACAAACCGGGCGCTGAATTTTTGCGTCTTCCCGTACCAACGCCGCACCGAGAGCATGAGATGAGATTGCCAAATATACGAAAAGATCTTCACCATTGTCGGGCTTAGAAAGTATTGGAGGCGTTTCCATATCACGAATCAACTCATCGAAAGCTTTCTGGCATTCAGGAGTCCAGTCAAAGTTTTTCCTTCGTTTCTTTAGAGCATCAAAGAACGGAATGCATTTATCGGTGGCTTTGGAAATGAACCGACTGAAGGCAGAGACTTTTCCAATGAGACTTTGCAAGTCCTTCTTCGTTCTAGGAGCTTTGACTTCTCTTAAGGAAGCAATCTGAACAGGATTAGCTTCAATGCCCCTAGCACTCACAATGAAACCCAAGAACTTTTCGGACTCCACCCCAAATGAACATTTCAAAGGATTAAGCTTCATTCCATACTTTCGAAGGACTGCAAACATTTCTGCCAAGTGATCCATATGTTCTACTGCCTTCTTCGATTTCACCAGCATATCGTCAACATAAACTTCCGTAGTCTTGCCAGTCTGCGGTTTGAACATGGCATTAACAAGTCTTTGGTAAGTTGCCCCTGCATTCTTAAGTCCGAAGGGCATGAATCTATAGCAGTAGAGACCAACATCGGTGATGAAGCTCGTGTCCTCCTGATCTGGCTCATGCATCATGATCTGGTTATATCGGGAGTAAGCATCCATAAAAGATAACAATTCACGCTCCGCTGTACCATCCACCGACTGATCTATCCTGAGTAAAGGGAAGCAGTTTTTGGGGCAGGCTTTGTTTAAATCTGAAAAGTCGATGCATACTCTCCACTTTCCATTATCTTTCTCAACCAGTACTGGATTCGAAACCCAATTCGGATAAGTAGACTCCTTGATGAAGCCATTCTCCATGAGCCGATCTACCTCTTCCTTCAGTGCTGCTGACCTTTCAGGACCCTGGATTCTTCTTTTCTACTTACAGGTGTAAACTTCGGATCAAAATTCAGAGTATGTACTACAACTTCTGGGGATATTCCACACATATCAGCATGAGTCCAAGCGAATACATCCAGATTTTCTTTCAAGAATGATATCAAAATATACTGAACCGTCGTATTAAGTTGCAAACCCACATTAAACACCTTGTTAAAGTCTTTCGGGTCAATAGGTACCAGCACCGTTACCTCCACTGGCACCACTCTATTCTCCCCTGCACTGGCTATTCTGTGATCCATTTCTTTTCGTGCACCACTATGCTCGCCAATGCAGGGTCCACCCTGTAATTGCTACAAGGTTGATTATTTGATACGGACTAGGGCCGCCGCGTCTTTTCCCATATCTCTCTTCCTTGCTTTACACAACTCTACAAGATAACATTCTCCCCCAGCATTCTGATGCCCTTTAATAACACCGACTCCATTATCCATGGGGAATTTCATGGTAAGGCACCACGGGGCGAGAATTCCTTAAATGCCGCAAGAGTTGGTCGGCCTAGGAAGGCGTTGTAAGCAGAAAATTCATCAACAATTACAAAAGTCTGCTTTCGAACCTCCTTTTTATGCTCCACTCCAAGCTCCACGAACAAGTCGATAGTTCCAATTGGCTGCTTCGGTTCCCCAGTAAACCCAACAATTTTCTATGATGAAGCTTGAACATCGGCCATCGGAATTTTCATTTGATCGAATGTCTTTTTGAAGAGAATGTCGCTAGAAGCGCCACAATCAACAAGCACTCTTCTTACAATCGTCGGCCTAATGCCAGCAGAAATGACCAAGGATCCATGGTATGAGCTTCAACGCCAATAGAGTCCCTAGTTCTGAATACAATGTCATCATTGAAAGTTCTCTGTTGCTTCAAAGGTGCAGCATCTTCCAATACAAAAACATTTTCCTCTGTTGGTGCATACTTCAAGGCACGGGCATACCTTTCCATCTCACCCCAGCTTCTGCCTGTTGGGTGAGGACCTCCTGTAATCACATTAATAACAGGCCTTTCTGATTCATGCGCTGCCACCCTCTTACTCAAGCAGGGTTGATGAACAGGAACTTGTTGCCCCTGAGTTGACGAAGTTGGGTCGTTCCTGTTCCTCTTTACATACTGCTAAAGTTTATTTTCTTTCAGTAGTTCCTCAATCAAATTCTTCAAATGACGGCACTCATTAGTATCATGGCCAGGTTGATTGTGGAATCGGCAAAATCTTCCAGTTTTCTCAGCATTTTTCCCAAGCCTCAATTTAGCTGGTGTAGAGTATTCGATAGTGTCCTTGGTTGCAAAGAAAATGTTTTCTGGTGTATCGGTTAAGGGAGTGAAGTTAAAAGGATGATTTTTCTTTGCATTTCCCTGCTTCTTCCCTCCATCGTTCTCCCTCTTTTGAGTACCAGATTCTTTTTTATTCGAAGCAGCATTATTGTTCCAAACCTCTGTCAATACCACTTTCGCCGGTGTTTGAAGGCTTTCCAAGCGCATAAACTCATCGGCTTTCTTATAGAATTTCTCAAGAGAATTCGGCTCTTTCATCTTCAGCCACTTCCCAAATTCACTTGATTTGTCGATAGTCTTCATCAAGTATGTCAAAATCATTCTCGGCTCTGCATTGTCGACTTCAGCCAAAGCTATGTTGAAGCGGTTTAAGAAAGATCTAATAGATTCTCCGGGATTCTGTTCCAGGTTGGACAGTGACATTATGTCCTTCGCCTTTGAAGCATACAACCTGAATTGTTCTTTAAACTTTCGAGTTAAATCGGAGAACTGGTCTATAGATCGGACCAGTAGCTTTGTAAACCAAAGTAGAGCCACTCCCTCTAAGTATACTGGAATGTACCGGCATTTGATCTCATCCGATTCCCTTGCACCAGTCATGTGCCAGTCATAATTGTACAAGAAATGATTAGGGTCACGTGTCCCCTTATAAGCCGGAATGGTAGGAGGAACAAACTTCCTTGGAAATTCTGCTTTCAAAATCCTTTCAGTGAACGGAGTCTTTCTCAGAGCAAACCCCCATTCTTTTCCATCTTCTTCCCTTTGCATGCTCTCTTTCATGATTTGTCGAACCATTCCAGAGAAATACTCGTCATCATTTAGAAGCTCTACGGGACAGACATCAGCCATTTTCTCGGAAGTTTGTCTTGACAAGCGTTCGCGGAAGGTTGGCCGCGGCCCTGATCCTCCAGCTTGGGAAGGTGTCGCTTCAACGGGGCCAGCTGCCCTTTGAGGAATATTCTTGCTTCAACATTATGAACATCATCGGAAAAGTTTTGTTCATTATTCACCGGTTGATGGTTAGCTTCGAGCAAAGCATTCAACCTTTCCAACATTAAAGTGTTTTGGGCTTCCATTTGTTGATATAGCCCAGAAACTGCAGCATCTGACTCCGCTCGTGTAATTCCAAGACTTGGAGCTGTTTGACTTAACGGTGGAGAAGTGACGGTATTCTCTTGGACATCACTGGATCTAGTAGACCTGCGCTTTCTTCCAGGAGCAATTATCTCTGATAGACTTCTGGTTTTGAGAGAGATTCTTTCAACAAACTTTTGCGAAGCAATGATGAAAACAGCCTGAGTTGGGTTCTCAGTGCAAGCACAAAAAATGTTAACGCTAAAATTAGACACTAATACCCCGGTGTAGGTAGAGATTAAGTGAAAGCACCACATGTCAATACGGGAATTAGAAGTAAGTAGAAAAGTCACAGAAAAAACAGTAAAGCGACAACAGTTTTATAGTGGTTCGGCTTCAAGTTAAGCCTACGTCCACTTTAATCTTCTTTATTGCTGAATCGATTACAACTTTACAACAATCTTCGATTACAGCACTATTAAGACAAATAGCTAAAACTCCGATGTACAAGAACTCCTTGAATCCACGTCGAATGTGTTAGATTTCTTGTTGAAGTTCGTTGAAGTGTCTTTCGTGTTTGAAGTGTCGGGTGAGTCGAGAAATCAGCAGAGTAGGCGTTTCAGAAATTTGCCAAAAGGTCCCCTCTTCGGTGGTGTAGGTGGGGTATTTATAGGGAATTTCTGGGTTAAGTCGTAGGTCGCAAATGACCTAAGGGTAGGTCGTAGATCGCGAGCGACCTAAGGGATACGAGCTACGGCTCATCTTGGTTGCACTTGGTCTCTTTGAACAAACTGGTAGGTCGTAGCGACCTAGGAGAGAAGCGACATAAGAAGTTGCGGCTTATGGTGTTACCTCGGTCCACTTATGTCGCGAGCGACCTAATGAAGAGGTGGTATGTATGCGGCCTCACACTGTCTTAACCCGTTAGGTCATAGGTCGTTGGGTCATTAGGTCGTTAGGGGTCTTTAGGTCGCTAACTCGTTAGGTCGAGCATATCACTAAGTTGTTGCCACACTAACTCGTTGTTGGTCTTGCACCCATGTTAGCTCGCTTATTCTTCAGATTGTTAGGTCGCTGGACCTTCTAACCCGTTAGGTCGTTGAGTTGCTTTATTCCTTAGGTTATTAGGTCGCGATAACTTTAGGTCGTTAGGTCGTGTTAACTTCGTCCCTGCTAGCTTGTTCACACTTTAATTCCTTCGGTCGCTTACACCCTTAGGTCACCGAGTCATGAAATAGAGGAGTTAGCACATTGTGTGTGCTGGGAGGCCTTATGGTAGTTTCATTTTCCAAAAAGCATAACGGATCGTTTTTTAAATTGTTTTCGTTAAAACAACTACTTTTGTTTACTCATACCAATCCTATGACTGACCCGGAGTTTATTGTTCCCTTCCTAATCTCTGGGTGCCCATAATTTTTCACATGGGCAGCCTAGAAGCAGGTTATTCATGTTCTGGAGCTAGTTCAGATTTGGAGCTAGGAATCTTTGAAGTCCTTTGGAGTCTTTGGTTTTGGAAGCTATCGAATTTTGGAAGCTTTTGGTTTTAAGTCTATGGAGCTTTTGGATTGAAGGTGCTTATGTTGGATCTTTTTGAATATTCTGTTATTTCTCCAATGCGTTGTTATTGTTTTGATGTTGTATCATATTCATTCAACTCTCATGTTGGTGATCATTGTTTTAATGATATTGTATCAAATGTTGTATTTGTGTTGTTTATCAATGAAAACTCATTTTGTTTCCGCTGTTTTGTATTCATCTAATGTTGTTATAAGCTCCATCGAACTAGAGTCCGACGATTGAATCTCGGGCATTCGAATACAAGTGAGGTATTTGATGTCGATTTTCGGACGTTGGATTTTGGGTCATGAAAATTAATCCAAATGGAAATGGAAGACAAAACTATGAAATTAGAACCACAATCGAAAATTGAAGTAGAAATGATTTTAAAGCGAAATAATATATTTGGAGAAAATATGATCATTTGTAAAAAAAAGATTGGACAATATTATAACCGAAACTCACCTTATAAGGGTAAGAAATGCTCAAATGACTTTGTGACGGAAATCGAACTTGAATATTTGATTTGACATCAATAAAGTTAAATACGCTAAAAACTCCCCTTGATGAACCTATATCCAGAAGAAAAGATCTTTGAAGGGTATTTGAAATATAAAGTGGGATCTATATAAGTATGAAGAGATCTAAAGATTATTCTAGTTAAAAGGATAAACATATATATATATATATATATATATATATATATATATATATATATATAAGAATGATTTTATGTGGAAGAAAAAGGTTTTTGAACTCATGGATTTTGAAAGGCTTCTTATTTCGGGAAAAATCAATTTTGGAAATTTGGAAAGCCAAGTTTGAGGAACGTCGATTTGGAGGTATCTACTTTGTGTCAATGGGATTTATATGTGATACATATAAAGAGTATGATTTGAAAGATACTATACGTGTAAAGTATAAAATGTTTTTAGAATGCGATGGGAAAAAAGGTGCTCTCATTTAGAGTTGAAACTTATAGTAGAAGATCCATAGGGTGGTTCTGCCATAAGCCTTAAGGGGGCTTCTAAATTTTGTTCCCAGAGGACGTCCGGACTAAACTGTAATTCCTGTGGATTGTGATTGGGGTAGAGAAAGTCGAGGGCGCCGATGCCTACAAATACATTAGGGGTATACTGTGACAGTAGTGTAATTCTTGTGTAACTGTGATCTACCACATTCCATAGCTTAAGTCGAGGGACAGCGATTGCCTAAAGTCTACATTTGATTTTGCTGGAAGAGCGATGTAACGTCGGTAGATTGTGATCTATGTGGTCCATAGCAAAAGTCGTGTGGCAGTGAGTGTCGACAGGCTACATTGGGACTCGACCGTGTAGTCTGTGATCTATGTGGTGAAGTTTCATTTGGCAGCAAAATACGAGGGCGTTGATGCCTGGAGTTACATGGTTTTTTCCGTGATAGCAACATAACCCAGGGTGTAGTTGCGATCTGTGCCGGTTCCATGTTGTTATCGAGGGGTGTGGGTGCCTACAGTTTTCCATGGATTTCGTCGGGATGGCGATTTAATCATCGTGGTAACTACGACCCATGGAGAGGGTAATGATTTCCAAGAAATTCTCACAAAAGGTTTTTTCAAGTATTTTCACTGGGTGTTTAAAATGGGTCTACTAAGTACTAGATTTTCAGTCCCGCATCTTATCAACGTATGACTAAATTTCTGTGAGAACAAGGATGGACTTGTTAAGACATCGAGTTATAGAAAGGATTTTATGTAAAGTTAGTTTAGTAATATTATATAGATTTTAAAGTGTTTAAAAATTTAAAAATAAAAGAGTAAAAGAGTAAAGAATGTTTAAAGAATGATTTGACGGATAATAAACATTGAAATTAAAATTCTTGCTTCGTTCCTTTTTTAGGACGAAAAGTTCTAAAGGGGGAGGAATGTGATGACCCAAGTTTTCTAACGTCTGCAATTAGGTAAATAATTGATAATTAAAAATAACAGAATATATATATATTGATTTGGGAATTATGATAAATAATGAATTATAAAAATCTCTGGATATGGTGAACCATATAGAAAATAAAGAATATATATATAAACTCCACTATTTAAATTAAGATGAGATATCCATAAATACACAAATAAAAGTTCAGACAAGCTTATCATCTTTTGGTATATAAACACACACACACACACACATATATATATATAAATGTATTTATCAAATAAAATATAGAAAGTTGTGTGATTGTGAAAAATATATGATATCAAACTACACATAAGCAATGTATATGAGAAATTGTACAAGTATAAATGTTTGTAATATAGTGACAAGTACAAGAAGTGTACATATACGTATTTAAATAGGGGAAATGTAAGCATATACATATACAATGACAACAACATATATGGATAGATATATGCATATGTGTTCAAAAGTGTGTGTGGGTGAATATGTGTATATATGTTCTAGAAACCTTGCACATGGTCTAAGTGGTAGAAAACACACACACACACACACACACACACACACACACACACACATATATATATATTTATAAAAGAATACAAGAGAACATAGTGTATTTAGTATATATGTACTTAGGATAGAAGAGATGTATGTAAACAAAAAGTAAGGCAAAATTTCAACTCAAGTCGAAAAAAACTTTTATCAATACTAGGCATTTAATGTTCAAGTATACAATACATCATATCAACATAAAAAATCAAATCCTAGCTTACAATACAATTGATCAAAATCAAGTCAAGCCCTTATGAAATCAAATCACTCAAAATAAAATAAAATAAAGATGTAAAGCATATAGCCTGTCACAAAGGCCTCAGGCTCCTACTGCATACTTTCACTATGCATATATAGATACACCAATCAGTGCCTTGTTCATATTCTTGCATTCAAAAAAAATTTAAAAAAATAACCAGAGAAGAATAACATATAAACAAGCTGCCGTTATAAACTAAAAAAAATCAAACAACTCAAGTAAATAGGAAGTTCAACGAAAAAGCTAGCAGCAAATTTATTTTCAAAAAAAAAATAGTACTCTGTCTCTAAGTAAAAAGTGAGTAAAGTTCCCTTTTAAGATTTAGACTTCTTTATGGCATGCTTATGTTAAAGGTAGAATGGAAATAGAAATTTGAATCTGTGATTGCACATGAATAGATTGTACATATGCCTGTAAATGGATGAAGTGCAAATACCTGTACAGCTTTCATTTCCCTCTGTCTTTTTTGACATGTAAAAGCTTTCAAAATTCAAAACCTCATCATTTGAATAGTCGTAGGTCATGGTGATCGGAGATATTTTGTTTGTAATTGAGTATTCTTATATATTAAAATGATTTCAGAGCAAACTATGACGCAATGTCATTGTAAAATCAGGATTATAGTAGGTAGTCAAATAGTTCCAGGAAATAAATTATTTTAATTCCCGTTTTCACATATATAATTAGAATCTACTTGGAAAATGATGATTTTTAGTAGCTTAATCATGATTTGTAGTTAAGTATTCGTTGAGGAAAGCAGGAATGAACGGAAAGTGGTCGCAGGGATTTTCCTGGCAAATGCGAGGGTTTCTAGCATCGGGGTCTTGGTCGAAGAAGGCTGGATAGATGGTGGTCTCGAGAAAAATAGTACCTTGATTTTTAGGGTGCCGTGGTGGCAGGTTGAATGGGTAATAGGGTTTAAAGTACGGTTAAGGTCGAGGTGGTTCATCGTTTGATTGTTGCGTCATGGGAGCATCGAGGGTGCCTCGGAGGATGGGGAAAAGTGAGAGTAGAGTTAGATGTGGCTCCAGGTGAAACAGCGTGGGCTCTGGTGCTCAAAGGCGGTAGTGTGAGGTGCGATTAGGGGTCAGACTTCTTTCTGGTGATGGCGAGCTCTGCTCGATTTCGAGTCAAGGGTTTTCGTGGGATTTTGGGTGGTCGAGAGGATTGAGGGTGGCGAAGGTGACTGGGTGGAGGTGTCGGAGGGGTTCAACGTGCCTCCAGTGACGCTTGCACGTGCACACGGTGCTTGGGAGTATATAGGAGATAAAGGAGCTAAGGGAAGAAGTAAAGTAAAAAGAAGGGGAAAGGAAAAGGGGGAGTTGGGCCAGGGTAAGAAGACTGGTCGAAAAAAGAAAAGGAAAATAAAAAGAAAAAAAATGTAAGTAGAAAAAGAAAAGTAAAGATAAGAATAAAGAGAAGAGAATAAAAAGAATAAAGGACAAAAAAAAAGAAATAAAGGTACGGGAAGAATGTAAGGAAGAGTAAAGAAAAGTAAAATATAAGGAAAAAGAAAGGAAGGAAAGATGAAAAGTAAAGTGAAAAGAAAAAAAATATAATAGAAAAGAATAAAAGGAAGAAAAAAAATCAAAGTTTTTAAATGTAAAGAAAATGGTTCCAAGTAATTTGTTATAGTTATATAAACTAAGTGATTTAAAATCTTAAGTTAACTAAAACCTTAGGATTAGTAATGGCTAAGATAAATAAAATAATTCAAATTAAAATTAATTAAGTTAAGGTAATTATATAAATGTTAATTATTTATTAATTACTAAGGTTTTATTAAAGTAAATAAATATTTTTTATTAGTTCATAATTAATGATAAAATAAAATAATCTAAACTTTTAATTAATTCAAAGTCTTAAGTTAATTATACTTGTTAATTATTAATTAATTCCACATATTTAATTAGAATAAAATAAAAAAATTGTAATTAGTTTAATGATAATTGAACATGATTTGAAACAATTAGTTAATTCTGTTTTAAAGTAAATTAATGATTTAGTCAATCTAGTATGAATAGTTTAAATTGGATTAATTACATTGGATTGCTATGTTTCTTTAGTATGTTGTTTTCAGATATTCTGTGATATGAAATAACCTAAAAGAACAGTTAAATATAAAATGTGACATGTTTTATTTGAACAGATGTTGTGATGGAATTTTTATGAGACTTTTTACATTCTAAAATTGAATTGTTTTGTTAAAAACACTTGGTTTAAAGGGTGGTGTTTGGATTCGAAGAGACCGGGATCAAATATCAGCGGTATCCGAAACTAGTTCGATTTAATAACTACTACAATCTTTATGGGTTTGATTTGTAAAATCAAATAGGCTAAAATTAAATAAAAATTAAGTAAATCCGACTAGCTGAATAAGTAACTGCACTGAGATATTATTTTAAAAATGGATTTAGCAACAAGTGTTGGTCAGACCAAGATAAGAACTCGAAAATGCTGGACAAGTTAGCTT
Organism: Allium cepa; assembly: GCA_030765085.1. Taxonomy (NCBI): domain Eukaryota; kingdom Viridiplantae; phylum Streptophyta; class Magnoliopsida; order Asparagales; family Amaryllidaceae; genus Allium; species Allium cepa. The sequence goes on along the minus strand of CM060945.1, from coordinate 601,643,888 downwards.
GGTTTCCATCCTGACTCGGGTGTTACTTTATCGTAATGCTCGGGTCAGATAGAATATTATGGATTTTCAGGTTAAGACGTTTTGTAACTATCCTGTTTTTAAGCCAAATTTAATTTAGTGATTAATATAATTTTTAGAATTAAGTTGTGAACTAATTTGAATTTTTTCCTAAAAAAATAAGATATGTGTTTGTTTGTATATATATAAATAGACTGTAAATAGAATTTTGATTTGAAATTAAAAAAAAAATATCTTAAAAATAAATTGGATTTAAAGACTCTACAATTTAAAAACTAATATATATATATATATATATATATATATATTTATCAACGTATAATTAGATTTTTAATCAATTTCTTTGAAGTTATATAAATATAAATAAAAGGAAAAGCTTGATATAAAAACATAAAACACATATATAAATATAAAACTGCATATAATATAATATAAAATTATATAAAAAACATAAGAAAATAAAATAAAGGGTTTAAGAAATTTGTAAGCTTTTTATATAACATGCAAAAGACAAATGGCTTAGTTTTTTTTAAATTGAAATATAAATAAATGTTAGAAGAGGCTGTATAACAGTTCAAATCTTTTATATTCTTATTTTCAATCCTTTCTATCATCGTCAAACTAAAAAAACAAAAACCAGAAAAGAAACCAAACTAAATCAAACAAGCAACTCTTTCAAGTTTTCAACCTGATCTAGAGCAGGCAAATTCAAATTCAACTCAACATAAATCAAGCTTCAGTTCAACTAAAACATCAGGTACCAGATCAAAGAAATGAGCATGTCCTCTGTTTTTCAAACCTGTTAGTAAACTTCACTTTTAAAACTAAATCTTCTTTATTTACTTATGCCTGTGATGATGGATGAGAATTTTGACTTGGAAATTTTTTGTATTGATGTAGAAATACATTTTATTTGGGTACACAAACTGAAAACACTGAATGCATGCGTGCATGTCTCTATTTGCTTCTACAGACCCAAAAACAAATAAAAAATTTTGATTTCTCTTCATATAAACTATTATAGGTTAGAATATTTAAGGGAAATATGTTTGAATTCGCTAAATCTATTTTTCTTAAATGTTTCAAAGTTTAGATAGCAAGTATTTTAATTGGAAGAAGGAAGATCAGTGAAATCAAAAACAAGTCAGAAAATAAATTATTTTAATCTCATGTTTTGTTCATACAGTTCAATTTGAATCTAAAAATGATTTTTTTTAATATTATCTAGATTCTTAAGCTTGTGATTTGTGAGGGTTGGCGATTGATTGGAAATTGGGTTTTCTTCAATTTCTAGCGATCGAAACGTAGGGGTGTGTCGTGCTCGTTGTTGAAGGTAGCCGAGTGAAAGGGGATTGAGGGAAAAATGGCCAGTGATTTTCTAGATCACCACGGTGGCACTACGAAGGGGATATAGGGTTTAATACCTTTCTCAAGATGACAAGGTTGTCAAGGCCAATGCATCGTTGAGGTGGCTTCGGAGTTACTCGAAGGTGGTGGAATAGGAAGAGGAGGGTCGGGCGCAGCTCCAGGCGCGAGCATGTGGGTTCAGATGATCTAAGGCGGTGGGACGATGAAGTTTTTGGGTGATCAGTTTTGTCCCAGTGGGTTACGTTTTTTCTCGATTTTGATTCTGGTGGTAGTCATGGGTTCTGGTTGGTCGCCTGGGTCGAGATGGTCGACGATGACTTCCTGTTGTTAGCGAAGTTGCTTGGAGGGATGCCGATTGATCGTACACGTGCACGCGTGTACCTGTGTGTTTGGGTGGTTTGCTGTGGGAATTTAGGCATGAGAGAGAGTTCGGGGAAATCGAGGTGTTGACTCGAGGAAGGTTTCGGGTTGAAAACCGGATGGTACGTGAGTGTTTAACCCGTTGTAATAGTTTTTGAATTTAAACAAATCAAAGTTCTAAAAAAGGAAAAGAAGAAGATGGAGACTGGCTCGAGAGTGGGATCAGGAATTTTGGGCTTAGGCCCGAGTGTTTTTATTGGAAATTTATTCAACAAGTTTTTTTAAATAAAACAAGCTAAACAATTTCCTAAAACAAATTCTTTTAAATATTAAATGTTTTATTTAAGTTTGGGATCAGTTAATGGTTTTAAAATAAATTATTTTAAATTAATTAAGTTTAAGATATTTTATTAAATGTATTTTATTTGTAATTAATTTTTAAAGTTTATTTAAATAAAATTAATAACGTAATTAAATAGTTGATTAAGAAGGTAAAATGCGTTAATTATTAATTAACTTAAGGGTCCAAGTTAATTCATATGTTAATGATAAATTAATTCCAAGGTTTATTAAATAAGATTTAAATGATAATTAATTAAGTAATTAATTAAGATAAATGGTTTATCTTAAATTAATTAAGATCTGGGGTAATTAAAGAATAATTAATTAATATAAGTAATTAAAGAATAATTAATTAATTAATTAGTAATTAAAGGTTAATTAATTAATTAATTAGTAATTAAAGGTTAATTAATTAATCATTAAAGGTTAAGTACTTAATAATTATAGGATCATTAATTAATGTAAGTAATTAAAGGTTAATTAATTATGTGATTGATTAAATGATTGAAGAATAATTAATTAATCTTATTAATTAATTAAAATAATAACAAATGATTTGTAATTAATTAATGTTAATTAAGAAGGGTTAGGTAATTAATTCATAAGTAATTAATTTATTTGGTTTAAATTAAATTAATTATAAATTATGTGATTAATTAATCTTTCTTATAAATGATTAAATTTATTAGTGCTTGGATTGATTAATATCTATAGTATGGTAATCTATAATATTCTGTGATATGAATTTCTTTGTATTGAGTTGTGATAAATGTAAGTTATTTATCTATGATAAATTGCTGTGTGAATATAATGTTCTGCATTGAATTATAAAAAGTGGATCTTTTGTTTAAAAGATCACAAATGGAAATTTGTTTAAACCATTCAAAAGGATAGGTTTTGGGAAACAAGGGCTATAAAGTTGTGACTTAACTAAGATCCAAATGTATCCATATGTTTTAACAAAAGCGCTCATTATTCGAAAAGGTCGGGGAAGGGCATTAAGTCGAAAGCCCATTCTGAATAATGATACGACGAAATGGAATTACATTTGAAGACGGTGGTTGAGGACCGGGTATTTTTGAAAATGAAAGGATTTGCTGTTGATTATTTTTGCACCGAGTTGCTTCGGTATAGAGATTACCCTTTGTGATGGGGAAGTCGGAAGAGATTGAGATATCTGAATTTGCAAGGACTTCATTTCTTATTTGGACGAAGTGCCTTCGGTTCCATTCAGACCTAGGATGGACTTGTATGATGCACGTCTGACATTACACTTTGGGATATATAGCTGGTTTCTATCAAATACATTTCTTTTTGGTAGTGGAGAATTTATCCTCTTAGCTTAACACCCTTCTCTGAGACGTACAAGCTCAGAGGTTATATAGTTGATAGTTATTAGTAATATATTTCCTATTTGGTAATGTGGAATGCTAAGTGTTGAGCATTAGTTGTTCGAAGCATGGCTTTTGTGTAAAGCGTAGCTTTGTAGGATGAGACTTCATCGAACCTCACACCCCGAGAAATGGTCAAAATAGGAAGGATGCAACAAGGTTATGGGGTTCGCGGCGCTAAGGGTGTGTGTGTTTCCTTTTGGATAAAAGTGGTATTATGGTATGGAGCCTAGTATTTTACTTATGTGGTTGTTGGAATTTGAGGCCCTCGGTAAAGGTCGGTTATGACCGAGGGATGGCATACTCGTGATAATAGTTTCCTAGTTACAGAAGTAGCCCAACCATGTGTTGGTAGAGATTCGGTTAGGTTCTATGGACGTCCCTCCAATGGCATACCCATCCGGATAAAGGAAGTTCCTTAGCCTTGGCTATTTGTTGGAAATCCAAACGAAACAATTCAAGCCCTTTACGGTTTCAGTTGTAGAACTTGCCATTTAACATGGTAGCTATAGTAGGCATACCTTAATGGTACGTATGCTGGCTAAGATTAATATTATACTTGCAAAATGTTTTTTCACACTATGGACTAAAAATAATATCAAAAGGATCTTCACGTACCAAGCACATTTGACTACTATAAGGAGAAACCTTCCCCATGTGTGCGAATGCATATGAGTGTATGCCGGAAGACCTTATGGTAGTTTAATTTTCCAAAAGCATGAATGGATTTTTAGGACAAATAACTGTTTTAAGTTCTCACACCAGTCCCATGACTGACTCGGAGTTTATTGTTTCCTTTACTAAACTCTGGGTGCCCCTACTTTTCCACACGGGCAACCTAGAGTCAGGTTATCAGTAGGTTCTGGAGCTAAGTTGGGAGGTAGATGTGGATTTGGAGGTCTTTGATGCTTTTGGTTTTGAGCCTTTTGGTTTAGACTTTGGAGCTTTGGAAATGAAGATGCAGTATGTTGGACGCTCTTGGATGACCATGTTGATGTTATTTTCCGATGTTATGTCGTGTTCGCTGTTGTGTAGTATAAAGGACTCTGATGATGTGGACACTTGTTGTAAAAATGTTGTAATCCATGAAGTGAATGAATGAAAGTTAATGTTTCCATTGTGTTGTTATTACCTAATGTGTTATGACTCCAGCGATCCAGACTTCAACATTTGAATCTCCGGCATTTGAATACGGGTGATATATTGGATGCCGATTTTTGAAGGTTGAAAGGAAGGGTCGTCACATTAGGTATCAAAGATGAAGGTTGAGTAAGAACTTAGCTATGGAGTATAACTCATTTTGTGACTCATTGGAAATAGAGTTAGGAATGCCCTAGAATGAGTATAACCCGAGAGACCGAAAACCCATAATTTTTTGGTCTATTTGTTATCTAAAACTATTGATATCCCCTAAGATATCTCGTCCGTATACCTAAATCAATTTTCTTCCTATTTACAGATAGTGAGCATGAGTGTAAGAAGAGGATGAGGTAGGGGAAGGGAAAGTACCCCTACAAATGGTCGAGACCCTGCAACAACTGTAATTGAACGAGCAACTCTTCCCATCCAACCCCAGCCAAATTTGGCAGAGTCATATTGGAATTTCTCAAGACTTGGAAGGAAACCATTCAAAGGCGGGGAGACTAATATAGAAGCGCAAGCTTGGATTCGATCTTGTGATAGGATTTTAAAAGTATTGAATTTGGATGATGATCAAAAGAGGTTGATGGTTTCCTGACAGCTCAAGGAAGAAGCTTTGGTATGGTGGGAGACCATTACTTTGGCCGAATCGGAGGATGAGTTTACATGGGATAGATTCAAGCAAGTATTTGAGCAGCATTATATGCCTTCCATTGGTATTTCCAAGATGTATCAAGATTTTACCGATTTGAAGCAAGGAAATCTATCTTTTGAAGAATACTTAAATAAGTTTAATGAGTTATCCCGATTTGGACCTGAATCGGTGAATACGCCTCTTAAGAAGAATAAATGATTTTTTAAAGGGATGAACAAGAAGTTTCATGAAAGGATGACTGGCTATGTGAAGGAGTCTTTCACTGATTTGGTAGACATGGGATATAGATATGCCACCTTAGATAAACATGAGATTCCAGAAGAGAAAGGAAGCGGAAGTAATCCAAATTGGAAGAAGAGAAATTTTGGAGGAAAGAAGCCTTGTCAAGCTAAAGAAAAGAAGGATACTCAGGAGAACAAGGCAAATAATGTTACCTGTTTCAACTGTTTGGAGAAAGGTCGTTACTTAAATAGTTGCAAGAAGCCCAAGAAGCAAGGAAAGAAGGATCAACGTAATAAGTCAGGATGAGACGCCAGGGAATGCTACTATTGCCATAAGCTAGGACACATGGTTAGAGAATGCCCGATAATGAAGAAGGCCCGAGTAGCAAAGATATATGCAATCAAGGATGATCCTTCAAGAGATGAAAAAGGGAATGGAGTTTTGGAAGGTAATCTTATTATCTATGATAAAAAATTTAGAGTTCTATTCGACAATAGAGCCACGCATAGTTTTTTTCCAAGCAAACCGTAAAAGAGTAAAATCTTGAACCCGAATTCGTAGACGAACCTATTTGTGTGAAGAACCCAGTAAGAGGCCCTATGAATCTTTGTTTATGCTATAGAAAGGTTCCTATTTCATATTCTCATCATCGGTTTCCTATCAGCCTTTTCGTTCTTGACTTCATGAATTTGATATTTTACTTGGAATGAAATGGTTAACAAAATATGAAGCTAAATTAGACTGTATCATTAGAACGAATTCGGTCAAAACTAAACTTGGGAATTTTGTTGTGATTTCTTGTGAGGATACAAGTCCGAAGAGGACAAGCTAATGTATACTTTAGGGTATCTCGACCCGAGTTTGGAATCCATACCTATTTTCAAGAATTTCTTCACGTATTTGAAGAAGCTAAGTCTTTACCTCCACATAGGGAAGTCGAATTTAGAATCAACTTGGTTCCCAATGCCTATCCAGTTATGCATGCAAGTCGTAGGATGGCACCAAGGGAAAGAGTAGAGCTAGTTAAGCAAACTAAGATTTACTATAAAAAGTATTTATATGACCTAGTCGTTCAAGTTGGGATTCAGCTGTAGTATTTGTGGCCAAGTCCGATGGATCTTTGAGATTGTGTGTAGATTATTGTGATCTTAATAAGTTAACCCTTAAGAATAATTTTTCTTTGCCCCGAATCGACGACCTATTCGATCAATTGCATGGTGCTCGATTCTTTTCCAAGATGGACCTAGCCCAAGGATTCCATCAACTGAGAATTGTGCGAGATTGTATCCATTTGACTGCTTTTATTGGTCCCAATACATTCTATGAATGGTTAATTATGCCCTTCGGACTAACTAATGCCCCTGCATATTTCGTAGACCTAATGACCCGAGTATTTCGTGAAGTATTGAATAAGTTTGTTCTCGTATATATTGATAATATTCTGATTTATTCCAAAACTAAAGAAGAGCGTCCAGAAGTCCTATCCCAAGTTTACAGTGGATATTTCAGCTTGATCTGGTAAGTCATTTCTCTATTTTTTTATGTGTTCATATGTTCTTTGTTTATCTCCCTATCTACCAAATTTCGAGGACGAAATTTTCTTAAGGGGGAATTTGTAATGATCCCATTTTTAAGAAAAATTTAATTTAGTGACTAATATAATTTTTAGAATTAATTTGTGAACTATTTTGAATGTTTTTCTAAAACAAATAAGATATGCGTTTGTTTATGTGTATATAAATAGATTGTAAATAGAATTTTGATTTGAAATTCAGAAAAATAAATATCTTAAAAATAAAATGGATTTAGAAAATTTATATTTTAAAAACTAATATATATATATATATATATATATGTATATATATGTTTATTTATTAATATATAATTAGATTTTTAATCATTTTCTTGAAAGTGATATAAATATGAATAAAAGGATAAGCTTAATATAAAAACATAAAAAATATATATAAATATATAATTAAATATATATAATATAAAATTATATGAAAAACATAAGAAAATAAAATAAAGGGTTTAAGACATTTGTAAGCTTTGTATAACATGCAAATGACAAGTGGCTTAGTTTTCTGTTTAAAGTCGAAATATAAATAAATGTTAGAGGTGGATGTATAACAGCTCAAATCTTTTATATTCTTATTTTCAATACTTTCTTTCATCCTCAAACTAAAAAAAATAAAACCAAAAAAGAAATTGCACTAAATCAAACAAGCAACTCTTTCAAGTTTTCAACCTGATCTAGAGCAAGCAAATACAAATTGACGTAGAAATACATTTTATTGGGTATAGAAATTGAAAACACTAAATGTATGCATGCATGTCTTTGTTTGCTTCTACAGACCCAAAAACAAATTAAAATGTTTGATTTCTTTTCATATAAACTATTACAGGTTAGAACGTTTAAGGGAAATGTGTTTGAATTCAATAAATCTATTTTCTTAAAATGCTTTTAAGTGTAGATAACAATTATTTTAATTGGAAGAAGGAAGATCAGTGAAATCAAAATCAAGCCAGAAATTAAGTTATTTTAATCTCAAGTTTTGTTCATACAGTCCAATTCGAATCTAAAAATGATGATTTTTGATAATATTATCTAGGTTTTTAAGCTTGTGATTTGTGAGGATTGGCGAGTTGATTGGAAATTGGGTTTTCTTAAATTTCTGGCGATCGGAACGTAGGGATGTGTCGTGCTCGTTGTTGAAGGTAACCGGGTGACTGGGATTGAGGGAAAAATGGCCGGTGATTTTCTAGATTACCATGGTGGAATAATAAAGGGGATCTTGGGTTTAAGACCCTTCTCGAGACGATGAGGTTGTCGAGGCCAATGCATCGTCGAGGTGGCTTTGGACTTATTCGGAGGTGGGGAATAGGAAGAGGAGGGTCTGACGCAGCTACAGGGGTAAGCTTGTGGGTTCATATGATCTGAGGCGGCGGGACGATGATGTTTTTGGGTGATCGGTTTTGCTCCAGTGTGTTTCATTTTTCTCGATTTCGATTCTGGTTGTAGTCATGGGTTAAGGGGTTCGCTTAGGTCAAGATGGTCGACGATGACTTGTTGGTGGTAGCGAAGTTGATAGGAAGGATGCAGATTTATCGTGCACAAGCACGCATGTACCTGTGTGTTTGGGTGGTTTGCTGTAGGAATTTAGGCATGAGAGAGAGAGAGAGAGAGAGAGTTCGGGGAAATCGAAGGGTTGACTCGAGGAAGGCTTCAGGTTGAAGACCAGGATGTTACGCGTGTGTTTAATATATTGTAACAGTTTTTAAATATAAACAAACCAATGTTTTAAAAAAGGAAAAGAAGAAGATGGAGAATGGCTCGAGAGTGGGATCGGGAATTTTGGGCTTAGGCCCGAGTGTTTTTAATGGAAATTTATTTAACAACTTTTTTTTAAAATAAAACAAGTTAAACAATTTCTTAAAACTAATTATTTTAAATATTAAATATTTTATTTAAGTTTGGGATTTGGTAAAGGTTTTAAAATAAATTATTTTAAATTAATTAAGTTTAAGATATTTTATTAAATGTCTTTTATTTGTGATTAATTCTTAAAGTTTATTTAAATAAATTTAATAGTGTAATTAAGTAGTTGATTAAGAAGGTAAAATGTGTTAATTATTAATTAACTTAAGGGTCTTAAGTTAATTCATATGTCAATTGTTAGCGCCAAAATTGGTCACTAACACACAAATCCAAGTGAAAGTACCAAACAACAATCACAGTTCACGGGTAGGATGTATGTAGAGGATATTTAATACGAAGAATAACAAAAATTAAAATGAAAGCGGTAAAGACACGGAATTTGTAGTGGTTCGGCTAACTCTGGCCTACGTCCACTCCAGTAATTTCTTTTTTACTGCTGTAACAATCGATTACAGTTACAAAGTGATAGGCTAGCCTTAGCCTTAGAGGATAGAAAGTTAGAGAGCAGGAGAGAGAATCAAGATCCCTTTTCTGAACCCCCACATGCTGTATTTATAGGCAGATCCTGAGTTGTCGGGCCTTTGCGTGATTCAGGCCCACCGAGTTTATGGCCGGTCCACATATGCCGAGACATGTAATGCCGAGCCATCAATGTCGACCCGTTCCATGCCGAACGAAGCGTCTGGAGGAAGAATTCCGAACGAAGTCTGATAGAATAATGTTGGTCGAGGCATTTGAGTGATGCATGCCGAACAAAGTCAGATAGAATAATGCCGGACGATGCATTTGAGTGATGCATGCCGATCGATGCTGGGGTGAGGTGTGCCGAGCGCACTTTAATGCTGAGTTCAAATGCCGAGTGGAAGATGCCGAGTGAAAGAATGCCGGACGTACTTCAATGCCGAGTACAAATGCCGAGTGGAGGATGCCAAGTGAAGGAATGCTGGACGTACTTCAATGCCGAATGATTGCCAATGCCGAACCATATTTCCTAGACCCAAACCATAGTTGATTCATCTTTATCCAATCATATTTCCATCTCCTAAGAACGTTGCGTCATCCATCCATCCAGTTGACTGAATCCATCGTACACCAGCCTTGGCGAACGTGCAACCGATTATGTTAATCCCGCATGTCCATGGCCTGGTAAAAAGGCGGATTAACACTTGCTCCCCAAAACATGCCTTGCTATTGGAAGGTGTGTTTTGAATGGTTCCGAATCCATTATCCAAAGTCCATAGCCATATTGCTAGGGTATATCATCCTTGACTGCTCCAAGTCGATGTCCAATTCCAAATCCAATAACCAAAGCCTGAGCCAATTCCGTATCCATCCGAACTCGACAACCGAGTCCCAATCCATCCTTATCCAATAGCCAATAACCGAATCCAGGACCTCTTTGGGTCGATATCCAAATCCATAACCTCTCCGGGTTCTTGCCAAGCGTGATCCACATCTGATGACCGTGGTCCAGTGTCTCTGGACGTTGAGCTAACCTCTCCGAGTTCTTGCCAAGCGTAATCCACACTTGACGACCTTGGTCCAGTGTCCCTGGACGTTGAGCTAACCTCTCCAGGCTCTTGCCAAGCGTAATCCACACTTGACGACCTTGGTCCAGTGTCCCTGGATGCTGTGTTAACCTCTCCGGGTTCTTGCCAAGCGTAATCCACACTTGACGACCTTGGTCCAGTGTCCCTGGACGCTGTGTAATGCCATGGCTTATGTCCTAAGCAGAATCCTGGTCTCTCCGGACCATTGTGGAGCATAGTCCATACTCAACGACCTGAAAATAACAATTGATAATACAGGGCCTAAGTCCTAGGCCGAATCCTGGTCACTCCGGACCCTTGCCGAGCATAGTCCATACTCGACGACCTGAATGAGTCAATTTACTGTGTTCGAGCGAAGCGACTCACCCCTTGCCAGGCATAATCCATACATGACGACCGTTTATCAAAAATCAGATAAAAATCCAATCAGAATCCAATCCAAAATCCACATCCAAAATCCAAATCAAAACCAAAAAACCAGAAATCCAAACCAGCATCCAAAATCCAAATCAAAACCAGAAAACCAGAAATCCAAACCAGCATCCAAAACCAAAAACAATCATTCAAAGGAAAATCCAAATCAAAAAGCAAGAAAAACCAAGAGCTCAATCCAAGCTCCAAAACCGAAAACCAAAAACAAAAGCAGTGTCCAATCCAAAAGCAAAAGATAAATTTCACAAACCATAACATTGCAGTTTATCATCATTCGGAGCATGCCTAGGGGCTATCTCCGTCCCCGTACATGTGTAAATGACTTGGTTGCTTGCCAGTAGTTTGCTACTTATTTCATAATAACCTGGTCAATGGATGATCAACCGACCATCATTCCTGGGCCTCCTCCCATCGTAGCTTGAGGTAGGAGGCGATTGCTCCTGTCCCGCCGTTGCATTCCGAGGTCCAACATATTGTGGCAGCTGTCCATTCCTTACATGCTCCTCAATTATGTCCTTTAGGTGCCTGCAGCTGTTGGTGTCATGTCCATCCAAATCATGGAAGAGACAGTGCCTTCCTAATGTTCTTTCCCGTTCTGTTGGTTCTCTCCTAGCCGGCCTCCGATAGGGAAGGCGAGTCTGAGTATCCAGGTATATCCGCTCCAACGTCTCGTTCAATCCTGTGTATGTGGGAAACTTTGGATCCTTCCATTGCTTCCTAGCATTTCTAGAATCATCGTCCAACTTCCTTTTTCCTTTGTCTTTATCCAAACCTTTGCTGGATGGTCCTCCAACCTCAATTGCATTAACCTTTTTTAACTTTAAATCCGTGCTCGCATCTTCTTGCCGAAGGAACCTTTCTTCCTCGTGAAAGAATTCGTTGAGATCCCGTGGGGGATCTCGTACCAGAGATACCTTGAAATCTGAGTTCTCCCTGACTCCTGATACTGCTGCCATTAAAACCATCGATGGATCGGGCCGATCCACTGAAGCAACTGCGGCACTGAATCGAGTTAGAAAGGTTCTAAGCGATTTGTCGATCCTTTGCTTTACCGATGTTAATGTCATCACGTTCTTCGGTCTCTTGACATGAACTCGAAACTGTCCCAAAAACCTTTCCACCAATTCCCTCCAAGTCCTGATAGATCCTTCTCCCAGCTGCCTAAACCACATCGCAGCTAAGTCCGTTAAGTACAAAGGGAAGCATCGAGCCATCACTTCCTCCGATGCCCCCAACACCTCCATGTGTCCGGTGTACCTTATCAAGTGATCCGTAGGGTCTGCCTTGCCATCGTATACCTCCATGCTAGGTAGCTTGAACTTAGGTGGATTCTGAGCCATCCTTATTTCCCGAGCGAACGGACTCCTGTTTACCCCTTCCAAGTCTCCGCTGGTCAAACCACCTCGCACAGTCTTCCTGGTTATATCTACCAGTCCAGCGTTGTCTGTCGGGGGTTGCCCCCGAGGGAATTCCGGTACATACTCTTCATGTGGCTCGCTAGCAGCAATGTCGGTTCTAGCCTGTTGAACTCCTTCCAAAGGTCCTCCTGTGTTGGATCCTGCGGGCCTGCCCCCAAGCCCTTGTCGATTGCCCTCTGGCTCTGCATCCTGTCCTCCATTGGGTTCCATAACCCTAGCTCCTTGTCCTGCATCCACCGCCGCTGTAGCTGTTCCTAAGTTCTGGGTCCCTGCAGCTCTCATTTGCTCTAAGAAAGTCTGCATCATCTCCTGTTGACTCTTCAACAACCTCTCTTGCAGTGAATTTGTTATGGCTTCCATTTCGTCCCGGGTTATATAGATCGAAGGTGGTACTTCCTCACCTCCGGAGGATGCTTGTTGACTTCCTTCCTGTTGGCTTCTCTCAGCCCTTAGCCTTCAACTGTTTTGCCTAGCCGTTGTCTTCCAAATCCAAACTTCTACCCGATATAGCGGGTGCTAGTCGTTCTCAGTGAAAGCACTAAAATGTTAGCGCCAAAAATGGTCACTGACACCCAAATCCAAGTGAAAGTACCAAACAACAATCACAGTTCACGGGTAGGATGTATGTAGAGGATATTTAATATGAAGAACAATAGAAATTAAAATGAAAGCGGTAAAGACACGGAATTTATAGTGGTTCGGCTAACTCTGGCCCACGTCTACTCCAGTAATTTCTTTTTTATTGCTGTAACAATCGATTACATTTACGAAGTGATAGGCTAGCCTTAGTCTTAGGGGATAGAAAGTTAGAGAGCAGGAGAGAGAATCAGGATCCCTTTTCTGTACCCCCACATGCTGTATTTATAGGCAAATCCTGAGTTGTTGGGCCTTTGCGTGATTCAGGCCCACCGAGTTATGGCCGGTCCGCATATGCCGAGCCATGTAATGCCGAGCCATCAATGCCGACCCGTTCCATGCCGAACGAAGCGTCTGGAGGAAGAATGCCGAACGAAGTCTGATAGAATAATGTTGGTCGAGGCATTTGAGTGATGCATGCCGAACAAAGTCTCATAGAATAATGCCGGACGATGCATTTGAGTGATGCATGCCGATCGATGCTGGGGTGAGGTGTGTCGAGCGCACTTTAAAGCTGAGTTCAAATGCCGAGTGGAAGATGCCGAGTGAAAGAATGCCGGACGTACTTCAATGCCGAGTACAAATGCCGAGTGGAGGATGCTGAGTGAAGGAATGCCGGACGTACTTCAATGCCGAATGATTGCCAATGCCGAACCATGTTTCCTAGACCCAAACCATAGTTGATTCATCTTTATCCAATCATATTTCCATCTCCTAAGCACGTTGCGTCATCCATCCATCCAGTCGACAGAATCCATCGTACACCAGCCTTGGCGAACGTGCAACCGATTATGTTAATCCCGCATGTCCATGGCCTGGTAAAAAGGCGGGTTAACATCAATGATAAATTAATTCCAAGGTTTATTAAATAAGATTTAAATCATAACTAATTAAGTAATTAATTAAGATAAATGATTTATCTTAAATTAGTTAAGCCTTCGGTAATTAAAGATTAATTAATTAATAGGAGTAACTAAAGAATAACTAATTAATTAATTAATTAATTAGTAATTGAAGGTTAATCAATTAATAAAGGTTAATTATTTAATAATTATAGGATCATTAATTAATGTAAGTAGTTAAAGGTTAACTAATTACGTAAATGATTAAAGAATAATTAATTAATCTCAATAATTAATTAAAACAATAACAAATGGTTTGTAATTAATTAATGCTAATTAAGCAGGGTTAGGTAATTAATTCATAAGTAATTAATTTATTCGGCTTAAATTAAATTAATTATAAATTATGTGATTAATTAATCTTGCTTATAGATGATTAATTATGTCGAATGCTAGGATTGATTAATATCTTTAGTATGCTTATCTGTAATATTTAGTGATATGAATTGCTTTGGATTGATTTGTGATAAATGTAAGTTATTTATCTGTGATAAATTGCTGTGTGAATATAATGTTTTGCATTGATTTATAAAAGGTGGATCGTTTTTTTAAAAGATTAAAAATGGAAATATAATGGCTTCCAGATCTAGATCTGGAGACTAGGGTTTTTCTTCCCATTTTCGTTGTTTTCCTTCGATTCTTCCCTATCTTGTCTTTCTATTCTAATTTCTGTCTTCAATTCTTTCTCTTCAAAGTAACATGGGATCTCTGCGTGATGAAGAAGGTTGGGAGGAGGTAAGAAGGAAAAGGGGCAAAAATCAGGCTCCTGTGGGACCCGATACGAGACTCAATCTAGGTAAAAGTAGTGGGGGTATCACAGAACGGAAATCGGGTAGAAAGTTTCAGGCGATTGCAGCTGGACAAACAACAATTAAATTTCCGAAAAATTCAAAGTCAAACATTGTTCATTCAGGAAGACTGTCGACTATTAAATTCACTGTATCAGAAAATGCAAAAAAAAATCTTACAGTGAGGCAGTAAAAATAGGAGCGGTTGGGGATTTAGGTAACGTAGATCTTGAATATATTGAGCCTACAATAGTAGATGGCAAAAGAGTAGGCACTCTTTCACCTGTGGCTGGGAATTATGTATATTATTGTATGTTGTTGGATACAAACCATGGCTTAAGACTTTTGAAGGTTATGCCAACAGAGTATGGTCCACACAGAAACACAGAAACCATTTTCTGTTCATTCAAGAAATAACGGTTTCTTTGTGGTGAGATTTGATTCTGAAGAGGACTGCAACAAGATTTTGAAATCAGGTCCTTGGTTTATGGACCGAAACCTGATAATCATCAAAAGTTTGTCCCCAGACATGAAAACAGACAGAGACCTTCTTACTTCTTTGCCTATGTGGGTTAGACTTCCGGGTTCAAGTTTCAAGTTGTGGGGTAATAAGGCTATTAGTGCCCTAACAAGTACAATAGGAGTCCCTATAAAGATGGACGAGGCAACGAAAAACAAATCACGATTAGCTTATGCCAGAGTATTAATTGAGGTTAGTGCAACCTATGGTATGCCAAAATCCATCATAGGTATGGATGAAGACGGGAGAAGTTTCCTTCAAGAAGTGGAATATGAGAACCCCCACTCCTGTATGTGGCAAGTGCGTGTGTTTTGGCCATATTTCTGAAGAATGCCCAATGACCATGACATGGGTTCCAAAACAGACACAAACAGACGATTCGGTGGAAGAAAACCATGTGGAACCTAATCTTGTTGTATGTTCGGATATAGAAAGAGAGGAAGGTGGGAATGATTTTTCAGAGGATCAGGGAAAACAAGTAAATGAAGGTATCCCAGCCGAATCTCTTAATATAGAGAACACGAATGACAACAGTGTTCTTGAAGGTCAAGTAAGGAATAACGTCGAGGAGACTTCAGATGGAGAGGACGGATATCAGATAGATTCAAATACGCTGGAAATAGAGGATAGGGGAAACTCTGAGCAAATCACAATGGCCAAAAAAGACTCTGACCTACGCAACGGAGAAACGACCACCCCTGTGAGATTGACTAATTCAGGAGATAAAGAATTGAGCTCACCACTTCCGAAGAATCCTTCATCCTATATTACTATTATTAAACGCCTTTCGCCAATTCCGGATACTTCTCATACTATACTATCTACTGATATTTGTATTGATGATTGTATTATTAATAATGTTAATTTTAGGAGAGGCACTGAACATTGTATTAATTTACAGGAACAGGAGAATCTGGATAAGGAGACAGAATTGATAGAAGTAGAAGGGGAACAGAATACATATGATAATGCAGAGTCTATTCATGAGAAGCAGCTTTCTCCTAGTTGCATTCCTGCCCCCGAGGATCGGAATAAAGTATTTGAGAATATTCAAGAGGACAAGCTTGTTCGTAAGAACCCCAAGTGGGTTCAGAAGTTAGGCATTCCTGTGGAAGATAAAGGGGAGTCTTCTAATAGAAGGTCGCAGAGGTCTCGCAATAATAAGGTAGAATAATGTCTTTTGCATGTTGGAATGTTAGGGGGTTTCATAATCCCAACAGAATGAAAGAAATTTGAAACCTCATTGATAAGTATAAAATTAGTTGTTTCGGTGTGTTGGAAAACAAGTTACTATTTTCAGATATTGTGAAACTGGAAAGATTTTTGAAAGATGGGTGGAAAATTATAAGCAATGTATCCTGTTATTATAAATGTAGAATATTTGTCCTCATTGATGGCAATTCCTGGAATTATAACTTCATTAGTATGAGCGACCAACATATCACTATTGAATTAATCAACAATTTGAACTCCAAATGTAATTTAACTTTCGTATATGCTCAAAATTTCGTTAACCTAAGGAAAAGGTTGTGGAAAATTTTTCGCGAGGATGCTATTCACATATACAGACCATGGTTGGTTTTTGGAGATTTTAATTGTATCCGCAATCCCTCAGAAAGAAAGGGAGGTAACCAGTGCCTTTTGGAAACCTGTTTGAATTAGACGATATGTCTAATCATACAGGACTCAGAGAAATTGATATTAAAGGTTACGAGTTTTCTTGGTGGTCCGGTCGTAGTCGCAACATATTTTCTAAAATTGACAGATTCTTCGCCAACCTAGAATGGATCAACCTATTTACAGATCTTACGGCCGTATATCTACCTCCTACTGTGAGTGACCATAATGCAATCAGGGTTTCACTTTTTCCCAAACCTAGAGACAAGAATAGACCTTTTAGGTTTATGAATCATTGGTCGTTGTGTGATCAATACTTTCAGCTTATTGAGGAAAAATGGATTCCTAAACAGGAAGACCGACCTCTATATCAACTTATGAATATTCTCAAGAACATTAAGAGAGAGATAAAAATTTGGAGTATAAAAATTTGGAATACCAAACAAGAGGTTAAAGTTCAGAGAGAGATTTGTTCTAGGCTTCAAAAACTTTTGGAAACATCAAATGATCACAATTTAGTCATGGAATTTCAAAACCCCAAACAAATCTAGAAATGGCTCTTAAAAAAGAATTTCTAGATACAAAACAAAAGGCTAAATGTGAGAGGCTGAGGATGGGTGATGAAGCTTCTTCTTTCTTTTATGCTAGAATGTATAGCAGAAGAAGTAGAAAATGTTTGACGAGCATTGTGGTAGATGGCAAGGAGGTTTCGGAAGACACAATTATAGAATCGGCTATCAATTTCTACAATCAAATGTATAACCTTCCCTTAGTTGACCAGTTCCCAGAAGTCATATGTAAATCGATTATTTCTGATTATGGTGCAAATTTTTTGAAGAATGATATATCGATGGAAGAAATCAAATTTGCATTGTGGGACATTAAAGATGACTCTTCCCCAGGTCCGGACGGTTTTAACTCTAAGTTTTTCAAAATACATTGGAATCTTTCGAAAGAGTTAATCTACAAAGCTTTGAATGACATATTTCAGAAGGGATTAATAATCAATGAATGGAATCATACATTCCTACACCTGAATCCTAAAAAAACCCATTCCACTAGAATTCAAGATTTCAGACCAATCGCATGTTGCAACACTTCGTATAAGGTTTTGACCAAAGTTCTTTGTAACAGACTTGTCCCTTTCCTGGGTAAGTTGGTGTCCCCGAATCAGACGACATTTATTAAAGGTAGATCAATAGGGGACGGAATTTTGTTCTCTCATGAAATTATCAGAGGTCTTGGCAGAAAGGGTAATAAATATATGTGTATCAAAGTAGATTAAAAGAAAGCATATGATTCGATTAATCGAGATTTTGTTACACACATGTTAGTCAGCCTGGGTTTCCCGAATAAATGGGTGAATATTATAAAAAACATCATAGACTCCAGTGTTTTCTATCATAGTTAACGGGGAATCGCACGGTTATTTCAAGAGTTCAAACGACCTTAGACAAGGTGACCCACTTTCTCCCATTTTATTTACATTGGTTATGGAGTATTTTACGTTAATAATAGATGAATAAGTCAGAAAAGTTCAAATTTCTCCAATTAAAGACTATGATAACAAATTGACTCACTTAATCTACGCTGACGATATTATTATTTTTACTAAAGCCAATGCACAAACTGCAACTGCAATTCGTGATGTCTTCCAAACCATGAAAAGAGTTACTGGTTTGGAACTAAGTTGTGAAAAATCCAATGTTTTCTTTGGAAAAGGGGTTGATCATTGCACCGATATTAGCACTATCCTTAATATACAGCAATCGGATCTCCCAGTAAGGTATTTGGGAATTCCCTTGTCAAGTGCCAATCTGAGAGATAAGGATTGTTCTCTGTTGTTAGAGAAGATCAAGTTAAGAATTGGAGGATGGGAAACCAGAATGCTTAGTCTTGCCGGAAGACTCGAACTCATTAAATCTACCATTTACCCAACTATACAATTCTGGATGCAATGCTTTTGCCTCCCAGTTTCTACAGTTCAAAAAATTAAACATTTGATTCTTAACTTTCTTTGGAAAAGTCGTAGTAGTAAGATTCCTTGGGATATTCTGTGCAGGCAAAAAGAAGAAGGCGGTATGGTTCTGAGAAATTTAGAAGAGATGAATCGAGTGTTATCTATTAAACTGATTTGGAAAATAATTAATGCAGAAGGAATTTGGGCGAATCTCATGCATTGTAAATATATTGGTCAGAAAAGTTTTTGGGAAATTAATCAGTGATCATACGACTCTGGAGTGTGGAAATTTATTCTGAAAAATAGGCATGAAGCTTTGAAATGCCTTTCTCTCAATATAGCAGATGGTAAAACTACTTCATTATGGTGCGATCCATGGTTACACGGAAGTTCTATTATGGAACGTATTGGTAGAGACACAGCTTTCAGAACTGGTACAGAAGATTTGGTCCTTAGTAGGATTAAGAATGGAGAGTGGAAATGGGATTCGTGTAGTTTTTTATACCAAATTCATGCAGATATAGAAGGCGTCAAAATTCACAAGGATAGGGAAAGGGACTTTTGGACTTGGAAGTGTACGAAGAATGGTTTATACCAATTTAAAAATGTTTGGAACTCAATAAGAACCAGTTTTGAAAACAAATTTTGGACGCCTTTGGTTTGGCATAAAATTCATGTTCCAAAAATGGCGATTTGTCTTTATAAAGCCATAAATGATTATTTGCTGACAAAAGACAGATTGCTATAGAAGCAGATAACGGTGGACCCCTTATGTGTTTTTTGTAATCATCACAGGGAAACCATAGACCACCTATTTTTTCAATGTGAGTACGCAGAAAATATATGGCTTTGGAGTTGTAAAAAAAATTTTAAAGCTCCGAAAAATTTATTCTCCTTTTCTTTGAAAGAAGATCTATAGAAAATTGTGTCATGCTCAAAAGTTAATAGTCTCTATTCAGACCTGTTTCAGTTGTCTCTATCTACTTGTGTTTGGCATATTTGGCAAGAAAGAAATGAAAGGATCTTCCAGAATCGAAGTACAGATAAAACGCAGATATGTACAAGAATACACCAGACTATGAATATAATAATGGCTAGATCTAAGCATTTCAAAAACATTGTTCGTCGACGGAAATTCTATCGGTTTAGAAAACCGTCGAACGAATTTAAATTAAAAATATAACCGCAAGCGCACGGTGTACGAATGTAGCACGTGGCGAATACGGGTCGATCCGCAGGGAATTGATGATTTTAAAATTTTCTATTCAATCAAATTATACCAAAGTCGAGTGAAATTGTTTGATAGAACTAAAATGAAGCTAAACTAGAATTGAAATGTGATTAGTAAACTATTGAACTAGAGAACAATTTAGAGGCAAATCCACTCTCATATTTTTGTAAATCAACAAACACATAATTTATGATCTCTAACTTTGATATTAAGTGAAATAATCATTGCGTTTATCATAAGTATGGTTTGTTTATGTTATTAGTTAACATAACTCAAACCATCAAACTATAATACAACAATTATACCACTTACAATTCTCATGAAAAAGAAGCCAAAGCAAAAACTATTTTAAGTATGATCTATTTACTATTGTAACTAGTAACATAGATCATCAAATTTCATTTTTACTTTCATTTCATAACCAAAAATTAATCAGCAAATATTGATGTAAATTGTGTTTATGTTGAGTAAGAATAGCTCATTTGCATAAGCAATATAAGCTATCAAACCCACTTGTATAAACTTACATCAAAATTCACATTCATGAAGCATAACAAAGAGATCATAAATCATAAAAAATGTTGAAATTACATAAATTTAGAGAGCTTCATCACCCCTAAATTGAAGGGGTTTAGCTACTCATTTGTGGCATTGAAGCATCACAAGTAAGTTTCAACATTAAAGAAAAGAAAATAGAAAATAAGCAAAGAAAGCAAAAGAGATTAGCTACTAACTACTTGCATAAATGTAAATCTAAGCTATGAACATAAGAAGAAAGAGAGCATATAAATAAACATTAACAATAAAACAAAGAAAAACATGTAGAAAAGAGAGAAGAAAGAGGCTTGGAAGCCATTTTTATTTCATAGAACATTGAGCTTACACTTTGATTTCTTAATTTCCTAAGTAAAATGAAAGAGTAGATGATGATCTTCATGTACATAAGAGGACTATTTATACATGCATAAAACCCTAATTCTCTTTTTAGGGAGCTTCCCAAAATACCCTTGAGGTGGTGTAGCCTCCAAGTAATCATTAACATTCACTAATACCCCACTTAATATGTACATGAAGCTTTAAGTCCTTTTAGCATGTGCTTAGCTTCTAATTGGAAGTTAGGTAAGTGGGTGGGGTCCTCCATGATCTTGAACTTGAATTATTTCCTCTTCATTCCTTTGTATTTCCTTGTGCATGCATGTATCTTCATATAAGCCTCTTCCATATGCATCCAAATTCCTATAAAAATAATCAAAAAATGTCCAAGTAAAAAATTCTTACATTCACATATGCACAAAAATGACCGTTTTGCCCCTGAATGAGGATGAAAATATGATGGTTTGGAAATAATTGAATTTTGGTTTTAAACATGTTAAAATGCCCAAATATGATGATTATTTAAATAAAAAGAGATAAAATATGGATGTAAATATATGCACAATTACGTGCACATCAAATACCCCCACACTTATCTTTTTATTCGTCCTCGAATAAAGGAAAACTAAGATAAATCCGTTTTCGTAGAGAGCACGATTGCATTGAGCATATGCAACAAGCCGTTAAACCTCTGAGTGTCCCCAGTAGGACGAGTGTTGTCTCGTGAGGGTTTTCAGCGGATACTACCCACAAAATCCAAATGCAGGATGAAAATATTTGCAAATTGCAAGATTTATTTACAAAGAGATGAATGCGAATTTTTTGGAAATATTTACAAATGAAGGATTTATTTTTAAATTGACACGAATAAGTTAAATACAAGTTTTGGTTATTGTCTTGAAAATTTAAGTCATTTACTCGTCAAAATTTCCAATAAAAATCAAGTTGTCATGACAGATAGACCATAGTTTGGCTAGTTGTTTCGGTTGATAACACAATGTAATTATGAAATGGATCCTTAGTTGATTATCAAAGTTTATTAAAGTGGTATTTTCATTTCTTTTCAATAACAAGTTTGGTCAAATAAGTTAAAATAGTGCTAGGATTTCAATTGCTTGCTCTCTCATTATTTGCAAGAAAAATTACACACCTAGCTCAGGTAAACTGAGGCCAGATATACCACGCATGCACTGCCTTTCGGGCTTATGTGAGGGGAGTACATAGCATGGCGAGTGTACACACTTTCGTGCGTACACCTATCGACCGTAGGTGGTTTTTATTAAGTCTCTTCTTTTTTTTAATATGTGTTTCATACATGCATAACCGTGAGGACTTTTAAATGAGTATGAAAGCACATAATCAAAGATTACAAGTAATTCACCCATGCATAACCGTGAGGACTTTTAAATGAGAGTGAATACTTTGGATGTTATTATTTTGTTTTTTGTTTTTTTATATATATTTTTTTTAAGAGAGAGAGAGTTTTGCAAAATCATCGTAGCACCATTTAACTTAGAAGACAAAAATGTTATATCATTTACTTTAAATTTAACACTTTTTAAACAACGATTTTCAATTAGAACATACTTAATAATTAACATAAATGAACCATCCTATATACTTGTAAAACCATTGTTATTTGTGATCAAACTTCATTTTTATTTTTGTTAAGACAAATAAATTTTCAAAAATTTCAATTTATTAACCAAAACTTATACTTATCCCATAATGTTTCTTCAAAAATAAATGAAATGGTAAAAAGAAAATGTTTCTGAGATTTAGGAGTTTTGAGATTTCTTTTTTTTTTTGAAGAAAATGAAAATTCAAAAATGCCATGAAAAACTAAAAAAAAAAAAAATGAAAATGAGACTCCCTCCACACTTAATTTTGACTGTGTCCCCACAGTTGATGCATGATATAATGAGTGTAACGGGGGAAAATATGTACATATTTACAAAAGAGGGTTAACATTCTTACTAGACGTAGCTTGGCTCATGAAGGATCATGAGCTCCTCCTCTTGGTAACCGGGAAATTCCAAGAAGGGTTTTAAACGATGACCATTGACTTTGAAAATCGATCCATCCTTTGGGTTTTCTATTTCTATGGCACCATGTGGAAAAACAGTTCGTACCACAAATGGTCCGGTCCACCTTGATTTAAGTTTCCCAGGAAATAAATGAAGTCTCGAGTCATATAAAAGAACTTTCTAGTTAGGCGAAAACTTTTTCCTTAGGATTGACTTGTCATGAAAAACTTTGGTTCTTTCTTTGTAAATTTTCTCGTTTTCATACGCGTCGTTCCTAAGTTCTTCTAGTTCGTTGAGTTGTAATTTTCGATTTTCGCCAGCTTCTTCATGATCAAAGTTTAAGTTTTTTATTGCCCACAACGCTTTGTGTTCAATTTCAACGGGTAAATGGCAAGCTTTACCGTAAACTAAACGAAAAGGGGACATCCCAAGGTTAGTTTTAAAAGCAGTACGGTAAGCCCAAAGCGCGTCGGTCAATTTCTGAGACCAATCTTTTCGATTTTTATTTACAGTTTTCTCCAAGATTTGTTTTATTTGTCGATTTGAAACTTCAACTTGGCCACAAGTCTGAGGATGATATGGAGTGGATAACTTGTGGGTTATCAAGTATTTTTTTATTAAAGTTTCAAAAGAACGGTTGCAAAAATGGGTTCCGTTATCACTGATTATTGTGCAAGGTGTGCCGAACCTCGAACAGATGTTTCTTTAAGAAATTTCACAACAATTCTGTGGTCATTGGTTTTGCAAGGAACGGCTTCGACCCATTTTGAAACGTAATCGACAGCGAGAAGGATATACAAGTTTCCAAAGGAATTGGGAAAAGGTACCATAAAGTCGATACCCCATACATCAAAGATTTCGATCGTAAGAATGGGGTTTAAAGGCATCATATCTCGTCGAGAAATTCGTCCAAGCATTTGACATCGATCACAAGTTTTACAAAATTCAAACGAGTCTTTGAAAAGAGAAGGCCAATAGAAACCACACTGAAGCACTTTTTCTGCAGTTTTTCGAGGACCGAAATGTCCACCGCACGCTTGATCGTGGCAAAACGAAAGAACACTCCTTATTTCATTATCTGGAATGCAACGTCGGATGATTTGGTCGGGACAATATTTGAACATGTATGGATCGTCCCAATAGAAATATTTCACTTGGGACATGAATTTGCATTTGTCCTGTTTGGACCAAGATGAGGGAGTTTCTTTAGTGACTAAGTAGTTCACTATATCAGCGTACCATGGATCGATAGAAATAGAAAGAAGTTGTTCATCGGGGAAGTTTTCATTATTCGGCAAGGAAGATGGTGCGTTCGAAAGACGAGATAAATGATCGGCTATGACATTATCGGATCCTTTTTTGTCTTTGATTGTAAGGTCGAATTCTTGAAGTAAAAGGATCCAACGAATCAAACGGGATTTAGCGTCCTTTTTAGCGAAGAGATATCGAAGCGCAGAATGGTCAGTGTAGACCGTAATGTGTGAACCTATCAAGTAAGGTCGAAACTTTTCAAGCGCAAAAACGACCGCTAGAAGCTCTTTTTCAGTTGTTGTGTAGTTGAGTTGAGCGTCGTTCAAGGTCATACTCGCGTAGTAAATGACATGAAGGATCTTGTTGATGCGTTGTCCCAAGATAGCACCAACGGCAAAGTTTGAAGCGTCGCAGATTATTTCGAAAGGAAGATCCCAATTGGGTGCACAAATGAATGGGGCAGAAATGAGTTCGCTCTTAAGACGTTCAAAAGAAGAGATACAATCAGAGTTAAAATCGAAAGGAACGTCTTTTCCAAGAAGGGTCGTCAAAGGACGGGCGATTTTGCTAAAGTCTTTCACAAAGCGTCGATAAAAGCCAGCGTGTCCTAAAAATGATCGAATGTCCTTAACAGATTTGGGAATGGGTAGATTTGCAATGACATCGATTTTTGCTTTGTCTACCTCAATGCCTTTGTTTGAGATGATATGTCCAAGGACAATGCCTTGTTTGACCATAAAGTGACATTTTTCCCAGTTCAAAGTCAAGTGTTTTTCTTTACATCGATTCAAAACCAACTCGAGGTGATGTAAACATTGAGAAAAAGAATCGCCGAAGATAGAGAAATCCTCCATAAAGACTTCTAGAAAGCGCTCAATCATGTCAGAAAAGATTCCAACCATGCATCGTTGGAAAGTCGCAGGAGCGTTACAAAGTCCGAATGGCATACGTCGATAAGCGAAGGTACCGAATGGACACGTGAAAGTCATTTTCTGCTGATCTTCGGGAGCGATTGGAATTTGGTTATAGCCGGAATAACCATCAAGAAAGCAATAGAATTCGTGACCGGCTAAACGTTCAAACATTTGGTCGATAAATGGAAGAGGAAAATGATCCTTACGTGTTGCGGCATTTAGTTTTCGATAGTCAATGCAAACACGCCAACCCGTTTGAGTACGAGTTGGAATAAGTTCGTTAGCATCGTTTTTTATAACAGTAAGTCCGGACTTTTTAGGCACGACATGAATTGGGCTAACCCATGGGCTATCGGAGATAAGGTATATGATACCGTTATCGAGGAGCTTAAGAATTTCGTCACGAACCACATCTTTCATTTTTGGATTAAGCCTCCGTTGTGCATCACGAGTGGGTTTGGCTTCATCAATCAAATGAATGCGATGTTGGATAATAGCAGGGCTAATTCCCTTAATATCAGTAATGGACCACCCAATTGCTTCTCTATTTTTCAAAAGAATAGAGAGAAGTGAAGCTTCTTGGTCAAGAGAAAGATTGTTAGAAATGATGACAAGACAAGTTTCGTTTTCACCTAAGTATGCATACTTAAGGTGAGCGGGAAGTGGTTTGAGGTCCAATTTCGGGAGTTTTTCGATTGCAGAATTGGGTTGAGATTCGGACTCAACTTGAAGCGATTCAAAGGGAAGAGTGTGTTCGATCTCGTTGGGGACTTCATGAAACAATTTTTCGTACTCGGCCTCGCGTTCATCGTTAAGATCAAATGTTTCGTTTTCAAAGTTTTCATGAATGGCACTAACTTCTAATGTTTGGTCACGAAGTTCGTTCGAGTGGCTTTCAAGATTGAAAATGTTAAGGTCCAAAGTCATGTTTCCAAAAGAGATTTTCATCGAACCGTTACCACAATTGATTAAGGCGTTTGAGGTGGCTAAGAATGGTCGGCCTAAAATCAATGGGATTTGACTCGCAGGGTTTGTCACGGGTTGTGTTTCGAGAACGATAAAATCAACGGGGAATATGAATTGCCCTACTCGAATGAGCACGTCTTCGATTTCTCCCACGGGCTTCTTAATGGAACGATCGGCAAATTGAAGCGTAACTTTCGTGGGTTTGAGCTCACCTAAGCCTAATTGTTCGTACACGGAGTATGGAATCAAGTTGACACTCGCGCCTAAGTCTATTAAACATTTGTTAATCGTCTTTTCTCCAATTGTACACGAAATCTTAGGGCAGCCAGGATCTTTGTATTTAACGGGTATGGATTGGGACAAGACTTCACTCAAACTAGCGGCTAAGAAGACCTTTTTGGGCACTTGAGTGTGTCGCTTTTGGGTGCACAAGTCCTTAAGAAATTTCGCGTAAGTGGGGACTTGCTGAACGATGTCAAGAAGAGGAATGTTAACTTTGACTTGTTTAAAAATTTCCAACATCTTTTCCATTTTGTCCGAGTGTTTCTTTGGTCGAAGACGATGTGGAAATGGAACATGATACTCGGTAGGCGGGTCTACTCGAGTAGAAGAAGAAGAATTTTGATTGTCGTTCGATTCGACGTTTGGCTCCACGTTCTGTTCTGAGTCGTTCGTTGTTTTAGAAGTATCGAGAAAAGTTCCCAGTGAATCATTTGGATTAACGACTTGATTATCGATTTGTTTAACAGAACGGAGTGTTGTGATGGCATTCAACTGGGTGACATTGCTATCTTGAACAACATGGGCTTGATTTGAATTTGCGTTTTGATTTCTGGGATTTGGAAGGGGCTGGCTTGGGAATGTTCCTCGTTCACGTTCACATACAGACGTGGCTAATTGACTCATTTGCATTTCGAGTTTCGCAATCGATTGGTTTGTGTTTTGCATATATGAAGTCAATAAATTTTGCAAATTGCTGTTTGATTGAAGGCTTTGAGTAGTTTCCTTAGCCAACGTTTCAAGAGTTTTCTCAAGCGAAGTTAAACGTTTATCGTCTTGTGGAGGATGAGTAGAATTTGGTGGAAAATTTGGTTGTTGCGGTTGATTATGAGACGGGCCCGCAAAGTTTGGTTGAAAATTATTGGGCTGAAAGGGAGGATTCGAAGCATTATTCGGAAATGCTTGAAAATTGGGACGAATCGTATTCGTGTTGGGATTGTTTTGGTTCCACGCAAAATTCGGATGATTTCTCCATCCAGGGTTGTACGTTGGAGAAAACGGGTCGTTTTTGGTTTTATTGAAAGCATTGATTTGTTCGACGGAATTGGGACACTGATCGGCTATATGATTAGGATCGTTGCATTTATAACACATTGGTTAGGAAGCTTGGTTCGTTTGATTCGATGAGAAAACGTTATCGAATTTTTTAATCATTGCGTCGGTCTTAGCTTCCAAAGCAAAAGAAGATCCCGTCGAGTGTGCACTCGATCGTGAGTAGATTGATTTTTCGTTCGAGCGTTCCCATTGGGACGACTTTTCAGCGAGGTTTTCAAGAAATTGCCAAGCATCGTCATGATGTTGGGCAAGAAAATTGCCTTGGCACATTGATTCGAGCATGGTTCGTGAGCTGTTTTCGAGTCCATCATATAAGATTTGGCAAATCGTCCATTTTTCAAAGTTATGGTGTGGACATTTTATCAAAAGCTCTTTGAATCTTTCAAAATATTTTCCAAATGGTTCACCCTTGAATTGATGAAAATTTACAATTTCGTTTCGAATTCTACTTGTTTTTTCTAAGGGGTAGAACTTTTTTAAGAAAGCTTTTACAAATTCTTCCCACGTTTTAATTGAGTTCGAAGGTAAGCTGTACAACCATTTTTCAGCGTAATCCGTAAGAGCAAATGGGATTAATCGAAGTTTGATTTCGTCATCAGAAAGTTGTTGAAGTTTAATGGTTGCGTAAACTTGTTCGAATTTAGTCAAAAAGATGTATAGGTCATCGTGTTCGAAATTGCCAAATTTTGGAAGCGTGGCAATATGGTTCGAATGGATTTCGAAATGGTTACCCGTAGGGGCGGGTAATGTGATGCAAGATGGAATAGAAACTCTATCGGGAAAGATTCTATCCATAAGAGTTCGAGGGGCGTTTTCGTTCGCCATTTCGGGAGGATTGTCTGTTCGAATTAAATGGTTTGTAGAAGGGTCACGAATCCAAGTATTCGTTGTTGTGTCACGAGTCCAAGTACTCATGCACAAGTGAAAGTCGAGAGGAGAAAGAAATTAGAAACGAGTTTGGAGAATGAAGGAAGATTTGAAAATGTTTTTTTTGTTAAAGGGAAAAAAACTATTTATCAAGTGAAGTTTATTTCAAAAGAAAAGTTTGATTTTTGTTTTGTTTTTGAATTTTCAATTTTTTTTTTTTGAAATGATTTTACAAATTTTTTTAGATTTTTGTTTTTGAGTTTTTTTTTTTAAAATATGCATGAACTAATGCAACTAAATGAATGCAAAGGACTTAATTACAGTTTTCTGTCCTTAGTAGCTCCTAACCCAAAATTGTATAATCACACTTTGTCTTAAATCAACAAAAATATTTCTCAGCCAGGTAACGGACAGGGGTTATCGGTGCACCACGAATCACCGTAGCAATGCAACCGAAGGTTTAAGTACCTTCAGAGGAACAACCAGTATAATATTTACGAATCACCGTAATTTTTATAACTGGTTATTACTCTGCCGTAGCCTAGACACCAAGAAATAAAATCATTTAAGTAAAACAATTGTGAAGATACAATTAAGCCCTAAGTGCGCTCGTGACACCCTTAGGTCAAACGTCTAACCTTTATTATTAGTCAAATTCTACGATGAAATGCGTTTGTGGGCTAAGGAAAGGGTGATGAAATCCCTCACCTTATGTGAATTGGGGTATTGCCCTTAGAAAAGAAAAACAAGATGAGATGAATGCAAAGCAGAAATTAAACGTGAAATTACAATGCAACTAAAATGAAGTTTGTTTTTGTTTTTGGATTTTTTTGAATTTTTTTTTTACGCAAATGCAAGCAACCAACAATGCACTAGAGATGAAAGCACAATACCAGAGCGTGCAGATTATTAGAAAAAATTATTTTTTTTCAAGCGGCGATTTTAGCAAAGCAAAGTAATTATTTTCCCTTTTGGCAAGCAATTCCTTGTAATTTTCTGCTTTGACAACCTGAAATGAAAATTAAGATATATTCAACAATTTTTATTGTTATTAATTTTTTTTGTATGTTTATCAAAGATGAAAAACAAAATAAGCGAAAAACAAAAGAATTGAAAATAAAATAAATGAAAAATGAAAATTAAACAAACTTGAACTTTTTTTTTAATTTTTTTTTTCCGAATATTTTTTTGGAGAGGAAATTTAAAAGTAACGTTTTACTTAAAAAAAACTAGAACCAAAAGAAAAACCACAAATCAACAAAACCAAAAAACTTTCTTTTCTTTTTTATTAAAAAAACTAAACTAATCGAGAAACTAAAACAACTAGTAAGAAAAACTAAAAGAAAGAAAAATTAACCTAAAACACTCTTTAAAAAAACCTAAATCAGGGCCCGGCCCAAACAATTCTTCAATCCACTTAAAACAAATCGAACAACTGCAAATATCATTACCACGCAACCAAAATTTTAATCAAAATTCTCAGAGAAAAAAAAAAATCGCAACCCCAAATCGAGCTTTGGAATTCTCGCGGCGTTCGATTCGAGTTAAAGGGGAGGAGTTGATTCGCGTGGAGGCGGGTTTGAATTGGAAGGGAGGATGGGTTCAGTTACGGTTGTCGATTTGAGTTCGAGGTTGGCTTTTGGATGATGGAGTTGTTTCGATGTGGAGTTCGATTGGGTGAATTCGTGGGTGATTGAAGATGATTGTGGAGTTGGCTTGTTGTGGGATGAAGGATTGGCGATTGGAGGTGAAGGTGCTGTGTTGAGTTGCGGTATCGAGGTGAGTTTGAGGCGATTTCAAGTGAATTGAGGTGGGGCGTTTCTAACTATATGGGTATGTTTATGATGAAGATGGATAGTGGTAGAATGGCAGTTTGGGTAGCAGCTTGTGGTGATGAAGTCGAGGTGATTGGTTGATGTCGATTGTGGGTGAAGGTTGTAATTGCGGTTGTAGGCAGTGGTCAATGTGGGTAATGTGTGGTCAGCGGATGTATTGTATACACAGATTTGTATGTGCAATTGCTGGTTGGTAGACAGTAGTTGAATTTTGGATGGCAAGGAAGAGTATGTCAGGCACTAGTGGGTGACGAAGTATTGATGGTCAGAGGGAATGCTTTGTTTGGATGGTGATGGTGATGTAGTGCAGTTTGAAGTTGATCAGGAATGAACTACGATGAAGGCTTGTGGATTGGAGGTTTGGGGATGGGTTGCGTGTAGTCAGTTATTGTAGTTGGGAAACGAGGCGATTTCGCGGCGGTCTTGTTCAGGAGTGGTTGCAATTTCAGGTGATGAGGCGATTGACGTTTGGAGGTGATTTTGGATGAAGTCGCGAGGTCGGCAATGCTGAGGAGATGGGTTTTTCAAGTAGGCGGCAGTGCAGTGGTTCTCGAGTTCTGGATTTGGGTGTTGTTTTGGGTATTGTTCGATTTGGTCGTGTGTGGTGGATTGTGGTTTTGCAGTTGCTCGGTGGAAGACGCTGATGAAATTCAGTTTGAGGAGGAGCAAATGGATGTGGTTAGGCTGCGATTGCTCTGGATTGGCAATTGGATTTATGGAGGTTGTGATGAAGTGTTTTTGGTTGAGGATGGAATGTAGTGGTATTTGGTCACAGCATTGCAGTTGGATGTTGGATGAAGTGAAAATGCACTGAGATGGTTGTAACTGCTTTGTGGTTTTTTCTGGAAGTTCGGGTATGATGTGGTGTATAGGGGCTGGGATGAATGGATCAGTTGTGTTAGTGGAAGTGCTTTGATGGCATGGAAGGGGGGAACAGTTTGATTGCTGTAGGCAATTATTTGCAAGGGGGAGGAGCAGTAAGGAGTTATGGGAAGGAACAGAGAACAGAAATAATGTGCACAGCAGAGTATAAGGTTAGTAATGTAACAGTAATAAGAGTGCAACAGCAATGTAACAGTAACAGTAGCAACAATGAAAATTGTAAATGGAATCTAATTTGCAATAAAATATTTTTGTTTTCAAATTGTTTATATTCCTCTTTTTTTGTTGATATGAAATGCAAATGAAGAAACAACTAGAAAACAATAACAACACACAAACAAAAATTACAAATAAAATTCAAACAACACACAATTTTTTTTTTAATTGCACACACACACACAAAAATCAAACAACAATAATTCGAAGAATAGAAAATTAAAAATCAAAACAGTTCCCCGGCAACGGCGCCAAAAACTTGTTCGTCGACGGAAATTCTATCGGTTTAGAAAACCGTCGAACGAATTTAAATTAAAAATATAACTGCAAGCGCACGGTGTACGAATGTAGCACGTGGCGAATACGGGTCGATCCGCAGGGAATTGATGATTTTAAAAATTTCTATTCAATCAAATTATACCAAAGTCGAGTGAAATTGTTTGATAGAACTAAAATGAAGCTAAACTAGAATTGAAATGTGATTAGTAAACTATTGAACTAGAGAACAATTTAGAGGCAAATCCAGTCTCATATTTTTGTAAATCAACAAACACATAATTTATGATCTCTAACTTTGATATTAAGTGAAATAATCATTGCATTTATCATAAGTATGGTTTGTTTATGTTATTAGTTAACATAACTCAAACCATCAAACTATAATACAACAATTATACCACTTACAATTCTCATGAAAAAGAAGCCAAAGCAAAAACTATTTTAAGTATGATCTATTTACTATTGTAACTAGTAACATAGATCATCAAATTTCATTTTTACTTTCATTTCATAACCAAAAATTAATTAGCAAATATTGATGTAAATTGTGTTTATGTTCAGTAAGAATAGCTCATTTGCATAAGCAATATAAGATATCAAACCCACTTGTATAAACTTACATCAAAATTCACATTCATGAAGCATAACAAAGAGATCATAAATCATAAAAAATGTTGAAATTACATAAAGTTAGAGAGCTTCATCACCCCTAAATTGAAGGGGTTTAGCTACTCATTTGTGGCATTGAAGCATCACAAGTAAGTTTCAACATTAAAGAAAAGAAAATAGAAAATAAGCAAAGAAAGCAAAAGAGATTAGCTACTAACTACTTGCATAAATGTAAATCTAAGCTATGAACATAAGAAGAAAGAGAGCATATAAATAAACATTAACAATAAAACAAAGAAAAAGATGTAGAAAAGAGAGAAGAAAGAGGCTTGGAAGCCATTTTTATTTCATAGAACATTGAGCTTACACTTTGATTTCTTAATTTCCTAAGTAAAATGAAAGAGTAGATGATGATCTTCATGTACATAAGAGGGCTATTTATACATGCATAAAACCCTAATTCTCTTTTTAGGGAGCTTCCCAAAATACCATTGAGGTGGTGTAGCCTCCAAGTAATCATTAACATTCACTAATACCCCACTTAATATGTACATGAAGCTTTAAGTCCTTTTAGCATGTGCTTAGCTTCTAATTGGAAGTTAGGTAAGTGGATGGGGTCCTCCATGATCTTGAAGTTGAATTATTTCCTCTTCATTCCTTTGTATTTCCTTGTACATGCAAGTATCTTCATATAAGCCTCTTCCATATGCATCCAAATTCCTATAGAAATAATCAAAAAATGTCCAAGTAAAAATTCTTACATTGACATATGCACAAAAATGACCGTTTTGCCCCTGAATGATGATGAAAATATGATGGTTTGGAAATAATTGAATTTTGGTTTTAAACATGTTAAAATGCCCAAATATGATGATTATTTAAATAAAAAGAGATAAAATATGGATGTAAATATATGCATAATTACGTGCACATCAAACATCACTGACAAGAATGAAATAATAGCAAAGAAATGGGGATATACCTCCCAATGCTGAATTGGGGCAACACCTGCATTATCATATGTTGCGTTCTCCTTCAACCTTTCTGTTTCTATGACTCTCGATTCAGGTTTTCTTGTACCTGTTTTATTTTACAATGCCCTCACATTCTCTCTTTTAATTTACATATTAATTTACAATTAACAAAACAAATTGATATAGACTGTTAAGTTGCAGAATGCAGGCTCTTCTAGATAAATGCTAGCCGATGTCCTTAATGCTACAATATAAATAGAAGGAAACTCTGTTAGTATCTCATCAGATTTATTGGTTTGGGTATAAGAGACTTACCTTGCAAACGTTTCTGCGTCTCTCGAAGATGTACAACCTTATGGATTCAGGTTCGTCCCTGGTCAGAACTGATAGTAGAAAAAGATGCGCTGAGATTCAATGACTCCGAAGAGTTCCCACTGTAAAAAGCTCGGTTATCAAAAACTGAGTTCAAAAACATACTCTTTGGGTGGCAAGAAACTTTTCTGGTTTAGATTTGGGCCTGATCTACTTGAAGAGATAATAGATTAGCATGGATCTAATATATGCTGTCGATTCTGACGTAAAAGGCAAGAAAGTAGCTCAGATCTAGTTGAAGAAGCCCGAGATACATAAAAACAATAAAAATTAGATAGTTTTCTTAGATTAAAGACTTCATCTTTTGGGTTTTATTTACTTAACTGACTCAGATCTGGGATATAAGTGATGAAGGGGTAACTAGTTTCATCTCAATGGTCAGACTGTTGCTTCGACCACATAGTAGAAGCAGATGAGTTGAGATATAATTGCGGCTGCAGAGTTATCCGAAGAGACTTACGCCTTTTTTCTCTTATCGACATTAAAGGAAATTTTGTTCGGATGTGAATTAATGAAGTAAATGGAAGTATTGAACTGCCTTATTTGCTTGAGAGAACTCTCGAAGCTTCTGGCACTTGGGCTTTCGTAATTGTTTCAGTAGGCCTCGATCTATAACAATGTAATAAAAGAAAGGCCTGTTTTGTTTCAAGTTATGTACACTTGTGAACTTGCCTTTTGGCATTTGTACTTTGTTTTTATAGTTGCTAATAGAAAAGTTTGAACCCGATTTCCAAAAAAAAAGGTTTTGGGAAATAAGGGCTAAAAAGTTATGACATAAATAAGATCCAAATGTATCCATACGTTTTTAAAAAAAGTGCTCATTATTCAGAAAGGCCAGGGAAGGGCATCAAATCGAAAACCCGTTTCGAATAATGATACGATGAAATGGAATTACATTTAAAGACGGTGGTTGAAGGCCAAGTATTTTCGAAAACGAAAGGATTTCCTGTAGATTGTCTCTGCACCGAGTTGCTCCAGTATAGAGTTTTCCTTATGTGATGGTGAATCCGAACGAGATCGGGGATATTCCGATTTGCAAGGACTTCATTCCTTAATTGGACAAAGTGCCTTCGGTTCCATTCAGACCCAAGATGGACTTCTATGGATGTACGTTTGTCATTACACTTTGGGATATAAAGCTAGTATATATCAAATACATTTCTGTTTGGTGGCGGAGAATTTATTCTTTAGCGTAATACCCTTCTGTAACGACCCAGAATTTCTTTCATTTGAAATTCGTATATTTAATTAATTTTAAATATTAAGAACTAAAATTTGTAAGTCGAATAAATTTTATTTCGAATATCTAGATTTAATTGGATAATTAAATCGATAATTTAATATGTGAAATTACAGAAATAATTGGAAATAGGGTTTAATGTGATTAAAATGATTTATAAAGTTGTATTAAATCATATTGGAGTTGGAATGATGTTATAGAACTTTTAAAATTGAATTAAAAGTTAAATTAGAAATTGAATATTTTAATATTTAATTGACGAGTAAAAATAGTCATTTTTCAAACAATCTCGGATTTTGACGAAAGTAGTTTCATCAGATGCATAATGTTATATTATTATATGGTTTAAAATTTCATGTCAATCAGATTTACGGTTTGTCCGAGGCAAGCTACAATGCACCGAAATCGATTTGAGTGAATTTTAAATTTAAATAATTCGATTTGAAAACTTATCTTTCAAATTTGATCGAATTGGCTCCCGATATATATTCCATCGCATTCGGAATAGGGGTAAAACATTATGAACGCTTGGCGGCACGCTTCGTTTGGAGTTCGGAAAAATTTCGGGTGGATAGTGCCCGGAAATTTTCTATAAAAGGACCTTCATTATTTCATTTTGCACCAAAACCCTAATTCAGAAACCCTAGCCTCCACTTGATATTTCAATGGCCGAAATTTTCTTATTTTCTTCTTCAATTATCTTGCAATTCACACGTTAATTCAAGAAATCTCCAACTACAAAGTTGAAGAGCACGTCAAGATCTATATTCTCGACGGTTGTGATCGAGAATGGAGCAACGGATCGATGTAAATACGGGTTTGAACGCACGAATTTCGTGCACGGTTTTCAAAACCTAGGTGAGGCTGAGTTGCACAAGATTGTGGCCGAAAGTAACTCACGTCGAGGCATTTAAAT
The DNA here is from genome assembly GCA_030765085.1 of Allium cepa. Taxonomy (NCBI): domain Eukaryota; kingdom Viridiplantae; phylum Streptophyta; class Magnoliopsida; order Asparagales; family Amaryllidaceae; genus Allium; species Allium cepa. The sequence goes on along the minus strand of CM060945.1, from coordinate 601,608,340 downwards.
GGTCGTCTCCGATCGTCTTCAAGTTAGTCGAGGCGCATGCGATAATTTGTTGAAACCGGCTGCCATGGGTTCGGTTTCGTTCGAAACCTGGGTAGGGGAAGACGATGTGTTCGACGGCCTTGATCTAGGGTTTCGTATCGTGCAGCTATGATGAAGCAAAGGTTAAAAATATAAAAAGAAATTGAAGTTTAATTATATTACAATTCGTTCAAACTTTAAAATATTATAACTCTTTCATACTATGTCCGTTTTGGACGAAACAAATTGCGTCAGGTCCGTATTGACGAATACTATGCGATGGAGCTGGATTGGAGTTGATTTGAGCTAGCGACAATTTTAAGTAAAATTAATTTTATTCAAAATAAAACATTGAAAGCGCTATTGGAATCTTGTGAGAAGTTCTCACTCAATTGAATTGTTTCGATTTAAATTTTAAGTAGTTAGATTTAAAATTTGCTTGATTGTATGCTTAAATGATAAATTTTTATCTTTTGTATTGGAATATAACCTATACGTCGTATATTAAGCGGATGTTATTTATTAAACACCTATACCGCGATATTTCACCTCGATGTGGAATTGGTATTATATATTTACTTGGAGTTGATTTTCCCGCATTATATAGCGGATGAGACCCTATTGCGCCACATAATAGCGGATAATATTTTATATAAACTCGTGTACCACGATATCACATATTGGAAGGGGAATAGTATGGTGCTAACATCTGTGGATGCAAGGAAACAGGTTGGAGGGATCCAACTGGATTCCTCACCCATATTAATTTACTTACATATATTGTGATATATTCTGTTATCATATGATATATGATGTTTTGGATGCCGTGATTGTTATATTTAGTGTTGTTGCAGCATTGGGCCTATTTTCAAAAACTAAAAGTGTTAAAGTAATGATTTCCAAATTTTAAAAGGATTTTAAAGTGATTTTTGAAAGTATAAGCATCACTAAATTTTGGAATTGATTCATTTTAAATAAATTAACATTATAATTTCAATGTTATAAAATTTAAGATTTTTTGAGAAATATAGTTAAAATGCGATTTTTGAAATATGGAGTTAATGATTTTATAAAAAATAGTTTAAATAAATATTATTGAATTTATTATAAATGCTTTATATATATTTTACAAAATTGGATTTTTATAAATCAAAGTGATGGAATTGTAAAGGAGTTTTAAAGACGTTTTAAAATGATGTTATGGAAGAATTTTATAAAAGAACAGAATCTACGATTTGTGAAGTTATAAAATGAATGAATTTGTAAATAGAGAATTATAAGTAATTTGCTTATAATTTGGATTTTGGCGTGTAAATGGGATATGGACAGAATCTGTTAATAAAGTGCTTTTATAAATTGAAGTTGTTATGAAATATAAATGGAATTTATAACCATGGTTTATAAATACAAAAAGACTTATTTTGATAAGTTAATTATTATAGCTTATTATAGGAGATATATGCATGGTTTTGGACAGTGGATAATCCTTTAGATAAAATATGTAGAAATGTTGAATTTGGTTAACGAAGTATATTCACGATTTTGGACAGTGAATAATATATTAAAGAAATGTTTTGGGAAAGTGATATTTTAAATAGAATTGAAACGATTTAATGTTGTTTTAAAATGTATTAACTATCGAAACCATAGATTTCAACACTCATTGTTGAAACAGACGTTTCAGAGAAATAAGCAAAAGATGGACTATAACACTGTCGTTATAGTAAATAATTTTCGAAAGGAAATGTTTTATATAGTATTGGGATTTATATATCTATCTTAATTTCGAACCCCTATACTAGTGATTTTGGGTTGTCGTAACGATGTTTTTACGCAACATTCGTTTTGACTTAAATAAATGTGTTTAAGAAAACATTTTCCTTAAAAGAATAAAATATATACTTATTCGTGTTTTAAGTATATTGAATATTTTCTAAGTATTGAAAATAAATAGATTTGTGAAGTACTTATTGTTAAATGAGTATTTGGAAATGTTTTCCAATGTAGGAATTGAAATGGTTTAGAGAATATATCTTTTTAAAGATAAATTGAAGTGAATATTTGGCAAGTTAATTAATTTATGGAAGATTAATAAAAAGGGCCGATTAATTAAGTTATGGTGCTGGATATTTGTTTGTTGGCCTTGATAGTTAAATAACCAACTATCAATATTTACCTTTAAATGGGTATTTGTTGTGATTTGCTTGAATTTGAATGCTACGCTTATTTTAAAATAAGCGCTCCTTATTCGGTTTAACCGGGAGAGGACGTTCGGTCATAAATCCCATTCTGAATATTGATACGTCGTTTATGGATAGCATTTGAGGACCGGTGGTGAAGACCGGGTATTTGCGTGAACGATAGGATGACCTATCGATTGTCTCTGCACTGAGTTGCTCTGGTATAGTGATTCCCTAAGTGATGGGAAGTCCGATCAAGATTGTGAATACCCGGATTACAAGGGCTTCTTTGGAAGTGCCTTCGGTTCTGTTCGAACCCAGAACAGATTTGTATGGATGGTAATGTCTGACATTACATTTTGAGATATAAAGCAGATTTCTTTCAAATACATTCCTGTTAGTAGCGGAGAATTTATTCTCTTAGCTTAACACCCTCCTCTGAGACCTACGAGCTCAGAGGTTATGTAGTTGAAGGTTATCACCGATATATTCCCAATTTGGTAATGGGGCATGCTGAGTGCTGCTGATCATTTGTTGATCAAAGCATGGCTTTTGCGAAAAGTGTAGCTTTGTGGACGAGACTTCGTCGAACCTCACAACCTGGTAATGGTCGAAAGTGGAAAGATGCAGCAAGGTTTCAAGGGTAGCTTCCCTAGGTATGGCCATTCCTTCTGGAAAAAGGGTGGTATCTTGGTATGGAGCCTGGATACTTACTCATGTGGACACTATATTTTATTACGTTGTGATGTTGTTGATTTAGAGAGCTCTCGTATAATGGTCCAAGAGGACCGGGGGTGGCATATCTGGGGTTTTATTCCTCGGGAAGGGGGTAGCTGGCCTTGTTGTAACAACCCAGGAATTCGTAGAAATTAATTATCGTCATTAAACGATTTGTGGTGATAACTAATTGCTGTTAGGATTTCATCGGGTCGAAATTCTTTAAATAATTTGTTAAGGAAATACGGGCTTTAAATTTTTATTGACCCGTTCCCTTTTATTTTGATTGGTCTTGTTTCCTTTAATTGAGATAATGGCGTACCCGTTCCCCTTTTTTTAATTCTCATTCATTTCCACACAACCCTAATAAAAAACGAGCTAAAGAAAATTGATAAAAATGGCGGCTTCATTTCGTTGCTCGCTCGTCTTCCCTCGGTTGCTCTGGCTTCGCTCAATTTCTGGTGTGCTCGGCTTCTTCTAAATTCGTCGACAAGGTGAGTAATTTATACTCACATCTTGCTCAATCTCAGTTAGTAGGGTTTAAATATTGTGATTTCGTGATTACTTGGGTTGTTTGGGTTTTGATTTCTGATTTGTGCTCGTCTTTTCTTCAGATCGAGGTGACTGACTTTTCACTCGCATCTCGATTCATGATTGGTTTAACGTTGCATTTATGTGGTTTTATCTCTTTATTGATTCTTTCTTGACTTCGGTCGCTAACTGCTGACTTGGATTCTCGGTTGTTTTTGACTCACTGATTTTGTGAAACCTGTTATTTTGATTACATTAAAAATGTGATTTTTGTCACTCTGGCATTGATTTCTGATTTGAAACATGTGAGGGCTATTTAACTGGTTCATTGCAGTTGATTTGAACTGCATTTTCTGTTGGCATCGGCTTGACTTTGATTTGTTATTCCATAACTTTGTCACGATCATTCTGTATCATACTTGACTTTGAATTGTTAATTACTGCTTTGAGACACGGTTGCATACATGTTATATTTTGGTTTAGCTCGGTGACATTGTTCCTTGTTATCATGTTGCATTGCATTTTATATTGAACTGCAGTTGTTTACTCGTTAAGCACTGCTTTGATTTGTATTTGGTGTCGAAGTCGTTTTGGCTTGTTTCGCTGTCCACTTGATATTCACTGGTTGCATGGCCCTGTGTCTTCACTTGGCTTCGACCTTGGTTATTCTGATGCTTCTAGTTTCAATGAATCTTTATTGACTTGCATATTTGGGTCTGAACCGATGCATTTTATTTTCCTGTGGCCTTGATTACACTATCTTCACATTTAAAAACAGTGTATGTATACTTGTGTCAGTACCAGTGTATGCATTCATTTTAGTACTGTGTATTTGACAGCCTCGTACCTTGGTGACAATTGCTGTTTTGATTTTCATGTAGTATTTGGGTTTCATGATACAATGGGGTAGTGTTGTGAATTCATCGGTCTTTCATTATTGCGCAGACCGACCTTGTTGGATTTCTTGGTATTACTGTTGCATTGGCATCACTACAACATTATACAGTAGCCTTGCATATGCACATGCATATGCCATTTTGCTTGAGTCTGGGTCCATTTTGAGCTTGAGATGTTTTGTTGGACTCTTTCCCACTGTTCATTGCATGTGTATATCGTTACATGTATGCTGAGTACTTCATGCTTTTGTTCTCGAGTCATCATGTAAGCTTGTCCTAGGCTTTATCTTGATTTTGCAGTTTGACGCAGCGGATTAATCAAAACAAACTTCAATCGGTGAAAGTAGCGATCGATGGAATGAAGATACCGAAATGCCCAAATTCGTTGATCCGAAGATACCGAATTCTAGCTATCTCAAACACGTTGATAGCGCACTATACCGTGTTCAAAGATCTACGATTCTTCGTACGTTAATCTAGCGCACTAGATTCCGTGAATCGGCTTCAACAAACGTGGATTCGAGCGCACTCGAATGACGTAAGTGGAGATAGGAGATTACACTCAACTACCAATTGGAGAAGAAAGCTCAAAGCAATCAACAAGAAATTTTATTTCAAAATCAATCACCCAAAAATGTACAACACATGCCCTATTTATAGCTTGTCACAACCGGCCCCTCCTTAAGTCGTATACGACTTACGACTCATCCTGGGTCGGCAACGACCTATGACTCACGACTCAAAAACACACAGCTTGAAACCCTGCGCCTGAACAAACTTCACGACTCATCAGCTACCATGACTCACGACTTATCATAACAAATGACTCAGAACATGTACAGACTCAATTATAGTACACGACTCAAGAAAACAAACAGTTTACAACACCGTGTCACGACTTACGACTCATCACACAATGACTCATCACTTAGGTCGTATCCCGTCCCCGACTTATGGCCTTCAATTAATGGAATTCCCTTTTGCTTCTTGATGAGTCGTGGATGACTCATAGCCATGTAGTTAGGTCGTGTACGACTCATCAATCCAGAACTATTGAAACTCCCATTGAGTCGTAACTCGTGCCCTTCCTCTGACTCAAGATCTTTACTTGCTGAAACTTTATCCTTCTTCATGTTAAGTCGTAAACGACTTATGGATGAACTGTTGAGTCGTGTGCGACTCATCAAGCACGAGCGACTTAAGCTGTTAAGAGTCGCCACTTTCCCATATGACTCCTTCACCTGAGTCGTGCGCGTCTTACGGGTTAAACCCGAAACTCTTTTAGATCGTACTACATCATCCTCCCCTGGTTGAGAAAAATTCGACCTCGAATTTGTAAATTCTTCCTCAACAATCTCACCTCCCTGATATGGAATTAAATGTTTGACGTTAAAAACATCAGAAGTATAAACATCATCTGGTAGCTTTAATCGATAAGCATTCTCATTGATTTTCTTCAAAACTTCAAGTGGACCAATTTTTCTGGCTTTCAGCTTATTATAAGCACGCACTGGAAAACGATCCTTCGTCAACACAGCATACACCAAATCACCTTCCTCAAATTCAACACTCCGTCGTTTCAAATCAGCAGCCTGCTTATACTTCTCATTTGACTTTTCTAATCGTTCTTGAACGATCTTATGACATTCGGTTAATTCTTCAACAAAATCAACAGCCCGTTTAACTGTCCCCTTCGGTTGTGGTACCACCGCTAAATCCAACGGTCCCCTGGGTAAATTTGAATATACAATCTGAAATGGACTGAATCCCGTGCTACGATTCATTGCATGATTGTGTGCAAACTCGGCTTGGCATAAATTCATGTCCCAACTCTTCAGATTGTCCTTCACAAGACATCGCAACAAATTCCCCAACGATCGGTTAACAACTTTGGTCTGTCCATCCGTTTGTGGATGATAAGCACTGCCGAACTTCAACTTCGTTCCCACCATCTTCCACAAACTAAGCCAAAAATGACTCAAAAATCTGGTATCCCTGTCAGAAACAATAGACTCCGTCAACCCATGTAAGCGATAGACTTCCTTAAAGAACAACTGTGCAACCCGAACAGCATCCGCCGTTTTCTTGCAAGCAATAAAATGTGCCATCTTCGAAAATCTGTCTACTACAACAAATATCGAATCATTTCCCTTTTGAGTTCTAGGCAAGCCCAAAACGAAATCCATGCTGATATCAACCCATGGCTTAGACGGTACAGGTAATGGCAAATACAACCCTGCATTCGTCGCTGTTCCCTTTGAAACCTGGCAAATATGGCATCTCTCCACAAATCTTTCGACTTCTTTCCTCATCGACGGCCAAAAGTAAGATTGAGAAATCAACTGCAATGTACGATCTCTACCCACATGGCCTTCTTCATGCAACTCCTTGATAATTTTCATTCTCAAACTGCTCTCAGGAATACATAACCGATTTCCATTAAACAAAAATCCATCAATCATCATAAATTCATCAGTACTCCCATCCTTCACTTTCTCAACATATTTCACAAAGTAAGGATCTTCTTCAATCCTTTCTGGCAGTAATTCAAACCCCGTCACTCCAATCTTCAATGTTGTTAACAAATGACTCCTTCTACTCAAAGCATCAGCTACCCGATTCGTCACCCCAGATTTGTGCTTAACAACAAAGGTAAACTGCTGTAAATACGCGATCCATGACGCATGTCGCGCTGAAATCTTGTCCTGCCCCTGCAAATGCTTCAACGCCTCATGATCAGTGTACAGAACAATCTCCTTCTGAAATAGATAATGTCTCCAATGTTTAATCGTTTGCACAACAGCATAGAATTCAACGTCATATGTACTGTATCTCATCTTTGCCCCTGACAACTTCTCACTGAAATATGCAACGGGTTTCCCATTCTGACTCAAGACTCCTCCAATTCCCACCTTCGACGCATCAGTGTGCAATTCAAACAACAACTGAAAATTCGGTAAAACAAGAATTGGTGCTGTCGTCAATAGTTCCTTGATCTTCTCAAAAGCAACTCCCGCTTCCTCTGACCATACAAACTGTTTTCCTTTCATGCAATCGGTAACTGGTGCCATCACGCTACTGAAGTGTGGAATGAACCTTCGGTAGAATGATGCCAATCCATGAAAACTTCTAACTTCAGTGATAGTTCTCGGCTGTGGCCAATTTCTGACTGCTTCCACTTTATTCTGGTCTACTTGAATTCCTTCCTCCGAAACAACATACCCCAGAAATAAAACACTTCTTGTCATAAACACACATTTCTTCGTAGCAGCATAAAATTGTTCTTCACGAAGTATAATCAACACTTCCCTCAAATGTAGAACATGCTCCTCCATACTCCTGCTATATATCAGAATATCATCGAAATAAACCACCACGAACTTCCCAATGAATGGTCTAAAGATTTGATTCATCACCCGCATGAATGTACTAGGTGCATTTGACAAACCAAATGGCATAACCAACCATTCCTATAACCCCTCTCTTGTCTTGAAAGCTGTCTTCCATTCGTCACCTGGTCTAATTCGAATCTGGTGATAACCACTCTTCAAATCAATCTTCAAAAATATAGTTGCCCCACTCAACTGGTCTAACAAATCATCCAACCTCGGCATAGGAAATCTATAGCGGACAGTAATCTTGTTCAAAGCTCTACTATCTGTGCACATCCTCCATGTCCATCCTTCTTCGGCACCAACAGAGCTGGTACTGCACAAGCACTCAAGCTTTCCTAAACACGTCCCTGCTCAAGTAATTCTTCCACCTGCCTTCTCAACTCTTCATGTTCCTTCGGACTCATTCGATAATGTGGTCGATGTGGTAACACTGCTCCTGGAACAAGATCGATTTGATGTTGGATGTCTCTCAGTAGCGGTAACTCCTTAGGCAACTCCTCTGGAAATACATCTTCAAATTCTTTCAAAACTGGCTTTGCTTCTTCAGGAATTTTAACCTCTTCATGACTCTCTTGCCCAATCAACAAATAGACTTCAGGCTCCTCTTCAACTTTCTTAACAAACTCCTTCAAAGTCAACAGAGTTTTCAATTCCTCAATCTCCTCTAGCTTGCTCTCCTTCTGTTGTTGCTTCTTGGGGACCAAAGTGATTTTAGTACCCTCGAACATGAAACTGTAACTATTGGCACGACCATCGTGTTGTACTGCTTTATCAAACTGCCATGGTCTGCCCAACAACAGATGACACACATCCATGTCTACAACATCACACCAAATTTCATCTTTGTACTTCTTCCCAATAGAAAAATTAACACAAGCCCTTCGACACACCTTCACTTCACCACCCTTCCTCAACCATGCTAACTTGTACGGTTTAGGATGTTTCTCAGTTTTCAAGTTCAATTTCTTCACAGCCTCTGTAGAAATAATATTATCACAACTTCCAGCATCAATAACGAACTTGCAAACTTTCCCCAGAATAGTGCATGTCGACTGAAAAATATTGCTTCTCAACCAACTACAATCCTCCTCTTGCTTTGGTGTAAGACATGACCTCCTCATCATAAGATTACAACCTTCATCTCCAGACAATTCTTCTTCCTCCTCAACATAAGGTGTATTTGAACATCCCGCCTTCTTATCATCATCCTCCTCGACTTCTGCAACCATTGCTCTCTTCTTCGGCTTCGGACATTCATTGCTTTTATGACCCAACTCCAGACAATTATAACATTTGAAACCACTGCTAACCTTCGCCTTCTCAGCCTCCTTCACCACTGGCTTATTGATAGGTTTAGGAACATTAGAACTTCCACTAACACCCCTTGCTTGATTATTGGAATTAGTAAACACACCACCTCCACGCCTTCCTTGCTTCTACCAAGCCAACGCTTTCTGATGTGCCTCCGCAACTGATCTAGGATCGAACATATTAACCATATCCTGGATCTGCATTCTCAATCCCCCAATGAATCTAGCAGTTAGCTGTTCTTCCGTTTCCATAATATCATTCCTGGCAATGAGTTGGTAAAATTCATCAGCATAATCACTAACAGTTCGTCCCTTGCCTCAGATTCTGCAACCTCTGGTACATAAGTGATTGATAGTTGTAAGGTAAGAAAGTAGATCGCATCAATTTCTTCATCTTCTCCCAAGATTCTATCTTTGACTTCCCCATTCTCTCCCTGGTAAGTTTAGTTTGCTGCCACCATGCCAAAGCTCTCTCCCTCAACCTAGTAGCAACCAACTTTACTCTCCTATGCTCAGGAACCTCCTTGAAATTAAAGATCTCCTCAACATTTGATACCCAATCAAGAAATTCTTCAGCGACCATTCCTCCTTTAAACTCTGGAATTTCCGTCTTCATCCCTGATTCCCAACGACGATCATCTTCAACATCCCGGTAAGAATTTCGAATTTGATCTCGATCTCGATAATGATTACTTGCTCTATCACCCTCTTCATCAAAATCAAAAGTACGCCTACATCGATCTCGACCATTATCATCCCTCCGTTCATGCATGCTTCTTTGACTATGTCTCTCTTCCTCTCTATATGCTTCATTGTCAAATTCACGTCGACTTCTTCTCTCTTCATGTGCATAGTCATGATGATCTCTTTGTGATGAAATTGATGTTTCTCTTCTATCTCTACAAGAATGTGGTGATACCCTCCTCGCTTCCGTAACCGATGGCGAAACTCGGTTTCCTCCATGGTTCGAGTTTGGTGATCTCCTCCTTTGATTCAAATCATTCATCAATTTCTCCAATTTCCCAATGCCTTCATCAAACTTTTCATTAATTCGTTGTTCCATAAGCTCGGCTTCCTCTCTTCGATACAACGCTTCAACATTTTGATGACGGTTAGCTCTCCTAGGCGGCATGATTCAAACAATATAGAACTTCAAGTCATGGCTTCAAACTTCAAAACCCTTCACTAGGCTCGGCTACTTTCCAAGTATACACGGCCTAACTTCAAATTCAAACACTTCTCCAAATCTAGATCCAAAATGAGATGGATCAAAATCTTCGAACTTGTTGCCACTTCAAGATGAACACAACGAACACCAACTTCAAACTTCAACTTCAAATACTTGGCTCCAAGACTCAACTTAGCTATGATTGGCTAAGTATGGCTCTGATACCAAAACTGACGCAGCGGATTAATCAAAACAAACTTCAATCGGTGAAAGTAGCGATCGATGGAATGAAGATACCGAAATGCCCAAATTCGTTGATCCGAAGATACCAAATTCTAGCTATCTCAAACACGTTGATAGCGCACTATACCGTGTTCAAAGATCTATGATTCTTCGTACGTTGATAAAGCGCACTAGATTCCGTGAATCGGCTTCAACAAACGTGGATTCGAGCGCACTCGAATGACGTAAGTGGAGATAGGTGATTACACTCAACTACCAATTGGAGAAGAAAGCTCAAAGCAATCAACAAGAAATTTTATTTCAAAATCAATCACCCAAAAATGTACAACACATGCCCTATTTATAGCTTGTCACAACCGGCCCCCCCTTAAGTCGTATACGACTTACGACTCATCCTGTGTCGGCAACGACCTATGACTCACGACTCAAAAACACACAGCTTGAAACCCTGTGCCTGAACAAACTTCACGACTCATCAGCTACCATGACTCACGACTTATCATAACAAATGACTCAGAACATGTACAGACTCAATTATAGTACACGACTCAAGAAAACAAACAGTTTACAACACCCTGTCACGACTTACGACTCATCACACAACGACTCATCACTTAGGTCGTATCCCGTCCCCGACTTATGGCCTTCAATTAATGGAATTCCCTTTTGCTTCTTGATGAGTCGTGGACGACTCATAGCCATGTAGTTAGGTCGTGTACGACTCATCAATCCAGAACTATTGAAACTCCCATTGAGTCATAACTCGTGCCCTTCCTCTGACTCTAGATCTTTACTTGCTGAAACTTTATCCTTCTTCATGTTAAGTCGTAAACGACTTGTGGATGAGCCGTTGAGTCGTGTGCGACTCATCAAGCACGAGCGACTTAAGCTGTTAAGAGTCGCCACTTTCCCATATGACTCCTTCACCTGAGTCGTGCGCGTCTTACGGGTTAAACCCGAAACTCTTTTAGATCGTACTACATCACAGTTTGTCTACACTTTTATGTGTATGTGCTAGCCTTCACTTGATATTTGCTGCACTATAGTTGTTAATGCTAATATTTGAACGCTAACACCCCGGTGTGTAAAGTGTAGTTGTGAAAGCACCACTCGATGATTCGGGAACAGAGTATAAGTAGAAAACTACAGAAAAAGCAGTAAACAACAGCAGTTTTATAGTGGTTCGGCTTATGATCAAGCCTACGTCCACTTCAATTCCTTTTATTGCTAACTGAATTACAACTTATTACAATCTCTTTTAATTACAATCCAACTCAATTAAAAAAGACAAGTAGTTAGATAGGACTTCAATGCCGCAGAGTTCTTTGAATCCATGATTGGATACGTTGAATCTTTGTGCGAAGTTTGGTCTAAAATGTCTTGCGTGAGTTTGAAGTGATGGAATTTAGATTGTCTTGAAGATAGTAGAGCCTTGATGTCACGAAGAGAATGATCCAAAAGTCCCCTGAATGTTGGAGATGGCCATGTACTTATAGGCGAATTTCTGGGCTGAATTGTTGCCGAAGTCATAGGTCGTGACCGACTTAAATATCACGAGTCAGCAGGCAGCGACATAAGTGAAGTGGCATTGAGTTTGCTTATTGTTTGCTTAGGTCGCCAGCGACTTATAATAGGTCATTAGACATCTTAAGTTACTTGAGTCGTTGGAAAACTTAGGTCGGTCTGCCTCATGAGTTGTTAACTCCATGAGTCGTTAACCCGTTGAGTTGTCCGGCACCTTTAAGTCGCTAAGGTTATAACCCGGTGAGTCGCTGTCCCTCATGAGTCGTTGAGTCGTAACCCTTCAAGGCCGTTGAGTCGGTAACTCCTTAAGGCTGTTGAGTCGGGCTATTCTCTTAAGCCGCTAAGGTTACTAAGTCGTTAACCTGTTGAGTCGTAACTAGATAGGTCGTTGATTCGGTCCATATGTTAGGTCCGTAATCAGTTGAGTCGGTAACTATTGTGAGTCGTGAGCCTTTCTTGAGTCGCTTGAGCAGAGGGGTTAACAATTGCCCCTCGAAGTACACGCTTAAGTCATGAGTCGTGTGCTTCGACCCAGTGCCTGAGTTTTAAACGACTCAGAGAGACTCATGACTCATTAGTCCTTCCATCTTCCCCTCTGCATCGTATATAAGCCGTTGACTCGGTCCTTCCACCTCACTTTATTGCTTATCTGTTTTATTTGATCCTGCCATTAACGATCCTTCAAGTTTCAAGAGACTCATCCAAGCTAATCAGTCGTCAACTCATCTTTACCTTTTTATTGCGTAAGTGAATTCACTTTTGTGTCGTGTTCCATTGCGAGCCATGTTTTTGATCGATTTGCAACTGCCATTAATCATATTGTTGGTATCGTTCGTGAATCATAGTAGTGCATCAGATTCGTCACACGCTTGAAGCGATTCGAATTGGTTTTTTAGGTGATTTCCGATGATGTGAGGAGAAGATAATGAATTACAGTGTCTCGAATTAGCTGGTCTGTGGGTTTGGAGGAGATGAGAATGTTCTTAGCGGGTTAATGGGTTAATGGGTTAGAATGGAGTTAACTGGTTGTGGAGACGACCTAAAATTCTCACGATATAGTTGGTTTTTGGATCTACCGACTTAGAAAGGCCTTGCAATCTCATCCGTCCATGACCTAATTTTTGGGTCGTGTCGACTTCCTGATGATTTAGGACTTAGGTCGAACGAGCGACTCAACCCTTTAGATCCTTACCACACCTTATGCTTTAGACCGTGAACGCCTCAAGCCATAAGTCGTGAACGACTCAGCACTTAGGCTATTTTCCATACCGAGTTGCTTCTTGGGGCTTAACCCCTGACCGACTCAAGTAGATGGGACCTAGGCCTTGAGTCGTTGGCGAGTCAGGACTTGTGTGAATTTTGTTCGTGCTTTGAACCGTTGCATGGACTTTGAACTGTTGAACTTTATTGCATTCATTCACAGGTTGCTTTAACTTGCAAGCTAACAATCTGTCCAATACAACATTTACAGAAAATTGGGACGAATATACTGCCATCGACTGCCCACATCAAATGACAGATTAGTTAATAACAGATAATTAACTTAAATAAATTGTGTGAACGAAGTGCTTTCAACTCATCAATTTCAAGTAAAATATTAAAGCAACACTGAAATAGTCAATTGAAACTGACCAGCCTGCACTAATATTATGCTTGAACTTTACATTAACAAGTTCTGAAATTTTGTAATCGATCAATCATCGACTAGCTTAGTTCCAGTCATATTTACTTGCTATTTTTATTAGTTTTGCACGACACTTCACACTTTTAGGAAACGTGCACCTTCACATTTGAATGTCCAGTTGCTTGTGTAGAATGACTTCTCAGGAAGAAGATACAACGGTTCAGACTGGAGAGGCAACTGTTATTCCGGCTCCACTGGTCAATCCTCCCGAAAGAGCCTCTTCTACTTTATCGTACGGAGTTTTTCGCCAATTGTGCGCTCAGTTTGGCATTGCTGAATCAGATGCCATTCTTCCCAAGAGAAGTAATACTGCTGACATAGCACCCCCTGGCTTTGTAACGGTCAATCGACAAATGTGCCTGAGTGGGGGCGTTCCTCCTTTCAATGACTTCTTCCAACAACTTCTTCGCCATCTGGCCATCGCCCCATCCCAATTACACCCCAATGGTTATGCCATTTTAATGGGGTTGTGTGTAATGTTTAGGAGGACGCTTGATCGATTCCCAAGCTTTGACGAGATTTGCTTCCTATGCTCTTTCACCAGGACTAAAGATCACCCCTCTATTACTGTCGTGAGAAGTGCCCGAAATCGTAAATTGATCATCGGTCTTCCTGACAGCGCTCATGGGTTTTTGACTCAATTTTTCTATGTCCGCTGTCCCCCGGGGTTTTACGCTGTATGGAGGGAAGGAATTAAGCGTAACCATTCTTACTATGTTTGTTACCCGACTTTTGTGAGACTGAATTGTTAAGTGTTAACTCCGCTTCTCTTTTTTTACTTTCAGCGCTTACCCCCTCATTCTAGGGATCCCAGTCATAAGCCAACTTTCGAAAGGCTCAAGGCCGTGCCAGTTGAGGAGAGAGACATTCAATTTCTGTTGAAAGACGAGTTTTTGCATCAGTACGGACTTCTGCATATTTCTCATTCTACTCACCCTTGCGAGGTTCCAGACTCCCTACCTAAAGCATCAGATGCCCCGATTTCTACAGACACATCCATACCAAAAGGAACTGCTCCCGAGGCTTCGCTAGTGGCCATCTGTCGAACTTGCCCCGGTTATTGAGGAAGAAGACCCTCAGGGATCTCCCCGACAATCATAGAAATCTGGCGAAGAAGCCGAGAAAACTAGCCTTGTCAAGCAGAGCAGGGACGATACTTTCGAAGGGCTGAGCGACCTCTTTGCCACCTCGCAATAGATCTTTAAAGATGATCCTATCACTACCGGGGTTTCTTCTTCAGTAGTCGAAGCAAATTCTATCCTGCAACAGACTCCGTCAACTCAAGAGTTGACGCTAACTATTACACCCACAACTACTCCTCAATTAAAGAGCGGTTCGTAGTTTGATGCGCGTAGTTTGCACATCACACACACATAGAATTTTTTCGGCACTTTTATGCTTTTGACTTTTTGTACATTGAAGAATTCTAAAATTTAGCTCTTTTTTATTTCAGATCCTCCGATGGGGCGCAGCGGATCCTACTACGATGATTTTCAGCGCTACGGGAGGCGTAGCCAATATGATTATAGGCGTTACCTCCCTTCTTACAGAGAATCTGATGAGGAAAGAGCCGCCCGAAAGGCTCAAGAGAAGAGGGCTCAAGAGGAGCGTTATGAAAGAAGAGAGAGGGAGGAGCGCCACGATTCTTCGCAGAGAGGCGACGATTCTCATAAAAGAAAATCCCATGATGACAGAGGAAAAAGTCATATGGTTGAAGATTCGAGCAAGCGAGCCCGACATGGTGAGAAGCACACCTCTACAACTCCTGAAAAGGTTTCTGCCCCCGCCTCGCCTGACATTCCTTCCGGCTCTCCCGCTCTCGGGAAGACAGACATCCAAACAATAATTAGCAGACCCAAATTCCAAGTTGGACCGGGCCCGGCCACTTTGCAAAGTCGGTTTCCACAGTGGTGTCTAAAGGGAGTGAGGTTCGACCTTGACTTGGTTCCTATTGGCAAGTCTGCCATGTTACGAAATGTCGACGCCGTCAAGCTTGATATTGAGAGGATGTCAAACTGGTAAAAACTTGTCGACGAGCTTCAAAGGGTTAATCGCACAAACATAGAGGCCATGCTCACTATGGAAAATGATAAAGCCAAATGGCAAAAGGTTCTTGAGCAACATGACATTGAAATGAGGAGCATTGCTTCTTACAACGAAGAGCTTGAAGCAAAAGTTGCGGAGCCGAAACAAGAGCTAGCTGCTTCCTCTACTTCTTATTCTCAAAAAGAAGAAGTGCTCCTAAAACAAGTGAGAGACGCTCATGCCAGCCAAAGAGATGCCGAAGACAGGCTTGAAGTGCAAAAAAGAATTAGTAAGGGCTATGTTGCCGACATTGAAGAGCTTCGGAAGAAAAACAGCTCCCAAGAGGCGGAGATTCAAATGCTTAAGCTTCAACTTTCTAAAGCTGAAATGGAGTGTGATGAGGCCGTTGCCGGCAAAATTGCAGCTGAAGAATCTCACGAGGAAACGAAGACCAACATCAGCTCAACGTTATTTGATTTCTACCTGCATAGCATCTTGGGGCGCGGTAGCCTCGCCTTTCTAGGCCCCAAGTATGAAATTACTCTGGCTGAAGTTTGGGAGGCCGCACTCGATATGCTTGGTGGTAACGACGCTGGCTATGCTGAGTCAGCTCTTGAGGAGCATTATCTTGATGATGATGCTCGTGCCGCTCTCGCCAAGGGGAGAGAACAACTTGCGAAATTAAGGGCCGAGACAGCGGCGGGAGAATATTCAGGAAAAATCATCTCAACTGCTCCAATTCAACCTTCTCCTTCAGCCGAAATTGACATTACCGGTTCTAGTTTTCATACACCGATTCCTACTAAAGTTGATACCGGAGCTGCAATCACGCAAGCTGTTCATTGGCCACAAGAAAGTGCTGAAGCTGTAGACTACGAAATTGATGTGATACCACCAACTTCTCCAGGTAACCCTAATAATGCTCAGATGGACAACTTGCCAATTATCTACGGATTTGACGAGATTCTTGATTATTTCTTGAATCTCGACGAGCCGTTGTCTCCTCTTTTTGCGGGAAATACTGACACTTTTATCTTTTCCTTTGTAGAGAAAGCACCGAGCACCATTCAAACTTTTCCACCTCCAGTTACTGTTCCTCTGCCTTCCCCAATCGCTCCTACTCCTCATCTGGGATCACAGGAAGAAATAATAGGTGCCCTTCAGGGCTTGGATGACCCAGCTGCTTCACAAGAGCAAAAAGACGAAGGACTTGAGGGAGGTGAGATATCTCCGGAGCGGACTCCTTCTGATGACATAATTTTGTCTAAACTTGTTACTCCAGGAAGTGAATCTTCTTCAAAGAGAAGAAAGAAGCACGGAACATCAAAGAGGAGGGGGAAGAGCATTATTGCTGCTAAAGAGGAACCAGAAGTTGAACCATTTGTGCCTCCCTCTCCTTCTTCCCTCATGCCTATAGATCGACCCGAAAAGCTACCCATCCCGCCGGGTAAAGGGTCCAAAGGTGACAAGAGGAAGTGAAGATTCTAATTTTTTGCTTTCTGTTTTTTGCTTGTACTGGTCGAGGATTGTGCGGGTACCGGCCCCCGCTTTCTTTATTTCGAAACTTGTATCTGCAATATAATTGAATAAAATGATCCTTTGTTGGTACAAACTCTTGTTTGAATTTGAGAATGCATTTATTATTCATTTTTATACAAGTTTATTTGTACGATATTACAGTGAGCTTGTGGTATATTGTTTTGAGCGTAATTTCGCTAATGTAGTTATACCATGTTGTCCCTATACCATGAGCATGTTCCAATATTTTACATTTTGAGGGGACTTGTACTTTTATTTTCTAGAGAATAATTATTCCATACTTGGAGGAATATTATTTCGTTAAAAAGTACAACTTTCTCCATACAAGTTTTTACGCTTCAACGTTCGAAGATACCACTTTTTCTTTTGTGAAAATACACATTTTATCAAGTGAATTCTTCTATGTGGTAAAGCGGGCCTCTGAAGGGTACTTTAATTTCTTTTTTGAGGAAGAGTATTTTCCAGAATAGGTGAATTATTCTTTCTTTGAAAGTTGGAGTGTGCCTTTGATGAGGGCTTCTTCACGTTTCAACACTTGGAAGTTTTATTTCAATCTCGGTGAAACGTGTGCCTCTGAGTAGGGCCTTTGCCTGGAAGTTTGGGGTTTCTTTCTCTCGGTTGGATGGATTCACGGGAGCGTATCAACCGATCATTCCGCAACTTTGTATTGAGAAAGATCTCTCTTTTTCTGGTTAGGCCCGCTCGAGGTTTTTGACTTGGACTCTAAAGAGTAGCATTGGACCCTGAAGAGTAGCGTCTGGACTCTGAAGAGTAGCGTTAGACTTTGAAGAGTAGCATTGGGTCTCCGAAGAGAAGCATTTGGACTCTGAAGAGTAGCGTTGGACTCTGAAGAGTAGTTTGAACTCTAAAGAGTGGCATTGGGTCTCCGAAGAGAAGCATTTGGACTCTGAAGAGTAGCGTTGGACTCTGAAGAGTAGTTTGAACTCTAAAGAGTGGCATTGGGTCTCCGAAGAGAAGCATTTGGACACTGAAGAGTAGCGTTGGACTCTGAAGAGTAGTTTGAACTCTAAAGAGTGGCATTGGGTCTCCGAAGGGAAGCATTTGGACTCTGAAGAGTAGCGTTGGACTCTATGATTTGTAGGAATCGCTTCGCTTTGTGATGTGTTGGATGAGCAAGCATTATTCCGATAACCTGCAATACTAAATCGAGATTTTTAGTAATATTTTCTTATTGAAATGATACAGGCATTTTAACGGCATCAAAGAATACAAGATTTATAATTGCTCATTACTGATTCACATCACATTTGCAGTTGTTAATAGCACAAGAATTATCCATTCATCATCATTTTACAAAGTTAAGCAACACTATTAAGTAAAATATGGGTGTAAATGAATGTCATCCCATGATTTTACGATTCACGTGTCAGTCAATGACCAGCTTCTCGGATTCTTGCTCCGTAGTTCTGTTGCTTGAACCAGGTCGGTAAGGAGGACATGGTTGCCCCTGAGCGCACGAGGTTGGGTCAATTTTTTCTTTCTTCACATATTGTTGAAGTTTATTCTGTTTTAGCAATTCTTCAATCACACTTTTTAACTGGCGACATTGATCAGTATCGTGACCAGGTTGGCTGTGAAATCGATAGAATTTCCCATTTTGCACTGCCCCTCTTCCCATCTCAGGTGGTTTAGGGTACTTGATAACATCCTTTGTTGCCAAGAAGATTCTTTCTGGTGTATCAGTTAAGGGGGTGAAGTCTGAAGGATTAAAACGTCGAGGTTTCTTCTTGTTTCCCTGCTTCTTTCCTTCATCACTTTCCCTTTTCTGGTTCCCAAATCCTCTCTTGTTAGAGAAGACATCGTTATTCTTAATTTCGGCCACCACTGCTTTTTCTGACATCGAGAGATTTTCTAGGCGTATGAATTCGTCGGCCTTTTTATAAAACTTTTCGAGTGAGTTTGGTTCCTTCATTTTAAGCCATATCCCGAATTCACTTGACTTATCGATGGCCCGCTTTAAGTATGTGAGGATCATTCGGGGCTCTGCGTTGTCTACCTCGGCTAAAGCTATATTAAAACGGTTCAAAAAAGACTTGATGGGCTCTCCGGGCGATTGTTCTATACTGGACAGTGACATTATATCTTTTGCCTTTGACGCGTAAAACCTGAATTGTTCTTTAAATTTTCGGGTTAAATCGGAGAATTGGTCTATGGATCGAACCAGTAGCTTGGTGAACCAAAGTAAAGCCACCCCTTCTAAATATACTGGAAAATATCGGCATTTAATCTCATCCGATGCTCGTGCCCCAGTCATATGCCAATCGTATCTGTATAGAAATTGGTTAGGGTCACTTGTCCCTTGATAGGCTGGGATGGTAGGAGGTACAAATTTCCTGGGAAACTCCGCCTTTAAAATCCTTTCGGTAAACGGGGTTTTTCTTGGAGCAAAACCCCATTCTCTCTCGTCTTCATCCCTTTGCATGCTCTCTTTCATGATTTGTCGAACCATTTCAGAAAGATACCTCTCATCATTTCGTGCTTTAGATCCACCAACTTCAGGAAGTGTCTGCTCAAGTGGGCTGCCAGCCCTCTCAGGAGCGTTCCTTTCTTCAGCATCATGAACTTTGCCAGCAAAGTTCCTTTCATTACCTGTTGGTTGATGGTTCGCCCCAAGCAAATCGTTCAACTTATTCAAAATTAGGGCATTTTGGGCATTCTGAGCCTCCAATTGTGCACTTTGGGCATTTATCTGCTGGTTCAGCCCTAAGATTACAACATCCAACTCCGCTTTTGTAACCCCAACAGGTGGAGTGGCTTGATTAGGTACTGGGGAAGCGGAGGTTCCCTCTTGAACATTTCCAGATCTAACAGATCTACTCCTTCTCCCCGGAGCCATGATTTCAGATAAACTCCTAGTCTTCAGAGAGATTACTTCAACAAACTTTCGTGGAGCAATGATGATAATTCGCCTGAGTTCAGTTCTCAGTGAAAGCACCAAAAATGTTAACGCTAAAATTTGAATGCTAACACCCCGGTGTGTAAAGTGTAGTTGTGAATGCACCACCCGATGATTCGGGAACAGAGTACAAGCAGAAAACTGCAGAAAAAGCAGTAAACAACAGCAGTTTTATAGTGGTTCGGCTTATGATCAAGCCTACGTCCACTTCAATTCCTTTTATTGCTAACTGAATTACAACTTATTACAATCTCTTTCAATTACAATCCAACTCAATTCAAAAAGACAAGTAGTTAGACAGGACTTCAATGCCGCAGAGTTCTTTGAATCCATGATTGGATACGTCGAATCTTTGTGCGAAGTTTGGTCTAAAATGTCTTGCGTGAGTTTGAAGTGATGGAATTTAGATTGTCTTGAAGATAGTAGAGCCTTGATGTCACGAAGAGAATGATCCAAAAGTCCCCTGAATGTTGGAGATGGCCATGTACTTATAGGTGAATTTCTGGGCTGAATTGTTGCCGAAGTCGTAGGTCGTGACCGACTCAGGATGAGTCGTAAGTCATGACCGACTTAAATATCACAAGTCAGCAGGCAGCGACATAAGTGAAGTGGCATTGAGTTTGCTTATTGTTTGCTTAGGTCGCCAGCGACTTATAATAGGTCATTAGACATCTTAAGTTACTTGAGTCGTTGGAAAACTTAGGTCGGTCTGCCTCATGAGTTGTTAACTCCATGAGTCGTTAACCCGTTGAGTCGGCCGACACCTTTAAGTCGCTAAGGTTATAACCCGGTGAGTCGCTGTCCCTCCCGAGTCATTGACTCGTAACCCTTCAAGGTCGTTGAGTCGGTAACTCCTTAAGGCTGTTGAGTCGGGCTATTCTCTTAAGCCGCTAAGGTTACTAAGTCGTTAGCCTGTTGAGTCGTAACTAGATAGGTCGTTGATTCGGTCCATATGTTAGGTCGGTAATCAGTTGAGTCGTTAACTATTGTGAGTCGTGAGCCTTTCTTGAGTCGCTTGAGCAGAGGGGTTAACAATAGTTATATTTAGTTGTTAGCCTTGCTTGCATTACTTCTGATCATATGCCACTATGTACCATTATATGTTGAATATTCTCCACTTTCTGTTTCAAGTATTCAAGTACATTAGTGGTTTTGAGTTTTTCAGTACAACCATGTCATCACTGTATATTTGCTTCTTGTATCACTGAGTCTGCTTTTGTATTGTTTCTGGCTTCATGTATTGATGCCTGGACTTTCACATGTGAACTTGAATACTTGCAGTTGTGTTGAGTCGTGATATCCGCGACTTGATCTTTGCTTTTTATTGGCTTTCGAATTTACATGAGTTGAATCCAGCTAATAATTCGGGTTTGACCTTGTGCCCGGTTGTGTATATCATTATTGCAGTGGCAAGGCAGTGTATGCAAGCGTGTATTGCAGCCACACGGAATTGAGTTTTTGGGTACATCATCACGGTAGTGCCAAGGCAGTGCACGCAAGCGTAAACTACAGCCACACGGTATTGATTTTATTGATATTCTATTTTGTTTTGATTTATTGATCTTTTGCATATTCCATATGCTGTTGTGGCGAGGCAGTGCACGCGTGCTTGTACTGCACCCCTACTCGAATTAATATTTTAATTGATATTTCAATGGTTTGAACTATTTTGTTTATTCAATTCAATATTCTGAATTGCATTCTGATTTGGTTGAATTTGCTGATTTGTTGTTTAACAATGCTACGTGTTATATTTATCCTTATCCGATTTCTTTATTTAAGGATCGGATAGACGAAATTTATTTTGACTATCGTCTAATTGTTATTTACTTATTATTGCTTCTGTGCAATAATAATTGAGTTTGAATTAGACTGAACCGTGTATTATTTTCTTTTGAATTTAATACTCGGGTCAGACCCGAGTTATTTCAGGTTGTAGATATCTTGCTTTGGGTAGCTGTTTGAGCTATGAAGACTTTTCATATCTTTTGGAGTTGTCGTGTCATAGTATAGGTTGATATGTATTCTTGTATATTAGTCGATAATGTACTTGTATATATAACTTTCAGTGTCGACTGTTGTAGTTGTACCATATGTATCGTGTCAAATGTATTGTAACTGAAATCAGTTATATATATGAGACTTTTTGTTTAACTGTGTTCCTCATTTATATTATCTGTGATATTATTATATTTACTGTCCTAAACTATTATGAACCATCGTAGTTCGTTTTATACTGAATTGGGGTATGTCGATGGGAGTAGTTAAACCAGAGATGAAATATGAAAGAATATATATATACCACTCCTATCGAGATAACCAATACTAGTGTAAGGCCTAACTACATATGGCCGCTCCTCAACAGCCTTTTTCTCCATGCTAGTTGACAGCACTACACCGTAGTGTTCCTGGCTAGCATGGGTATAGAGGTGGGGCGTCACAGCTTGGTATCAGAGCTTGGGGTTTAGGACAAATATAAAACATAACTTAGATGGAACATGCGTTACAACTACTTGTCGATGTTTTATCTCTCATCTTTGTATATGATTATCTTGGATTGTTGGGTATGAATTCCTAACATTTATTCATGCGCATTTGATTTTGATTTTGTGAAAGTATTTTGGCTTCGGCCTCTGTTTGCTTTGCGGACTCAAGTTGAGTTTTTGATGATGAGGATTTTGTTCTTGTGTTTTTCGGCTTTGAATTGATTTAGCAGATGTTGATTTTGTTCGAATCTCAGCGATTTTGAACTTGATATTTTGTGTTTTCATCGGCTTGATTTCCATTCGACTTCGGTCACTTTGTTTTAGTGAAATTGCTAATTTCTTGATTTCCAAGACTCTGACTTTGTTTGCCGTTGAGTTCTTTGATGATGATGTTGATTCGTTTTGTACTCGACTGTGGCCAATAATTGTTGACTTCGGCATTGACTTGATTTTTTTATTCTTGTTGAAGTCATTTATGCGTTTATGCTCGTTTTGCTCTGTTTTTCCAATTGTTAATCGATTCTCCTTTTCCGATTAGTTGTTATCACTTATGTCGACTTTGATAACTTCTATTTCTGGAATTTTTGGGTATTTCTACTTTAAAGGATTTACAATCGAATTCTTTGGTTTTTATTCGCGTCTTCGAATGTAAATTTTAGTGAATTGATTTGGTTTCCAAATTTAATCGATTCTTCTTAATTCCTCGATTTATTGCTATCATTTATTATCAACTTTGATAGCATTTTCTTCGGGATTTTCGTGAACATACGTTTTGATGGATACGGCATCGATTTCTTTGGATTCTATTCACATCTTTGTATGTGAATTCTTGCGATTGATTGTTCCTACAATCATTTTTGTGATTTGTCACTTTAAAAATATAAAGGTTTTCTACACTAGTAGTAAATATCAAAACCGTTTTCCCCAAATGATTTCAAAACTATTTTACTACAAAGCTCTTTTCCTAAACCGTTTTCCAATCTATTAGTATATACAAACCTTTACATCACTCGTATGAGAAATCTAGTTAAACGACTTAGTAAAACGAGTGGTATGAAACGCTTGTGTTTACTTCGTCGGTTAATTCTTGGACTTGTTCGATCGAATCTCTTGTGACAACATTCTAGTGGAGATCTATAGTTTGTTCGTAAATATTTAAGTTAAGAAATTGGTTATGGGACATGAAACTAAACTTTTATATTTACTAGCTTAGTGTAATTGACACTTCTCGTTGATCATGACGATTATTTTATGATTTGGGCTAGCAATTGTGCGATGTCTCTTTGTTGGCTTTCTGGTTAGGCTTGACACCACTTGTGTGATTCCATTCACACATACCTTTTTGCTTTTTGGTTAGCCTAGACACCATTTGTGTGATTCCATTCACACATATCTTTTTGCTTTCTGGTTAGGCTAGACACCACTTGTGTGATTCCATTCACACATATCTTTTTGCTTTTTGGTTAGCCTAGACACCATTTGTGTGATTCCATTCACACGTACCTTTTTGCTTTCTGGTTAGGCTAGACACCACTTGTGTGATTCCATTCACACATACCTTTTTGCTTTTTGGATAGCCTAGACACCATTTGTGTGATTCCATTCACACGTATCTTTTCGCATTCTGGTTAGTCTAGACACCACTTGTGTGATTCCATTCACACATACCTTTTTGCTTTTTGGTTAGCCTGGACACCATTTGTGTGATTCCATTCACACATATCTTTTTGCTTTATGGTTAGGCTAGACACCACTTGTGTGATTCCATTCACACATACCTTTTTTCTTTTTGGTTAGCCTAGACACCATTTGTGTGATTCCATTCACACATACCTTTTTTCTTTTTGGTTAGCCTAGACACCACTTGTGTGATTCCATTCACACGTACCTTTTTGCTTTTTGGTTAGCCTAGACACCATTTGTGTGATTCCACTCACACATACCTTTTTGTTTGCGAGGTTAGGCTAGAAACCATTTGTGTGGTTCCATTCACACATACCATTTTGCTTTTTGGTTAGCCTAGACCTAATTTGGGTGATTCCGACTCATCAATATGGGGTAGCTCCCCATGGTCTTCGGACCGTCATGCTGTAACAACCCGGTATTTCATACCAATTAATTATCGTCTTTGGACGAATATCTTTCCTAGCTTATTGCTATTTGGAGTTTATAAAACCTGGATTATATTTCAAAAATTTGATGAAAATGGTTGCGGGCTTCAATTGAATTTGGCCCACATTTTCATTCGTTTGTTTTGTGTCATTCCCCTCTTCGTTTCTTTTGGCTAACCCGTTCCCCTCTCTCTCGATTCATTTTCATTTTTTAAAACACTAATCAACACGAGATAATGGCGGCTCGTTCTTCTTCAAATTGGGCATCCGTGAATTCGAAGATGGCTTGCTCGATTCTTCGATCGCCCCGGCTTCGTCTCTGAGATGCTCGGCTGCTTCTATTTTGGTCAAGCTCGAAGAAAAAGGTGAGTGATTTATTTCACTCACTTCTACTACAAATTCGTGTGATTTCTGATTTGTTCAAGCTTGTTATTTTTGTGGTTGATTAATTGATGCTCACGATTTTGATTGCTGGTATTTTGATTTCATGAATTTATGTTGACCTCGGCTTCAACTTGATTTACGACTTTGTCAATTGTTTTCAGTGTTGACTTGATGCCAGTATGCACCGGTAAGCTTTGTGTTGTTTTCTTTGAGCTTGGACTTGAAGAAAAAGGGGATTTTGCAAAAATAGTGTGGGCTCGGCATTGTTTTGATTTGAAACTGCATTCCCTGATTTTTTTATGATCTCGTTTCGACTCTGACTTTGGCATTTCTTTTAATTGCAGATTAAAATCTCTTTTGGCTTTGTTCGAACTACCTAGGTCACTTGCTTATACTGGTGCTGTTGCATTGGGTATAGATATGTATGTGTTTTATATATAGACATACACGCACACTTCTATTAGTATTTTTTGCTGTCTCAGTTTTGGGTTGTTCGAACTTGATACTTTTTGAAGTTAAATGTTTGTAATGCTTACAATCTTGGAGCCTTTGTGTACTTATCACTGTTTCAAGCCTGATACTTTTTACGGTTTGCATCTGTGGGATACACTACTTTATATGTTGATGTCCTTCTTGTTCCTCTGACTTCGGTCAATAGCCCACGGCATGACTTAAATTTGCAAATTCGCTTCTTCTTTATGTGGTATTTGCATATTTGTGCACTGCTGTGTATTCGTTTCTTGATGTATTGATTTTAGCTTGCGTCTGATACTGCTGAACTTTGATAGTCTCGACTAGTTTGTTTCGAGACAGCATTTGTTGCATTATGATCTTGTGGTGGCTGTAGATTTTAGTTGCAGTTTACCCTTGTATCCTTGTAGCCTTTATTGCAATGTTCACTGAACTTCAGGCCATGTAGTTCCCGTACAGTTTGTATTTCCTGCCTGTGCACTGGTGTTGCTCGAATCTGGAATACTTTTGCACATCACTTGTATTATTTGTAGTCCACTGTATCTTGTGCTCGTGATGTAGTGAATTTTATTTTATTTTGAGTTGCATTGAACTTGCATGCATGTAGCTTGGTTTGTGTGCCTTATTGCTGGTGCATTGCCTTCGTGGCCTTCGTGTTCATGTGTGTCTGGTCATGTGTTCTTTGATTTGTATATTTTTGTGTTCATCCCTGAGTACTGTTCGATCTTCTATTTGCACACTGCTTTTGTACTTGTGTACTTCATATCTCCCCCGTGTATGGGGTGAAAGCCCTGACCTGTGCATAGCTTGATGTCTATACGCATTTTGCCTTGGTTCTGGCCATTCTTTGATTCAGTGACATTATATTTAGTCGGGATAGTTTTGAGTACAGTTCCATTTTGGTTCTTGCATTATGTGGTATGGAACTGCATCACCCTGTTGCTGTGTTGTTTCAATTTCTCCTTGACCCTTTTATGTTTGAGCATGTTGCATAAGTGTAGCATATCTAGCTTGTTTGTCTCGACCGTATTTGGTTTTTTTGTTCTACCTGAGTTTGCCTTCGAGACAATCTGCAGTTGTTTTATGATGTAGTATCTTCTTATTATATTATACAGTTTTCACTTTATAACTACATGTGTAGTTGTTATTGATGCCCTGTATCTATTGCCATCACGTTCGTGGACAGTGCTACTGCTTCCTATCCTTATGCATGTGTGCCATGCTGTGCATATGTGTATTTGCAATCTTATGTATGATATCACCTCCGTTGGCCTATATGTCTGCAGTTCCATGCTGCAGCTCTGTTTCATTTTATCCATGTGCAACTAGTAGTGTACATCCATTGTGTACATTTGAGTTCGCATTTATGTTGTCCAGGCTTGATCTTGTTTAATTCCTTTGCATTGATGTTAGCTCTGGGCTTCACTGACCACTCTTGTTGTACCACTGTTGTCATCTTCTCTTGACATTTCAGAACTTGAACTATTGCATTGAGTTGAGTCATGAGAGCAGTGACTTGACCTTTGCATTTTGTTGTTTTTCTGACTACACTTGAGTTGAATTCAGCTTAAACGCTTGGGTTTGACCTTGTGATTATTTGTTAGTTTTCATTGTGTACATCATCACTGTAGTGGCAAGGCAGTGCACGCAAGCGTGAACTGTAGCCACACGGTATTGATTTTTATTGATATTTCTTTTGCTTTTGATGCGTTGATCTTTTGTGTAATGCATGTTGTAGTGGCGAGGCAATACACGCGTGCGTATACTGCAGCCCTACCTGAGTTGACATTTTAATTGATGTTTTCTAAATTATCTTCATTGAGATTCTTTTCACTTATCCTTGTTGATATTTTGAATCTGCTGATTTGATGTTTAACACTGATACGTGTTATAATTATCGTTATCCAATTTCTTATTTGAGAGTTGGATATACGAGATTTCTGTGATCGTTGCCTATTTAATTATTTAATTATTTAATTATTATTGCTTCCGTGCATTAATAACTGAGTTTGAATTAGAATGACCCGTGTATTATTTTCTTTTGAATTTAATACTCCGGTCAGACAGGGTTACTACAGGTTGTAGATATTCTGCTTTGGGTTGCTGCTAGAGCTATGAAGTCTTTTCATATCTATTGGAGTTCTCGTGTCATAGTATAGGTTGATATGTATTCATGTATATTAGTCGATAATGTACTTGTATATATAACTTCCAGAGTCGACTGTTGTAGTTGTATCATATGTATTGTGTCAAATGTATTGTAACTGAAATCAGTTATATATATATATGAGACTTTTTTGTTTTAACTGTGTTCCGCATTTATATTATCTGTGTTATTATTATATTTACTGTCCTAAACTATTATGAACCATCGTAGCTCGTTTTATACTGGAATTGGGGTATGTCGATGGGAGTAAATAAATCAGAGATTAAAAATGAAAGAATATATACCACTCCTATCGAGATAACCAATACTAGTGTAAGGCCTAACTACGGATGGCCGCTCCTCAACAGCCTTATTCTCCGCGCTAGTTGACAGCATTACACCGTTGTGTTCTTGGCTAGCGTGGGTATAGAGGTGGGGAGTCACAACTTGGTATCAGAGCCTGGGGTTTCGGACAAATATAAAACATAACTTAGATAGTATATGTGTTACAACTAATTGACGATTTTTTATCTCTCATCTTTGCCTATGATTATCTTTGATTGTTAGGTATGAATTCCTAACGCTTAATCATGTGCATTTGATTTTGATTTCGTGAAAGTATTTTGGCTTCTGCCTCCGTTTGCTTTACGAACTCAAGTTGAGTTTTTGATGATGAGGATTTTGTTCTTGTGTTTTCGGCTTTGAATTGATTTAGCCGATGTTGATTTTATTCGAATCTCGGTGATTTTGAACTTGATATTTTGTATTTTCCTCGGCTTGATTTCCATTCGACTTCGGTCACTTTGTTTTGGTGAAATTACTAATTTCTTGATTTCCAAGACTCTGACTTTGTTTGCCGTTGAATTCTTTGATGATAATGTTGAATCGTTTTGTACTCGATTATGGCCATTAATTGTTGACTTCGACATTGCCTTGATTTTTATTTTTGTTGAAGTCATTTATGCATTTATGCTCGTTCTGCTTTGTTTTTCCAATTGTTAATCGATTCTTCTTTTCCGATTATTTGTTATCTCCTTTGTCGACTTTGATAATTTCTATTTCTTGAATTTTTGGTTATTTCTACTTTGATGGATTTAGAATCGAATTCTTTGGATTTTATTCAGGTCTTCGAATGTGAATTTTAGTGAATTGATTTGGTTTCCAAATTTAATCAATTCTTGTTAATTCCCCGATTTTTGTTGCTAGCATTTATTAGCAAATTTGATAAAATTTTCTTCGGGATTTTCGTGAACATACCTTTTGATGGATTCGGTATCGATTTCTTTGGATTCTGTTCACATCTTTGTATGTGAATTCTTGTGATTGATTGTTCCTACAATCATTTTTATGATTTATCACTTCAAAAATATAATGGTTTTCTATACTAGTAGTAAATATCAAAACCCTTTTCTCCAAACGATTTCAAAACTATTTTACTACAAAGATCTTTTCCTAAACCGTTTTCCAATCAACTAGTATATACAAACCTTTACCTCACTCGTATGAGAAATCTAATTAAACGACTTAGTAAAACGAGCGGTATGAAACGCTTGCGTTTACTTCATCGGTTAATTTTTGGACTTGTTCGATTGAACCACTTGTGACAATTTTCTAGTAAAGATTTAAAGTTTATTCGTAAATATTTGAGTTAAGCAAGTGGTTATGGGACATGAAGCTAAACTTTTATATTTACGAGCTTAGTGTAACTGACACTTCTCGTTGATCATGATGATCATTTTATGATTTAGACTAGCAATTGTGCGATATCTCTTTGTTTGCTTTATGGTTAGGTTAGACACCATTTGTGTGATTCCATTCACACATACCTTTATGCTTTTTGGTTAGCTTAGACACCATTTGTGTGATTCCATTCACACATATCTTTTTGCTTTCTAGTTAGGTTAGACACCACTTGTGTGATTCCATTCGCACATACCTTTTTGCTTTTTGGTTAGCCTAGACACCATTTGTGTGATTCCATTCACACATATCTTTTTTGCTTTCTGGTTGGGCTAGACACCACTTGTGTGATTCCATTCACACATACCTTTTTTCTTTTTGGTTAGCCTAGACACCATTTGTGTGATTCCATTCACACATATCTTTTTGCTTTCTGGTTAGGCTAGACGCCATTTGTGTGATTCCATTTACACGTACCATTTTTCTTTTTGGTTAGCCTAGACACCATTTGTGTGATTCCACTCGCACATAACTTTTTATTTGCGAGGTTAGGCTAGACACCAATTGTGTGATTCCATTCACACATACCTTTTTGCTTTTTGGTTAGCCTAGACCTCATCTGGGTGATTCCGACTCATCCATATAGGGTAGCTCGCCACGGTCTTTGGACCATTCGTGTGTCAAAATCTAATGGTTGGACACCATGAGATAGCGTCTCGCTTTGCGTTACACATGTTGGTGATTTTTCATGCTCACGTGTAGGTGAGTTTCCATGCTCCCGTTCTCGCTTTGCGTTACACGTGTTGGTGATTTTTCATGCTCACGTGTACGTGAGTTTCCTTGCTTCCGTTTTTGCTTTGCGTTACACGTGTTGGTGATTTTTCATGCACACGTGTAAGTCAGTTTCCATGCTCCCGTTCTCGCTTTGCATTACACGTGTTGGTGATTTTTCATGCTCACGTGTAGGTGAGTTTCCATGCTCCCGTTCTCGCTTTGTGTTACACGTGTTGGTGATTTTTCATGGTCACGTGTAGGTGAGTTTCCATACTCACATTTGAGTTTCCGTACTCCCATTTGAGTTTCCGTACTCCCATTTGAGTCTGAGTTTCCATACTCCCAATTGAGCTTCCGTACTCCCATTTGAATTTCCGTACTCCCATTTGAGTTTTCATACTCTCATTTTGTGATATCTGGATTTCTTGTGTAGTCTTCTGGAATTTGTGCTTCACCAATTTTCGTGATTTCTGTTGATAAGTTTTATCAATTTTTGTGCATTGGTGAATTCTTGTATCATTGACCTATTATGAATACAAGTTTAGGGTATGATATCCCTTTCTATCTTTGAGAAGATTCTTGTGACATTTTTGATGAATGAAAATTCACTGGAATTATATTTTGATTCCAATTATTTCGATGAGATTTTGACTTATTAACTTCAGTAACCGTCAATTTTAAAATGAATTTTCAAGCGGTTATCCCGCAATGCTGATTTTGTTGTCTGTTTTTACGGTATTTTGAGAAGTGCAATTTCCTTGTCGAAGTTGCTACTGATGTTGCTGTTTTAATCACGTGTTTTAAAAATTGTTTCAAAATAAAAATTAAAATTGTTTTCAAAATTTTTACAATTTACGCTTTCAAAAGAATGAGGAAGCGATTTAAACGTTTCAAGAAAATCGAGGACCCCCTTCTTTTACTGATTCGCTTAATTCCGGACTTGTCCGTTTGAGAATGTGAAATGTTATTTTTTAAATACACAATTTTGCACTTTCAAGGAAACGATGAAGTAAATTAAACAATTTAGTAAAACTCGTGGTTATGTGACATGTGCGTTTGCTATTTCGGTTAATTCCGGACTCGTTAATTGAAATATTTATGATTTCTGATTATCATTTTTGATAATCCGATATTTGTTGTTTCTGATTATCGCTCGTGACAACTAGATATTTGAGATTTAATTATCGTTTGTGATAATTAAATATTTGTGAATTAAGATTTGATTATCGTTTTCATAATTGAATATTTGTTGATTTGAAATTTGATAATCGTTGTGGTAATTCCTGATTATCGTTTTTGATAGTTAGATATTTGTGACGTGTGTTTTCTAATTATCTTTGTTGATAATTAGATTTGCTGATTTTGCTGTCTTTTAATTATCGTATCGATAATTAGATATTGCTGTTTTGTGATTTCTGTATTCTGTTTATCTAATTGATAATTAAATTTTGTAGAGAATTTGTGAATTTCTTTTATGAAATTAAAAGATTTCTTTGGTGTTATATTGTACTACGTCGGTGTACCGACTCAATTTTCTGCTATTCATGACGTTTCCTACGTCTTCCAATTACGGAAATGCCTTAGGGATTTCCGATCTTTATTCCTGAGCAACCTTCTATTCACATCATTGCTTCGGGGGTGTAGCACCTTCGAAATAAATATGTTTCTCTTATGGAAATTCTCAATGATTCTCAAATTCTAGGGATTTCTCTTTGGAATCCAGAGAATTCATCGAGCAAGCACGTTCAAGCTTACTCTTTCATGCTCTTTATGGTGAACTTCCTATTTCGAATTTCTTCATTTTGTGATGATACACTTTTATGGTTGTTACCTATTATCCATTTATTCCTTATGATTGTGAGGATGCAATTTCTTTAAGGAGTGAAGTCTGTAACAACCCGGTATTTCATACTGATTAATTATCCTCTTTGGACGATTATCTTTCCTAGCTTATTGCTGTTTAGAGTTTATAAAACCCGGATTACATTCCTTTCAAAAATTTGATGAAAATAGTTGCGAGCTTCAATTGAATTTGGCCCACATTTTCATTCGTTTGTTTTGTGCCGTTCCCCTCTTCGTTTCTTTTGGCTAACCAGTTCCCCTCTCTCTCGATTCATTTTCATTTTTTAAAACCCTAAACAATACGAGATAATGGCGGCTCGTTCTTTTTCAAACTGGGCTTCCGTGAATTCGAAGATGGCTTGCTCGATTCTTCGATCACCCCGGCTTCATCTCTGAGATGCTCGGCCGCTTCTATTTTGGTCGAGCTCGAAGAAAAAGGTGAGTGATTTATTTCACTCACTTCTAATACAAATTCATGTGATTTCTGATTTGTTCAAGCTTGTTATTTTTGTGGTTGATTAATTGATGCTCACGATTTTGATTGCTGGTATTTTGATTTCGTGAATTTATGTTGACCTCGGCTTCAACTTGACTTACGACTTTGTCAATTGTTTTCAGTGTTGACTTGATGCCAGTATGCACCTGTAAGTTTTGTGTTGTTTTCTTTGAGCTTGGACTTGAAGAAAAAGGGGATTTTGTAAAAATAGTTTGGGCTCGGCATTGTTTTGATTTGAAACTGCATTCGCTGATTTGTTTTATGATCTCGTTTCGACTGTGACTTTGGCATTGATTTTAATTGTAGATTGAAATCTCTTTTGGATTTGTTCGAACTACCTAGGTCACTTTTTTATACTGGTGTTGTTGCATTGGGTATACATATGTATGTGTTTTATATATAGACGTACACGCACACTTGTATTAGTACTGTTTGCTGTCTCAGTTTTGGGTTGTTCGAACTTGATACTTTCTGAAGTTTACTGTTTGTAATGCTTACAATCTTGGAGCCTTTGTGTACTTATCACTGTTTCAGGCCTAATACTTTTTGAGGTTTGCATCTGTGGGATACACTACTTTATATGTTGATGTCGTTCTTGTTCCTCTGACTTCGGTCAGTAGCCCACGGCATGACTTAAACTTGCAAATTTGCTTCTTCTTTATGTGGTATTTGCATATTTGTGCACTATTGTGTATTGGTTTCTTGATGTATTGATTTTAGCTTGCTTCTGATACTACTGAACTTTGATAGTCCTGACTAATTTATTTCGAGACACCTTTTGTTGCATTGTGATCTTGCGGTGGCTGTAGATTTTAGTTGCAGTTTACTCTTGTATCCTTGTAGCCTTCATTGCACTGTTCACTGAACTTCAGGCCATGTAGTTCCTGCCTGTGAACTTGTGTTGTTCGAATTTGGAATACTTTTGCACATCACTTGTATTATTTGTAGTCCACTATATCTTGGGCTCGTGATGCAGTGAATATGATTTAATTTTGAGTTGCATTGAACTTGCATGCAAGTATCTTGGTTTGTGTGCCTTATTGCTGGTGCATTGCCTTCGTGGCCTTCATGTTCATGTGTGTCTGGTCATGTGTTCTTTGATTTGTATACTTTTATGTTCATCCCTGAGTACTGTTCGATCTGCTATTTGCATACTGCTTTTGTACTTGTGTACTTCATATCTCCCCCGTGTATGGGGTAAAGGCCCTGACCTGTGCGTAGCTTGATGTCTGTACGCATTTTGCCATGGTTCTGGCCATTCTTTGTTTCAGTGACATTATATTTAGTCGGGATAGTTTTGAGTACAGTT
Organism: Allium cepa; assembly: GCA_030765085.1. NCBI lineage: Eukaryota > Viridiplantae > Streptophyta > Magnoliopsida > Asparagales > Amaryllidaceae > Allium > Allium cepa. The sequence goes on along the minus strand of CM060945.1, from coordinate 601,574,494 downwards.
CCATTTTGGTTCTTGCATTATGTGGTATGGCACTGCATCACCCTGTTGAAGTGTTGTTTCAATTTCTCCTTGTCCCTTTTATGTTTGAGCATGTTGCATAAGTGTAGCATATCTAGCTTGTTTTTCTCGACCATATTTGGTTTTTCTGTTCTACCCGAGTTTCCTTCGAGACAATCTGTAGTTGTTTTATGATGTAGTTTCTTCTTATTACATTATACAGTTTTCACTTTATAACTACATGTGTAGTTTTTATTGGTGCCCTGTATCTATTGCCATCACGTTCGTGTACAGTGGTACTGCTTCCTATTCTTATGCATTTGTGCCATGCTGTGCATATGTGTATTTGCAACCTTGTGTATGATATCACCTATGTTGGTCTATATGTCTGCAGTTCCATGTTGCACCTCTGTTTCATTTTATCCATGTGCAACTAGTAGTGTACATCCATTGTGTACATTTGAGTTCGCATTTATGTTGTCCAGGCTTGATCTTGTTTAATTCCTTTGCATTGCTGTTATCTCTGGGCTTCACTGACCACTCTTGTTGTACCACTATAGTCTTCTTCTCTTGACATTTCGGAACTTGAACTGTTGCATTGAGTTGAGTCATGACAGCTGAGACTTGACCTTTGCATTTTGTTGTTTTTCTTGCTACACTTGAGTTGAATCCAGCTTAAACGGTTGGGTTTGACCTTGTGATTGTTTGTGAGTTTTCATTGTGTACTTCATCACTGTAGTGGCAAGGCAGTGCATGCAAGCGTGAACTGCAGCCACACGGTATTGATTTTTATTGATATTTCTTTTGCTTTTGATGCGTTGATCTTTTGTGTAACGCATGTTGTAGTGGCGAGGCAGTACACGCGTGCGTATACTGTAGCCCTACCCAAGTTGACTTTTTAATTGATGTTTTCTAAATTATCTTCATTGAGATTCTTTTCACTTATCCTTGTTGATATTTTGAATCTGCTGATTTCCTGTTTAACATTGATACATATTATAATTATCGTCCAATTTCTTATTTGAGAGTTGGATATACGAGATTTCTGTGATCGTTGCCTATTTAATTATTTAGTTATTTAATTATTATTGCTTCCGTTCATTAATAACTGAGTTTGAATTAGACTGACACGTGTATTATTTTCTTTTGAATTTAATACTCGGGTCAGACCGAGTTATTACAGGTTGTAGATATTCTTCTTTGGGTTGCTGCTAGAGCTATGAAGTCTTTTCATATCTTTTGGAGTTGTCGTGTCATAGTATAGGTTGATATGTTTTCATGTATATTAGTCGATAATGTACTTGTATATATAACTTCCAGAGTCGACTATTGTAGTTGTATCATATGTATTGTGTCATATGTATATCCGCGCTAGTTGACAGCATTACACCGTAGTTTTCTTGGCTAGCGTGGGTATAGAGGTGGGGCATCACACAAGTGATAGGCCTCTTTCCCTCTTTGTGTTTTCTGGATTTCTTGTGTAGATTTCTAGAATTTGTGTTTTCTGGATTTCTTGTGTAGATTTCTAGAATTTGTGTGTTCTGAATTTCTTGTGATGATTTCTAGAATTTGTGCTTCACCAATTTTCGTGATTTCTATTGATAAGTCTTATCAATTTTTGTGCATTGGTGAACTCGTGTGTCATTGACTTGTTATGAATACAAGTTTAGGGTATGATATCCCTTTCAATCTTTGAGAAGATTCTTGTGACATTTTTGATGAATGAAAATTCATTGGTATTATATTTTGATGCCAATTATTTTGATGATATTTTGACGTACTAACTTCAGTGACCGTCAATTTTAAAATGGGTTTTCAAGCGGTTATCCCGCAATGCTGATTTTGTTGTCCGTTTTTTGCGGTATTTTGAGAAGTGCAATTTCCTTGTCGAAGTTTCTACTGATATTGCTGTTTTAATCACGTGTTTTAAAAAAAGTTTGTTATTTTTTTAAATTGTTTCAAAACAAAGATAAAAATTGTTTTCAAATTTTTTACAGTATACGCTTTCAAAAGAATGGGGAAGCGATTTAAACGTTTCAGCGAAATCGAGGACTATGACCCCTTTCTTTTACTGATTCGCTGGACTTGTCCGTTTGAGAATGTGAAATGTTATCTTTAAAATACACAATTTAGCACTTTCAAGAAAACGATGAAGTGAATTAAACGATTTAGTAAAACTCGTGGTTATGGGACATGTGCGTTTTCTATTTCAGTTAATTCCGGACTTGTTAATTGAAATATTCGTAATTTCTGATTATCGTTTTTGATAATCGGATATTTGTGATTTATGATTATCGTTTTCGATAATCGGATATTTGTTGTTTCGGATTATCGCTTGTGATAATCAGATATTTGAGATTTAATTATCGTTTGTGATAATTAAAAATTTGTTGGTTTAATTATCGTTGTGATAATTAAATATTTGTGATTTAAGATTTGATTATCAATTGTGATAATTAAATATTCGTTGAGTTGTGATTTCTGATTATCGTTTTTTATAATCAGATATTTGTTGTTTTTCATTATCGCTTGTGATAATTAGATATTTGAGATTTAATTATCGTTTGTGATAATTAAATATTTGTGATTTAAGATTTGATTATCTTTTTGATAATTGAATATTTTTTGATTTGAAATTTGATTACCGTTGTGGTAATTCCTGATTATCGTTTTTGATAGTTAGATATTTGTGATTTGCGTTTTCTAGTTATCTTTGTTGATAATTAGATTTGCTGATTTTGCTGTTTTCTAATTATCGTATCGATAATTAGGTATTGCTGTTTTGTGATTTCTGTACTCTGATTATCTATTTGATAATTAAATTTTGTAGTGTGAATTTCTTTTATGAAATTAAAAGATTTCTTTGGTGTTTATGTTGTACTACGCCGGTGTACCGGCTCAATTTTCTGCTATTCATGACGTTTTCCACACCTTCCAATTACGGAAATGCCTTAGGGATTTTCGATTTTTATTCTTGAGCAACCTTCTATTCACATCATTGCTTCGGGGGTGTAGCACCTTCGAAATAAAGATGTTTTTCTTGCGGAAGTTCAATGGTTCTCAAATCCTAAGGATTGCACTTAGGAATCCAGATAATTCATTGAGCAAACACGTTCAGGTTTACTCTTTCATTCTTTTTATGGTGAACTTCCTATTTCGAATTTTTCTTCATCTTGTGATGATATGCTTTTATGGTTGTTACCTTTTGTCGATTTATTCCTTATGATTGCGAGGACGCAATTTCTATAAGGAGGGTAGTCTGTAACAACCCAGGAATTCGTAGAAATTAATTATCGTCATTTAACGATTTGTGGTGATAACTAATTGCTGTTGGGGTCGAAATTCTTTAAATATTTTGTTAAGGAAATACGGGCTTTAAATTTTTATTGAACCGTTCCCTTTTTATTTTGATTGGGATTGTTTCCTTTCATTGAGATAATGGCGTACCCGTTCCCCCCTTTTTTATTCTCATTCATTTCCCCACAACCCTAATCAAAAACGAGCTAAAGAAAATTGATAAAAATGGCGGCTTCATTTCGTTGCTCGCTCGTCTTCCCTCGGTTGATCTAGGTTCGCTCGATTTCTGGTGTGCTCGGTTTCTTCTAAATTCGTCGACATGGTGAGTAATTTATACTCACATCTTGCTCAATCTCAGTTAGTAGGGTTTAAATATTGTGATTTCGTGATTACTTGGGTTGTTTGGGTTTTGATTTCTGATTTGTGTTCGTCTTTACTCCAGATCGAGGTGAGTGACTTTTCACTCACATCTCGATTCATGCTTGGTTTAATGCTGCAGTTTTGTGGTTTTATCTCTTTATTGATTCTTTCTTGACTTCGGTCGCTAACTGCTGACTTAGATTCTCGGTTCTTTTTGGCTCACTGATTTTGTGAAACCTGTTATTTTGATTACATTAAAAATGTGATCTTTGTCACTTTGGCATTGATTTCTGATTTGAAACATGTGAGGCCTATTTCACTGGTTCATTGCAGTTGATTTGAACTGCATTTTCTGTTGGCATCGGCTTGACTTTGATTTTATTCCATAACTTTGTCATGGTCATTCTGTATCATACTTGACTTTGAATTATTAATTACTACTGTGAGACACGGTTGCATACATGTTATATTTTAGTTTATCTCGGTGACATTGTTCCTTGTTATAATGTTGCTTTGCATTTGATATTGAACTGCAGTTGTTTACTCGTTAAGTACTGCTTTGATTTGTATTTGGTGTCGAAGTCGTTTTGGCTTGTTTCGCTGTCCACTTGATACTCACTGGTCTGCATGGCCCTGTGTCTTCACTTGGCTTCGACCTTGGTTATTCTGATGCTTCTAGTTTCAATGAATCTTTATTGACTTGCATATTTGGGTCTAAACTGATTTATTTTATTTTCCTGTGGCCTTGACTACACTATCTTCACATTTAAAAACAGTGTATATATACTTGTGTCAATACTAGTGTACACATTCATTTTAGTACTGTGTATTTGACAGCCTCGTACCTTGGTGACAATTGTTGTTTTGAGTTTCATGTAGTATTTGGGTTTCACGATACAATGGGGTAGTGTTGTGAATTCATCGGTCTTTCATTATTGCCCAGACCGACCTTGTTGGATTTGTTGGTATTACTGTTGCATGGGTATCACTGCGGCATTATACTGTAGCCTTGCATATGCATATGCATATGCCATTTTGCTTGAGTCTGGGTCCATTTTGAGCTTGAAATGTTTTGTTGGACTCTTGCCCACTGTTCACTGCATGTATATATCGTTACATGTATGCTGAGTACTTCATGCTTTTGTTCTCGAGTCATCATGTAAGCTTGTCACTGGCTTTATCCTGATTTTGTAGTTTTCTACACTTTTATGTGTATGTGCTAGCCTTCACTTTATATATGTTGCACTACAGTTATATGTAGTTGTTAGCCTTGCTTGCATTACCCCTGATCATATGCCACTATGTACCATTGCATGTTGAATATTCTCCACTTTCTGTTTCAAGTATTCAAGTACATTAGGGGTTTTGAGTTTTTCACTACAACCATGTCATCACTGTATATTTGCTTCTTTTATCACTGAGTCTGCTTTTGTATTGTTTCTGGCTTCATGTATTGATGATGGACTTTCACATGTGAACTTGAATACTTGCAGTTGTGTTGAGTCATGATATCTGCGACTAGACCTTTGCATTTTATTGGTTTTCAAATTTACTTGAGTTGAATCCAGCTAATAATTCGGGTTTGACCATGTGCTCGGTTGTGTACATCATTACTGTAGTGGCAAGGCAGTGCACGCAAGCGTGTACTGCAGCCACACGGAATTGAGTTTTTGGGTACATCATCACGATAGTGGCAAGGCAGTGCACGCAAACGTGAACTGCAGCCACACGGTATTGATTTTATTGATACTTTATTTTGTTTTGATTTATTGATCTTTTGCATATTCCACATGCTATAGCGGCGAGGCAGTGCACGCGTGCGTGTACTGCAGCCCTACTCGAATTAATATTTTAATTGGTATTTAAATGGTTTGAACTGTTTTGTTTATTCAATTCAATATTCTGAATTGCATTCTGATTTGGTTGAATTTGCTGATTTGTCGTTTAACACTGCTACGTGTTATATTTATCGTTATTTGATTTCTTTATTTAAGGATCGGATAGATGAAATTTATTTTGACTAGCGTCCAATTGTTATTTACTTATTATCGCTTCTGTGCACTAATAACTGAGTTTGAATTAGACTGACCCGTGTATTATTTTCTTTTGAATTTAATACTCGGGTCAGACCCGAGTTATTTCAGGTTGTAGATATCTTGCTTTGGGTAGCTGTTTGAGCTATGAAGACTTTTCATAACTTTTGGAGTTGTCGTGTCATAGTAAGGTTGATATGTATTCATGTATATTAGTCGATAATGTAATTGTATATATAACTTTCAGTGTCGACTGTTGTTGTTGTACCATATGTATTGTGTCAAATTTATTGTAAATGAAATCAGTTATATATATGAGACTTTTTGTTTTAACTGTGTTCCGCATTTATATTATCTGTGTTATTATTATATTTACTGTCCTAAACTATTATGAACCATCGTAGTTCGTTTTATACTGAATTAGAGTATGTCGATGGGAGTAGTTAAATCAGAGATGTAAAATGAAAGAATATATATATATATATACCACTCCTATCGAGATAACCAATACTAGTGTAAGGCTTAACTACGTATGGCCGCTCCTCAACGGCCTTATTCTCCGTGCTAGTTGACAGCACTACACCGTAGTGTTCTTGGCTAGCGTGGGTATAGAGGTGGGGCGTCACACTTGTATTAGCAGAGATCCAGTTAGGAGTCTCGGGGCGTCCTTCCAGAGGCGTACCCATGTGGCAATGGGTAGTTCCATGCCTGACCATTTGTTGGAAATCCAAAGAAACAATACGTTCCCTTTACGATTGCAATTGTATAACCTGCCTCCTCAGGAGGTAGCTATAGCAGGTATAATATAATGGTACCTATGCTGCTTAAGATTTATATTCTACTTTCGAAATGGATTTCCACATTTTGCACTTATAGTAATAATATCAAAGAATATTCTCTGCGTAGTAAGCATCTTTGACTATCATAAGGAGATTCTGCGTTTGCATTGTGTGTATGGCGGGAGGCCGTATGGTGGTTACATTTTCTAAAAGCATTGCGAATCTATTTTAAATTATTTCTTTGTTTGTTTTTAAAGAATAACTGTTTTAAGTTCTCACATCAGTCCCATGACTGACTTGGAGTTTATTGTTCCCTCTCTAAACTATGGGTGCCCACCAATTTCCACACGGGCAGTCTAGTGTCAGGTTATCAGGTCATTCTGGAACTCAGGAGTTGCTGTGGAGATCAGGAGGTAGGCTGGATGGCTTGGCGTATCAACTAGTATATAGTATATCTTTTTCGTTGTTTGTTGTTGTAAACTCTGATAATGTAATGTAATGTGATGTAAATTAATAACAGATATGATTCTTTGTTTTAAAGATTTATTCATTGGTATTATATGTTGTTCCGCAGCGATTGTGAGATTATGTTATTGCTTCTGTTGCTTCTTCTTTCTTCTTCTATCTTCTAACTCTTCTTTAACCCTATTGGCATGGTTTTTCGGCCTTAGATTGCTTGGCAGTTGATACAGTGGACGTATTAATGTCGACTTTCGTGAGTCGAAAGTCGTAAACTTTACATCCAGTATCAAAGCATTTGGTTAAGCGACAACCTTAGCTCTGTTGGGAATTACTCATTAGAGATAGAGTCAGTAGTGCTTTAGAATGAGTTTGAGTGTAATAATAGCTAGGAGAGAGTACTTGTTAGTGAATATAAATTGTTTTATATTGTGATGATTGGTTTGTTGAGTGGTATATGGTTTCTGGTCGATATTGCCCGTACAACTCTATCGATAGGGATCTCTAAACACTTGTAATGAACAATTTGACACATTATCGTTTTAAAATAGGGTAAATGAAATAATTTTACCTTGATTATATTTTACATATAAAGTAAATAATTTTTCAGAAATTATTAAAGTGTATATGAATTGATTGTTTTGTTGTTGAAATGTAAGAGAATATATATAAGTCAATTAAAAGAATAATTGTATAAGCAAATGAATTATAAGTATGGAATTACAATTAATATGATTTACAATTGTGAAATGATCTTATATAAGTAAAGAGAAAATAGTGAAATTATATAAGTTAAATAGAATTTACATTAGAATTGGAATCTGAATTGGATTTGAAAATTTAAGTTAAGTTAAACAAATAGTGTTTGAAATGGAATATAACTTAAATAATGTTGAATGAAGTTGATTTTGGTATCGAAGTAAATTAATAAAATGTAGTGATTAAAGAATATGAACTTGAGTTATGTAATGAAATTCAACTTTTGTGGTTAAATGAATTAGCAATGGAATTAATGAATGAATTGAATGTAAATAAATCGATATGAAATAATGGATGTAAGTGTTAATTCATTAAGGCTAATTAAATGTATTGAACAAAATTTAATTTAAAGTAAAGAAAATTGAATGAATTTGGTAATATTGGATATACATTGATTATCAGATTGTGGTTAGTTGATTGTATAGAAATCCATATGAAATTGAATTAATGAAATTGAAAGCTAAAGTAATTGAAATCGAATTAGAAGTTAAGTGAATCTTAAATAGAATTGAATTTGATTTGGAAACGGACCAACTTGAACATGAATTAGTGAATGTAAACTAATTGAATATGAATAAATGAATGTTAGTAAAAACATCTATTGTTAATGAATCAAATGTGATTTAAATTGGAAAACTAATTCATTGAATATTAATGAGAAGTGAAAGTGTATTGATTTGGTTATGGATGTTACTTGAATGCTAGTTGGTTGGTGGTTGAATTTATTGCCTTTGATTGCATTCGCTATATTGGAATATGTAGTTGTTGGAATATGTTGTATATTGATATTACTTGCATATATGCATGTCCTCATTTATTTGTTGAGTGTTTAGTAGGTGCGGATTGTGCATTGCTTCGCATTTGGAGCTCGTTTTCGCGCTATACTAGCCGTATATGCTCGCTAATAGTATATAAGGTACATATCTCAGATTACATATCGTACTTTTACACTTTTTCCCTGCGGGATGCCTCATTACTTTGATGAGGTGTATACTTGTGATATATATATTGCCCTTTTTTTTGGATCGAGCCGCGGAAAGGAGGCGCTGGCGAAATTTTTCGAAAATTTAAGGCGTTAGTATATTTTTGAAAAATTTGGAATTTTTGAAAACTATAGCTTTGATTTTGGAGTGAAAAGTTAAACGATATAGTTGGTTTAGAAAAGATGGCTAAGTATGATGTTAACCCTGCCTCTGTTACGACTCAGTGGTCCAGTATGTGGAGATGGCGCCGACTCAGGACTTAAAGGGATAGCCGACCTAACTGATTAACAAGGTGGCCGACTTAAATCGATACCGACTTAACTGGTTAAGGAGCATGCCGACCCAATGCCTTCACATAGATGCCGACCTAGTGCTTCAGAAGGAACTGGCCTAACGACTCGAGAAATAACAAAGGATCCGACTTAACATGGTGCCGACCTAACTGCCTAATGGAGTTGCCGACCTAACTGCTTAACAAAGGATCCGACTTAACATGGTGCCGACCTAACTGCCTAATGAAGTTGCCGACCTAATTCGATCCGACTTAAGGACTTAACATGTTTACCGACCTAACTGAGTGGAACAAGTTCACGACTTACACTTGTGTCGTGACCGACTCATGGTCTGTGCTAGGATGTGCGCGACCTGGGCAAGGGAGTTAGTTCACGTTTAGCTCGTCAGTTCATTAAATCGGCAACGACCTATTTGAGCATGCACTTCCCATTTAAGTCGGAGGCCATGCATCAGAGAGAGGGAACGACCTACGACCTGGCTTGACCCGGTGACGACTTTGGACTTGTGCAAATTCAGCAAAGAAAGATCAACTCAGCTAGATCATAGTGGTGCTCCCATAAGTCGGCCACGACTTAGCTGGGTCAGGGGCGATTCAGAACCGGTTACGACTTAAATTAGGTCCAAGATCTTTGCCTATAAATACCAACCTACCTCCAACATTAAGGGGACTTTTGGTTCATTCTGGAAGCGCCAAAACTCTGCCATTTTCTCGACTCAAGCAACACTTCAAGCACTCCAAACATCGAAGATATTACATCAAATTCAAGAGAGAGAATCCACATCATTTATCATGAGTTTGAAAGATAATTCTCCGTAAAAGTTTGTACTAACAGTCTAGAGTGGATTGTAATTGAAGAAAGTTGTATAAGTTGTACTTGTTCAGCAATAAAGAGATCAAAGTGGACGTAGGCCCGATTTTAGGCCGAACCACTATAAAACTGTTGTCTTTTACTGCTTTTCTGCAATTTCTTTACTTGTATCTTGTTCCCGTACCAACGGGTGGTGCTTTCATAACTGTTATCTACTCACTGGGGTGTTAGCGTTCAAATTTTAGCGTTAACATTTTTGGTGCTTTCACTGAGAACTGAACTCAGGACAGCTGTCATCATTGCTTCGCAGAGATTTGAAGAAAGAGTTTCCTTAAAAACCAGAATTATATCTGAGATTATGGCTCCTGGAAGGAAGAGTAGATCTATCAGGTCTGGAAACATTCAAGAGGGAACCTCCGCTTCCCCTGTACCTAATCAACCCACTCCATCTGTTGGAGTTACGAAAGCGGAGTTGGATGCTGTGATTCTAGGGTTAAACCAGCAGATAAACGCCCAAAATGCACAACTAGAGGCTCAAAGTGCCCAGAACGCTCTGATTCTGAATAAATTGAACGATCTACTTGGGGCAAACAATCAACCAGCTTGTAATGAAAGGAACTGTGCTGGCAACATTCACGATGTTAATGAAAGGAATGCTCCTGAAAGGGCTGCTAGTCCCTTTGAACAGGCGGTTCCTGAGGCTGGTGGATCTAGAACTCGGCATGATGAGGAATATCTTTCTGGAATGGTCCGGCAGATCATGAAAGAAAGTATGCAAAGGGTTGAAGATGAGAAGGAATGGGGTTTCGCTCCAAGTAAAACTCCGTTTACTGAAAAAATCTTGAAGGTGGAATTTCCAAGGAAGTTTGTCCCTCCGACTATTCCAGCTTACAAAGGGACAAGTGATCCGAATGAGTTCTTGTATAAATATGACTGGCACATGACAGGTGCCAGGGCCTCCGACGAAATAAAGTGCCGATATTTCCCCGTATACCTGGAAGGCGTGGCTTTACTGTGGTTCACCAAGTTGCCAGTCCGATCTATCGATCAATTTTCAGACTTGACCAGAAAATTCAAGGAGCAGTTTAGACTATATGCTTCGAAGGCCAAGGATATCATGTCATTGTCCAGTTTAGAGCAGAATCCTGGTGAGTCTATCAGATCTTTCTTGAACCGTTTCAATATAGCACTGGCTGAGGTGGACAATGCTGGACCACGAATGATATTGACTTATCTGATGAGGGCTATTGATAAGTCAAGCGAATTTGGGAAATGGTTAAATATGAAGGAGCCAACCTCTCTCGAAAAGTTCTACAAAAAAGCAGATGAATTCATTCGCTTGGAAAGCCGTCCTTTACCAGTAAAGACAGTGTTGGAAAAAGCAGAAGACAACACTGTCGCTCCACGCAAGAATGAATCGGTGGGGCAAAAAAGGGAGAATAGTAATGGGAAGAAACAGGGTAATCTGAAGAAGCCCCGATCCTTCAAGCCATCAGAATATACTCCATTATCACATACACCGGAGCACATCTACCTGGCCACTAAAGATTCCGTCGATTTCCCTAAACCTATCCCTTTGAGAACTGGGAGAAAAGCCATACAAAGTGGGAAATTCTGCCGCTTCCACAATCAACCAGGTCATGAAACTGATGAATGCAGCCAGCTGAAAAATCTGATTGAAGAGTTGCTAAGAGAAAACAAGTTGCAGCAATTCGTGAAAAAGAATAGCAACAATCCTGCATCGTTGAGTCAGGGGCAGCGGGCTCCTGTTCATCAGCCTGGGGCAGGTGAGAAAGCTACGGGGCATGAATCTGGAAGGCCCGTTATCAATGTCATTTCAGGAGGACCTCACCCAGCTGGCAAGAGTTGGGGTGAGATGGAGAGATATTCCAGGGCTTTGAAATATGCTCCAGCCGAAGGAGACGTCTTTGTTCTAGAAGACACTACGCCCCTTAAACAACAGAAAACTTTCAGTGATGATATTATTTTCAGAGCCAGAGATTCTACAGGTATTGAAGCTCCTACTTTAGATCCCTTGGTCATCTCGGCTGGTATTGGACCAGCCATTGTCAGAAGAGTCCTCATTGACTGCGGAGCATCATGTAATATCCTCTTCAAAAAGACATTTGACCAGATGAAAATCCCTATGATCGATGTGCAAGCCTCATCACAGAAAATCGTTGGCTTCACTGGGGAGCCAAAGCAACCAGTAGGAACCATCGATCTGTTTGTAGAACTTGGGGAAGGGGAAAGGAAAGTGGTCCGAAAGCAAACCTTTGTGATCGTCGATGAATATTCTGCTTATAATGCTTTTCTTGGCCGTCCAACACTCGCAGCATTCAAAGCTATCCTAGCCCCGTGGTGCCTCACTATTAAATTCCCTACTGACAATGGAGTAGGAGTTATAAAAGGAGATCAAAATGCTACGCGAGAATGCTATTTGACAGAGCTGCGAGAGGCAAGAAAAAGAGAAATGGGAAAGGATGCGGCAACTCTAGTCCGCATCAAGGAACCAGCCTTGTAGCAATTACAGAGCGGACCCTGCACTGGCGAGCACAGCGGGGCACGGAAAGAAATGGATCCCAGAAAAGCCAGTACAGGGGAGAATAGAGTAGTACCGGTGGAAACGACAGTTCCGGTACCTGTTGACCCAAAAGACCCAAATAAGGTGTTGAATGTGGGTTCACAGCTTAATGTGTCAATTCAGAATATCTTGATATCTTTCCTGAAGGCAAATCTGGATGTCTTTGCTTGGACTCATGCCGATATGTGTGGAATATCCCCAGAAGTTGCAGTACACGCTCTGAATATTGACCCAAAGTTTACGCCAGTTAAACAGAAAAGAAGAACCCAAGGTCCAGAAAGGTCAGTAGCATTAAAAGAAGAAGTTGATCGACTCATGGAAAATAACTTCATCAAAGAATCTACATATCCAAATTGGGTTTCAAATCCTGTGTTGGTCAAGAAAGCTAATGGAAAATGGAGAGTGTGCATTGATTTTTTTGATCTAAATAAGGCTTGCCCCAAAGATTGCTTCCCATTACCCAGGATCGATCAACTGGTAGACGGAACTGCGGGACATGAATTGTTATCTTTCATGGATGCCTACTCCGGTTATAACCAAATCATGATGCATGAGCCGGATCAGGAGGATACAAGCTTTATTACAGATGTTGGACTTTATTGCTACAGAGTTATGCCCTTCGGATTGAAAAACGCAGGGGCAACCTACCAAAGACTTGTTAATGCTATGTTCAAACCGCAATTGGGCAAAACTATGGAAGTCTACGTCGACGACATGTTAGTGAAGTCCAGGAAAGCAGCGGATCACATTGAACACTTAGCAGAAATGTTCGCAGTCCTCCGGAAATACAGAATGAAGCTTAACCCCCTGAAATGTACATTTGGAGTCGAATCCGGAAAGTTCTTAGGTTTTATCGTCAGTGCTAGGGGCATTGAGGCTAGTCCAGCTCAAATTACTGCCTTGAAAGAAGTTAAAGCTCCTAAAACAAAGAAGGAATTGCAGAGTCTCAACGGAAAGATCGCCGCCCTGAGTCGGTTCATTTCCAAAGCTACTGATAAATGCATCCCATTCTTCGATGCCCTGAAGAAAGGAAAGAAGAACTTTGAATGGACTCCCGAATGCCAAAAAGCTTTTGAAGAGTTGATCCGTCATATGGAAACGCCTCCGATACTTTCTAGACCAGGCAATGGTGAGGATCTTCTTATATACTTGGCAGTATCATCTCATGCTCTAAGTGCAGCGCTGATACGGGAAGACAAAAGGATTCAACATCCAGTTTACTATATCAGCAAAAGACTCACTGGGGCAGAGCTGAATTTCTCCAAGTTGGAAAAACTCGCCTATTGCCTACTAGTTGCATCAAGGAAACTGAGGCAATATTTCCAAGCTCATCCTATCAAAGTACTCACTGATCAACCTCTAAAGCAAGTCCTATTTCGCCCAGAAACTTCGGGTCGCCTTCTAAAATGGAACATTGAACTCAGTCAATATGACATCACTTATCATCCCCGAAAAGCAATCAACGGACAAGCTTTAGCTGATTTCATTGCAGAATTCACAGAGAAAGATAATGGTGAGGAAAAAGCGATCGATGATTCTCCAATCCAGTGGAAGATGTATGTTGATGGCGCAAGAAATGACTACTGTTCTGGAGCCGGAGTGGTACTTGAAACTCCTGAAGGTCGATCATTATGTTATGCACTAAGACTGGAATTCCCTTCAACAAACAATGAAGCAGAATATGAAGCTCTTATTGCAGGTCTGAAAGTCGCTAAAGAGCTAAACATTCGAGCATTACAAATTTTCAGTGATTCTCAGCTTATCGTATGCCAAGTCAAGAAGGAATTTCAAGCAAAAGGTGGAAACCTGCCTTCCTACTTGTCAAAGGCTTGGGAACTCCTATATGAACTCGATCACTATTCAATAAGCCACATTCCTCGTGAAGAGAATATGAAGGCAGATTCCCTCGCAAAGTATTCAAGTTCTGGTGAAGCTCAACTATTGGGATTGGTCCCTGTAGAAGTCCTTTCAGCGCCAAGTATAGACGAGATGGATATAGACTGGATTATGAATGCATCTCAAGAACAAGAGTCATGGATGACTCCAATACTGGATTACCTACTCAGGGGTTCTCTGCCAGAAAACTCGATAGAAAGACGGAAGCTTCTAAGGAAGGCCTCTCGCTATGTAATTCAGGATGGCCGATTGTACAGACGGGGATTCTCAATGCCATTGCTTCGATGTGTATCCCGGGAAGAGTCCAAAACAATCCTAGCTGAAGTGCATGGAGGAGAATGCGGTGATCATTCAGGTGGTCAAACACTAGCAAAGAAAATTCTCCGATACGGATATTTTTGGCCAGAAATTAATCGGGATGCTGCAGATTACTCCCGAAAATGTGACAAATGCCAAAGATATGCCAAAATTCCTAGAGCACCTTCTACCGAACTCACACAGATGGTCAGTCCATGGCCATTTGCAATTTGGGGAATGGATCTCATTGGGCCGCTACCAACTGCTAAATCAGGGATTAAATACGCTATTGTTGCAGTTGATTATTTTACTAAGTGGGCTGAAGCTGAATCATTGGCTACTATCACTTCTAAGAAAATGATAAGCTTTGTGACCAAGAATATCATTTGCAGATACGGTGTACCTCAGAAAATAATCACAGACAATGGTACTCAGTTTGAAAGCGAGGAATTCCAGGATTTTTGCAAACGATTCAAAATCCAGAAAAGCTTTTCGGCAGTAGCTCATCCGCAGGCAAACGGGCAAGTGGAAGCAGTGAACAAGATCATCAAATCAACCATCAAAAAGCAACTCGAAAGAGCAAAAGGTGGTTGGGTCGATAAACTACCACTTGCACTATGGGCATACAGAACTACTCACAAAACTGCAACTGGGCATACTCCTTTTTCGTTAGCATACGGATCGGAAGCAATGATCCCGGTTGAAACAGAGGTCCCTTCACACAGAAGAATCCATTTCAATCAAGCAGAAAATGAAAAGCTACAACTGGAAGCGCTGGATCTCCTTGATGAAAAAAGAGACGAAGCTAACCTCAGAGTTGCAGCTCATCAGCAAAGGATAGCCAGACATTTCAATTCCAAAGTTCGTCAACGCAGCTTTGAAATTGGAGATCTAGTCCTGAAAAGAATTATGACTGCGACAGGTGTGTTTGGGCCAAATTGGGAAGGACCGTATGTAATAGGTCAGAAACTTCTTGACGGCACATTCAAGCTCACCACTGTTGATGGAGATCAAATTCCAAGGGCATGGAACAGCAATCACTTGCGTCCATACTTTACTTGAAAATTTTGTTGAAACATTGTAAAAAGAATTATGAATGTATGATTCTTGTAATTGAAAGCAATTGTGAAACTGATGCAAGTAAATAATGAAAGAATATAAAGTCGATGTAGGCCCAATTTCATGGCCGAACCACTATAAATCTTGTGTTCCTTATTATCATTATATGTTTGCTTTGTTTTCGATATAAAAATACATAAAATGTATTGCTGAAATATCGATTTAAATTTTTGCAGACAATGGAGATAAAACTTGCGCATAATAAGACCGAGCGATTCTCACCATCATTCAACAAGCAAATTTCAAGTCACAAAGACCCCGAATTCAAATCCTAGATAGGAAATACTTCAATTGAACGGCTAATGATTTCGATAGAAACGAGCCCTTGCTGATAAATTGAGATTGTTTGAACAAACAAACATCCAATTAGGAAGCTAGTGCCCGTTCTCACGAACTTGCCTGGCAATGAAGTACACTTCCTTGGATTAAACAAGCCACTTGTGAGAGAAAGGGGAATGAAAACTTGAAAAGAAAAAAAAGAGGATCGCTGAAAAGGCATAAGCAAGTGAACAGAGGAACAACCAAAGCTACCATCAGCGGCACAAGTCCTCTTCGGAGGCGCAACTCTTCGGAGGATAAAAGACCTCTAATGGGTCATACGCCACAAAAAAGAAAGTTCTCTACTCAACAAAAAAGATTGGAGGAGTCATGACCCTCCAACCATGAGAGAGTAACTTCCAGGCGATGAAAACCCTCTCTGGGGCACATTTCACCAGGAGTTGAAGTGTTATAACCGCTCTTCGGGATTTCACTTCACCAGAGTTGAAATGTAAACAAAATAAAAGCCCTCTTTGGAGGCCCATTTCACCAGGAGTTGAAGTGTTATAACCGCTCTTCGGGATTTCACTTCACCAGAGTTGAAATGTAAACAAAATAAAAGCCCTCTTCGGAGGCCCATTTCACCAGGAGTTGAAGTGTTATAACCGCTCTTCGGGATTTCACTTCACCAGAGTTGAAATGTAAACAAAATAAAAGCCCTCTTCGGAGGCACATTTCGCCAGGAGTTGAAGTGTAGCAACCGCTCTTCGGAATTTCACTTCACCAAAGTTGAAATGCAAAAACAAAGACCTTCTTGAAAGCCCACGTTTCACCAAGATTGAAATAAAACTTCCAAGTGTTGAAACGTGAAAAGGCTTTCTTCGAAGGCACAACTCTTTGGGGGTACACGTTTCACCGAGATTGAAATAAAACTTCCAAGTGTTGAAACGTAAAAAATCCCTCCTTAGAGGTACGACCCCCTCCCGGGGACACAATCAAGAAAAAAGACCTCTTTGGAAGCACACGTTTCACCGAGATTGAAATAAAACTTCCAAGTGTTGAAACGTGAAAAGGCTTTCTTCGAAGGCACAACTCTTTTGGGGTACACGTTTCACCGAGATTGAAATAAAACTTCCAAGTGTTGAAACGTGAAAAATCCCTCCTCAGAGGTACAATTTTGTATAAAAAAAAAATCCTCATCAAAAGCGTACTTTAACTTTCAAATGGAAAATGATCGTAAAAAGAAAAGAAGTTAAAGTACCCTTCAGAGGTCCGCTTTACCACATAAAGGAATTCACTTGGTAAAATATGCACATAAGCAAAAGAAAAAAGTGATTTCTTCGAACGACAAAGCGTAAAAACTTATACGAAGGGAGTTGTACTCTATAAAATTTTCTTTAAAGAATAAAATAATTATTCTTTAACAAATAAGAGTGCAAGTCCCCTCGAAGTATAAAATATTGCAACAAGCTTAAGGTATGGGGGCAACATGGTATAGTAGTATAGCTGCATCAGTAAAGTAATACTCAAACAACATACCATAAGCCCGCTGCAATATTATATAAACAAACTTGTGCAAAAATAAATAGTAAATGCATTCTCAAATTCAAACAGAAGTTTGTACAAACGAAGAATCATTTTATTCAACTATAATGCAGATACAGGTTTCAAAATAAAAGCGGGGGCCGGTACCCGCACAACTCTCGGCCAGTTCATACAAAAGGCAAAAAGCGAAAATCTTCACTTCTTCTTCCCTCCTTTGGACCGTTTACTCGGTCGAATAACCAGCTTTTCAGGTCGGCCAGTGGGTATAAGGGAAGTAGGAGAGGCTGGTGTAACCGGTTCAACTTCCGGCTCCTCTTCAGTGGCAGTTGCGAGGCAGAAGGAGGCGCCGCCTGAAGAGATGAAGGATGGATAACCGGAGGAGTAGAAGTTTGAGCAGTGCTTGGTACTTTCTCTACAGAAGAAAAGAGGTTAAAGTCAGTAAAGAGAGGAGATGAAGGTTCACCAATGAAGTCAGTAAAGAGAGGAGATGAAGGCTCATCAAGGTTGAGAAAATAGCCAAGGAGCTCATGAAACTCATGCGAGATAAATGAGTAACCCGCTTGAGCAGAATTGACAGTAGCGAGATTAACAGTGAAATTACCTGGAGAAGCTGGTTTCCTGATATCGACTTCATAAGCTTGCGCATCAGCGCTCTCATCACCCTCATCTCCACCTTGTATGCTTGTAATCTCAGTGGTAACTTTGGTGGGAGATGCAAGATGGGAACTGGAACCAATAATGTCGACTTCAGACGAAGAAGGTGGCTGGACTAGAGTAGTTGATGTGGTTTTCCCCAGCCGGTCCCCTTCCGTCACTTCAGTTCTTAGTTTGGCAAGTTGTTCCTTTCCCTTGGCAAGGGCAGCGCGAGCGTCATCATCAAAATAATGCCTTTCCAGGGCTGATTCGTCGTAACCGGCACCTTCAGCACCAAGCATCTCAAGAGCGGCCTCCCACACTTCAGCTAAAGTGATTTCATACTTAGGACCGAGAAAAGCGAGGCTTCCACGCCCCAAGACGCTATGCAAGTAGAAGTCGAATAATGTTGAGCCGAAGCTGTTTTTGGTCGCCTCATGAGATTCTTCGGCTGCGATTTTGCCGGCGACAGCCTCATCGCGCTCCCTTTCAGTTTTGGCAAGCTGAAGCTTAAGCATTTGTATCTCCGCCTCCTGGGAGTTGTTTTTCTTTTGAAGCTCAGCAATATCAGAGACGTAGCCGTCACTGATTCTTTTTTGTGCTTCAAGCCTGTCCTCAGCGTCCCTCTGACTGGCATGAGCATCTCTAACTTGTCTGAGAAGCACTTCTTCTTTTTGAGAGTATGAAGTAGAGGAAGCAGCAAGCTCATCTTTCAACTTCTCAACCTTTGCTTCGAGCTCCTCGTTGTAGGAAGTAATGCTCCTCATTTCGGTGTCGTGCTGCTCAAGGACCTTTTGCCACTCAGCCTTATCATTTTCCATGGTGAGCATGGCCTCTAAGTTGGCACGGTTAACTCTTTGAAGCTCATCAACAAGCTTCTGCCAGTTTGACATCCTCTCGATATCGAGCTTGACTGCATCAAGATTGCGCAACATAGCAGACTTGTCGATGGGGACCAAGTCTAGGTCGAATCTCACACCCTTTAAGCACCACTGTGGAAAACGACTTTGTAAAGTGGCTGGGCCAGGTCCAACTTGAAATTTAGGCCTACTTATTATTGTCTGGATGTCCTCCTTCCCAAGAGCAGGAGAGTCAGAAGTAATGTCAAGAGGGGCAGGGGCAGTAGGCTTTTCGGGAATAGTGGAAACATGTCTCTCACCATATCGGGCTCATTTGCCTGAATCTTCAGCTACATGACCTTTTCCTCGGTCGTCGTGAGATTTCCTTTTGTGAGAGTCATCACTCCTCTGCAGAGAATCATGGTGCTCATCCCTATCCCTTCTGTCATAGCGCTCTTCTGCATCCCTCCTTTCACGAGCCTTTCGAGCAGCCCTCTCTTCGTCAGACTCTCTATAGGAGGGAAAGTAACGCCGATAATCATATTGACCACGCCCCCCGTAGCGTTGGAAATCCTGATAATATGTTCCGCCGCGTGTCATTGAAGAATCTGAAATAAGAAAAGATAAGCTTTAGAAATCTTTAAAGTATAAGAAGATAAGTGCATAAATGTGCTGGAAAATCCTAAGTGTTTGTGATGTGCAAGCTACACGCATTAAGCTACAAACCACTCTTTGGTGCAGAGGTGATGATAGCTTGGGTATGAGGAGTTGATGTTTGTGTTGGTGTTTGTCGAAGAAGAGACGTCGCCTCAATTACAGGAGAGATAGTTTTAGATACGTCATCTCTAAAAAGCTCTTGCGAAGTCACTATTATGTCGCTCAACCCCTCATAAACATCGTCACCATCATGCTTGGTGGGACTTGTTTTCTCAATTCCTACATCAGCTAATCCCCCGAGAGGCCGTGAAGGTTCTTCTTCTTCCTCGATCGGGGCAAGCACCGTCTTACTAGATGACCCCATAATGTCGGTAGGAGTGGAACACTTCACCAATGAAGCTTCAATATTAGACTCTTTTGATGTGAGTTGTTCGACAGTAACCGGGGCGTCAGGAGTTTTCATCGGAGAATCGGGAACTTCTGTTGGAACTTCATGAGCATGCGTAGAACGAGAAGCGTGTAGAAGCCCGTATTGGTGTAAAAATTCATCCTTCAGCAGAAATTTTATGCTCCTTTCTTCCGCAGCCACGGCACTCAACCTCTCAAAAACTTGTTTATGAATCGGATCTCTAGAAGGGAGAGGAAGTGCTGAAAAGAGCAAAGAATGAAGTTAGCAACTGAAAGTTCGGATCTCGAGAAAAGTTTCAAAAACGAAAAAATGGAAACACTAGTCTTACTTCCTATTCTCCAGATGGCATAAAACCCTGAAGGACAGCGAGCAAAGAAAAACTGGTTCAAAAATCCATGAACACTTTCAGTGAGATCGGAAAGGAGCTTGCGGTTTCTAGCACTTCTCACAATAATGAGTGAAGGATGATCTTTACTCTTTGTAAACGAGCACAGATAACGAATTTCTTCAAAACTCGGTAGGCGATCAAGAGTTCTTCTAAACAAAACACACAACCCCATCAAGATGGCATAACCATTAGGATGAAGTTGAAATGGAGAGATTGTCAACCGGAGAAGAAGAGTTCGAAGGAAGTCATTAAAAGGAGGAATCGCCCCACTTAAGCACATGTGGCGGTTGACTGCAACGAAACCATAGGGAGGATTATCAGCAGTATCATTTGACCCAGGGAATAGGACATCATTTTCAGCAAAGCCAAATTGAGTGCGCAGCTGAATAAATGTTCTCAAAGATAGAATAGTCGAAGTTCTTTCCGGAGGATTCTCTATCGGAACTGTTGTCGGGAAAGTTTCTTCTTCTTGAGTTACCACTTCTTCTTCTCGATGGGAAGTCATTCTACATAAACAACTGGGTATTCAAACATGAAGGTGCACGTTTCCTAAAGTGTGTGAATTGTTGTGTAGAATCAATCAAGCGGTAAACAAATATAACTGGAATAAAAAAAAAACTAGCAAACATTTGTTAGTTATGAAATTCAGGGATTATTGTTTTAAGCCTAAATATGCGAGTAAGATGTTGGTGCAGACAAATCAGTTCAGATTGTTGATACTTTGCACTAATGCTTAACCCTAATTGATTGATTCGCAAACATTTCATGCAATATAATTAAGTTGTTTGTTTTGTCTTGACTAATCTGACATCTGACATGGGCAGTCAATGGCAGTATTTTCGCCTTGGTTCTCTTTGTTATTTTTAGCAGGTTAGCAGCTTATAAGTTAATGCGGCATAACACAAGGAGATTCAGGCAAGTTTAAAGTTCAAAAATTCAGACAATTTAGTTCTTTAGCTCAAGGCAAATGCTCAAAGTAGGCCCATGCTCCTAAATGATAACATGTCTGAAGCTCAAGTACTAACTCGGCTACGGTTTAAAATTCTTTTGCAAGATAAAGCTAAGTCGGTAGCGGGTCAAGGTCTAAATAGTTTGACTTGGCAACTCGTTCCCCTAGGTCGCAAGTTCTGGTTCAAAAGGCAGGAATTTCTCAAGTGTTAGCTCGGTCACGATTCGAGCTTTAAAGTTTAGATCGGTAAGCTTCTTTCTGGTATTATCTCGGCCACGGTTTAAAGTTTAGATCGGCAGAATGGTAGGTCGGTGGGTCTCACTCAAGCACTAACACGGTCATGGTTTATGATTTGAATCGGCCAAAAGATGAGTCACCTAAAATCACTGGGTCGCGTCTAAACCAATACCTCACTCCACTCAACCCATTAGCCCGCTAACCGCTCCTCCACCAGCAAAAACCCCAATTCCATTCATACCATTATCTGCTGCCGGACCATCCACTAAATCAGTTCGAAGTTATCATAAATTTGTCGCATGGTAATCTCAAACGATTAGCCTAAGACGACGAGCCACTTTCATTATTTCATCGAACTTTTAATCGAGCAACCTGAGTTTCATCAACGGCAAATATGATAGAATTCGTGATGAAGCATCATGCAAGGAGGCCGTTCGAATTCAAGCGATAAAGTTTGAGAACCGAAGGTAATCTACAATCAAGGGAGGAGTAGAATCACTTACGCAATGAATAGTAGGAATTACTGGTGATCAGGTAGGATGGAATCGCCTTAAAGAACTCAGGAGAATTTTAATGGCAGAATCGAAATTGAGTGAATGAATAAGTGACGAAGAAGGTTGAAGGAGGCCGGCTTATATTCTGAAGTGAAATGATACGGGTCATCATACACGAGTTAGCTGATAAGTCGTTCACGACTTACCGACCTAAGAGTGACCGAGTTAAAAGGTATCGAAGCACACGACTTAATCCCAAGGCGTATACTTCGAGGGGCAAATGTTAACCCTGCCTCGGTTACGACTCAGTGGTCCAGTATGTGGAGATGGCGCCGACTCAGGACTTAAAGGGATAGCCGACCTAACTGATTAACAAGGTGGCCGACTTAAATCGATACCGACTTAACTGGTTAAGGAGCATGCCGACCCAATGCCTTCACATAGATGCCGACCTAGTGCTTCAGAAGGAACTGGCCTAACGACTCGAGAAATAACAAAGGATCCGACTTAACATGGTGCCGACCTAACTGCCTAATGGAGTTGCCGACCTAACTGCTTAACAAAGGATCCGACTTAACATGGTGCCGACCTAACTGCCTAATGAAGTTGCCGACCTAATTCGATCCGACTTAAGGACTTAACATGTTTACCGACCTAACTGAGTGGAACAAGTTCACGACTTACACTTGTGTCGTGACCGACTCATGGTCTGTGCTAGGATGTGCGCGACCTGGGCAAGGGAGTTAGTTCACGTTTAGCTCGTCAGTTCATTAAATCGGCAACGACCTATTTGAGCATGCACTTCCCATTTAAGTCGGAGGCCATGCATCAGAGAGAGGGAACGACCTACGACCTGGCTTGACCCGGTGACGACTTTGGACTTGTGCAAATTCAGCAAAGAAAGATCAACTCAGCTAGATCATAGTGGTGCTCCCATTAGTCGGCCACGACTTAGCTGGGTCAGGGGCGATTCAGAACCGGTTACGACTTAAATTAGGTCCAAGATCTTTGCCTATAAATACCAACCTACCTCCAACATTAAGGGGACTTTTGGTTCATTCTGGAAGCGCCAAAACTCTGCCATTTTCTCGACTCAAGCAACACTTCAAGCACTCCAAACATCGAAGATATTACATCAAATTCAAGAGAGAGAATCCACATCATTTATCATGAGTTTGAAAGATAATTCTCCGTAAAAGTTTGTACTAACAGTCTAGAGTGGATTGTAATTGAAGAAAGTTGTATAAGTTGTACTTGTTCAGCAATAAAGAGATCAAAGTGGACGTAGGCCCGATTTTAGGCCGAACCACTATAAAACTGTTGTCTTTTACTGCTTTTCTGCAATTTCTTTACTTGTATCTTGTTCCCGTACCAACGGGTGGTGCTTTCATAACTGTTATCTACTCACTGGGGTGTTAGCGTTCAAATTTTAGCGTTAACATATGATTTGAAAACTTAGTAAAGTTATTGTAAGAAGTTTAACTATTGGATTTTGAGAAAGTTAAACACTTAAGTGAATTTGAAATCTAATTTGAATGGAAGTTTGAAAAGTTAATGGATTCTGTAACTTTTTCTTACTTGGTAATTTCTAGGATGAAATTCTTTTAAGAGGGAAGTTTGTAACGACCCAGAATTTCTGTCATTTGAAATTCATATATTTAATTGATTTTAAATATTAACAAGTAAAATTCGTAAGTCGAATAAATTTTATTTCCAATATCTAGATTTAATTGGATAATTAAATCGATAATTTAATATATGAAATTACAGAAATAATTGGAAATTGGGTATAATGTGATTAAAATTATTTATAAAGTTGTATTAAATCATATTGGAGTCAGAATGATGTTATAGAACTTCTAAAATTGAATTAAAAGTTAATTTGTAGAAACTGAATATTTTAATATTTAATTGACGAGTAAAAATAGTCATTTTTCAAAAAGTCTCGGATTTTGACGAAACCAGTTTCATTAGATCCGTAATGTTATATTATTGTATGATTTTAAATTTCGTGTAAATCGAATTTATGATTTGTTCGAGGCAAGCTAAAACGCACTGAAATCGATTTGAGTGAATTCTAAATTTAAATAATTCGATTTGAAAACTTGTCTTTCAAATTTGATCGAATTGGCTCCCGATATATATTCCATTACGTTCAAAGTAGGTGTAAAACATTTTGAATGCCAGGCAACACGCTTCCTTTGGAGTTCGGAAAAATTTGGGGTGAATAGTGCACGGAATTTTTCTATAAAAGGACCTTCTTTATTTCATTTTACACCAAAACCCTAATTCGACAACCCTAGCCGCCACTTGATATTTCAATGGCCGAAATTTTCTTATTTTCTTCTTCAATTATCTTCCAATCTACACGTTAATTCAAGAAATCTCCAACTACAAAGTTGAAGAGCGCGTCAAGATCTATATACTCAACGGTTGTGATTGAGAATGGAGCTACGAATTGACATGAATATGGGTTCGAACGCATGAATTTCATGCACGGTTTTCAACACCAAGGGGGGCCGAGCTGCACAAGATTGTGGCCGAAGGTAACGCGCGTCGAGGGCATTTAAATGGTAGTCTCCGGTCGTCTTCAAGCTAGTCGAGGCGCGTACGATATTTTGTTGAAACCGGCGGCCATGGGTTCGGTTTCGTTCGAAACCAGGGGGGAAGATGATGCGTTCGACGGCCCTGATCTAGGGTTGGTATCTTGCGGCTATGATAAAGCAAAGGTTAAAAATATAAAAAGAGATTGAAGTTTAATTATATTATAATTTTAAACTTTAAAATATCATAACTCTTTCATACGAGGTCCATTTTGGACGAAACGAATTGCATCAAGTTCGTATTGACGAATAGTACGCGATGGAACTGGAATGGAGTTGATTTGAGATAGAGAAAATTTTGGGTAAAATTAAACGCACGTTTAATTTTATTCAAAATAAAACACTGAAACCGCTATTGGAATCTGGTGAGAACTTCTCACTCAATCGATTGTTTTGATTTAAATTTTAAAAAGTTAGATTTAAAATTGCTCGATTGTATGCTTGAATAATAAATTTTTATCTGTTGTATTGGAATAGACCCTTTACGCCGTATATTTAGCGGATCTTATTTATTAAACACATATACCGTGATATTTCACCTCGATGTGGAATTGTTATTATATATTTACTTGGTGTTGATTTTCCCGCATTATATAGCGGATGAGACCCTATACTGCCTGAATATAATTATTAAAAGATTTCAAATAATTCGAGGTATCAATTTTAACCACTTTAATTAAAAAAAATTGTATTTTAACTTAAACCATTTAAATAATTCAATTCCAATATATAATCCAAATTCAATAAATTGTATGGACGTATATATCATTTCGACCACTATTTAAAATTTCAAACTTCAAGTCAATGAAAACCGCTCGGGTTTATCATTTCAACCCAAAAGGATTTCTCTAATCTATAAGGTCATTCAGGTATGTGTCATTTCAACCCATATTGAAAATAGAGACGTAGGCATAAATAAATATCTAATCATCTAAAATTTCAAACAATAACGTCCATCACAATCGACATCCAAATTAGCAAATTAATCACAATAATGAATTGGTTATGAATGTTAGGTGTTTAACTAGAAATTATATACAATATTAATTACAGGGCTATGAAAATCAATATCAATTCAAATTAAATCAAAATGACCAATTTAAAATACGAAATAACAGTTAATAAACTTCATGCACGGTTTTCAACACCGAGGGGAGGCCGAGCTGCACAAGATTGTGGCTAAAGGTAACTCACGTCGAGGGCATTTAAATGGTAGTCTCCGATCGTCTTCAAGCTAGTCGAGGCACGTGCAATAATTTTTTGAAACCGACGGCCATGGGTACAGTTTCGTTCGAAACCAGGGTAGGGGAAGATGATGCGTTCGGTGGCCCTGATCCAGGGTTGGAATCGTGCAGCTATGATGAAGTTAAGGTTAAAAATATAAAAAGAAATTGAAGTTTAATTATATTATAATTTTAAACTTTAAAATATCATAACTCTTTCATAAGAGGTCCGTTTTGGACAAAACGAATTGCGTCAAGTTCGTATTGACGAATACTACGCGATGGAGCTGGATTGGAGTTGATTTGAGCTAGAAAATTTTTTGGGTAAAATTAAACGCACGTTTAATTTTATTCAAAATAAAACACTGAAACCGCTATTGGAATCTGGTGAGAACTTCTTACTCAATCGAATTGTTTTGATTTAAATTTTAAATAGTTAGATTTAAAATTGCTTGATTGTATGCTTGAATAATAAATTTTTATCTGTTGTATTGGAATAGACCCTTTACGTCGTATATTAAGCGGATCTTATTTATTAAACACATATACCGCGATATTTCACCTCGATGTGGAATTGGTATTATATATTTACTTGGTGTTGATTTTCCCGCATTATAATAGCAGATAACATTTTATATAAACCCATGCACCACGATATCCCATATTGGAACGGGATTCGTATTGTGCTAACATCTGTGGATGCAGGGAAACAGGTTGGAGGGATCCAACTGGACTCCTCACCCGTATTGATTTATTTATAGATATTGTAATATATTCCATTATCATATGACATATGATGTTTTGGATGCCATGATTGTTATATTTAGTGATGTTGCAGCATTGGGCCTATATTGGAAAATTATAAGCGTTAAAGTGATGATTTCCAAATTTTAAAGGGATTTTAAAGTGATTTTTGAAAGTATACTTTTCATTAAATTTTAGAATTGATTCATTTTAAATAAATAAACGTTATAATTTTAATGTTATTAAATTTACGATTTTTTGAGAAATATAGTTAAAATGTGACTTTTGAAATATAGAGTTAATAATTTTATAAAAAAATAGTTTAAATAGAGTTTATTGAATTTATTATAAAAGCTTTATATATATTTTATAAAATTGGATTTTTATAAATCAAAGTGATGGAATTATAAAGGAGTTTTAAAGACGTTTTAAAATGATGTTATGGATGAATTTTATAAAAGAACAGAATCTACGATTTGTGAAGTTATAAAATGAATGAATTTGTAAATAGAGAATTATAAGTAATTTGCTTATAATTTGGATTTTGGCATGTAAATGGGATATGGACAGAATTTGTTAATAAAGTGCCTTTATAAGTTGAAGTTGTTATGAAATATAAATGGAATTTATAACCATGGTTTATAAGTACAAAAAAGACATATTTTGATAAGTTAATTATTATAGCTTATTATAGGAGATATATGCATGATTTTGGACAGTGGATAATCCTTTAGATAAAATATATAGAAATGTTGAATTTGGTTAATGAAGTATATTCACGATTTTGGATAGTGAATAATATATTAAAGAAATGTTTTGGGAAAGTGATATTTTAAATAGAATTAAAATGATTTAAAGTTGTTTTAAAATGTATTAACTATCGAAACCATAGATTTCAACCTTCATTGTTGAAATAGACGTTTTCGAGAAATAAGGAAAAGATGGACTAGAACACTGTTGTTATATTAAATGATTTTCAAAAGGAAATATTTTATATTGTATTGGGATTTATATATCTATCTTAATTTCGAACCCCTATACTATTGATTTTGGGTTGTCGTAACGATGTTTTTACGCAACATTCGTTTTGACTTAAATAAATGTGTTTAAGAAAACGTTTTCCTTAAAAGAATAAAATATATACTTAATCATGTTTTAAGTATATTTAATATTTTCTAAGTATTGAAAATAAATAGATTTTTGAATTACTTATTGTTAAATAAGTATTTGGAAATGTTTTACAATGTAGGAATTGAAATGGTTTAGAGAATATATCTTTTTAAAGATAAATTGAAGTGAATATCTTGCAAATTAATTAATTTATGGAAGATTAATAAAAAGGGCCTAGTGATTGTTATGGTGCGAGATATTTGTTTGTTGGCCTTGATAGTTAAATAACCGACTATCAATATTTACCTTTAAATGGGTATTTGTTGTGATTTGCTTGAATTTGAATGCTACGCTTATTTTAAAATAAGCGCTCCTTATTCGGTTTAGCTGGGAGAGGATCTTTGGTCATAAATCCCATTCTGAATATTGATACGTCGTTTATGGATAGCATTTGAAGACCGGTGGTGAAGACCGATTGTTTGCGAGAACGATAGGATGACCTATCGATTGTCTCTGCACTGAGTTGCTCCGGTATAGAGATTCCCTAAGTGATGGGAAGTCCGACTGAGATTGTGAATACCCGAATTGCAAGGGCTTCTTTGGAAGTGCCTTCGGTTCTGTTCGAACCCAGAACAGACTTGTATGGATGGTAATGTCTGACATTACATTTTGAGATATAAAGCAGATTTCTTTCAAATACATTCCTGTTGGTGGCGGAGAATTTATTCTCTTAGCTTAACGCCCTTCTCTGAGACGTACGAGCTCAGAGGTTATGTAGTTGAAGGTTATCACCGATATATTCCCAATTTGGTAATGTGGCATGCCGAGTGCTGTTGATCATTTATTGATCAAAGCGTGGCTTTTGTGAAAAGCGTAGCTTTGTGGACGAGACTTCGTCGAACCTCACAACCCGGTAATGGTCGAAACAGGAAAGATGCAGCAAGGTTTCATGGGTAGCTTCCCTAGGGTATGGCCATTCCTTCTGGAAAACGGTAGTATCGTGGTATGGAGCGCAGATACTTACTCATGTGGACACTGTATTTTATTACTTTGTGATGCTGTTGGTTTAGAGAGATCTCGTATAAAAGTCCAAGAGGACCGGGGGTGGCATATCTGAGGTTTTATTCCTCGGGAAGGTGGTAGCCGGCCTTGTGTTGGTAGAGATCAATTTAGGAGTCTCGGGGCATCCTTCCAGAGGCGTACCCATGTGGCAATGGGAAGTTCCTTGGCCTAACCATTTGTTGGAAATCCAAAGAAACAATACGAATCCTTTACGAATGCAATTGTATAACCTTCCTCCTTAGGAGGTAGCTATAGCAGGCATAATGTAATGGTACCTATGCTGGTTAAGATTTATATTCTACTTTTGAAATGGTTTTCCACATTTTGCACTTACAGTAATAATATAAAAGAAAATTCTCTGCGTAGTAAGCATCTTTGACTATCATAAGGAGAAATCTCCTCCAAGTTCTGCGTTTGCATTGTGTGCGTGGCGGGTCGCCTTATGGTAGTTACATTTTCTAAAAGCATAGTGAATCTATTTTAAAATATTTCTATGTTTGTTTTTAAAGAATAACTGTTTTAAGTTCTCACACCAATCCCATGACTGACTTGGAGTTTATTGTTCCCTTTTTTAAACTTTGGGTACCCACCAATTTCCACACGGGTAGTCTAGAGTCTGGTTATCAGGTCATTCTGGAATTCAAGAGTTACTGTAGAGATCAGGAGGCAGGCTGGATGGCTTGGCGTATCAACTAGTATATAGTATTTCTTTTCCGTTGTTTGTTGTTGTAAACTCTGATAATGTAATGTGATGTGATGTAAAGTAATAACAGATATGATTCTTTGTTTTAAAGATTTATTCATTGATATTATATGTTGTTCCGCTACGATTGTGAGATTATGTTATTGTTTCTGTTGCTTCTTTTCTATCTTCTACCTCTTCCTTAACCCCAACGGTACGGTTTTCCGGCCTTCGATTGCTCGGCAGTTGATAGAGTGGACTTATTAATGTCAACTTTCGTGAATCAAAAATCGTAAACGTTACACCTTCTTTGAGACGTCCAAGCTCAGAGGTTATATAGTTGATAGTTATTAGTGAATATTTCCAATTTGGTAATGTGGCATGCTAAGTGTTGCACATTGGTTGATCGAAGCATGGCTTTTGTGCAAAGCGTAGCTTTGTGGGATGAGACTTCATCGAACCTCACACCCTGGGAAATGGTTGAAATAGGAAGGATGCAACAAGGATATGTGGTTCAGGACCCTAATGGTATGTGCATTTCCTATTGGATAAAAGTGGTATGATGGTATGGAGCCCAGATTTTTACTTATGTGGTTTTTGGAATTTGAGGCATCTCGGTAAATGTCGGTTATGACTGGGGGTGGCATACTCGTGACAGTTAGTTACCTAGTTATAGAGGTAGTCCAGCCTTGTGTTGGCAGAGATCCGATTAGGTTCTCGGGACGTCCCTCCAGAGGTGTGCCCATTCGAATAAAGGAAGTTCCTTAGCCTTGGCCATTTGTTGGAAATCCAAACGAAACAATATAAGCCCTTTACGATATCAGCTGTAGAACCTACCATTTAACATGGTTGCTATAGTAGGCATACTATAATGGTGTGTATGCTCGCTAAGATTAATATTATACTTGCGAAAAGGTTTTCCACACTATGCACTAAAAATAATATCAAAAGGATTTTCGCTTACCAAGCATGTTTGACTACTATAACGATAAACCTTCCCCATGTGTGCAATTGCATTTGAGTGTGTGCCGTGAGAACTTGTGGCAGTTTAATTTTCCAAAATCATGAACGGATTTTTGGCACAAATAACTTTCTTAAGTTCCCACTCAGTCCCATGACTGACAAAGAGTTTATTGTTCCCTTTGCTAAACTCTGGGTGCCCCTAATTTTCCACACGGGCAGCCTAGAGTCAGGTTATCAGTAGGTTCTGGAGCTAAGTTGGGAGGTAGATGTGGATTTGGAAGTCTATGAAGCTTTTGGTTTTGAACTTTTTGGTTTGGACTTTGAAGCTTTGGAAATGAAGATGCAGTATGTTGGACTCTCTTGGAAGACCAAGTCGATGTTATTTTTTCGCGCTTTTGTTGTATTCCATTGTTGTGTAATATATAGGGCTCTGATGGTGATGGACACTTGTTGTAAGAATGTTGTAATCCATGACGTGAATGAAAGTTATTTTGTTTCCATTGTGTTGTTATTATCTAATGTGTTATGACTCCAGCGATCCGGACTCCAACGTTTGGATCACTGGCACTTGAATACAGGTGATGTATTGGATGCCGATTTTTGAAGGTTGAAAGCCCGGGAAATCACACGTTTGGAGCTCGAAGACGAGCTAGATGGCAGAGATGTATTGATTATATTCTGTTGTGAAGTATAGATTGTATAGTCGGTAATTAAGGACAAGTTATTATAACTCTCCAGATGTATTTGTTGATGGTTGTACTCTGATATCTTCAATATATATATATATATATATATATATATATATATATACACATCTACAGCTTTTCTTGTATAAATGATGTTATTTGTATATTATATTTTGTTCCGCGCGATTGCGATGTGCTGTTGTTTTCTATTTTCTTCTTCGATCTCATTTTCTTCTAAACCCTAACAGTCTTGGATTTTCGGCACTCGGTTGCTTGGCACATTATATAGTGGGCGTATTATTATTGATTTTTGGATTCGAAAATCTTCGGATCGTTACACCGCGGCTGGGATCAACAACCGCCCACAAAGCCAAGATCAAAAGGGACTCTAGATAGTGATGATCTTACCCTAATTGGGTGCCACTCAGCCTTGCTGCACCTCTTCTATTTTAACCATTCCGAGTTGATGAGGCCTGAGGCTATGCGTTACCTTTTTAGAACACATTCACTTATAATGCTCGTCGTCCTCCAATGACGATGGTCAGATAGCATTCGTCCATACAAGTTGCCATGGGTCTACAAAAACTGAATCACCATCTTCATCATCTTCATGGTCTTCATTCCCTACGTCCAAACCGAACCGAAGTTGTTTTAGGATAATTACATCTGATCCCGGTCCCTTCGAAAGCACATTGCCTAATATTGATAGTCGGTTATTTAACTATTAAATTAAACAATCATTCAACCAATTATTTTATTTCCCCTGAAAAGTCCCGGTCTTATTAAATTTAGATTTTAAATAAATTAAGTCACTTTATCCAAAATATACACTTAGAGCGTTTAAAATAAAACTACTTAAATTACTTTATTCAAAACAATTAACGTATTTTATATGTCTAAATAAAGCAAAGCAGTTTATAGTAGTAGAGAACACAAGATTTATAGTGGTTCGGCCAAAAGCTGGGCCTACATCCAGTTTATAGCTTTTCATTATTCACTTGCTTTACAATTGCTTTCAATACAAGAATCATATATTCGTAATTCTTTTACAACATTTCAGCAAAGCTTTTAAGTAAAATATGGACGCAAATGATTGCTGTTCCAAGCTCTTGGAATTGGATCTCCTTCGACAGTTGTGAGTTTGAATGTGCCATCAAGAAGTTTCATGCCTATGACATATGGCCCCTCCCAGTTTGGCCCAAGCACTCCTATGGCTGTCATAATTCTCTTCATGACTAGGTCCCCAACTTCAAAGCTGCGCTGACGAACTTTGGAATTGAAGTGCCTGGCTATCCTTTGCTGATGAGCTGCAATTCTAAGCCTAGCCTCTTCTCTTCTTTCACCAAGGAGGTCAAGCGCTTCCAGTGGCAGTTTTTCATTCTCATCTTGATCAAAATGGATCCTTCTGTGTGAGGGGACTTCAGTTTCCACTGGAATCATCGCTTCTGATCCGTATGCCAATGAAAATGGAGTATGCCCAGTCGCACTTTTGTGGGTAGTTCTGTATGCCCATAGTGCATGCGGTAACTTATCGACCCAACCACCTTTTGCTTTTTCCAGCTACTTTTTGATGGTTGATTTGATGATTTTGTTTACTGCTTCCACTTGCCCGTTTGCCTGCGGATGAGCCACTACTGAGATGCTTTTTCGGATCTTGAACCGTTTGCAGAAATCTTGGAACTCCTCACTTTCAAACTGGGTACCATTGTCTGTGATTATCTTCTGAGGCACACCATACCTGCAAATGATATTTTTAGTCACAAAACTTATCATTTTCTTAGAGGTAATAGTAGCCAATGGTTCGGCTTCAGCCCGTTTAGTGAAATAATCAACAGCAACGATAGCATATTTAATCCCCGATTTGGCAATCGGAAAAGGCCCAATGAGATCTATTCCCTAGATGGCAAACGGCCATGGACTGACCATTTGTGTTAGCTCAGTGGACGGTGCTCTAGGAATTTTGGCAAATCTTTGGCATTTATCACACTTTCGGGAATAGTTAGCAGCATCTTGATTAATTTCTGGCCAAAACTATCCATAACGGAGGATTTTCTTTGCTAAAGTTTGACTACCTGTATGATCCCCACATTCCCTTCCATGTACTTCAGTCAGAATTGTCTTAGCTTCTTCCTTTGTCACGCATCGGAGTAATGGCATTGAAAATCCTCGTCTGTACAAATGACCATCTTGAACTATATATCTGGAGGCTTTCCTTATCAGCTTCTGTCGTTCTTTTGAACTTTCTGGCAAAGAACCATTGAGAAAATATTCAAATATCGGAGTCATCCATGATTCTTGCTCTTGGGATACATTCATAATCCAATCAACATCCATT
The DNA here is from genome assembly GCA_030765085.1 of Allium cepa. Classification (NCBI taxonomy): domain Eukaryota; kingdom Viridiplantae; phylum Streptophyta; class Magnoliopsida; order Asparagales; family Amaryllidaceae; genus Allium; species Allium cepa. Next base: position 601,541,011 of record CM060945.1, on the reverse strand, counting down.
TCATCTGTGCTTGGAGCTGACAAGACTTCGACGGGAACTAATCCCAATAGCTGAGCTTCATCAGTACTTGAATACTTTGCGAGAGAATCCACCTTCATGTTCTCTTCTCGGGGTATATGGTTTGTTGAATAACGGTCAAAATCTTGAAGAAGCTCCCAGGCTTTTGATAAATAGGCGGGTAGATTCCCTCCTTTAGCTTGAAATTCCTTCTTGACTTGGCAGACAATAAGTTGAGAATCACTGAAGATTTGCAATGCCTTGATGTTTAGTTCTTTAGCGATCCTTAAACTAGCGATGAGAGCTTCATATTCTGCTTCATTATTTGTCGAAGGAAATTCTAGTCTCAGTGCATAACATAGTGATCGCCCTTCTGGGGTTTCAAGGACAACCCCTGCTCCGGAATAGTAATCATTCCTTACGCCATCGACATTCAATTTCCATTGGATTGGGACGTTATCGGTGGCTTCTTCCTCACTATCACCTTTATCTGTACATTCTGCGATGAAATCTGCTAAAGCTTGTCCATTGATTGATTTTCGGGGATGATAAGTGATGTCATATTGGCTGAGTTCAATATTCCATTTCAAAAGACGGCCCGAAGTCTCAGGACGGAATAGGACTTGCTTTAGAGGTTGGTTAGTGAGGACTTTGAAGGGATGAGCTTGGAAATACGGCCTCAATTTTCTTGATGCAATCAACTAGAACTCTGCTCACAGTAGCTGGCCCAATACCAGCGGATATGACCAAAGGATCTATGGTAGGAGCCTCGATACCCAAAGAATCTGTGGCACTGAATACAATATCATCTGTGGAAGTCTTTTGTTGCTTTAAAGACGCATCATTTTCTAAAACAAAAACATTCTCTTCAGCCGGTACATGCCTCAAGGCCCGGGCATACCTTTCCATCTCGCCCCAGCTTTTGCCTGCTGGTTGAGGCCCTCCAGTTATTATATTGATGACAGGTCTTTCCGATTCATGTTCTACGGCCTTCTCACTTGAGCCAGGACGGAGAGTGGTAACTTGTTGTCCCTAAGTCGACGAGGCTGGGGCATTTCTATTCCTTTTCACATACTGCTGGAGCTTGTTTTCCTTCAAGAGTTGTTCAATTACCTCTTTCAACTGACGGCATTCGTTGGTGTCATGGCCGGGTTGGTTGTGGAACCGGCAGAACCTTCCACTTTTTTCCATCTTACTCCCAACTCTCATTTTAGGTGGTGTCGGATAACTGACATCATCCTTGGTCGCAAAGAAGATGTTCTCAGGGGTATCGGTCAAGGGTCTGAAATTGAAAGGACGGCCTTTCTTAGCGTCTCCTTGTTTCTGTCCACCATCATTTCCCCTTTTCTGAGTGTTAGGTTCTTTCTTGTTCAAAGCAGCACCATTGTTCCTGGCTTCTACTGATACCACCTTAGCTGGTGTTTGGAGGCTCTCCAAACGCATGAATTCATCCGCTTTCTTGTAGAATTTGTCAAGTGAGTTTGGTTCTTTCATTTTCAACCATTTCCCAAATTCACTCGATTTGTCAATCGCCCTCATCAAGTATGGTAGGACCATGCGTGGCTCAGCATTATCTACCTCAGCCAATGCTATGTTAAAACGATTCAAAAATGATCTGATGGATTCTCCTGGATTTTGCTCTAGACTTGACAGCGACATTATACCCTTTTCTTTTGAAGCATACAATCGAAATTGCTCCTTGAATTTCCTGGCCAAATCGGAGAACTGATCAATGGACCTGACCGGCAGCTTTGTAAACCACAATAGAGCCACACCTTCCAGATATACCGGGAAATATCGACATTTGATTTCATCAGACGCTCTGTCACCCGTCATATGCCAGTCGTACTTATACAGAAACTCATTAGGATCACTCGTCCCCTTGTAAGCTGGAATAGTAGGAGGAACGAATTTTCTTGGGAATTCTGCCTTCAAGATTTTCTCAGTAAACGGAGTTTTTCTTAGAGCAAAACCCCATTCTTTCTCATCTTCATCCCTTCGTATACTTTCCTTCATGATCTCACGAACCATGCCGGAGAAATATTCTTCATCATTTAAGGGCTCTGGAGGGTAAACATCAGCCATTCTCTCTGAATTCTGTCTTGACAACCGTTCATGGAGGGTCGGCTGCGGTGCTGATCCACCAGCCTGGAGAAGTGTCTTTTCCACAGGGTCTGCGGCTCTTTGAGAAACGTTCCCTCCTTCAACATCTTGAACCCCCGCAGTAGGGTTTCCATCATTATTAACCGGTTGAAGGTTAGCCCGAAGTAGATCATTCAACTTACTTAAGATCAGGGCATTCTGGGCATTCTAAGCCTCCAACTGTGCATTCTGGGCATCCAATTGTTGATTCAATCCCAAAACTACAGCGTCCAATTCTGCTTCTGTAACTCCAACAGTTGGAGCTGCTTGACTTAAAGGAGGAGAGGTAGCCGTATTCTCTTGAACATTGTCGGATCTCACAGAACTCCGTTTTCTCCCAGGAGCCATTATTTCCAATAAACTTCTGGTTTTAAAAGAAATCCTTTCCACGAACCTCTTCGGAGCAATGATGGAAGTATCCTGAGTTAAGTTCTCAGTGAAAGCACCAAAAATGTTAACGCTTAAAATCGAAATCTAACACCCCGGTGTGTGAAATGTGAATGTGAAAGCACCACCCGATGGTTCGGGAACAGAATATCAGCTAAGATAACAGAAAATACAGTAAGAGACAGCGAATTTATAGTGGTTCAGCTTAAGGAGTAGCCTACGTCCACTTTAAGTATCTTTATTACTGATCTTGTTACAAAATGATACAATGCTCTTCAAGTACAAATCACTTTAGTTACAAAACACTTTGAGCAAGTAGCTTAAGCTTCGATGTAGATGAAAGTCTTCGAATCCATGTCGGATGTGCGAAAGTCTTTCATAGTGACTTGTAGTGTTCTTCAAAACTTCAAGTATAGAGTTGGTTTAGAAACTGGCAGAGTATCGGCACTTGAAGAGATTGTCCAAAAGTCCCCTTCATGCTTGAGGTAGGTTGGTATTTATAGGGAAATTTCCCCCTTGGGTCGTAAGTCGTGATCGACTTATGGTTGGTCGTGGCCGAATTATTTGGCGAAGCCCCATGATTTCACAAAGGTTCACTTGTATAAGTCCTAAGTCATGCACGAGTTAAGGGGCCACCATGTTAAGTAAGGAGCAGCGCTTCATTCGCTAAGTCGCCCACGACACATGCTAGGTCGTAAGTCGCGGATAGCTTTAAGTTGTTAACTCATTTCCTTCTTAAGTCATGCCATCTCTTGAATCGTTAAGTCATCTTGTCCTTGAGCCGTGGACTTCCTTAAGTCGTAGACTGTATACTCCCTTAAGTCGTAGAAACCTTAAGTCGTGGATGCCTTAGGTCGTGAAGCATCCCTTCTCTTTTAAACCGTTAGGTCGTAGACTTTTCTATGTCGTAAGTCACCAAGTCCTTCAACTCGTTAAACCATTAGGTCGTCCATACCTTGAGTCGTAGGTCGTGAAGTACTCTGAGTCGGCAACTTCCTTAAGGTATTGAGTCGGTCTATTCTCTTAGGGCAGTTAAGTCGGCAAGCTGTTGGGTCGGCATCCTTTTAAGTCGCTGAGTTTCCTTAAGTCGGTAGGTCGTGCCACCAGCTAAGTCGCTGAGCCGTTATACTTTTTAGGTTGTTAAGCCCTTAAACCGTTAAGTCGTCAGTCCCTTAAGTCGTCCAACCTCTTGACTCGTTGAGTCGTGCATCTTTTAACTCATTAGGTTGATAACATACTGAGTCACTTGTCCATTGATTCGCCGCCCACCTTGAGTCGTTTGCTTATTGAGTCGTTGACCATAGGAGTTAACATTTGCCCCTCGAAGTACACACCTAATTCGTAGGTCGTGTACTTCGATCAAATCCCTAAGTCGTGGACGACTCAGGGAGCTGGTTAACTCGTTTGACCATCCATCTTCTTCCCTGCCTCCTATATAAGCCGTTAAGTCGCTTCTCTATTTTTACTTCGTTGCTTGTCTTCTTTCCGCCATTGTTGCATCCGAGCTCCCAAAGGCGACTTCAATCCGATCAATCACCAATTTTCCTTAATATTACATCCTCGATCAACAGATTTAGGTAACTTCAGTCAGCTGTCCATCGTGTTTACCACCAACTCTTCGTAACCATTTAGATATAGTTTTTGTTTCCATGCTGTGAGATTATGTTTCGATTCGTCTTCTGACCATTGCCGATCATTGACAATTGCCCTAGAAGGTGAGTCGGCTTAGGATCTTATGTAGTTATTTGGGAAGTGTTTGGATTTGTTTTCGGGTTTTTCTTAAGAAGATGATGGATTTTGTTGCTAATGGAAGATAACGGGTTGTTGGGTTGGAGAAGGATCAGTGGGTTGAGAAGAGATATCGTGAAGTTTCGCGACTTTGCCAATTTGCATAGTTTTCGAAGTGACTTACTTAAGATCCCCTACGACCTTAATTGCACACGACTTAACCATTTAGGTTGTGTTTGTTTCTGGACGACTTAAGACTTAGCTTCATTTGCACTTCATTTGCTCTGCCTTGATTTGAGACTTTATGACTTGGCCTCTAGGTCGTGAACGACTTAGCCCTGAGTAACAGCCGAGCTACTATCTTTTAAGACGTGGACGACTTAGCCCTGAGTCGCAGCCGAGCTACTATCTTTTAAGTCGTGGACGACTTAACTTTTAGGTCATGGACGACTCATGACTTAGAGAACTTTTGGACTGTGACTCAATGACTTGAACAAAATTTGAAAACTTAGAGATGTTGACAGAACTTGATTTTATTTCCAATTCGAGTTGCCAGGATAAACTGCTTGAACTTTGAACTGTTACTTGAACTTTGAACTATTAAACTTTGCTGCATTCATTCATAGATCACTTTTGACTTGCAAGCTAACAATCTGTTCAATACATCATTTACAGAAAATCGGGACGAATATACTGCCACTGACTTCCCACGTCAAATGGCAGATTAGTTAACAACAGATAATCAACTTAAATAGATTGTGTGAACGAAGTGCTTTTAAATCATCAAATTCAAGTAAAGTATTAAAGCAACATTGAAATAGTCAACTGAAACTGCCCAGTTTGCACTAATACTATACCTGAACTTTAAATTAACAAGTCCTGAAATTTGGTAATCGATCAGTTGTCGACTAGTTTAATTCCAGTTATATTTACTTGTTATTTTTATTAGTTCTGCACAACACTTCACACTTTTAGGAAATGTGCACCTTCACATTTGAATATCACCTTCACATTTGAATATCCAGTTGCTTGTGCAGAATGACTTCTCAACAAGAAGAGATAACAGTCCAGACTGGAGAAGCCACTCTTATTCCGGCTCCCCTAGTTAATCCTCGAGAGAGAGCCTCTACCACTATATCATACAAAGTTTTTCTTCAGTTATGCATTCAGTTTGGCATTGCTGAAGTAGATGCCATTCATCTTGAGAAAACTAACACTGTTGATGTGGCGCCTCCTGGCTTTGTAGCGGTTAACCGGCAAATGTGCCTGTGCGGGGCCATTCCCCCTTTCCACAACTTTCTCCAGAATCTTCTTCGTCAACTAGCCATCTCCCCATTCCAGCTACACCCTAATGGCTACGCCATTCTGATGGGGCTGTGTGTGCTATTTAGGAGAACATTTGATCATCTTCCAAGCTTCGACGAGATTTGCTTCTTATGCTCGTTTACCAGGACTAAGGATCAACCTTCTGTCACCGTCGTGAGAAGCGCCCGAAATCGCAAATTGATCGTTGGCCTTCCCGAAACTGCTCATGGGTTATTAACTCGGTTCTTCTTTGTCCGCTGCGCCCCGAGATTTTATGCTGTGTGGAGGGAAGTAAGTAAGATCATCTACCTTTACTTCTTCTATTCTCTGAGTTTTGCGAAGTCCGAATTGCCAAGTGTTAACTTCGTTTTTTCATTTCAGCACTCCCCCCTCCTTCTAGAGATCCTAGCCACAAGCCAACTCTGGAGAGGCTCATGGTTGTACGGGTTGAAGAGCGGGACATGAAATTTTTGTTGAACGACGAATTCCTCCACCAGTTCGGACTTCTTCACCCTTCTCGCTCCACTCAGCCTCATGAAGTCCCCGATTCTCCAGCGGAGGCACCAGATGTCTCAATCCCTGCTGAAGCGCTTATGCCAAAAGAGCCCTCTACTGAAATTTTACTGGTGAAGTGCCCTACACTTACCGATGTTGCGGGTCCGTCTAGCAAATCGGCACTTGCCCCAGTTATTGAGGAGGAAGAAACTCTTCGTTGCTCTGAAGATGCGGCCGATCTGGAAGCCGAAAAAGAAACTCCTACCGGGCATGGCGGCGATGATACTTTTGAGGGGCTAAGCGACCTGATCATAACTTCACATGAACTTTTTAAAGATGATGTCCCTAAAGCTTCTTCTCCTGTTGTCGAGGCGACATCCACTTTTCAGCAAATTTTGACGCCTGCCACTCAAGTCACTACCACCCCTGTGCCAAAGAGTGGTTTGTAGCCTGACGCGTTTAGTTTGCACACCACACACACATAGGATTTTTAGCACTTATTCGTACTTAACTTCTTTTCTCTGAAGATTTTTAAGACTTGTCTTTTTTTCAATTTCAGTTTCTCCGATGGGACGCAGCGGCTCTTATTACGATGACTTTCAGCGCTACGGGGGCGTAATCAATTTGACTATAGGCGCTACCTTCCCGTTTACAGAGAAACTGACGAGGAGAGAGCTGCTCGAAAGGCTCAGGAGAGGAGGGCTCAAGAAGAGCATTATGAGAGGAGAGAAAGGGAGGAGCACCATGATTCTTCCCAGAGAGGTGACGACTCTCACAAAAGAAAGTCGCATGATGACCGGGGAAAAAGTCATATAGTTGAGGACCCAAGCAAGCGTGCTAGGCACGGTGAAAAGCGTGCATCTACAACTCCTGAAAAGGCCACTGCCCCTGTCTCACTTGACATCCCTTCTGGCTCTCCTACTCTCGGGAAGACAGACATTCAGACAATAATTAACAGGACTAAATTCCAAATTGGACCAGGCCCGGCTACTCGGCAAAGCCGGTTCCCGCACTGGTGCCTAAAGGGAGTGCGGTTCGATCTTGACTTGGTCCCTATTGACAAACAAGCAATGCTGCAAAATCTTGATGCTGTTAGACTTGATATCGAGTGGATGTCAGGGTGGAAAAATCTTGTTGATGAGCTTCAAAGGGTCAACCGCGTGAATATAGAGGCCATGCTGACCATGGAAAATGATAAGGCCGAGTGGCAAAAAACTTTAAGCCAGCATGATACTGAGATGAGGAACGTTGCTGATTACAACGAGAAGCTTGAAGCAGAGGTTGAGAAACTTAAACAAGAGCTTGCTACTTCTTCTACCTCATACACTCAAAAAGAAGAAGTACTTCAAAAGCAAGTTCGCGATGCTCACGCTGCTCAGCGACATGTTGAGGCACAACTTGAGGCTGAGCAGAAAACAACGGGAAGGTATTGTGCTGACGTTGCAGAGTTACGGGAGAAGGTCAACTCCCAGGATTTGGAGATTATGAGGCTAAAGGCCCAATTATCAAAGACCGAGAAGGAACGTGATGAAGCTATCGCTGGAAGGCAGGCTGCCGAACAGTCGCATGAGGCGACTAAAGCCAATGTCAACTCCACTTTATTTGACTTCTACGTGCATAGCGTTATGGGGCGTGGGAGCCTTTCATTCTGAGGACCGAAGTATGAGATTACCCTGGCCGAGGTTTGGGAATCAATTCTTGACATGCTTGGAGGTACAGGCGCCGGCTATGCTGAAGCATCTCTTGTAGAACACTTTCTAGATGATGACGCCAGAGCTGCCCTTGCCCGGGGAAAAGAGCAGCTTGCTAAAGCACGAGCTGAAGTTGGGGAGCAGCACTTTGTGAAAGAAGCACCATTAACTGCTCCCGTCCCTCCTTCGGTTTCGGCCGATGTTGACATTACAGGCTCCGGTTCCCATTCTCCGTCCCCTGCCAAAGTTATAACAGAGATCATAAGCACGCAGGGTGGAGATGAAGGCGAAGAGAGCGCCGAAGCACAGGCTTATGAGTTTGACATTAGGAAGCCGACTTCTCTTGGTAACTCCACTGTTAATCTTGCCCAAGTGGACTGTTTGTTTGCTCCTCATGAGTGTTAACGCTAAAATTTGAACGCTAACACCCCGGTGTGTAAAGTGTAGTTGTGAAAGCACCACCCGATGATTCGGGAACAGAATATAAGAAGAAAACCACAGAAAAAGCAGTAAATAACAGCGATTTTATAGTGGTTCGGCTCAATAGTTTGCCTACGTCCACTCTGAATATCTTTATTGATGATTTCGTTACAAGTCGATACAATTCTTCCCAAGTACAATACACTTTGAATTACTAAACACTTTGAACGTGTAGCTTAAACTTTAATGTAAGTGAAGGTATTCAAATCCATGTCGGATGTATGAGATTCCTTCTTGAAGTTGTTCATGGCGTTCTACGTGTCTTGAAAGCTTTGAGTGTCGAGTTGGTTTGGAATGTAGTAGAGTATCGGTGCTTGGAGAGAATGAGCCAAAAGTCCTTTGAACATTGGAGGTGGTCGCGTATTTATAGGTGTGATTCTGGGCAGCAGTTTTTCGCTCAAGTCATGAGTCGTGCACGACTCATGGAGAGTCGTAAGTCGCGCTCAACTCAAGGTTCAAGATTCAGCAGGCAATGGAGTAAGTGAAGTGGTTCTGAGCTTTTCTTCGTTCATCTGGATACAAGTCCTAACTCGTTCGCGAGTTAAGAGGTCACAGTTTAAAGTGAGGCAGCACTAAAATCTTGGCTCTGCGGTTTTAGGTCGTGTACGACTTAAACTAGGTCGTAAGTCGTCGACGAGTCATCTTATTACGGCATGGTATTGAACTTGTTCTCTATGTCTTAGGTCGTAATGTCTTTAAGTCGTGGACTTTCTTAAGTCGTGACATTCCCTAAGTCGCTTAGGTCTTAATCCTGTTAGGTCGTTAGCTCCTCAACTCGTAAGCTTTTAACTCGCAGGCTCTTTAGCTCGTAGACTCCTTAACTCGTGTACCTCCCCTGAGACACGACATATCTTAAGTCGCAGAGGCCTTAAGTCGCAGATTTCTCTGAGTTGTGAGTCGCTTTGTTTGCCTAAGTCGTTGACGACTCATGCTAGGTCGTAAGTCATAGACAGCTTTAGGTCGTTAACTTATTTCCCTCTTGAGTCAGGCCATCTCTTAAGTCGTAGATTTCCTTAAGTCGTAGACTTCTTGGTCCGTTTCAATTCTTAAGTGGTCTGGACCTTAACTCTTTAACTCGTCCAGACCCTAAGTCGTTTACCCTCCTTGATCCATTGAGTTGCTGTTTCCCTCGAGTCGTTGAGTCGGCCATTTCTTTAACACGTTAAACCATTAAGTCGTACCATTCATAAGTCGTAGATCGTCCATAACTTGAGTCCTTAACTTGTTAAGTCGCAGAGTGCTTTTAACTGTTAGATCATGGTGGCCTCAAGTCATAAGTCGTTGTCTTAACGGGGTTAACATTTGCCCCTTGAAGCACACGCCTAAGTCTTAGGTCGTGTGCTTCGACTTTCCTTAACTCGCTTGTGTCGTTTCAAGTTCCGCTGTCTTGGTGTATAAAAGGCTTGAGTCGTTTCTCTTATTTCTTTCTGCTCACAATCAATCTCCTAAGTCGTATCCGCCATTAATATCTCTCCAAGCTTCCTGTCGTGTTCGCCATCAGCATTTCTCCGAGCTTCCTACGGCGATCCTGACTTGATTTACTTCCAACCATCTCCAGTTTCATATCACGTGAGCAATTTTCCCCATTTTCCAATCGCCGATTATCATTGTCAATCTTTGAACCCCGTCTTCCGTATCTGATTCCCCCTTTAATTGTGCGAGTATTGTTGTATTGGTCGTCGAAGAACTCGAAGTTTGTTTGATTTGACTTAAGACGACTCGTGATTTGCGACGATTCGGTGGTGTGGCAGAACTGGGGTTGTTGTCGATTGAGAGATTATCGGGCTAACGGGTTAAGTGTTAGAAGGTTAACGGGTTAGGTGAGATGTTGTGAGATTTTCACAACTCTGCCGATTTGCACAATTCTCGAAGTAACTGACTTAAGATCCCGTACGACCTTAATTACGCACGACTTAACCAGGTTGTGTTTGTTTCTGGACGACTTAAGACTTAGCTTCATTTGTACTCCATTACTTTGTCTTGATTTGAGATTTTCATGACTTGGCCTTAGGGTTGTGAACAATTTAGTCCTGAGTCGTAGCCGAGTTAAGACCTCGAGAGATCCACTCCATTTCAAACCGAAGCCTTTTCTTCTCAACACGTCTTGCGGCTTATAGGACCAACGATTCAATGAGCCAACGACTTAACTTGCATGAACTCTTGTAAGTCGTGGGCGACTAAACCTTTAGATCGTGGACGACTCAGCACTTAGACAATCTTTTACGGCCGAATTATTTCCTTTAGCCTAAGCCAATTTCATCCCTCTGTTAGGTTATGAACGACTTAGGGCTTAGAGGATTTTTGGACTGTGACTAAATGGCTTCAACAAAAATTTGAAAACTTCAAGATGTCGTCAAAACTTGATTGTACTTCCAATTTGAATTGCCAGAATATACTGCTTGAACTTTGTTGCGTTTCTTTACAGATTATTCTAACTTTAACGCTATCAACCTATTAAACACAACACTTGCAGAAAAATGGGACAAATATACTGCCATCGACTGCCCACGTCAAATGACAGATTAGTTAATAACAGATAATTAACTCAAATAAATTGTGTGAACGAAGTGCTTTCATCAATTTCAAGTAAAATATTAAAGCAACATTGAAATAGTCAATTGAAACTGACCAGCCTGCACTAATATTATGCTTGAACTTTATATTTACTTGCTATTTTTATTAGTTTTGCACGACACTTCACACTTTTAGGAAACGTGCACCTTCACATTTGAATATCCAGTTGCTTGAGTAGAATGACTTCTCAGAAACAAGATACAACAGTTCAAGTTGGAGAGGCAGCTGTTATTCCGGCTTCACTAGTCAATCCCCCAGAAAGAGCCCCCACCACCTTATCGTACAAAGTTTTTCGTCAGTTGTGTGGTCAGTTTGGCATTGCTGAAGCAGATACCATTTTCCTTGAAAAAGGTTACACCGCTGATGTGGCGCCTACTGGCTTCGTAGCGGTTAATCGACAAATGTGCGTAAGCGGGGCCATTCCCCCTATCAACAACTTTCTCCAGAATCTACTTCTTCGGTTAGCTATCTCCCCATTCCAGCTACACCCTAATGGCTATGCCATTCTAATGGGGTTGTGCGTGCTATTTAGGAGAACATTTGACCGGCTTCCAAGCTTTGACGAGATCTGCTTCCTATGCTCCTTTACTAGGACTAAGGATCATCCTTCTATTACCGTTGTGAGAAGCGCACGAAATCGTAAATTGATCGTTGGACTCCCTAATACTGCCCATGGGTTCTTAACTCAATTCTTCTATGTCCGTTGCCCCCCGGGGTTTTATGCTGTGTGGAGAGAAGGAAGTAAGATCATCTACCTTTACCTCCTCTATATTCTGAGTCTTTTGAAGTTCGAATTGCCAAGTGTTAACTTCATCATCATTTCTTTTTCTTTTTTTCAGCGCTTCCCCCTCCTTGTAGAGATCCCAGTCACAAGCCAACTCTGGAGAGGCTTGTAGCGGTACCGGTTGAAGAGCGGGATATGAAATTTTTGTTGAACGACGAATTCCTTCACCAGTTCGGACTTCTTCACCCTTCTCACTCCACACACCCCTGCGAGGTTCCAGACTCCCCACCTAAAGCATCAGATGCCCCGGTTTCTACAGACACATCCATACCAAAAGGACCTGCTCCCGAGGCTTCGCTAGTGAAGTGCTCCAATTCTGTTGATGTTGTGGGGACATCTGTCGAACTTGCCATGGTTATTGAGGAAGAAGAGCCTCAGGGATCTCCCCGACTGTCACAGAAATCTGGCGAAGAAGCCGAGAAAACTAGCCTTGTCAAGCACAGCAGGGACGATACTTTCGAAGGGCTGAGCGACCTCTTTGCCACCTCGCAAGAGATCTTTAAAGATGATCCTATCACTACCGGGGTTTCTTCTTCAGTAGTTGAAGCGATTTCTATCCTGCAACAGACTCCGTCAACTCAAGAGTTGACGCTAACTATTACACCCACTTCTCAATTAAAGAGTGGTTCATAGTTTGATGCGCGTAGTTTGCACATCACAAACACTTAGAATTTTTTCGGCACTTTTATGCTTCTGACTTTTTGTACTTTGAAGAATTCTAAAATCAAGCTCTTTTTTATTTTAGATCCTCCGATGGGGCGCAGCGGATCCTACTATGATGATTTCCAGCGCTACGGGAGGCGTAGCTAATATGATTACAGGCGTTACCTCCCTTCTTACAGAGAATCTGATGAAGAAAGAGCCGCTCGAAAGGCTCAAGAGAAGAGGGCTCAAGAGGAGCATTACGAAAGAAGAGAGAGGGAGGAGCGCCACGATTCTTCGTAGAGAGGCGACGATTCCCATAAAAGAAAATCCCATGATGACAGAGGAAAAAGTCATATGGTTGAAGATTCGAGCAAGCGAGCCCGACATGGTGAGAAGCACACCTCTACAACTCCTGAAAAGGTTACGGCCCCTGCCTCGCTTGACATTCCTTCCGGCTCTCCCGCTCTAGGGAAGACAGACATCCAAACAATAATTAGCTGGCCCAAATTCCAAGTCGGACCGGGTTCGGCCACTTTGCAAAGTCGGTTACCACAGTGGTGTCTGAATGGAGTAAGGTTTGACCTTGACTTGGTCCCCATTGACAAGTCTGCTATGTTACGAAACCTCGATGCCGTCAAACTTGATATTGAGAGGATGTCGAACTGGCAAAAATTTTTTGACGAGCTCCAAAGGGTTAATCGTGCAAACATAGAGGCCATGCTCACTATGGAAAATGATAAAGCCGAATGGCAAAAGGTTCTTGAGCAACATGACACTGAGATGAGGAGCATTGCTTCTTACAATGAAGAGCTTGAAGCAAAAGTTGAAGAACTGAAACAAGAGCTTGCTGCTTCCTCTACTTCCTATTCTCAAAAAGAAGAAGTGCTCCTAAAACAAGTGAGAGATGCTCATGCCAGCCAAAGGGATGCCGAAGACAGGCTTGAAGTGCAAAAAAGAATTTGTGAGGGCTATGTTGCGGATATTGAAGAGCTTCGGAAGAAAAACAGCTCCCAAGAGGCGGAGATCCAAATGCTTAAGCTTCAACTTTCTAAAGCTAAAATGGAGCGTGATGAGGCCGTTGCCGGCAAAATTGCCGCTAAAGAATCTCACGAGGCAACGAGGACCAACATCAGCTCAACATTATTTGATTTCTACCTGCATAGCGCCTTGTGGCGCGGTAGCCTCGCCTTTCTAGGCCCCAAGTATGAAATTACTCTGGCTGAAGTTTGGGAGGCCGCACTCGATATGCTTGGTGGTAATGGCGCTGGCTATGCTGAGTCAGCTCTTGAGGAGCATTATCTTGATGATGATGCTCGTGTCGCTCCCGCCAAGGGGAGAGAACAACTTGCAAAATTAAGGGCCGAAACAGCGGCAGGAGGAAAAATTATCTCAACTGCTCCGACTTAACCTTCTTCTTCAGCCGAAATTGATATCATCGGTTCCAGTTCCCACTCCCCGTCTCCTACTAAAGTTACCACCGAGATCACAAGCATACAAGGTGGAGATGAAGGCGGCGAGAGTACCGAGGCACAGGCTTACGAAGTTGACGTCAGGGAACCGACTTCTGCAGGTAATCCTACTGACAATCTTGCCCAAGTAGACTGCTCATATGTTTCTTACGAGCTTGATGGGCTTTTTGACTACTTCTTGAATCTCAGCGAACCTTTATCTCCTCTTTTTACTAACTTGAACTTTTTTCCTTCTGTAGAGAAAACTTCGGGCATTGTTCAAGCTTCCCCACCTCCAATTATTCCTCCTCCATCTATTCAGGTGACTCCTCCTTCCGCCTCGCAACCGGGATCACAAGAGGAGCAAATAGAAGCTCTTCAAGACTTGGACGATCCCATTGCTTCACAAGAACACAAAGGAGAAGAAACTGAAGGGAGTGAGAAGACTCCAGAAGCAACTGGTTTCGATGATGAACCATTAGCTAAACTTCTTTCTCCAGCGAGTGGGACTTCCTTCAAGAAGAGAGGAAAGCATGGAGTTTCCAAGAAGAAGAAGAAGAAGGGATCCTTAACTGGCGAAGAAGAGACGGAAGAAAGTCCGACCGAGCCCCTTTCTCCTTCATCCCCTACCCTTACAAGCCGGCCTAAAAAGTTGGTTATTCGGTCGGGTGCGGGCTCAAAAGGTGGACGGAAGAAGAAATGATGGCTCTGGTTCTGTGGCTTTCATATCGCTTTTTGCCTTTTTTGCATGTACTGACCGGAAATTGTGCGGGTACCGGCCCCCGCTTTTCTTTTGCTTTCTACTTTGGAACCTGTACCTGTATAAAATTTAAATAGTGTTGAATAAAATGATTCTTTTTTCTTTGTACAAACTTTTGTCTGTATCTAAGAATGCAGTTATTATTCACTTTTATACAAGTTTCTTTGCATGATATTGCAGTGAGCTTGTGGTATATTGTTCGAGCGCAATTTTACCGATGTAGTTATACCATGTCGCCCCTATACCATAAGCTCATTGTAATATTTTATTTTATGAGGAACTTGCACTTTTATTTTCTAAAGAATAATTATTCCACGTTTGGAGGAATATTATTTCGTTAAAAAACAGAGTACAAATTCGTTTTTACGCTTCATCTTTTGAAGATATCACTTTTTCTTTTGTGCATGTGCACATTTTACCAAGTGAATTCTTTTATGCGATAAGGCGGGCCTCTGAAGGACCTTTTGACTTCTTTCTGAGGAAGATTATTTCCCAGAATAGGTAAATTATTCTTCCTTTGAAATTCAAAGTGTGCCTTTGATGAGGATTTTCATTTCTTTGAAAAGTTGCACCTCTGAGGAAGGTTTTTTCACGTTTCAACGCCTGGAAGTTTTATTTCAATCTTGGTGAAACGTGTGCTTCCGAAGAGGTCTTTCTACTTTATTGTGCATCCGGGAGGAGGTCTTTTTGCTTTATTGTACCTCCGGGAGGAGGTCTTTTTGCTTTATTGTGCCTCCGGGAGGAGGTCTTTTCATTTCTGCCTCTGGGAAGAGGTCTTTTATTTATCTTTACTTTTAGGTTTTGCATTTCAGCTTTGGTGAAGTGAAACTCCGAAGAGCAGTTGTTGCACTTCAACTCTTGGTGAAATGTGCCTCCGAAGAGGGCTTTTATTTGTTTTGCATTTCAACTCTGGCGAAGTGAAACTCCGAAGAGCGGTTGTTGCACCTCAACTCCTGGTGAAATGTGCCTCCGAAGTGGGCTTTTATTTTGTTTTGCATTTCAACTCTGGTGAAGTGGAACTCCGAAGAACGGCTGTCGCACTTCAGCTCCTGGTGAAATGGGCCTCCGAAGAGGGCTTTTATTGCCTGGAAGTTACTCTCTCATGGTTGGAGGGTCATGACTCCTCCAATCTTTTTTGTTGAGTTGAGAACTTTCTTTTTTGCGGCGTATGCCTCGTTAGAAGTCTTTATCCACCGAAGAGTTGTGCCTCCGAAGAGGGCTTGTGCCTCCGAAGAGGGCTTTAGTTGTTCCTTGTCTACTTGCTTATGCCTTTTCAGCGATGCTATGTTTTTCTTTTCAAGCTCACACTCCCTTCTCTTACAAGTAGTTTGTTTAATCCAAAGAAGTGTACTTCATTATTAGGCAAGTTCACGAGAACGGGCATAAGCTTCTTAATTGGATGCTTGTTTGTCCAAACGATCTCAATTTATGAGCAATGGCCCGTTTCCGGCGAAATCATTGGCCGTTCAATTGAAGCACTTCCTATCTATGTTTTGAATTCGGGGCTTTTGTGACTCGAAATTTGTTTGCTGAATGATAACCAGAATCACTTGGTCTTGTAATGTGCAAGTTTTATTTTCATTGTCTGCAAAAATTTAAATCGACATTTCAGCAATACATTTAATGTATTTTTCATATCGAAAATAAAGCAAACATGTAATAATAATAAGAAACACAAGATTTATAGTGGTTCGGCCAAGAATTTGGGCCTACATCCACTTTATAGTTTTTCATTATTCACTTGCATCGGTTTTACAATTGCTTTCAATTACAAGAATCATACATCCATAATTCTTTTTACAATATTTCAACAAAGCTATCAAGTAAAGTATGGATGCAAGTGATTGCTGTTCCAAGCCCTTGGAATTTGATCTCCTTCGATAGTAGCGAGTTTGAATGTGCCGTCAAGAAGCTTCTGACCTATGACATATGGTCCTTCCCAATTTGGCCCAAACACACCTGTCGCCGTCATGATTCTCTTCAGGACTAGATTTCCAATCTCAAAGCTGCGTTGGCGAACTTTGGAATTGAAATGTCTGGCTATCATTTGCTGATGAGCTGCGATTCTGAGCTCAGCCTCTTCTCTTTTTTCATCAAGGAGATATAGTGCCTCAAGCTGTAGTTTTTCATTCTCTGCTTGATTGAAATGAATTCTTCTATGTGAAGGGACCTCTGTTTCTACCAGAATCATTGCTTCTGACCCGTATGCTAATGAAAACGGAGTATGCCCAGTCGCAGTTTTGTGGGTAGTTCTGTATGCCCATAGTGCTAGTGGTAGCTTATCGACCCAACCACCTTTTGCTGTTTCGAGTTGCTTCTTGATGGTTGACTTGATAATTTTGTTTACTGCTTCCACCTGCCCGTTTGCCTACGGATGAGCTACTGGTGAGAAGCTTTTTCGGATTTTGAATCGTTTGCAAAAATCTTGGAATTCTTCACTTTTGAACTGAGTACCATTGTTTGTAATTATCTTTTGAGGCACACCATACCTGCAAATGATACTTTTAGTCACAAAACTTATCATCTTTTTAGAGGTGATAGTAGCCAGTGGTTCAGCTTCTTCCCATTTAGCAAAATAATCTACAGCAACAATGGCATATTTGATCCCAGACTTGGTAGTTGGTAACGGTCCTACAAGGTCTATCCCCTATATTGCAAACGGCCATGGACTGACCATCTGTGTGAGTTCAGTAGAAGGTGCTCTAGGAATTTTGGCGAATCTTTGGCATCTATCACATTTTCGGGAATAGTCTACTGCATCTTGATTAATTTCTGGCCAAAAATATCTGTATCGGAGAATCTTCTTTGCTAAAGTTTGACCACCTAAATGATCACCACATTCTCCCCCATGCACCTCAGCTAGGATTGTTTTGGACTCTTCCCTAGATACACATCGAAGTAACGGCATAGAGAATACCCGTTGTATAATTGGCCATCCTGGACTATATAGCGAGAGGCTTTCCTCAGTAGCTTCTATCATTCTTTTGAATTTTCTGGTAAAGAGCCATTGAGCAGATATTCTGTTATTGGAGTCATCCATGATTCTTGCTCTTGAGACACGCTCATGATGCAATCAATATCCATCTCATCAATGCTTGGAGCCGACAGGACTTCCACTGGAGTCAACCCCGGAAATTGAGCTTGGCCTGTGCTAGAGTACTTTGCGAGAGAATCTGCTTTTGTGTTTTCTTCTCGAGGAATATGGCTTATCGTGTAATGATCGAAGTCACACAGGAGTTCCCAAGCCTTTAACAAGTAGGCAGGCAGATTTCCCCCTTTTGCTTGGAATTCCTTCTTGACTTGGCATACAATAAGCTGAGAATCACTGAAGATCTGTAATGCACGGATGTTTAATTCTTTAGCAATTCTCAAGCCAGCGATAAGAGCTTCGTATTCTGCTTCATTGTTCGTTGAAGGAAATTCCAATCTCAGTGCATAGCATAATGACCGACCTTCAGGGTCCTCAAGTACAACTCCGGCTCCAGAACAGTAGTCATTTCTCGCGCCATCAACATATAACTTCCATTGGATTGGAGAATCATCGATCGTTTCCTCCCCACTGTTACCCTTATCTGTGAATTCTGTGATGAAATCCGCTAAAGCTTGTCCGTTGATTGCTTTTCGTGGATGATAAGTGATGTCATATTGACTGAGTTCAATGTTCCACTTTAGAAGACGACCCGAAGTCTCAGGGCGAAGCAGGACTTGCTTTAAAGGTTGATCAGTGAGGACTCTGATAGGATGAGCTTGGAAATATTGCCTCAACTTCCTCGATGCAATCAGTAGGCAATAGGCGAGTTTTTCCAACTTGGAGTAATTCATCTCTGCCCCAGTGAGTCTTTTGTTGATATAGTAAACCGGATGTTGAATCCTCTTGTCTTCTCGTATCAGCGCTGCACTAAAAACATGAGATGATACTGCTAAGTATATAAGAAGATCCTCACCATCGCCGGGCCTAGAAAGTATTGGAGGCATTTCCATATGGCGAATCAATTCATCAAAGGCTTTTTGGCATTCGGGAGTCCAATCAAAGTTTTTCTTTCCTTTCTTTAGAGCGTCAAAGAATGGGATGCATTTATCAGTAGCTTTGGAAATGAACCGACTCAAGGCGGCGACTTTTCCGTTAAGACTTTGCAATTCCTTCTTCGTTCTAGGAGCTTTGACTTCTTTTAAGGCGGTAATTTGAGCTGGACTAGCTTCAATGCCCCTAGCGCTCACGATGAAACCTAAGAACTTTCCGGACTCCACTCCAAATGAACATTTTAAAGGGATAAGCTTCATTCCGTATTTTCGGAGGACTGCGAACATGTCTGCTAAGTGTTCTATGTGATCCACTGCTTTCTTAGACTTTACTAACATGTCGTCGACGTAGACTTCCATAGTCTTGCCCAATTGTGGTTTGAACATAGCATTAACAAGTCTTTGGTAGGTTGCCCCCGCATTCTTCAGCCCGAAGGGCATAACTCTGTAGCAGTAAAGACCAACATCGGTGATAAACCTCGCGTCCTCCTGATCTGGCTCATGCATCATGATCTGGTTATATCCGGAGTAGGCATCCATAAAAGATAACAATTCATGTCCCGCTGTTCCATCTACCAGTTGATCGATCCTGGGTAATGGGAAGCAGTCTTTGGGGCAGGCCTTGTTTAGATCTGAAAAATCGATGCACACTCTACATTTTCCGTTGGCTTTCTTAACCAGCACTGGATTTGAAACCCAATTCGGATAGGTAGATTCTTTGATAAAGTTATTCTCCATGAGCCGATCAACTTCTTCTTTTGACGCTGCTGACCTTTCTGACCTTGAGTTCTCCTTTTCTGTTTCACAGGTGTAAATTTTGGATCAATATTCAGAGCGTGTACTGCTACTTCTGGGGATATTCCGCACATATCGGCATGAGTCCAAGCAAAAACATCCAAATTTGCTTTTAAAAAAGATATTAAGATATGCTGAATTGACACATTAAGTTGTGAACCCACATTCAACACCTTTTTTTGGGTCCTTCGGGTCAACAGTTACTGGTACTGTCGTTTCCACTGGTACCACTCTATTCTCCCCTGCACTGGCTTTTCTAGGATCCATCTCTTTTCGTGCTCCGCTGTGCTCGCCAGTGCAGGGTCCGCCCTGTAATTGCTACAAGGCTGGTTCTTTGATACGGACTGGGGTTGCCGCATCCTTTCCCATTTCTCTTTTCCTTGCTTCTCGCAGCTCTGTCAGATAACACTCTCGCCCGGCATTTTGATCCCCTTTTATAACTCCTACTCCATTGTCTGTGGGGAATTTAATGGTGAGGCACCATGGGGCCAGAACAGCTTTGAACGCTGCAAGAGTTGGACGGCCAAGGAAAGCATTATAAGCGGAAAATTCGTCAACAACCACAAAAGTTTGCTTGCGGACTACTTTTCTTTCTCCCTCTCCGAGTTCTACAAGAAAATCAATGGTTCCTATTGGCTGCTTTGGCTCTCCAGGGAAGCCAGTGATTTTTTGTGACGAGGCTTGCACATCAGCCATAGGGATCTTCATTTGGTCGAATGTTTTCTTGAAGAGGATATTACAGGATGCGCCACAATCAATGAGAACTCTTCTGACAATAGCTGGCCTGATACCAGCCGAGATGACTAAGGGATCCAAGGTAGGAGCTTCAACACCTGTGGAACCCTGGCTCTGAACACAATATCATCATTGAAAGTTCTTTGTTGTTTCAGGGGCGTAGCATCTTCCAAAACAAAGACATCTTCTTCGGCCGGTGCATATTTCAAAGCCCGGGTGTACCTTTCCATCTCACCCCAGCTCCTGCCTGCTGGGTGAGGTCCTCCCGTAATGACATTGATAACAGGCCTTCCGGATTCATGCCCTGCAGCCTTCTCACTTGTCCTGGGTTGATGAACAGGAGCTCGTTGCCCCTGACTAGACGAAGCAGGATTGCAGCTATTCTTTTCCACAAATTGCTGCAGCTTGTTTTCCCTTATCAACTCTTCAATCAAATTTTCAATTGGCGGCATTCATCGGTATCATGACCGGGTTGATTATGGAAGCGGCAAAACTTCCCGCTTTGTACAGCTTTTTTCCCGTTTCTCAGAACGGGAGGTTTAGGATAATCAACAGAATCTTTAGTGGCAAGGTAAATATGCTCCGCGTATCTGATAAAGGAGTATATTCCGATGGCTTGAAGAAACGAGGCTTCTTCAGATTTTTCTGTTTCTTCCAATCGTTATTTTCCCTTTTCTGTCCTACAGATTCATTCTTGCGTGGAGCAGCAACGTTATCTTCAGCTTTTTCCAATACTGCCTTTGCCGGTACAGGACGGCTTTCCAGGCGTATGAACTCATCTGCTTTCTTGTAGAAATTTTCAAGGGAATTTGGTTCCTTCATGTTAAGCCATTTTCCAAATTCGCTCGACTTGTCGATGGCCCTCATCAGATAGGTCAAGATCATCCGTGGTTCTGCATTGTCTACCTCGGCCAGCGCTATATTAAAGCGATTCAAGAAAGATCTGATAGTTTCCCCTGGATTCTGTTCTAAACTTGACAACGACATGATATCTTTGGCTTTTGAAGCATATAGTCTGAACTGCTCCTTGAATTTCCGGGTTAGGTCAGAAAACTGATCTATAGACCGAATTGGTAGCTTGGTGAACCAAAGCAGAGCTACACCTTCCAAATATACAGGAAAATATCGACACTTTATTTCATCAGAAGCTCTGGCACCTGTCATGTGCCAATCATACTTATACAAAAATTCGTTCGGATCACTTGTTCCCTTGTAAGCTGGAATAGTTGGAGGGACGAACTTCCTTGGGAACTCAGCCTTTAAGATCCTTTCGGTAAACGGGGTTTTACTTGGAGCGAAACCCCATTCCTTCTCGTCTTCATTCCTTTGCATGCTCTCTTTCATCATTTTTCGAACCATTTCAGAAAGATACCCCTCATCATTTCGAGCTTTAGATCCACCAACTTCAGGAAATGTCTGCTCAAAGGGGCTGGCAGCCCTCTCAGGAATGTTTCTTTCTTCAGCATCATGAATGTTGCCAGCAAAGTTCCTTTCATTACCCGTTGGTTGACGGTTTACCCCAAGCAAATCGTTCAACTTATTCAAAATTAGGGCATTTTGGGCATTCTGAGCCTCCAATTGTGCACTTTGGGCATTCATCTGCTGGTTCAGCCCTAAGATTACAGCATACAACTCCGCTTTTGTAACCCCAACAGGTGGAGTGGCTTGATTAGGTACTGGGGAAGCGGAGGTTCCCTCTTGAACATTTCCAGATCTAACAGATCTACTCCTTCTCCCCGGAGCCATGATTTCAGATAAACTTCTAGTCTTCAGGGAGATTACTTCAACAAACTTTCGTGGAGCAATGATGATAATTCGCCTGAGTTCAGTTCTCAGTGAAAGAGCCAAAAATGTTAACGCTAAAATTTGAACGCTAACACCCCGGTGTGTAAAGTGTAGTTGTGAAAGCACCACCCGATGATTCGGAAACAGAGTATAAGCAGAAAACCACAGAAAAAGCAGTAAATAACAGCAATTTTATAGTGGTTCGGCTCAATAGTTTGCCTACGTCCACTCTGAATATCTTTATTGATGATTTCGTTACAAGTCGATACAATTCTTCCCAAGTACAATACACTTTGAATTACTAAACACTTTGAACGTGTAGCTTAAACTTTAATGTAAGTGAAGGTCTTCAAATCCATGTCGGGTGTATGAGATTCCTTCTTGAAGTTGTTCATGGCGTTCTACGTGTCTTGAAAGCTTTGAGTGTCGAGTTGGTTTGGAATGTAGTAGAGTATCGGTGCTTGGAGAGAATGAGCCAAAATTCCTTTGAACGTTGGAGGTGGTCGCGTATTTATAGGTGTGATTCTGGGCAGCAGTTTTTCGCTCAAGTCATGAGTCGTGCACGACTCATGGAGAGTCGTAAGTCGCGCTCGACTCAAGGTTCAAGAGTCAGCAGACAGTGGAGTAAGTGAAGTGGTTCTGAGCTTTTCTTCGTTCATCTGGATACAAGTCCTAACTCGTTCGCGAGTTAAGAGGTCACGGTTTAAAGTGAGGCAGCACTAAAATCTTGGCTCTGCAGTTTTAGGTCGTGTACGACTTAAACTTGGTCGTAAGTCGTCGACGAGTCATCTTATTACGGCAAGGTATTGAACTTGTTCTCTAATTCTTAGGTCGTAACGTCTTTAAGTCGTGGACTTTCTTAAGTCGTGACATTCCCTAAGTCGCTTAGGTCTTAATCCTGTTAGGTCGTTAGCTCCTCAACTCGTAAGCTTTTAACTCGCAGGCTCTTTAGCTCGTAGACTCCTTAACTCGTGTACCTCCCCTGAGATATGACATATCTTAAGTCGCAGAGGCCTTAAGTCGTAGATTTCTCTGAGTTGTGATTCGCTTTGTTTGCCTAAGTCATTTACGACTCATGCTAGGTCGTAAGTCATAGACAGCTTTAGGTCGTTAACTTATTTCCCTCTTGAGTCAGGCCATCTCTTAAGTCGTAGATTTCCTTAAGTAGTAGACTTCTTGGTCCGTTTCAATTCTTAAGTGGTCTGGACCTTAACTCGTTAACTCATCCAGACCCTAAGTCGTGTACCCTCCTTGATCCACTGATTTGCTGTTTCCCTCGAGTCATTGAGTCGGCCATTTCTTTAACACGTTAAACCGTTAAGTCGTACCATTCATAAGTCGTAGATCGTCCATAACTTGAGTCCTTAACTTGTTAAGTCCCAAGTGGGCTTTTCACATTTCAACACTTGGAAGTTTTATTTCAATCTCGGTGAAACGTGTGCCTCTAAGTGGGGCTTTTGCTTGGAAGTTTGGAGTTTCTTTCTCTTAGTTAGATGGATTCACGGGAGTGTATCACCGATCAGTCCACAACTTTATGTCGAGAAAGAACTCTCTTTTTCTGGCGAGTCCCGTTCGAGGTCTTTATCCTCCGAAGAGTTGTGCCTTTGAAGAGGGCTTGTGCCTCCGAAGAGGTCTTTTGCTGTTTGGTGCTTGCTCGCCCATGTCTCTTTGCCACCTATTCATGTCGGCGATCCCCGTTATCTTTTTCAAATATCATCCCTTATTAGTTGCCAACAATTTTCCTGATCCAAAGAAATATAATTCATAGTTAAGCGAGTTGGTGGTGGTAGACATAGGCTATTTAACTGGATGCTCGTTTGAACAAACATTTGCAGTTAGTTAGAAATAGTCCACTTCCTTCCATATCGCTAACTTTTGTTCGAAGCACTTCTTTCGTAGGATTTGAGTATGGAAATTTTGAATGGTTTAGCGTTTGCTTGCTGGGTGATGTCGGAGATCGCTTGGTCTAGCGATGGGTAAGCTTTGTTTTTATGGCCTTCATTATTAAATCGACATTTTAGTAACACAATTAACGTATTTTGTATGTCGAAATAAAACAAAAAAGTTTATAGTAGTAGAGAACACAAGATTTATAGTGGTTCGGCCAAAAGCTGGACCTACATCCACTTTATAGCTTTTCATTATTCACTTGCTTTACAATTGCTTTCAATACAAGAATCATATATTCGTAATTCTTTTACAACATTTCAGCAAAGCTTTTAAGTAAAATATGGACGCAAATGATTGTTGTTCCAAGCTCTTGAAATTGGTTCTCCTTCGACAGTTGTGAGTTTGAATGTGCCATCAAGAAGTTTCGTGCCTATGACATATGGCCCCTCCCAGTTTGGCCCAAGCACTCCTATGGCTGTCATAATTCTCTTCAGGACTAGGTCCCCAACTTCAAAGCTGCGCTGACGAACTTTGGAATTGAAGTGCCTGGCTATCCTTTGCTGATGAGCCGCAATTCTAAGCCTAGCCTCTTCTCTTCTTTCATCAAGGAGGTCAAGCGCTTCCAGTTGCAGTTTTTCATTCTCATCTTGATCGAAATGGATCCTTCTGTGTGAGGGGACTTCAGTTTCCACTGGAATCATTGCTTCTGATCCGTATGCCAATGAAAATGGAGTATGCCCAGTCACAGTTTTGTGGGTAGTTCTGTATGCCCATAGTGCAAGCGGTAACTTATCGACCCAACCACCTTTTGCTTTTTCCAGCTGCTTTTTGAAGGTTGATTTGATGATTTTGTTTACTGCTTTCACTTTCCCGTTTGCCTGTGGATGAGCCACTGCTGAGAAGCTTTTTTGTATCTTGAATCGTTTGTAGAAATCTTGGAACTCCTCACTTTCAAACTGGGTACCATTGTCTGTGATTATCTTCTGAGGCACACCATACCTGCAAATGATATTTTTAGTCACAAAACTTATCATTTTCTTAGAGGTAATAGTCGCCAATGGTTCGGCTTTAGCCCGTTTAGTGAAATAATCAACAGCAACGATAGCATATTTAATCCCCGATTTGGCAGTCCGCAAAGGCCCAATGAGATCTATTCCCCAGATGGCAAAAGTCCATGGACTGACCATTTGTGTTAGCTCAGTGGAAGGTGCTCTAGGAATTTTGGCAAATCTTTGGCATTTATCACACTTTCGGGAATAGTTAGCAGCATCTTGATTAATTTCCGGCCAAAAGTATCCACAACGGAAGATTTTCTTTGCTAAAGTTTGACCACCTGTATGATCCCCACATTCCCTTCCATGTACTTCAGTCAGAATTGTCTTAGCTTCTTCCTTTGTCACGCATCGGAGTAATGGCATTGAAAATCCTCGTCTGTACAAACGACCATCTTGAACTATATATCTGGAGGCTTTCCTTATCAGCTTCTGTCGTTCTTTTGAACTTTCTGGCAAAGAACCATTGAGCAAATATTCAAATATCGGAGTAATCCATGATTCTTGCTCTTGGAAAACATTCATAATCCAATCAACATCCATTTCATCTGTGCTTGGAGCTGACAAGACTTTGACGGGAACTAATCCCAATAGCTGAGCTTCACCAGTACTAGAATACTTTGCGAGAGAATCCGCCTTCATGTTCTCTTCTCGGGGTATATGGTTTATGGAATAACGGTCAATATCTTGAAGGAGCTCCCAGGCTTTTGATAAATAGGCAGGTAGTTTCCCTCTTTTAGCTTGAAATTCCTTCTTGATTTGGCAGACAATAAGTTGAGAATCACTGAAGATCTGCAATGCCTTGATGTTTAGTTCTTTAGCGATCCTTAAACCAGCGATGAGAGCTTCATATTCTGCTTCATTATTTGTCAAAGAAAATTCTAGTCTCAGTGCATAACATAGCGATCGCCCTTCTGGGGTTTCAAGGACAACCCCTGCTCCGGAACAGTAATCATTCCTTGCGCCATCGACATACAATTTCCATTGGATTGGGACGTTATCAGTGGCTTCTTCCTCACTATCACCTTTATCTGTACATTCTGCGATGAAATCTGCTAAAGCTTGTCCATTGATTGCTTTTCGGGGATGATAAGTGATGTCATATTGGCTGAGTTCAATATTCCATTTCAAAAGACGGCCCGAAGTCTCAGGACGGAATAGGACTTGCTTTAGAGGTTGGCCAGTGAGGACTTTGATGGCATGAGCTTGGAAATACGGCCTCAATTTTCTTGATGCGATCAACAAACAATAGGCGAGCTTTTCCAACCTTGAATAGTTCATCTCTGCCCCAGTGAATCTTTTGCTGATATAATAGACTGGGCGTTGAATCCTTGCGTCTTCCCGTACCAACACTGCACTGAGAGCATGAGATGAAATTGCCCAATATATGAAGAGATCTTCACCATTGTCATGCTTTGAAAGTATCGGAGGCACTTCCATATGACGAACCACCTCATCAAATGCTTTCTGACATTCAGGAGTCCACTCAAAGTTTTTTCTTCCTTTCTTGAGAGCATCAAAGAATGGAATGCATTTGTCAGTAGCTTTTGAAATGAACCGACTCAAGGCAGCAACCTTTCCATTGAGACTTTGCAACTCCTTCCTCGTTCTAGGAGCTTTGACCTCTCTCAGGGCAGTAATCTGGGCAGGATTAGCTTCAATGCCCCTAGCGCTCACAATGAAACCCAAAAACTTTCCGGACTCCACTCCAAATGAACATTTCAAGGGATTAAGCTCCATTTTGTACTTTCGGAGTACTGCGAACATCTCTGCCAAGTGATCCATGTGGTCCACTGCTTTCTTAGACTTCACTAGCATATCATCAACATAAACTTCCATTGTCTTGCCAATCTGCAGTTTAAACATGGCATTAACAAGCCTTTGGTAAGTTGCCCCTGCATTCTTGAGTCCAAAAGGCATGACCTTGTAGCAGTAGAGTCCAACATCTGTGATGAAGCTTGTGTCCTCTTGATCTGGCTCATGCATCATAATCTGGTTATATCCAGAGTATGCATCCATAAAAGATAACAATTCGTGCCCTGTCGTCCCATCCACCAACTGATCGATCCTGGGCAGCGGGAAACAGTCTTTGGGGCAAGCTTTGTTCAGATCTGAAATGTCAATGCATACTCTCAATTTTCGGTTAGCTTTTTTAACCAGCACTGGATTTGATACCCAATTTGGATAAGTAGATTCTCTGATTAATCTGTTCTCCATGAGCCGATCCACTTCTTCTTTTAACGCCGCCGTCCTCTCAGGACCCTGGTTTCTTCTTTTCTGTTTCACGGGTGTGAACTTTGGATCAATGTTCAGAGTGTGTACTACAATCTCTGGGGATATTCCACACATGTCAGCATGAGTCCAAGCGAATACATCCAAATTTGCCTTCAAAAAAGAAATCAGAACATTTTGAACTGTTGTGTTGAGTTGTGAACCCACATTCAGCACTTTGTTCGGGTCCTTTGGGTCACCGGGTATCGGCACTGTTACTTCTACCGGTACTACCCTATTTTCCCCTGCACCGGCTTTCCTTGGATCCATCTCTCTTCGTGCACCACTATATTCACCAGTGCAGGGTCCGCCCTGTAATTGCTACAAGGCTGGTTCTTTGATGCGGACTGGAGCTGCCGCACCTTTTCCTGTTTCTCTTTTCCTTGATTCACGCAACTCCGTAAGATAACATTCTCGCCCCGCATCTTGGTCTCCTTTAATCACACCAACTCCGTTATCTGTGGGGAATTTTATAGTCAGACACCATAGGGCAAGAACAGCTTTGAATGCAGCAAGAGTTGGTCGACCTAAAAAGGCATTGTAGGCAGAGAATTCTTCAACAATTATTAAGGTTTGCTTTCAAGCCACCTTCCTCTGCCCTTTTCCAAGTTCCATAAATAAATCTATGTCCCAATCGGCTGCTTGGGTTCCCTTGCAAACCCAGCAATCTTAAGTGATGAAGCTTGAACGTCAGCCACTGGAATTTTCATTTGATCAAAGGTCTTTTTGAAGAGAATGTTGCATGAAGCTCCACAATCAACTAGAACTCTTCTCACAGTAGCTGGCCCAATACCAGCAGATATGACCAAAGGATCTATGGTAGGAGCCTCGATACCCAAAGAATCTATGGCACTGAAAACAATATCATCTGTGGAAGTCTTTTGTTGCTTTAAAGGCGCATCATTTTCTAAAACAAAAACATTCTCTTCAGCCGGTACATGCCTCAAGGCCCGGGCATACCTTTCCATCTCGCCTCAGCTTTTGCCTGCTGGGTGAGGCTCTCCAGTTATTATATTGATGACAAGTCTTTCCGATTCATGTTCTACGGCCTTCTCACTTGAGCCAGGACGGAGAGCGGGAACTTGTTGTCCTTGAGTCGACGCGGCTGGGGCATTTCTATTCCTTTTCACATACTGCTGGAGCTTGTTTTCCTTCAAGAGTTGTTCAATTACCTCTTTCAACTGACGGCATTCGTTGGTGTCATGGTCGGGTTGGTTGTGGAACCGGCATAACCTTCCACTTTTTTCCATCTTACTGTCGGATAACTGACATCATCCTTGGTCGCAAAGAAGATGTTCTCAGGGGTATCGGTCAAGGGTGTGAAATTGAAAGGACGGCCTTTCTTAGCATCTCCTTGTTTCTTTCCACCATCATTTTCCCTTTTCTGAGTGTTAGGTTCTTTCTTGTTCATAGCAGCACCATTGTTCCCGGCTTCTACTGATACCACCTTAGCTGGCGTTTGGAGGATCTCCAAACACATGAATTCATCCGCTTTCTTGTAGAATTTGTCAAGTGAGTTTGGTTCTTTCATTTTCAACCATTTCTCAAATTCACTCGATTTGTCAATCGCCCTCATCAAGTATGTTAGGACCATGCGTGGCTCAGCATTATCTACCTCAGCCAATGCTATGATAAAACGATTCAAAAATGATCTGATGGGTTTTCCTGGATTTTGCTCTAGACTTGACAGCGACATCATATCCTTTGCTTTTGAAGCATACAATCGAAATTGCTCCTTGAATTTCCTGGTCAAATCGGAGAACTGATCAATGGACCTGACCGGCAGCTTTGTAAACCACAATAGAGCCACACCTTCCAGATATACCGAGAAATATCGACATTTGATTTCATCAGACGCTCTGTCACCCGTCATATGCCAGTCGTACTTATACAGAAACTCGTTAGGATCACTCGTCCCCTTGTAAGCCGGAATAGTAGGAGGAACGAATTTTCTTGGGAATTCTGCCTTCAAAATTTTCTCAATAAACGGAGTTTTTCTTGGAGCAAAACCCCATTCTTTCTCATCTTCATCCCTTCGTATACTTTCCTTCATGATGTCATGAACCATGCCGGAGAAATATTCTTCATCATTTAAGGGCTCTGGAGGGCAAACATCAGCCATTCTCTCTGAATTCTGTCTTCACAACCGTTCACGAAGGGTCGGTTGCGGTGCTGATGCCCCAGCCTGGAGAGGTGTCTTTTCCACAGGATCTGCGGCTCTTTGAGAAACGTTCCCTCCTTCAACATCTTGAACCCCCGCAGTAGGGTTTCCATCATTATTAACCGGTTGACGGTTAGCCCCAAGTAGATCATTCAACTTACTTAAGATCAGGGCATTCTGGGCATTCTTAGCCTCCAACTGTGCATTCTGGGCATTCAATTGTTGATTCAACCCCAAAACTACGGTGTCAAATTCTGCTCGTGTAACTCCAACAGTTGGAGCTGCTTGACTTGAAGGAGGAGAGGTAGCGATATTCTCTTGAACATTGTCGGATCTCACAGAACTCCGTTTTCTCCCAGGGGCCATTATTTCCAATAAACTTCTGGTTTTAAAAGAAATCCTTTCCACGAACTTCTTCGGAGCAACGATGGAAGTATCCTGAGTTAAGTTCTCAGTGAAAGCACCAAAAATGTTAATGCTTAAAATCGAACGCTAACACCCCGGTGTGTGAAATTTGAATGTGAAAGCACCACCCGATGATTCGGGAACAGAATATCAGCTAAGATAACAGAAAATACAGTAAGAGACAGTGAATTTATAGTGGTTCGGCTTAAGGAGTAGCCTACGTCCACTTTAAGTATCTTTATTACTGATCTTGTTACAAAACGATACAATGCTCTTCAAGTACAAATCTCTTTAGTTACAAAACACTTTGAGCAAGTAGCTTAAGCATCGATGTAGATGAAAGTCTTCGAATCCATGTCGGATGTGCGAAAGTCTTTCATAGTGGCTTGTAGTGTTCTTCGAAACTTCAAGTATAGAGTTGGTTTAGAAACTGGCAGAGTATCGGCGCTTGAAGAGATTGTCCAAAAGTCCCCTTCATGCTTGAGGTAGGTTGGTATTTATAGGGAAATTTCCCCCTTGGGTCGTAAGTCGTGATCGACTTATGGTAGGTCGTGGCCGACTTATTTGGCCAATCCCCATGATTTCACAAAGGTTCACTTGTATAAGTCCTATGTCGTGTACGAGTTAAGGGGCCACCGTGTTAAGTAAGGAGCAGCGCTTCATTCGCTAAGTCGCCCACGACACATGCTAGGTCGTAAGTCGCGGATAGCTTTAAGTCGTTAACTCATTTCCTTCTTAAGTCGTGCCATCTCTTGAATCGTTAAGTCATCTTGTCCTTGAGCCGTGGACTTCCTTAAGTCGTAGACTGTATACTCCCTTAAGTCGTAGAAACCTAAAGTCGTGGATGCCTTAGGTCGTGAAGCATCCCTTCTCTTTTAAACCGTTAAGTCGTAGACTTCTCTATGTCGTAAGTCACCAAGTCCTTCAACTCGTTAAACAGTTAGGTCGTCCATACCTTGAGTCGTAGGTCGTGAAGTACCCTGAGTCGGCAACTTTCTTAAGGTATTGAGTCGGTCTATTCTCTTAGGGCAGTTAAGTCGGCAAGCTGTTGGGTCGGCATCCTTTTAAGTCGCTGAGTTTCCTTAAGTCGGTAGGTCGTGCCACCAGCTAAGTCGCTAAGCCGTTATACTTTTTAGGTTGTTAAGCCCTTAAACCGTTAAGTCGTCCAACCTCTTGACTCGTTGAGTCGTGCATCTTTTAGCTCGTTAGGTTGATAACTCACTGAGTCGCTTGCCCATTGAGTCGCCGCCCACCTTGAGTCGTTTGCTTATTGAGTCGTTGACCATAGGAGTTAACATTCCTATTTATTCCAAATCTATATTTCCCATTCCTCGAAATTCGTTAAATAGGTTTTCAAAGTCAACTATTTACTTTTCTCAAATTCAGCCTTTTTATATACTCAACTTCACTATAATTAGTTTACTAAAAAGTTCCCTTTTTATTTTCCTTCAAAAATCCAATGCTTATATTTTTGATATTTTAAAATGCCAAAATATATCCAGCAATATCATAACACCCAATAAATTAAATTTTCCCAACATAACCCGTCATAGACAATCAAATAAATCATATCGCTGAATATATAAATAAATTTCAACATTTTTGAGGAATCCAGTTGGATCCCTCCAACCTGCTTTCCTGCATCCACAGTTGTTAGCACAATATAAAAATACCAATCCCACTTCGAGGGGGATATCGCGGTATATAGGGTCATCAACTATTATGCGGAGCGCATAGGGTCTCATCCGCTATATAATGCTGGAATATCAATCACTCCAATATATATATATATATATATATATAATATCACATCCACACTGATAATAAATTATCAATTCAAGCAATCAACCAATAATTTAAATTTTAACTATTTAAATTAACTAGTAATCCAATTTGAGAGAGATTAACTCACCTTTGATTTTATTTGCAACCCAAATACAAACCGGCTTATCACTTCATGCTTATAGACCTTGTGTAATCATTATACGGCTTATAACATTTGAATTAATCGAGCAGTCAATTACCATTTATTTCTTTAATCTAAACTAATTTTCCTTTAAATAATTTTTAGTACCTAAAATAATTAAATAAGCTAATTAAACAAGTTAATCACCTTAATGCATACTTTAAAAATTAAACAATAGGTTTACAATCTATGTTTAAAATTAAAGATCTAATTTTTATATAAACTCTTCAACATTTAAAATTTGTACTTTTTTTTCAAAAGCTTATATATATATTATATACAAGACTTAACTGCACTCTAATAATTTAGGAAAACAGAATCATAAAACAGTTTATACTAACATTATACTTACAAATCCATTACTGATTCCTATGCTTAACATTAACTAACTACCTTCCCAATCTAACCCAGTTCCTATACAAATATATATATTTATCAAAATTGAATATACCGTTTTTTATTTTTATTTTCTTAAAATCTAAATATACACACATAATAATGTAACAACCCTGTATTTTGTGATTATTTTTAATTGTATATTTTAATTATTTTAATTTAATTTTGATTTAAAAACTTATTTTGTGAATGATTAATTTTGTTACTTTAGATATTAACTTTAGTTTTGATATGAATTATCATTCCAAAGCATGACTAAAAAGAATATTTTCCAAAAAGTGAATTTTGGTCAAAATAATCAAACTTTGACTTTTAATTTAAATTTTTAAATGTTTGAAAATTTAAATTTTATCTTATATTATGAAAGTACATAAAATTTTAAGAACACTGCTTTTCGTTTCGTTGAAAACGGATTTAAATTGCAAAAGTTATACTGTTTTCAATATTGTATGTATATTGGGTTATTCAGCAATAGTCTTTATTTTAAATTATATAAATGACATTTTATTTGATATATCTTATTCTAACTTGTATATTTATGTTATATTATGTATATTTTGACTTTTAATTATTTTTAAAATGAAAATAGATTTTTTCAGAAATTTACTGTATTTATTTCCTATTTTTAAAGGTTGTTTCTATTTTTCTGCTATTTTCTTCATCTAAACTATATTGAAGTAAAAAAAATTATTTTGTGAATACATTTTTTTTGTTATTATCTTTATTTATAAATATTTTTAAAGTATATAATTTTTTTTTTCAAATTCCATTGCATTTATTTTCAAATTTTCTAACCTAGTTTCTATTTTCTTTGCTATTTCCTTAATTTAATTATATATAATTAAAATTTAGTAATTTATTTTATACATTCACTTTTATTTGCTTTTTTTTACTTTATTAATATTCATTTTTCATGTATTTAAATTTGAATAGATTTTTCCAAAGATTATTTGAGTTGTTTTCAATTTTAAAGCCTAGTTTGCAATTTTAAGCCATTTTCTTAATTTAAATTCTATTTAATTAAAATTTAATTATTTATTTTAGATATTTATTCTTATTTCTTATTTTTTATCTTTATTTCTCAGTTTATATGTACTTATAAAATTACAAATTATATATATGAAATTTGAAAGGTTTAAAGGCTAAGAAACGTAATGTCGTTTCACGTTTCTTTTATAGTTTCTTTTGTCATCAATACATCTGTTATTTTAGCCACTCCTTACTCTATCTCCAGCCGACTTCCCTTTCTTATTTTTCATGAAATTTTCTCTTTCTCAAACCCTAAAAAAATCATGGCCTGCATCTTGCAAGTTTTGGTAATGGCTTCCCTTTCTTTTTCTTATTTTTCTTCTTATTTTTCTATGAATTATGCCTTGTTTTCTCATGCTTTCTGCTAGGCTTCTCCTCCATAGCCGCAGCCCCAAACTCCTACACCTCTTCCCTGCCATCACCACCACCTATGCTTCCAGCCATGACCAAGGCCGAGCCATCCATGGTGGTCAAACCCTTCAAAATTGCAACCTACATGCCAAAAACAATGTTTGTTGACCATTTTGGCCTCATCCCCTTCAACCACCATCCTAACCACCACCATAGCAGCAACCACCACCTCTGACCTGATCATCATACACCCCTCCAACCCCTATCCAGTCATGGTGCACCCATAGACCGAGCACACTTCCATGGCCGAGCCCTCTAGCCAATCAAAACTCCATTTGTTTGCCTAAGACCCTTCACCTCTTCATGTATGAAACTCCACCTTGCTCATGACATGAACCCGACCCATGCAAACCTAGACCTGAGCCAAAACTTAACCAAATCTGAACCAAACTATACCCTAGGCGTGACAAAGGTTTGAGGAAGCAAGGCAAAAGGTTTGGCAATTCGTTTCTCTTTTATTTCAAAGTTATTGCATTTTAAAGTCGTATTGAATTGTGTTGTTTTGATTGTTTGTTTTGCGTTGTACAAAAGAGTTGTAGCTTGGATTCGCTCTCCACTCAAGTCCGTAATTGTGTCACGTGCTTTTTTTCTGTTGTGCCTTTGGTTTTGACGTCTTCAGCAATTAGAGGTGAGTAAAGCTCACACGACATTTATACTTATGCAGCTGTGAAACAACAACAACTGAATGTGTAGAAATATTTATGATGTTACAACTGCCATGTGATTTTATATATATATATATATATATATATATATATATATATATATATATATGATGTTAACATGTTAAATTTTATGTCATATCACCTGTTACATGGCACATCACCTGTTACTATTGTATATTGTTAAACTGTTCATTTTTGATCTGTCTATCACACTGCAAGTTCCCTGTAGGTTAGAAATCATTATGGGTTGAAATGATACATACCCGAACGGAATTTAGAATAAGGAAAAATCATTATGGGCTGAAATGATAGGCCTGAACGGTTTTTAAATTATTCATTATGACTTGGGATTGCGGGTTTGAAATGATAACACCCGGATTTTCTTTGTAAATTACGGGTTGAAATGATATATTACCCGTATCACATTTCCTAGTGTAGAAAATTATATACAGGCCCGTAGTTAATATATGTTTTCTAAAAATTTTAAAATTACTTTAGAATTGTAAATATTAAAATATTTTGATTTAAATCTAATTAAAAAGGATTTTTGTAAAATATTATTGATTTTCTGAATAATTGCAAGTGAAATGAATTAATGAGAAGTTAGAAAATATGAAAAGTTATTTTAGAAATTTTGACTTAATTTTTAATGGAATTTAAATAACTTTGAAAATATGATAAAATTATGATATTTTGAATCGAAATCAATTTAGAATGATTTTATAACATATTAAGGATTTTGAATAAAGTTAAAATGTGAAATGAATGGATATTTTACGTTGAAATTTTGGAATATAACTAAAATTGGAAATTTGTGAAATTGACTTAAAAGTGAACTTTTAGTTAAGTAAATAAAAAAAAATTAAGTTATATATGAGAATTTGAACTTAGATGTTAAGTTGAAATTTAATGTAATGAATTTAAAATTAAACATTGCATTTTAATAAGTGAAATATTATTAAATCTTGAATTTTGAATGGAAATTTAACTTTGTAAAATCATGAACTTGAGGAAAATTAAATGATGTTTATAAATGTGAAAATGTATGATTTTATAAGTTAAAAATGTTTTAAATAAAAATATAATTGGTTGATAAATTATATTGAATATTTGAAGTTAATTGACTGCATTTTTGAAATGCTATTAATTACAATATAAATGGTATTACAGCATTTGTAAATGCTGTAGTTGATGATAATGAACTAAAAATCTATTGAATTAAAAACTATTATAGCAATTGTGAAGTGCTATAATTTTTGAATTTAACTAAGTTTATTTGGAATTTAAGTAAAACCTATTATAACATTTTAAAATGTTGTCTTTTGTTAAGTTTAACTGTTTTGAATGTATCTTTCCGTAGCGTTTCCTAAATGCCACGAAAAGTGAATTTTCACTGTTTTGATAAACTTAAGTGAATAAATGAACTTTGGAAATTGAAAATTTTGGAAGTTTAATAATTTAGTTATTGAACATGATAACTTCATATTTATGATTAAATGATTTTTTTTTGAATATAAACTGTTTTGAAACGTGAATTGAAATGGTATTTTAAATTGAATAAAATGAATAATGATTTGAAATGAATGTGGTTTTGAAAAGAGATGATATTTTGATATATTAAATGATTGAAATGTGGTTTTGAAAAGATATGATATTTTGATATATTAAAATGACTTGAAAATGGAGTTTTGAAAGATATGATATTTTGATATTAAAATGATTTGAAAAGAAGATCTGAAAGATATGATATTTTGAAATGATTTACTCTTTATTTTGATAAAGATTTGGGTTGAAATGATATTTTATTTTGAAGTATAAATATTGTTTTAAAAGATACGGGTTATAATAATGATTGGTTGTTAAAGAGACCGGGATCAGATATTGTCTTATAGCCGACCAATACCGAAAACCACTTTAACAACTATGTACGCGGTGGAGATTCCAGGATGAAGTAGGATGGTGGCGACGTTCTCGAGGTATATTACGTGGACCCAACTCCCATGAGTTGGCATAAATGACTAAAACAGGAGCTATATCGGGCTACACAAAGGGTCGTACCCTTTCATCGAGCATGCTCCGTCGGAAACATTCTATTACTTTTGTAATTCGATATGGTGGCGCCACTTTGATTCGGGGGTATTGTTCGAGGTGGGCGGAAGCTGCTGGCTTGCCGTCGCCACCGGTCCGGGAGTGCAAACGGTGTATCCACCCTGGCATTGCCTCGCGTGTCGTGTCATCTCCTTATATCGAGCCCATTACGATTTTGGTTTTAAAGATCCGACCACGTTAAGGTTCACCATCCCCTTAACGCTATTTTCTATATGATTATACTTTACTGATTAGACACTACTATATATATCGTATATTACTACATAGTAAATAGTTTAACGGATTCTTAGAGGATGGGCGGTCCCAAACATCTTCTAAGTTACTTGTACCTTTACTACAGTTCACTTGAGTTGGTTTATATTGGATAAGTATGTATGTCCTGAATCGAGTGTTTGTATTTTTATTTTCGCTCGGGTCAGCCTGAGTTATTCATAGATTTGGATTTCCACTTTCTGGAGATTGAAACCGCTGGAGATTATCTACTTGTCAAGTTTTAGCTTTTGCAGTCTATTGTTCCTTTCAGCTCTTGTATTATTAGACTTCTATGTAGTGAGACTTCCTTTGTACTTTATTTCTTCTATTGTATTTTATGTAACTCTGATATTTTTATACAGTAGCTTCATGAACTACTATTCTTTTACTTCCGCTGCATTATTATTACTCTGTGTCTGTGATCTGTGATTTTTATTTACTGTATATTCTGAGATTAGCTAAATTTTTATTTACAACGCGGTATTTTGAGCAATTCAATTCCAGCATGAGTGTCTACCTACACACTTATAATGGATGCGAATGGTTGTAAATACCTGGTTGTTACAGTTGGTATTAGAGCTTTGGTAGCTCTAGGCGAAACTCAGCATATGGAGTGAATTTATTTACAGAATCACTTTCATTCGAGTTTGAATCTCTCCCTTTTGACTCGATTCATTCGAATTTTGGAACGTTCCCTACGGTTCCAAAATCCATTCGTATCCCTCACTATTCATCTTCTTTTGACTCTGAAGTATTCCATAACTCCGCTTCGAATGATCTTTCTAGTAAGTCGGCAGTCATGCTAATTTCAAATTGAATTGAAAAAAAAAGAAGGGAAAACTCCTTTACAATTAGCATCAATTTACCAGAGATTTATATCTATCCTTGGTTTAGATGCTAATATCTTTTGTTATTCCAAACTCTTACTCTTGGGATCGAATGTAGATTTACCCTAGAAAATCCACATCGATCTTATTATTTAAGTCACGGTTGACCCGGTTAAGTTTGCCCGCGATTTATTAAAGCTTATCCACCTCCCTACTCTGTTATTTAATCATCTTGTCTTTTGTTTCCCATCTATTCTTCCAAACATTTTGAATTGTACTTGTATATCTATGTTTTGTTTTATATATTGTGTTATTTGAGTTGTTGATGTAGATTTGGGTTTCCGATCGATTCGTCTGATCAGCGTTATCGATAGGATTTCTAAAACACTTTAACAGAACAAACTGACACAATATTATTTTAAAATTTGGTTAATGAAATAAATTTTGATATATAAGTAAATTTATGAAACTTAATAAACTGATTTAAATTGATTATTTTAAATGATAATACTTAATTTATCATTTATTGTTCTATAAATGAATTTATAGATCGTTGTTTATAACTTGATTTGGGAACTGAAATGAATTTAGAACAAGAAATTTGAGAATTAAATTTCCAATGGATTCAAACCTCTTGTTTAAAAGTTTTAAAAGGTTATATTATTTAAAGTATTTTCGAATAAGAATATGTTTCCAAAGGATTTTAAAGTTTAAAAATTAGTGCTCTTCACATTGTCGTTGGAAAATAACTTCGGTGATGACTGCACCATCATCGACGTTCATTTTCGAGTTTCGAAGTGAAGAGACTGTTCTGTGGTCTTGCTACAGCTTTGTTTTGGGAATTTAAATTGATTTGAATTTCTAAAATATGACTTGATTTATAATATATACAGACATACGATTTAAATTTTATTTGATAAACCATGTACATACCTTTAATTATCTCTAAATGGTTTGAAGAAATCGGAAATTTAAATCTTAAATTTATTTCTAAAGAATAATTTCAATTATAAAAAAGAAAATCAAAAATTTTTAATAAATGATTTAATCTTGAAATGATTGAATTGAAAAGTTTTATTTGTATAATAAAATTGCATTCAAATATAACTTACCTTAATTTCAGAAGTTAACAATATAATTTGGATAATATACAATATAAAAAGATTTTATAAATAAAATTTAGTGGTTATAATAAATGTTATACACTTAAATTTTAATTATAAAATGATTAACATAGGTAAATATAATAAAGGGTAATTGAATAACTTACAATAAAATAATGTTAAAAGAACTAAGAATAAAAGAAAGCAGTTATAATAAGTGTAAGTATGTCTAACATAAGTGATAAATATAATGAGAGGAATAAAGAGAATTAAATTTATTAAGTACATTGTGAGTGTAATAAATGATTATTTTTCAAACCCATGGTTTTAAAAATTGTTAATTTTAGATCATTGGATAGTAAAATAATGAAATTTGAGATAGTTAAGATATATTTAACTTGTGTAAAGATTTGTTCTCTATTTAAGTTGAAATTCCCATGCTTTCAAATTTATTTCTTTATTTTGTGTTTCAAACTATCTTTTGTTTGTCCTTATCATCCTTACCTTGCGATAGACTGGTATAGGCATCTTTCAATAATCTTTCTATTTAGAAATCTTACTATAATCTTTGATAATCTTTTGTACTCATTTTGAATTTATTTTGCGTGCTTATGTTCTTGATTTTGGAGAATCTTGGAAAGATCATCTCCACCTTGTTAAACTTACCTATAACAATAGTTATCATGTATAATTTCATTCTCCTTGTCATCTTGTCCTAATCTTGTTTCACTCTATCTTTTTCTGTGTTTTCCCGTACCTCATTCCTTTTCGGGTACGAAAAGTTTCGAGTGGGGGAGAGTGTAACAACCCTGTATTTTGTGGTTATTTTTAATTGTATATTTTAATTATTTTAATTTAATTTTGATTTAAAAACTTATTTGTTTTTGAATGATTAATTTTGTTACTTTAAATATTAACTTTTGTTTTGATATGAATTATCATTTCAAAGCATGACTAAAAAGAATATTTTCCAAAAAGCGAATTTTGGTCAAAATAATCAAACTTTGACTTTCAATTTAAATTTTTAAAAGTTTGAAAATTTAAATTTTATCTTTTATTATGAAAGTACATAAAATTTTAAGAACACTGCTTTTCGTTTTGTTGAAAACGGATTTAAATTGCAAAAGTTATAATGTTTTCAATATTGTGTGTATATTGGGTTATTCAGCAATAGTCTTTATTTTAAATTATATAAACGACATTTTACTTGATATATCTTATTCTAACTTGTATATTTATGTTATATTATGTATATTTTGACTTTTAATCATTTTTAAAATGATAATAGAATTTTTCCGAAATTTACTGTATTTATTTCCTATTTTTAAAGGTTGTTTCTATTTTTCTGCTATTTTCTTCATCTAAACTATATTTAAATA
The DNA here is from genome assembly GCA_030765085.1 of Allium cepa. Classification (NCBI taxonomy): domain Eukaryota; kingdom Viridiplantae; phylum Streptophyta; class Magnoliopsida; order Asparagales; family Amaryllidaceae; genus Allium; species Allium cepa. Next base: position 601,501,324 of record CM060945.1, on the reverse strand, counting down.
TATATTTTTATTTTGTGAATGTATTTTTTTTTGTTATTATCTTTATTTATAAATATTTTTCAAGTATATAATTTTTGTTTCAAAGTCCATTGCATTTATTTTCAAATTTTCTAACCTAGTTTCTGTTTTCTTTGCTATTTCCTTAATTTAATTATATATAATTAAAATTTAGTAATTTATTTTATACATTCACTTTTATTTGCTATATTTTACTTTATTAATATTAATTTTTCATGTATTTAAATTTGAATAGATTTTTCCAAAGATTATTTGAGTTGTTTTCAATTTTAAAGCCTAGTTTGCAATTTTAAGCCATTTTCTTAATTTAAATTCTATTTAATTAAAATGTAATTATTCATATTAGATATTTATTCTTATTCTGATTTTTATCTTTATTTCTCAGTTTGTATGTATTTATAAAATTACAAATTACATATATGAGATTTGAAAGGTTTAAAGGCTAAGAAACGTAATGTCGTTTCACGTTTCTTTTACAGTTTCTTTTGTCATCAATACATCTGTTATTTTAGCCACTCCTTACTCCATCTCCAGCCGACTTCCCTTTCTTATTTTTCACGAAATTTTCTCTTGCTCAAACCCTAAAAAAATCATGGCCTCCATCTTGCAAGTTTTGGTAATGGCTTCCCTTTCTTTTTCTTATTTTTCTTCTTATTTTTCTATGAATTATGCCTTGTTTTCTCATGCTTTCTGCTAGGCTTCTCCTCCATAGCCGCAGCCACAAACTCCTACACCTCTTCCCTGCCATCACCACCACCTATGCTTCCAGCCATGACCAAGGCCGAGCCATCCATGGTGGTCAAACCCTTCAAAATTGCAACCCACATGCAAAAAACAATGTTTGTTGACCATTTTGGCCTCATCCCCTTCAACCACCACCCTAACCACCACCATAGCAGCAACCACCACCTCTGACCTGATCACCACACACCCCTCCAACCTCTGTCCAGTCATGGTGCACCCACAGGCCGAGCACACTTCCTTGGCCGAGCCCTCTAGCCAACCAAAACTCCATTTATTTGCTAAGACCCTTCACCTCTTCATGTATGAAACTCCACCTTGCTCATGACATGAACCCGACCCATGCTAGCCTAGACCTAAGCCAAAACTTAACCATATCTGAACCAAACTATACCCTAGGCCATGACAAAGGTTTGAGGAAGCAAGGCAAAAAGTTTGGCAATTCGTTTCTCTTTTATTTCAAAGTTATTACATTTTAAAGTCGTATTGAATTGTGTTGTTTTGATTGTATGTTTTGGGTTGTAGAAAAGAGTTGTAGCTTGGATTCGCTCTCCACTCAAGTCCATAATTGTGTCATCGTGCTTTGTTTTTTGTTGTGCCTTTGGTTTTGACATCTTCAGCAATTAGAGGTGAGTAAAGCTCACACGACATTTATACTTATGCAGTTGTGAAACAACAACAACTGAATGTGTAGAAATATTTATGATGTTGTAACTACCATGTGATTTTATATATATATGATGTTAACATGTTAAATTTTATGTCATATCACATGTTACATGTCACATCACCTATTACTATTGTATATTGTTAAATTGTTCATTTTTGATATGTCTATCACACTGCAAGTTCCCTGTAGGTTAGAAATCACTATGGGTTGAAATGATACATATCCGAATGGACTTTAGAATAAGGAAAAATCGTTATGGGCCGAAATGATAGGCCTAAACGGTTTTTAAATTATTCATTTTGACTTGGGATTGTGGGTTTGAAATGATAACACCCGGATTTTCATTGTAAATTACGGGTTGAAATGATATATTACCCGTATCACTTTTCCTAGTGTAGAAAATTATATACAGGCCCGTAGTTAATATATGTTTTCTAAAAAATTTAAAATTACTTTAGAAATGTAAATATTAAAATATTTTGATTTAAATCTAATTAAAAAGGATTTTTGTAAAATATTATTGATTTTCTGAATAATTGCAAGTGAAATGAATTAATGAGAAGTTAGAAAATATGAATGTAAGTTATTTTGGAAATTTTGACTTAATTTTTAATGGAATTTAAAAAACTTTGAAAATATGATTAAATTATGATATTTTGAATCTAAATCAATTTAAAATGATTTTATAACATATTGAGGATTTTGAATAAAGTTAAAATGCGAAATGAATGGATATTTTAAGTTGAAATTTTGGAATATTACTAAAATTGGAAATTTATGAAATTGACTTAAAAGTGAACTTTAGTTAAGTAAATAAAAATAAAGTTAAGTTATATTTGAGAATTTGAACTTAAATGTTAAGTTGAAATTTAATGTAATGAATTTAAAATTGAACTTTGCATTTTAATAAGTGAATTATTATTAAATCTTGATTTTTGAATGGAAATTTAACTTTGTAAAATCATGAACTTGAGGAAAATTAAATCATGTTTATAAATGTGAAAATGTATGATTTTATAAGTTAAAAATGTTTTAAATAAAAATATAATTGGTTGAGAAATTATATTGAATATTTGAAGTTAATTGACTGCATTTTTGAAATGCTATTAATTACAATGTAAATGGTATTACAGCATTTGTAAATGCTGTAGTTGATGATAATGAACTAAAAAGCTATTGAATTAAAAACTATTATAGCAATTGTGAAGTGCTATAATTTTTGAATTTAACTAAGTTTATTTGGAATTTAAGTAAGCCTTGTTATAACATTTTAAAATGTTGTCTTTTGTTAAATTGAACTGTTTTGAATGTATCTTTCCGTAGCGTTTCCTATATGCCGCGAAAAGTGAATTTTCACTGTTTTGATAAACTTAAGTGAATAAATGAACTTTGAAAGTTGAAAATTTTGGAAATTTAATAATTTAATTATTGAACATGATAACTTCATTTTTATGATTAAAAATGATTTTTTTTGAATATAAACTGTTTTGAAACGTGAATTGAAATGGTATTTTAAATTGAATAAAATGAATAATGATTTGAAATGAATGTGGTTTTGAAAAGAGATGGTATTTTGATATATTAAACGATTGAAATGTGGTTTTGAAAAGATATGATATTTTGATATATTAAAATGATTTGAAAATGGGGTTTTGAAAGATATGATATTTTGATATTAAAATGATTTGAAAAGACGATCTGAAAGATATGATATTTTGAAATGCTTTACTCTTTATTTTGATAAAGATTTGGGTTGAAATGATATTTCATTTTGAAGTATAAATATTGTTTTAAAAGTTATAACTACGGGTTATAATAACGATTGGTTGTTAAAGAGACCGGGATCGGATATTGTCTTATAGCCGGCCAATACCGAAAACCACTTTAACAACTGTGTACGCGGTGGAGATTCCAGAATGAAGTAGGATGGTGGCGACGTTCTCGAGGTATATTACGTGGACCCAACTCCTGTGAGTTGGCATAAATGACTAAAACAGGAGCTATACCGGGCTACACAAAGGGTCGCACCCTTTCATCGAGCATGCTCCATCGGAAACCATTCTATTACTTTTGTGATTCGATATGGTGGCTCCACTTTGATTCGGGGGTATTGTTCGAGGTGGGCGGAAGCTGCTGGCTTGCTGACACCACAGGTCCGGGAGTGCAAACGGTGTATCCACCCTGGCATTGCCTCGCATGCCGTGTCTTCTCCTTATATCGAGCCCACGATGATTTTGGTTTTAAAGATCCGACAGCGTTAAGGTTCACCGTCCCCTTAATGCTATTTTCTATATGATTATACTTTACTGATTAGACACTACTGTATATAGCGTATATTACTACATAGTAAATAGTTTAACGGATCCTTAGAGGATGGGCAGTCCCAAGCATCGTCTAAGTTACTTGTACCTTTACTACAGTTCACTTGAGTTGGTTTACATTGGATAAGTATGTATGTCCTGACTCGAGTGTTTGTATTTTTATTTACGCTTGGGTCAGCCTGAGTTATTCACAGATTTGGATTTCCACTTTCTGGAGATTGAAATCGCTGGAGATTATCTACTTGTCAAGTTTTATCTTTTGTGGTATGTTGTTCCTTTCAGCTCTTGTATTAGTAGACTTCTATTTAGTGAGACTTCCTTTGTACATTATTTCTTCTATTTTATTTTATGTTACTCTGATATTTTTATATAGTAGCTTCATGAACTACTATTTCTTTTACTTCCGCTGCAATATTATTACTCTGTGTCTGTGATCTGTGATTTTTATTTATTGTATATTCTGAGATTTGCCAAATTTTTATTTACAACGCGGTATTTTGAGCAATTCAATTTCGGCATGAGTGTCTACCTACACACTTATAAAGGATGTGGATGGTTGTAAATACCTGGTTGTTACAAATAAACTAAATCCATTTTCGGTAATTAAGTTAAATTAACTGTTGTACCCGATTCTTATTGGATTATCTACCTTAATTAGTGAACCTAATACACGAATTACCTCTCTTACCTCGCACGTGGAAACCCATATCTATCGATCCTTCCACAATCACCATGCTTTGCCTACCTTATAGAGCTACGACCTCCCATGCTAAAACCCCGCTCGCGCACGAGCCATGCATCCAACCCAAATCGCGAAACCCCCTTTGCCTCCTTACTGCGACAACCGCCGCCGCAAAATCTCGAATGAGATCGGGGCAAGGCCCTCATCTGATGAATGCGCTCCTATCCTCGCAGCTAATCGCTCGACTAGTTTTGTAATATATGAATTCGATTTATTCTGTGAGATATGCTTTTTTCCTAAGAAATCGATCAGATTCGATTTTTGTTCAACTGAAGTGAAGAGGAGAAAATTAAAAGGAGGGGAACAATTTTTATTCTACAACGGCATTTTTTTGAACGAAATTGTTTTATTTTTTTTGTTTTGGCTGTTCATGTTTTATAGAGGATGAAGGGGATAAGATCGTACGTGCTTTGAAAAGGCAGGAGACCTATTTTTGAAGACAAAGTAGGTAGTAGGGAGGGTTTGGGTGCAGGGCGGTCGGCTAGGATGTTGACTTACGGTGATAAGGGAAAGACAATTGATGTGAAAAAATTTGACCGGTCAACCACATATATCATATTTAAATTTTAAATCGTCTCAATTATGCAACTAAAATTTTGAACCCTTATTGAGGCGTGACGCTAGGCGTGTATAATATTATACCCCTACTCCGAACGCATAGGTAAAGGTTTCGAGTCCAAATTCGATCGTATGGAGAAGAAAGCTTTTTGGACCCAGTTATTATATTGAATTTTATATTAATTTCAACGCGTTTATATCCCACAAGATCACATGACAACTCCAAACGCTATGAAATTTAAAATCCGATAATAGTGTACTATTACGGATCCAATTGAACTAGTTTCGTCGAATTTCGAGACTGTGTCCCAGAAGGCTATTTTTTTAAACATCAATTTAAACGATATATTTTCAAAATTGAACAAATCACTTTTAAATTCAATTTTAAATTTTTTATTATCTTTAGTATTGTCAATGTAGATTTTATAAGCCTTTGAAATATTTTTAACAAGCCTGAAACTTTAGATTCAATATTTTACCCAATTTCCAATTATTAAGTCCAATAATTAAATTGTCCAATAAATAGTTATATTTGAAATTCATGTTAAAAATTAACTTTTAAATATTTAAAATCAATTAAATAATCCGATTTCAAATATCCAAAATTCCTTGTCGCTATAATATGAAGAAAATAGAAAAAATAAAATAGAATCCCACAATCATAGCGGAATAATATAAAATTGATATATACAAATCTTTATACAAAAGAAACTATAACTATTAATATACATATATATAACGATCCACCTTTTTGGATGCTTTAAATCGATAATCAACCACACATGTCTAATTCAAACCATTCAAAAGGAAGGGCTGTTAATGGGGTAAATAAGAAAAAAAAGTAAAGAAGGAAAAATAAAACACAGAATTTCACAACGGAATGACAAAATATAATAATCAAATAAACAGTTCATGAAGATTTTTTACAAATAATATGTGATTAAACATTTACAATTCAAATCAGAGTTATACATATAGCAGGAATAAACAAATGATGCAGCAAAATACATGATGTAGTGGAATAATTATAATAAACAGTAGTAATAATATATTGAATCTCGTCTTTTCTTCTAAAAAATAGTCTTCAATACACTGAAAAGCTCAGACTGATCCGAGCATAATGAAAACAAAACACTTGAGTCAGATTTAAAAGACCTTATGTAAGTTAAATTAATCTAAAATAAAATATGAGTGCAATGGCTTAAGAGATGATACAGGATTTTCCGTCTCCTTTCAAGTGTACTGCCTGAATATAATTATTAAAAGAATTCAAATAATTCGAGGTATCAATTTTAACCACTTTAATTAAAAAAATTTGTATTTCAACTTAAACCTTTTAAATAATTCAATTATAATATATAATCCAAATTCAAAAAATTGTATGGACGTATATATCATTTCGACCGCTATTTAAAATTTCAAATTTCAAATCATTGAATACCGCTCGGGTTTATCGTTTCAACCCAATAAGGTCATTCAGGTATGTGTCATTTCAACCCATAGTGATAAGAGAGACATAGGCATAAATAAATATCTAATCATCTAAAATTTCAACCAATAACGTCCATCACAATCTACATCCAAATTAGCAAATTAATCGCAATAATGAATTGGTTATGAATATTAGGTGTTTAACTAGAAATTATATACAATATTAATTACAAGGCTATGAAATTCAATATCAGTTCAAATTAAATCTAAATGACCAATTTAAAACACCAAATAACAGTTAATAACTTCTAATCACGTCATATATCTAATTAACCAACATACGATAATTTAGCAGTTGTGAGTGGGTTAAAACACTCATGTTTGATTTGTCGACGATTAAAAATCCAATTAAATGCCCAATTTTGAATAGCTTACAAACCAGAAACTAGGTCATCTTCAAGAAAATATATGGACTAGCATATTATTGAATTTATAAAAGTGACTAACTAGAAAGTTGTTGCAAAAAATTTTCCCTCCACTTCAAAAAAATAATTACTTTAAAAGCATTTGTCTTGAGGAAGTAATGGTCAAAAAAACTGAGGTGTTTTCTTAGTTGAAAATTTAGGTTCAAATATACTTCAAAAGGATTTGAGTTTTTGGCATAGAAAATTGAGGAACTTGAAGAACTGATCTAAACGAAATTAGAAGCAACTGGAAAAGTAAATGGTTTGAAAAAAATAATCGCATAATTAGGTTCACTCCTGAAGGAGTTATGATTGATACAATATGGGTTATTTTCATCCAAAACCGGACCCTAGAAAGGACTTTACAAAATGGAGTTTGATATAGAAATATTCAAAATGGGAAGAAGACTCCAACAACAAAGTTATTGCCATAGAAATTATACGCGGTTTCAAAAAAATTGAGTCGGTGTAGTTTAATGGAATATAGAAGCCATGGAAATAAGGGAAAGGAAGAGGGAAAAGGGAAGGAGAAAAGATGGGAAAAAAGAGAAAGAAGAGAAGAGGAATGGTGGGGCTTTGGCCATGGGTTGTGGGTAGTGATGAAGGTGGGTGGGGTAAGAGGAGAAAGGTAGGCTAGGATATTGAAGAAGGAAGGATGGAATTTGATTTGGAGATTTAGGAGTTTTGGGGTTTACGGTTTTTTGTAGATTTGGGGAAGAAGAAGAGTACGCAGAAAGATTTTCAAATGAGGAATTTTTTGTAACAACCCAGAATTTTGAACAATTTAATTTGTGAATATTTAATTTATTTTAAATATTTAAATGATGATTTGACTTGAATTTCAAATTATCAGAATAAATTGGCGATTAAATATTTGAATTTAATCTATTTAAAGTTGAATAGAATTTGAATTTAACTTTGGAGTTTGAAATTGAATATTGAATTGGTATTTAAAATTTGAACGAATGAGTAGGAATAATAATTTGGATTTTTGAGAATTATTATTTATGTAAATTTATAAATCGATGTTTAGTTATAAATAACAATTTTCTTTAGCTTAAATAAAAAAAAGGAATAAAATTTTAATCAATATAAAATAAATTGAGAAACACGTTAATATAAATTTATGTTTGATAAATGAACTGCAAAACGTTTATATGTTTATTTAAGAAAATAATTTACAAAACAAATTGAATTTAAAAGGGAAAAAAAATATATAAAAATAAACATAAAATAAATAAATAAAAAAATAAATAAAATAATAAGACATGTTTCCTCCCCTAAATCAACGCCATTATTTATGCCCAAATTCGTGCCTTCAAACACGCCTTTTTCCACGCAAATTCATGTTCTCCTCTGCATAATACACGAACCCCTTTCCTCCATCACTTCAGAAATCAAACGAAAAAAAAGAAACGAAAGAAATAAAAATGGCGGCCTCCTCTTCGTCGTTTATCAATTAGGGCTCGTTCAAATCAAAGGCGCCGACTTCAAATAGTTCGATCGATCGACACCTTCTTCGCCTCGCTCGCGACCGCGCCAGGAAAAGGTGAGTGATCCCCTCACTCACATCTAATTTCATCCTTCAGTCATTCGAGTATCTTTTTAGATGTTGATGATTTTTTATCTATCCTGGTTCGTCTTCTTGTTTTACAAGGCTGTGATGATTTTTTTGCTGTGATGATTTTGTTTATATAGGATTTGAATCCCTGTTTTCTCGTTCGTATAAAAATTGGGCTTCGACCATTTGATTTTGTTTTAATTTAACATTGCTTCGATTTTGGCTTTGCTGGCCACCACGATGTCGACTTATGACTCGTTCAACTTCGACTTCGATTTTGAAATAGTATTTTGACTTCGCCAATTTTTATTTTTCGTGAATTGCTGGCCTTGACTTGGAACTTCATTGACTAGTACAAGTGTTGTTGCTTGATCGTGTGCCATTGAGCCTTGCTCGAATTTGCCACTACCGTTTTGGTTCTCTAAACTGCTGCTTTAAATTCTTTGGCATTCGATTTAATTCTAAATGGCCTTCGGCCATTTTGACTATTGAAACCCGCTGCTTGTTTATTTGGAAACTGCAGTTTGAAATCTCTGTTGGTCTTTACCGCTACCACATTGTGACTGTATGTTGTGTTGCTTCGAGTTTGAAATGTCCTCTATCTGTACATTTGTATTATTGAACACTTGATTTGTTCCACTGTGCACGGTTGTATGTTGTGCTATTGCTGCGTTTGTTTTTTTTAACTATGGCATTTGTTTTGATACAACTACTGTTAGTTGCATACATGTTGATGCCAATTGCCTCTGCTGTGTAGCTAGTCACTGTGTTGCACTATGCTATGCTGTGTCACTACTTCACTATCATTTTGTTGACATTAGTTGAACCAGCCGCATGTTTGGTTCTTATGAACCGAGTATGAAACGAGCTTTGCCTCTATTTTCACTGTGCAGTTGTGTTCCCTTATCTTTGAGCTTTTGACAGTCATGTCTAATTTGAGGACAATTGTATTGTTTTGAAAGTGCTGTTGTTTTATATTTGGACTTCATTGATTTTCCATTTCGTATAAATTAATACTGGAATTGGTCATTTGTGTTTACTGCCATTGGTAACTTGAAATTTTTTTTTTTACAATAATTTGTTATCATCACGCGAGACAGTCTGCATACCTGTCTCATATAGCAATTGGATTTGGTCGAGTTGCTTGGTTCACTGCAACCATATTATTATAGTATATTGCTTGAGTCTGGGTTCATTTTGAGCTTGAGATGCTTAGTTGAACTCTTGTCCACTGATTCACTGCATACATATATAAATACATATATGCTGAGTACTTCATGCTTTTGTTCTCGAGTCATCATGTAAGTTTGTTATTGCCCTGTGTCCTGTTATTTGCTGGGCCTGGCTGTGTTACCTTGCCTTTAGTGCACTGTCCAGTTCATTAAGTCGTTCACTTTTGCCTTCGTGAACATTGTAGTTGATTATGAATTTAAGTTTCATATCTACATCTATATATGCATTCATTCTTGCACTGTCCAGATTTATAGTTGCATATATTATCTTTTGTGCACTTGTCATTATAGTCTGGGTTCATTGATGACTTTCTTGCTTTGTTGCACTTGCTTTGCTCCTCTCTGATTATGGCTGGTCTGGTAATACGTTTGGCATCGTCACTGACTGTGTACAATGAGTTCAGACCCTTGCTTGTCTGCATTGCCTCATTTGAAATTTTGGGTTTATGATGGCACTGTGTTGTAATTACTTTGTCACCTGTTATTAAAATCTGCATATATGTACATGCATACATGTGTATGTTTGTGTACATATATGGCTGGACTTGTACCAAGCTTGAATTATTTTTGCTGTGCATTTGTAGTTGAGTTTGGTTCAGTTGTAAGTGTTCAAACTTCATGTTGGACTGCAGTGGCTCTTGTATAATTATCCTCATGCATTTTAGTGCACTTCGGTTTTATTATATATTCTAGTTAGTGGAGCCATCTGTACGTATAAGTGCAGCATATATATATATACGTGTGGATAAAAAAAAATGTAGGCATATTTACCCCTGTATGTGTGTATGCATGCATAGTTGGATCTATACTGGTGTTCCATCTGCTGCATTGACTTGATATTATATATTCAATGTTGCAGATGTCCTTGATCACTTTGAAATTCATTTGTTGACTTGTAGTTTACATACTTGTTGACATCTCTGATTTATTTTGGGGTTTGAATCACGACTTGATGGAGTTGCTGTCAGTACTGTTGGCACTGACTTCATCTTGTCTGCACTTTGATGGTCTGGTTACCCTGTGCACATTTGTGTGTATACTTGAATCTGGGTTTGTTGCCTTGATCATTTTGACTTCAGATGTATAGTTGCATTCCACTTGAATTCGGTTGTGTTTAAATTTATGCTCGACAGTTTTAAGTGGTTTCATGTGGATCTTGTGGTGGCTGCGTTTTGATTGCAGATTCGCCCTTGTGTCCAAGTAATGACTGCAGTTTCATTTTTATGGAAATTTTGCACTTGTTGAAATGTGCAGTAATGAGTTGTATGGAAACTTGTTTTATTTCACAAGTTGTTGTGGCGAGGCAGCGCACGCGTGCGTGCCCTGCAGCCACGTAGTATCGACATTTTGAATCGATATTTGTACCTTCATTGATTTTGGTTCGTTGACTTTTTTTGAGTACGTCATCACGATAGTGGCGAGGCAGTGCACGCAAGCGTGAACTGCAGCCACGGAGTTGACATTTGAAATGTGGCGAGGCCGTACGCGCGTGTGTACTGCAGCCCTACCAAATTTAACGTTTAAATTGATGTTTTCTTTGATGAAAATTGTTTAATGTTGCCAATTCAATATATTTTGAATCGATTTTGATGATTTTGTTGTTAATTGCCGTTTAGGCAAATTTTGATTGTTTTCTAAATGATCTTCATCAATAATCCCTTCATCTATCTCATTGATAATCTGAATCTGTTGAATTGTTGTTTAACACTGTTAAGTGTTATATTTACCGTTATCCGATTACTTGTTAAAGGATCGGATATGTAAATTTATATCGACTGTCGTCTAATTGTTGTTTGATTATTATTGCTTCTATGCACTAATAACTGAGTTTGAATTAGACTGACCTGTGTATTATTTTCTTTTGAATATAATACTCGGGTCAGACCGAGTATTTTTACAGCTTGAAGATTTTCAGGCCGCGAAGTTAGAAAGGGTCGGGGAAAGCACTCCACTAAAGTTTTTCTAGAAAATTTTCTTGTACTTAATGAAAATAAATTTGTTCCGCTGTATAAAATTTAATGCATTGTACAAAATCTGATATATGTATGTAAGAAAAATTCATTTATGAATAATGTTATGATTATTCTGTGATTCTGTGGCTGTTTCTGTTTAAACTCTATAAACTGACTAACAATCTGTCATTTTGAACGTTTCGAGTTGGTTTAATTACCGACTAGAGGCAGTCAGAGCGGCGGGTCGTTACAAAAGTGGTATCAGAGCTTTGGTTTACTCAAAGCTCAGTTTATGATGTTTAATATGAATAGTTACTAGAAACACTTTAAAGAAAAATGTTTTTCAAATTTAAATAATTTTGAAATTGTTTTCTTTGGAAAATAAAAAGGTATTTTGAAAGTTAGAATTATTTTGAAAATTCCCCTCTCTAAATTTAAGTTTGCGTTAGTTCTCTTCGGTGAGGTCTTCTTAGATTTGAGTTTCAATCGTTCGGAGACTCATTATCGAATTTTTGAGAGTTAGGGAAAATGAAAAATAAAAGTTAAGTGAAGTGAATTAATGAATTGATTTGAATCAAATATTGTGAATATCTACAAAATAATAATTGTGAAATAAAATGATATTTCAATTTAGTTATAGCCAAGAGGATAATTAAACTATAACTTGAGAATTTGATTCTGAATTCTTTTGAAAATTAATTTCAAATGTTTTGAAGAACGATTTAGTGAATGAATGGATTATAAGTATTTAACTTATAAATGGACTTTTGGTATATAACTGAGTTATATAAATTGAATTGAAATGAATTAATAAAAAAGATTTATAAATTGAAGTTTTATAAATAGAAATGGAATCTGTGAAGATTGTTTATAAGTTCGAAATCAATTGAATTTGATAAGTAAATTGTTGTAGCTTATTAAAGGAGATATATTCATGATTTTGGACAGCGAATTATCCTTTAAGTTAAATATTGTGATAGTAAATGTTGTTTGGGAATTTTATCCACGATTTTGGACAGTGGATAATCCTTTAAATAAAAAGTGTAGAAACACTGAATTGAATAGATAAGTATATTCACGATTTTGGACAGTGAATATATTATTGAATAAAACAGATATGTTTTAGGTAAAATGATTGAATAATCCAACCTCTGCTAATAAGAATTGCAAATATTGATAGGAAACTTCGAAAACACCTTGTTAATTATAATGGCGAAAACCGAAGCACAAAAAGCAGCACGCCGTGAACGAAGAGCAATTGCTCGTAGAGAAGCAGAAGCGAGACGTGCGGAAATTGAAAGGAGATTCAGTGAAAGGCAAGCACCTGGTCCATATGATGAGGATATTTGCTATCGATGTCATAAAAAGGGGCATTATGCCATTAAGTGCCGAGTAAGGAGAAAGAAAAGGAATGTGGATGACCGGTTCGCTCGTCCTGAGATTGTGTGTTTTAAATGTCCGGAGAAAGGGCATTTTCTTAGTCATTGCCCTAAAGTGAAAAGGAAAAAGTGCGTACTCAATTTACCCGTCGATAGATTGACAATCTACTACCATTGTCGTCAGTCTGGACATATAGCCAGAAACTGCACCGAAAGACAACAGGGAAAGCAAGCTATAGCCCGACCAGCTAGAGCGAAAAGTGCTAAGGTGATAGATAAGGATGGAAACATCTCATATTTTTGCAATAACTGTAAGGAGTGGGGACATGTGGATTTTGAACGTGTTAATTCTCCTTTAACACAACATGAAATTGTGTTATCCGAAGATGAAAGTTTGGCAAAGATGCATACTATCGGACAAGAAGTCGTTAGTCCTTAATTATTCTGAATCTTAAACCAATCGATATATTTTGTAATACTATCCTTTGTAATCCACAATCTTTTGTGTACGTCTTTTAAAAGTATTAAGCTATGTAAAATTTTGTACGGAGGAAATATTTGAATGAAATAGCATCTTGGGAAGTGATATTATGGAAGAAAGTTTAATTGTTGATTTAACGGTATGAATCAAACTAGTTTGATGTGAAGTTTATATTCCAAGTTTAAAACTATTGCCTAAAATAGTTAATATGGAAATATAGATCTAAAGGAACCAATTCGATGAATAATTTACTAAAGAACTAGTTGATTATTTTTGAAATAGAAAGCAAATGTAAAGTTCAAATGAAATTTAGATTTCAAATTTGAAGTTGTCAACAGGATAATCCATTATAGGTTTAATAAATTCAGTGATGAATTTGAATTTAAACGTGCGGAAAATTAAATTAAGTGAAAAACTTAATATTGAAAAGTTTGAAATCGGTTTAAAACTAATACTATGAAAAGTATGAAGAATTCAAACTATGAATTAAGTTGAAGTTGAAAAAGTTAATAGTTTTAAAGATGTTTTAAAATGCATTAACTATCGAATACATAGATTTCAACATTAAATTGTTGAAATAGGCGTTTCGAGAAATAAGGAAATGGTGGACTATAACACTGTTGTTATAGTAAATGGTTTCCGGAAGGAAATGTTGTTTATAGTATTGGGATTTATATATCTATTTTAAATTCGAATCCCTATACTAGTGATTTTGAGTTGTCGTAACGATGTTTTACGCAACATTCGTTTTAACTCAAATAAATGTGTTTAAAAGAATGATTTCCTTAAAGAGTGAAATATATACTTAATTTTGATTCAAGTATATTGAATATTTTCCAAGTTGAAAATAAAAGAATTTGTGAATTACTTATTATTTAATAAGTATGGAAATGTTTTCCAATATGAAATGAAAGGTTTGAAATTTTATCTTTTAAAGATAAATTGAAAAAAAGGAGTATTTGAAATTAGTTTCAAATGGCTAAGTGTGAAAATTATATATCTTGTAAAGATATTATTTTGAGAAATGTGAACAATTAGTTCAACTTGGAAATCTTCCAAAGAAGATTGAATCGTGAGTAAAATTGAGTTTAACTTTGACACCAAAAACAATATAAGTTGAACTTTGAATTTTGGATAGTCGATTGGGATTGTATGTCTAACATTGTGAATTGATGACATAGCATTTGATCTCTATTAAATATATATCTTTGGTGGCGAAGAATTTATTCTTTTAGCTTAACACCCTTCTCTGAGACGTACGAGCTTAGAGGTTATATATCGATAGACATCAATTATGTGTTGAGAATTGACGATGTAACGTGAAATCCAAATCGAATGTGAAGTCGATAATGAATTGGATTATAAATGTGAATTAGGTTTGAGATAACCTTAAATTTTCAAATCGATTTAGAGAAAAAATTTAAACGTGATGGAAAATTTAGAATCCTCTATTTGTGATGAATGTGAATTAAGTTTTCGTAACTTATATATGTGAATATAATCGAAAACTATCAGTTTGGAAAGTCATTATTATGAAAATCCTGTGTAAGTTTACATAGGTATGATAAGTACGAAATGTGAAATGAAGTATTATATGTATATGACATATGTTTTCTAAAAACTGAGGATATGGAAATGTACCTTCCATTTATTATTTGTGAAGGTGATTGGAACTCGGTGGAGTGTCCATTGGAAATCGTAGCTACGTAGAATTCCATTAGTGGAATGTCCATTGGGACTGATATGATATCCCCCACGATGGATCATCGTGTTTGGGATTATGTGAATTGATGCTGGCATAATTCGTGGGGCGTGATGCCTACAGTTACAAGCGATTCGACTGAGATAGTGGCGCAACCGCCGAGTAAACTGCGATCTGGAAACCGAAGCGAAATTCGAGGGGCGTGATGCCTAAGGCTACGAGCGATTCTACTGAGATAGTAGCGTAACCGCCGTGTGGACCGCGATCTAAGGCGACAACCATGGCGAAATTCAAGAGTGATGAGAAATCTAAGGTTACAAGTGATTCTACTGAGATAGTAGCGTAACCGCCGGGTAAACTGTGATCCATGGGGAAAAGTGCTTTCCATATCCATTTTTAAAATAATTTTTTAAAAAAGTATTTTCACTGGGAGTTGAAGCAAGTATGTTTAGTACTTGGAGATTTTTAGTCTTGCGCCTGGCCAGCGTATGCCTAATGTCTGTAAGAACGACGATGGACTTGTTAAACTTCGAGTTATCAAGTATTTTCAAAACTTTAAATAGAAAATCAATAATCTGAAATTAGAATTACATAATTCTAACTTAATGAATTAAGGAAGAAGATTTTAAAAATATCTTGAAAGCACACAGCTTTGGAAATGATGTAATATGCAAATATTTAGCATGAAAGGTTTCAAGTTTAAAAATTTGAGCTTTGTAAGTCAAAAAAAATTTGGTAAAAGACTTTTCTGTCTTGATTATTGAAATTGATGAACAAAACTAGTGAGATAAAATAAATGGAATGAATCCTATAATTATTTGTGAGTTTGAAACTTGATAAAATTGTGTAGGGTATAAATATCGGTGAGATTTTAGCAATCATTTTTCCTAACTTATAATTTCGGGACGAAATTCTTTTAAGGAGGGAAGATTGTAACAACCCAGAATTTTAAACAATTTAATTTGTGAATATTTAATTTATTTTAAATATTTAAATGATGATTTGACCTGAATTTCAAATTATCAGAATAAATTGGCGATTAAATATTTGAATTTAATCTATTTAAAGTTGAATAGAATTTGAATTTAACTTTGGAGTTTGAAATTGAATATTGAATTGGTATTTAAAATTTGAACGAATGAGTAGGAATAATAATTTGGATTTTTGAGAATTATTATTTATGTAAATTTATAAATCGATGTTTAGTTATAAATAACAATTTTCTTTAGCTTAAATAAAAAAAAGGAATAAAATTTTAATCAATATAAAATAAATTGAGAAACACGTTAATATAAATTTATGTTTGATAAATGAACTGCAAAACGTTTATATGTTTATTTAAGAAAATAATTTACAAAACAAATTGAATTTAAAAGGGAAAAAAATATATAAAAATAAACATAAAATAAATAAATAAAAAAATAAACAAAATAATAAGACATGTTTCCTCCCCTAAATCAACGCCATTATTTATGCCCAAATTCGTGCCTTCAAACACGCCTTTTTCCACGCAAATTCACGTTCTCCTCTGCATAATACACGAACCCCTTTCCTCCATCACTTCAGAAATCGAACGAAAAAAAAAGAAACGAAAGAAATAAAAATGGCGGCCTCCTCTTCGTCGTTTATCAATTAGGGCTCGTTCAAATCAAAGGCGCCGGCTTCAAATAGTTCGATCGATCGACACCTTCTTCGCCTCGCTCGCGACCGCGCCAGGCAAAGGTGAGTGATCCCCTCACTCACATCTAATTTCATCCTTCAGTCATTCGAGTATCTTTTTAGATGTTGATGATTTTTTATCTATCCTGGTTCGTCTTCTTGTTTTACAAGGCTGTGATGATTTTTTTGCTGTGATGATTTTGTTTATATAGGATTTGAATCCCTGTTTTCTCGTTCGTATAAAAATTGGGCTTCGGCAATTTGATTTTGTTTTAATTTAACATTGCTTCGATTTTGGCTTTGCTGGCCACCACGATGTCGACTTATGACTCGTTCAACTTCGACTTCGATTTTGAAATAGTATTTTGACTTCGCCAATTTTTATTTTTCGTGAATTGCTGGCCTTGACTTGGAACTTCATTGACTAGTACAAGTGTTGTTGCTTGATCGTGTGCCATTGAGCCTTGCTCGAATTTGCCACTACCGTTTTGATTCTCTAAACTGCTGCTTTAAATTCTTTGGCATTCTATTTAATTCTAAATGGCCTTCGGCCATTTTGACTATTGAAACCCGCTGCTTGTTTATTTGGAAACTGCAGTTTGAAATCTCTGTTGGTCTTTACCGCTACTACATTGTGACTATATGTTGTGTTGCTTCGAGTTTGAAATGTCCTCTATCTGTACATTTGTATTATTGAACACTTGAGTTGTTCCACTGTGCACGGTTGTATGTTGTGCTATTCTTGTGTTTGTTTTTTTTAACTATGGCATTTGTTTTGATACAACTACTGTTAGTTGCATCCATGTTGATGCCAATTGCCTCTGCTGTGTAGCTAGTCAATGTGTTGCACTATGCTATGCTGTGTCACTACTTCACTATCATTTTGTTGACATTAGTTGAACCAGCCGCATGTTTGGTTCTTATGAACCTAGTATGACACGAGCTTTGCCTCTATTTTCACTGTGCAGTTGTGTTCCCTTATCTTTGAGCTTTTGACAGTCATGTCTAATTTGAGAACAATTGTATTGTTTTGAAAGTGCTGTTGTTTTATATTTGGACTTCATTGATTTTCCATTTCGTATAAATTAATACTGGAATTGGTCATTTGTGTTTACTGCCATTGGTAACTTGATTTTTTTTTTTACAATAATTTGTTATCATCACACGAGACAGTCTGCATGCCTGTCTCATATAGCAATTGGATTTGGTCGAGTTGCTTGGTTCACTGCAACCATATTATTATAGTATATTGCTTGAGTCTGGGTTCATTTTGAGCTTGAGATGCTTAGTTAAACTCTTGTCCACTGATTCACTGCATACATATATAAATACATATATGCTGAGTACTTCATGCTTTTGTTCTCGAGTCATCATGTAAGTTTGTTATTGCCCTGTGTCCTGTTATTTGCTGGGCCTGGCTGTGTTACCTTGCCTTTAGTGCACTGTCCAGTTCATTAAGTCGTTCACTTTTGCCTTCGTGAACATTGTAGTTGATTATGAATTTAAGTTTCATATCTACATCTATATATGCATTCATTCTTGCACTGTCCAGATTTATAGTTGCATATATTATCTTTTGTGCACTTGTCACTATAGTCTGGGTTCATTGATGACTTTCTTGCTTTGTTTCACTTGCTTTTCTCCTCTCTGATTATGGCTGGTCTGGTAATACGTTTGGCATCGTCATTGACTGTGTACAATGAGTTCAGACCCTTGCTTGTCTGCATTGCCTCATTTGAAATTTTGGGTTTATGATGGCACTGTGTTGTAGTTACTTTGTCACCTGTTATTAAAATCTGCATATATGTACATGCATACATGTGTATGTTTGTGTACATATATGGCTGGACTTGTACCAAGCTTGAATTATTTTTGCTGTGCATTTGTAGTTGAGTTTGGTTCAGTTGTATGTGTTCAAACTTCATGTTGGGCTGCAGTGGCTCTTGTATAATTATCCTCATGCATTTAAGTGCACTTCGGTTTTATTATATATTCTAGTTAGTGGAGCCATCTGTACGTATAAGTGCAGCATATATATATACGTGTGGATAAAAAAAAATGTAGGCATATATACCCCTGTATGTGTGTATGCATGCATAGTTGGATCTATACTGGTGTTCCATCTGCTGCATTAACTTGATATTATATATTCAATGTTGCAGATGTCCTTGATCACTTTGAAATTCATTTGTTGACTTGTAGTTTACATACTTGTTGACATCTCTGATTTTATTTTGGGGTTTGAATCACGACTTGATGGAGTTGCTGTCAGTACTATTGGCACTGACTTCATCTTGTCTGCACTTTGATGGTCTGGTTGCCCTGTGCACATTTGTGTGTATACTTGAATCTGGGTTTGTTGCCTTGATCATTTTGACTTCAGATGTATAGTTGCATTCCACTTGAATTCGGTTGTGTTTAAATTTATGCTCGACAGTTTTAAGTGGTTTCATGTGGATCTTGTGGTGGCTGCGTTTTGATTGCAGATTCGCCCTTGTGTCCAAGTAATGACTGCAGTTTCATTTTTATGGAAATTTTGCACTTGTTGAAATGTACAGTAATGAGTTTTATGGAAACTTGTTTTATTTCACAAGTTGTTGTGGCGAGGCAGCGCACGCGTGCGTGCCCTGCAGCCACGTAGTATCGACATTTTGAATCGATATTTGAACCTTCATTGATTTTGGTTCGTTGACTTTTTTTGAGTACGTCATCACGATAGTGGCGAGGCAGTGCACGCAAGCGTGAACTGCAGCCACGGAGTTGACATTTTAAATGTGGCGAGGCCGTACGCGCGTGTGTGTACTGCAGCCCTACCAAATTTAACGTTTAAATTGATGTTTCCTTTGATGAAAATTGTTTTATGTTGCCAATTCAATATATTTTGAATCGATTTTGATGATTTTGTTGTTAATTGCCGTTTAGGCAAATTTTGATTGTTTTCTAAATGATCTTCATCAATAATCCCTTCATCTATCTCATGGATAATTTGAATCTGTTGAATTGTTGTTTAACACTGTTAAGTGTTATATTTACCGTTATCCGATTACTTGTTAAAGGATCGGATATGTAAATTTATATTGACTGTCGTCTAATTGTTGTTTGATTATTATTGCTTCTATGCACTAATAACTGAGTTTGAATTAGACTGACCTGTGTATTATTTTCTTTTGAATATAATACTCGGGTCAGACCGAGTATTTTTACAGCTTCAAGATTTTCAGGCCGCGAAGTTAGAAAGGGTTGGGGAAAGCACTCCACTAAAGTTTTTCTAGAAACTTTTCTTGTACTTAATGAAAATAAATTTGTTCCGCTGTATAAAATTTAATGCAATGTACAAAATCTGATGTATGTATGTAAAAAAAATTCATTTATGAATAATGTTATGATTATTCTGTGATTCTGTGGCTGTTTCTGTTTAAACTCTATAAACTGACTAACAATCCGTCATTTTGAACGTTTCGAGTTGGTTTAATTACCGACTAGAGGCGGTCAGAGCGGCGGGTCATTACATTTTTGTACGTTCTTGGTTTTAGTCAAATAGGAAAATAGAAGGTTAATGTGAGAAAAAAGGAAGGATCCAAAGTCTCTTAGGGTTCCTAAGGTCTCTTAGTTTATTAAGGCGCTCATTGGTCTAAAACAAACCCAATAAGACTCTGCCAAAAAAATAGAACATTAATATACACTGCAAATGAAAGAAATAAGCTGCAGGTTATTCAATAATTAGCAAATTAAGGTGCAGAGAAAAAATAAATGTCACGTTTTATTTTGAAAGCTTCAGGCATTAATAATGCATAATGAAATATACGTAGAAATGGAAAAGTTAGCAGACCAAAGGAAAGTGAATTTTTATATATGCGAAAATGAGGTGGCAAGAATTAAATGCAAACTAAAAGTCCGGGCTTATGTATTAAACAAAAGGAGAAATGAACGGATTATGTATTGATAATGAGATAACAATTTTAAAATGTACATGCAACAATAAATAACAAAAGAAATGAAGGGCTATGTACATCGCACAACCTTTTAAAAATTCAATATGTGAAACGTAACCAAATTAAATTTAACTTAAATAATATCAAATTTGTAAAAATTTAGTTTTTTTCTTAATCTATGCATAATAAATAAAATTACCATAAAAATAAAAACCTTCAATTTGGTTTTCTCAAAATGATCTTTTATTTCCATTAAAACATCCTTTTTGTTTAACATAAAAGGTGCATTTCTTTATTAAATCTATTAATTCCAATCAACGTTTTCTTCCCTTCCAATTGAAATATTTCAATTACATTAATTACAATTACTTACAAAGTTAAATTTCAAAACAGACAACTAAAATGGGTGAAAACTAGAATAATTTTTTTCTATAGTCATTTGAACATGTTTATAAATTTGTTGTTTATGCAGAAGCGCAATAAATAACTTACTTAAATAAATTATTTTCCTACTCTTGTAATCCATCTATATGCTAAAACACAGTTCAAATATATATATATTTCTTCCTTTAAATCAATCATTCTATTCGTTATTTTAATGAAATTAAACCTACATTCACAAATGAAATATTCCTTTTATTTGATATAAATGTTCTTTTCATTAAACCAACTTTCTTATATTTTCACAAAACATAAGCTACGTTTAATTACACCTATTAATTTACATTTTTTTGTCCTCTCTATCATTAATTGAAATTAATCAATTACATTAATTAATTGTTTACAAAGGTTAATTTCAAAATGGACAAAATAAATGAAATAAGAAAAAGAACGATTATTTCCTATCAAATTGTCATTTAAACATATTCATGCACTATTGGATACAAACAGGGGTTATACGTTTCATACCAAATAATAGTTTCTCATCTTTGCAATCAATCTGTCAACTACCAAACAATTAAAATAAATAAACATAGGATTTCTTTTTTAATAAATAAACATGTATTATTCCGTATTAACATTTATTATTCCAAAAATTGGAAATTTACATTTAGACAATTATTAATATCATTCAACCATTGTTATTAAAATACACATTAAAATTTGTTATCATCCTTATATTATTCCAAACATATATCATTAAAAGAAATTTTAATTAAGCTCATGACTTGCATTATAGTTTAATTTGTATCAAAAAAATCATAATTTTTTTCCTAACAATTTTATTCAAAAATCTTATTTAATTTAATACTTTTAAATGTTTAAAAGTAAGGGTCGTTACAATCTCCCCCACTCAAAACTTTTCGTCCCCAAAAAGAAACAAGAAGGAATCCAAAAATCTGTTATATTTTATTTAATTAGTCAATTTATAAACAATTTAACTTACATATTTAAGTTTAATAAAATTTGAAAATAACTCAAATTCTGCAAAAAAAATCTAAGTCTTAAATTTTTGAAAAAATTCGGCAGAGTCTCCTTTGCGTGGATACGTCCGGATAATAGTGATATCAAAAATTACAATATATACATCATATTTCAATAAAAGTCATTCCAAACCATGGAAAAACAATATAATTTCGTTATAAAATCGTAATCAGAGAACGTACCTATTTGTCGGTCAAACAAAGTTTAATTTATGAAACCAAAAGCAATAGTTATTGCTTCCGTAAACCTGTACCTCACTTAAATCAAAAAAAGTGAGAATTATGTACAAGAGAAATATTTAAGTTGTTGCAATCAATAGAAAAACAAACCAACACAACATAACAATACACACTTGTAAACAAAACCATGCAATCATCATATGAAACCAAAGTAATCAATCATACATCCATAGCAACCAAAATCAATGGTTTGTTTAGTTTAGAAACTTTTAATCGTGCAAGGTGATGAATAAACTATCAAGTGTGTCCTACGCTCAACAATCTTAGATAATTACTTAATAGATTATCCATACAACCTTAAACAATTAGAAGTATCCATTCCCAAACATCCCATAAGCCAAAACAATCAAGAATTTCAATATTTACGTTTATTCAATTGATTACCTTTCACATCATTATTTTCCATTTATTTATTTTCATTTATTCATACAATGTCTTTGCTTACTTTTATGGACTTATATAAATTATTTCATGATATCAACTTATGTTCATAACATTTCTTATTCATCAGAATTTTTATTTATAGAAATAATTCCATTAAACACTTCCATTACTCAAGTTTTACTAGTACAATATTCCATTACATGTTCCAATTTAACATTACAACTTTTAAACATTTCAGGTAAGTTATATATATGTTTATAGAATGTAATTGAACGTTATACAAATTTACCTTATTCATTTTAGTTAACAAAATGTTCAACGTCTCAGATGTTGTAATTTACAAGTTACAAATTTCCAATTTCTGATATATTTCATTAATCATTTAGCATCTAATTTTCTTATTTCTCATTTTAGAAGTTCCCAATTATTAATATAGTCAAGATTTCATTCATTACCATAATTGAACTCTATAATTTATAGAAACTTGAGAACTAAACTCCTAGTTTGTTTCAAATCATATGAAATTATATATATATACACACACACACTCATTGCTTTATATATCCAATCACATTTTTAAATTAAAATTAAGATTTTTTTTATCAAAACAAAGGTGTAGTAAAACTACTACAGTGGCCTTCCCACTTTGAAAGTTGAAAATGAACGTCGATGATGTATGCACTCATCACCTAAATTATTTTCCAACGACAAAAGAGGGACGCACAGAACTTATTTCAAAACATTTTTTCCCCAAATCACATTTAAGAACATTTATCCAAAATACTTCCCAATAATACTAGTATTATATTACAAAATCCTTTGAAAACAAATTTCAACCCCGGAACTTAAGTTCTCAAATTTCCAATTAAATTCGTTTTATTTATAAATCTTATTTTGTAATTAATTATTCGTAAAATTTAATTTCTATCAAAAAATATATCACATACAACTATTGGTGCTTCGATATCAAGTAAATATTCATAAACATACTTCCAAATAGTAAATCCAATTTATTTTCAAGCATACCACTAAAATAAATTTCCTAAATCATTTAATATCTTTAAAATTATACATTTAAAGAAACTTAAATAAATTTTACATGAAATATACATTTGAAAACTTCATTTGCAAATCAGTCATCTTTAATACTTTAACACTTTTCAAAAATTTCGTTCGTAAAATTCCTTGCTTAATTTATAAATACCATTTTTATAAATCTTAAATAACATCTTTATAGATATATGTAAACTATTTGAAAATAATTATTTACATCTTTACTTATATTTAAAATTGGTTATTGAAAACCTTAAATCCATTATTTACAAATTTATCAGTTTTAAATCTCAAAATTCTTTTTAAACATCTTTAATAAATCAATAATCATTTACTTTAAATATGTTTTATTGAATTAATAACTTCTCACAATATTTACAACTTTGATAATTAACTATTAAACCAAGTTGTACATAAATAAACAATATTTTAAACAAGTTAGAAGCATTTAGAAAAAGAAAAAAAAGTGACCAAAATCTCATTTATATAATACTTTATAAAAATACTTTTATAACTCGATGTTTTAACAAGTTTATCCTCGTTCTTGCAGACTCTGGTCAGGCGTTGATCAGGCACAAGGCCAAGTAGTTAGTAGACTTGTTTCAACCTCCAGTGAAAATACTTAAAAATATTAAAAATAGATATGGAAAGTACATTCCCCCATGGATCACAGTTATGCAATGGTTACGCCGCTATCCCAACGGAATCAATTGTAACTGTAGGCATCTCGCTCATCGACTTACGCCGTGGTTGATAGATAGTAGCTACGCAGTGGTTACGCCACTATCCCACCGGAATCACTTGTAGCTATAGGCATCCTACCCGTCTAATTACGCTATCCAACAACATCAAATGAATATAATAAGTAACCGACCAAAGTGTTCCGATAAATGACCCACCAAAGGGATTCGACAAATGACCCACCAAAGGGGTCCAATAGAAGGTACTTCCCATATCATTTACTTCAAAATATATAATACTATACATAGTACCCTTTCAGAATCATAACTTCAAATATGTTACTTATATAAATTGCATTATATATAAGATTTCATTTTCGAATAGAGTAGTTTCCAAAATCAACTGTTTTCAAAATCACCTTATACTTACATAAAGTCCATCTGATACAAGAATCAAAATTTTCCTAAAATCAATTACGCTGCATGAATAACCATATGCGATTGAACATCTTTGCTTTATAAAAGGTTTTTAATTTGGATAATTTTTCTATGTAAAAATCGTTTTGAGAAATAGTTTTGTATATAAAATATTTTCGTAAAATAGTTTGTAAAATAGTTTTGTAAATAGAATAGTTTGTAAGATAGTTTTGTAGATAATAGTTTGTCCGTAAAACAGAATAAAATAGTTTTGTAGATTGAATAGTTTGTAAGATAGTTTTGTAAATAAAATAGTTTATATAATAGTTTGTATGTAAAATAGAATAAAATAGTTTGTTTAAGAAAAATAAAATAAAATATTTTTGTAAAATGGTTTTAAATTAATAGTAGTTTTGCATAAAAGAAAACTTACAACTTAAATTACAAAAATATCCAACCCAACCACTTTTAATTTGAACGTCAAAACATATCAATAATATTAGAACATAAGATGTACATATGTCATCATTTCGCAGAGTCACGTTCGATCGCTCAATCGAGCACACAAGTTCACTTTCGAACTAATATTGTCCATTCGACTTCCCAAATGCAGACTTCAATATGGTTTCTTAACTAGGAACCATCATTCTTCTTGCATAGCCATATACTATGATAGAGAACTCTAGAATCGAACAAAAAATCCATATCAAATATACGCCATCAAGAATCGAATGAAAAATCCCAACACAAAGTGGAGTAATTCACATAGAACTTGTGTACTCAAATCCCAAAAAAATAATTTTTATGAATAAAATAATATACATACAACTTATGTAATCATTCCTATTTGTTTCATCATAATTACGTTCAATTAAATTCATTTTTAATCTCATCGATTAACACAAATATCACTTCATACTTTAATATTTTTTCAAAGAATTTATCCATTTAATACAAAACAATAATATATTCATTCTTATAATATTGCTTATATTTCTCTTCAATTTAAATTACATTCATTTCACATGTTATATTTCTAACAACCCTAGATTTTGACTATATATTTAAATTTGACTTTATTTCATTTTGAAATTATTTTAAATTTGTTTTATTTGTGTGATATCATTTTTAAACATTTTTAAAATGATAATACAATTTTTCCAAAATTTACTGTATTTATTTCCTATTTTTAAAGGCTATTTTCTAATTTTCTGCCCTTTTTTCATTTTAAATTTATTTATTTTATTTTAAATTTGTTTCATTTGTGAAAATTCATCTCTAAATATTTTTAAAATAATAATAAAATTTTTCCAAAAACTACTGTGTTGATTTCCTATTTTTAAGGGCTGTTTTCCCATTTTCTGCTATTTTTTGCATTAAAATTTTATATTTAAATTAAATTTTAAATATTTATTTTGTGAATATATTTGTATTTTATGTTATTATTTATGTTTAAAAATAATTTACAAGCTTATATGAATTTTCTAAAAATTATTTCATTTAACTTCAAATTTTGCTAGTCTAGTTCACTGTTTTAACTATTTTCCTTAATTTTACTTTACATAATTGATAAATATGATATATATTTGTATATTTGTTAAAAATTTCGCAATCTTATCTGATATTATTATCATTTCAGCTGCATAAATTTATGTAAATAATAAAAGGTAAATTGAAAGGGTTTGTGACCTTTTGTTTCCTATGGCTTTTGATTTTCCCACCTTTTCACATTTTAACTTACTTTTGCCATCAATTAGCCATGACTACTCACATAATTCAGCTGTTTACCTCCATTCTTCATTCACATACATCTTTTTCCTCCTTCCTGATAAAAATTTCGGCCTCCTCTTGATTGATAAGTTGGGTAAAATTCTATTTCCTTTTATCTTCTTTTGTTCACTTATGTTGATTTTTCTAGTTTGATTTTGCACTTGCTTCACCTCATGTAGGTTCAACCATGCCACCTTGCCGCCTAGCCGCCTCCACCACCTGATGACACACCACCAGCACCTCCTCCTCCCTAGCCCCCCAACCAATGAACCCCCTTGGTGATGCATATCCGCAAAAGTTTCAAAACACCCTTCATATTAACCTAGCCGAGCACTAGCTTCCACATCCACCACTTCCACCAACCATGGCCGCCCCTACTCCACCACCACCACCTCCAGCACCCATGGCCACACCACCACAGTGGACCTCACTCCGCTGGCCGTGGCACCTAGGGCGTTGGCCGAGCCCAATTCATGGCCCAAAACCCATGTGTATGCATGATTTTGTGTTCTTGCCATCACCCACCTTTACACCATCACTCAAACTCACGTTAGGCCGACCTTAGCAACCCAGACTGACCCTAAATCATTGTCTTAGACCTGTACTCTACCTCTGGCTGAGCTTATGAGATGTCGGAAGCAAGTGCAAAGCACTTCAGCTTTGTTTTATGAAGTTATTTCCAGCATCGTTTATCATATTTTTGGTCTGAAATCTTATAATTGTTATATTGTTTGTTTGATTTGTATTCAAGGGAACTAATCCTTGGCTCCCCCATTTCGTATCTATATCATGCTTTTGTGCTTGTGTAGATCCCATTGTGCAATTCGTCGTTGTGTCATCAGCTCAAAACAGTGAGTAAATCTCACCAGACTAATATGTACTTATGTAGTGATAAACTGACATCACCTGAATCTGTAAATGTATATCATCCTGTTATAACTGCTATATCATATTCATATGATGTTCACACCTATATTTACACCTGTTATATCATATGTTACTGTTATTTCATGCTATTCTGTTACTTTCATCAGTTTATCACACTGCAAGTTCCCTGTAGACTAGAATCACTATGGGTTGAAATGATCATACCCGAACGGAATTTAGAATATGAGAAAATCGTTATGGGCTGAAATGATAGGCCTGAATGATTTTCAATTATTTTCTTTTACTTGGGATTGCGGGTTTGAAATGATCAAACCCGGGTTTTCTTTGTAAATTACGCGTTGAAATGATATATTACCCATATCACTTTACCTAGGCTAGAAAATGAAATACAGACCCGTTGTTAAAATATATTTTTCTTAATTTTTTTAAAATATTTTAGAAATGTAAATATTATAATATTTTGATTAGATTTGATTAGAAATGACTTTTGTAAAGCATTATTGATTTTCTGAAAATTTATAAGTGAAATAAATAAAGGGTAAAGTTAGAAATCTGAAATGTAAGTTATTTTGGAAATTATAATTTGGTGATCAATGGAATTTAAATTAAACATGAAAATATGATAAATTTATGATATTTTGAATCAAATGAATTTAAAATCATTTTGTAATACATTAATGATTTTTGAATAAAGTTAAATGTGAAATTAATGAATATTTATGTTGAAATTTTGAAATATAACTAAAACTGGAATTTTGTGAATTTGGCTTAAAAGTGAATTTTAAGTTAAGTAAATAAAAATGAAATTATTTGAAAATTTTAAAATTAAGTGTTAGTTTAAATTTAATTTAATGAATTTGGAATTTTATGTTGGAATTTAATAAGTGAATTATTATTAAATTTTGATTTTTGAATGGAGATTTAACTTTATAAAATCATGAATATAAGGGTATTTGAATGATTGTTTAAAAGTGAAATTATATGATTTTATAAGTTAAAAATGATTTAAATAAAAATAAAATTATTTGTGAAATTATACTGAATATTTGAAGTTAATTAACTGCATTTCAGAAATGCTATTAATTCTAATGTAAATGATAACACAGCATTTGTAAATGCTGTAGTTGATAATAACGAACCAAATGGCTAAGTTTAATTAAAGGCTATCATAGAATTTTTGTAATGTTATAATTGTTGAATTTAACTAAGTTTTATTTGAAACTAATGTAACCCTATCACAACATTTTTTTGTGCTATCTTTTGTTAAATTGAACTGTTTTGAATGTAACTTTCTGTAGCAATTTCTAAATGCTGCAAAAGTTGAATTTTCATCGGTTTTAATAAATTAAGTGGATAAATGAATTTTGAAAGACTAAAATTTTGTAAATTTAATTATTAAATATAATAACTTCATTTTATAATTTAAAATGAAGTAATTTGTTTTGAAATATAAACTATTTTGAAATGTGTTTTCTTATGGTATTTAAATTAAATAAAAATTAATGTGGTTTGGAAGATATTATATTTTTGATATTTTGAAATGGATTTTGAATGATATTGAATTTTGAAATGATATTTGATTTTGAAGTATAAAATACCATTTTGAAATTTTAACCACGGGATGTATTTAATTTATAGTTTAACTGATTCTTAAAGGATGGGCGATCCCAAGCATCCTTTAAGTTATTGTGTACTTCTACTACAGTTCACTTGAGTTGGTTTACATTATATAAGTATATATTGTCCTGACTCGAGTGTTTTGTGTTTTACTTTACGCTCAGGTCAGCCTGAGTATTCACAGCTTTGGATTCTCTTTCTGGAGCTGGTCTTTGCTGGAGTTTCTGCTTATCTACATTTATATATACTCTCTGTTTCAGCTGTTCTAGTTTATCTCATGTATTAGTGAACTTCTATGTACTTGGGATTTCTATTATGTTGTTTTCAGACTGTATTATGTATTCGGTTTGAGACTCTGCCGTAGTAGCTTCATGAACTACTATGTATTTTATTTCCGCTGCGAGTTATTCTGATATTTTTGTGTCTGTGATTCTGTGATTGTATTTCATTTGCTCCAAATTTATTTACAACGCGGTATTTTGAGCAATTCAAGTCCGACATGTGCGGATGCGAATGGCTGAAAATATCGAGTTGTTACAATATTTCTCATTTAATACTACATTTATTTGCAAATCATTTCATAAGGAATTTTCTTAAGTTCATAACCAATTTATAAAAGCTTAATTCCTTTTTATAAGACATTTTTCTGGTTTAAAGTTATCACAACTTTATTTATAACCATTTATTACAACATCCAATTATTTTAACAATTTACAAGACATGGCTTTATTTATAATAATTTCACTTTTGTTCATATTTTCTTATCCCATTTAGTTTCACCTTTACTTTTCAATTTATTTATGACACCTTTCATAAATTTAATAAAGTTCATAACACTTTTTTTTATCAATTACAGCTTTTCCTTAATTATAGTTTCGATTTAAACATGCCAAGGATTAAAGTTCACACTTGTATATTATTACATTACATTCCAATAATGTATACAACAATTCTATTCATTTACTAACATAGATATAATAATTTAACCTTGTTTCACTGGTTTTCAATTTAAGGTTACCAAATTCAACTACATAATTCAATAAAATTTCTACATTTCAACTCATATGTTAATTCAGAAGTTTTGACTATTCCAAATATCCAGATATCCAGATATTCCATTTAATTTCAATAATTGAAACTACCAATCAACAAACAATACTATTCATAACCAAACATTTCAATTTCATAACCAAATATCCTAATCATTCATTTTATTCTCTTTGATACACCATTACTAAACTAGTGTTTAGTCCATAAATTAAATCAACAATAATTAACCAATGCTTGTAAGCTGACAAAAAATCAACTAATCAATAATTAATGATAATTACTAAATATTACCATTTCATATATCAAACACATTATTATAAAAATTTATTCCTTTATATATCATATAATTTTAGGAAAATTATTCCATTTCAAAACATATATAAAACCCTTTTAATAACACTAACAAATATGTGCTCGCGTATACATATACTCAAACAAACTCATTCTTGGATATCACTACCCTATCTCTAATGAGTTAACCCCAATAGGCTAAGGTATGTCTAAACCAAAGCTCTGATACCAACTGTAACGACCTACCTTTTTGAACGGTTTAAATCGACAATAAACTACACATGTTTAATTCAATCCATTCAAAAGGGAATTGTTAACAGGGTAAATAAGAAAAAAAGAAAAGAAGGAAAAATGAAACACAAAATCTCGCAGCAGAATAACAAAATATAATAATCAAATAAATAGTTCATGAAGCTATTTTACAAATAACATGTGATTACACTTCTACAATTCAAGTCGGAGTTATACATACATCAAGAATAAACAAATAATGTGGTAGAATACAAGATGTAGTGGAATAATTATAATAAATAGTAATAATAATATACTAAATCTTCGTCTTCGTCCTCAAGAAAATAGTCTTTAATGCATTGAAAAGCTCAGACTGACCCGAGTGTAATGAAAACAAAACATTTCAGTCAGAACAAAAAGATCTTATGTAAGTCATGTAAAATAAAATCTAAGTGCAATTGCTTCATAGATGTTATGGGATTTTCCATCTCCTATCAAGTGTACAACGTGAATATAATTATTAAAAGATTTCAAGTAATTCAAGGTATCAATTTTAACCACTTTAATTTAAAAAAATTGATGTTTAACTTATACCTTTTAAATAATTCAATTCCAATACATAATCCAAATTAAAGAAATTGTATGGATGTATATATCGTTTCAACCACCATCTAAAATTAAAATGTCCAAGTCAACGAAAACCGCTCGGGTTTATCATTTCAACCCAAAACGATTTTCTTAATCTATAAGATCATTCGTGTATGTACCATTTCAACCCATAGTGGTAAAGAGAGATTGGCATAAATAAATATCCAATCATCCAAAATTTCAACCAATAACGTCCATCACAATCAAAATCCAAATTAGTTAATAAATCACAACAATTAATTGATTATCGTTATTACGTGTTCAACTGGAAATTATATTCAATATTAATTACATGGCTATGAAATTCAATATCAATTCAAATTAAATCTAAATGACCAATTTAAAACACCAAACAGCAATTAATAAACTTCTAACCACGCCATAAATCTAATTAACCAACATAAGATAATTTAGTAGTTGTGTGTGGGTTAAAACACTCACCTTTAATTTGTCGACGATTAAAAATCCAATTAAATGTCTAAATTTGAATAGCGGACAAAGCAGAAACTAGGTCGTCTTCAAGAAAATATATGGACCAGCATATTACTGAATCTATAAAAGTGACTAACTAGAAAGTTGTTCCAAAATCTTTTCTCTCCACTTTAAAAAAAGAAGAATTACTTAAAACGTATTTTTTTCTTAAGGAAGTTATGGTCAAAAAACATAGGTTTTTTATCAGAGTTGAAAATCTAGGTTCAAATATACTTCAAAAGGATTTGAGTTTTTGGCATAGAAAATTGAGGAATTTGAAGAATTAATCTAAATCAAAGTTTAAGCAATTGGAAAAGTTAATGGTTTGAATAAAAAAATCGCATAATTTGGTTCATTCCTGAAGGAGATGTGATTGATACAACATGGGGTATTTTTGTCCAAAACTGGACCCGAGAAAGGACTTGAAAAATGGAGCTTTTGGCATAGAAATATTCGGAATAGGAAGAAGGGTTCAAAAAAAGTTGTTGCCATTGAAAATATACGCGATTTCAGAAAAAATTTGATTTTGAGTAGCTTAATGGAAAATAGAAGCCATGGAAATAAGGAGAAAGAAGAGGGAAAAGGGAAGGGAAAAAGAAGGGAAAAGAGAAGAGGAAAGGTGGAGCTTTGAACATGGGTTGTGGATGGTGGTGGAGGTGGGTGGCGGTAAGAGGGGAAAGGTAGGTTAGGATTTTCTAGGAGGAAGGATGGAATTTGATTTGGAGATTGAGTTTTGGGGTTTGGAGTTTTCTGTAGATTTGAGGAAGAAGAAGAAGAGTACGCAGAAAGTTTCTCAAATGAGGAATTTTTGTACGTAATTGATTTTAGTCAGATAGAAAAATAGAAGGTCAATGTGCGAGAAAAGGAAGGATCCAAAGTCTCTTAGGGTTCCTAGGGTCTTTTGGTTTAGTAAGGAGCCCAATAATCTAAAACAAACCCAATAAGATGTAACAATCGCCCATGACTCCTGCACGGAAACAACAGAATGGTGCGCTGAATGTGTGCCAGGCAGCCATGGGTGACCGTCAAGGTAGAATAAACATCGCAGAATCTATCGTACAACTCACAGCGCATGGATAAATACAATAGAGAAATATAATATAGTGAAGCTCTATAGAACAGGACATCATCATATAAGCATCATAATAGTTTTATACAAACATATGAATCATCCATACATCAAAGCCTCACTACATAACACTCAAACAAATACAGCAGCGGAACACCCAGTACATATAATATAAAATAATATGCAAAAGCCTCCTGCTCGTCTTTGTCATCATCAGCGTAGATCACCAAGAACAGCACCTGTCACATGCTACCTAGTCTGCCCATCCCAACATGGATGAACAGTCCAAGGTAATAAGAGGAGACATAAAACCTTGAGTCAGACAAAGTCTTAGTGAGCAGTAAATCAACTATCAAACATACCCAAAGAGTATAAGGGATAAAAGGAATAGGAACCAAACCATCCCACTCCACCTCTTTCTACAGTGATAGCCCCCAGACACACATTAAGGAGAAGCAAGCATAACGTAGCAAGCAATTAAAGTAAAGCAATAATCACTCGAGTCAAGGTCGATGTTTTCCAAATACAAACCCCCAAGGCCTAAACCAAGATCAGATAAGCACCCAGAAAACACCGCTCTTGAGACCGATTGATGATACAATCAAACGTCCAAACATCCATGACTCTGGCTATCACTGTTATCATTGCCTTAATTTCACCGTTAGTTGAACGACCATCTGTCAAGGGCTAATGGTAACCCCGGTTCTAGACATAACTCCGCACGTCGTCGCAGCCCATGCCTAGGAATTTTCGCAACTACCCAGAGTACTAGCACGTCGTCGCAGCCCGTGCTTGGAACGTCGTCGCAGCCCGTTCCAACGTACTCTTGCTTTGAGCATGCTAGAACCTTCAACAACGATGAGATCTCAGCCTCCTAGTCATCCTCCTCGACGACTATTTCCATACTAGCTCAAGCGCCTCTCAAGCTAACCATTATCAACCAACTCGCATCGCATCATCGAGTTATCAACATGCTTGGGATGATCCCGTCTGGATTAAACCAAGGCTATCTCACATCATGCTTCGCTTGATCGCATCATAGCAAAGTCTCATCTCAACATAATGGCTTGCCTCATTGCATCATGGCAAAGTCCCATCTCAACATCATCTAATCCATACATATGAGCTTCAACATCCGCTTCATATGCCACAAGCAGCTTTCACCATTCAAGAGCCTTTCCACTTAGCTTTTGAATCATCTTCGACCATCTTGTCTAGATCTAACTATCAATCAACTAACATACATAGCAATCAATCAAATCAATCATTAGCTTAAGCAATCAAGTAATCAAATATGGTCTAAGTAGGCATTTATAACTACAATGGCAATTTCATAAATAAATGAGCATAGATATAACATACATGAATCATGGGTTTTTAGCATAGATCCAACAAATATAAATCATGGGTTTTTATCTCTACAACTTGGTAAATGAACTTGCATAAGTAAACATCTTCATAAGTAATGGATCTACACTTGGATCTAAGGAAAAATGCATAAAATCACTATCTACAACACTCCAACAAACCACCAATCCAATATACTCCTTTGGGTCCGCGTGAGAGATAACCACCACTCACCAAATCACTCAAACACTTCAAAAACTATCAACTTCAGATCTGGACAGCGAAGTTTCAAGCTTGATTCGTCGAAATCCCGCTTGAAACGATGAAATCTAGCTTAGTTGGATGAAGATCTTCAACTTTAGCTCTTGGATCTTCAATCTCGATCTTCGATCTTGTATAGATGTTAGAACTAGATTGGAGTGGAGAAAAGAAGATAAAGAAATGTTGTAGTCGAGATCTCAAAATGGCAGCACTTCGTCACTTCAAAAAATCCGGTGCCAAATAGTGAGCCAAACCCCTCTATTTATAGGCTGAAATCGCCCTTAGGTCGCCCAGACTTAAGTCGTTGCCGACCTAAAAACCCCGACCTAACATAGGTCGCTGCCGACCTATACACTCCAACGACCTAACGACCTAACCAACCCAGAGACATACGAGCTAACAAACACGGCCGGCCTATCTCGATGCCGATCTAACTAAATGCCGAGTCAACGACCTAACAACATACGACCTAAAACCATGCCGCCTTCAACGACCTATGACCTATCTGCTTCAGAACCTAACACTCCTGTGGCCTAGCGACCTATTAACATTGCGACTTAACGACCTAACCTGGTCACGACCTAACTAGGTTAAGTACTCCGCGACCTATCAACCACACGACCTAACAACTACGCGACCTAACTATGCTACGACCCAAAAACACCCACGACCTAAAATACCACGACCTACGACCCAATACTTACACGACCTAACAACTTACGCATTCTAAGTTAGGTCGTTTACTACTATAGGTCGGTCACCACTAGGTCGATCACCACTAGGTCGGTCACCACTAGGTCGGTGACTTCTATAGGTCGGTCTATCCTAAGCCGCTAGCTCCTTAACCCGTAACACGTTAACTCGTGAGTTTCTTAGGTCGTTAACTCACAACCCCCTTAAGTCGTAACTAAATTTAGGCCGCTCAAAACACTTAGGTCATTAACTCGGTTCAACCGACCTAAAGCCATTAACTCGTTCCACCTTAACTCGGTCAATTCCTTAGGTCGCTCCCTTCGACCCAAGCTATCTCACGACCTAAGCTAACTCCCATACGACCTAAACTTCGAACAATCAAGAACAACACTAACGACCAAATAATTCTACGATTATCAATACGAAAAATACGGGTCGTTACATTCTCTCCCCCTTAGGAATTTCGCCCCCGAAATTCCAAACAAACAAGAGCAACCAAAACTATTCTGCATGCCTACCATCCATAGTAATCAACAAACCATGCATCCAATTACTAGCCTAGCATGCAGAATTCTAAAACTTAGAACAAGCTACAAATTCATGAGATGTCACGACACCTTAGGGCCATACCTCGAAGAGTTCAGGATGAGCTGCCTTCGTCCTCTCTTCCTCCTCCCACGTACAGTCGCTAACATCATCACTCCATTGTATCTTGAGCAACGTAATCGTCTTCCTCCTAAGCTGTTTCGTGTCGGTTTCCACAACACGAAGTGGCTTACGAGGTCTCGAAACAACTGGATCAACTTCTAAATCTTCACAGCTATTAGCAGAAACCACCGTATTCGAGTCATGCACATACTTCCGTAGATAAGATACATGAAAAACATTGTGCACACCCGCCATCTTTTCCGGTAACTCCAATCTATAAGCGAGCTTTCCAATTCGCTCGATAATCGGGAATGGTCCAACAAATCTCGGAGTTAACTTTCCTTTCTTTCCAAATCGAATAACATTCTACAGAGGAGAAATCTTCACAAAAACCATATCACCTACGTCGAATTCCAAATCCTTACGACGATTATCGGCATAACTTTTCTGACGATCTTGGGCTGCCTTCATTCGTTGCCGAATGATCCCTATACAATCCGAAGTCTGTCGAATCATCTCTGGCCCAAGTGTCAGTTTTTCTCCAGTTTCCAACCAACATGTCGGAGAGTTACACGGTCTTCCATACAATGCCTCAAATGGTGACATACCAATACTCGACTGATAACTGTTGTTATAAGCAAATTCCACCAAATGAAGATGATCTTCCCATGATACTCCGAAGTCCAAAACATAAGCTCTGAGAAGATCTTCCAAAACTCGGTTGACTCTCTCAGTCTGACCATCTGTTTGAGGGTGATAAGCTGTACTCAAACACAACTCAGTTCCCAAAACCTCCTGGAAGCTCTTCCAAAATCCACTAGTGAACAAAGGATCTCGGTCGCTCACTATACTCTTCGGAATACCATGGAATCGAACTATCCACTTAACATAAAGCTCAGCCAACTTCGATGCAGTCCTAGTTGATCGAACAGGAATGAACCATGCACTCTTGGTCAACCGATCTACTATGACCCAAATCCCTTCATTCCGTGCTCTGGTTCTAGGTAGGCCATCAAAAAAATCCATCGACACTTGCTCCCACTTCCATATAGGAACCTCTAATTGTTGAAGTAATCCACTGGGCTTTTTCTGCTCTGCTTTAACCAACTGACAATTCATACACTTGGAAATAAAATTTCCAACATCCTTATTCATACCTTCCCAATAATAGGTTCTCTTGATATCCCGATACATCTTATTTCCACCTGGATGAATTGTCAACTTCGAGTGATGACTTTCTCTAAGAACTTCATTTCTCAATCCATCTACATCGGGAACAACTAGTCGTCCTTGCTTCCGAAGCCAGCCCTCTCGATCGACTTCGAATCCTTTATCCTTTTCTGGGTCCAATCCAGATTCCAAATCTCGGATAATCTTGACAAGCTTATCGTCTCGCTTTTGGCTCTAGCCAATTCTCTCCACCAGAGTAGGCCTTATCGATAAGTTTGCCCACATCTCAGGTTCCAATTCACATCTGGGCCTGAAATCAAATCCAGCCAAATACTCGAGACTCTTCCATTCCGAAAACATGGCTCCCAATCCGGCATGTCTTCGACTCAACGCATCAGCTACCGCGTTACCTTTTCCCAGAGTATAAGCTATACCAAAATCATATGATGCCAAAAACTCTAGCCACCGTTGCTGCCGAAGATTTAAATCCTTTTGGAAGAAAAGATACTTCAACGACTTATGATCCGTAGACAACTCGAATCGAACTCCCAATAGATAATGTCTCCACATCTTCAGAGCAAACACAATCGCCGCCAACTCCAAATCATGAGTCGGGTAATTCCTTTCATGCGACTTTAGTTGTCGACTTGCATACGCAACAACTCTATCCTTTTGCATTAGCACTGCTCCAAGTCCAGTACCACATGCATCGGTGTAAACCACCATCTCATCATTCCCACTTGGAATAGTCAAAACAGGAGCACTTGTTAGTCGCTCTTTTAGGATTACAAAAGCTTGCTCACACTTATCATCCCATCTGAACACTTGGTTCTTCTTCGTCAATCCTGTTAACGGTGCAGCTATCTTGGAAAAGTCTTTGATAAACCGACGATAATATCCTGCTAATCCAAGAAAGCTTCTT
The DNA here is from genome assembly GCA_030765085.1 of Allium cepa. NCBI lineage: Eukaryota > Viridiplantae > Streptophyta > Magnoliopsida > Asparagales > Amaryllidaceae > Allium > Allium cepa. The sequence goes on along the minus strand of CM060945.1, from coordinate 601,463,207 downwards.
ACATCGGATGCATTCTTAGGTCTAACCCAATCCTGGATTGCTGCCACCTTAGCGGGATCAACCGCTATTCCATTTCCAGAAATAACATGGCCTAAGAATCTCACTTCACTCTTCCAGAAGTGACACTTCGAAAACTTAGCCTTCAGCTGATGTTTCCGTAAGATTTCCAAAACAATACGCAAGTGCGTCTTGTGATCTTCCTTGGTTCTGGAATAAATCAGAATATCATCCACGAATACAAGTACGAACTTGTTCAACTGATCTCTGAATACTCTATTCATAAGATCCACAAAATATGCTGGTGCGTTAGTCAATCCAAACGGCATTACCAGCCACTCAAAAAAACCCGATGGTGTCCTGAAAGCAGTCTTCGGCACACTATCCTTAGCCACTCTCAACTGGTGAAATCCCATTGCCAAATCCATCTGAGAGAACACCTTAGCCTGGTGAAGCTGATCAAACAAGTCATCTATCCTCGACAATGGATACTTGTTCTTCTTAGTCACCTTATTCAGCTCACGATAATCCACACACAACATCAACGATCCATCCGCTTTGGTTGCGAACACAACTGGTGCACCCCATTCGGACACACTACGCCAAATGAATCCTTTCTGTAAAAGGTCATCAACTTGCACCTTCAACTCTTGCTGCTCCCTAGGCGCCTCCGCCTAAGAGGCATCACAACAGGTCTGGCTCCCTCAACTAGATCGATACAAAACTCGATCTCCCTATGCGGCGGTAACCCTTTGACCTCGTCAAAGACATCCTCAAATCCATTCACAATAGGCACCGATGACAGTCCATCCCGTGGAACAACCAGCGAATACATGAAGCTCATGAAGACGCCTTCTTCATGCTTACATCGTATCACAACCTTTCGCCCTTCCACATTCCCGACTGTCACCTCCAGCCTCTCACAATCAATCCTTGCCGCATACTTCCTAAGCCAGTCCATGCCCAAAATAATTCCGAACACCGCAAAGTTCAGAACAAAGCAATCACAAACAAACGAGCAATCATGACTCGACACAACTAGATCATGGCATATCATACACAAACATGACGAACCCCCAACTGGATTTGTCACAACCAATGGCCTATCAACAATATCCGGTTTCAAACCTAACCGGCCTACCAAATCATCACAAACAAAAGAATGAGACGCTCCAGTATCAAACAACACTCTAATTGGAACACCACAAATGGAAAGAGTACCTTGAACCACCACACTCTTCCCCTTCTCTTTAGCAGTAGGAGCTTTTGAAGACGACGGCACAGCTCCCATAGCATAAGCTTGCACAATCTGCCTATCCCTCCTTGGTTCCGGACAATCCCTCCTGAAATGCCCTGCCTTATCACAATTGTGGCATTTCGCCGGCGCCCTTGGATTCCTACAATCCTTGGAGAGATGACACTTCTGCTGGCAATTGTAGCAAGTCACTTCGCCCCTTGGCTTCTTCTGGCTATCCTTACCCTTCTGTTGCTGCTGCTTCCTCTTCTTGTTTCCACTCTGCTGTCGCTTAGATCCTTCCTTGGTTACAGCGACAATAGAACTTTCCCTAGGAAACAAACACTCATGCCTGAGGGCTTTTTCCACAATCTTCTCAAACGGATCGTCCAAATGATCCACCAACTGCCTTCCAAGATAAGTGTCCAAACCGGTCACAAACTTCTCATTCTTCTGATAGGGAGAATCAATATATGATCGAGCATACTTGGACAAAGCTTCAAACTCAGAAACATACTCAAGAACTGGTCTCCCACCTTGCTTGAGCTCCACAAACTTCTTAAACAGAACAGATTTCTGAGCCGTAGAGATGAACTTAGCTTCAAATCTAACTTGGAATTGCTCCCAAGTAATCTCCTCCTCCGGTGTATCAATGGTGATAGAATTCCACCAATCCGAAGCTCTCCCTTGAAGTTGCCTTGATGCGAGCTTCCTCTTAGTTGCATCCTCAATTCCCAAGTCACCAAAAATCCTTCTACAAGCATCTATCCAACTCTGCACTTCAATGGTCGATTCCGTTCCCAAGAAAACCTTTCCTCCAAGAGAAGTATAGTCCTTGCAAAGCTTAGCAAAATCCACCGGTCTTGGAGCTTGAACTTGAACTCCCACATCTACTGACGGTCCTCAAGCTGGTATCCTCCTCATGATCGAAGTCATCATGGCCTCAAACATAGCTCCATAATCAGCAACTCCTTCAGCGGCACGGCCTTCCCTTGCAACTGGTCTCCCTCTTCGACTCATCCTTAGTATCTACAAAAAGGACTGATTAGAACACCTTGAGGAACAACTACATAAGGAGTTCAAATCCATCTAAACTACTATATTATATATAGTAATCATCCATCAAAATACAATTACGTCTCTCTTACGTAGTTACGTCGGCGAGCGTTGGCTAAAATCGATTAACCAAAGCTCTGATACCAAATGTGACGACCGCCCATGACTCCTGCACGAAAACAAGAGAATGGTGCGCTGAAGGTGTGCCAGGCAGCCATGGGTGACCGTCAAGGTAGAATAAACATCGCAGAATCTATCGTACAACTCACAGCGCATGGATAAATACAATAGAGAAATATAATATAGTGAAGCTCTATAGAACAGGACATCATCATATAAGCATCATAATAGTTTTATACAAACATATGAATCATCCATACATCAAAGCCTCACTACATAACACTCAAACAAATACAGCAGCGGAACACCCAGTACATATAATATGAAATAATATGCAAAAGCCTCCTGCTCGTTTTTGTCATCATCAGCGTAGATCTCCAAGAACAGCACCTGTCACATGCTACCTAGTCTGCCCATCCCAACATGGATGAACAGCCCAAGGTAATAAGAGGAGACATAAAACCTTGAGTCAGACAAAGTCTTAGTGAGCAGTAATCAACTATCAAACATACCAAAAGAGTATAAGGGATAAAAGGAATAGGAACCAAACCATTCCACTCCACCTCTTTCTACAGTGATAGCCCCCAGACACACATTAAGGAGAAGCAAGCATAACGTAGCAAGCAATTAAAGTAAAGCTATAATCACTCGAGTCAAGGTCGATGTTTTCCAAATACAAACCCCCAAGGCCTAAACCAAGATCAGATAAGCACCCAGAAAACACCGCTCTTGAGACCGAATGATGATACAATCAAACGACCAAACATCCATGACTCTGGCTATCACTGTTATCATTGCCTTGATTTCACCGTTAGTTGAACGACCATCTGTCAAGGGCTAATGGTAACCCCGGTTCTAGACATAACTCCGCACGTCGTCGCAGCCCGTGCCTAGGAATTTTCACAACTACCCAGAGTACTAGCACGACGTCGCAGCCCGTGCTTGGAACGTCGTCGCAGCCCGTTCCAACGTACTCTTGCTTTGAGCATGCTAGAACCTTCAACAACAATGAGATCTCAGCCTCCTAGTCATCCTCCTCGACGACTATTTCCATACTAGCTCAAGCGCCTCTCAAGCTAACCATTATCAACCAACTCGCATCGCATCATCGAGTTATCAACATGCTTGGGATGATCCCGTCTGGATTAAACCAAGGCTATCTCACATCATGCTTCGCTTTATCGCATCATAGCAAAGTCTCATCTCAACATCATGGCTTGCCTCATTGCATCATGGCAAAGTCCCATCTCAACATCATCTAATCCATACATATGAGCTTCAACATCCGCTTCATATGCCACAAGCAGCTTTCACCATTCAAGAGCCTTTCCACTTAGCTTTTGAATCATCTTCGACCATCTTGTCTAGATCTAACTATCAATCAACTAACATACACAGCAATCAATCAAATCAATCATTAGCTTAGGCAATCAAGTAATCAAATATGGTCTAAGTAGGCATTTATAACTACAATCGCAATTTCGTAAATAAATGAGCATAGATATAACATGCATGAATCATGGGTTTTTAGCATAGATCCAACAAATATAAATCATGGGTTTTTATCTCTACAACTTGGTAAATGAACTTGCATAAGTAAACATCTTCATAAGTAATGGATCTACACTTGGATCTAAGGAAAAATGCATAAAATCACTATCTACAACACTCCAACAAACCACCAATCCAATATACTCCTTTGGGTCCGCGTGAGAGATAACCACCACTCACCAAATCACCCAAACACTTCAAAAACTATCAAATTCAGATCTGGACAGCGAAGCTTCAAGCTTGATTCGTCGAAATCCCGCTTGAAACGATGAAATCTAGCTTGGTTGGATGAAGATCTTCAACTTTAGCTCTTGGATCTTCAATCTCGATCTTCGATCTTGTATAGATGTTAGAACTAGATTGGAGTGGAGAAAAGAAGATAAAGAAATGTTGTAGTCGAGCTCTCAAAATGTCAGCACTTCGTCGCTTCAAAAAATCCGGTGCCAAAAAGTGAGCCAAACCCCTCTATTTATAGGCTGAAATCGCCCTTAGGTCGCCAAGACTTAAGTCGTTGCCGACCTAAAAACCCCGACCTAACATAGGTCGCTACCGACCTATACACTCCAACGACCTAACGACCTAACCAACCCAGAGACATACGAGCTAACAAACACGGCCGGCCTATCTCGATGCCGATCTAACAAAATGCCGAGTCAACGACCTAACAACATACGACCTAAAACCAGGCCGCCTTCAACGACCTACGACCTATCTGCTTCACAACCTAACACTCCTGTGGCCTAGCGACCTATTAACATTGTGACTTAACGACCTAACCTGGTCACGACCTAACTAGGTTAAGTACTCTGCGACCTATCAACCACACGACCTAACAACTACGCGACCTAACTATGCTACGACCCAAAAACACCCACGACCTAAAATACCACGACCTACGACCCAATACTTACACGACCTAACAACTTACGCATTCTAAGTTAGGTCGTTTACTACTATAGGTCGGTCACCACTAGGTCGATCACCACTAGGTCGGTCACCACTAGGTCGGTCACCACTAGGTCGGTGACTTCTATAGGTCGGTCTATCCTAAGCCGCTAGCTCCTTAACCCGTAACACGTTAACTCGTGAGTTTCTTAGGTCGTTAACTCACAACCCCCTTAAGTCGTAACTAAATTTAGGCCGCTCAAAACACTTAGGTCGTTAACTCGGTTCAACCGACCTAAAGCCATTAACTCGTTCCACCTTAACTCGGTTAATTCCTTAGGTCGCTCCCTTCGACCCAAGCTATCTCACGACCTAAGCTAACTCCCATACGACCTAAACTTCGAACAATCAAGAACAACACTAACGACCAAATAATTCTACGATTATCAATACGAAAAATACGGGTCGTTACATAAGACCTAGCCAAAAAAATAGAACATAAATATACACTGCAGATGAAAGAAATAAGCTGCAAGTTATTCAGTAATAAGGAAATTAAGGTGGAGAGAAAAAATAAATTTCATGTTTTTTTTTGAAAGCTTCAGGCACTAATAATGCAAAAAGAATGTGCGTAGAAATGGAATAGTTTACAACCAAAGGAAAGTGAAATTTTATATACGCGAAAATGAGGTGGCAAGAACTAAATACAACCTAAAAGTCTATACTTAGGTATTAAATAGAAGGAGAAATGAACGGATCAAGTATTAATAATGAGATAACTATTTTAAAACGTACATGCAACAATTAATAACAAAAGAAATGAAGGGACTATGTACATCGCACAACTTTTTAAAATTCAATTTATGAAATGTGACCAAATTAACTTTAACTCAAATAATATTCAAATTTGTACACATTTATTTTTTTAATCTATGCATAATAAATAAAATTACTTGCCATAAAAATAAAAACGTTCAATTTGGTTTTCTCAAAATGATCTATTTTTTCCGTTATAATATCGTTTATATTTAACACGAAAGGTGCGTTTCTTTTATTAAATCTATCAATTGCAATCAACGTTTTCTTCCCTTCCAATTGAAATATTTCAATTACATTAATTACAATTACTTGTAAAGTTAAATTTCAAAATAGACAACTAAAATGGATGAAAAATAGAATAATTGTTTGCTATAGTCATTTGAACACATTTATAAATTTGTTGTTTATATAGCAGAGCAGTAAATAACTTACTTAAATAAATTATTTTTCTGCTCTTGTAATCCATCCATACGCTAAAACATAGTTCAAACATATATATTTCTTCCTTTCAACCAATCATTTTATTCTTTACTTTAATGAAATTAAACCTACATTCATAAATTAAATATTCATTTTATTTAATATAAATGTTCGTTTCATTAAACCAACTTTCATTATATTTTCACAAAACATAAGCTACGTTTAATTACACCAATTAATTTACAATTTGTTGTCCTCTCTATCATTAATTTAAATTATTCAATTACATATATTTTAATTGTCTACAAAGGTGAATTTGAAAATGGACAAAATAAATGAGATAAGAAATGAAACAACTATTTCCTATCAAATAGTGATTTAAACATATTTACGCACTATTGGATACAAACAGGAATTATACATTTCTTACCAAATAATAGTTTCTCGTCTCTGCAATCAACCTTTCAACTACCAAATCTTTCAAATAAATAAACATATGATTTCTTCTTTAATAAAGAAACATTTATTATTCCTTATTAACATATATTATTCCAATCAATTGGAAATTTACATTCAGTCAATTGTTAATATCATTCAAACCACTATTATTAAAATACACACCAACATCTATTATCATCCTTGTATTATTGCAAACATATGTCAGTAAAAGAAATTTTAATTAAGCTCATAACTTGTATTATAATTTAATTTGTATCTAAAAGATCTTAATTTTTTTCCTAACAATTTTATTCAAAAATCTTATTTAATTTAATACGTTTAAATGTTTAAAAATAGGGGTCGTTACAATATAATTCGTTAGAGTACAACAATCCACAAGTCAATCTGGACGGTTATAATAACTTATCCTCACAACTATTGAATATTCGGTATGGACACAAAGCGGAATATAATCAAGTATGTGGAATATGCCTGAGACTCCTCTAACTCATCTTCAGATCGCCATAGTATTCTAGCCTGAATCTGTAATACTTAGTTTGGCCCGAGGATTATAATAAATAACACCCGATTCACTCTGGAAAACCGACGTGAGAAAACACACTCGATTTGAATTATTACTATTGTCAAAATTCTTTGAAAACAAAGGTATGTCATAAGACCACACCACTCATAAATACAATGGGTTTTTACCATACGACAACCTAAACATTCTAAATCAAAATCATCTGATATTTTAATAGTGGATATAGAAAATAAACTATAAAATAGTTGAAATGCTTGGATCTCATGTTTCAGCATAGTTGGGCACATCTAAAAGCAAACAGGGTCATAGTGGATATTGGATTCCATACAATGATAGGGCTATTGGGGCACCGCCCACCATAGTACACCTCTAGAAAAATATATCATGATCGTACCTAACGATCCTTGCCAACATAGGAGCGGCCTGCCCCTTGCTGGAAAGTAGCGATTATGTTCTCACCCTGGATGTTCCACGAGCGCTATCTTTTCCATGCACAACCTTATACATAATGATAATATCTGAGTGTATCTAGAAAAGTGATAACATACCCTACCTAGATGCGAACCACTCAGTCCTGCTGCTCTCCCCTTTTTTTGTCATTCCCCGTTGATGAGGATTGAGGCTACTTTTACCTATTGAATAACATTCATACTTGGAATGCTAACACTGCCTTCCAGACCATGATACAAATGATAGCATTCATCCATACAAGTTGTTTTGGGTCTGAACAAACTGAATCTCCAAGAACTCTATCTTTATTATCTTCATGATATCACAATTTGTAATGCTCAAATCGAATTGATGTGGTTTACGGATAATTAAGTCTGATCTCGGTCTCTTCAGAACGACAAATGAATTTGGCCATATTTTATAGACGTTTATTTAACTATCAAATTACACACATAAGTAGTCACTAGGCCATATATTAAATCGTTCAAAACATTCATTTAAAATATCTTTATAATGATAAATATTCAACTCCTTTCCAGTATTCCAACATTTGAAACAATTTCAAATACCTATCCGTGATAGGATGTTTTAAACCATTTCAACACTTAGAAATATTTTCAAATTCAACTTATAACTCTTTACGTAGAAAAAAAATAATCCTATCTAAATTATTTCGTCGCTAAAATACCTCCAACCTTTAATTTCAATACTTGGGAAAAATATTATAATTTTATTTTTCCCACATCATTTCCATTATTAATACATAGGAATATTCCATACTTATCTTACAAATCGTCGAAATTTATTAATTTCCTTTACAATTTCCAAAAATTATCAATTATACTTATTTATAATCCAACCGACAATTTATAACTCCTTTAATGAATTCAAATTTCATTTTAAAAGTTTCCATATCAAATTTATTTTTCTTAAATTTTCGTAAGTTCTCTAACTCCTTTATAAGATTTCTCTTATAAACCTTATCCATTAGATAAAATCTTATTTACAAATCTCGAGAGTATTTATAAATAACTTCAATTAATTTACAAATCTCTATCTTTACAAAATAGTATGTTAATGAATAATAATAATTTTTCAACACATTTAAGTAATTATTTGAAATGTAACGATCCTGGTTTTGAGCCAAAATTAATTTAGCAATTAATATAATTTTTGGAATTGAGTAGTGAATTAATTGTGAATTAATTTGAATTATTCAAATTAAATGTGATATGTACCTATTTATTTATATATATGTATACAAATTAATTTTTAATTGAATTGAAATTCAAAAAAATAAATATTTTAGAAATAAATTGGATTTGAAAACGCTATATTTTAAAAGCTAATAATATTTGTTTTCTAATTATAATATATATGTAATCTATATATTTTGAAAGTTATATTTTGAATTAAATATAATAAAATTTTCAAAATGGTATTTTAAGTTAAATTCTTATGTATAAAATATATGTGATTACTTATGAATGTATAATTAGTTTTAAAATCATTTTCTTAAGGTTATATAAATAATTATAAAAGTAAATGTATGTTGTTAGATATTTTAATTAAAATAAGATATATAAAAAGGTTTATATACTTTTTTCTTAAATTTTTCACGAACTAAAATGGTTTTTATTTATATATATGTAGAATTTAGAAGTATATAACATTTAAAAGCATAATAATTATAAATTTGAAAATATAATACATATGTAAGTAAGATATATATATAAAACATAAATACTTAATTAAACAAGGGTATAAAACTTTATTTATAAATTATTGAAATTAGAGCTTAAACATAAATATAATTGCTTTAACGTGGGTAGGCTTAAGTATACTTAATACTAACAACTGTAAGCATGGTTAACAAGTGGCAATTAAATCTTCTTTTAAATTAAATTTAAAAATATAATATATAAGAGTAAAATTACGCTACTGTATATATTTTTAATCTTCTTTAATCTTCAAACAAAATCAAAACCTGTGTGACGCCCGACCTCTATATCCACACTAGCCAGGGACGCTTCGGTGTAATGCCGTTAACTAGCGCGGAGAATAAGGCTGTTGAGGAGCGACAATCCATGTAATTTCATTGTGAAAGCACCGATATGTCAGATAGTACAACATGCATTTGGTTTCAGGAGGAAATCTGACACATCGATACTAACTCAAAGCTACTACACAGTGGCTATATATATTCTTCAGAAACAAATATAGAAATAAATATAACACAAATCAGTAATACACATCCATATCACAAAGGCAGAAATAGATATGAATATATAACACAAGAAAGTGTACATCAGTGTAGTGGTCCAACAAGATCCACAATATCACAAAAGAATAGCTACAAGTGCTAGTCGAAAGAATATGGATACAAAAATGAGTCTATATCTCAAAGGTATACAACAAAAACTACTAATCTGAGTAGTTAGCCAAAAGTCATGATGATAACCTCAGATGTGATGTCAAGCAGAAGCACCTGCAACATGTCTGTTAACGCTAAAATGTGAACGCTAACACCCCGGTGTGTGAAGTGTAGTTGTGAAAGCACCACCCGATAGATCGGGAAAGAATTACAAGCAAGTAATAGCAGAAAAGCAGTAAACAACAACAATTTTATAGTGGTTCGGCTTAAGGGTATAGCCTACGTCCACTCTAAGTACTTTTATTAATAATCTCGTTACAAGCTGATACAATTCTTCTCAAGTACAATATACTTCAAGTTACAAGTGATTTGGAACAAGTCTTAAGCTTCAATGTCGATTAAAGTCCTTAAATTCATGTTGAAGATGTGTGGTTTCTTCGTGAAGTTCTTTTATGTATTCCTCTAATCTTGAAGGCTCTAAGTGTTGATGAAGTTCTCAATGCAGCAAGGTAACGGTGTATGAAGAGAATGTGCCAAAAGTCCTTTGAATGTTGGAGGTGGTTGTCTATTTATAGAAAGTTCCGGTCTGGAATTATTGCCAAGTCCTAAGTCGTGGCCGACTTACGTTAAGTCGTAGCCGACTTAATATGAGTCGTGGCCGGTCCATCTGGCCCCTTCATGGCTTCACAAGAGTTCACTTGCACAAGTCCTAGGTCGCCTCCGAGTCAACACCACCCCTTCTTAGTAATATGGCCTCGGGTTTGCATTTAATAGCTTTAAGTCGTTCACGACTCAAATTAGGTCGTGAGTCATGACCGAGATGACTGGGAGCTGAATCGTGCACGAGTTAAGAGGCTGCTGTGCTGAGTAGCTGCATTGAACTCATCTTCCTTTTCTTGAGTCGTGAACGAGCTAACATTGGTCCTAAATCGGTTGTGACTTGGGTCGGCAACTATTCTAGGTCGCCAGCTTGGTAAAACATTAGATCGGTAACTCGGTCAAGTCACTGAGTCGGCATCTCTTTTAGGCCTTAGGTCGGCCTTCCTATTAAGTCGGCATCCTCTGAGTCTTAAGCCAGTACCCACGTTAGGTCGTCCACTGTTTTAGCCTTAACTCGGTATTTCTTAAGTCGGTATGCCTCTCAAACCTACTAAGTCGGTAACCCTTTGAGCCTTAAGTCGGTCTCCCTGATAAGGCAGTTAGGTCGGTATCTATGTTGAGTGTTAGGCCGGCATACCCCTTAGGCCTTAGGTCGGCACCCCTGTTAAGCCTTAAGTCGGCATGCTTCTAAATGTTAGGTCGGAACCTCTTGATGCACTAGATCGGTAAGTCATGGTCGAGGCGGAGTTAACATTTGCCCCTCGAAGTATACGCCTACTGGTTAGGTCGTGTGCTTCGATAGTCCTTAACCCGTCCACTTTTAGGTCGGTAGGTCGTACGCGAGCTAATAGTTAAGTCGCATGCGCCGCTCCAGATCCCTTCATTGCAAGATATAAATCGCAACCTCTTCTTCTCTCTCATTACTTGCTCTCTCGATCCCGCCATTAAAAAATTTCTCCAAGCTTAAAAAAGGCGATTTTGCTCCATCAACCACCGATAATTATTACGTAAGTGAATTTTCCTCAATCATAGGTTATTGTTGGTCCACGAACTCCATTATTCACACCTAAACCACCACCTCGCATAATGCTTCATCATGAATTCCATTGCACCCGTGGCCGATGGAGTTTATGTTGTTTGGTTCGATTTTAACTGACCGATGATGAAAATGATTCAAGCTAGTTGAATTTGATTCGTGCTAGGGTTGTAAGGTGTTGATCTCGCGGCAGTTTCGAACTACTTGGTGGGACGATCCGATAGCTTGAATGAAACGAAGATTGTGGTTGATGGAATAGTTATTGGGTTATCGGGTCGATGGCCGTGGGATGTTGATTCGGGAACGAGTCAGTGAAATTGGATGAACTAGTCTTCGGCCGACCTAGCCCTTAAGTGAAGTGGTCTAAACTCTAAGTCGCGGCCGAGTTGAACCTTGGGGGAAATCTGCCGATTTAACCTTCTACTGATTTAACCTTGAACCGCGGCCGAATTAACCCCTAAGTCGTGGCCGAGTTAATCCCTTAAACCGTGACCGAGTTGGCTCTTAAACCGCTGCCGAGTTAACACTTAAGCTTTGGGCATGCTGACTTTTTGAGAGCATAGATCCACTTTGAGTTTCTGACTTGAACTGTCAAACTAAGTTGCCTAAATTTTGAACTGCCCCAACTTTTAAATTTGCTTGAATCTCATTGTATTATTTCACAGATCGCATTAACTTATAAGCTGCTAACCTGCTGAAAATAACAAACAAAGAAAACCAAGGCGAAAATACTGCCATTGACTGCCCACGTCAGATGACAGATTAGTTAAAACAAGACAGGCAACTTAATTATATTGCATGAAATGTTTGTGAATCAATCAATTAGAGTTAAACATTAATGCAAAGTATCAATAATCTGAACTGATTTATCTGCATCAACATCTTACTTGCATATTTAGGCTTAAAATAATAGTCCCCGAATTTCATAACTAACAAATGCTTGCTAGTTTTCATTCCAGTTATATTTGTTTGCTGCTTGATTGATTTTACACAACACTTCACACACTTTAGGAAACGTGCTCCTTCATGTTTGAATACCCAGTTGTTTATGTAGAATGACTTCCCACCGAGAAGAAGAAGTGGTGACTCAAGAGGAAGAAACTTTCTCGATAGCTGTTCCCATAGAGAATCCTCTGGAGAGAACATCGACTATTCTATCTTTGAGAGCGTTTATTCAGCTGCGCACTCAATTTGGCTTTGCCGAAAGTGATGTCCAACTCCTTGGGCCAAGTGATACTGCTGACAATCCTCCCTATGGTTTTGTTGCAGTCAACCGCCAAATGTGCTTAAGTGGGGCGATTCCTCCTTTTAACGACTTCCTTCGAATTCTTCTCCTTCGGTTGACGATTTCTCCGTTCCAACTTCATCCTAATGGCTATGCCATCTTGATGGGGTTGTGTGTTTTGTTCAGAAGAACTCTCGATCGCCTACCGAGTTTTGAAGAAATCCGTTATCTGTGCTCGTTTGCAAAGAGTAAAGATCATCCTTCCCTTATTATTGTGAGAAGTGCTAGAAACCGCAAGCTCATCTCCGATCTTACTGAAAGCGTTCATGGATTTTTGAACCAGTTTTTCTTTGCCCGCTGTCCCCCAGGGTTTTACGCCATCTGGAGAGTAGGAAGTAAGATTAGTGTTTTATTTCTTCCGTTTTGAAACCTTTTCGAGATCCGAACTTTCAGTTGCTAATTTCATTCTTTGTTCCTTTCAGCACTTCCTCTCCCTTCTAGAGATCCAATTCATAAGCAAGTTTTTGAGAGGTTGAGTGCCGTGGCCGCAGAAGAGAGGAGCATAAAATTTCTATTGAGGGATGAATTTTTACATCAACATGGGCTTCTACACGCTTCTCACTCTATGCATGCTCATGAAGTTCCAACGGAAGTCCCTGATTCTCCGATAAAGTCTCCTGAGTCTTCGCTAGTGAAGTGCTCCACTTCTGTTGATGTTGCGGGGCCATCTGATAAACTTGCCCCGGTTATCGAAGAAGAAGAGCCTCTGGGATCTTCCCATCATTCACAAGATTCTGGTGAAAAGGCTAAGAAATCCAGTCCTGTCAAGCAAAGCGGGGACGATACCTTTGAAGGATTGAGCGACCTCTTCGCTACTTCACAAGAGATCTTCAAAGATGACCCTACTACTGCCGGGATTTCTTCTTCAGTAGTTGAAGCTACTTCTATTTTGCAACAGTTGCCGTCGACTCAAGAGTTGACGTTAACTATTGCACCCACAACCACTCCCCAAATAAAGAGCGGTTCGTAGATTGATGCGCGTAGTTTGCACATCACACACACTTAGAATTCCTGGCACTTTTATGCTCTCTATTTTTCTGAACTTTGTATACTGCTAAAGCTTGTCTTTTTATTTCAGATCCTCCGATGGGACGTAGTGGATCTTACTACGATGATTTCCAGCGCTTCGGGGGGCGCGGCCAATATGATTATAGGCGTTACTTTTCCTCCTACAGAGAATCTGATGAAGAAAGGGCTGCCCGAAAGGCTCATGAAAGGAGGACTGAAGAAGAACGTCGTGAAAGAAGGGAGAGAGAAGAGCGCCATGATTCTTGGCAAAAAGGCGATGACTCCCACAAGAGAAAATCTCATGACGATCGAGGAAAAGGTCACATGGGTGAAGACTTAAGCAAACGAGCCTGTCACAGTGAAAAGCAGGCCTCTACTACTCCTGAGAAAGTTACTACTCCTGCCTCGCTCGACATTCCTTCTGACTCTCCCGCTCTTGGGAAATCAGACATTCAAACGATAATTAGCAGGCCCAAATTTCAAGTTGGACCGGGTCCTGCCACTCTGCAGAGCCGGTTTCCTCAATGGTGCCTTAAGGGAGTGAGGTTCGACCTAGACTTGGTCCCCATCGACAAGTCTGCCATGTTGCGCAATCTTGATGCCGTCAAGCTCGATATTGAGAGGATGTCGAACTGGCAAAAACTTGTTGACAAGCTTCAAAGGGTTAACCGTGCCAACATAGAGGCCATGCTTACTATGGAAAACGATAAGGCCGAATGGCAAAAGGTCGTTGAGCAACACGACACCGAAATAAGGAGCATTGCTTCTTACAATGAGGAGCTTGAAGCAAAAGTCGAGGAATTGAAACATGAGCTTGCTGCTTCCTCTACTTCCTATTCTCAAAAAGAAGAAGTGCTCCTGAAACAAGTGAGAGACGCTCACGCTAGCCAAAGGAATGCCGAAGACAGGCTCGAAGTACAAAAAAGAATCAGTGAAGGCTATGCTACTGATATTGCTGAGCTCCGAAAGAAAAACAACTCCCAGGAGGCGGAGATACAAATGCTTAAGCTTCAGCTTGCCAAAACTGAAAGGGAGCGTGATGAGGCTGTCGCCGGCAGAATCGCAGCTGAAGAATCTCATGAGGCGACCAAAAACAGCATCAGCTCAACATTATTCGACTTCTACTTGCACAACGTCTTGGGGCGTGGAAGCCTCGCTTTTCTAGGTCCCAAGTATGAAATCACTTTAGCTGAGGTGTGGGAGGCCGCCCTTAATATGCTTGGTGCTGAAGGTGCTGGTTATGACGAATCAGCCCTGGAAAGGCATTACTTTGATGATGACGCTCGCGCTGCCCTTGCCAAAGGAAAGGAACAACTTGCCAAATTAAGAACTGAAGTGACGGAAGGGGACCGGCTGGGAAAAACCACTTCAACTACTCTAGTCCAGCCACCTTCTTCGTCTGAAATCAACATTATTGGTTCCAGTTCCCATTTTGCACCTCCTACCAAAGTTACCACTGAGATTACAAGCGTACAGGGTGGAGATGAGGGTGATGAGAGTGCTGACGTGCAAGCCTATGAAGTCGATATCAGGAAACCAGCTTCTCCAGGTAACTTCACTGTTAATCTCGCTACTGTAAATCTCACTCAAGTAGACTGCTCACTTGTTTCTCATGGATTCAATGAGCTTCTTGATTATTTTCTGAATCTTGATGAGCCTCCATCTCCTCTCTTTACTGAATTTAACCTCTTTTCTTCTGTAGAGAAAATACCTTCTCCGGTTATCCCTCCTCCGTCTCTTCAAGCGATTCCTCCTTCTGCTTCACAGCCCGGATCACAAGAGGAGCAAATAGAGGCTCTTCATGGCTTAGATGATCCCATTGCTTCACAAGAGCAGAAGGACGAGGGACTTGAGGGAGGTGAAATATACCCGGAGCGGGCTCCCTCTGATGAGATAACTTTGTCCAAACTCATTACTCCAGGGAGCGAGTCTTCCTCAAAGAGGAGAAGGAAGCAAGGAACATCAAGGAGGAGAGGGAAGAAAATCGTTGCTACCGAGGAGGAACCAGAAGTTGGGCCAGCTGCACCTCCCTCTCCTTCTTCCCTTATGCCCACAGACCGACCTGAAAAGCTAACTATTCGGCCGGGTAAAGGGTCTAAAGGTAGCAAAAGGAAGTGAAGATTTTAGCTTGTTGTCTTTTGTATGTACTGGTCGAGAACTGTGCGAGTACCGACCCCTGCTTTTCTTTATTTTGAAACCTGTACCTGCATTATAGTTGAATAAAATGATTCTTTGTTTGTACAGACTTTTGTTTGAATTTGAGAATGCATTTATTATTCATTTTGCACAAGTTTACTTATGATATTGCAACGGGCTTGTGGTATGTTGCTTGAGTATTATCTTACCGTCGTAGCTATACCGTTTCGTATGTAACTATACCATGTTGCCCCCATACTATAAGCTTGTTGCAATATTTTATATTTCGTGGGGACGTGCACTCTTATTTGCTGAAGAGTAATTATTTTATTCCTGAAGAAATTTTTTGTAGAGTACAATTCCCTTGGTATAAATTTTTACGCTTTGTCCTTTGAAGAAATCACTTTTGCTTATGTACATATTTTACCAAGTGAATTCCTTTTTGTGGTAAAGCGGACCTCTTGAAGGGTACTTTAACTTTTTTTTTTTTTTTTTTTGAGGAAGATCATTCTCCAGAATAGGTAGATTTCTCTTCCTTTGGAAGTTAAAGTATGTTTTTGATGAGGATTTTTTTTTTATATAGAAAGTTGTACCTCTGGGGAGGGATTTTTTCACGTTTCAACACTTGGAAGTTTTATTTCGATCTCGGTGAAACGTGTACCTCCAAAGAGTTGTGCCTTTAAGGAAAGCCTTTTCACGTTTCAACACTTGGAAGTTTTATTTCAATCTCGGTGAAACGTGGGCTTCCGAAGAGGTCTTTCTTCTTGCTTGCATTTCAACTCTGGTGAAGTGAAATTCCGAAGAGCGGCTGTTACACTTCAACTCTTGGTGAAATGTGCCTCCGAAGAGGTCTTTATTTTGTTTGCATTTCAACTCTGGTGAAGTGAAATTCCGAAGAGCGGCTGTTACACTTCAACTCCTGGTGAAATGTGCCTCCGAAGAGGTCTTTATTTTGTTTGCATTTCAACTCTGGTGAAGTGAAATTCCGAAGAGCGGCTGTTACACTTCAACTCTTGGTGAAATGTGCCTCCGAAGAGGTCTTTATTTTGTTTGCATTTCAACTCTGGTGAAGTGAAATTCCGAAGAGCGGCTGTTACACTTCAACTCCTGGTGAAATGTGCCTCCGAAGAGGTCTTTATTTTGTTTGCATTTCAACTCTGGTGAATTGAAATTCCGAAGAGCGACTGTTACACTTCAACTCCTGGTGAAATGTGCCCCAGAGAGGGTTTGCATTGCCTGGAAGTTACTCTCTCATGGTTGGAGGGTCATGACTCCTCCAATCTTTTTTGTTGAGTAGAGAACTTTCTTTTTTGTGGCATATGTCCCATTAGAGGTCTTTGTCCTCCGAAGAGTTGTGCCTCCGAAGAGGAGCATTTTGCCTCTGAAGAGGGCTTCGGTCTCTGAGGAGAAGCATTCGGTCTCCGTAGAGAAGCATCCTGCCTCCAAAGAGGGCTTCGGTCTCTGAGGAGAAGCATTCGGTCTCCGTAGAGAAGCTTTTTGCCTCCGAAGAGGGCTTCGGTCGCTGAGGAGAAGCATTTGGTCTCCGTAGAGAAGCATTTTGCCTTTGAAGAGGGCTCTGGTCTCTGAAGAGAAGCATTTGGTCTCCGTAGAGGAGCTTTTTGCCTCCGAAGAGGGCTTCGGTCTCTGAGGAGAAGCATTCGGTCTCCGTAGAGAAGCATTTCGCCTCCAAAGAGGGCTCTGGTCTCTGAGGAGAAGCATTTGGTCTCCGTAGAGAAGCTTTTTGCCTCCGAAGAGGGCTTCGGTCTCTGAGGAGAAGCATTCGGTCTCCGTAGAGAAGCATTTCGCCTCCGAAGAGGGCTTTGGTCTCTGAGGAGAAGCATTCGGTCTCCGTAGAGAAGCACTTTGCCTCCGAAGAGGGCTTTGGTCTCTGAGGAGAAGCATTTGGTCTCCGTAGAGAAGCATTTCGCCTCCAAAGAGGGCTCTGGTCTCTGAGGAGAAGCATTTGGTCTCCGTAGAGAAGCTTTTTGCCTCCGAAGAGGGCTTCGGTCTCTGAGGAGAAGCATTTCGCCTCCGAAGAGGGCTTTGGTCTCTGAGGAGAAGCATTCGGTCTCCGTAGAGAAGCACTTTGCCTCCGAAGAGGGCTTTGGTCTCTGAGGAGAAGCATTTGGTCTCCGTAGAGAAGTATTTTGCCTCCGAAGAGGGCTTTGGTCTCTGAGGAGAAGCATTTGGTCTCCGTAGAGAAGCATTTCGCCTCCAAAGAGGGCTTTTCACATTTCATCTCACGGGAGTATGTTGACCGGTTGTGGTGAAATGCGTGCCCCTAAGTAGGGTTATTGTCAGGAAGTTTGGAGTTTCCTTTTCTCGGTTGGATGGATTCTCGGGAGTATGTCGACCGATAACTCCATGACTTTGTAACAAGAAAGACGCCTTTTTTTTTTTTGGTGAAGCCCGCTTGAGGTCTTTATCCTCTGAGGAGTTATGCCTTCAAAGAGGGCTTGTGCTTCTGAAATATTCTTTTTGCTGGCTGACGCTTACTCTCGCGTGTCTCTTTGTCGTTGATTCATGTTGACAATCCCCATTGCTTCGCAAGTGTCACCACTTTCAGCTGCCAAGCCTCTCCCTTACCCAAAGGAGTATATTTTATAGTTAAGCAAATTGGTGGTGGCAGATATAGGTTCTTTAACTTGCTGTTTGTTTGTTCAAGCATTTGTAGTTAGCTATATATGACCTGCTTCTATCCACCTTGCTTACTTTCGTCTGAAGTTCTCCTTTTGTAGGATTTGAATATGGGAATTTTGAATGGCTCAGTGCTTGACTGCTGGATGATGTCGCGGATCACTTGGTCTTGTGACTGGTAAGCTTTGTTTTTATGGCCTGCATTATTAAATCATTTTTTTAGTAACACGATTAACGTATTTCATATGCCGAAATAAAACAAAGCAGTTTATAGTAGTAGGGAACACAAGAATTATAGAGGTTTAGCCGAAACTGGGCCTATATCCACTTTATAGCTTTTGTTATTCGCCTGCCTTGCAATTGCCCTTAACAAGAGAATCATATATTTGTAAATTCTTTGCAATATTTCAGCAAAGTTTTCATGTAAAACATGGATGTAAATGGTTGCTGTTCCAAGTTCTTGGAATTGGTTCTCTTTTGACAGTTGTGAATTTGATTGATTATATTAGCAATTCCTTAGTGCCGTCTTTAAGTGTGCATCATCTTCTTCTGTTGGCGGGTGGTTTTAACTGAAGAAACATACTCTAGCCAAATCTTATTTGTTTGCTTAGAGTACTTCTTATTCAGGATTTGACCCTGGAATTCTGTTGTTTAAGGCTTGCTTTTGAATGCTACCAAGGGTTGCTTGATATTGCAATGAATCAGCTTGATATTGATTGCCTGCAAATTTAGATCGATAATCTTAGTGATATTCTCAGAGTATTTCACATATCGAAATAAAATAAGCCAGTTGTAATAATAGGGAAAGCAAGACTTATAGTTTTTATTATTTATTGGCATTGCTTTTACAACAGATTTTGATACAAGAATCATTGGATCAGCACTCTTTTACAAATTTGAAACAGAGTGTTCAAGTAAGGTATGGAAGCAATTGCTGCCCCGGGCTTTAGGGATTGAATCTTTTGGCATAAGAGGACTGGATGGCAACATCTTTCAGAATCGAAACTTCCTTTCACTTTGAAGGTCTCCTTGGAGCGTGAGCACGTCTTCCCGCTTCATCCAATTTTTCCTTGCCTGGTGAGGGCTTGCTGTGATGATACTGATGATAGGACCTTCATCTCCCTGTGCCACGGTTCTTTTATTTGAGCTACATTGTTGAGCGGGAACCAGCTGCACCTTAGAGGATGAGGAGTAGTTAATTCCATCTTTTTTCACATACTGTTGCAGTTCATTCTGCTTGATCAATTCTTCAATCTCCTTCCTTAGATGGCGACATTGGTTAGTTTCATGGCCAGGTTGATTGTGGAATTGACAGAATTTCCCACTGTCTGTCGCGCTTCTCCTCATCGGAGATGGTTTGGGGTACACAACAACATCCTTTGTTGCCAAGAAGATGTTTTCCGGAGTGTCGGTCAAGGGAGTGAAGTCGGAGGGTATGAAGCGTCGAGCTTTTTTCAAGAGTTTCTGCTTTCTCCTTCCCCCATTCTTCTCTTTCTGTTCAATTATTTCCGGTATGTATTCTTCATCGTTACCAGGACTCAATGGGTAATCGTCAACTATTCTTTCAAAAGTTCGCCTTGACAAACGTTCGTGGATAGTTGGTCGTGGCCACGAATTCTCTGTTTGGGGGAATGTTCCAATAGTAATGCCAGTTGCTCGTTGAGGAGTATTCCATTCTTCTGAAACCTGGGCCTCTTTGGCAATGGTTTTTATATCACTTTCTAGTCGATGGACTTCTTCCTGCAATGTGTTCATCTTATCCAGTATCCTATTGCTTTGAACTTCCATGTGTTGATATATTCCATATATCACGGCGTTTAATTCAGCCCTTGTGACTCCAATACTTGACGCTGTTTCACTTAGCGTGGGAAGAGCAATGGCGTTGCTGCAAGTACCTTCAAACCTCAAAAACTTTCGTTTCCTTTCTGAAGCCATGATTTCTGTTAGAATTTTGTTGAACAATGGTTGAAGTTTGTCCTGAATTCAATTCTCAGTGAAAGCACCAAAAATGTTAACGCTAAAATGTGAACGCTAACACCCCGGTGTGTGAAGTGTAGTTGTGAAAGCACCACCCGATAGATCGGGAAAGAATTACAAGCAAGTAATAGCAGAAAAGCAGTAAACAACAACAATTTTATAGTGGTTCGGCTTAAGGGTATAGCCTACGTCCACTCTAAGTACTTTTATTAATAATCTCGTTACAAGCTGATACAATTCTTCTCAAGTACAGTATACTTCAAGTTACAAGTGATTTGGAACAAGTCTTAGGCTTCAATGTCGATTAAAGTCCTTAAATTCATGTTGAAGATGTGTGGTTTCTTCGTGAAGTTCTTTTATGTATTCCTCTAATCTTGAAGGCTCTAAGTGTTGATGAAGTTCTCAATGCAGCAAGGTAACGGTGTATGAAGAGAATGTGCCAAAAGTCCTTTGAATGTTGGAGGTGGTTGTCTATTTATAGAAAGTTCCGGTCTGGAATTATTGCCAAGTCCTAAGTCGTGGCCGACTTACGTTAAGTCGTAGCCGACTTAATATGAGTCGTGGCCGGTCCATCTGGCCCCTTCATGGCTTCACAAGAGTTCACTTGCACAAGTCCTAGGTCGCCTCCGAGTCAACACCACCCCTTCTTAGTAATATGGCCTCGGGTTTGCATTTAATAGCTTTAAGTCGTTCACGACTCAAATTAGGTCGTGAGTCGTGACCGAGATGACTGGGAGCTGAATCGTGCACGAGTTAAGAGGCTGCTGTGCTGAGTAGCTGCATTGAACTCATCTTCCTTTTCTTGAGTCGTGAACGAGCTAACATTGGTCCTAAATCGGTTGTGACTTGGGTCGGCAACTATTCTAGGTCGCCAGCTTGGTAAAACATTAGATCGGTAACTCGGTCAAGTCACTGAGTCGGCATCTCTTTTAGGCCTTAGGTCGGCCTTCCTATTAAGTCGCAATCCTCTGAGTCTTAAGCCAGTACCCACGTTAGGTCGTCCACTGTTTTAGCCTTAACTCGGTATTTCTTAAGTCGGTATGCCTCTCAAACCTACTAAGTCGGTAACCCTTTGAGCCTTAAGTCGGTCTCCCTGATAAGGCAGTTAGGTCGGTATCTATGTTGAGTGTTAGGCCGGCATACCCCTTAGGCCTTAGGTCGGCACCCCTGTTAAGCCTTAAGTCGGCATGCTTCTAACTGTTAGGTCGGAACCTCTTGATGCACTAGATCGGTAAATCATGGTCGAGGCGGAGTTAACAATGTCGGTCTGACCCAAGTATTATTTAATGAGAAAATAATAAACGGATCAGTCTAGCTATAAATATCAGATAAAATGATATAGAATAAGATATATGACTACACGAATAATAATCACAACGAACCAATTCAGACGTATGAAATAGGCACTTTTTAGCCTATTTCCTTTCTGGTTCAAAACGAACCAATTCAGACGTCTGAAATCCAGATTCAGACTTCTGAATCTGGGAATAAAAATTTTCCCAGAATAATATTCAAACGTCTGAATCTAACGTTTCAGACGTCTGAAAATGGGGTTCAGGGCATTCCCTGAACTAAATAGCCGAAATAAATACCGGAAGCGATTGGACGAGCAATAACGACCAAGGATTTACGCCAAGCGACAACCCAGCCTTAAATGCTCTTCGATTCGCCTCAAATATCAATGTCTAAATATCCATAATAGGATTTTCATAGATTTTGATTTCAAAACACCAAAAATTGGAATATACACCAAATCAATCTAAACCAAAATCAATTGCACAAGAATAAGTGTTAGGAATTCATACCTAACAATCGAAGATAATTATAGACTAAGATGTGAGATAAAAATGTCACCTTTGAACCTAAAACAAATGAAGAAGATGCTATAAAGTAAAGGCAATGACAATCACTATTCAATTCCAACCCAACAAGCTTGAATCTAAGCTAAAAAGAGAAACATTTCCTAAGCTAGGTTGAGGAATTTATGAAATTGATAAGAGAATGAGTTGGAGAAGAAGAAGAGGAGGCTTACCAAAGCTTCTTCTATTGATTTGGAGCTAGAACTTGATTTGTAGATGAAAACTAGGGCTTGGAGTTTTCATTTCCCATTC
This sequence comes from Allium cepa, assembly GCA_030765085.1. Classification (NCBI taxonomy): domain Eukaryota; kingdom Viridiplantae; phylum Streptophyta; class Magnoliopsida; order Asparagales; family Amaryllidaceae; genus Allium; species Allium cepa. The sequence goes on along the minus strand of CM060945.1, from coordinate 601,440,529 downwards.
CACTCTCCATTGTTGCTAAAGCTTGAGTATTAGGAAATAGAAATTAAGTAATGAAGAGAAGAGGGGTCAAGCTAGGGTCTAATGGGCTGAAACAAAAAAAAACAAATTCCTAAGTGAAAAAGTAGCAAAATTCCACTAACTTCAAACATATCAAAGTTTATACTCAAAAAGGTCGCAAACGTCATTTTGAACTCAATGGGGATGGTCTCGAGTCCTAATTCGACTGTTTGCAAAAAGTAGCCTTTCAGACACTAATCCTATTAACGATGAAATATTTAAATACTCAATCGTAAAATATGCGGGTTGTTGCAGACTCCCCTCCTTAAAGAAATTGCGCCCTCGCAATATTTAAGAAGAAAATACGAGGTAACAACCATGAAAGTGTATCAACACAAAAGGAATTTGAAATAAGAAATTCACCTCAAAGAGCACGGGAAAGTAAGTCCGAATGCGTTCGCTCCATGAACTCTCTAGATTCCCAAGAGTAGTCCTTAGGATTTGAGGACCATTGGACTTTAACAAGCGGAACATCTTTACTTCGGAGGCGTTTGACCTCCGAAGAAATAATACGAATAGGATGTTGCTCATAAGTTAAATTAGATGAAACTTCAATTTCATCCACAACACCGGGCTCAAGAATAGAATCGGAATCTCGAAGACATTTCCGTAATTGAGAAGCGTGAAACACGTCATGAATAGCAAAAAATTGAGCCGGTAATAAAAGGCGATAAGCCACAGAACCAATACGTTCGGTGATGGGAAATGGACTAATATATCTAGGTGTTAACTTTCCCGATCGACTGAAACGTACAACACCCTTCATAGGCGAAACACAGACAAACACAAGATCTCCCACAGAAAATTCTAATTTTCTTCTCCGGTTATCGGCATAGGATTTTTGTCTGCTCTGGGCTTCTTTCATCCTATGACCAATAAGGTCAATCTTTTCTGTGGAATCACGAATAAAATCTGGACCTAAAACCAGCTTCTCACCAGCCTCAAGCCAACAAGAAGGAGATCGGCATGGCCTTCCATAGAGTGCCTTGAAAGGTGCCATACTAATACTACATTGGAAGCTATTATTATAGGAAAACTCAACAAGAGAAATATGATCTTCCCAACTTCCACCAAAATCAAGAACACATGCACGAAGAAGGCCCTCAAGAGTTTGATTCATATGCTTGGTTTGTCCATCGGACTGGGGATGATAAGCGGTGTTAAAATTAAGCTTCGTTCCCAAAGCTTTTTGAAGACTCTTCCAAAATCCACTAGCAAACAATGGATCACGATCACTAATAATAGAAGAAGGAACTCCATGCAATTTTACAATTTCTTCGATAAAGAGTTTGGCCAAAAGAGGTACGGTTCGATTGGACCGAACGGGAATAAAATGGGTGGATTTAGTAAGTCTATCAACTATCACCCATAAGCTATCATGACCCGAACGAGAACGGGGAAGGCCGTCTATAAAATCAATGGAAATTTGATCCCACTTCCAAATTTGAATTTCTAAAGGTTGAAATAACCCAACGGGCCTTTGATGTTCAGCCTTGACAAGTTGGCAAGTCATGCAACACTTAACAAAGTTAGCAATATCAGATTTCGTTCCCTCCCAATAATAAAGTCGCCTCATATCCGCATACATTTTACTGCTACCGGGATGAATGGTAAATTTAGAACGATGAGAATCTTCTAAAATGTCTTTACAAAGGTTACTAATATTTGGCACGATAATCTACCAAATTTTCGAATACCGCCACGAGAATCAATATCAAAGTCTTTCAAACCTTCAATATCAATTTTATCCCTAAAATTTTGTCTAAGAAGAGCCAACTCGGGATCTAGCTTTTGAGCTTCAAGAATGTGGTCTAAAAGAGAAGGATGAGCATCAAGGCTACACAAAATGAGAGATGAACATAAATCGGAAACATGATCTCGAATCTCGCAAGTGGATAGAATTCCGAGATCATTCTGTTCGGATATCATCATAGAAACAACCTCCCATTGCTTGCGACTAAGTGCATCCGCAACACGATTTCCCTTTCCGGGGGTATAAAGTATATCAAGATCATAAGCTGCAAGAAATTCGATCCAACGTTGTTGACGCAAATTAAGTTCCTTTTGAGAAAATAGATACTTCAAGGATTTATGATCGGTGTAAAGAATAAATTTTTCTCCCAAAAAATAATGACGCCAAATACGAAGGGCGAAAACAATAGCTGTGAGTTCTAAATCATGAGTGGCATATCCAGACTCGAGTGGCTTCAATTGCCTAGGAGCATAAGCAATAACATGTCCTGTTTGCATAAGAACGGCACCCAAACCAACGCGACTAGCATCGGTATAAACAATAAAATCTTGGTTTCCTTCGGGAATCACGAGAACAGGAGCATCAGAAAGGAGTTCTTAATTTCTGAAAAGAAGCTTCACATTTGTTCGACCAAATGTATTTAATTCCCTTCTTTGTCAAGCTAGTAAGGGGCACAGAAATTCTGGAAAAGTCCATTATGAAACGGCGGTATAACCTGCCAATCCGAGAAAAATACGGATTTCCATCACAATCTCCGGTCTCTTCCAATTTTGAATCGCTTCAATCTTTGAAGGATCTATGGAAATTCCGGATTCGAAAATAATATGACCGAGAAACTTCACACGAGATTGCCAAAAGTGGCATTTAGAAAATTTTGCTTTTAATTGATTACTCCTAAGAGTTTCCAACACAATCCGAAGATGCTTTTCATGCTCCTCCTCGGTTTTTGAATACACAAGAATATCATAAATAAAGATGAGAACAAATCGATCGAGGAAGTCTTTGAAAACTCTATTCATAAGTTCAACGAAATAAGTAGGAGCATTGGTTAAACCAATTGGCATAACAAGCCACTTATAAGATCCATAACAAGTACGGAACAATGTCAAAGGAATGCTATCCTCTGCAATACAAGGCTGATGGAAACCGATAGCTAAGTCTAATTGTGAAAAGGCTCTAGCGCCACTAAGTTGATCAAATAGATCATCAATCCGAGGTAAAGGATATTTATTCTTGATAGTAAGATCACTAAGCTTGCGGTAGTCAATGCAAAGCCTAAGTGTACAATCGGATTTCTTCACAAAAATAGTCGAAGCTCCCCAAGGAGAGGAACTAGAGCGAATAAATTGCTCCGTCTCCAATTCGGAAAATTGTTTACGCATCTCCTCATTTTTTTGTTGGACATACGATAAGGAGGACGAGTAAGAGGTTAAGCTCCAGGGATGAGATTAATTCTGAACTCAATTGCTCGCTTAGGCGATAATCCTAAATCGGGCTCAAATATGTCGAAAAATTCACGAACAACGTGAATAAGAGAAATAATATCTTCCACATCATCATTATCGTCATCATGAGGATTTAAAGAATATAGAGATGCAACCAGGCTGGAATTTGAATCTTTAAGATCAATAGAAATCTGCTTAACATATTGAAGATGTCGAAGATGAATAGTCCGCTCAGGACATAGGATTTGAGCTTCATAGCGGTTAAGCCAATCTATTCCCAAAATCATTCCAAAGACTAAGTAGCGCATAACATGCAAATCGGCTCAGAAAGAAAAATCACACAAAATAATCCCGACATCTTTACACAATAAACTAATTGTTGTGGATCCACCAACCGGATTCGCAATTATCAAAGAAGTCATTAAACACAAAACATCCAAAGAAAAAGTACCAGCAAGTTCTTTTGAAATAAAACAATGGGACGCACCCGTATCAAAAAGAACTCGAATAAGATGATCACGAAATAAAATAATGCCATCAAGGATGGAATGAGAAATACCTTTACCACGAGATGTGTTACCAGGGGCTTGAGCAACATTAAGCTTTCCCTCCTTCCTGCCTTGAAGTTTGGGACAAGAAGATAAATAATGATCCAGGCTTTTGCAATAGCGACAAGTACGAGGCTTTGAACACTTGTTCGCATAATGGTCCTTAGAACCACAGTTGTAGCATTGCCCACTACTAGAGGTAGAAGTCTTAGTTACCGGAGGGGCTTGCTTCCCTTTCTTATTGGGATAAGGACCTTTGAATTTAGTAGGCCTTTTCTTGTTGTTCAAGTTTGGTTTAGCACTCACAACTTCAACATACTCTCTTTATCTGCCTCTTCAAGTCGAAGAGCGATGTCAATGAGTTGATCAAAAGAAACTTCTAATTTTAGAAGTAATGGCTTCTTGAGATTTTTATTCAAGCCATAGACAAATCTTTGGTTCTTCTTCAACGGGATGTTTATGTATTCGACCCCGTATTTAGAAAGTGACTCGAAGGATGCGACATAATCTGCCACAGAAGATTCACCTTGAACAAGGTCTGTAAAACGGCGAGCTAATGTCACCATTTCGGCTTCTGGCACAAATTTTAACTCGAAGCGTTCCCGGAATTTCTCCCAAGTAATATCTGCTTCAACTATTTCAGAAATAAGAAGCTCGTACCAATCTAATGCTCTCACTTGGAGCATACTAGAAGCCACTTGAACACGGTGAAGATCAACAAGATTCATGCGAGAAAAGATTCGATCGCACGTTCCCAGCTAAGCCTGGACTTCAATAATAGTTTTAGAACCTTTGAATGGCTTCCCGCCTAAATTGGTAAAATTGTTGCACAAACGTACAAATCTAGACTTAGGGTGAGTAGATTCCGTATTTGAACCGGCTGCCTGAGCATTCCTTAGGAGATCAAGAAGCTGCTGGGCAGACATAAATACTCCATCTTGTGGAGTAGCACGAGATTGACAGGCGCTCGGACGGCCAGGTCTAACAATTTCTCTTCCTTAAGAAAGAAGTAGGAAGAAGAAAAAGCTTATTCACAAATTGAATATCAAACAATAATGATTGATAAAACAAGGTATCACAAAAGAAAATAGGATAGAAATGTTCGAAGACCCGAATAAAATCCAAAGGCATGACTCCTAATGTAACAACCCGCATTTTTTAAGATTGAGTATTTAAATATTTTATTTAAATATTTCATCGTTAGTCGGATTTTAGTCTGAAAAGCTACTTTTTGCAAACAGTCGAATTGGGACTCGAAACCTCTTCCATTGAAATCAAAATGCCATTTGCAACCTTTTTGAGTATAAGCTTCGATATGTTTGGAGTAAGTTGATTTTTGCCACTTTTTCACTTTGGGTTTGGGTTCAGCCTAATGTTCTAACTTAATACTCCACACTTAGACCCCCTCTTCATTCACTCCCTCTTCCTCTACTTTTCAGTTCTAAAGAGATTAATGGTGAGTGGAATGGGAAATTAAAACTCCAAACCCTAGTTTTCTTTTGCAAATCAAGCTCTAGCTCCAAACTAATAGAAGAAACTTTGGTAAGCCTCTCTTCTTCTTCTCCAACTCATTCTTTTATCAATTTCATAAATTCCTAAACCTAACTTTGGGAATGTTCTTCTTTTGAGCATAGATTCAAGCTCATTTGGGTTGTGTTGAAAAGTGGTTGATTCTCTCTTTTTCTTTCAAGCTTCTTCTTCATTTGTTTTTGTGAAAAGGTAAGACTTTTATCTCACATCTAAGCCTATTTTTATCTTCGATTGTTAGGTATGAATTCCCAACACTTATTCTTGTGCAATTGCTTTTGGTTTGGATTGATTTGGTGAATATTCCAATTTTTAGTGTTTTGGGTTCAATTCTTTAAGAATCATAGCTTTGATGTCTTGAACATGTTTTTGGTGATGAACCGAAGAGCTTCTACGGACAGGTAGTCGATGGCATAAATCCTTAGTGTCGTTGTTCGACCGATTGCAATTCGGAAGGGATTAGCATTCATTACATAGGCATGGGAGTGCTGGCAACAGGGACCGGCCGACCGAGCTCTGTAGTCGGCCGACCGACTTGCTACCCGAGCACTTCCTGCCTCTGTTTTGGAAGTGCAGGTTACAGTCTCCGGCCAACCGAGCTTAGGGTCCGGTCGACCGACCTGCTACCGAGCACTTCCACCTTTGGTTCAGTCAACCGACTCAGGGAGTCCAGTTGACCAACCTCTCCTATTGCCAATTTTGCCTATGTTGTCTATTTTGTTGAATTTTCAACTTTAATCATTCGTGTTGTTTCCCTTTTGTTATTATGATTTATTATAGACTTTGATGACATTTTCTTTGGGAATTTTTGAAATATCCATTTTGATGGATTTGATATCGATTTCGTTGGATTTTATTCACGTCTTCGTATGTAAATTTCGGTGATTGATTGTTTTACAATCATTTTTGTGATTTGTCACTTTAAAAATATAAAGGTTTCTATACAAGTAGTAAATATCAAAATTCTTTCATCAAAACATTTCAACACTATTTCAATACAAAGCTCATTTATTAAAACCATTTTCCAATCTATTAGTATACACAAACCTTTACCTCACTCGTATGAGAAATCTAATTAAATGACTTAGTAAAACAAGTGGTATGAAACGTTTGCGTTTACTTCGTTGGTTAATTCTTGGACTTGTTCGATTGAATCTCTTGTGATAATTTTCTAGTGGAGATCTACAATTTGTTCGCAAAATATTTAAGTTAAGCTAGTGGTTGTGGCACATGAAGCTAGGCTCATATATTTACTAGCTTAGAGTAATTTACGCTTTCTTGATGATCATTGAGGATCATTTTTGTGATTATGACTAGAAATATACTATGTTTCTTTGTCCACGTAGGGGACAATACCTCGTTTTATTGAGTTTCATCTCATTTTTATTATAGGCTAACGACCTATTTATTTCTTGGGGTTTTGACCCAATTTTTGTGGGCTAGCGGCCCACGTTTTTATGGAGTTCGGATCTTCGGGCGTCCATTGTACTACGTCGTTGTTTCGAATTTTACGAGTTCTGATTCTTCGGGCGTACCGTTGTACTACGTCGTTGTTCCGAACTATTCGTGTTTATGGTCCTCGGGCGTACCGTTGTACTACGTCATTGCACCGGCTCTATGGTTAGCGACCATGGGATAGCGTCCCGTTTTGTGATACACGTGTCGGTGAGTTTTCATGCTCCTGTTTTGTGATAGGCCTCCCCCTTTTTGTGATTGATCGTTTCTACGATCATTTTTGTGATTCCTGGATTTCTATTGATGAATTCTAGAATTTGAATTTTCACCTATTTGATGATTGTCATTTATATGCTGTCGATATTTGTGGTTTGGTGAATGAAATAAGGAGTATGACATTCCTTTTGATCTTTGAGAAGATTTTTGTGATATTGATTAATCTCTTATTGATTTTCAATTACATATTTATCACAGCTTGGCATTGTGATTATTATACGTTTAGGCATATCTCTTATTCTATACCATTTTATTTAATATTTATAGCTAGACAGATCCGTTTATTATTTCCTTGTTAAATAATACTCGGGTCAGACCGAGATGTTACAGGCGCTTCTGCTTAACTTCACTTCTAGGATTACCATCCTGACTTTTGCCTAGCTACATAGATTTGTAGTTTTTGGTTGTATACATTTGAGATATGGATTCATAGTTGTGTACTTATTCTTTATCTAGCTCTTGTAACCATTCTTTTGTGATATTATGGTTCTTGTTTGACTACTACTCTGATGAACACTTTTATGTGTTATATATATTCATGTCTATTTCCGCCTTTGTGATATGAATTATCTGTGACCGATTTGTGTTATGTTTATTTCTATATTTGTTTCCGAAGACATTATAGCAACTGTTTGGTAGCTTTGAGTTTGTGTCGGTATGTCGGTTTTCCTCTTGAAAAGAATCCATGTTATATTTTGTCTGGCATATCGGTACTCGCACAAAGCGATTATACAGATGTCGCTCCTCAACAGCCTTATTCTCCATGCTATTCGACGGCATTACACCGTAGTGTCCGTGGCTAGCGTGGGTATAGAGGCGGGGCATCACAGCTTGGTATCAGAGCCAAACTTCGGAGCAATGTAGAATAATTTAACAAGGATCATCGTTCTAAGCCCTTCTTAGGAGTCGTGCCTTAGGATTTAATTCGAGTCTTCGTACCGATTCATCTTATTTTCTTTATGATTCCTTGTTTTATCTATCAAGATTGCTTGATATTCATTTGGTGAATAACCTTTTTCTTCTTCTTTCTTTCTTTCTAAAGGAAGAGAAATGGTTAGACCTGGTCGTCCCAGCGCCGGTCAATCTAGTGCTACCCCCTAAGATGGAGTTTTTATGTCTGCCCAGCAGCTTCTTGATCTAGTAAGGAATGCTCAAGCAGCCGGTTCTAATTCGGAACCGACTCATCCTAAGTCTGGATTTGCACGCTTGTGCAACGATTATACCAACTTGGGTGGGAAACCATTCAAGGGTTCTGAAACGATTATTGAAGTCCAGGCTTGGCTGAGATCATGCGATCGAATCGTTTCTCGCTTGAACCTCATTGATCTTCACCGAGTTCAGGTGGCTTCTAGTACGCTCCAAGAAAGAGCATTAGACTGGTACGAGCTTCTGATTTCTGAAATTATTGAAGCGGATCTTACTTGGGAGAAATTCCGAGAGCGCTTCAAGTTAAAATTCGTACCAGAAGCAGAGAAGGTGACTTTGGCTCGCCACTTTATTGACCTTGTTCAAGGTGAATCTTCTGTGACAGACTATGTCGCATCTTTCGAATCTCTTTCCAAATACGGGGTTGAATACATTAACACCCCATTGAAGAAAAATCAGATATTTGTTTATGGCTTGAATAAGAGCCTCAAGAAGCCCTTATTTCTAAAGCTAGAAGTTTCTTATGATCAACTTATTGATATCGCTCTTCGTCTTGAAGAGGCAGATAGGGAGAGTGATGCCGATGTTGTGGGTGCCAAACCAAAACTCAACAACAACAACAACAACAAGAAAAGGCCTATTAACTTCAAAGGGTCTTATCCCAACTAAAAAGGGAAGCAAGAAATTCCTGCAGCAAAAGCTTACGCCCCAAGTGGTGGGCAATGCTACAATTGTGGTTCTAAGGACCATTATGAGAACAAGTGTCCGAAACCTCTCTTTTGTCGCTATTGAAAAAGTTCGGATCATTATTTATCTTCTTGTCCCAAACTTCAAGGTAGGAAGGTGGGAAAGCTTAATGTTGCTCAAGCCCCTGGCAACACATCTCGTGGTCAAGGTATTTCTCATTCTATCCTTGATGGCATTATTTTATTTCGTGATCAACCTATTCGAGTTTTTTTAGATATGGGTGCATCCCACTCTTTTATTTCAAAAGAACTTGTTGATACTTTTTCTTTGGATGTTTTGTGTTTAATGACTTCTTTGAGAATTATGAATCCGGTTGGTGGATCCGCAACAATCAGTTTACTATGTAAAGATGTCGAGATTATTTTGTGTGATTTTTCTTTCCGTGCCGACTTGCATGTTATGCGCTACTTAGGCTTTGGACTGATTTTGGGAATGGATTGGCTTAACCGCTATGAATCCCAAATCCTATGTCCTGAGCGGACTATTCATCTTCGACGTCCTCAATCTGTTAAGCAGATTTCTATTGATCTTAAAGATTCGGATTCCAGCTTGGTTGCATCTTTATATTCTTTTAATCCTCGTGATGATGACAATGATGATGAGGAAAACGTCATTTCTTTTATTCACGTTGTTCGTGAATTTTCTGACATATTTGACCCGTTTTAGGATTACCACCTAAGCGAGCAATTGAGTTCAGAATTAGTCTTACCCCTGGAGCTCAACCTACTACTCGTCTTCCTTATCGTTTGTCCAATAAAGAAAATGAGGAGACACGCATACAATTATCCGATTTGGAAACGAAGCAATTTATTCGCTCTAGTTACTCTCCTTGGGGAGCTTCGGCTATTTTTGTGGAGAAATCCGATGGTACACTTAGGCTTTGCATTGACTGCCGCAAACTTAATGATCTTACTATCAAGAATAAATATCTTTTACCTCGGATTGATGATCTATTCGATCAACTTAGTGGTGCTAGAGTCTTTTCACAATTAGACTTAGCTACCAGATTTCATCAACTTCGTATTGCAGAGGATAGCATTCCTTTGACATCGTTCCGACTCGTTATGGATCTTATGAATGGCTTGTTGTGCCATTTGGTTTGACGAATGCTCCGGCTTATTTCCTTGACCTTATGAATAGAGTTTTCAAAGATTTCCTCGATCGATTTGTTCTCATCTTTATTGATGATATTCTTGTGTATTCAAAAACCGAGGAGGAGCATGAAAAACATTTTTGGATTGTGTTGGAAACTCTTAGGAGCAATCAATTGAAAGCAAAATTTTCTAAATGCCATTTTTGGAAATCTCGCGTGAAGTTTCTCGGTCATATTATTTTCGAATCCGGAATTTCCATGAATCCTTCGAAGATTGAAGCGATTCAAAATTGGAAGAGACCGGAGAGTGTGACGGAGATCCGTAGCAACCTTGGATTGGCAGGTTATTACCGCCGTTTCATAAAGGACTTTTCTAAAATTTCCGTGCCTCTTACTAGTTTGACAAAGAAAGGTGTTAAATAAATTTGGTCGAACAAATGTGAAGCTTCTTTTCAGAAATTAAAAGAGCTCCTTTCTGATGCTCTTATTCTTGTTATTCCCGAGGGGAATCAAGATTTCGTTGTTTATACCGATGCTAGTCGCATTGGTTTGGGTGTTCTTCTTATGCAAAGAGAACGTGTTATTGCTTGTGCTTCTAGGCAATTGAAGCCAGTAGAGACTAGATAAGCCACTCATGATTTAGAACTTGCGGGTATCGTTTTCGCCCTTCGTATTTGGCATCATTATCTTTTGGGAAATTTTTTTATTCTTTACACTGATCATAAATCCTTGAAGTATCTATTTTCTCAAAAGGAACTTAATTTGCGTCAACAACATTGGCTCGAATTTCTTGCAGCTTATGATCTTGATATTCTTTATACTCCCGGAAAGGGAAATCGTGTTGCCGATGCACTTAGTCGCAAGCAACAAGCGGTTGTTTCTAAGATGATACCTGAATGGAATGATCTCGGGGTTTTATCCACTTGTGAGATTCGAGATCGTATTTCCGATTTATGTTCATCTCTTGTTTTATGTAGCCTTGAGGCTCATCCTTCTCTTTTAGACCGCATTCTTGAAGCTCAAAAGATAGATCCCGAATTGGCCCTTCTTTGCCAAAGATTATGCGATAAAACTGATATTGAAGATTTGAAAGACTTTGATATCGATTCTCGTGGTGGCATTCGGAGATTTGGTAGACTTATCGTGCCAAATATTAGTGATCTTCGTAAAGATATTTTAAAAGATTCTCATCATTTTAAATTTATCATTCATCTCGATAGTAGTAAAATGTACGCGGATATGAACCGGCTTTATTATTGGGAGGGAATGAAATCTGATATTGCTAACTTTGTTAAGTGTTGCAAGACTTGCCAACTTGTCAAGGCCGAACATCAAAGGCCCGGTGGGTTATTGCAACCTTTAGACGTTCCAATTTGGAAGTGGGATCAAATTTCCATGGATTTTGTTGACAGCCTTCCCCGTTCTCGTTCGGGTCATGATAGCTTATGGGTTATAGTTGATAGACTTACTAAATCTGCCCATTTTATTCCCTTCGGTCTAATTGAACCGTTCCTCTCTTGGCCAAACTTTTTATCAAAGAAATTGTTAAATTGCATGGAGTTCCTACTTCTATTGTTAATGATCGTGACCCATTATTTACTAGTGGATTTTGGAAGAGTCTTCAAAAAGCTTTGGGAACAAAGCTTAATTTTAGCACCACTTATCATCCTCAGTCTGATGGACAAACCGAGCGTGTGAATCAAACTCTTGAAGATCTTCATCGTGCATGTGTTCTTGATTTTGGTGGAAGTTGGGAAGATCATATTTTTCTTGTTGAGTTTTCCTATAATAATAGCTTCCAATCTAGTATTGGTATGGCTCCTTCTGAGGAACTCTATGGAAGGCCATGCCGTTCTCCTTCTTGTTGGCTTGAGGCCGGTGAGAAGCTGGTTTTAGGTCCAGATTTTGTTCGTGATTCCACAAAAAAAATTGACCTTATTCTTCATAAGATGAAAGAAGCTCAAAGTAGGCAAGAATCCTATGCCGATAACCGGAGAAGGAAATTAGAATTTTCTGTGGGAGATCTTGTGTTTATCCGTGTTTCACCTATGAAAGGTGTTGTACGTTTCAGTCGATCAGAAAAGTTAGCACCTCGATATATTGGTCCATTTCCCATCACCGAACGTATTGGTTCCGCGGCTTATCGCCTTTTATTACCGGCTCAGTATTCTGCTATTCATGACGTGTTTCACATTTCTCTATTGCGGAAATGCCTTCGAGATTACGATTCTATTCTTGAGCCTGGTGGTGTGGAAGAAATTGAAGTTTCACCTAATTTAACCTTTGAGCAAAATCCAATGCGTATTATTGCTTCGGAAGTCAAACGACTTCGAAATAAAGATGTCCCGCTTCTGAAAGTTCAATGGTCCTCAAATCCTAAAGATTGCTCTTGGGAATCTAGAGAATTCATCGAGCGAACACATCCGGACTTACTTTCCCGTGCTGTTTAAGGTGAACTTTTTATTTCAAATTTCTTTTGTCTAGAATATGCTTTTGTGGTTGTTACTTTATATTTTCTTCTTAAATATTGTGAGGACGCAATTTCTTTAAGGAGGGGAGTCTGTAACAACCCGCATATTTTACGATCAAGTATTTAAATATTTTATTTAAAAATTTCATCGTTAGTCAAATTTTAGTCCGAATAGCTACTTTTTGCAAAAAGTCGAACTGGGACTCGAGACCCCTTCCATTGAATTCAAAATGCCGTTTGTAACCTTTTTGAGTATAAGCTTCGATATGTTTGGAGTAAGTTGATTTTTGCCACTTTTTCACTTTGGGTTTGGGTTTGGGCTCAGCCCAATGTTCTAACTTAATACTCCACACTGAAACCCCCTCTTCATACACTCCCTCTTCCTCTACTTTTCAGTTCTAAAGAGATTAATGGTGAGTGGAAGGGGAAATTAAAACTCCAAACCTAGTTTTCTTTGGCAAATCAAGCTCTAGCTCCAAACTAATAGAAGAAACTTTGGTAAGCCTCTCTTCTTCTTCTCCAACTCATTCTTTTATCAATTTCAGAAATTCCTAAACCTAACTTTGGGAATGTTCTTCTGTTGAGCATAGATTCAAGCTCATTTGGGTTGTGTTGAAGAGTGGTTGATTCTCTCTTTTGCTTTCAAGCTTCTTCTTCATTTGTTTTTGTGAAAAGGTGAGATTTTTATCTCACTTCTAAGCCTATATGTATCTTCGATTGTTAGGTATGAATTCCTAACACTTATTCTTATGCAGTTGCTTTTGGTTTGGATTGATTTGGTGAATATGCCAGTTTTTAGTGTTTTGGGTTCAATTCTTTAAGAATCATAGCTTTGATGTCTTGGACATGTTTTTGGTGATGAACCGCAGAGCTTCTATGGCCAGGTAGTCGATGGCGTACTCGACTGATTGCAATTCGGAAGGGATTGAAATTCATTAGATAGGCATAGGAGCGCTAGCAACAGGGCCGACCGACCGGGCTCTGTAGCCGGCCGACCGACCTGCTACCCGAGCACTTCCTACCTCTGTTTTGGAAGTGCATGTTACAGGCTCCGGCCGACCGAGCTCAGGGTCCGATCGACCGACCTGCTACCCGAGCATTTCCACCTTTGGTTCAGTCAACCGACTCAGGGAGTCCGGTTAACCGACCTGCTCCTATTTGCCAATTTTGCCTATGTTGTCTATTTTGTTGAATTTCCAACTTTAATTGATTCGTGTTGTTTCCCTTTTTGTTGTTATCATTTATTATCGACTTTGATGACATTTTCTTTTGGAATTTTTGAAATATCCATTTTGATGGAATTGATATCGATTTCTTTGGATTGTATTCACGTCTTCGTATGTGAATTTCGGTGATTGATTGTTTTACGGTCATTTTTGTGATTTGTCACTTTAAAAATATAAAGGTTTCTATACAAGTAGTAAATATTAAAACTCTTTCACCAAAATGATTTCAACACTATTTCAATACAAAGCTCATTTATTAAAACCATTTTCCAATCTATTAGTATATACAAACCTTTACCTCACTCGTATGAGAAATCTAATTAAACGACTTAGTAAAATAAATAGTATGAAACGTTTTCGTTTACTTCGTTGGTTAATTTTTTGACTTGTTCGATTGAATCTCTTATGACAATTTTCTAGTGGACATCTAAAATTTGTTCGTAAATATTTAGGTTAAGCTAGTGGTTATGGGACATGAAGCTAAGCTCACATATTTACTAGCTTAGAGTAATTGACACTTTCTTGATGATCATTGAGGATCATTTTTGTGATTATGACTAGCAATATGCTATGTTTCTTTGTCCACGTAGGGGACAGTACCTCGTTTTATTGAGTTTCATCTCATTTTTATTATAGGTTAACGACCTATTTATTTCTTGGGGTTTTGACCCAATTTTTGTGGGCTAGCGACCCATGTTTTTATGGAGTTCGGATCTTCGGGCGTACCGTTGTACTACGTCGTTGTTCCGAATTTTACGAGTTCTGATTCTTCGGGCGTACCGTTGTACTACGTCGTTGTTCCGAACTATTCGAGTTTCTGGTTCCTCGGGCGTACCGTTGTACTACGTCGTTGCACCGGCTCTATGCTTAGCGACCATGGGATAGCGTCCTGTTATGTGATACACGTGTCAGTGAGTTTTCATGCTCCCATTTTGTGATAGCCCTCCCCCTTTTTGTGATTGATCGTTTCTACGATCATTTTTATGATTCCTGGATTTCTATTGATGAATTCTAGAATTTGAATTTCACCAATTTTATGATTGGCATTTATATGCTGTCGATATTTGTGGTTTGATGAATGAAATAAGGAGTATGACATTCCTTTTGATCTTTGAGAAATTTTTGTGATACTGATTAATCTCTTGTCGATTTTCAATTACATATTTATCACAGCTTGGCATTGTGATTATTATACGTTTAGGCATATCTCTTATTCTATACCATTTTATCTGATATTTATAGTTAAACAGATTCGTTTATTATTTCCTTATTAAATAATACTCGGGTCAGACCGAAATGTTACAGGCGCTTCTGCTTAACTTCACTTCTAGGATTATCATCCTGACTTTTGGCTAGCAATATAGATTTGTATTTTTTGGTTGTATACATTTGAGATATAGACTCATAGTTGTGTACTTATTCTTTTATCTAGCTCTTGTAACCATTCTTTTATGATATTGTGGTTCTTGTTTGACCACTACTCTGATGAACACTTTTATGTGTTATATATATTCATGTCTATTTCCGCCTTTGCGATATGAATTATCTGTGACCGATTTGTGTTATGTTTATTTCTATATTTGTTTCCGAAGACATTATAGCCACTGTGTAGCAGCTTTGAGTTTGTGTCGGTATGTAGGATTTCCTCTTGAAAAGAATGCAAATTATATTTTATCAGGCATATCGGTACTAGCACAAAGCAATTATATAGATGGTCGCTCCTCGACAGCCTTATTTTCCATGCTAGTCGACGGCATTATACCGTAGTGTCCTTGGCTAGCGTGGGTATGGAGGTGGGGTGTTACACGTAAGATGGACTTAGGACGATGATCCTTGCTAGATTATTCTACATTGTTTCGAAATTTGGCTCTGATACCAAGCTGTGACGCCCCACCTCTATACCCACACTAGCCAAGGACACTACGGTGTAATACCGTCAACTAGCACGGAGAATAAGGCTGATGAGGAGCGACCATCGGTGTAATTTCTTTGTGCGAGCACCGATATGTCAGATAGTACAACATGCATTTGGTTTCAGGTGGAAATCTGACACATCGATATAAACTCAAAGCTACTACACAGTGGCTATATATATTCTTCGAAAACAAATATAGAAGTAAATATAACACAAATCAGTCACACACATCCATATCACAAAGGCAGAAATAGATATGAATATATAACACATGAAAGTGTACATCAGAGTAGTGGTCAAACAAAATCCACAGTATCACAAAAGAATAGCTACAAGTGCTATTCGAAAGAATATAGATACAAAAATGATTCTATATCTCAAAGGTATACAACAAAAACTACTGATCTAAGTAGTTTGCCAAAGTCAGGATGATAACCTCGGATGTAAAGTCAAGAAGAAGCACCTGCAACATCTCAGTCTAACCCGGGTATTATTTAATAAGAAAATAATAAACGTATCAGTCTAGCTATAAAAATCAGATAAAATGATATAGAATAAGAGATATGACAAAACGAATAATAATCACAATGCTAAGCTGTGATAAATAAGTAATTGAAAATCAACAAGAGATTAATCAATATCGCAAGAATCTTCTCAAAGATCAAAAGGAATGTCATACTCTATATTTTCATTCACCAAAAGCGTGAATATTGACAATAATATCAATGCCAATCACAAAAGTTAATGACACACAAATTCACCATTGCACAAATATTGATAACACATATCAATGTAAATCATGAAAATCGGTGAAACACAAATTCTAGAAATCATCAATGAAAATCCAGAAATCATAAAAGGGGGCTATCACAAAACGGGAGCATGAAAACTCACAAACACGTGTATCACAAAATGGAACGCTATTCCATGGTTGCTAACCATTAATTTTGAGCCAAAGCTCCACGAAACGGCCCGTAGACCATGGGTCCTTACCCCACCAATTTGAGCCGAAGCTCCACAGAAAAGGGGTTTAGTCTCCCTCGTAGACAAAGAGACATCGCGTATTGCTAGTCTAAATCAAAAAATGATTATCATTGATCGATAAGTGTAAATTAGACTAAGCTAGTAAATATACGAGTTTAGCTTCATGTCCCATAACCACTAGCTTAACTTAAATATTTACGAACAAATTGTAAGTTTTCATTGGAAAATTGTCACAGGAAATTCAATCGAACAAGTCCAAGAATTAACCGACGAAGCAAATGCAAGCGTTTCATACCACCTATTTTAGTAAATCGTTTAATTAGATTTCTCATACGAGTGATGTAAAGGTTTGTATATATTGGAAAATGGTTTACGAAAAAAGCTTTGTAATAAAATAGTGTTGAATTCGTTTTTGATGAAAGGGTTTTGATATTTACTACTAGTATTGAAACCTTTATATTTTTAAAATGACAAATCACAAAATGATTGTAGAACAATCAACTACCGAAATTCACATACAAAGACATGAAATAATTCCAAAGAAATCGATAACAAATCCATCAAAATGGATATTTCCAAAAATCCCAAAAAAATGTCATCAAAGTCAATAATAGATGGTAACAACAACAGGGAATCAACACTGATCGATTAAAGTTGGAACTTCAAGCTAAATAGGCAAATAGGCAAAAAAACAGTAGATTCAGACGTCTGAAATACAGATTCCGACGTCTGAATCTGGAAAATAAAATATTTGCCAGAACAGAATTCAGACGTCTGAAATACAGATTCAGACTTCTGAAATAGGCACTTTTTAGCCTATTTCCTTTCTGGTTAAAAACGAACCAATTTAGACGTCTGAAATCCGATTCAGACGTCTGAATCTGGGAATAAAAATCTTCCCAGAATAATATTCTGACCTCTGAATCTAACGTTTCAGACGTTTGAAACTGGGGTTCAGGGCATTCCCTGAACGTAGTCCAAAAAAATGGCCGAAATAAATACCGGAAGCGATCGGACGAGCAACGACGACTAAGGATTTACGCCAAGCGACAACCCAGCCTTAAAGGCTCTTCGATACGCCTCAAATATCAATATCCAAATATCCATAATAGGATTTTCATAGATTTTGATTTCAAAACACCAAAAATTGGAATATACGCCAAATCAATCCAGACCAAAATCAATTGCACAATAATAAGTGTTAGGAATTCATACCTAACAATCGAAGATAATTATAGACTAAGATGTGAGATAAAAATCTGATCTTTGAACCCAAAACAAATGAAGAAGAAGCTATAAAGCAAAGGCAAGGACAATCACTCTTCAATTCCAACCCAACAAGCTTGAATCTAAGCTAAAAAGAGAAACATTTCCTAAGTTAGGTTTAGGAATTTCTGAAATTCATAAGAGAATGAGTTGGAGAAGAAGAAGAGGAGGCTTACCAAACCTTCTTCTATTGATTTGGAGCTAGAACTTGATTTGTAGATGGAAACTAGGGCTTGGAGTTTTAATTTACCATTCCTCTCTCCATTGTTGCTAAAGCTTGAGTATTAGGAAATAGAAATGAAGTAATGAAGAGAAGTGGGGTCGAGCTAGGGTCTAATGGGCTGAAACAAAAAGACCAAAGACCTAAGTGAAAAAGTAGCAAAATTCCACTAAGTCCAAACATATCGAAGTTTATGCTCAAAAAGGTCGCAAACGTCAATTTGAACTCAATGGGGGTGGTCTCGAGTCGTAATTTGGCTGTTTGCAAAAAGTAGCCTTTCGGACACTAATCCGACTAACGATGAAATATTTAAATAAAATATTTAAATACTCAATTGTAAAATATGCGGGTTTTTACAACCTGTAATGGAAAATCAAAAAGAAAACTGAAAACCAGGTATGAGAAAACCAAAAACCTGAGATTAATTCAACAACATCAACCTGAAGCATCTCAAACACCAACAACAAACTCAACCTGAGCAACATCAAGATCATCTCAACATGAATCAAAGTACAGATCAAAATCCAAAGCAAACAAAGTAGATATAAATCAAAAATATGTTCCACATTAAATCAGATTTTCCAGATCAAATAAAAAAAACAATGTCTCGGTTTTCTAGTTCAGGTGAGTAAACAAACTTTAAATTTATTTTAAACTTGATGCATGTGATGATTCTTAAATGTATGACATGAATATGCTTTGCATGGTTGTATAAAAGAGATTGAATGTATATACATAGATGATATACAGTTGTGCATGTCTTGTTCATCTCTGTTTCATGTTACAGATTTTTAAAATTTAGATCAAAATTCAATATCTCTTCATCTGTTTTTTGATAGATTCTGGTTTTCAAACAAGATATGTTTGTTTAAACTTAATCTAGGTTTTAAAAATATATTCAAGTATGAAAGGTTTGAATATCATCTGGAAATGGAAATGACGGTAAGAACTTTGAAAATATGTTAAAATTCAAATACTACAATCCTTTAACTTTCTTATATAATCTAATCACCATCTAATATCATGATTTTAAAAGTGAAAACATGATTTCTAGTTTGGTTTCGAGTGAGCAAATCGAGAATGATCAGAAAGTGGGTTTTGGGCTATTTCTCGTGGCCGGAGGTCTTGGGGTGGTCGTGGTCTTTGTTGGAGATAAAGGAAAACTTGGTGGTCTCGTGGAAAATGTCGGGTGGTTTTAGTACCCAATGTGGCGGCAACAATTGGTCGGAGTAGGGTTTAGGCCCTAAGTTTGGTTATGGTCTGAAACTGGGTTGCTACGCCGTCTCTGGGGCATCGAGGATCATCAAAACAGGGGGAGAGGTTGAGTGGATGGCCGAAGAGCGTGTAGCCGAAGTTTCAGGAATGTTGGTGGTTAGCGTCATCGAGTCGAGAGGGTCTTCAGGCGATGGGTAGTTTCAGGTCTGAGCAGAATAGCTCGATTTCGATCTAGGGTTCGCGACAAAGATTTGGTGCTCGGTATTGTAAGTTGTGGTGATCATCGATGGGGTGAAGGTGTCGGCGGTGCTCAGAGCCCCGACAATCGATGGTGCATGTGCACGGCGAGGCTGGTCGTGTCAGTGGGTTTAAGTAGTGGGTTGGCTCGAAGGGAAACTTGGGGAAAGGCAAAATTTACTCGGGTTCGTATTCGAGCAGGAACGTGAGTGTTTTATCTTACAAGTTTAAATTTTAAACTAAGTTTAAAAAAAAGAGAAGGGGAGTGTCTCGTGTCAAGGCTCAAGTGTTATTCTGGTTGGATTCGAAGTAAAATTTAAAAAGTTTTTAAGTTTAAATATAAACAAGTTTTTAAATTTAAAATGAATCTAGTTCTGAACAATTTTCTTAAAATTTATTTCTTTATATAATAAATGTATTAAATAATTGTTTTAAGAAAGTTATATAATTTGTTTAACCTAAATTTGTGAAGTTAAAGTTATTGTGAAACTTAATTTTGAGATGTAATTGAGTAGTTAATTAAAAAGTAAAATGTTTTATATTCATTTATTAATGATAATTAAGTCATTAATAATGGTAATAAATTATCTTAAGTTAATAAAGGTTTTTAATGGTTAATGAGCAATTAAATTAATAAAGTAAATAAAGAGTAATTAATCAATTTAATTAATTAATGATTAAAGACTAATTAATTTGTAATTAAGGGTTATTTCATTAATTGATAATTAAGGTTTATTAATTGAAAATTAAGGGTAATTAATTAATGATTAAAGGTTGATTAATCAAGTGATTAAAGAATAATGAATTAAAGGATAGTTATTCATGTGATTAATTAATCAAGGTAATTAATTTAAGGACGATTAATTAATTTAAAAGTTAATTAAATAAGGAAAGTGATTAAGTAATGGTTTATTAATTACGGATCAATTAATAAATATAATTAATTGAGGATAATTAATTAAAGAACAATTAAATGGTTAAAGGTTAATTTGGAATGATTAAAAGTTGATTAATTTACTAATTGAGATTGATTAATTAACTAATTTATTATGATTAAAGATTATTAATTAAAATGGTTTGTAATTAATTAACATTAATTAACTAGGAATAGTTATTTATTCATAAGTAATCAATCTGGTTTAAATTAATTAGGTGATTAATTGATCTTACTTATGGATTTTTGGACTGTGTGGAATGCTTTGAATTGTTGATATCCCTGATGTGTGTTGTTTTGTGATATGATTGAGCTGTGAACTGTGATTTATTTATCTTTGATTAATTTATATATTTATCTATGAATATGTGAATTAAGATAAGCGTTATTGTACTATACCGCTCATTGATATTGTTGTGTTTGAAATGATGATGGTTATGATATGTTATTGTTGTGTGTAAAACCCCTGGGCTACACCACACACAAAAATTTGGATTTCACGAGAAATCGGTTAAGTCACAAATATTTTGAATGCAATATTATTTTATTCAAAATTGTTTTAAAAGGTAAATTTTGAATCCAAAATGGTTTGGAAATGGAGTTGGGTGGAATATGAAAAGGTTTTGAAAAAGAAGTTTTGGAATAAAAATTTAGTTTGAATATAATATATCTTGTTTAAGTTTTGAATTTATTTTGGAAACTATGGTTTCAACGGGTATACAAGTTATATTATATATATATATATATATATATGAATTTTAAAACATTTTGAAGTAAATTAAATAAACTACTTTGTGAATTTAAATTTAATTCATACAGAACTTGCCGAGAATACGGCAGTTTGCTGATTTTCCAACTTATACTTTGCAAGGCTATAACTTAAGTTATTTTAATCGGATTTTCCCAAAATGAAAAGCATTTGTTTTCAAATGACAAAGCTTTCATATTAAGAAAGAATTTCCAGTTTTGTTGAAAGGATTTCAAGTTTGAAATGGAATTTTTTTGAAAGCTATGGATGAATCTTTATTAAAGATTGGTGAACTTTGTTTTAAAATTGAAGAGGATCTCCAAGGATGAATGTAACAGCCTGCCTTTTCGTACGTTTACGCAGACACACATGTCGACTCAAACCATACAGAATGGCAGATTGTTATTGGGTGAATAAGAAAAACAGTGAAATAAAGAAAACAAACAGAATCTCACAGCGGAATGATAAAATATAATAATCAAATAACAGTTCATGAAACTGTTTTACAAAACATTTGATTATACTTATACAACACAGAATAAGAGTTACACATACCAAAGAATAATAAATAAAAATGCAGTGGAACAATGTAATGCAGTGGAACAATATAGTAAATAACTGTAATGCAATCTTTGTCTTCATCCTCCAGAAGTAAGGTCTTCAAACCCTAAAATGATCAGGCTGACCCGAGTGAATTGAAAGGATAAAACAATCGAGTCAGAACTAAAAGATCTTATGTAAGTTAAATCACCTATAAATACTATGAGTGGAACGGTGTTAGAGATGTTTACGGGATTTGACATCTCCTATCCAACACCTAAGTGAGTGTAGTAACTTAAGAGATGCTCAGGATCCACATCTCCTAAGGATTCGTTAAACTATCTGTTATGTAGTAATATATGCTATTATAATAGTGTCTAAAGTAAAATAAACTTACTTTGAAATAGCGTTAAGGCTTTACATTTTCCACCTTAACACATACATAGTCCCAGTAGTCTATCCAGTATCATGGTCCCTCCTGATCGGGAAGCCACCAGAGGATACTTCACAGGTTACGACACAAAACCAAAATCGTACAAGGCGTGCCAGGTTAGGTGACACGGCACAACGAGGCAATGCCAAGATAGATATACCAATTACGCATTTGGACTGGTGGTGACGTGCAGCAGCCACTACCGGCCAATCGAGCCACACTCCCAAATCAAAGGTGCGCACCATATCAATCACAAAGTAATGGAATGGAATACGAAGAAGTGTGTCCGATAAGAGTAGCCCTCACTGGCCCGGAATCACTCCTGTTTTAGCCACCTTATGCCAACTCACGGGAGTCGAGTCCACGTACATACCTCAATAGAACGGTGCCACCATCCTACTTCATTCTGGAAACTCCACTGCATACACGATTGTAAAAATGGTTTTCGGAGTTAGCAGAGAGTATGACAAATTCTCATCCTCGTCTCTTTAATAACCAAACGATATTATAACACCATGGACATTTCAAAATAGTTTACACTTCAAACCAAAATATCATTTCCCTTTCAAATATATATTCACTTCCAAAATCATAGTACTTTCAAAGTTATAATACTTCCAAAACCAAAATAGTTTGAGGCCATAATACTTGGAAAACCATATTACTTTGAAATCATAATCCATTGGAAGTCATAATTTTAAAATACTTTATAAAATAAAACGGTTTCCTCAAATCTCACAAATCGACTCCAAATCAACTTGAATTTAAATTCAAATTTAATCAGATCTCAAATCATTAATTTCAACTTAGTTTCTAAATAAACTGTAACGACCTTGGATTCTGGCCCTATTATTTTAATAAATATTTAATCTAATTAAATAAAAAATAAACTGATTATTTCAAAATGAATAAGATTTTGGAAATATTTGCCATTTGTTTATATAAATTTGTATTTTGAAAAGGAAATTTGATTTTGGAAATTTAAAAATAAAATCTCTTAATAATATTTATCTTATACAATTGAGTTAAAATGCTTTACCCTTATTTACATTTGGTATAAAAATACATATCGATAATAATGTTTGAAATAAAGTCAAATTCTATCAATATAAATATAAGTATAAAATATAAGTAAACCATAAGAATATAATTCAAATATTGATAGTTAAAATATAAAATATAAATGTAAATAAGTAAGCATATGAATATAATTTAAATGTTGATGGCTAAAATATAAAATAAAAATGAAAATAAAAGCCAAATGAATAAGTTTGTAAACAAAGTAAAAAAATGAGCACTAAGTAGAAAATGAAATCAGACACAAACATATGTATATAAATTACTCAAGCAAGAAGACAAATATTATTATACATAATATCTTCATTTACAAGCCAAACATCTTTAAAACAAAATATCTTCATCTACAAGACCAAAGTCTACTTGAAAATGAATATTTATAAAAATCAGTCAAGGCATAAAAAGTAAAACCTGACAAATGTGTATATTGAAGTTCATCTAGAAGTTAATAAAACAAACGTCTCAAGAAAACAAATTATCTTCATTTACAAGCCAACTCTACCTACAAGTGAATACACACATACAAAATATCTTTATACATAGTAAAACATAATTATAGTATGTAAACACAATAGAAAACCTTAGCATTTAATTGCTATCATCTCAGCCCAATTTTAGTCACTTCAAAAGTTTTACAAATCTTTATATTTCAGCAATAAAATCTGATCAAGATAAAACAAATTGAAGAAAACAACTAAACTAGATAACACCTTCCCATATTACAACTGTTTTCTCTTATAAATATATTTGTAGGCATCTTACTGTTCCAAATTCGTTCAGTAACAACTGAAGTAAACCAGAGAAAACCAAAACAAGAAAAAGGAAGTAAACTCAAATTTAATTCAAACTAAAATCAGACAAAAACTAAAAACAGATTCAAAGGCAGTTTCAAATCTTCACGTTATCAAAGGAAAACAAGAAATGTTCTTTGTTCAGCAATCTGGCAGGTGAGTAAACATATTTTTTAAAAGCTTTAAGTTTGATTAAAAACAGTTCAAGATTTCTTTGATGATCTGGTTGTATATGTTTCAGTTTGCATATGATTTTGTGATGCTCTATGCTACCCTGTAATTGATATATGGTGCATATTTGCTTTTAAACTTAAATTATTCTCATCAGAATATTGTTAAGCTTAATTTTTCAATCAATCAAGATGATTATCAAACAAGATTTTTCAAAACTAATTAGTATGTTAGTGAATTATTCCTAATGGAAACTTTGGTTACAGAAAATCAAATACTACTTTGATGAATTCGATTGTCATAAAAAGTTAATTCAAGTTTATAGTTTGAATCCTTACTGCAAAAACATGATTTTTAAAACAAAAACGAAGATTTTTAGCTTTGAATTATAAGAGCAGTTTGTATTTGAATAAAAACTACATTTTCACAAATTCCAGACAATCAATCGATTTAAAACATTGAAACTTGAATTGAAGCAAGTGTAAACGACTGTGATCTCAAGAAAAATATGCAATAATTTTTCTATTGCATGAAATTAGGGTACGAGGTCATATTAGGGTTTTAGTTGGAGTTTTTTTCATGTCTGTTATGTGTCGAGTTCGTCATCAATACGCGATCGAGTTGCACAAATTTCTGGTGAAGGGTTGCTTGGTGGGTTGTCGTAGTGTGGCCGAAGTTCGAGCGCCTCCGGTGGTCAGCGCGACGGTGAAGAGGTGATTTAGTCATTGGTGATGTTTGCAGTTTTTCGTTCGAACTCCTATATTTCAAATTCGAATTTTTCCAGGAAATTCGAATTTTGATTTCGAGATTAGGGACGATTTGCGGTTTGCTATTGATGTTGGTGTTCACCGGAGAAGAGTCGCGTTGCCATGCACGTGTACGGCGAAGCGTTTGGTGTCAGTGTCGATATGGGTGTGTGTCTCAAGTCGTGCTAGAGTTTTGAGGTAGGTTGCTTTGGGGTTTTAATCGAGTGTCTGAGTATGAACCTGATAGTATAACTTAAGTTAAAACTAACTATTGGAAACAAAATTAAAAAAAGGGAAGAAGGAAAAGATACGTGGGTGAGTGTCTTGGGTGGAAAGCGGGAGCCACTCGAAGTATTACTCTAGTTGAACGAGGAGATTCTCGGGTTTGTTTCAAGCTACAACATTATGTTATAAAAAATAAAGTTAAGCACTTTTTTTAATCAGTTTTAAGCACTGTAAATTTTAAATAGGTGTTTAACAATTGAAGTTAAAACTTTAACGCAAGCTTGAATTATTTTAGTTGATGCTTAACCATGTTTTAACACTTAGTTAATATTTTAATTAAGTAATTAATATAAGATAAGTATAAAATTTATTAACATATAATTTTGTAATTAGTAATAAATTGATTTCAAAAGTCAAAGAAGATTCCTTTTAAAAATGTTAATTAAGTTGAGTAATTAATATCAGTTAACTAGTTTTGAAAAGCGATTAAGAATAATTATTTTATAATTAGAGATTAATTAATGATAATGTGATAAATAAATTTATAATTAACTACTTAAGATAATTAATGAAATGATTAGTAGTTAAGTAATTAAGTAATTTAATTACGAATTTGTGATGATCGCGACTTTTCGACGCTCGAAAACCGACATCAATACGTCCACTGTATCAACCGCGGAGCAATCGGAGGCCAGAAAACCGTACCATTAGGGTTAAAGAAGAAGAAAAGATAGAAGAAGAGAGAAAGAAAAAGAAAACAACAGAAAGAAGCAACAGAACAATATCAGAATCTCACAATCGCAGCGGAACTACATATAATAAATAAATGAATAATCTTTAAACAAAGAACTATATCAGTTATTACATTACATTTCATCATCACAGTGTACAACAACAAACAACAACAAACAGCGGAAAAGAAATACTATACACTAGTAATGCGCCATGCCATCCAGCTTGCCTCCAGCGACTCCTGAATTCCAGAATATCCTGATAAACCCGACTCTAGACTGCCCGTGTGGAAATGGGTGGGCACCCAGAGTTTAGGAAGGAAAACAATAAACTCCGAGTCAGTCATGTGACTGGTGTGAGAACTAAAACAGTTTAATTTTTTTTAAACAAAGTAGAGGATAATTTTAAAATAGATTCACAATGCTTTTAAAAATGAGACTACCATAAGGCCTCCTGCACACGCACACAATGCTAACGCAGAGTCGGAGGATATTTCTCCTTATGATAGTCAAAGATGCTTGATACGCATTAAAACGAAACATTTGACATTATTACTAGTGCATAGTGTAGGAAAAATTATTTTGAAAGTAAAGATATAAATCTTAGTCAACATACAACCATTATCGTATGCCTAGTATAGCTACCATGTTCAATAGCAGGTTACCGCCACATTCCATGGCAGGTTATACAACTAAAACCGTACAAGATCGTATTGTTTCTTTGGATTTCCAACAAATGGTCAGGCCAAGGAACTTCCCATTGCCACATAGGTACGTCTCTGGAAAGATGACCCGAGAACCAAACCAGATCTCTGCCAACACAAGGCCGAGTTACCCCTAACTGGGTAACTACTGACACGAATATGTCATCCCCCGATCGTAACCGATCTATCCGAGGATCCTCAATTTCCAACAACCACAAAGCAATAAATTTGCAGCAACAACATAGGTTAAGTATCTGGGCTCCATACCATGATACCACCTCTATCCAGAAGGAATGAAATACACTAAAAGGGCACTAACCCCTAATAACCTTGCCGCATCCTTCCTGTTTTGACCATTTCCGGGGTGTGAGGTCCGACGAAGTCTCATCCACAAAGCCACGATTTATACGAAAGCTGTGCTTTGGGTCAACAAATGATCAAAGTAATGATCACCAAGATAAATGATCAAACAAATGATCATATCACAAATGATCAAATAATGATCATCCCACAGCAACACTCAGCATGCCACACTACCAAATTGGGAGTATATCAATAATAACCTTCAACTACATAACCTCTGAGCTCGTACGTCTCAGAGAAGGGTGTTTAGCTAAGAGAATAAATTCTCCGCCACCAACAGAAATATATTTGAAAGAAATCAGCTTTATATCTCAACTTGTAATGTCAGACATACAATACATACAAGTCTGTTCCGGGCTCGAACAGAACCGAAGGCACTTACAAAGAAGTCCTTGCATTCCGGATAATATATAATCACGTCCAGACTTCCCGTCACTAAGGGTGATAAAACCTCTATATCGGAGATCAGCCGATGCAGAGTAACTCAACGGTAATCCTTCCGTTTTCAAAAATATCCGGTTTTCAACACCGGTCATCAAATGCAATCCATTACGACGTATCACATATTCGGAATGGGTTATACAACCCCAAGGTCCTATCCCGGCTAACCCGAATAGTGAGCACTTATTCAAAAATAAGTGTGGCATTCAAATTCAAGCAATCACAACAAATACCTATTTAAAGGTAAATATTGATAGTCGGTTATTTAACTATCAACAGGCGTGTTCAACATCACCAAATTCCAAATAATTTCCCAAATTATTTACTTTCCAAAATATCTTTACAAGATATATATATATTTTCCACACTTCAACATTTGAAAACAAATTTTCAAATCACTTTTCACCTTTACCACTTTTGAAAACAAATTTCAAATCATTTCCCTATATGGGATTACTTTCATTTCAACATGGTTCATTTAAACCAATTAAATAAATCCTTAACGACTTACTTTATATTTACGTTCCAAATCCGTAAATTAATTCCCACACTTCAAAAATAAATCAACGTTTATTTTTAAACAAATTCCCCTTTTCATTTATAAATTCCATAGTGAATTTACAATTCCAAAATATCTACGAATATACAATTTCCAAATTGATTTCTAATATTAATTTTCCATTATCTTTAAAAGATAAAATCTCAAAATATTCACTTCATATTGGAAAACACTTCCATACTTATTTAATAATAAGTAATTCACAAATCCATTTATTTTCAACACTTGGATAACATTCAATATACTTAAATCAAAATTTAGTATATATTTCATTCTTTAAGGAAAACATTCACTTAAACACATTAATTTGGGCCAAAACGAATGTTGCGTAAAACGTCGTTACGACAACCCAAAATCACTAGTATAGGGATTCGAAATTTAGATAGATATATAATTCCCAATACTATATAAAACCTTTCCTTTAGGAAACCATTTACTATAACAACAGTGTTATAGTCCACCATTTCCTTATTCCTCGAAAACGTCTACTTCAACAATAAATGTTGAAATCTATGGTTTCAATAGTTAATCCATTTTAAAACATCTTTAAAACAATTAACTTCATTTGATAATATTCATTTTCCCAAAACATATCCATTTTGTTTAATAATATATTCACTGTCCAAAATTGTGAATATACTTCCTTTAATAAGCTATAATAATTAACTTATCAAAATAAGTCATTTTCGGATTTATAACCAATGTTTATAAATTCCATTTCTATATTTTAGAACAACTTCGTTTTATAAATCTCCTTTATCAACCAATTCTATTTATATTCCATTTACATGTCGAAATCCGGTTTATAAGTAAATTACTTATAATTCATTTATTCACCAATCCATTCTTTTATATCAACAATAATTTATAAATCAAAAATTGTTATTTACTTATGAATCTAGGTTCAAACTTTATTTTAACACTTATAAAAGCTCGTTTTATAATTTCTATATTTTAATTTATAAACATCAATTTTTATACAACTTTTATTTAAATTGTTTATAATAATTCAAAAATCCCAGTTTAAACTATTTTATAATTTATCAACTACTTATTTCAAAAATCACATTTCAGTTATATTTCGCAAAAATCATAATTTTAAAATATTAAAATTTTAACGTTTATTTTATTTAAGATGAATCAATTCAAAATTTGAACAAAACATATAATTTCAAAAATCACTTTAAAAGTCCACTTAAAATAAAAATCATTTTCTTTAAACTTTAAAAATGGATCCAATGATGGAACAGCACCAAATAGTCAATCACGACATCCAAATATCATATATCAATATGATAAACAACAAATATCACAATATCTGTAAATAAATCAATATAGTTGAGGAATCCAGTTGGATCCCTCCAACCTGTTTCCCTACATCCAAAGATGTTAGCACAATACCAATTCCATTCCAGTACGGAATTATCGCGGTATATGGGATTCATAAAAATATTATCCGCTTAATAGACGGCGCAATAGGGTCTCATCGGCTATATAATGCGGGAAATCAACTCTAAGTAAATAAATAATACCAATTTCACTGTTTATGAAATATTCGCGGAATATGTTTTTAATAAATAACCTCCGCTTACTAACGGCATATAATGTCTATTTTAACAATCAATACATACTCATCATTCAAACATGCATTCAAAAAATTTAAATATAGCTGCTTAAAATTAAAATCGAAACCGATTCGATTGAGTGAGAAGTTCTCACCTTGATTTTAATTTCGTTTTCAGCTTTTATTTCGAATACCCGAAATTTTCGCTAGCTCCAAGCATCTCCAATCCATTTCCATAGCGAAGTGCTCGTCCATACGATTCCAACGCAACTGGTTTTGCGCGTTTTCGACCTCGTATGAAAAAGATATGACTTTACAAAGTTTACACAATTTAAATACAATAAATTTCAACTTTTATTTTAATTTTAAAACCCACATCTCACATCTGCCGTCCATCTCGTGCTTGCAAATCTTGGCCGCTCCACTTCTCTTCTCCCTCACGCGTTCGCCACAGGTAAGAACTTGTGTGCTTGAACCAATAGCCGTGCCTTTAGGGTAACGTGCCGCACCATCATCGACGACCTATACATCGATCAGCTGCCACCATTTTGACCGCCATCACAAGCACTATACTCGGCTAAAGCAGGTTGGAGCTCGGCCTCCCCCTTATCCCAAAGAACGTTCATGACTGCAGCCCATACACGGCTATTTTGACAATGATCCGTAACTCCGTTTTCGATCACAGCCGTTGAAAACAAAGATCTCATCGCCCTCTTCGATGTTGTAGTTGGAAGTTTTTCTTGATTGTTCATGGATCGAGAGATAATTGAGGAAGAAGGTGACGATTTTCTGGCCATTGAATAGATAAGTGGTGGCTACTGTAAAGGGGCTAGGGTTTTGAGCAATGAAGATAAAGGGGGTCCTTATATAGAAAATAAACGAACACTATTCATTCCGGATTTTTTCGAACTCCGATTTACGCGCGGTGACCAGCGTTTCTAGGGTTTACCCCGTGTTCCGGACACAATGGATCAGATTTCGAAAGCTAATTCAATCATCTGTGCGAGTTATGGCAATAAATGTTCGATTTAAAATTAAATCGGTAAATCAAATTTCTAGGCGTTTTAGCTTGCCTCGGACAAACGGTAAATCCGATTGACACGAAATTTGAAACCATACAATAATATAACATTACGGATCCGATGAAACTAGTTTCGTCGAAATCCGAGACTGTTTGAAAAATGGCTCGCCAAATAAATATTAAAACAATTTCGATGCGTTTCGAGCTGCCACGTTCAAACGAAAACTCCAATTGACACAGAAATTGAAATCCGATAATAAAAACTATTACGGATCAAATGAAACTAGTTTCGTCCAATTCTGAGACTGTTCGAAAAATGGCTAATTTCACTAGTCGATTTAAATATTAAAATATTCAATTTTCACAAATTACTTTTAATTTAATTTTAAAAGTTCTAAAATATCGTTCTAACTCCAATATGATAAAATAAAATTTTAAATCATTTTCAATCATATTTAACTCGATTTTCAATTATTTCAGAAATTTCAACTATTAAATAATCGATTTAATTATCCAATTAAATCCAATATTCAAAAATAAATTATTCGACTTATAAATTCCACTTATTAATAATTAAAATTAATTAAATATTAAAATTTTAATTAATAGAAATTCTGGGCCGTTACAGACTTCCCCCTTTAAGAGAATTTCATCCTCGAAATTACCAAGTAAGAAAATTTACAGAATCCATTAACTTTCCATAACAAATCGTTCAAATTAGATTTTACAAATCTCTTAAGTGTTTAACTTTCTCAAAATTCATAGTTAAACTTCTAACAAAATCGTTACTAAGTTTCCAAATCATACTTAGTTTTCAAAATTTTCCCAATTTTCTTAAAAATATTCTAACGCCTTAAATTTTCGGAAAATTCGCCATAGTCTCCTTTGCGTGGCTCGATCCGGAAAAAAAATGACAGTATATATATCACAAATATACATCTCATCTAGTGATGAGGCATCCCGCAGCGAAAAAAGTATAAAAGTACGGTATGTAATCCGAGATATGTACCTTATTTATTATTAGCGAGCGTATACAGCTAATATAGCGCGAAAGCGAGCTCCAAATGCGAAGCAAGCGCAATCCGCACCTACTAAACACTCAACAACAACATGAGAAACATGCATATATGAAAATAATATCAATATACATCATATATCACTACAACAACTACATATGCCAATATAGCAAATGCAACAAAACAACAAATGCAACCACCAAAAACAATACAAATTCACTTCTCATTAATATTCATTGAATTGGTTTTCCAATTGATTCATTAACATTGGGATTTTACAAACGTTCATTCATTCAATTTCAATTATTTTACATTCACTAATTTATTCACATTAATTCGCCTTCAATCCAAATCAAATCCAATTCTACTCAAATTTATTTACTTCCAATTTGGATTAAATCACATAACTTTTAATTTCGCTAATTCAATTTCATTAACACTTAATGAATTATATACAATCAACTAACATTCGCATGACAACCAATGTATACTCAACATAACCAAATTATTTAATTTACATTCAATTTGGTCCAACACTTGTAATTCCAATTGGTTTGATATTCTACTGACTTTCATTCAATTTATTCAATTTCTCAACTTCATTAGCTTTAATGAACTTACACTTACATTCATTATTCCATTTAAACATTATTTGGTTTTACTTAACTTAAATTCCTACTTATAAATCCAATTCAGATTCCAATTTCTAAAGTAAATTTTATTTAACTTTAAATTCATTTTTATTTACAACCCATATTCATAAATATATTCATATAGTTTCACTTCTTATATATATACACAATTGTAAATCACATTAATTATAATTTCATACTTATAATTCTTTTGCTTATACAATTATTCTTTTGCAGCTGTGGTTTTTATTCAACTTATTCAACAACCAAACATCAATTATATACTTTAATAATTATGAAAAATCATTCCTTTGTATATAAAATATAATCAAGCTAAAATTATTTCATTTACCCAATTTAAAATGATATTATGTCGACTTGCCTCGTTTAAGAGTTTAGAAACCCCTATCGATTACGGTTGTACACCCCGCACCGACCACAATTCATAAACAGCTCAACGGATAAGCAAACACAATATAAAACAATTTATATTCACTAACAAATACGCGCTCATATTTATTATTACACTCATACTCATTCTAGAGTACTACTGACTCTATCTCTAATGAGAAATACCCAATAGAGCCATGGTTATCGCTTAACCATATGCTCTGATACCAAATGTGACGATCGCGACTTTTCGTTGCTCGAAAACCGACATCAATACGTCCACTGTATCAACTGCCGAGCAATCGAAGGCCAGAAAACCGTACCGTTAGGGTTAAAGAAGAAGAAAAGATAGAAGAAGAGAGAAAGAAAAAGAAAACAACAGAATGAAGCAACAGAACAATACCAGAATCTCACAATCACAGCGAAACAACATATAATAAATAAATGAATAATTTTTAAACAAAGAACTATATCAGTTATTACATTACATTTCATCATCAGAGTGTACAACAATAAACAACAACAAACAGCGGAAAAGAAATACTATATACTAGTAATACGCTATGCCATCCAGCTTGCCTCCAGCGAGTCCTGAATTCCAGAATATCCTGATAAACCTGACTCTAGACTGCCCGTGTGGAAATTGGTGGGCACCCAGAGTTTAGGAAGGAAAACAATAAACTCCGAGTCAGTCACGTGACTTGTGTGAGAAATAAACATTTATTTTTTTTAACAAAGTAGAGGATAATTTTAAAATAGATTCGCAATGCTTTTAAGAATGAGACTACCATAAGGCCTCCCGCACACACACACAATGCTAACACAGAATCGGAGGAGATTTCTCCTTATGATAGTCAAAGATGCTTGATACGCATTAAAAAGAAACATTTGATATTATTACTAGTGCATAGTATAGGAAAAATTATTTCAAAAGTAAAGATATAAATCTTAGCCAACATACGACCAGTATCGTATGCCTACTATAGCTACCATGTTCAATAGCAGGTTACCGCCACATTTCATGGAAGGTTGTACAACTAAAACCGTACAAGATCGTATTGTTTCTTTGGATTTCCAACAAATGGTCAGGCCAAGGAACTTCCCATTGCCACATAGGTATGTCTCTGGAAAGACGACCCGAGAACCAAACCGGTTCTCTGCCAACACAAGGCTGGGTTACCCCTAACTGGGTAACTACTGACACGAATATGTCATCCCACGATCGTAACCGATCTATCCGAGGATCCTCGATTTCCAACAACCACAAAGCAATAAATTTGCAGCAACAACATTGGTTAAGTATCTGGGCGCCATACCATAATACCACCCCTATCCAGAAGGAATGACATAAACTAAAGGGGCGCTACCCCCTAATAACCTTGCTGCATCCTTCCTGTTTTGACCATTTCAGGGGTGTGAGGTCCGATGAAGTCTCGTCCAGAAAGCCACGCTTTATACAAAAGTAGTGCTTTGGGTCAACAAATGATCAAAGTAATGATCACCAAGATAAATGATCAAACAAATGATCATATCACAAATGATCAAACAATGATCATCCCACAGCAACACTCAGCATGCCACCCTACCAAATTGGGAGTATATCACTAATAACCTTCAACTACATAACCTCTGAGCTCGTACGTCTCAGAGAAGGGTGT
Source organism: Allium cepa (assembly GCA_030765085.1). NCBI lineage: Eukaryota > Viridiplantae > Streptophyta > Magnoliopsida > Asparagales > Amaryllidaceae > Allium > Allium cepa. The sequence goes on along the minus strand of CM060945.1, from coordinate 601,406,205 downwards.
TTAGCTAAGAGAATAAATTCTCCGCCACCAACAGAAATATATTTGAAAGAAATCAGCTTTATATCTCAACTTGTAATGTCAGACATACAATCCATACAAGTCTGTTCCAGGCTCGAATAGAACCGAAGGCACTTACAAAGAAGTCCTTGAATTCCGGATAATTTCTAATCACGTCCGGACTTCCCGTCACTACGGGTGATAAAACCTCTATATCGGAGATCAGCCGATGCAGAGTAACTCAACGGTAATCCTTTCATTTTCAAAAATATCCGATCTTCAACACCGGTCATCAAATGCAATCCATTACGACGTATCACATATTCGGAATGGGTTATACGACCCCAAGGTCCTTTCCCGGCTAACCCGAATAGTGAGCGCTTATTCAAAAATAAGTGTGGCATTCAAATTCAAGCAATCACAACAAATACCTATTTAATGGTAAATATTGATAGTCGGTTATTTAACTATCAATAGGTGTGTTCAACATCAACAAATTCCAAATAATTTCCCAAATTATTTACTTTCCAAAATATCTTCACAAGATATATATATTTTCCACACTTCAACATTTGAAAACAAATTTTCAAATCACTTTTCACCTTTAGCACTTTTGAAAACAAATTTCAAATCATTTCCCTATACGGGATTACTTTCATTTCAACATGGGTCATTTAAACTAATTAAATAAATCCTTAACGATTTACTTTATATTTACGTTCCAAATCCGTAAATTAATTCCCACACTTCAAAAATAAATCAACGTTTATTTTTAAACAAATTCCCCTTTCCATTTATAAATTCCATAGTGAATTTAAAATTCCAAAATATCTATGAATATACAATTTCCAAATTGATTTCTAATATTCATTTTCCATTATCTTTAAAAGATAAAATCTCAAAATATTCACTTCATATTGGAAAACACTTCCATACTTATTAAATATTAAGTAATTCACAAATCCATTTATTTTCAGCACTTGGAAAACATTCAATATACTTAAATCGAAATTAAGTATATATTTTATTCTTTAAGGAAAACATTCACTTAAGCACATTTATTTGGGCCAAAACGAATGTTGCGTAAAACATCGTTACGACAACCCAAAATCACTAGTATAGGGATTCGAAATTTAGATAGATATATAAATCCCAATACTATATAAAACCTTTCCTTTCGGAAACCATTTACTATAACAACAGTGTTATAGTCCACCATTTCCTTATTCCTCGAAAACGTCTATTTCAACAATAAATGTTGAAATCTATGGTTTTGATAGTTAATCCATTTTAAAACATCTTTAAAACAATTAACTTCATTTGATAATATTCATTTTCCCAAAACATATCCATTTTGTTTAATAATATATTCACTGTCCAAAATCGTGAATATACTTCCTTTAATAAGCTATAATAATTAACTTATCCAAAAAAGTCGTTTTCGGATTTATAAACAATGTCTATAAATTCCATTTCTATATTTTAGAACAATTTCGTTTTATAAATCTCCTTTATTAACCAATTCTATTTATATTCCATTTACATGTCGAAATCCGGTTTATAAGTAAATTACTTATAATTCATTTATTCACAAATCTATTCTTTTATATCAACAATAATTTATAAATCAAAAATTCTTATTTACTTATGAATCTAGGTTCAAACTTTATTTTAACACTTATAAAAGCTCGTTTTATAATTTCTATATTTTAATTTATAAACATCAATTTTTATACAACTTTTATATAAATTGTTTATAATAATTCAAAAATCCCAATTAAACTATTTTATAATTTATCAACTACTTATTTCAAAAATCACATTTCAGTCATATTTCGCAAAAATCATAATTTTAAAATATTAAAATTTTAACGTATATTTTATTTAAGATGAATCAATTCAAAATTTGAATAAAACATATAATTTCAAAATTAACTTTAAAAATCCCCTTAAAATAAAAATCGTTATTTTTAAACTTTAAAAATGGATCCGATGATGCAACAGCACCAAATAGTCAATCACGACATCCAAATATCATGTATCAATATGATAATCAACAAATATCGCAATATCTATAAATAAATCAATATAGTTGAGGAATCCAGTTGGATCCCTCCAACCTGTTTCCCTGCATCCAAAGATGTTAGCACAATACCAATTCCGTTCCAGTGCGGAGTTATCGCGGTATATGGGATTTATAAAAATATTATCCGCTTAATAGACGGCGCAATAGGGTCTCATCCGCTATATAATGCGAGAAATCAACTCCAAATACATAAATAATACCAATTTCACTATTTATGAAATATTCGCGGTATATGTTTTTAATAAATAACCTCCGCTTACTAACGGCGTATAATGTCTATTTTAACAATCAAAAGGTAACAATCATCATTCAAACATGCATTCAAGAATTTTAAATATAACTATTTAAAATTAAAATCGAAACCGATTCGATTGAGTGAGAAGTTCTCACCTTGATTTTAATTTCGTTTTCAGCTTTTATTTCGAATAAAATTAAACGGACGTTTAATTTTACCCAAAATTTTCGCTTGCTCCAAACATCTCCAATCCAGTTCCATAGCGAAGTGCTCGTCCATACGATTCCAACGCAACTGGTTTCGCGCGTTTTCGACCTCGTATGAAAAAGATATGAATTTACGAATTTTACACAATTTAAATACAATAAATTTCAACTTTTATTTAATTTTAAAACCCACATCTCACATCTGCCGTCCATCTCGTGCTTGCAAATCCTGGCCGCTCCACTTCTCTTCCCCCTCACGCGTTCGCTACAGGTAAGAACTTGTGTGCTTGAACCCATAGCCGTGCTTTTAGGGTTACGTGCTGCACCATCATCGACGACCTATACATCGATCAGCTGCCACCATTTTGACCGCCATCACAAGCACTATACTCGGACAAAGCAGGGTAGAGCTCGGCCTCCCCCTTACCTCAAAGAACGTGCACGACTGCAGCCCATACACGGCTATTTTGACAACGATCCGTAACTCCGTTTTCGATCACAGCCGTTGAAAACAAAGATCTCATCACCCTCTTCGATGTTGTAGTTGGAAGTTTTTCTTGATTATTCATGGATCGAGAGATAATTGAGGAAGAAGATGGCGATTTTCTGGCCATTGAATAGATAAGTGGCAGCTACTGTAAAAGGGCTAGGGTTTTGAACAATGAAGATAAAGGGGGTCCTTATATAGAAAATAAACGAACACTATTCATTCCGGATTTTTTCAAACTCCGATTTACGCGCGGTGACTGGTGTTTCTAGGGTTTACCCCGCGTTTCGAACACAATGGATTAGGTTTCGGAAGCTAATTCGATCGTCTGTGCGAGTTATGGCAATAAACGTTCGATTTAAAATTAAATCGGTAAATCAAATTTCAAGGCGTTTTAGTTTGCCCCGGACAAACGGTAAATCCGATTGACATGAAATTTGAAACCATACAATAATATAACATTACGGATCCGAGGAAACTTGTTTCGTCGAAATCCAAGACTGTTTGAAAAATGGCTATTTTAACTCGCGAAATAAATATTAAAACAATTTCGATGCGTTTGGAGCTGCCACGGTCAAATGAAAACTCCAATTGACACGAAAATTGAAATCTGATAATAACAAACTATTACGGATCCAATGGAACTAGTTTCGTCCAATTCTAAGGCTGTTCAAAAAATGGCTAATTTCACTAGTCGATTTAAATATTAAAATAATCAATTTTCACCAATTAACTTTTAATTCAATTTTAAAAGTTCTAAAATATCGTTCTAACTCCAATATGATAAAATAAAATTTTACAAATCATTTTCAATCATATTTAACTCAATTTTCAATTATTTCAGAAATTTCAACTATTAAATAATCGATTTAATTATCCAATTAAATACAATATTCGAAAATAAATTATTCGACTTATAAATTCCACTTATTAATAATTAAAATTAATTAAATATTCAAATTTTAATTAATAGAAATTCTGGGTCGTTACAGAATTAGTAATTGATTAATTAAGTAATTAGTGGTTAATAAATGGATAAGTAAGTTTTATTCATTAATAATTAAGGTTATTAATAAATGGTTAAGGGAAATTAATTAAGTAATTAAGATTTAATAATTGATTAAGAAAATGATTAATTAAATTAAATAATTTGAAAAGAAATAAATAATTAAGTGATAATTAACGATTAATTAAACAGGGTTAAGAGATTCTCAAGTAATTGATTAAATTTGAATTAATTGGATAATTGTGTACGTAGAATATCTAATTGTGATATTTGTTTGATGATATTCTGTGATGCTATATGATATGCTTTGATATATCTATGACGATTGTGTATGATTTATCTGTGATAAATTTTATGTGAATTCAAGTGTTGAATTAAACCGTTTAAACTAATAAACAACTTGGCCTCTAAAATGGCGTTTGGATTTCGATGAGACCGGGATCGGGTGTCAATATGATACTCTGAAAACCACATCGATCCAATTTAAACGATAGGCCATGATATCTCAAGTGGAGATCGAGATGGTGTTTCAGAATGCAAGGGTTATTGTCGTTGACTCTGAGGGTGATTCCAAAACGAGTGTAACGAGATAATGCCTTCGGTTTCGTTCGAACCCGAAACGAAATTGTATCGATTGAATGCTTTCAGCACATCGTCAGGTGGACGATTAGCATTCTAAGAGATATGTTCTCTAAAGGTAATCGCAGCCTCAAGCCTCATCAACCGAAAATGGCAAAAACAGGGGATATGAAGCAGGGTTAGGTGGGTCATGCCCAAGAAGGACGAGATATAACCATGTCTAGATGTCCCTTTTTATTTTGGCTGTGTGGGGCAGTTGATTGCAACAACTTCCAGGGTTATCTTGTTCGGGACTGTTCGGTGAGGAATGGTTCCGGCCTTGTGTTGTAGGGAGTTAGGGTCGCTCCTCCTCGGTACGTTGATCTAGGCCAAGTACTGTGATGGGCGGTACCCCAATAGCCCTGTCATTATATGGAATCCAATCTCCAATAAGAGCCATACGTTTTGATTGTGCCCAACTATGTTGGAATGTGAGATGTAAGCATTTCAGCTATTTCTGTATTTTACTTGAAAACTCTAGACACTATTATAATATCACTGGATTTCCTATAAAATGTTTTGGTTAGCGTAAGGAAACTTATTCGTATTTTTATGTGGGGAGTCTTACGTGATACCTTTATTTTCAAATGATTTTCAAAGTCAAACAACTTTAAACCGTTTACTCATACAAGACCCATGTCTGACCCGGAGTTTATATTTTGTTTTTCATAAACTCTTGGGTAATCAAATTTTTATGAGTAGCCAAGCGATCGATTTTGGATTGCTGATTTCTGGAGGAGCTTGGAGCAGGAGTTCTAGACGTATCTATATATCTATCTATTAGTTCCGCTGTGTTTGTTGATGTACTCTGTATTTTGGGATGTATGTAATGACAGATGTATATATGACTGTTCATGTGTACGATATTGTATAACTCTGATATATGTAAAAACTATGTAATAGTTATGTGATGTATTATATTTTGTTCCGCTCCGCTGTGAGATTATGATGTTGTTGTTCTATTTTTCTATTCTTTTCTATTTCTATCCCTTTCTTTCTTAATGATGATACGCCTTTCTGGTAGTAGAAGAGCGGGTTGTCACAGCTGGTATCAGAGCGCTAGGTTGAGCGAATACCTAGGCTCTTGAGTGATTTCTTTCTTGAGAGAGCGTATTTGTAATTTTGGTGTATATATATATTTATTTCTGCCTATTTGGTTTGTTACCTGTTTTTGTTTTCTAATAAGTTATAAAGGTAGATAGGGTAGTGGTGTGTATAACACGACTACCAATGGTTGGAATTTGAATGTTTGACGTTGGAAGTGTATATGTCGAGACTGTAGACCTATTACCGTCTCGAGTAAACTTTTGGGTGGTGTAAGAATTTCATCGATATCTGAAGGAAACCTGTTAAGGTTCGGAGTTCATCCTTAAAGTGTAAGTTTGGATGAGCTAGAGTTGGATCTGTTTTATGGACAGAAGCAAGTCATGATATCTTGATACCTTAGGATGTTGTAACGACCCAAAATTTCAGTCAATTGAAATTCGTATATTTAATTGATTTTAAATATTACAAAGTAAAATTTGTAAGTCGAATAAATTTCGTTTCGAATATCTAGATTTAATTGGATAACTAAATCGATAATTTAATATTTGAAATTACTGAAATAATTGGAAAATGGGTTTAATGTGATTAAATTTGATTTATAAAGTTGTATTAAATCATATTGGAGTTAGAATGATGTTATAGAACTTTTAAAATGAATTAAAAGTTAATTTGCAGAAATTGAATATTTTAATATTTAATTGACGAGTAAAAATAGCCATTTTTCAAACAGTCTCGGATTTCGACGAAACCAGTTTCATCGGATCCATAATGTTATATTATAGTACGATTTCAAAATTCGTGTCAATCGGATTTACGGGTTGTCCAGGGCAAGCTAAAACGCACTGAAATCGGTTTAAGTGAATTTTTAATTTGAATAGTCGATTTGAAAACCTATCTTTAAAATGTGATTGAATTGGTTCCCAATACATATTCCATTGCATTTGGAATAGGGGTAAAACATTATGAATGCCAAGCGGCACGCAACGTTTGGTGTTCGGAAAAAATTCGGGTGAATAGTGTCGCGTAATTTTTCTATAAAAGGACGTCACAATTTCATTTTTACACTCAAACCCTAATCAAGTCACAGCCGCCACTAAACAATCAACGGCCGAAAAATATTCATTTCATTCTCCTCCAATATCTTCCAATCCACAAATTAATTCAAGAAATCTTCAACTGCAAACTTGTAGAGCTCGGCACGACGAGCAAATCCAACGGCTGTGATCGAAAACGGAGCTGCGAATTGATGGCAAATCTTATTCGAACATACGCCGTTCATGTTCGATTTTCAGGAGCTAGGGGAGACCGAGCTTCGATATGTTTGGGGCGTGGGTGAAGGCGGCGTAGGGCTACTCGGTGGTGGTCCTTGATCATCGATTCGATCTTTGAAAGTGCCGCGTTAATCTAGGGTTTCTAGCAGCCGGGATGGGTTTCTTCAAACGCATTTTCACTGGGAAGAAGAAGTTTGCACGTGCGGTCCTGATGCAAGCCTATGGAACGAACGGCTATGATGGATTTAGTTTATAAATTAAATAAGAAAATTGTAAATTATTTTATTATAAATTCATTCAAAATTTAAATGCTATAACTCTTTCACACATGGCTATTTTGCACGAAACGAGTTGCGTCGGGTTCGTATTGACGAACACTACGCAATGGAGCTAGATTGGAGTTGATTGGAGCTAGTGTAAATTTTAGGTAAAATTAAATGTGCGTTTAATTTTATTCGAAACAAAACACTGCAACGGTTATTGGAAGCAAGGTGAGAACTTCTCGCTCAATCGAATTGGTATCGATTTAAATTTTAAATAGTTAGATTTAAAATTGCTTGATTGTGTTGCTTGGATGAGAAATTATTATCTATTGTTTTGAAATAGACCCTATGCGCCGCATATTAAGCGGAGGTTATTATATTAAACACATATACCGCGATATTCCACCTTGAAGTGGAATTGGTATTATATATGTACTTGGAGTTGATTTCCCGCATTATAAAGCTGATGAGACCCTATTGCGCCGCATAATAGCGGATAATATTTTATATGAACCCATGTACCGAGATATTTTTTCTTGAAATGGGATTGGCATTGTGCTAATATCTGTGTATGCAGGGAAACGGGTTGCAAGGATCCAAATGGATTCCTCAACAATATTGATTTATTTACGGATATTTGAGATATATTCTGTTATCATATTGATATATGATGTTTGGATGTCGTGGTTGATTTATTGGTGTTGTTGCAGCATTGGGCCTATTTTTGGAGTTTTAAAAATGTTAAAGTAACGATTTCGAATTTAAAAGGATTTTCAAGTGATTTTTGAAAGTATACATTTTATTGAATTTTGGAATTGATTCATTTTAAATAAATAAACGTTATATTTTTTATGTTATAAAAATTACGATTTTTGTGAAATATAACCGAAATGTGATTTTTGAAACAAGTAGTTGATTAATTTGTAAAATGGTTTAAATTGGGATTTTTAAATTAATATAAACGATTCATATAAAAGATTTATAAAATTGATATTGATAAATTAAAATACTAGAATTATAAAATGAGTTTTTATAAGTGTTAAAATGAAGTATTAATGGATTTCATAAGTGAATGAAATTTATAAACTTATAAATTGGATTTTGGCATTTAAATGAGATATAAATAGATTTGTTAATTAAGGGATTTTATAAGCTGAAGCTTTTTTTTAATATATATGTTAATGTGATTTTATAAACATTGTTTTATAAATCCAAAATCAATTGAATTTGATAAGTAAATATGAAAGCTTATTAAAGGAGATATATCCACGATTTTGTACAGTGGATAATCCTTTAATTAAATATGTAGAAGTGTTGCATTTGGTAAACGATTTATATTCACGATTTTGGACGGTGAATAATATATTAAAGAAATGTTTTAGGAAATGATCTTTTAAATATAATTAAAACGATATGAAGTTGTTTAAATGTGTTAAGGATCGAAACCACATATTTCAACATTCTTTGTTGAAATAGACATTTTCGAGAAATAAGGAAAAGATGGACTATAACACTATTGTTATAGTAAATGATTTTCGAAAGAAAATATTTTTGTATAGTATACGGATTTACATATCTATCGTATTTTTGAATCCCTATGCTATTTATTTTGGGTTATCATAACGATGTTTTACGCAATATTCGTTTTGACCCAAATAAATGTGTTTAAAGAGAACGTTTTCCTTAAAAGAATAAAATATATACCTAATCGTATTTTATATTGAAAATTTTCTAAGTATTGAAAATAAATAGATTTGTGAATTACTTATTGTTGAATAAGTATTTGGAAATGTTTTCCAATGAAGAAATTGAAATGGTTCAGAGAATATATATTTTTAAAGGTAACTGAAGTGAATATTTGGCAAGTTATTTAATTTATGGAAGATTAATAAAAGGGCCTAGTGATTGTTATGGTGCTGAATATTTGTTGGTTTGCTTTGATAGTTAAATCACCGACTATCAATATTTACCTTTAAATGGGCATTTGTTGTGATTTGCTTGAAATTGAATGCTACACTTATTTTAAAATAAGCACTCCTTATTTGGTTTAGCCGAGAGAGGACCTTTGGGTCATGAATCCCATTCCGAATAGTGATACGTCATAATGGATAGCATTTGAAGACCGGTGTTGAAGACCAGATAGTTTGAGATGGAAGTGCCTTCGGTTCCCTTCGATCCCAGAACTGACTTGTATGGATGTGTGTCTGACGTTACAGTTTGAGATGTAAACATATTTATTTCAGAGAATACCATGCAACCAGATTTGCTTTAAGATTTTTAAATGTGAAGCTGCTCACCTTTTTTATTTTTGAAGATGCAGAATAGAGCTTCAAATTTTTGAAAAGCTTTGCTCTTTTAAAAACTGGATTTGCTTTGCTTTGATTTGAAAACCTTAAACTTGAAATGCTTGCTTTAGTTCTCAGGTTTGCATGCAGAGCCAATTTCCTGATTTAAGAAAAAATGAAGATTTGTTTACTTTTGAACATGAATTGCAGGTTTTGCTTTGCATTATGATTTGGAAAGTGAACTATAGGTTTTAGAGGAAGTGATTTCAGGTTTGTAATTGATATGAGAAGTGGAGTATAGATTTTGTTTTGATTTGAAGAGTCTTTATAGTTTTTGTTTTCTGGTTTAGAAATGAGATTAGGAAAAGAAAAAGAAGTGAAAAATGTATGTTTATATAGGCATATTTTCTGATTTTATAAAATAAAAGAAAATTAAATTTTAAAGAGGCCACTTGTCCAAAAGTACAACATTTGTCACATTAATGGTTTATTACTTAACACATGTTATCTTAAGCTCTATGATGTTTACACATGTTCTTTAAAGGTAATTAGTATTTATAATTTAATGTTAATGAAAGCTTTTAACTTAATAAATTAATTTTTAATACTTAGTGTTGTATATATATAACTTTAAACAAATAAAACCCTTTTATACTTATATATAAAAACAATACATATACTCTTTTATATGAAAATAACATCTTTGACAATTTTAAATAATTTGTAAAAGAGATTATAAATTACTTATTATTTAAATGAATAAATGTTTCATATTTTAATTGTATTTTAAACTTCCATATCAAATTACAATTATATTCATTAAACAATATTTAAAAACAAATAAAAAAAACCTTATTATAAATCTTACTTAATTTTAAGCTAAAATACTTTTTAAACAATTAAACCTTTATTTTATGTATTTAAACCATATAGTTTTTTATTAAATAGCTTTGAAAAGCTTAAAATTAATTTAAATCGTAATTTCCAAATTATTAAATATATATATATATATATATATATATATATTAGAATTTGAAATCAAGATTCTTTTATTAAATTTAAATCAAAGATTATTTAAAATATATTCATTTAAATAGAAATCAAGTTATTAGCTTTTGAAAGATAAATTCTACAAATTAAATATCTATTAAAAGAAAATTATTAAATCAATTCAAATTTTATTAACAAAAATTATCAAATCAATTTAATTTTAATACAGATTATTAAATTTATATTGCCAAAAATTCTGGGATATCACAATCCTTCCCCCTTAAAAGAATTTTGTCCCCGAAATATAAAACGAAGTTAATTTAATAATCTTATTAAAGATTTAATTTTAAAACACAAGCATATATTAATCATATGCTGACAACCATAGCAACCAATTAATCCAATCAAACAAATCTAATATCCAGAAAAAATTCTAGATAGAACTTCCTAGAGTTTCCCAAGTATAAATACTAGGATACTCGCTCTACAAAATTCAAACAATCAATACTACTAAGCTACAGAGCTCCCACTCATCTAGATCTACAACACTAAACAGGATATCAGACCTACGGACAAGTCTGACTCAACAACCAAAACTTCCAGAACTGCTGGTTCCACAACAGAGATAGATCATATACACGTACTCCCTCAGTGATACGTGAAACTCATCGAATCCCAGTTATCCAAACTGGCAATTCAATCCTGAAGACCAAACTTTTATTCTTACAAGAATAAAAAAAGATCCAAAACACCACGGGGCTAGCTTCCCAGACTTACCTAATCCTATAGCTCCCTTAATCGGAGAAAAACATATCCATAATCAAATCACCGACTTTGGAATCCAAATTCATCCGTCTCTTATCCTCAAAACTCTTCGGACGATCCTAGGCTGCCTTCATCCTTACTGATCAGCTCAACCCTTGCTGATGCCTTTAGAAACAAACTAGACCAAAACAATCCAACACAATGATCTCCAAGGTCAACCAAGATCAAGAACACCAACTCACTCCTGAAACGTCAGAAGAAAAAACAAAGTTCTCCTAACTGGAAAAGAAAAGCAGATGCACTCCCAAACTACTTCTGCTACACAACTCTAATCCGATGTAGATAAGAATGCTGATGAGGAACACGAGCACAAACTAGAGAACACATCCCAGAAATATGGTTCATCAGATCCATAAGAACAACTCAGAAGCTCCACCAAAACCTGAGTTGCTTCATCAAACTCTATCTCTAAGAACCATCCTTCTACTAAACTGAACCACCGGTACCACTCCTGGAATCCTAGACGATAAGAAACTCAATCTCTAGATGCGGACAAACCTCTGACTTCCTTGAAGACATCTAGAAAATCTCTGATAACCCAAGAGAACACTCAACTATCGCAAGTCACTTTTGCGACCAACCCAACCTAATATCCAAGGAAAACTGTTCTCTCTTTACCAATCAGAACAGCTTACGCTTATCTAACCAATCCATCGAAGAAAAGGATCTACTCTGCTGCTTCTAAACTCCTCCTTCAGAAAAACCGCTAAACCAGAAACTTCCTGCCAACATACAGAACACTCCAAGCTACACTGCTGCCACAGATGCCAAAGACTTCCTAATACAAAGTTCTTCGGGAAACTCGAACCTCAAGCCAAACAGAAACACCATGCTTGTGATGGCCCGGCATTTTTAACAATTTAAAATGGGATAATTAAATTGATTTTAAACATTTAAAGGTTAATTGTAACTTGAATTTGAGATATCAATATTTACTTGACAATTAAACCATTGGATTATATAGTTTAAATATTGAAATTAATAATTGAAATCCGGTAAATTGTTGAATCCAAAATTTCTAAGCCTGTTTAAATAATTTGAAGGCTTATAAAATTTATAATGATGATACTGAAGATAATAGAATGGTTGAAATTTAAATTAAAGGTGATTTGTTCAATTTTAATAATATATCGTTTAAATTGATATTTAAAAATAGCTTTTCGAGGCACAGTCTCGAAATTCGATGAAACCGGTTCCATTGAATCCGTAATAGTTAGTTATTATCGGATTTCAATTTTTGTAGCGTTTGGATTTACCGTTTGCACGTACGGGTGAGAAATGCGTCAAAATTAAAGTCGATAATTTAACATTTTAAATCAATTTAAAAGCCAACTCCATCATACAATCAAATTTGCTTCTGTAACACGTTCCATTGTGTTCGGAACGCGGGTAAAACCTTATAATCGCCTAGCGGCACGCCTCCTTGGTGGTTCGAAGTTTCGAGCGAGGTAAAGTGAGATATTTATAATTAAATATTTTAATCTGTTAAATCAAAACCTTGGCTTCTCCTATACGTCGTTCCCTCAATTTTATATCCCACGTCTACCTATTCTTCCTCCAATGGAAATCAAATGAAATCGTTCATTCTATAAAAAATGGCCCAACTAATTGATCACAAAATTATGCTACCTTTCTCTTCAAATTCGAACGCATGCCACCTCTTTTCTTCATCAATTTCAAATCATCGAACCAAGTAATAATTAAAAAAAATAAGGGGGAAAATAATGGTCGCGTTCACCTGTAGAAACCCAAAACCCTATCGCGCTTTTGCCTTCCAAAATTTCTGTAACCAAATCGAAATCTAAATTTAAACTCACCATTTCTAAAATCTATGGCCGCGCACGCGAAGAATCAAAGGGGGGTGGTTCGCGATGGGTCGCGATCGGTTGTAGAGTTTCGGAACTCGATTTCGAGCGCGGCGATATGGAGACATTGGAGGAGCAACGTGGGTTCGAGGGTTGTTGCGTGAGTAATTGGAGGCGATTGGATCTTTTCTGGCAGAGGCCGTGGAGTTTGACTCGCAATCGAGCTATTGTCGAGGTTCGAGCGAGTGCGACGGGCGATGTCGAGGCGATAGGACAGCGCGATTTTTGGAGGACGTCAGGACTTCGTGCGACTTGATTTTTGTGAGTAATTTCTTTCCATTATTTATTTCGGCTCTGTTTGTTGTTAAACTTAGAAAAATTTGGTTAATGTATTGAATCGCTTTAAATCATGAAAATGGCATATGGAAAATGGAATTGTTTTGATCAATTATAAATCCTGTAAATTAAACGCTTTTCCAAACTTAAATTTAGACAGTTTGATTTATTGTTAGATTAAGTATGTTACACACATAAAAGAAATTTAAAACTTAATTATTTTACAAATTAAGTTAAATGTTATTGTGATTTAGAATTTAACAAAGAAAATGTTTACCTTAAGTATATTTAAGATTTGGTAATTTATGAAGTTAAAGATCAATTAACTAATTGATTCGCAATTATTGATCGAGTAATTTGTAATTAGTAATTTACAAATGGGAATTAGGTTTTAGGAATTAACAATGAAGGTTAATAATTAATAGCTGGGGAATAATGAATTAAAATCTCTTGGAAAAGTAAATCATTAATAATTACTGGATGTAATTAATTGAATGAAGTGGATTTCCAACTGTGAGGTAAACGTGAGTAAATCTCACTCTGTTGGATTTCTATTTAAATTTAAATGGTTAAATTTAAATATTGGATTGAATGGTTAAATTTATTTATTATGCACTATGAATTGATGATCTGGTGATTTTGGTATTGGATGGTCCTCGAGTTAATGTTTGCTTAACTCGAAGTATTGGGAATTCTAAGTTGTTTTAAATTTAAAACAATAAATAAGAAAATGTTTCCGTTTAAAAGTTGCTAACGACTTAATGATTTGTGATACATTAAATTAGTAGGATAATTAAAATGGATAATTAATTAATTTAATTAATTAATGATTTGGGTTATTTAATTCAGTAATTAAAGGTTTGAATAAATAATAAATTAAGTTGTAAGTTAATTAACTAAGTATAAATAATTCAGAATAATCATTTGATGGTGTGATAAATAATTACTTAATGCAATTAATAAAATATAGTTACTTTGTGAAATTTATCAAGAGATTAGTTAAGATAATTAATTAAGGAGTAACTGATTTATTAATGAAGTAAATAAAAGAATAGTTAATTACATATTGAGATTAATCGAGGATGATAAATATGGGGGATGAATTAAAGTAACTAATTTAGATTAGGACATATCAAAACATAATTTGGAAATCATTAATTTATATAATCAACGGTGTAATTAAAGATTGTTTAATTAAGATGAATTAATCATAAGACTCATAAGAAATTAATTAATGTAAGTAATTAAGAATTAGTGTAATTGATTATAGTTAATTAATTTGCGAAGTAATTAAAGATTACTCATTGATTTGGTCAAAATAATTAATGTCGTGAAATTAATTAAAAGATAATCACTTGAATGAAATTGGAGATAATTAATCGAGGGTGATTAATCAAGATGAATCACGAAGGGTTGATTAATTAATTTGGAATTAATTAATGAAAGAATCTAAGTGATTAAGGCTTGAAATTCAATTTTAATCAATAGAAGTGATTCGTATGTGATTAAGCTTTTCTTCTGAATGATTGAATGGTATTGGATGATTTGAAGGAGTTGATAACTCTGATATGAAATGTTGAGTATTTCTTTAGGATAACTTGGAGTAGAATAACATGAGATTCTAAGAGACTGGGGTCGGGTATAGAAGAAATACCCGAAACCACTTCGAATGTTTGTAGATTGATATATAAAATCTATATGCTGGATTTGAGTGATTTGGAGGTATTGAACTGTTTTAAAATCCAAATCTTTGGTATTTAGAAATTTAAATGTGGACTAAGTGTTGTCCATAATAATTTGTGACTTGTGAATTGGTATATGTCACCCGGGTTTATAAAAGTTAATTTCATTGGTATTCCATGTTAGTTGGGTTTACTCACGCTGGTTTCCAGCCTGACCTGGGTGTTACTTTGGTGTAATGCTCGGGTCAGACCGAGTATTACAGATTTTCAGGTTAGGATGTTCTGGAGTTTCGGAGGCGAGCTGGATGGCAATATCGTATAGAGTATATCCGTTGTATTTATATTATTGTTAATTTGAGACATGATAATTGTAAATATTCAGTGACTGTATATTATGTGAAACTCTGATGTATATTACACGTAACTGACAGATATAATATTCTTTTTTAAACTGTTATTATTTATTATTATATTTTATTCGTTGCCAATGTGAGTTGATGATGTTTCTGTTCTTCTTCTTCTATCTCTTTTTTTTATAACTATCTGGAATTTTCGGCTTCGAAAATTCCGGGTCGTTACATTTGGTATCAGAGCTGAAAGGTTAAGCGAGTACCTTGGCTTTGGTGGGGATTACTCATTTAATAGAGTCTGTAGTACTCTAAAATGAGTTGAGTGTATATATATGAGCGCGTACTTGTTATTTTCGTATACAAGAATTTTAAATGATTTTATATAAAATATATTTTGATATATAAAGCAATATTTCCTTCAAATAAATAACTAAGTTGATTGGTTGTTAAATTATTGGAATTAAAATTAAGAAGTAATAAAATACAATCAAATTGAAGTCTTGAAGTGGAATTAAATTAAGTAAAAACGAAAATACAACCAAATCAAAATTTAATTAATTGATAAAGATATATTTGTTATTTAGTAAGCCAAATGAAGTAAATTTATAAGATGAGCATAACTTTTAAATTAAAATAATGAGAAATAATAAGTAAGTATTCTTTGAATAATCGGGACTTATTGCAAACAATGGGTTGTTTGAAATTTGATTTAAATTTAAAAAAAAAGGTCTAAAATCTAAGGATGACCTCGTGTGTAAAGGAAATAATATGTATGAATAAGGAATATACATAAATCAAAAATAGTTTGAATAAACTCTAAAATATGAGTTTGAATTTGGAATGGGATGTGATACGCAAAGTGATAAGTTTTTAAGTGGGAAGATTATTATTGTGAAGTATAAGGATTGAATGAGGTTGATTAGATTAAGTAAATTGGAATTTAACTTTGGGAAAGTTAAATAAATGTAGAAAAAACAACCTAAATTTGAAATTTCAAGATGAAATTGGAATTTAACTTGGAAAGTTAAATGGTTGATTTGAATTGGGGATTTGTGTGATCTCAAAACGGGTTTGATATTTAAAAATTTAAAATGGACGGACGTTTTAAAATAAATTGGATGATATCATCCTATTGTTAATAAAAATCTTTAAATTGAGAATGGTAGTGTATAAATAAAATAAATTTGAATAATTAAGTTTGTAAAATATACTTGTTTAAGAACCGGCTTCAAACTGGAAGATAAAAATTGAATAATAAATTAAAATTTTTAAAAATAAAATTGTATTGTATTCTTAATTGCACCTTGAAATATATAAGTAAAGATAATTTAAAACGGAATTTTGAGAATTGAACTCAGAAATTAAATTGATTTAAAAACTTTGAATAAAAGTAATTTGGTTTAAAAGGGTAAACCAACCTTTGAGAAGTTAACTCGAATTTACATAATTCGAGATAGTTTAAATTCAAGATTTAAATTGAATTAGTTCAAAATTGAATTTGGTTTGGATTAATTGGACTGGTGATTGAAGATGTATAAGTTTAAGAATATAAATGGGAAATTGAATTGGACTAAACTGAAATGATTTGAATTTGAAATGAGTTCAATTGATGATAATTCAATTGACTGGAATAATTTGAATTTGAAACTATATTGATTCGACTTGAATTGGATTTAAATAAATAGAAATCGAAGTTATTCAAGTTAGAAGTGAGTCAATTAAATGGAAGTGATAATTTACATTGAATTGTTAGGGAAGTGAACAATTTTGACTCTGGACTATTTTCAAAATAAATTGTTTTAATATAAATTTACTTTTCTAAGCCATTAAATATATACAATCTTTCTTTTTTAAAGCCAAATTATTTTATATCTGTTTTACAATTATTTTTGGGGATATTTAACCATTTTTCAACTGTTTTCTAAACTAATTACTATTTTTCAACTATTTCACAAACTAATTTCTATTTTACAACTATTTGGCAAATATTTACAAATCTCTGAAACTATTCAACTATTTTTCGACTATTTTACAATTAGTTACCTATTTTATAGTTATTTTGCAAGCTAATAATTATTTTCAATTACTTATCTATTTTTAAAATTTTCAAGCTATTTTCTAAATATAACTGGTCGGAGTTCAAACTGTTATTGATTAAATACCCAACTGAGATAAGAATTGAAGTGATGATTTAATGGAATTGAGGCAATTGTGAATAGATAGGAAATTGATTTGGTTAATAAACGATGAAGATAATTACGTAGGATGTACGTATATTATTTTATTCTCATTGTGATTTGATCCAGATTCGAGCACAGAATTTCGAGATGGATATATCGATCCGAGTTGGGATTTTTCACTTGATTTCGAGTGCGAACTTGGGTATGGATTGTTGATTGGTTCTGGATGTTCTCTATCATAGTTATAACTATGCAAGGAGAATGACGGTTTCTAATCAAGAAACCAGATCTGTGTCCGCACTAGGACGTCGGGTGGACGACACTAGTTCGGAAGTGAAATTGTGTGATAGAGTGAACGATCAGATTGGTATAGTGTACGGATGTTATGTGTCATCGTACGGATTTGAATCGAGTTGATATTGGAAAGAGTAATCAAATTTGAATATTTGATTTTGAATAAACAAAGTTATATATATCTTTGTTATATAAGATAAATCTTTCCTTGATAAATCTATAGCCAAAAGAAAATATTTTTGAAAAGTGTTTGAAGTATAAAAGGAGTTTTACACAAGTTTGAAACGATCCAAAGTTTTAAAAATTATATATATCTGAATATATATATATATATATATATATATATATATATATATATATATATATATAAAGGATCTTATGAGGATTTTAAAAAGGTTTTGAGAACCTTTGGATTTGGAAAGGCTTTTGATTTTTGGGTAAAACCAATATTGAATTTGGAAAGCCTAGTTTGAGAATTATTGATTTGGGATAATCGATTTTGTGTAAAGTAGCCTTATATGAGATTATACTAGGTGTATGATTTGAAGATACTATATGTGTATAGTATAAAATATTTCTATGATGGCTCTGGGGAAAAAGGTACTCCCTTGAAATGAAGTTCTCAGGAGTGCCACCTGGTGGTGCTGCCTTGAGTCCCAAGCGGGGTTCTAAAGTTGATCCTGTAAGGAGTCCGGACAAAACTAGTTCCTGAGGATTATTGGGTAGCGAAATTCGAGGGCGTTGATGCCCACAGGGGGCATTTGGGTTATGCTGTGACGATAGTGTAACTCGATGTCACTGCGATCTACTGTGGGGACCATAGCGAAATTGTGGGGAGGACGAGTGCCAACAGTCTACACTTGATTTTGCCGGGAAGGCAACGCAACATCGGTAGACCGCGATCTATGGTCAAGTGGAATGGAGAAGTTTCATTTTTGGCAGCGAAATTCGATGGCGCTGATGCCTACAGTTATATGGGTTTTTGCTGTGATAGCTACGTAACCACAGTTGTAGTTGCGATATGTCGTGGGTTCCATGGTGTAATCGAGGGGTGCGGAGGCCAACAATTATCTATGGATTTTGTCGGGATGACAACGTAACCATCAGGTTAACTACGACCATGAATGGGGGTGATGATTTCCAGAGCATCCTCACCAAAGATATTTCCTCTATTTTCAATAAAATTATTTTCCAAAGTATTTTCGCTGGATGTTGAAAACGGGTTTACCAAGTGCTTATAGATTTTCAATTCTACGCCTGATCACCGTTTGACTGAATTTCTATAAGAACAAGGATGGACCGGTTGAGACATCGAGTTATAAGAAGTATTTTTATAAAGAGCTATTTTATTAGTCTGATGTGAATTTAGAAGCATTTCTAAAAATTTTAAATAAAAATGTTGGAATTTTAGGGAAATAAAAGGAAATCCAAACTGAAATTTTAATGAAGTGGTTTTGTAATTAAAATCGAATATTGATTTAGAAGTTGGAAATAAGCTAATTGACCACATAATTATTTGATTGAGTATATTAATAAAATTTAACTTGGGTAAATAAATGGATTGTAAGTGATAATGGGTTTGAAAATGAATACGAATTTTAAATAGAATTCGACTTAGATTTGATAAGGAATTAAATAAGAGGAGATGTTGTAAGATAAAAATAAAATAGATTGGAAATAAAATGGAATTAATTCAGAATGAGTTGAAATTAATTTGAAGTGGTTATAAACTAAAACAGACACCTTATTAAGCGAATATCGTCGAAATTGCATAGCAATAATTGTCGTTTGGCGTAAAACAAAGGTAATTAAATTCCTGTGAGTTGATAGAGTTGAATAAATTGGTTTTAGAATTAATTGAAGTGAATATGAGCTTGTTTGGATTAAAAACCAATTGGAAGTAAGAAATTGAGTTGCAAACCATTAAAATTGAATAAAATGGCTTATGAATTGGTTGAAAGCAATTGTGTTAGCTTTAAAATTATATAAATCGCTTATGGAAAACGTTTGGTGCTTGTTGTTTATGTAATACATGTGTTTAGCTATTGAATATAACTGAAATGCTAATCGATTTTATTTATATGGCACTTATATATTTAAATTGAGTAAGTACAGGTACCGGGAAGCCGTTTGGCTGGATTTGGATATGCTATTTGCTAAGGTAAATAAGCCGCATGCTTAAAATGCTAAATAAGGTACGCCTACGCAATAAAAATAGGAAATATGAACTATTTTTGCTTTTTCCGACCGTGTGGGTCGATCTATACATATTGATATCTCTTGTCAAATTGCAAAAGCTCCTTCGTACAAAGGAGACTCTGCCAAAATTTTCCGAAAATTTTGGTAGTTAGAAAATTTTTGAAAATTTTTGAGAAAATTTTTGTTAAGCAGTTAACGAATTTAAATATGAAACTGAAATAGATTAATACACGGAACTAACAAGACTCAGTTATAAATGGAAAATAAAATTTCATATTCAAATTGAAATAAATTGCGTATGAAAACGGGAAAAACTAATTTTCATAAAAGTAGAAGTGAAACTTCTGTAAGGAAATGTATAAAATGATTTGAAAGGTTACGATTGAATATTGTTGCAAAGTAAGATATGCAGGTACTAAAGCGGAAAAGAAACTTGGATTTGATTCCAAAAGATAAATGTGAATTGCCCGACAATAAGGTATGTACTTTAATTTCTAGATGAAATTGGATTGGATTTTTGATGTAGCCACTTGGCTTTTGTTTTTTTGGGATTTGGGAGCCCGTAGAGGCCTTTTGTAGTTGTACCGAGCTAGCCGCGCAAAGGAGACGCTGGCAAAAAATTTCGGAAATTTAGAGAGTTAGAAAAATTTTGAGAAAATTTTGATAAATCAAATTTGGTTTTAAATTGAAATTTAGATGATAGAGCAAGAGGGTATTGTTTGAAACTATAGAAGATTTTAAGATGTTGGTTAAGGTGATAGTGGGCCTTTAATAAAAGATAGTTGGTAGAATGTTGAATTATGAGTTTTGGGAGAAGGTAAAAGGATATTGGACCATTCTTCCTATCTAGTAATTTCGAGGACGAAATTCTTTTAAGGGGGTGGGGAATGTGATGACCAGGCATTTTTAACAATTTAAAATGGGATAATTGAATTGATTTCAAACATTTAAAGGTTAATTGTAACTTGAATTTGAGATATCAATATTTACTTGATAATCAAACCATTGGATTATATAGTTTAAACATTGAAATTAATAATTGAAATCCAGTAAATTGTTGAATCCGAAAATTCTAAGCATGTTTAAATAATTTGAAGGCTTATAAAATTTATAATGATGATACCAAAGATAATAGAGTGGTTGAAATTTAAATTAAACGTGCTTTGTTCAATTTTAATAATATATCGTTTAAATCGATATTTAAAAATAATTTTTAGAGGCACAGTCTCGGATTTCGACGAAACCAGTTCCATTGAATTCGTAATAGTTAGTTATTATCGGATTTCAATTTTCGTAGCGTTTGGATTTACCGTTTGCACGTACGAGTGATAAATGCGTCGAAATTAAAGTCGATAATTTAACATTTTAAATCAATTTAAAAGCTAACTCCTTCATACGATCAAATTAGCTTCCGTAACACGTTCCATTGTGTTCGGAACGCAGGTAAAACCTTATAATCGCCTAGCGGCACGCCTCGTTAGTGGTTCGAAGTTTCGAGCGGGGTAAAGTGAGATATTTATAATTAAATATTTTAATTTGTTAAATCAAAACCTTGGCTTCTCCTATATGCCGTTCCATCAATTTTATATCCCACGTCTACCTATTCTTCCTCCAATGGAAATCAAACGAAATCATTCATTCTATAAAAAAATGGCCGAACTAATTGATCACAAAATTATTCCACCTTTCTCTACAAATTTGAACGCAAGCTCCCTCTTTTCTTCTTCAATTTCAAATCATCGAACCCAGTAATAATTAAAAAAGGGAGGGGGGGAAATAATGGCCGCGTTCACCTGTAGAAACCCGAAAACCTATCGCTCTTTTGCCTTCCAAAATTTCTGTAACCAAATCAAAATCGAAATTTAAACTCACCATTTCTAAAATCTATGGCCGCGCGCGCGAAGAATCAAAGGGGGTGGTTCGTGATGGGTCGCGATTGGTTGTGCAGTTTTGGAACTCGAGTTCGAGCGCGATGATGTGGAGACATTGGAGGAGCAACGTGGGTTCGAGGGTTATTACGTGAGCAGTTAGAGGCGACTGTATCTTTTTTGGCAGAGGCCATGGAGTTCGACTCGCGATCGAGCTATTGTCGAGGTTCGAGCGAGTGCGACAGGCGATGTCGAGGCGATAGGGCAGCGCGATTTCTGGAGGACGTCAGGACTTCGTGCGACTTGGTTTTTGTGAGTAATTTCTTTCCTATATTTATTTCGGCTCTGTTTGTTGTTAAACTTAGAAAAAATTTGGTTAATGTATGGAATAGCTTTAAATCATGAAAATGGCATATGGAAAATGGAATTGTTTTGATCAATCATAAATCCTGTAAATTAAATGCTTTTCCAAACTTAAATTTAGACAGTTTGATTTATTGTTAGATTAAGTATGTTACACACATAAAAGATATTTAAAACTTAATTATTTTACAAATTAAGTTAGATGTTATTGTGATTTAGAATTTAACAAAGAAAATGTTTACCTTAAGTATATTTAAGATTTGGTAATTTATGAAATAAGTTAAAGCTCAATTAAGTAATTGATTCGCAATTATTGATTGAGTAATTTGCAATTAGTAATTTACAAATGGGAATTAGATTTTAGGAATTAACAATGAAGGTTAATAATTAATAGCTAGGGAATAATGAATTAAAAATCTCTTGGAAAAGTAAATTATTAATAATCACTGGATGTAATTAATTGAATGAAGTGGATTGCCAATTGTGAGGTAAATGTGAGTAAATCTCACTCTGTTTGATTTCTATTTAAATTTAAATGGTTAAATTTAAATATTGGATTGAATGGTTAAATTTATTTGTTGTGCACTGTGAATTGATGATCTGGTAATTTTGGTATTGGATGGTTCTCGAGTTAATGGTTGCTTAACTCGAAGTATTGGGAATTTTAAGTTGTCTTAAATTTAAAACAATAAATAAGGAAATGTTTCCGTTTAAAAGTTACTAACGACATAATGATTTGTGATACATTAAATCAGTAGGATAATTAAAATGGATAATTATTTAATTTAATTAATTAATGATTTGGCTTATTTAATTTCAGTAATTAAAGGTTTGAATAAATAATAAATTAAGTTGTAAGTTATTTAACTAAGTATAAATAATTCAGATTAATTATTTGATGGTGTGATAAACAATTACTTAATGTAATTAATAAAATATAGTTACTTTGTGAAATTTATCAAGAGATTAATTAAGATTATTAATTAAGGAGTAACTGATTTATTAATGAAGTAAATAAAAGAATAGTTAATTACATATTGAGATTAATCGAGAATGATAAATATGAGGGTTGAATTAAAGTAACTAATTTAGATTAGGACAAATAAAAACATAATTGGAAATCATTAATTTATATAATCAACGGTGTAATTAAAGATTGATTAATTGAGATGAATTAATCATAAGACTCATAAGAAATTAATTAATGTAAGTAATTAAGAATTAGTGTAATTGATTATAGTTAATTAATTTGCAAAGTAATTAAAGATTACTCATTGATTTGGTCAAAATAATTAATGTCGTGAAATTAATTAAAAGATAATCACTTGAATGGAACTGGAAGATAATTAATCCAGGGTGATTAATTAAGATGAATCACGAAGGGTTGATTAATTAGTTTGGAATTAATTAATGAAATAATCTAAGTGATTAAGGCTTGAAATTCAATTTGAATCAATATAAATGATTTATATGTGATTAAGCTTTGCTTCTGAATGATTGAATGGTATTTGATGATTTGAAGGAGTTGATAACTCTGATATGAAATGTTGAGTACTTCTTTTGGATAAATTGGAGTAGAATAACATGAGATTCGAAGAGACCGGGGTCGGGTATATGTTTGTAGATTGATATATAAAATCTATATGCTGGATTGAAGTGATTTGGAGGTATTGGACTGTTTTAAAATCCAAATCTTTGGTATTTAGAAATTTAAATATGGACTAAGTGTTGTCTATAATAATTTGTGACTTGTGATACCCGGGTTTATAAAAGTTGGTTTCTTTGGTATTCCATCTTAGTTGGGTTTACTCACGCCGGTTTCCAGCCTGACCCGGGTGTTACTTTGGTGTAATGCTCGGGTCAGACCGAGTATTACAGATTTTCAGGTTAGGACGTTCTGTAGTTCCGGAGGCGAGCTGGATGGCAATATCGTATAGAGTATATCCGCTGTATTTATATTACTGTTAATCTGAGACACGATGATTGTAAATATTCAGTGACTGTATATTATGTGAAACTCTGATGTATATTACATGTAATCGATAGATATAATATTCTTTTATAAACTGTTATTATTTATTATTATATTTTATCCGCTGCGAATGTGAGTTGATTTTTTTTTGAGTTCGTTTCTATTCTATTCGAAAGGGAGAAAGGGCTTCGGAATTTATAAAGGAGATTTGCGTTTTTGTTTGTTTTCTCGATCTGATGCGTGAAGTACAAAGGAAGGAGAACGGAAGACACGATGGAGTGGTTGCTTGAACAGTGGGGGACAGTGATTTGAGGGAAGTTGCAGGGATTTGAAGAAAAAAGTTTTGATTTGAAAGAAAGGCTGCTGAATGTTGGGTAGAATGTGAATACATACATACATACATACATACATACATACATACATACATACATACATACATACATACATACATACATACATACATACATACATACATACATATATATATATAATTTAAATTCAAATTCAAAACGTCTCGATTTACGTAGCTTAAAACCATGAACTCCTATTAAGGCATGTCTCTAGGCGTTTATAATGTTATGCCCCTATTCTGAATGCAATGGAAAAGGTTTCGAGTCCAAGTTCAATGGTATGGAAAAATTGCTTTTTGGACCAGTTATTATATTAAATCTTCGATATAAAATTTTAGTGCGTTTACTTACCGTGCGCTCACACAACTCCAAATGCTATGAAATTGAAATCCGATGATAATACAATATTACGGATCCAATGAAACTGGTTTCGTCGAATTCTGAGGCTGTGCCTCGGGAGGCTATTTTTAAATTCAATATAAACGATATAATTTCAAAACTGAACAATTCATTGTTAAATTCAATTTTAACACTTTACCATCTTCATTATTATCAATATAAATTTTACAAACCCTTAGATTATTTTTAATAGGCTTAAAACTCCAGATTCAACATTTTACCCAATTTCAAATTATTTAATTCAATAAATTTAATTATCAAATAAATTTTGATATTTGAGTTCAAGTTATAAATTAACTTTTAAATATTTAAAATCAATTAAATATTGTAATTTCAAACATCCAAAAATTCTGGGTCGTCACACTCCTCCCCCCGTAAAAGAATTTCGTCCCCGAAATTACAAGTTAAGAAGAATGGTCCAATACCTGTTTACTTTTCCCAAAACCAACAATTCAACAGCCTATCAATTATCTTTTTATAGAAGACCCATTATCATTCTTACTAACTTCCCAAACTCTCCCATAGTTTCAAGCAATATTATTTACTTCACCTATTCAAATTGGTTCTCCCATTTCCATACGAATTCAATTTATCTTCAACTCTTAATATTGAATTTTATCTTCAATTTATATTGATTCATATCATTATTTTAAATTAGTTTCATCCCCTAATTTTTTTCAATTTCTAATTTGAAATCATTTTGATGCTAACAAAAAAAATTCCCAAAAAGTTTCAAAAATTTTCTAACTCCCAAAATTTTCGAAACTTTTTGGCACTCTCCTTTGTACGGAGGAGCTTTTACAATTTGACAAAAGATATAAATATATATACATCGACCCACCCGGTCCAAAAATATAAACAGTTCATATTTCCTATTTTTATTGCGTAGGCGTACCGTTATTTAGCGTTTTTAAGCAAGCTGCTTATTATTTTAGCAACTAGCGCGTCCAAATCTAGCCAAACAGCTTCTAGGTACTTGTACTTACTCAATTTAAACATGTAAGTGCCATATATATGAAGTTTAACAACATTTCACTTATGTGCAATAGCTAAACACATGAATTCTAAAAGCAATGCACACTAAACATTTTTCGTAAGCAATTTACATAGTTTTAATACTAATTCAACCGTTTTCAATTAATTCATATACCATTTTCATTCAGTTTGAATGGTTTACAGCCCATTTGCTTACATTTGATTTATTTTTAATTTTAAACAAACCCATATCATTCCAATTGATTTAAAAATCAATTTTATTCACTTCTGTTAATACATTTACTTTCGTTTACGACAAAATTACTAATTTTCTATGCAAATTTGATGTTATTCATGCAAATAACAATTACATAAGCTTATAACCATTTTAAATTGATTCCACTCAATTTATATCAATTCTATTCCATTCTACATTACTCACAAGCCATACACTTGCATTTTCATTTCATATCTGTATTTGTTTATCCAAAACTATTTTATTTAGCTCGAAAACAATCCAGGCTATTTCATTCAATAACTATTTCTCAACTTATTTGAACCACGCTTCTATTTGAGTTCATCTTTCATTCAGCATTTACTTAAGTTAACAATTTAAGTTCATTTCCATTTTGAAATAAATCCTATCCTCAATTTAGTCAAATCCATTCCGTTTGCATCGATTCATTCAATAGTCCCTTTTATCTCTAAATTCAAAATTTTGTTCATTAAATAATATCCAAGGCCATTATTTATTCATACTCACTTGGATTTCATTTGCAATTCAAACCATCACTGTTTTAATCCAATTTCATTTTTATTCGACACATTTCCAATTATATTTAATTTGTTAACACTTCAAGTCGAACTTTAATCAATAACTCAAGTTCTGATTCTACCATCCACTTTTAATTCAGCATCTAATTTTATTAACTCACAATTCAATTTCTATTTAACCACTTTAAATTCCATTAACAAATTCAATTAACTAATTTATTCCGTAACAACTTTAATTCATGTTTAATCCACTTACAATTCCAAGTTGAATTTCTATTTATAACTCCGGTTTCTTTTACAAACCCATCATTAACTCAAATTTTAACTTTTATTTATCCAACCAGTGTTCCATTTCCATATTAAATAATTAATTATCCAATTGGCCCACTTCCAATTTACAATTCAATCTTTGATTTTTATCTTCAAAAATCACCTTATTACTTTACTTGAGTTCAATATAATTTAAAATTCGGGTTTAAATTTCTATTTCACTTTCCAAAATACAAAATACATTTTATTTTGGCTTATTCCTTCCAATATCCAATTTCAGTTCATTTACTTACAATTATAAATTCATTTGTTCATTCACAAATTTATTTTCAACCAATAAATTCTATTTCCAAACATTAATCATTTTTAGTCCATTTGAACTAATTCTACACTTCATTTTACACAATTTCAAATCAAAAATTATCCAATATTCAAACTTCATTTAGCCTGCTAAGATTTATTTCCTCACATTCACTTTTTATTTAACTTGTTTTAGTTATATTCTAATTTTTTTCGTTTTCTTGCTTACTTTTAATTTTCAACCCTTCTCCAAGTTAAATTTTCTATTCTAAACAACTTTTCAATTTTTTTTTTAAGTTTCTAGACTTATTTACCATTTCATAAACATTTTTAATAAGTTTCCAGAGTTCCATCTAAACGTTTCAAACCAACTCTAGAGTTTAAACCATTACTAAAATGTTCAAAATCCAATTTTGAAAAATATATATATCTAAATCAAATTATTCCTTTTCATTTTCAAAGTCAAGCCAAATTTCGCAAACAAACATTAATCTAAAACATTCAGGTAGCAATTCCTCTCTTGGAAACTCGAAAATGAACATCGATGATGTTGCAGTCATCACCGAAGTTATTTTCTAGCGACCGAAAGCGTTTAATGCTTTTATCTCTTTAAAATCCCTTCAAATATCCAAACTTCCCAGATTTCAAATCCAATTCAAAAAAATTTCCCAAAATTCCCAATTCAAAATCCATCCAAAACATTACTCTGGAACTTTCATCATAATTTATTTCCAAATATTTCTCTGATTTTTTTTTTCATCTTTAATTATAGATCACATTTATAATTCACATTTATAAATTTTATTTTGTTAATGAATTAATTCCGTAACCTTTGGTTAAAATTTTAATCCTTTATTCAACTTTCGCTTAATAATGATAATAATTTAATATCATCATCTTCTGAAAACCAAGCAACCATATATAACCATAATAATTTACGGAAAATTATTTCTTTTATGTACAAAAATAATTTGGGTAAAATTATTTCATTTACCCTATTTAAAACAATACCGTGTCGGTTTATCATGTTTAAGAGTTTAGAAACCCCTATCGATAAAATGGCGTCCCATATATCGACTAGATTCATAAACACCTAACTGATAAATCACCACAATATAAAAACAGTTTTATATTCACTAACAAATACCCGCTCATATTATTAATATACTCAAACTCATTCTAGTACTATGGACTCTATTTCTACGAGTGGTCCCCACATGAGCCAAGTTTATTGCCAACCTATGTTCTGATACCAAATGTAGCGACTTGCAAATCCGTACCCTTTGAGTCAACGCTATTCTCCATCAATAAACTCTAGATGTATAGAAATAAGAACCACTTGGGTTAAAGAAGAAGATGTTGAAGAAGAAAATAAAAAATAACATCAGAATCTAACCATCGCAGTGGAATAAAATGTTATAGATAATAACAGAACTTTACGCAAAAGGAATCTATATCTGTTTTATACATACATCATCAGAATACATCATCAGAGTTCAACAACATCAATAACATATGATTAGACAGTCATATAAACTTGTCCTCAAAACTAAATTCACAGAGGAACTATAATCAAGGACGAAAGTACGTATCGCCATCCTGCTCGTCTCTTGAGATCCACATCATCATATCCTGTATTTTATAATACTCGGTCTGACCTGAGCATTATAGTCAAATAACACCCGAGTCAGTCTGGAATACCAGCGTGAGAAATAACTCTCAAATTGATTATTAAAGTTTCAAAAATTCTTTGAAAACAAAAGCATCTCGTAAGACCACACCATAAATAAACATGTCGGGTTTTTACCTTACGATGGCTAAAACACTTTTTATTAAAATCCTCTGATATTATAATAGGTCTATATACAAATACTTATTAAAATAGCCAAAATTGTTGCATGATTAAATTCCAGCTACTAGCCACAAAATGGGTTATACAAAAAAAAACCGTAAAAGGCGCGTAGGGAGAATGGATTTCCAACTAATGACTAGGCACTGGGGTATGACCAGTCACAATACGTGGCCTAGATCACCGTATCGAGGATTACTCCCAATCCCCTACAACAGAAGACCGGGACTACCCCTTACTGAATAATCCCGAGTAAGATCACCCCATGGTTGGAATCAGCAATTGCACCACCAAGCCAAATAAAATGGGATATCTAGACAGGGATGACCTCACCCTAATGGGTGCTATCCACCTAGCCTTGCTGCATAACTCCTGATTTTCAGTCATTCCCAGTTGATGAGGCTCGAGGCTAAGCATTACATTTTTAGATCGTTTCACTTAGGATGCCCATCGACCATCTGACGACGTTCCGAAAGCATTCATCCATACGGGTCTGTCCCGGGTTCGAACGGAACTGAAGGCACTAGCCCTACTACATCCATTTTGGAATCACCTTAGGATTAGTAGCGACTAGCCCTTGCACTTCACTGCTCCATCTTCGAATCCGAACTCGTCTTCCTCACGAAAAAGTACAAACCAGATCCAAATGATTTTCGAGAAATAAATCTCTATCCCGGTCTCTTCGAAACCATCAGCGCATTGGCCAAATATTGATAGTCGGTTATTTAACTATCAATTAGCATTCACAACAACCATCAAACATAAATAATTTCTCCTGAATTATTTATTAATCTAAAAATATCTTCACAAGATTTATTTCTATTTTCAACCCTTTTGAAAACAAATTTCCAACCACGCTCTTCTCATGGGATAAATTCCCAACTATTTATTTCCACTGAAAATACGAAGTACAAACTTTAGATTTTTAAAATAATTTAAAACGCTTTATTATGAAATATACCGTTAACCCTCTTCTATCAACGACCCTGTGATCTAGAGAGTGTAGCGACCTAATGACTCAACTAGTCAGCGGCCTACCGAGCTCAATGATCTAGCAACCTAAGGCCCATGACTTAACAATCTATAACAGGCTGCGATCTAAGGAGTTAAAGCGGCAGCGACCTAGTAACTAAATGAAGGCGGAGCGACCTAAGAATGGAGCGGTCTTAACGACCTAAAGTGCTAACGACTTAAGGGCTCCTACAGCACAGCAACCTAATGGAATAATGGACTTAATGACCTAAAAAGAGTTCAGATGCCTTGCGACCCAATGGAGTGACATAATGTCAGTTGAAGAGCACCGCGACCTAACAAGCCAAGAAGCTCAGCGACCTAAGGGTTGAACGACCTAGCGAGTAGTAAGGGGAGCGACCTAACAGGGAAGAAGTTCTGCAGCGAGCTAAGGTGTGACAACCTATTCCTAAGTCGCTCATGACCTAAACATACCAAAGGAGCTTCCTATGCCACTTCCTACCTAGGTCGTCCATGACCTATGACTTGTTAGTTTATCCAGAATGATCAAATATACCATATTTAAGCCGTAAACCACTCCCACTAGGTCGCGGACGACCTACGACCTATCCAAGGTTAAGTCACTCCCACTAGGTCGCGGACGACCTACGTCCTATCCAACGTTAAGCCACTCCCACTAGGTCGCGGACGACCTACGACCTATTTCAAGGTCGTTTGCGACCTGTGACCTAACGCCGAACTCTCCTATAAATATCCCGCCTACTCCAACTAAAAAGGGGATCTTTTTGGCTCATTTCTGGAACGCCGATACTCTGCTGAATTCTCTACTCACTCGACATTTGACGACCTAGAATTTTTGAGCATTTAAAATTGGAATATTTAATTGATTTTAAGTATTCAATAGAGTAATTTTAACTTGAATAACGAATATTACAATTTATTTGATAATTAAATAATTGAAAAATTAAATTTAAATAAGTGAAGCTGAGCAAAATGTTGAATCTAGAATTTTAAGCTTGTTGAAAATAATTCGAAGGCTTGTAAAATTTATATTGATAACACTGAAAATAATAGAAGTTGTAAAATTGAAATTAACAGTGTTTTAATTCAGTTTTGAAAATTTGATCGCTTAAATTGAATTTAAAAATAGCCTTCCGAGGCGTAGTCTTGGAATTCGAGAAAACCAGTTCCGTTGGATCCGATTTTCTATCATTATTATTATCGGGTTTCAAATCTCGTAGTGTTTGGAGTTGTTGTATGAGCATACGACATATAAATGCGCTTAAATTTATATCGAATTCAATGTAATATATTATTTGTTGACTAGTCAAATTAATTCCACATTAGTTGTTTTTCAATCACATCCAAATAATCGTACAAGTTTTATCCAACACGCTACCCTTATCTTCCATCGTACACTTCTTATTCCTTCTAAAATTTGCCTGTTTCTTCCTCGTTTATTCCATTCAATTTCAGTCATTATCAAACGAGAAAATGGCGTAGCGAAAATTCTTTAAATTCTAATCGCGTACGTCTCCTTCTTCTCCCAGTTCAAATTATTCAAATACCTCTCTCCTTTATAATTCTTTTTCGAATCGTGAGCAAAGTCTTCCTTTACCTCACGTTAAAAATCCCAATTTTAAATACAATCACATCTCCTTAAAATCGAATAATTCACGAAGATGGCGGCTTCCTCCTTTACCTTCCCTGTCGATTCGGTATGCATTGGGAATCGAGTGCGCGTGAATTGGAGGGCTCGAGTTTGAGGCCGCGTGATAATGGTAGCGGATCGCGAGGCGCACGAAGAGATAAGGTTCACGCGATAAGATCTCGCTCGACTCAGAAGCGCGTGCAACCAGGTGAGGTACCGTGTCCACTGCAGGCGATGGTCTCGAGGCGATTTAGGGTTTCTGATGGCATGGCGAACTCGTCAGGTTGTGGTGACACCTAGGGCAGGAGGCGAGCTCGTGGAGTCGGTGGCGATGTCACCACTGGGTTGCGTCTAGGGCTCATGATTTGTGATAGGTGGTGACTCATCTTTAGACATGGGAGGTCGCGTTCTTGTGATGCTGTTCACGGTTCGTGAGTTTCGTCTACGGCTGGGTATGGGTTCTCTATTCGTTTCTTTATTTCATTTTGAATTCTAACTAGGATTGAACAGTAATGAACTTGAGAAAGTGTATAATATAGAACATGTATATTGGTAAAATATATATATATATATATACGATAAAAGGATTTTACAGAAGTTTTAAATTGTTTGGATTCAGAAAGAAAGAGTAGCTAAGATACTTATATTCTTTACTGGCAGAAAAAAAAGAAGGAAATATACATGTTTCAAATTTACAATTACATTTGAAATAATGTATTGGTGATAACCGGTCTAAGTAACTCATCTAATTATTTTGGGTTACTAGGAAAATTAGTTACCATAGGAAGTTTATTCGAAAATCTAAATTACTGGTCTAAATTAAGATACTAGTTAATTTAACTTATTTGGAAGGATAATTGACGGGTTGGTTATTTAAAAATGTTAATAAAATTGTTTGATTAATCCAAATATTAACAAATCGTATAAATGTTTATTCAAGGTCTAAAATCATGAAGGAAATGGTCGGAATTGGATCAGACAGCAAAGTAAAATCAAAAGGTGAGTTAATCTCACTCAGTTCATTTAAATTTAAATTTAAGTGATTAAATATAAATAATTGTTTGAATGGTTGAAATTGATTGAAGCGCTGTAGTATGGTAATTTTGTAACTAGCATATTATATTGTGCTAACATCTGTGGATGCAGAGAAAGCGGGTTGGAGGGATCCAACTGGACCCCTCAATATTTATTATTTAATATTCTCTATTGTGATTACTTGATATTCTATGAGGAATATATTGGAATATTGAATGTTATGGTCTGATTGGATATATTTGGGTAGAATGAATTTCCGAAAATACATAAATTGACTTCTGGAAAGATAATAAAGGAAGTAAATTTGTAAACGTAATAATCTTCGAAATTTAATAAATTAAGAATGAATTGAAAAAAAATAAATGAAAGTACGTTAAATATTAATAAATAACTTCGAGTATGAAAAGAAAAGGACTTGAATAAACAGTAATTAATGAATTGTAAAATTATGTGATATTAATTTAAATGAATAAAGAATTACTTTAAAACTTAAAGCTTTAAGTTTATTTAAGAGAATCAGAAGTAAATTGAGAAATCTAAATTGGTATTCAATTAAAAGTATCTTAAATCATAATTAAAGAATAAAATCTAAAATTAAAGGATTTTGAATGAATGAGGTAAATTGGAAATCAATTTGGGAATTGATTTAAGTATTGGAAATTGGATATTTGGAAGAATAAATTCAAGGTGGAAATGTATTAAAGGAATGAGAAAATTTTGTCTAAAAATAAATAGTGATTTATATTTTGTAAGGGTTGTGAAGAGAAGTATGTTTCTTTGGATAGCCAAGTACGTTTTCAAAGTAAGTTTTTAAATAAAATAAAGGTTTTGATGTCGTTTTATAAAATATGTTCTTGGAAATTTATTATTTCTAAATGTTTAATGTTTAAATTTCTAGAGTAAATATTTATTTAAATTTATTACAGTAGTAATAATTTATAAAGAGTGACTTAGTAATTCTGTTTTAAAGGTAAAAACCTAGTTACTATTTATAATGTAACCTTATTTCCAAATATTCACATAGTATATATTTTTAATCAATTATTGAAGTAGTTTTAATTTAAATATTTTAAAGTAAATTCCAGAGTAAGTAATTTGTTAATCTATTATCGTAATAATTATTTAAAGAATGATTTGGTATTTAGTTTAAAGAAGAAATCTAATGTATAGTTATTAAGTAACCTTATTTTAGTTATTGCTAGAGTATTATTTTAAATTAAGTACTAAAGAAATTTTTCTATATTAAATGGTAAATATATTTTACAATAAAGTGTTTTTAAATTATTTTAAAAATCTAAGTTTGTGCTTGGTGACTCCAGTTGAAATAGAAATACTTAGAATTTATTCTGAAAAAGGCAAATAGTTTTGAAACTGTTTTCAAAGGAATTGGAAAAGTGAAATTATATCTTGTAAAGATAGTTTTGAGATAAATAAATAATTTGGGAAATTATTTATTGGTTGATGGTTGTTTGTGGATAGTAATTGATAGTTAAATCACCGACTATCAATATTGGACAAACTGCGTTGATCGTTTCGAAGAGACCGGGATCGAGATTTATTTCTCGAAAACCACTTCGATCGAGTTTGTACGTTTCGTGAAAATGATTTTGGAGTCAAAGATGGAGCAGTGAAGTGCAAGGGCTAGTCGCTACTAATCCTGAGGATATTTCCAAAATGGATGTAGTAGGAATAGTGCCTTCGGTTCCGCTCGAACCCGGGACGGACTTGTATGGATGAATGCTTGCGAAACATCGTCAGGTGGACGATGGGCATTCTAAGGGATATGTTCTAAAAAGGTAACGCTTAGCCTCAAGCCTCATCAAATAGGAGTGACTGAAAATCAGGGGTTATGCAGCAAGGCTATGTGGGTAGCACCCAAGCAGGGCGAGGTCATTCCAGTCTAGATGTCCCTTTTTATTTCGGCTTAGTGGGCGGTTGCTGATCCCAACCGCGGGGTGATCTCACTCGGGATTATCCAGTAAGGGGTAGTCTCGGCCTTGTGTTGTAGGGGAGCAGGCGTACTCCTCGGTACGGTGATCTAGGCCCCGTACTGTGACAGGTGGTACCCCAGTGCCTAGTCATTAGTTGGAAATCCATTTTCCATACGAGCCTTGTACAAGTTTTGTTTGTGTTACCCACTCTGTGGCTAGTAGCTGGAATTTAATTGATGTAACAATTTTAGCTATTTTATAAGTATTTGTATATAGACCCTATTATAATATCAAAGGATTTCTATAAAAAGAGTTTTAGCTATCGTAAGGTAAAAACCCGACATGTTTATTTGTGGCGTGGTCTTACGAGATGCTTTTGTTTTCGTAGGATTTTTGAAACTTTAATAATCAATTGGGTGTGATTTTCTCACGCTGGTATTCCAGACTGACTCAGGTGTTATTTAACTGTAATGCTCGGGTCAGACCGAGTATTATAGGATACAGGATTTGATGTTGTGGAGCTCAAGAGACGAGCTAGATGACGATACGTATTTCCGTACTTGTTTATGTATATATATTCCGATGTGTTGAGTTGTTGTGTATCAATTGTATGCTATTGATGTTGAATTGTGATTGATGTACTCTGATGATGTAATATATATAAACAAAGATATTTAATTTTGAGTAAAGGCCATTTATTATCTATTATATTTTATTCCGCTGCGATGGTTAGATTCTGTTGTCGATTTCTATTTTCATCTTCTACCTCATCTTCTTTTACCCAAATGGTTCGTATTTCTGTACAACTTGAGTTGATTTAGGTAGAATAGTGTTAACTCAGGGGTATAGATTTGCGGGCTGTTACACGACACTTCAAACAGGAAAGGCATCTCGACAAACTTCAAGAGGAAATCTAGCACAATCGAAATGAATCCAAAGACTTCTTCTACATCGGAGTTCTAGTTATTTGTCCCATCAGTGTTGTAACCGAAGATTGTTGTAAAGTTGTAATTTATTCAGCAATAAAGAAGATTAAAGCGGACGTAGGCTTAACCTGAAGCCGAACCACTATAAAACTGTTGTCTTTTACTGCTTTCTCTGTGACTTATCTATTTGTTTCTAGTTCCCGTATTCACGGGTGGTGCTATCACTTAATCTCTATTTACTGGGGTGTTAGCGTTCAATTTTAAGCATTAACATTTTTGGTGCTTTCACTGAGAACCCAACTCAGGCTATCTTCGTCATTGCTTCGCAAATGTTTGTTGAAGGAATCTCTCTCAAAACCAGAAGTCTATCAGAGATAATGGCTCCTGGAAGAAAGCGTGGATCTACAAGACCTGGTAATGCCCATGAAAATACTGCCACTTCTCCTTCATCAAGTCAAGCAGCACCAAGTGCCAGAATTATACGAGCGGAGTTAGATGCTGCAGTATTTGGATTATACCAGCAGATGGAAACTCAGAATGCTTTAATGCTTGAGAGGTTAAATGCATTGGTCAGAGCTAACCGTCAACCGGTGAATAATGAAGAAAACCTTGTAGATGATATTCATGATCCTGAAGAGAGGAATCTTCCTCAAAAAGCAGCTAGCCCTGACAAAGAAAAACCTCCTCAAGCTGGAGGATCGAGACCACAACCAACTCTCAGCGAACGTTTGCCCAGACAAACTTTCGAGAAAATGGCCGAAGTCTGTCCTGCTGATCCTTTAAATGATGAGGAATATCTTTCGGGCATGGTGTGAAAAACTATGAGAGAAAGCATGCAGAGGGATGAAGATGAGAAGGAATTGGGATTCGCTCCGAGCAAAACTGCATTCACTGAAAAGATTTTAAAGGCGGAATTGCCAAGGAAGTTTGTTCCTCCTACCATCCCGGCTTATAAGGAAACAAGCGACCCCAATCAATTCCTGTATAAGCATGATTGGCACATGACTGGTGCTAGAGCGTCTGATGAGAATGCCGGTACTTTCCGGTATACTTGGAAGGAGTGGCTCTGCTCTGGTTCACAAAGCTTTCGGTCCAATCCATAGACCAGTTTGCCGATTTGACTCGGAAGTTTAAAGAGCAATTCAGGTTGTATGCTTCAAAGGCTAAAGATATTATGTCACTGTCGAGCCTGGAACAGAATCCTGGGGAATCTATTAGGTCTTTCTTGAACTGCTTCAACATAGCTTTGGCTGAAGTGGACAATGCAGAACCATGGATGGTCTTGACATACTTGATGAGGGCAATTGACAAATCAAGCGAATTTGGGAAGTGGCTGAAGATGAAAGAACTGAATTCGCTGGAGAAATTCTATAAGAAAGCTGATGAATTCATGCGCTTGGAAAACCTTCGAGCACCACTTAAAGTGGCACTGACAGAGGTTAAGAATAATACTACTTCTCCTACCAAAAAGGAATCCGAAAGTCAGAAAAGGGAGAATAATGGTGGGAAGAAACAGAAAGATATGAAGAAACCTCGCTTCTTAAACCCTTCAGATTTGACTCCTTTGACTGACACTTCGGAGAATATCTTTTTTGCTACCAAAGATGCAGTGGAATTTCCTAAACCGCCGGAGAAGAGAGTTAGCAAGAAAGCCGCTCAGAGTAGGAGATTCTATCGGTTTTATAATCAATCTGGTCATGATACCAGCGAATGTTGCCATCTGAAAAGTTTAATTGAAGAACTACTTAGAGAGAACAAGCTGCAACAATATGTTAAGAGAAGTAGAAATGATCCAACTTCATCTACTAAGGGCCAGCAACTTCCTGCTCATCTATCTGGCTCGGGTGAGGGGAATACCATGCATGAATCGGAAAGGCGTGTTATCAATGTGATTATAGGAGGTCCTCACCCAGTAGGCAGAAGCTGGGGCGAGATGGAAAGATATGCCCGTGCCTTGAAGTATGTACCAGCAGAAGAGAGTGTTTTTGTGCTAGAAAATTAAGCACCTTTGAAACAGCAGAAAACTTCCAATGATGATATTGTGTTCAAAGCCAGGGACTCTATGGGTATTGAAGCTCTAACCATGGATCCCTTGGTCATCTCTGCAGGCATTGGGCCGGCTATTGTGAGAAGAGTGCTTGTAGATTGCGGCGCTTCTTGCAACATTCTCTTCAAAAAGACGTTTGGCCAAATGAAAATTCTGATGGCTGACGTTCAAGCCTCATCTCAGAAGATCGTTGGGTTTACTGGGGAACCGAAGCAGCCCATTGGAACTATCGAGTTGTTCGTGGGGCTTGGAGAGGGGCAGAAAAAGGTTGTTTGGAAACAGACTTTTGTAATTGTTGATGAATTTTCTACCTACAACGCCGTCCTAGGCCGACCAACTCTTGCGGCTTTTAAGGCAATTCTCGCTACGTGGTGCCTCACTATGAAATTTCCCTCGGGTAATGGCATTGGAGTTATTAAAGGGGATCAGAATGCTGGGCAAGAATGTTATCTAATAGGGTTGCGTGAAGCGAGGAAGAGAAAGATGGGAAAAGATGCGGCAGCCCCATTCTGCATCAAAGAACCAACCTTGTAGTAATTACAGGGTGGACCCTGCACTGGCGAGCATAGCGGGGCACAAAGAGAAATGGATCCCAGAAAAGCTAGTGCAGGGGAGAATAGAGTTGTGCCAGTGGAAGTAACAGTGCCAGTACCTGTTGACCCAAAAGATCCGAACAAAGTGGTGAATGTGGGTTCGCAACTTAATGTGACGGCTCAAAATTCCTTAATATCATTCTTGAAGGCAAATCTGGATGTATTTGCTTGGACTCATGATGATATGTGCGGAATATCCCCAGAAATTGCAGTACATACTCTAAATATTGATCCGAAGTTTACACCGGTAAAACAGGAAGAAGAACCCAAGGTCCTGAAAGGTTAGCAGCATTGAAAGAAGAGGTAGACCGGCTTATGGAGAATGGTTTCATCAGGGTGTCTACTAATCCGAATTGGGTTTCAAATCCAGTACTGTTTAAGAAAGCTAATGGGAAGTGGAGAGTATGCATTGACTTTTCAGATTTAAACAAATCCAGCCCCAAAGACTGCTTCCCGTTACCCAAAATAGATCAGTTGGTGGATGGAACAACGGGGCATGAATTGTTATCCTTCATGGATGCTTACTCCGGATACAACCATATTATGATGCTTGAGCCGAATCAGGAGGACACAAGCTTCATCACCAATGTTGATCTCTACTACTATAGAGTCATGCCCTTCGGACTTAAGAATGCGGGGGCACTTACCAAAGACTCGTCAACGCTATGTTCAAACCGCTGATTGGCTAAACTATGGAAGTTTATGTTGACGATATGTTGGTGAAGTCAAAGAAAGCGGTAGGCCATATGGGTCACTTGGCTGAAATGTTTGCAATCCTCCGAAAGTACGGAATGAAACTTCATCCTTTGAAATGTTCGTTTAGAGTGGAGTCCGGAAAGTTTCTGGGTTTCATTGTGAGTGCTAGGGGCATTGAAGCTAATCCTACTCAGATTGCTGCCTTAAAAGAAGTAAAAGCTCCTAGAACGAAGAAGGAATTGCAAAGTCTTAATGGAAAAGTCGCTACTTTGAGTCGATTCATTTCCAAAGCTACTGATAAATGCATTCCATTGTTTGATGCACTGAAGAAAGGAAGGAAGAATTTTGAATGGACTCACGAATGCCAGAAAGCTTTCGATGAATTGATTCGTCATATGGAAATGCCTCCAATACTTTCTAAGCCCGACGATGGTGAGGATCTTTTCATATATTTGGCAATCGCATCTCATGCTCTTAGTGCAGTGTTGGTATGGGAAGACGCAAAAATTCAGCGGCCGGTCTATTATATCAGCAAGAGATTCACCAGGGCAGAGATGAATTATTCAAAACTGGAAAAGCTCGCCTATTGTCTACTGGCTGCATCAAGAAAGTTGAGGCCGTATTTCCAAGCTCATCCTATCAAAGTCCTCACTGATCAACCTCTAAAGCAAGTCCTGTTTCGTCCTGAGACTTCGGGTCGTCTTCTGAAGTGGAATATTGAACTCAGCCAATACGACATCACTTATCATCCCCGGAGAACAATCAATGGGCAAGCTTAGGCAGATTTCATCGCAGAATGTACAGATAAAGGTGATAGTGAGGAAGAAGTGACTGATAATCCCGCAATTCCATGGAAATTATAGGTTGATGGTGCAAAAACGATTATTGTTTCGGTGCTGGGGTTGTTCTTGAAACCCCTGAAGGCCGTTCATTGTGCTATGCATTGAGATTGGAATTCCCTTCGACAAACAATGAAGTAGAATACGAAGCTCTTATTGCCGGCTTGAGAATTGCTAAAGAACTGAATGTCAAAGTGTTGCAGATCTTCAGTGATTCACAGCTTATTGTATGTCAAGTCAAGAAAGAGTTTCAAACTAAAGGAGGAAATCTTCCTGCTTATTTGTCAAGAGCTTGGGAACTTCTCGATGATCTTGACCATTTAAGATACATCATATACCCCGAGAAGAGAACATGAAGGCAGATTTTCTCGCAAAGTACGCAAGCACTGGTGAAGCTCAATTATTGGGATTAGTTCCTGTAGAAGTCCTGTCAGCTCCAAGCACTGATGAGATGAATATTGACTGGATCATGACTATATCTCAAGAACAAGAATCATGGATGACTCCTATAATGGAATATCTGCTC
Organism: Allium cepa; assembly: GCA_030765085.1. Lineage (NCBI taxonomy): Eukaryota > Viridiplantae > Streptophyta > Magnoliopsida > Asparagales > Amaryllidaceae > Allium > Allium cepa. The sequence goes on along the minus strand of CM060945.1, from coordinate 601,365,707 downwards.
AACGGTTCTCTACCAGAAAGTTCAAAAGAATGACAGAAGTTACTAAGAAAAGCCTCCATATACATAATTCAAGATGTCGATTGTATAAGCGGGGATTCTCAATGCCATTACTCCGATGTGTGACCAAGGAAGAAGGTAAGACAATTCTAGCTGAAGTACACGGGGGAGAGTGTGGAGACCATTCAGGTGGTCAAACTCTAGCAAAGAAAATTCTACATTATGGGTATTTTTGGCCAGATATGAATCGTGATGCTGCAAGCTATGCCCGAAAATGTGACCGATGCTAGAGATTGGAAGAAATTCCAAGAGCACCTTCCACCGAGATAACACAGATGGTCAGTCTGTGGCGATTTGCTATTTGGGGAATATATCTCATTGGGCCTTTGCCAACCGCCAAATCCGGAATCAGATATGCTATTGTTGCTGTTGATTATTTTACTAAATGGGCTGAATCTGAACCATTAGCTACTATTACCTCTAAAAAGATGATAAACTTTGTAACTAAGAATATCATATGAAGGTATGGTTTTCCTCAAAAGATAATCACAGATAATGGAACCCAATTCGAAAGTGAAGAGTTCCAAAATTTTTGCAAGCGATTCAAGATCCAGAAAAGCTTCTCAGCATTGGCTCATCCTCAGTCAAACGGGCAAGTGGAAGCAGTAAACAAAATTATCAAATCGACTATCAAAAAACAGCTGGAAAAAGAGAAAGGTGGTTGGGTCGATAAGCTTCCACTAGCACTATGGGCATATAGAACTACCCACAAAACTGCAACCGGGCACACTCCATTTTCATTAGCATATGGATCAGAAGCAATGATTCCAGTGGAAGTAGAAGTCCCTTCACATAGAAGAATTCATTCCAACCAAGATGAAAACGAAGAGTTGCAACTTAAAGCACTTGACTTCCTTGATGAAAAAAGGGAAGAGGCTCAACTCAGAATTGCAGCCCATCACCAAAGAATTGCCAGGCATTTCAATTCCAAAGTTCGCCAACGCAGCTTTGAGATTAGAGATCTAGTCATGAAAAGGGTCATGACAGCAACAGGAGTGTTTGCGCCAAACTGAGAAGGGCCATATGTCATAGGCAAAAAACTTCTGGACGGCACTTTCAAACTGACAACTGTCGAAGGAGATCCAATTCCAAGAGCTTGGAACAGCAATCACTTGCGACCATATTTTGCTTAAAAGCTTTGCTGAAATACTGTAAAAGAATTATGAATGTATGATTCTTGTATTGAAAGCCACTGTAAAGCTAGTGCAAGTGAATAATAAGAACTATAAAGTGGATGTAGGCCCAGTTCTTGGCCGAACCACTATAAATCTTGTGTTCTCTACTATGATAAACTGCTTGTTTTATTTCGATATATAAATTACTTCAATTGTATTGCTAAAATGTCGATGTAATATTGCAGCCCATTAATACAAAGCTTACCCATCATAAGATGAAGCGATCCCTGACATCACTCAACAAATGAATATCTAGCCACAAAAATTCCAGACTCAAATCCTATATAAGAAGTGCTTCAAGCAAACAGTTAGTGGTTCCGCCAGAGGTAGACCATTCCTAACTAATTGTGATCGTTTGTGCAAACAAATAATCGATTAATTTGCCTGTGTCTGCCCCTGCATACTTATTTAACAATGAAGTACACTTCTTTGGATAGAATAAGCTACTTGCAAAAGAAAGGAATGTGTGCTTGGAAATGATAACAGGGAACCGCTGATTTGAGCAAATGGTGAAAAGACATGGGCGAGCAGGCAGCAACAGCAAAAGACCTCCTCGGAGGCACAAGCCCTCTTCGGAGGCACAACTCTTAGGAGGATAAAGACGTCTAATAGGACTTTCCAGAAAAAGAAAGTTCTCTTTCTCAACAAAAAGTTGTGGAATGACCGGTGGCACAGGACACTCGTTAACTAATTGAGAACGTTTGTGAAAACAAACAATCCAAGTAACTTGTGTCCGCCCCGTCAATCCATCCATCCGAGAGAAGGAAACTTCCAGGCAAAAGCCCTATTCGGAGGCACACATTTCACCGTGATCTGAAATAAAACTTCACACGAGTTGAAAGGTGAAAAGACCTCTTCGGAGGCACGCATTCCACCAAGATCTGAAATAAAACTTCACAAGTGCTGGAATGTGAAAAGCCCTCTTCGGAGGCCCATTTCAGCATAGTTGAAATGCTAAAAAACCTCTTCGGAGGCACACATTTCACCGCGATCTGAAATAAAACTTCACACGAGTCAAAATTTGAAAATCCATCTTCGGAGGCCCACTTCCTAGCGAACAAGGAAAAAATAAAAGCCTCTCCCCAGAGGCAGAAACAAAATAAGCCCTCTCTCCAGAGGCACACAAACAAAAAAGCCCTCTTCCCAAAGGCACAATCAAACAAAAGCCCTCTTCGGAGGCACAAACAGGTCAAAGCCCTTTTTCGGAGGCCCTCTTTACCACGAAGGAAAATTCACTTGCCAAAAAATAAAAGTGACTTTCTCCAAAAGTGAAGTGTAAAAATTCGCAACCAAAAAAAAGAAAAAAGAAAGAGAAGACTTCTCCAATACGAGGTGCATTCTACTAAATCAGAAAAATATTTCCTTAAAACGAAAATATTATCCTATAAAGTACAGATGCAAACCTCCTTCAAATGGAGAAGTTATTCTCTAAAGAAAAAGTACAAGTCTTTTCGAAACAGAAGAGTTATTCTCCAAAATTTTGCCGATGTGAAAGAGATTGCAGTAAACCATGGTATGGGGGCAATATAATATAGTTGCGAAAATAAAAACAATGCTCGGGCAACATACCATAGGTTTACTGCAACATCACACAGAGAAAATAAAGAAAATTGTATGAAAAAGAAGAATAAATGCATTCTCAAATACAGACAGAAGTTTTTACAAGTAAAAGAATCATTTTATTCCATGCTATAATTTTTTTTATACATGTGCAGGTCTCAAAACAATAGAAGGCTGAATAACACTTGGCGCTTTCACTACAGGAGAAGAGAAGTTCAAGTCAGTATCTCTCATAAAAAGAGGAGAAAGTGGTGCGTCAAGATTTAAGTAAGAATCAAAAAGTTCAACAAGCTCATGTAAAGAAAGCAAGCAGTCCACTTGAGCAAAATCAACATTGAGGTTACCTGGAGAAGTATACTTTACTATATCAACTTCGAAGTCCTACGCTTCAGCGCTTTCTTGAGTCTCATCTCCAGTGTGGGCGGTGGCACTTTCCACAACAGCCTTAGCAGGAGGAGGATAATGTGAACTGGAACCAGTAATATCGATATCGGCCGAAACTGAAGGTAGAACTGGGTCGGTTGAGATTGTCTTTCCTAAATGTTCCCCTTCTGTCATTTCGGCTCTCTCTTTGGCGAGTTGCTCCTTTCCCCTGGCAAGAGCGGCACATGCATCATCATCTAGATAGTGCTCCATTAAATCTACTTCGTCATATCCGGCTCCTCCAAGCATATCAAGTATGGCCTCCTACACTTTGGCCAAAGTGATTTCATACTCCGGTCCCAAAAACTTAAGGCTACCGTGCCCCCGAACACTATGGATTTAAAACTCGAATAGAGTGGAGCTGACTTCGTCTTTAGTTGCCATATGAGATTCTTCGGCTGCAACTTTGCCGGCAATAGCTTCATCATGCTCCTTTTCAGCTTCAGAAAGTCGAGCTTTGAGCAGTTCAATCTCCAAGTTCTGGGAGTTGGTTTTTTCTCGCAGTTGAGCAACATCAGCACGGTAGTTTTCTACAGCTTGCTGCCGAGCTTCAAATTTAGCTTCAGCATCTCTCTGTGTCGTACGAGCACCTCTCACTTGTTTTTGAAGCACTTCTTCTCTCTGAGAGTAGGAAGTGGAAGAAGTGGCGAGCTCTTCCTTAAGTTTTTCAACTTCTGCTTCAAGCTTCTCATTATAAGCGGCAATACTCTTCATTTCGGCATCATGTTGATCGAGTGTTTTCTGCCACTCAGATTTGTCATTTTCCACAGTCAGCATGGCTTCAAGGTTTGCGCGATTCACTCTTTGAAGCTCGTTAACGAGTTTCTGCCAGCTAGACATTCTCTCGATATCGAGTTTGACGGCATTAAGATTTCGCAACATGGCTTGCTTATCAATCGGGACCAAGTAAAGATCGAAGCGTACTCCCTTTAAACACCAGTGTGGGAATAGGCTTTTAAGAGTAGCCGAACCCTGTCCAACTTGATAGGGGTCCCTACTTATGACGGTTTGAATATCAGCTCTTCGAAGGGGGGACAGCCGGAAGGAATTTCCAAAGAGACGGGAGCAGCGGGCTTTTCAGAGAGTTCGGAGGTCAGTTTTTTCACCAAGTTTGGCACGTTTACTCGGGTCCTCGGTGACGTGGCTTTTTCCCTTGTCTTCACGGGACTTTCGCTTGTGGTAATCATCCTCTCTCTAGGAAGAATCATGTCGTTCATCCCGTCTCCCGTAGCGCTCTTCATAAGCTCGCTTCTCACGAGCCTTCCTCGCAGCTCTTTCTTCGTCAGTTTCCCAAGAGGCAGGAAGATACCTCCTGGGGTCATAAGAACCACGCTTCCCATAACGTTGGAAATCGTCGTAGTAAGAGCCACTTCTTCCCATTGGAGAACCTGAAAATGAAGAAAAATAAACTCAAAAATCTTCAAAGCTAGGAAGTTGAACGCATATAAGTGCTAAAAAGTCCTAAGTGTGTGTAACGTGCAAACTACGCGCATCGAACTACGAACCACTCCTGGGTTGGGAGGTGATGATGGATTTTACAACCAGTGTCAACTCTTGGGCTGATGGAGTTTGTTGCAGAACGGATGTCGCTTCAACTTCCGGAGAAGTAACTTTAGCAGTGATAGGATCATCATTAAAAAGCTCCTATGAAGTAATCATCAGGTCGCTCAACCCCTCAAAAGTATCATCACCGCTGTGCCTAGCGGGACTTGTTCTCTCAGCTCCTTCGTCACCAGATTTCCCGGGTTGTTGGGGAGGCTCCCCTTCTTCGATGACCGGGCAAGTGCACGTTTTCCAGATGATCCCACAACATCAATTGAAGTAGAACACTTTACTAAGGAAGCCTCAACAGTATGTTCTTTCGGTGTATGTTCTCCAACGCGAACTAGGGCATCTGATGTTTCTAATGGAGAATCAGGGACTTCATGAGGTTGAGTAGAATGGGAGGGGTGTAGAAGCCCGTATTGGTGAAGAAGTTCATCTTTCAGCAGAAACTTAATACTTCTTTCCTCAACCGCCACGACGCTTAATCTTTCAAAAGTCGTTTTGTGACTGGGATTTCTAGAGGGAGGAGGAAGTGCTGTAAAAGAAAGGAATGAGACTAGCACTTAGCAAATCGGATCTCAAAAAATTCAGAAAACAGAAAGAACGAGGAAGTGCAATCTTACCTCCTATTATCCAGATGGCATAAAACCCTGTGGGGCAACGAACGAAAATGAATTGATTCAGAAAACCCTGAGCACTTTCGGAAAGATCGGTGATAAGTTTATGATTTCTGGCACTTCTCACTAGTATAATGGAGGGGTGGTCTTTATTCTTTGCGAATGTGCATAAGTAGCATATTTCTTCGAAGATCGGAAGATGGTTAAGGGTCCTCCTGAATAAAACACACAATCCCATCAGGATGGCGTAGCCATTGGGATGCAGTTGAAAGGGAGAGATGGTTAGTCGGAAAAGGAGTTGATGAAGAAATTCATTGAAAGGAGGAATGGCACCACAAAGGCACACTGACGGTTGACGGCGACAAAACCGAGAGGTGGCCTGTCAGCAGTATCATTTGGCCCAGGGAGTATAGCATCCGCTTCGGCAATCCCAAATTGAATACGTAATTGGTTGAATGCCCGCTGACTCAGGGTAGTTGGAGTTCTTTCCGGAGGATTATCCAATGGGGTGGCTATCGAGAAGACTCCTTCAGATTGCTCGATTATCTCTTCTTGAGAAGACATTCTACACATGGAACTGGGTATTCAGATATGAAGGTGCACGTTTCCTAAATGTGTGAAGTGTTGTGCAGAACTAATAAAATGACAAGCAAATATAACTGAAATTAAACTAACAGGCATTTGTCAGTTACAAAGTTTCAGGTTTTGTTGTTTTAAGTCCAAATGCAAGTGCAGTATTGATGCAAACAAATCAGTTTTAATTGATTAATATTGCTTTGCTTTAATACTTCACTTGAATTTGTTGATTCATAGCACTTCACAAAATTTCTTTAAGTTGATTATCTTTTATCGACTAATCTGTCATTCGTTGTGGGCAATCAATGGCAATATATTTGCCTTAGTTTTCTGCAAATGTTGTGTTGAGCAGGTTGTTAGCTTACAAGTGAATATAATCTGTATAGAAGTGCAGCAAGGTTCAAACAATTCCAAGTTCAGACAGTTCAAGACATGCGAGTTCAAGTTGAAAATATGCTTCAGGACATGCAAAGCATTTATTTTTAAACCAAGTGTTAGCTCGTCCACGACCTAAAATCTAGGTCGCGGGTTAACTTAGGTCGTTAATTCTTTATTCAAAAGAGAATAAAGCCTCAGGTCAGAATGACGCAAAATTGTTAAGTCCTAGCTCGGCCGAACGACCTTAAAAGCTAACGACCTAACTTTTTCTTAAGTCGCCCATGATTTTACGACCTAAGCTAGCACGGGTTAAAAGATATCGGAGCACACGACCTAACTCTTAGGCGTATACTTCGAGGGGCAATTGTTAACCCTCTTCTATCAACGACCCTGTGATCTAGAGAGAGTACCGACCTAACGACTCAACTAGTCAGCGACCTACCGAGCACAATGATCTTGCAACCTAAGGCCCACGACTTAACAATCTATAACAGGCTGCGACCTAAGGAGTTAAAGCGGCAGCGACCTAGTAACTAAATGAAGGCAGAGCGACCTAAGAATGGAGCGGTCTTAACGACCTAAAGAGCTTACGACCTAAGGGCTCCTACAACACAGCGACCTAATGGAATATTGGACTTAACGACCTAAAAAGAGTTCAGATGCCTTGTAACCCAATGGAGTGACATAATGTCAGTTGAAGAGCACCGCGACCTAACAAGCCAAGAAGCTCAGCGACCTAAGGGTTGAACGACCTAGCGAGTTAGTAAGGGGAGCGACCTAACAGGGAAGAAGTTGTGTAGCGAGCTAAGGTGTGACGACCTATTCCTAAGTCGCTCACGACCTAAACATACCAAAGGAGCTTCATATGCCGCTTCCTACCTAGGTCGGCCATGACCTATGACTTGTTAGTTTATCCAGAATGATCAAGTATACCATATTTGAGCCGTAAACCACTCCCACTAGGTCGCGGATGACCTACGACCTATCCAAGTCAAGCCACTCCCACTAGGTCGCGGATGACCTACGACCTATCCAAGGTCGCTTGCGACCTGTAACCTAACGCCGAACTCTCCTATAAATATCCTGCCTACTCGAACTAAAAAGGGGATCTTTTTGGCTCATTTTTGCAACGCCGATACTCTACTGAATTCTCTACTCACTCGACACTTCAAACACGAAAGGCATCTCGACAAAGTTCAAGAGGAAATCTAACAAAACCGACATGAATTCAAAGACTTCTTCTACATCGGAGTTGTAGTTATTTGTCCCATCGGTGTTGTAACCAAAGATTGTTGTAAAGTTGTAATTGATTCAGCAATAAAGAAGATTAAAGTGGATGTACGCTTAACCTGAAGCCGAACCACTATAAAACTATTGTCTTTTACTGCTTTCTCTCTGACTTTTCTATTTGTTTCTAGTTCTCGTATTCACGGGTGGTGCTTTCACTTAATCTTTATTTACACCGGGGTGTTAGCATTCAATTTTATGCGTTAACATATACTTTAACACATTTAAGTTAAAAACTACTTCAATACTTTAATAAAAATGTATTCTTTAGGAATATTTAAAATGCGGTTACTTTATAAAATATAAAACTAGATTTTCTCTTTTTAAAACACAATACCAAGTAATCTTTAAATAATTACTACGGTGATAGAAGTGAAAAATATTTACATTAGAATTTAAACATTTAGAAATAATAAATTTTCTAAAACATGTTTTTTTCTATACAACATTAAAACTTTTGAATTTATATTTAAAAATTTGCTTTGAAAATGTATTGGCTATCCAAGGAAATACGCTTCCCTTCACATCCTTTAAAAATAAATCACTATTTATTTTTAAACAAATTTCTCATTCGTTTAATAAATTCTCATCGTGAATTTATTTTTCCAAATATCCACTGATATATTATTTCGCTTTTATAAACCCAGTTTACAAAATTTCATAGTCATATTCTCCTTTAAATTTCCAATTTCAAACACTTTAATCATTTTCCAAATTGGTTTCCAATTTACTCCATTTGAAATAAATTCCTTTACTTACTCGTTTATTTCAAAACCCTTTGACTTCAGATTTTATATTCCTTAATTATGATTTAAAATCCTTTAACTGGAAACAACAATTTTAGATTTCCCCAAAATCTTTCTATATTCTTTTAAATTAATTCAAACCTCGAATTTTTAAAATAAATTCTTTATTTTTTCAATATAACATCACTTAAGTTTAAAATTCATTATTTCTCTATTTATTCAAAATCCCTTTTTCATACCTAGAATTTATTAGGATTTAAAAACCGCTTTTATTCCTTTCCAATTCCTTCTTATTTTTATTCAAATTCTTTATAATTATTTTACTTAAAAATTCACTCTTCTATTTCCAATTATCAATATAGTTCGTCACAGGATGTCAAATAATCATAACAGAGAATATTAAATAATCTAAATAAATGTTGAGGAATTCAGTTGAATCCCTCCAACCTATTTCCCTGCATCCACAGGCATTAGCACAATATAAAATACCTATTCCACTTCGAGGTGGAATAACGCAGTATATGGGATTTATAAAATATCATCCGCTATTATGCGGCGCATAGGGTCTCATCCGCTATATAATGTAGGAAATCAATCGCTCCAATATATACGATATATATACTACTATATATAATATAGCACAACCAATCAATTCAATCATTCAACCACTTATTTAAATTTAACCATTTAAATTTAAATAGCAACAAGATGAGAGAGATTAACTCACCTTTTATTTTTCTATTTGCAATCCATTCCAAACTGGCTTGCTTCCATGATTTAAAACATTATATAAACAATTTTTCAATTTATTAATATTCGAAATGATCAAGCAATTAATTGCCATTTATTCAACTTAAATAAAATTAGTTTTAAACTAATTTTCCTTTTGATAAATTATTATTTAAACATCTTTAATTGACTAATTATTTAATTTAAACAAATACCCTTTTAAAATCTTTTAGTATCTAAAATAATTTGGATAAGAAATTAAACCATTTAATCTTTATAATATGTTTTTTTTAAATAAGTATTAACTGAAATATATATATATATATATATATATATATATATATATATATATATATATATATATTCAAAACCCCTCTTCAAATTTGCATGCACTAAAATATTATCCTATATGCATTAAAAATCAATCTTTATACACCTTACGACTTTTTAAAAATATCCTAAATTTCCAAAAATCTTCTATAAGTTGAATTCAAATAGAAATAAATTATATATCTTACTATGAATATGTTAATGTAGAAATCTGACGCTAACACCCTGATGCAGGTAAAGCAAGTGTGAAAGCACCACCCGATAATACGGGAATAAAAAATAAGTAGGTAAATATCAGAAAGACAGTAAAAGACACAGTTTTTATAGTAGTTCGGCTAATAGTCAAGCCTACGTCCACTTTATATCCCTTTATTGCTGAATCATGTACAACTTGTACAACTTTCTTCAATTACAACACACTTTAGACTAGTAGATCAAACTTTGATGGAGAATAATCTTTCAAATCCATGTTGAATGATGTAGATTTTCTCTTGAAGTTTGTAGTAGTGTCCTTGGTGTTTGGAGTACTTGAAGTGCTGTTTGAGTTGAGAAAATGACAGAGTATCGGTGCTTCAAGAATGAGCCGAAAGATCCCCCCAATGTTGGAGCTTACACGGTATTTATAGGAGTTTTTCGGTTATAAGTCGTAGGTCGAAAGCTGCTACTTAAAGTAAGTCGTGGGTCGAAGGTTGCGACCTAAAGTAGGTCGTAGGTTGAGGGTAACGACTTAAGGTGGGTCGTAGACCACATGTGAGCGACCAAGCAGAGGGAAGCTTCGGCCCTTCCCGGTAACACTGGTCTTCTTCTGGATGAAGTACTAGGTCGTGGGCGACTCAGGGGAATGGTTGGCGACCTTACAGCGCTAGGATATCTGATATAGCGACCTAAGCTAACTCGTTAACCAACTATGTCGCATAACCCATTAGTTCATTAGGTCGCTGCCCCTTAGGTCGCTAACTCGCTTCTTACTCTAGGTCGCTAAGCCGCCAGGTCTATTAGGTCGCTGAGTCGTAGCTACCTGTAAGCCGTTAGGTCGTCCAATCCTTAAGTCGTTAGGTCGTCCAATCCTTAAGTCGTTAGGTCGTCCAATCCTTAAGTCGTTAGGTTATTTTCAAAGCGAAGTTAACACTTGCCCCTCGAAGTACACGCCTAGGTCGTAGGTCGTGTGCTTCGACTTAACTCTGTTAGGTCATTAACAACCAAAGAGATAGCTTAACTCGCATATCCATTTGCCTCTGCCTTATATAACTATTAACTCGTTTCTTTCCCCTTACTTAACTGCTCCCACAACCCTTTCTGCCATTAGCAATTTCTCAATTCTCCAAAGGCAAATCTGCTCCAATCAAGCTGTTGATTCATCCCTACTTTCACATCGTGTAAGTGAATTCAACTTTTATTCAGCCATGATCACCTTCGAACCTTTAAACTTCCATAGTCTCATCCGATCAACCTTCATGTGCCTCGCTTCACTTTCGATCGCAATGAGCTATGCTGCTGTTGCGATTCGTGGGAGAAAAACAGTGAGATGGATTCGAGATGATTTGAATCGGAGTTGGGTGAGGTGGTGGTATGAACAACGGACTTAGCGGAGAGGATGATGAATTTTCGTTATTTAGGTGATAACGGGCTATCGGGTTGGAGAAGATTAGCGGGTTAAGGAGATAACTTGAAATTGCCAAATAATCACCAGAATCGACCTAACAGATCTTGGATGACCTTGAAATTCTTGTGATTTAGCTGATTTGCACGGTTTTCGAATCGACCGACCTAAGAACTTTCTGCGGCCTTACTTGCACGCGACTTAACTCTTTAGGTCATGTTATTTTCCTGACGACTTAGGACTTAATCAGTTTTATACTATCTTGGTTTGAAGCTTTGTGACTTGCCCTTTAGGTCGTGTGAGCGACCTAGGCTTTAGGCCATGTAAACGACTTAAGACTTGAACAGTTTTTCACTGTCAAACTACTTCTTGCGACTTAATGTGCTAAAACGACCTTAGTGCCCGCGACTTAAATTGCGCACGACTTAACTCACTTGCGACTTATCATTTCTACGGCTTAGGCTTTAGTTCGCGGCCGAGCTAGGACTTGGATGATTTTGCACTGCCGAGAAGCTTCTTGCGGCTTATACATATCTCGCTTACTTGTTAGGTCGTGTACGACCTAGCACTTGAGCGAATCCTCACTGCCTTGACTTGAAGCCTTTTAATTTGAACTTTGAACTGTCAAGATAACTTGCATGACTTTGCTATGCTTGCTTAACAGATTATACCAAATTTGACGCTAATAACCTGTTATACACAACATTTGCAGAAAACTAGGGCGAGCATACTGTCATTGACCGCCCACATCGAATGACAGATTAGTCGATAAAGGATAATTAACTCAACTTAAGGAAATTGTATGAAATGCTGTGAGCCGACAAATTCAAGTGAAGTAGTAAAGCAATGTTAATCAACTAAAGCTAATTTGATTGCATTAATACTGCACTTGTACTTGGATTTAGAGCAACAAGTCTCGAAATTTAACAATTGACACATGTTCATTAGTTTAATTTCAGTTATATTTACTTATCACTTCATTAGCTTTACACAACACTTCACACATTTAGGAAACGTGCACCTTCACATTTGAATATCCAGTTTCTTGTGTAGAATGTCTTCTCGTCAAGAGGAAGAAGTAGTACAAACCGGAGAGGCCCTCCCGATGGCTGGTCCACTGGTCAACCCACCAGAAAGAACTCCAACTACCCTGATTTACCGGGTGTTCAACCAGTTACACGCCCAATTTGGGATTGTGGAAGCAGATGCTATTTTCCCTGGGCCAAATGATTTTGCCGATAGTCCTCCCTTCGGGTTTGTTGCCGTTAACCGCCAAATGTGCCTTTGTGGTGCCATTCCTCCTTTCAACAATTTTCTCCAACAACTCTTTCGTCGATTGGCTATTTCTCCTTTTCAATTGCACCCCAATGGTCTACGTCATTTTGATGGGATTATGTGTTCTCTTCAGAAGGACGCTTGACTGCCTCCCATGCTTTGAAGAAATCTGCTGTTTATGCACATTTGCGAGAAGTAAAGACCATCCTTCCATTATATATGTGAGAAGCGCCAGAAACCGCAAGCTTATCACTGATCTCTCTGATAGCGCTTATGGTTTCCTAAACCAATTCTTCTTTGTCTGTTGCCTCTAGGGATTTTACGCTATCTGGAGAGTAGGGGGTAGGCTTTCTTATCCCCATTCTTTCCTTTTCTGAGCTTTGCGAGATCCATATTGCTAAATGTTAACTTCGCTTTCTACTTTTGCAGTCCTTCCTCCTCCTTGTAGAGATCCAAGCCACAAGCAGATTTTTGATAGACTGAACGCTGTGGTTGTTGAGGAGAGAAGTATAAAATTTCTTCTGAAGGTTGAATTCCTACATCAGTTCGGACTTTTACACCCTTCCTGCTCTACTCAGCCTTATGAAATTCCTGATTCTCCGTCTGAAACACCGGATGTCCCAGTTTCTGCTAAGGAGCCTACACTGAAAGAAACTGCTCCTGAGGCTTCTCTGGTGAAGTACTCTACTTCTACTGATGTTGCGGGGTCATTTGGCAAATTTGCGCTTGCCCCGGTCATTGAAGAAGAAGAGCTTCGAGAATCTCCCCAACATTCAGGGAAGTCCGGTGATGAGGGAGCTGGGAAAACAAGTCCTGTCAAGCAGAGCGGGGATGACACCTTTGAAGGGTTGAGTGACCTGTTTATCACCTCACAGGAGCTCTTTAAAGATGACCCTGTTACCACTAGGGTTTCTTCTTCAGTAGTTGAAGCAACTTCTATCTTGCAACAGATTCCTTCGACTCAAGAGTTGACGTTAGCTACTACACCCATCATTTCTCCGCAAATAAGGAGTGGTTCATAGTTTGACGCGCATAGTTCGCACGTTACACACACTTAGGATTTTTCAGCATTTATATGTACTCTCATACACTTTACTTCCAGGATTTTCAAGTTTCGCCTCTTTTTCATTTTCAGGTTCTCCAATAGGGTGTAGCGGTTCCTATTATGACGACTTTCAACAGTACGGAAGGCGTGGTCAGTATGATTATAGGTGCTATCTTCCCGCCGACAGGGAAACTGATGAAGAGAGAGCTGCTCGAAAAGCTCAAGAAAGAAGAGTGTATGAAGAAAGGTATGGAAGAAGGGATGAGCAACACGACTCTTCTCGCAGAGGCGACGACTCTCATAAAAGAAAAACTTATGACGATAGAGGAAAGAGCCATGACATCGGAGACCCAAGCAAGCGGGCCAGGCTTGATGAAAAGACCACATCTGCAACTTTAGAAAAAGCCGCTGCTCTCACTTCTCTTAAAATTCCTTCAATGTCTCCTGCCCTTGAAGGAGCCGACATTCAGACACTTCTCGGCAGACCCTCGTATCAAGTTGAAAGAGGTCCGCCAACCCTTCAATGTCGGTTCCCACATTGGTGCTTAAAGGGAGTCCGCTTCGACCTTGACTTGGTTCCCATCGACAAAGAGGCCATGCTACGAAATCTTGACACTGTTAAACTTGATATTGAGAGAATGTCAGGTAGGCAAAAGATCGTCGATGAGCTTCAGAGGATGAACCGGGCCAACCTTGAAGCTATGCTGACGATGGAGAACGACAAGTCTGAATGGTAGAAAATTCTTGATCAACACAACACCGAAATGAAAAACATTGCTGAGTACAACGAAAAGCTTGAGGCAGAGGTCGAGAAACTTAAGCACGAGCTCGCTACTTCTTCCACCTCTTATACTCAAAAGGAAGAAGTCCTTCAGAAGCAAGTTCGAGATGCTAATGCCGCTCAACGGTATGTCGAAACCCGACTTGAAGCTACACAGAAGACGGTGGAAAAATATCGTGCTGACTTTGTAGAGTTACGGGAGAAAGCTAACTCCCAGGACTTAGAAATCATGAGGCTGAAAGCTCAATTACTAAAGACTGAGAAAGAACGTGATGAGGCCATGGCTGGGAAGAAAGCCGCTGAACAATCTCATGAAGAGACAAAAGCCAACATTAGTTCTACTCTGTTTGATTTTTATGTCCAAAGCGTCATGGGGCATGGCAGCCTTGCATTTTTGGGGCCTAAGTTTGAAATCACTTTGGCTGAAGTGTTGGAGGCTGTACTGGATATGCTAAGAGGTGTCGGTTATTCTGAAGATGAACTTGAGGCACATTACTTTGATGACGAAACTCGTGCTGCTCTTGCCAGGGGAAAGGAGCAGCTTGCTAAAGTATGAGACGAAACGATGGGAGGGGACCATCCGGAGAAAGAAGCACCTTTAATTGCCCCTGTCCCTCCTTCGACTTCGGCCAACATTGATATCATGGGCTCTGGTTCCCATTCTCCGCCCACGGCTAAAGTCATAACTGAAATTACAAGCGCACAGGGTGGAGATGAAGGTGAAGAAAGCACTGAAGCACAAGCTTATGAAATTGACGTCAGAAAGCCAACTTTTCCAGGTAACCTTAAGGCTGAACTTGCTCAAGTAAACTGCTCATTTTCTTCGTATGAGTTTGATGAGCTTCTCGATAATTTCGTAAATCCCTTTATCTCCTCTCTTTACTGATTTTAACTCCTTTTCTTCTGTAGAGAAAGTGCCGAGCATTGCTCAGACTTCGCCTCCTCCGGTTATTCCTCCCCCGTCTCTTCAGGTGACTCCTCCTTCTGCCTCTCAACCGGGATCACAAGAGGAGCAAATAGTAGCTCTCCAAGACTTGGACGATCCCATCGCTTCTTAAGAACATAGGGGAGAAGAAACCGCGGAGGGCGAAAAGACTCCGGAACTAACTGGCTCTGACGATATGCCGTTGGCCACACTTTTTACTCCAGGAAGCGGGTCTTCTCCTAAGAAAAGGGGACACGCAGAGTCTCAAAGAAGAAAGAAGCTTCAGCTGGCGAGGAAAAAGCAGAAACAAGTCCGATCGTCGCCCCTTCTCCTTCTTCTCCTACTCTTCCAAGCCGGCGTAGGAAGTTGGTCATCCGGCCTGGTGCTGGCTCAAAAGGTGGAAGGAAGAAGAAATGATGGCTTTGGTCCTGTGCTTTTTATCTCGCTCTTTGCTTTTTTGCTCATATATAAGCTTGTGTTGACTGGAGATTGTGCAGGTACCAGTCCTCGCTTTCTTTTACTTTGAAACCTGCATATGTATAAAATTCTCATAGTATGGAATAAAATGGATCTTTCACTTATACAAATTTCTGTCTGTATTTGAGAACACTTTTATTTTTTGTTTCCATGCAAGTTTCTTTATCCTCTTTATGTGAAGTTGCAGTAAACCTATGGTATGTTTCTTGAGCATTGTTTTCTTATTATATTGCCCCCATACCATGGTTCATTGCAATCTCTTTCACACTGGCCAACTCTTCTGTTTCGAGAAGACTTGTACTCTTTCTTTAGAGAACAACTCTTCCATTTGAAGGAAGTTTGCATTTGTACTTTATAGGATAATATTTCCATTCTAAGGAAACATTTTTCTAATTTAGTAGAATGCACTTCATATTGGAGGAGTTTTCTCTTTTTTTTTGTTGCGAATTTTTACACTTCATTTTTTTGAAAAAAAATGCCCTTTTGCTTTGGCAAGTGAATTTTACTTCATAGTACAGTGGGCCTTCCGAAAAAAGGGCTTCGACCTGCTTGAGCCTCCAAGAGAGTTTTTTGCTTGATTGTGCCTCTGGGAAGAGGTCTTTTTTTTTATTGTGCCTCTGGGAAGAGGTCTTTTTGTTTCAGCCTCTTGGGAGAGGCTTTTATCTTTTCCCTGTTCGCTGGGAAGCGGGCCTCCGAAGAGGGCTTTTCAAATTTCGACTTGTGTGAAGTTTTATTCCAGATCACGGTGAAATGTGTGCCTCTGAGTAGGGCTTTTGCTTGGAAGTTTGGAGTTTCTTTCTCTTAGTTGGATGGATTCATGGGGCGGACATGAGTGTTATGTGCCACCGATCAGTCCGCAACTTTCTGTCCAGAAAGAACTCTCTTTTTCTGGCGAGGCCCGCTCGAGGTCTTCTAGCATTTCAACTATGGTGAAATGTGCCTCCGAAGAGGGCTTTTCACATTCCAGCACCTGTGAAGTTTTATTTCAAATCTCGGTGGAATGCGTGCCTCCGAGTATGCCTGGAAGTTTCTTCCTCATGGTTGGCTGGATTCACGGGGCGGACGCAAGTTACTTGGACGCTTGTTTGCGCAGATTGTCTCAACTAGCGAACAAGCGCCTTGCCTTCCACTTGGGAAGGTGCCTCCGATCATCATATGGATTCACGGGGCGGACGCAAGTTATTGGATGCTTGTCTGCGCAAACTGTCTCAGTTAGTGAACAAGCGCCTTGCCTTCCAGTCAGGAAGGTGCTCCTGGTCATTCCATACCAATTTTTTTTGTTGAGAATGTCTTTTGTCATTCCCCGTTTGAGGTCTTTATCCTCCGAAGAGTTGTGCCTCTGAAGAGGTCTTTTGCTGTCTGATGCTTGCTCGCCCATGTCTCTTTGCCATCTATTCATATCGGCGATCCCCGTTATCTTTTCCAAGTACACTTCCTTTTTAGTTGCGAACAATTTCCTTTATCCAAAGAAGTATACTTCATAGTTAAGCGAGTTGGTGGAGGCAGGCACAGGCTATTTAACTAGATGCTCATTTGTTCAAACATCCACAATTAGTTAGCAAGGGCCCACTTCCAGCAGAATCACTAACTTTTTGTTTGAAGCACTTCTTCCGTAGGATTTGAGTATGGAAATTTTGATCAGCTTAGCGTTTGCTTGTTGTGTGATGTCGGAGATTGCTTGGTCTTGTGACGGGTAAGCTTTGTTTTTATGGCCTTCATTATTAGATCGACATTTTAGTAATACAATTGACGTATGTTATATATCGAAATAAAACAAAGCAGTTTATAATAGTAAGGAACACAAGATTTATAGTGGTTCGGCCAAGAACTGGGCCTACATCCACTTTATAGTTCTTATTATTCACTTGCACTGGCTTTACAACGGCATTCAATACAAGAATCATACATTCATCATTCTTTTACAGTATTTCATCAAAGCCTTTAAGTAAAATATGGGCGCAAATGATTGCTGTTCCAAGCTCTTGGAATTGGGTCTCCTTCGACAGTTACGAGTTTGAATGTGCCATCAAGAAGTTTTTGGCCTATAACATACGGTCCTTCGCAGTTTGGTCCAAACACGCCCGTAGGTGTCATAATTCTTTTTAAGATTAGATCCCCAACTTCAAAGCTGCGTTGGCGAACTTTGGAATTGAAGTGCCTGGCTATTCTTTGCTGATGAGCCGCAATTCTGAGCTCAGCTTCTTCTCTTTTTTCATCAAGGAAGTCAAGGGCTTCAGGTTGTAGCTTTTCATTTTTGGCTTGATTGAAATGGATCCTTCTATGTGAAGGGATCTCTATTTCTACCGGAATCATTGCCTCTGATTCATATGCCAATGAAAATGGAGTGTGCCCCGTCGTAGTTTTATGTGTAGTTCTATATGCCCACAGTGCTAGTGGAAGCTTATCCATATTTTTGATGGTCGATTTGATAATTTTGTTTACTGCTTGCACTTTCCCGTTTGCCTGCGGATGAGCCACTGTTGAGAAACTTTTCTGGATATTGAATTTCTTGCAAAAATCTTAGAACTCTTCACTTTCGAATTGGGTTCCATTGTCTGTGATTATCATTTGAGGCACACCATACCTGCAAATGATATTCTTAGTTACAAAGTTTATCATTTTCTTACAGGTAATAGCAGCTAAGAGTTCAGATTCTGCCCATTTAGTAAAATAATCAACAGCAACAATAGCATATCTGATTCCAGATTTTGCAGTCGGCAAAGGCCCGATGAGATCTATTCCCCAAATGGCAAATGGCCACGGATTGACCATCTGTGTTATCTCAGTGGAAGGTGCTCTTGGGATTTTTGCAAATCTCTGGCATCGGTCACATTTTCGAGCGTAACTTGCAGCATCACGATTTTCTTTGCTAAAGTTTGACCACCTGAATGATCTCCACACTCTCCTCTATGTACGTCGATTAGAATTGTCTCAGCTTCTTCCTTGGTCACACATCGGAGTAATGACATTGAGAATCCCCGCCTATACAATCGGCCATCTTGAATTATGTACCTGGATGCTTTTCTTAACAACTTCTGCCGTTCTTTTGAGTTTTCTGGTAGAGAACCGTTGCACAGATATTCAAATATCGGAGTCATCCATGATTCTTGCTCCTATGATATAGTCATGATCCAGTCACTATCCATCTCATCAATGCTTGGAGTTGACAGGACTTCCACAGGAACTAATCCCAGTAATTGAGCTTCACCAGTGCTTGCATACTTTGCGAGAGAATCTGCCTTCATGTTCTCTTCCCTGGGGTATATGATTTATCGTATAATGGTCAAGGTCCTCGAGAAGCTCCCAGGCTCTTGACAAATAAGCAGGCAGATTTCCCCCTTTAGTCTGAAACTCTTTCTTGACTTGACATATAATAAGTTATGAATCACTGAAGATCTGCAACATTTTGACATTCAATTTTTTAGCAATTCTCAAACCGACAATGAGTGCTTCATATTCTGCCTCATTATTAGTCGAAGGAAATTCTAATCTCAATTTATAACACAAAGACCGTCCTTCAGGGGTTTCAAGCACAACCCCAGCCCCGAAACAGTAATCGTTTCTTGCGCCATCAACATACAATTTCCATCTAATTGGGGAATTACCAGTTACTATTTCCTCACTATCACCTTTTTCTGTACATTCTGCGATAAAATCTGCCAAAGCTTTTCCATTGATTGCTCTCCGGGGATGATAAGTGATGTCATATTGACTGATTTCAATATTCCACATCAGAAGGCGACCCGAAGTCTCAGGGCGAAAGAGGACTTGCTTCAGAGGCTGATCAGTGAGGACTTTGATTGGATGAGCTTGAAAATATGGCCTTAATTTTCTTCATGCGATCAGTAGACAATAGGCAAGCTTCTCCAACTTTGAATAATTCATTTCTACCCCAGTAAACGTTTTGCTAATATAGTAGACTGGGGGTTGAATTTTGGCGTCTTCTTGCACCAATGCTGCACTAAGAGCATGAGCTGAGATTGCCAAATATACAAAGAGATCTTCGCCATCATCGGGCTTAGAAAGTATCGGAGGAGTTTTCATACGACGAATTAACTCATCGATAGCTTTCTGGCATTATGGAGTCCAGTCAAAGTTGTTCCTTCCTTTCTTCAGAGCATCAAAGAATGGAATGCATTTATCAGTAGCTTTAGAAATGAATCGATTTAAGGCAGTGACTTTTCCATTGAGACTTTGCAGTTCCTTCTTCGTTCTAGGAGCTTTGACTCCTCTTAAGGCAGTGATCTGAGCAGGATTAGCCTCAATACCCCTAACGCTCACAATGAAACCCAAGAACTTTCCGGACTCCACCCCAAATGAACACTTCAAAGGATTAAGCTTCATTCCATACTTTCGTAGGACGGCGAACATTTCCGTTAAGTGGTCCATATGGTCTACTGCTTTCTTCGATTTAACCAACATATCATCAACATAAACTTCCATGGTCTTTCCAATCCGTGGCTTGAACATCGCATTAACAAGCCTTTGGTAAGTTGCCCCTACATTCTTCAGTCTGAAGGGCATGTCTCTGTAGCAGTAGAGACCGACATCGATAATAAAGCTCGTGTCCTCCTGATCTGGCTCATGCATCATAATCTGGTTATATCCGGAGTAGGCATCCATAAAAGATAAAAATCCATGCCCCGCCGTTCCATCCACCAACTGGTCAACCCTGGGTAACGGGAAGCAGTCTTTGGGGCAGGCTTTGTTTAGATCTGAAAAGTCAACGCACACTCTCCACTTCCCATTAGCTTTTTTGACTAGTACAGGATTTGAGACCCAATTCGGATAAGTAGATTCCCTGATAAAAACATTCTCCATGAGCCGATCAACCTCTTCTTTCAATGCTGCGGACCTTTCAGGACCTTGGGTTCTTCTTTTCTGCTTTACAGGTGCACACTTCGGATCAATATTCAAAGTATGTACTGCAACTTCAGGTGATATCCCACACATATCAGCATGGATCCAAGCGAATACATCCAGATTTGCTTTCAGGAATGATATTAAAATATTCTGAACCGCCGTACTAAGTTGTGAACCCACATTCAGCACCTTGTTTGGGTCTTTTGGGTCAACAGATACTGGTACCGTTACTTCCATTGGCACCACTTGATTCTCCCCTGCACTGGCTTTTCTAGTATCCATTTTCCTTCGTGCTTCGCTACATTCGCCAGTACAGGGTTAGCCCTATAATTGCTACAAGGTTAATTCTTTGATGCGGACTGGGTTTGCCGCATCCTTTCCCATCTCTCTCTTTCTTGCTTCACGCAGTTCTATCAGATAACATTCCTGCCCCGCATTCTGATCCCCTTTAACAACACCAACTCCATTATCTGTAGGGAATTTCGTGGTAAGCCACCATGGGGCGAGGATTGCTTTAAAGGCTGCAAGAATTGGACGACCTAGGAAGGCGTTTGTTCGTCGATGGAAATTCTATTGGTTTAGAAAACCGTCAAACGAATTTTGAAATAAAAATAACCGCAAGCGCACGGTGTACGAATGTAGCACGCGGCGAATACGGGTCGATCCACAGGGAATTGATGATTTTAAAATTCTATTCAATCAAATTATACCGAAGTCGAGAGTGAATAGCTACAAAAGTAAGAAACTAACAAAAACTAGCAAAAGAAAATGATAAAAATATGAGAGTTAAAAGAACAATTTAGAGATAAATCCACTCTCTAGATCATATAAATCAACAAAATGAAGTTATGATCTCTCTTTTCTTGTCATTAGTGAATTAGTTGATGTGCTTATCATAAGTATGGTATATTTGTGCTATTAATTAGCTCAATATAAACCATCAAACTATAACACAACCACTAATACACATTTAACTCTCATGAAATATGACAACAAAGTTGAAATAAAAATCTATTTTAAGCATAGCCTATTAACTATTGTTTAGAAATATAGGCTATCAAATTTCAATTTCAACATTCACTTCTTTGCCATAATCATATTTAGATGAAGAGGCAATTTGTGTTATGTTTGTTTAAGCATAGCCTATTTGTTATGAACAACATAGACTATCAAATTCAAAGCTAAACAACATCATTAAACCACTTCAAGTGTTTCCATTAAAGCACAAAAAGAGAGCATAAACATCAAAATGTTGCATCTACATACTAGAGAGCTTCATTACCCCTAAACTGTATGGATTAAGCTCTCATATTTGTTATCAAATCAACAAATGTAGAAAGCAACATGAAATAAAAAAGAAAGGAAAATGAAAGATAATGGAAAAGACAACTAATCTAATTGCATAAAGGTAAATCTACACTATTACATAAGAAGAGAAGAAGCATGTAAATAAAAGAGAATTAACATTGCATAAAAGAAAAGAAAATTACATGAAATAAAATGGCTAAGTAGCCATGGAAAGAAAGAGAGCTTTGATTTATTTTCTAAACTAAAACTAACTAACTAAGAGGAAAGATGGCTACATGAAACATAAGAGGTATTTATACAAGTGTTAAAACCCTAATTCATTTTTTTGGGGAATGCCCAAAATGCCCCTTAGGAAGTGTGGAGGCCAAGTTATCATTAACACGTCTTAATCCCCCATTAAGTGTACATGAAGCCATTAACTCCAAAAGCATGTGCATTAGCCTTTAATTTGTACATTAAGGTAGGTGGGTAGGTGGGGTCCTCCATGTTCTTCACTTTGAATTATTCCCATCTTCATTCCTTTGTATTAATTTTGTGCATGCACATCTTCATGAAACCACTTCTATTTGAGATCAATTTCCTACAAAAATATATACAAAATTTTAATTAATTTTCCTCAAACAAATATATGCCCACAAATGACCGTTTTGCCCATACATGAAGATGAATATGTGACAATTTGGAATAATTTGAATTTTTGGTTTAAACAAGTTAAAATACCCGATATGATCATTTATTTAATTCAAATAGATTAAATATGTTGGTAAAAATATGCACATTTATGTGCACATCAAATACCCCCACACTTATCTTTTTATTCGTCCTCGAATAAAGAAAAACTAAGATAAATCCGTTTTCGTAGGAAGCACGATTGCATTGAGCGTATGCAGCAAGCCGTTAAACCTCTGGGTGTCCCCAGTAGGACGAGTGTTGTCTCGTGAGGGTTTTCAGCGGATACTACCCACAAAATCCAAGTGCGGGATGAAAATATTTTCAAAATGCAAGATTTATTTACAAAGAGATGAATGCAAATTTTTGAAAATATTTACAAATTAAGGATTTATTTTTAAATTGACACGAATAAGTTAAATATAGGTTTTGGTTATACTCTGGAAAATTTATGTCATTTACTGGTCAAAACTTCCAACAAAAATCAAGTTATCATAACAAATAGACAATAGTTTAACTTGTTGTTTCGGTTGATAACAAAGTGTAATTATAAAATGGATCCTTAGTTGATTATCAAAGTTTATCAAAGTGGTATTTTCATTTCTTTTCAATAACAAATCAAATCAAATAAGTAAAAATAGTGCTAGGATTTCAATTTCTTGCTCTCTCATTATTTGCCAGAAAAATTACACACCTAGCTCAGGTAAACTGAGGCCAGATATACCACCCATGCACTGTCTTTCGAGCTTATGTGAGGGGAGTATAGAGCATGGCGAGTGCGCACACTTTCGTGCATACACCTATCGACCGTAGGTGGTTTTTATTATGTTTTTTTTTACATGTGTTCCATACATGCATAACCGTGAGGACTTTTAAATGAGTATGAAAGCGCATAATCAAAGATTCCAAGTAATTCACCCATGCATAACCGTGAGGACTTTTAAATGATAGTGAATACTTGGATGTTATTTTTTTCTTTAAGAGAGAGAGAGTTTTGCAAAATCATCTTAGCACCAGTTAACTAAGAAGACAAAAAAATTGTTATATCCTTTACTTTAAATCAACCGCTTTTTAAAACAAAGATTTTCAATTAGGATATACTTCATAATTAACACGTATGAATCTTCATATATACTAGTTAAACCATTATTATTTGTAATCAAATTTCATTTTTATTTTTGTTTAGACAAATAAATTTCCAAAAATTTCAATTTAATAAACCAAAGCCATATATTTATCTTACAGTTTTTCTTTTAAAAATAAATCAAAAGAAAATTTGTTTTTGGGATTTTTTTTTAATTTTTGTTTTTTTTGTTTTTGGGATTTTAAAGTAAAAATAATAAAACCTTGTACAAACATTATACAATTTATTAATATTCTGAATTA
Organism: Allium cepa; assembly: GCA_030765085.1. Lineage (NCBI taxonomy): Eukaryota > Viridiplantae > Streptophyta > Magnoliopsida > Asparagales > Amaryllidaceae > Allium > Allium cepa. Next base: position 601,341,955 of record CM060945.1, on the reverse strand, counting down.
TTTCATTAATCAATTTCCATGTAATAATTTTAGTCGACTAATGATTTTAATTTAACTATTAATTCCTCTTTGAAACTACATATACACTTATAAAAATAAATTATGGATTTTCAAAAATCTACTTTTATAAATTCCTCAAACATTTTAAAATTCCTATATATTTCAAGCTCTTTTCTTTTCTTTTGAAATCATATACATATACACATAAAAAATTAACCTGTATAGATTTAAAAATACAATCTTTACACAAATCCCTATATTTTCGAAAATCAATAATAATTATATTGGTTTCTTATATATATAATAAAATGTGTGTGTGTGTGTGCATTTACATTTATATTATAATTTTCTTTACTCTATATATATACCACTATAAGTATAAATCTGTAAATTGATAAATAGTATTAAATATACCTTACTGAAAATTACTGTAACGACCCAGAATTTTATTAATTAAAATTTGAATATTTAATTAATTTTAGATATTAAGAAGTGAATTTATAAGTCGAATAAATTTTATTTTGAATAATTGGATTTAATTGAATAATTAAATCGATAATTTAATGTGTTAAATTATGGAAGTAATTGAAAATTGAGTTAAACATGATTGAAAATGATTTGTAAAATTTTATTTTATCATATTGAAGTTAGAATGATAGTTTGGAACTTTTAAAATCGAATTAAAAGTTTATTTGTGAAAATTGAATATTTTAATATTTAAATTGACTAGTGAAATAGTCAATTTTTGAACAGTCTCAGAATTGAACGAAACCAGTTCTATTGGATCCGTAATAGTTAGTTATTACCGGATTTCAATTTTCATGTCAATCGGAGTTATCGTTTGATCATAGCAGCTCGAAACGCATCGAATTATTTTTTAATATTAATTTGGCGAGTTAAAATAGCCATTTTTCAAAAAGTCTCGGATTTCGACGAAACCAGTTTCATCGGATCCGTAATGTGATATTATTGTAAGGTTTCAAATTTCGTGTCAATTGGATTTACCGTTTGTCCGGTACAAATTAAAACGCCTAGAAATCGTTTAAATCAGTTTAATTCAAATTGAACGTTTATTGCCATAACTCGCACAGATGTCCGAATTAGCTTCCGAAACCTGTTCCATTGTGTCCGGAACGCGGGGTAAACCCCAGAAACGCCAGTTTCGGCGCGTAAATCGGAGTTTGGAAATCCCGGAATGAAAAGTGTTCAAAAAATTTCCTATAAATACACCTTAAATTCACAAATAAAAAAATAATAATAACCTAACCCTAAAAAGCTCAGCCGCCACTAACATTATTAACGACCAGAATTTTCCCTCCTTCCTCCCTTGATTACTCCAAATCCGTCGACAATTAGGCAAAAGTTTCAACTAGTAAATTGTAGATCTCCTCGAGTACGATATATCTAACGGTGGAGATGTGGGATGGAGGTTCGACGTGGACGCTGGAGTGGCGCGTTCGGCTGCAGCTCGTGCACGATTTTCGAGCATATGGGTATGCCGAGCCTCGAGATACTCTGGCCGAGCATGGAGTGGTGGATGGCGAACGAAATGGAGGTGGTTGATAGGGGTAAAGGTGAGTGTTGTGGGTTGCGTTCGAAACCCTAAGTATATGAATTGGGTTCGGCTTGTAGCCTGTAGGTCGCACGAAGAAGAAAGGAAGAAAGAGTGGACGGTGATGATGGTAATGCACGGCTATGATTTCACTAGGTTTAGAAATATGAAAATTTTGTTGTAAATTTATATAATAAAATTCGTGTAAACTTCATAAAATCATAACCTTTTCATACGAGGTCGAAAACGCGCGAAACCAGTTGCGTTGGAATCGTATGGACGAGCACTACGCGATGGAATTGGATTGGAGTCGTTTGGAGTTAGTGAGAATTTTGGGTAAAATTAAACGTCCGTTTAATTTTATTCGAAATAAATCGCTAAAACGAAATTGAAATCAAGGTGAGAACTTCTCACTCAATCGAATCTGTTTCGATTTTATTTTAAATAGTTGGATTTAAAATATTTGAATGCATGTTTGAATGATGATTGTTATCTATTGATTGTTAAAATAGACATTATGCGCCGTTAGTAAGCGGATGTTATTTATTAAAAACATATACCGCGAATATTTCATAAACAGTGAAATTGGTATTATATATAATAGCAATATATATATATTGGCATATGTATATATTGGAGTTATTGATTTCCCGCATTTGTATAGCGGATGAGACCCTATTGCGCCGTCTATTAAGCGGATAATTATTTAAATCCCATATACCGCGATAATTTCGTACTGGAGCGAAATTGGTATTGTGCTAATGTTTGTGGATGCAGGAAAACAGGTTGGAGGGATCCAACTGGATTCCTCAACATTATTTATTTGATTTCAGATATTTTGATATTTGATGGATTATCATATCGATATATGATATCGTTATTGTCGTGATTGACTATTTGGTGTGTAGCATCATTGGACCGAACTTTGGAATTTTAAAATGGATTTTAAAGAGATTTTTGAAAGTATACGTTTATAAAATATTTTTCGGAATTTATCCATTTTAAATAAATAAACGTATAATTTTTAATGTTATAAAAATTATGATTTTTGAGAAATATAGTTAAAGGTTGATTTTTGAAAATATGAGGCTAATGATTTTATAAAATAGTTTAATCGGGATTTTTGAAATTATTATAAAGAGTTGAAAATATAGGATTTATAAAATTTAATTATTTTATGAATCAAAATGATGAAATTATAAAGGGAGTTGAGACATTTTTAAAAGAATGATATAAATTGATTTATATAAAAGATTTATAAAATTGATTATTTATAAATGAAAATATTTGAATTATAAAACGAGTTTTTATAAGTGTTAGAATGAATTATGAATGAATTTCGTAAATGAATGAAATTTATGGAATTATAAACGGTGAAGTTATAAATGGAATTTTATAAGCAGTAGGTTTATAAAATTTGTAAAGTTATTTGAAGAATGGATTTTTGATAAATAAATGAATCTTATAAGTTATAAGATTTATAATTATGAAGTTCAAAGGAACGATTTTTGCAAACAAATAAATTATAAGTATTTCACTTATAATATGAACTTTTAGTATATCATTGAGATATGAATTGAATAGGTTAATAAAGGAATTTATAAAAAGGAAGTAGTTACAAAATAAATAGAAATGGAGTTTATAAACGTTGTTTTATAAATTCGCAAATGACTTATTTTGATAAGTAAATTGTTGAAACCTATTAATGGAGTTATATTCACGTTTTTGACTGTGAATAATCCTTTAAAATAAAATGAATAAAAGGATGAAATTTGTTAACAAAGTATATTCACGTTTTTGAATAGTGAATAATATGTTAAAGAAATTGTTTTGAATGTGATATTTGAAATCGAATTAAAACGATCTAACGATGTTTTAAAATGTGTTGAGATTCGAAACCATAGATTTCAACATTTATTGTTGAAATAGACGTTTTCGAGAAATAGAAGGAAATGGTGGACTATAACACTGTTGTTATAGTAAATGATTTCCGAAAGGAAATGTTTTGTATAGTATTGGGATTTATATATCTATTTTAATTTTGAATCCCATACTAGTGATTTTGGGTTGTCGTAACGATGTTTTACGCAACATTCGTTTTAGCCCATATAAATATGTTTAAGAGAATGATTTCCTTAAAGAATGAAATATATACTTAATCTCGATTTAAGTATATTGAATATTTTCCAAGTGTTGAAAATAAATAGGTTCGTGAATTACTTATTTAATTAGTTTGGAAATGTTTTCCAATATAAAGTGAATATTTTTAGAATTTAACCTTTTGAAGATAAATTGAAATGAATAATTGAAATCGTATATGCATGGATATTTTGGAATGAAAATTCACTATGGAATTTATGAATAGAAAGGGAAGTTGTTTAAAAATAAATAATGATTTATTTTTGAAGTGTGAAAATTATATATCTAGTAAAGATGTTTTGGGAAATAAATAATTTGGAAAATTATTTGGAATCTGGTGATGTTGTGCAAATCCATTGATAGTTCAATAACCGACTATCAATATTTACCTTTGAAAGGTATTTGTTGTGACTTGTTGAATTTGAATGCACACTTATTTTTAAATTATTGCGCTCGTTATTCGGATTACCCATTCCGAATAGTGATACGACGTAATGGATAGCATTGAAGATCGGTGTTGAAGACCCGGTATTTGCGAGAGCGTTAGGATGACCTGTCGATTGACTCTGCACCGAGTTGCTCCGGTATTGAGTTCTCCATATGTGATGGGAAATCCGATCAGGATTGTGAATGTACGGATTGCAAGGACTTCTTTGTAAGTGCCTTCGGTTCTGTTCGAGCCCGGAACAGACTTGTATGGATTGTATGTCTGACGTTACAAATTGAGATATAAAGCAGATTTCTTTCAAACATATTTCTGTTGGTGGCAGAGAATTTATTCTTTTAGCTTAACACCCTTCTCTGAGACGTACGAGCTTAGAGGTTATGTAGTTGAAGGTTATCAGCGATATATTCCCAATTTGGTAATGTGACATGCTGAGTGTTGCTGTGAAATGATCATTGTGTTGATTATTTGTGATAGGATCATTTATTTGATCGTCTATCTTGGTGATCATTTCTATGATCATTTGTTGACCCAAAGCATGGCTTTTGAATAAAGTATGTTTTTGTGGACGTGACTTCGTCGAGCCTCACACCTCGGGAATGGTCAAAACAGGAAAGATGCAGCAAGGTTATGAGGGGTAGCGCCCTTTAGGATATGTGCATTTCCTTCTGGAAAAGGGTGGTATCATGGTATGGAGCCCAGATACTTACTCATGTTGAAAACACTTTATGATTGTGTGAATTGATTGCGAGCGCTCGGTGAAAGGTCCCAAAGGACCGGGGGATGGCATATTCGTTCAGTTGTTACTCAGTTAGGGGTAACCCGACCTTGTGTTGGTAGAGATCCGGTTTGGTTCTCAGGGATGTACATCCAGAGGCATTCTCATGTGGCAATGGGAAGTTTCTTGGCCTGATCATTCGTTAGAAATCCAATTCCCAATACGAAACCTGTACGGTATTAGTTGTAGAACCTGCCATTCACTTATGGTGGTCACCACTGTTTGGATGGTAGCTATAGTAAGCATACGATAATGGTCGTATGTTGGCTAAGATTTATATTCTACTTTCGAAATAAACTTTTCCTACACTATGCACTAGTAATAATATCAAATGTCTTTTTAAACGCGTATCAAGCATCTTTGACTATCATAAGGAGAAATCCCCTCGATTCTGCGTTTGCATTGTGTGTGTGTGCGGGAGGCCTTATGGTAGTCTCATTTTTAAAAGCATTGCGAATTGATTTTAAAATTATTCCTCTATTTTGATTTCAAAGATAAATAAACTGTTTCGAGTTCTCACACCAGTCTCATGACTAACTCGGAGTTTATTGTTTTCCTTCCTAAACTCTGGGTGCCCACCAATTTCCACACGGGCAGTTAAGAGTTAGGTTTATCAGGATATTCTGGATATTCAGGAGTTGCTGGAGGCAAGCTGGATGGCATGGCGTATTATTAGTATATAGTATTTCTTTTCCGCTGTTTGTTGTTGTTAGTTGTTGTACACTCTGATGATATGATGTAATGAAATGTGATGTAATGTAATAACTGATACAGTTCATTGTTTAAAGATTATTCATTTATTTATTATATGTTGTTCCGCTGCGAATTGTGAGATGCTGTTATTGTTGTGTTGTGTTCTGTTCCGTTCTATTTTCTATTCTCTCCTCTCTCTATATTTTCTATCTTTTCCTTCTCTCTTCTACCTTTCTCTTTTTCTTAAACATTGAGAATTCGTATTTCTGTTCATCTTGAATTAATCTACGGAGATTAGTGTATATTCAAGAAGTGCGGATTTGCGGGTCTTCACAGGTGGTATCAGAGCATATGGTTAAGCGACAACCATGGTTCTGTTGGGTATTACTCATTAGAGATAGAGTCAGTAGTACTCTAGAATGAGTTTGAGTGTAATGATAGCTATGAGAGCGTACTTGTTAGTGAATATATAAAATTGTTTTATATTGTGATGATTGGTTTATTGAGTGGCATATGAACCTTCGTCGGCGCAGCCTCGAAACTGAATCGAAGGGGTTTCTAAACACTTGAATAGAACAATTCGACACGATATTGTTTTAAATTGGGTAAATGAAATATTTTTACCTTGAGTATATTTTATATATATAAAGGAATAATTTTTCAGAATTATTAAAGTGTATATAAGTTGATTGTTTAGATGTTTGAATAATCTAAATTGAAGAATAATTGTATAAGCAAAAGAATTATAAGAATTGAATTATAATTAATGTGATTTACAACTGTGAAATAAACTTATATATATGAGAAGTGAAACTATATGAATATATTTATGAATATGAGTTGTAAAATAAAAATGAATTTAAAGTTAAATGGAATATAACTTAAGAGATGTTGAATGAAGTTGATATTAGTATCAAAGTAAAATAATAAAGTGAAGTGATAAATGTGAACTTAGATTATGTAAATGAAATTCAACTTGAAATGGTTAAATGAATTACCAATCGAATTGAATGAATGGATTGAATGATAATCAATTGAATGTGAATTAAGTTGATATGGAAAAATGGATATAAGTGTAAATTCATTAAAATCTAATGTTATTGGAATGTTGAATAGTTGAATGGAAATCAATTAATTAAACCAATTGAAAGCAAAGGAATTTGGTTGTAATTGACATACATTGGTTGTTATATGGTTGTTAGTTGATTGATTGTATATAATTCATTAAGTGCTAATGAAATTGGAAGCTAAAGTAATTGAAATTCAATTGGAAGTTAAGTGAATCTTAAATAGAATTGAATTTGATTTGGAAGTGAACCAACTTGAATATGAATTAGTGAATATAAACTAATTGAAAATGAATGTTGGTAAGAACATCCACTATATATGAATCAAATGTGATTAAATTGAAAACCCAATTCATTGAATATTAATGAGAATATGAATGAATATTAATTGGATGTGGATGTTAGTTGGTTGATAGTTGAGTATATTGCTTTTACTGCATTGGCTATGTTGACATATATAGTTATTATGTTGCTATATGATGTATATCGATACTATTTTCATATATGCATGATTCTCATGTTGTTTGTTGAGTGTTTAGTAGGTGCGGATCGCGTTTGCTTCGCATTTGGAGCTCGCTTTCGCGCTATATTAGCCATATATGCTCGCTAATAAAATATAAGGTACATATCTCGGATTAAATATCGTACTTTTATACTTTTTCCCTGCGGGATGCCTCATTACTTGATGAGATGTATATTTGTGATATATATACTGTCATTTTTATTTCGGATCGAGCCGCGCAAAGGAGACTATGGCGAATTTTTTTCGAAAATTCAAGGCGTTAGAAAAAAATTTGAGAAAATTGGAAAATTTTGAAAATTTTAACATTGATTTGAAGTTGAAAGTAAAACAATAGTAGTTGTTTTGAAAAGATAACTAAGTATGATTTGAAAACTTAGTAAAGTTATTGTAAGAAGTTTAAATGTGGATTTTGGAAAGTTAATGGATTCTGTAATTTTTCTTACTTGTTAATTTCGAGGACGAAATTCTTTTAAGGGGGGAAGATTGTAACGACCCAGAATTTTTATTAATTAAAATTTGAATATTTAATTAATTTTAGATATTAAGAAGTGAATTTATAAGTCGAATAAATTTTATTTTGAATAACTGGATTTAATTGAATAATTAAATCGATAATTTAATGTGCTAAATTATGGAAGTAATTGAAAATTGAGTTGAATATGATTGAAAATGATTTGTAAAATTTTATTTTATCATATTGAAGTTAGAATGATAGTTTGGAACTTTTAAAATCGAATTAAAAGTTTATTTGTGAAAATTGAATATTTTAATATTTAAATTGACTAGTGAAATAGTCAATTTTTGAACAGTCTCAGAATTGAACGAAACCAGTTCCATTGGATCCGTAATAGTTAGTTATTACCGGATTTCAATTTTCGTGTCAATTGGAGTTATCGTTTGATCGTAGCAGCTCGAAACGCATCGAATTATTTTTAAATATTAATTTGGCGAGTTAAAATAGCCATTTTTCAAAAAGTCTCGGATTTCGACGAAACCAGTTTCATCGGATCCGTAATGTGATATTATTGTAAGGTTTCAAATTTCGGGTCAATTGGATTTACCGTTTGTCCGGTACAAATTAAAACGCCTAGAAAATCGTTTAAATCGGTTTAATTCAAATTGAACGTTTATTGCCATAACTCGCACAGATATCCGAATTAGCTTCCGAAACCTGTTCCATTGTGTCCGGAACGCGGGGTAAACCCCAGAAACTCCAGTTTCGGCGCGTAAATCGGAGTTTGGAAATCCCGGAATGAATAGTGTTCAAAAAATTTCCTATAAATACACCTTAAATTCACAAATAAAAAATAATAATAACCTAACCCTAAAAAGCTCAGCCGCCACTAACATTATCAACGACCAGAATTTTCCCTCCTTCCTCCCTCGATTACTCCAAATCCATCGACAATTAGGCAAAAGTTTCAACTAGTAAATTGTAGATCTCCTCGAGTACGATATATCTAACGGTGGAGATGTGGAATGGAGGTTCGACGAGGACGCTGGAGTGGCGCGTTCGGCTGCAGCTCGTGTACGATTTTCGAGCATATGGGTATGCCGAGCCTCGAGATACTCTGGCCGAGCATGGAGTGGTGGATGGCGAACGAAATGGAGGTGGTTGATCGGGGTAAAGGCGAGTGTTGTGGGTTGCGTTCGAAACCCTAAGTATATGAATTGGGTTCGGCTTGTAGTCTGTAGGTCGCGCGAAGAAGAAAGGAAGAAAGGGTGGACGGTGATGATGGTAATGCACGGCTATGATTTCACTAGGTTTAGAAATATGAAAATTTTGTTGTAAATTTATATAATAAAATTCGTGTAAACTTCATAAAATCATAACCTTTTCATACGAGGTCGAAAACGCGCGAAACCAGTTGCGTTGGAATCGTATGGACGAGCACTACGCGATGGAATTGGATTGGAGTCGTTTGGAGTTAGTGAGAATTTTGGGTAAAATTAAACGTCCGTTTAAATTTATTCGAAATAAATCGCTAAAACGAAATTGAAATCAAGGTGAGAACTTCTCACTCAATCGACTCAGTTTCGATTTTATTTTAAATAGTTAGATTTAAAATATTTGAATACATGTTTGAATGATGATTGTTATCTATTGATTGTTAAAATAGACATTATGCGCCGTTATTAAGCGGATGTTATTTATTAAAAACATATACCGCGAATATTTCATAAACAGTGAAATTGGTATTATATATAATAGCAATATATATATTGGCATATGTATATATTGAAGTTATTGATTTCCCGCATTTGTATAGCGGATGAGACCCTATTGCGCCGTCTATTAACGGATAATATTTTAAATCCCATATACCACGATAATTTCGTACTGGAGCGAAATTGGTATTGTGCTAATGTTTGTGGATGCAGGAAAACAGGTTGGAGGGATCTAACTGGATTCCTCAACAGTATTTATTTGATTTCAGATATTTTGATATTTGATGGATTATCATATCGATATATGACATCGTTGTTGTCGTGATTGACTATTTGGTGTGTAGCATCATTGGACCAAATTTTGGAATTTTAAAATGGATTTTAAAGAGATTTTTGAAAGTATACGTTTATAAAATATTTTTCGGAATTTATCCATTTTAAATAAATAAACGTATAATTTTTAATGTTATAAAAATTATGATTTTTGAGAAATATAGTTAAAGGTTGATTTTTGAAAATATGAGGCTAATGATTTTATAAAATAGTTTAATCGGGATTTTTGAAATTATTATAAAGAGTTGAAAATATAGGATTTATAAAATTTAATTATTTTATGAATCAAAATGATGAAATTATAAAGGGAGTTGAGACATTTTTAAAAGAATGATATAAATTGATTTATATAAAAGATTTATAAAATTGATTATTTATAAATGAAAATATTTGAATTATAAAACGAGTTTTTATAAGTGTTAGAATGAATTATGAATGAATTTCGTAAATGAATGAAATTTATAGAATTATAAACGGTGAAGTTGTAAATGGAATTTTGTAAGCAGTAGGTTTATAAAATTTGTAAAATTATTTGAAGAATGGATTTTTGATAAATAAATGAATCTTATAAGTCATAAGATTTATAATTATGAAGTTCAAAGGAACGATTTTTGCAAACAAATAAATTATAAGTATTTCACTTATAATATGAACTTTTAGTATATCATTGAGATATGAATTGAATAGGTTAATAAAGGAATTTATAAAAAGGAAGTAGTTACAAAATAAATAGAAATGGAGTTTATAAACGTTGTTTTATAAATTCGCAAACGACTTATTTTGATAAGTAAATTGTTGAAACCTATTAATGGAGTTATATTCACGTTTTTGACTGTGAATAATCCTTTAAAATAAAATGAATAAAAGGATGAAATTTGTTAACAAAGTATATTCACGTTTTTGAATAGTGAATAATATGTTAAAGAAATTGTTTTGAATGTGATATTTGAAATAGAATTAAAACAATCTAACGATGTTTTAAAATGTGTTGAGATTCGAAACCATAGATTTCAACATTTATTGTTGAAATAGACGTTTTCGAGAAATAGAAGGAAATGGTGGACTATAACACTGTTGTTATAGTAAATGATTTCCGAAAGGAACTGTTTTGTATAGTATTGGGATTTATATATCTATTTTAATTTTGAATCCCTATACTAGTGATTTTGGGTTGTCGTAACGATGTTTTACGCAACATTCGTTTTAGTCCAAATAAATATGTTTAAGAGAATGATTTCCTTAAAGAATGAAATATATACTTAATCTCGATTTAAGTATATTGAATATTTTCCAAGTGTTGAAAATAAATAGGTTCGTGAATTACTTATTTAATAAGTATGGAAATGTTTTCCAATATAAAGTGAATATTTTGATAATTTATCCTTTTGAAGATAAATTGAAATGAATAATTGAAATCGTTTATGCATGGATATTTTGGAATGAAAATTCACTATGGAATTTATGAATAGAAAGGGAAGTTGTTTAAAAATAAATATTGATTTATTTTTGAAGTGTGAAAATTATATATCTAGTAAAGATGTTTTGGGAAATAAATAATTTGGAAAATTATTTGGAATCTGGTGATGTTGTGCATATCCATTGATAGTTCAATAACCGACTATCAATATTTACCTTTGAAAGGTATTTGTTGTGATTTGTTGAATTTGAATGCACACTTATTTTTAAATTATTGCGCTCGTTATTCGGATTACCCATTCCGATTAGTGATACGACGTAATGGATAGCATTGAAGATCGGTGTTGAAGACCCGGTATTTGCGAGAGCGATAGGATGACCTGTCGATTGACTCTGCACCGAGTTGCTCCGGTGTTAAGTTCTCCATATGTGATGGGAAATCCGATCAGGATTGTGAATATATGGATTGCAAGGACTTCTTTGTAAGTGCCTTCGGTTCTGTTCGAGCCCGGAATAGACTTGTATGAATTGTATGTCTGACGTTACAAATTGAGATATAAAGCAGATTTCTTTCAAATATATTTCTGTTGGTGGCGGAGAATTTATTCTTTTAGCTTAACACCCTTATCTGAGACGTACGAGCTTAGAGGTTATGTAGTTGAAGGTTATCAGCGATATATTCCCAATTTGGTAATGTGACATGCTGAGTGTTGCTGTGAAATGATTATTGTGTTGATTATTTGTGATAGGATCATTTATTTGATCGTCTATCTTGGTGATCATTTCTATGATCATTTGTTGACCCAAAGCATGGCTTTTGAATAAAGTATGTTTTTGTGGACGTGACTTCGTCGAGCCTCACACCTCGGGAATGGTCAAAACAGGAAAGATGTGGCAAGGTTATGAGGGGTAGCGCCCTTTAGGATATGTGCATTTCCTTCTGGAAAAGGGTGGTATCATGGTATGGAGCCCAGATACTTACTCATGTTGAAAACACTTTATGATTGTGTGAATTGATTGCGAGCGCTCGGTGAAAGGTCCCAAAGGACCGGGGGATGGCATATTCGGTCAGTTGTTACTCAGTTAGGGGTAACCCGGCCTTGTGTTGGTAGAGATCCGGTTTGGTTCTCGGGGATGTCCATCCAGAGGCATTCTCATGTGGCAATGGGAAGTTCCTTGGCCTGATCATTCGTTGGAAATCCAATTCCCAATACGAAACCTGTACGGTATTAGTTGTAGAACCTGCCATTCACTTATGGTGGTCACCACTGTTTGGATGGTAGCTATAGTAGGCATACGATAATGGTCGTATGTTGGCTAAGATTTATATTCTACTTTCGAAATAAATTTTTCCTACACTATGCACTAGTAATAATATCAAATGTCTTTTTAAATGCGTATCAAGCATCTTTGACTATCATAAGGAGAAATCTCCTCCGATTCTGCGTTTGCATTGTGTGTGTGTGCGGGAGGCCTTATGGTAGTCTCATTTTTAAAAGCATTGCGAATTGATTTTAAATATATTCCTCTATTTTGATTTCAAAGATAAATAAACTGTTTTGAGTTCTCACACCAGTCTCATGACTGACTCGGAGTTTATTGTTTTCCTTCCTAAACTCTGGGTGCCCACCAATTTCCACACGGGCAGTTAAGAGTTAGGTTTATCAGGATATTCTGGATATTCAGGAGTTGCTGGAGGCAAGCTGGATGGCATGGCGTATCACTAGTATATAGTATTTCTTTTCCGCTATTTGTTGTTGTTTGTTGTTGTACACTCTGATGATATGATGTAATGAAATGTGATGTAATGTAATAACTGATATAGTTCTTTGTTTAAAGATTATTCATTTATTTATTATATGTTGTTCCGCTGCGAATTGTGAGATTCTGTTATTGTTGTGTTGTGTTCTGTTCCGTTCTATTTTCTATTCTCTCCTCTCCCTATATTTTCTATCTTTTCCTTCTCTCTTCTACCTTTCTCTTTTTCTTAAACATTGCGAATTCATATTTCTGTTCATCTTGAATTAATCTATGGAGATTAGTGTATATTCAAGGAGTGCGGATTTGCGGGTCTTCACAATTACTTCCTTATCTACATTTCATTTTTTTCTTTTCTGTATACTTACATAAATTGAAAATTATCTGCATACATATACAAAAAGAGAAGCCATACCATCGCCGAACCTCACCATACCCCATCGCCACGACATCCCCTTGACCTCGCTACCCTAGCTCCGCTGCCCTCTACGCGAGCGCACGCCACCCTTAGCCGTGCCTACACTTGCCACTGCTCTCGATCGCTACTCCCCTCCCTCGTGTTCGATTAATTCGTCGCCATTCCCCCCTTTGCGAGAGCCTCCCCCTTCATCGACTATGACCAAGCCTCTCGAACTCACCACTCTCGCGATTCGATTCCCCTTTTTTCTTTCGGCGTGTTCGGCCATTTTTTTCGAATGAGAGCTCGATTTCGTAAAATCGATTTGGTTTCTGAAGAAAAGGGTGAGCGTGATTTCGAAGGGACAAAAGGAAGAAAGGGTTTTCTACTTGTTTTTGAACAGAAGATGTTTACTATTATTTTAGAGCAGAGCAGAATTTGAATGAAGGTAAGAAGAAAAAGAAGAGCTCGCAAATTTTGTTCGGCCATGTCAATTTTCTTTCTGTTGTTCTGAAATAAAGAGAAGATTCGACTGATATAAAATGTGGAGGAGCGAATTGCGTGCTTCAGTTGGAAAGGAGGGACAAGATATGATGTTTACATGCCACCATCAGTTTGCTACAGTGACAGCAAAAAGTTCTAATGTGAAGTTTATTTGACCAGTCCAATAAAATATATTATATTTAAATTTAAATTTAAATCGCCTTGAATTCATAGCTTAAAATCTTGTCATCCTATTGAGGCATGCCGCTAGGCATTTACAATGTTATACCCCTATTCCGATCGCAATGGAAAAGGTTTCGTGTCCTAGTTCGATCGCATGGAGAAGATAGCTTTTTTGACCTTATTATTATACTGAATTTGCGGTATGATTTCAGCGCGTTTATATATCGTACGCTCACACAACAACTCCAAACATTACGAAAATTGAAATCCAAAAATAATTCAGTATTACGGACCCAATGGAACTGATTTCGTCGAAATCCAAGACTATGCCTCGGAAAGCTATTTTTAAATATCAATTTAAACGATATATTTTCAAACCCGAACAAAACACTTTCAAATTCAATTTTAACACTTTTACTATCTTCAGTTCTATCAATATAATTTTTCCAAGCCTTTAAAATATTTTTAACAAGCTCGAAACTCAAGATTAAATATTTTACTCAATCTTCAATTATCGAATAATTATATTGTTCAACAAATTGTTGTATCTACATTCTGAATAGATATATCCAAGTTTTCCATATTCAAACGAATTTAAAATTCAATTTCTATATTTGAAACCATTTAAATATTCCAGATTCAATGCTGAAAAATCCGGGTCATTACATTCCTCCCCCCTTAAAAGAATTTCGTCCCCGAAATTGCTAAGGCAGACGAATGCCTCAACCCATTAACCCATTTAGTGAAAATCCCATATTCAATTTTCTAATCCTTTAGTTCCAACTAAACAATTAGCTTAAATTTATATTTCCAAAGTCCCTTATTTCAGTTCCAATTTGAAATCGTTTTATTGCGAACAAAAATTTTCTCAAAAATTTTCTAAAATTTTCTAACTCTCAAAATTTTCGAAATTTTTTAGCAAAGTCTCCTTTGTACGGAGGAGCTTTGGCAATTTGACAAGAGATATAAATATATATACATCGACCCACACGGTCGGAAAAAAAACAACGGTTCATATTTCCTAACTTTTTTTACGTAGGCGTGCCTCTATTTAGCGTTTTAAAGCAAGCGACTTATTATTTTAGCATTTTGTGCGATCAAATCCAGCCAAACGGCTTTTCGGTACCTGTACTTACTCAATTCAAACATGTAGGTACTAAATATATGAAATTTATTAACATTTCCCTTACTTTCAATAGCTAAACACATGCATTTCATAAGCAACATACACCGGACACTTTCCATGAGCAGTTTATATGATATCAAAACTAATTCAATTGCTTTCATCCAATTCATATGCCATTTCATTCAATTTGTATGGTTTACAATTCAACTTCTTACGTCTAATTTATTTTTAAGCAAAACAAACTCATATTTAATTCAATTGATCTCAAAATCAATTTATCTAATCCCTATCAATTCATAGGATTTTTATTACCTTCGTTTACGTCAAATGACAAATCATTCTATGCAATTTGATGATATCCATGTGAATAAATAATTACTTAAGTTTTATAATCAATTTAAATTGATTCCGACTCAATTTTATTTAATTCCATTCCATTTTAATTCATTCACAACCATTTTATTTAGCTCGACACATTCCATGCTTACATACTACTAACCATTCCCAAATTAATTCAACCCAAGCTTTTATTTAATGGTCTTCCATTCTTACTCGAAGTCGAGCTTCTAATTATTCTTAACTTAAGTTAATTTACTTCAACTTATTCCATTTCATTATTCAAACAGGTTTGATTAAAAACCATTTCATAAAGCTCGCTAACAACCATTTAACAATTCACTTAAGTTAACAACTTAAGTTCATCTGCATTTCCAATTAAATTTCTGATGTAGCTCAAGCTAGAAGAGAAGAGATATGTTGTACACGACTAAGGAGGAGTTAAATCGTCCACGACTTAAGATATAGGTCGTTCCCGACCTAAGGAGTCACATGGGGGAGAGATGCGAGTTATGAAGAAGATTTAACTCGTTTCCGACCTAACTGGAGACCAGAGGGGAAGTTGTACCGAGTTACCGACCTAACTCTAACAGGTTACGACTTAACTTAGTTGGCTCATTGGAAGGTGCCGCTGCTTCAAGAATCTTTAAGTCGGTCATGTATGTAAAGGTGATGTAATAAGTTTTGAGTCGTGTACGTTGAGTTGTGGCCGACATATGATGAGTCGTTAGGTCGTATACGACCTAAGTGTTGATGAGTCTGTATTACTTTCAGTCGTGTGTCTTTAAGTCGTTTGTGATGTTGATTCGTAATACGGTTGAGGCGCTGTTGTGATTGCTTTGAGTTGTTGTCAGTTGTGTTTTGATAAGTCGTAATTCGGCAAGGAGATAAGCCGTAAGTCGTGAGTCGTTTGTAACTCGTCAGGTTGTGGTTAAGTCGCGCACGACTTAAGTGAGTCGTGAGTCGGGGAAGTGTTAAGTCGGTAGCGGCTTAAGGGTCAGGGTGTGAAACTACTATAAATAGCGAGTGTGTTGTACATTTTAAGGGGGTTGATTTTTGAATAAAATTCTTGTTTGATTGTTGTGTGCTTTCATCTTAAATTGGTAGTTGAGTGTAATCTCCTATCTCCACTTTCGGTCTTTCGAGTGCGCTTGAATCAACGATTGTTGAAGCCGATTCGCGGAATCAAGTGCGCTTGATCAACGCTTGAAGAATTGAAGATCTTCTTTCACGGTATCGTGCGCGATCAACGTGATGAGGATAGCTAGAATTCGGTATCTTCGGATCAATGAATTTGGGCATTTCAGTATCATCAGTCCACCAATTGCTGCATTTCATCGATTTCATTTGTTTTTCGTAATATCCGCTGCGTCAGTTTTGGTATCAGAGCTTGACTTAGCCAATCATAGCTAAGACAAGTCTTGGAGCCAAGGAGTTTGAAGTTTGGTGTTCATCGTGTTCATCTTGAAGTTGCAACAAGTAGAAGCTTTTGATTCATTTCATTTTGGATCAAAGTCCGGGAATTGTTTGAATTTTTGGAAGTGAGTTGAGCCGAGTTGAGTGAAGGCCGTGACTTGTTGTACAAGTTAGTGTTGAAGAGTTTGAAGTTTGCATTTGCATTTTTTGAAGGTAAGCCGTGTATACTTGTGAAAAGTAGCCGAACCATGGTGGAGTTTGTTTGAAGTGTTGAGGCCGAGCCAAGTTAGTGGTTGAGCCGTGACTTGCTTGTGTTGAAGAAATGTTGAAGTGTTTGTGATTGTGTAATCATGCCGCCGAGAAGAGCTAATCGTCATCAGAATGTTGAAGCGTTGTATAGAAGAGAAGAAGCCGAGCAAATGAAACAACGCATTAATGAAAAATTTGATGAAGGCATTGGAAAGTTAGAGAAATTGATGAATGATTTGAATCAAAATCAAAGGAGGAGATCACCAATCTCGAACCATGGAGGAAACCGAGTTTCGCCATCGGTTACGGAAGCGAGGAGGGTATCACCGCAATCTTTTAGAGAGAGAAGAGAAACACCAATTTCATCAAGGAGAGATCACCATGACTATGGACATGAAGAGAGACGAACTCCACGAGAGTTTGAGAATGAACCATATCGAGATGAAGAGAGACATAGTACAAGAGACATGCGTGATCAATGGGATGTTGATGGTCGAGATCGATATAGATGTACATTTGATTATTGTTAACCCTCAATTTCCTACGACTCAAAAACTGCACGACTCAAACTAATTACGTGGCTTGACAAGTCAAGGATTGGCCGACTTAAAGGAGTCAACGACTTAAGGAAGTGGACGGTCTACGAATCAAGTTATGGACGACCTAACGGTTTAGCGATTTGAAGGACTTGGTGACTTACGACATAAAGAAATCTGTGACTTAACGATTTAAAAGAGAAGGGATGCTTCACGACCTAAGGCATCCACGACTTAAGGTTTCTACGACTTAAGGAAGCCCACGACTCAAGGACAAGATGACTTAACAGTTCAAGAGAGAACACGACTTAAGAAGGAAATGAGTTAACGACATAAAGTTATCTGCGACTTACGACCTAGCATGTGTCGTGCACGACTTAAGCAAATGAGGCGCTGCACCTTACTTAACACAGTGACCTCTTAACTCGTACACGATTCAGGACTTGGGTTATTATCTGAAAGGAACAAGCTTATCAGTTAACACGTACACGACTCACGACCTAGCTTGAGTCGTCCATGACCTAAAGCTACTAGGTGAAGGTTCAATGCCGCATCAAGAGGACCAGTTGACTCATTTGCGACTTAGATGTTGACTCGTGGGCGACTTAGGACTTGTACAAATGAACTTTTGTGAGACCATGGGGCTGGGCCAGTTAAGTCGGCCACGACCTACCATAAGTCAATGACGACTTATGACTCAAGAGGAAAATTTCCCTATAAATACCAACCCACCTCAAGCATGAAGGGGACTTTTGGGCCGATCTCTTTAAGCATCGATACTCTGCTGAATTCTCGACTCACTCGACACTTCAAGTACGAAAGACATCTCAACTAACTTCGAGAGGAAATCCAACGCAATCTACATGGATTCAAAGAATTCTTCTGCATCAAAGTTCTAGTTGTTTGTCTCATCAGAATTGTAATTGAAGATTGTTGTAAAGTTGTAATCAATTCAGTAATAAAGAGAACTAAAGTGGACGTAGGCTCAAACTAAGCCGAACCACTATAAAAGCTGTTGTCTTTTCTGTTTTCTATGTGACTTTTCTACTTATTTTTAGTTCCCGTGTTCACGGGTGGTGCTTTCGCTCAACTTCAATCTACACCGGGGTGTTAGCGTCTGATTTTTACGTTTACATTTTTGGTGCTTTCACTGAGAGTTGAACTCAGGAAACTTCCACTATTGCTCCACGAAGGATTGTTGAAAGGATTTCTTGTAAAACCAGAAGTTTATTGGAAATAATGGCTCCTGGGAGAAAACAAAGTTCTGTAAGATCCGACAATGTTCAAGAGAATATTGCTACCTCTCCTCCTTCAAGTCAAGCAGCTCCAACTGTTGGAGTTACGCGAGCAGAATTGGACGCCGTAGTTTTGGGGCTGAATCAACAATTGAGTGCTCAGAATGCGCAGTTGGAAGCCCAGAATGCCCAGAATGCCCTGAACTTGAGTAAGTTGAATGATGTACTTGGGGCAAATCGTCAACCGGTTAATAGTGATGGGAACCCTACTGTGGGAGTTCAGGATGTTGAAGGGAACATTTCTCAAAGAGCCGCAACCCCTGTAGAAAGGACTCCTCCTCAAGCTAGAGGATCAGGGCCACAACCGACCCTCCGTGAACGATTGTCAAGGCAGAATTCAGAGAGAGTGGCTGATGTGTGCCCTCCAGAGCCTCTAAATGATGAAGAGTATTTCTCGGGTATGGTTCGTCAAATCATGAAGGAAAATATGCGAAGAGATGAAGATGAGAAAGAGTGGGGTTTTGCTCTAAGCAAAACTCCATTTACTTAAAAGATCTTGAAGGAAGAGTTCCCAAGGAAATTCGTTCCCCCTACTATTCCGGCTTACAAGGGGACGAGTGATCCTAACGAGTTTGTGTATAAGTACGACTGGCATATGACTGGTGCCAGGGCGTCTGATGAAATTAAATGTCGATATTTCCCGGTATATCTCGAAGGTGTGGCTCTATTGTGGTTTACAAAGCTGCTAGTCAGGTCCATTGATCAATTCTCCGATTTGACCAGGAAATTCAAGGAGCAATTTCGATTGTATGCTTCTAAAGCAAAGGATATAATGTCACTGTCAAGTCTAGAGCAAAATCCGAGAGAATCTATCAGATCATTTTTAAATCGTTTTAACATAGCATTGGCCGAGGTAGATAATGCTGAGCCACGCATGGTCCTAACATAATTGATGAGGGCAATTGACAAATCGAGTGAATATGGAAAATGGTTGAAAATGAAAGAACCAAACTCACTTGACAAATTCTACAAGAAAGCGGATGAATTCATGCGCTTGGAGAGCCTCCAAACACCGGCTAAGGTGGTATCAGTGGAAGCCGGGAACAATGGTGCTGCCTCGAACAAGAAAGAACCTAACACTCAGAAAAGGGGAAATGATGGTGGAAAGAAATAGGGAGATGCTAAGAAAGGCCGTCCTTTCAATTTCACACCCTTGACCGATACCCCCGAGAACATCTTTTTTGCGACCAAAGATGATGTCAATTATCCGACACCACCTAAAATGAGAGTTGGGATTAGGATGGAAAAAAGTGGAAGGTTCTGCCAGTTCCACAACCATCCTGGCCATGACACCAACGAATGCCGTCAGTTGAAAGAGGTAATTGAACAACTTTTGAAAGAGAACAATCTCCAGCAGTATGTGAAAAGAAATAGAAATGCCCCAACCTCATCGACTCAAGGACAGCAAGTTCCCTCTCACCGTCCTGGTTCAAGTGAGAAGGCCGTAGAGCATGAATCAGAAAGGCCTGTCATCAATATAATAACTGGAGGACCTCACCCAGCAGGCAAAAGCTTGGGCGAGATGGAAAGGTATGCCCGCGCCTTGAGGCATGTACCAGCTGAAGAGAATGTTTTTGTTTTAGAGAATGATGCGCCTTTAAAGCAACAAAAGACTTCCACAGATGATATTGTATTCAGTGCCAGAGATACTTTGGGTATCGAGGCTCCTACCATAGATCCTCTGGTCATATCCGCTGGTATTGGGTCGGCTACTGTGAGAAGAGTACTAGTTGATTGCAGAGCTTCATGCAACATTCTCTTCAAGAAAACCTTTGATTAAATGAAGATTTCAATGGCTGACGTTCAAGCTTAATCACTTAAGATTGCTGGGTTTGCTGGAGAACCCAAACAGCCGATTGGGACCATAGATTTGTTTGCAGAACTCGAAAAGGGACCGAGGAAGGTGGCTCGAAAGCAAACCTTTATAATTATTTAAGAATTCTCTGCATACAATGCCTTTTTAGGCCGACCAACTCTTGTTGCGTTCAAAGCTGTTCTTGCCCCATGGTGTCTGACTCTAAAATTCACTACAGATAACGAAGTTGGTGTGATTAAGGGAGACCAAGATGCAGGGCGAGAATGTTACTTTGCAGAGTTGCGAGAATCAAGGAAAAGAGAAATGGGAAAAGGTGCGGTAGCTCCAGTCCGCATCAAAGAACCAACCTTGTAGAAATTACAGGGTGGACCCTGCACTGGCGAATGTAGTGGCGCACAAAGAGAGATGGATCCAAGGAAAGCCGGTGCAGGGGAGAATAGGGTAGTACCGGTAGAGGTAACAGTGTCGGTGCCCGTTGACCCAAAGGACCCAAACAAAGTGCTTATTGTGGGTTCACAACTCAACACAATAGTTCAGAATGTTCTGATTTCATTTTTAAAGGCTAATTTGGATGTATTCGCTTGGACTCATGCTGACATGTGTGGAATATCCCTAGAGATTGCAGTACACACTCTGAACATTGATCCAAAGTTTACACCTATGAAACAGAAGAGAAGAACCCAGGGTCCTGAGAGAACGGCAGCGTTAAAGGAAGAAGTGGATCGGCTCATGGAGAACGGTTTCATCAGAGAAAATTGGGTATCAAATCCATTGTTGGTGAAAAAGGCTAACAGAAAGTGGAGAGTATGCATTGACTATTCAAATTTGAACAAAGCCTGCCCCAAAAACCGTTTCCTGCTGCCCAGGATCGATCAGTTGGTGGATGGGACGACAGGGCATGAATTGTTATCTTTTATGGATGCATACTCCGGATATAACCAGATTATGATGCATGAGCCAGATCAAGAGGATACAAGCTTCATCACCGATGTTGGACTCTACTTCTACAAGGTTATGCCTTTCGGACTCAAGAATGCAGGGGCAACTTACCAATGGCTTGTTAATGCCATGTTTAAACCATAGATTGGCAAGACAATGGAAGTTTATGTTGATGACATGCTAGTAAAGTCTAAGAAAGCAGTGGACCACATGGATTACTTAGCAGAGATGTTCGCAGTACTCCAAAAGTACAGAATGAAGCTTAATCCCCTGAAATGTTCATTTGGAGTGGAGTCCGGAAAGTTTTTGGGTTCCATTGTGAGCGCTAGGGGTATTGAAGCCAATCCAGCTCAGATCACTGCCTTGAGAGAGGTCAAGGCTCCTAGAACGAAGAAGGAATTGCAAAGTCTCAATGGAAAGGTTGCTGCTTTGAGTCGGTTCATTTCCAAAGCTACTAACAAATGCATTCCATTCTTTGATGCACTGAAGAAAGGAAGAAAAAACTTTGAGTGGACCCCTGAATGTCAGAAAGCATTTGATTAGTTGGTTCGTCATATGGAAGTGCCTCCGATACTTTCAAAGCCTAACAGTGGTGAAGATCTCTTCATTTATTTGGCAATTTCGTCTCATGCTCTCAGTGCAGTGTTGGTATGGGAAGACGCAAGGATTCAACGCCCAGTCTATTATATCAGCAAAAGATTCACTGGGGCAGAGATGAACTACTCAAGATTAGAAAAGCTCGCATATTGTTTGTTGATCGCATCAAGAAAATTAAGGCCGTATTTCCAGTCTCATCCCATCAAAGTCCTCACTGATCAACCTCTAAAGCAAGTCCTATTCCGTCCTGAGACTTCGGGCCGTCTTTTGAAATGGAATATTGAACTCAGCCAATATGACATCACTTACCATCCCCGAAAAGCAATCAATGGACAAGCTTTGGCAGATTTCATCGCAGAATGTATGGATAAGGGTGATAGTGAGGAAAAAGTCACTGATAGCGTCCCAATCCAATGGTAATTGTATGTCGATGGTGCAAGGAATGATTACTGTTCCGGAGTAGAGGTTGTCCTTGAAACCCCAGAAAGGCGATCGCTATGTTATGCACTGAGACTAGAATTCCCTTCGACAAACAATGAAGTTGAATATGAAGCTCTCATCACTGGTTTAAGGATCGCTAAAGAACTAAACATCAAGGCATTAGAGATCTTCAGTGATTCTCAACTTATTGTTTGCCAAGTCCGGAAGGAATTTCAAGCTAATGGAGGGAATCTTCCCGTCTATTTATCAAAAGCCTGGGAGCTCCTTCAAGATTTTGACCGTTATTCAATAAACCATATACCCCGAGAAGAGAACATGAAGGCAGACTCTCTTGCAAAGTATTCGAGTACTGGTGAAGCTCAACTATTGGGATTAGTCCCCGTCGAAGTCTTGTCAGCTCCGAGCACAGATGAAATGGATGTTGATCGGATTATGAATGTATCCCAAGAACACGAATCATGGATGACTCCGATACTTGAATATTTACTCAATGGTTCTTTGCCAGAAAGTTCAAAAGAACGACAGAAGCTGATGAGGAAAGCCTCTAGATATATAGTTCAAGATGGTCGTTTGTACAGACGAAGATTTTCAATTCCATTACTCCGATGTGTGACAAAGGAAGAAGCTAAGACAATTCTGACTGAAGTACACGGAGGGGAATGTGGAGATCATACAGGCGGTCAAACTTTAGCAAAGAAAATCCTCCGTTATGGATACTTTTGGCCAGAAATTAATCAGGATGCTGCTGACTATTCCCGAAAGTGTGACAAATGCCAGAGATTCGCTAAAATTCCTAGAGCACCTTCCACTGAGCTAACACAAATGGTCAGTCCATGGCCGTTTGCTATCTGGGGAATACATCTCATTGGGCCTTTGCCGACTGCCAAATCGGGGATTAAATATGCTATCGTTGCTGTTGATTACTTCACTAAATGGGCTGAAGCCGAACCATTGGCTACTTTTACCTCTAAGAAAATGATAAGTTTTGTGACTAAAAATATCATTTGCAGGTATGGTGTGCCTCAGAAGATAATCACAGACAATGGTACTCAGTTTGAAAGTGAGGAGTTCCAAGATTTCTGCAAACGATTCAAGATCCGAAAAAGCTTCTCAGCAGTAGCTCATCCGCAGGCAAACGGGCAAGTGGAAGCAGTAAACAAAATCATCAAATCAACCATCAAAAAGTAGCTGGAAAAAGAAAAAGGTGGGTGGGTCGATAAGTTACCGCTTGCACTATGGGCATATAGAACCATCCACAAAACTGCGACTGGGCATGCTCCGTTTTCATTGGCATACGGATCAGAAGCTATGATTCCAGCGGAAATTGAAGTCCCCTCACACAGAAGGATCCATTTTGATCAAGATGAGAATGAAAAATTGCAATTGGAAGCACTTGACCTCCTTGATGAAAGAAGAGAAGAGGCTAGGCTTAGAATTGCAGCTCACCGGCAAATAATAGCCAGGCACTTCAACTCCAAAGTTCGTCAGCGTAGCTTTGAAGTTTGGGCTTAGTCCTGAAGAGAATTATGACAGCCACAGGTGTGTTTGGGCCAAACTGGGAAGGGCCATATGTTATAGGCGCGAAACTCCTTGATGGCACATTCAAACTCACAACTGTCGAAGGAGAACCAATCCCAAGAGCTTGGAACAGCAATCATTTGCGTCCCTATTTTACTTGAAAGCTTTGCTGAAATGTTGTAAAAGAATTATAAATATATGATTCTTGTATTGAAAGCAATTGTAAAGAAAGTGAATAATGAAAAGCTATAAAGTGGATGTAGGCCCAGTTTTTGGTCGAACCACTATAAATCTTTTGTTCTCTACTATTATAAACTGCTTTGTTTTATTTCGACATATAAAATACGTTAACTGTGTTACTAAAATGCCGATTTAATAATGCAGGCCATAAAAACAAAGCTTACCCATCGCAAGACCAAGCGATCTCCGACATCACCCAGCTAGCAAATGCTAAACCATTCAAAATTTCCATACTCAAATTCTACAAAAGAAGTGCTTCGAACAAAAGTTAGCGATGTGGATGAAAATGGACCATTTCTAACTAACTGCAAATGTTTGTACAAATAAACAACCAGTTAAATAGCCTGTGTCTGCCACCACCAACTCGCTTAACTATGAAGTATATTTCTTTGGATAAGGGAAATTATTGGCAGCTAAAAGGGGATGATACTTGCAAAAGACAACGGGGATCTCCAACATGAATAGATGGCAAAGAGACATGGACGAGCAAGCGTCAAACAGCAAAAGACCTCTTCGGAGGCACAAGCCCTCTTCAGAGGCATAACTCTTCGGAGGATAAAGACCTCGAGCGGGCTTAGCCAGAAAAAGAGAGATCTTTCTGGATACAAAGTTGCGGACTGATCGGTCGATACACTCCCGTGAATCCGTCCAACCGAGAGAAAGAAACTCCAAACTTCCAAGCAAAAGCCCTATTCAGAGGCATACGCTTCACCGAGATTGAAATAAAACTTCCAAGTGTTGAAACGTGAAAAGCCCTCTTCGGAGGCCCATTTCACCACAGTTGAAATGCTAAAAGACCTCGAGCGGGCTAAACCAGAAAAAGAGAGATCTTTCTCGATACAAAGTTGCGGACTGATCGGTCGATACACTCCCGTGAATCCGTCGAACCGAGAGAAAGAAACTCCAAACTTCCAGGCAAAAACCCTACTCAGAGGCACACATTTCACCGTGATCGGTGATACACTCCCGTGAGATGAAATGTGAAAATACCTCTTCGGAGGCCCGCTTCCCAGCGAACAGGGAAAAATAAAAGCCTCTCCCAAGGGGCAAAAACAGAAGACCTCTTCCCAGAGGCACAATCACACAAAAAAGTCCCCTTCCCAGGGGCACAATCAAACAGAAAAACCTCTTCCCAGAGGTGCAATCAAACAGAAAGACCTCTTCGAAGGCACACGTTTCACCGAGATTGAAATAAAACTTCCAAGTGTTGAAACGTGGAAAGCCCTCCTCGGAGGAACAATTCTTCGGAGGCACACGTTTCACCGAGATTGAAATAAAACTTCCAAGTTTTGAAACGTGTAAAAGCTCTCCTCAGAGGTACAACTTTTCAAAGAAGCATTTCACCAGAAATGCAAAGCAAAGATCAAAAGCCCTCCACCGAGGCGCAATAAAAAAAGAAAGAGAAGAAGCCCTCTTCAAAGGCACACTTTAGCTTTCAAAGGAAGACTGGTTCTTCTATTCTTGAAAATACTCTTCCTCAAAAAGAAGTTAAAGTGCCCTTCAGAGGCCCGCTTTACCACATAGGAGAATTCACTTGGTAAAAATGTGTGAAAGCACAAAAGAAAAAGTGATATCTTCGAAGGATGAAGCGTAGAAACTCATATGGGGTGAGCTGTACTCTATTTTGAGCAGAATAGTATTCCTCCAAGTACGGAATAATTATTCTCTAGAAAATAAGAGTGCAAGTCCCCTCAAAGTGTAAAATATTGCAACAAGCTTATGGTATAGGGGCAACATGGTATAGCTACATTGGTAAAAATTACGCTCAAACAACATACCAAAAGCTCACTGCAATATCATATAAAGAAACTTGTACAAAAATGAATAGTAAATGCATTCTCAAATACAGACAGAAGTTTGTACAAACAAAAAGAATCATTTTATTCAATACTATCAAAATTTTGTATAGGTACAGGTTTCAAAATAAAAAGAAAAAGAAAAGCGGAGGCCGGTGCCCGCACAATCTCCGGCTAGTGCATGCAAAAAGCAAAAAGTAAAAATAAATCGAAGCAGGACCCCTTACTTCTTCCTGCCACCACCCTTAGAGCCTTCACCTGACCTAATAGGCAACTTTTCAGGACGGCTTGGGAGAGTCGGGGATGAAGGAGAGAGGGTTACTGCCGGATCAACTTTCGTTTCCTCTTCAGAAACAACAATGTCTTTCCTTCTCTTCTTGGAAGTGGCACGCTTCCTCTTTCTCCTTGAAGAAGACTCGCTTCCCGGAGTAACAAGAGCAGATAATTTTATGTTATCAGAAGTGGTTCGCTCCGGAGACTCATTGCCTTCTCCAAGCCCTTCTTCCCTGTGTTCTTGAGAAGCAATATGATCATCTAAGCCATGAAGAGCCTCTATTTGCTCCTCTTGCGACCCGGGTTGAGAGGCGGATGGAGGAGTGACCTGGAGAGGCGGAGGAGGAATAATTGAAGAAGGAGGTGTCTGAACGATGCTCGACACTTTCTCTACAGAAGAAAAGAAGTTAAAGTCAGTAAAGAGAGGAGATAAAGGCTCATTGAGGTTCAAGAAATAGTCGAGAAGCTCATCGTACTCATGAGAAGAAAATGCGTAGTCTACTTGGGCAAGATTAACAGTAGAGTTAGCTAGAGAAGTCGGCTTCTTGATATCAACCTCATAAGCCTATGCTTCGGCGCTCTCTTCGCCTTCATCTTCACCCTGTGCACTTGTAATCTCAGTTGTAACTTTGACCAGGGATGGAGAATGAGAACTGGAGCCGACAATGTCGATTTCGGCTGAAGGTGAAGGCTGGACTGGAATAGTTGAAGTAGTTTTTCCTAAACGTTCCCCTTCGGCCATCTCGGCTCTTAATTTTGCAAGTTGTTCTTTCCCTTGGCGAGAGCGGCGCGAGCGTCGTCATCCAAGTAATTCTCCTCAA
This sequence comes from Allium cepa, assembly GCA_030765085.1. NCBI lineage: Eukaryota > Viridiplantae > Streptophyta > Magnoliopsida > Asparagales > Amaryllidaceae > Allium > Allium cepa. Next base: position 601,314,620 of record CM060945.1, on the reverse strand, counting down.
GAGCTGATTCGGCATAGCCAGCACCTTTACCTCCAAGCATGTCAAGTGCGGCCTCCCACACTTCAGCCAGAGTAATTTCATATTTGGGACCTAGGAAGGCGAGGCTACCGCGCCCCAAGACGCTATGCAGGTAGAAGTCAAATAATGTCGAGCTGATGCTGGTCTTCATTGCCTCGTGAGATTCTTCAACTACAATTTTACTGGTAACGACCTCATCACGCTCTCTTTCAGCTTTGGAGAGTTGAAGCTTAAGCATTTCGATCTCCGCCTCTTTAGAGTCGGTTTTCTTCCGAAGCTCTGCAATATCAGCAATATAGCCCTCATTGATTCTTTTTTGCACTTCGAGCCTGTCTTCGGCGTCTTTTTGTCCGGCATGAGCATCTCTCACTTGTTTCTAAAGCACCTCTTCTTTTTGAGTGTAAGAAGTAGAAGAAGTGGGGAGTTCTTCTTTAAGTTTCTCGACCTTCGCCTCAAGCTCTTCATTATAAGTAGTGATGCTCCTCATCTCGGTATCATGCTGCTCAAGAACCTTCTGCCATTCAGCTTTGTCATTCTCCATAGTAAGCATGGCCTCGAGATTCGCACGGTTTACCCTTTGAAGCTCGTCAACAAGCTTTTGCCAGTTCGACATCCTTTCAATATCAAGCCTGACGGCATCGAGATTTCGCAGCATGGCAGGCTTGTCAATAGGGACCAAGTGAAGATCGAACCGCACTCCCTTTAGGCACCATTGCGGGAACCGGTTTTGCAGAGTAGCCGGGCCTGATCCAACTTGGAATTTAGGCCTACTGATTATTGTTTGAGTGTCTGTCTTCCCGAGAGCAGGAGAGCCAGAAGGAATGTCAAGTGAGACGGGGGCAGTGACCTTTTCAGGAGTTGTAGAAGCATGCTTTTCACCGTACCGGGCACGCTTGCTTGGGTCCTCAACTATATGGCTTTTTCCCCGATCATCATGCGACTTTCTCTTGTGAGAATCGTCACCTCTCTGGGAAGAATCATGGTGCTCCTCCCTTTCTTTTCTCTCATAATGCTCTTCTTGAGCCCTTCTCTCCTGAGCCTTTCGAGCGGCTCTCTCTTCATCGTTTTCTCTGTGAACGGGAAGGTAGCGCCTATAATCATATTGACTACGCCTCCCGTAGCGCTGAAAGTCGTCATAGTAAGAGCCGCTGCGTCCTATAGGAGAATCTGAAATAAAAAAAACAAGCCTTAAAAGTCTTCAGAGAAAAGAAGCATAACTTTAGAATCTTCAAAGTACAAAGAGTTAGGGGTATAAAAGTGCCGAAAGATTCTAAGTGTGTGTAATGTGCAAACTACGCGCATCAAACTACGAACCACTCTTTGATTGCGGAGTAATCGTGGGGGTAGTAGTTAACGTCAACTCTTGGGTCGACGGAGCTTATTGGAAAGAAGAAGTCGCTTCCACTACTAAAGGAGAAACCCTAGTAGCAATAGGGTCGTCTTTAAAGATCTCTTGTGAGGTGGCAAAGAGGCCGCTCAACCCTTCGAAAGTGTCGTCCCCGCTCTGCCTGACAGGGCTTGTTTTCTCGGCTTCTTCGCTAGACTTCTGTGAACGTTGGGGAGATCCCTGTGGCTCTTCTTCCTCAATGACTGGGGAAAGTGCGGATTTGCCAGACGACCCCGCAACATCGACAGTAGTAGAGCACTTCACCAGAGAAGACTCGGAGGCAGGTTCTTTTGGTATGGGTTCGTCAGAAGAAACTGGGGCGTATAATGCTTTAGGTGGGGAGTCTGGAACCTAATGGGGGTGTGTGGAGCGAGAAGGGTGAAGGAGTCCGAACTGGTAAAGGAATTCGTCGTTCAACAAAAATTTCATATCCCGCTCTTCAATCGGTACAGCTACGAGCCTCTCCAGAGTTGGCTTGTGGCTGGGATCTCTAGAAGGAGGGGGAAGCGCTGTAATGAAAATATGAAGTTAACACTTGGCAATTCGGACTTCACAAAACTCGAAGTATAGAAGAGGTAGAGGTAGATGATCTTACTTCCTTCCCTCCACACAACATAAAACCCCGGGGGGCAGCGAACAAAGAAGAATTGAGTTAAGAACCCATGGGCAGTGTCAGGGAGGCCAACGATCAATTTACGATTTCGGGCGCTTCTCACGACGGTGATAGAAGGATGATCCTTAGTCCTAGTAAAGGAGCATAGGAAGCAAATCTCGTCAAAGCTTGGAAGTCGGTCAAATGTTCTCCTAAATAGCACGCACAACCCCATCAGAATGGCATAGCCATTAGGGTGTAGCTGGAATGGGGAGATAGCTAGTCGACGAAGAAGATTCTTGAGAAAGTTGTTAAAAGGGGGAATGGCCCTGCTTAGGCACATTTGCCGGTTAACCGCTACAAAGCCAGTAGGCGCCACATCAGCAGTGTCACTTTTCTCAGGAAGAATGGCATCTGCTTCAGCAATGCCAAACTGACCACACAACTGACGAAAAGCTTTGTACGATAAGGTGGTAGGGGCTCTTTCTGGAGGATTGACTAATGGAGCTGGAACAAGAGTGGCCTCTCCGACCTGGGCTGTTATATCTTCTTGCTGAGAAGTCATTCTACACAAGCAACTGAATATTCAGATATGAAGGTGCACGTTTTCTAAAATGTGTGAAGTGTTGTGTAAAATCAACAAAGCAATAAGAGAATAAAACTGGAATGAAAACTAGCAAGCATTTGTCAATTATGAAGTCCAGGGTTTGTTGATTTATAATATAAAAGAGAAATGTAGATGCAAACAAATCAGTTAAAGATGGAAATGCATTGCATTAATATTTCACTTTAGTTGATTGGTTCACAGCATTTCATAAAGTATGTTTAAGTTGATTACTCTATGTTGACTAATCTGTCATTTGATATGGACAGTCAGTGACAGTATATTATTCCCAATTTTCTGTAAATAATGTATTGAACAGATTGTTAGTTAACACAAGTCAAAAGTGATCTTCGAAAGAATGAAACAAAGTTCAAACAAAGCTTAAAAGTAAAAGTGCTAACTCACCAACGACTTAAGAAATTTTTTCTACGGGTTAGGTTGAGTCGTTAGTTCTCTGGCTAACTCGTCCGCGACCTAAGTCATTATGTTAAGATAGGTCGTGTTAATCTTGAGTTGTTGGAACTTTAAGTCGGCTGCGCTCAAAGTAGTAAGTCGTGGAAGATAAAGGAAACTTCAATGCAAAGCAACGAGAAACTCTCAAGTCCTAACTCGGCCACGACTCTTGGCTTAAGTCGTAAGGTATGTTAAGACGGTTCATAATTAAGTCGCTAAAGTTGCTGGATCACACAGAGGTGCCAAATTATACCTAAGGCGATATTCCACTCTCTTTAGCAAACATACCCTCTTACTCCTAACCCGTTAACCATCTAACTCCTAACCCGTTAACCATTTAACTCCTAATTCGTTAACCCAATAACCTCACAATGGATAACCCTAGTTCTACCACACTACTAGGTCTCCTCAAATCATGAATCATTGCAAGATAGATCGAACCGCCTGCCTTAAGTCCATCAGTATAACAGTATTCGCGAAGGTCAAGGGGGAAAAATCGGTGACAAAGATCGACGATGATTGGCAATTGGAAAAGAGGAAAAATCTCTTACGCAGTGTGATGATGAGGATTGTAGGAACTTGATTGGTGGCGAGGTAAACTGATTGGATCTGTTTCTAGAAGCTTCAAAGGTCAATAATGGCGGAAGTAAACACGAAAACAAGTAGGTGAAGAAGAAGCAACCTAAGCCTTTTATATCTCAAGGCAGAGGAATTTGAACCGGCACACGAGTTAAGATAAGTTGAAGCACACGACTTACGACCTAGGCGTGTACTTCGAGGGGCAAATGTTAACCCTCAATTTCCTACGACTCAAAAACTGCACGACTCAAACAAATTACATAGCTTAACAAGTCAAGGATTAGCCGACTTAAAGGAGTCAACGACTTAAGGAAGTGGACGGTCTACGACTCAAGTTATGGACGACCTAACGGTTTAGCGAGTTGAAGGACTTGGTGTCTTACGACATAAAGAAATCTGTGACTTAACGGTTTAAAAGAGAAGGGATGCTTCACGACCTAAGGCATCGATGACTTAAGGTTTCTACGACTTAAGGAAGCCCACGACTCAAGGACGGGATGACTTAACGGTTCAAGAGAGAACACGACTTAAGAAGGAAATGAGTTAACGACTTAAAGTTATCTGCGACTTACGACCTAGCATGTGACGTGCACGACTTAAGCAAATGAGGCGCTGCTCCTTACTTAACACAGTGACCTCTTAACTCGTAGACGATTCAGGACTTGGGTTATTATCTGAAAGGAACAAGCCTATCAGTTAACACGTACACGACTCACGACCTAGCTTGAGTCGTCCACGACCTAAAGCTACTGGGTGAAGGTTCAATGCCGCATCAAGAGGACCAGTTGACTCATTTGCGACTTAGATGTTGACTCGTGGGCGACTTAGGACTTGTAAAAATGAACTTTTGTGAGACCATGGGGCTGGGCCAGTTAAGTCGGCCATGACCTATTATAAGTCAATGACGACTTACGACTCAAGAGGAAAGTTTCCCTATAAATACCAACCCACGTCAAGCATGAAGGGGACTTTTGGGCCGATCTCTGTAAGCATCGATACCCTGCTGAATTCTCGACTCACTCGACACTTCAAGTACGAAAGGCATCTCAACTAACTTTGAGAGGAAATCTAACGCAATCTACATGGATTCAAAGAATTCTTCTGCATCAAAGTTCTAGTTGTTTGTCTCATCAGAATTGTAATTGAAGATTGTTGTAAAGTTGTAAACAATTCAGTAATAAAGAGAATTAAAGTGGACGTAGGCTCACCCTAAGCCGAACCACTATAAAAGCTGTTGTCTTTTCTGTTTTCTTTGTGACTTTTCTACTTGTTTTTAGTTCCCGTGTTCATGGGTGGTGCTTTCGCTCAACTTCAATCTACACCGGGGTGTTAGCGTCTGATTTTTACGTTAACAATTTTGATGAAGAGGGTGATAGAGCTAGCATTCATTATCGAGATCGAGACCAAGTGCGAAATGTATATCGGAATGTTGAGGATGATCGTCGATGGGAGTCGAGTATGAAGATGGAAATTCCAGAATTCAAGGGTGGAATGGCAGCTGAGGAATTTCTTGATTGGTTGTCTAATGTTGAAGAGATCTTTGATTTCAAGGAGGTTCCTGAGCATAGAAGAGTGAAGTTGGTTGCTACTAGGTTGAGGGGGAGAGCTTTAGCATGGTGGCAGCAAACCAAACTTACAAGGGAGAGAATGGGAAAGTCGAAGATTGAATCATGGGAGAAGATGAAGAAGTTGATGAAGGCTACATTTTTACCTTATAACTATCAATCACTCATGTACCAGAGGTTGCAGAATCTGAGGCAAGGGACGAAGACTGTTAATGATTATGCTGATGAATTTTATCAACTGATTGCTCGAAATGACATTATGAAGACAGAGGAACAGCTGACTGCTAGATTTGTTGGAGGGTTGAGGATACAGATTCAAGATATGGTGAATATGTTTGATCCTGATCTGTAACAGAAGCACATAAGAAAGCGTTGGCTTGGGAGAAGCAGGGAAGACGTGGAGGTGGTGTGTTTACTAATTCCAACAATCAAGTGAAGGGTGTTAGTGGAAGCTCAAATGTTCCTAAATCTATCAGTAAACCAGTTGTGAATGAAGTTGCGAAGACGAAGTTTAACAACAGTTTCAAGTGTTACAATTGTCAGGAAGTGGGTCACAAGAGTAATGAATGTCCGAAGCCGAAGAAACGAGCTATGATTGTTGAAGTTGAAGGTGAGGATGTTAGAGAAGGTTATCCTAGTCCAGTTGAGGAGGATGAACAGGATGTTGCGTTAGAAGATGAAGGATGTAATCTAATGATGAGGAGGTCTTGTTTAATACCGAAGCAAGAAGGAGAAGCTAGTTGGTTGAGGAGTAACATCTTTCAGTCAACTTGCACTATTTTGGGAAAGGTATGTAAATTTGTGATTGACGCTGGAAGTTGTGACAATATTATTTCTACTGAAGCTGTGAGAAAGCTGAAGTTGAAGACGGAGAAACATCCTAATCCTTACAAGTTAGCATGGCTGAGAAAAGGAGGAGAGGTGAAGGTGGACAGGCGAGTTCGATTTCCATTTTCTATTGGGAAGAAATATAAAGACGACATCTGGTGTGATGTGATTGAGATGGATGTTTGTCACTTGCTTTTGGGAAGACCATGGCAATATGATCGAGCAGTGCAGCATGACGGTCGGACCAATAGCTACAGCTTTATATTTGAAGGTGTTAAGATTATTTTAGTTTCAAAGAAGAGACAGCAGGAAGAGAGTAAATCTGAAGAGATTGAGGAGCTAAGACTTTATTGACTTTGAAGGAATTTATTGAAGAAGTAGAGGAGAGTCCAGAGGTATTTTTGTTGATTGGACATAAAGCCACTGAATCTGTAAACATTCCAGAGGAAGTGAGGACGGTATTGAAAGAATTCAGAGATGTGTTTCCTGAAGAATTACCAACGGAGTTACCACCGTTGAGGGATATTCAACATCAGATTGATCTTATGCTAGGGGCAGTATTACCACACAGGCCACATTATAGGATGAGTACTAAGGAGCATGTGGAACTGAGAAGGCAAGCGGAAGAGCTGTTAGAACAAGGGCGTGTTCAGGAGAGCTTGAGTCCTTGTGCAGTTCCAGCCTTATTGGTGCCAAAGAAAGATGGTTCGTGGAGAATGTGTATGGATAGTCGGCTTTGAACAAGATCACTGTGAGATACAGATTTCCTATACCGAGGTTTGATGATTTGATAGATCAGTTGAGTGGAGCTGTTGTGTTTTCAAAGATTGACTTGAAGAGTGGATACCATCAAATTCGTATTAGACCAGGCGATGAATGGAAGACTGCTTTCAAAACCAGGGAAGGTTTATACGAATGGTTGGTTATGCCATTTGGTTTATCGAATGCACCGAGTACTTTTATGAGAATGATGAACCAGATTTTCAGACCATATATTGGGAAGTTTGTGGTAGTTTACTTTGATCATATTTTGATCTAGAGTGGAAGTATGGAAAAGCATGTATAGCATTTGCGCGAAGTACCGTTGAATCTACGACAGGAGAAATTTTATTCTACAATAAAGAAGTGTGTGTTCATGATGCACAGTGTTTTGTTTCTAGGATATGTTCTATCGAAGGAAGGTATTCAAGTAGATGAAAGTAAAGTAGAAGCTGTCAGGAGTTGGCCACAACCCAAGACAATTACTGAAGTGAGAAGTTTTCATGGGTTGGTATCTTTCTATCGAAGGTTCGTTTCACATTTCAACAGTTTAATGGCACCAGTAACCGATTGCATGAAAGGAAAGAAGTTTGAGTGGTCAGAGGAAGCAGGGGTTGCTTTTAAGAAGATCAAAACACTATTAACGACAGCACCAATTCTAGTTTTACCGGATTTTCAGTTGTTGTTTGAGTTACATAATGATGCATCGAAGGTTGGGGTTGGTGGAGTTTTGAGTCAGAAAGGAAGTCCAGTTGCTTATTTCAGTGAGAAGCTGTCTGAAGCTAAGTTGAGATATAGCACTTATGATATCGAGTTTTACGCAACTGTTCAAGCCGTGAAGCACTGGAGACATTACCTGTTTCAGAAGGAGTTTGTTCTCTATACGGATCATGAAGCTTTGAAGCATTTGCAAGGGCAGGACAAAATTTCAGCTAGGCACGCTTCATGGGTCGCGTATCTACAACAGTTTACTTTTGCTGTTAAACACAAATCAGGGGTGACGAATCGTGTAGCTAATGCATTAAGTAGGAGGAACCATTTGTTGACAACGATGAAGGTTGAAGTGATAGGATTTGAGCTATTGCCAGAATTAGTTGAAGAGGATCCTTACTTTGCGAAGTTTGTTGAGAAAGTTAAGGATGGGAGTGCTGATGAATTTATGTTGGTGGATGGTTTTCTATTTAAAGGAAATCGATTATGTATAACAGATTGCGGCTTGAGAATGAAAATTGTGAAAGAGTTGCACGAAGAAGGACATGTGGGTAGAGATCGAACATTGCAATTGATTTCTCAGTCTTATTATTGGCCGTCAATGAGAAGGGAAGTTGAAAGGTTTGTGCGTAGATGTCATGATTGTCAGGTTTCGAAAGGGACAGCTACAAATGCGGGATTGTATATGCCATTACCTGTTCCTACAAAACCATGGGTAGACATTAGCATGGATTTCGTGCTGGGATTGCCGAGAACTCAAAGGGGAAATGACTTTATATATGTTGTGGTGGATCGCTTCTCGAAGATGGTACATTTTAGTGCGTGTAAGAAGATGGCGGATGTTGTTCATGTCGCTCAGTTATTTTTCAAGGAGATCTATCGACTTCATGGATTGCCAGAATCTATTGTGTCGGATAGGGATACTCGTTTCCTGAGTCACTTTTGGTTAAGTTTGTGGAAGATGGTGGGAATGAAGTTGAACTTTAGCATTGCTTATCATCCGCAAACAGATGGACAGACAGAAGTTGTTAATAGATCATTGGGAAATTTGTTACGATGTCTTGTGAAAGATAATCTGAGAAGTTGGGACATGAAGTTATGCCAAGCAGAGTTTGCACATCGGTTAATAGAATCACAGGTTACAGTCCATTTCAGATTGTATATTCAAGTTTGCCAAAGGGACCGTTGGTTTTAGCAATAATTCCACAACCGAAGGGGACGGTTAAACGAGCTGTAGACTTTGTTGATGAGTTGACTGAATGTCATAAAATCGTTCAGGAGCGATTGGAGAAAGCAAATGAGAAGTATAAGCGAACTGCAGATTTGAAGCGACGAAGTGTTGAATTTAACGAAGGTGATTTGGTTTACGTTGTATTAACCAAGGATCGATTTCCAGTAGGCGCTTATAACAAGCTGAAAGCCAGAAAAATTGGTCCTGTAGAAGTTGTGAAACGGATTAATGAAAATGCTTATAAGTTGAAGCTGTCGGAGGATGTGTACACTTCTGACGTGTTCAATGTTAAGCATCTTGTACCATATTATGGAGATGGACAATCTGATGTGGAAGAATTTACAAATTCGAGGACGAATTTCTCTCAACCAGGGGAGGATGATGTAGCTCAAGCTAGAAGAGAAGAGATAAGTCGTACACGACTTAAGGAGGAGTTAAGTCGTCCACGACTTAAGATGGAAGATATAGGTCGTTCCCGACCTAAGGAGTCACGTGGGGGAGAGATGCGAGTTAATGAAGAAGATTTAAGTCGTTTCCGACCTAACTGGAGACCAGAGGGGAAGTTGTACCGAGTTAACGACCTAACTCTAACAGGTTACGACTTAACTTAGTTTGGTCATTGGAAGGTGCCGCTCCTTCAAGAATCTTTAAGTCGGTCATCTATGTAAAGGTGATGTAATAAGTGTTGAGTCGTGTACGTTGAGTCTTGGCCAACATATGATGAGTCGTTAGGTCGTATACGACCTAAGTGTTGATGAGTATGTATTACTTTAAGTCGTGTGTCTTTAAGTCGTTTGTGATGTTGAGTCGTAATACGGTTGAGGCGCTATTGTGATTGCTTTGAGTTGTTGTCAGTTGTGTTGTGATAAGTCGTAAGTCGGCAAGGAGATAAGCCGTAAGTCGTGAGTCGTTTGTAACTCGTCAGGTTGTTGTTAAGTCACGCACGACTTAAGTGAGTCGTGAGTCGGGGAAGTGTTAAGTCGGCAGCGGCTTAAGTGTCAGGGTGTGAAGCTACTATAAATAGCAAGTGTGTTGTACATTTTAAGGGGGTTGATTTTTGAATAAAATTCTTGTTTGATTGCTGTGTGCTTTCATCTTAAATTGGTAGTTGAGTGTAATCTCCTATCTCCACTTTCGGTTATTCGAGTGCGCTCGAATCAACGATTGTTGAAGCCGATTCGCGGAATCAAGTGCGCTTGATCAACGCTTGAAGAATTGAAGATCTTCTTTCACGGTATCATGCGCGATCAACGTGACGAGAATAGCTAGAATTCGGTATCTTCGGATCGACGAATTTGGGCATTTCAGTATCATCAATCCACCAATTGCTGCATTTCATCAATTTCATTTGTTTTTCGTAATATCCGCTGCGTCAATTTCATTCAATTAAATTCAATTAGTGTATTCAGTCAATCTATTTTGAACTTTGTTTCACATTTGCAATTCTCTTCCAACTTATTTTATTAATAACAAGATCATTTCAATTTTATTTCTACTCGCTTGGATTTATTTACAATTTAAACCATCACTATTATAATCCAATTCCATTATTCATTTTCACTTTCAAAATTTTCATTACCAAATTTAAATCCCATTAACATATTCAATGAACTAATTTTTTCCATGTTAGTACACTCCCATCTTACCATTCAATATTTGACTTTTATCTTCAAAAATCACTTTAATAAATTTTCTCGAGTTTAATCTATTTTATAATTCAAATTTGGATTTTTATTTCATTTCGAAATACCAAACAAATTTATTTTGGTCCTTATTTAACTTTTCAAATTCTCATAGGTAACACGCTTTTATTTTCATACTTTCATTCATTTATAATTAAGCACATTCCCACTTCATTTTAACTCGAGATCCCTACTTAACCCAAGCATATTTTTATTTATTCCAATCCAATTCAACTTACTTCCATTTATTTAAGTAAGAATTTTATTTCATTCTATATTATCAATAACTCTCTGAATTCATTTTGATTCAATTCTAATTGCAAAAAATTTAATCCATTTACTTAGCTAAAAAATTTCCATTTTATTCCTTCACCATTATCCAAGTTAAATTTATTTTAACTCTCTCTTTTTTCCCATAATGAATTTTAATTCCAATATTCACATCTCCTATCTTCCTTCCTTATTGCGACGACCCGTCTTTCGTTCCACAGAAAGACGTATCGTCAATAAGAAAAGAAAAGAGATAGAAATAGAAAGATAGAAAGAAAAGAACAACAATCATCAGAATCTCACAGCGGAACAGAACAAAATATAATATTACACATATCCATTACATAGTTTTACATATCCGAGTACACAAAATAATACCACTTCATTACATTAGACCATTCATAAGAGTTCTCCAACCCATACAACCCAAAATACAACATCAAAATGCTACTATAGCGAATATAGATAGATAGTACGTCTGGACTCCAGCTCCAGCTCCAAAACATTTGCTAATCCAAACCTAATCACTTGGCTACTCATAAAAATTCGAGTACCCAAGAGTTTATGAAAAACAAACAAAATAAACTCCGGGTCAGACATGGGTCTGGTGTGAGTAAATCAGTTAAAGTTGCTTAACTTTTAAAATCATTTTGAAAACAAGAGTATCACGTAAGACTTCCCACAAATAAACACGGGTAAGTTTTTACCTTACGCTAACTAAAACTTTTGATAGGAAATTCTGTGATATTATAATAGGGTCTAGGGTTTTCAAAATAAAATACAGAAATAGCTGGAATGCTTACATCTCACGTTCCAACATATTTGGGCACAATCAAAACCGTACAGGCACTTATTGGATTTTGGATTCCATCAATGGCAGGGCTACTGGGGTACCGCCCGTCACAGTACGGGGCCTAGATCACCGTACCGAGGAGCCACCCTAACTCCCCTGCAACACAAGGCCGGAACCATTCCTTACTGAATAGTTCCGAACAAGACAACCCCGCAGTTGTGGCCAACAACTGCCCACACAGCCGAAATAATAAGGGACTTCTAGACAGGGGTAAATCTCACTCTCAAGTGGGGGCTACCCACGAAGCCTTGGCGCATCTCCCCTGTTTTAGCCATTCCCGGTTGATGAGGCTTGAGGCTACGATTACCTTTAAAGGACATATCACTTAGAATGCTCATCGTCCACCTGACGATGTGCTGAAAGCATTCAATCCATACAAGTTCGTTCCGGGTTCGAACGAAACCGAAGGCATTATCTCGTTACACTCGTTTTGGAATCACCCTCAGAGTTAACGACAATAACCCTTGCACTCTAAACTCCATCTCGATCCTCACTTGAGATGTCACGACCTAACGTTTAACTTGGATCGATGTGGTTTTCGGAAAATCAAACTTGATTCCCGATCCCGGTCTCATCGAAATCCAAACGTGTCTTAAGGGCTAAGTTGTTTAAAGTTTAAACAATTCAATTCAGGTTTAAGCATAGCATCACATAGCATTATTAACAGGTAATAATCAATATCTATCACAGCTATACAACATCTCATCACAGAATATTTCAACTACCATTCAATAGATATCAACCATATTCAGATATCAATTCAATCAATCATTCACAAGCAAGCACTACATTAATTCACATCATAATTAATTTAAATTAAATTAATTACTTAAGAATTTATCACTTAATCTTGCTTAACCAAATATTAATTAATTAATCACAACCTTTAATTAATTAATTACCTCTTATTTATCTCATAATTAATTAATTACTACTTAATTAATTAATCAATCTTTATTTAATTATCAATTAACTACTATAATTATTTGTTAATTAAACTTTGATTAAAAATTAATCATTCCTTAATTGGTTATTAATTAACCCTTAATTTATAATTAATTAACCTTAATTAATTCTTAATTAACTTAATTAATTCTTAATTAATCACAAATTAATCAATCTTAATTACATAATTAATTATTCATTAATTAACCTTACTTATTTAATTAATTAAAAATTAATAAATCTTGATTACTTAATTAATTATTAATTAATTATTTCTAATTATCAAATTAATTACAATTAATTAATCCTTAATTATTTAATTAATTAAGCCTTAATCATTATTTAATTAACTATTAATTATAATTTAATTAATGCTTTATTAATTAATTAATTAACCCAAATCATTTAATTAATTTATTCTTAATCCCCAATTAATTATTCACAAATCATTTAATTAATTAATTACTAATCACTTATTAATTAATCTTTAAATTAATCAAATCATAATTAATTAAACCTTAACAAATTAATTAAATTAAATTAATTAATTATTTCCCAATTTAATTACTAATAATTAAAGTAACTTTAATTACACATTTAATTATCTTCCAATAAATCAATTTCATTAATCCTTGATAATTCTTGCATATTTAACATTCAACTTATTAAGCTAATTAAATTTTTAAAAATGTAAACCCATTACAAAACTGCAACTAACATTATTTGAATCACTTTTGGAATCAAATGTTTAAATATTTTAAAATGTAGCAAAATAAAAAGTGTTTGAGAATTTAAACTTAAACAAAAATTTAGTTTTAAAACAAGTTTATTTTCGTGTACTGTTAACTCGACCATTACTAAATATCTCACCCTATACACAATTCCTTTTCTTCCCCTTGTCTCCCTGAACCAACCCAAACATGAGCAACTGCATATATACAAACCAGAGCTATCACTCACGAACTACGCATCCAAACTGGAGCAAACTCGTGAGATTCACGGCACAGACTCGAGCATCACTTCGAGTAAAAAAACCAAAAGCCCTGAACCCATCTTCCCCGATACAGCCCTACCGCGTGCACGTGCACCGTGCTCCGGCACCCTCGCCACCACCGCCGATTATCTGCGCAAACCCCAAATCCATCAACGACCCAAAATCCAAACCCAGAAATCGAATTCGTGAACTCAAGCAAAAATTCATTGTTCGAGCCAAAAATTCAAACTGCAGTTGCTTGGAAGAATCCCCTCGTCCACGATCATCTCACCAAACTCCGGCACCAAACTACGGCCACGAGTACGCGACGTCCCCACGCAACTCCTTCCCAAACCACGAGAAGCTCGGTCACTCCAATAATTCTCACGATCACTTTTTCAAACTCGAAGGTACATAGCTTCTTAAACCCTACAATCCCAAATTCCTCTTTCTCTGATGATTTATAAATTCGATTTGCATTTTACTAGAGATAATCATCATCATACAAAGCTTCATTTTTAATTTCAGAAGCTACAATCAATCCATACTCAAGAATTTTACAAAAGCCCCAATTACAGTTTTCTTAAAAATTCGAATTCAATATCAAGTTTTAATTTCTGTTTCCAATCTTAAAATTCATGGCATGCATTATAGATTCCAGATTGAATCGTATTTCATTCAATTTCAAACTAAATTTGCATGATTAAATTTCCTTGGTTCTACTGCATATTTTGTTTCTGCAGTTTTCTTTATTACAGTTTCATTTGAACATCTTTTCTCTTTTTATCTTAATTTATATTAAATCAACTTCTGTATTGAGGATTCCTACTCAACAATACATTACTGCATATAAATTTAAAGAATTTAATTTGATTTCTTTGAATCTTTGAACAAACAGAGAAGTATTAGATGCATTCAAGACATGCACAGGTATAATTAAAACAAGTAAACAAATAACTTACAAATATAAACATGCAAGCAATTTCCAGAATGACATTCACATGCAACATAGTTTCATACTTAAATTTTTTAATTTAGAATTTACTCACCTGTTTACTTGTTGAGATTCAAACTGCTGGAATAAAATATGTGAACTGCAGGCCTTAAAAAAAACTGAACCACTTGATGTTGTTTGCAACAGAGCTCACAATCTCATTTATATTCACAGTCACATAATTGAAAACTGTAAACAATATTTCACAAACCAATTAACATGCAAGCATTCATTACTAACATTCAACAACAACTTTTATATTTAAAGTTTAAATTAAGATTTACTCACCCTGTATTTTTCTCTGATGAGGATTCAAATTTTGCAGGAACAGATTTGTAAATTACAGGTCTTTTGAAAACAGAAAATTTGGTGCTTAAATCTTGAATGAACTGATGCTACTTTGATTGTTGCAGAGATTTGTGGAAAACGCAGGGTTAAGCTTGCAGATTTTTGATTTTGAAAAAGGTTTGCATATTTTGTTCAAATTGGTTGAAGAGGTGGATTTGGTTTGTAGATTAAAGCATGTATTTCATTTCGGTTGTAGTGTGGATTTTTAAAGAGTTTCAGTTTTTCCTTTCTTTCTTGTTAATGGAGGATGTAAAAGCTTCTTTTTGCTAAAATGAGACAATATGCATGCATTGTTTGTTTTATAAAATTTTAAAGAAAATAAAATCATATTATGACACTTGTCACAAAATGGCCTATATTCCTAACACATGTTTTATAAATAGGCTTAGATGTTAACATGTGTTTATTTCATGCAAAAATAAAATTTAGATATTTACTTTATTGATTTTCTTTTATATGTTTATATTTTAAATCCTTAGGAAATCAATTTCCCTTTTAGAAATGAATATATACAAATGTTATAACATAGTTAAAATTATGAGAATATTACTTTACACTCAAAATAAAATTTAGAATAGAAATTTACATATTTTAAATCTTTTAATATATCAATTAAATCACAAATTGAATTCTAAAAAGCCAATTTAAGATCAAATTTGTTATGAATAAAATCTTAATACATTCATTTCCTTATATTAGTTTTTTTTTTAATTGAAATAAATTTATATTTACACTTCATTTATTTGTTGTTGAATAAAATAACAAATTTATCAATTTGAATTAATTTATTATATAGATTATCATATTTAAATTTGGGTTGAAATTCCGGGATATCACACTTATTTTAAAAAAAACATCTCAATTTATAAGCTTATAACCTATCTCATCAGGATTTTCAATTCAAATAAGGATTCAGGATTTTTAACACCCGGCTTTTGGTTTTCAAAACATTTTGAAATCACCATTATCTCAAAATCACACTACCCAAATTTTTAAACATATTATCGTTTTTACTCCTGACAAATTTCCTTTGAAAAAAACAAAACTAGTTCTTCTGAATAAATCAATTTGGCAGCAATCCGTCACTTAAAAACTTGAAAATGAACATCGATGATGCTGTAGTCATCACCGAAGTTATTTTCCAGTGACTGAAGTAAGCTCAATGCTATGCCCCTTTCCAAAATTTATTTGAAAAAATTTCCTTTCAAAAATACTTCCAAAATAATAATGCTATTATTTATCTTCAAAATACTTCAAAAAAACACTTCCAAAATCTCCGGGATTTTAAATTTACAGATTTGATTTAAATCAAATTTTATGTATAATTCATTTCTATAATTTATGCTCATACAAATTTCCATTTGATTATACAAGTCATTCCAACTTTTTTATAATCTTATTTGTTTAAGAAATTATCATCCAAACATCTAAGTTATATAACAATTTAAGAAAATATTTCTTTTATATCAAAATATATTCTAGTGTAAAATTATTTCATTTACCCGCTTTTGAAAACAATATTGTGTCGAATTGTTCTATCAAAGTTTTAGAAACTTCTTCGATACAGTTGTCTAGATTGTGCCGATGAAGGTTCATGTGCCACTCAATAAATCAATCAACACAATATAAAACCATTTTTATATCCACTAACAAATACGCGCTCATAACTATTAATACGCTCAAACTAATTCTAGAGTGCCACTGACTCTATCTCTATTGAGTAATCCCCACCAGAGCCAAGGTTCTCGCTTAACCTTTCATATCTGATACCACTTTAACAACCCGCAAACTCGTACCCCTTAAGTCAACACTCTTTTCCAACACATCAACTGAAGGTGAACGGAAATACGAACCGTTAGGGTTAAAGAAGAACGAGATAGAAGAAGAGAAAACAAAACAATAATAGAATCTAACCATTGCAGCGGAATAAAATATAATAGATAATAACTTATCTTTACACAAAAGGAAATCTGTTTATACATTACATCATTAGAGTACACATAACACCCAACTGGATTGTAATCATAACATGTCCTCACAAAACTGAATATACAGCCAGTCACATAGCGGTATATTTTAAAAAAGCAAGTACGGAAGAACATATCGTCACCAAGCTCATCTCCTGAGCTCCACAACATCCTTACATATCGTCATCCAGCTCGTCTCCTGAGCTCCACAACATCCTTTCTCGTAACGGCCCACTAATCCATACCCCTTGAGTCAACACTATTCTACATCAATCAATTCAAGGTTGTTGATGGGAAAGAATTTCCCCTTTTCCCATACCCGAAATTATTTATTAGAATTTTAAAATCACTTTAATTCTTATCCAGTTCATTCTTAAATTTATTTAAATTCTCTATGATTATTTTTCTTAAAAATTCATTCTTTAATTCTCTTTCAGAAATCCAATTCTATATATTTTGATAACTCAGCGTACCAAAATATATTCAAGCAAACTATTGCATTCAATATTCCAATATAATTCATCACAGAATATCAAATGATCATAACAGAGAATATTAAATAATCTAAATAAATGTTGAGGAATCCAGTTAGATCCCTCCAACCTGTTTCCCTTCATCCACAGATGTTAGCACAATATAGAATACAAATTCCACTTCGAGGTGGAATATCGCCGTATATGGGATTTTAAATATAATATCACCCGCTATTATGCGGCGCACAGGGTCTCATTCGCTATATAATGCGGAAAATCAATCACTCCAATATATACTATATACTACTATATATAATATAGCACATCCAATCAATTCAATCATTCAACCAATTATTTAAATTAACCATTTAAATTTAAATATAACAAAGATGAGTGAGATTAACTCACCTTAGATTTTTGTTTGGCAATCCAATTCAATGTCGACCATTATCTCCCAATTTGGGACCTTGTATAAATATTTTTACAGTTTATTAATATTCAAAAAACGAAAAATCAATTTCCTTAATATATTGATAAATTGGTTAATTTAAAATGTATATTTATTTTCCTTTAAAACTTCACAAAATAATCTATATCTGATTTTTATTAATTACGAATCAATCGAACAATTAAATTTCTAGTGGATAATTTTCAATTAACCAATGATTTCATTTTAAACTAATAAATTTGATTTTTAAACTAACTTCCTTTTTAAATAGTCTTTGGTAACTAAAATAATTAACAAGTTAATCACCATATATATACATACATGGAAATTGATGGTTAGTTTAAAGTATATTTTTCTTAAATCCATATATGTATCAAACCCGGTTAGTATCTATAAGCGAAGAAAGATATCTTTGTGTATATACACACACACACATATACATAGCCATTTCAATTATTAAAAAAACAGTTATTAACCCTTGCTGAAATTTCTAATAAGTGAAATAATGATCTCTATTTAAATTTGAAGATTCAAACTTGAATAATCATTGTATTTAAAATGATTTAAGGATTAAATTACCTTAATTCGACTGGAAGACAAAATCAACAGCTCTACACAAAAGCTACAAAGGAGATCGCCGACCCTGTTGCTTACCCTACCCCTGGACAGCGTCGCCACCTCCTCCCAGGCTTGCGTGAACTTCAACCTACCATTGCTTCGCCTCCGTGAAGCAAACACAAGCTCGGGCTCAAAAAGACGAAGCCCACCCAATTAACTAGAACCCTAAATCGACGATCCCTCAAAAATCTCAGTCCAAAGCCGCCTTCTCCATCATCACAATTCGCCAACGACCCCGCTAGTCTACCACTTATCCTCCTTACTACAATTGAAACACCACCTCCTCCAACTGAACGCGGTCCAAACACTAGAGAGGAGCGCCGATTACTCGTCGATTGCTTTGAATTGGCTTCGTGAATTTGAACGTCGAAGAGATGTTCCATCATCATTTTCCAAATAGAACGAGTATACTTTTTAATCGCGATCCTTCTTTATAAGCGACTGAAGAACTGAAGAGAAGAAAGACGTGATTGATTTTGTATTTCAGTCGCCATTCTTTTTTTTTCTTTCCTTCATGGAATTTCGATATGGGTTTCAAAATAACCGACAGATTACATAAAAAAAGGGAAGCGTGCTCTGAAATGTTGCGTGTTGAGTAGGAAGAAGGAGACAGGATTTGTCGGTTAGGCTTGCATAGGTATTGGATAGGGTGGCTAAGATGAAGAGTGGTTGCTGATGGGAAAGAATTTCAACTGAAGTTGACTAAGCAATATAAATTTTTATATAGTAATTTAAATTCAAATTGTCCCGATAAATGCAACTTAAAATTTTGAACTCCTATCGAGGAGTGCCGCTAGGCATTTATAATGTTAAATCCCTATTTCAAACACTATGGCAAAGGTTTCGAGTCCTAATTCGATCGTATGGAGAAGATAGCTTTTTTGCACTCAGTCATTATATTAAATTTTTGATATAAATTCAGCGTGTTTATATATTTTACGCTCACAAAACAATTCCAAACACTACGAAAATGGAAATTCAATAATAATATAATGTTACGGATCCAATGGAACTGGTTTCATCGAATTCCAAGACTCTGCCTCGGAAGGCTGTTTTTAAATATCAATTTAAATGATATATTTTCAAAACTTAACAAAACACTTCCAAATTTAATTTTAACACTTTTACTATCTTCAGTACTATCAATATAAATTTTACAAGCCTTCCAATTATTTTTAACAGGCTTAAAATCCGGATTCAACATTTACCCAACTTCAAATTATTTAATTTAATAATTAAATTACCTAATAAATGGTGATATTTCAATTCAACTTAAAAATCAACCTTTAAACATTTAAAATCAATTTAATATTCTGATTTCAAACATTCGAAAATTCCGGATCGTCACATTCCCCCCTTAAAAGAATTTCGTCCCCAAAATTGCTAGTTAAGCAGAATGATCCAATACCCATTACTAGTTTTCTAAAACCAAACAGTTTTATCAACTTGCCATAGCATATCCTTTATCGAAGACCCACTATTACTTCAACCAACTTCCCAAAACCTTCCATAGTTTCCGACAACATTATTTACTTTTTTTATTCAAATTCAAATTTAAATGATCAAAACTTGCTCAAAAAATTCTAACTCTCTAAATTTCCGAAATTTTTGCCAGTGTCTCCTTTGCTCGGCAGCTCGGTACAACTACAAAATGCCTCTACGGGCTCCCAAATTCCAAAAGAAAACAAAAGGCAAAGTGGCTAGATCAAAAACCCAATCAAATTTCATATAGAAATTTAAACATATACTTTTTATCGAGAAATTCAAATTTATCTTCTAAAATCAAAAATCCCAATTTTCCCACTTGCTTTTTAATCCCAATTTTCCCACTATCGTCCACCTGACTTCCTAGTATGGACTCAGATCTGGTTTCTTGATTAGAAACCGTCATTCTCCTTGCATAGTCATAACTATGATAGAGAATTTCCAGAATGAATCAAAATCCATATCCAGGGCTCGCCGTCGAAAATCGAGTGATCCTAACTCGGATCGGTATAACTCTCTCGAAATTCTATGCTCGAATCTGGATCAAATTGCTATGCGAGTAAAATAATATACGTACATCCTACGCATTTATCTCAATTGATTATCAACTATATCAATACTCTTCTTATTCATATTTAATTGATTTCGATTCACTTATCAATGCTTATCATTTTGCATATTTTTATTAAATCTTCACTCAAATGCTTATTCAATATATTTTCCCAACACCCATATTACTTAAGAATCTCACCAATTCTTCTTAAGTTCACTAAATGTGTTTTATACGCTTCTTATATTTATTTTCACTTCACCACTTTAGTTTATATCTATTCCTATTCAAATTGGTTCTCCCATTTCCATATGAATTCAATTTTCTTCAACTCTGAATATTGAATTTTGTCTTCCATTTAAAACTGATTCATATTATTGTAAGTTAGTTTCATCCATTAATTTATTTCAATTTCCAATTTGAAATCGTTTTATCGCTAACAAAAATTTCCCAAAAATTTTCCAACTGCCAAAATTTTCGTAATTTTTTGGCAGATTCTCCTTTGTATGGAGGAGCTTTTGTAATTTAACAAGAGATATAAATATACATACATCGACCCACCCGGTCGGAAAAACAAAAACAATTTATATTTCCTATTTTTATTGCATAGGCATACCTTTATTTCGCATTTTTAAGCAAGCTGCTTATCATTTTAGCAACCCGCGCGACCAAAATCCAGCAAAACGGTCATCCGGTACCTGTACTTACTCAATTTGAATATGTAAGTGCCATATATAGGAAATTTATTTACATTTCACCCAATTTCAATAGCTAACACATGGATTTCACAAATCATACCTACCAAACAGCACTTAAAAGTAATTAATATGGTTCCAATCACCAATTCAATTGCTTTCACTCTCTTTTCTTACCCTTGCATTCACTTTAAATGATGTACAACTCACTTACTTACCTTCAATTCATTTATAATTCCAAACAACTCATATTCATATCAATTTATTCCAAAATTCTATTATATTTGATTCCACAAATTTATAGAATTTTATTAAATCTTGTTTACATCAAACGACAATAATTTCTATGCAATTTCGATGATATTTACCTAATGGCATATCCATTTTAGTTTTTAACTACTTCCAATCTATTCCAACTCAATTTTCATTTAATTCATTTCCATTTTAACTTACATTGTATTTTATTTCGTATTTGTATCTAATTTTATCTAGCTCAACATATTTCATGCTTCTATATTACTAACCATTTCCAAATTAAATTCCATTCCATTTAATTCAATATTTGACGTTTTAACCTTCCAAAAATAACTTAACATAATTTTCTTGAATCCAATCTATTTTATAATTCAAGATTTGGATTTTTATTCATTTTTTAATATTCAAAACATTTTTATTTTGGCTTATTTATTTTACTTTTAAGTTTTATAAGTTACAACTTGTCTATATCCATACTTTCATCCATTACAAGCAATCCCGATCACATTTTACTTTTTAATTCGGGATTATACGTTTAATTTAGCCAAGTATATCTTTTTATTCAAATTTTTAACTTTTATCAACCTTCCCACTTATTTTAATCTAACTCTTCTTAAGTTAAACTTCTATTTTAAACAAATTTCAAACTTATATAGTTACCAAATTTATTCTTTATGCATTTCAAACCAACGCCAGAGTTTAAACCATTACTAAAATGTTCAACGCTCGATTTTAAAATATATATATATATATATATATATATATATATATATATATATAAATTAAACTATCCCTTTTTATTTCCAAAATTAAACCCAATTTCGCAAACAAACATTAATCCAAAACATCCAGGTAGCAATCCCCTCTTGGAAACTCGAAAATGAACACAAATGATGTCGCGATCATCATCGGAATTATTTCCCAGCAACCGAAATGAGTTCAATGCTTTTATCACTTTAAAATCCCCCTCAACTATTCCAAACTCTCCAGAGTTCAAATCCAATTCAAAATTTTTTTTCCCGAAATTCCCATTTCGAAATCCGTCCAAAACATTACTCTTGAACTTTCATTACAATTTATATCCAAATATTTCTCTGAATTTTTTTATTTTGTTAATGAATTTATTCCTTAACCTTTGGTTAAAATTTTAATTCTTTATTCAACTTTCACTTAACAATGATAATAATTTAATATCATCATCTTCTAACAACCAAGCAACCATATATTACCGTAATAATTTACGGAAAATTATTTCTTTTATATACAAAAATAATTTGGGTAAAATTATTTCATTTACCCTATTTTAAAACAATACTTTGTTGAACTATTATGTACAAGGGTTTAGAGATCCCTATGAATAACGTTAATTACTCGTATTGACCAGAATCCATAAACTACTCAATAAACCAATCAACACAATATAAAATCATTTTATATTCACTAACAAATATGCGCTCGTATCTATTAATATATTCAAACTCATTCTAGAGTACTATGGACTCTATTTCAATGAGTGATCCCCACCAGAGCTAAGGTTATCACCAGCTCTGATACCACTGTAATGGCCCACTAATCCGTACCCCTTGAGTCAACACTATTCTGCATCAATCAACTCAAGGTGAACAGAAATACGAACCATTTGGGTTAAAGAAGAAGAGATAGAAGGAGAAAATAGAAAACAACATTAGAATCTAACCATTGCAGCAGAATAAAATATAATAGATAATACTAATCTTTACACAAAAGCAAATATATCTGTTATTACATTACATCATCAGAGTATACATAACATACAGCTGGACAGTAATCATAACCAGTCCTCACAATCTGAATATACAGCTAATCAACACAGCGGAATATCTAAAACAAGTACGTATCGCCATCCAGCTCCACAACATCCTTTCCTGTAATCTATAATACTTGGTCTAACCCGAGCATTATAGTTAAAAAACACTCGAGTCAGTCTGGAAAACCAGTGTGAGAAAATCACACTCAATTTGATTATTAAAATTCCAAAATTCTCTTGAAACAAAGGCATCTCGTAAGACCACGCCACAAATAAACATGTCGGGTTTTTACCTTACGATGGCTAAAACACTTTTTATTAAATTTCTCTGATATTATAGTAGTATTTATAGAAAGTAAAATAGAATCTAGCTGAAATGCTTGCATCTCACGTTTCAGCAATTATTGGGCATAATCAAAACCGTACGGGCGCGTAGGGAAAATGGATTTCCAACTAATGACTAGGCACAGGGGTACTATCTGTCATGGTACCTGGTCTAGATTAGCATACCGAGGATCACCCTGACCCCCACAACCGGGACTACCCCTTACTGGATAATCCCTAGTAAGATCACCCCACGGTTGGGATCAGCAACAGCACCACTAAGCCAAATAAAAAGGGACATCTAGACCGGGATGACCTCACCTAATGGGCTCTACCCACCAAGCCTTGCTGCTTAACCCATGATTTTCATTCATTCCCGGTCGACGAGGCTCGAGGCTAAGCGTTACCATTTAGAAAATATCCCTTAGTATGCTCATCGCCCACCTGACGATGTTCTGAAAGCATTCATCCATACAAGTCCATCCCGGGTTCGAACGGAACCAAAGGCACTACTCCTACTACATCCATTTTGTAATCATTCTCAGGATTAGTAGCAACTAGCCCTTGCACTCGAAACGATTAGCGCATTGTCCAATATTGATAGTCCGTTTTGTAACTATCAATTAACATTCACAAACAACCATCAAACAATAGATAATTTCTCCAAATTGTTTATTAATCTCAAAATATCTTTACATGATATATTTCCATTTTCAAACCTTTTGAAAATAGTTTTCAAACCACACTTTTCTCATGAGATAAATTTCCAAATATTTATTTCCACTGAAAGCACCAAGCACAAAAACTCAAGATTTTTAAATTAATTTAAAACGCTTTATTATGAAATATACTTTAAAACATTTAAATTGAGAACTACTTCAATACTTTATTAAAACTAAATACTTTAAGAATATTTAAAATGAGGTTACTTTATAAAATATAAAACTAGATTTCCTCCTTTTAAATCAAAATACCAAGTCCTTTTTAAATAATTACTACGGTAATAGATTTGAAAAATACTTACTTTAGAGTTTAAATATTTTAGAAATAAGAAATTTTTCAAAACATGCTTTTTAAAACAACATTAAAACTTTTAACTTATATTTAAAAATATACTTTGAAAACTTACTTGGCTATCCAGGGAAATATGCTTCTCTTCACGTCCTTTAAAAATAAATCACTATTTAATTGATATATCGCTTCGCTTTTATAAATCCAGTTTATAAATTTCACAGTCACATTCTTCTTTAAATTTCCAATTTCAAACACTTAAATCAATTTCAAATTGATTTCTAATTTACTCCATTTTGAAATAAATTCCTTTACTTACTCATTTATTTCAAAAACCCATTAACTTTAGATTTTATTTCTCCATTTCGATTTAAAATCTTTTAACTGAAACATACCAATTTCTGATTTCCAAAATTCCTTCTTTATCCTTTTAAATAAATTAAAACCTTGAATTTTAAAGTAAATTCTTTATTCCTTTAAATAATATCACTTAAGTTTTATAATTCATTATTTTCTGTTTATTCGAAATCCCTTTTTCCCACACCCGAAATTATTTATTAGAATTTTAAAA
The DNA here is from genome assembly GCA_030765085.1 of Allium cepa. Lineage (NCBI taxonomy): Eukaryota > Viridiplantae > Streptophyta > Magnoliopsida > Asparagales > Amaryllidaceae > Allium > Allium cepa. Next base: position 601,289,645 of record CM060945.1, on the reverse strand, counting down.
TCACTTTAATTCTTATCTAGTTCATTCTTAAATTTATTTAAATTCTCTACGATTATTTTTTTTAAAAATTCACTCTTTTATTTTCTTTCAAAAATCCAATTCTATATATTTTGATAACTCAGCATATATTTTGATAATTCATCATACCGAAATATATTCAAGTAGATTATAGCATTCGATATTCCAATATAATTCATCACAGAATATCAAATAATCCTAACAGAGAATACTAAATAATCTAAATAAATGTTGAGGAATCCAGTTGGATCCCTCGAACCTATTTCACTGCATCCACAGATGTTAGCACAATATAAAATACCAATTCCACTTCGAGGTGGAATATCGTGCTATATGGGATTTCAAATATAATATCACCCACTATTATGCGGCGCATAGGGTCTCAACCGTTATTTAATGCGGGAAATCAATCACTCCAATATATACTATATACTACTATATATAATACAACACATCAAATCAATTCAATCATTCAACCAATTATTTAAATTAACTATTTGAATTTAAATAAAACCAAGATGTGTGAGATTAACTCACCTTAGATTTTTATTTGGAAATCCAATTCCATCTCGACCATTATCTCCCAATTTTGGACCTTGTATAAATATTTATACAATTTATTAATATTTGAAAAAAAGGCAAAATCATTTCCTTAACATATTGATAAATTGGTAAATTTAAAATGTATATTTATTTTCCTTTAAAACTTCACAAAATAATTTATATCTGATTTTTATTAATTTCGAATCAATCGAACAATTAAATTCTAGTGGATTATTTTCAATTAACCAATGATTTCATTTTAAACTAATAAATTTGATTTTTAAACTAACTTCCTTTTTAAATAATCTTTGGTAACTAAAATATTTAACAAGTTAATCACCAATATATATACATACATGGAAATTGATGGTTACGTTAAAGTATATTTTTCTTAAATCCATATATGTATCAAACCCGGTTAGTATCTATAAGTAAAGAAAGACATCTTTTTATATATATATATACGTAACCATAGCCGTTTCAATTTTAAAAAAAAGAGTTTTTAACCCTTGTTGAAATTTCTAATAAGTTAAATAATGAACTCTATTTAAATTTGAAGATTCAAACTTGAATAATCATTGTATTTAAAATGTTTTAAGGGTTATATTACTTTAATTCGACTGGACGCCAAAATCAATAGCTCTGCACAAAAGCTACAAACGAGATCGCGAACCCTACTTCTTACCCTACCATGGACAGCGTCGCCACCTCCTCCCAAGCTTGCGTGAACTTCAACCTACCACTGTTTCGCCTCCGCGAGGCAAACACAAGATCGGGCTCAAACAGACAAAGCCCACCCAATTAACTACAACCTTAAATCGACGATCCCTCATAAATCTCAGTCCAAAGCCACCTTCCCCATCATCACAATTTGCCAGCGAACTCGCTATTCTACCTCTCATCCTCCTTACTACATCGAATCGCCACCTCCTCCAACTAAACGCGGCCCAAACCCTAGAGAGGAGCGTCGATTACTCGTCGATTGCTTTGAATTGGCTTCGTGAATTTGAACGTCGAAGAGATGTTCCATCATCATTTTTCGAGTCGAATGAGTATAATTTTCGATCGCAATCCTTCTTTATAAGCGACTGAAGAATTGAAGAGAAGAAAGACACGATTGATTTTGTATTTCAATCGGCATTCTTCGTTTTCTTTTCTTCGTGGAATTTCGGCATGGGTTTTAAAATACTCGGTAGATTATATAAAAAAGGGAAGCATGCTCTGAAATGTTGCGTGTTGAGTAAGAAGAAGAAGACAGGATTTGTTAGCTAGGCATGCATAGGTATTGGATAGGGTGGTTGAGATGAAGAGTGGTGCATGATGGGAAAGAATTTCAGCTGGAGTTGACTAAGCAACATAAATTTTTATATATTAATTTAAATTCAAATTATCCCGATAAATGCAGCTTAAAATTTCAAATTCCTATCGAGGCGTGTCGCTAGGCGTTTATAATGTTAAATCCCTATTTCGAACACAATGGCAAAGGTTTCGAGTCCTAATAAAATCGTATGGAGAAGATAGCTTTTTTGGACTCAGTCATTATATTAAATTTTCCATATAAATTCTGCGCGTTTATATATCGTACGCTCACAAAACAATTCCAAACATTACGAAAATTGAAATCCGATAATAATATAATATTACGGATCCAATGGAACTAGTTCCGTCGAATTCCGAGACTATGCCTTGGAATGCTGTTTTTAAATATCGATTTAAATGATATATTTTCAAAACTTAACAAAACACTTCCAAATTTAATTTTAACACTTTTACTATCTTCAGTAATATCAATATAAATTTTACAAGCCTTCAAATTATTTTTAACAGGCTTAAACTCCAGTTTCAACATTTTACCCAACTTCAAATTATTTAATTTAACAATTAAATTACACAATAAATGGTGATATTTGAATTCAAGTTAAAAATTAACCTTTGAACATTTAAAATCAATTAAATATTCTGATTTCAAACATCCAAAAATTCCAAGTTGTCACTTTTCATGTAATCAATAATAATCGGCCTGACCCAAGCATTATAAATGAATAACACCCGAGTCAGTCTGGAAATCCAGTGTGAGAAAACACACTCAACTTGGATTATTAAATTTTTCAAAATCCTTTGAAATCAAAAGCATCTCATAAGACTATGCCACAAATAAACATGTTGGGTTTTTACCTTACGATAGCTAAAACATTTTTTTATCAAAATCTTCTGATATTATAGTAGTGTCTATATACAAATACTTATTAAAATAGCTGAAATTGTTACATGATTAAATTGCAGCATATTATCCACATAGTGGGTTCCACAAACAAAAACCGTAAAAGGCACATAAGGAGAATTGATTTCCAACTAATGACTAGGCATTGGGGTACCACCCATCACAGTACGTGGCCTAGATCGCCGTACCGAGGATCCCATCCCAGTCCCCTGCAGCACAAGACCAGAACTACCCTTTACTGGGTAATATCGAGCAAGATCGCCCCGCGGTTGGGATCAGCAACTGCCCACTAAGCCGAATAAAGAGGGACATCCAGATAGGCATGACCTTACCATAGTGGGTGCTATCCACTTAGCCTTGCTGCATATCCCCTGATTTTCAGTCATTCTCGGTTGATGAGGCTCGAGGCTAAGCGTTACCGTTTTAGAACATATCACTTAGAATGCCCGCCGTGCACCTGACGATGTTCCGAAAGCATTCATCCATACAAGTCCCTCCTAGGTTCGAACGAAACCGAAGGCACTACTCCTACTACATCCATTTTGGAATTACCCTTAGGATTAGTAACGACTAGCCCTTGCACTTCACTGCTACATCTTCGACTCCGAACTCGTTTTTCCCACGAAAACATTCAAACCGGATCGAAGTGGTTTTCAGTAAATAAATCCCGATCCCGGTCTCTTCGAAACGATCAACGCATTGGCCAATATTGATAGTCAGTTATTTAACTATCAATTAACATTCTCAAATAACCATCAAACAATAAATAATCTCCCAAATTATTTATTAATCTCAAAATATCTTCGCAAGATATATTTCCACTTTCAACCCTTTTGTAAACAGTTTTCAAACCATCTTCCTTTTTACGGAATAAATTCCCGAAACGTTTTCTATTTCCAGTGAAAATAACCAAGTCCAAATACTTTACATTTTAAAGCAATTTAAAACACTATATTATAAAATATTCTTTAACACATTTAAATTAAAATTTACTTTAATACTTACTCAAAATATATACTTTAAGAATATTTAAATAAAACTACTTTGTACAATGTAAAACTAAATTTCTAACTTTTAAAACATAATACTAAGCCACCTTTAAATAATTACCGCTATAAAAGATAAAACAAATACTTACTTTAGAATTTAGACATGTAGGAATAATAAGTTTTCTAAACATACTGTTAAACAACTTAACACTTTTTACATATACTTGAAAATTGTTTTGAAATCGTAATTGGCTATTCAGGGAAATACACTTCTCTTTCACATTTTTTAAAAATAAATCACTATTTATTCTTAAACAAATTTACCCATTCATTTAATAAATTCCCACCGTGAATTTATTTTTCCAAATATCCACTAATACATTACTTCATTTTTATGAACCCAATTTATAAATTTCTTAGTCCCATCCTTCTTAAAATTCCAATTTCAAACACTTAAATCAGTTTTCAAATTGACTTCCAAATAACTCCATTTTGAAATAATTTCCTTTACCTACTCATTTATTTCAAAACCCATTAACTTCAGATTTTTAATTCTTACTTATGATTCATAATCTTTTAACTGAAAATACCAATTTCATATTTCCTAAATTCCTTCTTTACCCTTTTCAAATAAATTTAAACCTTTAATTTTAAAGTAAATTCTTTATTACTTTAAATAATATCACTTAAGTTTAAAAATTCTTTATTACCATGTTTATTCAGTATCCCTTTTTTCATATTCGGAACTTATTTACTAGAATTTTAAAATCACTTTCATTCTTTTTCAATTCATTCTTCAGTTTATCCCAAATTTTCAATATACAAATTCTGTCTTTTAAATTGTCTTTTCAAAAATCCAATTTATATATTTTTGGTAACTCAGTGCACCTAAATATTTTCTATCAAACATAGCATCCAACAATTCTGTTACTAATATAATTTATCATAGATTAGCAATAACCAAATCATAGAACATTAAAACATTCCAAATAAATTTGAGGAATCCCGTTGGATCCCTCCAACCTGTTTCCCTGCATCCGCAGACCTTAGCAACATATAAAATACTAATTCCACTTCGAGCTGGAATATCGCGGTATATGGGTTTATATAATATCATCCACTATTATGCGGCGCATAGGGTCTCATCCACTACATAATGTGGAAAATCAATCACTCCAATATATACTATATACTACTACATATAATATAGCACATCAAGTCAATTCAATGATTCAACCAGTTATTTAAATTTAACCATTTAAATTTAAATAGAAATCCAGAAGAGTGAGATTAACTCATCATTTATTTTGCTGTTTGCAATCCATTCCAAACGGGCTTGTTATGGTTTAAAACCTTGTATAAACATTATACAATTTATTAATATTCAGATGGAACCATCTTATTATCTTCCTGTAAAAAAGAGAATTATTTCAATACTCAATTTCCATGTAATAAATTCAATTGACTAATGATTTTAATTTAACTATTAATTCCCCTTTGAAACTACATATACATAGATAAAAATAAATTGTATATTTTGAAAAATTTATTTTTAGAAGTTTCTCAAACATTTTAAAATGCCAATATATTTCAATCTCTTTTCATTTCTTTTGAAATCATATACATATGCATATAAAAAAAATTAATCTGTATAGATTCAAAAATCCAATCTTTATAAAAATCGCTATATTTTCAAAAATCTATAATCATTATTATGTTTTCTTATATATATAATAAAATGTGTGTGTGCGTGCGTATTTATATTTATATTATAATTTTCTTTACTGTATATATAAATACCTCTGTTAATATAAATCTATAAATTGAAAAATAGATATTAAATATACCTTACTGAAAATTACTTCCATATCTGCATTTAATTTTTTTCTTTTTTGTATACTTATATAAATTGAAAATAATCTGCATACATTTACAAAAAGAGAAGCCATACCATCGCCGAATCTTACCGTACCCCATCACCATGACATCCCTTTGACCTCGCAGTCCTAGCTCCGCTGCCCTCTACGTGAGCGCACGCGACCCTTAGCCATGCCTTCCCTTGCCACTACTCTCGATCGCTACTCCTCTCCTTCGTTTTCGATTAACTCGTCGCCATTCCCCCCTTCGTGAGAGCCTCCGCCTTCATCGATTACGGCCTAGCCTCTCGAACTCACCACTCTCGCGATTCGATTCCCCTCTTTTCTTTTTGCATGTTCGACAATTTTTTGGATAAGAGCTTGATTTCGTAAAATCGATTTGGTTTCTAAAGAAAAGGGTGAGCGTGATTTCGAAGGGACAAAGGAAGAAAGGGCTTGCTTCGTGTTTTTGAACAGAAGATGTTTACTATTTTTTTAGCGCTGAATGGAATTTGAATTAACGTAAGACGAAAAAGAAGAGCTCGCGAATTTTGTTCGACCATGCCAATTTTCTTTCTTTTGTTCTGAAATAAAGAGAAGACTCCGCTGATATAAAATGTGGAGGAGGGTATTACGTGCTTCAGTTGGAAAGCGGGGACAAGATATGATGCTTACGTGCCACCATCAGTTTTCTACAGTGACAACATAAAGCTCTGATGTGAAGTTTATTTGGCCAGTCCAATAAAATACATTATATTTAAATTTAAATTGCCTTTCGTAGCTTAAAATCTTGTCATCCTATTGAGGCAAGCCGCAAGGCATTTATAATGTTATACCCCTATTTCGAACACAATGGAAAAGGTTTCGTGTCCTAATTCGATCATATGGAGGAGATAGCTTTTTGGACCTTATTATTATACTGAATTCTCGATATGATTTCGGCGCGTTTATATATCGTACACTCAGAAACAACTCCAAACATTACGAAAATTGAATTCCGATAATAATACAATATTACGGACCCAATGGAACTGATTTCGTCGAAATCCGAGATTATGCATCGGAAGGCTATTGTTAACATTTAAAATTGAACGCTAACACCCCGGTGTAAGTAGAGATTAAGTGAAAGCACCACCCGTCAATACGAGAATTAGAAGTAAGTAGAAAAGTCACAGAGAAAGCAGTATAAAGACAACAGTTTCATAGTGGTTCGGCTTCAAGTAAAGCCTACGTCCACTTTATTCTTCTTTATTTGTGAATCAATTACAACTTTACAACAATCTTCAATTACAACAATGATAAGACAAATAGCTAGAACTCCGACGTAGAAGAATTTTATGGATCCATGTCGAATGTGTTAGATTTCCTCTTGAAGTTCGTTGAGATGTCTTTCGTGTTTGAAGTGTCGAGTGAGTCGAGAATTCAGCAGAGTATCGGCGTTCCCAAAAATGAGCCAAAAGATCTTCTTTCAGTTGGAGTAGGCGTGGTATTTATAGAGAGTTTTCTGAATTAGCTCGTAGGTCGTGAGCGACCTAGTGGGAGCGGTTTATGGCTTAACTATGGTGTAGTTAATCACTTCAAACAATCTAGCAAGTCATAGGTCGTGATCGATCTAGGGAGGAAGCGACATAAGGAGTTGCTTCGGTATTGTTTAGGTCGTGAGAGACTTAGGGGAGGATGGTTGGCGACTTAGGGTTGGAAGCGGCCTATAAGCAAGCAGCTTCATTCTGTGATAACTCACTAGGTCGCTGGGTCTTTTAGGTCGCTAGGTCGCTTAGCTACTAGGTCGCTAGGTCGCTTTAGTCATTAGGTCGTTAGGCCGTTAATCTCTTGTACCTTTAGACTTTTAAGTCGCGAAGCCTCTTTGTTGAAACATGTTGTTGCCCTGTGTTGATGATTAGGTCGTTGATAAGCTTACGTCGCTAGGTCGCGATATCTTTAGGTCGCTAGGTCGTTCATACTTTAATTCTTTTAGGTCGCTTATTTCCTTAGGTCGCTGAGCCGTGGAATAGAGGAGTTAACATTTGCCCCTCGAAGTATACGCCTATGCCATAGGTTGTGTGCTTCGACTTAATTTTGCTAGGTCGTGAGCGACCTAAGAGATAAGTTAGCTCGCGTGTCCATTCGCCTTTCTCTTTTCCCTTATATAATCCGCTAAGTCATTTCTTCCTCCATACTTGCTTCAGCCTTCAAAGACACCATTGAAGAAATTTCCAACCTGAACTTATCGGTCACCGATCATCCTTGCAATTTCATCACGTAAGTGAATCCGTTCTCTGTTCAATTCACGACCATCATTAAACCACGAGTTCTAGATTCCCGTCTCTAACCTCTGGTCCAGTTTCATATTTTTATGTTCCATCGTAAACCATGACACGATCGATTTCTGATGGAATTGAGGTGGCTCAATTCCTTTTTGGGTGATCCTTGATGATTTTAGGGAATTGAGGTGGCTCAATTCGTTTTTGGGTGACCCTTGATGATTTGAGGAGGAGATGATGGATTATAGTGCCTTGAGTTAACTGGTCGGTGAGCCTGGAGGATGTGAGATGGTTCTTAATGGGTTGATGGGTTATTGATTCCAGTTGAATTGTTGCGCTTCTGGTGATTGTGAGGTGATGGACACGTGGCTGCATTCGAGTGGAGGACAGGCCCTGGGCCTATCGGTTAAACCGTGAATCATACGACCTGTCATACTTGCGACCTATCATACTTGCGACTTATCATACTTGCGACCTTTCATACTTGCGACCTATCATACTTGTGACCCATCTTCCTATGACTTATGCTCTAGGTCGCGTGTGTGCTCGAGTGACCTAATACTTAGCCAAATTTGCACTGCCTTTTCCATGAAACTTTAAAGCAGAGCGACCTAGAAGATTGATGACTTAACCTCTTGCGGCATAGGTCGTAGGTCGCGTATGCATTTGAACGACCTAGAACCTAGGATTTTGCATTGCTGAATTGAATTCCCAACTTGAACTGCCGAGATAACATTTCTGAACTTGTTGCACTCATTTACAGATCTCATTAACTTTAACGCTAATAACCTGTTAAATACAACATTTGCAGAAAAATGGGATGAATATACTGTCACCGATCGCCCACATCGAATGACAGATTAGTCGATAAAAGACAATCAACTTAAAGAAATTATATGAAATGCTGTGAATGGACAAACTCAACTAAAGTATTAAAGCAAAGCAATGTTAATCAATTAAAACTGATTTGTTTGCATCAACGCTGCACTTGTATTTGGACTTAAAACAACAAGCCCTGAAACTTTATAATTGACAAATGCCTGTTAATTAAATTTCAGTTATATTTTCTTATTGTTTTGTTAGTTTTACACAACACTTCACACATTTAGGAAACGTGCACCTTCATATTTGAATATCCAGTGGACTGAAGGGGTCTTCCCGATAGCCAACCCATTGGACAATCCTCCGGAAAGAACTCCAACTACCCTGAGTCAGCGGGCGTTCAACCAACTACTTATTCAGTTTGGTATTGCTGAAGCAGACGCTTTACTTCCCGGGCCAAACGATACTGCTGATAGCCACCTCTTGGTTTTTTCTCCGTCAATTGCCAAATGTGCCTATGTAATGTGATTCCTCCCTTTAATGACTTTCTTCAACGACTCCTTCTCCGATTAACCATCTCCCCATTCCAACTGCATCCCAATGGCCATGCCATCCTAATGGGACTTTGTGTGCCATTCAGGAGGACACTTGATCGTCTTCCGAGTTTTGAAGAAATCTGTTACTTGTGCACATTTGCAAAAAACAAAGATCATCCCTCTATCACACTCGTGAGAAGCGCTAGGAACTGTAGATTGATCGTCGATCTTCCGAAAAGCGCCCACGGGTTCTTAAATCAATTCTTCTTCGTTCGTCGCCCTCCAGGATTTTACGCCATCTGGAGAATAGGAAGTAAGATTGCTCACTCCCACTTTTTCCATTTGAGCTTTTCGAGATCCGAGTTGCTAAGTGCTAACTTCATTCTTTTCTTTTACAGCACTTCCTCCTCTCTCTACAGATCCCGTCCACAAGCCGACTTTTGAAAGATTAAGTCCTGTGGCGGTTGAGGAAAGAAGCATTAAATCTTTGCTGAAAGATGAATTTATTCACCAATACGGACTTCTGCACCCTTCCCATTCTACTCAACCTCATGAAGTCCTTGATTCCCCAGTAGAGACATCGGATGCCCCGGTTTCCGTCGGAGAACTTACACTGAAAGAACCTACTGGTGAGGCTTCATTGGTAAAGTGTTCAGCTTCAATTAATGTTGTGGGGCCATCCGGCAAACTTGTACTTGCCCCGGTCATCGAAGAATAGGAACCTCCCCAACAATCCGGGAAATCCGGTGGCGAAGGAACTGAAAGAACGAGTCCCGCCAAGCACAGCGGTGATGATACTTTTGAGGGGTTGAGCGACCTGATGATTACTTCATAGGAGCTTTTTAAAGATGATCCTATCACTGCTAAAGTTACTTCTCCCGCAGTTGAAGCGACATCCGTCCTGCAACAGACTCCATCAGCCAAGAGTTGGCACTAGCTGTAAAATCCTTCATCACCCCCCAACCAAGGAGTGGTTCGTAGTTTGACGCGCGTAGTTTGCACGCTAAACACACTTAGGACTTTTCAGCACTTATATGCATTCAACTTTCTTGCTTTGAAGATTTCTGAATTTATCTTTTCTTCATTTTCAGGTTCTCCAATGGGACGAAGTGGCTCCTACCATGATGATTTCCAGTATTATGGGAGGCGCGACTCTTATGACCCCAAGAGGTATCTTCCTGCCTCCTGGGAAACCGACGAAGAAAGAGCTGCGAGGAAAGCTCATGAGAAGTGTGCTTATGAAGAACGTTATGGGAGAAGGGACAAAGGACATGATTCTTCCCAGAGAGAGGATGATTCTCACAAGCGAAAATCCCATGATGATAAAGGAAAAAGCCATGTTGCTGAAGATCCGAGTAAACGGACCAAACTTGGTGAAAAACTGACATCTGAAATTTCTGAAAAGCCCGCTGCTCCCGTCTCATTGGAAATTCCTTCCAGCTCTCCCGCCCTTCAAAGAGCTGATATTCAAACAATCATAAGTAGGCCCCCGTATCAAGTTTGACAGGGACCGGCAACTCTTCAAAGTCAGTTTCCGCAATAGTGCTTAAAGGGAGTGCATTTCGATCTTGACTTGGTCCCAATCGATAAGCAAGCCATGATGCGAAATCTTGATCCCGTCAAACTCGATATCGGGAGAATGTCTGGTTGGCAGAAACTTGTTGACGAGCTTCAAAGAGTAAACTGCGCAAATCTCGAAGCCATGCTGACTATGGAAAATGACAAATCCGAGTGGCAGAAAACACTTGATCAGCATAATGCCGAGATGAAGAGCATCGCTGCTTATAATGAGAAGCTTGAAGCGGAAGTTGAAAAACTGAAAGAAGAACTCGCCACTTCTTCCACTTCCTATTCCCAAAGAGAAGAAGTGCTTCAAAAACAGGTGAGAGATGCTCACGCTGCACAAAGAGATACTAAAGCTAAATTTGAAGCACAGCAGCAAGTTGTGGAAAGCTACCGAGCTGACGTTGCTCAGCTGCGAGAAAAAACCAACTCCTAGAACTTGGAAATTGAACTGCTAAAAGCTCGACTTTCTGAAGCTGAAAAAGAGCGTGATGAAAGCTATTGCCGGCAAAGCAGCAGCCGAAGAATCTCATATGGCAACCAAAACCGAAGTCAGCTCCACTCTATTCGAGTTTTACATTCATAATGTTCTAGGGCGCGGTAGCCTTAAATTTTTGGGATCGGAGTAGGAAATCGGTTTGGACGAAGTGTGGGAAGCCGCAATTGATATGCTTGGAGGAGCTGGATATGCTGAAGTAGATTTAATGGCACATTATCTAGATGATGATGCATGTGCTGCTCTTGCCAGGGGAAAGGAGCAACCCGCCAAAGAGAGAGCCGAAATGGTAGAAGGAGAGCAATTAGGGAAGGCAACTTCAACCGACCCAGTTCAACCTTCGGTTTCAGCCGACATCGATATTGTTGGCTCCAGTTCCCATTTTACACCTCCTTCTCAAGCTGTTATTGAAAGTGCAACCGCCCGCACTGGAGATGAGACTCAAGAAAGCACTGAGGCGCAGGGCTTTGAAGTTGACATAGTAAAGCCTACTTCTACAGGTAACCTCAATGCTGATCTTGCTCAAGTGGAGTGCTTGTTTACTTCACATGAGCTTGATGAACTTTTTGATTATTATTTAATTATTGACGCTCCGCTTTCTCCTCTTTTTATGAGATATACTGACTCTAACTTCTCTCCTCCTGTAGTGAAAGCGCCAAGTGTTGTTCAACCTTCCCCTCTTCCAGCTATTTCCTCTCCGCCTCTTCAGATTACTCCCCCTTCCGTTTCTCAACCTGGGTCACAAGAGGAGCAGATAGAAGCTCTTCAAGGCTTGGATGACCCGGTCGCTTCTCAAGAACTGAAGGCCGAAGAACTTGAAGAAGGCGAAAGAACCACGGAGCAAACTATTTCTGATGACATAAAGTTGTATGCACTTTTCACTACGGGCAGTGAGTCTTCTTCAAGGAAGAAGGGGAAGCGTGGAGTCTCAAAGAAAAGGAGAGAAGCTTCTGCTGGCGAAGAAAAAGCTGAAGAAAGTCCAATTACACCGCTTTCTCTTTCTTCCCCTACTCTCATAAGCCGACCCAAAAAGTTAATCATCCGGCCAGGCGAAGGCTCGAAAGGTGGCAGGAAGAAGAAGTGATGGGTTTCAGACTTATGCTTTTCGTCTCGTTTTTTTGCTTTTTTGCTTGTATATATAAAGATTTGTGTTGACCGGAGATTGTGCGGGTACCAGTCCCCGGCTTCTTTTGTTTTGAAACCTGCACATGCATAAATTTTTTATAGCATGGAATAAAATGATTCTTTTACTTGTACAAACTTCTGTATGTATTTGAGAATGAATTTATTCTTCTTTTTCGTACAAGTTTATTTATTTTCTCTGTGTGATGTTTCACGTTGGCAAAACATTGGAGAACAACTCTTCTGTTTTGAGATGACTTGTACTCTTTTTTTAGAGAACAACTTTTCCATTCGAAGGAGGTTTCAATCTTTACTTTATAGAATAATTTTTCCATTTTAAGGAAATATTTTTCTGATTTAGTAAAATGCGCCTCGTATTGGAGAAGTCATCTCTTTCTTTCTTTCTCTTTTTTTTATGGAGAAGTTGTTACACTTCACTTTCGGAGAAAGTCACTTTTATTTTTGGCAAGTGGATTTTCCGACATGGTAAAGTGGGCCTCCGAAAAAGGGCTTCAACCTGTTTGTGCCTCCGAAGAGGGCTTTTGTTTGATTGTGCCTCTGGGAGGAGGATTTTTTTTGTGTGTGCCTATGGGGAGAGGGCTTTTGTTTTTTACCTGTATGCGGGGAAGCGGGCCTCCGAAGTGGGCTTCTTGTTTCTGCCTCAGGGGAGAGGCTTTTGTTTTTTCCCTGTTCGTTGGGAAGCAGGCTTCCGAAGAGGGCTTTTCACATTTCGACTCGTGTTAATTTTTATTTCAGATCGCGGTGAAATGTGTGCCTCCGAATAGGTCTTTTAGCATTTCAACTCTGGTGAAATGGGCCTCCGAAGAGGGCCCTTCACATTCCAACACTTGTGAAGTTTTATTTCTGATCTCGGTGGAATGCGTGCCTTCGAGTAGGGCTTTTGCTTGGAAGTTTCTTTCTCATGGTTGGATGGATTCACAGGGCAGACACAAGTTACTTGGATGTTTGTTTGCACAAACTTTCTCAGCTAGTTAACGAGTGCCTTGTGCCACAGGTCATTCCACCAATCTTTTTTGGTTGAAAAAGAGAACTTTCTTTTTCTAGCAAGTCCCATTAGAGGTCTTTATCCTCCGAAGAGTTTTGCCTCCGAAGAGGGCTTGTGCCTCCGAAGAGGTCTTTTGCTATTTCCTGCCTGCTCACCCATGTCTTTTCGCCATTTTCTCATATCAGCAGTTACCTGTTATCATTTTCAAGCACACATTCCTTTCTTTTGCAAGTAGTTTATTTTATCCAAAGAAGTCTACTTCATTGTTAGATGAGCTTGCAGGGGCAGACATAAGCTAATTAATCGGATGTTCATTTGCACAAACGATCACAAGTAGTTAAGAAGGGTACACCTCCGGTGGAATCACTAACAGTTTGCTTGAAGCACTCCTCATATAGGATTTGAGTCTAGAATTTTTGTGGCTGAACATTCATTTGTTGATTGATGTCAGGGATCGCTTGGTCATGTGATGGGTAAGCTTTGTATTAATGGCCTACAATATTAAATCGACATTTTAGCAATACAATTAAAGTACTTTATATATCGAAATAAAACAGGCAGTTTATAATCGTAGAGAACACAAGATTTATAGTGGTTCGGCCGAGAACTGGGCCTACATCCACTTTATAGTTCTTATTATTCACTTGCACTGGCTTTACAATGGCTTTCAATACAAGAATCATACATCCACAATTCTTTTACAGTATTTCAGTAAAGCATTTAAGTAAAATATGGGCGCAAGTGATTGTTGTTCCAAGCTCTTGGAATTGGATCTCCTTCGACAGTTGTCAGTTTGAACGTGCCATCAAGAAGTTTTTTGCCTATGACATATGGCCCTTCCCAGTTTGGCGCAAACACTCATGTTGCTGTCATGACCCTTTTCAAGACTAGATCTCCAATCTCAAAGCTGCATTGGCGAACTTTAGAATTAAAGTGCCTGGCAATTCTTTGCTGATGGGCTGCAATTCTGAGCTGAGCCTCTTCCCTTTTTTCATCAAGGAAGTCAAGTGCTTCAAGTTGCAACTCTTCGTTCTCAGCTTTGTTGAAATGAATTCTTCTATGTGAAGGGACTTCTATTTCCACCGGAATCATTGCTTCTGATCCATATGCCAATGAAAATGGAGTGTGCCCAGTCGCAGTTTTGTACGTAGTCCTATATGCCCATAGTGCTAGTGGTAGCTTATCGACCCAACCACCATTCGCTTTTTCCAGTTGTTTTTTGATGGTTGATTTGATAATTTTGTTTATTTCTTCCACTTGCCTGTTTGCCTGTAGATGAGCCACGGCTGAGAAGCTTTTTTGGATCTTGAATCGCTTGCAAAAAACTCGGAACCTATCACTTTCGAATTGGGTTACATTGTCTGTGATTATCTTTTGAGGCACACCATATCTGCAAATGATATTCTTAGTTACAAAGTTTATCATCTTTTTAGAGGTAATAGTAGCTAATGGTTTAGATTCAGCCCATTTAGTAAAATAATCAACAACAACAATAACATATCTGATTCCGGACTTGGCGGTTGGCAAAGGCCCGATGAGATCTATTTCCCAAATAGCAAATGGCCATGGACTGACCATCTGTGTTATCTCGGTAGAAGGTGCTCTTGGGATTTTTGCAAATCTCTGCCATCGGTCACATTTTCGGGCATAGCTTGCAGCATCACGATTAATATTTGGCCCAAAAAACCCATAACGGAGAATTTTCTTTGCTAGAGTTTGGCCACCTGAATGATCTCCACACTCTCCTCCATGTACTTCAGCTAGAATTGTCTTAGCTTCTTCCTTGGTCACACATTGGAGTAATGGCATTGAGAATCCCCGCTTGTACAATCGGCCATCTTGAATTATATATCTGGAGGCTTTTCTTAGCAACTTCCATCATTCTTTCGAATTTTCTGGTAGAGAACTGTTGAGCAGATATTCCATTATCGGAGTCATCCATGATTCTTGCTCTTGAGATATAGTCATGATCCAGTCAATATCCATCTCATCAGTGCTTGGAGTTGACAGGACTTCCACAGGAACTAATCCCAATAATTGAGCTTCACCGGTGCTTGCGTACTTTCGGAGTACATGATTTATCATATAATGGTCAAGATCATAGAGAAGTACCCAGTCTCTTGACAAATAAGCGGGCAGATTTCCTCCTTTAGTTTGAAACTCTCTCTTGACTTGACATACAATAAGCTGTGAATCACTGAAGATCTGCAACACTTTGACATTCAATTCTTTAGCAATTCAATTCCATATGACGAATCAACTCATCGAAAGCTTTCTGGCATTCATGAGTCCAGTCAAAAAATTTCCTTCCTTTCTGCAGAGCATCAAAGAGTGGAATGCATTTGTCAGTAGCTTCGGAAATGAATCGACTCAAGGCAGCGACTTTTCCATTAAGACTTTGCAATTCCTTCTTCGTTCTAGGAGCTTTGACTTCTTTTAAGGTAGCAATCTGAGTAGGATTAGCTTCAATGCCCCTAGCACTAACAATGAAACCCAAGAACCTTCCGGACTCCACCCTAAAGAACATTTCAAATGATTATGTTTCATTCCGTACTTTCGGAGGACTACAAACATTTCTGCCAAGTGATCCATATGATCTACTGCCTTCTTTGATTTTACCAACATATCGTCAACATAAACTTCCATAGTTTTGCCAATCTCCGGTTTGAACATAGCATTAACGAGTCTTTGGTAAGTTGCCCCTGAATTCTTAAATACGAAGGGCATGACTCTATAGCAGTAGAGACCATCGTCGGTGATGAAGCTCGTGTCCTCTTCGTCCGGCTCATGCATCATGATCTGGTTGTATCCGGAGTAAGCATCCATAAAAGATAACAACTCATGCCCCGCTGTTCCATCCACCAACTGATCTATCCTGGGTAACGGGAAGCAGTCTTTGGGGCAGGCTTTGTTTAAATCTGAGAAGTCGATGCATACTCTCCACTTCCCATTAGCTTTCTTAACCAGTACTTGATTTTAAACCCAATTTGGATAAGTAGACTCCCTGATGAAACCATTCTCCATGAGCCGGTCTACCTCTTCTTTCAATGCTGCTGACCTTTTAGGACCATGGGTTCTTCTTTTCTGTTTTACCGGTGTAAACTTTGGATCAATATTCGGAGTATGTACTGCGATTTCTGGGGATATTCCACACATATCAGCATGAGTCCAAGCGAATACATCCAGATTTGCTTTCAAGAATAATGTCAAGGAATTTTGAACCGTCACACTAAGTTGCGAACCCACATTCACCACTTTGTTCGGATCTTTCGGGTCAACAGGTACTAGCACCGTTACTTCCATTGGCACCACTCTATTCTTCCCTACACTAGCTTTTCTGGGATCCATTTCTCTTCGTGCCCCGCTATGCTCTCCAGTGTAGGGTCCACCCTGTAATTGCTACAAGGTAGGTTCTTCGATGCGGACTAGGGCTGCCGCATCTTTTCCCATCTCTCTCTTCCTTACTTCACGCAACTCTATAAGATAACATTCTTGCCCAGCATTCTGATCCTCTTTAATAACACCAACTCCATTATCTGTGGGGAATTTCATAATGAGGCACCACGGGGCGAGAATTGCATTAAAAGCCGGAAGAGTTGGTCGGCCTAGGAAGGCGTTGTAGGTGGAAGATTCATCAACAATTACAAAAGTCTGTTTTTGAACAATCTTTTTCTTCCCCTCTCCAAGCTCGACGAACAAGTCAATAGTTCCAATTGGCTGCTTCGGTTCCCCAGTAAACCCAACGATCTTCTGAGATGAAGCTTGAACGTCAGCAATCAGAATTTTCATTTGATCGAACGTATTTTTGAAGAGAATATTGCAAGAAGCGCCACAATCTACAAGCACTCTTCTCACAAAAGCCGGCCCAATGCCTACAGAGATGACCAAGGGATCCATGGTTGGAGCTTCAATGCCCATAGAGTCCCTGGCTCTGAACACAATATCACCATTAAAAGTTTTTTGCTACTTCAATGGTGCAGCATCTTCTAGCACAAAAATACACTCTTCTCCTGGTGCGTATTTCAAGGCACGGGCATATCTTTCCATCTCGCCCCAGCTTCTTCCTGTTGGGTGAGGACCTCCCACAATCACATTAATAACGGGCCTTTCTGATTCATGCGCAGTAGTCCTCTCACCCGAGCCAGACGGATGAGTAGGAAGTTGCTGACCCTTATTAGATGAAGTTGGGTCATTCCTATTCCTCTTCACAAATTGATGCAACTTGTTCTCTCTTAGCAATTCTTCAATCAAGCTTTTTAGATGGCGACATTCGTTGGTATCATGACCGAGTTGATTATGAAACCGGCAAAATCTCCCACTTTGAAGAGCCTTTTTCCCAACTCTCATCTCAAATGGTTTAGGATATTCCACCGCATCTTTGGTAGCAAAAAAGATATTCTCCGGGGTGTTTGTTAAAGGAGTGAAATTTGAATGTTTTAAGAAACGAGGTTTCTTCACATCCTTATGTTCTTCCCGCCATTATTCTCCCTTTTCTGACTCCCAAACTCTTTTTTGGTAGGAGCAGCAGTGTTATTCTTGACCTCTGTCAATGCCACTTTAGCCGGTGCTTGAAGACTTTCCAAGCGCATGAATTCATCAGCTTTCTTATAGAATTTCTCAAGCGAATTCGGTTCTTTCATCTTCAGCCACTTCCCAAATTCGCTTGACTTGTCGATTGCCATCATCAAATATGTCAAAACCATCTGTGGCTCTGCATTGTCCACTTCAGCCAATGCTATGTTGAAGCGGTTCAAGAAAGATCTAATAGATTCCCCAGGATCCCGTTCGAGGCTTGACAGTTACATAATATCCTTTGCCTTTGAAGCATACAACCTGAATTGCTCTTTAAACTTCCGAGTCAAATCGGCGAACTGGTCTATGGATCGGACCGGAAGCTTTGTGAACCAGAGTAGAGCCACTCCTTCCAAATATACCGAAAAGTACCGGCATTTGATCTCATAAGATGCCCTAGCACCAGTCATGTGCCAATCATACTTATACAGGAATTGATTAGGGTCACTTGTTCCCTTGTAAGCCGGGATGGTAGGAGTAACAAACTTCTTGGAAAATTCAGCTTTCAAAATCTTTTAACTGAACGGAGTTTGACTTGGAGCGAATCTCCATTCTTTTTCATCTTCATCCCTTTGCATGCTCTCTTTCATGATTTGTCGCACCATGACCGAAAGGTATTCCTCATCATTTAAATGCTCTGCAGGACAGACTTCAGCCATTTTCTCGGAAGTTTGTCTGGACAAACATTCACGGAGATTTGGCTGCGGTCTTGATCCTCCTGCTTGGGGAGGTGTTTCTCTGGCAGGGCTAGCTGCTCTTTGAGGAATATTCACCTCTTCAGGATTATGAACATCATTTGCAAGTTTCTCTTCATTATTCACCGGTTGACGGTTAGATCCGAGCAAAGCATTTAACCTATCAAGCATTAAAGCATTTTGAGTTTCCATCTGTTGGTATAACCCAGATACTGCAGCATCTAACTCCGCTCATGTAATTCCAGCACTTGGTGCTGCTTACTTAATGAAGGAGAAGTGGCAGTATTCTAATGTACATCACTGAGTCTGGTAGATCCGCGCTTTCTTCCAAGAGCCATTATCTCTGATAGACTTCTGGTTTTGAGAGAGGTTTTTTCAACAAACTTTTGCGAAGCAATGGCGAAAGTAGCCTGAGTTCAACTCTCAATGAAAGCACCAAAAATGTTAACGCTTAAATTTGAACGCTAACAGCCCGGTGTAAGTGGGGATTAAGTGAAAGCACCACCCGTCAATACGGGAATTAGAAGTAAGTAGAAAAGTCACAGAGAAAGCAGTAAAAAGACAACAGTTTTATAGTGGTTCTGCTTCAAGTTAAGCCTACGTCCACTTTAATCTTCTTTATTGCTGAATCAGTTACAACTTTACGACAATCTTCAATAACAACAATGATAGGACAAATAGCTAAAACTCCGATGTAGAAGAATTCTTTGGATCCATGTCGAATGTGTTAGATTTTCTCTAGAAGTTCGTTGAGATTTTTTTCGTGTTTGAAGTGTCGAGTGAGGCGAGAATTCAGCAGAGTATCGGCGTTCCCAAAAATGAGCCAAAAGATCCTCTTTTAGTTGGAGTAGGCGGGGTATTTATAGAGAGTTTTCTTAATTAGGTCGTAGGTCGCGAACGACCTTGGATAGGTCGTAGGTCGTGAGCGACCTAGTGGGAGCGGTTTATGGCTTAACTATGGTGTACTTGATCACTTTGAACAATCTAGCAAGTCATAGGTCGTGATCGATCTGGGGAGGAAGCGACATAAGGAGTTGCTTTGGTATTGTTTAGGTCGTGAGCGACTTAGGTGAGGATAGTTGGTGACTTAGGGTTGGGAGCAGCCTATAAGCAAGCGGCTTCATTCTGTGATAACTCACTAGGTCGCTGGGTCTTTTAGGTCGCTAGGTCGCTTAGCTACTCGGTCGCTAGGTCACTTTAGTCATTAGGTCGTTAGGCCGATAATCTCTTATACCTTTAGCCCGTTAAGTCGCGAAGCCTCTTTGTTGTAACATGATGTTGCCCTGTGTTGATGGTTAGGTCGTTGATAAGCTTAGGTCGCTAGGTCGTGATATCTTTAGGTCGCTAGGTCGTTCATACTTTAATTCTTTTTGGTCGCTTATTTCCTTAGGTCATTGAGTCGTGGAATAGAGGAGTTAACAGCTATTTTTAAATATCAATTTAAACGATATATTTTCAAAACTGAACGAAACACTTCCAAATTCAATTTTAACACTTTTACTATCTTCAGTACTATCAATATAAATTTTACAAGCCTTTAAAATATTTTTAACAAGCTCAAAAGTCAAGATTAAATATTTTACTCAATCTTCAATTATTAAATAATTATATTATTCAACAAATTGTTGCATCTATATTCTGAATAGATATATCCATGTTTTCCATATTCAAATGAATTTATAATTCAATTTCCATATTTAAAACCATTTGAATATTCCAGATTCAACGCTGAAAAATCCGGGTTGTTATACCACGTTATCCCCCTCGAATCGGGATTGTTATTTTTATATTGTGCTAACATCTGTGGATGTAGGGAAATAGGTTGGAGGGATCCAACTGGATTCCTCAAAAATATTGAAATTTATTTTCATAGTCTATGATATGATTTATATGATAGTCTGTGATAGATTATATTGGAAATTGGAATTATTGAATGCTATGGTTTGGCTGAATATATTTTGGGTATTTTATGATCTCAAAGTATAAAGATTGAATTTTTAAAGGAAATAAAAAGGAAATTTTTAAGCAAAATGTTTACGGTGAAATTGAATAAATAAAAAAGGTTGAATAGGGAAAAAGTAAATAGTTGATTTTGAATCATAATTAATAAATTTCGGAATATGGAAGAATAGAGATTTTGAATAAATGTGAAATTAAAGTATTTTAAAAATATGGGCGAAAGCAATATTGATTTGAAGTACAAAGGATTATGTTAAATTCAAGATTTAAAATGTTGGAAGGAAAATAAAGGCATAATTTTGAAATAAAGTATGAAATTGATGTTTCAGATTTAAATAAGATTTTAAATCGGAATAAAGGAGCGAATCTTGAACAAATGGGTTTTTTGAATAAATTAGGGCAAGTAAAGGAATTTATTTTAAGGGGAAAATCGACTAAGTATTTTGAAAATAGTGATTAAAAAGAGAATAAGGCTACGGATGTATAAAAAAGGTTCATAAATAAAGTGAAATAAATATTAGTGGATATTTGAGATTATAAATTCACGGTAGGAATTTATAAGTAAAGTGTAATTCGTTTTAAAAATAAATAGTGGTTTTATTTTTAA
This sequence comes from Allium cepa, assembly GCA_030765085.1. Lineage (NCBI taxonomy): Eukaryota > Viridiplantae > Streptophyta > Magnoliopsida > Asparagales > Amaryllidaceae > Allium > Allium cepa. The sequence continues at coordinate 601,268,379 of CM060945.1, read as the reverse complement.
AGGCATGAAAATTTTATTTACGACATTGTGGCATCAATTAAATTGAAATAAATCAAGAAGGATTTATAAATGATTTGATAGGCTATATTGGAATGAAAAGTGTATTTTCCTAAAAGTCCAAGTATAATTTCAAAGGAAGATTTATAAATATAAATTAGAGGTTTAAAAAGTGGTTTTGAAGGAATGTTTAGAAATATTATTATTAATTTGTTTTAAAAATTTTAAAGAAACTATTTATTTAAGTTAATTGTAGTAGTAATTATTTTTAAATGTTAAATTAGTGTTTTGATGTAAAAGATAACTATTAAATATTTATACCTTATATAATAGTTTTATTTTAAAAAGTAGTTTTGGCTAATGTTTTGATTATGAAATTATTATGTAATTTCATAACTAATATTTTAAATAAAGTGTTCTAAGTAGTTTAATTTTAAAATGTTTTAAATGTATATATTTTCGATAAGGTGATTAATTTATTTAAAAGCTATATTTATAAACTTGGTGCTTGTTAACTCCGCCTCGACCATGACTTACCGATCTAGTGCATCAAGAGGTTCCGACCTAACAGTTAGAAGCATGCCGACCTAAGGCCTAAGGGGTATGCCGACCTAACTGCCTTATCAGGGAGACCGACTTAAGGCTCAAAGAGTTACCGACTTAAGGGTTTGAGAGGCATACCGGCTTAAGAAATACCGAGTTAAGGCTAAAACAGTGGACGACCTAACGTGGGTACTGGCTTAAGACTCAGAGGATGCCGACTTAATAGGAAGGCCGACCTAAGGCCTAAAAGAGATGCCGACTCAGTGACTTGACCGAGTTACCGATCTAATGTTTTACCAAGCTGGCGACCTAGAATAGTTGCCGACCCAAGTCACAACCGATTTAGGACCAATGTTAGCTCGTTCACGACTCAAGAAAAGGAAGATGAGTTCAATGCAGCTACTCAGCACAGCAGCCTCTTAACTCGTGCACGATTCAGCTCCCAGTCATCTCGGTCACGACTCACGACCTAATTTGAGTCGTGAACGACTTAAAGCTATTAAATGCAAACCCGAGGCCATATTACTAAGAAGGGGTGGTGTTGACTCGGAGGCGACCTAGGACTTGTGCAAGTGAACTCTTGTGAAGCCATGAAGGGGCCAGATGGACCGGCCACGACTCATATTAAGTCGGCTACGACTTTACGTAAGTCGGCCACGACTTAGGACTTGGCAATAATTCCAGACCGGAACTTTCTATAAATAGACAACCACCTCCAACATTCAAGGGACTTTTTGGGCACATTCTCTTCATACACCGTTACCTTGCTGCATTAAGAACTTCATCAACACTTAGAGCTTTCAAGATTAGAGGAATACATCAAAGAAATTCACGAAGAAACCACACATCTTCAACATGAATTTAAGGACTTTAATCGACATTGAAGCTTAAGACTTGTTCCAAATCACTTGTAACTTGAAGTATATTGTACTTGCGAAGAATTGTATCAGCTTGTAACGGGATTATTAATAAAAGTACTTAGAGTGGACGTAGGCTATACCCTTAAGCCGAACCACTATAAAATTGTTGTTGTTTACTGCTTTTCCGCTATTACTTGCTTGTAATTCTTTCCCGATCTATCGGGTGGTGCTTTCACAACTACACTTCACACGCCGGGGTGTTAGCGTTCACATTTTAGCGTTAACATTTTTGGTGCTTTCACTGAGAATTGAACTTAGGCAAACTTCAACCATTGTTCAACAAAATTCTAACAGAAATCATGGCTTCAGAAAGGAAACGAAAGTTTTTGAGGTTTGAAGGTACTTGCAGCAATGCCATTGCTCTTCCCACGCTAAGTGAAACAGCTTCAAGTATTGGAGTCACAAGGGCTGAACTAAACGCCGTGATATATGGAATATATCAACACATGGAAGTTCAGAGCAATAGGATACTGGACAAGATGAACGCATTGCAAGAAGAAGTCCATCAACTAGAAAGTGATATAAAAACCATTGCCAAAGAAGCTCAGGTTTCAGAAGAATGGAATACTCCTCAACGAGCAACTGGCATTACTATTGGAACATTCCCCCAAACAGAGAATTCATGGCCACGACCAACTATCCACGAACGTTTGTCAAGGCGAACTTTTGAAAGAATAGTTGACGACTACCCATTGAGTCCTGGTAACGATGAAGAATACATACCGGAAATGATTGAACAGAGAGAGAAGAATGGGGGAAGGAGAAAGCAGAAACTCTTGAAAAAAGCTCGACGCTTCATACCCTCCGACTTCACTCCCTTGACCGACACTCCGGAAAATATCTTCTTGGCAACAAAGGATGTTGTTGTGTACCCCAAACCATCTCTGATGAGGAGAAGCGCGACAGACAATGGGAAATTCTGTCAATTTCACAATCAACCTGGCCATGAAACTAACCAATGTCGCCATCTAAGGAAGGAGATTGAAGAATTGATCAAGCAGAATGAACTGCAACATTATGTGAAAAAAGATGGAATTAACTACTCCTCATCCTCTAAGGTGCAGCCGGTTCCCGCTCAACAATGTAGCTCAAATAAAAGGACCGTGGCACGGGGAGATTAAGGTGCTATCATCAGTATCATCACAGCAAGCCCTCACCAGGCAGGGAAAAATTGGATGAGGCGGGAAGACGTGCTCACGCTCCAAGGAGACCTTCAAAGTGAAAGGAAGTTTCGATTCTGAAAGATGTTGCCATCCAGTCCTCTTATGCCGAAAGATTCAATCCCTAAAGCCTGGGGCAGCAATTGCTTCCATACCTTACTTGAACACTTTGTTTCAAATTTGTAAAAGAATGCTGATCCAATGATTCTTGTATCAAAATCTGATGTAAAAACAATGCCAATAAATAATAAAAACTATAAGTCTTGCTTTCCCTATTATTACAACTCGCTTATTCTATTTCGATATGTGAAATACTCTGAGAATATCACTAAGATTATCGATCTAAATTTGCAGGCAATCAATATCAAGCTGATTCATTGCAATATCAAGCAACCCTTGGTAGCATTCAAAAGCAAGCCTTAAACAACAGAATTCCAGGGTCAAATCCTGAATAAGAAGAACTCTAAGCAAACAAATAAGATTTGGCTAGAGTATGTTTCTTCAGTTAAAACCACCCGCCGACAGAAGAAGATGATGCACACTTAAAGACGGCACTAAGGAATTGCTAATATAATCAATCAAATTCACAACTGTCAAAAGAGAACCAATTCCAAGAACTTGGAACAGCAACCATTTACATCCATATTTTACATGAAAACTTTGCTGAAATATTGCAAAGAATTTACAAATATATGATTCTCTTGTTAAGGGCAATTGCAAGGCAGGCGAATAACAAAAGCTATAAAGTGGATATAGGCCCAGTTTCGGCTAAACCACTATAATTCTTGTGTTCCCTACTACTATAAACTGCTTTGTTTTATTTCGGCATATGAAATACGTTAATCGTGTTACTAAGAAAAATGATTTAATAATGCAGGCCATAAAAACAAAGCTTACCAGTCACAAGACCAAGTGATCCGTGACATCATCCAGCAGTCAAGCACTGAGCCATTCAAAATTCCCATATTCAAATCCTACAAAAGGAGAACTTCAGACGAAAGTAAGCAAGGTGGATAGAAGCAGATCATATATAGCTAACTACAAATGCTTGGACAAACAAACAGCAAGTTAAAGAACCTATATCTGCCACCACCAATTTGCTTAACTATAAAATATACTCCTTTGGGTAAGGGAGAGGCTTGGCAGCTGAAAGTGGTGACACTTGCGAAGCAATGGGGATTGTCAACATGAATCAACGACAAAGAGACATGCGAGAGTAAGCGTCAGCCAGCAAAAAGAATTTTTCAGAAGCACAAGCCCTCTTTGAAGGCATAACTCCTCAGAGGATAAAGACCTCAAGCGGGCTTCACCGAAAAAAGGCGTCTTTCTCGTTACAAAATCATGGAGTTATCGGTCGACACACTCCCGAGAATCCATCCAACCGAGAAAAGGAAACTCCAAACTTCCTGACAATAACCCTACTTAGGGGCACGCATTTCACCACAACCGGTCAACATACTCCCGTGAGATGAAATGTGAAAAACCCTCTTCGGAGGCAAAATGCTTCTCTACGGAGACAAAATGCTTCTCCTCAGAGACCAAAGCCCTCTTCGGAGGCAAAGTGCTTCTCTACGGAGACCGAATGCTTCTCTTCAGAGACCAAAGCCCTCTTTGGAGGCGAAATGCTTCTCTACGGAGACCGAATGCTTCTCCTCAGAGATCGAAGCCCTCTTCGGAGGCGAAAAGCTTCTCTACGGAGACCGAATGCTTCTCCTCAGAGACCAAAGCCCTCTTCGGAGGCGAAATGCTTCTCTACGGGGACAAAATGCTTCTCCTCAGAGACCAAAGCCCTCTTCGGAGGCGAAATGCTTCTCTACGGGGATCAGATGCTTCTCCTCAGAGACCAAAGCCCTCTTCGGAGGAGAAATGCTTCTCTACGGAGACCGAATGCTTCTCCTCAGAGACCAAAGCCCTCTTCGGAGGCGAAATGCTTCTCCTCAGAGACCAAAGCCCTCTTCGGAGGCGAAATGCTTCTCTACGGAGACCGAATGCTTCTCCTCAGAGACCGAAGCCCTCTTCGGAGGCAAAAAGCTTCTCTACGGAGACCAGATGCTTCTCCTCAGGGACCAAAGCCCTCTTCGGAGGCGAAATGCTTCTCTACGGGGATCGAATGCTTCTCCTCAGAGACCAAAGCCCTCTTCGGAGGCGAAATGCTTCTCTACGGAGACCGAATGCTTCTCCTCAGAGACCTAAGCCCTCTTCGGAGGCAAAAAGCTTCTCTACGGAGACCAAATGCTTCTCCTCAGGGACCAAAGCCCTCTTCGGAGGCGAAATGCTTCTCTACGGGGATCGAATGCTTCTCCTCAGAGACCAAAGCCCTCTTCGGAGGCGAAATGCTTCTCTACGGGGATCGAATGCTTCTCCTCAGAGACCAAAGCCCTCTTCGGAGGCGAAATGCTTCTCTACGGGGATCGAATGCTTCTCCTCAGAGACCAAAGCCCTCTTCGGAGGCGAAATGCTTCTCTACGAAGACCGAATGCTTCTCCTCAGAGACCGAAGCCCTCTTCGGAGGCAAAAAGCTTCTCTACGGAGACCAAATGCTTCTCCTCAGAGACCAAAGCCTTCTTCGGAGGCGAAATGCTTCTCTACGGAGATCGAATGCTTCTCCTCAGAGACCAAAGCCCTCTTCGGAGGCGAAATGCTTCTCTACGGGGACCAAATGCTTCTCCTCAGAGACCAAAGCCCTCTTCAGAGGCAAAATGCTCCTCTTCGGAGGCACAACTCTTCGGAGGACAAAGACCTCTAATGGGACATATGCCACAAAAAAGAAAGTTCTCTACTCAACAAAAAAGATTGGAGGAGTCATGACCCACCAACCATGAGAGAGTAACTTCCAGGCAATGTAAACCATCTCTGGGGCACATTTCACCAGGAGTTGAAGTGTAACAGCCGCTCTTCGGAATTACACTTTGCCATAGTTGAAATGCAAACAAAATAAAGACCTCTTCGGGGGCACATTTCACCAGGAGTTGAAGTGTTATGACCGCTCTTCGGGATTTCACTTCACCAGAGTTGAAATGCAAACAAAATAAAAAGCCCTCTTCGGAGGCCCATTTCACCAGGAGTTGAAGTGTTATGACCGCTCTTCGGGATTTCACTTCACCAGAGTTGAAATGCAAACAAAATAAAAAGCCCTCTTCGGAGGCCCATTTCACCAGGAGTTGAAGTGTTATGACCGCTCTTCGGGATTTCACTTCACCAAAGTTGAAATGCAAACAAAATAAAAGCCCTCTTCGGAGGCACATTTCGCCAGGAGTTGAAGTGTAACAACCGCTCTTCGGAATTTCACTTCACCAAAGTTGAAATGCAAAACAAAATAAAGACCTTTCTGAAAGTCCACGTTTCACCGAGATTGAAATAAAACTTCCAAGTGTTGAAACGTGAAAAGGCTTTCTTCGAAGGCACAACTCTTTGGAGGTACACGTTTCACCAAGATTGAAATAAAACTTCCAAGTGTTGGAACGTGAAAAATCCCTCCTCAGAGGTACAACCCCCTCCCGGGGACACAATTGAAAAGAAAGACCTCTTCAGAAGCCCATGTTTCACCAAGATTGAAATAAAACTTCCAAGTGTTGAAACGTGAAAAAATATCTCCTCAAAGGCACAAATTTTTATCAAAAAAAAAAAGAAAAAAAAAGAAAAGGGGGGGAAAGAAAGTTAAAGTACATTCAGAGGTCCGCTTTACCACATAGAAGAATTCACTTGGCAAAATGTATACATACGCAAAAGGAAAAAGTGATTTCTTCGAAGGGTAAAGCGTAGAAACTTATATGAAGGAAGTTGCACTCTACGAAAATTCTCTTCCAGAATGAAGTAATTATTCTTTAGAAAATGAGAGTGCAAGTCCCCTCGAAGTATACGATATTGCAGTAAGCTCATGGTATAGGGGCAACATGGTATAGTTACATACAAAGCGGTATAACTATGTCGGTAAAGTACGCTCAAACAACATACCACAAGCTCACCGCAACATCGTATAAATAAACTTGTGCAAAAATGAATAATAAATGCATTCTCAAATTCAAACAAAAGTCTGTACAAATAAAGAATCATTTTATTCAATTGCAGATATTTCAGATACAGGTTTCAAAATAAAAAAGCAGGGGCCGGTGCCTGCACAACATCCGACCATTACACAAAAAAGGAATCAAAAAGCTCAACTCTTTATTTCTTCTTGCCGCCTTTAGACCCTTTACCCGGCCGAATAGTTAGCTTTTCAGGTCGGTCTGTGGGCATAAGGGAAGAAGGAGAGGGAGGTGCAGCTGGCCCAACTTCTGGTTCCTCCTCGGTAGCAACAATTTTCTTCCCTCTCCTCCTTGATGTTCCTTGCTTCCTTCTCCTCTTTGAGGAAGACTCGCTCCCTGGAGTAATGAGTTTGGACAAAGTTATCTCATCAGAGGGAGTCCGCTCCGGGGATATTTCACCTCCCTCAAGTCCCTCGTCCTTCTGCTCTTGTGAAGCAATGGGATCATCTAAGCCATGAAGAGCCTCTATTTGATCCTCTTGTGATCCGGGCTGTGAAGCAGAAGGAGGAATCGCTTGAAGAGACGGAGGAGGGATAACCGGAGAAGGTATTTTCTCTACAGAAGAAAAGAGGTTAAAGTCAGTAAAGAGAGGAGATGGAGGCTCATCAAGATTCAGAAAATAATCAAGAAGCTCGTTGAATCCATGAGAAACAAGTGAGCAGTCTACTTGAGTGAGATTTACAGTAGCGAGATTAACAGTGAAGTTACCTGGAGAAGCTGGTTTCCTGATATCGACTTCATAGGCTTGCACGTCAGCACTCTCATCACCCTCATCTCCACCCTGTACGCTTGTAATCTCAGTGGTAACTTTGGTAGGAGGTGCAAAATGGGAACTGGAACCAATAATGTTGATTTCAGACGAAGAAGGTGGCTGGACTAGAGTAGTTGAAGTGGTTTTTCCCAGCCGGTCCCCTTCCGTCACTTCAGTTCTTAATTTGGCAAGTTGTTCCTTTCCTTTGGCAAGGGCAGCGCGAGCGTCATCATCAAAGTAATGCCTTTCCAGGGCTGATTCGTCATAACCAGCACCTTCAGCACCAAGCATATTAAGGGCGGCCTCCCACACCTCAGCTAAAGTGATTTCATACTTGGGACCTAGAAAAGCGAGGCTTCCACGCCCCAAGACGCTGTGCAAGTAGAAGTCGAATAATGTTGAGCTGATGTTGTTTTTGGTCGCCTCATGAGATTCTTCAGCTGCGATTCTGCCGGCGACAGCCTCATCACGCTCCCTTTCAGTTTTGGCAAGCTGAAGCTTAAGCATTTGTATCTCCGCCTCCTGGGAGTTGTTTTTCTTTCAGAGCTCAGCAATATCAGTAGCATAGCCTTCACTGATTCTTTTTTGTACTTCGAGCCTGTCTTCGGCATTCCTTTGGCTAGCGTGAGCGTCTCTCACTTGTTTCAGGAGCACTTCTTCTTTTTGAGAATAGGAAGTGGAGGAAGCAGCAAGCTCATGTTTCAATTCCTCGACTTTTGCTTCAAGCTCCTCATTGTAAGAAGCAATGCTCCTCATTTCGGTGTCGTGTTGTTCAACGACCTTTTGCCATTCGGCCTTATCGTTTTCCATAGTAAGCATGGCCTCTATGTTGGCACGGTTAACCCTTTGAAGCTCGTCAACAAGTTTTTGCCAGTTCGACATCCTCTCAATATCGAGCTTGACGGCATCAAGATTGCGCAACATGGCAGACTTGTCGATGGGGACCAAGTCTAGGTCGAACCTCACTCCCTTAAGGCACCATTGAGGAAACCGGCTCTGCAGAGTGGCAGGACCCGGTCCAACTTCAAATTTGGGCCTGCTAATTATCGTTTGAATGTCTGATTTCCCAAGAGCGGGAGAGTCAGAAGGAATGTCGAGCGAGGCAGGAGTAGTAACTTTCTCAGGAGTAGTAGAGGCTTGCTTTTCACTGTGACGGGCTCGTTTGCTTAAGTCTTCACCCATGTGACCTTTTCCTCGATCGTCATGAGATTTTCTCTTGTGGGAGTCATCGCCTTTTTGCCAAGAATCATGGCGCTCTTCTCTCTCCCTTCTTTCACGACGTTCTTCTTCAGTCCTCCTCTCATCAGCCTTTCGGGCAGCCCTTTCTTCATCAGATTCTCTGTAGGAGGAAAAGTAACGCCTATAATCATATTGGCCGCGCCCCCCGAAGCGCTGGAAATCATCGTAGTAAGATCCACTACGTCCCATCGGAGGATCTGAAATAAAAAGACAAGCTTTAGCAGTATACAAAGTTCAGAAAAATAGAGAGCATAAAAGTGCTAGGAATTCTAAGTGTGTGTGATGTGCAAACTACGCGCATCAATCTACGAACCACTCTTTATTTGGGGAGTGGTTGTGGGTGTAATAGTTAACGTCAACTCTTGAGTCGACGGCAACTGTTGCAAAATAGAAGTAGCTTCAACTACTGAAGAAGAAATCCCGGCAGTAGTAGGGTCATCTTTGAAGATCTCTTGTGAAGTAGCGAAGAGGTCGCTCAATCCTTCGAAGGTATCGTCCCCGCTTTGCTTGACAGGACTGGATTTCTTAGCCTTTTCACCAGAATCTTGTGAATGATGGGAAGATCCCAGAGGCTCTTCTTCTTCGATAACCGGGACAAGTTTATCAGATGGCCCCGCAACATCAACAGAAGTGGAGCACTTCACTAGCGAAGACTCAGGAGTCTTTATCGGAGAATCAGGGACTTCCGTTGGAACTTCATGAGCATGCATAGAGCGAGAAGCGTGTAGAAGCCCATGTTGATGTAAAAATTCATCCCTCAATAGAAATTTTATGCTCCTCTCTTCTGCGGCCACGGCACTCAACCTCTCAAAAACTTGCTTATGAATTGGATCTCTAGAAGGGAGAGGAAGTGCTGAAAGGAACAAAGAATGAAATTAGCAACTGAAAGTTCGGATCTCGAAAAGGTTTCAAAACGGAAGAAATAAAACACTAATCTTACTTCCTACTCTCCAGATGGCGTAAAACCCTGGGGGACAGCGGGCAAAGAAAAACTGGTTCAAAAATCCATGAACGCTTTCAGTAAGATCGGAGATGAGCTTGCGGTTTCTAGCACTTCTCACAATAATAAGGGAAGGATGATCTTTACTCTTTGCAAACGAGCACAGATAACGGATTTCTTCAAAGCTCGGTAGGCGATCGAGAGTTCTTCTGAACAAAACACACAACCCCATCAAGATGGCATAGCCATTAGGATGAAGTTGGAACGGAGAAATCGTCAACCGAAGGAGAAGAATTCGAAGGAAGTCGTTAAAAGGAGGAATCGCCCCACTTAAGCACATTTGGCGGTTGACTGCAACAAAACCATAGGGAGGATTGTCAGCAGTATCACTTGGCCCAGGGAGAAGAACATCACTTTCAGCAAAGCCAAATTGAGTGCGCAGCTGGATAAACGCTCTCGAAGTTAGAATAGTCGAGGTTCTCTCCGGAGGATTCTCTATGGGAACATCTATCGGAAAAGTTTCTTCCTCTTGAGTTACCACTTCTTCTTCTCGGTGGGAAGTCATTCTACATAAACAACTGGGTATTCAAACATGAAGGTGCACGTTTCCTAAAGTGTGTGAAGTGTTGTGTAAAATCAATCAAGCAGTAAACAAATGTAATTGGAATAAAAGCTAGAAAGCATTTGTCAGTTATAAAGTCCAAGATTCATTGTTTTAATATGCAAGTGTAATGTTGATGCAAGCAAATCAGTTCAAGTTAGCGATGCTTTGCATTAATACTTCACTTTAGTTGAATGGTTCACAGCATTTCATACAGTGTATTTAAATTACTTTATGTCAGCTAATCTGTCATTTGATGTGGGCAGTCAATGGCAATATATTCGCCTTGGTCTTTGTGATTGTTGTTTTCAGCAGGTTGTTAGCCTATGAGACAATGTGGTCTATGAAGTAAAGCAACAAGGTTAAAATGATCCAAAATTTAAGCTGTTTAGCATAGTAGATCAAGTTAAGAATTCAAATTGGAACTATGCTTTTAAGTGGGAATTCGAGTTGGGCATCTAAGTGTTAAATCGGCTGCGACCCAAGGAATTTCTCACGAGTTAAGGTTAGGTTTCTGGTTCCTTAAAGCGGCAGTTCTTTAGGTCGTGGAGGATAGTAAGAGAGGAAGGCTCTGGTTCAAGAAGTATTGTGAAATTCTCTAAGTGTTAACTCGGCAAAGGTCTAAGTGTTAACTCGGCAACGGTCTAAGTGTTAACTCGGCAGCGGTTTAAGTGTCAACTCGGTTTAAGTGTCAACTCGGTTTAAGTGTTAACTCGGCAACGGTTTGAAGGCTTAACTCGGCTATGATTGAAGGCTTAACTCAGCTACGATTGAAGGATTAACTCGGTCACAGTTTTAAAGCTTAAATCAGTAGAAGATTAGATCGGCAGATTTTCCCAAGAATTAATTCGGCTACGATCTAAGGGTAAGGTCGGCCAAATGTTAAGCTACCCAAATTCACTGAGTCGCTTCCGGACTAACATCTCACTACATTCAACCCGTTAACCCAATAACCATTCCATCAACAGCCGCCTTCATTCACGTAATCCAATCACCCAATAAAACAATTTGAAATTGTTACAGATCCTATGTCCTGCCATCAAAGACCATCGAGCCTGAAACGATAAGCCACCTTCATTGTATCAACGATCATCTCAAGCAACCTAAACTTCATCAATTACGAAAACAATGGTATTCTTGATGGAGCATCACGCAAAGAGGCGATTCGTGTTCGAGCGACAGGATTCATGAATCGACAGTAATCTACAATCGAAAGAGGAATAGAATCACTTACGCAATGGATGGTAGAGGTTATCGGTGATTAGTTGGAAGGAAATCGCTTCTAGGAACTTGAGAATACTTTAATGGCGGAATCAGGCAAGAGAGTAAGTGACGAAGAAAGAGGAAGAAAGTCAACTTATACCCTGCGGTGGAGGACTTGGAGCAATGCATACGGTCTAACTGTTAGTTTGCATACGACCTACCGACCTAAGAAGGGATGAGTTAAGGGTTATCGAAGCACACGACCTAACATTTAGGCGTATACTTCGAAGGGCAAATGTTAACTCCGCCTCGACCATGACTTACCGATCTAGTGCATCAAGAGGTTCCGACCTAACAGTTAGAAGCATGCCGACCTAAGGCCTAAGGGGTATGCCGACCTAACACTCAACATAGATACCGACCTAACTGCCTTATCAGGGTGTCCGACTTAAGGCTCAAAGAGTTACCGACTTAAGGGTTTGAGAGGCATACCGACTTAAGAAATACCGAGTTAAGGCTAAAACAGTGGACGACCTAACGTGGGTACTGGCTTAAGACTCAGAGGATGCCGACTTAATAGGAAGGCCGACCTAAGGCCTAAAAGAGATGCCGACTCAGTGACTTGACCGAGTTACCGATCTAATGTTTTACCAAGCTGGCGACCTAGAATAGTTGCCGACCCAAGTCACAACCGATTTAGGACCAATGTTAGCTCGTTCACGACTCAAGAAAAGGAAGATGAGTTCAATGCAGCTACTCAGCACAGCAGCCTCTTAACTCGTGCACGATTCAGCTCCCAGTCATCTCGGTCACGACTCACGACCTAATTTGAGTCGTGAACGACTTAAAGCTATTAAATGCAAACCCGAGGCCATATTACTAAGAAGGGGTGGTGTTGACTCGGAGGCGACCTAGGACTTGTGCAAGTGAACTCTTGTGAAGCCATGAAGGGGCCAGATGGACCGGCCACGACTCATATTAAGTCGGCTACGACTTAACGTAAGTCAGCCACGACTTAGGACTTGGCAATAATTCCAGACCGGAACTTTCTATAAATAGACAACCACCTCCAACATTCAAGCGACTTTTTGGGCACATTCTCTTCATACACCGTTACCTTGCTGCATTAAGAACTTCATCAACACTTAGAGCTTTCAAGATTAGAGGAATACATCAAAGAAATTCACGAAGAAACCACACATCTTCAACATGAATTTAAGGACTTTAATCGACATTGAAGCTTAAGACTTGTTCCAAATCACTTGTAACTTGAAGTATATTGTACTTGAGAAGAATTGTATCAGCTTGTAACGGGATTATTAATAAAAGTACTTAGAGTGGACGTAGGCTATACCCTTAAGCCGAACCACTATAAAATTGTTGTTGTTTACTGCTTTTCCGCTATTACTTGCTTGTAATTCTTTCCCGATCTATCGGGTGGTGCTTTCACAACTACACTTCACACGCCGGGGTGTTAGCGTTCACATTTTAGCGTTAACAGTGCTTTTCAGTGGAAATAAAGTATTTGCCTTGTGAATGTTATTTGATAGTTAAATAACTGACTATAAATATTGGCCAATGCGCTAATCGTTTTAAAGAGACTGGGATCGGGTTTAATTACCAATACCACTGTAACTACCTGCAAATTTGTACCCCTTTGAGTCGACAATCTTCTCCATCAGTTCAATCAAATTGGACAGAAATACGAGCCATTATGGTTAAAGAAGAAAGAAGAAGAAGAAGAAATAGAAAACAACATCAGAATCTCACAACCACAGCGGAACAAAATATAATATATGCCACGATCCAAATTTCAGCGTTCGAAAATCGACATCCGTACTCCACTTGTACCTGAATGCCGCAGATTCAACCGTTGAAATTCGACTCGCGCCGGAGCTTATAACACATTAAGTACAACACAGGGAAGAAAAAGAATATATCATTAAACAACATTGATATAATATCTGATATAATATGATACAATAGATGATACAATAGATATCAATATACATCAGAGACATGATACAAGACAATAGCAGCGGAAAGTAAAGATAACACCAGCAGCGGAACAATATACCCCATATGGTCTTCAAGAGTGAACTCCAGTATCGGTAATCTCCATCTCCAAGGAACCAATCCGGAAATAGCTCGAACTCCCAGTAACGATGCACAAAGATATGCAAGTGCAATCCTAAACCAAAGACTGAACTAGCTCCAGATAATCTACTAAACCTAACAATATGAAAAACCCAACTCTAGACTGCTCGTGTGGGAAAATTGTGGGCACCTAGAGTTTAGGAAAGGAACAATAAACTCCAGGTCAGTCATTGGACTAATATGAGAAAACAAAACAGTTTATCTTTAAACAGAGAACAAGAGAATTTAAAACAAATCCGCAATGCTTTTTGGAAAATGAAACTACCATAAGGCCTCCCTGCACACACACATTGCAATTGCATACTTGGGGGAGATTTCCCTATATGATAGTCAAATATGTTGAATACGATAAAAATTCTTGGATATTGTTACTAGTGCATAGTGAGAAAACATTTTGAAAGTATAATATTAATCTTAGCCAGCATGGGTACCATGATACTATGCATACTATAGCTGTCATGTTAAATGGAAGGTTCTACAATTGCAATCGTAAATGGCTCGTATTGTTTTGTTTGGATTTGCAACAAATGGTCAGGCTAAAAAACTTCCTACTGTCTATGGGTAAGCCTTTGGCGGGACGTCCCGAGAGCTTAACCAGCTCTCTGCCAACATAAGGCAGGGTTACCTCTATAACTAGGTAACTACTACACGAGCTTGTTATCCCCGGTCCTTCGGACCTTTACCCGAGGCGCCTAACAACCACAAAGCAATCACAAAGTGATAGATCTGCAGTGTCCACATGAGTAAGTATCTGGGCTCCATTCCATGTACCACCCTTTTCCAGAAGGAAATGACATACCCTAAAGTGCGCGACCCTCATAACCTTGCCGCATCTTTCGTATTTCGACCATTTTCGAGGTGTGTGGTCCTGATGCAGTCTCGTCCACAAAGCTACGCTTTATACAAAAGCCATGCTCTGATCAACAAATGATACACAACAGCACTTAGCATGCCACACTACAAAATTGGGAGTATATCACTAATAACTATCAACTACATAACCTCTGAGCTCGTACGTCTCAAAGAAGGGTGTTAAGGTAAGAGAATAAATACTCCGCCACCAAGCAGAAATGTATTTGATAGAGATCGGTTTAATATCTCAAAGTGTAATGTCAGACAAACAACCATAAAAGTCTATTCTGGGTTCGAACAGAACCGAAGGCACTTCCGAAGAATCCCTTGCAATACGTGTATCCACAGTTCCGATCAGACTTCCCATCACATACGGAGAACTCTATACTGAAGCAACTCAGTGCAGAGTCAATCGACAGGTTATCCTATCGTTCTCGAAGACACCCGGTCATCACCACCGGTCTTCAATTGCAATCCATAACGTCGTATCACTATTCGAAATGGGTTATATGAGACAAGGTCCTCTCCCATCTAAACCGAATATTGAGCGCAATATTTAAAAACATATGGATATGGAATTTCAGTTAAGTCACAAATTTTAAAAACCCAAAACCTTTCTTCAAATGGTTTAAACAGATTACCATTTTAAATCTTTTAACAAAAAGATTCATTTCATAAATTTCACCCAGTTTCACAAAGATCCATTCACAGATTTCAAAACTATTTCCATTTCAATTGGGTTAACTCATCCAATCTTTAAAGTAAAGATATAACTTATAGATTTCAAACTGTTTCCAAAGATTTATTCATAACTTGAAAAATCATTTTCATTTTAGACTTGAAATCCTTTTTACACAAATTGGAAGTTCATTTTTCATATAAAAGCTTTTATAATTTTAAAATACATAGTTTTCGTTTCCTAAAAATCCGATTATATTTATACAAGTTAAAATCTTGGGTTAAATTTAAAGTCCCAAAACAACACTTTAAAAATGTTTAAAACCCATATAAACTTGTACACACTTTTTAAATCATAAATAGGATTTGATTTTAAAATTTTGAATTCAAATTTAAATCAAAATTCAAAACTAAATCAAGTTATTCAAAATTAACGTTTATCTTTGAAATTCCTTTTCAAAAACTTTTTACTTTAAACTCAATCCACTTCCAAAACCATTTGGATTCAAAAATTCAATTTGAAAATTATTTGTGCGTGTATAAGTGTGGTCCAGGGGTTTTACACAATAAAAGTACAACATCATCAATCAGTACATATTCAAAAGGAGAAATATATTTAATAAGCGGTATAAACTATAACGCTTATATTTGATAAGCGGTATAAACAATAACGCTTATCTTTTATTCATAGATCACAAATATATATCAAAGATAATAAATTGCATCAAACACAGCCCAAATCAAAACAGAATATATCAGGGTTATCAAACAATTCAATCATCCAATAGAATCCAAACATTCATAAGTAAGGTCAATTAATCAGGTTAACTTAATTTAGATTAGTCACTAATCCTAGTTGATTAACATTAATTAATTACAAATTATTTTAATTAATTAACCTCTATTTATAATTCATCATCTTTTAATTATCAAAGAATTAATCTTAATAAATTAATTAACCTTAATCAATCATCCCCAATTGATTAATCATTAATTTAACCCTTAATTAATTGTCATTTAATTAATTAATCTTAACTAATTTGAAATAAGTAATTATCCTTAATTACTTAATTAACATTTACCATTAATTAATTACTTTTATTGATTAACTAACCTTTATTTATTAACCATTAATAATAAATTAATCAACCTTCACTTATTAAATAATTAACTTTTTAATTATACCATTTCATTAATTACCTTTAATGAATTAATTAATCCTAAATTGATTAATTACCGTTAAATTAATTATCCTTAATTAATGATTAATTATCTTTAATTACTATTGACTAAGTCTTAATCACCTTCATTAATTAATTATTTCTTAATTTATTATATTAATTATTTTATTCTTAATTTTTATATTGATTAACTCTCAATTACTTTTATTATGTTTAAAAGATAAACCTTCTTATATTTGTTAACCATTTTGATTGTCTTGTAAACTTGATTAAATTTATCACATAAATTGTCTTGAGAGATCAAAATCGGTTTGCATAGTATTTTATCTTAACATCATTCTTAATTACATTATATAATTAATTTTATAAAGTAATGTGACAAAATGAAATCAAATTAAATTACTTTTAAAAAATGTCTTACTTAAATTTTAATTTTTTTAAACTCAAATCAAAATTATCATAAAAAACATGAGTTTTAAAATTGTTTAAAAGTTTTGAATCTTATTATTTTATTTGAGCCAAACTGCCCTGTACGCTGACCCCTTGAAGCTACTTCGAGTCTTCCCCGAATTGTTATACTGCTTGCTTTGAGTTATCCATAAAACTACCCGTTCGCTTTATATATTTTTTTTTGTCTAAGTACAGAACTCATGCAACACCAAATCACTTCGGGCTAATACACGAGTTCAAACCCCTACTTACCCGAGCACAAACTCGAGTTCGACTTCATCATCTCCAAATCTCATTTCTAACACAACCAGACATATGTGCACATGCACATGAGTTCGCCTGCGTTCTGATCGATCAATACACCACGGCCACCAGAAAATTCCTCCCCTATTTTTCACCATCAATACACCACCACGGCTACCATAAAATTCCTCCCCTATTTTTCCATTGATCCTTGATACTTCATCCTTCTTTGGCTCCCCCCCGATGATGATTGCTACGCCGATCATCGGCAATTAACGAAAACAAGTTTTCTGTATAACTCGCGATTTCCCAAGATTTAACAAACTAGAAATCCAGATTTTTCTCTTAAAGTTCGTTGTTTACAAATACAAACCAGGTTATTGGATCCAAATATGAGATCAAATCATTTGGTTTTTCTGTTAAATGTTTTGTTCATCACTGTGTCATCTATTAAAAATGATTGCTTAATGTATATGCTTGTATACTATTTTTAAAAATAAATTCACATCATTACAAACATTTTCAATTTAGAAATTATAGCCTAAAACTTATTGGAGATGAAGGAATTGAAATTTTTAACATACTATTGCCTGTGAGTTTTTTTAAAGTAGAAAGGTACTTCTGGGTATACATAGACATGCATACAGATATGTTTGCATATATATATATATATACATATATACAAGGACATGCAAGCAAATTCACACAGTAATTAAAGTACAATTCATATCAATTCTTCCAACATAGATTCAAACACTAAGAAACATAATAGGGTCAGTGTGTTTGCTCACCTGTTTTGTCGACAGAGAGGAACATAGAACAGGAACTTGTTTTGAATCTGGAAAATAATTTGGACTTTGTTGTTTAAATCTGAGATTTGGGTTGATCTACTTCTTTGAGTTTGTCTAGATTAATTGTATTAATTGTAATAATTTGAAATGCTTTGCTTTATCCTTGGCCTAGTTTCTTTTGATTTAGTTATGTCCTCCAGATTGAAGAATTTACATTTGAACTTGATTTTCCTGCTACTTGTTATTTGCCTTGATCAATTTTGAGATGTATTTAGACTTCAGGTTGTTTGCCTTTGAATTTTCTTGGTTTCCGGATTTGAGACTTGACCGGTTGAAGATTTTGAATTTTCTGTTTCAGATTTGAGATCTTTTGAAAATGAAAACATCCTTTTCTGTTTTTTTCTATTTTTTCTTTGGTGTTGGAGTTTGAAATGCTCAATCTCTTGTTACTTTTTTTTTCCGATTTGCTGAGAGGTTATACGATTTGAATATGGGGAGATGAAAAGTTTTCTATAATTTTAAGTTTCATTATTTTATTCAATCAATTATATTGAATGCCATATGTACAAAGTAATCCTAAGATCTCAATACATGTTGATTTCTTTACTCCATCACTTTGATGTATGTTTAGCATTTGTAATTTTACAAGACAAAAGAGTCTTTAAATAGATTTTTACATCATATTCACTTTATAAATAAATGTACTTCTTTATTCATTTGTGTGTGTGTGTGTATATACAATTTTAAAAGAATTGCTTTAACCAATATTTACATTATATAAATTATAAATTACAACCTAATGATTTTCAAAAGCCAAATATTTTTTCTAAAACATCTATTTTAAATTTAAATTTAAATTCAATTCAAATTCCAATTCACTTGGATTAAAATCCATTTATGTCTATTTATATATTCATACACATACTTATGCAATTTAAATTCAAACTAAATGTGTACACTCAAATCTACTCATATATGCATTATATATATATATATAATTTGAATTGAAATGGTTTTTTAAAATATTTATTATTTCAAGATTTTAAACTCAAAAGAAATTGGAGTTTTATCCATATATAGTTTATTACTTATTTTATTTGTTTGAGATTTTTCAATATATTTTCAAATTAAATTTCAAAAGTTTAAAATATATTATTAATTTTAATCGATAAATTTTTGGGATGTTACTTTTTATTTATAAGATATTAAATATAAAATTTCAAATCCATAATTGAATTTCAAAATCAATGTCCAAATAAACAAATATCCTATTTAAATTTGGAAAATTCAAATTAGATCTACAATTTAAATTCACAAATTTATATCAATTACTAAATTTAATTTTACTCAAAATGGGATTGTTACAGAATCCCCCCTTTAAATAATTTCGTCCCCGAAATTTGCCAGGGAGAAAAGATCAAAGATAGAGAAATATCTTTCCAAATCAAACTGGATATTTATTCTGCATTTGGCTTACCAAATCAGAATATCAACAATATGAGAACGAACTTATTCAGTATTTCACAAGATACTCGGGCCACTTGATCTACGAATATGCAAGGGAATTGATTAGTTCGTAGGGATAACTAATCGTTCGTAGAATATATCGGATCCCAGAGAATAGATATATAGATTCAATATTCTACAATTTCTCAAACACTAGGTATGGATTCCACATTCAGGTCGGAATACCCCAAAGTATATACCAACTTGTCCCTCTGCGGACTTTGATCCACACAAAATACAATAGAATTTCAAATTTGGTTTTTAACCAATATTGTTTTATTGATTCAATTCATATTTACCTTCATATTTGTTAACCAATTTAACTTAATTTGAAATTTCCAATTTATTTAACTTAAATTTTCAAATTCATTAGAGTTTTTAAAACGAAAAGATGGTAAGAAACCGATGAAGATACGAAGTAAGGATTTTCTACAACGATTACGTAGGGCCACCATCACACCGAAGCTTCCTTCTGGAGCTGTCACGAAGTAATCAAAAGAACTTGGAATCGAATCAAAGGAGATTGATAGAGAAAAGTTGTTTCCGCTATTACAGCGTATTGACCATTTGCAGTGGTACTCCCCTATCCCCTATCTCGTCCTCTTCTGGCACTCATACTTTCTATTAGTGAATAGTGAGATAATTTATTGAGGCGTTTGAACGGATATCTTAGGGATATGCTCATTCTAGGGTATACTTCACCCTATCTCTAATGAGGTACTTAATGTGTTATACTCCTGAGCTAAAGTTTTAACCCTCAGCTCTGATACCAAATGTCACGATCCAAATTTCAGCGCTCGAAAATTGACATCCATATTCCACTTGTACCTGAATGTCGCAGATTCAACCGTTGAAATTCGAATCGCGCCAGAGCTTACAACACATTATGTACAACACAGCGGAAGAAATAGAATATATCAATACACAACATTGGTACAATATCTGATACAATACGATACAACAGATGATACAATAGATATCAATATACATTAGAGATATGATACAAGACAATAGCAGCGGAAAGAAAAGATAACACCAGCAGCGGAACAATATCTCTAATATGGTCTTCAAGAGAAACTCCAGTATCGGTAATCTCCATCTCTAAGGCACCAATCCAGAAATAGCTCGAACTCCTAATAATGATGCACAAATATAAGCAAGTGCAGTCCTGGTCCAAAGACTGGACTAACTCCAGATAATCTACTAAACATGACTATCTGAAAAAGCCAAATCTAGACACCTGTGTGGGAAAATTATGGGCACCTAGAGTTTAGGAAAGGAACAATAAACTCCAGGTCAGTCGTGGGACTGGTATGAGCAAACAAAACAGTTTATCTTTAAAACAGATAACAAGAGAATTTAAAACAAATCCGCTATGCTTTTTGGAAAATGAAACTACCATAAGGCCTCCCGCACACACACATTGCATTCGCACACTTGGGGGAGATTTCCCCTTATGATAGTCAAATATGGTTAATGCGAGAAAAATTCTTTGATATTATTACTAGCGCATAGTGAGAAAACATTTCGAAAGTATAATATTAATCTTAGCCAGCATAGGTACCATGATACTATGCCTACTATAGATGCCATGTTAAAAGGCAAGTTCTACAATTGCAATCGTAAAGGGCTCGTATTGTTTTGTTTGGATTTCCAACAAATGGTCATGCTAAGAAACTTCCTACTGTCCATGAGTATGCCTCTGCGGGACGTCCCGAGAGCTTAACCAGCTCCCTACCAACACAAGGTCGGGTTACCTCTGTAACTAGGTAACTACTACACGAGCATGCCATCCCCTGGTCCTTTGGGACCTTTATCTGAGGCGCCTCTTAACCATAAAGCAATCATAAAGTAATAGATCAGCAGTGTCCACATGAATAAGTATCTGGGCTCCATACCATGACACCACCCTTTTCAAGAAGGAAATGACATACCCTTAAGGGCACGACCCTCATAACCTTGCCGCATCTTTCCTATATCGACCATTTCTGGGGTGTGAGGTCCTGATGCAGTCTCGTCCACAATGCTACGCTTTAAACAAAAGCCATGCTTTGATCAACAAATGATACACATCAGCACTTAGCATGCCATACTACCAAATTGGGAGTATATCACTGATAACTATCAACTACATAACCTATGAGCTCATATGTCTCAGAGAAGGGTGTTAAGCTAAAAGAATAAATTCACCGCCACCAAGCAGAAATGTATTTGATAGAGATAAGTTTAATATCTCAAATTGTAATGTCAGACATACAACCATACAAGTCTGTTCCGGGTTCGAACAGAACCGAAGGCACTTCTGAAGAAGCCTTTGCAACCAGGTATCCACAATTCCGATCGGACATCCCATCACATATGGAGAACTCTATACGGGAGCAACTTAGTGCAGAGTCAATCGACAGCTTATCCTATCGTTCTCGAATACACTAGGTCTTCGCCACCGGTCTTCAATTGCAATCCATACCGTCGTATCACTATTCGAAATGAGTTATATGACACAAGGTCCTCTCCCGGCTAAACCGAATAATGAGCGCAATATTTAAAAACATATAGATATGGGATTTCAGTTAAGTCACAACTTTTAAAAACCCAAAACCTTTCGTCAAATGGTTTAAACAAATTACCATTTTGAAATTTTTTAACAAAAAGATTCATTTCACAAAGTTCACCCAGTTTCACAAAGATCCATTCACAGATTTCAAAATAATTTCCATTTCAATTGGGTTAACTCATCCTATCTTTAAATTAAAGATTTAACCTATAGATTTCAAACCGTTTCTAAAGATATATTCATAACTTGGAAAATCATTTTCATTTTAGACTTGAAATCATTTTAACACAAATTGGAAGTTAATTTCTTATATGAAAGCTTTTATAATTTTAAAACACATAGTTTTCGTTTCCAAAAAATCGGATTATATTTATACAAGTTAAAATCTTGGGTTAAATTTAAAGTCCCAAAACAATACTTTAAAATGGTTTAAAACCCATATAAACTTGTACACCCTTTTTAAATCATAAATAGGATTTGATTTCGAAATTTTGAATTCAAATTTAACCCAAAATTCAAAACTAAATCAAGTTATTCAAAATTAACTTTTTTCTTTAAAATTCCTTTTCAAAATTTTTTTACTTTAAACTCAATCCATTTCCTAAACCATTTGGATTCAAAAATTCAATTTGAAAATTATTTCAAAAATCTGTGACTAAACCAATTTCCATGTGCAATCCATATTTGTGTGTGTATAAGTGTGGTCTAGTGGTTTTACACAATAAAATTGCAACATCATCAATCAATACATATTCAAATACCGCAATATATTTGATAAGCGGTATGAACTGTAATGCTTATATTTGATAAGCGGTATAAACTATAACGCTTATCATTTATTCACAGATCAAAGATAATAAATTACATCAAACACATCTCAAATCAAACCAGAACATATCAGGGGTATCAAACAATTCATTCATCCAATAGAATCCAAACATTCATAAGTAAGGTCAATTAATCAGATTAACTTAATTTAGATTAGTCACTAATCCTGATTAATTAACATTAATTAGTTACAAATTATTTTAATTAACTAACCTTTAATTATAATTCATCATCTTTTAATTATCAAAGAATTAATCTTAATAAATTAATTAACCTCAATTAATCATCCTCAATTAATCAATCATTAGTTTAACCTTTAATTAATTGTCATTTGATTAATTAATCCTAATTAATTTGAAATAAGTAATTATGTTTAATTACTTAATTAACTTTTGCCATTAATTAATTACTTTTATTGATTAACCAACCTTTATTATTAACCTTTAATAATAAATTAATCAACCTTCACTTATTAAATAATTAACTTTTTAATTATACCATTTCATTAATTACCTTTAATTAATTAATTAACCCTAAATTGATTAATTACCATTAAATTAATTATCCTTAATTAATGATTAATTATCGTTATTTACATTGATTAAGTCTTAATCACCTTCATTAATTAATCATTTCTTAATTTATTATCTTAATTAATTTATCCTTAATTTTTAAATTAATTAACTCTCAATTACTTTTATTAAGTTTAAAAGACAAACCTTCTTATCTTTGTTAACCATTTTGATTGTCTTGTAAACTTAATTAAATTTATCACATAAATTGTCTTGAGAGATCAGAATCGGTTTGCATAGTATTTTATCTTAACATCATTCTTAATTACATTATATAATTAATTTTATAAAGTAATGTGACAAAATTAATTTAAATTAAATTACTTTTAAAAAAATTCTTACTTAAAATTTAATTTGTTTTAAGCTCAAATTAATATTATCACAAAAAAACATTAGTTTTAAAATTGTTTGAAAGTTTTGAATCTTATTATTTTATTTGAGCTAAACTGTCCTGTATGCTGACCCCCTGAAGCTGCTTCGAGTCTTCCCCGAAACGTTATACTGCTTGTTTCGAGTTATCCATAAAACTACCCGTGCGCTTTATTTTTTTTGGCCTAAGTACAAAACTCGAGTAACACCAAATCACTTCGGGCCAATACTCGAGTTCGAACCCCAACTTACCCGAGCACAAAATTGAGTTCGACTTCATTATATCCAAATCCAATTTCTAACACAACCAGACATACGTGCACATGCACATGAGTTCGCCTGCGTTCTGACCACCATCGTCATCATCTACAGGTCATCAATGACCTGCCCAAAACACCTAGCCACCCAGATCGTCGAATTGCCTGAGATTCGAAATCGAGCATTTCGATTCTTCCTGGAACCCAACCTTAACACAAAACTTGCCCCGTGGAACCAACTCCGGCCATCTGAGTCTTCGCCACCTCATCCACAACTTCGCCACAACAAGATGCCACTAATCCCCTCAGTCTGATGACCCGAATTGTCCTGACAACGACGAATTATCCTCATTTATTCCATTAGTAAAACTGGGTTTCTAAACCCTATTTCACCATCAATACACCACCACGGCCACCAGAAAATTCCTCCTTTATTTTTCCGTTGATCATTGATACTTCATCCTTCTTTGGCTCCAACCCCGATGATGATTGCTACGTCGATCATCGACAATTAACGAAAACAAGTTTTCTGTATAACTCGTGATTTCCCTTGATTTAACAAACTAGAACTCCTGATTTTTCTCTCAAAATTCATTGTTCGCAAAATACTAACCAGGTTATCGGATCAAAATAAATCAAATCATTTGGTTTTTCAGTTTAATTTTTTGTTCATCACTGTTTCATCTATTAAAAATGATTTCCTAATGTACATGCTTGTAAACTATTTTTTAAAATAAATTCACATCATTACAAAAATTTTCAGTTTAGAAATTATAGCCAAAATCTCATCGAGATGAAGGAATTGAAATTTTCAACATACTGTTGCGTGTGAGTTTTTTTAAAACAGAAAGGTACTTCTGGGTATACACAGACATGCATACAGATATGCTTGCATTATATACATATAAATAAGGACATGCAAGCAAATTCACACAGTAATTCAAGCACAATTCATATCAATACATCCAAAACACATCCAAACACTAAGAAACATAATAGGGTCGTGTGTTTGCTCACCTGTTTTGTCGACAGAGAGGAATAGAGAACAGGAACTTGTTTTGAATCTGGAAAATGATTTGGACTTTGTTGTTTAAATCTGAGATTTGGGTTGATCTACTTCTTTGAGTTTGTCTTGATTACTTGTATTAATCTTCCTTTGTATCTGAACTTTGATTTTCTCACTTAATTTGAAATGTTTTGCTTTATCCCTGGCCTAGTTTCTTTTGATTTAGTTCTGTCTTCCAGGTTAAAGACTTTACATTTGAACTTGATTTTCCTGCTACTTGTTACTTTCCTTGATCAATTTTGAGATGTATTTAGGCTTCAGGTTGTTTACCTTTGAATTTTCTTGGTTTCCAGATTTGAGACTTGACCAGGTTGAAGATTTTGAATTTTCTGTTTCAGATTTGAGATCTTTTGAAAATGAAACAACCTTTTCTGTGTTTTTCTATATTTTCTATTTTTTCTTTGGTGTTGGAGTTTTAAATGCTCAATCTCTTGTTACTGTTTTTTGTCTTCAGATTTGCTGAGAGGTTATATGATTTGAATATGAGGAGAAGAAAAGTTTTCTGTAATTTTAAATTTCATTATTTTATATAATCAATTATATTGAATGCCATATGTAAAAAGTAATCATGAGATCTCAATACATGTTGATTTCTTTACTCCTTCTCTTTCATGTATATTTAGCATTTGTAATTTTACAAGACAAAATAATCTTTAAATAGATTTATGCATCATATTCACTTTATAAATAAATGCACTTCTTTATTCATTTGTGTGTATATATATATATACACACAATGTTAAAAGAATTGCTTTAACCAATATTTACATTATATAAAATATACATTACACCTTAATGATTCTCAAAAGCCAAATATTTTATCTAAAACATTTATTTCAAATATAAATTCAAACTCCAATTCACTTGGATTAAAATCCATTTATGTCTATTTATATATTCATACACATGCTTATGCAATTTAAATTCAAATTAAATGTATACACTCAAATCTACTCATATATGCATTATATATATATATAAAATGTGAATTCAGATGATTTTTTAAAATATTTATTATTTCAAGATTTTAAACTCAAAAGAAATTGGAATTTTATCCATATATAGTTTATTACTTATTTTATTTGTTTGAGATTTTTCAATATATTTTCAAATTAAATTTCAAAAGTTTAAAATATATTATTAATTTTAATCGATAAATTTTAGGATGTTACTTTTTATTTATAAGATATTAAATATAGAATTTCAAATCCATGGTTAAATTTTAAAATCAATGTCCAAATAAACAATATCCTATTTAAATTTGGAAAATTCATATTAAAACTACAATTTAAATTCACATATTTATATCATTTGCTAAATTTAATTTTACTCAAAATCGGGATCGTTACAGTATATAACAACAGACTTTTGTACAAAAGAATCTGTAACTGATTAATAATTACTATGACGGGCCTGGATTTCAGCGCTCGAAAATCGACATCCTTACTTCACCCGTATTCGAATGCTGTAGATTCAAACGTTGACAACCGATTAGCCGGAGCTTATAACACATTAAGTAACAACAACAACACAGCATAAACATAATGAATAATCTTATTGATACATAAATGATACAACATTCTGATAAAAATGAATATTAATATCGGAGATAATATACAACAACGGGAAGAATTAGACAGCAATAGTAGCGGAACACAACATCTTCGTGCCAAAGCTATAAAGATCTCCAATCCAATAGGCTCAAACAACTATCAAGTTGTAATATAGCAAACTTGGTAACTCATCGATGTGATCGCCAAGATCCAAAGACTCCAAAGAAATCCAAACAGAAAGATGAAGGCTACAAAATCTATATCTACTAGCCGATTATCTGAAAATCTGACTCTAGGCCGTCCGTGTGGAAAATTATTCGCACCCAGAGTTTAGAAAGGGAACAATATACTCCAGGTTAGTCATGGGACTGGTGTGAGCAAACAAAAACAAACAAAGGGGAATAAAAGAAATCTGCGATGCTTTTCGGAAAATGAAACTACAATAAGGTCTCCCCGCACACACACAATGCAAGCGCACAACTGGAGGAGATTTCTCCTTATGGTAGTCAAACATTCTTGATACGCAAAATCCTTTTAATATTATTATTAGTGCATAGTGCAGAAAACATTTGCAAGTATAATATTAATCTTAGCTAGCATATGTACCATTATAGTAAGCTTACTATAGCTACCATATTAAATGGCAGGTTTTACAACTAAAACCTTACAAGGCGCATATTGATAATTAGATTTCCAACAAATGATCAGGCTAATGAACTTCCTATGCCATATGGGTACGCCTCTGGAGGGTGCCTCGAGAACTTAACCAACTCTCTGCCAACATAAGGCTGGGTTACCTCTGTAGCTAGGTCGCTAACTATCACGACTATGCCATCCCCCGATCGTCACAGACCTTTATCTGAGGCGCCTCTTAACCAACAACCATAAAGCAATATATTTGTAGCAACCACATAAGTTAAGTATTTGGACTCCATACCATGATACCACTTTTTATCCAGAAGGAAATGGACATACCCTAAGGTGAGCAACCCCCAATAACCTTGCCGCATCCTTCCTGTTTCGACCATTTCTGTTTGTGAGGTTCTGATAAAGTCTCCTCCTACAAAGTTATATTCACAAAAGCCATGCTTTGATCAACAAATGATCAGCGGCACTCAGCATGCCACATTACCAAATTGGGAATGTATCACTAGTAACTATCAACTACATAATCTCCGAGTTCGTACGCCTTAGAGAAAGGTGTTAACCTAAGAGAATAAATTCTCCACCACCAAACAGAAACGTATTTGATAGAAATTAGCTTTACATCTCAAAGTGTAATGTCAGACATACATCTATACAAGTCTCTTCCGGGTTCGAATTGAACCGAAGGGACTTAAAAGAAGCCCTTGTAAATCTAGATAGTCCCTAACCACGTCCGGACTCCCCATCACAAAGGTTGATCAAATCTCTATACCGGGGCCATTCGGCACAGAGACATTCGATAGCTAATCCTTTCGCTTTCGAAAATATCAAGTCTTCACCATTGGTCTTCAAATGCTATCCATTTCGTCGTATCACTATTCGGAATGGGTTATATGACATAAAGTCCTCTCCCAGCTAAACTGAATTATGAGCACAAATTTTAAAACCATATGGATATATTCAGATCTTAGTTAAGTCACAACTTAAAGTCCAAAACCTTTCTTTTGAATGATTTAAACAAATTTCCACTTTAAATCTTTTTACAACAAAAGATTCAACTTTAAAAATCCACTTTAATTTAAAACCAGGGTTCACCAATCTTTCACAAAGATTCATTCATAGTTTTCAAAACAATTCCCATTTCAAATCTTTTATACAATGGATCACCTTTAAGATCCTCTTTAATTTGAAAACAAAGTTCACCAATCTTTCACAAAGATTCATTTATAGCTTTTCAAAACTATTTCAATTTTAAATTTGAAATCTTTTCAACAAAAACTAGAAATTCTTTCTTAATATGAAAGTAACTATCATTCGGAAACAAATGGCTTTCATTTGGGAAAAATCCGATCAAATATACACAAGTTATAGCCTTTTACAGGTATAAACCAAAAAATCGACGAACTGCAGTATCATCAGCAAGTTCTGTTTAAATTAAATGCAAATTCACCAAAACAATTTATTTAATACACTTCAAAATGGTTAAAAATCTATATATACATTATATAACTTGTATAAACATTTTAAACCATAGTTTCCATACAAATATTCATAGAACTCAACTTCAAATCTTGAATTCAAATTCAAATCAAACTATTTTAATTTCAAAACTTTAACAAGTTATTCAAAATAATTTTATATCTTCAAAACTTATTTTCAAAAGCTTTTCATATTTAACCCAATTCCATTTCCAAAACCATTTGGCTTCCAAATTCACTCTTTTAACAAAAAAAATATTTAAACTCAAAATATCTGTGACTTAACCGATTTCCATATGCAATCCATATTCGTGTGTGTGCTGTAGTCCAAGGGTTTTACACACAACAATATAATATCATCAATCATCACAATCCAAATACAACAATATTGATAAGTAATATAATCTTATAACGCTTATCTTCATTCACAGATTCAAAGATAAATATGTAAATTCAAACCAGATATATAATTTACACATGGCTCAATTAGAACAATTTACATCACAGAATATCACACGTAAGGGATATCAAACAATTCAAACATTCAATACAATTCAATCATTAACAAGTAAAATTAATCAACCATTTGATTAATTTAAACAAGATTAATTACTTATAAATAAATTACTAATCCAGGTTAATTGACATCAATTAATTACAAACCATATCAATAAATTATCTTTTAATCATTTGTTAATAAATTAGTTAACATTTAATTATCAATTAATCAACTTTAATTAACAAATAAATCAATCTGTAATTATTAAATAATTAACCTTAATTACTTAATTATTCTTTAATTAAGTATCCTTAATTAATTACATTAATTAATTAACCCTTAATTAATTACCATTTAATTAATTATCCTTAATTAGTTACCATAAGTGATTATCCATAATCACTTATATTAATTAAATCACAAATTAATTACATTGAGTAATTATCCTTTAATCACATGAATAATCAACTATAATCATTAATTAATTACTTTTAATTAAGTACTTATCTTTATTTATTTAATTACTGTAACGACCCAGAATTTCTGTCAATTGAAATTTGTATATTTAATTAATTTTAAATATTAATAAGTGAAATTTATAATTCGAATAAATTTTATTTCGAATAATTGGATTTAATTGGATAATTAAATCGATAATTTAATATGTGAAATTACAGAAATAATTGAAAATTGGGTTAAAATATGATTGAAAATGATTTGTAAAGTTTTATTTAATGATGTTGGAGTTAAAATGATATTTTAGAACTTTTAAAAATCAAAGTTTATTTGTGAAAATTGAATATTTTAATATTTAATCGACTAGTGAAATTAGCCATTTTTCGAACAGCCTCAGAATTGGACGAAACTAGTTCCATTGGATCCGTAATAGTTTGTTATTATCGGATTTCAATTTTCGTAGCAATCGGAGTTTTCGTTTGATCGTGGCAGCTCGAAACGCATCGAAATTGTTTTAATACTAATTTGGCGAGTTAAAATAGTCATTTTTCAAACAGTCTCGGATTTCGATGAAACCAGTTTCATCGGATCCGTAATGTGATATTATTGTATGGTTTCAAATTTCGTGTCAATCGGATTTATCGTTTTTCCGGTGCAAGCTAAAACACCTAGAAATTTGATTTACCGATTTAATTTTAAATCGAACGTTTATTGCCATAACTCGCACAGATGACCGAATTAGCTCCTAAAACACGTTCCATTGTGTTCGGAACGCGGGGTAAACCTTAGAAACGCCAACCGGCACGCTTCGTTTGGAGTTCGGAAAATCCGGGATGAATAGTGTTCACGTAAATTTCTATAAAAGGACCCCTTAACTTCATTTTTTCACAAAAAATCAAAACCCTAGGTCAAAACCTTCAGCCGCCGTCTCATATATGTTCAATGGCCGAAATTTAATCTCCTTCTCCTCCTCTTTTCTTCAAATCCGTTAACAATTAGCAGAAAGCTTCAACTACAAAGTTGAAGGGCACGTTGAGATCTTGATATCCAACGGCTACGATCGCGAATGGTGTTTTGGATTGGTGGCAAAGGGAGCTTGAACGGCCGACCGTTGGTCACGTTTTCCCAGGTGATAGGGTGGCCGAGCTCATGGATATTCGAGCCGAAGATGGAGTGGAGGATGCTCGTTTGAACGGAAGTGGCTGATCGTAGTAAATGTCGTCGGAGAGGAAGCATAATTCAACCCTAAGGGGGCGACTATGGGTTGTTGTGCGTGGGTGTTTACTGGAGTTGGAGAAGATGGGATAAGCGGCCACGATCTGTAGTTATGAAATGCAAGGCCCTGACTGTTTAGGGTAAAATAATAAAAGAAATGTTGTAAATTTATAATTAAAAATTCGTGTAACTTTAAATTAACGTATCTTTTTCATACAAGGTCGAAAACGCGCGAAACCAGTTGCGTTGGGTTCGTATGGACGAGCACTACGCTATGGAATTGGATTGGAGTCATTTGGAGTTAGGGAGAATTTCGGGTAAAATTAAACGTCCGTTTAATTTTATTCGAAATAAAAGCTGAAAACGAAATTGACATCAAGGTGAGAACTTCTCACTCAATCGAATCGGTTTTGATTTTTATTTTAAATAGTTATATTTAAAATTCTTGAATGCATGTTTGAATGATGATTGTTATCTATTGATTGTTAAAATAGACATTATACGCCGTTAGTAAGCGGATGTTATTTATTAAAAACATATACCACGAATATTTCACAGTACAGTGAAATTGGTATTATTTATGTACTTGGATTTGATTTCCCGCACTATATAGCGGATGAGACCCAATTGCGCCGCCTATTAAGCGGATAATATTTTAAATCCCATATACCGCGATAATTCCGTACTGGAACGGAATTGGTATTGTGCTAACATTTTTGGATGCAGGAAAACAGGTTGGAGGGATCCAACTGGATTCCTCAACAATATTTATTTGATTTCAGATATTTTGATATTTGATTGATTATCATATCGATATATGATGTCGTTGTTGTCGTGATTGACTATTTGGTGTGTAGCATCATTGGGCCAATTTTGGAATTTTAAAAAGGATTTTTAAAGTGGTTTTTTGAAAGTATACGTTATAAAATATTTTTTTGAATTGATCCATTATAAATAAATAACGTTCTAATTTTTAATATTATAAAAATTATGATTTTTGAGAAATATAGTTAAAAGTTGATTTTTGAAAATATGGGGTTAATGATTTTATAAAATAGTTTAAATCGGGATTTTTGAATTTATTGTAAAAGTTTGAAATATAGGATTTATAAAAATTGATTATTTTATAAATCAAAATCGTGAAATTATAAAGGAGTTTAAAGACGTTTTTAAAATAATAATACAAATTGATTTGTATAAAAGAATTATAAGATGGATATTTATAAATAAAAATTTTTGAATTATAAAACGAGTTTTTATGAGTGTTAGAATGAATTGTAAATGAATTTCATTAAATGAATGAAATTTATAGGATTATAAACGGTTAAGTTATAAATGGAATTTTATAAGCAGTAGGTTTATAAAATTTGTAAAGTTATTAAAAGAATAAATTTGGGTAAATAAATGAATCTTATAAGTTATAAGATTTATAATTTGGGAAGTTTAAAAGAAAGATTTGTAAAAAAATAAATTATAAGTATTTAAGTTATAATATGAACTTTTGGTATATAATTGACTTATAAATTGAAATAGGTTAATAAAGGAGATTTATAAATGGAAGTTGTTATAAAATAAATAGAAATAGAATTTGTAAACATTGTTTTATAAATCCACGAACGGCTTATTTTGATAAGTAAACTGTTATAACTTATTAATGGTGTTATATTCACGTTTTAGATAGTGAATAATCCTTTAAAATAAAATGTATAGAAATGATGAAATTGGTTAAAGAAGTATATTCACGTTTTTGAATAGTGAATAATATGTTAAAGATATTGTTTTGGATGTGATGTTTTAAGTAGAATTAAAACGATCTAACGATGCTTTAAAAATGTGTTAAGATTCGAAACCATAGATTTCAAGATTCATTGTTGAAATAGACGTTTTCGAGAAATAGAACGAAATGGTGGACTATAACACTGTTATTATAGTAAATGATTTTCGAAAGGAAAATGTTTTGTATAGTATTGTGGTTTATATATCTATTTTAATTTCGAATCCCTATACTAGTAATTTTGGGTTGTCGTAACGATGTTTTATGTAACATTCGTTTTGGCCCAAATAAATATGCTTAAGAGAATGATTTTCTTAAAGAATGGAATATATACTTAATTTCAATTTAAGTACATTGAATATTTTCCAAGTGTTGAAAATAAAAATAGATTTGTGAATTACTTATTAATAAATAAGTATGGTAATGTTTTTGCAATGTAAAATGAAACGTTTTTGAGAATTTATCTTCTTGAAGATAAATTGGAAATGAATAATTGAAATCGTGTATTCATAAATATTTTTGAAGTGTGGGAATTAATTTACGGATTTGGAACGTAAATATAAAGTAAATCGTTAAGGATTTATTTAATTAGTTTAAAAGAACCATGTTGAATTTGAATGCCACACTTATTTTTGAATAAGCGCTCACTATTTGGGTTAACCGGGAAAGGACCTTGGGGTCGTATAACCCATTCCGAATATGTGATATGCCGTTATAAATTGCATTTGAAGACCGGTGTTGAAGACCAGATATTTTTGAAAATGGAAGGATTACCGTCAAATGTTTCTACATCGAATGGCCCGGTATAGAAATTCCATATGTGATGGGAAGTCCGGACGTGATTAGTGAATATCCGGATTGCAAGGACATCTTTGTAAGTGCCTTCGGTTCTGTTCGATCCCGGAACAGACTTGTATTGATTGTATGTCTGACATTACAAATTGAGATATAAAGCTGATTTCTTTCAAATATGTTTCCGTTGGTGGCGGAGAATTTATTCTTTTATCTTAACACCCTTCTCTGAGACGTACGAGCTCAGAGGTTATGTAGTTGATGGTTATCAACGATATATTCCCAATTTGGTAATGTGACATGCTGAGTGTTGCTGTGAAATGATCATTGTTTGATCATTTGTGATATGATCATTTGTTTGATCACTTATCTTTGAGATCATTTCTTTGATCATTTTTTGATCCAAAGCATGGCTTTGTGGAAGAGACTTCGTCGGACCTCACACCCCGGAAATGGTCAAAACAGGAAGGACGCGGCAAGGTTATTAGGGGGTAGCGCCCCTTTAGTGTATGTCATTCCTTCTAGATAGAGGTGGTATCATGGAATGGAGCCTAGATACTTAGCCTATGTGGTTACTGCATTATTATCCTTATGTGGTTGTTGGAAATCGAGAATCCTCGGATGTAGATCGGTCATGATCGGGGGATGACATATTCATGTCAGTAGTTACCCAGTCAGGGGTAACCTGGCCTTGTGTTGGCAGAGATCCGGTTTGGTTCTCGGGACGTCATTCCAGAGGCGTTTCCATGTGGCGATGGGGAGTTCCTTGGCCTGACCATTTGTTGGAAATCCAAAGAAACAATACGATCTTGTACGGTTTTAGTTGTAGAACCTATCATTCACTTATGGTGGTCACCACTGTTTGGATGGTAGCTATAGTAGGCATAAGTGCGAAATGCCTATACTGGCTAAGATTTATATCTTTATTTTCGAAATGAATTTTTCCTACACTATGCACTAGTAATAATATCAAATGTTCTTTTTAAATGCGTATCAAGCATCTTTGACTATCACAAGGAGAAATCTCATCCGATTCTGCGTTTGCATTGTGTGTGCGTGCGGGAGGCCTTATGGTAGTCTCATTTTTAAAAGCATTGCGAATCTATTTTAAAATTTTCCTGTACTTTGTTTTAAAAATAAACTGTTTTGAGTTCTCACACCAGTCACATGACTGACTCGGAGTTTACTGTTTTCCTTCCTAAACTCTGGGTGCCCACCAATTTCCACACGGGTAGTCAAGAGTTAGGTTTATCAGGATATTCTGGAATTCAGGAGTTGCTGGAGGCAAGCTGGACGGCATGGCGTATTAGTAGTATACAGTATTTCTTTTCCGCTGTTTGTTCTGTTTATTGTTGTTTGTTGTTGTACACTCTGATGATGATATAATGTAATGTAATGTGTTGTAATATAATAACTGATATAGTTCTTTGTTGAAAGATTATTCATTTATCTATTATATGTTGTTCCGCTGCGATTGTGAGATTCTGATATTGTTCTGTTGTTTTCTTTCTGTTCTGTTCTATCTTTTCTCTCTTCTTCAACCTTTTTCTTTCTTTTTCTTTTTTTAAAAACCCTAAATGTTCGGTTTTCCAACATTCGAGTGCTCGGCAGTAGATACAGTGAGCGTATTGATGTCGGTTTTCGAAAGTCGAAGAATCGGGTCCTTACAATTACCCTTAATTACTTACATTAATTAATCTTAATTAATTAACTATTGTTTAATGTAATTATACAAAGTAGTTATCCCTTAATTAATTAATAATCTTTTATTAATTACACTAAGTAATGGTCCTTTTAATTACTTGATTTATTAACCTTTAATCATTACTCAATTATCCTTTAACTTATTTAATTAATCAACCATTAATTAATTAAGTAATTATCATCATCCTTTAAATTTCATTAAGAAATTATTCAAGACCTTAATTATTTTAAAAGATAAACTATTTGTCTTTATTGATTAATTAATTTTATTCAAGTTTATTTGATAAACCTTTGAAATAAATCTTCATAACATACAAATCAACTTAAAACCCTTTCAGTTACTTAAACTATAACATTACATCATTTCAACATATTTAAAATAAACTTTTAAAAGTAAGTTTAAAATAATAGGTATATGTAATAAAGTACCTTAAATTTAATAATTTAAAAATAATTTATTTTTAAACTTTTAACCAGTTCCAAAACCAAAATAAAACATTTTTTATTTTTAAAAGAATTAAAAAAGAAAATGTTTAAAACTTGATTAAACGAAAACTTGTTTAAAATACAAAAATTATTAAAACTTTAACCCGAGACCAACCTTAAATCCTCCGAGCCTTACCCCGAGTTAGGTCGCAACATACTCGAGCAGTTCCCCAAGTTTCTTCCCTTTTTTCCTCTTTATACTTTGTTTTAGTTTCAAATTTTACAACTTTTTAAACATGATAACACACACATGAATATAATCGAGTACGTACTCGAGCCAGCAATGAAACTTCACGAAGTCGACTTCGAGTCCCTTCTTTCCTTCTCCAAACTTGAACAACCAGAACAAAACGTGCACATATGCGCATGTACACCCCTTCTGGTCACCTCCAACCAAGTCGCCGACCACCACCAAGTCGTCGTACCTTGCCTACAAACCACGAACACCTAGATCCTCAAATCATCTACGAAATCGAAATCGAGCCTGTTGAACCAAACCAGATCCTATACTGATCATCTGGAATCGCATCGTACTGACCAATCCAAAAGCCAGAGACCTCGCCGACTCGTCCAAAGCTTCTTTAAGACCCCATGCTCCAATCCCACCTGGTCCGATCGACCATGATCCATTATCGGCGTCGAAATCGACTCGATTACAACACTGACCAAAATGGGTTGCTAAACCCTAAACCAATGCCTCGCCGCCGACACGATGGCTAATAAAATCACCAAACATTTTTCCTTGGTTCACCCATGCCTTGGCTACCTCCAGTAATGACCCCGGCCACCCTGAATTTCCCGATCACCAAGAAAGCCCTAAAACCCAATTCCTATTCAAACCCGATTTCCTCATTCGATAAAATGCTAGAAATCGTGATTCTTCTTTTAAAAATCATGATTTCGAAAGTCGATTCAGATGATATACCTGAATCATCAAATCATGATGACCGATTTTAATAAGTTTCCAAGATTCAATGTTTATTTTTCATTTTCAAGATGATATTAAAAACTAACATTCTTAAATATATTTTTAAATGTTTAGGTTTTAACAAACATACTTTGTTCAAATTCCAAAGTCTATATGAGATTAGATAAGAAGATTTGATTATTTTCTTCTAAACTTATTTAACCTGTAGGAAATAAACAGAGACATGTATGCTTTAATTCAGGCATGCACACAGTCATCTATATATACAAAAGCATACAAGCACATTTCACATTCATACAAACATATTTCGCAACCTACATAAAACACTTATCACATGCAAACTAAGATTTAAACAAATTTGAGTTTTTTAAAAATTAATTTGCTCACCTGGAACAAAGCAGAGAACAAATTCTTTTGACTAGAAATGATTTTTTAACATGAATCTAGAAATGTTAATTCCTGATTTTGATCTGATGCTTGATCTTGATTCAGTTGCATGTATATTGAGTTAAATCTTTGTATTTGTTTTGAATTGCTTCGGGTTGAAATTATCTGAATCAATTTGTATGCTTTTGAGTTTGACTTTGCCTGATTACTAAGATGGTCTCTGAATTTGTTTGCACTTCTCCAGATCACGTTGAACTTGTATTTTGATTGTCGTTATTTTCAGGTTTGAGTTTCTTTGCTTAGTTGAAGAATTTAAGAAGCAGATGTTGATTTAGTTTTTGGTTCAATTTTTTAAAGATGAAGAGAACTCGGTCTGGTTTATTACCTCTTTATACATTTTTATATGATTTTCAAATTAAAAGAAATTTGTGAGATCCCACTTGTTTTAATGTTTGTCAAAATGTTTACAAATGTTAGATTACATCATAAAATGTGTACACATATTTAATCTCACATTATATGGTTTACACATGTAATAATCTTTTTTTCTATAATATTTATACATGTTATATTGCATGTCATTAATGTTTTAGTGCTTTTTTATATTATTTTCTAATTATATTTCCTTTTATAACTATTTATATACTCTTAAAGAAAATTATTTTTAAAACTAATTATACATAAATAAACACATGTATACATAATATATGTAAGTTTAAAATATAGAATCTTAACTACTAAATAACTTTTGAAAAATTAATTTCAAAATATAACTTTCCAACTCAAAATGCATATTTAATAAAATTAGAAGAATTTTTTTTTATTAATTTAAAGATATAATGTTTTCAAATCCAATTTATTTTTAATATATTTATTTTTTGTTTTCAAATTCAAAATTGAATTAAAAATCAATTTGTATACATATATATAAACAAATAACATATATTATTTATTTTGGGAAAATTCAAATTAAAATTTCAAATTATAATTTATTTATATAAATAAACAAGTATATATCTTATTAAACTTGAAAAATTCAATTAATTCACTATTTAAATCAAAAATTTCATATCAATTACCAATTTATAGCAGGCTTAAAATAGGGATCGTTACAGATTCCCCCCTTAAGAAAATTTTGTCCTCGAAATTTGCTAGACAGGGAGACAAACAAAGAACAGATGGAGAAATGTTTTACCAGATCAAACTGAATATCTATTCTGCAATTGGCTTACCAAATCAGAATATCATCAATAGATATGAGAACGAACTCAATCGATATTTACGAATATTCGGGTCACTAGGTCTATGTGGTATGCAGGGGCATTGGTTAGTTTGAAGGATAACTAACCATTCGTAGGATGTATCTCGACCCTAAAGAATAAACAAACGGATTACAATCCAATTGGCTTCATATTTTGTTAATCAATTTATTTAAATTTAATTTCAATTAAAATTTCAAATTCATTGAAGTTAAAATGAAAAGATTGTAAGAAACCGATGATTAGAATACGAAATAGGAACTTATCTACAATGATTCGCAGGGCTACCATCACAGCGAAGCTTCTTCTTGTAGCTGCCATGAAGCCATCAAAGAATTGATACCAGATGATGATCAAAAGAGATTAAGGGAAAAGTTATTCCTTTGTTGTTGTAGGGTATTGACCATTTGTAGTGGTACTCCCATGTCCTCTACCTCGTCCTCTTCTTGCACTCATTACTCAAAATCTGTGGCTAGTAAGAGAATTTACTAAGGCATACGGACGGATATCTTAGGGAATACTCATTCTAGGGCATTTATAACCCTATCTCCAATGAGTTGCCTAATGTGTTATGCTCCCAAGCTAAAGTTTTTATTCAACCTTCAGCTCTGATACCAAATGAGACGGCCCGGATTTCAACGTTCGAAAATCGACATCCATACCTCACCCATATTCGAATACCGCAGATTCAAACGTTGAAAACCGATTCGCCGAAGCTTATAACACATTAAGTAATAACAACACAGCAGAAACATAATGAATAATTTTATTGGTACACAAATGATACAACATTCCGATACAATTGAATATCATATCAGAGATAATATACAAGAGTGGAAAGAATAAGACAACAACAACAACGGAACACAACATCATCAACGCCAAAGCTCCAAAGATCTCCAATCCATAAGCTCGAACCGCCAACAAGTTGTAACATAGCAAACTAGGTAACTCATCGATGCGATTGCCAAGATCCAAAGACCCTAAAGAAGTCCAAACAGAAAGTTGAAGGCAAAAGAATCTATATCTACAAGATGATTATCCGAAAATCTTACTCTAGGCTACCCGTGTGAAAAATTATGGGCACCCAGAGTTTAGAAAGGGAATAATAAACTTCAGATCAGTCATTGGATTGGTGTGAGCAAACGAAAACAGTTTTATTTGAACAAAAATAAACAAAGGGAAATAAAAGAAATCCGCAATACTTTTTGGAAATTGAAACTACCGTAAGGCCTCCCCGCACCACACAATGCAAGCACACAATTGGAGGACATTTCCCTTTATGATTGTCAAACATGCTTGATAGGCAAAATCCCTTTAATATTGTTATTAATGCATAGTGCAGAAAACATTTGCAAGTATAATATTTATCTTAGCCAGCATACGTACCATTACAACATGCCTATTATAGATACCATATTAGATGGCAGGTTCTACAACTAAAATCGTACAAGGCGCGTATGCATGATTTGATTTCCAACAAATAGTCATGCTAAGTAACTTCCTATGCCACATGGGTACGCCTGTGGAGGGATGTCCTGAGAACTTAACCAGCTCTCTGCAATACAAGGCCGGGTTACCTCTGTAACTAGGTAACTAACTATTAGGAGTATGCCATCCCACGGTCGTCGCCGACCTGTATCCAAGGCTCCTCTCAACCAACATGCACAAAGCAATAGATTTGCAGCAACCACATAAGTTAAGTATCTGGGCTCCATACCATGATACCACTTTTTATCCAGAAGGAAATGGACATAACCTAAGGGGCGCTACTTCCAATAACGTTGTCGCATCCTTCCTGTTTCGACCATTTTCGGTTTGTGAGGTTCTTATGAAGTCTCGTCCCACAAAGCTACGCTTCTTACAAAAGCCATGCTTCAATCAACAAATGATCAGCAACACACAACATGCCACATTACCAAATTGGGAAAGTATTACTTGTAACCATCAACTACATAACCACTAAGTTTGTACGTCTCAAAGAACGATGTTAAGCTAAGATAATAAATTCTCCACCAATAAATAGAAATGTATTTGATAAAAACTAGCTTTACATATCAAAATGTAATGTCAGACATACATCCATACAAGTCTGCTCCGGTTTCGAACAGAACCGAAGGCACTTCAAAGAAGCCCTTACAAATTCGGATAGTCCCTAATCATGTCCGGACTCCCCATCACAAAGGGTGATCAAATCTCTATATTGGTGCCATTCGATGCAGAGACATTCGACATGTAATCCTTTCACTTTCGAAAATACCTGATATTCACCACCGGTCTTCAAATGTTATCCATTTCGTCATATCACTACTCAGAATGGGCTATTTGACATAAGTCCTCTCCCGGCTAAACCGAATAATGTGCGCAAATTTTAAAACCGTATGGATAAATTAGGATCTTAGTTAAGTCACAACTTAAAGTCCAAAACCATTCTTTTGAATGGTTTAGACAAATTTCCACTTTATATCTTTTTAAAAGAAAAGATTCACCTTTTAAAAATCCACCTTAATTTAAAACCAAGGTTCACCAATCTTTCACAAAGATTCATTCATAGTTTTCAAAACTATTTCCCTTTCAAATATTTTATAAAGAAGATACAATTTAAGATCATCTTTAATTTGAAAACAAAGTTCACCAATCTTTCACAAAGTTTCATTCATAGCTTTTCAAAACTATTTCAATTTTAATTTTGAAATCTTTTCAACAAAAACTAGAAATTCTTTCTTAATATGAAAGTAATTATCATTTGAAAACAAATTCTTTTTGTTTCAGAAAAATCCGATCAATTATAAATAAGTTATAGCCTTTTAATGGTATAAACCAAAAAATCAGCGAACTACCGTATCCTCGACAAGTTCTATTTGAGTTAAATCCAAATTTCCCAAAACAATTTATTTAATACACTTCAAAATGGTTTAAAACCTATATATATTATATAACTTGTATAACCATTTTGGACCATAGTTTCCAAACATATATTCATAGAACTCAACTTCAAATCTTGAATTCAAATTCAAATCAAACTATTTTAATTTCAAAACTTTAACAACTTATTCAAAATAATTTTTTATGTTCAAAACTCCTTTTCAAATGCTTTTTATATTTGACCCAATTCCATTTCCCAAACCATTTGGATTCAAAATTCACCCTTTTAAATAAAATAATATTTAAATTCAAAATATCTGTGACTTAACCGATTTCCTCATGCAATCCATATTTTTGTGTGCGGTGTACTCCAACGGTTTTGCATACAACAATATAATATCATCAATCATCACAATCCAAACACAGCAATATCGATAAGCGGTATAATCTTATAACTCTTATCTTCATTCATAGATTCACAAATAAATATGAAATTCAACATAGATAAATAATTTACACTCGGCTCAATTTAAACAATTTACATCACGGAATATCACACATAATAGATATCAAACAATTCATACATTCAGCACAATTCAATCATTCATAAGTAAAATTAATCGACCATTTGATTAACTTAAACAAGATTAATTACTTATAAATAAATTACTAATCCTGGTTAATTAACATTAATTAATTTCAAACCACATCAATTAATTATCTTTAAATCATTTATTAATAAATTAATTACCCTTTAATTATGAATTAATCAACCTTAATTAATAAACAAATCAATCTTTAATTATTAAATAATTAACCTTAATTACTTAATTATTTAATTACTCTTCAATTAATTATCCTCGATTAATTACATTAATTAATTGACCCTTCATTAATT
Organism: Allium cepa; assembly: GCA_030765085.1. NCBI lineage: Eukaryota > Viridiplantae > Streptophyta > Magnoliopsida > Asparagales > Amaryllidaceae > Allium > Allium cepa. The sequence goes on along the minus strand of CM060945.1, from coordinate 601,226,557 downwards.
ACCATTTAATTAATTATCCTTAATTGATTACCATAAGTGATTATCCTAATCACTTATATTAATTAGATCACAAATTAATTACATTAACCAATTATTCTTTAATCACATGATTAATCAACTTTAATCATTAATTACTTACTTTTAGTTAGGTAATTATCTTTAAGTAATTAATTACCCTTAATTACTTACATTAATTAATCTTAATTAATTAATTATCCTTTAATGTAATTACACATATTAATTATCCCTTAGTTAAGTAATAATCTTTTATTAATTACACTAAGTAATGGTCCTTCTAATTACTTGATTTAGTAACCTTTAATCATTACTCAATTATCCTTTAATTTATTTAATTAATCAACCATTAATTATTAAGTAATTATCATCATTCTTTAAATTTCATTAAGATATTACTCAAGACCTTAATTATTTTAAAAGATAAACAATTTATCTTTATCATTAATTAATTTCACTCATGTTTATTTTATAAACCTTTGAAATAAATCTTCATAACATACAAATCAACTTAAAGCCCTTTCAGTTACTTAGAAATATTACTATGCATCATTTAAACTTATTTAAAATAAACACTTAAAAATAAGTTTAAAATAATAGGTATATATAATAAAATTCCATAAATTTAATAGTTTAAAAACAATTTATTTTTAAACCTTTAACCATTTCCAAAACCAAAATAAAACATTTCTTATATTTAAAAGAATAAACAAGAAAATGTTTAAAACTTGATTAAATGAAAACTTGTTTAAAATTCAAAAATTGTTAAAACTTTAACCCTCCACTAACCTGAAACCCTCCAAGCCTTACCAGGAGTTAGATCCCAAAATACTCGAACCTTTCCCCGAGTTTCTTCCCTTCTTTCCTCTTTAAACTTTGTTATAGTGTCAAATTTTACAACTTTTTAAACATGATAACGCACACATGAATATACTTGAGTATGTACTCGAGCCAGCAACGAAACTTCACGCGTTCGACTTCAAGTCCCTTCTTTTTTTCTCCAGACGCGAACAACCAAAACAAAATTTGCACATATGCACGTGTACACCCCTTCTGGTCACCTCCGGCCATGTCGCCGACCGCCACCAAGTCACCGTACATTGTCTACCAAACCGTGAACACCCAGATCCACAAATCATCCACGAAATCGAAATCGAGCTTGTTAAACCAAACCGGAACTAGAATCGCCTCGTACTGACCAATCCAATTGCCAAAGACCTCGCCGGCTCGTCCAAAGCTTCATTGCGACCCCATGCGCCTATCCCACTAGGTCCGATCGACCACGATCCATTATTAATGTCGAAATTGACTCGATTACAACACTGACCAAAATGGGTTGCTAAACCCTAAACCAATGTGTAACGATCCTGACTCGACCTTCGAAAATCGGCACCAAATACGACACTCGTATTCAAATGCCGCAGATCCAAACGTCGAACCTGGTTCGCCGGAGCTTATAACACAATAAGTACAACACAGCGGAAGAAATATGCATGATACAATTGATATACAACATTTGTATTTATTTTACTTTTACAAATTTTTAAAAAGAATTGAATTTAAAACAATTTGTACACTCAACAAATAAATCATACATATATACATTTCTTTGTTTATAAAGCTTTTGTAAACTTATTTTATATCAATTTTTTTTTTTCAATACATTAATTAAGTTTCAAGAAGGGAAAATACTTTACATTCATTCTTGTTTTTAAATTAATAACTCAAGTCATTTAACAAATCATATTTTATTTATTTATGAATTCTATTTTTAATGTTTAATATACAAATCATATTTAACTCCTTAGTTTAAATTATTTTATAGATTCTATTTTTAAATCTTTTAAGTTTAGCTCACATATCATATACATATATTTTATACATCTTATTTTTAAATTCAATATTTTTTTATAAAATACTCATTCCTAAATCTTAAACCAATTCTACTTTATAATCTAAAATTTTTTATTTATTGTAGAAATTATCCAATTAATTCATAAATAAATTAGCAATTTATCTTCAAAAATTAATTTAATTGCCAAATTAACTTGGTAAATTTTCAGGAATGTTACACAATGCCTCGCTGCTGATACGATGGCTAATAAAACCACCAACCATTTTTCCTTAGTTCAACTATGCCCTGGCAACCTCTAGTGATGATCCTGACACCCCGAATTTCATGATCAGTAGGAAAGCCCTGAAACCCAATTCCTGTTCAAACTCGATTTCCTCATTCGATACAACGCTAAAAATCGTGATTCCTCTTTTAAAAATAATGATTTCCAAAGTCGATTCAGACTATATACCTGAATCATCAAATAATGATGATGAATTTTAACAAGTTTCCAAGGTTCACTGTTTATTATCCATTTTCCAGATGATATTCAGAACTATCATTCTTAAATATATTTTTTAATCTTAGTTTAGGTTTAAACAAACATACTTAGTTCAAATTCCAAAGTCTACAAGAGATTGGATAAGAAGATTTGATTATTTTCTTCTAAACTTATTTAACCGGTAGGAAATAAACAGAGACCTGTATACTTTAATTCAAGCATGCACACAGTCACCTATATATATATACACACACATACATACAAGCATACAAGCACATTTCACATTCATACAAACATATTTCACAACCTACATCAAACACTTATCACATGCAAACCAAGATTTAGACAAATTTGAGGTTTTTAGAAGTTAACTTGCTCACTTGGAACAAAGCAGGGAACAAATTCTTTTGCCTGGAAATGATTTTTTCTTTACTTGAATCTGGAAATGTTAATTCCTAATTTTGATCTGAATCTTGATCTTGATTTAATTGCCTGTATATTGAGTTGAATCTTTGTATTTGTTTTGAATTGCTTCATGTTGAAATTGTCTGAATCAATTTGTAAGCTTTTGAGTTTGATCTTTAATTGATTGTTGAGATGATCACTGAATTTGTTTGCACTTCTCCAGATCACGTTGTACTTGTATTTGATTGTAGTTTGTTTCTTGTTTGAGTTTCTTTGCTTTGTTGAAGAATTTAAGAAACAGATGTTGATTTAGTTTCTTGTTTTCAATTTGTGAAAGATGAAGAGAAATCAGTCAGATTTTTTTACTTTTTTATACATGTTTATATGATTTTCAAATTAAAAGAAATTTTTGAGATTCCACTTGTTTTAATGCTTAACAAAATGTTGACAAATGTTAGGTTATATCATAAAATGTTTACACTTGTTGGAGCTCACATTATATAGTTTACACATGTTATAATCTTTTTTTCTATAATACTTATGCATGTTATTTTGCATGTCATTAATGTTTTAGTATATTTTTATATTATTTTCTAATTATATTTCTTTTATAACTATTTACATACTCTTAAAGAAACTTATTTTTAAACTAATTATACATAAATAAACACATATATACATAATACATGTAAATTTAAAATATAGAATTTTAACTTGTAAACAGCTTTTGAAAAATTAATTTCAAAACATAACTTTCCAAATCAAAATGTATATTTAATAAAATTAGAAGACAAATTTTCACTAATTTAAACATATAATTTTTCAACTCGAAATTATTTTAAATATTTTTTGGTTTCAAATTCAAAATTCAATTAATAATCAATTTGTATACATATATATAAAAAAATAACATATATTATTTATTTTGGGAAAATTCAAATTCAAATTTCAAATTATAATTTATTTAAATAAATAAATAGGTATATATCTTATTAAACATGAAAATTCAATTAATTCGCAGTTTAAACCAAAAATTTCATATTAATTACCAATTTATATTTGGCTCAAAATCGGGATCGTTATAATTGCAATCATCGAACTACAACATAATCCAATCCACACAACCGGACAATTATAATAACTTGTCCTCACAAAAGCCAACTATTTAGCACACCATACACAGAGGAATATAAGTCAAGTACGTGTGATACGCCTCGCTATCCAGCTCATCTTCTGAGCTCCATAGCATCATATCCTGTAATTGTAATACTTGGTCTGACCCAAAGATTATAATAAAATAACACCCGAGTCAGTCTGGAAAACCAATGTGAGAAAACACACTCAATTGAATTATTAAAGCTTAAAAATCCTTTGAAATCAAAGGTATCTCGTATGACCACGTCACAAATAAACATGCCGGGTTTTTACATTAAGATAACCTAAAACATTTTTATCAAATCCGTCTGTTATTATAATAGTGTCTATAGAAAGTAAAAGAGAATCTAGTTGAAATGCTTTCATCTCACGTTCCAGCATAGTTGGGCGCAATCAAAACCGTCCAGGCGCTTATTGGAGATTGGATTCCATACAATGGCAGGGCTACTGGGGTACCGCCCGTCACACAACCCGGTCTAGATCAGAGTACCAAGGACCACTTCCGATCCCCTGCGATATAAGACCAGAGCTACCACTTACTGGATAGTTCGAATAAGATTACCCTACGGTTGTGATCAGCAACCACCCTATTAACGCTTAAAATTGAACGCTTACATCCCCGTGTAAGTAGAGATTAAGTGAATGCGCCACCCGTCAATACGGGAATTAGAAGTAAGTAGAGAAGTCACAGAAAAAGCAGTAAAAAGACAACAGTTTTATAGTGGTTCGGCTTCCAGTTAAGCCTACGTCCACTTTAATCTCCTTTATTGTTGAATCAATTACGACTTTACAACAATCTTCGATTACAACACTGATAGTACAAGTAGCTAGAACTCCAATGTAGAAGAACTCTTTGAATCCATGTTGAATATGTTAGATTTCCTCTTGAAGTTCGTTGAGATGTCTTTTTTGTTTGAAGTGTCGAGTGAGTCGAGAATTCAGCAGAGTGTTGGCATTCCAGAAATGAGCCAAAAGGATCCTTTTTCAGTTGGAGTAGCCGGGGTATATATAGAGAGTTTTTTGAATTAGGTCGTAAGTTGCGAGCGACCTTGGATAGGTCGTAGGTCATGACCGACCTAGTGGGAGCGGTTTATGGCTTAACTAGGGTATACTTGATCATGTGGAATAAACGGGCAAGTCATAGGTCGTCAACGACCAAAGGAGGAAGCGGCATAAGAAGTTACTTCGTATTGTTTAGGTCGTGAGCAACCTAGGGGAGGATGGTTGGCGACCTAAGGTTGGGAGTGACCTATAAGCAAGCGGCTTCATTCCGCGATAACTCGCTAGGTCGCTTGGTCGTTTAGCTACTAGGTCGTTAGGTCGCTTTAGTCCATAGGTCATTAGGTCGCTGATCTCTTGCTGTGACATGTTGTTGCCCTGTGTTGATGGTTAGGTCGTTGATAAGCTTAGGTCGCTAGGTCGCGATATCTTTAGGTCGCTAGGTCATTAGGGGTATTTAGGTCAGTAGGTCGTTCATACCTTAATTCTTTCAGGTCTCTTATTTCCTTAGGTCGTTGAGCCGTGGAATAGAGGAGTTAACATTTGCCCCTCGAAGTATACGCCTATGCCATAGGTCGTGTGCTTTGACTTAATTTTGCTAGGTCGTGAGCGACCTAAGAGATAACCTAGCTCGCGTGTCCATTCGCCTTTCTCTTTTCCCCCTATATAATCCACTAAGTCATTTCTTCCTCCTTACTTGCTTCAGCCTTCAAAGACGCCATTGAAGAAATTTCCAACCTGAACTTACCGGTCACCGATCATCCTTGCAATTTCATCACGTCAGTGAATCCGTTCTCTGTTCAATTCACGACCATCATTAAACCACGAGTTCTAGATTCCCGTCTCTTGCCTCTGGTCCAATTTCATATTTTGTGTTCCATCGCAAACCATGCCACGATCGATTTCTGATGGAATTGAGGTGGCTCGATTCGTTTCTGAGTGATCCTTGATGATTTGAGGAGGAGATGATGGATTACAGTGCCTTGAGTTAACTGATCGGTGTAACGATCGTGATTCTTCATTGCCGAAAAACTGAAATGTTATGGTTTAAGAAAAAGAAAAGAAGAAGAAAGAGGTAGAAGAAGAGATAAAGAAAAACAGAACAGAAAGAAAATCGCAGAACAACATCAGAATCTCACAATTCGCAGCGGAACAACATATAATAAATAAATGAATAATCTTTAGACAAAGAACTATATCAGTTATTACATTATATCACATTACATTTCATTTTCAGAGTGTACAACAACAAACAGCGGGAAAGAAATACTATGTACTAGTAATACGCCATGCCATCCAACTTGCCTCCAGCAACTCCTGAATTCCAGAATATCCTGATAAACCTTAACTCTTGACTGCCCATGTGGAAATTGGAGGGCACCCAGAGTTTAGGAAGGAAAACAATAAACTCCGAGTCAGTCATGTGACTGGTGTGGGAACTCAAAACAGTTTGTTTATCTTTAAAATCAAAAATAGAGGAATATTTTTAAAGTCAATTCGCTATGCTTTTAAAAATGAGACTACCATAAGGCCTCCCGCACACACACACAATGCAAATGCAGAATCGGAGGAGATTTCTCCTTATGATAGTCAAAGATGCTTGATACGCATTAAAAAGAACATTTGATGTTATAACTAGTGCATAGTGTAGAGAAAATCATTTCGAAAACAAAGATATAAATCTTAGCCAGCATAGACATTTCGAACTATGCCTACTATAGCTACCATCCAAACAGTGGGGCGCCACCATAAGTGAATGATAGGGTCTACAACTAATGCCATACAAGATCGTATTGTTTCTTTGGATTTCCAACGAATGGTCAGGCCAAGGAACTTCCCATTGCCACATGAGAACGCTTCTGGAAGGACGTCCCCGAGAACCAAACCGGATCTCTGCCAACACAAGGCCGGGTTACCCCTAACTGGGTAACTACTGACACGAGTATGCCATCCCCCGGTCCTTTGGGACCTTTAACCGAGCGCTCGTCATCAACATCACACAATCATAAATAACGTGTTTCAACATGATTAAGCATCTGGGCTCCATACCATGATACCACCCTTTTCCAGAAGGTAATGCACATACCCTAAAGGGAGCTACCCCTCATAACCTTGCTGCATCTTTCCTGTTTTGACCATTCCGGGGTGTGAGGCGTGACGAAGTCTCGTCCACAAAGCCACGCTTTATACAAAGCTGTGCTTTGGGTCAACAAATGATCATAGAAATGATCACAAAGATAAACGATCAAACAAATGATCCTATCACAAATGATCAACACAATGATCATTTCACAGCAACACTCAGCATGTCACACTACCAAATTGGGAATATATTGCTAATAACCTTCAACTATATAACCTCTGAACTCGTACGTCTCAGAGAAGGGTGTTAAGCTAAGAGAATAAATTCTCCGCCACCAACAGAAATATATTTGAAAGAAATCAGCTTTATATCTCAATTTGTAATGTCAGACATACTATCCATACAAGTCTGTTCCGGGAGCGAACAGAACCGAAGGCACTTACGAAGAAGTCCTTGCAATCCGGATAATCTCTAATCACGTCCGGATTATCCATCACATATGGAGATCTCTATACCGGGGATCAGCCAGTGCAGAGACAATCGACAAGAAACCCTTTCGTTTTTGAAAATATCCGGTCTTCAACACCGGTCTTCAAATGCAATTCATAACGACGTATCACATATTCGGAACGGGTTATACGACCCCAAGGTTCTTTCCTGGTTAACCCGAATAGTGAGCGCTTATTTAAAAAACAAATTGTGGCATTCAATTTCAAGCAAATCACAACAAATACCTATTTAAAGGTAAATATTGATAGTCGGTTATTGAACTATCAATGGATATGCACAACATCACCAGATTCCAAATAATTTTCCATATTATTTATTTCCCAAAAATTTCTTTACAAGATATATGATTTCAATACTTCAAAAATAAATCAATATTTATTTTTAAACAATTTCCCCCTTTCATTTATAAATTCCATAGTGAATTTACATTCCAAAATATTTATGAATATATGATTTCCATTTGATTTTTAATATTCATTTTCAATTTATCTTCAAAAAGATAAATTTAAAATATTCACTTTATATTGGAAAAAAACATTTCTATACTTATTTATTTATAAGTAATTCACAAGTCTTTTTATTTTCTACACTTGGAAAATGATCAATATACTCTAATCGAATTTAAATATATATTTCATTCTTTAAGGAAATCATTCTCTTAAACATGTTTATTTGGGCCAAAACGAATGATGCGTAAAACATCGTTACGACAACCCAAAATCACTAGTATATGGATTCGAAATTAAAATAGATATATAAATCCCAATACTATACAAAACATTTCCTTTTAGAAATCATTTACTACAACAACAGTGTTATAGTCCACCATTTCCTTCTATTTCTCGAAAACGTCTATTTCAACAATGAATGTTGAAATCTATGATTTAGAATCTTAATACATTAAAAACATCGTTAGATTGTTTTAATTCTATTTAAAACATCACATTCAAAACATTTCTTTAACATATTATTCACTATTCAAAAACGTGAATATACTTGTTAACCAATTTTATCATTTCTATTCATTTTGTTTTACAGGATTATTCACTGTCTAAAACGTGAATATAACTCCATTAACAAATTACAACAAGTTACTTATCAAGAAAAGTCGTTGCGGATTTATAAAACAATGTTTATGAATTCCATTTCTATTTATTTTGTAACAACTTCCTGTTATAAATTTCCTTTATTAACTTATTCGATTTATAACTCAATTATATACCGAAAGTCCATATTATAAGTTAAATACTTAAAATTTATTTGCTTGCAAAAACGTTCTTTTAAACTTCCCAAAATTTAAATCTTATACTTATAAGATTTATTTATTTATCCAAAATCTATTCTTTTAAATAACTTTACAAATTTTATAAACCTACTGTTTATAAAATTCCATTTACAACTTCACCGTTATAATCATATAGATTTCACTCATTTACGAAATTCATTTACAATTCATTCTGGCACTTATAAAAGCTCGTTTTACAATTCAAAATATTCTAATTTATAAATATCCATTTTATAAATCTTTTATATGGATCAATTTATATTATTCTTTTAAAACGTCTTTAAACTCCTTTATAGTTTCCTCATTTTGATTTATAAAATAATCAAATTTCATAAATCCTATTTTGAAACTTTTTATAATGAATTCAGAAAACCCAATTTTTAACTATTTTATAAAATCATCAATCCCGTATTTTCAAAAATCAACTTTTAACTGTATTTCTCAAAAATCATAATTTTTATAATATTAAAATTATAACGTTTATTTATTTAAGATGAATCAATTCCAAAAATATTTTATAAACGTATACTTTCAAAAATCACTTTAGAAATCCCTTAAAAATCAAAATCGTTGTTTTTAAACTTCAAAATTGGATCCGATGATGCAACACATCAAATAGTCAATCACGACTTTCCAATATCATATATCGATATGATAAACAATCAAATATCATAATATATGTAAATAAATAAATATTTGTGAGGAATCCAGTTTGATCCCTCCAACCCGTTTCCCTGCATCCACAGACATTAGCACAATACCCATTCCACTTCGAGGTGGAATATCGCGGTATATGGGATTTATAAAATATTATCCGCTTAATAGGCGGCGCAATAGGGTCTCATCCGCTATACAATGCGGGAAATCAATCAACTGCAATATATACATATGCCAATATATATATATATTGCTATATATATATAGATATATCCTACTATATCTAATATCACCACCAAACAACAATCAATAAATAACTGCAAATCCAACTTATAAATTTTTTTGAGTGAGAAATTCTCACCTTTGCTTTTATTAGCAATCCATTTCCTTCTTGACTCGATTTTTCTTGATTTATACCTTGTATAAATATTTACACAATTTATTAATATTCGAACAGATCGAATAATAAATTTTCATTTGATAATTTCGATTCATCGGTGATTTCATTTTAATAGTTAAATTAACTAATAGTTTTATTAAAACCAGTTTCTTCTTTAATAAATTTATTTAAATAAAAATATAATTTAAGAACTAAATTTTCTTTGATACTTCCATTTACTGTACATAAACATTATATGATTTATAAATATTTGAACTAGACGAAAAATTTAATTTCTTATTTAAATAAATTATTTTACTAACAATTTTCACTTTAAGCTTTATAAATTCTACTTTTATGTTTAATTTTTTTCTTAACAAATCCCTTTTTAATAAATTATTTTAACTAAAATAATTTATATATTTAAAAAATCAAATTTTTAAATAACTTCTTAACATTTAAACAAACTTCTATTTGATATTTAAATTAACAAATGATTTTGTTTTAAACTAATTTCCTAATTTCAAATTATGATGTTAAATTTTTAATATTTAACTTACTGTATTAAAATCTCAGCTATCTTATTCATCACAGTAAACATTTTTTTTCTTCTTAATGCATTCAAATATATATATATATATTGAATAAATTTACAAATAAAGAAAAACTGTCTTTACCTCACTGTGAAAATCCCCAAGCTCGAACTCGAAGACTCCACTGGATCGCCACGTCGCCTCGTCCATGCTCCGAGTCACGCTCGTCCCCACGCCGCCGCCAGGTCGCAACCCACATCATCACAGCAATCGTCGACCTACCCCCCAACGATGCCGCGCCACTCCACAACCCCAGTCGCACTCACGCGCTCGTGCCTCCCCCCTTCAAGAACCCTAACTGATGCCGTGCGCGATGCCATCAAACGCGCTACCACCTGCCGCGACCCATGCGTCGGCCATTTCCCATTGATTTCGATTTGAATAGGGAGTGTCGGCCTTTGATTTTGAATGAAAATTATAAACAAGCGGCCATTGTTTTATTTGATTTGGGGATTTCTTATCTCTCGTGAGTTTTGAACTGAAGGAGGAGAAGTATCGGCCTTTATAGAATAAAGAACGACGTGTAAGTTTGTACGAAGGCATGTCTCACACGATCTCGTTCGTGATTTTAGGCGTGATTGAAGGAAGAACGTGCTACTGTTTGACTAAATTTAAATTTAAATTGAATTTGTTGAAAATTTCAACGCGTTTACTCGCCATGTGCTCACATATCAACTCAGAAAAATATGAAATTTGAAATCCGAGAATAATTCAATATTACGAACCCAATGGAACTGGTTTTGTCGAATTCCGAGACTGTGCCTCAGACGACTATTTTTAAATATCGATTCAAACGATATAATTTCAAAACTGAACAATTCACTTTCAAATCCAATTCTGAAGCTTCTAAAATCTTCAATATTATCAATATGAATTTTACAAGCCTCTGAAATATTTTTAATCAGCTTAAAATTAAAGATTCAAATTTTTATTCAACTTTCAATAGATTAAATTCTAAAATTTAATCGCCAAATTCATTCTGATAATTTGAAATTCAAGTCAAACTATCATTCAAATATTTAAAATTAATTGAATATTTTCAAATTAAATTGTTCAAAATTCTGAGTCGTTACAATCTTTCCCCCTTAAAAGAATTTCGTCCCAAAATTACAAGTTAGGAAGAACGATCATCCGTCTACTATTTTTCACAATTCAAATAGTTTTATCAACTTGCTAACATAAATCTTTTTATTAGAGATTCACTATCATTTCAACTAGCTTTCCAACTTCAATTACAAGTTCCAAACAATATTGTTTACTTCAAAATTCAAATTTAAATTTAAATTCAAATTTCAAACTTTCAAAATTTCTCTAAAATATTCTAACACCCAAAATTTTCGAAAAATTTCGCCAGCGTCTCCTTTGCGCGGCTAGCTCGGTACGACTACAAAATGGCACCACGGCCCCTCAGAATCAAAAAGAAAAGAGAAAGCCAAGTGGCTGGAGAAGAAAATCATCAAATCTCATACTGAAATTGAAATACGTACCTTTTTGTCGAGCAATTCAATTTTATCTTCGAAATCAAAATCTCAATTCCATTTCTTTTAATACACCTGTATATCCTGCTATCCATAATATCCAATTCCAACATTCAAACTATTTTGCCAATTACAAAATTTCCAATATATGCTTCTTATACATTTTTACTTCACTATTGAAGTTACATATCCATTTTCATTCAATTTTACATTTCAATTTCATTCACAATTTCAATTCTATTTGAATTCAATTCATAATTTAAATTCCATTTGAATTCAATTCTCAATTCTAAATATTGAATTCTAACGATTAACTTCCATTTGCTAATTCATATTACTACTTTAAATTAGTTTCATTCACTAATTCATTTTAATTTGCAAATTTCTAAATTGATTTGTCGTTAACTAAAATTTTCCAAAAACTTTCAATAAAATTTCTAACTCCCAAAAATTCACGGAAAATTTTGGCAGAGTCTCCTTTGTACGGAGGAGCTTTTACAATTTTACAATATGTATAAATATGTATACATCGACCCACACGGTCGGAAAACAGAAAAACAGTTCATATTTCCTATTTTTATTAGCATTTTTAAGCAAAGCGGCTAATTATTAGCTTATTAGCACGATCAAATCCAGCCCAACGACTTTGTTGAACCTGTACTTACTTAGTTTAAACACGTCAGTGACAAATATAAGAAACCTATTAACATTCCATTCATTTTCAATAACAAATATATATATTTCATTAGCAATACATCCAAGATAAATTCCATTAGCAATTCATATGGTTTTAATTCATCTTTAGTCGCTTACGACCAATTCACATGACATTTCCATTAAATCAAGTGGTTTACAACTCATTTTCTTCATTCTATTCCAGTTCAATTTGTATTTTATATTTTCATTTGGTTTATTTTATTAACCAAACAAATTTCATTCAAACCATTTCAAATCTATTCCATTCACTAATTTGATTCAATTAGTACATTCACTTATTCATTTTAAATTTCAATTTCCATATTCAATTCATCTCGAATTTACTTAATTACTAACAAAGGGAATTTCAATTTATTTCTTTTACTTACTTGAATTTATATACAAATTCAAATTTACCTTCAAATTTAGCTCACGACTAAACTTTAATTTAACCAATTCAAATTCCAATTCATTAGTCCATGAATTTATCAAGTTAGTTTACTTGAATTCAATCCATTTTATTTTATTTTCTTCAAGTTTTGATTTTTATTCAATTTGATCAAATCAAATCTCATTTCATCATTTAATTCCAATTCATTTATTTACAATTTATTTTACAAATCCCAATTGTATATGAATTTATTTCCTTTCATTTAAAAATTTCATTTGTTAAATGGATTTATCTCCAATCTTTGGTTATACATTTTATTTCCTATTTAATTCCATATAATAATGATAATAATTTAATATTATTACTTCCTAACAATCATGCAACCATATACTATAATAATTCATAGAAAATCATTTCTTCTCTATACAAAAATAGTTTTGGGCAAAATTATCTTATTTACCCGATTCAAAAACAATTTTATATTCACTAACAAATACGCGCTCATATCTATTATTACACTCAAACTCATTCTAGAGTACTACTGACTCTATCTCTAATGAGTAACACCCAACAGAGCCATGGTTGTCGCTTAACCATATTCTCTGATACCAAATGTAACGATCGCGATTCTTCGTTGCCGAAAAACCGAAATGTTAGGGTTTAAGAAAAAGAAAAGAAGAAGAAAGAGGTAGAAGAAGAGAGAAAGAAAAACAGAACAGAAAGAAAATAGCAGAACAACATCAGAATCTCACAATTCGTAGCGGAATAACATATAATAAATAAATGAATAATCTTTAAACAAAGAACTATATCAGTTATTACATTATATCACGTTACATTACATTTCATTTTCAGAGTGTGCAACAACAAACAACGGGAAAGAAATACTATATACTAGTAATACGCCATGCCATCGAACTTGCCTCCAGCAACTCCTGAATTCCAGAATATCCTGATAAACCTTAACTCTTGACTGCCCGTGTAGAAATTGGTGGGCACCCAGAGTTTAGGAAGGAAAACAATAAACTCCGAGTCAGTCATGTGACTGGTGTGGGAACTCAAAACAGTTTATTTATCTTTAAAATCAAAAATAGAGGAATATTTTTAAAGTCAATTCGCTATGCTTTTAAAAATGAGACTACCATAAGGCCTCCCGCACACGCACACAATGCAAACGCAGAATCGGAGGAGATTTCTCCTTATTATAGTGAAAGATGCTTGATACGCAATAAAAAGAACATTTGATATTATTACTAGTGCATAGTGTAGAGAAAATCATTTCGAAAATAAAGATATAAATCTTAGCCAGCATAGACATTACGAACTATGCCTACTATAGCTACCATACAAACAGTGGGGCGCCACCATAAGTGAATGATAGGTTCTACAACTAATACCGTACAAGATCGTATTGTTTCTTTGGATTTCCAACGAATGTTCAGGCCAAGGAACTTCCCTTTGCCACATGAGAACGCCTCTGGAAGGACGTCCCCGAGAACCAAACCGGATCTCTGCCAACACAAGGCCGGGTTACCCCTAACTGGGTAACTACTGACACGAGTATGCTATCCCCCGGTCCTTTGGGACCTTTAACCGAGCGCTCGTCATCAACATCACACAATCATAAATAATGTGTTTCAACATGAGTAAGCATCTGGGCTCCATACCATGATACCACCTGTAACGCCCCGAAAATTTTCGACTTTCGAAAATCCGACATCGACACTCACTTTATCGACTGCCGAGAAATCGAAGGCCGAAAACTGGAAAGTTATGGGTTTTAAAAAGAAAAGAAAAGAAAGAAGAGAGAAAAAGAAGAAAGAAAAAGAAAAATAGAGGGAAAAGAAGATAGACAATTTTTAGAAAACAGAGAAAGAAAACAGAGAATTTGAAAAATAGAAGATAGAAGAATTTTAAAATAGAACGGACAAAAGAAAAAAACAGAAGAACAACAGGACGGGACAGAAAAAAACAACAGAACAACAACAAAATCTCACAATTCGCAGCGGAACAACATATAATAGTAAATGAATAATCTTTAAACAAAGAACTATATCAGTTATTACATTACATCACATTTTATTACATCATATCATCACATCAGAGTGTACAACAACATACAACAACAAACAATGCAGCGGAAAAAGAAATACTATATAAACTAGTAATACGCCATGCCATCCAGCTTGCCTCCAGCAACTCCAGAATATCCAGAATATCCTGATAAACCTTAACTCTTGACTGCCCGTGTGGAAATTGGTGGGCACCCAGAGTTTAGGAAGGAAAACAATAAACTCCAAGTCAGTCATGTGACTGGTGTGAGAACTCAAAACAGTTTATTTATCTTTAAAATCAAAATAGTGGAATATTTTTAATCAATTCACAATGCTTTTAAAAAATGAGACTACCATAAGGCCTCCCGCACACACACACATGCAAACGCAGAATCGGAGGAGATTTCTCCTTATGATAGTCAAAGATGCTTGATACGCATTTAAAATAATATTTGATATTATTATTAGTGCATAGTGTAGGAAAAATTCATTTCGAAAGTAGAATATAAATCTTAGCCAACATACGACCATTATCGTATGCCTACTATAGCTACTATCCAAACAGTGGTGACCACCATAAGTGAATAGCAGGTTCTACAACTAATACCGTACAAGTTTCGTATTGTTTCTTTGGATTTCCAACGAATGATCAGGCCAAGGAACTTCCCATTGCCACATGAGAATGCCTCTTGATGGACATCCCCGAGAACCAAACCGGATCTCTACCAACACAAGGCCGGGTTACTCCTAACTGAGTAACAACTGACCGAATATGCCATCCCCCGGTCCTTTGGGACCTTTTCACCGAGCGCTCGTAATCAATTCACACAATCATAAAGTGTTTTCAACATGAGTAAGTATCTGGGCTCCATACCATGATACCACCCTTTTCCAGAAGGAAATGGACACATCCTAAAGGGTGCTACCCCTCATAACCTTGCTGCTTCTTTCCTGTTTTGACCATTCACGGGGTGTGAGGCTCGACGAAGTCACGTCCACAAAAACATACTTTATACAAAAGCCATGCTTTGGGTCAACAAATGATCAACACAATGATCACAAGGATAGACGATCAAATAAACGATCCTATCACAAATAATCAACACAATGATCATTTCAGCATCACTCAGCATATCACATTACCAAATTGGGAATATATCGCTGATAACTTCAACTATATAACCTTTGAGCACATACGTCTCAAAGAAGGGTGTTAAGCAAAGAATAAATTCTCCGCCACCAACAGAAATATATTTGAAAGAAATTGGCTTTATATCTCAAATTGTAATGTCAGACATACAATCCATACAAGTCTGTTCCGGGATCGAACAAAACCGAAGGCACTTACAAAGAAGTCCTTGCAATCCGGATATTCACAATCCTGATCGGATTCACCATCACATATGGAGAACTCAATACCGGAGCAACTCGGTGCAGAGTCAATCGATAGTTCATCCTATCACTCTCGCAAATACCGGTCTTCAACACCAATCTTCAAATGCGATTCACAACGACGTATCACATATTCGGAATGGGTTATACGACCCCATGGTCCTTTCCCGGCTAACCCGAATAGTGAGCGCTTATTCAAAAATAAGTGTGCATTCAAATTCAATCAATTCATATCAAATACCCAATCAAAGGGAAATATTGATAGTCGGCTATTGATCTATCAATTGATATGCATACATCACCAGATTCCAAATAATTTTCCAAATTATTTATTTTCCAAAATATCTTTACAAGATATATATTTTCACACTTTAAAATAAATCAATATTTATTTTTATACAAATCTCACTTTTCATTCATAAATTCCATAATGAATTTATATTTCAAAATATTCGTGCATAAAATTTCAATAATTCATTTCAATTTATCCTCAAAAAGATAAATTCTAAATATTCACTTCACATTGGAAAACATTTCCATACTTATTAAAAATAAGTAATTCACAAATCTTTTTATTTTGAACACTTAGAAAATATTCAATATACTTAAATCGAATTAAGTATATATTTCATTCTATTAAGAAAATCCTTTCTCAAACATATCTACTTGGGCCAAAACGAATGTTGCGTAAAACATCGTTACGACAACCCAAAATCACTAGTATAGGGATTCGAAATTAAAATAGATATATATACATCCCAATACTATTCAAAACATTTCCTTTCGGAAATCATTTACTATAACAACAGTGTTATAGTCCACCATTTCCTTTTATTTCTCGAAAACGTCTATTTCAACAATAAATGTTGAAATCTATGGTTTCGAATCTCAACATGTTTTAAACCATCGTTAGATCGTTTTAATTCTATTTAAAACATCACATTCAAAAACATTTTATTTAACGTGTTATTCACTATTCAAAAACGTGAATAAACCATGTTCACAAATTCCATTATTTCTATTCTTTTTAACTTAAAGGATTATTCACTGTTTATAACGTGAATATAACTCCATTAATAGGTTATAACAATTAACTTATCAAAATAAGTCGTTTGCGAATTTATAAAACAACGTTTATAAATTCCATATTTATTTATTTATAAAAACTTCCTTTTTATAAATTCCTTTATTAACCTATTCCAGTTTATAACTAAATTATAAACTAAACGTTCACATTATAAGTTAATTACTTGTAAAACGATTATTTTACAAAATCGTTCATTTAACTTCCCAAATTATTAATCTTAACTTATAAGATTGTTTATTTATCCAAAATTTATTCTTTCGATAACTTTATAAATTTTATAAACCTATTGCTTATAAAATTTCATTTATAACTTCACAGTTTATAATTTCATAAATTTCATTCATTTAGGAAATTCATTTTCACTACATTCAACACTTATAAAAACTCGTTTTATAATGTCCATAATTCAATTTATAAATATCCATTTATAAATCTCTTAATATAAATTAATTTATACTATTCTTTTAAACGTCTTTAAATTCCTTTAAAATTTCACCGTTCTCTTGATTTATAAAATAATCAAATTTTATAAATCTTATATTCAAACTTTTAATAATAAACTCAAAAATCCAGTTTAAACTATTTTATAAAATCATTGGTTCATATTTCTCAAAAACCAGCTTTTAACTATATTTCACAAAAACCATAATTTTATAACTTTAAAAATTATAACGTTTATTTATTTAAAATGGATCAATTCTAAAAATATAGTATACTTTTAAAAATCACTTTAAAAATCATTTTAAAATCCCAAATTCTGGGTCCAATGATGCTACACACCAAATAGTCAATCACGACTACAACGATCCATCATATATCGATATGATAATCCATCAAATATCAAAATATCTGAAATAAAATAAAACTGTTGAGGAATCCAATTGGATCCCTCCAACCTGTTTTCCTGCATCACAAACATTAGCACAATACCAATTTCGCTCCAGTACGAAATTATCGCGGTATATGTTCTTATTAAATATTATCCGCTTACTAACGGCGTAATAGGGTCTCATCCGCTAAACAAAAAATGCGGGAAATCAATCAACTGCAATATATACATATGCCAGTATATATATATTGATATTATATATAATACCAATTTCACTGTTTATGAAATATTCGCGGTATATGTTTTTATAAATAACATCCGCTTACTAACGGCGCATAATGTCTATTTTAACAATCAATAATTTACAGTCATCATTCAAACATGCATTCAAATATTTTAAATCTAACTATTTAAAATAAAATCGAAATCTATTCGATTGAGTGAGAAGTTCTCACCTTGATTTTAAATTCCGTTTTAGCTTTTATTTCGAATAAAATTAAACGCGCGTTTAATTTTACCCGAAATTCTCACTAACTCCAAACGACTCCAAACCAACTTCATCGCGTAGAGCTTTCTTCTGCGATTCCCACGAATCCAAAATCATCGAAATCTGAGGTCGTATGTATTAGTTATTAGATTTTAAAGATTTGAATTCAATTTAAAACAAATTCCTTTATAATTAATTTACTCTCACCCCACACACACGGCCCAAGGCCCGCTCCACCCCTTCTTCCTCAACGCAACATGCTCCAGTAAACACACACGCAAACCGAACCCATGAAGCCAAACTAGGGCTTAGAACCGCCCCTTCCATGCTTGACTACACGACGATCCAAGACCACCAGCACGAGCGCCAAGGCGTGCTCCTCCTACGGCTGCGACCATGCTAGGCTCGGTCACCATTAGGTGACGCGAGATCCAACTAAAACCACGGCGAACGCAACAGCCTTACACCCCCCACACGCCACAAAACTCGATCTCGACCGCTCACCTTGCATAACTCGACGCTCTCTTCCATTTACTAGTTAGGAGTTTATGAAATCATGGCGTAGATGAGGAGAAAAATGAAGAAAAACGAGGCACGATACCGGCCATGGATATAATAAGCGGCGGCCTGTGCATATGCTCTAGGGTTTTGAAATATAAACGTTTATTTATATATTATTTAATATTATTTTAGTCACAAATATCTCAATTTATCAACGTATGCAAACGAACTCCAAATCTCACGTTCCGACAGGCTATCCTAGAGTTTTTCGGCGTTCCGAACACAATGGAACAGGTTTCGGAAGCTAATTCGATCGTATGTGTGAGTTATAGCAATAAACGACCAATTTAAATTAAATCGATTTAAACCGATTTCGATGCGTTTTAATTTGTACCGGACAAACGGTAAATCCAATTGATTTGAAATTTGAAATCTTACAATAATATCACATTACGGATCCGATGAAACTGGTTTCGTCGAAATCCGAGACTTTTTGAAAAATGGCTAATTTGGCTCGCCAAATTTAAATTAAAAATAAATCGATGCGTTTCGAGCTGCCACGATCAAACGATAACTCCGATTGACACGAAAATTGAAATCCGGTAATAACTAACTATTACGGATCCAATGGAACTGGTTTCGTTCAATTCTGAGACTGTCCAAAAATTGACTATTTTACAGTCGATTATTAAATATTAAAATATTCAATTTTCACAAATTAACTTCTAATTCGATTTTAAAAGTTCTAAAATATTTCTATAACTCCAGTATGATTAAATAAAATTTTCCAAATTATTTTCAATCATTTTTAACTCAATTTTTAATTATTTCCATAATTTAACATATTAAATTATTGATTTAATTATTCAATTAAATCCAAAAATTCAAATAAAAATTTATTTGACTTATAAATTCACTTCTTAATATTTAAAATTAATTAAATATTCAAATTTTAATTTTTAAAAATTCTGGGTCGTTACAATCTTCCCTCCTTAAAAGAATTTCGTCCTCGAAATTACAAGTAAGAAAGGTTACAGAATCTATTAACTTTCCAAAATCCATAGTTAAATTTCTTTCAAATCTTTTCTAAGTTTTCAAATCATACTTAGTTATCTTTTCAAAAACAATTTCTATTGTTTAACTTTCAATTCCAAAATCAAAGTTTAAGTTTTCAAAATTTTCCCATTTTCTCAAAAAAATTCTAACGCCTTAAATTTTCGGAAAAATTCGCCATAGTCTCCTTTGCGCGGCTCGATCCGAAAAAAAAAAATGACAGTATATATATCACAAATATACATCTCATCAAGTAATGAGGCATCCCGAAGGGAAAAAAGTATAAAAGTGCGATATTTAATCCGAGATATGTACCTTATATTTTATTAGCGAGCATATACGGCTAATATAGCGCAAAAGCGAGCTCCAAATGCGAAGCAAACGCGATCCGCACCTACTAAACACTCAACAAACAACATGAGAACATGCATATATGAAAATAATCTCAATATACAACATATATCTCCATATCAACTATATATGCCAACATAGCAATGCATTCAATAGCAATATATATTCAACCATCAACCAACTAACATCCATATCCAATAAACATTCATTCATATTCTCATTCATATTCAATGAATTTGGGTTTTCACTTTAAATTATATCTGATTCATTTACATTGGATTTTCTAACATTCATTCTCAATTCAATTAGTTTTCATTCACTAATTAAATCCAATTCACATTCAATTCCATTCAAATTTATTTGCTTTTAATTTGAATTCAATTACATAGCTTTCCATTTCATTAACTACTTAATGAATTATATACAATCAACTAACAATCATATAACAACCAAAGTATATATAATACAACCAAATTCCTTTGCTTATATTTATTCTCATTCAATTTATTCAACTTCCAATAACATTAGATTTTAATGAATTAACATTTATATTCATTATTTCATATCAATTCTATTTTCCATTCAATTGATTCACAATTCAATTCATTTATTTAATTCAATTACCAAAGTTGAATTTCATTTATATAACTCTTAAGTCATATTCCATTTAACATTATTTTCACTTCTTATATATATAAGTTTATTCACAATTGTAATTCACATTAATTATAATTCTATTCTTATAATTCATTTGCTTATGCAATTACTCTTTTATTTAGATTATTCAAACAACCTAACAATCAACTTATATACACTTTAATAATTCTGAAAAATTATTCCTTTATATATAAAAATATACTCAAGGTAAAATTATTTCATTTACCCAATTTTAAAATCAATATTGTGCCGAATTGTTCTATTCAAGTGTTTAGAAACCCCTTCGGCAAAGTTGTACATACCGTGCTGAGGAAGGTTGTGACGACCGCCCATGACTCCCGCACCAAAACAAGGGAATAGTGCGCTGAAAGGTGTGCAAGGAAGCCATGGACGATAGCCAGGGTAAAACAAAATTCGCAGAATCTATCGTATAACTCACAGCGCATGGATAAAATACAATAGAGAAATATAATATAGTGAAGCTCCATAGAACATAACATCATCATATAAGCAACATAGCAGTTTTATACAATCATTCACACAAATCCATACATGAAGCCTCACTACAAATCACTCAACCAAATACAGCAGCGGATACCCAGTACATATAAGAAAATAATATGCATAGCCTCCTGCTCGTCTTCGTCATCTTCAACGTAGAAACTCCAAGCACAGCACCTGTCACCTGCTTACCTAGTCTGCCCATCCCAACATGGATGAACAGCCCAAGGTAATAAGAGGAGACATAAAACCTTGAGTCAGACAAAGTCTTAGTGAGCAGTAAATTAACTATCAAACATACCAAAAGAGCATAAGGAAATAAAGGAATAGGAACCAAACCATCCCACTCCACCTCTTTCTACAGTGATAGCCCCCAGACACACACTAAGGAGAAGTAAGCATAACATAGCAGATAAGTAAGGTAAAGCAATAATCACTCGAGTCAAGGACGATGTTTTCCAAATACAAACCCCCAAGGCCTAAACCAAGATCAGATAAGCACCCAGAAAACACCGCTCTTGAAGCCGAATGATGATACAACCAAACATCCAAACATCCATGACTCTGCTATCACTGTTAACCTTGCTTCGAAATCACCGTTAATTGAATGACCGACTCCTTCCTGAGCCATCTGTCAAGGGCTAATGGTAACCCCGGTTCTAGACAAAACTCCGCACACTGCCTTGTGCCTAGGACTTATCTTCTTGGCCCAGAGTACTCGACTACCTTCCTGTAGTCTTTTAGGCGTCCCTATGTACCCTTGCTTTAAGTTTGCTAGAACCTTCAACAACGATAAAGTCCAAGCCTCCTAGTCATCCTCCTCGACGACTATTCTCAACCTAGCCCAAGCTACCTCTTGAGCAGCTCCATTATCAACCAACTTGAACTACCCTTCAAGTTATCAACATGCTTGGAATGATCCCTGCCTGGATTAAGCCAAGACTCACATCATACTTGAACTACCCTTCAAGATATCAACATGCCTCGCTTCATCACATCAAAGCAAGATCTCAACTCAACAATATGGTTTGCCTCATCGCATCATGGCAAAGTTCCATCTCAACATCATACATATGAGCTTCAACATCCGCTACATATGCCTTAAGCAGCTTTCACCATTCAAGAGCCTTCTTCCGTAGCTTTTGAATCATCTTCAATCACCTTGTTCCAAATCAACTACTAGCTAACTTGGAAACAATCAAATCTAGCATTCATTCAAACATTCAAGCATTCAAACAAGATATATTAAGCAATAACAATTATAATGGCAATTTCGTAATTAAGTGTGCAAAAGTCCAACATATGTGAAATCATGGTTTTTAGCATAGATCTATCAAATCTAAACATGGGTTTTATCTCTAATACTTGATAAATAACTTCTAAAGGTAAACATCTTCAAACATGATGGATCTACATGCAGACTTAAGGAAAATGCGAGAAAACGCTAACTTTAACACATAAAAATATCACCAATCCCATATACTCCTTTGGATCCGCGTGAGAGATAACTACCACTCACCAAATCACCCAAACACCTCAAAATCACAACACTACAGATCTGGACAGCGGAGATCACGGCTTGATCCGGCGATATCTCACTTGAAACGATGAATTCTAGCTCAAACAGGTGAAGATCTTCAACTTGGACACTTGGATCTTCGATCTTGATCTTCGATCTTCAATGGATGTTAGCACTTGATAGAAGTAGAGAAAGAAGTGAAGAAAATACTGTAGACAAGTCTTCAAAATGGCAGCACTTCGTCGCTTCAAAAAC
Source organism: Allium cepa (assembly GCA_030765085.1). Classification (NCBI taxonomy): domain Eukaryota; kingdom Viridiplantae; phylum Streptophyta; class Magnoliopsida; order Asparagales; family Amaryllidaceae; genus Allium; species Allium cepa. The sequence continues at coordinate 601,202,889 of CM060945.1, read as the reverse complement.
CGGTGCCAAAAAGTGAGAAAAACTCCACTATTTAAAGGCTGAAATCCCCCCCCTAGCTCGGCTGCCGACTCATCCCCTAAGTCGTTCGCGACTTAGCCTTGTCGACTCATGACTCTACAAGCTTCTGCCGACTCAACTGCATACACGGGTTAACACACGCGGCTCATACACAGGCCGACCTAACTACACAGCATATTGACTCAAGACAACGACTCAAGAACCATGCCGACTTACGACTTAGTGCCGACCCAACCCCTGCCGACCTAAGTCCTAAGCACATAACCCAAGCCTATACGAGACATGACCTAACGGTTTAGCCTTGCGGCCGACCTAACTCAAAACAAAGGTACCGACTCACGACTCATTCCATGAGTCGTTCCTAACGACTCAACATCTACCCCGAGTCAAACGACTCATCAACCTACGACTTAACCCAACACAACACATACGACTCAATGGTTTATGTCTCTGCCGACTTAACAACACTAAGCTATACTGGGTACTTGCCGACCTAACCCCTGGCCGACTCAACCTACGTCCTAGGCCTTAACTCCTTAAGCCATTAACCCATGAGTCGGTCTTCTCTTAACTCGGCAACCCCCCCTATCTTCTATGAGTCGGTCACTAGTTAACTTCCTGTCTCGGTCAATCTACTAAGTCGCTACTTCTATAAGTCGGCAACTACTATGAGTCGGCTACTCAATGACTCGGTCCAACCATGAGTCGCTTCCTACTGACTCGCTAACTCGCACAAGCCTATAGGTCGCTACTCCTCTTAACTCGGCCATACGACTCAACCACCCATGAGTCGGCCCTCTATGAGTCGGCCACGACTCAAGACTCTAACCACTATCCCACTAAGTCGTGTACGACTTAGACCCAAGTCTTAGTTAACTCGGTAACGTGTTAACTCTTCAACTCCACTAACCTTAACTCCCTTAGGTCGGTCTACATGCTTAAGCCTTACCTCGGTCAAAAAGTATGAGTCGTTAACGACTTAAGAACCCCACTAACCCGGCCACTCTTGAGTCGCCCACTAACTTAACTCGGCCAAGCTTTATAACTCGTTAACAACCTAACCAAGCATCGTTCTAAAGACCCTACGAGCTATCTTCTTCACGACTCAGGCTATGGATGACCAAAACAATACTAACGACCTAATAATTCTACGATATATCGATACGTAAAATACGGGTCGTTACATTCTCTCCCCCTTAGGAATTTCGCCCCCGAAATTCCAAACAAACAACAGCAATCAAAGATATTCCGCATGCCTACCATCCATAGCAATCAACAAACCATGCATCCAATTCTAGCCTAGCATGCAGAATTCTAAGACTTAGAACAAGCTACAAATTCATGAGATGTCACGACACTTTAGGGCCATACCTCAAAGAGTTCTGGATGAGCTGCCTTCATCCTCTCTTCCTCCTCCCACGTACAGTCGTTAACATCGTCACTCCATTGTATCTTGAGCAACGTAATCGTCTTCCTCCTAAGCTGTTTCGTATCGGTTTCAACAATACGAAGCGGCTTACGAGGTCTCGAAACAACTGGATCAACCTCTAAGTCTTCATAGCTATCAGCAGAAACCACCGTAGTTGGGTCGTGCACATACTTCCGTAGATAAGATACATGAAAAACATTGTGCACACCCGCCATCTTTTCCGGTAACTCCAATCTATAAGCGAGCTTTCCAATTCGCTCGATAATCGGGAATGGTCCAACGAATCTCGGAGCCAACTTTCCTTTGTTCCCGAATCTAATAACATTCTTCAATGGAGAAATCTTCACAAAAACCATATCACCCACGTCGAATTCCAAATCCTTTCGACGATTATCTGCATAACTTTTCTGACGATCTTGGGCTGTCTTCATTCTTTGTCGAACGATCTCTATATAATCCGAAGTCTGTCGAATCATCTCTGGCCCAAGTATCAGCTTTTCTCCAGTTTCCAACCAACATGTCGGAGAGTTACACGGTCTTCCATATAATGCCTCATATGGTGCCATACCAATGCTCGACTGATAACTGTTATTATAAGCAAACTCCACCAAATGAAGGTGATCTTCCCATGATCCCCCGAAGTCCAAAACACAAGCTCTAAGAAGGTCTTCCAAAACCCGGTTGACTCTCTCCGTCTGACCATCTGTTTGAGGGTGATAAGCTGTACTCAAACACAACTCAGCTCCCAAAACTTCCTGGAAGCTCTTCCAAAATTCACTAGTGAACAATGGATCTCGATCGCTCACTATACTCTTCGGAACACCATGGAATCGAACAATCCACTTCACATACAGCTCAGCCAACTTCGATGCAGTTCTAGTCGATCGAACAGGAATGAACCTTGCACTCTTGGTCAAACGATCTACAATAACCCAAATTCCTTCATTCCCTGTCCTGGTTCTAGGTAGACCATCGATAAAATCCATCGACACTTGCTCCCACTTCCACGTAGGAACTTCTAATGGCTGAAGTAATCCACTGGGCTTCTTCTGCTCAGCTTTCACCAACTGGCAATTCATACACTTGGAAATAAAATTTCCAACATCCTTCTTCATTCCTTCCCAGTAGTAAGCTCTCTTCATATCCCGATACATCTTATTTCCACCTGGATGAATTGTCAACTTCGAGTGATGACTTTCCCTCAGAACTTCATCTCTCAATCCATCTATATCGGGAACAACCAATCGTCCTTGCTTTCGAAGCCAACCCTCTCGATCGACCTCGAATCCTTTATCCTTCTCTGGATCCAATCCAGATTCCAAATCACGGATAATCTTGACAAGCTTATCATCTCGCCTTTGGCTCTCACCAATTCTTTCCACAAGTGTAGGCCTTATCGATAAGTTTGCCAACATCTCAGGTTCCAATTCGCATCTAGGCCTGAAATCAAATCCAGCCAAATACTCAAGACTCTTCCATTCTGAAAACATGGCTCCCAATCCTGCATGTCTTCGACTTAACGCATCAGCCACTGCGTTACCTTTTCCTGGAGTATAGGCTATACCAAAATCATAAGATGCTAGAAACTCTAACCACCTTTGCTGTCGAAGATTCAGATCCTTTTGGGAGAACAGATACTTCAACGACTTATGATCCGTAAACAACTCGAATCTAACTCCCAATAGGTAATGTCTCCACATCTTCAAAGCAAACACAATCGCCGCTAACTCCAAATCATGAGTTGGATAATTCCTTTCATGCGGCTTCAGTTGTCGACTAGCATATGCAACAACTTTATCCTTCTGCATTATCACTGCTCCCAGTCCAGTGCCACATGCATCGGTGTAAACCATCATCTCCTCATTCCCACTTGGAATAGTCAATACAGGAGCACTCGTCAGTCGCTCTTTCAGGATTACGAAAGCTTGCTCACACTTGTCATCCCATCTGAACACTTGGTTCTTCTTCGTCAATCCTGTCAACGGTGCAGCTATCTTGGAAAAGTCCTTGATAAACCGACGATAATATCCTGCTAATCCAAGAAAACTTCTCACAACAGATGCATTCTTAGGTCTAATCCAATCCTGGATCGCTGCTACCTTAGCGGGATCAACCGCTATTCCACTTCCAGAGATAACATGGCCTAAGAACCTCACTTCACTCTTCCAGAAGTGACACTTCGAAAACTTAGCCTTCAGCTGATGTTTCCGCAAGATTTCCAAAACAATCCTCAAGTGCGTCTTGTGCTCTTCCTCAGTTCTGGAATAAACCAAAATATCATCCACGAACACAAGCACGAACTTATTCAACTGATCTCTGAATACTCTATTCATAAGATCCACAAAATAAGCTGGTGCGTTAGTCAATCCAAACGGCATTACCAGCCACTCATAAAACCCGGACGGTGTCCTGAAAGCTGTCTTCGGCACACAATCCCTCGCCACTCTCAACTGGTGAAATCCCGTTGCCAAATCCATCTGAGAAAACACCTTAGCCTCGTGAAGCTGATCAAACAAGTCATCTATTCTCGGCAATGGATACTTGTTCTTTCTAGTCACTTTATTCAGCTCACGATAATCAACACACAACCTCAACGATCCATCCGCTTTGGTTGCGAACACAACGGGCGCACCCCATTCGGACACACTTCTCCGAATGAATCCTTTCCGTAAAAGGTCATCAACTTGCACCTTCAGCTCTTGCTGCTCCCTCGGTGCCATCCGCCTAAGAGGCATCACAACAGGTCTGGCTCCCTCAACTAGATCGATACGAAACTCGATCTCCCTATGCGGCGGCAACCCTTTGACTTCGTCAAAGACATCCTCAAATCCATTCACGATAGGCACCGATAACAGTCCATCCCGTGGAACAACCAGCGAATACATGAAGCTCATGAAGACGCCTTCTTCATGCTTACATCGTATCACAACCTTTCGCCCATCCACATTCCCGACTGTCACCTTCAGCCTCTCACAATCAATCCTAGCCGCATACTTCCTAAGCCAGTCCATACCCAAAATAATTCCGAACCCCGCAAAGTTCAGAACAAAGCAATCACAAACAAACGAGCAATCATGACTCGACACAACTAGACCACGGCATATCATACACAAACATGACGAACCCCCTACTGGATTAGTCACGACCAATGGCCTATCAACAATGTCCGGTTGCAAACCTAACCGGCTTACCAAATCATCACAAACAAAAGAATGCGACGCTCCAGTATCAAACAACACTCTAACTGGAACACCACAAATGGAGAGAGTACCTTGAACCACCACACTCTTCCCCTTTTCTTCAGCAGTAGGAGCTTTTGAAGATGACGGCACAGCTTCCAAAGCATAGGCCTGCACAATCTGCCTATTTTTCCTCGGCTCTGGGCAATCCTTCTTGATATGCCCCAGCTTGTCACAGTTGTAACATTTTCCCGGCACCTTGGGATTCCTACACTCCTTGGAAAGATGGCCCTTCTGCTGGCAGTTATAGCAAGTCACCTCACCCTTCAGCTTCTTCTGGCCATCCTTGCACCTCTGTTGCTGCTGCTTCCTCTTCTTATTTCCACCCTGCTGTGGTTTAGATCCTTCCCTGGTTACAGCAACAACAGAACTTTCCTTAGGGAACAGACTCTCATGCCTCAAAGCTTTCTCCACCAGCTTCTCGAATGGATCGTCCAAGTGATCCACCAACTGCCTTCCAAGATAAGCATCCAGACCGGTCACAAACTTTTCATTCTTCTGGTATGGAGAATCAATATACGATCTGGCATACTTAGACAAAGCTTCGAACTCCGAAATGTACTCAAGAACTGGCCTCCCTCCCTGCTTGAGCTCTACAAATCTCTTGAACAAAACAGACCTCTGAGCAGTAGAGATGAACTTGGCTTCAAATCTAACTTGGAATTGCTCCCAAGTAATCTCCTCCTCTGGTGTATCTATAGTGATAGAATTCCACCAATCCGCAGCTCTCCCTTGAAGTTGCCTCGATGCAAGCTTTCTCTTGGTTGCATCCTCAATCCCTAGATCACCAAAAATTCTTCGGCAAGCATCAATCCACCTCTGCACCTCAATAGTCGACTCCGTCCCTAAGAAAGCTTTCCCTCCAAGAGCAGTATAATCCTTGCAAAGCTTGGCAAAATCCACCGGTCTCGGAGCTTGGACTTGAACTCCCACATCCACAGATGATCCTGAAGCTGGTATTCTCCTCATGATCGAAGTCATCATGGCCTCAAACATAGGAGCATAATCAACAGCTTCCCTAGCAGCTGGTCTCCCTCTTCGACTCATCCTTAATATCTGTAATAAGAATGATTAGAACACCTTAAGAAACAACTGCATAAGGAGTTCAAATCCTTCTAGGCTACTATATTATATATAGTAATCATCCATCAAATTACAATTACGTCTCTCTTACGTAGTTACATCAGCGAGCGTTGGCTAAAATCGATTAACCAAAGCTCTGATACCAAATGTGACGACCGCCCATGACTCCCGCACCAAAACAAGGGAATAGTGCGCTGAAAGGTGTGCAAGGAAGCCATGGACGATAGCCAGGGTAAAACAAAATTCGCAGAATCTATCGTATAACTCACAGCGCATGGATAAAATACAATAGAGAAATATAATATAGTGAAGCTCCATAGAACATAACATCATCATATAAGCAACATAGCAGTTTTATACAATCATTCACACAAATCCATACATGAAGCCTCACTACAAATCACTCAACCAAATACAGCAGCGGATACCCAGTACATATAAGAAAATAATATGCATAGCCTCCTGCTCGTCTTCGTCATCTTCAACGTAGAAACTCCAAGCACAGCACCTGTCACCTGCTTACCTAGTCTGCCCATCCCAACATGGATGAACAGCCCAAGGTAATAAGAGGAGACATAAAACCTTGAGTCAGACAAAGTCTTAGTGAGCAGTAAATTAACTATCAAACATACCAAAAGAGCATAAGGAAATAAAGGAATAGGAACCAAACCATCCCACTCCACCTCTTTCTACAGTGATAGCCCCCAGACACACACTAAGGAGAAGTAAGCATAACATAGCAGATAAGTAAGGTAAAGCAATAATCACTCGAGTCAAGGACGATGTTTTCCAAATACAAACCCCCAAGGCCTAAACCAAGATCAGATAAGCACCCAGAAAACACCGCTCTTGAAGCCGAATGATGATACAACCAAACATCCAAACATCCATGACTCTGCTATCACTGTTAACCTTGCTTCGAAATCACCGTTAATTGAATGACCGACTCCTTCCTGAGCCATCTGTCAAGGGCTAATGGTAACCCCGGTTCTAGACAAAACTCCGCACACTGCCTTGTGCCTAGGACTTATCTTCTTGGCCCAGAGTACTCGACTACCTTCCTGTAGTCTTTTAGGCGTCCCTATGTACCCTTGCTTTAAGTTTGCTAGAACCTTCAACAACGATAAAGTCCAAGCCTCCTAGTCATCCTCCTCGACGACTATTCTCAACCTAGCCCAAGCTACCTCTTGAGCAGCTCCATTATCAACCAACTTGAACTACCCTTCAAGTTATCAACATGCTTGGAATGATCCCTGCCTGGATTAAGCCAAGACTCACATCATACTTGAACTACCCTTCAAGATATCAACATGCCTCGCTTCATCACATCAAAGCAAGATCTCAACTCAACAATATGGTTTGCCTCATCGCATCATGGCAAAGTTCCATCTCAACATCATACATATGAGCTTCAACATCCGCTACATATGCCTTAAGCAGCTTTCACCATTCAAGAGCCTTCTTCCGTAGCTTTTGAATCATCTTCAATCACCTTGTTCCAAATCAACTACTAGCTAACTTGGAAACAATCAAATCTAGCATTCATTCAAACATTCAAGCATTCAAACAAGATATATTAAGCAATAACAATTATAATGGCAATTTCGTAATTAAGTGTGCAAAAGTCCAACATATGTGAAATCATGGTTTTTAGCATAGATCTATCAAATCTAAACATGGGTTTTATCTCTAATACTTGATAAATAACTTCTAAAGGTAAACATCTTCAAACATGATGGATCTACATGCAGACTTAAGGAAAATGCGAGAAAACGCTAACTTTAACACATAAAAATATCACCAATCCCATATACTCCTTTGGATCCGCGTGAGAGATAACTACCACTCACCAAATCACCCAAACACCTCAAAATCACAACACTACAGATCTGGACAGCGGAGATCACGGCTTGATCCGGCGATATCTCACTTGAAACGATGAATTCTAGCTCAAACGGGTGAAGATCTTCAACTTGGACACTTGGATCTTCGATCTTGATCTTCGATCTTCAATGGATGTTAGCACTTGATAGAAGTAGAGAAAGAAGTGAAGAAAATACTGTAGACAAGTCTTCAAAATGGCAGCACTTCGTCGCTTCAAAAACCGGTGCCAAAAAGTGAGAAAAACTCCACTATTTAAAGGCTGAAATCCCCCCCCTAGCTCGGCTGCCGACTCATCCCCTAAGTCGTTCGCGACTTAGCCTTGTCGACTCATGACTCTACAAGCTTCTGCCGACTCAACTGCATACACGGGTTAACACACGCGGCTCATACACAGGCCGACCTAACTACACAGCATATTGACTCAAGACAACGACTCAAGAACCATGCCGACTTACGACTTAGTGCCGACCCAACCCCTGCCGACCTAAGTCCTAAGCACATAACCCAAGCCTATACGAGACATGACCTAACGGTTTAGCCTTGCGGCCGACCTAACTCAAAACAAAGGTACCGACTCACGACTCATTCCATGAGTCGTTCCTAACGACTCAACATCTACCCCGAGTCAAACGACTCATCAACCTACGACTTAACCCAACACAACACATACGACTCAATGGTTTATGTCTCTGCCGACTTAACAACACTAAGCTATACTGGGTACTTGCCGACCTAACCCCTGGCCGACTCAACCTACGTCCTAGGCCTTAACTCCTTAAGCCATTAACCCATGAGTCGGTCTTCTCTTAACTCGGCAACCCCCCCCTATCTTCTATGAGTCGGTCACTAGTTAACTTCCTGTCTCGGTCAATCTACTAAGTCGCTACTTCTATAAGTCGGCAACTACTATGAGTCGGCTACTCAATGACTCGGTCCAACCATGAGTCGCTTCCTACTGACTCGCTAACTCGCACAAGCCTATAGGTCGCTACTCCTCTTAACTCGGCCATACGACTCAACCACCCATGAGTCGGCCCTCTATGAGTCGGCCACGACTCAAGACTCTAACCACTATCCCACTAAGTCGTGTACGACTTAGACCCAAGTCTTAGTTAACTCGGTAACGTGTTAACTCTTCAACTCCACTAACCTTAACTCCCTTAGGTCGGTCTACATGCTTAAGCCTTACCTCGGTCAAAAAGTATGAGTCGTTAACGACTTAAGAACCCCACTAACCCGGCCACTCTTGAGTCGCCCACTAACTTAACTCGGCCAAGCTTTATAACTCGTTAACAACCTAACCAAGCATCGTTCTAAAGACCCTACGAGCTATCTTCTTCACGACTCAGGCTATGGATGACCAAAACAATACTAACGACCTAATAATTCTACGATATATCGATACGTAAAATACGGGTCGTTACAAAGGTTCATATACCACTCAATAAACCAATCATCACAATATAAAACAATTTTTATATTCACTAACAAATACGCTCTCATAGCTATTATTACACTCAAACTCATTCTAGAGTACTACTGACTCTATCTCTAATGAGTAATACCCTACAGAACCATGGTTGTCGCTTAACCATCAGCTCTGATACCACCTGTAACGCCCCGAAAATTTTCGACTTTCGAAAATCCGACATCGACACTCACTTTATCGACTGCCGAGAAATCGAAGGCCGAAAACCGGAAAGTTATGGGTTTTAAAAAGAAAAGAAAAGAAAGAAGAGAGAAAAAGAAGAAAGAAAAAGAAAAATAGAGGGAAAAGAAGATAGACAATTTTTAGAAAACAGAGAAAGAAAACAGAGAATTTGAAAAATAGAAGATAGAAGAATTTTAAAATAGAACGGACAAAAGAAAAAAACAGAAGAACAACAGGACGGGACAGAAAAAAACAACAGAACAACAACAAAATCTCACAATTCGCAGCGGAACAACATATAATAGTAAATGAATAATCTTTAAACAAAGAACTATATCAGTTATTACATTACATCACATTTTATTACATCATATCATCACATCAGAGTGTACAACAACATACAACAACAAACAATGCAGCGGAAAAAGAAATACTATATAAACTAGTAATACGCCATGCCATCCAGCTTGCCTCCAGCAACTCCAGAATATCCAGAATATCCTGATAAACCTTAACTCTTGACTGCCCGTGTGGAAATTGGTGGGCACCCAGAGTTTAGGAAGGAAAACAATAAACTCCAAGTCAGTCATGTGACTGGTGTGAGAACTCAAAACAGTTTATTTATCTTTAAAATCAAAATAGTGGAATATTTTTAATCAATTCGCAATGCTTTTAAAAAATGAGACTACCATAAGGCCTCCCGCACACACACACATGCAAACGCAGAATCGGAGGAGATTTCTCCTTATGATAGTCAAAGATGCTTGATACGCATTTAAAATAATATTTGATATTATTATTAGTGCATAGTGTAGGAAAAATTCATTTCGAAAGTAGAATATAAATCTTAGCCAACATACGACCATTATCGTATGCCTACTATAGCTACTATCCAAACAGTGGTGACCACCATAAGTGAATAGCAGGTTCTACAACTAATACCGTACAAGTTTCGTATTGTTTCTTTGGATTTCCAACGAATGATCAGGCCAAGGAACTTCCCATTGCCACATGAGAATGCCTCTGGATGGACATCCCCGAGAACCAAACCGGATCTCTACCAACACAAGGCCGGGTTACTCCTAACTGAGTAACAACTGACCGAATATGCCATCCCCCGGTCCTTTGGGACCTTTTCACCGAGCGCTCGTAATCAATTCACACAATCATAAAGTGTTTTCAACATGAGTAAGTATCTGGGCTCCATACCATGATACCACCCTTTTCCAGAAGGAAATGGACACATCCTAAAGGGTGCTACCCCTCATAACCTTGCTGCTTCTTTCCTGTTTTGACCATTCACGGGGTGTGAGGCTCGACGAAGTCACGTCCACAAAAACATACTTTATACAAAAGCCATGCTTTGGGTCAACAAATGATCAACACAATGATCACAAGGATAGACGATCAAATAAACGATCCTATCACAAATAATCAACACAATGATCATTTCAGCATCACTCAGCATATCACATTACCAAATTGGGAATATATCGCTGATAACTTCAACTATATAACCTTTGAGCACATACGTCTCAAAGAAGGGTGTTAAGCAAAGAATAAATTCTCCGCCACCAACAGAAATATATTTGAAGGAAATCGGCTTTATATCTCAAATTGTAATGTCAGACATACAATCCATACAAGTCTGTTCCGGGATCGAACAAAACCGAAGGCACTTACAAAGAAGTCCTTGCAATCCGGATATTCACAATCCTGATCGGATTCACCATCACATATGGAGAACTCAATACCGGAGCAACTCGGTGCAGAGTCAATCGATAGTTCATCCTATCACTCTCGCAAATACCGGTCTTCAACACCGATCTTCAAATGCGATTCACAACGACGTATCACATATTCGGAATGGGTTATACGACCCCATGGTCCTTTCCCGGTTAACCCGAATAGTGAGCGCTTATTCAAAAATAAGTGTGCATTCAAATTCAATCAATTCATATCAAATACCCAATCAAAGGGAAATATTGATAGTCGGCTATTGATCTATCAATTGATATGCATACATCACCAGATTCCAAATAATTTTCCAAATTATTTATTTTCCAAAATATCTTTACAAGATATATATTTTCACACTTTAAAATAAATCAATATTTATTTTTATACAAATCTCACTTTTCATTCATAAATTCCATAATGAATTTATATTTCAAAATATTCGTGCATAAAATTTCAATAATTCATTTCAATTTATCCTCAAAAAGATAAATTCTAAATATTCACTTCACATTGGAAAACATTTCCATACTTATTAAAAATAAGTAATTCACAAATCTTTTTATTTTCAACACTTAGAAAATATTCAATATACTTAAATCGAATTAAGTATATATTTCATTCTATTAAGAAAATCCTTTCTCAAACATATCTACTTGGGCCAAAACGAATGTTGCGTAAAACATCGTTACGACAACCCAAAATCACTAATATAGGGATTCGAAATTAAAATAGATATATATACATCCCAATACTATTCAAAACATTTCCTTTCGGAAATCATTTACTATAACAACAGTGTTATAGTCCACCATTTCCTTTTATTTCTCGAAAACGTCTATTTCAACAATAAATGTTGAAATCTATGGTTTCGAATCTCAACATGTTTTAAACCATCGTTAGATCGTTTTAATTCTATTTAAAACATCACATTCAAAAACATTTTATTTAACGTGTTATTCACTATTCAAAAACGTGAATAAACCATGTTCACAAATTCCATTATTTCTATTCTTTTTAACTTAAAGGATTATTCACTGTTTATAACGTGAATATAACTCCATTAATAGGTTATAACAATTAACTTATCAAAATAAGTCGTTTGCGAATTTATAAAACAACGTTTATAAATTCCATATTTATTTATTTATAAAAACTTCCTTTTTATAAATTCCTTTATTAACCTATTCCAGTTTATAACTAAATTATAAACTAAACGTTCACATTATAAGTTAATTACTTATAAAACGATTATTTTACAAAATCGTTCATTTAACTTCCCAAATTATTAATCTTAACTTATAAGATTGTTTATTTATCCAAAATTTATTCTTTCGATAACTTTATAAATTTTATAAACCTATTGCTTATAAAATTTCATTTATAACTTCACAGTTTATAATTTCATAAATTTCATTCATTTAGGAAATTCATTTTCACTACATTCAACACTTATAAAAACTCGTTTTATAATGTCCATAATTCAATTTATAAATATCCATTTATAAATCTCTTAATATAAATTAATTTATATTGTTCTTTTAAACGTCTTTAAATTCCTTTAAAATTTCACCGTTCTCTTGATTTATAAAATAATCAAATTTTATAAATCTTATATTCAAACTTTTAATAATAAACTCAAAAATCCAGTTTAAACTATTTTATAAAATCATTGGTTCATATTTCTCAAAAACCAGCTTTTAACTATATTTCACAAAAACCATAATTTTATAACTTTAAAAATTATAACGTTTATTTATTTAAAATGGATCAATTCTAAAAATATAGTATACTTTTAAAAATCACTTTAAAAATCATTTTAAAATCCCAAATTCTGGGTCCAATGATGCTACACACCAAATAGTCAATCACGACTACAACGATCCATCATATATCGATATGATAATCCATCAAATATCAAAATATCTGAAATAAAATAAAACTGTTGAGGAATCCAGTTGGATCCCTCCAACCTGTTTTCCTGCATCACAAACATTAGCACAATACCAATTTCGCTCCAGTACGAAATTATCGCGGTATATGTTCTTATTAAATATTATCCGCTTACTAACGGCGTAATAGGGTCTCATCCGCTAAACAAAAAATGCGGGAAATCAATCAACTGCAATATATACATATGCCAATATATATATATATTGATATTATATATAATACCAATTTCACTGTTTATGAAATATTCGCGGTATATGTTTTTATAAATAACATCCGCTTACTAACGGCGCATAATGTCTATTTTAACAATCAATAATTTACAGTCATCATTCAAACATGCATTCAAATATTTTAAATCTAACTATTTAAAATAAAATCGAAATCTATTCGATTGAGTGAGAAGTTCTCACCTTGATTTTAAATTCCGTTTTAGCTTTTATTTCGAATAAAATTAAACGCGCGTTTAATTTTACCCGAAATTCTCACTAACTCCAAACGACTCCAAACCAACTTCATCGCGTAGAGCTTTCTTCTGCGATTCCCACGAATCCAAAATCATCGAAATCTGAGGTCGTATGTATTAGTTATTAGATTTTAAAGATTTGAATTCAATTTAAAACAAATTCCTTTATAATTAATTTACTCTCACCCCACACACACGGCCCAAGGCCCGCTCCACCCCTTCTTCCTCAACGCAACATGCTCCAGTAAACACACACGCAAACCGAACCCATGAACCCAAACTAGGGCTTAGAACCGCCCCTTCCATGCTTGACTACACGACGATCCAAGACCACCAGCACGAGCGCCAAGGCGTGCTCCTCCTACGGCTGCGACCATGCTAGGCTCGGTCACCATTAGGTGACGCGAGATCCAACTAAAACCACGGCGAACGCAACAGCCTTACACCCCCCACACGCCACAAAACTCGATCTCGACCGCTCACCTTGCATAACTCGACGCTCTCTTCCATTTACTAGTTAGGAGTTTATGAAATCATGGCGTAGATGAGGAGAAAAATGAAGAAAAACGAGGCACGATACCGGCCATGGATATAATAAGCGGCGGCCTGTGCATATGCTCTAGGGTTTTGAAATATAAACGTTTATTTATATATTATTTAATATTATTTTAGTCACAAATATCTCAATTTATCAACGTATGCAAACGAACTCCAAATCTCACGTTCCGACAGGCTATCCTAGAGTTTTTCGGCGTTCCGAACACAATGGAACAGGTTTCGGAAGCTAATTCGATCGTATGTGTGAGTTATAGCAATAAACGACCAATTTAAATTAAATCGATTTAAACCGATTTCGATGCGTTTTAATTTGTACCGGACAAACGGTAAATCCAATTGATTTGAAATTTGAAATCTTACAATAATATCACATTACGGATCCGATGAAACTGGTTTCGTCGAAATCCGAGACTTTTTGAAAAATGGCTAATTTGGCTCGCCAAATTTAAATTAAAAATAAATCGATGCGTTTCGAGCTGCCACGATCAAACGATAACTCCGATTGACACGAAAATTGAAATCCGGTAATAACTAACTATTACGGATCCAATGGAACTGGTTTCGTTCAATTCTGAGACTGTCCAAAAATTGACTATTTTACAGTCGATTATTAAATATTAAAATATTCAATTTTCACAAATTAACTTCTAATTCGATTTTAAAAGTTCTAAAATATTTCTATAACTCCAGTATGATTAAATAAAATTTTCCAAATTATTTTCAATCATTTTTAACTCAATTTTTAATTATTTCCATAATTTAACATATTAAATTATTGATTTAATTATTCAATTAAATCCAAAAATTCAAATAAAAATTTATTTGACTTATAAATTCACTTCTTAATATTTAAAATTAATTAAATATTCAAATTTTAATTTCTAAAAATTCTGGGTCGTTACACCACCCTTTTCCAGAAGGAAATGCACATACCCTAAAGGGAGCTACCCTCATAACCTTGCTGCATCTTTCCTGTTTTGACCATTCCGGGGTGTGAGGCTCGACGAAGTCTCGTCCACAAAGACACTCTTTATACAAAAGCTGTGCTTTGGGTCAACAAATGATCATAGAAATGATCACAAAGATAAACGATCAAACAAATGATCCTATCACAAATGATCAACACAATGATCATTTCACAGCAACACTCAGCATGTCACATTACCAAATTGGGAATATATTGCTAATAACCTTCAACTATATAACCTCTGAGCTCGTACGTCTCAGAGAAGGGTGTTAAGCTAAAAGAATAAATTCTCCGCCACCAACAGAAATATATTTGAAAGAAATCAGCTTTATATCTTAATTTGTAATGTCAGACATACTATCCATACAAGTCTATTACGGGATCGAACAGAACCGAAGGCACTAACAAAGAAGTCCTTGCAATCCGGATAATCTCTAATCACGTCCGTATTTCCCATCACTTATGGAGATCTCTATACCGGGGATCAGCTAGTGCAGAGACAATCGACAAGAAACCCTTTGGTTTTCGAAAATATCTGGTCTTCAACACCGGTCATCAAATGCAATTCATAACGACGTATCACATATTCGGAATGGGTTATACGACCCCAAGGTCCTTTCCCGGTTAACCCGAATAGTGAGCGCTTATTTAAAAAAATAAGTGTGGCATTCAATTTCAAGCAAATCACAAAATACCTATTTAAAGGTAAATATTGATAGTCGGTTATTGAACTATCAATGGATATGCACAACATCACCAGATTCCAAATAATTTTCCAAATTATTTATTTCCCAAAAGTATCTTTACAAGATATATAATTTCAATACTTCAAAAATAAATCAATATTTATTTTTAAACAATTTCCCCCTTTCATTTATAAATTCCATAGTGAATTTACATTCCAAAATATTTATGAATATATGATTTCCATTTTATTTTTAATATTCATTTTCAATTTATCTTCAAAAGGATAAATTCAAAATATTCACTTTATATTGGAAAAAAACATTTCCATACTTATTTATTTATAAGTAATTCACAAGTCTTTTTATTTTCTACACTTGGAAAATATTCAATATACTCTAATCAAATTTAAGTATATATTTCATTCTTTAAGGAAATCATTCTCTTAAACATATTTATTTGGGCCAAAATGAATGTTGCGTAAAACATCGTTACGACAACCTAAAATCACTAGTATAGGGATTCGAAATTAAAATAGATAAATAAATCCCCATACTATACAAAACATTTCCTTTCAGAAATAATTTACTATAACAACAGTGTTATAGTCCACAATTTCCTTCTATTTCTCGAAAACGTCTATTTCAACAATGAATGTTGAAATCTATGATTTCGAATCTTAATACATTTAAAACACCGTTAGATCGTTTTAATTCTATTTAAAACATCACATTCAAAACATTTCTTTAACATATTATTCACTATTCAAAAACGTGAATATACTTGTTAACCAATTTTATCATTTCTATTCATTTTGTTTTACAGGATTATCCACTGTCTAAAACGTGAATATAACTCCATTAACAAATTACAACAATTTACTTATCAAGATAAGTCGTTGCGGATATATAAAACAATGTTTATAAATTCCATTTCTATTTATTTTGTAACAACTTCCTTTTACAAATTTCCTTTATTAACTTATTCGATTTATAACTCAATTATATACCGAAAGTCCATATTATAAGTTAAATACTTAAAATTTATTTGCTTACAAAAACGTTCTTTTAAACTTCCCAAAATTTAAATCTTATACTTATAAGATTTATTTATTTATCCAAAATCTATTCTTTTAAATAACTTTACAAATTTTATAAACCTACTATTTATAAAATTCCATTTATAACTTCACCGTTATAATCCTATAGATTTCACTCATTTACGAAATACATTTACAATTCATTCTAGCACTTATAAAAGCTCGTTTTACAATTCAAAATATTCTAATTTATAAATATCCATTTTATAAATCTTTTATATGGATCAATTTATATTATTCTTTTAAAACGTCTTTAAACTCCTTTATAATTTCCTCATTTTGATTTATAAAATAATCAAATTTCATAAATCCTATTTTGAAACTTTTTATAATAAATTCAGAAAACCCAATTTTTAACTATTTTATAAAATCATCAATCCCATATTTTTAAAAATCAACTTTTAACTGTATTTCTCAAAAATCAAAATTTTTATAATATTAAAATTATAACGTTTATTTATTTAAGATGAATCAATTCCAAAAATATTTTATAAATGTATACTTTCAAAAATCACTTTAGAAATCCCTTAAAAATCAAAATCGTTGTTTTTAAACTTCAAAATTGGATCCGATGATGCAACACATCAAATAGTCAATCACGACTTTCCAATATCATATATCGATATGATAAACAATCAAATATCATAATATATGTAAATAAATAAATATTCATGAGGAATCCAGTTGGATCCCTCCAACTTGTTTCCCTGCATCCACAGACATTCGCACAATACCCATTCCACTTCGAGGTGGAATATCGCGGTATATGGGATTTATAAAATATTATCCACTTAATAGGCGGCGCAATAGGGTCTCATCCGCTATACAATGCGGGAAATCAATCAACTGCAATATATACATATGCCAATATATATATATATATATATATATATTGCTAAACATATAGATATATCCTACTATATCTAATATCAACACCAAACAACAATCAATAAATAACTGCAAATCCAACTTATAAATTTTTTTGAGTGAGAAGTTCTCACCTTTGCTTTTATTAGCAATCCATTTCCTTCTTGACTCGATTTTTCTTGATTTATACCTTTTATAAATATTTATACAATTTATTAATATTCGAACAGATCGAATATTAAATTTTAATTTGATAATTTCGATTCATCGGTGATTTCATTTTAATAGTTAAATTAACTAATAGTTTTATTTAAACCAGTTTCTTCTTTAATAAATTTATTTAAATAAAAATTTAATTTAAGAACTAAATTTTCTTTGATACTTTCATTTACTGTATATAAACATTATACGATTTATAAATATTTGAACTAGACGAAAAATTTAATTTCTTATTTAAATAAATTTAGTTAACTAACAATTTTCACTTTAAGCTTTATAAATTCTACTTTTATGTTTAATTTTTTTTTTTTAACAAATCCCTTTTTAATAAATTATTTTAACTAAAATAATTTATATATTTCAAAAATCAAATTTTTAAATAACTTCTTAACATTTAAACAAACTTCTATTATTTAAATTAACAAATGATTTTGTTTTAAACTAATTTCCTAATTTCAAATTATGATGTTAAATTTTTAATATTTAACTTACTGTATTAAAATCTCAGCTATCTTATTAGCTGGATTATAATTCTTTTCTATGTGCATAAAAGAACGATCACAGTAAACTGTTTGACTCGATGATTTGGGGTTGACGAAGGCATGTCTCACACGATCTCGTTCGTGATTTTAGGCGTGATTGAAGGAAGAACGTGCTACTGTTTGACTAAATTTAAATTTAAATTTAAATTGAATTTGTTGAAAATTTCAACGCGTTTACTCGCCGTGTGCTCACATATCAACTCAGAAAAATACGAAATTTGAAATCCGAGAATAATTCAATATTACGGACCCAATGGAACTGGTTTCGTCGAATTCCGAGACTGTGCCTCAGACGACTATTTTTAAATATCCATTCAAACGATATAATTTCAAAACTGAACAATTCACTTTCAAATCCAATTCTGAAGCTTCTAAAATCTTTTATCAATATGAATTTTACAAGCTTTTGAAATATTTTTAATCAGCATAAAATTAAAGATTCAAATTTTTATTCAACTTTCAATAGATTAAATTCTAAAATTTAATCGCCAAATTCATTCTGATAATTTGAAATTCAAGTAAAACTATCCTTCAAATATTTAAAATTAATTGAATATTTTCAAATTAAATTGTTCAAAATTCTGGGTCGTTACAGTCGACGAGCTTGGAGGATGTGAGATGGTTCTTAACGGGTTGATGGGTTATTGGATTCCAGGTTGAATTGTTGCGCTTCTAGTGATTGTAAAAGAGAATTGAATTTTTACTTCAGCAGTGAAGTAAAAATAAATATAAGAAGTGAATAAAATACTTAAATTGAACTTAGAAGATAGATAGTGAAATTCTCAAGTAAAATTGGTATTGGAAATACTAAGTTAGAAATGGATGAAGGATTATAAGGCATGTGAAATGATAAGTGGTTAGAAATCAAAATGAATGTGAATAAAAGAGAATTGAAATAGCTAATAATCAATTGGGAAAAAATACGTAGGATATACATATATTATTTTATTCACATAGTGATCCGATCTTGAATTCGAGCACATAATTTTGAGATAGTTATATAGATTCGAGTTGGGATTTTTCACTCGATTTTCGACGACAAACCCTGAATATGGATTTTTGATTGATTTTGGAAACTCTCTATCATAGTTTACAGCTATGCAAGGAGAATGAAGGTTTCTGATCAAGAAACCAGATCTGAGTCCGCACTACGAAGTCTAATTGATGATACTAGTTCAGAAGTGAAATTGTGCGATCGAGTGAGCGAGATGATATATGTATATCGTACGGACTTGAATGAAATAGATATTGAAATTTTTGTAAAGAAGTTTATAAAATGATTTTGAATGATGTGATTGGACGTCATTGCAAAGTAGTACACAGGTGTTTTTAAAAAGCAAAAGGAAATTCAGATTTTGATTTTTGAATATAAATTGAATTGCTCGAAAAAAGGTATGTGTTTAAATTCCTGTAATTTGATGATTTTCTTGACTAGCCACTTGGAGTTTTGTTTTCTTTGAAATCTAAGGGCCCGTAGAGGCATTTTGTAGTTGTAACGAGCTAGTCGCGCAATGGAGACGCTGGCGAAATTTTTCCAAAATATAGGGAGTTAGAAAATTTTAATAGTTTGAAGTTTGATTTAAACTATAATTTGAATTATTGAGCAAATAATGCTGTTTGGAAACTATAGAAGAGTTTGGAAAGTTAGTAAGGGTGGTAGTGCGTCTGTAGTAAGAAGATTGTTTGGGGTGGTGTTAAAACTGTTTGGTTGTGGGTTATTAGCTAACGGGTATTGGACCATTCCTCTTAACTAGTAATTTCGAGGGAAATTCTTTTAAGGGGGAGGAATGTGACGACCCAGAATTTCTGGATATTTGAAATTGAAATATTTAATTGATTTTAAAATTTTTAAAGTTAGTTTAACTTGAATTTCAAATATCATTGTTTATTTGGCAATTAAATTATTGAATTTAATAATTTGAAATTGGGTAAAATTTTTGAATCTGGTGTTCCAGGCTTGTTACAAATTTTTTTAAAGGCTTAGAAATTTCATATTGATAATACTGAAGGTAAT
The DNA here is from genome assembly GCA_030765085.1 of Allium cepa. Taxonomy (NCBI): domain Eukaryota; kingdom Viridiplantae; phylum Streptophyta; class Magnoliopsida; order Asparagales; family Amaryllidaceae; genus Allium; species Allium cepa. Next base: position 601,182,482 of record CM060945.1, on the reverse strand, counting down.
AGAACTTTTAAAATTGGATTTAGAAGTGTTTTGTTAAGTTTTGAAATTATATCGTTTAATCGATATTTAAAAATAGCCTTTTGAGGCATAGTCTCGGATTTCGACGAAACCAACGCCATTGGATCCATAATAGTGTTTTGTTATCGGATTTCAATTTTCGTAGCAATTTAGAGTTGTCGTGTGATCATACGGTAGATAAATGCGCTAAAATCTATATCGAAATTTAATATTATAAGTGGGTCCAAAAAGCTATCTTCTCCATAAGATCGAGTTAGGACTCGAAACCTTTTCCATCACGTTCGGAATAGGGGTATAACCTTATGAACGCCTAGTGGCATGCCTCGATAGGATTTAAGAATTTTAAGCATCGATTTCATGATAATTTAAAATTTGAATTTAAAATTTAAATATAAGTATATTAATGCACCGAAGAACTGTAGCATCTGACACGTAGAGAAATTTCAACGCGTGTTCACCTGTCTACCACGCGTCTCTTTCCTTCTGTAATCCTGAACATACTCATAAAATAAAGCAATAAGTAGTCGAGCCCTTTCATTTTCAAATTAAATCTCATTTTCGTCGAACGAAAATCAAATTCCTTTGAAAAAGAAAATAAAATAAAAGATGTACTCATTCGAAATCAATAGAATCAGTCGTGGCTGCCTGGGCATTGGACGCAAGGGGGAGAGCCCTCGTCCTAGCTCCGATGGGATGTCATTGGGTGAAGCAATTCGCAATTTGTTGGAAGAGGATTTCTCGAGGCAAGGGTTGGCGATGAATTCAGTGGAGGTGTGTTTGTGCATGCGAAGAGGGGGAAGAGCTCGACATTGGAGCACGATCTTGTCGCGGCAGCTAGCGCTTGGGAAGGAAGGGTCGCGTTCGCAAGTACAGGCTACAATTGCATGGCGTAGGACTCGATGTCGGAATGGTGGCAACCGTGAGTCGAGGCGATCGGAGGCACTAGGGTTCTGGTGTTTTGCTCAAATTCGATTCGAGAAGATGAATTAAGTTCGATGGTGTTTCGTGAGAGCAAGCTAGGTATTGGGTGGCTCTGCGTTTACAATGAGGTATAGTTTATTTTTTTCAATTTATGTAAATAAGTGTGTGTCTATATATATATGTGTATATATAAATGTACAAAAAAAGAGAAAATTATAGTACTACGGTTTTGTTTTAAATATTTGTTTTTAATAATATTTGTTTTTAAATTTTTACAGTACTGTTGTAGGATTAATAAATATTTGTTTTTAAAATGTTTGAAGGTTTATATAAATTAGATTTTCATGAAATCTATATAGCTTATTCTTTAAATACATGTGTATGTGTAGTTTCAAAGTGAAAATGAAATAAAATACATATTTTCAATTACTAGTTTATTGATTAAAATAATATATGATAGGGATAGATTTGTTTAATAAACTTATTTAATTAGTTTTAGTTGTTAAAAATATTTTATTTAAAAGGAAATTAGTTTAAAATTAAATTATTAGTTTAAAAATTTAAATCAAATTATAAGTTAAATTATAAGAGTAAAATGTAATTAATTGTTTGAATAATTCAAATGTTAATAAATCATAAAATATCTGTTAAACGTCTAAAATTGTAGAGAAGCAAGCCGGATTGGAAATGGGTTGCATGCATAGTTAAAGGTGAGTTAATCTTACTCTTTGGAATACCATGAAAATTTAAATAGTTAAAATTTAAATTATTGATTGTTTGCTTGAATTGATAACTTAATTTCAGCTTGGATATGATATGTTATATATATATATATATATATATATTGGAGTGACTGATTTCCCGCATTATATAGCGGATGTGACCTAATGTGCCCCGCAAAATAGTGGATGGCCCCATATACCGCGATATCCCACCTTGAAGTGTGATTGGTATTTCTATATTGTGCTAACATTTGTGGATGCAGGGAAACAGGTTGGAGGGATCCAACTAGATTCCTCAAAATTATTTAGATTGTTTTAATATTATGTAATATGGTTTATGTAACAACCCATAATTTTTAATAAATATTTTAATTCAATTTATTTTGAAACTTTAATTTTTAATTCGTTTAAAACTGAAATTTTGGAATTTTCCAATGAATTTTTGGATTTTGCTTATAATTATTTTTCCAAATAAAATGAAATAAAGATTTTCTGAAAATTTAATATTTTGGTCAATTGTGGTCAAACTTTGACTTTTAGTTGAAAAGCTTAAATTTGAATTTTCGATTTATAATCTTTTTCTTTGAAACTATATTTGATTCTCATATTCGTGCTGCTCTTCGTTTCGTAAAATTATGTATTATACTTTTAAAATCTGATAAATTTCAGCATTTTACATGCGAATATTTTCTATATTTTTCTATTCATCTTCTATTCTAATTTTCTACTTCATTCCTACTTTATATTTTATTTTATATTTTCTATTTTGTTCGGACTTTTCTATTTGATTTTTATTTGAATTTTGGGCTTTGGAAATTCAAGAGACATTAGTTTTCTTTTCTTTAATGTAAAGTGAGGCTTTTCATTTTCGTAACCATTCCGTTTCTATTGATTAGCTGCACTAACTTCTGCCACACCTTCGCATTCACGTTAGAAATCTCTCATTTCCATGTCCATCCCATTTTGTCTCCAGTAGAAAATTTTACAGTAAGTTTCCTTCTTCTCCTATTTTTCATTTTTTTCTTTTTCTTCTTTTTCTTTTTCTTTTGGATACAAGCATGCTCGGCCATCATACTTCTAGACGACCACTCCTCCACCTCCACCACCATATGACCAGCCGTCTCCATCACCACCTCATCTCCACACCATGCCGTGACCCATTGATCCAAGCCCATCACTAATATTGCTTTGAAACCCTGGCCGAGCCCACCTTGTCATCCAATTCTTCCTTGCTAGCCTCGGCCACCACAACTCCACCTCCATCCCCTTGTCATGACCACCCCTGACCCTTGCCTTTCTGATGTGACCTGAACCAGATCCTAGCACCATTGGCCAAGGACAAATGACCACCAAATAGTGCACATGACCCTTCAATTTGGCTTTGACCATTTGCCTTCCACATGAATTTTTGTATGCCATCCTTTCACCAAACCCTAGCCGTGCTTTTTGCTAGTCTTAGCCATGCATGCTTGCTTGTAGACCATCATGGCCGAGCTTTGTTTTGGATGTGGTCGAGCACAAGTGGTGTGACCAAGCCAAAACACAAGCGGCCGAGCCTATTCTCATGTGGTCGTGCCCATTGTGTAAGTTGCTAGCCCATTTTCCTTGTGTTCCATTTTGTATTTTATGTATAAATAGTTTTTTATGTATAATCTATTTTGTTGATTACAAGATTTAATCTTGGCTCTTCATCCACTCGAATCTAAGTCATGCTTTTTCATGCTTTTCGAAGTGTGTTCGTGTGTCTTGAATTGTTGTCTCCAGCTTTAGAGTGTAAGTTTGTCACTCTCGACATCCGTACTTATATAAGTGTGAAACAATGTCACGTGGATTGCAGTTGATGATATGATAGTAATTTATGTATGCCTGGGATATGATATTGCATGATGTTATAACCTGATATATTTGTTACATCACCTGATATGATATGCCATATTATACTATTTATTTTATTTACTGTTTCTTGCACTGCAAGTTCCCTGTATAATAGAATCACTATGGGTGGAAATGATACATACCCGAACAGACATTAGAATACGGAAAAATTGCTATCAACGGAAATGATAGGCTCAAGCGAATTTTATTTATTTTATTTGACTTTGGATTGCAAGTTTGAAATGATAGAACCTAGATTTTTATTTTAAATTACGGATTGAAATGATACATATCTGTATCACTTGACCTAGGTTATAAAATTATATACAAACATGTGGTTAATTTTAAATATTTTCTGAAAATTATGAAGTATTTTTGAAATTTAAAATATGAAATTTTAACTTAAATTGGATTTAAATGATTTAAATAAATTTTGTAGTGATTTTCTATAAGTTAGAAATGTATAAGTAAATAAATGGTTTAAAATGTAACTTAAATACGACTTAACTTGATAGTTGGAAATTTAGTTTCAAATAGAATTTAAGCTTAACTTAGTAATAAGAGTATTTTATTTATGAAATGGATATTTTTAAATAAAGTATTAAGTTAATTGTTAAGTTAAAAGTTAAGTACAATAATGTACTTTTGACTTAATAAATGAATTATATTTTAATTTGGATATTTTATTTACAAAATTTTATTTTATTTAATTATAAGTTAAATATATCCAAATAAATAATTCTGAAACATGAGATATGTTTCATAAGTTAAAAATGGTAAAAAAATGAAATTTTAATGTTTCTGAAACGTTATAATAAATCTTAGTTTTGTATTGGCGGCATTTCCATAATGTTGTGGTTTTAAGGTAGCATTTTCTAAGTGCTGCTGTTTCTGAAATTATAATGTATTTCTAAAATCCTATTATATCTACTGTAGCATTTTCTAAGTGCTTTTGTTTCTCTAATTATACTATATTTCTGAAATACTATTATATCTACCGTAAGTGCTGCTGTTTTTGAACTTATACTATATTCTAAAATATTATTATATCTACTGTAACGTTTTCTAAGTGCTGCTGTTGCTATGATATAATGTGTTTTTGAGATTGTTATAATTGAATGAATGAACTAAGGAATGCTACAACCTTGGAAATGAAAATTATTTTTGGAAGATATTGACATTGAATTTAAATGGTTTAAATGAACATATTTTGATTTGAAATATAAACCTTTTTGAAATTATAACCACGGGTAATAATAACGTTTGATTGTTAAAGAGACGGGGATCAGAAGTTGTCATACCTCTGCCAACTCGGAAAACCACTTTAACAATCGTGTATGCGGTGGAGATTCCAGAATGAAATAGGATGGTGGCGACGTTCTATTGAGGCATGTACGTGGACCGGACTCCCGTGAGTTGGCATAAGGTGGCTAAAACAGGAGCGATTTCCGGGCTAATGAGGTAGCTCCTCTTATAAGACACGCTTCTTTGTATGCCATTATATTACTTTGTGATTCATATGGTGCACACCTTTGATTTGGGAATGTGGCTCGAGGTGGGCGGTAGTGGCTGCTACACTTTACCACCAGTCCAGATGCGTAATTGGTATATCTACCCTGGCATTGCCTCGTTGTGTCGTGTCACCTACCCTAGCGACCCATGTACGAGTTTTGCTTTGTGTTGTACCTATGGAGTATCCTCTGGTAGCCTCTCGATCAAGAGGTATTACGGTACTCTATAGGCTATTGGCACTATATATTGTTATGGTGGAAAATGTAAAGCCTTAACGCTATTTTTAAGTAAGTTTACTTTATTGTAGGCACTATTATAATAGCGTATATTGCTAAATAGTAAAGAGTTTAATGGATCCTTAAAAGATAGACGGTCCTAAGCATCCTTTAAGTTACTCGTGCATTTATATTACAGTTCACTTGAGTTGGTTTACATTGTATAAGTATGCATGTCCTAACTCGAGTGTTTTGTGTTTTGCTTTACGCTCGGTCAGCCTGAGTATCAGCTTTGGATTCCATCTTCTGGAGCTAGAGGATTTGCTGGAGTTTATTTATCTATCTAGTTGTTATCTGTTTCCTTTCAGTATTTCTATTCTGCTTATGTATTAGTGGACATTTATGTATTTGAGATTTTTGTTGTATTTACTTTTAGATTTTGGTATTTTGTACTTGTATTGAGACTGTGTTTGAGACTATGTTTTAGTAGCTTCATGAACTACTATAGTTATTTTATTTCCGTTGTGAGTTTTTTTGATTTATTTGTATCTATGATTGGTTTTATTTCCTCCAATTATATTACAATATACTTTTTTGAATTATTCAAGTCAGACATGTGTGGTTGTATTATCGATTTGAATGGTCCAAAATAGTGGGTCGTTACAGTTGGTATCAGAGCTTTGGGTTTAGGCAAACCTTAGCCTGTGGAGCAAAAACTCATTAGAGATAGGGTAGAGATACCCTAGAATAAGTGAAATCAATCTTAGAATTATTTCTTTGTGAGAGAACGTATTTTAAAGTATAAAATGATTTTCAAAGGATTTTCAAAGATTATTTTGATATAAAAACTTTTCTTGTTTTGAAATCAAATTTTCTCGATTTAATTCCTCTCTTATCTACCTTGTTAATTAAAGTCCTTGATTAGGATGCCTATCCTGGTTGAATCTTGTCTTTTACTTCTTAATTATCATTGTCCTACTCAGTAGAAGGGCAAGCCTTCTGGTATTTTGCTGTTATCTCTTCTCCTGCTCCTAGTGTTACCCATGGTAGTCTTCAGAGCACCCTTTTCTCTGTTTAATTTTCCTGTTCGTGTCCTATTTGGCATTGGGTTTCCTATAGTTGTATTTCTATGGTTCTTTGGGATTAATTTGAACATCTTCTTTCTCTTGAGTTTGTTTACGAGCCCTTGTGTGTTTCAAATCCTACTGGTGGTCCTGCAAACCTTAGTAGGATTTGTAACCAAGTAAAACTTCTCTATTTGGATAACCGTTTCAGTGGTGATTTCTATGTTTTGGGTTTTGATGCTTTTGATCTATTGCTTGGAGGTGATTGGCTAAAGAGGCATGAAGCCGTTATCTCTTGTAAAACCCAAATGTTTCTTTGAGAATGTGTGTTGACTATGGGCAGCTGAACAAGTTCACGATGAGGAACAGATTTCCTATGCCTCGTATTAATGATATGTTTGATCAGCTCCACGGAGCTACTGTTTTCTCTCAGCTTGATCTTGCCGCATGATTTCTCGAGCTCAGAGTTGCATAGGAAAGTATCCCCAAGACCGCTTTCCGTACTGAGAATGGTTGCTATGAATGGTTATTATTCCTTTTGGTTGGACTAACGCTCCTGTTTTCTTTGTTGGTTTGATGAATCGTGTTTTTTGTGATGTCTTAAAAAGTTTGTCCTTGCCTTTGTTGATGATATTCTCGTCTTCTCTAAATCTGTGGAGGAGCATGAATCCTATTTGAGTTTTGTTTTGGGAACTCTTGGGAGTCATCAGTTGAAAGCTAAATTCTCGAAATGCCATTTCGGGAGAGATGAAGTCCGATTTCTCAGTCTTATTGTTTCTAGTATTGGAGTTTCTGTTTATCTAGTCAAAATCGATGCGATCAATGTAAGTCTTTCTTCTCTTCTCTCTTTGTGGGTAGATTGACCAAGTCAGCTCATTACTTTCCGGTCAAGTCTACACGTTCGGCTTCTTGTCTGACTGAGATCTATATGAGGGAGAATGTTCGTCTTCATAAAGATCCCATCTTTACCAACTGGCAGTTTCGGAAAGTTTTTCAGGAATCTTTAGGGACTCCTTTGAATTTAAGCACCGTTTGCCATCCTCAGACCGACGGTCAACGGAAAGAGTGAAGCAGATTCTGGAGTATCCGCTTCGTGCTTGTGTTCTTGATTATGGAGGATATTAGGAAGATCACCTCCACCTCATTGAATTCACCTATAACAACAACTATTAGGTATAATTTCACTCCTCTATTTTTCCCTTGTCTATCTCATTTTAACTTTGAATTCTTTTGATTAGAATCTCCCAAATTTGAATTTCTATCCTTATTTTGAAACCCATTCTAGAACTAGCAAATAAGGGAGTGTCTTTGTATTAATATTGAATGTTGTGTTGCTTGGGTTGTTGATGATGATTTGGGATTTCGATCGATTCTCCTGATCAGCGATACCAGTAGGATTTTCCCAAAACACTTGAACAGAACAAACTGACACAATCTTATTTTCAAATTTGGTAATTGAAAATTTTATATGATTTATATATAACAATTTTATAGATTATATTATCTGTTGAAAATTTATTTTGATAGGAAATGAGTAAGTTGATTTTTATTAAAATATAATATGGTTAAATTTTATTTAAATTCTATTTTATAGAGAGTTTATAATGATTTAAACAAATTAAGGTTGGAAGATAAATTTGAAATTTGTTTAAAATTTGATTTATTTAAGAATTAAAATCAAATAACTTTAATTTGAATTTATTTAAATTTGATGTTTTAAGGATATGATTTTTATAACTTGATTTTGGTTTAAAGAAATTTAAATAAATCTATCAAGTTGATGTAAATGAATATACCAAGTTTAAATAAATTGAAGGAATATTCAGTCATTTAAAGTTTTAAGGTTTATTTAAATGATGAGTAAACTATTTCAAAACTAAATAATAGAAAATGTAATTTGATGTATATACAATTATCAAAAGTTCAGTTTTGAAATTATGGAATATTTAAAGTTTTGAAATATATAAATTTAAATGGTTTATTGAAAACTGAATTGGTTATCGAAATAATAATATTTGATTCCATTTGTTGTTTTAAAAACACATGACTATTGACACCGGATATAAATAAATAAAATTTTAAAGCATGCTTTATAAACTGAATTGGAATTTAAATGAATTTAAATTATGCATTTGAGAATTAAATTCTGGTGATCTCAAACTTTGGTTTTAATGTTTTAAAATGTATATTATTTAGAGGTATGCTTGAGTATAAATTTTGAAATGTTTAAATCTACGCTCTTCTCTTATGATGTTGGAAAATAATTTTGGTGATGGCGGCCGCATCATCGACATTCATTTTCGAGTTTCGAAGAGGAGAGAGCAATTCATAGCTTTGCTACACTTTTGTTTGATTTAAATTTGTTTGATTTAATATATACACGGAGGAAGGAAATTTGATTTAAGTTTCTTAAGCATGGCTTGATTTAATATATATATAAGTATATGATTTAAGATTTGATTTGATCTAATATATATACGTTTTTATCTCTTAATTGTTTAAGGTAAACTAGAGATATAATTTTTTAAGTTTATGAATCAGGGATCATTTCAATTATAAACCGAAGTCAAAAATTTTGGATAAATAATTGAACTTGTAATAAAAGAATTGGAAATTTTGGATAAATATTTTGAATTTGGGTAATGTACAAGATAAAATAGTGTAAAAGGAATTTATAATTAAACTTAAGCGGTTATGATAGGAGTAATATAATTAGTATATGTAATAAGATGTATTAAATGGAATAAATTTAATAATAATTTGGGATAGAGAAGAAGATGAGGGAAGCTTTCTTCTAGGTTTGTTCTTTCCATATCTCTGAGAGGATTGGTTCTTTAACTTATCATCTGGAATTTCCTGGGAAGTTTTCTTGTGACGCCCCACCTCAATACCCACGCTAGCCAAGAACACTACGGGGTAATGCTGTCGACTAGCACGGAGAATAAGGCTGTTGAGGAGCGACCATACGTGTAATTGCTTTGTGCGAGCATCGATATGTCAGATAGTATAGCATGCATTCTATTTCAAGTGGAAATCCGACATACCGACACAAACTCAAAGCTACCACACGGTGGCTATAATATCTTCGGAAACAAATATAGAAATAAGCATAACACAAATCAGTCACAGACAATTCATATCACGAAGGCAGAAATCGATATGAATATAACACATGAAAGTGTTCATCAGAGTAGTGGTCTAAAGAGATCCACAATATCACAAAAGAATAGTTACATGAACTACAAAAAAGTATAAGTATGCATTATGGAGTCTGTATCTCAAATGTGTTCAACAAAAACTACTAATCTAAGTAGTTAACCAAAAGGTCAGAGTAATGGATCCCCGGAGAGAAGTCATGTAACGACCCGTATTTTACGTGTCGATAAATCGTAGAATTTGCAGGTCGTTAGTGTTGTTGTGTTGTCTCTAGCCTAAGTCATTCAGAATTGAGTCGTATAGGGGCATGAGTCGTGACCGACTTAGTGCTTAGGTCGCATGATAGCTTGAGTCGAGTGGCCGAGTTAGGATGGTGACCGACCTATAGTAAGTCGTAGCCGACTTAGGAGGTGAGACAAGGTAATGGGGTTTGCCGAGTTAAGAGTTGGAGTGTTGGAACGACCTAAGTTAGTGGCCGACTTATAGGGAACCGACTCAAGTGTTGAGTCGCGCTCGAGTTAATAGGGTCTTAAGTCGTTAACGACTCATAGGGGACCGGCTCAAGGAGGGGTTGCGGTTTAGAATGTTGGCCGAGATAAGGAAGCGACCGACTTAAGAGTTTCTCGAGTTAAAACGTTGCCGACTTAAGGAGGTTGGTGGTTTAAGGGTTGGCCGACTCATAGGAGTTAACTCGTGACCGAGTCATAGAATTGCCGACTCATAGTATTAGGGCTTAGGTCGTGGGGTCCTGAGTCGGTAGGGGTTTGGGTCGGCATGGCGTTATTCCATGTGTCGTTAGGTCGGTGGGCCGACTTAGTGGATAAGTCGTTGGGGACTTAGGCTTTTGAGTCGTGTCTCGAGGGATAAGAATTAGGCTTAGGTCGGCAGGGATAAGTCGTGTGACCTTCTTGCTGTGATGAGTCGGTAGAATTTAAGTCGGCATTGGTTGAGTCGGTAGGAAGTAGGTCGGCACTTGGTTGAGTCGTAAGTCGACATCTGGGAGTATATGTTGTGTAGTTGAGTCGGTAGGTGCTAGGTCGTGAGTCGGCAAGGGATGAGTCGGGGGCGACTCAGGAGTTGGGTCGGCGGCGACTTAGGACGGCCGAGACATGGAGGTTTCAGCCTATAAATAGAGGCGTTCGGCTCACTTTTTGGCACCGGTTTTTGAAGCGACGAAGTGCTGCCATTTTGAAGACTCGTCTACAACATTTCTTCATCTTCTTTTCTCCATTCCAATCTAGATCTAACATCCATCCAAGATCGAAGATCGAGATCGAAGATCCAAGTGTCCAAGTTGAAGATCTTCATCCGTTCAAGCTAGATTTCATCGTTTTGAGTGAGATTTCGCCGGATCTAGCCGTGATCTTCGCTGTCCAGATCTGAAGTGTTGTGTTTTTGAAGTGTTTGGGTGATTTGGTGAGTGGTAGTTATCTCTCACACGGACCCAAAGGAGTGTAGTGGATTGGTGATATGTTTATGTGTTAAAGTTAGCGTTTTCTCGCATTTTCCTTAAGTCTGCATGTAGATCCATCATATTTGAAGATGTTTACTTATGAAAGTTATTTATCAAGTATTAGAGACAAAACCCATGTTTTAGATTTGATAGATCTATGCTAAAAACCATGATTTCACGTATGTTGGACTTTTGCTCACTTAATTACGAAATTGCCATTATAATTGATATTGCTTAATAGATCTTGTTTGAATGGTTGAATGTTTGAATGTATGTTAGATTTGATTGCTCCAAGTTAGCTTGTAGTTGATTTGGAACAAGATGGTTGAAGATGATTCAAAAGCTAAGTGGAAAGGCTCTTGAATGGTGAAAGCTGCCAATGGCATATGAAGCGGATGTGGAAGCTCATATGGATGGATTCGAGGATGTGGGATCTTGCCATGATGCGAGAAGGCAAAGCATGGTTGAGTTGGGACTTTGCGATGATATGATGAGGCAAGGCTTGTGTTGAGATGGGACGGGTCATGATGACGTTCCAAGTTGAGAGACTTTGCTATGATGTGATGAGGCAAGACATATGTTGTGATGGGACGGGTCACGAAGACGTTCCAAGCACGGGTCATGACGACGTGCAAACTTATAACTCGGTGATGCGGTCCGGGTTGGGGTGGATAATGGTTAGCTTGAGAGGCGCTTGAGCTAGTATGGAAGTAGTCGTCGAGGAGGATGACTAGGAGGCTAAGATCTCATCGTTGTTGAAGGTTCTAGCATACTCAAAGCAAGGGTACGTTGGAACGGGTCACGATGACGTTCCAGGCACGGGTCATGATGACGTGCTAGTACTCTGGGCTGATGCGTTCGGCTTAGGCACGGGTCACGATGACGTGCGGAGTTATGGCTAAACCGGGGTTACCATTAGCCCTTGACAGGCGGTCATTCAACTAACGGTGAAATCAAGGCAATGATAACAGTGATAGCCAGAGTCATGGATGTTTGGATGTTTGGTTGTATCATCATTCGGCTTCAAGAGCGGTGTTTTCTGGGTGCTTATCTGATCTTGGTTTAGGCCTTGGGGGTTTGTATTTGGAAAACATCGTCCTTGACTCGAGTGATTATTGCTTTACCTTACTTATCTGCTATGTTATGCTTACTTCTCCTTAGTGTGTGTCTGGGGGCTATCACTGTAGAAAGAGGTGGAGTGGGATGGTTTGGTTCCTATTCCTTTTATCCTTTATGCTCTTTTGGTATGTTGGATAGTTAATTTACTGCTCACTAAGACTTTGTCTGACTCAAGGTTTTATGTCTCCTCTTATTACCTTGGGCTGTTCATCCATGTTTGGGATGGGCAGACTAGGTAGCAGGTGGCAGGTGCTGTGCTTAGAGTTTTTCCGTTGAAGATGACGAAGACGAGCAGGAGGCTATGCATATTATTTTCTTATATGTACTGGGTATCCGCTGCTGTATTTGGTTGAGTGATTTGTAGTGAGGCTTTCATGTATGGATTTGAGTAGATGATTGTATAAAACTACTGTGATGCTTATATGATGATGTTCTGTTCTATGGAGCTTCACTATATTATATTTCTCTATTGTATTTTATCCATGCGCTGAGAGTTGTACGATAGAGATTCTGCGATTTTATTTTACCCTGACTATCGTCCATGGCTGCCTGGCACGCCTTTCAGCGCATTATTACCTTGTTTTGGTGCGGGAGTCATGGGCGGTCGTCACATTTGGTATCAGAGCCTTGGTTAATCGATTTTAGCCAACGCTCGCTGATGTAACTACGTAAGAGAGACGTAATTGTAATTTGATGGATGATTACTATATATAATATAGTAGTTTAGAAGGGTTTGAACTCCTTATGCAGTTGTTTCTTAAGGTGTTCTAATCATTCTTATTTACAGATATTAAGGATGAGTCGAAGTGAGAGACAAGCTGCGAGGGGTAGCCGTGATGCTAGGGAAGCTGTTGATTATGCTCCTATGTTTGAGGCCATGATGACTTCAATCATGAGGAGAATACCAGCTTCAGGATCATCTGTGGATGTGGGAGTTCAAGTCCAAGCTCCGAGACCGGTGGATTTTGCCAAGCTTTGCAAGGATTATACTGCCCTTGGAGGGAAAGTTTTCTTGGGGACGGAGTCGACTATTGAGGTGCAGAGATGGATTGATGCTTGCAAAAGAATCTTTGGTGACTTAGGGATTGAGGATGCAACTAAGAGGAAGCTTGCATCGAGACAGCTTCAGGGAAGAGCTGCTGATTGGTGGAATTCTATCACCATCGATACTCCAGAAGAAGAGATTACTTGGGAGCAATTCCAAGTTAGATTTGAAGCTAAGTTCATCTCTACTTCCCAGAAATCTGTCTTGTTTAAGAGGTTTGTGGAGCTCAAGCAGGGTGGGAGGCCTGTTCTTGAGTATATTTCTGAGTTCGAAGCTTTGTCTAAGTATGCCAGATCGTATATTGATTCTCCCTACCAGAAGAACGAGAAGTTTGTGACTGGTCTGGATGCTTATCTTGGGAGGCAGTTAGTGGATCACTTGGACGATCCATTTGAGAAGCTGGTGGAGAAAGCCCTTAGGCATGAGAGTTTGTTCCCTAAGGAAAATTCTGTTGTTGCTGTAACCAGGGAAGGATCTAAACCACAGCAGAGTGGGAATAGGAAGAGGAAGCAGCAGCAGCAGAAGAGTAAGGATGGCCAGAAGAAGCCAAAGGGCGAAGTGACCTGCTATAATTGTCAGAAGAAGGGCCATCTCTCCAAGGATTGTAGGAATCCAAAGGCGCCGGCGAAGTGCCATAACTGTGATAAGCTGGGACACATTAAGAAGGACTGTCCAGAACCGAGGAAAGATAGGAAGGTTGTGCAAGCCTATGCTTTGGAAGCTGTGCCGTCGTCTTCAAGAGTCCCTACTGCTGAAGAGAAGGGGAAGAGTGTGGTGGTTCAAGGTACTCTTTCTATTTGTGGTGTTCCAGTTAGAGTGTTGTTTGATACTGGAGCGTCGCATTCTTTTGTTTGTGATGATTTGGTAGGCCGGTTAGGTTTGAAACCGGATATTGTTGATAGGCCATTGGTTGTGACTAATCCAGTTGGGGGTTCGTCATGTTTGTGTATGAGATGTCGTGGTCTAGTTGTGTCGAGTCATGATTGCTCGTTTGTTTGTGATTGCTTTGTTCTGAACTTTGCGGGGTTCGGAATTATTTTGGGTATGGACTGGCTTAGGAAGTATGCGGCAAGGATTGATTGTGAGAGGCTGGAGGTGACAGTCGGGAATGTGGAAGGGCGAAAGGTTGTGATACGATGTAAGCATGAGGAAGGCGTCTTCATGAGCTTCATGTATTCGCTGGTTGTTCCACGGGATGGACTGTCATCGGTGCCTATTGTGAATGGATTTGAGGATGTCTTTGACGAGGTCAAAGGGTTGCCGCCGCATAGGGAGATCGAGTTTCGTATCGATCTAGTTGAGGGAGCCAGACCTGTTGTGATGCCTCTTAGGCGGATGGCACCGAGGGAGCAGCAAGAGCTGAAGGTGCAGGTTGATGACCTTTTGCGGAAAGGATTCATTCGGAGAAGTGTGTCCGAATGGGGTGCGCCCGTTGTGTTCGCAACCAAAACGGATGGATCGTTGAGGTTGTGTGTTGATTATCGTGAGCTGAATAAGGTGACTAGGAAGAACAAGTATCCATTGCCGAGAATAGATGACTTGTTTGATCAGCTTCACGAGGCTAGGGTGTTTTCTCAGATGGATTTGGCAACGGGATTTCACCAGTTGAGAGTGGCGAAGGATAGTGTGCCGAAGACTGCTTTCAGGACACCATCCGGGTTTTATGAGTGGCTGGTAATGCCGTTTGGATTGACTAACGCACCAGCCTATTTTGTGGATCTTATGAATAGAGTGTTCAGAGATCAGTTGGATAAGTTCGTGCTTGTGTTCGTGGATGATATTCTGATTTATTCCGAAACTGAGGAAGAGCACAAGACGCACTTGAGGATTGTTTTGGAAATTTTGTGGAAACATCAGCTGAAGGCTAAGTTTTCGAAGTGTCACTTCTGGAAGAGTGAAGTGAGGTTCTTAGGCCATGTTATCTCTGGAAATGGAATAGCGGTTGATCCCGCTAAGGTGGCAGCGATCCAGGATTGGGTTAGACCTAAGAATGCATCTGATGTGAGAAGTTTTCTTGGATTAGCAGGATATTATCGACGGTTTATTAAAGACTTTTCCAAGATAGCTGCACCGTTGACAGGATTGACGAAAAAGAACCAAGTGTTCAAATGGGATGATAAATGTGAGCAAGCTTTCGTGATCCTGAAAGAGCGACTGACAAGTGCTCCTGTTTTGACAATTCCTAGTGGGAATGATGAGATGGTGGTCTACACCGATGCATGTGGCACTGGACTAGGAGCGGTGCTAATGCAGAAGCATAAAGTTGTTGCGTATGCTAGTCGACAACTGAAACCGCATGAAAGGAACTATCCAACTCATGATTTGGAGTTAGCGTCAATAGTGTTTGCTTTGAAGATGTGGAGACACTACCTATTGGGAGTTAGATTCGAGTTGTTTACAGATCATAAGTCGTTGAAGTATCTGTTCTCCCAAAAGGATTTGAATCTTCGACAGCAACGGTGGTTAGAGTTTCTAGCATCTTATGATTTCGGTATAGCCTATACTCCGGGAAAAGGAAACGCAGTGGCTGATGCGTTAAGTCGAAGACATGCAGGTTTGGGAGCCATGTTTTCGGAATGGAAGAGTCTTGAGTATTTGGCTGGATTTGATTTCAGGCCTAGATGTGAATTGGAACCTGAGATGTTGGCAAACTTATCGATAAGGCCTACTCTGGTGGAAAGGATTGGTGAGAGCCAAAAGAGAGATGATAAGCTTGTCAGGATTATCCGAGATTTGGAAGCTGGATTGACTCCAGAGAAGGATAAGGGATTCGAGGTCGATCAAGAGGGTTGGCTTCGAAAGCAAGGACGATTGGTTGTTCCCGATGTTGATGGATTGAGAGATGAAGTTCTAAGGGAAAGTCATCACTCGAAGTTGACAATTCATCCAGGCGGAAATAAGATGTATCGGGATATGAAAAGATCCTACTACTGGGAAGGTATGAAGAAGGATGTTGGAGATTTTATTTCCAAGTGTATGAATTGCCAGTTGGTGAAGGCTGAGCAGAAGAAGCCCAGTGGATTGCTTCAGCCATTGGAGGTTCCTACATGGAAGTGGGAGCAAGTGTCGATGGATTTTATTGATGGTCTACCTAGGACAAGAGCAGGGAATGAAGGGATTTGGGTCATTGTAGATCGTTTGACCAAGAGTGCAAGGTTTATTCCTGTTCGATCAACTAGGACTGCATCGAAGTTGGCTGAGTTGTATGTGAAGTGGATAGTTCGTTTCCATGGTGTTCCGAAGAGTATAGTGAGCGATCGAGATCCATTGTTCACTAGTAGATTTTGGAAGAGCTTCCAGGAAGTTTTGGGAACTGAGTTGTGTTTGAGTACAGCTTATCACCCTCAAACAGATGGTCAGACTGAGAGAGTCAACCGAGTTTTGGAAGATCTTCTTAGAGCATGTGTTTTGGACTTCGGAGGATCATGGGAAGATCACCTTCATTTGGTGGAGTTTGCTTATAATAACAGTTATCAGTCGAGTATTGGTATGGCACCATATGAGGCATTATATGGAAGACCGTGTAACTCTCCGACATGTTGGTTGGAAACTGGAGAAAAGCTGATACTTGGGCCAGAAATGATTCGACAGACTTCGGATTGTATAGAGATCATTCGACAAAGAATGAAAGCAGCCCAGGATCGTCAGAAAAGTTATGCTGATAATCGTCGAAAGGATTTGGAGTTCGACGTAAGCGATATGGTTTTCGTGAAGATTTCTCCATTAAAGAATGTTATTAGATTCGGGAACAAAGGAAAGTTGACTCCGAGATTTGTTGGACCATTCCCGATTATCGAGCGAATTGGAAAGCTCGCTTATAGATTGGAGTTACCGGAAAAGATGGCGGCTGTGCATAATGTTTTTCATGTATCTTATCTACGGAAGTATGTGCACGACCCAAATACGGGGGTTTCTGCTGATAGCTGTGAAGACTTAGAGGTTGATCCAGTGGTTACGAGACCTCGTAAGCCGCTTCGTATTGTTGAAACCGATACGAAACAGCTTAGGAGGAAGACGATTACGTTGCTCAAGGTACAATGGAGTGACGATGTTAACGACTGTACGTGGGAGGAGGAAGAGAGGATGAAGGCAGCTCATCCCGGACTCTTCGAGGTATGGCCCTAAAGTGTCGTGACATCTCATGAATTTGTAGCTTGTTCTAAGTCTTAGAATTCTGCATGCTAGGCTAGAATTGGTTGCATGGTTTGTTGATTGCTATGGATGGTAGGCATGCGGAATATCTTTGATTGCTGTTGTTTGCTTGGAATTTCGGGGGCGAAATTCCTAAGGGGGAGAGAATGTAACGACCCGTATTTTACGTGTCGATAAATCGTAGAATTTGCAGGTCGTTAGTGTTGTTGTGTTGTCTCTAGCCTAAGTCATTCAGAATTGAGTCGTATAGGGGCATGAGTCGTGACCGACTTAGTGCTTAGGTCGCATGATAGCTTGAGTCGAGTGGCCGAGTTAGGATGGTGACCGACCTATAGTAAGTCGTAGCCGACTTAGGAGGTGAGACAAGGTAATGGGGTTTGCCGAGTTAAGAGTTGGAGTGTTGGAACGACCTAAGTTAGTGGCCGACTTATAGGGAACCGACTCAAGTGTTGAGTCGCGCTCGAGTTAATAGGGTCTTAAGTCGTTAACGACTCATAGGGGACCGGCTCAAGGAGGGGTTGCGGTTTAGAATGTTGGCCGAG
Source organism: Allium cepa (assembly GCA_030765085.1). NCBI lineage: Eukaryota > Viridiplantae > Streptophyta > Magnoliopsida > Asparagales > Amaryllidaceae > Allium > Allium cepa. The sequence continues at coordinate 601,164,688 of CM060945.1, read as the reverse complement.
ATAAGGAAGCGACCGACTTAAGAGTTTCTCGAGTTAAAACGTTGCCGACTTAAGGAGGTTGGTGGTTTAAGGGTTGGCCGACTCATAGGAGTTAACTCGTGACCGAGTCATAGAATTGCCGACTCATAGTATTAGGGCTTAGGTCGTGGGGTCCTGAGTCGGTAGGGGTTTGGGTCGGCATGGCGTTATTCCATGTGTCGTTAGGTCGGTGGGCCGACTTAGTGGATAAGTCGTTGGGGACTTAGGCTTTTGAGTCGTGTCTCGAGGGATAAGAATTAGGCTTAGGTCGGCAGGGATAAGTCGTGTGACCTTCTTGCTGTGATGAGTCGGTAGAATTTAAGTCGGCATTGGTTGAGTCGGTAGGAAGTAGGTCGGCACTTGGTTGAGTCGTAAGTCGACATCTGGGAGTATATGTTGTGTAGTTGAGTCGGTAGGTGCTAGGTCGTGAGTCGGCAAGGGATGAGTCGGGGGCGACTCAGGAGTTGGGTCGGCGGCGACTTAGGACGGCCGAGACATGGAGGTTTCAGCCTATAAATAGAGGCGTTCGGCTCACTTTTTGGCACCGGTTTTTGAAGCGACGAAGTGCTGCCATTTTGAAGACTCGTCTACAACATTTCTTCATCTTCTTTTCTCCATTCCAATCTAGATCTAACATCCATCCACGATCGAAGATCGAGATCGAAGATCCAAGTGTCCAAGTTGAAGATCTTCATCCGTTCAAGCTAGATTTCATCGTTTTGAGTGAGATTTCGCCGGATCTAGCCGTGATCTTCGCTGTCCAGATCTGAAGTGTTGTGTTTTTGAAGTGTTTGGGTGATTTGGTGAGTGGTAGTTATCTCTCACACGGACCCAAAGGAGTGTAGTGGATTGGTGATATGTTTATGTGTTAAAGTTAGCGTTTTCTCGCATTTTCCTTAAGTCTGCATGTAGATCCATCATATTTGAAGATGTTTACTTATGAAAGTTATTTATCAAGTATTAGAGACAAAACCCATGTTTTAGATTTGATAGATCTATGCTAAAAACCATGATTTCACGTATGTTGGACTTTTGCTCACTTAATTACGAAATTGCCATTATAATTGATATTGCTTAATAGATCTTGTTTGAATGGTTGAATGTTTGAATGTATGTTAGATTTGATTGCTCCAAGTTAGCTTGTAGTTGATTTGGAACAAGATGGTTGAAGATGATTCAAAAGCTAAGTGGAAAGGCTCTTGAATGGTGAAAGCTGCCAATGGCATATGAAGCGGATGTGGAAGCTCATATGGATGGATTCGAGGATGTGGGATCTTGCCATGATGCGAGAAGGCAAAGCATGGTTGAGTTGGGACTTTGCGATGATATGATGAGGCAAGGCTTGTGTTGAGATGGGACGGGTCATGATGACGTTCCAAGTTGAGAGACTTTGCTATGATGTGATGAGGCAAGACATATGTTGTGATGGGACGGGTCACGAAGACGTTCCAAGCACGGGTCATGACGACGTGCAAACTTATAACTCGGTGATGCGGTCCGGGTTGGGGTGGATAATGGTTAGCTTGAGAGGCGCTTGAGCTAGTATGGAAGTAGTCGTCGAGGAGGATGACTAGGAGGCTAAGATCTCATCGTTGTTGAAGGTTCTAGCATACTCAAAGCAAGGGTACGTTGGAACGGGTCACGATGACGTTCCAGGCACGGGTCATGATGACGTGCTAGTACTCTGGGCTGATGCGTTCGGCTTAGGCACGGGTCACGATGACGTGCGGAGTTATGGCTAAACCGGGGTTACCATTAGCCCTTGACAGGCGGTCATTCAACTAACGGTGAAATCAAGGCAATGATAACAGTGATAGCCAGAGTCATGGATGTTTGGATGTTTGGTTGTATCATCATTCGGCTTCAAGAGCGGTGTTTTCTGGGTGCTTATCTGATCTTGGTTTAGGCCTTGGGGGTTTGTATTTGGAAAACATCGTCCTTGACTCGAGTGATTATTGCTTTACCTTACTTATCTGCTATGTTATGCTTACTTCTCCTTAGTGTGTGTCTGGGGGCTATCACTGTAGAAAGAGGTGGAGTGGGATGGTTTGGTTCCTATTCCTTTTATCCTTTATGCTCTTTTGGTATGTTGGATAGTTAATTTACTGCTCACTAAGACTTTGTCTGACTCAAGGTTTTATGTCTCCTCTTATTACCTTGGGCTGTTCATCCATGTTTGGGATGGGCAGACTAGGTAGCAGGTGGCAGGTGCTGTGCTTAGAGTTTTTCCGTTGAAGATGACGAAGACGAGCAGGAGGCTATGCATATTATTTTCTTATATGTACTGGGTATCCGCTGCTGTATTTGGTTGAGTGATTTGTAGTGAGGCTTTCATGTATGGATTTGAGTAGATGATTGTATAAAACTACTGTGATGCTTATATGATGATGTTCTGTTCTATGGAGCTTCACTATATTATATTTCTCTATTGTATTTTATCCATGCGCTGAGAGTTGTACGATAGAGATTCTGCGATTTTATTTTACCCTGACTATCGTCCATGGCTGCCTGGCACGCCTTTCAGCGCATTATTACCTTGTTTTGGTGCGGGAGTCATGGGCGGTCGTCACAAGTCAAGTCGAAGCACCTGCAACATCTCGGTCTGACCCGAGTATTATTTATAAGAAAATAATAAACGGATCAGTCTAACTATAAATATCAGATAACATGATATAGAATAGGAGATATGTCTAAACACATAATAATCACAATGCCAAGCTGTGATATATATAAGTAATTGAAAATCAACAAGAGATTAATCAATATCACGATAATCTACTCAAGATAAAAAGGAATGTCATACTCCTAATTTCATTCACCAAGCCATGATAAATGACATATAAGATATGGCATAGACGTATAATATACATAATGGCATACTACTATAAGTATGTAAATGATAATCAACAAACGATTAATCAATATCAAAGAATCTTCTCAAAGATCCAAAAAGGGTATCATACCCAAAACTTGTATTCACAACAAGTTAATGACACACGAATTCACCTATGCACAAGAATTGACAAATCATATCAATAGAAATCACAAAGTTGGCGAAACATAAATTCCAGAAATCAACACAAGAAATCCAGTCAATGACACACAAATTCACCTATGCACAAGAATTGATAAATCATATCAATAGAAATCACAAAAATAGGTGAAGTATAAACTCCAGAATTCGACACACGAAATCCAGAAATTTCACAAAATAAAGGGGGGAGGCCTATCACATGAACGGGAGCATGAAAACTCACCAACAACTGTAACACATGATAGAGAAGCTATCTCATGGTAGCTAGCCATTAATTTGACACACGAATGGTCCGAAGACCTGACACACGAATGGTCGGAAGACCGTGGATTGCTACCCCACCAATTTTGAGTCGAAACTCCACAAAGCAGACAAAGAGACATCGCACAACTGCTAGTCTAAATCACAAAAATGATCGTCATGATTATCGAGAAGTGTCAATTACACTAAGCTAGTAAATATATGAGTTTAGCTTCATGTCCCATAACCACTTGCTTAACTTAAATATTTACGAACAAATTGTAGATCTCCACTAGAAAATTATCACAAGAGTTTCAATCGAACAAGTCCAAGAATTAACCAACAAAGTAAACGCAAGCGTTTCATACCACTCGTTTTACTAAGTCGTTTAATTAAATTTCTCATAGGAGTAAGGTAAAGGTTTGTATATACTAATAGATTGGAAAACTGTTTTATAAACAAATTTGGTATTAAAGTAGAGTTGAAATCATTTGAAGAAAGACTTTGATATTTACTACCACTATAGAAAACCTTTATATTTTTAAAGTGACAAATCACAAAGAAGATTGTAAGAACAATCGATCACTAAAATTCACATACGAAGATGTGAATAAAATCCAAAGAAACTGATAAAGAATCCATCGAAATGGATATTCAAAAATCCCTAAAAAGGAGTCATCAAGGTCATAATAAATGATAACAACAAATAGGATCATCACGAATCGATTTAAATTGGAAATTCAATCCAAAAAGGCAAAATGGACTCAAACAGCAGGTTCAGTTGACTGAACAGAGTTTTCAGTCGACTGACCCTGTACCTGAAAATTTTCCAGGTTCAGGAAACTTTCTGCTTCCAGGTTCAGTCGACTGAACAGACTTTTCAGTCGAATGAATCATGCCTGGAAACTTTCGGGTTCCAGGTTCAGTCGACTGAACAGAGTTTTCAGTCGACTGAATCATGCCTGGGCTGTTTTTCAGCCTTATTCAAATGAAGAGCAAACTCTTCCAAAATGCAACCGGACGAACATTGGCTCTAAGGGTTTATGCCAATCGGCAACCCGGCCCTATATGCTCCTCGATGCATCATCAAAAGCATGATCAAACATCCATAAAAGGATTTCACACAAATTTGACTTAAAAACCCAAAAATTGGAGTATTCACAAAACCAATCCAAATCAAGAGCAAATGCACATGAAGAAGTGTTAGGAATTCATACCCAACAACCAAAGATAATTATAGTCATAGTTGTGAGATAAAAATCTCACCTTTTCACAAAATCGAACAAGAAGAAGCTTGAAAGCAAATGGAGAATCAACCTCTCTTCAACACAACCCAATTGAGCTTGAATCTAAGCTCAAAAACAAGAACATTCCCAAAATTAGGTTTAGGAATTTCTGAAATTGGTAAGAGAATAAGTTGGAGAAGAAGAAGAGAAGCTTACCAATGGGTTCTTCTTGAGTTTGGAGCTAGGACTTTGATTTGCAAGAGAAACTAGGGTTTTGGAGTTTTAATTTCCAATCTCTCCCACCATTAATGTTATAAAAACTGGAGAAGAGAATGAGGGTGAGTGGGGGAGAGTGGCTCAGATTTGAGCATAAGTTAACATAGGGCTGAGCCCAAAAACCAAACCCAAAGTGAAAAGTAGCAAAAATCAACTTTCTCCAAACATATCGAAGCTTATACTCAAAAAGGTCGCAAATGGCATTTTAAACTCAATGGGAGTGGTCCTGAGTCCTAATTCGACCGTATGCACAAAGTAGCTTTTCGGACTAAAATCCGACTAACGATAAAATATTTAAATATAAAATCGATAAATATGCGGGTTGTTACAGACTCTCCATCTTAAAGAAATTGCGTCCTCGCAATATACAAGAAGAGAACATAAAGTAACAACCATAAAAGCATATTCAACACAAAAGAAACTTGAAATAAGAAGTTCACCTCAAAGAGCACGAGAAAGTAAGTCCGGATGTGTTCGCTCGATGTACTCTCTAGATTCCCAAGAACAATCCTTAGGATTTGAAGACCATTGAACTTTAACAAGCGGAACATCTTTATTTCGAAGTCGTTTGACTTCCGAAGCAATGATACGAATAGGATGTTGCTCATAAGTTAAATTAGGCGAAACTTCAATCTCTTCCACAACACCGAGCTCAAGAACAGAATCGGAATCTCGAAGACATTTCCGAAGTTGAGAAACGTGAAACACGTCATGCATAGCAGAAAACTGAGCCGGTAATAAAAGGCGATAAGCCATGGAACCAATACGTTCGGTGATAGGAAATGGCCCAATATATTGAGGCGCTAGTTTTCCCGATCGACTGAAACGTACATAACCTTTCATAGGTGATACACGAATGAACACAAGATCTCCCATAGAAAATTCTAACTTCCTTCTCCGGTTATCGACATAGGATTTTTGTCTACTCTGGGCTTCTTTCATCGTATGACGAATAAGATCAATCTTTTCTGTGGAATCACGAATAAAATCTGGACCTAAAGCCAGCTTCTCACCGGCCTCAAGCCAACAAGAAGGAGATCGGCATGGCCTTCCGTAGAGTGCCTCAAAAGGTGCCATACCAATACTAGATTGGAAGCTATTATTATAAGAAAATTCAACAAGAGAAATATGATCTTCCCAACTTCCACCGAAATCAAGCACACAAGCACGAAGAAGATCTTCAAGAGTTTGATTAACACGCTCGATTTGTCCATCGGACTGGGGATGATAAGCGGTGCTAAAATTAAGCTTCGTTCCTAAAGCTTTTTGAAGACTCTTCCAAAATCCACTAGTAAACAATGGATCACGATCACTAACTATAGAAGTAGGAACTCCATGTAATTTAACAATCTCTTTGATAAAGAGTTTGGCCAAAAGAGCAACGTTCGGTTAGACCGAACGGGAATAAAATGGGCAGATTTAGTAAGCCTATCTACAATCACCCATAAGCTATCATGACCCGAACGAGAACGGGGAAGGCCATCTATAAAATCCATGGAAATTTGATCCCACTTCCAAACTGGAATTTCTAAAGGTTGCAATAACCCACCTCATCATCATCATCGTCATCACGAGGATTTAAAGAATATAAAGATGCAACCAAAGCAGAATCTGAATCTTTAAGAATAATAGAAACCTGATTAATAGATTGAGGATGTCGAAGATGAATAGTCCGCTCAGGACATAGGATATGAGCTTCATAATGGTTAAGCCAATCCATTCCCAAAATCATTCCAAAGCCTAAATAACGCATGACATGCAAATCGGCTCAGAAAGAAAAATCACACAAAATAATCTCGACATCTTTACACAATAAACTGATTGTTGCGGATCCACCAACCGGATTCGCAATTCTCAAAGAAGTCATTAAACACAAAACATCCAAAGAAAAGGTATCAACAAGTTCTTTTGATATAAAAGAATGGGACGCACCCGTATCAAAAAGAACTCGAATAGGACGATCACGAAATAAAATAATTCCATCCAGAATAGAATGAGAAATACCTTGGCCACGAGATGTGTTGCCAGGGGTTTGAGCAACATTAAGCTTTCCCTCCCTCCTATTTTGAAGTTTGGGACATACATGCATAAAATGGTCCGGGCTTTTGCAATAGCGACAAGTACGAGGCTTTGAACACTTGTTCGCAAAATGGTCTTTCGAACCACAATTATAGCATTTCCCTTGAGTAGAGGAAAAGGTCTTTTCAGCAGGAGTTGCTTGCTTCCCTTACTTATTGGGATAAGGACCTTTGAATTTGCTTGGCCTCTTCTTGTTGTTGAAGTTTGGTTTATCTCCCACCGCTTCAACATCACCCTCCCTATCCGCCTCTTCAAGACGAAGAGCGATATCGACGAGTTGGTCGAAAGAAACTTCTAATTTTAGAAGTAATGGCTTCTTGAGACTTTTGTTTAAGCCATAGACGAATCTCTGATTCTTCTTAATAGGGGTGTTGATGTATTCAATCCCATATTTGGAAAGCGACTCGAAGGAGGCGACGTAATCAGTCACGGATGACTCACCTTGAACAAGGTCTATAAATTGTCGAGCCAATGTCACTTTTTCTGCTTCTGGTACGAATTTTAACTCGAAGCGTTCTCGGAATTTCCCCCAGGTGAGATCCGCTTCATTAATCTTAGAAATAAGAAGCTCGTACAAGTCCAATGCTCTTTCTCGGAGCATACTAGAGGCCACCTGAACTCGGTGAAGGTCAATAAGATTCATGCGCGAAAAGACGCGATCGCATGTTCTAAGCCAAGCTTGGACTTCAATAACAGTTTCGGAACCTTTGAATGGCTCCCCACCCAAATTGGTGTAATCGCTGCACAAGCGTGCAAATCCCGACTTTGGGTGAGTAGGTTCCGGGTTAGCTCCAGCTGCTTGAGCATTAGTTACCAAATCAAGAAGCTGTTGAGCAGTCATAAAAACTCCATCCTGGGGTGGAGTGCTAGATGGCACGGCTCTGGGTCGGCCTGGTCTAGACATTTCTCTTCCTTTAGAAAGAAAGAAGAAGAAGAAAAAGGTTATTCACCAAATTGAATATCAAGCAATCTTGATAGATAAACAAGGAATCATAAGGAAAATAGGATGAATCTGTACGAAGACTCGAATTAAATCCTAAAGCACGACTCCTAAGATGGACTTAGGACAATGATCCTTGTTATAATATTCCATATTGTTCCGAAGTTTGGCTCTGATACCAAGCTGTGACGCCCCACCTCAATACCCACGCTAGCCAAGAACACTACGGAGTAATGCTGTCGACTAGCACGGAGAATAAGGCTATTAAGGAGCGACCATCCATGTAATTGCTTTGTGCGAGCATCGATATGTCAGATAGTATGGCATGCATTCTATTTCAAGAGGAAATCCGACATACCGACACAAACTCAAAGCTACCACATGGTGGCTATAATATCTTCGGAAACAAATATAGAAATAAGCATAACACAAATCAGTCGCAGACAATTCATATCACAAAGGCGGAAATAGATATGAATATAACACATGAAAGTGTTCATCAGAGTAGTGGTATAAAGAGATCCACAGTATCACAAAAGAATAGTTACATGAACTACACAAAAGAATAAGTATACATTATGGAGTCTGTATCTCAAATGTATTCAACAAAAACTACTAATCTAAGTAGTTAACCAAAAGGTCAGAGTAATGGATCCCCGGAGAGAAGTCAAGTCGAAGCACCTGCAACATCTCGGTCTGACCCGAGTATTATTTATAAGAAAGTAATAAACGGATCAGTCTAACTATAAATATCAGATAACATGATATAGAATAGGAGATATGACTAAACACATAATAATCACAATGCCAAGCTGTGATATATATAAGTAATTGAAAATCAACAAGAGATTAATCAATATCACGATAATCTACTCAAGATAAAAAGGAATCTCATACTCCTAATTTCATTCACCAAGCCACAATAAATGACATATAAGATATGGCATAGACGTATAATATCCATAATGGCATACTACTATAAGTATGTAAATGATAATCAACAAACGATTAATCAATATCAAAGAATCTTCTCAAAGATCCAAAAAGGGTATCATACCCAAAACTTGTATTCACAACAAGTTAATGACACACGAATTCACCTATGCACAAGAACTGATAAATCATATCAATAGAAATCACCAAGATGGCGAAACATAAATTCCAGAAATCAACACAAGAAATCCAGTCAATGACACACAAATTCACCTATGCACAAGAATTGATAAATCATATCAATAGAAATCACAAAAATAGGTGAAATATAAACTCCAGAATTCGACACACGAAATCCAGAAATTTCACAAAATAAAGGCGGGGAGGCCTATCACATGAACGGGAGCATGAAAACTCACCAACAGATGTAACACATGAACGAGAAGCTATCTCATGGTAGCTAGCCATTAATTTGACACATGAATGGTCCGAAGACCTGACACACGAATGGTCTGAAGATCGTGGGTTGCTACCCCACCAAATTTGAGTCGAAACTCCACAAAGCAGACAAAGAGACATCGCAGAACTGCTAGTCTAAATCACAAAAATGATCGTCATGATCATCGAGAAGTGTCAATTACACTAAGCTAGTAAATATATGAGTTTAGCTTCATGTCCCATAACCACTTGCTTAACTTAAATATTTACAAACAAATTGTAGATCTCCACTAGAAAATTATCACAAGAGTTTCAATCGAACAAGTCCAAGAATTAACCAACAAAGTAAACACAAGCGTTTCATACCACTCGTTTTACTAAGTCGTTTAATTAGATTTCTCATACGAGTGAGGTAAACGTTTGTATATACTAATAGGTTGGAAAACTGTTTTATAAACGAATTTGGTATTAAAGTAGAGTTGAAATCATTTGAAGAAAGAGTTTTGATATTTACTACTATTATAGAAAACCTTTATATTTTTAAAGTGACAAATCACAAAGAAGATTGTAAGAACAATCGATCACTAAAATTCACATACGAAGATGTGAATAAAATCCAAAGAAACCGATAAAGAATCCATCGAAATGGATATTCAAAAAACCCTAAAAAGGAGTCATCAAGGTCATAATAAATGATAACAACAAATAGGATCATCACGAATCGATTTAAATTGGAAATTCAATCCAAAAAGGCAAAATGGACTCAAGCAGCAGGTTCAGTCGACTGAACAGAGTTTTCAGTCGACTGACCCTGTACCTTGAAATTTTCCAGGTTCAGGAAACTTTCTGTTTCCAGGTTCAGTCGACTGAACAGACTTTTCAGTCGACTGAATCATGCCTGAAAACTTTTGGGTTCCAGGTTCAGTCGACTGAACAGAGTTTTCAGTCGACCGAATCATGCCTGGGCTGTTTTTCAGCCTTATTCAAATGAAGAGAAAACTCTTCCAAAATGCAACCGGACGAACATTGGCTCTAAGGGTTTATGCCAATCGGCAACCCGGCCCTATATGCTCCTCGATGCATCACCAAAAGCATGATCAAACATCCATAAAAGGATTTCACACAAATTTGACTTAAAAACCCAAAAATTGGAGTATTCACAAAACCAATCCAAATCAAGAGCAAATGCACATGAAGAAGTGTTAGGAGTTCATACCTAACAACCAAAGATAATTATAGTCATAGATGTGAGATAAAAATCTCACCTTTTCACAAAATCGAACAAGAAGAAGCTTGAAAGCAAATGGAGAATCAACCTCTCTTCAACAAAACCCAATTGAGCTTGAATCTAAGCTCAAAAACAAGAACATTCCCAAAATTAGGTTTAGGAATTTCTGAAATTGGTAAGAGAATAAGTTGGAGAAGAAGAAGAGAAGCTTACCAATGGGTTCTTCTTGAGTTTGGAGATAGGAATTTGATTTGCAAGAGAAACTAGGGTTTTGGAGTTTTAATTTCCAATCTCTCCCACCATTAATGTTATAAAAACTGAAAAGAGAAGAGAATGAGGGTGAGTGGGGGAGAGTGGCTCAGATTTGAGCATAAGTTAACATAGGGCTGAGCCCAAAAACTAAACCCAAAGTGAAAAGTAGCAAAAATCAACTTTCTCCAAACATATCGAAGCTTATACTCAAAAAGGTCGCAAACGGAATTTTAAATTCAATGGGAGTGGTCCCGAGTCCTAATTCGACCGTATGCAAAAAGTAGCTTTTCGGACTAAAGTCCGACTAACGATAAAATATTTAAATAAAATATTTAAATAAAATATTTAAATATAAAATCGATAAATATGCGGGTTGTTACATTTCTGGAGTGCATAATGTATTCCATGTTTCGCATCTTCGTCGATATCTGCATGATCAATCTTTGATTGTCCAGCCTTCTACTTTCGAGAGTTTGCATATTGAGCCTAAATCTTACTGTCGAGAGGAAGCCACTTCGTATTATCGATAGTGGTACGAAGCAGCTAAGAAGGAAATCTGTTAACCTGGTCAAAGTGTAGTGGACTACGGATGATCGGGATTGTACCTGGAGACGGAGGAGAGCATGCGTTCTTCGAATCCGGAATTGTTTGTTTTAGGTACTATCTGCTTTTCTATCTTATCTTTCCTTTTTTTCATGCCTCGTTTCTTTCGAGGATGAAAAGTTTTGAGTGGAGGAGAGTGTAATAACCCAAATTTTTTAATAAGTATTTTAATTCAATTTATTTTGAAACTTTGATTTTTAAATCATTTAAAATTGAAATTTTGGAATTTTCCAATGAATTTTTGGATTTTATTTACAATTATTTTTCCAAATATAAATAAAAAATTTCTTAAAATTATATATTTTGGTCAACTGTGGTCAAACTTTGACTTTCAGTTGAAAAGTTTAAATTTGAATTTTTAATTTATAATCTTTTTCTTTGAAACTATATTTGATTCTGATAATCAGGCTACTTTTCGTTTCGTAAAATTCTGTTTTGTACTTCTAAAATCTAATAAATTTCAGCGTTTTACACGTGAATGTTTTCTGTATTTTTTTGTTCATTTTCTATTCTAATTTTCTACATCATTCCTACTTTATATTTTATTTCCTATTTTGTTTGGACTTTTCTATTTTATTTTTTTTGAATTTTGGGCTTTGAAATTTCAAGAGACATTAGTTTTCTTTTGTTTAATGTAAAGTGAGGCTTTCCTATTTCCCAGCCATTCCTATTCTATTGATTAGCCGCACAAACTTCTGCCTCACGTACTCATTCACGTTTGAAATCTCTCATTTCCATCTCTCTCCCATTTTATCTCCTGTAGAAAATTTTTACAGTAAGTTTCCTTCTTCGCCTCTTTTTCATTTTTTTCTTTTTCTTTTGGACACAAGCATTCTCGGCCATCATACTCCTAGCCGACCTCTCCTCCACCTCCACCACCATATGACCGGCCATTTCCATCACCAACTTATCTTCAAACCATGTCACGACCCATTGATCCAAACCCATCACCAATATTGCTTTGAAACCCTAGTCGAGCCCACATTGTCATCCAATTCTTCCTTGCTAGCCTCGGACACCACAACTCAAACTCCATCCCCTTGCCATGACCACTGCCGACTTAACTTTTTTATGTGACCTGAACCAGATCCTAACACCATTGGCCGGAAACAAATGACCACCAAATAGTGCACATGACCCTTCATTTTGTCCTTGACCATTTGCCTTCCATATGACTTTTAGTATGCCATCCTTTCACCAACCCTACCCATGCCTTTTGCTAGCCTTAGCCGTGCATGCTTGCTTCGAGACCATCATGGCCGAGCCATGTTTTGGATGTGGCCGAGCACAAGTGGTGTGACTAAGCCAAAACACAAATGGCCGAGCCTATTCTCTTGTGGCCGAGCCCATTGTGTAAATTGCTAGCCCATTTTCCATGTGTTCCATTCTATATTTTATGTATAAATAGTTTGTTTATGTATAATATATTTTGTTGGTTACAAGATTTAATCTTGGCTCTCCATCCACTCGAATCTAATTCGTGCTTTGTCGTGCTTTTCGAAGTGTGTTCGTGTGTCCTGAATTGTTGTCTCCAGCTTTAGAGGGTGAGTTTATCACTCTCGACATCCGTACTTATATAATTGTGAAATAATGTCATGTGAATTATAGTTGATGATATGATAGTAATTTATATATGCCTGGGATATGTATTGCATGATGTTATAACCTGATATATTTGTTACATCACTTGATATGATATGCCATATTATACTGTTTATTTTATTTACTATTTCTCACACTGCAAGTTCCCTGTAGAATAGAATCATAATGGGTTGACCCGAATGGATATTAGAATAAGGAAAATCATTATGAGCTAAAAAGATAGGCTCAAGCGATTTTTAATTATTTTATTTGACTTGGGATTGTGCATTTGAAATGATAGAAGCCGGATTTTTATTTTAAATTACGGATTGAAATGATACATATCTGTATCACTTGACCTAGGTTAGAAAATTATATGCAGACCCGTGGTTAATTTTAAATATTTTCTAAAAATTATGAAGTATTTTTGAAATTTAATATATGAAATTTTAACTTAAATTGGATTTAAATCATCTAAATAAATTTTATAGTGATTTTCTATAAGTTAAAAATGTACAAGCAAATAAATGGTTTAAAATGTAACTTAAAATATGACTTAACTTGACAAATGAAAATTTAGTTTCAAATAGAAATTTAAGCTTAACTTAGTAATAAGAATATTTTATTATGAAATGGGTATTTTTAAATAAAATATTAAGTTAATTGTTAAGATAAAAGTTAAGTAAAATAATGTACTTTGACTTAATAAATGAATTATAGTTTAGTTTGGATATTTTATTTACAAAATTTTATTTTATTTAATCATAAGTTAAATGATATCCAAATAAACAATTCTGAAAGACGAGATATGTTTCATAAGTTAAAAATGGTGAAAAAATAAAATTTTAATGCTTCTGAAATGTTATAATAAATCTTAGTTTTGTATTGGCAGCAGTTCCAAAATTTTGTGGTTTTAAGGCAGCATTTTCTAAGTGCCGCTGTTTCTGATATTATACTATATTTCTGAAATACTATTATATCTACTATAGCATTTTCCAGGTGCTGATGTTTTTGAAATTATAATATATTTCTGAAATACTATTATATCTATTGTAGCATTTTCTAAGTGCTGCTGTTTCTGAAATTATACTCTATTCTGAAATACTATTATATCTACTATAATGTTTTCTAAGTGTTGTTGTTGCTATGATACAATGTGTGACGCCCCCACCTCTATACACACGCTAGCCAAGGACACTACGGAGCAATGCCGTCAACTAGCGTGGAGAATAAGGCTGTTGAGGAGCGACCATCCGTGTAATTCCTCTGCGCGAGCAGCGATATGTCAGATAGAATAACGTGCAATTCTTTTCGAGAGGAAATCCAACATACCGATACAAACTCAAAGCTACTACATAGTGGCTATAATATATTGGGGAACAAACATAGAAATAAGCATAACATAAATCAATCACAGATAATTCATATCACAAAGGCGGAAGAAGATATGAATATATAACTAACACATGAAAGTGTACATCAGAGTAGTGGCTAAAAAGATCCACAATAATACAAAAGAATAGCAACACATGCTAAACAAAAGAATACAACTATGAGTCTATATCTCAGGTGTATACAACAAAAACTGCTAAACTAAATAGTTAGCCAAAATTCAGAGTAGCAAATCCCAGAAGAGAAGTCAAACAAGAACACCTTTAAATCTCGGTCTGACCCGAAAATATTAAACGGATCAGTCTATCTATAAATTTTAGATGACATGATATAAAGTAAAAGATATGGCATAAACATATAATATCCATAATGGCATACTACTATAAGAATGCAAATGATGATCAACAAAAGATCGTTCAATACCACAAGAATCTTCACAAAGATACAAAAAGGGTTTCATACCCAAAACTTGTATTCACAACAAGTCAATGACACAAGAATTCACCAATGCACAAAAATTGATAAATCATATCAATGAAAATCACTAAAATTGGTGAAGCATAAATTTCAGAATTCAACACACGAAATCCAGAAATCATAAAAAGAGAAAGATGCCTATCACATGATGGTCCGAAGACCATGGGGAGCTACCCCATATGTGTGAGTCTGTAACGACCCGTATTTTTACGGATCGAAACATTGTAAAACTATATGCTTTAGGTCGTTGATGTTGTTAAGTCGTTTAGAGTTTGAGTCGACCAAAGCTTAAGTCGTGTGGAAGTTAACCCGTGTGGTGTTTAAGTCGTAGGAAGCATGGGTCGTTTGGTAGTTTAGGTCGTGTGAGCGAGTTTGGGAAAGCTAGCGACCTATAGAATTGGAGCGACCTATAGATACTAGCGACTTAGTGAGGTAGAGCGAGCTAGGGACTTAGGTCGTATGATAGTTAGGTCGGAGGAGTTTTGGAACGACCTAAGGAAGCTAGCGGGTTAACGAGTTAAGGTGATTAGCGACTTAAGGTGTTGAGCGACCTAATGTGGAGGAGCGACTTAAGGTAGTTAGCGGGTTAAGGATTCTAACGACCTAGTGGGGAGCGACCTAATAGTTGTAGCGACCTATAGGAAGTAACGACCTAGTGGATGGTATGTGTTGTAGTTAGGTCGCTGAGTCGTGTGAACGACTTAGTGATGGGTCGTGGCTTCGTTGAGTCGTTGGGTCGGTTTAGTGTTAGGTCGTGTAGCCCTACTAAGTCGTAAGTCGTTTCCCAGTTGAGTCGTTGGGTTCGATAAGTCGTAAGCCGTTGAGTCGTAGCTCGTGTATGAGTTAGGCCGCGCATAGGATAAGTCGCTAGGTCGTAACTCGCGTGCAAGTTAGGTCGCGAATATGTTGAGTCGCGCGTGTTGGGACGTTGTGTCTTAGGTCGTTAGGGGCTTGAGTCGTGAGTCGTGCATACCTGTTGAGTCGTTGACTCGAGTCTATAGGCTACTTGTAGTGTTAAGTCGCGACCCTTGTTAGGTCGTAAGTCGTTAGGCCGTGTTGGTAAGGTCGTTGGGTCGTGTGGGGCTGTTAGGTCGTAGGTCGGCCATAGTTAGGTCGTGAGCGACCTAAGAGCGAGCGACCTAAGGGGCGTTTCAGCCTATAAATAGAGGGGTTTGGCTCACTTTTTGGCACCGGATTTTGAAGCAACGAAGTGCTGCCATTTTGAGAGCTCGACTACAACATTTCTTCATCTCCTTTTCTCCATTCCAATCTAGTTCTAACATCCATCCAAGATCGAAGATTCAAGGGCCAAAGTTGAAGATCTTCATCCGTTCGAGTGAGATTTCATCGATTGAAGCGAGATTTTTGCCGGATCAAGCTTGGGTATTTGTTGTCCAGATCTGAAGTGGGTTTCTTTTGAAGTGTTTGGGTGATTCGGTGAGTGGTAGTTATCTCTCACGCGGACCCAAAGGAGTATGTTGGATTGGTGGTTTGTTGGAGTGTTGTAGATAGTGATTTTATGCATTTTTCCTTAGATCCAAGTGTAGATCCATTACTTATGAAGATGTTTACTTATGCAAGTTCATTTACCAAGTTATAGAGACAAAACCCATGTTTTATATTTGATAGATCTATGCTAAAATCCATGATTTCATGTATGTTAGACCTATGCTCATTTATTTACGAAATTGCCACTAAAATTAATATTGCTTATTAGATCTTGTTTGAATGCTTGATTGTTTGGATGTATGATTGATTTGATTGTTTCAAGTTAGCTAGTGGTTGATTTGGAACAAGATGGTTGAGGATGATTCAAAAGCTAGTGGAAAGGCTCTTGAATGGTGAAAGCTGCTTGTGGCATATGAAGCGGATGTTGAAGCTCATATGTTTGGATTAGAAGATGTTGAGATGGGACTTTGCCATGATGCGATGAGGCAAGCCATGATGTTGAGATGAGACTTTGCTATGATGCGATAAAGCGAAGCATGACGTGAGATAGCTTTGGTTTAATCCAGACGGGATCATCCCAAGCATGTTGATAACTCGATGATGCGATGCGAGTTGATGATAATGGTTAGCTTGAGAGGCGCTTGAGCTAGTATGAAAATAGTCGTCAAGGAGGATGACTAGGAGGCTGAGATCTCATCGTTGTTGAAGGTTCTAGCATGCTCAAAGCAAGAGTACGTTGGAACGGGCTGCGACGACGTTCCAAGCACGGGCTGCGACGACGTGCTAGTACTCTGGGTAGTTGCGAAAATTCCTAGGCACGGGCTGCGACGACGTGCGGAGTTATGTCTAGAACCGGGGTTACCATTAGCCCTTGACAGGTGGTCATTCAACTAACGGTGAAATCAAGGCAATGATAACAGTGATAGCCGGAGTCATGGATGTTTGGATGTTTGGTTGTATCATCATTCGGTCTCAAGAGCGGTGTTTTCCGGGTGCTTATCTGATCTTGGTTTAGGCCTTGGGGGTTTGTATTTGGAAAACATCGACCTTGACTCGAATGATTATTGCTTTACTTTAATTGTCTGCCATGTTATGCTTGCTTCTCCTTAGTGTGTCTGGGAGCTATCACTGTAGAAGGAGGTGGAGTGGGATGGTTTGGTTCCTATTCCTTTTATCCTTTATGCTCTTTTGGTATGTTTGATAGTTGATTTACTGCTCACTAAGACTTTGTCTGACTCAAGGTTTTATGTCTGCTCTTATTACCTTGGGCTGTTCATCCATGTTGGGATGGGCAGACTAGGTGACAGGTGGCAGGTGCTGATCTTAGTGGCTCACGCTGATGATGACGAAGACGAGCAGGAGGCTTTACATATTATTTTAATATTCTATGTACTGGATATTCCACTGTTTGTTGATTACTCTGAGTGCTATGTAGTGAGGCTTCTTGTATTCATGATTCAGACTATGTATAAAGCTATTACGATTAGATGATGATATTCTGTTCTATGGGAGCTTCACTATATCATATTTCTCTATTGTATTTTATCCATGCGCTATGAGTTTTACGATAGAGTCTGCGATGTTTATCTTTCCCTTGACTATCGTCCATGGCTGCCTGGCACACTTTCAGCGCATTATTTCCTTGTTTTGGTGTGGGAGTCATGGGCGGTCGTCACATTTGGTATCAGAGCTTTAGTTAATCGATTTTAGCCAACGCTCGCTGACGTGACTACGTATGAGAGACGTAATTGTATTTTGATGAATGATTGCTGTATATAATGTAGTAGTTTAGAAGGATTTGAACTCCTTATGCGGTTGTTTCTCAAGGTGTTCTAAGTCATTCCTTTTTGTAGATATTAAGGATGAGTCGAAGAGGGAGACCAGCTGCAAGGGAAGGCCGTGCCGCTGAAGGAGTTGCTAATTATGGAGCTATGTTTGAAGCTATGATGACTTCTATCATGAGAAGGATACCAGATCCAGGGCCATCAGTAGATGTTGGAGTTCAAGTTCAAGCTCCAAGACCAGTGGATTTTGCTAAGCTTTGCAAGGACTATACTTCTCTTGGAGGAAAGGTTTTCTTGGGAACGGAATCAACCATTGAAGTGCAAAGATGGATTGATGCTTGTAGAAGGATCTTTGGTGACTTGGGAGTTGAGGATGCAACTAAGAGGAAGCTTGCATCAAGGCAACTTCAAGGGAGAGCTTCGGATTGGTGGAATTCTATTACCACTGATACTCCGAAGGAGGAGATTACTTGGGAGCAATTCCAAGCTAGATTTGAAGCTAAGTTCATCTCTACGGCTCAGAAATCTGTCTTGTTTAAAAAGTTTGTGGAGCTCAAGCAAGGTGGAAGACCCGTTCTTGAGTATGTTTCTGAGTTTGAAGCTTTGTCCAAGTATGCCAGATCGTATATTGATTCTCCCTATCAGAAGAATGAGAAGTTTGTGACCGGTTTGGATGCTTATCTTGGAAGACAGTTGGTGGATCATCTGGACGATCCGTTTGAGAAGCTTTTGGAGAAAGCTCTTAGGCATGAGAATTTGTTTCCTAGGGAGAGTTCTGTTGTTGCTGTAACCAAGGAAGGGTTTAAGCCACAGAAGGGTGGAAACAAGAAGAGGAAGCAACAGCAACAGAAGGGTAAGGATGGTCAGAAGAAGCCGAGGGGCGAAATGACTTGCTATAACTGTCAGCAGAAGGGCCATCTCTCTAAAGATTGTAGGAATCCTAGGGCACCGGCGAAGTGCCACAACTGTGATAAGCCAGGGCATTTCAGGAGGGATTGTCCGGAACCAAAGAGGGATAGGCAGATTGTGCAAGCTTATGCTTTGGAAGCTATGCCGTCGTTTTCAAAAGCTCTTACTGCTGAAGAGAAAGGGAAGAGTGTGGTGGTTCAAGGTACTCTTTCCATTTGTGGTGTTCCAGTTAGGGTGTTGTTTGATACTGGGGCGTCACATTCCTTTCTTTGTAATGAGTTAGTAGACCGGTTGGGTTTGAAACCGGATATTGTTGATAGGCCACTGGCTGTGACAAATCCAGTTGGGGGTTCGTCATGTCTGTGTATGATGTGCCATGGTCTAGTTGTGTCGAGTCATGATTGCTCGTTTGTTTGTGATTGCTTTGTTATGAACTTTGCGGGGTTCGGAATTATTTTGGGTATGGACTGGCTTAGGAAGTATGCGGCAAGGATTGATTGTGAGAGGCTGGAGGTGACAGTCGGGAATGTGGAAGGGCGAAAGGTTGTGATACAATGTAAGCATGAGGAAGGCGTCTTCATGAGCTTAATGTATTCGCTGGTTGTTCCACGGGATGGACTGTCATCAGTGCCAATCGTGAATGGATTCGAGGATGTCTTTGACGAGGTCAAAGGGTTACCGCCGCATAGAGAGATCGAGTTTCGTATTGATCTAGTTGAGGGAGCCAGACCCGTTGTGATGCCTCTTAGGCGGATGGCGCCTAGGGAACAGAAAGAGTTGAGGGTGCAAGTTGATGACCTTTTACAGAAAGGATTCATTCGGCGTAGTGTGTCCGAATGGGGTGCACCAGTTGTGTTCACAACCAAAGCGGATGGATCGTTGAGGTTGTGTGTTGATTATCGTGAGCTGAATAAGGTGACTAAGAAGAACAAGTATCCATTGCCGAGAATAGATGACTTGTTTGATCAGCTTCACGAGGCTAAGGTGTTTTCTCAGATGGATTTGGCAACGGGATTTCACCAGTTAAGAGTGGCGAAGGATAGTGTGCCGAAGACTGCTTTCAGGACACCATCCGGTTTTTATGAGTGGCTGGTAATGCCGTTTGGATTGACTAACGCACCAGCATATTTTGTGGATCTTATGAATAGAGTGTTCAGAGATCAGTTGAATAAGTTCGTGCTTGTGTTCGTGGATGATATTCTGATTTACTCCAGAACTGAAGAAGAGCACAAGACGCACTTGAGGATTGTTTTGAAAATCTTGCGGAAACATCAGCTGAAGGCTAAGTTTTCGAAGTGTCACTTCTGGAAGAGTGAAGTGAGATTCTTAGGCCATGTTATCTATGGATATGGGATAGCGGTTGATCCCGCTAAGGTGGCAGCAATCCAGGATTGGGTTAGACCTAAGAATGCATCTGATGTGAGAAGTTTTCTTGGATTAGCAGGATATTATCGTCGGTTTATCAAAAACTTTTCCAAGATAGCTGCACCATTGACAGGATTGACGAAAAAGAATCAAGTGTTCAGATGGGATGATAAGTGTGAGCAAGCTTTCGTAATCCTAAAAGAGCGACTAACAAGTACTCCTGTTTTGACTATTCCAAGTGGGAATGATGAGATGGTGGTTTACACCGATGCTTGTGGTACTGGACTTGGAGCAGTGCTAATGCAAAAGGATAGAGTTGTTGCATATGCAAGTTGACAACTGAAGCCGCATGAAAGGAATTATCCGACTCATGATTTGGAGTTAGCGGCGATCGTATTTGCTTTGAAGATGTGGAGACATTATCTATTGGGAGTTCGATTCGAGTTGTTTACGGATCATAAGTCTTTGAAGTATCTTTTCTCCCAAAAGGATTTGAATCTTCAGCAGCAACGATGGTTGGAGTTTTTAGCATCATATGATTTTGGTATAGCCTATACTCCGGGAAAAGGTAACGCAGTAGCTGATGCGTTGAGTCGAAGACATGCGGGATTGGGAGCCATGTTTTCGGAATGGAAGAATCTCGAGTATTTGGCTGGATTTGATTTCAGGCCCAGATGTGAATTAGAACCTGAGATGTTGGCAAACTTATCAATAAGGCCTACTCTTGTGGAAAGGATTGGTGAGAGCCAAAAGCGAGATGATAAGCTTGTCAAGATTATCCGTGATTTGGAATCTGGATTGGAGCCGGAGAAGGATAAAGGATTCGAAGTCCATCGAGAAGGTTGGCTTCGGAAGCAAGGACGACTAGTTCTTCCCGATGTAGATGGATTGAGAGATGAAGTTCTTAGAGAAAGTCATCACTCGAAGTTGACAATTCATCCAGGTGGAAATAAGATGTATCGGGATATGAAGAGAACCTATTATTGGGAAGGTATGAAGAAGGATGTTGGAAATTTTATTTCCAAGTGTATGAACTGCCAGTTGGTGAAAGCTGAGCAGAAAAAGCCAAGTGGATTACTTCAGCCATTAGAGGTTCCTATATGGAAGTGGAAGCAAGTGTCGATGGATTTTATCGAGGGCCTACCTAGAACAAGAGCAGGAAATGAAGGGATTTGGGTCATCGTAGACCGGTTGACTAAGAGTGCAAGATTCATTCCTGTTCGATCGACTAGGACTGCATCGAAGTTGGCTGAGTTGTATGTTAAGTGGATAGTTCGATTCCATGGTATTCCGAAGAGTATAGTGAACGATCGAGATCCATTGTTCACTAGTGGATTTTGGAAGAGTTTCCAGGAAGTTTTGGGAACCGAGTGGTGTTTGAGTACAGCTTATCATCCCCAAACAGATGGTCAGACTGAGAGAGTCAACCGAGTTTTGGAAGATCTCCTTAGAGCATGTGTTTTGGATTCCGGAGGATCATGGGAAGATCACCTTCATTTGGTGGAATTTGCATATAACAACAGTTACCAGTCAAGTATTGGTATGGCACCGTTTGAAGCATTGTATGGAAGACCGTGTAACTCTCCGACATGTTGGTTGGAAACTGGGGAAAAGTTGGTACTTGGGCCAGAGATGATTCGACAGACTACGGATTGTATAGAGATCATTCGGCAACGAATGAAGGCAGCCCAAGACCGTCAGAAAAGTTATGCCGATAATCGTCGTAAGGATTTGGAATTCGACGTAGGTGATATGGTTTTTGTGAAGATTTCTCCACTGAAGAATGTTATTCGATTCGGGAAGAAAGGAAAGTTAACTCCGAGATTTGTTGGACCATTTTCGATTATTGAGCGAACTGGAAAGCTCGCTTATAGATTGAAGTTACCGGAAAAGATGTCGGGTGTGCACAATGTGTTTCATGTATCATATCTACGAAATGTGCACGACTCGAATACAGTGGTTTCTGCTGATAGCTGTGAAGATTTGGAGGTTGATCCAGTTGTTAGGAGACCTCGTAAGCCACTTCGTGTTGTTGGAACCGACACGAAACAGCTTAGGAGGAAGACGATTACGTTGCTCAAGATACAATGGAGTGATGATGTTAACGACTGTATGTGGGAGGAGGAAGAGAGGATGAAGGCAGCTCATCCCGAATTCTTCGAGGTATGGCCCTAAGGTGTCGTGACATCTCATGAATTTGTACCTTGTTCTAGTCTTAGAATTCTGCATGCTAGGTTAGGAATTGGATGCATGGTTTGTTGATTACTATGGATGGTAGGCATGCAGAATAACTTTGGTTGCTCTTATTTGTTTGGAATTTCGGGGGCGAAATTCCTAAGGGGGAGAGAACGTAACGACCCGTATTTTTACGGATCGAAACATTGTAAAACTATATGCTTTAGGTCGTTGATGTTGTTAAGTCGTTTAGAGTTTGAGTCGACCAAAGCTTAAGTCGTGTGGAAGTTAACCCGTGTGGTGTTTAAGTCGTAGGAAGCATGGGTCGTTTGGTAGTTTAGGTCGTGTGAGCGAGTTAGGGAAAGCTAGCGACCTATAGAATTGGAGCGACCTATAGATACTAGCGACTTAGTGAGGTAGAGCGAGCTAGGGACTTAGGTCGTATGATAGTTAGGTCGGAGGAGTTTTGGAACGACCTAAGGAAGCTAGCGGGTTAACGAGTTAAGGTGATTAGCGACTTAAGGTGTTGAGCGACCTAATGTGGAGGAGCGACTTAAGGTAGTTAGCGGGTTAAGGATTCTAACGACCTAGTGGTGAGCGACCTAATAGTTGTAGCGACCTATAGGAAGTAACGACCTAGTGGATGGTATGTGTTGTAGTTAGGTCGCTGAGTCGTGTGAACGACTTAGTGATGGGTCGTGGCTTTGTTGAGTCGTTGGGTCGATTTAGTGTTAGGTCGTGTAGCCCTACTAAGTCGTAAGTCGTTTCCCAGTTGAGTCGTTGGGTTCGATAAGTCGTAAGCCGTTGAGTCATAGCTCGTGTATGAGTTAGGCCGCGCATAGGATAAGTCGCTAGGTCGTAACTCGCGTGCAAGTTAGGTCGCGAACATGTTGAGTCGCGCGTGTTGGGACGTTGTGTCTTAGGTCATTAGGGGCTTGAGTCGTGCATACCTGTTGAGTCGTTGGCTCGAGTCTATAGGCTACTTGTAGTGTTAAGTCGCGGCCCTTGTTAGGTCGTAAGTCGTTAGGCCGTGTTGGTAAGGTCGTTGGGTCGTGTGGGGCTGTTAGGTCGTAGGTCGGCCATAGTTAGGTCGTGAGCGACCTAAAAGCGAGCGACCTAAGGGGCGTTTCAGCCTATAAATAGAGGGTTTTGGCTCACTTTTTGGCACCGGATTTTGAAGCAACGAAGTGCTGCCATTTTGAGAGCTCGACTACAACATTTCTTCATCTCCTTTTCTCCATTCCAATCTAGTTCTAACATCCATCCAAGATCGAAGATTCAAGCGCCAAAGTTGAAGATCTTCATCCGTTCGAGTGAGATTTCATCGATTGAAGCGAGATTTTTGCCGGATCAAGCTTGGGTATTTGCTGTCCAGATCCGAAGTGGGTTTCTTTTGAAGTGTTTGGGTGATTCGGTGAGTGGTAGTTATCTCTCACGCGGACCCAAAGGAGTATGTTGGATTGGTGGTTTGTTGGAGTGTTGTAGATAGTGATTTTATGCATTTTTCCTTAGATCCAAGTGTAGATCCATTACTTATGAAGATGTTTACTTATGCAAGTTCATTTACCAAGTTATAGAGACAAAACCCATGTTTTATATTTGATAGATCTATGCTAAAATCCATGATTTCATGTATGTTAGACCTATGCTCATTTATTTACGAAATTGCCACTAAAATTAATATTGCTTATTAGATCTTGTTTGAATGCTTGATTGTTTGGATGTATGATTGATTTGATTGTTTCAAGTTAGCTAGTGGTTGATTTGGAACAAGATGGTTGAGGATGATTCAAAAGCTAGTGGAAAGGCTCTTGAATGGTGAAAGCTGCTTGTGGCATATGAAGCGGATGTTGAAGCTCATATGTATGGATTAGATGATGTTGAGATGGGACTTTGCCATGATGCGATGAGGCAAGCCATGATGTTGAGATGAGACTTTGCTATGATGCGATAAAGCGAAGCATGATGTGAGATAGCCTTGGTTTAATCCAGACGGGATCATCCCAAGCATGTTGATAACTCGATGATGCGATGCGAGTTGATGATAATGGTTAGCTTGAGAGGCTCTTGAGCTAGTATGAAAATAGTCGTCAAGGAGGATGACTAGGAGGCTGAGATCTCATCGTTGTTGAAGGTTATAGCATGCTCAAAGCAAGAGTACGTTGGAACGGGCTGCGACGACGTTCCAAGCACGGGCTGCGACGACGTGCTAGTACTCTGGGTAGTTGCGAAAATTCCTAGGCACGGGCTGCGACGACGTGCGGAGTTATGTCTAGAACCGGGGTTACCATTAGCCCTTGACAGGTGGTCATTCAACTAACGGTGAAATCAAGGCAATGATAACAGTGATAGCCGGAGTCATGGATGTTTGGACGTTTGGTTGTATCATCATTCGGTCTCAAGAGCGGTGTTTTCCGGGTGCTTATCTGATCTTGGTTTAGGCCTTGGGGGTTTGTATTTGGAAAACATCGACCTTGACTCGAACGATTATTGCTTTACTTTAATTGTCTGCCATGTTATGCTTGCTTCTCCTTAGTGTGTCTGGGGGCTATCACTGTAGAAGGAGGTGGAGTGGGATGGTTTGGTTCCTATTCCTTTTATCCTTTATGCTCTTTTGGTATGTTTGATAGTTGATTTACTGCTCACTAAGACTTTGTCTGACTCAAGGTTTTATGTCTCCTCTTATTACCTTGGGCTGTTCATCCATATTGGGATGGGCAGACTAGGTGACAGGTGGCAGGTGCTGATCTTAGTGGCTCACGCTGATGATGACGAAGACGAGCAGGAGGCTTTACATATTATTTTAATATTCTATGTACTGGATATTCCGCTGTTTGTTGATTACTCTGAGTGCTATGTAGTGAGGCTTCTTGTATTCATGATTCAGACTATGTATAAAGCTATTACGATTAGATGATGATATTCTGTTCTATGGGAGCTTCACTATATCATATTTCTCTATTTTATTTTATCCATGCGCTGTGAGTTTTACGATAGAGTCTGCGATGTTTATCTTACCCTTGACTATCATCCATGGCTGCCTGGCACACTTTCAGCGCATTATTTCCTTGTTTTGGTGCGGGAGTCATGGGCGGTCGTCACAGAGTCGATATCACATAGATGAGGTCTAGACTAACCTTGCAGACAAAGAGATATGTGTGAGTCGAAATCACACAAATGGTGTCTAGTCTAACCTCGTAGACAGAAAAGATATGTGTGAGTCGAAATCACACAAATGGTGACTAACCTCGCAGATAAATAGGTGTGAGTCGAAATCACACAGATGAGGCCTAGTCTAACCTTGCAGTCAAAGAGACATCGCACAATTGCTGGTCTAAATCATAAAAATGATCGTCATGATCACCGAGGAGCGTCAATTACACTAAGTTAGTAAATATAAAAGTTTAGCTTCATGTCCCATAACCACTTTCTTAACTGAAATATTTAGGAACAAACTGTAAATCTTCACTAGGAAATTGTCACAAAAGATTCAATCGAACAAGTCCAAGAATTAAGCGATGAAGCAAACGCAAGAGTTTCATACCACTTGTTTTACTAAGTCGTTTAATTAGATTTCTCATCCGAGTGAGTTAAAGGTTTGTATATACTAGTAGATTGGAAAACAGTTTAAGAAACGAGCTTTGTAATAAAATAGTGTTGAAATCATTTTGATGAAAGAGTTTTGATATTTACTACTAGTATTGAAACCTTTATATTTTTAAAGTGACAAATCATAGAAATGATTGTAGAAACAATCAATCGTCAAAATTCACATTCGAAGACGTGAATAAAATCCAATGAAATCGATTACAGAATCCATCGAAGTGGATATTCCAAAAATGGCGAAGAAAATGTCATCAAGGTTAATAATAAATGATAACAACAAAAGGGAATCATCACGAATCGACTAAAGTTGGAAATTCAAGCTAAATAGGAAAATAGGCAAAAGACTACAGATTCAGACGTCTAAAATCAAGGATTCAGACGTCTGAATCTGGAAAACCAAAAGTTTTCCAGAGTATATTTCAGACGTCTGGACCCTATATTTCAGACGTCTGAAACAGCAGTTTTTAGCCTATTTCCTTTCTGGTCCAAAACGAACCAATTCAGACGTCTGGATAACATGATTCAGACATCTGAATCCTGGGGAATTAAAATTCCCAGTGTAATATTCAGACGTCTGAATACTACGTTTCAGACGTCTGAAACTGGGGTTCAGGGCATTCCCTGAACCTAGGCCAAAAATGGCCGAATGAATATCGAAAGCGATTCGGACGAGCAAATGACGACTAAGGATTTATGCCACGCGACAGCCCAGCCTTAACGGCTCTTCGATACGCCTCAAATATCAGTGTCCAAATATCCGTAATAGGATTTTCATAAATTGGACCAAAACACCAAAAATTGGAATATACACAAAATCAATCAAAACCAAAGTCAACTGCACAAGAATAAGTGTTAGGAATTCATACCTAACAATCAAAGATAATTATAGACAAAGATGTGAGATAAAAATCTCACCTTTGAACCCAAACAAATGCAGAAGAAGCTTGAAAGCAAAGGGAGAATCAACCACTCTTCAACACAACTCAGCCGAGCTTGAATCTATGCTAAAAAAGAAGAACATTCCCAAAGTTAGGCTTAGGAATTTCTGAAATTCAAGAGAGAAGGAGTTGGAGAAGATGAAGAGAAGGCTTACCAATGGGTTCTTCTATTAGTTTGGAGCTAGAGCTTGATTTGCAAAAGAATACTAGGGCTTGAATTTAGATTTCCCATTCCACTCTCCAATGTTATAAAAGCTTGAGTATTAGGAAAATAGAAAGGAAGTAAATGAAGAGGAGAGGGTTGGTACTGAATACATAAGTGGAGTTATTGTGCTCAGCACAAACCAAAGCCCTAAGTAAAAAGTGGCAAAATTCCTCTAACTCCAAACATATCAAACTTTATACTCAAAAAGATCGCAAACGGCGTTTTGAACTTAATGGAAGTGGACCCTAGTCCTAATTCGACCGTATGAAAAAAGTAGCTTTTCGGACTAAATTTCGAGTATCGATAAAATATTTAAATAAAATATTTAAATATAAAATCGACAAATATGCGGGTTGTTACACAATGTGTTTTTGAGATTGTTATAATTGAATGAATGAACTTAGGAATGCTACAACCTTGGAAACGAATGTTATTTTTGGAAGATATTGACATTGAATTTAAATGGTTTAAATGAACATGTTTTGATTTGAAATATAAACCATTTTGAAACTAATACCACGAGTAATAATAACGTTTGGTTGTTAAAGAGGCCGGGATCGGAAGTTGTCATACTCTCTCCCAACTCCGAAAACCACGTTAACAACCGTGTACGTGGTGGAGATTCTAGAATGATGTAGGATGGTGGCGACGTTCTATTGAGGTATGTACGTGGACCCGACTCCCGTGAGTTTGCATAAGGTGGCAATAACAGGAGTGATTCCGAGCTAGTGAGGTAGCTCCTCTTATCAGACACACTTCTTCGTACGTCATTCAATTACTTTGTGATTGATATGGTGCATATCTTTGATTTGAGAGTGTGGCTCGAGGTGGGCGGTAGTGGCTGCTATACGTAACCATCAGCCAGGATGCGTTATTGGTTTATCTACCCTGGCATTGCCTCGTTGTGCCGTGTCACCTACCCTAGCATACCTTGTACAAGTTTTGATTTGCGTCGTACTTATGAAGTATCCTCAGGTAGCCTCCCGATCATGAGGTATTACGGTACTGTATAGACTATTGGCAGTACATATGTGTTAAGGTGGAAAATTTAAAGCCTTAACGCTATTTTTAAGTAAGTTACTGTATACACTATTATAATAGCATATATTACAACATAATAAATAATTTAAAGGATCCTTAAAGGATGGTTGGCCCCAAGCATCCTTTAAGTTACTTGTGCATATATATTACAGTTCACTTGAGTTGGTTTACATTGTATAAGTATGTATGTCCTGGCTCGAGTGTTTTCTGTTTTGCTTTATGCTCGGGTAAGCCTGAGTACCAGCTTTGGATTTCACCTTCTAGAGCTAGAGGATTTGCTGGAGTTTATCTATCTATCTAATTGTTATATATATTTCCTTTTAGTTTTTCTATTCAGCTTATGTATTAGTGAACATTTATGTATTTGGGATTTCTGTTGTATTTACTTTCAGACTTTGGTATTTTGTACTCGTTTTGAGACTATGTTTGAGACTGTGTTGTAGTAGCTTCATGAACTACTATAGTTATTTTATTTCCGCTGTGAGTTATTCTGATTTATATGTGTCTATGACTCAATGATTGGTTTTATTTGCTCCAAATTATATGACAATCTACTGTTTGAATTATTAAAGTCAGACATGTGTGGTTTTGTTGACAACTTGAATGGTCCAAAATAGTGGGTCATCATAGTTTATTTGATAATCTGTGATAAATTATATTGGTGATTGAAAATATTGGATGTTGAGATTTTATTGGCTCGACTTCCTTGCTTCCTATGGCTTTGATAACAAGCTATAACGCCCCACCCCAAGACCCACGTTAACAAAGAGTTTTACTGGGTAACACTGTCTACTAATGCAGAGAGTAGGGCTGGATAGGAGTGGCTTTTAGCCCGATTTGGGGCTAGAAACACCTGCTAAAACCATAAGAGAGACATGCAAAGAGAAAAAATAGTGAAAATGACAGAAAAATTACTGTAAAAGAGTTTAGTAATGGAACCAGTAATATTCGGAGTTGTTTACCTTCTCTAGCTCTTAATCTTGCAAAAAGACTTAATTTTGTTGAATTAAATTGAAGTTTTGTGAATGCTTGTGGAGATTTGTTAATTACTGGCTGCCAATTTTTTCTCTGGTGTTTGAGGAAGAATACCGAGTTATCAAAAATATAGTTATCAAAAATATATAGATTGTATTTTAAAAGGCAAATAATAAGTAGAATTCTTAAGTAAATAATTGTAGAGGTTCGGATAAATAAATTGGAAAAGGATAAAAGATGATTTATAAATTCTAATAAATAAATTCCAAGTATGGGAAAGGAGATATTTGAATATATAGGAATAAATGAATTTTTAAACATAAGTGTTATTATTTAATAAAATAAAGAATTTTTTTAATTAAAGTTTAAAATTGATTGGAAAAGATAAGAAGAAATTGAAAAAGTATGAAATTGGAATTTTCAGTTTAAATAAGATTTTAAATCATATTAAAGAAGCTAAATCTGAAATTAATGGGTTTGGAAATAAACTGAGTAAGTAAAGGAATTTATTTTTAAGTGGAATAGATTTGGAAATCGATTTAAAAATAGATTAAATGTTGAAAATATGTTTTAAAAGGAGGATGAGACTATGGAATTTATAAACTAGGTTTATAAAGTGAAATAAGATATCAATGCATATTTTGAAGTATAAATTCATGATGGGAATTTATAAAGGAATGGGTAATTGGTTTTAAAAATAAATAGTAGTTTAAATTTTAAAGGTGTGAAATGGAAGATGTATTTTCCTGAAAAGTCGAGTATGTTTTCAAAGTAGATTTTTAAGTCTAAAAGCGATTTTAAAGTGGGTTTTAAAGATTGTTTCAGAAGAAATATTATTTAATGGTTTTAAAATTTTTAAACGTAAATATTTATTAAGATTATTTATATAAGTAAAGTATTTTAAAAGTTTTAACTAGTATTATTATTTAAAGATAATTATTTAATATTTATACCTTATAGTTTTTATTTTAAATTAGCTTTGGCTCAAGTTTTACATGATAAATTAGTATAAAATTTCATAACTAGTATTTTAAATAAAAGTTTTAAATAGTTTTATTTAAGTGTTTTAAGTATTTTTTATTTTAAAATGTTTAAAGCATATATTTTTGGGTAAAGCGATTTTAAAATTATTTTAGATCTAAATTATTAAGGCTTGGTGTTTTCAGTGGAATAAACAATATTTATAAATTTATTCCGCAAGTGAAAGCGATTTGGAAACTGTTTTCAAAGGACTGAAATGTAGAAAGATATTTTGCAAGGATATTTTGAATAATAAACAATTTGGAAAATTATTAAGGTTGATAATTGTTTGTGAATGTTATTTGATAGTTAAATAACCGATTATCAATATTGGCTAATGCGTTAATCGTTTCGAAGAGACCAGGATCGTGATTAATTTCCCAGAAAGAACTTCGATCCATTTTTAACATTTTCCTGGGGAAGACAAGAGCTTGGAGACGAATATGGAGTAGTGAAGTGCAAGGGCTAATCGCTACTAATCACGAGGGTGGTTCGAAAATGGATGTAGTAGAAGTAATGCCTTCAATTCCATTCAGACCCGGAATGGACTTATATGGATGAATGCGTTCAGAACATCGTCAGGAGGACGATGAGCGTTCTAAGTGAATATGTGCTAAAAAGGTAACGCATAGCCTCGGGACTCATCAACGGGGAATGGCTAAAATAGGGAGGTACACACAAGGCTTAGTGGCTAGCAACCAAATACGGTAAGATCATCCCTATCTAGAGGTCCTTTTATTTCAGCTGTGTAGGCAGTTGCTGATCCCAGCCGTGAGGTGAACTTATTTGGACTATCCAGTAAGGGGTAGCTTTGATGTTGTGATGCTGGGGATAAGGGTGGATCCTTGGTACGGTGATCTAGACCACGTACTTTAACGGGCGGTACCCAAGTAGCCCTGCCATTTTATGGAAACCAATCTTCAATAAGCGCCTGTACGGTTTTGATTGTGCCTAACTATGCTGAAACGTGAGATGAAATCATTTCATCTAGATTTTATTTTACTTTCTATAGACACTGTTATAATATCAGATGGATTTAATATAAATGTTTTGGTTATTGTAAGGTAAAAACCCGGCATGTTTATTTGTGGCGTGGTCTTACAAGACACCTTTGATTTTAAAGGATTTGAAAATTTAATAATCTGATTGAGTGTATTTTCTCACACTGATTTTCCAGATCGACTCGGGTGTTATTTAATGCTCGGGTCGAGCCGAGTATTATAGATACAGAAAAGAATGCTTGTAGCTCAGGAGACGAGCTGGATGGCGAGACGTATCACATGTATTTGATGAATATTCCACTATGTTTGATTAACCGCATAGTCAGTCTTGTGAGGATAGGTTATGATAACTGTCCAGTTGTGTACTATAAGTTTTGTTGTTCTCTGATTATATAATGTATAAACAGATATAGTTCTTTGTTTAAAGATTAGTTATTATCTATTATATATTGTTCCGCTGCGATGGTGAGACTCTGATATTGTTTCTATTTTCTTCTTCTACCTCCTTCTTCTTTAACCCTAATGGTTTGTGCTTCCGTTCACTTTGAGTTGATATAATGGAAAATAGTGTCGAGTCAAGGGGTATGGGTTTACCGGCTGTTACAATATCACTTTCAAATTCATATTTCCAAAAATAGATTAAATCCTCATTTAAAATCATCATATTCCTTAAATACGTCATTTATGTTATGACATCATTAAACTTTATTACTTAAAAACCAAGGCTTTATGTATAAACATTTCCACTTCACACCATCTGAAAATTTAAAAATAATTTAGAGAGTTATAAATGGTTTAATTAGTTTATAAAGTTTTAAATGGAGATAATAGATTGAATAAGTTTAAAATAGATTAAAATAAACTAAAGTACTTTAATTAGATTTAAAATACTTTTAGTGGTTTAAAATAGATTAAATAGGCTTATTATGGATTAATTGGATTTAAAATAGATTAAGTGGATTTAAAATGGATTCATAATTAAAATAAACTAAATAGTTTAAAATAAATTAAAATAGTTTGAAATTGATTAAAATAGTTTAATATAGTTTAACCAAGATTAAATGATTTAAAGTAGATTAAAATATATTAAATATTAAATAAATTTAAATAGATTAAGATAGGTTAAATAGGTCAATTAGTTTAAAATAGGTTAAATTAGATTAAAATATATAAAATAGTATAAACTGATTAAGTTGGTGTAAAATAGATTAACTTACTTTAATAGTTGGAAATCTTAAAATTAGAATTTAAAAAATATTTACAGTTTGTATTGAGATAATAAATTTTGAAATTAACATCGTATTTAACCATTTCTTCCATTCCACATTTTAATAACTTAATTTCGATAAATGTCGTTTATACTTCAATTACAACTTTAACATTTCAATTTAAACCAATTCCAATTTCAACATTTAAAACTTGGATTTCCAAAAATAATTCAGTTTGTAAAATCAAGTTTTCTTTAAATATCATTTAACTAAATTCAAAATTTAAGTATTTAAAATCGCTTACTTTGACCAATCCTGTGTCCTTATATAATTCTCTATCCTATTGTTAAGTGATACAGATATTTATCATTTTAATCCATAACTTAAAATTTTACGGGTATATATAATTCCAACCCGAAATCCCAAAATTAAATTTCAGTACATGAAATCGCTCGACTCTATCATTTCAACCAAAAACTATTTCTCCCTAATCTGATCGTCCGGGTATGTATCATTTCAGCCCATAGGGAACTTGCAGTGTTACAGCAATATAAATTTTAACATCCAGTCATCCAATATCAAAAATCAAACATCCATCAAAATCATCATCCAAATCAACCAATAAACATCAATAGCTAATTGATTATCAGTAATAAGTATAAACTAATGAATTAAAATTTAATATTAAATTAAATGATGATTAAATGCAACAAAAGTCACATTTAACCGGAATGACAATTTAAATATACCAAACATCAGTCAATCAATTTCTATTCACATCATAAATTTAATTTAACCAACATAAGATAATTTAGTAATTATGCGTGGGTTAAAACATTCATCTTTGATTTTAGCCCATAAAAATCCAAACTGACGCGCAAAAACTCAAATGTCTCCAAATTCACTAAATCAATTTAAGATTATCCGGAATTTAAAATGAATCTAATAGAAGAAATCGCGCATGCATCAAATTTTATATGCAAAAGATATTCATGTTATAAAATATATTATTAAAATAATAATTAATACGCATAAAAAAATAACCAAATTTAATACTTACGTTTCTCTCAAGATGAGGCTTAAGAAAAAGATTGAAGAACAACTAAGACGAGGATAGGATATGTGTAGAAAAATTAAAAAAATCATGTTTCATAAAGGAAAGCTTTTGGATTTGCAAGAATAAGAGCTTTTGAATGTGGGGTGTTAGGAGAAACAAAACACAACTGAATAAATAAGTCATGGGCTATTTAATTAGGAAATGAAGGTGGAGGGACAAAAATAAATACCACATTTCATTTTGAAAGCTCCAGGCATTAATAATGCATAAGAAAATATACATAGGAATGGAAAAGTTTGCAAACCAAAGGAAAGTAAAATTTTGTATAAGTGAAAATGAGGTGGAAAGAATTAAATACAACCAAAAGTCTAGGCTCAGGTATTAAATAGTAGGAGAAATGAACGAATTAAGTATTAATAACTACTTTAAAACGTTCATGCAACAATTAATAACAAAAGACATGAAGAGACCATGTACATCGCACAACCTTTTGAAATTCAATTTTTTAAAAGGTAACTAAATTAAATTCATTAACTCAAATAATACAAATTTGTACGCATTTAGGTTTTTTACCTACGCATAATAACATTTTTACACCTACCTTAAAAATGAAAACGTTCAATTTGGTTTTCCCAAAACGACCTTTTATTTCCACTAAAACACCCTTTTTGTTTAACACAAAACATGTGTTTATTTTATTAAAACTATTTTTTGCAATCAACGTTTTCTTTCCGTTTAATTGAAATATTTGAATTACGTTGATTACAATTACTTACAAAGCTAAATTTCAAAACTGAAAACTAAAATGGATGAAAAATAGAACAATTGTTTATTTAAACACGTTTATAAATTTGATGTTTATACACTAGAGTAATAAATAGCTTACTAAAGTAGATTATTTTTCTATTCCTGTAATCAATCTGTAGGCTAAAACACAATTCAAATAAACATATATTTCTTCCTTTAAAATCAATCATTCTATTCTTTGTTTTAATGAAATTAAACCTACATTCACAACTAAAACATTCATTGTATTTGTTGTAAATGTTCTTTTCGTTAAATCAAACTTTCCTTATATTTTCAAAAACTACAAGCCACTTCTAGTTACACTTATTAATTTACAGTTTAGTATTCTCTCTCCTATTAATTGAAAATTTTCAATTACATTAATTTCAGTTGATTAAGTTTCAAAATGGACTAAACAGATGTAATGAGAAGTAGAATAATTATTTCTTATCTAACAGTAATTTAAACATATTTATACACTATTCGATAAAAACGGTAATTTGATATTTCTTACTGAATAATAGTTTCTCATCTCTACAATCAATCTTTCAGCTGCCAAACATTTCAAATAAATAAACATATGTTTACTCCTTTACTTAACTTATTCATTTTTATTCTTTTATTTCGATTTACACTCTTACTATTAAATCAGCCAATACCTTATGAAATTATTAACATAGGTTTCTTACATTAACCATAATATTTGATTACGTTAAATTCCAATTAATTATATTGTAATTCCAGTAAATTGGTTTAATTAGATTTCAATCTTTTTATTCAATCAAACATTACTCAATGGGCATTGTTAATCTTGGTTTGTATCTTATTACGTTAATATTCTCCAATTTCATCTTAGTTTCCATTAACGCAAAATTTAGTTAAATTTAATGACATTTATTTCCAATTTTTTTTCAAAAAGTTAAATAAATAGGTAACAAATAACAGTTGTCACATTTAGCTTAATTTAATCTCATTTATATGCTGATTGTTTACAACAAATGTTATAATTATTTACACAACACCAATTTTATTCAATTACAATTTATTACTGTAACATCCCGGATTTTTTAAGCCATTGAATTTGAACATTTAATTCATTTTAAATGTTAATGTGGATTCTTAATTGATTTTGTAATGGATGGATTCGGGTTCAATCAATGAAATAAGCTATAATTTTTAATTATAGTAATTTCGGATTGAATTTGAATAAGGGAAAAATATAATTAAATATTCGGGATTTAGATAAAGGGTAAATCTGGATGTAAATAGTGATAAGAATAGTTTTAAAAATTTATTTTGAGTTATTTGAGTGTAAATAGTATGGTGGGAATTTTAGATGAATTTTTAAGTTGATAAGTTAATATTTGGGGTTTTATATTATTTTAAAAATGAATTTATATTATTAAAATGCAATTAATCAGATTTTGGGTCTGGAATAAGCTAGAATGATATTTAATGTGATTATAAATTTTATGTAATTTATTATTAAGTTATTAAAATTTTAAAAGCAAAATTTTAAGCATTTTCGACAATTTTGAAAATCGCTCGATTTGATAGACGAGTTAAAATAGCCTTCCGGGACACAGTCTCAGAATTCGACAAAACCAGTTGCATTGGATCCATAATAGTTATTTATTATTGGATTTCAATTTTCGTAGCTATCGGAGTTGTCCTTTGACCGTGGCAGCTCGAAACGCATGGAAATCGATTTAACCGATTTAATTTTAAATTGATCGTTTAATTCCGTAACTCGCATATACGATCAAATTAGCTTACGAAACGTGTTCCATTGTGTCCGGAACGCGGAAAAACCTTAGGAACACCTATTGGAAGGTAAGAATTGGAGTTCGTTTGCATAAGTTGTAGAAATTTGAGGAACGAGATTAAATTAACATTAAATAATATTATATATATTTATATTCATTCCTAATCCCTAGCTAAACGTGAGCCGCCGTTTCTTTTATCTTTAATGGCCGGAAATGCTTTTTATTTTTCTTCAATTATCGGTCAATCCACGCTTTGATTGAAGAAACTCCCAACTAGGAAGTTGTAGATCACCTCGATATCTACCCATCCAACGGTAGATCTTGCCTATCGTCGTCGTATGGAGCCGGAAAGGGGTCGTGAAGAGCCAACGTTCGTCCTCGTTCGCGCGCAGTTCCTGATGAATTTGAGGCACCGAGTTCGAGGCACTTTCGGCTATGGGTGGGCGTCACTTAGGGCTTCGATATAGGCTTGGTTGATAGCCTCTAGCGGAGGGTGGGGGTTGCGTTCGAAAACCCTAGAGCACGTAAATTTGGGTTCTTCGACCGTGGTTATCCTGGAGACGATCATGTTAGGAAGGAGAATAGTAACGACCGTGATTACTTCTTATGTAATGTATGGCCAGATCTTTTATTTGATAATTAATAATAAAAGAAGGTTAATTGTTTATATAAATTTTAGTTCGAACTTTAAAATTTAATATCTCACGCATTTTAATCAGATTTCGACGAAACGAGAAACGCCGGAATCGCAGAGACGCGTAACTCGTAGTGCAGCAGTTCGAGAATCATTCCGGGCAAGTAGAAATTTTGAGTTAAATCGAACGTCGTTCGGTTTAATTTAAATTTCGAACGCTCGACGAAAGCGTAAGGTGAGTTATTCTCACTCACATCTGGATGCTAGCTAATTTAAATAGATTAATAATAAATATTTGTGTGATTGATTGAATATAATGGTTGTTTTCAGTCTGGATTGATATTTATATATGTGATGAGCTAATATTTGTGGATGTAGGGAAAACAGGTTGGAGGGATCCAACGGGATTCCTCACAATATAGTGATTATTTTTAGAATCGATAATGCAAATTATTTGTATGTTGTGATTGATAAATCTGAAATTAAATTGTACTGTGAAATTATTGTATAAATTATAATTACAGAATTTAATTATGAATGGATTAAATTGGGTTTTTACAAAATAAAATAAATTGTTAATAATAGAATTTCAAAGAATAAAATGTGAAACCTGATTTGGATGGAAAATGTAAAGTTGGTAAAATTAGGATTTGAAATACAGTGGAAATTTACCGATCGACAACCGTAAAGCGTAGATTTATGGAAATGAATTCTATGGAAA
Source organism: Allium cepa (assembly GCA_030765085.1). Lineage (NCBI taxonomy): Eukaryota > Viridiplantae > Streptophyta > Magnoliopsida > Asparagales > Amaryllidaceae > Allium > Allium cepa. The sequence continues at coordinate 601,127,331 of CM060945.1, read as the reverse complement.
CTACAATTTGGTTTAAAATAACGATGGGTTATTTTAATAATGAATAGTATTATCAGAAAAATTAAAATAAGTTAAAATGAAGCTTCCGACTTTAAATTAACAGTTTTAAATGTAAATGGAATATTTTAAAATGCCATTTTTCATTGGGATTTTATTTAAGTAAAATTTAAATATGGTTTTTCATTGAAAAATTCTCCAAATTTATTTTATTTAAAAATGATTTAACACCTCTATTTCAAAAATGAATTTCCGGATATGGGAAATTGAGTTTGAACTTCGGATGAAGATATAGAGAAGTATGGAATTGGGAATTTATGTTGTAAACATAAATTGAATTGAAATAAATCGGTTGGATTTATATGAAGTATACTTTGGGACGTTTGAACGGGAAAGTGTTTTCCCGGGAAAAAAAACCAAGTTAGTGTTTTAAAGGATTTATTTAATTAAAAGTTAAAGTTTAAATTGTTTAAAGAGTAATTTTATTTTAGAAATGGTTATTTTAAAGAAGAAATTAATAAACTTTGTTTTATAATTATTTGTTTTAAGTTATTGTTAAAGGTTAGTATTATTCTTTTAAACTCCACTTTTAACTTTAGTAAACAAAACCCTTATTTAAATCCAGTTTATATCTATTAAATAATGCTATTTAAAATCGTTTAGAAATTATATTTTGAGTAAATAAATAGAAGTAATTTTCATATTTTAAAGTATATTTCAGTATAAAGTATTTTAACTGTTTTTTTTTTAAACACAAATGTTTAAGCTTGGTCTTTCCAATGGGAATAAATGGTAATGGGATTTACCGTGAAAAGGAAGATTTTTTGGGAATTTTTCAAAATGAGTTTTGAAATGTGGAAAATATATCTTTTAAAGATATTGGAGGGAAATAAATAATATGAGATTACTTATTTGTGTGTTTGGATGTTTTTGAACATTAATTGATAGTTAAATCACCGACTATCAATATTGGACAAATGCGTTGATCGTTTCGAAGAGACCGGGATCAAGATTTAATTCTCGAAAATCACTTCGATCTGGTTTGTACGTTGCGTGAAAACGTGTTCGGAGTTGAAGATGGAGCGGTAAAGTGCAAGGGCTAGTCGCTACTAATCCTGAGGATATTTCCAAAATGGATGTAGTAGGAATAGTGCCTTCGGTTCCGTTCGAACCCGAGACGGACTTGTATGGACGAATGCTTTCGGAACATCGTCAGGAGGGAGATGGGCATTCTAAGTGAAACGTTCTTAAAGGTAACGCTTAGCCTCAAGCCTCATCAAATGGGAATGACTGAAAATCAGGGGATATGCAGCAAGGCTTCGTGGGTAGCCCCCACTGGAGAGTAAGGTCATCCCTGTCTAGATGTCCCTTTTATTTCGGCTTAGTGGTGCGGTTGCTGATCCCAACCGCGGGGTGATCTTATTCGGAACTGTCCAGTAAGGGATGGGTCTGGCCTTGTGTTGCAGGGAATCCGGAGTGGTCCTCGGTATGGTGATCAAGGCCCCGTACTGTGACAGGTGGTACCCTAGTGCCTAGTCATTGTTGGAAATCCATTCTCCCTACGAGCCTTGTACGAGTTTTGTTTGTTTTACCCACTTTTGTGGCTAGTAGCTGGAATTTAATAGATGTAACAATTTCAGCTATTTTATAAGTATTTGTAAATAGACCCTATTATAATATTAGAGGATTTCTATAAAAAGTGTTTTAGCTATCGTAAGGTAAAAATCCGATATGTTTATTTGTGGCGTGGTCTTACGAGATGCTTTTATTTTCAAAGGATTTTTGAAAACTTTAATAACCAATTTGGATCATTATTATCAGCTGGTATTCCAGAATGACTCGGGTGTTATTTCATTATAATGCTCGGGTCAGACCGAGTATTATTTGTTCAGGATAGGTTGCTATGGAGCAGGAGAGGAGCTGGAGTCCGTGACGTATTATCTATACTTATATACATTCCGCTGATGTAATCGTATGGTATGTCTGATTGGTATTGGTTGATGTATGAGATACTCTGATGATGTGATGTATAAAATTGGTATAGATTTTATTTTGTGTAAAGATCTATTATTTACTATTATATTTTACTCTGCTGTGACTGTGAGATTCTGACATTGTTTAGCTTCTTCTTCTTCTATCTCTTCTTCTTTAATCTCTAATGGTTCGTATTTCTGCTCCACTTGAGTTAATTGATGTAGGATAGTTTTGACTCAAGGGGTGCGGATTTGCGGGCTGTTACACTTGGTATCAGAGCATAGGTTAGCGACAACCTAGGCTTTGGTGGGGAAATTACTCATTAGACAGAGTCAATAGTACTCCATAATGTGTTTAGTGTAGTAATAGCAATGAGAGCGTACTTGTTAGTGCATATAAAAATGTTTTTATACTGTGTTGACTTATCGGTTGAGCGTTTATGAAATCTGGTCGGTGCGGGAAGTACAACTGTATTGATAGGGGTTTCTAAACTCTTAAACAAGATAAACCGACATGTTATTGTTTTAAAGTGGGTAAATGAAATAATTTTACCCAAATTATATTTTGATTTAAAAGAAATAATTTTCTGAAAATATTATATATTTGGATGATTGGTTGTTAATGTCTAAATCAAATAAGAATCTAAAATTTAATCTGAAATTTGAAATAGTTATAATGAAAATAAAATTCTACAAATATAAATTATATAAAAGGAAGAATAACTAAATTTGAATTGAACCAGAATTTAAATCCCGGAAGTTTTGGAAAGGATTTTAAATGTAATGGAAATAAAGGTTTGGAAATTTAAATTCCTGGGAAAGTTTGAAATGTTTGCTAAAGTGTTTGAAGGGTATATTGGAATATTGATTTGGGAAGTATTTTTGAATGGGAACTGTTTTGAAATGAATTTGGGAATGTAAGAAAGCATTGAATTCACTTCAGTCGCTGGAAAATAATCCTGATGATGCTGGCCACATCATTAGAATTCATTTTCGAGTTTCTAAGTGATGGATTGCTACCAAAGTGGTTGGTTATGGTATTGTTTGGATTTGTTGGGTATGCCAATTGTTTTTAAAATTTCAAGGGAGGAAATTTGTTTTTGTATAAACAAGTTGTTTTGGAAAATCTGGAGATTTGATTTGATATACCAGGGGAGTATGAGTTATGTATTATTTCAAAGTGGTTTTGAAATAAAACCGGGTAACTGAATTCTGAGAAAATTCTATTTAAATAATGTGAAGCTAAAATGGATCAACTATTGAATTTATTAGGTGAAGTTGATATTAATAAGGAAGAAATGTAAATTTTAATCTTGGATTAAAAATTTAACTTGAGTAAATGGAAGTAAATAAAATATATTGGAGGGAATAGGAAATTTAAATTTAATTTGGAATAAGTTAAATAAATTGAACTTAGAATTAAATTGATTTGGGTTAAATTAAAAAGTAATTTGACTTTGAAATTGTGGGTCATTGACAAATAACTTATACCCATGAGCAATATAAGCTTTTAAGTAAATAAGTTGGTGAACTTATAAATAGAGAAATGGAATGATAATTACAAATGGGAGATAGTTGAATCGTATGGTAAATTCAAACTCAATCTAAAATGAAATATGAATTGAAATAAGGTAGAGTGAGAGATAAAAAAATAATGTGAATGAACTTACAATAGAAAATAATTTTTGACTTTATTTATGGAGAAATAAAATTGAAGTGAAATGAAATACAAAATTCAGCTGCATTATAGGCATATTGAACGAAATTCAATCCTTATTTAAGTGGTAAGGAAGTGGAATGAATTTAATTTGGCTAAGCAAAATTTCAAGTAAGCTTGAAATAAATTTGGACAAGAATCGAATGGAATGGAAATTTAATTTGGTTGAAATGATGTTGAATCAAGTAAATGCTCACTCAACTAAATTCAAAATGATTGTTTGTAAATGAATTTTGTGTAAGCTAAATTAAATGGAATTTGTATTGGCATGAATAAAATTTTGATAGTTTGGCCAAAATTTAGAAAGTAAATAAAGTCCAGTTTTGGAATGGAATTTAATTTTGGTAACAAATATTGGAAGTGTGAATGCATAATGGGATTAGATTATAATAATGATGATTTGATTTATAAATAAATTCAATGGAATGAAATAATTTAAGGTGGTCTCTTTGTTAATAAAATAAATCTAAAATGGATTGAATAAGTAAACAAAGGGTCGTTCGAATTTGTAAATGGATTGGAATTTGATTGAATGAGAATCAAAAGGAAATAAAATAAGATTGATATAAGAAGATAATGTAAATGTTGTGAAAGAACTTAAGCAACTTGAAAAAAAAATTGATTGTGAATAAGCTTTATTAAGTACTCTTGAATGAAATTTGTTAGATAATAAAATTGAATTGCAAGTGAAATGGTATTAATTAATTATTGTGATAAATTAAGGATGTATTGGTTGTAAATAATCCAGGATGGAATGAAATTAATATAAACCTGAATTGGTTAATGAAATAAAAATGTAAGGAAAATTTAATTTAACAATTGCATTGGAATAAAAATACTTGGCTTGTGAACTAGGCAAAATTGAATAAATTAATATAAATCTAAGTAGAATTAATTTTAATGGTTATAAGCTTAAGTGGTGGTTATTTGCTCGAATGATATGAAAATTGCATGTATTCGAAATTGAGTGGTTTAACAAGCAATTGAAATTGATTTTTGAATAAATTGATATGGATTGAAATAAAATTCAAAGAGTTTGTATATGGATGCAATTGAGTTGATTTAAAGAAGCAACTAACGATGGTTTCAAATTAATTAGATAAATGCAATCTAATTAAGTGATTTTGCATATGAATGGAAATGGATCATAAAAGAAATACAAATGTTTCAAGTTTAAAATAAAATTTGATTGTAAATCAAATTGGGAATGTAAGTTAAAGTAAAGAAATGTAAGTAAGGCATATGTTAATCATATTGAAATAGAAATGAATTGGTTGTAATAAATATGAATGGTATATAATAAACTTGAATCTAAGTCATTCAAGTGAAATAAAATGAAGTTGTTTGGATGAAAGTAGAATGGCCTAAAATCTTAATAAATGGATTTGAGTATAAATGTAAGAGAGTTATAATAGAAATGCAAAGGTAACAAATTGAAATGAAATTTTCTCGGTGAATCAATTCGAAAATTGGTAGAGTATGAATTGAAATAGCGAAACTTGTATGTAAATCCTTTGTGTAAAATAAGTGGGATTTGGCATTAGAAAAGGAAACTTGATGCATGTTATAAAATATGGTTTACTTATGAAACCATGCAAATTGTTGATTTTATTATGAAATGGATATGTTTGGCTTACATTTATATTGGAGATGTTGTTCAAATGTTCATATCTTTGAAAACTGATGAATTTGTTGAGTAAGTACAGGTACGGGAGGCGTTCGAGAGAGTTAGAGCGCGTATATGCATTATATATTAGCCGCTTGCTTTAAAATTTGCTAAAAAGGTACGCCTACGCAAATATAATTAGGAAATGATATATACATTATGATATATTTTGGTTTCCGACCATGTGGGTCGATGTATATATATTTGTTCGTATCGCGATATCGCAAAAGCTCCTCCGTGCAGGGGAGACTCTGCCAAAATTTTCTGAAAATTTTGGGAGTTAGAAAATTTTTGGAAATTTGAAAATTAAAATTAACTTGAAAAGATGTTTTTGAGATAATGTTGAAACAAAAGCTTCTGAGTATAAATAAAGCTTATGAGTTTGGATTTGAGCTAAAGGGTTTTAGGAAGTGCATATAAGTTTTAACTAAAGAAGTTTTGGTTAAGTTATTGAGTGTAGGGGCATTTGTTTCATTAGCGACAAGTTGATTTCAAATAACAATTGTAAATAAAGGATTTTGGATTAGGATTGAATTAGTAGTTTCGATTTGAAACAAAGGATTTGGGAAAAGTGAAATTGGGATTTTCACTAAGTAAGTTTTGCTATTGAGTGGGGAACATTCTTTCTAACTTAGCAAATTTCGGGGATGAAATTTTTATAAGGGGGAAGGAATGTAACATCCCGGATTTTTAAGCCATTGAATTTGAACATTTAAATCATTTTAAATGTTAATGTGGATTCTTAATTGATTTTGTAATGGATGGATTCGTGTTCAATCAATGAAATAAGCTATAATTTTTAATTATAGTAATTCCGGATTGAATTTGAACAAGGGAAAAATATAATTAAATATTCATGATTTAGATAAAGGGTAAATCTGGATGTAAATAGTGATAAGAATAGCTTTAAAAATTTATTTTGAGTTATTTGAGTGTAAATAGTATGGTGGGAATTTTAGATGAATTTTTAAGTTGATAAGTTAATATTTGGGGTTTTATATTATTTTAAAAATGAATTTAATATTATTAAAATGCAATTAATCAGATTTTGGGTCTGGAATGAGCCAGAATGATTTTAATGTGATTATAAATTTTGTGTAATTTATTATTAAGTTAGTAAAATTTTAAAAGAAAAATTTTAAGCGTTTTCGACAATTTTGAAAATCGCTCGATTTGATAGACGGGTTAAAATAGCCTTCCAGGGCACAGTGTTGGAATTCGACGAAACTAGTTCCATTGGATCCGTAATAGTTAGTTATTATCGGATTTAAATTTTCGTAGCTATCGGAGTTGTCGTTTGACCGTGGCAGCTCGAAACGCATGGAAATCGACCGATTTAATTTTAAATTGATTGTTTAATTCCGTAACTCGCATATACTATCAAATTAGCTTACGAAACCTGTTCCATTGTGTTCGGAACGCGGAAAAACCTTAGGAACGCCTATTGGAACGTAAGAATTGGAGTTTGTTTGCATAATTTGTAGAAATTTGAGGAACGAGATTAAATTAATATTAAATAATATTATATATATTTATATTCATTCCTAAACCCTTGCTAAACGTGAGCCTTCGTTTCTTTTATCTTTAATGGCCGGAAATGCTTTTTATTTTTCTTTAATTATTGATCAATCCATGCTTTGATTGAAGAAAATCCCAACTAGGAAGTTGTAGATCACCTCGATATCTACCCATCCAACGGTAGATCTTGCCTATCGTCGCCGTATGGAGCCGGAAAAGGGTAGTGAAGAGCCGTCGTTCGTCTTCGTTCACGCGCAGTTTCTGATGAATTTGAAGCACCGAGTTCAAGGCGATTTCGGCTATGGGTGGGCGTCACGTGGGGCTTCGATATAGGCTTGGTTGATCGGCCTCTAGCGGAGGGTGGAGGTTGCGTTCGAAAACCCTAGAGCACGTAAATTTGGGTTCTTCGACCGTGATTATCCTGGAGACGATCATGTTAGGAAGGAGAATAGTAACGGCCGTGATTACTTCTTATGTGATGTATGGCCAGATCTTTTAGTTGGTAATTAATAATAAAAGAAGATCAATTGTTTATATAAATTTTAGTTCGAACTTTAAAAATTAATATCTCACACGTTTGTAATCATATTTCGATGAAATGAGAAACGCCGGAATCGCAGAGATGCGTACTACGTAGTGGAGCAGTTAGGGAATCATTCCGGGCAAGTGGAAATTTGAGTTAAATCGAACGTCGTTCGGTTTAATTTAAATCGAACGCTCGATGAAAGCGTAGGGTGAGTTATTCTCACTCACATCTGGATGCTAGCTAATTTAAATAGATTAAAAATAAATATCTGTGTGATTGATTAAATATAATGGTTGTTATCAGTATGGACTGATATTTATATATGTGATGTGCTAATATTTGTGGATGTAGGGAAAACAGGTTGGAGGGATCCAACGGGATTCCTCACAATATAGTGATTATTTTTAGAATTGATAACGCAAATTATTTGTATGTTGTGATTGATAAATGTAACATCCCTCCCTTTTGGACGATTTAAATCTACAATAAACCACACATGTCAACTAAAATCATTCAAAAGGTAAGACTGTTAATAGGGTAAATAAGAAAATAATAGAAAAGAAGGAAAGATAAAACACAGAATCTCACAGCGGAATGACAAAATATAAAAATCAAATAAACAGTTCATGAAGCTGTTTTACAAATAACATTTGATTACACCTTTACAATACAAATCAGAGTTATACATACAGTAGAAATAAATAAATAATGCAGCGGAACACATGATGTAGTGGAATAATTAATAATAAATAGTAGACTCGTCTACGTCTTCATCCTCCAAAATATAATGGTCTTCAATACACTAAAAAAGCTCAGACTGACCCGAGCCTAATAAAAAGACAAAACACTCGAGTCAGGACTAAAGGATCTTATGTAAGTCAAATCAAAATAAGTAGAATAGAAATATTACTATAATGGATTCAGAGATGTATAACAAGAATTTCGTCTCCTATCAAGTGTACAATGTGGATTTAATTATTTAAAAGATTTCAAACGATTCGAAAATACCAATCTTAATCATTTTAATTAAAATAGATCCGAATTTTAAATTTAAAACTTAAATCTTTCAAATAATTCAGTTCTAATAAATAATCCAAATTAAAGAAATTACATGGTTATATGTCATTTCAACCAGTATCCAAATCAAAATTTCCAAATCAATGGAAACCGCTCGAGTTATCATTTCAAACCATAGTGGTAACAAAGATATATACATAAATAAACATCCAATCATCCAAAATGACAACAAATAACATCCATCACAATCCAACATCCCAATCAGCCAATAAATCACAACAATCAACTGATTATCATTATCAGGTGTACAACTTGCAATTTATATTCATTATTAAATAAATGGCAAATTCAATTCAATAAAAATTCAAATTTAACTTAAGTGACAATCTAAAAATACCAAAAGCAATTAATAAATTTCTAATCACATTATAAATTTAATTTAACTAGCATAAGATAATTTAGTATTCGTGAGTGGGTCAAAACACTCACCTTTGATATTTAGAACACAAAAATCCAAACAAAGATGCCTTTTCCACTAGTCTCCAAACTCAGCCAAACCTATTTTATGTTATTAGGAATTCCAATACGAGTCCAAGGGAAGAAACTACGCATGTATCAAAGCTCGTATGAGGAAGATATTCAGGTTATAAGCATATAAAATAAAATAAAAATACATACATATTTAATTCTTAAAATAAGAAACTTTAATAACTCACGTTCTCAAATTTGATGTACCCAAAACAAAGGCAAGAAGTGGAAAGCCAAAACCATTAAGGCTAATTCTCATTGTTCAATTTTTTTGAAGGCTTCTTGCAAAAGAAGGCAAGGCGATGAGGAAAGATACGGATGTGGTTAAGGAAGAAATGGATGCTCACACTTTTTTATTCTTTTCTTTTTCTAAACATAGCTTCAGTAAAATGAATTGGCAGAAATTAAGTAGAGGTATAAAGCTATGTTGACATTGAGACATTGAGGGAAACAAATAGAGGTATGATGTTTGAAAAATAAGAAATTTCTAGGGGAATGAATGATATATGACATAAAACAAAAGAAGAAAGGGAAGTGACAAATGAAATATGTATGGAAGGGACAAATAAAACAAAACTGTATGATCTAAGTAGATGCTTTGGGAAATAAATAAACAAAACGGAAGAATAAGAAAGGATATAAGTTCGCGTTTCAATTACATCAAAGAATTGCAATAAACCCAAATGTGGAAATGGTGGCAGGTGTATTGAATAATAAGGAAATGAAGGGACCACTTATGATCTAATTAATTGCATGATCCACTCAATTAAATATATTATCACTGAATATACCCTTTTTCACACTCGTTTACACATAATTAACATATAGTAAATAAATTTGAATACAATAACCAGTGTAACGTTACAAAAAAATAAAAGATGATCTAGAACTCAAATTCAAGTTTTTTTTTTCTTTCAAAATAATGTTTTTCTCATAAGGGAATTGCACAACCTAAAAAGCCAATTAAATTTAAACTTCAAGATTAGTGTTAAAATCACTTATATACAGCCTCAAATGTATACATAATGACCGTAAAATATTGTTTTAAAATTCATTTTTTTCCTCTTTATATAGAATTATTTTTACCTTAAAAATGAAAATGTTCGTTTTATTTTCATTAAAATGTTCTTTTTATTTTTTTACAATAATGTATGTTTCTTTTGTTAAATCCAAAAATTAATATTAATGTTTCTTTTTCTTAAAATTGAAAGATCCCAAATAGACATAATTGTAATTAATTTCAAAATTACACTTATAACGGATTATAACAAACGTACATTTCTTTCATTAAACGGCATTAATTTCAAATAAATTCTCTTTCCCTTTTATTAGAAGATTCCAAGTCAAATTAACGGCAATAAATTTATTAATTAATTTAAATTCCAACAAATACATATTTTGTTTTTTTAATCTTATTATTCAATCAATTATCATATTATATATATAATTAACGTTGGTTTACCATTTCATTACCTCAATCTTATATATTTATCACTTTAGTTCATATTAACTGTAGTAGGTAATTAGATTAACTGCAATTGATTTTCAATTTAATTTCAATGGATTAAATAAATAGGTGATGAATGACAAATGTTACCTTTTACTTACTTAATCTCATTTACAAGATTATTATTAACAACAAATGCTATGACTACTTACACAATCCTGATTATACTCAATTTTCCATTAATTTCATATAATTTCCCCTTTTATATAACATTTAATTCATTTCCTTATTTCAACTTATCATCAAATAACGTTACAATTATTTTAATCACTAACATACAATTCCAACATTAAACCCAACATTCAATTGCCTTAATTCAATTAATTACCCATTCAATATTAAAACGATAAATTAATGAGAAAATAGTTAATATAATCGTTTATACTAATAATTCATACCCCTTATCATATTATTTACAACCAAGGGTTATAATTTGCTTACCCAAAAAGGTTTTATATTCAATATTAACCTATTTCAATTAACTACATACAAGTTCACCATCTACATCATTTAATTTATTTCATTATTTACAATCATAACCAAGTCAACCTACAATGTATTTCAATTAGTTTGAAATTACTTTAAATATTTATCAGTAGCGTTCAGACAACACCACTAATTTCATATTCAGTATTAGCTTATTCGAATTGATTACATATAATTTCAACGTTCAATGTATTTCCTTATTTTTAGTTATAACTAATTATAACCTTAAAGTCACTTCAATTAATTGGAAAGTAGATTAAAATAGTTAGCAATTACCTTATATTAACATTATTAACGTTACATTCTAGTTATTCTTCTCCTTGTAACATCAAATTTTTTTTAGTTTTATTTCAATATAAAATTATAAAATGTTATTTAAATAATAATTTAATAATCGAAAATTATGGGTCACTCTCCCCTACTCAAAACTTTTCGTCCTCGAAAAGGGAAAAGGAGGAAATTAGGAAAAGGAGAAAATAAGGAATCATTATATTTTATTCAAAGTATTCAATTTATAAACAATTAATTTTCATAACTAATTAATTTAAATAGAATATACAATTAATTACAAGTAATTCTTCATATTCAAGTCTACCAAATTTTGAAAATATTTCACTTTTCACAAAATTTCTAAGTCTAAAATTTACGAAAAATTTCGGCAGAGTCTCCTTTGTACGGAGAGGTCGCGGAGAAATAATAATATCTATAATCATCATATATATATATATATATCATATTAAAAAAATAAACATCCCAAACCATGGGAAACAATATAATATTACTAGAAACCTGTAATCCAAAAATATACCTATTAGTCGGGAAAAGAATGCTTAATTTATGAAACCAAAAGCAGTAGCTATTATTTCCATAAACTTGTACTTCACTTGTAAAATCCAAAGAAGTTAATAATACGTGAAAAGAGATATATTTAAGTTGCTTCAATTAATAACAAACAAATCAACACAATATAATAATAGTCACATGCAAACAAACAACATGACCATCATATGTAACAAAGGAATCAATCATATGTCCATAACAACCAAACTGATGATTTGTTCAGGTTCAGACATTTTTAATCGTACAAGATGATAAATAGACTATTAAGTGTACCCTATGCTCAATAGCCTTAGATAAATACTTGATATATAATCTATACATCCTTATAGAGTTAGAAGTATCCTTTCCTATCATCTCAAAAGCCAAAATAACCAATAATTTCAACACAATATTTAAGTTTATTCAATTGGTTTCTTTTTTTTACATCATTACTATTCTTTTTCTTCTCATATAACGTCCTTTTCTTTTTCTTACATGTACATATATAAATTATTTCACAATATTAACTTACATACATAACGTTTCTTGTTCATCAAAATTCTTATTTAGAAATAATTTCATTGAACGCTCCATTACTTAAGTTTTACCTGTATAATATTCTATTACATATTCTATTAACATTTCAACTTATTAAACATTTTTGGTAAATATATGTGTTTTAAGAATGTAATCGAGTGTTATACAAGTTTATTTTATTCATGTTAGTTAACAAAATATTCAATGATTACATATTCTAAATTTTTATATCTTTTGATTTACAAGTTACAAATTTCTAATTTCTTATATATTTTATTCGTAAAATTCCATTCTTATTTATTTAATTAATTATTATTTATATAAAGGCCAATCACTTACATAATTTGTTTTCCATTAAAGATTTAAGCCATTAATGAATCATTTCACAAAATATTACTTAAGCTTCTACAGCCTTACTTAATTTTATACCTTAATTTAGTTATAGAATAAAAATTTAAGTTTTTGCTGTTCGCCCTTGAAGAGAAAAGAAATACTTCAATATATCTAAAAATTCAATTAAAACATTTAACCTCATTCACTTAGTAGGAATATAAGATAAATTTAAAACATCTTTATAGCATTATGCAAGGACAATCCCAAAGTTTAAACAATGTTAGAAATTTGTATCAAAAATTTATATTAAAACATTATAATAAGATTTTAAAAATAAAGTTCCTTAAATCTGATAATTTATTAGACTCAATATTCCAAAATAAGTATAAACTCTAGATTATTAAAGTGAAACTAATAGCATACTCAAATCTTGCACTAAATATCTAAATAAAAGTATAAATTTTCATAGATTCATGATTAATTTTACACACTTGGTTTAAAATGAATATTCAAATCATGGGAAAAACATTGATCATGGTTTAATACAAAATTCAAATAGTAACTAAACCTATAAATTTACTACTAGTACTTCGAAATAAAGTAATTATTTAAAACCATACTTCCAAAATTGAGATTCTAATTTATTTTCCAAGTATATTTAAAACTTCGCAAATCATTTTTCCATTTATATAATATATCTTCAAATTATACATTCAAAGAAACTTATAAAAAAAATTTACAAAAAAAAAATCAATTGAAAACTTCATTTGCAAATCAATCATCTTTGATGTTTTAATACTTTACAAAAAAAATTCTATAAATTTTCTTGCTTCATTTATTAATACCATTTCAGTAATTTTAAATAACGTCTTTTTAAATATATGTAAATTATTTGAAAACAATTACTTACATCATTACTTATATTTAAAAAGAAGCTATTGAAAACCTTAAATCCATTATGTTTAAATTTTATTAGTTTTAAATCTCAAAATACTTTTAAACATCATTAATAAATCAATAATCATTAACTTTAAAATGTTTTATTTAATTAATAACTTCTGACAATATTTAGAACACTAATAATTTACTACTAAACCATGTTGTACATAAATAAACAATATTTAAACATTTTAAAGTATTTAGAAAGGAAAAATGATCAAAATATCTTTTATATAATACTTTATCAAAATACTTTTATAAATCGGTGTTTTAACAGGTTTATCCGTGTTCTTGCAGACTCTGGCCAACGTTGATCAGACGCATGGCTAGAATTCTCAAAGTACTTAGCAGACCTGTTTCAACACCCAATGAAAATACTTAAAATCATTGAAAATAGATATGGAAAGTACATTCCCCCATGGATTGCAGTTACGCAATGGTTATGCCGCTATCCCAGCGGAATCAATTGTAGCTGTAGGCATCTCTCCCCTCGATTTACGTTATCCAATAATATCAAATGAATATAATAAGTGACCCACCAAAGGGATCCGATAATGACCCACCAAAGGGATCCGATAATGACCCACCAAAGGGATCTGATAATGTCCCACCAAAGGGATCCGATAAATGACCCACCAAAGGGATCCGATAATGACCCAACAAAGGGATCCGAAATGACCCACCAAAGGGATCCGATAAATGACCCACCAAAGGGGTCCGATGGAAGGTACTTCCAATATCATTTATTTCAAAATATATCATACCATATATAGTCACCATTCAGAATCATAGCTTCAAATATCGCACTTATATAAATTCCATCATATATAAGATTTTATTTTCAGATAGAGTATTTTCCAAAATCAGTAGTCTGAAATATATCAAATCATTCTTATATAAATTCCGTTATATATAAGATTTATCTCTTCAGATCAAAAACCTTCCAAAATCAACATTTTTAAAAATCACGTTATACTTATATATAGTTTGTCTTATGCAAGAATGGTATATAAAATGGTTATGGAAAATAATTTGTAAATAAAATAGTTCGTAAAATAGTTTGAAAATAAAATAGTTTGTATAAGAAAAATTAAAGAAAATAGTTTGTATAAGGAAAATAAAAGAAAGTAGTTTGAAAAATGGTTTTAAATTAATAGTAGTTTTTCGAAAATGAAAATCCCAATTTAAATTACAAAGATATCCAACCCAAGATTACAAATTACAAGCATATCAATAATATTAGAACATAAGATGTACACATGTCATCATTTCGCAACATTACATTCGATCGTTCGCTCGATCACACAAGTTCGCTTTCGAACTAGTATTGTCCATTCAACTTCCCTAATGTAACGACCCGAAAATTTCGTTAACTAAATTTGTCATATTTTCCATAATTTTTAATAAAATGAATGTTAGGAATTTGGTGTTGCCATTTGTTCTTATTAAAAGTTAACAATTTAAAATGAGATTTCCAATTAAATAAAATAATGTAAATATTGTGGTTTAAATTTTGAATGGAATATGTGAAAACAAGAGTAATTATGGAATAATATGTTATTTATTTAGAATATTGAATAAAAAAAAATTTAGCCAATTTTAATTAATGGTAATAATGCGATATAAGCTAATAAATTTGATCTCAATGCGATAACCATTTAATGAAGGTAATGAAATAGGATTTAGAAAAATGTATACTAGGTATAAATCAAATAGAAGGAAACAAACGTATATATCGAATTGATTTATGAATAAATACTTTGGATAGTAATTGAATGTATAGTAATGGTAATTTAAAACCTATTTATAGTAAGACTGCATAAGATTCAGTAAATTAAGTGGTGGAAAGATTTTTCCTAGATATACTTTGAAGATGTGAAATTAAAGGTGAATATTAAAATTGGTTAATGTAAAATAACATTGATTAACCGTAAATGGGAATAAATTTGAAAATAAAAATTTATGTTACAAGTGGGTGAAAGTAAAGATAAGGGTTAAGAGTGTTGGAATAGGTATATTAGAATAACTATAAAGTGTAAATGTACGTATTTATAGCAACATGAATTATTGAAGGAAAATAATTGGTAAACGGGGTTTGGGCTAAGGAAATGTTATTGATTGTTTTGAAACCTTATTTATTATGGGAAAATAATTTAGCATAAGCAAAACCAATGCAAATATCTAATTTATCAGTAAAGCAATAATAATAAATAGTAATCAATGCAAATTATGTAACAATAGAATGTGAAATTTGGGGAATAGACGCAAAGTATATATGAGTTGCTAAAAGTATGCATAATAAGTGCAAATTTAATAAATCTGTGACGCCCCACCTCTATACCCACGCTAGCCAAGAACACTACGGTGTAGTGCTGTCAACTAGCACGGAGAATAAGGCTGTTGAGGAGCGGCCATCAATAGTTGACCTTACACTAGTATTGGTTATCTCGATAGGAGTGATATATATATATATATTCTTTCATTTTTCATCTCTGATTTATTTTCTCCCATCGAAATGCCCCAATTCCAGTATAAAACGAACTACGATGGTTCATAATAGTTTAGAACAGCAAATATAAAATAATAACACAGATAAATATAAATGCGGAACACAGATAAAACAGAAATTCTCATATATACAATAACTGATGTCAGTTACAATACATTTGACACGATACATATGATACAACTACAACAGTCGACTAAGGAAGTTACATATACAAGTACATTAACGTATTTAATATACATGAACACATATCTTCCTATACAATTTTTACAGGCTACTACAAATGACGACGACTACTCCAAAAGATATGAAAGAACTTCATAGCTCTAGCAGCAACCCAAAGCAGAATATCTACAACCTGAAATACTCGGTCTGACCCGAGTATTAAATTCAAAAGAAAATAATACTCGGGTCAGTCTAATTCAAACTCAGTTATTAGTGCACAGAAGCAATAATAATTAAATAACGAATAGACGACAGTAATTAAACCAAATCAGGATGCAATTCAGAATATAGAATTGAAATGAACAAAACAGTTCAAACCATTGAAATATCAATTAAAATATTAATTCAAGTAGGGCTGCAGTACACGCACGCGTGCACTGCCTCGCCACTACGGAATATGGAATACGCAAAAAGATCCATAAGTCAAAACAAAAAGATTATCATACACGCCATACCGTGTGGCTGCAGTTCACGCTTGCGTGCACTGCCTTGCCACTATAGTGATGATGTACCCAAAAGAATTCAAGTACTTAAAATTATCAATTCATAAAGTCGATACTGTGTGGCTGCAAGTACCAGATATCATGCAGCAGTGTATCTATGTATATAACAAGTATACTGCACAAATGAACAAGGCTCAACAATGCCAAGATTAGCAGTCAAAATGCAATAGTGGACAGTACAAGCTCGAGTCAATATGATTGCAGTGCAGACTTGAAGTTACAAAACAAATGCACACGAAAACGAGGCCAGGCAGTGTGCAGTTCATTGTCAAAGAAGTAGCAAATGTATGAAGGCAGCAAGGCCAAAATAACTTGATATAATATCATGCTTTGCCTAAAGATTATGACCCAGGTTTTAAAAGAAGTACGACTGAAATGCACATAATACGTGTGCCAGATACAAGTGCTCATGCACATAAATACTCAAAGTCAATAATAGAGGTTACTGCATATTAAATATGCAAACAAAATGAAGGCAAGAAAACAACACAGCAATGAACACATTGGACATTCACACACACATATATACATACATATATGTATGTATATACATGGTGATAATCCAGCAAACATTTCCGAAAGAAATAATTAGCAAACTACTGCAAATTTAAAAGAAAGAAAAACTTTATTCAAATGCCAAACTTCAAAAATAAAACATGCAGTATGCTGTGATACAAGCATGCAACAACAAGAAAACCAAATAAACAAGTGACCTAGGTAGTTCGAACAAAGCTAAAAGGGATTTCAATCTGCAAAGACTGTATGCCATGGCTAAAGCAATAATTCAAATCGAAATCAAAGTCAACATAGAGCCAAGCCAAAGCTGTGATAAAAATTCAATATACAGCAATCTCAATCCAAGGCCGAAGCCATCAGAATTCATAAAATCAACATCAGCTAAAAGGACAAAATGCATACACACTTGTGTACATATACATGAACATGAATGCAATGACCGACAGCCTCAATGTTAAATGATTCACACATATATAAGCAGTGCACATGTAACCATGTCTAAGCAGACTACAAGAATAACACATCAGGCATCACAACATACACATATACATGTGTAAACACACACATATATATATGCAGTGGAAACCAAATTTCAATACAACATGAAATGATCATGTGATAGCAAGTATGCAAACCAAGTCCCAAAAATAACTGCAGTGCAATTTAACAACACATGCATACACACATACAAAGGTATGTATGAACACATATGAAGACAAGTAAAAAAAATAAGTAGGCAATGAATTGCAAAATCAATACAGAGGGGATTCCAACCCATAGTTCAGAGCAATGCCGAAGACACAATCGAAACGAGTTCGAAAACTCATGGGCTGCTATTTCAAATCAAGACAGTAATCCAAAGTGCACAATCAAAGGATGCAAGCATTCACATGAACACATTAAGTAATGCAACGAAGCCACAATACCCAGAGTTTCAGTGAAACAATAATTGCAGACTCAATGCATCGGTGGACATAAGCACAATGCAAATCATCACAATATCATATAATCAAATACCAGACACCACAATGCATCAACCACTGACTCCAGCAATAAGTAAACAGCAAGAGGGATGCCAGTATGATATGCAACAGACCTCAAGGAGGACGCAAAACAGGGAGTGAGCAATGCATATGAACAAGTGAAACAGGGTAACACCAAAGAATACCAGAACAAACAAAAATGTTTGTACTAAATAGTGTGGATTCCAAGCAAGAGAGTCTTGAAATCAAAGAATCAGCAATTTTCAAAATTCCAGTTCCATAAAAGTCAAACATTATCAAAACCGGAGTCGTAGAATAACATATACAAATTAGGGCAGGGAACCAGATTCAAAATAATACCGAAATCAAGGGGGAACCAACAATGATACACAATAATCGAACGGCCGAGCACAGAAGAACTTCACAAAACAACATCGAATCAAAGTGAAATTGCCGAAACACTATATTAAGCATGAATTAGATGTGAGTGGTAGCACTCACCTTGTCGACAAATTTAAGCAGTCGAGCATCACAGAGACGAAGCCGGGGCGATCGAAGAATCGAGCAAGCCATCTTCGAATTCACGGAAGCGCAATTTGAAGAAGAAGAACGAGCCGCCATTATCTCGTTTGTTTAGGGTTTTTAAAGAAAATGAAAATGAGAAAGGGGGGGTCGGGTCGAACGAAAATGAAGATGGAGGAAAGGGGGTTTATTTGCTTTGAGAATTAACACGGCCCAAAAAGAAAACGTGGACCACAATTTAATTTCGAAGCCCAAAATTCCTTTAAAAAAATTTATAAAAGAATTTAAATTCAAATTTAAAAACTTCAAATGGAAATTTGTGACAATATTAATCGTTTTATGTCGATTATAAATCGATGCGAAATACCGGGTTGCTACAGACTTCCCTCCTTAAAGAAATTGCGTCCTCGCAATCATAAGGAATAAATGAAAAAATGGTAACAACCATAAAGAACATCACCACAAGATGAAGAAATTTCAAATAGGAAGTTCACCATAAAGAGCATGAAAAGGTAATCTTTAAATTTCATAAAAGAAATTCCCAAATTCTCAACAAAATTCTAATTATCAATAGATAATTCAGAAATCTCAAATCACTAATATTCGATTATCAAAAACGATAATCAAATCAACATCTATTCGATTTTCAACATCGAAAATCAATCTCAAATCACAAATGTTTAATTATCACAATTGATAATCAAATCTCAAATCACAAATGTTTAATTATCACAATTGATAATCAAAAACAACAAATATCTGATTATCAAAAACGATAATCAGAAATCACAAATATTTAATTATCACAATTGATAATCAAATCTCAAATCTCAAATGTTTAATTATCACAATTGATAATCAAATCTCAAATGTTCACTTATCACAAACGATAATTAAACCACAAATATTGAATTATCACAAATTTTTCAATTAACGAGTCCGAAATTAACCGAAATAGCAAACGCACATGACCCATAACCACGAGTTTTACTAAATCGTTTAATTCACTTCATTGTTTCCTTGAAAGTGCAGAATTGTGTATTTTAAATAAATAAGATTTTACGTTCTCAAACGGACAAGTCCGGAATTAAGCGAATCAGTAAAAGTAAGGGGTCATCGCCCTCGATTTTTCTGAAACGTTTAAATCGCTTCCTCATTCTTTTGAAAGCGTAACTGTAAAAAATTTTGAAAACCATTTTATTTATAAAATTACAATTTACATTCTCAAACGAACAAGTCCGGAATTAAGCGAATCAGCAAAAGAAAGGGGTCATAGTCCTCGATTTTACTGAAACGTTTAATTCGCTTCCTCATTCTTTTGAAAGCGCAAATCGTAAAAATTTTGAAAACAATTTTTAAAACACGTGATTAAAATAGCGACATCAGTAGCAACTTCGATAAGTGGATTTTCATTCATCAAAAATGTCACAAGAATCTTCTCAAAGATAGGAAGGGGTATCATACCCTAAACTCGTATTCATAACATGTCAATATCACACGAATTCACCAATGCACAAAAATTGATAAAACTTATCAATAGAGATCACGAAAATTGGTGAAGCACAAATTCTAGGAATCTACACAAGAAATCCAGAAATCACAAGATGAGAGTATGAAAACTCGAACCGGAATATGACATACAATAAAAGATATGGCATAACATAAAATATCCATATTATCATACTGTTATAAGCATGTAAATAATGATCAACAGGAGATCAACCGACATGAGGTATGGAATAAATATGAAATATCCATACTGACATACTACTATAAGTATGTAAATAATGATCAACAGGAGATCAACCGACAAGAGGTATGGCATAAATATGAAATACCCATACTGACATACAACTATAAGTATGCAAATAATGATCAACAGGAGATCAACCGATAAGAGATATTCAATATCACAAGAATCTTCTCAAAGATCCAAAGAGGTATCATACCCCAAATTTGTACTCATGACAAATTAATAACATATGAATTCACCAATGCACAAAAATAGGTGAAGCATAAAATTTCCAGAAATCAACATAAGGAATCTAGAAATCACTGAAAAAGAGAAAGAGGCCTATCACATGACGGTCCGAAGACCATGGGGAGCTACCCCACATGTGTGAATGGAATCACACAGATTGAGGTCAGGACTAACCAAAAAGCAGAAAGGTATGTGTGAATGGAATCACACAAGTGGTGTCTAGTCTGACCATCAGAACGATCATCATGATCAACGAGGAGTGTCAATTACACTAAGCATGTGTGAATGGAATCACACAGATTGAGGTCAAGACTAACCAAAAAGCAAAAAGGTATGCGTGAGTGGAATCACACAAGTGGTGTCTAGTCTAACCTCGCAATGAAAGAGACATCGCGCAATTGCTAGTCTAATTCATAAAGCGATCATCAAGATCAACGAGAAGTGTCAATTACACTAAGCTAGTGAATATAAAAGTTTAGCTTCATGTCCCATAACCACTAGCTTAACTTAAATATTTACGAACAAATTGTAGATCTTCACTAGAAAATTGTCACATATGGTTCAATCGAACAAGTCCAAAAATTAACCGGCGAAGTAAACGCAAGCGTTATATACCACTCGTTTTACTAAGTCGTTTAATTAGATTTCTCATACGAGTGAGGTAAAGGTTAGTATATACTAATAGATTGGAAAACGGTTTAGGAAAAGAGTTTTGTAGTAAAATAGTTTTGAAATCGTTTGAAGAAAAGGGTTTTGATATTTACTACTAGTATAGAAAACCTTTATATTTTTAAAGTGACAAATCACAAAAATGATTGTAGGAACAATCAAGCACAAGAATTCACATACAAAGATGTGAATAGAATCCAAAGAAATCGATACTGTATCCATCAAAAGGGATGCTCACAAAAATCCCAAAGAAAATATTATCAAAGTTGCTAATAAATGGTAGCAACAAATCGGGGAATTAACAAGAATCGATTAAATTTGGAAAAACAAAGCAGAACGAGTATAATGCATAAATGACTTCAACGAAAATGAAAATCAAGTCAGTGCTGAAGTCAACAAGTAATGGCCATAATAGAGTACAAAACGATTCAACATCATAAACAAAGAATTCAACGGCAAACAAAGTCAGAGTCGTGGAAATCAAGAAATTAGAAATTTCTCAAAAACAAAGTGACCAAAGTCGAATGGAAATCAAGCCGAGGAAAACATAAAATATCAAGTTCAGAATCGCTGAGATTCGAACAAAATCAATCATCGGCTAAATCAAATCAAAGCCGATAACACAAAAATTCAAAAATCAAATGCATATGAATAAGCGTTAAGAATTCATACCTAACAATCAAAAACAATCATATGCAAATATGAGAGATAAAACGTCAACAAATAGTTGTAACACATGTACTATCTAAGTTATGTTTTATATTTGTTCTAAACCCCAGGCTCTGATAGCAAGCTGTGACGCCCCACCTCTATACCCACGCTAGCCAAGAACACTACGGTGTAGTGCTGTCAACTAGCACGGAGAATAAGGCTGTTGAGGAGCGGCCATCAATAGTTGACCTTACACTAGTATTGGTTATCTCGATAGGAGTGATATATATATATATATATATATTCTTTCATTTTTCATCTCTGATTTATTTTCTCCCATCGAAATACCCCAATTCCAGTATAAAACGAACTACGATGGTTCATAATAGTTTAGAACAGCAAATATAAAATAATAACACAGATAAATATAAATGCGGAACACAGATAAAACAGAAATTCTCATATATACAATAACTGATGTCAGTTACAATACATTTGACACGGTACATATGATACAACTACAACAGTCGACTAAGGAAGTTACATATACAAGTACATTAACGTATTTAATATACATGAACACATATCTTCCTATACAATTTTTACAGACTACTACAAATGACGACGACTACTCCAAAAGATATGAAAGAACTTCATAGCTCTAGCAGCAACCCAAAGCAGAATATCTACAACCTGAAATACTCGGTCTGACCCGAGTATTAAATTCAAAAGAAAATAATACTCGGGTCAGTCTAATTCAAACTCAGTTATTAGTGCACAGAAGCAATAATAATTAAATAACGAATAGACGACAGTAATTAAACCAAATCAGGATGCAATTCAGAATATAGAATTGAAATGAACAAAACAGTTCAAACCATTGAAATATCAATTAAAATATTAATTCAAGTAGGGCTGCAGTACACGCACGCGTGCACTGCCTTGCCACTACGGAATATGGAATACGCAAAAAGATCCATAAGTCAAAACAAAAAGATTATCATACACGCCATACCGTGTGGCTGCAGTTCACGCTTGCGTGCACTGCCTTGCCACTATAGTGATGATGTACCCAAAAGAATTCAAGTACTTAAAATTATCAATTCATAAAGTCGATACTGTGTGGCTGCAAGTACCAGATATCATGCAGCAGTGTATCTATGTATATAACAAGTATACTGCACAAATGAACAAGGCTCAACAATGCCAAGATTAGCAGTCAAAATGCAATAGTGGGCAGTACAAGCTCGAGTCAATATGATTGCAGTGCAGACTTGAAGTTACAAAACAAATGCACACGAAAACGAGGCCAGGCAGTGTGCAGTTCATTGTCAAAGAAGTAGCAAATGTATGAAGGCAGCAAGGCCAAAATAACTTGATATAATATCATGCTTTGCCTAAAGATTATGACCCAGGTTTTAAAAGAAGTACGACTGAAATGCACATAATACGTGTGCCAGATACAAGTGCTCATGCACATACATACTCAAAGTCAATAATAGAGGTTACTGCATATTAAATATGCAAACAAAATGAAGGCAAGAAAACAACACAGCAATGAACACATTGGACATTCACACACACATGTATACATACATATATGTATGTATATACATGGTGATAATCCAGCAAACATTTCTGAAAGAAATAATTAGCAAACTACTGCAAATTTAAAAGAAAGAAAAACTTTATTCAAATGCCAAACTTCAAAAATAAAACATGCAGTATGCTGTGATACAAGCATGCAACAACAAGAAAACCAAATAAACAAGTGACCTAGGTAGTTCGAACAAAGCTAAAAGGTTTTTCAATCTGCAAAGACTGTATGCCATGGCTAAAGCAATAATTCAAATCGAAATCAAAGTCAACATAGAGCCAAGCCAAAGCTGTGATAAAAATTCAATATACAGCAATTTCAATCCAAGGCCGAAGCCATCAGAATTCATAAAATCAACATCAGCTAAAAGGACAAAATGCATACACACTTGTGTACATATACATGAACATGAATGCAATGACCGACAGCCTCAATGTTAAATGATTCACACATATATAAGCAGTGCACATGTAACCATGTCTAAGCAGACTACAAGAATAACACATCAGGCATCACAACATACACATATACATGTGTAAACACACACATATATATATGCAGTGGAAACCAAATTTCAATACAACATGAAATGATCATGTGATAGCAAGTATGCAAACCAAGTCCCAAAAATAACTGCAGTGCAATTTAACAACACATGCATACACACATACAAAGGTATGTATGAACACATATGAAGACAAGTAAAAAAAAAATACGTAGGCAATGAATTGCAAAATCAATACAGAGGGGATTCCAACCCATAGTTCAGAGCAATGCCGAAGACACAATCGAAACGAGTTCGAAAACTCATGGGCTGCTATTTCAAATCAAGACAGTAATCCAAAGTGCACAATCAAAGGATGCAAGCATTCACATGAACACATTAAGTAATGCAACGAAGCCACAATACCCAGAGTTTCAGTGAAACAATAATTGCAGACTCAATGCATCGGTGGACATAAGCACAATGCAAATCATCACAATATCATATAATCAAATACCAGACACCACAATGCATCAACCACTGACTCCAGCAATAAGTAAACAGCAAGAGGGATGCCAGTATGATATGCAACAGACCTCAAGGAGGACGCAAAACAGGGAGTGAGCAATGCATATGAACAAGTGAAACAGGGTAACACCAAAGAATACCAGAACAAACAAAAATGTTTGTACTAAATAGTGTGGATTCCAAGCAAGAGAGTCTTGAAATCAAAGAATCAGCAATTTTCAAAATTCCAGTTCCATAAAAGTCAAACATTATCAAAACCGGAGTCGTAGAATAACATATACAAATTAGGGCAGGGAACCAGATTCAAAATAATACCGAAATCAAGGAGGAACCAACAATGATACACAATAATCGAACGGCCGAGCACAGAAGAACTTCACAAAACAACATCGAATCAAAGTGAAATTGCCGAAACACTATATTAATCATGAATTAGATGTGAGTGGTAGCACTCACCTTGTCGACAAATTTAAGCAGTCGAGCATCACAGAGACGAAGCCGGGGCGATCGAAGAATCGAGCAAGCCATCTTCGAATTCACGGAAGCGCAATTTGAAGAAGAAGAACGAGCCGCCATTATCTCGTTTGTTTAGGGTTTTTAAAGAAAATGAAAATGAGAAAGGGGGGGGTCGGGTCGAACGAAAATGAAGATGGAGGAAAGGGGGTTTATTTTCTTTGAGAATTAACACGGCCCAAAAAGAAAACGTGGACCACAATTTAATTTCGAAGCCCAAAATTCCTTTAAAAAAATTTATAAAAGAATTTAAATTCAAATTTAAAAACTTCAAATGGAAATTTGTGACAATATTAATCGTTTTATGTCGATTATAAATCGATGCGAAATACCGGGTTGCTACAAAATCATTGTCCTGTAGAGGTTGGAGTATGGTTAGTAATAAAAGCTTTTAAAGGAAAAACCTTTAATTTATAAATGAAAATCAATGCATTAAATTAGGTGTAACTGAATGCATGTAAATAATTTTGTAAGAATAAGTTTTAAACAATTTATTTGTGCATACCCGATTTAATTGAAATAACAGAAAAGACAAGAACTTGATTTGCCTAGGTATATATATATATATATATATATATATATTGATAAACTATAACTAAATAGAAAGATTGGTAGTAAATAGGATATAAGAAGACAAGGCAACTAGTAAATTAATAAATGAATTCATAATAATAAGTAGTAATTAATGCATATATATTTGGCATTAGTGATAATTACAAAACTTTACCCATTTATCTAATTTATTTAATTAAATCTAAATCTATGGCAACATTGTTGTAATGATGGTTGTAAGTGAATTTGAATGTAAAAGGTTAACAATTATTTAGGTTAACCATTTTGAGTATGTTAAGTTAAGAATGGCAATCGATTGAAATAAATCTAAATTAATTATTTTGTTTTGGTTAATGTGTTCTAGTTAATAAAGGGGAGTTTATAAGAAATGAAGCATGCACTAATGACATGTGTTATAATTCAAATGTTATTTATACCCATAAAATGTCTATTTACCGAATAGAAAGATTTTTAAATCAATAAGCGAATTTATTGAGGTTCCAATTTATAATTTTTAACGTTTAATGTAGACTCAATTACAAAATTGACTTAAATCATGCAGTTAGTGTAGATTTGTTTTGTAATTGGAGTAGTTAATCCTATAAGATGAAGTTAATGCTAATTCTATTTACAATTGGACCATTTGTTGATATAGATTATAGAAAGCAAGATGTATAAATTTAATTAAAGTATCAACATTCAACAATTGTAATTATTGAAAATTAAAATGGAAGTTGAGGATAATAAGGTGAAACCATGAACAAATGTTAATGCATCCTTATTACTGGTAAAAGATGAGTATATAAAAGTTGGAAATCAAAAATAGGTTTTTGAAAACTTAATTTATAATTTCTAAATATAAGGAAGTGGAGAAATTAACACTGCAATGGATAGACTTATCAGATTTTAATTTACATCTAAATTTGTTTAGATCAATTTGGAAATTAATAAAATTGTGGATATATTTTGAAACGTAAACGAAACGTCTAGATTTACATTTGTATACACGTTAAAATAAAATGTAAATGATAAAGAATTTATTTATTTCCTAAATCCGTAACGTGTGTAATTAATATTATTTATCTTTTGGGACCACTTCCGTTTGCATGTTAAAATTCGTGCACACCTGTTCTTTTGCGATCTATCTATAAATAGACGATCAAAAAACCCTAGCCTCCATCTTCTATCATTTGTCTGTATGTTCTTTTCTTCAACTCCTTCCCCTCCTCAAATGGATGCAAGCCTAGATCTATTTCTATTCAAATTTCAAATGAAAATTCAAGCGTATCAGAAAAATTCCAAAAAAAATATATGTTGTAGATTTTATCCATACAAATCTACGCGCAGTCTCTGTTTTCGAAATCGATACTCGAGTCAGCGGCAAATCGCGGTCAAAATCAGGAAATTCGAAACCTAAGTCAATTTGGGCGTTTTGATTTGGAGCGACTGTTTGCAAATTGGTTTCTGGGTATTGGAGAGCTCGGCTAGGGAAGTTGTAACGACCCGCCGCTCTAACCGCCTCTAGTCGGTAATTAGACCAACTAGAAACGTTCAAATGACGGATTGTTATTTAGTTTATAACATTTAAACCGAATCAGTTACAGAATCACAGAAACAATAATATATTTTATAAATGAACTTTTCTTTTATATACAAATATCAGAGTTACACAATGAATTACATTTAATACAGCGGAACAAACATATATCTTTTTGAAGTACAAGAAAAATTTTCTGAAAAGCTTTAGTTAAGTGCTTTTCCCTCTCTCTCTAACTTCGCTGCGAGAAAATCTCCAAGCTGTAAAAATACTCGGTCTGACCCGAGCGTTTTATGCAAAACACAAAAACACTCGAGTCAAGATTAATCTTTATTCAAGTAAATTAATTTGCAATGAACTGAATAAAATGGTAAAAGCGGTAAAGATGCAAGGTGTAGGCAGCAGAGATAACAACAACTGGATCAACACATAGTATAAATGATGTAAATGCCCACAAGTGATGATAAGTAGTGTACAGGAGTACACATATCTCAAACCAGCGAATAAAATCTGGGATGTAACAGAGAAAAAATGACTATGGCCAAACAAACATGTATTCATGTAAACTAAGCAACAGAGATGATGAATCACATGAATCAATTTAAATCTATTATGGATTTCCATATTAACAACTTCAATTTTTTTTTTTTAAAAAATCTGTCAATCCTTTGTGGCTGCAGTACACACGTATATTTATACACATGTGCACTGCCTCGCCGACTCGTGTGCACGAAACAAAAACACACAGCTAGCAGATCAAAACAAGATCAAACCCGAGTTTCAAAACTAGGTTCAACTCAAGGCCGATGCACAGAAAAAGAGTCAAGAAGGCATCAGACAAAGCAATACAAACAGCAATGTCAAAGCAGGCTATCAAGGGCAGAGTCTCAGAAATGCCAAAGACATGAAGCAACGAAAGATTCACAAATACAACTCAAAGTTTACAGAATGCAGACCAAAATGAGCACAACTCATTAAGCTCATAACAACAAGAAACATAGCATAAGAAATGCATCAGAGAATCAACACACATGAGCAAGTGAACTAGTCAACATACATATACCTCAAAAACAAAGGGACTGCACTATTTCAAATGGGACAACAATTTCAAACTCAAGTGAACAGTATAGCAAAACACATGTTCAATAAAGATCACGCTACAAAAACATATGGTGGTGCAGACTACAAATGAGTGCTAACAAAATAAACTAATTGCAACAGGGTTAGACCAACATAGTGCAACAGTGAAACACTGAATAGTATGCAGACCAGAAACATCAAGTCAAATGCAACGGAATGGAATGCAAATACAAGTGCAACAGTCAGGTCCAAATGCAACAAAATGGAATGCAACTACAAGTGCAACAGTCAAGTCCAAATGCATCAATGAGGAAACTGCAGTGGACATGTATACAACAGAGGAAGCCATGATCAAGTCCAAATATAGTGCCACAACTTGTAACAAGGGTATGGAAATTTACGGAAAGGTTGGGCTTACATTTTATTTTTTAGTAAAAGAAAGAAAATTTCAAAACTTACTTAGTTTGTTACTAAACATGGCGCAAGTTTAAGGCACAAAACCAGAGATTAAAAATATACACAGTCAACATGCAAAACAAAATATTCATTCATATATCTAGGATGCAATACAACTTTAACTCCCTACATCTCAGCAATCAAAGATTAAACATAATTTGAAAAATTTTTAGAACAAAACAAAACTTAATTTGAAAATTGTTTAGAGCAAACAAAACTTAATTTGTTTAGAACAAAATAAAACTTAATTTGAAAATTGTTTAGAACAAAACACTACAGGTTTTAAAACTTAAGTCATGAACAAAGGCACAAACCCTTTCATAAGGAATAAGTGGAGAGTGGTATCAGTTTTCATTTAAACGTTTAAAGCTAATATGAATTAGATTTGTATATATTGAAATTTTTAAACAGAACCTTCACAGTAAATCAACAGAGAACACTTGAATGCGTATAAACAGAATATAAAATGCAAATGCACAAAGATGTAAATATGTAAAACATAAAGCATGCAGGAAGTT
This sequence comes from Allium cepa, assembly GCA_030765085.1. Classification (NCBI taxonomy): domain Eukaryota; kingdom Viridiplantae; phylum Streptophyta; class Magnoliopsida; order Asparagales; family Amaryllidaceae; genus Allium; species Allium cepa. The sequence continues at coordinate 601,097,947 of CM060945.1, read as the reverse complement.
TTTAATATGAAGCACTTCAGATCTGGGGAACAATGTAAACTTGAAGATCTGAGGATTTAAAACAAAAGGAAATTATAAAGGATTCAAAACCGAGAATTTCAAGCTGAAGATCAAGCTTGTTTACAGAACAAAAAAAAACAAATGATAGTTGCAGTTCGAATCTGGTGCATGCCAAGGAATGAAGTTCAAAATCATGTAGCCACCAAATTCAAATTTTCAAACAAAATGATCTGTAGCTAAAACCAGAAAATCTCAACTCAAAATCTACAAGCAAATACAAATTCCCCGTGTCAATCTAGTTTTGGCATGGTTTACACTGTAAACCATGGTGTTACAGGAAACAGAAGAACTGGAAACAACATTTCCAAGCAAATATAAACACAAGCATAACCATTCATTCACATGCAAAAGCTATTCACATTTATGCAAGCATTCAAACACAAAGAACTGAATTAAGAATAGGTTTACTCACAACTTTAATTACTGAAATGTAATACAAGTTCGAAACAATATTTCAACTTGTGTGCAATCCCTGTTAGAATCAAAGAGGAGGAGATTTAGATTTTCTTTGATATAAGTTGACCTGTAAACAAAATTTTTGGAAGAAACTTCACAACTTTACTTTGATTTATTACTGAAACACATATTACAGATATATTTAAAATTTTGATATGGTTTACTTGTTGAGCTTGATACTCATTTCCTAGTAGAAGAAAGAAAAACTTCAAAACTTGCTTTTAATTTTATTTCTGGCTCACCAGTGCAAGTTTTAAAAACTTAAACATGTTTCATAATCAAGATGGAGATTAAACTCAACAAATTTGTTTGAAAACTCAAGGCTGCGAAGTTTTTATATGGAAAGTTTGAATCTTCTTTTATTTTTTAAAACTCTGTAACCAAGTATGAACAGAGAATCAAGTTATGCAGATTCAAATGCATTCATAACCACAGTTTCAAACTACTGCCTATACATGCAGGAATCCTTATAGATTCTTGCTTCTCGTATTATTATTATTTTTACAATTTAAATATTGCAATTTTAAGAAAATTTTGTTAAAACTTCTCAACATAAAATGAACCAGAAGAGGAACTAACTAGTTTTTGAGTTTATTTTACACCCTGTAGTTTCAAAACAGAAAAAAAAACTAACATGCACACACATTAACATATTCATATATATACAATATGCAGTAATATCACAACAAGCATCATTATTATAGCAACCACTTAAGCAACCATATTATCTTACTTTATATTTAAATTTAGATGTTTGCTCACATGCAAAGAGATTTAAATTAAAAATGGGTGTTTGCTCACAAGTATTCATTTTCCTTACTACATTTCCTTAACCAGATTCAAAGATCCATCACATGCAGCCACAACAAAAACAAGCAAAAATTTTTGATAGCATCTGTCCTCATCAGTTTTAAAGGCAAGATTTGATTGCATCTGTTCTTATCAGTTTAAAAGCATCTGTTCTTAACAGTTTAAAAAAACAAAATTTATAGCATCTGCTCTCATCAGTTTAAAAAAAACAAATTTCAACTAACATCTGTTCTTATCAGTTTTACATCAATTTATCAGAGCAAATGATTGCAAATAACACCCAACAAACAACATGCAGTGGTTTATCTGTTCTTATTAGTTTAAATTCAAATAACCGAGCAGATGATAACAAATAACACACCAAATCATAGCATGCAACCAAGCACCCAATTCAAACCAATCTAAAAACTTGAATAAAAATTAATCGTGAGAAAAAACTCACCATAACTCGAATCGAACAGCCGAGGTGAGAATGAGCACAATCGAATGAAGGTCGAAGCCCCAAATTGGATCGCAAGCCCTAATTTTAGACGAGGAGGAACACGAAGCCGCCATTTTTTTTTTCTTCTTTCGTGATTTTGTTAAGTTAGGGTTATGAACGAATGAGGAAATGAAATAAAGAGGGTCGGGTGAAAGTAAGAGGCAGTGCGATTTTTTCTTTAATTTATGTTTATTTTATTTTTATTTTACATATATATAATTTATTTATTTTTTTCATTTTAAATTCAATTTGTTTTTGTAGATATTTTCTTTACTTTGTTTCGTTTAATTTTGTTATTATAATTTTAACTAAGTGTATTTATTTATTTTATTTAGGCTAAAGAAAAGAATGTTATTAAAACTAACCATCCCTCTATTAATTTACATAAACAATAATTTTTTTTAAATCCAAATTATCTTTCTAATCAGTAGTTCGAATTTCAATTATAAATTAAATATTCAATTTCAACTCCAAGGTCAAATTTAAATTTTTATTCAACTTTTTATAGATTAAATTTTAAAACTTAGTCGCCAATTTCGTTGTTATATTGAGAATTCAATTTAAACCATCATTCAAATATTTAAAATAAATTAAATATTTCCAATTTAAATTGTTTAAAAATTTAGGATCGTTACAATCTCCCCTCCTTAAAAGAATTTCCTCCCGAAATTATAAGTAAGGAAAAATGATTGTTAAAATTTCACTGATGTTTATGCCCTACTCAATTTTATCAAGTTTGAAACTTATTAAAAATAAATGAGTATAGAATTCATTCTATTTGTTTTGTCTCACTAACTTTGTTAATTAATTCATTTGCTCATCATTTCCTACAATCAAGACGCAAAAGTCTTTTACTAAAGTTTTCAACTTAAAAACTCAAATTTTAAATTTGCAATACTTCATTTAAGAAATTTACATAGTATAACCTTTCCAAAGCTGTGGACTTTCAAAACATTTCAAAGATCCTCTTCCTTAGTTCATTAGGTTGGAATTTATGTTACTTTAATTTCAGATTATTGATTTTCTATTTAAAGTTTGAAAATACTTGCTAACTCGAAATTTAACAAGTCTATTGTCATTCTTAAAGACATTAGGCATACGCTGGCCAGGCGCAAGTCTAAAAATCTCCAAGTACTAAATATACTTGCTTCAATTCCCAGTGAAAATACTTTAAAAATCTTTTTAAAAATGGATATGGAAAGCACATTCCCCCATGGATCACAGTTTACCCGGCGGTTACGCTACTATCCCAGTAGAATCGCTTGTAAACTGTAGATTTCTCATCTCTTGAATTTCTCCATGGTTGTTGCCATAGATCGCGGTCCACACGGCGGTTACGCTACTATCCCAGTAGAATCGCTTGTGACCGTAGGCATCTCGCCCCTCGAATTTTGCTTTGGCTTCTATATTGCAGTTTACACGGCGGTTGCGCCACTATCCCAGTGGAATCGCTTGTAACTGTAGGCATCTCGCCCCTCAAATTACGCTAGTCACTCCAACTAATGGAAAACAAATGGCCAATCCAACTAATGGAAATCAAATGGTCAATCCAACTTATGGAATTCAACGTAGCTACCATTTTCAAATGGACCCTCATCTCGAGTTCCAACAACCTTCACAAATTTTAAATGGAAGGTACTTTTCCATATCCTCAATTTGGAAAACATAATATCATACATACATATATAATATTTATTTCACAATTCGTACATATCATACCCTTGTACTTACATAAGTTTTCCACAACAATTTCTTTCCAAACTAATGGTTTTCGAATTTATCGTATTCTCATATATACGTTCTGAAAACCTCAATATCTCATACCCATAACAAATAAAGGATTCACAAATTTTCCATTTCATTATCCGTTTAAAATTTTCCTCTAAGTCGATTTAGAATTTTAAGGTTATCTCAAACCCAATTCATATTCATAATCCAATTTATTATCGACTTCACACTCGATTTGGATTTCATGTGACATCGTAAATTCTCAACACATAATTGATGTCTATCGATATATAACCTCTGAGCTCGTACGTCTCAAAGAAGGGTGTTAAGCTAAGAGAATAAATTCTCCACCACCAACAGATATATATTTAATAGAGATCAATTGCTATGTCGTCTATTCACAATGATAGACATACAATCCAAATCAACCATTCAAAATTCAAAGTTCAACTTATATTGTTTTTAGGTGTCAAAGTTAAACTCAATTTAACTCAAAATTCAATCCTTTGAAAATTTCCAAGTTGAACTAGTTGTTCATATTTTCCAAAAATATATACACAAGATATATATAATTTTCCACACTTAACCATTTGAAAACAAATTTCAAATCATTTTTCACCTTTTAATCTTTGAAAACAAATTTCAAAGCAATTTCCTTAAATGGAAACATTTCCAATTATTTATCCATTTTAAACTTAAAATGGTTCACTTAAATCAATCAAATAAATCCTTACCGATTTATTTTAAACTTATGTTCCAAATCTGTAAATTTGTTTCCACATTTCAAAAATAAATCAATATTTATTTTATAACAAATTCCCCTTTCTTTTATAAATTCCATAGTGAATTTACATTTCCAAAATATCCATGAATATACGATTTTCAAATCGATTTCACATATTCATTTTCAATTTATCTTTAAAAGATAAAATCTCAAAACATTCACTTTATATTGGAAAAACATTTCCATACTTATTCAATAATAAGTAATTCACAAATCCATTTATTTCCAACACTTTGAAAATATTCAATATACTTAACTCATAATCAAGTGTATATTTCATTCTTTAAGGAAAGTGTCCCTTTTAAACACATTTATTTGAGTCAAAACGAATGTTGCGTAAAACATCGTTACGACGACCCAAAATCACTAGTATAGGGATTCGAATTTAAGATAGATATATAAATCCCAATACTATATAAAACATTTCCTTTTGGAAACCTTTTACTATAACAACAGTGTTATAGTCCACCATTTCCTTTGATTTCTCTCGAAAACGTCTATTTCAACAATGAATGTTGAAATCTATGCTTTCGATTCTTAACACATTTTAAAAGAACTTCAAATGGATTTACTCCATTTCATAGTGTTATTTCCCCAAAACATTCCCATTTAAGTTTTTCAACTTCGACTTAATTCATAGTTTGAATTCTGCTTATATTTCACAATATTGGTTTTAAGCCAACTTCAAATTTTCCAATATTAAGTTTTCCACTTAACTTAATTCCATGCCCGTTCAAATTCAAATTCATCACTAAATCTATTAAACCTATTATGGATTTTCATGTTGGCAAACATCAAATTTGAAATCTAAATCTTATTTGAACTTTACATTTGCTTTTCATTTCCAAAATAATCAACTAGTTCTTTAGTAAGCCATTCATCGACTTGGTTTCATTAGATTTATATCTCCATATTAACTATTTTAGACATTAGTCTAACTTGAAATATAAGCTTTTACATCAAAACTTGTTTTATTCATACAGCTAAGTCGACAATTAAATTTCCTATCAAAATTTGCAATCCTCATTAGCAAAGGTCGGATCATTCAATCATTTTCCCTAGACATAACCGATTTATTTAATAATATATTCACTGTCAAAAATTACGATATATCTCCTTTAACAACTTTTATGTTTCATTTATCAAATTCAATTGGTTTCGAATTTATAAACGATCTTTACAAATTCCACTTCTATTCATAAAACTTCGATTTATAATCTCCTTTTATCACTTCAATTCAATTTATATAACTCAGTTATATACCAAAAGTCCATATTATAAGTTAAATACTTATAATCCATTTATTTACTAAATCGTTCTTCTCAACATTTGAAATCAATTTTTCAAAAGAATTTAGTATCAAATTCCCAAGTTATAGTTCAATAATCCGTTTGGTTATAACCAAATTAACATGTCATTTTATTTCCCAATTGTTACTTTGGAGATATTCACAATATTCGATTTAGACCAGTTTATCAATTCATTAATTCACTTAACTTATATTTCACTTTCTGTAAATCTCAACAATTCGATAACGAGTTTTCGAATGATTGAGACTCAAATCTAAGGAGACATTACCGAAGAGAAACTATCGCAAACCTAAATTTAGAGAGGGGAATTTTCAAAATAATTCTAATTCTCAAAATACTTTTTATTTTAAAGAAAACAATTTAAACTTCTTTAGATTTGAAAACACTTTCTTTAAAGTGATTCTAGTAACTATTCATAATAAACGCCATAAACTAAGCTTTGTGTAAACCAAAGCTCTGATACCACTTTTGTAACGACCCGCCGCTCTGACCGCCTCTAGTCGGTAATTAAACCAATTAGAAACGTTCAAATGACGGATTGTTATTTAGTTTATAACATTTAAACAGAATCAGTCACAGAATCACAGAAACAATAATATATTTTATAAATGAACTTTTCTTTTATATACAAATATCAGAGTTACACAATGAATTACATTTAATACAGCGGAACAAACATATATCTTTTTAAAGTACAAGAAAAATTTTCTGAAAAGCTTTGGTGAAGTGCTTTCCCCTCTCTCTCTAACTTCGCTGCGAGAAAATCTCCAAGCTGTAAAAATACTCGGTCTGACCCGAGCGTTTTATGCAAAACACAAAAACACTCGAGTTAGGATTAATCTTTATTCAAGTAAATAAATTTGCAATGAACTAAGTAAAATGGTAACAGCGGTAAAGATGCAAGGTGTAGGCAGCGGAGATAACAACAATTGGATCAACACATAGTATAAATGATGTAAATGCCCACAAGTGATAATAAGTAGTGTACAGGAGTACACATATCTCAAACCAGCGAATAAAATCTAGGATGTAACAGAGAAAAAATGACTATGGCCAAACAAACATGCATTCATGTAAACTAAGCAACAGAGATGATGAATCACATGAATCAATTTAAATCTATTATGGATTTCCATATTAACAACTTCAATTTTTTTTTTTAAATCTGTCAATCCTGTGTGGCTGCAGTACACACGTATATTTATACACATGTGCACTGCCTCGCCGACTCGTGTGCACCAAACAAAAACACACAGCTATCAGATCAAAACAAGATCAAACCCGAGTTTCAAAACTAGGTTCAACTCAAGGCCGATGCACAGACAAAAGAGTCAAGAAGGCGTCAGACAAAGAAATACAAACAGCAATGTCAAAGCAGGCTATCAAGGGCAGAGTCTCAGAAATGCTAAAGACATGAAGCAACGAAAGATTCACAAATACAACTCAAAGTTTACAGAATGCAGACCAAACTGAGCACAACTCATTAAGCTCATAACAACAAGAAACAGACCATAAGAAATGCATCAGAGAATCAACACATATGAGCAAGTGAACTAGTCAACATACATATACATCAAAAACAAAGGGACTGCACTGTTTCAAATGAGACAACAATTTCAAACTCAAGTGAACAGTATAGCAAAACACATGTTCAATAAAGATCAGGCTACAAAAACATATGGTGGTGCAGATTACAAATGAGTGCTAACAAAATAAACTAATTGCAACAGGGTTAGACCAACATAGTGCAACAGTGAAACACTGAATAGTATGCAGACCAGAAACACCAAGTCAAATGCAACGGAATGGAATGCAACTACAAGTGCAACAGTCAATTCCAAATGCATCAATGAGGAAACTGCAGTGGACATGTATACAACAGAGGAAGCCATGATCAAGTCCAAATATAGTGCCACAACTTGTAACAAGGGTATGGAAATTTACAGAAAGGTTGGGCTTACATTTTTTTTTTAGTAAAAGAAAGAAAATTTCAAAACTAACTTAGTTTGTTACCAAACATGGTGCAAGTTTAAGGCACAAAACCAGAGATTAAAAATATACACAGTCAACATGCAAAACAAAATATTCATTCATATATCTAGGATGCAATACAACTTTAACTCCCTACATCTCAACAACCAACGATTAAACTTAATTTGAAAATTTTTTAGAACAAAACAAAACTTAATTTGAAAATTGTTTAGAGAAAACAAAACTTAATTTGAAAATTGTTTAGAACAAAACACTACAGGTTTTAAAACTTAAGTCATGAACAAAGGCACAAACCCTTTCATAAGGAATAAGTGGAGAGTGGTATCAGTTTTCATTTAAACGTTTAAAGCTAATATGAATTAGATTTGTATATATTGAAATTTTTAAACAGAACCTTCACAGTAAATCAACAGAGAACACTTGAATGCGTATAAACGGAATATAAAATGTAAATGCACAAAGATGTAAATATGTAAAACATAAAGCATGCAGGAAGTTTTTAATATGAAGCACTTCAGATCTGGGGAACAATGTAAACTTGAAGATCTGAGGATTTAAAACAAAAGGAAATTATGAAGCATTCAAAACTGAGAATTTCAAGCTGAAAATCAAGCTTGTTTACAGAACAAAAAAAACAAATGCTAGTTGTAGTTCGAATCTGGTGCATGCCAAGGAATGAAGTTCAAAATCATGTAGCCAGCAAATTCAAATTTTCAAACAAAATGATCTGTAGCTAAAACCAGAAAATCTCAACTCAAAATCTACAAGCAAATACAAATTCCCCATGTCAATCTAGTTTTGGCATGGTTTACACTGTAAACCATGGTGTTACAGGAAACAGAAGAACAGGAAACAACATTTCCAAGCAAATATAAACACAAGCATAACCATTCATTCACATGCAAAAGCTATTCACATTTATGCAAGCATTCAAACACAAAGAACTGAATTAAGCATAGGTTTACTCACAGCTTTAATTACTGAAATGTAATACAAGTTTGAAACAATATTTCAACTTGTGTGCAATCCTTGTTAGAATCAAAGAGGAGGAGATTTAGATTTTCTTTGATATAAGTTGACCTGTAAACAAATTTTTTGGAAGAAACTTCACAACTTTACTTTGATTTATTACTGAAACACATATTACAGATAAATTTAAATATTTGATATGGTTTACTTGTTGAGCCTGATACTCATTTCCTAGTAGAAGAAAGAAAAACTTCAAAACTTGCTTTTAATTTTATTTCTGGCTCACTAGTGCAAGTTTTAAAAACTTAAACATGTTTCATAATCAAGATGGAGATTAAACTCAACAAATTTGTTTGAAAACTCAAGGCTGCAAAGTTTTTATATGGAAAGTTTGAATCTTCTTTTATTTTTTAAAACTCTGTAACCAGGTATGAACAGTGAATCAAGTTATGCAGATTCAAATGCATTCATAACCACAGTTTCAAACTACTGCCTATACATGCAGGAATCCTTATAGATTCTTGCTTCTCATATTATTATTATTTTTACAATTTAAATATTGCAGTTTTAAGACAAATTTTGTTAAAACTTCTCAACATAAAATGAACCAGAAGAGGAACTAACTAGTTTTTGAGTCTATTTTACACCCTGTAGTTTCAAAACAGAAAAAAAAAAAAAAAATAACATGCACACACATTAACATATTCATATATATACAATATGCAGTAATATCACAACAAGCATCATTATTACAGCAACCACTTAAGCAACCATATTATCTTACTTAATATTTAAATTTAGATGTTTGCTCACATGCAAAGAGATTTAAATTAAAAATGGGTGTTTGCTCACAAGTATTCATTTTCCTTACTACATTTCCTTAACCAGATTCAAAGATCCATCACATGCAGCCACAACAAAAACAAGCAAAAAAATTTGACAGCATCTGTCCTCATCATTTTTAAAAGCAAGATTTGATTGCATATGTTCTTATCAGTTTAAAAGCATCTGTTCTTAACAATTTAAAAAAACAAAATTTATAGCATATGCTCTCATCAGTTTAAAAAAAACAAATTTCAACTAACATCTGTTCTTATCAGTTTTACATCAATTTATCAGAGCAAATGATAGCAAATAACACCCAACAAACAACATGCAGTGGTTTATCTGTTCTTATTAGTTTAAATTCAAATAACCGAGCAGATGATAACAAATAACACCCCAAATCATAGCTTGCAACCAAGCACCCAATTCAAACCAATTTAAAAACTTGAATAAAAATTAATCGTGAGAAAAAACTCACCATAACTCGAATCGAACAGCCGAGGTGAGAATGAGCACAATCGAATGAAGGTCGAAGCCCCAAATTTGATCGCAAGCCCTAATTTTAGACGAGGAGGAACATGAAGCCGCCATTTTTTTTCTTCTTTCGTGATTTTGTTAAGTTAGGGTTATGAACGAATGAGGAAATGAAATAAAGAGGGTCGGGTGAAAGTAAGAGGCAGTGCGATTTTTTCTTTAATTTATGTTTTTTTTATTTTTATTTTACATACATATAATTTATTTATTTTTTTCATTTTAAATTCAATTTGTTTTTGTAGATATTTTCTTTACTTTGTTTTGTTTAATTTTGTTGTTAAAATTTTAACTAAGTGTATTTATTTATTTTATTTAAGCTAAAGAAAAGAATGTTATTAAAACTAACCATCCCTCTATTAATTTACATAAACAATAATTTTTTTTAAATCCAAATTATCTTTCTAATCAGCAGTTCGAATTTCAATTATAAATTAAATATTCAATTTCAACTCCAAGGTCAAATTGAAATTTTTATTCAACTTTTTATAGATTAAATTTTAAAACTTAATCGCCAATTTCATTGTTATATTGGGAATTCAATTTAAACCATCATTCAAATATTTAAAATAAATTAAATATTTCCAATTTAAATTGTTCAAAAATTTAGGATCGTTACAGAAGTCGTAATAGTGGAGGCGCGTCAACATTAGGTGGCCTGGGGCGGTCTAAATGCACGGTCAAAGATGGGGAGGGCGTGCGTTGAAATGGGTTCATTCCCTGGACGAGCATACGTGAGTTGAGAAGAAGCTTTATGATGTGGAAAGCTTTAATTAGGTTGTTGTTTAATTTTGTTTTATTAAATTTTTGTTTCAACTCATTAAAATTGAACAACTTTTTCATACGTTACCCGTTTCATGCGAAATTTCTGTTGTTAGGATCGTAATTAAATTCCAGATCTGATGACGCTGGTTTGGACAGATTTGGAGACAGTTGGATTTTTGAGTTTAAATTGAATTTAAATTCGATTTAAATTCAAAAGGTGAGTGTTTTAACCCACTCACAACTTCTAAAAGTTTTTATGTTTGTTAAATTTATTTTAGATATAAGTAGAAATTTATTTATGATTGTTTGGCATGTTTTATTCAGCATATCGGTTAATTCGCATTTATTTTAACTGTCAATCTAATTCATTTATTGCATATTAATTGACAGTTAGAATTTATTTATTTGCATATAAACTACTAGTTAAACAGTTATAAATTTAATTGAATATAAAATGTTAGTTAATAACTGTCAATTATTTCTTGTTATATTGTATATATATTGATGGTTGTTATACTGATGATGTTTGAAATAATTTTTATTGATGATGGGTGAATGGATGTTTTATTGTATATCATTAAACTACAAGTTATCATGCATTTTCGTTTCATTCGGGATTGTGGTTTGAAATGATATACAACCGCAAAATTTTATTTTTAAATTGCAGATTGAAATGATAAATATCCGTATCACTTGACCATAGGATAGAAAATTTTATACAAGCACCGTGGTCTATATATAAATTATTTTAAAGTGATTTCTATGGTTTGGATGGGATACGGTTTATAAAATTTTTTAATTTTGATATTTTATAAATGTTATTCTTCTATATATATACATAAGAAGTTAAAAATTTTGAATTTAAGCTGTGTATAAATCTATTAAATAAAAATGGGAAAATTGAGAAATGGAATTTGATAATTCATATTATATGTTTAAGTTTGGAAAATTTTAAGGTATGATATTTATAACTGGATTTTTCCAAAATAAATTTAAAATGAATATTATAGTATAATTTAATTGAAGAAAATATTTAATTGCTAGAAATTGGAGTTTTATTATGGATTTTTATGTAAATATTCAAGACTAAATAATAGAACATTTAATTTGGTTGAAGGAATAAATTCCAACTTTGGTTTTGAAATATTAATACTCCAAATGTATATATATATATATATATATAGAAATTGCAGTGGTTTTGAAACTTGAAAGTGATATTTAAATTTTGGTTTAGACTTTAAATAAAGAAATAAATTTGTAAAGCCATGGAAATTATTTTCTTTACAAAGTAACCTTAAAGTCAAACCATTTATTTTATACACCGTTGAATATCCAAACCATTCAAGTTTTAGAAGTTATGGTTTTAAAATATATGAATTTCGAAATATTATGCTTTGAAAGTATAAGTCAAATATTTGGTTTCCAGATATTTTAAATTTTAAAGCAGTATGATTTTGGAAAAAAATATATTTGGATAAAATGATATCATATTGTTTTGAGTTTTAAGATGATATCGTATTCATAGTTTTGAAATGGAATTTTTATTCTGGTTTTAAAGTATAAACTATTTTAAATGACCGCGGTGTTATAATAACGATTGGTTGGCAAAGCGACCGGGATCGGATATGGACATACTCTCTGTCGATACCGAAAACCACTTTGACTAACCGTGTACGCGGTGGAGATTACAGAATGAAGTAGGTTGGCGGCGGCGTTTCCTGTAAGGTAAATACGTGGACCTGACTCCCATGAGTTGGCATAAGGTGGCTAAAACAGGAGCGATTCTCGGGCCAATGAGGTCATTCCTCTGATCGGACACTCCTCTTCGATATTATACTTTGACTTTGGATTGATTCAGTGGCCACTTTTATTTTTGATTTTGGGGGAGTTTGTTCGAGGTGGGCGGCAGCTGCGCGCTGCGTGTTTCCACCAGCCCGGATAGCAATTGGTATATCTACCCTGGCATTGTCTAGTTGTGCCGTGTCACCTACCATACCGAGCCTTTACTACGAGTTTTGTTTTGTACCATACCTATGGAGTGCCCTCTGACGACGCCAATTACGGGGGAGATTACGGTACTGTATAGACTATGGGAATATATTCCGTGTTAAGGGCTATATGGGTAACCCCTTAAAGCTATTAAAAAGTAAGTTTATTTTATAAATAGACATTATTATAATAGCGCAATATACTACATAGTAAATAGTTTAACGGACCCTTAGGAGATGTAAATCCCGAGCATCTCTTGAGTTACTGTACTCATATTTATTTCTGTTAATTTTACTCACATAAGATCTTTTAGTTCTGACTCGAGTGTTTTGTCTTTTCAAATTCGCTCGGGTCAGTCCGAGCGTTTCAGGATTTGAGGATTTAGCTTTGGAGGACGAAGACTTGTATTACTAGTACCTACTATATTATTTCACTACACCATTTAATTCCGCTGCATTGATAGTATTGGTATGGGTAACTCTGATATTCATTGTACAAGTAAAATAAAATATTTTGTAAAACAGTTTCATGAACTGTATATTTGATTATTATATTTTATCCTTCCGCTGTGAGATTCTGTTTTGTTTTATTTCTTCTCTGTTTTTCTTATTTACCCCATAACAATCCGCCCTTCCGTATGGTTTGAATCGTCATGTGTGTCGGTTTAAAGTGTGCGAAAAGGCGGGATGTCACAGTTGGTATCAGAGCTTTGGTTTAGCGATAAACCTTGGCTTTGTGGGGTTTGACTCTTTGTCAATAGGGTAGTAATACCCTATGGGAGTCGCTGAGTGTATATATATGAGAGAGCGTATTTGTTAGTGTTATAAAAAGATTTTAATACATTGTGTTAATCTGTTCTGTTTTGTATTTATAAATTCTGGTTGATGCATGGGACGCTGTGTCATCAATAGGGATTTCTAAATACTTAATAGGACAGACCGACATAATATCTGTTTTAATATCGGTGAATGAAATAATTTTGCCTATTATATTTTCTATATATAAAATAAATTTTTAAATGATATTATATATATATATATATATATATATATTTTGTTGCAATAGATTGGGTGTTAGGAATAAAATTTATATGTAATAGGTAAATAAGATTGAATTTAAAATCAATGAAATTTGGAAATTTTAGAACTTAAGTCCTGGATTTTGAAATTTGCTTTCAAAGGATTTTGAAGTATAATAATATTGTTATAAATATTTTCTTATATAAATATTTCAGTATAATCCGGAAGAATTGTTTTAAAGAAGATTTTGGAGAAAATAAGTTTTGTACTTTCCTCTCTGTCGCTGGAAAATAATTTCGGTGATGGCGGCCGCATCATCGACTTTCATTTTCGAGTTTCGAAGGGGAAAGGCCACTGTGGTAAATTCTACTACAGATTTATTTTGAAATTATTTAAAATAATTTGAAATTTGACCCAGTATTTAATTCTTAATTTCCATTAATTAATAGTTTAAATTATTTTAGTGAAATAAATGGTAAGTAATTAATGAATTTAAACCTCTAATTTAGGTAAGAAAATTTATGCAAAGTTATAAAGGGAAATTTGAAATTTTTAACATATGAGACAGAAAGTAATATTGTTGAACATTAAATTTAATTAAAAGAAGAGATAAAACTTGTATAAGTTCTTTTGCATTTTCTTTAACATATATAACTTACCAAATATGAATAGTTGAAATGTTAAATAAGTTATCGGAATAGAATATTATACAAGTAGAAATTTTGGAAATAATGAAGTATTCAATGAATTGCTGTTAAATGAGAATTTAATGTTATAAACTTAAGTTATAATTGAAATTTTACCATAATTAAAGGTAAGTATTATAAATAGGTGATTTTAAACTTAAGTAAATAAAACAAAACTCTTTAATAAATAAGGATTGATGTGTATGGTTATAAAAATTTAGTATGATTTAAATGCTACTAGTTGAATAAAATGAAAAGTAGGTAATATAAATAAATGAATGTAAACCTTAGGTAATAAATTAATAAAATCCTTTATTTATAAGAATGGAGGTTATAAGGTTAAGAATTTAAGTGTAATTAAAAAAAGGGTTACTGTAATATAATATAATAGCATGTAAGCATTTAATAAATGATTGAATTTGAAAAGTGTATTAAATGTAATACAAATAAAAGAGACTTACATAACCTAAATAAAATAAAAATAATGGTAAGTAATAAGTAGAAATAAGGAAACAACCATTGAATGAGAAATAAAATTTGAAGTTTGTTAGAAATAAATGTAAATTATAAAAAGGAAAATTTATGTGGGTTGAATAAAAGAAAGGAAATCAAACAATTAAAGTATGTAATGAATTTATATAAGTTGAATTGATTTGTTGGTAAATCGATATTGTTTACTTTACAGTTGGCTGGGTAAGGAAATTTGAAGTTGTTGGATGAATAAATAATCTATTTTTGTCTCATCTAAGACTGTTGAGTAAATGATGCACTGGATAGTTATTTTTCATTCCGTACCATTTCAAGTTTTGAACCCGAACAACTATTTGCTTGTTTGATTGAATGGTTGTTTTGTTTTGTTGTGCATACTTTTTGTCAAAATTGATTGTTGTTAGTAGTTGAAACCATGAAATTATTTCACTTTATATAAATAGTTAACCTTTTTAGATTATATAAGTGAAATGCAGGTATAGAAGCAATTGTTACTGCTTTTGTTTCCATAAATTAAGCGTAATTTGCCCAACAAATAGGTACATGCCCGGTTTACGTTTTGTAGCGCTATTTTTATATATTTTCTCGTGTTGGGATATACTATTTTGAATATTCTATATGATACTTTGTTATATTTTGGTATTATATTTTCCCGAGCCTCTCCGTACAAAGGAGACTCTACCAAAATTTTCCGTAAATTTTGGACTTAGAATTATGTTCAAAATGTTTTCCTAACTTTAATTATTTAAGTATAAAAGGATATAATGATTATAAAACGAGTATATTTTATTTAAGGTAATAAATTTAGTAAATTACTGTTTATAATTTAAATTTTTTGAATAAGATGTATTGTTATTTAATTCTTTCTTCTCCCTTCTTTTCCTTTTCGGGGACGAAAAGTTTTGAGTGGGGGAGAGTGTAACGACCCGAAAAATTCGTTAACTAAATTTGTCATATTTTCCATAATTTTTAATAAAATGAATGTTAGGAATTTGGTGTTGCCATTTGTTCTTATTAAAAGTTAACAATTTAAAATGAGATTTGCAATTCAATAAAATAATGTAAATATTGTGGTTTAAATTTTGAATGGAATATGTGAAAACAAGAGTAATTATGGAATAATATGTTATTTATTTAGAGAGTCGAATAAAAAAAAAAAATTAGTCAATTTTAATTAATGGTAATAATGCGATATAAGCTAATAAATTTGATCTCAATGCGATAACCATTTAATGAAGGTAATGAGACAGGATTTAGAAAAATGTATACTAGGTATAAATCAAATAGAAGGAAACAAACGTATATATCCAATTGATTTATGAATAAATACTTTGGATAGTAATTGAATGTACAGTAATGGTAATTTAAAACCTATTTATAGTAAGACTGCATAAGATTCAGTAAATTAAGTGGTGGAAAGATTTTTCCTAGATATACTTTGAAGATGTGAAATTAAAGGTGAATATTAAAATTGGTTAATGTAAAATAACATTGATTAATCGTAAATGGGAATAAATTTGAAAATAAAAATCTATTTTACAAGTGGGTGAAAGTAAAGATAAGGGTTAAGAGTGTTGGAATAGGTATATTAGAATAACTATAAAGTGTAAATGTACGTATTTATAGCAACATGAATTATTGAAGGAAAATAATTGGTAAACGGGGTTTGGGCTAAGGAAATGTTATTGATTGTTTTGAAACCTTATTTATTATGGGAAAATAATTTAGCATAAACAAAACCAATGCAAATATCTAATTTACCAGTAAAGCAATAGTAATAAATAGTAATCAATGCAAATTATGTAACAATAGAATGTGAAATTTGGGGAATAGACGCAAAGTATATATGAGTTGCTAAAAGTATGCATAATAAGTGCAAATTTAATAAATCAATGTCCTGTAGAGGTTGGAGTATGGTTAGTAATAAAAGCTTTTAAAGGAAAAACCTTTAATTCATAAATGAAAATCAATGCATTAAATTAGGTGTAACTGAATGCATGTAAATAATTTTGTAAGAATAAGTTATAAACAATTTATTTGTGCATACCCGATTTAATTGAAATAACAGAAAAGACAAGAACTTGATTTGCCTAGGTATATATATATATTGATAAACTATAACTAAATAGAAAGATTGGTAGTAAATAGGATATAAGAAGACAAAGGCAACTAGTAAATTAATAAACGAATTCATAATTATAAGTAGTAATTAATGCATATATATTTGGCATTAGTGATAATTACAAAACTTTACCCATTTATCTAATTTATTTAATTAAATCTAAATATATGGCAACATTGTTGTAATGATGGTTGTAAGTGAATTTGAATGTAAAAGGGTAGCAATTATTTAGGCTAACCATTTTGAGTATGTTAAGTTAAGAATGGCAATCGATTGAAATAAATCTAAATTAATTATTTGTTTTGGTTAATGTGTTCTAGTTAATAAAGGGGAGTTTATAAGAAATGAAGCATGCACTAATGACATGTGTTATAATTCAAATGTTATTTATACCCATAAAATGTCTATTTACCGAATAGAAAGATTTTTAAATCAATAAGCGAATTTATTGAGGTTCCAATTTATAATTTTTAACGTTTAGTGTAGACTCAATACAAAATTGACTTAAATAGTGCAGTTAGCGTAGATTTGTTTTGTAATTAGAGTAGTTAATCCTATAAGATGAAGTTAATGCTAATTCTATTTATAATTGGACCATTTGTTGATATAGATTATAGAAAGCAAGATGTATAAATTTAATTAAAGTATCAACATTCAACAATTGTAATTATTGAAAATTAAAATGGAAGTTGAGGATAATAAGGTGAAACCATGAACAAATGTTAATGCATCCTTATTACTGGTAAAAGATGAGTATATAAAAGTTGGAAATCAAAAATAGGTTTTTGAAAACTTAATTTATAATTTCTAAATATAAGGAAGTGGAGAAATTAACACTGCAATGGATAGACTTATCAGCTTTTAATTTACATCTAAATTTGTTTAGATCAATTTGGAAATTAATAAAATTGTGGATATATTTTGAAACGTAAACGAAACGTCTAGATTTACATTTGTATATACGTTAAAATAAAATGTAAATGATAAGGAATTTATTTGTTTCCTAAATCCGTAACGTGTGTAATTAATATTATTTATCTTTTGGGACCACTTCCGTTTGCACGTTAAAATTCGTGCACACCTAATCTTTTGCGATCTATCTATAAATAGACGATCAAAAAAACCCTAGCCTCCATCTTCTATCATTTGTCTGTACGTTCTTTTCTTCAACTCCTTCTCCTCCTCAAATGGATGCAAGCCTAGATCTATTTCTATTCAAATTTCAAATGAAAATTCAAGCATCTCAGAAAAATTCCAAAAAAAATATATGTTGTAGATTTCATCCATATGAATCTACGTGCAGTCTCTGTTTTCGAAATCGATACTCGAGTCAGTGACAAATCGCGGTCAAAATTAGAAAATTCGAAACCTAAGTCAATTTGGGCGTTTTGATTTGGAGCGACTATTTGCAAATTGGTTTCTGGGTATTGGAGAGCTCGGCTAGGGAAGTCGTAATGGTGGAGGCGCGTCACCATCTGGTGGCCTGGGGCAGTCTAAAGGCACTGTCAAAGATGGGGAGGGCGTGCGTTGAAATGGGTTCATTCTCTGGACGAGCATACGTGAGTTGAGAAGAAGCTTTATGACGTGGCAAGCTTTAATTAGGTTGTTGTTTAATTTTGTTTTATTAAATTTTTGTTTCAACTCATTAAAATTGAACAACTTTTTCATACGTTAACCGTTTCGCGTGAAATTTCTTTTGTTAGGATCGTAATTAAATTCCGGTTCTGATGACGCTGGTTTGGACAGATTTGGAGACCGTCGGATTTTTGAGTTTAAATTGAAGTTAAATTCGATTTAAATTCAAAAGGTGAGTGTTTTAACCCACTCACAAATTCTAAAAGTTTTTATATTTGTTAAATTTATTTTAGATATGAGTAGAATTTATTTATGATTGTTTGGCATGTTTTATTCAGCATATCGGTTAATTCGCATTTATTTTAACTGTCAATTTAATTCATTTATTGCATATTAATTGACAGTTAGAATTTATTTATTTGCATATAAACTACTAGTTAAACAGTTATAAATTTAATTGAATATAAAATGTTAGTTAATAACTGTCAATTATTTCTTGTTATATTGTATATATATTGATGGTTGTTAAACTGATGATGTTTGGAATAATTTTGATTGATGATAGGTGAATGGATGTTTTATTGTATATCATTAAACTACAAGTTATCATGCATTTTCGTTTCATTCGGAATTGTGGTTTGAAATGATATACAACCGCAAAATTTTATTTTTAAATTGCGGATTGAAATGATAAATTTCCGTATCACTTGACCATAGGATAGAAAATTTTATACAGGCACCGTGGTCTATATATAAATTATTTTAAAGTGATTTCTATGGTTTGGATGGGATACGGTTTATAAAAAATTTTAATTTTGATATTTTATAAACGTTATTCTTCTATATATATACATATGAAGTTAAAAATTTTGAATTTAAGCTGTGTATAAATCTATTAAATAAAAATGGAAAAATTGAGAAATGGAATTTGATAATTCATATTATATGTTTAAGTTTGGAAAATTTTAAGGTATGATATTTATAACTGGATTTTTCCAAAATAAATTTAAAATGAATATTCTAGTATAATTTAATTGAAGAAAATATTTAATTGCTATAAATTGGAGTTTTATTATGGATTTTTATGTAAATATTCAAGACTAAATAATAGAACATTTAATTTGGTTGAAGGAATAAATTCCAACTTTAGTTTTGAAATATTAATACTCCAAATGGATATATATATATATATATATATATATAGATATTGAAGTGGTTTTGGAACTTGAAAGTGATATTTAAATTTTGGTTTAGACTTTAAATAAAGAAATATATTTGTAAAGCCATGGAAATTATTTTCTTTACAAAGTAACCTTAAAGTCAAACCATTTATTTTATATACCGTTGAATATCCAAACCATTCAAGTTTTAGAAGTTATGGTTTTAAAATATATGAATTTCGAAATATTATGCTTTGAAAGTATAAGTCAAATATTTCGTTTCCAGATATTTTAAATTTTAAAGCAGTATGATTTTGGAAAAGTAATATATTTGGATAAAATGATATCATATTGTTTTGGGTTTTAAGATGATATCGTATTCATAGTTTTGAAATGGAATTTTTATTCTGGTTTTAAAGTATAAACTATTTTAAATGACCGCGGTGTTATAATAACGATTGGTTGGCAAAGAGACCGGGATCGGATATGGACATACTCTCTGTCGATAACGAAAACCACTTGACTAACCGTGTACGCGGTGGAGATTCCAGAATGAAGAGGTTGGTGGCGGCGTTTCCTGTAAGGTAAATACGTGGACCCGACTCCCGTGAGTTGGCATAAGGTGGCTAAAACAGGAGCGATTCTCGGGCCAATGAGGTCATTCCTCTAATCGGACACTCCTCTTCGATATTATACTTTGACTTTGGATTGATTTAGTGGACACTTTTATTTTTGATTTTGGGGGAGTTTGTTCGAGGTGGGCGGCAGTTGCGCGCTACGCGTTTCCACCAGCCCGGATAGCAATTGGTATATCTACCCTGGCATTGCCTAGTTGTGCCGTGTCACCTACCATACCGAACCTTTACTAAGAGTTTTGTTTTGTACCATACCTATGGAGTGCTCTCTGACGACGCCCATTACGGGGGAGATTACGGTATTGTATAGACAATGGGAATATATTCCGTGTTAAGGGCTATATGGGTAACCCCTTAACGCTATTAAAAAGTAAGTTTATTTTATAAATATACATTATTATAATAGCGCAATATACTACATAGTAAATAGTTTAACGGACCCTTAGGAGATGTAAATCCCGAGCATCTCTTGAGTTACTGTACTCATATTTATTTCTGTTAATTTTACTCACATAAGATCTTTTAGTTCTGACTCGAGTGTTTTGTCTTTTCAAATTCGCTCGGGTCAGTCCGAGCGTTTTAGGATTTGAGGATTTAGCTCTGGAGGACGAAGACAAAGATTTGTATTACTATCTACTATATTATTTCACTACACCATTTAATTCCGCTGCATTGATAGTATTGGTATGGGTAACTCTGATATTCATTGTACAAGTAAAATAAAATATTTTGTAAAACAGTTTCATGAACTGTATATTTGATTATTATATTTTATCCTTCCGTTGTGAGATTCTGTTTTGTTTTATTTCTTCTCTGTTTTTCTTATTTACCCCATAACAATCCGCCCTTCCATATGGTTTGAATCGTCATGTGTGTCGGTTTAAAGTGTGCGAAAAGGCGGGATGTCACACCTAATGCGGACTTCGATATGGTTTCTTGACTAGAAACCATCATTCTCCTTGCATAGCCATATACTATGATAGAGAACTCTAGAATCAAACCAAAAATCCATATCAATATTCACCATCAAGAATCAAATGAAAAATTCAAATGCGAAATGGTGTAATTCACTTCAAACTTAACGTACTCAAATCTGGATCAAATTAATTATGCGAATAAAATAATATACGCACAACTTACATATTTATTTCAATTTGATTCATCACAATTATACTTCAACTAAATTCATTATTAATCTCGTTGATTAATGAAAGTATCATTTCATGCTTTAATATTTGTTACACATAATTTCTCCATTTAATATATAAAATTAATTTATTCATTCTCATAATATTGCTTATATTTCTCTTCAATTTAAATTACATTCATTCCACATGTAATATTTCTCATTTAATATTACATTTATTACCAAATCATTTCATAAGGAATTTTCTTAAGTTTATAACCAAATTATAAAAACATAATTCCTTTTTATAAGACATTGTTCAGGTTTGAAGTTATCACAACTTTATTTATAACCATTTATTATAACATCCATTTATTTCATAACAATTTACAAGACATGGTTTTATTTATAATCAATTCACATTAAATTCATACTAATTCAGAAGGTTTTGATTATCCAAAATATCCAAATATTTTGTTTCTCAATAGTTGAACTACGGTCAAAAACAACAAAATTCACAACAACAATAATTAGCCAACGTTTTTAAACTGACAAAATGCAACTAATCAACAATAAATGATAATAACTAAATATTACCATTTCATAAATCAAACACATTACAAATAACTATATTAGTTATAAAAATTTAATCCTCTGCATATCATATAATATTAGGAAAATAATTTCATTTCAAAACTTATATAAAACACTTTTATAAAACTAACAAATACACGCTCTCATATATACACTTAGACAACTCATTCTAGGGTATTACTACCCTATCTCTAATGAGTTAACCACAACAGGCTAAGGTATGTCTAAACCAAAGCTCTGATACCAACTGTAACATCCCACCCTTTTGGACGATTTAAATCGACAATAAACCACACATGTCAACTAAAATCATTCAAAAGGTAAGACTATTAATGGGGTAAATAAGAAAATAATAGAAAAGAAGGAAAGATAAAAAACAGAATCTCACAGCGGAATGACAAAATATAAAAATCAAATAAACAGTTATGAAGCTGTTTTACAAATAACATTTGATTATGCCTTCACAATACAAATCAGAGTTATACATACAGCAAAAATAAATAAATAATGTAGTGGAACACATGATGTAGTGGAATAATTAATAATAAATAGTAGACTCGTCTCCATCTTCATCCTCCAAAATATAATGGTCTTCAACGCACTAAAAAAGCTCAGACTGACCCGAGCGTAATAAAAAGACAAAACACTCGAGTCAGGACTAAAAGATCTTATGTAAGTCAAATCAAAATAAGTAGAACAGAAATATTACTATAATGGATTCAGAGATGTATAACAGGAATTTCATCTCCTATCAAGTGTACAATGTGGATTTAATTATTTAAAAGATTTCAAACGATTCAAAAATACCAATCTTAATCATTTCAATTAAAATAGATCCGAATTTTAAATTTTAAATTTAAATCTTTCAAATAATTCAATTCTAATAAATAATCCAAATTAAAGAAATTACACGGTTATATGTCATTTCAACCAGTATCCAAATCAAAATTTCCAAATCAATGGAAACCCCTCGAGTTATCATTTCAATCCATAGTGGTAACAAAGATATATACATAAATAAACATCCAATCATCCAAAATGACAACCAATAACATCCATCACAATCCAACATCCAAATCAGCCAATAAATCACAACAATCAATTGATTATCATTATCAGGTGTATAACTTGCAATTTATATTCATTATTAAATAAATGGCAAATTCAATTCAATAAAAATTTAAATTTAACTTAAATGACAATCTAATAATACCAAAAGCAATTAATAAATTTCTAATCACATTATAAATTTAATTTAACTAGCATAAGATAATCTAGTATTCATGAGTGGGTCAAAACACTCACCATTGATATTTAGAACGCAAAAATCCAAACAAAGATGCCTTTTCCACTAGTCTCCAAACTCAGCCAAACCTATTTTATGTTATTAGGAATTCCAATACGAGTCCAAGGGAAGAAACTACGCATGTATCAAAGCTCGTACGAGGAAGATATTCAGGTTATAAGGATATAAAATAAAATAAAAATACATACATATTTAATTCTTAATAACTCACGTTTTCAAATTTGATGTACCCAAAACAAAGGCAAGAAGTGGAAAGCCAAAACCATTAAGGCTAATTCTCATTGTTCAATTTTTTTGAAGGCTTCTCGCAAAAGAAGGCAAGGCGATGAGGAAAGGTACGGATGTGGTTAAGGAAGAAATGGATGCTCACACTTTTTTATTCTTTTCTTGTTCTAAACCTAGCTTCAGTAAAATGAATTGGCAGCAATTAAGTATAGGTATAAAGCTATGTTGACATTGAGACTTTGAAGGAAACAAATAGAGGTCCGATGTTTGAAAAATAAGAAATTTCTAGGGAAAGAATGATATATGATATAAAACAAAAGAAGAAAGGGAAGTGACAAATGAAATATGTATGGAAGGGACAAATAAAACAAAACTGTATGATCTAAGTAGATGCTTTGGGAAATAAATAAACAAAATCGAAGAATAAGAAAGGATATAAATTACGTTTCAATTACATCAAAGAATTGCAATAAAACCAAATGTGGAAATGGTGGCAGGTGTATTGAATAATAAGGAAATGAAGGGACCACTTAGGATCTAGTTAATTGCATGATCCGCTCAATTAAATGTATTATCACTGAATATACCCTTTTTCACACTCGTTTACACATAATTAACATATAGTAAATAAATTTGAATACAATAACCAGTGTAACGTTACAAAAAAATAAAAGATGATCTAGAACTCAAATTCAAGTTTTTTTTTTGTTTCAAAATAATGTTTTTCTCATAGGGGAATTGCACAACCAAAAAAGTAAATTAAATTTAAACTTCAAGATTAGTGTTAAAATCACTTATATACAGCCTCAAATGTATACTTAATGACTGTAAAATATTGTTTTAAAATTCATTTTTTTCTTCTTTATATAGAATTATTTTTAACTTAAAAATGAAAATGTTCGTTTTATTTTCATTAAAATGTTCTTTTTATTTTTTTACAATAATGCACGTTTCTTTCGTTAAATCCAAAAATTAATATTAATGTTTCTTTTTTTTTTTAAATTGATAGATCCCAAATCGACATAATTGTAATTAATTTCAAAATTACAGTTATAACGGATTATAAGAAACGTACATTTCTTTCATTAAACGCCATTAATTTCAAATAAATTCTCTTTCCCTTTTATTAGAAGATTCCAAGTCAAATTAACAGCAATAAATTCATTAATTAATTTAATTCCAACATATACTTATTTTGTTTTGTTTTAATCTTATTATTCAATCAATTATCATATTATATATATACTTAACGTTGGTTTAGCATTTCATTACCTCAATCTTCTATATTTATCACTTTGGTTCATATTAACTATAGTAGGTAATTAGATTAACTGCAATTGATTTTCAATTTAATTTCAATGGATTAAATAAATAGGTGATGAATGACAAATGTTACCTTTTACTTACTTAATCGCATTTACAAGATTATTATTAACAAAAAATGCTATGACTACTTACACAATCCTGATTACACTCAATTTTCCATTAATTTCATATAATTTCCTCTTTTGTATAACATTTAATTCATTTCCTTATTTCAACTTATCATCAAATAACGTTACAATTATTTTAATCACTAACATACAATTCCAACATTAAACCCAACATTCGATTGCCTTAATTCAATTAATTACCCATTCAATATTAAAACGATAAATTAATGAGAAAATAGTTAATACAATCGTTTATAATAATAATTCATACCCCTTATCTTATTCTTTACAACCAAGGGTTATAATTTTCTTACCCAAAAAGGTTTTATATTCAATATTAACCTATTTCAATTAACTACATACAAGTTCACCATCTATATCATTTAATTTATTTCATTATTTACAATCATAACCAAGTCAACCTACAATGTATTTCAATTAGTTTGAAATTACTTTAAATATTTATCAGTAGCGTTCAGACAACACCACTGATTTCATATTCAATATTAGCTAATTCTAATTGATTACATATAATTACAACGTTCAATGTATTTCCTTATTTTTAGTTATAACTAATTATAACCTTAAAGTCACTTCAATTAATTGGAAATTAGATTAAAATAGTTAGCAATTACCTTATATTAACATTACTAACATTACATTCTAGTTATTCTTCTCCTTGTAACATCAATTTTTTTTGTTTTATTTCAATATAAAATTATAAAATATTATTTAATTAATAATTTAATAATCGAAAATTATGGGTCGTTACAATAAATCTGAAATTAAATTGTACTGTGAAATTGTTGTATAAATTATAATTACAGAATTTAATTATGAATGGATTAAATTGGGTTTTTACGAAATAAAATAAATTGTTAATAATAGAATTTCAAAGCATAAAATGTGAAATCTGATTTGGATGGAAAATGTAAAGTTGGTAAAATTGGGATTTGAAATACAGTGAAAATTTACCGATCGACAACTGTAAAGCATAGATTTTTGGAAATGAATTCTATGGAAACTACAATTTGGTTAAAAATAACGATGGGTTATTTTAATAATGAATAGTGTTATCCGGAAAATTAAAATATGTTAAAATGAAGCTTCCGACTTTAAATTAACAGTTTTAAATGTAAATAGAATATTTTGAAATGCCGTTTTTCATTGGGATTTTATTTAAGTAAAATTTAAATATGGTTTTTCATTGAAAAATTCTCCAAATTTATTTTATTTAAAAATGATTTAACACCTATATTTCAAAAATAAATTTTCGAATATGGGAAATTGAGTTTGAACTTCGGATGAAGATATAGATTAGTATGGAATTGGGAATTTATGTTGTAAACATAAATTGAATTGAAACAAATTGGTTGGATTTATATGAAGGATACTTTGGGATGTTTGAACGGGAAAGTGTTTTGCTGGGAAAAAAAACCAAGTTAGTGTTTTGAAGGATTTATTTAATTAAAAGTTAAAGTTTAAATTGCTTAAAGAGTATTTTATTTAGAAATGGTTATTTTAAAGAAGAAATTAATAAACTTTGTTTTATAATTATTTGTTTTAAGTTATTGGTAAAGGTTAGTATTATTCTTTTAAACTCCACTTTTAACTTTAGTAAACAAAACCCTTATTTAAATCCAGTTTATGTCTATTAAATAATGCTATTTAAAATCGTTTTGAAATTATATTTTTAGTAAATAAATAGAAGTAATTTTCATATTTTAAAGTATATTTCAGTATAAAGTATTTTAACTGTTTTTTTTAAACACAAAATGTTTAAGCTTGGTCTTTCCAATGGGAATAAATGGTAATGGGATTTACAGTGAAAAGGAAGAATTTTTGGGAATTTTTCAAAATGAGTTTTGAAATGTGGAAAATATATCTTTTAAATATATTGGAGGGAAATAAATAATATGAGATTATTTATTTGTGTGATTGGATGTTTGTGAACATTAATTGATAGTCAAATCACCGACTATTAATATTGGACAAATGCGTTGATCGTTTCGAAGAGACCGGGATCGAGATTTATTTCTCGAAAATCACTTCGATCCGGTTTGTGCGTTGCGTGAAAACGTGTTCGAAGTCGAAGATGGAGCAGTAAAGTGCAAGGGCTAGTCGCTACTAATCCTGAGGATATTTACCAAAATAGATGTAGTAGGAATAGTGCCTTCGGTTCCGTTCGAACCCGGGATGGACTTGTATGGACGAATGCTTTCGGAACATCGTCAGGATGGCGATGGGCATTCTAAGTGAAACGTTCTAAAAGATAACGCTTAGCCTCAAGCCTCATCAAATGGGAATGACTGAAAATCAGGGGATATGCAGCAAGGCTTCGTGGGTAGCCCCCACTGGAGAGTAAGGTAATCCCTGTTTAGATGTCCCTTTTATTCCGGCTTAGTGGTGCGGTTGTTGATCCCAACCGTGGGGTGATCTTATTCGAAACTGTCCAGTAAGGGATGGGTCCGGCCTTGTGTTGCAGGGGATCGGGAGTGGTCCTCGGTACGGTGATCTAGGCCCCGTACTGTGACAGGTGGTACCCCCAGTACCTAGTCATTGTTGGAAATCCATTCTCCCTACGAGCCTTGTACGAGTTTTGTTTGTATTACACACTTTTGTGGCTAGTAGCTGGAATTTAATAGATGTAACAATTTCGGCTATTTTATAAGTATTTGTAAATAGACCCTATTATAATATCAGAGGATTTCTATAAAAAGTGTTTTAGCTATCGTAAGGTAAAAACCCGACATGTTTATTTGTGGTGTGGTCCTACGAGATTGTTTTGTTTTCAAAGGATTTTTGAAAACTTTAATAATCAGTTTTGATGCATTATTATCAGCTGGTATTCCGGACTGACTCGAGTGTTATTTCATTATAATGCTCGGGTCAGACCGAGTATTGTTTGTTCAGGATAGGTTGCTATGGAGCAAGAGAGGAGCTGGAGTCCGTGACGTATTATCTATACTTATATATATTCCGCTACTGCGATCGTATGGTATGTCTGATTGGTATTGGTTGATGTATGAGATACTCTGATGATGTGATGTATAAAACTGGTATAGATTTTATTTTGTGTAAAGATCTATTATTTACTATTATTTTTTACTCCGCTACGACTGTGAGTTTCTGACATTGTTTAGCTTCTTCTTCTTCTATCTCTTCTTCTTTAATCCCTAATGGTTCGTATTTCTATTCCGCTTGAGTTAATTGATGTAGGATAGTGTTGACTCAAGGGGTGCGGATTTGCGGGCTGTTACAATTACATACTATTTCATTTATTTGTATAACATTTAAATTATCGATTACTCTTTTAATCCAATTAACAATTATTGCACATAATATTACAATTAATTTACATTCTATAACCAATTATAACTTTTTAATCATTTTAATTAATGGGAATTAATATTTAAAGTAATTATCAATTACATTAAATTAATATTATTACATTTCATTCCAGTTATATTCTTACTATTAAATCACAAACTTTTTTTCTTCCAACATTAAGTCACAAAACCTTATTAAATTAACTAATTTTAATTATCGAAAATTATGGGTCATTACAATACTTGAAAATAATGATCATATCATCATACTTCATACCTTGATAGTTTAACATATATGACAAGTTAGATCATAATGTACCAATAATTATCCGATTCTCTTAAACACCCTTATTTTCTAAGTAATAATCTTTGTAATTTGACAATTATATATACATAATATTATATGTTCATATTTTTTAGGAACTTGTAGATAAGGAGGAGGAGAAGCAAAAAATTAGAAGCTAGCGGTGATGGCATAACTTAAATTACAATGGTCCTTAAAATGGATTACAAACTTTGTAAGTTTTTAGATGTGTGATATGGTTGGTGTTTTGCCTTTGGAATATTTAAGCATCTATATAATCATTTAACATATACCTTCCTTAAAGTTGGTATAATTATCAATGGTGCAATGAATTCCCAGTAAATTGGAAAAAGATTTTCAGTACCATTTACACCCTATTGCCAGATTATAATTTATCCAGATATTCCAATAAATCAAGATACAATATCTGATATGACTGGTGCACTAAGACATCAAAGACAACATAAAGACACAGTCTAAATCTAGTTATAATCATTTTTTTTGATTGCATCCAACAACAATGGAAAAAGGAATATTTTCTTTTTATTAATAATATCTTTACAACGACAAAACCAAAATTCATAGTGTTTACCTTGGTTCTATATAGCATAAGGTAAAATGGAAAATAACTTTTGTTATGCTTAACTAGCTATAACGAGACAACAAGCTAACAAATTATTAAAGGATAAAGAACAAAACCTACGCTCTAACAAAATTACATCAAACAAATTAGAAGCTGTTTCTATAGCTTATACTTTATCTTAGCAATATAAATCAAGATATACTCCAAGCTTTACAGAAGAATGAGGAAAAAATCACCAAGCTTCAATGATAACAACCCCTACCTTATTCTCCATTCATAACTACCCAGTTCTACGTCATTGGTCTCATTGTGGTTCTACTTCTTCGATGGAACAAAAAGAAAAAGGTAATCTATTAGTAGTACCTACAACCAAGGATAGAAGATAAAAGGGAAAATAAAATAAGATTCAAGAGTACCTAATAGCAAAGAAAAATCGATAATATCAGGACTAAAGAGATTTTGATATCAAAAAACATGCTAGATTGAAACCATACAAAACAGATAAGTAAAAGGAAAAAGGTAATTTGTTAGTACCTGCAACCAAGGAGAAAATGGCGAGAGCAATTTTTTCCCTTTTTTTTGCAAACAATGATTGAGAAGGGGAAGGGATGCATAGAAACTCTGGGTTGCAAAAGAGGAAGAAAATCCACGATAAGTTCCTGATTTGACTAATGTTTTAGTGAATAATTGGTTTAATCTTGATTTAATTTTGAAGATGAAATTCATCAATATTTTTTTGAAATTTTATGGCAAAATTAAAAGCAGGGGTGACGAAAGAGAAGGAGGGAATATAATGATCGTGAGATGTATTCTTCAGCCTTTATTTCACCTACCTCCATGACATCATATAGCATTTAAATGTTAATTTGTTTTTGCCTTAGTTATGTTAATCCAAACACAATCTCAAAGCTCCGTTCGACCCTTTCCCTTTTTCTAGTAAATCCTTGGTTGCTGAACTAATTCAACCCTTTCCCTAGGTTCCTTCCTGCGAGTTGCGTGAACGACAGGACGAGCATTGTGTACTAGGTCGATTCTGAATTCTATTTCTCGATGTGGAGATAGAGATTTCACTTCTTCAAACACATCTGGAAAATCTCTAACAATGGTGTATGGACTCCAGACTGGGTTTGGTATAACCCAAATTATACATCAACCCTTCTCTTTTAGGACTAGAGTCCTCACAAGAAATCTCAATGAAATCTCCAAATTCGGTTTTGATTGAAATCAATAGATTATTGCAATCCAATTTGGCTTCATATTTTGCTAGCCAAGCCATTCCGAGTAAGACTTCAAACTCGTTAAAATCAAGGACAAAGAGACCAATAGGGAATTGGTGACAAGAATATGAGATAGGAATGTCTCTACATCGAAGACAGAAGTTCGCGGGATCTCCAACTGGATTCTTTACGCATATAGGCTCATCAACAAAATTAGGTTCAAGATTCAATTCATTAATAGCTTGCTAAGAGATAAAACTGTGTGTAGCGCCCGTGTGAAATAGAACTCTAACAATGCTATCATAAATAGTGAGATTACCTTCCAGATCTCCTTTCCCTTTTTCTGCTTTGGAAGATGCGGGTTGTCTTTGACTGTGTACACCTTGGATGTCTAAACTTGCTTCATGACTGGGCAGTCTTTAAATTCATATCCCAATTTCTAACAATAATAACATTTCCTGGCCTTTGCTTGAACGGATTGATCACTTTTTGGCTTCTTGCAGCTGTTTGAGTAGTGGCCTTTTTCTAGATAATTGAAGCAAGTGACATTCTCCGCTATGCTTCCCTGATTGCTCTTCTTTTTCTCCTTACTATGCCATGGTTTCTTGCCTCTAAATTTCCTCTTCTTCCAATTTTTATTGCACGAACAACACTTTAATGATTGCCTCCAAATCATATTGCTTGCTTTGATTCATTACCACAACATACTGTATGCTCAAACAACACTTTAATTAGTTTTTAGAATTCAATATCGAAAGAGAATAAAGGGAAAGATGTTGAATTTAGCATGGTTTCATTCTGTAAACCAGGGACTTAAAGGAACAGAAGAACATAAAAGAAAATCCTGATCTTAACATTCCAGGCAAAAGAAAACACAAGCACACAAATTTGTTCACATAGAAAGGTCTTTAACATCATTCAGGCATTCATACAACAACAAATGATTGAATAGATCAGAGGTTTACTCACATTTGTTTTCCTGAAGACAGAAAGCTTCTGATAGTTTTCAAAAGAAGGATACAGCGTGGATTTCCTACTTTAATTTTTGAAGCTTCGATCTGTAACTTGCAAGTACAGATCTTTTATTACTCTTTGTTGTATTTATTCACTTAATTCATCAAATACAAACGATCTTAAATTTACATGCAGTTTGGATTTTTTAAATACAACATAGAAAGCCTTTTTTCCTGCTACTTGAAGTCCAGAAATAGGTTTAGTTTTTGATCTTAATTTCCTCCTACAACTGATTAATATAATTGTTTAAATCTTTTCTTTATTGCTGATTAACAACTTCAAATTCAAATTTTAAAAAGAAATTTACTTGCCTTAAATTTTTCCAGAGAATTACTGCACTATTTCCTGGCCAAAAACTGAAGCTCTGTTTCATACATCTGCATTTTTTTGAATTTGTTTACGTTAAGACTTGATTTTGAAATCATAAATTTATTAAACTATAAAGTATAGAGTTTTACCTAAGAGATGGAATGTAACACTAAAGCTTGATGTTTAAGAAGATTCTCAGATTTTTCTCAACTTTGTATTAAAAGAAAGTTGGCGGTTTTCTTTCTGATTTTTTTTCTTTTTTTTCTTTAGGTGTTGGAGTTTGAAATGCTCAATCTTTTGTTATTGTACTTTTAGAGATTTGGGAGGCTAAATAATTTGAAAATGGAAGCTGAATTTTTTTTTGTAATTTTTAGATCTTATTATTATATTCAATCAATCATATTGAATGTTATTTGTAAAAAATAATCATGAGATCTCAATGCATATTAATTTCTTTACTCCATCTCCTTTATCATTTGTAATTTTTCAAACACAAAAGAATTTTTAAATAAATCTTATATTATATTTACTTTATAAATAAATATACCCCTTATTCATTAGCATATACATATATACAATGTTAAAAGAAGAATTGCTTTAACCAATATTCGCATCATATAAATTATGCCTTAATGATTTTATAAGCCAATTTCTTTTAAAACATTATTTTAAATTTAAATTCAAATCCCAATTCACTTGAATTATAACCATTTATGTCAATTTATATATTCACATAAATCTCGAACAATTTAAATTCAATTTCTATATATATTCAATTCTACTCATATATGCAATATACATATATGTATATAATTTTGAATTCAAATGACTTTTTAAAACATTCATTATTTCAAAATTTTAAACTCAAAAGAAATTGGAATTTATTCATATATGATTATCACTTATTTTATTTTTTGAGATTTTCAATTTATTTTCAAATTAAATTACAAATGCATAAAATATATTATTAATTTTAATTGATAAATTTTTGGGATGTTACAGAACTTGTAGACAAGGAGGAAGAGAAGCAAAAAATTAGAAGCTAGCGGTGATGGCATAACTTAAATTACAATGGTCCTTAAAATGGATTATAAGCTTTGTAAGGTTTTAGATGTGTGATATGGTTGGTGTTTTGCCTTTGGAATACTTAAGCATCTATATAATCATTTAACATATACATTCTTTAAAGTTGATATAATTATCAATGGTGCAATGAATTCCTAGTAAATTTAAAAAAGATTTTCAGTACCATTTACACCTTATTGCCAGATTATACATTATCCATATATTCCAATAATTCAAGATACAATATCTGATATGACTGGTGCACTAAGACATCAAAGAAAACATAAAGACACAGTCCAAATCTAGTTATAATCATTTTCCGTTGATTACGTCCAACAACAATGGAAAAAGGAATATTTTCTTTTTATTAAATAATATCTTTACAACGACAAATCCAAAATTCATAGTGTTTACCATGGTGCTATATAGCATAAGGTAAAATGGCAAATAACTTCTGTTATGCTTAACTAGCTATACCGAGACAACAAGTTAACAAATTTATTTAAGGATAAAGAACAATACCTAAGCTCTAACAAAATTACATCAAACAAATTAGAAGCTGTTTCTATAGCTTCTACTTCATCTTAGCCATATAAATCAATAAATACTCCAAGCTTTGCAGAAGAGTGAGGAAAAAATCACCAAGCTTCAATGATAACAACCCCCACCTTCTTCTCCATTCATAACTACCCAGTTCTACGGCATTGGTCTCCTTGTGGTTCTACTTCTTCGACGAAATAAAAAGAAAAAGGTAATCGGTTAGTAGTACCTACAACGAAGGATAGAAGATAAAAGGGGAAAAGAATAAAATTCAAGAGCACCTAATAGCAAAGGCAAGTCGATAATATCAGGACTAAAGAGATTTCGATATCAAAAAACATACTAGATTGAAACCATACAAACAGATAAATAAAAGAAAATAATTGTTAGTTCCTGCAACCAAGGAGAAAATGGTGAGAGCAATTTTTGCGCTTGTTTTTGCAAACAATGATTGAGAAGGGGAAGGGATGCGTAGAAACTCTGGGTTGTAAAAGAGGAAGAAAATCCACGATAAGTTCCTGATTTGATTCATGTTTTAGTGAATAATTGGTTTAATCCTGATTTAATTTTCAAGATGAAATTCATCTTAGTTTTTTGAAATTTTAAGGCAAAATTAAAAGCAGGAGCGACGAAAGAGAAGGAGGGAATATAATGAAGTTGAGATGTATTCTTCCGCCTTTATTTCACCTACCTCTATGACATTATATAGCGTTTAAATGTTAATTTGTTTTTGCCCTAGTTATATTAAATAGCATTCATTAAAAATATGCTATTTTTGAATATTGTTAATTGTTATTAAAAATGGTTTTTCTTGTACCGAATGTAGGGCTGCTTGTCACTAACCTTCGGGGGAAATTTCCTATATCATATATATGTGGTAATAATATCTTCATTTGATCTTTGATGTGAGGGTTGCTCGCTACTAATCCTAGGGATGACTCCTGATAGGATGTAGTAGGAGAGTTCCTTTGCTTTGTCATGTTCCTGGACAACTTGTATGGACAAAAGTCCTACACTTCATTTCTAACATATACATACATTGATTTTTACAAACGTAGATCTGTCTGATGGTGTAGGAAGTAGCTCTCTTACACTTAACATTCTTCTCTCATATGTATGAGCTCAAAGGTTGTACATTTGTGGAAATCAATAGTGTGTGATGGAATTGGAAATATGGCATTTAAAGTGGAATGTGCTATGTGAAAGGTAATTGTTACCTCGGGCCTCATTGCATGGAAATTAGATAAACAAGACATATCGTAAGGCTATAGGGTTCGCAAGCATTAGGGTACGGTCACCACCTTTCTTGATTGCTCTCTATATGTCGAGTATGTTGTGTATTGTAATGACCCCGAATTTCATTGCTTTGATTTGTGAATATTTAAGTAATTTTAATTATTCAACATATATATTTTATAATGAAAATAAAACACTTTTAATAATAAATAATAATCATGATATAGTTTTTAAAACTTGTTTACATAAATATATATTTTGATGGAAAATGGAAAATGTGACCGAAAACCATTTTTCGAATTTCGACGTTTCATCGTGAAATATTTGTTGGAAATGTTGTGCACACTTTCTTAAATATATGCATGCATAGACCAATTATATAATGTGGTTTGAGATAGTATAATAAGTGCTAATTAAGTTAAGATAATCATGATGTGACACTTTGTCAACTAAATTAAAAACTGAATAGAAATTTGTCACTTCAAGGGGAATGATGTGACATATTAGCAACATAAGGGAGACAATAGTACATAAATAAGTCTTTTGATGTTGGGCATGTAGGGTATGGAGGGGACAAGGGTGGTGATGTGTCACTGAGTTTTTGGAGGACATGTACCCTAAGGGCTTTTTATTAATATAGGTTTTCACTTTATATATATATATATATATATATATATATATATATATATATATATATACGAATTCCTAATTTCTTTTCCTCCTTATTTCAGTTTTATTTTCAATTCCAAAGTTTCATCCACTTCCTCATGCTTTCCAAATAATTTTATTGGCTTCCTTCGAGTTTTCAATAACTTTAAAAATAAAAAATTCATTTGTTTAAAATGTTTTCAAAACTTGTTAATTTCTTCCATTTTACCCAAAATGGTTTCGGCCATAACTTCTTAAAAGTGCTCCAAAACCAGATTTTATTTTTTTCAAACCATGTATATTTTCAGTGGCTACAAGTTTGTAGTTTACCACTTTTTTTTATATCGAGCTTAGATGCAACATAAATTTGTAACGAAGGGGATTTTCGACCCTCAAAAATCGACACTAATACGTCCACTATATTTCATGCCAAGAAATTGGATGCCCGAAAACCCGATTGTAAGAGAAAGAAGAAGAAAGAAGATAAGTGTAATTACCCGCAAATTCGTACCCATTTGAGTCGATAATATTCTTCATCGGTTCAACTCAATTTGGATGGAAATACGAACCATTAAGGTTAAAGAAGAAAGACTTAGAAGGAGAAAAGAAGACAACAACATAGAGTCTCACAATCGCAGCGGAACAATATATAATAGATAACACTGATCTGTACACAAAAAGAATTATTAATTTTTTATACATTACATCATTAGAGTACAACACCAAACAATAACACAATATTAGACAATTATATAACTTGTCCAAACAAAAGCTTACTATGAAGCTTACCATACACAGCGAAATATAAGTCAGATACATGATATACGTCTCGTCATCCAGCTTTTCTCCTAAACTCTATAGCATCCTGTCCTGAATCTATAATACTCAGTCTAAACCGAGCATTATGATAAAATAACACCTAAGCATGTCTAGAAAACTACCGTGAGAAAACACACTCAATTGAATTAATAAAATTTTCAAAATCCTTTGAAATCAAAGGTATCTCATAGGACCATGCCATAAATAAACATGTCGGGTATTTTACCTTACGATAACCAAAACATTTTTATCAAATCCATCTGATATTATAATAGTGTTATAGAAAGTAAAAAGAATCTAGCTGAAATGCTTGCATCTCACATTCCAGCAATAGTTGGGCACAATCAAAACTGTATGGGCGCTTACTGGAGATTGGATTCCATAAAATGCTAGGGATACTGGGGTTGTAAAGGCCCGTAGATCTGTACCCCTTTTGAGCTAGCAAATCCCACAACAATTCAACCCAAAATGGAACAAATGTGCCATTCTTCGGGTTTAAAGAAGAAAGTGGTAGAAAAAAGAAGAAAATAGAAGAAGAACGGAAACAATAACAGGATCTCACATTTCACAGTGTAACAACATATAATAGATAAATGAATAACCTTTAAACAAAAATACTATATCAGCTTATATATAACATACAGAGTTTACAACAACACAATATAGACACTTGCAGTCTTTATAACTTGACCATTTAAAAACATATTTGCACTAACCATACGCCACAGACACTACATAGTAAAGAGATATGTCTCGCATCCAGTTTCAACTCCTGATCACTAAGGCAACTCTTTTCTGACTTCGCTCCAGAATAATGCCAAACTGACTCTAAGCTGCCCGTGTGGAAAATTATGGACACCCATAGATTAGAAAGGGAACAATAAACTCCAGGTCAGTCATGGGACTAGTGTGAGATCTTAAAACAATTATTCTTTTACCAAAGAAAACAAAAGAATTTAAAAGAAATCCGTAATGCTTTTGGGAAAATGAAACTACCATAAGGCCTCCCGGCACACACACAATGCAATCGCACACTTGAGGGAGATTTCTCCTTGTGATAGTCAAATATGCTTAATACGCAAAATCTTCTTTAATATTATTATTAGTGGAAAAACATTTGTAAGTGTAATACTAATCTTAGCTAGCATATGTATCATTATAGTATGCCTACTATAGCTACCATATTAGATGGCAGGTTCTACAACTAAAACCGTACAAGGAGCGCATTGGTAATTGGATTTCCAACAATGGTTAGGCCGAGGAACTTCCTGGGCCAAATGGGTACGCTTCTGGAGGGACTCCTCGAGAACCTAACCGGATCTCTGCCAACACAAGGCTGGATTACTTATGCAAAAATAGGTAACTACTACATGAGTATGCTATCCCCCGGTTATAAACAACCTTTATCCGAGGATCCTCAAAACTAACAACCACAAAGTAATAAATTTGCAGCAACAACACAGGTAAAGTATCTGGGCTCCATACCATGATACCACCTCTATGCAGAAGGAAATGAACATACCCTAAGGGGCGCTACCCCCTATAACCTTGCTGCATCCTTCCTGTTTTGACCATTCCGGGGTGTGAGGTCCGACGAAGTCTCGTCCACAAAGCTATGCTTTTCACAAAAGCCATGCTTCGATCAACAAATGATCAACAGCACTTCGTATGCCACATTACCAAATTGGGAATGTATCACTAGTAACCATAAACTACATAACTTCTAAGCTCGTACGTCTCAGAGTAGGGTGTTAAGCTAAGAGAATAAATTCTCTGCGACCAACAGAAAAGTAATTGTTAGAAACCAGCTTTACGTCTCAAAGTGTAATGTCAGAAACACATCCGTACAAGTCTGTTCCAGGATCGAACGAACCGAAGGCATTTCCAATGAAGACCTTGCAAATCCGAATATTCACTAATCACGTCCGGAATCCCCATCACAAAGGGTGATAAAATCACTATACTGGAGCAACCCGGTGTAGAAACATTTGGCAGGTAATCCTTTTGCTTTCGAAAATACCCGGTCTTCAACACCATCGTGTAATGCAATCCCATTTCATCGTATCGTTATTCGGAATGGGTTTTATGACACAAGATCCTCTCCCGGCTAATCCGAACAACGAGCGCTTATTTTAAAAAATAGTGTTACATTCAGATTCAAACAAATCACATCAATTTCCACTTTGATCTTTTAAACAAAAGTCCCATCACAATCACAAAGGTTCGACGTGGGTTTCGAGTATCCATTTGGAATTCCACTCCCGGTCGCATCGAAATTCAATTGACGATTAAAGGCCAATATGATAGTCGGTTATTTAACTATCAATCAATAATTCACAACAATCACCAATTTTCAAATAATTTTCCCCAATTATTTATTATCAACATATCTTCGCAAGATATAATTTTAACACTTCAACCATTTGAAAACAACTATCAAATCAATTTCTTTATGCGGAGTATATTCCCAAATACTTGTTCGTTTCCATTGAAAATCTGCCTAGTCCAAATACTTTTCAAAAATTTAAATCACTTATCCAAAAACATGTATTTGGAAACATCTACAATAAGAACCACTTCGAAAAACTTATTTGAAATATTAGTTATGAAATCTTATATCAATATCATATATAAAAAAAACTTAAAGTCCAAACTAATTTAAAAATAAAAATAGTACATAGATTATAAGTATTCAAATAACTATTTTCTAAATCAAATATCAATTTAATCTTTAAAATAATCCCTTCTATACTTATTTAAATAAATCTTTACTTTAAAGATTTAAAACATTTCCTGTAAATAATTTCTCCAACAATATTCTTTTGAAACCAAACTAGAACTTTTAATTTTATTTCAAAGGCTATTTTAAAAATATACGCGACTTCCCGGGGAAAGTACACCTTCCATTCTAAATGGTTCATTTAAATCAATTTATAAATCTTTCTGGATTTATTTTAAATTTACGTCCCTAATCTGTAAATTCCTTTCCAACTTCTAAAATAAAACAATATTTATTTTTTTAAAAAAATTTCTCTTTCTTCTATAGAATTCCCATTATGGATTTAAATTTTAAATAACCATTAATTTACAATATTAAAATCGATTCCCAAGTATTCACTTTTACCACCAAATCAATTTTCAAATTAATTTCTAAATTATTTCAATTACCAATTTCAAATTCAAATTGATTTCTAAATTATTTCAAACAACAAATAAATTTTCGTATCAATTTCCCAAAGGTTTACTTTTTAACACCAAATTAATTTAAAATCGATTTCCCGATTTATTTCCAAAACACCAAACGAAATTTCCAAATCAATTTCTAAGATTTATTTTAACTCCAAATTAATTCCCAAATCGATTTCTAAAATTAATTTCAACTCCAAATTAAATTCCAAATTTAATTTCTAAATTTATTTCCTTTTGAAATAAATTCCTTGATCTCTTTAAAATATTTAAAATACGTATCTTAAATAAATTCTTCAACTATTAAACAATGGTCAGGCTAAGGAACTTCCTGGGCCAAATGGGTACGCCTCTGGAGGGACGCCCCGAGAACCAACCGGATCTCTGCCAACACAAGGCCGGGTTACCTCTGCAAAAATAAGTAACCACTACACAAGTATGCCATCCCTCGGTTGTAAACAACCTTTATCCGAGGATCCTCAAAACCAACAACCACAAAGCAATAAATTTGCAGCAACAACATAGGTTAAGTATCTGGGCTCCATACCATGATACCACCACTATCCACAAGGAAATGAACATACCCTAAGGGGCGTTACCCCCTATAACCTTGCTGCATCCTTCATGTTTCGACCATTACGGGGTGTGAGGTCCGACGAAGTCTGTAACGGCCCAGAATTTCTGTCATTTGAAATTCGTATATTTAATTGATTTTAAATATTAACAAGTAAAATTTGTAAGTCAAATAAATTTTATTTCGAATATCTAGATTTAATTGGAAAATTAAATCGATAATTTAATATTTGAAATTACCAAAATAATTGGAAATTGGGTTTAATGTGATTAAAATTGATTTGTAAAGTTGTATTAAATCATATTCGAGTTAGAATGATGTTATAGAACTTTTAAAGATGAATGAAAAGTTGATTTGTGGAAATTGAATATTTTAATATTTAATTGACGAGTAAAAATAGCCATTTTTCAAACGACCTCGGATTTTGATGAAACCAGTTTCATCGGATCCATAATGTTAAATTATTGTATGGTTTCAAATTTCATGTCAATCGGACCTACGGTATGTCTGGGGCAAGCTAAAACGCGTAGAAATCGGTTTGAATGAATTTTAAATTTAAATTAGTCGATTTGAAAACTTATTTTCAAATATGATCGAATTGGCTCTCGACATATATTCCTTCACTTTCATAAAGTTGGAAAACTTTGGTTGTTTCATTGAGTAATTCCAATGCTAATGGGACTATCTCTCTGGAAACTGTTCGAAGTAGTCTTTTGAATGAGGAGCTTAGAAGAAAAGTGTAAGGTATGAAATCAATTCAAAGTGAGGCTATGGTGCCCAGGGACCTGAAGAAAGATACAATTTGGAAGAAGAAGGATGCTAATGGTAAATGTGTTATCACTTGTCATTATTGTAATAAGAAAGGTCGCATACGCAGCAAGTGTTATGCTTATAAAAGAGATCAGAAAAAGGTTGCGCATGGTGATACTAGTAGTGATGCACATGCAGGTTTTGCTGAAGGTACCGATAGTGATGCTTCTTGTGGAATAGGAGTAAAACATTATAAACGCCAGGCCGCACACTTCGTTTGGAGTTCGGAAAAAATTCGGGTGAATAGTGTCGTGTAATTTTTCTATAAAAGGACCTTATTTCTTTTCTTTTGCAAAACCTAACAAGAACTAGGTCACGGCCGCCACCATCAGATTTAATGGCCGAAACCCTTCCTTCTTCTTCCTCGATTCTCTCTTAATCTACAAAGTAATTTCAAAAACGTTCAACTACAACATCGAAGAGGGCATCGAGCACTACAATTTCAACGGCTATGATCGAAAAATACGCATTGGATCGAAAGAAAATCGAGCTTGAATGGCCGACATTCATGCACGTTTTTTGAGATGCAGGGGAGGCTGAGTGTCACGCCGTTCATGTTGTAGGTCGAGCTCGAGACAAGCTTTCGTTATAAATCCCAATACTATACAAAAACATTTCCTTTCGGAAATCATTTACTATAACAACAGTGTTATAGTCCATCATTTCCTTTTATTTCTCGAAAACGTATATTTCAACAATAAATGTTGAAATCTATGTATTCGATTCATAATACATTTTAAAACATCGTTAAAACGATTAACTTCATTTTATAATATTCATTTTCCCAAGCTTATCCATTTTATTTGATAATATATTCACTGTCCAAAATCGTGAATATACTTCCTTAACTAATTTCAACTTTCAATTTATCAAATTCCATTGATTTCAAATTTATAAACAATGTCTATAAATTCCA
The DNA here is from genome assembly GCA_030765085.1 of Allium cepa. Lineage (NCBI taxonomy): Eukaryota > Viridiplantae > Streptophyta > Magnoliopsida > Asparagales > Amaryllidaceae > Allium > Allium cepa. The sequence continues at coordinate 601,056,327 of CM060945.1, read as the reverse complement.
TTTCTATTTATAAGCTTCGATTTATAAATCTCCATTATTAATCCAATTTATATTTCGTTTATATGCCGAATCTAACTTATAAGTAAATTACTTATAATCCATTTATTCACAAATCCATTCTTTTATATCATCGTTTGTTTATAAATCTAAAATTCTTGTTTACTTATAAAACTAAGTACAACATTATTTAACACTTATAAAAGCTCGTTTTATAATTCCAATATCTTTAACTTATAAAATATAAATTTTATAAATCTTTTATATAAACCGTTTATAATAATTCAAAAATCTCAATTTAAATAAACCAATCTCTTTATTAATTTACAAAACGTTATTTAAAACTTATATAACTCCAAAATTACACTTACGTATTATTTCCCCAAAAATATAACTTTTATAACCATAAAATTAAAATGTTTATTTATTTTAACAATTCAAAATTAAATAAAACGTATACTTTCAAAAATCACTTTAAAAATTCTTTTAAAAACCAAAATCATTATTTTAAAACTTCAAAAATGGATCCGATGATGCAACAACACCAAATAGTCAATCACGACATCCAAATATCATATATCGATATGATAATCAACAAATATCACAATATCTGTAAATAAATAAATACAGTTGAGGAATCTAGTTGGATTCCCCCAACCTATTTCCCTACATCCACAAACATTAGCACAATACCAATTCCGTTCCAGTACGGAATTATCGCGGTATATGGGATTTTAAAATATTATCCGCTTAATAGACGGCGCAATAGGGTCTCATTCGCTATATAATGCGGGAAATCAACTCCAAGTACATAAATAATACCAATTTCACTGTATTGTGAAATATTCGCGGTATATATTTTTAATAAATAACATCCGCTTACTAACGGCGCATAATGTCTATTTTAACAATAAATAGATAACAATCATCATTCAAACATGCATTCAAGAATTTTAAATATAACTATTTAAAATTAAAAATCGAAACCGATTCGATTGAGTGAGAAGTTCTCACCTTGATTTTCATTCCGTTTTAGCGTTTTATTTCGAATAACGTTTAATTTTACTCCAAATTCTCACTAGCTCCAAACGACTCCAAACCAGCTCCATTGCATAGTGTTCGACAAAACGAACCCGGCGTAATTCGTTTCGTGCGAAACGGACCTTGTATGAAAAAGTTATCGCGTTTTAAAGTTTATACGAATTAAAAGATAATTAATTTCAATTTCTTTTCTATTTTTAACCTCCAATCAGATCGTGGCCATCGGTTTTCCTTCTGAAATATCTGGGCCGTGCCCTTATTCATCTTCCCAAACGCTGTTGCGTTCCATCTCCAGTACGTTTACGTGAAGATGAACCCATCCCTTCCAACCTTTGACCGACCATTGCTCCACCATCACTCGACGAGAAGTTGATCGGAGACAAAACTTAGTGAGATTAACTCACCTTTCCCTTTAAATTTGAAATCCCCTTCATTCTCGATTTGATTCCACGATTTCTCAACCTTGTATGACCATATCAAGAATAAATTTCCATTTATTTATCTAAATTAAACTAAAATTTAATTTATCTAAAAATTAAATTTTAAACTCACTTTATATAGATACTTCAACGTCTAAACTCCTATATACCCTTTCTCCCGATTTATATAAGTTTAATCCAACAACCTTATCCTATATAAATTCATTTCCTATTAAATTTAGAATACAAATTTCAAATTAAATTAACAAAGCATAGAAAGACTTTGTAAAAACAACCCATGACTTATTAACATTTGAATTAATTATTATTTATCAAATTTAACTTACTAATAACTTAATTTAACTTACTAATAACTTAATTTAAATTAAAATTAGCCTAATATCTGAGAAATCGTTTAATAGATAAATTTCCCTCTTTACTGTAATTCCCTTTTTTTCCTCTGACTTTATATATTTTCAAAATTTAGCATGTAAATATATATGTTATTCAAGTTTAAAATAAAGAAATCGTACCTCGTACGCGAGTTAGCACTTCAGGTCGAGCACAACCTCGTGAACTTGGCGACCACGAAACCCTTTCAAAGCAAAAATCGCGATACCCACTGACTTTAACGTGCCGGGCTTCAATCGCGATCACTCAAACCCTAGCAGACCCCATCTACTTTGCCGCCTAACCACAAGGACCCAACCCTAGTTGCTGCAGCACGCCATTCATCTCAGAAACCCTAAACACGAGTCGCTCGCCTGAAGCTTCCATCGGTCTGTCGCCGAGCACGAGTTTCCCCCCTCCCAGTTCGATGACGACGATGCGATATCCTCGGGTGTTCGAGCACGCGAGTTCCCTCATGCTGTTCTGAAATTTTGTTTTTAAAGTCGTCGTTTGAAAATGAAGAACGAGTGTTTTATTTATTTGGCCATTAATGATTTCGCTCGGCCTTCAATTGAATCAAGATTTATAGAAGAGGGATGATGAAAAAAACTTATGTGATTTTATGAGCGAGGAGGGTCTCGAGAGTTTAGAAGATCTGAAATTAATAGGGAAAAAGGAGACATGATGGTGGTATCGGCCATTATAGATTTCGTTTTAAAATTTTATGGAGGAATTATGCGTGATGTTATTGAAGGAGGGAACATGGAGATGAAAGAAAGTCAGCGTGCCCAGGAACGATTTCGGCTGTGATATTGCTTATGTGATAATACTTATAAAATTTAAATTAAATTATCGTTTTAAATTTCAATGCGTTTATATATCGTATGCTCACATAACAACTCCAATCACTACGAAAATTAAATCCGATAATAATTAAATATTACGGACCCAATGGAACCGGTTTTGTTGAATTCCGAGACTGTGCCTCGGAAGGCTATTTTTAAATTCAATTTAAACGATTAAATTTCAAAACTGACCAATTCAGTGTTAGATTCCATTTTAACACTTTTATTATATTCAATGTTATCAATATAAATTTTATAAGCTTTTAAATTATATTTTTAACAGGCTTGAAAAATCTCAGGTTTCATATTTTATCCAATTCAAATTATTTAATTCAACAATCTAATTGTCAAATAAATTATGATATTCATAATTTAAGTTGATAATTAACCTTTAAATACTTAAATCAATTAAATATTCCGATTTTAAATGCTCGAAAATTCCGGGGCGTCACATTTGGGTCATGAATCCCATTCCAAATAGTGATACGTCGTAATGGATAGCATTTGAAGACCGGTGTTGAAGACCAGATATTTTCGAAAACAGAAGGATTACCATCGAATGTCTCTGCATCGGCTGATCCCCGATATAGAGATTTTATCACCCTTTGTGATGGGAAGCCCGGACGTGATTAGTGAATATCCGAATTGCAAGGGCTTCTTTGGAAGTGCCTTCGGTTGTGTTCGAACCCAGAGTAGACTTGTATGGATTGTATGTCTGACATTACATTTTGAGATATAAAGCTGATTTCTTTCAAATACATTTCTGTTGGTGGAGGAGAATTTATTCTCTTAGCTTAACACCCTTCTCTAAGACGTACGAGCTCAGAGGTTATGCAGTTGAAGGTTATCTGTAATATATTCCCAACTTGGTAATGTGGCATGCTGAGTGCTGTTGATCATTTGTTGATCAAAGAGTGGCTTTTATGAAAAAGCGTAGCTTTGTGGACGAGACTTTGTCGGACCTAACAACCCGAAAATGGTCAAAACAGAAAGAATGCAGCAAGGTTATTTGGGGATAGCACCCCCATAGGGTATGTACATTTCCTTCTGGGTAGAGGTGGTATTATGGTATGGAGCCCAAATACCAAAACAATATGGTTGCTGCAAATTTATTTCTTTGTGGTTGTTGGTGAATCCCGGGGTTTAGGTTGGTTATGACCGGGGGATGGCATACTCGTGTCAGTAGTTACCTAGCTAGTGGTAACCCGGCCTTGTGTTGGCAGAGATCAGGTTAGGTTCTCGAGGCGTCCATCCAGAGGCATACCCATGTAGCAATGGGAAGTTCCTTGGCCTGAACATTTGTTGGAAATCCAAAGAAACAATACGAGCCCTGTACGGTTTTAGTTGAAGAACCTTCCATTTAATTATGGTGGCGCCCCACTGTTTAGTTGTTAGCTATAGTAGGCATACGATAATGGTCGTATGTTGGCTAAGATTTATATTATACTTTCGAAAGGTTTTCCACTTTGCACTTATAGTAATAATATCAAAGAAATCTTTCTGTATATCAAGCATGTTTGACTATCATAAGGAGAAATCTCCTCCGATTCTGCGTTTGCATTGTGTGTGTGCGCGGGAGGCCTTATGGTAATTACATTTTCTAAAAGCATTGCGAATCTATTTTAAAATATTTCTTTGTTTGTTTTAAAGATATAAATGTTTTAACTTCTCACAGCAGTCCCATGACTGACCTGGAGTTTATTGTTCCCTTTCTAAACTCTGGGTGCCCACCAATTTCCACACGGGCAGTCTAGAGTCAGGTTATCCGGCCATTCTGGTATTCAGGTGTTGATGTAGAGATCTAGAGGCAAGCTGGATGGCATGGCACATCAACTAGTATATAGTATTTCTTTTCCACTGTTTGTTTTTGTAAACTTTGATAATGTAATATAATGTGATGTAATGTAATAACTGATATAGTGATTCTGTTTAAAAATAATTATTTATCTATTTTATTTGTTCCGCTGTGATTATGAGATTCTGATATTGTTTCTGTTGCTTCTTCTTTCTGTCTTCTTCCACCTCTTCTTCTTTGACCCTAACAATTCGGTTTTCCGACCTTCAATTGCTCGGCAGTTGATACAGTGGACGTATTAATGTCGATTTTCGGGCATCGAAGAATCGTACTATTACAATGTGGTATCAGGGCATTTGGTTAAGCGACAAACCTTGGCTTTGTTGGGTGTTATTCATTAGAGATAGAGTCAGTAGTACTCTAGAATGAGTGTGAGTGTAATAATTGATATGAGCGCGTATTTGTTAGTGAATATAAAAATGTTTTTATATTATGTTTGCTTATCCATTGAGCTGTTTATGAATTCTACTCGATGCCAGAAGTTCAACCGTGTCGATAGGGATTTCTAAACTCTTAAAGGAGATAAACCGACATAGTATCATTCTAAATTGGATAAATGAAATAATTTTACCTTGATTATGTTTTATATATAAAGAAATAATTTTTCAGAAATTATTAAAGTGTATATAAATTGATTGTTTGGTTGTTGAAAATGTAAGAATATATATAAGTTAATTAAAAGGTGTTTGAATAATCTAAATAAAAAACAACAATTATAAAAGAATAATTGTATAAACAAATGAATTATTAAGCATGGAATTATAATTAATGTGATTTACAATTGTGAAATAATCTTATATATAAGAAGTGAAACTATATGAATATATCTATAGATATGAGTTGTAAATAAAAATGAATTTGGACTACGAATTTGAAAGTTTTGAATCCCGTTTATTTTGAATGTTGTTTTTCAAAGTTAAAGATGTTATTAAGTAAGATAAATCAATTTGGAATAATCTTATGTAAGTGAAGTGGAATAGTGAAATCTATAAGAAAAAGATTTATAAATGTGATTTATGAACAAAAGGAAATTTTTTGAAAGAATTTAAAGCACTGAATTTTAAAGCACTGAATTCCCTACTATTACTAGGAAATTGATGTGCACGTAAATGTGCATATTTTTACCACCATATTTATTCTATTTAAATTAAATAAATGATCATATTGGGTATTTTAACTTGTTTTAACCAAAATTCATATTAATTTCGAATTTTCACATATTCATCTTCATATAGGGGCAAAACAGTCATTTAAGTGCATATATTTCTTTGAGAAAAATTGATTGGAAATTTATATATATTTATGTAGGAAAATGGTCTCAAATAGGATTGGTTTCTTGAAGGAATATGCATGCACAAAGAATATAAGGGACTGAAGATGGAAATAATTCAAAGTGAAGATCATGGAGGACCCCACCTACCCACCTACCTTAATGTACAAACTAAAAGATAATGCACATGCTTATGGAGTTAATGGTTTCATGTACACTTAATGGGGGATTAAGACATGTTAATGGTTACTTGGCCTCCACATTTCCCAAGGGGCATTTTGGGCATTCCCCAAAAAGTGAATTAGGGTTTCATACATGTATAAATAGCCATATGTTTCATGTATCTATCTCTTCTCTTAGTCTCTCTTAGGCCTCCTTCTCTTTAGTTTAGTTTATATCAAATAAAAGAAAGCTCTCCTTCTCTTTTCATGGCTACTTAGCCATTTTTATTTTATGTAATTTTCTTTTTGTAACAGCCCGCAAATCCGTACCCCTTGAGTCAACACTATTCTACCACAAACAACTCAAGTTGCACAGAAATACGAACCATTAGGGTTTAAGAAGAAGAGGTAGAAGAAGAGAAAACAAAACCAACATCAGAATCTAACCATCGCAGCGGAATAAAATATAATAGAGAATAAGTAATCTTTACTCAAAATCAAATATATCAGTTTACATATATTACATCATCAGAGTACATCAGTCACAGCTCACATCAATAACATCCAATGGGTACACAACAACTCAACAGCGGAAATATATGTATATACAAGTACGACAATACGTATCGCCATCCAGCTCGTCTCCTGAGCTCCACAGCATCATATCCTGTATCCTATAATACTCGGTCTGACCCGAGCATTACAGTTAAATAACACCCGAGTCAGTCTGGAATACCAGAGTGAGGAAATCACACCAAATTGATTATTAAAGTTTCAAAAATCCTTTGAAAACCAAAAGCATCTCGTAAGACCACGCCACAAATAAACATGTCGGGTTTTTACCTTACGATAGCTAAACCAATTTTTATAGAAATCCTCTGATATTATAATAGGGTCTATATACAAATACTTATAAAATAGCCGAAATTGTTACATTCATTAAATTCCAGCTACTAGCCACAAAAGTGGGTAATACAAACAAAACTCGTACAAGGCTCGTAGGGAGAATGGATTTCCAACAATGACTAGGCACTGGGGTACCACCTATCACAGTACGGGGCCTAGATCACCGTACCGAGGATTACTCCCTTCATCCCCTGCAACACAAGGCCGGAACCATTCCTTACTGAACAGTCCCGAACAAGATAAACCCCGTGGTTGGCGCGACCAACCACCCACTAAGCCGAAATAAATAAGGGACATCTAGACAGGGGAATTATCTTGTCCTGCTTGGGCATGACCCACCTAACCTTGCTGCATATCCCCTGATTTTCAGTCATTCCCATTTGATGAGGCTTGAGGCTAAGCGTTACCTTTAGAACGTATTTACTTAGAATGACCATCGCTCTCCTGACGATGTTTCGCGAGCATTCATCCATACAAGTCCGTTCCGGGTTCGAACGGAACCGAAGGCACTATTCCTACTACATCCATTTTGGAAATATCCTCAGGATTAGTAGCGACTAGCCCTTGCACTTCACTGCTCCATCTTCGCATCCAAAATCGTTTACACGAAACGTACAAACCGGATCGAAGTGGTTTTCGAGAAATAAATCTCAATCCCGGTCTCTTCGAAACGATCAACGCATTGTCCAATATTGATAGTCGTTTATTTAACTATCAATTAATATTCACAACCAACCATCCAACAATAAATAATTTCCCAAATTATTTATTAACCTCAAAATATCTTCATAAGATATATTTCTATTTTCAATCCTTTGAAAACAGTTTCAAACCATTCTTTACTTTCTCAAATATTTTCTATCTCCTTTGAAATCACCAAGCACAAAACTAGATTGTTAAAATAATTTAAAACACTTTACTTTGAAAATATACTTTTAAACATTTAAGTTAAAACTACATCAATATTTTATTTGAAATACCATACTATATGAATATTTGAAAATGAAGTTACTTAATAAAATATAAAACTAGATTTCTTCTTTTAAAAACAAAATACAAAATTACTTCTTTAATAATTACTACTAAAATAGATTATAAGAAAATACTTACTTTAGGCTTTAAATATTAGAAATAATAAATTGTACGAAACTTGCTTCCTTTAAAAGCAACTTTAAAACGTTTAATTTATCTTTAAAAATTTACTTTAAAAACGTACTTGGTTATTCAGGGAGAATTTCAAATCTCACTTAAATCAATTTCCCAAATTGATTTCAAATTTATTCGTTTGAAATAAATTCTTTTACTTATCTGTTCATTTCCAAATTCAGTAGTTATGGACTTTATTATTATTTTCAGTTTGATTTTTTTAAATCCTTTAGCTGAAATATACAAATTTCAGGTTATTCCTAATTCCTTCTTTATTTTTCTTAAATAAATTTAAATCCTAAATTTAAAATAATTGTTTTATTCCTTTAAACAGTAACATTGAAGTTGAGTTTTTCTTAACTTTCTGTTTATTCATAAATTTCTTTCCACACACATAATTTATTAATTAGCGTTTCGAAAACACTAATATTCTTATCCAATTCATTTTAGTTTATTCACATTCTTTATAATTATTTTCTTAAAATTTACTATTTTTTTTTTCAAAATCCAATGCTATATAATTTGATAACTCAGAGTCCAGAATATATCAAAGCAACTATGGCATTCAATATTTCAATATAATTCATCACAGAATATCCACAAAGCATAACAGAGAATAAATAAAAATATATATATACATACATATGATGAGGGACCCAGTTGGATCCCTCCAACCTGTTTTTCCCTGCATCCACAAACGTCAGCACAATATAATATACCAATTCTACAATATCATACTATATCTCATCAATTCATTCAACCATTCAAACAATTGTTTAAATTTAATCATTTTAAATTTAAATTTAAACTGAGTGATATTAACTCACCTTTTATTCTGTTGGCAATCCACTTCCATCTCGACTTATTTTCTTTTCAATTATAGACCTTGTAAAAGCATTAGATGATTTTATTAATATTTGAATAAACCGAACAATTTTACTTCCAATTAATAAATTCCATTTAGGACTAATAAACTTAATTTTTTAAACTAATAATCCTTTGATAGATAGATTTTTAAGTTACTAAAAAATTAAATTAGCTAAACCCAATTACCTTTCGATTAACCACTCCGGATGCTCCTTTGATCCCTCTCTCTCTCTCGCTTAAACCACATCGCCAAGCCCTCAACTTCACAAACGACAATCAACACAAAATCGCACCCATCACTCACCCAAGCTCCTCCAACCAGCTGCCGCACCGTTACCCTTTTTTTTTTTGCCTTGGAATAACAGCTCCCATGACAACAACTTCACCACATCGCTGCTAAGTTGCTCGCTCGCACGACCACTATTATCGTGATACTTGCCTGCCTCGAAAGTCACGGCCACATGCCACCAATTCCTAAACTCGCGAAAACCCCACACAGCAAATTCGAACCGTTAGCCCAATGATTCTCGCGCCTCACGATTTCGAGCTCGAATTCATGTGTAGCACCGCGTCTCCATCATTGCCGACATTAAACTCCTTGCGTGCACGCTTTTCCCCCAATCGCGAAGTCTATTGACGAGTAGGAGAACCTCACTTTTCCCCCTTTTTATCGAAACGTTTCGTCGTTGAACAGGAGAACAAGGGAAAGCTAGCGAATGAATTTTGAAAGGAAGTGAATCGGTCGGCTTGAATAAATCGAGGCGGCCAAATTTTTTTTTTTTTTACCAGAATAACGAAATGATTTGAAGATAGGAAGAGCGAAAAATATTAGGTGAGAACTAGCGTACAGGAGAAGGTTGGAAAAAAAATTGATGTGAAAAGAAGTTGACAAAGGAAATGACAAGAGATATTTTAAATTAAAAAGATAAATTATTCACTAGGCGTTTTACTCTCGTACGGTCACACGGTAGCTCGGAAAATCACGGAATTTGAAATCCGACAATAGTTCAATATTACGGACCCAATGGAACTGGTTTCGTCAAATTCCGAGACTGCGCCTCGGAAGGCTATTTTTAACTTCAATTTAAACTATAAAAAATTTAAAACTGAACAAACTACTGTTAATTTCAATTTTACAACTTCTATTGTTTTCCATGTTATCAATATAAATTTTACAAGCCTTCAAATTATTTTTAACAGGCTTAACATTCTAGATTCAACAATTTAATCAACTTCTAATTATTAAATTCTATTATTTAAGTATCAAATAAATAACAATATTTGTAATTCAAGTTAAAATTATTATATTGAATATTTAAAATCGATTTAATATTCCGATTTAAATTGCTTAAAAATTCCGGGTCGTCACATTCCTCCCCCCTTAAAAGAATTTCGTCCCCGAAATTACTAATCAGGAAGAATGGTCCCAAAACCCGTTACTTTTCCAAAACCAAACAGCTTCTAACAATACAACAACTTACCAAGTATCTTTTATAAAAGACCATTATTATTCTTATTAGCTTTCCAAACCTTTCCCTAGTTTGCAACAATCTATTTGCTCAACCCTTCTAGTTTTAATCTTAAAACCAAAATTTGAATTATCAAAATTTTCTCAAAATTTTTCTAACACCCTAAACTCCCGAAAAATTTCACCAGCGTCTCCTTTGCGCGGCTGACTCGGTACAACTAGAATATGGCTCTACGGCCTCCCAAATCCAAAAAGAAAACAAAACGCCAAGTGGCTCAATCCAAATCCAAATCCCAATCAAATTTCATACCAAATTTAAATACGTACCTTTTGTCGGGCAATTCTAATTTATCTCTTGGAATCAAATCAAATTTCTTTTTCCCTTTTATAATACCTGCATATCCTGCTTAGCACTAATATCCAATCACAACATCCCAAAACAATTCATCGACTTTTCTCACAAAACGCCAATATCTATTCATTCTAATATTATCTTAGGATACATTTGTAGCATCAATTTCCAATTAAGAATTCACCATTCCCTTCTTAAGTTAATATAAACATTTTATATGTTTCTTATCTTTATTTCTCTTTACCTCTTTTAGTTTATACTTATTTCTATCCAACTCGATTTCCACATTACATATGTATTTCATTTATTTTCAACTTTGAATTTTAAATTTTATCCTTCATTTATAACTGATTTAAGTCATTACTTTAATTAGTTTAATTTACTAATTAGTTTCATTTACTAACTTATTTTAGTTTCCCATTCTAAATAGTTTTGTCGTTAACAAAATTTTGCAAAATTTTCAAAAAATTTCTAACTCCCAAAATTTCTGAAATTTTTTGGCAGAGTCCCCTTTGTACGGAGGTGCTTTTGCAATTTGACAAAAGAGATAAATATATATACATCGACCCACACGGTCGGAAAAACCAAAAACAGTTCATATTTCCTATTTTAATTGCGTAGGCGTACCTTATTTAGCATTTTAAGCAAGCGGCTTATTATTTTTAACAAATAGCACTACCAAATCCAGCCACACGGCTTCCAGGTACCTGTACTTACTCAATTTAAACATGTAAGTGCCAAATATATGCAGTTTATTAACATTCCACTCTTTTTAACAACTACAACACATAAATATTAAAACAATGTAACTAACAATGTTTATAAGTAACTTATATGGTTTTAACACTTACGCACTTGTTTTCAACTAGTGCTCACGCCATTTCATTCAAATCTACATGGTTTATGATTCTGTTGCTTACATTCTATTTATTTTTAAACAAATCAACCTCATATTTGATTTAATTGATTTCAAATCAATTTTATTACACTTCTATCAACTCATATAATTTTAATTACTTCCATTTACATCCAATGACAATTTATTCTATGCAATTTGACAAGATTTATTGAATAAATAAGTATTTATGTTTATAACCAATTTAAATTGACTCCAACTCAATTTATACTTAATTCTATTCCATTTCGGATTTATTCACAATCCATATATTCTCAGTTTCATTGCATTTCAAATTTTAATTCATTTACTTGCATTTCATCTTATTAATCAAATTAGTTTATTCAAAACCATTTATAACCTAGGTTCATCTTAATTGCCAATTAAATTTCATTTTTATTTCAATTCATTCACAATTATTTATTTAGCTCAAACAACCAAGCCATATCACTCAATAACCACTTCTCAACTTATTTAAACCATACTTCATTTGATTCTTATTTATCTCATCCATTCATTTATTCAATAAAATTAGTTTACCCACATTCACTTAAACCATTCTAATAAACTTGAAACATTCTATTTTTCTTATTGCCTCAAGTTATTTCAATCCCTTAATAATTTAAATGGTTTACAACTATTTATTTAAGCATTTTCACTCCATTAAATATTATCGGCAACACACCGAATTTTTTTTTTTCCAATTTAAATTTATTCCTACTTGATTTAAATCCAATTCACTACTATTAATCTGAATTTTAAGTTGAATTCAATCTAACTCCTTTCATCCTTTAGCTTAAGTTTATTCACTCCAATTTTATATTTAAGCCCATTTTATTTTCAAGTAATTTTTTTTTTTAAGCTCACTTCATTTTGTAAATAAATTTCTCTTTTCAATTTAATTTGATTCTATCTCAATCCAATCTCATTTCAAACTACAAATTTATTTGATTAGTTATAATAAAATTTAACTTTTCAAATTTAACCCATTCAATTTATTCTCTGGCTATTTCCAAGTTATCTTCACTTATGGATTTTATTTGCACATTCAAACATTGCTATTTTAATCCATTGACATTTTTATCCGATACACTTCAATTATATTTAATTTGTTAACACTTCAAGCTAAATTTTCAATTTAATAACCCTAGTTCTGATTCAATTATTCACTTTCAATTTACCATCCAATTTATTTACTCATAATTCAGCTTCATTCTCAATTACTTTCACTTCATCATCAATTTGAGTCAATTTTAATTTATAATTTGAGTTTATTTCCAACTTCATCATAAACTCACAATTCAATCTCATTAACTAATTTATGGTCCAATTAGTTCTCCCCTTATTCATAATCCCACACTTGAATTTTTATTCCAAATATCACTCCATTTAATTTTCTTAAGTTCAATATTTATTTTATACTTCAAGTTTGGATCCTCATTTCATTTTCCAATTTATCAAAATATTGATTTTGGGCATTGTATTCCATTTTCAATTTAATAAGTCACAACTTATTATTTTATACAATTCCATTCATCATAAGCTGGAATATATTCATCTTTTATTTTTAACTCAAGCCTTCTATTTATTTATAGCCCAAGCATATTTTATTTTCATGGATCTTTAATTCTTTTATAAGTTATTCTGGTTTATTTATTTCAATCCAATCCTTATCCAACTTATTTCCCATTTATTCAGGTAAGAATTTAATTCCATTCAATAATTCAGCTGAATTCCAATTCAATTTTATCTTAATTCGGATTTATTTAACTCAATTCGATTCCAACCTGATTCGAATACAATTGGATATTATTTCAGCTTATTCAATAAATTTCAATCCAATCAAATTTTTATTTCCACTCCAAGTTAATTTTCATTTTCAACTTTTCTCTTTAAATTTAAGTTCCAACATCCAAAGCTTATATTTCCCTGATTTAAAAATCATCTCAATTTATAAACTTATAACTTATCTCATCAGGATTTTTAAACAACCTACTTTTGTTTTAGAATCATCTTAAAATCTCCAACATCTCAAATCTCATTTCTCAAAAATTTAAACCAATCCTGGTTGTTATGTGCAACACATTTCCTTTGAGATTTTCAAAAGCAAACAAGTTTTCCTGAACAAACCAATTTGGTAGCAATCCGTCACTCAGAAATTCGAAAATGAAAACTGATGATGCGGCCGTCATCATCAGAATTATTTTCCAATAATCCAAGTGATTTCAATGCTACATTATTTTCAAAATCCATTTAAAACAGATTTCCATCCCGAAATATCTCCAAAACGACAATACTATTATGTATCTTCAAAACACTTCCAAAATCTCCAGGATTTTAAACTTTCAAATCCTGCTTAAAACAAATTTAAGTATAATTCATTTGCATGGTTTATGTTCATACAAATTCTCATTTGGTTTTTATTTCAATTTATAAATTACCTTTATAATTCATATTTACAAATTTCATTTTATCATGAATTTATTTTCGTAAACTTTGTTTATTTTCAATTTCTAGTTAAATTTTCATTTAACAATGATAATACTTTAATATTATCATTTCTAACATCCAAGCAACCATATAATAGCTATATAGTTTACCAAAAACTTTCTTCATATCAAAAATATATTTTTGGGTAAAATTATTTCATTTACCCATATTGAAAACAATACCGTGTCGATTGTTCTATTTAAGTGTTTAGAAACCCCTTCGATACAGTTTTCGAGGCTGTGCCGACGAAGGTTCATATACCACTCCATAAACCAATCAACACAATATAAAACCATCTTATATTCACTAACAAATACGCGCTCATATCTATTAATACGCTCAAACTCATTATAGAGTACTACGGACTCTAATTTATAAGTAATTCCCACCAGAGCCAAGGTTATCACCAACCTAAGCTCTGATACCAAGTGTAACAGCCCGCAAATCCGTACCCCTTGAGTCAACACTATTCTACAACAAACAACTCAATTTGCACAGAAATACGAACCATTAGGGTTTAAGAAGAAGAGGTAGAAGAAGAGAAAACAAAACCAACATCAGAATCTAACCATCGCAGCGGAATAAAATATAATAGAGAATAAGTAATCTTTACTCAAAATCAAATATATCAGTTTACATATATTACATCATCAGAGTACATCAGTCACAGCTCACATCAATAACATCCAATGGGTACACAACAACTCAACAGCGGAAATATATGTATATACAAGTACGACAATACGTATCGCCATCCAGCTCGTCTCCTGAGCTCCACAGCATCATATCCTGTATCCTATAATACTCGGTCTGACCCGAGCATTACAGTTAAATAACACCCGAGTCAGTCTGGAATACCAGAGTGAGGAAATCACACCCAATTGATTATTAAAGTTTCAAAAATCCTTTGAAAACCAAAAGCATCTCGTAAGACCACGCCACAAATAAACATGTCGGGTTTTTACCTTACGATAGCTAAACCAATTTTTATAGAAATCCTCTGATATTATAATAGGGTCTATATACAAATACTTATAAAATAGCCGAAATTGTTACATTCATTAAATTCCAGCTACTAGCCACAAAAGTGGGTAATACAAACAAAACTCGTACAAGGCTCGTAGGGAGAATGGATTTCCAACAATGACTAGGCACTGGGGTACCACCTGTCACAGTACGGGGCCTAGATCACCATACCGAGGATTACTCCCTTCATCCCCTGCAACATAAGGCCGAAACCATTCCTTACTGAACAGTCCCGAACAAGATAAACCCCGTGGTTGGCGCGACCAACCACCCACTAAGCCAAAATAAATAAGGGACATCTAGACAGGGGAATTATCTTGTCCTGCTTGGGCATGACCCACCTAACCTTGCTGCATATCCCCTGATTTTCAGTCATTCCCATTTGATGAGGCTTGAGGCTAAGCGTTACCTTTAGAACGTATTTACTTAGAATGCCCATCACCCTCCTGACGATGTTTCGCAAGCATTCATCCATACAAGTCCGTTCCGGGTTCGAACGGAACCGAAGGCACTATTCCTACTACATCCATTTTGGAAATATCCTCAGGATTAGTAGCGACTAGCCCTTGCACTTCACTGCTCCATCTTCGCATCCAAAATCGTTTAAACGAAACGTACAAACCGGATCGAAGTGGTTTTCGAGAAATAAATCTCGATCCCGGTCTCTTCGAAACGATCAACGCATTGTCCAATATTGATAGTCGGTTATTTAACTATCAATTAATATTCACAACCAACCATCCAACAATAAATAATTTCCCAAATTATTTATTAACCTCAAAATATCTTCATAAGATATATTTCTATTTTCAATCCTTTGAAAACAGTTTCAAACCATTCTTTACTTTCTCAAATATTTTCTATCTCCTCTGAAATCACCAAGCACAAAACTAGATTGTTAAAATAATTTAAAACACTTTACTTTGAAAATATACTTTTAAACATTTAAGTTAAAACTACATCAATATTTTATTTGAAATACCATACTATATGAATATTTGAAAATGAAGTTACTTAATAAAATATAAAACTAGATTTCTTCTTTTAAAAACAAAATACAAAATTACTTCTTTAATAATTACTACTAAAATAGATTATAAGAAAATACTTACTTTAGGCTTTAAATATTAGAAATAATAAATTGTACGAAACTTGCTTCCTTTAAAAGCAACTTTAAAACGTTTAATTTATCTTTAAAAATTTACTTTAAAAACGTACTTGGTTATTCAGGGAGAATTTCAAATCTCACTTAAATCAATTTCCCAAATTGATTTCAAATTTATTCGTTTGAAATAAATTCTTTTACTTATCTGTTCATTTCCAAATTCAGTAGTTATGGACTTTATTATTATTTTCAGTTTGATTATTTTTAAATCCTTTAGCTGAAATATACAAATTTCAGGTTATTCCTAATTCCTTCTTTATTTTTCTTAAATAAATTTAAATCCTAAATTTAAAATAATTGTTTTATTCCTTTAAACAGTAACATTGAAGTTTGAGTTTTTCTTAACTTTCTGTTTATTCATAAATTTCTTTCCACACACATAATTTATTAATTAGCGTTTCGAAAACACTAATATTCTTATCCAATTCATTTTAGTTTATTCACATTCTTTATAATTATTTTCTTAAAATTTACTCTCTTTTTTTTCAAAATCCAATGCTATATAATTTGATAACTCAGAGTCCAGAATATATCAAAGCAACTATGGCATTCAATATTTCAATATAATTCATCACAGAATATCCACAAAGCATAACAGAGAATAAATAAAAATATATATATACATACATATGATGAGGGACCCAGTTTGATCCCTCCAACCTGTTTTTCCCTGCATCCACAAACGTCAGCACAATATAATATACCAATTCTACAATATCATACTATATCTCATCAATTCATTCAACCATTCAAACAATTGTTTAAATTTAATCATTTTAAATTTAAATTTAAACTGAGTGAGATTAACTCACCTTTTATTCTGTTGGCAATCCACTTCCATCTCGACTTATTTTCTTTTTAATTATAGACCTTGTAAAAGCATTAGATGATTTTATTAATATTTGAATAAACCGAACAATTTTACTTCCAATTAATAAATTCCATTTAGGACTAATAAACTTAATTTTTTAAACTAATAATCCTTTGATAGATAGATTTTTAAGTTACTAAAAAATTAAATTAGCTAAACCCAATTACCTTTCGATTAACCACTCCGGATGCTCCTTTGATCCCTCTCTCTCTCTCGCTTAAACCACATCGCCAAGCCCTCAACTTCACAAACGACAATCAACACAAAATCGCACCCATCACTCACCCAAGTTCCTCCAACCAGCTGCCGCACCGTTACCCTTTTTTTTTTTGCCTTGGAATAACAGCTCCCATGACAACAACTTCACCACATCGCTGCTAAGTTGCTCGCTCGCACGACCACTATTATCGTGATACTTGCCTGCCTCGAAAGTCACGGCCACATGCCACCAATTCCTAAACTCGCGAAAACCCCACACAGCAAATTCGAACCGTTAGCCCAATGATTCTCGCGCCTCACGATTTCGAGCTCGAATTCATGTGTAGCACCGCGTCTCCATCATTGCCGACATTAAACTCCTTGCGTGCACGCTTTTCCCCCAATCGCGAAGTCTATTGACGAGTAGGAGAACCTCACTTTTCCCCCTTTTTATCGAAACGTTTCGTCGTTGAACAGGAGAACAAGGGAAAGCTAGCGAACGAATTTTGAAAGGAAGTGAATCGGTCGGCTTGAATAAATCGAGGCGGCCAAATTTTTTTTTTTTTTACCAGAATAACGAAATGATTTGAAGATAGGAAGAGCGAAAAATATTAGGTGAGAACTAGCGTACAGGAGAAGGTTGGAAAAAAAAATTGATGTGAAAAGAAATTGACAAAGGAAATGACAAGAGATATTTTAAATTAAAAAGATAAATTATTCACTAGGCGTTTTACTCTCGTACGGTCACACGGTAGCTCGGAAAATCACGGAATTTGAAATCCGACAATAGTTCAATATTACGGACCCAATGGAACTGGTTTCGTCAAATTCCGAGACTGCGCCTCGGAAGGCTATTTTTAACTTCAATTTAAACTATAAAAATTTTAAAACTGAACAAACTACTGTTAATTTCAATTTTACAACTTCTATTGTTTTCCATGTTATCAATATATATTTTACAAGCCTTTAAATTATTTTTAACAGGCTTAACATTCTAGATTCAACAATTTAATCAACTTCTAATTATTAAATTCTATTATTTAAGTATCAAATAAATAACGATATTTGTAATTCAAGTTAAAATTATTATATTGAATATTTAAAATCGATTTAATATTCCGATTTAAATTGCTTAAAAATTCCGGGTCGTCACACTTTTCTTTTTATGCAATGTTAATTAGTGTTTCCTTTTACTTACATGTTCATTTTCTTTCATGCTAGTAGTGTAGATTTACTTTTATGCAAGTAGAATAGTTTTCTTTTCATTTGCTTTCATTTTTCTTTCTTTTTCCTTTCATGTTGCAAGCTACCTTTGTTAAGAAAATGACAAATATGAGAGGCTAAACCCCTTCAATTTAGGGGGTAATGAAGCTCTCTAATTATGTAGCTTCAACTATATGTTAATTCATGCTCTCTTTTTGTGCTTAATGATGATCAATGAAGTGTTTTATTTGTTGTTTTTGTGTTGAATTTGATAGCCTATATTGTTGACACCAAATAGGCTATGCTTAAACAATCACTAACACAAATGCCTCATCATGAATATATGATTATGGCATAAAAAAATGATTTGAAATTAGAATTTGATGGTCTATGTTTCTAATCAATAGTTAATAGACCATACTTAAAATAGATTTCATTTTCATTTTCTTTGTCAAGTTTCATGAAAGTTAGTAAGTGTTTTAAGGGGTGTGTTAGAGTTTGATGACTTATGTTGGCTAATTAATAGCTCAAATATGTCATTATGATAAACACATCAATCAAAACACTAATGACCATAAAAGAGAGATCATGATTTCATGTGTTGAACTACATGATCTAGAGAGTGGATTTATTCTCTAAATTGACATTTAACTCTCATATTTGCATTTCTTTTCTTTTTGTTAGTTAGTTAATTTTCTAGCTAAACTTTCCATCGATTTTGGTTTAATTTGATTGAATAGAAATTTTAAAATCATCAATTCCCTGCGGATCGACCCGTATTCGCCACGTGCTACATTCGTACACCGTGCGCTTGCAGTTCTTTTTAATTTAAATTCGTCCGACGGTTTTCTAAACCGATAGAATTTCGTCGACGAACGGAAATAATAAGGGTGATGACTGCAGCATCATCAGTATCATTTTCAAGTTTTTGCGTGATGGATTTGCAACCATAGCAAGTTAAAAATTGAAGTTTGGTTGTGATAACCAGATTTGAATTAAAATCCAAGCTGTAATTGTTGAATATAAGTAATCAAGTTTGAACTTATAATATGAGATAATAAATTTAGCTTTAGTAAAGTTAAAGGATTTGGGTTAGCATAGTAAATATATGGTGTGAAATTTAACTAAACAAAGGTTAAATAAATTGATTTGGATTAGATAAGCTATCGAAATGGAAATTAAACTGATTTGATTATATAAAATAACTTTGAAGTTTAAATAAGTGGTATAACTTGTAAAGTGAGAAAATGTAGGTGAAACCAAGTGATAAAATGGTTAAACAATTTTGTTAAGCAAAACGAGATATGTATTTGAATATGTCACGGAATTTGACTTTGGTGAAAGTAAATAGAATTTACTTTGGAATTGGAATTTGAATTGGATTTATAAGTGAAAATTTAAGTTAAGTTAAAAAAATGATGTTTGAAGTGGAAGATAACTTAAGTAATGTTGAAAGAAGTTGATTTTGGTATCGAAGTAAATTGATAAAGTGAAGTGATGAATATGAACTTGAGTTATATAAATTGAACTAATGAATTGAATATTAATCAATCGAATGTAAAAGAATTGATATAAAATAATGAATGTAAGTGTCAATTCATTAGAAGCTAATGAAGTTGAAAAAAAAAATTGAATAATTGAATGCAAGTCAATTTAATATCACCCAATTGGAATTAAAAGTGTTAAACCAAATTGAAGTTAGACAATGTGTGTAACGAGACGGATTTTTCCCGCTCGAAAATCGACATCCATACTTCATATCGTATTCGAATGCCATAGATTCGAACGTTCAAATCCGATTCGCCGGAGCTTATAACAACATTAAGTAAATAACACAGCGGAATAAAAGAGTAATACATTTATATACAGCACAAATACAATATCTGATACAACAGATGATCCAATAGATATCAATATACATCAGAGATATGATACAATAAATAGCAGCGGAAAAGAAAATAGATGACATCTAGCAGCGGAACAATATAACTCTAAGATAGTCTTCAAAAGAGAACTCCGAGAATTGTAACTCATTTCCAAGAACCAATCCAGCAATAGCTCGAACTCCCAATAACGATGCACCAAGACAAGCAAGATTGGTGTGATCCAAAGACTGAACTAACTCCAGATAATCTACTACATCTGACTATCTGAAAAACCCAACTCTAGACTGCTCGTGTAGAAAATAATGAGCACCCAGAGTTTAGGAAAGAAACAATAAACTCCGGATCAGTCGTGGGACTGGTTTGAGCAACAAAAACAGTTTATCTTTTAAAACATTCAACAAAAGATTTTCAAAGTCAATTCGCAATGCTTTTTAAAAATGAGACTACCATAAGGCCTCCCGCACACACACACAATGCAAACGCAGAATCGGAGGAGATTTCTCCTTATGATAGTCAAAGATGCTTGATACGCATTAAAAAGAAACATTTGTTATTATTACTAGTGCATAGTGTAGGAAAAATTCGTTTCGAAAATAAAGATATAAATCTTAGCCAGCATAGACATTTCGAACTATGCCTACTATAGCTACCATCTAAACAGTGGTGACCACCATAAGTAAATGGCAGGTTCTACAACTAAAACCGTACAGGGTTTCGTATTGGGAATTGGAATTCCAACGAATGGTCAGGCCAAGGAACTTCCCATTGCCACATGAGAACGCCTCTGGAAGGACGTCCCCGAGAACCAAACCGGATCTCTGCCAACACAAGGCCGGGTTACCCCTAACTGGGTAACAACTGACACGAGTATGCCATCCCCCGGTCCATTGGGACCTTTAACTGAGCGCTCGTAATCAACATCACACCATAATAATAAGTGTTTCAACATGAGTAAGCATCTGGGCTCCATACCATGATACCACCCTTTTCCAGAAGGAAATGCACACACCCTAAAGGGAGCTACCCCTCATAACCTTGCCGCATCCTTCCTGTTTTGACCATTCCGGGGTGTAAGGCTCGACGAAGTCACGTCCACAAAGACACATTTTATACAAAAGCCGTGCTTTGGGTCAACAAATGATCATAGAAATGATCACAAAGATAAACGATCAAACAAATGATCCTATCACAAATGATCAAACAATGATCATTTCACAGCAACACTCAGCATGTCACATTACCAAATTGGGAATATATTGCTGATAACCATCAACTACATAACCTCTGAGCTCGTACGTCTCAGAGAAGGGTGTTAAGCTAAAAAGAATAAATCCTCCGCCACCGAAAGAAATATATTTGAAAGAAATCAGCTTTATATCTCAATTTGTAATGTCAGACATACTATCCATACAAGTCTGTTCCGGGCTCGAACAGAACCGAAGGCACTTACAAAGAAGTCCTTGCAATCCGGATATTCACTAATCACGTTCGGACTTCCCATCACATATGGAGTCTCTATACCGAGGACCGTTCGATGCAAAGACATTCGACGAGTTGTCCTTACGTTTTCAAAAATATCCGGTCTTCAACACCGGTCTTCAAATGCTATCCCTAACGACATATCACATATTCGGAATGGGATATATGACACAAAGGTCCTCTCCCGGCTAAACCGAACAGTGAGCGCAGTATTTCAAAAACATATGGATATTGGGATTTCAATTAAGTAACAACTTAAACCCAAAACTTTTCTTCAAATGGTTTAAACCAATTACCATTTCAAATCTTTATATTACAAAAAGATTTATTTCACAAAGATCAATTCATAGACTTCAAAACAATTTCCATTCCAATTGGATTGACTTATTAAATCTTTAAATCAAAGATTTAACTCATAGCTTTCAAAATTCGATTAACTTGTTGAATCTTTAAATCAAGATTCAACTTATAGCTTTCAAATCATTTTCATAACTTGGAATTTATCTTCATTTTCAAACTTGAAGTTATTTTTAACACAAATTGGACGTTCATTTTTTATGTGAAAGCTTTTATTATTTGAAAACAACAGTTTTCGTTTCAGAAAAATCCAATTATGTTTACACGAGTTAAAGCCCTTGAATTCTATTCACATCCCCAAATCAATACTTTTAAAATAGTTTAACCCATATATAACTGGTATAACATCTTTAATCCCTAGTTTCAAATCATAGAATTCAGTTTCACATTTTGAATTTTAATTTAAATCAAATTACTTAAATTTCAAACTTTATTAAGTTATTCAAAATAAATTTCATCTTTGAAATTCCTTTATCAAAAGCTTTTCACTTTAAACCCAATCCATTTCTAAAACCATTTGGATTTAAAAATTCAAATTCAAAACTATTTATAAATATCTTTGACTTAATCGATTTCCTCGTGAAATCCATATTTGTGTGTGTATGGTGTGGTCCAAGGGTTTAACACAATAAAAGTGCCACATCATCAATCAGCACTGATTCAAACACAGCAATATATACGATAAGCGATATAACTATAACGCTTATATTTGATAAGCGGTACAAACTGTAACGCTTGCCTTTGATTCACAAATCACAGATATAAATATCACAGGTAATAAATTACAGTAAACATAGCTCAAATCAAAACAGAGCATCACAATCAGGGATATCAAACAATTCAATCATCCAATAGAATCTAAAAATCCATAGATAGGGTCAATTTATGTATCTGATTTATTTAAATCAGATTATTTACTTACGAATTTAATTTCTAATTTTGGTTAATTAATATTAATTAATTACAAATCATTTGCCACCAATTTATCTAATGATTTTCTTTAATTAATTAAACTAAATGAATTAACTTTAATCAAATCAAAATATCCCAAAATTAATTACAATAAATGATTAATCCTTAATTGCTTTCATTTCCATTTACATTTAAAAATGTATAATTGATTATCTAAATCAATTTATCTAATTAATTATCAAGATTTATCACATCCATTTAATTACTAGATAATCTCTAGTTAATTATTTTCATTAACTACTAATCATTTCTTTAATCACTTTCTTAAGAAATTATCTTAGATTAAATCATTATTAATAATTTCTAATTATAAATTAATCTAATTTATTTATTTATAAATCATTCTTTAATTACTATATTAATTAAATCATCTTATTACTTTAATTATCTCCAAGATAATAAATTTATTTATTAATGATTTCATTAATCATTTAAGTGTAATT
Source organism: Allium cepa (assembly GCA_030765085.1). Classification (NCBI taxonomy): domain Eukaryota; kingdom Viridiplantae; phylum Streptophyta; class Magnoliopsida; order Asparagales; family Amaryllidaceae; genus Allium; species Allium cepa. The sequence goes on along the minus strand of CM060945.1, from coordinate 601,032,625 downwards.
TAAACATTACACTTTTTTTAATTTAAAATCTAAATTCCATTTCATGTTTACTTTTAAGTTTCAAATTTATCGAAGTTTGAAAACAATTCAAAAATCCTTTTAAATTCTCATATTAAAGAATTACTTATTTTATAAAGAAGTTTAAGAGAATTTCAAAGCCAATTTCATTTTAAATACAAACCATATTTACCATATACTTTGACATTCAAAGTTGTTTAAATCAAAAAAAAAAACTTTCTTAAATTTCAAAACTTACATTATCTCAAAACTATGATTCAAACTAAATTGAATCAGATTTAAACTCAGTTTTAAAAACTTATTTGAAACTTTGCTTAACAATTTAAATTTATTTTTAAACTTTTGAAACAGAAAGGTTATTAAAACCTGTAACCATAATTTTGACCCGAGGCCACACTATATGTTTCGAGTAAAACTCGAAACTGCCGATACCCCTCTCGCCACCGTGCACCTGCACACCCACGATCGCCGACGCCAACCACCAACGACCATCTCTGCAAGTCACAAACCACACTCACATCCCATCACGATCATTGAAATGCGTCCAACCACCGGGAATCAAAAATGAGCTTCCCATTCCAAAACCTGGAACACGAAATGAACAACCACCCAAACCTGTCAACGTCGACCGCTCGACACTCCGACCACTATTCGCCACCAAACTTCGGCCGCATCTCCGACAACCCCGAAGCTAACATCTCCTTGAGTAACATCGAACTCGATCCACCACTGCCTCCTCACGAGCACGAGAAACAAGCCGATAGAAAACCTCACGTTAAACCCTAACCTCGACCCTACCCAACAACTCAAGCAATAGAAAAATAATTGGATAATTTTCCTAAAATCGTCGATCGATAAACTAGCTTCAACCCAAAATTCAACATTTTTAATTGGATTGAATACCAGCAATTTGAAAAAATGCGATTTTTGTTCAAACTCACACTGCTCTGTAATATTAAACTAAAAATCTTTGTCTTTGCTTTAAAAATCATCACTTGCAGTAAGAATTCAAGCTATGAACTTGAATTAACTTTTTATGACAGTTGAATCTATCAAAAATATATTTCATAACCTGTAAACCAAGTTTTCCAGTAGAAACATTTCACAAACATATTCCATCAGCTTTTTAAAAAAAAAACTAGTTTGAGGATTATATCTTGATGTATTTAAACTTAATGTTTTAAAAAGGATCTGTTGAGAACAAATTTGAGCTAAAAAAAACAAACAGAGCAGAGTGTGTGTGTGTGTATATATATATATATATATAGCATACACACAATAATGTTCACATCAGATATTCACCTGCAAATGCTTATTCACTTCAACTCACCCACAAACAACCAAATTTTACTTTAAGTTTTCAAAAGTGAAGTTACTCACATTGTTTTTTTGAAGAACAGAGGAGAAAGAACAGATTGACATTGCAAACTGAAGAATCCCTCTTTGATTTCTCTGGTTTGAAGTCATTTGTTTGATGTTCTAGTTGAAGTTTACTTTAGATTTTCTCAGCTAGAATGGAACGAGAATGAATTTGAAGGAGGCTGATATACAAAATGAGTTTACAGGGTATCATTTGTTATTTGTTTATAAAATACACTAGGTACTTGCATTTAAATGCTTTGTACTTGGTTATGCATTTGTTTACTTCAGCCTTACTTCGGCTGAGATGAAAAATGTGTGCTAGGATATTTTACAGTGTACTAAGGATCTTGGTATCAATTGCTATGTCTTGTTCATATCTAAATATATTATTCTCATTTTGTTTGTACATGTTTACTGCCTAGGCTGATAAAATACATTATAGTGGCTGAGATATTTGCATTACTTCATTCCATACCTACCTATTCTATTTTTATTTTTGCCTTTGTTTGTGCTTGCCTACATCTTTTAGCTCGGCTGTACCCTTTGAGATGAGATAGTGGTGGCTTCTTTCTTATCTTTGTACTTTGTTTTTGGGGCTGATGTACTTTATTATATTTTTATCTTATACTTTGTTTATGTGTACAAAGATATTTTTATTTTTATGCTTTGTTTTATGTTATTTTGCTTACTAGTTTCCTCAGCCTACATGTTTACTTTTATATTTGTTTGTATATGCTGGTTTGCTTTTACATATTTATGTCTTTGAAGATGTTTTGCATAATCACTTACTGGTTACATACAAGATCCCTTTACTTACTTCTGATTTTATACTTCATGTATATACATATAAAGCTATTATAATTATTGTTATAAAAATAACTCCTTATTGATTTAAAATAATTTACAAAAGAAACCGTTTTCTTATTAATAAATAACACAAACCATTTGAATTTGGAAAAACTCCAATCGATTATCATTTAATTTCACAATTTTAAATCAAAAGTAAATTTAATTATCAATTTAAAATAAATTAAAATTCAGGATCGTTACAATGTGAATATGAATTGTTGAATATAAATTTTATAAATTTGGTTGTGTTGGTGATTGTTAGTTGATTATATATAATTCATTAAGTGTTAATGAAATTGAATTGATAAATGGAAAGCTGTGTAATTGAATTTGAATTAAAAGTGAACTAATGTGAATTGGTTGTAAGCAATTAAAATTTGTATCGAAACCTTATACAATGCTTATGGGAATTATTTGGATTGCATTTCTTATGAAAACTATGTGCTTTTTTTTTGAAAATTAGTGAAATATAAATGAATTCCTATATATGTCACTTAGACGTTTAAATTGAGTAAGTACAGGTCCCGGGGCTGTAGTTGGCTGGATTTGGTCACGCTAAAATGCTAATAAATAACTGCTTTGCTTAAAAATGCCAAAAAGGTACGCCTACGCAATAAAAATAGGAAATATGAACTTTTTTTCTGTTTTTCGACCGTGTGGGTCGATGTATATATATTTATTATCTATTGAGATATTGCAAAAGCTCCTCCGTACAAGGGAGACTCTGCCAAAATTTTCCGTAAATTTTGGGAGTTAGAAAATTTTTGAAAATTGTTGGAAAAATTTTGTTTAACGAAAAGTCAATTTCTAAATTGAAATGAAAATGTAGGATTTGAAAACTTAGTAAAGTTATTGTAAGAAGTTTAACTATGGATTTTGGAAAAGTTAAAATGTTTAAATGAATTTGAAATTTAATTTGAACAAATGGTTTTGAAAAGTTAATGTATTCTGTAACTTTATCTTATTTGGCAATTTTGAGGACGAAATTCTTTTAAGGGGGAAGTTTGTAACGACCCAGAATTTCTATCATTTGAAATTCGTATATTTAATTGATTTTAAATATTAACAAGTAAAATTTGTAAGTCAAATAAATTTTATTTCGAATATCTAGATTTAATTGGATAATTAAATCGATAATTTAATATTTAAAATTACAAAAATAATTGGAAATTGGGTTTAACGTGATTAAAATTGATTTGTAAAGCTGTACTAAATCATATTGGAATTAGAATGATGTTACAGAACTCTTAAAGATGAATTAAAAGTTGATTTATGGAAATTGAATATTTTAATATTTAATTGACGAGTAAAAATAGGCATTTTTCAAATGACCTCGGATTTCGACAAAACTAGTTTCATCAGATCCATAATGTTAAATTATTGTACGGTGTCAAATTTCGTGTCAATCGGACTTGCGGTTTGTCCGGGGCAAGCTAAAACGCGTAGAAATCAGTTTGAGTGAATTTTAAATTTAAATTAGTCGATTTGAAAACTTATCTTTCAAATATGATCGAATTGGCTCCCGATATATATTCCATTGCGTTCGGAATAGGGGTAAACATTTTAAACGCCAGGCGGCACGCTTCGTTTGGAGTTAGGAAAAAATTCGGGTGAATAGTGTCACGTAATTTTTCTATAAAAGGACCTTATTTCTTTTCTTTTGCTAAACCTAACACGAACTAGGTCACGGCTGCCACCTTCGGATTTAATGGCCAAAACCCTTCCTTCTTCTTCCTCGATTCTCTCTCAATCTATAAACAAATTTCAAAAACGTTCAACTACAACATCGAAGAGGGCATCGAGCTCTACAATTTCAACGGCTATGATCGAAAAATACGCATTGGATCAAAAGAAAATCAAGCTTGAATGGCCGGTGTTCGCACACTTTTTTTAAGATGCAGGGGAGCCCGAGTGTCATGCCGTTCATGGTGTAGGTCGAGCTCGAGACGAGCTTTCGTTTGGCACAGATTGATCATGTTCTCGATCAATAGAGGGGTGCGAAAATTCGAAGATGGGGGCGGACGAGATGGGTTCTTTGTTCATGAATGACCTGGGGAAGAAGAATGTAGTGGACAGCCTGGATCTTGCCTCTGAAAATCTACGGCCACGATTGAGTGAAGGTTTAAAAATTAAAATAAAAGTTGAAATAATTATATTAATAAATCGTACAAACTTTATAATGACATAACTTTTTCATACGAGGTCCGTTTTGGATGAAACAAATTGCGTCGAGTTCGTATTCACGAGCACTATGCAATGGAGCTAGATTGGGATTGATTGGAGCTAGTGTGAATTTTCGCTAAAATTAAACGTGTGTTTAATTTTATTCGAAATAAAACACTTCAATTGTTATTAGAAGCAAGGTGAGAACTTCTCACTCAATCGAATTTGTTTCGATTTAAATTTTAAATAGTTAAATTTAAAATTGCTTGATTGTGTGAACGAATGATAAATTACTATCTGTTGTATTGAAATAGACCTATACGCCGCATATTAAGTGGAAGTTATTATATTAAACTCATATACTGCGATATTCCACCATTGAAGTGGATTTGGTATTATATATGTACATGGAGTTGATTTCCCGCATTATATAGCGGATGAGACCATATTGCATCGCATAATAGCGGATAATATTTTATATAAACCCATGTACCGTGATATTCCGTCTTGATACGGGATTGGTATTGTGCTAACATCTGTGGATGCAGGGAAACAGGTTGGTGGGATCCAACCGGATTCCTCAACAGTATTTATTTATTTGCAGATATTTGCGATATATTCTGTTATCATATAGATATATGATGTTTGGATGCCATGGTTGATGTATTAGTGCTGTTGCAGCATTGGGCCAATTTTTAGAGTTTTAAAAATGTTAAAGTAACGATTTCGAATCTAAAAGGATTTTCAAGTGATTTTTGAAAGTAAACATTTTATTGAATTTTTGAATTGATTCATTTTAAACAAATAAACGTTATAATTTTTATGCTATAAAAATTATGATTTTTGTGAAATATAAAGGACTTGTGATTTTTGAAATAAGTAGTTGATTAATTTGTAAAATGGTTTAAATTGGGATTTTTGAAATATTATAAACGATTTATATAAAAGATTTATAAAATTGATATATATAAATTAAAATATTGGAATTTTAAAATGAGTTTTTATAAGTGTTAATATGAAGTATAAATGGATTTCATACGTGAACGAAATTTATAGATTTAAAATTGTGAAGTTATAAAATGAATAAATTTTGTAAAATAAAAGATTTATAAGTAATTAACTTAAAAAGTGGATTTTGGCATTTAAATGAGATATAAATAGAATTTGTTGATTAAGGGATTTTATAAGTTGAAGTTTTTATAAAATTTATATGGATGTGAATTTATAAACGTTGTTTTATAAATCCAAAACCAATTGAATCTGATACGTAAATATGAAAGCTTATTAAAGGTGATATATCCACGATTTTGGACGGTGGATAATCCTTTAAATTAAATATGTAGAAGTGTTGAATTTGGTAAACCATTTATATTCACGATTTTGGACGGTGAATAATATATTAAAGAAATGTTTTAGGAAGTGATCTTTTAAATAGAATTAAAATGATTTGAAGTTGTTTTAAAATGTGTTAAGGATCGAAACATAGATTTCAACATTCGTTGTTGAAATAGACGTTTTCGAGAAATAAGGAAAAGATGGACTATAGCACTGTTGTTATAGTAAATGATTTTCGAAAGGAAATGTTTTTGTATAGTACTGGGATTTATGTATTTATTGTATTTTTGAATCCCTATGCTATTGATTTTGGTTTGTCGTAACGATGTTTTACGCAACATTTGTTTTGACCCAAATAAATGTGTTTAATGAGAACGTTTTCCTTAAAAGAATAAAATATATACTTAATCTTGTTTTAAGTATATTGAATATTTTTTAAATATTGAAAATAATTGGATTTGTGAATTACTTATTATTAAATAAGTATTTGGAAATGTTTTCAAATGTAGAAATTGAAATGGTTTAGAGAATATATATTTTTAAAGATAAATTGAAGTGAATATTTGGCAAGTTATTTAGTGTATGGAAGATTAATAAAAAGGCCTAGTGATTGTTATGGTGTTGAATATTTGTTTGTTTGATTTGATAGTTAAATAACCGACTATCAATATTTACCTTTGAATGGGTATTTGTTGTGATTTTCTTGAATTTGAATGCTACACTTATTCTAAAATAAGCACTCGTTATTCGGTTTAACCGAGAGAGGACCTTTGGGTCATGAATCCCATTTCGAATAGTGATACGTCGTAATGGATAGCATTTAAAGACCGGTGTTGTAGACCGGATATTTTCGAAAATGGAAGGTTTACCGTCGAATGTCTCTGCATCGGCTGATCCCCGATATAGAGATTTTATCACCCTTTGTTATGGGAAGTCCGGACGTGATTAGTGAATATCCAAATTGCAAGGGCTTCTTTGGAAGTGCTTTCGGTTATGTTCGAACCCAGAACAGACTTGTATGGATTGTATGTATGACATTACATTATGAGATATAAAGCAGATTTTTTTCAAATACATTTCTGTTGGTGGTGGAGAATTTATTCTCTTAGCTTAACACCCTTCTCTGAGACGTACGAGCTCAAAGGTTATGTAGTTGAAGGTTATCAATAATATATTCCCAACTTGGTAATGTGGCATGCTGAGTGCTGCTGATCATTACGTGGCTTTTATGAAAAAGCGTAGCTTTGTGGACGAGACTTCGTCGGACCTCACAACCCGAAAATGGTCAAAACAGGAAGAATGCAGCAAGGTTATTTGGGGATAGCGCCCCTATAGGGTATGTACATTTCCTTCTGGATAGAGGTGGTATTATGGTACGGAGCCCAAATACCTAACCTATGTGGTTGCAGCAAATTTATTTCTTTGTGGTTGTTGGTGAATCCTGCGATTTAGGTTGTTTACGACCGGGGTTGGCATACTCGTGTCAGTAGTTACCTAGCTAGAGTTAACCCGGCCTTGTGTTGGCAGAGATCCGGTAAGGTTCTCGGGGCATCCTTCTAGAGGCGTATCCATGTGGCAAAGGGAAGTTTCTTGGTCTGACCATTTATGGGAAATCTAAAGAAACAATACGAGCCCTGTACGGTTTTAGTTTTAGAACCTTCCATTTACTTATGGTGGCGCCCCACTGTTTAGATGGTAGCTATAGTAGGCATACGATAATGGTCGTATGTTGGCTAACAATATATTATACTTTTGAAAGGTTTTCCACTTTGCACTTTTAGTAATAATGTCAAAGAAATCTTTCTGCGTATCAAGCATGTTTGACTATCATAAGGAGAAATCTCCTCCGATTCTGTGTTTGCATTGTGTGTGTGTGCGGGAGGCCTTATGATAGTTATATTTTCTAAAAGCATCGCGGATCTATTTTAAAATATTTCTTTGTTTGTTTTAAAGATATAACTGATTTAAGTTCTCACACCAGTCCCATGACTGACCTGGAGTTTATTGTTTCCTTCCTAAACTCTGGGTACCCACCAATTTCCACACGGACAGTCTAGAGTCAGGTTATCAGGTTATTCTGGAATTCAGGAGTTGCTATAGAGATCTGGAGGCAAGCTGGATGGCATGGCGTATCAACTAGTATATAGTATTTCTTTTCCACTGTTTGTTGTTGTAAATTTGATAATGTAATATAATGTGATGTACTGTAATAACTGATATAGTGATTCTGTTTAAAGATATTTATTTATCTGTTTTATTTGTTCTACTGCGATTGTGAGATTCTGATATTGTTTCTGTTGCTTCTTCTTTCTTTCTTCTTCTACCACTTCTTCTTTAACCCTAACAATTCGGTTTTCCGACCTTCGATTGCTTGGCAGTTGATAAAGTGGACGTATTAATGTCGATTTTCAGGCGTCGAAGAATCGTACTATTGCAAAGTCTCATCCACAAAGCTAAGCTTTTCACAAAAGCCATGCTTCGATCAAAAAATGATCAGCAGCACTTCGTATGCCACATTACCAAATTGGAAATGCGTCACTAGTAACCATCAACTACATAACCACTGAGCTCGTACGTCTCAGAGAAGGGTGTTAAGCTAAGAGAATAAATTCTCCGCCACCAACAGAAAAGTATTTTATAGAAACTAGCTTTGCATCTCAAAATGTAACGTCAGACACACATCCATACAAGTCCGTTCCGGGATTGAACGGAACCGAAGCCACTTCCAAAGAAGCCCTTGCAAATCCGCATATTCACTAATCACGTCCGGAATCCCCATCACAAAGGGTGATAAAATCTCGATACTGGAGCAACCCGATGCAGAGACATTCGACAGGTAATCCTTTCGCTTTCGAAAATACCCGGTCTTCAACACCATCTTCAAATGCAATCCCATTTCGTCGTATCGTTATTCGAAATGGGTTTTATGACACACGGTCCTCTCCCGGCTAATCCGAGTAACGAGCGCTTATTTTAAAAAATATTGTAACATTCAGATTCAAACAAATCACAACAATTTCCACTTTGATCTTTTAAACAAAAGTCCCATCACAATCACAAAGGTTCAATGTGGGTTTCGAATATCCATTTGGAATTCCACTCTCGGTAGCAACGAAATTCAATTGCCGATTAAATGCCAATATTGATAGTCGGTTATTTACTATCAATCAATAATTCACAACAACTACCAATTTTCAAATAATTTTCCCCAATTATTTATTTTCAATATATCTTTGCAAGATATAATTTTAACACTTCAACTATTTGAAAACAACTTTCAAATCAATTTCTTTACGCGGAGTATATTCCCAAATAATTATTCATTTCCACTGAAAATCTGCCGAGTCCAAATACTTTTCAAAAATTTAAATCAGTTATCCAAAAAATATATTTAGAAACATCTACAATAAGAACCACTTTGAAAAAACCTATTTAAAATAATAGTTATTAGAGCTTATATCAATATCTTATATAAAAAAACTTCAAGTCCAAACTAGTTTAAAAATAAAATTAGTAGATACAGTATAAGTATTCTAATAACTATTTTCTAAATCAAATATCAATTTAATCTTTAAAATAAACCCTTCTATACTTATTTAAATAAATCTTCACTTTAAAGATTTAAAACAATTCTCGAAAATAATTTCTCTAACAATATTCTTTTGAAACCAAACTAGAACTTTTAATTTTATTTCAAAAGCTATTTCAAAAGTATATTCGGCTTCCCAGGGAAAGTACACCCTCCATTCTAAAATGGTTCATTCAAATCAGTTCATAAATCATTCTGGATTTATTTTAAACTTACGTCCCAAATCTGTAAATTCCTTTCCAAATTTTAACAATAAAACAATATTTATTTTTAAGACAAATTTCTCTTTCTTCAATAAAATTCCCATTGGGGCTTTAAACTTCGAATATCCATTAATTTACAATATTCAAATCGATTCCCAAGTATTCACTTTCAACACCAAATCAATTTTCAAATTAATTTGTAAATTATTTCAATTACCAAGTTCAATTCCAAATAGATTTCTAAACTTATTTCAAACAACAAATAAATTTTCATATCAATTTCCCAAAGGTTTATTTTTTAACACCAAATTAATTTCAAATCGATTTCCCAATTTATTTCCAGAACACCAAACCAAATTTCCAAATCGATTCCTAAGATTTATTTTAACACCAAATTAATTCCCAAATCGATTTCTAAAATTAATTTAAACTCCAAATTAAATTCCAAATTAAATTTCTAAATTTATTTCCTTTTGAAATAAATTCCTTTATCTCTTTCAAATATTTAAAATAAGTATTTTAAATAAATTCTTCAACTATTAAACAATATTACTTGAAATTCCTTTGTTAAAATATTTTCCCATATTTTTGGAATTAATTCGAACGGATTATAAAAATCAACTTTAATACTTTAATTACAACGGTCTAGGCTTTTCTACTTTAATTTCCAAAAATCCAATTTCATATTTCTGGTATCCTACGTGACAAAAAAAATATTCGGCTAAATTTGAGCCTTCAATGGTTTCGATCACAAATAGTCAAACATAGATTATAAATAATCAACACAAAATTTTGAAAACAAATCAAAATGTTTTGAGGAATCCAGTTGGATCCCTCCAACCTGTTTCCCTGCATCCACAGACGTTAGCACAACAATTAAATACCAATTCCACTACGATGTGGAATATCGCGGTATATGGGATTTATATAATATCATTCGCTATTATGCGGCGCATAGCGTCTCATCCGCTATATAATGTAGGAAACAAATAACACCAAATACATATATAATACCAATTCCACTTCGATGTGGAATATCGCGTTATATGGGTTTAATATAATAACCTCCACTATTATGCAGCGCATAGGGTCTAAACTATTATAATTGATAATAAATCAAGCATCCAAGCACACCATCAATCAATTTTAAATTTAACTATTAAAATTAAATCAGCGATTGTGTGAGAAGATCTCAGCTTTTACTATGCATGCAATCCATTTTCCATTCTAGTTAGCTTCTCATGATATTTAAACCTTGTATAAACAATTATACAATTTATTAATACTCGAAATAAATCGAACAATCAATTTTCAATTTGGTAGTTTAATTATCCAATGATTTTATTAATTTAATTCTAAACCAAAATCCCCTTTTAGTATCTTAAGATAATTAAATAGATTAATTTTAAACCAATACTTTTAATTTCTAAACACATTCATTTTAACAATTTATTTTACTAAAATTTAAATTTAAAAACTGAATTTCCTTTTCAAATAATTTTGGATAACTAAAATAAATTGAATATGTTTATTAATTAAATTTATCTTCATAATATTTTTTTTTAAAATTAAACAGGTGGATTTAAAAATATGTATGTTTATTTATTTCATTTTAAAACTCTATTTATAGACTTTGAAAATCAAATTTTCTTTATATAAACTTTTATATCCCACAATCCTATATATGTATATATATAAATACTTTATCCTTTTCTTTGAAAATATCTATATAAATTTAAATATCTATATTTATTTATTTTTCAAACTTTACTTATATAAAATATTTCATGTTTTTAGTATTTTGAATTTATATATATAAACATGTATAAAAAAATCGTACCTCTTTGACAATCACAGCAAACCCTCAGCCACCACGATCCCACTTCGTCGCCAGTCGGCCCCTGCCCTAAAAATAGATGTCGAGCCCTAGACTTCATCCATTGCGAACACTATCACGATCCAAACTTACGCATACCTGTTCCCTTGGCGACACGCCTCGCCGCCTCGAACGCGACGCTCGAAATCGAGCCCAAAGTCGTCGCCTCATCTTCGTGGCATCGACGTCGCCCCATTTCGCCCACTTATGCCACGTAGCCGACGCCGGAACTCCCCCCCGAAATCGAACGTGCCTCCACGTAGAGACACCTCTGCTCCCCTTCCTCGCACATGCTTGCCTGATTCGAACGAGAGATTGATAAAATGGAGCTCGGCCATTTTTATTTTTTTCTCTCCCTTTCGATTTGATTGCTTCGGCTGTTTCCATTAGCTTGAATGAATTTGAATCTTTCGTTCTTTTTAATTTGCAGTTGGTTTTAGAAAAAGTGGAATTCGAACGATTTGGTTTTCAAATTGGAAAATAAGAAGAGCGGCCATTAATTCCCTTTGTTTTTTTTAAACGAGAAACTTTTGATTTTGCGTTTTATTATTATCCCCTTTTTTAGAAAAGAAAACGAACGCGTGCCCACTATTGTTGCCAAGTGTTTAAAAATAAATGCCAGGTGTTAGATAACGAGTGTAAAATTTGATTTTTGTGAAACATTATTATATTTAAATTCAAATTCAAATTCAAATTACTTTGATAAATGCAACCCAAAATTTTGATCTCCAATCGAGGCATGCCGTCATGCGTTTATAATGTTATACGCCTATTCCGAACGCAATGGAGGAGGTTCCGTGTCCAAATATGATCGTATGGAGAAGGTAGCTTTTCGGACCAGTTAAAATATCGAATTTTCGATAAAATTTTCAGCATGTTTGCTTATTGTACGGCCACACGACAACCCCAATTACTACGATAATTGAAATTCGATAATAATATAATATTACGGATCCAATGGGACTGGTTTCGTCGAATTCCGAGACTGTGCCTCAGAAGGCTATTTTTGAATATCGATTTAAACGATATATTTTAAAAACTGATTAAATCACTTTCAAATTAAATTCTGAAGCTTGCATTATCTTCAATATTGTCAATATGAATTTCCTAAGCTGCAATGGTCCTGCCTTTTCGCACGCTTTAAATCTACACACGTGCCAATTCGAACCATACGGAAGGGTGGATTGTTATGGGGTAAATAAGAAAAACAAGAAAGAAAAAAAGAAAGTAGAATCTCACAGCGGAAGGATAAAATATAATAATCAAATATACAGTTTATAAATTTGTTACAAAAACATTTGGTTATATTTATATAATATATATATCAGAGTTATACATACCAATAACAATGCAGCGGAACAATATGAGTGTAGTGCAATAATATAAATAATAATAATACAAATCTTCGTCTTCGTCCTCCAGAGCTAAATCTTCAAATCCTGAAACGCTCGGACTGACCCGAGCGAATTTGAAAAACAAAACACTCGAGTCAGAACAAAAAGATCTTATGTTAGTTAAATCAACAGGAATAAATATGAGTGCAATAACTCAAAAGATGTTCGGGATTTATATCTCTTAAGGATCCGTTAAACTATTTACTATGTAGTATACTTCGCTATAATAGTGTCTAATTGTAAAATAAACTTACTTTAAAATAGCGTTAAGGAGTGACCCAATATTTTCCTTAGCACAAATAATGTCAATAGTCTATACAGTGCCTGCATATCTCCTGATCGGGAGACTACGACAAGACACTCCATAGGTACGACACAAATAGAAACTCGTACAAGGCGCGATAGGGTAGGTGACATGGCACAACTAGGCAACGCCAGGGTAGATATACCAATTACGCTTCCGGGTCGGTGGTAACGCGTAGCGCGCAGCTACCGCCCACCTCGAACAAACTCCCCCAAATCAAAGAAATCAAAAATGAAGGTGGCCACCGAATCAATCCAAAGTATAATATCGAAGGGAAGTGTCTGATTAGAGGTGCTACCTCATTAACCCGTCGATCTCTCCTGTTTTAGCCACCTTATGCCAACTCACGGGAGTTGGGTCCACATATTTACCTTACAGGAAACGCCGCTACCAACCCACTTCATTCTGGAATTTCCACCGCGTACACGGTTGTTAAAGTGGTTTTCGGAGTTGGCAGAGAGTATGATAACTTCTGATCCCGGTCTCTTCAACAACCAAACGTTATTATAACACCGTAGTCTTTAAAACAGTTTATACTTTAAAACCAAAAAATAATTATCCATTTCAAAACCCATAAATACGATATTATTTCCATTCCCAAAACAACTCATTTTGATATTATTTTTATAAAACCCAAATCAATAATATCATTTTATTTCAGATATATTTCTTTTCCAAAATCATACTTCTTTAAAAAAATTAATATCTAGAAACTGGACATTTGAATTCTAACATTCAAAACATAGTACTTCCAAATTCATAGCTTTAAAACCATAACTTCTAAAACTTAAATGGTTTGGATATTCAACGGTATGTAAAATAGTTGATTTTATATTACTTTATAAAGTAAATAATTTCCACGGCTTTACAAATTTATTCATTTTAAATTAAGTCCAATCCATACATTTTAAGTTCACTTCAGTTTCCAAAACCACGTCAAATTTTATATATTTCAGGCTTTATGTATTACAGTGCCAAAATTTAAGATAGGAAATTATTATTCAACAATTAAATGTCCTATTATTTAGTTTTGAAATATCGCATACTAAATCCATAACCATTTAAATAAAACTCAAATTACCTATAACTAAATATTTCCTTTAATTCATTTATAATAGAAATATTCATTTAATTCAACTTGAATAAAATTTCAGTTTTCATATCTTACTTTAAAATTTCAAGCTATAAGTTCTACATCAACATATGGAGTTAAATTCTTAAATACGCTCAATTCCAATTAAATTCTAATTCACCTTCCAATCTTAATTGATTTAAACCATTAACTATATATACAAACAATGTCTTAACACGTATTTAACCACATAATATAAATATTCAAACTCCATTATTCAACTTATTCATTTTTATTTACCAGATTATACATAGCTTAAATTCAAAATTTAACAATATGTATATAATTATAAAATAATATTTACATAATATCAAAATTTAATATTTATTAAACCGTATCCTATCTAAACCATAGAAAGCATTTCAAAAAAAATCATTTTACACACACACACACACACACACACACACACACACACACACCGCGGTGCATGTATGAAAATTTTCTATCCTATGGTCAAGTGATATAGATATTTGTCATTTAAATCCGCAAAAAAATAAAAATGCAGTTGTATATCTTTTCAAACCGTAATCCCGAATGAAATGAAATGCATGATAACTTGCAGATTATAAAATATAGAACACATCATCCATTCACCAAACATCATTCATCAGCCATTTATTACAATCATCATCAAATTTGAACAAACGTCAATAAATAGCATATAAAAATATAATAGGTATCAACGAACAGTTTATATTCACTAATAAATTAATAACTGTTTAATTGGAAGTTTATATGCAAAAATAAATAAACTTAACGGTAAATTTATATGCAATAATAAAATTAAATAACAATTTACTTTAAATAAAATTCAATCTAACTGAGATGATGAATAAAATATGCCAAACAGTCATAAATAAGTTTCTACTCATATCATAAATCAATTTAACAAACATAAGAAATTTTAGATGTTGTGAGTGGGTTAAAACACTCTCCTTTGATTTTAGCCCATAAAAATCCAAACCGAAGCACAAAACTCAACAATCTCCAAAATCAACTAATTCAATTTCATGTTATCCGGAATTTAAATTTGAATCCAACAGAAGAAATCGCACGTGAATCAAAGTTTACATGCAAAAGATTCTCAAGTTACAAGAAATATTATTAAAATAAAAATTAGTAAGCGTTAAAAAAATATATATAAATAAACAAATTTTAATACTTACGTTTTCTCAAGATGAGGATTTAGGAAAAGATTGAAGAACAACTAAGATGAGGATATGAAGTGTACGAAAAATGAAAAAAATCATTATTATAAAAGAATGTTTTTGGAGTTGCAAGAAAAAGAGCTTTTGAATATGAGGTGTTAGGAGAAACAAAATGTAGAAGAAGAAATAAGGTGTAGGTTATTTATAATTAGGAAATGAATGTGGAGGGACAAAAATAAATGTCACGTTTTATTATTAAAGCTTCAGGCATTAATAATAGATAAGAGAATGTACGTAGGAATGGAAAAGTTTGCGAACGAAAGTAGATTTTTGTACGCATTTATATTTTTACCTACACATAATAAAATATTTATACTTACCTTAAAAATGAGAACGTTCAATTTTGTTTTCTCAAAATGATCTTTTATTTCCGTTAAAACACCCTTTTTGTTTAACAAAAAACGTACATTTCTTTTATTAAATTTATTAATTGCAATCAACGTTTCCTTTCTTTTTAATTGAAACATTTGAATTACATTAATTGCAGTTACTTAAATTTTAAAACACACAACTAAAATGGATAAAGAAATAGAACAATTGTTTATTTAAACACGTTTATAAATTTATTGTTTATAAACAAGAGTAATAAATAGATTATTTTCCTATTCTTGAAATCAGTCTGTAAGCTAAAACACAGTTCAAATAAACATATATTTCTTTCTTTAAAATCAATATTTTTGTTCTTATTTTAATAAAATTAAACGTACATTCACAGATGAAACATTCATTTTATTTGATGTAAATTTTTCTTTTTATTAAATCAAACTTTCCCTATAGTTTCACAAAACATATGCTGCTTTTATTTACACCTAATAATTTATAATTAGTATTCTCTCTCCTATTATCGTGTATTAAATTACAATATTTTGATAAAATTTTATTCCATCCGTTATATTGAACCAATAGTTATCTTATAATTGGAATTGACATAATTTCAAATATTACTTCAATAAACGTTAATGTAATAATTATTTTTATTATTACAATCGATTATCGGTTATATAATTTAAATATACTAACTAGATGGTTAATCTTAACATACTTGTTTTCATTAACGTTTCATTTTCACTTAAAAGCTATTAATAACCAGCCAAATGTTGCTATATGATTGAGACCTAATTCAATGCATTAATGAATGGGTAAATGATCAAAGTTTGCATTATTGCCACAATTTCATTAATATACATTAAGGTTTGTTAAGTTCTAATAGACTCCCATTTAAGTATTACAATAATTACTACCCTTGCTTCAACTTTCCAAAATTTATAAATTACAAATTCTATTTTCGATATTTCCATTTAATAGAATTTCCATTCTGTCATCAATCTAATTGCCCTATTATGGATAGTATTACATTATTGAATCAATTATCCATTTATGCGAGAGTTATTATTTGCCTACTCTTTTTACATTAACAATTATCATCTTATTCCAGTATCCAATTAATATAGAAATAAATTTCATCCACTTACAAATAAATGCAATTATTACATATTTCCTTTTGATTAATCTAACATTGATTTCTATAGATTGACTTGATTTAGTCGCCAAATACATACACACACACACACACACACACACACACAGACACATACATAAATTACATAACATCCACATTTCCTTTATGTTATTAATTATCAATAAAGAAACGTTTATTAATTTCAACAACATTGTAATTACTAATTACCTACATTGATTGTATATGTTTTCCATTATTATCATTCATTAGAATTCTATTCAACTTTCCATTTCTTGCAATAACTCATAGTTACAATTCACATTGGTTTGTATTTATTCCATCATACCTTCAGTTATAGCGTAAATTTCTCATTAATACACAATAAAGTTCATTTAATTTCAACTACTTCCAAGTTTCCATTTCTAAGTATTAACACGCTTTATATTAACAACTTCTAAACATGGTATTACTTTCCATATTAATGTAACCTTTATTTAATGTATTAACATTTATTTCAAATTCAAATTTCATCAACCAATTAGACATGTAACTTATAACTATTGCTTACAATCAAAATATTACACCCATTGTCATATTCTGAATGAAGTTAGCATTTAATTTCAGAATTTATCTAAATCTTACATTAAGACAATATTTAATTACCTTTATTAAAATTAAATCCCCAATTTATTTAATGAAAACAAATATTTTGACCTTTTCAGTTATTACAATTAATTGGGTTTGCGCAAATTAATAATTTATAAACTTACCTTTCCAAAAATATCATAATTTTACATTCCGTTACAAAATTTAATGCATTGATTTCATTTTTAAATAAACGCTTTCCTTTAAAAGCTTTCATTCCCAAACCATACTCCATTACTGCAGGACATTGATTTTGTTCAATTTACTATCTAATATTATTAATTCATTAAATAAATTCACTACTTACCCTTGTTTTCTTATATTCAATTCTTAGCCTACTATAACCATCTACATCACTTCAATTTATTTGTCATTTTATATCGACTGTTAATACTTAGCTTAAATTTCCATGGTTTCGTTTCACTTCCAACATTTGCTTCATTATTAATTATAAATCTTTATTTCTTTCAAAATTAAATTATCTAAATCTTATTAAAATGAAAAATTATACTAACGAAAATTACAGGTCGTTACATAAGCCATCAAATTATTTTTAACAGGCTCAAAATTAAAGATTTACAAATTTACCCAAATTTCTATAATTAAATTTGATAATTAAATTGCTAAATTCATAGTTAAAATTGAAAATCAAGCTTAAATTAACAATTCAGATATTTGAGATCAATTAAATATTTCAATTTCAAACGTTGAAAATTCTGGGTCGTCACAGGGGTACCATCCATCACAGTACCTAGCCCAGATTAGAGTACTGGGGACCACTGCTGATCCCCTGTAACACAAGACCGGAGCTATCCCTTACTGGATAGTCCGAATCAGATCACCCAGCAGTTGGGATCAGCAACCGCCAACACAGCAGAGATCAAAAGGGATTCTAGACGGGATAACCTTACCCTAATTAGGTGCTACCCACTTAGCCTTGCTGCACCTCCCCTGTTTTAGCTATTCCCGGTTGATGAGGCTTGAGGCTATGCGTTACCTTTTAAGAACACATTCACCAAAAGCGCTCATCTTTCTCCATTGATGATGGTCTGATAGCATTCGTCCATACAAGATGCCCTGGGTTTGGACAAACCAAATCACAGTCTTCATCGTCCTCACGGTCTTCATTCGCTACGTTCAAACAGGATTGAAGTGGTTATCGGATAATTAAATCCGATCTCGGTCTCTTCTAAACAATCAACATGTTTGCCACTATTGTTAGTCAGTTATTTAACTATCAATTTAAACAATCATTCAACCAATTATTTTATTTCCCATGAAATCTCTCGGTCTTATTAAATTTAGATTTTAAATAGATTAAATCACTTTATCCAAAATATCACTTAAAGCATTTAAAATAAAACTACATAAATTACTTTATTCAAAAAATAGTTATGAAATTCTATCATAATTTCCCAAGTGAAACCTAAGCCAAAAACTACCTTTTCAAATAAAACTATTATATAAAGTATAAATATTTAATAGTTATCCTTTAAATCACAATACCAATTTAACCTTTTAGAAATAATTAACCACTAAAATTTTCTTAATTACTATTTACTTTAACACTTTTAAAACAATTAAATAATAAATTTTTCCTAAAAGCAGTCTTTTAGAAACACCTTTAAAACTTCTAATTTATACTTCAAAATATTTCTTTTCAAATATAGTTAGCTTTTCAAGAGAATACACTTTCCACACCAATATAGCCCATCTAATCCTTTACAAACCTTCTTGATTTATGTCTAGTTTAACTTACGTCCCAATCCCATAAATATTCTTTCCCATACTTTTAAAAATAAAATCACTGTTTATTTTTAAAATGAATTACCATCTCCTTATAAATTCCCACCGTTAATTTGAAATCTCAAATAACCACAAATATTTACTTCACTTTATTTACAAACCTAGTTTGCAAATCCCAGTCTCATTTCCCTTTTAATCATTATTTCCAAAAAACTTAATCGATTTTCAAACCGATCCTCTGCATTAAACCCCCTTTAAAGTTCATTTCTCAATTTATCTAAATTTATCCATTAATTCCAGTTTTGGTCCTTTATTATGAGTTAAAACCTTATTTAAATCTGAAATATCAATTTCATACTCTATTTCCAAATTCTCCTTTTATTTTTGTCAACTCATTTAAATCTCGAATTTAAAAATAAATCCTTTAATTCTTAAAAAATATCACTTAAGTCTTCAAAACTCTTTTATTCCCATTTATTCAAAATCTCTATTTGCCATTCCCTGAAAGTTATTAAATAGGTTTTTGAAGTCAACTATTTACTTTTCTCAAATTCACCCTTTTTATATATTCAACTTCACTATAATTAGTTTACTTAAAAATTCCCTTTTTATTTTTCTTCAAAAATCCAATAATTAAATTTTTGATATTTTTAAATGCCAAAATATATCCAACAATATCTTAACACCCAATAAATTAAACTTTCCCAACATAATGTAATAACCCGCATATTTTACGATTGTATATTTAAATGATTTATTAAATATATCATCGTTAGTCGGACTAAAGTCTGAAATGCTACTTTCTTTAAACAATCAAATTAGGACTCGAAACCACTTCCATTGAGTTCAAAACGGCGTTTGCGACCTTTTTGAGTATAAATATCGATATGTTTGGAGTTGATTTGAATTTTGCTATTTTCTATTGGGCTTTGGGTTTGGGTTTCAGCCTATAACCCAACATAACATCCAAACTCCACCTCTCTCCTCTTCATTCATTTTTATTTCCTAACACTTTCAAGCTAAAATAAAACTGAGGGAAGAGAAAAGAAAACAAAATTCCTAAACCCTAATTTTGTTAGGAAATTCAAATTCAAGCTCCAAAATAAAAAAGGTTTAGGTAAGCATCCTCTTCATCTTCTCCATCTCAATCTCTCTTCAATTTACAGAAATTCCTAAACCCTAACTTATAAAATATTTGCTTATGGGCTTAGAATCAAGCTTCTTGGGTTGAAGTGAAGAGTGGTTGATCTTTCCTTTGTTTTGAAGCTTCTCGTTCGTTGTTTTTGGGTTTAAAGGTGCGTTTTTTAACTCACATCTATGTCTATAACTTTCATTGATATTAGGTATGAATTCCTAACATTTATTTATGTTCATTTGCTTTTGATTTGAATTGATTTGGTGAATTTTCCAATTTTGGTGTTTTGAAGTCAAAAACTTTAAAGATCCTATCTTGGATGTTTGAACATGTTAGGGTGTATCGAAGAGCCTATAAGGCTGGGTTGTCGCTTGGCATAAATCCCTAGTCTCCGTTGCTCGTCCGATCGCTTCCAAATCGATTTCGTCATAATTGGCCTAAGCTAATTTTTGCCATGCTGAACCAACTAGACGTTTGGTTGGAAATGTGACGCCCCACCTCTATACCCACGCTAGCCAAGAACATTACGGTGAATGCTGTCAACTAGCACGGAGAATAAGGCTGTTGAGGAGCGACCATCCGTGTAATTTCTTTGCGCGAGCACCGATATGTCAGATAGTATAACATGCAATGCTTTATCCAGAGGAAATCCGACATACCGACACAAACTCAAAGCTACTACACAGTGGCTATAAATATCTTCGGAAAAACAAATATAGGAATAAACATAACATAAATCAGTCACAGAAAATTCATATCACAAAGGCGGAATAAGATATGAATACTACACATAAAAGTATACATCAGAGTAGTGGTCAGAAAGATCCACAATATCACAAAAGAATAGTTACACGAACTACACAAAAGAATAAGTATACATTATGGAGTCTATATCTCTAATGTATATAACAAAAACTACTAATCTAAGTAGTCAACCAAAAGTCAGAGAAATCAATCCCAAGAGGGAAGTCAAGCTGAAGCACCTGTAACATCTCGGTCTGACCCGAGTATTATTTAATAAGAAAATAATAAACGGATCAGTCTAACTATAAATATCAAATGAAACGATATAGAATCAGAGTTATGACTAAACACATAATAATCACAAGGCCAAGCTATGATATATAAGTAGTTGATACTCAACAAGAGATTAATCAATATCACAAAATCTACACAAGAATCAAAGAAGTGTCATACTCTTTATTTCGTTCATCAAACCACAAATATTGACGATAATATCAATGTCAATCACAAAAGTCAATGACGCACAAATTCCAGAAGACTACACAAGAAATCCAGAAATCACTAAAGTCAATGACACACAAATTCACCAATGCACAAATATCGATAAGGCTTATCAATGGAAATCACGAAAAATTGGTGAAACACAAATTCTAGAAATCTACACAAGAAATCAAGAAATCACAATGGGGGGAGGCCTATCACAAACGGGAGCATAAAGCTCACCAACACGTGTATCACAAACGGAACGCTAATTCCATGGTCGCTAACCATAACAAATTGAGCCGAAGCTCCACAAACGGCCCGAAGACCATGGGTTGCTACCCCATCACAAATTAAGTCGAAACTCCACAAAACGGGGTTTAGTCTCCCTCGCAGACAAAGAGACATCGCACATTGCTAGTCTAAATCACAAAGATGATCGTCATGATCAATGAGAAGTGTCAATTACACTAAGCTAGTAAATATATGAGTTTAGCTTCATGTTCCATAACCACTTGCTTAACTTAAATATTTACGGACAAACTGTAGATTTCCACTATAAAATTGTCACAAGAGATTCAATCGAACAAGTCCAAGAATTAACCAACAAAGTGAACGCAAGCGTTTCATACCACTTGTTTTACTAAGTCATTTAATTGGATTTCTCATTCGAGTGAGGTAAAGGTTTATATATACTAATAGATTGGAAAACGGTTTTATAAACGAATTTGGAATTAAAATAGTATTGAAATCGTTTGAGGATAGAGTTTTGATATTTACTACTAGTATAGAAAACCTTTATATTTTAAAGTGACAAAACACAAAGAAGATTGTAGAAACAAATCAATCACAAAGATTCACATTCGAAAATGTGAATAAAATCCAAAGAAATCGATATAAAATCCATCAAAGTGGATATATCTAAAATTCCCAAAGTAAAGGTCATCAAAGTCGATAATAAATGACAACAACAAAAGGGAGATAACACGAATCGATTAAAGTTGGATATTCAAACGAATTAGCAAAATAGGCTAATCTGGCAAAAATCATCAGGTCGGTCGACCGGACCAGGGGGTCGGTCGACCGGACCCTGTTCCACAAAAATCCTCGGGAAGCAGGTCGATCGGCCGAACCCCTGTAGTCGGTCGACCGGACCCTAAAACAGAAAGTGCTTATGCACTTAGAAGCAGGTCGGTCGACCGGACCAGGGGGTCGGTCGGCCGAACCTGTTTCCAGCCTCATCCATGCCTATTACAAATGAGGTTCAATCTTGACCAAATTGCATTCGCACGAGCAACGGCGCTAAGGGTTTATGTCAATCGACTACCCGGCCCTATAAGCTCCTCGATGCATCACCAAAAACATGTTCAAACATCAAAGTTAGGATTTTTAATGAATTGAACTCAAAACACTAAAAATTGGATTATACACCAATCCAATCCAAACCAAAAGCAAATGCACACGAATAAGTGTTAGGAATTCATACCTAACATTCGAAGATAATTCATAGACTTAGATGTGAGATTAAAAATCTCACCTTTTCACAAAATCAAACAAGGAGAAGCTTGAAAGCAAATGGAGAATCAACCTCTCCTCAACACAACCCAAATGAGCTTGAATCTATGCTCAAAACAAGAACATTCCCAAAATTAGGTTTAGGAATTTCTGAAATTGGTAAGAGAATAAGTTGGAGAAGAAGAAGAGAAGCTTACCAATGGATTCTCCTTGAGTTTGGAGCTAGGAATTTGAAGTTGCAAGAGGAACTAGGGTTTTGGAGTTTTAATTTCCAATCTCTCCCACCATTAATGCTCTAAAACTGAAAAGAGAAAGAAGTGAGGGAGAATGGGGAGAAGTGGCTCAGATTCGGAGTATAAGTTAACATAGGGCTGAGCCCAAAAACCAAACCAAAAGTAAAAAGTAGCAAAAATCAACTTTCTCCAGACATATCGAAGCTTATACTCAAAAAGGTCGCAAACGGCATTTTAAACTCAATGGGAGGGGTCCCGAGTCCTAATTCGACCGTATGCAAAAAGTAGCTTTTCGTACTAAAATTCGACTAACGATAGAATATTTAAATAAAATATTTAAATATAAAATCGACAAATATGCGGGTTGTTACAGACTCCCCTCCTTAAAGAAATTGTGTCCTCGCAATATTTAAGAAGAGAACATAAAGTAACAACCATAAAAGCATATTCAACACAAAAGAAATTTGAAATAAAAGGTTCACCTTAAAGAGCACGGGAAGTAAGTCCGGATGTGTTCGCTCGATGTACTCTCTAGATTCCCAAGAACAATCCTTAGGATTTGAAGACCATTGAACTTTAACAAGCAGAACATCTTTATTTCGAAGTCGTTTGACCTCCGAAGCAATGATACGAATAGGATGTTGCTCATAAGTTAAATTAGGCGAAATTTCAATCTCTTCCACAACACCGGGCTCAAGAACAGAATCGGAATCTCGAAGACATTTCCGAAGTTGAGAAACGTGAAACACGTCATGCATAGCAGAAAACTGAGCCGGTAATAAAAGGCGATAAGCCATGGAACCAATATGTTCAATGATAGGAAATGGCCCAATATATCGAGGCGCCAATTTTCCCAATCGACTGAAACGTACAACACCTTTCATAGGTGAAACACGAATGAACACAAGATCTCCCTTAGAAAATTCTAACTTCCTTCTCCGGTTATCGGCATAGGATTTTTGTCTACTCTGGGCTTCTTTCATTCTATGTCAAATAAGTTCAATTTTCTCTGTGGAATCACGAATAAAATCTGGACCTAACACCAGCTTCTCACCGGCCTCAAGCCAACAAGAAGGAGATCGGCATGGCCTTCCGTAAAGTGCCTCGAAAGGTGCCATACCAATACTAGATTGGAAGCTCTTATTATAGGAAAATTCAACAAGTGAAATATGATCTTCCCAACTTCCACCGAAATCAAGCACACAAGCACGAAGAAGATCTTCAAGAGTTTGATTCACACGCTCCGTTTGTCCATCGGACTGAGGATGATAAGCGGTGCTAAAATTAAGCTTCGTTCCCAAAGCTTTTTGAAGACTCTTCCAAAATCCACTAGTAAACAATGGATCACGATCGCTAACAATTGAATTAGGAACACCATGTAATTTAACAATCTCTTTAACAAAGAGTTTGGCCAAAAGAGGAACGGTTTGGTTAGACCGAACGGGAATAAAATGGGCGGATTTAGTAAGTCTATCAACAATTACCCATAAGCTATCATGACCCGAACGAGAACGGGGAAGGCCATCTATAAAGTCCATGGAAATACTGTCCCACTTCCAAATTGGAATTTTCAAAGGTTGTAATAAC
The DNA here is from genome assembly GCA_030765085.1 of Allium cepa. Classification (NCBI taxonomy): domain Eukaryota; kingdom Viridiplantae; phylum Streptophyta; class Magnoliopsida; order Asparagales; family Amaryllidaceae; genus Allium; species Allium cepa. Next base: position 601,007,648 of record CM060945.1, on the reverse strand, counting down.
CCACCGGGCCTTTGATGTTCGACCTTAACGAGTTGGCAAGTCATGCAACGCTTAACGAAGTTAGCGATGTCAAGTTTCATTCCCTCCCAATAATAAAGTCGCTTCATATCCGCGTACATTTTACTACTACCGGGATGAATGGTAAATTTAGAAAAATGTGAATCTTCTAAAATATCTTTACGAAGATCACCAATATTTGGCACGACAAGTCTACCAAATTTCCGAATGCCGCCACGAGAATCGATATCAAAGTCTTTCAAACCTTCAATATCAATTTTATCCCTAATATTTTGGCCAAGAAGAGCCAAGTCGGGATCTAGCCCTTGAGCGTCAAGAATGCGGTCTAAAAGAGAAGGATGAGCCTCAAGGCTACATAAAACAAATGATGAGCATAAATCGAAAATGCGCTCTCGAATCTCACAAATAGATAAGATCTCGAGATCGTTCCATTCAGATATCATCATAGAAACAACAGCTTGTTGTTTACGGCTAAGAGCATCGGCGACACGATTACCCTTACCGGGAGTACAAAGAATATCAAGATCATACGGTGCAAGAAATTCGAGCCAACGTTGTTGACGCAAATTAAGTTCCTTTTGAGAGAATAAATACTTCAAGGATTTATGATCGGTATAAAGAACAAATTTCTCTCCTAAAAGATAATGATGCCAAATACGAAGGGCTAAAACAATAGCCGCAAGCTCTAAATCATGAGTGGCATATCTAGTCTCGGCTAGCTTCAATTGCCTAGAAGCATAAGCAATAACACGTTCTTTTTGCATAAGAACGGCACCCAAACCAACGCGACTAGCATCGGTATAAACAACGAAATCCTGATTCCCCTCGGGAATAACGAGAATAGGAGCATCAGAAAGAAGTTCTTTTAATCTTTGAAAAGAAGCTTCACATTTGTCCGACCAAATGTATTTAACACCTTTCTTCGTCAAGCTAGTGAGAGGTACGACAATCTTAGAAAAATCTTTGATAAAACGACGGCAATAGCCCGCCAATCCGAGAAAACTACGAATCTCTGTCACACTCTCCGGTCTCTTCCAATCTTGAATCGCTTCAATCTTTGAAGGATCCACGGAAATTCCGGATTCGGAAATAATGTGACCGAGAAACTTCACACGAGATTGCCAAAAGTGGCATTTAGAAAATTTTGCCTTTAATTGATTACTCCTAAGAGTTTTCAACACAATCCGAAGATGTTTTTCATGCTCCTCCTCGGTTTTAGAATACACAAGAATATCATCTATAAAGATGAGAACAAACCGGTCGAGAAAGTCTTTAAAAACTCTATTCATAAGGTCAACGAAATACGCCGGAGCATTCGTCAAACCAAATGGCATGACAAGCCATTCATAAGATCCATAACGAGTACGGAATGATGTCAAAGGAATACTATCCTCTGCAATACGAAGCTGATGAAATCCAGTAGCTAAGTCTAATTGCAAAAAGACTCTAGCACCACTAAGTTGATCAAATAGATCATCAATCCGAGGTAGAGGATATTTATTTTTGATAGTAAGATCATTAAGCTTGAGGTAGTCAATGCAAAGCCAAAGTGTACCATCGGATTTTTTCACAAAAATAGCCGAAGCTCCCCAAGGCGAGGAACTAGAGCGAATAAATTGCTTCGTCTCCAATTCAGATAATTGTTTACGCATCTCCTCATTTTCTTTATTGGACATACGATACGGAGGACGAGTGATAGGTTGAGCTCCAGGAATAAGATTAATTCTGAACTCAATTGCTCGCTTAGGTGGTAATCCTAAAACGGGCTCGAATAAGTCGAAAAATTCACGAACGACGTGAATAAGAGAAATAATATCACCCTCATCATCATCATCGTCATCATGAGGATTTAAAGAATACAAAGATGCAACCAAGCTGGAATCTGAATTTTTAAGATTAATAAAAATCTGCTTAACAGATTGAGGATGTCGAAGACGAATAGTCCGCTCAGGACAGAGGATATGGGCTTCATAACGGTTAAGCCAATCCATTCTCAAAATCATTCCAAAGCCTAAATAACGAATGACATGCAAGTCGGCAAGGAAAGAAAAATCACACAAAATAATTTCGACATCTTTACACAATAAACTGATTATTGCGGATCCACCAACCGGATTCGCAATTCTCAAAGAAGTCACTAAACACAAAACATCCAAGGAAAAAGTATCAACAAGCTCTTTTGATATAAAAGAATGGGACGCACCCGTATCAAAGAGAACTCGAATAGGATGATCACGAAATAAAATAATTCCATCCAGAATAGAATGAGAAATACCTTAGCCACGAGATGTGTTGCCAGGGGCTTGAGCAACATTAAGCTTTCCCTCTTTCTTGCCTTGAAGTTTGGGGCACGAAGATATAACATGACCGGGAACTTTGCAGTAGCGACAAGAAAGAGAATTTGGGCACTTGTTCGCATAATGGTCCTTCGAACCACAATTATAGCATTCCCCACGACCAAAGGAAGAAGTATTTGCCACGGAGGTTGCGTGCTTCCCTTTCTTATTGGGATAAGGGCCTTTGAATTTGTTTGGCCTCTTCTTGTTGTTGAAGTTTGGTTTGGATCCCACCACTTCAACATCTTTCTCCCTATCCGCCTCTTCAAGACGAAGAGCGATATCAACGAGTTGGTCGAAAGAAACTTCTAATTTTAGAAGTAATGGCTTCTTGAGACTTTTGTTTAAGCCATAGACGAATCTCTGGTTCTTCATTAAAGGGGTGTTGATGTATTCAACCCCCTATTTAGAAAGCGACTCGAAGGAGGCGACGTAATCAGTCACGGAGGACTCACCTTGAACAAGGTCTATAAATCGTCGAGCCAATGTCACTTTCTCTGCTTCCGGTACAAATTTCAACTCGAAGCGTTCTCGCAATTTCTCCCAGGTGAGATCCGCTTCATTAATCTCAGAAATAAGAAGCTCGTACCAGTCCAATGCACTTTCTCGCAGCATACTTGAGGCCACCTGAACTCGGTGAAGGTCAATAAGATTCATGCGAGAAAAGATTCGATTGCATGACCTTAGCCAAGCCTGCACTTCAATAACAGTTTTGGAACCTTTGAATGGCTCCCCACCCAAATTAGTGTAATCTCTACACAAGCGTGCAAATCCCGACTTTGGGTGAGTAGGTTCCGGGTTAGCTCCGGCTGCTTGAGCATTGGTCACTAAATCAAGAAGCTGTTGAGCAGTCATAAAAACTCCATTTTGGGGTGGAGTTCTAGATGGTACGACTCTAGGACGGCCTGGTCTAGACATTTCTCTTCCTTTAGAAAGAAAGAAGAAGAAGAAAAAGGTTATTCACCAAATTGAATATCAAGCAATCTTGATAGTCAAAACAAGGAATCATAAGGAAAATAGGACGAATCAGTACGAAGACTCGAATTAAATCCTAAAGCATGACTCCTAAGAAAGACTTAGGACGATGATCCTTGTTATAATATTCCATATTGTTCCGAAGTTTGGCTTTGATACCAAGCTGTGACGCCCCACCTCTATACCCACGCTAGTCAAGAACATTACGGTGAATGCTGTCAACTAGCACGGAGAATAAGGCTGTTGAGGAGCGACCATCCGTGTAATTTCTTCGTGCGAGCATCGATATGTCAGATAGTATAACATGCAATGCTTTATCCGGAGGAAATCCGACATACCGACACAAACTCAAAGCTACTACACAGTAGCTATAAATATCTTCGGAAAAACAAATATAGGAATAAAAATAACATAAATCAGTCACAGAAAATTCATATCACAAAGGCGGAATAAGATATGAATACTACACATAAAAGTGTACATCAGAGTAGTGGTCAGAAAGATCCACAATATAACAAAAGAATAGTTACACGAACTACACAAAAGAATAAGTATACATTATGGAGTCTATATCTCTAATGTATACAACAAAAACTACTAATCTAAGTAGTCAACCAAAAGTCAGAGAAATCAATCCCAAGAGAGAAGTCAAGCTGAAGCACCTGTAACATCTCGGTCTGACCCGAGTATTATTTAATAAGAAAATAATAAACGGATCAGTCTAACTATAAATATCAGATGAAACGATATAGAATCAGAGTTATGACTAAACACATAATAATCACAAGGCCAAGCTGTGATATATAAGTAGTTGATAATCAACAAGAGATTAATCAATATCACAAAATCTACACAAGAATCAAAGAAGTGTCATACTCATTATTTCGTTCATCAAACCACAAATATTGACGATAATATCAATGTCAATCACAAAAGTCAATGACGCACAAATTCCAGAAGACTACACAAGAAATCCAGAAATTACTAAAGTCAATGACACACATATTCACCAATGCACAAATATCGATAAGGCTTATCAATGGAAATCACGAAAAATTGGTGGAACACAAATTCTAGAAATCTACACAAGAAATGCAGAAATCACAAATGGGGGGAGGCCTATCACAAACGGGAGCATAAAGCTCACCAACACGTGTATCACAAACGGAACGCTAATTCCATGGTCGCTAACCATCACAAATTGAGCCAAAGCTCCACAAACGGCCCGAAGACCATGGGTTGCTACCCCATCACAAATTGAGTCGAAACTCCACAAAACGGGGTTTAGTCTCCCTCGCAGACAAAGAGACGTTGCACATTGCTAGTCTAAATCACAAAGATGATCGTCATGATCAACGAGAAGTGTCAATTACACTAAGCTAGTAAATATATGAGTTTAGCTTCATGTCCCATAACCACTTGCTTAACTTAAATATTTACGAACAAACTGTAGATTTCCACTATAAAATTGTCACAAGAGATTCAATCGAACAAGTCTAAGAATTAACCAACAAAGTGAACGCAAGCGTTTCATACCACTTGTTTTACTAAGTCATTTAATTGGATTTCTCACTCGAGTGAGGTAAAGGTTTATATATACTAATAGATTGGAAAATAGTTTTATAAACGAATTTGGTATTAAAATAGTATTGAAATCGTTTGAGGAAAGAGTTTTGATATTTACTACTAGTATAGAAAACCTTTATATTTTAAAGTGACAAAACACAAAGAAGATTGTAGAAACAATCAATCATAAAGATTCACATTCGACAATGTGAATAAAATCCAAAGAAATCGATATAAAATCCATCAAAGTGGATATATCTAAAATTCCCAAAGAAAAGGTCATCAAAGTCGACAATAAATGACAACAACAAAAGGGAGATAACACGAATCGATTAAAGTTGGATATTCAAACGGATTAGCAAAATAGGCTAATCTGGCAAAAATCATCGGGTCGGTCGACCGGACCAGGGGGTCGGTCGACCGGACCCTGTTCCACAAAAATCCTCGGGAAGCTGGTCGGTCGGCCGAACCCCTATAGTCGGTCGACCGGACCCTAAAACAGAAAGTGCTTATGCACTTAGAAGCAGGTCGGTCGACCGGACCAGGGGGTCGGTCGGACGAACCTGTTTCCAGCCGCATCCATGCCTATTACAAATGAGGTTCAATCTCGACCAAATTGCATTCGCACGAGCAACGGCGCTAAGGGTTTATGTCAATCGACTACCCGGCCCTATAAGCTCCTCGATGCATCACCAAAAACATGTTCAAACATCAAAGTTAGGATTTTTAATGAATTGAACTGAAAACACTAAAAATTGGATTATACACCAATCCAATCCAAACCAAAAGCAAATGCACACGAATAAGTGTTAGGAATTCATACCTAACATTCCAAGATAATTCATAGACTTAGATGTGAGATTAAAAATCTCACCTTTTCACAAAATCAAACAAGGAGAAGCTTGAAAGCAAATGGAGAATCAACCTCTCTTCAACACAACCCAAATGAGCTTGAATATATGCTCAAAACAAGAACATTCCCAAAATTAGGTTAAGGAATTTCTGAAATTGGTAAGAGAATAAGTTGGAGAAGAAGAAGAGAAGCTTACCAATGGGTTCTTATTGAGTTTGGAGCTAGGAATTTGAAGTTGCAAGAGGAACTAGGGTTTTGGAGTTTTAATTTCCAATCTCTCCCACCATTAATGCTCTAAAACCGAAAAGAGAAAGAAGTGAGGGAGAATGGGGAGAAGTGGCTCAGATTTGGAGTATAAGTTAACATAGGGCTGAGCCCAAAAACAAAACCCAAAGTAAAAAGTAGCAAAAATCAACTTTCTCCAAACATATCGAAGCTTATACTAAAAAGGGTAACAAACGGCATTTTAAACTCAATCGGAGGGGTCCCAAGTGCTAATTCGACCGTATGCAAAAAGTAGCTTTTCGGACTAAAATCCGACTAACGATAGAATATTTAAATAAAATATTTAAATATAAAATCGACAAATATGCAGGTTGTTACAGGAAATTTCAGACGTCTGGTTATGGTCCCTGGAGAAATTATATAGGGAACATAGAAAAAAATGTTAGAGACAAATTCCAGACGTTCGATTTATTGGTTCAGACGTTTGGTTAGGGTTCCGACGTTTGCTTTGTAATTTCAGATGTCTGGGGCTTTTCTAGATTATTTCCAGAACCAAAATCTAGATGTCGGGTTGAACATCCAGATGTTATGAACTATTCAGTTTTGCCTACTTACCTATTTTTTTGAGCGAATTTCCAGTTTATCGATTTTTGTTGATCCGATTAGTTGTTACCACTTTTATAGACTTTGATGCCTTTTTTTTGGATTTTTGGGAATATCCATTTTGATGGATTTGGTATCGATTTCTTTGGATTTGATTAATGTCTTCTAATGTGAATTTTTGGTGCTGAAATTTTTTACAGTCGTTTTCTGTGATTTATCACTTTAAAATACAAATATTTCTATGTTAATAGTAAATATTCAAACTCTTTCATCAAAACAATTCAACATTTACTTTCAATACCAAGCACGCTTTTAAATTCGTTTTTCGATCTATTAGTATATACAAACCTTTACCTCATTTGTGTGAGAAATCTAATTAGACGACTTAGTAAAACAAGTGGTATGAAACATTTGCGTTTTCCTTGTCGGTTAATTCTTGGACTTGTTCGATTAAAATCTTGTGACAATTTTCGAGTGGAAATCTATAGTTTGTTCGTGAATATTTAAGTTAAATCAGTGTTTATGGGACATGAATCTAAACTCCTTTATTTACTAGCTTTGTGTAATTCACACTTTTATTAATCAATGGTGGTCATTTTATGGTTTAGATCAGTGATAGGCGATGTCTCTTTGTCCACGTGGGGGACTGTACCTCGTTTTAATGATCTTCGTCTCATTTCTTTTACAGGCTAATGACTTATGGGTTCTTTGGTGTTTCTACTCACTTTTATGGGCTAGCGACCCATGGTCTTTGGACCGTTTATGGAGCAATCGACTGGATAAGTCGGAGCGTGGGGCATATCTTTCTAGGAGCATCGATGTTCCTTTATGCATGGGGCATATCTTTCTAGGTGCATCGATGTTCTTTTATGCATAGGGCGTATCTTTCTAGGTGCGTCGATGTTCGGTTTATGGAATCGTTTTCCGTTTGTGATACACGCGTTGCTGAGTTTTCATGCTCCCGTTTGTGATAGGCCTCATCCTTTGTGATTTCTGGATTTCTAATTGATGATTTCTAGAATTTGTGTTTCAACAATTTTTGTGATTTACATTGATAATTTTTATCAATATTTATTGTTTGGTGAATATGCTAAAGAATATGACATTCTTTTCGGTGCTTGAGATTCTTAAGATATAGTATGGTTTTTGTTGTTATTTAATGTATACTTGTTACAGTATGGCATTATTATTATCATACATTTTTGTCATATCTCTTATTCTATCTCATTTTCATATGATATTCATAGCTAGACTGATCCGTTTATTATTTTCTTCTTAAATAATACTCTGGTCAGACCGAGGTATTTCAGGTGCTTCTACTTAATTTCTTATCTGGGTCTATCATCTAACTTTTGGCTAACTACTTAAGCATAGTAGTTTTTGTTATTATACATTAGAGATGGAGACTCCATGATGTATATATATTCTTTTGTCTTGCACTTGTACCTATTCTTTTGTGATGTAGTGGATCTTATATGACCACTACTTTGATGTACACTTCTGTGTGTTATATTCATATCTCTTTCCGCCTTTGCGATTTGATTATCTGTGACTGATTTGTGTTATGCTTATTTTATATTTTTTTCCGAAGACCACATAGCCACTGTGTAGTAGTTTTGAGTTTGTATCGGTATGTCGTATTTCCTCTTGTAATGAAATCCATGTAATGTAATCTGCCATAACGGTACTTGCACAAAGCAATTACACGGATGGTCGCTTTTCAACAGCCTTATTCTTCGCGCTAGTCGACGACATTACCCCGTAGTGTCCTTGGCTAGTGTGAGTATAGAGGTGGGGGGTCAGAGCATGGTATGAGAGCCAAACTTCAGAACAATATAGAATATTATAGCAAGGATCATCATCCTAAGTCTTTCTTAGGAATCGTGCCTTAGGATTTATCCGAGTCTTAGGACCCGTACTATCCTAATTTCTTTTGTGATTCCTTATTTTATCAATCAAGTTTGTTTGATATTCATTCTAAGAATAACTTTTTCCTCTTCTTTCTTTCTTTCATAAAGAATAGAAATGGTTAGACCTGGCCGTCTGTGACGCCCCACCTCTATACCCACGCTAGCCAAGAACACTACGGTGTAGTGCTGTCAACTAGCGCGGAGAATAAGGCTGTTGAGGAGCGACCATCCGTGTAATTTCTTATCACACGGTGGCTATAAAATAATCTTCGAAAACAAATATAGAAGTAAGCATAACATGCGAATCAATCACAGATATCCATATCACAAAGGCGGAAGGAGATATGAATATATATCACATAAAAGTGTACATCAGAGTAGTGGTCTAAAAAGATCCACGATAATACAAAAGAATAGCAACGCGTGCAATACAAAAGAATACAACTATGAGTCTATATCTCAAGTGTAAACAACAAAAGCTGCTAATCTAAACAAGTAGCCAAAAGTCTGAGTAGTGAATCACTGGGGGAGGAGTCAAGCAGTAGCACCTGTAACATCTTGGTCTGACCCGAGTATTATTTATAAGAAAATAATAATCGGATCAGTCTAGCTATAAATATCAGATGGCATGATATAAAATAAAAGATATGGCATAAACATAAAATATCCATACTGACATACTACTATAAGTATGCAAATAATGATCAACAGGAGATCAACCGATAAGAGATAAATCAATATCACAAGAATCTTCTCAAAGATCCAAAGAGGGCATCATACCCTAAACTTGTACTCATGACAAGTCAAAGAGATAAATTCCAGAAATCAACACAAGAAATCCAGAAATCATAAAAAAGGGAAAGAGGCCTATCACATGACGGTCCGAAGACCATGGGGAGCTACCCCATATGGATGAGTCTGAGTCACCCGAATGAGGTCAAGGCTAACCAAAAAGCAAAAAGGTATGTGTGAGTGGAATCACACAAGTGGTGTCTAGCCTAACCTTGCAATGAAAGAGACATCGCGCAATTGCTAGTCTAATTCATAAAGCGATCATTAAGATCAACGAGAAGTGTCAATTACACTAAACTAGTAAATATAGAAGTTTAGCTTCATGTCCCATAACCACTTGCTTAACTTAAATATTTACGAACAAACTGTAAATCTTCACTAATAAAATTGTCACAAGAGGTTCAATCGAACAAGTCCAAGAATTAACCGACGAAGTGAACGCAAGCGTTTCATACCACTTGTTTTACTAAGTCGTTTAATTAGATTTCTCATCCGAGTGAGGTAAAGGCTTGTATATACTAATAGATTGGAAAACGGTTTAAGAAAAGAGCTTTGTTATTAAAAATAGAGTTGAAATCATTTTGTTGAAAGAGTTTTGATATTTACTACTAGTTTTGAAACCTTTATATTTTAAAGTGACAAATCACAGAAGCGATTGTAGAAACAATCAATCACAAAGGTCACATTCGAAGATGTGATAAAAATCCAAGGAAATCAGCTCAGCAAGTTCTGTTGTATATTTTTCAAATAAGATCCCCTACGGAGGGGGGGGTCCAGGGGGGTGGCAACCCCCCAAGGTGGGGGTGCGGGGGCAACGCCACCGCTTACGGGGTTCGACCTACCCGGTCAGGTCGCGGGGGTCCAGGGGGCAGCGCCCCCGGCGGGGTGCGGGGCAGCGCCCCGACCAAAACGGTACGACCTAAGTGAAGACAAGCGGCCTACGACCTAAAGCAAAATGAGGTCTGACGACCTAAGGGTTCATGCGACCTAACACAATGGCCGAGCGACCTAAAGGAGACGCGACCTAAAAGAGGCGCGACCTAAAGGAGACGCGACCTAAAAGAGGCGCGACCTAAAGGTGACGCGACCTAAATTAGGCGCGACCTAAAGGAGACGCGACCTAAAAGAGGCGCGAGCTAAAGGAGACGCGACCTAAAAGATCGCGACCTAGTGACCTAACGGTTTAAGGGTCTTGCGACCTAACTGGAAACAAGGTCCAAACGACCTAACGACTTAAAGTGAAACGTGGCTGAGCGATATAAGGTCGGAGACGACCTACGACTTAACTCCGTGTGAGCGACCTACGACCTATGGTTGCTACGACCTAACGAGTTCCAATAGTGAAGGCTTAAGGTCTAACGACCTAAGGGGTACGACCTAAGGTCTTACGACCTAAGGTGTTGAGGTTGGACGACCTAACCAAATTGCATAGGCCATACGAGCTAAGGCCTAACGACCTAACTCCGAACGAGCTATACGCGAGTGACCTAGGGCGCTAACTCGCAAACGACCTAACGTTAACTCGCGAACGACCTAACTCCAGACGCGCCTTTTCAACGCGTGCGAGCTGAAGACCTGCCGACCTACGACCTAACTCCAAGCGACCTAAGGCCTAACGACCTATAGTGGACGAATGGGCTAAGGCCAGAAACGACCCAAATGAAGGTGACGACTTTTCCACGCGAACGACCTATAGATGCTGGGCGACCTAAGGGGGACAGAGCGACCTAAGCCAGAAATTCACCCCAAAACACTAAAAAGTGGAGTTTTTCGCCAATCCAATCCAAACCAAATGCAAATGTGCATGCAAACATGATAGGGATGCATTTCCAATAGCCCAAGATAGATATAGACTAGAATTGTGAGATAAAAATCTCACCTTTGCTCCAAAACCCAATGAAAATGAAGAACAAAGCTTGAAGGCAAATGGAGAAGCAACCACAAGCTTGAATCCGATGTCTTCTTCTTGAATTTGGAGTTGCAATAAAACAAAGACTTTGGAGTTTTAATTTCTCATTCCATTCACCATTTTTGTTGAAGCTTTAGTGTTAGGAAATGAAATGAAGCAATGAAGAAGAAGGGGGGTGGAACTTGGGCCTAATGGGCTAAAAGTCCAAACCAAAGGCTCGAGTGAAAAAGTGGTGAAATTCCACTAACCCCAAACATATCAATGTTTATACTTAGAAGATTGCAATCGACATTTCGAACTCAATGGAAGTGGTCTCGAGTCCTAATTTGACCGTTTGCAAAAAGTAGCTTCGGACCAAAATCCGATTAACGATAAAATATTTAAATAAAATATTTAAATATAAAAATCGATAAATATGCGGGTTGTTACAAACTCCCCTCCTTAAAGAAATTGCGTCCTCGCAATATATAAGGTGGAAATAAGAAGTAACAACCATAAAAGCATATTAATACTAAAGAAATTTGATATTAGAAGTTCACCTCAAAGAGCAGGAGTAAGCAAGTCCGGATGTGTTCGCTCGATGAATTCTCTGGATTCCCAAGAGCAATCCTTAGGATTTGTGGACCATTGAACCCTCACAAGCAGAACATCTTTATTTCGAAGCCGTTTACCCTCCGAAGCGATAATTCGAATAGGATGCTGCTCATAAGTTAAATTCAGCGAAACTTCAATTTCTTCCACAACAGTAGGCTCAAGAATGGAATCGGAATCCCGAAGGCATTTCCGTAATTGAGAAACGTGAAACATGTTGTGCATAGCAGAAAACTGAGTCGGTAATGCAAGGCGACAAGCCATGGAATCTATACGTACGGTGATAGGGAATGACCCAATATATTGAGGCGCTAATCTTTCCCTATCAACGGGAACGTACAACACCTATCATAGGTGAAACACGAGTAAAATTCTGGACCTAAAACCAGCTTCTCACCGACCTAAAGCCAACAAGAAGGAGATTGGCATAGCATTCCCTAGAGTGCCTCGAAGAATGCCATACCAATACTAGATTGGAAACTATGATTATAGTTAAATTCAATAAGAGAAATATGATTTTCCCAACTTCCACAAAAATCAAGCACACAACACGAAGAAGGTCTTCCAGAGTTTGGTTCACACGCTCTACTTGTCCATCGGACTGGGGTAATAAGCGGTGCTTAAATTAAGCTTCGTTTCTAAAGCTTTTTGAAGACACTTCCAAAAATCCACTAGTAAACAATGGATCACTATCGCTATCGATAGAAGTAGGAACTCCATGTAATTTAACATCTCCTTTAACAAAGAGTTTGGGCCAAAAGAGGAACGGTTCGGTTAATCCGAACGGGGAATAAAATGGACGGATTTAGTAAGTCCATTTACTATAACCCATAAGTTATCATGACCCGAACGGGAACGGGGAAAGACATCTATAAAATCCATGGGGATTTGGTCTTACTTCCAAATTGGAATTTCTAAAGGTTGCATTAATCCACCAGGCCTTTAGTGTAGGGCCATGACAAGATGGCGAGTCATACAACACTTAACAAAGTTAGCGATATCAGATTTCATTCACTCCAAATAATAAAGTCGCTTCATATCTACGTACACTTTACTACTTCTAGGATGAATGGTAATTTTGGAACAATGTGAATCTTCTAAAATATATTGACGAAGATCACAAATATTTGGTACGATAAGTCTACCAAACTTTTAAAGGTCGCCACGAAAATCAATATCGAAGTCTTTCTAACTTTCAATAATAATTTTATCCCTACAACAATTGCTAAGAAAAGCCAATTCAGAATCTAGCCCTTCGAGCTACAAGGATGCAGTCTAAAAAGAATAAAGAACCTCTAGACTACATAAAACAAGGGATGCATATAAATCGGATTTCGCGATCTCGAATCTCTCAAGTGAATAGAGTCTCGAGATCGTTCCTTTCGGATATCACCATAGAAAACAACTACTTGTTGCTTACGACTAGTGCATTGGCAACAAGATTTCCCCTTTCAGGGAGTATATAGAATATCAAGATCATAAGATGCAAGAAATTCGAGCCAACATGGTTGACGCAACTTAATTATGAGAAATAGATATCCCAATGATTTATAATTGAGGTAGAGAACAAATTTCTCCACCAAAGACGATGATGCCAAATATTGAAAGCAAAATCAATAGCCGCGAGTACCAGATCATAAGTGGCATTCCTAGTCTCGATCGGCTTTAAAGATTTAGAAGCAAAAGTGATTGCACGTTCTCTTCGGGAATCACAAGAATAAGAATATTGAAAAGAAGGAATTTTGTCCTCTTTCCCAAAAAGCTAAAACTTTAAAAATCACAATTACCTTTATAGAAAAATTTATAATTTACAAGTCAATTTATTGTGTCTGATTGTCTCATCAAAGCGTTTAGGAAATCCCTATCGATAGCGTTGATCAAGTGCATCGACCAGAAATCTTAAAACACTAAATGGGCAATACAACACAAAATTATTTTCTTCTTAAAAAGATTTGCAAAATTTTAAATTTCTATTCTCATTCAAAATTAATAAATATAAGATTGGAATTATTTGAGATATTCATAGAATACTCAATTTATAAAATGGATGAAATAGACTGGATAAATTGAATGACACAATATGTCATTCATATAAATCGTAATGAGTGCGGAATGCGGTATGTGGAAGGCTAACTTCCGCAACTCGTAGTGATTGAAATTCGGTGGCAAGGTCAAACTAAAAAGACCTTAACACCACTTAAGAGGTTGCTTAGGTAATGATCCTAAGACAAACTCAAAAATATCGGAGAATTCTCAACCGATATGAATGAGAGAGATATCTCTTTATTCAACATGTGAGCTTAAAGAATAAAATGATGCCATCGATTTGAAATCGAAATCACAAAGGAAAAATATGAATCTGCTTAACAGATTGAAAATGTCGAAAAAGGAATTGTCCATTCGGAACAATTGGATATGGGCTTCAAAGTGATTAAGCCAATCCTTTCACGCAAATCAATTCCGAAACCTAAGCAATGCACAATACGCAAATCGGTTCGGAAAGAAAAATCACATGTAATAATTTCGACATCAATAATAAGAAAATTGAGTGTTGCGAATCCTCTGATTCGGATTCACAATCCTCAAAGAAGTCATCAAGCCCAAAATATAAAAATAAAGAGAATCAACAAGTTCTTCTGATAAATAAAAATGATGAGGGAAACCCATATCAAAAAGAACTCGAATCGGATAATCGCAAACAAATGAAATCAAGGATTAAATAAGGAATACCTTGACCCAGAGAAGTTTCGTTAGAAGCTTTTAGCTTTCCTTCTCTCTTACTAGGTCGTGTGGGACATGTAGACAAGTAATGGCCCGAGCCCTTGCAATAGCGGCAATAGAGGGGTTCCGGGCACTTGGTTACATAATGGTCCGAGGAACCACAATTGTAGCATCGTTTACGACTAGAGGTAGATGGCTTGGCTACCGAAGTTTCTGGTCCCACCTTCTTCTTACTTAGAAGTATGGGGCAGACAGAAATATGATGACTGGAATCTTTGCAGTAACGACAAAAGAGTGGTTCCGGACACTCCTTCGCATAGTCGTCCCTAGAACCACAGTTGTAGCATTTTCCACAATTAAGGATTGGAGTCTTTGCTCCAAAAATTGGTTGCTTCACCTTCTTATCGGGATGAGGGCTTTTGAATTTAATACGCCTCTTCTTGGAAATCCCAATATCACTATCAATTCCTTTATCAGCCTCTTCCTCTTGTAGAGTGATATCTACAAGCTGGTCGAAAGGAACTTCTAGTTTCAAAGGTAAGATCTTTGTGGTATTCTTACTCAAAGCACAGATAAACTCTTGATTCTTTACAAGATCCAAAAGTTGTTGGGCAGACATGAATGCGCCATCCAGAGAAGGACTACTGGATTGACCAGCGCTAGGACTGCTAGAACTAACCATTTCTCTTCCTTAAGAAAGAAAGAAGGAAGAAGAAGAAGGTTATTCACAAAATGAATATCAAGCAATCTTGATAGGTAAAACAAGGAATCATAAAGAAAATAGGATGAATCGGTACGAAGACTCGAATTAAATCCTAAGGCACAACTCCTAAGAAAGACTTAGGACATGATCCTTGCTAGATTATTCTACATTGTTCCGAAGTTTGGCTCTGATACCAAGCTGTGACGCCCCACCTCTATACCCACGCTAGCCAAGAACACTACGGTGTAGTGCTGTCAACTAGCGCGGAGAATAAGGCTGTTGAGGAGCGACCATCCGTGTAATTTCTTATCACACGGTGGCTATAAAATAATCTTCGGAAACAAATATAGAAGTAAGCATAACATGCGAATCAATCACAGATATCCATATCACAAAGGCAGAAGGAGATATGAATATATATCACATAAAAGTGTACATCAAAGTAGTGGTCTAAAAAGATCCACGATAATACAAAAGAATAGCAACGCGTGCAATACAAAAGAATACAACTATGAGTCTATATCTCAAGTGTAAACAACAAAAGCTGCTAATCTAAACAAGTAGCCAAAAGTTTGAGTAGTGAATCACTGGGGGAGGAGTCAAGCAGTAGCACCTGTAACATCTCGGTCTGACCCGAGTATTATTTATAAGAAAATAATAATCGGATCAGTCTAGCTATAAATATCAGATGGCATGATATAAAATAAAAGATATGGCATAAACATAAAATATCCATACTGACATACTACTATAAGTATGCAAACAATGATCAACAGGAGATCAACCGATAAGAGATAAATCAGTATCACAAGAATTTCTCAAAGATCCAAAGAGGGCATCATACCCTAAACTTGTACTCATGACAAGTCAAAGAGATAAATTCCAGAAATCAACACAAGAAATCCAGAAATCATAAAAAAGGGAAAGAGGCCTATCACATGACGGTCCGAAGACCATGGGGAGCTACCCCATATGGATGAGTCTAAGTCACCCGAATGAGGTCAAGGCTAACCAAAAAGCAAAAAGGTATGTGTGAGTGGAATCACACAAGTGGTGTCTAGCCTAACCTTGCAATGAAAGAGACGTCGCGCAATTGCTAGTCTAATTCATAAAGCGATCATCAAGATCAACGAGAAGTGTCAATTACACTAAGCTAGTAAATATAGAAGTTTAGCTTCATGTCCCATAACCAATTGCTTAACTTAAATATTTACGAACAAACTGTAAATCTTCACTAATAAAATTGTCACAAGAGGTTCAATCGAACAAGTCCAAGAATTAACCGACGAAGTGAACGCAAGCGTTTCATACCACTTGTTTTACTAAGTCGTTTAATTAGATTTCTCATCCGAGTGAGGTAAAGGCTTGTATATACTAATAGATTGGAAAACGGTTTAAGAAAAGAGCTTTGTTATTAAAAATAGAGTTGAAATCATTTTGTTGAAAGAGTTTTGATATTTACTACTAGTTTTGAAACCTTTATATTTTAAAGTGACAAATCACAGAAGCGATTGTAGAAACAATCAATCACAAAGGTCACATTCGAAGATGTGATAAAAATCCAAGGAAATCAGCTCAGCAAGTTCTGTTGTATATTTTTCAGAATCAAGATTTAACAAATTATGTAGTAAATATACCAAAGAGAGGGAATTATTAGTTTAGAGGGATATACCGCCTTAGGAGATTATTTTGATCCATTGACAAAATATATGACAACAATATAGATTATATAATTCATTCATAGCTATAGATTTCTAACATATTCTAACAGTTCCTCCTATATCAAACCAGTATAAGAATTCAATACATGGGATTTACTGCTAATCATAAAATCTTCAGACATTAATGGGGATGTTAGAATATCATTAATCAAGATAGGGATTTACTAATTTCGAAATGAGTAATAAATTCCTAATTAAATACTTATACTTTTATTTCAACTACAATTTCAGCCATTAGATTAGCAGTAGAGGAAAAAAATTAAAATTAGGGCATATGGTACAACCGCACCAGAAATAGACATTAGCGCAGTAGGTAGAGGTGATGATTGGTGCCCTGCAGTTGGTGGAGGTGGTAATTCGACGGGCGATTGAGGGAAGATGAATCCGTGGTCTGGGTTAGGGGTTGATTTTAATTTTTTGACAGAAGAAAAGAATAGTAGCGGAAAATTTTTTGTTGCCACTTCGCATTTTGTTGCCCTAGACAAATGTCTTAGCCGCCTTGGTCTTAGGCCGGGCCTGAGTACGAATAAAGTTTGTATTACCTACAGTGTAAGATGTTAAACCTAGTGACTACGTGTAAGCACGATGGCTTGGTAGAATTTCCAGTTTAATGCAATATCGAAAATTTGTTGGATAGATACATATGGTTATGCTATTAATGAAACACCTACAACTGTACTGATTCTCATTATACTATCTCTGTCTTACCGCAGCATATGCAGGCTTCCATGAACATGGCAAAATTCACTGTTAACGCTAAAATTTGAACGCTAACACCCCGGTGTGTGAAGTGTAGTTGTGAAAGCACCACCCGTTTGTACGGGAATTAGAAACAAGCAGAAAACTAGCAGAAAAGCAGTAAAAGACACAATATTTATAGTGGTTCAGCTTATAATCAAGCCTACATCCACTTTATCTCCTTTATTACTGATTTGATTACAATTCTTTACAAAACACTTTGATTACAACACATTTTGACGAATAGCTCAAACTTCGATGAAAAGCAATCTCTTGAATTCATGATGAATGATGTAGATCCTTTCTCGGAGTTCGTTATATTGCTTGAATTCAGAAGTAGCAGGGTGTCGTTCTCTTCAAGAAAGTCATGGCCCCCCAAAAGTCCCCCCCATGTTATAGGTGGTTGCGTATTTATAGGCTCTGCTCGGAGTTAGGTCGCAACTTTAGACCGGTCTAAAGTTGGGTCGTAGGTCAGCTCCGGGTTAGGCTAGGTCGCAGGTTACTTTCCTTTTCTAATGCGAGGTCTCCGGTTTTAGGTTGAAGTCCTAGGTCGGGGCTGAGATAGGTTAAGCTCTAGGTCGTTGCCGAGATAAGTATGAACCACTTTACTTTTAGCATTTAGGTCGGCCATTAGTTCGAGTAAATAG
This sequence comes from Allium cepa, assembly GCA_030765085.1. Taxonomy (NCBI): domain Eukaryota; kingdom Viridiplantae; phylum Streptophyta; class Magnoliopsida; order Asparagales; family Amaryllidaceae; genus Allium; species Allium cepa. The sequence continues at coordinate 600,989,340 of CM060945.1, read as the reverse complement.
GTCAGCATACATGCTGGGTCGGAACCCCCCTTCTGAGCGTTTTATCGGTACCTCTTCTAACTCGTTAGATCGGTAATCCTTCTAAGGCACTAGATCGGTAGCTGCCTTAGGTCGTAGACCTTGTAAAGTACTGGTCGGCTTCCATACTAGGTCGGAACTCTCCTTAGGTCGGCATAGCCTCGTTAGACCGGCATCCCTTCATGCCTTAGGTCGGTATCATTTGGGTCGGCATGCTTCGTAAGGTTAAGCAGTTAAGTCGTCATCCCTTCAAGCCTTAGGTCGGTAGCACCTTTAGGTCGGCATCCCATCAGGCCTTAGGTCGGCATCCCTTTTAGCCTTAGGTCGGCATTCCATGCTATGTTACTAGGTCGGCACCCGCTTATCTCGTTAAGTCGGTTGACCCTTTAACTCCTTAAGTCGGTGCCACCTCTTGAGTCGCCACTTATTGAGTCGCCCACTTCTTGAGCAGTTAGGTTGCTGGCCTCGAATAGAAGATAGGTCGCTTCATTCTTTAAGTCGTATACCGTTTTGGTCGGGGCGCTGCCCCCTGGACCCCTGCGACCTGACCGGTCAGGTCGAACACCGTAGGCGGGGGTGTTGCCCCCGCACCCCCACCTTGGGGGGTTGGCACCCCCCCTGGACCCCCCCTCCGTAGGGGATCTTATCTGAAAATACATTCAACAGAACTTGCTTTTTTGGGGGGTTGAGTTGACCATCCTTCGAGATGAACTATCATTCGCTTCTCGGTCGATTTTTGATATCACGGCCTTGCTGAAAAAGTGGAGTTAACACTTGCCCCTCGAAGTATACGCCTAGGGACTAGGTCGTGTGCTTCGATTCTTCTTAACTCGTGCTCTACTGAGCTGCTGAGCTTGTACTTAGGCAACTTTGCATTGTTTTCGACCTGAAGCCTTTTAAACTTGACCAATGCGATTCAATGGAACTCTGACCTGATCTTGCTGCATCCCTTTACAGATTATTTTAACAACCTGTTAAACGCAACATTTATAGAAAAATAGGGCGAATATACTCATCACCAATTGCCCATATCGAGTGATGGATTAGATCAAAGAACTGGTATTTTACTATAAGCAAATTAGTATGGTCTTGATGAAGTGTTGCGAATCAACTGTCTTGAATGAAGTATCAACACAAAGTTTACACAGTTATAACTGCTATCTGTATTGATACTGCACTTACTTTCAAATAACAAGCCTCGAATTTTTCTGAATTGACATATGCCGACCAGTATTATTTCAAGTATTGCTTTAATTACTTGTTATTTTAGTAGCTTTGCACAACACTTCACACGCTTTTAGAAAACGTGCACCTTTACTTTTGAATATCCAGTTCTTCATATAGAATGTCCTTTCGATAAGAAGAGTAGTGGGGCAAACTGGATCTTTCCATTTCTGGGATTTTCAAAATCCAAGTTGTCCGGTACCAATTTCATTCTTTACTTTTGCAGCACTTCCTTCCTCTTTCCGAATATTCCAGTCACAAGTCAATTTTTAAAAGACTAAGCGCTGTGACGGTTAAGGAGAGGAGTGTTGAATTTTTGCTGAAAGATGAATTCTTGCACTAATTCGTACTTTTGCACTCCTTTTGGTCGTCTTAGCTTCACGATGCCCCTGGTTTTCAAGCAGAAACTTCAGATGCCCCAGCTTTCGCAAAGGAACTTGCATCAATGGAACCTATTGCGGAAGCCTTATTGGTGTAATGTTTTACTCCATTTGATGGTGTGGGGTCACCCTTATTGTTTTGCCTTTTGAAACCTGCACGTGCATAACAAATTTTATAGAAACTTTTGTCTGTATTTGAGAATGTATTTATTCCTCATTTTCATACAAGTTTCTTTATTCTCTTTGCATGATATTGCAGTGAGCTTGTGGTATGTTGCTTGGGTTCTGCTTTTATTATTGTAGCAATATTATATTGCCCCATACCACAGCTAATTGTAATATTCTCCATTTTGAGGAAATTTTTGGAGAACAATTCTTCTGTTTTTAGAAGACTTGTACTCTTTCTTTAGAGAATAACTCTTCCATTTTGACAAGGCATGCACTCTTTCTCTAGAGAATAATTTTCCATTTTTGAGGAAATATTATTCTTTCTCTGGTAGAGTGCGCCTTGTATTGGAGAAGCCTTTTTTACTTTTTTTTTTTTTTTTTTTTTTTCTTTATTGCGCCTCGCTAGAGGGCTTTGATTTGACATTTCAATTCTGGAGGAGTGGGCCTCCGAAGAGCTTGCACTTCAGCTCTGGTGAAATGTGCCCCCGAAGAGGTCTTTATCCTCTGAAGGGTTGTGCCTTTGAGTAGGGCTTTAGTTTAAGCTTCAAACATGGGAAGCGTGCCTCATTGGAGGGCTTTAGTTTGCACTTCAAACTTGGGAAGTGTGCCTCATTGGAGGACTTTAGTTTGCACTTCAAACTTGGGAAGTGTGCCTCATTGGAGGGCTTTCGTTTGCACTTCAAACTTGGGAAGTGTGCCTCATTGGAGGACTTTAGTTTGCACTTCAAACTTGGGAAGTGTGCCTCATTGGAGGACTTTAGTTTGCACTTCAAACTTGGGAAGTGTGCCTCATTGCCTCATTGGAGGACTTTCGTTTGCACTTCAAACTTGGGAAGTGTGCCTCATTGGAGGACTTTAGTTTGCACTTCAAACTTGGGAAGTGTGCCTCAATGGAGGACTTTAGTTTGCACTTCAAACTTGGGAAGTGTGCCTCAATGGAGGACTTTAGTTTGCACTTCAAACTTGGGAAGTGTGCCTCATTGGAGGAATTTAGTTTGCACTTCAAACTTGGGAAGTGTGCCTCATTGGAGGACTTTAGTTTGCACTTCAAACTTGGGAAGTGTGCCTCATTGGAGGACTTTAGTTTGCGCTTCAAACATGGGAAGCGTGCCTCATTGGAGGACTTGTGCCCCTGAAGAGGGCTTGTGTGTTTTCTGTCTGCTTGCCCATGCCTTTTCACCATCTGCTCCTTAGCGATTCCTCGTTATCATTTCCACAGCCATGTTCTTTTCTTTTCCAGAGAAATGCTCCTCATTGTTAAGTGAATCCATAGGGCAGACCCAAACTACCCGACTAGATTTCTGTTTGCACAAACGATCTTTGTTGGTTAGCAAGGGCCTGAAACCTTCGCGTTGGGAAGGTGCCCTTTTGGTTGTATCAACTGTTCATGAGGAACATTTCTTATGCAGGAATTCCATCTGGAACCTTTTCTGGCTTGACATTTATTTGCTCAATGACTCATAGGAATCGCTTTGCTTTGCGATGTGCTGACTAGGTAAGCTTTGCTTTGATTGCCTGCAATATTAAATCGACATTTTAGCAATATATTCAAGATATTTGGCATATCGAAATGAAACAGGTCTTTTATAGTAATAGAAAACACAAGATTTATAGTTCCTATATTTCATTTGCAATGTTTTTTTACAATGACTTTTAATATGAGAATGATAAATCCATCATTCTTTTACAATTTGTAACAAAGCCTTAAAGTAAAACATGGATGCAAATCATTGCTGTCCCAAGCTTCTCGGGATCGAATCTCCGGTGTGAGAACAGGAACATTCTCTCCCTTCGGGGCTTTTCTTAGAGCATGAGCATATCCTTCCATCCCATCATGATTCCTGCCTGTCGGGTGAGGGCCTCCCCTGAGTGGATGAGGATGGGTCATTCCTGTCTCTTTTGACATATTGCTGAAGTTTATTCTGTCTCAATAGTTCTTCAATCAAATTCCTTAAATGACGACATTCATTGGTGTCATGACCAGGTTGGTTGTGGAACTGACAGAACTTCCCATTATGCATAGCATTTTTCCCAACCTTCAACTCAGGTGGCTTAGGATAATCAAAAGCATCCTTGGTTGCGAGAAAGATGTTCTCCAGAGTATCAGTTAAGAGAGTAAAGTCTGAAGGTTTAAAGCGGCGAGCTTTCTTCAAGTCTCTCTGCTTTTTTCCACCATCGTTCTTCCTCTTCTGTCCTCTAGGTTCCCTTTTATCAGAAGTAACACCGACATTCAAAATTTCGGCCTCGATTGCTCTTGATGTCGCAGGAAAGCTTTCCAAACGCATAAATTCATCAGCCTTCTTATAGAATTTCTCAAGTGAGTTTGGCTCCTTCATTTTTAGCCATTTACCGAATTCACTCGATTTATCGATAGCCCGCATTAGATAAGTCAAAACCATCCTTGGCTCTGCGTTCTCGACTTCAGCTAGGGCTATATTGAAACGGTTTAAGAATGATCTGGTAGATTCTCCGGGGTTTTGTTCTAGACTAGAGAGTGACATTATATCCTTGGCTTTTGTAGCATATAGCCTGAACTGATCCTTGAACTTTCGTGCTAGGTCAGAGAATTGATCCACAGATCTAACTGGCAGCTTTGTGAACCAAAGCAAGGCCACTCCCTCTAAGTATACCGGAAAGTAACGACACTTGATCTCATCTGTTGCTCTTGCCCCGGTCATATGCCAATCGTACTTGTACAGGAATTGATTAGGGTCACTTGTACCTCGATAGGCTGGGATAGTAGGAGGTACAAATTTCCTTGGAAACTCTGCCTTCAAGATTTTTTCGGTGAACGGTGTCTTACTTGGAGCAAACCCCCAATCGTTTTCATCCTCTTGCCTTTGCGTGCTTTCTTTCATAATCGAGCGAACCATCCCTGATAGGTACTCCTCATCGTTCAGAGGTCTTGCTGGGCAGACGTTCGCGTCCGCTGTTCTTTCGGAAGTTTGCCTGGGCAAATATTCGCGAAAAGTTGGTTGTGGCCTTGAACCTTCAGCTTAGGAAGGTCCCCTCGCAGTGGTGTTGTCTGCTTTTTGAGGAATACCTTTCTCTTGGGGGTCTCGGGCATCTTCAGCGTAGATTGTTTCATTATCCTGTCGTTGGTGATTTGCCTCAAGTAGGGCGTTTAACCTATCCATAATCAAGGCATTCTGGGCATTCTGGGCTTCCAACTGCGCATTTTGAGCATTCAATTGCTGATTCAATCCCAAAACTACGGCGTCCAATTCTGCTCGCGTAATTCCAACACTCGGAGCTGCTTCATTTGGAGCAAGAGAAGTGGTAGTATTTTCATGAGCATCACCGGATCTATCAGATCTAAGCTGTCTTCCAGTAGCCATTATCTCGGATAAACTTCTAGTCTTTAGAGAGATTCTTTCAACAAACTTTCGCGAAGCAATGGTGAAAGTATTCCTGAGTTCAATTCTCAGTGAAAGCACCAAAAATGTTAACGCTAAAATTTGAACGCTAACACCCCGGTGTGTGAAGTGTAGTTGTGAAAGCACCACCCGTTTGTACGGGAATTAGAAACAAGCAGAAAACTAGCAGAAAAGCAGTAAAAGACACAATATTTATAGTGGTTCAGCTTATAATCAAGCCTACATCCACTTTATCTCCTTTATTACTGATTTGATTACAATTCTTTACAAAACACTTTGATTACAACACATTTTGACGAATAGCTCAAACTTCGATGAAAAGCAATCTCTTGAATTCATGATGAATGATGTAGATCCTTTCTCGGAGTTCGTTATATTGCTTGAATTCAGAAGTAGCAGGGTGTCGTTCTCTTCAAGAAAGTCATGGCCCCCCAAAAGTCCCCCCCATGTTATAGGTGGTTGCGTATTTATAGGCTCTGCTCGGAGTTAGGTCGCAACTTTAGACCGGTCTAAAGTTGGGTCGTAGGTCAGCTCCGGGTTAGGCTAGGTCGCAGGTTACTTTCCTTTTCTAATGCGAGGTCTCCGGTTTTAGGTTGAAGTCCTAGGTCGGGGCTGAGATAGGTTAAGCTCTAGGTCGTTGCCGAGATAAGTATGAACCACTTTACTTTTAGCATTTAGGTCGGCCATTAGTTCGAGTAAATAGGTCAGCATACATGCTGGGTCGGAACCCCCCTTCTGAGCGTTTTATCGGTACCTCTTCTAACTCGTTAGATCGGTAATCCTTCTAAGGCACTAGATCGGTAGCTGCCTTAGGTCGTAGACCTTGTAAAGTACTGGTCGGCTTCCATACTAGGTCGGAACTCTCCTTAGGTCGGCATAGCCTCGTTAGACCGGCATCCCTTCATGCCTTAGGTCGGTATCATTTGGGTCGGCATGCTTCGTAAGGTTAAGCAGTTAAGTCGTCATCCCTTCAAGCCTTAGGTCGGTAGCACCTTTAGGTCGGCATCCCATCAGGCCTTAGGTCGGCATCCCTTTTAGCCTTAGGTCGGCATTCCATGCTATGTTACTAGGTCGGCACCCGCTTATCTCGTTAAGTCGGTTGACCCTTTAACTCCTTAAGTCGGTGCCACCTCTTGAGTCGCCACTTATTGAGTCGCCCACTTCTTGAGCAGTTAGGTTGCTGGCCTCGAATAGAAGATAGGTCGCTTCATTCTTTAAGTCGTATACCGTTTTGGTCGGGGCGCTGCCCCCTGGACCCCTGCGACCTGACCGGTCAGGTCGAACACCGTAGGCGGGGGTGTTGCCCCCGCACCCCCACCTTGGGGGGTTGGCACCCCCCCTGGACCCCCCCTCCGTAGGGGATCTTATCTGAAAATACATTCAACAGAACTTGCTTTGTTGGGGGGTTGAGTTGACCATCCTTCGAGATGAACTATCATTCGCTTCTCGGTCGATTTTTGATATCACGGCCTTGCTGAAAAAGTGGAGTTAACATTCACCATAAACATTTTTCCTTTTTGGTTGCTCCAATATGTACTGGTCTACATTTGCCTAAACGTTTTTGTCCCTTTCTCATAATTTTCTTGTGTTGCTACATGCACACCCGTAAATCCCATCTCTGTGAATTTCATGAACATTATTTGAATAGCTACAGTTGTGAACAAGCAATTTTTTTGACAATATAAGAGTTCACTGAAGAGTTAGACACTTAGTTCACTGAAGAGTTTGATACTTAGGCTATCCCTTCTTCTGGAAGAAAGTTGGAAAAATGGGCTTTAGTAAATCTATTTATTGGCTGGAAATATAATTCTCATCCCTCACAGCCAAAATAAGAATTCAGTTAGATTCTTGTTAGCAAGAAGTGTTCCTTTTTTTTCCGATTATCGCATCTACTCAAGAATTTTAGTTTCATCATTTAACTATAGTCTCAGTTTGCTTCATAGTTCATTGTCAAATAAGGTTGGAGTGGGTTCTGTGATAATAAAATGTCTTATACGTTTTGTATGTTTTCTTTCCATATTATTGTTTGGATTACAAGTCACAGAAGAGTTTGGGATGGATCGCCATTTATAACTGGCCTTAATTTTTGGAAATAGAGAATTTCTGGAACTCTAGCACTTCTACCGGTTGAAGGCGATTGGTCTGCCGTACTGTGTCACAAATCTGTCCCTATTGTTTGAACTCAAGCTTTTTTTTACATATAAATATCTAAGTTCTTCAGTTTTGTTTGTATCAATAATACTTGTGCGTAAAACTGTTGTTAAGTCTCTTACTTTCTGTGGTAGATAACAAGAGTTCTTTAGTAGATGACAAGAGTTAGCGAAGGTCACTGAATGGTAAAATACCAGCAACATTAATGGTCACTGAATGGTAAAATACCAGCAACATTAATTTTTTAAAGATATGATACTAAATATGGAGATAATGTCCAAGTACTTAAGTCTTAGCTCTGTTATTTTGTGATAATGTATCAATTTGAAGGTAGGATAAATTACTTCTGAAACTGCATTTCAATCAAGAAATTATGTGATTGCATAGTTTTAAGAATTGTGGAAATGATGTTAAAATTTTATTTTAGATCTTTTATGTGCAAAAAATGCATCTGACCCTTTCGTAATATTACCCTCAATTTGATAAATATCTAAATGCGCTAATAATGACACGTGGGATATAACGTCTTTTCCGCCTCTTTATGTTCTATTTTTATACTAGTTCCCTTTCATCAGTTTTTATTTAGTTTGATAGTGTAGTAACCACAACCATTTCTTCAATCAATAATAATCTTTAGTCTTAGTATGAATAGGGCCGGCCCAAAGGTCTTAGATGCCTTGGATGAACAAACTATTTCTTCATTTTTTGTTGCCTCATTCACAAAACAACAGTACTTTAACATATATTAAACAAAATGCATATTCTATTATAAAATTTAATGTTAATCACAAAACACCGGTTAACAAAGTCATATAGATTACATGTCAAAGAATCTAAATGTCAACGTTTGATCATAATACATCAATACATAGAAACATAATCTTCTTGCATTTTTGGAAGGAAACTCATCTATTACCTCTTCGTAGTTTTTAGCTTATTCAAGTACCCGTGTGCATATAAAAAAGTAGCTTCGGACCAAAATCCAATTAACGATAAAATATTTAAATAAAATATTTAAATATAAAAATCGATAAATATGCGGGTTGTTACACCGTCCCAGTGCCGGTCAATCCAGTGCTGCTCCTCAGGATGGAGTACTTATGTGTGCCTAGCAGCTATTAGAACTTGTAAAGAATGCTCAAGCTGCCGGACCTATTCCAGAGCCTCTCATCCTAAATCCGGGTTTGCATGCTTGTGCAGAGATTATACTGATTTAGATGGACGGCCATTCAGGGGTTCTGAAAGGATTATAGAAGTCCGAGCTTGGTTTAGATCATGCGACCGCATCTTTTCTCGTACGAATCTTATGAATCTACATGTAGTCCAAGTGGCTTCTAGCATGCTCTAAGAAAGATCATTAGATTGGTAAGCTTTTGATTTCCAAAATCGTTGAAGCGGGTCTTACTTGGGAGCAATTCCGAGAAAGGTTCGAGTTGAAGTTTGTACCGGAGGCTTAAAAAGTAACTTGGGCCCGACGCTTTATTATGCTCATTCAAGGTGAATCTTCTGTGATGAATTACGTCGCATCTTTTGAATCCCTCTCTAAATATGGGGTCGAGTATATTAATACCCAATTGAAGAAAAATCAGAGGTTTGTCTATTGTTTGAATAAGAACCTCAAAAAGCCTTTACTTCTGAAACTAGAAGTTTCTTTAGGTCAGTTTTTTGATATCGCTCTTCGACTTGAAGAGGCCGATAAAGAAAGTGATGTTGAAGTTGTGGGTGCCAAACAAAACTTCAACAATAACATGAAGAGGCTCATTAAGTTCAAATGCACCAATCCCAACAAGAAAGGGAGGTAAGAAACTTCGGTAGCGAAGGCTCCTACCTCTAGTCGTGGACAATGCTACAATTGTTGTTCTACGGACCACTATGCAAATGATTTTCTAGAACCCCTTTATTATCGCTATTGCAAAATTTTAAGTCACCATATATCTGTGTGTCCCATACTTTAAGTAAGAAGGAGAGAAAGCTAAATGTTGTCCAAGCTCCTAGTGACACTTTTCTTGGTCAAGGTATTTCTCATTCAGTCCTTGATGACATTCGTTTTGGGATTATCCCGTTCGATTTCTTTTTGATATGGGTTTATCTCGTTATTTCATACCAAAACATGTTTATATTTTTCTTTAAACCTTTTGGGCTTGATGACTACACTGAGAATTGCAAATCTGGTTGGTGGATCCGCAACACTCAGTTTAATTTGTAAAAATGTCGAGATTATTTTATGTGATTATGCTTTCCGATTCGATTTGCATGTTATGTGCTACTTAGGTTTCAGAATTGATTTATGTGCTACTTATGACTATTCATTTTCGACATTCTCAATCAGTTAAGCAGATTTCTATTTTTCTTAATGATTTTTATTCCAATTTAGAGGCATCCTTATATTATCTAAACCCACAAGATGAGGGAAATGTTATTTCTCTCATTCAAGTAGTTTGTGAATTTTCTGGTGTTTTTGAGCTTGTCTTAGGATTATCACCTAAGCAATCTATTGAGTGGTACTAAGGTATTTTCAGTTCGAATTTGCCACCAGTTTACATTAGCTATGAGTTTGGATGAGAGCTTTCCAAACCTCATTCCGTACTCATTATGATTCTTATGAATGGCTTGTTATACCGTTTGGTTTGACGAACCCTCCACCTTATTTCATCCATCTTATGAATCGAGTATTCTGCGAATATATCGATGAGACTATCCTTGTATTCATTGATTTTGGATGAAAACAACAATTTAAAATTTGCAAATCTTTTTAATAACATATGTATATGCATAACTAGATTTTGTTCATAAAACGAGCAAAGAATATTCATAAATTATTTAAGAGACATGTTTATCATATAGAAGATAATTTTGTGTTGTTCTGCCCATTGAGTGCTTTGAGAATTCTAGTCGATGCTCTTGATCAACTTTATCGATAGGAATCTCCTAAACGGTATGATGAGACGGTCAGACACAGTAAATTTACTTGGAATAAGTGAAGTTTTTCTAAAAAGAAGATTACATAAAGTTAATTATAATTTTTGAAAGTCTTAGCTTTTCGGCAACAAGGATCAATTGAAAGAACTCCTTTTCGATACCCTTATTCTTATGATCCTCGAAGAGAACCAAGGCTTCATTGTTTTTATCGATTCTAGTCGTATCGGTTTGGGTGTCGTTCTCTTGCAAAAGGGAACGTGCTATTACCTATGCTTCTATACGATTAAAGCCTATCGAGACTAGGTTTGCCACTCAAGTTCTAGTGCTCACGGCCATTATTTTTTCTTTTAGAATTTGGCAACATATCTTTTGGGAGAGGAAATTGTTCTCTACACAGATCATAAATCTATGAAGTATTTATTTTTTCAAAAGGAACTTAATTTGCGTCAACAACGTTGGCTAGAGTTCCTTGCATCTTATGATCTTGATATTCTTTATACTCTCGAAAAGAGAAATCGTGTTGCCGATGCCCTTTTCCATAAGCAACAGGTGATTGTTTCTATGATGATGTTCGTATGGAATGATCTTTTTAACAGGTTCATCTTGCGTACCGTTATTTTACTACGCCATTGTTTCGAATTATTCGAGTTTAGGTTCCTCGGGCATACCGTTATTGTACTACGTCGTTTCACCAACTTAATTTTCTGCTATTCATGACGTTTTCAACTTCTCTCAACTACGGAAATACCTTAGGGATTCCGATTCTATTCTTGAGCCCGGTGTTATTGAAGAAATTGAAGATTTGCCTGATTTGACTTATGAGAAACATCCTATTCGCATCATTGCTTTAGAGGTTGAGTGCTTTCAAAATAAAGATGTCCCACTTACGAAAGTCCAATGGTCCTCAAATCCTAAGGATTGTTCTTGGGAATCCAAAAAATTCATCGAGCGAACACATCCGGACATATACTCTCGAGCTCTTTGAGGTGAACTTCTTATTTTAAATTTTCTTTTGTGTTGATATGATTTTATGGTTGTTACTCTTTATTTTCTTCTAAAGTATCGCGAGGATACAATTTCTTTAAGGAGGGAAGTCTGTAACAACCCGCATATTTCACAATTGTATATTTAAATGACTTATTTAAATATAGCATCGTCGGTCGGATTAAAGTCCAAGGTGCTACTTTCTATAAACGGTCGAATTAGGAATCGAGACCACTTCCATTGAGTTCAAAACGACGTTTATGACCTTTTTGATTATAAACATCGATATGTTTGGAGTTGAGTTGAATTTTGCTATTTTTCTATTAGGCTTTGGGTTCAGCCCATTAACCAAACATAACATCCTAACTCCACCCCCTCTCCTCTTCATTCATTTTCATTTCCTAACACTTTCAAGCTAAAATAAAAATGGGGAAAGAGAAAAGAAAACAAAATTCCTGAACCCTAGTTTTGCTAGGAAATTCAAATTCAAGCTCCAAAATCAAAGAGAAGCTTAGGTAAGCATCCACTTCATCTTCTCCATCTCAATCTCTCTTCAATTTTCAGAAATTCCTAAACCCTAACTTATGAAATATTTGCTTATGAGCTTAGATTCGAGCCTCTTGGGTTGAAGTAAAGAGTTGTTAATCCTTTGTTTTAAAGCTTCTCATTCATTGTTTTTGGGTTTAAAGATGAGTTTTTTAACTCACATCTATGTCTATAACTTTCATTGTTGTTAGGTATGAATTCCTAACATTTATTTATGTTCATTTGCTTTTGATTTGAATTGATTTGGTGAATATTCCAAATTTTGGTGTTTTGAAGTCAAAATCTTCAAAGATCCAATCTCGGATGTTTAAACATATTATTTGGGGTGTATCGAAGAGCTTACACGGCTGGGTTGTTGCTTGGCATAAAGCTCTAGTCTCCGTCCCTCGTCCGATCGCTTTCGAATCGATTTGGCCGTCATTGGCCTACGCTAATTTCTGCCCAGCTGAACCAACCTGACGTCTAGTTGGAAATTTCAAACGTCTAGTCATGGCCCTTGGAGAAATTTTATAGTGAACGCAGAAAATAAAATGGCCGAGACCAATTCTAGACATCTGATTTATTGGTTCAGACATCTGGTTAGTGTTCAGACGTCTGCTTCGTAATTTCATACGTCTAGGGGTTTCTTGGATTATTCGAGAAACCAAATACAAATGCCTAGTTGAACCTTCAGACATCTGGAACAGTTCAGTTTTGTCTATTTGCCTATTTTTTGAGTGAACATCCAATGTTTATCGATTTTTGTTGATCGGGTTAGTTATTATCACCTTTATCAACTTTGATGACTTCTTTTTCTGGATTTTTGGTAATATCCATTTTCATGGATTCGGTATCGATTTCTTTGGATTTGATTCATGTCTTCGAATGTGAATTTTTGGTGATCGATTGTGTTTACAATCGTTTTCTATGATTTTTCACTTTAAAATACAAAGGTTTCTATACTAATAGTAAATATTCAAACTCTTTCATCAAAACGATTTCAACATTTACTTTCAATATCAAGATCGCTTTTAAAACCATTTTTCAATCTATTAGTATATACAAATATTTGCCTCATTCGTATGAGAAATCTAATCAAATGACTTCGCAAAACAAGTGGTATGAAACGCTTGTGTTTTCTTTGTCCGTTAATTCTTAGAATTGTTCGATTTAAATTTCGTGACAATTTTCGAGTGGAAATCTACAATTTGTTCATAGATATTTAAGTTAAGCTAGTGTTTATGGGACATGAAGCTAAACTCATTTATTTACTAGCTTAGTGTAATTCGAACTTTTTATTGATCAATGGTGATCATTTTATGGTTTAGACTAGCGGTATGCCATGTCTCTTATGTCCACGTGGGAGACTAAACCTCATTTTATTGAGCATCATCTCATTTCTTATGAGTTCTTTAAAGTTTCGACTCACTTTTATGGCTAACGACCCATGGTCTTTGGACTGTTCAGGGAGTAATCGACTCGATAAGTTGGATCATGGAGCATATCTTTCTTGGTGAGTCGATGTTCATTTATGCCTGGGGCGTATCTTTCTAGGTGCATCAATGTTCTGTTTATGGAATAGAATTCCGTTTATGATACACGTGTTGGTGATTTTTCATGCTCCCATTTGTGATAGGCCTCCCCTTTATGATTTCTGGATTTCTAATTGATGATTTCCAGAATTTGTGTTTCACCAATTTTTATGATTTACATTGATAAGTTTTATCATTATTGGTGGTTTGGTGAATATGCTAAAGAATATGACATTATTTTCGGTGCTTGAGATTCTTGAGATATATTATGGTTTTTTTTTGTTATTTAATGTATACTCGTTACATTATGGCATTATTCTTATCATACATTTTTCTCATATCTCTTATTCTATCTCATTTTCATATGATATTTATATCTATACTAATCTGTTTATTATTTTCTTCTAAAATAATACTTGGGTCAGATCAAGGTATTTCAGGTGCTTCTGCTTGACTTCTTATCTAGGTCTGTCATCTGACTTTCGGCTAACTATTTTATCTTATTAGTTTTTGTTATTATACATTCGAGATAGAGACTCCTTGAGGTATACGTATTCTTTTGTCTTGCACTTGCACCTATTCTTTTGTGATGTAGTGGATCTTATATAACCACTAATTTGATGTACACTTCTATGTGTTACATTCATATATATTTCTGCCTTTGTGATATGAATATCTGTGACTGATTTTGTGTTATGCTTATTTTATATTTATTTCCGAAGGCCATATATCCACTGTGTAGTAGCTTTGAGTTTGTATCGGTATGTTGGATTTCCTCTTGAAATGAAATCCATGTTATACAATCTGGCATATCGGTACTCCCATAAAGAAATTACACGGATGGTCGCTCCTCAATAGCCTTATTCTTCGCGCTGGTCGATGGCATTACCCCGTAGTGTCCTTGGCTAGTGTGAGTATGTTGGTGCGGCGTTACACATAACCTGTCATAGACAATCAAATAAATCATATCACTGAATATACAAATAAATTTTAACATTTTTAAGGAATCCAGTTGGATCTCTCCAACATGCTTCCCTGCATCCAAAGATGTTAGCACAATATAAAAAAATACCAATCCCACTTCGAGGGGGATATTGCGGTATATAGGGTCATTCGCTATTATGCAAGGCGCATAGGGTCTCATCCGCTATATAATGCGGGAATATAAATCACTCCAATATATACACACACACTATTATATATAATATCACATCCAGATTGATAATAAATTATCAATTCAACCAATCGACCAATAATTAAATTTTAACTATTTAAATTAACTAGTAATCCTATTTAGGTGAGATTAACTCACCTTTGATTTTATTTGCAACCCAAATCCAAACCGGCTTAGACCTTATATAAACATTATATGGTTTATTAATATTTGAAATAATTGAATAGTCAATTACCATTTATTTCTTTAATTTAAACTAGTTTTCCATTAAATAATTTTTAGTAACTAGAATAATTAAATAAGCTAGTTAAACAAGTTAATCACCTTAATGCATATTTCAAATTAAACATTAGGTTTACAATCTATGTTTAAAATTAAAGATCTCATTTTTATATAAACTCTTCAACATTTAAAATTCCTACCTTTTTTCAAAACCTTATATATATATATATATATATTATATACAAGACTTAACTACACTCTAAATTTTTAGGAAAACAGAATCATGAAACAGTTTATACTAACATTTTACTTACAAATCCATTACTGATTCCTATACTTAGCATTAACTAACTACCTTCCAAATCTAACCCAGTTCCCATACAAATGTATATATTTATCAAAAGTGAAAATAATATTTTTTCTAAAAATCTAAATATACACTAAATCAATTTTCGGTAATTAAGTTAAATTAATTACCGTACGCGATATTTATTGGATTATCTACCATAATTAGTAAACCTAATACACGAATTACCTCTCTTACCTCGCACGTGGAAACCCATCTCGATCGATCCTTCACCATCATCAAGCTTCGGCTACCTCGTAGAGCCGCGACCTACCACGCGAAACCCTGCTTGCCTGCGAGCCATGCATCCAACCTAAATTGTGAAACCCTATCTACATCCTTACTGCGACTACCGCCGCCCCAAAATCTCGAACAAAATCGCGGCCAGGCCCTCATCAAATGAATGCGCTCCCATCCTCGTAGCTAAATACTTGACTACTTTTCCAATGTACGAATTCGATTTGTTCTGCGAGATTTTCTTTATTTCCTAAGAAATTGAACATATTCGATTTCTATTTAACCGAAATGAAGAGAGAAAATTAAAAGGAGGGGAATAATTTTTATTCCGCAGCGGCATTATTTTTGAACAAAATCATTTTTTTTTGTTTCGTTTATTCAAGTTTTATAGAGGATAAAGGGGATAAGAATGTACATGCTTAGAAAAGGCAGGAGCGTGTTACTGAAGAAAAAGTGGGTAGTAGGGTGGGTTTGGGTACAGGGTGGTCGGCTAGGATGTGACTTGAGGGGATAAGGGAACAACAACGGATGTGAAAATTTTTGACCGGTCAACCATATATATCATATTTAGATTTTAAATCGTCTCCATTATGCAACCAAAATTTAAAACCCCATCAAGGCATGCTGCTAGGCTTTTATAATGTATACCCCTATTCCAAATGCAAAGGAAAAGGTTTCGAGTGCAAATTCGATCGTATGGAGAGGATAGCTTGTTGGACATAGTTATTATATTGAATTTGATATTGATTTCAGCACGTTTATATCCCGTGTGATCACTCGACAACACCATACACTACGAAATTTGAAAATAGATAATAACACACCATTACAGATCCAACGGACCTGGTTTTCTCGAAGTCTGAGACTGTGTCCCAAAAGGCTATTTTTTTAAACATCAATTTAAACGATATATTTTCAAAGCTGAGCAAATCACTTTTAAATTCAGTTTTAAAACTTTTATTATCTCCAGTATTATCAATATAGATTTTATAAGCCTTTGAAATGTTTTTAACAAGACAAAAACTCCGAATTCAATATTTTGCCCAATTTTTAATTATTAAATCCAATAACTAAATCATCCAATAAATAGTTATATTTGAAATCCATGTTAAAAATTAACTTTTAAATATTTAAAATCAATTAAATATTCTAGTTTCAAATATCCAACATTCTGGGTCGTTACATTCCTCCCCCTATCAGAATTTCATCCTTGAAATTTCTAGTTAAGAAAATGGTTCACAGCCCGTTGATTATTTTCCCAAAGCCACACAGTTTTTAAGAACTCCCTAAAAACAATCTTTTTATTTAAGACACACTAACACCCTTACCAACTTTCCAAACTCATCCATTTGTTTCAAGCAATACTATCCCTATAATAATTTAAATTATAGTTTTAAAACCAAATTTTAAATTATCAAAATTTTATTCAAAATTTTTCTAACTTCTTAAATTTTTGAAAAATTTCGCCAGCGTCTCCTTTGCACGGCTAGCTCGAAACAACTACAAAATGCCTTTATGGCCCAAATTGTCAAAAGTAAACAAAGCCAAGTGGCTCAACCAGAAAATCATCAAATTTCATACTACAATTTAAACACATACCTTTTTGTCAGGCAATTCAAATTTATCTTCTAAAATGAAAACATCATTTTAGCTTTGCTTCTGAATACCTATACCCTACTTAGCAATAATATCACATCCCAAAATTCAAAATCATTTTATTCATTTCTTTTACAAATTTTCAATATTTGCTTTACATAAGCCCATATGATGTACATATATCATCCGTACGCAATATAAAGTCCGATCGCTCACTAGATCACACAATTTCACTTCCAAACTAATATCGTCCAGCCGACTCTCTAGTGTGGAGTCGGATCTGGTTTCTTGATCAAAACCCGTCATTCTCCTGGCATAGCCATATAATATGATAGAAAATTTCTAGAATCAATCAAAAATCCATAACCAAGGTTCGCCGTCGAAAATCGAATGTGTAACAACCCTCAGTTTTAAACAATTTAAATTGAAAATATTTAATTAATTTTAAATATTTGAATGATGGTTTAGTTTGAATTCCCAATATAACTATGAAATTGGCGATTAAATTTTAGAATTTAATCTATTGAAAGTTGAATAAAAATTTGAATCTTCAATTTTAAGCTGATTAAAAAAATATTTTAAAAGCTTAGAAAATTCACATTGATAGTACTGAAGATAATAAAAGCTTCAGAATTGAATTTGAAAGTGATTCGTACAGTTTTGAAATTTTATTGTTTAAATTGAATTTAAAAATAGCCTTCCGAGGCATAGTCTCGGAATTTGACGAAACCAGTTCCATTAGGTCCGTAACCTTGAATTATTACCGGATTTCAAATTTCGTATTTATTTGAGTTGTTATGTGAGCATACGACGTATAAACGCGTTGATAAAAATTGATGTTGAGAAAAACAAATTGAATTTAAAATGGAAAATGGAAATAATAATAATATGATATTCTTTTCACCAGTACCCTAAATCATGCTGCTACATACTCCTAAACCCACGCAGAGAATCACGAAGAAAATCATGTAAGGCATGTCTCATTCAATTTTAAGTACCTCGATACCCTTCCTCCATCATTTCAAAGAAGAAAAAAAATCAAACGAAAGAATAAAAAAATGGCGGCTTCATCCTTCTCTCGTTCATTCCATTTTCGTCCTCCGTTCCAAAATTAGAGCTTGTTGAATTCGAAGGCGCCGGCTTCGATGTTCTCGATTGATTCCTTTGCCTCGCTCGCGACTGTTTCAAGCTAAGGTGAGTGATTTACTTCACTCACATTTAATTCAAAGTCTTGTTGTTTTCTGATTGCTCAAGCTAATTTGTTCGAGGCTAAGGTCAAGTTGACTTCGTGTTTACAAATTGGTTTAAATAAAAAAAAACTGTTTCTTGTTGACTTTGGTCATTTTGATTTTTTTTTAAAATTTCTTGCTGTGATGAGGATTTCTTGGTTCACTTGTTCGAAATTCTGGTGTTGATTTTCTTGTGACTTCGGCAGACTTCGAATTCAAACTTGTGTTGTTGGACTGGGTTTGAAAGCTTGATTTTGGGAAAATTTGGGTTCGATTTTTGATAAAACTGCTATTTGTCTATGGTCATTCTTGAAACTTGCTGTTCGATTTTTGATAACATCGTCTCTGGCCTGATCATCTCTTTGATCATGGCTTTGGCTTGGTTCGATGTTGACTTTTATTTTGATTGGAAGTGTTGTTGTAGCCATGGCCTACAGTCTTCACTGTACTCTTCTTTGCATAGTATATTTGTGTGCTTATGACTGGCTTCAGTATAATTTGTTCAACTCGAAATTGTTTCAAGCACTTGTTCATTTTTTGACCATTGTATCACCCTGCACTTGTTTGATTTTGATAAACTCATGGCATTGACTTTTAAGCTTGAAATTGAATTTTTGAAGGTATTTGAGTGCGGCATTGTTTTGATTTTTGCAATTTACTGCTTACTTATTTTGCGTGTCTTCATATGTGTTCATACATACAATTGTATGTGTTTATGCATGTATTATTGAACTTGAACTGCAATTATCTTGGTTCAAAACTGATAATTGCTCCTGGGCATTGTATTTTTACTTGTAACTGAGTTGCCTTAGTTTGGGTACACATGCGTATTTCACTTTTTGAGCAGTTTGATTTAAGTTGCGTTTTATGTTGGCATCGGCATTGACCTTTAATTGTTGTGTGCAATGGTGCCATATCTATGGTGCCCTCACCTTCATACTACTGTGTTCATATAGTTGTATCCTTTTGTTGGCGATGCTTGAGATTTATCTGACTTAGTTTTGAATTTTGGTTCCTCGGCTCAGGCATTGATATTTGATATTTTTGTTCTCTCTTTAAATCCAAAGATATGGATCTGTTGCAAGTGGTATTTATATATGAGTTCTCTGGAGTGGTTGTTCACTTGTGGCCTCACTTAATTTCACTGAGCTAGTCTGGTTTATTTCTTTGATTTGTAGTACTTGAATTAGTGCAGTTTGGTTTTATTGGTATGCTGTTGCATTGCATCATGTTGTCTTTGTACCTATGCATATCTTATTTGCAGTTACACTTCAGTTGCTCGGATATATGTATACAAGTGCTCCCCTGATTCATTTATTTTACTTGAGCTTTAATCTTGTTGTCACCGCATTCATGTATAAGTCTGGGTTGAATCACTTCCAGGCATAAGCTTTCATCTCTGTTCATTCTTCTTCAAAAACTGTGAGTAACATCACCATTTTTAATTGTTAAGTATAAAATTAGGTTGCCTGCTTATCTTTGAAGTATAATATGCTTATGAATATAAGTGGTATCAGAGCTTTGGTTTATACAAAGCTCAATTTATGATGTTTAATATGAATAGTTACTAGAATCATTTTAAAGAAAACGGTTTTCAAATCTAATGAAGTATAAAAAAAATTGTTGTTTTTTTTGAAAATAAAAGGTATTTTGAAAATTCAAATCCTATTCGGAAATTCCCCTTACTAAATTTAGGTTTGCGATAGTTTCTATTCGGTGAGGCCTCTTTAGATTTGAGTTCCGATCATTCGAAAACCCATTATCGAATTGCTGAGATTTATGAAAAATAAAATGTAAGTTAAGTGAATTAATGAATTGGTTTGAATCAAATATTTTGAATATCTCCAGAGTAATAATTGTGAAATAAAATGACATGTCAATTTAGTATAGCCAAGGGGATCGTTTTACTATAACTTAGGAATTTGATTCTGAATTCTTTTGAAAATTAATTTCAAATGTTTTGAAGAATGAGTTAGTAAATAAATGGATTATAAGTACTTAACTTATAAATGGACTTTTGGTATATAATTGAGTTATATAAATTGAATTGAATTAATAAAGGAGATTTATAAATCAAAGTTTTATAAATAGAAATGGAATTTGTAAAGATTGTTTATAAATTCGAAACCAATTGAATTTGATAAATGAAACACTGAAGTTATTAAAGGAGATATATTCGTGATTTTGGACAGCGAATTATCCTTTAAGTTAAATATTGTGATAGTAAATGTTGGTTGGGAATTTTATCCACGATTTTGGACAGTGGATAATCTTTTAAATAAATGTGTAGAAACATTGAATTGAATAAATAAGTATATTCACGATTTTGGATAGTGAATATATTATTAAATAAAACGGATATGTTTTAGGGAAGTGATATTATGAAATGAAGTTAATGGTTTTAAAGATGTTTTAAAATGCATTACGTATCGAATACATAGATTTCAACATTCATTGTTGAAATAGAGGTTTTCGAGAGAAATAAAAGGAAATGGTGGACTATAACACTGTTGTTATAGTAAATGGTTTCCGAAAGGAAATATTTTATATAGTATTAGGATTTATATATCTATCTTAAATTCGAATCCCTATACTAGTGATTTTGGGTCGTCGTAACAATGTTTTACGCAACATTCGTTTTGACTCAAATAAATGTGTTTAAAAGAACGCTTTCCTTAAAGAATGAAATATATACTTGATTATGATTTAAGTATATTGAATATTTTCAAGTGTTGAAGATAAATGGATTTGTGAATTACTTATTATTAATTAAGTATGGAAATGTTTTCCAATATGAAATGGAAAGTTTGAAATTCTATCTTTTAAAGATAAATTGAAAAGTGAATATTTGAAATTTGTTTCAAATGGTTAAGTGTGGAAAATTATATATACGTTGTAAGGATGTTTTTGGGAAATTTGGACAATTAATTCAACTTGAATTTTTTCAAAAAAGATTGAATTTTGAGTTAAATTGAGTTTAACTTTGACACCAAAAACAATATAAGTTGAGCTTTGAATTTCGGATAGTCGATTGGGATTTTATGTCTAACATTGTGAATTGATGACATAGCAATTGATCTCTATTAAATATATATCTGTTTGGTGGGCGGAGAATTTATTCTTTTAGCTATATACATCCTTCTCTGAGACGTACGAGCTTAGAGGTTATATATCGGTAGACATCAATTATGTGTTGAGAATTGACGATGTAACGTGAAATCCAAATCGAATGTGAAGTCGATAATGAATTGGATTATGAATGTGAATTGGGTTTGAGATAACCTTAAATTTTCAAATCGATTTAGAGGAAAATTTAAAATCGGTAACGAGATGGAAAATTTAGAAATCCTCTATTTATTATGGGTATAGGATATTGTGGTTTTTGGAACTTATATATGTGAATGTAATAATTCGAAAACCATCAGTTTGGAAAGTCATTATTATGAATATCCTATGTAAGTTTACATAGGTATGATATGTACGAAATGTGAAATGAAGTACTATATGTATATGACATTATGTTTTCTAAACTGAGGATATGGACAAGTACCTTCCATTTAAAATTTGTGATGGTGTTGGAACTCGGTGTGAGTGTCCATTTGAAATTCGTAGCTACGTAGAGTTTCCATAAGTTGGAATGTCCATTTGGATTAGAATCCCTCGTGATGGATCATCATGATGGGATCATGTAAATTGATGATGATGTATGCTAATGGAATTCATGGGGCGTGATGCCTACCGTTACAAGCGATTCCACTGGGATAGTGGCGCAACCGCCGCGTAAAACTGCGATCTGGGGGCCAAAGCGTAATTTGAGGGGCGAGATGCCTACGGTCAAAAGCAATTCTACCGGGATAGTAGCGTAACCGCCGTGTGAACCGCGATCTATGACAACAACCATGGAGAAATTCAAGAGATGCGAAATCCACAGATTACAAGCGTTTCTACTGGGATAGTAGTGTAACCACCGGGTAAAACTGTGATCCATGGGGGAACGTGCTTTCCATATCCATTTTTAAAAGAATTTTTAAAAGTATTTTCACTGGGAGTTGAAGCAAGTATATTTAGTACTTGGAGATTTTTAGACCTGCGCCTGGTCAGCATATGCCTAATGTCTGTGAGAACGACGATAGACTTGTTAATCTTCGAGTTAGCAAGTATTTTCAAAACTTTAGATAGCAAATCAATAGTCTGAAATTAAATTTACATAATTCTAACCTAATTGAATTAAAGAAGAAGATCTTTAAAATATCTTGAAAGTCAACAGCTTTGAAAAAAAAAATGATATGCAAATCGCTAACATGAAGAATTTCAAGTTTAAATTTGAGTTTTGTAAGTCAAAATTTTTGGCAAAAGACTTTAACGTCTTGATTTTAGAAACTAATGAACAAAGCTAGGGAGATAAAATAAATGGAATGAATCCTATGTTTATTTATTTTTAATAAGATTCGAACTTGGTAAAAAAATTGTGTAGGGTATAAATATCGGTGAGATTTTAACAATCGTTTTTCCTAACTTATAATTTCAGGACGAAATTCTTTTAAAGGGGGAAGATTGTAACAACCCTGAATTTTAAAAAATTTAAATTGAAAATATTTAATTAATTTTAAATATTTGGATGATGGTTTAGTTTGAATTCCCAATATAACTATGAAATTGGCGATTAAATTTTAGAATTTAGTCTATTGAAAGCTGAATAAAAATTTGAATCTTCAATTTTAAGCTGATTAAAAAAATATTTTAAAAGCTTAGAAAATTCACATTGATAGTACTGAAGGTAATTGAAGCTTCAGAATTGAATTTGAAAGTGATTCGTACAGTTTTGAAATTTTATCGTTTAAATTGAATTTAAAAATAGCCTTCCGAGGCACTGCCTCGGAATTTGACAAAACCAGTTCCATTAGGTCCGTAATGTTGAATTATTACCGGATTTCAAATTTCTTATTTATTTGAGTTGTTTTGTGAGCATACAACGTATAAACGCGTTGATAAAAATTGATGTTGAGAAAAACAAATTGAATTTAAAATGGAAAATGAAAATAATAATAATAATAATATGATATTCTTTTCACCAGTACCCTAAATCACGCCGCTACATACTCCTAAAACCACGCAGAGAATCACGAAGAAAATCGTGTAAGGCATGACTCGTTCTATTTTAAGTACCTCGATACTCTTCCTCCATCATTTCAAAGAAGAAAAATATCAAACGAAAGAATAAAAAAATGGCGGCTCCATCCTTCTCTCGTTCATTCCTTTTCGTCCTCCGTTCCAAAATTAGGGCTCGTTGAATTCGAAGGCGCCGGCTTCGATCTTCTCGATTGATTCCTTCGCCTCGCTCGCGACTGTTTCAAGCTAAGGTGAATGATTTACTTCACTCACATTTAATTCAAAGTCTTGTTGTTTTCTGATTGCTCAAGCTGATTTGTTCGAGGCTAAGGCCAAGTTGACTTCGTGTTTACAAATTGGTTTAAATAAAAAAAACATATTCATAAGCATATTATACTTCAAAGATAAGCAGGCAACCTAATTTTATACTTAACAATTTAAAATGGTGATGTTACTCACAATTTTTAAGGAAGAAAGAACAGAGATGAAAGCTTATGCCTGGAAGTGATTCAACCCAGACTTATACATGAATGTAGTGACAACAAGATTCAAGCTCAAGTAAAATAAATGAATCAGGGGAGCACTTGTATACATATATCCGAGCAACTGAAGTGTAACTGCAAATAAGATATGCATAGGTACAAAGAGAACATGATGCAATGCAACAGCATACCAATGAAAGCAAACTGCACTAGTTCAAGTACTACAAATCAAAGAAATAAACCAGACTAGCTCAGTGAAATTAAGTGAGGCCACAAGTGAACAACCACTCCAAAGAACTCATATATAAATACCACTTGCAACAGATCCATATCTTTGGATTTAAAGAGAGAACAAAAATATCAAATATCAATGCCTGAGCCGAGTAACCAAAATTCAAAACTATGTCAGATAAATCTCAAGCATCGCCAACAAAAGGATACAACTATATGAACACAACAGTATGAAGGTGAGGGCACCATAGATATGGCACCACTGCACACAACAATTAAAGGTCAATGCCGATGCCAACATAAAACGCAAATTAAATCAAAATGTCTCAAAAAGCGAAATAGGCATGTGTACCCAAACTAAGGCAACTCAGTTACAAGTAAAAATACAATGCCCAGGAGAAATTATCGGTTTTGAACCAGATAATTGCAGTTCAAATTCAATAATACATGCATAAACACATACAATTGTATGTATGAACACATATGAAGACACGCAAAATAAGTAAGCAGTAAATTGCAAAAATCAAAACAGTTCCGAACTCAAATACCTTCACAAATTCAATTTCAAGCTTAAAAGTCAATGCCGTGAGTTTATCAAAATCAAACAAGTGCAGGGTGACACAATGGTAAAAAAATGAACAAGTGCCTGAAACAATTTCGAGTTGAACAAATTATAGTGAAGCCAGTCATAAGCACACAAATATACTATGCAAAGAAGAGTACAGTGAAGACTGTAGGCCATGGCTACAACAACACTTCCAATCAAAATCAAAGTCAACATCGAACCAAGCCAAAGCCATGATCAAAGAGATGATCAGGCCAGAGACGATGTTATAAAAAAATGAACAGCAAGTTTCAAGAATGACCATAGTCAAATAGCAGTTTTATCAAAAATCGAACCCAAATTTTCCCAAAATCAAGCTTTCAAACCCAGTCCAACAACACTAGTTTGAATTCGAAGTCTGCCGAAGTCACCAGAAAATCAATACCAGAATTTCGAACAAGTGAACCAAGAAATCCTCATCACGGTAAGAAATTTAAAAAAAAAAAATCAAAACGACCGAAGTCAACAAGAAACAGTTTTTTATTTATTTAAACCAATTTGTAATCACGAAGTCAACTTGGCCTTAGCCTCGAACAAATCATCTTGAGCAATCAGAAAACAACAAGACTTTGAATTAAATGTGAGTGAAGTAAATCACTCACCTTAGCTTGAAACAATCGCGAGCGAGGTGAAGGAATCAATCGAGAAGATCGAAGCCGGCGCCTTCGAATTCAACAAGCCCTAATTTTGGAACGGAGGACGAAAATGGAATGAACGAAAGAAGGATGGAGCCGGCATTTTTTTATTCTTTCGTTTGATTTTTTTTCCTCTTTGAAACGATGGAGGAAGGGTATCGAGGTACTTAAAATAGAACGAGACGTGCCTTACACGATTTTCTTCGTGATTCTCTGTGTGGTTTTAGGAGTATGTAGCGGCGTGATTTAGGGTACTGGTGAAAAGAATATCATATTATTATTATTATTATTATTATTATTATTATTATTTTCATTTTCCATTTTAAATTCAATTTGTTTTTCTCAACATCAATTTTTATCAACACGTTTATACGTCGTATGCTTACAAAACAACTCAAATAAATACGAAATTTGAAATCCAGTAATAATTCAACATTACGGACCTAATGGAACTGGTTTCGTCAAATTCCGAGACTATGCCTCGGAAGGCTATTTTTAAATTCAATTTAAACAATAAAATTTCAAAACTGTACGAATCACTTTCAAATTCAATTCTGAAGCTTTTATTATCTTCAGTACTATCAATGTGAATTTTCTAAGCTTTTAAAATATTTTTTTAATCAGCTTAAAATTGAAGATTCAAATTTTTATTCAACTTTCAATAGATTAAATTCTAAAATTTAATCGCCAATTTCATAGTTATATTGGGAATTCAAACTAAACCATCATTCAAATATTTAAAATTAATTAAATATTTTCAATTTAAATTGTTTAAAATTCAGGGTTGTTACAGAATGAAAAATCCCAACTCGGATCGATATAACTATCTCGAAATTCTATGCTCGAATCTGGATCAAATCGCTATACGAATAAAATAATCTACGTACATCCTACGTATTTATCTCAATTGATTATTTGCTATTTTTTCTATTCACATTTATTTTGATTTCCATTCACTTATTCACAATTTTCCTTTTTACCCAACTTTTACTTAATCTTTATTCAAATATTATCTTGGTATATTTTTCCCCATACCAAATTTTACTTAAGAATTTCTCTCAATCTTCTTTAGTTTATTATAAATATCTTATACAACCTCTATAGTTATTTTTCCACTTCACCACAGAAGTTATATCCATTTTTATTCAATTTATATTTTTAATTCCATTTGTTTTTAATTTTCCTTTCAATTACTAATTTGTTTCCATAACAAATTTAAATATTGACTTCTTTTACTGGCCACGTCAAACTGCATTTAATCTACCAATTTCATAATTAGTTCATTAACTCATTTATTTGCATCTCAATAAATTTTTATTTCCAAATCATTCATTATTATTAGCCCATTCGAACTAATTTTCCGATTTCACTTTACTTACACAATTTAAATTAATTATCATTCCAATATTCAATTTTAGTTCTTTTGTTTCCATTTAAATCAATTTTTTTTACTTGCTAATTTTGTTTTCAATCCTTTGGTTGGGCTAAATTTCCAGATCCCTCTTATTCCTTTTTTAGTTAAATTTTCAAATTTTATAAGTTCAATCTTACCAATATTCCATTCACCCATTCCTTCCCATTTTATTTCACTTAATTGGTTTATTTTACTCACTTATTTTGACATAATTCAAATTTAAACATTATTCAAATGTTCAGTTCCAATTTCCATTTAGTTACACACAAAAAATTTGTTCATTCACAAATTATTTCAAACTTGATAAATTTTTATTCAAAAATTATTTCCAGTTGGCCTACTTAGGCTTATTATCTCAAATTCACTTTACTTAACTCAATTCAAGTTGATTTTCACTTTAATTCAAATATTATAAGTCTTTACACTTATTGATATTCTATAAACATTTTTAAACCAACTCCAGAGTCTTTAAACAATCACTTAAATATTTCAAATCCATTTCCGAAATCAATTGTATCCCAAAATCCTTTGGTATATCCAATTATTCCTTTGAATTTCAAAAACAAACCCAGTTTTGCAAACAACTCTAGTTTAAAACATTCAGGTAGCAATTCCTCCTGTGGAAACTCGAAAATGAATATCGATGAAGCTGCAGTCATCAACGAAATTAGTTCTAGCGACGGAAGTGAGTTTAGTGCTTTTACTTCCTTAAAAACATTTCGAATATTTGTAAATTCCAAATCTTACCAGTGTTCTTATCCAATTCAAAAATATTTCCAAATAATAACGCTATTATTCCTCCAAAGCCTTTGAAAATCATTTTCAAACTCAAAGGGAATTAAATTTCCCAAATTTTCGAATTTAAAATCCTTCCAATCTATATTCAAATATTACTTTGGAATTTTTCTTATCTCAATTATAAATCACATTTATAATTCACATTTACAAATTCCATTTTGTTATATAGGCTAATTTCTTAACTTTGGCTATAACATTACTTCCTTATTTTAATTTCCATACAGTAATGATAATAATTTAATATTATCATTCCCTAGCAGCCAAGCAACCATATATAATTATTATAATTTATGGAAAATTATTTCTTTCATATATAGAATTAATTTGAGTAAAATTATTTCTTTTACCCAATTTAAAACAATACCGTGTCAAATTGTTCTGTACAAGTGTTTAGAGATCCCTATCAATAACATTAATTACTCGTATTGACCAGAATCCATACGCCACTCAACAAACCAATCACCACAATATAAAATAATTTTTATATTCACTAATAAATACGCGCTCATCCCTATTAATATGCTCAAACTCATTCTAGGGAACTACTGACTGTATCTCTAATGAGTAATCCCCACCAGTGCCAAGGTTCTCACTTAACCTTCAACTCTGATACCCACTGTGCGGACCACAAATCCATACCCTTTTGAGTCGACAATATTCTCCATCAGTTCAACTCAAATTGGACGGCAATACGAACCATTAAGGTTAAAGAAGAAAGAGGTAGAAGGAGTGAAGAAGACAACAACGGAGAATCTCACAATCGCAGTGGAACAATATATAATAGATAACACCGATCTTTATACAAAAAGAATTAGTACTGGTTTATACATTACATCGTTAGAGTATAACACCGAAAAATAACACAATACTGGATAGTTATAACAACTTGTCCTCACAAAAGCTGACTATACAGCTTACCATACACAGCGGAATATAAGTCAGATACGTGATATATGTCTCGTCATCCAGCTCGTCTCATGAACTACATAGCACCCTATCCTGAGTCTATAATACTCGGTCTAACTCGAGCATTATAATAAAATGACACCGATTCAGTTTGGAAAACCAGCGTGAGAAAATACGCTCAATTGAATTATTAAAGTTTTCAAAATCATTTGAAATCAAAGGTATATCGTAAAACCACGCCATAAATATGCAATGCCAGATTTTTTACCATACAATAAC
Organism: Allium cepa; assembly: GCA_030765085.1. Taxonomy (NCBI): domain Eukaryota; kingdom Viridiplantae; phylum Streptophyta; class Magnoliopsida; order Asparagales; family Amaryllidaceae; genus Allium; species Allium cepa. Next base: position 600,960,800 of record CM060945.1, on the reverse strand, counting down.
CAAAACATTTTTATCAAATCCATCTGATATTATAGTAGTGTCTATAGAAAGTAAAATAGGTACTAGCTGAAATGCTTGCATCTCACATCCCAGCAATAGTTGGGCACAATCAAAACCGTACGGGCGCTTATTGTAGATTGGATTCCATACAATAGTAGGGCTACTGGGGTACCGCCCGTAATAGTACCTAGGCTAGATCAGAGTACCAAGGAACACTCTCGATCACCTACAACACAAGATTAGAGCTACCCCTTACTGGATAGTCCGAATAAGACTACCCCGTTGTTACGACTCGGGTTCTCTAACGTCTGTAATCAGGTAATTAATTGATAATTAAAAATATCAAAATATATATATATATATATATATATATATATATATTTATTTATTTGGAAACTATGATAAACATTTTATTATAAAAATGTCCGGATATGATGAACCGTATAGTAAGTAAAGAATATATATATATATATATATATATATATATATATATATATATAAACTCCACTATTTAAATTAAGATGTGATATCCATTAATATATAAATAAAATACAAGCTTATGATGTTTAAGTATATTAACACACATATATGTAAATGTATTTATGAAATAGAATATATAAAGTTGTGTAATTGTGAAAAATATATGATATCAAAATATACATAAGCAATGTATATGTGAAATTGTAAAAGTATAAATGTGTGTAATATGGTGACAAATAAGAGAACACAACATTTGCAGAAAAATGGGACGAATATACTGCCACTGATTGCCCACATCGAATGACAGATTAGTCGATAAAGGATAATCAACAGAAATTATATGAAATGTTGTGAATCAAAAAATTCAAGTGATGTATTAAAGCAAAGCAATATTAATTAATTAAGGCTGATTTGTTTGCATCAACACTGCACTTGTATTTGGACTTAAAACAACAAGCCCTGAAACTTTATAATTGACAAATGTGTATTAGTTTAATTTCAGTTACATTTGCTTGTCGTTTTACTAGTTTTGCACAAACTTCACACATTTAGGAAACATGCACCTTCATATTTGAAATACCCAGTTCCTTGTGTAGAATGGCTTCTCGACAAGAAGAAGTAGTAGGGCAAGCTGGAGAGGCTTTCCCGATAGCCAATCCATTGGATGATCCCCCAAAAAGGACTTCAACTACCCTGAATCAGCGGATGTTCAACCTACTACGAATTCAATTTGGTATTGCTGAAGAGATGCTTTACTTCCTGGGCCAAACGATACTGCTGACAGATCACCTCTCGGCTTTATCGCTGTCAATCGCAAGATGTGCTTGAATGGAGCTATTCCTCCTTTTAATGATTTTCTTCAACAACTCCTTCTTCGATTAGCCATCTCTCCCTTCCAATTGAATCCCAACGGCTACGCCATCCTGATGGGACTGTGTGTATTATTCAGGAGGACACTTGATCGTCTTTCGAGCTTTGAGGATATTTGCTTCTTGTGCACATTTGCAAAAAACAAAGATCATCCCTCTATCACACTCGTGAGAAGAGCTAGGAACCGTAGACTGATCGTCGATCTTCCAGAAAGTGCCCACGGGTTCTTGAATCAAATCTTCTTCGTTTGCTGCCCCCCAGGATTTTATGCCATCTGGAGAGTAGGAAGTAAGATTGCTTATCCCCGTTCTTTCCATTTGATCTTTTCAAAGTCCGAGTTGCTAAGTGCTAACTCCATTCTTTACTTTTACAGCACTTCCTTCTCCCTCTGAAGATCCCAGCCATAAGCCGACTTTTGAAATATCAAGTGCCGTGGCGGTTAAGGAAAGAAGTATTAAATTTTTGCTAAAAGACGAGTTTCTGTACCTGTTCAGACTCCTGCACTCTTCCCATTCTACTCAGCCTCATGAAGTCCCCGATTCTCCAACAGAGACACGAGATGCCCCAGTGTCCGCTGAAGAACTTATACCGAAAGAACCTACTGCTGAGGCTTCACTGGTGAAGTGTTCTGCTTCTGTTGACGTTGCAGGGTCATCCGGCAAATTTGCACTTGCCCCGGTAATCGAGGAAGAGGAACCTCCTCACCTATCCGGAAAGACTGTTGATGAAGGAATTGAGAGGAAGGGTCCTGTTGGGAACGATGGAGACGACATTTTTGAGGGATTGAGCGACTTGATGATCACTTCAAAGGAGCTCTTTAAAGACGATACCACTACTACTAAAGTTATTTCCCCAGTAGTTGAAGCGACATCTGTCTTGCAGCAAACTCCGTCAGCCCAAAAGTTGGCACTTTTGTAAAATCCGTCATCGCCACCTAACCAAGGAGTGGTTCGTAGTTTGACGCACGTAGTTTGCACGTTACACACACTTAGGATTTTCTCTACACTTTTATGCATTCAACTTCTTTACTTTGAATATTTCTGAACTTGTCTTTTCTACATTTTCAGGTTCTCCAATGGGACGGAGTGGCTCTTACTATGATGATTTCCAGCGTTATGGAAGACGGGGCTCTTATGACCCCAAGAGGTATCTTCCTGCCTCCTGGGAAACCAACAAAGAAAGAGCTACGAGGAAAGCTCGTGAGAGGCGTGCTTATGAAGAACGCTACGGGAGAAGGGACGAACGACATGATTCTTTCCAGAGGGAGGATGATTCTCACAAACGAAAATCTCGTGATGACAAAGGGAAAAGCCATGTCGCTGAAGATCCGAGTAAACGGGCCAAACTTGGCACAAAGCCAGCATCTGAAATTTCTGAAAAGCCCGCTGCTCCCATCTCTTTGGATATCCCTTCCAGCTCTCCTGCCCTTCAAAGAGCTGATATTCAACCAATCATCAATAGGCCCCCGTATCAAGATGGACAGGGTCCGGCTACTTTTCAAAGCCAGTTTTCGCACTGGTGCTTAGAAGGAGTGCGTTTCGATCTTGACTTGGTCCTAATCGACAAGCAAGCTATGTTGCGAAATGTTGATGCCGTCAAACTCGATATTGAGAGAATGGCTGGTTGGCAAAAACTTGTTGATGAGCTTTAAAGAGTAAACCGTGCAAATCTCGAAGCCATGCTGACTATGGAAAACGATAAATCCGAATGGCAGAAAACACTCGATCAACATGATGCAGAGATGAAGAGCATTGCCGCTTACACTAAGAAGTTTGAAGCGGAAGTTGAAAAACTTAAAGAAGAGCTTGCCACTTCTTCCACTTCCTATTCTCAAAGAGAAGAAGTGCTTCAAAAGCAGGTGAGAGATGCTCATGCCGAGCAAAGAGACGCTGAAGCTAAATTCGAAGCACAGCAACGAGTTGTAGAAAGCTACCGAACTAACGTTGCTCAGTTGCGAGAAAAAACAAGCTCCCAAAACTTGGAAATTGAAATGCTAAAAGCTCGACTTTCTGAAGTTGAAAAAGAGCGTGATGAAGATTTTGCTGGCAAAGCAGCAGCCGAAGAATCTCATATGGCAACTAAAGCCAACATCAGCTCTACTTTATTCGAGTTTTACAAACATAGTGTTCTGTTGCGTGGCGGCCTTAGGATTTTGGGACCGAAGTATGAAATCACATTGGCCGAAGTGTGGGAACCGCACTTTATATGCTTGGAGGCGTTGGATATGCTGAAGCAGATTTGGAGGCGCACTATCTAGATGACAATGCACTTGCTGCTCTTGCTAGGGGAAAGGAGCAACTTGCTAAACAGTGAGCCGGAATGGCGGAAGGTGAACATTTGGGGAAGGTAACCTCAACCGACCCAGTTAAACCTTCGATTTCGGCCGACATCAATATTGTTGGCTCTAGTTCCCATTCTCCACCTCCTGCTAAAGCTGTCATTGAAAGTACAACCACTCGCACTGGAGATGAGACTCAAGAAAGCACTGAAGCGTAGGACTTTGAAGTTGACGTAGTGAAGCCTACATCTCCAGGTAACCTCAATGTTGATCTTGCTCAAGTGGGCTGTTTGTTTACTTCACATGAGCTTGATGAACTTTTTGATTATTACTTAAATCTTGACGCGCCACTTTCTCCTCTCTTTATGAGAGATACTGACTTTAACTTCTCTTCTCCTGTAGTGAAAGCGCCAAGTGTTATTCATACTTCCCCTCCTCCAGCTGTCCCCTCCCCGCCTCTTTAGATTACTCCTCCTTCTGTTTCTCAACCGGGGTCACAAGAGGAGCAGATAGAAGCTCTTCAAGGCCTGGATGACCCGGTCGCTTCACAGGAACAGAAGGCCGAGGGACATGAAGAAGGTGAAAGAACTCTGAAGCATACTAATTCTGATGACATAAAGTTGTCTGCACTTTTCACTCCGGGCAGTGAGTCTTCTTCAAGGAAGAAGGGGAAGCATGGAATCTCAAAGAAAAAGAGGGAAGTTTCTGCCAGCGAAGAAAAAGTAGAAGAAGATCCAATTGCACCCATTTCTCCTTCTTCCCTTACTCTTACAAGCCGACCCAAAAAGTTAACCATCCGACCAAGTGAGAGCTCCAAAGGTGGCAGGAAGAAGAAGTGATGGGTTTGTTCCTATGTTTTTCATCTCGCTTTTTTGCTTGTATGTATAAAGGCTTGTGTTGACCGAAAATTATGCAGGTACCGGTCCCCGCCTTCTTTTTATTTTGAAACCTGCACATGTATAAAATTTTCGTAGTATAGAATAAAATGATTCTTTTACTTGTACAAACTTCTGTATGTATTTGAGAATGCATTTACTCTTCTTTTTCATAAAAGTTTCTTTATTATCTTTGTGTGATGTTGCAGCAAGCTTGTGGTATGTTGCTTGAGCATTACTTTTATTTTTGTAACTATAATATATTGCCCCCATACCACGGTTTATTGAAATCTCATTCGCATTGGCAAGATTTTGGAGAACAACTCTTCTATTTCGAGAGGACTTGTACTATTTTTCTTTTTATTTTTTCTTGGAGAACAACTTTTCCGTTTTTGAGAAGGCTCGTATTCGTACTTTAGAAAATGATTTTTCCATTTTAAGGAAGTATTTCTCTGATTCAGTAGAATGTGCCTTGTATTGGAGAAGTCTTCTTTTTTTTTAAATACACTTCAACTTTTGGAGATAATCACTCTTTTTCTCTTTTTAAAAAAAAGAAAAGTATTGAATTCTCCTGTGCAGCGAAGTGGGCTTCGAAAGAAGGCTTTGATTTGGTACTTCAATCTTCGGAGAGAAATATTCTCATTGTAGAGAGATTGATCTATTCTTCAAAGTAGAAGTACGCCTCCAAAGAGGGATATCCACATTCCAACTCTTGTGAAGTGTGTCTCCCAAGAGAGCTGTTTGCACTTCAAATCCTGGTGAAATGTGTGCCTCTGAAGAGGTCTTTTAGCATTTCAACTCTGGTGAAATGGGCCTCCGAAGAGGGCTTTTCACATTTCAACTCTTGTGAAGTTTTATTTCAAATCTCGGTGAAATGTGTGCCTCCGAAGAGGTCTTTTAGCATTTCAACTCTGGTGAAATGGGCCTCCGAAGAGGGCTTTTCATATTTCAACTCTTGTGAAGTTTTATTTCAAATCTCACTGAAATGTGTGCCTCCGAAGAGGTATTTTAGCATTTCAACTCTGGTGAAATGGGCCTCTGAAGAGGGCTTTTCACATTTCAACTCTTGTGAAGTTTTATTTCAAATCTCGGTGACATGTGTGCCTCTGAGTAGGGCTTTTGGCTGGAAGTTTCTTTCTCATGGTTGGATGGATTCACGGGGCAGACACAAGTTACTTGGATGTTTGTTTGCACAAACGATCTCAACTAGCTAACAAGGGCCCTTTGCCTACCACTTGGGAAGGCACCTCCGGTCATTCCACCAATCTTTTTTGGTTGTGAAAGAGAACTTTCTTTTTCTGGCTTGCCCCGTTAGAGGTCTTTATCCTCCGAAGAGTTGTGCCTCCGAAGAGGGCTTGTGCCTCCGAAGAGGTCTTTGGCTATTTTCTGCCTGCTCGTCCATGTCTTTTCGCCATTTGCTCATATCAGCGACTCCTTTTTATCATTTTCAAGCACACATTCCTTTCTTTTGCAAGTAATTTGTTTTATCCAAAGAAGTAGTACTTCATTGTTAAGTGAGTTCGTAGGGGCAGACACAGGCTACTTAATCGGATGTTTGTTTGCACAAACGATCACAATTAGTTAGCAATGGCCCACCTTTGGCGGAATCATTAACTGTTTGCTTTAAACACTTCTTATATAGGATTTGAATCTGGAATTTTTGTGGCTTAATATTCATTTGTTGAGTGATCAGGGATCGCTTGGTCTTGTGATGGGTAAGCTTTGTTTTAATGGCCTGCATTATTAAATCGACATTTTAGCAATACAATTAAAGTACCTTACATATCGAAATAAAACAGGAATTTTGTAATAGTAGAGAACACAAGATTTGTAGTGGTTTGGCCAAGAATGGGGCCAACATCCACTCTATAGTTCTTATTATTCACTTGCTTTGGCTTTACAATGGCTTTCAATACAAGAATCATACATTCGTAATTCTTTTACAGCGTTTAAATAAAGCTTTTAAGTAAAATATGGGCGCAAGTGATTGCTGTTCCAAGACCTTGGAATTGGATCTCTATCGACAGTTGTCAGTTTGAAAGTGCCATCAAGAAGTTTTTTGCCTATGATATACGGCCCTTCCCAGTTTGGCGCAAACACTCCTGTTGCTGTCATGATCCTTTTCAAGACTAGATACCCATCTCAAAGCTGCGTTGGCGAACTTTGGAATTGAAGTGTCTGGCAATTCTTTGCTGATGGGCTGCAATTCTGAGCTGAGCCTCTTCCCTTCTTTCATCAAGGAAGTCTAATGCTTCAAGTTGCAGCTTTTCATTTTTGGCTTGATCGAAATCGATTCTTCTGCGTAAAGGGACTTCTGTCTCCACCGGAATCATTGCTTCTGATCCATATGCCAATGTAAATGGAGTGTGCGCAGTCGCAGTTTTATGTGTAGTTCTGTATGCCCATAGTGCTAGTGGTAGCTTATCGACCCAACCACATTTCGTTTTTCCTTGCTGTTTTTTTATGGTTGATTTGATAATTTTGTTTACTACTTCCACTTGCCCGCTTGTCTGCAGATGAGCCACTCCTGAGTAGCTTTTTTGGATCTTGAATCGCTGGCAAAAATCTTGGAACTCTTCACTTTCGAATTGGGTTCCATTGTCTGTGATTATCTTTTGAGGCACACCAGACCTGCAAATGATATTCTTAGTCACAAAGTCTATCATCTTTTTAGAGGTAATAGTAGCTAATGGTTCAGATTCAGCCCATTTAGTAAAATAATCAACAACAACAATGGCATATCTGATTCCAGACTTGGCGTTTGGCAAAGGCTCGATGAGATCTATTCCCCAAATAGCAAATGGCCATGGACCGACTATCTGTGTTATCTCGGTGGAAGGTGCTCTTGGGATTTTTGCAAATCTCTGGCATCGGTCACATTTTTGGGCGTAGCTTGCAGCATCACGATTAATGTCTGGCCAAAAATACCCATAACGGAGAATTTTCTGTGCTAGAGTTTGACCACCTGAATGATCTCCACACTCTCCTCCGTGTACTTCAGCTAGAATTGTCTTAGCCTCTTCCTTGGTCACACATCGGAGTAATGGCATTGAGGATCTCCGTCTGTACAATCGGCCATCTTGAATTATATATCTAGAGGCTTTCCTCAACAGCTTCTGACGCTCCTTTGAATTTTCTGGTAGAGAAGCGTTGAGCAGATATTCCATTACCGGAGTCATCCACGATTCTTGCTCTTGAGATATAGTCATGATCCACTCAATATCCATCTCATCAGTGCTTGGAGCTGACAGGACTTCCATAGGAACTAATCCCAATAATTGAGCCTCACTAGTGCTTGCGTGCTTCGCGAAAGAATCTGCCTTCATGTTCTCCTTCTGGAGTATATGACTTATCGTATAATGGTCAAGATCATCGAGAAGTTCCCAGGCTCTTGACAAGTAAGAAGGCAGATTTCCTCCTTTAGTTTGAAACTCTTTCTTGACTTGGCATACGATAAGCTGTGAATCATTGAAGATCTGCAACACTTTGACATTCAGCTATTTAGCAATCTTCAAGCCGGCAATAAGAGCTTCATATTCTGCTTCATTATTTGTCGAAGGAAATTCCAATCTCAATGAGTAGCACAATGATCGCCATTCGGGGGTTTCAAGCACAACCTCATCTCCGGAATAGTAATCGTTTCTTGCACCATCAACATATAATTTCCATCGAATTGGGGTATTATCAGTCACTTCTTTCTCACTATCGCCTTTATCTGTAAATTCTGCGATGAAATCTGCTAAAACTTGTCCATTGATTGCTCTCCGGGGATTATAAGTGATGTCATACTGGCTGAGTTCAATATTCCACTTCAGAAGACGACCCGAAGTCTCAGGGCGAAACAGGACATGCTTCAGAGGATGACTAGTGAGGACTTTGATAGGATGAGCTTGGAAATATGCCCTCAATTTTCTTGACGCAATCAGTAGGCAATAAGTGAGCTTTTCCAACTTTGAATAATTCATCTCTGCCCCAGTGAATCTTTTGCTGATATAATAAATCGGACGTCGAATTTTTGCGTCTTCCCGTACCAATGCCGCACTGTGAGCATGAGATGAGATTGCCAAATATACGAAAAGATCTTCACCATTGTCGGGCTTAGAAAGTATTGGAGGCGTTTCCATATCACGAATCAACTCGTCGAAAGCTTTCTGGCATTCAGGAGTCCAGTCAAAGTTTTTCCTTCCTTTCTTCAGAGCATCAAAGTACGGAATGCATTTATCAGAGGCTTTGGAAATGAACCGACTCAAGGAAGCGACTTTTCCATTGAGACTTTGCAATTCTTTCTTCGTTCTAGGAGCTTTGACTTCTCTTAAGGCAACAATCTGAGCAGGATTAGCTTCAATGCCCCTAGCACTCACAATGATACCCAAGAACTTTCCGAATTCCACCCCGAACGAACATTTACAAGGATTAAGCATCATTCCGTACTTTCGAAGGACTGCTAACATTTCTGCCAAGTGATCCATGTGTTACACTGCCTTTTTTTATTTTACCAACATATCGTCAACATAAACTTTCGTAGTCTTGCCAATCTGCGGTTTGAACATAGCATTAACAAGTCTTTGGTAAGTTGCCCCTGCATTCTTCAGTCCAAAGGGCATGACTCTATAGCAGTAGAGACCAACATCGGTGATGAAGCTCGTGTCGTCCTGATCTGGCTCATGCATCATGATCTGGTTGTATCCGGAGTAAGCATCCATAAAAGATAACAATTCATGCCCCATTGTTCCATCCACCAACTGATCTATTCTGGGTAACGGGAAGCAGTCTTTGGGGCAGGCTTTGTTTAAATCCAAAAAGTCGATGCATACTCTCCACTTTCCATTAGCTTTCTTAACCAGTACTGGATTTGAAACCCAATTCGGATAAGTAGTTTCCCTGATGAAGCCATTCTCCATGAGCCGATCTATCTCTTCTTTCAATGCTACTGACCTTTCAGGACCCTGGGTTCTTCTTTTCTGCTTTACCGGTGTAAACTTCGGATTAATATTCAAAGTATATACTGCAACTTTTGGGAATATTCCACACATATCAGCATGAGTCCAAGCGAATATGTCCAGATTTGCTTTCAAGAATGATATCAAGAAATTTTGAACCGTCATACCAAGTTGCGAACCCACATTCACCACTTTGTTCGGATCTTTCGGGTCAACAGGTACTGGCACCGTTACTTCCACTGGCACCACTCTATTCTCCCCTGCACTGGCTTTTCTAGGATCCATTCTCTTCGTGCTCCACTATGCTAGCCAGTGCAGGGTCCACCCTGTAATTTCTACAAGGTTGGTTCTTTGATGCGGACAGGGGCTGCCGCATCTTTTCCCATCTCTCTCTTCCTTGCTTCATGCAACTCTATTAGATAACATTCTCGCCCAGCATTCTGATCCCCTTTAATGACACCAACTCCATTATCTGTTGGGAATTTCATAATAAGGCACCATGGGGCGAGAATTGCCTTAAATGCCGCAAGAGTTGGTCGGCCTAGGAAGGCATTGTAGGCAGAAAATTCATCAGCAATTACAAAAGTCTGTTTTCGAACCACCTTTTTCTGCCACTCTCCAAGCTCTACGAACAAGTCAATAGTTCCAATTAGCTGCTTTGGTTCCCCAGTAAACCCAACAATTTTCTGCGATGAACCTTGAACATCAGCCATCGAAATTTTCATTTGATCTAATGTCTTTTTGAAGTGAATATTGCAAGAAGAGCCGCAATGAACAAGCACTCTTCTTACAATAGCCGGCCTAATGCCTGCAGAGATGACCATGGGATCCATGGTAGGAACTTCAACGCCGATTGAGTCGCTAGCTCTGAACACGATATCATCAATAAAAGTTTTATGTTGCTTCAAAGGTTCAGCATCTTCCAACACAAAAACACTCTCTTCTTTTGATGCATACTTCAAGGCACGGGCATAACTTTCCATTTCACCCCAGCTTCTGCCTACTGGGTGAGGACCTCCTATAATCACATTAATAACAGGCCTTTTTGATTCATACGTAGTGGTCCTCTCACCCGAGCCAGATGGATGAGCAGGAAGTTGCTGGCCCTTAGTAGATGGAGTCGGGTCATTCCTATTTCTCTTAACATATTGCTGCAACTTGTTCTCTCTCAGCAGTTCTTCAATCAAACTTTTCAGATGGCGACATTCGTTAGTAGCATGACCGGGTTGATTATGAAACTGAAAAAATCTCCCACTTTGAGCAGCTTTTTTCCCAACTCTCAACACTGTTCGTTTAGGATATTCCACGTCATCTTTAGTAGCGAAAAAGATATTATCCGGAGTATCAGTTTATTAACGTAAAAAATCAGACGCTAACACCCGGATGCAAATAGAGATTTGAATGAAAGCACCACCCGTTAACACAAGAAACAGAAAAAGCAGTAATTCACTGAAAAAGAAGTAAGAGACACAGAGTTTATAGTGGTTCGGCCTACGATCAAGCCTACGTCCACTTCAACCCTTCTTTATTGCTAATATGATTACAATCCTTTACAGTTTCCTTCAATTACAATTCACTTCAAAAGACAAGTAGCTAGAAAAAGTTCAATGCAAGAGAATTCTCCGAATTCATGGTTGAATGTGTTGAATCTTATTTGAAGTTGATTGAAGCTTCTTGTGAGTTTCAAGTGTTGGAGTAAGGCTTGGTTTGAAGATGGCAGAGTCTCGATGCTTTGAAGAAAATGATCGAAAAAGTCCCCCTCATGTTGGAGCTCATGCCGTATTTATAGAGAGTTTTGGATGGAGCTATAGGTCGCGCGCGACCTAGGATATACCATAACTCGTTCGCGAGTTAGGAAGATATGAGTCACGACTTATCAGGCTCGCACCTAATCATTTGTTAGATCTCCCCTGCATCTGGGAAAGCGGCTCTATTTATTCTCTAAGTATTAGGTCGTGAGCGACTTAAGTCAGGTCATAGGTTGGTAGGTCGGGCGCGACTTAAGGTCACAGTAGAACAGGGTAGTGTAGTTCCTGATCCTTTCTCAAATGAACTAAGGAGTTAGGCGACTTAAGGATAAGCCTGTTACAACTTAGGTCGTGGCCGACTTAAGTCGCGAGCGACCTAGTAGTTGTAGGACCCCAGTCTTTGCAGAAGATGTTAGGCCGCTGTTGCTTTAGCACTTTAGGTCGCAGAGTGTTTAGGCGTTATGTCGATAACTCCATGAGTCGCTTATTAGTTAAGTCGTTGCTCCCCTTAAGTCGCTCATCTCTCTTAAGCCGTTAAGTCCTTAAGTCGTCCAACACTCTTAAGTCATTAAGTCCTTAAGTCGTTTACCCTTTGAGTCGTTGACCTCCTTAAGTCGCTTACCCTTTGAGTCGCTGCTTCACTTCAGAAGTAAAGTCGCTTAGCCCGCTTCATAGGTTAAGCCGCCAATTCCTTTGTGTCACTGAGTCGCTAAACATAGGAGTTAACATTGACGACCTAAGTTATAACAGGCTTATCCCTAAGTCGCCTAACTCCTTAGTTCATTTGAGAAAGGATCAGGAACTATGCTACCCTGTTCTACTGTGACCTTAAGTCGCGCCCGACCTACCGACCTATGACCCGACTTAAGCCGATCACGACCTAATACTTAGAGAATAAATGGAGCCCCTTTCCCAGATGCAGGGGAGATCTACCAAATGATTAGGTACGAGCCTGTTAAGTCATGACTCGTATCTTCCTAACTCGTGAACCAGTTATGTTATATGCTAGGTCGCGCGTGACCTATAGCTCCATCCAAAACTCTCTATAAATACGGCATGAGCTCCAATATGAGGAGGACATTTCCGATCATTTTCTTCAAAGCATCGAGACTCTACCATCTTCAAACCAAGCCTTACTCCAACACTTGAAACTCACAAGAAGCTTCAATCAACTTCAAATAAGATTCAACACATTCAACCATGAATTCGGAGAATTCTCTTGCATCGAAGTTTTTCTAGCTACTTGTCTTTTGAAGTGAATTGTAATTGAAGGAAACTATAAAGGATTGTAATCATATTAGCAATAAAGAAGGATTGAAGTGGACGTAGGCTTGATCGTAAGCCGAACCACTATAGACTCTGTGTCTCTTACTGCTTTTTCAGTGAATTACTGCTTTTTCTGTTTCCCGTGTTAACGGTGGTTCTTTCATTCAAATCTCTATTTGCATCGGGGTGTTAGCGTCTGACTTTTTACGTTAACATTTTTGGTGCTTTCACTGAGAAACCAACTCGAGATACTGTCATCATAGCTTCACAGAAATTTGTAGAAAAGATCTCTCCAAAAACCAGGAGTTTATCTGAAATAATGGCTCCAAGAAGGAAGCACAAGTCTATTAGATCTGAGGATGTTCGCGAGAATACTGCAACCTCTCCTCCTTTAAGTCAAACAACTCCAACTGTCGGAGTTACACGAGCAGAGCTAGATGCCGTTGTATCCGGGGTACATCGGCAGATGGAAGCCCAGAATAAACTAATGATGGAAAGGTTGAATGCTTTATTTGAGGAAAACCGTCAACGGTGTCTAAAGAGGGAAATCTTGCTGATGAAGTGCAAAATGTGGAAGGAAGAAATATCCCACAAAGGGCGGCTGATCCATTGGAAAGAACACCTCCGCAAGCCGGAGGATCGGGACCGCAACCAATTCTCCGTGAGCGACTGTCAAGGCAAAATTCGGAGAGAATGGCTGATGTTTGTCCCGCTGAGCCTCAGAATGATAAAGAGAATTTCTCAGGCATGGTTCGTCAGATTATGAAAGAAAGTATGCATAGAAATGAAGATGAGAAAGTATGGGGTTTCGCTCCGAGCAAGACTCCATTTATGGAAAAAATCCTGAAGGAAGAATTCCCAAGGAAGTTTGTCCCTCCAACTATTCCAGCTTACAAGGGAACGAGCGATCCTAATGAGTTTCTGTGTAAGTATGATTGGCACATGACGGGTGCCAGAGCCTCTGATGATATCAAATGCCGATATTTTTCGGTATACTTGGAAGGAGTTGCTTTACTTTGGTTCACAAAGCTGCCGGTCCGATCGATAGACCAATTTTCTGATTTGACCCAGAAATTCAAGGAACAGTTTCGATTATATGCGTCAAAGGCGAAGGATATAATGTCGTTATCCAGCTTGGAGCAGAATCCTGGAGAATCCATTAGAGCTTTCCTTAATCGCTTCAATATAGCTCTGGCTGAAGTAGACAATGCGGAGCCGAGAATGATTTTGACGTACCTGATGAAGGCTATTGATAAGACAAGTGAGTTCGGGAGATGGTTGAAAATGAAGGAACCAAATTCACTTGACAAATTTTATAAGAAAGCCGATGAATTCATGCATCTGGAGAGCCTCCAAGCACCGGCTAAGGTGGTATCGACAGGGGCTGGAAATAGTAATGCTGCTCCGAATAAGAAGGAATCTGGCAACCAGAAGAGGAGGAACGATGCCCAGAAGAAGCAAGGAGATGCAAAGAAAGGACGTCCCTTCAATTTACCCCTCTGACTGATACCCCGGAAAACATCTACTTTGCAAACAAAGACACGGTTGAATTCCCCACACCAACTAAGCAAAGAGTTAATGGAAGAGCTGAGAAGAGTGGAAGGTTTTGCCGGTTCCATAACCAGCCCGGGCATGGTACTAACGAGTGTCGTCACTTAAAGGAGGTAATTGAGGAACTATTGAAGCAAAACAAGCTCCAACAATATGTAAGTAGGAACAAAAATGGCCCAACCTCGTCAACTCAAGGACAACAAGTTCCTGTTCATTGTCCTGGCTCAAATGAGAAGGCGACAGCTCATGAATCAGAGAGGTTGTTATAAATGTGGTTACAGGAGGCCCTCACCCCGCTGGCAGGAGTTGGGGCAAGATGGAAAGATACGCCCGTGCTTTGAAGTACGCACCGGCAGATGAAAGTGTTTTTGTGTTAGATGATGTTGCGCCCTTGAAGCAGCAAAAAACCTTTAATGATGACATTATATTCAGTACTAGGGATTCGATGGGTGTTGAAGCTTCTACCATTGATCCTTTGGTCATCTCCACTTTTATTGGGCCAACTACTGTGAAAAGAGTTCTGGTTGATTGTGGAGCTTCATGCAACATTCTCTTCAAGAAGACTTTTGATCAAATGAAGATTCCTATGGCTGATGTTCAAGCTTCATCACTAAAGATTGCTGGTTTTACTGGTGAGCCGAAACAACCAATTGGGACTATTGATTTGTTCGTAGAGCTTGGAGAGGGGCAGAGAAAAGTGGCTCGAAAACAGACCTTTGTTATTGTTGAAGAATTTTCTACGTACAATGCCTTCCTAGGCTGACCAACTCTGGCGGCGTTTAAAGCAATTCTTGCCCCATGGTGTCTGACCATAAAATTCCCCACAGATAATGGAGTCGGTTTGGTGAAAGGGGATCAGAATGCTGGACGAGAATGTTATCTCACAGAGTTGCATGAATCGAGGAAGAGAGAAATGGGAAAACATGCGGCAGCCCCAGTCCGCATCAAAGAATCAACCTTGTAGCAATTACAGGGTGGACCCTGCACAGGCAAACATTATGGTGCACGAAGAGAGATGGATCCAAGAAAGGCCAGTGCAGGGGAAAATAGAGTGGTACCAGTTGAAGTGACAGTCCCGGTACCTGTTGACCCGAAAGACCCGAAAAAAGTGTTGAATTTGGGTTCGCAGCTTAATGCAACGGTTCAAAATGTTTTGATATCATTTTTGAAAGCAAATCTGGATGTATTCGCCTGGACTCATGCCGATATGTGTGGAATATCTCCAGAAATTGCGGTGCATACCTTGAATATTGATCCAAAGTTTACACCGGTAAAGCAGAAAAGAAGAACTCAAGGTCCTGAAAGGTCAGCAGCATTGAAAGAGGAGGTTGATCGGCTCATGGAGAATGGTTTTATCAAGGAATCTACTTATCCGAATTGGGTCTCAAATCCAATACTTGTCAAGAAAGCTAATGGGAAAAGGAGAGTGTGCATTGACTTTTCAGATCTAAACAAAGCCTGCCCCAAAGACTGCTTCCCGTTACCCAGGATTGACCAGTTGGTGGATGGAACGGCAGGGTATGAATTGTTATCTTTTATGGATGCCTATTCCGGATATAACCAGATCATGATGCATGAGCCAGATCAGGAGGACACGAGCTTTATCACCGATGTTGGTCTTTACTGCTATAGAGTCATGCCTTTCGGACTTAAGAATGCAGGGGCAACTTATCAAAGACTTTTGAATGCCATGTTTAAACCGCAGATTGGCAAGACTATGGAAGTTTATGTCGATGATATGCTGGTAAAGTCAAAGAAAGCAGTGGACCACATGGATCACTTGGCAAAAATGTTCTCAATCCTCCAAAAGTACGGTATTTGGAGTAGAATCTAGAAAGTTTTTGTGTTTCATTATGAGTGCAAGGGGCATTGAAGCTAATCCTGCTCAGATAACTGCCTTAAGAGAAGTCAAAGCTTCTAGAACGAAAAAGGAATTGCAAAGTCTCAATGGAAAAGTTGCTGCCTTGAGTCGGGTTCATTTCGAAAGCTACTGATAAATGCATTCCATTCTTCGATGCTCTAAAGAAAGGAAGAAAAAACTTTGAATGGACTCCTAAATGCCAGAAAGCTTTCGATGAGCTGATTCGTCATATGGATACGCCTCCTATACTTTCTAAGCCTGACAATGGTGAAGATCTTTTTGTATATTTGGCAATCTCGTCTCATGCCCTTAGCGCAACTTTGATACGAGAGGATGCGAAAATTCAGCGCCCGGTCTACTACATCAGCAAGAGATTCACTGGGGCAGAATTGAACTATTCAAAGTTGGAAAAGCTCGCCTATTGTCTATTAATTGCATCAAGAAAATTGAGGCCATATTTCCAAGCTCATCCCATCAAAGTCCTCACCGATCAGCCCTTGAAGCAAGTCCTGTTTCGTCCTGAAACTTCGGGTCGTCTTTTGAAATGGAATATCGAACTCAGCCAATATGATATCACTTATCACCCCCAAAGAGCAATCAATGGACAAGCTTTGGCAGACTTCATTGCAGAGTGTACAGACAAAGGCGATAGTGAGGATGTGGTGACCGATAATCCTTCATTCCGGTGGAAATTGTATGTTGATGGCGCAAGAAACGATTACTATTCTGGGGCCGGGGTTGTACTCGAAACCCCTGAAGGACGGTCACTGTGTTATGCTTTAAGATTCGAATTCCCTTTGACAAACACTGAAGCAGAGTATGAAGCTCTTGTTGCCGATTTAAGAATTGCTAAAGAACTAAACATCAAGGCATTACAGATCTTCAGTGATTCACAGCTTATCGTGTGTCAAGTCAAGAAAGAGTTTCAAGCCAAAGAGGGGAACCTACCCACATATTTGTCCAAGGCCTAGGAGCTTCTTGATGATTTCGACCATTACACAATAAGCCATCTTCCCCGGGAAGAGAATACGAAGGCAGATTCCCTCGCAAAATATGCGAGCACCGGGGAAGCTCAATTATTGGGATTAGTTCCTGTAGAAGTCCTGTCAACTCCAAGCATTGATGAAATGGATATTGACTGGATCATGACTGTATCACAGGAGCGAGAATCATGGATGACTCCGATATTGGAATACCTGCGCGATGGCTCTCTACCAGAAAACCCAAGAGAACGGCAAAAGTTGTTAAGAAAAGCATCCAGATTTGTAATTCAAGATGGCCGAATGTATAGGCGGGGATTCTCAATGCCATTACTCCGATGTGTGACCAAGGAAGAAGCTTAAACAATTCTAACTGAGGTACATAGAGGAGGGTGTGGAGAGCATTCAGGGGGTCAAACTTTAGCGAAGAAAATTCTTCGTTATGGGTATTTTTGGCCGGATAATAATCGTGATGCCGCGAGTTAAGCCGAAAATGTGACCGATGCCAGAGATTTGCAAAAATCCCAAGAGCACCTTCCACTGAGATAATGCAGATGGTCAGTCCATGGCCATTTGCTATTTGGGGAATGGATCTCATCGGGCCTTTGCCAACTGCAAAATCCTGAATCAGATATGCTGTTGTTGCTGTGGATTATTTTACTAAATGGGCTGAATCTGAACCCTTAGCCACTATTACCTCTAAGAAAATGATAAACTTTGTAACTAAGAATATCATTTGCAGGTATGGAGTGCCTCAAAAGATAATCACGGACAATGAAACCCAATTTGAAAGTGAAGAGTTCCAGGATTTTTGCAAAAAAATTAAAGATCCATAAAAGTTTCTCAGCAGTGGCTCATCCGCAGGCAAACGGGCAAGTGGAAGCAGTAAACAAAATTATCAAATCAACCATTAAAAAACAGCTGGAAAAAGCAAAAGGTGGTTGGGTCGATAAACTTCCGCTAGCACTATGGGCATGTAGAACTACGCATAAAACTGCGACGGGGCACACTACATTTTCATGGGCATATGGATCAGAGGCAATGATTCCGGTAGAAATAGAGGTCCCTTCACATAGAAGAATCCATTTTAGTCAAGCCGAAAATGAAAAGCTGCAGCTTGAAGCCCTTAACTTCCTTGATGAGAAAAGGGAAGAAACCGAACTCAGAACTGCAGCTCACCAGCAAAGAATAGCCAGGCACTTCAATTCCAATGTTCGCCGACGCAGCTTTGAAGCGAAGGGTCTAATTTTAAAAAAGAATTATGACACCTACATGCGTACTTGGACCAAACTGGGAAGGGTCGTATGTCATAGGCCAAAAACTTCTTGATGGCACATTCAAACTTGTAACTGTCGAAGGAGACCCAATTCCAAGAGCTTGGAACAGCAATAATTTGCGCCCATATTTTACTTAAAGGCTTTAATGAAATATTGTAAAGGAATGATGAATGTATGATTCTTGTAATGAAAGCCGTTGTAAATTCAGTGCAAGTGAATAATAAGAGCTATAAAGTGGATGTAGGCCCAGTTCTTGGTCGAACCACTATAAATCTTGTGTTCTTTACTATTATAGACTGCTTTGTTTTATTTCGACATATAAAATACGTTAATTGTGTTACTAAAATGTCGATTTAATAATGCAGGCCATAAAAACAAAGCTTACCATCGTAAGACCAAGCGATCTCCGACATCACCCAGCAAGCAAACGCTAAACCGTTCAAAATTTCCATACTCAAATCTTACGAAAGAAGTGCTTCGAACAAAAGTTAGCGATGTGGCTGGAAGTGGGCCATTTCTAACTAACTGTGAATGTTTGTACAAACGAGCATTCGGTTAAATAGCATGTGTCTACCACCACCAACTCACTTAACTATGAAGTATATTTCTATGGATAAGGAAAATTGTTGGCAACAAAAAACGGATGATATTTGGAAAAGATAACAGGGATCGCCGATATGAGTAGATGGCAAACGGACATGGGCGGGCAAGCATCAAACAGCAAAAGACCTCTTCGGAGGCACAAGCCCTCTTCGGAAGCACAACTCTTCGGAGGATAAAGACCTCAAACGGGGCATGCCAGAAGATTTCTCAACATGGTATGGAATGATCGGAAGCAGCTTCCCAACAGGAAGGCAAAGCGCTTGTTTATTAGTTGAGACAGTTTGCGTAGACAAGCGTCCAAGTAACTTGCGTCCGCCCCGTGAGTCCATGAGACGACCAGAGGCACCTTCCTAAGTGGAAGGCAAGGCGCTCGTTCACTAGTTGAGACAATCTACGTAAACAAACGTCCAAGTAACTTGCGCTCGCCCCGTGAATCCAACCAACCATGAGGAAGAAACTTCCAGGCATCTTCGGAGGCACACATCTCACCAAGATCTGAAATAAAACTTCACAAGTGCTGAGATGTGAAAAGCCCTCTTCGGAGGCCCATTTCACCATAGTTGAAATGCCAAAAGACCTCGAGCGGGCCTCGCCAGAAAAAGAGAGTTCTTTCTCAACATAAAGTTACGGACTGATCGGTGGCATAGGTCACTTGTGTCCGCCCCGTGAATCCATCCAACTAAGAGAAAGAAACTCCAAACATCCAGGTAAAAGCCCTACTCAGAGGCACACATTTCACCGTGATCTGAAATAAAACTTCACACGAGTCAAAATGTGAAAAGCCCTCTTCGGAGGCCCGCTTCCCAGCGAACAGGGAAAAGATAAAAGCCTCTCCCAAGAGGCAGAAACAAAAAGCCCTCTTCCCAGAGGCACAATCAAACAAAAAGCCCTCTTCCCAGAGGCACAATCAAACAAAAAGCCCTCTTACCAGAGGCACAAGCAAGTCAAAGCCCACTTTACCGCGAAAGAAAATTCACTCAAAATAAAAGTGATTTTCTCCAAAAAGCGAAGTGTAAAAACTTCGCAACAAAAAAAAAAGAAAAGAGAAAAAACTCCTCTAAAATGAGGCACATCCTACTAAATACGAAAAATATTTCCTTAAAATGGAAATATTATCCTACAAAGTACAGATGCAAGCCTCCTTCAAATGGTAAAGCTGCTCTCTAAAGAAAGAGTATAAGTCTTCTTGAAATGTGGAATTGTTCTCTAAAAAACTTTGCCAATGTGAAAGAGATTGCAATAAACCATGGTATGGGGCAGCACACCATAAGTACAAGAATGGAAACAATGCTCAAACAACATACCATAGGCTCACTACAATATCACACAAAGGAAACGAGGAACTTGTATAAAATAAAGAATAAATGTATTCTCAAATACAGATAGAAGTTTCTATAGGTAAAAGGAACATTTTATTCAATACTACGAAAATTTTATACAGGTACATGTTTCAGGATAAAGAAAAGCGGGGGCTGGTACCCGCACAATCTCCGGCCAGTACATGCAAAAAAGCAAAAAGTAAAGTAAAGTAGGGAAAGCGGGGCTCATCACTTCTTTCTCCCACCACCTTTAGAGCCTTCACCAGGTTTAATAGGAAAATTTTCAACCCGACTTGGGAGAGTTGGGGGAGAAGGAGAGAGAGCTAGTGCTGGATCAACTTTCGTTTCCTTTTCTGTAGCAGAAATGCTTCTCCCTTTCTTCTTTGAAGTTGTACGCTTCCTCCTCCTTCTTGAAGAAGACTCACTTTCTGGGGTGACAAGAGCAGAAAATTTTATGTCATCAGAAAGGGTTCGCTCCGGAGACACTTCACCTCCTTCAAGTTTTTTGGCCTTCTACTCCTGCGAGGCGGCTGGATCGTCCAAGTCTTGAGGGGCTCCTATTAATTCTTCCTGCGATCCCGGCTGGGAAGTAGGAGTAATTTGAAAGGTTGGAGGAGGAACAGCTGGAGGAGGAGAAGTTTCTATGACACTGGGCGTTTTCACTGCGGAAGAGAAGCAAAAAATATTAGTATCTCCCGCGAAGAGAGGAGATAACGGCTCATCGAGTCTTAAGTAATAAGCAATGAGTTCATCAAGCTCGGCCGAAACAAATGTGTAATCCACTTGACCTAGTTCGACGTTAATATTACCTGGAGAAGTGGGCTTCCTAATGTCAACTTCATAAGCTTGTTCTTCGGTGCTCTCTTCGCCTTCATCTCCACCCTGTGCACTTGTAATCTCAGTTATAACTTTAGCAGGGGACGGAGAATGGGAACCGGATCCTGTGATGTCAATGTCGGCCGAAATTGAAGGAGGGACAGGGGCAATTAATGGTGCTTCTTTCATCATCCCAGCACGCTCTCTAGCGAGTTGCTCTTTTCCTCTGGCAAGGGTAGCACAAGCTCCGTCATCCAGGTAATGTGCCTCGAGTTCTTCTTCGGCATACCCATCATCTTTAAGCATATCAAGCGCAGCTTCCCATATTTCAGCCAAAGTGATTTCATATTTGGGGCCAAAAAATGCTAGACTGCCACGCCCTAGGACACTTTGCAAGTAGAAATCGAATAATGTCGAACTGACCTCGGCTTTGGTGGCTTGATGAGCTTCTTCAGCTGCAATTTTACCGGCAACAGCCTCATCACGCTCTTTCTCAACTATAGCAAGTCGAGTTTTCAACGTCTCAATTTCAAGGTTCTGAGAGCTGGTCTGTTGTCGCAACTGTGCAACTTCAGCGCGATAATCTTCTATAACCTTTTCCTGCCGCATGATTTTATCTTCGGCCTCTCGTTGGCTAGCTTGAGCATCCCGCACTTGCTGCAGAAGCACACTTTCCCTTTGAGAATAGGAAGTGAAGGACGTAGCAAGCTCCTCTTTAAGCTTTCCAACATCCGCTTCAAGCTTTTCATTATAAGCAGCGATGCTCCTCATCTCTACGTCATGTTGATCAAGAGTCTTTTGCCATTCGGATTTATCATTCTCGATGGTCAACTTAGCCTAAAGGTTCGCACGGTTCACTCTCTGGAGTTCGTTAACAAGTTTCTGCCAATTCGACATTCTCTCAATATCAAGCTTGACGGCGTCAAGATTTCGCAACATGGCTGGTTTGTCGATTAGAACTAGATCAAGATCAAAGCGAACTCCCTTCAAGCACCAGTTTGGAAATCGACTTTGAAGAGTAGCTGGGCCTGTCCGACCTGATATGAGGGCCTGCCAATGATCGTCTGAATGTCGGTACGAGCGAGAGCGGGGAATTGAGGAGGCACCGAAGCAATGGGCTCTTTAGGAATGTCAGATGATGACTTTTCATCGTGCTTGGTCCGTTTGCTCGAACCTTCAGCGGCGTGGCTTTTTTCCTTTGTCGTCATGGGATTTCCGTTTAAGGGAATCATCCTCTCTGTGGGAAGATTCATGGCGTTCTTCCCTTCTCCCGTACCGTTCTTCATATGCTCTTCTCTCCTGAGCTTTTCGAGCAGCCCTCTCCTCATCAGTTTCCCTATGAAGGGGAAGATAGCGCCTGTAATCATATTGACTGCGCCTGCCATACTGCTTAAAGTCATCATAATACGAGCCACTTCGCCCCATTGAAGAACCTGAGATTGAAAAAGAAGCATAACTTGAGAATTTTCAAATTGCAAGGAGTAAAGTGCATATCAGTGCCAATAAATCCTATGTGTGTGTGGTGTGTGCAAACTACATGCGCCGAACTACGAACCGCTCCTCGGTTGCGGGATGGTGACAGATTTTACTGCCAATGTTGATTCTTGAGCTGGAGGAGTTTGTTGAAGAGAAGACGTCGCTTCAACCACTGGAGATACAATTTTAGCAGCGGACAGATCATCTTTAAAGTGTTCTTGAGACGCAACCATGAAGTCGCTCAACCCTTCGAAAGTGTCATTACCACTGTGTTCAACAGGGCTCTTTACCTCAACTCCTTAATCAGTAGTTTTCCCGGATTGTTGAAGATCTTCTTCTTCTTCAATAACTGGGGCAAGGCAAGTTTACAAGATGGTCCCGCAATGACAGTTGAGTAGAACATTTTACCAATGAAGCCTCAGTTGTAAGTTCCTTCGGTACGGGTTCGTAAGTAGAAACTGGGGCATCTAATGCCTTAGCTGGGGAATCAGGGACTTCGTGAGGTTGTGTAGAGCGGGAAGAATGTAGAAGTCCAAACAGATGTAGAAACTCATCCTTCAACTGAAATTTTATACTCCTTTCCTCAGCAGCCACGGCATTCAGTCTTTCAAAAATTTGCTTGTGGCCTGGATCTCTAGAGGGGGGAGGAAATGCTGAAAAAGGTAAGAGTAAAATTAGCACTTAGCAACTCAGACCTCAAAAAGCTCAAGAATGGAAAAAATAAGAAGCAGGCAATCTTACTTCCTACTCTCCAGATAGCATAAAACCCTGGGGGGCAGCAAAAAAAGAAAAACTGATTCAAGAAGCCATGTGCGCTTTCGGAAAGATCGGTAATGAGTTTACGATTCGTAGCGCTTCTTACAACAGTAAAGGAGGGATGATCTTTATTCTTAGCAAATGAGCATAAGTAGCAAATTTCTTCGAAGCTCGGCAAACGGTCAAGAGTTCTCCTAAATAAAACACATAACCCCATCAGGATAGCATAGCCATTGCGATGTAGTTGAAATGGAGAGATGGTCAACCGAAGGAGAAGCGTTCGAAGAAAATCGTTAAAAGGAGGAATTGCTCCACTTAGCACATCTGGCGATTGACTGCTACAAAATCATAAGGTGGATTATCGGCAGTACCACTCGGCCCGGGAAGTAGATCATCACTCTCAGCAAGGCCAAATTGAATGCGTAACTGGTTAAATGCTCTCTGGGTTAAGGTAGTCGGAGTTCTTTCTGGAGGATTCACTTCGGGAATAGCTGACGGAAAAGTCTCTCCAGCTTAAGCTACCACTTCTTCTTGATGTGAAACCATTCTACATAAACAACTGGATATTCAAACATGAAGGTGCATGTTTCCTAAATGTGTGAAGTGCTGTGTAGAGCTAACAAAGCAACAAGAAAATATAATGGAAATTAAACATGTGTCAATTGCAATATTTCAAGACTTGTCGCTTTAAGTCCAAATACAAGTGCAATATTAATGCAAACAAATTGACTTTAGTTGATTAACATTGTTTTAATGCTTCACTTGAGTTTGTTGATTCACAGCATTTCATATAATTTCTTTAAGTTAATTATCCATTATCGACCAATCTGTCATTTTATGTGGGCAATCAGTGGTAGTATATTCGCCCTAGTTTTCTACAAATGTTGTATTTAACAGGTTATTAGCATCAAATTTGGTATAATCTGTTAAGAAAGCATAGCAAAGTCATGCAAGTTATTTCGACAGTTTAAAGTTCGAGTTGGAAGTACAATCAAGTTCTATCAACATCTCGAAGTTTTCAAGTTTTGTTCAAGCCATTTAGTCGCAGTCTAGAAGTTCTCTAAGTCCTAAGTTGTTCACGACTTAACAGGATGGGTTGAGATTGATCTAGGCTGGAAGAAACAATTCGGCAGTGAAAAATTGTCCAAGTGCTGAGTCATCCACGACCTAAAGGTTAAAGTCGTCCACGACCTAAAGGTTAAAGTCGTCCACGACCTAAAGGATAAGTCCTCCATGACCTAAAGTTTAAGTCGTTCACGACCCAAAGGAAAAGTCGCGTTAAGGACCTAGAGGCTAAGTCGCTCATACGACCTAGAGGTTAAGTCGCAAAAATTGTCAGATCGGCCAAATCTGCTAAGTCGCGGGGATCTTTAAGTCGCCTGGGTTCCTTAGGTCGTTTTTGGATGATGCAGCGATCCAAGGCTATCTCCCGTTGGAACCAATAAGCCCTACTACTCAACAATTACACTTTGCCACGTGTTTATCCACCATTGTGTCGTTTGAAGCACCATGTCTAAACCCAAAATCCACTAACCCGTTAACCAAGTGTTTCTTCGTCTCCTCCAAACATCTAAGATCCCATCACCTCCTCCAAATTTCCAGAAACTATTGCTAACTACATGAATTCAAACACTTGCCAAATAACTCCATAAGATCCTAAGCCGATTCATTTTTTAAGGCAATTGCCAACAGTCGACGATGGTCAGAGGACGAATCAGGGTGTAATCTCACAGCATGGAAACAAAAACTGTATTGAAATGGTTATGGAGGGGTTGGTGGCAAATATAATGGAAAGATGATCGGAATTACCTAAACCTGATGTTGAAATAGCGGTCAAGGATGCAAAGAGGAGGATTTTGTGTTAATTTTTGAGCTCGGATGCAACAATGGCCGTAGAATGATAAGCAATAAAGTAAAGAGGGAGAAGCGACTTAACGACTTATATTGGAAGTAGAGGAGAAGATGGATGGACGCGCGAGTAAACAAGCTTCTTGAGTCGCCCACGACTTAGGGACTAGATCAAAGCATACGACCTACGACCTAGGCATGTACTTCGAGGGGCAAATGTTAACTCCTATGTTCAACGACTCAGTTACACAAAGGAATTGGCGGCTTAACATATGAAGCGGGCTAAGGGACTTAACTTCTGAAGTGAAGCAGCGACTCAAAGGGTAAGCGACTTAAGGAGGTCAAGGACTCAAAGGGTAAACGACTTAAGGACTTAACGACTTAAGAGGGTTTGACAACTTAAGGACTTAACGGCTTAAGAGGGATGAGCGACTTAAAGGGAGCAGCGACTTAACTAATAAGTGACTCATGGAGTTATCGAGCTAACGGCCTAAACACTCTGCGACCTAAAGTGCTAAAGTAACAGCGACCTAACATCTTCTGCAAAGACCAGGTTCCCACAACCACTAGGTCGCTCGCGACATAAGTCGGCCACGACCTAAGTTATAACAGGCTTATCCCTAAGTCGCCTAACTCCTTAGTTCATTTGAGAAAGGATCAGGAACTACGCTACCCTGTTCTACTGTGACCTTAAGTCGCGCCCGACCTACCAACCTATGATCTGACTTAAGTCGCTCACGACCTAATACTTAGAGAATAAATAGAGCCGCTTTCCCAGATGCAGGGGAGATCTACCAAATGATTAGGTACGAGCCTGTTAACTCGTGACTCGTATCTTCCTAACTCGCGAACGAGTTATGGTATATCCTAGGTCGCGCACGACCTATAGCTCCATCCAAAACTCTCTATAAATACGGCATGAGCTCCAAATGAGGGGGACTTTTTCGATCATTTTCTTCAAAGCATCGAGACTCTGCCATCTTCAAACTAAGCCTTACTCTAACACTTGAAATTCAAAAGAAGCTTCAATCAACTTCAAATAAGATTCAACACAATCAACCATGAATTCGGAGAATTTTCTTGCATCGAAGTTTTTCTAGCTACTTGTCTTTTGAAGTGAATTGTAATTGAAGGAAACTGTAAAGGATTGTAATCATATTAGCAATAAAGAAGGATTGAAGTGGACGTAGGCTTGATCGTATGCCGAACCACTATAAACTCTGTGTCTCTTACTGCTTTTTCAGTGAATTGCTGCTTTTTCTGTTTCCCGTGTTAACGGGTGGTGCTTTCATTCAAATCTCTATTTGCATCGGGGTGTTAGCGTCTGACTTTTTACGTCAACACAGTTAAAGGGGTGAAATATGAAGGTTTTAAGAAGCGAGGTTTCTTCACATCCTTCTGTTTCTTCCTGCCATTATTCTCCCTTTTCTGACTTCCGGCCCCTTTTTAGTAGGGGCAGCAGTGTTATTCTTGACTTTTGTCAATGCTACTTCAGCCGGTGCATGAAGGTTTTCCAAGCCATGAACTCATCAGCTTTCTTGTAGAATTTCTCAGGTGAGTTAGGTTCTTTCATTTTCAGCCACTTCCCAAATTCACTCGATTTGTCGATTGCCCTCATCAAGTATGTCAAGACCATTCGTGGCTCTGCATTATTCACTTCAGCCAAAGCTATGTTGAAGCGGTTCAAGAAAGATCTAATAGATTATTCGGGATTCAGTTCCAGGCTGGACAGTGACAAAATATGCTTCGCCTTTGAAGTACAACCTAAATTGTTTTTTAAACTTCCGAGTTAAATCAGAGAACTGGTCTATAGATTGGACTGGTAGCTTTGTAAACCAAAGTAAAGCCACTCCTTCCAAGTATATCGGAAAGTGCCGGCATTTGATCTCATCCGATGCCCGGGCGCCAGTCATGTGCCGGTCATACTTGTACAAGAATTGATTAGGGTCACTTGTTCCCTTATAAGCAGGGATGGTAGAAGGAACAAACTTCGTTGGAAATTCTGCTTTCAAAATCCTTTCAGTGAATGGAGTCTTGCTCGGAGCGAATTCCCATTCTTTTTCAACTTCTTCTCTCTGCATGCTCTCTTTCATAATTTGTCGAACCATTCCAGAGAAGTATTCCTCATCATTTAGAGGCTCTGCAGGATAGACATCAGCCATTTTCTCGGAACTTTGTCTTGACAAGCGTTTGTGGAGGGTTGGCTGCGGCCCTGATCCTCCAGCTTGGGGAGGTGTCTCTTCAACGGGGCCAGCTGCCCTTTGAGGAATATTTCTTGCTTCATTATTATGAACATCATTGGCAAAGTTTTGTTTATTACTCACCGGTTGATGGTTAGCTCCGAGCAAAGCGTTCAACCTTTCCAACATTAAAGTACTTTGAGCTTCCATTTGCTGATATAGCCCAGAAACTACAGCATCTGATTCCGCTCGTGTAATTCCAACACTTGGAGCTGTTTGACTTAATGGAGGAGAAGTGGCGGTATTCTGTTGGGCATCACCGGATCTAGCAGATCTACACATTCTTCCAGGAGCCATTATCTCTGAAAGACTTTTGGTTTTGAGAGAGATTCTTTCAACAAACTTTTGCAAAGCAATGATGAAAACAGCCTGAGTTCAATTCTTAGTGAAAGCACCAAAAATGTTAATGCTAAAATTGAACGCTAACACCCCGGTGTAAGTAGAGATTAAGTTAAAGAACCAACCGTCAATACAGGAATTAGAAATAAGTAGAAAAGTCACAGAAAAAATAGTAAAGAGACAACAGTTTTATAGTGGTTCGGCATCAAATTAAGCCTACGTCCACTTTAATCTTTTTTGTTGCTTAATCGATTATAACTTTACAACAATCTTCGATTACAACACTACTAAGATAAATAACTAGCACTCCAATGTAGAAGAAATCTTTGAATCCATGTCGAATGTGTTAGATTTCTTCTTGAAGTTCGTTGAAATGTCTTTTGTGTTTGATGTGTCAAGTGAGTCGAGAAATCAAAAGTTTATAGACGTTCCAGAAATGAGCCAAAAAGTCCCCTCTTTGGTGGTGTAGGCACGGTATTTATAGGAGATTTTTGGAGTAAGTCGTAGGTCGTGGGCGATCTAGGGGCAGGCCGCAAGTCATGAGCGGCCTAGGGGTCTGGTTAGCTATGTTATAGGTCGTGGGCGACCTAGGGGTTAGGTCGCAAGTCGCGAGCGATCTAAGGGATACGAGCTATGGCTCATTTTGGTTGCACTTGGTCTCCTTGAACAAACTGGTATGTCGTAGCGACCAAGGAGAGAAGCGGCATAAGAAGTTGGCTCGGTGGACTTAGGTCATGAGTGACCTAGTGAAGAGGTAGTATGTACGCGACCTTACTTTATCTTTAGGTCGCTAACTCGCTTCATGCTTTAGGTCGCTAACTCGCTTAAGCAGCTAGGTCGCATAAATAGTTAGGTCGCTAGGGGCCATTAGGTCGCTAACTCGTTGTTGGTCTTGCATCCATGTTAGCTCGCTTATTCTCTAGATTGTTAGGTCGCTGGACCTTCTAACCCATTAGGTCGCTGAGTTGCTTTATTCTTTAGCTTGGTAGGTCGTTACCTTCATGGAATTACTAGGTCGTTAACTCATAGATCTTTAACCCGTAGAATCTCTAGAGTCTTTAGATCATTAAGTCGTTAGGTCGCTATATGCTTAGGTCGTTAGATTGTTTATCTCATTAGGTCGTTAGGTCGCTTCGAGTGTTTGAGTCGCTGTCCAGAATGATATTAACATAATATATATCTGAATATATATATAAAGGATCTTATGAGGATTTTAGAAAGGTTTTAGGAACCTTTGGATTTTGAAAAGCAGTTGATTTTTTTGGGTAAAATCAATATGAGAATTTGGAAAGGCTCTTGATTTTTTTTGGGTAAAATCAATATGAGAATTTGGAAAGCCTAGTTTGAGAATTACCAATTTTGGAATAATCGATTTTGTATAAAGGAGCTTTGTATGAGATCATACTAGGTGTATGATATGAAGATACTATATGTGTACAGTATAAAATGATTTGATGATGACTCTGTGGAAAAAGGCGCTCCCTTGAAATGAACTTCTCAAGAGTGCCACCGGGTGGTGCTGCCTTGATCCCCAAGGGGGGTTTCTAAAGTTGATCCTGTGAGGAGTCCAGACAAAACTAGTTCCTGGGGATTACGAGTAGAGTATACCATAGTGAAAGTCGTGCGCGCCGTTGAGAGCCAACAGTCTGCGTTTGATTTATATCAGTAGACTGCGACCTATGTAGGAGTGGAGAAGTTCCATTTCGATAGCGAAAATCAGAGGTCACGGAGAGCCTGTAGTTGCATGGACTTTTGCTGCGATGGAAACGTAACCCTGGGATGTAACTGCGATCTGTCGTGGGTTCCATGGCGTAATCGAGAGGCCGTGGAGAGCCTGCACTTACATGGACTTTTGTTGCGGTGGCAACGTAACCCTGGAATGTAACTGCGACCATGGATGGGGACGATCATTTCCAAAGCATTCTCGCCAAAGATATTTCCTCTATTTTCAAAAACTGTTTTCTATATTTTCAATAAAATTATTTTCCAAGTATTTTCACTAGATGTTGAAAACGAGTTTACCAAGTACTTATAGACTTTCAGTCCTATGCTTGATCAACGTATGACTGAATTTCTATGAGAACAAGGATGGACTGGTTGAGACATCGAGTTATAAAAGTATTTTTATAAAAACTATTTTAGTAATATTATATAGATTTTTAAAGTGTTTTAAAAATGATCAACGAAAATTTATCTGATTTTAAGCATTTTAATAAATTCTGGCTTCGTCCCTTTTCGGTGACGAAAAGATTCAAAGAGGGGAGGAATGTAGTAACCCGAATTCCTGGGCTTTGTAATTAATAATATAATTGGGTTAATTAATAGAAATACTAAATTTATGGATTGAACGAATGAATCTGATCAAATAAATATTTATATTTGTAATTGTGTTGTATATATATACATAGATTTTTAACAGAATTATTATATACAACAAGTTGGATTTGTATTTGTTTAAAAATATGTTATGTAAAATTTATTTGAAATTTAATTTGAATTTGGGTATTTGAATTGAATTCAAAAGATATATATATATCTTAAATTGTACTTTGGTTTTAAAAAGAAAATGTATTTTTATTTGATTTTATTGAGGACATAAATTGTTTGTATTATTTTCCTTTTTTTTAAAAAAATAAAGCAATTTATTTATAAATTAGGATATGTATTTATAAATTAGAAAATTTATTATCAAGTTATTTATTAACAAAGAAATATATTAATAAATTTGGATATTATATAAAAGCTTTTCAAATCAATTTAAAAATAAATGAAAATACACAAATACTTATATTAGCATATAAATTGGTAAAAAACATATACATATATAAAGACTAAATATAATTTATCATAAAAATTACAAATGTAAGTGTTTAAATCAAGGGAAATAACAAGTGTAACAAATCTAGCATAAATCAACAAGTGTCACAATTTTCCTAATATTTTCTTTTATTTTTAAAATCATAAACTTGGCTATAATGATATATATACATCCTCTTTCAATTCTTTTTATTTTTCATCTTTTGAAACAAAGGAAATAAAAATTTGAAAATTGCAAATCGGTAAACTAATTCACAAAACCTGGGCAGATCAAAGCAAAATCATATTCAAAGTAATTTTAAAACTGGAAATCTCAAGTCTTGGAAGCAATGGTAATTATAGTGATTCAAACTCAAAAACTGAAGTAATCAAAATGCAAGATCAAGATCAAAGGATAAAACTCTGACCTGAAGCAATCAAGTTTTCAAAGCAAACAAATTCAGGAACAAAACATCAATTAATCAACAAGCCTCAATGTTGATAGAAACAGTCCAGATCATGATCTCTGTTATCTTCTTTTACAGATGAGCAAACACAGTTTCTTGCCTGTCGCATGCTATAATTTTTGAAACAAAGTATGATGAGTAGTTTGTGTTTATTTATATTGAATTGAATGTATATATATAGAGGATTTTATAGCATGCAAGTTTTGAATACAAGATAATCACTCTGTTCTAGTTTTACAGTTTCCAAAAACCTGACCAAATCTATATATTCTCTTACCTGATTTATTTTAAACATTGATTTGGATTCAATATATTTCCAAAGGATATAAACAAGTATATCTACAAGTATTGTGTTTTTATTCCATTTTCTTTTAAATTATACCTAAGGAAAATAAATAAGAAGTTAAATATTAAAACAATTAAGACATTTTTAAATATAAATAAAATTGAAGATATTTAATAAATACTTATAAAAAAAATATTGATACATAGAATTACAAATGTAAACTTTGTATGCATGCAAGTTGACATGTGTAAGCTAAAAATAACATGCATTTACAAACGGTTTTAGTATTGTTTAAGTTATTAAAAAAAGAAAACTCTTGCATTTCAAAACTAAAGTTAAAATCAATTGCAGATTCAAATCAAATTTTATCCAAATTCCTCAAGGATCAGGCTGAAGTAAACTAGCAGCTGCAAATTTCAAACTTCAACTCCTGGTTCTCTGATTCCTCTGTTAAACTGTATATGGTGAGTAAGCTAAATTTAAAATTGTTTAACTTATTTATATGTGATAAATGTTAGAATTAACATTGTGGAGTATGGATGAATTTATCTGTGCATGTTGTCATAAAGATGAATACATGTTTATATGAATAGAGATATTGTGAGTAAAGTAAAAAAATTAAACAGTTTTAAGCAAAATTTCAGAGTTCCTCTGTGAAAGCAGAGTATAGCCAGGTGAATAAATAATTTTTTTTAAAGAAAAGGTTTTAAGTGTGTTTAGAACTTTGCTGCATGCAGTAAATTTTTAAGCAAATTGTAAAAAATGTTTGCTTGAGTGTTTTATATGCTTTCTTTTGTATATATATGAATATATCTGAGAGCAGGTATGAGCATCAGTGAATTTGCTCTGTTCTTCACTCCTAGTTTTTTTCAAAAAAAGAGAAGGAAGGAATTTTTTTTACCGCTCTTCATCTGTTACTCTTTAGGATTCAATATATAAACCAAATCAGTTTGTTGTATCAAGATAACAATTTTAAAAATATTTCCAAGTTTTAATCTGAAGCCAATTTAACGAAATGGGAAGAAGAACAGTAAAATTATAATACTCATCAAAATCTCAACATTTGTAACTTGTTGTATCAGGGTTATGATCAGATTTGTTATCGAATTTTAGGATTTTTAAAACTGAAATCTTGCTTTTTAAGATAGTATTTCGAGAAATATTTTGGAATGGTCAGAATTTGGGTTTTAGCAATTGCTGATGATCGGCATGATAGTGTTTATCGAAATTGTGTCTGGAGGAGGTAGGGGTAGTGGTGATTGATGGAAAAATACTCAGAATATTTCTCTGATGACGTGGAGGTTAATCGATATGAATTTAGGGTTTTAGCACTGGATTTGGTCGAGAGGAATTTTTGGTTTGTGTGTCATCTGGGAAGCATCGGAAGCAATCATAGGTAGGGGAAATTGTTGTAGAAGGTCGTGGTGTTGCTCGGGCTTGGTGGTATGGATGATGGTGGTCAGAATTGGGCAGGCCGTGGGATTATCGGTGACCAGTTTTTTTCCAGGGTGGATCGATCGAGAGATTTCCGATACCGTGATTGATTAAGTTATCCGAGGGGTTCGATTGATTGAGGATGTCGAAGATGACTTGCTGATGGAAGTCACGGATGTTGGAGCCTCGCCAACGATCGGTGCACGTGCACCATTTCTGTGTACTGGAGTTTTTATTTTGGGACGTTGGCTTATCTCGAGTTGTGATCCGAAGTAGAGTAGGGTTTTACTCGAGTATTGCTTCGTGTTGATTCACGCGAGTGTTTTGAGTATATCGGTTTTTTTTAAATTTAAACAGTTTTTCTTTCAAAAGAGAGAGGGGAAGGATGGGCTCGGACTTAGGTCGGGCCATTTCATATTCGCCTCGGGTCTGGTGATTTTGTTTGAAACAAGATAAGGTTTATTTAAAACAATTTTGTTAAAGTCATATTTTTGCAATGATAAAGAATTTGGTAAAATACAAGAGCATAGACTAAGTTTTCAAAACAAAAAAATGATCTAGTTCCAAAGAAAAGCAGGTTAGTATGATCTAGTAGTGAGGTATATTAAAATTAATAAGTTTTCATAAGAAATGTTAACCAAGTTTTCAAAGTTAATTTATTTAAACGATTTTTTTTAAAGCAATGGCTTATATAAATTATGAATTAGATTGAATATGTAATAAATTCCTAAATATTTTTCAAAGAAAATTTGATGTTGTAATTAGGTAAGTAATTAAAGGAAAAGGGTTTATCGTTTAATTAATTTAGTGATCTTGGTTAATTAGTGGATTATTTATTTATTAATTAATTATAATAAGTGATTAAGGGTTAGTTAATTAATGAATTAATTTAAAGGATAATTAATCAGTGTAAGTAATTATAGAATAATTAATTTGAGTAATTAAATTAAAGATGAATGCAATTAATGTAAATGGGCGAAGGTTAATTAATTTGTGTAATTAATTAAAGGTTAATTACTTAATGTAATTAAAGTATAATTAATCAAGGATAATTAATTATAATGGATAATTAAAGGATGATCGATTAAGGGTTTGTAATTAACTGTATTTTTTTAATAAGTAAGGTTAAAGTGATTAATTAATTTAATTAGGAATTGTTGACTAATTCGTCTTGCTTATGAATGATTGGTTGATATTTCTGATATGAAATGTTTGTGATATGATATGTTATCTTGAAAAGTGATTATGTGTAGCTGTCAATAATGAATTGCGGTGTAAAAGGTGACACCTTGTAATTGAAGTTTGAATTGTGTTTCACTTGAATATTTTGAGATAAGATGGTATTGGATTCGAAGAGGCCGGAGTCGGGTATTAGTAAATACCCGAAACCACTTGGATTCTTTATAGATTGATATGTGAAATAAATCGGCTGAGGAGGAATGGTTTAAGTAGATTGCACCCTTTAATTTAAGTTTGGGTACTGAGAAATTGATGTGTGAAATAAGTAATGTCTATAACAACTTGTGAAATTGTAAATTGATATAAGTTACCTGGGTTTATATAAGTTGTATGCTTTTGTATTCGACATTAGGTGGGTTTACTTACGCTGGTTTCCAGCCTGACCCGGGTGTTACTTTGATGTAATGCTCGGGTCAGACCGAGTATTACATATTTTCAGGTAAGGACGTTCTGCAGCTCAGGAGGCAAGCTGAATGAAAGGAACGTATTGGATCTTTCGGCTGCGATATATTATAGTTTATCTAGGACAGATTCCTTTAAACTGTCCATTGTTGTGTAATAGTTGTAACTCTGATGTATAAAAATATAAGTGCAATGATACAGATCTTCTTTGTAAAACTATTATTTATGTCATATTATGTTTTATCTGTTGCGAATGTGAGATTCTGAGTTTGAGTTTTCCATGTCTTCTTCTTTCTCTTTCTTCTTTCCACTAACTATATGGAATTTTCGGGATCGAAATTTTTGGGTCGTTATAGAGCCCCTTACGATTTCAGTTGTATAACCTGCCATTCTTAAATTGTAGCTATAGTAGGCATAGTATAATGGTACCTATGTTGGCTAAGATTTATACTTTCGAAATGTTTTCACACTATGCACTAACAATAATAATATCAAAAAGATTTTTCATGTATCAAGCATGTTTGACTATCATAAGGAGAAATCTCCCCCAAGTGTGCGATTGCATTGCGTTTGCGCCGGGAGACCTTATGGTAGTTTCATGTTCCCAAAAGCATAACGGTTTTGTTTTTAAATTGTTTTTATTCAAACCAATGTTTTTTTATCATACCTGTCCCATGACTAACCCGAAGTTTATTGTTCCCTTCCTAAACTCTGGGAGCACATAATTTTCCACACGGGCAGCCTATTACCCGTGTTCTGGAGCTAGTTCATATTTGGAGCTAGGAATCTTTGAAGTCTTTTGGAGTCTTTGGTTCTGGAGGCTGTCGGATTTTGGAAGTTTTAGGTTTGAAGTCTTTGGAGCTTTTAGATTGAAGGTGCTTATGTTGGATCTTTTTGAAGACTCTGTTATTTCTCTGCTGTGGTGTTATTGTTTTGATGTTGTATCATATTCATTCTACTCTGATGTCGATTGATTGTTGTTGTAACGATATTATATCAATTGTTGTATCTTTGTGTTGTTTATCAATGAAAATTAATTTTGCTTCTGTTGTTTTGTATTCATCGAATGTTGTTATAAGCTCCACCGAACTAGAGTCCAAAGCTTGAATCCTTGGCATTCGAATACAAGTGAGGTATTTGATGTCGATTTTCGCACGCTGGATTTCGGGTCGTGACAAGTGGTATCAGAGCTAAAGGTTGAGTAAGAACTTTAGCTTCGGAGTATAACACATTAGGTAACTCATTGGAGATAGGGATAGAAATACACTAGAATGAGTATATCCCTTAGATATCTCATCCATATGCCTAAATCAAGTTTCCTTACTATTTACAAATACTGAGAATAAGCACAAGAAGGGGACGAGGTAGGGGAGAAGGAAGTACCACTACATCTATCAAGGCCCTGCAACAACAGAAGCAGATATTCCCACTCAACCTCAGCCGAATCTGGTTGATCTATATCGATGTTTCTCAAGACTTGGGGGAATGTCATTCATAGGAAGGAATCTATTATCGAAGCACAAGCCTGGATTCGATCGTGTGAAATGATTTTGAGAGGATTGAAGTTGGAGGACGATCAAATGCGATTGATAGCTTCTTGGCAGCTTCAGGAGGAGGCTTTAGCATGGTGGGAGACTATTACAGTGGATGAGCCAGAGGACGAGTTCACTTGGGATCGATTCGAAGTGGTGTTTGAGCAACGTTATATGCCGTCTACTGGTATCTCCAGAATGTACCAGGAGTTCATAGATTTGAAGCAAGGGAGCTTATCTTTTAAGGAATACTTGAACAAGTTTAACAAGTTATCTCGGTTTAGTCCAGAGTTGGTAAACACCACTCTGAAGAAGAATGAAAGATTTATTCGAAGGATGAATAAGAAGTGACATGAGAGAATGATAGCCCACGTGAAGGAATATTTTTCTTAATTGATAGATATGAGTTATAGATATGCTACCCTGGATAAACAAGAAGTTTCAGAGGAGAAGAGAAGTGAAAGAAATACGAGTTGGAAGAAAAGAAATTTCGGAGGGAAGAAATCGTGGCAAGGAAAGGAAAGAAGAATAGTCAGGAGAACCAGGCGAAAGACATTACTTGTTTTAATTTTTGGGAGAAAGGCCGTTATTCGAATAGTTGGAATAAGCCAAAGAAACAAGGAAAGAAGGATCAATCTATAAAGACAAGAGCTAGGGAATGCTATTACTGTCATAACCTGGACACATAGTTAAACATTGCCCGACAATGAAGCAAGCTCAAGTAGCAAAAGTATATGCGATCAAAGATGACCCCTCAACTTCAAAGGCAGACAAAGGGAAAGGAGTTTTTGAAAGTAACCTTCTTATTTATGATAGAGTTTCTAGAGTTCTGTTCGACACGGGAGCCACATATAGCTTTATCTCCCAACAAATCGTAAATGAATTAAAACTCGAACTCGAATTCATAGATGAACCATTTGTGTGAAGAATCCAGTTGGTGGCCCTGTGAATCTTTGTCTTTGTTGTAGAAAAGTTCCTATCTCGTATTCTCGTTATCGATTTCCTATAAGTCTCTTTGTTCTCGACTTTAATGAATTTGAAATCCTACTTGGAATGAATTGGGTAACAAAATACGAAACTAAACTAGATTGTAACAATCGAACGATTTCTGTCCAAACAAAACTTGGGAATTTCGTCTTAATTTCTTATGAAGATATGAGTTCGAAAAGGGATGAGCTAATGTATACTTTAGGGTATCTTGACCGAAGTTTGGAATCCATACCCATTCTTCTGGAATTTCCCGACGTATTCGAAGAACTGAAATCATTACCTCCGCATAGGGAAATTGAATTCAGAATTGATTTGGTTCCCAATGCTCGTTCTGTTGTTCATGCAAGCCACGGGATGGCACCAATGGAATGAACAGAGCTATTCAAGCAAACTTGAAATCTGCTGGAGATAGGATTAATACGTCCTAGTATTTCCTGTTATGGTTCAGCTGTTATCTTTGTAGCCAAGTCCGATGGATCCTTGAGATTGTGCATAGACTACTACGATCTCAATAAATTAACTCTTAAAAACAAATTTCCTTTGCCCAGAATCGACAAGCTGTTTGATCAATTGCACGACACTCAATTCTTTTCTAAGATGAATCTAGCCCAAGGATTCCATCAGTTGAGAATCGTCGAAGATTGTATCCATTTAACTGCTTTCATGGATCCAAACATATTCCACGAATGGTTAGTTATGCCTTTCGGAATAACCATTGCTCCTGCATATTTCGTAGACTTATTAACTCGAGTTTTTCGAGAAGTGTTGAACAAATTTGTACTTGTATTTATTGACGATACTCTAATCAACTACAAAATTAAAGAAGAGCATGCGAGCACTTGAGAATTGTTTTGGAATATTGAGGAAGAACATTCTATTTTCCAAATTTTCTAACTGTCATTTTTTGGTCAAAGTAGTTAGATTTCTCGGACATATTATTACCGAAGAGGGAATTTCTATAGATCCTGGCGAAATTTCTGCTATCCTAGACTAGAAGAAACCACAACGCCAAAGGATGTCAGAGGTTTTCTTGGATTAGCCGGGTATTACAGAAAGTTTGTCCAATATTTCTCCAAGTTAGCCAGTCTGTCGACTAAGCTAACAACGAAGAATGCTAAATTTGATTGGACTCCGAATTGTAAAGAAGCATTCCAAGAGTTGAAGAGGAGATTGACCACTACTCCCCTTCTTGCTATTATGAGCGGGAGTCAAGGTTTGTCTGTGTACACAGATGCGTGTGGTGAAGGTGTGGGTGCTGTTCTAATGCAGTAGGGTAGAGTGATTGCCTACGCAAGTAGACAATTACAACCACATGAGAAAAACTACCCAACCCACGATCTTGAGCTCATGGTAGTTATTTTTCGGTTTGAAAATCTGGTGTCATTATCTTCTAAGTAAAAATTTTGAATTGCTCGCCGACCATAAATCTATGAAGTATCTCTTTACCCATAAGGATTTAAATCTAAGGCAGCAACGTTGGTTGGAATTCCTAGCGTCATATGACCTAGATATTTTGTATATGCCTGGAAAAGCCAAAGTGGTAGCCGATGCTTTGAGTAGAAGTCATAATGTTCTTTCTTATCTTGTTGTCTCTCCTACTCTTCTTAAGAAGATCGCAAGTAAGCAAATAGAAGACAAGTTTCTTCTAGAAATTTATATGAGAATCCGTCGAGGTGAAGATTCTAGTTTTGAAGTCGATAAGAATAGAATTGTAAGACTGAAAAGCCGGTTGTGTGTCCCAGACATCCCAGATCTAAAACGTGAAGTGTTGGACGAGTGTTACAAGTCCTAGTTTAGTATCCATCCATGGGTTAATAAGATGCATCGAGATATCAAAAGGACTTTCTGGTGGAAAACAATTAAGAGAGATATATCTATTTATGTCAGTCGACGTAAAACGTGTCACCAAATTAAAAGTGATCAAAAGAAAATTGCGGGTTTACTCCAACCGTTAGAAGTGCTTAAGTGGAAATGGGATTAAGTATCTATGGATTTAATAGATTGTTTTCCACATACTCGGAAGGGTAATGAGGCGACTTGGGTTATTGCGGATCGTCTGACCAAGACTACCCACTTTATCCCTGTAAAATCCACCCGAATAGCAGCGAGTTTGGCAGAATTGTATGTGAAATAAATTGTTCGTCTCCATGGAATACCGAGTAG
The DNA here is from genome assembly GCA_030765085.1 of Allium cepa. Taxonomy (NCBI): domain Eukaryota; kingdom Viridiplantae; phylum Streptophyta; class Magnoliopsida; order Asparagales; family Amaryllidaceae; genus Allium; species Allium cepa. The sequence goes on along the minus strand of CM060945.1, from coordinate 600,921,968 downwards.
TATAGTGAGTGATCGTGACCCGATCTTCACTAGCAGATTTTGGGAGGCATTTCAATCCGCACTAGGAACCTAGTTGAACTTCAATATTGCTTACCATCCGCAGTCTGATGGGCAAACGAAAAGGATAAATTAAATCTTGGAAGATCTTTTACGTGCTTTCATTCTTGACTTTGGTGGTTCATGGGAGGACCATTTGCATCTGGTTGAATTCTCATATAATAATAGCTATCAGGCCAGTATCAAAATTGCACTTTCAAAGCATTGTATGGTCGACCGTGTAGATCACCTGCATGTTGGATTGAGTCAGGTGATCGACTCGTTCTTGGACCAGATATGATAAAGGAAGCTACTGAAAAGGTTGATTTTATTCGAAAGAAATTGAAAATTTCTCAAAGTCATCAGAAACGTTATGCTGATCTCAGGAGAAGAAATTTAGAATTCCAGGTTGGAGATTCTGTTTTCTTAAAGGTTTCTCCAATGCGGGGAGTGTTAAGATTTGGAAAGATGGTAAAGCTGGCACCACAATGTATAGGTCCTTTTCCTATAATGGAGAGGATCGGTCCTTTGGCTTATCGAGTGCAGTTACCAAATTGGTTATCTAGCTTACATAATGTATTTCACGTTTCACACCTTCGGAAATATGTATACGATCCTGACTATATCATTGAGGTGGATGCTCAGTAGGATTTAGAGATCATACCAAATCTGGCAGTAAAAAGAGAACCGTTGACGATAATTGATCGTGATGAAAAGCAATTGAGAAATAAAGCGGTGAAGTTGCTGAAAGTGCAATGGAGTGGTGATCCAAATGACTGTGCTTGAGAAACAAAGGATAGCATGCAGAAGTCCTATCGTAATTGCAGAGTGGATATTTCAGCTTAATCTGGTAAGACATTTCTCTACCTTTTTATATGTATTCATATCTTCTTTTTTTCTCTCTCTCTATCAAATTTCGAGGTTGAAAATTTTTTAAGGGGGAATCTATAACGATCCCGTATTTTGAATCAAATTTAATTTGGTAATTAATATAAATTTCTGGAATTAATTTGAAATTAATTTGAAAATTTTCAAAACAAACTAGAAAAGTATTGATTTATATGTATATGTACATAGATTGAAATTTAAATTTGAATTTGAAATTCAAAAATAAATATTTGAAAATAAAAAGGGATTTAAAAATAATATGAATTTATTATATATTAATGCATAAATTAGTTTCAAATTATTTTCTTCAAAGGTTATATATAAATAAATAAAGAAAATGTATTTATAAAATAGAAAATACAATTTAAAAATAATTTAAAAATATAAAAAGATATAAAACATGCAAAATTACAAATGTTAGTTAATATTAAAAGATATTAACAAGTGTTAGGATTTGAATGTATATTTAATAAGTGTAATAATGATAAACATGAAAATTAACCAGTGTCACTTTTGTTTTTATTTTTGAGGTAATTAACAAAAATAGAAACAAGATTATATAAACACTACCTTTCCTTATATTTCATTTTTCTTTTATTCTTCATTTTCAAATCTGTAAACAAAAGAAAGTAGAACCAGAAAAATCTTTACAAACCTCAAACCAGAGCAAATTCAAACTAAAACCAAAAGAAAATTCCAGAAAATCAAAGTTTTCCAAGTTCAAAGCAACTCCAACAACAAAAATTCAAGCTGTTTCAACCTAAAGCTTAATTCAGGATCAATTCATAAATATCAAGCTTCAGATCCAAAAGAATCAAAGCGAAAACCAATAACAAGAAAAATCAACAAATAAAAGTTTTCAAGATCAAAATTCAGCAATCAAAACAACTTTTCCGTTGTTCAAAAATCAACTTCAAGGTTTTACAAGCTCTCTGTTTTAAAACCCTGGTAAGCAAACTTTTTATCTGATCTATAATCTGTTGATGTGCAATGGAACTATAAAAATGTGTGAATATATGTTAGTATGTATAGAAAATGTATATATATGCTGTGCATGTCTGTTGTTCGTGCATTTTCATCTCTGTTCAATAGTTACAAGTTTCAAACCTATTTAGAAAATCAAATTCTTCATCTCCAATCCAAGTTAGGCTTCAAGATCTACATGAAACTTGTTTGTATCATTAAAATCTAGGTCTTAAAAATGTTTTTCAGAAGAATAAATTTGAGTTTAACTTGAAACTTAAAAATATAGTGAAAAACTTCAAAAACATGATTAATTCGAATCTCACAATTTATTGATTCGCCTATACCATCCATCACGTCTACGAAAATCACGATTAAAGTAAAATCAGAATTTTTAGTGAAGTATTGATCAAGAAATTTGAAGTTGAACGAAATTGGAACTTTTGGCAACTAGTCATCTGTGTGATAAGGGAGGTTGTGGTGATCGTTGGAGGAAGGCTAGTGACGGGGACTCATGGAAATTTTTAGTTACTCGTGGCGATGGCGTGGTGAGGATTTAGGGTTTAAACCCCGTTTTTAGTCAATCGTGTTCTCGCGGCAATGGCTTCATCAACGTCGAATTGGACTCGACCGGGGATGGTGGAATTGAAGCAGGGATAGTTGACGAAGAGATGAACGATGTTTCAAACGGCCAGGATCGACAAGGTGATGGTTTTTGTTGATCGGAATTTGAGTTCAAGGGTTGAGCGTATAGCTCGGTCACGAGTTCGTCAACGTTTTGGGTTTCTGGGTAGTCATGTGGCTCGGAGAGGTCGTTACTGACTTGCCAGTGGTAGTAGCATCGACCAGAGGTGATCGGAGCAGCTGTAGATGTGCACATGTACATGTGTGTATCTGGGTTCATTGTGGAGTTTGGGAGGAAAGGCATGGCCTCGGGGCAAACTTGAAGTCCAACAAGGCTAGACTTGAAGTTGAGGGTTGGGGTTTTTGCTCGATTTTTTATTTGGTGTGACTCGGGTAAGACTCGAGTCTGGAATTTTTGGTTAGATACCAAGTTTTTAGAAATTTAAAACTAATCAAGTTTTAATTTAATAATTTTTCTTAACTAATTTCTTTTAAATAATTAAGGTTTTGTTTAAGTTTGTATTAGTGAAGGTTTTTATAATTAAATTAATTAAGTTAAAATGTTTTGAATAATATATAACCTTTATTTTTAAATTAACTTAAAAATGTAATTAATGAAATAATTAAGAAGGTTAAATGTTTTTAAAAAGTTAATTAACTTAAATACCTTAAGTTAATTTATGTGTCAGTATTAATTAACTCCAAGGTTTATTATTTAAAGATTGTTAAAGATAATTAAGTCATTAATTGAGATAAACAATTTATCCTTTAATTAATTAAATTTTAAGTAATTAAGGATTGATTAATTAACGAAGGTAATTAAAGGTTGATTACTTAAAAAATAATTACTTGATGATAGTAAATAAAGAATAATTAACTAATTTATTAATTGAAAAATTAACGTTAATTAATGAATAATTAAGGTTTATTAATTATTATTAAGGATTAACTAATTAATAATTAAGGAAAATTAATCATTAATTAAGGATAATTAGTGAAAGTAATTATGTGATTAATTAATTATAATCACACGATTAATTAATCTTGCTTATAGATGATGAAGTATTACTTAATGCCTTGAATTGGTTGATACCTTTGATATGTGATTGTGATACTTTGATGCAGCGCACAATGCTAACTCATTTGCTTTAAGTCGCACTGTGGCCTTAAATCGCTTACGACCTAACGGGTTATCTTATGTCGCCAACGAGTTACGTGAGCTAAGCTTAGAGTCACGTCTGCCTTCAGATGTTGTCAACGACCTAGCAAGTAACGAATTACGACGTAACCTTCCTGCATTACAAGATAGCAATCCAACGAGGTATTCGTGCAAGCTACGACCTAACAAGTTACACAACCTAGCGAGTTAAGCAACCCAGTGCACATTTCTTCGGTCGCTCCGACCTAAACGAGCTACGACCTACGAACTACATGCTATTTGGAGTTAAGCCGCTTCCTCACTTAGGTCGCTTGTCTTAAGTCAAAGTTCCTTATATCACTTCCAGTAGATCGATGCCGTGTTTCCTCAAGTTGCTCAAGAGTTAGGTCGCTCAGATTCCTTATGTCGTAGGTCGTTGAGTCGCACTGTTGTTATGTTATTGCTTTCTTATGTCATGATGTTAAGTCGCAACTGTTGTATCATTGTACCTTGTTTGTTTGTTGAGTCGTAGGTCGCGTGTGTGGTACCTGTTAGGTCGTGTGTACTAAGCCGCATATAAGTGTTTAGTCGTTTGTACTTAGATCGTGTGGAATTAGGTCGGCCATATCTAGGTCGGCTGTGACGTGTGCTGCTGTGTGTAAATCCTATAAATAGCGGCTGAGTTGTATCATTTGAGATGGTTGATTTTAAATAAACTTTTGTTTGAGTGCTTTGTGCCTCTTTAAAAATTCGAAGTTGAGCGTTATCTCCTTTCTATATTTTCGGTCATTCGAGTGGGCTCGAATCAACGGATTTGAAGCCGATTCGCAGAATCTCGTGCGCGAGATCAACGTCGTAGAATCGTAGATCTTCTAACACGACATCGTGCGCGATCAACGTGTTAAAGATAGCTAGAATCCGATATCTCACGAGATCAACGGATTTGGGCATTTATGCTTGGTATCGTTAATCCATCGATTCATCATTGTATCGTTCCATCATCGTTTTATCGATTTATTTGTCACGAAGCATCATCTCGTGATCAAAGTTGTTAATCCGTTGCGTCATACTTTGTGATGTGAATTGCTATGAATTGAACTGCGATATATGTGATATATTTCGGTTTAAATGTGAGAACTATTGGCCTTTAAACGACATTTGAATTTCGATGCGACTGGGATTTGGAATCCAAATGGTTATCCAAAACCCACATCAGGTCTTAATGGTGAATCTTTGTAACTTATATATCCACGTGTTTTAAAAAGAACCACTCATTATTTGGATTAGCCGGGAAATGACTTTGTGTCATAAAACCCATTCCAAATTAATGATACGACGAATTAGTGTGCATATGAAGACGTTGGTGAAGACCGGGTATTTTCGAGAACGAAAGGATTACCTATCGATTGTCTCTGCACTGAGTTGCTCTAGTATAGAGATCTCCATATGTGATGGGGAGTCCTATCGGGATTGTTGATACCCGGATTACAAGTGCTTCTTCCTTTATTGGACGAAGTGCCTTCGGTTCAATTTAGACCAAGGATGGACATGTATGACTGTATGTCTGACATTAAACTATGAGATATAAAGCTGATTTCTATCAAATACATTTCTTTTGGTGGTGGAGAATTTATTCTCTTAGCTGAACACCCTTCTCTCAGACATACGAGCTCAGAGGTATGTATTTCATGGTTATTGGTGATATACTCCGAACTTGGAAGTTTGGCGTGCCGAGTGCTGATCATTTGTTGACCAAAGCATGGCTTTTGTGAAAAGCATAGCTTTATGGGACGAGACTTCATCGAACATCACTCCCCGAAAATGGTCGAAACAAGAATGTATGCAGCAAGGTTATGAGGGTCACACCCTTTAGGGTATGTGCGTTTCCTTCTGGATAATAAGTGGTATTCTGGTATAGAGCCCAGATAATTTGCTTTGTGGTTGTTGGTGTTGAGGGCCGTTGATGATGGTCTGTTACATGCGGGGAATGGCATACTCGTAAAAGTTAGTTACCTAGTTACAGAGGTAACTCGGCCTTGTATTGGAAGAGATCGGGTTAGGTTTTTAGGACGTCCATCCAGAGGCGTACCCATTAGGTAAAGGAAGTTCCTTAGCCTTGGCCATTTTTTGGAAATCCAATCACCCAATACGCGCCCCTTACGATTTCAGTTGTATAACATGCTATTCTTAAATGCTAGCTATAGTAGGCATAGTATAATGGTACCTATGCTAGCTAAGATTAACATTGTACTTTCGAAACGTTTTCACACTATGAACTAATAACAATAATATCAAAAAGAGTTTTCACGTATCAAGCATGTTTGACTATCATAAGGAGAAATCTCCCCTACGTATGCATTGCATTGTGTTAACGCTAAAATTGGACGCTAACACCCCGGTGTAGGTAGAGATTAAGTGAAAGCACCGCCCGTCAATACGGGAATTAGAAGTATGTAGAAGAGTCACAGAAAAAACAGTAAAGAGACAACAGTTTTATAGTGGTTCGGCTTCAAGTTAAGCCTACGTCCACTTTAATCTTCTTTACTGCTGAATCGATTACAACTTTACAACAATCTTCGATTACAACACTACTAAGACAAATAGCTAAAACTCCGATGTAGAAGAACTCCTTGAATCCATGTTGAATGTGTTATATTTCTTCTTGAAGTTCGTTGAAGTGTCTTTCGTGTTTGAAGTGTTAGGTGAGTTGAGTAATCAGCAGAGTATAGTTGTTCCGGAAATGAGCCAAAAGGTCCCCTCTTCGGTGGTGTAGGTGGGGTATTTATAGGGAATTTCTGGGTAAAGTCGTAGGTCGCGAATGACCTAAGGGTAGGTCGTAGGTCACGAGCGACCTAAGGGATACAAGCTACGGCTCATCTTGGTTGCACTTGGTCACTTTGAACAAACTGGTAGGTCCTAGCGACCTAGGAGAGAAGTGGCATAAGAAGTTGTGGCTTATGGAGTTACCTCGGTCCAATTATGTCGCGAACGACCTAATGAAAAGGTAGTATGTATGCCGCCTCAAACTGTCTTAACCCGTTAGGTCGTAGGTTGTTGGGTCATTAGGTCATTAGAGGTACTTAGGTCGCTAACTCGTTAGGTCGTGCATATCGCTAAGTTGTTGCCACAGTAACTCGCTGTTGGTCTTGCATCCATGTTATCTCGCTTATTCTTCAGATTGTTAGGTCGCTGGACCTTCTAACCCGTTAGGTCGCTGAGTTTCTTTATTCCTTAGGTCGTTAGGTCGTGATAACTTTAGGTCGTTAGGTTGTGTTAACTTCGTCCCTGCTAGTTTGTTCAAACTTTAATTCCTTTGGTCGCTTACACCCTTAGGTCGTTGAGTCATGAAATAGAGGAGTTAACATTTTCCCCTCGAAGTACACACCTATGCCATAGGTCGTGTGCTTCGACCTAATTCTGCTAGGTCGTGAGCGACCCAAGAGATAAGCTAACTCGCGTGCACATCTGTCTTCTTCTTTTTGCCTTATATAAACTGTTAGCTCGTTTCTTCTTCCTTACTTAACTGTTTTGACAACCTGCTCTGCCATTAACGAACCTTCAAGCTTCCAAGGGCGAATTCAGTCTAACCAGTCATCAATTCATCTTTACCATCATATTGCGTAAGTGAATTCGATCTTTATCCAACTATGATCATCGTCGAATTTCGAATCCCCATCTTCTGACCCCAGTCCAACTATGTACGTCGCGTTTCACTTTCGAGCCATGTTGCGATTGATTTTCGATCGCCATTAGCTATGTTGTTGCTGCGATTCACGAGAGCACAGCAGTGCGTTGGATCTATGATGGATCTGCGATGATTTGAATCAGTTTTGGATGAAATGGTAGTATGGAGAGATAATGGATTTCACTCTATAGGTGATAACGGGTTATCGGATCACAGGTCAACGGATAGCGAGCTATTGAGTGGAGAGGAATTAGTGGGTTAAGGAAAGTATGGCATAACGGTTTGACAAGAGATAGCTCGAGATTGTTGAGTTACATCAGAAGCGATCTAGGGAATCTAAGCGACATAAAAACCTTTACGACCTAACAAACTTGACCGACCTAACAAACCGACCGATTTAAGAATTCTTGCGACCTAAGGGAGGCTGAACGGCCATCAAATTTGCGACCTAACTAATCGAACGACTTAACTTCTTGCGATATAACTCTTAGGTCGCGTATACATTCAAGCGACCGAGGACTTAGCCAGTTTTGCATTGCCTTGAACTCCTTGGCTCGAACAATGCGACTTAAGAAAGTTTGATTTATGTTCGGTCGTTGGATTTGGTTTGGACGACCTAAATAATCCCCGAGCTAGCTTGAGTCGTTCATGCGACTTAAGGACTTGAACACCTTTCAACTTGAATGAACATGACATTGTTGAACTGAATTCTCAACTTGAACTGCCCAGATAACATGCCTGAACTTGTTGTACTCCTTTACAGATTATATTATCTTTAATGCTAATAACCTGTTAAATACAACATTTGCGAAAAACTAGGGCGAATATACAGCCACTGATTGCCCACATCGAATGACAGATTAGTCGATAAAGAATAATCAAATTAAAGAAATTATACGAATGAAATGCTATGAATCACCAAATTCAAGTGAAGTATTGAAGCAAAGAAAAACTAATCAACTAAACCTGATTTGTATGCATCAACACTGCACTTGTACTTGGACCCAAAACAACAAGCCCTAGAACTTTATAATTGACAAATGCATATTAGTTTAATTTCAGTTATATTTGCTTGTCGTTTTACAAGTTTTGCACAACACTTCACACATTTAGGAAACGTGCACCTTCATATTTGAATATCCAGTTCCTTGTGTAGAATGACTTCTCGATAAGAAGAAGTAGTAGGGCAAGCTGGAGAGGCCTTCCCGATAGCCAATCCACTGGATGATCCCTTGGAAAGGACTTCAACTACCCTGAATCAATGGGTGTTACACCAATTACGCATTCAGTTTGGTATTGCTGAAGCAATTGCTTTACTTCCTGGGCCAAACGATACTACTGATAGGCCACCTCTCGGTTTTATCGCTGTCAATCGCCAGATGTGCTTGAGTGGAGCTATTCCTCCTTTTAATGATTTTCTTCAACCACTCCTTCTCTTATTAGCTATCTCTGCCTTCCAGTTGCTTCCCAATGGCTACGCCATCCTAATGGGACTGTGTGTGCTGTTCAGGAGGACACTTGATCGTCTTCCGAGCATTGAAGAAATCTCCTACTTGTGCACATTTTCAAAGAATAAAGATCATCCTTCTATTATTCTCGTGAGAAGCGCCAGAAACTGTAAACTTATCACCGATCTTTCTAAAAGTGCTCATGGGTTTTTGAATCAATTCTTCTTCGTTCGCTACCCCCAGGATTTTATGCCATCTGGAGAGTAGGAGTAAGATTGCTTATCCCCGTTCTTTCCACTTGAGTTTTTCAAAGTACGAGTTGCTAGGTGCTAACTTCATTCTTTACTTTTACAGCACTTCCTCCTCCCTATAAAGATCCCAGCCACAAGCCGACTTTTGAAAGACTAAATGTTGTGGCGGCTGAGGAGAGAAGCATTAAATTTTTGCTAAAAGACGAGTTTCTTCACCAAATCGGACTTCAACACTCTTCCCGTTCTACTCAGCCTCATGAAGTCCCTGATTCTCCAACATAGACACCAGATGCCCCAGTGTCCGCCGAAGAACTTATACCAAAAGAACCTACTGCTAAGGCTTCACTGGTGAAGTGTTCTGCTCCTATTGACGTTACGGGTCATCCGGCAAATTTTCACTTGCCCCGGTCATTGAGGAAGAGGAACCTCCTCGCCAATCCGGGAAGACTGCTAATGAAGGAGCTGAGGGGAAGGGTCCCGTTGGGCACGGTGGTGATGACATTTTTGAGGGATTGAGCGACTTGATGATTGCTTCACAGGAGCTCTTTAAAGACGATACCACTACTTCTAAAATATTTCTCCAGTAGTTAAAACGACATCTGTCTTGCAACAAACTCCATCAGCCCATGAGTTGACACTTGTTGTAAAATCCGTCATCACCCCCCAACCGAGGAGTGGTTCGTAGTTTGACGCACGTAGTTTGCACGTTACACACACTTAGGATTTTTCGGCACTTATGTGCATTTTGCTTCTTTACTACAAAGATTCTTAAGTTTTGTCTCTTCTTCACTTTCAGGTTCTCCAATGAGGCGAAGTGGCTCATATTACGATGACTTCCAGCGCTATGGAAGACGTGGCTCTTATGACCCCAAGAGGTATTTTCCTGCCTCCTGGGAGACCGACGAAGAAAGAGCTGCAAAAAAAGCTCGTGAGAGGCGTGCTTATGAAGAACGCTACGGGAGAAGGGATGACCAACATCATTCTTCCCAGAGAGAGGATGGTTCTCAAAAACGAAAATCTCGCGATGACAAAGGAAAAAGTCATGTCGCTGAAGATCCGAGTAAACGGGCCAAACTTAACGAAAAGGCAGCATCTGAAATTTCTGAAAAGCCCGCTGCTCCCATCTCTTTGGAAGTCCCTTCCAGCTCTCCTACCCTTCAAAGAGATGATATTCAAATAATCATCAATAGGCCCCCGTATCAAGTTGGACAGGGTCCGGCTACTCTTCAAATCTGGTTGCCGCACTAGTGCTTAAAAGGAGTGCGTTTTGATCTTGATTTGGTCCCAATCGACAAGCAAGCTATGTTATGAAATCTTGATGCTGTCAAACTCGATATTGAGAGAATGTCTGGTTGGCAAAAACTTGATGACGAACTTCAAAGAGTAAACCACGCAAATCTCGAAGCCATGCTGGCTATGGAAAACGATAAGTCTGAGTGGCAGAAAACTCTCGATCAGCATGATGCAGAGATGAAGAGCATCGCCGCTTACAATGTGAAGCTTGAAGCGAAAGTTGAAAAACTTAAAGAAGATCGTGCCACATCTTCTGCTTCCTATTCTCAAAGAGAAGAAGTGCTTCAAAAACAGGTGAGAGATTCTCACGCCGGGCAAAGAGACGCGGAAACTGAATTCGAAGCATGACAGCAAGTTGTAGAAAGCTACCGAACTGACGTTGCTCAGTTGCGAGAAAAAAATCAGCTCCCAGGACATGAAAATTGCGATGCTAAAAGCTCGACTTTCTAAAGTATAAAAAGAGCGTGATGATGCTATCACCGGCAAAGCAGCGGCCGAAGAATCTCATAAGGCAAGTAAAGCTAATATCAGCTCTACTTTATTCGAGTTTTATATACACTGTGTCTTAGGGCACGGTAGCCTTTCGTTTTTGGGTTCGAAGTACGAAATCACTTTGGCGGAAGTGTGGGAAGCCACACTTGATATGCTTGGAGGCGCTGGATATGTTGAAGAAGATTTAGCGGCGTACTATTTAGATGGCGATACACGTGCTACTCTTGCCGGGGGAAAGGAGTAACTCGCTAAAGAGCGAGCCGGAATGGCGGAAGGTGAACATTTAGGGAAGGCAACCTCAACCGACCCAGTTCAACCTTCGATTTAGGCCGACATCGATATTGTTGGCTCCAGTTCCCATTCTCCACCTCCTACTAAAGCTGTCATTGAAAGTGCAACCGCTCGCACTAGAGACGAGACTCAAGAAAGCACTGAAGCACAAGACTTTGAAGTTGACGTAATAAAGGCTACTTCTCCAGGTAACCTAAGTGCTGATCTTGCTCAAGTTGGCTACTTGTTTACTTCACATAAGCTTGATGAACTTTCTGATCATTACTTAAATCTTGACGCGCCACTTTCTCCTCTCTTTATGAGACATACTGATTTTAACTTCTCTTCTCCTGTAGTGAAAGCGCCAAGTGTTGTTCAGACTTCCCCTCTTCCAGCTGTTCCTTCTCCGCCTCTTCAGATTACTCCTCCTTCCGTTTCTCAACTAGGGTCACAAGAGGAGCATATAGAAGCTCTTCAAAGCTCGGATGACCCGGTTGCTTCACAAGAACAGAAGGCCGAGAAACCTGAAGAAGGCGAAAGAACTCCGGAGCAAAACTATTTCTGATGACAAAAATTTGTCTGCACTTTTCACTCCGGGCAGTGAGTCTTCTGCAAGGAAGAACGGGAAGCGTGGAATCTCAAAGAAAAAGAGGGAAGTTTCTTCCAGCGAAGAAAAGCCAGAAGAAGATCCAATTTCACCCTTTCTCCTTCTTCCCCTACTCTTACAAGCCGACCCAAAAAGTTAATCATCCGACCAAGTGAGAGCTCCAAACGTGGCAGGAAGAAGGAGTGATGGGTTTGGTCCTATGTTTTTCGTCTTGCTTTTTGCTTTCTGCTTGTATATATAAAGGCTTGTGTTGACCGGAGATTGTGCGGGTACTGGTCCCCGCCTTCTTTTATTTTGAAACCTGCACATGTATAAAACTTTCATAGTATGGAATAAAATGATTCTTTTACTTGTACAAACTTCTGTCTGTATTAGAGAATGCATTTATTCTTCTTTTCATACAAGTTTCTTTATTTTCTTTTATGATGTTGCAGTTAGCCTATGGTATGTTTCTTGAGCATTGCTTTTATGAATGTAACTATATTATATTGCCCCCATACCATGGTTTATTGCAATCTCTTTCACATTGGCAAAATTTTAGAGAACAACTCTTCTGTTTCGAGAAGACTTGCACTCTTTCTTTGGAGAACAACTTTTCCATTTTAAGGAGGCTTGCATCCGTAATTTAGAGAATAATTTTTCCATTTGAAGGGAATATTTCTCTGATTTAGTAGAATGCACCTAGTATTGGAGAAGTCTTCTTTTTCCTCTTTTTTTAGGAAAAACTTCTACACTTCAACTTTTAGAGATGTTCCCTCTTTTTATTTTATTTTTTAAAAGAAAAGTAGTGAATTCTCCTGTGCGGCGAAGTGGGTTTTCGAAGGGGGTTTTTGACATTTCAACTCTGGTGAAATGGGCCTCCAATGAGGGCTTTTCACATTCCAACTCTTGTGAAGTGTGTCTCCGAAGAGAGCTGTTTGCACCTCAAACCCTATTGAAATGTGTGCCTCCGAAGAGGGCTTTTAGCATTTCAACTCTGGCGAAATGGGCCTCCGAAGAGGGCTTTTCACATTTCAACTCTTGTGAAGTGTCTACTTCAAATCTCGGTTAAACGTGTGCCTCCGGAGAGGGCTTTTAGCATTTCAACTCTGGTGAAATAGGCCTCGGAAGAGGGCTTTTCACATTTCAACTCTTGTGAAGTGTCTACTTCAAATCTCGATGAAATGTGTGCCTCTGAAAAGGGCTTTTATCATTTCAACTCTGGTGAAATGGGCCCCCGAAGTGGGCTTTTCACATTTCAACTCTTGTGATGTGTTTACTTCAAATCTCGGTGAATTGTGTGCCTCCGAGTAGGGCTTCTGCCTAGAAGTTTCTTTCTCATGGTTGGATGGATTCACGGGGCGGACGCAAGTTACTTCGTTGGATGTTTGTTTGCACAAACGATCGCAACTAGTTAACAAGGGCCCTGTGCCTTCCACTTGGGAAGGAGCCTCCGGTCATTCTACCAATCTTTTTTGGTTGAGAAAGAGAACTTTATTTTTCCGGCATGCCCCTTTAGAGGTCTTTATCCTCCGAAGAGTTTTGCCCCCGAAGAGGGCTTGTGCCTCCGAAGAGGTCTTTGGCTGTTTCCTGCCTGCTCGCCCATGTATTTTCGCCATTTGCTCATATCAGCGATTCCCTATTATCATTTTCAAACACACATCCCTTTCTTTTGCAACTGTACTTCATTGTGAAGTGAGTTCGCAGGGGCGGACACAGGCTACTTAATCGGATGTTTGTTTGCACAAACGAACATAATTAGTTAGCAAGGGCCCACCTTCGGCGGAATCACTAACTGTTTGCTTGAAGCACTTCTTATCTAGGATTTGAATCTGGAATTTTTGTGGCTTAACATTTGTTTGTTGAGTGATGTCAGGGATTCGCTTGGTCTTGTGATGGGCAAGCTTTGTTTTAATGGCCTGCAATATTAAATCGACATTTTAGCAATACAATTAAAGTACTTTACATATCGAAATAAAATAGGCATTTTGTAATAGTAGAGAACACAAGATTTATAGTGTTTCGGCCAAGAACGGAGCCTACATCCACTTTATAGTTCTAATTATTCACCTGCACTGGCTTTATAATGGCTTTCAATACAAGAATCATACATCCATAATTCTTTTACAGTATTTCAGCAAAGCTTTTAAGTAAAATATGGACGCAAGTGATTACTGTTCCAAGCCCTTGGAATTGGATCTCCTTCGCCAGTTGTGAGTTCGAATGTGCCATCAAGAAGTTTTTTGCTTATGACATACGGTCCTTCCCAGTTTGGCCCAAACACACATATTGCTGTCACAATTCTTTTCAAGACTCGATCTCCAATTTCAAAGCTGCATTGGCGAACTTTGGAATTGAAGTGCTTAGCTATCCTTTGCTGATGGGCTGCAATTCTGAGCTTAGCCTCTTCCCTTCTTTCATCAAGGAGGTCAAGTGCTTCAAGTTGCAGCTTTTAATTTTCAGCTTGATCGAAATGGATTCTTCTATGTGAAGGGACTTCTATTTCCACCGGAATCATTGCTTCTGATCCATATGCTAATGAGAACGGAGTGTGCCCAGTCGTAGTTTTGTTGGTCGTTCTGTATGCCCATAGTGTTAGTGGTAGCTTATCGACGCAACCACCTTTTGCTTTTTCCAGTTGTTTTTTGATGGTTGATTTGATAATTTTGTTTACTGCTTCCACTTGCCTATTTGCCTGCGGATGAGCCACTGTTGAAAAGCTTTTTTGAATCTTTAATCGCTTGCAAAAATATTGAAACTCTTCACTTTCGAATTGGGTTCCATTGTCTGTGATTATCTTTTGAGGCACACCACACCTGCAAATGATATTCTTAGTCACAAAATTTATCATCTTTTTAGAGGTAATAGTAGCTAATGGTTCAGATTCAGCCCATTTAGTAAAATAATCAACAGCAACAATGGCATTTCTGATTCCGGACTTGGCGGTTGGCAAAGGCCCGATGAGATCTATTCCCCGAATAGCAAATGGCCATGGACTGACCATCTGTGTTATCTCGGTGGAAGGTGCTCTTGGGATTATTGCAAATCTCTGGCATCGGTCACATTTTCGGACGTAGCTAGCAGCATCACGATTAATGTCTGGCCAAAAATACCCATGACGGAGAATTTTCTTTCCTAGAGTTTGACCAGCCGAATGATCTCCACACTCTCCTCTGTGTACTTCAGCTAGAATTGTCTTAGCCTCTTCCTTGGTCACACATCGGAGTAATGGCATTGAGAATCCCCGTCTGTACAATCGGCCATCTTGAATTATATATCCAAAGGCTTTTCTTAGCCGCTTCTGTCGTTCTTTTGAATTTTATGGTAGAGAACCGGTTAGCAGATATTCCATTATCGGAGTAATCCACGATTGTTGCTCTTGAGATATAGTCATGATCCAGTCAATATCCATCTCATCAGTGCTTGGAGCTAACAAGACTTCCATAGGAACTAATCCCAATAATTGAGCTTCACCAGTGCTGGAATACTTCGCGAGAGAATTTTCCTTCATGTTCTCTTCCTGGGGTATATGGCTTATTGTGTAATGGTCAAAATCATCAAGAAGTTCCCAGGCCATTGATAAGTAGGTAGGCAGATTTCCTCCTTTAGCTTGAAACTCTTTCCTGGCTTGGCATACAATAAGCTGAGAATCACTGAAAATTTTCAACACTCTGATGCTCAGTTCCTTAGCAATCTTCAAGACAGCAATAAGTGCTTCATATTATGCTTCATTGTTTGTCGAAGGGAATTCTAATCTCAATGCATAGCACAATGACCGCCCTTCAGGGGTTTCAAGCACAACCCCAACTCTGGAACAGTAATCGTTTCTCGCACCGTCATCATATAATTTCCATCGGATTGGGGTATTATCAGTCACCTCTTCCTCACTATCATCTTTATCTGTACATTCTACGATGAAATCTGCTAAAGCTTGTCCATTGATTGCTCTTCGAGGATGATAAGTGATGTCATATTGGCTGAGTTCAATATTCCACTTCAGAAGACGACCCGAAGTCTCAGGGCAAAACAGGACTTGCTTCAGAGGTTGATCATTGAGGACTTTGATAGGATGAGCTTGGAAATATGGCCTCAATTTTCTTGATGCAATCAGTAGATAGTAGGCGAGCTTTTCCAACTTTGAACAATTCATTTCTGCCCCATTGAATCTTTTGCTGATATAATAAACCGGGCGCTGAATTTTTGCGTCTTCCCGTACCAACGCCGCACTGAGAGCATGAGATGAGATTGCCAAATATACGAAAAGATCTTCACCATTGTCGGGCTTAGAAAGTATTGGAGGCGTTTCCATATCACGAATCAACTCATCGAAAGCTTTCTGGCATTCAGGAGTCCAGTCAAAGTTTTTCCTTCCTTTCTTTAGAGCATCAAAGAACGGAATGCATTTATCGGTGGCTTTGGAAATGAACCGACTCAAGGCAGAGACTTTTCCAATAAGACTTTGCAAGTCCTACTTCGTTCTAGGAGCTTTGACTTCTCTTAAGGCAGCAATCTGAGCAGGATTAGCTTCAATGCCCCTAGCACTCACAATGAAACCCAAGAACTTTTCGGACTCCACCCCAAATGAACATTTCAAAGGATTAAGCTTCATTCCGTACTTTCGAAGGACTGCAAACATTTCTGCCAAGTGATCCATATGTTCTACTGCCTTCTTCGATTTCACCAGCATATCGTCAACATAAACTTTCGTAGTCTTGCCAGTCTGCGGTTTGAACATGGCATTAACAAGTCTTTGGTAAGTTGCCCCTGCATTCTTAAGTCCGAAGGGCATGAATCTATAGCAGTAGAGATCAAAATCGGTGATGAAGCTCGTGTCCTCCTGATCTGGCTCATGCATCATGATCTGGTTATATCGGGAGTAAGCATCCATAAAAGATAACAATTCACGCTCCGCTGTACCATCCACCGACTGATCTATCCTGAGTAAAGGGAAGCAGTTTTTGGGGCAGGCTTTGTTTAAATCTGAAAAGTCGATGCATACTCTCCACTTTCCATTATCTTTCTTAACCAGTACTGGATTCGAAACCCAATTCGGATAAGTAGACTCCTTGATGAAGCCATTCTCCATGAGCCGATCTACCTCTTCCTTCAGTGCTGCTGACCTTTCAGGACCCTGGATTCTTCTTTTCTACTTTACAGGTGTAAACTTCGGATCAAAATTCAGAGTATGTACTACAACTTCTGGGGATATTCCACACATATCAGCATGAGTCCAAGCGAATACATCCAGATTTGCTTTCAAGAATGATATCAAAATATACTGAACCGTCGTATTAAGTTGCAAACCCACATTAAACACCTTGTTAAAGTCTTTCGGGTCAATAGGTACCGGCACCGTTACCTCCACTGGCACCACTCTATTCTCCCCTGCACTGGCTATTCTGTGATCCATTTCTTTTCGTGCACCACTATGCTCGCCAATGCAGGGTCCACCCTGTAATTGCTACAAGGTTGATTATTTGATACGGACTGGGGCCGCCGCGTCTTTTCCCATATCTCACTTCCTTGCTTTACGCAACTCTACAAGATAACATTCTCCCCCAGCATTCTGATGCCCTTTAATAACACCGACTCCATTATCCGTGGGGAATTTCATGGTAAGGCACCACGGGGCGAGAATTCCTTAAATGCCGCAAGAGTTGGTCGGCCTAGGAAGGCGTTGTAAGCAGAAAATTCATCAACAATTACAAAAGTCTGCTTTCGAACCTCCTTTTTATGCTCCTCTACAAGCTCCACGAACAAGTCGATAGTTCCAATTGGCTGCTTCGGTTCCCCAGTAAACCCAGCAATTTTCTATGATGAAGCTTGAACATCGGCCATTGGAATTTTCATTTGATCGAATGTCTTTTTGAAGAGAATGTCGCTAGAAGCGCCACAATCAACAAGCACACCTCTTACAATCGTCGGCCTAATGCCAGCAGAAATGACCAAGGATCCATGGTATGAGCTTCAACGCCAATAGAGTCCCTGGTTCTGAATACAATGTCATCATTGAAAGTTCTCTGTTGCTTCAAAGGTGCAACATCTTCCAATACAAAAACATTTTCCTCTGTTGGTGCATACTTCAAGGCACGGGCATACCTTTCCATCTCACCCCAGCTTCTGCCTGTTGGGTGAGGACCTCCTGTAATCACATTAATAACAGGCCTTTCTGATTCATGCGCTGCCACCCTCTTACTCAAGCTGGGCTGATGAACAGGAACTTGTTGCCCCTGAGTTGACGAAGTTGGGTCGTTCCTGTTCCTCTTTACATACTTCTAAAGTTTATTTTCTTTCAATAGTTCCTCAATCAAAGTCTTCAAATGACGGCACTCATTAGTATCATGGCCAGGTTGATTGTGGAATCGGCAAAATCTTCCAGTTTTCTCAGCATTTTTCCCAAGCCTCAATTTAGCTGGTGTAGAGTATTCGATAGTGTCCTTGGTTGCAAAGAAAATGTTTTCTGGTGTATCGGTTAAGGGAGTGAAGTTAAAAGGATGATTTTTCTTTGCATTTCCCTGCTTCTTCCCTCCATCGTTCTCCCTCTTTTGAGTACCAGATTCTTTTTTATTCGAAGCAGCATTATTGTTCCAAACCACTGTCAATACCACTTTCGCCGGTGTTTGAAGGCTTTCCAAGCGCATAAACTCATCGGCTTTCTTATAGAATTTCTCAAGCGAATTCGGCTCTTTCATCTTCAGCCACTTCCCAAATTCACTTGATTTGTCGATATTCTTCATCAAGTATGTCAAAATCATTCTCGGCTCTGCATTGTCGACTTCAGCCAAAGCTATGTTGAAGCGGTTTAAGAAAGATCTAATAGATTCTCTGGGATTCTGTTCCAGGTTGGACAGTGACATTATGTCCTTCGCCTTTGAAGCATACAACCTGAATTGTTCTTTAAACTTTCGAGTTAAATCGGAGAACTGGTCTATAGATCGGACCAGTAGCTTTGTAAACCAAAGTAGAGCCACTCCCTCTAAGTATACTGGAATGTACCGGCATTTGATCTCATCCGATGCCCTTGCACCAGTCATGTGCCAGTCATAATTGTACAAGAAATGATTAGGGTCACGTGTCCCCTTATAAGCCAGAATGGTAGGAGGAACAAACTTCCTTGGAAATTCTGCTTTCAAAATCCTTTCAGTGAACGGAGTCTTTCTCAAAGCAAACCCCCATTCTTTTCCATCTTCTTCCCTTTGCATGCTCTCTTTCATGATTTGTCGAACCATTCCAGAGAAATACTCGTCATCATTTAGAAGCTCTACGGGACAGACATCAGCCATTTTCTCGGAAGTTTGTCTTGACAAGCGTTCGCGGAAGGTTGGCCGCGGCCCTGATCCTCCAGCTTGGGAAGGTGTCGCTTCAACGGGGCCAGCTGCCCTTTGAGGAATATTCTTGCTTCAACATTATGAACATCATCGGAAAAGTTTTGTTCATTATTCACCGGTTGATGGTTAGCTTCGAGCAAAGCATTCAACCTTTCCAACATTAAAGTGTTTTGGGCTTCCATTTGTTGATATAGCCCAGAAACTGCAGCATCTGACTCCGCTCGTGTAATTCCAAGACTTGGAGCTGTTTGACTTAACGGTGGAGAAGTGACGGTATTCTCTTGGACATCACTGGATCTAGTAGACCTGCGCTTTCTTCCAGGAGCAATTATCTCTGATAGACTTCTGGTTTTGAGAGAGATTCTTTCAACAAACTTTTGCGAAGCAATGATGAAAACAGCCTGAGTTGGGTTCTCAGTGCAAGCACAAAAAATGTTAACGCTAAAATTAGACACTAATACCCCGGTGTAGGTAGAGATTAAGTGAAAGCACCACCTGTCAATACGGGAATTAGAAGTAAGTAGAAAAGTCACAGAAAAAACAGTAAAGCGACAACAGTTTTATAGTGGTTCGGCTTCAAGTTAAGCCTACGTCCACTTTAATCTTCTTTATTGCTGAATCGATTACAACTTTACAACAATCTTCGATTACAACACTATTAAGACAAATAGCTAAAACTCCGATGTACAAGAACTCCTTGAATCCATTGTTGAATGTGTTAGATTTCTTGTTGAAGTTCGTTGAAGTGTCTTTCGTGTTTGAAGTGTCGGGTGAGTCGAGAAATCAGCAGAGTAGGCGTTTCAGAAATTTTCCAAAAGGTCCCCTCTTCGGTGGTGTAGGTGGGGTATTTATAGGGAATTTCTGGGTTAAGTCGTAGGTCGCAAATGACCTAAGGGTAGGTCGTAGATCGCGAGCGACCTAAGGGATACGAGCTACGGCTCATCTTGGTTGCACTTGGTCTCTTTGAACAAACTGGTAGGTCGTAGCGACCTAGGAGAGAAGCGACATAAGAAGTTGCGGCTTATGGTGTTACCTCGGTCCACTTATGTCGCGAGCGACCTAATGAAGAGGTGGTATGTATGCGGCCTCACACTGTCTTAACCCGTTAGGTCATAGGTCGTTGGGTCATTAGGTCGTTAGGGGTCTTTAGGTCGCTAACTCGTTAGGTCGAGCATATCACTAAGTTGTTGCCACACTAACTCGTTGTTGGTCTTGCACCCATGTTAGCTCGCTTATTCTTCAGATTGTTAGGTCGCTGGACCTTCTAACCCGTTAGGTCGTTGAGTTGCTTTATTCCTTAGGTTATTAGGTCGCGATAACTTTAGGTCGTTAGGTCGTGTTAACTTCGTCCCTGCTAGCTTGTTCACACTTTAATTCCTTCGGTCGCTTACACCCTTAGGTCACCGAGTCATGAAATAGAGGAGTTAGCACACTATGTGTGCTGGGAGGCCTTATGGTAGTTTCATTTTCCAAAAAGCATAACGGATCGTTTTTTAAATTGTTTTCGTTAAAACAACTGCTTTTGTTTACTCATACCAATCCTATGACTGACCTGGAGTTTATTGTTCCCTTCCTAAGCTCTGGGTGCCCATAATTTTTCACATGGGTAGCCTAGAAGCAGGTTATTCGTGTTCTGGAGCTAGTTCAGATTTGGAGCTAGGAATCTTTGAAGTCCTTTGGAGTCTTTGGTTTTGGAAGCTATCGGATTTTGGAAGCTTTTGGTTTTAAGTCTTTGGAGCTTTTGGATTGAAGGTGCTTATGTTGGATCTTTTTGAATATTCTGTTATTTCTCCAATGCGTTGTTATTGTTTTGATGTTGTATCATATTCATTCAACTCTCATGTTGGTGATCATTGTTTTAATGATATTGTATCAAATGTTGTATTTGTGTTGTTTATCAATGAAAATTCATTTTGTTTCCGCTGTTTTGTATTCATCTAATGTTGTTATAAGCTCCATCGAACTAGAGTCCGACGATTGAATCTCGGGCATTCGAATACAAGTGAGGTATTTGATGTCGATTTTCGGACGCTGGATTTTGGGTCATGAAAATTAATCCAAATGGAAATGGAAGACAAAACTATGAAATTAGAACCACAATCGAAAATTGAAGTAGAAATGATTTTAAAGCGAAATAATATATTTGGAGAAAATATGATCATTTGTAAAAAAAAGATTGGATAATATTATAACCGAAACTCACCTTATAAGGGTAAGAAATGCTCAAATGACTTTGTAACGGAAATCGAACTTGAATATTTGATTTGACATCAATAAAGTTAAATACGCTAAAAACTCCCCTTGATGAACCTATATCCAGAAGAAAAGATCTTTGAAGGATATTTGAAATATAAAGTGGGATCTATATAAGTATGAAGAGATCTAAAGATTATTCTAGTTAAAAGGATAAACATATATATATATATAAGAATGATTTTATGTGGAAGAAAAAGGTTTTTGAACTCATGGATTTTGAAAGGCTTCTTATTTCGGTAAAAATCAATTTTGGAAATTTGGAAAGCCAAGTTTGAGGAACGTCGATTTGGAGGTATCTACTTTGTGTAAATGGGATTTATATGTGATACATATAAAGAGTATGATTTGAAAGATACTATACGTGTAAAGTATAAAATGTTTTTAGAATGCGATGGGAAAAAAGGTGCTCTCATTTAGAGTTGAAACTTATAGTAGAAGATCCATAGGGTGGTTCTGCCATAAGCCTTAAGGGGGCTTCTAAATTTTGTTCCCAGAGGACGTCCGGACTAAACTGTAATTCCTGTGGATTGTGATTGGGGTAGAGAAAGTCGAGGGCGCTGATGCCTACAAATACATTAGGGGTATACTGTGACAGTAGTGTAATTCTTGTGTAACTGTGATCTACCACATTCCATAGCTTAAGTCGAGGGGCAACGATTGCCTAAAGTCTACATTTGATTTTGCTGGAAGAGCGATGTAACGTCGGTAGATTGTGATCTATGTGGTCCATAGCAAAAGTCGTGTGGCAGTGAGTGTCGACAGGCTACATTGGGACTCGACCGTGTAGTCTATGATCTATGTGGTGAAGTTTCATTTGGCAGCAAAATACGAGGGCGTTGACGCCTGGAGTTACATGGTTTTTTCCGTGATAGCAACATAACCCAGGGTGTAGTTGCGATCTGTGCCGGTTCCATGTTGTTATCGAGGGGTGTGGGTGCCTACAGTTTTCCATGGATTTCGTCGGGATGGCGATTTAATCATCGTGGCAACTACGACCCATGGAGAGGGTAATGATTTCCAAGGAATTCTCACAAAAGGTTTTTTCAAGTATTTTCACTGGGTGTTTAAAATGGGTCTACTAAGTACTAGATTTTCAGTCCCGCATCTGATCAACGTATGACTAAATTTCTGTGAGAACAAGGATGGACTTGTTAAGACATCGAGTTATAGAAAGGATTTTATATAAAGTTAGTTTAGTAATATTATATAGATTTTAAAGTGTTCAAAAATTTAAAAATAAA
The DNA here is from genome assembly GCA_030765085.1 of Allium cepa. Taxonomy (NCBI): domain Eukaryota; kingdom Viridiplantae; phylum Streptophyta; class Magnoliopsida; order Asparagales; family Amaryllidaceae; genus Allium; species Allium cepa. Next base: position 600,899,469 of record CM060945.1, on the reverse strand, counting down.
AGAGTAAAAGAGTAAAGAATGTTTAAAGAATGATTTGACGGATAATAAACATTGAAATTAAAATTCTTGCTTCGTTCCTTTTTTAGGACGAAAAGTTCTAAAGGGGGAGGAATGTGATGACCCAAGTTTTCTAACGTCTGCAATTAGGTAAATAATTGATAATTAAAAATAACAGAATATATATATATTGATTTGGGAATTATGATAAATATTGAATTATAAAAATCTCTAGATATGGTGAACCATATAGAAAATAAAGAATATATATATAAACTCCACTATTTAAATTAAGATGAGATATCCATAAATACATAAATAAAAGTTCAGACAAGCTTGTCATCTTTTGGTATATAAACACACACACACACACACACATATATATATAAATGTATTTATCAAATAAAATATAGAAAGTTGTGTGATTGTGAAAAATATATGATATCAAACTACACATAAGCAATGTATATGAGAAATTGTACAAGTATAAATGTTTGTAATATAGTGACAAGTACAAGAAGTGTACATATACGTATTTAAATAGGGGAAATGTAAGCATATACATATACAATGACAACAACATATATGGATAGATATATGCATATGTGTTCAAAAGTGTGTGTGGGTGAATATGTGTATATATGTTCTAGAAACCTTGCACATGGTCTAAGTGGTAGAAAACACAGACACACACACACACACACACACATATATATATAAAAGAATACAAGAGAACATAGTGTATTTAGTATATATGTACTTAGGATAGAAGAGATGTATGTAAACAAAAAGTAAGGCAAAATTTCAACTCAAGTCGAAAAAAACTTTTATCAATACTAGGCATTTAATGTTCAAGTATACAATACATCATATCAACATAAAAAATCAAATCCTAGCTTACAATACAATTGATCAAAATCAAGTCAAGCCCTTATGAAATCAAATCACTCAAAATAAAATAAAATAAAGATGTAAAGCATATAGCCTGTCACAAAGGCCTCAGGCTCCTACTGCATACTTTCACTATGCATATATAGATACACCAATCAGTGCCTTGTTCATATTCTTGCATTCAAAAAAAATTTAAAAAAATAACCAGAGAAGAATAACATATAAACAAGCTGCCGTTATAAACTAAAAAAATCAAACAACTCAAGTAAATAGGAAGTTCAACGAAAAAGCTAGCAGCAAATTTGTTTTCAAAAAAAAAAATAGTACTCTGTCTCTAAGTAAAAAGTGAGTAAACTTCCCTTTTAAGATTTAGACTTCTTTATGACATGCTTATGTTAAAGGTAGAATGGAAATAGAAATTTGAATCTGTGATTGCACATGAATAGATTGTACATATGCCTGTAAATGGATGAAGTGCAAATACCTGTACAGCTTTCATTTCCCTCTGTCTTTTTTGACATGTAAAAGCTTTCAAAATTCAAAACCTCATCATTTGAATAGCCATAGGTCATGGTGATCGGAGATATTTTGTTTGTAATTGAGTATTCTTATATATTAAAATGATTTCAGAGCAAACTATGACGCAATGTCATTGTAAAATCAGGATTATAGTAGGTAGTCAAATAGTTCCAGGAAATAAATTATTTTAATTCCCGTTTTCGCATATATAATTAGAATCTACTTGGAAAATGATGATTTTTAGTAGCTTAATCATTATTTGTAGTTATGTATTCGTTGAGGAAAGCAGGAATGAACGGAAAGTGGTCGTAGGGATTTTCCTGGCAAACGCGAGGGTTTCTAGCATCGGGGTCTTGGTCGAAGAAGGCTGGATAGATGGTGGTCTCGAGAAAAATAGTACCTTGATTTTTAGGGTGCCGTGGTGGCAGGTTGAATGGGTAATAGGGTTTAAAGTGCGGTTAAGGTCGAGGTGGTTCATCGTTTGATTGTTGCGTCATGGGAGCATCGAGGGTGCCTCGGAGGATGGGGAAAAGTGAGAGTAGAGTTAGATGTGGCTCCAGGTGAAACAGCGTGGGCTCTGGTGCTCAAAGGCGGTAGTGTGAGGTGCGATTAGGGGTCAGACTTCTTTCTGGTGATGGCGAGCTCTGCTCGATTTCGAGTCAAGGGTTTTCGTGGGATTTTGGGTGGTCGAGAGGATTGAGGGTGGCGAAGGTGACTGGGTGGAGGTGTCGGAGGGGTTCAACGTGCCTCCAGTGACGCTTGCACGTGCACACGGTGCTTGGGAGTATATAGGAGATAAAGGAGTTAAGGGAAGAAGTAAAGTAAAAAGAAGGGGAAAGGAAAAGGGGGAGTTGGGCCAGGGTAAGAAGACGGGTCGAAAAAAGAAAAGGAAAATAAAAAGAAAAAAAATGTAAGTAGAAAAAGAAAAGTAAAGATAAGAATAAAGAGAAGAGAATAAAAAGAATAAAGGACAAAAAAAAAGAAATAAAGGTACGGGAAGAATGTAAGGAAGAGTAAAGAAAAGTAAAATATAAGGAAAAAGAAAGGAAGGAAAGATGAAAAGTAAAGTGAAAAGAAAAAAATATAGTAGAAAAGAATAAAAGGAAGAAAAAAAATCAAAGTTTTTAAATGTAAATAAAATGGTTCCAAGTAATTTGTTATAGTTATATAAACTAAGTGATTTAAAATCTTAAGTTAACTAAAACCTTAGGATTAGTAATGGCTAAGATAAATAAAATAATTCAAATTAAAATTAATTAAGTTAAGGTAATTATATAAATGTTAATTATTTATTAATTACTACGGTTTTATTAAAGTAAATAAATAGTTTTTATTAGTTCATAATTAATGATAAAATAAAATAATCTAAACTTTTAATTAATTCAAAGTCTTAAGTTAGTTATACTTGTTAATTATTAATTAATTCCACATATTTAATTAGAATAAAATAAAAAAATTGTAATTAGTTTAATGATAATTGAACATGATTTGAAACAATTAGTTAATTCTGTTTTAAAGTAAATTAATGATTTAGTCGATCTAGTATGAATAGTTTAAATTGGATTAATTACATTGGATTGCTTTGTTTCTTTAGTATGTTGTTTTCAGATATTCTGTGATATGAAATAACCTAAAAGAACAGTTAAATATAAAATGTGACATGTTTTATTTGAACAGATGTTGTGATGGAATTTTTATGTGACTTTTTACATTCTAAAATTGAATTGTTTTGTTAAAAACACTTGGTTTAAAGGGTGGTGTTTGGATTCGAAGAGACCGGGATCAAATATCAGCGGTATCCGAAACTAGTTCGATTTAATAACTACTACAATCTTTATGGGTTTGATTTGTAAAATCAAATAGGCTAAAATTAAATAAAAATTAAGTAAATCCGACTAGCTGAATAAGTAACTGCACTGAGATATTATTTTAAAAATGGATTTAGCAACAAGTGTTGGTCAGACCAAGATAAGAACTCGAAAATGCTGGACAAGTTAGCTTGGTTTCCATCCTGACTCGGGTGTTACTTTATCGTAATGCTCGGGTCAGATAGAATATTACGGATTTTCAGGTTAAGACGTTTTGTAACTATCCTGTTTTTAAGCCAAATTTAATTTAGTGATTAATATAATTTTTAGAATTAAGTTGTGAACTAATTTGAATTTTTTCCTAAAAAAATAAGATATGTGTTTGTTTGTATATATATAAATAGACTGTAAATAGAATTTTGATTTGAAATTAAAAAAAAAAATATCTTAAAAATAAATTGGATTTAAAGACTCTACAATTTAAAAACTAATATATATATATATATATATTTATCAACGTATAATTAGATTTTTAATCAATTTCTTTGAAGTTATATAAATATAAATAAAAGGAAAAGCTTGATATAAAAACATAAAACACATATATAAATATAAAACTGCATATAATATAATATAAAATTATATAAAAAACATAAGAAAATAAAATAAAGGGTTTAAGAAATTTGTAAGCTTTTTATATAACATGCAAAAGACAAATGGCTTAGTTTTTTTTAAATTGAAATATAAATAAATGTTAGAAGAGGCTGTATAACAGTTCAAATCTTTTATATTCTTATTTTCAATCCTTTCTATCATCGTCAAACTAAAAAAACAAAAACCAGAAAAGAAACCAAACTAAATCAAACAAGCAACTCTTTCAAGTTTTCAACCTGATCTAGAGCAGGCAAATTCAAATTCAACTCAACATAAATCAAGCTTCAGTTCAACTAAAACATCAGGTACCAGATCAAAGAAATGAGCATGTCCTTTGCTTTTCAAACCTGTTAGTAAACTTCACTTTTAAAACTAAATCTTCTTTATTTACTTATGCCTGTGATGATGGATGAGAATTTTGACTTGGAAATTTTTTGTATTGATGTAGAAATACATTTTATTTGGGTACACAAACTGAAAACACTGAATGCATGCGTGCATGTCTCTATTTGCTTCTACAGACCCAAAAACAAATAAAAAATTTTGATTTCTCTTCATATAAACTATTATAGGTTAGAATATTTAAGGGAAATATGTTTGAATTCACTAAATCTATTTTTCTTAAATGTTTCAAAGTTTAGATAGCAAGTATTTTAATTGGAAGAAGGAAGATCAGTGAAATCAAAAACAAGTCAGAAAATAAATTATTTTAATCTCATGTTTTGTTCATACAGTTCAATTTGAATCTAAAAATGATTTTTTTTTAATATTATCTAGATTTTTAAGCTTGTGATTTGTGAGGGTTGGCGATTGATTGGAAATTGGGTTTTCTTCAATTTCTAGCGATCGAAACGTAGGGGTGTGTCGTGCTCGTTGTTGAAGGTAGCCGAGTGATAGGGGATTGAGGGAAAAATGGCCAGTGATTTTCTAGATCACCACGGTGGCACTACGAAGGGGATATAGGGTTTAATACCCTTCTCAAGATGACAAGGTTGTCAAGGCCAATGCATCGTTGAGGTGGCTTCGGAGTTACTCGAAGGTGGTGGAATAGGAAGTGGAGGGTCTGGCGCAGCTCCAGGCGCGAGCATGTGGGTTCAGATGATCTAAGGCGGCGGGACGATGAAGTTTTTGGGTGATCAGTTTTGTCCCAGTGGGTTTCGTTTTTTCTCGATTTTGATTCTGGTGGTAGTCATGGGTTCTGGTTGGTCGCCTGGGTCGAGATGGTCGACGATGACTTCCTGTTGTTAGCGAAGTTGCTTGGAGGGATGCCGATTGATCGTACACGTGCACGCGTGTACCTGTGTGTTTGGGTGGTTTGCTGTGGGAATTTAGGCATGAGAGAGAGTTCGGGGAAATCGAAGTGTTGACTCGAGGAAGGTTTCGGGTTGAAAACCGGATGGTACGTGAGTGTTTGACCCGTTGTAATAGTTTTTGAATTTAAACAAATCAAAGTTCTAAAAAAGGAAAAGAAGAAGATAGAGACTGGCTCGAGAGTGGGATCAGGAATTTTGGGCTTGGGCCCGAGTGTTTTTATTGGAAATTTATTCAACAAGTTTTTTTAAATAAAACAAGTTAAACAATTTCCTAAAACTAATTCTTTTAAATATTAAATGTTTTATTTAAGTTTGGGATCAGTTAATGGTTTTAAAATAAATTATTTTAAATTAATTAAGTTTAAGATATTTTATTAAATGTATTTTATTTGTAATTAATTTTAAAGTTTATTTAAATAAAATTAATAATGTAATTAAATAGTTGATTAAGAAGGTAAAATGCGTTAATTATTAATTAACTTAAGGGTCCAAGTTAATTCATATGTTAATGATAAATTAATTCCAAGGTTTATTAAATAAGATTTAAATGATAATTAAGTAATTAATTAAGATAAATGGTTTATCTTAAATTAATTAAGATCTGCGGTAATTAAAGAATAATTAATTAATATAAGTAATTAAAGAATAATTAATTAATTAATTAGTAATTAAAGGTTAATTAATTAATTAATTAGTAATTAAAGGTTAATTAATTAATCATTAAAGGTTAAGTACTTAATAATTATAGGATCATTAATTAATGTAAGTAATTAAAGGTTAATTAATTATGTGATTGATTAAATGATTGAAGAATAATTAATTAATCTTAATAATTAATTAAAATAATAACAAATGATTTGTAATTAATTAATGTTAATTAAGAAGGGTTAGGTAATTAATTCATAAGTAATTAATTTATTTGGTTTAAATTAAATTAATTATAAATTATGTGATTAATTAATCTTTCTTATAAATGATTAAATTTATTAGTGCTTGGATTGATTAATATCTATAGTATGGTAATCTATAATATTCTGTGATATGAATTTCTTTGTATTGAGTTGTGATAAATGTAAGTTATTTATCTATGATAAATTGCTGTGTGAATATAATGTTCTGCATTGAATTATAAAAAGTGGATCTTTTGTTTAAAAGATCACAAATGGAAATTTGTTTAAACCATTCAAAAGGATAGGTTTTGGGAAACAAGGGCTATAAAGTTGTGACTTAACTAAGATCCAAATGTATCCATATGTTTTAACAAAAGCGCTCATTATTCGAAAAGGCCGGGGAAGGGCATTAAGTCGAAAGCCCATTCTGAATAATGATACGACGAAATGGAATTACATTTGAAGACGGTGGTTGAGGACCGGGTATTTTTGAAAACGAAAGGATTTGCGGTTGATTATTTTTGCACCGAGTTGCTTCGGTATAGAGATTACCCTTTGTGATGGGGAAGTCGGAAGAGATTGAGATATCTGAATTTGCAAGGACTTCATTTCTTATTTGGACGAAGTGCCTTCGGTTCCATTCAGACCTAGGATGGACTTGTATGATGCACGTCTGACATTACACTTTGGGATATATAGCTGGTTTCTATCAAATACATTTCTTTTTGGTAGTGGAGAATTTATCCTCTTAGCTTAACACCCTTCTCTGAGACGTACAAGCTCAGAGGTTATATAGTTGATAGTTATTAGTAATATATTTCCTATTTGGTAATGTGGAATGCTAAGTGTTGAGCATTAGTTGTTCGAAGCATGGCTTTTGTGTAAAGCGTAGCTTTGTAGGATGAGACTTCATCGAACCTCACACCCCGAGAAATGGTCAAAATAGGAAGGATGCAACAAGGTTATGGGGTTCGCGACGCTAAGGGTGTGTGCGTTTCCTTTTGGATAAAAGTGGTATTATGGTATGGAGCCTAGTATTTTACTTATGTGGTTGTTGGAATTTGAGGCCCTCGGTAAAGGTCGGTTATGACCGAGGGATGGCATACTCGTGATAATAGTTTCCTAGTTACAGAAGTAGCCCAACCATGTGTTGGTAGAGATTCGGTTAGGTTCTCTGGACGTCCCTCCAATGGCATACCCATCCGGATAAAGGAAGTTCCTTAGCCTTGGCTATTTGTTGGAAATCCAAACGAAACAATTCAAGCCCTTTACGGTTTCAGTTGTAGAACTTGCCATTTAACATGGTAGCTATAGTAGGCATACCTTAATGGTACGTATGCTGGCTAAGATTAATATTATACTTGCAAAATGTTTTTTCACACTATGGACTAAAAATAATATCAAAAGGATCTTCACGTACCAATCACATTTGACTACTATAAGGAGAAACCTTCCCCATGTGTGCGATTGCATTTGAGTGTATGCCGGAAGACCTTATGGTAGTTTAATTTTCCAAAAGCATGAATGGATTTTTAGGACAAATAACTGTTTTAAGTTCTCACACCAGTCCCATGACTGACTCGGAGTTTATTGTTTCCTTTACTAAACTCTGGGTGCCCCTACTTTTCCACACGGGCAACCTAGAGTCAGGTTATCAGTAGGTTCTGGAGCTAAGTTGGGAGGTAGATGTGGATTTGGAGGTCTTTGATGCTTTTGGTTTTGAGCTTTTTGGTTTAGACTTTGGAGCTTTGGAAATGAAGATGCAGTATGTTGGACGCTCTTGGATGACCATGTTGATGTTATTTTCCGATGTTATGTCGTGTTCGCTGTTGTGTAGTATAAAGGACTCTGATGATGTGGACACTTGTTGTAAAAATGTTGTAATCCATGAAGTGAATGAATGAAAGTTAATGTTTCCATTGTGTTGTTATTACCTAATGTGTTATGACTCCAGCGATCCAGACTTCAACATTTGAATCTCCGGCATTTGAATACGGGTGATATATTGGATGCCGATTTTTGAAGGTTGAAAAGAAGGGTCGTCACATTAGGTATCAAAGATGAAGGTTGAGTAAGAACTTAGCTATGGAGTATAACTCATTTTGTGACTCATTGGAAATAGAGTTAGGAATGCCCTAGAATGAGTATAACCCGAGAGACCGAAAACCCATAATTTCTTGGTCTATTTGTTATCTAAAACTATTGATATCCCCTAAGATATCTCGTCCGTATACCTAAATCAATTTTCTTCCTATTTACAGATAGTGAGCATGAGTGTAAGAAGAGGATGAGGTAGGGGAAGGGAAAGTACCCCTACAAATGGTCGAGACCCTGCAACAACTGTAATTGAACGAGCAACTCTTCCCATCCAACCCCAGCCAAATTTGGCAGAGTCATATTGGAATTTCTCAAGACTTGGAAGGAAACCATTCAAAGGCGGGGAGACTAATATAAAAGCGCAAGCTTGGATTCGATCTTGTGATAGGATTTTAAAAGTATTGAATTTGGATGATGATCAAAAGAGGTTGATGGTTTCCTGACAGCTCAAGGAAGAAGCTTTGGTATGGTGGGAGACCATTACTTTGGCCGAATCGGAGGATGAGTTTACATGGGATAGATTCAAGCAAGTATTTGAGCAGCATTATATGCCTTCCATTGGTATTTCCAAGATGTATCAAGATTTTACCGATTTGAAGCAAGGAAATCTATCTTTTGAAGAATACTTAAATAAGTTTAATGAGTTATCCCGATTTGGACCTGAATCGGTGAATACGCCTCTTAAGAAGAATAAATGATTTTTTAAAGGGATGAACAAGAAGTTTCATGAAAGGATGACTGGCTATGTGAAGGAGTCTTTCACTGATTTGGCAGACATGGGATATAGATATGCCACCTTAGATAAACATGAGATTCCAGAAGAGAAAGGAAGCGGAAATAATCCAAATTGGAAGAAGAGAAATTTTGGAGGAAAGAAGCCTTGTCAAGCTAAAGAAAAGAAGGATACTCAGGAGAACAAGGCAAATAATGTTACCTGTTTCAACTGTTTGGAGAAAGGTCGTTACTTAAATAGTTGCAAGAAGCCCAAGAAGCAAGGAAAGAAGGATCAACCTAATAAGTCAGGATGAGATGCCAGGGAATGCTACTATTGCCATAAGCTAGGACACATGGTTAGAGAATGCCCGATAATGAAGAAGGCCCGAGTAGCAAAGATATATGCAATCAAGGATGAGCCTTCAAGAGATGAAAAAGGGAATGGAGTTTTGGAAGGTAATCCTATTATCTATGATAAAAAATTTAGAGTTCTATTCGACAATAGAGCTACGCATAGTTTTTTTTCCAAGCAAACCGTAAAAGAGTAAAATCTTGAACCCGAATTCGTAGACGAACCTATTTGTGTGAAGAACCCAGTAAGAGGCCCTATGAATCTTTGTTTACGCTATAGAAAGGTTCCTATTTCATATTCTCATCATCGGTTTCCTATCAGCCTTTTCGTTCTTGACTTCATGAATTTGATATTTTACTTGGAATGAAATGGTTAACAAAATATGAAGCTAAATTAGACTATATCATTAGAACGAATTCGGTCAAAACTAAACTTGGGAATTTTGTTGTGATTTCTTGTGAGGATACAAGTCCGAAGAGGACAAGCTAATGTATACTTTAGGGTATCTCGACCCGAGTTTGGAATCCATACCTATTTTCAAGAATTTCTTCACGTATTTGAAGAAGCTAAGTCTTTACCTCCACATAGGCAAGTCGAATTTAGAATCGACTTGGTTCCCAATGCCCATCCAGTTATGCATGCAAGTCGTAGGATGGTACCAAGGGAAAGAGTAGAGCTAGTTAAGCAAACTAAGATTTACTATAAAAAGGATTTATATGACCTAGTCGTTCAAGTTGGGATTCAGCTGTAGTATTTGTGGCCAAGTCCGATGGATCTTTGAGATTGTGTGTAGATTATTGTGATCTTAATAAGTTAACCCTTAAGAATAATTTTTCTTTGCCCCGAATCGACGACCTATTCGATCAATTGCATGGTGCTCGATTCTTTTCCAAGATGGACCTAGCCCAAGGATTCCATCAACTGAGAATTGTGCGAGATTGTATCCATTTGACTGCTTTTATTGGTCCCAATACATTCTATGAATGGTTAATTATGCCCTTCGGACTAACTAATGCCCCTGCATATTTCGTAATCCTAATGACCCGAGTATTTCGTGAAGTATTGAATAAGTTTGTTCTCGTATATATTGATAATATTCTGATTTATTCCAAAACTAAAGAAGAGCGTCCAGAAGTCCTATCCCAAGTTTAGAGTGGATATTTCGGCTTGATCTGGTAAGTCATTTCTCTGTTTTTTTATGTGTTCATATGTTCTATGTTTATCTCCCTATCTACCAAATTTCGAGGACGAAATTTTCTTAAGGGGGAATTTGTAATGATCCCATTTTTAAGAAAAATTTAATTTAGTGACTAATATAATTTTTAGAATTAATTTGTGAACTATTTTGAATGTTTTTCTAAAACAAATAAGATATGTGTTTGTTTATGTGTATATAAATAGATTGTAAATAGAATTTTGATTTGAAATTCAGAAAAATAAATATCTTAAAAATAAAATGGATTTAGAAAATTTATATTTTAAAAACTAATATATATATATATATGTATATATATGTTTATTTATTAATATATAATTAGATTTTTAATCATTTTCTTGAAAGTGATATAAATATGAATAAAAGGATAAGCTTAATATAAAAACATAAAACATATATATAAATATATAATTAAATATATATAATATAAAATTATATGAAAAACATAAGAAAATAAAATAAAGGGTTTAAGACATTTGTAAGCTTTGTATAACATGCAAATGACAAGTGGCTTAGTTTTCTGTTTAAAGTCGAAATATAAATAAATGTTAGAGGTGGATGTATAACAGTTCAAATCTTTTATATTCTTATTTTCAATACTTTCTTTCATCCTCAAACTAAAAAAAATAAAACCAAAAAAGAAATTGCACTAAATCAAACAAGCAACTCCTTCAAGTTTTCAACCTGATCTAGAGCAAGCAAATACAAATTGACGTAGAAATACATTTTATTGGGTATAGAAATTGAAAACACTAAATGTATGCATGCATGTCTTTGTTTGCTTCTACAGACCCAAAAACAAATTAAAATGTTTGATTTCTTTTCATATAAACTATTACAGGTTAGAACGTTTAAGGGAAATGTGTTTGAATTCACTAAATCTATTTTCTTAAAATGCTTCTAAGTGTAGATAATAATTATTTTAATTGGAAGAAGGAAGATCAGTGAAATCAAAATCAAGCCAGAAATTAAGTTATTTTAATCTCAAGTTTTGTTCATACAGTCTAATTCGAATCTAAAAATTATGATTTTTGATAATATTATCTAGGTTTTTAAGCTTGTGATTTGTGAGGATTGGCGAGTTGATTGGAAATTGGGTTTTCTTAAATTTCTGGCGATCGGAACGTAGGGGTGTGTCGTGCTCGTTGTTGAAGGTAACCGGGCGACTGGGATTGAGGGAAAAATGGCCGGTGATTTTCTAGATTACCATGGTGGAATAATAAAGGGGATCTTGGGTTTAAGACCCTTCTCGAGACGATGAGGTTGTCGAGGCCAATGCATCGTCGAGGTGGCTTTGGACTTATTCGGAGATGGGGAATAGGAAGAGGAGGGTCTGACGCAGCTACAGGGGTAAGCTTGTGGGTTCATATGATCTGAGGCGGCGGGACGATGATGTTTTTGGGTGATCGGTTTTGCTCCAGTGTGTTTCATTTTTCTCGATTTCGATTCTGGTTGTAGTCATGGGTTAAGGGGTTCGCTTAGGTCAAGATGGTCGACGATGACTTGTTGGTGGTAGCGAAGTTGATAGGAAGGATGCGGATTTATCGTGCACAAGCACGCATGTACCTGTGTGTTTGGGTGGTTTGCTGTAGGAATTTAGGCATGAGAGAGAGAGAGAGAGAGAGAGAGAGTTCGGGGAAATCGAAGGGTTGACTCGAGGAAGGCTTCAGGTTGAAGACCAGGATGTTACGCGTGTGTTTAATATATTGTAACAGTTTTTAAATATAAACAAACCAATGTTTTAAAAAAAGGAAAAGAAGAAGATGGAGAATGGCTCGAGAGTGGGATCGGGAATTTTGGGCTTAGGCCCGAGTGTTTTTAATGGAAATTTATTTAACAACTTTTTTTTTAAAATAAAACAAGTTAAACAATTTCTTAAAACTAATTATTTTAAATATTAAATATTTTATTTAAGTTTGGGATTTGGTAAAGGTTTTAAAATAAATTATTTTAAATTAATTAAGTTTAAGATATTTTATTAAATGTCTTTTATTTGTGATTAATTCTTAAAGTTTATTTAAATAAATTTAATAGTGTAATGAAGTAGTTGATTAAGAAGGTAAAATGTGTTAATTATTAATTAACTTAAGGGTCTTAAGTTAATTCATATGTCAATTGTTAGCGCCAAAATTGGTCACTAACACACAAATTCAAGTGAAAGTACCAAACAACAATCACAGTTCACGGGTAGGATGTATGTAGAGGATATTTAATATGAAGAATAACAAAAATTAAAATGAAAGCGGTAAAGACACGGAATTTGTAGTGGTTCGGCTAACTCTGGCCTACGTCCACTCCAGTAATTTCTTTTTTACTGCTGTAACAATCGATTACAGTTACAAAGTGATAGGCTAGCCTTAGCCTTAGAGGATAGAAAGTTAGAGAGCAGGAGAGAGAATCAGGATCCCTTTTCAGAACCCCCACATGCTGTATTTATAGGCAGATCCTGAGTTGTCGGGCCTTTGCGTGATTCAGGCCCACCGAGTTTATAGCCGGTCCACATATGCCGAGACATGTAATGCCGAGCCATCAATGTCGACCCGTTCCATGCCGAACGAAGCGTCTGGAGGAAGAATGCCGAACGAAGTCTGATAGAATAATGTTGGTCGAGGCATTTGAGTGATGCATGCCGAACAAAGTCAGATAGAATAATGCCGGACGATGCATTTGAGTGATGCATGCCGATCGATGCTGGGGTGAGGTGTGCCGAGCGCACTTTAATGCTGAGTTCAAATGCCGAGTGGAAGATGCCGAGTGAAAGAATGCCGGACGTACTTCAATGCCGAGTACAAATGCCGAGTGGAGGATGCCAAGTGAAGGAATGCTGGACGTACTTCAATGCCGAATGATTGCCAATGCCGAACCATATTTCCTAGACCCAAACCATAGTTGATTCATCTTTATCCAATCATATTTTCATCTCCTAAGAACGTTGCGTCATCCATCCATCCAGTCGACTGAATCCATCGTACACCAGCCTTGGCGAACGTGCAACCGATTATGTTAATCCCGCATGTCCATGGCCTGGTAAAAAGGCGGATTAACACTTGCCCCCCAAAACATGCCTTGCTATTGGAAGGTGTGTTTTGAATGGTTCTGAATCCATTATCCAAAGTCCATAGCCATATTGCTAGGGTATATCATCCTTGACTGCTCCAAGTCGATGTCCAATTCCAAATCCAATAACCAAAGCCTGAGCCAATTCCGTATCCATCCGAACTCGACAACCGATTCCCAATCCATCCTTATCCAATAGCCAATAACCGAATCCAGGACCTCTTTGGGTCGATATCCAAATCCATAACCTCTCCGGGTTCTTGCCAAGCGTGATCCACATCTGATGACCGTGGTCCAGTGTCCCTGGACGTTGAGCTAACCTCTCCGGGTTCTTGCCAAGCGTAATCCACACTTGACGACCTTGGTCCAGTGTCCCTGGACGTTGAGCTAACCTCTCCAGGTTCTTGCCAAGCGTAATCCACACTTGACGACCTTGGTCCAGTGTCCCTGGATGCTGTGTTAACCTCTCCGGGTTCTTGCCAAGCGTAATCCACACTTGACGACCTTGGTCCAGTGTCCCTGGACGCTATGTAATGCCATGGCTTATGTCCTAAGCCGAATCCTGGTCTCTCTGGACCCTTGTGGAGCATAGTCCATACTCAACGACCTGAAAATAACAATTGATAATACAGGGCCTAAGTCCTAGGCCGAATCCCGGTCACTCCGGACCCTTGCCGAGCATAGACCATACTCGACGACCTGAATGAGTCAATTTACTGTGTTCGAGCGAAGCGACTCACCCCTTGCCAGGCATAATCCATACCTGACGACCGTTTATCAAAAATCGGATAAAAATCCAATCAGAATCCAATCCAAAATCCACATCCAAAATCCAAATCAAAACCAGAAAACCAGAAATCCAAACCAGCATCCAAAATCCAAATCAAAACCAGAAAACCAGAAATCCAAACCAGCATCCAAAACCAAAAACAATCATTCAAAGGAAAATCCAAATCAAAAAGCAAGAAAAACCAAGAGCTCAATCCAAGCTCCAAAACGGAAAACCAAAAACAAAAGCAGTGTCCAATCCGAAAGCAAAAGATAAATTTCACAAACCATAGCATTGCAGTTTATCATCATTCAGAGCATGCCTAGGGGCTATATCCATCCCCGTACATGTGTAAATGACTTGGTTGCTTGCCAGTAGTTTGCTACTTATTTCATAATAACCTGGTCAATGGATGATCAACCGACCATCATTCCTGGGCCTCCTGCCATCGTAGCTTGAGGTAGGAGGCGATTGCTCCTGTCCCGCCGTTGCATTCCGAGGTCCAACATATTGTGGCAGCTGTCCATTCCTTACATGCTCCTCAATTATGTCCTTTAGTTGCCTGCAGCTGTTGGTGTCATGTCCATCCAAATCATGGAAGAGACAGTGCCTTCCTAATGTTCTTTCCCGTTCTGTTGGTTCTCTCCTAGCCGGCCTCCGATAGGGAAGGCGAGTCTGAGTATCCAGGTATATGCGCTCCAACGTCTCGTTCAATCCTGTGTATGTGGGAAACTTTGGATCCTTCCATTGCTTCCTAGCATTTCTAAAATCATCGTCCAACTTCCTTTTTCCTTTGTCTTTATCCAAACCTTTGCTGGATGGTCCTCCAACCTCAATTGCATTAACCTTTTTTAACTTTAAATCTGTACTCGCATCTTCTTGCCGAAGGAACCTTTCTTCCTCATGAAAGAATTCGTCGAGATCCCGTGGGGGATCTCGTATCAGAGATACCTTGAAATCTGAGTTCTCCCTGACTCCTGATACTGCTGCCATTAAAACCATCGATGGATCGGGCCGATCCACTGAAGCAACTGCGGCACTGAATCGAGTTAGAAAGGTTCTAAGCGATTCGTCGATCCTTTGCTTTACCGATGTTAATGTCATCACGTTCTTCGGTCGCTTGACATGAACTCGAAACTGTCCCAAAAACCTTTCCACCAATTCCCTCCAAGTCCTGATAGATCCTTCTCCCAGCTGCCTAAACCACATCGCAGCTAAGTCCGTTAAGTACAAAGGGAAGCATCGAGCCATCACTTCCTCCGATGCCCCCAACACCTCCATGTGTCCGGTGTACCTCATCAAGTGATCCGTAGGGTCTGCCTTGCCATCGTATACCTCCATGCTAGGTAGCTTGAACTTAGGTGGATTCTGAGCCATCCTTATTTCCCGAGCGAACGGACTCCTGTTTACCCCTTCCAAGTCTCCGCTGGTCAAACCACCTCGCACAGTCTTCCCGGTTATATCTACCAGTCCAGCGTTGTCTGTCGGGTGTTGCCCCCGAGGGAATTCCGGTACATACTCTTCATGTGGCTCGCTAGCAGCAATGTCGGTTCTAGCCTGTTGAACTCCTTCCAAAGGTCCTCCTGTGTTGGATCCTGCGGGCCTGCCCCCAAGCCCTTGTCGATTGCCCTCTGGCTCTGCATCCTGTCCTCCATTGGGTTCCATAACCCTAGCTCCTTGTCCTGCATCCACCGCCGCTGTAGCTGTTCCTAAGTTCTGGGTCCCTGCAGCTCTCATTGCTCCAAGAAAGTCTGCATCATCTCCTGTTGACTCTTCAACAACCTCTCTTGCAGTGAATTTGTTATGGCTTCCATTTCGTCCCGGGTTATGTAGATTGAAGCTGGTACTTCCTCACCTCCGGAGGATGCTTGTTGACTTCCTTCCTGTTGGCTTCTCTCAGCCCTTAGCCTTCAACTGTTTTGCCTAGCCGTTGTCTTCCAAATCCAAACTTCTATCCGATATAGCGGGTGCTAGTCGTTCTCAGTGAAAGCACTAAAATGTTAGCGCCAAAATTGGTCACTAACACCCAAATCCAAGTGAAAGTACCAAACAACAATCACAGTTCACGGGTAGGATGTATGTAGAGGATATTTAATATGAAGAACAATAGAAATTAAAATGAAAGCGGTAAAGACATGGAATTTATAGTGGTTCGGCTAACTCTGGCCCACGTCTACTCCAGTAATTTCTTTTTTATTGCTGTAACAATCGATTACATTTACGAAGTGATAGGCTAGCCTTAGCCTTAGGGGATAGAAAGTTAGAGAGCAGGAGAGAGAATCAGGATCCCTTTTCTGTACCCCCACATGCTGTATTTATAGGCAAATCCTGAGTTGTTGGGCCTTTGCGTGATTCAGGCCCACCGAGTTTATGGCCGGTCCGCATATGCCGAGCCATGTAATGCCGAGCCATCAATGCCGACCCGTTCCATGCCGAACGAAGCGTCTGGAGGAAGAATGCCGAACGAAGTCTGATAGAATAATGTTGGTCGAGGCATTTGAGTGATGCATGCCGAACAAAGTCTGATAGAATAATGTCGGACGATGCATTTGAGTGATGCATGCCGATCGATGCTAGGGTGAGGTGTGTCGAGCGCACTTTAATGTTGAGTTCAAATGCCGAGTTGAAGATGCCGAGTGAAAGAATGCCGTACGTACTTCAATGCCGAGTACAAATGCCGAGTGGAGGATGCCGAGTGAAGGAATGCCGGACGTACTTCAATGCCGAATGATTGCCAATGCCGAACCATATTTCCTAGACCCAAACCATAGTTGATTCATCTTTATCCAATCATATTTCCATCTCCTAAGCAGGTTGCGTCATCCATCCATCCAGTCGACAGAATCCATCGTACACCAGCCTTGGCGAACGTGCAACCGATTATGTTAATCCCGCATGTCCATGGCCTGGTAAAAAGGCGGGTTAACATCAATGATAAATTAATTCCAAGGTTTATTAAATAAGATTTAAATCATAACTAATTAAGTAATTAATTAAGATAAATGATTTATCTTAAATTAGTTAAGCCTTAGGTAATTAAAGATTAATTAATTAATGGGAGTAACTAAAGAATAACTAACTAATTAATTAATTAATTAGTAATTGAAGGTTAATCAATTAATAAAGGTTAATTATTTAATAATTATAGGATCATTAATTAATGTAAGTAGTTAAAGGTTAACTAATTACGTAAATGATTAAAGAATAATTAATTAATCTCAATAATTAATTAAAACAATAACAAATGGTTTGTAATTAATTAATGCTAATTAAGCAGGGTTAGGTAATTAATTCATAAGTAATTAATTTATTCGGCTTAAATTAAATTAATTATAAATTATGTGATTAATTAATCTTGCTTATAGATGATTAATTATGTCGAATGCTAGGATTGATTAATATCTTTAGTATGTTTATCTGTAATATTTAGTGATATGAATTGCTTTGGATTGATTTGTGATAAATGTAAGTTATTTATCTGTGATAAATTGCTGTGTGAATATAATGTTTTGCATTGATTTATAAAAGGTGGATCGTTTTTTTAAAAGACTAAAAATGGAAATATAATGGCTTCCAGATCTAGATCTGGAGACTAGGGTTTTTCTTCCCATTTTCGTTGTTTTCCTTCGATTCTTCCCTATCTTGTCTTTCTATTCTAATTACTGTCATCAATTCTTTCTCTTCAAAGTAACATGGGATCTCTGCATGATGAAGAAGGTTGGGAGGAGGTAAGAAGGAAAAGGGGCAAAAATCAGGCTCCTGTGGGACCCGATACGAGACTCAATCTGGGTAAAAGTAGTGGGGGTATCACAGAACGGAAATCGGGTAGAAAGTTTCAGGCGATTGCAGCTGGACAAACAACAATTAAATTTCCAAAAAATTCAAAGTCAAACATTGTTCATTCAGGAAGACTGTCGACTATTAAATTCACTGTATCAGAAAATGCAAAAAAAATTCTTACAGTGAGGCAATAAAAATAGGAGCGGTTGGGGATTTAGGTAACGTAGATCTTGAATATATTGAGCCTACAATAGTAGATGGCAAAAGAGTAGGCACTCTTTCACCTGATGCTATTAAAGAAGCGGAGTGTGGCTGGGAATTATGTATATTATTGTATGTTGTTGGATACAAACCATGGCTTAAGACTTTTGAAGGTTATGCCAACAGAGTATGGTCCACACAGAAACACAGAAACCATTTTCTGTTCATTCAAGAAATAACGGTTTCTTTGTGGTGAGATTTGATTCTGAAGAGGACTGCAACAAGATTTTGAAATCAGGTCCTTGGTTTATGGACCGGAACCTGATAATCATCAAACGTTTGTCCCCAGACATGAAAACAGACAGAGACCTTCTTACTTCTTTGCCTATGTGGGTTAGACTTCCGGGTTCAAGTTTCAAGTTGTGGGGTAATAAGGCTATTAGTGCCCTAATAAGTACAATAGGAGTCCCTATAAAGATGGACGAGGCAACGAAAAACAAATCACGATTAGCTTATGCTAGAGTATTAATTGAGGTTAGTGCAACCTATGGTATGCCAAAATCCATCATAGGTATGGATGAAGACGGGAGAAGTTTCCTTCAAGAAGTGGAATATGAGAACCCCCCCCCCCCCCCGTATGTGGCAAGTGCGTGTGTTTTGGCCATATTTCTGAAGAATGCCCAATGACCATGACATGGGTTCCAAAACAGACACAAACAGACGATTCGGTGGAAGAAAACCCTGTGGAACCTAATCTTGTTGTATGTTCGGATATAGAAAGAGAGGAAGGTGGGAATGATTTTTCAGAGGATCAGGGAAAACAAGTAAATGAAGGTATCCCAACCGAATCTCTTAATATAGAGAACACGAATGACAACAGTGTTCCTGAAGGTCAAGTAAGGAATAACGTCGAGGAGACTTCAGATGGAGAGGACGGATATCAGATAGATTCAAATACGCTGGAAATAGAGGATAAGGGAAACTCTGAGCAAATCACAATGGCCAGAAAAGACTCTGACCTACGCAACGGAGAAACGACCACCCCTGTGAGATTGACTAATTCAGGAGATAAAGAATTGAGCTCACCACTTCCGAAGAATCCTTCGTCCTATATTACTATTATTAAACGCCTTTCGCCAATTCCGGATACTTCTCATACTATACTATCTACTGATATTTGTATTGATGGTTGTATTATTAATAATGTTAATTTTAGGAGAGGCACTGAACATTGTATTAATTTACAGGAACAGGAGAATCTGGATAAGGAGACAGAATTGATAGAAGTAGAAGGGGAACAGAATACATATGATAATGCAGAGTCTATTCATGAGAAGCAGCTTTCTCCTAGTTGCATTCCTGCCCCCGAGGATCGGAATAAAGTATTTGAGAATATTCAAGAGGACAAGCTTGTTCGTAAGAACCCCAAGTGGGTTCATAAGTTAGGCATTCCTATGGAAGATAAAGGGGAGTCTTCTAATAGAAGGTCGCAGAGGTCTCGCAATAATAAGGTAGAATAATGTCTTTTGCATGTTGGAATGTTAGGGGGTTTCATAATCCCAACAGAATGAAAGAAATTTGAAACCTCATTGATAAGTATAAAATTAGTTGTTTCGGTGTGTTGGAAAACAAGTTACTATTTTCAGATATTGTGAAACTGGAAAGATTTTTGAAAGATGGGTGGAAAATTATAAGCAATGTATCCTGTTATTATAAATGTAGAATATTTGTCCTCATTGACGGCAATTCCTGGAATTATAACTTCATTAGTATGAGCGACCAACACATCACTATTGAATTAATCAACAATTTGAACTCCAAATGTAATTTAACTTTCGTATATGCTCAGAATTTCGTTAACCTAAGGAAAAGGTTGTGGAAAATTTTTCGCGAGGATGCTATTCACATATACAGACCATGGTTGGTTTTTGGAGATTTTAATTGTATCTGCAATCTCTCAGAAAGAAAGGGAGGTAACCAGTGCCTTTTGGAAACCTGTTTGAATTAGACGATATGTCTAATCATACAGGACTCAGAGAAATTGATATTAAAGGTTATGAGTTTTCTTGGTGGTCCGGTCGTAGTCGCAACATATTTTCTAAAATTGACAGATTCTTCGCCAACCTAGAATGGATCAACCTATTTACAGATCTTACGGCCGTATACCTGCCTCCTACTGTGAGTGACCATAATGCAATCAGGGTTTCACTTTTTCCCAAACCTAGAGACAAGAATAGACCTTTTAGGTTTATGAATCATTGGTCGTTGTGCAATCAATACTTTCAGATTATTGAGGAAAAATGGATTCCTAAACAGGAAGACCGACCTCTATATCAACTTATGAATATTCTCAAGAACATTAAGAGAGAGCTAAAAATTTGGAGTATAAAAATTCGGAATACCAAACAAGAGGTTAAAGTTCAGAGAGAGATTTGTTCTAGGCTTCAAAAACTTTTGGAAACATCAAATGATCACAATTTAGTCATGGAATTTCAAAACCCCAAACAAATCTAGAAATGGCTCTTAAAAAAGAATTTCTAGATACAAAACAAAAGGCTAAATGTGAGAGGCTAAGGATGGGTGATGAAGCTTCTTCTTTCTTTTATGCTAGAATGTATAGCAGAAGAAGTAGAAAATGTTTGACGAGCATTGTGGTAGATGGAAAGGAGGTTTCGGAAGACACAATTATAGAATCGGCTATCAATTTCTACGATCAAATGTATAACCTTCCCTTAGTTGACTAGTTCCCAGAAGTCATATGTAAATCGATTATTTCTGATTATGGTGCAAATTTTTTGAAGAATGATATATCGATGGAAGAAATCAAATTTGCATTGTGGGACATTAAAGATGACTCTTCCCCAGGTCCGGACGGTTTTAACTCTAAGTTTTTCAAAATACATTGGAATCTTTCGAAAGAGTTAATCTACAAAGCTTTGAATGACATATTTCAGAAGGGATTAATAATCAATAAATGGAATCATACATTCCTACACCTGAATCCTAAAAAAACCCATTCCACTAGAATTCAAGATTTCAGACCAATCGCATGTTGTAACACTTTGTATAAGGTTTTGACCAAAGTTCTTTGTAACAGACTTGTCCCTTTCCTGGGAAAGTTGGTGTCCCCGAATCAGACGACATTTATTAAAGGTAGATCAATAGGGGACGGAATTTTGTTCGCTCATGAAATTATCAGAGGTCTTGGCAGAAAGGATAATAAATATATGTGTATCAAAGTAGATTAAAAGAAAGCATATGATTCGATTAATCGAGATTTTGTTACACACATGTTAGTCAGCATGGGTTTCCCGAATAAATGGGTGAATATTATAAAAAACATCATAGACTCTAGTGTTTTCTATCATAGTTAACGGGGAATCGCACGGTTATTTCAAGAGTTCAAACGACCTTAGACAAGGTGACCCACTTTCTCCCATTTTATTTACATTGGTTATGGAGTATTTTACGTTAATAATGGATGAATAAGTCAGAAAAGGTCAAATTTCTCCAATTAAAGACTATGATAACAAATTGACTCACTTAATCTACGCTGACGATATTATTGTTTTTACTAAAGCCAATGCACAAACTGCAACTGCAATTCGTGATGTCTTCCAAACCATGAAAAGAGTTACTGGTTTGGAACTAAGTTGTGAAAAATCCATTGTTTTCTTTGGAAAAGGGGTTGATCATTGCACCGATATTAGCACTATCCTTAATATACAGCAATCGGATCTCCCAGTAAGGTATTTGGGAATTCCCTTGTCAAGTGCCAATCTGAGAGATAAGGATTGTTCTCTGTTGTTAGAGAAGATCAAGTTAAG
Source organism: Allium cepa (assembly GCA_030765085.1). Taxonomy (NCBI): domain Eukaryota; kingdom Viridiplantae; phylum Streptophyta; class Magnoliopsida; order Asparagales; family Amaryllidaceae; genus Allium; species Allium cepa. Next base: position 600,877,384 of record CM060945.1, on the reverse strand, counting down.
AATTGGAGGATGGGAAACCAGAATGCTTAGTCTTGCCGGAAGACTCGAACTCATTAAATCTACCATTTACCCAACTATACAATTCTGGATGCAATGCTTTTGCCTCCCAGTTTCTACAGTTCAAAAAATTAAACATTTGATTCTTAACTTACTTTGGAAAAGTCGTAGTTGTAAGATTCCTTGGGATATTCTGTGCAGGCAAAAAGAAGAAGGCGGTATGGTTCTGAGAAATTTAGAAGAGATGAATCGAGCGTTATCTATTAAACTGATTTGGAAAATAATTAATGCAGAAGGAATTTGGGCGAATCTCATGCATTGTAAATATATTGGTCAGAAAAGTTTTTGGGAAATTAATCAGTGATCAGACGACTCCGGAGTGTGGAAATTTATTCTGAAAAATAGGCATGAAGCTTTGAAATGCCTTTCTCTCAATATAGCAGATGGTAAAACTACTTCATTATGGTGCGATCCATGGTTACACGGAAGTTCTATTATGGAACGTATTGGTAGAGACACAGCTTTCAGAACTGGTACAGAAGATTTAGTCCTTAGTAGGATTAAGAATGGAGAGTGGAAATGGGATTCGTGTAGTTTTTTATACCAAATTCATGCAGATATAGAAGGCGTCAAAATTCACAAGGATAGGGAAAGGGACTTTTGGACTTGGAAGTGTACGAAGAATGGTTTATACCAATTTAAAAATGTTTGGAACTCAATAAGAACCAGTTTTGAAAACAAATTTTGGACGCCTTTGGTTTGGCATAAAATTCATGTTCCAAAAATGGCGATTTGTCTTTATAAAGCCATAAATGATTATTTGCTGACAAAAGACAGATTGCTATAGAAGCAGATAACGGTGGACCCCTTATGTGTTTTTTGTAATCATCATAGGGAAACCATAGACCACCTATTTTTTCAATGTGAGTATGCAGAAAATATATGGCTTTGGAGCTGTAAAAAATTTTTTAAAGCTCCGAAAAATTTATTCTCCTTTTCTTTGAAAGAAGATCTACAGAAAATTGTGTCATGCTCAAAAGTTAATAGTCTCTATTCAGACCTGTTTCAGTTGTCTCTATCTACTTGTGTTTGGCATATTTGGCAAGAAAGAAATGAAAGGATCTTCCAGAATCGAAGTAGAGATAAAACGCAGATATGTACAAGAATACACCAGACTATGAATATAATAATGGCTAGATCTAAGCATTTCAAAAACATTGTTCGTCGACGGAAATTCTATCGGTTTAGAAAACCGTCGAACGAATTTAAATTAAAAATATAACTGCAAGCGCACGGTGTTCGAATGTAGCACGTGGCGAATACGGGTCGATCCGCAGGGAATTGATGATTTTAAAAATTTCTATTCAATCAAATTATACCAAAGTCGAGTGAAATTGTTTGATAGAACTAAAATGAAGCTAAACTAGAATTGAAATGTGATTAGTAAACTATTGAACTAGGGAACAATTTAGAGGCAAATCCACTCTCATATTTTTGTAAATCAACAAACACATAATTTATGATCTCTAACTTTGATATTAAGTGAAATAATCATTGCATTTATCATAAGTATGGTTTGTTTATGTTATTAGTTAACATAACTCAAACCATCAAACTATAATACAACAATTATACCACTTACAATTCTCATGAAAAAGAAGCCAAAGCAAAAACTATTTTAAGTATGATCTATTTACTATTGTAACTAGTAACATAGATCATCAAATTTCATTTTTACTTTCATTTCATAACCAAAAATTAATTAGCAAATATTGATGTAAATTATGTTTATGTTGAGTAAGAATAGCTCATTTGCATAAGCAATATAAGCTATCAAACCCACTTGTATAAACTTACATCAAAATTCACATTCATGAAGCATAACAAAGAGATCATAAATCATAAAAAATGTTGAAATTACATAAAGTTAGAGAGCTTCATCACCCCTAAATTGAAGGGGTTTAGCTACTCATTTGTGGCATTGAAGCATCACAAGTAAGTTTCAACATTAAAGAAAAGAAAATAGAAAATAAGCAAAGAAAGCAAAAGAGATTAGCTACTAACTACTTGCATAAATGTAAATCTAAGCTATGAACATAAGAAGAAAGAGGGCATATAAATAAACATTAACAATAAAACAAAGAAAAACATGTAGAAAAGAGAGAAGAAAGAGGCTTGGAAGCCATTTTTATTTCATAGAACATTGAGCTTACACTTTGATTTCTTAATTTCCTAAGTAAAATGAAAGAGTAGATGATGATCTTCATGTACATAAGAGGGCTATTTATACATGCATAAAACCCTAATTCTCTTTTTAGGGAGCTTCCCAAAATACCCTTGAGGTAGTGTAGCCTCCAAGTAATCATTAACATTCACTAATACCCCACTTAATATGTACATGAAGCTTTAAGTCCTTTTAGCATGTGCTTAGCTTCTAATTGGAAGTTAGGTAAGTGGGTGGGGTCCTCCATGATCTTGAACTTGAATTATTTCCTCTTCATTCCTTTGTATTTCCTTGTGCATGCATGTATCTTCATATAAGCCTCTTCCATATGCATCCAAATTCCTATAAAAATAATCAAAAAATGTCCAAGTAAAAAATTCTTACATTGACATATGCACAAAAATGACTGTTTTGCCCCTGAATGATGATGAAAATATGATGGTTTGGAAATAATTGAATTTTGGTTTTAAACATGTTAAAATGCCCAAATATGATGATTATTTAAATAAAAAGAGATAAATATGGATGTAAATATATGCACAATTACGTGCACATCAAATACCCCCACACTTATCTTTTTATTTGTCCTCGAATAAAGGAAAACTAAGATAAATCCGTTTTCGTAGGGAGCACGATTGCATTGAGCATATGCAACAAGCCGTTAAACCTCTGAGTGTCCCCAGTAGGACGAGTGTTGTCTCGTGAGGGTTTTCAGCGGATACTACCCACAAAATCCAAATGCAGGATGAAAATATTTGCAAATTGCAAGATTTATTTACAAAGAGATGAATGCGAATTTTTTGGAAATATTTACAAATGAAGGATTTATTTTTAAATTGGCACGAATAAGTTAAATACAAGTTTTGGTCATTGTCTTGAAAATTTAAGTCATTTACTCGTCAAAATTTCCAATAAAAATCAAGTTGTCATGACAGATAGACCATAGTTTGGCTAGTTGTTTCGGTTGATAACACAATGTAATTATGAAATGGATCCTTAGTTGATTGTCAAAGTTTATTAAAGTGGTATTTTCATTTCTTTTCAATAACAAGTTTGATCAAATAAGTTAAAATAGTGCTAGGATTTCAATTGCTTGCTCTCTCATTATTTGCAAGAAAAAGTACACACCTAGTTCAGGTAAACTGAGGCCAGATATACCACGCATGCACTGCCTTTCGGGCTTATGTGAGGGGAGTACAGAGCATGGCGAGTGTACACACTTTCGTGCATACACCTATCGACCGTAGGTGGTTTTTATTAAGTCTCTTCTTTTTTTAATATGTGTTTCATACATGCATAACCGTGAGGACTTTTAAATGAGTATGAAAGCACATAATCAAAGATTACAAGTAATTCACCCATGCATAACCATGAGGACTTTTAAATGAGAGTGAATACTTTGGATGTTATTATTTTTTTTTTGTTTTTTTATATATATTTTTTTTAAGAGAGAGAGAGTTTTGCAAAATCATCTTAGCACCATTTAACTTAGAAGACAAAAATGTTATATCATTTACTTTAAATTTAACACTTTTTAAACAACGATTTTCAATTAGAACATACTTCATAATTAACATAAATGAACCTTCCTATATACTTGTAAAACCATTGTTATTTGTGATCAAACTTCATTTTTATTTTTGTTAAGACAAATAAATTTTCAAAAATTTCAATTTATTAACCAAAACTTATACTTATCCCATAATGTTTCTTCAAAAATAAATCAAAATGGTAAAAAGAAAATGTTTCTAAGATTTAGGAGTTTTGAGATTTCTTTTTTTTTTGAAGAAAATGAAAATTCAAAAATGCCATGAAAAACTAAAAAAAAAAAAAATGAAAATGAGACTCCCTCCACACTTAATTTTGACTGTGTCCCCACAGTTGATGCATGATATAATGAGTGTAACGGGGGAAAATATGTACATATTTACAAAAGAGGGTTAACATTCTTACTAGACGTAGCTTGGCTCATGAAGGATCATGAGCTCCTCCTCTTGGTAACCGAGAAATTCCAAGAAGGGTTTTAAACGATGACCATTGACTTTGAAAATCGATCCATCCTTTGGGTTTTCTATTTCTATGGCACCATGTGGAAAAACAGTTCGTACCACAAATGGTCCGATCCACCTTGATTTAAGTTTCCCAGGAAATAAATGAAGTCTCGAGTCATATAAAAGAACTTTCTGGTTAGGCGAAAACTTTTTCCTTAGGATTGACTTGTCATGAAAAACTTTGGTTCTTTCTTTGTAAATTTTCTCGTTTTCATACGCGTCGTTCCTAAGTTCTTCTAGTTCGTTGAGTTGTAATTTTCGATTTTCGCCAGCTTCTTCATGATCAAAGTTTAAGTTTTTTATTGCCCACAACGCTTTGTGTTCAATTTCAACGGGTAAATGGCAAGCTTTACCGTAAACTAAACGAAAAGGGGACATCCCAAGGTTAGTTTTAAAAGCAGTACGGTAAGCCCAAAGCGCGTCGGTCAATTTCTGAGACCAATCTTTTCGATTTTTATTTACAGTTTTCTCCAAGATTTGTTTTATTTGTCGATTTGAAACTTCAACTTGGCCACAAGTCTGAGGATGATATGGAGTGGATAACTTGTGGGTTATCGAGTATTTTTTTATTAAAGTTTCAAAAGAACGGTTGCAAAAATGGGTTCCGTTATCACTAATTATTGTGCGAGGTGTGCCGAACCTCGAAAAGATGTTTCTTTAAGAAATTTCACAACAATTCTGTGGTCATTGGTTTTGCAAGGAACGGCTTCGACCCATTTTGAAACGTAATCGACAGCGAGAAGGATATACAAGTTTCCAAAGGAATTGGGAAAAGGTCCCATAAAGTCGATACCCCATACATCAAAGATTTCGATCGTAAGAATGGGGTTTAAAGGCATCATATCTCGTCGAGAAATTCGTCCAAGCATTTGACATCGATCACAAGTTTTACAAAATTCAAACGAGTCTTTGAAAAGAGAAGGCCAATAGAAACCACACTGAAGCACTTTTTCTGCAGTTTTTCGAGGACCGAAATGTCCACCGCACGCTTGATCGTGGCAAAACGAAAGAATACTCCTTATTTCATTATCCGGAATGCAACGTCGGATGATTTGGTCGGGACAATATTTGAACAAGTATGGATCGTCCCAATAGAAATATTTCACTTGGGACATGAATTTGCATTTGTCCTGTTTGGACCAAGATGAGGGAGTTTCTTTAGTGACTAAGTAGTTCACTATATCAGCGTACCATGGATCGATAGAAATAGAAAGAAGTTGTTCATCGGGGAAGTTTTCATTGATCGGCAAGGAAGATGGTGCGTTCGAAAGACGAGATAAATGATCGGCTATGACATTATCGGATCCTTTTTTGTCTTTGATTGTATGGTCGAATTCTTGAAGTAAAAGGATCCAACGAATCAAACGGGATTTAGCGTCCTTTTTAGCGAAGAGATATCGAAGCGCAGAATGGTCAGTGTAGACCGTAATGTGTGAACCTATCAAGTAAGGTCGAAACTTTTCAAGCGCAAAAACGACAGCTAGAAGCTCTTTTTCAGTTGTTGTGTAGTTGAGTTGAGCGTCGTTCAAGGTCATACTCGCGTAGTAAATGACATGAAGGATCTTGTTGATGCGTTGTCCCAAGATAGCACCAACGGCAAAGTTTGAAGCGTCGCAGATTATTTCGAAAGGAAGATCCCAATTGGGTGCACAAATAAATGGGGCAGAAATGAGTTCGCTCTTAAGACGTTCAAAAGAAGAGATACAATCAGAGTTAAAATCGAAAGGAACGTCTTTTCCAAGTAGGGTCGTCAAAGGACGGGCGATTTTGCTAAAGTCTTTCACAAAGCGTCGATAAAAGCCAGCGTGTCCTAAAAATGATCGAATGTCCTCAACAGATTTGGGAATGGGTAGATTTGCAATGACATCGATTTTCGCTTTGTCCACCTCAATGCCTTTGTTTGAGATGATATGTCCAAGGACAATGCCTTGTTTGACCATAAAGTGACATTTTTCCCAGTTCAAAGTCAAGTGTTTTTCTTTACATCGATTCAAAACCAACTCGAGGTGATGTAAACATTGAGAAAAAGAATCGCCGAAGATAGAGAAATCGTCCATAAAGACTTCTAGAAAGCGCTCAATCATGTCAGAAAAGATTCCAACCATGCATCGTTGGAAAGTCACAGGAGCGTTACAAAGTCCGAATGGCATACGTCGATAAGCGAAGGTACCGAATGGACACGTGAAAGTCGTTTTCTCCTGATCTTCGGGAGCGATTGGAATTTGGTTATAGCCGGAATAACCATCAAGAAAGCAATAGAATTCGTGACCGGCTAAACGTTCGAGCATTTGGTAGATAAATGGAAGAGGAAAATGATCCTTACGTGTTGCGGCATTTAGTTTTCGATAGTCAATGCAAACACGCCAACCCGTTTGAGTACGAGTTGGAATAAGTTCGTTAGCATCGTTTTTTATAACAGTAAGTCCGGACTTTTTAGGCACGACATGAATTGGGCTAACCCATGGGCTATCGGAGATGGGGTCTATGATACCGTTATCGAGGAGCTTAAGAATTTCGTCACGAACCACATCTTTCATTTTTGGGTTAAGCCTCCGTTGTGCATCACGAGTGGGTTTGGCTTCATCAATCAAATGAATGCAATGTTGGATAATAGCAGGGCTAATTCCCTTAATATCAGTAATGGACCACCCAATTGCTTCTCTATTTTTCAAAAGAATAGAGAGAAGAGAAGCTTCTTGGTCAAGAGAAAGATTGTTAAAAATGATGACAGGACAAGTTTCGTTTTCACCTAAGTATGCATACTTAAGGTGAGCGGGAAGTGGTTTGAGGTCCAATTTCGGGAGTTTTTCGATTGCAGAATTGGGTTGAGATTCGGACTCAACTTGAAGCGATTCAAAGGGAAGAGTGTGTTCGATCTCGTTGGGGACTTCATGAAACAATTTTTCGTACTCGGCCTCGCGTTCATCGTTAAGATCAAATGTTTCGTTTTCAAAGTTTTCATGAATGGCACTAACTTCTAATATTTGGTCACGAAGTTCATTCGAGTGGCTTTCAAGATTGAAAATGTTAAGGTCCAAAGTCATGTTTCCAAAAGAGATTTTCATCGAACCGTTACCACAATTGATTAAGGCGTTTGAGGTGGCTAAGAATGGTCGGCCTAAAATCAATGGGATTTGACTCGCAGGGTTTGTCATGGGTTGTGTTTCGAGAACGATAAAATCAACGGGGAATATGAATTGCCCTACTCGAATGAGCACGTCTTCGATTTCTCCCACGGGCTTCTTAATGGAACGATCGGCAAATTGAAGCGTAACTTTCGTGGGTTTGAGCTCACCTAAGCCTAATTGTTCGTACACGGAGTATGGAATCAAGTTGACACTCGCGCCTAAGTCTATTAAACATTTGTTAATCGTCTTTTCTCCAATTGTACACGAAATCGTAGGGCAGCCAGGATCTTTGTATTTAACGGGTATGGATTGGGACAAGACTTCACTCAAACTAGCGGCTAAGAAGACTTTTTTGGGCACTTGAGTGTGTCGCTTTTGGGTGCACAAGTCCTTAACAAATTTCGCGTAAGTGGGGACTTGCTGAACGATGTCAAGAAGAGGAATGTTAACTTTGACTTGTTTAAAAATTTTCAACATCTTTTCCATTTGGTCCGAGTGTTTCTTTGGTCGAAGACGATGTGGAAATGGAACATGATACTCGGTAGGCGGGTCTACTCGAGTAGAAGAAGAAGAATTTTGATTGTCGTTCGATTCGACATTTGGCTCCACGTTCTGTTCTGAGTCGTTCGTTGTTTTAGAAGTATCGAGAAAAGTTCCCAGTGAATCATTTGGATTAACAACTTGATTATCGATTTGTTTACCAGAACGGAGAGTTGTGATAGCATTCAACTGGGTGACATTGCTATCTTGAACAACATGGGCTTGATTTGAATTTGCGTTTTGATTTCTGGGATTTGGAAGGGGCTGGCTTGGGAATGTTCCTCGTTCACGTTCACTTACAGACGTGGCTAATTGACTCATTTGCATTTCGAGTTTCGCAATCGATTGGTTTGTGTTTTGCATATATGAAGTCAATAAATTTTGCAAATTGCTGTTTGATTGAAGGCTTTGAGTAGTTGCCTTAGCCAACGTTTCAAGAGTTTTCTCAAGCGAAGTTAAACGTTTATCGTCTTGTGGAGGATGAGTAGAATTTGGTGGAAAATTTGGTTGTTGCGGTTGATTATGAGACGGGCCCGCAAAGTTTGGTTGAATATTATTGGGCTGAAAGGGAGGATTCGAAGCATTATTCGGAAATGCTTGAAAATTGGGACGAATCGTATTCGTGTTGGGATTGTTTTGGTTCCACGCAAAATTCGGATGATTTCTCCATCCAGGGTTGTACGTTGGAGAAAACGGGTCGTTTTTGGTTTTATTGAAAGCATTGATTTGTTCGACGGAATTGGGACACTGATCAGCTATATGATTAGGATCGTTGCATTTATAACACATTGGTTGGGAAGCTTGGTTCGTTTGATTCGATGAGAAAACGTTATCGAATTTTTTAATCATTGCGTCGATCTTAGCTTCTAAAGCAAAAGAAGATCCCGTCGAGTGTGCACTCGATCGTGAGTAGATTGATTTTTCGTTCGAGCGTTCCCATTGGGACGACTTTTCAGCGAGGTTTTCAAGAAATTGCCAAGCATCGTCATGATGTTGGGCAAGAAAATTGCCTTGGCACATTGATTCGAGCATGGTTCGTGAGCTGTTTTCGAGTCCATCATATAAGATTTGGCAAATCGTCCATTTTTCAAAGTTATGGTGTGGACATTTTATCAAAAGCTCTTTGAATCTTTCAAAATATTTTCCAAATGGTTCACCCTTGAATTGATGAAAATTTACAATTTCGTTTCGAATTCTACTTGTTTTTTCTAAGGGGTAGAACTTTTTTAAGAAAGCTTTTACAAATTCTTCCCACGTTTTAATTGAGTTCGAAGGTAAGCTGTACAACCATTTTTCAGCGTAATCCGTAAGAGCAAATGGGATTAATCGAAGTTTGATTTCGTCATCAGAAAGTTGTTGAAGTTTAATGGTTGCGCAAACTTGTTCGAATTTAGTCAAAAAGATGTATGGGTCATCGTGTTCGAAATTGCCAAATTTTGGAAGCGTGGCAATATGGTTCGAATGGATTTCGAAATGGTTACCCGTAGGGGCGGGTAATGTGATGCAAGATGGAATAGAAACTCTATCGGGAAAGATTCTATCCATAAGCGTTCGAGGGGCGTTTTCGTTCGCCATTTCGGGAGGATTGTCTGTTCGAATTAAACGGTTTGTAGAAGGGTCACGAATCCAAGTATTCGTTGTTGTGTCGCGAGTCCAAGCACTCATGCATAAGTGAAAGTCGAGAGGAGAAAGAAATTAGAAACGAGTTTGGAGAACGAAGGAAAATTTGAAAATGTTTTTTTTTAAGGGAAAAAAAACTATTTATCAAGTGAAGTTTATTTCAAAAGAAAAGTTTGATTTTTGTTTTGTTTTTGAATTTTCAATTAATTTTTTTTTTTTGAAATGATTTTACAAATTTTTTTAGATTTTTTTTTTTGAGTTTTTTTTTTAAATATGCATGAACTAATGCAACTAAATGAATGCAAAGGACTTAATTACAGTTTTCTGTCCTTAGTAGCTCCTATCCCAAAATTGTATAATCACACTTTGTCTTAAATCAACAAAAATATTTCTCAGCAAGGTAACGGACAGGGGTTATCGGTGCACCACGAATCACCGTAGCAATGCAACCGAAGGTTTAAGTACCTTCAGAGGAACAACCAGTATAATATTTACGAATCATCGTAATTTTTATAACTGGTTATTACTCTGCCGTAGCCTAGACACCAAGAAATAAAATCATTTAAGTAAAACAATTGTGAAGATACAATTAAGCCCTAAGTGCGCTCGTGACACCCTTAGGTCCAACGTCTAACCTTTATTATTAGTCAAATTCTACGATGAAATGCGTTTGTGGGCTAAGGAAAGGGTGATGAAATCCCTCAGCTTATGTGAATTGGGGTATTGCCCTTAGAAAAGAAAAACAAGATGAGATGAATGCAAAGCAGAAATTAAACGTGAAATTACAATGCAACTAAAATGAAGTTTGTTTTTGTTTTTGGATTTTTTTGAAATTTTTTTTTATGCAAATGCAAGCAACCAACAATGCACTAGAGATGAAAGCACAATACCAGAGCGTGCAAATTATTAGAAAAATTATTTTTTTTCAAGCGGCGATTTTAGCAAAGCAAAGTAATTATTTTCCCTTTTGGCAAGCAATTCCTTGTAATTTTCTGCTTTGACAACCTGAAATGAAAAATAAGATATATTCAACAATTTTTATTGTTATTAATTTTTTTTGTATGTTTATCAAAGATGAAAAACAAAATAAGCGAAAAACAAAAGAATTGAAAATAAAATAAATGAAAAATGAAAATTAAACAAACTTGAACTTTTTTTTTAATTTTTTTTTCCGAATATTTTTTTTTTTTTGGAGAGGAAATTTAAAAGTAACGTTTTACTTAAAAAAAACTAGAACCAAAAGAAAAACCACAAATCAACAAAAAGAAAAAACTTTCTTTTCTTTTTTATTAAAAAAAACTAAACTAATCGAGAAACTAAAACAACTAGTAAGAAAAACTAAAAGAAAGCAAAATTAACCTAAAACACTCTTTAAAAAAACCTAAATCAGGGCCCGGCCCAAACAATTCTTCAATCCACTTAAAACAAATCGAACAACTGCAAATATCATTACCACGCAACCAAAATTTTAATCAAAATTCTCAGAGAAAAAAAAAATCGCAACCCCAAATCGAGCTTTGGAATTCTCGCGGCGTTCGATTCGAGTTAAAGGGGAGGAGTTGATTCGCGTGGAGGCGGGTTTGAATTGGAAGGGAGGATGGGTTCAGTTACGGTTGTCGATTTGAGTTCGAGGTTGGCTTTTGGATGATGGAGTTGTTTCGATGTGGAGTTCGATTGGGTGAATTCGTGGGTGATTGAAGATGATTGTGGAGTTGGCTTGCTGTGGGATGAAGGATTGGCGATTGGAGGTGAAGGTGCTGTGTTGAGTTGCGGTATCGAGGTGAGTTTGAGGCGATTTCAAGTGAATTGAGGTGGGGGGTTTCTAACTGTATGGGTATGTTTATGATCAAGATGGATAGTGGTAGAATGGCAGTTTGGGTAGCAACTTGTGGTGATGAAGTCGAGGTGATTGGTTGATGTCGATTGTGGGTGAAGGTTGTAATTGCGGTTGTAGGCAGTGGTCAATGTGGGTAATGTGTGGTCAGTGGATGTATTGTATACACAGATTTGTATGTGCAATTGCTGGTTGGTAGACAGTAGTTGAATTTTGGATGGCAAGGAAGAGTATGTCAGGCAGTAGTGGGTGATGAAGTATTGATGGTCAGAGGGAATGCTTTGTTTGGATGGTGATGGTGATGTAGTGCAGTTTGAAGTTGATCAGGAATGAACTACGATGAAGGCTTGTGGATTGGAGGTTTGGGGATGGGTTGCGTGTAGTCAGTTATTGTAGTTGGGAAACGAGGCGATTTCACGGCGGTCTTGTTCAGGAGTGGTTGCAATTTCAGGTGATGAGGCGATTGACGTTTGGAGGTGATTTTGGATGAAGTCGCGAGGTCGGCAATGCTGAGGAGATGGGTATTTCAAGTAGGCGGCAGTGCAGTGGTTCTCGAGTTCTGGATTTGGGTGTTGTTTTGGGTATTGTTCGATTTGGTCGTGTGTGGTGGATTGTGGTTTTGCAGTTGCTCGGTGGAAGACGCTGATGAAATTCAGTTTGAGGAGGAGCAAATGGATGTGGTTAGGCTGCGATTGCTCTGGATTAGCAATTGGATTTATGGAGGTTGTGATGAAGTGTTTTTGGTTGAGGATGGAATGTAGTGGTATTTGGTCACAGCAATGCAGTTGGATGTTGGATGAAGTGAAACTGCACTGAGATGGTTGTAACTGCTTTGTGGTTTTTTCTAGAAGTTCGGGTATGATGTGGTGTATAGGGGCTGGGATGAATGGATCAGTTGTGTTAGTGGAAGTGCTTTGATGGCATGGAAGGGGGGAACAGTTTGACTGCTGTAGGCAATTATTTGCAAGGGGGAGGAGCAGTAAGGGGTTATGGGAAGGAACAGAGAACAGAAATAATGTGCACAACAGAGTATAAGATTAGTAATGTAACAGTAATAAGAGTGCAACAGCAATGTAACAATAACAGTAGCAACAATGAAAATTGTAAATGGAATCTAATTTGCAATAAAATATTTTTGTTTTCAAATTGTGTATATTCCTCTTTTTTTTTGATATGAAATGCAAATGAAGAAACAACTAGAAAACAATAACAACACACAAACAAAAATTACAAATAAAATTCAAACAACACACAATTTTTTTTTAATTGCACACACAAACAAAAATCAAACAACAATAATTCGAAGAATAGAAAATTAAAAATCAAAACAGTTCCCCGGCAACGGCGACAAAAACTTGTTCGTCGACGGAAATTCTATCGGTTTAGAAAACCGTCGAACGAATTTAAATTAAAAATATAACTGCAAGCACGGTGTACGAATGTAGCACGTGGCGAATACGGGTCGATCCGTAGGGAATTGATGATTTTAAAAATTTCTATTCAATCAAATTATACCAAAGTCGAGTGAAATTGTTTGATAGAACTAAAATGAAGCTAAACTAGAATTGAAATGTGATTAGTAAACTATTGAACTAGAGAACAATTTAGAGGCAAATCCACTCTCATATTTTTGTAAATCAACAAACACATAATTTATGATCTCTTACTTTGATATTAAGTGAAATAATCATTGCATTTATCATAAGTATGGTTTGTTTATGTTATTAGTTAACATAACTCAAACCATCAAACTATAATACAACAATTATACCACTTACAATTCTCATGAAAAAGAAGCCAAAGCAAAAACTATTTTAAGTATGATCTATTTACTATTGTAACTAGTAACATAGATCATCAAATTTCATTTTTACTTTCATTTCATAACCAAAAATTAATTAGCAAATATTGATGTAAATTGTGTTTATGTTGAGTAAGAATAGCTCATTTGCATAAGCAATATAAGCTATCAAACCCACTTGTATAAACTTACATCAAAATTCACATTCATGAAGCATAACAAAGAGATCATAAATCATAAAAAATGTTGAAATTATATAAAGTTAGAGAGCTTCATCACCCCTAAATTGAAGGGGTTTAGCTACTCATTTGTAGCATTGAAGCATCACAAGTAAGTTTCAACATTAAAGAAAAGAAAATAGAAAATAAGCAAAGAAAGCAAAAGAGATTAGCTACTAACTACTTGCATAAATGTAAATCTAAGCTATGAACATAAGAAGAAAGAGAGCATATAAATAAACATTAACAATAAAACAAAGAAAAACATGTAGAAAAGAGAGAAGAAAGAGGCTTGGAAGCTATTTTTATTTCATAGAACATTGAGCTTACACTTTGATTTCTTAATTTCCTAAGTAAAATGAAAGAGTAGATGATGATCTTCATGTACATAAGAGGGCTATTTATACATGCATAAAACCCTAATTCTCTTTTTAGGGAGCTTCCCAAAATACCATTGAGGTGGTGTAGCCTCCAAGTAATCATTAACATTCACTAATACCCCACTTAATATGTACATGAAGCTTTAAGTCCTTTTAGCATGTGCTTAGCTTCTAATTAGAAGTTAGGTAAGTGGGTGGGGTCCTCCATGATCTTGAACTTGAATTATTTCCTCTTCATTCCTTTGTATTTCCTTGTGCATGCATGTATCTTCATATAAGCCTCTTCCATATGCATCCAAATTCCTATAAAAATAATCAAAAAATGTCCAAGTAAAAATTCTTACATTGACATATGCACAAAAATGACCGTTTTGCCCCTGAATGATGATGAAAATATGATGGTTTGGAAATAATTGAATTTTGGTTTTAAACATGTTAAAATGCCCAAATATGATGATTATTTAAATAAAAAGAGATAAAATATGGATGTAAATATATGCACAATTACGTGCACATCAAACATCACTGACAAGAATGAAATAATAGCAAAGAAATGGGGATATACCTCCCAATGCTGAATTGGAGCAACACCTGCATTATCATATGTTGCGTTCTCCTTCAACCTTTCTGTTTCTATGACTCTCGATTCAGGTTTTCTTGTACCTGTTTTATTTTACAATGCCCTCACATTCTCTCTTTTAATTTACATATTAATTTACAATTAACAAAACGAATTGATATAGACTGTTAAGTTGCAGAATGCAGGCTCTTCTGGATAAATGCTAGCCGATGTCCTTAATGCTACAATATAAACAGAAGGAAACTCTGTTAGTATCTCATCGGATTTATTGGTTTGGGTATAAGAGACTTACCTTGCAAACGTTTCTGCGTCTCTCGAAGATGTACAACCTTATGGATTCAGGTTCGTCCCTGGTCAGAACTGATAGTAGAAAAAGATGCGCTGAGATTCAATGACTCCGAAGAGTTCTCACTGTAAAAAGCTCAGTTATCAAAAAATGAGTTCAAAAACATACTCTTTGGGTGGCAAGAAACTTTTCTGGTTTAGATTTGGGCCTGATCTACTTGAAGAGATAATAGATTAGCATGGATCTAATATATGCTGTCGATTCTGACGTAAAAGGCAAGAAAGTAGCTCAGATCTAGTTGAAGAAGCCCGAGATACATAAACACAATAAAAATTAGATAGTTTTCTTAGATTAAAGACTTCATCTTTTGGGTTTTATTTACTTAACTGACTCAGATCTGGGATATAAGTGATGAAGGGGTAACTAGTTTCATCTCAATGGTCAGACTGTTGCTTCGACCACATAGTAGAAGCAGATGAGTTGAGATATAATTGCGGCTGCAGAGTTATCCGAAGAGACTTACGCCTTTTTTCTCTTGTCGACATTAAAGGAAATTTTGTTCGGATGTGAATTAATGAAGTAGATGGAAGTATTGAACTGCCTTATTTGCTTGAGAGAACTCTCGAAGCTTCTGGCACTTGGGCTTTCGTAATTGTTTCAGTAGGCCTCGATCTATAACAATGTAACAAAAGAAAGGCCTGTTTTGTTTCAAGTTATTTACACATGTGAACTTGCCTTTTGGCATTTGTACTTTGTTTTTATAGTTGCTAATAGAAAAGTTTGAACCCGATTTCCAAAAAAAAAGGTTTTGGGAAATAAGGGCTAAAAAGTTATGACTTAACTAAGATCCAAATGTATCCATACGTTTTAAAAAAAAGTGCTCATTATTCAGAAAGGCCAGGAAAGGGCATCAAATCGAAAACCCGTTTCGAATAATGATACGATGAAATGGAATTACATTTAAAGACGGTGGTTGAAGGCCAAGTATTTTCGAAAACGAAAGGATTTCCTGTAGATTGTCTCTGCACCGAGTTGCTCCAGTATAGAGTTTTCCTTATGTGATGGTGAATCCTAACGAGATCGGGGATATTCCGATTTGCAAGGACTTCATTCCTTAATTGGACAAAGTGCCTTCGGTTCCATTCAGACCCAAGATGGACTTCTATGGATGTACGTTTGTCATTACACTTTGGGATATAAAGCTAGTATATATCAAATACATTTCTGTTTGGTGGCGGAGAATTTATTCTTGAGCTTAATACCCTTCTGTAACAACCCAGAATTTCTTTCATTTGAAATTCGTATATTTAATTGATTTTAAATATTAAGAAGTAAAATTTGTAAGTCGAATAAATTTTATTTCAAATATCTAGATGTAATTGGATAATTAAATCGATAATTTAATATGTGAAATTACAGAAATAATTGGAAATAGGGTTTAATGTGATTAAAATGATTTATGAAGTTGTATTAAATCATATTGGAGTTGGAATGATGTTATAGAACTTTTAAAATTGAATTAAAAGTTAAATTAGAAATTGAATATTTTAATATTTAATTGACGAGTAAAAATAGTCATTTTTCAAACAATCTCGGATTTTGATGAAAGTAGTTTCATCAGATCCATAATGTTATATTATTATATGGTTTAAAATTTCATGT
Organism: Allium cepa; assembly: GCA_030765085.1. Classification (NCBI taxonomy): domain Eukaryota; kingdom Viridiplantae; phylum Streptophyta; class Magnoliopsida; order Asparagales; family Amaryllidaceae; genus Allium; species Allium cepa. The sequence goes on along the minus strand of CM060945.1, from coordinate 600,861,063 downwards.
CAATCAGATTTACGGTTTGTCCGAGGCAAGCTACAATGCACCGAAATCGATTTGAGTGAATTTTAAATTTAAATAATTCGATTTGAAAACTTATCTTTCAAATTTGATCGAATTGGCTCCCGATATATATTCCATCGCATTCGGAATAGGGGTAAAACATTATGAACGCTTGGCGGCACGCTTCGTTTGGAGTTCGGAAAAATTTCGGGTGAATAGTGCCCGGAAATTTTCTATAAAAGGACCTTCATTATTTCATTTTGCACCAAAACCCTAATTCAGAAACCCTAGCCTCCACTTGATATTTCAATGGCCGAAATTTTCTTATTTTCTTCTTCAATTATCTTGCAATTCACACGTTAATTCAAGAAATCTCAAACTACAAAGTTGAAGAGCACGTCAAGATCTATATTCTCGACGGTTGTGATCGAGAATGGAGCAACGGATCGATGTAAATACGGGTTTGAACGCACGAATTTCGTGCACGGTTTTCAAAACCTAGGTGAGGCTGAGTTGCACAAGATTGTGGCCGAAAGTAACTCACGTCGAGGCATTTAAATGGTCGTCTCCGATCGTCTTCAAGTTAGTCGAGGCGCATGCGATAATTTGTTGAAACCGGCTGCCATGGGTTCGGTTTCGTTCGAAACCTGGGTAGGGGAAGATGATGTGTTCGACGGCCTTGATCTAGGGTTTCGTATCGTGCAGCTATGATGAAGCAAAGGTTAAAAATATAAAAAGAAATTGAAGTTTAATTATATTACAATTCGTTCAAACTTTAAAATATTATAACTCTTTCATACTATGTCCGTTTTGGACGAAACAAATTGCGTCAGGTTCGTATTGACGAATACTATGCGATGGAGCTGGATTGGAGTTGATTTGAGCTAGCGACAATTTTAAGTAAAATTAATTTTATTCAAAATAAAACATTGAAAGCGCTATTGGAATCTTGTGAGAAGTTCTCACTCAATTGAATTGTTTCGATTTAAATTTTAAATAGTTAGATTTAAAATTTGCTTGATTGTATGCTTAAATGATAAATTTTTATCTTTTGTATTGGAATATAACCTATACGTCGTATATTAAGCGGATGTTATTTATTAAACACCTATACCGCGATATTTCACCTCGACGTGGAATTGGTATTATATATTTACTTGGAGTTGATTTTCCCGCATTATATAGCGGATGAGACCCTATTGCGCCACATAATAGCGGATAATATTTTATATAAACTCCTGTACCACGATATCACATATTGGAAGGGGAATAGTATGGTGCTAACATCTGTGGATGCAAGGAAACAGGTTGGAGGGATCCAACTGGATTCCTCACCCATATTAATTTATTTACATATATTGTGATATATTCTGTTATCATATGATATATGATGTTTTGGATGCCGTGATTGTTATATTTAGTGTTGTTGCAGCATTGGGCCTATTTTGAAAAACTAAAAGTGTTAAAGTGATGATTTCCAAATTTTAAAAGGATTTTAAAGTGATTTTTGAAAGTATAAGCATCACTAAATTTTGGAAATGATTCATTTTAAATAAATTAACACTATAATTTCAGTGTTATAAAATTTATGATTTTTTGAGAAATATAGTTAAAATGCGATTTTTGAAATATGGAGTTAATGATTTTATAAAAAATAGTTTAAATAAATATTATTGAATTTATTATAAAAGCTTTATATATATTTTATAAAATTGGATTTTTATAAATCAAAGTGATGGAATTGTAAAGGAGTTTTAAAGACGTTTTAAAATGATGTTATGGAAGAATTTTATAAAAGAACAGAATCTACGATTTGTGAAGTTATAAAATGAATGAATTTGTAAATAGAGAATTATAAGTAATTTGCTTATAATTTGGATTTTGGCGTGCAAATGGGATATGGACAGAATCTGTTAATAAAGTGCTTTTATAAATTGAAGTTGTTATGAAATATAAATGGAATTTATAACCATGGTTTATAAATACAAAAAAGACTTATTTTGATAAGTTAATTATTATAGCTTATTATAGGAGATATATGCATGGTTTTGGACAGTGGATAATCCTTTAGATAAAATATGTAGAAATGTTGAATTTGGTTAACGAAGTATATTCACGATTTTGGACAGTGAATAATATATTAAAGAAATGTTTTGGGAAAGTGATATTTTAAATAGAATTGAAACGATTTAATGTTGTTTTAAAATGTATTAACTATCGAAACCATAGATTTCAACACTCATTGTTGAAATAGACGTTTCTGAGAAATAAGCAAAAGATGGACTATAACACTGTCGTTATAGTAAATAATTTTCGAAAGGAAATGTTTTATATAGTATTGGGATTTATATATCTATCTTAATTTCGAACCCCTATACTAGTGATTTTGGGTTGTCGTAACGATGTTTTTACGCAACATTCGTTTTGACTTAAATAAATGTGTTTAAGAAAACATTTTCCTTAAAAGAATAAAATATATACTTATTCGTGTTTTAAGTATATTGAATATTTTCTAAGTATTGAAAATAAATAGATTTGTGAAGTACTTATTGTTAAATGAGTATTTGGAAATGTTTTCCAATGTAGGAATTGAAATGGTTTAGAGAATATATCTTTTTAAAGATAAATTGAAGTGAATATTTGGCAAGTTAATTAATTTATGGAAGATTAATAAAAAGGGTCGATTAATTAAGTTATGGTGCTGGATATTTGTTTGTTGGCCTTGATAGTTAAATAACCAACTATCAATATTTACCTTTAAATGGGTATTTGTTGTGATTTGCTTGAATTTGAATGCTACGCTTATTTTAAAATAAGCGCTCCTTATTCGGTTTAACCGGGAGAGTACGTTCGGTCATAAATCCCATTCTGAATATTGATACGTCGTTTATGGATAGCATTTGAGGACCGGTGGTGAAGACCGGGTATTTGCGTGAACGATAGGATGACCTATCGATCGTCTCTGCATCGAGTTGCTCCGGTATAGTGATTCCCTAAGTGATGGGAAGTCCGATCAAGATTGTGAATACCCGGATTACAAGGGCTTCTTTGGAAGTGCCTTCGGTTCTGTTCGAACCCAGAACAGATTTGTATGGATGGTAATGTCTGACATTACATTTTGAGATATAAAGCAGATTTCTTTCAAATACATTCCTGTTGGTAGCGGAGAATTTATTCTCTTAGCTTAACACCCTCCTCTGAGACCTACGAGCTCAGATGTTATGTAGTTGAAGGTTATCACCGATATATTCCCAATTTGGTAATGGGGCATGCTGAGTGCTGCTGATCATTTGTTGATCAAAGCATGGCTTTTGCGAAAAGTGTAGCTTTGTGGACGAGACTTCGTCGAACCTCACAACCTGGTAATGGTCGAAAGTGGAAAGATGCAGCAAGGTTTCAAGGGTAGCTTCCCTAGGTATGGCCATTCCTTCTGGAAAAAGGGTGGTATCTTGGTATGGAGCCTGGATACTTACTCATGTGGACACTATATTTTATTACTTTGTGATGTTGTTGATTTAGAGAGCTCTCGTATAAAGGTCCAAGAGGACCGGTGGTGGCATATCTGGGGTTTTATTCCTCGGGAAGGGGGTAGCTGGCCTTGTTGTAACAACCCAGGAATTAGTAGAAATTAATTATCGTCATTAAACGATTTGTGGTGATAACTAATTGCTGTTAGGTTTTCATCGGGTCGAAATTCTTTAAATAATTTGTTAAGGAAATACGGGCTTTAAATTTTTATTGACCCGTTCCCTTTTATTTTGATTGGTCTTGTTTCCTTTAATTGAGATAATGGCGTACCCGTTCCCCTTTTTTTAATTCTCATTCATTTCCACACAACCCTAATCAAAAATGAGCTAAAGAAAATTGATAAAAATGGCGGCTTCATTTCGTTGCTCGCTCGTCTTCCCTCGGTTGCTCTGGCTTCGCTCAATTTCTGGTGTGCTCGGCTTCTTCTAAATTCGTCGACATGGTGAGTAATTTATACTCACATCTTGCTCAATCTCAGTTAGTAGGGTTTAAATATTGTGATTTCGTGATTACTTGGGTTGTTTGGGTTTTGATTTCTGATTTGTGCTCGTCTTTTCTTCAGATCGAGGTGACTGACTTTTCACTCACATCTCGATTCATGATTGGTTTAACGTTGCATTTATGTGGTTTTATCTCTTTATTGATTCTTTCTTGACTTCGGTCGCTAACTGCTGACTTGGATTCTCGGTTGTTTTTGACTCACTGATTTTGTGAAACCTGTTATTTTGATTACATTAAAAATGTGATTTTTGTCACTCTGGCATTGATTTCTGATTTGAAACATGTGAGGGCTATTTAACTGGTTCATTGCAGTTGATTTGAACTGCATTTTCTGTTGGCATCGGCTTGACTTTGATTTGTTATTCCATAACTTTGTCACGATCATTCTGTATCATACTTGACTTTGAATTGTTAATTACTGCTTTGAGACGCGGTTGCATACATATTATATTTTGGTTTAGCTCGGTGACATTGTTCCTTGTTATCATGTTGCATTGCATTTTATATTGAACTGAAGTTGTTTACTCGTTAAGCACTGCTTCGATTTGTATTTGGTGTCGAAGTCGTTTTGGCTTGTTTCGCTGTCCACTTGATATTCACTGGTTGCATGGCCCTGTGTCTTCACTTGGCTTCGACCTTGGTTATTCTGATGCTTCTAGTTTCAATGAATCTTTATTGACTTGCATATTTGGGTCTGAACCGATGCATTTTATTTTCCTATGGTCTTGATTACACTATCTTCACATTTAAAAACAGTGTATGTATACTTGTGTCAGTACCAGTGTATGCATTCATTTTAGTACTGTGTATTTGACAGCCTCGTACCTTGGTGACAATTGCTGTTTTGATTTTCATGTAGTATTTGGGTTTCATGATACAATGGGGTAGTGTTGTGAATTCATCGGTCTTTCATTATTGCGCAGACCGACCTTGTTGGATTTCTTGGTATTACTGTTGCATTGGCATCACTGCAGCATTATACAGTAGCCTTGCATATGCACATGCATATGCCATTTTGCTTGAGTCTGGGTCCATTTTGAGCTTGAGATGTTTTGTTGGACTCTTTCCCACTGTTCACTGCATGTGTATATCGTTACATGTATGCTGAGTACTTCATGCTTTTGTTCTCGAGTCATCATGTAAGCTTGTCCTAGGCTTTATCTTGATTTTGCAGTTTGACGCAGCGGATTAATCAAAACAAACTTCAATCGGTGAAAGTAGCGATCGATGGAATGAAGATACCGAAATGCCCAAATTCGTTGATCCGAAGGTACCGAATTCTAGCTATCTCAAACACGTTGATAGCGCACTATACCATGTTCAAAGATCTACGATTCTTCGTACGTTGATCTAGCGCACTAGATTCCGTGAATCGGCTTCAACAAACGTGGATTCGAGCGCACTCGAATGACGTAAGTGGAGATAGGAGATTACACTCAACTACCAATTGGAGAAGAAAGCTCAAAGCAATCAACAAGAAATTTTATTTCAAAATCAATCACCCAAAAATGTACAACACATGCCCTATTTATAGCTTGTCACAACCGGCCCCCCCTTAAGTCGTATACGACTTACGACTCATCCTGGGTCGGCAACGACCTATGACTCACGACTCAAAAACACACAGCTTGAAACCCTGCGCCTGAACAAACTTCACGACTCATCAGCTACCATGACTCACGAGTTATCATAATAAATGACTCAGAACATGTACAGACTCAATTATAGTACACGACTCAAGAAAACAAACAGTTTACAACACCCTGTCACGACTTACGACTCATCACACAACGACTCATCACTTAGGTCGTATCCCGTCCTCGACTTATGGCCTTCAATTAATGGAATTCCCTTTTGCTTCTTGATGAGTCGTGGACGACTCATAGCCATGTAGTTAGGTCGTGTACGACTCATCAATCCAGAACTATTGAAACTCCCATTGAGTCGTAACTCGTGCCCTTCCTCTGACTCAAGATCTTTACTTGCTGAAACTTTATCCTTCTTCATGTTAAGTCGTAAACGACTTATGGATGAACTGTTGAGTCGTGTGCGACTCATCAAGCACGAGCGACTTAAGCTGTTAAGAGTCGCCACTTTCCCATATGACTCCTTCAACTGAGTCGTGCGCGTCTTACGGGTTAAACCCAAAACTCTTTTAGATCGTACTACATCATCCTCCCCTGGTTGAGAAAAATTCGACCTCGAATTTGTAAATTCTTCCTCAACAATCTCACCTCCCTGATATGGAATTAAATGTTTGACGTTAAAAACATCAGAAGTATAAACATCATCTGGTAGCTTTAATCGATAAGCATTCTCATTGATTTTCTTCAAAACTTCAAGTGGACCAATTTTTCTGGCTTTCAGCTTATTATAAGCACCCACTGGAAAACGATCCTTCGTCAACACAGCATACACCAAATCACCTTCCTTAAATTCAACACTCCGTCGTTTCAAATCAGCAGCCTACTTATACTTCTCATTTGACTTTTCTAATCGTTCTTGAACGATCTTATGACATTCGGTTAATTCTTCAACAAAATCAACAGCCCGTTTAACTGTCCCCTTCGGTTGTGGTACCACCGCTAAATCCAACGGTCCCCTGGGTAAATTTGAATATACAATCTGAAATGGACTGAATCCCGTGCTACGATTCATTGCATGATTGTGTGCAAACTCGGCTTGGCATAACTTCATGTCCCAACTCTTCAGATTGTCCTTCACAAGACATCGCAACAAATTCCCCAACGATCGGTTAACAACTTCGGTCTGTCCATCCGTTTGTGGACGATAAGCACTGCCGAACTTCAACTTCGTTCCCACCATCTTCCACAAACTAAGCCAAAAATGACTCAAAAATCTGGTATGCCTGTCAGAAACAATAGACTCCGGCAACCCATGTAAGCGATAGACTTCCTTAAAGAACAACTGTGCAACCCGAACAGCATCCGCCGTTTTCTTGCAAGCAATAAAATGTGCCATCTTCGAAAATCTGTCTACTACAACAAATATCGAATCATTTCCCTTTTGAGTTCTAGGCAAGCCCAAAACGAAATCCATGCTGATATCAACCCATGGCTTAGACGGTACAGGTAATGGCAAATACAACCCTGCATTCGTCGCTGTTCCCTTTGAAACCTGGCAAATATGGCATCTCTCCACAAATCTTTCGACTTCTTTCCTCATCGATGGCCAAAAGTAAGATTGAGAAATCAACTGCAATGTACGATCTCTACCCACATGGCCTTCTTCATGCAACTCCTTGATAATTTTCATTCTCAAACTGCTCTCAGGAATACATAACCGATTTCCATTAAACAAAAATCCATCAATCATCATAAATTCATCAGTACTCCCATCCTTCACTTTCTCAACATATTTCACAAAGTAAGGATCTTCTTCAATCCTTTCTGGCAGTAATTCAAACCCCGTCACTCCAATCTTCAATGTTGTTAACAAATGACTCCTTCTACTCAAAGCATCAGCTACCCGATTCGTCACCCCAGATTTGTGCTTAACAACAAAGGTAAACTGCTGTAAATACGCGATCCATGACGCATGTCGCGCTGAAATCTTGTCCTGCCCCTGCAAATGCTTCAACGCCTCATGATCAGTGTACAGAACAAGCTCCTTCTGAAATAGATAATGTCTCCAATGTTTAATCGTTTGCACAACAGCATAGAATTCAACGTCATATGTATTGTATCTCATCTTTGCCCCTGACAACTTCTCACTGAAATATGCAACGGGTTTCCCATTCTGACTCAAGACTCCTACAATTCCCACCTTCGACGCATCAGTGTGCAATTCAAACAACAACTGAAAATTCGGTAAAACAAGAATTGGTGCTGTCGTCAATAGTTCCTTGATCTTCTCAAAAGCAACTCCCGCTTCCTCTGACCATACAAACTGTTTTCCTTTCATGCAATCGGTAACTGGTGCCATCACGCTACTGAAGTGTGGAATGAACCTTCGGTAGAATGATGCCAATCCATGAAAACTTCTAACTTCAGTGATAGTTCTCGGCTGTGGCCAATTTCTGACTGCTTCCACTTTATTCTGGTCTACTTGAATTCCTTCCTCCGAAACAACATACCCCAGAAATAAAACACTTCTTGTCATAAACACACATTTCTTCGTAGCAGCATAAAATTGTTCTTCACGAAGTATAATCAACACTTCCCTCAAATGTAGAACATGCTCCTCCATACTCCTGCTATATATCATAATATCATCGAAATAAACCACCACGAACTTCCCAATGAATGGTCTAAAGATTTGATTCATTACCCGCATGAATGTACTAGGTGCATTTGACAAACCAAATGGCATAACCAACCATTCGTAAACCCCTCTCTTGTCTTGAAAGCTGTCTTCCATTCGTCACCTGGTCTAATTCGAATCTGGTGATAACCACTCTTCAAATCAATCTTCGAAAATATAGTTGCCCCACTCAACTGGTCTAACAAATCATCCAACCTCGGCATAGGAAATCTATAGCGGACAGTAATCTTGTTCAAAGCTCTACTATCTGTGCACATCCTCCATGTTCCATCCTTCTTCGGCACCAACAGAGCTGGTACTGCACAAGCACTCAAGCTTTCCTGAACACGTCCCTGCTCAAGTAATTCTTCCACCTGCCTTCTCAACTCTTCATGTTCCTTCGGACTCATTCGATAATGTGGTCGATGTGGTAACACTGCTCCTGGAACAAGATCGATTTGATGTTGGATGTCTCTCAGTGGCGGTAACTCCTTAGGCAACTCCTCTGGAAATACATCTTCAAATTCTTTCAAAACTGGCTTTGCTTCTTCAGGAATTTTAACCTCTTCATGACTCTCTTGCCCAATCAACAAATAGACTTCAGGCTTCTCTTCAACTTTCTTAACAAACTCCTTCAAAGTCAACAGAGTTTTCAATTCCTCAATCTCCTCTAGCTTGCTCTACTTCTGTTGTTGCTTCTTGGGAACCAAAGTGATTTTAGTACCCTCGAACATGAAACTGTAACTATTGGCACGACCATCGTGTTGTACTGCTCTATCAAACTGCCATGGTCTGCCCAACAACAGATGCCACACATCCATGTCTACAACATCACACCAAATTTCATCTTTGTACTTCTTCCCAATAGAAAAATTAACACAAGCCCTTCGACACACCTTCACTTCACCACCCTTCCTCAACCATGCTAACTTGTACGGTTTAGGATGTTTCTCAGTTTTCAAGTTCAATTTCTTCACAGCCTCTGTAGAAATAATATTATCACAACTTCCAGCATCAATAACGAACTTGCAAACTTTCCCCAAAATAGTGCATGTCGACTGAAAAATATTGCTTCTCAACCAACTACAATCCTCCTCTTGCTTTGGTGTAAGACATGACCTCCTCATCATAAGATTACAACCTTCATCTCCAGACAATTCTTCTTCCTCCTCAACATAAGGTGTATTTGAACATTCTGCCTTCTTATCATCATCCTCCTCAACTTCTGCAACCATTGCTCTCTTCTTCGGCTTCGGACATTCATTGCTTTTATGACCCAACTCCAGACAATTATAACATTTGAAACCACTGCTAACCTTCGCCTTCTCAGCCTCCTTCACCACTGGCTTATTGATAGGTTTAGGAAAATTAGAACTTCCACTAACACCCCTTGCTTGATTATTGGAATTAGTAAACACACCGCCTCCACGCCTTCCTTGCTTCTCCCAAGCCAACGCTTTCTGATGTGCCTCCGCAACTGATCTAGGATCGAACATATTAACCATATCCTGGATCTGCATTCTCAATCCCCCAATGAATCTAGTAGTTAGCTGTTCTTCCGTTTCCATAATATCATTCCTGGCAATGAGTTGGTAAAATTCATCAGCATAATCACTAACAGTTCGTCCCTTGCCTCAGATTCTGCAACCTCTGATACATAAGTGATTGATAGTTGTAAGGTAAGAAAGTAGATCGCATCAATTTCTTCATCTTCTCCCAAGATTCTATCTTTGACTTCCCCATTCTCTCCCTGGTAAGTTTAGTTTGCTGCCACCATGCCAAAGCTCTCCCCCTCAACCTAGTAGCAACCAACTTTACTCTCCTATGCTCAGGAACCTCCTTGAAATTAAAGATCTCCTCAACATTTGATACCCAATCAAGAAATTCTTCAGCGACCATTCCTCCTTTAAACTCTGGAATTTCCGTCCTCATCCCCGATTCCCAACGACGATCATCTTCAATATCCCGGTAAGAATTTCGAATTTGATCTCGATCTCGATAATGATTACTTGCTCTATCACCCTCTTCATCAAAATCAAAAGTACGCCTACATCGATCTCGACCATTATCATCCCTCCGTTCATGCATGCTTCTTTGACTATGTCTCTCTTCCTCTCTATATGCTTCATTGTCAAATTCACGTCGACTTCTTCTCTCTTCATGTGCATAGTCATGATGATCTCTTTGTGATGAAATTGATGTTTCTCTTCTATCTCTACAAGAATGTGGTGATACCCTCCTCGCTTCCGTAACCGATGGCGAAACTCGGTTTCCTCCATGGTTCGAGTTTGGTGATCTCCTCCTTTGATTCAAATCATTCATCAATTTCTCCAATTTCCCAATGCCTTCATCAAACTTTTCATTAATACGTTGTTCCATAAGCTCGGCTTCCTCTCTTCGATACAACGCTTCAACATTTTGATGATGGTTAGCTCTCCTAGGCGGCATGATTCAAACAATATAGAACTTCAAGTCACGGCTTCAAACTTCAAAACCCTTCACTAGGCTCGGCTACTTTCTAAGTATACACGGCCTAACTTCAAATTCAAACACTTCTCCAAATCTAGATCCAAAATGAGATGGATCAAAATCTTCGAACTTGTTGCCACTTCAAGATGAACACAACGAACACCAACTTCAAACTTCAACTTCAAATACTTGGCTCCAAGACTCAACTTAGCTATGATTTGCTAAGTATGGCTCTGATACCAAAACTGACGCAGCGGATTAATCAAAACAAACTTCAATCGGTGAAAGTAGCGAACGATGGAATGAAGATACCGAAATGCCCAAATTCGTTGATCCGAAGATACCGAATTCTAGCTATCTCAAACACGTTGATAGCGCACTATACCGTGTTCAAAGATCTACGATTCTTCGTACGTTGATCAAGCGCACTAGATTCCGTGAATCGGCTTCAACAAACGTGGATTCGAGCGCACTCGAATGACGTAAGTGGAGATAGGAGATTACACTCAACTACCAATTGGAGAAGAAAGCTCAAAGCAATCAACAAGAAATTTTATTTCAAAATCAATCACCCAAAAATGTACAACACATGCCCTATTTATAGCTTGTCACAACCGGCCCCCCCTTAAGTCGTATACGACTTACGACTCATCCTGGGTCGGCAACGCCCTATGACTCACGACTCAAAAACACACAGCTTGAAACCCTGCGCCTGAACAAACTTCACGACTCATCAGCTACCATGACTCACGACTTATCATAACAAATGACTCAGAACATGTACAGACTCAATTATAGTACACGACTCAAGAAAACAAACAGTTTACAACACCCTGTCACGACTTACGACTCATCACTTAGGTCGTATCCCGTCCCCGACTTATGGCCTTCAATTAATGGAATTCCCTTTTGCGTCTTGATGAGTCGTGGACGACTCATAGCCATGTAGTTAGGTCGTGTACGACTCATCAATCCAGAACTATTGAAACTCCCATTGAGTCGTAACTCGTGCCCTTCCTCTGACTCAAGATCTTTACTTGCTGAAACTTTATCCTTCTTCATGTTAAGTCGTAAACGACTTATACATGAACCGTTGAGTCGTGTGCGACTCATCAAGCATGAGCGACTTAAGCTGTTAAGAGTCGCCACTTTCCCATATGACTCCTTCACCTGAGTCGTGCGCGTCTTACGGGTTAAACCCGAAACTCTTTTAGATCGTACTACATCACAGTTTGTCTACACTTTTATGTGTATGTGCTAGCCTTTACTTGATATTTGCTGCACTATAGTTGTTAATGCTAAAATTTGAACGCTAACACCCCGGTGTGTAAAGTGTAGTTGTGAAAGCACCACTCGATGATTCGGGAACAGAGTATAAGTAGAAAACTACAGAAAAAGCAGTAAACAACAGCAGTTTTATAGTGGTTCGGCTTATGATCAAGCCTACGTCCACTTCAATTCCTTTTATTGCTAACTGAATTACAACTTATTACAATCTCTTTTAATTACAATCCAACTCAATTAAAAAAGACAAGTAGTTAGATAGGACTTCAATGCCGCAGAGTTCTTTGAATCCATGATTGGATACGTCGAATCTTTGTGCGAAGTTTGGTCTAAAATGTCTTGCGTGAGTTTGAAGTGATGGAATTTAGATTGTCTTGAAGATAGTAGAGCCTTGATGTCACGAAGAGAATGATCCAAAAGTCCCCTGAATGTTGGAGATGGCCATGTACTTATAGGCGAATTTCTGGGCTGAATTGTTGCCGAAGTCATAGGTCGTGACCGACTCAGGATGAGTCGTAAGTCGTGACCGACTTAAATATCACGAGTCAGCAGGCAGCGACATAAGTGAAGTGGCATTGAGTTTGCTTATTGTTTGCTTAGGTCGCCAGCGACTTATAATAGGTCATTAGACATCTTAAGTTACTTGAGTCGTTGGAAAACTTAGGTCGGTCTGCCTCATGAGCTGTTAACTCCATGAGTCGTTAACCCGTTGAGTCGTTCGGCACCTTTAAGTCGCTAAGGTTATAACCCGGTGAGTCGCTGTCCCTCCTGAGTCGTTGAGTCATAACCCTTCAAGGCCGTTGAGTCGGTAACTCCTTAAGGCTGTTGAGTCGGGCTATTCTCTTAAGCCGCTAAGGTTACTAAGTCGTTAACCTGTTGAGTCGTAACTAGATAGGTCGTTGATTCGGTCCATATGTTAGGTCGGTAATCAGTTGAGTAGGTAACTATTGTGAGTCGTGAGCCTTTCTTGAGTCGCTTGAGCAGAGGGGTTAACAATTGCCCCTCGAAGTACACGCTTAAGTCATGAGTCGTGTGCTTCGACCCAGTGCCTGAGTCTTAAACGACTCAAAGAGACTCATGACTCATTAGTCCTTCCATCTTCCCCCCTGCATCGTATATAAGCCGTTGACTCGGTCCTTCCACCTCACTTTATTGCTTATCTGTTTTATTTGATCCTGCCATTAACGATCCTTCAAGTTTCAAGAGACGCATCCAAGCTAATCAGTCATCAACTCATCTTTACCTTTTTATTGCGTAAGTGAATTCACTTTTGTGTCGTGTTCCATTGCGAGCCATGTTTTTGATCGATTTGCAACTGCCATTAATCATATTGTTGGTATCGTTCGTGAATCATAGTAGTGCATCAGATTCGTCACACGCTTGAAGCGATTCGAATTGGTTTTTTGGGTGATTTCCGATGATGTGAGGAGAAGATAATGAATTACAGTGTCTCGAATTAGCTGGTCTGTGGGTTTGGAGGAGATGAGAATGTTCTTAGCGGGTTAATGGGTTAGAATGGAGTTAACTGGTTGTGGAGACGACCTAAAATTCTCACGATATAGTTGGTTTTTGGATCTACCGACTTAGGAAGGCCTTGCAATCTCATCCGTCCATGACCTAATTTTTGGGTCGTGTCGACTTCCTGATGATTTAGGACTTAGGTCGAACGAGCGACTCAACCCTTTAGATCCTTACCACAACTTATGCTTTAGACCATGAACGCCTCAAGCCATAAGTCGTGAACGACTCAGCACTTAGGCTATTTTCCATACCGAGTTGCTTCTTGGGGCTTAACCCCTGACCGACTCAAGTAGATGGGACCTAGGCCTTGAGTCGTTGGCGAGTCAGGACTTGTGTGAATTTTGTTCGTGCTTTGAACCGTTGCATGGACTTTGAACTGTTGAACTTTATTGCATTCATTCACAGGTTGCTTTAACTTGCAAGCTAACAATCTGTCCAATACAACATTTACAGAAAATTGGGACGAATATACTGCCATCGACTGCCCACATCAAATGACAGATTAGTTAATAACAGATAATTAACTTAAATAAATTGTGTGAACGAAGTGCTTTCAACTCATAAACTCAAGTAAAATATTAAAGCAACACTGAAATAGTCAATTGAAACTGACCAGCCTGCACTAATATTATGCTTGAACTTTACATTAACAAGTTCTGAAGTTTTGTAATCGATCAATCATCGACTAGCTTAATTCCATTCATATTTACTTGCTATTTTTATTAGTTTTGCACGACACTTCACACTTTTAGGAAACGTGCACCTTCACATTTGAATGTCCTGTTGCTTGTGTAGAATGACTTCTCAGGAAGAAGATACAACGGTTCGGACTGGAGAGGCAACTGTTATTCCGGCTCCACTGGTCAATCCTCCCGAAAGAGCCTCTTCTACTTTATCGTACGGAGTTTTTCGCCAATTGTGCGCTCAGTTTGGCATTGCTGAATCAGATGCCATTCTTCCCGAGAGAAGTAATACTGCTGACATAGCACCCCCTGGCTTTGTAACGGTCAATCGACAAATGTGCCTGAGTGGGGGCGTTCCTCCTTTCAATGACTTCTTCCAACAACTTCTTCGCCATCTGGCCATCGCCCCATCCCAATTACACCACAATGGTTATGCCATTTTAATGGGGTTGTGTGTACTGTTTAGGAGGACGCTTGATCGATTCCCAAGCTTTGACGAGATTTGCTTCCTATGCTCTTTCACCAGGACTAAAGATCACCCCTCTATTACTGTCGTGAGAAGTGCCCGAAATCGTAAATTGATCATCGGTCTTCCTGACAGCGCTCATGGGTTTTTGACTCAATTTTTCTATGTCCGCTGTCCCCCGGGGTTTTACGCTGTATGGAGGGAAGGAAGTAAGCGTAACCATTCTTACTATGTTTGTTACCCGACTTTTGTGAGACTGAATTGTTAAGTGTTAACTCCGCTTCTCTTTTTTTACTTTCAGCGCTCCCCCCTCATTCTAGGGATCCCAGTCATAAGCCAACTTTCGAAAGGCTCAAGGCCGTGCCAGTTGAGGAGAGAGACATTCAATTTCTGTTGAAAGACGAGTTTTTGCATCAGTACGGACTTCTGCATATTTCTCGTTCTACTCACCCCTGCGAGGTTCCAGACTCCCTACCTAAAGCATCAGATGCCCCGATTTCTACAGACACATCCATACCAAAAAGAACTGCTCCCGAGGCTTCGCTAGTGAAGTGCTTCACTTCTGTTGATGTTGCGGGGCCATCTGTCGAACTTGTCCCGGTTATTGAGGAAGAAGACCCTCAGGGATCTCCCCGACATTCACAGAAATCTGGCGAAGAAGCCGAGAAAACTAGCCTTGTCAAGCAGAGCAGGGACGATACTTTCGAAGGGCTGAGCGACCTCTTTGCCACCTCGCAAGAGATCTTTAAAGATGATCCTATCACTACCGGGGTTTCTTCTTCAGTAGTCGAAGCAAATTCTATCCTGCAACAGACTCCGTCAACTCAAGAGTTGACGCTAACTATTACACCCACAACTACTCCTCAATTAAAGAGTGGTTCGTAGTTTGATGCGCGTAGTTTGCACATCACACACACGTAGAATTTTTTCGGCACTTTTATGCTTTTGACTTTTTGTACTTTGAAGAATTCTAAAATTTAGCTCTTTTTTATTTCAGATCCTCAGATGGGGCGCAGCGGATCCTACTACGATGATTTTCAGCGCTACGGGAGGCGTAGCCAATATGATTATAGGCGTTACCTCCCTTCTTACAGAGAATCTGATGAGGAAAGAGCCGCCCGAAAGGCTCAAGAGAAGAGGGCTCAAGAGGAGCGTTATGAAAGAAGAGAGAGGGAGGAGCGCCACGATTCTTCGCAGAGAGGCGACGATTCTCATAAAAGAAAATCCCATGATGACAGAGGAAAAAGTCATATGGTTGAAGATTCGAGCAAGCGAGCCCGACATGGTGAGAAGCACACCTCTACAACTCCTGAAAAGGTTCCTGCCCCCGCCTCGCCTGACATTCCTTCCGGCTCTCCCGCTCTCGGGAAGACGGACATCCAAACAATAATTAGCAGACCCAAATTCCAAGTTGGACCGGGCCCGACCACTTTGCAAAGTCGGTTTCCACAGTGGTGTCTAAAGGGAGTGAGGTTCGACCTTGACTTGGTTCCTATTGGCAAGTCTGCCATGTTACGAAATGTCGACGCCGTCAAGCTTGATATTGAGAGGATGTCAAACTGGCAAAAACTTGTCGACGAGCTTCAAAGGGTTAATCGCACAAACATAGAGGCCATGCTCACTATGGAAAATGATAAAGCCAAATGGCAAAAGGTTCTTGAGCAACATAACACTGAAATGAGGAGCATTGCTTCTTACAACGAAGAGCTTGAAGCAAAAGTTGCGGAGCCGAAACAAGAGCTAGCTGCTTCCTCTACTTCTTATTCTCAAAAAGAAGAAGTGCTCCTAAAACAAGTGAGAGACGCTCATGCCAGCCAAAGAGATGCCGAAGACAGGCTTGAAGTGCAAAAAAGAATTAGTGAGGCTATGTTGCCGACATTGAAGAGCTTCGAAAGAAAAACAGCTCCCAAGAGGCGGAGATTCAAATGCTTAAGCTTCAACTTTCTAAAGCTGAAATGGAGTGTGATGAGGCCGTTGCCGGCAAAATTGCAGCTGAAGAATCTCACGAGGAAACGAGGACCAACATCAGCTCAACGTTATTTGATTTCTACCTGCATAGCATCTTGGGGCGCGGTAGCCTCGCCTTTCTAGGCCCCAAGTATGAAATTACTCTGGCTGAAGTTTGGGAGGCCGCACTCGATATGCTTGGTGGTAACGACGCTGGCTATGCTGAGTCAGCTCTTGAGGAGCATTATCTTGATGATGATGCTCGTGCCGCTCTTGCCAAGGGGAGAGAACAGCTTGCGAAATTAAGGGCCGAGACAGCGGCGGGAGAATATTCAGGAAAAATCATCTCAACTGCTCCAATTCAACCTTCTCCTTCAGCCGAAATTGACATTACCGGTTCTAGTTTTCATACACCGATTCCTACTAAAGTTGATACCGGAGCTGCAATCACGCAAGCTGTTCATTGGCCACAAGAAAGTGCTGAAGCTGTAGACTACGAAATTGATGTGATACCACCAACTTCTCCAGGTAACCCTAATAATGCTCAGATGGACAACTTGCCAATTATCTACGGATTTGACGAGATTCTTGATTATTTCTTGAATCTCGACGAGCCGTTGTCTCCTCTTTTTGCGGGAAATACTGACACTTTTATCTTTTCCTTTGTAGAGAAAGCACCGAGCACCATTCAAACTTTTCCACCTCCAGTTACTGTTCCTCTGCCTTCCCCAATCGCTCCTACTCCTCATCTGGGATCACAGGAAGAAATAATAGGTGCCCTTCGGGGCTTGGATGACCCAGCTGCTTCACAAGAGCAAAAAGACGAAGGACTTGAGGGAGGTGAGATATCTCCGGAGCGGACTCCTTCAGATGACATAATTTTGTCTAAACTTGTTACTCCAGGAAGTGAATCTTCTTCAAAGAGAAGAAAGAAGCACGGAACATCAAAGAGGAGGGGGAAGAGCATTATTGCTGCTGAAGAGGAACCGGAAGTTGAACCATTTGTGCCTCCCTCTCCTTCTTCCCTCATGCCTATAGATCGACCCGAAAAGCTACCCATCCCGCCGGGTAAAGGGTCCAAAGGTGGCAAGAGGAAGTGAAGATTCTAGTTTTTAGCTTTCTATTTTTTGCTTGTACTGGTCGAGGATTGTGCAGGTACCGGCCCCCGCTTTCTTTATTTCGAAACTTGTATCTGCAATATAATTGAATAAAATGATCCTTTGTTGGTACAAACTCTTGTTTGAATTTGAGAATGCATTTATTATTCATTTTTATACAAGTTTATTTGCACGATATTACAGTGAGCTTGTGGTATATTGTTTTGAGCGTAATTTCGCTAATGTAGTTATACCATGTTGTCCCTATACCATGAGCATGTTCCAATATTTTACATTTTGAGGGGACTTGTACTTTTATTTTCTAGAGAATAATTATTCCATACTTGGAGGAATATTATTTCGTTAAAAAGTACAACTTTCTCCATACAAGTTTTTACGCTTCAACCTTCGAAGATACCACTTTTTCTTTTGTGAAAATACACATTTTATCAAGTGAATTCTTCTATGTGGTAAAGCGGGCCTCTGAAGGGTACTTTAATTTCTTTTTTGAGGAAGAGTACTTTCCAGAATAGGTGAATTATTCTTCCTTTGAAAGTTGGAGTGTGCCTTTGATGAGGGCTTCTTCACGTTTCAACACTTGGAAGTTTTATTTCAATCTCGGTGAAACGTGTGCCTCTGAGTAGGGCCTTTGCCTGGAAGTTTGGGGTTTCTTTCTCTCGGTTGGATGGATTCACGGGAGCGTATCAACCGATCATTCCGCAACTTTGTATTGAGAAAGATCTCTCTTTTTCTGGTTAGGCCCGCTCGAGGTTTTTGACTTGGACTCTAAAGAGTAGCATTGGACCCTAAAGAGTAGCGTCTGGAGTCTGAAGAGTAGCGTTAGACTTTGAAGAGTAGCATTGGGTCTCCGAAGAGAAGCATTTGGACTCTGAAGAGTAGCATTGGACTCTGAAGAGTAGTTTGAACTCTAAAGAGTGGCATTGGGTCTCCGAAGAGAAGCATTTGGACTCTGAAGAGTAGCGTTGGACTCTGAAGAGTAGTTTGAACTCTAAAGAGTGGCATTGGGTCTCCGAAGAGAAGCATTTGGACTCTGAAGAGTAGCGTTGGACTCTGAAGAGTAGTTTGAACTCTAAAGAGTGGCATTGGGTCTCCGAAGAGAAGCATTTGGACTCTGAAGAGTAGCGTTGGACTCTGAAGAGTAGTTTGAACTCTAATGAGTGGCATTGGGTCTCCGAAGAGAAGCATTTGGACTCTGAAGAGTAGCGTTGGACTCTATGATTTGTAGGAATCGCTTCGCTTTGTGATGTGTTGGATGAGCAAGCATTATTCCGATAACCTGCAATACTAAATCGAGATTTTTAGTAATATTTTCTTATTGAAATGATACAGGCATTTTAACGGCATCAAAGAATACAAGATTTATAATTGCTCATTACTGATTCACATCACATTTGCAGTGGTTAATAGCACAAGAATTATCCATTCATCGTCATTTTACAAAGTTAAGCAACACTATTAAGTAAAATATGGGTGTAAATGAATGTCATCCCATGATTTTACGATTCACGTGTCAGTCAATGACCAGCTTCTCGGATTCTTGCTCCGTAGTTCTGTTGCTTGAACCAGGTCGGTAAGGAGGACACGGTTGCCCCTGAGCGGACGAGGTTGGGTCAATTTTGTCTTTCTTCACATATTGTTGAAGTTTATTATGTTTTAGCAATTCTTCAATCACACTTTTTAACTGGCGACATTGATCAGTATCGTGACCAGGTTGGTTGTGAAATCGATAGAATTTGCCATTTTGCACTGCCCCTCTTCCCATCTCAGGTGGTTTAGGGTACTTGATAACATCCTTTGTTGCCAAGAAGATTCTTTCTGGTGTATCATTTAAGGGGGTGAAGTCTGAAGGATTAAAACGTCGAGGTTTCTTCTTGTTTCCCTGCTTCTTTCCTTCTTCACTTTCCCTTTTCTGGTTCCCAAATCCTCTCTTGTTAGAGAAGACATCGTTATTCTTAATTTCGGCCACCGCTGCTTTTTCTGACATCGAGAGATTTTCTAGGCGTATGAATTCGTCGGCCTTTTTATAAAACTTTTCGAGTGAGTTTGGTTCCTTCATTTTAAGCCACATCCCGAATTCACTTGACTTATCGATGGCCCGCTTTAAGTATGTGAGGATCATTCGGGGCTCTGCGTTGTCTACCTCGGCTAAAGCTATATTAAAACGGTTCAAAAAAGACTTGATGGGCTCTCCGGGCGATTGTTCTATGCTGGACAGTGACATTATATCTTTTGCCTTTGACGCGTAAAACCTGAATTGTTCTTTAAATTTTCGGGTTAAATCGGAGAATTGGTCTATGGATCGAACCAGTAGCTTGGTGAACCAAAGTAAAGTCACCCCTTCTAAATATACTGGAAAATATCGGCATTTAATCTCATCCGATGCTCGTGCCCCAGTCATATGCCAATCGTATCTGTATAGAAATTGGTTAGGGTCACTTGTCCCTCGATAGGCTGGGATGGTAGGAGGTACAAATTTCCTGGGAAACTCCGCCTTTAAAATCCTTTCGGTAAACGGGGTTTTTCTTGGAGCGAAACCCCATTCTCTCTCGTCTTCATCCCTTTGCATGCTCTCTTTCATGATTTGTCGAACCATTTCAGAAAGATACCTCTCATCATTTCGTGCTTTAGATCCACCAACTTTAGGAAGTGTCTGCTCAAGTGGGCTGCCAGCCCTCTCAGGAGCGTTCCTTTCTTCAGCATCATGAACGTTGCCAGCAAAGTTCCTTTCATTACCTGTTGGTTGATGGTTCGCCCCAAGCAAATCGTTCAACTTATTCAAAATTTGGGCATTTTGGGCATTTTGAGCCTCCAATTGTGCACTTTGGGCATTTATCTGCTGGTTCAGCCCTAAGATTACAGCATCCAACTCCGCTTTTGTAACCCCAACAGGTGGAGTGGCTTGATTAGGTACTGGGGAAGCGGAGTTTCCCTCTTGAACATTTCCAGATCTAACAGATCTACTCCTTCTCCCCGGAGCCATGATTTCAGATAAACTCCTAGTCTTCAGAGAGATTACTTCAACAAACTTTCGTGGAGCAATGATGATAATTCGCCTGAGTTCAGTTCTCAGTGAAAGCACCAAAAATGTTAACGCTAAAATTTGAACGCTAACACCCCGGTGTGTAAAGTGTAGTTGTGAAAGCACCACCCGATGATTCGGGAACAGAGTACAAGCAGAAAACTGCAGAAAAAGCTGTAAACAACAGCAGTTTTATAGTGGTTCGGCTTATGATCAAGCCTACTTCCACTTCAATTCCTTTTATTGCTAACTGAATTACAACTTATTACAATCTCTTTCAATTACAATCCAACTCAATTCAAAACGACAAGTAGTTAGACAGGACTTCAATGCCGCAGAGTTCTTTGAATCCATGATTGGATACGTCGAATCTTTGTGCGAAGTTTGGTCTAAAATGTCTTGCGTGAGTTTGAAGTGATGGAATTTAGATTGTCTTGAAGATAGTAGAGCCTTGATGTCACGAAGAGAATGATCCAAAAGTCCCCTGAATGTTGGAGATGGCTATGTACTTATAGGTGAATTTCTGGGCTGAATTGTTGCCGAAGTCGTAGGTCGTGACCGACTCAGGATGAGTCGTAAGTCATGACCGACTTAAATATCACAAGTCAGCAGGCAGCGACATAAGCGAAGTGGCATTGAGTTTGCTTATTGTTTGCTTAGGTCGCCAGCGACTTATAATAGGTCATTAGACATCTTAAGTTACTTGAGTCGTTGGAAAACTTAGGTCGGTCTGCCTCTTGAGTTGTTAACTCCATGAGTCGTTAACCCGTTGAGTCGGCCGGCACCTTTAAGTCGCTAAGGTTATAACCCGGTGAGTCGCTGTCCCTCCTGAGTCATTGACTCGTAACCCTTCAAGGCCGTTGAGTCGGTAACTCCTTAAGGCTGTTGAGTCGGGCTATTCTCTTAAGCCGCTAAGGTTACTAAGTCGTTAGCCTGTTGAGTCGTAACTAGATAGGTCGTTGATTCGGTCCATATGTTAGGTCGGTGATCAGTTGAGTCGGTAACTATTGTGAGTCGTGAGCCTTTCTTGAGTCGCTTGAGCAGAGGGGTTAACAATAGTTATATTTAGTTGTTAGCCTTGCTTGCATTACTTCTGATCATATGCCACTATGTACCATTATATGTTGAATATTCTTCACTTTCTGTTTCAAGTATTCAAGTACATTAGGGGTTTTGAGTTTTTCAGTACAACCATGTCATCACTGTATATTTGCTTCTTGTATCACTGAGTCTGCTTTTGTATTGTTTCTGGCTTCATGTATTGATGCCTGGACTTTCACATGTGAACTTGAATACTTGCAGTTGTGTTGAGTCGTGATATCCGCGACTTGATCTTTGCTTTTTATTGGCTTTCGAATTTACATGAGTTGAATCCAGCTAATAATTCGGGTTTGACCTTGTGCCCGGTTGTGTATATCATTATTGTAGTGGCAAGGCAGTGTATGAAAGCGTGTACTGCAGCCACACGGAATTGAGTTTTTGGGTACATCATCACGGTAGTGCCAAGGCAGTGCACGCAAGCGTAAACTACAGCCACACGGTATTGATTTTATTGATATTCTATTTTGTTTTGATTTATTGATCTTTTGCATATTCCATATGCTGTTGTGGCGAGGCAGTGCACGCGTGCTTGTACTGCACCCCTACTCGAATTAATATTTTAATTGATATTTCAATGGTTTGAACTATTTTGTTTATTCAATTCAATATTCGGAATTGCATTCTGATTTGGTTGAATTTGCTGATTTGTTGTTTAACAATGCTACGTGTTATATTTATCGTTATCCGATTTCTTTATTTAAGGATCGGATAGACGAAATTTATTTTGACTATCGTCTAATTGTTATTTACTTATTATTGCTTCTGTGCAATAATAATTGAGTTTGAATTAGATTGAACCGTGTATTATTTTCTTTTGAATTTAATACTCGGGTCAGACCCGAGTTATTTCAGGTTATAGATATCTTGCTTTGGGTAGCTGTTTGAGCTATGAAGACTTTTCATATCTTTTGGAGTTGTCGTGTCATAGTATAGGTTGATATGTATTCTTGTATATTAGTCGATAATGTACTTGTATATATAACTTTCAGTGTCGACTGTTGTAGTTGTACCATATGTATTGTGTCAAATGTATTGTAACTGAAATCAGTTATATATATGAGACTTTTTGTTTAACTGTGTTCCTCATTTATATTATCTGTGATATTATTATATTTACTGTCCTAAACTATTATGAACCATCGTAGTTCGTTTTATACTGAATTGGGGTATGTCGATGGGAGTAGTTAAACCAGAGATGAAATATGAAAGAATATATGTATACCACTCCTATCGAGATAACCAATACTAGTGTAAGGCCTAACTACATATGGCCGCTCCTCAACAGCCTTTTTCTCCATGCTAGTTGACAGCACTACACCGTAGTGTTCCTGGCTAGCATGGGTATAGAGGTGGGGCGTCACAGCTTGGTGTCAGAGCTTGGGGTTTAGGACAAATATAAAACATAACTTAGATGGAACATGCGTTAGAACTACTTGTCGATGTTTTATCTCTCATCTTTGTATATGATTATCTTGGATTGTTGGGTATGAATTCCTAACATTTATTCATGCGCATTTGATTTTGATTTTGTGAAAGTATTTTGGCTTCGGCCTCTGTTTGCTTTGCGAACTCAAGTTGAGTTTTTGATGATGAGGATTTTGTTCTTGTGTTTTTCGGCTTTGAATTGATTTAGCAGATGTTGATTTTGTTCGAATCTCAGCGATTTTGAACTTGATATTTTGTGTTTTCATCGGCTTGATTTCCATTCGACTTCGGTCACTTTGTTTTAGTGAAATTGCTAATTTCTTGATTTCCAAGACTCTGACTTTGTTTGCCGTTGAGTTCTTTGATGATGATGTTGATTCGTTTTGTACTCGACTGTGGCCAATAATTGTTGACTTCGGCATTGACTTGATTTTTTTATTCTTGTTGAAGTCATTTATGCGTTTATGCTCGTTTTGCTCTGTTTTTCCAATTGTTAATCGATTCTCCTTTTCCGATTAGTTGTTATCACTTATGTCGACTTTGATAACTTCTATTTCTGGAATTTTTGGGTATTTCTACTTTAAAGGATTTACAATCGAATTCTTTGGTTTTTATTCGCGTCTTCGAATGTAAATTTTAGTGAATTGATTTGGTTTCCAAATTTAATCGATTCTTCTTAATTCCCGGATTTATTGCTATCATTTATTATCAACTTTGATAGCATTTTCTTCGGGATTTTCGTGAACATACCTTTTGATGGATACGGCATCGATTTCTATGGATTCTATTCACATCTTTGTATGTGAATTCTTGCGATTGATTGTTCCTACAATCATTTTTGTGATTTGGCACTTTAAAAATATAAAGGTTTTCTCCACTAGTAGTAAATATCAAAACCGTTTTCCCCAAATGATTTCAAAACTATTTTACTACAAAGCTCTTTTCCTAAACCGTTTTCCAATCTATTAGTATATACAAACCTTTACATCACTCGTATGAGAAATCTAGTTAAACGACTTAGTAAAACGAGTGGTATGAAACGCTTTTGTTTACTTCGTCGGTTAATTCTTGGACTTGTTCGATCGAATCTCTTGTGACAATTTTCTAGTGGAGATCTATAGTTTGTTCGTAAATATTTAAGTTAAGAAATTGGTTATGGGACATGAAACTAAACTTTTATATTTACTAGCTTAGTGTAATTGACACTTCTCGTTGATCATGATGATTATTTTATGATTTGGACTAGCAATTGTGCGATGTCTCTTTGTTGGCTTTCTGGTTAGGCTTGACACCACTTGTGTGATTCCATTCACACATACCTTTTTGCTTTTTGGTTAGCCTAGACACCATTTGTGTGATTCCATTCACACATATCTTTTTGCTTTCTGGTTAGGCTAGACACCACTTGTGTGATTCCATTCACACATATCTTTTTGCTTTTTGGTTAGCCTAGACACCATTTGTGTGATTCCATTCACACATACCTTTTTGCTTTCTGGTTAGGCTAGACACCACTTGTGTGATTCCATTCACACATACCTTTTTGCTTTTTGGATAGCCTAGACACCATTTGTGTGATTCCATTCACACGTATCTTTTTGCTTTCTGGTTAGTCTAGACACCACTTGTGTGATTCCATTCACACATACCTTTTTGCTTTTTGGTTAGCCTGGACACCATTTGTGTGATTCCATTCACACATATCTTTTTGCTTTCTGGTTAGGCTAGACACCACTTGTGTGATTCCATTCACACATACCTTTTTGCTTTTTGGTTAGCCTGGACACCATTTGTGTGATTCCATTCACACATATCTTTTTGCTTTCTGGTTAGGCTAGACACCACTTGTGTGATTCCATTCACACATACCTTTTTTCTTTTTGGTTAGCCTAGACACCATTTGTGTGATTCCATTCACACATACCTTTTTTCTTTTTGGTTAGCCTAGACACCACTTGTGTGATTCCATTCACACGTACCTTTCTGCTTTTTGGTTAGCCTAGACACCATTTGTGTGATTCCACTCACACATACCTTTTTGTTTGCGAGGTTAGGCTAGACACCATTTGTGTGGTTCCATTCACACATACCTTTTTGCTTTTTGGTTAGCCTAGACCTAATTTGGGTGATTCCGACTCATCCATATGGGGTAGCTCCCCATGGTCTTCGGACCGTCATGCTGTAACAACCCGGTATTTCATACCAATTAATTATCGTCTTTGGACGAATATCTTTCCTAGCTTATTGCTGTTTGGAGTTTATAAAACCTGGATTATATTTCAAAAATTTGATGAAAATGGTTGCGGGCTTCAATTGAATTTGGCCCACATTTTCATTCGTTTGTTTTGTGTCATTCCCCTCTTCGTTTCTTTTGGCTAACCCGTTCCCCTCTCTCTCGATTCATTTTCATTTTTTAAAACACTAATCAACACGAGATAATGGCGGCTCATTCTTCTTCAAATTTGGCATCCGTGAATTCGAAGATGGCTTGCTCGATTCTTCGATCGCCCCGGCTTCGTCTCTGAGATGCTCGGCCGCTTCTATTTTGGTCAAGCTCGAAAAAAAAGGTAAGTGATTTATTTAACTCACTTCTAATACAAATTCGTGTGATTTCTAATTTGTTCAAGCTTGTTATTTTTGTGGTTGATTAATTGATGCTCACGATTTTGATTGCTGGTATTTTGATTTCATGAATTTATGTTGACCTCGGCTTCAACTTGATTTACGACTTTGTCAATTGTTTTCAGTGTTGACTTGATGCCAGTATGCACCGGTAAGCTTTGTGTTGTTTTCTTTGAGCTTGGACTTGAAGAAAAAGGGGATTTTGCAAAAATAGTGTGGGCTCGGCATTGTTTTGATTTGAAACTGCATTCCCTGATTTTTTTATGATCTCGTTTCGACTGTGACTTTGGCATTGCTTTTAATTGCAGATTGAAATCTCTTTTGGCTTTGTTCGAACTACCTAGGTCACTTGCTTATACTGGTGCTGTTGCATTGGGTATAGATATGTATGTGTTTTATATATAGACATACACGCACACTTCTATTAGTATTTTTTGCTGTCTCAGTTTTGGGTTGTTCGAACTTGATACTTTTTGAAGTTAAATGTTTGTAATGCTTACAATCTTGGAGCTTTTGTGTACTTATCACTGTTTCAAGCCTGATACTTTTTAAGGTTTGCATCTGTGGGATACACTACTTTATATGTTGATGTCCTTCTTGTTCCTATGACTTCGGTCAAAAGCCCACGGCATGACTTAAATTTGCAAATTCGCTTCTTCTTTATGTGGTATTTGCATATTTGTGCACTGCTGTGTATTCGTTTCTTGATGTATTGATTTTAGCTTGCGTCTGATACTGCTGAACTTTGATAGTCTCGACTAGTTTGTTTCGAGACAGCATTTGTTGCATTGTGATCTTGTGGTGGCTGTAGATTTTAGTTGCAGTTTACCCTTGTATCCTTGTAGCCTTTATTGCAATGTTCACTGAACTTCAGGCCATGTAGTTCCCGTACAGTTTGTATTTCCTGCCTGTGCACTGGTGTTGCTCGAATCTGGAATACTTTTGCACATCACTTGTATTATTTGTAGTCCACTGTATCTTGTGCTCGTAATGTAGTGAATTTTATTTTATTTTGAGTTGCATTGAACTTGCATGCATGTAGCTTGGTTTGTGTGCCTTATTGCTGGTGCATTGCCTTCTTGGCCTTCGTGTTCATGTGTGTCTGGTCATGTGTTCTTTGATTTGTATATTTTTGTGTTCATCCCTGAGTACTGTTCGATCTTCTATTTGCACACTGCTTTTGTACTTGTGTACTTCATATCTCCCCCGTGTATGGGGTGAAAGCCCTGACCTGTGCATAGCTTGATGTCTATACGCATTTTGCCTTGGTTCTGGCCATTCTTTGATTCAGTGACATTATATTTAGTCGGGATAGTTTTGAGTACAGTTCCATTTTGGTTCTTGCATTATGTGGTATGGAACTGCATCACCCTGTTGCAGTGTTGTTTCAATTTCTCCTTGACCCTTTTATGTTTGAGCATGTTGCATAAGTGTAGCATATCTAGCTTGTTTGTCTCGACCGTATTTGGTTTTTTTGTTCTACCTGAGTTTGCCTTCGAGACAATCTGCAGTTGTTTTATGATGTAGTATCTTCTTATTATATTATACAGTTTTCACTTTATAACTACATGTGTAGTTGTTATTGGTGCCCTGTATCTATTGCCATCACGTTCGTGGACAGTGCTACTGCTTCCTATCCTTATGCATGTGTGCCATGCTGTGCATATGTGTATTTGCAATCTTGTGTATGATATCACCTCCGTTGGTCTATATGTCTGCAGTTCCATGCTGCAGCTCTGTTTCATTTTATCCATGTGCAACTAGTAGTGTACATCCATTGTGTACATTTGAGTTCGCATTTATGTTGTCCAGGCTTGATCTTGTTTAATTCCTTTGCATTGATGTTAGCTCTGGGCTTCACTGACCACTCTTGTTGTACCACTGTTGTCATCTTCTCTTGACATTTCAGAACTTGAACTATTGCATTGAGTTGAGTCATGAGAGCAGTGACTTGACCTTTGCATTTTGTTGTTTTTCTGACTACACTTTAGTTGAATTCAGCTTAAACGCTTGGGTTTGACCTTGTGATTATTTGTGAGTTTTCATTGTGTACATCATCACTGTAGTGGCAAGGCAGTGCACGCAAGCGTGAACTGTAGCCACACGGTATTGATTTTTATTGATATTTCTTTTGCTTTTGATGCGTTGATCTTTTGTGTAATGCATGTTGTAGTGGCGAGGCAATACATGCGTGCGTATACTGCAGCCCTACCTGAGTTGACATTTTAATTGATGTTTTCTAAATTATCTTCATTGAGATTCTTTTCACTTATCCTTGTTGATATTTTGAATCTGCTGATTTGATGTTTAACACTGATACGTGTTATAATTATCGTTATTCAATTTCTTATTTGAGAGTTGGATATACGAGATTTCTGTGATCGTTGCCTATTTAATTATTTAATTATTTAATTATTATTGCTTCCGTGCATTAATAACTGAGTTTGAATTAGAATGACCCGTGTATTATTTTCTTTCTAATTTAATACTCCGGTCAGACAGGGTTACTACAGGTTGTAGATATTCTGCTTTGGGTTGCTGCTAGAGCTATGAAGTCTTTTCATATCTATTGGAGTTCTCGTGTCATAGTATAGGTTGATATGTATTCATGTATATTAGTCGATAATGTACTTGTATATATAACTTCCAGAGTCGACTGTTGTAGTTGTATCATATGTATTGTGTCAAATGTATTGTAACTGAAATCAGTTATATATATGAGACTTTTTTGTTTTAACTGTGTTCCGCATTTATATTATCTGTGTTATTATTATATTTACTGTCCTAAACTATTATGAACCATCGTAGCTCGTTTTATACTGGAATTGGGGTATGTCGATGGGAGTAAATAAATCAGAGATTAAAAATGAAAGAATATATACCACTCCTATCGAGATAACCAATACTAGTGTAAGGCCTAACTACGGATGGCCGCTCCTCAACAGCCTTATTCTCCGCGCTAGTTGACAGCATTACACCGTTGTGTTCTTGGCTAGCGTGGGTATAGAGGTGGGGAGTCACAACTTGGTATCAGAGCCT
Organism: Allium cepa; assembly: GCA_030765085.1. Taxonomy (NCBI): domain Eukaryota; kingdom Viridiplantae; phylum Streptophyta; class Magnoliopsida; order Asparagales; family Amaryllidaceae; genus Allium; species Allium cepa. The sequence continues at coordinate 600,832,080 of CM060945.1, read as the reverse complement.
GGGGTTTCGGACAAATATAAAACATAACTTAGATAGTATATGTGTTACAACTAATTGACGATTTTTTATCTCTCATCTTTGCCTATGATTATCTTTGATTGTTAGGTATGAATTCCTAACGCTTAATCATGTGCATTTGATTTTGATTTCGTGAAAGTATTTTGGCTTCTGCCTCCGTTTGCTTTACGAACTCAAGTTGAGTTTTTGATGATGAGGATTTTGTTCTTGTGTTTTCGGCTTTGAATTGATTTAGCCGATGTTGATTTTGTTCGAATCTCGGTGATTTTGAACTTGATATTTTGTATTTTCCTCGGCTTGATTTCCATTCGACTTCGGTCACTTTGTTTTGGTGAAATTGCTAATTTCTTGATTTCCAAGACTCTGACTTTGTTTGCCGTTGAATTCTTTGATGATAATGTTGAATCGTTTTGTACTCGATTATGGCCATTAATTGTTGACTTCGACATTGCCTTGATTTTTATTTTTGTTGAAGTCATTTATGCATTTATGCTCGTTCTGCTTTGTTTTTCCAATTGTTAATCGATTCTTCTTTTCCGATTATTTGTTATCTCCTTTGTCGACTTTGATAACTTCTATTTCTTGAATTTTTGGTTATTTCTACTTTGATGGATTTAGAATCGAATTCTTTGGATTTTATTCACGTCTTCGAATGTGAATTTTAGTGAATTGATTTGGTTTCCAAATTTAATCAATTCTTGTTAATTCCCCGATTTTTGTTGCTACCATTTATTAGCAAATTTGATAAAATTTTCTTCGGGATTTTCGTGAACATACCTTTTGATCGATTCGGTATCGATTTCTTTGGATTCTGTTCACATCTTTGTATGTGAATTCTTGTGATTGATTGTTCCTACAATCATTTTTATGATTTATCACTTCAAAAATATAATGGTTTTCTATACTAGTAGTAAATATCAAAACCCTTTTCTCCAAATGATTTCAAAACTATTTTACTACAAAGATCTTTTCCTAAACCGTTTTCCAATCAACTAGTATATACAAACCTTTACCTCACTCGTATGAGAAATCTAATTAAACGACTTAGTAAAACGAGCGATATGAAACGCTTTCGTTTACTTCATCGGTTAATTTTTGGACTTGTTCGATTGAACCACTTGTGACAATTTTCTAGTAAAGATTTAAAGTTTATTCGTAAATATTTGAGTTAAGCAAGTGGTTATGGGACATGAAGCTAAACTTTTATATTTACGAGCTTAGTGTAACTGACACTTCTCGTTGATCATGATGATCATTTTATGATTTAGACTAGCAATTGTGCGATATCTCTTTGTTTGCTTTCTGGTTAGGTTAGACACCATTTGTGTGATTCCATTCACACATACCTTTATGCTTTTTGGTTAGCTTAGACACCATTTGTGTGATTCCATTCACACATATCTTTTTGCTTTCTGGTTAGGTTAGACACCACTTGTGTGATTCCATTCGCACATACCTTTTTGCTTTTTGGTTAGCCTAGACACCATTTGTGTGATTCCATTCACACATATCTTTTGTGCTTTCTGGTTGGGCTAGACACCACTTGTGTGATTCCATTCACACATACCTTTTTGCTTTTTGGTTAGCCTAGACACCATTTGTGTGATTCCATTCACACATATCGTTTTGCTTTCTGGTTAGGCTAGACGCCATTTGTGTGATTCCATTTACACGTACCTTTTTTCTTTTTGGTTAGCCTAGACACCATTTGTGTGATTCCACTCGCACATAACTTTTTATTTGCGAGGTTAGGCTAGACACCAATTGTGTGATTCCATTCACACATACCTTTTTGCTTTTTGGTTAGCCTAGACCTCATCTGGGTGATTCCGACTCATCCATATAGGGTAGCTCGCCACGGTCTTTGGACCATTCGTGTGTCAAAATCTAATGGTTGGACACCATGAGATAGCGTCTCGCTTTGCGTTACACATGTTGGTGATTTTTCATGCTCACGTGTAGGTGAGTTTCCATGCTCCCGTTCTCGCTTTGCGTTACACGTGTTGGTGATTTTTCATGCTCACGTGTACGTGAGTTTCCATGCTTCCGTTTTTGCTTTGCGTTACACGTGTTGGTGATTTTTCATGCACACGTGTAGGTCAGTTTCCATGCTCCCGTTCTCGCTTTGCATTACACGTGTTGGTGATTTTTCATGCTCACGTGTAGGTGAGTTTCCATGCTTCCGTTCTCGCTTTGTGTTACACGTGTTGGTGATTTTTCATGGTCACGTGTAGGTGAGTTTCCATACTCACATTTGAGTTTCCGTACTCCCATTTGAGTTTCCGTACTCCCATTTGAGTCTGAGTTTCCATACTCCCATTTGAGTTTCCGTACTCCCATTTGAGTTTCCGTACTCCCATTTGAGTTTTCATACTCTCATTTTGTGATATCTGGATTTCTTGTGTAGTCTTCTGGAATTTGTGCTTCACCAATTTTCGTGATTTCTGTTGATAAGTTTTATCAATTTTTGTGCATTGGTGAATTCTTGTATCATTGACCTGTTATGAATACAAGTTTAGGGTATGATATCCCTTTCTATCTTTGAGAAGATTCTTGTGACATTTTTGATGAATGAAAATTCATTGGAATTATATTTTGATTCCAATTATTTCGATGAGATTTTGACTTATTAACTTCAGTAACCGTCAATTTTAAAATGAATTTTCAAGCGGTTATCCCGCAATGCTGATTTTGTTGTCCGTTTTTACGGTATTTTGAGAAGTGCAATTTCGTTGTCGAAGTTGCTACTGATGTTGCTGTTTTAATCACGTGTTTTGAAAATTGTTTCAAAATAAAAATTAAAATTGTTTTCAAAATTTTTACAATTTACGCTTTCAAAAGAATGAGGAAGCGATTTAAACATTTCAAAAAAATCGAGGACCCCCTTCTTTTACTGATTCGCTTAATTCCGGACTTGTCCGTTTGAGAATGTGAAATGTTATTTTTTAAATACACAATTTTGCACTTTCAAGGTAACGATGAAGTAAATTAAACAATTTAGTAAAACTCGTGGTTATGGGACATGTGCGTTTGCTATTTCGGTTAATTCCGGACTCGTTAATTGAAATATTTATGATTTCTGATTATCATTTTTGATAATAAGATATTTGTTGTTTCTGATTATCGCTCGTGACAACTAGATATTTGAGATTTAATTATCGTTTGTGATAATTAAATATTTGTGAATTAAGATTTGATTATCGTTTTCATAATTGAATATTTGTTGATTTGAAATTTGATAATCGTTGTGGTAATTCCTGATTATCGTTTTTGATAGTTAGATATTTGTGACGTGTGTTTTCTAATTATCTTTGTTGATAATTAGATTTGCTGATTTTGCTGTCTTTTAATTATCGTATCGATAATTAGATATTGCTGTTTTGTGATTTCTGTATTCTGTTTATCTAATTGATAATTAAATTTTGTAGAGAATTTGTGAATTTCTTTTATGAAATTAAAAGATTTCTTTGGTGTTATATTGTACTACGTCGGTGTACCGACTCAATTTTCTGCTATTCATGACGTTTCCTACGCCTTCCAATTACGGAAATGCCTTAGGGATTTCCGATCTTTATTCCTGAGCAACCTTCTATTCACATCATTGCTTCGGGGGTGTAGCACCTTCGAAATAAATATGTTTCTCTAATGGAAATTCTCAATAATTCTCAAATTCTAGGGATTTCTCTTTGGAATCCAGAGAATTCAACGAGCAAGCACGTTCAAGCTTACTCTTTCATGCTCTTTATGGTGAACTTCCTATTTCGAATTTCTTCATTTTGTGATGATACACTTTTATGGTTGTTACCTATTATCCATTTATTCCTTATGATTGTGAGGATGCAATTTCTTTAAGGAGGGAAGTCTGTAACAACCCGGTATTTCATACTGATTAATTATCCTCTTTGGACGATTATCTTTCCTAGCTTATTGCTGTTTAGAGTTTATAAAACTCGGATTACATTCCTTTCAAAAATTTGATGAAAATAGTTGCGAGCTTCAATTGAATTTGGCCCACATTTTCATTCGTTTGTTTTGTGCCGTTCCCCTCTTCGTTTCTTTTGGCTAACCAGTTCCCCTCTCTCTCGATTCATTTTCATTTTTTAAAACCCTAAACAATACGAGATAATGGCGGCTCGTTCTTTTTCAAACTGGGCTTCCGTGAATTCGAAGATGGCTTGCTCGATTCTTCGATCACCCCGGCTTCGTCTCTGAGATGCTCGGCCGCTTCTATTTTGGTCGAGCTCGAAGAAAAAGGTGAGTGATTTATTTCACTCACTTCTAATACAAATTCATGTGATTTCTGATTTGTTCAAGCTTGTTATTTTTGTGGTTGATTAATTGATGCTCACGATTTTGATTGCTGGTATTTTGATTTCGTGAATTTATGTTGACCTCGGCTTCAACTTGAATTACGACTTTGTCAATTGTTTTCAGTGTTGACTTGATGCCAGTATGCACCTGTAAGTTTTGTGTTGTTTTCTTTGAGCTTGGACTTGAAGAAAAAGGGGATTTTGTAAAAATAGTTTGGGCTCGGCATTGTTTTGATTTGAAACTGCATACGCTGATTTGTTTTATGATCTCGTTTCGACTGTGACTTTGGCATTGATTTTAATTGTAGATTGAAATCTCTTTTGGATTTGTTCGAACTACCTAGGTCACTTTTTTATACTGGTGTTGTTGCATTGGGTATACATATGTATGTGTTTTATATATAGACGTACACGCACACTTGTATTAGTATTGTTTGCTGTCTCAGTTTTGGGTTGTTCGAACTTGATACTTTCTGAAGTTTACTGTTTGTAATGCTTACAATCTTGGAGCCTTTGTGTACTTAACACTGTTTCAGGCCTAATACTTTTTGAGGTTTGCATCTGTGGGATACACTACTTTATATGTTGATGTCGTTCTTGTTCCTAACTTCGGTCAGTAGCCCACGGCATGACTTAAACTTGCAAATTTGCTTCTTCTTTATGTGGTATTTGCATATTTGTGCACTATTGTGTATTGGTTTCTTGATGTATTGATTTTAGCTTACTTCTGATACTACTGAACTTTGATAGTCCCGACTAATTTATTTCAAGACACCTTTTGTTGCATTGTGATCTTGCGGTGGCTGTAGATTTTAGTTGCAGTTTACTCTTGTATCCTTGTAGCCTTCATTGCACTGTTCACTGAACTTCAGGCCATGTAGTTCCTGCCTGTGAACTTGTGTTGTTCGAATTTGGAATACTTTTGCACATCACTTGTATTATTTGTAGTCCACTATATCTTGGGCTCGTGATGCAGTGAATATGATTTAATTTTGAGTTGCATTGAACTTGCATGCAAGTATCTTGGTTTGTGTGCCTTATTGCTGGTGCATTGCCTTCGTGGCCTTCATGTTCATGTGTGTCTGGTCATGTGTTCTTTGATTTGTATACTTTTATGTTCATCCCTGAGTACTGTTCGATCTGCTATTTGCATACTGCTTTTGTACTTGTGTACTTCATATCTCCCCCGTGTATGGGGTAAAGGCCCTGACCTGTGCGTAGCTTGATGTCTGTACGCATTTTGCCATGGTTCTGGCCATTCTTTGTTTCAGTGACATTATATTTAGTCGGGATAGTTTTGAGTACAGTTCCATTTTGGTTCTTGCATTATGTGGTATGGCACTGCATCACCCTGTTGAAGTGTTGTTTCAATTTCTCCTTGACCCTTTTATGTTTGAGCATGTTGCATAAGTGTAGCATATCTAGCTTGTTTTTCTCGACCATATTTGGTTTTTCTGTTCTACCCGAGTTTCCTTCGAGACAATCTGTAGTTGTTTTATGATGTAGTTTCTTCTTATTACATTATACAGTTTTCACTTTATAACTACATGTGTAGTTTTTATTGGTGCCCTGTATCTATTGCCATCACGTTCGTGTACAGTGGTACTGCTTCCTATTCTTATGCATTTGTGCCATGCTGTGCATATGTGTATTTGCAACCTTGTGTATGATATCACCTATGTTGGTCTATATGTCTGCAGTTCCATGTTGCACCACTGTTTCATTTTATCCATGTGCAACTAGTAGTGTACATCCATTGTGTACATTTGAGTTCGCATTTATGTTGTCCAGGCTTGATCTTGTTTAATTCCTTTGCATTGCTGTTATCTCTGGGCTTCACTGACCACTCTTGTTGTACCACTGTAGTCTTCTTCTCTTGACATTTCGGAACTTGAACTGTTGCATTGAGTTGAGTCATGACAGCTGAGACTTGACCTTTGCATTTTGTTGTTTTTCTGGCTACACTTGAGTTGAATCCAGCTTAAACGGTTGGGTTTGACCTTGTGATTGTTTGTGGGTTTTCATTGTGTACATCATCACTGTAGTGGCAAGGCAGTGCATGCAAGCGTGAACTGCAGCCACACTGTATTGATTTTTATTGATATTTCTTTTGCTTTTGATGCGTTGATCTTTTGTGTAACGCATGTTGTAGTGGCGAGGCAGTACACGCGTGCGTATACTGTAGCCCTACCCGAGTTGACTTTTTAATTGATGTTTTCTAAATTATCTTCATTGAGATTCTTTTCACTTATCCTTGTTGATATTTTGAATCTGCTGATTTCCTGTTTAACATTGATACGTATTATAATTATCGTCCAATTTCTTATTTGAGAGTTGGATATACGAGATTTCTGTGATCGTTGCCTATTTAATTATTTAATTATTTAATTATTATTGCTTCCGTTCATTAATAACTGAGTTTGAATTAGACTGACACGTGTATTATTTTCTTTTGAATTTAATACTCGGGTCAGACCGAGTTATTACAGGTTGTAGATATTCTTCTTTGGGTTGCTGCTAGAGCTATGAAGTCTTTTCATATCTTTTGGAGTTGTCGTGTCATAGTATAGGTTGATATGTATTCATGTATATTAGTCGATAATGTACTTGTATATATAACTTCCAGAGTCGACTATTGTAGTTGTATCATATGTATTGTGTCATATGTATATCCGCGCTAGTTGACAGCATTACACCGTAGTTTTCTTGGCTAGCGTGGGTATAGAGGTGGGGCATCACACATGTGATAGGCCTCTTTCCCTCTTTGTGTTTTCTGGATTTCTTGTGTAGATTTTTAGAATTTGTGTTTTCTGGATTTCTTGTGTAGATTTCTAGAATTTGTGTGTTCTGAATTTCTTGTGATGATTTCTAGAATTTGTGCTTCACCAATTTTCGTGATTTCTATTGATAAGTCTTATCAATTTTTGTGCATTGGTGTACTCGTGTGTCATTGACTTGTTATGAATACAAGTTTAGGGTATGATATCCCTTTCAATCTTTGAGAAGATTCTTGTGACATTTTTGATGAATGAAAATTCATTGGTATTATATTTTGATGCCAATTATTTTGATGATATTTTGACGTACTAACTTCAGTGACCGTCAATTTTAAAATGGGTTTTCAAGCGGTTATCCCGCAATGCTGATTTTGTTGTCCGTTTTTTGCGGTATTTTGAGAAGTGCAATTTCCTTGTCGAAGTTTCTACTGATATTGTTGTTTTAATCACGTGTTTTAAAAAAAGTTTGTTATTTTTTTAAATTGTTTCAAAATAAAGATAAAAATTGTTTTCAAATTTTTTACAGTATACGCTTTCAAAAGAATGGGGAAGCGATTTAAACGTTTCAGCGAAATCGAGGACTATGACCCCTTTCTTTTACTGATTCGCTGGACTTGTCCGTTTGAGAATGTGAAATGTTATCTTTAAAATACACAATTTAGCACTTTCAAGAAAACGATGAAGTGAATTAAACGATTTAGTAAAACTCGTGGTTATGGGACATGTGCGTTTGCTATTTCGGTTAATTCCGGACTTGTTAATTGAAATATTCGTAATTTCTGATTATTGTTTTTGATAATCGGATATTTGTGATTTATGATTATCGTTTTCGATAATCGGATATTTGTTGTTTCGGATTATCGCTTGTGATAATCAGATATTTGAGATTTAATTATCGTTTGTGATAATTAAAAATTTGTTGGTTTAATTATCGTTGTGATAATTAAATATTTGTGATTTAAGATTTGATTATCAATTGTGATAATTAAATATTCGTTGAGTTGTGATTTCTGATTATCGTTTTTTATAATCAGATATTTGTTGTTTTTGATTATCGCTTGTGATAATTAGATATTTGAGATTTAATTATCGTTTGTGATAATTAAATATTTGTGATTTAAGATTTGATTATCTTTTTGATAATTGAATATTTTTTGATTTGAAATTTGATTACCGTTATGGTAATTCCTGATTATCGTTTTTGATAGTTAGATATTTGTGATTTGCGTTTTCTAGTTATCTTTGTTGATAATTAGATTTGCTGATTTTGCTGTTTTCTAATTATCATATCGATAATTAGGTATTGCTGTTTTGTGATTTCTGTACTCTGATTATCTATTTGATAATTAAATTTTGTAGTGTGAATTTCTTTTATGAAATTAAAAGATTTCTTTGGTGTTTATGTTGTACTACGCCGGTGTACCGGCTCAATTTTCTGCTATTCATGACGTTTTCCATACCTTCCAATTACGGAAATGCCTTAGGGATTTTCGATTTTTATTCTTGAGCAACCTTCTATTCACATCATTGCTTCAGGGGTGTAGCACCTTCGAAATAAAGATGTTTTTCTTGCGGAAGTTCAATGGTTCTCAAATCCTAAGGATTGCACTTAGGAATCCAGATAATTCATTGAGCAAACACGTTCAGGTTTACTCTTTCATTCTTTTTATGGTGAACTTCCTATTTCGAATTTTTCTTCATCTTGTGATGATATGCTTTTATGGTTGTTACCTTTTGTCGATTTATTCCTAATGATTGCGAGGACGCAATTTCTATAAGGAGGGTAGTCTGTAACAACCCAGGAATTCGTAGAAATTAATTATCGTCATTATTTAACGATTTGTGGTGATAACTAATTGCTGTTGGGGTCGAAATTCTTTAAATAATTTGTTAAGGTAATACGGGCTTTAAATTTTTATTGAACCGTTCCCTTTTTATTTTGATTGGGATTTCTTCCTTTCATTGAGATAATGGCATACCCGTTCCCCCCTTTTTTATTCTCATTCATTTCCCCACAACCCTAATCAAAAACGAGCTAAAGAAAATTGATAAAAATGGCGGCTTCATTTCGTTGCTCGCTCGTCTTCCCTCGGTTGATCTGGGTTCGCTCGATTTCTGGTGTGCTCGGTTTCTTCTAAATTCGTTGACATGGTGAGTAATTTATACTCACATCTTGCTCAATCTCAGTTAGTAGGGTTTAAATATTGTGATTTCGTGATTACTTGGGTTGTTTGGGTTTTGATTTCTGATTTGTGTTCGTCTTTACTCCAGATCAAGGTGAGTGACTTTTCACTCACATCTCGATTCATGCTTGGTTTAATGCTGCAGTTTTGTGGTTTTATCTCTTTATTGATTCTTTCTTGACTTCGGTCGCTAACTGCTGACTTAGATTCTCGGTTCTTTTTGGCTCACTGATTTTGTGAAACCTGTTATTTTGATTACATTAAAAATGTGATCTTTGTCACTTTGGCATTGATTTCTGATTTGAAACATGTGAGGCCTATTTCACTGGTTCATTGCAGTTGATTTGAACTGCATTTTCTGTTGGCATCGGCTTGACTTTGATTTTATTCCATAACTTTGTCATGGTCATTCTGTATCATACTTGACTTTGAATTATTAATTACTACTGTGAGACACGGTTGCATACATGTTATATTTTAGTTTATCTCGGTGACATTGTTCCTTGATATAATGTTGCTTTGCATTTGATATTGAACTGCAGTTGTTTACTCGTTAAGTACTGCTTTGATTTGTATTTGGTGTCGAAGTCGTTTTGGCTTGTTTCGCTGTCCACTTGATACTCACTGGTCTGCATGGCCCTGTGTCTTCACTTGGCTTCGACCTTGGTTATTCTGATGCTTCTAGTTTCAATGAATCTTTATTGACTTGCATATTTGGGTCTAAACTGATTTATTTTATTTTCCTGTGGCCTTGACTACACTATCTTCACATTTAAAAACAGTGTATATATACTTGTGTCAATACCAGTGTACACATTCATTTTAGTATTGTGTATTTGACAGCCTCGTATCTTGGTGACAATTGCTGTTTTGAGTTTCATGTAGTATTTGGGTTTCACGATACAATGGGGTAGTGTTGTGAATTCATCAGTCTTTCATTATTGCCCAGACCGACCTTGTTGGATTTGTTGGTATTACTGTTTCATGGGTATCACTGCGACATTATACTGTAGCCTTGCATATGCATATGCATATGCCATTTTGCTTGAGTCTGGGTCCATTTTGAGCTTGAAATGTTTTGTTGGACTCTTGCCCACTATTCACTGCATGTATATATCGTTACATGTATGCTGAGTACTTCATGCTTTTGTTCTCGAGTCATCATGTAAGCTTGTCACTGGCTTTATCCTGATTTTGTAGTTTTCTACACTTTTATGTGTATGTGCTAGCCTTCACTTTATATATGTTGCACTACAGTTATATGTAGTTGTTAGCCTTGCTTGCATTACCCCTGATCATATGCCACTATGTACCATTGCATGTTGAATATTCTCCACTTTCTGTTTCAAGTATTCAAGTACATTAGGGGTTTTGAGTTTTTCACTACAACCATGTCATCACTGTATATTTGCTTCTTGTATCACTGAGTCTGCTTTTGTATTGTTTCTGGCTTCATGTATTGATGATGGACTTTCACATGTGAACTTGAATACTTGCAGTTGTGTTGAGTCATGATATCTGCGACTAGACCTTTGCGTTTTATTGGTTTTCGAATTTACTTGAGTTGAATCCAGCTAATAATTCGGGTTTAACCATGTGCTCGGTTGTGTACATCATTACTGTAGTGGCAAGGCAGTGCACGCAAGCGTGTACTGCAGCCACACGGAATTGAGTTTTTGGGTACATCATCACGATAGTGGCAAGGCAGTGCACGCAAGCGTGAACTGCAGCCACACGGTATTGATTTTATTGATACTTTATTTTGTTTTGATTTATTGATCTTTTGCATATTCCACATGCTATAGCGGCGAGGCAGTGCACGCGTGCGTGTAGTGCAGCCCTACTCGAATTAATATTTTAATTGATATTTAAATGGTTTGAACTGTTTTGTTTATTCAATTCAATATTTTGAATTGCATTCTGATTTGGTTGAATTTGCTGATTTGTCGTTTAACACTGCTACGTGTTATATTTATCGTTATCTGATTTCTTTATTTAAGGATCGGATAGATGAAATTTATTTTGACTAGCATCTAATTGTTATTTACTTATTATCGCTTCTGTGCACTAATAACTGAGTTTGAATTAGACTGACCCGTGTATTATTTTCTTTTGAATTTAATACTCGGGTCAGACCCGAGTTATTTCAGGTTGTAGATATCTTGCTTTGGGTAGCTGTTTGAGCTATGAAGACTTTTCATAATGTTAACGCTAAAATGTGAACGCTAACACCCCGGTGTGTGAAGTGTAGTTGTGAAAGCACCACCCGATAGATCGGGAAAGAATTACAAGCAAGTAATAGCGGAAAACCAGTAAACAACAACAATTTTATAGTGGTTCGGCTTAAAGGTATAGCCTACGTCCACTCTAAGTACTTTTATTAATAATCTCGTTACAAGCTGATACAATTCTTCTCAAGTACAATATACTTCAAGTTACAAGTGATTTGGAACAAGTCTTAAGCTTCAATATCGATTAAAGTCCTTAAATTCATGTTGAAGATGTGTGGTTTCTTCGTGAAGTTCTTTGATGTATTCCTCTAATCTTGAAAGCTCTAAGTGTTGATGAGGTTCTCAATGCAGCAAGGTAACGGTGTATGAAGAGAATGTCCCCCCAAAAAAGTCCCCTCAATGTTGGAGGTGGCTGTCTATTTATAGAAAGTTCCGGTCTGGAATTATTGCCAAGTCCTAAGTCGTGGCCGATTTAAGTTAAGTCGTAGCCGACTTAATATGAGTCGTGGCCGGTCCATCTGGCCCCTTCATGGCTTCACAAGAGTTCACTTGCACAAGTCCTAGGTCGCCTCCGAGTCAACACCACCCCTTCTTAGTAATATGGCCTCGGGTTTGCATTTAATAGCTTTAAGTCGTTCACGACTCAAATTAGGTCGTGAGTCGTGACCGAGATAACTGGGAGCTGAATCGTGCACGAGTTAAGAGGCTGCTGTGCTGAGTAGCTGCATTGAACTCATCTTCCTTTTCTTGAGTCGTGAACGAGCTAACATTGGTCCTAAATCGGTTGTGACTTGGGTCGGCAACTATTCTAGGTCGCCAGCTTGGTAAAACATTAGATCGGTAACTCGGTCAAGTCACTGAGTCGGCATCTCTTTTAGGTCTTAGGTCGGCCTTCCTATTAAGTCGGCATCCTCTGAGTCTTAAGCCAGTACCCACGTTAGGTCGTCCACTGTTCTAGCCTTAACTCGGTATTTCTTAAGTCGGTATGCCTCTCAAACCCTTAAGTCGGTAACCCTTTGAGCCTTAAGCCGGTCTCCCTGATAAGGCAGTTAGGTCGGTATCTATGTTGAGTGTTAGGTCGGCATACCCCTTAGGCCTTAGGTCGGCACCCCTGTTAAGCCTTAAGTCGGCATGCTTCTAACTGTTAGGTCGGAACCTCTTGATGCACTAGATCGGTAAGTCATGGTCGAGGCGGAGTTAACATTTGCCCCTCGAAGTATACGCCTAAATGTTAGGTCGTGTGCTTCGATAGCCCTTAACCCATCCCTTCTTAGGTCGGTAGGTCGTATGCAAACTAACAGTTAGACCGTATGCATTGCTCCAAGTCCTCCACCGTAGGGTATAAGTTGACTTTCTTCCTCTTTCTTCGTCACTTACTCTCTTGCCTGATTCCGCCATTAAAGTATTCTCAAGTTCCTAGAAGCGATTTCCTTCCAACTAATCACCGATAACCTCTACCATCCATTGCGTAAGTGATTCTATCCCTCTTTCGATTGTAGATTACTGTCGATTCATGAATCCTGTCGCTCGAACACGAATCGCCTCTTTGCGTGATGCTCCATCAAGAATACCATTGCTTTCGTAATTGATGAAGTTTAGGTTGCTTGAGATGATCGTTGATACAATGAAGGTGGCTTATCGCCTCAGGCTCGATGGTCTTTGATGGCAGGACATCGGATCTGTAACAATTTCAAATTGTTTTATTGGGTGATTGGATTACGTGAATGAAGGCGGCTGTTGATGGAATGGTTATTGGGTTAACGGGTTGAATGTAGTGAGATGTTAGTCCGGAAGCGACTCAGTGAATTTGGGTAGCTTAACATTTGGCCGACCTTACCCTTAGATCGTAGCCGAATTAACTCTTGGGAAAATCTGCCGATCTAATCTTCTACTGATTTAAGCTTTAAAACTGTGGCCGAGTTAATCCTTCAATCGTAGCCGAGTTAAGCCTTCAATCATAGCCGAGTTAAGCCTTCAAACCGTGACCGAGTTGACACTTAAACCGCTGCCGAGTTAACACTTAGACCGTTGCCGAATTAACACTTAGAGAATTTCACACCACTTCTTGAACCAGAGCCTTCCTCTCTTACTATCCTCCAAGACCTAAAGAACTGCCGCTTTAAGGAACCAGAAACCTAACCTTAACTCGCGAGAAATTCCTTGGGTCGCAGCCGATTTAACACTTAGATGCCCAACTCGAATTCCCACTTAAAAGCATAGTTCCAATTTGAATTCTTAACTTGATCTACTGCGCTAAACAGCTTAAATTTTGGATCATTTTAACCTTGTTTCTTTACTTCATAGACCACATTGTCTCATAGGCTAACAACTTGCTGAAAACAACAATCACAAAGACCAAGGCGAATATATTGCCATTGACTGCCCACATCAAATGACAGATTAGCTGACATAAAGTAATCAATTTAAATACACTGTATGAAATGCTGTGAACCATTCAACTAAAGTGAAGTATTAATGCAAAGAATCGCTAACTTGAACTGATTTGCTTGCATCAACATTACACTTGCATATTAAAACAATGAATCTTGGACTTTATAACTGACAAATGCTTGCTAGCTTTTATTCCAATTACATTTGTTTACTGCTTGATTGATTTTACACAACACTCCACACACTTTAGGAAACGTGCACCTTCATGTTTGAATATCCAGGTTTTTATGTAGAATGACTTCCCACCGAGAAGAAGAAGTGGTGACTCAAGAGGAAGAAACTTTCCCGATAGCTGTTCCCATAGAGAATCCTCCGGAGAGAACCTCGACTATTCTAACTTCGAGAGCGTTTATTCAGCTGCGCACTCAATTTGGCTTTGCTGAAAATGATGTCCTACTCCCTGGGCCAAGTGATACTGCTGACAATCCTCCCCATGGTTTTGTTGCAGTCAACCGCCAAATGTGCTTAAGTGGGGCGATTCCTCCTTTTAACGACTTCCTTCGAATTCTTCTCCTTCGGTTGACGATCTCTCCGTTCCAACTTCATCCTAATGGCTATGCCATCTTGATGGGGTTGTGTGTTTTGTTCAGAAGAACTCTTGATCGCCTACCGAGTTTTGAAGAAATTCGTTATCTGTGCTCTTTTGCAAAGAGTAAAGATCATCCTTCCCTTATTATTGTGAGAAGTGCTAGAAACCGCAAGCTCATTTCCGATCTTACTGAAAGCGTTCATCGATTTTTTAACCAGTTTTTCTTTGCCCGTTGTCCCCCAGGGTTTTACGCCGTATGGAGAGTAGGAAGTAAGATTAGTGTTTTTATTTCTTCCGTTTTGAAACTTTTTCGAGATCCGAACTTTCAGTTGCTAATTTCATTCTTTGTTCCTTTCAGCACTTCCTCTCCCTTCTAGAGATCCAATTCATAAGCAAGTTTTTGAGAGGTTGAGTGTCGTGGCCGCAGAAGAGAGGAGCATAAAATTTCTGTTAAGGGATGAATTTTTACATCAACATGGGCTTCTACACGCTTCTCACTCTATGCATGCTCATGAAGTTCCAACGGAAGTTCCCGATTCTCCGATAAAGACTCCTGAGTCTTCGCTAGTGAAGTGCTCCACTTCTGTTGATGTTGCGGGGCCATCAGATAAACTTGCCCCGATTATTGAGGAAGAAGAGCCTCTGGGATCTTCCCGTCATTCACAAGAATCTGGTGAAAAAGCTGTGAAATCCAGTCCTGTTAAGCAAAGCAGGGACGATACTTTCGAAGGACTGAGCGACCTCTTTGCTACTTCACAAGAGATCTTTAAAGACGATCCTATCACTGCCGGGATTTCTTCTTCAGTAGTTGAGGCTACTTCTATTTTGCAACAGGCGCCGTCGACTCAAGAGTTGACGCTAACTATTACACCCACAACCACTCCCCAAACAAAGAGTGGTTCGTAGATTAATGCGCGTAGTTTGCACATCACACACACTTAGAATTTCTCATCACTTCTATGCACTTATCTTCTTGTACTTAAAAGATTTCTAAAGCTTATTATCTTAATTCCAGATTCTCCTATGGGGCGCAGCGGCTCGTACTATGATGATTTCCAGCGCTACGGGAGGCGTAGCCATATGATTACAGGCGTTACCTTCCTTCTTACAGAGAGTCGGATGAAGAGAGGGCCATCAGGAAAGCCGACGAGAGACGAGCATATGAAGAACGTCGCCGAAGGGAACAAGAAAGACACGATCTTCTCCACAGAGATGATGATACCCAAAAGAGAAAAGCTCATGATGAGAGAGGAAAGAGTCACATAGACGATTCTTCTAGCAAGCGGGCTAGACTTACTGAAGAAACAACTCCTTCAGCTTCTGAACATGTCCCTGCTCAATCTCCTGCTCCCGCTCGCTCCGACATTCAAGCAATCATCAACCGGCCCGCATACCAAGTCGGGCAAGGTCCTCCCACTCTTCAAAGTCGATTTCCTCAGTGGTGCCTGAGAGGGGTTCAGTTTGATCTCGACTTGGTTCCTCTCGACAAACCGGCTATGCTGCGAAATCTCGATACTGTCAGGACCGATATCGAAAGAATGTCGAACTGGCAAAAACTCGTCGACGAACTTCAGAGGGTTAACCGAGCCAATCTCGAGGCCATGCTAACAATGGAGAATGATAAGGCTGAGTGGCAGAAGACTCTCGAACAGCATGGCGCCGAAATGAGAAGTATTGCTTCCTACAATGAAAAGCTGGAAGCGGAAGTAGAAAAACTTAAGGAAGAATTAGATACTTCATCTACTTTCCATTCACAAAAGGAGAGCATGCTTCAGCAACAAGTACGAGATGCGCATGCCAGTCAAAGAGCAGTCGAAGATAAGCTTGCATACAAAGAAAAGGTCATAGAAGAATATCGTGCTGAAACTGTACAACTGCGAGAACAGACCGGCTCTCAAAGCTTGGAGATAGAGTTGTTAAAAACTCGACTTGCTATGGCCGAAAAGGAGCGCGACGAGGCTGTTGCTGGTAAACTTGCGGCCGAAGAGGCTCATCAAGCAACCAAAGCTGACATTAGCTCCACATTATTCGATTTTTATCTGCACAGCATTTTGGGACGTGGCAGCCTTGCCTTTCTAGGCCCCAAGTATGAAATCACACTGGCTGAAGTTTGGGAGGCAGCACTTGATATGCTCGGTGGTAAAGGTGCTGGATATGCTGAGTCAGCCCTTGAAGAGCATTATCTTGATGATGAAGCCCGTGCCGCTCTTGCCAAGGGAAAGGAGCAGCTTGCCAGAGCGCGGGCCGGGATGGCGGAAGAGGAGCGTTCTGAAAAAAAAGAAGTACCGCCTACTACCTCTAAACGTCCTCTAGTTTCTCCCGAGGTGGACATTACAGGCTCTAGTGCTCATTCGCCGCCTCCTGCAAGAACCGGGGTAATTACCCCTACTGATGAAGAGGCTTTGGAGGACATTGGGGCTCAGAATTATGAGATTGAACTGACGAAGCCAACATCTTTAGGTAATTTCGACATTGGTCCGATTCAGGTGGATTACCTGCTTATTCCTCAAAAATTTGATGAGCTTCTCGATTACCTCTTGAATCTTGATGAACCCATATCTCCCTTCTTTCGGGAAGATACTAACATTTTCAATTTTTCTTCTTCTGCAGTTGAAACAACAAGTGTCGTGCAGACTTCGCCTTCTCTGGTTATTCCTCCTCCATCTCTTCAGGTGACTCCTCCTTCTGCTTCACAACCTGGGTCACAAGAGGAGAAAATTGAGGCTCTTCATGGTTTGGATGACCCAATTGCTTCGCAGGAGCAAAAAGATGAGGGACTCGAAGGAGGCGAGATCTCTCCGGAGCGGACTCCTTCTGACGACGTAGTTTTGTCCGCTCTCTTTACTCCGGGGAGTGAGTCTTCTTCGAAGAAAAGGAAGAAGCATGGGACATCGAAGAGGAGGGGGAAGAAAATTATCACCACAGAAGAGGGACCGGGAATTGCACCAGCTGCGCCTACCTCTCCTTCTTCCCTTATGCCCACTGACCGACCTGAAAAGTTAGTCATTCGACCGGGTAAAGGGTCCAAAGGGAGTAAGAAGAAGTGAAGATTTTAGCTTCTTATCTTTTGCATGTACTGGCCGAGAATTGTGTGGGTACCGGCCCCCGCTTTTCTTTATTTTGAAACATGTACCTGCATCATAGTTGAATAAAATGATCCTTTGTCTGTACAGACTTCTGTTTGAATTTGAGAATGCATTTATTATTCATTTTTGCACAAGTTTACTTATGATATTGCAACGGGCTTATGGTATGTTTCTTGAGTATTACCTTACCGTCGCAGCCATACTGTTTTGTATATAACTATACCATGTGGCCCCCATACCATAAGCTCGTTGCAATGTTTTATACTTCGAGGGGACTTGCACTCTTACTTGCTGAAGAATAATTATTTTATTCTTTAAAGAAAATTTTGGTAGAGTACAACTCCCTTCGTATAAGTTTTTACGCTTTGTCCTTCGAAGAAATCACTTCTTTCTTTTGCTTATGTACATATTTTGCCAAGTGAATTCCTTTACGTGGTGAAGCGGACCTCTGAAGGGTACTTTAACTCTTTCTTTTCTTTTTCTTTTTTGAGGAAGATCATTTTTAAGAATAGGTAAATTACTCTTCCTTTGGAAGTTAACGTATGCTCTTGATGAGGATTTTTTTTTTTTTTTTTTTTTTTAATATAGAAAGTTGTACCTCTGGGGAGGAATTTTTTTCACGTTTCAACACTTGGAAGTTTTATTTCGATCTTGGTGAGACGTGTACCTCCAAAGAGTTGTGCCTTTGAGGAAAGCCTTTTCACATTTCAACACTTGGAAGTTTTATTTCAATCTCGGTGAAACGTGGGCTTCTGAAGAGGTCTTTCTTCTTGCTTGTATTTCAACTCTGGTGAAGTGTAATTCCGAAGAGCGGCTGTTACACTTCAACTCCTGGTGAAATGTGCCCCCGAAGAGGTCTTTATTTTGTTTGCATTTCAACTCTGGTGAAGTGTAATTCCGAGGAGCGGCTGTTACACTTCAACTCCTGGTGAAATGTGCCCCCGAAGAGGTCTTTATTTTGTTTGCATTTCAACTCTGGTGAAGTGTAATTCCGAAGAGCGGCTGTTACACTTCAACTCCTGGTGAAATGTGCCCCCGAAGAGGTCTTTATTTTGTTTGCATTTCAACTCTGGTGAAGTGTAATTCCGAAGAGCGGCTGTTACACTTCAACTCCTGGTGAAATGTGCCCCAGAGATGGTTTACATTGCCTGGAAGTTACTCTCTCATGGTTGGTGGGTCATGACTCCTCCAATCTTTTTTGTTGAGTAGAGAACTTTCTTTTTTGTGGCATATGTCCCATTAGAGGTCTTTGTCCTCCGAAGAGTTGTGCCTCCGAAGAGGAGCATTTTGCCTCTGAAGAGGGCTTTGGTCTCTGAGGAGAAGCATTTGGTCCCCGTAGAGAAGCATTTCGCCTCCAAAGAGGGCTTTGGTCTCTGAGGAGAAGCATTCGATCCCCGTAGAGAAGCATTTCGCCTCCGAAGAGGGCTTTGGTCTCTGAGGAGAAGCATTTGGTCTCCGTAGAGAAGCTTTTTGCCTCCGAAGAGGGCTTCGGTCTCTGAGGAGAAGCATTCGGTCTCCGTAGAGAAGCATTTCGCCTCCGAAGAGGGCTTTGGTCTCTGAGGAGAAGCATTTGGTCTCCGTAGAGAAGCTTTTTGCCTCCGAAGAGGGCTTCGGTCTCTGAGGAGAAGCATTCGGTCTCCGTAGAGAAGCATTTCGCCTCCGAAGAGGGCTTTGGTCTCTGAGGATAAGCATTTGCTCCCCGTAGAGAAGCATTTCGCCTCCAAAGAGGGCTTCGATCTCTGAGGAGAAGCATTCGGTCTCCGTAGAGAAGCTTTTTGCCTCCGAAGAGGGCTTCGGTCTCTGAGGAGAAGCATTCGGTCTCCGTAGAGAAGCATTTCGCCTCCGAAGAGGGCTTTGGTCTCTGAGGAGAAGCATTTGGTCTCCGTAGAGAAGCTTTTTGCCTCCGAAGAGGGCTTCGGTCTCTGAGGAGAAGCATTCGGTCTCCGTAGAGAAGCATTTCGCCTCCGAAGAGGGCTTTGGTCTCTGAGGAGAAGCATTTGGTCTCCGTAGAGAAGCTTTTTGCCTCCGAAGAGGGCTTCGGTCTCTGAGGAGAAGCATTCGGTCTCCGTAGAGAAGCATTTCGCCTCCGAAGAGGGCTTTGGTCTCTGAGGAGAAGCATTCGATCCCCGTAGAGAAGCTTTTTGCCTCCGAAGAGGGCTTTGGTCTCTGAGGAGAAGCATTTGGTCTCCGTAGAGAAGCCTTTTGCCTCCGAAGAGGGCTTCGGTCTCTGAGGAGAAGCATTCGGTCTCCGTAGAGAAGCATTTCGCCTCCGAAGAGGGCTTTGGTCTCTGAGGAGAAGCATTCGATCCCCGTAGAGAAGCTTTTTGCCTCCGAAGAGGGCTTCGGTCTCTGAGGAGAAGCATTCGGTCTCCGTAGAGAAGCATTTCGCCTCCGAAGAGGGTTTTGGTCTCTGAGGAGAAGCATTCGATCCCCGTAGAGAAGCATTTCGCCTCTAAAGAGGGCTTCGGTCTCTGAGGAGAAGCATTCGGTCTCCGTAGAGAAGCCTTTTGCCTCCGAAGAGGGCTTCGGTCTCTGAGGAGAAGCATTCGGTCTCCGTAGAGAAGCATCTTGCCTCCGAAGAGGGCTTCGCACATTTCATCTTACGGGAGTATGTCGATCGGTTGTGGTGAAATGTGTGCCCCTGAATGGGGTTATTGTTAAGAAGTTTGGAGTTTCCTTTTCTCGGTTGGATGGATTCTCGGGGGTGTGTCGACCGATAACTCCACGACTTTGTAACGAGAAAGTCGCCTTTTTTTTTTTTAAAAAGAAGCCTGTTTGAGGTCTCTATTCCCTGAGGAATTATGCCTTCAAAAGGGGCTTGTGTTTCTGAAATGGTCTTTTGCTGGCTGATGCTTGCTCTCGCATGTCTCTTTGCCATTGATTCATGTTGACGATCCCCATTGCTTCGCAAATGTCATCACTTTTAGCTGCCAATCATTTCCCTTACCCAAAGGAGTATATTTAACAGTCAAGCAAATTAGTGGTGGCAGATATAGGTTCTTTAACTTGCTGTTTGTTTGTTCGAACATTCGCAGTTAGCTATATGTGATCCGCTTCTATCCACATTGCTCACTTTCATTTGAAGTTTTTCTTTTGTAGGATTTGGATATGGGAATTTTGAATGGCTCAGTGCTTGACTACTGGACGATGTCGCGGATCGCTTGAGGTCTTGTGACCGGTAAGCTTTGTTTTTATGGCCTGCATTATTAAATCAACTCTTTAGTAACACGATTAACGTATTTCATATGCCAAAATAAAACAAAGCCGCTTATAGTAGTAGGGAACACAAGAATTATAGCGGTTTAGCCGAAACTGGGCCTATATCCACTTTATAGCTTTTGTTATTCGCCTGCCTTGCCATTGCCCTTAACAAGAGAATCATATATTTGTAAATTCTTTGCAATATTTCAGCAAAGTTTCCATGTAAAATATGGATGTAAATGGTTGTTGTTCCAAGTTCTTGGAATTGGTTCTCTTTTGACAGTTGTGAATTTGATTGATTATATTAGCAATTCCTTAGTGCCGTCTTTAAGTGTGCATCATCTTCTTCTGTTGGCAGGTGGTTTTAACTGAAGAAACATACTCTAGCCAAATCTTATTTGTTTGCTTAGAGTACTTCTTATCCAGGATTTGACCCTGGAATTCTGTTGTTTAAGGCTTGCTTTTGAATGCTACCAAGGGTTGCTTGATATTGCAATGAATCAGCTTGGTATTGATTGCCTGCAAATTTAGATCAATAATCTTAGTGATATTCTCAGAGTATTTCACATATCGAAATAAAATAAGCGACTTGTAATAATAGGGAAAGCAAGACTTATAGTTTTTATTATTTATTGGCATTGTTTCTACAACAGATTTTGATACAAGAATCATTGGATCAGCACTCTTTTATAAATTTGAAACAAAATGTTCAAGTAAGGTATGGAAGCAATTGCTGCCCCAGGCTTTAGGGACTGAATCTTTTGGCATAAGAGGACTGGATGGCAACATCTTTCAGAATCGAAACTTCCTTTCACTTTGAAGGTCTCCTTGGAGCGTGAGCACGTCTTCCCGCCTCATCCAATTTTTCCTTGCCTGGTGAGGGCTTGCTGTGATGATACTGATGATAGGACCTTCATCTCCCTATGCCACGGTTCTTTTATTTGAGCTACATTGTTGAGCGGGAACCAGCTGCACCTTAGAGGATGAGGAGTAGTTAATTCCATCTTTTTTCACATACTGTTGCAGTTCATTCTGCTTGATCAATTCTTCAATCTCCTTCCTTAGATGGCGACATTGGTTAGTCTCATGGCCAGGTTGATTGTGAAATTGACAGAATTTCCCATTGTCTGTCGCGCTTCTCCTCATCAGAGATGGTTTGGGGTACACAACAACATCCTTTGTTGCCAAGAAGATATTTTCCGGAGTGTCGGTCAAGGGAGTGAAGTCGGAGGGCATGAAGCGTCGAGCTTTTTTCAAGAGTTTCTGCTTTCTCCTTCCCCCATTCTTCTCTTTCTGTTCAATCATTTCCGGTATGTATTCTTCATCGTTACCAGGACTCAATGGGTAATCGTCAACTATTCTTTCAAAAGTTCGCCTTGACAAACGTTCGTGGATAGTTGGTCGTGGCCATGAATTCTCTGTTTGGGGGAATGTTCCAATAGTAATGCCAGTTGCTCGTTGAGGAGTATTCCATTCTTCTGAAACCTGGGCCTCTTTGGCAATGGTTTTTATATCACTTTCTAGTCGATGGACTTCTTCCTGCAATGCGTTCATCTTATCCAGTATCCTATTGCTTTGAACTTCCATGTGTTGATATATTCCATATATCACGGCGTTTAATTCAGCCCTTGTGACTCCAATACTTGAAGCTGTTTCACTTAGCGTGGGAAGAGAAATGGCGTTGCTGCAAGTACCTTCAAACCTCAAAAACTTTCGTTTCCTTTCTGAAGCCATGATTTCTGTTAGAATTTTGTTGAACAATGGTTGAAGTTTGCCCTGAGTTCAATTCTCAGTGAAAGCATCAAAAATGTTAACGCTAAAATGTGAACGCTAACACCCCGGTGTGTGAAGTGTAGTTGTGAAAGCACCACCCGATAGATCGGGAAAGAATTACAAGCAAGTAATAGCGGAAAACCAGTAAACAACAACAATTTTATAGTGGTTCGGCTTAAAGGTATAGCCTACGTCCACTCTAAGTACTTTTATTAATAATCTCGTTACAAGCTGATACAATTCTTCTCAAGTACAATATACTTCAAGTTACAAGTGATTTGGAACAAGTCTTAAGCTTCAATATCGATTAAAGTCCTTAAATACATGTTGAAGATGTGTGGTTTCTTCGTGAAGTTCTTTGATGTATTCCTCTAATCTTGAAAGCTCTATGTGTTGATGAGGTTCTCAATGCAGCAAGGTAACGGTGTATGAAGAGAATGTCCCCCCAAAAAAGTCCCCTCAATGTTGGAGGTGGTTGTCTATTTATAGAAAGTTCCGGTCTGGAATTTTTGCCAAGTCCTAAGTCGTGGCCGATTTAAGTTAAGTCGTAGCCGACTTAATATGAGTCGTGGCCGGTCCATCTGGCCCCTTCATGGCTTCACAAGAGTTCACTTGCACAAGTCCTAGGTCGCCTCCGAGTCAACACCACCCCTTCTTAGTAATATGGCCTCGGGTTTGCATTTAATAGCTTTAAGTCGTTCACGACTCAAATTAGGTCGTGAGTCGTGACCGAGATAACTGGGAGCTGAATCGTGCACGAGTTAAGAGGCTGCTATGCTGAGTAGCTGCATTGAACTCATCTTCCTTTTCTTGAGTCGTGAACGAGCTAACATTGGTCCTAAATCGGTTGTGACTTGGGTCGGCAACTATTCTAGGTCGCCAGCTTGGTAAAACATTAGATCGGTAACTCGGTCAAGTCACTGAGTCGGCATCTCTTTTAGGTCTTAGGTCGGCCTTCCTATTAAGTCGGCATCCTCTGAGTCTTAAGCCAGTACCCACGTTAGGTCGTCCATTGTTCTAGCCTTAACTCGGTATTTCTTAAGTCGGTATGCCTCTCAAACCCTTAAGTCGGTAACCCTTTGAGCCTTAAGCCGGTCTCCCTGATAAGGCAGTTAGGTCGGTATCTATGTTGAGTGTTAGGTCGGCATACCCCTTAGGCCTTAGGTCGGCACCCCTGTTAAGCCTTAAGTCGGCATGCTTCTAACTGTTAGGTCGGAACCTCTTGATGCACTAGATCGGTAAGTCATGGTCGAGGCGGAGTTAACACATAACTTTTGGAGTTGTCGTGTCATAGTAAGGTTGATATGTATTCATGTATATTGGTCGATAATGTACTTGTATATATAACTTTCAGTGTCGACTGTTGTTGTTGTACCATATGTATTGTGTCAAATTTATTGTAAATGAAATCAGTTATATATATGAATTTTTGTTTTAACTGTGTTCCGCATTTATATTATCTGAGTTATTATTATATTTACTGTCCTAAACTATTATGAACCATCGTAGTTCGTTTTATACCGAATTAGAGTATGTCGATGGGAGTAGTTAAATCAGAGATGTAAAATGAAAGAATATATATATATATATATACCACTCCTATCGAGATAACCAATACTAGTGTAAGGCTTAACTACGTATGGCCGCTCCTCAACGGCCTTATTCTCCGTGCTAGTTGACAGCACTACACCGTAGTGTTCTTGGCTAGCGTGGGTATAGAGGTGGGGCGTCACACTTGTATTAGCAGAGATCCAGTTAGGAGTCTCGGGGCGTCCTTCCAGAGGCGTACCCATGTGGCAATGGGTAGTTCCATGCCTGACCATTTGTTGGAAATCCAAAGAAACAATACGTTCCCTTTACGATTGCAATTGTATAACCTGCCTCCTCAGGAGGTAGCTATAGCAGGTATAATATAATGGTACCTATGCTGCTTAAGATTTATATTGTACTTTCGAAATGGTTTTCCACATTTTGCACTTATAGTAATAATATCAAAGAATATTCTCTGCGTAGTAAGCATCTTTGACTATCATAAGGAGAAATCTCCTTCAAGTTCTGCGTTTGCATTGTGTGTATGGCGTGAGGCCGTATGGTGGTTACATTTTCTAAAAGCATTGCGAATCTATTTTAAATTATTTCTTTGTTTGTTTTTAAAGAATAACTGTTTTAAGTTCTCACATCAGTCCCATGACTGACTTGGAGTTTATTGTTCCCTCTCTAAACTATGGGTGCCCACCAATTTCCACACGGGCAGTCTAGTGTCAGGTTATCAGGTCATTCTGGAACTCAGGATTTGCTGTGGAGATCAGGAGGTAGGCTGGATGGCTTGGCATATCAACTAGTATATAGTATATCTTTTTCGTTGTTTGTTGTTGTAAACTCTGATAATGTAATGTAATGTGATGTGAATTAATAACAGATATGATTCTTTGTTTTAAAGATTTATTCATTGATATTATATGTTGTTCCGCAGCGATTGTGAGATTATGTTATTGCTTCTGTTGCTTCTTCTTTCTTCTTCTATCTTCTACCTCTTCTTTAACCCTATTGGCATGGTTTTTCGGCCTTAGATTGCTTGGCAGTTGATACAGTGGACGTATTAATGTCGACTTTCGTGAGTCGAAAGTCGTAAACGTTACATCCAGTATCAAAGCATTTGGTTAAGCGACAACCTTAGCTCTGTTGGGAATTACTCATTAGAGATAGAGTCAGTAGTGCTTTAGAATGAGTTTGAGTGTAATAATAGCTAGGAGAGAGTACTTGTTAGTGAATATAAATTGTTTTATATTGTGATGATTGGTTTGTTGAGTGGTATATGGTTTCTGGTCGATATAGTCCGTACAACTCTATCGATAGGGATCTCTAAACACTTGTAATGAACAATTTGACACATTATCGTTTTAAAATAGGGTAAATGAAATAATTTTACCTTGATTATATTTTACATATAAAGTAAATAATTTTTCAGAAATTATTAAAGTGTATATGAATTGATTGTTTTGTTGTTGAAATGTAAGAGAATATATATAAGTCAATTAAAAGAATAATTGTATAAGCAAATGAATTATAAGTATGGAGTTACAATTAATATGATTTACAACTGTGAAATGATCTTATATAAGTAAAGAGAAAATAGTGAAATTATATAAGTTAAATAGAATTTACATTAGAATTGGAATCTGAATTGGATTTGAAAATTTAAGTTAAGTTAAACAAATAATGTTTGAAATGGAATATAACTTAAATAATGTTGAATGAAGTTGATTTTGGTATCGAAGTAAATTAATAAAATGTAGTGATTAAAGAATATGAACTTGAGTTATGTAGTGAAATTCAACTTTTGTGGTTAAATGAATTAGCAACGGAATTAATGAATGAATTGAATGTAAATCAATTGAATGTAAATAAATCGATATGAAATAATGGATGTAAGTGTTAATTCATTAAGGCTAATTAAATGTATTGAACAAAATTGAATGTAAAGTAAAGAAAATTGAACGAATTTGGTAATATTGGATATACATTGATTATCAGATTGTGGTTAGTTGATTGTATAGAAATCCATATGAAATTGAATTAATGAAATTGAAAGCTAAAGTAATTGAAATCGAATTGGAAGTTAAGTGAATCTTAAATAGAATTGAATTTGATTTGGAAACGGAGCAACTTGAACATGAATTAGTGAATGTAAACTAATTGAATATGAATAAATGAATGTTAGTAAAAACATCTAATGTTAATGAATCAAATGTGATTTAAATTAGAAAACTAATTCATTGAATATTAATGAGAAGTGAAAGTGTATTGATTTGGTTATGGATGTTACTTGAATGCTAGTTGGTTGGTGGTTGAATTTATTGCCTTTGATTGCATTCGCTATATTGGAATATGTAGTTGTTGGAATATGTTGTATATTGATATTACTTGCATATATACATGTCCTCATTTATTTGTTGAGTGTTTAGTAGGTGCGGATTGTGCATTGCTTCGCATTTGGAGCTCGTTTTCGCGCTATACTAGCCGTATATGCTCGCTAATAGTATATAAGGTACATATCTCGGATTGCATATCGTACTTTTACACTTTTTCCCTACGGGATGCCTCATTACTTTGATGAGGTGTATACTTGTGATATATATATTGCCCTTTTTTTTTGGATCGAGCCGCGGAAAGGAGGCGTTGGCGAAATTTTTCAAAAATTTAAGGCGTTAGTATATTTTTGAAAAAAGTGGAATTTTTGAAAACTATAGCTTTGATTTTGGAGTGAAAAGTTAAACGATATAGTTGGTTCAGAAAAGATGGCTAAGTATGATTTGAAAACTTAGTAAAGTTATTGTTAGAAGTTTAACTATTGGATTTTGGGAAAGTTAAACACTTAAGTGAATTTGAAATCTAATTTGAATGGAAGTTTGAAAAGTTAATGGATTCTGTAACTTTTTCTTACTTGGTAATTTCTAGGATGAAATTCTTTTAAGAGGGAAGTTTGTAACGACCCAGAATTTCTGTCATTTGAAATTCATATATTTAATTGATTTTAAATGTTAACAAGTAAAATTCGTAAGTCGAATAAATTTTATTTCCAATATCCAGATTTAATTGGATAATTAAATCGATAATTTAATATATGAAATTACAGAAATAATTGGAAATTGGGTATAATGTGATTAAAATGATTTATAAAGTTGTATTAAATCATATTGGAGTCAGAATGATGTTATAGAACTTCTAAAATTGAATTAAAAGTTAATTTGTAGAAACTGAATATTTTAATATTTAATTGACGAGTAAAAATAGTCATTTTTCAAAAAGTCTCGGATTTTGACGAAACCAGTTTCATCAGATCCGTAATGTTATATTATTGTATGATTTTAAATTTCGTGTAAATCGAATTTATGATTTGTTCGAGGCATGCTAAAACGCACTGAAATCGATTTGAGTGAATTTTAAATTTAAATAATTCGATTTGAAAACTTGTCTTTCAAATTTGATCGAATTGGCTCCCGATATATATTCCATTACGTTCAAAATAGGTGTAAAACATTTTGAATGCCAGGCAACACGCTTCCTTTGGAGTTCGGAAAAATTTGGGGTGAATAGTGCACGGAATTTTTCTATAAAAGGACCTTCATTATTTCATTTTACACCAAAACCCTAATTCGACAACCCTAGCCGCCACTTGATATTTCAATGGCCGAAATTTTCTTATTTTCTTCTTCAATTATCTTCCAATCCACACGTTAATTCAAGAAATCTCCAACTACAAAGTTGAAGAGCGCGTCAAGATCTATATACTCAACGGTTGTGATCGAGAATGGAGCTACGAATTGACATGAATATGGGTTCGAACGCATGAATTTCATGCACGGTTTTCAACACCAAGGGGGGCCGAGCTGCACAAGATTGTGGCCGAAGGTAACGCGCGTCGAGGGCATTTAAATGGTAGTCTCCGGTCGTCTTCAAGCTAGTCGAGGCGCGTACGATATTTTGTTGAAACCGGCGGCCATGGGTTCGGTTTCGTTCGAAACCAGGGGGAAGATGATGCGTTCGACGGCCCTGATCTAGGGTTGGTATCTTGCGGCTATGATAAAGCAAAGGTTAAAAATATAAAAAGAGATTGAAGTTTAATTATATTATAATTTTAAACTTTAAAATATCATAACTCTTTCATACGAGGTCCATTTTGGACGAAACGAATTGCATCAAGTTCGTATTGACGAATAGTACGCGATGGAGCTGGAATGGAGTTGATTTGAGATAGAGAAAATTTTGGGTAAAATTAAACGCACGTTTAATTTTATTCAAAATAAAACACTGAAACCGCTATTGGAATCTTGTGAGAACTTCTCACTCAATCGATTGTTTTGATTTAAATTTTAAAAAGTTAGATTTAAAATTGCTTGATTGTATGCTTGAATAATAAATTTTTATCTGTTGTATTGGAATAGACCCTTTACACCGTATATTTAGCAGATCTTATTTATTAAACACATATACCGTGATATTTCACCTCGATGTGGAATTGTTATTATATATTTACTTGGTGTTGATTTTCCCGCATTATATAGCGGATGAGACCCTATACTGCCTGAATATAATTATTAAAAGATTTCAAATAATTCGAGGTATCAATTTTAACCACTTTAATTAAAAAAAATTGTATTTTAACTTAAACCATTTAAATAATTCAATTCCAATATATAATCCAAATTCAATAAATTGTATGGACGTATATATCATTTCGACCACTATTTAAAATTTCAAATTTCAAGTCAATGAAAACCGCTCGGGTTTATCATTTCAACCCAAAAGGATTTCTCTAATCTATAAGGTCATTCAGGTATGTGTCATTTCAACCCATATTGAAAATAGAGACGTAGACATAAATAAATATCTAATCATCTAAAATTTCAACCAATAACGTCCATCACAATCGACATCCAAATTAGCAAATTAATCACAATAATGAATTGGTTATGAATGTTAGGTGTTTAACTAGAAATTATATACAATATTAATTACAGGGCTATGAAAATCAAAATCAATTCAAATTAAATCTAAATGACCAATTTAAAACACGAAATAACAGTTAATAAACTTCATGCACGGTTTTCAACACCGAGGGGAGGCCGAGCTGCACAAGATTGTGGCTAAAGGTAACTCACGTCGAGGGCATTTAAATGGTAGTCTCCGATCGTCTTCAAGCTAGTCGAGGCGCGTGCAATAATTTTTTGAAACCGACGGCCATGGGTACAGTTTCGTTCGAAACCAGGGTAGGGGAAGATGATGCGTTCGGTGGCCCTGATCCAGGGTTGGAATCGTGCAGCTATGATGAAGTTAAGGTTAAAAATATAAAAAGAAATTGAAGTTTAATTATATTATAATTTTAAACTTTAAAATATCATAACTCTTTCATACGAGGTCCGTTTTGGACAAAACGAATTGCGTCAAGTTCGTATTGACGAATACTACGCGATGGAGCTGGATAGGAGTTGATTTGAGCTAGAAAAATTTTTGGGTAAAATTAAACGCACGTTTAATTTTATTCAAAATAAAACACTGAAACCGCTATTGGAATCTGGTGAGAACTTCTTACTCAATCGAATTGTTTTGATTTAAATTTTAAATAGTTAGATTTAAAATTGCTTGATTGTATGCTTGAATAATAAATTTTTATCTGTTGTATTGGAATAGACCCTTTACGTCGTATATTAAGCGGATCTTATTTATTAAACACATATACCGTGATATTTCACCTCGATGTGGAATTGGTATTATATATTTACTTGGTCTTGATTTTCCCGCATTATAATAGCAGATAATATTTTATATAAACCCATGCACCACGATATCCCATATTGGAACGGGATTCGTATTGTGCTAACATCTGTGGATGCAGGGAAACAGGTTGGAGGGATCCAACTGGACTCCTCACCCGTATTGATTTATTTATAGATATTGTAATATATTCTATTATCATATGACATATGATGTTTTGGATGCCATGATTGTTATATTTAGTGATGTTGCAGCATTGGGCCTATATTGGAAAATTATAAGCGTTAAAGTGATGATTTCCAAATTTTAAAGGGATTTTAAAGTGATTTTTGAAAGTATACTTTTCATTAAATTTTAGAATTGATTCATTTTAAATAAATAAACGTTATAATTTTAATGTTATTAAATTTACGATTTTTTGAGAAATATAGTTAAAATGTGATTTTTGAAATATGGAGTTAATAATTTTATAAAAAAATAGTTTAAATAGAGATTATTGAATTTATTATAAAAGCTTTGTATATATTTTATAAAATTGGATTTTTATAAATCAAAGTGATGGAATTATAAAGGAGTTTTAAAGACGTTTTAAAATGATGTTATGGATGAATTTTATAAAAGAACAGAATCTACGATTTGTGAAGTTATAAAATGAATGAATTTGTAAATAGAGAATTATAAGTAATTTGCTTATAATTTGGATTTTGGCGTGTAAATGGGATATGGACAGAATTTGCTAATAAAGTGCCTTTATAAGTTGAAGTTGTTATGAAATATAAATGGAATTTATAACCATGGTTTATAAGTACAAAAAAGACTTATTTTGATAAGTTAATTATTATAGCTTATTATAGGAGATATATGCATGATTTTGGACAGTGGATAATCCTTTAGATAAAATATATAGAAATGTTGAATTTGGTTAACGAAGTATATTCACGATTTTGGACAGTGAATAATATATTAAAGAAATGTTTTGGGAAAGTGATATTTTAAATAGAATTAAAATGATTTAAAGTTGTTTTAAAATGTATTAACTATCGAAACCATAGATTTCAACATTCATTGTTGAAATAGACATTTTCGAGAAATAAGGAAAAGATGGACTATAACACTGTTGTTATATTAAATGATTTTCAAAAGGAAATATTTTATATAGTATTGGGATTTATATATCTATCTTAATTTCGAACCCCTATACTATTGATTTTGGGTTGTCGTAACGATGTTTTTACGCAACATTCGTTTTGACTTAAATAAATGTGTTTAAGAAAACATTTTCCTTAAAAGAATAAAATATATACTTAATCATGTTTTAAGTATATTTCATATTTTCTAAGTATTGAAAATAAATAGATTTTTGAATTACTTATTGTTAAATAAGTATTTGGAAATGTTTTACAATGTAGGAATTGAAATGGTTTAGAGAATATATCTTTTTAAAGATAAATTGAAGTGAATATCTGGCAAATTAATTAATTTATGGAAGATTAATAAAAAGGGCCTAGTGATTGTTATGGTGCGAGATATTTGTTTGTTGGCCTTGATAGTTAAATAACCGACTATCAATATTTACCTTTAAATGGGTATTTGTTGTGATTTGCTTGAATTTGAATGCTACGCTTATTTTAAAATAAGCGCTCCTTATTCGGTTTAGCTGGGAGAGGATCTTTGGTCATAAATCCCATTCTGAATATTGATACGTCATTTATGGATAGCATTTGAAGACCGGTGGTGAAGACCGATTGTTTGCGAGAACGATAGGATGACCTATCGATTGTCTCTGCACTGAGTTGCTCCGGTATAGAGATTCCCTAAGTGATGGGAAGTCCGACCGAGATTGTGAATACCCGAATTGCAAGGGCTTCTTTGGAAGTGCCTTCGGTTCTGTTCGAACCCAGAACAGACTTGTACGGATGGTAATGTCTGACATTACATTTTGAGATATAAAGCAGATTTCTTTCAAATACATTCCTGTTGGTGGCGGAGAATTTATTCTCTTAGCTTAACGCCCTTCTCTGAGACGTACGAGCTCAGAGGTTATGTAGTTGAAGGTTATCACCGATATATTCCCAATTTGGTAATGTGGCATGCCGAGTGCTGCTGATCATTTATTGATCAAAGCGTGGCTTTTGTGAAAAGCGTAGCTTTGTGGACGAGACTTCGTCGAACCTCACAACCCGGTAATGGTCTAAACAGGAAAGATGCAGCAAGGTTTCATGGGTAGCTTCCCTAGGGTATGGCCATTCCTTTTGGAAAACGGTAGTATCGTGGTATGGAGCGCAGATACTTACTCATGTGGACACTGTATTTTATTACTTTGTGATGTTGTTGGTTTAGAGAGCTCTCGTATAAAAGTCCAAGAGGACCGGGGGTGGCATATCTGAGGTTTTATTCCTCGGGAAGGTGGTAGCCGGCCTTGTGTTGGTAGAGATCCATTTAGGAGTCTCGGGGCATCCTTCCAGAGGCGTACCCATGTGGCAATGGGAAGTTCCTTGGCCTAACCATTTGTTGGAAATCCAAAGAAACAATACGAATCCTTTACGAATGCAATTGTATAGCCTTCCTCCTTAGGAGGTAGCTATAGCAGGCATAATGTAATGGTACCTATGCTGGTTAAGATTTATATTCTACTTTTGAAATGGTTTTCCACATTTTGCACTTATAGTAATAATATAAAAGAAAATTCTCTGCGTAGTAAGCATCTTTGACTATCATAAGGAGAAATCTCCTCCAAGTTCTGCGTTTGCATTGTGTGTGTGGCGGGTCGCCTTATGGTAGTTACATTTTCTAAAAGCATAGTGAATCTATTTTAAAATATTTCTATGTTTGTTTTTAAAGAATAACTGTTTTAAGTTCTCACACCAATCCCATGACTGACTTGGAGTTTATTGTTCCCTTTTTTAAACTTTGGGTACCCACCAATTTCCACACGGGTAGTCTAGAGTCAGGTTATCAGGTCATTCTGGAATTCAAGAGTTACTGTAGAGATCAGGAGGCAGGCTGGATGGCTTGGCGTATCAACTAGTATATAGTATTTCTTTTCCGCTGTTTGTTGTTGTAAACTCTGATAATGTAATGTGATGTGATGTAAAGTAATAACAGGTATGATTCTTTGTTTTAAAGATTTATTCATTGATATTATATGTTGTTCCGCTACGATTGTGAGATTATGTTATTGTTTCTGTTGCTTCTTTTCTATCTTCTACCTCTTCCTTAACCCCAACGGTACGGTTTTCCGGCCTTCGATTGCTCGGTAGTTGATAGAGTGGACTTATTAATGTCAACTTTCGTGAATCAAAAATCGTAAACGTTACACCTTCTTTGAGACGTCCAAGCTCAGAGGTTATATAGTTGATAGTTATTAGTGAATATTTCCAATTTGATAATGTGGCATGCTAAGTGTTGCACATTGGTTGATCGAAGCATGGCTTTTGTGCAAAGCGTAGCTTTGTGGGATGAGACTTCATCGAACCTCACACCCTGGGAAATGGTTGAAATAGGAAGGATGCAACGAGGATATGTGGTTCAGGACCCTAATGGTATGTGCATTTCCTAATGGATAAAAGTGGTATGATGGTATGGAGCCCAGATTTTTACTTATGTGGTTTTTGGAATTTGAGGCATCTCGGTAAATGTCGGTTATGACTGGGGGTGGCATACTCGTGACAGTTAGTTACCTAGTTATAGAGGTAGTCCGGCCTTGTGTTGGCAGAGATCCGGTTAGGTTCTCGGGACGTCCCTCCAGAGGTGTACCCATTCGAATAAAGGAAGTTCCTTAGCCTTGGCCATTTGTTGGAAATCCAAACGAAACAATATAAGCCCTTTACGATATCAGCTGTAGAACCTACCATTTAACATGGTTGCTATAGTAGGCATACTATAATGGCGCGTATGCTCGCTAAGATTAATATTATACTTGCGAAAAGGTTTTCCACACTATGCACTAAAAATAGTATCAAAAGGATTTTCGCTTACCAAGCATGTTTGACTACTATAACGATAAACCTTCCCCATGTGTGCGATTGCATTTGAGTGTGTGCCATGAGAACTTATGGCAGTTTAATTTTCCAAAATCATGAACGGATTTTTGGCACAAATAACTTTCTTAAGTTCCCACTCAGTCCGATGACTGACAAAGAGTTTATTGTTCCCTTTGCTAAACTCTGGGTGCCCCTAATTTTCCACACGGGCAGCCTAGAGTCAGGTTATCAGTAGGTTCTGGAGCTAAGTTGGGAGGTAGATGTGGATTTGGAAGTCTATGAAGCTTTTGGTTTTGAACTTTTTGGTTTGGACTTTGAAGCTTTGGAAATGAAGATGCAGTATGTTGGACTCTCTTGGAAGACCAAGTCGATGTTATTTTTTTGCGCTTTTGTTGTATTCCATTGTTGTGTAATATATAGGGCTCTGATGGTGATGGACACTTGTTGTAAGAATGTTGTAATCCATGACGTGAATGAAAGTTATTTTGTTTCCATTGTGTTGTTATTATCTAATGTGTT
The DNA here is from genome assembly GCA_030765085.1 of Allium cepa. Classification (NCBI taxonomy): domain Eukaryota; kingdom Viridiplantae; phylum Streptophyta; class Magnoliopsida; order Asparagales; family Amaryllidaceae; genus Allium; species Allium cepa. Next base: position 600,797,744 of record CM060945.1, on the reverse strand, counting down.
ATGACTCCAGCGATCCGGACTCCAACGTTTGGATCACTGGCACTTGAATACAGGCGATGTATTGGATGCCGATTTTTGAAGGTTGAAAGCCCGGGAAATCCCACGTTTGGAGCTCGAAGACGAGCTAGATGGCAGAGATGTATTGATTATATTCTGTTGTGAAGTATAGATTGTATAGTCGGTAATTAAGGACAAGTTATTATAACTCTCCAGATGTATTTGTTGATGGTTGTACTCTGATATCTTCAATATATATATATATATATATACACACACATCTACAGCTTTTCTTGTATAAATGATGTTATTTGTATATTATATTTTGTTCCGCGCGATTGCGATGTGCTGTTGTTTTCTATTTTCTTCTTCGATCTCATTTTCTTCTAAACCCTAACAGTCTTGGATTTTCGGCACTCGGTTGCTTGGCACATTATATAGTGGGCGTATTATTATTGATTTTTGGATTCGAAAATCTTCGGATCGTTACACCGCGGCTGGGATCAACAACCGCCCACAAAGCCAAGATCAAAAGGGACTCTAGATAGTGATGATCTTACCCTAATTGGGTGCCACTCAGCCTTGCTGCACCTCTTCTATTTTAGCCATTCCGAGTTGATGAGGCCTGAGGCTATGCGTTACCTTTTTAGAACACATTCACTTATAATGCTCGTCGTCCTCCAATGACGATGGTCAGATAGCATTCGTCCATACAAGTTGCCATGGGTCTACAAAAACTGAATCACCATCTTCATCATCTTCATGGTCTTCATTCCCTACGTCCAAACCAAAACGAAGTTGTTTTAGGATAATTACATCTGATCCCGGTCCCTTCGAAAGCACATTGCCTAATATTGATAGTCGGTTATTTAACTATCAAATTAAACAATCATTCAACCAATTATTTTATTTCCCCTGAAAAGTCTCGGTCTTATTAAATTTAGATTTTAAATAAATTAAGTCACTTTATCCAAAATATACACTTAGAGCGTTTAAAATAAAACTACTTAAATTACTTTATTCAAAACAATTAACGTATTTTATATGTCGAAATAAAGCAAAGCAGTTTATAGTAGTAGAGAACACAAGATTTATAGTGGTTCGGCCAAAAGCTGGGCCTACATCCACTTTATAGCTTTTCATTATTCACTTGCTTTACAATTGCTTTCAATACAAGAATCATATATTCGTAATTCTTTTACAACATTTCAGCAAAGCTTTTAAGTAAAATATGGACGCAAATGATTGATGTTCCAAGCTCTTGGAATTGGATCTCCTTCGACAGTTGTGAGTTTGAATGTGCCATCAAGAAGTTTCATGCCTATGACATATGGCCCCTCCCAGTTTGGCCCAAGCACTCCTATGGCTGTCATAATTCTCTTCATGACTAGGTCCCCAACTTCAAAGCTGCGCTGACGAACTTTGGAATTGAAGTGCCTGGCTATCCTTTGCTGATGAGCTGCAATTCTAAGCCTAGCCTCTTCTCTTCTTTCACCAAGGAGGTCAAGCGCTTCCAGTGGCAGTTTTTCATTCTCATCTTGATCAAAATGGATCCTTCTGTGTGAGGGGACTTCAGTTTCCACTGGAATCATCGCTTCTGATCTGTATGCCAATGAAAATGGAGTATGCCCAGTCGCACTTTTGTGGGTAGTTCTGTATGCCCATAGTGCAAGCGGTAACTTATCGACCCAACCACATTTTGCTTTTTCCAGCTACTTTTTGATGGTTGATTTGATGATTTTGTTTACTGCTTCCACTTGCCCGTTTGCCTGCGGATGAGCCACTACTGAGAAGCTTTTTCGGATCTTGAACCGTTTGCAGAAATCTTGGAACTCCTCACTTTCAAACTGGGTACCATTGTCTGTGATTATCTTCTGAGGCACACCATACCTGCAAATGATATTTTTAGTCACAAAACTTATCATTTTCTTAGAGGTAATAGTAGCCAATGGTTCGGCTTCAGCCCGTTTAGTGAAATAATCAACAACAACGATAGCATATTTAGTCCCCGATTTGGCAATCGGAAAAGGCCCAATGAGATCTATTCCCTAGATGGCAAACGGCCATGGACTGACCATTTGTGTTAGCTCAGTGGACGGTGCTCTAGGAATTTTGGCAAATCTTTGGCATTTATCACACTTTCGGGAATAGTTAGCAGCATCTTGATTAATTTCTGGCCAAAACTATCCATAACGGAGGATTTTCTTTGCTAAAGTTTGACTACCTGTATGATCCCCACATTCCCTTCCGTGTACTTCAGTCAGAATTGTCTTAGCTTCTTCCTTTGTCACGCATCGGAGTAATGGCATTGAAAATCGCCGTCTGTACAAATGACCATCTTGAACTATATATCTGGAGGCTTTCCTTATCAGCTTCTGTCGTTCTTTTGAATTTTCTGGCAAAGAACCATTGAGAAAATATTCAAATATCGGAGTCATCCATGATTCTTGCTCTTGGGATACATTCATAATCCAATCAACATCCATTTCATCTGTGCTTGGAGCTGACAAGACTTCGACGGGAACTAATCCCAATAGCCGAGCTTCATCAATACTTGAATACTTTGCGAGAGAATCCACCTTCATGTTCTCTTCTCGGGGTATATGGTTTGTTGAATAACGGTCAAAATCTTGAAGAAACTCCCAGGCTTTTGATAAATAGGCGGGTAGATTCCCTCCTTTAGCTTGAAATTCCTTCTTGACTTGGCAGACAATAAGTTGAGAATCACTGAAGATCTGCAATGCCTTGATGTTTAGTTCTTTAGCGATCCTTAAACTGGCGATGAGAGCTTCATATTCTGCTTCATTATATGTCGAAGGAAATTCTAGTCTCAGTGCATAACATAGTGATTGCCCTTCTGGTGTTTCAAGGACAACCCCTGCTCCGGAATAGTAATCATTCCTTACGCCATCGACATTCAATTTCCATTGGATTGGGACGTTATCAGTGGCTTCTTCCTCACTATCACCTTTATCTGTACATTCTGCGATGAAATCTGCTAAAGCTTGTCCATTGATTGCTTTTCGGGGATGATAAGTGATGACATATTGGCTGAGTTCAATATTCCATTTCAAAAGACGGCCCGAAGTCTCAGGACGGAATAGGACTTGCTTTAGAGGTTGGTTAGTGAGGACTTTGATGGGATGAGCTTGGAAATACGGCCTCAATTTTCTTGATGCGATCAACTAGAACTCTGCTCACAGTAGCTGGCCCAATACCAGCGGATATGACCAAAGGATCTATGGTAGGAGCCTCGATACCCAAAGAATCTGTGGCACTGAATACAATATCATCTGTGGAAGTCTTTTGTTGCTTTAAAGGCGCATCATTTTCTAAAACAAAAACATTCTCTTCAGCTGGTACATGCCTCAAGGCCCGGGCATACCTTTCCATCTCGCCCCAGCTTTTGCCTGCTGGTTGAGGCCCTCCAGTTATTATATTGATGACAGGTCTTTCCGATTCATGTTCTACGGCCTTCTCACTTGAGCCCGGACGGAGAGCGGTAACTTGTTGTCCCTAAGTCGACGAGGCTGGGGCATTTCTATTCCTTTTCACATACTGCTGGAGCTTGTTTTCCTTCAAGAGTTGTTCAAATACCTCTTTCAACTGACGGCATTCGTTGGTGTCATGGCCGGGTTGGTTGTGGAACCGGCAGAACCTTCCACTTTTTTCCATCTTACTCCCAACTCTCATTTTAGGTGGTGTCGGATAACTGACATCATCCTTGGTCGCAAAGAAGATGTTCTCGGGGGTATCGGTCAAGGGTCCGAAATTGAAAGGACGGCCTTTCTTAGCGTCTCCTTGTTTCTGTCCACCATCATTTCCCCTTTTCTGAGTGTTAGGTTCTTTCTTGTTCAAAGCAGCACCATTGTTCCTGGCTTCTACTGATACCACCTTAGCTGGTGTTTGGAGGCTCTCCAAACGCATGAATTCATCCGCTTTCTTGTAGAATTTGTCAAGTGAGTTTGGTTCTTTCATTTTCAACCATTTCCCAAATTCACTCAATTTGTCAATCGCCCTCATCAAGTATGTTAGGACCATGCGTGGCTCAGCATTATCTACCTCAGTCAATGCTATGTTAAAACGATTCAAAAATGATCTGATGGATTCTCCTGGATTTTGCTCTAGACTTGACAGCGACATTATACCCTTTTCTTTTGAAGCATACAATTGAAATTGCTCCTTGAATTTCCTGGCCAAATCGGAGAACTGATCAATGGACCTGACCGGCAGCTTTGTAAACCACAATAGAGCCACACCTTCCAGATATACCGGGAAATATCGACATTTGATTTCATCAGACGCTCTGTCACCCGTCATATGCCAGTCGTACTTATACAGAAACTCGTTAGGATCACTCGTCCCCTTGTAAGCCGGAATAGTAGGAGGAACGAATTTTCTTGGGAATTCTGCCTTCAAGATTTTCTCAGTAAACGGAGTTTTTCTTGGAGCAAAACCCCATTCTTTCTCATCTTCATCCCTTCGTATACTTTCCTTCATGATCTCACGAACCATGCCGGAGAAATATTCTTCATCATTTAAGGGCTCTGGAGGGCAAACATCAGCCATTCTCTCTGAATTCTCTCTTGACAACCGTTCATGGAGGGTCGGCTGCGGTGCTGATCCACCAGCCTGGAGAAGTGTCTTTTCCACAGGGTCTGCGGCTCTTTGAGAAACGTTCCCTCCTTCAACATCTTGAACCCCCGCAGTAGGGTTTCCATCATTATTAACCGGTTGAAGGTTAGCCCGAAGTAGATCATTCAACTTACTTAAGATCAGGGCATTCTGGGCATTCTAAGCCTCCAACTGTGCATTCTGGGCATCCAATTGTTGATTCAATCCCAAAACTACAGCGTCCAATTCTGCTTCTGTAACTCCAACAGTTGGAGCTGCTTGACTTAAAGGAGGAGAGGTAGCGGTATTCTCTTGAACATTGTCGGATCTCACAGAACTCCGTTTTCTCCCAGGAGCCATTATTTCCAATAAACTTCTGGTTTTAAAAGAAATCCTTTCCACGAACCACTTCGGAGCAATGATGGAAGTATCCTGAGTTAAGTTCTCAGTGAAAGCACCAAAAATGTTAACGCTTAAAATCGAAATCTAACACCCCGGTGTGTGAAATGTGAATGTGAAAGCACCACCCGATGGTTCGGGAACAGAATATCAGCTAAGATAACAGAAAATACAGTAAGAGACAGCGAATTTATAGTGGTTCAGCTTAAGGAGTAGCCTACGTCCACTTTAAGTATCTTTATTACTGATCTTGTTACAAAACGATACAATGCTCTTCAAGTACAAATCACTTTAGTTACAAAACACTTTGAGCAAGTAGCTTAAGCTTCGATGTAGATGAAAGTCTTCGAATCCATGTCGGATGTGCGAAAGTCTTTCATAGTGACTTGTAGTGTTCTTCGAAACTTCAAGTATAGAGTTGGTTTAGAAACTGGCAGAGTGTCGGCACTTGAAGAGATTGTCCAAAAGTCCCCTTCATGCTTGAGGTAGGTTGGTATTTATAGGGAAATTTCCCCCTTGGGTCGTAAGTCGTGATCGACTTATGGTAGGTCGTGGCCGACTTATTTGGCCAAGCCCCATGATTTCACAAAGGTTCACTTGTATAAGTCCTAAGTCATGTACGAGTTAAGGGGCCACCATGTTAAGTAAGGAGCAGCGCTTCATTCGCTAAGTCACCCATGACACATGCTAGGTCGTAAGTCGCGGATAGCTTTAAGTCGTTAACTCATTTCCTTCTTAAGTCATGCCATCTCTTGAATCGTTAAGTCATCTTGTCCTTGAGCCATGGACTTCCTCAAGTCGTAGACTGTATACTCCCTTAAGTCGTAGAAACCTTAAGTCGTGGATGCCTTAGGTCGTGAAGCATCCCTTCTCTTTTAAACCGTTAGGTCGTAGACTTTTCTATGTCGTAAGTCACCAAGTCCTTCAACTCGTTAAACCATTAGGTCGTCCATACCTTGAGTCGTAGGTCGTGAAGTACTCTGAGTCGGCAACTTCCTTAAGGTATTGAGTCGGTCTATTCTCTTAGGGCAGTTAAGTCGGCAAGCTGTTGGGTCGGCATCCTTTTAAGTCGCTGAGTTTCCTTAAGTCGGTAGGTCGTGCCACCAGCTAAGTCGCGAAGCCGTTATACTTTTTAGGTTGTTAAGCCCTTAAACGGTTAAGTCGTCAGTCCCTTAAGTCGTCCAACCTCTTGACTCGTTGAGTCGTGCATCTTTTAACTCGTTAGGTTGATAACATACTGAGTCGCTTGTCCATTGATTCGCCGCCCACCTTGAGTCGTTTGCTTATTGAGTCGTTGACCATAGGAGTTAACATTTGCCCCTCGAAGTACACACCTAATTCGTAGGTCGTGTACTTCGATCTAATCCCTAAGTCGTGGACGACTCAGGGAGCTGGTTAACTCGTTTGACCATCCATCTTCTTCCCTGCCTCCTATATAAGCCGTTAAGTCGCTTCTCTATTTTTACTTCGTTGCTTGTCTTCTTTCCGCCATTGTTGCATCCGAGCTCCCAAAGGCGACTTCAATCCGATCAATCACCAATTTTCCTTAATATTACATCCTCGATCAACAGATTTAGGTAACTTCAGTCAGCTGTCCATCGTGTTTACCACCAACTCTTCGTAACCATTTAGATATAGTTTTTGTTTCCATGCTGTGAGATTATGTTTCGATTCGTCTTCTGACCATTGCCGATCATTGACAATTGCCCTAGAAGATGAATCGGCTTAGGATCTTATGTAGTTATTTGGGAAGTGTTTGGATTTGTTTTCGGGTTTTGCTTAAGAAGATGATGGATTTTGTTGCTAATGGAAGATAACGGGTTGTTGGGTTGGAGAAGGATCAGTGGGTTGAGAAGAGATATCGTGAAGTTTCGCGACTTTGCCAATTTGCATAGTTTTCGAAGTGACTTACTTAAGATCCCCTACGACCTTAATTGCACCTTAACCATTTAGGTTGTGTTTGTTTCTGGACGAATTAAGACTTAGCTTCATTTGCACTTCATTTGCTCTGCCTTGATTTGAGACTTTATGACTTGGACTCTAGGTCGTGAACGACTTAGCCCTGAGTCACAGCCGAGCTACTATCTTTTAAGACGTGGAGGACTTAGCCCTGAGTCGCAGCCGAGCTACTATCTTTTAAGTCGTGGACGACTTAACTTTTAGGTCGTGGACGACTCATGACTTAGAGAACTTTTGGACTGTGACTCAATGACTTGAACAAAATTTGAAAACTTAGAGATGTTGACAGAACTTGATTTTATTTCCAATTCGAGTTGCCAGGATAAACTGCTTGAACATTGAACTGTTACTTGAACTTTGAACTATTAAACTTTGCTTCATTCATTCATAGATCACTTTTGACTTGCAAGCTAACAATCTGTTCAATACATCATTTACAGAAAATCGGGACGAATATACTGCCACTGACTGCCCACGTCAAATGGCAGATTAGTTAACAACAGATAATCAACTTAAATAGATTGTGTGAACGAAGTGCTTTTAAATCATCAAATTCAAGTAAAGTATTAAAGCAACATTGAAATAGTCAACTGAAACTGCCCAGTTTGCACTAATACTATACCTGAACTTTAAATTAACAAGTCCTGAAATTTGGTAATCGATCAGTTGTCGACTAGTTTAATTCCAGTTATATTTACTTGTTATTTTTATTAGTTCTGCACAACACTTCACACTTTTAGGAAATGTGCACCTTCACATTTGAATATCACCTTCACATTTGAATATCCAGTTGCTTGTGCAGAATGACTTCTCAACAAGAAGAGATAACAGTCCAGACTGGAGAAGCCACTCTTATTCCGGCTCCCCTAGTTAATCCTCGAGAGAGAGCCTCTACCACTATATCATACAAAGTTTTTCTTCAGTTATGCATTCAGTTTGGCATTGCTGAAGTAGATGCCATTCTTCTTGAGAAAACTAACACTGTTGATGTGGCGCCTCCTGGCTTTGTAGCGGTTAACCGGCAAATGTGCCTGAGCGGGGCCATTCCCCCTTTCCACAACTTTCTCCAGAATCTTCTTCGTCAACTAGCCATCTCCCCATTCCAGCTACACCCCAATGGCTATGCCATTCTGATGGGGCTGTGTGTGCTATTTAGGAGAACATTTGATCATCTTCCAAGCTTCGACGAGATTTGCTTCTTATGCTTGTTTACCAGGACTAAGGATCAACCTTCTGTCACCGTCATGAGAAGCGCCCGAAATCGCAAATTGATCGTTGGCCTTCCCGACACTGCTCATGGGTTATTAACTCGGTTCTTCTTTGTCCGCTGCGCCCCGAGATTTTATGCTGTGTGGAGGGAAGGAAGTAAGATCATCTACCTTTACTTCTTCTATTCTCTGAGTTTTGCGAAGTCCGAATTGCCAAGTGTTAACTTCGTTTTTTCATTTCAGCACTCCCCCCTCCTTCTAGAGATCCTAGCCACAAGCCAACTCTGGAGAGGCTCATGGTTGTACGGGTTGAAGAGCGGGACATGAAATTTTTGTTGAACGACGAATTCCTCCACCAGTTCGGACTTCTTCACCCTTCTCGCTCCACTCAGCCTCATGAAGTCCCCGATTCTCCAGCGGAGGCACCAGATGTCTCAATCCCTGCTGAAGCGCTTATGGCAAAAGAGCCCTCTACTGAAACTTTACTGGTGAAGTGTCCCACACTTACCGATGTTGCGGGTCCGTCTAGCAAATTGGCACTTGCCCTAGTTATTGAGGAGGAAGAAACTCTTCGTTGCTCTGAAGATGCGGCCGATCTGGAAGCCGAAAAAGAAACTCCTACCAGGCATGGCGGCGATGATACTTTTGAGGGGCTAAGCGACCTGATCATAACTTCACATGAACTTTTTAAAGATGATGTCCCTAAAGCTTCTTCTCCTGTTGTCGAGGCGACATTCACTTTTCAGCAAATTTTGACGCCTGCCACTCAAGTCACTACCACCCGTGTGCCAAAGAGTGGTTTGTAGCCTGACGCGTTTAGTTTGCACACCACACACACATAGGATTTTCAGCACTTATTCGTACTTAACTTCTTTTCTCTGAAGATTTTTAAGACTTGTCTTTTTTTCAATTTCAGTTTCTCCGATGGGACGCAGCGGCTTTTATTACGATGACTTTCAGCGCTACGGGAGGCGTAATCAATATGACTATAGGCGCTACCTTCCCGTTTACAGAGAAACTGACGAGGAGAGAGCTGCTCGAAAGGCTCAGGAGAGGAGGGCTCAAGAAGAGCATTATGAGAGGAGAGAAAGGGAGAAGCACCATGATTCTTCCCAGAGAGGTGACGACTCTCGCAAAAGAAAGTCGCATGATGACCGGGGAAAAAGTCATATAGTTGAGGACCCAAGCAAGCGTGCTAGGCACGGTGAAAAGCGTGCATCTACAACTCCTGAAAAGGCCACTGCCCCTGTCTCACTTGACATCCCTTCTGGCTCTCCTACTCTCGGGAAGACAGACATTCAGACAGTAATCAACAGGACTAAATTCCAAATTGGACCAGGCCCGGCAACTCTGCAAAGCCGGTTCCCGCACTGGTGCCTAAAGGGAGTGCGGTTCGATCTTGACATGGTCCCTATTGACAAACAAGCAATGCTGCAAAATCCTGATGCTGTTAGACTTGATATCGAGTGGATGTCAGGGTGGAAAAAGCTTGTTGATGAGCTTCAAAGGGTCAACCGCGTGAATATAGAGGCCATGCTGACCATGGAAAATGATAAGGCCGAGTGGCAAAAAACTTTAAGCCAGCATGATACTGAGATGAGGAACATTGCTGATTACAACGAGAAGCTTGAAGCAGAGGTTGAGAAACTTAAACAAGAGCTTGCTACTTCTTCTACCTCATACACTCAAAAAGAAGAAGTACTTCAAAAGCAAGTTCGCGATGCTCACGCTGCTTAGCGACATGTTGAGGCACAACTTGAGGCTGAGCAGAAAACAACGGGAAGGTATCGTGCTGACGTTGCAGAGTTACGGGAGAAGGTCAACTCCCAGGATTTGGAGATTATGAGGGTAAAGGCCCAATTATCAAAGACCGAGAAGGAACGTGATGAAGCTATCGCTGGAAGGCAGGCTGCCGAACAGTCGCATGAGGCGACTAAAGCCAATGTCAACTCCACTTTATTTGACTTCTACGTGCATAGCGTTATGGGGCGTGGGAGCCTTTCATTCTTAGGACCGAAGTATGAGATTACCCTGGCCGAGGTTTGGGAGTCAATTCTTGACATGCTTGGAGGTACAGGCGCCGGCTATGCTGAAGCATCTCTTGTAGAACACTTTCTAGATGATGACGCCAGAGCTGCCCTTGCCCGGGGAAAAGAGCAGCTTGCTAAAGCACGAGCTGAAGTAGGGGAGCAGCACTTTGTGAAAGAAGCACCATTAACTGCTCCCGTCCCTCCTTCGGTTTCGGCCGATGTTGACATTACAGGCTCCGGTTCCCATTCTCCGTCCCCTGCCAAAGTTATAACAGAGATCATAAGCACGCAGGGTGGAGATGAAGGCGAAGAGAGCGCCGAAGCACAGGCTTATGAGTTTGACATTAGGAAGCCGACTTCTCTTGGTAACTCCACTGTTAATCTTGCCCAAGTGGACTGTTTGTTTGCTCCTCATGAGTGTTAACGCTAAAATTTGAACGCTAACGCCCCGGTGTGTAAAGTGTAGTTGTGAAAGCACCACCCGATGATTCGGGAACAGAGTATAAGAAGAAAACCACAGAAAAAGCAGTAAATAACAGCGATTTTATAGTGGTTCGGCTCAATAGTTTGCCTACGTCCACTCTGAATATCTTTATTGATGATTTCGTTACAAGTCGATACAATTCTTCCCAAGTACAATACACTTTGAATTACTAAACACTTTGAACGTGTAGCTTAAACTTTAATGTAAGTGAAGGTATTCAAATCCATGTCGGATGTATGAGATTACTTCTTGAAGTTGTTCATGGCGTTCTACATGTCTTGAAAGCTTTGAGTGTCGAGTTGGTTTGGAATGTAGTAGAGTATCGGTGCTTGGAGAGAATGAGCCAAAAGTCCTTTGAACGTTGGAGGTGGTCGCGTATTTATAGGTGTGATTCTGGGCAGCAGTTTTTCGCTCAAGTCATGAGTCGTGCACGACTCATGGAGAGTCGTAAGTCGCGCTCAACTCAAGGTTCAAGATTCAGCAGGCAGTGGAGTAAGTGAAGTGGTTCTGAGCTTTTCTTCGTTCATCTAGATACAAGTCCTAACTCGTTCGCGAGTTAAGAGGTCACAGTTTAAAGTGAGGCAGCACTAAAATCTTGGCTCTGCGGTTTAAGGTCGTGTACGGCTTAAACTAGGTCGTAAGTCGTCGACGAGTCATCTTATTACGGCATGGTAACTTGTTCTCTAAGTCTTAGGTCGTAATGTCTTTAAGTCGTGGACTTTCTTAAGTCGTGATATTCCCTAAGTCGCTTAGGTCTTAATCCTGTTAGGTCGGTAGCTCCTCAACTCGTAAGCTTTTAACTCGCAGGCTCTTTAGCTCGTAGACTCCTTAACTCGTGTACCTCCCTTGAGACATGACATATCTTAAGTCGCAGAGGCCTTAAGTCGCAGATTTCTCTGAGTTGTGAGTCGCTTTGTTTGCCTAAGTCGTTGACGACTCATGCTAGGTCGTAAGTCATAGACAGCTTTAGGTCGTTAACTTATTTCCCTCTTGAGTCAGGCCATCTCTTAAGTCGTAGATTTCCTTAAGTCGTAGACTTCTTGGTCCCTTTCAATTCTTAAGTGGTCTGGACCTTAACTCTTTAACTCGTCTAGACCCTAAGTCGTGTACCCTCCTTGATCCATTGAGTTGCTGTTTCCCTCGAGTCGTTGAGTCGGCCATTTCTTTAACACGTTAAACCGTTAAGTCGTACCATTCATAAGTCGTAGATCGTCCATAACTTGAGTCCTTAACTTGTTAAGTCGCAGAGTGCTTTTAACTGTTAGATCATGGTGGCCTCAAGTCATAAGTCGTTGTCTTAATGGGGTTAACATTTGCCCCTCGAAGCACACACCTAAGTCGTAGGTCGTGTGCTTCGACTTTCCTTAATTCGCTTGTGCCGTTTCAAGTTCCGCTGTCTTGGTGTATAAAAGGCTTGAGTCGTTTCTCTTATTTCTTTCTGCTCACTATCAATCTCCTAAGTCGTATCCGCCATTAATATCTCTCCAAGCTTCCTGTCGTGTTCGCCATCAGCATTTCTCCGAGCTTCCTACGGCGATCCTGACTTGATTTACTTCCAACCATCTCCAGTTTCATATCACGTGAGCAATTTTCCCCATTTTCCAATCGCCGATTATCATTGTCAATCTTTGAACCCCGTCTTCCGTATCTGATTCCCCCTTTAATTGTGCGAGTATTGTTGTATTGGTCGTCGAAGAACTCGAAATTTGTTTGATTTGACTTAAGACGACTCGTGATTTGCGACGATTCGGTGGTGTGGCAGAACTGGGGTTGTTGTCGATTGAGAGATTATCGGGCTAACGGGTTAAGTGTTAGAAGGTTAACGGGTTAGGTGAGATGTTGTGAGATTTTCACAACTCTGCCGATTTGCACAATTCTCGAAGTAACTGACTTAAGATCCCTTACGACCTTAATTACGCACGACTTAACCCTTCAGGTTGTGTTTGTTTCTGGACGACTTAAGACTTAGCTTCATTTGTACTCCATTGCTTTGTCTTGATTTGAGATTTTCATGACTTGGCCTTAGGGTTGTGAACAATTTAGTCCTGAGTCGTAGCCGAGTTAAGACCTCGAGAGATCCACTCCATTTCAAACCGAAGCCTTTTCTTCTCAACACGTCTTGCGGCTTATAGGAACAACGATTCAATGAGCCAACGACTTAACTTGCATGAAGTCTTGTAAGTCGTGGGCGACTAAACCTTTAGATCGTGGACGACTCAGCACTTAGACAATCTTTTACGGCCGAATTATTTCCTTTAGCCTAAGCCAATTTCATCCCTCTGTTAGGTTGTGAACGACTTAGGGCTTAGAGGATTTTTGGACTGTGACTAAATGGCTTCAACAAAAATTTGAAAACTTCAAGATGTCGTCAAAACTTGATTGTACTTCCAATTTGAATTGCCAGAATATACTGCTTGAACTTTGTTGCGTTTCTTTACAGATTATTCTAACTTTAACGCTATCAACCTATTAAACACAACACTTGCAGAAAAATGGGACAAATATACTGCCATCGACTGCCCACGTCAAATGACAGATTGGTTAATAACAGATAATTAACTCAAATAAATTGTGTGAACGAAGTGCTTTCATCAATTTCAAGTAAAATATTAAAGCAACACTGAAATAGTCAATTGAAACTGACCAGCCTGCACTAATATTATACTTGAACTTTATATTTACTTGCTATTTTTATTAGTTTTGCACGACACTTCACACTTTTAGGAAACGTGCACCTTCACATTTGAATATCCAGTTGCTTGAGTAGAATGACTTCTCAGAAAGAAGATACAACAGTTCAAGTTGGAGAGGCAGTTGTTATTCCGGCTTCACTAGTCAATCCTCCGGAAAGAGCCCCCACCACCTTATCGTACAAAGTTTTTCGTCAGTTGTGTGGTCAGTTTGGCATTGCTGAAGCAGACGCCATTTTCCTTGAAAAAGGTTACACCGCTGATGTGGCGCCTACTGGCTTCGTAGCGGTTAATCGGCAAATGTGCGTAAGCAGGGCCATTCCCCCTATCAACAACTTTCTCCAGAATCTACTTCTTCGGTTAGCTATCTCCCCATTCCAGCTACACCCTAATGGCTATGCCATTCTAATGGGGTTGTGCGTGCTATTTAGGAGAACATTTGACAGGCTTCCAAGCTTTGACGAGATCTGCTTCCTATGCTCCTTTACTAGGACTAAGGATCATCCTTCTATTATCGTTGTGAGAAGCGCACGAAATCGTAAATTGATCGTTGGACTCCCTAATACTGCCCATGGGTTCTTAACTCAATTCTTCTATATCCGTTGCCCCCCGGGGTTTTATGCTGTGTGGAGAGAAGGAAGTAAGATCATCTACCTTTACCTCCTCTATATTCTGAGTCTTTTGAAGTTCGAATTGCCAAGTGTTAACTTCATCATCATTTCTTTTTCTTTTTTTCAACGCTTCCCCCTCCTTGTAGAGATCCCAGTCACAAGCCAACTCTGGAGAGGCTTGTAGCGGTACCGGTTGAAGAGCGGGATATGAAATTTTTGTTGAACGATGAATTCCTTCACCAGTTCGGACTTCTTCACCCTTCTCACTCCACACACCCCTACGAGGTTCCAGACTCCCCACCTAAAGCATCAGATGCCCCGGTTTCTACAGACACATCCATACCAAAAGGACCTGCTCCCGAGGCTTCGCTAGTGAAGTGCTCCAATTCTGTTGATGTTGCGGGGACATCTGTCGAACTTGCCCCGGTTATTGAGGAAGAAGAGCCTCAGGGATCTCCCCGACTGTCACAGAAATCTGGCGAAGAAGCCGAGAAAACTAGCCTTGTCAAGCACAGCAGGGACGATACTTTCGAAGGGCTGAGCGACCTCTTTGCCACCTCGCAAGAGATCTTTAAAGATGATCCTATCACTACCGGGGTTTCTTCTTCAGTAGTTGAAGCGACTTCTATCCTGCAACAGACTCTGTCAACTCAAGAGTTGACGCTAACTATTACACCCACTTCTCAATTAAAGAGTGGTTCATAGTTTGATGCGCGTAGTTTGCACATCACAAACACTTAGAATTTTTTCGGCACTTTTATGCTTCTGACTTTTTGTACTTTGAAGAATTCTAAAATCAAGCTCTTTTTTATTTCAGATCCTCCGATGGGGCGCAGCGGATCCTACTATGATGATTTCCAGCGCTACGGGAGGCGTAGCTAATATGATTACAGTCGTTACCTCCCCTCTTACAGAGAATCTGATGAAGAAAGAGCCGCTCGAAAGGCTCAAGAGAAGAGGGCTCAAGAGGAGCATTACGAAAGAAGAGAGAGGGAGGAGCGCCACGATTCTTCGTAGAGAGGCGACGATTCCCATAAAAGAAAATCCCATGATGACAGAGGAAAAAGTCATATGGTTGAAGATTCAAGCAAGCGAGCCCGACATGGTGAGAAGCACACCTCTACAACTCCTGAAAAGGTTACGGCCCCTGCCTCGCTTGACATTCCTTCCGGCTCTCCCGCTCTTGGGAAGACAGACATCCAAACAATAATTAGCAGGCCCAAATTCCAAGTCGGACCGTGTCCGGCCACTTTGCAAAGTCGGTTACCACAGTGGTGTCTGAATGGAGTAAGGTTTGACCTTGACTTGGTCCCCATTGACAAGTCTGCTATGTTACGAAACCTCGATGCCGTCAAACTTGATATTGAGAGGATGTCGAACTGGCAAAAACTTTTTGACGAGCTCCAAAGGGTTAATCGTGCAAACATAGAGGCCATGCTCACTGTGGAAAATGATAAAGCCAAATGGCAAAAGGTTCTTGAGCAACATGACACTGAGATGAGGAGCATTGCTTCTTACAATGAAGAGCTTGAAGCAAAAGTTGAAGAACTGAAACAAGAGCTTGCTGCTTCCTCTACTTCCTATTCTCAAAAAGAAGAAGTGCTCCTAAAACAAGTGAGAGATGCTCATGCCAGCCAAAGGGATGCCGAAGACAGGCTTGAAGTGCAAAAAAGAATTTGTGAGGGCTATGTTGCTGATATTGAAGAGCTTCGGAAGAAAAACAGCTCCCAAGAGGCGGAGATCCAAATGCTTAAGCTTCAACTTTCTAAAGCTAAAATGGAGCGTGATGAGGCCGTTGCCGGCAAAATTGCAGCTAAAGAATCTCATGAGGCAACGAGGACCAACATCATCTCAACATTATTTGATTTCTACCTGCATAGCGTCTTAGGGCGCGGTAGCCTCGCCTTTCTAGGCCCCAAGTATGAAATTACTCTGGCTGAAGTTTGGGAGGCCGCACTCGATATGCTTGGTGGTAATGGCGCTGGCTATGCTGAGTTAGCTCTTGAGGAGCATTATCTTGATGATGATGCTCGTGTCGCTCCCGCCAGGGGGAGAGAACAACTTGCAAAATTAAGGGCCGAAACAGCGGCAGGAGGAAAAATTATCTCAACTGCTCCGACTTAACCTTCTTCTTCAGCCGAAATTGATATCATCGGTTCCAGTTCCCACTCCCCGTCTCCTACTAAAGTTACCACCGAGATCACAAGCATACATGGTGGAGATGAAGGCGGCGAGAGTACCGAGGCACAGGATTACGAAGCTGACGTCAGGGAACCGACTTCTGCAGGTAATCCTACTGACAATCTTGCCCAAGTAGACTGCTCATATGTTTCTTACGAGCTTGATGGGCTTTTTGACTACTTCTTGAATCTCAGCGAACCTTTATCTCCTCTTTTTACAAACTTGAACTTTTTTCCTTCTGTAGAGAAAACATCGGGCATTGTTCAAGCTTCCCCACCTCCAATTATTCCTCCTCCATCTATTCAGGTGACTCCTCCTTCCGCCTCGCAACCGGGATCACAAGAGGAGCAAATAGAAGCTCTTCAAGACTTGGACGATCCCATTGCTTCACAAGAACACAAAGGAGAAGAAACTGAAGGGAGTGAGAAGACTCCAGAAGCAACTGGTTTCGATGATGAACCATTAGCTAAACTTCTTTCTCCAGGGAGTGGGACTTCCTCCAAGAAGAGAGGAAAGCATGGAGTTTCCAAGAAGAAGAAGAAGAAGGGATCCTTAACTGGCGAAGAAGAGACGGAAGAAAGTCCGACCGAGCCCCTTTCTCCTTCATCCCCTACCCTTACAAGCCGGCCTAAAAAGTTGGTTATTCGGCCGGGTGCGGGCTCAAAAGGTGGACGGAAGAAGAAATGATGGCTCTGGTTCTGTGGCTTTCATATCGCTTTTTGCCTTTTTTGCATGTACTGACCGGAAATTGTGCGGGTACCGGCCCCCGCTTTTCTTTTGCTTTCTACTTTGGAACCTGTACCTGTATAAAATTTTAATAGTGTTGAATAAAATGATTCTTTTTTCTTTGTACAAACTTCTGTCTGTATCTAAGAATGCAGTTATTATTCACTTTTATACAAGTTTCTTTGCATGATATTGCAGTGAGCTTGTGGTATATTGTTCGAGCGCAATTTTACCGATGTAGTTATACCATGTCGCCCCTATACCATAAGCTCATTGTAATATTTTATTTTATGAGGAACTTGCACTTTTATTTTCTAAAGAATAATTATTCCACGTTTGGAGGAATATTATTTCGTTAAAAAACAGAGTACAAATTCGTTTTTACGCTTCATCTTTTGAAGATATCACTTTTTCTTTTGTGCATGTGCACATTTTACCAAGTGAATTCTTTTATGCGATAAGGCGGGCCTCTGAAGGACATTTTGACTTCTTTCTGAGGAAGATTATTTCCCAAAATAGGTAAATTATTCTTCCTTTGAAATTCAAAGTGTGCCTTTGATGAGGATTTTCATTTCTTTGAAAAGTTGCACCTCTGAGGAAGGTTTTTTCACGTTTCAACGCCTGGAAGTTTTATTTCAATCTTGGAGAAACGTGTGCTTCCGAAGAGGTCTTTCTACTTTATTGTGCATCCGGGAGGAGGTCTTTTTGCTTTATTGTACCTCCAGGAGGAGGTCTTTTTGCTTTATTGTGCCTCCGGGAGGAGGTCTTTTCATTTCTGCCTCTGGGAAGAGGTCTTTTATTTATCTTTACTTTTAGGTTTTGCATTTCAGCTTTGGTGAAGTGAAACTCCGAAGAGCGGTTGTTGCACTTCAACTCTTGGTGAAATGTGCCTCCGAAGAGGGATTTTATTTGTTTTGCATTTCAACTCTGGCGAAGTGAAACTCCGAAGAGCGGTTGTTGCACCTCAACTCCTGGTGAAATGTGCCTCCGAAGTGGGATTTTATTTTGTTTTGCATTTCAACTCTGGTGAAGTGGAACTCCGAAGAACGGCTGTCGCACTTCAGCTCCTGGTGAAATGGGCCTCCGAAGAGGGCTTTTATTGCCTGGAAGTTACTCTCTCATGGTTGGAGGGTCATGACTCCTCCAATCTTTTTTGTTGAGTTGAGAACTTTCTTTTTTGCGGCGTATGCCTCATTAGAAGTCTTTATCCACCGAAGAGTTGTGCCTCCGAAGAGGGCTTGTGCCTCCGAAGAGGGCTTTAGTTGTTCCTTGTCTACTTGCTTATGCCTTTTCAGCGATGCTCTGTTTTGCTTTTCAAGCTCACACTCCCTTCTCTTACAAGTAGTTTGTTTAATCCAAAGAAGTGTACTTCATTATTAGGCAAGTTCACTAGAACGGGCATAAGCTTCTTAATTGGATGTTTGTTTGTCCAAACGATCTCAATTTATGAGCAATGGCCCATTTCGGGCGAAATCATTGGCCGTTCAATTGAAGCACTTCCTATCTAGGTTTTGAATTCGGGACTTTTGTGACTCGAAATTTGTTTGCTGAATGATAACCAGAATCACTTGGTCTTGTAATGTGCAAGTTTTATTTTCATTGTCTGCAAAAATTTAAATCGACATTTCAGCAATACATTTAATGTATTTTTCATATCGAAAATAAAGCAAACATGTAATAATAATAAGAAACACAAGATTTATAGTGGTTCGGCCAAGAATTTTGGCCTACATCCACTTTATAGTCTTTCATTATTCACTTGCATCGGTTTTACAATTGCTTTCAATTACAAGAATCATACATCCATAATTCTTTTTACAATATTTCAACAAAGCTATCAAGTAAAGTATGGACGCAAGTGATTGCTGTTCCAAGCCCTTGGAATTTGATCTCCTTCGATAGTAGCGAGTTTGAATGTGCCGTCAAGAAGCTTCTGACCTATGACATATGGTCCTTCCCAATTTAGCCCAAACACACCTGTCGCCGTCATGATTCTCTTCAGGACTAGATTTCCAATCTCAAAGCTGCGTTGGCGAACTTTGGAATTGAAATGTCTGGCTATCATTTGCTGATGAGCTGCGATTCTGAGCTCAGCCTCTTCTCTTTTTTCATCAAGGAGATCTAGTGCCTCAAGCTGTAGTTTTTCATTCTCTGCTTGATTGAAATGAATTCTTCTATGTGAAAGGTCCTCTGTTTCTACCGGAATCATTGCTTCTGACCCGTATGCCAATGAAAACGGAGTATGCCCAGTCGCAGTTTTGTGGGTAGTTCTGTATGCCCATAGTGCTAGTGGTAGCTTATCGACCCAACCACCTTTTGCTCTTTCGAGTTGCTTCTTGATGGTTGACTTGATAATTTTATTTACTGCTTCCACCTGCCCGTTTGCCTACGGATGAGCTACTGGTGAGAAGCTTTTTCGGATTTTGAATCGTTTGCAAAAATCTTGGAATTCTTCACTTTTGAACTGAGTACCATTGTTTGTAATTATCTTTTGAGGCACACCATACCTGCAAATGATACTTTTAGTCACAAAACTTATCATCTTTTTAGAGGTGATAGTAGCCAGTGGTTCAGCTTCTGCCCATTTAGTAAAATAATCTACAGCAACAATGGCATATTTGATCCCAGACTTGGTAGTTGGTAACGGTCCTACAAGGTCTATCCCCTATACTGCAAACGACCATGGACTGACCATCTGTGTGAGTTCAGTAGAAGGTGCTCTAGGAATTTTGGCGAATCTTTGGCATCTGTCACATTTTCGGGAATAGTCTACTGCATCTTGATTAATTTCTGGCCAAAAATATCTGTATCGGAGAATCTTCTTTGCTAAAGTTTGACCACCTAAATGATCACCACATTCACCAGCTAGGATTGTTTTGGACTCTTCCCTAGATACACATCGAAGTAACGGCATAGAGAATACCCGTTGTATAATTGGCCATCCTGGACTATATAGCGAGAGGCTTTCCTCAGTAGCTTCTGTCATTCTTTTGAATTTTCTGGTAAAGAGCCATTGAGCAGATACTCTGTTATTGGAGTCATCCATGATTCTTGCTCTTGAGACACGCTCATGATGCAATCAATATCCATCTCATCAATGCTTGGAGCCGACAGGACTTCCACTGGAGTCAACCCCGGAAATTGAGCTTGGCCTGTGCTAGAGTACTTTGCGAGAGAATCTGCTTTTGTGTTTTCTTCTCGAGGAATATGGCTTATCGTGTAATGATCGAAGTCACACAGGAGTTCCCAAGCCTTTAACAAGTAGGCAGGCAGATTTCCCCCTTTTGCTTGGAATTCCTTCTTGACTTGGCATACAATAAGCTGAGAATCACTGAAGATCTGTAATGCTTGGATGTTTAATTCTTTAGCAATTCTCAAGCCAGCGATAAGAGCTTCGTATTCTGCTTCATTGTTCGTTGAAGGAAATTCCAATCTCAGTGCATAGCATAATGACCGACCTTCATGGTTCTCAAGTACAACTCCGGCTCCAGAACAGTAGTCATTTCTCGCGCCATCAACATATAACTTCCATTGGATTGGGGAATCATCGATCGTTTCCTCCCCACTGTTACCCTTATCTGTGAATTCTATGATGAAATCCGCTAAAGCTTGTCCGTTGATTGCTTTTCGTGGATGATAAGTGATGTCATATTGACTGAGTTCAATGTTCCACTTTAGAAGACGACCCGAAGTCTCAGGGCGAAACAGGACTTGCTTTAAAGGTTGATCAGTGAGGACTCTGATAGGATGAGCTTGGAAATATTGCCTCAACTTCCTCGATGCAATCAGCAGGCAATAGGCGAGTTTTTCCAACTTGGAGTAATTCATCTCTGCCCCAGTGAGTCTTTTGTTGATATAGTAAACCGGATGTTGAATCCTCTTGTCTTCTCGTATCAGCGCTGCACTTAAAGCATGAGATGATACTGCTAAGTATATAAGAAGATCCTCACCATCGCCGGGCCTAGAAAGTATTGGAGGCGTTTCCATATGGCGAATCAATTCATCAAAGGCTTTTTGGCATTTGGGAGTCCAATCAAAGTTTTTCTTTCCTTTCTTTAGAGCGTCAAAGAATGGGATGCATTTATCAGTGGCTTTGGAAATGAACCGACTCAATGCGGCGACTTTTCCGTTAAGACTTTGCAATTCCTTCTTCGTTCTAGGAGCTTTGACTTCTTTTAAGGCGGTAATTTGAGCTGGACTAGCTTCAATGCCCCTAGCGCTCACGATGAAACCTAAGAACTTTCCGGACTCCACTCCAAATGAACATTTTAAAGGGTTAAGCTTCATTCCGTATTTTCGGAGGACTGCGAACATGTCTGCTAAGTGTTCTATGTGATCCACTGCTTTCTTAGACTTTACTAACATGTCGTCGACGTAGACTTCCATAGTCTTGCCCAATTGTGGTTTGAACATAGCATTAACAAGTCTTTGGTAGGTTGCCCCCGCATTCTTCAGCCCGAAGGGCATAACTCTGTAGCAGTAAAGACCAACATCGGTGATAAACCTCGCGTCCTCCTGATCTGGCTCATGCATCATGATCTGGTTATATCCGGAGTAGGCATCCATAAAAGATAACAATTCATGTCCCGCTGTTCCATCTACCAGTTGATCGATCCTGGGTAATGGGAAGCAGTCTTTGGGGCAGGCCTTGTTTAGATCTGAAAAATCGATGCACACTCTACATTTTCCGTTGGCTTTCTTAACCAGCACTGGATTTGAAACCCAATTCGGATAGGTTGATTCTTTGATAAAGTTATTCTCCATGAGCCGATCAACTTCTTCTTTTAACGTTGCTGACCTTTCTGACCTTGAGTTCTCCTTTTCTGTTTCACAGGTGTAAATTTTGGATCAATATTCAGAGCGTGTACTGCTACTTCTGGGGATATTCCGCACATATCGGCATGAGTCCAAGCAAAAACATCCAAATTTGCTTTTAAAAAAGATATTAAGATATGCTGAATTGACACATTAAGTTGTGAACCCACATTCAACACCTTGTTTGGGTCCTTCGGGTCAACAGGTACTGGTACTGTCGTTTCCACTGGTACCACTCTATTCTCCCCTGCACTGGCTTTTCTAGGATCCATCTCTTTTCGTGCTCCGCTGTGCTCGCCAGTGCAGGGTCCGCCCTGTAATTGCTACAAGGCTGGTTCTTTGATACGGACTGGGGTTGCCGCATCCTTTCCCATTTCTCTTTTCCTTGCTTCTCGCAGCTCTGTCAGATAACACTCTCGCCCGGCATTTTGATCCCCTTTTATAACTCCTACTCCATTGTCTGTGGGGAATTTAATGGTGAGGCACCATGGGGCCAGAACAGCTTTGAACGCTGCAAGAGTTGGAGGGCCAAGGAAAGCATTATAAGCGGAAAATTCGTCAACAACCACAAAAGTTTGCTTGCGGACTACTTTTCTTTCTCCCTCTCCGAGTTCTACAAGCAAATCAATGGTTCCTATTGGCGGCTTTGGCTCTCCAGTGAAGCCAGCGATTTTTTGTGACGAGGCTTGCACATCAGCCATAGGGATCTTCATTTGGTCGAATGTTTTCTTGAAGAGGATATTACAGGATGCGCCACAATCAATGAGAACTCTTCTAACAATAGCTGGCCTGATACCAGCCGAGATGACTAAGGGATCCAAGGTAGGAGCTTCAACACCTGTGGAACCCTGGCTCTGAACACAATATCATCATTGAAAGTTCTTTGTTGTTTCAGGGGCGTAGCATCTTCCAAAACAAAGACATCTTCTTCGGCCGGTGCATATTTCAAAGCCCGGGTGTACCTTTCCATCTCACCCCAGCTCCTGCCTGCTGGGTGAGGTCCTCCCGTAATGACATTGATAACAGGCCTTCTGGATTCATGCCCTGCAGCCTTCTCACTTGTCCTGGGTTGATGAACAGGAGCTCGTTGCCCCTGACTAGACGAAGCAGGATTGCAGCTACTCTTTTCCACAAATTGCTGCAGCTTGTTTTCCCTTATCAACTCTTCAATCAAATTTTCAATTGGCGGCATTCATCGGTATCATGACCGGGTTGATTATGGAAGCGGCAAAACATCCCGCTTTGTACAGCTTTTTTCCCGTTTCTCAGAACGGGAGGTTTAGGATAATCAACAGAATCTTTAGTGCCAAGGTAAATATGCTCCGCGTATCTGATAAAGGAGTATATTCCAATGGCTTAAAGAAACGAGGCTTCTTCAGATTTTTCTGTTTCTTCCCATCGTTATTTTCCCTTTTCTGTCCTACAGATTCATTCTTGCGTGGAGCAGCAACGTTATCTTCAGCTTTTTCCAATAATGCCTTTGCCGGTACAGGACGGCTTTCCAGGCGTATGAACTCATCTGCTTTCTTGTAGAAATTTTCAAGGGAATTTGGTTCCTTCATGTTAAGACATTTTCCAAATTCGCTCGACTTGTCGATGGCCCTCATCAGATAGGTCAAGATCATCCGTGGTTCTGCATTGTCTACCTCGGCCAGCACTATATTAAAGCGATTCAAGAAAGATCTGATAGTTTTCCCTGGATTCTGATCTAAACTTGACAACGACATGATATCTTTGGCTTTTGAAGCATATAGTCTGAACTGCTCCTTGAATTTCCGAGTTAGGTCAGAAAACTGATCTATAGACCGAATTGGTAGCTTGGTGAACCAAAGCAGAGCTACACCTTCCAAATATACAGGAAAATATCGATACTTTATTTCATCAGAAGCTCTGGCACCTGTCATGTGCCAATCATACTTATACAAGAATTCGTTCGGATCACTTGTTCCCTTGTAAGCTGGAATAGTTGGAGGGACGAACTTCCTTGGGAACTCAGCCTTTAAGATCCTTTCGGTAAACGGGGTTTTACTTGGAGCGAAACCCCATTCCTTCTCGTCTTCATTCCTTTGCATGCTCTCTTTCATGATTTTTCGAACCATTTCAGAAACATACCCCTCATCATTTCGAGCTTTAGATCCACCAACTTCAGGAAATGTTTGCTCAAAGGGGCTGGCAGCCCTCTTAGGAATGTTTCTTTCTTCAGCATTATGAATGTTGCCAGCAAAGTTCCTTTCATTACCCGTTGGTTGACGGTTTACCCCAAGCAAATCGTTCAACTTATTCAAAATTAGGGCATTTTGGGCATTCTGAGCCTCCAATTGTGCACTTTGGGCATTTATCTGCTGGTTCAGCCCTAAGATTACAGCATCCAACTCCGCTTTTGTAACCCCAACAGGTGGAGTGGCTTGATTAGGTGCTGGGGAAGCGGAGGTTCACTCTTGAACATTTCCAGATCTAACAGATCTACTCCTTCTCCCCAGAGCCATGATTTCAGATAAACTTCTAGTCTTCAGAGAGATTACTTCAACAAACTTTCGTGGAGCAATGATGATAATTCGCCTGAGTTCAGTTCTCAGTGAAAGCGCCAAAAATGTTAACGCTAAAATTTGAACGCTAACATCCCGGTGTGTAAAGTGTAGTTGTGAAAGCACCACCCGATGATTCGGGAACAGAGTATAAGCAGAAAACCACAGAAAAAGCAGTAAATAACAGCGATTTTATAGTGGTTCGGCTCAATAGTTTGCCTACGTCCACTCTGAATATCTTTATTGATGATTTCGTTACAAGTCGATACAATTCTTCCCAAGTACAATACACTTTGAATTACTAAACACTTCGAACGTGTAGCTTAAACTTCAATGTAAGTGAAGGTCTTCAAATCCATGTCGGGTGTATGAGATTCCTTCTTGAAGTTGTTCATGGCGTTCTACGTGTCTTGAAAGCTTTGAGTGTCGAGTTGGTTTGGAATGTAGTAGAGTATCGGTGCTTGGAGAGAATGAGCCAAAATTCCTTTGAACGTTGGAGGTGGTCGTGTATTTATAGGTGTGATTCTGGGCAGCAGTTTTTCGCTCAAGTCATGAGTCGTGCACGACTCATGGAGAGTCGTAAGTCGCGCTTGACTCAAGGTTCAAGAGTCAGCAGACAGTGGAGTAAGTGAAGTGGTTCTGAGCTTTTCTTCGTTCATATGGATACAAGTCCTAACTCGTTCGCGAGTTAAGAGGTCACGGTTTAAAGTGAGGCAGCACTAAAATCTTGGCTCTGCAGTTTTAGGTCGTGTACGACTTAAACTTGGTCGTAAGTCGTCGACGAGTCATCTTATTACGGCATGGTATTGAACTTGTTCTCTAATTCTTAGGTCGTAACGTCTTTAAGTCGTGGACTTTCTTAAGTCGTGACATTCCCTAAGTCGCTTAGGTCTTAATCCTGTTAGGTCGTTAGCTCCTCAACTCGTAAGCTTTTAACTCGCAGGCTCTTTAGCTCGTAGACTCCTTAACTCGTGTACCTCCCCTGAGATATGACATATCTTAAGTCGCAGAGGCCTTAAGTCGCAGATTTCTCTGAGTTGTGATTCGCTTTGTTTGCCTAAGTCATTTACGACTCATGCTAGGTCGTAAGTCATAGACAGCTTTAGGTCGTTAACTTATTTCCCTCTTGAGTCAGGCCATCTCTTAAGTCGTAGATTTCCTTAAGTAGTAGACTTCTTGGTCCGTTTCAATTCTTAAGTGGTCTGGACCTTAACTCGTTAACTCATCCAGACCCTAAGTCGTGTACCCTCCTTGATCCATTGATTTGCTGTTTCCCTCGAGTCATTGAGTCGGCCATTTCTTTAACACGTTAAACCGTTAAGTCGTACCATTCATAAGTCGTAGATCGTCCATAACTTGAGTCCTTAACTTGTTAAGTCCCAAGTGGGCTTTTCACGTTTCAACACTTGGAAGTTTTATTTCAATCTCGGCGAAACGTGTGCCTCTAAGTGGGGCTTTTGCTTGGAAGTTTGGAGTTTCTTTCTCTTAGTTAGATGGATTCACGGGAGTGTATCACCGATCAGTCCACAACTTTATGTCGAGAAAGAACTCTCTTTTTCTGGCAAGGCCCGTTCGAGGTCTTTATCCTCCGAAGAGTTGTGCCTTTGAAGAGGGCTTGTGCCTCCGAAGAGGTCTTTTGCTGTTTGGTGCTTGCTCGCCCATGTCTCTTTGCCACCTATTCATGTCGGCGATCCCCGTTATCTTTTTCAAATATCATCCCTTATTAGTTGCCAACAATTTTCCTGATCCAAAGAAATATAATTCATAGTTAAGCGAGTTGGTGGTGGTAGACATAGGCTCTATAACTGGATGCTCGTTTGAACAAACATTTGCAGTTAGTTAGAAATAGTCCACTTCCTTCCATATCGCTAACTTTTGTTCGAATCACTTCTTTCGTAGGATTTGAGTATGGAAATTTTGAATGGTTTAGCGTTTGCTTGCTGGGTGATGTCGGAGATCGCTTGGTCTAGCGATGGGTAAGCTTTGTTTTTATGGCCTTCATTATTAAATCGACATTTTAGTAACACAATTAACGTATTTTGTATGTCGAAATAAAACAAAGAAGTTTATAGTAGTAGAGAACACAAGATTTATAGTGGTTCGGCCAAAAGCTGGACCTACATCCACTTTATAGCTTTTCATTATTCACTTGCTTTACAATTGCTTTCAATACAAGAATCATATATTCGTAATTCTTTTACAACATTTCAGCAAAGCTTTTAAGTAAAATATGGACGCAAATGATTGTTGTTCCAAGCTCTTGGAATTGGTTCTCCTTCGACAGTTGTGAGTTTGAATGTGCCATCAAGAAGTTTCGTGCCTATGACATATGGCCTCTCCCAGTTTGGCCCAAGCACTCCTATGGCTGTCATAATTCTCTTCAGGACTAGGTCCCCAACTTCAAAGCTGCGCTGACGAACTTTGGAATTGAAGTGCCTGGCTATCCTTTGCTGATGAGCTGCAATTCTAAGCCTAGCCTCTTCTCTTCTTTCATCAAGGAGGTCAAGCGCTTCCAGTTGCAGTTTTTCATTCTCATCTTGATCGAAATGGATCCTTCTGTGCGAGGGGACTTCAGTTTCCACTGGAATCATTGCTTCTGATCCGTATGCCAATGAAAATGGAGTATGCCCAGTCACAGTTTTGTGGGTAGTTCTGTATGCCCATAGTGCAAGCGGTAACTTATCGACCCAACCACCTTTTGCTTTTTCCAGCTGCTTTTTGATGGTTGATTTGATGATTTTGTTTACTGCTTTCACTTTCCCGTTTGCCTGTGGAGAGCCACTGCAGAGAAGCTTTTTTGTATCTTGAATCGTTTATAGAAATCTTGGAACTCCTCACTTTCAAACTGGGTACCGTTGTCTGTGATTATCTTCTGAGGCACACCATACCTGCAAATGATATTTTTAGTCACAAAACTTATCATTTTCTTAGAGGTAATAGTCGCCAATGGTTCGGCTTTAGCCCGTTTAGTGAAATAATCAATAGCAACGATAGCATATTTAATCCCCGATTTGGCAGTCCGCAAAGGCCCAATGAGATCTATTCCCCAGATGGCAAAAGGCCATGGACTGACCATTTGTGTTAGCTCAGTGGAAGGTGCTCTAGGAATTTTGGCAAATCTTTGGCATTTATCACACTTTCGGGAATAGTTAGCAGCATCTTGATTAATTTCTGGCCAAAAGTATCCATAACGGAAGATTTTCTTTGCTAAAGTTTGACCACCTGTATGATCCCCACATTCCCTTCCATGTACTTCAGTTAGAATTGTCTTAGCTTCTTCCTTTGTCACGCATCGGAGTAATGGCATTGAAAATCCTCGTCTGTACAAACGGCCATCTTGAACTATATATCTGGAGGCTTTCCTTATCAGCTTCTGTCGTTCTTTTGGACTTTCTGGCAAAGAACCATTGAGCAAATATTCAAATATCGGAGTAATCCATGATTCTTGCTCTTGGAAAACATTCATAATCCAATCAACATCCATTTCATCTGTGCTTGGAGCTGACAAGACTTTGACGGGAACTAATCCCAATAGCTGAGCTTCACCAGTACTAGAATACTTTGCGAGAGAATCCGCCTTCATGTTCTCTTCTCAGGGTATATGGTTTATTGAATAACGGTCAAAATCTTGAAGAAGCTCCCAGGCTTTTGATAAATAGGCAGGTAGATTCCCTCTTTTAGCTTGAAATTCCTTCTTGATTTGGCAGACAATAAGTTGAGAATCACTGAAGATCTGCAATGCTTTGATGTTTAGTTCTTTAGCGATCCTTAAACCAGCGATGAGAGCTTCATATTCTGCTTCATTATTTGTCGAAGAAAATTCTAGTCTCAGTGCATAACATAGCGATCGCCCTTCTGGGGTTTCAAGAACAACCCCTGCTCCGGAACAGTAATCATTCCTTGCGCCATTGACATACAATTTCCATTGGATTGGGACGTTATCAGTGGCTTCTTCCTCACTATCACCTTTATCTGTACATTCTGCGATGAAATCTGCTAAAGCTTGTCCATTGATTGCTTTTCGGGGATGATAAGTGATGTCATATTGGCTGAGTTCAATATTCCATTTCAAAAGACGGCCCGAAGTCTCAGGACGGAATAGGACTTGCTTTAGAGGTTGGCCAGTGAGGACTTTGATGGCATGAGCTTGGAAATACGGCCTCAATTTTCTTGATGCGATCAACAAACAATAGGCGAGCTTTTCCAACCTTGAATAGTTCATCTCTGCCCCAGTGAATCTTTTGCTGATATAATAGACTGGGCGTTGAATCCTTGCGTCTTCCCGTACCAACACTGCACTGAGAGCATGAGATGAAATTGCCCAATATATGAAGAGATCTTCACCATTGTCATGCTTTGAAAGTATCGGAGGCACTTCCATATGACGAACCACCTCATCAAATGCTTTCTGACATTCAGGAGTCCACTCAAAGTTTTTTCTTCCTTTCTTGAGAGCATCAAAGAATGGAATGCATTTGTCAGTAGCTTTTGAAATGAACCGACTCAAGGCAGCAACCTTTCCATTGATACTTTGCAACTCCTTCCTCGTTCTAGGAGCTTTGACCTCTCTCAGGGCAGTAATCTGGGCAGGATTAGCTTCAATGCCCCTATCGCTCACAATGAACCCAAAAACTTTCCGGACTCCACTCCAAATGAACATTTCAAGGGATTAAGCTCCATTCTGTACTTTCGGAGTACTGCGAACATCTCTGCCAAGTGATCCATGTGGTCCACTGCTTTCTTAGACTTCACTAGCATATCATCAACATAAACTTCCATTGTCTTGCCAATCTGCGGTTTAAACATGGCATTAACAAGCCTTTGGTAAGTTGCCCCTGCATTCTTGAGTCCAAAAGGCATGACCTTGTAGCAGTAGAGTCCAACATCTGTGATGAAGCTTGTGTCCTCTTGATCTGGCTCATGCATCATAATCTGGTTATATCCGGAGTATGCATCCATAAAAGATAACAATTCATGCCCTGTCGTCCCATCCACCAACTGATCGATCCTGGGCAGCGGGAAACAGTCTTTGGGGCAGGCTTTGTTCAGATCTGAAATGTCAATGCATACTCTCAATTTTCGGTTAGCTTTTTTAACCAGCACTGGATTTGATACCCAATTTGGATAAGTAGATTCTCTGATTAATCCGTTCTCCATGAGCCGATCCACTTCTTCTTTTAACGCCGCCGTCCTCTCAGGACCCTGGTTTCTTCTTTTCTGTTTCACGGGTGTGAACTTTGGATCAATGTTCAGAGTGTGTACTACAATCTCTGGGGATATTCCACACATGTCAGCATGAGTCCAAGCGAATACATCCAAATTTGCCTTCAAAAAAGAAATCAGAACATTTTGAACTGTTGTGTTGAGTTGTGAACCCACATTCAGCACTTTGTTCGGGTCCTTTGGGTCACCGGGTATCGGCACTGTTACTTCTACCGGTACTACCCTATTTTCCCCTGCACCGGCTTTCCTTGGATCCATCTCTCTTCGTGCGCCACTATATTCACCAGTGCAGGGTCCGCCCTGTAATTGCTACAAGGCTGGTTCTTTGATGCGGACTGGATCTGCCGCACCTTTTCCTGTTTCTCTTTTCCTTGATTCACGCAACTCCGTAAGATAACATTCTCGCCCCGCATCTTGGTCTCCTTTAATCACACCAACTCCATTATCTGTTGGGAATTTTATAGTCAGACACCATAGGGCAAGAACAGCTTTGAATGCAGCAAGAGTTGGTCGACCTAAAAAGGCATTGTAGGCAGAGAATTCTTCAACAATTATTAAGGTTTGCTTTCAAGCCACCTTCCTCAGCCCTTTTCCAAGTTCCATAAATAAATCTATGTCCCAATCGGCTGCTTGGGTTCCCTTGCAAACCCAGCAATCTTAAGTGATGAAGCTTGAACGTCTGCCACTGGAATTTTCATTTGATCAAAGGTCTTTTTGAAGAGAATGTTGCATGAAGCTCCACAATCAACTAGAACTCTTCTCACAGTAGCTGGCCCAATACCAGCAGATATGACCAAAGGATCTATGGTAGGAGCCTCGATACCCAAAGAATCCATGGCACTGAAAACAATATCATCTGTGGAAGTCTTTTGTTGCTTTAAAGGCGCATCATTTTCTAAAACAAAAACATTCTCTTCAGCCGGTACATGCCTCAAGGCCCGGGCATACCTTTTCATCTCGCCTCAGCTTTTGCCTGCTGGGTGAGGCTCTCCAGTTATTATATTGAT
Source organism: Allium cepa (assembly GCA_030765085.1). Lineage (NCBI taxonomy): Eukaryota > Viridiplantae > Streptophyta > Magnoliopsida > Asparagales > Amaryllidaceae > Allium > Allium cepa. Next base: position 600,767,275 of record CM060945.1, on the reverse strand, counting down.
GACAAGTCTTTCCGATTCATGTTCTACGGCCTTCTCACTTGAGCCAGGACGGAGAGCGGGAACTTGTTGTCCTTGAGTCGACGAGGCTGGGGCATTTCTATTCCTTTTCACATACTGCTGGAGCTTGTTTTCCTTCAAGAGTTGTTCAATTACCTCTTTCAACTGACGACATTCGTTGGTGTCATTGTCGGGTTGGTTGTGGAACCGGCATAACCTTCCACTTTTTTCCATCTTACTGTCGGATAACTGACATCATCCTTGGTCGCAAAGAAGATGTTCTCAGGGGTATCGGTCAAGGGTGTGAAATTGAAAGGACGGCCTTTCTTAGCATCTCCTTGTTTCTTTCCACCATCATTTTCCCTTTTCTGAGTGTTAGGTTCTTTCTTGTTCATAGCAGCACCATTGTTCCCGGCTTCTACTGATACCACCTTAGCTGGCGTTTGGAGGATCTCCAAACGCATGAATTCATCCGCTTTCTTGTAGAATTTGTCAAGTGAGTTTGGTTCTTTCATTTTCAACCATTTCTCAAATTCACTCGATTTGTCAATCGCCCTCATCAAGTATGTTAGGACCATGCGTGGCTCAGCATTATCTACCTCAGCCAATGCTATGATAAAACGATTCAAAAATGATCTGATGGATTTTCCTGGATTTTGCTCTAGACTTGACAGCGACATCATATCCTTTGCTTTTGAAGCATACAATCGAAATTGCTCCTTGAATTTCCTGGTCAAATCGGAGAACTGATCAATGGACCTGACCGGCAGCTTTGTAAACCACAATAGAGCCACACCTTCCAGATATACCGAGAAATATCGACATTTGATTTCATCAGACGCTCTGTCACCCGTCATATGCCAGTCGTACTTATACAGAAACTCGTTAGGATCACTCGTCCCCTTGTAAGCCGGAATAGTAGGAGGAACGAATTTTCTTGGGAATTCTGCCTTCAAAATTTTCTCAGTAAACGGAGTTTTGCTTGGAGAAAAACCCCATTCTTTCTCATCTTCATCCCTTCGTATACTTTCCTTCATGATGTCATGAACCATGCCGGAGAAATATTCTTCATCATTTAAGGGCTCTGGAGGGCAAACATCAGCCATTCTCTCTGAATTCTGTCTTCACAACCGTTCACGAAGGGTCGGTTGCGGTGCTGATGCCCCAGCCTGGAGAGGTGTCTTTTCCATAGGATCTGCGGCTCTTTGAGAAACGTTCCCTCCTTCAACATCTTGAACCCCCGCAGTAGGGTTTCCATCATTATTAACCGGTTGACGGTTAGCCCCAAGTAGATCATTCAACTTACTTAAGATCAGGGCATTCTGGGCATTCTTAGCCTCCAACTGTGCATTCTGGGCATTCAATTGTTGATTCAACCCCAAAACTACGGTGTCAAATTCTGCTCGTGTAACTCCAACAGTTGGAGCTGCTTGACTTGAAGGAGGAGAGGTAGCGATATTCTCTTGAACATTGTCGGATCTCACAGAACTCCGTTTTCTCCCAGGGGCCATTATTTCCAATAAACTTCTGGTTTTAAAAGAAATCCTTTCCACGAACTTCTTCGGAGAAATGATGGAAGTATCCTGAGTTAAGTTCTCAGTGAAAGCACCAAAAATGTTAACGCTTAAAATCGAACGCTAACACCCCGGTGTGTGAAATTTGAATGTGAAAGCACCACCCGATGATTCGGGAACAGAATATCAGCTAAGATAAAAGAAAATACAGTAAGAGACAGCGAATTTATAGTGGTTCGGCTTAAGGAGTAGCCTACGTCCACTTTAAGTATCTTTATTACTGATCTTGTTACAAAACGATACAATGCTCTTCAAGTACAAATCTCTTTAGTTACAAAACACTTTGAGCAAGTAGCTTAAGCATCGATGTAGATGAAAGTCTTCGAATCCATGTCGGATGTGCGAAAGTCTTTCATAGTGGCTTGTAGTGTTCTTCGAAACTTCAAGTATAGAGTTGGTTTAGAAACTGGCAGAGTATCGGCGCTTGAAGAGATTGTCCAAAAGTCCCCTTCATGCTTGAGGTAGGTTGGTATTTATAGGGAAATTTCCCCCTTGGGTCGTAAGTCGTGATCGACTTATGGTAGGTGGTGGCCGACTTATTTGGCCAATCCCCATGATTTCACAAAGGTTCACTTGTATAAGTCCTATGTCGTGTACGAGTTAAGGGGCCACCGTGTTAAGTAAGGAGCAGCGCTTCATTCGCTAAGTCGCCCACGACACATGCTAGGTCGTAAGTCGCGGATAGCTTTAAGTCGTTAACTCATTTCCTTCTTAAGTCGTGCCATCTCTTGAATCGTTAAGTCATCTTGTCCTTGAGCCGTGGACTTCCTTAAGTCGTAGACTGTATACTCCCTTAAGTCGTAGAAACCTAAAGTCGTGGATGCCTTAGGTCGTGAAGCATCCCTTCTCTTTTAAACCGTTAAGTCGTAGACTTCTCTATGTCGTAAGTCACCAAGTCCTTCAACTCGTTAAACAGTTAGGTCGTCCATACCTTGAGTCGTAGGTCGTGAAGTACCCTGAGTCGGCAACTTTCTTAAGGTATTGAGTCGGTCTATTCTCTTAGGGCAGTTAAGTTGGCAAGCTGTTGGGTCGGCATCCTTTTAAGTCGCTGAGTTTCCTTAAGTCAGTAGGTCGTGCCACCAGCTAAGTCGCTAAGCCGTTATACTTTTTAGGTTGTTAAGCCCTTAAACCGTTAAGTCGTCCAACCTCTTGACTCGTTGAGTCGTGCATCTTTTAGCTCGTTAGGTTGATAACTCACTGAGTCGCTTGCCCATTGAGTCGCCGCCCACCTTGAGTCGTTTGCTTATTGAGTCGTTGACCATAGGAGTTAACATTCCTATTTATTCCAAATCTATATTTCCCATTCCTCGAAATTCGTTAAATAGGTTTTCAAAGTCAACTATTTACTTTTCTCAAATTCAGCCTTTTTATATACTCAACTTCACTATAATTAGTTTACTAAAAAGTTCCCTTTTTATTTTCCTTCAAAAATCCAATGCTTATATTTTTGATATTTTAAAATGCCAAAATATATCCAGCAATATCATAACACCCAATAAATTAAATTTTCCCAACATAACCCGTCATAGACAATCAAATAAATCATATCGCTGAATATATAAATAAATTTCAACATTTTTGAGGAATCCAGTTGGATCCCTCCAACCTGCTTCCCTGCATCCACAGTTGTTAGCACAATATAAAAATACCAATCCCACTTCGAGGGGGATATCGCGGTATATAGGGTCATCAACTATTATGCGGAGCGCATAGGGTCTCATCCGCTATATAATGCTGGAATATCAATCACTCCAATATATATATATATATACATACATACATATATATATATATATATATAATATCACATCCACACTGATAATAAATTATCAATTCAAGCAATCAACCAATAATTTAAATTTTAACTATTTAAATTAACTAGTAATCCAATTTGAGTGAGATTAACTCACCTTTGATTTTATTTGCAACCCAAATACAAACCGGCTTATCACTTCATGCTTATAGACCTTGTGTAATCATTATACGGCTTATAACATTTGAATTAATCGAGCAGTCAATTACCATTTATTTCTTTAATCTAAACTAATTTTCCTTTAAATAATTTTTAGTACCTAAAATAATTAAATAAGCTAATTAAACAAGTTAATCACCTTAATGCATACTTTAAAAATTAAACAATAGGTTTACAATCTATATTTAAAATTAAAGATCTAATTTTTATATAAACTCTTCAACATTTAAAATTTGTACTTTTTTTTCAAAAGCTTATATATATATTATATACAAGACTTAACTGCACTCTAATAATTTAGGAAAACAGAATCATAAAACAGTTTATACTAACATTATACTTACAAATCCATTACTGATTCCTATGCTTAACATTAACTAACTACCTTCCCAATCTAACCCAGTTCCTATACAAATATATATATTTATCAAAATTGAATATACCGTTTTTTATTTTTATTTTCTTAAAATCTAAATATACACATATAATAATGTAACAACCCTGTATTTTGTGATTATTTTTAATTGTATATTTTAATTATTTTAATTTAATTTTGACTTAAAAACTTATTTTGTGAATGATTAATTTTGTTACTTTAGATATTAACTTTAGTTTTGACATGAGTTATCATTCCAAAGCATGACTAAAAAGAATATTTTCCATAAAGTGAATTTTGGTCAAAATAATCAAACTTTGACTTTTAATTTAAATTTTTAAATGTTTGAAAATTTAAATTTTATCTTATATTATGAAAGTACATAAAATTTTAAGAACACTGCTTTTCGTTTCGTTGAAAACGGATTTAAATTGCAAAAGTTATACTGTTTTCAATATTGTATGTATATTGGGTTATTCAGCAATAGTCTTTATTTTAAATTATATAAATGACATTTTATTTGATATATCTTATTCTAACTTGTATATTTATGTTATATTATGTATGTTTTGACTTTTAATTATTTTTAAAATGAAAATAGATTTTTTCAGAAATTTACTGTATTTATTTCCTATTTTTAAAGGCTGTTTCTATTTTTCTGCTATTTTCTTCATCTAAACTATATTGAAGTAAAAAAAATTATTTTGTGAATGCATTTTTTTTGTTATTATCTTTATTTATAAATATTTTTCAAGTATATAATTTTTTTTTTCAAATTCCATTGCATTTATTTTCAAATTTTCTAACCTAGTTTCTATTTTCTTTGCTATTTCCTTAATTTAATTATATATAATTAAAATTTAGTAATTTATTTTATACATTCACTTTTATTTGCTTTTTTTTACTTTATTAATATTCATTTTTCATGTATTTAAATTTGAATAGATTTTTCCAAAGATTATTTGAGTTGTTTTCAATTTTAAAGCCTAGTTTGCAATTTTAAGCCATTTTCTTAATTTAAATTCTATTTAATTAAAATTTAATTATTTATTTTAGATATTTATTCTTATTTCTTATTTTTTATCTTTATTTCTCAGTTTATATGTACCTATAAAATTACAAATTATATATATGAAATTTGAAAGGTTTAAAGGCTAAGAAACGTAATGTCGTTTCACGTTTCTTTTATAGTTTCTTTTGTTATCAATACATCTGTTATTTTAGCCACTCCTAACTCTATCTCCAGTCGACTTCCCTTTCTTATTTTTCATGAAATTTTCTCTTTCTCAAACCCTAAAAAAATCATGGCCTGCATCTTGCAAGTTTTGGTAATGGCTTCCCTTTCTTTTTCTTATTTTTCTATGAATTATGCCTTGTTTTCTCATGCTTTCTGCTAGGCTTCTCCTCCATAGCCGCAGCCACAAACTCCTACACCTCTTCCCTGCCATCACCACCACCTATGCTTCCAGCCATGACCAAGGCCGAGCCATCCATGGTGGTCAAACCCTTCAAAATTGCAACCTACATGCCAAAAACAATGTTTGTTGACCATTTTGGCCTCATCCCCTTCAACCACCATCCTAACCACCACCAAAGCAGCAACCACCACCTCTGACCTGATCATCATACACCCCTCCAACCTCTATCCAGTCATGGTGCACCCATAGGCCGAGCACACTTCCATGGCTGAGCCCTCTAGCCAATCAAAACTCCATTTGTTTGCCTAAGACCCTTCACCTCTTCATGTATGAAACTCCACCTTGCTCATGACATGAACCCGACCCATGCAAGCCTAGACCTGAGCCAAAACTTAACCAAATCTGAACCAAACTATACCCTAGGCGTGACAAAGGTTTGAGGAAGCAAGGCAAAAAGTTTGGCAATTCGTTTCTCTTTTATTTCAAAGTTATTGCATTTTAAAGTCGTATTGAATTGTGTTGTTTTGATTGTTTGTTTTGCGTTGTACAAAAGAGTTGTAGCTTGGATTCGCTCTCCACTCAAGTCCGTAATTGTGTCATCGTGCTTTTTTTTCTGTTGTGCCTTTGGTTTTGACGTCTTCAGCAATTAGAGGTGAGTAAAGCTCACACGACATTTATACTTATGCAGCTGTGAAACAACAACTGAATGTGTAGAAATATTTATGATGTTACAACTGCCATGTGATTTTATATATATATATATATATATATATATATATATATATATATATATGATGTTAACATGTTAAATTTTATGTCATATCACCTGTTACATGGCACATCACCTGTTACTATTGTATATTGTTAAACTGTTCATTTTTGATCTGTCTATCACACTGCAAGTTCCCTGTAGGTTAGAAATCATTATGGGTTGAAATGATACATACCCGAACGGAATTTAGAATAAGGAAAAATCATTATGGGCTGAAATGATAAGCCTGAACAGTTTTTAAATTATTCATTATGACTTGGGATTGCGGGTTTGAAATGATAACACCCGGATTTTCTTTGTAAATTACGGGTTGAAATGATATATTACCCGTATCACATTTCCTAGTGTAGAAAATTATATACAGGCCCGTAGTTAATATATGTTTTCTAAAAAATTTAAAATTACTTTAGAAATGTAAATATTAAAATATTTTGATTTAAATCTAATTAAAAAGGATTTTTGTAAAATATTATTGATTTTCTGAATAATTGCAAGTGAAATGAATTAATGACAAGTTAGAAAATATGAAAAGTTATTTTAGAAATTTTGACTTAATTTTTAATGGAATTTAAATAACTTTGAAAATATGATAAAATTATGATATTTTGAATCGAAATCAATTTAGAATGATTTTATAACATATTAAGGATTTTGAATAAAGTTAAAATGTGAAATGAATGGATATTTTACGTTGAAATTTTGGAATATAACTAAAATTGCAAATTTGTGAAATTGACTTAAAAGTGAACTTTTAGTTAAGTAAATAAAAAAAAAATAAGTTATATATGAGAATTTGAACTTAGATGTTAAGTTGAAATTTAATGTAATGAATTTAAAATTGAACATTGCATTTTAATAAGTGAAATATTATTAAATCTTGATTTTTGAATGGAAATTTAACTTTGTAAAATCATAAACTTGAGGAAAATTAAATGATGTTTATAAATGTGAAAATGTATGATTTTATAAGTTAAAAATGTTTTAAATAAAAATATAATTGGTTGATAAATTATATTGAATATTTGAAGTTAATTGACTGCATTTTTGAAATGCTATTAATTACAATATAAATGGTATTACAGCATTTGTAAATGCTGTAGTTGATGATAATGAACTAAAAATCTATTGAATTAAAAACTATTATAGCAATTGTGAAGTGCTATAATTTTTGAATTTAACTAAGTTTATTTGGAATTTAAGTAAAACCTATTATAACATTTTAAAATGTTGTCTTTTGTTAAGTTTAACTGTTTTGAATGTATCTTTCCGTAGCGTTTCCTAAATGCCACGAAAAGTGAATTTTCACTGTTTTGATAAACTTAAGTGAATAAATGAACTTTGGAAATTGAAAATTTTGGAAGTTTAATAATTTAATTATTGAACATGATAACTTCATATTTATGATTAAATGATTTTTTTTGAATATAAACTGTTTTGAAACGTGAATTGAAATGGTATTTTAAATTGAATAAAATGAATAATGATTTGAAATGAATGTGGTTTTGAAAAGAGATGATATTTTGATATATTAAATGATTGAAATATGGTTTTGAAAAGATATGATATTTTGATATATTAAAATGACTTGAAAATGGACTTTTGAAAGATATGATATTTTGATATTAAAATGATTTGGAAAGAAGATCTGAAAGATATGATATTTTGAAATGATTTACTCTTTATTTTGATAAAGATTTGGGTTGAAATGATATTTTATTTTGAAGTATAAATATTGTTTTAAAAGATACGGGTTATAATAACGATTGGTTGTTAAAGAGACCGGGATCAGATATTGTCTTATAGCCGACCAATACCGAAAACCACTTTAACAACTATGTACGCGGTGGAGATTCCAGAATGAAGTAGGATGGTGGCGACGTTCTCGAGGTATATTACGTGGACCCAACTCCCATGAGTTGGCATAAATGACTAAAACAGGAGCTATATCGGGCTACACAAAGGGTCGTACCCTTTCATCGAGCATGCTCCGTCGGAAACATTCTATTACTTTTGTAATTCGATATGGTGGCGCCACTTTGATTCGGGGGTATTGTTCGAGGTGGGCGGAAGCTGCTGGCTTGCCGTCGCCACCGGTCCGGGAGTGCAAACGGTGTATCCACCCTGGCATTGCCTCGCGTGCCGTGTCATCTCCTTATATCGAGCCCATTACGATTTTGGTTTTAAAGATCCGACCACGTTAAGGTTCACCATCCCCTTAACGCTATTTTCTATATGATTATACCTTACTGATTAGACACTACTATATATATCGTATATTACTACATAGTAAATAGTTTAATGGATCCTTAGAGGATGGGCGGTCCCAAACATCTTCTAAGTTACTTGTACCTTTACTACAGTTCACTTGAGTTGGTTTCTATTGGATAAGTATGTATGTCCTGAATCGAGTGTTTGTATTTTTATTTTCGCTCGGGTCAGCCTGAGTTATTCACAGATTTGGATTTCCACTTTCTGGAGATTGAAACCGCTGGAGATTATCTACTTGTCAAGTTTTATCATTTGCAGTCTATTGTTCCTTTCAGCTCTTGTATTATTAGACTTCTATGTAGTGAGACTTCCTTTGTACTTTATTTCTTCTATTGTATTTTATGTAACTCTGATATTTTTATGTAGTAGCTTCATGAACTACTATTCTTTTACTTCCGCTGCATTATTATTACTCTGTGTCTGTGATCTGTGATTTTTATTTACTGTATATTCTGAGATTAGCTAAATTTTTATTTACAACGCGGTATTTTGAGCAATTCAATTCCGGCATGAGTGTCTACCTACACACTTATAATGGATGTGAATGGTTGTAAATACCTGGTTGTTACAGTTGGTATTAGAGCTTTGGTAGCTCTAGGCAAAACTCAGCATATGGAGTGAATGTATTTACAGAATCACTTTCATTCGAGTTTGAATCTCTCCCTTTTGACTCGATTCATTCGAATTTTGGAACGTTCCCTACGGTTCCAAAATCCATTCGTATCCCTCACTATTCATCTTCTTTTGACTCTGAAGTATTTCATAACTCCGCTTCGAATGATCTTTCTAGTAAGTCGGCAGTCATGCTAATTTCAAATTGAATTGAAAAAAAAGAAGGGAAAACTCCTTTACAATTAGCATCAATTCACCAGAGATTTATATCTATCCTTGGTTTAGATGCTAATATCTTTTGTTATTCCAAACTCTTACTCTTGGGATCGAATGTAGATTTACCCTAGAAAATCCACATCGATCTTATTATTTAAGTCATGGTTGACCCGGTTAAGTTTGCCCGCGATTTATTTAAGCTTATCCACCTCCCTACTCTGTTATTTAATCATCTTGTCTTTTGTTTCCAATCTATTCTTCCAAACATTTTGAATTGTACTTGTATATCTATGTTTTGTTTTATATATTGTGTTATTTGAGTTGTTGATGTAGATTTGGGTTTCCGATCGATTCGTCTGATCAGCGTTATCGATAGGATTTCTAAAACACTTTAACAGAACAAACTGACACAATATTATTTTAAAATTTGGTTAATGAAATAAATTTTGATATATAAGTAAATTTATGAAACTTAATAAACTGATTTAAATTGATTATTTTAAATGATAATACTTAATTTATCATTTATTGTTCTATAAATGAATTTATAGATCGTTGTTTATAAATTGATTTGGGAACTGAAATGAATTTAGAAAAAGAAATTTGAGAATTAAATTTCCAATGGATTCAAACCTCTTGTTTAAAAGTTTTAAAAGGTTATATTATTTAAAGTATTTTCGAATAAGAATATGTTTCCAAAGGATTTTAAAGTTTAAAAATTAGTGCTCTTCACATTGTCGTTGGAAAATAACTTCGGTGATGACTGCACCATCATCGACGTTCATTTTCGAGTTTCGAAGTGAAGAGACTGTTCTGTGGTCTTACTACAGCTTTGTTTTGGGAATTTAAATTGATTTGAATTTCTAAAATATGACTTGATTTATAATATATACAGACATACGATTTAAATTTTATTTGATAAACCATAAACATACCTTTAATTATCTCTAAATGGTTTGAAGAAATCGAAAATTTAAATCTTAAATTTATTTCTAAAGAATAATTTCAATTATCAAAAAGAAAATCAAAAATTTTGAATAAATGATTTAATCTTGAAATGATTGAATTGAAAAGTTTTATTTGTATAATAAAATTGCATTCAAATATAACTTACCTTAATTTCAGAAGTTAACAATATAATTTGGATAATATACAATATAAAAAGATTTTATAAATAAAATTTAGTGGTTATAATAAATGTTATACACTTAAATTTTAATTATAAAATGATTAACATAGGTAAATATAATAAAGGGTAATTGAATAACTTACAATAAAATAATGTTAAAAGAACTAAGAATAAAAGAAAGCAGTTATAATAAGTGTAAGTATGTCTAACATAAGTGATAAATATAATGAGAGGAATAAAGAGAATTAAATTTATTAAGTACATTGTGAGTGTAATAAATGATTATTTTTCATACCCATGGTTTTAAAAATTGTTAATTTTAGATGATTGGATAGTAAAATAATGAAATTTGAGATAGTTAAGATATATTTAACTTGTGTAAAGATTTGTTCTCTATTTAAGTTGAAATTCCCATGCTTTCAAATTTATTTCTTTATTTTGTGTTTCAAGCTATCTTTTGTTTGTCCTTATCATCCTTACCTTGCGATAGACTGGTATAGGCATCTTTCTATAATCTTTCTATTTAGAAATCTTACTATAATCTTTGATAATCTTTTGTACTCATTTTGAATTTATTTTGCGTGCTTATGTTCTTGATTTTGGAGAATCTTGGAAAGATCATCTCCACCTTGTTAAACTTACCTATAACAATAGTTATCATGTATAATTTCATTCTCCTTGTCATCTTGTCCTAATCTTGTTTCACTCTATCTTTTTCTGTGTTTTCCCGTACCTCATTCCTTTTCGGGTACGAAAAGTTTCGAGTGGGGGAGAGTGTAACAACCCTGTATTTTGTGGTTATTTTTAATTGTATATTTTAATTATTTTAATTTAATTTTGATTTAAAAACGTATTTGTTTTTGAATGATAAATTTTGTTACTTTAAATATTAACTTTTGTTTTGATATGAATTATCATTTCAAAGCATGACTAAAAAGAATATTTTCCAAAAAGCGAATTTTGGTCAAAATAATCAAACTTTGACTTTCAATTTAAATTTTTAAAAGTTTGAAAATTTAAATTTTATCTTTTATTATGAAAGTACATAAAATTTTAAGAACACTGCTTTTCGTTTTGTTGAAAACGGATTTAAATTGCAAAAGTTATATTGTTTTCAATATTGTGTGTATATTGGGTTATTCAGCAATAGTCTTTATTTTAAATTATATAAATGACATTTTACTTGATATATCTTATTCTAACTTGTATATTTATGTTATATTATGTATATTTTGACTTTTAATCATTTTTAAAATGATAATAGAATTTTTCCGAAATTTACTGTATTTATTTCCTATTTTTAAAGGTTGTTTCTATTTTTCTGCTATTTTCTTCATCTAAACTATATTTAAATATATATTTTTATTTTGTGAATGTATTTTTTTTGTTGCTATCTTTATTTATAAATATTTTTCAAGTATATAATTTTTTTTTTCAAAGTCCATTGCATTTATTTTCAAATTTTCTAACCTAGTTTCTGTTTTATTTGCTATTTCCTTAATTTAATTATATATAATTAAAATTTAGTAATTTATTTTATACATTCACTTTTATTTGCTATATTTTACTTTATTAATATTAATTTTTCATGTATTTAAATTTGAATAGATTTTTCCAAAGATTATTTGAGTTGTTTTCAATTTTAAAGCCTAGTTTGCAATTTTAAGCCATTTTCTTAATTTAAATTCTATTTAATTAAAATGTAATTATTCATATTAGATATTTATTCTTATTCTGATTTTTATCTTTATTTCTCAGTTTATATGTATTTATAAAATTACAAATTACATATATGAAATTTGAAAGGCTTAAAGGCTAAGAAACGTAATGTCGTTTCACGTTTCTTTTACAGTTTCTTTTGTCATCGATACATCTGTTATTTTAGCCATTCCTTACTCTATCTCCAGCCGACTTCCCTTTCTTATTTTTCACGAAATTTTCTCTTGCTCAAACCCTAAAAAAATCATGGCCTCCATCTTGCAAGTTTTGGTAATGGCTTCCCTTTCTTTTTCTTATTTTTCTTCTTATTTTTCTATGAATTATGCCTTGTTTTCTCATGCTTTCTGCTAGGCTTCTCCTCCATAGGCGCAGCCACAAACTCCTACACCTCTTCCCTGCCATCACCACCACCTATGCTTCCAGCCATGACCAAGGCCGAGCCATCCATGGTGGTCAAACCCTTCAAAATTGCAACCCACATGCAAAAAACAATGTTTGTTGACCATTTTGGCCTCATCCCCTTCAACCACCACCCTAACCACCACCATAGCAGCAACCACCACCTCTGACCTGATCACCACACACCCCTCCAACCTCTGTCCAGTCATGGTGCACCCACAGGCCGAGCACACTTCCATGGCCGAGCCCTCTAGCCAACCAAAACTCCATTTATTTGCCTAAGACCCTTCACCTCTTCATGTATGAAACTCCACCTTGCTCATGACATGAACCCGACCCATGCTAGCCTAGACCTGAGCCAAAACTTAACCATATCTGAACCAAACTATACCCTAGGCCGTGACAAAGGTTTGAGGAAGCAAGGCAAAAAGTTTGGCAATTCGTTTCTCTTTTATTTCAAAGTTATTACATTTTAAAGTCGTATTGAATTGTGTTGTTTTGATTGTTTGTTTTGGGTTGTAGAAAAGAGTTGTAGCTTGGATTCGCTCTCCACTCAAGTCCATAATTGTGTCATCGTGCTTTGTTTTTTGTTGTGCCTTTGGTTTTGACATCTTCAGCAATTAGAGGTGAGTAAAGCTCACACGACATTTATACTTATGCAGTTGTGAAACAACAACAACTGAATGTGTAGAAATATTTATGATGTTGTAACTGCCATGTGATTTTATATATATATGATGTTAACATGTTAAATTTTATGTCATATCACCTGTTACATGTCACATCACCTATTACTATTATATATTGTTAAATTGTTCATTTTTGATATGTCTATCACACTGCAAGTTCCCTGTAGGTTAGAAATCACTATGGGTTGAAATGATACATATCCGAATGGACTTTAGAATAAGGAAAAATCGTTATGGGCTGAAATGATAGGCCTAAACGGTTTTTAAATTATTCATTTTGACTTGGGATTGCGGGTTTGAAATGATAACACCCAGATTTTCATTGTAAATTACGGGTTGAAATGATATATTACCTGTATCACTTTTCCTAGTGTAGAAAATTATATACAGGCCCATAGTTAATATATGTTTTCTAAAAATTTTAAAATTACTTTAGAAATGTAAATATTAAAATATTTTGATTTAAATCTAATTAAAAAGGATTTTTGTAAAATATTATTGATTTTCTGAATAATTGCAAGTGAAATGAATTAATGAGAAGTTAGAAAATATGAATGTAAGTTATTTTGGAAATTTTGACTTAATTTTTAATGGAATTTAAAAAACTTTGAAAATATGATAAAATTATGATATTTTGAATCTAAATCAATTTAAAATGATATTATAACATATTAAGGATTTTGAATAAAGTTAAAATGCGAAATGAATGGACATTTTAAGTTGAAATTTTGGAATATAACTAAAATTGGAAATTTATGAAATTGACTTAAAAGTGAACTTTTAGTTAAGTAAATAAAAATAAAATTAAGTTATATTTGAGAATTTGAACTTAAATGTTAAGTTGAAATTTAATGTAATGAATTTAAAATTGAACTTTGCATTTTAATAAGTGAATTATTATTAAATCTTGATTTTTGAATGGAAATTTAACTTTGTAAAATCATGAACTTGAGGAAAATTAAATCATGTTTATAAATGTGAAAATGTATGATTTTATAAGTTAAAAATGTTTTAAATAAAAATATAATTGGTTGAGAAATTATATTGAATATTTGAAGTTAATTGACTGCATTTTTGAAATGCTATTAATTACAATGTAAATGGTATTACAACATTTGTAAATGCTGTAGTTGATGATAATGAACTAAAAAGCTATTGAATTAAAAACTATTATAGCAATTGTGAAGTGCTATAATTTCTGAATTTAACTAAGTTTATTTGGAATTTAAGTAAGCCTTGTAATAACATTTTAAAATGTTGTCTTTTGTTAAATTGAACTGTTTTGAATGTATCTTTCCGTAGCGTTTCCTATATGCCGCGAAAAGTGAATTTTCACTGTTTTGATAAACTTAAGTGAATAAATGAACTTTGAAATTTGAAAATTTTGGAAATTTAATAATTTAATTATTGAACATGATAACTTCATTTTTATGATTAAAAATGATTTTTTTTGAATATAAACTGTTTTGAAACGTGAATTGAAATGGTATTTTAAATTGAATAAAATGAATAATGATTTGAAATGAATGTGGTTTTGAAAAGAGATGGTATTTTGATATATTAAACGATTGAAATGTGGTTTTGAAAAGATATGATATTTTGATATATTAAAATGATTTGAAAATGGGGTTTTGAAAGATATGATATTTTGATATTAAAATGATTTGAAAAGACGATCTGAAAGATATGATATTTTGAAATGCTTTACTCTTTATTTTGATAAAGATTTGGGTTGAAATGATATTTCATTTTGAAGTATAAATATTGTTTTAAAAGTTATAACTACGGGTTATAATAACGATTGGTTGTTAAAGAGACCGGGATCGGATATTGTCTTATAGCCGGCCAATACCGAAAACCACTTTAACAACTGTGTACGCGGTGGAGATTCCAGAATGAAGTAGGATGGTGGCGACGTCCTCGAGGTATATTACATGGACCCAACTCCTGTGAGTTGGCATAAATGACTAAAACAGGAGCTATACCGGGCTACACAAAGGGTCGCACCCTTTCATCGAGCATGCTCCATCGGAAACCATTCTATTACTTTTGTGATTCGATATGGTGGCTCCACTTTGATTCGGGGGTATTGTTCGAGGTGGGCGGAAGCTGCTGGCTTGCTGACACCACAGGTCCGGGAGTGCAAACGGTGTATCCACCCTGGCATTGCCTCGCATGCCGTGTCTTCTCCTTATATCGAGCCCACGATGATTTTGGTTTTAAAGATCCGACAGCGTTAAGGTTCACCGTCCCCTTAATGCTATTTTCTATATGATTATACTTTACTGATTAGACACTACTGTATATAGCGTATATTACTACATAGTAAATAGTTTAACGGATCCTTAGAGGATGGGCAGTCCCAAGCATCGTCTAAGTTACTTGTACCTTTACTACAGTTCACTTGAGTTGGTTTACATTGGATAAGTATGTATGTCCTGACTCGAGTGTTTGTATTTTTATTTACGCTTGGGTCAGCCTGAGTTATTCACAGATTTGGATTTCCACTTTCTGGAGATTGAAATCGCTGGAGATTATCTACTTGTCAAGTTTTATCTTTTGTAGTATGCTGTTCCTTTCAGCTCTTGTATTAGTAGACTTCTATTTAGTGAGACTTCCTTTGTACATTATTTCTTCTATTTTATTTTATGTTACTCTGATATTTTTATATAGTAGCATCATGAACTACTATTTCTTTTACTTCCGCTGCAATATTATTACTCTGTGTCTGTGATCTGTGATTTTTATTTATTGTATATTCTGAGATTTGCCAAATTTTTATTTACAACGCGGTATTTTGAGCAATTCAATTTCGGCATGAGTGTCTACCTACACACTTATAAAGGATGTGAATGGTTGTAAATACCTGGTTGTTACAAATAAACTAAATCCATTTTCGGTAATTAAGTTAAATTAACTGTTGTACCCGATTCTTATTGGATTATCTACCTTAATTAGTGAACCTAATACACGAATTACCTCTCTTACCTCGCACGTGGAAACCCATATCTATCGATCCTTCCACAATCACCATGCTTTGCCTACCTTATAGAGCTACGACCTCCCATGCTAAAACCCCGCTCGCGCACGAGCCATGCATCCAACCCAAATCGCGAAACCCCCTCTGCCTCCTTACTGCGACAACCGCCGCCCCAAAATCTCGAATGAGATCGCGGCAAGGCCCTCATCTGATGAATGCGTTCCTATCCTCGCAGCTAATCGCTCGACTAGTTTTGTAATATACGAATTCGATTTATTCTGTGAGATATGCTTTTTTCCTAAGAAATCGATCGGATTCGATTTTTGTTCAACTGAAGTGAAGAGGAGAAAATTAAAAGGAGGGGAACAATTTTTATTCTACAACGGCATTTTTTTGAACGAAATTGTTTTATTTTTTTTGTTTGGCTGTTCATGTATTATAGAGGATGAAGGGGATAAGATCGTACGTGCTTTGAAAAGGCAGGAGACCTATTTTTGAAGAGAAAGTAGGTAGTAGGGAGGGTTTGGGTGCAGGGCGGTCGGCTAGGATGTTGACTTCCGGTGATAAGGGAAAGACAATTGATGTGAAAAATTTTGATCGGTCAACCACATATATCATATTTAAATTTTAAATCGTCTCGAATATGCAACTAAAATTTTGAACCCTTATTGAGGCGTGACGCTAGGCGTGTATAATATTATACCCCTACTCCGAACGCATAGGTAAAGGTTTCGAGTCCAAATTCGATCGTATGGAGAAGAAAGCTTTTTGGACCCAGTTATTATATTGAATTTGATATTAATTTCAACGCGTTTATATCCCACAAGATCACATGACAACTCCAAATGCTATGAAATTTAAAATCCGATAATAATGCACTATTACGGATCCAATTGAACTAGTTTCGTCGAATTTCGAGACTGTGTCCCGGAAGGCTATTTTTTTAAACATCAATTTAAACGATATATTTTCAAAATTGAACAAATCACTTTTAAATTCAATTTTAAATTTTTTATTATCTTTAGTATTGTCAATGTAGATTTTATAAGCCTTTGAAATATTTTTAACAAGCCTGAAACTTTAGATTCAATATTTTACCCAATTTCCAATTATTAAGTCCAATAATTAAATTGTCCAATAAATAGTTATATTTGAAATTCATGTTAAAAATTAACTTTTAAATATTTAAAATCAATTAAATAATCCGATTTCAAATATCCAAAATTCCTTGTCGCTAGAATATGAAGAAAATAGAAAAAATAAAATAGAATCCCACAATCATGGCGGAATAATATAAAATTGATATATACAAATCTTTATACAAAAGAAACTATAACTATTAATATACATATATATAACGATCCACCTTTTTGGATGCTTTAAATCGATAATCAACCACACATGTCTAATTCAAACCATTCAAAAGGAAGGGCTGTTAATAGGGTAAATAAGAAAAAAAAGTAAAGAAGGAAAAATAAAACACAGAATTTCACAACGGAATGACAAAATATAATAATCAAATAAACAGTTCATGAAGTTTATTTACAAATAATATGTGATTAAACATTTACAATTCAAATCAGAGTTATACATATAGCAGGAATAAACAAATGATGCAGCAAAATACATGATGTAGTGGAATAATTATAATAAACAGTAGTAATAATATATTGAATCTCGTCTTTTCCTCTAAAAAATAGTCTTCAATACACTGAAAAGCTCAGACTGATCCGAGCATAATGAAAACAAAACACTTGAGTCAGATTTAAAAGACCTTATGTAAGTTAAATTAATCTAAAATAAAATATGAGTGCAATGGCTTAAGAGATGATACAGGATTTTCCGTCTCCTTTCAAGTGTACTGCCTGAATATAATTATTAAAAGAATTCAAATAATTCGAGGTATCAAATTTAACCACTTTAATTAAAAAAAATTGTATTTCAACTTAAACCTTTTAAATAATTCAATTACAATATATAATCCAAATTCAAAAAATTGTATGGACGTATATATCATTTCGACCACTATTTAAAATTTCAAATTTCAAATCATTGAATACCGCTCGGGTTTATCGTTTCAACCCAATAAGGTCATTCAGGTTTGTGTCATTTCAACCCATAGTGATAAGAGAGACATAGGCATAAATAAATATCTAATCATCTAAAATTTCAACCAATAACGTCCATCACAATCAACATCCAAATTAGCAAATTAATCGCAATAATGAATTGGTTATGAATATTAGGTGTTTAACTAGAAATTATATACAATATTAATTACAAGGCTATGAAATTCAATATCAGTTCAAATTAAATCTAAATGACCAATTTAAAACACCAAATAACAGTTAATAACTTCTAATCACGTCATATATCTAATTAACCAACATACGATAATTTAGCAGTTGTGAGTGGGTTAAAACACTCATGTTTGATTTGTCGACGATTAAAAATCCAATTAAATGCCCAATTTTGAATTGCTTACAAACCAGAAACTAGGTCATCTTCAAGAAAATATATGGACTAGCATATTATTGAATTTATAAAAGTGACTAACTAGAAATTGTTGCAAAAAAATTTCCCTCCACTTCAAAAAAAGAATTACTTTAAAAGCATTTGTCTTGAGGAAGTAATGGTCAAAAAAACTGAGGTGTTTTCTTAGTTGAAAATTTAGGTTCAAATATACTTCAAAAGGATTTGAGTTTTTGGCATAGAAAATTGAGGAACTTGAAGAACTGATCTAAACGAAATTAGAAGCAACTGGAAAAGTAAATGGTTTGAAAAAAATAATCGCATAATTAGGTTCACTCCTGAAGGAGTTATGATTGATACAATATGGGTTATTTTCATCCAAAACCGGACCCTAGAAAGGACTTTACAAAATGGAATTTGATATAGAAATATTCAAAATGGGAAGAAGGGTCCAACAACAAAGTTATTGCCATAGAAATTATACGCGGTTTCAAAAAAATTGAGTCGGTGTAGTTTAATGGAATATAGAAGCCATGGAAATAAGGGAAAGGAAGAGGGAAAAGGGAAGGAGAAAAGATGGGAAAAAAGAGAAAGAAGAGAAGAGGAATGGTGGGGCTTTGGCCATGGGTTATGGGTAGTGATGAAGGTGGGTGGGGTAAGAGGAGAAAGGTAGGCTAGGATTTTGAAGAAGGAAGGATGGAATTTGATTTGGAGATTTAGGAGTTTTGGGGTTTAGGGTTTTTTGTAGATTTGAGGAAGAAGAAGAGTACGCAGAAAGATTTTCAAATGAGGAATTTTTTGTAACAACCCAGAATTGTGAACAATTTAATTTGTGAATATTTAATTTATTTTAAATATTTAAATGATGATTTGACTTGAATTTCAAATTATCAGAATAAATTGGCGATTAAATATTTGAATTTAATCTATTTAAAGTTGAATAGAATTTGAATTTAACTTTGGAGTTTGAAATTGAATATTGAATTGGTATTTAAAATTTGAACGAATGAGTAGGAATAATAATTTGGATTTTTGAGAATTATTATTTATGTAAATTTATAAATCGATGTTTAGTTATAAATAACAATTTTCTTTAGCTTAAATAAAAAAAAGGAATAAAATTTTAATCAATATAAAATAAATTGAGAAACACGTTAATATAAATTTATGTTTGATAAATGAACTGCAAAACGTTTATATGTTTATTTAAGAAAATAATTTACAAAACAAATTGAATTTAAAAGGGAAAAAAAATATAAAAATAAACATAAAATAAATAAATAAAAAAATAAATAAAATAATAAGACATGTTTCCTCCCCTAAATCAATGCCATTATTTATGCCCAAATTCGTGCCTTCAAACACGCCTTTTTCCACGCAAATTCACGTTCTCCTCTGCATAATACACGAACCCCTTTCCTCCATCACTTCAGAAAGCAAACAGAAAAAAAAAGAAACGAAAGAAATAAAAATGGCGGCCTCCTCTTAGTCGTTTATCAATTAGGGCTCGTTCAAATCAAAGGCGCCGGCTTCAAATAGTTCGATCGATCGACACCTTCTTCGCCTCGCTCGCGACCGCGCCAGGCAAAGGTGAGTGATCCCGTCACTCACATCTAATTTCATCCTTCAGTCATTCGAGTATCTTTTTAGATGTTGATGATTTTTTATCTATCCTGGTTCGTCTTCTTGTTTTACAAGGCTGTGATGATTTTTTTGCTATGATGATTTTGTTTATATAGGATTTGAATCCCTGTTTTCTCGTTCGTATAAAAATTGGGCTTCGGCCATTTGATTTTGTTTTAATTTAACATTGCTTCGATTTTGGCTTTGCTGGCCACCACGATGTCGACTTATGACTCGTTCAACTTCGACTTCGATTTTGAAATAGTATTTTGACTTCGCCAATTTTTATTTTTCGTGAATTGATGGCCTTGACTTGGAACTTCATTGACTAGTACAAGTGTTGTTGCTTGATCGTGTGCCATTGAGCCTTGCTCGAATTTGCCACTACCGTTTTGATTCTCTAAACTGCTGCTTTAAATTCTTTGGCATTCGATTTAATTCTAAATGGCCTTCGGCCATTTTGACTATTGAAACCCGCTGCTTGTTTATTTGGAAACTGCAGTTTGAAATCTCTGTTGGTCTTTACCGCTACTACATTGTGATTGTATGTTGTGTTGCTTCGAGTTTGAAATGTCCTCTATCTGTACATTTGTATTATTGAACACTTGAGTTGTTCCACTGCGCATGGTTGTATGTTGTGCTATTGCTGCGTTTGTTTTTTTTAACTATGGCATTTGTTTTGATACAACTACTGTTAGTTGCATACATGTTGATGCCAATTGCCTCTGCTGTGTAGCTAGTCACTGTGTTGCACTATGCTATGCTGTGTCACTACTTCACTATCATTTTGTTGACATTAGTTGAACCAGCCGCATGTTTGGTTCTTATGAACCTAGCATGACACGAGCTTTGCCTCTATTTTCACTGTGCAGTTGTGTTCCCTTATCTTTGAGCTTTTGACAGTCATGTCTAATTTGAGAACAATTGTATTGTTTTGAAAGTGCTGTTGTTTTATATTTGGACTTCATTGATTTTCCATTTCGTATAAATTAATACTGGAATTGGTCATTTGTGTTTACTGCCATTGGTAACTTGAAATTTTTTTTTTTACAATAATTTGTTATCATCACGCGAGACAGTCTGCATACCTGTCTCATATAGCAATTGGATTTGGTCGAGTTGCTTGGTTCACTGCAACCATATTATTATAGTATATTGCTTGAGTCTGGGTTCATTTTGAGCTTGAGATGCTTAGTTGAACTCTTGTCCATTGATTCACTGCATACATATATAAATACATATATGCTTAGTACTTCATGCTTTTGTTCTCGAGTCATCATGTAAGTTTTGTTATTGCCCTGTGTCCTGTTATTTGCTGGGCCTGGCTGTGTTACCTTGCCTTTAGTGCACTGTCCAGTTCA
Source organism: Allium cepa (assembly GCA_030765085.1). Taxonomy (NCBI): domain Eukaryota; kingdom Viridiplantae; phylum Streptophyta; class Magnoliopsida; order Asparagales; family Amaryllidaceae; genus Allium; species Allium cepa. The sequence goes on along the minus strand of CM060945.1, from coordinate 600,745,698 downwards.
TTAAGTCGTTCACTTTTGCCTTCGTGAACATTGTAGTTGATTATGAATTTAAGTTTCATATCTACATCTATATATGCATTCATTCTTGCACTGTCCAGATTTATAGTTGCATATATTATCTTTTGTGCACTTGTCACTATAGTCTGGGTTCATTGATGACTTTCTTGCTTTGTTGCACTTGCTTTGCTCCTCTCTGATTATGGCTGGTCTGGTAATACGTTTGGCATCGTCACTGACTGTGTACAATGAGTTCAGACCCTTGCTTGTCTGCATTGCCTCATTTGAAATTTTGGGTTTATGATGGCACTGTGTTGTAGTTACTTTGTCACCTGTTATTAAAATCTGCATATATGTACATGCATACATGTGTATGTTTGTGTACATATATGGCTGGACTTGTACCAAGCTTGAATTATTTTTGCTGTGCATTTGTAGTTGAGTTTGATTCAGTTGTAAGTGTTCAAACTTCATGTTGGGCTGCAGTGGCTCTTGTATAATTATCCTCATGCATTCTAGTGCACTTCAGTTTTATTATATATTCTAGTTAGTGGAGCCATCTGTACGTATAAGTGCAGCATATATATATATATATATATATATATATACATACGTGTGGATAAAAAAAATGTAGGCATATATACCCCTGTATGTGTGTATGCATGCACAGTTGGATCTATACTGGTGTTCCATCTGCTGCATTGACTTGATATTATATATTCAATGTTGCAGATGTCCTTGATCACTTTGAAATTCATTTGTTGACTTGTAGTTTACATACTTGTTGACATCTCTGATTTATTTTGGGGTTTGAATCACGACTTGATGGAGTAGCTGTCAGTACTGTTGGCACTGACTTCATCTTGTCTGCACTTTGATGGTCTGGTTGCCCTGTGCACATTTGTGTGTATACTTGAATCTGGGTTTGTTGCCTTGATCATTTTGACTTCAGATGTATAGTTGCATTCCACTTGAATTCGGTTGTGTTTAAATTTATGCTCGACAGTTTTAAGTGGTTTCATGTGGATCTTGTGGTGGCTGCGTTTTGATTGCAGATTCGCCCTTGTGTCCAAGTAATGACTGCAGTTTCATTTTTATGGAAATTTTGCACTTGTTGAAATGTGTAGTAATGAGTTGTATGGAAACTTGTTTTATTTCACAAGTTGTTGTGGCGAGGCAGCGCACGCGTGCGTGCCCTGCAGCCACGTAGTATCGACATTTTGAATCGATATTTGAACCTTCATTGATTTTGGTTCGTTGACTTTTTTTGAGTACGTCATCACGATAGTGGCGAGGCAGTGCACGCAAGCGTGAACTGCAGCCATGGAGTTGACATTTGAAATGTGGCGAGGCCGTACGCGCGTGTGTACTGTAGCCCTACCAAATTTAACGTTTAAATTGATGTTTTCTTTGATGAAAATTGTTTAATGTTGCCAATTCAATATATTTTGAATCGATTTTGATGATTTTGTTGTTAATTGCCGTTTAGGCAAATTTTGATTGTTTTCTAAATGATCTTCATCAATAATCCCTTCATCTATCTCATTGATAATCTGAATCTGTTGAATTGTTGTTTAACACTGTTAAGTGTTATATTTACCGTTATCTGATTACTTGTTAAAGGATCGGATATGTAAATTTATATTGACTGTCGTCTAATTGTTGTTTGATTATTATTGCTTCTATGCACTAATAACTGAGTTTGAATTAGACTGACCTGTGTATTATTTTCTTTTGAATATAATACTCGGATCAGACCGAGTATTTTTACAGCTTGAAGATTTTCAGGCCGCGAAGTTAGAAAGGGTCGGGGAAAGCACTCCACTAAAGTTTTTCTAGAAAATTTTCTTGTACTTAATGAAAATAAATTTGTTCCGCTGTATAAAATTTAATGCATTGTACAAAATCTGATGTATGTATGTAAGAAAAATTCATTTATGAATAATGTTTTGATTATTCTGTGATTCTGTGGCTGTTTCTGTTTAAACTCTATAAACTGACTAACAATCCGTCATTTTGAACGTTTCGAGTTGGTTTAATTACCGACTAGAGGCGGTCAGAGCGGCGGGTCATTACAAAAGTGGTATCAGAGCTTTGGTTTACTCAAAGCTCAGTTTATGATGTTTAATATGAATAGTTACTAGAAACACTTTAAAGAAAAATGTTTTTCAAATTTAAATAAGTTTGAAATTGTTTTCTTTGGAAAATAAAAAGGTATTTTGAAAGTTAGAATTATTTTGAAAATTCCCCTCTCTAAATTTAAGTTTGCGTTAGTTCTCTTCGGTGAGGTCTTCTTAGATTTGAGTTTCAATCGTTCGGAGACTCATTATCGAATTTTTGAGAGTTAGGGAAAATGAAAAATAAAAGTTAAGTGAAGTGAATTAATGAATTGATTTGAATCAAATATTGTGAATATCTACTAAATAATAATTGTGAAATAAAATGATATTTCAATTTAGTTATAGCCAAGAGGATAATTAAACTATAACTTGAGAATTTGATTCTGAATTCTTTTGAAAATTAATTTCAAATGTTTTGAAGAACGATTTAGTGAATGAATGGATTATAAGTATTTAACTTATAAATGGACTTTTGTTATATAACTGAGTTATATGAATTGAATTGAAATGAATTAATAAAAAGATTTATAAATTGAAGTTTTATAAATAGAAATGGAATCTGTGAAGATTGTTTATAAGTTCGAAATCAATTGAATTTGATAAGTAAATTGTTGTAGCTTATTAAAGGAGATATATTCATGATTTTGGACAGCGAATTATCCTTTAAGTTAAATATTGTGATAGTAAATGTTGTTTGGGAATTTTATCCACGATTTTGGACAGTGGATAATCCTTTAAATAAAAAGTGTAGAAACACTGAATTGAATAGATAAGTATATTCACGATTTTGGACAGTGAATATATTATTGAATAAAACAGATATGTTTTAGGTAAAATGATTGAATAATCCAACCTCTGCTAATAAGAATTGCAAATATTGATAGGAAACTTCGAAAACACCTTGTTAATTATAATGGCGAAAACCGAAGCACAAAAAGCAGCACGCCGTGAACGAAGAGAAATTGCTTGTAGAGAAGCAGAAGCGAGACGTGCGGAAATTGAAAGGAGATTCAGTGAAAGGCAAGCACCTGGTCCATATGATGAGGTTATTTGCTATCGATGTCATAAAAAGGGACATTATGCCATTAAGTGCCGAGTAAGGAGAAAGAAAAGGAATGTGGATGACCGGTTCGCTCGTCCTGAAATTGTGTGTTTTAAATGTCCGGAGAAAGGGCATTTTCTTAGTCATTGCCCTAAAGTGAAAAGGAAAAAGTGCGTACTCAATTTACCCGTCGATAGATTGACAATCTGCTACCATTGTCGTCAGTCTGGACATATAGCCAGAAACTGCACCGAAAGACAACAGGGAAAGCAAGCTATAGCCCGACCAGCTAGAGCGAAAAGTGCTAAGGTGATAGATAAGGATGGAAACATCTCATATTTTTGCAATAACTGTAAGGAGTGGGGACATGTGGATTTTGAACGTGTTAATTCTCCTTTAACACAACATGAAATAGTGTCATCCGAAGATGAAAGTTTGGCAAAGATGCATACTATCGGACAAGAAGTCGTTAGTCCTTAATTATTCTGAATCTTAAACCAATCGATATATTTTGTAATACTATCCTTTGTAATCCACAATCTTTTGTGTACGTCTTTTAAAAGTATTAAGCTATGTAAAATTTTGTACGGAGGAAATATTTTAATGAAATAGCATCTTGGGAAGTGATATTATGGAAGGAAGTTTAATTGTTGATTTAACGGTATGAATCAAACTAGTTTGATGTGAAGTTTATATTCCAAGTTTAAAACTATTGCCTAAAATAGTTAATATGGAAATATAGATCTAAAGGAACCAATTCGATGAATAATTTACTAAAGAACTAGTTGATTATTTTTGAAATAGAAAGCAAATGTAAAGTTCAAATGAAATTTAGATTTCAAATTTGAAGTTGTCAACAGGATAATCCATTATAGGTTTAATAAATTCAGTGATGAATTTGAATTTAAACGTGCGGAAAATTAAATTAAGTGAAAAACTTAATATTGAAAAGTTTGAAATCGGTTTAAAACTAATACTATGAAAAGTATGTAGAATTCAAACTATGAATTAAGTTGAAGTTGAAAAAGTTAATAGTTTTAAAGATGTTTTAAAATGCATTAACTATCGAATACATAGATTTCAACATTAAATTGTTGAAATGGGCGTTTCGAGAAATAAGGAAATGGTGGACTATAACACTGTTCTTATAGTAAACGGTTTCCGGAAGGAAATGTTGTTTATAGTATTGGGATTTATATATCTATTTTAAATTCGAATCCCTATACTAGTGATTTTGAGTTGTCGTAACGATGTTTTACGCAACATTCGTTTTAACTCAAATAAATGTGTTTAAAAGAATGATTTCCTTAAAGAGTGAAATATATACTTAATTTTGATTCAAGTATATTGAATATTTTCCAAGTTGAAAATAAAAGAATTTGTGAATTACTTATTATTTAATAAGTATGGAAATGTTTTCCAATATGAAATGAAAGGTTTGAAATTTTATCTTTTAAAGATAAATTGAAAAAAAAGAGTATTTGAAATTAGTTTCAAATGGCTAAGTGTGAAAATTATATATCTTGTAAAGATATTATTTTGAGAAATGTGAACAATTAGTTCAACTTGGAAATCTTCCAAAGAAGATTGAATCTTGAGTAAAATTGAGTTTAACTTTGACACCAAAAACAATATAAGTTGAACTTTGAATTTTGGATAGTCGATTGGGATTGTATGTCTAACATTGTGAATTGATGACATAGCATTTGATCTCTATTAAATATATATCTGTGGTGGCGGAGAATTTATTCTTTTAGCTTAACACCCTTCTCTGAGACGTACGAGCTTAGAGGTTATATATCGATAGACATCAATTATGTGTTGAGAATTGACGATGTAACGTGAAATCCAAATCGAATGTGAAGTCGATAATGAATTGGATTATGAATGTGAATTAGGTTTGAGATAACCTTAAATTTTCAAATCGATTTAGAGGAAAATTTTAAACGTGATGGAAAATTTAGAATCCTCTATTTGTGATGGATGTGAATTAAGTTTTCGTAACTTATATATGTGAATATAATCGAAAACTATCAGTTTGGAAAGTCATTATTATGAAAATCCTGTGTAAGTTTACATAGGTATGATAAGTACGAAATGTGAAATGAAGTACTATATGTATATGACATATGTTTTCTAAAAACTGAGGATATGGAAATGTACCTTCCATTTATTATTTGTGAAGGTGATTGGAACTCGGTGGAGTGTCCATTGGAAATCGTAGCTACGTAGAATTCCATTAGTGGAATGTCCATTGGGACTGATATGATATCCCCCACGATGGATCATCGTGTTTGGGATTATGTGAATTGATGCTGGCGTAATTCGTGGGGCGTGATGCCTACAGTTACAAGCGATTCCACTGAGATAGTGGCGCAACCGCCGAGTAAACTGCGATCTGGAAACCGAAGCGAAATTCGAGGGGCGTAATGCCTAAGGCTACGAGCGATTCTACTGAGATAGTAGCGTAACCGCCGTGTGGACCGCGATCTAAGGCGACAACCATGGCGAAATTCAAGAGTGATGAGAAATCTAAGGTTACAAGTGATTCTACTGAGATAGTAGCGTAACCGCCGGGTAAACTGTGATCCATGGGGGAACGTGCTTTCCATATCCATTTTTAAAATAATTTTTTAAAAAAGTATTTTCACTGGGAGTTGAAGCAAGTATGTTTAGTACTTGGAGATTTTTAGTCTTGCGCCTGGCCAGCGTATGCCTAATGTCTGTAAGAACGACGATGGACTTGTTAAACTTCGAGTTATCAAGTATTTTCAAAACTTTAAATAGAAAATCAATAATCTGAAATTAGAATTACATAATTCTAACTTAATGAATTAAGGAAGAAGATTTTTAAAATATCTTGAAAGCACACAGCTTTGGAAATGATGTAATATGCAAATATTTAGCATGAAAGATTTCAAGTTTAAAAATTTGAGCTTTGTAAGTCAAAAAAAATTTGGTAAAAGACTTTTCTGTCTTGATTATTGAAATTGATGAACAAAACTAGTGAGATAAAATAAATGGAATGAATCCTATAATTATTTGTGAGTTTGAAACTTGATAAAATTGTGTAGGGTATAAATATCGGTGAGATTTTAGCAATCATTTTTCCTAACTTATAATTTCGGGACGAAATTCTTTTAAGGAGGGAAGATTGTAACAACCCAGAATTTTGAACAATTTAATTTGTGAATATTTAATTTATTTTAAATATTTAAATGATGATTTGACTTGAATTTCAAATTATCAGAATAAATTGGCGATTAAATATTTGAATTTAATCTATTTAAAGTTGAATAGAATTTGAATTTAACTTTGGAGTTTGAAATTGAATATTGAATTGGTATTTAAAATTTGAACGAATGAGTAGGAATAATAATTTGGATTTTTGAGAATTATTATTTATGTAAATTTATAAATCGATGTTTAGTTATAAATAACAATTTTCTTTAGCTTAAATAAAAAAAGGAATAAAATTTTAATCAATATAAAATAAATTGAGAAACACGTTAATATAAATTTATGTTTGATAAATGAACTGCAAAACGTTTATATGTTTATTTAAGAAAATAATTTACAAAACAAATTGAATTTAAAAGGGAAAAAAAATATAAAAATAAACATAAAATAAATAAATAAATAAATAAATAAAATAATAAGACATGTTTCCTCCCCTAAATCAATGCCATTATTTATGCCCAAATTCGTGCCTTCAAACACGCCTTTTTCCACGCAAATTCACGTTCTCCTCTGCATAATACACGAACCCCTTTCCTCCATCACTTCAGAAATCAAACGAAAAAAAAAGAAACGAAAGAAATAAAAATGGCGGCCTCCTCTTCGTCGTTTATCATTTAGGGCTCGTTCAAATCAAAGGAGCCGGCTTCAAATAGTTCGATCGATCGACACCTTCTTCGCCTCGCTCGCGACCGCGCCAGGCAAAGGTGAGCGATCCCGTCACTCACATCTAATTTCATCCTTCAGTCATTCGAGTATCTTTTTAGATGTTGATGATTTTTTATCTATCCTGGTTCGTCTTCTTGTTTTACAAGGCTGTGATGATTTTTTTGCTGTGATGATTTTGTTTATATAGGATTTGAATCCCTGTTTTCTCGTTCGTATAAAAATTGGGCTTCGGCCATTTGATTTTGTTTTAATTTAACATTGCTTCGATTTTGGCTTTGCTGGCCACCACGATGTCGACTTATGACTCGTTCAACTTCGACTTCGATTTTGAAATAGTATTTTGACTTCGCCAATTTCTATTTTTCGTGAATTGCTGGCCTTGACTTGGAACTTCATTGACTAGTACAAGTGTTGTTGCTTGATCGTGTGCCATTGAGCCCTGCTCGAATTTGCCACTACCGTTTTGATTCTCTAAACTGCTGCTTTAAATTCTTTGGCATTCGATTTAATTCTAAATGGCCTTCGGCCATTTTGACTATTGAAACCCGCTGCTTGTTTATTTGGAAACTGCAGTTTGAAATCTCTGTTGGTCTTTACCGCTACTACATTGTGACTGTATGTTGTGTTGCTTCGAGTTTGAAATGTCCTCTATCTGTACATTTGTATTATTGAACACTTGAGTTGTTCCACTGCGCACGGTTGTATGTTGTGCTATTGCTGCGTTTGTTTTTTTTAACTATGGCATTTGTTTTGATACAACTACTGTTAGTTGCATACATGTTGATGCCAATTGCCTCTGCTGTGTAGCTAGTCACTGTGTTGCACTATGCTATGCTGTGTCACTACTTCACTATCATTTTGTTGACATTAGTTGAACCAGCCGCATGTTTGGTTCTTATGAACCTAGTATGACACGAGCTTTGCCTCTATTTTCACTGTGCAGTTGTGTTCCCTTATCTTTGAGCTTTTGACAGTCATGTCTAATTTGAGAACAATTGTATTGTTTTGAAAGTGCTGTTGTTTTATATTTGGACTTCATTGATTTTCCATTTCGTATAAATTAATACTGGAATTGGTCATTTGTGTTTACTACCACTGGTAACTTGAATTTTTTTTTACAATAATTTGTTATCATCACACGAGACAGACTGCATGCCTGTCTTATATAGCAATTGGATTTGGTCGAGTTGCTTGGTTCACTGCAACCATATTATTATAGTATATTGCTTGAGTCTGGGTTCATTTTGAGCTTGAGATGCTTAGTTGAACTCTTGTCCACTGATTCACTGCATACATATATAAATACATATATGCTGAGTACTTCATGCTTTTGTTCTCGAGTCATCATGTAAGTTTGTTATTGCCCTGTGTCCTGTTATTTGCTGGGCCTAGCTGTGTTACCTTGCCTTTAGTGCACTGTCCAGTTCATTAAGTCGTTCACTTTTGCCTTCGTGAACATTGTAGTTGATTATGAATTTAAGTTTCATATCTGCATCTATATATGCATTCATTCTTGCACTGTCCAGATTTATAGTTGCATATATTATCTTTTGTGCACTTGTCACCATAGTCTGGGTTCATTGATGACTTTCTTGCTTTGTTTCACTTGCTTTGCTCCTCTCTGATTATGGCTGGTCTGGTAATACGTTTGGCATCGTCACTGACTGTGTACAATGAGTTCAGACCCTTGCTTGTCTGCATTGCCTCATTTGAAATTTTGGGTTTATGATGGCACTGTGTTGTAGTTACTTTGTCACCTGTTATTAAAATCTGCATATATGTACATGCATACATGTGTATGTTTGTGTACATATATGGCTGGACTTGTACCAAGCTTGAATTATTTTTGCTGTGCATTTGTAGTTGAGTTTGGTTCAGTTGTATGTGTTCAAACTTCATGTTGGGCTGCAGTGGCTCTTGTATAACTATCCTCATGCATTTAAGTGCACTTCGGTTTTATTATATATTCTAGTTAGTGGAGCCATCTGTACGTTTAAGTGCAGCATATATATATATATATACGTGTGGATAAAAAAAAATGTAGGCATATATACCCCTGTATGTGTGTATGCATGCATAGTTGGATCTATACTGGTGTTCCATCTGCTGCATTGACTTGATATTATATATTCAATGTTGCAGATGTCCTTCATCACTTTGAAATTCATTTGTTGACTTGTAGTTTACATACTTGTTGACATCTCTGATTTTATTTTGGGGTTTGAATCACGATGTGATGGAGTTGCTGTTAGTACTGTTGGCACTGACTTCATCTTGTCTGCACTTTGATGGTCTGGTTTCCCTGTGCACATTTGTGTGTATACTTGAATCTGGGTTTGTTGCCTTGATCATTTTGACTTCAGATGTATAGTTGCATTCCACTTGAATTCGGTTGTGTTTAAATTTATGCTCGACAGTTTTAAGTGGTTTCATGTGGATCTTGTGGTGGCTGCGTTTTGATTGTAGATTCGCCCTTGTGTCCAAGTAATGACTGCAGTTTCATTTTTATGGAAATTTTGCACTTGTTGAAATGTGCAGTAATAAGTTGTATGGAAACTTGTTTTATTTCACAAGTTGTTGTGGCGAGGCAGCGCACGCGTGCTTGCCCTGCAGCCACGTAGTATCGACATTTTGAATCGATATTTGAACCTTCATTGATTTTGGTTCGTTGACTTTTTTTGAGTACGTCATCACGATAGTGGCGAGGCAGTGCACGCAAGCGTGAACTGCAGCCACGGAGTTGACATTTTAAATGTGGCGAGGCCGTACGTGCGTGTGTGTACTACAGCCCTACCAAATTTAACGTTTAAATTGATGTTTCCTTTGATGAAAATTGTTTTATGTTGCCAATTCAATATATTTTGAATCGATTTTGATGATTTTGTTGTTAATTGCCGTTTAGGCAAATTTTGATTGTTTTCTAAATGATCTTCATCAATAATCCCTTCATCTATCTCATTGATAATTTGAATCTGTTGAATTGTTGTTTAACACTGTTAAGTGTTATATTTACCGTTATCCGATTACTTGTTAAAGGATCGGATATGTAAATTTATATTGACTGTCGTCTAATTGTTGTTTGATTATTATTGCTTCTATGCACTAATAACTGAGTTTGAATTAGACTGACCTGTGTATTATTTTCTTTTGAATATAATACTCGGGTCAGACCGAGTATTTTTACAGCTTGAAGATTTTCAGGCCGCGAAGTTAGAAAGGGTCGGGGAAAGCACTCCACTAAAGTTTTTCTAGAAAATTTTCTTGTACTTAATGAAAATAAATTTGTTCCGCTGTATAAAATTTAATGCATTGTACAAAATCTGATGTATGTATGTAAGAAAAATTCATTTATGAATAATGTTATGATTATTCTGTGATTCTTTGGCTGTTTCTGTTTAAACTCTATAAACTGACTAACAATCCGTCATTTTGAACGTTTCGAGTTGGTTTAATTACCGACTAGAGGCGGTCAGAGCGGCGGGTCATTACATTTTTGTACGTTCTTGGTTTTAGTCAAATAGGAAAATAGAAGGTCAATGTGAGAAAAAAGGAAGGATCCAAAGTCTCTTAGGGTTCCTAAGGTCTCTTAGTTTATTAAGGCGCTCATTGGTCTAAAACAAACCCAATAAGACTCTGCCAAAAAAATAGAACATTAATATACACTGCAAATGAAAGAAATAAGCTGCAGGTTATTCAATAATTAGCAAATTAAGGTGCAGAGAAAAAATAAATGTCACGTTTTATTTTGAAAGCTTCAGGCATTAATAATGCATAATGAAATATACGTAGAAATGGAAAAGTTAGCAAACCAAAGGAAAGTGAATTTTTATATATGCGAAAATGAGGTGGCAAGAATTAAATGCAAACTAAAAGTCCGGGCTTATGTATTAAACAAAAGGAGAAATGAACGGATTATGTATTAATAATGAGATAACAATTTTAAAATGCACATGCAACAATAAATAACAAAAGAAATGAAGGGCTATGTACATCGCACAACCTTTTAAAAATTCAATATGTGAAACGTAACCAAATTAAATTTAACTTAAATAATATCAAATTTGTAAAAATTTAGTTTTTTTTCTTAATCTATGCATAATAAATAAAATTACCATAAAAATAAAAACCTTCAATTTGGTTTTCTCAAAATGATCTTTTATTTCCATTAAAACATCCTTTTTGTTTAACATAAAAGGTGCATTTCTTTATTAAATCTATTAATTCCAATCAACGTTTTCTTCCCTTCCAATTGAAATATTTCAATTACATTAATTACAATTACTTACAAAGTTAAATTTCAAAACAGACAACTAAAATGGGTTAAAACTAGAATAATTTTTTTCTATAGTCATTTGAACATGTTTATAAATTTGTTGTTTATGCAGAAGCGCAATAAATAACTTACTTAAATAAATTATTTTCCTACTCTTGTAATCCATCTATATGCTAAAACACAGTTCAAATATATATATATATTTCTTCCTTTAAATCAATCATTCTATTCTTTATTTTAATGAAATTAAACCTACATTCACAAGTGAAATATTCCTTTTATTTGATATAAATGTTCTTTTCATTAAACCAACTTTCTTATATTTTCACAAAACATAAGCTACGTTTAATTACACCTATTAATTTACATTTTTTTGTCCTCTCTATCATTAATTGAAATTAATCAATTACATTAATTAATTGTTTACAAAGGTTAATTTCAAAATGGACAAAATAAATGAAATAAGAAAAAGAACGATTATTTCCTATCAAATTGTCATTTAAACATATTCGTGCACTATTGGATACAAACAGGGGTTATACGTTTCATACCAAATAATAGTTTCTCATCTTTGCAATCAATCTGTCAACTACCAAACAATTAAAATAAATAAACATAGGATTTCTTTTTTAATAAATAAACATGTATTATTCCGTATTAACATTTATTATTCCAAACAATTGGAAATTTACATTTAGACAATTATTAATATCATTCAACCATTGTTATTAAAGTACACATTAAAATTTGTTATCATCCTTATATTATTCCAAACATATATCATTAAAAGAAATTTTAATTAAGCTCATGACTTGCATTATAGTTTAATTTGTATCAAAAAAATCATAATTTTTTTCCTAACAATTTTATTCAAAAATCTTATTTAATTTAATACTTTTAAATGTTTAAAAGTAAGGGTCGTTATAATCTCCCCCACTCAAAACTTTTCGTCCCCAAAAAGAAACAAGAAGGAATCCAAAAATCTGTTATATTTTATTTAATTAGTCAATTTATAAACAATTTAACTTACATATTTAAGTTTAATAAAATTTGAAAATAACTCAAATTCTGCAAAAAAAATCTAAGTCTTAAATTTTTGAAAAAATTCGGCAGAGTCTCCTTTGCGTGGATACGTCCGGATAATAGTGATATCAAAAATTACAATATATACATCATATTTCAATAAAAGTCATTCCAAACCATGGAAAAACAATATAATTTCGTTATAAAATCGTAATCAGAGAACGTACCTATTTGTCGGTCAAACAAAGTTTAATTTATGAAACAAAAAGCAGTAGTTATTGCTTCCGTAAACCTGTACCTCACTTAAATCAAAAAAAGTGAGAATTATGTACAAGAGAAATATTTAAGTTGTTGCAATCAATAGAAAAACAAACCAACACAACATAACAATACACACTTGTAAACAAAACCATGCAATCATCATATGAAACCAAAGTAATCAATCATACATCCATAGCAACCAAAATCAATGGTTTGTTTAGTTTAGAAACTTTTAATCGTGCAAGGTGATGAATAAACTATCAAGTGTGTCCTACGCTCAACAATCTTAGATAATTACTTAATAGATTATCCATACAACCTTAAACAATTAGAAGTATCCATTCCCAAACATCCCATAAGCCAAAACAATCAAGAATTTCAAATATTATTTACGTTTATTCAATTGATTACCTTTCACATCATTATTTTCCATTTATTTATTTTCATTTATTCATACAATGTCTTTGCTTACTTTTATGGACTTATATAAATTATTTCATGATATCAACTTATGTTCATAACATTTCTTATTCATCAGAATTTTTATTTATAGAAATAATTCCATTAAACACTTCCATTACTCAAGTTTTACTAGTATAATATTCCATTACATGTTCCAATTTAACATTACAACTTTTAAACATTTCAGGTAAGTTATATATATGTTTATAGAATGTAATTGAACGTTATACAATTTACCTTATTCATTTTAGTTAACAAAATGTTCAACGTCTCAGATGTTGTAATTTACAAGTTACAAATTTCCAATTTCTGATATATTTCATTAATCATTTAGCATCTAATTTTCTTATTTCTCATTTTAGAAGTTCCCAATTATTAATATAGTCAAGATTTCATTCATTACCATAATTGAACTCTATAATTTATAGAAACTTGAGAACTAAACTCCTAGTTTGTTTCAAATCATATGAAATTATATATATATACACACACACACACTCATTGCTTTATATATCCAATCACATTTTTAAATTAAAATTAAGATTTTTTTTATCAAAACAAAGGTGTAGTAAAACTACTACAGTGGCCTTCCCACTTTGAAAGTTGAAAATGAACGTCGATGATGTATGCACTCATCACCTAAATTATTTTCCAACGACAAAAGAGGGACGTACGGAACTTATTTCAAAACATTTTTTCCCCAAATCACATTTAAGAACATTTATCCAAAATACTTCCCAATAATACTAGTATTATATTACAAAATCCTTTGAAAACAAATTTCAACCCTGGAACTTAAGTTCTCAAATTTCCAATTAAATTCGTTTTACTTATAAATCTTATTTTGTAATTAATTATTCGTAAAATTTAATTTCTATCAAAAAATATATCACATACAACTATTGGTGCTTCGAGATCAAGTAAATATTCATAAACATACTTCCAAATAGTAAATCCAATTTATTTTCAAGCATACCACTAAAATAAATTTCCTAAATCATTTAATATCTTTAAAATTATACATTTAAAGAAACTTAAATAAATTTTACATGAAATATACATTTGAAAACTTCATTTCCAAATCAGTCATCTTTAATACTTTAACACTTTTCAAAAATTTCGTTCGTAAAATTCCTTGCTTAATTTATAAATACCATTTTTATAAATCTTAAATAACATCTTTATAGATATATGTAAACTATTTGAAAATAATTATTTACATCGTTACTTATATTTAAAATTGGTTATTGAAAACCTTAAATCCATTATTTACAAATTTATCAGTTTTAAATCTCAAAATTCTTTTTAAACATCTTTAATAAATCAATAATCATTTACTTTAAATATGTTTTATTGAATTAATAACTTCTCACAATATTTACAACTTTGATAATTAACTATTAAACCAAGTTGTACATAAATAAACAATATTTTAAACAAGTTAGAAGAATTTAGAAAAAGAAAAAAAAGTGACCAAAATCTCATTTATATAATACTTTATAAAAATACTTTTATAACTCGATGTTTTAACAAGTTTATCCTCGTTCTTGCAGACTCTGGTCAGGCGTTGATCAGGCACAAGGCCAAGTAGTTAGTAGACTTGTTTCAACCTCCAGTGAAAATACTTAAAAATATTAAAAATAGATATGGAAAGTACATTCCCCCATGGATCACAGTTATGCAATGGTTACGCCGCTATCCCAACGGAATCACTTGTAACTGTAGGCATCTCGCTCATCGACTTACGCCGTGGTTGATAGATAGTAGCTACGCAATGGTTACGCCACTATCCCACCGGAATCAGTTGTAGCTATAGGCATCCTACCCGTCTAATTACGCTATCCAACAACATCAAATGAATATAATAAGTAACCGACCAAAGTGTTCCGATAAATGACCCACCAAAGGGATTCGACAAATGACCCACCAAAGGGGTCCAATGGAAGGTACTTCCTATATCATTTACTTCAAAATATATAATACTATACATAATACCCTTTCAGAATCATAACTTCAAATATGTTACTTATATAAATTGCATTATATATAAGATTTCATTTTCGAATAGAGTAGTTTCCAAAATCAACTGTTTTCAAAATCACCTTATACTTACATAAAGTCCATCTGATACAAGAATCAAAATTTTCCTAAAATCAATTACGCTGCATGAATAACCATATGCGATTGAACATCTTTGCTTTATAAAAGGTTTTTAATTTGGATAATTTTTCTATGTAAAAATCGTTTTGAGAAATAGTTTTGTATATAAAATATTTTCGTAAAATAGTTTGTAAAATAGTTTTGTAAATAGAATAGTTTGTAAGATAGTTTTGTAGATAATAGTTTGTCCGTAAAACAGAATAAAATAGTTTTGTAGATTGAATAGTTTGTAAGATAGTTTTGTAAATAAAATAGTTTATATAATAGTTTGTATGTAAAATAGAATAAAATAGTTTGTTTAAGAAAAATAAAATAAAATATTTTTGTAAAATGGTTTTAAATTAATAGTAGTTTTGCATAAAAGAAAACTTCCAGCTTAAATTACAAAAATATCCAACCCAACCACTTTTAATTTGAACGTCAAAACATATCAATAATATTAGAACATAAGATGTACATATGTCATCATTTCGCAGAGTCACGTTCGATCGCTCAATCGAGCACACAAGTTCACTTTCGAACTAATATTGTCCATTCGACTTCCCAAATGCAGACTTCAATATGGTTTCTTAACTAGGAACCATCATTCTTCTTGCATAGCCATATACTATGATAGAGAACTCTAGAATCGAACAAAAAATCCATATCAAATATACGCCATCAAGAATCGAATGAAAAATCCCAACACAAAGTGTAGTAATTCACATAGAACTTGTGTACTCAAATCCCAAAAGAATAATTTTTATGAATAAAATAATGTACATACAACTTATGTAATCATTCCTATTTGTTTCATCATAATTACGCTCAATTAAATTCATTTTTAATCTCATCGATTAACACAAATATCACTTCATACTTTAATATTTTTTCAAAGAATTTATCCATTTAATACAAAATAATAATATATTCATTCTTATAATATTGCTTATATTTCTCTTCAATTTAAATTACATTCATTTCACATGTTATATTTGTAACAACCCTAGATTTTGACTATATATTTAAATTTGACTTTATTTCATTTTGAAATTATTTTAAATTTGTTTTATTTGTGTGATATCATTTCTAAACATTTTTAAAATGATAATATAATTTTTCCAAAATTTACTGTATTTATTTCCTATTTTTAAAGGCTATTTTCTAATTTTCTGCCCTTTTTTTCATTTTAAATTTATTTATTTTATTTTAAATTTGTTTCATTTATGAAAATTCATCTCTAAATATTTTTAAAATAATAATAAAATTTTTCCAAAAATTACTGTGTTGATTTCCTATTTTTAAGGGCTGTTTTCCCATTTTCTGCTATTTTTTGCATTAAAATTTTATATTTAAATTAAATTTTAAATATTTATTTTGTGAATATATTTGTATTTTATGTTATTATTTATGTTTAAAAATAATTTACAAGCTTATATGAATTTTCTAAAAATTATTTCATTTAACTTCAAATTTTGCTAGTCTAGTTCACTGTTTTAACTATTTTCCTTAATTTTACTTTACATAATTGATAAATATGATATATATTTGTATATTTGTTAAAAATTTCGCAATCTTATCTGATATTATTATCATTTCAGCTGCATAAATTTATGTAAATAATAAAAGGTAAATTGAAAGGGTTTGTGACCTTTTGTTTCCTATGGCTTTTGATTTTCCCACCTTTTCACATTTTAACTTACTTTTGCCATCAATTAGCCATAACTACTCACATAATTCAGCTGCTTACCTCCATTCTTCATTCACATACATCTTTTTCCTCCTTCTTGATAAAAATTTCGGCCTCCTCTTGATTGAGAAGTTGGGTAAAATTCTATTTCCTTTTATCTTCTTTTGTTCACTTATGTTGATTTTTCTAGTTTGATTTTGCACTTGCTTCACCTCATGTAGGTTCAACCATGCCACCTTGCCGCCTAGCCGCCTCCACCACCTGATGACATACCACCAGCACCTCCTCCTCCCCAGCCCCCCAACCAATGAACCCCCTTGGTGATGCATATCCGCAAAAGTTTCAAAACACCCTTCATATTAACCTAGCCGAGCACTAGCTTCCACATCCACCACTTCCACCAACCATGGCCGCCCCTACTCCACCACCACCACCTCCAGCACCCATGGCCACACCACCACAGTGGACCCCACTCACCTGGCCGTGGCACCTAGGGCGTTGGCCGAGCCCAATTCATGGCCCAAAACCCATGTGTATGCATGATTTTGTGTTCTTGCCATCACCCACCTTTACACCATCACTCAAACTCACGTTAGGCCGACCTTAGCAACCCAGACTGACCCTAAATCATTGTCTTAGACCTGTACTCTACCTCTGGCCGAGCTTATGAGATGTCGGAAGCAAGTGCAAAGCACTTCAGCTTTGTATTATGAAGTTATTTCCAGCATCGTTTATCGTATTTTTGGTCTGAAATCTTATAATTGTTATATTGTTTGTTTGATTTGTATTCAAGGGAACTAATCCTTGGCTCCTCCATTTCGTATCTATATCATGCTTTTGTGCTTGTGTAGATCCCATTGTGCAATTCGTCGTTGTGTCATCAGCTCAAAACAATGAGTAAATCTCACCAGACTAATATGTACTTATGTAGTGATAAACTGACATCACCTGAATCTGTAAATGTATATCATCCTGTTATAACTGCTATATCATATTCATATGATGTTCACACCTATATTTACACCTGTTATATCATATGTTACTGTTATTTCATGCTATTCTGTTACTTTCATCAGTTTATCACACTGCAAGTTCCCTGTAGACTAGAATCACTATGGGTTGAAATGATCATACCCGAACGGAATTTAGAATATGAGAAAATCGTTATGGGCTGAAATGATAGGCCTGAATGATTTTCAATTATTTTCTTTTACTTGGGATTGCGGGTTTGAAATGATCAAACCCAGGTTTTCTTTGTAAATTACGCGTTGAAATGATATATTACCCATATCACTTTACCTAGGCTAGAAAATGAAATACAGACCCGTTGTTAAAATATATTTTTCTTAATTTTTTTAAAATATTTTAGAAATGTAAATATTATAATATTTTGATTAGATTTGATTAAAAATGACTTTTGTAAAGCATTATTGATTTTCTGAAAATTTATAAGTGAAATAAATAAAGGGTAAAGTTAGAAATCTGAAATGTAAGTTATTTTGGAAATTACAATTTGGTGATCAATGGAATTTAAATTAAATGTGAAAATATGATAAATTTATGATATTTTGAATCAAATGAATTTAAAATGATTTTGTAATACATTAATGATTTTTGAATAATGTTAAATGTGAAATTAATGAATATTTATGTTGAAATTTTGAAATATAACTAAAATTGGAATTTTGTGAATTTGGCTTAAAAGTGAATTTTAAGTTAAGTAAATAAAAATGAAATTAAGTTATATTTGAAAATTTTTAGCTTAAGTGTTAAGTTAAATTTAATTTAATGAATTTGAAATTTTATGTTGGAATTTAATAAGTGAATTATTATTAAATTTTGATTTTTGAATGGAGATTTAACTTTATAAAATCATGAATACAAGTGTATTTGAATGATCGTTTTAAAAGTGAAATTATATGATTTTATAAGTTAAAAATGATTTAAATAAAAATATAATTATTTGTGAAATTATACTGAATATTTGAAGTTAATTAACTGCATTTCAGAAATGCTATTAGTTCTAATGTAAATGATAACACAACATTTGTAAATGCTGTAGTTGATAATAATGAACCAAATGGCTAAGTTTAATTAAAGGCTATCATAGCATTTTTGTAATGTTATAATTGTTGAATTTAACTAAGTTTTATTTGAAACTAATGTAACCCTATCACAACATTTTTTTATGCTATCTTTTGTTAAATTGAACTGTTTTAAGTGTAACTTTCTGTAGCAATTTCTAAATGCTGCGAAAGTTGAATTTTCATCTGTTTTAATAAATTAAGTGGATAAATGAATTTTGAAAGACTAAAATTTTGTAAATTTAATAATTTAAATATTAAATATAATATCTTCATTTTATGATTTAAAATGAAGTAATTTGTTTCGAAATATAAACTATTTTGAAATGTGTTTTGTAATGGATTTAAATTAAATAAAAATGAATGTGGTTTGGAAGATATTATATTTTTGATATTTTGAAATGGATTTTGAATGATATTGAATTTTGAAATGATATTTGATTTTTAAGTATAAAATACCATTTTGAAATGTTAACCACGGGATGTAATTAATTTACAGTTTAACCGATTCTTAAAGGATGGGCGATCCCAAGCATCCTTTAAGTTATTGTGTACTTCTACTACAGTTCACTTGAGTTGGTTTACATTATATAAGTATATATTGTCCTGACTCGAGTTTTTTGTGTTTTACTTTACGCTCGGGTCAGCCTGAGTATTCACAACTTTGGATTCTCTTTCTGGAGCTGGTCTTTGCTGGATTTTTTTCTTATCTACATGTAACGACCCGTATTTTAACGGACCGAAAGATCGTAGAACTGTCGACATTAAGTCGTTGATGTTGTTAAGTTGTTTAGAGTTTGAGTCGACCAAAGCTTAAGTCGTGTGAAAGTTAACTCGCGTGGAGCGACTTAATGTAATTGGCGACTTAAGGGTTAACGACCTAAGGGGTTAGGTCATATGATAGTTAGGTCGGTGGAGTTTTGGAGCGACCTAAGGAGGTTAGCGAGTTACGAGTTAGAAGGCCATGCGTTAATGAGTTAAGGGCTAGCAACTTAAGGTTTAGGCGACCTAAGAGGATAGGTGTGAAACTTAGGTCGTGGGTAATTTAAGTCGTTTGGGACGACTTAACGGGTTAGCGACCTAGTGGTGATCGACTTAAAGAGGATGGCGACCTGGTGGATAGCCTGTGTTGTAGTTAGGTCATGGGGCGACTTATGGTTGAGTCATTAGGTCGCGTGTGTTTTAGGTCGTTGGATTTGTTAGGTCGCTGAGCCGCTTGAGTACTTAACCCAGTTAGGTCGTAGGTCGCGTGAAGTTATTTTTTTTAGGTCGGCTTGTGTTTTAAGTCGTGCATAGGTTAAGTCGTTAGGTCGTTGGACCGTTAGGTCGCACATGTCGTTAAGTGTTGAGTCGTTAGGTTATTGAGTCGTGTAGAGGCTTAAGTCGTAGGTCGGGATAGTTAGGTCGTGGACGACCTAAGGGGGCGGATGACCTAAGGTTTCAGCCTATAAATACACGTCTTTGGTTCACTTTTTTGGCACCGGATTTTGAAGCGACGAAGTGCTGCCATTTTTAGAGCTCGACTACAACATTCCTTCACTTCTTTTATCCACTTTAATCTAGTGCTTACATCCATCCAAGATCGAAGATCCAAGAGCTAAAGTTGAAGATCTTCATCCAACAAAGAGAGATTTCATCATTTGAAGCGGAATCTTGTCAGATCAAGCTTAGTTCTTCGCTGTCCAGATCTGAAGTTGATAGTTTTTGAGGTGTTTAGGTGATTCGGTGAGTGGTAGTCATCTCTCACACGGACCCAAAGGAGTATATTGGATCGGTGGCTTGTTTGTGTGTTAAAGATAGTGATTTCATGCATTTTCCTTAAGTCTGCGTGTAGATCCATTGTCCATAAAGTTTCGATATTCATTTTACTATATGTTAACCTATGCTAGTTCATTCATCAAGATATTGCTTAGAATTCATGCTTGTTAAATCTGGACTCTTTATTTACTAAATTGCCATTATAGTTATAATTGTTTATTTAGATCTTGTTTGAATGATTTATTACTTGGATTAATGATTGATTGATTGATTGTCATGAGTTAGTTGATTGATGGTTGAATTTGGACAAGTTGGTCGAAGATGATTCAAAAGCTAAGTGGAAGGGCTCTTGAATAAGGAAAGCTGCTTGTAGCATATGAAGCGGATGATAAAGCTCATATGGATAGGTTGGATGATGATGTTGAGATGGGACTTTGCTATGATGATATTAGGCAAAGCATGATGTTGAGATGGACTTTGCTATGATGCAAAGCATGATGTGAAATAGCCTTGGTTTAATCCAGACGGGATCATCCCAAGCATATGGATAACTCGGTGATATGGTTCGAGTTAATGGATAATGGTGGGCTCAAGAGGCAGCTTGGGTTAGTTTGAGAATAGTCGTCGAGGAGGATGACTAGAAGGCTTGGATTTCATCGTTATTGAAGGTTCTAGCAAACTCAAAGCAAGGGTACATGGGGCGCCCAAACGACTACAGGTAGGTGGTCGGGACGACTACAGGTAGGTGATCGGGACACCCAAAGGACCACAGGTAGGTGGTCGAGTATTATGGGCAGATTCGATAGTCCTAGGCACGGGTCACGATGACGTGCGGAGTTATGTCTAGAACCGGGATTACCATTAGCCCTTGACGGACGGATGAAAGAATGAGACGGTCATTCAATTAACGGTGAAATCGAGGCAATGATAACAGTGATAGCCAGAGTCATGGATGTTTAGTTGTATCATCATTCGGCCTCAAGAGCGGTGTTTTCTGGGTGCTTATCTGATCTTGGTTTACGCCTTGGGGGTTTGTATTGGGAAAACATCGACCTTGACTCGAGTGATTATTGCTTTACTTTAATTATCTGCTTTGCTACGCTTGTTTCTCCTTAGTGTGTGTCTGGGGGTTATCACTATAGAAAGAGGTGGAGTGGGATCGTTGGGTTCCTATTCCTTTTTATCCTTTATGCATATGCTCTTTTGGTATGTTTGATAGTTGATTTACTCCTCACTAGGACTTTTGTCTGACTCAAGGTTTTATGTTCAACTCTTATTACCTTGGGCTGTTCATCCGTTTGGGATGGGCAGACTAGGTAGCAGGTTACAGGTGCTGTTCTTAGTGACCAACGCTGTTGATGACGAAGACTAGCTGGAGGCTTTTGCATATTGTTTTCTTACTATATGTACTGGATGTTCCGCTGTTTGTATGATTCTCTGAGTGATATGTAGTGAGGCTTGATGTATACCAAACTATTGTGAGGTTATATGATGAGATTCTGTTCTATGGAGCTTCGCTATGTATATTTTTCTATTGTATTATATCCATGCGCTGTGAGTAATACGATAGATTCTGCGATTTTATTCTTACCTTTGACGGTCACCCATGGCTGCCTGGCACACTCTTGAGCGCACTATTTCCTTGTATTGGTGCGGGAGTCATGGGCGGTCGTCACATTTGGTATCAGAGGTTTGGTTAATCGATTTTAGCCCATGCTCGCTGATATAACTACGTATGAGAGACGTAATTGTATTTTTATGGATGATTACTATATATATAATATAGTAGCTTAGAAGAATTTGAATTCCTTATGCAGTTGTTTCTCAGGGTATATTAATCATTTTCTAATAGATATTAGGAATGAGTCAAAGAGGGAGACCAGCTGCTAGGGAAGGTCGTGCTGTTGAGGGGGCTGCTGATTATGCTTCTATGTTCGAGACTATGATGACTTCGATCATGAAGAGGATGCCAGCTCTGGGGCCCTCAGCAGATGTGGGAGTTCAAGTTCAAGCTCCAAAGCCATTGGATCTTGCTAAGTTGTGCAAGGACTATACTGCTCTAGGAGGAATGGTTTTCCAGGGGACAGAGTCAACCATTGAAGTCCAGAGGTGGATAGATTCTTGTAGAAGGATATTTGGAAATTTGGGAATTGAGGATGCAACTAAAAGGAAGCTTGCATCAAGACAGCTTCAAGGAAGAGCTTCTGATTGGTGGAACTCTATCACTATTGATACTTCGGAGGAAGAAATTACTTGGGTGCAGTTCCAAGCTAGATTTGAAGCTAAATTCATTTCTACAGCTCAGAAGTCTGTTTTGTTCAAGAAGTCTGTGGAGCTCAAGCAAGGTGGAAGATCAGTTCTTGAGTATGTTTCTGAGTTTGAAGCTTTGTCTAAGTATGCTCGGTCGTATGTTGAATCTTCATATCAGAAGAACGAGAAGTTTGTGACAGGCTTGGACAGTTACCTTGGGAGGCAGTTGGTGGATCATTTGGATGACCCATTTGAGAAGCTTGTGGAGAAAGCTCTCAGGCATGAGAATTTGTTTCCTAAGGAAGGATCTGTTGTTGCCGTAACCAAGGAAGGGTCTAAACCACAGGAGGGTGGAAATAAGAAAAGGAAGCAGCAGCAACAGAAGGGTGAGGATGGCCACAAGAAGCTGAAGGGTGAAGTGACCTGCTACAACTGTCAGCAGAAGGTCCATCTCTCCAAAGATTGCAAGAATTATAAGGTCCCAGGGAAGTGCTACAACTGTGATAAGCCGGGGCATATCAAGAAGAATCGTCCGAAACCGAGAAAGGACAAGCAGATTGTGCAAGCTTATGCTTTGGGGGCTGTGCCATCGTCTTTGATAGCTCCTACTGTGGAAGGGAAAGGAAAGAGTGTGGTGGTTCAAGGTACTCTTTCTATATGTGGTGTTCCAGTTAGAGTGTTGTTTGATACTGGAGCATCACACTCCTCTGTTTGTAGTGAACTTGTAGGCCGGTTGGGTTTGAAACCGGAGATTGTTGATAGACCATTGGTTGTGACTAATCCGGTTGGGGGTTGGTCTTGTTTGTGCATGGTATGCCATGGTCTAGTTGTATCGAGTCATGATTTCTCTTTTTTGTTTGTGATTGTTTTGTTCTGAACTTTGCGGGGTTCGAAATTATTTTGGGTATGGACTGGCTTAGGAAGTATGCGGCAAAGGTTGATTGTAAGAGGCTAGAGGTGACAGTCTAGAATGTGGAGGGGCGAAAGGTTGTAATACGATGTAAGCATGAAGAAGGCGTCTTCATGAGCTTCTTGTATTCGCTAGTTGTTCCACGGGATGGACTGTCATCGGTGCCTATTGTGAATGGATTTGAGGATGTCTTTGACGAGGTCAAAGGGTTACCGCCGCATAGGGAGATCGAGTTTTGTATCGATCTAGTTGAGGGAGTCAGACCCGTTGTGATGCCTCTTAGGCGGATGGCGCCTAGGGAACAGCAAGAGTTGAAGGTGCAAGTTGATGACCTTTTACGAAAAGGATTCGCTCGGCGTAGTGTGTCCAAATGGGGTGCACCAATTGTGTTCGCAACCAAAGCGGATGGATCGTTGAGGTTGTGTGTCGATTATCGTGAGCTGAATAAAGTAACTAAGAAGAACAAGTATCCATTGCCGAGAATAGATGACTTGTTTGATCAGCTTCACGAAGCCAAGGTGTTTTCTCAGATGGATTTGGCAACGGGATTTCACCAGTTAAGAGTGGCGAAGGATAGTGTGCCAAAAACTGCTTTCAGGACACCATCCGGTTTTTATGAGTGGCTGGTAATGCCGTTTGGATTGACTAATGCACCAGCATATTTTGTGGATCTTATGAATAGAGTATTCAGGGATCAGTTGAACAAGTTTGTACTTGTGTTCGTGGATGATATTCTGATTTATTTAGGAACTGAAGAAGAGCACAAGACACATTTGTAGATTGTTTTGGAAATCTTGCGGAAACATCAGCTGAAGGCTAAGTTTTCGAAGTGTCACTTCTGGAAGAGCGAAGTGAGGTTCTTAGGCCATGTTATTTCTGGAAATGGAATAGCGGTTGATCCCGCTAAGGTGGCAGCAATCAAGGATTGGGTTAGACCTAAGAATGCATCTGATGTGAGAAGTTTTCTTGGATTAGCTGGATATTATCGTCGATTTATCAAAGACTTTTCCAAGGTAGCTGCACCATTAACAGGATTGACGAAAAAGAACCAAGTGTTTAGATGGGATGCTAAGTGTGAGCAAGCTTTCGGAATCCTGAAAGAGCGACAAACAAGTGCTTCTGTTTTGACTATTCCAAATGGGAATGATGAGATGGTGGTTTACACCGATGCATGTGGTACTGGGCTTGGAGCAGTGCTAATGCAGAAGGATAAAGTTATTGCATATGCAAGTCGACAACTGAAGCCGCATGAAAGGAATTATCCGACTCATGATTTGGAGTTAGCGGCGATTGTATTTGCTTTGAAGATGTGGAGACACAATCTATTGGGAGTTCGATTCGAGTTGTTTACAGATCATAAGTCGTTGAAGTATCTCTTCTCCCAAAAAGATTTGAATCTTCGACATCAACGATGGCTAGAGTTTTTAGCATCATATGATTTTGGCATAGCCTATACTCCGGGAAAAGGTAACGCAGTGGCAGATGCGTTAAGTCGAAGACATGCAGGAATGAGAGCCATGTTTTCGGAATGGAAGAGTCTCGAGTATTTAGCTGGATTTGACTTCAGGTCTAGATGTGAATTGGAACCTGAGATGTTGGCAAACTTATTAATAAGACCTACTCTAGTGGAAAGAATTGGCGAGAGCCAAAAGCGAGACGATAAGCTTGTCAAGATTATCCGGGATGTGGAATCTAGAGTGGACCCAGAGAAGGATAAAGGATTCGAAGTCGATCGAGAGGGTTGGCTTCGGAAACAAGGACGACTAGTCATTCCCGATATAGATGAAATGAGAGATGAAGTTCTGAAGGAAAGTCATCACTCGAAGATGACAATTCATCCAGGTGGAAGTAACATGTATCGAGATATGAAGAGAACCTATTACTGGGAAGGTATGAAGAAGGATGTTGGAAATTTTATTTCCAAATGTATGAACTGCCAGTTGGTAAAAGCTGAACAGAAGAAGCCAAGTGGATTGCTTCAGCCGTTAGAAGTTCCTACGTGGAAGTGGGAGCAAATATCGATGGATTTTATTGATGGTCTACCTAGAACAAGAGCGGGAAATGAAGGGATTTGGGTCATTGTAGATCGTTTGACTAAGAGTGCAAGATTCATTCCTGTTCAATCAACTAGGACTGCATCGAAGTTGGCTGAGTTGTATGTTAAGTGGATAGTTCGATTCCATGGTATTCCGAAGAGTATAGTGAGCGATCGAGATCCATTGTTCACTAGTGGATTTTGGAAGAGCTTCCAGGAAGTTTTGGGAACCGAGTTGTGTTTGAGTACAGCTTATCATCCCCAAACAGATGGTCAGACCGAGAGAGTCAACCGAGTTTTGGAAGATCTCCTGAGGGCATGTGTTTTGGATTTCGGAGGATCATGGGAAGACCATCTTCATTTGGTGGAATTTGCGTATAATAACAGTTACCAGTCAAGTATTGGTATGGCACCATATGAAGCATTGTATGGAAGACCGTGTAACTCTCCGACATGTTGGCTGGAAACTGGAGAAAAGCTGATACTTGGGCCCGAAATGATTTGACAGACTTCGGATTGCATAGAGATCATTCAGCGACGAATGAAGGCAGCCCAAGACCGTCAGAAAAGTTATGCCGATAAGCGTCGTAAGGATTTGGAATTCGACGTAGGTGATATGGTTTTCGTGAAGATTTCTCCACTGAAGAATGTTATTCGATTCGGGAAGAAAGGAAAATTGACTCTGAGGTTTGTTGGACCATTCCCGATCATTGAGCGAATTGGAAAGCTCGCCTATAAATTGGAGTTACCGGAAAAGATGTCGAGAGTGCACAATGTTTTTCATATATCGTATCTACGGAAGTATGTGCACGACGCGAATACGGTGGTTTCTGCTGATAGCAGTGAGGATTTGGAGGTTGATCCAGTTGTTACAAGACCTTGTAAGCCGCTTCGTGTTGTTGAAACCGACACGAAACCGCTTAGGAGGAAGACGATTACGTTGCTCAAGATACAATGGAGTGATGATGTTAACGACTGTACATGGGAGGAGGAAGAGAGGATGAAAGCAGCTGATCCTGAACTCTTCGAGGTATGGGCCTAAGGTGTCGTGGCATCTCATGAATTTGTAACTTGTTCTAGTCTTAGAATTCTGCATGCTAGGCTAGAAATTGGATGCATGGTTTACTGATTTCTATGGATGGTAGGCATGCAGAATAGTTTTGGAAGCTCTTGTTAGTTTGGAATTTTGGGGGCGAAATTCCTAAAGGGGAGAGAATGTAACGACCCGTATTTTTACGGACCGAAAGATCGTAGAACTGTCGACATTAAGTCGTTGATGTTGTTAAGTTGTTTAGAGTTTGGGTCGACCAAAGCTTAAGTCGTGTGAAAGTTAACTCGCGTGGAGCGACTTAACGTAATTGGCGACTTAAGGGTTAACGACCTAAGGGGTTAGGTCATATGATAGTTAGGTCGGTGGAGTTTTGGTGCGACCTAAGGAGGTTAGCGAGTTACGAGTTAGAAGGCCATGGGTTAATGAGTTAAGGGCTAGCGAATTAAGGTTTAGGCGACCTAAGGGGATAGGTGTGAAACTTAGGTCGTGGGTAATTTAAGTCATTTGGGACGACTTAACGGGTTAGCGACCTAGTGGTGATCGACTTAAGGAGGATGGCGACCTAGTGGATAGCCTGTGTTGTAGTTAGGTTGTTGGGCGACTTATGGTTGAGTCGTTAGGTCGCGTGTGTTTTAGGTCGTTGGATTTGTTAGGTCGCTGAGCCGCTTGAGTACTTAACCCAGTTAGGTCGTAGGTCGCATGAAGTTATTTTTTTTAGGTCGGCTTGTGTTTTAAGTCGTGCATAGGTTAAGTCATTAGGTCATTGGATCGTTAGGTTGCACATGCCGTTAAGTGTTGAGTCATTAGGTTGTTGAGTCGTGTAGAGGCTTAAGTCGTAGGTCGGGATAGTTAGGTCATGGACGACCTAAGGGGGCGACGACCTATGGTTTCAGCCTATAAATACACATCTTTGGTTCACTTTTTTGGCACCGGATTTTGAAGCGACGAAGTGCTGCCATTTTTAGAGCTCGACTACAACATTCCTTCACTTCTTTTATCCACTTTAATCTAGTGCTTACATCCATCCAAGATCGAAGATCAAGATCGAAGATCCAAGAGCTAAAGTTGAAGATCTTCATCCAACAAAGAGAGATTTCATCATTTGAAGCGGAATTTTGTCGGATCAAGCTTAGTTCTTCGCTGTCCAGATCTAAAGTTGATAGTTTTTGAGGTGTTTAGGTGATTCGGTGAGTGGTAGTCATCTCTCACACGGACCCAAAGGAGTATATTGGATCGGTGGCTTGTTTGTGTGTTAAAGATAGTGATTTCATGCATTTTCCTTAAGTCTGCGTGTAGATCCATTGTCCATAAAGTTTCGATATTCATTTTACTATATGTTAACCTATGCTAGTTCATTCATCAAAATATTGCTTAGAATTCATGCTTGTTAAATCTGGACTCTTTATTTACTAAATTGCCATTATAGTTATAATCGTTTATTTAGATCTTGTTTGAATGATTTATTACTTGGATTATTGATTGATTGATTGATTGATTGTCATGAGTTAGTTGATTGATGGTTGAATTTGGACAAGTTGGTCGAAGATGATTCAAAAGCTTAGTGGAAGGGCTCTTGAATAAGGAAAACTGCTTGTAGCATATGAAGCGGATGATAAAGCTCATATGGATAGGTTGGATGATGATGTTGAGATGGGACTTTGCTATGATGCGATAAGGCAAAGCATGATGTTGAGATGGACTTTTCTATGATGCAAAGCATGATGTGAAATAGCCTTGGTTTAATCCAGACAGGATCATCCCAAGCATATGGATAACTCGGTGATATGGTTCGAGTTCGTGGATAATGGTGGGCTCAAGAGGCAGCTTGGGTTAGTTTGAGAATAGTCGTCGAGGAGGATGACTAGAAAGCTTGGATTTCATCGTTATTGAAGGTTCTAGCAAACTAAAAGCAAGGGTACATGAGGCGCCCAAACGACTACAGGTAGGTGGTCGGGACGACTACAGGTAGGTGGTCGGGACACCCAAAGGACTACAGGTAGGTGGTCGAGTACTCTGGGCAGATTCGATAGTCCTAGGCACGGGTCACGATGACGTGCGGAGTTACATCTAGAACCGGGGTTACCATTAGCCCTTGACGGACGGATGAAAGAATGAGACGGTCATTCAATTAACGGTGAAATCGAGGCAATGATAACAGTGATAGCCAGAGTCATGGATGTTGGGTTGTATCATCATTCGGCCTCAAGAGCAGTGTTTTCTAGCTGCTTCTCTGATCTTGGTTTAGGCCTTAGGGGTTTGTATTGGGAAAACATCGACCTTGACTCGAGTGATTATTGCTTTACTTTAATTATCTGCTTTGCTATGCTTGTTTCTCCATAGTGTGTGTCTGGGGGTTATCACCGTAGAAAGAGGTGGAGTGGGATGGTTGGGTTCCTATTCCTTTTTATCCTTTATGCATATGCTCTTTTGGTATGTTTGATAGTTGATTTACTGCTCACTAGGACTTTTGTATGAATCAAGGTTTTACGTTCAACTCTTATTACCTTGGGTTGTTCATCCTTTGGGATGGGCATACTAGGTAGCAGGTGACAGGTACGGTTCTTAGTGACCAATGCTGTTGATGACGAAGACGAGCTGGAGGCTTTTGCATATTGTTTTCTTACTATATGTACTGGATGTTCCGCTGTTTGTATGATTCTCTGAGTGATATGTAGTGAGGCTTGATGTATACCAAACTATTATGAGGTTATATGATGAGATTCTGTTCTATGGAGCTTCACTATGTATATTTTTCTATTGTATTTTATCCATGTGCTGTGAGTAATAAGATAGATTCTGCAATTTTATTCTTACCTTTGACGGTCACCCATGGCTGCCTGGCACACTCTTGAGCGCACTATTTCCTTGTTTTGGTGCGGGAGTCATGGGCGGTCGTCACACTACATTTATATCTACTCTCTGTTTCAGCTGTTCTAGTTTATCTCATGTATTAGTGAACTTCTATGTACTTGGGATTTCTATTATGTTGTTTTCAAACTGTATTATGTATTTGGTTTGAGACTCTGCCGTAGTAGCTTCATGAACTACAATGTATTTTATTTCCGCTGCGAGTTATTCTGATATTTTTGTGTTTGTGATTCTGTTTCATTTGCTCCAAATTTATTTACAACGCGGTATTTTGAGCAATTCAATTCCGACATGTGCAGTTGCAAATTGCTGAAAATATCGAGTTGTTAAAGTTGGTATCAGAGCTTTGGTTTTAGGCAAACCTTAGCCTGCGAAGCAAAAACTCATTAGAGATAGGGTAGAAATACCCTAGAATGAGTGAAATCAATCTTAGAATCCTTTCATTGTGAGAGAACGTATTTTCGAAGTATAAAATGATTCCCAAATGATTTTTAAAGGATTTTCAAAGATTATTTTGGTATAAAAATGTTCTTATTTCGAAATCAAGATTTTCTAAACTTCATGTCTTCGGTGTCCACCTTGTTAGAAATTTCTTGGTTTAGATTCTTATCGACTAGGATTCCTTGAACTTTGGAACACTCCCACTTGTTCTGGAATCCAGTCTTGTTTTCCTCATTTTTTCTTTTAATTTGGAGCATTCCGTAACTCTACTTTACAATGACCTCTCTAAAGAGCAGTGATTCCGTAAATCTTTGAATGATTTGTAAAGGGGTGAAACTCCTTTACAATTGGCATTGATTCACTGAAGATTTTTGTATCCTTGGATGTCGATGCTGTCTATCTCCTGCTCTACCCGGATTCTATCTCTGGCGATCGAAGGTCGATTTGCCTTAGATTTCCGTATTGATTATATTCCTAAAGTCTCGGTTGACTAGTTAAGTTCGCCCGCGATTTATATAGGCTTATCTATCCTCTATTTAGTAATTAAATTATCTCATCTTCGTTTGAGTTTATCTTCGAACTAGAATTCTATTTGATTAGAGTTCCTCTAATTTTGAATCTTTGTTTGTTTGAAATCCTTCCTTGAATCGTCCTTTGGCAATTTGTGTTTGGTTGTATTTTGATATTGTGCATACATTGAAATTATTAAGGATGGCCATATTTTTATATATAAAAGTGAATTTTTTTCGATAAGGATTATATACCTTTCAAAAATGAAAAATTGAAATTTTGAAAGAATTTGTAATTTTAAAATTTTTATAAGAACATGATTTATACAAAAATGATTTATATCTGTAGGGTTTTGAATTTGAATTTCGAGGAATCGAATTCCGGTGTTTTGAAATCAGTTTTAAGATTTTGGAAAATATATAATAATAATAATATGATTTAAAGATTTTTTTAAATAAGAAATGTTTCAAATGTATTCGAATGAATTTCAATGATTTCGAAGGAATTTCAAAGAAGTTTTTCAAAGTTAATTGAAGTCCAGAACTCACTTATGTCGCTGGAAAATAATTTCGGTGATGAATGCATGCATCATCAACGTTGATTTTCGAGTTTGTGAGTGAGGGAGAGGCCACTCTAGTAGCTTGCTATGGGAGTGATTTTGTGAAACCAATTTTGATTTCAGATTTCGAATTATGGTTTGATATTCGAAAGATAGATCTGTATATATATATATATATATATTTAAAAAGATTTAAAGTAAGCCGGTGTTCAGTCCTCGAGTTTCAGATTTTGAAACCTAACTTTTGAAATTGATTTACTGATTTAGTGTTCATTTCCAACTCTTGGATTGAAAATATGATTTCTTCGACTGTTTTAAGATTCGAGCACTTCCAAATCAAGGTTAATTTTTCAAAGATAAATTTTTTTGAAAGGTATAAGGTATTCGATAAAGAATATAAGTTTAGTTTGTATGTTTCAAGTATGAAATAATATGATTTTTATAAGTTGAAACTGTTTTGTTAAGTAAATAAATAAGACTATTTTGAATTATACTAATACGAAATTTAGTTTTGAAATGTTTTGGACAAAAATTAGTCTTCAAATGTTTGAGAAAAATTTGGTTTTAAATGTTTTAACTTAGTAACATCTTTATGAAACTATTTATTCAACAAGTTGGAATAGATACATAAGTTGTATGTATGTTGTTTTGTTCGCATAATTAATCTGATCCAAGTTTGAGTACACAAGTTCGAGGTGAATAACACCATTTCGTGTTAGGATTTTTCATTTGATTCTTGATGGCAAATATTTGATATGGATTTTGGGCTTGATTCTAGAATTCTCTATCATAGTATATGGCTATGCAAGGAGACTGATGGCTTCTAATCAAGAAACCATATCGAAGTCCGCATTAGGGAAGTCGAGTGGACAATACTAGTTCGAAAGCGAACTTGTGTGATCGAGCGAGCGATCAAATGTAATGTTGCGAAATGATGACATATGTACATCTTATATCCTAATATCATTGGTATAATTGACGCTGAAATTGAAAGTTGTTGGGTTGGATATCTTTGTAATTTAATTGGAATTTTTCTTTTATGAAAAACCACTATCAAATTTAAAACCATTTTTCAAAACTATTTTTCTTTTTCTTAAACTAACTGTTTTATTCTATTTTTCATAAAAACTATTTTATATACAAAACTATTCTTAATTAAAAATCTTTTGGTAAGCAAAGATGTTCAATCCCATATGGCTTTTCATGCAGCGAAATTTATTTTTTTGAAAATTTTGATCCTTATATAAGATAAACTTTACGTAAGTATAAAATGATTTTGAAAACCATTGATTTTGATAAATCAATAATTAAAGCTTGTATTAGTATGAAAGGATATTTGGTTTACCTGTAATTTGAGTTTATTTAAAAATAATGGATTTATGAAATAAATATTTCAACACTAAGTAATAACGAAGTAAAATTTGAGATATATGAAATTACGAAATTTAGTTTTGAAATATGGTATATTTAAGCCTTGAAACATATTTAAGATTTAATAGTTTATTTTGTAAATAAAATCTATATTTGAAATTGATAATATTTGAAATGGTTTTGTTGGAAAACTAAATTGAAACTAACGGTTTGAATTGAATTAAAATTGGAAATTTTTGATTTTGGTTTAGTTGAAAAAAAAATTTGAAATGTAAAGAATTAAGGGCATGTTTTATGATTTCAAATGTATGATTTCAAGTATTTGGTTTCGAAAGATTTATAACTTTGAAAGTATTATGATTTTTGAAGTGAATACATGTTTGAAATGGAAATGAATTTATTTGACCTAAATTTTGTTGATTTAGAAATTTGGATTGTTTTCTAAACCTATAGTTTTAAGAAATTTTGAAACTGAATATGTATAACTTGAAAAAAATGATTTGGTGACATCAAATATGATTTTAAAATTTAATTGATATCGAAATGGTTTGAAATTTAGAACCTTGTTTTATTAAATACTTGATTTGGGAGCTATCAAACTTATATAAAAATGATTTGTATAAGTAAACTGTTGAATTGGAACTGTTGATTTGAAAGGGTACCCAATTTTGAAAAGTGAAATCTTATATAAAATGGACTTTATTTAAGTATGATATTTGAAAGTGATTTTGAAAGGTACCATATGATACATATTTTCGAAGTAAAGATATGGAAAGTGCCTTCTGCTTGATATCCGCTTTGTGGCCACACTGTGGACTCATTCTATCGATATTATTCTCTCTCTTTGATTTGGGTTTTTCGGATATGATACTTGAGTGTCCATCGAATTCCATGGTGATCTCCATGGTCTTACGATCGCGACTACATTGCGCAACTGCCTGGCTGAGCTGGCCTGGGGGTACGGATTGTTTCCTGGGGGATACAGGCGTAACCATTGTGTATCCTGCACTCTATGTAGGTCGCATTAGTAGCGCAAATGCCTGGCTGAGCTGGCCTGGGGGTATGGATTGTTTAATGGGAGATCCAGGCGTAACCATTGTGTATCCTACATTCTACTTGTCATCATGGCGTAACTCGCAGGGCTGAGAAAGCTTACGGATACAGATTGCTTCCTGGGGGATCCAGGCGTAACCATTGTGTATCTACGATCCATGGTTAGACAACTGTTTTGTTTTGGTTGATTTCTTTGGATTGTACTTTCCATATCTGTTTTTTTTAAAAGATTTTTCTAGATTTTCACTGTGTGTTGAAACAAGTCTACTAAGTACCTGGAGAAGTCTAGCTTTACGCCTGATCAGCGCACTGCCAAAATCTACAGGAATGAGGATAAACTTGTTAAGACATCGAGTTATAAAAGTACTTTGATAAAGTATTATATAAAGAATATTTTGATCAGTTATTTTCCCTTTTAAAAATTTGAAATGTTTTAAATATTGTTTACTTTGAACTATCAAATTTGAATCAAATAACTATTTATCATATTACAAAATGTGTAAAATGTTGTAAATATAAAATTTTAATTGAAATGTATAATGGTTCAAATAATGGTTCATCCTTGTCTTTCAACCTGCTTGACCTCCTAGCTATCTTTTTTTTCCTACCTTCTTTCAGGGATGTATTCCAACCTATTGCTCTTTCTTATTGTTTCTCCGCTTCCTTCCTTTCGAGGACGAAAAGATTTGAATGAGGGAGAGTGTAACAACCCTAGATTTTGACTATATATTTAAATTTGACTTTATTTCATTTTGAAATTATTTTAAATTTGTTTTATTTGTGTGATATCATTTCTAAACATTTTTGAAATGATAATATAATTTTTCGAAAATTTACTGTATTTATTTCCTATTTTTAAAGGCTGTTTTCTAATTTTCTGCCATTTTCTTCATTTTAAATTTCTTCATTTTATTTTAAATTTTTTTATTTGTGAAAATTCAAATCTAAATATTTTTAAAATAATAATAGAATTTTTTTCGAAAATTACTGTGTTGATTTCCTATTTTTAAGGGCAGTTTTCCAATTTTCTGCATTAAAATTTTATATTTAAATTAAATTTTAAATATTTATTTTGTGAATATATTTGTATTTTATGTTATTATTTATGTTTAAAAATACTTTACAAGCTTATATGAATTTTCTAAAAATTATTTCATTTAACTTCAACTTTTGCTAGTCTAGTTCACTGTTTTAATTATTTTCCTTAATTTTACTTTACATAATTGATAAATATGATATATATTTGTATATTTGTTAAAAATTTCGCAATCTTATCTGATATTATTATCATTTCAGCTGGATAAATTTATGTAAATAATAAAAGGTAAATTGAAAGGGTTTGTGACCTTTTGTTTCCTATGGCTTTTGATTTTCCCACTTTTTCACATTTTAACTTACTTTTGCCATCAATTAGCCATAACTACTCACATAATTCAGCTGCCTACCTCCATTCTTCATTCACATACATCTTTTTCCTCCTTCCTGATAAAAATTTCGGCCTCCTCTTGATTGAGAAGTTGGGTAAAATACTATTTCCTTTTATCTTCTTTTATTCACTTATGTTGATTTTTCTAGTTTGATTTTGCACTTGCTTCACCTCATGTAGGTTCAACCATGCCACCTTGCCGCCTAGCCGCCTCCACCACCTGATGACACACCACCAGCACCTCCTCCTCACTAGTCCCCCAAGCCATGAACCCCTTTGGTGATGCATATCCGCAAAAGTTTCAAAACACCCTTCATATTGACCTAGCCGGGCACTAGCTTCCACATCCACCACTTCCACCAACCATGGCCGCCCCTACTCCACCACCACCACCTCCAGCACCCATGGCCACACCACCACAGTGGACCCCACTCTTCTGGCCGTGACACCTAGGGCCTTGGCCGAGCCCAATTCATGGCCCAAAACCCATGTGTATGCATGATTTTGTGTTCTTGCCTTCACCCACCTTTACAACATCACTCAAACTCACGTTAGGCCGACCTTAGCAACCCAGACCTGAACCTAAATCATTGTCTTAGACTTGTACTCTACCTCTAGCCGAGCCTATGAGATGTCGGAATCAAGTGCAAAGCATTTCAGCTTTGTTTTATGAAGTTATTTCTGGCATCGTTTATCGTATTTTTGGTCTGAAATCTTATAATTGTTATTTTGTTTGTTTGATTTGTATTCAAGGGAACTAATCCTTTGCCATCCATTTCGTATCTGTATCATGCTTTTATGCTTGTGTAGATCCCGTTGTGCAATTCGTCGTTGTGTCATCAGCTCAAAACAGTGAGTAAATCTCACCAGACTAATATGTACTTATGTAGTGATAAACTGACATCACCTGAATCTATAAATGCATATCATCCTGTTATAACTGCTATATCATATTCATATGTTCACACCTATATTTGCACCTATTATATCATATGTTACTGTTATTTCATGCTATTCTGTTACTTTCATCAGTTTATCACACTACAAGTTCCCTGTAGACTAGAATCACTATGGGTTGAAATGATACATACCCGAACGGACTTTAGAATAGGAGAAAATCGTTATGGGATGAAATGATAGGCCTGGATGATTTTTAATTATTTTCTTTTACTTGGGATTGCGGGTTTGAAATGATCAAATCCGGGTTTTCTTTGTAAATTACGGGTTGAAATGATATATTACCCGTATCACTTTACCTAGGCTAGAAAATGAAATACAGACCCGTTGTTAAAATATGTTTTTCTAAATTTTTTTAAAATATTTTAGAAATGTAAATATAATAATATTTTGATTAGATTTGATTAAAAATGATTTTTGTAAATCATTATTGATTTTTTGAGAATTTATAAGTGAAATAAATTAAAGGTAAAGTTAGAAATCTGAAATGTAAGTTATTTTGGAAATTATAATTTGGTGATAAATGGAATTTAAATTAAACATGAAAATATGATAAATTTATGATATTTTGAATCAAATGAATTTAAAATCATTTTGTAATACATTAATGATTTTTGAATAAAGTTAAATGTGAAATTAATGAATATTTATGTTGAAATTTTGAAATATAACTAAAACTGGAATTTTGTGAATTTGGCTTAAAAGTGAATTTTAAGTTAAGTAAATAAAAATGAAATTATTTGAAAATTTTAAACTTAAGTGTTAGTTTAAATTTAATTTAATGAATTTGGAATTTTATGTTGGAATTTAATAAGTGAATTATTATTAAATTTTGATTTTTGAATGGAGATTTAACTCTATAAAATCATGAATATAAGGGTATTTGAATGATTGTTTTAAAGTGAAATTATATGATTTTATAAGTTAAAAATGATTTAAATAAAAATAAAATTATTTGTGAAATTATACTGAATATTTGAAGTTAATTAACTGCATTTCAGAAATGCTATTAATTCTAATGTAAATGATAACACAACATTTGTAAATGCTGTAGTTGATAATAACGAACCAAATGGCTAAGTTTAATTAAAGGCTATCATAGAATTTTTGTAATGTTATAATTGTTGAATTTAACTAAGTTTTATTTGAAACTAATGTAACCCTATCACAACATTTTTTTGTGCTATCTTTTGTTAAATTGAACTGTTTTGAATGTAACTTTCTGTAGCAATTTCTAAATGCTGCGAAAGTTGAATTTTCATCGGTTTTAATAAATTAAGTGGATAAATGAATTTTGAAAGACTAAAATTTTGTAAATTTAATAATTTAATTATTAAATATAATAACTTCATTTTATAATTTAAAATGAAGTAATTTGTTTTGAAATATAAACTATTTTGAAATGTGTTTTCTAATGGTATTTAAATTAAATAAAAATTAATGTGGTTTGGAAGATATTATATTTTTGATATTTTGAAATGGATTTTGAATGATATTGAATTTTGAAATGATATTTGATTTTGAAGTATAAAATACCATTTTGAAATTTTAACCACGGGATGTATTTAATTTATAGTTTAACTGATTCTTAAAGGATGGGCGATCCCAAGCATCCTTTAAGTTATTGTGTACTTCTACTACAGTTCACTTGAGTTGGTTTACATTATATAAGTATATATTGTCCTGACTTGAGTGTTTTGTGTTTTACTTTACGCTCAGGTCAGCCTGAGTATTCACAGCTTTGGATTCTCTTTCTGGAGCTGGTCTTTGCTGGAGTTTCTGCTTATCTACATTTATATATACTCTCTGTTTCAGCTGTTCTAGTTTATCTCATGTATTAGTGAACTTCTATGTAACTGGGATTTCTATTATGTTGTTTTCAGACTGTATTATGTATTTGATTTGAGACTCTGCCGTAGTAGCTTCATGAACTACTATGTATTTTATTTCCGCTGCGAGTTATTCTGATATTTTTTTGTCTGTGATTCTGTGATTGTATTTCATTTGCTCCAAATTTATTTACAACGCGGTATTTTGAGCAATTCAAGTCCGACATGTGCGGATGCGAATGGCTGAAAATATCGAGTTATTACAATATTTCTCATTTAATACTACATTTATTTGCAAATCATTTCATAAGGAATTTTCTTAAGTTCATAACCAATTTATAAAAGCTTAATTCCTTTTTATAAGACATTGTTCTGGTTTAAAGTTATCACAACTTTATTTATAACCATTTATTACAACATCCAATTATTTTAACAATATACAAGACATGGCTTTATTTATAATAATTTCACTTTTGTTCATATTTTCTTATCCCATTTAGTTTCACCTTTACTTTTCAATTTATTTATGACACCTTTCATAAATTTAATAAAGTTCATAACACTTTTTTTATCAATTACAGCTTTTCCTTAATTGTAGTTTTGATATAAACATGCCAAGGATTAAAGTTCACACTTGTATATTATTACATTACATTCCAATAATGTATACAACAATTCTATTCATTTACTAACATAGATATAATAATTTAACCTTGTTTCACTGGTTTTCAATTTAAGGTTACCAAATTCAACTACATAATTCAATAAAATTTCTACATTTCAACTCATATGTTAATTCAGAAGTTTTGACTATTCCAAATATCCAGATATCCATATATTCCATTTAATTTCAATAATTGAAACTACCAATCAACAAACAATACTATTCATAACCAAACATTTCAATTTCATAACCAAATATCCTAATCATTCATTTTATTCTCTTTGATACACCATTACTAAACTAGTGTTTAGTCCATAAATTAAATCAACAATAATTAACCAATGCTTGTAAACTGACAAAAAATCAACTAATCAATAATTAATGATAATTACTAAATATTACCATTTCATATATCAAACACACTATTATAAAAATTTATTCCTTTATATATCATATAATATTAGGAAAATTATTCCATTTCAAAACATATATAAAACCCTTTTAATAACACTAACAAATATGTGCTCGCGTATACATATACTCAAACAAACTCATTCTTGGATATCACTACCCTATCTCTAATGAGTTAACCCCAATAGGCTAAGGTATGTCTAAACCAAAGCTCTGATACCAACTGTAACGACCCACCTTTTTGAACGGTTTAAATCGACAATAAACCACACATGTTTAATTCAATCCATTCAAAAGGGAATTGTTAACAGGGTAAATAAGAAAAAAAGAAAAGAAGGAAAAATGAAACACAAAATCTCGCAGCAGAATAACAAAATATAATAATCAAATAAATAGTTCATGAAACTATTTTACAAATAACATGTGACTACACTTCTACAATTCAAGTCGGAGTTATACATACATCAAGAATAAACAAATAATGTGGTAGAATACAAGATGTAGTGGAATAATTATAATAAATAGTAATAATAATATACTAAATCTTCGTCTTCGTCCTCAAGAAAATAGTCTTTAATGCATTGAAAAGCTCAGACTGACCCGAGTGTAATGAAAACAAAACATTTCAGTCAGAACAAAAAGATCTTATGTAAGTCATGTAAAATAAAATCTAAGTGCAATTGCTTCATAGATGTTATGGGATTTTCCATCTCCTATCAAGTGTACAACGTGAATATAATTATTAAAAGATTTCAAGTAATTCAAGGTATCAATTTTAACCACTTTAATTTAAAAAAATTGATGTTTAACTTATACCTTTTAAATAATTCAATTCCAATACATAATCCAAATTAAAGAAATTGTATGGATGTATATATCGTTTCAACCACCATCTAAAATTAAAATGTCCAAGTCAACGAAAACCGCTCGGGTTTATCATTTCAACCCAAAACGATTTTCTTAATCTATAAGATCATTCGCATATGTACCATTTCAACCCATAGTGGTAAAGAGATATTGGCATAAATAAATATCCAATCATCCAAAATTTCAACCAATAACGTCCATCACAATCAAAATCCAAATTAGTTAATAAATCACAACAATTAATTGATTATCCTTATTACGTGTTTAACTGGAAATTATATTCAATATTAATTACATGGCTATGAAATTCAATATCAATTCAAATTAAATCTAAATGACCAATTTAAAACACCAAACAGCAATTAATAAACTTCTAACCACGCCATAAATCTAATTAACCAACATAAGATAATTTAGTAGTTGTGTGTGGGTTAAAACACTCACCTTTAATTTGTCGACGATTAAAAATCCA
This sequence comes from Allium cepa, assembly GCA_030765085.1. Lineage (NCBI taxonomy): Eukaryota > Viridiplantae > Streptophyta > Magnoliopsida > Asparagales > Amaryllidaceae > Allium > Allium cepa. Next base: position 600,705,269 of record CM060945.1, on the reverse strand, counting down.
ATTAAATGTCTAAATTTGAATAGCGGACAAAGCAGAAACTAGGTCATCTTCAAGAAAATATATGGACCAGCATATTACTGAATCTATAAAAGTGACTAACTAGAAAGTTGTTCCAAAATCTTTTCTCTCCACTTTAAAAAAAGAAGAATTACTTAAAACGTATTTTTTTCTTAAGGAAGTTATGGTCAAAAAACATAGGTTTTTTCAGAGTTGAAAATCTAGGTTCAAATATACTTCAAAAGGATTTGAGTTTTTGGCATAGAAAATTGAGGAATTTGAAGAACTAATCTAAATCAAAGTTTAAGCAATTGGAAAAGTTAATGGTTTGAATAAAAAAATCGCATAATTTGGTTCATTCCTGAAGGAGATGTGATCGATACAACATGGGGTATTTTTGTCCAAAACTGGACCCGAGAAAGGACTTGAAAAATGGAGCTTTTGGCATAGAAATATTCGAAATGGGAAGAAGGGTTCAAAAAAAAGTTGTTGCCATTGAAAATATACGCGATTTCAGAAAAAATTTGATTTTGAGTAGCTTAATGGAATATAGAAGCCATGGAAATAAGGAGAAAGAAGAGGGAAAAGGGAAGGGAAAAAGAAGGGAAAAGAGAAGAGGAAAGGTGGAGCCTTGAACATGGGTTGTGGATGGTGATGGAGGTGGGTGGCGGTAAGAGGGGAAAGGTAGGTTAGGATTTTCTAGGAGGAAGGATGGAATTTGATTTGGAGATTGATTTTTGGGGTTTGGAGTTTTCTGTAGATTTGAGGAAGAAGAAGAGTACGCAGAAAGTTTCTCAAATGAGGAATTTTTGTACGTAATTGATTTTAGTCAGATAGAAAAATAGAAGGTCAGTGTGCGAGAAAAGGAAGGATCCAAAGTCTCTTAGGGTTCCTAGGGTCTTTTGGTTTAGTAAGGAGCCCAATAATCTAAAACAAACCCAATAAGATGTAACAACCGCCATGACTCCTGCACGGAAACAACAGAATGGTGCGCTGAATGTGTGCCAGGCAGCCATGGGTGACCGTCAAGGTAGAATAAACATCGCAGAATCTATCGTACAACTCACAGCGCATGGATAAATACAGTAGAGAAATATAATATAGTGAAGCTCTATAGAACAGGACATCATCATATAAGCATCATAATAGTTTTATACAAACATATGAATCATCCATACATCAAAGCCTCACTACATAACACTCAAACAAATACAGCAGCGGAACACCCAGTACATATAATATGAAATAATATGCAAAAGCCTCCTGCTCGTCTTTGTCATCATCAGCGTAGATCTCCAAGAACAGCACCTGTCACATGCTACCTAGTCTGCCCATCCCAACATGGATGAACAGTCCAAGGTAATAAGAGGAGACATAAAACCTTGAGTCAGACAAAGTCTTAGTGAGCAGTAAATCAACTATCAAACATACCCAAAGAGTATAAGGGATAAAAGGAATAGGAACCAAACCATCCCACTCCACCTCTTTCTACAGTGATAGCCCCCAGACACACATTAAGGAGACGCAAGCATAACGTAGCAAGCAATTAAAGTAAAGCAATAATCACTCGAGTCAAGGTCGATGTTTTCCAAATACAAACCCCCAAGGCCTAAACCAAGATCAGATAAGCACCCAGAAAACACCACTCTTGAGACCGAATGATGATACAATCAAGCGTCCAAACATCCATGACTCTGGCTATCACTGTTATCATTGCCTTAATTTCACCGTTAGTTGAACGACCATCTGTCAAGGGCTAATGGTAACCCTGGTTCTAGACATAACTACGCACGTCGTCGCAGCCCATGCCTAGGAATTTTCGCAACTACCCAGAGTACTAGCACGTCGTCGCAGCCCGTGCTTGGAACGTCGTCGCAGCCCGTTCCAACGTACTCTTGCTTTGAGCATGCTAGAACCTTCAACAACGATGAGATCTCAGCCTCCTAGTCATCCTCCTCGACGACTATTTCCATACTAGCTCAAGCGCCTCTCAAGCTAACCATTATCAACCAACTCGCATCGCATCATCGAGTTATCAACATGCTTGGGATGATCCCGTCTGGATTAAACCAAGGCTATCTCACATCATGCTTCGCTTTATCGCATCATAGCAAAGTCTCATCTCAACATCATGGCTTGCCTCATTGCATCATGGCAAAGTCCCATCTCAACATCATCTAATCCATACATATGAGCTTCAACATCCGCTTCATATGCCATAAGCAGCTTTCACCATTCAAGAGCCTTTCCACTTAGCTTTTGAATCATCTTCGACCATCTTGTCTAGATCTAACTATCAATCAACTAACATACATAGCAATCAATCAAATCAATCATTAGCTTAAGCAATCAAGTAATCAAATATGGTCTAAGTAGGCATTTATAACTACAATGGCAATTTCGTAAATAAATGAGCATAGATATAACATACATGAATCATGGGTTTTTAGCATAGATCCAACAAATATAAATCATGGGTTTTTATCTCTACAACTTGGTAAATGAACTTGCATAAGTAAACATCTTCATAAGTAATGGATCTACACTTGGATCTAAGGAAAAATGCATAAAATCACTATCTACAACACTCCAACAAACCACCAATCCAATATACTCCTTTGGGTCCGCGTGAGAGATAACCACCACTCACCAAATCACTCAAACACTTCAAAAACTATCAACTTCAGATCTGGACAGCGAAGCTTCAAGCTTGATTCGTCGAAATCCCGCTTGAAACGATGAAATCTAGCTTAGTTGGATGAAGATCTTCAACTTTAGCTCTTGGATCTTCAATCTCGATCTTCGATCTTGTATAGATGTTAGAACTAGATTGGAGTGGAGAAAAGAAGATAAAGAAATGTTGTAGTCGAGCTCTCAAAATGGCAGCACTTCGTCACTTCAAAAAATCCGGTGCCAAAAAGTGAGCCAAACCCCTCTATTTATAGGCTGAAATCGCCCTTAGGTCGCCCAGACTTAAGTCGTTGCCGACCTAAAAACCCCGACCTAACATAGGTCGCTGCCGACCTATACACTCCAACGACCTAACGACCTAACCAACCCAGAGACATACGAGCTAACAAACACGGCCGGCCTATCTCGATGCCAATCTAACTAAATGCCGAGTCAACGACCTAACAACATACGACCTAAAACCATGCCGCCTTCAACGACCTATGACCTATCGCTTCAGAACCTAACACTCCTGTGGCCTAGCGACCTATTAACATTGTGACTTAACGACCTAACCTGGTCACGACCTAACTAGGTTAAGTACTCCGCGACCTATCAACCACACGACCTAACAACTACGCGACCTAACTATGCTACGACCCAAAAACACCCACGACCTAAAATACCACGACCTACGACCAAATACTTACACGACCTAACAACTTACGCATTCTAAGTTAGGTCGTTTACTACTATAGGTCGGTCACCACTAGGTCGGTCACCACTAGGTCGGTGACTTCTATAGGTCGGTCTATCCTAAGCCGCTAGCTCCTTAACCCGTAACACGTTAACTCGTGAGTTTCTTAGGTCGTTAACTCACAACCCCCTTAAGTCGTAACTAAATTTAGGCCGCTCAAAACACTTAGGTCATTAACTCGGTTCAACCGACCTAAAGCCATTAACTCGTTCCACCTTAACTCGGTCAATTCCTTAGGTCGCTCCCTTCGACCCAAGCTATCTCACGACCTAAGCTAACTCCCATACGACCTAAACTTCGAACAATCAAGAACAACACTAACGACCAAATAATTCTACGATTATCAATACGAAAAATATGGGTCGTTACATTCTCTCCCCCTTAGGAATTTCGCCCCCGAAATTCCAAACAAACAAGAGCAACCAAAACTATTCTGCATGCCTACCATCCATAGCAATCAACAAACCATGCATCCAATTACTAGCCTAGCATGCAGAATTCTAAAACTTAGAACAAGCTACAAATTCATGAGATGTTACGACACCTTAGGGCCATACCTCGAAGAGTTCAGGATGAGCTGCCTTCGTCCTCTCTTCCTCCTCCCACGTACAGTCGCTAACATCATCACTCCATTGTATCTTGAGCAACGTAATCGTCTTCCTCCTAAGCTGTTTCGTGTCGGTTTCCACAACACGAAGCGGCTTACGAGGTCTCGAAACAACTGGATCAACTTCTAAATCTTCACAGCTATTAGCAGAAACCACCGTATTCGAGTCATGCACATACTTCCGTAGATAAGATACATGAAAAACATTGTGCACACCCGCCATCTTTTCCGGTAACTCCAATCTATAAGCGAGCTTTCCAATTCGCTCGATAATCGGGAATGGTCCAACAAATCTCGGAGTTAACTTTCCTTTCTTTCCAAATCGAATAACATTCTACAAAGGAGAAATCTTCACAAAAACCATATCACCTACGTCGAATTCCAAATCCTTACGACGATTATCGGCATAACTTTTCTGACGATCTTGGGCTGCCTTCATTCGTTGCCGAATGATCCCTATACAATTCGAAGTCTGTCGAATCATCTCTGGCCCAATTATCAGTTTTTCTCCAGTTTCCAACCAACATGTCGGAGAGTTACACGGTCTTCCATACAATGCCTCAAATGGTGACATACTAATACTCGACTGATTACTGTTGTTATAAGCAAATTCCACCAAATGAAGATGATCTTCCCATGATCCTCCGAAGTCCAAAACATAAGCTCTGAGAAGATCTTCCAAAACTCGGTTGACTCTCTCAGTCTGACCATGTGTTTGAGGGTGATAAGCTGTACTCAAACACAACTCAGTTTCCAAAACCTCATGGAAGCTCTTCCAAAATCCACTAGTGAACAAAGGATCTCGGTCGCTCACTATACTCTTTGGAATACCATGGAATCGAACTATCCACTTAACATAAAGCTCAGCCAACTTCGATGCAGTCCTAGTTGATCGAACAGGAATGAACCTTGCACTCTTGGTCAACCGATCTACTATGACCCAAATCCCTTCATTCCGTGCTCTGGTTCTAGGTAGGCCATCAATAAAATCCATCGACACTTGCTCCCACTTCCATATAGGAACCTCTAATGGTTGAAGTAATCCACTGGGCTTTTTCTACTCTGCTTTAACCAACTGACAATTCATACACTTGGAAATAAAATTTCCAACATCCTTCTTCATACCTTCCCAATAATAGGTTCTCTTGATATCCCGATACATCTTATTTCCACCTGGATGAATTGTCAACTTCGAGTGATGACTTTCTCTAAGAACTTCATCTCTCAATCCATCTACATCGGGAACAACTAGTCGTCCTTGCTTCCGAAGCCAACCCTCTCGATCGACTTCGAATCCTTTATCCTTTTCTGGGTCCAATCCAGATTCCAAATCTCGGATAATCTTGACAAGCTTATCGTCTCGCTTTTGGCTCTAGCCAATTCTCTCCACCAGAGTAGGCCTTATCGATAAGTTTGCCAACATCTTAGGTTCCAATTAACATCTGGGCCTGAAATCAAATCCAGCCAAATACTCGAGACACTTCCATTCCGAAAACATGGCTCCCAATCCGGCATGTCTTCGACTCAACGCATCAGCTACCGCGTTACCTTTTCCCAGAGTATAAGCTATACCAAAATCATATGATGCCAAAAACTCTAGCCACCGTTGCTGCCGAAGATTTAAATCCTTTTGGAAGAAAAGATACTTCAACGACTTATGATCCGTAGACAACTCGAATCGAACTCCCAATAGATAATGTCTCCACATCTTCAGAGCAAACACAATCGCCGCCAACTCCAAATCATGAGTCGGGTAATTCCTTTCATGCGACTTTAGTTGTCGACTTGCATACGCAACAACTCTATCCTTTTGCATTAGCACTGCTCCAAGTCCAGTACCACATGCATCGGTGTAAACCACCATCGCATCATTCCCACTTGGAATAGTCAAAACAGGAGCACTTGTTAGTCGCTCTTTTAGGATTACAAAAGCTTGCTCACACTTATCATCCCATCTGAACACTTGGTTCTTCTTCGTCAATCTTGTTAACGGTGCAGCTATCTTGGAAAAGTCTTTGATAAACCGACGATAATTTCCTGCTAATCCAAGAAAGCTTCTTACATCGGATGCATTCTTAGGTCTAACCCAATCCTGGATTGCTGCCACCTTAGCGGGATCAACCGCTATTCCATTTCCAGAAATAACATGGCCTAAGAATCTCACTTCACTCTTCCAGAAGTGACACTTCGAAAACTTAGCCTTCAGCTGATGTTTCCGTAAGATTTCCAAAACAATACGCAAGTGCGTCTTGTGATCTTCCTTAGTTCTGGAATAAATCAGAATATCATCCACGAATACAAGTACGAACTTGTTCAACTGATCTATGAATACTCTATTCATAAGATCCACAAAATATGCTGGTGCGTTAGTCAATCCAAACGGCATTACCAGCCACTCATAAAAACCCGATGGTGTCCTGAAAGCAGTCTTCGGCACACTATCCTTAGCCACTCTCAACTGGTGAAATCCCGTTGCCAAATCCATCTGAGAGAACACCTTAGCCTTGTGAAGCTGATCAAACAAGTCATCTATCCTCGGCAATGGATACTTGTTCTTCTTAGTCACCTTATTCAGCTCACGATAATCCACACACAACCTCAACGATCCATCCGCTTTGGTTGCGAACACAACTGGTGCACCCCATTCGGACACACTACGCCAAATGAATCCTTTCTGTAAAAGGTCATCAACTTGCACCTTCAACTCTTGCTGCTCCCTAGGCGCCATCCGCCTAAGAGGCATCACAACAGGTCTGGCTCCCTCAACTAGATCGATACAAAACTCGATCTCCCTATGCGGCGGTAACCCTTTGACCTCGTCAAAGACATCCTCAAATCCATTCACAATAGGCACCGATGACAGTCCATCCCGTGGAACAACCAGCGAATACATGAAGCTCATGAAGACGCCTTCTTCATGCTTACATCGTATCACAACCTTTCGCCCTTCCACATTCCCGACTGTAACCTCCAGCCTCTCACAATCAATCCTTGCCGCATACTTCCTAAGCCAGTCCATGCCCAAAATAATTCCGAACCCCGCAAAGTTCAGAACAAAGCAATCACAAACAAACGAGCAATCATGACTCGACACAACTAGACCATGGCATATCATACACAAACATGACGAACCCCCAACTGGATTTGTCACAACCAATGGCCTATCAACAATATCCGGTTTCAAACCTAACCGGCCTACCAAATCATCACAAACAAAAGAATGAGACGCTCTAGTATCAAACAACACTCTAATTGGAACACCACAAATGGAAAGAGTACCTTGAACCACCACACTCTTCCCCTTCTCTTTAGCAGTACGAGCTTTTGAAGACGACGGCACAGCTCCCATAGCATAAGCTTGCACAATCTGCCTATCCCTCCTTGGTTCCGGACAATCCCTCCTGAAATGCCCTGGCTTATCACAATTGTGGCATTTCGCCGGCGCCCTTGGATTCCTACAATCCTTGGAGAGATGACACTTCTGCTGGCAATTGTAGCAAGTCACTTCGCCCCTTGGCTTCTTCTGGCTATCCTTACCCTTATGTTGCTGCTGCTTCCTCTTCTTGTTTCCACTCTGCTGTCGCTTAGATCCTTCCTTGGTTACAGCGACAACAGAACTTTCCCTAGGAAACAAACACTCATGCCTGAGGGCTTTTTCCAAATCTTCTCAAACGGATCGTCCAAATGATCCACCAACTGCCTTCCAAGATAAGTGTCCAAACCGGTCACAAACTTCTCATTCTTCTGATAGGGAGAATCAATATACGATCGAGCATACTTGGACAAAGCTTCAAACTCAGAAACATACTCAAGAACTGGTCTCCCACCTTGCTTGAGCTCCACAAACTTCTTAAACAGAACAGATTTCTGAGCCGTAGAGATGAACTTAGGTTCAAATCTAACTTGGAATTGCTCCCAAGTAATCTCCTCCTCCGGTGTATCAATGGTGACAGAATTCCACCAATCCGAAGCTCTCCCTTGAAGTTGCCTTGATGCAAGCTTCCTCTTAGTTACATCCTCAATTCCCAAGTCACCAAAAATCCTTCTACAAGCATCTATCCATCTCTGCACTTCAATGGTCGATTCCGTTCCCAAGAAAACCTTTCCTCCAAGAGAAGTATAGTCCTTGCAAAGCTTAGCAAAATCCACCGGTCTTGGAGCTTGAACTTGAACTCCCACATCTACTGACGGTCCTGAAGCTGGTATCCTCCTCATGATCGAAGTCATCATGGCCTCAAACATAGCTCCATAATCAGCAACTCCTTCAGCGGCACGGCCTTCCCTTGCAACTGGTCTCCCTCTTCGACTCATCCTTAGTATCTACAAAAAGGACTGATTAGAACACCTTGAGGAACAACTACATAAGGAGTTCAAATCCATCTAAACTACTATATTATATATAGTAATCATCCATCAAAATACAATTGCTTCTCTCTTACGTAGTTACGTCGGCGAGCGTTGGCTAAAATCGATTAACCAAAGCTCTGATACCAAATGTGACGACCGCCCATGACTCCTGCACGGAAACAAGAGAATGGTGCGCTGAAGGTGTGCCAGGCAGCCATGGGTGACCGTCAAGGTAGAATAAACATCGCAGAATCCATCGTACAACTCACAGCGCATGGATAAATACAATAGAGAAATATAATATAGTGAAGCTCTATAGAACAGGACATCATCATATAAGCATCATAATAGTTTTATACAAACATATGAATCATCCATACATCAAAGCCTCACTACATAACACTCAAACAAATACAGCAGCGGAACACCCAGTACATATAATATGAAATAATATGCAAAAGCCTCCTGCTCGTTTTTGTCATCATCAGCGTAGATCTCCAAGAACAGCACCTATCACCTGCTACCTAGTCTGCCCATCCCAATATGGATGAACAGCCCAAGGTAATAAGAGGAGACATAAAACCTTGAGTCAGACAAAGTCTTAGTGAGCAGTAAATCAACTATCAAACATACCAAATGAGTATAAGGGATAGAAGGAATAGGAACCAAACCATCCCACTCCACCTCTTTCTACAGTGATAGCCCCCAGACACACATTGAGGAGAAGCAAGCATAATGTAGCAAGCAATTAAAGTAAAACTATAATCACTCGAGTCAAGGTCGATGTTTTCCAAATACAAACCCCCAAGGCCTAAACCAAGATCAGATAAGCACCCAGAAAACACCGCTCTTGAGACCGAATGGTGATACAATCAAACGTCCAAACATCCATGACTCTGGCTATCACTGTTATCATTGCCTTGATTTCACCGTTAGTTAAAAGACCATCTGTCAAGGGCTAATGGTAACCCCGGTTCTAGACATAACTCCGCACGTCGTCGCAGCCCGTGCCTAGGAATTTTCGCAACTACCCAGAGTACTAGCACGTCGTCGCAGCCCGTGCTTGGAACGTCGTCGCAGCCCGTTCCAACGTACTCTTGCTTTGAGCATGCTAGAACCTTCAACAACGATGAGATCTCAGCCTCCTAGTCATCCTCCTCGACGACTATTTCCATACTAGCTCAAGCGCCTCTCAAGCTAACCATTATCAACCAACTCGCATCGCATCATCGAGTTATCAACATGCTTGGGATGATCCCGTCTGGATTAAACCATGGCTATCTCACATCATGCTTCGCTTTATCGCATCATAGCAAAGTCTCATCTCAACATCATGGCTTGCCTCATTGCATCATGGCAAAGTCCCATCTCAACATCATCTAATCCATACATATGAGCTTCAACATCCGCTTCATATGCCACAAGCAGCTTTCACCATTCAAGAGCCTTTCCACTTAGCTTTTGAATCATCTTCGACCATCTTGTCTAGATCTAACTATCAATCAACTAACATACACAGCAATCAATCAAATCCATCATTAGCTTAGGCAATCAAGTAATCAAATATGGTCTAAGTAGGCATTTATAACTACAATCGCAATTTCGTAAATAAATGAGCATAGATATAACATACATGAATCATGGGTTTTTAGCATAGATCCAACAAATATAAATCATGGGTTTTTATCTCTACAACTTGGTAAATGAACTTGCATAAGTAAACATCTTCATAAGTAATGGATCTACACTTGGATCTAAGGAAAAATGCATAAAATCACTGTCTACAACACTCCAACAAACCACCAATCCAATATACTCCTTTGGGTCCGCGTGAGAGATAACCACCACTCACCAAATCACCCAAACACTTCAAAAACTATCAAATTCAGATCTGGACAGCGAAGCTTCAAGCTTGATTCGTCGAAATCCCGCTTGAAACGATGAAATCTAGCTTGGTTGGATGAAGATCTTCAACTTTAGCTCTTGGATCTTCAATCTCGATCTTCGATCTTGTATAGATGTTAGAACTAGATTGGAGTGGAGAAAAGAAGATAAAGAAATGGTGTAGTCGAGCTCTCAAAATGGCAGCACTTCGTCGCTTCAAAAAATCCGGTGCCAAAAAGTGAGCCAAACCCCTCTATTTATAGGCTGAAATCGCCCTTAGGTCGCCCAGACTTAAGTCGTTGCCGACCTAAAAACCCCGACCTAACATAGGTCGCTGCCGACCTATACACTCCAACGACCTAACGACCTAACCAACCAAGAGACATACGAGCTAACAAACACGGCCGGCCTATCTCGATGCCGATCTAACTAAATGCCGAGTCAACGACCTAACAACATACGACCTAAAACCAGGCCACCTTCAACGACCTACGACCTATCTGCTTCACAACCTAACACTCCTGTGGCCTAGCGACCTATTAACATTGTGACTTAACGACCTAACCTGGTCACGACCTAACTAGGTTAAGTACTCTGCGACCTATCAACCACACGACCTAACAACTACGCGACCTGACTATGCTACGACCCAAAAACACCCACGACCTAAAATACCACGACCTACGACCCAATACTTACACGACCTAACAACTTACGCATTCTAAGTTAGGTCGTTTACTACTATAGGTCGGTCACCACTAGGTCGATCACCACTAGGTCGGTCACCACTAGGTTGGTCACCACTAGGTCGGTGACTTCTATAGGTCGGTCTGTCCTAAGCCGCTAGCTCCTTAACACGTAACACGTTAACTCGTGAGTTTCTTAGGTCGTTAACTCACAACCCCCTTAAGTCGTAACTAAATTTAGGCCGCTCAAAACACTTAGGTCGTTAACTCGGTTCAACCGACCTAAAGCCATTAACTCGTTCCACCTTAACTCGGTCAATTCCTTAGGTCGCTCCCTTCGACCCAAGCTATCTCACGACCTAAGCTAACTCCCATACGACCTAAACTTCGAACAATCAAGAACAACACTAACGACCAATTAATTCTACGATTATCATTACGAAAAATACGGGTCGTTACATAAGACCTAGCCAAAAAAATAGAACATAAATATACACTGCAGATGAAGGAAATAAGCTGCAAGTTATTCAGTAATAAGGAAATTAAGGTGGAGAGAAAAAATAAATTTCATGTTTTTTTTTGAAAGCTTCAGGCACTAATAATGCAAAAAGAATGTACGTAGAAATGGAATAGTTTACAACCAAAGGAAAGTGAAATTTTATATACGCGAAAATGAGGTGGCAAGAACTAAATACAACCTAAAAGTCTATACTTAGGTATTAAATAGAAGGAGAAATGAACGGATCAAGTATTAATAATGAGATAACTATTTTAAAACGTACATGCAACAATTAATAACAAAAGAAATGAAGGGACTATGTACATCGCACAACTTATTAAAATTCAATTTATGAAATGCGACCAAATTAACTTTAACTCAAATAATATTCAAATTTGTACACATTTATTTTTTTAATCTATGCATAATAAATAAAATTACTTGCCATAAAAATAAAAACGTTCAATTTGGTTTTCTCAAAATGATCTATTTTTTCCGTTATAATATCGTTTATATTTAACATGAAAGGTGCGTTTCTTTTATTAAATCTATCAATTGCAATCAACGTTTTCTTCCCTTCCAATTGAAATATTTCAATTACATTAATTACAATTACTTGTAAAGTTAAATTTCAAAATAGACAACTAAAATGGATGAAAAATAGAATAATTGTTTGCTACAGTCATTTGAACACATTTATAAATTTGTTGTTTATATAGCAGAGCAGTAAATAACTTACTTAAATAAATTATTTTTCTGCTCTTGTAATCCATCCATATGCTAAAACATAGTTCAAACATATATATTTCTTCCTTTCAACCAATCATTTTATTCTTTACTTTAATGAAATTAAACCTACATTCATAAATTAAATATTCATTTTATTTAATATAAATGTTCGTTTCATTAAACCAACTTTCATTATATTTTCACAAAACATAAGCTACGTTTAATTACACCAATTAATTTACAATTTGTTGTCCTCTCTATCATTAATTTAAATTATTCAATTACATATATTTTAATTGTTTACAAAGGTGAATTTGAAAATGGACAAAATAAATGAGATAAGAAATGAAACAACTATTTCCTATCAAATAGTGATTTAAACATATTTACGCACTATTGGATACAAACAGGAATTATACATTTCTTACCAAATAATAGTTTCTCATCTCTGCAATCAACCTTTCAACTACCAAATCTTTCAAATAAATAAACATATGATTTCTTCTTTAATAAAGAAACATTTATTATTCCTTATTAACATATATTATTCCAATCAATTGGAAATTTACATTCAGTCAATTGTTAATATCATTCAAACCACTATTATTAAAATACACACTAACATCTATTATCATCCTTGTATTATTGCAAACATATGTCAGTAAAAGAAATTTTAATTAAGCTCATAACTTGTATTATAATTTAATTTGTATCTAAAAGATCTTAATTTTTTTCCTAACAATTTTATTCAAAAATCTTATTTAATTTAATACGTTTAAATGTTTAAAAATACGGGTCGTTACAATATAATTCGTTAGAGTACAACAATCCACAAGTCAATCTGGACGGTTATAATAACTTATCCTCACAACTATTGAATATTCGGTATGGACACAAAGCGGAATATAATCAAGTATGTGGAATATGCCTGAGACTCCTCTAACTCATCTTCAGAGCGCCATAGTATTCTAGCCTGAATCTGTAATACTTAGTTTGGCCCGAGGATTATAATAAATAACACCCGATTCACTCTGGAAAACCGACGTGAGAAAACACACTCGATTTGAATTACTACTATTGTCAAAATTCTTTGAAAACAAAGGTATGTCATAAGACCACACCACTCATAAATACGATGGGTTTTTACCATACGACAACCTAAACAATCTAAATCAAAATCATCTGATATTTTAATAGTGGATATAGAAAATGAACTATAAAATAGTTGAAATGCTTGGATCTCATGTTTCAGCATAGTTGGGCACATCTAAAAGCAAACAGGGTCATAGTGGATATTGGATTCCATACAATGATAGGGCTATTGGGGCACCGCCCACCATAGTACACCTCTAGAAAAATATATCATGATCGTACCTAACGATCCTTGCCAACATAGGAGCGGCCTGCCCCTTGCTGGAAAGTAGCGATTATGTTCTCACCCTGGATGTTCCACGAGCGCTATCTTTTCCATGCACAACCTTATACATAATGATAATATCTGAGTGTATCTAGAAAAGTGATAACATACCCTACTTAGATGCGACCCACTCAGTCCTGCTGCTCTCCCCTTTTTTTGTCATTCCCCGTTGATGAGGATTGAGGCTACTTTTACCTATTGAATAACATTCATACTTGGAATGCTAACACTGCCTTCCAGACCATGATACAAATGATAGCATTCATCCATACAAGTTGTTTTGGGTCTGAACAAACCGAATCTCCAAGAACTCTATCTTTATTATCTTCATGATATCACAATTTGTAATGCTCAAATCGAATTGATGTGGTTTACGGATAATTAAGTCTGATCTCGGTCTCTTCAGAACGACAAATGAATTTGGCCATATTTTATAGACGTTTATTTAACTTTCAAATTACACACATAAGTAGTCACTAGGCCATATATTAAATCGTTCAAAACATTCATTTAAAATATCTTTATAATGATAAATATTCAACTCCTTTCCAGTATTCCAACATTTGAAACAATTTCAAATACCTATCCGTGATAGGATATTTTAAACCATTTCAACACTTAGAAATATTTTCAAATTCAACTTATAACTCTTTACGTAGAAAAAAAATAATCCTATCTAAATTATTTCGTCGCTAAAATACCTCCAACCTTTAATTTCAATACTTAGGAAAAATATTATAATTTTATTTTTCCCACATCATTTCCATTATTAATACATAGGAATATTCCATACTTATCTTACAAATCGTCGAAATTTATTAATTTCCTTTACAATTTCCAAAAATTATCAATTATACTTATTTATAATCCAACCGACAATTTATAACTCCTTTAATGAATTCAAATTTCATTTTCAAAGTTTCCATATCAAATTTATTTTTCTTAAATTTTCGTAAGTTCTCTAACTCCTTTATAAGATTTCCCTTATAAACCTTATCCATTAGATAAAACCTTATTTACAAATCTCGAGAGTATTTATAAATAACTTCAATTAATTTCCAAATCTCTATCTTTACAAAATAGTATGTTAATGAATAATAATAATTTTTCAACACATTTAAGTAATTATTTGAAATGTAACGATCCTGGTTTTGAGCCAAAATTAATTTAGCAATTAATATAATTTTTGGAATTGAGTAGTGAATTAATTGTGAATTAATTTGAATTATTCAAATTAAATATAATATGTACCTATTTATTTATATATATGTATACAAATTAATTTTTAATTGAATTGAAATTCAAAAAAATAAATATTTTAGAAATAAATTGGATTTGAAAACGCTATATTTTAAAAGCTAATAATATTTGTTTTCTAATTATAATATATATGTAATATATATATCTTGAAAGTTATATTTTGAATTAAATATAATAAAATTTTCAAAATGGTATTTTAAGTTAAATTCTTATATATAAAATATATGTTATTACTTATGAATGTATAATTAGTTTTAAAATCATTTTCTTAAGGTTATATAAATAATTATAAAAGTAAATGTATGTTGTTAGATATTTTAATTAAAATAAGATATATAAAAAGGTTTATATACTTTTTTCTTAAATTTTTCACGAACTAAAATGGTTTTTATTTATATATATGTAGAATTTAGAAGTATATAACATTTAAAAGCATAATAATTATAAATTTGAAAATATAATACATATGTAAGTAAGATATATATATAAAACATAAATACTTAATTAAACAAGGGTATAAAACTTTATTTATAAATTATTGAAATTAGAGCTTAAACATAAATATAATTGTTTTAACGTGGGTAGGCTTAAGTATACTTAATACTAACAACTGTAAGCATGGTTAACAAGTGGCAATTAAATCTTCTTTTAAATTAAATTTAAAAATATAATATATAAGAGTAAAATTACGCTACTGTATATATTTTTAATCTTCTTTAATCTTCAAACAAAATCAAAACCTGTGTGACGCCCCACCTCTATATCCACACTAGCCAGGGACACTACGGTGTAATGCCGTTAACTAGCGCGGAGAATAAGGCTGTTGAGGAGCGACAATCCATGTAATTTCATTGTGAAAGCACCGATATGTCAGATAGTACAACATGCATTTGGTTTCAGGAGGAAATCTGACACATCGATACTAACTCAAAGCTACAACACAGTGGCTATATATATTCTTCAGAAACAAATACAGAAATAAATATAACACAAATCAGTAATACACATCCATATCACAAAGGCAGAAATAGATATGAATATATAACACAAGAAAGTGTACATCAGTGTAGTGGTCCAACAAGATCCACAATATCACCAAAGAATAGCTACAAGTGCTAGTCGAAAGAATATGGATACAAAAATGAGTCTATATCTCAAAGGTATACAACAAAAACAACTAATCTGAGTAGTTAGCCAAAAGTCATGATGATAACCTCAGATGTGATGTCAAGCAGAAGCACCTGCAACATGTCGGTCTGACCCAAGTATTATTTAATAAGAAAATAATAAACAGATCAGTCTAGCTATAAATATCAGATAAAATGATATAGAATAAGATATATGACTACACGAATAATAATCACAACGAACCAATTCAGACGTATGAAATAGGCACTTTTTAGCCTATTTCCTTTCTGGTTCAAAACGAACCAATTCAGACGTCTGAAATCCAGATTCAGACTTCTGAATCTGGGAATAAAAATCTTCCCAGAATAATATTCAAACGTCTGAATCTAACGTTTCAGACGTCTGAAAATGGGGTTCAGGGCATTCCCTGAACTAAATAGCCGAAATAAATACCGGAAGCAATTGGACGAGCAATAACGACCAAGGATTTACGCCAAGCGACAACCCAGCCTTAAATGCTCTTCGATACGCCTCAAATATCAATGTCTAAATATCCATAATAGGATTTTCATAGATTTTGATTTCAAAACACCAAAAATTGGAATATACACCAAATCAATCTAAACCAAAATCAATTGCACAAGAATAAGTGTTAGGAATTCATACCTAACAATCGAAGATAATTATAGACTAAGATGTGAGATAAAAATCTCACCTTTGAACCCAAAACAAATGAAGAAGATGCTATAAAGTAAAGGCAATGACAAAAGGAATTTGAAATAAGAAATTCACCTCAAAGAGCACGGGAAAGTAAGTCCGAATGTGTTCGCTCGATGAACTCTCTAGATTCCCAAGAGCAGTCCTTAGGATTTGAGGACCATTGGACTTTAACAAGCGGAACATCTTTACTTCGGAGGCGTTTGACCTCCGAAGAAATAATACGAATAGGATGTTGCTCATAAGTTAAATTAGGTGAAACTTCAATTTCTTCCACAACACCGGGCTCAAGAATAGAATCGGAATCTCGAAGACATTTCCGTAATTGAGAAACGTGAAACACGTCATGAATAGCAAAAAATTGAGCCGGTAATAAAAGGCGATAAGCCACAGAACCAATACGTTCGGTGATGGGAAATGGACCAATATATCTAGGTGCTAACTTTCCCGATCGACTGAAACGTACAACACCCTTCATAGGCGAAACACGGACAAACACAAGATCTCCCACAGAAAATTCTAATTTTCTTCTCCGGTTATCGGCATAGGATTTTTGTCTGCTCTGGGCTTCTTTCATCCTATGACCAATAAGGTCAATCTTTTCTGTGGAATCACGGATAAAATCTGGACCTAAAACCAGCTTCTCACCAGCCTCAAGCCAACAAGAAGGAGATCGGCATGGCCTTCCATAGAGTGCCTCGAAAGGTGCCATACTAATACTAGATTGGAAGCTATTATTATAGGAAAACTCAACAAGAGAAATATGATCTTCCCAACTTCCACCAAAATCAAGAACACATGCACGAAGAAGACCCTCAAGAGTTTGATTCATATGCTTGGTTTGTCCATCGGACTGGGGATGATAAGCGGTGTTAAAATTAAGCTTCGTTCCCAAAGCTTTTTGAAGACTCTTCCAAAATCCACTAGTAAACAATGGATCACGATCACTAATAATAGAAGAAGGAACTCCATGCAATTTTACAATTTCTTTGATAAAGAGTTTGGCCAAAAGAGGTACGGTTCGATTGGACCGAACGGGAATAAAATGGGTGGATTTAGTAAGTCTATCAACTATCACCCATAAGCTATCATGACCCGAACGAGAACGGGGAAGGCCGTCTATAAAATCAATGGAAATTTGATCCCACTTCCTAATTTGAATTTCTAAAGGTTGAAATAACCCAACGGGCCTTTGATGTTCAGCCTTGACAAGTTGGCAAGTCATGCAACACTTAACAAAGTTAGCAATATCAGATTTCGTTCCCTCCCAATAATAAAGTCGCCGCATATCCGCATACATTTTACTGCTACCCGGGATGAATGGTAAATTTAGAACGATGAGAATCTTCTAAAATGTCTTTACAAAGATTACTAATATTTGGCACGATAATCTACCAAATTTTCGAATACCGCCACGAGAATCAATATCAAAGTCTTTCAAACCTTCAATATCAATTTTATCCCTAAAATTTTGTATAAGAAGAGCCAACTCGGGATCTAGCTTTTGAGCTTCAAGAATGTGGTCTAAAAGAGAAGGATGAGCATCAAGGATACACAAAATGAGAGATGAACATAAATCGGAAACATGATCTCGAATCTCGCAAGTGGATAGAATTCCGAGATCATTCTGTTCGGATATCATCATAGAAACAACCTCCCATTGCTTGCGACTAAGTGCATCCGCAACACGATTTCCCTTTCCGGGGGTATAAAGTATATCAAGATCATAAGCTGCAAGAAATTCGATCCAACGTTGTTGACGCAAATTAAGTTCCTTTTGAGAAAATAGATACTTCAAGGATTTATGATCGGTGTAAAGAATAAATTTTTCTCCCAAAAAATAATGACGCCAAATACGAAGGGCGAAAACAATAGCTGTGAGTTCTAAATCATGAGTGGCATATCCAGACTCGACTGGCTTCAATTGCCTAGGAGCATAAGCAATAACATGTCCTGTTTGCATAAGAACGGCACCCAAACCAACGCGACTAGCATCGGTATAAACAATAAAATCTTGGTTTCCTTCGGGAATCACGAGAACAGGAGCATCAGAAAGGAGTTCTTAATTTCTGAAAAGAAGCTTCACATTTGTCCGACCAAATGTATTTAATTCCCTTCTTTGTCAAGCTAGTAAGGGGCACAGAAATTCTGGAAAAGTCCATTATGAAACGGCGGTATAACCTGCCAATCCGAGAAAAATACGGATTTCCATCACACTCTCCGGTCTCTTCCAATTTTGAATCGCTTCAATCTTTGAAGGATCTATGGAAATTCCGGATTCGAAAATAATATGACCGAGAAACTTCACACGAGATTGCCAAAAGTGGCATTTAGAAAGTTTTGCTTTTAATTGATTACTCCTAAGAGTTTCCAACACAATCCGAAGATGCTTTTCATGCTCCTCCTCGGTTTTTGAATACACAAGAATATCATAAATAAAGATGAGAACAAATCGATCGAGGAAGTCTTTGAAAACTCTATTCATAAGTTCAACGAAATAAGCTGGAGCATTGGTTAAACCAATTGGCATAACAATCCACTTATAAGATCCACAACGAGTACGGAACAATGTCAAAGGAATGCTATCCTCTGCAATACAAGGCTGATGGAAACCGATAGCTAAGTCTAATTGTGAAAAGGCTCTAGCGCCACTAAGTTGATCAAATAGATCATCAATCCGAGGTAAAAGATATTTATTCTTGATAGCAAGATCACTAAGCTTGCGGCAGTCAATGCAAAGCCTAAGTGTACAATCGGATTTCTTCACAAAAATAGTCGAAGCTCCCCAAGGAGAGGAACTAGAGCGAATAAATTGCTTCGTCTCCAATTCGGATAATTGTTTACGCATCTCCTCATTTTCTTTGTTGGACGTACGATAAGGAGGACGAGTAATAGGTTAAGCTCCAGGGATGAGATTAATTCTGAACTCAATTGCTCGCTTAGGCGATAATCCTAAATCGGGCTCAAATATGTCGAAAAATTCACGAACAACGTGAATAAGAGAAATAATATCTTCCACATCATCATTATCGTCATCATGAGGATTTAAAGAATATAGAGATGCAACCAGGCTGGAATTTGAATCTTTAAGATCAATAGAAATCTGCTTAACATATTGAAGATATCGAAGATGAATAGTCCGCTCAGGACATAGGATTTGAGCTTCATAGCGGTTAAGCCAATCTATTCCCAAAATCATTCCAAAGACTAAGTAGCGCATAACATGCAAATCGGCTCAGAAAGAAAAATCACACAAAATAATCCCGACATCTTTACACAATAAACTAATTGTTGTGGATCCACCGACCGGATTCGCAATTATCAAAGAAGTCATTAAACACAAAACATCCAAAGAAAAAGTACCAGCAAGTTCTTTTGAAATAAAACAATGGGACGCACCCGTATCAAAAAGAACTCGAATAAGATGATCACGAAATAAAATAATGCCATCAAGGATGGAATGAGAAATACCTTTACCACGAGATGTGTTACCAGGGGCTTGAGCGACATTAAGCTTTCCCTCCTTCCTGCCTTGAAGTTTGGGACAAGAAGATAAATAATGATCCAGGCTTTTGCAATAGCGACAAGTACGAGGCTTTGAACACTTGTTCGCATAATGGTCCTTAGAACCACAGTTGTAGCATTGCCCACTACTAGAGGTAGAAGTCTTAGTTGCCGGAGGGGCTTTCTTCCCTTTCTTATTGGGATAAGGACCTTTGAATTTAGTAGGCCTTTTCTTGTTGTTCAAGTTTGGTTTAGCACTCACAACTTCAACATACTCTCTTTATCTGCCTCTTCAAGTCGAAGAGCGATGTCAATGAGTTGATCAAAAGAAACTTCTAATTCTAGAAGTAATGGCTTCTTGAGATTTTTATTCAAGCCATAGACAAATCTTTGGTTCTTCTTCAACGGGATGTTTATGTATTCGACCCCGTATTTAGAAAGTGACTCGAAGGATGCGACATAATCTGCCACAGAAGATTCACCTTGAACAAGGTCTGTAAAACGGCGAGCTAATGTCACCATTTCGGCTTCTGGCACAAATTTTAACTCGAAGCGTTCCCGGAATTTCTCCCAAGTAATATCTGCTTCAACTATTTCAGAAATAAGAAGCTCGTACCAATCTAATGCTCTCACTTGGAGCATACTAGAAGCCACTTGAACACGGTGAAGATCAACAAGATTCATGCGAGAAAAGATTCGATCGCACGTTCCCAGCTAAGCCTGGACTTCAATAATAGTTTTAGAACCTTTGAATGGCTTCCCGCCTAAATTGGTAAAATTGTTGCACAAACGTACAAATCTAGACTTAGGGTGAGTAGATTCCGTATTTGAACCGGCTGCCTGAGCATTCCTTACGAGATCAAGAAGCTGCTGGGCAGACATAAATACTCCATCTTGGGGAGTAGCACGAGATTGACTGGCGCTAGGACGGCCAGGTCTAACAAATTCTCTTCCTTAAGAAAGAAGAAGGAAGAAGAAAAAGGTTATTCACAAATTGAATATCAAACAATAATGATTGATAAAACAAGGTATCACAAAAGAAAATAAGATAGAAATGTTCGAAGACCCGAATAAAATCCAAAGGCATGACTCCTAATGTAACAACCCGCATTTTTTAAGATTGAGTATTTAAATATTTTATTTAAATATTTCATCGTTAGTCGGATTTTAGTCTGAAAAGCTACTTTTTGCAAACAGTCGAATTGGGACTCGAAACCTCTTCCATTGAAATCAAAATGCCATTTGCAACCTTTTTGAGTATAAGCTTCGATATGTTTGGAGTAAGTTGATTTTTGCCACTTTTTCACTTTGGGTTTGGGTTCAGCCTAATGTTCTAACTTAATACTCCACACTTAAACCCCCTCTTCATTCACTCCCTCTTCCTCTACTTTTCAGTTCTAAAGAGACTAATGGTGAGTGGAATGGGAAATTAAAACTCCAAACCCTAGTTTTCTTTTGCAAATCAAGCTCTAGCTCCAAACTAATAGAAGAAACTTTGGTAAGCCTCTCTTCTTCTTCTCCAACTCATTCTTTTATCAATTTCATAAATTCCTAAACCTAACTTTGGGAATGTTCTTCTTTTGAGCATAGATTCAAGCTCATTTGGGTTGTGTTGAAGAGTGGTTGATTCTGTCTTTTGCTTTCAAGCTTCTTCTTCATTTGTTTTTGTGAAAAGGTAAGACTTTTATCTCACATCTAAGCCTATTTTTATCTTCGATTGTTAGGTATGAATTCCCAACACTTATTCTTGTGCAATTGCTTTTGGTTTGGATTGATTTGGTGAATATTCCAATTTTTAGTGTTTTGGGTTCAATTCTTTAAGAATCATAGCTTTGATGTCTTGATCATGTTTTTGGTGATGAACCGAAGAGCTTCTACGGATAGGTAGTCGATGGCATAAATCCTTAGTGTCGTTGTTCGACCGATTGCAATTCGGAAGGGATTAGCATTCATTAGATAGGCATGGGAGTGCTGGCAACAGGGACCGGCCGACCGAGCTCTGTAGTCGGCCGACCGACTTGCTACCCGAGCACTTCCTGCCTCTGTTTTGGAAGTGCAGGTTACAGTCTCCGGCCAACCGAGCTCAGGGTCCGGTCGACCGACCTGCTACCGAGCACTTCCACCTTTGGTTCAGTCGATCGACTCAGGAAGTCCAGTTGACCAACCTCTCCTATTTGCCAATTTTGCCTATGTTGTCTATTTTGTTGAATTTTCAACTTTAATCATTCGTGTTGTTTCCCTTTTGTTATTATGATTTATTATAGACTTTGATGACATTTTCTTTGGGAATTTTCGAAATATCCATTTTGATGGATTTGATATCGATTTCGTTGGATTTTATTCACGTCTTCGTATGTAAATTTCGGTGATTGATTGTTTTACAATCATTTTTGTGATTTGTCACTTTAAAAATATAAAGGTTTCTATACAAGTAGTAAATATCAAAATTCTTTCATCAAAACATTTCAACACTATTTCAATACAAAGCTCATTTATTAAAACCATTTTCCAATCTATTAGTATACACAAACCTTTACCTCACTCGTATGAGAAATCAAATTAAATGACTTAGTAAAACAAGTGGTATGAAACGTTTGCGTTTACTTCGTTGGTTAATTCTTGGACTTGTTCGATTGAATCTCTTGTGATAATTTTCTAGTGGAGATCTACAATTTGTTCGCAAAATATTTAAGTTAAGCTAGTGGTTGTGGCACATGAAGCTAGGCTCATATATTTACTAGCTTAGAGTAATTTACACTTTCTTGATGATCATTGAGGATCATTTTTGTGATTATGACTAGAAATATACTATGTTTCTTTGTCCACGTAGGGGACAATACCTCGTTTTATTGAGTTTCATCTCATTTTTATTATAGGCTAACGACCTATTTATTTCTTGGGGTTTCGACCCAATTTTTGTGGGCTAGCGGCCCACGTTTTTATGGAGTTCGGATCTTCGGGCGTACCATTGTACTACGTCGTTGTTTCGAATTTTACGAGTTCTGATTCTTCGGTCGTACCGTTGTACTACGTCGTTGTTCCGAACTATTCGTGTTTATGGTCCTCGGGCGTACTGTTGTACTACGTCATTGCACCGGCTCTATGGTTAGCGACCATGGGATAGCGTCCCGTTTTGTGATACACGTGTCGGTGAGTTTTCATGCTCCTGTTTTGTGATAGGCCTCCCCCTTTTTGTGATTGATCGTTTCTACGATCATTTTTGTGATTCCTGGATTTCTATTGATGAATTCTAGAATTTGAATTTTCACCTATTTGATGATTGTCATTTATATGCTGTCGATATTTGTGGTTTGGTGAATGAAATAAGGAGTATGACATTCCTTTTGATCTTTGAGAAGATTTTTGTGATATTGATTAATCTCTTATTGATTTTCAATTACATATTTATCACAGCTTGGCATTGTGATTATTATACGTTTAGGCATATCTCTTATTCTATACCATTTTATTTGATATTTATAGCTAGACAGATCCGTTTATTATTTCCTTGTTAAATAATACTCGGGTCAGACCGAGATGTTACAGGCGCTTCTGCTTAACTTCACTTCTAGGATTACCATCCTGACTTTTGCCTAGCTACATAGATTTGTAGTTTTTGGTTGTATACATTTGAGATATGGATTCATAGTTGTGTACTTATTCTTTATCTAGCTCTTGTAACCATTCTTTTGTGATATTATGGTTCTTGTTTGACTACTACTCTGATGAACACTTTTATGTGTTATATATATTCATGTCTATTTCCGCCTTTGTGATATGAATTATCTGTGACCGATTTGTGTTATGTTTATTTCTATATTTGTTTCCGAAGACATTATAGCAACTGTGTGGTAGCTTTGAGTTTGTGTCGGTATGTCGGTTTTCCTCTTGAAAAGAATCCATGTTATATTTTGTCTGGCATATCGGTACTCGCACAAAGCGATTATACAGATGTCGCTCCTCAACAGCCTTATTCTCCATGCTATTCGACGGCATTACACCGTAGTGTCCTTGGCTAGCGTGGGTATAGAGGCGGGGCATCACAGCTTGGTATCAGAGCCAAACTTCGGAGCAATGTAGAATAATTTAACAAGGATCATCGTTCTAAGCCCTTCTTAGGAGTCGTGCCTTAGGATTTAATTCGAGTCTTCGTACCGATTCATCTTATTTTCTTTATGATTCCTTGTTTTATCTATCAAGATTGCTTGATATTCATTTGGTGAATAACCTTTTTCTTCTTCTTTCTTTCTTTCTAAAGGAAGAGAAATGGTTAGACCTGGTCGTCCCAGCGCCGGTCAATCTAGTGCTACCCCCCAAGATGGAGTTTTTATGTCCGCCCAGCAGCTTCTTGATCTAGTAAGGAATGCTCAAGAAGCCGGTTCTAATTCGGAACCGACTCATCCTAAGTCTGGATTTGCACGCTTGTGCAATGATTATACCAACTTGGGTGGGAAACCATTCAAGGGTTCTGAAACGATTATTGAAGTCCAGGCTTGGCTGAGATCATGCGATCGAATCTTTTCTCGCTTGAACCTCATTGATCTTCACCGAGTTCAGGTGGCTTCTAGTATGCTCCAAGAAAGAGCATTAGACTGGTACGAGCTTCTGATTTCTGAAATTATTGAAGCGGATCTTACTTGGGAGAAATTCCGAGAGCGCTTCAAGTTAAAATTCGTACCAGAAGCAGAGAAGGTGACTTTGGCTCGCCGCTTTATTGACCTTGTTCAAGGTGAATCTTCTGTGACAGACTATGTCGCATCTTTCGAATCTCTTTCCAAATACGGGGTTGAATACATTAACACCCCATTGAAGAAAAATCAGATATTTGTTTATGGCTTGAATAAGAGCCTCAAGAAGCCCTTATTTCTAAAGCTAGAAGTTTCTTATGATCAACTTATTGATATCGCTCTTCGTCTTGAAGAGGCAGATAGGGAGAGTGATGCCGATGTTGTGGGTGCCAAACCAAAACTCAACAACAACAAAAACAAGAAAAGGCCTATTAACTTCAAAGGGTCTTATCCCAACTAAAAAGGGAAGCAAGAAATTCCTGCTGCAAAAGCTTACGCCCCAAGTGGTGGGCAATGCTACAATTGTGGTTCTAAGGACCATTATGAGAACAAGTGTCTGAAACCTCTCTTTTGTCGCTATTGAAAAAGTTTGGATCATTATTTATCTTCTTGTCCCAAACTTCAAGGTAGGAAGGTGGGAAAGCTTAATGTTGCTCAAGCCCCTGGCAACACATCTCGTGGTCAAGGTATTTCTCATTCTATCCTTGATGGCATTATTTTATTTCGTGATCAACCTATTCGAGTTTTTTTTGATATGGGTGCATCCCACTCTTTTATTTCAAAAGAACTTGTTGATACTTTTTCTTTGGATGTTTTGTGTTTAATGACTTCTTTGAGAATTATGAATCCGGTTGGTGGATCCGCAATAATCAGTTTACTATGTAAAGATGTCGAGATTATTTTGTGTGATTTTTCTTTCCGTGCCGACTTGCATGTTATGCGCTACTTAGGCTTTGGACTGATTTTGGGAATGGATTGGCTTAACCGCTATGAATCCCAAATCCTATGTCCTGAGCGGACTATTCATCTTCGACATCCTCAATCTGTTAAGCAGATTTCTATTGATCTTAAAGATTCGGATTCCAGCTTGGTTGCATCTCTATATTCTTTTAATCCTCGTGATGATGACAATGATGATGAGGAAAACGTCATTTCTTTTATTCACGTTGTTCGTGAATTTTCTGACATATTTGACCCGTTTTAGGATTACCACCTAAGCGAGCAATTGAGTTCAGAATTAGTCTTACCCCTGGAGCTCAACCTACTACTCGTCTTCCTTATCTTTTGTCCAATAAAGAAAATGAGGAGACACGCATTCAATTATCCGATTTGGAAACGAAGCAATTTATTCGCTCTAGTTACTCTCCTTGGGGAGCTTCGGCTATTTTTGTGGAGAAATCCGATGGTACACTTAGGCTTTGCATTGACTGCCGCAAACTTAATGATCTTACTATCAAGAATAAATATCTTTTACCTCGGATTGATGATCTATTCGATCAACTTAGTGGTGCTAGAGTCTTTTCACAATTAGACTTAGCTACCAGATTTCATCAACTTCGTATTGCAGAGGATAGCATTCCTTTGACATCGTTCCGACTCGTTATGGATCTTATGAATGGCTTGTTATGCCATTTGGTTTGACGAATGCTCCGGCTTATTTCCTTGACCTTATGAATAGAGTTTTCAAAGATTTCCTCGATCGATTTGTTCTCATCTTTATTGATGATATTCTTGTGTATTCAAAAACCAAGGAGGAGCATGAAAAACATTTTTGGATTGTGTTGGAAACTCTTAGGAGCAATCAATTGAAAGCAAAATTTTCTAAATTCCATTTTTGGAAATCTCGTGTGAAGTTTCTCGGTCATATTATTTTCGAATCTAGAATTTCCATGAATCCTTCGAAGATTGAAGCGATTCAAAATTGGAAGAGACCGGAGAGTGTGACGGAGATCCGTAGCAACCTTGGATTAGCAGGTTATTACCGCCATTTCATAAAGGACTTTTCTAAAATTTCCGTGCCTCTTACTAGTTTGACAAAGAAAGGTGTTAAATAAATTTGGTCGAACAAATGTGAAGCTTCTTTTCAGAAATTAAAAGAGCTCCTTTCTGATGCTCTTATTCTTGTTATTCCCGAGGGGAATCAAGATTTCGTTGTTTATACCGATGCTAGTCGCATTGCTTTGGGTGTTCTTCTTATGCAAAGAGAACGTGTTATTGCTTGTGCTTCTAGGCAATTGAAGCCAGCAGAGACTAGATAAGCCACTCATGATTTAGAACTTGCGGCTATCTTTTTCGCCCTTCGTATTTGGCATCATTATCTTTTGGGAAATTTTTTTATTCTTTACACTGATCATAAATCCTTGAAGTATCTATTTTCTCAAAAGGAACTTAATTTGCGTCAACAACATTGGCTCGAATTTCTTGCAGCTTATGATCTTGATATTCTTTATACTCCCGGAAAGGGAAATCGTGTTGCCGATGCACTTAGTCGCAAGCAACAAGCGGTTGTTTCTAAGATGATACCTAAATGGAATGATCTCGGGGTTTTATCCACTTGTGAGATTCGAGATCGTATTTCCAATTTATGTTCATCTCTTGTTTTATGTAGCCTTGACGCTCATCCTTCTCTTTTAGACCGCATTTTTGAAGCTCAAAAGATAGATCCCGAATTGGCCCTTCTTTGCCAAAGATTATGCGATAAAACTGATATTGAAGATTTGAAAGACTTTGATATCGATTCTCGTGGTGGCATTCGGAGATTTGGTAGACTTATCCTGCCAAATATTAGTGATCTTCGTAAAGATATTTTAAAAGATTCTCATCATTTTAAATTTATCATTCATCTCGATAGTAGTAAAATGTACGCGGATATGAAGCGGCTTTATTATTGGGAGGGAATGAAATCTGATATTGCTAACTTTGTTAAGCGTTGCAAGACTTGCCAACTTGTCAAGGCCGAACATCAAAGGCCCGGTGGGTTATTGCAACCTTTAGACGTTCCAATTTGGAAGTGGGATCAAATTTCCATGGATTTTGTTGACAGCCTTCCCCGTTCTCGTTCGGGTCATGATAGCTTATGGGTTATAGTTGATAGACTTACTAAATCTGCCCATTTTATTCCCGTTCGGTCCAATTGAACCGTTCCTCTCTTGGCCAAACTTTTTTATCAAAGAAATTGTTAAATTGCATGGAGTTCCTACTTCTATTGTTAATGATCGTGACCCATTGTTTACTAGTGGATTTTGGAAGAGTCTTCAAAAAGCTTTGGGAACAAAGCTTAATTTTAGCACCACTTATCATCCTCAGTCCGATGGACAAACCGAGCGTGTGAATCAAACTCTTGAAGATCTTCATCGTGCATGTGTTCTTGATTTTGGTGGAAGTTGGGAAGATCATATTTTTCTTGTTGATTTTTCCTATAATAATAGCTTCCAATCTAGTATTGGTATGGCTCCTTCTGAGGCACTCTATGGAAGGCCTTGCCGTTCTCCTTCTTGTTGGCTTGAGGCCGGTGAGAAGCTGGTTTTAGGTCCAGATTTTGTTCGTGATTCCACAAAAAAAATTGACCTTATTCTTCATAAGATGAAAGAAGCTCAAAGTAGGCAAAAATCCTATGCCGATAACCGGAGAAGGAAATTAGAATTTTCTGTGGGAGATCTTGTGTTTATCCGTGTTTCACCTATGAAAGGTGTTGTACGTTTCAGTCGATCAGAAAAGTTAGCACCTCGATATATTGGTCCATTTCCCATCACCGAATGTATTGGTTCCGCGGCTTATCGCCTTTTATTACCGGCTCAGTATTCTGCTATTCATGACGTGTTTCACATTTCTCTATTGCGGAAATGCCTTCGAGATTACGATTCTATTCTTGAGCCTGGTGGTGTGGAAGAAATTGAAGTTTCACCAAATTTAACCTTTGAGCAAAATCCTATTCGTATTATTGCTTCGGAAGTCAAACGACTTCGAAATAAAGATGTCCCGCTTCTGAAAGTTCAATGGTCCTCAAATCCTAAAGATTGCTCTTGGGAATCTAGAGAATTCATCGAGCGAACACATCCGGACTTACTTTCCCGTGCTCTTTAAGGTGAACTTTTTATTTCAAATTTCTTTTGTCTAGAATATGCTTTTGTGGTTGTTACTTTATATTTTCTTCTTAAATATTGTGAGGACGCAATTTCTTTAAGGAGGGGAGTCTGTAACAACCCGCATATTTTACGATCAAGTATTTAAATATTTTATTTAAAAATTTCATCGTTAGTCAAATTTTAGTCCGAATAGCTACTTTTTGCAAAAAGTCGAACTGGGACTCGAGACCCCTTCCATTGAATTCAAAATGCCGTTTGTAACCTTTTTGAGTATAAGCTCCGATATGTTTGGAGTAAGTTGATTTTTGCCACTTTTTCACTTTGGGTTTGGGTTTGGGCTCAGCCCAATGTTCTAACTTAATACTCCACACTGAAACCCCCTCTTCATACACTCCCTCTTCCTCTACTTTTCAGTTCTAAAGAGATTAATGGTGAGTGGAAGGGGAAATTAAAACTCCAAACCCTAGTTTTCTTTGGCAAATCAAGCTCTAGCT
The DNA here is from genome assembly GCA_030765085.1 of Allium cepa. NCBI lineage: Eukaryota > Viridiplantae > Streptophyta > Magnoliopsida > Asparagales > Amaryllidaceae > Allium > Allium cepa. The sequence continues at coordinate 600,675,920 of CM060945.1, read as the reverse complement.
CCAAACTAATAGAAGAAACTTTGGTAAGCCTCTCTTCTTCTTCTCCAACTCATTCTTTTATCAATTTCAGAAATTCCTAAACCTAACTTTGGGAATGTTCTTCTTTTGAGCATAGATTCAAGCTCATTTGGGTTGTGTTGAAGAGTGGTTGATTCTCTCTTTTGCTTTCAAGTTTCTTCTTCATTTGTTTTTGTGAAAAGGTGAGATTTTTATCTCACTTCTAAGCCTATATGTATCTTCGATTGTTAGGTATGAATTCCTAACACTTATTCTTATGCAGTTGCTTTTGGTTTGGATTGATTTGGTGAATATTCCAGTTTTTAGTGTTTTGGGTTCAATTCTTTAAGAATCATAGCTTTGATGTCTTGGACATGTTTTTGGTGATGAACCGAAGAGCTTCTATGGCCAGGTAGTCGATGGCGTACTCGACTGATTGCAATTCGGAAGGGATTGAAATTCATTAGATAGGCATAGGAGCGCTAGCAACAGGGCCGACCGACCTGCTACCCGAGCACTTCCTACCTCTGTTTTGGAAGTGCATGTTACAGGCTCCGGCCGACCGAGCTCAGGGTCCGATCGACCGACCTGCTACCCGAGCATTTCCACCTTTGGTTCAGTCAACCGACTCAGGGAGTCCGGTTAACCGACCTGCTCCTATTTGCCAATTTTGCCTATGTTGTCTATTTTGTTGAATTTCCAACTTTAATTGATTCGTGTTGTTTCCCTTTTTGTTGTTATCATTTATTATCGACTTTGATGACATTTTCTTTTGGAATTTTTGAAATATCCATTTTGATGGAATTGATATCGATTTCTTTGGATTGTATTCACGTCTTCGTATGTGAATTTCGGTGATTGATTGTTTTACGGTCATTTTTGTGATTTGTCACTTTAAAAATATAAAGGTTTCTATACAAGTAGTAAATATCAAAACTCTTTCACCAAAATGATTTCAACACTATTTCAATACAAAGCTCATTTATTAAAACCATTTTCCAATCTATTAGTATATACAAACCTTTACCTCACTCGTATGAGAAATCTAATTAAATGACTTAGTAAAATAAATAGTATGAAACGTTTGCGTTTACTTCGTTGGTTAATTCTTTGACTTGTTCGATTGAATCTCTTATGACAATTTTCTAGTGGACATCTACAATTTGTTCGTAAATATTTAAGTTAAGTTAGTGGTTATGGGACATGAAGCTAAGCTCGTATATTTACTAGCCTAGAGTAATTGACACTTTCTTGATGATCATTGAGGATCATTTTTGTGATTATGACTAGCAATATGCTATGTTTCTTTGTCCACGTAGGGGACAGTACCTCGTTTTATTGAGTTTCATCTCATTTTTATTATAGGTTAACGACCTATTTATTTCTTGGGGTTTTGACCCAATTTTTGTGGGCTAGCGACCCATGTTTTTATGCAGTTCGGATCTTCGGGCGTACCGTTGTACTACGTCGTTGTTCCGAATTTTACGAGTTCTGATTCTTCGGGCGTACCGTTGTACTACGTCGTTGTTCCGAACTATTCGAGTTTCTGGTTCCTCGGGCGTACCGTTGTACTACGTCGTTGCACCGGCTCTTTGCTTAGCGACCATGGGATAGCGTCCTGTTTTGTGATACACGTGTCGGTGAGTTTTCATGCTCCCATTTTGTGATAGCCCTCCCCCTTTTTGTGATTGATCGTTTCTACGATCATTTTTGTGATTCCTGGATTTCTATTGATGAATTCTAGAATTTGAATTTCACCAATTTTATGATTGGCATTTATATGCTGTCGATATTTGTGGTTTGATGAATGAAATAAGGAGTATGACATTCCTTTTGATCTTTGATAAGATTTTTGTGATACTGATTAATCTCTTGTCGATTTTCAATTACATATTTATCACAGCTTGGCATTGTGATTATTATACGTTTAGGCGTATCTCTTATTCTATACCATTTCATCTGATATTTATAGTTAAACAGATTCGTTTATTATTTCCTTATTAAGTAATACTCGGGTCAGACCGAAATGTTACAGGCGCTTCTGCTTAACTTCACTTCTAGGATTATCATCCTGACTTTTGGCTAGCAATATAGATTTGTATTTTTTTGTTGTATACATTTGAGATATAGACTCATAGTTGTGTACTTATTCTTTTATCTAGCTCTTGTAACCATTCTTTTATGATATTGTGGTTCTTGTTTGACCACTACTCTGATGAACACTTTTATGTGTTATATACATTCGTGTCTATTTCCGCCTTTGTGATATGAATTATCCGTGATCGATTTGTGTTATGTTTATTTCTATATTTGTTTCCGAAGACATTATAGCCACTGTGTAGCAGCTTTGAGTTTGTGTCGGTATGTCGGATTTCCTCTTGAAAAGAATGCAAGTTATATTTTATCAGGCATATCGGTACTAGCACAAAGCAATTATATAGATGGTCGCTCCTCAACAGCCTTATTTTCCATGCTAGTCGACGGCATTATACCGTAGTGTCCTTGGCTAGCGTGGGTATGGAGGTGGGGTGTTACACGTAAGATGGACTTAGGACGATGATCCTTGCTAGATTATTCTACATTGTTTCGAAATTTGGCTCTGATACCAAGCTGTGACGCCCCACCTCTATACCCACACTAGCCAAGGACACTACGGTGTAATACCGTCAACTAGCACGGAGAATAAGGCTGATGAGGAGCGACCATCGGTGTAATTTCTTTGTGCGAGCACCGATATGTCAGATAGTACAACATGCATTTGGTTTCAGGTGAAAATCTGACACATCGATATAAACTCAAAGCTACTGCACAGTGGCTATATATATTCTTTGAAAACAAATATAGAAGTAAATATAACACAAATCAGTCACAGACATCCATATCACCAAGGCAGAAATAGATATGAATATATAACACATGAAAGTGTACATCAGAGTAGTGGTCAAACAAAATCCACAATATCACAAAAGAATAGCTACAAGTGTTATTCGAAAGAATATAGATACAAAAATGATTCTATATCTCAAAGGTATACAACAAAAACTACTGATCTAAGTAGTTAGCCAAAGTCAGGATGATAACCTCGGAGTAAAGTCAAGAAGAAGCACCTGCAACATCTCAGTCTAACCCGGGTATTATTTAATAAGAAAATAATAAACGTATCAGTCTAGCTATAAAAATCAGATAAAATGATATAGAATAAGAGAAATGACAAAACGAATAATAATCACAATGCTAAGCTGTGATAAATAAGTAATTGAAAATCAACAAGAGATTAATCAATATCGCAAGAATCTTCTCAAAGATCAAAAGGAATGTCATACTCTATATTTTCATTCACCAAAAGCGTGAATATTGACAATAATATCAATGCCAATCACAAAAGTTAATGACACACAAATTCACCATTGCACAAATATTGATAACACATATCAATGTAAATCATGAAAATCGGTGAAACACAAATTCTAGAAATCATTAATGAAAATCCAGAAATCATAAAAGGGGGGGCTATCACAAAACGGGAGCATGAAAACTCACAAACACGTGTATCACAAAATGGAACGCTATTCCATGGTTGCTGACCATTAATTTTGAGCCAAAGCTCCACGAAACGGCCCGTAGACCATGGGTCCTTACCCCACCAATTTGAGCCGAAGCTCCACAGAAAAGGGGTTTAGTCTCCCTCGTAGACAAAGAGACATCGCGTATTGCTAGTCTAAATCAAAAAATGATTATCATTGATCGATAAGTGTAAATTAGACTAAGCTAGTAAATATATGAGTTTAGCTTCATGTCCCATAACCACTAGCTTAACTTAAATATTTACGAACAAATTGTAAGTTTTCACTAGAAAATTGTCACAGGAAATTCAATCGAACAAGTCCAAGAATTAACCGACGAAGTAAATGCAAGCGTTTCATACCACCTGTTTTAGTAAATCGTTTAATTAGATTTCTCATACGAGTGAGGTAAAGGTTTGTATATATTGGAAAATGGTTTACGAAAAAAGCTTTGTAATAAAATAGTGTTGAATTCGTTTTTGATGAAAGGGTTTTGATATTTACTACTAGTATTGAAACCTTTATATTTTTAAAATGACAAATCACAAAATGATTGTAGAACAATCAATTACCAAAATTCACATACAAAGACATGAAATAATTCCAAAGAAATCGATAACAAATCCATCAAAATGGATATTTCCAAAAATCTCAAAAAAATGTCATCAAAGTCAATAATAGATGGTAACAACAAAAGGGAATCAACACTGATCGATTAAAGTTGGAAATTCAAGCTAAATAGGCAAATAGGCAAAAAAACAGTAGATTCAGACGTCTGAAATACAGATTCCGACGTCTGAATCTGGAAAATAAAATATTTGCCAGAACAGAATTCAGACGTCTGAAATACAGATTCAGACTTCTGAAATAGGCACTTTTTAGCCTATTTCCTTTCTGGTTAAAAACGAACCAATTTAGACGTCTGAAATCCGATTCAGACGTCTGAATCTGGGAATAAAAATCTTCCCAGAATAATATTCTGACGTCTGAATCTAACGTTTCAGACGTTTGAAACTGGGGTTCAGGGCATTCCCTGAACCTAGTCCAAAAAAAATAGCCGAAATAAATACCGGAAGCGATCGGACGAGCAACGACGACTAAGGATTTACGCCAAGCGACAACCCAGCCTTCAAGGCTCTTCGATACGCCTCAAATATCAATATCCAAATATCCATAATAGGATTTTCATAGATTTTGATTTCAAAACACCAAAAATTGGAATATACGCCAAATCAATCCAGACCAAAATCAATTGCAAAATAATAAGTGTTAGGAATTCATACCTAACAATCGAAGATAATTATAGACTAAGATGTGAGATAAAAATCTGATCTTTGAACCCAAAACAAATGAAGAAGAAGCTATAAAGCAAAGGCAAGGACAATCACTCTTCAATTCCAACCCAACAAGCTTGAATCTAAGCTAAAAAGAGAAACATTTCCTAAGTTAGGTTTAGGAATTTCTGAAATTCATAAGAGAATGAGTTGGAGAAGAAGAAGAGGAGGCTTACCAAACCTTCTTCTATTGATTTGGAGCTAGAACTTGATTTGTAGATGGAAACTAGGGCTTGGAGTTTTAATTTACCATTCCTCTCTCCATTGTTGCTAAAGCTTGAGTATTAGGAAATAGAAATGAAGTAATGAAGAGAAGTGGGGTCGAGCTAGGGTCTAATGGGATGAAACAAAAAGACCAAAGACCTAAGTGAAAAAGTAGCAAAATTCCACTAAGTCCAAACATATCGAAGTTTATGCTCAAAAAGGTCGCAAACGTCAATTTGAACTCAATGGGGGTGGTCTCGAGTCGTAATTTGGCTGTTTGCAAAAAGTAGCCTTTCGGACACTAATCCGACTAACGATGAAATATTTAAATAAAATATTTAAATACTCAATTGTAAAATATGCGGGTCGTTACAACCTGTAATGGAAAATCAAAAAGAAAACTGAAAACCAGGTATGAGAAAACCAAAAACCTGAGATCAATTCAACAACATCAACCTGAAGCATCTCAAACACCAACAACAAACTCAACCTGAGCAACATCAAGATCATCTCAACATGAATCAAAGTACAGATCAAAATCCAAAGCAAACAAAGTAGATATAAATCAAAAATATGTTCCACATTAAATCAGATTTTCCAGATCAAATAAAAAAAACAATGTCTCGGTTTTCTAGTTCAGGTGAGTAAACAAACTTTAAATTTATTTTAAACTTGATGCATGTGATGATTCTTAAATGTATGATATGAATATGCTTTGCATGGTTGTATAAAAGAGATTGAATGTATATACATAGATGATATACAGTTGTGCATGTCTTGTTCATCTCTGTTTCATGTTACAGATTTTTAAAATTTAGATCAAAATTCAATATCTCTTCATCTGTTTTTTGATAGATTCTGGTTTTCAAACAAGATATGTTTGTTTAAACTTTAATCTAGGTTTTAAAAATATATTCAAGTATGAAAGGTTTGAATATCATCTGGAAATGGAAATGACGGTAACAACTTTGAAAATATGTTAAAATTCAAATACTACAATCCTTTAACTTTCTTATATAATCTAATCACCATCTAATATCATGATTTTAAAAGTGAAAACATGATTTCTAGTTTGGTTTCGAGTGAGCAAATCGAGAATGATCAGAAAGTGGGTTTTGGGCTATTTCTCGTGGCCGGAGGTCTTGGGGTGGTCGTGGTCTTTGTTGGAGATAAAGGAAAACTTGGTGGTCTCGTGGAAAATGTCGGGTGGTTTTAGTACCCAATGTGGCGGCAACAATTGGTCGGAGTAGGGTTTAGGCCCTAAGTTTGGTTATGGTCTGAAACTGGGTTGCTACGCCGTCTCTGGGGCATCGAGGATCATCAAACCAGGGGGAGAGGTTGAGTGGATGGCCGAAGAGGGTGTAGCCGAAGTTTCAGGAATGCTGGTGGTTAGCGTCATCGAGTCGAGAGGGTCTTCAGGCGATGGGTAGTTTCAGGTCTGAGCAGAATAGCTCGATTTCGATCTAGGGTTCGTGACAAAGATTTGGTGCTCGGTATTGTAAGTTGTGGTGATTATCGATGGGGTGAAGGTGTCGGCGGTGGTCAGAGCCCCGGCAATCGATGGTGCATGTGCACGGCGAGGCTGGTCGTGTCAGTGGGTTTAAGTAGTGGGTTGGCTCGAAGGGAAACTTGGGGAAAGGAAAAATTTACTCGGGTTCGTATTCGAGCAGGAACGTGAGTGTTTTATCTTACAAGTTTAAATTTTAAACTAAGTTTAAAGAAAGAGAAGGGGAGTGTCTCGTGTCAAGGCTCAAGTGTTATTCTGGTTGGATTCGAAGTAAAATTTAAAAAGTTTTTAAGTTTAAATATAAACAAGTTTTTAAATTTAAAATGAATCTAGTTTTGAACAATTTTCTTAAAATTTATTTCTTTATATAATAAATGTCTTAAATAATTGTTTTAAGAAAGTTATATAATTTGTTTAACCTAAATTTGTTAAGTTAAAGTTATTGTGAAACTTAATTTTGAGATGTAATTGAGTAGTTAATTAAAAAGTAAAATGTTTTAAATTCATTTATTAATGATAATTAAGTCATTAATAATGGTAATAAATTATCTTAAGTTAATAAAGGTTTTTAATGATTAATGAGCAATTAAATTAATAAAGTAAATAAAGAGTAATTAATCAATTTAATTAATTAATGATTAAAGACTAATTAATTTGTAATTAAGGGTTATTTCATTAATTGATAATTAAGGTTTATTAATTGAAAATTAAGGGTAATTAATTAATGATTAAAGGTTGATTAATCAAGTGATTAAAGAATAATGAATTAAAGGATAGTTATTCATGTGATTAATTAATCAAGGTAATTAATTTAAGGACGATTAATTAATTTAAAAGTTAATTAAATAAGGAAAGTGATTAAGTAATGGTTTATTAATTACGGATCAATTAATAAATATAATTAATTGAGGATAATTAATTAAAGAACAATTAAATGGTTAAAGGTTAATTTGGAATGATTAAAAGTTGATTAATTTACTAATTGAGATTGATTAATTAACTAATTTATTATGATTAAAGATAATTAATTAAAGTGGTTTGTAATTAATTAACATTAATTAACTAGGAATAGTTATTTATTCATAAGTAATCAATCTGGTTTAAATTAATTAGGTGATTAATTGATCTTACTTATGGATTTTTGGACTGTATGGAATGCTTTGAATTGTTGATATCCCTGATGTGTGTTGTTTTGTGATATGATTGAGCTGTGAACTGTGATTTATTTATCTGTGATTAATTTACATATTTATCTATGAATATGTGAATTAAGATAAGCGTTATTGTACTATACCGCTCATTGATATTGTTGTGTTTGAAATGATGATGGTTATGATATGTTATTGTTGTGTGTAAAACCCCTGGGCTACACCACACACAAAAATTTCGATTTCACGAGAAATCGGTTAAGTCACAAATATTTTGAATGCAATATTATTTTATTCAAAATTGTTTTAAAAGGTAAATTTTGAATCCAAAATGGTTTGGAAATGGAGTTGGGTGGAATATGAAAAGGTTTTGAAAAAGAAGTTTTGAAATAAAAATTTAGTTTGAATATAATATATCTTGTTTAAGTTTTGAATTTATTTTGGAAGCTATGGTTTCAACGGGTATACAAGTTATATTATATATATATATATATATATATGAATTTTAAACCATTTTGAAGTAAATTAAATAAACTACTTTGTGAATTTAAATTTAATTCATACAGAACTTGCCGAGAATACGGCAGTTTGCTGATTTTCCAACTTATACTTTGCAAGGCTATAACTTAAGTTATTTTAATCGGATTTTCCCAAAATGAAAAGCATTTGTTTTCAAATGACAAAGCTTTCATATTAAGAAAGAATTTCCAGTTTTGTTGAAAGGATTTCAAGTTTGAAATGGAATTTTTTTGAAAGCTATGGATGAATCTTTATTAAAGATTGGTGAACTTTGTTTTAAAATTGAAGAGGATCTCCAAGGGTGAATGTAACAGCCTGCCTTTTCGTACGTTTACGCAGACACACATGTCGACTCAAACCATACAGAATGGCGGATTGTTATTGGGTGAATAAGAAAAACAGTGAAATAAAGAAAACAAACAGAATCTCACAGCGGAATGATAAAATGCAATAATCAAATAACAGTTCATGAAACTGTTTTACAAAACATTTGATTATACTTATACAACACAGAATAAGAGTTACACATACCAAAGACTAATAAATAAAAATGCAGTGGAACAATGTAATGCAGTGGAACAATATAGTAAATAACTGTAATGCAATCTTCGTCTTCATCCTCCAGAAGTAAGGTCTTCAAACCCTAAAATGATCAGGCTGACCCGAGTGAATTGAAAGGATAAAACAATCGAGTCAGAACTAAAAGATCTTATGTAAGTTAAATCACCTATAAATACTATGAGTGGAACGGTGTTAGAGATGTTTGCGGGATTTGACATCTCCTATCCAACACCTAAGTGAGTGTAGTAACTTAAGAGATGCTCAGGATCCACATCTCCTAAGGATTCGTTAAACTATCTACTATGTAGTAATATATGCTATTATAATAGTGTCTAAAGTAAAATAAACTTACTTTAAAATAGCGTTAAGGCTTTATATTTTCCACCTTAACACATACATAGTCCCAGTAGTCTATCCAGTATCATGGTCCCTCCTGATGGGGAAGCCACCAGAGGATACTTCACATGTTACGACACAAAACCAAAATCGTACAAGGCGTGCCAGGTTAGGTGACACGGCACAACGAGGCAATGCCAGGATAGATATACCAATTACGCATTTGGACTGGTGGTGACGTGCAGCAGCCACTACCGGCCAATCGAGCCACACTCCCAAATCAAAGGTGCGCACCATATCAATCACAAAGTAATGGAATGGAATACGAAGAAGTGTGTCCGATAAGAGTAGCCCTCACTGGCCCGGAATCGCTCCTGTTTTAGCCACCTTATGCCAACTCACGGGAGTCGAGTCCACGTACATACCTCAATAGAACGGCGCCACCATCCTACTTCATTCTGGAAACTCCACTGCATACACGATTGTAAAAATGGTTTTCGGAGTTAGCAGAGAGTATGACAAATTCTGATCCTCGTCTCTTTAATAACCAAACGTTATTATAACACCATGGACATTTCAAAATAGTTTACACTTCAAACCAAAATATCATTTCCCTTTCAAATATATATTCACTTCCAAAATCATAGTACTTTCAAAGTTATAATACTTCCAAAACCAAAATAGTTTGAGGCCATAATACTTGGAAAACCATATTACTTTGAAATCATAATCCATTGGAAGTCATAATTTTAAAATACTTTATAAAATAAAACGGTTTCCTCAAATCTCACAAATCGATTCCAAATCAACTTGAATTTAAATTCAAATTTAATCAGATCTCAAATCATTAATTTCAACTTAGTTTCTAAATAAACTGTAACGACCTTGGATTCTGGCCCTATTATTTTAATAAATATTTAATCTAATTAAATAAAAAATAAACTGATTATTTCAAAATGAATAAGATTTTGGAAATATTTGCCATTTGTTTATATAAATTTGTATTTTGAAAAGAAATTTGATTTTGGAAATTTAAAAATAAAATCTCTTAATAATATTTATCTTATACAATTGAGTTAAAATGCTTTACCCTTATTTACATTTGGTATAAAAATACATATCGATAATAATGTTTGAAATAAAGTCAAATTCTATCAATATAAATATAAGTATAAAATATAAGTAAACCATAAGAATATAATTCAAATATTGATAGTTAAAATATAAAATATAAATGTAAATAAGTAAGCATATGAATATAATTTAAATGTTGATGGCTAAAATATAAAATAAAAATGAAAATAAAAGCCAAATGAATAAGTTTGTAAACAAAGTAAAAAAATGAGCACTAAGTAAAAAATGAAATCAGACACAAACATATGTATATAAATTACTCAAGCAAGAAGACAAATGTTATTATACATAATATCTTCATTTACAAGCCAAACATCTTTAAAACAAAATATCTTCATCTACAAGACCAAAGTCTACTTGAAAATGAATATTTATAAAAATCAGTCAAGGCATAAAAAGTAAAACCTGACAAATGTGTATATTGAAGTTCATCTAGAAGTTAATAAAACAAACGTCTCAAGAAAACAAATTATCTTCATTTACAAGCCAACTCTACCTACAAGTGAATACACACATACAAAATATCTTTATACATAGTAAAACATAATTATAGTATGTAAACACAATAGAAAACCTTAGCATTTAATTGCTATCATCTCAGCCCAATTTTAGTCACTTCAAAAGTTTTACAAATCTTTATATTTCAGCAATAAAATCTGATCAAGATAAAACAAATTGAAGAAAACAACTAAACTAGATAACACCTTCCCATATTACAACTGTTTTCTCTTATAAATATATTTGTAGGCATCTTACTGTTCCAAATTCATTCAGTAACAACTGAAGTAAACCAGAGAAAACCAAAACAAGAAAAAGGAAGTAAACTCAAATTTAATTCAAACTAAAATCAGACAAAAACTAAAAACAGATTCAAAGGAAGTTTCAAATCTTCACGTTATCAAAGGAAAACAAGAAATGTTCTTTGTTCAGCAATCTGGCAGGTGAGTAAACATATTTTTTAAAAGCTTTAAGTTTGATTAAAAACAGTTCAAGATTTCTTTGATGATCTGGTTGTATATGTTTCAGTTTGCATATGATTTTGTGATGCTCTGTGCTACCCTGTAATTGATATATGGTGCATATTTGCTTTTAAACTTAAATTATTCTCATCAGAATATTGTTAAGCTTAATTTTTCAATCAATCAAGATGATTATCAAACAAGATTTTTCAAAACTAATTAGTATATTAGTGAATTATTCCTAATGGAAACTTTGATTACAGAAAATCAAATACTACTTTGATGAATTCGATTGTCATAAAAAGTTAATTCAAGTTTATAGTTTGAATCCTTACTGCAAAAACATGATTTTTAAAACAAAAACGAAGATTTTTAGCTTTGAATTATAAGAGCAGTTTGTATTTGAATAAAAACTACATTTTCACAAATTCCAGACAATCAATCGATTTAAAACATTGAAACTTGAATTGAAGCAAGTGTAAACGACTGTGATCTCAAGAAAAATATGCAATAATTTTTCTATTGCGTGAAATTAGGGTACGAGGTCATATTAGGGTTTTAGTTGGAGTTTTGTTCATGTCTGTTATGTGTCGAGTTCGTCATCAATACGCGATCGAGTTGCACAAATTTCTGGTGGAGGGTTGCTTGGTGGGTTGTCGTAGTGTGGCCGAAGTTCGAGCGCCTCCGGTGGTCAGCGCGACGGTGACGAGGTGATTTAGTCAGTGGTGATGTTTGCAGTTTTTCATTCGAACTCCTATATTTCAAATTCGAATTTTTCCAGGAAATTCGAATTTTGATTTCGAGATTAGGGACGATTTGCGGTTTGCTATTGATGTTGGTGTTCACCGGAGAAGAGTCGCGTTGCCATGCACGTGTACGGCGAAGCGTTTGGTGTCAGTGTCGATATGGGTGTGTGTCTCAAGTCGTGCTAGAGTTTTGAGGTAGGTTGCTTTGGGGTTTTAATCGAGTGTCTGAGTATGAACCTGATAGTTTAACTTAAGTTAAAACTAACTATTGGAAACAAAATTAAAAAAAGGGAAGAAGGAAAAGATACGTGGGTGAGTGTCTTGGGTGGAAAGCTGGAGCCACTCGAAGTATTACTCGAGTTGAACGAGGAGATTCTCGGGTTTGTTTCAAGCTACAACATTATGTTATAAAAAATAAAGTTAAGCACTTTTTTTAATCAGTTTTAAGCACTATAAATTTTAAATAGGTGTTTAACAATTGAAGTTAAAACTTTAACGCAAGCTTGAATTATTTTAGTTGATGCTTAACCATGTTTTAACACTTAGTTAATATTTTAATTAAGTAATTAATATAAGATAAGTATAAAATTTATTAACATATAATTTTGTAATTAGTAATAAATTGATTTCAAAAGTCAAAGAAGATTCCTTTTAAAAATGTTAATTAAGTTGAGTAATTAATATCAGTTAACTAGTTTTGAAAAGCGATTAAGAATAATTATTTTATAATTAGAGATTAATTAATGATAATGTGATAAATAAATTTATAATTAACTACTTAAGATAATTAATGAAATGATTAGTAGTTAAGTAATTAAGTAATTTAATTACGAATTTGTGATGATCGCGACTTTTCGACGCTCGAAAACCGACATCAATACGTCCACTGTATCAACCGCGGAGCAATCGGAGGCCAGAAAACCGTACCATTAGGGTTAAAGAAGAAGAAAAGATAGAAGAAGAGAGAAAGAAAAAGAAAACAACAGAAAGAAGCAACAGAACAATATCAGAATCTCACAATCGCAGCGGAACAACATATAATAAATAAATGAATAATCTTTAAACAAAGAACTATATCAGTTATTACATTACATTTCATCATCAGAGTGTACAACAACAAACAACAACAAACATCGGAAAAGAAATACTATACACTAGTAATGCGCCATGCCATCCAGCTTGCCTCCAGCGACTCCTGAATTCCAGAATATCCTGATAAACCCGACTCTAGACTGCCCGTGTGGAAATGGGTGGGCACCCAGAGTTTAGGAAGGAAAACAGTAAACTCCGAGTCAGTCATGTGACTGGTGTGAGAACTAAAAGAGTTTAATTTTTTTTTAAACAAAGTAGAGGATAATTTTAAAATAGATTCACAATGCTTTTAAAAATGAGACTACCATAAGGCCTCCTACACACACACACAATGCTAACGCAGAGTCGGAGGATATTTCTCCTTATGATAGTCAAAGATGCTTGATACACATTAAAACGAAACATTTGATATTATTACTAGTGCATAGTGTAGGAAAAATTATTTCGAAAGTAAAGATATAAATCTTAGTCAACATACGACCATTATCGTATGCCTACTATAGCTACCATGTTCAATAGCAGGTTACCGCCACATTCCATGGCAGGTTATACAACTAAAACCGTACAAGATCGTATTGTTTCTTTGGATTTCCAACAAATGGTCAGGCCAAGGAACTTCCCATTGCCACATAGGTATGTCTCTAGAAAGATGAACCGAGAACCAAATCGGATCTCTGCCAACACAAGGCCGAGTAACCCCTAACTGGGTAACTACTGACACGAATATGTCATCCCCCGATCGTAACCGATCTATCCGAGGATCCTCAATTTCCAACAACCACAAAGCAATAAATTTGCAGCAACAACATAGGTTAAGTATCTGGGCTCCATACCATGATACCACCTCTATCAGAAGGAATGAAATACACTAAAAGGGCGCTAACCCCTAATAACCTTGCCGCATCCTTCCTGTTTTGACCATTTCCGGGGTGTGAGGTCCGACGAAGTCTCGTCCACAAACCCACGATTTATACGAAAGCTGTGCTTTGGGTCAACAAATGATCAAAGTAATGATCACCAAGATAAATGATCAAACAAATGATCATATCACAAATGATCAAATAATGATCATCCCACAGCAACACTCAGCATGCCACACTACCAAATTGGGAGTATATCACTAATAACCTTCAACTACATAACCTTTGAGCTCGTACGTCTTAGAGAAGGGTGTTTAGCTAAGAGAATAAATTCTCCGCCACCAACAGAAATATATTTGAAAGAAATCAGCTTTATATCTCAACTTGTAATGTCAGACATACAATACATACAAGTCTGTTCCGGGCTCGAACAGAACCGAAGGCACTTACAAAGAAGTCCTTGCATTCCGGATAATATCTAATCACGTCCAGACTTCCCGTCACTAAGGGTGATAAAACCTCTATATCAGAGATCAACCGATGCGGAGTAACTCAACGGTAATCCTTCCGTTTTCAAAAATATCCGGTCTTCAACACCGGTCATCAAATGCAATCCATTACGACGTATCACATATTCGGAATGGGTTATACAACCCCAAGGTCCTATCCCGGCTAACCCGAACAGTGAGCACTTATTCAAAAATAAGTGTGGCATTCAAATTCAAGCAATCACAACAAATACCTATTTAAAGGTAAATATTGATAGTCGGTTATTTAACTATCAACAGGCGTGTTCAACATCACCAAATTCCAAATAATTTCCCAAATTATTTACTTTCCAAAATATCTTTACAAGATATATATATATTTTCCACACTTCAACATTTGAAAACAAATTTTCAAATCACTTTTCACCTTTACCACTTTTGAAAACAAATTTCAAATCATTTCCCTATATGGGATTACTTTCATTTCAACATGGTTCATTTAAACCAATTAAATAAATCCTTAACGACTTACTTTATATTTACGTTCCAAATCCGTAAATTAATTCCCACACTTCAAAAATAAATCAACGTTTATTTTTAAACAAATTCCCCTTTTCATTTATAAATTCCATAGTGAATTTACAATTCCAAAATATCTACGAATATACAATTTCCAAATTGATTTCTAATATTAATTTTCCATTATCTTTAAAAGATAAAATCTCAAAATATTCACTTCATATTGGAAAACACTTACATACTTATTTAATAATAAGTAATTCACAAATCCATTTATTTTCAACACTTGGAAAACATTCAATATACTTAAATCGAAATTTAGTATATATTTCATTCTTTAAGGAAAACATTCACTTAAACACATTTATTTGGGCCAAAACGAATGTTGCGTAAAACGTCGTTACGACAACCCAAAATCACTAGTATAAGGATTCGAAATTTAGATAGATATATAATTCCCAATACTATATAAAACCTTTCCTTTAGGAAACCATTTACTATAACAACAGTGTTATAGTCCACCATTTCCTTATTCCTCGAAAACGTCTACTTCAACAATAAATGTTGAAATCTATGGTTTCGATAGTTAATCCATTTTAAAACATCTTTAAAACAATTAACTTCATTTGATAATATTCATTTTCCCAAAACATATCCATTTTGTTTAATAATATATTCACTGTCCAAAATTGTGAATATACTTCCTTTAATAAGCTATAATAATTAACTTATCAAAATAAGTCATTTTCGGATTTATAACCAATGTTTATAAATTCCATTTCTATATTTTAGAACAACTTCGTTTTATAAATCTCCTTTATTAACCAATTCTATTTATATTCCATTTACATGTCGAAATCCGGTTTATAAGTAAATTACTTATAATTCATTTATTCACCAATCCATTCTTTTATATCAACAATAATTTATAAATCAAAAATTGTTATTTACTTATGAATCTAGGTTCAAACTTTATTTTAACACTTATAAAAGCTCGTTTTATAATTTCTATATTTTAATTTATAAACATCAATTTTTATACAACTTTTATTTAAATTGTTTATAATAATTCAAAAATCCCAGTTTAAACTATTTTATAATTTATCAACTACTTATTTCAAAAATCACATTTCAGTTATATTTCGCAAAAATCATAGTTTTAAAATATTAAAATTTTAACGTTTATTTTATTTAAGATGAATCAATTCAAAATTTGAACAAAACGTATAATTTCAAAAATCACTTTAAAAGTCCACTTAAAATAAAAATCATTTTTTTTAAACTTTAAAAATGGATCCAATGATGCAACAGCACCAAATAGTCAATCACGACATCCAAATATCATATATCAATATGATAAACAACAAATATCACAATATCTGTAAATAAATCAATATAGTTGAGGAATCCAGTTGGATCCCTCCAACCTGTTTCCCTACATCCAAAGATGTTAGCACAATACCAATTCCATTCCAGTACGGAATTATCGCGGTATATGGGATTCATAAAAATATTATCCGCTTAAAAGATGACGCAATAGGGTCTCATCGGCTATATAATGTGGGAAATCAACTCTAAGTAAATAAATAATACCAATTTCACTGTTTATGAAATATTCGCGGAATATGTTTTTAATAAATAACCTCCGCTTACTAACGACATATAATGTCTATTTTAACAATCAATACATACTCATCATTCAAACATGCATTCAAAAAATTTAAATATAGCTATTTAAAATTAAAATCGAAACCGATTCGATTGAGTGAGAAGTTCTCACCTTGATTTTAATTTCGTTTTCAGCTTTTATTTCGAATAAAATTAAACGGACGTTTAATTTTAGCCGAAATTTTCGCTAGCTCCAAACATCTCCAATCCATGTCCATAGCGAAGTGCTCGTCCATACGATTCCAACGCAACTGGTTTTGCGCGTTTTCGACCTCGTATGAAAAAGATATGACTTTACAAAGTTTACACAATTTAAATACAATAAATTTCAACTTTTATTTTAATTTTAAAACCCACATCTCACATCTGCCGTCCATCTCGTGCTTGCAAATCTTGGCCGCTCCACTTCTCTTCTCCCTCACGCGTTCGCCACAGGTAAGTACTTGTGTGCTTGAACCAATAGCCGTGCTTTTAGGGTAACGTGCCGCACCATCATCGACGACCTATACATCGATCAGCTGCCACCATTTTGACCGCCATCACAAGCACTATACTCGGCTAAAGCAGGTTGGAGCTCGGCCTCCCCCTTACCCCAAAGAACGTTCATGACTGCAGCCCATACACGGCTATTTTGACAACGATCCGTAACTCCGTTTTCGATCACAGCCGTTGAAAACAAAGATCTCATCGCCCTCTTTGATGTTGTAGTTGGAAGTTTTTCTTGATTGTTCATGGATCGAGAGATAATTGAGGAAGAAGGTGACGATTTTCTGGCCATTGAATAGATAAGTGGTGGCTACTGTAAAGGGGCTAGGGTTTTGAGCAATGAAGATAAAGAGGGTCCTTATATAGAAAATAAACGAACACTATTCATTCCGGATTTTTTCGAACTCCGATTTACGCGCGGTGACCAGCGTTTCTAGGGTTTACCCCGTGTTCCGGACACAATGGATCAGATTTCGAAAGCTAATTCAATCATCTGTGCGAGTTATAGCAATAAATGTTCGATTTAAAATTAAATCGGTAAATCAAATTTCTATGCATTTTAGCTTGCCTTGGACAAACGGTAAATCCGATTGACACGAAATTTGAAACCATACAATAATATAACATTACGGATCCGATGAAACTAGTTTCGTCGAAAACCGAGACTGTTTGAAAAATGGCTCGCCAAATAAATATTAAAACAATTTCGATGCGTTTTGAGCTGCCACGTTCAAACGAAAACTCCAATTGACACAGAAATTGAAATCCGATAATAAAAACTATTACGGATCAAATGAAACTAGTTTCGTCCAATTCTGAGACTGTTCGAAAAATGGCTAATTTCACTAGTGGATTTAAATATTAAAATATTCAATTTTCACAAATTACTTTGAATTTAATTTTAAAAGTTCTAAAATATCGTTCTAACTCCAATATGATAAAATAAAATTTTACAAATCATTTTCAATCATATTTAACTCGATTTTCAATTATTTCAGAAATTTCAACTATTAAATAATCGATTTAATTATCCAATTAAATCCAATATTCAAAAATAAATTATTCGACTTATAAATTCCACTTATTAATAATTAAAATTAATTAAATATTAAAATTTTAATTAATAGAAATTCTAGGCCGTTACAGACTTCCCCCTTTAAGAGAATTTCATCCTCGAAATTACCAAGTAAGAAAATTTACAGAATCCATTAACTTTCCATAACAAATCGTTCAAATTAGATTTTACAAATCTCTTAAGTGTTTAACTTTCTCAAAATTCATAGTTAAACTTCAAACAAAATCGTTACTAAGTTTCCAAATCATACTTAGTTTTCAAAATTTTCCCAATTTTCTTAAAAATATTCTAACGCCTTAAATTTTCGGAAAATTCGCCATAGTCTCCTTTGCGTGGCTCGATCCGGAAAAAAAATGACAGTATATATATCACAAATATACATCTCATCTAGTGATGAGGCATCCCGCAGCGAAAAAAGTGTAAAAGTACGGTATGTAATCCGAGATATGTACCTTATTTATTATTAGCGAGCGTATACAGCTAATATAGCGCGAAAGCGAGCTCCAAATGCGAAGCAAGCGCAATCCGCACCTACTAAACACTCAACAACAACATGAGAAACATGCATATATGAAAATAATATCAATATACATCATATATCACTACAACAACTACATATGCCAATATAGCAAATGCAACAAAACAACAAATGCAACCACCAAAAGCAATACAAATTCACTTCTCATTAATATTCATTGAATTGGTTTTCCAATTGATTCATTAACATTGGGATTTTACAAACGTTCATTCATTCAATTTCAATTAGTTTACATTCACTAATTTATTCACATTAATTCGCCTTCAATCCAAATCAAATCCAATTCTACTCAAATTTATTTACTTCCAATTTGGATTAAATCACATAACTTTTAATTTCGCTAATTCAATTTCATTAACACTTAATGAATTATATACAATCAACTAACATTCACATGACAACCAATGTATACTCAACATAACCAAATTATTTAATTTACATTCAATTTGGTCCAACACTTGTAATTCCAATTGGTTTGATATTCTACTGACTTTCATTCAATTTATTCAATTTCTCAACTTCATTAGCTTTAATGAACTTACACTTACATTCATTATTCCATTTAAACATTATTTGGTTTTACTTAACTTAAATTCCTACTTATAAATCCAATTCAGATTCCAATTTCTAAAGTAAATTTTATTTAACTTTAAATTCATTTTTATTTACAACCCATATTCATAAATATATTCATATAGTTTCACTTCTTATATATACACAATTGTAAATCACATTAATTATAATTTCATACTTATAATTCTTTTGCTTATACAATTATTCTTTTGCAGCTGTGGTTTTTATTCAACTTATTCAACAACCAAACATCAATTATATACTTTAATAATTATGAAAAATCATTCCTTTGTATATAAAATATAATCAAGCTAAAATTATTTCATTTACCCAATTTAAAATGATATTATGTCGACTTGTCTCGTTTAAGAGTTTAGAAACCCCTATCGATTACGGTTGTACACCCCGCACCGACCAGAATTCATAAACAGCTCAACGGATAAGCAAACACAATATAAAACAATTTATATTCACTAACAAATACGCGCTCATATTTATTATTACACTCATACTCATTCTAGAGTACTACTGACTCTATCTCTAAAGAGAAATACCCAATAGAGCCATGGTTATCGCTTAACCATATGCTCTGATACCAAATGTGATGATTGCGACTTTTCGTCGCTCGAAAACCGACATCAATACGTCCACTGTATCAACTGCCGAGCAATCGAAGGCCAGAAAACCGTACCGTTAGGGTTAAAGAAGAAGAAAAGATAGAAGAAGAGAGAAAGAAAAAGAAAACAACAGAATGAAGCAACAGAACAATACCAGAATCTCACAATCGCAGCGGAACAACATATAATAAATAAATGAATAATTTTTAAACAAAGAACTATATCAGTTATTACATTACATTTCATCATTAGAGTGTACAACAATAAACAACAACAAACAGCGGAAAAGAAATACTATATACTAGTAATACGCTATGCCATCCAGCTTGCCTCCAGCGACTCCAGAATTCCAGAATATCCTGATAAACCTGACTCTAGACTGCCCGTGTGGAAATTGGTGGGCACCCAGAGTTTAGGAAGGAAAACAATAAACTCCGAGTCAGTCACGTGACTTGTGTGAGAACTAAAACATTTATTTTTTTAAACAAAGTAGAGGATAATTTTAAAATAGATTCGCAATGCTTTTAAAAATGAGACTACCATAAGGCCTCCCGCACACACACACAATGCTAACACAGAATCGGAGGAGATTTCTCCTTATGATAGTCAAAGATGCTTGATACGCATTAAAAAGAAACATTTGATATTATTACTAGTGCATAGTATAGGAAAAATTATTTCGAAAGTAAAGATATAAATCTTAGCCAACATACGACCAGTATCGTATGCCTACTATAGCTACCATGTTCAATAGCAGGTTACCGCCACATTTCATGGAAGGTTGTACAACTAAAACCGTACAAGATCGTATTGTTTCTTTGGATTTCCAACAAATGGTCAGGCCAAGGAACTTCCCATTGCCACATAGGTATGTCTCTGGAAAGACGACCCGAGAACCAAACCGGTTCTCTGCCAACACAAGGCCGGGTTACCCCTAACTGGGTAACTACTGACACGAATATGTCATCCCCCGATCGTAACCGATCTATCCGAGGATCCTCGATTTCCAACAACCACAAAGCAATAAATTTGCAGCAACAACATTGGTTAAGTATCTGGGCGCCATACCATAATACCACCCCTATCCAGAAGGAATGACATAAACTAAAGGGGCGCTACCCCCTAATAACCTTGCTGCATCCTTCCTGTTTTGACCATTTCAGGGGTGTGAGGTCCGATGAAGTCTCGTCCAGAAAGCCACGCTTTATACAAAAGTAGTGCTTTGGGTCAACAAATGATCAAAGTAATGATCACCAAGATAAATGATCAAACAAATGATCATATCACAAATGATCAAACAATGATCATCCCACAGCAACACTCAGCATGCCACCCTACCAAATTGGGAGTATATCACTAATAACCTTCAACTACATAACCTCTGAGCTCGTACGTCTCAGAGAAGGGTGTTTAGCTAAGAGAATAAATTCTCCGCCACCAACAGAAATATATTTGAAAGAAATCAGCTTTATATCTCAACTTGTAATGTCAGACATACAATCCATACAAGTCTGTTCCAGGCTCGAATAGAACCGAAGGCACTTACAAAGAAGTCCTTGAATTCCGGATAATTTCTAATCACGTCCGGACTTCCCGTCACTAAGGGTGATAAAACCTCTATATCGGAGATCAGCCGATGCAGAGTAACTCAACGGTAATCCTTTCATTTTCAAAAATATCCGGTCTTCAACACCGGTCATCAAATGCAATCCATTACGACGTATCACATATTCGGAATGGGTTATACGACCCCAAGGTCCTTTCCCGGCTAACCCGAATAGTGAGCGCTTATTCAAAAATAAGTGTGGCATTCAAATTCAAGCAATCACAACAAATACCTATTTAATGGTAAATATTGATAGTCGGTTATTTAACTATCAATAGGTGTGTTCAACATCAACAAATTCCAAATAATTTCCCAAATTATTTACTTTCCAAAATATCTTTACAAGATATATATATTTTCCACACTTCAACATTTGAAAACAAATTTTCAAATCACTTTTCACCTTTAGCACTTTTGAAAACAAATTTCAAATCATTTCCCTATACGGGATTACTTTCATTTCAACATGGGTCATTTAAACTAATTAAATAAATCCTTAAGGATTTACTTTATATTTACGTTCCAAATCCGTAAATTAATTCCCACACTTCAAAAATAAATCAACGTTTATTTTTAAACAAATTCCCCTTTCCATTTATAAATTCCATAGTGAATTTACAATTCCAAAATATCTATGAATATACAATTTCCAAATTGATTTCTAATATTCATTTTCCATTATCTTTAAAAGATAAAATCTCAAAATATAAACTTCATATTGGAAAACACTTCCATACTTATTTAATATTAAGTAATTCACAAATCCATTTATTTTCAGCACTTGGAAAACATTCAATATACTTAAATCGAAATTAAATATATATTTTATTCTTTAAGGAAAACATTCACTTAAGCACATTTATTTGGGCCAAAACGAATGTTGCGTAAAACATCGTTACGACAACCCAAAATCACTAGTATAGGGATTCGAAATTTAGATAGATATATAAATCCCAATACTATATAAAACCTTTCCTTTCGGAAACCATTTACTATAACAACAGTGTTATAGTCCACCATTTCCTTATTCCTCGAAAACGTCTATTTCAACAATAAATGTTGAAATCTATGGTTTTGATAGTTAATCCATTTTAAAACATCTTTAAAACAATTAACTTCATTTGATAATATTCATTTTCCCAAAACATATCCATTTTGTTTAATAATATATTCACTGTCCAAAATCGTGAATATACTTCCTTTAATAAGCTATAATAATTAACTTATCAAAATAAGTCGTTTTCGGATTTATAAACAATGTCTATAAATTCCATTTCTATATTTTAGAACAATTTCGTTTTATAAATCTCCTTTATTAACCAATTCTATTTATATTCCATTTACATGTCGAAATCCGGTTTTTAAGTAAATTACTTATAATTCATTTTTTCACAAATCTATTCTTTTATATCAACAATAATTTATAAATCAAAAATTCTTATTTACTTATGAATCTAGGTTCGAACTTTATTTTAACACTTATAAAAGCTCGTTTTATAATTTCTATATTTTAATTTATAAACATCAATTTTTATACAACTTTTATATAAATTGTTTATAATAATTCAAAAATCCCAATTTAAACTATTTTATAATTTATCAACTACTTATTTCAAAAATCACATTTCAGTCATATTTCGCAAAAATCATAATTTTAAAATATTAAAATTTTAACGTATATTTTATTTAAGATGAATCAATTCAAAATTTGAATAAAACATATAAATAGTCAATCACGACATCCAAATATCATGTATCAATATGATAATCAACAAATATCGCAATATCTATAAATAAATCAATATAGTTGAGGAATCCAGTTGGATCCCTCCAACCTGTTTCCCTGCATCCAAAGATGTTAGCACAATACCAATCCCGTTCCAGTGCGGAGTTATCGCGGTATATGGGATTTATAAAAATATTATCCGCTTAATAGACGGCGCAATAGGGTCTCATCCGCTATATAATGCGAGAAATCAACTCCAAATACATAAATAATACCAATTTCACTATTTATGAAATATTCGCGGTATATGTTTTTAATAAATAACCTTCGCTTACTAACGGCGTATAATGTCTATTTTAACAATCAATAGGTAACAATCATCATTCAAACATGCATTCAAGAATTTTAAATATAACTATTTAAAATTAAAATCGAAACTGATTCGATTGAGTGAGAAGTTCTCACCTTGATTTTAATTTCGTTTTCAGCTTTTATTTCGAATAAAATTAAACGGACGTTTAATTTTACCCAAAATTTTCACTAGCTCCAAACGTCTCCAATCCAGTTCTATAGCGAAGTGCTCGTCCATACGATTCCAACGCAACTGGTTTCGCGCGTTTTCGACCTCGTATGAAAAAGATATGAATTTACGAATTTTACACAATTTAAATACAATAAATTTCAACTTTTATTTAATTTTAAAACCCACATCTCACATCTGCCGTCCATCTCGTGCTTGCAAATCCTGGCCGCTCCACTTCTCTTCCCCCTCACGCGTTCGCTACAGGTAAGAACTTGTGTGCTTGAACCCATAGCCGTGCTTTTAGGGTTACGTGCTGCACCATCATCGACGACCTATACATCGATCAGCTGCCACCATTTGACCGCCATCACAAGCACTATACTCGGACAAAGCAGGGTAGAGCTCGGCCTCCCCCTTACCTCAAAGAACGTGCACGACTGCAGCCCATACACGGCTATTTTGACAACGATCCGTAACTCCATTTTCGATCACAGCCGTTGAAAACAAAGATCTCATCACCCTCTTCGATGTTGTAGTTGGAAGTTTTTCTTGATTATTCATGGATCGAGAGATAATTGAGGAAGAAGATGGCGATTTTCTGGCCATTGAATAGATAAGTGGCAACTACTGTAAAAGGGCTAGGGTTTTGAACAATGAAGATAAAGGGGGTCCTTATATAGAAAATAAACGAACACTATTCATTCCGGATTTTTCCGAACTCCGATTTACGCACGGTGACTGGCGTTTCTAGGGTTTACCCCGCGTTTCGAACACAATGGATTAGGTTTCGGAAGCTAATTCGATCGTCTGTGCGAGTTATGGCAATAAACGTTCGATTTAAAATTAAATCGGTAAATCAAATTTCAAGGCGTTTTAGTTTGCCCCGGACAAACGGTAAATCCGATTGACATGAAATTTGAAACCATACAATAATATAACATTACGGATCCGATGAAACTTGTTTCGTCGAAATCCGAGACTGTTTGAAAAATGGCTATTTTAACTCGCCAAATGAATATTAAAACAATTTCGATGCGTTTGGAGCTGCCACGGTCAAATGAAAACTCCAATTGACACGAAAATTGGAATCCGATAATAACAAACTATTACGGATCCAATGGAACTAGTTTCGTCCAATTCTAAGGCTGTTCAAAAAATGGCTAATTTCACTAGTCGATTTAAATATTAAAATAATCAATTTTCAACAATTAACTTTTAATTCAATTTTAAAAGTTCTAAAATATCGTTCTAACTCCAATATGATAAAATAAAATTTTACAAATCATTTTCAATCATATTTAACTCGATTTTCAATTATTTCAGAAATTTCAACTATTAAATAATCGATTTAATTATCCAATTAAATACAATATTCGAAAATAAATTATTCGACTTATAAATTCCACTTATTAATAATTAAAATTAATTAAATATTCAAATTTTAATTAATAGAAATTCTGGGTCGTTACAGAATTAGTAATTGATTAATTAAGTAATTAGTGGTTAATAAATGGATAAGTAAGTTTTATTCATTAATAATTAAGGTTATTAATAAATGGTTAAGGGAAATTAATTAAGTAATTAAGATTTAATAATTGATTAAGAAAATGATTAATTAAATTAAATAATTTGAAAAGAAATAAATAATTAATTGATAATTAACGATTAATAAAACAGGGTTAAGAGATTCTCAAGTAATTGATTAAATTTGAATTAATTGGATAATTGTGTACGTAGAATATCTAATTGTGATATTTGTTTGATGATATTCTGTGATGCTATATGATATGCTTTGATATATCTATGACAATTGTGTATGATTTATCTGTGATAAATTTTATGTGAATTCAAGTGTTGAATTAAACTGTTTAAACTAATAAACAACTTGGCCTCTAAAATGGCGTTTGGATTTCGATGAGACCGGGATCGGGTGTCAATATGATACTCTGAAAACCACATCGATCCAATTTAAACGATAGGCCATGATATCTCAAGTGGAGATCGAGATGGTGTTTCAGAATGCAAGGGTTATTGTCGTTGACTCTGAGGGTGATTCCAAAACGAGTGTAACGAGATAATGCCTTCGGTTTCGTTCGAACCCGAAACGAAATTGTATCGATTGAATGCTTTCAGCACATCGTCAGGTGGACGATGAGCATTCTAAGAGATATGTTCTCTAAAGGTAATCGCAGCCTCAAGCCTCATCAACCGAAAATGGCAAAAACAGGGGATATGAAGCAGGGTTAGGTGGGTCATGCCCAAGAAGGACGAGATATAACCATGTCTAGATGTCCCTTTTTATTTTGGCTGTGTGGGGCAGTTGATTGCAACAACTTCCGGGGTTATCTTGTTCGGGACTGTTCGGTGAGGAATGGTTCCGGCCTTGTGTTGTAGGGAGTTAGGGTCGCTCCTCCTCGATACGTTGATCTAGGCCAAGTACTGTGATGGGCGGTACCCCAATAGCCCTGTCATTATATGGAATCCAATCTCCAATAAGAGCCATACGTTTTGATTGTGCCCAACTATGTTGGAATGTGAGATGTAAGCATTTCAGCTATTTCTGTATTTTACTTGAAAACTCTAGACACTATTATAATATCACTGGATTTCCTATAAAATGTTTTGGTTAGCGTAAGGAAACTTATTCGTATTTTTATGTGGGGAGTCTTACGTGATACCTTTATTTTCAAATGATTTTCAAAGTCAAACAACTTTAAACCGTTTACTCATACCAGACCCATGTCTGACCCGGAGTTTATATTTTGTTTTTCATAAACTCTTGGGTAATCAAATTTTTATGAGTAGCCAAGCGATCGATTTTGGATTGCTGATTTCTGGAGGAGCTTGGAGCAGGAGTTCTAGACGTATCTATATATCTATCTATTAGTTCCGCTGTGTTAGTTGATGTACTCTGTATTTTGGGATGTATGTAATGACAGATGTATATATGACTGTTCATGTGTATGATATTGTATAACTCTGATATATGTAAAAACTATGTAATAGTTATGTGATGTATTATATTTTGTTCCGTTCCGCTGTGAGATTATGATGTTGTTGTTCTATTTTTCTATTCTTTTCTATTTCTATCCCTTTCTTTCTTAATGATGATACGCCTTTCTGGTAGTAGAAGAGCGGGTTGTCACAGCTGGTATCAGAGCGCTAGGTTGAGCGAATACCTAGGCTCTTGAGTGATTTCTTTCTTGAGAGAGCGTATTTGTAATTTTGGTATATATATATATATTTATTTCTTCCTATTTGGTTGGTTACCTGTTTTTGTTTTCTAATAAGTTATAAAGGTAGATAGGGTAGTGGTGTGTATAACACGACTACCAATGGTTGGAATTTGAATGTTTGACGTTGGAAGTGTATATGTCGAGACTGTAGACCTATTACCGTCTCGAGTAAACTTTGGGTGGTGTAAGAATTTCATCAATATCTGAAGGAAACCTGTTAAGGTTCGGAGTTCATCCTTGAAGTGTAAGTTTGGATGAGCTAGAGTTGGATCTGTTTGTTGGACAGAAGCAAGTCATGATATCTTGATACCTTAGGATGTTGTAACGACCCAAAATTTCAGTCAATTGAAATTCGTATATTTAATTGATTTTAAATATTACAAAGTAAAATTTGTAAGTCGAATAAATTTCGTTTCGAATATCTAGATTTAATTGGATAACTAAATCGATAATTTAATATTTGAAATTACTGAAATAATTGGAAAATGGGTTTAATGTGATTAAATTTGATTTATAAAGTTGTATTAAATCATATTGGAGTTAGAATGATGTTATAGAACTTTTAAAATGAATTAAAAGTTAATTTGCAGAAAATGAATATTTTAATATTTAATTGACGAGTAAAAATAGCCATTTTTCAAACAGTCTCGGATTTCGACGAAACTAGTTTCATCGGATCCATAATGTTATATTATAGTACGATTTCAAATTTCGTGTCAATCGGATTTACGGGTTGTCCAGGGCAAGCTAAAACGCATTGAAATCGGTTTAAGTGAATTTTTAATTTAAATAGTCGATTTGAAAACCTATCTTTAAAATGTGATTGAATTGGCTCCCGATACATATTCCATTGCATTTGGAATAGGGGTAAAACATTATGAATGCCAAGCGGCACGCTACGTTTGGTGTTCGGAAAAAATTCGGGTGAATAGTGTCGCGTAATTTTTCTATAAAAGGACGTCACAATTTCATTTTTACACTCAAACCCTAATCAGGTCACAGCCGCCACTAAACAATCAACGGCCGAAAAATATTCATTTCTTTCTCCTCCAATATCTTCCAATCCACAAATTAATTCAAGAAATCTTCAACTGCAAACTTGTAGAGCTCGGCACGACGAGCAAATCCAACGGCTGTGATCGAAAACGGAGCTGCGAATTGATGGCAAATCTTATTCGAACGTACGCCGTTCGTGTTCGATTTTCAGGAGCTAGGGGAGACCGAGCTTCGATATGTTTGGGGCGTGGGTGAAGGCGGCGTAGGGCAACTCGGTGGTGGTCCTTGATCATCGATTCGATCTTTGAAAGTGCCGCGTTAATCTAGGGTTTCTAACAGCCGAGATGGGTTTTTTCAAACGCGTTTTCACTGGGAAGAAGAAGTTTAAACGTGCGGTCCTGATGCAAGCCTATGGAACGAACGGCTATGATGGATTTAGTTTATAAATTAAATAAGAAAATTGTAAATTATTTTATTGTAAATTCATTCAAAATTTAAAATGCTATAACTCTTTCACACATGGTCTATTTTGCACGAAACGAGTTGCGTCGGGTTCGTATTGACGAACACTACGCAATGGAGCTAGATTGGAGTTGATTGGAGCTAGTGTAAATTTTAGGTAAAATTAAATGTGCGTTTAATTTTATTCGAAACAAAACACTGCAACGGTTATTGGAAGCAAGGTGAGAACTTCTCGCTCAATCGAATTGGTATCGATTTAAATTTTAAATAGTTAGATTTAAAATTGCTTGATTGTGTTGCTTGGATGAGAAATTATTATCTATTGTTTTGAAATAGACCCTATGCGCCGCATATTAAGCGGAGGTTATTATATTAAACACATATACCGCGATATTCCACCTTGAAGTGGAATTGGTATTATATATGTACTTGGAGTTGATTTCCCGCATTATAAAGCTGATGAGACCCTATTGCGCCGCTTAATAGCGGATAATATTTTTTATGAACCCATGTACCGAGATATTTTTTCTTGAAATGGGATTGGCATTGTGCTAATATCTGTGTATGCAGGGAAACGGGTTGCAGGGATCCAAATGGATTCCTCAACAGTATTGATTTATTTACGGATATTTGAGATATATTCTGTTATCATATTGATATATGATGTTTGGATGTCGTGGTTGATTTATTGGTGCTGTTGCAGCATTGGGCCTATTTTTGGAGTTTTAAAAATGTTAAAGTAACGATTTCGAATTTAAAAGGATTTTCAAGTGATTTTTGAAAGTATACATTTTATTGAATTTTGAAATTGATTCATTTTAAATAAATAAACGTTATATTTTTTATGTTATAAAAATTACGATTTTTGTGAAATATAACCGAAATGTGATTTTTGAAACAAGTAGTTGATTAATTTGTAAAATGGTTTAAATTGGGATTTTTAAATTAATATAAACGATTCATATAAAAGATTTATAAAATTGATATTGATAAATTAAAATACTAGAATTATAAAATGAGTTTTTATATGTGTTAAAATGAAGTATTAATGGATTTCATAAGTGAATGAAATTTATAAACTTATAAATTGGATTTTGGCATTTAAATGAGATATAAATAGATTTGTTAATTAAGGGATTTTATAAGCTGAAGCTTTTTTTTAATATATATGTTAATGTGATTTTATAAACATTGTTTTATAAATCCAAAATTAATTGAATTTGATAAGTAAATATGAAAGCTTATTAAAGGAGATATATCCACGATTTTGTACAGTGGATAATCCTTTAATTAAATATGTAGAAGTGTTGCATTTGGTAAACGATTTATATTCACGATTTTGGACGGTGAATAATATATTAAAGAAATGTTTTAGGAAATGATCTTTTAAATAGAATTAAAACGATATGAAGTTGTTTAAATGTGTTAAGGATCGAAACCACATATTTCAACATTCTTTGTTGAAATAGACATTTTCGAGAAATAAGGAAAAGATGGACTATAACACTATTGTTATAGTAAATGATTTTCGAAAGAAAATATTTTTGTATAGTATACGGATTTACATATCTATCGTATTTTTGAATCCCTATGCTATTTATTTTGGGTTATCATAACGATGTTTTACGCAATATTCGTTTTGACCAAAATAAATGTGTTTAAAGAGAACGTTTTCCTTAAAAGAATAAAATATATACCTAATCGTATTTTATATTGAAAATTTTCTAAGTATTGAAAATAAATAGATTTGTGAATTACTTATTGTTGAATAAGTATTTGGAAATGTTTTCCAATGAAGAAATTGAAATGGTTCAGAGAATATATATTTTTAAAGGTAACTGAAGTGAATATTTGGCAAGTTATTTAATTTATGGAAGATTAATAAAAGGGCCTAGTGATTGTTATGGTGCTGAATATTTGTTGGTTTGCTTTGATAGTTAAATCACCGACTATCAATATTTACCTTTAAATGGGCATTTGTTGTGATTTGCTTGAAATTGAATGCTACACTTATTTTAAAATAAGCACTCCTTATTTGGTTTAGCCGAGAGAGGACCTTTGGGTCATGAATCCCATTCCGAATAGTGATACGTCATAATGGATAGCATTTGAAGACCGGTGTTGAAGACCAGATAGTTTGAGATGGAAGTGCCTTCGGTTCCCTTCGATCCCAGAACTGACTTGTATGGATGTGTGTCTGACGTTACAGTTTGAGATGTAAACATATTTATTTCAGAGAATACCATGCAACCAGATTTGCTTTAAGATTTTTAAATGTGAAGCTGCTCACCTTTTTTATTTTTGAAGATGCAGAATAGAGCTTCAAATTTTTGAAAAGCTTTGCTCTTTTAAAAACTGGATTTGCTTTGCTTTGATTTGAAAACCTTAAACTTGAAATGCTTGCTTTAGTTCTCAGGTTTGCATGCAGAGCCAATTTCCTGATTTAAGAAAAAAAATGAAGATTTGTTTACTTTTGAACATGAATTGCAGGTTTTGCTTTGCATTATGATTTGGAAAGTGAACTATAGGTTTTAGAGGAAGGGATTTCAGGTTTGTAATTGATATGAGAAGTGGAGTATAGATTTTGTTTTGATTTGAAGAGTCTTTATAGTTTTTGTTTTCTGGTTTAGAAATGAGATTAGGAAAAGAAAACGAAGTGAAAAATGTATGTTTATATAGGCATATTTTCTGATTTTATAAAATAAAAGAAAATTAAATTTTAAAGAGGCCACTTGCCCAAAAGTACAACATTTGTCACATTAATGGTTTATTACTTAACACATGTTATCTTAAGCTCTATGATGTTTACACATGTTCTTTAAAGGTAATTAGTATTTATAATTTAATGTTAATGAAAGCTTTTAACTTAATAAATTAATTTTTAATACTTAGTGTTGTATATATATAACTTTAAACAAATAAAACCCTTTTATACTTATATATAAAAACAATACATATACTCTTTTATATGAAAATAACATCTTTGACAATTTTAAATAATTTGTAAAAGAGATTATAAATTACTTATTATTTAAATGAATAAATGTTTCATATTTTAATTGTATTTTAAACTTCCATATCAAATTACAATTATATTCATTAAACAATATTTAAAAACAAATAAAAAAAAACCTTATTATAAATCTTACTTAATTTTAAGCTAAAATACTTTTTAAACAATTAAACCTTTATTTTATGTATTTAAACCATATAGTTTTTTATTAAATAGCTTTGAAAAGCTTAAAATTAATTTAAATCATAATTTCCAAATTATTAAATATATATATATATATATATATATATATTAGAATTTGAAATCAAGATTCTTTTATTAAATTTAAATCAAAGATTATTTAAAATATATTCATTTAAATAGAAATCAAGTTATTAGCTTTTGAAAGATAAATTCTACAAATTAAATATTTATTAAAAGAAAATTATTAAATCAATTCAAATTTTATTAACAAAAATTATCAAATCAATTTAATTTTAATACAGATTATTAAATTTATATTGCCAAAAATTCTGGGATATCACAATCCTTCCCCCTTAAAAGAATTTCGTCCCCGAAATATAAAACGAAGTAAATTTAATAATCTTATTAACGATTTAATTTTAAAACACAAGCATATATTAATCATATGCTAACAACCATAACAACCAATTAATCCAATCAAACAAATCTAATATCCAGAAAAAATTCTAGATAGAACTTCCTAGAGTTTCCCAAGTATAAATACTGGGATACTCGCTCTACAAAATTCAAACAATCAATACTACTAAGCTACAGAGCTCCCACTCATCTAGATCTACAACACTAAACAGGATATCAGACCTACAGACAAGTCTGACTCAACAACCAAAACTTCCAGAACTGCTGGTTCCACAACAGAGATAGATCATATACACGTACTCCCTCAGTGATACGTGAAACTCATCGAATCCCAGTTATCCAAACTGGCAATTCAATCCTGAAGACCAAACTTTTATTCTCACAAGAATAAAAAAAGATCCAAAACACCACGGGGCTAGCTTCCCAGACTTTCCTAATCCTATAGCTCCCTTAATCGGAGAAAAACATATCCAAAATCAAATCACCGACTCTGGAATCCAAATTCATCCGTCTCTTATCCTCAAAACTCTTCGGACGATCCTAGGCTGCCTTCATCCTTACTGATCAGCTCAACCCTTGCTGATGCCTTTAGAAACAAACTAGACCAAAACAATCCAACACAATGATCTCCAAGGTCAACCAAGATCAAGAACACCAACTCACTCCTGAAACGTCAGAAGAAAAAACAAAGTTCTCCTAACTGGAAAAGAAAAGCAGATGCACTCCCAAACTACTTCTGCTACACAACTCTAATCCGATGTAGATAAGAATGCTGATGAGGAACACGAGCACAAACTAGAGAACACATCCTAGAAATATGGTTCATCAGATCCATAAGAACAACTCAGAAGCTCCACCAAAACCTGAGTTGCTTCATCAAACTCTATCTCTAAGAACCATCCTTCTACTAAACTGAACCACCGGTACCACTCCTGGAATCCTAGACGATAAGAAAACTCAATCTCTAGATGCGGACAAACCTCTGACTTCCTTGAAGACATCTAGAAAATATCTGATAACCCAAGAGAACACTCAACTATCGCAAGTCACTTTTGCGATCAACCCAACCTAATATCCAAAGAAAACTGTTCTCTCTTTACCAATCAGAACAGCTTACGCTTATCTAACCAATCCATCGAAGAAAAGGATCTACTCTGCTGCTTCTAAACTCCTCCTTCAGAAAAACCGCTAAACCAGAAACTTCCTGCCAACATACAGAACACTCCAAGCTACACTGCTGCCACAGATGCCAAAGACTTCCTAATACAAAGTTCTTCGGGAAACTCGAACCTCAAGCCAAACAGAAACACCATGCTTGTGATGGCCCGGCATTTTTAACAATTTAAAATGGGATAATTAAATTGATTTTAAACATTTAAAGGTTAATTGTAACTTGAATTTGAGATATCAATATTTACTTGACAATTAAACCATTGGATTATATAGTTTAAATATTGAAATTAATAATTGAAATCCGGTAAATTGTTGAATCCGAAATTTCTAAGCCTGTTAAAATAATTTGAAGGCTTATAAAATTTATAATGATGATACTGAAGATAATAGAATGGTTGAAATTTAAATTAAAGGTGATTTGTTCAATTTTAATAATATATCGTTTAAATTGATATTTAAAAATAGCTTTTCGAGGCACAGTCTCGGAATTCGATGAAACCAGTTCCATTGAATCCGTAATAGTTAGTTATTATCGGATTTCAATTTTTGTAGCGTTTGGATTTACCGTTTGCACGTACGGGTGAGAAATGCGTCAAAATTAAAGTCGATAATTTAGCATTTTAAATCAATTTAAAAGCCAACTCCATCATACAATCAAATTTTCTTCTGTAACACGTTCCATTGTGTTCGGAACGCGGGTAAAACCTTATAATCGCCTAGCGGCACGCCTCCTTGGTGGTTCGAAGTTTCGAGCGAGGTAAAGTGAGATATTTATAATTAAATATTTTAATCTGTTAAATCAAAACCTTGGCTTCTCCTATACGTCGTTCCCTCAATTTTATATCCCACGTCTACCTATTCTTCCTCCAATGGAAATCAAATGAAATCGTTCATTCTATAAAAAATGGCCCAACTAATTGATCACAAAATTATGCTACCTTTCTCTTCAAATTCGAACGCAAGCCACCTCTTTTCTTCATCAATTTCAAATCATCGAACCAAGTAATAATTAAAAAAAATAAGGGGGAAAATAATGGTCGCCTTCACCTGTAGAAACCCGAAACCCTATCGCGCTTTTGCCTTCCAAAATTTCTGTAACCAAATCGAAATTTAAACTCACCATTTCTAAAATCTATGGCCGCGCACGCGAAGAATCAAAGGGGGGTGGTTCGCGATGGGTCGCGATCGGTTGTAGAGTTTCGGAACTTGATTTCGAGCGCGGCGATATGGAGACATTGGAGGAGCAACGTGGGTTCGAGGGTTGTTGCGTGAGCAATTGGAGGCGATTGGATCTTTTCCGGCAGAGGCCGTGGAGTTTGACTCGCAATCGAGCTATTGTCGAGGTTCGAGCGAGTGCGACGGGCGATGTCGAGGCGATAGGACAGCGCGATTTTTGGAGGACGTCAGGACTTCGTGCGACTTGATTTTTGTGAGTAATTTCTTTCCATTATTTATTTCGGCTCTGTTTGTTGTTAAACTTAGAAAAATTTAGTTAATGTATTGAATCGCTTTAAATCATGAAAATGGCATATGGAAAATGGAATTGTTTTGATCAATTATAAATCCTGTAAATTAAACGCTTTTCCAAACTTAAATTTAGACAGTTTGATTTATTGTTAGATTAAGTATGTTACACACATAAAAGAAATTTAAAACTTAATTATTTTACAAATTAAGTTAAATGTTATTGTGATTTAGAATTTAACAAAGAAAATGTTTACCTTAAGTATATTTAAGATTTGGTAATTTATGAAGTTAAAGATCAATTAAGTAATTGATTCGCAATTATTGATTGAGTAATTTGTAATTAGTAATTTACAAATGGGAATTAGGTTTTAGGAATTAACAATGAAGGTTAATAATTAATAGCTAGGGAATAATGAATTAAAATCTCTTGGAAAAGTAAATCATTAATAATTACTGGATGTAATTAATTGAATGAAGTGGATTTCCAACTGTGAGGTAAACGTGAGTAAATCTCACTCTGTTGGATTTCTATTTAAATTTAAATGGTTAAATTTAAATATTGGATTGAATGGTTAAATTTATTTATTATGCACTATGAATTGATGATCTGGTGATTTTGGTATTGGATGGTCCTCGAGTTAATGGTTGCTTAACTCGAAGTATTGGGAATTCTAAGTTGTTTTAAATTTAAAACAATAAATAAGAAAATGTTTCCGTTTAAAAGTTGCTAACGACTTAATGATTTGTGATACATTAAATTAGTAGGATAATTAAAATGGATAATTAATTAATTTAATTAATTAATGATTTGGGTTATTTAATTCAGTAATTAAAGGTTTGAATAAATAATAAATTAAGTTGTAAGTTAATTAACTAAGTATAAATAATTCAGAATAATCATTTGATGGTGTGATAAATAATTACTTAATGCAATTAATAAAATATAGTTACTTTGTGAAATTTTTCAAGAGATTAGTTAAGATAATTAATTAAGGAGTAACTGATTTATTAATGAAGTAAATAAAAGAATAGTTAATTACATATTGAGATTAATCGAGGATGATAAATATGGGGGTTGAATTAAAGTAACTAATTTAGACTAGGACATATCAAAACATAATTTGGAAATCATTAATTTATATAATCAACGGTGTAATTAAAGATTGTTTAATTAAGATGAATTAATCATAAGACTCATAAGAAATTAATTAATGTAAGTAATTAAGAATTAGTGTAATTGATTATAGTTAATTAATTTGCGAAGTAATTAAAGATTACTCATTGATTTGGTCAAAATAATTAATGTCGTGAAATTAATTAAAAGATAATCACTTGAATGAAATTGGAGATAATTAATCGAGGGTGATTAATCAAGATGAATCACGAAGGGTTGATTAATTAATTTGGAATTAATTAATGAAAGAATCTAAGTGATTAAGGCTTGAAATTCAATTTTAATCAATAGAAGTGATTCGTATGTGATTAAGCTTTGCTTCTGAATGATTGAATGGTATTGGATGATTTGAAGGAGTTGATAACTTTGATATGAAATGTTGAGTATTTCTTTTGGATAACTTGGAGTAGAATAACATGAGATTCTAAGAGACCGGGGTTGGGTATAGAAGAAATACCCGAAACCACTTCGAATGTTTGTAGATTGATATATAAAATCTATATGCTGGATTTGAGTGATTTGGAGGTATTGAACTGTTTTAAAATCCAAATCTTTGGTATTTAGAAATTTAAATGTGGACTAAGTGTTGTCCATAATAATTTGTGACTTGTGAATTGGTATATGTGACCCGGGTTTATAAAAGTTAATTTCATTGGTATTCCATGTTAGTTGGGTTTACTCACGCTGGTTTCCAGCCTGATCTGGGTGTTACTTTGGTGTAATGCTCGGGTCAGATCGAGTATTACAGATTTTCAGGTTAGGATGTTCTGGAGTTTCGGAGGCGAGCTGGATGGCAATATCGTATAGAGTATATCCGTTGTATTTATATTATTGTTAATTTGAGACATGATAATTGTAAATATTCAGTGACTGTATGTTATGTGAAACTCTGATGTATATTACACGTAACTGACAGATATAATATTCTTTTTTAAACTGTTATTATTTATTATTATATTTTATTCGTTGCCAATGTGAGTTGATGATGTTTCTGTTCTTCTTCTTCTATCTCTTTTTTTTATAACTATCTGGAATTTTCGGCTTCGAAAATTCCGGGTCGTTACATTTGGTATCAGAGCTGAAAGGTTAAGCGAGTACCTTGGCTTTGGTGGGGATTACTCATTTAATAGAGTCTGTAGTACTCTAAAATGAGTTGAGTGTGTATATATATGAGCGCGTACTTGTTATTTTCGTATACAAGAATTTTAAATGATTTTATATAAAATATATTTTGATATATAAAGCAATATTTCCTTCAAATAAATAACTAAGTTGATTGGTTGTTAAATTATTGGAATTAAAATTAAGAAGTAATAAAATACAATCAAATTGAAGTCTTGAAGTGGAATTAAATTAAGTAAAAACGAAAATACAACCAAATCAAAATTTAATTAATTGATAAAGATATATTTGTTATTTAGTAAGCCAAATGAAGTAAATTTATAAGATGAGCATAAATTTTAAATTAAAATAATGAGAAATAATAAGTAAGTATTCTTTGAATAACCGGGACTTATTGCAAACAATGGGTTGTTTGAAATTTGATTTGAATTTAAAAAAAAAGGTCTAAAATCTAAGGATGACCTCGTGTGTAAAGGAAATAATATGTATGAATAAGGAATATACATAAATCAAAAATAGTTTGAATAAACTCTAAAATATGAGTTTGAATTTGGAATGGGATGTGATACGCAAAGTGATAAGTTTTTAAGTGGGAAGATTATT
This sequence comes from Allium cepa, assembly GCA_030765085.1. Lineage (NCBI taxonomy): Eukaryota > Viridiplantae > Streptophyta > Magnoliopsida > Asparagales > Amaryllidaceae > Allium > Allium cepa. Next base: position 600,638,295 of record CM060945.1, on the reverse strand, counting down.
ATTGTGAAGTATAAGGATTGAATGAGGTTGATTAGATTAAGTAAATTGGAATTTAACTTTGGGAAAGTTAAATAAATGTAGAAAAAACAACCTAAATTTGAAATTTCAAGATGAAATTGGAATTTAACTTGGAAAGTTAAATGGTTGATTTGAATTGGGGATTTGTGTGATCTCAAAACGGGTTTGATATTTAAAAATTTAAAATGGACGGACGTTTTAAAATAAATTGGATGATATCATCCTATTGTTAATAAAAATCTTTAAATTGAGAATGGTAGTGTATAAATAAAATAAATTTGAATAATTAAGCTTGTAAAATATACTTGTTTAAGAACCGGCTTCAAACTGGAAGATAAAAATTGAATAATAAATTAAAATTTTTAAAAATAAAATTGTATTGTATTCTTAATTGCACCTTGAAATATATAAGTAAAGATAATTTAAAACGGAATTTTGAGAATTGAACTCAGAAATTAAATTGATTTAAAAACTTTAAATAAAAGTAATTTGGTTTAAAAGGGTAAACCAACCTTTGAGAAGTTAACTCGAATTTACATAATTCGAGATAGTTTAAATTCAAGATTTAAATTGAATTAGTTCAAAATTGAATTTGGTTTGGATTAATTGGACTGGTGATTGAAGATGTATAAGTTTAAGAATATAAATGGGAAATTGAATTGGACTAAACTGAAATGATTTGAATTTGAAATGAGTTCAATTGATGATAATTCAATTGACTGGAATAATTTGAATTTGAAACTATATTGATTCGACTTGAATTGGGTTTAAATAAATAGAAATCGAAGTTATTCAAGTTAGAAGTGAGTCAATTAAATGGAAGTGATAATTTACATTGAATTGTTGGGGAAGTGAACAGTTTTGATTCTGGACTATTTTCAAAATAAATTGTTTTAATATAAATTTACTTTTCTAAGCCATTAAATATATACAATCTTTCTTTTTTAAAGCCAAATTATTTTATATCTGTTTTACAATTATTTTTGGGGATATTTAACCATTTTTCAACTATTTTCTAAACTAATTACTATTTTTCAACTATTTCACAAACTAATTTCTATTTTACAACTATTTGGCAAATATTTACAAATCTCTGAAACTATTCAACTATTTTTCGACTATTTTACAATTAGTTACCTATTTTATAGTTATTTTGCAAGCTAATAATTATTTTCAATTACTTATCTATTTTTAAAATTTTCAAGCTATTTTCTAAATATAACTGGTCGGAGTTCAAACTGTTATTGATTAAATACCCAACTGAGATAAGAATTGAAGTGATGATTTAATGGAATTGAGGCAATTGTGAATAGATAGGAAATTGATTTGGTTAATAAACGATGAAGATAATTACGTAGGATGTACGTATATTATTTTATTCTCATTGTGATTTGATCCAGATTCGAGCACAGAATTTCGAGATGGATATATCGATCCGAGTTGGGATTTTTCACTCGATTTCGAGTGCGAACTTGGGTATGGATTGTTGATTGGTTCTGGATGTTCTCTATCATAGTTATAGCTATGCAAGGAGAATGACGGTTTCTAATCAAGAAACCAGATCTGTGTCCGCACTAGGACGTCGGGTGGACGACACTAGTTCGGAAGTGAAATTGTGTGATAGAGTGAACGATCAGATTGGTATAGTGTACGGATGTTATGTGTCATCGTACGGACTTGAATGGAGTTGATAATGGAAAGAGTAATCAAATTTGAATATTTGATTTTGAATAAACAAAGTTATATATATCTTTGTTATATAAGATAAATCTTTCCTTGATAAATCTATAGCCAAAAGAAAATATTTTGGAAAAGTGTTTGAAGTATAAAAGGAGTTTTACACAAGTTTGAAACGATCCAAAGTTTTAAAAATTATATATATCTGAATATATATATATATATATATATATATATATAGAGGATCTTATGAGGATTTTAAAAAGGTTTTGAGAACCTTTGGATTTGGAAAGGCTTTTGATTTTTGGGTAAAACCAATATTGAATTTGGAAAGCCTAGTTTGAGAATTATTGATTTGGGATAATCGATTTTGTGTAAAGTAGCCTTATATGAGATTATACTAGGTGTATGATTTGAAGATACTATATGTGTATAGTATAAAATATTTTTATGATGGCTCTGGGGAAAAAGGTACTCCCTTGAAATGAAGTTCTCAGGAGTGCCACCGGGTGGTGCTGCCTTGAGTCCCAAGCGGGGTTCTAAAGTTGATCCTGTAAGGAGTCCGGAAAAAACTAGTTCCTGAGGATTATTGGGTAGCGAAATTCGAGGGCGTTGATGCCCACAGGGGGCATTTGGGTTATGCTGTGACGATAGTGTAACTCGATGTCACTGCGATCTACTGTGGGGACCATAGCGAAATTGTGGGGAGGATGAGTGCCAACAGTCTACACTTGATTTTGCCGGGAAGGCAACGCAACATCGGTAGACCGCGATCTATGGTCAAGTGGAATGGAGAAGTTTCATTTTTGGCAGCGAAATTCGATGGCGCTGATGCCTACAGTTATATGGGTTTTTGCTGTGATAGCTACGTAACCACAGTTGTAGTTGCGATATGTCGTGGGTTCCATGGTGTAATCGAGGGGTGCGGAGGCCAACAATTATCTATGGATTTTGTCGGGATGACAACGTAACCATCAGGTTAACTACGACCATGAATGGGGGTGATGATTTCCAGAGCATCCTCACCAAAGATATTTCCTCTATTTTCAATAAAATTATTTTCCAAAGTATTTTCACTGGATGTTGAAAACGGGTTTACCAAGTGCTTATAGATTTTCAATTCTACGCCTGATCACCGTTTGACTGAATTTCTATAAGAACAAGGATGGACCGGTTGAGACATCGAGTTATAAGAAGTATTTTTATAAAGAGCTATTTTATTAGTCTGATGTGAATTTAGAAGCATTTCTAAAAAAATTAAATAAAAATGTTGGAATTTTAGGGAAATAAAAGGAAATCCAAACTGAAATTTTAATGAAGTGGTTTTGTAATTAAAATCGAATATTGATTTAGAAGTTGGAAATAAGCTAATTGACTACATAATTATTTGATTGAGTATATTAATAAAATTTAACTTGGGTAAATAAATGGATTGTAAGTGATAATGGGTTTGAAAATGAATACAAATTTTAAATAGATTTCGACTTAGATTTGATAAGGAATTAAATAAGAGGAGATGTTGTAAGATAAAAATAAAATAGATTGGAAATAAAATGGAATTAATTCAGAATGAGTTGAAATTAATTTGAAGTGGTTATAAACTAAAACAGACACCTTATTAAGCGAATATCGTCGAAATTGCATAGCAATAATTGTCGTTTGGCGTAAAACAAAGGTAATTAAATTCCTGTGAGTTGATAGAGTTAAATAAATTGGTTTTAGAATTAATTGAAGTGAATATGAGCTTGTTTGGATTAAAAACCAATTGGAAGTAAGAAATTGAGTTGCAAACCATTAAAATTGAATAAAATGGCTTATGAATTGGTTGAAAGCAATTGTGTTAGCTTTAAAATTATATAAATCGCTTATGGAAAACGTTTGGTGCTTGTTGTTTATGTAATACATGTGTTTAGCTATTGAATATAACTGAAATGCTAATCGATTTTATTTATATGGCACTTATATATTTAAATTGAGTAAGTACAGGTACCGGGAAGCCGTTTGGCTGGATTTGGATATGCTATTTGCTAAGGTAAATAAGCCGCATGCTTAAAATGCTAAATAAGGTACGCCTACGCAATAAAAATAGGAAATATGAACTATTTTTGCTTTTTCCGACCGTGTGGGTCGATCTATACGTATTGATATCTCTTGTCAAATTGCAAAAGTTCCTTCGTACAAAGGAGACTCTGCCAAAATTTTCCGAAAATTTTGGTAGTTAGAAAATTTTAGAAAATTTTTGAGAAAATTTTTGTTAAGCAATTAAACGATTTTAAATATGAAACTGAAATAGATTAATACACGGAACTAACAAAACTCGGTTATAAATGGAAAATAAAATTTAATATTCAAATTGAAATAAATTGCGTATGAAAACGGGAAAAACTAATTTTCATAAAAGTAGAAGTGAAACTTCTGTAAGGAAATGTATAAAATGATTTGAAAGGTTACGATTGAATATTGTTGCAAAGTAAGATATGTAGGTACTAAAGCGGAAAAGAAACTTGGATTTGATTCCAAAAGATAAATGTGAATTGCCCGACAATAAGGTATGTATTTTAATTTCTAGATGAAATTGGATTGGATTTTTGATGTAGCCACTTGGCTTTTGTTTTTTTAGGATTTGGGAGCCCGTAGAGGCCTTTTGTAGTTGTACCGAGCTAGCCGCGCAAAGGAGACGCTGGCAAAAAATTTCGGAAATTTAGAGAGTTAGAAAAATTTTGAGAAAATTTTGATAAATCAAATTTGGTTTTAAATTGAAATTTAGATGATAGAGCAAGAGGGTATTGTTTGAAACTATAGAAGATTTTAAGATGTTGGTTAAGGTGATAGTGGGCCTTTAATAAAAGATAGTTGGTAGAATGTTGAATTATGAGTTTTGGGAGAAGGTAAAAGGATATTGGACCATTCTTCCTATCTAGTAATTTCGAGGACGAAATTCTTTTAAGGGGGTGGGGAATGTGATGACCTGGCATTTTTAACAATTTAAAATGGGATAATTGAATTGATTTCAAACATTTAAAGGTTAATTGTAACTTGAATTTGAGATATCAATATTTACTTGATAATCAAACCATTGGATTATATAGTTTAAACATTGAAATTAATAATTGAAATCCAGTAAATTGTTGAATCCGAAATTTCTAAGCATGTTTAAATAATTTGAAGGCTTATAAAATTTATAATGATGATACCGAAGATAATAGAATGGTTGAAATTTAAATTAAACGTGCTTTGTTCAATTTTAATAATATATCGTTTAAATCGATATTTAAAAATAATTTTTAGAGGCACAGTCTCGGATTTCGACGAAACCAGTTCCATATATGCCGTTCCATCAAAACCTTGGCTTCTCCTATATGCCGTTCCATCAATTTTATATCCCACGTCTACCTATTCTTCCTCCAATGGAAATCAAACGAAATCATTCATTCTATAAAAAAATGGCCGAACTAATTGATCACAAAATTATTCCACCTTTCTCTACAAATTTGAACGCAAGCTCCCTCTTTTCTTCTTCAATTTCAAATCATCGAACCCAGTAATAATTAAAAAAGGGAGGGGGGGAAATAATGGCCGCGTTCACCTGTAGAAATCCGAAAACCTATCGCTCTTTTGCCTTCCAAAATTTCTGTAACCAAATCAAAATCGAAATTTAAACTCACCATTTCTAAAATCTATGGCCGCGCGCGTGAAGAATCAAAGGGGGGTGGTTCGTGATGGGTCGCGATTGGTTGTGCAGTTTTGGAACTCGAGTTCGAGTGCGATGATGTGGAGACATTGGAGGAGCAACGTGGGTTCGAGGGTTGTTACGTAATCAGTTAGAGGCGACTGTATCTTTTTTGGCAGAGGCCATGGAGTTCGACTCGCGATCGAGCTATTGTCGAGGTTCGAGCGAGTGCGACAGGCGATGTCGAGGCGATAGGGCAGCGCGATTTCTGGAGGACGTCAGGACTTCGTGCGACTTGGTTTTTGTGAGTAATTTCTTTCCTATATTTATTTCGGCTCTGTTTGTTGTTAAACTTAGAAAAAATTTGGTTAATGTATGGAATAGCTTTAAATCATGAAAATGGCATATGGAAAATGGAATTGTTTTGATCAATCATAAATCCTGTAAATTAAGTGCTTTTCCAAACTTAAATTTAGACAGTTTGATTTATTGTTAGATTAAGTATGTTACACACATAAAAGATATTTAAAACTTAATTATTTTACAAATTAAGTTAGATGTTATTGTGATTTAGAATTTAACAAAGAAAATGTTTACCTTAAGTATATTTAAGATTTGGTAATTTATGAAATAAGTTAAAGCTCAATTAAGTAATTGATTCGCAATTATTGATTGAGTAATTTGCAATTAGTAATTTACAAATGGGAATTAGATTTTAGGAATTAACAATGAAGGTTAATAATTAATAGCTAGGGAATAATGAATTAAAAATCTCTTGGAAAAGTAAATTATTAATAATCACTGGATGTAATTAATTGAATGAAGTGGATTGCCAATTGTGAGGTAAATGTGAGTAAATCTCACTCTGTTTGATTTCTATTTAAATTTAAATGGTTAAATTTAAATATTGGATTGAATGGTTAAATTTATTTGTTGTGCACTGTGAATTGATGATCTGGTAATTTTGGTATTGGATGGTTCTCGAGTTAATGGTTGCTTAACTCGAAGTATTGGGAATTTTAAGTTGTTTTAAATTTAAAACAATAAATAAGAAAATGTTTCCGTTTAAAAGTTACTAACGACATAATGATTTGTGATACATTAAATCAGTAGGATAATTAAAATGGATAATTATTTAATTTAATTAATTAATGATTTGGCTTATTTAATTTCAGTAATTAAAGGTTTGAATAAATAATAAATTAAGTTGTAAGTTATTTAACTAAGTATAAATAATTCAGAATAATTATTTGATGGTGTGATAAACAATTACTTAATGTAATTAATAAAATATAGTTACTTTGTGAAATTTATCAAGAGATTAATTAAGATTATTAATTAAGGAGTAACTGATTTATTAATGAAGTAAATAAAAGAATAGTTAATTACATATTGAGATTAATCGAGAATGATAAATATGAGGGTTGAATTAAAGTAACTAATTTAGATTAGGACAAATAAAAACATAATTGGAAATCATTAATTTATATAATCAACGGTGTAATTAAAGATTGATTAATTGAGATGAATTAATCATAAGACTCATAAGAAATTAATTAATGTAAGTAATTAAGAATTAGTGTAATTGATTATAGTTAATTAATTTGCAAAGTAATTAAAGATTACTCATTGATTTGGTCAAAATAATTAATGTCGTGAAATTAATTAAAAGATAATCACTTGAATGGAATTGGAAGATAATTAATCCAGGGTGATTAATTAAGATGAATCACGAAGGGTTGATTAATTAGTTTGGAATTAATTAATGAAATAATCTAAGTGATTAAGGCTTGAAATTCAATTTGAATCAATATAAATGATTTATATGTGATTAAGCTTTGCTTCTGAATGATTGAATGGTATTGGATGATTTGAAGGAGTTGATAACTCTAATATGAAATGTTGAGTACTTCTTTTGGATAAATTGGAGTAGAATAACATGAGATTCGAAGAGACCGGGGTCGGGTATATGTTTGTAGATTGATATATAAAATCTATATGCTGGATTGAAGTGATTTGGAGGTATTGGACTGTTTTAAAATCCAAATCTTTGGTATTTAGAAATTTAAATATGGACTAAGTGTTGTCTATAATAATTTGTGACTTGTGATACCCGGGTTTATAAAAGTTGATTTCTTTGGTATTCCATCTTAGTTGGGTTTACTCACGCCGGTTTCCAGCCTGACCCGGGTGTTACTTTGGTGTAATGCTCGGGTCAGACCGAGTATTACAGATTTTCAGGTTAGGACGTTCTGTAGTTCCGGAGGCGAGCTGGATGGCAATATCGTATAGAGTATATCTGCTGTATTTATAATACTGTTAATCTGAGACACGATGATTGTAAATATTCAGTGACTGTATATTATGTGAAACTCTGATGTATATTACATGTAATCGATAGATATAATATTCTTTTATAAACTGTTATTATTTATTATTATATTTTATCCGCTGCGAATGTGAGTTGATTTTTTTTTGAGTTCGTTTCTATTCAATTCGAAAGGGAGAAAGGGCTTCGGAATTTATAAAGGAGATTTGCGTTTTTGTTTGTTTTCTCGATCTGATGCGTGAAGTACAAAGGAAGGAGAACGGAAGACACGATGGAGTGGTTGCTTGAACAGTGGGGGACAGTGATTTGAGGGAAGTTGCAGGGATTTGAAGAAAAAAGTTTTGATTTGAAAGAAAGGCAGCTGAATGTTGGGTTGAATGTGAATACATACATACATACATACATACATACATACATACATACATACATACATACATACATATATATAATTTAAATTCAAATTCAAAACGTCTCGATTTACGTAGCTTAAAACCATGAACTCCTATTAAGGCATGTCTCTAGGCGTTTATAATGTTATGCCCCTATTCTGAATGCAATGGAAAAGGTTTCGAGTCCAAGTTCAATGGTATGGAAAAATTGCTTTTTGGACCAGTTATTATATTAAATCTTCGATATAAAATTTTAGTGCGTTTACTTACCGTGCGCTCACACAACTCCAAATGCTATGAAAATTGAAATCCGATGATAATACAATATTACGGATCCAATGAAACTGGTTTCGTCGAATTCTGAGGCTGTGCCTCGGGAGGCTATTTTTAAATTCAATATAAACGATATAATTTCAAAACTGAACAATTCATTGTTAAATTCAATTTTAACACTTTACCATCTTCATTATTATCAATATAAATTTTACAAACCCTTAGATTATTTTTAATAGGCTTAAAACTCCAGATTCAACATTTTACCCAATTTCAAATTATTTAATTCAATAAATTTAATTATCAAATAAATTTTGATATTTGAGTTCAAGTTATAAATTAACTTTTAAATATTTAAAATCAATTAAATATTGTAATTTCAAACATCAAAAAATTCTGGGTCGTCACACTCCTCCCCCCGTAAAAGAATTTCGTCCCCGAAATTACAAGTTAAGAAGAATGGTCCAATACCTGTTTACTTTTCCCAAAACCAACAATTCAACAGCCTATCAATTATCTTTTTATAGAAGACCCATTATCATTCTTACTAACTTCCCAAACTCTCCCATAGTTTCAAGCAATATTATTTACTTCACCTATTCAAGTTGGTTCTCCCATTTCCATACGAATTCAATTTATCTTCAACTCTGAATATTGAATTTTATCTTCCATTTATATTGATTCATATCATTATTTTAAATTAGTTTCATCCCCTAATTTTTTTCAATTTCTAATTTGAAATCATTTTGATGCTAACAAAAAAAATTCCCAAAAAGTTTCAAAAATTTTCTAACTCCCAAAATTTTCGAAACTTTTTGGCAGACTCTCCTTTGTACGGAGGAGCTTTTACAATTTGACAAAAGATATAAATATATATACATCGACCCACCCGGTCCAAAAATATAAACAGTTCATATTTCCTATTTTTATTGCGTAGGCGTACCGTTATTTAGCGTTTTTAAGCAAGCTGCTTATTATTTTAGCAACTAGCGCGTCCAAATCTAGCCAAACAGCTTCTAGGTACTTGTACTTACTCAATTTAAACATGTAAGTGCCATATATATGAAGTTTAACAACATTTCACTTATGTGCAATAGCTAAACACATGAATTCTAAAAGCAATGCACACTAAACATTTTTCGTAAGCAATTTACATAGTTTTAATACTAATTCAACCGTTTTCAATTAATTCATATACCATTTTCATTCAGTTTGAATGGTTTACAGCCCACTTGCTTAAATTTGATTTATTTTTAATTTTAAACAAACCCATATCATTCCAATTGATTTAAAAATCAATTTTATTCACTTCTGTTAATACATTTACTTTCGTTTACGACAAAATTACTAATTTTCTATGCAAATTTGATGTTATTCATGCAAATAACAATTACATAAGCTTATAACCATTTTAAATTGATTCCACTCAATTTATATCAATTCTATTCCATTCTACATTACTCACAAGCCATACACTTGCATTTTCATTTCATATCTGTATTTGTTTATCCAAAACTATTTTATTTAGCTCGAAAACAATCCAGGCTATTTCATTCAATAACTATTTCTCAACTTATTTGAACCACGCTTCTATTTGAGTTCATCTTTCATTCAGCATTTACTTAAGTTAACAATTTAAGTTCATTTCCATTTTGAAATAAATCCTATCCTCAATTTAGTCAAATCCATTCCGTTTGCATCGATTCATTCAATAGTCCCTTTTATCTCTAAATTCAAAATTTTGTTCATTAAATAATATCCAAGGCCATTATTTATTCATACTCACTTGGATTTCATTTGCAATTCAAACCATCACTGTTTTAATCCAATTTCATTTTTATTCGACACATTTCCAATTATATTTAATTTGTTAACACTTCAAGTCGAATTTTAATCAATAACTCAAGTTCTGATTCTACCATCCACTTTTAATTCAGCATCTAATTTTATTAACTCACAATTCAATTTCTATTTAACCACTTTAAATTCCATTAACAAATTCAATTAACTAATTTATTCCGTAACAACTTTAATTCATGTTTAATCCACTTACAATTCCAAGTTGAATTTCTATTTATAACTCTGGTTTCTTTTACAAACCCATCATTAACTCAAATTTTAACTTTTATTTATCCAACCAGTGTTCCATTTCCATATTAAATAATTAATTATCCAATTGGCCCACTTCCAATTTACAATTCAATCTTTGATTTTTATCTTCAGAAATCACCTTATTACTTTACTTGAGTTCAATATAATTTAAAATTCGGGTTTAAATTTCTATTTCACTTTCCAAAATACAAAATACATTTTGGCTTATTCCTTCCAATATCCAATTTCAGTTCATTTACTTACAATTATAAATTCATTTGTTCATTCACAAATTTATTTTCAACCAATAAATTCTATTTCCAAACATTAATCATTTTTAGTCCATTTGAACTAATTCTACACTTCATTTTACACAATTTCAAATCAAAAATTATCCAATATTCAAACTTCATTTAGCCTGCTAAGATTTATTTCCTCACATTCACTTTTTATTTAACTTGTTTTAGTTATATTCTAATTTTTTTTCGTTTTCTTGCTTACTTTTAATTTTCAACCCTTCTCCAAGTTAAATTTTCTATTCTAAACAACTTTTCAATTTTTTTTTAAGTTTCTAGACTTATTTACCATTCCATAAACATTTTTAATAAGTTTCCAGAGTTCCATCTAAACGTTTCAAACCAACTCTAGAGTTTAAACCATTACTAAAATGTTCAAAATCCAATTTTGAAAAATATATATATCTAAATCAAACTATTCCTTTTCATTTTCAAAGTCAAGCCAAATTTCGCAAACAAACATTAATCTAAAACATTCAGGTAGCAATCCCTCTCTTGGAAACTCGAAAATGAACATCGATGATGTTGCAGTCATCACCGAAGTTATTTTCTAGCGACCGAAAGCGTTTAATGCTTTTATCTCTTTAAAATCCCTTCAAATATCCAAACTTCCCATATTTCAAATCCAATTCAAAAAAATTTCCCAAAATTCCCAATTCAAAATCCATCCAAAACATTACTCTGGAACTTTCATCATAATTTATTTCCAAATATTTCTCTGATTTTTTTTTCATCTTTAATTATAGATCACATTTATAATTCACATTTATAAATTTTATTTTGTTAATGATTTAATTCCGTAACCTTTGGTTAAAATTTTAATCCTTTATTCAACTTTCGCTTAATAATGATAATAATTTAATATCATCATCTTCTGACAACCAAGCAACCATATATAACCATAATAATTTACGGAAAATTATTTCTTTTATGTACAAAAATAATTTGGGTAAAATTATTTCATTTACCCTATTTAAAACAATACCGTGTCGGTTTATCATGTTTAAGAGTTTAGAAACCCCTATCGATAAAATGGCGTCCCATATATCGACTAGATTCATAAACACCTAACTGATAAATCACCACAATATAAAAACAGTTTTATATTCACTAACAAATACCCGCTCATATTATTAATATACTCAAACTCATTCTAGAGTACTATGGACTCTATTTCTACGAGTGGTCCCCACATGAGCCAAGTTTATTGCCAACCTATGTTCTGATACCAAATGTAGCGACTTGCAAATCCGTACCCTTTGAGTCAACGCTATTCTCCATCAATAAACTCTACATGTATAGAAATAAGAACCACTTGGGTTAAAGAAGAAGATGTTGAAGAAGAAAATAAAAAATAACATCAGAATCTAACCATCGCAGCGGAATAAAATGTTATAGATAATAACAGAACTTTACGCAAAAGGAATCTATATCTGTTTTATACATACATCATCAGAATACATCATCAGAGTTCAACAACATCAATAACATATGATTGGACAGTCATATAAACTTGTCCTCAAAACTAAATTCACAGAGGAACTATAATCAAGGACGAAAGTACGTATCGCCATCCTGCTCGTCTCTTGAGATCCACATCATCATATCCTGTATTCTATAATACTCGGTCTGACCTGAGCATTATAGTCAAATAACACCCGAGTCAGTCTGGAATACCAGCGTGAGAAATAACTCTCAAATTGATTATTAAAGTTTCAAAAATTCTTTGAAAACAAAAGCATCTCGTAAGACCACACCACAAATAAACATGTCGGGTTTTTACCTTACGATGGCTAAAACACTTTTTATTAAAATCCTCTGATATTATAATAGAAGAATACTTATTAAAATAGCCAAAATTGTTGCATGATTAAATTCCAGCTACTAGCCACAAAATGGGTTATACAAAAAAAACCGTAAAAGGCGCGTAGGGAGAATGGATTTCCAACTAATGACTAGGCATTGGGGTATGACCAGTCACAATACGTGGCCTAGATCACCGTATCGAGGATTACTCCCAATCCCCTACAACAGAAGACCGGGACTACCCCTTACTGAATAATCCCGAGTAAGATCACCCCATGGTTGGAATCAGCAATTGCACCACCAAGCCAAATAAAATGGGATATCTAGACAGGGATGACCTCACCCTAATGGGTGCTATCCACCTAGCCTTGCTGCATAACTCCTGATTTTCAGTCATTCCCAGTTGATGAGGCTCGAGGCTAAGCATTACATTTTTAGATCGTTTCACTTAGGATGCCCATCGACCATCTGACGACGTTCCGAAAGCATTCATCCATACGGGTCTGTCCCGGGTTCGAACGGAACTGAAGGCACTACCCCTACTACATCCATTTTGGAATCACCTTAGGATTAGTAGCGACTAGCCCTTGCACTTCACTGCTCCATCTTCGAATCCGAACTCGTCTTCCTCACGAAAAAGTACAAACCAGATCCAAGTGATTTTCGAGAAATAAATCTCTATCCCGGTCTCTTCGAAACCATCAGCGCATTGGCCAAATATTGATAGTCGGTTATTTAACTATCAATTAGCATTCACAACAACCATCAAACATAAATAATTTCTCCTGAATTATTTATTAATCTAAAAATATCTTCACAAGATTTATTTCTATTTTCAACCCTTTTGAAAACAAATTTCCAACCACGCTCTTCTCATGGGATAAATTCCCAACTATTTATTTCCACTGAAAATACGAAGTACAAACTTTAGATTTTTAAAATAATTTAAAACGCTTTATTATGAAATATACCGTTAACCCTCTTCTATCAACGACCCTGTGATCTAGAGAGTGTAGCGACCTAATGACTCAACTAGTCAGCGGCCTACCGAGCTCAATGATCTAGCAACCTAAGGCCCACGACTTAACAATCTATAACAGGCTGCGATCTAAGGAGTTAAAGCGGCAGCGACCTAGTAACTAAATGAAGGCGGAGCGACCTAAGAATGGAGCGGTCTTAACGACCTAAAGAGCTAACGACCTAAGGGCTCCTACAGCACAGCAACCTAATGGAATAATGGACTTAATGACCTAAAAAGAGTTCAGATGCCTTGCGACCCAATGGAGTGACATAATGTCAGTTGAAGAGCACCGCGACCTAATAAGCCAAGAAGCTCAGCGACCTAAGGGTTGAACGACCTAGCGAGTAGTAAGGGGAGCGACCTAACAGGGAAGAAGTTCTGCAGCGAGCTAAGGTGTGACAACCTATTCCTAAGTCGCTCATGACCTAAACATACCAAAGGAGCTTCCTATGCCACTTCCTACCTAGGTCGGCCATGACCTATGACTTGTTAGTTTATCCAGAATGATCAAATATACCATATTTAAGCCGTAAACCACTCCCACTAGGTCGCGGACGACCTACGACCTATCCAAGGTCAAGTCACTCCCACTAGGTCGCGGACGACCTACGTCCTATCCAACATTAAGCCACTCCCACTAGGTCGCGGACGACCTACGACCTATTTCAAGGTCGCTTGCGACCTGCGACCTAACGCCGAACTCTCCTATAAATATCCCGCCTACTCCAACTAAAAAGGGGATCTTTTTGGCTCATTTCTGGAACGCCGATACTCTGCTGAATTCTCTACTCACTCGACATTTGACGACCCAGAATTTTTGAGCATTTAAAATTGGAATATTTAATTGATTTTAAGTATTCAATAGAGTAATTTTAACTTGAATAACGAATATTACAATTTATTTGATAATTAAATAATTGAAAAATTAAATTTAAATAAGTGAAGCTGAGCAAAATGTTGAATCTAGAATTTTAAGCTTGTTGAAAATAATTCGAAGGCTTGTAAAATTTATATTGATAACACTGAAAATAATAGAAGTTGTAAAATTGAAATTAACAGTGTTTTAATTCAGTTTTGAAAATTTGATCGCTTAAATTGAATTTAAAAATAGCCTTCCGAGGCGCAATCTTGGAATTCGACAAAACCAGTTCCGTTGGATCCGATTTTCTATTATTATTATTATCGGGTTTCAAATCTCGTAGTGTTTGGCGTTGTTGTATGAGCATACGACATACAAATGCGCTTAAATTTATATCGAATTCAATGTAATATATTATTTGTTGACTAGTCAAATTAATTCCACATCAGTTGTTTTTCAATCACATCCAAATAATCGTACAAGTTTTATCCAACACGCTACCCTTATCTTCCATCGTACACTTCTCGTTCCTTCTAAAATTTGCCTGTTTCTTCCTCGTTTATTCCATTCAATTTCAGTCATTATCAAACGAGAAAATGGCGTAGCAAAAATTCTTTAAATTCTAATCGCGTACGTCTCCTTCTTCTCCCAGTTCAAATTATTCAAATACCTCTCTCCTTTATAATTCTTTTTCGAATCGTGAGCAAAGTCTTCCTTTACCTCACGTTAAAAATCCCAATTTTAAATACAATCACATCTCCTTAAAATCGAATAATTCACGAAGATGGCGGCTTCCTCCTTTACCTTCCCTGTCGATTCGGTATGCATTGGGAATCGAGTGCGCGTGAATTGGAGGGCTCGAGTTTGAGGCCGCGTGATAATGGTAGCGGATCGCGAGGCGCACGAAGAGATAGGGTTCACGCGATAAGATCTCGCTCGACTCAGAAGCGCGTGCAACCAGGTGAGGTACCGCGTCCACTGCAGGCGATGGTCTCGAGGCGATTTAGGGTTTCTGATGGCATGGCGAACTCGTCAGGTTGTGGTGACACCTAGGGCAGGAGGCGAGCTCGTGGAGTCGGTGGCGATGTCACCACTGGGTTGCGTCTAGGGCTCATGATTTGTGACAGGTGGTGACTCGTCTTTATACATGGGAGGTTGCGTTCTTGTGATGCTGTTCACGGTTCGTGAGTTTCGTCTACGGCTGGGTATGGGTTCTCTATTCGTTTCTTTATTTCATTTTGAATTCTAACTAGGTTTGAACAGTAATGAACTTGAGAAAGTGTATAATATAGAACATGTATATTGGTAAAATATATATATATATATATATATATATATATATATATATATATATATATACGATAAAAGGATTTTACAGAAGTTTTAAATTGTTTGGATTCAGAAAGAAAGAGTAGCTAAGATACTTATATTCTTTACTGGCAGAAAAAAAAGGAAATATACATGTTTCAAATTTACAATTACATTTGAAATAATGTATTGGTGATAACCGGTCTAAGTAACTCATCTAATTATTTTGGGTTACTAGGAAAATTAGTTAGCATAGGAAGTTTATTCGAAAATCTAAATTACTGGTCTAAATTAAGATACTAGTTAATTTAACTTATTTGGAAGGATAATTGACGGGTTGGTTATTTAAAAATGTTAATAAAATTGTTTGATTAATCCAAATACTAATAAATCGTATAAATGTTTATTCAAGGTCTAAAATCATGAAGGAAATGGTCGGAATTGGATCAGACAGCAAAGTAAAATCAAAAGGTGAGTTAATCTCACTCAGTTCATTTAAATTTAAATTTAAGTGATTAAATATAAATAATTGTTTGAATGGTTGAAATTGATTAAAGCGCTGTAGTATGGTAATTTTGTAACTAGCATATTATATTGTGCTAACATCTGTGGATGCAGAGAAAGCGGGTTGGAGGGATCCAACTGGACCCGTCAATATTTATTATTTAATATTCTCTATTGTGATTACTTGATATTCTATGAGGAATATATAGGAATATTGAATGTTATGGTCTGATTGGATATATTTGGGTAGAATGAATTTCCGAAAATACATAAATTGACTTCTGGAAAGATAATAAAGGAAGTAAATTTGTAAACGTAATAATCTTCGAAATTTAATAAATTAAGAATGAATTGAAAAAAAATAAATGAAAGTACGTTAAATATTAATAAATAACTTCGAGTATGAAAAGAAAAGGACTTGAATAAACAGTAATTAATGAATTGTAAAATTATGTGATATTAATTTAAATCAATAAAGAATTACTTTAAAACTTAAAGCTTTAAGTTTATTTAAGAGAATCAGAAGTAAATTGAGAAATCTAAATTGGTATTCAATTAAAAGTATCTTAAATCATAATTAAAGAATAAAATCTAAAATTAAAGGATTTTGAATGAATGAGGTAAATTGGAAATCAATTTGGGAATTGATTTAAGTATTGGAAATTGGATATTTGGAAGAATAAATTCAAGGTGGAAATGTATTAAAGGAATGAGAAAAATTTGTCTAAAAATAAATAGTGATTTATATTTTGTAAGGGTTGTGAAGAGAAGTATGTTTCTTTGGATAGCCAAGTACGTTTTCAAAGTAAGTTTTTACATAAAATAAAGGTTTTGATGTTGTTTTATAAAATATGTTCTTGGAAATTTATTATTTCTAAATGTTTAATGTTTAAATTTCTAGAGTAAATATTTATTTAAATTTATTACAGTAGTAATAATTTATAAAGAGTGACTTAGTAATTCTGTTTTAAAGGTAAAAACCTAGTTAATATTTATAATGTAACCTTATTTCCAAATATTCACATAATATGTATTTTTAATCAATTATTGAAGTAGTTTTAATTTAAATATTTTAACGTAAATTCTAGAGTAAGTAATTTGTTAATCTATTATCGTAATAATTATTTAAAGAATGATTTGGTATTTAGTTTAAAGAAGAAATCTAATGTATAGTTATTAAGTAACCTTATTTTAGTTATTGCAGAGTATTATTTTAAATTAAGTACTAAAGAAATTTTTCTATATTAAATGGTAAATATATTTTACAATAAAGTGTTTTTAAATTATTTTAAAAATCTAAGTTTGTGCTTGGTGACTCCAGTTGAAATAGAAATACTTGGAATTTATTCTGAAAAAGGCAAATAGTTTTGAAACTGTTTTCAAAGGAGTTGGAAAAGTGAAATTATATCTTGTAAAGATAGTTTTGAGATAAATAAATAATTTGGGAAATTATTTATTGGTTGATGGTTGTTTGTGGATATTAATTGATAGTTAAATCACCGACTATCAATATTGGACAAACTGCGTTGATCGTTTCGAAGAGACCGGGATCGAGATTTATTTCTCGAAAACCACTTCGATCGAGTTTGTACGTTTCGTGAAAATGATTTTGGAGTCAAAGATGGAGCAGTGAAGTGCAAGGGCTAGTCGCTACTAATCCTGAGGATATTTCCAAAATGGATGTAGTAGGAATAGTGCCTTCGGTTCCGTTCGAACCCGGGACGGACTTGTATGGATGAATGCTTGCGAAACATCGTCAGGTGGACGATGGGCATTCTAAGGGATATGTTCTAAAAAGGTAATGCTTAGCCTCAAGCCTCATCAAATGGGAGTGACTGAAAATCAGGGGTTATGCAGCAAGGCTATGTGGGTAGGACCCAAGCAGGGCGAGGTCATTCCAGTCTAGATGTCCCTTTTTATTTCGACTTAGTGGGCGGTTGCTGATCCCAACCGCGGGGTGATCTCACTCGGGATTATCCAGTAAGGGGTAGTCTCGGCCTTGTGTTGCAGGGGAGCGGGCGTACTCCTCGGTACGGTGATCTAGGCCCCGTACTGTGACAGGTGGTACCCCAGTGCCTAGTCATTAGTTGGAAATCCATTTTCCATACGAGCCTTGTACGAGTTTTGTTTGTGTTACCCACTCTGTGGCTAGTAGCTGGAATTTAATTGATGTAACAATTTTAGCTATTTTATAAGTATTTGTATATAGACCCTACTATAATATCAAAGGATTTCTATAAAAAGAGTTTTAGCTATCGTAAGGTAAAAACCCGACATGTTTATTTGTGGCGTGGTCTTACGAGATGCTTTTGTTTTCGAAGGATTTTTGAAACTTTAATAATCAATTGGGTGTGATTTTCTCACGCTGGTATTCCAGACTGACTCAGGTGTTATTTAACTGTAATGCTCGGATCAGACCGAGTATTATAGGATACAGGATTTGATGCTGTGGAGCTCAAGAGACGAGCTAGATGACGATACGTATTTCCGTACTTGTTTATGTATATATATTCCGATGTGTTGAGTTGTTGTGTATCAATTGTATGCTATTGATGTTGAATTGTGATTGATGTACTCTGATGATGTAATATATATAAACAAAGATATTTAATTTTGAGTAAAGGCCATTTATTATCTATTATATTTTATTCCGCTGTGATGGTTAGATCTGTTGTCGATTTCTATTTTCATCTTCTACCTCGTCTTCTTTTACCCAAATGGTTCGTATTTCTGTACAACTTGAGTTCATTTAGGTATAATAGTGTTAACTCAGGGGTATAGATTTGCGGGCTGTTACACGACACTTCAAACAGGAAAGGCATCTCGACAAACTTCAAGAGGAAATCTAACACAATCGAAATGAATCCAAAGACTTCTTCTACATCGGAGTTCTAGTTATTTGTCCCATCAGTGTTGTAACCGAAGATTGTTGTAAAGTTGTAATTTATTCAGCAATAAAGAAGATTAAAGCGGACGTAGGCTTAACCTGAAGCCGAACCACTATAAAACTGTTGTCTTTTACTGCTTTCTCTGTGACTTATCTATTTGTTTCTAGTTCCCGTATTCACGGGTGGTGCTATCACTTAATCTCTATTTACTGGGGTGTTAGCGTTCAATTTTAAGCATTAACATTTTTGGTGCTTTCACTGAGAACCCAACTCAGGCTATCTTCGTCATTGCTTCGCAAATGTTTGTTGAAGGAATCTCTCTCAAAACCAGAAGTCTATCAGAGATAATGGCTCCTGGAAGAAAGCGTAGATCTACAAGACCTGGTAATGCCCATGAAAATACTGCCACTTCTCCTTCGTCAAGTCAAGCAGCACCAAGTGCCAGAATTGCACGAGCGGAGTTAGATGCTGCAGTATTTGGATTATACCAGCAGATGGAAACTCAGAATGCTTTAATGCTTGAGAGGTTAAATGCATTGGTCGGAGCTAACCGTCAACCGGTGAATAATGAAGAAAACCTTGCAGATGATATTCATGATCCTGAAGAGAGGAATATTCCTCAAAAAGCAGCAAGCCCCGCCAAAGAAAAACCTCCTCAAGCTGGAGGATCGAGACCACAACCAACTCTCAGCGAACGTTTGCCCAGACAAACTTTTGAGAAAATGGCCGAAGTCTGTCCTGCTGATCCTTTAAATGATGAGGAATATCTTTCGGGCATGGTGTGAAAAACTATGAGAGAAAGCATGCAGAGGGATGAAGATGAGAAGGAATGGGGATTCGCTCCGAGCAAAACTCCATTCACTGAAAAGATTTTAAAGGCGGAATTCCCAAGGAAGTTTGTTCCTCCTACCATCCCGGCTTATAAGGAAACAAGCGACCCCAATCAATTCCTGTATAAGCATGATTGGCACATGACTGGTGCTAGAGCGTCTGATGAGATCAAATGCCGGTACTTTCCGGTATACTTGGAAGGAGTGGCTCTGCTCTGGTTCACAAAGCTTTCGGTCCGATCCATAGACCAGTTTGCCGATTTGACTCGGAAGTTTAAAGAGCAATTCAGGTTGTATGCTTCAAAGGCTAAGGATATTATGTCACTGTCCAGCCTGGAACAGAATCCTGGGGAATCTATTAGGTCTTTCTTGAACTGCTTCAACATAGCTTTGGCTGAAGTGGACAATGCAGAACCATGGATGGTCTTGACATACTTGATGAGGGCAATCGACAAATCAAGCGAATTTGGGAAGTGGCTGAAGATGAAAGAACTGAATTCGCTGGAGAAATTCTATAAGAAAGCTGATGAATTCATGCGCTTGGAAAACCTTCGAGCACCACTTAAAGTGGCACTGACAGAGGTTAAGAATAATACTACTTCTCCTACCAAAAAGGAATCCGAAAGTCAGAAAAGGGAGAATAATGGTGGGAAGAAACAGAAAGATATGAAGAAACCTCGCTTCTTAAAACCTTCAGATTTGACTCCTTTGACTGACACTTCGGAGAATATCTTTTTTGCTACCAAAGATACAGTGGAATTTCCTAAACCGCCGGAGAAGAGAGTTAGCAAGAAAGCCGCTCAGAGTGGGAGATTCTGTCGGTTTCATAATCAACCCGGTCATGATACCAGCGAATGTTGCCATCTGAAAAGTTTAATTGAAGAACTACTTAGAGAGAACAAGCTGCAGCAATATGTTAAGAGAAGTAGAAATGATCCAACTTCATCTACTAAGGGCCAGCAACTTCCTGCTCATCTATCTGGCTCGGGTGAGGGGAATACCATGCATGAATCGGAAAGGCGTGTTATCAATGTGATTATAGGAGGTCCTCACCCAGTAGGCAGAAGCTGGGGCGAGATGGAAAGATATGCCCGTGCCTTGAAGTATGTACCAACAGAAGAGAGTGTTTTTGTGCTAGAAAATTAAGCACCTTTGAAATAGCAGAAAACTTCCAATGATGATATTGTGTTCAAAGCCAGGGACTCTATGGGTATTGAAGCTCCAACCATGGATCCCTTGGTCATCTCTGCAGGCATTGGGCCGGCTATTGTGAGAAGAGTGCTTGTAGATTGCGGCGCTTCTTGCAACATTCTCTTCAAAAAGACGTTTGGCCAAATGAAAATTCCGATGGCTGACGTTCAAGCCTCATCTCAGAAGATCGTTGGGTTTACTGGGGAACCGAAGCAGCCCATTGGAACTATCGACTTGTTCGTGGGGCTTGGAGAGGGGCAGAAAAAGGTTGTTTGGAAACAGACTTTTGTAATTGTTGATGAATTTTCTACCTACAACGCCTTCCTAGGCCGACCAACTCTTGCGGCTTTTAAGGCAATTCTCGCTACGTGGTGCCTCACTATGAAATTTCCCTCGGATAATGGCATTGGAGTTATTAAAGGGGATCAGAATGCTGGGCAAGAATGTTATCTAATAGGGTTGCGTGAAGCGAGGAAGAGAAAGATGGGAAAAGATGCGGCAACCCCAGTCTGCATCAAAGAACCAACCTTGTAGTAATTACAGGGTGGACCCTGCACTAGCGAGCATAGCGGGGCACAAAGAGGAATGGATCCCAGAAAAGCTAGTGCAGGGGAGAATAGAGTTGTGCCAGTGGAAGTAACAGTGCCAGTACCTGTTGACCCAAAAGATCCAAACAAAGTGGTGAATGTGGGTTCGCAACTTAATGTGACGGTTCAAAATTCCTTAATATCATTCTTGAAGGCAAATCTGGACGTATTTGCTTGGACTCATGCTGATATGTGCGGAATATCCCCAGAAATTGCAGTACATACTCTAAATATTGATCCGAAGTTTACACCGGTAAAACAGGAAGAAGAACCCAAGGTCCTGAAAGGTTAGCAGCATTGAAAGAAGAGGTAGACCGGCTTATGGAGAATGGTTTCATCAGGGTGTCTACTAATCCGAATTGGGTTTCAAATCCAGTACTGTTTATGAAAGCTAATGGGAAGTGGAGAGTATGCATTGACTTTTCAAATTTAAACAAATCCTGCCCCAAAGACTGCTTCCCGTTACCCAAAATAGATCAGTTGGTGGATGGAACAACGGGGCATGAATTGTTATCCTTCATGGATGCTTACTCCGGATACAACCATATTATGATGCTTGAGCCGAACCAGGAGGACACAAGCTTCATCACCGATGTTGATCTCTACTACTATAGAGTCATGCCCTTCGGACTTAAGAATGCGGGGGCACTTACCAAAGACTCGTCAATGCTATGTTCAAACCGCTGATTGGCAAAACTATGGAAGTTTATGTTGACGATATGTTGGTGAAGTCAAAGAAAGCGGTAGGCCATATGGGTCACTTGGCTGAAATGTTTGCAATCCTCCGAAAGTACGAAACGAAACTTCATCCTTTGAAATGTTCGTTTAGAGTGGAGTCCGGAAAGTTTTTGGGTTTCATTGAGAGTGCTAGGGGCATTGAAGCTAATCCTACTCAGATTGCTGCCTTAAAAGAAGTAAAAGCTCCTAGAACGAAGAAGGAATTGCAAAGTCTTAATGGAAAAGTCGCTACTTTGAGTCGATTCATTTCCAAAGCTACTGATAAATGCATTCCATTGTTTGATGCACTGAAGAAAGGAAGGAAGAATTTTGACTGGACTCACGAATGCCAGAAAGCTTTCGATGAATTGATTCGTCATATGGAAATGCCTCCAATACTTTCTAAGCCCGACGATGGTGAGGATCTTTTCATATATTTGGCAATCTCATCTCATGCTCTTAGTGCAGTGTTGGTACGGGAAGACGCAAAAATTCAGCGGCCGGTCTATTATATCAGCAAGAGATTCACCAGGGCAGAGATGAATTATTCAAAATTGGAAAAGCTCGCCTATTGTCTACTGGTTGCATCAAGAAAGTTGAGGCCGTATTTCCAAGCTCATCCTATCAAAGTCCTCACTGATCAACCTCTAAAGCAAGTCCTGTTTCGTCCTGAGACTTCGGATCGTCTTCTGAAGTGGAATATTGAACTCAGCCAATACGACATCACTTATCATCCCCAGAGAACAATCAATGGGCAAGCTTAGGCGGATTTCATCGCAGAATGTATAGATAAAGGTGATAGTGAGGAAGAAGTGACTGATAATCCCGCAATTCCATGGAAATTATAGGTTGATGGTGCAAAAACGATTATTGTTTCGGAGCTGGGGTTGTTCTTGAAACCCCTGAAGGCCGTTCATTGTGCTATGCATTGAGATTGGAATTCCCTTCGACAAACAATGAAGCAGAATACGAAGCTCTTATTGCCGGCTTGAGAATTGCTAAAGAACTGAATGTCAAAGTGTTGCAGATCTTCAGTGATTCACAGCTTATTGTATGTCAAGTCAAGAAAGAGTTTCAAACTAAAGGAGGAAATCTTCCTGCTTATTTGTCAAGAGCTTGGGAACTTCTCGATGATCTTGACCATTTAATATAAATCATATACCCTGGGAAGAGAACATGAAGGCAGATTCTCTCGCAAAGTACGCAAGCACTGGTGAAGCTCAATTATTGGGATTAGTTCCTGTAGAAGTCCTGTCAGCTTCAAGCACTGATGAGATGAATATTGACTGGATCATGACTATATCTCAAGAACAAGAATCATGGATGACTCCTATAATGGAATATCTGCTCAACGGTTCTCTACCAGAAAGTTCAAAAGAATGACAGAAGTTACTAAGAAAAGCCTCCATATACATAATTCAAGATGCCGATTGTATAAGCGGGGATTCTCAATGCCATTACTCCGATGTGTGACCCAGGAAGAAGCTAAGACAATTCTAGCTGATGTACACGGGGGAGAGTGTGGAGACCATTCAGGTGGTCAAACTCTAGCAAAGAAAATTCTACATTATGGGTATTTTTGGCCAGATATGAATCGTGATGCTGCAAGCTATGCCCGAAAATGTGACCGATGCTAGAGATTGGCAGAAATTCCAAGAGCACCTTCCACCGAGATAACACAGATGGTCAGTCCGTGGCGATTTGCTATTTGGGGAATATATCTCATTGGGCCTTTGCCAACCGCCAAATCCGGAATCAGATATGCTATTGTTGCTGTTGATTATTTTACTAAATGGGCTGAATCTGAACCATTAGCTACTATTACCTCTAAAAAGATGATAAACTTTGTAACTAAGAATATCATATGCAGGTATGGTGTGCCTCAAAAGATAATCACAGATAATGGAACCCAATTCGAAAGTGAAGAGTTCCAAAATTTTTGCAAGCGATTCAAGATCAATAAAAGCTTCTCAGCATTGGCTCATCCTCAGTCAAACGGGCAAGTGGAAGCAGTAAACAAAATTATCAAATCGACCATCAAAAAACAGTTGGAAAAAGAGAAAGGTGGTTGGGTCGATAAGCTTCCACTAGCACTATGGGCATATAGAACTACCCACAAAACTGCAACCGGGCACACTCCATTTTCATTAGCATATGGATCAGAAGCAATGATTCCAGTGGAAGTAGAAGTCCCTTCACATAGAAGAATTCATTCCAACCAAGATGAAAACGAAGAGTTGCAACTTAAAGCACTTGACTTCCTTGATGAAAAAAGGGAAGAGGCTCAACTCAGAATTGCAGCCCATCAGCAAAGAATTGCCAGGCATTTCAATTCCAAAGTTCGCCAACGCAGCTTTGAGATTAGAGATCTAGTCATGAAAAGGGTCATGACAGCAACAGGAGTGTTTGCGCCAAACTGAGAAGGGCCATATGTCATAGGCAAAAAACTTCTGGACGGCACTTTCAAACTGACAACTGTCGAAGGAGATCCAATTCCAAGAGCTTGGAACAGCAATCACTTGCGACCATATTTTGCTTAAAAGCTTTGCTGAAATACTGTAAAAGAATTATGAATGTATGATTCTTGTATTGAAAGCCACTGTAAAGCTAGTGCAAGTGAATAATAAGAACTATAAAGTGGATGTAGGCCCAGTTCTTGGCCGAACCACTATAAATCTTGTGTTCTCTACTATGATAAACTGCTTGTTTTATTTCGATATATAAATTACTTCAATTGTATTGCTAAAATGTCGATGTAATATTGCAGCCCATTAAAACAAAGCTTACCCATCATAAGATGAAGCGATCCCTGACATCACTCAACAAATGAATGTCTAGCCACAAAAATTCCAGACTCAAATCCTATATAAGAAGTGCTTCAAGCAAACAGTTAGTGGTTCCGCCAGAGGTAGACCATTCCTAACTAATTATGATCGTTTGTGCAAACAAATATTCGATTAATTTGCCTGTGTCTGCCCCTGCATACTCATTTAACAATGAAGTACACTTCTTTGGATAGAATAAGCTACTTGCAAAAGAAAGGAATGTGTGCTTGGAAATGATAACAGGGAACCGCTGATTTGAGCAAATGGCGAAAAGACATGGGCGAGCAGGCAGCAACAGCAAAAGACCTCCTCGGAGGCACAAGCCCTCTTTAGAGGCACAACTCTTAGGAGGATAAAGACGTCTAATAGGACTTTCCAGAAAAAGAAAGTTCTCTTTCTCAACAAAAAGTTGTGGAATGACCGGTGGCACAGGACACTCGTTAACTAATTGAGAACGTTTGTGAAAACAAACAATCCAAGTAACTTGTGTCCGCCCCGTCAATCCATCCATCCGAGAGAAGGAAACTTCCAGGCAAAAGCCCTACTCGGAGGCACACATTTCACCGTGATCTGAAATAAAACTTCACACGAGTTGAAAGGTGAAAAGACCTCTTCGGAGGCACGCATTCCACCAAGATCTGAAATAAAACTTCACAAGTGCTGGAATGTGAAAAGCCCTCTTCGGAGGCCCATTTCAGCATAGTTGAAATGCTAAAAAACCTCTTCGGAGGCACACATTTCACCGCGATCTGAAATAAAACTTCACAAGAGTCAAAATTTGAAAATCCATCTTCGGAGGCCCACTTCCTAGCGAACAAGGAAAAAATAAAAGCCTCTCCCCAGAGGCAGAAACAAAATAAGCCCTCTCTCCAGAGGCACACAAACAAAAAAGCCCTCTTCCCAAAGGCACAATCAAACAAAAGCCCTCTTCGGAGGCACAAACAGGTCAAAGCCCTTTTTCGGAGGCCCTCTTTACCACGAAGGAAAATTCACTTGCCAAAAAATAAAAGTGACTTTCTCCAAAAGTGAAGTGTAAAAACTTCGCAACCAAAAAAAAGAAAAAAGAAAGAGAAGACTTCTCCAGTACGAGGTGCATTCTACTAAATCAGAAAAATATTTCCTTAAAACGAAAATATTATCCTATAAAGTACAGATGCAAACCTCCTTCAAATGGAGAAGTTATTCTCTAAAGAAAAAGTACAAGTCTTTTCGAAACTGAAGAGTTGTTCTCCAAAATTTTGCCGATGTGAAAGAGATTGCAGTAAACCATGGTATGGGGGCAATATAATATAGTTGCGAAAATAAAAACAATGCTCGGGCAGCATACCATAGGTTTACTACAACATCACACAGAGAAAATAAAGAAAATTGTATGAAAAAGAAGAATAAATGCATTCTCAAATACAGACAGAAGTTTTTACAAGTAAAAGAATCATTTTATTCCATGCTATAATTTTTTTTATACATGTGCAGGTCTCAAAACAATAGAAGGCTGAATAACACTTGGCGCTTTCACTACAGGAGAAGAGAAGTTCAAGTCAGTATCTCTCATAAAAAGAGGAGAAAGTGGTGCGTCAAGATTTAAGTAAGAATCAAAAAGTTCAACAAGCTCATGTAAAGAAAGCAAGCAGTCCACTTGAGCAAAATCAACATTGAGGTTACCTGGAGAAGTATACTTTACTATATCAACTTCGAAGTCCTACGCTTCAGCGCTTTCTTGAGTCTCATCTCCAGTGTGGGCGGTGGCACTTTCCACAACAGCCTTAGCAGGAGGAGGATAATGTGAACTGGAACCAGTAATATCGATATCGGCCGAAACTGAAGGTAGAACTGGGTCGGTTGAGATTGTCTTTCCTAAATGTTCCCCTTCTGTCATTTCGGCTCTCTCTTTGGCGAGTTGCACCTTTCCCCTGGCAAGAGCGGCACATGCATCATCATCTAGATAGTGCTCCATTAAATCTACTTCGTCATATCTGGCTCCTCCAAGCATATCAGGTATGGCCTCCCACACTTTGGCCAAAGTGATTTCATACTCCGGTCCCAAAAACTTAAGGCTACCGTGCCCCCGAACACTATGGATTTAAAACTCGAATAGAGTGGAGCTGACTTCGGCTTTAGTTGCCATATGAGATTCTTCGGCTGCAACTTTGCCGGCAATAGCTTCATCATGCTCCTTTTCAGCTTCAGAAAGTCGAGCTTTGAGCTGTTCAATCTCCAAGTTCTGGGAGTTGGTTTTTTCTCGCAGTTGAGCAACATCAGCACGGTAGTTTTCTACAGCTTGCTGCCGAGCTTTAAATTTAGCTTCAGCATCTCTCTGTGTCGTATGAGCACCTCTCACTTGTTTTTGAAGCACTTCTTCTCTCTGAGAGTAGGAAGTGGAAGAAGTGGCGAGCTCTTCCTTAAGTTTTTCAACTTCTGCTTCAAGCTTCTCATTATAAGCGGCAATACTCTTCATTTCGGCATCATGTTGATCGAGTGTTTTCTGCCACTCAGATTTGTCATTTTCCATAGTCAGCATGGCTTCAAGGTTTGCGCGATTCACTCTTTGAAGCTCGTTAACGAGTTTCTGCCAGCTAGACATTCTCTCGATATCGAGTTTGACGGCATTAAGATTTCGCAACATGGCTTGCTTATCAATCGGGACCAAGTAAAGATCGAAGCGTACTCCCTTTAAACACCAATGTGGGAATCGGCTTTTAAGAGTAGCCGAACCCTGTCCAACTTGATAGGGGTCCCTACTTATGACGGTTTGAATATCAGCTCTTCGAAGGGGGGACAGCCGGAAGGAATTTCCAAAGAGACGGGAGCAGCGGGCTTTTCAGAGAGTTCGGAGGTCAGTTTTTTCACCAAGTTTGGCACGTTTACTCGGGTCCTCGGTGACGTGGCTTTTTCCCTTGTCATCACGGGACTTTCGCTTGTGGTAATCATCCTCTCTCTAGGAAGAATCATGTCGTTCATCCCGTCTCCCGTAGCGCTCTTCATAAGCTCGCTTCTCACGAGCCTTCCTCGCAGCTCTTTCTTCGTCAGTTTCCCAAGAGGCAGGAAGATACCTCCTGGGGTCATAAGAACCACGCTTCCCATAACGCTGGAAATCGTTGTAGTAAGAGCCACTTCTTCCCATTGGAGAACCTGAAAATGAAGAAAAATAAACTCAAAAATCTTCAAAGCTAGGAAGTTGAACGCATATAAGTGCTAAAAAGTCCTAAGTGTGTGTAACGTGCAAACTACGCGCATCGAACTACGAACCACTCCTGGGTTGGGAGGTGATGATGGATTTTACAACCAGTGTCAACTCTTAGGCTGATGGAGTTTGTTGCAGAACGGATGTCGCTTCAACTTCCGGAGAAGTAACTTTAGCAGTGATAGGATCATCATTAAAAAGCTCCTATGAAGTAATCATCAGGTCGCTCAACCCCTCAAAAGTATCATCACTGCTGTGCCTAGCGGGACTTGTTCTCTCAGCTCCTTCGTCACCAGATTTCCCGGGTTGTTGGGGAGGCTCCCCTTCTTCGATGACCGGACAAGTGCACGTTTTCCAGATGATCCCACAACATCAATTGAAGTAGAACACTTTACTAAGGAAGCCTCAACAGTATGTTCTTTCGGTGTATGTTCTCCAACGCGAACTAGGGCATCTGATGTTTCTAATGGAGAATCAGGGACTTCATGAGGTTGAGTAGAATGGGAGGGGTGCAGAAGCCCGTATTGGTGAAGAAGTTCATCTTTCAGCAGAAACTTAATACTTCTTTCCTCAACCGCCACGACGCTTAATCTTTCAAAAGTCGTTTTGTGACTGGGATTTCTAGAGGGACGAGGAAGTGCTGTAAAAGAAAGGAATGAGACTAGCACTTAGCAATTCGGATCTCAAAAAATTCAGAAAACGGAAAGAACGAGGATGAGCAATCTTACCTCCTATTATCCAGATGGCATAAAACCCTGGGGGGCAACGAACGAAAATGAATTGATTCAGAAAACCCTGAGCACTTTCGGAAAGATCGGTGATAAGTTTATGATTTCTGACACTTCTCACTAGTATAATGGAGGGGTGGTCTTTATTCTTTGCGAATGTGCATAAGTAGCATATTTCTTCGAAGATCGGAAGATGGTTAAGGGTCCTCCTGAATAAAACACACAATCCCATCAGGATGGCGTAGCCATTGGGATGCAGTTGAAAGGGAGAGATGGTTAGTCGGAAAAGGAGTTGATGAAGAAATTCATTGAAAGGAGGAATGGCACCACAAAGGCACACTGACGGTTGACGGCGACAAAACCGAGAGGTGGCCTGTCAGCAGTATCATTTGGCCCAGGGAGTATAGCATCCGCTTCGGCAATCCCAAATTGAATACGTAATTGGTTGAATGCCCGCTGACTCAGGGTAGTTGGAGTTCTTTCCGGAGGATTATCCAATGGGGTGGCTATCGAGAAGACTCCTTCAGATTGCTCGATTATCTCTTCTTGAGAAGACATTCTACACAAGGAACTGGGTATTCAGATATGAAGGTGCACGTTTCCTAAATGTGTGAAGTGTTGTGCAGAACTAATAAAATGACAAGCAAATATAACTGAAATTAAACTAACAGGCATTTGTCAGTTACAAAGTTTCAGGTTTTGTTGTTTTAAGTCCAAATGCAAGTGCAGTATTTATGCAAACAAATCAGTTTTAATTGATTAATATTGCTTTGCTTTAATACTTCACTTGAATTTGTTGATTCATAGCACTTCACAAAATTTCTTTAAGTTGATTATCTTTTATCGACTAATCTGTCATTCGTTGTGGGCAATCAGTGGCAATATATTTGCCTTAGTTTTCTGCAAATGTTGTGTTGAGCAGGTTGTTAGCTTACAAGTGAATATAATCTGTATAGAAGTGCAGCAAGGTTCAAACAATTCCAAGTTCAGACAGTTCAAGACATGCGAGTTCAAGTTGAAAATATGCTTCAGGACATGCAAAGCATTTTTTTTTAAACCAAGTGTTAGCTCGTCCACGACCTAAAATCTAGGTCGCGGGTTAACTTAGGTCGTTAATTCTTTCTTCAAAAGAGAATAAAGCCTCAGGTCAGAATGACGCAAAATTGTTAAGTCCTAGCTCGGCCGAACGACCTTAAAAGCTAACGACCTAACTTTTTCTTAAGTCGCCCATGATTTTACGACCTAAGCTAGCACGGGTTAAAAGATATCGGAGCACACGACCTAACTCTTAGGCGTATACTTCGAGGGGCAATTGTTAACCCTCTTCTATCAACGACCCTGTGATCTAGAGAGAGTACCGACCTAACGACTCAACTAGTCAGCGACCTACCCAGCACAATGATCTTGCAACCTAAGGCCCACGACTTAACAATCTATAACAGGCTGCGACCTAAGGAGTTAAAGCGGCAGCGACCTAGTAACTAAATGAAGGCAGAGCGACCTAAGAATGGAGCGGTCTTAACGACCTAAAGAGCTTACGACCTAAGGGCTCCTACAACACAGCGACCTAATGGAATATTGGACTTAACGACCTAAAAAGAGTTCAGATGCCTTGTAACCCAATGGAGTGACATAATGTCAGTTGAAGAGCACCGCGACCTAACAAGCCAAGAAGCTCAGCGACCTAAGGGTTGAACGACCTAGCGAGTTAGTAAGGGGAGCGACCTAACAGGGAAGAAGTTGTGTAGAGGTGTGACGACCTATTCCTAAGTCGCTCACGACCTAAACATACCAAAAGAGCTTCATATGCCGCTTCCTACCTAGGTCGCCACGACCTATGACTTGTTAGTTTATCCAGAATGATCAAGTATACCATATTTGAGCCGTAAACCACTCCCACTAGGTTGCGGATGACCTACGACCTATCCTAGTCAAGCCACTCCCACTAGGTCGCGGATGACCTACGACCTATCCAAGGTCGCTTGCGACCTGTAACCTAACGCCGAACTCTCCCATAAATATCCTGCCTACTCGAACTAAAAAGGGGATCTTTTTGGCTCATTTTTGCAACGCCGATACTCTACTGAATTCTCTACTCACTCGACACTTCAAACACGAAAGGCATCTCGACAAAGTTCAAGAGGAAATCTAACACAACCGACATGAATTCAAAGACTTCTTCTACATCGGAGTTGTAGTTATTTGTCCCATCGGTGTTGTAACCAAAGATTGTTGTAAAGTTGTAATTGATTCAGCAATAAAGAAGATTAAAGTGGATGTAGGCTTAACCTGAAGCCGAACCACTATAAAACTATTGTCTTTTACTGCTTTCTCTCTGACTTTTCTATTTGTTTCTAGTTCCCGTATTCACGGGTGGTGCTTTCACTTAATCTTTATTTACACCGGGGTGTTAGCATTCAATTTTAAGCGTTAACATATACTTTAACACATTTAAGTTTAAAACTACTTCAATACTTTAATAAAAATGTATTCTTTAGGAATATTTAAAATGCGGTTACTTTATAAAATATAAAACTAGATTTTCTCTTTTTAAAACACAATACCAAGTAATCTTTAAATAATTACTACGGTGATAGAAGTGAAAAATATTTACATTAGAATTTAAACATTTAGAAATAATAAATTTTCTAAAACATGTTTTTTTCTATACAACATTAAAACTTTTTAATTTATATTTAAAAATTTGCTTTGAAAATGTATTGGCTATCCAAGGAAATACGCTTCCCTTCACATCCTTTAAAAATAAATCACTATTTATTTTTAAACAAATTTCTCATTCGTTTAATAAATTCTCATCGTGAATTTATTTTTCCAAATATCCACTGATATATTATTTCGCTTTTATAAACCCAGTTTACAAAATTCAATAGTCATATTCTCCTTTAAATTTCCAATTTCAATCACTTTAATCATTTTCCAAATTGGTTTCCAATTTACTCCATTTGAAATAAATTCCTTTACTTACTCGTTTATTTCAAAACCCTTTGACTTCAGATTTTATATTCCTTAATTATGATTTAAAACCCTTTAACTGGAAACAACAATTTTAGATTTCCCTAAAATCTTTCTATATTCTTTTAAATTAATTCAAACCTCGAATTTTTAAAATAAATTCTTTATTTTTTCAATATAACATCACTTAAGTTTAAAATTCATTATTTCTCTATTTATTCAAAATCCCTTTTTCATACCTAGAATTTATTAGGATTTAAAAACCGCTTTTATTCCTTTCCAATTCCTTCTTATTTTTATTCAAATTCTTTATAATTATTTTACTTAAAAATTCACTCTTCTATTTCCAATTATCAATATAGTTCGTCACAGGATGTCAAATAATCATAACAGGGAATATTAAATAATCTAAATAAATGTTGAGGAATTCAGTTGAATCCCTCCAACCTATTTCCCTGCATCCACAGGCATTAGCACAATATAAAATACCTATTCCACTTCGAGGTGGAATAACGCGGTATATGGGATTTATAAAATATCATCCGCTATTATGCGGCGCATAGGGTCTCATCCGCTATATAATGTGGGAAATCAATCGCTCCAATATATATGATATATATACTACTATATATAATATAGCACAACCAATCAATTCAATCATTCAACCACTTATTTAAATTTAACCATTTAAATTTAAATAGCAACAAGATGAGAGAGATTAACTCACCTTTTATTTTTCTATTTGCAATCCATTCCAAACTGGCTTGCTTCCATGATTTAAAACATTATATAAACAATTTTTCAATTTATTAATATTCGAAATGATCAAGCAATTAATTGCCATTTATTCAACTTAAATAAAATTAGTTTTAAACTAATTTTCCTTTTGATAAATTATTATTTAAACATCTTTAATTGACTAATTATTTAATTTAAACAAATACCCTTTTAAAATCTTTTAGTATCTAAAATAATTTGGATAAGAAATTAAACCATTTAATCTTTATAATATGTTTTTTTTAAATAAGTATTAACTGAAATATATATATATATATATATATATATATATATATATATATATATATATTCAAAACCCCTCTTCAAATTTGCATGCACTAAAATATTATCCTATATGCATTAAAAATCAATCTTTATACACCTTACGACTTTTTAAAAATATCCTAAATTTCCAAAAATCTTCTATAAGTTGAATTCAAATAGAAATAAATTATATATCTTACTATGAATATGTTAATGTAGAAATCTGATGCTAACACCCTGATGCAGGTAAAGCAAGTGTGAAAGCACCACCCGATAATACGGGAATAAAAAATAAGCAGGTAAATATCAGAAAGACAGTAAAAGACACAGTTTTTATAGTAATTCGGCTAATAGTCAAGCCTACGTCCACTTTATATCCCTTTATTGCTGAATCATGTACAACTTGTACAACTTTCTTCAATTACAACACACTTTAGACTAGTAGATCAAACTTTGATGGAGAATAATCTTTCGAATCCATGTTGAATGATGTAGATTTTCTCTTGAAGTTTGTAGTAGTGTCCTTGGTGTTTGGAGTACTTGAAGTGCTGTTTGAGTTGAGAAAATGACAGAGTATCGGCGCTTCAAGAATGAGCCGAAAGATCCCCCCAATGTTGGAGCTTACACTGTATTTATAGGAGTTTTTCGGTTATAAGTCGTAGGTCGAAAGCTGCGACTTAAAGTAAGTCGTGGGTCGAAGGTTGCGACCTAAAGTAGGTCGTAGGTTGAGGGTAACGACTTAAGGTGGGTCGTAGACCACATGTGAGCGACCAAGCAGAGGGAAGCTTCGGCCCTTCCCGGTAACACTGGTCTTCTTCTGGATGAAGTACTAGGTCGTGGGCGATTCAGGGGAATGGTTGGCGACCTTACAGCGCTAAGATATCTGATATAGCGACCTAAGCTAACTCGTTAACCAACTATGTCGCATAACCCATTAGTTCATTAGGTCGCTGCCCCTTAGGTCGCTAACTCGCTTCTTACTCTAGGTCGCTAAGCCGCCAGGTCTATTAGGTCGCTGAGTCGTAGCTACCTGTAAGCCGTTAGGTCGTCCAATCCTTAAGTCGTTAGGTCGTCCAATCCTTAAGTCGTTAGGTCGTCCAATCCTTAAGTCGTTAGGTTATTTTCAATGCGGAGTTAACACTTGCCCCTCGAAGTACACGCCTAGGTCGTAGGTCGTGTGCTTCGACTTAACTCTGTTAGGTCATTAACAACCAAAGAGATAGCTTAACTCGCATACCCATTTGCCTCAGCCTTATATAACTATTAACTCGTTTCTTTCCCCTTACTTAACTGCTCCCACAACCCTTTCTGCCATTAGCAATTTCTCAATTCTCCAAAGGCAAATCTGCTCCAATCAAGCTGTTGATTCATCCCTACTTTCACATCGTGTAAGTGAATTCAACTTTTATTCAGCCATGATCATCTTCGAACCTTTAAACTTCCATAGTCTCATCCGATCCACCTTCATGTGCCTCGCTTCACTTTCGATCGCAATGAGCTATGCTGCTGTTGCGATTCGTGGGAGAAAAACAGTGAGATGGATTCGAGATGATTTGAATCGGAGTTGGGTGAGGTGGTGGTATGAACAACGGACTTAGCGGAGAGGATGATGAATTTTCGTTATTTAGGTGATAACGGGCTATCGGGTTGGAGAAGAGTTAGCGGGTTAAGGAGATAACTTGAAATTGCCAAATAATCACCAGAATCGACCTAACAGATCTTGGATGACCTTGAAATTCTTGTGATTTAGCTGATTTGCACGGTTTTCGAATCGACCGACCTAAGAACTTTCTGCGGCCTTACTTGCACGCGACTTAACTCTTTAGGTCATGTTAGTTTCCTGACGACTTAGGACTTAATCAGTTTTATACTATCTTGGTTTGAAGCTTTGTGACTTGCCCTTTAGGTCGTGTGAGCGACCTAGGCTTTAGGCCATGTAAACGACTTAAGACTTGAACAGTTTTTCACTGTCAAACTACTTCTTGCGACTTAATGTGCTAAAACGACCTTAGTGCCCGCGACTTAAATTGCGCACGACTTAACTCACTTGCGACTTATCATTTCTACGGCTTAGGCTTTAGTTCGCGGCCGAGCTAGGACTTGGATGATTTTGCACTGCCGAGAAGCTTCTTGCGGCTTATACATATCTCGCTTACTTGTTAGGTCGTGTACGACCTAGGACTTGAGCGAATCCTCACTGCCTTGACTTGAAGCCTTTTAATTTGAACTTTGAACTGTCAAGATAACTTGCATGACTTTGCTATGCTTGCTTAACAGATTATACCAAATTTGACGCCAATAACCTGTTATACACAACATTTGCAGAAAACTAGGGCGAGCATACTGTCATTGGCCGCCCACATCGAATGACAGATTAGTCGATAAAGGATAATTAACTCAACTTAAGGAAATTGTATGAAATGCTGTGAGCCAACAAATTCAAGTGAAGTAGTAAAGCAATGTTAATCAACTAAAGCTAATTTGATTGCATTAATACTGCACTTGTACTTGGATTTAGAGCAACAAGTCTCGAAATTTAACAATTGACACATGTTCATTAGTTTAATTTCAGTTATATTTACTTATCACTTCATTAGCTTTACACAATACTTCACACATTTAGGAAACGTGCACCTTCACATTTGAATATCCAGTTTCTTGTGTAGAATGTCTTCTCGTCAAGAGGAAGAAGTAGTACAAACCGGAGAGGCCCTCCCGATGGCTGGTCCACTGGTCAACCCACCAGAAAGAACTCCAACTACCCTGATTTACCGGGTGTTCAACCAGTTACACGCCCAATTTGGGATTGTGGAAGCAGATGCTATTTTCCCTGGGCCAAATGATTTTGCCGATAGTCCTCCTTTCGGGTTTGTTGCCGTTAACCGCCAAATGTGCCTTTGTGGTGCCATTCCTCCTTTCAACAATTTTCTCCAACAACTCTTTCGTCGATTGGCTATTTCTCCTTTTCAATTGCACCCCAATGGTCTACGTCATTTTGATGGGATTATGCGTTCTCTTCGGAAGGATGCTTGACTGCCTCCCATGCTTTGAAGAAATCTGCTGTTTATGCACATTTGCGAGAAGTAAAGACCATCCTTCCATTATATATTTGAGAAGCGCCAGAAACCGCAAGCTTATCACTGATCTCTCTGATAGCGCTTATGGTTTCCTAAACCAATTCTTCTTTGTCTGTTGCCTCTAGGGATTTTACGCTATCTGGAGAGTAGGGGGTAGGCTTTCTTATCCCCATTCTTTCCTTTATGAGCTTTGCGAGATCCATATTGCTAAATGTTAACTTCGCTTTCTACTTTTGCAGTCCTTCCTCCTCCTTGTAGAGATCCAAGCCACAAGCAGATTTTTGATAGACTGAACGCTGTGGTTGTTGAGGAGAGAAGTATAAAATTTCTTCTGAAGGTTGAATTCCTACATCAGTTCGGACTTTGACACCCTTCCCGCTCTACTCAGCCTTATGAAATTCCTGATTCTCCGTCTGAAACACCGGATGTCCCAGTTTCTGCTGAGGAGCTTACACTGAAAGAAACTGCTCCTGAGGCTTCTCTGGTGAAGTGCTCTACTTCTACTGATGTTGCGGGGTCATTTGGCAAATTTGCACTTGCCCCGGTCATTGAAGAAGAAGAGCTTCGAGAATCTCCCCAACATTCAGGGAAGTCCGGTGATGAGGGAGCTGGGAAAACAAGTCCTGTCAAGCAGAGCGGGGATGACACCTTTGAAGGGTTGAGTGACCTGTTTATCACCTCACAGGAGCTCTTTAAAGATGACCCTGTTACCACTAGGGTTTCTTCTTCAGTAGTTGAAGCAACTTCTATCTTGCAACAGATTCCTTCGACTTAAGAGTTGACGTTAGCTACTACACCCATCATTTCTCCGCAAATAAGGAGTGGTTCGTAGTTTGACGCGCATAGTTCGCACGTTACACACACTTAGGATTTTTCAGCATTTATATGTACTCTCATACACTTTACTTCCAGGATTTTCAAGTTTTGCCTCTTTTTCATTTTCAGGTTCTCCAATGGGGTGTAGCGGTTCCTATTATGACGACTTTCAACAGTACGGAAGGCGTGGTCAGTATGATTATAGGTGCTATCTTCCCACCGACAGGGAAACTGATGAAGAGAGAGCTGCTCGAAAAGCTCAAGAAAGAAGAGTGTATAAAGAAAGGTATGGAAGAAGGGATGAGCAACACGACTCTTCTCGCAGAGGCGACGACTCTCATAAAAGAAAAACTTATGACGATAGAGGAAAGAGCCATGACATCGGAGACCCAAGCAAGCGGGCCAGGCTTGATGAAAAGACCACATCTGCAACTTTAGAAAAAGCCGCTGCTCTCACTTCTCTTAAAATTCCTTCAATGTCTCCTGCCCTTGAAGGAGCCGACATTCAGACACTTCTCGGCAGACCCTCGTATCAAGTTGAAAGAGGTCCGCCAACCCTTCAATGTCGGTTCCCACATTGGTGCTTAAAGGGAGTCCGCTTCGACCTTGACTTGGTTCCCATCGACAAAGAGGCCATGCTACGAAATCTTGACACTGTTAAACTTGATATTGAGAGAATGTCAGGTAGGCAAAAGCTCGTCGATGAGCTTCAGAGGATGAACCGGGCCAACCTTGAAGCTATGCTAACGATGGAGAATGACAAGTCTGAATGGCAGAAAATTCTTGATCAACACAACACCGAAATGAAAAACATTGCTGAGTACAACGAAAAGCTTGAGGCAGAGGTCGAGAAACTTAAGCACGAGCTCGCTACTTCTTCCACCTCTTATACTCAAAAGGAAGAAGTCCTTCAGAAGCAAGTTCGAGATGCTAATGCCGCTCAACGGTATGTCGAAACCCGACTTGAAGCTACACAGAAGACGGTGGAAAAATATCGTGCTGACTTTGTAGAGTTACGGGAGAAAGCTAACTCCCAGGACTTAGAAATCATGAGGCTGAAAGCTCAATTACTAAAGACTGAGAAAGAACGTGATGAGGCCATGGCTGGGAAGAAAGCCGCTGAACAATCTCATGAAGAGACAAAAGCCAACATTAGTTCTACTCTGTTTGATTTTTGTGTCCAAAGCGTCATGGGGCGTCGCAGCCTTGCATTTTTGGGGCCTAAGTATGAAATCACTTTGGCTGAAGTGTTGGAGGGTGTACTGGATATGCTAAGAGGTGTCGGTTATTCTGAAGATGAACTTGAGGCGCATTACTTTGATGACGAAACTCGTGCTGCTCTTGCCAGGGGAAAGGAGCAGCTTGCTAAAGTATGAGACGAAACGATGGGAGGGGAGCATCCGGAGAAAGAAGCACCTTTAATTGCCCCTGTCCCTCCTTCGACTTCGGCCAACATTGATATCATGGGCTCCGGTTCCCATTCTCCGCCCATGGCTAAAGTCATAACTGAAATTACAAGCGCACAGGGTGGAGATGAAGGTGAAGAAAGCACTGAAGCACAAGCTTATGAAATTGACGTCAGAAAGCCAACTTTTCCAGGTAACCTTAAGGCTGAACTTGCTCAAGTAAACTGCTCATTTTCTTCGTATGAGTTTGATGAGCTTCTCGATAATTTCGTAAATCCCTTTATCTCCTCTCTTTACTGATTTTAACTCTTTTTCTTCTGTAGAGAAAGTGCCGAGCATTGCTCAGACTTCGCCTCCTCCGGTTATTCCTCCCCGTCTCTTCAGGTGACTCCTCCTTCTGCCTCTCAACCGGGATCACAAGAGGAGCAAATAGTAGCTCTCCAAGACTTGGACGATCCCATCGCTTCTTAAGAACATAGGGGAGAAGAAACCGAGAGGGCGAAAAGACTCCGGAACTAACTGGCTCTGACGATATGCCGTTGGCCACACTTTTTACTCCAGGAAGCGGGTCTTCTCCTAAGAAAAGGGGGACATGCAGAGTCTCAAAGAAGAAAGAAGCTTCAGCTGGCGAGGAAAAAGCAGAAACAAGTCCGATCGTCGCCCCTTCTCCTTCTTCTCCTACTCTTCCAAGCCGGCTTAGGAAGTTGGTCATCCGGCCTGGTGCTGGCTCAAAAGGTGGAGGGAAGAAGAAATGATGGCTTTGGTCCTGCGCTTTTTATCTCGCTCTTTGCTTTTTTGCTCATATATAAGCTTGTGTTGACTGGAGATTGTGCGGGTACCAGTCCTCGCTTTCTTTTACTTTGAAACCTGCATATGTATAAAATTCTCATAGTATGGAATAAAATGGTTCTTTCACTTATACAAATTTCTGTCTGTATTTGAGAACACTTTTATTTTTTGTTTCCATGCAAGTTTCTTTATCCTCTTTATGTGAAGTTGCAGTAAACCTATGGTATGTTTCTTGAGCATTGTTTTCTTATTATATTGCCCCCATACCATGGTTCATTGCAATCTCTTTCACACTGGCCAACTCTTCTGTTTCGAGAAGACTTGTACTCTTTCTTTAGAGAACAACTCTTCCATTTGAAGGAAGTTTGCATTTGTACTTTATAGGATAATATTTCCATTCTAAGGAAACATTTTTCTAATTTAGTAGAATGCACTTCATATTGGAGGAGTTTTCTCTTTTTTTTTGTTGCGAATTTTTACACTTCATTTTTTTGAAAAAAAATGCCCTTTTGCTTTGGCAAGTGAATTTTACTTCATAGTACAGTGGGCCTTCCGAAAAAAGGGCTTCGACCTGCTTGAGCCTCCGAAGAGAGTTTTTTGCTTGATTGTGCCTCTGGGAAGAGGTCTTTTTTTTTATTGTGCCTCTGGGAAGAGGTCTTTTTTTTTCAGCCTCTTGGGAGAGGCTTTTATCTTTTCCCTGTTCGCTGGGAAGCGGGCCTCCGAAGAGGGCTTTTCAAATTTCGACTTGTGTGAAGTTTTATTCCAGATCACGGTGAAATGTGTGCCTCTGAGTAGGGCTTTTGCTTGGAAGTTTGGAGTTTCTTTCTCTTAGTTGGATGGATTCATGGGGCGGACATGAGTGTTATGTGCCACCGATCAGTCCGCAACTTTCTGTCCAGAAAGAACTCTCTTTTTCTGGCGAGGCCCGCTCGAGGTCTTCTAGCATTTCAACTATGGTGAAATGGGCCTCCGAAGAGGGCTTTTCACATTCCAGCACCTGTGAAGTTTTATTTCAAATCTCGGTGGAATGCGTGCCTCCGAGTATGCCTGGAAGTTTCTTCCTCATGGTTGGCTGGATTCACGGGGCGGACGCAAGTTACTTGGACGCTTGTTTGCGCAGATTGTCTCAACTAGTGAACAAGCGCCTTGCCTTCCACTTGGGAAGGTGCCTCCGATCATCATATGGATTCACGGGGCGGACGCAAGTTATTGGATGCTTGTCTGCGCAAACTGTCTCAGTTAGTGAACAAGCGCCTTGCCTTCCAGTCAGGAAGGTGCTCCTGGTCATTCCATACCAATTTTTTTTGTTGAGAATGTCTTTTGTCATTCCCCGTTTGAGGTCTTTATCCTCCGAAGAGTTGTGCCTCCGAAGAGGTCTTTTGCTGTCTGATGCTTGCTCGCCCATGTCTCTTTGCCATCTATTCATATCGGCGATCCCCGTTATCTTTTCCAAGTACACTTCCTTTTTAGTTGCCAACAATTTCCTTTATCCAAAGAAGTATACTTCATAGTTAAGCGAGTTGGTGGAGGCAGGCACAGGCTATTTAACTGGATGCTCATTTGTTCAAACATCCACAATTAGTTAGCAAGGGCCCACTTCCAGCAGAATCACTAACTTTTTGTTTGAAGCACTTCTTCCGTTGGATTTGAGTATGGAAATTTTGATCAGCTTAGCGTTTGCTTGTTGTGTGATGTCGGAGATTGCTTGGTCTTGTGACGGGTAAGCTTTGTTTTTATGGCCTTCATTATTAGATCGACATTTTAGTAATACAATTGACGTATGTTATATATCGAAATAAAACAAAGCAGTTTATAATAGTAAGGAACACAAGATTTATAGTGGTTCGGCCAAGAACTGGGCCTACATCCACTTTATAGTTCTTATTATTCACTTGCACTGGCTTTACAACGGCATTCAATACAAGAATCATACATTCATCATTCTTTTACAGTATTTCATCAAAGCCTTTAAGTAAAATATGGGCGCAAATGATTGCTGTTCCAAGCTCTTGGAATTGGGTCTCCTTCGACAGTTACGAGTTTGAATGTGCCATCAAGAAGTTTTTGGCCTATAACATACGGTCCTTCCCAGTTTGGTCCAAACACGCCCGTAGGTGTCATAATTCTTTTTAAGATTAGATCCCCAACTTCAAAGCTGCGTTGGCGAACTTTGGAATTGAAGTGCCTGGCTATTCTTTGCTGATGAGCCGCAATTCTGAGCTCAGCTTCTTCTCTTTTTTCATCAAGGAAGTCAAGGGCTTCAGGTTGTAGCTTTTCATTTTTGGCTTGATTGAAATGGATCCTTCTATGTGAAGGGATCTCTATTTCTACCGGAATCATTGCCTCTGATTCATATGCCAATGAAAATGGAGTGTGCCCCGTCGTAGTTTTATGTGTAGTTCTATATGCCCACATTGCTAGTGGAAGCTTATCCATATTTTTGATGGTCGATTTGATAATTTTGTTTACTGCTTGCACTTTCCCGTTTGCCTGCAGATGAGCCACTGTTGAGAAACATTTCTAGATATTGAATTTCTCGCAAAAATCTTAGAACTCTTCACTTTCGAATTGGGTTCCATTGTCTGTGATTATCATTTGAGGCACACCATACCTGCAAATGATATTCTTAGTTACAAAGTTTATCATTTTCTTACAGGTAATAGCAGCTAAGAGTTCAGATTCTGCCCATTTAGTAAAATAATCAACAGCAACAATAGCATATCTGATTCCAGATTTTGCAGTCGGCAAAGGCCCGATGAGATCTATTCCCCAAATGGCAAATGGCCACGGATTGACCATCTGTGTTATCTCAGTGGAAGGTGCTCTTGGGATTTTTGCAAATCTCTGGCATCGGTCACATTTTCGAGCGTAACTTGCAGCATCACGATTTTCTTTGCTAAAGTTTGACCACCTGAATGATCTCCACACTCTCCTCTATGTACCTCGATTAGAATTGTCTCAGCTTCTTCCTTGGTCACACATCGGAGTAATGACATTGAGAATCCCCGCCTATACAATCGGCCATCTTGAATTATGTACCTGGATGCTTTTCTTAACAACTTCTGCCGTTCTTTTGAGTTTTCTGGTAGAGAACCGTTGCATAGATATTCAAATATCGGAGTCATCCATGATTCTTGCTCCTGTGATATAGTCATGATCCGGTCACTATCCATCTCATCAATGCTTGGAGTTGACAGGACTTCCACAGGAACTAATCCCAGTAATTGAGCTTCACCAGTGCTTGCATACTTTGCGAGAAAATCTGCCTTCATGTTCTCTTCCCTGGGGTATGTGATTTATCGTATAATGGTCAAGGTCCTCGAGAAGCTCCCAGGCTCTTGACAAATAAGCAGGCAGATTTCCCCCTTTAGTCTGAAACTCTTTCTTGACTTGACATATAATAAGTTATGAATCACTGAAGATCTGCAACATTTTGACATTCAATTTTTTAGCAATTCTCAAACCAGCAATGAGTGCTTCATATTCTGCCTCATTATTAGTCGAAGGAAATTCTAATCTCAATTTATAACACAAAGACCGTCCTTCAGGGGTTTCAAGCACAACCCCAGCCCCGAAACAGTAATCGTTTCTTGCGCCATCAACATACAATTTCCATCGAATTGGGGAATTACCAGTTACTATTTCCTCACTATCACCTTTTTCTGTACATTCTGCGATAAAATCTGCCAAAGCTTTTCCATTGATTGCTCTCCGGGGATGATAAGTGATGTCATATTGACTGAGTTCAATATTCCACATCAGAAGGCGACCCGAAGTCTCAGGGCGAAAGAGGACTTGCTTCAGAGGCTGATCAGTGAGGACTTTGATTGGATGAGCTTGAAAATATGGCCTTAATTTTCTTCATGCGATCAGTAGACAATAGGCAAGCTTCTCCAACTTTGAATAATTCATTTCTGCCCCAGTAAACGTTTTGCTAATATAGTAGACTGGGGGCTGAATTTTGGCGTCTTCTTGCACCAATGCTGCACTAAGAGCATGAGCTGAGATTGCCAAATATACAAAGAGATCTTCGCCATCATCGGGCTTAGAAAGTATCGGAGGAGTTTTCATACGACGAATTAACTCATCGAGAGCTTTCTGGCATTATGGAGTCCAGTCAAAGTTGTTCCTTCCTTTCTTCAGAGCATCAAAGAATGGAATGCATTTATCAGTAGCTTTAGAAATGAATCGATTTAAGGCAGTGACTTTTCCATTGAGACTTTGCAGTTCCTTCTTCGTTGTAGGAGCTTTGACCCCTCTTAAGGCAGTGATCTGAGCAGGATTAGCCTCAATACCCCTAGCGCTCACAATGAAACCCAAAAACTTTCCGGACTCCACCCCAAATGAACACTTCAAAGGATTAAGCTTCATTCCATACTTTCGTAGGACGGCGAACATTTCCGTTAAGTGGTCCATATGGTCTACTGCTTTCTTCGATTTAACCAACATATCATCAACATAAACTTCCATGGTCTTTCCAATCCGTGGCTTGAAC
Source organism: Allium cepa (assembly GCA_030765085.1). Taxonomy (NCBI): domain Eukaryota; kingdom Viridiplantae; phylum Streptophyta; class Magnoliopsida; order Asparagales; family Amaryllidaceae; genus Allium; species Allium cepa. The sequence goes on along the minus strand of CM060945.1, from coordinate 600,594,510 downwards.
ATCGCATTAACAAGCCTTTGGTAAGTTGCCCCTACATTCTTCAGTCTGAAGGGCATGTCTCTGTAGCAGTAGAGACCGACATCGGTAATAAAGCTCGTGTCCTCCTGATCTGGCTCATGCATCATAATCTGGTTATATCCGGAGTAGGCATCCATAAAAGATAAAAATCCATGCCCCGCCGTTCCATCCACCAACTGGTCAATCCTGGGTAACGGGAAGCAGTCTTTGGGGCAGGCTTTGTTTAGATCTGAAAAGTCAACGCACACTCTCCACTTCCCATTAGCTTTTTTGACTAGTACAGGATTTGAGACCCAATTCGGATAAGTAGATTCCCTGATAAAAACATTCTCCATGAGCCGATCAACCTCTTCTTTCAATGCTGCGGACCTTTCAGGACCTTGGGTTCTTCTTTTCTGCTTTACAGGTGCAAACTTCGGATCAATATTCAAAGTATGTACTGCAACTTCAGGTGATATCCCACACATATCAGCATGGATCCAAGCGAATTCATCCAGATTTGCTTTCAGGAATGATATTAAAATATTCTGAACCGCCGTACTAAGTTGTGAACCCACATTCAGCACCTTGTTTGGGTCTTTTGGGTCAACAGATACTGGTACCGTTACTTCCATTGGCACCACTTGATTCTCCCCTGCACTGGCTTTTCTAGTATCCATTTTCCTTCGTGCTTCGCTACATTCGCCAGTACAGGGTTAGCCCTATATTTGCTACAAGGTTAATTCTTTGATGCGGACTGGGTTTGCCGCATCCTTTCCCATCTCTCTCTTTCTTGCTTCACGCAGTTCTATCAGATAACATTCCCGCCCCGCATTCTGATCCCCTTTAACAACACCAACTCCATTATCTGTAGGGAATTTCATGGTAAGCCACCATGGGGCGAGGATTGCTTTAAAGGCTGCAAGAATTGGACGACCTAGGAAGGCGTTTGTTCGTCGATGGAAATTCTATCGGTTTAGAAAACCGTCAAACGAATTTTGAAATAAAAATAACCGCAAGCGCACGGTGTACGAATGTAGCACGCGGTGAATACGGGTCAATCCACAGGGAATTGATGATTTTAAAATTCTATTCAATCAAATTATACCGAAGTCGAGAGTGAATAGCTACAAAAGTAAGAAACTAACAAAAACTAGCAAAAGAAAATGATAAAAATATAAGAGTTAAAAGAACAATTTAGAGATAAATCCACTCTCTAGATCATATAAATCAACAAAATGAAGTTATGATCTCTCTTTTCTTGTCATTAGTGAATTAGTTGATGTGCTTATCATAAGTATGGTATATTTGTGCTATTAATTAGCTCAATATAAACCATCAAACTATAACACAACCACTAATACACATTTAACTCTCATGAAATATGACAACAAAGTTGAAACAAAAATCTATTTTAAGCATAGCCTATTAACTATTGTTTAGAAATATAGGCTATCAAATTTCAATTTCAACATTCACTTCTTTGCCATAATCATATTTAGATGAAGAGGCAATTTGTGTTCTGTTTGTTTAAGCATAGCCTATTTGTTATGAACAACATAGACTATCAAATTCAAAGCTAAACAACATCATTAAACCACTTCAAGTGTTTCCATTAAAGCACAAAAAGAGAGCATAAACATCAAAATGTTGCATCTACATACTAGAGAGCTTCATTACCCCTAAATTGTATGGATTAAGCTCTCATATTTGTTATCAAATCAACAAATGTAGAAAGCAACATGAAATAAAAAAGAAAGGAAAATGAAAGATAATGGAAAAGACAACTAATCTAATTGCATAAAGGTAAATCTACACTATTACATAAGAAGAGAAGAAGCATGTAAATAAAAGAGAATCAACATTGCATAAAAGAAAAGAAAATTACATGAAATAAAATGGCTAAGTAGCCATGGAAAGAAAGAGAGCTTTGATTTATTTTCTAAACTAAAACTAACTAACTAAGAGGAAAGATGGCTACATGAAACATAAGAGGTATTTATACAAGTGTTAAAACCCTAATTCATTTTTTTGGGGAATGCCCAAAATGCCCCTTAGGAAGTGTGGAGGCCAAGTTATCATTAACACGTCTTAATCCCCCATTAAGTGTACATGAAGCCATTAACTCCAAAAGCATGTGCATTAGCCTTTAATTTGTACATTAAGGTAGGTGGGTAGGTGGGGTCCTCCATGTTCTTCACTTTGAATTATTCCCATCTTCATTCCTTTGTATTAATTTTGTGCATGCACATCTTCATGAAACCACTTCTATTTGAGATCAATTTCCTACAAAAATATATATAAAATTTTAATTAATTTTTCTCAAACAAATATATGCCCACAAATGACCGTTTTGCCCATACATGAAGATGAATATGTGACAATTTGGAATAATTTGAATTTTTGGTTTAAACAAGTTAAAATACCCGATATGATCATTTATTTAATTCAAATAGATTAAATATGTTGGTAAAAATATGCACATTTATGTGCACATTAAATACCCCCACACTTATCTTTTTATTCGTCCTCGAATAAAGAAAAACTAAGATAAATCCGTTTTCGTAGGAAGCACGATTGCATTGAGCGTATGCAGCAAGCCGTTAAACCTCTGGGTGTCCCCAGTAGGACGAGTGTTGTCTCGTGAGGGTTTTCAGCGGATACTACCCACAAAATCCAAGTGCGGGATGAAAATATTTTCAAAATGCAAGATTTATTTACAAAGAGATGAATGCAAATTTTTGAAAATATTTACAAATTAAGGATTTATTTTTAAATTGACGCGAATAAGTTAAATATAGGTTTTGGTTATACTCTGGAAAATTTATGCCATTTACTGGTCAAAACTTCCTACAAAAATCAAGTTATCATAACAAATAGACAATAGTTTAACTTGTTGTTTCGGTTGATAACAAAGTGTAATTATAAAATGGATCCTTAGTTGATTATCAAAGTTTATCAAAGTGGTATTTTCATTTCTTTTCAATAACAAATCAAATCAAATAAGTAAAAATAGTGCTAGGATTTCAATTTCTTGCTCTCTCATTATTTGCCAGAAAAATTACACACCTAGCTCAGGTAAACTGAGGCCAGATATACCACCCATGCACTGTCTTTCGAGCTTATGTGAGGGGAGTATAGAGCATGGCGAGTGCGCACACTTTCGTGCATACACCTATCGACCGTAGGTGGTTTTTATTATGTTTTTTTTTACATGTGTTCCATACATGCATAACCGCGAGGACTTTTAAATGAGTATGAAAGCGCATAATCAAAGATTCCAAGTAATTCACCCATGCATAACTGTATGGACTTTTAAATGAGAGTGAATACTTGGATGTTATTTTTTTTTTTAAGAGAGAGAGAGTTTTGCAAAATCATCTTAGCACCAGTTAACTAAGAAGACAAAAAAATTGTTATATCCTTTACCTTAAATCAACCGCTTTTTAAAACAAAGATTTTCAATTAGGATATACTTCATAATTAACACGTATGAATCTTCATATATACTAGTCAAACCATTATTATTTGTAATCAAATTTCATTTTTATTTTTGTTTAGACAAATAAATTTCCAAAAATTTCAATTTAATAAACCAAAGCCATATATTTATCTTACAGTTTTTCTTTTAAAAATAAATCAAAACAAAATTTGTTTTTGGGATTTTTTTTTTAATTTTTGTTTTTTTTGTTTTTGGGATTTTAAAGTAAAAATAATAAAACCTTGTACAAACATTATACAATTTATTAATATTCTGAATTATTTCATTAATCAATTTCCATGTAATAATTTTAGTCGACTAATGATTTTAATTTAACTATTAATTCCTCTTTGAAACTACATATACACTGATAAAAATAAATTATGGATTTTCAAAAATCTACTTTTATAAATTCCTCAAACATTTTAAAATTCCTATATATTTCAAGCTCTTTTCTTTTCTTTTGAAATCATATACATATACACATAAAAAATTAACCTGTATAGATTTAAAAATACAATCTTTACACAAATCCCTATATGTTCGAAAATCAATAATAATTATATTGGTTTCTTATATATATAATAAAATGTGTGTGTGTGTGTGTGCATTGACATTTATATTATAATTTTCTTTACTCTATATATATACCACTATAAGTATAAATCTGTAAATTGATAAATAGTATTAAATATACCTTACTGAAAATTACTGTAACGACCCAGAATTTTATTAATTAAAATTTGAATATTTAATTAATTTTAGATATTAAGAAGTGAATTTATAAGTCGAATAAATTTTATTTTGAATAATTGGATTTAATTGAATAATTAAATCGATAATTTAATGTGTTAAATTATGGAAGTAATTGAAAATTGAGTTAAATATGATTGAAAATGATTTGTAAAATTTTATTTTATCATACTGAAGTAAGAATGATAGTTTGGAACTTTTAAAATCGAATTAAAAGTTTATTTGTGAAAATTGAATATTTTAATATTTAAATTGACTAGTGAAATAGTTAATTTTTGAACAGTCTCAGAATTGAACGAAACCAGTTCCATTGGATCCGTAATAGTTAGTTATTACCGGATTTCAATTTTCATGTCAATCGGAGTTATCGTTTGATCGTAGCAGCTCGAAACGCATCGAATTATTTTTTAATATTAATTTGGCGAGTTAAAATAGCCATTTTTCAAAAAGTCTCGGATTTCGACGAAACCAGTTTCATCGGATCCGTAATGTGATATTATTGTAAGGTTTCAAATTTCGTGTCAATTGGATTTACCGTTTGTCCGGTACAAATTAAAACGCCTAGAAAATCGTTTAAATCGGTTTAATTCAAATTGAACGTTTATTGCCATAACTCGCACAGATGTCCGAATTAGCTTCCGAAACCTGTTCCATTGTGTCCGGAACGCGGGGTAAACCCTAGAAACGCCAGTTTCGGCGCGTAAATCGGAGTTTGGAAATCCCGGAATAAAAAGTGTTCAAAAAATTTCCTATAAATACACCTTAAATTCACAAATAAAAAAATAATAATAACCTAACCCTAAAAAGCTCAGCCGCCACTAACATTTTTAACGACCAGAATTTTCCCTCCTTCCTCCCTCGATTACTCCAAATCCGTCGACAATTAGGCAAAAGTTTCAACTAGTAAATTGTAGATCTCCTCGAGTACGATATATCTAACGGTGGAGATGTGGGAAGGAGGTTCGACGTGGACGCTGGAGTGGCGCGTTCGGCTGCAGCTCGTGCACGATTTTCGAGCATATGGGTATGCCGAGCCTCGAGATACTCTGGCCGAGCATGGAGTGGTGGATGGCGAACGAAATGGAGGTGGTTGATAGGGGTAAAGGCGAGTGTTGTGGGTTGCGTTCGAAACCCTAAGTATATGAATTGGGTTCGGCTTGTAGCCTGTAGGTCGCATGAAGAAGAAAGGAAGAAAGGGTGGACGGTGATGATGGTAATGCACGACTATGATTTCACTAGGTTTAGAAATATGAAAATTTTGTTGTAAATTTATATAATAAAATTCGTGTAAACTTCATAAAATCATAACCTTTTCATACGAGGTCGAAAACGCGCGAAACTAGTTGCGTTGGAATCGTATGGACGAGCACTACGCGATGGAATTGGATTGGAGTCGTTTGGAGTTAGTGAGAATTTTGGGTAAAATTAAACATCCGTTTAATTTTATTCGAAATAAATCGCTAAAACGAAATTGAAATCAAGGTGAGAACTTCTCACTCAATCGAATCTGTTTCGATTTTATTTTAAATAGTTAGATTTAAAATATTTGAATGCATGTTTGAATGATGATTGTTATCTATTGATTGATAAAATAGACATTATGCGCCGTTAGTAAGCGGATGTTATTTATTAAAAACATATACCGCGAATATTTCATAAACAGTGAAATTGGTATTATATATAATAGCAATATATATATATATATATTGGCATATGTATATATTGGAGTTATTGATTTCCCGCATTTGTGTAGCGGATGAGACCCTATTGCGCCGTCTATTAAGCGGATAATATTTTAAATCCCATATACCGCGATAATTTCGTACTGGAGCGAAATTGGTATTGTGCTAATGTTTGTGGATGCAGGAAAACAGGTTGGAGGGATCCAATTGGATTCCTCAACAGTATTTATTTGATTTCAGATATTTTGATATTTGATGGATTATCCTATCGATATATGATATCGTTGTTGTCGTGATTGACTATTTGGTGTGTAGCATCATTGGACCAAACTTAGGAATTTTAAAATGGATTTTAAAGAGATTTTTGAAAGTATACGTTTATAAAATATTTTTCGGAATTTATCCATTTTAAATAAATAAACGTATAATTTTTAATGTTATAAAAATTATGATTTTTGAGAAATATAGTTAAAGGTTGATTTTTGAAAATATGAGGCTAATGATTTTATAAAATAGTTTAATCGGGATTTTTGAAATTATTGTAAAGAGTTGAAAATATAGGATTTATAAAATTTAATTATTTTATGAATCAAAATGATGAAATTATAAAGGGAGTTGAGACATTTTTAAAAGAATGATATAAATTGATTTATATAAAAGATTGTTAAAATTGATTATTTATAAATGAAAATATTTGAATTATAAAACGAGTTTTTATAAGTGTTAGAATGAATTATGAATGAATTTCGTAAATGAATGAAATTTATGGAATTATAAACGGTGAAGTTATAAATGGAATTTTATAAGCAGTAGGTTTATAAAATTTGTAAAGTTATTTGAAGAATGGATTTTTGATAAATAAATGAATCTTATAAGTTATAAGATTTATAATTATGAAGTTCAAAGGAATGATTTTTGCAAACAAATAAATTATAAGTATTTCACTTATAATATGAACTTTTAGTATATCATTGAGATATGAATTAAATAGGTTAATAAAGGAATTTATAAAAAGGAAGTAGTTACAAAATAAATAGAAATGGAGTTTATAAACGTTGTTTTATAAATTAGCAAATGACTTATTTTGATAAGTAAATTGTTGAAACCTATTAATGGAGTTATATTCACGTTTTTGACTGTGAATAATCCTTTAAAATAAAATGAATAAAAGGATGAAATTTGTTAACAAAGTATATTCACGTTTTTGAATAGTGAATAATATGTTAAAGAAATTGTTTTGAATGTGATATTTGAAATAGAATTAAAACGATCTAATGATGTTTTAAAATGTGTTGAGATTCGAAACCATAGATTTCAACATTTATTGTTGAAATAGACGTTTTCGAGAAATAGAAGGAAATGGTGGACTATAACACTGTTGTTATAGTAAATGATTTCCGAAAGGAAATGTTTTGTATAGTATTGGGATTTATATATCTATTTTAATTTTGAATCCCTATACTAGTGATTTTGGGTTGTCATAACGATGTTTTACGCAACATTCGTTTTAGCCCAAATAAATATGTTTAAGAGAATGATTTCCTTAAAGAATGAAATATATACTTAATCTCGATTTAAGTATATTGAATATTTTCCAAGTGTTGAAAATAAATAGGTTCGTGAATTACTTATTTAATTAGTTTGGAAATGTTTTCCAATATAAAGTGAATATTTTTAGAATTTATCCTTTTGAAGATAAATTGAAATGAATAATTGAAATCGTATATGCATGGATATTTTGGAATGAAAATTCACTATGGAATTTATGAATAGAAAGGGAAGTTGTTTAAAAATAAATAATGATTTATTTTTGAAGTGTGAAAATTATATATCTAGTAAAGATGTTTTGGGAAATAAATAATTTGGAAAATTATTTGGAATCTGGTGATGTTGTGCAAATCCATTGATAGTTCAATAACCGACTATCAATATTTACCTTTGAAAGGTATTTGTTGTGATTTGTTGAATTTGAATGCACACTTATTTTTAAATTATTGCGCTCGTTATTCGGATTACCCATTCCGAATAGTGATACGACGTAATGGATAGCATTGAAGATCGGTGTTGAAGACCCGGTATTTGCGAGAGCGATAGGATGACCTGTCGATTGACTATGCACCGAGTTGCTCCGGTATTGAGTTCTCCATATGTGATGGGAAATCCGATCAGGATTGTGAATATACGGATTGCAAGGACTTCTTTGTAAGTGCCTTCGGCTCTGTTCGAGCCCAGAACAGACTTGTATGGATTGTATGTCTGACGTTACAAATTGAGATATAAAGCAGATTTCTTTCAAACATATTTCTGTTGGTGGCAGAGAATTTATTCTTTTAGCTTAACACCCTTCTCTGAGACGTACGAGCTTAGAGGTTATGTAGTTGAAGGTTATCAGCGATATATTCCCAATTTGGTAATGTGACATGCTGAGTGTTGCTGTGAAATGATCATTGTGTTGATTATTTGTGATAGGATCATTTATTTGATCGTCTATCTTGGTGATCATTTCTATGATCATTTGTTGACCCAAAGCATGGCTTTTGAATAAAGTATGTTTTTGTGGACGTGACTTCGTCGAGCCTCACACCTCGGGAATGGTCAAAACAGGAAAGATGCGGCAAGGTTATGAGGGGTAGCGCCCTTTAGGATATGTGCATTTCCTTCTGGAAAAGGGTGGTATCATGGTATGGAGCCCAGATACTTACTCATGTTGAAAACACTTTATGATTGTGTGAATTGATTGCGAGCGCTCGGTGAAAGGTCCCAAAGGACCGGGGGATGGCATATTCGTTCAGTGTTACTCAGTTAGGGGTAACCCGGCCTTGTGTTGGTAGAGATCCGGTTTGGTTCTCGGGGATGTCCATCCAGAGGCATTCTCATGTGGCAATGGGAAGTTCCTTGGCCTGATCATTCGTTGGAAATCCAATTCCCAATACGAAACCTGTACGATATTAGTTGTAGAACCTGCCATTCACTTATGGTGGTCACCACTGTTTGGATGGTAGCTATAGTAAGCATACGATAATGGTCGTATGTTGGCTAAGATTTATATTCTACTTTCGAAATAAACTTTTCCTACACTATGCACTAGTAATAATATCAAATGTCTTTTTAAACGCGTATCAAGCATCTTTGACTATCATAAGGAGAAATCCCCTCCGATTCTGCGTTTGCATTGTGTGTGTGTGCGGGAGGCCTTATGGTAGTCTCATTTTTAAAAGCATTGCGAATTGATTTTAAAAATATTCCTCTATTTTGATTTCAAAGATAAATAAACTGTTTCGAGTTCTCACACCAGTCTCATGACTGACTCGGAGTTTATTGTTTTCCTTCCTAAACTCTGGGTGCCCACCAATTTCCACACGGGCAGTTAAGAGTTAGGTTTATCAGTATATTCTGGATATTCAGGAGTTGCTCGAGGCAAGCTGGATGGCATGGCGTATTATTAGTATATAGTATTTCTTTTCCGCTGTTTGTTGTTGTTTGTTGTTGTACACTCTGATGATATGATGTAATGAAATGTGATGTAATGTAATAACTGATATAGTTCATTGTTTAAAGATTATTCATTTATTTATTATATGTTGTTCCGCTGCGAATTGTGAGATTCTGTTATTGTTGTGTTGTGTTCTGTTCCGTTCTATTTTCTATTCTCTCCTCTCTCTATATTTTCTATCTTTTCCTTCTCTCTTCTACCTTTCTCTTTTTCTTAAACATTGAGAATTCGTATTTCTGTTCATCTTGAATTAATCTACGGAGATTAGTGTATATTCAAGAAGTGCGGATTTGCGGGTCTTCACAGGTGGTATCAGAGCATATGGTTAAGCGACAACCATGGTTCTGTTGGGTATTACTCATTAGAGATAGAGTCAGTAGTACTCTAGAATGAGTTTGAGTGTAATGATAGCTATGAGAGCGTATTTGTTAGTGAATATATAAAATTGTTTTATATTGTGATGATTGGTTTATTGAGTGGCATATGAACCTTCGTCGGCGCAGCCTCGAAACTGAATCGAAGGGGTTTCTAAACACTTGAATAGAACAATTCGACACGATATTGTTTTAAATTGGGTAAATGAAATATTTTTACCTTGAGTATATTTTATATATATAAAGGAATAATTTTTCAGAATTATTAAAGTGTATATAAGTTGATTGTTTAGATGTTTGAATAATCTAAATTGAAGAATAATTGTATAAGCAAAAGAATTATAAGAACTGAATTATAATTAATGTGATTTACAACTGTGAAATAAACTTATATATATGAGAAGTGAGACTATATGAATATATTTATGAATATGAGTTGTAAAATAAAAATGAATTTAAAGTTAAATGGAATATAACTTAAGAGATGTTGAATGAAGTTGATATTAGTATCAAAGTAAATAATAAAGTGAAGTGATAAATGTGAACTTAGATTATGTAAATGAAATTCAACTTGAAATGGTTAAATGAATTACCAATTGAATTGAATGAATGGATTGAATGATAATCAATTGAATGTGAATTAAGTTGATATGGAAAAATGGATATAAGTGTAAATTCATTAAAATCTAATGTTATTGGAAAGTTGAATAGTTGAATGAAAATCAATTAATTAAACCAATTGAAAGCAAAGGAATTTGGTTGTAATTGACATACATTGGTTGTTATATGGTTGTTAGTTGATTGATTGTATATAATTCATTAAGTGTTAATGAAATTGGAAGCTAAAGTAATTGAAATTCAATTGGAAGTTAAGTGAATCTTAAATAGAATTGAATTTGATTTGGAAGTGAACCAACTTGAATATGAATTAGTGAATATAAACTAATTGAAAATGAATGTTGGTAAGAACATCCACTATATATGAATCAAATGTGATTAAATTGAAAACCCAATTCATTGAATATTAATGAGAATATGAATGAATATTAATTGGTTGTGGATGTTAGTTGGTTGATAGTTGAGTATATTGCTTTTACTGCATTGGCTATGTTGACATATATAGTTATTATGTTGCTATATGATGTATATCGATACTATTTTCATATATGCATGATTCTCATGTTGTTTGTTGAGTGTTTAGTAGGTGCGGATCGCGTTTTCTTCGCATTTGGAGCTCGCTTTCGCGCTATATTAGCCATATATGCTCGCTAATAAAACATAAGGTACATATCTCGGATTAAATATCGTACTTTTATAGTTTTTCCCTACGGGATGCCTCATTACTTGATGAGACGTATATTTGTGATATATATACTGTGATTTTTTTTTCGGATCGAGCCGCGCAAAGGAGACTATGGCGAATTTTTTTCGAAAATTCAAGGCGTTAGAAAAAAATTTGAGAAAATTGGAAAATTTTGAAAATTTTAACATTGATTTGAAGTTGAAAGTAAAACAATAGTAGTTGTTTTGAAAAGATAACTAAGTATGATTTGAAAACTTAGTAAAGTTATTGTAAGAAGTTTAAATGTGGATTTTGGAAAGTTAATGGATTCTGTAATTTTTCTTACTTGTTAATTTCGAGGACGAAATTCTTTTAAGGGGGGAAGATTGTAACGACCCAGAATTTTTATTAATTAAAATTTGAATATTTAATTAATTTTAGATATTAAGAAGTGAATTTATAAGTCGAATAAATTTTATTTTGAATAATTGGATTTAATTGAATAATTAAATCGATAATTTAATGTGCTAAATTATGGAAGTAATTGAAAATTGAGTTGAATATGATTGAAAATGATTTGTAAAATTTTATTTTATCATATTGAAGTTAGAATGATAGTTTGGAACTTTTAAAATCGAATTAAAAGTTTATTTGTGAAAATTGAATATTTTAATATTTAAATTGACTAGTGAAATAGTCAATTTTTGAACAGTCTCATAATTGAACGAAACCAGTTCCATTGGATCCGTAATAGTTAGTTATTACCGGATTTCAACTTTCGTGTCAATTGGACTTATCGTTTGATCGTAGCAGCTCGAAACGCATCGAATTATTTTTTAATATTAATTTGGCGAGTTAAAATAGCCATTTTTCAAAAAGTCTCGGATTTCGACGAAACCAGTTTCATCGGATCCGTAATGTGATATTATTGTAAGGTTTCAAATTTCGGGTCAATTGGATTTACCGTTTGTCCGGTACAAATTAAAACGCCTAGAAAATCGTTTAAATCGGTTTAATTCAAATTGAACGTTTATTGCCATAACTCGCACAGATATCCGAATTAGCTTCCGAAACCTATTCCATTGTGTCCGGAACGCGGGGTAAACCCTAGAAACTCCAGTTTCGGCGCGTAAATCGGAGTTTGGAAATCCCGGAATGAATAGTGTTCAAAAAATTTCCTATAAATACACCTTAAATTCACAAATAAAAAATAATAATAACCTAACCCTAAAAAGCTCAGCCGCCACTAACATTATCAACGACCAGAATTTTCCCTCCTTCCTCCCTCGATTACTCCAAATCCGTCGACAATTAGGCAAAAGTTTCAACTAGTAAATTGTAGATCTCCTCGAGTACGATATATCTAACGGTGGAGATGTGGAATGGAGGTTCGACGAGGACGCTGGAGTGGCGCGTTCGGCTGTAGGTCGTGTACGATTTTCGAGCATATGGGTATGCCGAGCCTCGAGATACTCTGGCCGAGCATGGAGTGGTGGATGGCGAACGAAATGGAGGTGGTTGATCGGGGTAAAGGCGAGTGTTGTGGGTTGCGTTCGAAACCCTAAGTATATGAATTGGGTTCGGCTTGTAGTCTGTAGGTCGCGCGAAGAAGAAAGGAAGAAAGGGTGGACGGTGATGATGGTAATGCACGGCTATGATGTCACTAGGTTTAGAAATATGAAAATTTTGTTGTAAATTTATATAATAAAATTCGTGTAAACTTCATAAAATCATAACCTTTTCATACGAGGTCGAAAACGCGCGAAACTAGTTGCGTTGGAATCGTATGGACGAGCACTACGCGATGGAATTGGATTGGAGTCGTTTGGAGTTAGTGAGAATTTTGGGTAAAATTAAACGTCCGTTTAAATTTATTCGAAATAAATCGCTAAAACGAAATTGAAATCAAGGTGAGAACTTCTCACTCAATCGACTCAGTTTCGATTTTATTTTAAATAGTTAGATTTAAAATATTTGAATGCATGTTTGAATGATGATTGTTATCTATTGATTGTTAAAATAGACATTATGCGCCGTTATTAAGTGGATGTTATTTATTAAAAACATATACCGCGAATATTTCATAAACGGTGAAATTGGTATTATATATAATAGCAATATATATATATTGGCATATGTATATATTGAAGTTATTGATTTCCCGCATTTGTATAGCGGATGAGACCCTATTGCGCCGTCTATTAAGCGGATAATATTTTAAATCCCATATACCGCGATAATTTCGTACTGGAGCGAAATTGGTATTGTGCTAATGTTTGTGGATGCAGGAAAACCGGTTGGAGGGATCCAACTGGATTCCTCAACAGTATTTATTTGATTTCAGATATTTTGATAATTGATGGATTATCATATCGATATATGATATCGTTGTTGTCGTGATTGACTATTTGGTGTGTAGCATCATTGGACCAAACTTTGGAATTTTAAAATGGATTTTAAAGATATTTTTGAAAGTATACGTTTATAAAATATTTTTCGGAATTTATCCATTTTAAATAAATAAACGTATAATTTTTAATGTTATAAAAATTATGATTTTTGAGAAATATAGTTAAAGGTTGATTTTTGAAAATATAAGGCTAATGATTTTATAAAATAGTTTAATCGGGATTTTTGAAATTATTATAAAGAGTTGAAAATATAGGATTTATAAAATTTAATTATTTTATGAATCAAAATGATGAAATTATAAAGGGAGTTGAGACATTTTTAAAAGAATGATATAAATTGATTTATATAAAGGATTTATAAAATTGATTATTTATAAATGAAAATATTTGAATTATAAAACGAGTTTTTATAAGTGTTAGAATGAATTATGAATGAATTTCGTAAATGAATGAAATTTATAGAATTATAAACGGTGAAGTTGTAAATGGAATTTTATAAGCAGTAGGTTTATAAAATTTGTAAAGTTATTTGAAGAATGGATTTTTGATAAATAAATGAATCTTATAAGTTATAAGATTTATAATTATGAAGTTCAAAGGAACGATTTTTGCAAACAAATAAATTATAAGTATTTCACTTATAATACGAACTTTTAGTATATCATTGAGATATGAATTGAATAGCTTAATAAAGGAATTTATAAAAAGGAAGTAGTTACAAAATAAATAGAAATGGAGTTTATAAACGTTGTTTTATAAATTCGCAAACGACTTATTTTGATAAGTAAATTGTTGAAACCTATTAATGGAGTTATATTCACGTTTTTGACTGTGAATAATCCTTTAAAATAAAATGAATAAAAGGATGAAATTTGTTAACAAAGTATATTCACGTTTTTGAATAGTGAATAATATGTTAAAGAAATTGTTTTGAATGTGATATTTGAAATAGAATTAAAACAATCTAACGATGTTTTAAAATGTGTTGAGATTCGAAACCATAGATTTCAACATTTATTGTTGAAATAGACGTTTTCGAGAAATAGAAGGAAATGGTGGACTATAACACTGTTGTTATAGTAAATGATTTCCGAAAGGAACTGTTTTGTATAGTATTGGGATTTATATATCTATTTTAATTTTGAATCCCTATACTAGTGATTTTGGGTTGTCGTAACGATGTTTTACGCAACATTCGTTTTAGTCCAAATAAATATGTTTAAGAGAATGATTTCCTTAAAGAATGAAATATATACTTAATCTCGATTTAAGTATATTGAATATTTTCCAAGTGTTGAAAATAAATAGGTTCGTGAATTACTTATTTAATAAGTATGGAAATGTTTTCCAATATAAAGTGAATATTTTGAGAATTTATCCTTTTGAAGATAAATTGAAATGAATAATTGAAATCGTTTATGCATGGATATTTTGGAATGAAAATTCACTATGGAATTTATGAATAGAAAGGGAAGTTGTTTAAAAATAAATATTGATTTATTTTTGAAGTGTGAAAATTATATATCTAGTAAAGATGTTTTGGGAAATAAATAATTTGGAAAATTATTTGGAATCTGGTGATGTTGTGCATATCCATTGATTGTTCAATAACCGACTATCAATATTTACCTTTGAAAGGTATTTGTTGTGATTTGTTGAATTTGAATGCACACTTATTTTTAAATTATTGCGCTCGTTATTCGGATTACCCATTCCGATTAGTGATACGACGTAATGGATAGCATTGAAGATCGGTGTTGAAGACCCGGTATTTGCGAGAGCGATAGGATGACCTGTCGATTGACTCTGCACCGAGTTGCTCCGGTGTTGAGTTCTCCATATGTGATGGGAAATCCGATCAGGATTGTGAATATACGGATTGCAAGGACTTCTTTGTAAGTGCCTTCGGTTCTGTTCGAGCCCGGAATAGACTTGTATGGATTGTATGTCTGACGTTACAAATTGAGATATAAAGCAGATTTCTTTCAAATATATTTCTGTTGGTGGCGGAGAATTTATTCTTTTAGCTTAACACCCTTATCTGAGACGTACGAGCTTAGAGGTTATGTAGTTGAAGGTTATCAGCGATATATTCCCAATTTGGTAATGTGACATGCTGAGTGTTGCTGTGAAATGATCATTGTGTTGATTATTTGTGATAGGATCATTTATTTGATCGTCTATCTTGGTGATCATTTCTATGATCATTTGTTGACCCAAAGCATGGCTTTTGAATAAAGTATGTTTTTGTGGACGTGACTTCGTCGAGCCTCACACCTCGGGAATGGTCAAAACAGGAAAGATGCGGCAAGGTTATGAGGGGTAGCGCCCTTTAGGATATGTGTATTTCCTTCTGGAAAAGGGTGGTATCATGGTATGGAGCCCAGATACTTACTCATGTTGAAAACACTTTATGATTGTGTGAATTGATTGCGAGCGCTCGGTGAAAGGTCCCAAAGGACCGGGGGATGGCATATTCGGTCAGTTGTTACTCAGTTAGGGGTAACCCGGCCTTGTGTTGGTAGGGATCCGGTTTGGTTCTCGGGGATGTCCATCCAGAGGCATTCTCATGTGGCAATGGGAAGTTCCTTGGCCTGATCATTCGTTGGAAATCCAATTCCCAATACGAAACCTGTACGGTATTAGTTGTAGAACCTGCCATTCACTTATGGTGGTCACCACTGTTTGGATGGTAGCTATAGTAGGCATACGATAATGGTCGTATGTTGGCTAAGATTTATATTCTACTTTCGAAATAAATTTTTCCTACACTATGCACTAGTAATAATATCAATTGTCTTTTTAAATGCGTATCAAGCATCTTTGACTATCATAAGGAGAAATCTCCTCCGATTCTGCGTTTGCATTGTGTGTGTGTGCGGGAGGCCTTATGGTAGTCTCATTTTTAAAAGCATTGCGAATTGATTTTAAATATATTCCTCTATTTTGATTTCAAAGATAAATAAACTGTTTTGAGTTCTCACACCAGTCTCATGACTGACTCGGAGTTTATTGTTTTCCTTCCTAAACTCTGGGTGCCCACCAATTTCCACACGGGCAGTTAAGAGTTAGGTTTATCAGGATATTCTGGATATTCAGGAGTTGCTGGAGGCAAGCTGGATGGCATGGCGTATCACTAGTATATAGTATTTCTTTTCCGCTGTTTGTTG
The DNA here is from genome assembly GCA_030765085.1 of Allium cepa. Lineage (NCBI taxonomy): Eukaryota > Viridiplantae > Streptophyta > Magnoliopsida > Asparagales > Amaryllidaceae > Allium > Allium cepa. Next base: position 600,577,867 of record CM060945.1, on the reverse strand, counting down.
TTGTTTGTTGTTGTACACTCTGATGATATGATGTAATGAAATGTGATGTAATGTAATAACTGATATAGTTCTTTGTTTAAAGATTATTCATTTATTTATTATATGTTGTTCCGCTGCGAATTGTGAGATTCTGTTATTGTTGTGTTGTGTTCTGTTCCGTTCTATTTTCTATTCTCTCCTCTCCCTATATTTTCTATCTTTTCCTTCTCTCTTCTACCTTTCTCTTTTTCTTAAACATTGAGAATTCGTATTTCTGTTCATCTTGAATTAATCTACGGAGATTAGTGTATATTCAAGGAGTGTGGATTTGCGGGTCTTCACAATTACTTCCTTATCTACATTTCATTTTTTTCTTTTCTGTATACTTACATAAATTGAAAATTATCTGCATACATATACAAAAAGAGAAGCCATACCATCGCCGAACCTCACCATACCCCATCGCCACGACATCCCCTTGACCTCGCTACCCTAGCTCCGCTGCCCTCTACGCGAGCGCACGCCACCCTTAGCCGTGCCTACACTTGCCACTGCTCTCGATCGCTACTCCCCTCCCTCGTGTTCGATTAATTCGTCGCCATTCCCCCCTTTGCGAGAGCCTCCCCCTTCATCGACTATGACCAAGCCTCTCGAACTCACCACTCTCGCGATTCGATTCCCCTGTTTTCTTTCGGCGTGTTCGGCCATTTTTTTCGAATGAGAGCTCGATTTCGTAAAATCGATTTGGTTTCTGAAGAAAAGGGTGAGCGTGATTTCGAAGGGACAAAAGGAAGAAAGGGTTTTCTACTTGTTTTTGAACAGAAGATGTTTACTATTATTTTAGAGCAGAGCAGAATTTGAATTAAGGTAAGAAGAAAAAGAAGAGCTCGCAGATTTTGTTCGGCCATGTCAATTTTCTTTCTGTTGTTCTGAAATAAAGAGAAGATTCGACTGATATAAAATGTGGAGGAGCGAATTGCGTGCTTCAGTTGGAAAGGAGGGACAAGATATGATGTTTACATGCCACCATCAGTTTGCTACAGTGACAGCAAAAAGTTCTAATGTGAAGTTTATTTGACCAGTCCAATAAAATATATTATATTTAAATTTAAATTTAAATCGCCTTGAATTCATAGCTTAAAATCTTGTCATCCTATTGAGGCATGCCGCTAGGCATTTACAATGTTATACCCCTATTCCGATCGCAATGGAAAAGGTTTCGTGTCCTAGTTCGATCGCATGGAGAAGATAGCTTTTTTGACCTTATTATTATACTGAATTTTCGGTATGATTTCAGCGCGTTTATATATCGTACGCTCACACAACAACTCCAAACATTACGAAAATTGAAATCCAATAATAATTCAGTATTACGGACCCAATGGAACTGATTTCGTCGAAATCCAAGACTATGCCTCGGAAAGCTATTTTTAAATATCAATTTAAACGATATATTTTCAAACCCGAACAAAACACTTTCAAATTCAATTTTAACACTTTTACTATCTTCAGTTCTATCAATATAATTTTTCCAAGCCTTTAAAATATTTTTAACAAGCTCGAAACTCAAGATTAAATATTTTACTCAATCTTCAATTATCGAATAATTATATTGTTCAACAAATTGTTGTATCTACATTCTGAATAGATATATCCAAGTTTTCCATATTCAAACGAATTTAAAATTCAATTTCTATATTTGAAACCATTTAAATATTCCAGATTCAATGCTGAAAAATCCAGGTCATTACATTCCTCCCCCCTTAAAAGAATTTCGTCCCCGAAATTGCTAAGGCAGACGAATGCCTCAACCCATTAACCCATTTAGCGAAAATCCCATATTCAATTTTCTAATCCTTTAGTTCCAACTAAACAATTAGCTTAAATTTATATTTCCAAAGTCCCTTATTTCAGTTCCAATTTGAAATCGTTTTGTTGCGAACAAAAATTTTCTCAAAAATTTTCAAAAATTTTCTAACTCTCAAAATTTTCGAAATTTTTTAGCAAAGTCTCCTTTGTACGGAGGAGCTTTGGAAATTTGACAAGAGATATAAATATATATACATCGACCCACACGGTCGGAAAAAAAACAACGGTTCATATTTCCTAACTTTTTTTACGTAGGCGTGCCTCTATTTAGCGTTTTAAAACAAGCGACTTATTTAGCATTTTGTGCGATCAAATCCAGCCAAACGGCTTTTCGGTACCTGTACTTACTCAATTCAAACATGTAGGTACTAAATATATGAAATTTATTAACATTTCCTTTACTTTCAATAGCTAAACACATGCATTTCATAAGCAACATACACCGGACACTTTCCATGAGCAGTTTATATGATATCAAAACTAATTCAATTGCTTTCATCTAATTCATATGCCATTTCATTCAATTTGTATGGTTTACAATTCAACTTCTTACGTCTAATTTATTTTTAAGCAAAACAAACTCATATTTAATTCAATTGATCTCAAAATCAATTTATTTAATCCCTACCAATTCATAGGATTTTTATTACCTTCGTTTACGTCAAATGACAATTCATTCTATGCAATTTGATGATATCCATGTGAATAAATAATTACTTAAGTTTTATAATCAATTTAAATTGATTCCGACTAAATTTTATTTAATTCCATTCCATTTTAATTCATTCACTACCATTTTATTTAGCTCGACACATTCCATGCTTACATACTACTAACCATTCCCAAATTAATTCAACCCAAGCTTTTATTTAATGGTCTTCCATTCTTACTCGAAGTCGAGCTTCTAATTATTCTTAACTTAAGTTAATTTACTTCAACTTATTCCATTTCATTATTCAAACAGGTTTGATTAAAAACCATTTCATAAAGCTCGCTAACAACCATTTAACAATTCACTTAAGTTAACAACTTAAGTTCATCTGCATTTCCAATTAAATTTCTGATGTAGCTCAAGCTAGAAGAGAAGAGATATGTTGTACACGACTTAAGGAGGAGTTAAATCGTCCACGACTTAAGATATAGGTCGTTCCCGACCTAAGGAGTCACGTGGGGGAGAGATGCGAGTTATGAAGAAGATTTAAGTCGTTTCCGACCTAACTGGAGACCAGAGGGGAAGTTGTACCGAGTTACCGACCTAACTCTAACAGGTTACGACTTAACTTAGTTGGGTCATTGGAAGGTGCCGCTGCTTCAAGAATCTTTAAGTCGGTCATGTATGTAAAGGTGATGTAATAAGTTTTGAGTCGTGTACGTTGAGTTGTGGCCGACATATGATGAGTCGTTAGGTCGTATACCACCTAAGTGTTGATGAGTCTGTATTACTTTCAGTCGTGTGTCTTTAAGTCGTTTGTGATGTTGAGTCGTAATACGGTTGAGGCGCTGTTGTGATTGCTTTGAGTTGTTGTCAGTTGTGTTGTGATAAGTCGTAATTCGGCAAGGAGATAAGCCGTAAGTCGTGAGTCGTTTGTAACTCGTCAGGTTGTGGTTAAGTCGAGCACGACTTAAGTGAGTCGTGAGTCGGGGAAGTGTTAAGTCGGTAGCGGCTTAAGGGTCAGGGTGTGAAACTACTATAAATAGCGAGTGTGTTGTACATTTTAAGGGGGTTGATTTTTGAATAAAATTCTTGTTTGATTGTTGTGTGCTTTCATCTTAAATTGGTAGTTGAGTGTAATCTCCTATCTCCACTTTCGGTCTTTCGAGTGCGCTCGAATCAACGATTGTTGAAGCCGATTCGCGGAATCAAGTGCGCTTGATCAACGCTTGAAGAATTGAAGATCTTCTTTCACGGTATCGTGCGCGATCAACGTGATGAGGATAGCTAGAATTCGGTATCTTCGGATCAATGAATTTGGGCATTTCAGTATCATCAGTCCACCAATTGCTGCATTTCATCGATTTCATTTGTTTTTCGTAATATCCGCTGCGTCAGTTTTGGTATCAGAGCTTGACTTAGCCAATCATAGCTAAGACAAGTCTTGGAGCCAAGGAGTTTGAAGTTTGGTGTTCATCGTGTTCATCTTGAAGTTGCAACAAGTGGAAGCTTTTGATTCATTTCATTTTGGATCAAAGTCCGGGAATTGTTTGAATTTTTGGAAGTGAGTTGAGCCGAGTTGAGTGAAGGCCGTGACTTGTTGTACGAGTTAGTGTTGAAGAGTTTGAAGTTTGCATTTGCATTTTTTGAAGGTAAGCCGTGTATACTTGTGAAAAGTAACCGAACCTTGGTGGAGTTTGTTTGAAGTGTTGAGGCCGAGCCAAGTTAGTGGTTGAGTCGTGACTTGCTTGTGTTGAAGAAATGTTGAAGTGTTTGTGATTATGTAATCATGCCGCCGAGAAAAGCTAATCGTCATCAGAATGTTGAAGCGTTGTATAGAAGAGAAGAAGCCGAGAAAATGAAACAACGCATTAATGAAAAATTTGATGAAGGCATTGGAAAGTTAGAGAAATTGATGAATGATTTGAATCAAAATCAAAGGAGGAGATCACCAATCTCGAACCATGGAGGAAACCGAGTTTCGCCATCGGTTACGGAAGCGAGGAGGGTATCACCGCAATCTTTTAGAGAGAGAAGAGAAACACCAATTTCATCAAGGAGAGATCACCATGACTATGGACATGAAGAGAGACGAACTCCACGAGAGTTTGAGAATGAACCATATCGAGATGAAGAGAGACATAGTAGAAGAGACATGCGTGATCAAAGGGATGTTGATGGTCGAGATCGATATAGATGTACATTTGATTATTGTTAACCCTCAATTTCCTACGACTCAAAAACTGCACGACTCAAACTAATTACGTGGCTTGACAAGTCAAGGATTGGCCGACTCAACGACTTAAGGAAGTGGACGGTCTACGAATCAAGTTATGGACGACCTAACGGTTTAGCGATTTGAAGGACTTGGTGACTTACGACATAAAGAAATCTGTGACTTAACGATTTAAAAGAGAAGGGATGCTTCACGACCTAAGGCATCCACGACTTAAGGTTTCTACGACTTAAGGAAGCCCACGACTCAAGGACAAGATGACTTAACAGTTCAAGAGAGAACACGACTTAAGAAGGAAATGAGTTAACGACTTAAAGTTATCTGCGACTTACGACCTAGCATGTGTCGTGCACGAGTTAAGCAAATGAGGCGCTGCTCCTTACTTAACACAGTGACCTCTTAACTCGTACACGATTCAGGACTTGGGTTATTAACTGAAAGGAACAAGCTTATCAGTTAACACGTACACGACTCATGACCTAGCTTGAGTCGTCCATGACCTAAAGCTACTAGGTGAAGGTTCAATGCCGCATCAAGAGGACCAGTTGACTCATTTGCGACTTAGATGTTGACTCGTGGGCGACCTAGGACTTGTACAAATGAACTTTTGTGAGACCATGGGGCTGGGCCAGTTAAGTCGGCCACGACCTACCATAAGTCAATGACGACTTACGACTCAAAAGGAAAATTTCCCTATAAATACCAACCCACCTTAAGCATGAAGGGGACTTTTGGGCCGATCTCTTTAAGCATCGATACTCTGCTGAATTCTCGACTCACTCGACACTTCAAGTACGAAAGGCATCTCAACTAACTTCGAGAGGAAATCCAACGCAATCTACATGGATTCAAAGAATTCTTCTGCATCAAAGTTCTAGTTGTTTGTCTCATCAGAATTGTAATTGAAGATTGTTGTAAAGTTGTAATCAATTCAGTAATAAAGAGAACTAAAGTGGACGTAGGCTCAAACTAAGCCGAACCACTATAAAAGCTGTTGTCTTTTCTGTTTTCTATGTGACTTTTCTACTTATTTTTAGTTCCCGTGTTCACGGGTGGTGCTTTCTCTCAACTTCAATCTACACCGGGGTGTTAGCATCTGATTTTTACGTTTACATTTTTGGTGCTTTCACTGAGAGTTGAACTCAGGAAACTTCCACTATTGCTCCACGAAGGATTGTTGAAAGGATTTCTTGTAAAACCAGAAGTTTATTGGAAATAATGGCTCCTGGGAGAAAACAAAGTTCTGTAAGATCCAACAATGTTCAAGAGAATATTGCTACCTCTCCTCCTTCAAGTCAAGCAGCTCCAACTGTTGGAGTTACGCGAGCAGAATTGGACGCCGTAGTTTTGGGGCTGAATCAACAATTGAATGCTCAGAATGCGCAGTTGGAAGCCCAGAATGCCCAGAATGCCCTGAACTTGAGTAAGTTGAATGATCTACTTGGGGCAAATCGTCAACCGGTTAATAGTGATGGGAACCCTACTGTGGGAGTTCAGGATGTTGAAGGGAACATTTCTCAAAGAGCCGCAACCCCTGTAGAAAGGACTCCTCCTCAAGCTAGAGGATCAGGGCCACAACCGACCCTCCGTGAACGATTGTCAAGGCAGAATTCAGAGAGAGTGGCTGATGTGTGCCCTCCAGAGCCTCTAAATGATGAAGAGTATTTCTCGGGTATGGTTCGTCAAATCATGAAGGAAAATATGCGAAGAGATGAAGATGAGAAAGAGTGGGATTTTGCTCTAAGCAAAACTCCATTTACTTAAAAGATCTTGAAGGAAGAGTTCCCAAGGAAATTCGTTCCCCCTACTATTCCGGCTTACAAGGGGACGAGTGATCCTAACGAGTTTGTGTATAAGTACGACTGGCATATGACTGGTGCCAGGGCGTCTGATGAAATTAAATGTCGATATTTCCCGGTATATCTCGAAGGTGTGGCTGTATTATGGTTTACAAAGCTGCTAGTCAGGTCCATTGATCAATTCTCCGATTTGACCAGGAAATTCAAGGAGCAATTTCGATTGTATGCTTCTAAAGCAAAGGATATAATGTCACTGTCAAGTCTAGAGCAAAATCCGAGAGAATCTATCAGATCATTTTTAAATCGTTTTAACATAGCATTGGCCGAGGTAGATAATGCTGAGCCACGCATGGTCCTAACATACTTGATGAGGGCAATTGACAAATCGAGTGAATATGGAAAATGGTTGAAAATGAAAGAACCAAACTCACTTGACAAATTCTACAAGAAAGCGGATGAATTCATGCGCTTGGAGAGCCTCCAAACACCGGCTAAGGTGGTATCAGTGGAAGCCGGGAACAATGGTGCTGCCTCGAACAAGAAAGAACCTAACACTCAGAAAAGGGGAAATGATGGTGGAAAGAAATAGGGAGATGCTAAGAAAGGCCGTCCTTTCAATTTCACACCCTTGACCGATACCCCCGAGAACATCTTTTTTGCGACCAAAGATGATGTCAATTATCCGACACCACCTAAAATGAGAGTTGGGATTAGGACGGAAAAAAGTGGAAGGTTCTTCCAGTTCCACAACCATCCTGGCCATGACACCAACGAATGCCGTCAGTTGAAAGAGGTAATTTAACAACTTTTGAAAGAGAACAATCTCCAGCAGTATGTGAAAAGAAATAGAAATGCCCCAACCTCATCGACTCAAGGACAGCAAGTTCCCTCTCACCCTCCTGGTTCAAGTGAGAAGGCCGTAGAGCATGAATCAGAAAGGCCTGTCATCAATATAATAACTGGAGGACCTCACCCAGCAGGCAAAAGCTTGGGCGAGATGGAAAGGTATGCCCGCGCCTTGAGGCATGTACCAGCTGAAGAGAATGTTTTTGTTTTAGAGAATGATGCGCCTTTAAAGCAACAAAAGACTTCCACAGATGATATTGTATTCAGTGCCAGAGATACATTGGGTATCGAGGCTCCTACCATAGATCCTCTGGTCATATCCGCTGGTATTGGCCCGGCTACTGTGAGAAGAGTTCTAGTTGATTGCAGAGCTTCATGCAACATTCTCTTCAAGAAAACCTTTGATTAAATGAAGATTTCAATGGCTGACGTTCAAGCTTCATCACTTAAGATTGCTGGGTTTGCTGGAGAACCCAAACAGCCGATTGGGACCATAGATTTGTTTGCAGAACTCGAAAAGGGACCGAGGAAGGTGGCTCGAAAGCAAACCTTTATAATTATTTAAGAATTCTCTGCCTACAATGCCTTTTTAGGCCGACCAACTCTTGTTGCGTTCAAAGCTGTTCTTGCCCCATGGTGTCTGACTCTAAAATTCACTACAGATAACGAAGTTGGTGTGATTAAGGGAGACAAAGATGCGGGGCGAGAATGTTACTTTGCAGAGTTGCGAGAATCAAGGAAAAGAGAAATGGGAAAAGGTGCGGTGGCTCCAGTCCGCATCAAAGAACCAACCTTGTAGAAATTACAGGGTGGACCCTGCACTGGCGAATGTAGTGGCGCACGAAGAGAGATGGATCCAAGGAAAGCCGGTGCAGGGGAGAATAGGGTAGTACCGGTAGAGGTAACAGTGTCGGTGCCCGTTGACCCAAAGGACCCAAACAAAGTGCTTAATGTGGGTTCACAACTCAACACAATAGTTCAGAATGTTCTGATTTCATTTTTAAAGGCTAATTTGGATGTATTCGCTTGGACTCATGCTGACATGTGTGGAATATCCCCAGAGATTGCAGTACACACTCTGAACATTGATCCAAAGTTTACACCTGTGAAACAGAAGAGAAGAACCCAGGGTCCTGAGAGAACGGCAGCGTTAAAGGAAGAAGTGGATCGGCTCATGGAGAACGGTTTCATCAGAGAAAATTGGGTATCAAATCCAGTGTTGGTGAAAAAGGCTAACAGAAAGTGGAGAGTATGCATTGACTTTTCAAATTTGAACAAAGCCTGCCCCAAAGACCGTTTCCCGCTGCCCAGGATCGATCAGTTGGTGGATGGGACGACAGGGCATGAATTGTTATCATTTATGGATGCATACTCCGGATATAACCAGATTATGATGCATGAGCCAGATCAAGAGGATACAAGCTTCATCACCGATGTTGGACTCTACTGCTACAAGGTTATGCCTTTCGGACTCAAGAATGCAGGGGCAACTTACCAATGGCTTGTTAATGCCATGTTTAAACCATAGATTGGCAAGACAATGGAAGTTTATGTTGATGACATGCTAGTAAAGTCTAAGAAAGCAGTGGACCACATGGATTACTTAGCAGAGATGTTCGCAGTACTCCAAAAGTACAGAATGAAGCTTAATCCCCTCAAATGTTCATTTGGAGTGGAGTCCGGAAAGTTTTTTGGTTCCATTGTGAGCGCTAGGGGTATTGAAGCCAATCCAGCTCAGATCACTGCCCTGAGAGAGGTCAAGGCTCCTAGAACGAAGAAGGAATTGCAAAGTCTCAATGGAAAGGTTGCTGCTTTGAGTCGGTTCATTTCCAAAGCTACTAACAAATGCATTCCATTCTTTGATGCTCTGAAGAAAGGAAGAAAAAACTTTGAGTGGACCCCTGAATGTCAGAAAGCATTTGATTAGTTGTTTCGTCATATGAAAGTGCCTCCGATACTTTCAAAGCCTAACAATGGTGAAGATCTCTTCATATATTTGGCAATTTCGTCTCATGCTCTCAGTGCAGTGTTGGTATGGGAAGACGCAAGGATTCAACGCCCAGTCTATTATATCAGCAAAAGATTCACTGGGGCAGAGATGAACTACTCAAGATTAGAAAAGCTCGCATATTGTTTGTTGATCGCATCAAGAAAATTAAGGCCGTATTTCCAGTCTCATCCCATCAAAGTCCTCACTGATCAACCTCTAAAGCAAGTCCTATTCCGTCCTGAGACTTCGGGCCGTCTTTTGAAATGGAATATTGAACTCAGCCAATATGACATCACTTACCATCCCCGAAAAGCAATCAATGGACAAGCTTTGGCAGATTTCATCGCAGAATGTATGGATAAGGGTGATAGTGAGGAAAAAGTCACTGATAGCGTCCCAATCCAATGGTAATTGTATGTCGATGGTGCAAGGAATGATTACTGTTCCGGAGTAGAGGTTGTCCTTGAAACCCCAGAAAGGCGATCGCTATGTTATGCACTGAGACTAGAATTCCCTTCGACAAACAATGAAGCTGAATATGAAGCTCTCATCACTGGTTTAAGGATCGCTAAAGAACTAAACATCAAGGCATTAGAGATCTTCAGTGATTCTCAACTTATTGTTTGCCAAGTCCGGAAGGAATTTCAAGCTAAAGGAGGGAATCTTCCCGTTTATTTATCAAAAGCCTGGGAGCTCCTTCAAGATTTTGACCGTTATTCAATAAACCATATACCCCGAGAAGAGAACATGAAGGCGGACTCTCTTGCAAAGTATTCGAGTACTGGTGAAGCTCAACTATTGGGATTAGTCCCCGTCGAAGTCTTGTCAGCTCCGAGCACAGATGAAATGGATGTTGATCGGATTATGAATGTATCCCAAGAACACGAATCATGGATGACTCCGATACTTGAATATTTACTCAATGGTTCTTTGCCAGAAAGTTCAAAAGAACGACAGAAGCTGATGAGGAAAGCCTCCAGATATATAGTTCAAGATGGTCGTTTGTACAGACGAGGATTTTCAATGCCATTACTCCGATGTGTGACAAAGGAAGAAGCTAAGACAATTCTGACTGAAGTACACGGAGGGGAATGTGGAGATCATACAGGCGGTCAAACTTTAGCAAAGAAAATCCTCCGTTATGGATACTTTTGGCCAGAAATTAATCAGGATGCTGCTGACTATTCCCGAAAGTGTGACAAATGCCAGAGATTCGCTAAAATTCCTAGAGCACCTTCCACTGAGCTAACACAAATGGTCAGTCCATGGCCGTTTGCTATCTGGGGAATACATCTCATTGGGCCTTTGCCGACTGCCAAATCGGGGATTAAATATGCTATCGTTGCTGTTGATTACTTCACTAAATGGGCTGAAGCCGAACCATTGGCTACTATTACCTCTAAGAAAATGATAAGTTTTGTGACTAAAAATATCATTTGCAGGTATGGTGTGCCTCAGAAGATAATCACAGACAATGGTACTCAGTTTGAAAGTGAGGAGTTCCAAGATTTCTGCAAACGATTCAAGATCGGAAAAAGCTTCTCAGCAGTAGCTCATCCGCAGGCAAACGGGCAAGTGGAAGCAGTAAACAAAATCATCAAATCAACCATCAAAAAGCAGCTGGAAAAAGCAAAAGGTGGGTGGGTCGATAAGTTACCGCTTGCACTATGGGCATATAGAACCATCCACAAAACTGCGACTGGGCATGCTCCGTTTTCATTGGCATACGGATCAGAAGCTATGATTCCAGCGGAAATTGAAGTCCCCTCACACAGAAGGATCCATTTTGATCAAGATGAGAATGAAAAATTGCAATTGGAAGCACTTGACCTCCTTGATGAAAGAAGAGAAGAGGCTAGGCTTAGAATTGCAGCTCACCAGCAAAGAATAGCCAGGCACTTCAATTCCAAAGTTCGTCAGCGTAGCTTTGAAGTTTGGGCTTAGTCCTGAAGAGAATTATGACAGCCACAGGTGTGTTTGGGCCAAACTGGGAAGGGCCATATGTTATAGGCACGAAACTCCTTGATGGCACATTCAAACTCATAACTGTCGAAGGAGAACCAATCCCAAGAGCTTGGAACAGCAATCATTTGCGTCCCTATTTTACTTGAAAGCTTTGCTGAAATGTTGTAAAAGAATTATGAATATATGATTCTTGTATTGAAAGCAATTGTAAAGCAAGTGAATAATGAAAAGCTATAAAGTGGATGTAGGCCCAGTTTTTGGCCGAACCACTATAAATCTTGTGTTCTCTACTATTATAAACTGCTTTGTTTTATTTCGACATATAAAATACGTTAACTGTGTTACTTAAATGTCGATTTAATAATGCAGGCCATAAAAACAAAGCTTACCCATCGCAAGACCAAGCGATCTCCGACATCACCCAGCTAGCAAATGCTAAACCATTCAAAATTTCCATACTCAAATTCTACAAAAGAAGTGCTTCGAACAAAAGTTAGCGATGTGGATGAAAATGGACCATTTCTAACTAACTGCAAATGCTTGTACAAACAAACAACCAGTTAAATAGCCTGTGTCTGCCACCACCAACTCGCTTAACTATGAAGTATATTTCTTTGGATAAGGGAAATTATTGGCAACTAAAAGGGGATGATACTTGCAAAAGACAACGGGGATCTCCAACATGAATAGATGGCAAAGAGACATGGGCGAGCAAGCATCAAACAGCAAAAGACCTCTTCGGAGGCACAAGCCCTCTTCAGAGGCACAACTCTTCGGAGGATAAAGACCTCGAGCGGGCTTAGCCAGAAAAAGAGAGATCTTTCTCGATACAAAGTTGCGGACTGATCGGTCGATACACTCCCGTGAATCCGTCCAACCGAGAGAAAGAAACTCCAAACTTCCAAGCAAAAGCCCTATTCAGAGGCATACGTTTCACCGAGATTGAAATAAAACTTCCAAGTGTTGAAACGTGAAAAGCCCTCTTCGGAGGCCCATTTCACCACAGTTGAAATGCTAAAATACCTCGAGCGGGCTAAACCAGAAAAAGAGAGATCTTTCTCGATACAAAGTTGCGGACTGATCGGTCGATACACTCCCGTGGATCCGTCGAACCGAGAGAAAGAAACTCCAAACTTCCAGGCAAAAACCCTACTCAGAGGCACACATTTCACCGTGATCGGTGATACACTCCCGTGAGATGAAATGTGAAAATACCTCTTCGGAGGCCCACTTCCCAACGAACAGGGAAAAATAAAAGCCTCTCCCAAGGGGCAAAAACAGAAGACCTCTTCCCAGAGGCACAATCACACAAAAAAGACCCCTTCCCAGGGGCACAATCAAACAGAAAAACCTCTTCCCAGAGGTGCAATCAAACAGAAAGACCTCTTCGGAGGCACACGTTTCACCGAGATTGAAATAAAACTTCCAAGTGTTGAAACGTGGAAAGCCCTCCTCGGAGGCAAAATTCTTCGGAGGCACACGTTTCACCGAGATTGAAATAAAACTTCCAAGTTTTGAAACATGTAAAAGCTTTCCTCAGAGGTACAACTTTTCAAAGAAGCATTTCACCAGAAATGCAAAGCAAAGATCAAAAGCCCTCCACCGAGGCGCAATAAAAAAAGAAAGAGAAGAATCCCTCTTCAAAGGCACACTTTAGCTTTCAAAGGAAGACTGGTTCTTCTATTCTTGAAAATACTCTTCCTCAAAAAGAAGTTAAAGTGCCCTTCAGGGGCCCGCTTTACCACATAGGAGAATTCACTTGGTAAAAATGTGTGAAAGCACAAAAGAAAAAGTGATATCTTCGAAGGATGAAGCGTAGAAACTCATATGGGGTGAGCTGTACTCTATTTTGAGCAGAATAGTATTCCTCGAAGTACAGAATAATTATTCTCCAGAAAATAAGAGTGCAAGTCTCCTCAAAGTGTAAAATATTGCAACAAGCTTATGGTATAGGGGCAACATGGTATAGCTACATTGGTAAAAATTACGCTCAAACAACATGCCAAAAGCTCACTGCAATATCATATAAAGAAACTTGTACAAAAATGAATAGTAAATGCATTCTCAAATACAGACAGAAGTTTGTACAAACAAAAAGAATCATTTTATTCAATACTATCAAAATTTTGTATAGGTACAGGTTTCAAAATAAAAAGAAAAAGAAAAGCGGAGGCCGGTGCCCGCAAAATCTCCGGCCAGTGCATGCAAAAAGCAAAAAGTAAAAATAAATCGAAGCAGGACCCCTTACTTCTTCCTGCCACCACCCTTAGAGCCTTCACCTGACTTAATAGGCAGCTTTTCAGGACGGCTTGGGAGAGTCGGGGATGAAGGAGAGAGGGTTACTGCCGGATCAACTTTCGTTTCCTCTTCAGAAACAACAATGTCTTTCCTTCTCTTCTTGGAAGTGGCACGCTTCCTCTTTCTCCTTGAAGAAGACTCGCTTCCCGGAGTAACAAGAGCAGATAATTTTATGTTATCAGAAGTGGTTCGCTCCGGAGACTCATTGCCTTCTCCAAGCCCTTCTTCCTTGTGTTCTTGAGAAGCAATATGATCATCTAAGCCATGAAGAGCCTCTATTTGCTCCTCTTGCGACCCGGGTTGAGAGGCGGATGGAGGAGTGACCTGGAGAGGCGGAGGAGGAATAATTGAAGAAGGAGGTGTCTGAATGATGCTCGACACTTTCTCTACAGAAGAAAAGAAGTTAAAGTCAGTAAAGAGAGGAGATAAAGGCTCATTGAGGTTTAAGAAATAGTCGAGAAGCTCATCGTACTCATGAGAAGAAAATGAGCAGTCTACTTGGGCAAGATTAACAGTAGAGTTAGCTAGAGAAGTCGGCTTCCTGATATCAACCTCATAAGCCTATGCTTCGGCGCTCTCTTCGCCTTCATCTTCACCCTGTGCACTTGTAATCTCAGTTGTAACTTTGACCAGGGATGGAGAATGAGAACTGGAGCCGACAATGTCGATTTCGGCTGAAGGTGAAGGCTGGACTGGAATAGTTGAAGTAGTTTTTCCTAAACGTTCCCCTTCGGCCATCTCGGCTCTTAATTTTGCAAGTTGTTCTTTCCCTTGGCGAGAGCGGCGCGAGCGTCGTCATCCAAGTAATGCTCCTCAAGAGCTGATTCGGCATAGCCAGCACCTTTACCTCCAAGCATGTCAAGTGCGGCCTCCCACACTTCAGCCAGAGTAATTTCATATTTGGGACCTAGGAAGGCGAGGCTACCGCGCCCCAAGACGCTATGTAGGTAGAAGTCAAATAATGTCGAGCTGATGCTGGTCTTCGTTGCCTCGTGAGATTCTTCAACTACAATTTTCCTGGTAACGGCCTCATCACGCTCTCTTTCAGCTTTGGAGAGTTGAAGCTTAAGCATTTCAATCTCCGCCTCTTGAGAGTCGGTTTTCTTCCGAAGCTCTGCAATATCAGCAATATAGCCCTCATTGATTCTTTTTTGCACTTCGAGCCTGTCTTCGGCGTCTTTTTGTCCGGCATGAGCATCTCTCACTTGTTTCTAAAGCACCTCTTCTTTTTGAGTGTAAGAAGTAGAAGAAGTGGCGAGTTCTTCTTTAAGTTTCTCGACCTTCGCCTCAAGCTCTTCATTATAAGTACTGATGCTCCTCATCTCGGTATCATGCTGCTCAAGAACCTTCTGCCATTCAGCTTTGTCATTCTCCATAGTAAGCATGGCCTCGAGATTCGCACGGTTTACCCTTTGAAGCTCGTCAACAAGCTTTTTCCAGTTCGACATCCTTTCAATATCGAGCCTGACGGCATCGAGATTTCGCAGCATGGCAGGCTTGTCAATAGGGACCAAGTGAAGATCGAACCGCACTCCCTTTAGGCACCATTGCGGGAACCGGCTTTGCAGAGTAGCCGGGCCTGATCCAACTTGGAATTTAGGCCTACTGATTATTGTTTGAGTGTCTGTCTTCCCGAGAGCAGGAGAGCCAGAAGGAATGTCAAGTGAGACGGGGGCAGTGACCTTTTCAGCAGTTGTAGAAGCATGCTTTTCGCCGTACCGGGCACGCTTGCTTGGGTCCTCAACTATATGGCTTTTTCCCCGATCATCATGCGACTTTCTCTTGTGAGAATCGTCACCTCTCTGGGAAGAATCATGGTGCTCCTCCCTTTCTTTTCTCTCATAATGCTCTTCTTGAGCCCTTCTCTCCTGAGCCTTTCGAGCGGCTCTCTCTTCATCGTTTTCTCTGTGAACGGGAAGGTAGCGCCTATAATCATATTGACTACCCCTCCCGTAGCGTTGAAAGTCGTCATTGTAAGAGCCGCTGCGTCCTATAGGAGAATCTGAAATAAAAAAAACAAGCCTTAAAAGTCTTCAGAGAAAAGAAGCATAACTTTAGAATCTTCAAAGTACAAAGAGTTAGGGGCATAAAAGTGCCGAAAGATTCTAAGTGTGTGTGATGTGCAAACTACGCGCATCAAACTACGAACCACTCTTTGATTGCGGAGTAATCGTGGGGGTAGTAGTTAACGTCAACTCTTGGGTCGACGGAGCTTATTGGAAAGAAGAAGTCGCTTCCACTACTAAAGGAGAAACCCTAGTAGCAACAGGGTCATCTTTAAAGATCTCCTGTGAGGTGGCAAAGAGGTCGCTCAACCCTTCGAAAGTGTCGTCCCCGCTCTGCCTGACAGGGCTTGTTTTCTCGGCTTCTTCGCTAGACTTCTGTGAACGTTGGGGAGATCCCTGAGGCTCTTCTTCCTCAATGACTGGGGAAAGTGCGGATTTGCCAGACGACCCCGCAACATCGATAGTAGTAGAGCACTTCACCAGAGAAGACTCGGAGGCAGGTTCTTTTGGTATGGGTTCGTCAGAAGAAACTGGGGCGTATAATGCTTTAGGTGGGGAGTCTGGAACCTCATGGGGGTGTGTGGAGCGAGAAGGGTGAAGGAGTCCGAACTGGTAAAGGAATTCGTCGTTCAACAAAAATTTCATATCCCGCTCTTCAATCGGTACAGCTACGAGCCTCTCCAGAGTTGGCTTGTGGCTGGGATCTCTAGAAGGAGGGGGAAGCGCTGTGATGAAAATATGAAGTTAACACTTGGCAATCCGGACTTCACAAAACTCGAAGTATAGAAGAGGTAGAGGTAGATGATCTTACTTCCTTCCCTCCACACAACATAAAACCCCGGGGGGCAGCGAACAAAGAAGAATTGAGTTAAGAACCCATGGGCAGTGTCAGGGAGGCCAACGATCAATTTACGATTTCGGGCGCTTCTCACGACGGTGATAGAAGGATGATCCTTAGTCCTAGTAAAGGAGCATAGGAAGCAAATCTCGTCAAAGCTTGGAAGTCGGTCAAATGTTCTCCTAAATAGCACGCACAACCCCATCAGAATGGCATAGCCATTAGGGTGTAGCTGGAATGGGGAGATAGCTAGTCGACGAAGAAGATTCTTGAGAAAGTTGTTAAAAAGGGGGAATGGCCCCGCTTAGGCACATTTGCCGGTTAACCGCTACAAAGCCAGTAGGCGCCACATCAGCAGTGTCACTTTTCTCAGGAAGAATGGCATCTGCTTCAGCAATGCCAAACTGACCACACAACTGACGAAAAGCTTTGTACGATAAGGTGGTAGGGGCTCTTTCTGGAGGATTGACTAATGGAGCTGGAACAAGAGTGGCCTCTCCGGCCTGGGCTGTTATATCTTCTTGCTGAGAAGTCATTCTACACAAGCAATTGAATATTCAAATATGAAGGTGCACGTTTCCTAAAATGTGTGAAGTGTTGTGTAAAATCAACAAAGCAATAAGCGAATAAAACTGGAATGAAAACTAGCAAGCATTTGTCAATTATGAAGTCCAGGGTTTGTTGATTTATAATATAAAAGAGAAATGTAGATGCAAACAAATCAGTTAAAGATGGAAATGCATTGCATTAATATTTCACTTTAGTTGATTGGTTCACAGCATTTCATAAAGTATGTTTAAGTTGATTACTCTATGTTGACTAATCTGTCATTTGATATGGACAGTCAGTGACAGTATATTATTCCCAATTTTCTGTAAATAATGTATTGAACAGATTGTTAGTTAACACAAGTCAAAAGTGATCTTCGAAAGAATGAAACAAAGTTCAAACAAAGCTTAAAAGTACAAGTGCTAACTCACCAACGACTTAAGAAATTTTTTCTACGGGTTAGGTTGAGTCGTTGGTTCTCTGGCTAACTCATCCGCGACCTAAGTCATTAAGTTAAGATAGGTCGTGTTAATCTTGAGTTGTTGGAACTTTAAGTCGGCTGCGCTCAAAGTAGTAAGTCGGGGAAGATAAAGGAAACTTCAATGCAAAGCAACGAGAAACTCTCAAGTCCTAACTCGGCCACGACTCTTGGCTTAAGTCGTAAGGTATGTTAAGACGGTTCATAATTAAGTCGCTAAAGTTGCTGGATCACACAGAGGTGCCAAATTATACCTAAGGCGATATTCCACTCTCTTTAGCAAACATACCCTCTTACTCCTAACCCGTTAACCATCTAACTCCTAACCCGTTAACCATTTAACTCCTAATCCGTTAACCCAATAACCTCACAATGGATAACCCTAGTTCTACCACACTACTAGGTCTCCTCAAATCATGAATCGTTGCAAGATAGATCGAACCGCCTGCCTTAAGTCCATCAGTATAACAGTATTCGCGAAGGTCAAGGGGGAAAAATCGGTGACAAAGATCGCCGATGATCGGCAATTGGAAAAGAGGCAAAATCTCTTACGCAGTGTGATGATGAGGATTGTAGGAACTTGATTGGTGGCGAGGTAAACTGATTGGATATGTTTCTGGAAGCTTCAAAGGTCAATAATGGCGGAAGTAAACACGGAAACAAGTAGGTGAAGAAGAAGCAACCTAAGCCTTTTATATCTCAAGGCAGAGGAATTTGAACCGGCACACGAGTTAAGATAAGTCGAAGCACACGACTTACGACCTAGGCGTGTACTTCGAGGGGCAAATGTTAACCCTCAATTTCCTACGACTCAAAAACTGCACGACTCAAACAAATTAAATGGCTTAACAAGTCAAGGATTAGCCGACTTAAAGGAGTCAACGACTTAAGGAAGTGGACGGTCTACGACTCAAGTTATGGACGACCTAACGGTTTAGCGAGTTGAAGGACTTGGTGTCTTACGACATAAAGAAATCTGTGACTTAACGGTTTAAAAGAGAAGGGATGCTTCACGACCTAAGGCATCGACGACTTAAGGTTTCTACGACTTAAGGAAGCCCACGACTCAAGGACGGGATGACTTAACGGTTCAAGAGAGAACACGACTTAAGAAGGAAATGAGTTAACGACTTAAAGTTATCTGCGACTTACGACCTAGCATGTGACGTGCACGACTTAAGCAAATGAGGCGCTGCTCCTTACTTAACACAGTGACCTCTTAACTCGTAGACGATTCAGGACTTGGGTTATTATCTGAAAGGAACAAGCTTATCAGTTAACACGTACACGACTCACGACCTAGCTTGAGTCGTCCACGACCTAAAGCTACTGGTGAAGGTTCAATGCCGCATCAAGAGGACCAGTTGACTCATTTGCGACTTAGATGTTGACTCGTGGGCGACTTAGGACTTGTAAAAATGAACTTTTGTGAGACCATGGGGCTGGGCCAGTTAAGTCGGCCATGACCTATTATAAGCCAATGACGACTTACGACTCAAGAGGAAAGTTTCCCTATAAATACCAACCCACGTCAAGCATGAAGGGGACTTTTGGGCCGATCTCTTTAAGCGTCGATACCCTGCTGAATTTTCGACTCACTCGACACTTCAAGTACGAAAGGCATCTCAACTAACTTTGAGAGGAAATCTAACACAATCTACATGGATTCAAAGAATTCTTCTGCATCAAAGTTCTAGTTGTTTGTCTCATCAGAATTGTAATTGAAGATTGTTGTAAAGTTGTAATCAATTCAGTAATAAAGAGAATTAAAGTGGACGTAGGCTCACCCTAAGCCGAACCACTATAAAAGCTGTTGTCTTTTCTGTTTTCTTTGTGACTTTTCTACTTGTTTTTAGTTCCCGTGTTCACGGGTGGTGCTTTCGCTCAACTTCAATCTACACCGGGGTGTTAGCGTCTGATTTTTACGTTAACAATTTTGATGAAGAGGGTGATAGAGCTAGCATTCATTATCGAGATTGAGACCAAGTGCGAAATGTATATCGGAATGTTGAGGATGATCGTCGATGGGAATCGAGTATGAAGATGGAAATTCCAGAATTCAAGGGTGGAATGGCAGCTGAGGAATTTCTTGATTGGTTGTCTAATGTTGAAGAGATCTTTGATTTCAAGGAGGTTCCTGAGCATAGAAGAGTGAAGTTGGTTGCTACTAGGTTGAGGGGGAGAGCTTTAGCATGGTGGCAGCAAACCAAACTTACAAGGGAGAGAATGGGAAAGTCGAAGATTGAATCATGGGAGAAGATGAAGAAGTTGATGAAGGCTACATTTTTACCTTATAACTATCAATCACTCATGTACCAGAGGTTGCAGAATCTGAGGCAAGGGACGAAGACTGTTAATGATTATGCTGATGAATTTTATCAACTGATTGCTCGAAATGATATTATGAAGACAGAGGAACAGCTGACTGCTAGATTTGTTGGAGGGTTGAGGATACAGATTCAAGATATGGTGAATATGTTTGATCCTGATCTGTAACAGAAGCACATAAGAAAGCGTTGGCTTGGGAGAAGCAGGGAAGACGTGGAGGTGGTGTGTTTACTAATTCCAACAATCAAGTGAAGGGTGTTAGTGGAAGCTCAAATGTTCCTAAATCTTTCAGTAAACCAGTTGTGAATGAAGTTGCGAAGATGAAGGTTAACAACAGTTTCAAGTGTTACAATTGTCAGGAAGTGGGTCACAAGAGTAATGAATGTCCGAAGCCGAAGAAACGAGCTATGATTGTTGAAGTTGAAGGTGAGGATGTTAGAGAAGGTTATCCTAGTCCAGTTGAGGAGGATGAATAGGATGTTGCGTCAGGAGATGAAGGATGTAATCTAATGATGAGGAGGTCTTGTTTAATACCGAAGCAAGAAGGAGAAGCTAGTTGATTGAGGAGTAACATCTTTCAGTCAACATGCACTATTTTGGAAAAGGTATGTAAATTTGTGATTGACGCTGGAAGTTGTGACAATATTATTTCTACTGAAGCTGTGAGAAAGCTGAAGTTGAAGACGGAGAAACATCCTAATCCTTACAAGTTAGCGTGGCTGAGAAAAGGAGGAGAGGTGAAGGTGGACAGGCGAGTTCGATTTCCATTTTCTATTGGGAAGAAATATAAAGACGAGATCTGGTGTGATGTGATTGAGATGGATGTTTGTCACTTGCTTTTGGGAAGACCATGGCAATATGATCGAGCAGTGCAGCATGACGGTCGGACCAATAGCTACAGCTTTATGTTTGAAGGTGTTAAGATTATTTTAGTTTCAAAGAAGAGACAGCAGGAAGAGAGTAAATTTGAAGAGATTGAGGAGCTAAGACTTTATTGACTTTGAAGGAATTTATTGAAGAAGTAGAGGAGAGTCCAGAGGTATTTTTGTTGATTGGACATGAAGCCATTGAATCTGTAAACATTCCAGAGGAAGTGAGGACGGTATTGGAAGAATTCAGAGATGTGTTTCCTGAAGAATTACCAACGGAGTTACCACCGTTGAGGGATATTCAACATCAGATTGATCTTATGCTAGGGGCAGTATTACCACACAGGCCACATTATAGGATGAGTACTAAGGAGCATGTGGAACTGAGAAGGCAAGCGGAAGAGCTGTTAGAACAAGGGCGTGTTCAGGAGAGCTTGAGTCCTTGTGCAGTTCCAGCCTTATTGGTGCCAAAGAAAGATGGTTCGTGGAGAATGTGTACGGATAGTCGGCTTTGAACAAGATCACTATGAGATACAGATTTCCTATACCGAGGTTTGATGATTTGATAGATCAGTTGAGTGGAGCTGTTGTGTTTTCAAAGATTGACTTGAAGAGTGGATACCATCAAATTCGTATTAGACCAGGCGATGAATGGAAGACTGCTTTCAAAACCAGAGAAGGTTTATACGAATGGTTGGTTATGCCATTTGGTTTATCGAATGCACCGAGTACTTTTATGAGAATGATGAACCAGATTTTCAGACCATATATTGGGAAGTTTGTGGTAGTAAACTTTGATGATATTTTGATCTAGAGTGGAAGTATGGAAAAGCATGTATAGCATTTGCGTGAAGTACCGTTGATTCTACGACAGGAGAAATTTTATTCTACAATAAAGAAGTGTGTGTTCATGATGCACAGTGTTTTGTTTCTAGGATATGTTCTATCGAAGGAAGGTATTCAAGTAGATGAAAGTAAAGTAGAAGCTGTCAAGAGTTGGCCACAACCCAAGACAATTACTGAAGTGAGAAGTTTTCATGGGTTGGTATCTTTCTATCGAAGGTTCGTTCCACATTTCAACAGTTTAATGGCACCAGTAACCGATTGCATGAAAGGAAAGAAGTTTGAGTGGTCAGAGGAAGCAGGGGTTGCTTTTAAGAAGATCAAAACACTATTAACGACAGCACCAATTCTAGTTTTACCGGATTTTCAGTTGTTGTTTGAGTTACATAATGATGCATCGAAGGTTGGGGTTGGTGGAGTTTTGAGTCAGAAAGGAAGACCAGTTGCTTATTTCAGTGAGAAGCTGTCTGAAGCTAAGTTGAGATATAGCACTTATGATATCGAGTTTTACGCAACTGTTCAAGCCGTGAAGCACTGGAGACATTACCTGTTTCAGAAGGAGTTTGTTCTCTATACGGATCATGAAGCTTTGAAGCATTTGCAAGGGCAGGACAAAATTTCAGCTAGGCACGCTTCATGGGTCGCGTATCTACAACAGTTTACTTTTGCTGTTAAACACAAATCAGGGGTGACGAATCGTGTAGCTAATGCATTAAGTAGGAGGAACCATTTGTTGACAACGATGAAGGTTGAAGTGATAGGATTTGAGCTATTGCCAGAATTAGTTGAAGAGGATCCTTACTTTGCGAAGTTTGTTGAGAAAGTTAAGGATGGGAGTGCTGATGAATTTATGTTGGTGGATGGTTTTCTATTTAAAGGAAATCGATTATGTATAACAGATTGCGGCTTGAGAATGAAAATTGTGAAAGAGTTGCACGAAGAAGGACATGTGGGTAGAGATCGAACATTGCAATTGATTTCTCAGTCTTATTATTGGCCGTCAATGAGAAGGGAAGTTGAAAGGTTTGTGCGTAGATGTCATGATTGTCAGGTTTCGAAAGGGACAGCTACAAATGCAGGATTGTATATGCCATTACCTGTTCCTACAAAACCATGGGTAGACATTAGCATGGATTTCGTGCTGGGATTGCCGAGAACTCAAAGGGGAAATGACTTTATATATGTTGTGGTGGATCGCTTCTCGAAGATGGTACATTTTAGTGCGTGTAAGAAGATGGCGGATGTTGTTCATGTCGCTCGGTTATTTTTCAAGGAGATCTATCGACTTCATGGATTGCCAGAATCTATTGTGTCGGATAGGGATACTCGTTTCCTGAGTCACTTTTGGTTAAGTTTGTCGAAGATGGTGGGAATGAAGTTGAACTTTAGCATTGCTTATCATCCGCAAACAGATGGACAGACAGAAGTTGTTAATAGATCATTGGGAAATTTGTTACGATGTCTTGTGAAAGATAATCTGAGAAGTTAGGACATGAAGTTATGCCAAGCAGAGTTTGCACATAATCATGCGGTTAATAGAATCACAGGTTACAGTCCATTTCAGATTGTATATTCAAGTTTGCCAAAGGGACCGTTGGTTTTAGCAATAATTCCACAACCGAAGGGGACGGTTAAACGAGCTGTAGACTTTGTTGATGAGTTGACTGAATGTCATAAAATCGTTCAGGAGCGATTAGAGAAAGCAAATGAGAAGTATAAGCGAACTGCAGATTTGAAGCGACGAAGTGTTGAATTTAACGAAGGTGATTTGGTTTACGTTGTATTAACCAAGGATCGATTTCCAGTAGGCGCTTATAACAAGCTGAAAGCCAGAAAAATTGGTCCTGTAGAAGTTGTGAAACGGATTAATGAAAATGCTTATAAGTTGAAGCTGTCGGAGGATGTGTACACTTCTGACGTGTTCAATGTTAAGCATCTTGTACCATATTATGGAGATGGACAATCTGATGTGGAAGAATTTACAAATTCGAGGACGAATTTCTCTCAACCAGGGGAGGATGATGTAGCTCAAGCTAGAAGAGAAGAGATAAGTCGTACACGACTTAAGGAGGAGTTAAGTCGTCCACGACTTAAGATGGAAGATATAGGTCGTTCCCGACCTAATGAGTCACGTGGGGGAGAGATGCGAGTTAATGAAGAAGATTTAAGTCGCTTCCGACCTAACTGGAGACCAGAGGGGAAGTTGTACCGAGTTAACGACCTAACTCTAACAGGTTACGACTTAACTTAGTTTGGTCATTGGAAGGTGCCGCTCCTTCAAGAATCTTTAAGTCGGTCATCTATGTAAAGGTGATGTAATAAGTGTTGAGTCGTGTACGTTGAGTCTTGGCCAACATATGATGAGTCGTTAGGTCGTATACGACCTAAGTGTTGATGAGTATGTATTACTTTAAGTCGTGTGTCTTTAAGTCGTTTGTGATGTTGAGTCGTAATACGGTTGAGGCGCTATTGTGATTGCTTTGAGTTGTTGTCAGTTGTGTTGTGATAAGTCGTAAGTCGGCAAGGAGATAAGCCGTAAGTTGTGAGTCGTTTGTAACTCGTCAGGTTGTTGTTAAGTCACGCACGACTTAAGTGAGTCGTGAGTCGGGGAAGTGTTAAGTCGGCAGCGGCTTAAGTGTCAGGGTGTGAAGCTACTATAAATAGCGAGTGTGTTGTACATTTTAAGGGGGTTGATTTTTGAATAAAATTCTTGTTTGATTGCTGTGTGCTTTCATCTTAAATTGGTAGTTGAGTGTAATCTCCTATCTCCACTTTCGGTTATTCGAGTGCGCTCGAATCAACGATTGTTGAAGCCGATTCGCGGAATCAAGTGCGCTTGATCAACGCTTGAAAAATTGAAGATCTTCTTTCACGGTATCATGCGCGATCAACTTGACGAGAATAGCTAGAATTCGGTATCTTCGGATCGACGAATTTGGGCATTTCAGTATCATCAATCCACCAATTGCTGCATTTCATCAATTTCATTTGTTTTTCGTAATATCCGCTGCGTCAATTTCATTCAATTAAATTCAATTAGTGTATTCAGTCAATCTATTTTGAACTTTGTTTCACATTTGCAATTCTCTTCCAACTTATTTTATTAATAACAAGATCATTTCAATTTTATTTCTACTCGCTTGGATTTATTTACAATTTAAACCATCACTATTATAATCCAATTCCATTATTCATTTTCACTTTCAAAATTTTCATTACCAAATTTAAATCCCATTAACATATTCAATGAACTAATTTTTTCCATGTTAGTACACTCCCATCTTACCATTCAATATTTGATTTTTATCTTCAAAAATCACTTTAATAAATTTTCTCGAGTTTAATCTATTTTATAATTCAAATTTGGATTTTTATTTCATTTCGAAATACCAAACAAATTTATTTTGGTCCTTATTTAACTTTTCAAATTCTCATAGGTAACACGCTTTTATTTTCATACTTTCATTCATTTATAATTAAGCACATTCCCACTTCATTTTAACTCAAGATCCCTACTTAACCCAAGCATATTTTTATTTATTCCAATCCAATTCAACTTACTTCCATTTATTTAAGTAAGAATTTTATTTCATTCTATATTATCAATAACTCTCTGAATTCATTTTGATTCAATTCTAATTGCAAAAAATTTAATCCATTTACTTAGCTAAAAAATTTCCATTTTATTCCTTCACCATTATCCAAGTTAAATTTATTTTAACTCTCTCTTTTTTCCCATAATGAATTTTAATTCCAATATTCACATCTCCTATCTTCCTTCCTTATTTTAAAAAAAACATCTCAATTTATAAGCTTATAACCTATCTCATCAGGATTTTCAATTCAAATAAGGATTCAGGATTTTTAACACCCGGCTTTTGGTTTTCAAAACATTTTGAAATCACCATTATCTCAAAATCACACTACCCAAATTTTAAACATATTATCGTTTTTACTCCTGACAAATTTCCTTTGAAAAAAACAAAACTAGTTCTTCTGAATAAATCAATTTGGCAGCAATCCGTCACTTAAAAACTTGAAAATGAACATCGATGATGCTGTAGTCATCACCGAAGTTATTTTCCAGTGACTGAAGTAAGCTCAATGCTATGCCCCTTTCCAAAATTTATTTGAAAAAATTTCCTTTCAAAAATACTTCCAAAATAATAATGCTATTATTTATCTTCAAAATACTTCAAAAAAACACTTCCAAAATCTCCGGGATTTTAAATTTACAGATTTGATTTAAATCAAATTTTAAGTATAATTCATTTCTATAATTTATGCTCATACAAATTTCCATTTGATTATACAAGTCATTCCAACTTTTTTATAATCTTATTTATTTAAGAAATTATCATCCAAACATCTAAGTTATATAACAATTTAAGAAAATATTTCTTTTATATCAAAATATATTCTCGTGTAAAATTATTTCATTTACCCGCTTTTGAAAACAATATTGTGTCGAATTGTTCTATCAAAGTTTTAGAAACTTCTTCGATACAGTTGTCTAGATTGTGCCGATGAAGGTTCATGTGCCACTCAATAAATCAATCAACACAATATAAAACCATTTTTATATCCACTAACAATTACGCGCTCATAACTATTAATACGCTCAAACTAATTCTAGAGTGCCACTGACTCTATCTCTATTGAGTAATCCCCACCAGAGCCAAGGTTCTCGCTTAACCTTTCATATCTGATACCACTTTAACAACCCGCAAACTCGTACCCCTTAAGTCAACACTCTTTTCCAACACATCAACTGAAGGTGAATGGAAATACGAACCGTTAGGGTTAAAGAAGAACGAGATAGAAGAAGAGAAAACAAAACAATAATAGAATCTAACCATTGCAGCGGAATAAAATATAATAGATAATAACTTATCTTTACACAAAAGGAAATCTGTTTATACATTACATCATTAGAGTACACATAACACCCAACTGGATTGTAATCATAACATGTCCTCACAAAACTGAATATACAGCCAGTCACATAGCGGTATATTTTAAAAAAGCAAGTACGGAAGAACATATCGTCACCAAGCTCATCTCCTGAGCTCCACAACATCCTTACATATCGTCATCCAGCTCGTCTCCTGAGCTCCACAACATCCTTTCTCGTAACGGCCCACTAATCTGTAACCCTTGAGTCAACACTATTCTACATCAATCAATTCAAGGTTGTTGATGGGAAAGAATTTCCCCTTTTCCTATACCCGAAATTATTTATTAGAATTTTAAAATCACTTTAATTCTTATCCAGTTCATTCTTAAATTTATTTAAATTCTCTATGATTATTTTTCTTAAAAATTCATTCTTTAATTCTCTTTCAGAAATCCAATTCTATATATTTTGATAACTCAGCGTACCAAAATATATTCAAGCAAACTATTGCATTCAATATTCCAATATAATTCATTACAGAATATCAAATAATCATAACAGAGAATATTAAATAATCTAAATAAATGTTGAGGAATCCAGTTGGATCCCTCCAACCTGTTTCCCTTCATCCACAGATGTTAGCACAATATAGAATACAAATTCCACTTCGAGGTGGAATATCGCCGTATATGCGATTTTAAATATAATATCACCCGCTATTATGCGGCGCACAGGGTCTCATTCGCTATATAATGCGGAAAATCAATCACTCCAATATATACTATATACTACTATATATAATATAGCACATCCAATCAATTCAATCATTCAACCAATTATTTAAATTAACCATTTAAATTTAAATATAACACAGATGAGTCAGATTAACTCACCTTAGATTTTTGTTTGGCAATCCAATTCAATGTCGACCATTATCTCCCAATTTGGGACCTTGTATAAATATTTTTACAGTTTATTAATATTCAAAAAACGAAAAATCAATTTCCTTAATATATTGATAAATTGGTTAATTTAAAATGTATATTTATTTTCCTTTAAAACTTCACAAAATAATCTATATCTGATTTTTATTAATTACGAATCAATCGAACAATTAAATTTCTAGTGGATAATTTTCAATTAACCAATGATTTCATTTTAAACTAATAAATTTGATTTTTAAACTAACTTCCTTTTTAAATAGTCTTTGGTAACTAAAATAATTAACAAGTTAATCACCATGTATATACATACATGGAAATTGATGGTTAGTTTAAAGTATATTTTTCTTAAATCCATATATGTATCAAACCCGGTTAGTATCTATAAGCGAAGAAAGATATCTTTGTGTATATATACACACACACATATACATAGCCATTTCAATTATTAAAAAAACAGTTATTAACCCTTGCTGAAATTTCTAATAAGTGAAATAATGATCTCTATTTAAATTTGAAGATTCAAACTTGAATAATCATTGTATTTAAAATGATTTAAGGATTAAATTACCTTAATTCGACTGGAAGACAAAATCAACAGCTCTACACAAAAGCTACAAAGGAGATCGCCGACACTGTTGCTTACCCTACCCCTGGACAGCGTCGCCACCTCCTCCCAGGCTTGCGTGAACTTCAACCTACCATTGCTTCGCCTCCGTGAAGCAAACACAAGCTCGGGCTCAAAAAGACGAAGCCCACCCAATTAACTAGAACCCTAAATCGACGATCCCTCGCAAATCTCAGTCCAAAGCCGCCTTCTCCATCATCACAATTCGCCAACGACCCCGTTAGTCTACCACTTATCCTCCTTACTACAATTGAAACACCACCTCCTCCAACTGAACGCGGCCCAAACACTAGAGAGGAGCGCCGATTACTCGTCGATTGCTTTGAATTGGCTTCGTGAATTTGAACGTCGAAGAGATGTTCCATCATCATTTTCCAAATAGAACGAGTATACTTTTTAATCGGGATCCTTCTTTATAAGCGACTGAAGAACTGAAGAGAAGAAAGACGTGATTGATTTTGTATTTCAGTCGCCATTCTTTTTTTTTCTTTTCTTCATGGAATTTCGATATGGGTTTCAAAATAACCGACAGATTACATAAAAAAAGGGAAGCGTGCTCTGAAATGTTGCGTGTTGAGTAGGAAGAAGGAGACAGGATTTGTCGGTTAGGCTTGCATAGGTATTGGATAGGGTGGCTAAGATGAAGAGTGGTTGCTGATGGGAAAGAATTTCAGCTGAAGTTGACTAAGCAATATAAATTTTATATAGTAATTTAAATTCAAATTGTCCCGATAAATGCAACTTAAAATTTTGAACTCCTATCGAGGAGTGCCGCTAGGCATTTATAATGTTAAATCCCTATTTCAAACACAATGGCAAAGGTTTCGAGTCCTAATTCGATCGTATGGAGAAGATAGCTGTTTTGCACTCAGTCATTATATTAAATTTTTGATATAAATTCAGTGTGTTTATATATTTTACGCTCACAAAACAATTCCAAACACTACGAAAATGGAAATTCAATAATAATATAATGTTACGGATCCAATGGAACTGGTTTCATCGAATTCCAAGACTCTGCCTCGGAAGGCTGTTTTTAAATATCGATTTAAATGATATATTTTCAAAACTTAACAAAACACTTCCAAATTTAATTTTAACACTTTTACTATCTTCAGTACTATCAATATAAATTTTACAAGCCTTCCAATTATTTTTAACAGGCTTAAAATCCGGATTCAACATTTACCCAACTTCAAATTATTTAATTTAATAATTAAATTACCTAATAAATGGTGATATTTCAATTCAACTTAAAAATCAACCTTTAAACATTTAAAATCAATTTAATATTCTGATTTCAAACATTCGAAAATTCCGGATCGTCACATTCCCCCCTTAAAAGAATTTCGTCCCCGAAATTGCTAGTTAAGCAGAATGATCCAATACCCATTACTAGTTTTCTAAAACCAAACAGTTTTATCAACTTGCCATAGCATATCCTTTATCGAAGACCCACTATTACTTCAACCAACTTCCCAAAACCTTCCATAGTTTCCGACAACATTATTTACTTTTTTTATTCAAATTCAAATTTAAATGATCAAAACTTGCTCAAAAAATTCTAACTCTCTAAATTTCCAAAATTTTTGCCAGTGTCTCCTTTGCTCGGCAGCTCGGTACAACTACAAAATGCCTCTACGGGCTCCCAAATTCCAAAAGAAAACAAAAGGCCAAGTGGCTAGATCAAAAACCCAATCAAATTTCATATAGAAATTTAAACATATACTTTTTATCGAGAAATTCAAATTTATCTTCTAAAATCAAAAATCCCAATTTTCCCACTTGCTTTTTAATCCCAATTTTCCCACTATCGTCCACCTGACTTCCTAGTATGGACTCAGATCTGGTTTCTTGATTAGAAACCGTCATTCTCCTTGCATAGTCATAACTATGATAGAGAATTTCCAGAATGAATCAAAATCCATATCCAGGGCTCGCCGTCGAAAATCGAGTGAAAAATCCTAACTCGGATCGGTATAACTCTCTTGAAATTCTATGCTCGAATCTGGATCAAATTGCTATGCGAGTAAAATAATATACGTACATCCTACGCATTTATCTCAATTGATTATCAACTATATCAATACTCTTCTTATTCATATTTAATTGATTTCGATTCACTTATCAATGCTTATCATTTTGCATATTTTTATTAAATCTTCACTCAAATGCTTATTCAATATATTTTCCCAACACCCATATTACTTAAGAATCTCACCAATTCTTCTTAAGTTCACTATATGTGTTTTATACGCTTCTTATATTTATTTTCACTTCACCACTTTAGTTTATATCTATTCCTATTCAAATTGGTTCTCCCATTTCCATATGAATTCAATTTTCTTCAACTCTGAATATTGAATTTTGTCTTCCATTTAAAACTGATTCATATTATTGTAAATTAGTTTCATCCATTAATTTATTTCAATTTCCAATTTGAAATCGTTTTATCGCTAACAAAAATTTCCCAAAAATTTTCCAACTGCCAAAATTTTCGTAATTTTTTGGCAGAGTCTCCTTTGTATGGAGGAGCTTTTGTAATTTAACAAGAGATATAAATATACATACATCGACCCACCCGGTCGGAAAAACAAAAACAGTTCATATTTCCTATTTTTATTGCATAGGCATACCTTTATTTCGCATTTTTAAGCAAGCTGCTTATCATTTTAGCAACCCGCGCGACCAAAATCCAGCAAAACAGTCATCCGGTACCTGTACTTACTCAATTTGAATATGTAAGTGCCATATATAGGAAATTTATTTACATTTCACCCAATTTCAATAGCTAACACATGGATTTCACAAATCATACCTACCAAACAGCACTTAAAAGTAATTAATATGGTTCCAATCACCAATTCAATTGCTTTCACTCTCTTTTCTTACCCTTGCATTCACTTTAAATGATGTACAACTCACTTACTTACCTTCAATTCATTTATAATTCCAAACAACTCATATTCGTATCAATTTATTCCAAAATTCAATTATATTTGATTCCACAAATTTATAGAATTTTATTAAATCTTGTTTACATCAAACGACAATAATTTCTATGCAATTTCGATGATATTTACCTAATGGCATATCCATTTTAGTTTTTAACTACTTCCAATCTATTCCAACTCAATTTTCATTTAATTCATTTCCATTTTAACTTACATTGTATTTTATTTCGTATTTGTATCTAATTTTATCTAGCTCAACATATTTCATGCTTCTATATTACTAACCATTTCCAAATTAAATTCCATTCCATTTAATTCAATATTTGACGTTTTAACCTTCCAAAAATAACTTAACATAATTTTCTTGAATCCAATCTATTTTATAATTCAAGATTTGGATTTTTATTCATTTTTTAATATTCAAAACATTTTTATTTTGGCTTATTTATTTTACTTTTAAGTTTTATAAGTTACAACTTATCTATATCCATACTTTCATCCATTACAAGGAATCCCGATCACATTTTACTTTTTAATTCGGGATTATACGTTTAATTTAGCCAAGTATATCTTTTTATTCAAATTTTTAACTTTTATAAACCTTCCCACTTATTTTAATCTAACTCTTCTTAAGTTAAACTTCTATTTTAAACAAATTTCAAACTTATAAAGTTACCAAATTTATTCTTTACGCATTTCAAACCAACGCCAGAGTTTAAACCATTACTAAAATGTTCAACGCTCGATTTTAATATATATATATATATATAAATTAAACTATCCCTTTTTATTTTCAAAATTAAAGCCAATTTCGCAAACAAACATTAATCCAAAACATCCAGGTAGCAATCCCCTCTTGGAAACTCGAAAATGAACACAAATGATGTCGCGATCATCATCGGAATTATTTCCCAGCAACCGAAATGAGTTCAATGCTTTTATCACTTTAAAATCCCCCTCAACTATTCCAAACTCTCCAGAGTTCAAATCCAATTCAAAAAAAAATTTCCCGAAATTCCCAATTCGAAATCCGTCCAAAACATTACTCTTGAACTTTCATTACAATTTATATCCAAATATTTCTCTGAATTTTTTTATTTTGTTAATGAATTTATTCCTTAACCTTTGGTTAAAATTTTAATTCTTTATTCGACTTTCACTTAACAATGATAATAATTTAATATCATCATCTTCTAACAACCAAGCAACCATATATTACCGTAATAATTTACGGAAAATTATTTCTTTTATATACAAAAATAATTTGGGTAAAATTATTTCATTTACCCTATTTTAAAACAATACTATGTTGAACTATTCTGTACAAGGGTTTAGAGATCCCTATGAATAACGTTAATTACTCGTATTGACCAGAATCCATAAACTACTCAATAAACCAATCAACACAATATAAAATCATTTTATATTCACTAACAAATATGCGCTCGTATCTATTAATATATTCAAACTCAATCTAGAGTACTATGGACTCTATTTCAATGAGTGATCCCCACCAGAGCTAAGGTTATCACCAGCTCTAATACCACTGTAATGGCCCACTAATCCGTACCCCTTGAGTCAACACTATTCTGCATCAATCAACTCAAGGCGAACAGAAATACGAACCATTTGGGTTAAAGAAGAAGAGATAGAAGGAGAAAATAGAAAACAACATTAGAATCTAACCATTGCAGCAGAATAAAATATAATAGATAATACTAATCTTTACACAAAAGCAAATA
Source organism: Allium cepa (assembly GCA_030765085.1). Lineage (NCBI taxonomy): Eukaryota > Viridiplantae > Streptophyta > Magnoliopsida > Asparagales > Amaryllidaceae > Allium > Allium cepa. The sequence goes on along the minus strand of CM060945.1, from coordinate 600,545,160 downwards.
TATCTGTCATTACATTACATCATCAGAGTATACATAACATACAGCTGGACAGTAATCATAACCAGTCCTCACAATCTGAATATACAGCTAATCAACACAGCGGAATATCTAAAACAAGTACGGGAGTACGTATCGCCATCCAGCTCCACAACATCCTTTCCTGTAATCTGTAATACTCGGTCTAACCCGAGCATTATAGTTAAAAAATACTCGAGTCAGTCTAGAAAACCAGTGTGAGAAAATCACACTCAATTTGATTATTAAAATTCCAAAATTCTCTTGAAACAAAGGCATCTCGTAAGACCACGCCACAAATAAACATGTCGGGTTTTTACCTTACGATGGCTAAAACACTTTTTATTAAATTTCTCTGATATTATAGTAGTATTTATAGAAAGTAAAATAGAATCTAGCTGAAATGCTTGCATCTCACGTTTCAGCAATTATTGGGCATAATCAAAACCGTACGGGCGCGTAGGGAAAATGGATTTCCAACTAATGACTAGGCACAGGGGTACTATCTGTCATGGTACCTGGTCTAGATTAGCATACCGAGGATCACCCTGACCCCCACAACCGGGACTACCCCTTACTGGATAATCCCTAGTAAGATCACCCCACGGTTGGGATCAGCAACAGCACCACTAAGCCAAATAAAAAGAGACATCTAGACCGGGATGACCTCACCTAATGGGCTCTACCCACCAAGCCTTGCTGCTTAACCCATGATTTTCATTCATTCCCGGTTGACGAGGCTCGAGGCTAAGCGTTACCATTTAGAAAATATCCCTTAGTATGCTCATCGCCCACCTGACGATGTTCTGAAAGCATCCATCCATACAAGTCCATCCCGGGTTCGAACGGAACCAAAGGCACTACTCCTACTACATCCATTTTGTAATCATTCTCAGGATTAGTAGCAACTAGCCCTTGCACTCGAAACGATTAGCGCATTGTCCAATATTGATAGTTCGTTTTGTAACTATCAATTAACATTCACAAACAACCATCAAACAATAGATAATTTCTCCAAATTGTTTATTAATCTCAAAATATCTTTACATGATATATTTCCATTTTCAAACCTTTTGAAAATAGTTTTCAAACCACACTTTTCTCATGAGATAAATTTCCAAATATTTATTTCCACTGAAAGCACCAAGCACAAAAACTCAAGATTTTTAAATTAATTTAAAACGCTTTATTATGAAATATACTTTAAAACATTTAAATTGAGAACTACTTCAATACTTTATTAAAACTAAATACTTTAAGAATATTTAAAATGAGGTTACTTTATAAAATATAAAACTAGATTTCCTCCTTTTAAATCAAAATACCAAGTCCTTTTTAAATAATTACTACGGTAATAGATTTGAAAAATACTTACTTTAGAGTTTAAATATTTTAGAAATAAGAAATTTTTCAAAACATGCTTTTTAAAACAACATTAAAACTTTTAACTTATATTTAAAAATATACTTTGAAAACGTACTTGGCTATCCAGGGAAATATGCTTCTCTTCACGTCCTTTAAAAATAAATCACTATTTAATTGATATATCGCTTCGCTTTTATAAATCCAGTTTATAAATTTCACAGTCACATTCTCCTTTAAATTTCCAATTTCAAACACTTAAATCAATTTCAAATTGATTTCTAATTTACTCCATTTTGAAATAAATTCTTTTACTTACTCATTTATTTCAAAAACCCATTAACTTTAGATTTTATTTCTCCATTTCGATTTAAAATCTTTTAACTGAAACATACCAATTTCTGATTTCCAAAATTCCTTCTTTATCCTTTTAAATAAATTAAAACCTTGAATTTTAAAGTAAATTCTTTATTCCTTTAAATAATATCACTTAAGTTTTATAATTCATTATTTTCTGTTTATTCGAAATCCCTTTTTCCCACACCCGAAATTATTTATTAGAATTTTAAAATCACTTTAATTCTTATCTAGTTCATTCTTAAATTTATTTAAATTCTCTATGATTATTTTTCTTAAAAATTCACTCTTTTATTTTCTTTCAAAAATCCAATTCTATATATTTTGATAACTCAGCATATATTTTGATAATTCATCATACCGAAATATATTCAAGTAGATTATAGCATTCGATATTCCAATATAATTCATCACAGAATATCAAATAATCCTAACAGAGAATACTAAATAATCTAAATAAATGTTGAGGAATCCAGTTGGATCCCTCGAACCTATTTCACTGCATCCACAGATGTTAGCACAATATAAAATACCAATTCCACTTCGAGGTGGAATATCGTGCTATATGGGATTTCAAATATAATATCACCCACTATTATGCGGCGCATAGGGTCTCAACCGTTATATAATGCGGGAAATCAATCACTCCAATATATACTATATACTACTATATATAATACAACACATCAAATCAATTCAATCATTCAACCAATTATTTAAATTAACTATTTGAATTTAAATAAAACCAAGATGTGTGAGATTAACTCACCTTGGATTTTTATTTGGAAATCCAATTCCATCTCGACCATTATCTCCCAATTTTGGACCTTGTATAAATATTTATACAATTTATTAATATTTGAAAAAAAGGCAAAATCATTTCCTTAACATATTGATAAATTGGTAAATTTAAAATGTATATTTATTTTCCTTTAAAACTTCACAAAATAATTTATATCTGATTTTTATTAATTTCGAATCAATCGAACAATTAAATTCTAGTGGATAATTTTCAATTAACCAATGATTTCATTTTAAACTAATAAATTTGATTTTTAAACTAACTTCCTTTTTAAATAATCTTTGGTAACTAAAATATTTAACAAGTTAATCACCAATATATATACATACATGGAAATTGATGGTTACGTTAAAGTATATTTTTCTTAAATCCATATATGTATCAAACCCGGTTAGTATCTATAAGTAAAGAAAGACATCTTTTTATATATATATATATACGTAACCATAGCCGTTTCAATTTTTTAAAAAAAGAGTTTTTAACCCTTGTTGAAATTTCTAATAAGTTAAATAATGAACTCTATTTAAATTTGAAGATTCAAACTTGAATAATCATTGTATTTAAAATGTTTTAAGGGTTATATTACTTTAATTCGACTGGACGCCAAAATCAATAGCTCTGAACAAAAGCTACAAACGAGATCGCGAACCCTACTTCTTACCCTACCATGGACAGCGTCGCCACCTCCTCCCAAGCTTGCGTGAACTTCAACCTACCACTGTTTCGCCTCCGCGAGGCAAACACAAGCTCGGGCTCAAACAGACAAAGCCCACCCAATTAACTACAACCTTAAATCGACGATCCCTCATAAATCTCAGTCCAAAGCCACCTTCCCCATCATCACAATTTGCCAGCGAACTCGCTACTCTACCACTCATCCTCCTTACTACATCGAATCGCCACCTCCTCCAACTAAACGCGGCCCAAACCCTAGAGAGGAGCGTCGATTACTCGTCGATTGCTTTGAATTGGCTTCGTGAATTTGAACGTCGAAGAGATGTTCCATCATCATTTTTCGAATCGAATGAGTATAATTTTCGATCGCAATCCTTCTTTATAAGCGACTGAAGAATTGAAGAGAAGAAAGACACGATTGATTTTTTATTTCAATCGCCATTCTTCGTTTTCTTTTCTTCGTGGAATTTCGGCATGGGTTTTAAAATACTCGGTAGATTATATAAAAAAGGGAAGCATGCTCTGAAATGTTGCGTGTTGAGTAGGAAGAAGAAGACAGGATTTGTTAGCTAGGCATGCATAGGTATTGGATAGGGTGGTTGAGATGAAGAGTGGTGCATGATGGGAAAGAATTTCAGCTGGAGTTGACTAAGCAACATAAATTTTTATATATTAATTTAAATTCAAATTATCCCGATAAATGCAGCTTAAAATTTCAAATTCCTATCGAGGCGTGTTGCTAGGCGTTTATAATGTTAAATCCCTATTTCGAACACAATGGCAAAGGTTTCGAGTCCTAATAAAATCGTATGGAGAAGATAGCTTTTTTGGACTCAGTCATTATATTAAATTTTCCATATAAATTTGGCGCGTTTATATATCGTACGCTCACAAAACAATTCCAAACATTACGAAAATTGAAATCCGATAATAATATAATATTACGGATCCAATGGAACTAGTTCCGTCGAATTCCGAGACTATGCCTTGGAATGCTGTTTTTAAATATCGATTTAAATGATATATTTTCAAAACTTAACAAAACACTTCCAAATTTAATTTTAACACTTTTACTATCTTCAGTAATATCAATATAAATTTTACAAGCCTTCAAATTATTTTTAACAGGCTTAAACTCCAGTTTCAACATTTTACCCAACTTCAAATTATTTAATTTAACAATTAAATTACACAATAAATGGTGATATTTGAATTCAAGTTAAAAATTAACCTTTGAACATTTAAAATCAATTAAATATTCTGATTACAAACATCCAAAAATTCCAAGTTGTCACTTTTCATGTAATCAATAATAATCGGCCTGACCCAAGCATTATAAATGAATAACACCCGAGTCAGTCTGGAAATCCAGCGTGAGAAAACACACTCAACTTGGATTATTAAATTTTTTAAAAATCCTTTGAAATCAAAAGCATCTCATAAGACCATGCCACAAATAAACATGTCGGGTTTTTACCTTACGATAGCTAAAACATTTTTTTATCAAAATCTTCTGATATTATAGTAGTGTCTATATACAAATACTTATTAAAATAGCTGAAATTGTTACATGATTAAATTGCAGCATATTATCCACATAGTGGGTTCCACAAACAAAAACCGTAAAAGGCACATAAGGAGAATTGATTTCCAACTAATGACTAGGCATTGGGGTACCACCCATCACAGTACGTGGCCTAGATCGCCGTACCGAGGATCCCTCCCAGTCCCCTGCAGCACAAGACCGGAACTACCCTTTACTGGGTAATATCGAGCAAGATCGCCCCGCGGTTGGGATCAGCAACTGCCCACTAAGCCGAATAAAGAGGGACATCTAGATAGGCATGACCTTACCATAGTGGGTGCTATCCACTTAGCCTTGCTGCATATCCCCTGATTTTCAGTCATTCTCGGTTGATGAGGCTCGAGGCTAAGCGTTACTGTTTTAGAACATATCACTTAGAATGCCCGCCGTGCACCTGACGATGTTCCGAAAGCATTCATCCATACAAGTCCCTCCTAGATTCGAACGAAACTGAAGGCACTACTCCTACTACATCCATTTTGGAATTACCCTTAGGATTAGTAACGACTAGCCCTTGCACTTCACTGCTACATCTTCGACTCCGAACTCGTTTTTCCCACGAAAACATTCAAACCGGATCGAATTGGTTTTCAGTAAATAAATCCCGATCCCGGTCTCTTCGAAACGATCAACGCATTGGCCAATATTGATAGTCAGTTATTTAACTATCAATTAACATTCTCAAATAACCATTAAACAATAAATAATCTCCCAAATTATTTACTAATCTCAAAATATCTTCGCAAGATATATTTCCACTTTCAACCCTTTTGTAAACAGTTTTCAAACCATCTTCCTTTTTACGGAATAAATTCCCGAAACGTTTTCTATTTCCAGTGAAAATAACCAAGTCCAAATACATTACATTTTAAAGCAATTTAAAACACTCTATTATAAAATATTCTTTAACACATTTAAATTAAAAATTACTTTAATACTTACTCAAAATATATACTTTAAGAATATTTAAAATAAAACTACTTTGTACAATGTAAAACTAAATTTCTAACTTTTAAAACATAATACTAAGCCACCTTTAAATAATTACCGCTATAAAAGATAAAACAAATACTTACTTTAGAATTTAGACATGTAGGAATAATAAGTTTTCTAAACATACGGTTAAACAACTTAACACTTTTTACATATACTTGAAAATTGTTTTGAAATCGTAATTGGCTATTCAGGGAAATACACTTCTCTTTCACATTTTTTAAAAATAAATCACTATTTATTCTTAAACAAATTTACCCATTCATTTAATAAATTCCCACCGTGAATTTATTTTTCCAAATATCCACTAATACATTACTTCATTTTTATGAACCCAATTTATAAATTTCTTAGTCCCATCCTTCTTAAAATTCCAATTTCAAACACTTAAATCAGTTTTCAAATTGACTTCCAAATAACTCCATTTTGAAATAATTTCCTTTACCTACTCATTTATTTCAAAACCCATTAACTTCAGATTTTTAATTCTTACTTATGATTCATAATCTTTTAACTGAAAATACAAATTTCACATTTCCTAAATTCCTTCTTTACCCTTTTCAAATAAATTTAAACCTTTAATTTTAAAGTAAATTCTTTATTACTTTAAATAATATCACTTAAGTTTAAAAATTCATTATTACCATGTTTATTCAGTATCCCTTTTTTCATATTCGGAACTTATTTACTAGAATTTTAAAATCACTTTCATTCTTTTTCAATTCATTCTTCAGTTTATCCCGAATTTTCAATATACAAATTCTGTCTTTTAAATTGTCTTTTCAAAAATCCAATTTATATATTTTTGGTAACTCAGTGCACCTAAATATTTTGTATCAAACATAGCATCCAACAATTCTGTTACTAATATAATTTATCATAGATTAGCAATAACCAAATTATAGAACATTAAAACATTCCAAATAAATTTGAGGAATCCCGTTGGATCCCTCCAACCTGTTTCCCTGCATCCGCAGACCTTAGCACAATATAAAATACTAATTCCACTTCGAGCTGGAATATCGCGGTATATGGGTTTATATAATATCATCCACTATTATGCGGCGCATATGGTCTCATCCACTATATAATGTGGAAAATCAATCACTCCAATATATATTATATACTACTACATATAATATAGCACATCAAGTCAATTCAATGATTCAACCAGTTATTTAAATTTAACCATTTAAATTTAAATAGAAATCCAGAAGAGTGAGATTAACTCATCATTTATTTTGCTGTTTGCAATCCATTCCAAACGGGCTTGTTTCCATGGTTTAAAACCTTGTATAAACATTATACAATTTATTAATATTCAGATAGAACCATCTTATTATCTTCCTGTAAAAAAGAGAATTATTTTAATACTCAATTTCCATGTAATAAATTCAATTGACTAATGATTTTAATTTAACTATTAATTCCCCTTTGAAACTACATATACATAGATAAAAATAAATTGTATATTTTGAAAAATTTATTTTTAGAAGTTTCTCAAGCATTTTAAAATCCCAATATATTTCAATCTCTTTTCATTTCTTTTGAAATCATATACATATACATATAAAAAAAATTAATCTGTATAGATTCAAAAATCCAATCTTTATAAAAATCGCTATATTTTCAAAAATCTATAATCATTATTATGTTTTGTTATATATAAAATAAAATGTGTGTGTGCGTGCGTATTTATATTAATATTATAATTTTCTTTACTGTATATATAAATACCTCTGTTAATATAAATCTATAAATTGAAAAATAGATATTAAATATACCTTACTGAAAATTACTTCCATATCTGCATTTAATTTTTTTCTTTTTTGTATACTTATATAAATTGAAAATAATCTGCATACATTTACAAAAAGAGAAGCCATACCATCGCCGAATCTTACCGTACCCCATCACCATGACATCCCCTTGACCTCGCAGCCCTAGCTCCGCTGCCCTCTACGTGAGCGCACGCGACCCTTAGCCATGCCTTCCCTTGCCACTGCTCTCGATCGCTACTCCTCTCCCTCGTTTTCGATTAACTCGTCGCCATTCCCCCCTTCGTGAGAGCCTCCGCCTTCATTGATTACGGCCTAGCCTCTCGAACTCACCACTCTCGCGATTCGATTCCCCTCTTTTCTTTTTGCATGTTCGACAATTTTTTGGATAAGAGCTTGATTTCGTAAAATCGATTTGGTTTCTAAAGAAAAGGGTGAGCGTGATTTCGAAGGGACAAAGGAAGAAAGGGCTTGCTCCGTGTTTTTGAACAGAAGATGTTTACTATTTTTTTAGCGCTGAATGGAATTTGAATTAACGTAAGACGAAAAAGAAGAGCTCGCGAATTTTGTTCGGCCATGCCAATTTTCTTTCTTTTGTTCTGAAATAAAGAGAAGACTCCGCTGATATAAAATGTGGAGGAGGGTATTACGTGCTTCAGTTGGAAAGGGGGGACAAGATATGATGCTTACGTGCCACCATCAGTTTTCTACAGTGACAACATAAAGCTCTGATGTGAAGTTTATTTGGCCAGTCCAATAAAATACATTATATTTATATTTAAATTGCCTTTCGTAGCTTAAAATCTTGTCATCCTATTGAGGCAAGCCGCAAGGCATTTATAATGTTATACCCCTATTTCGAACACAATGGAAAAGGTTTCGTGTCCTAATTCGATCATATGGAGGAGATAGCTTTTTGGACCTTATTATTATACTGAATTTTCGATATGATTTCGGCGCGTTTATATATCGTACACTCAGAAACAACTCCAAACATTACGAAAATTGAATTCCGATAATAATACAATATTACGGACCCAATGGAACTGATTTCGTCGAAATCCGAGATTATGCATCGGAAGGCTATTGTTAACATTTAAAATTGAACGCTAACACCCCGGTGTAAGTAGAGATTAAGTGAAAGCACCACCCGTCAATACGAGAATTAGAAGTAAGTAGAAAAGTCACAGAGAAAGCAGTATAAAGACAACAGTTTCATAGTGGTTCGGCTTCAAGTAAAGCCTACGTCCACTTTATTCTTCTTTATTTGTGAATCAATTACAACTTTACAACAATCTTCAATTACAACAATGATAAGACAAATAGCTAGAACTCCGACGTAGAAGAATTCTATGGATCCATGTCGAATGTGTTAGATTTCCTCTTGAAGTTCGTTGAGATGTCTTTCGTGTTTGAAGTGTCGAGTGAGTCGAGAATTCAGCAGAGTATCGACGTTCCCAAAAATGAGCCAAAAGATCTTCTTTCAGTTGGAGTAGGCGTGGTATTTATAGAGAGTTTTCTGAATTAGCTCGTAGGTCGTGAGCGACCTAGTGGGAGCGGTTTATGGCTTAACTATGGTGTAGTTAATCACTTCAAACAATCTAGCAAGTCATAGGTCGTGATCGATCTAGGGAGGAAGCGACATAAGGAGTTGCTTCGGTATTGTTTAGGTCGTGAGAGACTTAGGGGAGGATGGTTGGCGACTTAGGGTTGGAAGCGGCCTATAAGCAAGCGGCTTCATTCTGTGATAACTCACTAGGTCGCTGGGTCTTTTAGGTCGCTAGGTCGCTTAGCTACTAGGTCGCTAGGTCGCTTTAGTCATTAGGTCGTTAGGCCGTTAATCTCTTGTACCTTTAGACTTTTAAGTCGCGAAGCCTCTTTGTTGAAACATGTTGTTGCCCTGTGTTGATGATTAGGTCGTTGATAAGCTTACGTCGCTAGGTCGCGATATCTTTAGGTCGCTAGGTCGTTCATACTTTAATTCTTTTAGGTCGCTTATTTCCTTAGGTCGCTGAGCCGTGGAATAGAGGAGTTAACATTTGCCCCTCGAAGTATACGCCTATGCCATAGGTTGTGTGCTTCGACTTAATTTTGCTAGGTCGTGAGCGACCTAAGAGATAAGTTAGCTCGCGTGTCCATTCGCCTTTCTCTTTTCCCCTATATAATCCGCTAAGTCGTTTCTTCCTCCATACTTGCTTCAGCCTTCAAAGACACCATTGAAGAAATTTCCAACCTGAACTTATCGGTCACCGATCATCCTTGCAATTTCATCACGTAAGTGAATCCGTTCTCTGTTCAATTCACGACCATCATTAAACCACGAGTTCTAGATTCCCGTCTCTAACCTCTGGTCCAGTTTCATATTTTTATGTTCCATCGTAAACCATGACACGATCAATTTCTGATGGAATTGAGGTGGCTCAATTCCTTTTTGGGTGATCCTTGATGATTTTAGGGAATTGAGGTGGCTCAATTCGTTTTTGGGTGACCCTTGATGATTTGAGGAGGAGATGATGGATTATAGTGCCTTGAGTTAACTGGTCTGTGAGCCTGGAGGATGTGAGATGGTTCTTAACGGGTTGATGGGTTATTGATTCCAGTTGAATTATTGCGCTTCTGGTGATTGTGAGGTGATGGACACGTGGCTGCATTCGAGTGGAGGACAGGCCCTGGGCCTATCGGTTTAACCGTGAATCATACGACCTGTCATACTTGCGACCTATCATACTTGCGACTTATCATACTTGCGACCTTTCATACTTGCGACCTATCATACTTGTGACCCATCTTCCTATGACTTATGCTCTAGGTCGCGTGTGTGCTCGAGTGACCTAATACTTAGCCAAATTTGCACTGCCTTTTCCATGAAACTTTAAAGCAGAGCGACCTAGAAGATTGATGACTTAACCTCTTGCGGCATAGGTCGTAGGTCGCGTATGCATTTGAACAACCTAGAACCTAGGATTTTGCATTGCTGAATTGAATTCCCAACTTGAACTGCCGAGATAACATTTCTGAACTTGTCGCACTCATTTACAGATCTCATTAACTTTAACGCTAATAACCTGTTAAATACAACATTTGCAGAAAAATGGGATGAATATACTGTCACCGATCGCCCACATCGAATGACAGATTAGTCGATAAAAAATAATCAACTTAAAGAAATTATATGAAATGCTGTGAATGGACAAACTCAACTAAAGTATTAAAGCAAAGCAATGTTAATCAATTAAAACTGATTTGTTTGCATCAACGCTGCACTTGTATTTGGACTTAAAACAACAAGCCCTGAAACTTTATAATTGACAAATGCCTGTTAATTAAATTTCAGTTATATTTTCTTATTGTTTTGTTAGTTTTACACAACACTTCACACATTTAGGAAACGTGCACCTTCATATTTGAATATCCAGTGGACTGAAGGGGTCTTCCCGATAGCCAACCCATTGGACAATCCTCCGGAAAGAACTCCAACTACCCTGAGTCAGCGGGCGTTCAACCAACTACGTATTCAGTTTGGTATTGCTGAAGCAGACGCTTTACTTCCCGGGCCAAACGATACTGCTGATAGCCACCTCTCGGTTTTTTCTCCGTCAATTGCCAAATGTGCCTATGTGGTGTGATTCCTCCCTTTAATGACTTTCTTCAACGACTCCTTCTCCGATTAACCATCTCCCCATTCCAACTGCATCCCAATGGCCATGCCATCCTAATGGGACTTTGTGTGCCGTTCAGGAGGACACTTGATCGTCTTCCGAGTTTTGAAGAAATCTGTTACTTGTGCACATTTGCAAAAAACAAATATCATCCCTCTATCACACTCGTGAGAAGCACTAGGAACCGTAGATTGATCGTCGATCTTCCGAAAAGCGCCCACGGGTTCTTAAATCAATTCTTCTTCGTTCGTCGCCCTCCAGGATTTTACGCCATCTGGAGAGTAGGAAGTAAGATTGCTCACTCCCACTTTTTCCATTTGAGCTTTTCGAGATCCGAGTTGCTAAGTGCTAACTTCATTCTTTTCTTTTACAGCACTTCCTCCTCTCTCTACAGATCCCATCCACAAGCCGACTTTTGAAAGATTAAGTCCTGTGGCGGTTGAGGAAAGAAGCATTAAATTTTTGCTGAAAGACGAATTTATTCACCAATACGGACTTCTGCACCCTTCCCATTCTACTCAACCTCATGAAGTCCCTGATTCCCCAGTAGAGACATCGGATGCCCCGGTTTCCGTCGGAGAACTTATACTGAAAGAACCTACTGGTGAGGCTTCATTGGTAAAGTGTTCAGCTCCAATTAATGTTGCGGGGCCATCCGGCAAACTTGTACTTTCCCCGGTCATCGAAGAATAGGAACCTCCCCAACAATCCGGGAAATCTGGTGACGAAGGAACTGAAAGAACGAGTCCCGCCAAGCACAGCGGTGATGATACTTTTGAGGGGTTGAGCGACCTGATGATTACTTCATAGGAGCTTTTTAAAGATGATCCTATCACTGCTAAAGTTACTTCTCCAGCAGTTGAAGAGACATCCGTCCTGCAACAGACTCCATCAGCCAAGAGTTGGCACTAGCTGTAAAATCCTTCATCACCCCCCAACCAAGGAGTGGTTCGTAGTTTGACGCGCGTAGTTTGCACGCTAAACACACTTAGGACTTTTCAGCACTTATATGCATTCAACTTTCTTGCTTTGAAGATTTCTGAATTTATCTTTTCTTCATTTTCAGGTTCTCCAATGGGACAAAGTGGCTCCTACCATGATGATTTCCAGTATTATGGGAGGCGCGACTCTTATGACCCCAAGAGGTATCTTCCTGCCTCCTGGGAAACCGACGAAGAAAGAACTGCGAGGAAAGCTCATGAGAAGCGTGCTTATGAAGAACGTTATGGGAGAAGGGACAAAGAGCATGATTCTTCCCAGAGAGAGGATGATTCTCACAAGCGAAAATCCCATGATGATAAAGGAAAAAGCCATGTTGCTGAAGATCCGAGTAAACGGACCAAACTTGGTGAAAAACTGACATCTGAAATTTCTGAAAAGCCCGCTGCTCCCGTCTCATTGGAAATTCCTTCCAGCTCTCCCGCCCTTCAAAGAGCTGATATTCAAACAATCATAAGTAGGCCCCCGTATCAAGTTGGACAGGGACCGGCAACTCTTCAAAGTCAGTTTCCGCAATAGTGCTTAAAGGGAGTGCATTTCGATCTTGACTTGGTCCCAATCGATAAGCAAGCCATGATGCGAAATCTTGATCCCGTCAAACTCGATATCGGGAGAATGTCTGGTTGGCAGAAACTTGTTGACGAGCTTCAAAGAGTAAACCGCGCAAATCTCGAAGCCATGCTGACTATGGAAAATGACAAATCCGAGTGGCAGAAAACACTTGATCGGCATAATGCCGAGATGAAGAGCATCGCTGCTTATAATGAGAAGCTTGAAGCGGAAGTTGAAAAACTGAAAGAAGAACTCGCCACTTCTTCCACTTCCTATTCCCAAAGAGAAGAAGTGCTTCAAAAACAGGTGAGAGATGCTCACGCTGCACAAAGAGATACTAAAGCTAAATTTGAAGCACAGCAGCAAGTTGTGGAAAGCTACCGAGCTGACGTTGCTCAGCTGCGAGAAAAAACCAACTCCTAGAACTTGGAAATTGAACTGCTAAAAGCTCAACTTTCTGAAGCTGAAAAAGAGCGTGATGAAAGCTATTGCCGGCAAAGCAGCAGCCGAAGAATCTCATATGGCAACCAAAACCGAAGTCAGCTCCACTCTATTCGAGTTTTACATTCATAATGTTCTAGGGCGCGGTAGCCTTAAATTTTTGGGATCGGAGTAGGAAATCGATTTGGACGAAGTGTGGGAAGCCGCAATTGATATGCTTGGAGGAGCTGGATATGCTGAAGTAGATTTGATGGCACATTATCTAGATGATGATGCATGTGCTGCTCTTGCCAGGGGAAAGGAGCAACTCGCCAAAGAGAGAGCCGAAATGGTAGAAGGAGAGCAATTAGGGAAGGCAACTTCAACCGACCCTGTTCAACCTTCGGTTTCAGCCGACATCGATATTGTTGGCTCCAGTTCCCATTTTACACCTCCTTCTCAAGCTGTTATTGAAAGTGCAACCGCCCGCACTGGAGATGAGACCCAAGAAAGCACTGAGGCGCAGGACTTTGAAGTTGACATAGTAAAGCCTACTTCTACAGGTAACCTCAATGCTGATCTTGCTCAAGTGGAGTGCTTGTTTACTTCACACGAGCTTGATGAACTTTTTGATTATTACTTAATTATTGACGCTCCGCTTTCTCCTCTTTTTATGAGATATACTGACTCTAACTTCTCTCCTCCTGTAGTGAAAGCGCCAAGTGTTGTTCAACCTTCCCCTCTTCCAGCTATTTCCTCTCCGCCTCTTCAGATTACTCCCCCTTCCGTTTCTCAACCTGGGTCACAAGAGGAGCAGATAGAAGCTCTTCAAGGCTTGGATGACCCGGTCGCTTCTCAAGAACAGAAGGCCGAAGAACTTGAAGAAGGCGAAAGAACCACGGAGCAAACTATTTCTGATGACATAAAGTTGTCTGCACTTTTCACTCCGGGCAGTGAGTCTTCTTCAAGGAAGAAGGGGAAGCATGGAGTCTCAAAGAAAAGGAGAGAAGCTTCTGCTGGCGAAGAAAAAGCTGAAGAAAGTCCAATTACACCGCTTTCTCTTTCTTCCCCTACTCTCATAAGCCGACCCAAAAAGTTAATCATCCGGCCAGGCGAAGGCTCGAAAGGTGGCAGGAAGAAGAAGTGATGGGTTTCGGACTTATGCTTTTCGTCTCATTTTTTTGCTTTTTTGCTTGTATATATAAAGATTTGTGTTGACCGGAGATTGTGCGGGTACCGGTCCCCGGCTTCTTTTGTTTTGAAACCTGCACATGCATAAAATTTTTATAGCATGGAATAAAATGATTCTTTTACTTGTACAAACTTCTGTATGTATTTGAGAATGAATTTATTCTTCTTTTTCGTACAAGTTTATTTATTTTCTCTGTGTGATGTTTCACGTTGGCAAAACATTGGAGAACAACTCTTCTGTTTTGAGATGACTTGTACTCTTTTTTTAGAGAACAACTTTTCCATTCGAAGGAGGTTTCAATCTTTACTTTATAGAATAATTTTTCCATTTTAATGAAATATTTTTCTGATTTAGTAAAATGCGCCTCGTATTGGAGAAGTCATCTCTTTCTTTCTTTCTCTTTTTTTTATGGAGAAGTTGTTACACTTCACTTTCGGAGAAAGTCACTTTTATTTTTGGCAAGTGGATTTTCCTACATGGTAAAGTGGGCCTCCGAAAAAGGGCTTCAACCTGTTTGTGCCTCCGAAGAGGGCTTTTGTTTGATTGTGCCTCTGGGAGGAGGATTTTTTTTGTGTGTGCCTATGGGGAGAGGGCTTTTGTTTTTTACCTGTACGCGGGGAAGCGGGCCTCCGAAGAGGGCTTTTTGTTTCTGCCTCAGGGGAGAGGCTTTTGTTTTTTTCCTGTTCGTTGGGAAGCAGGCTTCCGAAGAGGGCTTTTCACATTTCGACTCGTGTTAATTTTTATTTCAGATCGCGGTGAAATGTGTGCCTCCGAATAGGTCTTTTAGCATTTCAACTCTGGTGAAATGGGCCTCCGAAGAGGGCCCTTCACATTCCAACACTTGTGAAGTTTTATTTCAGATCTCGGTGGAATGCATGCCTCCGAGTAGGGCTTTTGCTTGGAAGTTTCTTTCTCATGGTTGGATGGATTCACAGGGCGGACACAAGTTACTTGGATGTTTGTTTGCACAAACGTTCTCAGCTAGTTAACGAGTGCCTTGTGCCACAGGTCATTCCACCAATCTTTTTTGGTTGAAAAAGAGAACTTTCTTTTTCTAGCAAGTCCCATTAGAGGTCTTTATCCTCCGAAGAGTTGTGCCTCCGAAGAGGGCTTGTGCCTCCGAAGAGGTCTTTTGCTATTTCCTGCCTGCTCGCCCATGTCTTTTCGCCATTTGCTCATATCAGCGGTTACCTGTTATCATTTTCAAGCACACATTCCTTTCTTTTGCAAGTAGTTTATTTTATCCAAAGAAGTCTACTTCATTGTTAGATGAGCTTGCAGGGGCAGACATAAGCTAATTAATCGGATGTTCATTTGCACAAACGATCACAATTAGTTAAGAAGGGTACACCTCCGGTGGAATCACTAACAGTTTGCTTGAAGCACTCCTCATATAGGATTTGAGTCTAGAATTTTTGTGGCTGAACATTCATTTGTTGATTGATGTCAGGGATCGCTTGGTCATGTGATGGGTAAGCTTTGTATTAATGGCCTACAATATTAAATCGACATTTTAGCAATACAATTAAAGTACTTTATATATCGAAATAAAACAGGAAGTTTATAATCGTAGAGAACACAAGATTTATAGTGGTTCGGCCGAGAACTGGGCCTACATCCACTTTATAGTTCTTATTATTCACTTGCACTGGCTTTACAATGGCTTTCAATACAAGAATCATACATCCACAATTCTTTTACAGTATTTCAGTAAAGCATTTAAGTAAAATATGGGCGCAAGTGATTGCTGTTCCAAGCTCTTGGAATTGGATCTCTTTCGACAGTTGTCAGTTTGAACGTGCCATCAAGAAGATTTTTGCCTATGACATATGGCCCTTCCCAGTTTGGCGCAAACACTCATGTTGCTGTCATGACCCTTTTCAAGACTAGATCTCCAATCTCAAAGCTGCATTGGCGAACTTTAGAATTAAAGTGCCTGGCAATTCTTTGCTGATGGGCTGCAATTCTGAGCTGAGCCTCTTCCCTTTTTTCATCAAGGAAGTCAAGTGCTTCAAGTTGCAACTCTTCGTTTTCAGCTATGTTGAAATGAATTCTTCTATGTGAAGGGACTTCTATTTCCACCGGAATCATTGCTTCTGATCCATATGCCAATGAAAATGGAGTGTGCCCAGTCGCAGTTTTGTACGTAGTCCTATATGCCCATAGTGCTAGTGGTAGCTTATCGACCCAATCACCATTCGCTTTTTCCAGTTGTTTTTTGATGGTTGATTTGATAATTTTGTTTATTTCTTCCACTTGCCTGTTTGCCTGTAGATGAGCCACGGCTGAGAAGCTTTTTTGGATCTTGAATCGCTTGCAAAAAACTCGGAACCCATCACTTTCGAATTGGGTTACATTGTCTGTGATTATCTTTTGAGGCACACCATATCTGCAAATGATATTCTTAGTTACAAAGTTTATCATCTTTTTAGAGGTAATAGTAGCTAATGGTTTAGATTCAGCCCATTTAGTAAAATAATCAACAACAACAATAACATATCTGATTCCGGACTTGGCGGTTGGCAAAGGCCCGATGAGATCTATTTCCCAAATAGCAAATGGCCATGGACTGACCATCTGTGTTATCTCGGTAGAAGGTGCTCTTGGGATTTTTGCAAATCTCTGCCATCGGTCACATTTTCGGGCATAGCTTGCAGCATCACGATTAATATTGGCCCAAAAAACCCATAACGGAGAATTTTCTTTGCTAGAGTTTGACCACCTGAATGATCTCCACACTCTCCTCCATGTACTTCAGCTAGAATTGCCTTAGCTTCTTCCTTGGTCACACATCGGAGTAATGGCATTGAGAATCCCCGCTTGTACAATCGGCCATCTTGAATTATATATCTGGAGGCTTTTCTTAGCAACTTCCATCATTCTTTCGAATTTTCTGGTAGAGAACTGTTGAGCAGATATTCCATTATCGGAGTCATCCATGATTCTTGCTCTTGAGATATAGTCACGATCCAGTCAATATCCATCTCATCAGTGCTTGGAGTTGACAGGACTTCCACAGGAACTAATCCCAATAATTGAGCTTCACCAGTGCTTGCGTACTTTCGGAGTACATGATTTATCATATAATGGTCAAGATCATAGAGAAGTACCCAGTCTCTTGACAAATAAGCGGGCAGATTTCCTCCTTTAGTTTGAAACTCTCTCTTGACTTGACATACAATAATCTGTGAATCACTGAAGATCTGCAACACTTTGACATTCAATTCTTTAGCAATTTTCAAGCCGGCAATAAGAGCTTCATATTCTGCTTCATTGTTTGTCGAAGGGAATTCCAATCTCAATGCATAGCACAATGACCGCCCTTCAGGGGTTTCAAGCACAACCCCAGCTCCGGAACAGTAATCGTTTCTTGCACCATCAACATATAATTTCCATCGAATTGGGGTATTATCAGTCACCTCTTCCTCACTATCACCTTTATCTATACATTATACGATGAAATCGGCCAAAGCTTGTCCATTGATTGCTCTCTCAGGGGATGATAAGTGATGTCATATTGGCTGAGTTCAATATTCCACTTCAGAAGACGACCCCAAGTCTCAGGGCGAAATAGGACTTGCTTCAGAGGTTGATCAGTGAGGACTTTGATAGGATGAGCTTGGAAATATGGCCTCAATTTTCTTGATGCAATCAGCAGACAATAGGCGAGCTTTTCCAATTTTGAATAATTCATCTCTGCCCCAGTGAATCTTTTGCTGATATAATAGACCGGGCGCTGAATTTTTGCGTCTTCCCGTACCAACACTACACTAAGAGCATAAGATGAGATTGCCAAAATAAGAAAAGATCTTCACCATCGTCGGGCTTAGAAAGTACTAGAGGCGTTTCCATATGACGAATCAACTCATCGAAAGCTTTCTGGCATTCAGGAGTCCAGTCAAAAAATTTCCTTCCTTTCTTCAGAGCATCAAAGAGTGGAATGCATTTGTCAGTAGCTTCGGAAATGAATCGACTCAAGGCAGCGACTTTTCCATTAAGACTTTGCAATTCCTTCGTCGTTCTAGGAGCTTTGACTTCTTTTAAGGTAGCAATCTGAGTAGGATTAGCTTCAATGCCCCTAGCACTAACAATGAAACCCAAGAACCTTCCGGACTCCACCCTAAAGAACATTTCAAAGGATTAAGTTTCATTCCGTACTTTCGAAGGACTACAAACATTTCTGCCAAGTGATCCATATGATCTACTGCCTTCTTTGATTTTACCAACATATCGTCAACATAAACTTCCATAGTTTTGCCAATCTCCGGTTTGAACATAGCATTAACGAGTCTTTGGTAAGTTGCCCCTGAATTCTTAAATCCGAAGGGCATGACTCTACAGCAATAGTGACCATCGTCGGTGATGAAGCTCGTGTCCTCTTGGTCCGGCTCATGCATCATGATCTGGTTGTATCCGGAGTAAGCATCCATAAAAGATAACAACTCATGCCCCGCTGTTCCATCCACCAACTGATCTATCCTGGGTAACGGGAAGCAGTCTTTGGGGCAGGCTTTGTTTAAATCTGAGAAGTCGATGCATACTCTCCACTTCCCATTAGCTTTCTTAACCAGTACTTGATTTTAAACCCAATTCGGATAAGTAGACTCCCTGATGAAACCATTCTCCATGAGCCGGTCTACCTCTTCTTTCAACGCTGCTGACCTTTTAGGACCATGGGTTCTTCTTTTCTGTTTTACCAGTGTAAACTTCGGATCAATATTCGGAGTATGTACTGCGATTTCTGGGGATATTCCACACATATCAGCATCAGTCCAAGCGAATACATCCAGATTTGCTTTCAAGAATGATGTCAAGGAATTTTGAACCGTCACACTAAGTTGCGAACCCACATTCACCACTTTGTTCGGATCTTTCGGGTCAACAGGTGCTAGCACCGTTACTTCCATTGGCACCACTCTATTCTTCCCTACACTAGCTTTTCTGGGATCCATTTCTCTTCGTGCCCCGCTATGCTCTCCAGTGTAGGGTCCACCCTGTAATTGCTACAAGGTAGGTTCTTCGATGCGGACTAGAGCTGCCGCATCTTTTCCCATCTCTCTCTTCCTTACTTCACGCAACTCTATAAGATAACATTCTTGCCCAGCATTCTGATCCTCTTTAATAACACCAACTCCATTATCTGTAGGGAATTTCATAATGAGGCACCACGGGTCGAGAATTGCATTAAAAGCCGGAAGAGTTGGTCGGCCTAGGATGGCGTTGTAGGCGGAAGATTCATCAACAATTACAAAAGTCTGTTTTTGAACAATCTTTTTCTTCCCCTCTCCAAGCTCGACGAACAAGTCAATAGTTCCAATTGGCTGCTTCGGTTCCCCAGTAAACCCAACGATCTTCTGAGATGAAGCTTGAACGTCAGCAATCGGAATTTTCATTTGATCGAACGTATTTTTGAAGAGAATATTGCAAGAAGCGCCGCAATCTACAAGCACTCTTCTCACAATAGCCGTCCCAATGCCTACAGAGATGACCAAGGGATCCATGGTTGGAGCTTCAATGCCCATAGAGTCCCTGGCTCTGAACACAATATCACCATTAAAAGTTTTTTGCTACTTCAATGGTGCAGCATCTTCTAGCACAAAAATACACTCTTCTCCTGGTGCGTATTTCAACGCACGGGCATATCTTTCCATCTCGCCCCAGCTTCTGCCTGTTGGGTGAGGACCTCCCACAATCACATTAATAACGGGCCTTTCTGATTCATGCGCAGTAGTCCTCTCACCCGAGCCAGACGGATGAGTAGGAAGTTGCTGACCCTTATTAGATGAAGTTGGGTCATTCCTATTCCTCTTCACAAATTGATGCAACTTGTTCTCTCTCAGCAATTCTTCAATCAAGCTTTTTAGATGGCGACATTCGTTGGTATCATGACCGGGTTGATTATGAAACCGGCAAAATCTCCCACTTTGAAGAGCCTTTTTCCCAACTCTCATCTCAAATGGTTTAGGATATTCCACCGCATCTTTGGTAGCAAAAAAGATATTCTCCGGGGTGTTTGTTAAAGGAGTGAAATTTGAATGTTTTAAGAAACGAGGTTTCTTCACATCCTTATGTTCTTCCCGCCATTATTCTCCCTTTTCTTACTCCCAAACTCTTTTTTGGTAGGAGCAGCAGTGTTATTCTTGACCTCTGTCAATGCCACTTTAGCCGGTGCTTGAAGACTTTCCAAGCGCATGAATTCATCAGCTTTCTTATAGAATTTCTCAAGCGAATTCGGTTCTTTCATCTTCAGCCACTTCCCAAATTCGCTTGACTTGTCGATTGCCCTCATCAAATATGTCAAAACCATCTGTGGCTCTGCATTGTTCACTTCAGCCAATGCTATGTTGAAGCGGTTCAAGAAAGATCTAATAGATTCCCCAGGATTCCGTTCGAGGCTTGACAGTTACATAATATCCTTTGCCTTTGAAGCATACAACCTGAATTGCTCATTAAACTTCCGAGTCAAATCGGCGAACTGGTCTATGGATCGGACCGGAAGCTTTGTGAACCAGAGTAGAGCCACTCCTTCCAAATATACCGAAAAGTACCGGCATTTGATCTCATAAGATGCCCTAGCACCAGTCATGTGCCAATCATACTTATACAGGAATTGATTAGGGTCACTTGTTCCCTTATATGCCGGGATGGTAGGAGTAACAAACTTCTTGGAAAATTCAGCTTTCAAAATCTTTTAACTGAACGGAGTTTGACTTGGAGCGAATCTCCATTCTTTTTCATCTTCATCCCTTTGCATGCTCTCTTTCATGATTTGTCGCACCATGACCGAAAGGTATTCCTCATCATTTAAAGGCTCTGCAGGACAGACTTCAGCCATTTTCTCGGAAGTTTGTCTGGACAAACATTCACGGAGATTTGGCTGCGGTCTTGATCCTCCAGCTTGGGGAGGTGTTTCTCTGGCAGGGCTAGCTGCTCTTTGAGGAATATTCACCTCTTCAGGATTATGAACATCATTTGCAAGTTTCTCTTCATTATTCACCGGTTGACGGTTAGATCCGAGCAAAGCATTTAACCTATCAAGCATTAAAGCATTTTGAGTTTCCATCTGCTGGTATAACCCAGATACTGCAGCATCTAACTCCGCTCGTGTAATTCCAGCACTTGGTGCTGCTTGACTTAATGAAGGAGAAGTGGCAGTATTCTAATGTACATCACTGAGTCTGGTAGATCCGCGCTTTCTTCCAAGAGCCATTATCTCTGATAGACTTCTGGTTTTGAGAGAGGTTTTTTCAACAAACTTTTGCGAAGCAATGACGAAAGTAGCCTGAGTTCAACTCTCAATGAAAGCACCAAAAATGTTAACGCTTAAATTTGAACGCTAACAGCCCGGTGTAAGTGGGGATTAAGTGAAAGCACCACCCGTCAATACGAGAATTAGAAGTAAGTAGAAAAGTCACAGAGAAAGCAGTAAAAAGACAACAGTTTTATAGTGGTTCGGCTTCAAGTTAAGCCTACGTCCACTTTAATCTTCTTTATTGCTGAATCAGTTACAACTTTACGACAATCTTCAATAACAACAATGATAGGACAAATAGCTAAAACTCCGATGTAGAAGAATTCTTTGGATCCATGTCGAATGTGTTAGATTTTCTCTTGAAGTTCGTTGAGATTTTTTTCGTGTTTGAAGTGTCGAGTGAGGCGAGAATTCAGCAGAGTATCGGCGTTCCCAAAAATGAGCCAAAAGATCCACTTTTAGTTGGAGTAGGCGGGGTATTTATAGAGAGTTTTCTTAATTAGGTCGTAGGTCGCGAACGACCTTGGATAGGTCGTAGGTCGTGAGCGACCTAGTGGGAGCGGTTTATGGCTTAACTATGGTGTACTTGATCACTTTGAACAATCTAGCAAGTCATAGGTCGTGATCGATCTGGGGAGGAAGCGACATAAGGAGTTGCTTTGGTATTGTTTAGGTCGTGAGCGACTTAGGTGAGGATAGTTGGTGACTTAGGGTTGGGAGCAGCCTATAAGCAAGCGGCTTCATTCTGTGATAACTCACTAGGTCGCTGGGTCTTTTAGGTCGCTAGGTCGCTTAGCCACTCGGTCGCTAGGTCACTTTAGTCATTAGGTCGTTAGGCCGATAATCTCTTGTACCTTTAGCCCGTTAAGTCGCGAAGCCTCTTTGTTGTAACATGATGTTGCCCTGTGTTGATGGTCAGGTCGTTGATAAGCTTAGGTCGCTAGGTCGTGATATCTTTAGGTCGCTAGGTCGTTCATACTTTAATTCTTTTTGGTCGCTTATTTCCTTAGGTCATTGAGTCGTGGAATAGAGGAGTTAACAACTATTTTTAAATATCAATTTAAACGATATATTTTCAAAACTGAACGAAACACTTCCAAATTCAATTTTAACACTTTTACTATCTTCAGTACTATCAATATAAATTTTACAAGCCTTTAAAATATTTTTAACAAGCTCAAAAGTCAAGATTAAATATTTTACTCAATCTTCAATTATTAAATAATTATATTATTCAACAAATTGCTGCATCTATATTCTGAATAGATATATCCATGTTTTCCATATTCAAATGAATTTATAATTCAATTTCCATATTTAAAACCATTTGAATATTCCAGATTCAACGCTGAAAAATCCGGGTTGTTATACCACGTTATCCCCCTCGAATCGGGATTGTTATTTTTATATTGTGCTAACATCTGTGGATGTAGGGAAATAGGTTGGAGGGATCCAACTGGATTCCTCAAAAATATTGAAATTTATTTTCATAGTCTATGATATGATTTATATGATAGTCTGTGATAGATTATATTGGAAATTGGAATTATTGAATGTTATGGTTTGGCTGAATATATTTTGGGTATTTTATGATCTCAAAGTATAAAGATTGAATTTTTAAAGGAAATAAAAAGGAAATTTTTAAGCAAAATGTTTACGGTGAAATTGAATAAATAAAAAAGGTTGAATAGGGAAAAAGTAAATAGTTGATTTTGAATCATAATTAATAAATTTCGGAATATGGAAGAATAGAGATTTTGAATAAATGTGAAATTAAAGTATTTTAAAAATATGGGCGAAAGCAATATTGATTTGAAGTACAAAGGATTATGTTAAATTCAAGATTTAAAATGTTGGAAGGAAAATAAAGGCATAATTTTGAAATAAAGTATGAAATTGATGTTTCAGATTTAAATAAGATTTTAAATCGGAATAAAGGAGCGAATCTTGAACAAATGGGTTTTTTGAATAAATTAGGGCAAGTAAAGGAATTTATTTTAAGGGGAAAATCGACTAAGTATTTTGAAAATAGTGATTAAAAAGAGAATAAGGCTACGGATGTATAAAAAAGGTTTATAAATAAAGTGAAATAAATATTAGTGGATATTTGAGATTATAAATTCACGGTAGGAATTTATAAGTAAAGTGTAATTCGTTTTAAAAATAAATAGTGGTTTTATTTTTAAAGGCATGAAAATTTTATTTACGACATTGTGGCATCAATTAAATTGAAATAAATCAAGAAGGATTTATAAATGATTTGATAGGCTATATTGGAATGAAAAGTGTATTTTCCTAAAAGTCCAAGTATAATTTCAAAGGAAGATTTATAAATATAAATTAGAGGTTTAAAAAGTGGTTTTGAAGGAATGTTTAGAAATATTATTATTAAATTGTTTTAAATTTTTTAAAGAAACTATTTATTTAAGTTAATTGTAGTAGTAATTATTTTTAAATGTTAAATTAGTGTTTTGATGTAAAAGATAACTATTAAATATTTATACCTTATATAATAGTTTTATTTTAAAAAGTAGTTTTGGCTAATGTTTTGATTATGAAATTATTATGGAATTTCATAACTAATATTTTAAATAAAGTGTTCTAAGTAGTTTAATTTTAAAATGTTTTAAATGTATATATTTTCGATAAGGTGATTAATTTATTTAAAAGCTATATTTATAAACTTGGTGCTTTACAGTGGAAATAAAATATTTGCCTTGTGAATGTTATTTGATAGTTAAATAACTGACTATAAATATTGGCCAATGCGCTAATCGTTTTAAAGAGACTGGGATCGGGTTTAATTACCAATACCACTGTAACTACCTGCAAATTTGTACCCCTTTGAGTCGACAATCTTCTCCATCAGTTCAATCAAATTGGACAGAAATACGAGCCATTATGGTTAAAGAAGAAAGAAGAAGAAGAAGAAATAGAAAACAACATCAGAATCTCACAACCACAGCGGAACAAAATATAATATATGCCACGATCCAAATTTCAGCGTTCGAAAATCGACATCCGTACTCCACTTGTACCTGAATGCCGCAGATTCAACCGTTGAAATTCGACTCGCGCCGGAGCTTATAACACATTAAGTACAACACAGGGAAGAAAAAGAATATATCATTAAACAACATTGATATAATATCTGATATAATATGATACAATAGATATCGATATACATCAGAGACATGATACAAGACAATAACAGCGGAAAGTAAAGATAACACCAGCAGCGGAACAATATACCCCATATGGTCTTCAAGAGTGAACTCCAGTATCGGTAATCTCCATCTCCAAGGAACCAATCCGGAAATAGCTCAAACTCCCAGTAACGATGCACAAAGATAAGCAAGTGCAATCCTAAACCAAAGACTGAACTAGCTCCAGATAATCTACTAAACCTAACAATATGAAAAACCCAATCTAGACTGCTCGTGTGGGAAAATTGTGGGCACCTAGAGTTTAGGAAAGGAGCAATAAACTCCAGGTCAGTCATTGGACTAATATGAGAAAACAAAACAGTTTATCTTTAAACAGAGAACAAGAGAATTTAAAACAAATCCGCAATGCTTTTTGGAAAATGAAACTACCATAAGGCCTCCCGGCACACACACATTGCAATTGCACACTTGGGGGAGATTTCCCTATATGATAGTCAAATATGTTGAATACGATAAAAATTCTTGGATATTGTTACTAGTGCATAGTGAGAAAACATTTTGAAAGTATAATATTAATCTTAGCCAGCATGGGTACCATGATACTATGCATACTATAGCTGTCATGTTAAATGGAAGGTTCTACAATTGCAATCGTAAATGGCTCGTATTGTTTTTTTGGATTTGCAACAAATGGTCAGGCTAAAAAACTTCCTACTTTCTATGGGTAAGCCTTTGGCGGGACGTCCCGAGAGCTTAACCAGCTCTCTGCCAACATAAGGCAGGGTTACCTCTATAACTAGGTAACTACTACACGAGCTTGTTATCCCCGGTCCTTCGGACCTTTACCCGAGGCGCCTAACAACCACAAAGCAATCACAAAGTGATAGATCTGCAGTGTCCACATGAGTAAGTATCTGGGCTCCATTCCATGTACCACCCTTTTCCAGAAGGAAATGACATGCCCTAAAGTGCACGACCCTCATAACCTTGCCGCATCTTTCGTATTTCGACCATTTTCGAGGTGTGTGGTCCTGATGCAGTCTCGTCCACAAAGCTACGCTTTATACAAAAGCCATGCTTTGATCAACAAATGATACACAACAGCACTTAGCATGCCACACTACAAAATTGGGAGTATATCACTAATAACTATCAACTACATAACCTCTGAGCTCGTACGTCTCAAAGAAGGGTGTTAAGGTAAGAGAATAAATACTCCACCACCAAGCAGAAATGTATTTGATAGAGATCGGTTTAATATCTCAAAGTGTAATGTCAGACAAACAACCATAAAAGTCTGTTCTGGGTTCGAACAGAACCGAAGGCACTTCCGAAGAATCCCTTGCAATCCGCGTATCCACAGTTCCGATCGGACTTCCCATCACATACGGAGAACTCTATACTGAAGCAACTCAGTGCAGAGTCAATCGACAGGTTATCCTATCGTTCTCGAAGACACCCGGTCATCACCACCGGTCTTCAATTGCAATCCATAACGTCGTATCACTATTCGAAATGGGTTATATGACACAAGGTCCTCTCCCATCTAAACCGAATGTTGAGCGCAATATTTAAAAACATATGGATATGGGATTTCAGTTAAGTCACAAATTTTAAAAACCCAAAACCTTTCTTCAAATGGTTTAAACAGATTACCATTTTAAAACTTTTAACAAAAAGATTCATTTCATAAATTTCACCCAGTTTCACAAAGATCCATTCACAGATTTCAAAACTATTTCCATTTCAATTGGGTTAACTCATCCAATCTTTAAAGTAAAGATATAACTTATAGATTTCAAACTGTTTCCAAAGATTTATTCATAACTTGAAAAATCATTTTCATTTTAGACTTGAAATCCTTTTTACACAAATTGGAAGTTCATTTTTCATATAAAAGCTTTTATAATTTTAAAATACATAGTTTTCGTTTCCTAAAAATCCGATTATATTTATACAAGTTAAAATCTTGGGTTAAATTTAAAGTCCCAAAACAACACTTTAAAAATGTTTTAAAACCCATATAAACTTGTACACACTTTTTAAATCATAAATAGGATTTGATTTTAAAATTTTGAATTCAAATTTAAATCAAAATTCAAAACTAAATTAAGTTATTCAAAATTAACTTTTATCTTTGAAATTCCTTTTCAAAAACTTTTTACTTTAAACTCAATCCACTTCCAAAACCATTTGGATTCAAAAATTCAATTTGAAAATTATTTGTGTGTGTATAAGTGTGGTCCAGGGGTTTTACACAATAAAAGTACAACATCATCAATCAGTACATATTCAAAAGGAGAAATATATTTAATAAGCGGTATAAACTATAACGCTTATATTTGATAAGCGGTATAAATAATAACGCTTATCTTTTATTCATAGATCACAAATATATATCAAAGATAATAAATTGCATCAAACACAGCCCAAATCAAAACAGAATATATCAGGGTTATCAAATAATTCAATCATCCAATAGAATCTAAACATTCATAAGTAAGGTCAATTAATCAGGTTAACTTAATTTAGATTAGTCACTAATCCTAGTTGATTAACATTAATTAATTACAAATTATTTTAATTAATTAACCTCTATTTATAATTCATCATCTTTTAATTATCAAAGAATTAATCTTAATAAATTAATTAACCTTAATCAATCATCCCCAATTGATTAATCATTAATTTAACCCTTAATTAATTGTCATTTAATTAATTAATCTTAACTAATTTGAAATAAGTAATTATCCTTAATTACTTAATTAACATTTACCATTAATTAATTACTTTTATTGATTAACTAACCTTTATTTATTAACCTTTAATAATAAATTAATCAACCTTCACTTATTAAATAATTAACTTTTTAATTATACCATTTCATTAATTACCTTTAATGAATTAATTAATCCTGAATTGATTAATTACCGTTAAATTAATTATCCTTAATTAATGATTAATTATCTTTAATTACTATTGACTAAGTCTTAATCACCTTCATTAATTAATTATTTCTTAATTTATTATATTAATTATTTTATTCTTAATTTTTATATTGATTAACTCTCAATTACTTTTATTATGTTTAAAAGATAAACCTTCTTATCTTTGTTAACCATTTTGATTGTCTTGTAAACTTGATTAAATTTATCACATAAATTGTCTTGAGAGATCAAAATCGGTTTGCATAGTATTTTATCTTAACATCATTCTTAATTACATTATATAATTAATTTTATAAAGTAATGTGACAAAATGAAATCAAATTAAATTACTTATAAAAAATGTCTTACTTAAATTTTAATTTTTTTTAAACTCAAATCAAATTTATCATAAAAAACATGAGTTTTAAAATTGTTTAAAAGTTTTGAATCTTATTATTTTATTTGAGCCAAACTGCCCTGTACGCTGACCCCTTGAAGCTGCTTCGAGTCTTCCCCGAAATGTTATACTGCTTGCTTCGAGTTATCCATAAAACTACCCGTTCGCTTTATATATTTTTTTTTGTCTAAGTACAGAACTCATGCAACACCAAATCACTTCGGGCTAATACACGAGTTCAAACCCCTACTTACCCGAGCACAAACTCGAGTTCGACTTCATCATCTCCAAATCTAATTTCTAACACAACCAGACATATGTGCACATGCACATGAGTTCGCCTGCGTTCTGATCGATCAATACACCACGGCCACCAGAAAATTCCTCCCCTATTTTTCACCATCAATACACCACCACGGCTACCAGAAAATTCCTCCCCTATTTTTCCATTGATCCTTGATACTTCAGCCTTCTTTGGCTCCCCCCCGATGATGATTGCTACGCCGATCATCGGCAATTAACGAAAACAAATTTTCTGTATAACTCGGGATTTCCCAAGATTTAACAAACTAGAAATCCAGATTTTTCTCTTAAAGTTCGTTGTTTACAAATACAAACCAGGTTATCGGATCCAAATATGAGATCAAATCATTTGGTTTTTCTGTTAAATTTTTTGTTCATCACTGTGTCATCTATTAAAAATGATTGCTTAATGTATATGCTTGTATACTATTTTTAAAAATAAATTCACATCATTACAAACATTTTCAATTTAGAAATTATAGCCTAAAACTTATTGGAGATGAAGGAATTGAAATTTTTAACATACTATTGCCTGTGAGTTTTTTTAAAGTAGAAAGGTACTTCTGGGTATACATAGGCATGCATACAGATATGTTTGCATATATATATATATATATATATATACATATATATATATATATATATATACATATATACAAGGACATGCAAGCAAATTCACACAGTAATTAAAGTACAATTCATATCAATTCTTCCAACATAGATCCAAACACTAAGAAACATAATAGGGTCAGTGTGTTTGCTCACCTGTTTTGTCGACAAAGAGGAACATAGAACAGGAACTTGTTTTGAATCTGGAAACTAATTTGGACTTTGTTGTTTAAATCTGAGATTTGGGTTGATCTACTTCTTTGAGTTTGTCTAGATTAATTGTATTAATCTGCCTTTGTATCTGAACGTTGATTTGCTCACTTAATTTGAAATGCTTTGCTTTATCCTTGGCCTAGTTTCTTTTGATTTAGTTATGTCCTCCAGATTGAAGAATTTACATTTGAACTTGATTTTCCTGCTACTTATTATTTGCCTTGATCAATTTTGAGATGTATTTAGACTTCAGGTTGTTTGCCTTTGAATTTTCTTGGTTTCCGGATTTGAGACTTGACCGGTTGAAGATTTTGAATTTTCTGTTTCAGATTTGAGATCTTTTGAAAATGAAAACATCCTTTTCTGTTTTTTTCTATTTTTTCTTTGGTGTTGGAGTTTGAAATGCTCAATCTCTTGTTACTGTTTTTTTCCGATTTGTTGAGAGGTTATACGATTTGAATATGGGGAGATGAAAAGTTTTCTATAATTTTAAGTTTCATTATTTTATTCAATCAATTATATTGAATGCCATATGTACAAAGTAATCCTAAGATCTCAATACATGTTGATTTATTTACTCCATCACTTTGATGTATGTTTAGCATTTGTAATTTTACAAGACAAAAGAGTCTTTAAATAGATTTTTACATCATATTCACTTTATAAATAAATGTACTTCTTTATTCATTTGTGTGTGTGTGTGTATACAATTTTAAAAGAATTGCTTTAACCAATATTTACATTATATAAATTATAAATTACAACTTAATGATTTTCAAAAGCCAAATATTTTTTCTAAAACATCTATTTTAAATTTAAATTTAAATTCAATTCAAATTCCAATTCACTTGGATTAAAATCCATTTATGTCTATTTATATATTCATACACATACTTATGCAATTTAAATTCAAACTAAATGTGTACACTCAAATCTACTCATATATGCATTATATATATATAATTTGAATTGAAATGGTTTTTTAAAATATTTATTATTTCAAGATTTTAAACTCAAAAGAAATTGGAGTTTTATCCATATATAGTTTATTACTTATTTTATTTGTTTGAGATTTTTCAATATATTTTCAAATTAGATTTCAAAAGTTTAAAATATATTATTAATTTTAATCGATAAATTTTTGGGATGTTACTTTTTATTTATAAGATATTAAATATAAAATTTCAAATCCATAATTGAATTTCAAAATCAATGTCCAAATAAACAAATATCCTATTTAA
This sequence comes from Allium cepa, assembly GCA_030765085.1. Classification (NCBI taxonomy): domain Eukaryota; kingdom Viridiplantae; phylum Streptophyta; class Magnoliopsida; order Asparagales; family Amaryllidaceae; genus Allium; species Allium cepa. Next base: position 600,514,662 of record CM060945.1, on the reverse strand, counting down.
ATTTGGAAAATTCAAATTAGATCTACAATTTAAATTCACAAATTTATATCAATTACTAAATTTAATTTTACTCAAAATGGGATTGTTACAGAATCCCCCCTTTAAATAATTTCGTCCCCGAAATTTGCCAGGGAGAAAAGATCAAAGATAGAGAAATATCTTTCCAAATCAAACTGGATATTTATTCTGCATTTGGCTTACCAAATCAGAATATCAACAATATGAGAACGTACTTATTCAGTATTTCACAAGATACTCGGGCCACCTGATCTACGAATATGCAAGGGAATTGATTAGTTCGTAGGGATAACTAATCGTTCGTAGAATATATCGGATCCCAGAGAATAGATATATAGATTCAATATTCTACAATTTCTCAAACACTAGGTATGGATTCCACATTCAGGTCGGAATACCCCAAAGTATATACCAACTTGTCCCTCTGCGGACTTCGATCCACACAAAATACAATAGATTTTCAAATTTGGTTTTTAACCAATATTGTTTTATTGATTCAATTCATATTTACGTTCATATTTGTTAACCAATTTAACTTAATTTGAAATTTCCAATTTATTTAACTTAAATTTTCAAATTCATTAGAGTTTTTAAAACGAAAAGATGGTAAGAAACCGATGAAGATACGAAGTAAGGATTTTCTACAACGATTACGTAGGGCCACCATCACACCGAAGCTTCCTTCTGGAGCTGTCACGAAGTAATCAAAAGAACTTAGAATCGAATCAAAGGAGATTGATAGAGAAAAGTTGTTTCCGCTATTGCAGCGTATTGACCATTTGCAGTGGTACTCCCCTATCCCCTATCTCGTCCTCTTCTGGCACTCATACTTTCTATTAGTGAATAGTGAGATAATTTATTGAGGCATTTGAACGGATATCTTAGGGATATGCTCATTCTAGGGTATACTTCACCCTATCTCTAATGAGGTACTTAATGTGTTATACTCCTGAGCTAAAGTTTTAACCCTCAGCTCTGATACCAAATGTCACGATCCAAATTTCAGCGCTCGAAAATTGACATCCGTATTCCACTTGTACCTGAATGTCGCAGATTCAACCGTTGAAATTCGAATCGCGCCAGAGCTTATAACACATTATGTACAACACAGCGGAAGAAATAGAATATATCAATACACAACATTGGTACAATATCTGATACAATATGATACAACAGATGATGCAATAGATATCAATATACATTAGAGATATGATACAAGACAATAGCAGCGGAAAGAAAAGATAACACCAGCAGTGGAACAATATCTCTAATATGGTCTTCAAGAGAAACTCCAGTATCGGTAATCTCCATCTCTAAGGCACCAATCCAGAAATAGCTCGAACTCCTAATAATGATGCACAAATATAAGCAAGTGCAGTCCTGGTCCAAAGACTGGACTAACTCCAGATAATCTACTAAACATGACTATCTGAAAAAGCCAAATCTAGACACCTCTGTGGGAAAATTATGGGCACCTAGAGTTTAGGAAAGGAACAATAAACTCCAGGTCAGTCGTGGGACTGGTATGAGCAAACAAAACAGTTTATCTTTAAAACAGATAACAAGAGAATTTAAAACAAATCCGCTATGCTTTTTGGAAAATGAAACTACCATAAGGCCTCCCGCACACACACATTGCATTCGCACACTTGGGGGAGATTTCCCCTTATGATAGTCAAATATGCTTAATGCGAGAAAAATTCTTTGATATTATTACTAGCGCATAGTGAGAAAACATTTCGAAAGTATAATATTAATCTTAGCCAGCATAGGTACCATGATACTATGCCTACTATAGATGCCATGTTAAAAGGCAAGTTCTACAATTGCAATCGTAAAGGGCTCGTATTGTTTTGTTTGGATTTCCAACAAATGGTCATGCTAAGAAACTTCCTACTGTCCATGAGTATGCCTCTGGCGGGACGTCCCGAGAGCTTAACCAGCTCCCTACCAACACAAGGTCGAGTTACCTCTGTAACTAGGTAACTACTACACGAGCATGCCATCCCCTGGTCCTTTGGGACCTTTATCTGAGGCGCCTCTTAACCATAAAGCAATCATAAAGTAATAGATCAGCAGTGTCCACATGAATAAGTATCTGGGCTCCATACCATGATACCACCCTTTTCAAGAAGGAAATGACATACCCTTAAGGGCACGACCCTCATAACCTTGCCGCATCTTTCCTATATCGACCATTTCTGGGGTGTGAGGTCCTGATGCAGTCTCGTCCACAATGCTACGCTTTAAACAAAAGCCATGCTTTGATCAACAAATGATACACATCAGCACTTAGCATGCCATACTACCAAATTGGGAGTATATCACTGATAACTATCAACTAAATAACCTATGAGCTCATATGTCTCAGAGAAGGGTGTTAAGCCAAAAGAATAAATTCACCGCCACCAAGCAGAAATGTATTTGATAGAGATAAGTTGAATATCTCAAATTGTAATGTCAGACATACAACCATACAAGTCTGTTCCGGGTTCGAACAGAACCGAAGGCACTTCTGAAGAAGCCTTTGCAATCCAGGTATCCACAATTCCGATCGGACATCCCATCACATATGGAGAACTCTATACGGGAGCAACTTAGTGCAGAGTCAATCGACAGCTTATCCTATCGTTCTCGAATACACTAGGTCTTCGCCACCGGTCTTCAATTGCAATCCATACCGTCGTATCACTATTCGAAATGAGTTATATGACACAAGGTCCTCTCCCGGCTAAACCGAATAATGAGCGCAATATTTAAAAGCATATAGATATGGGATTTCAGTTAAGTCACAACTTTTAAAAACCCAAAACCTTTCGTCAAATGGTTTAAACAAATTACCATTTTGAAATTTTTTAACAAAAAGATTCATTTCACAAAGTTCGCCCAGTTTCACAAAGATCCATTCACAGATTTCAAAATAATTTCCATTTCAATTGGGTTAACTCATCCTATCTTTAAATTAAAGATTTAACCTATAGATTTCAAACCGTTTCTAAAGATATATTCATAACTTGGAAAATCATTTTCATTTTAGACTTGAAATCATTTTAACACAAATTGGAAGTTAATTTCTTATATGAAAGCTTTTATAATTTTAAAACACATAGTTTTCGTTTCCAAAAAATCGGATTATATTTATACAAGTTAAAATCTTGGGTTAAATTTAAAGTCCCAAAACAATACTTTAAAATGGTTTAAAACCCATATAAACTTGTACACCCTTTTTAAATCATAAATAGGATTTGATTTCGAAATTTTGAATTCAAATTTAACCCAAAATTCAAAACTAAATCAAGTTATTCAAAATTAACTTTTTTCTTTAAAATTCCTTTTCAAAATTTTTTTACTTTAAACTCAATCCATTTCCAAAACCATTTGGATTCAAAAATTCAATTTGAAAATTATTTCAAAAATGTGTGACTAAACCAATTTCCATGTGCAATCCATATTTGTGTGTGTATAAGTGTGGTCTAGTGGTTTTACACAATAAAATTGCAACATCATCAATCAATACATATTCAAATACCGCAATATATTTGATAAGCGGTATGAACTGTAACGCTTATATTTGATAAGCGGTATAAACTATAACGCTTATCATTTATTCACAGATCAAAGATAATAAATTACATCAAACACATCTCAAATCAAACCAGAACATATCAGGGGTATCAAACAATTCATTCATCCAATAGAATCCAAACATTCATAATTAAGGTCAATTAATCAGATTAACTTAATTTAGATTAGTCACTAATCCTGATTAATTAACATTAATTAGTTACAAATTATTTTAATTAACTAACCTTTAATTATAATTCATCATCTTTTAATTATCAAAGAATTAATCTTAATAAATTAATTAACCTCAATTAATCATCCTCAATTAATTAATCATTAGTTTAACCTTTAATTAATTGTCATTTGATTAATTAATCCTAATTAATTTGAAATAAGTAATTATGTTTAATTACTTAATTAACTTTTGCCATTAATTAATTACTTTTATTGATTAACTAACCTTTATTATTAACCTTTAATAATAAATTAATCAACCTTCATTTATTAAATAATTAACTTTTTAATTATACCATTTCATTAATTACCTTTAATTAATTAATTAACCCTAAATTGATTAATTACCATTAAATTAATTATCCTTAATTAATGATTAATTATCGTTAATTACATTGATTAAGTCTTAATCACCTTCATTAATTAATCATTTCTTAATTTATTATCTTATTTAATTTATCCTTAATTTTTAAATTAATTAACTCTCAATTACTTTTATTAAGTTTAAAAGACAAACCTTCTTATCTTTGTTAACCATTTTGATTGTCTTGTAAACTTAATTAAATTTATCACATAAATTGTCTTGAGAGATCAGAATCGGTTTGCATAGTATTTTATCTTAACATCATTCTTAATTACATTATATAATTAATTTTATAAAGTAATGTGACAAAATTAACTTAAATTAAATTACTTTTAAAAAAATTCTTACTTAAAATTTAATTTGTTTTAAGCTCAAATCAATATTATCACAAAAAAACATTAGTTTTAAAATTGTTTGAAAGTTTTGAATTTTATTATTTTATTTGAGCTAAACTGTCCTGTATGCTGACCCCCTGAAGCTGCTTCGAGTCTTCCCCGAAACGTTATACTGCTTGTTTCGAGTTATCCATAAAACTACCCGTGCGCTTTATTTTTTTTGGCCTAAGTACAAAACTCGAGTAACACCAAATCACTTCGGGCCAATACTCGAGTTCGAACCCCAACTTACCCGAGCACAAACTTGAGTTCGACTTCATTATATCCAAATCCAATTTCTAACACAACCAGACATACGTGCACATTCACATGAGTTCGCCTGCGTTCTGACCACCATCGTCATCATCTACAGGTCATCAATGACCTGCCCAAAACACCTAGCCACCCAGATCGTCGAATTGCCTGAGATTCGAAATCGAGCATTTCGATTCTTCCTGGAACCCAACCTTAACACAAAACTTGCCCCGTGGAACCAACTCCGGCCATCTGAGTCGTCGCCACCTCATCCACAACTTCGCCACAACATGATGCCACTAATCCCCTCAGTCTGATGACCCGAATTGTCCTGACAACGACGAATTATCCTCATTTATTCCATTAGTAAAACTGGGTTTCTAAACCCTATTTCACCATCAATACACCACCACGGCAACCAGAAAATTCCTCCTTTATTTTTCCGTTGATCATTGATACTTCGTCCTTCTTTGGCTCCAACCCCGATGATGATTGCTACGTCGATCATCGACAATTAACGAAAACAAGTTTTCTGTATAACTCGTGATTTCCCTTGATTTAACAAACTAGAACTCCTGATTTTTCTCTCAAAATTCATTGTTCGCAAAATACTAACCAGGTTATCGGATCAAAATGTGAAATCAAATCATTTGGTTTTTCAGTTTAATTTTTTGTTCATCACTGTTTCATCTATTAAAAATGATTTCCTAATGTACATGCTTGTAAACTATTTTTTAAAATAAATTCACATCATTACAAAAATTTTCAGTTTAGAAATTATAGCCAAAATCTCATCGAGATGAAGGAATTGAAATTTTCAACATACTGTTGCGTGTGAGTTTTTTTAAAACAGAAAGGTACTTCTGGGTATACACAGACATGCATACAGATATGCTTGCATTATATACATATAAATAAGGACATGCAAGCAAATTCACACAGTAATTCAAGCACAATTCATATCAATACATCCAAAACACATCCAAACACTAAGAAACATAATAGGGTCGTGTGTTTGCTCACCTGTTTTGTCGACAGAGAGGAATAGAGAGCAGGAACTTGTTTTGAATCTGGAAAATGATTTGGACTTTGTTGTTTAAATCTGAGATTTGGGTTGATCTACTTCTTTGAGTTTGTCTTGATTACTTGTATTAATCTTCCTTTGTATCTGAACTTTGATTTTCTCACTTAATTTGAAATGTTTTGCTTTATCCCTGGCCTAGTTTCTTTTGATTTAGTTCTGTCTTCCAGGTTAAAGACTTTACATTTGAACTTGATTTTCCTGCTACTTGTTACTTTCCTTGATCAATTTTGAGATGTATTTAGGCTTCAGGTTGTTTACCTTTGAATTTTCTTGGTTTCCAGATTTGAGACTTGACCAAGTTGAAGATTTTGAATTTTCTGTTTCAGATTTGAGATCTTTTGAAAATGAAACAACCTTTTCTGTGTTTTTCTATTTTTTCTTTGGTGTTGGAGTTTGAAATGCTCAATCTCTTGTTACTGTTTTTTGTCTTCAGATTTGCTGAGAGGTTATATGATTTGAATATGAGGAGAAGAAAAGTTTTCTGTAATTTTAAATTTCATTATTTTATATAATCAATTATATTGAATGCCATATGTAAAAAGTAATCATGAGATCTCAATACATGTTGATTTCTTTACTCCTTCTCTTTCATGTATATTTAGCATTTGTAATTTTACAAGACAAAATAATCTTTAAATAGATTTATGCATCATATTCACTTTATAAATAAATGCACTTCTTTATTCATTTGTGTGTGTATATATATACACACAATGTTATAAGAATTGCTTTAACCAATATTTACATTATATAAAATATACATTACACCTTAATGATTCTCAAAAGCCAAATATTTTATCTAAAACATTTATTTCAAATATAAATTCAAACTCCAATTCACTTGGATTAAAATCCATTTATGTCTATTTATATATTCATACACATACTTATGCAATTTAAATTCAAATTAAATGTATACACTCAAATCTACTCATATATGCATTATATATATATATAAAATGTGAATTCAGATGATTTTTTAAAATATTTATTATTTCAAGATTTTAAACTCAAAAGAAATTGGAATTTTATCCATATATAGTTTATTACTTATTTTATTTGTTTGAGATTTTTCAATATATTTTCAAATTAAATTTCAAAAGTTTAAAATATATTATTAATTTTAATCAATAAATTTTAGGATGTTACTTTTTATTTATAAGATATTAAATATAGAATTTCAAATCCATGGTTAAATTTTAAAATCAATGTCCAAATAAACAATATCCTATTTAAATTTGGAAAATTCATATTAAATCTACAATTTAAATTCACAGATTTATATCAATTGCTAAATTTAATTTTACTCAAAATCGGGATCGTTACAGTATATAACAACAGACTTTTGTACAAAAGAATCTGTAACTGATTAATAATTACTATGGCGGGCCTGGATTTCAGCGCTCGAAAATCGACATCCTTACTTCACCTGTATTCGAATGCTGTAGATTCAAACGTTGACAACCGATTAGCCGGAGCTTATAACACATTAAGTAACAACAACAACACAGCATAAACATAATGAATAATCTTATTGATACATAAATGATACAACATTCTGATAAAAATGAATATTAATATCGGAGATAATATACAACAGCGGGAAGAATTAGACAGCAATAGCAGCGGAACACAACATCTTCGTGCCAAAGCTATAAAGATCTCCAATCCAATAGGCTCAAACCACTATCAAGTTGTAATATAGCAAACTTGGTAACTCATCGATGTGATCGCCAAGATCCAAAGACTCCAAAGAAATCCAAACAGAAAGATGAAGGCTACAAAATCTATATCTACTAGCCGATTATCTGAAAATCTGACTCTAGGCCGTCCGTGTGGAAAATTATTCGCACCCAGAGTTTAGAAATGGAACAATATACTCCAGGTTAGTCATGGGACTGGTGTGAGCAAACAAAAACAAACAAAGGGGAATAAAAGAAATCTGCGATGCTTATCGGAAAATGAAACTTCAATAAGGTCTCCCCGCACACACACAATGCAAGCGCACAACTGGAGGAGATTTCTCCTTATGATAGTCAAACATGCTTGATACGCAAAATCCTTTTAATATTATTATTAGTGCATAGTGCAGAAAACATTTGCAAGTATAATATTAATCTTAGCTAGCATATGTACCATTATAGTAAGCTTACTATAGCTACCATATTAAATGGCAGGTTTTACAACTAAAACCTTACAAGGCGCATATTGATAATTAGATTTCCAACAAATGATAAGGCTAATGAACTTCCTATGCCATATGGGTACGCCTCTAGAGGGTGCCTCGAGAACTTAACCAACTCTCTGCCAACATAAGGCTGGGTTACCTCTGTAGCTAGGTCGCTAACTATCACGACTATGCCATCCCCCGATCGTCACAGACCTTTATCTGAGGCGCCTCTTAACCAACAACCACAAAGCAATATATTTGTAGCAACCACATAAGTTAAGTATCTGGACTCCATACCATGATACTACTTTTTATCCAGAAGGAAATGGACATACCCTAAGGTGAGCAACCCCCAATAACCTTGCCGCATCCTTCCTGTTTCGACCATTTCTGTTTGTGAGGTTCTGATAAAGTCTCCTCCTACAAAGTTATATTCACAAAAGCCATGCTTTGATCAACAAATGATCAGCGGCACTCAGCATGCCACATTACCAAATTGGGAATGTATCACTAGTAACTATCAACTACATAATCTCCGAGTTCGTACGCCTTAGAGAAAGGTGTTAACCTGAGAGAATAAATTCTCCACCACCAAACAGAAACGTATTTGATAGAAATTAGCTTTACATCTCAAAGTGTAATGTCAGACATACATCTATACAAGTCTCTTCCGGGTTCGAATTGAACCGAAGGGACTTAAAAGAAGCCCTTGTAAATCTAGATAGTCCCTAACCACGTCCGGACTCCCCATCACAAAGGTTGATCAAATCTCTATACCGGGGCCATTCGGCACAGAGACATTCGATAGCTAATCCTTTCGCTTTCGAAAATATCAAGTCTTCACCATTAGTCTTCAAATGCTATCCATTTCGTCGTATCACTATTCGGAATGGGTTATATGACATAAAGTCCTCTCCCAGCTAAACTGAATTATGAGCACAAATTTTAAAACCATATGGATATATTCGGATCTTAGTTAAGTCACAACTTAAAGTCCAAAACCTTTCTTTTGAATGATTTAAACAAATTTCCACTTTAAATCTTTTTACAACAAAAGATTCAACTTTAAAAATCCACTTTAATTTAAAACCAGGGTTCACCAATCTTTCACAAAGATTCATTCATAGTTTTCAAAACAATTCCCTTTTCAAATCTTTTATACAATGGATCACCTTTAAGATCCTCTTTAATTTGAAAACAAAGTTCACCAATCTTTCACAAAGATTCATTTATAGCTTTTCAAAACTATTTCAATTTTAAATTTGAAATCTTTTCAACAAAAACTAGAAATTCTTTCTTAATATGAAAGTAATTATCATTCGAAAACAAATGGCTTTCATTTGGGAAAAATCCGATCAAATATACACAAGTTATAGCCTTTTACAGGTATAAACCAAAAAATCGATGAACTGCAGTATCATCAGCAAGTTCTGTTTAAATTAAATGCAAATTCACCAAAACAATTTATTTAATACACTTCAAAATGGTTAAAAATCTATATATACATTATATAACTTGTATAAACATTTTAAACCATAGTTTCCATACAAATATTCATAGAACTCAACTTCAAATCTTGAATTCAAATTCAAATCAAACTATTTTAATTTCAAAACTTTAACAAGTTATTCAAAATAATTTTATATCTTCAAAACTCATTTTCAAAAGCTTTTCATATTTAACCCAATTCCATTTCCAAAACCATTTGGCTTCAAAATTCACTCTTTTAAAAAAAAAATATTTAAACTCAAAATATCTGTGACTTAACCGATTTCCATATGCAATCCATATTCGTGTGTGTGGTGTAGTCCAAGGGTTTTACACACAACAATATAATATCATCAATCATCACAATCCAAATACAACAATATTGATAAGTAATATAATCTTATAACGCTTATCTTCATTCACAGATTCAAAGATAAATAGGTAAATTCAAACCAGATATATAATTTACACATGGCTCAATTAGAACAATTTACATCACAGAATATCACACGTAAGGGATATCAAACAATTCAAACATTCAATACAATTCAATCATTAACAAGTAAAATTAATCAACCATTTGATTAATTTAAACAAGATTAATTACTTATAAATAAATTACTAATCCAGGTTAATTGACATCAATTAATTACAAACCATATCAATAAATTATCTTTTAATCATTTGTTAATAAATTAGTTAACCTTTAATTATCAATTAATCAACTTTAATTAACAAATAAATCAATCTGTAATTATTAAATAATTAACCTTAATTACTTAATTATTCTTTAATTAAGTATCCTTAATTAATTACATTAATTAATTAACCCTTAATTAATTACCATTTAATTAATTATCCTTAATTAGTTACCATAAGTGATTATCCATAATCACTTATATTAATTAAATCACAAATTAATTACGTTGAGTAATTATCCTTTAATCACCTGAATAATCAACTATAATCATTAATTAATTACTTTTAATTAAGTACTTATCTTTATTTATTTAATTACTGTAACGACCCAGAATTTCTGTCAATTGAAATTTGTATATTTAATTAATTTTAAATATTAATAAGTGAAATTTATAATTCGAATAAATTTTATTTCGAATAATTGGATTTAATTGGATAATTAAATCGATAATTTAATATGTGAAATTACAGAAATAATTGAAAATTGGGTTAAAATATGATTGAAAATGATTTGTAAAGTTTTATTTAATGATGTTGGAGTTAAAATGATATTTTAGAACTTTTAAAAATCAAAGTTTATTTGTGAAAATTGAATATTTTAATATTTAATCGACTAGTGAAATTAGCCATTTTTCGAACATTCTCAGAATTGGACGAAACTAGTTCCATTGGATCCGTAATAGTTTGTTATTATCGGATTTCAATTTTCGTAGCAATCGGAGTTTTCATTTGATCGTGGCAGCTCGAAACGCATCGAAATTGTTTTAATACTAATTTGGCGAGTTAAAATAGTCATTTTTCAAACAGTCTCGGATTTCGATGAAACCAGTTTCATCGGATCCGTAATGTGATATTATTGTATGGTTCTCAAATTTCGTGTCAATCGGATTTATCGTTTTTCCGGTACAAGCTAAAACACCTAGAAATTTGATTTACCGATTTAATTTTATATCGAACGTTTATTGCCATAACTCGCACAGATGACCGAATTAGCTCCTGAAACACATTCCATTGTGTTCGGAACACGGGGTAAACCTTAGAAACGCCAACCGGCACGCTTCGTTTGGAGTTCGGAAAATCCGGGATGAATAGTGTTCACGTAAATTTCTATAAAAGGACCCCTTAACTTCATTTTTTCACAAAAAATCAAAACCCTAGGACAAAACCTTCAGCCGCCGTCTCATATATGTTCAATGGCCGAAATTTAATCTCCTTCTCCTCCTCTTTTCTTCAAATCCGTTAACAATTAGCAGAAAGCTTCAACTACAAAGTTGAAGGGCACGTTGAGATCTTGATATCCAACGGCTACGATCGCGAATGGTGTTTTGGATTGGTGGCAAAGGGAGCTTGAACGGCCGACCGTTGGTCACGTTTTCCCAGGTGATAGGGTGGCCGAGCTCATGGATATTCGAGCCGAAGATGGAGTGGAGGATGCTCGTTTGAACGGAAGTGGCTGATCGTAGTAAATGTCGTCGGAGAGGAAGCATAATTCAACCCTAAGGGGGCGACTATGGGTTGTTGTGCGTGGGTGTTTACTGGAGTAGGAGAAGATGGGATAAGCGGCCACGATCTGTAGTTATGAAATGCAAGGCCCTGACTGTTTAGGGTAAAATAATAAAAGAAATGTTGTAAATTTATAATTAAAAATTCGTGTAACTTTAAATTAACGTATCTTTTTCATACAAGGTCGAAAACGCGCGAAACCAGTTGCGTTGGGTTCGTATGGACGAGCACTACGCTATGGAATTGGATTGGAGTCATTTGGAGTTAGGGAGAATTTCGGGTAAAATTAAACGTCCGTTTAATTTTATTCGAAATAAAAGCTGAAAACGAAATTGACATCAAGGTGAGAACTTCTCACTCAATCGAATCGTATTGATTTTTTATTTTAAATAGTTATATTTAAAATTCTTGAATGCATGTTTGAATGATGATTGTTATCTATTGATTGTTAAAATAGACATTATACGCCGTTAGTAAGCGGATGTTATTTATTAAAAACATATACCACGAATATTTCACAGTACAGTGAAATTGGTATTATTTATGTACTTGGATTTGATTTCCCGCACTATATAGCGGATGAGACCCAATTGCGCCGCCTATTAAGCAGATAATATTTTAAATCCCATATACTGCGATAATTCCGTACTGGAACGGAATTGGTATTGTGCTAACATTTTTGGATGCAGGAAAACAGGTTGGAGGGATCCAACTGGATTCCTCAACAATATTTATTTGATTTCAGATATTTTGATATTTGATTGATTATCATATCGATATATGATGTCGTTGTTGTCGTGATTGACTATTTGGTGTGTAGCATTATTGGGCCAATTTTGGAATTTTAAAAAGGATTTTTAAAGTGATTTTTTGAAAGTATACGTTATAAAATATTTTTTTGAATTGATCCATTATAAATAAATAACGTTCTAATTTTTAATATTATAAAAATTATGATTTTTGAGAAATATAGTTAAAAGTTGATTTTTGAAAATATGGGGTTAATGATTTTATAAAATAGTTTAAATCGGGATTTTTGAATTTATTGTAAAAGTTTGAAATATAGGATTTATAAAATTTGATTATTTTATAAATCAAAATCGTGAAATTATAAAGGAGTTTAAAGACGTTTTTAAAATAATAATACAAATTGATTTGTATAAAAGAATTATAAGATGGATATTTATAAATAAAATTTTTTGAATTATAAAACGAGTTTTTATGAGTGTTAGAATGAATTGTAAATGAATTTCATTAAATGAATGAAATTTATAGGATTATAAACGGTTAAGTTATAAATGGAATTTTATAAGCAGTAGGTTTATAAAATTTGTAAAGTCATTAAAAGAATAAATTTGGGTAAATAAATGAATCTTATAAGTTATAAGATTTATAATTTGGGAAGTTTAAAAGAAAGATTTGTAAAAAAATAAATTATAAGTATTTAAGTTATAATATGAACTTTTGGTATATAATTGACTTATAAATTGAAATAGGTTAATAAAGGAGATTTATAAATGGAAGTTGTTATAAAATAAATAGAAATAGAATTTGTAAACATTGTTTTATAAATCCACGAACGGCTTATTTTGATAAGTAAACTGTTATAACTTATTAATGGTGTTATATTCACGTTTTAGACAGTGAATAATCCTTTAAAATAAAATGTATAGAAATGATGAAATTGGTTAAAGAAGTATATTCACGTTTTTGAATAGTGAATAATATGTTAAAGAAATTGTTTTGGATGTGATGTTTTAAGTAGAATTAAAACGATCTAACGATGCTTTAAAAATGTGTTAAGATTCGAAACCATAGATTTCAAGATTCATTGTTGAAATAGACGTTTTCGAGAAATAGAACGAAATGGTGGACTATAACACTGTTGTTATAGTAAATGATTTTCGAAAGGAAATGTTTTGTATAGTACTGTGGTTTATATATCTATTTTAATTTCGAATCCCTATACTAGTAATTTTGGGTTGTCGTAACGATGTTTTATGTAACATTCATTTTGGCCCAAATAAATATGTTTAAGAGAATGATTTTCTTAAAGAATGGAATATATAATTAATTTCAATTTAAGTACATTGAATATTTTCCAAGTGTTGAAAATAAAAATAGATTTGTGAATTACTTATTAATAAATAAGTATGGTAATGTTTTTGCAATGTAAAATGAAACGTTTTTGAGAATTTATCTTCTTGAAGATAAATTGGAAATGAATAATTGAAATCGTGTATTCATAAATATTTTTGAAGTGTGGGAATTAATTTACGGATTTGGAACGTAAATATAAAGTAAATCGTTAAGGATTTATTTAATTAGTTTAAAAGAACCATGTTGAATTTGAATGCCACACTTATTTTTGAATAAGCGCTCACTATTTGGGTTAACCGGGAAAGGACCTTGGGGTCGTATAACCCATTCCGAATATGTGATATGCCGTTATGAATTGCATTTGAAGACCGGTGTTGAAGACCAGATATTTTTGAAAATGGAAGGATTACCGTCAAATGTTTCTACATCGAATGGCCCGGTATAGAAATTCCATATGTGATGGGAAGTCCGGACGTGATTAGTGAATATCCGGATTGCAAGGACTTCTTTGTAAGTGCCTTCGGTTATGTTCGATCCCGGAACAGACTTGTATTGATTGTATGTCTGACATTACAAATTGAGATATAAAGCTGATTTCTTTCAAATATATTTCCGTTGGTGGAGGAGAATTTATTCTTTTATCTTAACACCCTTCTCTGAGACGTACGAGCACAGAGGTTATGTAGTTGATGGTTATCAACGATATATTCCCAATTTGGTAATGTGACATGCTGAGTGTTGCTGTGAAATGATCATTGTTTGATCATTTGTGATATGATCATTTGTTTGATCACTTATCTTTGAGATCATTTCTTTGATCATTTGTTGATCCAAAGCATGGCTTTGTGGACGAGACTTCGTCGGACCTCACACCCCGGAAATGGTCAAAACAGGAAGGACGCGGCAAGGTTATTAGGGCGTAGCGCCCCTTTAGTGTATGTCATTCCTTCTAGATAGAGGTGGTATCATGGAATGGAGCCTAGATACTTAGCCTATGTGGTTACTGCATTATTATCCTTATGTGGTTGTTGGAAATCGAGAATCCTCGGATGTAGATCGGTCACGATCGGGGGATGACATATTCATGTCAGTAGTTACCCAGTCAAGGGTAACCCGGCCTTGTGTTGGCAGAGATCCGGTTTGGTTCTCGGGACGTCATTCCAGAGGCGTTTCCATGTGGTGATGGGGAGTTCCTTGGCCTGACCATTTGTTGGAAATCCAAAGAAACAATACGATCTTGTACGGTTTTAGTTGTAGAACCATTCATTCACTTATGGTGGTCACCACTGTTTGGATGGTAGCTATAGTAGGCATAAGTGCGAAATGCCTATACTGGCTAAGATTTAAATCTTTATTTTCGAAATGAATTTTTCCTACACTATGCACTAGTAATAATATCAAATGTTCTTTTTAAATGCGTATCAAGCATCTTTGACTATCACAAGGAGAAATCTCCTCCGATTCTGCGTTTGCATTGTGTGTGCGTGCGGGAGGCCTTATGGTAGTCTCATTTTTAAAAGCATTGCGAATCTATTTTATAATTTTCCTGTACTTTGTTTTAAAAATAAACTGTTTTGAGTTCTCACACCAGTCACATGACTGACTCGGAGTTTACTGTTTTCCTTCCTAAACTCTGGGTGCCCACCAATTTCCACACGGGTAGTCAAGAGTTAGGTTTATCAGGATATTCTGGAATTCAGGAGTTGCTGGAGGCAAGCTGGACGGCATGGCGTATTAGTAGTATACAGTATTTCTTTTCCGCTGTTTGTTCTGTTTATTGTTGTTTGTTGTTGTACACTCTGATGATGATATAATGTAATGTAATGTGTTGTAATATAATAACTGATATAGTTCTTTGTTTAAAGATTATTCATTTATCTATTATATGTTGTTCCGCTGCGATTGTGAGATTCTGATATTGTTCTGTTGTTTTCTTTCTGTTCTGTTCTATCTTTTCTCTCTTCTTCAACCTTTTTCTTTCTTTTTCTTTTTTTAAAAACCCTAAGTGTTCGGTTTTCCAGCATTCGAGTGCTCGGCAGTAGATACAGTGAGCGTATTGATGTCGGTTTTCGAAAGTCGAAGAATCGGGTCCTTACAATTACCCTTAATTACTTACATTAATTAATCTTAATTAATTAACTATTGTTTAATGTAATTATATAAAGTAGTTATCCCTTAATTAATTAATAATCTTTTATTAATTACACTAAATAATGGTCCTTTTAATTATTTGATTTATTAACCTTTAATCATTACTCAATTATCCTTTAACTTATTTAATTAATCAACCATTAATTAATTAAGTAATTATCATCATCCTTTAAATTTCATTAAGAAATTATTCAAGACCTTAATTATTTTAATAGATAAACTATTTGTCTTTATTGATTAATTAATTTTATTCAAGTTTATTTGATAAACCTTTGAAATAAATCTTCATAACATACAAATCAACTTAAAACCCTTTCAGTTACTTAAACTATTACATTACATCATTTCAACATATTTAAAATAAACTTTTAAAAGTAAGTTTAAAATAATAGGTATATGTAATAAAATACCTTAAATTTAATAATTTAAAAATAATTTATTTTTAAACTTTTAACCAGTTCCAAAACCAAAATAAAACATTTTTTATTTTTAAAAGAATTAAAAAAGAAAATGTTTAAAACTTGATTAAACGAAAACTTGTTTAAAATACAAAAATTATTAAAACTTTAACTCGAGACTAACCTTAAATCCTCCGAGCCTTACCCCGAGTTAGGTCGCAACATACTCGAGCAGTTCCCCAAGTTTCTTCCCTTTTTTCCTCTTTATACTTTGTTTTAGTTTCAAATTTTACAACTTTTTAAACATGATAACACACACATGAATATAATCGAGTACGTACTCGAGCCAGCAATGAAACTTCACGAAGTCGACTTCGAGTCCCTCCTTTCCTTCTCCAAACTTGAACAACCAGAACAAAACGTGCACATATGCGCATGTACACCCCTTCTGGTCACCTCCAACCAAGTCGCTGACCACCACCAAGTCGTCGTACCTTGCCTACAAACCACTAACACCTAGATCCTCAAATCATCTACGAAATCGAAATCGAGCCTGTTGAACCAAACCGGAACCTATACTGATCATCTGGAATCGCATCGTACTGACCAATCCAAACGCCAGAGACCTCGCCGACTCGTCCAAAGCTTCTTTAAGACCCCATGCTCCAATCCCACCTGGTCCGATCGACCATGATCCATTATCGGCGTCGAAATCGACTCGATTACAACACTGACCAAAATGGGTTGCTAAACCCTAAACCAATGCCTCGCCGCCGACACGGTGGCTAATAAAATCACCAAACATTTTTCCTTGGTCCACCCATGCCTTGGCTACCTCCAGTAATGACCCCGGCCACCCTGAATTTCCCGATCACCAAGAAAGCCCTAAAACCCAATTCCTATTCAAACTTGATTTCCTCATTCGATAAAATGCTAGAAATCGTGATTCTTCTTTTAAAAATCATGATTTCGAAAGTCGATTCAGATTATATACCTGAATCATCAAATCATGATGACTGATTTTAATAAGTTTCCAAGATTCAATGTTTATTTTTCATTTTCAAGATGATATTAAAAACTAACTTTCTTAAATATATTTTTAAATCTTAGTTTAGGTTTTAACAAACATACTTTGTTCAAATTCCAAAGTCTATATGAGATTAGATAAGAAGATTTGATTATTTTCTTCTAAACTTATTTAACCTGTAGGAAATAAACAGAGAAATGTATGCTTTAATTCAGGCATGCACACAGTCATCTATATATACAAAAGCATACAAGCACATTTCACATTCATACAAACATATTTCGCAACCTACATAAAACACTTATCACATGCAAACTAAGATTTAAACAAATTTGAGTTTTTTAAAAATTAATTTGCTCACCTGGAACAAAGCAGAGAACAAATTCTTTTGACTAGAAATGATTTTTTAACATGAATCTAGAAATGTTAATTCCTGATTTTGATCTGATGCTTGATCTTGATTTAGTTGCATGTATATTGAGTTAAATCTTTGTATTTGTTTTGAATTGCTTCGGGTTGTAATTATCTGAATCAATTTGTATGCTTTTGAGTTTGACTTTGCCTGATTACTAAGATGGTCTCTGAATTTGTTTGCACTTCTCCAGATCACGTTGAACTTGTATTTTGATTGTCGTTATTTTCAGGTTTGAGTTTCTTTGCTTAGTTGAAGAATTTAAGAAGCAGATGTTGATTTAGTTTTTGGTTCAATTTTTTAAAGATGAAGAGAACTCGGTCTGGTTTATTACCTCTTTATACATTTTTATATGATTTTCAAATTAAAAGAAATTTGTGAGATCCCACTTGTTTTAATGTTTGTCAAAATGTTTACAAATGTTAGATTATATCATAAAATGTGTACACATATTTAATCTCACATTATATGGTTTACACATGTAATAATCTTTTTTTCTATAATATTTATACATGTTATATTGCATGTCATTAATGTTTTAGTGCTTTTTTATATTATTTTCTAATTATATTTCCTTTTATAACTATTTATATACTCTTAAAGAAAATTATTTTTAAAACTAATTATACATAAATAAACACATGTATACATAATATATGTAAGTTTAAAATATAGAATCTTAACTACTAAATAACTTTTGAAAAATTAATTTCAAAATATAACTTTCCAACTCAAAATGCATACTTAATAAAATTAGAAGAATTTTTTTTTATTAATTTAAAGATATAATGTTTTCAAATCCAATTTATTTTTAATATATTTATTTTTTGTTTTCAAATTCAAAATTGAATTAAAAATCAATTTGTATACATATATATAAACAAATAACATATATTATTTATTTTGGGAAAATTCAAATTAAAATTTCAAATTATAATTTATTTATATAAATAAACAAGTATATATCTTATTAAACTTGAAAAATTCAATTAATTCACTATTTAAATCAAAAATTTCATATCAATTACCAATTTATAGCAGGCTTAAAATAGGGATCGTTACAGATTCCCCCCTTAAGAAAATTTTGTCCTCGAAATTTGCTAGACAGGGAGACAAACAAAGAACAGATGGAGAAATGTTTTACCAGATCAAACTGAATATCTATTCTGCAATTGGCTTACCAAATCTGAATATCATCAATAGATATGAGAACGAACTCAATCGATATTTACGAATATTCGGGTCACTAGGTCTATGTGGTATGCAGGGGCATTGGTTAGTTTGAAGGATAACTAACCATTCGTAGGATGTATCTCGACCCTAAAGAATAAACAAACGGATTACAATCCAATTGGCTTCATATTTTGTTAATCAATTTATTTAAATTTAATTTCAATTAAAATTTCAAATTCATTGAAGTTAAAATGAAAAGATTGTAAGAAACCGATGATTAGAATACGAAATAGGAACTTATCTACAATGATTCGTAGGGCTACCATCACAGTGAAGCTTCTTCTTGTAGCTGCCATGAAGCCATCAAAGAATTGATACCAGATGATGATCAAAAGAGATTAAGGGAAAAGTTATTCCTTTGTTGTTGTAGGGTATTGACCATTTGTAGTGGTACTCCCATGTCCTCTACCTCGTCCTCTTCTTGCACTCATTACTCAAAATCTGTGGCTAGTAAGAGAATTTACTAAGGCATACGGACGGATATCTTAGGGAATACTCATTCTAGGGCATTTATAACCCTATCTCCAATGAGTTGCCTAATGTGTTATGCTCCAAAGCTAATCTTTTTATTCAACCTTCAGCTCTGATACCAAATGAGACGGCCCGGATTTCAACGTTCGAAAATCGACATCCATACCTCACCCATATTCGAATACCGCTGATTCAAACGTTGAAAACCGATTCGCCGAAGCTTATAACACATTAAGTAATAACAACACAGCAGAAACATAATGAATAATTTTATTGGTACACAAATGATACAACATTCCGATACAATTGAATATCATATCAGAGATAATATACAAGAGTGGAAAGAATAAGACAACAACAACAACGGAACACAACATCATCAACGCCAAAGCTCCAAAGATCTCCAATCCATAAGCTCGAACCGCCAACAAGTTGTAACATAGCAAACTAGGTAACTCATCGATGCGATTGCCAAGATCCAAAGACCCTAAAGAAGTCCAAACAGAAAGTTGAAGGCAAAAGAATCTATATCTACAAGATGATTATCCGAAAATCTTACTCTAGGCTACCCGTGTGAAAAATTATGGGCACCCAGAGTTTAGAAAGGGAATAATAAACTTCAGATCAGTCATTGGATTGGTGTGAGCAAACGAAAACAGGTTTATTTGAACAAAAATAAACAAAGGGAAATAAAAGAAATCCGCAATACTTTTTGGAAATTGAAACTACCATAAGGCCTCCCCGCACCACACAATGCAAGCACACAATTGGAGGACATTTCCCTTTATGATAGTCAAACATGCTTGATAAGCAAAATCCCTTTAATATTGTTATTAATGCATAGTGCAGAAAACATTTGCAAGTATAATATTTATCTTAGCCAGCATACGTACCATTACAACATGCCTACTATAGATACCATATTAGATGGCAGGTTCTACAACTAAAATCGTACAAGGCGCGTATGCATGATTTGATTTCCAACAAATAGTCATGCTAAGTAACTTCCTATGCCACATGGGTACGCCTGTGGAGGGATGTCCTGAGAACTTAACCAGCTCTCTGCAATACAAGGTCGGGTTACCTCTGTAACTAGGTAACTAACTATTAGGAGTATGCCATCCCACGGTCGTCGCCGACCTGTATCCAAGGCTCCTCTCAACCAACATGCACAAAGCAATAGATTTGCAGCAACCACATAAGTTAAGTATCTGGGCTCCATACCATGATACCACTTTTTATCCAGAAGGAAATGGACATAACCTAAGGGGCGCTACTTCCAATAACGTTGTCGCATCCTTCCTGTTTCGACCATTTTCGGTTTGTGAGGTTCTTATGAAGTCTCGTCCCACAAAGCTACGCTTCTTACAAAAGCCATGCTTCAATCAACAAATGATCAGCAACACACAACATGCCACATTACCAAATTGGGAAAGTATTACTTGTAACCATCAACTACATAACCACTAAGTTTGTACGTCTCAAAGAACGATGTTAAGCTAAGATAATAAATTCTCCACCAATAAATAGAAATGTATTTGATAAAAACTAGCTTTACATCTCAAAATGTAATGTCAGACATACATCCATACAAGTCTGTTCCGGGTTCGAACAGAACCGAAGGCACTTCAAAGAAGCCCTTACAAATTCGGATAGTCCCTAATCATGTCCGGACTCCCCATCACAAAGGGTGATCAAATCTCTATATTGGTGCCATTCGATGCAGAGACATTCGACATGTAATCCTTTCACTTTCGAAAATACCTGATATTCACCACCGGTCTTCAAATGTTATCCATTTCGTCATATCACTACTCAGAATGGGTTATTTGACATAAGTCCTCTCCCGGCTAAACCGAATAATGTGCGCAAATTTTAAAACCGTATGGATAAATTAGGATCTTAGTTAAGTCACAACTTAAAGTCCAAAACCATTCTTTTGAATGGTTTAGACAAATTTCCACTTTATATCTTTTAAAAGAAAAGATTCACCTTTTAAAAATCCACCTTAATTTAAAACCAAGGTTCACCAATCTTTCACAAAGATTCATTCATAGTTTTCAAAACTATTTCCCTTTCAAATATTTTATAAAAAAGATACAACTTTAAGATCATCTTTAATTTGAAAACAAAGTTCACCAATCTTTCACAAAGATTCATTCATAGCTTTTCAAAACTATTTCAATTTTAATTTTGAAATCTTTTCAACAAAAACTAGAAATTCTTTCTTAATATGAAAGTAATTATCATTTGAAAACAAATTCTTTTTGTTTCAGAAAAATCCGATCAATTATAAACAAGTTATAGCCTTTTAATGGTATAAACCAAAAAATCAGCGAACTACCGTATCCTCGACAAGTTCTATTTGAGTTAAATCCAAATTTCCCAAAACAATTTATTTAATACACTTCAAAATGGTTTAAAACCTATATATATTATATAACTTGTATAACCATTTTGGACCATAGTTTCCAAACATATATTCATAGAACTCAACTTCAAATCTTGAATTCAAATTCAAATCAAACTATTTTAGTTTCAAAACTTTAACAACTTATTCAAAATAATTTTTTATGTTCAAAACTCCTTTTCAAATGCTTTTCATATTTGACCCAATTCCATTTCCCAAACCATTTGGATTCAAAATTCACCCTTTTAAATAAAATAATATTTAAATTCAAAATATCTGTGACTTAACCGATTTCCTCATGCAATCCATATTTGTGTGTGCGGTGTACTCCAACGGTTTTGCATACAACAATATAATATCATCAATCATCACAATCCAAACACAGCAATATCGATAAGCGGTATAATCTTATAACTCTTATCTTCATTCATAGATTCACAAATAAATATGAA
The DNA here is from genome assembly GCA_030765085.1 of Allium cepa. NCBI lineage: Eukaryota > Viridiplantae > Streptophyta > Magnoliopsida > Asparagales > Amaryllidaceae > Allium > Allium cepa. Next base: position 600,492,255 of record CM060945.1, on the reverse strand, counting down.
ATTCAACATAGATAAATAATTTACACTCGGCTCAATTTAAACAATTTACATCACGGAATATCACACATAATGGATATCAAACAATTCATACATTCAGCACAATTCAATCATTCATAAGTAAAATTAATCGACCATCTGATTAACTTAAACAAGATTAATTACTTATAAATAAATTACTAATCCTGGTTAATTAACATTAATTAATTTCAAACCACATCAATTAATTATCTTTAAATCATTTATTAATAAATTAATTACCCTTTAATTATGAATTAATCAACCTTAATTAATAAACAAATCAATCTTTAATTATTAAATAATTAACCTTAATTACTTAATTATTTAATTACTCTTCAATTAATTATCCTCGATTAATTACATTAATTAATTGACCCTTCATTAATTACCATTTAATTAATTATCCTTAATTAATTACCATAAGTGATTATCCTAATCACTTATATTAATTAGATCACAAATTAATTACATTAACCAATTATTCTTTAATCACATGATTAATCAACTTTAATCATTAATTAATTACTTTTAGTTAGGTAATTATCTTTAAGTAATTAATTACCCGTAATTACTTACATTAATTAATCTTAATTAATTAATTATCCTTTAATGTAATTACACATATTAATTATCCCTTAGTTAAGTAATAATCTTTTATTAATTACACTAAGAAATGGTCCTTCTAATTACTTGATTTAGTAACCTTTAATCATTACTCAATTATCCTTTAATTTATTTAATTAATCAACCATTAATTATTAAGTAATTATCATCATTCTTTAAATTTCATTAAGATATTACTCAAGACCTTAATTATTTTAAAAGATAAACAATTTATCTTTATCATTAATTAATTTCACTCATGTTTATTTTATAAACCTTTGAAATAAATCTTCATAACATACAAATCAACTTAAAGCCCTTTCAGTTACTTAGAAATATTACTATGCATCATTTAAACTTATTTAAAATAAACATTTAAAAATAAGTTTAAAATAATAGGTATATATAATAAAATTCCATAAATTTAATAGTTTAAAAACAATTTATTTTTAAACCTTTAACCATTTCCAAAACCAAAATAAAACATTTCTTATATTTAAAAGAATAAACAAGAAAATGTTTAAAACTTGATTAAATGAAAACTTGTTTAAAATTCAAAAATTGTTAAAACTTTAACCCTCCACTAACCTGAAACCCTCCAAGCCTTACCAGGAGTTAGATCCCAAAATACTCGAACCTTTCCCCGAGTTTCTTCCCTTCTTTCCTCTTTAAACTTTGTTATAGTGTCAAATTTTACAACTTTTTAAACATGATAACGCACACATGAATATACTTGAGTATGTACTCGAGCCAGCAACGAAACTTCACGCGTTCGACTTCAAGTCCCTTCTTTTTTTCTCCAGACGTGAACAACCAAAACAAAATTTGCACATATGCACGTGTACACCCCTTCTGGTCACCTCCGGCCATGTCGCCGACCGCCACCAAGTCACCGTACATTGTCTACCAAACCGTGAACACCCAGATCCACAAATCATCTACGAAATCGAAATCGAGCTTGTTAAACCAAACCGGAACTAGAATCGCCTCGTGCTGACCAATCCAATTGCCATAGACCTCGCCGGCTCGTCCAAAGCTTCATTGCGACCCCATGCGCCTATCCCACTAGGTCCGATCAACCACGATCCATTATTAATGTCGAAATTGACTCGATTACAACACTGACCAAAATGGGTTGCTAAACCCTAAACCAATGTGTAACGATCCTGACTCGACCTTCGAAAATCGGCACCAAATACGACACTCGTATTCAAATGCCGCAGATCCAAACGTCGAACCTGGTTCGCCGGAGCTTATAACACAATAAGTACAACACAGCGGAAGAAATATGCATGATACAATTGATATACGACATTTGTATTTATTTTACTTTTACAAATTTTTAAAAAGAATTGAATTTAAAACAATTTGTACACTCAACAAATAAATCATACATATATACATTTCTTTGTTTATAAAGCTTTTGTAAACTTATTTTATATCAATTTTTTTTTTTTCAATACATTAATTAAGTTTCAAGAAGGGAAAATACTTTACATTCATTCTTGTTTTTAAATTAATAACTCTAGTCATTTTACAAATCATATTTTATTTATTTATGAATTCTATTTTTAATGTTTAATATACAAATCATATTTAACTCCTTAGCTTAAATTATTTTATAGATTCTATTTTTAAATCTTTTAAGTTTAGCTCACATATCATATACATATATTTTATACATCTTATTTTTAAATTCAATATTTTTTTATAAAATACTTATTCCTAAATCTTAAACCAATTCTACTTTATAATCTAAATTTTTTTATTTATTGTAGAAATTATCCAATTAATTCATAAATAAATTAGCAATTTATCTTCAAAAATTAATTTGCCAAATTAACTTGGTAAATTTTCAGGAATGTTACACAATGCCTCGCTGCCGATACGATGGCTAATAAAACCACCAATCATTTTTCCTTAGTTCAACTATGCCCTGGGAACCTCCAGTGATGATCCTGACACCCCGAATTTCATGATCAGTAGGAAAGCCCTGAAACCCAATTCCTGTTCAAACTCGATTTCCTCATTCGATACAACGCTAAAAATCGTGATTCTTCTTTTAAAAATCATGATTTCCAAAGTCGATTCAGACTATATACCTGAATCATCAAATAATGATGATGAATTTTAACAAGTTTCCAAGGTTCACTGTTTATTATCCATTTTCCAGATGATATTCAGAACTATCATTCTTAAATATATTTTTTAATCTTAGTTTAGGTTTAAACAAACATACTTAGTTCAAATTCCAAAGTCTACAAGAGATTGGATAAGAAGATTTGATTATTTTCTTCTAAACTTATTTAACCGGTAGGAAATAAACAGAGACCTGTATACTTTAATTCAAGCATGCACACAGTCACCTATATATATATACACACACATACATACAAGCATACAAGCACATTTCACATTCATACAAACATATTTCACAACCTACATCAAACACTTATCACATGCAAACCAAGATTTAGACAAATTTGAGGTTTTTAGAAGTTAACTTGCTCACTTGGAACAAAGCAGGGAACAAATTCTTTTGCCTGGAAATGATTTTTTCTTTACTTGAATCTGGAAATGTTAATTCCTAATTTTGATCTGAAACTTGATCTTGATTTAATTGCCTGTATATTGAGTTGAATCTTTGTATTTGTTTTGAATTGCTTCATGTTGAAATTGTCTGAATCAATTTGTAAGCTTTTGAGTTTGATCTTTAATTGATTGTTGAGATGATCACTGAATTTGTTTGCACTTCTCCAGATCACGTTGTACTTGTATTTGATTGTAGTTTGTTTCATGTTTGAGTTTCTCTGCTTTGTTGAAGAATTTAAGAAACAGATGTTGATTTAGTTTCTTGTTTTCAATTTGTGAAAGATGAAGAGAAATCAGTCAGATTTTTTTACTTTTTTATACATGTTTATATGATTTTCAAATTAAAAGAAATTTTTGAGATTCCACTTGTTTTAATGCTTAACGAAATGTTGACAAATGTTAGGTTATATCATAAAATGTTTACACTTGTTGGAGCTCACATTATATAGTTTACACATGTTGTAATCTTTTTTTCTATAATACTTATGCATGTTATTTTGCATGTCATTAATGTTTTAGTATATTTTTATATTATTTTCTAATTATATTTCTTTTATAACTATTTACATACTCTTAAAGAAACTTATTTTTAAACTAATTATACATAAATAAACACATATATACATAATATACGTAAATTTAAAATATAGAATTTTAACTTGTAAACAGCTTTTGAAAAATTAATTTCAAAATATAACTTTCCAAATCAAAATGTATATTTAATAAAATTAAAAGACAAATTTTCACTAATTTAAACATATAATTTTTCAACTCGAAATTATTTTAAATATTTTGTTGGTTTCAAATTCAAAATTCAATTAATAATCAATTTGTATACATATATATAAAAAAATAACATATATTATTTATTTTGGGAAAATTCAAATTCAAATTTCAAATTATAATTTATTTAAATAAATAAATAGGTATATATCTTATTAAACATGAAAATTCAATTAATTCGCAGTTTAAACCAAAAATTTCATATTAATTACCAATTTATATTTGGCTCAAAATCGGGATCGTCATAATTGCAATCATCGAACTACAACATAATCCAATCCACACAACTGGACAATTATAATAACTTGTCCTCACAAAAGCCGACTATTTAGCACACCATACATAGAGGAATATAAGTCAAGTACGTGTGATACGCCTCGCTATCCAGCTCATCTTCTGAGCTCCATAGCATCATATCCTGTAATTGTAATACTTGGTCTGACCCGAAGATTATAATAAAATAACACCCGAGTCAGTCTGGAAATCCAATGTGAGAAAACACACTCAATTGAATTATTAAAGCTTAAAAATCCTTTGAAATCAAAGGTATCTCGTATGACCACGTTACAAATAAACATGCCGGGTTTTTACATTAAGATAACCTAAAACATTTTTATCAAATCCGTCTGTTATTATAATAGTGTCTATAGAAAGTAAAAGAGAATCTAGTTGAAATGCTTTCATCTCACGTTCCAGCATAGTTGGGCGCAATCAAAACCGTCCAGGCGCTTATTGGAGATTGGATTCCATACAATGGCAGGGCTACTGGGGTACCGCCTGTCACACAACCCGGTCTAGATCAGAGTACCAAGGACCACTTCCGATCCCCTGCGATATAAGACCAGAGCTACCCCTTACTGGATAGTTCGAATAAGATTACCCTACGGTTGTGATCAGCAACCACCCTATTAACGCTTAAAATTGAACGCTTACATTTCCGTGTAAGTAGAGATTAAGTGAATGCGCCACCCGTCAATACGGGAATTAGAAGTAAGTAGAGAAGTCACAGAAAAAGCAGTAAAAAGACAACAGTTTTATAGTGGTTCGGCTTCCAGTTAAGCCTACGTCCACTTTAATCTCCTTTATTGTTGAATCAATTACGACTTTACAACAATCTTCGATTACAACACTGATAGTACAAGTAGCTAGAACTCCAATGTAGAAGAACTCTTTGAATCCATGTTGAATATGTTAGATTTCCTCTTGAAGTTCGTTGAGATGCCTTTTTTGTTTGAAGTGTCGAGTGAGTCGAGAATTCAGCAGAGTGTTGGCATTCCAGAAATGAGCCAAAAGGATCCTTTTTCAGTTGGAGTAGCCGAGGTATATATAGAGAGTTTTCTGAATTAGGTCGTAAGTTGCGAGCGACCTTGGATAGGTCGTAGGTCGTGACCGACCTAGTGGGAGCGTTTTATGGCTTAACTAGGGTATACTTGATCATGTGGAATAAACGGGCAAGTCATAGGTCGTCAACGACCAAAGGAGGAAGCGGCATAAGAAGTTACTTCGTATTGTTTAGGTCGTGAGCAACCTAGGGGAGGATGGTTGGCGACCTAAGGTTGGGAGCGACCTATAAGCAAGCGGCTTCATTCCGCGATAACTCGCTAGGTCGCTTGGTCGTTTAGCTACTAGGTCGTTAGGTCACTTTAGTCCATAGGTCATTAGGTCGCTGATCTCTTGCTGTGACATGTTGTTGCCCTGTGTTGATGGTTAGGTCGTTGATAAGCTTAGGTCGCTAGGTCGCGATATCTTTAGGTCGCTAGGTCATTAGGGGTATTTAGGTCAGTAGGTCGTTCATACCTTAATTCTTTCAGGTCTCTTATTTCCTTAGGTCGTTGAGCCGTGGAATAGAGGAATTAACATTTGCCCCTCGAAGTATACGCCTATGCCATAGGTCGTGTGCTTTGACTTAATTTTGCTAGGTCGTGAGCGACCTAAGAGATAACCTAGCTCGCGTGTCCATTCGCCTTTCTCTTTTCCCCCTATATAATCCACTAAGTCATTTCTTCCTCCTTACTTGCTTCAGCCTTCAAAGACGCCATTGAAGAAATTTCCAACCTGAACTTACCGGTCACCGATCATCCTTGCAATTTCATCACGTCAGTGAATCCGTTCTCTGTTCAATTCACGACCATCATTAAACCACGAGTTCTAGATTCCCGTCTCTTGCCTCTGGTCCAATTTCATATTTTTGTGTTCCATCGCAAACCATGCCACGATCGATTTCTGATGGAATCGTTTCTGAGTGATCCTTGATGATTTGAGGAGGAGATGATGGATTACAGTGCCTTGAGTTAACTGGTCGGTGTAACGATCGCGATTCTTCGTTGCCGAAAAACCGAAATGTTAGGGTTTAAGAAAAAGAAAAGAAGAAGAAAGAGGTAGAAGAAGAGATAAAGAAAAACAGAACAGAAAGAAAATCGCAGAACAACATCAGAATCTCACAATTCGCAGCGGAACAACATATAATAAATAAATGAATAATCTTTAAACAAAGAACTATATCAGTTATTACATTATATCACATTACATTACATTTCATTTTCAGAGTGTACAACAACAAACAGCGGGAAAGAAATACTATGTACTAGTAATACGCCATGCCATCCAACTTGCCTCCAGCAACTCCTGAATTCCAGAATATCCTGATAAACCTTAACTCTTGACTGCCCATGTGGAAATTGGAGGGCACCCAGAGTTTAGGAAGGAAAACAATAAACTCCGAGTCAGTCATGTGACTGGTGTGGGAACTCAAAACAGTTTGTTTATCTTTAAAATCAAAAATAGAGGAATATTTTTAAAGTCAATTCGCTATGCTTTTAAAAATGAGACTACCATAAGGCCTCCCGCACACACACACAATGCAAACGCAGAATCGGAGGAGATTTCTCCTTATGATAGTCAAAGATGCTTGATACGCATTAAAAAGAACACTTGATATTATAACTAGTGCATAGTGTAGAGAAAATCATTTCGAAAACAAAGATATAAATCTTAGCCAACATAGACATTTCGAACTATGCCTACTATAGCTACCATCCAAACAGTGGGGCGCCACCATAAGTGAATGATAGGGTCTACAACTAATGCCGTACAAGATCGTATTGTTTCTTTGGATTTCCAACGAATGGTCAGGCCAAGGAACTTCCCATTGCCACATGAGAACGCTTTTGGAAGGACGTCCCCGAGAACCAAACCGGATCTCTGCCAACACAAGGCCGGGTTACCCCTAACTGGGTAACTACTGACACGAGTATGCCATCCCCCGGTCCTTTGGGACCTTTAACCGAGCGCTCGTCATCAACATCACACAATCATAAATAACGTGTTTCAACATGATTAAGCATCTGGGCTCCGTACCATGATACCACCCTTTTCCAGAAGGTAATGCACATACCCTAAAGGGAGCTAACCCTCATATCCTTGCTGCATCTTTCCTGTTTTGACCATTCCGGGGTGTGAGGCGTGACGAAGTCTCGTCCACAAAGCCACGCTTTATACAAAAGCTGTGCTTTGGGTCAACAAATGATCATAGAAATGATCACAAAGATAAACGATCAAACAAATGATCCTATCACAAATGATCAACACAATGATCATTTCACAGCAACACTCAGCATGTCACACTACCAAATTGGGAATATATTGCTAATAACCTTCAACTATATAACCTCTGAACTCGTACGTCTCAAAGAAGGGTGTTAAGCTAAGGGAATAAATTCTCCGCCACCAACAGAAATATATTTGAAAGAAATCAGCTTTATATCTCAATTTGTAATGTCAGACATACTATCCATACAAGTCTGTTCCTGGAGCGAACAGAACCGAAGGCACTTACGAAGAAGTCCTTGCAATCCGGATAATCTCTAATCGCGTCCGGATTACCCATCACATATGGAGATCTCTATACCGGGGATCAGCCAGTGCAGAGACAATCGACAAGAAACCCTTTCGTTTTTGAAAATATCTGGTCTTCAACACCGGTCTTCAAATGCAATTCATAACGACGTATCACATATTCGGAACGGGTTATACGACCCCAAGGCTCTTTCTCGGTTAACCCGAATAGTGAGCGCTTATTTAAAAAAAAATTGTGGCATTCAATTTCAAGCAAATCACAACAAATACCTATTTAAAGGTAAATATTGATAGTCGGTTATTGAACTATCAATGGATATGCACAACATCACCAGATTCCAAATAATTTTCCATATTATTTATTTCCCAAAAATATCTTTACAAGATATATGATTTCAATACTTCAAAAATAAATCAATATTTATTTTTAAACAATTTCCCCCTTTCATTTATAAATTCCATAGTGAATTTACATTCCAAAATATTTATGAATATATGATTTCCATTTGATTTTTAATATTCATTTTCAATTTATCTTCAAAAAGATAAATTTAAAATATTCACTTTATATTGGAAAAAAACATTTCTATACTTATTTATTTATAAGTAATTCACAAGTCTTTTTATTTTCTACACTTGGAAAATGATCAATATACTCTAATCGAATTTAAATATATATTTCATTCTTTAAGGAAATCATTCTCTTAAACGTATTTATTTGGGCCAAAACGAATGATGCGTAAAACATCGTTACGACAACCCAAAATCACTAGTATAGGGATTCAAAATTAAAATAGATATATAAATCCGAATACTATACAAAACATTTCCTTTTAGAAATCATTTACTATAACAACAGTGTTATAGTCCACCATTTCCTTCTATTTCTTAAAACGTCTATTTCAACAATGAATGTTGAAATCTATGATTTCGAATCTTAATACATTAAAAAGATCGTTAGATTGTTTTAATTCTATTTAAAACATCACATTCAAAACATTTCTTTAACATATTATTCACTATTCAAAAACGTGAATATACTTGTTAACCAATTTTATCATTTCTATTCATTTTGTTTTACAGGATTATTCACTGTCTAAAACGTTAATATAACTCCACTAACAAATTACAACAAGTTATTTATCAAGAAAAGTCGTTGCGGATTTATAAAACAATGTTTATGAATTCCATTTCTATTTATTTTGTAACAACTTCCTGTTATAAATTTCCTTTATTAACTTATTCGATTTATAACTCAATTATATACCGAAAGTCCATATTATAAGTTAAATACTTAAAATTTATTTGCTTGCAAAAACGTTCTTTTAAACTTCCCAAAATTTAAATCTTATACTTATAAGATTTATTTATTTATCCAAAATCTATTCTTTTAAATAACTTTACAAATTTTATAAACCTACTGTTTATAAAATTCCATTTACAACTTCACCGTTATAATCATATAGATTTCACTCATTTACGAAATTCATTTACAATTCATTCTGGCACTTATAAAAGCTCGTTTTACAATTCAAAATATTCTAATTTATAAATATCCATTTTATAAATCTTTTATATGGATCAATTTATATTATTCTTTTAAAACGTCTTTAAACTCCTTTATAATTTCCTCATTTTGATTTATAAAATAATCAAATTTCATAAATCCTATTTTGAAACTTTTTATAATGAATTCAGAAAACCCAATTTTTAACTATTTTATAAAATCATCAATCCCATATTTTCAAAAATCAACTTTTAACTGTATTTCTCAAAAATCATAATTTTTATAATATTAAAATTATAACGTTTATTTATTTAAGATGAATCAATTCCAAAAATATTTTATAAACGTATACTTTCAAAAATCACTTTAGAAATCCCTTAAAAATCAAAATCGTTGTTTTTAAACTTCAAAATTGGATCCGATGATGCAACACATCAAATAGTCAATCACGACTTTCCAATATCATATATCGATATGATAAACAATCAAATATCATAATATATGTAAATAAATAAATATTTGTGAGGAATCCAGTTTGATCCCTCCAACCTGTTTCCCTGCATCCACAGACATTAGCACAATACCCATTCCACTTCGAGGTGGAATATCGCGGTATATGGGATTTATAAAATATTATCCGCTTAATAGGCGGCGCAATAGGGTCTCATCCGCTATACAATGCGGGAAATCAATCAACTGCAATATATACATATGCCAATATATATATATATTGCTATATATATATAGATATATCCTACTATATCTAATATCACCACCAAACAACAATCAATAAATAACTGCAAATCCAACTTATAAATTTTTTTGAGTGAGAACTTCTCACCTTTGCTTTTATTAGCAATCCATTTCCTTCTTGACTCGATTTTTCTTGATTTATACCTTGTATAAATATTTACACAATTTATTAATATTCGAACAGATCGAATAATAAATTTTCATTTGATAATTTCGATTCATCGGTGATTTCATTTTAATAGTTAAATTAACTAATAGTTTTATTAAAACCAGTTTCTTCTTTAATAAATTTATTTAAATAAAAATATAATTTAAGAACTAAATTTTCTTTGATACTTTCATTTACTGTACATAAACATTATATGATTTATAAATATTTGAACTAGACGAAAAATTTAATTTCTTATTTAAATAAATTTAGTTTACTAACAATTTTCACTTTAAGCTTTATAAATTCTACTTTTATGTTTAATTTTTTTCTTAACAAATCCCTTTTTAATAAATTATTTTAACTAAAATAATTTATATATTTAAAAAATCAAATTTTTAAATAACTTCTTAACATTTAAACAAACTTCTACTTGATATTTAAATTAACAAATGATTTTGTTTTAAACTAATTTCCTAATTTCAAATTATGATGTTAAATTTTTAATATTTAACTTACTGTATTAAAATCTCAGCTATCTTATTCATCACAGTAAACATTTTTTTTCTTCTTAATGCATTCAAATATATATATATATTGAATAAATTTACAAATAAAGAAAAATTGTCTTTACCTCACTGTGAAAATCCCCAAGCTCGAACTCGAAGACTCCACTGGATCGCCACGTCGCCTCGTCCATGCTCCGAGTCACGCTCGTCCCCACGCCGCCGCCAGGTCGCAACCCACATCATCACAGCAATCGTCGACCTACCCCCCAACGATGCCGTGCCACTCCACGACCCCAGTCGCACTCACGCGCTCGTGCCTCCCCCCTTCAAGAACCCTAACTGATGCCGTGCGCGATGCCATCAAACGCGCTACCACCTGCCGCGACCCATGCGTCGGCCATTTCCCATTGATTTCGATTTGAATAGGGAGTGTCGGCCTTTGATTTTGAATGAAAATTATAAACGAGCGGCCATTGTTTTATTTGATTTGGGGATTTCTTATCTCTCGTGAGTTTTGAACTGAAGGAGGAGAAGTATCGGCCTTTATAGAATAAAGAACGACGTGTAAGTTTGTACGAAGGCATGTCTCACACGATCTCGTTCGTGATTTTAGGCGTGATTGAAGGAAGAACGTGCTACTGTTTGACTAAATTTAAATTTAAATTGAATTTGTTGAAAATTTCAACGCGTTTACTCGCCATGTGCTCACATATCAACTCAGAAAAATACGAAATTTGAAATCCGAGAATAATTCAATATTACGGACCCAATGGGACTGGTTTCGTCGAATTCCGAGACTGTGCCTCAGACGATTATTTTTAAATATCGATTCAAACGATATAATTTCAAAACTGAACAATTCACTTTCAAATCCAATTCTGAAGCTTCTAAAATCTTCAATATTATCAATATGAATTTTACAAGCCTCTGAAATATTTTTAATCAGCTTAAAATTAAAGATTCAAATTTTTATTCAACTTTCAATAGATTAAATTCTAAAATTTAATCGCCAAATTCATTCTGATAATTTGAAATTCAAGTCAAACTATCATTCAAATATTTAAAATTAATTGAATATTTTCAAATTAAATTGTTCAAAATTCTGGGTCGTTACAATCTTTGCCCCTTAAAAGAATTTCGTCCCAAAATTACAAGTTAGGAAGAACGATCATCCGTCTACTATTTTTCACAATTCAAATAGTTTTATCAACTTGCTAACATAAATCTTTTTATTAGAGATTCACTATCATTTCAACTAGCTTTCCAACTTCAATTATAAGTTCCAAACAATATTGTTTACTTCAAAATTTAAATTTAAATTTAAATTCAAATTTCAAACTTTCAAAATTTCTCTAAAATATTCTAACACCCAAAATTTTCGAAAAATTTCGCCAGCGTCTCCTTTGCGCGGCTCGCTCGGTACGACTACAAAATGGCACCACGACCCCTCAGAATCAAAAAGAAAAGAGAAAGCCAAGTGGCTGGAGAAGAAAATCATCAAATCTTATACTGAAATTGAAATACGTACCTTTTTGTCGAGCAATTCAATTTTATCTTCGAAATCAAAATCTCAATTCCATTTCTTTTAATACACCTGTATATCCTGCTGTCCATAATATCCAATTCCAACATTCAAACTATTTTGCAAATTACAAAATTTCCAATATATGCTTCTTATACATTTTTACTTCACTATTGAAGTTACATATCCATTTTCATTCAATTCTACATTTCAATTTCATTCACAATTTCAATTCTATTTGAATTCAATTCATAATTTAAATTCCATTTGAATTCAATTCTCAATTCTAAATATTGAATTCTAACGATTAACTTCCATTTGCTAATTCATATTACTACTTTAAATTAGTTTCATTCACTAATTCATTTTAATTTGCAAATTTCTAAATTGTTTTGTCGTTAACTAAAATTTTCCAAAAACTTTCAATAAAATTTCTAACTCCCAAAAATTCACGGAAAATTTTGGCAGAGTCTCCTTTGTACGGAGGAGCTTTTACAATTTTACAATATGTATAAATATGTATACATCGACCCACACGGTCGGAAAACAGAAAAACAGTTCATATTTCCTATTTTTATTGCGTAGGCGCAACTTATTAGCATTTTTAAGCAAAGCGGCTAATTATTAGCTTATTAGCACGATCAAATCCAGCCCAACGACTTCGTTGAACCTGTACTTACTTAGTTTAAACACGTCAGTGACAAATATAAGAAACCTATTAACATTCCATTCATTTTCAATAACAAATATATATATTTCATTAGCAATACATCCAAGATAAATTCCATTAGCAATTCATATGGTTTAAATTCATCTTTAGTCGCTTACGACCAATTCACATGACATTTCCATTAAATCAAGTGGTTTACAACTCATTTTCTTCATTCTATTCCAGTTCAATTTGTATTTTATATTTTCATTTGGTTTATTTTATTAACCAAACAAATTTCATTCAAACCATTTCAAATCTATTCCATTCAATAATTTGATTCAATTAGTACATTCACTTATTCATTTTAAATTTCAATTTCCATATTCAATTCATCTCGAATTTACTTAATTACTGACAAAGGGAATCTTAACCCCACTGAAACTTAGGCCGACTCAACAGATAAGGCAGTCAGCGACTCATAGGAATCAGTGACTCAACTGATGAAGCGACTCAGGGATTGCCGACTCAATGGGTCAACGACTCATTGATAGCAATGACTCAGCGAGTTAGCGCCTTAAAGATACAGTATGGATCAACGACTCAGCGGTCTGCGACTCAAGGCCTAGACCGATCCAACGACTCATTCGAGTTCCGACTCATCAAAGACCGACTCATCTGATCACGACTCATCCACTCAAGGTCCTTAAGTATCTCATTGGGTTTACGACTCAAGAGATGAACGACTCAAGAGGCATCACGACTTAAGGAACCTGACGGGTTAAGGAGATTCTATGGGTTAAGGATGGCACGACTCAGGAAAGCCTACGACTCAAAGGATAGGTCGACGCACGACACAAGACTCAGAGGCAAGTTCAAAATCATGTTGCAAAGGGGTGACTCGCAGACGACTCATGACTTATCATGAGTCGGTCACGACTCATCATGAGTCGGTCACGACTCATGACTTCGCAATTCCAGCCTAAACAGTTTGCCTATAAATACAAGGCCGCATTCAACATGAAAGGGACTTTTGGTTCATTCTCGAAGCGCCAATACTCTGCCATTTCCTCGACTCAAGCAACACTTCGAGCACTCCAAACATCGAAGACATTACATCAAATTCCAAGAGAGAGAATCTACATCATTCATCATGAGTTTGAAAGATAATTCTCCGTCAAAGTTTGTACTAACAGACTAGAGTGGATTGTAATTGAAGAAAGTTGTATAAGTTGTACTTGTTTCAGCAAAAAAGAGATCAAAGTGGACGTAGGCACGATTTTAGGCCGAACCACTATAAAACTGTTGTCTTTTACTGCTTTTCTACAATTTCTCTACTTGTATCTTGTTCCCGTACCAACGGGTGGTGCTTTCACAACTACACATCACACACCGGGGTGTTAGCGTTCAAATTTAAGCGTTAACATTTTTGGTGCTTTCACTGAGAATTGAACTCAGGACAGCTGTCATCATTGCTTCGCAGAGATTTGAAGAAAGAATTTCCTTAAAAACCAGAAGTATATCTGAGATTATGGCTCCTGGAAGGAAAAGTAGATCTATCAGATCTGGAAACATTCAAGAGGGAACCTCCGCTTCCCCTGTACCTAATCAACCCACTCCGTCTGTTGGAGTTACGAAAGCGGAGTTGGATGCTGTGATTCTAGGGCTAAACCAGCAGATAAACGCCCAAAATGCACAACTAGAGGCTCAAAGTGCCCAGAATGCTCTAATTCTGAATAAGTTGAACGATTTACTTGGGGCAAACAATCAACCAGCTGGTAATGAAAGGAACTATGCTGGCAACATTCATGATGTTAGTGAGAGGAATGCTCTTGAAAGGGCTACTAGTCCCTTTGAGCAGGCAGTTCCTGAGGCTGGTGGATCTAGAACTCGGCATGATGAGGAATATCTTTCTGGAATGATCCGGCAGATCATGAAAGAAAGTTTGCAAAGGGTTGAAGATGAGAAGGAATGGGGTTTCGCCCCAAGTAAAACTCCGTTTACTGAAAAAATCCTGAAGGCGGAATTTCCAAGAAAGTTTGTCCCTCCGACTATTCCAGCTTACAAAGGGACAAGTGATCCGAATGAGTTCTTGTATAAATATGATTGGCGCATGACGGGTGCCAGGGCCTCTGACGAAATAAAGTGCCGATATTTCCCCGTATACCTGGAAGGGGTGGCTCTACTATGGTTCACCAAGTTGCCAGTCCGATCTATCGATCAGTTTTCAGACTTGACCAGAAAATTCAAGGAGCAGTTTAGACTATATGCTTCGAAGGCCAAGGACATTATGTCACTATCGAGTTTAGAGCAGAATCCTGGTGAGTCTATCAGATCTTTCTTGAACCGCTTTAATATAGCGCTGGCGGAAGTGGACAATGCTGAACCACGAATGATCTTGACTTATCTAATGAGGGCTATTGATAAGTCAAGCGAATTCGGAAAATGGTTAAATATGAAAGAGCCAACCTCTCTCGAAAAGTTCTACAAAAAAGCAGATGAATTCATTCGCTTGGAAAGCCGTCCTTTACCAGTAAAGACAGTGTTGGAAAAAGCAGAAGACAACACTGTCGCTCCACGCAAGAATGAATCGGTGGGGCAAAAAAGGGAGAATAGTAATGGGAAGAAACAGGGTAATCTGAAGAAGCCCCGATCCTTCAAGCCATCAGAATATACTCCATTATCACATACACCGGAGCACATCTACCTGGCCACTAAAGATTCCGTCGATTTCCCTAAACCTATCCCTTTGAGAACCGGGAGAAAAGCCATACAAAGTGGGAAATTCTGCCGCTTCCACAATCAACCAGGTCATGAAACTGATGAATGCCGCCAGCTGAAAAATCTGATTGAAGAGTTGCTAAGACAAAACAAGTTGCAGCAATTCGTGAAAAAGAATAGCAACAATCCTGCATCGTCGAGTCAGGGGCAGCGGGCTCCTGTTCATCAGCCTGGGGCAGGTGAGAAAGCTGCGGGGCAAGAATCTGGAAGGCTCGTTATCAATGTCATTTCAGGAGGACCTCACCTAGCTGGCAAGAGTTGGGGTGAGATGGAGAGATATTCCAGGGCTTTGAAATATGCTCCAGCCGAAGAAGACGTCTTTGTTCTAGAAGACACTACGCCCCTTAAACAACAGAAAACTTTCAGTGATGATATTATTTTCAGAGCCAGAGATTCTACAGGTATTGAAGCTCCTACTTTAGATCCCTTGGTCATCTCGGCTGGTATTGGACCAGCCATTGTCAGAAGAGTCCTCATTGACTGCGGAGCATCATGTAATATCCTCTTCAAAAGGACATTTGACCAGATGAAAATCCCTATGATCGATGTGCAAGCCTCATCACAGAAAATCGTTGGCTTCACTGGGGAGCCAAAGCAACCATTAGGAACCATCGATCTATTTGTAGAACTTGGGGAAGGAGAAAGGAAAGTGGTCCGAAAGCAAACCTTTGTGATCGTCGATGAATATTCTGCTTATAATGCTTTTCTTGGCCGTCCGACACTCGCAGCATTCAAAGCTATCCTAGCCCCGTGGTGCCTCACTATTAAATTTCCTACTGACAATGGAGTAGGAGTTATAAAAGGGGATCAAAATGCTGCGCGAGAATGCTATTGGACAGAGCTGCGAGAGTCAAGAAAAAGAGAAATGGGAAAGGATGCGGCAACCCCAGTCCGCATCAGGGACCCAGCCTTGTAGCAATTACAGAGCGGACCCTGCACTGGCGAGCACAGCGGGGCACGGAAAGAAATGGATCCCAGAAAAGCCAGTACAGGGGAGAATAGAGTAGTACCGGTGGAAACGAAAGTTCCGGTACCTGTTGACCCGAAGGACCCAAATAAGGTGTTGAATGTGGGTTCACAGCTTAATGTGTCAATTCAGAATATCTTGATATCTTTCCTGAAGGCAAATCTGGATGTCTTTGCTTGGACTCATGCCGATATGTGTGGAATATCCCCAGAAGTTGCAGTACACGCTCTGAATATTGACCCAAAGTTTACGCCAGTTAAACAGAAAAGAAGAACCCAAGGTCCAGAAAGGTCAGCAGCATTAAAAGAAGAAGTTGATCGACTCATGGAAAATAACTTCATCAAAGAATCTACATATCCAAATTGGGTTTCAAATCCTGTGTTGGTCAAGAAAGCTAATGGAAAATGGAGAGTGTGCATTGATTTTTCTGATCTAAACAAGGCTTGCCCCAAAGATTGCTTCCCATTACCCAGGATCGATCAACTGGTAGACGGAACTGCGGGACATGAATTGTTATCTTTCATGGATGCCTACTCCGGTTATAACCAAATCATGATGCATGAGCCGGATCAGGAGGATACAAGCTTTATCACAGATGTTGGACTTTATTGCTACAAGGTTATGCCCTTCGGATTGAAAAACGCAGGGGCAACCTACCAAAGACTTGGTAATGCTATGTTCAAACCGCAATTGGGCAAAACTATGGAAGTCTACGTCGACGACATGTTAGTGAAGTCCAGGAAAGCAGCGGATCACATTGAACACTTAGCAGAAATGTTCGCAGTCCTCCGGAAATATAGAATGAAGCTTAACCCCCTGAAATGTACATTTGGGGTCGAATCCGGAAAGTTCTTAGGTTTTATCGTCAGTGCTAGGGGCATTGAGGCTAGTCCAGCTCAAATTACTGCCTTGAAAGAAGTTAAAGCTCCTAGAACAAAGAAGGAATTGCAGAGTCTCAACGGAAAGATCGCCGCCCTGAGTCGGTTCATTTCCAAAGCTACTGATAAATGCATCCCATTCTTCGATGCCCTGGAAAAAGGAAAGAAGAACTTTGAATGGACTCCCGAATGCCAAAAAGCTTTTGAAGAGTTGATCCGTCATATGGAAACGCCTCCGATACTTTCTAGACCAGGCAATGGTGAGGATCTTCTTATATACTTGGTAGTATCATCTCATGCTCTAAGTGCAGCGCTGATACGGGAAGACAAAAGGATTCAACATCCAGTTTACTATATCAGCAAAAGACTCACTGGGGCAGAGCTGAATTACTCCAAGTTGGAAAAACTCGCCTATTGCCTACTAGTTGCATCGAGGAAACTGAGGCAATATTTCCAAGCTCATCCTATCAAAGTGCTCACTGATCAACCTCTAAAGCAAGTCCTATTTCGCCCAGAAACTTCGGGTCGCCTTCTAAAATGGAACATTGAACTCAGTCAATATGACATCACTTATCATCCCCGAAAAGCAATCAACGGACAAGCTTTAGCTGATTTCATTGCAGAATTCACAGAGAAAGATAATGGTGAGGAAAAAGCGATCAATGATTCTCCAATCCAGTGGAAGATGTATGTTGATGGCGCAAGAAATGACTACTGTTCTGGAGCCGGAGTGGTACTTGAAACTCCTGAAGGTCGATCATTATGTTATGCACTAAGACTGGAATTTCCTTCAACAAACAATGAAGCAGAATATGAAGCTCTTATTGCGGGTCTGAAAATCGCTAAAGAGCTAAACATTCGAGCATTACAAATTTTCAGTGATTCTCAGCTTATCGTATGCCAAGTCAAGAAGGAATTTCAAGCAAAAGGTGGAAACCTGCCTTCCTACTTGTCAAAGGCTTGGGAACTCCTATGTGAACTCGATCACTATTCAATAAGCCACATTCCTCGGGAAGAGAATATGAAGGCAGATTCCCTCGCAAAGTATTCAAGTTCTGGTGAAGCTCAACTATTGGGATTGGTCCCTGTAGAAGTCCTTTCAGCGCCAAGTATAGACGAGATGGATATAGACTGGATTATGAATGTATCTCAAGAACAAGAGTCATGGATGACTCCAATACTGGATTACCTACTCAGAGGTTCTCTGCCAGAAAACTCGATAGAAAGACGAAAGCTACTAAGGAAGGCCTCTCGCTATGTAATTCAGGATGGCCGATTGTACAGACGGGGATTCTCAATGCCATTGCTTCGATGTGTATCCCGGGAAGAGTCCAAAACAATCCTAGCTGAAGTGGATGGAGGAGAATGCGGTGATCATTCAGGTGGTCAAACATTAGCAAAGAAAATTCTCCGATACGGATATTTTTGGCCAGAAATTAATCGGGATGCTGCAGATTACTCCCGAAAATGTGACAAATGCCAAAGATATGCCAAAATTCCTAGAGCACCTTCTACCGAACTCACACAGATGGTCAGTCCATGGCCATTTGCAATTTGGGGAATGGATCTCATTGGGCCGTTACCAACTGCTAAATCAGGGATTAAATATGCTATTGTTGCAGTTGATTATTTTACTAAGTGGGCTGAAGCTGAACCATTGGCTACTATCACTTCAAAGAAAATGATAAGCTTTGTGACCAAGAATATCATTTGCAGATACGGTGTGCCTCAGAAAATAATCACAGACAATGGTACTCAGTTTGAAAGCGAGGAATTCCAGGATTTTTGCAAACGATTCAAAATCCAGAAAAGCTTTTCGGCAGTAGCTCATCCGCAGGCAAACGGGCAAGTGGAAGCAGTGAACAAGATCATCAAATCAACCATCAAAAAGCAACTCGAAAGAGCAAAAGGTGGTTGGGTCGATAAACTACCACTTGCACTATGGGCATACAGAACTACTCATAAAACCGCAACTGGGCATACTCCTTTTTCGTTAGCATACGGATCAGAGGCAATGATCCCGGTTGAAACAGAGGTCCCTTCACACAGAAGAATCCATTTCAATCAAGCAGAAAATGAGAAGCTACAACTTGAAGCGCTGGATCTCCTTGATGAAAAAAGAGATGAAGCTAACCTCAGAGTTGCAGCTCATCAGCAAAGAATAGCCAGACATTTCAATTCCAAAGTTCGTTAACGCAGCTTTGAAATTGGAGATCTAGTCCTGAAAAGAATTATGACTGCGACAGGTGTGTTTGGGACCAATTGGGAAGGACCGTATGTAATAGGTCAGAAACTTCTTGACGGCACATTCAAGCTCACCACTGTTGATGGAGATCAAATTCCAAGGGCATGGAACAGCAATCACTTGCGTCCATACTTTACTTGAAAATTTTGTTGAAACATTGTAAAAAGAATCATGAATGTATGATTCTTGTAATTGAAAGCAATTGTGAAACTGATGCAAGTAAATAATGAAAGAATATAAAGTGGATGTAGGCCCAATTTCATGGCCGAACCACTATAAATCTTGTGTTCCTTATTATCATTATATGTTTGCTTTGTTTTCGATGTAAAAATACATAAAATGTATTGCAGAAATGTCGATTTAAATTTTTGCAGACAATGGAGATAAAACTTGCGCATAATAAGACCGAGCGATTCTCACCATCATTCAACAAACAAATTTCAAGTCACAAAGACCCCGAATTCAAATCCTAGATAGGAAATACTTCAATTGAACGGCTAATGATTTCGATAGAAACGAGCCCTTGCTGATAAATTGAGATTGTTTGAACAAACAAACATCCAATTAGGAAGCTAGTGCCCGTTCTCACGAACTTGCCTGGCAATGAAGTACACTTCCTTGGATTAAACAAGCTACTTGCAAGAAAAGGGGAATGAAAACTAAAAAAAAAAAAGGGAGAGGATCGCTGAAAAGGCATAAGCAAGTGAACAAAGGAACAACCAAAGCTACCATCAGCAGTACAAGTCCTCTTCGGAGGATTAAAGACCTCTAATGGGTCATACGCCACAAAAAAGAAAGTTCTCTACTCAACAAAAAAGATTGGAGGAGTCATGACCCTCCAACCATGAGAGAGTAACTTCCAGGCGATGAAAACCCTCTCTGAGGCACATTTCACCAGGAGTTGAAGTGTTATGACCGCTCTTCGGGATTTCACTTCACCAAAGTTGAAATGCCACAAAATAAAAGCCCTCTTCGGAGGCCCATTTCACCAGGAGTTGAAGTGTTATGACCGCTCTTCGGGATATCACTTCACCAGAGTTGAAATGTAAACAAAATAAAAGCCCTCTTCGGAGGCACATTTCGCCAGGAGTTGAAGTGTAATAACCGCTCTTCGGAATTTCACTTCACCAAAGTTGAAATGCAAAAACAAGATAAAGACCTTCCTGAAAGCCCACGTTTCGCCAAGATTGAAATAAAATTCCAAGTGTTGAAACGTGAAAAGGCTTTCTTCAAAGGCACAACTCTTTGGGGGTACACGTTTCACCAAGATTGAAATAAAACTTCCAAGTGTTGGAACGTGAGAAATCCCTCCTCAGAGGTACAACCCCCTCCCGGGGACACAATTAAGAAGAAAGACCTCTTCGGAAACCCACGTTTCACCGAGATTGAAATAAAACTTCCAAGTGTTGAAACATGAAAAGGATTTCTAAGGCATAACTCTTTGGAGGTACACGTTTCACCGAGATTGAAATAAAACTTCCAAGTGTTGAAACGTGAAAAATCCCTCCTCAGAGGTACAACTTTCTATATATATAAAAAAAAATCCTTATCAGGGGCATACTTTAACTTCCGAATAAAGAATAATTTACCTATTCTGGGGAATAATCTTCCTCGGAAAAAAAAAAAAGAAAAAAAAAAAGAAAAGAGAGGGAGTTAAAGTACCCTTCAGAGGTCCGCTTTACCACATAGAGGAATTCACTTGGTAAAATATGCACATGAGCAAAAGAAAAAAGTGATTTCTTCGAACGACAAAGCGTAGAAACTTATACGAAGGAAGTTGTACTCTACAAAAATTTTCTTTAAAGAATAAAATAATTATTCTTTGGCAAATAAGAGTGCAAGTCCCCTCAAAGTATAAAATATTGCAGCAAGCTTAAGGTATGGGGGCAACATGGTATAATAGTATAGCTGCATCAGTAAAGTAATACTCAAACAACATACCATAAGCCCGCTGCAATATCGTGTAAATAAACTTGTGCAAAAAATAAAATAAATAGTAAATGCATTCTCAAATTCAAACAGAAGTTTGTACAAACGAAGAATCATTTTATTTAACTATAATGCAGATACAGGTTCTCAAAATAAAAGCGGGGGCTGATACCCGCACAACTCTCGGCCAGTTCATACAAAAGACAAAAAAGCTAAAGTCTTCACTTCTTTTTACTGCCTTTGGACCCTTTACCCGACCGAATGACCAGCTTTTCAGGTCGACCAGTGGGTATAAGGGAGGAAGGAGAGGTAGGCGCAGCTGGCCCAACTTCTGGCTCCTCTTCAGTGGCAGTGATTATCTTCCCTCTCCTCTTTGATGCTCCTTGCTTCCTTCTCCTCTTTGAGGAAGACTCACTTCCTGGAGTGACAAGTTTAGATAGAGTTATATCGTCAGAAGGAGTCCGCTCCGGAGATATGTCGCCTTCCTCAAGTCCCTCATCTTTCTGCTCTTGCGAAGCAATGGGGTCATCCAGGCCATGGAGAGCCTCTATTTGTTCCTCCTGTGATCCAAGCTGCGAAGCAGAAGGAGGAGCCACTTGAAGAGATGGAGGAGGGATTACCGGAGAAGTAGGGATTTGAGCAGTGCTTGATACTTTTTCTACAGAAGAAAAGAGGTTAAAGTCAGTAAAGAGAGGAGATGAAGGTTCACCAATAAAGTCAGTAAAGAGAGGAGATGAAGGCTCATCAAGGTTGAGAAAATAGCCAAGGAGCTCATGAAACTCATGCGAAATAAATGAGTAACCCGCTTGAGTAGAATTGACAGTAGCGAGATTAACAGTGAAATTACCTGGAGAAGCTGGTTTCCTGATATCGACTTCATAAGCTTGCGCATCAGCGCTCTCATCACCCTCATCTCCACCTTGCATGCTTGTAATCTCAGTGGTAACTTTGGTGGGAGATGCAAGATGGGAACTGGAACCAATAATGTCGACTTCAGACGAAGAAGGTGGCTGGACTAAAGTAGTTGAAGTGGTTTTCCCCAGCCGGTCCCCCTCCGTCACTTCAGTTCTTAATTTGGAAAGTTGTTCCTTTCCCTTGGCAAGGGCAGCGCGAGCGTCATCATCAAAATAATGCCTTTCCAGGGCTGATTCGTCGTAACCGGCACCTTCAGCACCAAGCATCTCAAGAGCGGCCTCCCATACTTCAGCTAAAGTGATTTCATACTTAGGACCAAGAAAAGCGAGGCTTCCACGCCCCAAGACGCTATGCAAGTAGAAGTCGAATAATGTTGAGCCGAAGCTGTTTTTGGTCGCCTCATGAGATTCTTCGGCTGCGATTTTGCCGGCGACAGCCTCATCGCGCTCCCTTTCAGTTTTGGCAAGCTGAAGCTTAAGCATTTGTATCTCCGCCTCCTGGGAGTTGTTTTTCTTCGAAGCTCAGCAATATCAGAGACATAGCCATCACTGATTCTTTTTTGTGCTTCAAGCCTGTCCTCAGCGTCCCTCTGACTGGCATGAGCATCTCTAACTTGTCTGAGAAGCACTTCTTCTTTTTGAGAGTGAGAAGTAGAGGAAGCAGCAAGCTCATCTTTCAACTTCTCAACCTTTGCTTCGAGCTCCTCGTTGTAGGAAGTAATGCTCCTCATTTCGGTGTCATGCTGCTCAAGGACCTTTTGCCACTCAGCCTTATCGTTTTCCATGGTGAGCATGGCCTCTAAGTTGGCACGGTTAACTCTTTGAAGCTCATCAACAAGCTTCTGCCAGTTTGACATCCTCTCGATATCGAGCTTGACTGCATCCAGATTGCGCAACATAGCAGACTTGTCGATGGGGACCAAGTCTAGGTCGAATCTCACACCCTTTAAGCACCATTATGGAAAACGACTTTGTAAAGTGGCTGGGCCAGGTCCCACTTGAAATTTAGGCCTGCTTATTATTGTCTGGATGTCCTCCTTCCCAAGAGCAGGAGAGTCGGAAGTAATGTCAAGAGGGGCAGGGGCAGTAGGCTTTTCGGGAATAGTGGAAGCATGTCTCTCACCATATCGGGCTCGTTTGCCTGAATCTTCAACTACATGACCCTTTCCTCGGTCGTCGTGAGATTTCCTTTTGTAAGAGTCGTCACTTCTCTGCAGAGAATCATGGTGCTCATCCCTATCCCTTCTGTCATAACGCTCTTCTGCATCCCTCCTTTCACGAGCCTTTCGAGCAGCCCTCTCTTCGTCAGACTCTCTATAGGAGGGAAAGTAACGCCGATAATCATATTGACCACGCCCCCCGTAGCGTTGGAAATCCTGATAATACGATCCGCCGCGTGTCATTGAAGAATCTGAAATAAGAAAAGATAAGCTTTAGAAATCTCTAAAGTATAAGAAGATAAGTGCATAAATGTGCTGGAAAATCCTTAGTTGTGTGTGAAGTGCAAGCTACTCGCGTTGGACTAACGAACCACTCCTTTGTTGGGGGGAAGTGATAGATTTCACTGTTGATGACAATTCTTGAGATAAAGGAGTTAGAGTCTGTTGGAGGGCAGATGTTGCTTCAATCGTCGGAGGTATAGCTTTACCATGAGCAGGGTCTTCTTTAAAAAGCTCTTGGGAAGTAATAATTATGTCACTTAAATCCCCAAAGACGTCATCACCGTCATGCCCAACCTGATTCCCTCCATCAGCTCCTTTGTCAGCACTCTTCCTGGTTTGGGAAAGGGGCTCCTCTTCTTCTTCAATAATGGGAGCAAGTGCGGGCTTTTCGGAGGGTCCCGTATCGTCTCTTGGAGTAGAGCACTTTACTAATAAGGTTTCTGCAGAAATTTCTCCTCGTATGTGCTCTTTAGTGGAGATCGGAAGATCAGGAGTTTTCACCGGAGAATCAGGAACCTCCGTTGGAGCTTCACGAGGCCGAGTAAAGCGAGAAGGATGGAGGAGTCCGTATTGATGTAAAAGTTCATCGTTTAGCAGAAACTTTATGCTCCTCTCTTCTACCGGCACGGCATTTAATCTTTCAAAAATTTGCTTAAGACTTGGGTCCCTAGCAGGGGGTGGAAGTGCTAAAAATAGGAAAAGAATGAAATTAGCAACTGAGAGTTCAGATCTCGAGAAAGTTTCAAAACGGAAAAAGTAAAGACAGGAAATCTTACTTCCCACTCTCCAGATGGAATAAAACCCTGGAGGGCAGCGAACAAAGAAAAACTGATTCAAAAATCCGTGAGCGCTTTCGGAGAGATCAGTAATAAGTTTGCGGTTTCGAGCGCTTCTTATAACCACGATGGAGGGATGGTCTTTAGTTTTCGTGAATGAGAAAAAATAGCAGATCTCCCCGAAGCTTGGTAATCGATCCAAAACTCTCCTGAATAGAACACATAACCCCATCAGAATGGCGTAGCCATTGGGGTGTAATTGGAATGGAGAGATAGACAACCGAAGCAGGAACTGTTGGAGAAAGTCGTTAAAAGGAGGAATCGCCCCACTTAAGCACATTTGGCGATTGACTGCAACAAAGCCGTAGGGAGGATTGTCAGCAGTATCACTTGGCCCAGGAAAAAGAACATCACTTTCAGCAAAGCCAAATTGAGTGTGCAGCTGGATAAACGCTCTCGAATTTAGAATAGTCGGGGTTCTCTCCGGAGGATTCTCTATGGGAACAGCTATCGGAAAAGTTTCTTCCTCTTGAGTTACCACTTCTTCTTCTCGGTGAGAGGTCATTCTACACAAGCAACTGGATGTTCAAATGCGAAGGTGCGCGTTTCCTAAAAAGTGTGAAGTGTTGTGCAAGACTAATAAAAGTGACAAGTATACATAACTGAAATTATACTAATCAATGCTTGATCGATTGTAAACATTTCAGAACTTGTTAATCTAAGAGTTCAAACATAATATTAGTGCAAGCAAGTCGATTTCAATTGACTATTTCAGTATTGCTTTGGTATTTTGTTTGAAATTGATATGTTAAAAGCACTTCATACATGCAGTTTATTCATCTATCATTAACTAATCTGTCGTTCGATGTGGGCAATCAATGACAGTATATTCGTCCCAGTTTTCTGTGAATGTTATATTGAACAGATTATTAGCTTGCAAGTCAAAATAACCTATGAATGAGTGCAATAAAATTCAACAGTTCAAAGTTAATACAATGGTCCAGTGTTCAGACAGAATTCACAAGTCATAACCCATCAACGGTTCAAAAGTTCTGAGTCGGCTCTGCCAAGTCATGAGTCGTGGAAATAAGGAGATTATCTCCTAGTCTTGTCTCGGCAACGACTCAAAGACTAGACCGTGGGGAATGTTAAAAGAGCTCAGGTTCAAAGTTTTATCTCGGCCACGACTCAAAAGTCTTGTCTCGGCCGCGACTCAAAGCTCAGGTCGAGGAGTATGATGAATCGTACCATGGCTAAATCGTAGGAGTCACTGGGTCATACAGGAATAGCTAAGTCAAACCTACGGCAATGTTCGAATCACTCTGACCCACTAACCTTCTAGCTCCTAACCCATTAACCATCTAACCCGATAACCCAATAACATTGCAATGGTTAACCACAGGTTCGTCACACTACACGATTGCCTCGAGTGATGAATCGCCGTAAGTAAAATCAAGCAAACCTAAGTTCATCAGCAATCAAATCTAACCAGACTCGTAAGACACGAAGAGGCAAATCGGAGGCGAAGGATTAAGCGTGTAAGACAGTAATAATCAACGATCGAAGAAAGGGAAGAAATCGCTTACGATTGTATGTTGCTAGAGAGGATTGGGTGCTAATTCGAGTTGAAATTATTTTTGGGAGCTTGGAGATGAGCACGACTCAAGAGACTGATAAAGGAAGAAGAAGGTAGAAGTGACGGTTCAACCATTTCATACCAAGGAAGTAGGGCATGAGTCGGCACAAGCGAGTTAAGATAAGTCGAAGCACGCGACCTACGACTCAGGCGCGTGCTTCGAGGGGCAAATGTTAACCCCACTGAAACTTAGGCCGACTCAACAGATAAGGCAGTCAGCGACTCATAGGAATCAGCGACTCAACTGATGAAGCGACTCAGGGATTGCCGACTCAATGGGTCAACGACTCATTAATAGCAACGACTCAGCGAGTTAGCGCCTTAAAGATACAGTATGGATCAACGACTCAGCGGTCTGCGACTCAAGGCCTAGACCGATCCAACGACTCATTCGAGTTCCGACTCATCAAAGACCGACTCATCTGATCACGACTCATCCACTCAAGGTCCTTAAGTATCTCATTGGGTTTACGACTCAAGAGATGAACGACTCAAGAGGCCTCATGACTTAAGGAACCTGACGGGTTAAGGAGATTCTATGGGTTAAGGATGGCACGACTCAGGAAAGCCTAAGACTCAAAGGATAGGTCGACGCACGACACAAGACTCAGAGGCAAGTTCAAAATCATGTTGCAAAGGGGTGACTCGCAGACGACTCACGACTTATCATGAGTCGGTCACGACTCATCATGAGTCGGTCACGACTTGGCCGCCCTGAGTCGGTTCATTTCCAAAGCTACTGATAAATGCATCCCATTCTTCGATGCCCTGAAAAAAGGAAAGAAGAACTTTGAATGGACTCCCGAATGCCAAAAAGCTTTTGAAGAGTTGATCCGTCATATGGAAACGCCTCCGATACTTTCTAGACCAGGCAATGGTGAGGATCTTCTTATATACTTGGCAGTATCATCTCATGCTCTAAGTGCAGCGCTGATACGGGAAGACAAAAGGATTCAACATCCAGTTTACTATATCAGCAAAAGACTCACTAGGGCAGAGCTGAATTACTCCAAGTTGGAAAAACTCGCCTATTGCCTACTAGTTGCATCGAGGAAACTGAGGCAATATTTCCAAGCTCATCCTATCAAAGTGCTCACTGATCAACCTCTAAAGCAAGTCCTATTTCGCCCAGAAACTTCGGGTCGCCTTCTAAAATGGAACATTGAACTCAGTCAATATGACATCACTTATCATCCCCGAAAAGCAATCAACGGACAAGCTTTAGCTGATTTCATTGCAGAATTCACAGAGAAAGATAATGGTGAGGAAAAAGCGATCAATGATTCTCCAATCCAGTGGAAGATGTATGTTGATGGCGCAAGAAATGACTACTGTTCTGGAGCCGGAGTGGTACTTGAAACTCCTGAAGGTCGATCATTATGTTATGCACTAAGACTGGAATTTCCTTCAACAAACAATGAAGCAGAATATGAAGCTCTTATTGCGGGTCTGAAAATTGCTAAAGAGCTAAACATTCGAGCATTACAAATTTTCAGTGATTCTCAGCTTATCGTATGCCAAGTCAAGAAGGAATTTCAAGCAAAAGGTGGAAACCTGCCTTCCTACTTGTCAAAGGCTTGGGAACTCCTATGTGAACTCGATCACTATTCAATAAGCCACATTCCTCGGGAAGAGAATATGAAGGCAGATTCCCTCGCAAAGTATTCAAGTTCTGGTGAAGCTCAACTATTGGGATTGGTCCCTGTAGAAGTCCTTTCAGCGCCAAGTATAGACGAGATGGATATAGACTGGATTATGAATGTATCTCAAGAACAAGAGTCATGGATGACTCCAATACTGGATTACCTACTCAGAGGTTCTCTGCCAGAAAACTCGATAGAAAGACGAAAGCTACTAAGGAAGGCCTCTCGCTATGTAATTCAGGATGGCCGATTGTACAGACGGGGATTCTCAATGCCATTGCTTCGATGTGTATCCCGGGAAGAGTCCAAAACAATCCTAGCTGAAGTGCATGGAGGAGAATGCGGTGATCATTCAGGTGGTCAAACATTAGCAAAGAAAATTCTCCGATACGGATATTTTTGGCCAGAAATTAATCGGGATGCTGCAGATTACTCCCGAAAATGTGACAAATGCCAAAGATATGCCAAAATTCCTAGAGCACCTTCTACCGAACTCACACAGATGGTCAGTCCATGGCCATTTGCAATTTGGGGAATGGATCTCGTTGGGCCGTTACCAACTGCTAAATCAGGGATTAAATATGCTATTGTTGCAGTTGATTATTTTACTAAGTGGGCTGAAGCTGAACCATTGGCTACTATCACTTCAAAGAAAATGATAAGCTTTGTGACCAAGAATATCATTTGCAGATACGGTGTGCCTCAGAAAATAATCACAGACAATGGTACTCAGTTTGAAAGCGAGGAATTCCAGGATTTTTGCAAACGATTCAAAATCCAGAAAAGCTTTTCGGTAGTAGCTCATCCGCAGGCAAACGGGCAAGTGGAAGCAGTGAACAAGATCATCAAATCAACCATCAAAAAGCAACTCGAAAGAGCAAAAGGTGGTTGGGTCGATAAACTACCACTTGCACTATGGGCATACAGAACTACTCATAAAACCGCAACTGGGCATACTCCTTTTTCGTTAGCATACGGATCGGAGGCAATGATCCCGGTTGAAACAGAGGTCCCTTCACACAGAAGAATCCATTTCAATCAAGCAGAAAATGAGAAGCTACAACTTGAAGCGCTGGATCTCCTTGATGAAAAAAGAGATGAAGCTAACCTCAGAGTTGCAGCTCATCAGCAAAGAATAGCCAGACATTTCAATTCCAAAGTTCGTCAACGCAGCTTGGAAATTGGAGATCTAGTCCTGAAAAGAATTATGACTGCGACAGGTGTGTTTGGGCCAAATTGGGAAGGACCGTATGTAATAGGTCAGAAACTTCTTGACGGCACATTCAAGCTCACCACTGTTGATGGAGATCAAATTCCAAGGGCATGGAACAGCAATCACTTGCGTCCATACTTTACTTGAAAATTTTGTTGAAACATTGTAAAAAGAATCATGAATGTATGATTCTTGTAATTGAAAGCAATTGTGAAACTGATGCAAGTAAATAATGAAAGAATATAAAGTGGATGTAGGCCCAATTTCATGGCCGAACCACTATAAATCTTGTGTTCCTTATTATCATTATATGTTTGCTTTGTTTTCGATGTAAAAATACATAAAATGTATTGCTGAAATGTCGATTTAAATTTTTGCAGACAATGGAGATAAAACTTGCGCATAATAAGACCGAGCGATTCTCACCATCATTCAACAAACAAATTTCAAGTCACAAAGACCCCGAATTCAAATCCTAGATAGGAAATACTTCAATTGAACGGCTAATGATTTCGATAGAAACGAGCCCTTGCTGATAAATTGAGATTGTTTGAACAAACAAACATCCAATTAGGAAGCTAGTGCCCGTTCTCACGAACTTGCCTGGCAATGAAGTACACTTCCTTGGATTAAACAAGCTACTTGCAAGAAAAGGGGAATGAAAACTAAAAAAAAAAAGGGAGAGGATCGCTGAAAAGGCATAAGCAAGTGAACAAAGGAACAACCAAAGCTACCATCAGCAGTACAAGTCCTCTTCGGAGGATAAAAGACCTCTAATGGGTCATACGCCACAAAAAAGAAAGTTCTCTACTCAACAAAAAAGATTGGAGGAGTCATGACCCTCCAACCATGAGAGAGTAACTTCCAGGCGATGAAAACCCTCTCTGAGGCACATTTCACCAGGAGTTGAAGTGTTATGACCGCTCTTCGGGATTTCACTTCACCAAAGTTGAAATGCCACAAAATAAAAGCCCTCTTCGGAGGCCCATTTCACCAGGAGTTGAAGTGTGATGACCGCTCTTCGGGATATCACTTCACCAGAGTTGAAATGTAAACAAAATAAAAGCCCTCTTCGGAGGCACATTTCGCCAGGAGTTGAAGTGTAATAACCGCTCTTCGGAATTTCACTTCACCAAAGTTGAAATGCAAAAACAAGATAAAGACCTTCCTGAAAGCCCACGTTTCGCCAAGATTGAAATAAAATTCCAAGTGTTGAAACGTGAAAAGGCTTTCTTCAAAGGCACAACTCTTTGGGGGTACACGTTTCACCAAGATTGAAATAAAACTTCCAAGTGTTGGAACGTGAGAAATCCGTCCTCAGAGGTACAACCCCCTCCCGGGGACACAATTAAGAAGAAAGACCTCTTCGGAAACCCACGTTTCACCGAGATTGAAATAAAACTTCCAAGTGTTGAAACGTGAAAAGGATTTCTAAGGCATAACTCTTTGGAGGTACACGTTTCACCGAGATTGAAATAAAACTTCCAAGTGTTGAAACGTGAAAAATCCCTCCTCAGAGGTACAACTTTCTATATATAAAAAAAAAAATCCTTATCAGGGGCATACTTTAACTTCCGAATAAAGAATAATTTACCTATTCTGGGGAATAATCTTCCTCGGAAAAAAAAAAAAAAAAGAAAAGAAAAGAGAGGGAGTTAAAGTACCCTTCAGAGGTCCGCTTTACCACATAGAGGAATTCACTTGGTAAAGTATGCACTTAAGCAAAAGAAAAAAGTGATTTCTTCGAACGACAAAGCGTAGAAACTTATACGAAGGAAGTTGTACTCTACAAAAATTTTCTTTAAAGAATAAAATAATTATTCTTTGGCAAATAAGAGTGCAAGTCCCCTCAAAGTATAAAATATTGCAGCAAGCTTAAGGTATGGGGGCAACATGGTATAATAGTATAGCTGCATCAGTAAAGTAATACTCAAACAACATACCATAAGCCCGCTGCAATATCGTGTAAATAAACTTGTGCAAAAAATAAAATAAATAGTAAATGCATTCTCAAATTCAAACAGAAGTTTGTACAAACGAAGAATCATTTTATTCAACTATAATGCAGATACAGGTTCTCAAAATAAAAGCGGGGGCCGATACCCGCACAACTCTCGGCCAGTTCATACAAAAGACAAAAAAGCTAAAGTCTTCACTTCTTTTTACTGCCTTTGGACCCTTTACCCGACCGAATGACCAGCTTTTCAGGTCGACCAGTGGGTATAAGGGAGGAAGGAGAGGTAGGCGCAGCTGGCCCAACTTCTGGCTCCTCTTCAGTGGCAGTGATTATCTTCCCTCTCCTCTTTGATGCTCCTTGCTTCCTTCTCCTCTTTGAGGAAGACTCACTTCCTGGAGTGACAAGTTTAGATAGAGTTATATCGTCAGAAGGAGTCCGCTCCGGAGATATGTCGCCTTCCTCAAGTCCCTCATCTTTCTGCTCTTGCGAAGCAATGGGGTCATCCAGGCCATGGAGAGCCTCTATTTGTTCCTCCTGTGATCCAGGCTGCGAAGCAGAAGGAGGAGCCACTTGAAGAGATGGAGGAGGGATTACCGGAGAAGTAGGGATTTGAGCAGTGCTTGATACTTTTTCTACAGAAGAAAAGAGGTTAAAGTCAGTAAAGAGAGGAGATGAAGGTTCACCAATAAAGTCAGTAAAGAGAGGAGATGAAGGCTCATCAAGGTTGAGAAAATAGCCAAGGAGCTCATGAAACTCATGCGAAATAAATGAGTAACCCGCTTGAGCAGAATTGACAGTAGCGAGATTAACAGTGAAATTACCTGGAGAAGCTGGTTTCCTGATATCGACTTCATAAGCTTGCGCATCAGCGCTCTCATCACCCTCATCTCCACCTTGCATGCTTGTAATCTCAGTGGTAACTTTGGTGGGAGATGCAAGATGGGAACTGGAACCAATAATGTCGACTTCAGACGAAGAAGGTGGCTGGACTAAAGTAGTTGAAGTGGTTTTCCCCAGCCGGTCCCCCTCCGTCACTTCAGTTCTTAATTTGGCAAGTTGTTCCTTTCCCTTGGCAAGGGCAGCGCGAGCGTCATCATCAAAATAATGCCTTTCCAGGGCTGATTCGTCGTAACCGGCACCTTCAGCACCAAGCATCTCAAGAGCGGCCTCCCATACTTCAGCTAAAGTGATTTCATACTTAGGACCAAGAAAAGCGAGGCTTCCACGCCCCAAGACGCTATGCAAGTAGAAGTCGAATAATGTTGAGCCGAAGCTGTTTTTGGTCGCCTCATGAGATTCTTCGGCTGCGATTTTGCCGGCGACAGCCTCATCGCGCTCCCTTTCAGTTTTGGCAAGCTGAAGCTTAAGCATTTGTATCTCCGCCTCCTGGGAGTTGTTTTTCTTTCGAAGCTCAGCAATATCAGAGACATAGCCGTCACTGATTCTTTTTTGTGCTTCAAGCCTGTCCTCAGCGTCCCTCTGACTGGCATGAGCATCTCTAACTTGTCTGAGAAGCACTTCTTCTTTTTGAGAGTATGAAGTAGAGGAAGCAGCAAGCTCATCTTTCAACTTCTCAACCTTTGCTTCGAGCTCCTCGTTGTAGGAAGTAATGCTCCTCATTTCGGTGTCATGCTGCTCAAGGACCTTTTGCCACTCAGCCTTATCGTTTTCCATGGTGAGCACGGCCTCTAAGTTGGCACGGTTAACTCTTTGAAGCTCATCAACAAGCTTCTGCCAGTTTGACATCCTCTCGATATCGAGCTTGACTGCATCAAGATTGCGCAACATAGCAGACTTGTCGATGGGGACCAAGTCTAGGTCGAATCTCACACCCTTTAAGCACCATTGTGGAAAACGACTTTGTAAAGTGGCTGGGCCAGGTCCCACTTGAAATTTAGGCCTGCTTATTATTGTCTGGATGTCCTCCTTCCCAAGAGCAGGAGAGTCGGAAGTAATGTCAAGAGGGGCAGGGGCAGTAGGCTTTTCGGGAATAGTGGAAGCATGTCTCTCACCATATCGGGCTCGTTTGCTTGAATCTTCAGCTACATGACCCTTTCCTCGGTCGTCGTGAGATTTCCTTTTGTAAGAGTCGTCACTTCTCTGTAGAGAATCATGGTGCTCATCCCTATCCCTTCTGTCATAACGCTCTTCTGCATCCCTCCTTTCACGAGCCTTTCGAGCAGCCCTCTCTTCGTCAGACTCTCTATAGGAGGGAAAGTAACGCCGATAATCATATTGACCACGCCCCCCGTAGCGTTGGAAATCCTAATAATACGATCCGCCGCGTGTCATTGAAGAATCTGAAATAAGAAAAGATAAGCTTTAGAAATCTCTAAAGTATAAGAAGATAAGTGCATAAATGTGCTGGAAAATCCTTAGTTTGTGTGAAGTGCAAGCTACTCGCGTTGGACTAACGAACCACTCCTCTGTTGGGGGGAAGTGATAGATTTCACTGTTGATGACAATTCTTGAGATAAAGGAGTTAGAGTCTATTGGAGGGCAGATGTTGCTTCAATCGTCGGAGGTATAGCTTTACCATGAGCAGGGTCTTCTTTAAAAAGCTCTTGGGAAGTAATAATTATGTCACTTAAATCCCCAAAGACGTCATCACCGTCATGCCCAACCTGATTCCCTCCATCAGCTCCTTTGTCAGCACTCTTCCTGGTTTGGGAAAGGGGCTCCTCTTCTTCTTCAATAATGGGAGCAAGTGCGGGCTTTTCGTAGGGTCCCGTATCGTCTCTTGGAGTAGAGCACTTTACTAATAAGGTTTCTGCAGAAATTTCTCCTCGTATGTGCTCTTTAGTGGAGATCGGAAGATCAGGAGTTTTCACCGGAGAATCAGGAACCTCCGTTGGAGCTTCACGAGGCCGAGTAAAGCGAGAAGGATGGAGGAGTCCGTATTGATGTAAAAGTTCATCGTTTAGAAGAAACTTTATGCTCCTCTCTTCTACCGGCACGGCATTTAATCTTTCAAAAATTTGCTTAAGACTTGGGTCCCTAGCAGGGGGTGGAAGTGCTAAAAATAGGAAAAGAATGAAATTAGCAACTGAGAGTTCAGATCTCGAGAAAGTTTCAAAACGGAAAAAGTAAAGACAGGAAATCTTACTTCCCACTCTCCAGATGGCATAAAACCCTGGAGGGCAGCGAACAAAGAAAAACTGATTCAAAAATCCGTGAGCGCTTTCGGAGAGATCAGTAATAAGTTTGCGGTTTCGAGCGCTTCTTATAACAACGATGGAGGGATGGTCTTTAGTTTTCGTGAATGAGCAAAAATAGCAGATCTCCCCGAAGCTTGGTAATCGATCCAAAACTCTCCTGAATAGAACACATAACCCCATCAGAATGGCGTAGCCATTGGGGTGTAATTGGAATGGAGAGATAGACAACCGAAGCAGGAACTGTTGGAGAAAGTCGTTAAAAGGAGGAATCGCCCCACTTAAGCACATTTGGCGATTGACTGCAACAAAGCCGTAGGGAGGATTGTCAGCAGTATCACTTGGCCCAGGAAAAAGAACATCACTTTCAGCAAAGCCAAATTGAGTGCGCAGCTGGATAAACGCTCTCGAATTTAGAATAGTCGGGGTTCTCTCCGGAGGATTCTCTATGGGAACAGCTATCAGAAAAGTTTCTTCCTCTTGAGTTACCACTTCTTCTTCTCGGTGAGAGGTCATTCTACACAAGCAACTGGATGTTCAAATGCGAAGGTGCGCGTTTCCTTAAAAGTGTGAAGTGTTGTGCAAGACTAATAAAAGTGACAAGTATACATAACTGAAATTATACTAATCAATGCTTGATCGATTGTAAACATTTCAGAACTTGTTAATCTAAGAGTTCAAACATAATATTAGTGCAAGCAAGTCGATTTCAATTGACTATTTCAGTATTGCTTTGGTATTTTGTTTGAAATTGATATGTTAAAAGCACTTCATACATGCAGTTTATTCATCTATCATTAACTAATCTGTCGTTCGATGTGGGCAATCAATGACAGTATATTCGTCCCAGTTTTCTGTGAATGTTATATTGAACAGATTATTAGCTTGCAAGTCAAAATAACCTGTGAATGAGTGCAATAAAATTCAACAGTTCAAAGTTAATACAATGGTCCAGTGTTCAGACAGAATTCACAAGTCATAACCCATCAACGGTTCAAAAGTTCTGAGTCGGCTCTGCCAAGTCATGAGTCGTGGAAATAAGGAGATTATCTCCTAGTCTTGTCTCGGCAACGAATCAAAGACTAGACCGTGGGGAATGTTAAAAGAGCTCAGGTTCAAAGTTTTATCTCGGCCACGACTCAAAAGTCTTGTCTCGGCCGCGACTCAAAGCTCAAGTCGAGGAGTATGATGAATCGTACCATGGCTAAATCGTAGGAGTCACTGGGTCATACAGGAATAGCTAAGTCAAACCTATGGCAATGTTCGAATCACTCTGACCCACTAACCTTCTAGCTCCTAACCCATTAACCATCTAACCCGATAACCCAATAACATTGCAATGGTTAACCACAGGTTCGTCACACTACACGATTGCCTCGAGTGATGAATCGCCGTAAGTAAAATCAAGCAAACCTAAGTTCATCAGCAATCAAATCTAACCAGACTCGTAAGACACGAAGAGGCAAATCGGAGGCGAAGGATTAAGCGTGTAAGACAGTAATAATCAACGATCGAAGAAAGGGAAGAAATCGCTTACGATTGTATGTTGCTAGAGAGGATTGGGTGCTAATTCGAGTTGAAATTATTTTTGGGAGCTTGGAGATGTGTTACTGGCGGAGCACGACTCAAGAGACTGATAAAGGAAGAAGAAGGTAGAAGTGACGGTTCAACCATTTTATACCAAGGAAGTAGGGCATGAGTCGGCACAAGCGAGTTAAGATAAGTCGAAGCACGCGACCTACGACTCAGGCGCGTGCTTCGAGGGGCAAATGTTAACCCCACTGAAACTTAGGCCGACTCAACAGATAAGGCAGTCAGCGACTCATAGGAATCAGCGACTCAACTGATGAAGCGACTCAGGGATTGCCGACTCAATGGGTCAACGACTCATTGATAGCAACGACTCAGCGAGTTAGCGCCTTAAAGATACAGTATGGATCAACGACTCAGCGGTCTGCGACTCAAGGCCTAGACCGATCCAACGACTCATTCGAGTTCCGACTCATCAAAGACCGACTCATCTGATCACGACTCATCCACTCAAGGTCCTTAAGTATCTCATTGGGTTTACGACTCAAGAGATGAACGACTCAAGAGGCCTCACGACTTAAGGAACCTGACGGGTTAAGGAGATTCTATGGGTTAAGGATGGCACGACTCAGGAAAGCCTACGACTCAAAGGATAGGTCGACGCACGACACAAGACTCAGAGGCAAGTTCAAAATCATGTTGCAAAGGGGTGACTCGCAGACGACTCATGACTTATCATGAGTCGGTCACGACTCATCATGAGTCGGTCACGACTCATGACTTCGCAATTCCAGCCTAAACAGTTTGCCTATAAATACAAGGCCGCATTCAACATGAAAGGGACTTTTGGTTCATTCTCGAAGCGCCAATACTCTGCCATTTCCTCGACTCAAGCAACACTTCGAGCACTCCAAACATCGAAGACATTACATCAAATTCCAAGAGAGAGAATCTACATCATTCATCATGAGTTTGAAAGATAATTCTCCGTCAAAGTTTGTACTAACAGACTAGAGTGGATTGTAATTGAAGAAAGTTGTATAAGTTGTACTTGTTTCAGCAATAAAGAGATCAAAGTGGACGTAGGCACGATTTTAGGCCGAACCACTATAAAACTGTTGTCTTTTACTGCTTTTCTACAATTTCTCTACTTGTATCTTGTTCCCGTACCAACGGGTGGTGCTTTCACAACTACACATCACACACCGGGGTGTTAGCGTTCAAATTTAAGCGTTAACAGGGAATTTCAATTTATTTCTTTTACTTACTTGAATTTATATACAAATTCAAATTTACCTTCAAATTTAGCTCACGACTAAACTTTAATTTAACCAATTCAAATTCCAATTCATTAGTCCATGAATTTATCAAGTTAGTTTACTTGAATTCAATCCATTTTATTTTATTTTCTTCAAGTTTTGATTTTTATTCAATTTGATCAAATCAAATCTCATTTCATCATTTAATTCCAATTCATTTATTTACAATTTATTTTACAAATCCC
The DNA here is from genome assembly GCA_030765085.1 of Allium cepa. Classification (NCBI taxonomy): domain Eukaryota; kingdom Viridiplantae; phylum Streptophyta; class Magnoliopsida; order Asparagales; family Amaryllidaceae; genus Allium; species Allium cepa. The sequence goes on along the minus strand of CM060945.1, from coordinate 600,454,746 downwards.
AATTGTATATGAATTTATTTCCTTTCATTTATAAATTTCATTTGTTAAATGGATTTATCTCCAATCTTTGGTTATACATTTTATTTCCTATTTAATTCCATATAATAATGATAATAATTTAATATTATTACTTCCTAACAATCATGCAACCATATACTATAATAATTCATAAAAAATCATTTCTTCTCTATACAAAAATAGTTTTGGGCAAAATTATCTTATTTACCCGATTCAAAAACAATTTTATATTCACTAACAAATACGCGCTCATATCTATTATTACACTCAAACTCATTCTAGAGTACTACTGACTCTATCTCTAATGAGTAACACCCAACAGAGCCATGGTTGTCGCTTAACCATATGCTCTGATACCAAATGTAACGATCGCGATTCTTCGTTGCCGAAAAACCGAAATGTTAGGGTTTAAGAAAAAGAAAAGAAGAAGAAAGAGGTAGAAGAAGAGAGAAAGAAAAACAGAACAGAAAGAAAATAGCAGAACAACATCAGAATCTCACAATTCGTAGCAGAATAACATATAATAAATAAATGAATAATGTTTAAACAAAGAACTATATCAGTTATTACATTATATCACGTTACATTACATTTCATTTTCAGAGTGTACAACAACAAACAGCGGGAAAGAAATACTATATACTAGTAATACGCCATGCCATCGAACTTGCCTCCAGCAACTCCTGAATTCCAGAATATCCTGATAAACCTTAACTCTTGACTGCCCGTGTAGAAATTGGTGGGCACCCAGAGTTTAGGAAGGAAAACAATAAACTCCGAGTCAGTCATGTGACTGGTGTGGAAACTCAAAACAGTTTATTTATCTTTAAAATCAAAAATAGAGGAATATTTTTAAAGTCAATTCGCTATGCTTTTAAAAATGAGACTACCATAAGGCCTCCCGCACACGCACACAATGCAAACGCAGAATCGGAGGAGATTTCTCCTTATTATAGTGAAAGATGCTTGATACGCAATAAAATGAACATTTGATATTATTACTAGTGCATAGTGTAGAGAAAATCATTTCGAAAATAAAGATATAAATCTTAGCCAGCATAGACATTTCGAACTATGCCTACTATAACTACCATCCAAATAGTGGGGCGCCACCATAAGTGAATGATAGGTTCTACAACTAATACCGTACAAGATCGTATTGTTTCTTTGGATTTCCAACGAATGTTCAGGCCAAGGAACTTCCCTTTGCCACATGAGAACGCCTCTGGAAGGACGTCCCCGAGAACCAAACCGGATCTCTGCCAACACAAGGCCGGGTTACCCCTAACCGGGTAACTACTGACACGAGTATGCTATCCCCCGGTCCTTTGGGACCTTTAACCGAGCGCTCGTCATCAACATCACACAATCATAAATAATGTGTTTCAACATGAGTAAGCATCTGGGCTCCATACCATGATACCACCCTTTTCCAGAAGGAAATGCACATACCCTAAAGGGAGCTACCCCTCATAACCTTGCTGCATCTTTCCTGTTTTGACCATTCCGGGGTGTGAGGCTCGACGAAGTCTCGTCCACAAAGACACTCTTTATACAAAAGCTGTGCTTTGGGTCAACAAATGATCATAGAAATGATCACAAAGATAAACGATCAAACAAATGATCCTATCACAAATGATCAACACAATGATCATTTCACAGCAACACTCAGCATGTCACACTACCAAATTGGGAATATATTGCTAATAACCTTCAACTATATAACCTCTGAACTCGTACGTCTCAGAGAAGGGTGTTAAGCTAAGAGAATAAATTCTCCGCCACCAACAGAAATATATTTGAAAGAAATCAGCTTTATATCTCAATTTGTAATGTCAGACATACTATCCATACAAGTCTGTTACGGGATCGAACAGAACCGAAGGCACTAACAAAGTAGTCCTTGCAATCCGGATAATCTCTAATCACGTCCGGATTTCCCATCACTTATGGAGATCTCTATACCGGGGATCAACCAGTGCAGAGACAATCGACAAGAAACCCTTTCGTTTTCGAAAATATCTGGTCTTCAACACCGGTCATCAAATGCAATTCATAACGACGTATCACATATTCGGAATGGGTTATACGACCCCAAGGTCCTTTCCCGGTTAACCCGAATAGTGAGCGCTTATTTAAAAAAATAAGTGTGGCATTCAATTTCAAGCAAATCACAAAATACCTATTCAAAGGTAAATATTGATAGTCGGTTATTGAACTATCAATGGATATGCACAACATCACCAGATTCCAAATAATTTTCCAAATTATTTATTTCCCAAAAGTATCTTTACAAGATATATAATTTCAATACTTCAAAAATAAATCAATATTTATTTTTAAACAATTTCCCCCTTTCATTTATAAATTCCATAGTGAATTTACATTCCAAAATATTTATGAATATATGATTTCCATTTTATTTTTAATATTCATTTTCAATTTATCTTCAAAAGGATAAATTCAAAATATTCACTTTATATTGGAAAAAAACATTTCCATACTTATTTATTTATAAGTAATTCACAAGTCTTTTTATTTTCTACACTTGGAAAATGTTCAATATACTCTAATCAAATTTAAGTATATATTTCATTCTTTAAGGAAATCATTCTCTTAAACATATTTATTTGGGCCAAAATGAATGTTGCGTAAAACATCGTTACGACAACCTAAAATCACTAGTATAGGGATTCGAAATTAAAATAGATAAATAAATCCCCATACTATACAAAACATTTCCTTTCAGAAATCATTTACTATAACAACAGTGTTATAGTCCACCATTTCCTTCTATTTCTCGAAAACGTCTATTTCAACAATGAATGTTGAAATCTATGATTTCGAATCTTAATACATTTAAAACACCGTTAGATCATTTTAATTCTATTTAAAACATCACATTCAAAACATTTCTTTAACATATTATTCACTATTCAAAAACGTGAATATACTTGTTAACCAATTTTATCATTTCTATTCATTTTGTTTTACAGGATTATTCACTGTCTAAAACGTGAATATAACTCCATTAACAAATTACAACAATTTACTTATCAAGATAAGTCGTTGCGGATTTATAAAACAATGTTTATAAATTCCATTTCTATTTATTTTGTAACAACTTCCTTTTACAAATTTCCTTTATTAACTTATTCGATTTATAACTCAATTATATACCGAAAGTCCATATTATAAGTTAAATACTTAAAATTTATTTGCTTGCAAAAACGTTCTTTTAAACTTCCCAAAATTTAAATCTTATACATATAAGATTTATTTATTTATCCAAAATCTATTCTTTTAAATAACTTTACAAATTTTATAAACCTACTATTTGTAAAATTCCATTTATAACTTCACCGTTATAATCCTATAGATTTCACTCATTTACGAAATACATTTACAATTCATTCTAGCACTTATAAAAGCTCGTTTTACAATTCAAAATATTCTAATTTATAAATATCCATTTTATAAATCTTTTATATGGATCAATTTATATTATTCTTTTAAAACGTCTTTAAACTCCTTTATAATTTCCTCATTTTGATTTATAAAATAATCAAATTTCATAAATCCTATTTTGAAACTTTTTATAATAAATTCAGAAAACCCAATTTTTAACTATTTTATAAAATCATCAATCCCATATTTTTAAAAATCAACTTTTAACTGTATTTCTCAAAAATCATAATTTTTATAATATTAAAATTATAACGTTTATTTATTTAAGATGAATCAATTCCAAAAATATTTTATAAACGTATACTTTCAAAAATCACTTTAGAAATCCCTTAAAAATCAAAATCATTGTTTTTAAACTTCAAAATTGGATCCGATGATGCAACACATCAAATAGTCAATCACGACTTTCCAATATCATATATCGATATGATAAACAATCAAATATCATAATATATGTAAATAAATAAATATTCATGAGGAATCCAGTTGGATCCCTCCAACCTGTTTCCCTGCATCCACAGACATTCGCACAATACCCATTCCACTTCGAGGTGGAATATCGCGGTATATGGGATTTATAAAATATTATCCACTTAATAGGCGGCGCAATAGGGTCTCATCCGCTATACAATGCGGGAAATCAATCAACTGCAATATATACATATGCCAATATATATATATATATATATATATATATATTGCTAAACATATAGATATATCCTACTATATCTAATATCAACACCAAACAACAATCAATAAATAACTGCAAATCCAACTTATAAATTTTTTTGAGTGAGAAGTTCTCACCTTTGCTTTTATTAGCAATCCATTTCCTTCTTGACTCGATTTTTCTTGATTTATACCTTTTATAAATATTTATACAATTTATTAATATTCGAACATATCGAATATTAAATTTTCATTTGATAATTTCGATTCATCGGTGATTTCATTTTAATAGTTAAATTAACTAATAGTTTTATTTAAACCAGTTTCTTCTTTAATAAATTTATTTAAATAAAAATTTAATTTAAGAACTAAATTTTCTTTTATACTTTCATTTACTGTATATAAACATTATACGATTTATAAATATTTGAACTAGACGAAAAATTTAATTTCTTATTTAAATAAATTTAGTTAACTAACAATTTTCACTTTAAGCTTTATAAATTCTACTTTTATGTTTAATTTTTTTTTTAACAAATCCCTTTTTAATAAATTATTTTAACTAAAATAATTTATATATTTCAAAAATCAAATTTTTAAATAACTTCTTAACATTTAAACAAACTTCTATTATTTAAATTAACAAATGATTTTGTTTTAAACTAATTTCCTAATTTCAAATTATGATGTTAAATTTTTAATATTTAACTTACTGTATTAAAATCTCAGCTATCTTATTAGCTGGATTATAATTCTTTTCTGTGTGCATAAAAGAACGATCACAGTAAACTGTTTGACTCGATGATTCAGGGTTGACGAAGGCATGTCTCACACGATCTCGTTCGTGATTTTAGGCGTGATTGAAGGAAGAACGTGCTACTGTTTGACTAAATTTAAATTTAAATTTAAATTGAATTTGTTGAAAATTTCAACGCGTTTACTCGCCGTGTGCTCACATATCAACTCAGAAAAATACGAAATTTGAAATCCGAGAATAATTCAATATTACGGACCCAATGGAACTGGTTTCGTCGAATTCCGAGACTGTGCCTCAGACGACTATTTTTAAATATCGATTCAAACGATATAATTTCAAAACTGAACAATTCACTTTCAAATCCAATTCTGAAGCTTCTAAAATCTTAAATATTATCAATATGAATTTTACAAGCTTTTGAAATATTTTTAATCAGCTTAAAATTAAAGATTCAAATTTTTATTCAACTTTCAATAGATTAAATTCTAAAATTTAATCGCCAAATTCATTCTGATAATTTGAAATTCAAGTAAAACTATCATTCAAATATTTAAAATTAATTGAATATTTTCAAATTAAATTGTTCAAAATTCTGGGTCGTTACAGTCGGCGAGCTTGGAGGATGTGAGATGGTTCTTAACGGGTTGATGGGTTATTGGATTCCAGGTTGAATTGTTGCGCTTCTAGTGATTGTAAAAGAGAATTGAATTTTTACTTCAGCAGTGAAGCAAAATAAATATAAGAAGTGAATAAAATACTTAAATTGAACTTAGAAGATAGATAGTGAAATTCTCAAGTAAAATTGGTATTGGAAATACTAAGTTAGAAATGGATGAAGGATTATAAGGCATGTGAAATGATAAGTGGTTAGAAATCAAAATGAATGTGAATAAAAGAGAATTGAAATAGCTAATAATCAATTGGGAAAAAATACGTAGGATATACATATATTATTTTATTCGCATAGCGATCCGATCTTGAATTCGAGCACATAATTTTGAGATAGTTATATAGATTCGAGTTGGGATTTTTCACTCGATTTTCGACGACAAACCCTGAATATGGATTTTTGATTGATTTTGGAAACTCTCTATCATAGTTTACAGCTATGCAAGGAGAATGAAGGTTTCTGATCAAGAAACCAGATCTGAGTCCGCACTACGAAGTCTAATTGATGATACTAGTTCAGAAGTGAAATTGTGCGATCGAGTGAGCGAGATGATATATGTATATCGTACGGACTTGAATGAAATAGATATTGAAATTTTTGCAAAGAAATTTATAAAATGATTTTGAATGATGTGATTGGACGTCATTGCAAAGTAGTACACAGGTGTTTTTAAAAAGCAAAAGGAAATTCAGATTTTGATTTTTGAATATAAATTGAATTGCTCGAAAAAAGGTATGTGTTTAAATTCCTGTAATTTGATGATTTTCTTGACTAGCCACTTGGAGTTTTGTTTTCTTTGAAATCTAAGGGCCCGTAGAGGCATTTTGTAGTTGTAACGAGCTAGCCGCGCAAAGGAGACGCTGGCGAAATTTTTCCAAAATATAGGGAGTTAGAAAATTTTGATAGTTTGAAGTTTGATTTAAACTATAATTTGAATTATTGAGCAAATAATGCTGTTTGGAAACTATAGAAGAGTTTGGAAAGTTAGTAAGGGTGGTAGTGCGTCTGTAGTAAGAAGATTGTTTGGGGTGGTGTTAAAACTGTTTGGTTGTGGGTTATTAGCTAACGGGTATTGGACCATTCCTCTTAACTAGTAATTTCGAGGGAAATTCTTTTAAGGGGGAGGAATGTGACGACCCAGAATTTCTGGATATTTGAAATTGAAATATTTAATTGATTTTAAAATTTTTAAAGTTAGTTTAACTTGAATTTCAAATATCATTGTTTATTTGGCAATTAAATTATTGAATTTAATAATTTGAAATTGGGTAAAATTTTTGAATCTGGTGTTCCAGGCTTGTTACAAATTTTTGTAAAGGCTTAGAAATTTCATATTGATAATACTGAAGGTAATAGAACTTTTAAAATTGGATTTAGAAGTGTTTTGTTAAGTTTTGAAATTATATCGTTTAATCGATATTTAAAAATAGCCTTTTGAGGCATAGTCTCGGATTTCGACGAAACCAACGCCATTGGATCCATAATAGTGTTTTATTATCGGATTTCAATTTTCGTAGCAATTTAGAGTTGTCGTGTGATCATACGGTAGATAAATGCGCTAAAATCTATATCGAAATTTAATATTATAAGTGGGTCCAAAAAGCTATCTTCTCCATAAGATCGAGTTAGGACTCGAAACCTTTTCCATCACGTTCGGAATAGGGGTATAACCTTATGAACGCCTAGTGGCATGCCTCGATAGGATTTAAGAATTTTAAGCATCGATTTCATGATAATTTAAAATTTGAATTTAAAATTTAAATATAAGTATATTAATGCACCGAAGAACTGTAGCATCTGACACGTAGAGAAATTTCAACGCGTGTTCACCTGTCTACCACGCGTCTCTTTCCTTCTGTAATCCTGAACATACTCATAAAATAAAGCAATAAGCAGTCGAGCCCTTTCATTTTCAAATTAAATCTCATTTTCATCTAACGAAAATCAAATTCCTTTGAAAAAGAAAATAAAATAAAAGATGTACTCATTCGAAATCAATAGAATTAGTCGTGGCTGCCTGGGCATTGGACGCAAGGGGGAGAGCCCTCGTCCTGGCTCCGATGGGATGTCATTGGGTGAAGCAATTCGCAATTTGTTGGAAGGGGATTTCTCGAGGCAAGGGTTGGCGATGAATTCAGTGGAGGTGTGTTTGCGCATGCGAAGAGGGGGAAGAGCTCGACATTGGAGCGCGATCTTGTCACAGCAGCTAGCGCTTGGGAAGGAAGGGTCGCGTTCGCAAGTACAGGCTACAATTGCATGGCGTAGGACTCGATGTCGGAATGGTGGCAACCGTGAGTCGAGGCGATCGGAGGCACTAGGGTTCTGGTGTTTTGCTCAAATTCGATTCGAGAAGATGAATTAAGTTCGATGGTGTTTCGTGAGAGCAAGCTAGGGATTGGGTGGCTCTGCGTTTACAATGAGGTATAGTTTATTTTTTTCAATTTATGTAAATAAGTGTGTGTCTATATATATATGTGTATATATAAATGTACAAAAAAAGAGAAAATTATAGTACTACGGTTTTGTTTTAATTATTTGTTTTTAATAATATTTGTTTTTAAATTTTTACAGTACTGTTGTAGGATTAATAAATATTTGTTTTTAAAATGTTTGAAGGTTTATATAAATTAGATTTTCATGAAATCTATATAGCTTATTCTTTAAATATATGTGTGTGTGTAGTTTCAAAGTGAAAATGAAATAAAATACATATTTTCAATTACTAGTTTATTGATTAAAATAATATATGATAGGGATAGATTTGTTTAATAAACTTATTTAATTAGTTTTAGTTGTTAAAAATATTTTATTTAAAAGGAAATTAGTTTAAAATTAAATTATTAGTTTAAAAATTTAAATCAAATTATAAGTTAAATTATAAGAGTAAAATGTAATTAATTGTTTGAATAATTCAAATGTTAATAAATCATAAAATATCTGTTAAACGTCTAAAATTGTTGAGAAGCAAGCCGGATTGGAAATGGGTTGCATGCATAGTTAAAGGTGAGTTAATCTTACTCTTTGGAATACCATGAAAATTTAAATAGTTAAAATTTAAATTATTGATTGTTTGCTTGAATTGATAACTTAATTTCAGCTTGGATATGATACGTTATATATATATATATATATATATATATATATATATATTGGAGTGATTGATTTCCCGCATTATATAGCGGATGTGACCTAATGTGCCCCGCAAAATAGTGGATGGCCCCATATACCGCGATATTCCCACCTTGAAGTGTGATTGGTATTTCTATATTGTGCTAATATTTGTGGATGCAGGGAAACAGGTTGGAGGGATCCAACTAGATTCCTCAAAATTATTTAGATTGTTTTAATATTATGTAATATGGTTTATGTAACAACCCATAATTTTTAATAAAACATTTTAATTCAATTTATTTTGAAACTTTAATTTTTAATTTGTTTAAAACTGAAATTTTGGAATTTTCCAATGAATTTTTGGATTTTGCTTATAATTATTTTTCCAAATAAAATGAAATAAAGATTTTCTAAAAATTTAATATTTTGGTCAATTGTGGTCAAACTTTGACTTTTAGTTGAAAAGCTTAAATTTGAATTTTCGATTTATAATCTTTTTCTTTGAAACTATATTTGATTCTCATATTCGTGCTGCTCTTCGTTTCGTAAAATTATGTATTATACTTTTAAAATCTGATAAATTTCAGCATTTTACATGCGAATATTTTCTATATTTTTCTATTCATCTTCTATTCTAATTTTCTACATCATTCCTACTTTATATTTTATTTTATATTTTCTATTTTGTTCGGACTTTTCTATTTGATTTTTATTTGAATTTTGGGCTTTGGAAATTCAAGAGACATTAGTTTTCTTTTCTTTAATGTAAAGTGAGGCTTTTCATTTTCGTAACCCTTCCGTTTCTATTGATTAGCCGCACTAACTTCTGCCACACCTTCGCATTCACGTTAGAAATCTCTCATTTCCATGTCCATCCCATTTTGTCTCCAGTAGAAAATTTTACAGTAAGTTTCCTTCTTCTCCTCTTTTTCATTTTTTTCTTTTTCTTCTTTTTCTTTTTCTTTTGGATACAAGCATGCTCGGCCATCATACTTCTAGACGACCACTCCTCCACCTCCACCACCATATGTCCAGCCGTCTCCATCACCACCTCATCTCCACACCATGCCGTGACCCATTGATCCAAGCCCATCACTAATATTGCTTTGAAACCCTGGCCGAGCCCACCTTGTCATCCAATTCTTCCTTGCTAGCCTCGGCCACCACAACTCCACCTCCATCCCCTTGTCATGACCACCCCTGACCCTTGCCTTTCTGATGTGACCTGAACCAGATCCTAGCACCATTGGCCAAGGACAAATGACCACCAAATAGTGCACATGACCCTTCAATTTGGCTTTGACCATTTGCCTTCCACATGAATTTTTGTATGCCATCCTTTCACCAAACCCTAGCCGTGCTTTTTGCTAGTCTTAGCCATGCATGCTTGCTTGTAGACCATCATGGCCGAGCTTTGTTTTGGATGTGGTCGAGCACAAGTGGTGTGACCAAGCCAAAACACAAGCGGCCGAGCCTATTCTCATGTGGCCGAGCCCATTGTGTAAGTTGCTAGCCCATTTTCCTTGTGTTCCATTTTATATTTTATGTATAAATAGTTTTTTTTATGTATAATCTATTTTGTTGATTACAATATTTAATCTTGGCTCTTCATCCACTCGAATCTAAGTCATGCTTTTTCATGCTTTTCGAAGTGTGTTCGTGTGTCTTGAATTGTTGTCTCCAGCTTTAGAGTGTAAGTTTGTCACTCTCGACATCCGTACTTATATAAGTGTGAAACAATGTCACGTGGATTGCAGTTGATGATATGATAGTAATTTATGTATGCCTGGGATATGATATTGCATGATGTTATAACCTGATATATTTGTTACATCACCTGATATGATATGCCATATTATACTGTTTATTTTATTTACTGTTTCTTGCACTGCAAGTTCCCTGTATAATAGAATCACTATGGGTTGAAATGATACATACCCGAACAGACATTAGAATACGGAAAAATTGCTATCAACGGAAATGATAGGCTCAAGCGAATTTTATTTATTTTATTTGACTTTGGATTGCAAGTTTGAAATGATAGAACCTAGATTTTTATTTTAAATTACGGATTGAAATGATACATATCTGTATCACTTGACCTAGGTTATAAAATTATATACAAACATGTGGTTAATTTTAAATATTTTCTGAAAATTATGAAGTATTTTTGAAATTTAAAATATGAAATTTTAACTTAAATTGGATTTAAATGATTTAAATAAATTTTGTAGTGATTTTCTATAAGTTAGAAATGTATAAGTAAATAAATGATTTAAAATGTAACTTAAATACGACTTAACTTGATGGTTGGAAATTTAGTTTCAAATAGAATTTAAGCTTAACTTAGTAATAAGAATATTTTATTTATGAAATGGATATTTTTAAATAAAGTATTAAGTTAATTGTTAAGTTAAAAGTTAAGTACAATAATGTACTTTTGACTTAGTAAATGAATTATATTTTAATTTGGATATTTTATTTACAAAATTTTATTTTATTTAATTATAAGTTAAATATATCCAAATAAATAATTCTGAAACATGAGATATGTTACATAAGTTAAAAATGGTAAAAAAATGAAATTTTAATGTTTCTGAAACGTTATAATAAATCTTAGTTTTGTATTGGCGGCATTTCCATAATGCTGTGGTTTTAAGGTAGCATTTTCTAAGTGCTGCTGTTTCTGAAATTATAATGTATTTCTAAAATCCTATTATATCTACTGTAGCATTTTCTAAGTGCTTTTGTTTCTCTATTTATACTATATTTCTGAAATACTATTATATCTACCGTAAGTGCTGCTGTTTTTGAACTTATACTATATTCTAAAATATTATTATATCTACTGTAACGTTTTCTAAGTGCTGCTGTTGCTATGATATAATGTGTTTTTGAGATTGTTATAATTGAATGAATGAACTAAGGAATGCTACAACCTTGGAAATGAAAATTATTTTTGGAAGATATTGACATTGAATTTAAATGTTTAAATGAACATATTTTGATTTGAAATATAAACCTTTTTGAAATTATAACCACGGGTAATAATAACGTTTGGTTGTTAAAGAGACGGGGATCAGAAGTTGTCATACCTTTGCCAACTCGGAAAACCACTTTAACAATCGTGTATGCGGTGGAGATTCCAGAATGAAATAGGATGGTGGCGACGTTCTATTGAGGCATGTACGTGGACCGGACTCCCGTGAGTTGGCATAAGGTGGCTAAAACAGGAGCGATTTCCGGGCTAATGAGGTAGCTCCTCTTATAAGACACGCTTCTTTGTATGCCATTATATTACTTTGTGATTCATATGGTGCACACCTTTGATTTGGGAATGTGGCTCGAGGTGGGCGGTAGTGGCTGCTACACTTTACCACCAGTCCAGATGCGTAATTGGTATATCTACCCTGGCATTGCCTCGTTGTGTCGTGTCACCTACCCTAGCGACCCATGTACGAGTTTTGCTTTGTGTTGTACCTATGGAGTATCCTCTGGTAGCCTCTCGATCAAGAGGTATTACGGTACTCTATAGGCTATTGGCACTATATATTGTTATGGTGGAAAATGTAAAGCCTTAACGCTATTTTTAAGTAAGTTTACTTTATTGTAGGCACTATTATAATAGCGTATATTGCTAAATAGTAAAGAGTTTAATGGATCCTTAAAAGATAGACGGTCCTAAGCATCCTTTAAGTTACTCGTGCATTTATATTACAGTTCACTTGAGTTGGTTTACATTGTATAAGTATGCATGTCCTAACTCGAGTGTTTTGTGTTTTGCTTTACGCTCGGTCAGCCTGAGTATCAGCTTTGGATTCCATCTTCTGGAGCTAGAGGATTTGCTGGAGTTTATTTATCTATCTAGTTGTTATCTGTTTCCTTTCAGTATTTCTATTCTTCTTATGTATTAGTGGACATTTATGTATTTGAGATTTTTGTTGTATTTACTTTTAGATTTTGCTATTTTGTACTTGTATTGAGACTGTGTTTGAGACTATGTTTTAGTAGCTTCATGAACTACTATAGTTATTTTATTTCCGTTGTGAGTTTTTTTGATTTATTTGTATCTATGATTGGTTTTATTTCCTCCAATTATATTACAATATACTTTTTTGAATTATTCAAGTCAGACATGTGTGGTTTTATTATCGATTTGAATGGTCCAAAATAGTGGATCGTTACAGTTGGTATCAGAGCTTTGGGTTTAGGCAAACCTTAGCCTGTGGAGCAAAAACTCATTAGAGATAGGGTAGAGATACCCTAGAATAAGTGAAATCAATCTTAGAATTATTTCTTTGTGAGAGAACGTATTTTAAAGTATAAAATGATTTTCAAAGGATTTTCAAAGATTATTTTGATATAAAAACTTTTCTTGTTTTGAAATCAAATTTTCTCGATTTAATTCCTCTCTTATCTACCTTGTTAATTAAAGTCCTTGATTAGGATTCCTATCCTGGTTGAATCTTGTCTTTTACTTCTTAATTATCATTGTCCTACTCAGTAGAAGGGCAAGCCTTCTGGTATTTTGCTGTTACCTCTTCTCCTGCTCCTAGTGTTACCCATGGTACTCTTCAGAGCACCCTTTTCTCTGTTTAATTTTCCTGTTCGTGTCCTATTTGGCACTGGGTTTCCTACAGTAGTATTTCTATGGTTCTTTGGGATTAATTTGAACATCTTCTTTCTCTTGAGTTTGTTTACGAGCCCTTGTGTGTTTCAAATCCTACTGGTGGTCCTGCAAACCTTAGTAGGATTTGTAACCAAGTAAAACTTCTCTATTTGGATAACCGTTTCAGTGGTGATTTCTATGTTTTGGGTTTTGATGCTTTTGATCTATTGCTTGGAGGTGATTGGCTAAAGAGGCATGAAGCCGTTATCTCTTGTAAAACCCAAATGTTTCTTTGAGAATGTGTGTTGACTATGGGCAGCTGAACAAGTTCACGATGAGGAACAGATTTCCTATGCCTCGTATTAATGATATGTTTGATCAGCTCCACGGAGCTACTGTTTTCTCTCAGCTTGATCTTGCCGCATGATTTCTCGAGCTCAGAGTTGCATAGGAAAGTATCCCCAAGACCGCTTTCCGTACTGAGAATGGTTGCTATGAATGGTTATTATTCCTTTTGGTTGGACTAACGCTCCTGTTTTCTTTGTTGGTTTGATGAATCGTGTTTTTTGTGATGTCTTAAAAAGTTTGTCCTTGCCTTTGTTGATGATATTCTCGTCTTCTCTAAATCTGTGGAGGAGCATGAATCCTATTTGAGTTTTGTTTTGGGAACTCTTGGGAGTCATCAGTTGAAAGCTAAATTCTCGAAATGCCATTTCGGGAGAGATGAAGTCCGATTTCTCAGTCTTATTATTTCTAGTATTGGAGTTTCTGTTTATCTAGTCAAAATCGATGCGATCAATGTAAGTCTTTCTTCTCTTCTCTCTTTGTGGGTAGATTGACCAAGTCAGCTCATTACTTTGCGGTCAAGTCTACACGTTCGGCTTCTTGTCTGACTGAGATCTATATGAGGGAGAATGTTCGTCTTCATAAAGATCCCATCTTTACCAACTGGCAGTTTCGGAAAGTTTTTCAGGAATCTTTAGGGACTCCTTTGAATTTAAGCACCGTTTACCATCCTCAGACCGACGGTCAACGGAAGGAGTGAAGCAGATTCTGGAGTATCCGCTTCGTGCTTGTGTTCTTGATTATGGAGGATATTTGGAAGATCACCTCCACCTCATTGAATTCACCTGTAACAACAGCTATTAGGTATAATTTCACTCCTCTATTTTTCCCTTGTCTATCTCATTTTAACTTTGAATTCTTTTGATTAGAATCTCCCAAATTTGAATTTCTATCCTTATTTTGAAACCCATTCTAGAACTAGCAAATAAGAGAGTGTCTTTGTATTAATATTGAATGTTGTGTTGCTTGGGTTGTTGATGATGATTTGGGATTTCGATCGATTCTCCTGATCAGCGATACCAGTAGGATTTTCCCAAAACACTTGAACAGAACAAACTGACACAATTTTATTTTCAAATTTGGTAATTGAAAATTTTATATGATTTATATATAACAATTTTATAGATTATATTATCTGTTGAAAATTTATTTTGATAGGAAATGAGTAAGTTGATTTTTATTAAAATATAATATGGTTAAATTTTATTTAAATTCTATTTTATAGAGAGTTTATAATGATTTAAACAAATTAAGGTTGGAAGATAAATTTGAAATTTGTTTAAAATTTGATTTATTTAAGAATTAAAATCAAATAAATTTAATTTGAATTTATTTAAATTTGATGTTTTAAGGATATGATTTTTATAACATGATTTTGGTTTAAAGAAATTTAAATAAATATATCAAGTTGATGTAAATGAATATACCAAGTTTAAATAAATTGAAGGAATATTCAGTCATTTAAAGTTTTAAGGTTTATTTAAATGATGAGTAAACTATTTCAAAACTAAATAATAGAAAATGTAATTTGATTTATATACAATTATCAAAAGTTCAGTTTTGAAATTATGGAATATTTAAAGTTTTGAAATATATAAATTTAAATGGTTTATTGAAAACTGAATTGGTTATCGAAATAATAATATTTGATTCCATTTGTTGTTTTAAAAACACATGACTATTGACACCGGATATAAATAAATAAAATTTTAAAGCATGCTTTATAAACTGAATTGGAATTTAAATGAATTTAAATTATGCATTTGAGAATTAAATTCTGGTGATCTCAAACTTTGGTTTTAATGTTTTAAAATGTATATTATTTAGAGGTATGCTTGAGTATAAATTTTGAAATGTTTAAATCTACGCTCTTCTCTTATGATGTTGGAAAATAATTTTGGTGATGGCGGCCGCATCATCGACATTCATTTTCGAGTTTCGAAGAGGAGAGAGCAATTCATAGCTTTGCTACACTTTTGTTTGATTTAAATTTGTTTGATTTAATATATATAAGGAGGAAGGAAATTTGATTTAAGTTTCTTAAGCATGGCTTGATTTAATATATATATAAGTATATGATTTAAGATTTGATTTGATCTAATATATATACGTTTTTATCTCTTAATTGTTTAAGGTAAACTAGAGATATAATTTTTTAAGTTTATGAATCAGGGATCATTTCAATTATAAACCGAAGTCAAAAATTTTGGATAAATAATTGAACTTGTAATAAAAGAATTGGAAATTTTGGATAAATATTTTGAATTTGGGTAATGTACAAGATAAAATAGTGTAAAAGGAATTTATAATTAAACTTAAGCGGTTATGATAGGAGTAATATAATTAGTATATGTGATAAGATGTATTAAATGGAATAAATTTAATAATAATTTGGGATAGAGAAGAAGATGAGGGAAGCTTTCTTCTAGGTTTGTTCTTTCCATATCTCTGAGAGGATCGGTTCTTTAACTTATCATCTGGAATTTCCTGGGAAGTTTTCTTGTGACGCCCCACCTCAATACCCACGCTAGCCAAGAACACTACGGAGTAATGCTGTCGACTAGCACGGAGAATAAGGTTGTTGAGGAGCGACCATCCGTGTAATTGCTTTGTGCGAGCATCGATATGTCAGATAGTATAGCATGCATTCTATTTCAAGTGGAAATCCGACATACCGACACAAACTCAAAGCTACCACACGGTGGCTATAATATCTTCGGAAACAAATATAGAAATAAGCATAACACAAATCAGTCACAGACAATTCATATCACAAAGGCAGAAATAGATATGAATATAACACATGAAAGTGTTCGTCAGAGTAGTGGTCTAAAGAGATCCACAATATCACAAAAGAATAGTTACATGAACTACAAAAAAGTATAAGTATACATTATGGAGTCTGTATCTCAAATGTGTTCAACAAAAACTACTAATCTAAGTAGTTAACCAAAAGGTCAGAGTAATGGATCCCCGGAGAGAAGTCAAGTCGAAGCACCTGCAACATCTCGGTTTGACCCGAGTATTATTTATAAGAAAATAATAAACGGATCAGTCTAACTATAAATATCAGATAACATGATATAGAATAGGAGATATGGCTAAACACATAATAATCACAATGCCAAGCTGTGATATATATATAAGTAATTGAAAATCAACAAGAGATTAATCAATATCACGATAATCTACTCAAGATAAAAAGGAATGTCATACTCCTAATTTCATTCACCAAGCCACGATAAATGACATATAAGATATGGCATAGACGTATAATATCCATAATGGCATACTACTATAAGTATGTAAATGATAATCAACAAACGATTAATCAATATCAAAGAATCTTCTCAAAGATCCAAAAAGGGTATCATACCCAAAACTTGTATTCACAACAAGTTAATGACACACGAATTCACCTATGCACAAGAATTGATAAATCATATCAATAGAAATCACAAAGTTGGCGAAACATAAATTCCAGAAATCAACACAAGAAATCCAGTCAATGACACACAAATTCACCTATGCAAAAGAATTGATAAATCATACCAATAGAAATCACAAAAATAGGTGAAGTATAAACTCCAGAATTCGACACACGAAATCCAGAAATTTCACAAAATAAAGGGGGGAGGCCTATCACATGAACGGGAGCATGAAAACTCACCAACAACTGTAACACATGAACGAGAAGCTATCTCATGGTAGCTAGCCATTAATTTGACACACGAATGGTCCGAAGACCTGACACACGAATGGTCGGAAGACCGTGGATTGCTACCCCACCAAATTTGAGTCGAAACTCCACAAAGCAGACAAAGAGACATCGCACAACTGCTAGTCTAAATCACAAAAATGATCGTCATGATTATCGAGAAGTGTCAATTACACTAAGCTAGTAAATATATGAGTTTAGCTTCATGTCCCATAACCACTTGCTTAACTTAAATATTTACGAACAAATTGTAGATCTCCACTAGAAAATTATCACAAGAGTTTCAATCGAACAAGTCCAAGAATTAACCAACAAAGTAAACGCAAGCGTTTCATACCACTCGTTTTACTAAGTCGTTTAATTAAATTTCTCATACGAGTAAGGTAAAGGTTTGTATATACTAATAGATTGGAAAACTGTTTTATAAACAAATTTGGTATTAAAGTAGAGTTGAAATCATTTGAAGAAAGACTTTGATATTTACTACCAGTATAGAAAACCTTTATATTTTTAAAGTGACAAATCACAAAGAAGATTGTAAGAACAATCAATCGCTAAAATTCACATACGAAGATGTGAATAAAATCCAAAGAAACTGATAAAGAATCCATCGAAATGGATATTCAAAAATCCCTAAAAAGGAGTCATCAAGGTCATAATAAATGATAACAACAAATAGGATCATCACGAATCGATTTAAATTGGAAATTCAATCCAAAAAGGCAAAATGGACTCAAACAGCAGGTTCAGTTGACTGAACAGAGTTTTCAGTCGACTGACCCTGTACCTGAAAATTTTCCAGGTTCAGGAAACTTTCTGCTTCCAGGTTCAGTCGACTGAACAGACTTTTCAGTCGACTGAATCATGCCTAGAAACTTTCGGGTTCCAGGTTCAGTCGACTGAACAGAGTTTTCAGTCGACTGAATCATGCCTGGGCTGTTTTTCAGCCTTATTCAAATGAAGAGCAAACTCTTCCAAAATGCAACCGGACGAACATTGGCTCTAAGGGTTTATGCCAATCGGCAACCCGGCCCTATATGCTCCTCGATGCATCACCAAAAGCATGATCAAACATCCATAAAAGGATTTCACACAAATTTGACTTAAAAACCCAAAAATTGGAGTATTCACAAAACCAATCCAAATCAAGAGCAAATGCACATGAAGAAGTGTTAGGAATTCATACCCAACAACCAAAGATAATTATAGTCATAGATGTGAGATAAAAATCTCACCTTTTCACAAAATCGAACAAGAAGAAGCTTGAAAGCAAATGGAGAATCAACCTCTCTTCAACACAACCCAATTGAGCTTGAATCTAAGCTCAAAAACAAGAACATTCCCAAAATTAGGTTTAGGAATTTCTGAAATTGGTAAGAGAATAAGTTGGAGAAGAAGAAGAGAAGCTGACCAATGGGTTCTTCTTGAGTTTGGAGCTAGGACTTTGATTTGCAAGAGAAACTAGGGTTTTGGAGTTTTAATTTCCAATCTCTCCCACCATTAATGTTATAAAAACTGAAAAGAGAAGAGAATGAGGGTGAGTGGGGGAGAGTGGCTCAGATTTGAGCATAAGTTAACATAGGGCTGAGCCCAAAAACCAAACCCAAAGTGAAAAGTAGCAAAAATCAACTTTCTCCAAACATATCGAAGCTTATACTCAAAAAGGTCGCAAACGGCATTTTAAACTCAATGGGAGTGGTCCCGAGTCCTAATTCGACCGTATGCACAAAGTAGCTTTTCGGACTAAAATCCGACTAACGATAAAATATTTAAATAAAATATTTAAATATAAAATCGATAAATATGCGGGTTGTTACAGACTCTCCATCTTAAAGAAATTGCGTCCTCGTAATATACAAGAAGAGAACATAAAGTAACAACCATAAAAGCATATTCAACACAAAAGAAACTTGAAATAAGAAGTTCACCTCAAAGAGCACGAGAAAGTAAGTTCGGATGCGTTCGCTCGATGTACTCTCTAGATTCCCAAGAACAATCCTTAGGATTTGAAGACCATTGAACTTTAACAAGCGGAACATCTTTATTTCGAAGTCGTTTGACTTCCGAAGCAATGATACGAATAGGATGTTGCTCATAAGTTAAATTAGGCGAAACTTCAATCTCTTCCACAACACCGAGCTCAAGAACAGAATCGGAATCTCGAAGACATTTCCGAAGTTGAGAAACGTGAAACACGTCATGCATAGCAGAAAACTGAGCCGGTAATAGAAGGCGATAAGCCATGGAACCAATACGTTCGGTGATAGGAAATGGCCCAATATATTGAGGCGCTAGTTTTCCCGATCGACTGAAACGTACATAACCTTTCATAGGTGATACACGAATGAACACAAGATTTCCCACAGAAAATTCTAACTTCCTTCTCCGGTTATCGACATAGGATTTTTGTCTACTCTGGGCTTCTTTCATCCTATGACGAATAAGATCAATCTTTTCTGTGGAATCACGAATAAAATCTGGACCTAAAGCCAGCTTCTCACCGGCCTCAAGCCAACAAGAAGGAGATCGGCATGGCCTTCCGTAGAGTGCTTCAAAAGGTGCCATACCAATACTAGATTGGAAGCTATTATTATAAGAAAATTCAACAAGAGAAATATGATCTTCCCAACTTCCACCGAAATCAAGCACACAAGCACGAAGAAGATCTTCAAGAGTTTGATTAACACGCTCGATTTGTCCATCGAACCGGGGACGATAAGCGGTGCTAAAATTAAGCTTCGTTCCTAAAGCTTTTTGAAGACTCTTCCAAAATCCACTAGTAAACAATGGATCATGATCACTAACTATAGAAGTAGGAACTCCATGTAATTTAACAATCTCTTTGATAAAGAGTTTGGCCAAAAGAGGAACGTTCGGTTAGACCGAACGGGAATAAAATGGGCAGATTTAGTAAGCCTATCTACAATCACCCATAAGCTATCATGACCCGAACGAGAACGGGGAAGGCCATCTATAAAATCCATGGAAATTTGATCCCACTTCCAAACTGGAATTTCTAAAGGTTGCAATAACCCACCTCATCATCATCATCGTCATCACGAGGATTTAAAGAATATAAAGATGCAACCAAAGCAGAATCTGAATCTTTAAGAATAACAGAAACCTGATTAACAGATTGAGGATGTCGAAGATGAATAGTCCGCTCAGGACATAGGATATGAGCTTCATAATGGTTAAGCCAATCCATTCCCAAAATCATTCCAAAGCCTAAATAACGCATGACATGCAAATCGGCTCGGAAAGAAAAATCACACAGAATAATCTCGAGATCTTTACACAATAAACTGATTGTTGCGGATCCACCAACCGGATTCGCAATTCTCAAAGAAGTCATTAAACACAAAACATCCAAAGAAAAGGTATCAACAAGTTCTTTTGATATAAAAGAATGGGACGCACCCGTATCAAAAAGAACTCGAATAGGACGATCACGAAATAAAATAATTCCATCCAGAATAGAATGAGAAATACCTTGGCCACGAGATGTGTTGCCAGGGGTTTGAGAAACATTAAGCTTTCCCTCCCTCCTATTTTGAAGTTTGGGACATACATGCATAAAATGGTCCGGGCTTTTGCAATAGCGACAAGTACGAGGCTTTGAACACTTGTTCGCAAAATGGTCTTTCGAACCACGATTATAGCATTTCCCTTGAGTAGAGGAAAAGGTCTTTTCAGCAGGAGTTGCTTGCTTCCCTTTCTTATTGGGATAAGGACCTTTGAATTTGCTTGGCCTCTTCTTGTTGTTGAAGTTTGGTTTATCTCCCACCGCTTCAACATCACCCTCCCTATCCGCCTCTTCAAGACGAAGAGCGATATCGACGAGTTGGTCGAAAGAAACTTCTAATTTTAGAAGTAATGGCTTCTTGAGACTTTTGTTTAAGCCATAGACGAATCTCTGATTCTTCTTAATAGGGGTGTTGATGTATTCAATCCCATATTTGGAAAGCGACTCGAAGGAGGCGACGTAATCAGTCACGGATGACTCACCTTGAACAAGGTCTATAAATCGTCGAGCCAATGTCACTTTTTCTGCTTCTGGTACGAATTTTAACTCGAAGCGTTCTCGGAATTTCTCCCAGGTGAGATCCGCTTCATTAATCTTAGAAATAAGAAGCTCGTACAAGTCCAATGCTCTTTCTCGGAGCATACTAGAGGCCACCTGAACTCGGTGAAGGTCAATAAGATTCATGCGCGAAAAGACGCGATCGCATGTTCTAAGCCAAGCTTGGACTTCAATAACAGTTTCGGAACCTTTGAATGGCTCCCCACCCAAATTGGTGTAATCGCTGCACAAGCGTGCAAATCCCGACTTTGGGTGAGTAGGTTCCGGGTTAGCTCCAGCTGCTTGAGCATTAGTTACCAAATCAAGAAGCTGTTGAGCAGTCATAAAAACTCCATCCTAGGGTGGAGTGCTAGATGGCACGGCTCTGGGTCGGCCTGGTCTAGACATTTCTCTTCCTTTAGAACGAAAGAAGAAGAAGAAAAAGGGTATTCACAAAATTGAATATCAAGCAATCTTGATAGATAAGCAAGGAATCATAAGGAAAATAGGATGAATCTGTACGAAGACTCGAATTAAATCCTAAAGCACGACTCCTAAGATGGACTTAGGACAATGATCCTTGTTATAATATTCCATATTGTTCCGAAGTTTGGCTCTGATACCAAGCTGTGACGCCCCACCTCAATACCCACGCTAGCCAAGAACACTACGGAGTAATGTTGTCGACTAGCACGGAGAATAAGGCTATTAAGGATCGACCATCCATGTAATTGCTTTGTGCGAGCATCGATATGTCAGATAGTATAGCATGCATTCTATTTCAAGAGGAAATCCGACATACCGACACAAACTCAAAGCTACCACACGGTGGCTATAATATCTTCGGAAACAAATATAGAAATAAGCATAACACAAATCAGTCGCAGACAATTCATATCACAAAGGCGGAAATAGATATGAATATAACACATGAAAGTGTTCATCAGAGTAGTGGTATAAAGAGATCCACAGTATCACAAAAGAATAGTTACATGAACTACACAAAAGAATAAGTATACATTATGGAGTCTGTATCTCAAATGTATTCAACAAAAACTACTAATCTAAGTAGTTAACCAAAAGGTCAGAGTAATGGATCCCCGGAGAGAAGTCAAGTCGAAGCACCTGCAACATCTCGGTCTGACCCGAGTATTATTTAGAAGAAAGTAATAAACGGATCAGTCTAACTATAAATATCAGATAACATGATATAGAATAGGAGATATGACTAAACACATAATAATCACAATGCCAAGATGTGATATATATAAGTAATTGAAAATCAACAAGAGATTAATCAATATCACGATAATCTACTCAAGATAAAAAGGAATCTCATACTCCTAATTTCATTCACCAAGCCACAATAAATGACATATAAGATATGGCATAGACGTATAATATCCATAATGGCATACTACTATAAGTATGTAAATGATAATCAACAAACGATTAATCAATATCAAAGAATCTTCTCAAAGATCCAAAAAGGGTATCATACCCAAAACTTGTATTCACAACAAGTTAATGACACACGAATTCACCTATGCACAAGAACTGATAAATCATATCAATAGAAATCACCAAGATGGCGAAACATAAATTCCAGAAATCAACACAAGAAATCCAGTCAATGACACACAAATTCACCTATGCACAAAATTGATAAATCATTTCAATAGAAATCACAAAAATAGGTGAAGTATAAACTCCAGAATTCGACACACGAAATCCAGAAATTTCACAAAATAAAGGGGGGGAGGCCTATCACATGAACGGGAGCATGAAAACTCACCAACAGATGTAACACATGAACGAGAAGCTATCTCATGGTAGCTAGCCATTAATTTGACACATGAATGGTCCGAAGACCTGATACACGAATGGTCCGAAGACCGTGGGTTGCTACCCCGCCAAATTTGAGTCGAAACTCCACAAAGCAGACAAAGAGACATCGCAGAACTGCTAGTCTAAATCACAAAAATGATCGTCATGATCATCGAGAAGTGTCAATTACACTAAGCTAGTAAATATATGAGTTTAGCTTCATGTCCCATAACCACTTGCTTAACTTAAATATTTACAAACAAATTGTAGATCTCCACTAGAAAATTATCACAAGAGTTTCAATCGAACAAGTCCAAGAATTAACCAACAAAGTAAACGCAAGCGTTTCATACCACTTGTTTTACTAAGTCGTTTAATTAGATTTCTCATACGAGTGAGGTAAACGTTTGTATATACTAATAGGTTGGAAAACTGTTTTATAAACGAATTTGGTATTAAAGTAGAGTTGAAATCATTTGAAGAAAGAGTTTTGATATTTACTACTGTTATAGAAAACCTTTATATTTTTAAAGTGACAAATCACAAAGAAGATTGTAAGAACAATCGATCACTAAAATTCACATACGAAGATGTGAATAAAATCCAAAGAAACCGATAAAGAATCCATCGAAATGGATATTCAAAAATCCCTAAAAAGGAGTCATCAAGGTCATAATAAATGATAACAACAAATAGGATCATCACGAATCGATTTAAATTGGAATTTCAATCCAAAAAGGCAAAATGGACTCAAATAGCAGGTTCAGTCGACTGAACAGAGTTTTTAATCGACTGACCCTGTACCTTGAAATTTTCCAGGTTCAGGAAACTTTCTGTTTCCAGGTTCAGTCGACTGAATAGACTTTTCAGTCGACTGAATCATGCCTGGAAACTTTTGGGTTCCAGGTTCAGTCGACTGAACAGAGTTTTCAGTTGACTGAATCATGCCTGGGCTGTTTTTCAGCCTTATTCAAATGAAGAGAAAACTCTTCCAAAATGCAACCGGACGAACATTGGCTCTAAGGGTTTATGCCAATCGGCAACCCGGCCCTATATGCTCCTCGATGCATCACCAAAAGCATGATCAAACATCCATAAAAGGATTTCACACAAATTTGACTTAAAAACCCAAAAATTGGAGTATTCACAAAACCAATCCAAATCAAGAGCAAATGCATATGAAGAAGTGTTAGGAATTCATACCTAACAACCAAAGATAATTATAGTCATAGATGTGAGATAAAAATCTCACCTTTTCACAAAATCGAACAAGAAGAACCTTGAAAGCAAATGGAGAATCAACCTCTCTTCAACACAACCCAATTGAGCTTGAATCTATGCTCAAAAACAAGAACATTCCCAAAATTAGGTTTAGGAATTTCTGAAATTGGTAAGAGAATAAGTTGGAGAAGAAGAAGAGAAGCTTACCAATGGGTTCTTCTTGAGTTTGGAGATAGGAATTTGATTTGCAAGAGAAACTAGGGTTTTGGAGTTTTAATTTCCAATCTCTCCCACCATTAATGTTATAAAAACTGAAAAGAGAAGAGAATGAGGGTGAGTGGGGGAGAGTGGCTCAGATTTGAGCATAAGTTAACATAGAGCCGAGCCCATAAACTAAACCCAAAGTGAAAAGTAGCAAAAATCAACTTTCTCCAAACATATCGAAGCTTATACTCAAAAAGGTCGCAAACGGAATTTTAAACTCAATGGGAGTGATCCCGAGTCCTAATTCGACCGTATGCAAAAAGTAGCTTTTCGGACTAAAATCCGACTAACGATAAAATATTTAAATAAAATATTTAAATAAAATATTTAAATATAAAATCGATAAATATGCGGGTTGTTACATTTCTGGAGTGCATAATGTATTCCATGTTTCGCATCTTCGTCGATATCTGCATGATCAATCTTTGATTGTCCAGCCTTCTACTTTCGAGAGTTTGCATATTGAGCCTAAATCTTACTGTCGAGAGGAAGCCACTTCGTATTATCGATAGTGGTACGAAGCAGCTAAGAAGGAAATCTGTTAACCTGGTCAAAGTGTAGCGGACTACGGATGATCGGGATTGTACCTGGAGACGGAGGAGAGCATGCGTTCTTCGAATCCAGAATTGTTTGTTTTAGGTACTATCTGCTTTTCTATCTTATCTTTCCTTTTTTTCATGCCTCGTTCCTTTCGAGGATGAAAAATTTTGAGTGGAGGAGAGTGTAATAACCCAAAATTTTTAATAAGTATTTTAATTCAATTTATTTTGAAACTTTGATTTTTAAATCATTTAAAATTGAAATTTTGGAATTTTCCAACGAATTTTTGGATTTTATTTACAATTATTTTTCCAAATATAAATAAAAAATTTCTTAAAATTATATATTTTGGGTCAACTGTGGTCAAACTTTGACTTTCAGTTGAAAAGTTTAAATTTGAATTTTTAATTTCTAATCTTTTTCTTTGAAACTATATTTGATTCTGATAATCAGGCTACTTTTCGTTTCGTAAAATTCTGTTTTGTACTTCTAAAATCTAATAAATTTCAGCGTTTTACACGTGAATGTTTTCTGTATTTTTTTGTTCATTTTCTATTCTAATTTTCTGCATCATTCCTACTTTATATTTTATTTTCTATTTTGTTTGGACTTTTCTATTTTATTTTTTTTGAATTTTGGGCTTTGAAATTTCAAGAGACATTAGTTTTCTTTTGTTTAATGTAAAGTGAGGCTTTCCTATTTCCCAGCCATTCCTATTCTATTGATTAGCCGCACAAACTTCTGCCTCACCTACTCATTCACGTTTGAAATCTCTCATTTCCATCTCTCTCCCATTTTATCTCCTGTAGAAATTTTTTACAGTAAGTTTCCTTCTTCGCCTCTTTTTCATTTTTTCTTTTTCTTTTGGACACAAGCATTCTCGGCCATCATACTCCTAGCCGACCTCTCCTCCACCTCCACCACCATATGACCGGCCATTTCCATCACCAACTTATCTTCAAACCATGTCACGACCCATTGATCCAAACCCATCACCAATATTGCTTTGAAACCCTAGTCGAGCCCACATTGTCATCCAATTCTTCCTTGCTAGCCTCGGCCACCACAACTCAAACTCCATCCCCTTGCCATGACCACTGCCGACTTAACTTTTTTATGTGACCTGAACCAGATCCTAACACCATTGGCCGGAAACAAATGACCACCAAATAGTGCACATGACCCTTCATTTTGTCCTTGACCATTTTCCTTCCATATGACTTTTAGTATGCCATCCTTTCACCAACACTACCCATGCCTTTTGCTAGCCTTAGCCGTGCATGCTTGCTTCGAGACCATCATGGCCGAGCCATGTTTTGGATGTGGCCGAGCACAAGTGGTGTGACTAAGCCAAAACACAAATGGCCGAGCCTATTCTCTTGTGGCCGAGCCCATTGTGTAAATTGCTAGCCCATTTTCCATGTGTTCCATTCTATATTTTATGTATAAATAGTTTGTTTATGTATAATATATTTTGTTGGTTACAAGATTTAATCTTGGCTCTCCATCCACTCGAATCTAATTCGTGCTTTGTCGTGCTTTTCGAAGTGTGTTCGTGTGTCCTGAATTGTTGTCTCCAGCTTTAGAGGGTGAGTTTATCACTCTCGACATCCGTACTTATATAATTGTGAAATAATGTCATGTGAATTATAGTTGGTGATATGATAGTAATTTATATATGCCTGGGATATGTATTGCATGATGTTATAACCTGATATATTTGTTACATCACTTGATATGATATGCCATATTATACTATTTATTTTATTTACTATTTCTCACACTGCAAGTTCCCTGTAGAATAGAATCATAATGGGTTGACCCGAATGGATATTAGAATAAGGAAAATCGTTATGAGCTGAAAAGATAGGCTCAAGCGATTTTTAATTATTTTATTTGACTTGGGATTGTGCATTTGAAATGATAGAAGCCGGATTTTTATTTTAAATTACGGATTGAAATGATACATATCTGTATCACTTGACCTAGGTTAGAAAATTATATGCAGACCCGTGGTTAATTTTAAATATTTTCTAAAAATTATGAAGTATTTTTGAAATTTAATATATGAAATTTTAACTTAAATTGGATTTAAATCATCTAAATAAATTTTATAGTGATTTTCTATAAGTTAAAAATGTATAAGCAAATAAATGGTTTAAAATGTAACTTAAAATATGACTTAACTTGACAAATGAAAATTTAGTTTCAAATAGAAATTTAAGCTTAACTTAGTAATAAGAATATTTTATTATGAAATGGGTATTTTTAAATAAAATATTAAGTTAATTGTTAAGATAAAAGTTAAGTAAAATAATGTACTTTGACTTAATAAATGAATTATAGTTTAGTTTGGATATTTTATTTACAAAATTTTATTTTATTTAATCATAAGTTAAATGATATCCAAATAAACAATTCTGAAAGACGAGATATGTTTCATAAGTTAAAAATGGTGAAAAAATAAAATTTTAATGCTTCTGAAATGTTATAATAAATCTTAGTTTTGTATTGGCAGCAGTTCCAAAATTTTGTGGTTTTAAGGCAGCATTTTCTAAGTGCCGCTGTTTCTGATATTATACTATATTTCTGAAATACTATTATATCTACTATAGCATTTTCCAGGTGCTGATGTTTTTGAAATTATAATATATTTCTGAAATACTATTATATCTATTGTAGCATTTTCTAAGTGCTGCTGTTTCTGAAATTATACTCTATTCTGAAATACTATTATATCTACTGTAACGTTTTCTAAGTGCTGTTGTTGCTATGATACAATGTGTGACGCCCCCACCTCTATACACACGCTAGCCAAGGACACTACGGAGCAATGCCGTCAACTAGCGTGGAGAATAAGGCTGTTGAGGAGCGACCATCCGTGTAATTCCTCTGCGCGAGCAGCGATATGTCAGATAGAATAACGTGCAATTCTTTTCGAGAGGAAATCCAACATACCGATACAAACTCAAAGCTACTACATAGTGGCTATAATATATTGGGGAACAAACATAGAAATAAGCATAACATAAATCAATCACAGATAATTCATATCACAAAGGCGGAAGAAGATATGAATATATAACTAACACATGAAAGTGTACATCAGAGTAGTGGCCAAAAAGATCCACAATAATACAAAAGAATAGCAACACGTGCTATACAAAAGAATACAACTATGAGTCTATATCTCAGGTGTATACAACAAAAACTGCTAAACTAAATAATTAGCCAAAATTCAGAGTAGCAAATCCCAGAAGAGAAGTTAAACAAGAACACCTTTAACATATCGGTCTGACCCGAAAATATTAAACGGATCAGTCTATCTATAAATTTTAGATGACATGATATAAAGTAAAAGATATGGCATAAACATATAATATCCATAATGGAATACTACTATAAGAATGCAAATGATGATCAACAAAAGATCGTTCAATACCACAAGAATCTTCACAAAGATACAAAAAGGGTTTCATACCCAAAACTTGTATTCACAACAAGTCAATGACACAAGAATTCACCAATGCACAAAAATTGATAAATCATATCAATGAAAATCACTAAAATTGGTGAAGCATAAATTCCAGAATTCAACACACGAAATCCAGAAATCATAAAAAGAGAAAGATGCCTATCACATGATGGTCCGAAGACCATGGGGAGCTACCCCATATGTGTGAGTCTGTAACGACCCGTATTTTTACGGATCGATACATTGTAAAACTATATGCTTTAGGTCGTTGATGTTGTTAAGTCGTTTAGAGTTTGAGTCGACCAAAGCTTAAGTCGTGTGGAAGTTAACCCGTGTGGTGTTTAAGTCGTAGGAAGCATGGGTCGTTTGGTAGTTTAGGTCGTGTGAGCGAGTTTGGGAAAGCTAGCGACCTATAGAATTGGAGCGACCTATAGATACTAGCGACTTAGTGAGGTAGAGCGAGCTAGGGACTTAGGTCGTATGATAGTTAGGTCGGAGGAGTTTTGGAACGACCTAAGGAAGCTAGCGGGTTAACGAGTTAAGGTGATTAGCGACTTAAGGTGTTGAGCGACCTAATGTGGAGGAGCGACTTAAGGTAGTTAGCGGGTTAAGGATTCTAACGACCTAGTGGGGAGCGACCTAATAGTTGTAGCGACCTATAGGAAGTAACGACCTAGTGGATGGTATGTGTTGTAGTTAGGTCGCTGAGTCGTGTGAACGACTTAGTGATGGGTCGTGGGTTCGTTGAGTCGTTGGGTCGGTTTAGTGTTAGGTCGTGTAGCCCTACTAAGTCGTAAGTCGTTTCCCAGTTGAGTCGTTGGATTCGATAAGTCGTAAGCCGTTGAGTCGTAGCTCGTGTATGAGTTAGGCCGCGCATAGGATAAGTCGCTAGGTCGTAACTCGCGTGCAAGTTAGGTCGCGAACATGTTGAGTCGCGCGTGTTGGGACGTTGTGTCTTAGGTCGTTAGGGGCTTGAGTCGTGAGTCGTGCATACCTGTTGAGTCGTTGACTCGAGTCTATAGGCTACTTGTAGTGTTAAGTCGCGGCCCTTGTTAGGTCGTAAGTCGTTAGGCCGTGTTGGTAAGGTCGTTGGGTCGTGTGGGGCTGTTAGGTCGTAGGTCGGCCATAGTTAGGTCGTGAGCGACCTAAAAGCGAGCGACCTAAGGGGCGTTTCAGCCTATAAATAGAGGGGTTTGGCTCACTTTTTGGCACCGGATTTTGAAGCAACGAAGTGCTGCCATTTTGAGAGCTCGACTACAACATTTCTTCATCTCCTTTTCTCCATTCCAATCTAGTTCTAACATCCATCCAAGATCGAAGATTCAAGGGCCAAAGTTGAAGATCTTCATCCGTTCGAGTGAGATTTCATCGATTGAAGCGAGAT
Source organism: Allium cepa (assembly GCA_030765085.1). NCBI lineage: Eukaryota > Viridiplantae > Streptophyta > Magnoliopsida > Asparagales > Amaryllidaceae > Allium > Allium cepa. The sequence continues at coordinate 600,424,607 of CM060945.1, read as the reverse complement.
TTTTGCCGGATCAAGCATGGGTATTTGCTGTCCAGATCTGAAGTGAGTTTCTTTTGAAGTGTTTGGGTGATTCGGTGAGTGGTAGTTATCTCTCACGCGGACCCAAAGGAGTATGTTGGATTGGTGGTTTGTTGGAGTGTTGTAGATAGTGATTTTATGCATTTTTCCTTAGATCCAAGTGTAGATCCATTACTTATGAAGATGTTTACTTATGCAAGTTCATTTACCAAGTTATAGAGACAAAACCCATGTTTTATATTTGATAGATCTGTGCTAAAATCCATGATTTCATGTATGTTAGACCTATGCTCATTTATTTACGAAATTGCCACTAAAATTAATATTGCTTATTAGATCTTGTTTGAATGCTTGATTGTTTGGATGTATGATTGATTTGATTGTTTCAAGTTAGCTAGTGGTTGATTTGGAACAAGATGGTTGAGGATGATTCAAAAGCTAGTGGAAAGGCTCTTGAATGGTGAAAGCTGCTTGTGGCATATGAAGCGGATGTTGAAGCTCATATGTATGGATTAGATGATGTTGAGATGGGACTTTGCCATGATGCGATGAGGCAAGCCATGATGTTGAGATGATACTTTGCTATGATGCGATAAAGCGAAGCATGATGTGAGATAGCCTTGGTTTAATCCAGACGGGATCATCCCAAGCATGTTGATAACTCGATGATGCGATGCGAGTTGATGATAATGGTTAGCTTGAGAGGCGCTTGAGCTAGTATGAAAATAGTCGTCAAGGAGGATGACTAGGAGGCTGAGATCTCATCGTTGTTGAAGGTTCTAGCATGCTCAAAGCAAGAGTACGTTGGAACGGGCTGCGACGACGTTCCAAGCACGGGCTGCGACGACGTGCTAGTACTCTGGGTAGTTGCGAAAATTCCTAGGCACGGGCTGCGACGACGTGCGGAGTTATGTCTCGAACCGGGGTTACCATTAGCCCTTGACAGGTGGTCATTCAACTAACGGTGAAATCAAGGCAATGATAACAGTGATAGCCGGAGTCATGGATGTTTGGACGTTTGGTTGTATCATCTTTCGGTCTCAAGAGCGGTGTTTTCCGGGTGCTTATCTGATCTTGGTTTAGGCCTTGGGGGTTTGTATTTGGAAAACATCGACCTTGACTCGAATGATTATTGCTTTACTTTAATTGTCTGCCATGTTATGCTTGCTTCTCCTTAGTGTGTCTGGGGGCTATCACTGTAGAAGGAGGTGGAGTGGGATGGTTTGGTTCCTATTCCTTTTATCCTTTATGCTCTTTTGGTATGTTTGATAGTTGATTTACTGCTTACTAAGACTTTGTCTGACTCAAGGTTTTATGTCTCCTCTTATTACCTTGGGCTGTTCATCCATGTTGGGATGGGCAGACTAGGTGACAGGTGGCAGGTGCTGATCTTAGTGGCTCACGCTGATGATGACGAAGACGAGCAGGAGGCTTTACATATTATTTTAATATTCTATGTACTGGATATTCCACTGTTTGTTGATTACTCTGAGTGCTATGTAGTGAGGCTTCTTGTATTCATGATTCGGACTATGTATAAAGCTATTACGATTAGATGATGATATTCTGTTCTATGGGAGCTTCACTATATCATATTTCTCTATTGTATTTTATCCATGCGCTGTGAGTTTTACGATAGAGTCTGCGATGTTTATCTTACCCTTGACTATCGTCCATGGCTGCCTGGCACACTTTCAGCGCATTATTTCCTTGTTTTGGTGCGGGAGTCATGGGCGGTGTCACATTTGGTATCAGAGCTTTGGTTAATCGATTTTAGCCAACGCTCGCTGACGTGACTACGTATGAGAGACGTAATTGTATTTTGATGAATGATTACTATATATAATATAGTAGTTTAGAAGGATTTGAACTCCTTATGCGGTTGTTTCTCAAGGTGTTCTAAGTCATTCCTTTTTGTAGATATTAAGGATGAGTCGAAGAGGGAGACCAGCTGCAAGGGAAGGCCGTGCCACTGAAGGAGTTGCTAATTATGGAGCTATGTTTGAAGCTATGATGACTTCTATCATGAGAAGGATACCAGCTCCAGGGCCATCAGTAGATGTTGGAGTTCAAGTTCAAGCTCCAAGACCAGTGGATTTTGCTAAGCTTTGCAAGGACTATACTTCTCTTGGAGGAAAGGTTTTCTTGGGAACGGAATCAACCATTGAAGTGCAAAGATGGATTGATGCTTGTAGAAGGTTCTTTGGTGACTTGGGAGTTGAGGATGCAACTAAGAGGAAGCTTGCATCAAGGCAACTTCAAGGGAGAGCTTCGGATTGGTGGAATTCTATTACCATTGATACTCCGGAGGAGGAGATTACTTGGGAGCAATTCCAAGCTAGATTTGAAGCTAAGTTCATCTGTACGGCTCAGAAATCTGTCTTGTTTAAAAAGTTTGTGGAGCTCAAGCAAGGTGGAAGACCCGTTCTTGAGTATGTTTCTGAGTTTGAAGCTTTGTCCAAGTATGCCAGATCGTATATTGATTCTCCCTATCAGAAGAATGAGAAGTTTGTGACCGGTTTGGATGCTTATCTTGGAAGACAGTTGGTGGATCATCTGGACGATCCGTTTGAGAAGCTTTTGGAGAAAGCTCTCAGGCATGAGAATTTGTTTCCTAGGGAGAGTTCTGTTGTTGCTGTAACCAAGGAAGGGTTTAAGCCACAGAAGAGTGGAAACAAGAAGAGGAAGCAACAGCAACAGAAGGGTAAGGATGGCCAGAAGAAGCCGAGGGGCGAAATGACTTGCTATAACTGTCAGCAGAAGGGCCATCTCTCTAAAGATTGTAGGAATCCTAGGGCACCGGCGAAGTGCCACAACTGTGATAAGCCAGGGCATTTCAGGAGGGATTGTCCGGAACCAAAGAGGGATAGGCAGATTGTGCAAGCTTATGCTTTGGAAGCTGTGCCGTCGTTTTCAAAAGCTCTTACTGCTGAAGAGAAAGGGAAGAGTGTGGTGGTTCAAGGTACTCTTTCCATTTGTGGTGTTCCAGTTAGGGTGTTGTTTGATACTGGGGCGTCGCATTCCTTTGTTTGTAATGAGTTAGTAGACCGGTTGGGTTTGAAACCGGATATTGTTGATAGGCCACTGGTTGTGACAAATCCAGTTGGGGGTTCGTCATGTCTGTGTATGTGTGCCATGGTCTAGTTGTGTCGAGTCATGATTGCTCGTTTGTTTGTGATTGCTTTGTTCTGAACTTTGCGGGGTTCGGAATTATTTTGGGTATGGACTGGCTTAGGAAGTATGCGGCAAGGATTGATTGTGAGAGGCTGGAGGTGACAGTCGGGAATGTGGAAGGGCGAAAGGTTGTGATACAATGTAAGCATGAGGAAGGCGTCTTCATGAGCTTCATGTATTCGCTGGTTGTTCCACGGGATGGACTGTCATCAGTGCCAATCGTGAATGGATTCGAGGATGTCTTTGACGAGGTCAAAGGGTTACCGCCGCATAGAGAGATCGAGTTTCGTATTGATCTAGTTGAGGGAGCCAGACCCGTTGTGATGCCTCTTAGGCGGATGGCGCCTAGGGAACAGAAAGAGTTGAGGGTGCAAGTTGATGACCTTTTACAGAAAGGATTCATTCGGCGTAGTGTGTCCGAATGGGGTGCACCAGTTGTGTTCGCAACCAAAGCGGATGGATCGTTGAGGTTGTGTGTTGATTATCGTGAGCTGAATAAGGTGACTAAGAAGAACAAGTATCCATTGCCGAGAATAGATGACTTGTTTGATCAGCTTCACGAGGCTAAGGTGTTTTCTCAGATGGATTTGGCAACGGGATTTCACCAGTTAAGAGTGGCGAAGGATAGTGTGCCGAAGACTGCTTTCAGGACACCATCCGGTTTTTATGAGTGGCTGGTAATGCCGTTTGGATTGACTAACGCACCAGCATATTTTGTGGATCTTATGAATAGAGTGTTCAGAGATCAGTTGAATAAGTTCGTGCTTGTGTTCGTGGATGATATTCTGATTTACTCCAGAACTGAAGAAGAGCACAAGACGCACTTGAGGATTGTTTTTAAAATCTTGCGGAAACATCAGCTGAAGGCTAAGTTTTCGAAGTGTCACTTCTGGAAGAGTGATGTGAGATTCTTAGGCCATGTTATATATGGATATGGGATAGCGGTTGATCCCGCTAAGGTGGCAGCAATCCAGGATTGGGTTAGACCTAAGAATGCATCTGATGTGAGAAGTTTTCTTGGATTAGCAGGATATTATCGTCGGTTTATCAAAAACTTTTCCAAGATAGCTGCACCATTGACAGGATTGACGAAAAAGAATCAAGTGTTCAGATGGGATGATAAGTGTGAGCAAGCTTTCGTAATCCTAAAAGAGCGACTAACAAGTACTCCTGTTTTGACTATTCCAAGTGGGAATGATGAGATGGTGGTTTACACCGATGCATGTGGTACTGGACTTGGAGCAGTGCTAATGCAAAAGGATAGAGTTGTTGCATATGCAAGTCGACAACTGAAGCCGCATGAAAGGAATTATCCGACTCATGATTTGGAGTTAGCGGCGATCGTATTTGCTTTGAAGATGTGGAGACATTATCTATTGGGAGTTCGATTCGAGTTGTTTACGGATCATAAGTCTTTGAAGTATCTTTTCTCCCAAAAGGATTTGAATCTTCGGCAGCAACGATGGTTGGAGTTTTTAGCATCATATGATTTTGGTATAGCCTATACTCCGGGAAAAGGTAACGCAGTAGCTGATGCGTTGAGTCGAAGACATGCGGGATTGGGAGCCATGTTTTCGGAATGGAAGAATCTCGAGTATTTGGCTGGATTTGATTTCAGGCCCAGATGTGAATTAGAACCTGAGATGTTGGCAAACTTATCAATAAGGCCTACTCTTGTGGAAAGGATTGGTGAGAGCCAAAAGCGAGATGATAAGCTTGTCAAGATTATCCGTGATTTGGAATCTGGATTGGACCCGGAGAAGGATAAAGGATTCGAAGTCGATCGAGAGGGTTGGCTTCGGAAGCAAGGACGACTAGTTGTTCCCGATGTAGATGGATTGAGAGATGAAGTTCTTAGAGAAAGTCATCACTCGAAGTTGACAATTCATCCAGGTGGAAATAAGATGTATCGGGATATGAAGAGAACCTATTATTGGGAAGGTATGAAGAAGGATGTTGGAAATTTTATTTCCAAGTGTATGAACTGCCAGTTGGTGAAAGCTGAGCAGAAAAAGCCCAGTGGATTACTTCAGCCATTAGAGGTTCCTATATGGAAGTGGGAGCAAGTGTCGATGGATTTTATCGAGGGCCTACCTAGAACAAGAGCAGGAAATGAAGGGATTTGGGTCATCGTAGACCGGTTGACTAAGAGTGCAAGATTCATTCCTGTTCGATCGACTAGGACTGCATCGAAGTTCGTTGAGTTGTATGTTAAGTGGATAGTTCGATTCCATGGTATTCCGAAGAGTATAGTGAGCGATCGAGATCCATTGTTCAGTAGTGGATTTTGGAAGAGTTTCTAGGAAGTTTTGGGAACCGAGTTGTGTTTGAGTACAGCTTATCATCCCCAAACAGATGGTCAGACTGAGAGAGTCAACCGAGTTTTGGAAGATCTCCTTAGAGCATGTGTTTTGGATTCCGGAGGATCATGGAAAGATCACCTTCATTTGGTGGAATTTGCATATAACAACAGTTACCAGTCAAGTATTGGTATGGCACCGTTTGAAGCATTGTATGGAAGACCGTGTAACTCTCCGACATATTGGTTGGAAACTGGGGAAAAGTTGGGACTTGGGCCAGAGATGATTCGACAGACTACGGATTGTATAGAGATCATTCGGCAACGAATGAAGGCAGCCCAAGACCGTCAGAAAAGTTATGCCGATAATCGTCGTAAGGATTTGGAATTCGACGTAGGTGATATGGTTTTTGTGAAGATTTCTCCACTGAAGAATGTTATTCGATTCGGGAAGAAAGGAAAGTTAACTCCAAGATTTGTTGGACCATTTCCGATTATTGAGCGAATTGGAAAGCTCGCTTATAGATTGAAGTTACCGGAAAAGATGTCGGGTGTGCACAATGTTTTTCATGTATCATATCTACGAAAGTATGTGCACGACTCGAATACAGTGGTTTCTGCTGATAGCTGTGAAGATTTGGAGGTTGATCCAGTTGTTAGGAGACCTCGTAAGCCACTTCGTGTTGTTGGAACCGACACGAAACAGCTTAGGAGGAAGACGATTACGTTGCTCAAGATACAATGGAGTGATGATGTTAACGACTGTACGTGGGAGGAGGAAGAGAGGATGAAGGCAGCTCATCCCGAATTCTTCGAGGTATGGCCCTAAGGTGTCGTGACATCTCATGAATTTGTACCTTGTTCTAGTCTTAGAATTCCGCATGCTAGGTTAGGAAATGGATGCATGGTTTGTTGATTACTATGGATGGTAGGCATGCGGAATAACTTTGGTTGCTCTTGTTTGTTTGGAATTTCGGGGGCGAAATTCCTAAGGGGGAGAGAACGTAACGACCCGTATTTTTACGGATCGAAACATTGTAAAACTATATGCTTTAGGTCGTTGATGTTGTTAAGTCGTTTAGAGTTTGAGTCGACCAAAGCTTAAGTCGTGTGGAAGTTAACCAGTGTGGTGTTTAAGTCGTAGGAAGCATGGGTCGTTTGGTAGTTTAGGTCGTGTGAGCGAGTTTGGGAAAGCTAGCGACCTATAGAATTGGAGCGACCTATAGATACTAGCGACTTAGTGAGGTAGAGCGAGCTAGGGACTTAGGTCGTATGATAGTTAGGTCGGAGGAGTTTTGGAACGACCTAAGGAAGCTAGCGGGTTAACGAGTTAAGGTGATTAGCGACTTAAGGTGTTGAGCGACCTAATGTGGAGGAGCGACTTAAGGTAGTTAGCGGGTTAAGGATTCTAACGACCTAGTGGGGAGCGACCTAATAGTTGTAGCGACCTATAGGAAGTAACGACCTAGTGGATGGTATGTGTTGTAGTTAGGTCGCTGAGTCGTGTGAACGACTTAGTGATGGGTCGTGGGTTCGTTGAGTCGTTGGGTCGGTTTAGTGTTAGGTCGTGTAGCCCTACTAAGTCGTAAGTCGTTTCCCAGTTGAGTCGTTGGGTTCGATAAGTCGTAAGCCGTTGAGTCGTAGCTCGTGTATGAGTTAGGCCGCGCATAGGATAAGTCGCTAGGTCGTAACTCGCGTGCAAGTTAGGTCGCGAACATGTTGAGTCGCGCGTGTTGGGACGTTGTGTCTTAGGTCCTTAGGGGCTTGAGTCGTGAGTCGTGCATACCTGTTGAGTCGTTGACTCGAGTCTATAGGCTACTTGTAGTGTTAAGTCGCGGCCCTTGTTAGGTCGTAAGTCGTTAGGCCGTGTCGGTAAGGTCGTTGGGTCGTGTGGGGCTGTTAGGTCGTAGGTCGGCCATAGTTAGGTCGTGAGCGACCTAAAAGCGAGCGACCTAAGGGGCGTTTCAGCCTATAAATAGAGGGGTTTGGCTCACTTTTCGGCACCGGATTTTGAAGCAACGTAGTGCTGCCATTTTGAGAGCTCGACTACAACATTTCTTCATCTCCTTTTCTCCATTCCAATCTAGTTCTAACATCCATCCAAGGTCGAAGATTCAAGGGCCAAAGTTGAAGATCTTCATCCGTTCGAGTGAGATTTCATCGATTGAAGCGAGATTTTTGCCGGATCAAGCTTGGGTATTTGCTGTCCAGATCTGAAGTGGGTTTCTTTTGAAGTATTTGGGTGATTCGGTGAGTGGTAGTTATCTCTCACGCGGACCCAAAGGAGTATGTTGGATTGGTGGTTTGTTGGAGTGTTGTAGATAGTGATTTTATGCATTTTTCCTTAGATCCAAGTGTAGATCCATTACTTATGAAGATGTTTACTTATGCAAGTTCATTTACCAAGTTATAGAGACAAAACCCATGTTTTATATTTGATAGATCTATGCTAAAATCCATGATTTCATGTATGTTAGACCTATGCTCATTCATTTACGAAATTGCCACTAAAATTAATATTGCTTATTAGATCTTGTTTGAATGCTTGATTGTTTGGATGTATGATTGATTTGATTGTTTCAAGTTAGCTAGTGGTTGATTTGGAACAAGATGGTTGAGGATGATTCAAAAGCTAGTGGAAAGGCTCTTGAATGGTGAAAGCTGCTTGTGGCATATGAAGCGGATGTTGAAGCTCATATGTATGGATTAGATGATGTTGAGATGGGACTTTGCCATGATGCGATGAGGCAAGCCATGATGTTGAGATGAGACTTTGCTATGATGCGATAAAGCGAAGCATGATGTGAGACAGCCTTGGTTTAATCCAGACGGGATCATCCCAAGCATGTTGATAACTCGATGATGCGATGCGAGTTGATGATAATGGTTAGCTTGAGAGGCGCTTGAGCTAGTATGAAAATAGTCGTCAAGGAGGATGACTAGGAGGCTGAGATCTCATCGTTGTTGAAGGTTCTAGCATGCTCAAAGCAAGAGTACGTTGGAACGGGCTGCGACGACGTTCCAAGCACGGGCTGCGACGACGTGCTAGTACTCTGGGTAGTTGCGAAAATTCCTAGGCACGGGCTGCGACGACGTGCGGAGTTATGTCTAGAACCGGGGTTACCATTAGCCCTTGACAGGTGGTCATTCAACTAACGGTGAAATCAAGGCAATGATAACAGTGATAGCCGGAGTCATGGATGTTTGGATGTTTGGTTGTATCATCATTCTGTCTCAAGAGCGGTTTTTTCCGGGTGCTTATCTGATCTTGGTTTAGGCCTTGGGGGTTTGTATTTGGAAAACATCGACCTTGACTCGAATGATTATTGCTTTACTTTAATTGTCTGCCATGTTATGCTTGCTTCTCCTTAGTGTGTCTGGGGGCTATCACTGTAGAAGGAGGTGGAGTGGGATGGTTTGGTTCCTATTCCTTTTATCCTTTATGCTCTTTTGGTATGTTTGATAGTTGATTTACTGCTCACTAAGACTTTGTCTAACTCAAGGTTTTATGTCTCCTCTTATTACCTTGGGCTGTTCATCCATGTTGGGATGGGCAGACTAGGTGACAGGTGGCAGGTGCTGATCTTAGTGGCTCACGCTGATGATGACGAAGACGAGCAGGAGGCTTTACATATTATTTTAATATTCTATGTACTGGATATTCCACTGTTTGTTGATTACTCTGAGTGCTATGTAGTGAGGCTTCTTGTATTCATGATTCGGACTATGTATAAAGCTATTACGATTAGATGATGATATTCTGTTCTATGGGAGCTTCACTATATCATATTTCTCTATTGTATTTTATCCATGCGCTGTGAGTTTTACGATAGAGTCTGCGATGTTTATCTTACCCTTGACTATCGTCCATGGCTGCCTGGCACACTTTCAGCGCATTATTTCCTTGTTTTGGTGCGGGAGTCATGGGCGGTCGTCACATTTGGTATCAGAGCTTTGGTTAATCGATTTTAGCCAACGCTCGCTGACGTGACTACGTATGAGAGACGTAATTGTATTTTGATGAATGATTACTATATATAATATAGTAGTTTAGAAGGATTTGAACTCCTTATGCGGTTGTTTCTCAAGGTGTTCTAAGTCATTCCTTTTTGTAGATATTAAGGATGAGTCGAAGAGGGAGACCAGCTGCAAGGGAAGGCCGTGCCGCTGAAGGAGTTGCTAATTATGGAGCTATGTTTGAAGCTATGATGACTTCTATCATGAGAAGGATACCAGCTCCAGGGCCATCAGTAGATGTTGGAGTTCAAGTTCAAGCTCCAAGACCAGTGGATTTTGCTAAGCTTTGCAAGGACTATACTTCTCTTGGAGGAAAGGTTTTCTTGGGAACGGAATCAACCATTGAAGTGCAAAGATGGATTGATGCTTGTAGAAGGATCTTTGGTGACTTGGGAGTTGAGGATGCAACTAAGAGGAAGCTTGCATCAAGGCAACTTCAAGGGAGAGCTTCGGATTGGTGGAATTCTATTACCATTGATACTCCGGAGGAGGAGATTACTTGGGAGCAATTCCAAGCTAGATTTGAAGCTAAGTTCATCTCTACGGCTCAGAAATCTGTCTTGTTTAAAAAGTTTATGGAGCTCAAGCAAGGTGGAAGACCCGTTCTTGAGTATGTTTCTGAGTTTGAAGCTTTGTCCAAGTATGCCAGATCGTATATTGATTCTCCCTATCAGAAGAATGAGAAGTTTGTGACCGGTTTGGATGCTTATCTTGGAAGACAGTTGGTGGATCATCTGGACGATCCGTTTGAGAAGCTTTTGGAGAAAGCTCTCAGGCATGAGAATTTGTTTCCTAGGGAGAGTTCTGTTGTTGCTGTAACCAAGGAAGGGTTTAAGCCACAGAAGAGTGGAAACAAGAAGAGGAAGCAACAGCAACAGAAGGGTAAGGATGGCCAGAAGAAGCCGAGGGGCGAAATGACTTGCTATAACTGTCAGCAGAAGGGCCATCTCTCTAAAGATTGTAGGAATCCTAGGGCACCGGCGAAGTGCCACAACTGTGATAAGCCAGGGCATTTCAGGAGGGATTGTCCGGAACCAAAGAGGGATAGGCAGATTGTGTAAGCTTATGCTTTGGAAGCTGTGCCGTCGTTTTCAAAAGCTCTTACTGCTGAAGAGAAAGGGAAGAGTGTGGTGGTTCAAGGTACTCTTTCCATTTGTGGTGTTCCAGTTAGGGTGTTGTTTGATACTGGGGCGTCGCATTCCTTTGTTTGTAATGAGTTAGTAGACCGGTTGGGTTTGAAACTGGATATTGTTGATAGGCCACTGGTTGTGACAAATCCAGTTGGGGGTTCGTCATGTCTGTGTATGATGTGCCATGGTCTAGTTGTGTCGAGTCATGATTGCTCGTTTGTTTGTGATTGCTTTGTTCTGAACTTTGCGGGGTTCGGAATTATTTTGGGTATGGACTGGCTTAGGAAGTATGCGGCAAGGATTGACTGTGAGAGGCTGGAGGTGACAGTCGGGAATGTGGAAGGGCGAAAGGTTGTGATACAATGTAAGCATGAGTAAGGCGTCTTCATGAGCTTCATGTATTCGCTGGTTGTTCCACGGGATGGACTGTCATCAGTGCCAATCGTGAATGGATTCGAGGATGTCTTTGACGAGGTCAAAGGGTTACCGCGGCATAGAGAGATCGAGTTTCGTATTGATCTAGTTGAGGGAGCCAGACCCGTTGTGATGCCTCTTAGGCGGATGGCGCCTAGGGAACAGAAAGAGTTGAGGGTGCAAGTTGATGAGCTTTTACAGAAAGGATTCATTCGGCGTAGTGTGTCCGAATGGGGTGCACCAGTTGTGTTCGCAACCAAAGCGGATGGATCGTTGAGGTTGTGTGTTGATTATCGTGAGCTGAATAAGGTGACTAAGAAGAACAAGTATCCATTGCCGAGAATAGATGACTTGTTTGATCAGCTTCACGAGGCTAAGGTGTTTTCTCAGATGGATTTGGCAACGGGATTTCACCAGTTAAGAGTGGCGAAGGATAGTGTGCCGAAGACTGCTTTCAGGACACCATCCGGTTTTTATGAGTGGCTGGTAATGCCGTTTGGATTGACTAACGCACCAGCATATTTTGTGGATCTTATGAATAGAGTGTTCAGAGATCAGTTGAATAAGTTCGTGCTTGTGTTCGTGGATGATATTCTGATTTACTCCAGAACTGAAGAAGAGCACAAGACGCACTTGAGGATTGTTTTGAAAATCTTGCGGAAACATCAGCTGAAGGCTAAGTTTTCGAAGTGTCACTTCTGGAAGAGTGAAGTGAGATTCTTAGACCATGTTATCTATGGATATGGGATAGCGGTTGATCCCGCTAAGGTGGCAGCAATCCAGGATTGGGTTAGACCTAAGAATGCATCTGATGTGGGAAGTTTTCTTGGATTAGCAGGATATTATCGTCGGTTTATCAAAAACTTTTCCAAGATAGCTGCACCATTGACAGGATTGACGAAAAAGAATCAAGTGTTCAGATGGGATGATAAGTGTGAGCAAGCTTTCGTAATCCTAAAAGAGCGACTAACAAGTACTCCTGTTTTGACTATTCCAAGTGGGAATGATGAGATGGTGGTTTACACCGATGCATGTGGTACTGGACTTGGAGCAGTGCTAATGCAAAAGGATAGAGTTGTTGCATATGCAAGTCGACAACTGAAGCCGCATGAAAGGAATTATCCGACTCATGATTTGGAGTTAGCGGCGATCGTATTTGCTTTGAAGATGTGGAGACATTATCTATTGGGAGTTCGATTCGAGTTGTTTACGGATCATAAGTCTTTGAAGTATCTTTTCTCCCAAAAGGATTTGAATCTTCGGCAGCAACGATGGTTGGAGTTTTTAGCATCATATGATTTTGGTATAGCCTATACTCCGGGAAAAGGTAACGCAGTAGCTGATGCGTTGAGTCGAAGACATGCGGGATTGGGAGCCATGTTTTCGGAATGGAAGAATCTCGAGTATTTGGCTGGATTTGATTTCAGGCCCAGATGTGAATTAGAACCTGAGATGTTGGCAAACTTATCAATAAGGCCTACTCTTGTGGAAAGGATTGGTGAGAGCCAAAAGCGAGATGATAAGCTTGTCAAGATTATCCGTGATTTGGAATCTGGATTGGACCCGGAGAAGGATAAAGGATTCGAAGTCGATCGAGAGGGTTGGCTTCGGAAGCAAGGACGACTAGTTGTTCCCGATGTAGATGGATTGAGAGATGAAGTTCTTAGAGAAAGTCATCACTCGAAGTTGACAATTCATCCAGGTGGAAATAAGATGTATCGGGATATGAAGAGAACCTATTATTGGGAAGGTATGAAGAAGGATGTTGGAAATTTTATTTCCAAGTGTATGAACTGCCAGTTGGTGAAAGCTGAGCAGAAAAAGCCCAGTGGATTACTTCAGCCATTAGAGGTTCCTATATGGAAGTGGGAGCAAGTGTCGATGGATTTTATCGAGGGCCTACCTAGAACAAGAGCAGGAAATGAAGGGATTTGGGTCATCGTAGACCGGTTAACTAAGAGTGCAAGATTCATTCCTGTTCGATCGACTAGGACTGCATCGAAGTTGGCTGAGTTGTATGTTAAGTGGATAGTTCGATTCCATGGTATTCCGAAGAGTATAGTGAGCGATCGAGATCCATTGTTCACTAGTGGATTTTGAAAGAATTTCCAGGAAGTTTTGGGAACCGAGTTGTGTTTGAGTAAAGCTTATCATCCCCAAACAGATGGTCAAACTGAGAGAGTCAACCGAGTTTTGGAAGATCTCCTTAGAGCATGTGTTTTGGATTCCGGAGGATCATGGGAAGATCACCTTCATTTGGTGGAATTTGCATATAACAACAGTTACCAGTCAAGTATTGGTATGGCACCGTTTGAAGCATTGTATGGAAGACCGTGTAACTCTCCGACATGTTGGTTGGAAACTGGGGAAAAGTTGGGACTTGGGCCAGAGATGATTCGACAGACTACGGATTGTATAGAGATCATTCGGCAACGAATGAAGGCAGCCCAAGACCGTCAGAAAAGTTATGCCGATAATCGTCGTAAGGATTTGGAATTCGACGTAGGTGATATGGTTTTTGTGAAGATTTCTCCACTGAACAATGTTATTCGATTCGGGAAGAAAGGAAAGTTAACTCCAAGATTTGTTGGACCATTTCCGATTATTGAGCGAATTGGAGAGCTCGCTTATAGATTGAAGTTACCGGAAAAGATGTCGGGCGTGCACAATATTTTTCATGTATCATATCTACGAAAGTATGTGCACGACTCGAATACAGTGGTTTCTGCTGATAGCTGTGAAGATTTGGAGGTTGATCCAGTTGTTAGGAGACCTCGTAAGCCACTTCGTGTTGTTGGAACCGACACGAAACAGCTTAGGAGGAAGACGATTACGTTGCTCAAGATACAATGGAGTGATGATGTTAACGACTGTACGTGGGAGGAGGAAGAGAGGATGAAGGCAGCTCATCCCGAATTCTTCGAGGTATGGCCCTAAGGTGTCGTGACATCTCATGAATTTGTACCTTGTTCTAGTCTTAGAATTCCGCATGCTAGGTTAGGAATTGGATGCATGGTTTGTTGATTACTATGGATGGTAGGCATGCGGAATAACTTTGGTTGCTCTTGTTTGTTTGGAATTTCGGGGGCGAAATTCCTAAGGGGGAGAGAACGTAACGACCCGTATTTTTACGGATCGAAACATTGTGAAACTATATGCTTTAGGTCGTTGATGTTGTTAAGTCGTTTAGAGTTTGAGTCGACCAAAGCTTAAGTCGTGTGAAAGTTAACCCGTGTGGTGTTTAAGTCGTAGGAAGCATGGGTCGTTTGGTAGTTTAGGTCGTGTGAGCGAGTTAGGGAAAGCTAGCGACCTATAGAATTGGAGCGACCTATAGATACTAGCGACTTAGTGAGGTAGAGCGAGCTAGGGACTTAGGTCGTATGATAGTTAGGTCGGAGGAGTTTTGGAACGACCTAAGGAAGCTAGCGGGTTAACGAGTTAAGGTGATTAGCGACTTAAGGTGTTGAGCGACCTAATGTGGAGGAGCGACTTAAGGTAGTTAGCGGGTTAAGGATTCTAACGACCTAGTGGGGAGCGACCTAATAGTTGTAGCGACCTATAGGAAGTAACGACCTAGTGGATGGTATGTGTTGTAGTTAGGTCGCTGAGTCGTGTGAACGACTTAGTGATGGGTCGTGGGTTCGTTGAGTCGTTGGGTCGGTTTAGTGTTAGGTCGTGTAGCCCTACTAAGTCGTAAGTCGTTTCCCAGTTGAGTCGTTGGGTTCGATAAGTCGTAAGCCGTTGAGTCGTAGCTCGTGTACGAGTTAGGCCGCGCATAGGATAAGTCGCTAGGTCGTAACTCGCGTGCAAGTTAGGTCGCGAACATGTTGAGTCGCGCGTGTTGGGACGTTGTGTCTTAGGTCGTTAGGGGCTTGAGTCGTGAGTCGTGCATACCTGTTGAGTCGTTGACTCGAGTCTATAGGCTACTTGTAGTGTTAAGTCGCGGCCCTTGTTAGGTCGTAAGTCGTTAGGCCGTGTTGGTAAGGTCGTTGGGTCGTGTGGGGCTGTTAGGTCGTAGGTCGGCCATAGTTAGGTCGTGAGCGACCTAAAAGCGAGCGACCTAAGGGGCGTTTCAGCCTATAAATAGAGGGGTTTGGCTCACTTTTTGGCACCGGATTTTGAAGCAACGAAGTGCTGCCATTTTGAGAGCTCGACTACAACATTTCTTCATCTCCTTTTCTCCATTCCAATCTAGTTCTAACATCCATCCAAGATCGAAGATTCAAGGGCCAAAGTTGAAGATCTTCATCCGTTCGAGTGAGATTTCATCGATTGAAGCGAGATTTTTGCCGGATCAAGCTTGGGTATTTGCTGTCCAGATCTGAAGTGGGTTTCTTTTGAAGTGTTTGGGTGATTCGGTGAGTGGTAGTTATCTCTCACGCGGACCCAAAGGAGTATGTTGGATTGGTGGTTTGTTGGAGTGTTGTAGATAGTGATTTTATGCATTTTTCCTTAGATCCAAGTGTAGATCCATTACTTATGAAGATGTTTACTTATGCAAGTTCATTTACCAAGTTATAGAGACAAAACCCATGTTTTATATTTGATAGATCTATGCTAAAATCCATGATTTCATGTATGTTAGACCTATGCTCATTTATTTACGAAATTGCCACCAAAATTAATATTGCTTATTAGATCTTGTTTGAATGCTTGATTGTTTGGATGTATGATTGATTTGATTGTTTCAAGTTAGCTAGTGGTTGATTTGGAACAAGATGGTTGAGGATGATTCAAAAGCTAGTGGAAAGGCTCTTGAATGGTGAAAGCTGCTTGTGGCATATGAAGCGGATGTTGAAGCTCATATGTATGGATTAGATGATGTTGAGATGGGACTTTGCCATGATGCGATGAGGCAAGCCATGATGTTGAGATGAGACTTTGCTATGATGCGATAAAGCGAAGCATGATGTGAGATAGCCTTGGTTTAATCCAGACGGGATCATCCCAAGCATGTTGATAACTCGATGATGCGATGCGAGTTGATGATAATGGTTAGCTTGAGAGGCGCTTGAGCTAGTATGAAAATAGTCGTCAAGGAGGATGACTAGGAGGCTGAGATCTCATCGTTGTTGAAGGTTCTAGCATGCTCAAAGCAAGAGTACGTTGGAACGGGCTGCGACGACGTTCCAAGCACGGGCTGCGACGACGTGCTAGTACTCTGGGTAGTTGCGAAAATTCCTAGGCACGGGCTGCGACGACGTGCGGAGTTATGTCTAGAACCGGGGTTACCATTAGCCCTTGACAGGTGGTCATTCAACTAACGGTGAAATCAAGGCAATGATAACAGTGATAGCCGGAGTCATGGATGTTTGGACGTTTGGTTGTATCATCATTCGGTCTCAAGAGCGGTGTTTTCCGGGTGCTTATCTGATCTTGGTTTAGGCCTTGGGGGTTTGTATTTGGAAAACATCGACCTTGACTCGAATGATTATTGCTTTACTTTAATTGTCTGCCATGTTATGCTTGCTTCTCCTTAGTGTGTCTGGGGGCTATCACTGTAGAAGGAGGTGGAGTGGGATGGTTTGGTTCCTATTCCTTTTATCCTTTATGCTCTTTTGGTATGTTTGATAGTTGATTTACTGCTCACTAAGACTTTGTCTGACTCAAGGTTTTATGTCTCCTCTTATTACCTTGGGCTGTTCATCCATGTTGGGATGGGCAGACTAGGTGACAGGTGGCAGGTGCTGATCTTAGTGGCTCACGCTGATGATGACGAAGACGAGCAGGAGGCTTTACATATTATTTTAATATTCTATGTACTGGATATTCCGCTGTTTGTTGATTACTCTGAGTGCTATGTAGCGAGGCTTCTTGTATTCATGATTCCGACTATGTATAAAGCTATTACGATTAGATGATGATATTATGTTCTATGGGAGCTTCACTATATCATATTTCTCTATTGTATTTTATCCATGCGCTGTGAGTTTTACGATAGAGTCTGCGATGTTTATCTTACCCTTGACTATCGTCCATGGCTGCCTGGCACACTTTCAGCGCATTATTTCCTTGTTTTGGTGCGGGAGTCATGGGCGGTCGTCACAGAGTCGATATCACATAGATGAGGTCTAGACTAACCTTGCAGACAAAGAGATATGTGTGAGTCGAAATCACACAAATGGTGTCTAGTCTAACCTCGTAGACAGAAAAGATATGTGTGAGTCGAAATCACACAAATGGTGTCTAGACTAACCTCGCAGATAAATAGGTGTGAGTCGAAATCACACGGATGAGGCCTAGTCTAACCTTGCAGTCAAAGAGACATCGCACAATTGCTGGTCTAAATCATAAAAATGATCGTCATGATCACCGAGGAGTGTCAATTACACTAAGTTAGTAAATATAAAAGTTTAGCTTCATGTCCCATAACCACTTGCTTAACTGAAATATTTAGGAACAAACTGTAAATCTTCACTAGGAAATTGTCACAAAAGATTCAATCGAACAAGTCCAAGAATTAAGCGATGAAGCAAACGCAAGAGTTTCATACCACTTGTTTTACTAAGTCGTTTAATTAGATTTCTCATCCGAGTGAGGTAAAGGTTTGTATATACTAGTAGATTGGAAAACAGTTTAAGAAACGAGCTTTGTAATAAAATAGTGTTGAAATCATTTTGATGAAAGAGTTTTGATATTTACTACTAGTATTGAAACCTTTATATTTTTAAAGTGACAAATCATAGAAATGATTGTAGAAACAATCAATCGTCAAAATTCACATTCGAAGACGTGAATAAAATCCAATGAAATCGATTACAGAATCCATCGAAGTTGATATTCCAAAAATGGCGAAGAAAATGTCATCAAGGTTAATAATAAATGATAACAACAAAAGGGAATCATCACGAATCGACTAAAGTTGGAAATTCAAGCTAAATAGGAAAATAGGCAAAAGACTACAGATTCAGACGTCTAAAATCAAGGATTCAGACGTCTGAATCTGGAAAACCAAAAGTTTTCCAGAGTATATTTCAGACGTCTGGACCCTATATTTCAGATGTCTGAAATAGGCAGTTTTTAGCCTATTTCCTTTCTGGTCCAAAACGAACCAATTCAGACGTCTGGATAACATGATTCAGACATCTGAATCCTGGGGAATTAAAATTCCCAGTATAATATTCAGACGTCTGAATACTACGTTTCAGACGTCTGAAACTGGGGTTCAGGGCATTCCCTGAACCTAGGCCAAAAATGGCCGAATGAATATCGGAAGCGATTCGGACGAGCAAATGACGACTAAGGATTTATGCCACGCGACAGCCCAGCCTTAACGGCTCTTCGATATGCCTCAAATATCAGTGTCCAAATATCCGTAATAGGATTTTCATAAATTGGACCAAAACACCAAAAATTGGAATATACACAAAATCAATCAAAACCAAAGTCAACTGCACAAGAATAAGTGTTAGGAATTCATACCTAACAATCAAAGATAATTATAGACAAAGATGTGAGATAAAAATCTCACCTTTGAACCCAAACAAATGCAGAAGAAGCTTGAAAGCAAAGGGAGAATCAACCACTCTTCAACACAACTCAGCCGAGCTTGAATCTATGCTAAAAAAGAAGAACATTCCCAAAGTTAGGCTTAGGAATTTCTGAAATTCAAGAGAGAAGGAGTTGGAGAAGATGAAGAGAAGGCTTACCAATGGGTTCTTCTATTAGTTTGGAGCTAGAGCTTGATTTGCAAAAGAATACTAGGGCTTGAATTTAGATTTCCCATTCCACTCTCCAATGTTATAAAAGCTTGAGTATTAGGAAAATAGAAAGGAAGTAAATGAAGAGGAGAGGGTTGGGACTGAATACATAAGTGGAGTTATTGTGCTCAGCACAAACCAAAGCCCTAAGTAAAAAGTGGCAAAATTCCTCTAACTCCAAACATATCAAACTTTATACTCAAAAAGATCGCAAACGGCGTTTTGAACTCAATGGAAGTGGACCCTAGTCCTAATTCGACCGTATGAAAAAAGTAGCTTTTCGGACTAAATTTCGAGTATCGATAAAATATTTAAATAAAATATTTAAATATAAAATCGACAAATATGCGGGTTGTTACACAATGTGTTTTTGAGATTGTTATAATTGAATGAATGAACTTAGGAATGCTACAACCTTGGAAACGAATGTTATTTTTGGAAGATATTGACATTGAATTTAAATGGTTTAAATGAACATGTTTTGATTTGAAATATAAACCATTTTGAAATTAATACCACGAGTAATAATAACGTTTGGTTGTTAAAGAGGCCGGGATCGGAAGTTGTCATAATCTCTCCCAACTCCGAAAACCACGTTAACAACCGTGTACGTGGTGGAGATTCTAGAATGATGTAGGGTGGTGGCGACGTTCTATTGAGGTATGTACGTGGACCCGACTCCCGTGAGTTTGCATAAGGTGGCAATAACAGGAGTGATTCCGAGCTAGTGAGGTAGCTCCTCTTATCAGACACACTTCTTCGTACGTCATTCAATTACTTTGTGATTGATATGGTGCATATCTTTGATTTGAGAGTGTGGCTCGAGGTGGGCGGTAGTGGCTGCTATACGTAACCATCAGCCAGGATGCGTTATTGGTTTATCTACCCTGGCATTGCCTCGTTGTGCCGTGTCACCTACCCTAGCATACCTTGTACGAGTTTTGATTTGCGTCGTACTTATGAAGTATCCTCAGGTAGCCTCCCGATCATGAGGTATTACGGTACTGTATAGACTATTGGCACTACATATGTGTTAAGGTGGAAAATTTAAAGCCTTAACGCTATTTTTAAGTAAGTTACTGTAGACACTATTATAATAGCATATATTACAACATAATAAATAATTTAAAGGATCCTTAAAGGATGGTTGGCCCCAAGCATCCTTTAAGTTACTTGTGCATATATATTACAGTTCACTTGAGTTGGTTTACATTGTATAAGTATGTATGTCCTGGCTCGAGTGTTTTCTGTTTTGCTTTATGCTCGGGTAAGCCTGAGTATCGGCTTTGGATTTCACCTTCTAGAGCTAGAGGATTTGCTGGAGTTTATCTATCTATCTAATTGTTATATATATTTCCTTTTAGTTTTTTTATTCAGCTTATGTATTAGTGAACATTTATGTATTTGGGATTTCTGTTGTATTTACTTTCAGACTTTGGTATTTTGTACTCGTTTTGAGACTATGTTTGAGACTGTGTTGTAGTAGCTTCATGAACTACTATAGTTATTTTATTTCCGCTGTGAGTTATTCTGATTTATATGTGTCTCTATGACTCAATGATTGGTTTCATTTGCTCCAAATTATATGACAATCTACTGTTTGAATTATTAAAGTCAGACATGTGTGGTTTTGTTGACAACTTGAATGGTCCAAAATAGTGGGTCATCATAGATTATTTGATAATCTGTGATAAATTATATTGGTGATTGAAAATATTGGATGTTGAGATTTTATTGGCTCGACTTCCTTGCTTCAAATGGCTTTGATAACAAGCTATAACGCCCCACCCCAAGACCCACGTTAACAAAGAGTTTTACTGGGTAACACTGTCTACTAATGTAGAGAGTAGGGCTGGATAGGAGTGGGTTTTAGCCCGATTTGGGGCTAGAAACACCTGCTAAAACCATAAGAGAGACATGCAAAGAGAAAAAACAGTGAAAATGACAGAAAAATTACTGTAAAAGAGTTTAGTAATGGAACCATTAATATTCGGAGTTGTTTACCTTCTCTAGCTCTTAATCTTGCAAAAAGACTTAATTTTGTTGAATTAAATTGAAGTTTTGTGAATGCTTGTGGAGATTTGTTAATTACTGGCTGCCAATTTTTTCTCTGGTGTTTGAGGAAGAATACCCAGTTATCAAAAATATAGTTATCAAAAATATATAGATTGTATTTTAAAAGGCAAATAATAAGTAGAATTCTTAAGTAAATAATTGTAGAGGTTCGGATAAATAAATTGGAAAAGGATAAAAGATGATTTATAAATTCTAATAAATAAATTCCAAGTATGGGAAAGGAGATATTTGAATATATAGGAATAAATGAATTTTTAAACATAAGTGTTATTATTTAATAAAATAAAGAATTTTTTTAATTAAAGTTTAAAATTGATTGGAAAAGATAAGAAGAAATTGAAAAGGTATGAAATTGGAATTTTCAGTTTAAATAAGATTTTAAATCATATTAAAGAAGCTAAATCTGAAATTAATGGGTTTGGAAATAAACTGAGTAAGTAAAGGAATTTATTTTTAAGTGGAATAGATTTGGAAATCGATTTAAAAATAGATTAAATGTTGAAACTATGTTTTAAAAGGAGGATGAGACTATGGAATTTATAAACTAGGTTTATAAAGTGAAATAAGATATCAATGCATATTTGGAAGCATAAATTCATGATGGGAATTTATAAAGGAATGGGTGATTGGTTTTAAAAATAAATAGTAGTTTAAATTTTAAAGGTGTGAAATGGAAGATGTATTTTCCTGAAAAGTCGAGTATGTTTTCAAAGTAGATTTTTAAGTCTAAAAGCGATTTTAAAGTGGGTTTTAAAGATTGTTTCAGAAGAAATATTATTTAATGGTTTTAAAATTTTTAAACGTAAATATTTATTAAGATTATTTATATAAGTAAAGTATTTTAAAAGTTTTAACTAGTATTATTATTTAAAGATAATTATTTAATATTTATACCTTATAGTTTTTATTTTAAATTAGCTTTGGTTCAAGTTTTACATGATAAATTAGTATAAAATTTCATAACTAGTATTTTAAATAAAAGTTTTAAATAGTTTTATTTAAGTGTTTTAAGTATTTTTTATTTTAAAATGTTTAAAGCATATATTTTTGGGTAAAGCGATTTTAAAATTATTTTGGATCTAAATTATTAAGGCTTGGTGTTTTCAGTGGAATAAACAATATTTATAAATTTATTCCGCAAGTGAAAGCGATTTGGAAACTGTTTTCAAAGGACTGAAATGTAGAAAGATATTTTGCAAGGATATTTTGAATAATAAACAATTTGGAAAATTATTAAGGTTGATAATTGTTTGTGAATGTTATTTGATAGTTAAATAACCGATTATCAATATTGGCTAATGCGTTAATCGTTTCGAAGAGACCAGGATCGTGATGAATTTCCCAAAAAGAACTTCGACCCAATTTTAACATTTTCCTGGGGAAGACAAGAGCTTGGAGACGAATATGGAGTAGTGAAGTGCAAGGGCTAATCGCTACTAATCACGAGGGTGGTTCGAAAATGGATGTAGTAGAAGTAATGCCTTCAATTCCATTCAGACCCGGAATGGACTTATATGGATGAATGCTTTCAGAACATCGTCAGGAGGACGATGAGCGTTCTAAGTGAATATGTGCTAAAAAGGTAACGCATAGCCTCGAGACTCATCAACGGGGAATGGCTAAAATAGGGAGGTACACACAAGGCTTAGTGGCTAGCAACCAAATACGGTAAGATCATCCCTATCTAGAGGTCCCTTTATTTCAGCTGTGTAGGCAGTTGCTGATCCCAGCCGTGAGGTGAACTTATTTGGACTATCCAGTAAGGGGTAGCTTCGGTGTTGTGATGCTGGGGATAAGGGTGGATCCTTGGTACGGTGATCTAGACCACGTACTTTAACGGGCGGTACCCAAGTAGCCCTGCCATTTTATGGAAACCAATCTTCAATAAGCGCCTGTACAGTTTTGATTGTGCCTAACTATGCTGAAACGTGAGATGAAATCATTTCATCTAGATTTTATTTTACTTTCTATAGACACTGTTATAATATCAGATGGATTTAATATAAATGTTTTGGTTATTGTAAGGTAAAAACCCGGCATGTTTATTTGTGGCGTGGTCTTACGAGATACCTTTGATTTCAAAGGATTTGAAAATTTAATAATCTGATTGAGTGTATTTTCTCACACTGATTTTCCAGATCGACTCGGGTGTTATTTAATGCTCGGGTCGGGCCGAGTATTATAGATACAGGAAAGAATGCTTGTAGCTCAGGAGACGAGGTGGATGGCGAGACGTATCACATGTATTTGATGAATATTCCACTGTGTTTGATTAACCGCATAGTCAGTCTTGTGAGGATAGGTTATGATAACTGTCCAGTTGTGTACTATAAGTTTTGTTGTTCTCTGATGATATAATGTATAAACAGATATAGTTCTTTGTTTAAAGATTAGTTATTATCTATTATATATTGTTCCGCTGCGATGGTGAGACTCTGATATTGTTTCTATTTTCTTCTTCTACCTCCTTCTTCTTTAACCCTAATGGTTTGTGCTTCCGTTCACTTTGAGTTGATATAATGGAAAATAGTGTCGAGTCAAGGGGTATGGGTTTACCGGCTGTTACAATATCACTTTCAAATTCATATTTCCAAAAATAGATTAAATCCTCATTTAAAATCATCATATTCCTTAAATACGTCATTTATGTTATGACATCATTAAACTTTATTGCTTAAAAACCAAGGCTTTATGTATAAACATTTCCACTTCACACCATCTGAAAATTTAAAAATAATTTACAGAGTTATAAATGGTTTAATTAGTTTATAAAGTTTTAAATGGAGATAATAGATTGAATAAGTTTAAAATAGATTAAAATAGACTAAAGTACTTTAATTAGATTTAAAATACTTTTAGTGGTTTAAAATAGATTAAATAGGCTTATTATGGATTAATTGGATTTAAAATAGATTAAGTGGATTTAAAATGGATTCATAATTAAAATAAACTAAATAGTTTAAAATAAATTAAAATAGTTTGAAATTGATTAAAATAGTTTAATATAGTTTAATCAAGATTAAATGATTTAAAGTAGATTAAAATATATTAAATATTAAATAAATTTAAATAGATTAAGATAGGTTAAATAGGTCAATTAGTTTAAAATAGGTTAAATTAGATTAAAATATATAAAATAGTATAAACTGATTAAGTTGGTGTAAAATAGATTAACTTACTTTAATAGTTGGAAATCTTAAAATTAGAATTTAAAAAATATTTACAGTTTGTATTGAGATAATAAATTTTGAAATTAACATCGTATTTATCCATTTCTTCCATTCCACATTTTAATAACTTAATTTCGATAAATGTCGTTTATACTTCAATTACAACTTTAACATTTCAATTTAAACCAATTCCAATTTCAACATTTAAAACTTGGATTTCCAAAAATAATTCAGTTTGTAAAATCAAGTTTTCTTTAAATATCATTTAACTAAATTCAAAATTTAAGTATTTAAAATCGCTTACTTTGACCAATCCTGTGTCCTTATATAATTCTCTATCCTATTGTTAAGTGATACAGATATTTATCATTTTAATCCATAACTTAAAATTTTACGGGTATATATAATTCCAACCCGAAATCCCAAAATTAAATTTCAGTACATGAAATCGCTCGACTCTATCATTTCAACCAAAAACGATTTCTCCCTAATCTGATCGTCCGGGTATGTATCATTTCAGCCCATAGGGAACTTGTAGTGTTACAGCAATATAAATTTTAACATCCAGTCATCCAATATCAAAAATCAAACATCCATCAAAATCATCATCCAAATCAACCAATAAACATCAATAGCTAATTGATTATCAGTAATAAGTATAAACTAATGAATTAAAATTTAATATTAAATTAAATGATGATTAAATGCAATAAAAGTCATATTTAACCGGAATGACAATTTAAATATACCAAACATCAGTCAATCAATTTCTATTCACATCATAAATTTAATTTAACCAACATAAGATAATTTAGTAATTATGCGTGGGTTAAAACATTCATCTTTGATTTTAGCCCATAAAAATCCAAACTGACGCGCAAAAACTCAAATGTCTCTAAATTCACTAAATCAATTTAAGATTATCCGGAATTTAAAATTAATCTAATAGAAGAAATCGCGCATGCATCAAATTTTATATGCAAAAGATATTCATGTTATAAAATATATTATTAAAATAATAATTAATACGCATAAAAAAATAACCAAATTTAATACTTACGTTTCTCTCAAGATGAGGCTTAAGAAAAAGATTGAAGAACAACTAAGACGAGGATAGGATATGTGTAGAAAAATTATAAAAATCATGTTTCATAAAGGAAAGCTTTTGGATTTGCAAGAATAAGAGCTTTTGAATGTGGGGTGTTAGGAGAAACAAAACACAACTGAATAAATAAGTCATGGGTTATTTAATTAGGAAATGAAGGTGGAGGGACAAAAATAAATACCACATTTCATTTTGAAAGCTCCAGGCATTAATAATGCATAAGAAAATATACATAGGAATGGAAAAGTTTGCAAACCAAAGGAAAGTAAAATTTTGTATAAGTGAAAATGAGGTGGAAAGAATTAAATACAACCAAAAGTCTAGGCTCAGGTATTAAATAGTAGGAGAAATGAACGAATCAAGTATTAATAACTACTTTAAAACGTTCATGCAACAATTAATAACAAAAGACATGAAGAGACCATGTACATCGCACAACCTTTTGAAATTCAATTTTTTAAAAGGTAACTAAATTAAATTCATTAACTCAAATAATACAAATTTGTACGCATTTAGGTTTTTTACCTACGCATAATAACATTTTTACACCTACCTTAAAAATGAAAATGTTCAATTTGGTTTTCCCAAAACGACCTTTTATTTCCACTAAAACACCCTTTTTGTTTAACACAAAACATGTGTTTATTTTATTAAAACTATTTTTTGCAATCAACGTTTTCTTTCCGTTTAATTGAAATATTTGAATTACATTGATTACAATTACTTACAAAGCTAAATTTCAAAACTGAAAACTAAAATAGATGAAAAATAGAACAATTGTTTATTTAAACACGTTTATAAATTTGATGTTTAGACACTAGAGTAATAAATAGCTTACTAAAGTAGATTATTTTTCTATTCCTGTAATCAATCCGTAGGCTAAAACACAATTCAAATAAACATATATTTCTTCCTTTAAAATCAATCATTCTATTCTTTGTTTTAATGAAATTAAACCTACATTCACAACTAAAACATTCATTGTATTTGTTGTAAATGTTCTTTTCGTTAAATCAAACTTTCCTTATATTTTCAAAAACTACAAGCCACTTCTAGTTACACTTATTAATTTACAGTTTAGTATTCTCTCTCCTATTAATTGAAAATTTTCAATTACATTAATTTCAGTTGATTAAGTTTCAAAATGGACTAAACAGATGTAATGAGAAGTAGAATAATTATTTCTTATCTAACAGTAATTTAAACATATTTATACACTATTCGATTAAAACGGTAATTTGATATTTCTTACTGAATAATAGTTTCTCATCTCTACAATCAATCTTTCAGCTGCCAAACATTTCAAATAAATAAACATATGTTTACTCCTTTACTTAACTTATTCATTTTTATTCTTTTATTTCGATTTACACTCTTACTATTAAATCAGCCAATACCTTATGAAATTATTAACATAGGTTTCTTACATTAACCATAATATTTAATTACGTTAAATTCCAATTAATTATATTGTAATTCCAGTAAATTGGTTTAATTAGATTTCAATCTTTTTATTCAATCAAACATTACTCAATGGGCATTGTTAATCTTGGTTTGTATCTTATTACGTTAATATTCTCCAATTTCATCTTAGTTTCCATTAACGCAAAATTTAGTTAAATTTATTGACATTTATTTCCAATTTTTTTTCAAAAAGATAAATAAATAGGTAACAAATAACAGTTGTCACATTTAGCTTAATTTAATCTCATTTATATGCTGATTGTTTACAACAAATGTTATAATTATTTACACAACACCAATTTTATTCAATTACAATTTATTACTGTAACATCCCGGATTTTTTAAGCCATTGAATTTGAACATTTAATTCATTTTAAATGTTAATGTGGATTCTTAATTGATTTTGTAATGGATGGATTCGGGTTCAATCAATGAAATAAGCTATAATTTTTAATTATAGTAATTTCGGATTGAATTTGAATAAGGGAAAAATATAATTAAATATTCAGGATTTAGATATAGGGTAAATCTGGATGTAAATAGTGATAAGAATAGTTTTAAAAATTTATTTTGAGTTATTTGAGTGTAAATAGTATGGTGGGAATTTTAGATGAATTTTTAAGTTGATAAGTTAATATTTGGGGTTTTATATTATTTTAAAAATGAATTTATATTATTAAAATGCAATTAATCAGATTTTGGGTCTGGAATGAGCTAGAATGATATTTAATGTGATTACAAATTTTATGTAATTTATTATTAAGTTATTAAAATTTTAAAAGCAAAATTTTAAGCATTTTCGACAATTTTGAAAATCGCTCGATTTGATAGACGAGTTAAAATAGCCTTCCGGGACACAGTCTCAGAATTCGACAAAACCAGTTCCATTGGATCCATAATAGTTATTTATTATTGGATTTCAATTTTCGTAGCTATCGGAGTTGTCCTTTGACCGTGGCAGCTCGAAACGCATGGAAATCGATTTAACCGATTTAATTTTAAATTGATCGTTTAATTCTGTAACTCGCATATACGATCAAATTAGCTTACGAAACGTGTTCCATTGTGTCCGGAACGCGGAAAAACCTTAGGAACACCTATTGAAAGGTAAGAATTGGAGTTCGTTTGCATAAGTTGTAGAAATTTGAGGAACGAGATTAAATTAACATTAAATAATATTATATATATTTATATTCATTCCTAATCCCTAGCTAAACGTGAGCCGCCGTTTCTTTTATCTTTAATGGCCGGAAATGCTTTTTATTTTTCTTCAATTATCGGTCAATCCACGCTTTGATTGAAGAAACTCCCAACTAGGAAGTTGTAGATCACCTCGATATCTACCCATCCAACGGTAGATCTTGCCTATCGTCGCCGTATGGAGCCGGAAAGGGGTCGTGAAGAGCCGACGTTCGTCCTCGTTCGCGCGCAGTTCCTGATGAATTTGAGGCACCGAGTTCGAGGCACTTTCGGCTATGGGTGGGCGTCACTTAGGGCTTCGATATAGGCTTGGTTGATCGGCCTCTAGCGGAGGGTGGGGGTTGCGTTCGAAAACCCTAGAGCACGTAAATTTGGGTTCTTCGACCGTGGTTATCCTGGAGACGATCATGTTAGGAAGGAGAATAGTAACGACCGTGATTACTTCTTATGTGATGTATGGCCAGATCTTTTATTTGATAATTAATAATAAAAGAAGGTTAATTGTTTATATAAATTTTAGTTCGAACTTTAAAATTTAATATCTCACGCATTTTAATCTGATTTCGACGAAACGAGAAACGCCGGAATCGCAGAGACGCGTAACTCGTTGTGCAGCAGTTCGAGAATCATTCCGGGCAAGTAGAAATTTTGAGTTAGATCGAACGTCGTTCGGTTTAATTTAAATTTCGAACGCTCGACGAAAGCGTAAGGTGAGTTATTCTCACTCACATCTGGATGCTAGCTAATTTAAATAGATTAATAATAAATATCTGTGCGATTGATTGAATATAATGGTTGTTTTCAGTCTGGATTGATATTTATATATGTGATGTGCTAATATTTGTGGATGTAGGGAAAACAGGTTGGAGGGATCCAACGGGATTCCTCACAATATAGTGATTATTTTTAGAATCGATAATGCAAATTATTTGTATGTTGTGATTGATAAATATGAAATTAAATTGTACTGTGAAATTATTGTATAAATTATAATTACAGAATTTAATTATGAATGGATTAAATTGGGTTTTTACAAAATAAAATAAATTGTTAATAATAGAATTTCAAAGAATAAAATGTGAAACATGATTTGGATGGAAAATGTAAAGTTGGTAAAATTGGGATTTGAAATACAGTGGAAATTTACCGATCGACAACCGTAAAGCGTAGATTTATGGAAATGAATTCTATGGAAACTACAATTTGGTTTAAAATAACGATGGGTTATTTTAATAATGAATAGTATTATCAGAAAAATTAAAATATGTTAAAATGAAGCTTCCGACTTTAAATTAACAGTTTTAAATGTAAATGGAATATTTTAAAATGCCATTTTTCATTGGGATTTTATTTAAGTAAAATTTAAATATGGTTTTTCATTGAAAAATTCTCCAAATTTATTTTATTTAAAAATGATTTAACACCTCTATTTCAAAAATGAATTTCCGGATATGGGAAATTGAGTTTGAACTTCGGATGAAGATATAGAGAAGTATGGAATTGGGAATTTATGTTGTAAACATAAATTGAATTGAAATAAATCGGTTGGATTTATATGAAGTATACTTTGGGATGTTTGAACGGGAAAGTGTTTTCCTGGGAAAAAAAACCAAGTTATTGTTTTAAAGGATTTATTTAATTAAAAGTTAAAGTTTAAATTGTTTAAAGAGTAATTTTATTTTAGAAATGGTTATTTTAAAGAAGAAATTAATAAACTTTGTTTTATAATTATTTGTTTTAAGTTATTGTTAAAGGTTAGTATTATTCTTTTAAACTCCACTTTTAACTTTAGTAAACAAAGCCCTTATTTAAATCCAGTTTATATCTATTAAATAATGCTATTTAAAATCGTTTTGAAATTATATTTTGAGTAAATAAATAGAAGTAATTTTCATATTTTAAAGTATATTTCAGTATAAAGTATTTTAACTGTTTTTTTTTAAACACAAATGTTTAAGCTTGGTCTTTCCAATGGGAATAAATGGTAATGGGATTTACCGTGAAAAGGAAGATTTTTTGGGAATTTTTCAAAATGAGTTTTGAAATATGGAAAATATATCTTTTAAAGATATTGGAGGGAAATAAATAATATGAGATTACTTATTTGTGTGATTGGATGTTTTTGAACATTAATTGATAGTTAAATCACCGACTATCAATATTGGACAAATGCGTTGATCGTTTCGAAGAGACCGGGATCAAGATTTAATTCTCGAAAATCACTTCGATCTGGTTTGTACGTTGCGTGAAAACGTGTTCGAAGTTGAAGATGGAGCGGTAAAGTGCAAGGGCTAGTCGCTACTAATCCTGAGGATATTTCCAAAATGGATGTAGTAGGAATAGTGCCTTCGGTTCCGTTCGAACCCGAGACGGACTTGTATGGACGAATGCTTTCGGAACATCGTCAGGAGGGAGATGGGCATTCTAAGTGAAACGTTCTTAAAGGTAACGCTTAGCCTCAAGCCTCATCAAATGGGAATGACTGAAAATCAGGGGATATGCAGCAAGGCTTCGTGGGTAGCCCCCACTGGAGAGTAAGGTCATCCCTGTCTAGATGTCCCTTTTATTTCGGCTTAGTGGTGTGGTTGCTGATCCCAACCGCGGGGTGATCTTATTCGGAACTGTCCAATAAGGGATGGGTCTGGCCTTGTGTTGCAGGGAATCCGGAGTGGTCCTCGGTACGGTGATCAAGGCCCCGTACTGTGACAGGTGGTACCCTAGTGCCTAGTCATTGTTGGAAATCCATTCTCCCTACGAGCCTTGTACGAGTTTTGTTTGTTTTACCCACTTTTGTGGCTAGTAGCTGGAATTTAATAGATGTAACAGTTTCAGCTATTTTATAAGTATTTGTAAATAGACCCTATTATAATATTAGAGGATTTCTATAAAAAGTGTTTTAGCTATCGTAAGGTAAAAACCCGATATGTTTATTTGTGGCGTGGTCTTACGAGACGCTTTTATTTTCAATGGATTTTTGAAAAATTTAATAACCAATTTGGATCATTATTATCAGCTGGTATTCCAGAATGACTCGGGTGTTACTTCATTATAATGCTCGGGTCAGACCGAGTATTATTTGTTCAGGATAGGTTGCTATGGAGCAGGAGAGGAGCTGGAGTCCGTGACGTATTATCTATACTTATATACATTCCGCTGCTGTAATCGTATGGTATGTCTGATTGGTATTGGTTGATGTATGAGATACTCTG
The DNA here is from genome assembly GCA_030765085.1 of Allium cepa. Lineage (NCBI taxonomy): Eukaryota > Viridiplantae > Streptophyta > Magnoliopsida > Asparagales > Amaryllidaceae > Allium > Allium cepa. The sequence continues at coordinate 600,393,631 of CM060945.1, read as the reverse complement.
ATGATGTGATGTATAAAATTGGTATAGATTTTATTTTGTGTAAAGATCTATTATTTACTATTATATTTTACTCTGCTGTGACTGTGAGATTCTGACATTGTTTAGCTTCTTCTTCTATCTCTTCTTCTTTAATCTCTAATGGTTCGTATTTCTGCTCCACTTGAGTTAATTGATGTAGGATAGTGTTGACTCAAGGGTTGCGGATTTGCGGGCTGTTACACTTGGTATCAGAGCATAGGTTAGCGACAACCTAGGCTTTGGTGGGGAAATTACACATTAAACAGAGTCAATAGTACTCCATAATGTGTTTAGTGTAGTAATAGTAATGAGAGCGTACTTGCTAGTGTATATAAAAATGTTTTTATACTGTGTTGACTTATCGGTTGAGCGTTTATGAATTCTGGTCGGTGCGGGAAGTACAACTGTATTGATAGGGGTTTCTAAACTCTTAAACAAGATAAATCGACATGTTATTGTTTTAAAGTGGGTAAATGAAATAATTTTACCCAAATTATATTTTGATTTAAAAGAAATAATTTTCTGAAAATATTATATATTTGGATGATTGGTTGTTAATGTCTAAATCAAATAAGAATCTAAAATTTAATCTGAAATTTGAAATAGTTATAATGAAAATAAAATTCTACAAATATAAATTATATAAAAGGAAGAATAACTAAATTTGAATTGAACCAGAATTTAAATCCCGGAAGTTTTGGAAAGGATTTTAAATGTAATGGAAATAAAGGTTTGGAAATTTAAATTCCTGGGAAAGTTTGAAATGTTTGCTAAAGTGTTTGAAGGGTATATTGGAATATTGATTTGGGAAGTATTTTTGAATGGGAACTGTTTTGAAATGAATTTGGGAAAGTAAGAAAGCATTGAATTCACTTCAGTCGCTGGAAAATAATCCTGATGATGCTGGCCACATCATTAGAATTCATTTTCGAGTTTCTAAGTGATGGATTGCTACCAAAGTGGTTGGTTATGGTATTGTTTGGATTTGTTGGGTATGCCAATTGTTTTTTAAATTTCAAGGGAGGAAATTTGTTTTTGTATAAACAAGTTGTTTTGGAAAATCTGGAGATTTGATTTGATATACCAGGGGAGTATGAGTTATGTATTATTTCAAAGTGGTTTTGAAATAAAACCGGGTAACTGAATTCTGAGAAAATTCTATTTAAATAATGTGAAGCTAAAATGGATCAACTATTGAATTTATTAGGTGAAGTTGATATTAATAAGGAAGAAATGTAAATTTTAATCTTGGATTAAAAATTTAACTTGAGTAAATGGAAGTAAATAAAATATATTGGAGGGAATAGGAAATTTAAATTTAATTTGGAATAAGTTAAATAAATTGAACTTAGAATTAAATTGATTTGGGTTAAATTAAAAAGTAAGTTGACTTTGAAATTGTGGGTCATTGACAAATAACTTATACCCATGAGCAATATAAGCTTTTAAGTAAATAAGTTGGTGAACTTATAAATAGAGAAATGGAATGATAATTACAAATGGGAGATAGTTGAATCGTATGGTAAATTCAAACTCAATCTAAAATGAAATATGAATTGAAATAAGGTAGAGTGAGAGATAAAAAAATAATGTGAATGAACTTACAATAGAAAATAATTTTTGACTTTATTTATGGAGAAATAAAATTGAAGTGAAATGAAATACAAAATTCAGCTGCATTATAGGCATATTGAACGAAATTCAATCCTTATTTAAGTGGTAAGGAAGTGGAATGAATTTAATTTGGCTAAGCAAAATTTCAAGTAAGCTTGAAATAAATTTGGACAAGAATCGAATGGAATGGAAATTTAATTTGGTTGAAATGATGTTGAATGAAGTAAATGCTCACTCAACTAAATTCAAAATGATTGTTTGGAAATGAATTTTGTGTAAGCTAAATTAAATGGAATTTGTATTGGCATGAATAAAATTTTGATAGTTTGGCCAAAATTTAGAAAGTAAATAAAGTCCAGTTTTGGAATGGAATTTAATTTTGGTAACAAATATTGGAAGTGTGAATGGATAATGGGATTAGATTATAATAATGATGATTTGATTTATAAATAAATTCAATGGAATGAAATAATTTAAGGTGGTCTCTTTGTTAATAAAATAAATCTAAAATGGATTGAATAAGTAAACAAAGGGTCGTTCGAATTTGTAAATGGATTGGAATTTGATTGAATGAGAATCAAAAGGAAATAAAATAAGATTGATATAAGAAGATAATGTAAATGTTGTGAAAGAACTTAAGCAACTTGAAAAAAAAATTGATTGTGAATAAGCTTTATTAAGTACTCTTGAATGAAATTTGTTAGATAATAAAATTGAATTGCAAGTGAAATGGTATTAATTAATTATTGTGATAAATTAAGGATGTATTGGTTGTAAATAATCCAGGATGGAATGAAATTAATATAAACCTGAATTGGTTAATGAAATAAAAATGTAAGGAAAATTTAATTTAACAATTGCATTGGAATAAAAATACTTGGCTTGTGAACTAGGCAAAATTGAATAAATTAATATAAATCTAAGTAGAATTAATTTTAATGGTTATAAGCTTAAGTGGTGGTTATTTGCTCGAATGATATGAAAATTGCATGTATTCGAAATTGAGTGGTTTAACAAGCAATTGAAATTGATTTTTGAATAAATTGATATGGATTGAAATAAAATTCAAAGAGTTTGTATATGGATGCAATTGAGTTGATTTAAAGAAGCAACTAACGATGGTTTCAAATTAATTAGATAAATGCAATCTAATTAAGTGATTTTGCATATGAATGGAAATGGATCATAAAAGAAATACAAATGTTTCAAGTTTAAAATAAAATTTGATTGTAAATCAAATTGGGAATGTAAGTTAAAGTAAAGAAATGTAAGTAAGGCATATGTTAATCATATTGAAATAGAAATGAATTGGTTGTAATAAATATGAATGGTATATAATAAACTTGAATCTAAGTCATTCAAGTGAAATAAAATGAAGTTGTTTGGATGAAAGTAGAATGGCCTAAAATCTTAATAAATGGATTTGAGTATAAATGTAAGTGAGTTATAATAGAAATGCAAAGGTAACAAATTGAAATGAAATTTTCTCGGTGAATCAATTCGAAAATTGGTAGAGTATGAATTGAAATAGCGAAACTTGTATGTAAATCCTTTGTGTAAAATAAGTGGGATTTGGCATTAGAAAAGGAAACTTGATGCATGTTATAAAATATGGTTTACTTATGAAACCATGCAAATTGTTGATTTGATTATGAAATGGATATGTTTGGCTTACATTTATATTGGAGATGTTGTTCAAATGTTGATATCTTTGAAAACTGATGAGTTTGTTGAGTAAGTACAGGTACGGGAGGCGTTCGAGAGAGTTAGAGCGCGTATATGCATTATATATTAGCCGCTTGCTTTAAAATTTGCTAAAAAGGTACGCCTACGCAAATATAATTGGGAAATGATATATACATTATGATATATTTTGGTTTCCGACCATGTGGGTCGATGTATATATATTTGTTCGTATTGCGATATCGCAAAAGCTCCTCCGTGCAGGGGAGACTCTGCCAAAATTTTCTGAAAATTTTGGGAGTTAGAAAATTTTTGGAAATTTGAAAATTAAAATTAACTTGAAAAGCTGTTTTTGAGATAATGTTGAAACAAAAGCTTCTGAGTATAAATAAAGCTTATGAGTTTGGATTTGAGCTAAAGGGTTTTAGGAAGTGCATATAAGTTTTAACTAAAGAAGTTTTGGTTAAGTTATTGAGTGTAGGGGCATTTGTTTCATTAGCGACAAGTTGATTTCAAATAACAATTGTAAATAAAGGATTTTGGATTAGGATTGAATTAGTAGTTTCGATTTGAAACAAAGGATTTGGGAAAAGTGAAATTGGGATTTTCACTAAGTAAGTTTTGCTATTGAGTGGGGAACATTCTTTCTAACTTAGCAAATTTCGGGGATGAAATTTTTATAAGGGGGAAGGAATGTAACATCCCGGATTTTTAAGCCATTGAATTTGAACATTTAATTCATTTTAAATGTTAATGTGGATTCTTAATTGATTTTGTAATGGATGGATTCGGGTTCAATCAATGAAATAAGCTATAATTTTTAATTATAGTAATTCCGGATTGAATTTGAATAAGGGAAAAATATAATTAAATATTCATGATTTAGATAAAGGGTAAATCTGGATGTAAATAGTGATAAGAATAGATTTAAAAATTTATTTTGAGTTATTTGAGTGTAAATAGTATGGTGGGAATTTTAGATGAATTTTTAAGTTGATAAGTTAATATTTGGGGTTTTATATTATTTTAAAAATGAATTTAATATTATTAAAATGCAATTAATCAGATTTTGGGTCTGGAATGAGCCAGAATGATTTTAATGTGATTATAAATTTTGTGTAATTTATTATTAAGTTAGTAAAATTTTAAAAGAAAAATTTTAAGCGTTTTCGACAATTTTGAAAATCGCTCGATTTGATAGACGGGTTAAAATAGCCTTCCAGGGCACAGTCTTGGAATTCGACGAAACCAGTTCCATTGGATCCGTAATAGTTAGTTATTATCGGATTTCAATTTTCGTAGCTATCGGAGTTGTCGTTTGACCGTGGTAGCTCGAAACGCATGGAAATCGACCGATTTAATTTTAAATTGATTGTTTAATTCCGTAACTCGCATATACGATCAAATTAGCTTACGAAACCTGTTCCATTGTGTTCGGAACGCGGAAAAACCTTAGGAACGCCTATTGGAACGTAAGAATTGGAGTTTGTTTGCATAATTTGTAGAAATTTGAGGAACGAGATTAAATTAATATTAAATAATATTATATATATTTATATTCATTCCTAAACCCTTGCTAAACGTGAGCCTTCGTTTCTTTTATCTTTAATGGCCGGAAATGCTTTTTATTTTTCTTCAATTATTGATCAATCCACGCTTTGATTGAAGAAAATCCCAACTAGGAAGTTGTAGATCAACTCGATATCTACCCATCCAACGGTAGATCTTGCCTATCGTCGCCGTATGGAGCCGGAAAAGGGTAGTGAAGAGCCGTCGTTCGCCCTCGTTCACGCCAGTTTCTGATGAATTTGAAGCACCGAGTTCAAGGCGATTTCGGCTATGGGTGGGCGTCATGTGGGGCTTCGATATAGGCTTGGTTGATCGGCCTCTAGCGGAGGGTGGAGGTTGCGTTCGAAAACCCTAGAGCACGTAAATTTGGGTTCTTCGACCGTGATTATCCTGGAGACGATCATGTTAGGAAGGAGAATAGTAACGGTCGTGATTACTTCTTATGTGATGTATGGCCAGATCTTTTAGTTGGTAATTAATAATAAAAGAAGATCAATTGTTTATATAAATTTTAGTTCGAACTTTAAAAATTAATATCTCACACGTTTGTAATCATATTTCGATGAAATGAGAAACGCCGGAATCGCAGAGATGCGTACTACGTAGTGGAGCAGTTAGGGAATCATTCCGGGCAAGTGGAAATTTGAGTTAAATCGAACGTCGTTCGGTTTAATTTAAATCGAACGCTGGATGAAAGCGTAGGGTGAGTTATTCTCACTCACATCTGGATGCTAGCTAATTTAAATAGATTAATAAAAAAATATCTGTGTGATTGATTGAATATAATGGTTGTTATCAGTACGGATTGATATTTATATATGTGATGTGCTAATATTTGTGGATGTAGGGAAAACAGGTTGGAGGGATCCAACGGGATTCCTCACAATATAGTGATTATTTTTAGAATTGATAACGCAAATTATTTGTATGTTATGATTGATAAATGTAACATCCCACCCTTTTGGACGATTTAAATATACAATAAACCACACATGTCAACTAAAATCATTCAAAAGGTAAGACTGTTAATAGGGTAAATAAGAAAATAATAGAAAAGAAGGAAAGATAAAACACAGAATCTCACAGCGGAATGACAAAATATAAAAATCAAATAAACAGTTCATGAAGCTGTTTTACAAATAACATTTGATTACACCTTTACAATACAAATCAGAGTTATACATACAGTAGAAATAAATAAATAATGCAGCGAAACACATGATGTAGTGGAATAATTAATAATAAATAGTAGACTCGTCTACGTCTTCATCCTCCAAAATATAATGGTCTTCAATACACTAAAAAAGCTCAGACTGACCCGAGCCTAATAAAAAGACAAAACACTCGAGTCAGGACTAAAGGATTTTATGTAAGTCAAATCAAAATAAGTTGAATAGAAATATTACTATAATGGATTCAGAGATGTATAACAAGAATTTCGTCTCCTATCAAGTGTACAATGTGGATTTAATTATTTAAAAGATTTCAAACAATTCGAAAATACCAATCTTAATCATTTTAATTAAAATAGATCCGAATTTTAAATTTAAAACTTAAATCTTTCAAATAATTCAGTTCTAATAAATAATCCAAATTAAAGAAATTACATGGTTATATGTCATTTCAACCAGTATCCAAATCAAAATTTCCAAATCAATGGAAACCGCTCGAGTTATCATTTCAAACCATAGTGGTAACAAAGATATATACATAAATAAACATCCAATCATCCAAAATGACAACAAATAACATCCATCACAATCCAACATCCAAATCAGCCAATAAATCACAACAATCAACTGATTATCATTATCAGGTGTATAACTTGCAATTTATATTCATTATTAAATAAATGGCAAATTCAATTCAATAAAAATTCAAATTTAACTTAAGTGACAATCTAAAAATACCAAAAGCAATTAATAAATTTCTAATCACATTATAAATTTAATTTAACTAGCATAAGATAATTTAGTATTCGTGAGTGGGTCAAAACACTCACCTTTGATATTTAGAACACAAAAATCCAAACAAAGATGCCTTTTCCACTAGTCTCCAAACTCAGCCAAACCTATTTTATGTTATTAGGAATTCCAATACGAGTCCAAGGGAAGAAACTACGCATGTATCAAAGCTCGTATGAGGAAGATATTCAGGTTATAAGCATATAAAATAAAATAAAAATACATACATATTTAATTCTTAAAATAAGAAACTTTAATAACTCACGTTCTCAAATTTGATGTACCCAAAACAAAGGCAAGAAGTGGAAAGCCAAAACCATTAAGGCTAATTCTCATTGTTCAATTTTTTTGAAGGCTTCTTGCAAAAGAAGGCAAGGCGATGAGGAAAGATACGGATGTGGTTAAGGAAGAAATGGATGCTCACACTTTTTTATTCTTTTCTTTTTCTAAACATAGCTTCAGTAAAATGAATTGGCAGCAATTAAATAGAGGTATAAAGCTATGTTGACATTGAGACATTGAGGGAAACAAATAGAGGTATGATGTTTGAAAAATAAGAAATTTCTAGGGGAATGAATGATATATGATATAAAACAAAAGAAGAAAGGGAAGTGACAAATGAAATATGTATGGAAGGGACAAATAAAACAAAACTGTATGATCTAAGTAGATGCTTTGGGAAATAAATAAACAAAACGGAAGAATAAGAAAGGATATAAGTTCGCGTTTCAATTACATCAAAGAATTGCAATAAACCCAAATGTGGAAATGGTGGCAGGTGTATTGAATAATAAGGAAATGAAGGGACCACTTATGATCTAATTAATTGCATGATCCACTCAATTAAATATATTATCACTGAATATACCCTTTTTCACACTCGTTTACACATAATTAACATATAGTAAATAAATTTGAATACAATAACCAGTGTAACGTTACAAAAAAATAAAAGATGATCTAGAACTCAAATTCAAGTTTTTTTTTCTTTCAAAATAATGTTTTTCTCATAAGGTAATTGCACAACCTAAAAAGCCAATTAAATTTAAACTTCAAGATTAGTGTTAAAATCACTTATATACAGCCTCAAATGTATACATAATGACCGTAAAATATTGTTTTAAAATTCATTTTTTTCCTCTTTATATAGAATTATTTTTACCTTAAAAATGAAAATGTTCGTTTTATTTTCATTAAAATGTTCTTTTTATTTTTTTACAATAATGTATGTTTCTTTTGTTAAATCCAAAAATTAATATTAATGTTTCTTTTTCTTAAAATTGAAAGATCCCAAATAGACATAATTGTAATTAATTTCAAAATTACACTTATAACGGATTATAACAAACGTACATTTCTTTCATTAAACGGCATTAATTTCAAATAAATTCTCTTTCCCTTTTATTAGAAGATTCCAAGTCAAATTAACGGCAATAAATTTATTAATTAATTTAAATTCCAACAAATACATATTTTGTTTTTTTAATCTTATTATTCAATCAATTATCATATTATATATATAATTAACGTTGGTTTACCATTTCATTACCTCAATCTTATATATTTATCACTTTAGTTCATATTAACTGTAGTAGGTAATTAGATTAACTGCAATTGATTTTCAATTTAATTTCAATGGATTAAATAAATAGGTGATGAATGACAAATGTTACCTTTTACTTACTTAATCTCATTTACAAGATTATTATTAACAACAAATGCTATGACTACTTACACAATCCTGATTATACTCAATTTTCCATTAATTTCATATAATTTCCCCTTTTATATAACATTTAATTCATTTCCTTATTTCAACTTATCATCAAATAACGTTACAATTATTTTAATCACTAACATACAATTCCAACATTAAACCCAACATTCAATTGCCTTAATTCAATTAATTACCCATTCAATATTAAAACGATAAATTAATGAGAAAATAGTTAATACAATCGTTTATACTAATAATTCATACCCCTTATCATATTATTTACAACCAAGGGTTATAATTTGCTTACCCAAAAAGGTTTTATATTCAATATTAACCTATTTCAATTAACTACATACAAGTTCACCATCTACATCATTTAATTTATTTCATTATTTACAATCATAACCAAGTCAACCTACAATGTATTTCAATTAGTTTGAAATTACTTTAAATATTTATCAGTAGCGTTCAGACAACACCACTGATTTCATATTCAGTATTAGCTTATTCGAATTGATTACATATAATTTCAACGTTCAATGTATTTCCTTATTTTTAGTTATAACTAATTATAACCTTAAAGTCACTTCAATTAATTGGAAAGTAGATTAAAATAGTTAGCAATTACCTTATATTAACATTATTAACGTTACATTCTAGTTATTCTTCTCCTTGTAACATCAAATTTTTTTTAGTTTTATTTCAATATAAAATTATAAAATGTTATTTAAATAATAATTTAATAATCGAAAATTATGGGTCACTCTCCCCTACTCAAAACTTTTCGTCCTCGAAAAGGGAAAAGGAGGAAATTAGGAAAAGGAGAAAATAAGGAATCATTATATTTTATTCAAAGTATTCAATTTATAAACAATTAATTTTCATAACTAATTAATTTAAATAGAATATACAATTAATTACAAGTAATTCTTCATATTCAAGTCTACCAAATTTTGAAAATATTTCACTTTTCACAAAATTTCTAAGTCTAAAATTTACGAAAAATTTCGGCAGAGTCTCCTTTGTACGGAGAGGTCGCGGAGAAATAATAATATCTATAATCATCATATATATATATATATATCATATTAAAAAAATAAACATCCCAAACCATGGGAAACAATATAATATTACTAGAAACCTGTAATCCAAAAATATACCTATTAGTCGGGAAAAGAATGCTTAATTTATGAAACCAAAAGCAGTAGCTATTATTTCCATAAACTTGTACTTCACTTGTAAAATCCAAAGAAGTTAATAATACGTGAAAAGAGATATATTTAAGTTGCTTCAATTAATAACAAACAAATCAACACAATATAATAATAGTCACATGCAAACAAACAACATGACCATCATATGTAACAAAGGAATCAATCATATGTCCATAACAACCAAACTGATGATTTGTTCAGGTTCAGACATTTTTAATCGTACAAGATGATAAATAGACAATTAAGTGTACCCTATGCTCAATAGCCTTAGATAAATACTTGATATATTATCTATACATCCTTATAGAGTTAGAAGTATCCTTTCCTATCATCTCAAAAGCCAAAATAACCAATAATTTCAACACAATATTTAAGTTTATTCAATTGGTTTCTTTTTTTTACATCATTACTATTCTTTTTCTTCTCATATACGTCCTTTTCTTTTTCTTACATGTACATATATAAATTATTTCACAATATTAACTTACATACATAACGTTTCTTGTTCATCAAAATTCTTATTTAGAAATAATTTCATTGAACGCTCCATTACTTAAGTTTTACCCGTATAATATTCTATTACATATTCTATTAACATTTCAACTTATCAAACATTTTTGGTAAATATATGTGTTTTAAGAATGTAATCGAGTGTTATACAAGTTTATTTTATTCATGTTAGTTAACAAAATATTCAATGATTACATATTCTAAATTTTTATATCTTTTGATTTACAAGTTACAAATTTCTAATTTCTTATATATTTTATTCGTAAAATTCCATTCTTATTTATTTAATTAATTATTATTTATATAAAGGCCAATCACTTACATAATTTGTTTTCCATTAAAGATTTAAGCCATTAATGAATCATTTCACAAAATATTACTTAAGCTTCTACAGCCTTACTTAATTTTATACCTTAATTTAGTTATAGAATAAAAATTTAAGTTTTTGCTGTTCGCCCTTGAAGAGAAAAGAAATACTTCAATATATCTAAAAATTCAATTAAAACATTTAACCTCATTCACTTAGTAGGAATATAAGATAAATTTAAAACATCTTTATAGCATTATGCAAGGACAATCCCAAAGTTTAAAAAATGTTAGAAATTTGTATCAAAAATTTATTTTAAAACATTATAATAAGATTTTAAAAATAAAGTTCCTTAAATCTGATAATTTATTAGACTCAATATTCCAAAATAAGTATAAACTCTAGATTATTAAAGTGAAACTAATAGCATACTCAAATCTTGCACTAAATATCTAAATAAAAGTATAAATTTTCATAGATTCATGATTAATTTTACACACTTGGTTTAAAATGAATATTCAAATCATGGGAAAAACATTTATCATGGTTTAATACAAAATTCAAATAGTAACTAAACCTATAAATTTACTACTAGTACTTCGAAATAAAGTAATTATTTAAAACCATACTTCCAAAATTGAGATTCTAATTTATTTTCCAAGTATATTTAAAACTTCGCAAATCATTTTTCCATTTATATAATATATCTTCAAATTATACATTCAAAGAAACTTATAAAAAAAATTTACAAAAAAAAAAAATCAATTGAAAACTTCATTTGCAAATCAATCATCTTTGATGTTTTAATACTTTACAAAAAAAAATTCTATAAATTTTCTTGCTTCATTTATTAATACCATTTCAGTAATTTTAAATAACATCTTTTTAAATATATGTAAATTATTTGAAAACAATTACTTACATCATTACTTATATTTAAAAAGAAGCTATTGAAAACCTTAAATCCATTATGTTTAAATTTTATTAGTTTTAAATCTCAAAATACTTTTAAACATCATTAATAAATCAATAATCATTAACTTTAAAATGTTTTATTTAATTAATAACTTCTGACAATATTTAGAACACTAATAATTTACTACTAAACCATGTTGTACATAAATAAACAATATTTAAACATTTTAAAGTATTTAGAAAGGAAAAATGATCAAAATATCTTTTATATAATACTTTATCAAAATACTTTTATAAATCGGTGTTTTAACAGGTTTATCCTTGTTCTTGCAGACTCTGGCCAACGTTGATCAGACGCATGGCTAGAATTCTCAAAGTACTTAGCACACCTGTTTCAACACCCAATGAAAATACTTAAAATCATTCAAAATAGATATGGAAAGTACATTCCCCCATGGATTGCAGTTACGCAATGGTTATGCCGCTATCCCAGCGGAATCAATTGTAGCTGTAGGCATCTCTCCCCTCGATTTACGTTATCCAATAATATCAAATGAATATAATAAGTGACCCACCAAAGGGATCCGATAATGACCCACCAAAGGGATCCGATAATGACCCACCAAAGGGATCGGATAATGTCCCACCAAAGGGATCCGATAAATGACCCACCAAAGGGATCCGATAATGACCCAACAAAGGGATCCGAAATGACCCACCAAAGGGATCCGATAAATGACCCACCAAAGGGGTCCGATGGAAGGTACTTCCAACATCATTTATTTCAAAATATATCATACCATATATAGTCACCATTCAGAATCATAGCTTCAAATATCGCACTTATATAAATTCCATCATATATAAGATTTTATTTTCAGATAGAGTATTTTCCAAAATCAGTAGTCTGAAATATATCAAATCATTCTTATATAAATTCCGTTATATATAAGATTTATCTCTTCAGATCAAAAACCTTCCAAAATCAACTTTTTTAAAAATCACGTTATACTTATATATAGTTTGTCTTATGCAAGAATGGTATATAAAATGGTTATGGAAAATAATATGTAAATAAAATAGTTCGTAAAATAGTTTGAAAATAAAATAGTTTGTATAAGAAAAATTAAAGAAAATAGTTTGTATAAGGAAAATAAAAGAAAGTAGTTTGAAAAATGGTTTTAAATTAATAGTAGTTTTTCAAAAATGAAAATCCCAATTTAAATTACAAAGATATCAAACCCAAGATTACAAATTACAAGCATATCAATAATATTAGAACATAAGATGTACACATGTCATCATTTCGCAACATTACATTCGATCGTTCGTTCGATCACACAAGTTCGCTTTCGAACTAGTATTGTCCATTCAACTTCCCTAATGTAACGACCCGAAAATTTCGTTAACTAAATTTGTCATATTTTCCATAATTTTTAATAAAATGAATGTTAGGAATTTGGTGTTGCCATTTGTTCTTATTAAAAGTTAACAATTTAAAATGAGATTTCCAATTAAATAAAATAATGTAAATATTGTGGTATAAATTTTGAATGGAATATGTGAAAACAAGAGTAATTATGGAATAATATGTTATTTATTTAGAGTATTGAATAAAAAAAAATTTAGCCAATTTTAATTAATGGTAATAATGCGATATAAGCTAATAAATTTGATCTCAATGCGATAACCATTTAATGAAGGTAATGAAATAGGATTTAGAAAAATGTATATTAGGTATAAATCAAATAGAAGGAAACAAACGTATATATCGAATTGATTTATGAATAAATACTTTGGATAGTAATTGAATGTACAGTAATGGTAATTTAAAACCTATTTATAGTAAGACTGCATAAGATTCAGTAAATTAAGTGGTGGAAAGATTTTTCCTAGATATACTTTGAAGATGTGAAATTAAAGGTGAATATTAAAATTGGTTAATGTAAAATAACATTGATTAACTGTAAATGGGAATAAATTTGAAAATAAAAATTTATGTTACAAGTGGGTGAAAGTAAAGATGAGGGTTAAGAGTGTTGGAATAGGTATATTAGAATAACTATAAAGTGTAAATGTACGTATTTATAGCAACATGAATTATTGAAGGAAAATAATTGGTAAACGGGGTTTGGGCTAAGGAAATGTTATTGATTGTTTTGAAACCTTATTTATTATGGGAAAATAATTTAGCATAAGCAAAACCAATGCAAATATCTAATTTATCAGTAAAGCAATAATAATAAATAGTAATCAATGCAAATTATGTAACAATAGAATGTGAAATTTGGGGAATAGACGCAAAGTATATATGAGTTGCTAAAAGTATGCATAATAAGTGCAAATTTAATAAATCATTGTCCTGTAGAGGTTGGAGTATGGTTAGTAATAAAAGCTTTTAAAGGAAAAACCTTTAATTTATAAATGAAAATCAATGCATTAAATTAGGTGTAACTGAATGCATGTAAATAATTTTGTAAGAATAAGTTTTAAACAATTTATTTGTGCATACCCGATTTAATTGAAATAACAGAAAAGACAAGAACTTGATTTGCCTAGTTATATATATATATATATATATATATATATATATATTGATAAACTATAACTAAATAGAAAGATTGGTAGTAAATAGGATATAAGAAGACAAGGCAACTAGTAAATTAATAAATGAATTCATAATAATAAGTAGTAATTAATGCATATATATTTGGCATTAGTGATAATTACAAAACTTTACCCATTTATCTAATTTATTTAATTAAATCTAAATCTATGGCAACATTGTTGTAATGATGGTTGTAAGTGAATTTGAATGTAAAAGGGTAACAATTATTTAGGTTAACCATTTTGAGTATGTTAAGTTAAGAATGGCAATCGATTGAAATAAATCTAAATTAATTATTTTGTTTTGGTTAATGTGTTCTAGTTAATAAAGGGGAGTTTATAAGAAATGAAGCATGCACTAATGACATGTGTTATAATTCAAATGTTATTTATACCCATAAAATGTCTATTTACCGAATAGAAATATTTTTAAATCAATAAGCGAATTTATTGAGGTTCCAATTTATAATTTTTAACGTTTAATGTAGACTCAATTACAAAATTGACTTAAATCGTGCAGTTAGTGTAGATTTGTTTTGTAATTAGAGTAGTTAATCCTATAAGATGAAGTTAATGCTAATTCTATTTACAATTGGACCATTTGTTGATATAGATTATAGAAAGCAAGATGTATAAATTTAATTAAAGTATCAACATTCAACAATTGTAATTATTGAAAATTAAAATGGAAGTTGAGGATAATAAGGTGAAACCATGAACAAATGTTAATGCATCCTTATTACTGGTAAAAGATGAGTATATAAAAGTTGGAAATCAAAAATAGGTTTTTGAAAACTTAATTTATAATTTCTAAATATAAGGAAGTGGAGAAATTAACACTGCAATGGATAGACTTATCAGATTTTAATTTACATCTAAATTTGTTTAGATCAATTTGGAAATTAATAAAATTGTGGATATATTTTGAAACGTAAACGAAGCGTCTAGATTTACATTTGTATACACGTTAAAATAAAATGTAAATGATAAGGAATTTATTTATTTCCTAAATCCGTAACGTGTGTAATTAATATTATTTATCTTTTGGGACCACTTCCGTTTGCATGTTAAAATTCGTGCACACCTGTTCTTTTGCGATCTATCTATAAATAGACGATCAAAAAACCCTAGCCTCCATCTTCTATCATTTGTCTGTATGTTCTTTTCTTCAACTCCTTCTCCTCCTCAAATGGATGCAAGCCTAGATCTATTTCTATTCAAATTTCAAATGAAAATTCAAGCGTATCAGAAAAATTCCAAAAAAAATATATGTTGTAGATTTCATCCATACAAATCTACGCGCAGTCTCTGTTTTCGAAATCGATACTCGAGTGAGCGGCAAATCGCGGTCAAAATCAGGAAATTCGAAACCTAAGTCAATTTGGGCGTTTTGATTTGGAGCGACTGTTTGCAAATTGGTTTCTGGGCATTGAAGAGCTCGGCTAGGGAAGTTGTAACGACCCGCCGCTCTGACCGCCTCTAGTCGGTAATTAAACCAACTAGAAACGTTCAAATGACGGATTGTTATTTAGTTTATAACATTTAAACCGAATCAGTTACAGAATCACAGAAACAATAATATATTTTATAAATGAACTTTTCTTTTATATACAAATATCAGAGTTACACAATGAATTACATTTAATACAGCGGAACAAACATATATCTTTTTGAAGTACAAGAAAAATTTTCTGAAAAGCTTTAGTTAAGTGCTTTTCCCTCTCTCTCTAACTTCGCTGCGAGAAAATCTCCAAGCTGTAAAAATACTCGGTCTGACCCGAGCGTTTTATGCAAAACACAAAAATACTCGAGTCAGGATTAATCTTTATTCAAGTAAATTAATTTGCAATGAACTGAATAAAATGGTAAAAGCGGTAAAGATGCAAGGTGTAGGCAGCAGAGATAACAACAACTGGATCAACACATAGTATAAATGATGTAAATGCCCACAAGTGATGATAAGTAGTGTACAGGAGTACACATATCTCAAACCAGCGAATAAAATCTGGGATGTAACAGAGAAAAAATGACTATGGCCAAACAAACATGTATTCATGTAAACTAAGCAACAGAGATGATGAATCACATGAATCAATTTAAATCTATTATGGATTTCCATATTAACAACTTCAATTTTTTTTTTTAAAATATGTCAATCCTGTGTGGCTGCAGTACACACGTATATTTATACACATGTGCACTGCCTCGCCGACTCGTGTGCACCAAACAAAAACACACAGCTAGCAGATCAAAACAAGATCAAACCCGAGTTTCAAAACTAGGTTCAACTCAAGGCCGATGCACAGACAAAAGAGTCAAGAAGGCATCAGACAAAGAAATACAAACAGCAATGTCAAAGCAGGCTATCAAGGGCAGAGTCTCAGAAATGCCAAAGACATGAAGCAACGAAAGATTCACAAATACAACTCAAAGTTTACAGAATGCAGACCAAAATGAGCACAACTCATTAAGCTCATAACAACAAGAAACATACCATAAGAAATGCATCAGAGAATCAACACATATGAGCAAGTGAACTAGTCAACATACATATACCTCAAAAACAAAGGGACTGCACTATTTCAAATGAGACAACAATTTCAAACTCAAGTGAACAGTATAGCAAAACACATATTCAATAAAGATCACGCTACAAAAACATATGGTGGTGCAGACTACAAATGAGTGCTAACAAAATAAACTAATTGCAACAGGGTTAGACCAACATAGTGCAACAGTGAAACACTGAATAGTATGCAGACTAGAAACACCAAGTCAAATGCAACGGAATGGAATGCAAATACAAGTGCAACAGTCAGGTCCAAATGCAACAAAATGGAATGCAACTACAAGTGCAACAGTCAAGTCCAAATGCATCAATGAGGAAACTGCAGTGGACATGTATACAACAGAGGAAGCCATGATCAAGTCCAAATATAGTGCCACAACTTGTAACAAGGGTATGGAAATTTACGGAAAGGTTGGGCTTACATTTTATTTTTTAGTAAAAGAAAGAAAATTTCAAAACTTACTTAGTTTGTTACTAAACATGGCGCAAGTTTAAGGCACAAAACCAGAGATTAAAAATATACACAGTCAACATGCAAAACAAAATATTCATTCATATATCTAGGATGCAATACAACTTTAACTCCCTACATCTCAGCAACCAAAGATTAAACTTAATTTGAAAAAAAATTAGAACAAAACAAAACTTAATTTGAAAATTGTTTAGAGCAAACAAAACTTAATTTGTTTAGAACAAAATAAAACTTAATTTGAAAATTGTTTAGAACAAAACACTACAGGTTTTAAAACTTAAGTCATGAACAAAGGCACAAACCCTTTCATAAGGAATAAGTGGAGAGTGGTATCAGTTTTCATTTAAACGTTTAAAGCTAATATGAATTAGATTTGTATATATTGAAATTTTTAAACAGAACCTTCACAGTAAATCAACAGAGAACACTTGAATGCGTATAAACAGAATATAAAATGCAAATGCACAAAGATGTAAATATGTAAAACATAAAGCATGCAGGAAGTTTTTAATATGAAGCACTTCAGATTTGGGGAACAATGTAAACTTGAAGATCTGAGGATTTAAAACAAAAGGAAATTATAAAGGATTCAAAACCGAGAATTTCAAGCTGAAGATCAAGCTTGTTTACAGAACAAAAAAAAACAAATGATAGTTGTAGTTCGAATCTGGTGCATCAAGGAATGAAGTTCAAAATCATGTAGCCAGCAAATTCAATTTTTCAAACAAAATGATCTGTAGCTAAAACCAGAAAATCTCAACTCAAAATCTACAAGCAAATACAAATTCCCCGTGTCAATCTAGTTTTGGCATGGTTTACACTGTAAACCATGGTGTTACAGGAAACAGAAGAACTGGAAACAACATTTCCAAGCAAATATAAACATAAGCATAACCATTCATTCACATGCAAAAGCTATTCACATTTATGCAAGCATTCAAACACAAAGAACTGAATTAAGAATAGGTTTACTCACAACTTTAATTACTGAAATGTAATACAAGTTCGAAACAATATTTCAACTTGTGTGCAATCCCTGTTAGAATCAAAGAGGAGGAGATATAGATTTTCTTTGATATAAGTTGACCTGTAAACAAAATTTTTGGAAGAAACTTCACAACTTTACTTTGATTTATTACTGAAACACATATTACAGATATATTTAAAATTTTGATATGGTTTACTTGTTGAGCCTGATACTCATTTCCTAGTAGAAGAAAGAAAAACTTCAAAACTTGCTTTTAATTTTATTTCTGGCTCACCGTGCAAGTTTTAAAAACTTAAACATGTTTCATAATCAAGATGGAGATTAAACTCAACAAATTTGTTTGAAAACTCAAGGCTGCAAAGTTTTTATATGGAAAGTTTGAATCTTCTTTTATTTTTTAAAACTCTGTAACCAAGTATGAACAGAGAATCAAGTTATGCAGATTCAAATGCATTCATAACCACAGTTTCAAACTACTGCCTATACATGCAGGAATCCTTATAGATTCTTGCTTCTCATATTATTATTATTTTTACAATTTAAATATTGCAGTTTTAGGAAAATTTTGTTAAAACTTCTCAACATAAAATGAACCGGAAGAGGAACTAACTAGTTTTTGAGTTTATTTTACACCCTGTAGTTTCAAAACAGAAAAAAAAACTAACATGCACACACATTAACATATTCATATATATACAATATGCAGTAATATCACAACAAGCATCATTATTATAGCAACCACTTAAGCAACCATATTATCTTACTTAATATTTAAATTTAGATGTTTGCTCACATGCAAAGAGATTTAAATTAAAATTGGGTGTTTGCTCACAAGTATTCATTTTCCTTACTACATTTCCTTAACCAGATTCAAAGATCCATCACATGCAGCCACAACAAAAACAAGAAAAAAAAATTGATAGCATCTGTCCTCATCAGTTTTAAAGGCAAGATTTGATTGCATATGTTCTTATCAGTTTAAAAGCATCTGTTCTTAACAGTTTAAAAAAACAAAATTTATAGCATCTGCTCTCATCAGTTTAAAAAAAACAAATTTCAACTAACATCTGTTCTTATCAGTTTTACATCAATTTATCAGAGCAAATGATAGCAAATAACACCCAACAAACAACCTGCAGTGGTTTATCTGTTCTTATTAGTTTAAATTCAAATAACCGAGCAGATGATAACAAATAACACACCAAATCATAGCATGCAACCAAGCACCCAATTCAAACCAATCTAAAAACTTGAATAAAAATTAATCGTGAGAAAAAACTCACCATAACTCGAATCGAACAGCCGAGGTGAGAATGAGCACAATCGAATGAAGGTCGAAGCCCCAAATTGGATCGCAAGCCCTAATTTTAGACGAGGAGGAACACGAAGCCGCCATTTTTTTTTCTTCTTTCGTGATTTTGTTAAGTTAGGGTTATGAACGAATGAGGAAATGAAATAAAGAGGGTCGTGATTTTTCTTCTTTCATTTTAAATTCAATTTGTTTTTGTAGATATTTTCTTTACTTTGTTTTGTTTAATTTTGTTGTTAAAATTTTAACAAAGTGTATTTATTTATTTTATTTAGGCTAAAGAAAAGAATGTTATTAAAACTAACCATCCCTCTATTAATTTACATAAACAATAAATTTTTTTAAATCCAAATTATCTTTCGAATCAGTAGTTCGAATTTCAATTATAAATTAAATATTCAATTTCAACTCCAAGGTCAAATTTAAATTTTTATTCAACTTTTTATAGATTAAATTTTAAAACTTAGTCGCCAATTTCGTTGTTATATTGGGAATTCAATTTAAACCATCATTCAAATATTTAAAATAAATTAAATATTTCCAATTTAAATTGTTCAAAAATTTAGGATCGTTACAATCTCCCCTCCTTAAAAGAATTTCGTCCCGAAATTACAAGTAAGGAAAAATGATTGTTAAAATTTCACTGATGTTTATGCCCTACTCAATTTTATCAAGTTTGAAACCTATTAAAAATAAATGAGTATAGAATTCATTCTATTTGTTTTGTCTCACTAACTTTGTTAATTAATTCATTTGCTCATCATTTCCTACAATCAAGACGCAAAAGTCTTTTACTAAAGTTTTCAACTTAAAAACTCAAATTTTAAATTTGCAATTCTTCATTTAAGAAATTTACATAGTATAACCTTTCCAAAGCTGTGGACTTTCAAAACATTTCAAAGATCCTCTTCCTTAGTTCATTAGGTTTGAATTTATGTTACTTTAATTTCAGATTATTGATTTTCTATTTAAAGTATGAAAATACTTGCTAACTCGAAATTTAACAAGTCTATTGTCATTCTTAAAGACATTAGGCATACGCTGGCCTGGCGCAAGTCTAAAAATCTCCAAGTACTAAATATACTTGCTTCAATTCCCAGTGAAAACACTTTAAAAATCTTTTTAAAAATGGATATGGAAAGCACATTCCCCCATGGATCACAGTTTACCCGGCGGTTACGCTACTATCCCAGTGAATCGCTTGTAAACTGTAGATTTCTCATCTCTTGAATTTCTCCATGGTTGTTGCCATAGATCACGGTCCACACGGCGGTTACGCTACTATCCCAGTAGAATCGCTTGTGACCGTAGGCATCTCGCCCCTCGAATTTTGCTTTGGCTTCTATATTGCAGTTTACACGGCGGTTGCGCCACTATCCCAGTGGAATCGCTTGTAACTGTAGGCATCTCGCCCCTCAAATTACGCTAGTCACTCCAACTAATGGAAAACAAATGGACAATCCAACTAATGGAAAACAAATGGCCAATCCAACTAATGGAAATCAAATGGTCAATCCAACTTATGGAATTCAACGTAGCTACCATTTTCAAATGGACCCTCATCTCGAGTTCCAACAACCTTCACAAATTTTAAATGGAAGGTACTTTTCCATATCCTCAATTTGGAAAACATAATATCATACATACATATATAATATTTATTTCACAATTCGTACATATCATACCCATGTACTTACATAAGTTTTCCACAACAATTTCTTTCCAAACTAATGGTTTTCGAATTTATCGTATTCTCATATATACGTTCTGAAAACCTCAATATCTCATACCCATAACAAATAGAGGATTCACAAATTTTCCATTTCATTATCCGTTTAAAATTTTCCTCTAAGTCGATTTAGAATTTTAAGGTTATCTCAAACCCAATTCATATTCATAATCCAATTTATTATCGACTTCACACTCGATTTGGATTTCATGTGACATCGTAAATTCTCAACACATAATTGATGTCTATCGATATATAACCTCTGAGCTCGTACGTCTCAGAGAAGGGTGTTAAGCTAAGAGAATAAATTCTCCACCACCAACAGATATATATTTAATAGAGATCAATTGCTATGTCGTCAATTCACAATGCAAGACATACAATCCAAATCAACCATTCAAAATTCAAAGTTCAACTTATATTGTTTTTGGGTGTCAAAGTTAAACTCAATTTAACTCAAAATTCAATCCTTTGAAAATTTCCAAGTTGAACTAATTGTTCATATTTTCCAAAAATATATACACAAGATATATATAATTTTCCACACTTAACCATTTGAAAACAAATTTCAAATCATTTTTCACCTTTTAATCTTTGAAAACAAATTTCAAACCAATTTCCTTAAATGGAAACATTTCCAATTATTTATCCATTTTAAACTTAAAATGGTTCACTTAAATCAATCAAATAAATCCTTACCGATTTATTTTAAACTTATGTTCCAAATCTGTAAATTTGTTTCCACATTTCAAAAATAAATCAATATTTATTTTATAACAAATTCCCCTTTCTTTTATAAATTCCATAGTGAATTTACATTTCCAAAATATCTATGAATATACGATTTTCAAATCGATTTCACATATTCATTTTCAATTTATCTTTAAAAGATAAAATCTCAAAACATTCACTTTATATTGGAAAAACATTTCCATACTTATTCAATAATAAGTAATTCACAAATCCATTTATTTCCAACACTTTGAAAATATTTAATATACTTAAATCATAATCAAGTGTATATTTCATTCTTTAAGGAAAGTGTCCCTTTTAAACACATTTATTTGAGTCAAAACGAATGTTGCGTAAAACATCGTTACGACGACCCAAAATCACTAGTATAGGGATTCGAATTTAAGATAGATATATAAATCCCAATACTATATAAAACATTTCCTTTTGGAAACCTTTTACTATAACAACAGTGTTATAGTCCACCATTTCCTTTGATTTCTCTCGAAAACGTCTATTTCAACAATGAATGTTGAAATCTATGCTTTCGATTCTTAACACATTTTAAAACAACTTTAAATGGATTTACTCCATTTCATAGTGTTATTTCCCCAAAACATTCCCATTTAAGTTTTTCAACTTCGACTTAATTCATAGTTTGAATTCTGCTTATATTTCACAATATTGGTTTTAAGCCAACTTCAAATTTTCCAATATTAAGTTTTCCACTTAACTTAATTCCATGCCCGTTCAAATTCAAATTCATCACTAAATCTATTAAACCTATTATGGATTTTCATGTTGGCAAACATCAAATTTGAAATCTAAATCTTATTTGAACTTTACATTTGCTTTTCATTTCCAAAATAATCAACTAGTTCTTTAGTAAGCCATTCATCGACTTGGTTTCATTAGATTTATATCTCCATATTAACTATTTTAGACATTAGTCTAACTTGAAATATAAGCTTTTACATCAAAACTTGTTTTATTCATACAGCTAAGTCGACAATTAAATTTCCTATCAAAATTTGCAATCCTCATTAGCAAAGGTCGGATCATTCAATCATTTTCCCTTGACATAACCGATTTATTTAATAATATATTCACTGTCAAAAATTATGATATATCTCCTTTAACAACTTTTATGTTTCATTTATCAAATTCAATTGGTTTCGAATTTATAAACGATCTTTACAAATTCCACTTCTATTCATAAAACTTCGATTTATAATCTCCTTTTATCACTTCAATTCAATTTATATAACTCAGTTATATACCAAAAGTCCATATTATAAGTTAAATACTTATAATCCATTTATTTACTAAATCGTTCTTCTCAACATTTGAAATCAATTTTTCAAAAGAATTTAGTATCAAATTCCCAAGTTATAGTTTAATAATCCGTTTGGTTATAACCAAATTAACATGTCATTTTATTTCCCAATTGTTACTTTGGAGATATTCACAATATTCGATTTAGACCAGTTTATCAATTCATTAATTCACTTAACTTATATTTCACTTTCTGTAAATCTCAACAATTCGATAACGAGTTTTCGAATGATCGAGACTCAAATCTAAGGAGACATTACCGAAGAGAAACTATCGCAAACCTAAATTTAGAGAGGGGAATTTTCAAAATAATTCTAATTTTCAAAATACTTTTTATTTTAAAGAAAACAATTTAGACTTCTTTAGATTTGAAAACACTTTCTTTAAAGTGATCCTAGTAACTATTCATAATAAACGCCATGAACTAAGCTTTGTGTAAACCAAAGCTCTGATACCACTTTTGTAACGACCCGCCGCTCTGATCGCCTCTAGTCGGTAATTAAACCAATTAGAAACGTTCAAATGACGGATTGTTATTTAGTTTATAACATTTAAACAGAATCAGTCACAGAATCACAGAAACAATAATATATTTTATAAATGAACTTTTCTTTTATATACAAATATCAGAGTTACACAATGAATTACATTTAATACAGCGGAACAAACATATATCTTTTTAAAGTACAAGAAAAATTTTCTGAAAAGATTTAGTGAAGTGCTTTCCCCTCTCTCTCTAACTTCGCTGCGAGAAAATCTCCAAGCTGTAAAAATACTCGGTCTGACCCGAGCGTTTTATGCAAAACACAAAAACACTCGAGTTAGGATTAATCTTTATTCAAGTAAATAAATTTGCAATGAACTGAATAAAATGGTAACAGCGGTAAAGATGCAAGGTGTAGGCAGCGGAGATAACAACAATTGGATCAACACATAGTATAAATGATGTAAATGCCCACAAGTGATGATAAGTAGTGTACAGGAGTACACATATCTCAAACCAGCGAATAAAATCTGGGATGTAACAGAGAAAAAATGACTATGGCCAAACAAACATGCATTCATGTAAACTAAGCAACAGAGATGATGAATCACATGAATCAATTTAAATCTATTATGGATTTCCATATTAACAACTTCAATTTTTTTTAAAAAAAATCTGTCAATCCTGTGTGGCTGCAGTACATACGTATATTTATACACTTGTGCACTGCCTCGCCGACTCGTGTGCACCAAACAAAAACACACAGCTATCAGATCAAAACAAGATCAAACCCGAGTTTCAAAACTAGGTTCAACTCAAGGCCGATGCACAGACAAAAGAGTCAAGAAGGCATCAGACAAAGAAATACAAACAGCAATGTCAAAGCAGGCTATCAAGGGCAGAGTCTCAGAAATGCCAAAGACATGAAGCAACGAAAGATTCACAAATACAACTCAAAGTTTACAGAATGCAGAACAAAATGAGCACAACTCATTAAGCTCATAACAACAAGAAACAGACCATAAGAAATGCATCAGAGAATCAACACATATGAGCAAGTGAACTAGTCAACATACATATACCTCAAAAACAAAGGGACTGCACTGTTTCAAATGAGACAACAATTTCAAACTCAAGTGAACAGTATAGCAAAACACATGTTCAATAAAGATCAGGCTACAAAAACATATGGTGGTGCAGATTACAAATGAGTGCTAACAAAATAAACTAATTGCAACAGGGTTAGACCAACATAGTGCAACAGTGAAACACTGAATAGTATGCAGACCAGAAACACCAAGTCAAATGCAACGGAATGGAATGCAACTACAAGTGCAACAGTCAAGTCCAAATGCATCAATGAGGAAACTGCAGTGGACATGTATACAACAGAGGAAGCCATGATCAAGTCCAAATATAGTGCCACAACTTGTAACAAGGGTATGGAAATTTACAGAAAGGTTGGGCTTACATTTTTTTTTAGTAAAAGAAAGAAAATTTCAAAACTAACTTAGTTTGTTACCAAACATGGTGCAAGTTTAAGGCACAAAACCAGAGATTAAAAATATACACAGTCAACATGCAAAACAAAATATTCATTCATATATCTAGGATGCAATACAACTTTAACTCCCTACATCTCAGCAACCAACGATTAAACTTAATTTGAAAATTTTTTAGAACAAAACAAAACTTAATTTGAAAATTGTTTAGAGAAAACAAAACTTAATTTGTTTAGAACAAAATAAAACTTAATTTGAAAATTGTTTAGAACAAAACACTACAGGTTTTAAAACTTAAGTCATGAACAAAGGCACAAACCCTTTCATAAGGAATAAGTGGAGAGTGGTATCAGTTTTCATTTAAACGTTTAAAGCTAATATGAATTAGATTTGTATATATTGAAATTTTTAAACAGAACCTTCACAGTAAATCAACAGAGAACACTTGAATGCGTATAAACAGAATATAAAATGTTAATGCACAAAGATGTAAATATGTAAAACATAAAGCATGCAGGAAGTTTTTAATATGAAGCACTTCAGATCTGGGGAACAATGTAAACTTGAAGATCTGAGGATTTAAAACAAAAGGAAATTATGAAGCATTCAAAACTGAGAATTTCAAGCTGAAGATCAAGCTTGTTTACAGAACAAAAAAAACAAATGCTAGTTGTAGTTCGAATCTGGTGCATGCCAAGGAATGAAGTTCAAAATCATGTAGCCAGCAAATTCAAATTTTCAAACAAAATGATCTGTAGCTAAAACCAGAAAATCTCAACTCAAAATCTACAAGCAAATACAAATTCCCCATGTCAATCTAGTTTTGGCATGGTTTACACTGTAAACCATGGTGTTACAGGAAACAGAAGAACAGGAAACAACATTTCCAAGAAAATATAAACACAAGCATAACCATTCATTCACATGCAAAAGCTATTCACATTTATGCAAGCATTCAAACACAAAGAACTGAATTAAGCATAGGTTTACTCACAGCTTTAATTACTGAAATGTAATACAAGTTTGAAACAATATTTCAACTTGTGTGCAATCCCTGTTAGAATCAAAGAGGAGGAGATTTAGATTTTCTTTGATATAAGTTGACCTGTAAACAAATTTTTTGGAAGAAACTTCACAACTTTACTTTGATTTATTACTGAAACACATATTACAGATAAATTTAAATACTTGATATGGTTTACTTGTTGAGCCTGATACTCATTTCCTAGTAGAAGAAAGAAAAACTTCAAAACTTGCTTTTAATTTTATTTCTGGCTCACTAGTGCAAGTTTTAAAAACTTAAACATGTTTCATAATCAAGATGGAGATTAAACTCAACAAATTTGTTTGAAAACTCAAGGCTGCAAAGTTTTTATATGGAAAGTTTGAATCTTCTTTTATTTTTTAAAACTCTGTAACCAGGTATGAACAGAGAATCAAGTTATGCAGATTCAAATGCATTCATAACCACAGTTTCAAACTACTGCCTATACATGCAGGAATCCTTATAGATTCTTGCTTCTCATATTATTATTACTTTTACAATTTAAATATTGCAGTTTTAAGACAAATTTTGTTAAAACTTCTCAACATAAAATGAACCAGAAGAGGAACTAACTAGTTTTTGAGTCTATTTTACACCCTGTAGTTTCAAAACAGAAAAAAAAAACTAACATGCACACACATTAACATATTCATATATATACAATATGCAGTAATATCACAACAAGCATCATTATTACAGCAACCACTTAAGCAACCATATTATCTTACTTAATATTTAAATTTAGATGTTTGCTCACATGCAAAGAGATTTAAATTAAAAATGGGTGTTTGCTCACAAGTATTCATTTTCCTTACTACATTTCCTTAACCAGATTCAAAGATCCATCACGTGCAGCCACAACAAAAACAAGCAAAAAAATTTGACAGCATCTGTCCTCATCATTTTTAAAAGCAAGATTTGATTGCATATGTTCTTATCAGTTTAAAAGCATCTGTTCTTAACAGTTTAAAAAAACAAAATTTATAGCATCTGCTCTCATCAGTTTAAAAAAAAACAAATTTCAACTAACATCTGTTCTTATCAGTTTTACATCAATTTATCAGAGCAAATGATAGCAAATAACACCCAACAAACAACATGCAGTGGTTTATCTGTTCCTATTAGTTTAAATTCAAATAACCGAGCAGATGATAACAAATAACACCCCAAATCATAGCCTGCAACCAAGCACCCAATTCAAACCAATCTAAAAACTTGAATAAAAATTAATCGTGAGAAAAAACTCACCATAACTCGAATCGAACAGCCGAGGTGAGAATGAGCACAATCGAATGAAGGTCGAAGCCCCAAATTGGATCGCAAGCCCTAATTTTAGACGAGGAGGAACACGAAGCCGCCATTTTTTTTTCTTGTTTCGTGATTTTGTTAAGTTAGGGTTATGAACGAATGAGGAAATGAAATAAAGAGGGTCGGGTGAAAGTAAGAGGCAGTGCGATTTTTTCTTTAATTTATGTTTTTTTTATTTTTATTTTACATACATATAATTTATTTATTTTTTTCATTTTAAATTCAATTTGTTTTTGTAGATATTTTCTTTACTTTGTTTTGTTTAATTTTGTTGTTAAAATTTTAACTAAGTGTATTTATTTATTTTATTTAAGCTAAAGAAAAGAATGTTATTAAAACTAACCATCCCTCTATTAATTTACATAAACAATAATTTTTTTAAATCCAAATTATCTTTCTAATCAGCAGTTCGAATTTCAATTATAAATTAAATATTCAATTTCAACTCCAAGGTCAAATTGAAATTTTTATTCAACTTTTTATAGATTAAATTTTAAAACTTAATCGCCAATTTCATTGTTATATTGGGAATTCAATTTAAACCATCATTCAAATATTTAAAATAAATTAAATATTTCCAATTTAAATTGTTCAAAAATTTAGGATCGTTACAGAAGTCGTAATAGTGGAGGCGCGTCAACATTAGGTGGCCTGGGGCGGTCTGAAGGCACGGTCAAAGATGGGGAGGGCGTGCGTTGAAATGGGTTCATTCCCTGGACGAGCATACGTGAGTTGAGAAGAAGCTTTATGATGTGGCAAGCTTTAATTAGGTTGTTGTTTAATTTTGTTTTATTAAATTTTTGTTTCAACTCATTAAAATTGAACAACTTTTTCATACGTTACCCGTTTCACGCGAAATTTCTTTTGTTAGGATCGTAATTAAATTCTGGATCTGATGACGCTGGTTTGGACAGATTTGGAGACAGTTGGATTTTTGAGTTTAAATTGAATTTAAATTCGATTTAAATTCAAAAGGTGAGTGTTTTAACCCACTCACAACTTCTAAAAGTTTTTATGTTTGTTAAATTTATTTTAGATATAAGTAGAAATTTATTTATGATTGTTTGGCATGTTTTATTCAGCATATCGGTTAATTGGCATTTATTTTAACTGTCAATCTAATTCATTTATTGCATATTAATTGACAGTTAGAATTTATTTATTTGCATATAAACTACTAGTTAAACAGTTATAAATTTAATTGAATATAAAATGTTAGTTAATAACTGTCAATTATTTCTTGTTATATTGTATATATATTGATGGTTGTTATACTGATGATGTTTGAAATAATTTTGACTGATGATGGGTGAATGGATGTTTTATTGTATATCATTAAACTACAAGTTATCATGCATTTTCGTTTCATTCGGGATTGTGGTTTGAAATGATATACAACCGCAAAATTTTATTTTTAAATTGCAGATTGAAATGATAAATATCCGTATCACTTGACCATAGGATAGAAAATTTTATACAAGCACCGTGGTCTATATATAAATTATTTTAAAGTGATTTCTATGGTTTGGATGGGATACGGTTTATAAAAATTTTTAATTTTGATATTTTATAAATGTTATTCTTCTATATATATACATAAGAAGTTAAAATTTTTGAATTTAAGCTGTGTATAAATCTATTAAATAAAAATGGGAAAATTGAGAAATGGAATTTGATAATTCATATTATATGTTTAAGTTTGGAAAATTTTAAGGTATGATATTTATAACTGGATTTTTCCAAAATAAATTTAAAATGAATATTCTAGTATAATTTAATTGAAGAAAATATTTAATTGCTAGAAATTGGAGTTTTATTATGGATTTTTATGTAAATATTCAAGACTAAATAATAGAACATTTAATTTGGTTGAAGGAATAAATTCCAACTTTGGTTTTGAAATATTAATACTCCAAATGGATATATATATATATATATATATATATATATATATATATATAGAAATTGCAATGGTTTTGAAACTTGAAAGTGATATTTAAATTTTGATTTAGACTTTAAATAAAGAAATAAATTTGTAAAGCCATGGAAATTATTTTCTTTACAAAGTAACCTTAAAGTCAAACCATTTATTTTATACACCGTTGAATATCCAAACCATTCAAGTTTTAGAAGTTATGGTTTTAAAATATATGAATTTCGAA
Organism: Allium cepa; assembly: GCA_030765085.1. Classification (NCBI taxonomy): domain Eukaryota; kingdom Viridiplantae; phylum Streptophyta; class Magnoliopsida; order Asparagales; family Amaryllidaceae; genus Allium; species Allium cepa. Next base: position 600,363,878 of record CM060945.1, on the reverse strand, counting down.
ATATTATGCTTTGAAAGTATAAGTCAAATATTTGGTTTCCAGATATTTTAAATTTTAAAGCAGTATGATTTTGGAAAAAAATATATTTGGATAAAATGATATCATATTGTTTTGAGTTTTAAGATGATATCGTATTCATAGTTTTGAAATGGAATTTTTATTCTGGTTTTAAAGTATAAACTATTTTAAATGACCGCGGTGTTATAATAACGATTGGTTGGTAAAGAGACCGGGATCGGATATGGACATACTCTCTGTCGATACCGAAAACCACTTTGACTAACCGTGTACGCGGTGGAGATTACAGAATGAAGTAGGTTGGCGGCGGCGTTTCCTGTAAGGTAAATACGTGGACCTGACTCCCATGAGTTGGCATAAGGTGGCTAAAACAGGAGCGATTCTCGGGCCAATGAGGTCATTCCTCTGATCGGACACTCCTCATCGATATTATACTTTGACTTTGGATTAATTCAGTGGCCACTTTTATTTTTTATTTTGGGGGAGTTTGTTCGAGGTGGGCGGCAGCTGCGCGCTGCGTGTTTCCACCAGCCCGGATAGCAATTGGTATATCTACCCTGGCATTGTCTAGTTGTGCCGTGTCACCTACCATACCGAGCCTTTACTACGAGTTTTGTTTTGTACCATACCTATGGAGTGCCCTCTGACGACGCCAATTACGGGGGAGATTACGGTACTGTATAGACTATGGGAATATATTCCGTGTTAAGGGCTATATGGGTAACCCCTTAACGCTATTAAAAAGTAAGTTTATTTTATAAATAGACATTATTATAATAGCGCAATATACTACATAGTAAATAGTTTAACGGACCCTTAGGAGATGTAAATCCCGAGCATCTCTTGAGTTACTGTACTCATATTTATTTCTGTTAATTTTACTCACATAAGATCTTTTAGTTCTGACTCGAGTGTTTTGTCTTTTCAAATTCGCTCGGGTCAGTCCGAGCGTTTCAGGATTTGAGGATTTAGCTTTGGAGGACGAAGACTTGTATTACTAGTACCTACTATATTATTTCACTACACCATTTAATTCCGCTGCATTGATAGTATTGGTATGGGTAACTCTGATATTCATTGTACAAGTAAAATAAAATATTTTGTAAAACAGTTTCATCAACTGTATATTTGATTATTATATTTTATCCTTCCGCTGTGAGATTCTGTTTTGTTTTATTTCTTCTCTGTTTTTCTTATTTACCCCATAACAATCCGCCCTTCCGTATGGTTTGAATCGTCATGTGTGTCGGTTTAAAGTGTGCGAAAAGGCGGGATGTCACAGTTGGTATCAGAGCTTTGGTTTAGCGATAAACCTTGGCTTTGTGGGGTTTGACTCTTTGTTAATAGGGTAGTAATACCCTATGGGAGTCGCTGAGTGTATATATATGAGAGAGCGTATTTGTTAGTGTTATAAAAAGATTTTAATATATTGTGTTAATCTGTTCTGTTTTGTATTTATAAATTCTGGTTGATGCATGGGACGCTGTGTCATCAATAGGGATTTCTAAATACTTAATAGGACAGACCGACATAATATCTGTTTTAATATCGGTGAATGAAATAATTTTGCCTATTATATTTTCTATATATAAAATAAATTTTTAAATGATATTATATATATATATATATTGTTGCAATAGATTGGGTGTTAGGAATAAAATTTATATGTAATAGGTAAATAAGATTGAATTTAAAATCAATGAAATTTGGAAATTTTAGAACTTAAGTCCGGGATTTTGAAATTTGCTTTCAAAGGATTTTGAAGTATAATAATATTATTATAAATATTTTCCGATATAAATATTTCAGTATAATCCGGAAGAATTGTTTTAAAGAAGATTTTGGAGAAAATAAGTTTTGTACTTTCCTCTCTGTCGCTGGAAAATAATTTCGGTGATGGCGGCCGCATCATCGACTTTCATTTTCGAGTTTCGAAGGGGAAAGGCCACTGTGGTAAATTCTACTACAGATTTATTTTGAAATTATTTAAAATAATTTGAAATTTGACCCAGTATTTAATTCTTAATTTCCATTAATTAATAGTTTAAATTATTTTAGTGAAATAAATGGTAAGTAATTAATGAATTTAAACCTCTAATTTAGGTAAGAAAATTTATGCAAAGTTATAAAGGGAAATTTGAAATTTTTAACATATGAGACAAAAAGTAATATTGTTGAACATTAAATTTAATTAAAAGAAGAGATAAAACTTGTATAAGTTCTTTTGCATTTTCTTTAACATATATAACTTACCAAATATGAATAGTTGAAATGTTAAATAAGTTATCGGAATAGAATATTATACAAGTAGAAATTTTGGAAATAATGAAGTATTCAATGAATTGCTGTTAAATGAGAATTTAATGTTATAAACTTAAGTTATAATTGAAATTTTACCATAATTAAAGGTAAGTATTATAAATAGGTGATTTTAAACTTAAGTAAATAAAACGAAACTCTTTAATAAATAAGGATTGATGTGTATGGTTATAAAAATTTAGTATGATTTAAATGCTACTAGTTGAATAAAATGAAAAGTAGGTAATATAAATAAATGAATGTAAACCTTAGGTAATAAATTAATAAAATCCTTTATTTATAAGAATGGAGGTTATAAGGTTAAGAATTTAAGTGTAATTAAAAAAAGGGTTACTGTAATATAATATAATAGCATGTAAGCATTTAATAAATGATTGAATTTGAAAAGTGTATTAAATGTAATACAAATAAAAGAGACTTACATAACCTAAATAAAATAAAAATAATGGTAAGTAATAAGTAGAAATAAGGAAACAACCATTGAATGAGAAATAAAATTTGAAGTTTGTTAGAAATAAATGTAAATTATAAAAAGGAAAATTTATGTGGGTTGAATAAAAGAAAGGAAATCAAACAATTAAAGTATGTAATGAATTTATATAAGTTGAATTGATTTGTTGGTAAATCGATATTGTTTACTTTACAGTTGGCTGGGTAAGGAAATTTAAAGTTGTTGGATGAATAAATAATTTATTTTTGTCTCATCTAAGACTGTTGAGTAAATGATGCACTGGATAGTTATTTTTCATTCCGTACCATTTCAAGTTTTGAACCCGAACAACTATTTGCTTGTTTGATTGAATGGTTGTTTTGTTTTGTTGTGTATACTTTTTGTCGAAATTGATTGTTGTTAGTAGTTGAAACCATGAAATTATTTCACTTTATATAAATAGTTAACCTTTTTAGATTATATAAGTGAAATGCAGGTATGGAAGCAATTGTTACTGCTTTTGTTTCCATAAATTAAGCGTAATTTGCCCAACAAATAGGTACGTGCCCGGTTTACATTTTGTAGCGCTATTTTTATATATTTTCTCGTGTTGGGATATACTATTTTGAATATTCTATATGATACTTTGTTATATTTTGGTATTATATTTTCCCGAGCCTCTTCGTACAAAGGAGACTCTACCAAAATTTTCCATAAATTTTGGACTTAGAATTATGTTCAAAATGTTTTCCTAACTTTAATTATTTAAGTATAAAAGGATATAATGATTATAAAACGGGTATATTTTATTTAAGGTAATAAATTTAGTAAATTACTGTTTATAATTTAAAAATTTTGAATAAGATGTATTGTTATTTACTTCTTTCTTCTCCCTTCTTTTCCTTTTCGGGGACGAAAAGTTTTGAGTGGGGGAGAGTGTAACGACCCAAAAATTTCGTTAACTTAATTTGTCATATTTTCCATAATTTTTAATAAAATGAATGTTAGGAATTTGGTGTTGCCATTTGTTCTTATTAAAAGTTAACAATTTAAAATGAGATTTCCAATTCAATAAAATAATGTAAATATTGTGGTTTAAATTTTGAATGGAATATGTGAAAACAAGAGTAATTATGGAATAATATGTTATTTATTTAGAGAGTCGAATAAAAAAAAAAAAAAAATTAGCCAATTTTAATTAATGGTAATAATGCGATATAAGCTAATAAATTTGATCTCAATGCGATAACCATTTAATGAAGGTAATGAAACAGGATTTAGAAAAATGTATACTAGGTATAAATCAAATAGAAGGAAACAAACGTATATATCCAATTGATTTATGAATAAATACTTTGGATAGTAATTGAATGTACAGCAATGGTAATTTAAAACCTATTTATAGTAAGACTGCATAAGATTCAGTAAATTAAGTGGTGGAAAGATTTTTCCTAGATGTACTTTGAAGATGTGAAATTAAAGGTGAATATTAAAATTGGTTAATGTAAAATAACATTGATTAATCGTAAATGGGAATAAATTTGAAAATAAAAATTTATTTTACAAGTGGGTGAAAGTAAAGATAAGGGTTAAGAGTGTTGGAATAGGTATATTAGAATAACTATAAAGTGTAAATGTACGTATTTATAGCAACATGAATTATTGAAGGAAAATAATTGGTAAACGGGGTTTGGGCTAAGGAAATGTTATTGATTGTTTTGAAACCTTATTTATTATGGGAAAATAATTTAGCATAAGCAAAACCAATGCAAATATCTAATTTATCAGTAAAGCAATAGTAATAAATAGTAATCAATGCAAATTATGTAACAATAGAATGTGAAATTTGGGGAATAGACGCAAAGTATATATGAGTTGCTAAAAGTATGCATAATAAGTGCAAATTTAATAAATCAATGTCCTGTAGAGGTTGGAGTATGGTTAGTAATAAAAGCTTTTAAAGGAAAAACCTTTAATTTATAAATGAAAATCAATGCATTAAATCAGGTGTAACTGAATGCATGTAAATAATTTTGTAAGAATAAGTTATAAACAATTTATTTGTGCATACCCGATTTAATTGAAATAACAGAAAAGACAAGAACTTGATTTGCCTAGGTATATATATATATATTGATAAACTATAACTAAATAGAAAGATTGGTAGTAAATAGGATATAAGAAGACAAAGGCAACTAGTAAATTAATAAACGAATTCATAATTATAAGTAGTAATTAATGCATATATATTTGGCATTAGTGATAATTACAAAACTTTACCCATTTATCTAATTTATTTAATTAAATCTAAATCTATGGCAACATTGTTGTAATGATGGTTGTAAGTGAATTTGAATGTAAAAGGGTAGCAATTATTTAGGCTAACCATTTTGAGTATGTTAAGTTAAAAATGGCAATCGATTGAAATAAATCTAAATTAATTATTTTGTTTTGGTTAATGTGTTCTAGTTAATAAAGGGGAGTTTATAAGAAATGAAGCATGCACTAATGACATGTGTTATAATTCAAATGTTATTTATACCCATAAAATGTCTATTTACCGAATAGAAAGATTTTTAAATCAATAAGCGAATTTATTGAGGTTCCAATTTATAATTTTTAACGTTTAGTGTAGACTCAATACAAAATTGACTTAAATCGTGCAGTTAGCGTAGATTTGTTTTGTAATTAGAGTAGTTAATCCTATAAGATGAAGTTAATGCTAATTCTATTTATAATTGGACCATTTTTTGATATAGATTATAGAAAGCAAGATGTATAAATTTAATTAAAGTATCAACATTCAACAATTGTAATTATTGAAAATTAAAATGGAAGTTGAGGATAATAAGCTGAAACCATGAACAAATGTTAATGCATCCTTATTACTGGTAAAAGATGAGTATATAAAAGTTGGAAATCAAAAATAGGTTTTTGAAAAATTAATTTATAATTTCTAAATATATGGAAGTGGAGAAATTAACACTGCAATGGATAGACTTATCAGCTTTTAATTTACATCTAAATTTGTTTAGATCAATTTGGAAATTAATAAAATTGTGGATATATTTTGAAACGTAAACGAAACGTCTAGATTTACATTTGTATATACGTTAAAATAAAATGTAAATGATAAGGAATTTATTTATTTCCTAAATCCGTAACGTGTGTAATTAATATTATTTATCTTTTGGGACCACTTCCGTTTGCACGTTAAAATTCGTGCACACCTAATCTTTTACGATCTATCTATAAATAGACGATCAAAAAAACCCTAGCCTCCATCTTCTATCATTTGTCTGTACGTTCTTTTCTTCAACTCCTTCTCCTCCTCAAATGGATGCAAGCCTAGATCTATTTCTATTCAAATTTCAAATGAAAATTCAAGCATCTCAGAAAAATTCCAAAAAAAATATATGTTGTAGATTTCATCCATACGAATCTGCGCGCAGTCTCTGTTTTCGAAATCGATACTCGAGTCAGTGAAAATCGCGGTCAAAATCAGAAAATTCGAAACCTAAGTCAATTTGGGCGTTTTGATTTGGAGCGACTATTTGCAAATTGGTTTCTGGGTATTGGAGAGCTCGGCTAGGGAAGTCGTAATGGTGGAGGCGCGTCACCATCTGGTGGCCTGGGGCAGTCTAAAGGCACGGTCAAAGATGGGGAGGGCGTGCGTTGAAATGGGTTCATTCCCTGGACGAGCATACGTGAGTTGAGAAGAAGCTTTATGACGTGGCAAGCTTTAATTAGGTTGTTGTTTAATTTGGTTTTATTAAATTTTTGTTTCAACTCATTAAAATTGAACAACTTTTTCATACGTTAACCGTTTCGCGTGAAATTTCTTTTGTTAGGATCGTAATTAAATTCCGGATCTGATGACGCTTGTTTGGACAGATTTGGAGACCGTCGGATTTTTGAGTTTAAATTGAAGTTAAATTCGATTTAAATTCAAAAGGTGAGTGTTTTAACCCACTCACAAATTCTAAAAGTTTTTATATTTGTTAAATTTATTTTAGATATGAGTAGAATTTATTTATGATTGTTTGGCATGTTTTATTCAGCATATCGGTTAATTCGCATTTATTTTAACTATCAATTTAATTCATTTATTGCATATTAATTGACAGTTAGAATTTATTTATTTGCATATAAACTACTAGTTAAACAGTTATAAATTTAATTGAATATAAAATGTTAGTTAATAACTGTCAATTATTTCTTGTTATATTGTATATATATTGATGGTTGTTAAACTGATGATGTTTGGAATAATTTTGATTGATGATAGGTGAATGGATGTTTTATTGTATATCATTAAACTACAAGTTATCATGCATTTTCGTTTCATTCGGGATTGTGGTTTGAAATGATATACAACCGCAAAATTTTATTTTTAAATTGCGGATTGAAATGATAAATTTCCGTATCACTTGACCATAGGATAGAAAATTTTATACAGGCACCGTGGTCTATATATAAATTATTTTAAAGTGATTTCTATGGTTTGGATGGGATACGGTTTATAAAAATTTTTAATTTTGATATTTTATAAATGTTATTCTTCTATATATATACATATGAAGTTAAAATTTTTGAATTTAAGCTGTGTATAAATCTATTAAATAAAAATGGGAAAATTGAGAAATGGAATTTGATAATTCATATTATATGTTTAAGTTTGAAAAATTTTAAGGTATGATATTTATAACTGGATTTTTCCAAAATAAATTTAAAATGAATATTCTAGTATAATTTAATTGAAGAAAATATTTAATTGCTAGAAATTGGAGTTTTATTATGGATTTTTATGTAAATATTCAAGACTAAATAATAGAACATTTAATTTGGTTGAAGGAATAAATTCCCACTTTAGTTTTGAAATATTAATACTCCAAATGGATATATATATATATATATATATATATTGAAGTGGTTTTGGAACTTGAAAGTGATGTTTAAATTTTGGTTTAGACTTTAAATAAAGAAATATATTTGTAAAGCCATGGAAATTATTTTCTTTACAAAGTAACCTTAAAGTCAAACCATTTATTTTATATACCGTTGAATATCCAAATCATTCAAGTTTTAGAAGTTATGGTTTTAAAATATATGAATTTCGAAATATTATGCTTTGAAAGTATAAGTCAAACATTTCGTTTCCAGATATTTTAAATTTTAAAGCAGTATGATTTTGGAGAAGTAATATATTTGGATAAAATGATATCATATTGTTTTGGGTTTTAAGATGATATCGTATTCATAGTTTTGAAATGGAATTTTTATTCTGGTTTTAAAGTATAAACTATTTTAAATGACCGCGGTGTTATAATAACGATTGGTTGGCAAAGAGACCGGGATCGGATATGGACATACTCTCTGTCGATAACGAAAACCACTTGACTAACCGTGTACGCGGTGGAGATTCCAGAATGAAGAGGTTGGTGGCGGCGTTTCCTGTAAGGTAAATACGTGGACCCGACTCCCGTGAGTTGGCATAAGGTGGCTAAAACAGGAGCGATTGTCGGGCCAATGAGGTCATTCTTCTAATCGGACACTCCTCTTCGATATTATACTTTGACTTTGGATAGATTCAGTGTCCACTTTTATTTTTGATTTTGGGGGAGTTTGTTCGAGGTGGGCGGCAGTTGCGCGCTACGCGTTTCCGCCAGCCCGGATAGCAATTGGTATATCTACCCTGGCATTGCCTAGTTGTGCCGTGTCACCTACCATACCGAAACTTTACTAAGAGTTTTGTTTTGTACCATACCTATGGAGTGCTCTCTGACGACGCCCATTACGGGGGAGATTACGGTACTGTATAGACAATGGGAATATATTCCGTGTTAAGGACTATATGGGTAACCCCTTAACGCTATTAAAAAGTAAGTTTATTTTATAAATAGACATTATTATAATAGCGCAATATACTACATAGTAAATAGTTTAACGGACCCTTAGGAGATGTAAATCCCGAGCATCTCTTGAGTTACTATACTCATATTTATTTCTGTTAATTTTACTCACATAAGATCTTTTAGTTCTGACTCGAGTGTTTTGTCTTTTCAAATTCGCTCGGGTCAGTCCGAGCGTTTCAGGATTTGAGGATTTAGCTCTGGAGGACGAAGACAAAGATTTGTATTACTATCTACTATATTATTTCACTACACCATTTAATTCCGCTGCATTGATAGTATTGGTATGGGTAACTCTGATATTCATTGTACAAGTAAAATAAAATATTTTGTAAAACAGTTTCATGAACTGTATATTTGATTATTATATTTTATCCTTCCGCTGTGAGATTCTGTTTTGTTTTATTTCTTCTCTGTTTTTCTTATTTACCCCATAACAATCCGCCCTTCCATATGGTTTGAATCGTCATGTGTGTCGGTTTAATGTGTGCGAAAAGGCGGGATGTCACACCTAATGTGGACTTCGATATGGTTTCTTGACTAGAAACTATCATTCTCCTTGCATAGCCATATACTATGATAGAGAACTCTAGAATCAAACCAAAAATCCATATCAATATTCACCATCAAGAATCAAATGAAAAATTCTAATGCGAAATGGTGTAATTCACTTCAAACTTAACGTACTCAAATCTGGATCAAATTAATTATGCGAATAAAATAATATACGCACAACTTACATATTTATTTCAATTTGATTCATCAAAATTATACTTCAACTAAATTCATTATTAATCTCGTTGATTAATGAAAGTATCATTTCATGCTTTAATATTTGTTACACATAATTTCTCAAAATTAATTTATTCATTCTCATAATATTGCTTATATTTCTCTTCAATTTAAATTACATTCATTCCACATGTAATATTTCTCATTTAATATTACATTTATTACCAAATCATTTCATAAGGAATTTTCTTAAGTTTATAACCAAATTATAAAAAAATAATTCCTTTTTATAAGACATTGTTCAGGTTTGAAGTTATCACAACTTTATTTATAACCATTTATTATAACATCCATTTATTTCATAACAATTTACAAGACATGGTTTTATTTATAATCAATTCACATTAAATTCATACTAATTCAGAAGGTTTTGATTATCCAAAATATCCAAATATTTTGTTTCTCAATAGTTGAACTACGGTCAAAAACAACAAAATTCACAACAACAATAATTAGCCAACGTTTTTAAACTGACAAAATGCAACTAATCAACAATAAATGATAATAACTAAATATTACCATTTCATAAATCAAACACATTACAAATAACTATATTAGTTATAAAAATTTAATCCTCTGCATATCATATAATATTAGGAAAATAATTTCATTTCAAAACTTATATAAAACACTTTTATAAAACTAACAAATACACGCTCTCATATATACACTTAGACAACTCATTCTAGGGTATTACTACCCTATCTCTAATGAGTTAACCACAACAGGCTAAGGTATGTCTAAACCAATGCTCTGATACCAACTGTAACATCCCACCCTTTTGGACGATTTAAATCGACAATAAACCACACATGTCAACTAAAATCATTCAAAAGGTAAGACTATTAATGGGGTAAATAAGAAAATAATAGAAAAGAAGGAAAGATAAAACACAGAATCTCACAGCGGAATGACAAAATATAAAAATCAAATAAACAGTTATGAAGCTGTTTTACAAATAACATTTGATTATGCCTTCACAATAAAAATCAGAGTTATACATACAGCAGAAATAAATAAATAATGTAGTGGAACACATGATGTAGTGGAATAATTAATAATAAATAGTAGACTCGTCTCCATCTTCATCCTCCAAAATATAATGGTCTTCAACGCACTAAAAAAGCTCAGACTGACCCGAGCGTAATAAAAAGACAAAACACTCGAGTCAGGACTAAAAGATCTTATGTAAGTCAAATCAAAATAAGTAGAACAGAAATATTACTATAATGGATTCAGAGATGTATAACAGGAATTTCATCTCCTATCAAGTGTACAATGTGGATTTAATTATTTAAAAGATTTCAAACGATTCAAAAATACCAATCTTAATCATTTCAATTAAAATAGATCCGAATTTTAAATTTTATATTTAAATCTTTCAAATAATTCAATTCTAATAAATAATCCAAATTAAAGAAATTACACGGTTATATGTCATTTCAACCAGTATCCAAATCAAAATTTCCAAATCAATGGAAACCCCTCGAGTTATCATTTCAATCCATAGTGGTAACAAAGATATATACATAAATAAACATCCAATCATCCAAAATGACAACCAATAACATCCATCACAATCCAACATCCAAATCAGCCAATAAATCACAACAATCAATTGATTATCATTATCAGGTGTATAACTTGCAATTTATATTCATTATTAAATAAATGGCAAATTCAATTCAATAAAAATTTAAATTTAACTTAAATGACAATCTAATAATACCAAAAGCAATTAATAAATTTCTAATCACATTATAAATTTAATTTAACTAGCATAAGATAATCTAGTATTCATGAGTGGGTCAAAACACTCACCACTGATATTTAGAACGTAAAAATCCAAACAAAGATGCCTTTTCCACTAGTCTCCAAACTCAGCCAAACCTATTTTATGTTATTAGGAATTCCAATACGAGTCCAAGGGAAGAAACTACGCATGTATCAAAGCTCGTACGAGGAAGATATTCAGGTTATAAGGATATAAAATAAAATAAAAATACATACATATTTAATTCTTAATAACTCACGTTTTCAAATTTGATGTACCCAAAACAAAGGCAAGAAGTGGAAAGCCAAAACCATTAAGGCTAATTCTCATTGTTCAATTTTTTTGAAGGCTTCTTGCAAAAGAAGGCAAGGCGATGAGGAAAGGTACGGATGTGGTTAAGGAAGAAATGGATGCTCACACTTTTTTATTCTTTTCTTTTTCTAAACCTAGCTTCAGTAAAATGAATTGGCAGCAATTAAGTATAGGTATAAAGCTATGTTGACATTGAGACTTTGAGGGAAACAAATAGAGGTCTGATGTTTGAAAAATAAGAAATTTCTAGGGAAAGAATGATATATGATATAAAACAAAAGAAGAAAGGGAAGTGACAAATGAAATATGTATGGAAGGGACAAATAAAACAAAACTGTATGATCTAAGTAGATGCTTTGGGAAATAAATAAACAAAACCGAAGAATAAGAAAGGATATAAATTACGTTTCAATTACATCAAAGAATTGCAATAAAACCAAATGTGGAAATGGTGGCAGGTGTATTGAATAATAAGGAAATGAAGGGACCACTTAGGATCTAGTTAATTGCATGATCCGCTCAATTAAATGTATTATCACTGAATATACCCTTTTTCACACTCGTTTACACATAATTAACATATAGTAAATAAATTTGAATACAATAACCAGTGTAACGTTACAAAAAAATAAAAGATGATCTAGAACTCAAATTCAAGTTTTTTTTTGTTTCAAAATAATGTTTTTCTCATAGGGGAATTGCACAACCAAAAAAGTAAATTAAATTTAAACTTAAAGATTAGTGTTAAAATCACTTATATACAGCCTCAAATGTATACTTAATGACTGTAAAATATTGTTTTAAAATTCATTTTTTTCTTCTTTATATAGAATTATTTTTAACTTAAAAATGAAAATGTTCGTTTTATTTTCATTAAAATGTTCTTTTTATTTTTTTTACAATAATGTACGTTTCTTTCGTTAAATCCAAAAATTAATATTAATGTTTCTTTTTTTTTTAAATTGATAGATCCCAAATTGACATAATTGTAATTAATTTCAAAATTACACTTATAACGGATTATAACAAACGTACATTTCTTTCATTAAACGCCATTAATTTCAAATAAATTCTCTTTCCCTTTTATTAGAAGATTCCAAGTCAAATTAACAGCAATAAATTCATTAATTAATTTAAATTCCAGCATATACTTATTTTGTTTTGTTTTAATCTTATTATTCAATCAATTATCATATTATATATATACTTAACGTTGGTTTAGCATTTCATTACCTCAATCTTCTATATTTATCACTTTGGTTCATATTAACTATAGTAGGTAATTAGATTAACTGCAATTGATTTTCAATTTAATTTCAATGGATTAAATAAATAGGTGATGAATGACAAATGTTACCTTTTACTTACTTAATCGCATTTACAAGATTATTATTAACAACAAATGCTATGACTACTTACACAATCTTGATTATACTCAATTTTCCATTAATTTCATATAATTTCCTCTTTTGTATAACATTTAATTCATTTCCTTATTTCAACTTATCATCAAATAACGTTACAATTATTTTAATCACTAACATACAATTCCAACATTAAACCCAACATTCGATTGCCTTAATTCAATTAATTACCCATTTAATATTAAAACGATAAATTAATGAGAAAATAGTTAATACAATCGTTTATAATAATAATTCATACCCCTTATCTTATTCTTTACAACCAAGGGTTATAATTTGCTTACCCAAAAAGGTTTTATATTCAATATTAACCTATTTCAATTAACTACATACAAGTTCACCATCTATATCATTTAATTTATTTCATTATTTACAATCATAACCAAGTCAACCTACAATGTATTTCAATTAGTTTGAAATTACTTTAAATATTTATCAGTAGCTTTCAGACAACACCACTGATTTCATATTCAATATTAGCTAATTCTAATTGATTACATATAATTACAACGTTCAATGTATTTCCTTATTTTTAGTTATAACTAATTATAACCTTAAAGTCACTTCAATTAATTGGAAATTAGATTAAAATAGTTAGCAATTACCTTATATTAACATTACTAACATTACATTCTAGTTATTCTTCTCCTTGTAACATCAATTTTTTTTGTTTTATTTCAATATAAAATTATAAAATATTATTTAATTAATAATTTAATAATCGAAAATTATGGGTCGTTACAATAAATCTGAAATTAAATTGTACTGTGAAATTGTTGTATAAATTATAATTACAGAATTTAATTATGAATGGATTAAATTGGGTTTTTACGAAATAAAATAAATTGTTAATAATAGAATTTCAAAGCATAAAATGTGAAATCTGATTTGGATGGAAAATGTAAAGTTGGTAAAATTGGGATTTGAAATACAGTGAAAATTTACCGATCGACAACTGTAAAGCATAGATTTCTGGAAATGAATTCTATGGAAACTACAATTTCGTTAAAAATAACGATGGGTTATTTTAATAATGAATAGTGTTATCCAGAAAATTAAAATATGTTAAAATGAAGCTTCCGACTTTAAATTAACAGTTTTAAATGTAAATAGAATATTTTGAAATGCCGTTTTTCATTGGGATTTTATTTAAGTAAAATTTAAATATGGTTTTTCATTGAAAAATTCTCCAAATTTATTTTATTTAAAAATGATTTAACACCTATATTTCAAAAATAAATTTCCGAATATGGGAAATTGAGTTTGAACTTCGGATGAAGATATGGATTAGTATGGAATTGGGAATTTATGTTGTAAACATAAATTGAATTGAAACAAATCGGTTGGATTTATATGAAGGATACTTTGGGATGTTTGAACGGGAAAGTGTTTTGCCGGGAAAAAAACCAAGTTAGTGTTTTGAAGGATTTATTTAATTAAAAGTTAAAGTTTAAATTGCTTAAAGAGTATTTTATTTAGAAATGGTTATTTTAAAGAAGAAATTAATAAACTTTGTTTTATAATTATTTGTTTTAAGTTATTGGTAAAGGTTAGTATTATTCTTTTAAACTCCACTTTTAACTTTAGTAAACAAAACCCTTATTTAAATCCAGTTTATGTCTATTAAATAATGCTATTTAAAATCGTTTTGAAATTATATTTTTAGTAAATAAATAGAAGTAATTTTCATATTTTAAAGTATATTTCAGTATAAAGTATTTTAACTATTTTTTTTAAACACAAAATGTTTAAGCTTGGTCTTTCCAATGGGAATAAATGGTAATGGGATTTACAGTGAAAAGGAAGAATTTTTGGGAATTTTTCAAAATGAGTTTTGAAATGTGGAAATATATCTTTTAAATATATTGGAGGGAAATAAATAATATGAGATTATTTATTTGTGTGATTGGATGTTTGTGAACATTAATTGATAGTCAAATCACCGACTATTAATATTGGACAAATGCGTTGATCGTTTCGAAAAAACCGGGATCGAGATTTATTTCTCGAAAATCACTTCGATCCGGTTTGTGCGTTGCGTGAAAACGTGTTCGAAGTCGAAGATGGAGCAGTAAAGTGCAAGGGCTAGTCGCTACTAATCCTGAGGATATTTACCAAAATAGATGTAGTAGGAATAGTGCCTTCGGTTCCGTTCGAACCCGGGATGGACTTGTATGGACGAATGCTTTCGGAACATCGTCAGGATGGCGATGGGCATTCTAAGTGAAACGTTCTAAAAGATAACGCTTAGCCTCATGCCTCATCAAATGGGAATGACTGAAAATCAGGGGATATGCAGCAAGGCTTCGTGGGTAGCCCCCACTGGAGAGTAAGGTAATCCCTGTCTAGATGTCCCTTTTATTCCGGCTTAGTGGTGCGGTTGTTGATCCCAACCGTGGGGTGATCTTATTCGGAACTGTCCAGTAAGGGATGGGTCCGGCCTTGTGTTGCAGGGGATCGGGAGTGGTCCTCGGTACGGTGATCTAGGCCCCGTACTGTGACAGGTGGTACCCCTAGTACCTAGTCATTGTTGGAAATCCATTCTCCCTACGAGCCTTATACGAGTTTTGTTTGTATTACATACTTTTGTGGCTAGTAGCTGGAATTTAATAGATGTAACAATTTCGGCTATTTTATAAGTATTTGTAAATAGACCCTATTATAATATCAGAGGATTTCTATAAAAAGTGTTTTAGTTATCGTAAGGTAAAAACCAGACATGTTTATTTGTGGTGTGGTCCTACGAGATGCTTTTGTTTTCAAAGGATTTTTGAAAACTTTAATAATCAGTTTTGATGCATTATTATCAGCTGGTATTCCGGACTGACTCGAGTGTTATTTCATTATAATGCTCGGGTCAGACCGAGTATTGTTTGTTCAGGATAGGTTGCTATGGAGCAAGAGAGGAGCTGGAGTCCGTGACGTATTATCTATACTTATATATATTCCGCTACTGCGATCGTATGGTATGTCTGATTGGTATTGGTTGATGTATGAGATACTTTGATGATGTGATGTATAAAACTGGTATAGATTTTATTTTGTGTAAAGATCTATTATTTACTATTATATTTTACTCCGCTGCGACTGTGAGTTTCTGACATTGTTTAGCTTCTTCTTCTTCTATCTCTTCTTCTTTAATCCCTAATGGTTCGTATTTCTGTTCCGCTTGAGTTAATTGATGTAGGATAGTGTTGACTCAAGGGGTGCGGATTTGCGGGCTGTTACAATTACATACTACTTCATTTATTTGTATAACATTTAAATTATCGATTACTCTTTTAATCCAATTAACAATTATTGCACGTAATATTACAATTAATTTACATTCTATAACCAATTATAACTTTTTAATCATTTTAATTAATGGGAATTAATATTTAAAGTAATTATCAATTACATTAAATTAATATTATTACATTTCATTCCAGTTATATTCTTACTATTAAATCACAAACTTTTTTTCTTCCAACATTAAGTCACAAAACCTTATTAAATTAACTAATTTTAATTATCGAAAATTATGGGTCATTACAATACTTGAAAATAATGATCATATCATCATACTTCATACCTTGATAGTTTAACATATACGACAAGTTAGATCATAATGTACCAATAATTATCCGATTCTCTTAAACACCCTTATTTTCTAAGTAATAATCTTTGTAATTTGACAATTATATATACATAATATTATATGTTCATATTTTTTAGGAACTTGTAGATAAGGAGGAGGAGAAGCAAAAAATTAGAAGCTAGCGGTGATGGCATAACTTAAATTACAATGGTCCTTAAAATGGATTACAAACTTTGTAAGTTTTTAGATGTGTGATATGGTTGGTGTTTTGCCTTTGGAATATTTAAGCATCTATATAATCATTTAACATATACCTTCCTTAAAGTTGGTATAATTATCAATGGTGCAATGAATTACCAGTAAATTGAAAAAAGATTTTCAGTACCATTTACACCCTATTGCCAGATTATAATTTATCCAGATATTCCAATAAATCAAGATACAATATCTGATATGACTGGTGCACTAAGACATCAAAGACAACATAAAGACACAGTCTAAATCTAGTTATAATCATTTTTTTTGATTGCATCCAACAACAATGGAAAAAGGAATATTTTCTTTTTATTAATAATATCTTTACAACGACAAATCCAAAATTCATAGTGTTTACCTTGGTTCTATATAGCATAAGGTAAAATGGAAAATAACTTTTGTTATGCTTAACTAGCTATAACGAGACAACAAGCTAACAAATTATTAAAGGATAAAGAACAAAACCTACGCTCTAACAAAATTACATCAAACAAATTAGAAGCTGTTTCTATAGCTTATACTTTATCTTAGCAATATAAATCAAGATATACTCCAAGCTTTACAGAAGAATGAGGAAAAAATCACCAAGCTTCAATGATAACAACCCCTACCTTATTCTCCATTCATAACTACCCAGTTCTACGTCATTGGTCTCATTGTGGTTCTACTTCTTCGATGGAACAAAAAGAAAAAGGTAATCTATTAGTAGTACCTACAACCAAGGATAGAAGATAAAAGGGAAAATAAAATAAGATTCAAGAGTACCTAATAGCAAAGAAAAATCGATAATATCAGGACTAAAGAGATTTTGATATCAAAATACATGCTAGATTGAAACCATACAAAACAGATAAGTAAAAGGAAAAAGGTAATTTGTTAGTACCTGCAACCAAGGAGAAAATGGCGAGAGCAATTTTTTCCCTTTTTTTTGCAAACAATGATTGAGAAGGGGAAGGGATGCATAGAAACTCTGGGTTGCAAAAGAGGAAGAAAATCCACGATAAGTTCCTGATTTGACTAATGTTTTAGTGAATAATTGGTTTAATCTTGATTTAATTTTGAAGATGAAATTCATCAATATTTTTTTGAAATTTTATGGCAAAATTAAAAGCAGGGGTGACGAAAGAGAAGGAGGGAATATAATGATGGTGAGATGTATTCTTCAGCCTTTATTTCACCTACCTCCATGACATCATATAGCTTTTAAATGTTAATTTGTTTTTGCCTTAGTTATGTTAATCCAAACACAATCTCAAAGCTCCGTTCGACCCTTTCCCTTTTTCTAGTAAATCCTTGGTTGGTGAACTAATTCAACCCTTTCCCTAGGTTCCTTCCTGCGAGTTGCGTGAACGACAGGACGAGCATTGTGTACTAGGTCGATTCTGAATTCTATTTCTCGATGTGGAGATAGAGATTTCACTTCTTCAAACACATCTGGAAAATCTCTAACAATGGTGTATGGACTCCAGACTGGGTTTGGGATAACCCAAATTATACATCAACCCTTCTCTTTTAGGACTAGAGTCCTCACAAGAAATCTCAATGAAATCTCCAAATTCGGTTTTGATTGAAATCAATAGATTATTGCAATCCAATTTGGCTTCATATTTTGCTAGCCAAGCCATTCCGAGTAAGACTTCAAACTCGTTAAAATCAAGGACAAAGAGACCAATAGGGAATTGGTGACAAGAATATGAGATAGGAACGTCTCTACATCGAAGACAGAAGTTCGCGGGATCTCCAACTGGATTCTTTACGTATATAGGCTCATCAACAAAATTAGGTTCAAGATTCAATTCATTAATAGCTTGCTAATAGATAAAACTGTGTGTAGCGCCCGTGTCAAATAGAACTCTAACAATGCTATCATAAATAGTGAGATTACCTTCCAGATCTCCTTTCCCTTTTTCTGCTTTGGAAGACGCGGGTTGTCTTTGACTGTGTACACCTTGGATGTCTAAACTTGCTTCATGACTGGGCAGTCTTTAAATTCATATCCCAATTTCTAACAATAATAACATTTCCTGGCCTTTGCTTGAACGAATTGATCACTTTCTGGCTTCTTGCAGCTGTTTGAGTAGTGGCCTTTTTCTAGATAATTGAAGCAAGTGACATTCTCCGCTATGCTTCCCTGATTGCTCTTCTTTTTCTCCTTACTATGCCATGGTTTCTTGCCTCTAAATTTCCTCTTCTTCCAATTTTTATTGCACGAACAACACTTTAATGATTGCCTCCAAATCATATTGCTTGCTTTGATTCATTACCACAACATACTGTATGCTCAAACAACACTTTAATTAGTTTTTAGAATTCAATATCGAAAGAGAATAAAGGTAAAGATGTTGAATTTAGCATGGTTTCATTCTGTAAACCAGGGACTTAAAGGAACAGAAGAACATAAAAGAAAATCCTGATCTTAACATTCCAGGCAAAAGAAAACACATGCACACAAATTTGTTCACATAGAAAGGTCTTTAACATCATTCAGGCATTCATACAGCAACAAATGATTGAATAGATCAGAGGTTTACTCACATTTGTTTTCCTGAAGACAGAAAGCCTCTGATAGTTTTCAAAAGAAGGATACAGCGCGGATTTCCTACTTTAATTTTTGAAGCTCAGATCAGTAACTTGCAAGTACAGATCTTTGATTACTCTTTGTTGTATTTATTCACTTAATTCATCAAATACAAACGATCTTAAATTTACATGCAGTTTGGATTTTTTAAATACAACATAGAAAGCCTTTTTTCCTGCTACTTGAAGTCCAGAAATAGGTTTAGTTTTTGATCTTAATTTCCTCTTACAACTGATTAATATAATTGTTTAAATCTTTTCTTTATTGCTGATTAACAACTTCAAATTCAAATTTTAAAAAGAAATTTACTTGCCTTAAATTTTTCCAGAGAATTACTGCACTATTTCCTGGCCAAAAACTGAAGCTCTGTTTCATACATCTGCATTTTTTTGAATTTGTTTACGTTAAGACTTGATTTTGAAATCATAAATTTATTAAACTATAAAGTATAGAATTTTACCTGAGAGATGGAATGTAACACTAAAGCTTGATGTTTAAGAAGATTCTCAGATTTTTCTCAACTTTGTATTAAAAGAAAGTTGGCGGTTTTCTTTCTGATTTTTTTTCTTTTTTTTCTTTAGGTGTTGGAGTTTGAAATGCTCAATCTTTTGTTATTGTACTTTTAGAGATTTGGGAGGCTAAATAATTTGAAAATGGAAGCTGAATTTTTTTTTGTAATTTTTAGATCTTATTATTATATTCAATCAATCATATTGAATGTTATTTGTAAAAAATAATCATGAGATCTCAATGCATATTAATTTCTTTACTCCATCTCCTTTATCATTTTTAATTTTTCAAACACAAAAGAATTTTTAAATAAATCTTATATTATATTTACTTTATAAATAAATATACCCCTTATTCATTAGCATATACATATATACAATGTTAAAAGAAGAATTGCTTTAACCAATATTCGCATCATATAAATTACGCCTTAATGATTTTATAAGCCAATTTCTTTTAAAACATTATTTTAAATTTAAATTCAAATCCCAATTCACTTGAATTATAACCATTTATGTCAATTTATATATTCACATAAATCTTGAACAATTTAAATTCAATTTCTATATATATTCAATTCTACTCATATATGCAATATACATATATGTATATAATTTTGAATTCAAATGACTTTTTAAAACATTCATTATTTCAAAATTTTAAACTCAAAAGAAATTGGAATTTATTCATATATGATTATCACTTATTTTATTTTTTGAGATTTTCAATTTATTTTCAAATTAAATTACAAATGTATAAAATATATTATTAATTTTAATTGATAAATTATTGGGATGTTACAGAACTTGTAGACAAGGAGGAAGAGAAGCAAAAAATTAGAAGCTAGCGGTGATGGCATAACTTAAATTACAATGGTCCTTAAAATGGATTATAAGCTTTGTAAGGTTTTAGATGTGTGATACGGTTGGTGTTTTGTCTTTGGAATACTTAAGCATCTATATAATCATTTAACATATACATTCTTTAAAGTTGATATAATTATCAATGGTGCAATGAATTCCTAGTAAATTTAAAAAAGATTTTCAGTACCATTTACACCTTATTGCCAGATTATACATTATCCAGATATTCCAATAATTCAAGATACAATATCTGATATGACTGGTGCACTAAGACATCAAAGAAAACATAAAGACACAGTCCAAATCTAGTTATAATCATTTTCCGTTGATTACATCCAACAACAATGGAAAGAGGAATATTTTCTTTTTATTAAATAATATCTTTACAACGACAAATCCAAAATTCATAGTGTTTACCATGGTGCTATATAGCATAAGGTAAAATGGCAAATAACTTCTGTTATGCTTAACTAGCTATACCGAGACAACAAGTTAACAAATTTATTTAAGGATAAAGAACAATACCTAAGCTCTAACAAAATTACATCAAACAAATTAGAAGCTGTTTCTATAGCTTCTACTTCATCTTAGCCATATAAATCAAGAAATACTCCAAGCTTTGCAGAAGAGTGAGGAAAAAATCACCAAGCTTCAATGATAACAACCCCCACCTTCTTCTCCATTCATAACTACCCAGTTCTACGGCATTGGTCTCCTTGTGGTTCTACTTCTTCGACGAAATAAAAATAAAAAGGTAATCGGTTAGTAGTACCTACAACGAAGGATAGAAGATAAAAGGGGAAAAGAATAAAATTCAAGAGCACCTAATAGCAAAGGCAAGTCGATAATATCAGGACTAAAGAGATTTCGATATCAAAAAACATACTAGATTGAAACCATACAAACAGATAAGTAAAAGAAAATAATTGTTAGTTCCTGCAACCAAGGAGAAAATGGTGAGAGCAATTTTTGCGCTTGTTTTTGCAAACAATGATTGAGAAGGGGAAGGGATGCGTAGAAACTCTGGGTTGTAAAAGAGGAAGAAAATCCACGATAAGTTCCTGATTTGATTCATGTTTTAGTGAATAATTGGTTTAATCCTGATTTAATTTTCAAGATGAAATTCATCTTAATTTTTTGAAATTTTAAGGCAAAATTAAAAGCAGGAGCGACGAAAGAGAAGGAGGGAATATAATGAAGTTGAGATGTATTCTTCCGCCTTTATTTCACCTACCTCTATGACATTATATAGCGTTTAAATGTTAATTTGTTTTTGCCCTAGTTATATTAAATAGCATTCATTAAAAATATGCTATTTTTGAATATTGTTAATTGTTATTAAAAATGGTTTTTCTTGTACCGAATGTAGGGCTGCTTGTCACTAACCTTCGGGGGAAATTTCCTATATCATATATATGTGGTAATAATATCTTCATTTGATCTTTGATGTGAGGGTTGCTCGCTACTAATCCTAGGGATGACTCCTGATAGGATGTAGTAGGAGAGTTCCTTTGCTTTGTCATGTTCCTGGACAACTTGTATGGACAAAAGTCCTACACTTCATTTCTAACATATACATACATTGATTTTTACAAACGTAGATCTGTCTGATGGTGTAGGAAGTAGCTCTCTTACACTTAACATTCTTCTCTCATATGTACGAGCTCAAAGGTTGTACATTTGTGGAAATCAATAGTGTGTGATGGAATTGGAAATATGGCATTTAAAGTGGAATGTGCTATGTGAAAGGTAATTGTTACCTTGGGCCTCATTGCATGGAAATTAGATAAACAAGACATATCGTAAGGCTATAGGGTTCGCAAGCATTAGGGTACGGTCACCACCTTTCTTGATTGCTCTCTATATGTCGAGTATGTTGTGTATTGTAATGACCCAGAATTTCATTGCTTTGATTTGTGAATATTTAAGTAATTTTAATTATTCAACATATATATTTTATAATGAAAATAAAACACTTTTAATAATAAATAATAATCATGATATAGTTTTTAAAACTTGTTTACATAAATATATATTTTGATGGAAAATGGAAAATGTGACCGAAAACCATTTTTCGAATTTCGACGTTTCATCGTGAAATATTTGTTGGAAATGTTGTGCACACTTTCTTAAATATATGCATGCATAGACCAATTATATAATGTGGTTTGAGATAGTATAATAAGTGCTAATTAAGTTAAGATAATCATGATGTGACACTTTGTCAACTAAATTAAAAACTGAATAGAAATTTGTCACTTCAAGGGGAATGATGTGACATATTAGCAACATAAGGTAGACAATAGTACATAAATAAGTCTTTTGATGTTGGGCATGTAGGGTATGGAGGGGACAAGGGTGGTGATGTGTCACTGAGTTTTTGGAGGACATGTACCCTAAGGGCTTTTTATTAATATAGGTTTTCACTTTATATATATATATATATATATATATATATATATATATATATATATATATATATACGAATTCCTAATTTCTTTTCCTCCTTATTTCAGTTTTATTTTCAATTCCAAAGTTTCATCCACTTCCTCATGCTTTCCAAACAATTTTATTGGCTTCCTTCGAGTTTTCAATAACTTTAAAAATAAAAAATTCATTTGTTTAAAATGTTTTCAAAACTTGTTAATTTCTTCCATTTTACCCAAAATGGTTTCGGCCATAACTTCTTAAAAGTGCTCCAAAACCAGATTTTATTTTTTTCAAACCATGTATATTTTCAGTGGCTACAAGTTTTTAGTTTACCACTTTTTTTTATATCGAGCTTAGATGCAACATAAATTTGTAACGAAGGGGATTTTCGACCCTCAAAAATCGACACTAATACGTCCACTATATTTCATGCCAAGAAATTGGATGCCCGAAAACCCGATTGTAAGAGAAAGAAGAAGAAAGAAGATAAGTGTAATTACCCGCAAATTCGTACCCATTTGAGTCGATAATATTCTTCATCGGTTCAACTCAATTTGGATGGAAATACGAACCATTAAGGTTAAAGAAGAAAGAGTTAGAAGGAGAAAAGAAGACAACAACATAGAATCTCACAATCGCAGCGGAACAATATATAATAGATAACACTGATCTGTACACAAAAAGAATTATTAATTTTTTATACATTACATCATTAGAGTACAACACCAAACAATAACACAATATTAGACAATTATATAACTTGTCCAAACAAAAGCTTACTATGAAGCTTACCATACACAGCGAAATATAAGTCAGATACATGATATACGTCTCGTCATCCAGCTTTTCTCCTAAACTCTATAGCATCCTGTCCTGAATCTATAATACTCAGTCTAAACCGAGCACTATGATAAAATAACACCTAAGCATGTCTAGAAAACTACCGTGAGAAAACACACTCAATTGAATTAATAAAATTTTCAAAATCCTTTGAAATCAAAGGTATCTCATAAGACCATGCCATAAATAAACATGTCGGGTATTTTACCTTATGAAACCAAAACATTTTTATCAAATCCATCTGATATTATAATAGTGTTATAGAAAGTAAAAAGAATCTAGCTGAAATGCTTGCATCTCACATTCCAGCAATAGTTGGGCACAATCAAAACTGTACGGGCGCTTACTGGAGATTGGATTCCATAAAATGCTAGGGATACTGGGGTTGTAAAGGCCCGTAGATCCGTACCCCTTTTGAGCTAGCAAATCCCACAACAATTCAACCCAAAATGGAACAAATGTGCCATTCTTCGGGTTTAAAGAAGAAAGTGGTAGAAAAAAGAAGAAAATAAAAGAAGAACGGAAACAATAACAAGATCTCACATTTCACAGTGTAACAACATATAATAGATAAATGAATAACCTTTAAACAAAAATACTATATCAGTTTATATATAACATTCAACAGAGTTTACAACAACACAATACAGACACTTGCAGTCTTTATAACTTGACCATTTAAAAACAGATTTGCACTAACCATACGCCACAGACACTACATAGTAAAGAGATATGTCTCGCATCCAGTTTCAACTCCTGATCACTAAGGCAACTCTTTTCTGACTTCGCTCCAGAATAATGCCAAACTGACTCTAAGCTGCCCGTGTGGAAAATTATGGACACCCAGAGATTAGAAAGGGAACAATAAACTCCAGGTCAGTCATGGGACTAGTGTGAGATCTTAAAACAATTATTCTTTTACCAAAGAAAACAAAAGAATTTAAAAGAAATCCGTAATGCTTTTGGGAAAATGAAACTACCATAAGGCCTCCCGGCACACACACAATGCAATCGCACACTTGAGGGAGATTTCTCCTTGTGATAGTCAAATATGCTTAATACGCAAAATCTTCTTTAATATTATTATTAGTGGAAAAACATTTGTAAGTATAATACTAATCTTAGCTAGCATATGTATCATTATAGTATGCCTACTATAGCTACCATATTAGATGGCAGGTTCTACAACTAAAACCGTACAAGGAGCGCATTGGTAATTGGATTTCCAACAATGGTTAGGCCGAGGAACTTCCTGGGCCAAATGGGTACGCTTCTGGAGGGACTCCCCGAGAACCTAACCGGATCTCTGCCAACACAAGGCTGGATTACTTATGCAAAAATAGGTAACTACTACACGAGTATGCTATCCCCCGGTTGTAAACAACCTTTATCCGAGGATCCTCAAAACTAACAACCACAAAGTAATAAATTTGCAGCAACAACACAGGTTAAGTATCTGGGCTCCATACCATGATACCACCTCTATGCAGAAGGAAATGAACATACCCTAAGGGGCGCTACCCCCTATAACCTTGCTGCATCCTTCCTGTTTTGACCATTCCGGGGTGTGAGGTCCGACGAAGTCTCGTCCACAAAGCTACGCTTTTCACAAAAGCCATGCTTCGATCAACAAATGATCAACAGCACTTCGTATGCCACATTACCAAATTGGGAATGTATCACTGGTAACCATAAACTACATAACTTCTAAGCTCGTACGTCTCAGAGTAGGGTGTTAAGCTAAGAGAATAAATTCTCTGCGACCAACAGAAAAGTAATTGTTAGAAACCAGCTTTACGTCTCAAAGTGTAACGTTAGACACACATCCGTACAAGTCTGTTCCAGGATCGAACGAACCGAAGGCATTTCCAATGAAGACCTTGCAAATTCGAATATTCACTAATCACGTCCGGAATCCCCAGCACAAAGGGTGATAAAATCTCTATACTGGAGCAACCCGGTGTAGAAACATTTGGCAGGTAATCCTTTTGCTTTCGAAAATACCCGGTCTTCAACACCATCGTGAAATGCAATCCCATTTCATCGTATCGTTATTCGGAATGGGTTTTATGACACAAGGTCCTCTCCCGGCTAATCCGAACAACGAGCGCTTATTTTAAAAAATAGTGTTACATTCAGATTCAAACAAATCACATCAATTTCCACTTTGATCTTTTAAACAAAAGTCCCATCACAATCACAAAGGTTCGACGTGGGTTTCGAGTATCCATTTGGAATTCCACTCCCGGTCGCATCGAAATTCAATTGACGATTAAAGGCCAATATGATAGTCGGTTATTTAGCTATCAATCAATAATTCACAACAATCACCAATTTTCAAATAATTTTCCCCAATTATTTATTATCAACATATCTTCGCAAGATATAATTTTAACACTTCAACCATTTGAAAACAACTATCAAATCAATTTCTTTACGCGGAGTATATTCCCAAATACTTGTTCGTTTCCATTGAAAATCTGCCTAGTCCAAATACTTTTCAAAAATTTAAATCACTTATCCAAAAACATGTATTTGGAAACATCTACAATAAGAACCACTTCGAAAAACTTATTTGAAATATTAGTTATGAAATCTTATATCAATATCATATATAAAAAAACTTAAAGTCCAAACTAATTTAAAAATAAAAATAGTACATAGATTATAAGTATTCAAATAACTATTTTCTAAATCAAATATCAATTTAATCTTTAAAATAATCCCTTCTATACTTATTTAAATAAATCTTTACTTTAAAGATTTAAAACATTTCCTGTAAATAATTTCTCCAACAATATTCTTTTGAAACCAAACTAGAACTTTTAATTTTATTTCAAAGGCTATTTTAAAAATATACGCGACTTCCCAGGGAAAGTACACCTTCCATTCTAAATGGTTCATTTAAATCAATTTATAAATCTTTCTGGATTTATTTTAAATTTACGTCCCTAATCTGTAAATTCCTTTCCAACTTCTAAAATAAAACAATATTTATTTTTTAAAAAAATTTCTCTTTCTTCTATAGAATTCCCATTATGGATTTAAATTTTAAATAACCATTAATTTACAATATTAAAATCGATTCCCAAGTATTCACTTTTACCACCAAATCAATTTTCAAATTAATTTCTAAATTATTTCAATTACCAATTTCAAATTCAAATTGATTTCTAAATTATTTCAAACAACAAATAAATTTTCATATCAATTTCCCAAAGGTTTACTTTTTAACACCAAAGTAATTTAAAATCGATTTCCCGATTTATTTCCAAAACACCAAACGAAATTTCCAAATCAATTTCTAAGATTTATTTTAACTCCAAATTAATTCCCAAATCGATTTCTAAAATTAATTTCAACTCCAAATTAAATTCCAAATTTAATTTCTAAATTTATTTCCTTTTGAAATAAATTCCTTGATCTCTTTAAAATATTTAAAATACGTATCTTAAATAAATTCTTCAACTATTAAACAATGGTCAGGCTAAGGAACTTCCTGGGCCAAATGGGTACGCCTCTGGAGGGACGCCCCGAGAACCAACCGGATCTCTGCCAACACAAGGCCGGGTTACCTCTGCAAAAATAAGTAACCACTACACAAGTATGCCATCCCTCGGTTGTAAACAACCTTTATCCGAGGATCCTCAAAACCAACAACCACAAAGCAATAAATTTGCAGCAACAACATAGGTTAAGTATCTGGGCTCCATACCATGATACCACCACTATCCACAAGGAAATGAACATACCCTAAGGGGCGTTACCCCCTATAACCTTGCTGCATCCTTCATGTTTCGACCATTACGGGGTGTGAGGTCCGACGAAGTCTGTAACGGCCCAAAATTTCTGTCATTTGAAATTCGTATATTTAATTGATTTTAAATATTAACAAGTAAAATTTGTAAGTCAAATAAATTTTATTTCGAATATCTAGATTTAATTGGAAAATTAAATCGATAATTTAATATTTGAAATTACAAAAATAATTGGAAATTGGGTTTAATGTGATTAAAATTGATTTGTAAAGTTGTATTAAATCATATTCGAGTTAGAATGATGTTATAGAAGTTTTAAAGATGAATGAAAAGTTGATTTGTGGAAATTGAATATTTTAATATTTAATTGACGAGTAAAAATAGCCATTTTTCAAACGACCTTGGATTTTGATGAAACCAGTTTCATCGGATCCATAATGTTAAATTATTGTATGGTTTCAAATTTCATGTCAATCGGACCTACGGTATGTCTGGGGCAAGCTAAAACGCGTAGAAATCGGTTTGAATGAATTTTAAATTTAAATTAGTCGATTTGAAAACTTATTTTCAAATATGATCGAATTGGCTCTCGACATATATTCCTTCACTTTCATAAAGTTGGAAAACTTTGGTTGTTTCATTGAGTAATTCCAATGCTAATGGGACTATCTCTCTGGAAACTGTTCGAAGTAGTCTTTTGAATGAGGAGCTTAGAAGAAAAGGGTAAGGTATGAAATCAATTCAAAGTGAGTCTATGGTGCCCAGGGACCTGAAGAAAGATACAATTTGGAAGAAGAAGGATGCTAATGGTAAAGGTGTTATCACTTGTCATTATTGTAATAAGAAAGGTCGCATACGCAGCAAGTGTTATGCTTATAAAAGAGATCAGAAAAAGGTTGCGCATGGTGATACTAGTAGTGATGCACATGCAGGTTTTGCTGAAGGTACCGATAGTGATGCTTCTTGTGGAATAGGAGTAAAACATTATAAACGCCAGGCCGCACACTTCGTTTGGAGTTCGGAAAAAATTCGGGTGAATAATGTCGTGTAATTTTTCTATAAAAGGACCTTATTTCTTTTCTTTTGCAAAACCTAACAAGAACTAGGTCACGGCCGCCACCATCAGATTTAATGGCCGAAACCCTTCCTTCTTCTTCCTCGATTCTCTCTTAATCTACAAAGTAATTTCAAAAACGTTCAACTACAACATCGAAGAGGGCATCGAGCACTACAATTTCAACGGCTATGATCGAAAAATACGCATTGGACCGAAAGAAAATCAAGCTTGAATGGCCGACGTTCACGCACGTTTTTTGAGATGCAGGGGAGGCTGAGTGTCACGCCGTTCATGTTGTAGGTCGAGCTCGAGACAAGCTTTCGTTATAAATCCCAATACTATACAAAAACATTTCCTTTCGGAAATCATTTACTATAACAACAATGTTATAGTCCATCATTTTCTTTTATTTCTCGAAAACGTATATTTCAACAATAAATGTTGAAATCTATGTATTCGATTCATAATACATTTTAAAACATCGTTAAAACGATTAACTTCATTTTATAATATTCATTTTCCCAAGCTTATCCATTTTATTTGATAATATATTCACTGTCCAAAATTGTGAATATACTTCCTTAACTAATTTCAACTTTCAATTTATCAAATTCCATTGATTTCAAATTTATAAACAATGTCTATAAATTCCATTTCTATTTATAAGCTTCGATTTATAAATCTCCTTTATTAATCCAATTTATATTTCGTTTATATGCCGAATCTAACTTATAAGTAAATTACTTATAATCCATTTATTCACAAATCCATTCTTTTATATCATCGTTTGTTTATAAATCTAAAATTCTTGTTTACTTATAAAACTAAGTACAACATTATTTAACACTTATAAAAGCTCGTTTTATAATTCCAATATCTTTAACTTATAAAATATAAATTTTATAAATCTTTTATATAAACCGTTTATAATAATTCAAAAATCTCAATTTAAATAAACCAATCTCTTTATTAATTTACAAAACGTTATTTAAAACTTATATAACTCCAAAATTACACTTACGTACTATTTTCCCAAAAATATAACTTTTATAACCATAAAATTAAAATGTTTATTTATTTTAACAATTCAAAATTAAATAAAACGTATACTTTCAAAAATCACTTTAAAAATTCTTTTAAAAACCAAAATCATTATTTTAAAACTTCAAAAATGGATCCGATGATGCAACAACACCAAATAGTCAATCACGACATCCAAATATCATATATCGATATGATAATCAACAAATATCACAATATCTGTAAATAAATAAATGCAGTTGAGGAATCTAGTTGGATTCCCCCAACCTATTTCCCTACATCCAGAAACATTAGCACAATACCAATTCCGTTCCAGTACGGAATTATCGCGGTATATGGGATTTGTAAAATATTATCCGCTTAATAGACGGCGCAATAGGGTCTCATTCGCTATATAATGCGGGAAATCAACTCCAAGTACATAAATAATACCAATTTCACTGTATTGTGAAATATTCGCGGTATATATTTTTAATAAATAACATCCGCTTACTAACGGCGCATAATGTCTATTTTAACAATAAATAGATAACAATCATCATTCAAACATGCATTCAAGAATTTTAAATATAACTATTTAAAATTAAAAATCGAAACCGATTCGATTGAGTGAGAAGTTCTCACCTTGATTTTCATTCCGTTTTAGCGTTTTATTTCGAATAAAGTTTAATTTTACCCCAAATTCTCACTAGCTCCAAATGACTCCAAACCAGTTCCATTGCATAGTGTTCGACAAAACGAACCCGGCGTAATTCGTTTCGTGCGAAACGGACCTTGTATGAAAAAGTTATCGCGTTTTAAAGTTTATACGAATTAAAAGATAATTAATTTCAATTTCTTTTCTATTTTTAACCTCCAATCAGATCGTGGCCATCGGTTTTCCTTCTGAAATATCTGGGCCGTGCCCTTATTCATCTTCCCAAACGCTGTTGCGTTCCATCTCCAGTACGTTTACGTGAAGATGAACCCATCCCTTCCAACCTTTGACCGACCATTGCTCCACCATCACTCGACGAGAAGTTGATCGGAGACCGGACTTAGTGAGATTAACTCACCTTTCCCTTTAAATTTGAAATCCCCTTCATTCTCGATTTGATTCCATGATTTCTCAACCTTGTATGACCATATCAAGAATAAATTTCCATTTATTTATCTAAATTAAACTAAAATTTAATTTATCTAAAAATTAAATTTTAAACTCACTTTATATAGATACTTCAACGTCTAAACTCCTATATACCCTTTCTCCCGATTTATATAAGTTTAATCCAACAACCTTATCCTATATAAATTCATTTCCTATTAAATTTAGAATACAAATTTCAAATTAAATTAACAAAGCATAGAAAGACTTTGTAAAAAAAAACCATGACTTATTAACATTTGAATTAATTATTATTTATCAAATTTAACTTACTAATAACTTAATTTAACTTACTAATAACTTAATTTAAATTAAAATTAGCCTAATATCTGAGAAATCGTTTAATAGATAAATTTCCCTCTTTACTGTAATTCCCTTTTTTTTCCTCTGACTTTATATATTTTCAAAATTTAGCATGTAAATATATATATTATTCAAGTTTAAAATAAAGAAATCGTACCTCGTACGCGAGTTAGCACTTCAGGTCGAGCACAACCTCGCGAACTTGGCGACCACGAAACCCTTTCAAAGCAAAAATCGCGATACCCACTGACTTTAACGTGCCGGGCTTCAATCGCGATCACTCAAACCCTAGCAGACCCCATCTACTTTGCCGCCTAACCACAAGGACCCAACCCTAGTTGCTGCTGCACGCCATTCATCTCAGAAACCCTAAACACGAGTCGCTCGCCTGAAGCTTCCATCGGCCTGTCGCCGAGCACGAGTTTCCCCCCTCCCAGTTCGATGACGACGAAGCGATATCCTCGCGTGTTCGAGCACGCGAGTTCCCTCATGCTGTTCTGAAATTTTGTTTTTAAAGTCGTCGTTTGAAAATGAAGAACGAGTGTTTTATTTATTTGGCCATTAATGATTTCGCTCGGCCTTCAATTGAATCAAGATTTATAGAAGAGGGATGATGAAAAAAACTTATGTGATTTTATGAGTGAGGAGGGTCTCGAGAGTTTAGAAGATCTGAAATTAATAGGGAAAAAGGAGACATGATGGTGGTATCGGCCATTATAGATTTCGTTTTAAAATTTTACGGAGGAATTATGCGTGATGTTATTGAAAGAGGGAACATGGAGATGAAAGAAAGTCAGCGTGCCCAGGAACGATTTCGGCTGTGATATTGCTTATGTGATAATACTTATAAAATTTAAATTAAATTATCGTTGTAAATTTCAACGCGTTTATATATCGTATGCTCACATAACAACTCCAATCACTACGAAAATTAAATCCGATAATAATTAAATATTACGGACCCAATGGAACCGGTTTCGTTGAATTCCGAGACTGTGCCTCGGAAGGCTATTTTTAAATTCAATTTAAACGATTAAATTTCAAAAATGACCAATTCAGTGTTAGATTCCATTTTAACACTTTTATTATATTCAATGTTATCAATATAAATTTTATAAGCTTTTAAATTATATTTTTAACAGGCTTGAAAAATCTCAGGTTTCATATTTTATCCAATTCAAATTATTTAATTCAACAATCTAATTGTCAAATAAATTATGATATTCATAATTTAAGTTGATAATTAACCTTTAAATACTTAAATCAATTAAATATTCCGATTTTAAATGCTCGAAAATTCCGGGGCGTCACATTTGGGTCATGAATCCCATTCCAAATAGTGATACGTCGTAATGGATAGCATTTGAAGACTGGTGTTGAAGACCAGATATTTTCGAAAACAGAAGGATTACCATCGAATGTCTCTGCATCGGCTGATCCCCGATATAGAGATTTTATCACCCTTTGTGATGGGAAGCCCGGACGTGATTAGTGAATATCCGGATTGCAAGGGCTTCTTTGGAAGTGCCTTCGGTTGTGTTCGAACCCAGAGTAGACTTGTATGGATTGTATGTCTGACATTACATTTTGAGATATAAAGCTGATTTCTTTCAAATACATTTCTGTTGGTGGAGGAGAATTTATTCTCTTAGCTTAACACCCTTCTCTGAGACGTACGAGCTCAGAGGTTATGCAGTTGAAGGTTATCTGTAATATATTCCCAACTTGGTAATGTGGCATGCTGAGTGTTGTTGATCATTTGTTGATCAAAGAGTGGCTTTTATGAAAAAGCGTAGCTTTGTGGACGAGACTTTGTCGGACCTAACAACCCGAAAATGGTCAAAACAGAAAGAATGCAGCAAGGTTATTTGGGGATAGCACCCCCATAGGGTATGTACATTTCCTTCTGGATAGAGGTGGTATTATGGTATGGAGCCCAAATACCAAACCAATATGGTTGCTGCAAATTTATTTCTTTGTGGTTGTTGGTGAATCCCGGGGTTTAGGTTGGTTATGACCGGGGGATGGCATACTCGTGTCAGTAGTTACCTAGCTAGAGGTAACCCGGCCTTGTGTTGGCAGAGATCAGGTTAGGTTCTCGAGGCGTCCTTCCAGAGGCATACCCATGTAGCAATGGGAAGTTCCTTGGCCTGAACATTTGTTGGAAATCCAAAGAAACAATACGAGCCCTGTACGGTTTTAGTTGAAGAACCTTCCATTTAATTATGGTGGCGCCCCACTGTTTAGTTGTTAGCTATAGTAGGCATACGATAATGGTCGTATGTTGGCTAAGATTTATATTATATTTTCGAAAGGTTTTCCACTTTGCACTTATAGTAATAATATCAAAGAAATCTTTTTGTATATCAAGCATGTTTGACTATCATAAGGAGAAATCTCCTCCGATTCTGCGTTTGCATTGTGTGTGTGCGCGGGAGGCCTTATGGTAATTACATTTTCTAAAAGCATTGCGAATCTATTTTAAAATATTTCTTTGTTTGTTTTAAAGATATAAATGTTTTAACTTCTCACAGCAGTCCCATGACTGACCTGGAGTTTATTGTTCCCTTTCTAAACTCTGGGTGCCCACCAATTTCCACACGGGCAGTCTAGAGTCAGGTTATCCGGCATTCTAGTATTCAGGTGTTGATGTAGAGATCTAGAGGCAAGCTGGATGGCATGGCACATCAACTAGTATATAGTATTTCTTTTCCACTGTTTGTTTTTGTAAACTTTGATAATGTAATATAATGTGATGTAATGTAATAACTGATATAGTGATTCTGTTTAAAAATAATTATTTATCTATTTTATTTGTTCCGCTGTGATTATGAGATTCTGATATTGTTTCTATTGCTTCTTCTTTCTGTCTTCTTCCACCTCTTCTTCTTTGACCCTAACAATTCGGTTTTCCGGCCTTCAATTGCTCGGCAGTTGATACAGTGGACGTATTAATGTCGATTTTCGGGCATCGAAGAATCGTACTATTACAATGTGGTATCAGAGCATTTGGTTAAGCGACAAACCTTGGCTTTGTTGGGTGTTACTCATTAGACATAGAGTCAGTAGTACTCTAGAATGAGTGTGAGTGTAATAATTGATATGAGCGCGTATTTGTTAGTGAATATAAAAATGTTTTTATATTATGTTTGCTTATCCATTGAGCTGTTTATGAATTCTACTCGGTGCCAGAAGTTCAACCGTGTCGATAGGGATTTCTAAACTCTTAAAGGAGATAAACCGACATAGTATCATTCTAAATTGGATAAATGAAATAATTTTACCTTGATTATGTTTTATATATAAAGAAATAATTTTTCAGAAATTATTAAAGTGTATATAAATTGATTGTTTGGTTGTTGAAAATGTAAGAATATATATAAGTTAATTAAAAGATGTTTGAATAATCTAAATAAAAAACAACAATTATAAAAGAATAATTGTATAAACAAATGAATTATTAAGCATGGAATTATAATTAATGTGATTTACAATTGTGAAATAATCTTATATATAAGAAGTGAAACTATATGAATATATTTATAGATATGAGTTGTAAATAAAAATGAATTTGGACTACGAATTTGAAAGTTTTGAATCCCGTTTATTTTGAATGTTGTTTTTCAAAGTTAAAGATGTTATTAAGTAAGATAAATCAATTTGGAATAATCTTATGTAAGTGAAGTGGAATAGTGAAATATATAAGAAAAAGATTTATAAATGTGATTTATGAACAAAAGGAAAATTTTTGAAAGAATTTAAAGCACTGAATTCCCTACTGTTACTAGGAAATTGATGTGCACGTAAATGTGCATATTTTTACCACCATATTTATTCTATTTAAATTAAATAAATGATCATATTGGGTATTTTAACTTGTTTTAACCAAAATTCATATTAATTTCGAATTTTCACATATTCATCTTCATATAGGGGCAAAACAGTCATTTAAGTGCATATATTTCTTTGAGAAAAATTGATTGGAAATTTATATATATTTATGTACGAAAATGGTCTCAAATAGGAGTGGTTTCTTGAAGGAATATGCATGCACAAAGAATATAAGGGACTGAAGATGGAAATAATTCAAAGTGAAGATCATGGAGGACCCCACCTACCCACCTACCTTAATGTACAAACTAAAAGATAATGCACATGCTTATGGAGTTAATGGTTTCATGTACACTTAATGGGGGATTAAGACATGTTAATGGTTACTTGGCCTCCACATTTCCCAAGGGGCATTTTGGGCATTCCCCAAAAAGTGAATTATGTGACGACCGCCCATGACTCCCGCACCAAAACAAGGAAATAATGCGCTGAAAGGCGTGCCAGGCAGCCATGGACGATAGTCAGGGTAAAACAAAACAAAAGAATCTCTATCGTACAACTCACAGCGCATGGATAAAATACAATAGAGAAATATAATATAGTGAAGCTCCATAGAACAGAACATCATCATATAAGCATCACAGTAGTTTTATACAATCATCTACTCAAATCCATACATGAAAGCCTCACTACAAATCACTCAACCAAATACAGCAGCGGATACCCAGTACATATAGTAAGAAAACTAATATGCAAAGCCTCCTGCTCGTCTTCGTCATCTTCATCGTAGAACTCCTAGCACAGCACCTGTCACCTGCTACCTAGTCTGCCCATCCCAACATGGATGAACAGCCCAAGGTAATAAGAGGAGACATAAAACCTTGAGTCAGACAAAGTCTTAGTGAGCAGTAAATCAACTATCAAGCATACCAAAAGAGCATAAAGGATAAAAGGAATAGGAACCAAACCATCCCACTACACCTCTTTCTACAGTGATAGCCCCAGACATACACTAAGGAGAAGCAAGCATAACAACATAGACAATTAAGGTAAAGCGAATACCACTCGAGTCAAGGACGATGTTTTCCAAATACAAACCCCCAAGGCCTAAACCAAGATCAGATAAGCACCCAGAAAACACCGCTCTTGAAGCCGAATGATAATACAACCAAACATCCATGACTCTGGCTATCACTGTTATCCTTGCCTCGATTTCACCGTTAGTTGAATGACCATCTGTCAAGGGCTAATGGTAACCCCGGTTCTAACCATAACTCCGCACACTGCCTTGTGCCTAGGACTTATCTACTTTGCCCAGAGTACTCAACTACCTACCTGTAGTCTTTTGGGTGTCCCGACTACCTACCTGTAGTCGTTATGGGCGCCCCATGTACTCTTGCTTTTGAGCATGCTAGAACCTTCAACAACGACGAGATCCAAGCCTCCTAGCCATCCTTCTTGACGACTATCCTCATACAAGCTCAAGCTACCTCTTGAACAATCCATTATCAACCAACTTGAACTACTCTTCAAGTTATCAACATGCTTGGAATGATCCCTGCTTGGATTAAGCCAAGACTCACATCATACTTCGCTTCATCGCATCAAAGCAAAGTCTCAACTCAACAACATGGCTTGCCTCATCAAATCATGGCAAAGTCCCATCTCAACATCATCCAATCTATACATATGAGCTTCAACATCCGCTACATATGCCTTAAGCAGCTTTCACCATTCAAGAGCCTTCTTCCATAGCTTTTGAATCCTCTTTCATCATCTTGTTCCAAATCAACTACTAGCTAACTTGGAAACAATCAAATCAATCATACATTCAAATAATCAATCATTCACACAAGATCTATTAAGCAATTTAAGCAATATCAACTATAATGGGAATTTCGTAAATAAACGAGCAAAAGTCCAACATATGTGAAATCATGGTTTTTAGCATAGATCTATCAAATATAAAACATGGGTTTTGTCTCTAATACTTGTTAAACAAATATGCATAGGTAAACATCTTCAAAAATGATGGATCTACATGCAGACTTAAGGACAATGCGAGAAAATGCTATTTCAAACACATAAACTAGCTACCAATCCACTACACTCCTTTGGGTCCGCGTGAGAGATAACTACCACTCACCAAATCACCCAAACACCTCAAAAACCACACACTTCAGATCTGGACAGCGAAGATCAAGGCTTGATCCGGCGAAATCTCGCTTAAAACGATGAAATCTAGCTTCGTTGGATGAAGATCTTCAACTTTGGCGCTTGAATCTTCAATCTCGATCTTCGATCTTGGATGGATGTTAGAATTAGATTGGAATGGAGAAAAGAAGATGAAGAAATGTTGTAGTCGAGCTCTCAAAATGGCAGCACTTCGTCGCTTCAAAAACCGGTGCCAAAAAGTGAGCCAAACCCCTCTATTTATAGGCTGAAAACCCCTTAGGTCGTCGCCCCTTAGGTCGTCCCCGACCTACTTATGAGTCGTTGCCGACTCATCAGCCCCTACGACCTACGACCTAACCAACACAACATACAGCCAAGGCCGACTTACGACTCAACACACTACCGACCCAACTGCCACACGACTCAACCCAGACACGACCTAAAACACAGTATCCTACCGACCTAAAAACTCTGCCGACTTATCATCCCTTGCGACCTAGGTCTCTACAGTACTTACGCGACCTAACTCCTGCCGACCTAACACACACTCTGCTTAGCCGACTCATTAGGTAACCGACCTAACACTCCAAGTCCTAAGTCGTACGACGACTCAACAACGATGCCGACTTAACACACATACGACCTAACTTAGGTCGGTCCACGACCTAACTACTAAATCCTTAGGTCGCTACAACTATTAGGTCGCTCACCACTAGGTCGGTCACTTTCTTAGGTCGTTCCTCTATCCTAGGTCGCTCAACCGACCTAACTCTCAACACATTAACATCCTAACCCGTTAGCTCCTTAGGTCGCTCACCCCTACCTACGACCTATCCTATGAGTCGGTCACGACTCAACCCTTAACTCGGCAATGCCTATGAGTCGGCCCTCTATGAGTCGGCCACGACTCATCACTTGACCCCTATTTCGCCTCTCTTCTTAAGTCGGCAACTACTATGCCGTTCTATCCCTTAACTCGGTCCATCCCCTTAAGTCGTCTACGACTTATCTATGAGTCGGTCACGACTCATCACTTGCACTCGGGTCAACTCCTAAACGACTCAAGCTAGAGGCCACACAAACAACACTATCGACCTGCAAATTCTACGTTTTATCGACACGTAAAATACGGGTCGTTACATTCTCTCCCCCTTAGGAATTTCGCCCCCGAAATTCCAAGCAAACAACAGCAATCAAAATTATTCCGCATGCCTATCATCCATGGCAATCAACAATCCATGCAACCAATTCTAACCTAGCATGCAGAATTCTAAGACTTAGAACAAGCTACAAATTCACGAGATGTCACGACACTTTAGGGCCATACCTCGAAGAGTTCGGGATGAGCTGCCTTCATCCTCTCTTCCTCCTCCCACGTACAGTCGTTAACATCATCACTCCATTGTACCTTGAGCAACGTAATCGTCTTCCTCCTAAGCTGTTTCGTATCGGTTTCAACAATACGAAGCGGCTTACGAGGTCTCGAAACAACTGGATCAACCTCCAAGTCTTCACAGCTATCAGCAGAAACCACCGTAATTGGGTCGTGCACATACTTCCGTAGATAAGATACATGAAAAACACTGTGCACACCCGCCATCTTTTCCGGTAACTCCAATCTATAAGCGAGCTTTCCAATACGCTCGATAATCGGGAATGGCCCAACAAATCTCGGAGTTAACTTTCCTTTCTTCCCGAATCTAATGACACTCTTCAGAGGAGAAATCTTCACAAAAACCATATCACCTACGTCGAATTCCAAATCCTTACGACGATTATCGGCATAACTTTTCTGACGATCTTGGGCTGCCTTCATTCGTTGCCGAATGATCTCTATACAATCTGAAGTCTGTCGAATCATCTCTGGCCCAAGTATCAGCTTTTCTCCGGCTTCCAACCAACATGTCGGAGAGTTACACGGTCTTCCATATAATGCCTCATATGGTGCCATACCAATGCTCGACTGATAACTGTTATTATAAGCAAACTCTACCAAATGAAGGTGATCTTCCCATGATCCTCCGAAGTCCAAAACACATGCTCTAAGAAGATCTTCCAAAACTCGGTTGACTCTCTCAGTCTGACCATCTGTTTGAGGGTGATAAGCTGTACTCAAACACAACTCAGTTCCCAAAACTTCCTGGAAGCTCTTCCAAAATCTACTAGTGAACAATGGATCTCGATCGCTCACTATACTCTTCGGAACACCATGGAAACGAACTATCCACTTCACATATAATTCAGCCAACTTCGATGCAGTCCTAGTCGATCGAACAGGAATGAACCTTGCACTCTTGGTCAAACGATCTACTATGACCCAAATCCCTTCATTCCCTGCTCTTGTCCTAGGCAGACCATCGATAAAATCCATCGACACTTGCTCCCACTTCCATATAGGAACCTCTAATGGCTGAAGTAATCCACTGGGCTTCTTCTGCTCAGCTTTCACCAACTGGCAATTCATACACTTGGAAATAAAATTTCCAACATCCTTCTTCATACCTTCCCAGTAGTAGGTTCTCTTCATATCCCGATACATCTTATTTCCACCTGGATGAATTGTCAACTTCGAGTGATGACTCTCCCTCAGAACTTCATCTCTCAATCCATCTACATCGGGAACAACTAGTCGCCCTTGCTTTCGAAGCCAACCCTCTCGATCGACCTCGAATCCCTTATCCTTCTCCGGGTCCAATCCAGATTCCAAATCACAGATAATCTTGACAAGCTTATCATCTCCCTTTTGGCTCTCGCCAACCCTTTCCACAAGAGTAGGTCTTATCGATAAGTTTGCCAACATCTCAGGTTCCAATTCACATCTGGGCCTGAAATCAAATCCAGCCAAATACTCGAGATTCTTCCATTCCGAAAACATGGCTCCCAATCCTGCATGTCTTCGACTTAACGCATCAGCCACTGCGTTACCTTTTCCCGGAGTATAGGCTATACCAAAATCATAAGATGCTAGAAACTCTAGCCATCGTTGCTGTCGAAGATTCAAATCCTTTTGGGAGAACAGATACTTCAACGACTTATGATCTGTAAACAACTCGAATCTAACTCCCAATAGGTAATGTCTCCATATCTTCAAAGCAAACACAATCGCCGCTAACTCCAAATCATGAGTCGGATAATTCCTTTCATGCGGCTTTAGTTGTCGACTAGCATACGCAACAACTTTATCCTTCTGCATTAGCACCGCTCCTAGTCCAGTGCCACATGCATCGGTGTAAACCACCATCTCATCATTCCCACTCGGAATAGTCAAAACAGGAGCACTTGTCAGTCGTTCTTTCAGGATTACGAAAACTTGCTCACACTTATCATCCCATTTGAACACTTGGTTCTTTTTCGTCAATCCTGTCAACGGTGCAGCTATCTTGGAAAAGTCTTTGATAAACCGACGATAATATCCTGCTAATCCAAGAAAACTTCTCACATCAGATGCATTCTTAGGTCTAACCCAATCCTGGATCGCTGCCACCTTAGCGGGGTCAACCGCTATTCCATTTCCAGAGATAACATGGCCTAAGAACCTCACTTCACTCTTCCAGAAGTGACACTTCGAAAACTTAGCCTTCAGCTGATGTTTCCACAAAATTCCCAAAACAATCCTCAAGTGCGTCTTGTGCTCTTCCTCGGTTCTGGAGTAAACCAAAATATCATCCACGAACACAAGCACGAACTTATTCAACTGATCTCTGAATACCCTATTCATAAGATCCACAAAATATGCTGGCGCGTTAGTCAATCCAAACGGCATTACCAGCCACTCATAAAACCCGGATGGTGTCCTGAAAGCAGTCTTCGGCACACTATCCTTTGCCACTCTCAACTGGTGAAATCCCGTTGCCAAATCCATCTGAGAAAACACCTTAGCCTCGTGAAGCTGATCAAACAAGTCATCTATTCTCGGCAATGGATACTTGTTCTTCTTAGTCACCTTATTCAGCTCACGATAATCAACACACAACCTCAACGATCCATCCGTTTTGGTTGCGAACACAACTGGCGCACCCCATTCGGACACACTTCTCCGAATGAATCCTTTCTGCAAAAGGTCATCAACTTGCACCTTCAGCTCTTGCTGCTCCCTCGGTGCCATCCGCCTAAGAGGCATCACAACAGGTCTGGCTCCCTCAACTAGATCGATACGAAACTCGATCTCCCTATGCGGCGGTAACCCTTTGACTTCCTCAAAGACATTCTCAAACTCATTCACAATAGGCACCGATGACAGTCCATCCCGTGGAACAACTAGCGAATACATGAAGCTCATGAAGACGCCTTCTTCATGCTTACATCGTATCACAACCTTTCGCCCTTCCACATTCCCGACTGTCACCTCAAGCCTCTCACAATCAATCCTAGCCGCATACTTCCTAAGCCAGTCCATACCCAAAATAATTCCGAACCCCGCAAAGTTCAGAACAAAGCAATCACAAACAAACGAGCAATCATGACTCGACACCACTAGACCACGACATAACATACACAAACATGACGAACCCCCTACCGGATTAGTCACAACCAATGGCCTATCAACAATATCCGGTTTCATACCTAACCGGCTTACCAAATCATCACAAACAAAAGAATGCGACGCTCCAGTATCAAACAACACTCTAACTGGAACACCACAAATAGAAAGAGTACCTTGAACAACCACACTCTTCCCCTTCTCTTCAGCAGTAGGAGCTTTCGAAGACGATGGAACAGCCCCCAAAGCATAGGCTTGCACAACCTGCCTATCTTTCCTCGGTTCTGGACAATCCTTCTTGATATGTCCCAGCTTATCACAGTTGTAACACTTTCCCGGCACTTTGGGATTCTTACAATCTTTGTAAAGATGGCCCTTCTGCTGGCAGTTATAGCAAGTCACTTCACTCTTCGGCTTCTTCTGGCCATCCCTACCCCTCTGTTGCTGTTGTTTCCTCTTCTTATTGCCACTCTGCTGTGGTTTAGATCCTTCCCTGGTTACAGCAACAACAGATACTTCCTTAGGGAACAAACTCTCGTGCCTAAGAGCTTTTTCCACAAGCTTCTCAAACGGATCGTCCAGATGATCCACCAACTGCCTCCCAAGATAAGCATCCAGACCAGTCACAAACTTCTCATTCTTCTGATAGGGAGAATCAATGTACGATCTGGCATACTTGGACAAAGCTTCAAACTCAGAAATATACTCAAGAACTGGTCTCCCACCTTGCTTGAGCTCTACAAACCTCTTGAACAAAACAGACTTCTGAGCCGTAGAGATGAACTTGGCTTCAAATCTAACTTGGAATTGCTCCCAAGTAATCTCTTCTTCTGGGGTATCAATGGTGATAGAATTCCACCAATCAGCAGCTCTTCCCTGAAGCTGTCTCGATGCAAGCTTCCTCTTAGTTGCATCCTCAATCCCTAAGTCACCAAAGATCCTTCGACATGCATCAATCCATCTCTGCACCTCAATAGTCGACTCCGTCCCCAAGAAAGCTTTTCCTCCAAGAGAAGTATAATCCTTGCAAAGCTTAGCAAAATCCACCGGTCTTGGAGCTTGAACTTGAACTCCCACATCCACTGATGATCCTGAAGCTGGTATCCTTCTCATGATCGAAGTCATCATCGCTTCGAACATAGTTCCATAATCAACAGCTCCTTCATCAGCACGGCTTTCCCTTGCAGCTGGTCTCCCTCTTCGACTCATCCTTAATATCTGTAATAAGAATGATTAGAACACCTTAAGAAACAACTGCATAAGGAGTTCAAATCCTTCTAGGCTACTATATTATATATAGTAATCATCCATCAAAATACAATTACGTCTCTCTTACGTAGTTACATCAGCGAGCGTTGGCTAAAATCGATTAACCAAAGCTCTGATACCAAATGTGACGACCGCCCATGACTCCCGCACCAAAACAAGGAAATAATGCGCTGAAAGGCGTGCCAGGCAGCCATGGACGATAGTCAGGGTAAAACAAAACAAAAGAATCTCTATTGTACAACTCACAGCGCATGGATAAAATACAATAGAGAAATATAATATAGTGAAGCTCCATAGAACAGAACATCATCATATAAGCATCACAGTAGTTTTATACAATCATCTACTCAAATCCATACATGAAAGCCTCACTACAAATCACTCAACCAAATACAGCAGCGGATACCCAGTACATATAGTAAGAAAACTAATATGCAAAGCCTCCTGCTCGTCTTCGTCATCTTCATCGTAGAACTCCTAGCACAGCACCTGTCACCTGCTACCTAGTCTGCCCATCCCAACATGGATGAACAGCCCAAGGTAATAAGAGGAGACATAAAACCTTGAGTCAGACAAAGTCTTAGTGAGCAGTAAATCAACTATCAAGCATACCAAAAGAGCATAAAGGATAAAAGGAATAGGAACCAAACCATCCCACTCCACCTCTTTCTACAGTGATAGCCCCAGACATACACTAAGGAGAAGCAAGCATAACAACATAGACAATTAAGGTAAAGCGAATACCACTCGAGTCAAGGACGATGTTTTCCAAATACAAACCCCCAAGGCCTAAACCAAGATCAGATAAGCACCCAGAAAACACCGCTCTTGAAGCCGAATGATAATACAACCAAACATCCATGACTCTGGCTATCACTGTTATCCTTGCCTCGATTTCACCGTTAGTTGAATGACCATCTGTCAAGGGCTAATGGTAACCCCGGTTCTAACCATAACTCCGCACACTGCCTTGTGCCTAGGACTTATCTACTTTGCCCAGAGTACTCAACTACCTACCTGTAGTCTTTTGGGTGTCCCGACTACCTACCTGTAGTCGTTATGGGCGCCCCATGTACTCTTGCTTTTGAGCATGCTAGAACCTTCAACAACGACGAGATCCAAGCCTCCTAGCCATCCTTCTTGACGACTATCCTCATACAAGCTCAAGCTACCTCTTGAACAATCCATTATCAACCAACTTGAACTACTCTTCAAGTTATCAACATGCTTGGAATGATCCCTGCTTGGATTAAGCCAAGACTCACATCATACTTCGCTTCATCGCATCAAAGCAAAGTCTCAACTCAACAACATGGCTTGCCTCATCAAATCATGGCAAAGTCCCATCTCAACATCATCCAATC
Organism: Allium cepa; assembly: GCA_030765085.1. Taxonomy (NCBI): domain Eukaryota; kingdom Viridiplantae; phylum Streptophyta; class Magnoliopsida; order Asparagales; family Amaryllidaceae; genus Allium; species Allium cepa. The sequence continues at coordinate 600,319,419 of CM060945.1, read as the reverse complement.
TATACATATGAGCTTCAACATCCGCTACATATGCCTTAAGCAGCTTTCACCATTCAAGAGCCTTCTTCCATAGCTTTTGAATCCTCTTTCATCATCTTGTTCCAAATCAACTACTAGCTAACTTGGAAACAATCAAATCAATCATACATTCAAATAATCAATCATTCACACAAGATCTATTAAGCAATTTAAGCAATATCAACTATAATGGGAATTTCGTAAATAAACGAGCAAAAGTCCAACATATGTGAAATCATGGTTTTTAGCATAGATCTATCAAATATAAAACATGGGTTTTGTCTCTAATACTTGTTAAACAAATATGCATAGGTAAACATCTTCAAAAATGATGGATCTACATGCAGACTTAAGGACAATGCGAGAAAATGCTATTTCAAACACATAAACTAGCTACCAATCCACTACACTCCTTTGGGTCCGCGTGAGAGATAACTACCACTCACCAAATCACCCAAACACCTCAAAAACCACACACTTCAGATCTGGACAGCGAAGATCAAGGCTTGATCCGGCGAAATCTCGCTTAAAACGATGAAATCTAGCTTCGTTGGATGAAGATCTTCAACTTTGGCGCTTGAATCTTCAATCTCGATCTTCGATCTTGGATGGATGTTAGAATTAGATTGGAATGGAGAAAAGAAGATGAAGAAATGTTGTAGTCGAGCTCTCAAAATGGCAGCACTTCGTCGCTTCAAAAACCGGTGCCAAAAAGTGAGCCAAACCCCTCTATTTATAGGCTGAAAACCCCTTAGGTCGTCGCCCCTTAGGTCGTCCCCGACCTACTTATGAGTCGTTGCCGACTCATCAGCCCCTACGACCTACGACCTAACCAACACAACATACAGCCAAGGCCGACTTACGACTCAACACACTACCGACCCAACTGCCACACGACTCAACCCAGACACGACCTAAAACACAGTATCCTACCGACCTAAAAACTCTGCCGACTTATCATCCCTTGCGACCTAGGTCTCTACAGTACTTACGCGACCTAACTCCTGCCGACCTAACACACACTCTGCTTAGCCGACTCATTAGGTAACCGACCTAACACTCCAAGTCCTAAGTCGTACGACGACTCAACAACGATGCCGACTTAACACACATACGACCTAACTTAGGTCGGTCCACGACCTAACTACTAAATCCTTAGGTCGCTACAACTATTAGGTCGCTCACCACTAGGTCGGTCACTTTCTTAGGTCGTTCCTCTATCCTAGGTCGCTCAACCGACCTAACTCTCAACACATTAACATCCTAACCCGTTAGCTCCTTAGGTCGCTCACCCCTACCTACGACCTATCCTATGAGTCGGTCACGACTCAACCCTTAACTCGGCAATGCCTATGAGTCGGCCCTCTATGAGTCGGCCACGACTCATCACTTGACCCCTATTTCGCCTCTCTTCTTAAGTCGGCAACTACTATGCCGTTCTATCCCTTAACTCGGTCCATCCCCTTAAGTCGTCTACGACTTATCTATGAGTCGGTCACGACTCATCACTTGCACTCGGGTCAACTCCTAAACGACTCAAGCTAGAGGCCACACAAACAACACTATCGACCTGCAAATTCTACGTTTTATCGACACGTAAAATACGGGTCGTTACAAATTAGGGTTTCATACATGTATAAATAGCCATATGTTTCATGTATCTATCTCTTCTCTTAGTCTCTCTTAGGCCTCCTTCTCTTTAGTTTAGTTTATATCAAATAAAAGAAAGCTCTCCTTCTCTTTTCATGGCTACTTAGCCATTTTTATTTTATGTAATTTTCTTTTCTTTTTATGCAATGTTAATTAGTGTTTCCTTTTACTTACATGTTCATTTTCTTTCATGCTAGTAGTGTAGATTTACTTTTATGCAAGTAGAATAGTTTTCTTTTCATTTGCTTTCATTTTTCTTTCTTTTTCCTTTCATGTTGCAAGCTACCTTTGTTAAGAAAATGACAAATATGAGAGGCTAAACCCCTTCAATTTAGGGGGTAATGAAGCTCTCTAATTATGTAGCTTCAACTATATGTTAATTCATGCTCTCTTTTTGTGCTTAATGATGATCAATGAAGTGTTTTATTTGTTGTTTTTGTGTTGAATTTGATAGCCTATATTGTTGACACCAAATAGGCTATGCTTAAACAATCACTAACACAAATGCCTCTTCATGAATATATGATTATGGCATAAAAAAATGATTTGAAATTAGAATTTGATGGTCTATGTTTCTAATCAATAGTTAATAGGCCATACTTAAAATAGATTTCATTTTCATTTTCTTTGTCAAGTTTCATGAAAGTTAGTAAGTGTTTTAAGGGGTGTGTTAGAGTTTGATGACTTATGTTGGCTAATTAATAGCTCAAATATGTCATTATGATAAACACATCAATCAAAACACTAATGACCATAAAAGAGAGATCATGATTTCATGTGTTGAACTACATGATCTAGAGAGTGGATTTATTCTCTAAATTGACATTTAACTCTCATATTTGCATTTCTTTTCTTTTTGTTAGTTAGTTAATTTTCTAGCTAAACTTTCCATCGATTTTGGTTTAATTTGATTGAATAGAAATTTTAAAATCATCAATTCCCTGCGGATCGACCCGTATTCGCCACGTGCTACATTCGTACACCGTGCGCTTGCAGTTCTTTTTAATTTAAATTCGTCCGACGGTTTTCTAAACCGATAGAATTTCGTCGACGAACGGAAATAATAAGGGTGATGACTGCAGCATCATCAGTATCATTTTCAAGTTTTTGCGTGATGGATTTGCAACCATAGCAAGTTAAAAATTGAAGTTTGGTTGTGATAACCAGATTTGAATTAAAATCCAAGCTGTAATTGTTGAATATAAGTAATCAAGTTTGAACTTATAATATGAGATAATAAATTTAGCTTTAGTAAAGTTAAAGGATTTGGGTTAGCATAGTAAATATATGGTGTGAAATTTAACTAAACAAAGGTTAAATAAATTGATTTGGATTAGATAAGCTATCGAAATGGAAATTAAACTGATTTGATTATATAAAATAACTTTGAAGTTTAAATAAGTGGTATAACTTGTAAAGTGAGAAAATGTAGGTGAAACCAAGTGATAAAATGGTTAAACAATTTTGTTAAGCAAAACGAGATATGTATTTGAATATGTGACGGAATTTGACTTTGGTGAAAGTAAATAGAATTTACTTTGGAATTGGAATTTGAATTGGATTTATAAGTGAAAATTTAAGTTAAGTTAAAAAAATGATGTTTGAAGTGGAAGATAACTTAAGTAATGTTGAAAGAAGTTGATTTTGGTATCGAAGTAAATTGATAAAGTGAAGTGATGAATATGAACTTGAGTTATATAAATTGAACTAATGAATTGAATATTAATCAATCGAATGTAAAAGAATTGATATAGAATAATGAATGTAAGTGTCAATTCATTAGAAGCTAGTGAAGTTGAAAAAAAATTGAATAATTGAATGCAAGTCAATTTAATATCACCCAATTGGAATTAAAAGTGTTAAACCAAATTGAAGTTAGACAATGTGTGTAACGAGACGGATTTTTCCCGCTCGAAAATCGACATCCATACTTCATATCGTATTCGAATGCCATAGATTCGAACGTTCAAATCCGATTCGCCGGAGCTTATAACAACATTAAGTAAATAACACAGCGGAATAAAAGAATAATACATTTATATACAGCACAGATACAATATCTGATACAACAGATGATCCAATAGATATCAATATACATCAGAGATATGATACAATAAATAGCAGCGGAAAAGAAAATAGATGACATCTAGCAGCGGAACAATATAACTCTAAGATAGTCTTCAAAAGAGAACTCCGAGAATTGTAACTCATTTCCAAGAACCAATCCAGCAATAGCTCGAACTCCCAATAACGATGCACCAAGACAAGCAAGATTGGTGTGATCCAAAGACTGAACTAACTCCAGATAATCTACTACATCTGACTATCTGAAAAACCCAACTCTAGACTGCTCGTGTAGAAAATAATGAGCACCCAGAGTTTAGGAAAGAAACAATAAACTCCGGATCAGTCGTGGGACTGGTGTGAGCAACAAAAACAGTTTATCTTTTAAAACATTCAACAAAAGATTTTCAAAGTCAATTCGCAATGCTTTTTAAAAATGAGACTACCATAAGGCCTCCCGCACACACACACAATGCAAACGCAGAATCGGAGGAGATTTCTCCTTATGATAGTCAAAGATGCTTGATACGCATTAGAAAGAAACATTTGTTATTATTACTAGTGCATAGTGTAGGAAAAATTCATTTCGAAAATAAAGATATAAATCTTAGCCAGCATAGACATTTCGAACTATGCCTACTATAGCTGCCATCTAAACAGTGGTGACCACCATAAGTAAATGGCAGGTTCTATAACTAAAACCGTACAGGGTTTCGTATTGGGAATTGGAATTCCAACGAATGGTCAGGCCAAGGAACTTCAGATTGCCACATGAGAACGCCTCTGGAAGGACGTCCCCGAGAACCAAACCGGATCTCTGCCAACACAAGGCCGGGTTACCCCTAACTGGGTAACAACTGACACGAGTATGCCATCCCCCGGTCCATTGGGACCTTTAACTGAGCGCTCGTAATCAACATCACACCATAATAATAAGTGTTTCAACATGAGTAAGCATCTGGGCTCCATACCATGATACCACCCTTTTCCAGAAGGAAATGCACACACCCTAAAGGGAGCTACCCCTCATAACCTTGCCGCATCCTTCCTGTTTTGACCATTCCGGGGTGTGAGGCTCGACGAAGTCACGTCCACAAAGACACACTTTATACAAAAGCCATGCTTTGGGTCAACAAATGATCATAGAAATGATCACAAAGATAAACGATCAAACAAATGATCCTATCACAAATGATCAAACAGTGATCATTTCACAGCAATACTCAGCATGTCACATTACCAAATTGGGAATATATTGCTGATAACCATCAACTACATAACCTCTGAGCTCGTACGTCTCAGAGAAGGGTGTTAAGCTAAAATGAATAAATCCTCCGCCACCAACAGAAATATATTTGAAAGAAATCAGCTTTATATCTCAATTTGTAATGTCAGACATACTATCCATACAAGTCTGTTCCAGGCTCGAACAGAACCGAAGGCACTTACAAAGAAGTCCTTGCAATCCGGATATTCACTAATCACGTTCGGACTTCCCATCACATATGGAGTCTCTATACCGAGGACCGTTCGATGCAAAGACATTCGACGAGTTGTCCTTGCGTTTTAAAAAATATCCGGTCTTCAACACCGGTCTTCAAATGCTATCCCTAACGACATATCACATATTCGGAATGGGATATATGACACAAAGGTCCTCTCCCGGCTAAACCGAACAGTGAGCGCAGTATTTCAAAAACATATGGATATTGGGATTTCAATTAAGTAACAACTTAAACCCAAAACTTTTCTTCAAATGGTTTAAACCAATTACCATTTCAAATCTTTATATTACAAAAAGATTTATTTCACAAAGATCAATTCATAGACTTCAAAACAATTTCCATTCCAATTGGATTAACTTATTAAATCTTTAAATCAAAGATTTAACTCATAGCTTTCAAAATTCGATTAACTTGTTGAATCTTTAAATCAAGATTCAACTTATAGCTTTCAAATCATTTTCATAACTTGGAATTTATCTTCATTTTCAAACTTGAAGTTATTTTTAACACAAATTGGACGTCCATTTTTTATGTGAAAGCTTTTATTATTTGAAAACAACAGTTTTCGTTTCAGAAAAATCCAATTATGTTTACACGAGTTAAAGCCCTTGAATTCTATTCACATCCCCAAATCAATACTTTTAAAATAGTTTAACCCATATATAACTGGTATAACATCTTTAATCCCTAGTTTCAAATCATAGAATTCAGTTTCACATTTTGAATTTGAATTTAAATCAAATTACTTAAATTTCAAACTTTATTAAGTTATTCAAAATAAATTTCATCTTTGAAATTCCTTTATCAAAAGCTTTTCACTTTAAACCCAATCCATTTCTAAAACCATTTGGATTTAAAAATTCAAATTCAAAACTATTTATAAATATCTGTGACTTAATCGATTTACTCGTGAAATCCATATTTGTGTGTGTATGGTGTGGTCCAAGGGTTTAACACAATAAAAGTGCCACATCATCAATCAGCACTGATTCAAACACAGCAATATATACGATAAGCGATATAACTATAACGCTTATATTTGATAAGCGGTACAAACTGTAACGCTTGCCTTTGATTCACAAATCACAGATATAAATATCATAGGTAATAAATTACAGTAAACATAGCTCAAATCAAAACAGAGCTTCACAATCAGGGATATCAAACAATTCAATCATCCAATAGAATCTAAAAATCCATAGATAGGGTCAATTTATGTATCTGATTTATTTAAATCAGATTATTTACTTACGAATTTAATTTCTAATTTTGGTTAATTAATATTAATTAATTACAAATCATTTGTCACCAATTTATCTAATGATTTTCTTTAATTAATTAAACTAAATGAATTAACTTTAATCAAATCAAAATATCCCAAAATTAATTACAATAAATGATTAATCCTTAATTGCTTTCATTTCCATTTACATATAAAAATGTATAATTGATTATCTAAATCAATTTATCTAATTAATTATCAAGATTTATCACATCCATTTAATTACTAGATAATCTCTAGTTAATTATTTTCATTAACTACTAATCATTTCTTTAATCACTTTCTTAAGAAATTATCTTAGATTAAATCATTATTAATAATTTCTAATTATAAATTAATCTTATTTATTTATTTATAAATCATTCTTTAATTACTATATTAATTAAATCATCTTATTACTTTAATTATCTCTAAGATAATAAATTTATTTATTAATGATTTCATTAATCATTTAAGTGTAATTTAAACATTACACTTTTTTTAATTTAAAATCTAAATTCCATTTCATGTTTACTTTTAAGTTTCAACTTTATCGAAGTTTGAAAACAATTCAAAAATCCTTTTAAATTCTCATATTAAAGAATTACTTATTTTATAAAGAAGTTTAAGAGAATTTCAAAGCCAATTTCATTTTAAATACAAACCATATTTACCATATACTTTGACATTCAAAGTTGTTTAAATCAAAAAAAAAACTTTCTTAAATTTCAAAACTTACATTATCTCAAAACTATGATTCAAACTAAATTGAATCAGATTTAAACTCAGTTTTAAAAACTTATTTGAAACTTTGCTTAACAATTTAAATTTATTTTTAAACTTTTGAAACAGAAAGGTTATTAAAACCTGTAACCATAATTTTGACCTGAGGCCACACTATATGTTTCGAGTAAAACTCGAAACTGCCGATACCCCTCTCGCCACCGTGCACCTGCACACCCACGATCGCCGACGCCAACCACCAACGACCATCTCTACAAGTCACAAACCACACTCGCATCCCATCACGATCATTGAAATGCGTCCAACCACCGGGAATCAAAAATGAGCTTCCCATTCCAAAACCTGGAACACGAAATGAACAACCACCCAAACCTGTCAACGTCGACCGCTTGACACTCCGACCACTATTCGCCACCAAACTTCGGCCGCATCTCCGACAACCCCGAAGCTAACATCTCCTTGAGTAACATCGAACTCGATCCACCACTGCCTCCTCACGAGCACGAGAAACAAGCCGATAGAAAACCTCATGTTAAACCCTAACCTCGACCCTACCCAACAACTCACGCAATAGAAAAATAATTGGATAATTTTCCTAAAATCGTCGATCGATAAACTAGCTTCAACCCAAAATTCAACATTTTTAATTGGATTGAATACCAGCAATTTGAAAAAATGCGATTTTTGTTCAAACTCACACTGCTCTGTAATATTAAACTAAAAATCTTTGTCTTTGCTTTAAAAATCATCACTTGCAGTAAGAATTCAAGCTATGAACTTGAATTAACTTTTTATGACAGTTGAATCTATCAAAAATATATTTGATAACCTGTAAACCAAGTTTTCCAGTAGAAACATTTCACAAACATATTCCATCAGCTTTTAAAAAAAAAAACTAGTTTGAGGATTATATCTTGATTGATTTAAACTAAATGTTTTAAAAAGGATCTGTTGAGAACAAATTTGAGCTAAAAAAAACAAACAGAGCAGAGTGTGTATATATATAGCATACACACAATAATGTTCACATCAGATATTCACCTGCAAGCAGAGTGTGTATATATATAGCATACACACAATAATGTTCACATCAGATATTCACCTGCAAATGCTTATTCACTTCAACTCACCCACAAACAACCAAATTTTACTTTAAGTTTTCAAAAGTGAAGTTACTCACATTGTTTTTTTGAAGAACAGAGGAGAAAGAACAGATTGACATTGCAAACTGAAGAATCCCTCTTTGATTTCTCTGGTTTGAAGTCATTTGTTTGATGTTCTAGTTGAAGTTTACTTTAGATTTTCTCAGCTAGAATGGAATGAGAATGAATTTGAAGGAGGCTGATATACAAAATGAGTTTACAGGGTATCATTTGTTATTTGTTTATAAAATACACTAGGTACTTGCATTTAAATGCTTTGTACTTGGTTATGCATTTGTTTACTTCAGCCTTACTTCGGCTGAGATGAAAAATGTGTGCTAGGATATTTTACAGTGTACTAAGGATCTTGGTATCAATTACTATGTCTTGTTCATATCTAAATATATTATTCTCATTTTGTTTGTACATGTTTACTGCCTGGGCTGATAAAATACATTATAGTGGCTGAGATATTTGCATTACTTCATTCCATACCTACTTATTCTATTTTTATTTTTGCCTTTGTTTGTGCTTGCCTACATCTTTTAGCTCGGCTGTACCCTTTGAGATGAGATAGTGGTGGCTTCTTTCTTATCTTTGTACTTTGTTTTTGGGGCTGATGTACTTTATTATATTTTTATCTTATACTTTGTTTATGTGTACAAAGATATTTTTATTTTTATGCTTTGTTTTATGTTATTTTGCTTACTAGTTTCCTCATCCTACATGTTTACTTTTATATTTGTTTGTATATGCTGGTTTGCTTTTACATATTTATGTCTTTGAAGATGTTTTGCATAATCACTTACTGGTTACATACAAGATCCCTTTACTTACTTCTGATTTTATACTTCATGTATATACATATAAAGCTATTATAATTATTGTTATAAAAATAACTCCTTATTGATTTAAAATAATTTACAAAAGAAACCGTTTTCTTATTAATAAATAACACAAACCATTTGAATTTGGAAAAACTCCAATCGATTATCATTTAATTTCACAATTTTAAATCAAAAGTAAATTTAATTATCAATTTAAAATAAATTAAAATTCGGGATCGTTACAATGTGAATATGAATTGTTGAATATAAATTTTATAAATTTGGTTGTGTTGGTGATTGTTAGTTGATTATATATAATTCATTAAGTGTTAATGAAATTGAATTGATAAATGGAAAGCTGTGTAATTGAATTTGAATTAAAAGTGAACTAATGTGAATTGGTTGTAAGCAATTAAAATTTGTATCGAAACCTTATACAATGCTTATGGGAATTATTTGGATTGCATTGCTTATGAAAACTATGTGCTTTCTTTTGAAAATTAGTGAAATATAAATGAATTCCTATATATGTCACTTAGACGTTTAAATTGAGTAAGTACAGGTCCCGATGCTGTAGTTGGCTGGATTTGGTCACGCTAAAATGCTAATAAATAACTGCTTTGCTTAAAAATGCCAAAAAGGTACGCCTACGCAATAAAAATAGGAAATATGAACTTTTTTTCTGTTTTTCGACCGTGTGGGTCGATGTATATATATTTATTATCTATTGAGATATTGCAAAAGCTCCTCCGTACAAGGGAGACTCTGCCAAAATTTTCCGTAAATTTTGGGAGTTAGAAAATTTTTGAAAATTGTTGGAAAAATTTTGTTTAACGAAAGGTCAATTTCTAAATTGAAATGAAAATGTAGGATTTGAAAACTTAGTAAAGTTATTGTAAGAAGTTTAACTATGGATTTTGGAAAAGTTAAAATGTTTAAATGAATTTGAAATTTAATTTGAACAAATGGTTTTGAAAAGTTAATGTATTCTGTAACTTTATCTTATTTGGCAATTTTGAGGACGAAATTCTTTTAAGGGGGAAGTTTGTAATGACCCAGAATTTCTATCATTTGAAATTCGTATATTTAATTGATTTTAAATATTAACAAGTAAAATTTGTAAGTCAAATAAATTTTATTTCGAATATCTAGATTTAATTGGATAATTAAATCGATAATTTAATATTTAAAATTACAAAAATAATTGGAAATTGGGTTTAACGTGATTAAAATTGATTTGTAAAGCTGTATTAAATCATATTGGAATTAGAATGATGCTACAGAACTCTTAAAGATGAATTAAAAGTTGATTTGTGGAAATTGAATATTTTAATATTTAATTGACGAGTAAAAATAGGCATTTTTCAAATGACCTCGGATTTCGACAAAACTAGTTTCATCAGATCCATAATGTTAAATTATTGTATGGTGTCAAATTTCGTGTCAATCGGACTTGCGGTTTGTCCGGGGCAAGCTAAAACGCGTAGAAATCAGTTTGCGTGAATTTTAAATTTAAATTAGTCGATTTGAAAACTTATCTTTCAAATATGATCGAATTGGCTCCCGATATATATTCCATTGCGTTCGGAATAGGGGTAAAACATTTTAAACGCCAGGCGGCACGCTTCATTTGGAGTTAGGAAAAAATTCGGGTGAATAGTGTCACGTAATTTTTCTATAAAAGGACCTTATTTCTTTTCTTTTGCTAAACCTAACACGAACTAGGTCACGGCTGCCACCTTCGGATTTAATGGCCAAAACCCTTCCTTCTTCTTCCTCAATTCTCTCTCAATCTATAAACAAATTTCAAAAACGTTCAACTACAACATCGAAGAGGGCATCGAGCTCTACAATTTCAACGGCTATGATCGAAAAATACGCATTGGATCAAAAGAAAATCAAGCTTGAATGGCCAGTGTTCGCACACTTTTTTTAAGATGCAGGGGAGCCCGAGTGTCATGCCGTTCATGGTGTAGGTCGAGCTCGAGACGAGCTTTCGTTTGGCACAGATTGATCATGTTCTCGATCAATAGAGGGGTGCGAAAATTCGAAGATGGGGCCGGACGAGATGGGTTCTTTGTTCATGAATGACCTGGGGAAGAAGAATGTAGTGGACAGCCTGGATCTTGCCTCTGAAAATCTACGGCCACGATTGAGTGAAGGTTTAAAAATTAAAATAAAAGTTGAAATAATTATATTAATAAATCGTACAAACTTTATAATGACATAACTTTTTCATACGAGGTCCGTTTTGGATGAAACAAATTGCGTCGAGTTCATATTCACGAGCACTATGCAATGGAGCTAGATTGGGATTGATTGGAGCTAGTGTGAATTTTCGCTAAAATTAAACGTGTGTTTAATTTTATTCGAAATAAAACACTTCAATTGTTATTAGAAGCAAGGTGAGAACTTCTCACTCAATCGAATTTGTTTCGATTTAAATTTTAAATAGTTAAATTTAAAATTGCTTGATTATGTGAACGAATGATAAATTACTATCTGTTGTATTGAAATAGACCTATACGCCGCATATTAAGTGGAAGTTATTATATTAAACTCATATACTGCGATATTCCACCATTGAAGTGGATTTGGTATTATATATGTACATGGAGTTGATTTCCCGCATTATATAGCGGATGAGACCATATTGCATCGCATAATAGCGGATAATATTTTATATAAACCCATGTACCGTGATATTCCGTCTTGATACGGGATTGGTATTGTGCTAACATCTGTGGATGCAGGGAAACAGGTTGGCGGGATCCAACCGGATTCCTCAACAGTATTTATTTATTTGCAGATATTTGCGATATATTCTGTTATCATATAGATATATGATGTTTGGATGCCATGGTTGATGTATTAGTGCTGTTGCAGCATTGGGCCAATTTTTAGAGTTTTAAAAATGTTAAAGTAACGATTTCGAATCTAAAAGGATTTTCAAGTGATTTTTGAAAGTATACATTTCATTGAATTTTTGAATTGATTCATTTTAAACAAATAAACGTTATAATTTTTATGCTATAAAAATTATGATTTTTGTGAAATATAAACGACTTGTGATTTTTGAAATAAGTAGTTGATTAATTTGTAAAATGGTTTAAATTGGGATTTTTGAAATATTATAAAAGATTTATAAAATTGATATTTATAAATTAAAATATTGGAATTTTAAAATGAGTTTTTATAAGTGTTAATATGAAGTATAAATGGATTTCATACGTGAACGAAATTTATAGATTTAAAATTGTGAAGTTATAAAATGAATAAATTTTGTAAAATAAAAGATTTATAAGTAATTAACTTAAAAAGTGGATTTTGGCATTTAAATGAGATATAAATAGAATTTGTTGATTAAGGGATTTTATAAGTTGAAGTTTTTATAAAATTTATATGGATGTGAATTTATAAATGTTGTTTTATAAATCCAAAACCAATTGAATCTGATACGTAAATATGAAAGCTTATTAAAGGTGATATATCCACGATTTTGGACAGTGGATAATCCTTTAAATTAAATATGTAGAAGTGTTGAATTTGGTAAACCATTTATATTCACGATTTTGGACGGTGAATAATATATTAAAGAAATGTTTTAGGAAGTGATCTTTTAAATAGAATTAAAATGATTTGAAGTTGTTTTAAAATGTGTTAAGGATCGAAACATAGATTTCAACATTCGTTGTTGAAATAGACGTTTTCGAGAAATAAGGAAAAGATGGACTATAGCACTGTTGTTATAGTAAATGATTTTCGAAAGGAAATGTTTTTGTATAGTACTGGGATTTATATATGTATTGTATTTTTGAATCCCTATGCTATTGATTTTGGTTTGTCGTAACGATGTTTTACGCAACATTTGTTTTGACCCAAATAAATGTGTTTAATGAGAACGTTTTCCTTAAAAGAATAAAATATATACTTAATCTTGTTTTAAGTATATTGAATATTTTTTAAATATTGAAAATAATTGGATTTGTGAATTACTTATTGTTAAATAAGTATTTGGAAATGTTTTCCAATGTAGAAATTGAAATGGTTTAGAGAATATATATTTTTAAAGATAAATTGAAGTGAATATTTGGCAAGTTATTTAGTGTATGGAAGATTAATAAAAAGGCCTAGTGATTGTTATGGTGTTGAATATTTGTTTGTTTGATTTGATAGTTAAATAACCGACTATCAATTTTACCTTTGAATGGGTATTTGTTGTGATTTTCTTGAATTTGAATGCTACACTTATTCTAAAATAAGCACTCGTTATTCGGTTTAGCCGAGAGAGGACCTTTGGGTCATGAATCCCATTTCGAATAGTGATACGTCGTAATGGATAGCATTTAAAGACCGGTGTTGTAGACCGGATATTTTCGAAAATGGAAGGTTTACCGTCGAATGTCTCTGCATCGGCTGATCCCCGATATAGAGATTTTATCACCCTTTGTGATGGGAAGTCCGGACGTGATTAGTGAATATCCGAATTGCAAGGGCTTCTTTGGAAGTGCCTTCGGTTATGTTCGAACCCAGAACAGACTTGTATGGATTGTATGTATGACATTACATTATGAGATATAAAGCAGATTTTTTTCAAATACATTTCTGTTGGTGGTGGAGAATTTATTCTCTTAGCTTAACACCCTTCTCTGAGACGTACGAGCTCAAAGGTTATGTAGTTGAAGGTTATCAATAATATATTCCCAACTTGGTAATGTGGCATGCTGAGTGCTGCTGATCATTACGTGGCTTTTATGAAAAAGCGTAGCTTTGTGGACGAGACTTCGTCGGACCTCACAACCCGAAAATGGTCAAAACAGGAAGAATGCAGCAAGGTTATTTGGGGATAGCGCCCCTATAGGGTATGTACATTTCCTTCTGGATAGAGGTGGTATTATGGTACGGAGCCCAAATACCTAACCTATGTGGTTGCAGCAAATTTATTTCTTTGTGGTTGTTGGTGAATCCTGGGATTTAGGTTGTTTACGACCGGGGGATGGCATACTCGTGTCAGTAGTTACCTAGCTAGAGTTAACCCGGCCTTGTGTTGGCAGAGATCCGGTAAGGTCCTCGGGGCATCCTTCAGAGGCGTACCCATGTGGCAAAGGGAAGTTTCTTGGTCTGACCATTTGTGGGAAATCTAAAGAAACAATACGAGCCCTGTACGGTTTTAGTTTTAGAACCTTCCATTTACTTATGGTGGCGCCCCACTATTTAGATGGTAGCTATAGTAGGCATACAATAATGGTCGTATGTTGGCTAACAATATATTATACTTTTGAAAGGTTTTCCACTTTGCACTTTTAGTAATAATGTCAAAGAAATCTTTCTGCGTATCAAGCATGTTTGACTATCATAAGGAGAAATCTCCTCCGATTCTGTGTTTGCATTGTGTGTGTGTGCGGGAGGCCTTATGATAGTTACATTTTCTAAAAGCATCGCGGATCTATTTTAAAATATTTCTTTGTTTGTTTTAAAGATATAACTGATTTAAGTTCTCACACCAGTCCCATGACTGACCTGGAGTTTATTGTTTCCTTCCTAAACTCTGGGTACCCACCAATTTCCACACGGGCAGTCTAGAGTCAGGTTATCAGGTCATTCTGGAATTCAGGAGTTGCTATAGAGATCTGGAGGCAAGCTGGATGGCATAGCGTATCAACTAGTATATAGTATTTGTTTTCCACTGTTTGTTGTTGTAAATTTGATAATGTAATATAATGTGATGTACTGTAATAACTGATATAGTGATTCTGTTTAAAGATATTTATTTATCTGTTTTATTTGTTCTACTGCGATTGTGAGATTCTGATATTGTTTCTGTTGCTTCTTCTTTCTTTCTTCTTCTACCACTTCTTCTTTAACCCTAACAATTCGGTTTTCCGACCTTCGATTGCTTGGCAGTTGATACAGTGGACGTATTAATGTCGATTTTCAAGCGTCGAAGAATCGTACTATTGCAAAGTCTCGTCCACAAAGCTAAGCTTTTCACAAAATCCATGCTTCGATCAAAAAATGATCAGCAGCACTTCGTATGCCACATTACCAAATTGGAAATGCGTCACTAGTAACCATCAACTACATAACCACTGAGCTCGTACGTCTCAGAGAAGGGTGTTAAGCTAAGAGAATAAATTCTCCGCCACCAACAGAAAAGTATTTTATAGAAACTAGCTTTGCATCTCAAAATGTAACGTCAGACACACATCCATACAAGTCCGTTCCAGGATTGAACGGAACCGAAGGCACTTCCAAAGAAGCCCTTGCAAATCCGCATATTCACTAATCACGTCCGGAATCCCCATCACAAAGGGTGATAAAATCTCGATACTGGAGCAACCCGATGCAGAGACATTCGACAGGCAATCCTTTCGCTTTCGAAAATACCCGGTCTTCAACACCATCTTCAAATGCAATCCCATTTCGTCGTATCGTTATTCGAAATGGGTTTTATGACACACGGTCCTCTCCCGGCTAATCCGAGTAACGAGCGCTTATTTTAAAAAATATTGTTACATTCAGATTCAAACAAATCACAACAATTTCCACTTTGATCTTTTAAACAAAAGTCCCATCACAATCACAAAGGTTCAATGTGGGTTTCGAATATCCATTTGGAATTCCACTCTCGGTAGCAACGAAATTCAATTGCCGATTAAAGGCCAATATTGATAGTCGGTTATCTACTATCAATCAATAATTCACAACAATTACCAATTTTCAAATAATTTTCCCCAATTATTTATTTTCAATATATCTTTGCAAGATATAATTTTAACACTTCAACTATTTGAAAACAACTTTCAAATCAATTTCTTTACGCGGAGTATATTCCCAAATAATTATTCATTTCCACTGAAAATCTGCCGAGTCCAAATACTTTTCAAAAATTTAAATCAGTTATCCAAAAAATATATTTAGAAACATCTACAATAAGAACCACTTTGAAAAAACCTATTTAAAATAATAGTTATTAGAGCTTATATCAATATCTTATATAAAAAAACTTCAAGTCCAAACTAATTTAAAAATAAAATTAGTAGATACAGTATAAGTATTCTAATAACTATTTTCTAAATCAAATATCAATTTAATCTTTAAAATAATCCCTTCTATACTTATTTAAATAAATCTTCACTTTAAAGATTTAAAACAATTCTCGAAAATAATTTCTCCAACAATATTCTTTTGAAACCAAACTAGAACTTTTAATTTTATTTCAAAAGCTATTTCAAAAGTATATTCGGCTTCCCAGGGAAAGTACACCCTCCATTCTAAAATGGTTCATTCAAATCAGTTCATAAATCATTCTGGATTTATTTTAAACTTACGTCCCAAAACTGTAAATTCCTTTCCAAATTTTAACAATAAAACAATATTTATTTTTAAGACAAATTTCTCTTTCTTCAATAAAATTCCCATTGGGGCTTTAAACTTCGAATATCCATTAATTTACAATATTCAAATCGATTCCCAAGTATTCACTTTCAACACCAAATCAATTTTCAAATTAATTTGTAAATTATTTCAATTACCAAGTTCAATTCCAAATAGATTTCTAAACTTATTTCAAACAACAAATAAATTTTCATATCAATTTCCCAAAGGTTTATTTTTTAACACCAAATTAATTTCAAATCGATTTCCCAATTTATTTCCAGAACACCAAACCAAATTTCCAAATCGATTCCTAAGATTTATTTTAACACCAAATTAATTCCCAAATCGATTTCTAAAATTAATTTAAACTCCAAATTAAATTCCAAATTTAATTTCTAAATTTATTTCCTTTTGAAATAAATTCCTTTATCTCTTTCAAATATTTAAAATAAGTATTTTAAATAAATTCTTCAACTATTAAACAATATTACTTGAAATTCCTTTGTTAAAATATTTTCCCATATTTTTGGAATTAATTCGAACGGATTATAAAAATCAACTTTAATACTTTAATTACAACGGTCTAGGCTTTTCTACTTTAATTTCCCAAAATCCAATTTCATATTTCTGGTATCCTACGATACAAAAAATATATTCGGCTAAATTTGAGCCTTCAATGGTTTCGATCACAAATAGTCAAACATAGATTATAAATAATCAACACAAAATTTTGAAAACAAATCAAAATGTTTTGAGGAATCCAGTTGGATCCCTCCGACCTGTTTCCCTGCATCCACAGACGTTAGCACAACAATTAAATACCAATTCCACTACGATGTGGAATATCGCGGTATATGGGATTTATATAATATCATTCGCTATTATGTGGCGCATAGCGTCTCATCCGCTATATAATGTAGGAAACAAATAACACCAAATACATATATAATACCAATTCCACTTCGAGGTGGAATATCGCGTTATATGGGTTTAATATAATAACCTCCGCTATTATGCAGCGCATAGGGTCTAAACTATTATAATTGATAATAAATCAAGCATCCAAGCACACCATCAATCAATTTTAAATTTAACTATTAAAATTAAATCAGCGATTGAGTGAGAAGATCTCAGCTTTTACTATGCATGCAATCCATTTTCCATTCTAGTTAGGTTTTCATGATATTTAAACCTTGTATAAACAATTATACAATTTATTAATACTCGAAATAAATCGAACAATCAATTTTCAATTTGGTAGTTTAATTATCCAATGATTTTATTAATTTAATTCTAAACCAAAATCCCCTTTTAGTATCTTAAGATAATTAAATAGATTAATTTTAAACCAATACTTTTAATTTCTAAACACATCCATTTTAACAATTTATTTTACTAAAATTTAAATTTAAAAACTGAATTTCCTTTTTAAATAATTTTGGATAACTAAAATAAATTGAATATGTTTATTAATTAAATTTATCTTCATAATATTTTTTTTAAAATTAAACAGGTGGATTTAAAAATATGTATGTTTATTTATTTCATTTTAAAACTCTATTTATAGACTTTGAAAATCAAATTTTCTTTATATAAACTTTTATATCCCACAATCCTATATATGTATATATATAAATACTTTATCCTTTTCTTTGAAAATATCTATATAAATTTAAATATCTATATTTATTTATTTTTCAAACTTTACTTATATAAAATATTTCATGTTTTTAGTATTCTGAATTTATATATATAAACATGTATAAAAAAAATCGTACCTCTTTGACAATCACAGCAAACCCTCAGCCACCACGATCCCACTTCGTCGCCAGTCGACCCCTGCCCTAAAAATCGATGTCGAGCCCTAGACTTCATCCATTGCGAACACTATCATGATCCAAACTTACGCATACCTGTTCCCTTGGCGACACGCCTCGCCGCCTCGAACGCGACGCTCGAAATCGAGCCCAAAGCCGTCGCCTCATCTTCGTGGCATCGACGTCGCCCCATTTCGCCCACTTATGCCACGTAGCCGACGCCGGAACTCCCCCCCCGAAATCGAACGTGCCTCCACGTAGAGACACCTCTGCTCCCCTTCCTCGCACGTGCTTGCCTGATTCGAACGAGAGATTGATAAAATGGAGCTCGGCCATTTTTATTTTTTTCTCTCCCTTTCGATTTGATTGCTTCGGCTGTTTCCATTAGCTTGAATGAATTTGAATCTTTCGTTCTTTTTAATTTGCAGTTGGTTTTAGAAAAAGTGGAATTCGAACGATTTGGTTTTCAAATTGGAAAATAAGAAGAGCGGCCATTAATTCCCTTTGTTTTTTTTAAACGAGAAACTTTTGATTTTGCGTTTTATTATTATCCCCTTTTTTAGAAAAGAAAACGAACGCGTGCCCACTATTGTTGCCAAGTGTTTAAAAATAAATGCCAGGTGTTAGATAACGAGTGTAAAATTTGATTTTTGTGAAAGATAATTATATTTAAATTCAAATTCAAATTCAAATTACTTTGATAAATGCAACCCAAAATTTCGATCTCCAATCGAGGCAAGCCGTCATGCGTTTATAATGTTATACGCCTATTCCGAACGCAATGGAGGAGGTTCCGTGTCCAAATATGATCGTATGGAGAAGGTAGCTTTTCGGACCAGTTAAAATATCGAATTTTCGATAAAATTTTCAGCATGTTTGCTTATTGTACGGCCACACGACAACCCCAATTACTATGAAAATTGAAATTCGATAATAATATAATATTACGGATCCAATGGGACTGGTTTCGTCGAATTCCGAGACTGTGCCTCGGAAGGCTATTTTTGAATATCGATTTAAACGATATATTTTAAAAACTGATTAAATCACTTTCAAATTAAATTCTGAAGCTTGCATTATCTTCAATATTGTCAATATGAATTTCCTAAGCTGCAATGGTCCTGCCTTTTCGCACGCTTTAAATCTACACACGTGCCAATTCGAACCATACGGAAGGGTGGATTGTTATGGGGTAAATAAGAAAAACAAGAAAGAAAAAAAGAAAGTAGAATCTCACAGCGGAAGGATAAAATATAATAATCAAATATACAGTTTATAAATTTGTTACAAAAACATTTGGTTATATTTATATAATATATATCAGAGTTATACATACCAATAACAATGCAGCGGAACAATATGAGTGTAGTGCAATAATATAAATAATAATAATACAAATCTTCGTCTTCGTCCTCCAGAGCTAAATCTTCAAATCCTGAAACGCTCGGACTGACCCGAGCGAATTTGAAAAACAAAACACTCGAGTCAGAACAAAAAGATCTTATGTTAGTTAAATCAACAGGAATAAATATGAGTGCAGTAACTCAAAAGATGTTCGGGATTTATATCTCTTAAGGATCCGTTAAACTATTTACTATGTAGTATACTTCGCTATTATAATAGTGTCTAATTGTAAAATAAACTTACTTTAAAATAGCGTTAAGGAGTGACCCAATATTCTCCTTAGCACAAATAATCTCAATAGTCTATACAGTGCCTGCATATCTCCTGATCGGGAGACTACGACAAGACACTCCATAGGTACGACACAAATAGAAACTCGTACAAGGCGCGATAGGGTAGGTCACATGGCACAACTAGGCAACGCCAGGGTAGATATACCAATTACGCTTCCGGGTCGGTGGTAACGCGCAGCTACCGCCCACCTCGAACAAACTCCCCCAAATCAAAGAAATCAAAAATGAAGGTGGCCACCGAATCAATCCAAAGTATAATATCGAAGGGAAGTGTCTGATTAGAGGTGCTACCTCATTAACCCGTCGATCTCTCCTGTTTTAGCCACCTTATGCCAACTCACAGGAGTTGGGTCCACATATTTACCTTACAGGAAACGCCGCTACCAACCCACTTCATTCTGGAATCTCCACCGCGTACACGGTTGTTAAAGTGGTTTTCGGAGTTGGCAGAGAGTATGATAACTTCCGATCCCGGTCTCTTCAACAACCAAACGTTATTATAACACCGTAGTCTTTAAAACAGTTTATACTTTAAAACCAAAAAATAATTATCCATTTCAAAACCCATAAATACGATATTATTTCAATTCCCAAAACAACTCATTTTGATATTATTTTTATAAAACCCAAATCAATAATATCATTTTATTTCAGATATATTTCTTTTCCAAAATCATACTTCTTTAAAAAAATTAATATCTAGAAACTGGACATTTGAATTCTAACATTCAAAACATAGTACTTCAAAATTCATAGCTTTAAAACCATAACTTCTAAAACTTAAATGGTTTGGATATTCAACGGTATGTAATTGTAACGACCCAAAATTTTTAATAATTAAAATTTGAATATTTAATTAATTTTAAATATTAATTAGTGAATTTTTAAGTCAAATAAATTTTTATTTGAATTTTTGGATTTAATTAGATAATTAAAACAATAATTTAATATGTTAAATTATGGAAATAATTAAAAATTGAGTTAAATATGATAGAAAATAATTTGTAAAATTTTATTTTATCATGTTGAAGTTAGAATGATATTTTAGAACTTTTAAAATCGAATTAAAAGTTAATTTGTGAAAATTGAATATTTTAATATTTAATTATCGACTGTAAAATAGCCAATTTTTGAACAGTCTCAGAATTGAACGAAACCAGTTTCATTGGATCCGTAATAGTTAGTTATTACCGGATTTCAATTTTCGTGTCAATCGGAGTTATCGTTTGATCGTGGCAGCTCGAAACGCATCGAATCGTTTTTAATTTAAATTTGGCGAGTCAAAATAGCCATTTTTCAAAAAGTCTCGGATTTCGACGAAACCAGTTTCATCGGATCCGTAATGTGATATTATTGTAAGATTTCAAATTTCAAGTCAATTGGATTTACCGTTTGTCCGGTACAAATTAAAACGCCTAGAAATCGACTTAAATCGGTTTAATTCAAATTGAGCGTTTGCAGCCATAACTCGCACATACTTCCGAATTAGCTTCCGAAACCTGTTCCATTGTGTCCGGAACGCGGGATAAACCCTAGGTACGCTGGTTACGGCGTCTAAATCGGAGTTCGAAATTCCCGGGATGAATAGTGTTTACGCTAGCTTTTTCTATAAATACACCTCTCTCTTCATTAATAAAAAAAAAAAAATATATCAACATTAAACCCTAGCCGGCCCTAGAAACATGAATGGCCAGAAAATTTCCAATTTCAACTCTCAAAATCTCTCAATCCACTCGTTTTTAGAAAAAGTTGTTAACTAAAGAATCGAAGAGCACGAGATGAGCTTTAAATCCATACGGATTTGATAGGGTTTGGAGTTGCATAGGAGGGGCAAGGATGGGCCGTTCGTGGTCAGGTTTGCACGCATTTCCGTGCTATGTGGGGGGCCGAGCCCTAAGCTATTGAGGTCGAGTGTAGTGGAGGTGAGTGGCTTTGAGTTGCAACTCCCTGATCGAGCTCTCGTCGAGTGATTTTGGCGAAAAAATTAACCCTAATTCATATGAATGGGTTCATTGCTACGTGAAGTTACCTGGAGACTTGCGCGTGCGTATGAAGGAGGTAGGAGATGAACAGGGGCTGTTGGATCTGGATCCTAAGGCTCGGATTGAAGTGGGTTTTAGTTATTAAAGTTTAGTTGTAAATTTGTTGATTTAAAGTCGTGTAACTTGTAAAATTCGTTACTTTTTCATACGAGGTCGAAAAAATGCAAACTCAGTTGCGTTGGAATCGTATGGACGAGCACTACGCGATGGAGTTGGTTTGGAGTCGTTTGGAGTTAGTGAGAATTTCGGGTAAAATTAAACGCGCGTTTAATTTTATTCGAAATAAAAGCTAAAACGGAAATTAAAACCAAGGTGAGAACTTCTCACTCAATCGAATAGGTTTTGATTTTATTTTAAATAGTTAGATTTAAAATATTTGAATGCATGTTTGAATGATGACTGTAAATTATTAATTGTTAAAATAGACATTATGCGCCGTTAGTAAGCGGATGTTATTTAATATAAACATATACCGCGAATATTTCATAAACAGTGAAATTGGTATTATATATAATATCAATATATATATATTGGCATATGTATATATTGCAGTTATTGATTTCCCGCATTTTTTGTTTAGCGGATGAGACCCTATTACGCCGTTATTAAGCGGATAATATTTAATAAGAACATATACCGCGATAATTTCGTACTGGAGCGAAATTGGTATTGTGCTAATGTTTTTGGATGCAGGAAACAGGTTGGAGGGATCCAACTGGATTCCTCAACAGTATTTATTTAATTTCAGATATTTTGATATTTGATGGATTATCATATCGATATATGATATCGTTGTTAGTCGTGATTGACTATTTGGTGTGTAGCATCATTGGACCCAGATTTTGGGATTTTAAAATGTTTTTAAAGTGATTTTGAAAATATACTTTATTTTTGGAATTGATCCATATTAAGTAAATAAACGTTATAATTTTTAAAGTTATAAAAATTATGATTTTTGTGAAATATTGTTAAAAGCTGATTTTTGAGAAATATGAATTAATGACTTTATAAAATAATTTTAATGGGGATTTTTGAATTTATTATGAAAAGTTTAAATATAGGATTTATAAAATTTGATTATTTTATAAATCAAAATGGTGAGATTATAAAGGAATTTAAAGACGTTTTAAAAGAATAATATAATTTGATTTATATTAAGAAATTTATAAATAGATATTTATAAATCGAAATATTGACATTATAAAACGAGTTTTTATAAGAGTTTGAATGTAGTGAAAATGAATTTCCTAAATGAATGAAATTTATGAAATTATAAACTGTGAAGTTATAAAATGAAATTTTATAAGCAATAGGTTTATAAAATTCATAAAGTTATCGAAAGAATGAATTTTGGATAAATAAACAATCTTATAAGTTAAGATTAAAAATTTGGGAAGTTAAATGAACGATTTTGAAAAAAAAAATCGTTTTATAAGTAATTAACTTATAATATGAACTTGTAGTTTATAATTGAGTTATAAACTGGAATAGGTTAATAAAGGAATTTATAAAAAGGAAGTTTTTATAAATAAATAGAAACGGAATTTATAAACGTTGTTTTATAAATCCGCAAATGACTTATTTTTGATAAGTTAATTGTTATAACTTAGAAATAGAGTTATATTCACGTTTTAGACTGTGAATAATCCTTTGAAATTAAAATGAATAAAAGGATGAGATTTGTTAACGAAGTTTATTCACGTTTTTGAATAGTGAATAACACGTTAAATAAAATGTTTTTGAATGTGATGTTTTAAATAGAATTAAAACGATCTAACGATGTTTTTAAACATGTTGAGATTCGAAACCATAGATTTCAACATTTATTGTTGAAATAGACGTTTTCGAGAAATAAAAGGAAATAGTGGACTATAACACTGTTGTTATAGTAAATGATTTCCGAAAGGAAATGGGTTGTATAGTATTGGGATTTATATATCTATTTAATTTCGAATCCCTATACTAGTGATTTTGGGACGTTGTAACGATGTTTTACGCAACATTCGTTTTGGCCCAAATAAAAATGTTTAAGAGAATGATTTCCCTTAAAGAATGAATAATATACTTAATTCGATTTAAGTATATTGAATATTTTCAAAGGTTGAAAATAAAGAGATTTGTCGATTACTTATTTTTGATAAGTATGGAAATGTTTTCCAATATGAAGTGAATAATTAGAATTTATCTTTTTGAAGATAAATTGAAATGAATTATTGAAATCGAATATGCATGGATATTTTGAAATATAAATTCATTATGGAATTTATATGTGAAAAGTGAAATTAGTTTGAAAATAAATATTGATTTATTTTTGAAGTGTTGAAATTATATATCTTGTAAAGATATTTTGGAAAATAAATAATTTGGAAAATTATTTGGAATCTGGTGATGTATGCATATCCATTGATAGTTCAATAGCCGACTATCAATATTTCCCTTTGAATGGGTATTTGATGTGATTTGTTTGAATTTGAATGCACACTTATTTTTGAATAAGCGCTCACTATTCGGGTTAACCGGGAAAAGACCATGGGGTCGTATAACCCATTCCGAATATGTGATACGTCGTTGTGAATTGCATTTGAAGATCGGTGTTGAAGACCGGTATTTGCAAGAGCGATAGGATGACCTATCGATTGTTTCTGCACCGAGTCGCGCCGGTATAGAAACTCCCTAAGTGATGGGAAATCCGATCAGGATTGTGAATATCCGGATTGCAAGGACTTCTTTGTAAGTGCCTTCGGTTCTGTTCGATCCCGGAACAGACTTGTATGGATTGTATGTCTGACATTACAATTTGAGATATAAAGCCGATTTCTTTCAAATATATTTCTGTTGGTGGCGAAGAATTTATTCTTTGCTTAACACCCTTCTTTGAGACGTACGAGCTCAAAGGTTATATAGTTGAAGTTATCAGCGATATATTCCCAGTTTGGTAATGTGACATGCTGAGTGATGCTGAAATGATCATTGTGTTGATTATTGTGATAGGATCATTTATTTGATCGTCTATCTTAGTGATCATTGTGTTGATCATTTGTTGACCCAAAGCATGGCTTTTGTATAAAGTATGTTTTTGTGGACGTGAATTCGTCGAGCCTCACATCCCGGAAATGGTCAAAACAGGAAAGAAGCAGCAAGGTTATGAGGGGTAGCACCCTTTAGGATGTGTCCATTTCCTTCTGGAAAAGGGTGGTATCATGGTATGGAGCCCAGATACTTACTCATGTTGAAAACACTTTGTTATGATTGTGTGAATTGATTAGAGAGCGCTCTCGAAAAAAGGTCCCAAAGGACCGGGGGATGGCATATTCGGTCAGTTGTTACTCAGTTAGGAGTAACCCGGCCTTGTGTTGGTAGAGATCCGGTTTGGTTCTCGGGGATGTCCATCCAGAGGCATTCTCATGTGGCAATGGGAAGTTCCTTGGCCTGATCATTTGTTGGAAATCCAATTCCCAATACGAAACTTGTACGGTATTAGTTGTAGAACCTGCTATTCACTTATGGTGGTCACCACTGTTTGGATGGTAGCTATAGTAGGCATAGTTCGAAATGTCTATGCTGGCTAAGATTTATATTCTACTTTCGAAATGAATTTTTTCTACACTATACACTAATAATAATATCAAATGTTATTTTAAATGCGTATCAAGCATCTTTGACTATCATAAGGAGAAATCTCCTCCGATTCTGCGTTTGCATTGTGTGTGTGTGCGGGAGGCCTTATGGTAGTCTCATTTTTAAAAGCATTGCGAATTGAATTAAAAATATTCCTCTATTTTGATTTTAAAGATAAATAAACTGTTTTGAGTTCTCACACCAGTCACATGACTGACTCGGAGTTTATTGTTTTCCTTCCTAAACTCTGGGTGCCCACCAATTTCCACACGGGCAGTCAAGAGTTAGGTTTATCAGGATATTCTGGATATTCTGGAGTTGCTGGAGGCAAGCTGGATGGCATGGCGTATTATTTATATAGTATTTCTTTTCCGCTGCACTGTTTGATGTTGTATGTTGTTGTTGTACACTCTGATGTGATGATATGATGTAATAAAATGTGATGTAATGTAATAACTGATATAGTTCTTTGTTTAAAGATTATTCATTCATTATTATATGTTGTTCCGCTGCGAATTGTGAGATTCTGATGTTGTTCTGTTGTTTTCTGTCCCGTCCTATTTTCTTCTATTTTTCTTTCCTCTTCTCTATTCTGTTTTTCTCCTTTTTCTCTATTCTCTTTTTCTTTCTATTTCTAAATTTTCTATTTTCTTTTCTCTCTTCTTCTCTTTTCTTTTCTTAAATTCTTTTTAAAACCCATAACATCTCGGTTTTCGGCCTTTGATTTCTCGGTAGTCGATAAAGTGAGTATCGATGTTGAATTTTCGAAGAACGAAAATCCGTGACGTTACATTTGGTATCAGAGCTGATGGTTAAGCGACAACCATGGTTCTGTTGGGTAGTACTCATTAGAGATAGAGTCAGTAGTACTCTAGAATGAGTTTGAGTGTAATAATAGCTATGAGAGCGTACTTGTTAGTGAATATGAAATTGTTTTATATTGTGATGATTGGTTTATTGAGTGGCATATGAACTTTCGTCAGCGTGGTCCGCAAGACTATGCCGAAGGGGTTTCTAAACACTTGAATAGAACAATTCGACACGATATTGTTTTTAAATTGGGTAAATGGAATGATTTTGCCTTGATTATATTTTTATATGTAAAGGAATAATTTTTTAGAATTATTAAAGTATATAAGTTGATTGTTTAGTTGTTTGAATAATCTAAATTAAAGAATAATTGTATAAGCAAATGAATTATAAGAATAGAATTATAATTAAAATGATTTACAATTGTGAAATAAACTTATATATATAAGAAGTAAAATTATATGAATATAAGTTGTAAATGAAAGTGAATTTAAAGTTAAATGGAAATATAATTTTAGTAATGTTAATGAAGTTAATATTGGTATCGAAGTAAATTAATGAAGTTAGTAATAAATATGAACTTGAGTTATGTAATGAAATTCAACTTTGGTAATTGAATTGAATAAATGAATTGAATTGTGAATCAATTGAATGGAAAATAGAATTGATATGAAATAATGAATATAAATGTTAATTCATTAAAATCTAATTTTATTAGAAGTTGAATGGTTGAATAAAAATCAATTTAATTAAACCAAATAGAATGAATATAAGCAAAGTAATTTGGTTGAAATTAATATACTTTGGTTGTTATATGATTGTTGATTGATTGTATATAATTCATTAAGTGTTAATGAAATTGAAAGCTATGAGATTGAATTCAAATTGAAAGTAAATAAATTTGAATAGAATTGAATGTGAATTGGATTTAATTAGTGAATGTTAACTAATTGAAACTAATTAGAATTGAGAATGAATGTTAGTAAATTCCAACATTAATGAATCAAATGTGATTTGAATTGAAAACCATTTCATTTAATATTAATGAGAATATGAATGAATATAGATTAATAGATGGTTGATGTTTGCATTTGTTGTTTAGTTGCATTTGTTATGTGACATATATAGTCATCATGTTGCTATATGTTGTATATTGAGATTATTTGCATATGTGCATGTTCTCATGTTGTTTGTTGAGTGTTTAGTAGGTGCGGATCGCGTTTGCTTCGCATTTGGAGTTCGCTTTAGCGCTATATTAGCCGTATATGCTTGCTAATAAAATATAAGGTACATATCTCGGATTAAATATCGCACTTTTATATTTTTTTCCCTTCGGGATGCCTCATTACTTGATGAGATGTATATTTGTGATATATATATACTGTCATTTTTTTTTCGGATCGAGCCGCGCAAAGGAGACTATGGCGAATTTTTCCGAAAATTTAGGGCGTTAGAAAAATTTTGAGAAAATTGGAAAATTTTGAAAACTTTAACTTTGATTTTGGAATTGAAAGTTAAACAATAGATAGTTGTTTTTGAAAAGATAACTAAGTATGATTTGAAAACTTAGTAAAAGTTATCATAAGGAATTTAATTATGTATTTTGGAAAATTAATAAATTCTGTAATTTTCTTACTTGTAATTTCGAGGACGAAATTCTTTTAAGGGGGAAAGATTGTAACGACCCAAAATTTTTAATAATTAAAATTTGAATATTTAATTAATTTTAAATATTAATTAGTGAATTTTTAAGTCAAATAAATTTTTATTTGAATTTTTGGATTTAATTAGATAATTAAAACAATAATTTAATATGTTAAATTATGGAAATAATTAAAAATTGAGTTAAATATGATAGAAAATAATTTGTAAAATTTTATTTTATCATGTTGAAGTTAGAATGATATTTTAGAACTTTTAAAATCGAATTAAAAGTTAATTTGTGAAAATTGAATATTTTAATATTTAATTATCGATTGTAAAATAGCCAATTTTTGAACAGTCTCAGAATTGAACGAAACCAGTTTCATTGGATCCGTAATAGTTAGTTATTACCGGATTTCAATTTTCGTGTCAATCGGAGTTATCGTTTGATCGTGGCAGCTCGAAACGCATCGAATCGTTTTTAATTTAAATTTGGCGAGTCAAAATAGCCATTTTTCAAAAAGTCTCGGATTTCGACGAAACCAGTTTCATCGGATCCATAATGTGATATTATTGTAAGATTCCAAATTTCAAGTCAATTGGATTTACCGTTTGTCCGGTACAAATTAAAACGCCTAGAAATCGACTTAAATCGGTTTAATTCAAATTGAGCGTTTGCAGCCATAACTCGCACATACTTCCGAATTAGCTTCCGAAACCTGTTCCATTGTGTCCAGAACGCGGGATAAACCCTAGGTATGCTGGTTACGGCGTCTAAATCGGAGTTCGAAATTCCCGGGATGAATAGTGTTTACGCTAGCTTTTTCTATAAATACACCTCTCTCTTCATTAATAAAAAAAAAATATATCAACATTAAACCCTAGCCGGCCCTAGAAACATGAATGGCCAGAAAATTTCCAATTTCAACTCTCAAAATCTCTCAATCCACTCGTTTTTAGAAAAAGTTGTTAACTAAAGAATCGAAGAGCACGAGATGAGCTTTAAATCCATACGGATTTGATGGGGTTTGGAGTTGCGTAGGAGGGGCAAGGATGGGCCGTTCGTGGTCAGGTTTGCACGCATTTCCGTGCTATGTGGGGGGCCGAGCCCTAAGCTATTGAGGTCGAGTGTAGTGGAGGTGAGTGGCTTTGAGTTGCAACTCCCTGATCGAGCTCTCGTCGAGTGATTTTGGCGAAAAAATTAACCCTAATTCATATGAATGGGTTCATTGCTACGTGAAGTTACCTGGAGACTTGCGCGTGCGTATGAAGAAGGTAGGAGATGAACAGGGGCTGTTGGATCTGGATCCTAAGGCTTGGATTGAAGTGGGTTTTAGTTATTAAAGTTTAGTTGTAAATTTGTTGATTTAAAGTCGTGTAACTTGTAAAATTCATAACTTTTTCATACGAGGTCGAAAAAATGCAAACTCAGTTGCGTTGGAATCGTATGGACGAGCACTACGCGATGGAGTTGGTTTGGAGTCGTTTGGAGTTAGTGAGAATTTCGGGTAAAATTAAACGCGCGTTTAATTTTATTCGAAATAAAAGCTAAAACGGAAATTAAAACCAAGGTGAGAACTTCTCACTCAATCGAATAGGTTTCGATTTTATTTTAAATAGTTAGATTTAAAATATTTGAATGCATGTTTGAATGATGACTGTAAATTATTAATTGTTAAAATAGACATTATGTGCCGTTAGTAAGCGGATGTTATTTAATATAAACATATACCGCGAATATTTCATAAACAGTGAAATTGGTATTATATATAATATCAATATATATATATTGGCATATGTATATATTGCAGTTATTGATTTCCCGCATTTTTTGTTTAGCGGATGAGACCCTATTACGCCGTTATTAAGCGGATAATATTTAATAAGAACATATACCGCGATAATTTCGTACTGGAGCGAAATTGGTATTGTGCTAATGTTTTTGGATGCAGGAAACAGGTTGGAGGGATCCAACTGGATTCCTCAACAGTATTTATTTAATTTCAGATATTTTGATATTTGATGGATTATCATATCGATATATGATATCGTTGTTAGTCGTGATTGACTATTTGGTGTGTAGCATCATTGGACCCAGATTTTGGGATTTTAAAATGTTTTTAAAGTGATTTTGAAAATATACTTTATTTTTGGAATTGATCCATATTAAGTAAATAAACGTTATAATTTTTAAAGTTATAAAAATTATGATTTTTGTGAAATATTGTTAAAAGCTGATTTTTGAGAAATATGAATTAATGACTTTATAAAATAATTTTAATGGGGATTTTTGAATTTATTATGAAAAGTTTAAATATAGGATTTATAAAATTTGATTATTTTATAAATCAAAATGGTGAGATTATAAAGGAATTTAAAGACGTTTTAAAAGAATAATATAATTTGATTTATATTAAGAAATTTATAAATAGATATTTATAAATCGAAATATTGACATTATAAAACGAGTTTTTATAAGAGTTTGAATGTAGTGAAAATGAATTTCCTAAATGAATGAAATTTATGAAATTATAAACTGTGAAGTTATAAAATGAAATTTTATAAGCAATAGGTTTATAAAATTCATAAAGTTATCGAAAGAATGAATTTTGGATAAATAAACAATCTTATAAGTTAAGATTAATAATTTGGGAAGTTAAATGAACGATTTTGAAAAAAAAAATCGTTTTATAAGTAATTAACTTATAATATGAACTTGTAGTTTATAATTGAGTTATAAACTGGAATAGGTTAATAAAGGAATTTATAAAAAGGAAGTTTTTATAAATAAATAGAAACGGAATTTATAAACGTTGTTTTATAAATCCGCAAATGACTTATTTTTGATAAGTTAATTGTTATAACTTAGAAATAGAGTTATATTCACGTTTTAGACTGTGAATAATCCTTTGAAATTAAAATGAATAAAAGGATGAGATTTGTTAACGAAGTTTATTCACGTTTTTGAATAGTGAATAACACGTTAAATAAAATGTTTTTGAATGTGATGTTTTAAATAGAATTAAAACGATCTAACGATGTTTTTAAACATGTTGAGATTCGAAACCATAGATTTCAACATTTATTGTTGAAATAGACATTTTCGAGAAATAAAAGGAAATAGTGGACTATAACACTGTTGTTATAGTAAATGATTTCCGAAAGGAAATGGGTTGTATAGTATTGGGATTTATATATCTATTTAATTTCGAATCCCTATACTAGTGATTTTGGGACGTTGTAACGATGTTTTACGCAACATTCGTTTTGGCCCAAATAAAAATGTTTAAGAGAATGATTTCCCTTAAAGAATGAATAATATACTTAATTCGATTTAAGTATATTGAATATTTTCAAAGGTTGAAAATAAAGAGATTTGTCGATTACTTATTTTTGATAAGTATGGAAATGTTTTCCAATATGAAGTGAATAATTAGAATTTATCTTTTTGAAGATAAATTGAAATGAATTATTGAAATCGAATATGCATGGATATTTTGAAATATAAATTCATTATGGAATTTATATGTGAAAAGTGAAATTAGTTTGAAAATAAATATTGATTTATTTTTGAAGTGTTGAAATTATATATCTTGTAAAGATATTTTGGAAAATAAATAATTTGGAAAATTATTTGGAATCTGGTGATGTATGCATATCCATTGATAGTTCAATAGCCGACTATCAATATTTCCCTTTGAATGGGTATTTGATGTGATTTGTTTGAATTTGAATGCATACTTATTTTTGAATAAGCGCTCACTATTCGGGTTAACCGGGAAAAGACCATGGGGTCGTATAACCCATTCCGAATATGTGATACGTCGTTGTGAATTGCATTTGAAGATCGGTGTTGAAGACCGGTATTTGCAAGAGCGATAGGATGACCTATCGATTGTTTCTGCACCGAGTCGCGCCGGTATAGAAACTCCCTAAGTGATGGGAAATCCGATCAGGATTGTGAATATCCGGATTGCGAGGACTTCTTTGTAAGTGCCTTCGGTTCTGTTCGATCCCGGAACAGACTTGTATGAATTGTATGTCTGACATTACAATTTGAGATATAAAGCCGATTTCTTTCAAATATATTTCTGTTGGTGGCGAAGAATTTATTCTTTGCTTAACACCCTTCTTTGAGACGTACGAGCTCAAAGGTTATATAGTTGAAGTTATCAGCGATATATTCCCAGTTTGGTAATGTGACATGCTGAGTGATGCTGAAATGATCATTGTGTTGATTATTGTGATAGGATCATTTATTTGATCGTCTATCTTAGTGATCATTGTGTTGATCATTTGTTGACCCAAAGCATGGCTTTTGTATAAAGTATGTTTTTGTGGACGTGAATTCGTCGAGCCTCACATCCTGGAAATGGTCAAAACAGGAAAGAAGCAGCAAGGTTATGAGGGGTAGCACCCTTTAGGATGTGTCCATTTCCTTCTGGAAAAGGGTGGTATCATGGTATGGAGCCCAGATACTTACTCATGTTGAAAACACTTTGTTATGATTGTGTGAATTGATTAGAGAGCGCTCTCGGAAAAAGGTCCCAAAGGACCGGGGGATGGCATATTCGGTCAGTTGTTACTCAGTTAGGAGTAACCCGGCCTTGTGTTGGTAGAGATCCGGTTTGGTTCTCGGGGATGTCCATCCAGAGGCATTCTCATGTGGCAATGGGAAGTTCCTTGGCCTGATCATTTGTTGGAAATCCAATTCCCAATACGAAACTTGTACGGTATTAGTTGTAGAACCTGCTATTCACTTATGGTGGTCACCACTGTTTGGATGGTAGCTATAGTAGGCATAGTTCGAAATGTCTATGCTGGCTAAGATTTATATTCTACTTTCGAAATGAATTTTTTCTACACTATACACTAATAATAATATCAAATGTTATTTTAAATGCGTATCAAGCATCTTTGACTATCATAAGGAGAAATCTCCTCCGATTCTGCGTTTGCATTGTGTGTGTGTGCGGGAGGCCTTATGGTAGTCTCATTTTTAAAAGCATTGCGAATTGAATTAAAAATATTCCTCTATTTTGATTTTAAAGATAAATAAACTGTTTTGAGTTCTCACACCAGTCACATGACTGACTCGGAGTTTATTGTTTTCCTTCCTAAACTCTGGGTGCCCACCAATTTCCACACGGGCAGTCAAGAGTTAGGTTTATCAGGATATTCTGGATATTCTGGAGTTGCTGGAGGCAAGCTGGATGGCATGGCGTATTATTTATATAGTATTTCTTTTCCGCTGCACTGTTTGATGTTGTATGTTGTTGTTGTACACTCTGATGTGATGATATGATGTAATAAAATGTGATGTAATGTAATAACTGATATAGTTCTTTGTTTAAAGATTATTCATTCATTATTATATGTTGTTCCGCTGCGAATTGTGAGATTCTGATGTTGTTCTGTTGTTTTCTGTCCCGTCCTATTTTCTTCTATTTTTCTTTCCTCTTCTCTATTCTGTTTTTCTCCTTTTTCTCTATTCTCTTTTTCTTTCTATTTCTAAATTTTCTATTTTCTTTTCTCTCTTCTTCTCTTTTCTTTTCTTAAATTCTTTTTAAAACCCATAACATCTCGGTTTTCGGCCTTTGATTTCTCGGCAGTCGATAAAGTGAGTATCGATGTTGAATTTTCGAAGAACGAAAATCCGTGACGTTACAGTAAAATAGTTGATTTTATATTACTTTATAAAGTAAATAATTTCCACGGCTTTACAAATTTATTCATTTTAAATTTAGTCCAATCCATACATTTTAAATTCACTTCAGTTTCCAAAACCACTTCAAATTTTATATATTTCAGGCTTTATGTATTACAGTGCCAAAATTTAAGATAGGAAATTATTATTCAACAATTAAATGTCCTATTATTTAGTTTTGAAATATCGCATACTAAATCCATAACCATTTAAATAAAACTCAAATTACCTATAACTAAATATTTCCTTTAATTCATTTATAATAGAAATATTCATTTAATTCAACTTGAATAAAATTTCAGTTTTCATATCTTACTTTAAAATTTCAAGCTATAAGTTCTACATCAACATATGGAGTTAAATTCTTAAATACGCTCAATTCCAATTAAATTCTAATTCACCTTCCAATCTTAATTGATTTAAACCATTAACTATATATACAAACAATGTCTTAACACGTATTTAACCACATAATATAAATATTCAAACTCCATTATTCAACTTATTCATTTTTATTTACCAGATTATACATAGCTTAAATTCAAAATTTAACTATATGTATATAATTATAAAATAATATTTACATAATATCAAAATTTAATATTTATTAAACCGTATCCTATCCAAACCATAGAAAGCATTTCAAAAAAAATCATTTTACACACACACACACACACACCCCGCGGTGCATGTATGAAAATTTTCTATCCTATGGTCAAGTGATATAGATATTTATCATTTAAATCCGCAAAAAAATAAAAATGCAGTTGTATATCTTTTCAAACCGTAATCCCGAATGAAATGAAATGCATGATAACTTGCAGATTATAAAATATAGAACACATCATCCATTCACCAAACATCATTCACCAGCCATTTATTACAATCATCATCAAATTTGAACAAACGTCAATAAATAGCATATAAAAATATAATAGGTATCAACGAACAGTTTATATTCACTAATAAATTAATAACTGTTTAATTGGAAGTTTATATGCAAAAATAAATAAACTTAACGGTAAATTTATATGCAATAATAAAATTAAATAACAATTTACTTTAAATAAACTTCAATCTAACTGAGATGATGAATAAAATATGCCAAACAGTCATAAATAAGTTTCTACTCATATCATAAATCAATTTAACAAACATAAGAAATTTTAGATGTTGTGAGTGGGTTAAAACACTCTCCTTTGATTTTAGCCCATAAAAATCCAAACCGAAGCACAAAACTCAACAATCTCCAAATTCAACTAATTCAATTTCATGTTATCCGGAATTTAAATTTGAATCCAACAGAAGAAATCGCACGTGAATCAAAGTTTACATGCAAAAGATTCTCAAGTTACAAGAAATATTATTAAAATAAAAATTAGTAAGCGTTAAAAAAAAATATATAAATAAACAAATTTTAATACTTACGTTTTCTCAAGATGAGGATTTAGGAAAAGATTGAAGAACAACTAAGATGAGGATATGAAGTGTACGAAAAATGAAAAAAATCATTATTATAAAAGAATGTTTTTGGAGTTGCAAGAAAAAGAGCTTTTGAGTATGAGGTGTTAGGAGAAACAAAAAGTAGAAGAAGAAATAAGGTGTAGGTTATTTATAATTAGGAAATGAATGTGGAGGGACAAAAATAAATGTCACGTTTTATTATTAAAGCTTCAGGCATTAATAATAGATAAGTGAATGTACGTAGGAATGGAAAAGTTTGCGAACGAAAGTAGATTTTTGTACGCATTTATATTTTTACCTACACATAGTAAAATATTTATACTTACCTTAAAAATGAGAACGTTCAATTTTGTTTTCTCAAAATGATCTTTTATTTCCGTTAAAACACCCTTTTTGTTTAACAAAAAACGTACATTTCTTTTATTAAATTTATTAATTGCAATCAACGTTTCCTTTCTTTTTAATTGAAACATTTGAATTACATTAATTGCAGTTACTTAAATTTTAAAACACACAACTAAAATGGATAAAGAAATAGAACAATTGTTTATTTAAACACGTTTATAAATTTATTGTTTATAAACAAGAGTAATAAATAGATTATTTTCCTATTCTTGAAATCAGTCTGTAAGCTAAAACACAGTTCAAATAAACATATATTTCTTTCTTTAAAATCAATCTTTTTGTTCTTATTTTAATAAAATTAAACGTACATTCACAGATGAAACATTCATTTTATTTGATGTAAATTTTTCTTTTTATTAAATCAAACTTTCCCTATAGTTTCACAAAACATATGCTGCTTTTATTTACACCTAATAATTTATAATTAGTATTCTCTCTCCTATTATCGTGTATTAAATTACAATATTTCGATAAAATTTTATTCCATCCGTTATATTGAACCAATAGCTATCTTATAATTGGAATTGACATAATTTCAAATATTACTTCAATAAACGTTAATGTAATAATTATTTTTATTATTACAATCGATTATCAGTTATATAATTTAAATATACTAACTAGATGGTTAATCTTAACATACTTGTTTTCATTAACGTTTCATTTTCACTTAAAAGCTATTAATAACCAGCCAAATGTTGCTATTTGATTGAGACCTAATTCAATGCATTAATGAATGGGTAAATGATCAAAGTTTTGCATTATTGCCACAATTTCATTAATATACATTAAGGTTTGTTAAGTTCTAATAGACTCCCATTTAATTATTACAATAATTACTACCCTTGCTTCAACTTTCCAAAATTTAGAAATTACAAATTCTATTTTCGATATTTCCATTTAATAGAATTTCCATTCTGTCATCAATCTAATTGCCCTATTATGGATAGTATTACATTATTGAATCAATTATCCATTTATGCGAGAGTTATTATTTGCCTACTCTTTTTACATTAACAATTATCATCTTATTCCAGTATCCAATTAATATAGAAATAAATTTCATCCACTTACAAATAAATGCAATTATTACATATTTCCTTTTGATTAATCTAACATTGATTTCTATAGATTGACTTGATTTAGTCGCCAAATACATATATATACACACACACACACACACACACAGACACATACATAAATTACATAACATCCACATTTCCTTTATGTTATTAATTATCAATAAAGAAACGTTTATTAATTTCAACAACATTGTAATTACTAATTACCTACATTGATTGTATATGTTTTCCATTATTATCATTCATTAGAATTCTATTCAACTTTCCATTTCTTGCAATAACTCATAGTTACAATTCACATTGGTTTGTATTTATTCCATCATACCTTCAGTTATAGCGTAAATTTCTCATTAATACACATTAAAGTTCATTTAATTTCAACTACTTCCTAGTTTCCATTTTTAAGTATTAACACGCTTTATATTAACAACTTCTAAACATGGTATTACTTTCCATATTAATGTAACCTTTATTTAATGTATTAACATTTATTTCAAATTCAAATTTCATCAACCAATTAGACATGTAACTTATAACTATTGCTTACAATCAAAATATTACACCCATTGTCATATTCTGAATGGAGTTAGCATTTAATTTCAGAATTTATCTAAATCTTACATTAAGACAATATTTAATTACCTTTATTAAAATTAAATCCCCAATTTATTTAATGAAAACAATTTTTTTGACCTTTTCAGTTATTACAATTAATTGGGTTTGCGCAAATTAATAATTTATAAACTTACCTTTACAAAAATATCATAATTTTACATTCCGTTACAAAATTTAATGCATTGATTTCATTTGTAAATAAATGCTTTCCTTTAAAAGCTTTCATTCCCAAACCATACTCCATTACTGCAGGACATTGATTTTGTTCAATTTACTATCTAATATTATTAATTCATTAAATAAATTCACTACTTACTCTTGTTTTCTTATATTCAATTCTTAGCCTACTATAACCATCTACATCACTTCAATTTATTTGTCATTTTATATCGACTGTTAATACTTAGCTTAAATTTCCATGGTTTCGTTTCACTTCCAACATTTGCTTCATTATTAATTATAAATCTTTATTTCTTTCAAAATTAAATTATCTAAATCTTATTAAAATGACAAATTATACTAACGAAAATTACGGGTCGTTACATAAGCCATCAAATTATTTTTAACAGGCTCAAAATTAAAGATTTACAAATTTACCCTAATTTCTATAATTAAATTTGATAATTAAATTGCTAAATTCATAGTTAAAATTGAAAATCAAGCTTAAATTAACAATTCAGATATTTGAGATCAATTAAATATTTCAATTTCAAACGTTGAAAATTCTGGGTCGTCACAGGGGTACCATCCATCACAGTACCTAGCCCAGATTAGAGTACTGGGGACCACTGCTGATCCCCTGTAACACAAGACCGGAGCTATCCCTTACTGGATAGTCCGAATCAGATCACCAAGCAGTTGGGATCAGCAACCGCCAACACAGCAGAGATCAAAAGGGATTCTAGACGGGATAACCTTACCCTAATTGGGTGCTACCCACTTAGCCTTGCTGCACCTCCCCTGTTTTAGCTATTTCCGGTTGATGAGGCTTGAGGCTATGCGTTACCTTTTAAGAACACATTCACCAAAAACGCTCATCTTTCTCCATTGATGATGGTCTGATAGCATTCGTCCATACAAGATGCCCTGGGTTTGGACAAACCAAGTCACAGTCTTCATCGTCCTCACGGTCTTCATTCGCTACGTTCAAACAGGATCGAAGTGGTTATCGGATAATTAAATCCGATCTCGGTCTCTTCTAAACAATCAACATGTTTGCCACTATTGTTAGTCAGTTATTTAACTATCAATTTAAACAATCATTCAACCAATTATTTTATTTCCCATGAAATCTCTCGGTCTTAGTAAATTTAGATTTTAAATAGATTAAATCACTTTATCCAAAATATCACTTAAAGCATTTAAAATAAAACTACATAAATTACTTTATTCAAAAAATAGTTATGAAATTCTATAATAATTTCCCAAGTGAAACCTAAGCCAAAAACTACCTTTTCAAATAAAACTATTATATAAAGTATAAATATTTAATAGTTATCCTTTAAATCACAATACCAATTTAACCTTTTAGAAATAATTAACCACTAAAATTTTCTTAATTACTATTTACTTTAACACTTTTAAAACAATTAAATAATAAATTTTTCCTAAAAGCAGTCTTTTAGAAACACCTTTAAAACTTCTAATTTATACTTCAAAATATTTCTTTTCAAATATAGTTAGCTTTTCAAGAGAATACACTTT
Source organism: Allium cepa (assembly GCA_030765085.1). Lineage (NCBI taxonomy): Eukaryota > Viridiplantae > Streptophyta > Magnoliopsida > Asparagales > Amaryllidaceae > Allium > Allium cepa. Next base: position 600,280,223 of record CM060945.1, on the reverse strand, counting down.
CCACACCAATATAGCCCATCTAATCCTTTACAAACCTTCTTGATTTATGTCTAGTTTAACTAACGTCCCAATCCCATAAATATTCTTTCCCATACTTTTAAAAATAAAATCACTGTTTATTTTTAAAATGAATTACCATCTCCTTACAAATTCCCACCGTTAATTTGAAATCTCAAATAACCACAAATATTTACTTCACTTTATTTATAAACCTAGTTTGCAAATCCCAGTCTCATTTCCCTTTTAATCATTATTTCCAAAAAACTTAATCGATTTTCAAACTGATCCTCTGCATTAAACCCCCTTTAAAGTTCATTTCTCAATTTATCTAAATTTATCCATTAATTCCAGTTTTGGTCCTTTATTATGAGTTAAAACCTTATTTAAATCTGAAATATCAATTTCATACTCTACTTCCAAATTCTCCTTTTATTTTTGTCAACTCATTTAAATCTCGAATTTAAAAATAAATCCTTTAATTCTTAAAAAATATCACTTAAGTCTTCAAAACTCTTTTATTCCCATTTATTCAAAATCTCTATTTGCCATTCCCTGAAAGTTATTAAATAGGTTTTTGAAGTCAACTATTTACTTTTCTCAAATTCACCCTTTTTATATATTCAACTTCACTATAATTAGTTTACTTAAAAATTCCCTTTTTATTTTTCTTCAAAAATCCAATAATTAAATTTTTGATATTTTTAAATGCCAAAATATATCCAACAATATCTTAACACCCAATAAATTAAACTTTCCCAACATAATGTAACAACCCGCATATTTTACGATTGTATATTTAAATGATTTATTAAATATATCATCGTTAGTCGGACTAAAGTCTGAAATGCTACTTTCTTTATACAATCAAATTAGGACTCAAAACCACTTCCATTGAGTTCAAAACGGCGTTTGCGACCTTTTTGAGTATAAATATCGATATGTTTGGAGTTGATTTGAATTTCGCTATTTTCTATTGGGCTTTGGGTTTGGGTTTCAGCCTATAACCCAACATAACATCCAAACTCCACCTCTCTCCTCTTCATTCATTTTTATTTCCTAACACTTTCAAGCTAAAATAAAACCGAGGGAAGAGAAAAGAAAACAAAATTCCTAAACCCTAATTTTGTTAGGAAATTCAAATTCAAGCTCCAAAATAAAAAAAAGGTTTAGGTAAGCATCCTCTTCATCTTCTCCATCTCAATCTCTCTTCAATTTACAGAAATTCCTAAACCCTAACTTATGAAATATTTGCTTATGGGCTTAGAATCAAGCTTCTTGGGTTGAAGTGAAGAGTGGTTGATCTTTCCTTTGTTTTGAAGCTTCTCGTTCGTTGTTTTTGGGTTTAAAGGTGCGTTTTTTAACTCACATCTATGTCTATAACTTTCATTGATATTAGGTATGAATTCCTAACATTTATTTATTTTCATTTGCTTTTGATTTGAATTGATTTGGTGAATTTTCCAATTTTGGTGTTTTGAAGTCAAAAATTTTAAAGATCCTATCTTGGATGTTTGAACATGTTATTTGGGGTGTATCGAAGAGCCTATAAGGCTGGGTTGTCGCTTGGCATAAATCCCTAGTCTCCGTTGCTCGTCCGATCGCTTCCAAATCGATTTCGTCATAATTGGCCTAAGCTAATTTTTGCCATGCTGAACCAACTAGACGTTTGGTTGGAAATGTGACGCCCCACCTCTATACCCACGCTAGCCAAGAACATTACGGTGAATGCTGTCAACTAGCACGGAGAATAAGGCCGTTGAGGAGCGACCATCCGTGTAATTTCTTTGCGCGAGCACCGATATGTCAGATAGTATAACATGCAATGCTTTATCCAGAGGAAATCCGACATACCGACACAAACTCAAAGCTACTACACAGTGGCTATAAATATCTTCGGAAAAACAAATATAGGAATAAACATAACATAAATCAGTCACAGAAAATTCATATCACAAAGGCGGAATAAGATATGAATACTACACATAAAAGTATACATCAGAGTAGTGGTCAGAAAGATCCACAATATCACAAAAGAATAGTTACACGAACTACACAAAAGAATAAGTATACATTATGGAGTCTATATGTCTAATGTATATAACAAAAACTACTAATCTAAGTAGTCAACCAAAAGTCAGAGAAATCAATCCCAAGAGAGAAGTCAAGCTGAAGCACCTGTAACATCTCGGTCTGACCCGAGTATTATTTAATAAGAAAATAATAAACGGATCAGTCTAACTATAAATATCAGATGAAACGATATAGAATCAGAGTTATGACTAAACACATAATAATCACAAGGCCAAGCTGTGATATATAAGTAGTTGATACTCAACAAGAGATTAATCAATATCACAAAATCTACACAAGAATCAAAGAAGTGTCATACTCTTTATTTCGTTCATCAAACCACAAATATTGACGATAATATCAATGTCAATCACAAAAGTCAATGACGCACAACTTCCAGAAGACTACACAAGAAATCCAGAAATCACTAAAGTCAATGACACACAAATTCACCAATGCACAAATATCGATAAGGCTTATCAATGGAAATCACGAAAAATTGGTGAAACACAAATTCTAGAAATCTACACAAGAAATGCAGAAATCACAAAGGGGGGAGGCCTATCACAAACGGGAGCATAAAGCTCACCAACACGTGTATCACAAACGGAACGCTAATTCCATGGTCGCTAACCATAACAAATTGAGCCGAAGCTCCACAAACGGCCCGAAGACCATGGGTTGCTACCCCATCACAAATTAAGTCGAAACTCCACAAAACGGGGTTTAGTCTCCCTCGCAGACAAAGAGACATCGCACATTGCTAGTCTAAATCACAAAGATGATCGTTATGATCAATGAGAAGTGTCAATTACACTAAGCTAGTAAATATATGAGTTTAGCTTCATGTTCCATAACCACTTGCTTAACTTAAATATTTACGGACAAACTGTAGATTTCCACTATAAAATTGTCACAAGAGATTCAATCGAACAAGTCCAAGAATTAACCAACAAAGTGAACGCAAGCGTTTCATACCACTTGTTTTACTAATTAGTTTAATTGGATTTCTCATTCGAGTGAGGTAAAGGTTTATATATACTAATAGATTGGAAAACGGTTTTATAAACGAATTTGGTATTAAAATAGTATTGAAATCGTTTGAGGATAGAGTTTTGATATTTACTACTAGTATAGAAAACCTTTATATTTTAAAGTGACAAAACACAAAGAAGATTGTAGAAACAATCAATCACAAAGATTCACATTCGAAAATGTGAATAAAATCCCAAGAAATCGATATAAAATCCATCAAAGTGGATATATCTAAAATTCCCAAAGTAAAGGTCATCAAAGTCGATAATAAATGACAACAACAAAAGGGAGATAACACGAATCGATTAAAGTTGGATATTCAAACGAATTAGCAAAATAGGCTAATCTGGCAAAAATCATCAGGTCGGTCGACCGGACCAGGGGGTCGGTCGACCGGACCCTGTTCCACAAAAATCCTCGGGAAGCAGGTCGGTCGGCCGAACCCCTGTAGTCGGTCGACCGGACCCTAAAACAGAAAGTGCTTATGCACTTAGAAGCAGGTCGGTCGACCGGACCAGGGGGTAGGTCGGCCGAACCTGTTTCCAGCCTCATCCATGCCTATTACAAATGAGGTTCAATCTTGACCAAATTGCATTCGCACGAGCAACGGCGCTAAGGGTTTATGTCAATCGACTACCCGGCCCTATAAGCTCCTCGATGCATCACCAAAAACATGTTCAAACATCAAAGTTAGGATTTTTAATGAATTGAACTCAAAACACTAAAAATTGGATTATACACCAATCCAATCCAAACCAAAAGCAAATGCACACGAATAAGTGTTAGGAATTCATACCTAACATTCGAAGATAATTCATAGACTTAGATGTGAGATTAAAAATCTCACCTTTTCACAAAATCAAACAAGGAGAAGCTTGAAAGCAAATGGAGAATCAACCTCTCTTCAACACAACCCAAATGAGCTTGAATCTATGCTCAAAACAAGAACATTACCAAAATTAGGTTTAGGGATTTCTGAAATTGGTAAGAGAATAAGTTGGAGAAGAAGAAGAGAAGCTTACCAATGGGTTCTCCTTGAGTTTGGAGCTAGGAATTTGAAGTTGCAAGAGGAACTAGGGTTTTGGAGTTTTAATTTCCAATCTCTCCCACCATTAATGCTCTAAAACTGAAAAGAGAAAGAAGTGAGGGAGAATGGGGAGAAGTGGCTCAGATTCGGAGTATAAGTTAACATAGGGCTGAGCCCAAAAACCAAACCAAAAGTAAAAAGTAGCAAAAATCAACTTTCTCCAAACATATCGAAGCTTATACTCAAAAAGGTCGCAAACGGCATTTTAAACTCAATGGGAGGGGTCCCGAGTCCTAATTCGACCGTATGCAAAAAGTAGCTTTTCGTACTAAAATCCGACTAACGATAGAATATTTAAATATAAAATCGACAAATATGCGGGTTGTTACAGACTCCCCTCCTTAAAGAAATTGCGTCCTCGCAATATTTAAGAAGAGAACATAAAGTAACAACCATAAAAGCATATTCAACACAAAAGAAATTTGAAATAAAAGGTTCACCTTAAAGAGCACGGGAAGTAAGTCCGGATGTGTTCGCTCGATGTACTCTCTAGATTCCCAAGAACAATCCTTAGGATTTGAAGACCATTGAACTTTAACAAGCAGAACATCTTTATTTCGAAGTCGTTTGACCTCCGAAGCAATGATACGAATAGGATGTTGCTCATAAGTTAAATTAGGCGAAATTTCAATCTCTTCCACAACACCGGGCTCAAGAACAGAACCTGAATCTCGAAGACATTTCCGAAGTTGAGAAACGTGAAACACGTCATGCATAGCAGAAAACTGAGTCGGTAATAAAAGACGATAAGCCATGGAACCAATACGTTCAATGATAGGAAATGGCCCAATATATCGAGGCGCCAATTTTCCCAATCGACTGAAACGTACAACACCTTTCATAGGTGAAACACGAATGAACACAAGATCTCCCTTAGGAAATTCTAACTTCCTTCTCCGGTTATCGGCATAGGATTTTTGTCTACTCTGGGCTTCTTTCATTCTATGTCAAATAAGTTCAATTTTCTCTGTGGAATCACGAATAAAATCTGGACCTAACACCAGCTTCTCACCGGCCTCAAGCCAACAAGAAGGAGATCGGCATGGCCTTCCGTAAAGTGCCTCGAAAGGTGCCATACCAATACTAGATTGGAAGCTCTTATTATAGGAAAATTCAACAAGTGAAATATGATCTTCCCAACTTCCACCGAAATCAAGCACACAAGCACGAAGAAGATCTTCAAGAGTTTGATTCACACGCTCCGTTTGTCCATCGGACTGAGGATGATAAGAGGTGCTAAAATTAAGCTTCGTTCCCAAAGCTTTTTGAAGACTCTTCCAAAATCCACTAGTAAACAATGGATGACGATCGCTAACAATTGAATTAGGAACATCATGTAATTTAACAATCTCTTTAACAAAGAGTTTGGCCAAAAGAGGAACGGTTTGGTTAGACCGAACGGGAATAAAATGGGCGGATTTAGTAAGTCTATCAACAATTACCCATAAGCTATCATGACCCGAACGAGAACGGGGAAGGCCATCTATAAAGTCCATGGAAATACTGTCCCACTTCCAAATTGGAATTTTCAAAGGTTGTAATAACCCACCGGGCCTTTGATGTTCGGCCTTAACGAGTTGGCAAGTCATGCAACGCTTAACGAAGTTAGCGATGTCAAGCTTCATTCCCTCCCAATAATAAAGTCGCTTCATATCCGCGTACATTTTACTACTACCGGGATGAATGGTAAATTTAGAACAATGTGAATCTTCTAAAATATCTTTACGAAGATCACCAATATTTGGCACGACAAGTCTACCAAATTTCCGAATGCCGCCACAAGAATCGATATCAAAGTCTTTCAAACCTTCAATATCAATTTTATCCCTAATATTTTGGCCAAGAAGAGCCAAGTCGGGATCTAGCCCTTGAGCTTCAAGAATGCGGTCTAAAAGAGAAGGATGAGCCTCAAGGCTACATAAAACAAATGATGAGCATAAATCGAAAATGCGCTCTCGAATCTCACAAATGGATAAGATCTCGAGATCGTTCCATTCGGATGTCATCATAGAAACAACAGCTTGTTGTTTACGGCTAAGAGCATCGGCGACACGATTACCCTTACCGGGAGTATAAAGAATATCAAGATCATATGGTGCAAGAAATTCGAGCCAACGTTGTTGACGCAAATTAAGTTCCTTTTGAGAGAATAAATACTTCAAGGATTTATGATCGGTATAAAGAACAAATTTCTCTCCTAAAAGATAATGACGCCAAATACGAAGGGCTAAAACAATAGCCGCGAGCTCTAAATCATGAGTGGCATATCTAGTCTCGGCTAGCTTCAATTGCCTAGAAGCATAAGCAATAACACGTTCTTTTTGCATAAGAACGGCACCCAAACCAACGCGACTAGCATCGGTATAAACAACGAAATCCCGATTCCCCTCGGGAATAACGAGAATAGGAGCATCAGAAAGAAGTTCTTTTAATCTTTGAAAAGAAGCTTCACATTTGTCCGACCAAATGTATTTAACACCTTTCTTCGTCAAGCTAGTGAGAGGTACGACAATCTTAGAAAAGTCTTTGATAAAATGACGGTAATAGCCCGCCAATCCGAGAAAACTACGAATCTCTGTCACACTCTCCGGTCTCTTCCAATCTTGAATCGCTTCAATCTTTGAAGGATCCACGGAAATTCCGGATTCGGAAACAATGTGACCGAGAAACTTCACACGAGATTGCCAAAAGTGGCATTTACAAAATTTTGCCTTTAATTGATTACTCCTAAGAGTTTTCAACACAATCCGAAGATGTTTTTCATGCTCCTCCTCGGTTTTAGAATACACAAGAATATCATCTATAAAGATGAGAACAAACCGGTCGAGAAAGTCTTTAAAAACTCTATTCATAAGGTCAACGAAATACGCCGGAGCATTCGTCAAACCAAATGGCATGACAAGCCATTCATAAGATCCATAACGAGTACGGAATGATGTCAAAGGAATACTATCCTCTGCAATACGAAGCTGATGAAATCCAGTAGCTAAGTCTAATTGCGAAAAGACTCTAGCACCACTAAGTTGATCAAATAGATCATCAATCCGAGGTAGAGGATATTTATTTTTGATAGTAAGATCATTAAGCTTGCGGTAGTCAATGCAAAGCCTAAGTGTACCATCGGATTTTTTCACAAAAATAGCCGAAGCTCCCCAAGGCGAGGAACTAGAGCGAATAAATTGCTTCGTCTCCAATTCAGATAATTGTTTACGCATCTCCTCATTTTCTTTATTGGACATACGATACGGAGGACGAGTGATAGGTTGAGCTCCAGGAATAATATTAATTCTGAACTCAATTGCTCGCTTAGGTGGTAATCCTAAAACGGGCTCGAATAAGTCGGAAAATTCACGAACGACGTGAATAAGAGAAATAATATCACCCTCATCATCATCATCGTCATCACGAGGATTTAAAGAATACAAAGATGCAACCAAGCTGGAATCTGAATTTTTAAGATTAATAAAAATCTGCTTAACAGATTGAGGATGTCGAAGACGAATAGTCCGCTCAGGACAGAGGATATGGGCTTCATAACTGTTAAGCCAATCCATTCTCAAAATCATTCCAAAGCCTAAATAACGAATGACATGCAAGTCGGCAAGGAAAGAAAAATCACACAAAATAATCTCGACATCTTTACACAATAAACTGATTGTTGCGGATCCACCAACCGGATTCGCAATTCTCAAAGAAGTCACTAAACACAAAACATCCAAGGAAAAAGTATCAACAAGCTGTTTTGATATAAAAGAATGGGACGCACCCGTATCAAAGAGAACTCGAATAGGATGATCACGAAATAAAATAATTCCATCCAGAATAGAATGAGAAATACCTTGGCCACGAGATGTGTTGCCAGGGGCTTGAGCAACATTAAGCTTTCCCTCTTTCTTGCCTTGAAGTTTGGGGCACGAAGATATAACATGACCGGGAACTTTGCACTAGCGACAAGAAAGAGAATTTGGGCACTTGTTCGCATAATGGTCCTTCGAACCACAATTATAGCATTCCCCACGACCAAAGGAAGAAGTATTTGCCACGGAGGTTGCGTGCTTCCCTTTCTTATTGGGATAAGGGCCTTTGAATTTGTTTGGCCTCTTCTTGTTGTTGAAGTTTGGTTTGGATCCCACCACTTCAACATCATTCTCCCTATCCGCCTCTTCAAGACGAAGAGCGATATCAACGAGTTGTTCGAAAGAAACTTCTAATTTTAGAAGTAATGGCTTCTTGAGACTTTTGTTTAAGCCATAGATGAATCTCTGGTTCTTCTTTAAAGGGGTGTTGATGTATTCAACCCCCTATTTAGAAAGCGACTCGAAGGAGGCGACGTAATCAGTCACGGAGGACTCACCTTGAACAAGGTCTATAAATCGTCGAGCCAATGTCACTTTCTCTGCTTCCGGTACAAATTTCAACTCGAAGCGTTCTCGGAATTTCTCCCAGGTGAGATCCGCTTCATTAATCTCAGAAATAAGAAGCTCGTACCAGTCCAATGCTCTTTCTCGGAGCATACTTGAGGCCACCTGAACTCGGTGAAGGTCAATAAGATTCATGCGAGAAAAGATTCGATCGCATGACCTCAGCCAAGCCTGCACTTCAATAACAGTTTTGGAACCTTTGAATGGCTCCCCACCCAAATTAGTGTAATCTCTACACAAGCGTGCAAATCCCGACTTTGGGTGAGTAGGTTCCGGGTTAGCTCCGGCTGCTTGAGCATTGGTCACTAAATCAAGAAGCTGTTGAGCAGTCATAAAAACTCCATTTTGGGGTGGAGTGCTAGACGGTACGACTCTAGGACGGCCTGGTCTAGACATTTCTTTTCCTTTAGAAAGAAAGAAGAAGAAGAAAAAGGTTATTTACCAAATTGAATATCAAGCAATCTTGATAGTCAAAACAAGGAATCATAAGGAAAATAGGACGAATCGGTACGAAGACTCGAATTAAATCCTAAAGCATGACTCCTAAGAAAGACTTAGGACGATGATTCTTGTTATAATATTCCATATTGTTCCGAAGTTTGGCTTTGATACCAAGCTGTGACGCCCCACCTCTATACCCACGCTAGTCAAGAACATTACGGTGAATGTTGTCAACTAGCACGGAGAATAAGGCTGTTGAGGAGCGACCATCCGTGCAATTTCTTCGCGCGAGCACCGATATGTCAGATAGTATAACATGCAATGCTTTATCCAGAGGAAATCCGACATACCGACACAAACTCAAAGCTACTACACAGTGGCTATAAATATCTTCGGAAAAACAAATATAGGAATAAACATAACATAAATCAGTCACAGAAAATTCATATCACAAAGGCGGAATAAGATATGAATACTACACATAAAAGTGTACATCAGAGTAGTGGTCAGAAAGATCCACAATATCACAAAAGATTAGTTACACGAACTACACAAAAGAATAAGTATACATTATGGAGTCTATATCTCTAATGTATACAACAAAAACTACTAATCTCAGTAGTCAACCAAAAGTCAGAGAAATCAATCCCAAGAGAGAAGTCAAGCTGAAGCACCTGTAACATCTCGGTCTGACCCGAGTATTATTTAATAAGAAAATAATAAACGGATCAGTCTAACTATAAATATCAGATGAAACGATATAGAATCAGAGTTATGACTAAACACATAATAATCGCAAGGCCAAGCTGTGATATATAAGTAGTTGATAATCAACAAGAGATTAATCAATATCACAAAATCTACACAAGAATCAAAGAAGTGTCATACTCATTATTTCGTTCATCAAACCACAAATATTGACGATAATATCAATGTCAATCACAAAAGTCAATGACGCACAAATTCCAGAAGACTACACAAGAAATCCAGAAATTACTAAAGTCAATGACACACAAATTCACCTATGCACAAATATCGATAAGGCTTATCAATGGAAATCACGAAAAATTGGTGAAACACAAATTCTAGAAATCTACACAAGAAATGCAGAAATCACAAATGGGGGGAGGCCTATCACAAACGGGAGCATAAAGCTCACCAACACGTGTATCACAAACGGAACGCTAATTCCATGGTCGCTAACCATCATAAATTGAGCCGAAGCTCCACAAACGGCCCGAAGACCATGGGTTGCTACCCCATCACAAATTGGGTCGAAACTCCACAAAACGGGGTTTAGTCTCCCTCGCAGACAAAGAGACATTGCACATTGCTAGTCTAAATCACAAAGATGATCGTCATGATCAACGAGAAGTGTCAATTACACTAAGCTAGTAAATATATGAGTTTAGCTTCATGTCCCATAACCACTTGCTTAACTTAAATATTTACGAACAAACTGTAGATTTCCACTATAAAATTGTCACAAGAGATTCAATCGAACAAGTCCAAGAATTAACCAACAAAGTGAACGCAAGCGTTTCATACCACTTTTTTTACTAAGTCATTTAATTGGATTTCTCATTCGAGTGAGGTAAAGGTTTATATATACTAATAGATTGGAAAACGGTTTTATAAACGAATTTGGTATTAAAATAGTATTGAAATCGTTTGAGGAAAGAGTTTTGATATTTACTACTAGTATAGAAAACCTTTATATTTTAAAGTGACAAAACACAAAGAAGATTGTAGAAACAATCAATCATAAAGATTCACATTCGAAAATGTGAATAAAATCCAAAGAAATCGATATAAAATCCATCAAAGTGGATATATCTAAAATTCCCAAAGAAAAGGTCATCAAAGTCGACAATAAATGACAACAGCAAAAGGGAGATAACACGAATCGATTAAAGTTGGATATTCAAACGGATTAGCAAAATAGGCTAATCTGGCAAAAATCATCAGGTCGGTCGACCGGACCAGGGGGTCGGTCGACCGGACCCTGTTCCACAAAAATCCTCGGGAAGCTGGTCGGTCGGCCGAACCCCTGTAGTCGGTCGACCGGACCCTAAAACAGAAAGTGCTTATGCACTTAGAAGCAGGTCGGTCGACCGGACCAGGGGGTCGGTCGGCCGAACCTGTTTCCAGCCGCATCCATGCCTATTACAAATGAGGTTCAATCTTGACCAAATTGCATTCGCACGAGCAACGGCGCTAAGGGTTTATGTCAATCGACTACCCGGCCCTATAAGCTCCTCGATGCATCACCAAAAACATGTTCAAACATCAAAGTTAGGATTTTTAATGAATTGAACTCAAAACACTAAAAATTGGATTATACACCAATCCAATCCAAACCAAAAGCAAATGCACACGCATAAGTGTTAGGAATTCATACCTAACATTCCAAGATAATTCATAGACTTAGATGTGAGATTAAAAATCTCACCTTTTTACAAAATCAAACAAGGAGAAGCTTGAAAGCAAATGGAGAATCAACCTCTCTTCAACACAACCCAAATGAGCTTGAATATATGCTCAAAACAAGAACATTCCCAAAATTAGGTTTAGGAATTTCTGAAATTGGTAAGAGAATAAGTTGGAGAAGAAGAAGAGAAGCTTACCAATGGGTTCTTATTGAGTTTGGAGCTAGGAATTTGAAGTTGCAAGAGGAACTAGGGTTTTGGTGTTTTAATTTCCAATCTCTCCCACCATTAATGCTCTAAAACCGAAAAGAGAAAGAAGTGAGGGAGAATGGGGAGAAGTGGCTCAGATTTTGGGTATAAGTTAACATAGGGCTGAGCCCAAAAACAAAACCCAAAGTAAAAAGTAGCAAAAATCAACTTTCTCCGAACATATCGAAGCTTATACTGAAAAAGGTCACAAACGGCATTTTAAACTCAATCGGAGGGGTCCCGAGTGCTAATTCGACCGTATGCAAAAAGTAGCTTTTCGGACTAAAATCCGACTAACGATAGAATATTTAAATAAAATATTTAAATATAAAATCGACAAATATGCAGGTTGTTACAGGAAATTTCAGACGTCTGGTTATGGTCCCTGGAGAAATTATATAGGGAACATAGAAAAAAATGGTAGAGACAAATTCCAGACGTTCAATTTATTGGTTCAGACGTTTGGTTAGGGTTCCGACGTTTGCTTTGTAATTTCAGATGTCTGGGGCTTTTCTAGATTATTTCCAGAACCAAAATCCAGATGTCGGGTTGAACATCCAGATGTTAGGAACTATTCAGTTTTGCCTACTTACCTATTTTTTTGAGGGAATTTCCAGTTTATCGATTTTTGTTGATCCGATTAGTTGTTACCACTTTTATAGACTTTGATGCCTTTTTTTTGGATTTTTGGGAATATCCATTTTGATGGATTTGGTATCGATTTCTTTGGATTTGATTAATGTCTTCTAATGTGAATTTTTGGTGCTGAAATTTTTTACAGTCGTTTTCTGTGATTTATCACTTTAAAATACAAATATTTCTATGTTAATAGTAAATATTCAAACTCTTTCATCAAAACAATTCAACATTTACTTTCAATACCAAGCACGCTTTTAAATTCGTTTTTCGATCTATTAGTATATACAAACCTTTACCTCATTTGTGTGAGAAATCTAATTAGACGACTTTGTAAAACAAGTGGTATGAAACATTTGCATTTTCCTTGTCGGTTAATTCTTGGACTTGTTCGATTAAAATCTTGTGACAATTTTCGAGTGGAAATCTATAGTTTGTTCGTGAATATTTAAGTTAAATCAGTGTTTATGGGACATGAATCTAAACTCCTTTATTTACTAGCTTTGTGTAATTCACACTTTTATTAATCAATGGTGGTCATTTTATGGTTTAGATCAGTGATAGGCGATGTCTCTTTGTCCACGTGGGGGACTGTACCTCGTTTTAATGATCTTCGTCTCATTTCTTTTACAGGCTAATGACTTATGGGTTCTGGTGTTTCTACTCACTTTTATGGGCTAGCGACCCATGGTCTTTGGACCGTTCATGGAGCAATCGGCTGGATAAGTCGGAGCGTGGGGCATATCTTTCTAGGAGCATCGATGTTCCTTTATGCATGGGGCGTATCTTTCTAGGTGCATCGATGTTCTTTTATGCATAGGGCGTATCTTTCTAGGTGCGTCGATGTTCGGTTTATGGAATCGTTTTCCGTTTGTGATACACGCGTTGCTGAGTTTTCATGCTCCCGTTTGTGATAGGCCTCATCCTTTGTGATTTCTGGAATTCTAATTGATGATTTCTAGAATTTGTGTTTCAACAATTTTTGTGATTTACATTGATAATTTTTATCAATATTTATTGTTTGGTGAATATGCTAAAGAATATGACATTCTTTTCGGTGCTTGAGATTCTTAAGATATAGTATGGTTTTTGTTGTTATTTAATGTATACTTGTTACAGAGTGGCATTATTATTATCATACATTTTTGTCATATCTCTTATTCTATCTCATTTTCATATGATATTCATAGCTAGACTGATCCGTTTATTATTTTCTTCTTAAATAATACTCTGGTCAGACCGAGGTATTTCAGGTGCTTCTACTTAATTTCTTATCTGGGTCTATCATCTAACTTTTGGCTAACTACTTAAGCATAGTAGTTTTTGTTATTATACATTAGAGATGGAGACTCCATGATGTATATATATTCTTTTGTCTTGCACTTGTACCTATTCTTTTGTGATGTAGTGGATCTTATATGACCACTACTTTGATGTACACTTCTGTGTGTTATATTCATATCTGTTTTCGCCTTTGCGATTTGATTATCTGTGACTGATTTGTGTTATGCTTATTTTATATTTTTTTCCGAAGACCACATAGCCACTGTGTAGTAGTTTTGAGTTTGTATCGGTATGTCGTATTTCCTCTTGTAATGAAATCCATGTAATGTAATCTGCCATAACGGTACTTGCACAAAGCAATTACACGGATGGTCGCTTCTCAACAGCCTTATTCTTCGCGCTAGTCGACGACATTACCCCGTAGTGTCCTTGGCTAGTGTGAGTATAGAGGTGGGGGGTCAGAGCATGGTATGAGAGCCAAACTTCAGAACAATATAGAATATTATAGCAAGGATCATCATCCTAAGTCTTTCTTAGGAATCGTGCCTTAGGATTTATCCGAGTCTTAGGACCCGTACTATCCTAATTTCTTTTGTGATTCCTTATTTTATCAATCAAGTTTGTTTGATATTCATTCTAAGAATAACTTTTTCCTCTTCTTTCTTTCTTCCATAAAGAATAGAAATGGTTAGACCTGGCCGTCCCAGTGCCGGTCAATCCAGTGCTGCTCCTCAGGATGGAGTACTTATGTGTGCCTAGCAGCTATTAGAACTTGTAAAGAATGCTCAAGCTGCCGGACCTATTCCAGAGCCTCTCATCCTAAATCCGGGTTTGCATGCTTGTGCAGAGATTATACTGATTTAGATGGACGGCCATTCAGGGGTTCTGAAAGGATTATAGAAGTCCGAGCTTGGTTTAGATCATGCGACCGCATCTTTTCTCGTACGAATCTTATGAATCTACATGTAGTCCAAGTGGCTTCTAGCATGCTCCAAGAAAGATCATTAGATTGGTAAGCTTTTGATTTCCAAAATCGTTGAAGCGGGTCTTACTTGGGAGCAATTCCGAGAAAGGTTCGAGTTGAAGTTTGTACCGGAGGCTTAAAAAGTAACTTGGGCCCGACGCTTTATTATGCTCATTCAAGGTGAATCTTCTGTGTTAATTACGTCGCATCTTTTGAATCCCTCTCTAAATATGGGGTCGAGTATATTAATACCCAATTGAAGAAAAATCATAGGTTTGTCTATTGTTTGAATAAGAACCTCAAAAAGCCTTTACTTCTGAAACTAGAAGTTTCTTTAGGTCAGTTTTTTGATATCGCTCTTCGACTTGAAGAGGCCGATAAAGAAAGTGATGTTGAAGTTGTGGGTGCCAAACAAAACTTCAACAATAACATGAAGAGGCTCATTAAGTTCAAATGCACCAATCCCAACAAGAAAGGGAGGTAAGAAACTTCGGTAGCAAAGGCTCCTACCTCTAGTCGTGGACAATGCTACAATTGTGGTTTTACGGACCACTATGCAAATGATTTTCTAGAACCCCTTTATTATCGCTATTGCAAAATTTTGAGTCACCATATATCTGCGTGTCCCATACTTTAAGTAAGAAGGAGAGAAAGCTAAATGTTGTCCAAGCTCCTAGTGACACTTTTCTTGGTCAAGGTATTTCTCATTCAGTCCTTGATGACATTCGTTTTGGGATTATCCCGTTCGATTTCTTTTTGATATGGGTTTATCTCGTTATTTCATACCAAAACATGTTTATATTTTTCTTTAAACCTTTTGAGCTTGATGACTACACTGAGAATTGAAAATCTGGTTGGTGGATCCGGAACACTCAGTTTAATTTGTAAAAATGTCGAGATTATTTTATGTGATTATGCTTTCCGATTCGATTTGCATGTTATGTGCTACTTAGGTTTCAGAATTGATTTATGTGCTACTTATGACTATTCATTTTCGACATTCTCAATCAGTTAAGCAGATTTCTATTTTTCTTAATGATTTTTATTCCAATTTAGAGGCATCCTTATATTATCTAAACCCACAAGATGAGGGAAATGTTATTTCTCTCATTCAAGTAGTTTGTGAATTTTCTGGTGTTTTTGAGCTTGTCTTAGGATTATCACCTAAGCAATCTATTGAGTGGTACTAAGGTATTTTCAGTTCGAATTTGCCACCAGTTTACATTAGCTATGAGTTTGGATGAGAGCTTTCCAAACCGCATTCCGTACTCACTATGATTCTTATGAATGGCTTGTTATACCGTTTGGTTTGACGAACCCTCCACCTTATTTCATCCATCTTATGAATCGAGTATTCTGCGAATATATCGATGAGACTATCCTTGTATTCATTGATTTTGGATGAAAACAACAATTTAAAATTTGTAAATCTTTTTAATAACATATGTATATGTATAACTAGATTTTGTTCATAAAACGAGCAAAGAATATTCATAAATTATTTAAGAGACATGTTTATCATATAGAAGATAATTTTGTGTTGTTCTGCCCATTGAGTGCTTTGAGAATTCTAGTCGATGCTCTTGATCAACTTTATCGATAGGAATCTCCTAAATGCTATGATGAGACGGTCAGACACAGTAAATTTACTTGGAATAAGTGAAGTTTTTCTAAAAAGAAGATTACATAAAGTTAATTATAATTTTTGAAAGTCTTAGCTTTTCGGCAACAAGGATCAATTGAAAGAACTCCTTTTCGATACCCTTATTCTTATGATCCTCGAAGAGAACCAAGGCTTCATTGTTTTTATCGATTCTAGTCGTATCGGTTTGGGTGTCGTTCTCTTGCAAAAGGGAACGTGCTATTACCTATGCTTCTATACGATTAAAGCCTATCGAGACTAGGTTTGCCACTCAAGTTCTAGTGCTCACGGCCATTATTTTTTCTTTTAGAATTTGGCAACATATCTTTTGGGAGAGGAAATTGTTCTCTACACAGATCATAAATCTATGAAGTATTTATTTTTTCAAAAGGAACTTAATTTGCGTCAACAACGTTGGCTAGAGTTCCTTGCATCTTATGATCTTGATATTCTTTATACTCTCGAAAAGAGAAATCGTGTTGCCGATGCCCTTTTCCATAAGCAACAGGTGATTGTTTCTATGATGATGTTCGTATGGAATGATCTTTTTAACAGGTTCATCTTGCGTACCGTTATTGTACTACGTCATTGTTTCGAATTATTCGAGTTTAGGTTCCTCGGGCATACCGTTATTGTACTACGTCGTTTCACCAACTTAATTTTTTGCTATTCATGACGTTTTCAACTTCTCTCAACTACGGAAATACCTTAGGGATTCTGATTCTGTTCTTGAGCCCGGTGTTATTGAAGAAATTGAAGATTTGCCTGATTTGACTTATGAGAAACATCCTATTCGCATCATTGCTTTAGAGGTTGAGTGCTTTCAAAATAAAGATGTCCCACTTACGAAAGTCCAATGGTCCTCAAATCCTAAGGATTGTTCTTGGGAATTCAAAAAATTCATCGAGCGAACACATCCGGACATATACTCTCGAGCTCTTTGAGGTGAACTTCTTATTTTAAATTTTCTTTTGTGTTGATATGATTTTATGGTTGTTACTCTTTATTTTCTTCTAAAGTATCGCGAGGATGCAATTTCTTTAAGGAGGGGAGTTTGTAACAACCTGCATATTTCACAATTGTATATTTAAATGACTTATTTAAATATAACATCGTCGGTCGGATTAAAGTCCAAGGTGCTACTTTCTATAAACGGTCGAATTAGGACTCGAGACCACTTCCATTGAGTTCAAAACGACGTTTATGACCTTTTTGATTATAAACATCGATATGTTTGGAGTTGAGTTGAATTTTGCTATTTTTCTATTAGGCTTTGGGTTCAGCCCATTAACCAAACATAACATCCTAACTCCACCCCCTCTCCTCTTCATTCATTTTCATTTCCTAACACTTTCAAGCTAAAATAAAAATGGGGAAAGAGAAAAGAAAACAAAATTCCTGAACCCTAGTTTTGCTAGGAAATTCAAATTCAAGCTCCAAAATCAAAGAGAAGCTTAGGTAAGCATCCACTTCATCTTCTCCATCTCAATCTCTCTTCAATTTTCAGAAATTCCTAAACCCTAACTTATGGAATATTTGCTTATGAGCTTAGATTCGAGCCTCTTGGGTTGAAGTAAAGAGTTGTTAATCCTTTGTTTTAAAGCTTCTCGTTCATTGTTTTTGGGTTTAAAGATGAGTTTTTTAACTCACATCTATGTCTATAACTTTCATTGTTGTTAGGTATGAATTCCTAACATTTATTTATGTTCATTTGCTTTTGATTTGAATTGATTTGGTGAATATTCCAAATTTTGGTGTTTTGAAGTCAAAATCTTCAAAGATCCAATCTCGGATGTTTAAACATATTATTTGGGGTGTATCGAAGAGCCTACACGGCTGGGTTGTTGCTTGGCATAAAGCTCTAGTCTCCGTCCCTCGTCCGATCGCTTTCGAATCGATTTGGCCGTCATTGGCCTACGCTAATTTCTGCCCAGCTGAACCAACCTGACGTCTAGTTGGAAATTTCAAACGTCTAGTCATGGCCCTTGGAGAAATTTTATAGTGAACGCAGAAAATAAAATGGCCGAGACCAATTCTAGACATCTGATTTATTGGTTCAGACATCTGGTTAGTGTTCAGACATCTGCTTCGTAATTTCATACGTCTAGGGGTTTCTTGGATTATTTGAGAAACCAAATACAAATGCCTAGTTGAACCTTCAGACATCTGGAACAGTTCAGTTTTGTCTATTTGCCTATTTTTTGAGTGAACATCCAATGTTTATCGATTTTTGTTGATCGGGTTAGTTATTATCACCTTTATCAACTTTGATGACTTCTTTTTCTGGATTTTTGGTAATATCCATTTTCATGGATTCGGTATCGATTTCTTTGGATTTGATTCATGTCTTCGAATGTGAATTTTTGGTGATCGATTGTGTTTACAATCGTTTTCTATGATTTTTCACTTTAAAATACAAAGGTTTCTATACTAATAGTAAATATTCAAACTCTTTCATCAAAACGATTTCAACATTTACTTTCAATATGAAGATCGCTTTTAAAATCATTTTTCAATCTATTAGTATATACAAATCTTTGCCTCATTCGTATGAGAAATCTAATCAAATGACTTCGCAAAACAAGTGGTATGAAACGCTTGTGTTTTCTTTGTCCGTTAATTCTTAGAATTGTTCGATTTAAATTTCGTGACAATTTTCGAGTGGAAATCTACAATTTGTTCATAGATATTTAAGTTAAGCCAGTGTTTATGGGACATGAAGCTAAACTCATTTATTTACTAGCTTAGTGTAATTCGAACTTTTTATTGATCAATGGTGATCATTTTGTGGTTTAGACTAGCGGTATGCCATGTCTCTTATGTCCACGTGGGAGACTAAACCTCATTTTATTGAGCATCATCTCATTTCTTATGAGTTCTTTAAAGTTTCGACTCACTTTTATGGCTAACGACCCATGGTCTTTGGACTGTTCAGGGAGTAATCGACTCGATAAGTTGGATCATGGAGCATATCTTTCTTGGTGAGTCGATGTTCATTTATGCCTGGGGCGTATCTTTCTAGGTGCATCAATGTTCTGTTTATGGAATAGAATTCCGTTTATGATACACGTGTTGGTGATTTTTCACGCTCCCATTTGTGATAGGCCTCCCCTTTATGATTTCTGGATTTCTAATTGATGATTTCCAGAATTTGTGTTTCACCAATTTTTATGATTTACATTGATAAGTTTTATCATTATTGGTGGTTTGGTGAATATGCTAAAGAATATGACATTATTTTCGGTGCTTGAGATTCTTGAGATATATTATGGTTTTTTTTTGTTATTTAATGTATACTCGTTACATTATGGCATTATTCTTATCATACATTTTTCTCATATCTCTTATTCTATCTCATTTTCATATGATATTTATATCTATACTAATCTGTTTATAATTTTTTTCTAAAATAATACTTGGGTCAGATCAAGGTATTTCAGGTGCTTCTGCTTGACTTCTTATCTAGGTCTGTCATCTGACTTTCGGCTAACTATTTTATCTTATTAGTTTTTGTTATTATACATTCGAGATAGAGACTCCTTGAGGTATACGTATTCTTTTGTCTTGCACTTGCACCTATTCTTTTGTGATGTAGTGGATCTTATATAACCACTAATTTGATGTACACTTCTATGTGTTATATTCATATATATTTCTGCCTTTGTGATATGAATATCTGTGACTGATTTTGTGTTATGCTTATTTTATATTTATTTCCGAAGGCCATATATCCACTGTGTAGTAGCTTTGAGTTTGTATCGGTATGTTGGATTTCCTCTTGAAATGAAATCCATGTTATACAATCTGGCATATCGGTACTCCCACAAAGAAATTACACGGATGGTCGCTCCTCAATAGCCTTATTCTTCGCGCTAGTCGATGGCGTTACCCCGTAGTGTCCTTGGCTAGTGTGAGTATGTTGGTGCGGCGTTACACATAACCTGTCATAGACAATCAAATAAATCATATCACTGAATATACAAATAAATTTCAACATTTTTAAGGAATCCAGTTGGATCTCTCCAACATGCTTCCCTGCATCCAAAGATGTTAGCACAATATAAAAAAATACCAATCCCACTTCGAGGGGGATATTGCGGTATATAGGGTCATTCGCTATTATGCAAGGCGCATAGGGTCTCATCCGCTATATAATGCGGGAATATAAATCACTCCAATATATACACACACACTATTATATATAATATCACATCCAGATTGATAATAAATTATCAATTCAACCAATCAACCAATAATTAAATTTTAACTATTTAAATTAACTAGTAATCCTATTTAGGTGAGATTAACTCACCTTTGATTTTATTTGCAACCCAAATCCAAACCGGCTTAGACCTTATATAAACATTATATGGTTTATTAATATTTGAAATAATTGAATAGTCAATTACCATTTATTTCTTTAATTTAAACTAGTTTTCCATTAAATAATTTTTAGTAACTAGAATAATTAAATAAGCTAGTTAAACAAGTTAATCACCTTAATGCATATTTCAAATTAAACATTAGGTTTACAATCTATGTTTAAAATTAAAGATCTCATTTTTATATAAACTCTTCAACATTTAAAATTCCTACCTTTTTTCAAAACCTTATATATATATATATATATATATTATATACAAGACTTAACTACACTCTAAATTTTTAGGAAAACAGAATCATGAAACAGTTTATACTAACATTTTACTTACAAATCCATTACTGATTCCTATACTTAACA
The DNA here is from genome assembly GCA_030765085.1 of Allium cepa. Taxonomy (NCBI): domain Eukaryota; kingdom Viridiplantae; phylum Streptophyta; class Magnoliopsida; order Asparagales; family Amaryllidaceae; genus Allium; species Allium cepa. Next base: position 600,259,224 of record CM060945.1, on the reverse strand, counting down.
TTAACTAACTACCTTCCAAATCTAACCCAGTTCCCATACAAATGTATATATTTATCAAAAGTGAAAATTATATTTTTTCTAAAAATCTAAATATACACTAAATCCATTTTCGGTAATTAAGTTAAATTAATTACCGTACGTGATATTTATTGGATTATCTACCATAATTAGTAAACCTAATACACGAATTACCTCTCTTACCTCGCACGTGGAAACCCATCTCGATCGATCCTTCACCATCATCAAGCTTCGGCTACCTCGTAGAGCCGCGACCTACCACGCGAAACCCTCCTTGCCTGCGAGCCATGCATCCAACCTAAATTGTGAAACCCTCTCTACATCCTTACTGCGACTACCGCCGCCCCAAAATCTCGAACAAAATCGCGGCCAGGCCCTCATCAAATGAATGCGCTCCCATCCTCGTAGCTAAATACTTTACTACTTTTCCAATGTACGAATTCGATTTGTTCTGCGAGATTTTCTTTATTTCCTAAGAAATTGAACATATTCGATTTCTGTTTAACTGAAATGAAGAGAGAAAATTAAAAGGAGGGGAATAATTTTTATTCCGCAGCGGCATTATTTTTGAACAAAATCATTTTTTTTTGTTTCGTTTATTCAAGTTTTATAGAGGATAAAGGGGATAAGAATGTACATGCTTAGAAAAGGCAGGAGACGTGTTACTGAAGAAAAAGTGGGTAGTAGGGTGGGTTTGGGTACAGGGTGGTCGGCTAGGATGTGACTTGAGGGGATAAGGGAACAACAACGGATGTGAAAATTTTTGACCGGTCAACCATATATATCATATTTAGATTTTAAATCGTCTCCATTATGCAACCAAAATTTAAAACCCCATCAAGGCATGCTGCTAGGCTTTTATAATGTATACCCCTATTCCAAATGCAAAGGAAAAGGTTTCGAGTGCAAATTCGATCGTATGGAGAGGATAGCTTGTTGGACATAGTTATTATATTGAATTTGATATTGATTTCAGCACGTTTATATCCCGTGCGATCACTCGACAACACATACACTACGAAATTTGAAAATAGATAATAACACACCATTACAGATCCAACGGACCTGGTTTTGTCGAAGTCTGAGACTGTGTCCCAAAAGGCTATTTTTTTAAACATCAATTTAAACGATATATTTTCAAAGCTGAGCAAATCACTTTTAAATTCAATTTTAAAACTTTTATTATCTCCAGTATTATCAATATAGATTTTATAAGCCTTTGAAATGTTTTTAACAAGACAAAAACTCCGAATTCAATATTTTGCCCAATTTTTAATTATTAAATCCAATAACTAAATCATCCAATAAATAGTTATATTTGAAATCCATGTTAAAAATTAACTTTTAAATATTTAAAATCAATTAAATATTCTAGTTTCAAATATCCAACATTCTGGGTCGTTACATTCCTCCCCCTATCAGAATTTCATCCTTGAAATTTCTAGTTAAGAAAATGGTTCACAGCCCGTTAATTATTTTCCCAAAGCCACACAGTTTTTAAGAACTCCCTAAAAACAATCTTTTTTATTTAAGACACACTAACACCCTTACCAACTTTCCAAACTCATCCATTTGTTTCCAGCAATACTATCCCTATAATAATTTAAATTATAGTTTTAAAACCAAATTTTAAATTATCAAAATTTTATTCAAAATTTTTCTAACTTCTTAAATTTTTGAAAAATTTCGCCAGCGTCTCCTTTGCACGGCTAGCTCGAAACAACTACAAAATGCCTTTATGGCCCAAATTGTCAAAAGTAAACAAAGCCAAGTGGCTCAACCAGAAAATCATCAAATTTCATACTACAATTTAAACACATACCTTTTTGTCAGGCAATTCAAATTTATCTTCTAAAATGAAAACATCATTTTAGCTTTGCTTCTGAATACCTATACCCTACTTAGCAATAATATCACATCCCAAAATTCAAAATCATTTTACTCATTTCTTTTACAAATTTTCAATATTTGCTTTACATAAGCCCATATGATGTACATATATCATCCGTACGCAATATAAAGTCCGATCGCTCACTAGATCACACAATTTCACTTCCAAACTAATATCGTCCAGCTGACTCTCTAGTGTGGAGTCGGATCTGGTTTCTTGATCAAAACCCGTCATTCTCCTGGCATAGCCATATAATATGATAGAAAATTTCTAGAATCAATCAAAAATCCATAACCAAGGTTCGCCGTCGAAAATCGAATGTGTAACAACCCTCAGTTTTAAACAATTTAAATTGAAAATATTTAGTTAATTTTAAATATTTGAATGATGGTTTAGTTTGAATTCCCAATATAACTATGAAATTGGCGATTAAATTTTAGAATTTAATCTATTGAAAGTTGAATAAAAATTTGAATCTTTAATTTTAAGCTGATTAAAAAAATATTTTAAAAGCTTAGAAAAATCACATTGATAATACTGAAGATAATAGAAGCTTCGGAATTGAATTTGAAAGTGATTTGTACTGTTTTAAAATTTTATTGTTTAAATTGAATTTAAAAATCACCTTCCGAGGCACAATCTCGGAATTTGACGAAACCAGTTCCATTAGGTCCGTAACCTTGAATTATTACCGGATTTCAAATTTCGTATTTATTTGAGTTGTTATGTGAGCATACGACGTATAAACGCGTTGATAAAAATTGATGTTGAGAAAAACAAATTGAATTTAAAATGGAAAATGGAAATAATAATAATATGATATTCTTTTCACCAGTACCCTAAATCATGCTGCTACATACTCCTAAACCCACGCAGAGAATCACGAAGAAAATCATGTAAGGCATGTCTCATTCAATTTTAAGTACCTCGATACCCTTCCTCCATCATTTCAAAGAAAAAAAAATCAAACGAAAGAATAAAAAAATGGCGGCTTCATCCTTCTCTCGTTCATTCCATTTTCGTCCTCCGTTCCAAAATTAGAGCTTGTTGAATTCGAAGGCGCTGGCTTCGATGTTCTCGATTGATTCCTTTGCCTCGCTCACGACTGTTTCAAGCTAAGGTGAGTGATTTACTTCACTCACATTTAATTCAAAGTCTTGTTGTTTTCTGATTGCTCAAGCTAATTTGTTCGAGGCTAAGGTCAAGTTGACTTCGTGTTTACAAATTGGTTTAAATAAAAAAAAAACTGTTTCTTGTTGACTTTGGTCATTTTGATTTTTTTTTTTAAATTTCTTGCTGTGATGAGGATTTCTTGGTTCACTTGTTCGAAATTCTGGTGTTGATTTTCTGGTGACTTCGGCAGACTTCGAATTCAAACTAGTGTTGTTGGACTGGGTTTGAAAGCTTGATTTTGGGAAAATTTGGGTTCGATTTTTGATAAAACTGCTATTTGTCTATGGTCATTCTTGAAACTTGCTGTTCGATTTTTGATAACATCGTCTCTGGCCTGATCATCTCTTTGATCATGGCTTTGGCTTGGTTCGATGTTGACTTTTATTTTGATTGGAAGTGTTGTTGTAGCCATGGCCTACAGTCTTCACTGTACTCTTCTTTGCATAGTATATTTGTGTGCTTATGACTGGCTTCAGTATAATTTGTTCAACTCGAAATTGTTTCAGGCACTTGTTCATTTTTTGACCATTGTATCACCCTGCTCTTGTTTGATTTTGATAAACTCATGGCATTGACTTTTAAGCTTGAAATTGAATTTTTGAAGGTATTTGAGTTCGGCATTGTTTTGATTTTTGCAATTTACTGCTTACTTATTTTGCGTGTCTTCATATGTGTTCATACATACAATTGTATGTGTTTATGCATGTATTCTTGAACTTGAACTGCAATTATCTTGGTTCAAAACTGATAATTGCTCCTGGGCATTGTATTTTTACTTGTAACTGAGTTGTCTTAGTTTGGGTACACATGCGTATTTCACTTTTTGAGCAGTTTGATTTAAGTTGCGTTTTATGTTGGCATCGGCATTGACCTTTAATTGTTGTGTGCAATGGTGCCATATCTATGGTGCCCTCACCTTCATACTACTGTGTTCATATAGTTGTATCCTTTTGTTGGCGATGCTTGAGATTTATCTGACTTAGTTTTGAATTTTGGTTCCTCGGCTCAGGCATTGATATTTGATATTTTTGTTCACTCTTTAAATCCAAAGATATGGATCTGTTGCAAGTGGTATTTATATATGAGTTCTCTGGAGTGGTTGTTCACTTGTGGCCTCACTTAATTTCACTAAGCTAGTCTGGTTTATTTCTTTGATTTGTAGTACTTGAATTAGTGCAGTTTGGTTTTATTGGTATGTTGTTGCATTGCATCATGTTGTCTTTGTACCTATGCATATCTTATTTGCAGTTACACTTCAGTTGCTCGGATATATGTATACAAGTGCTCCCCTGATTCATTTATTTTACTTGAGCTTGAATCTTGTTGTCACCGCATTCATGTATAAGTCTGGGTTGAATCACTTCCAGGCATAAGCTTTCATCTCTGTTCATTCTTCTTCAAAAACTGTGAGTAACATTACCATTTTTAATTGTTAAGTATAAAATTAGGTTGCCTGCTTATCTTTGAAGTATAATATGCTTATGAATATAAGTGGTATCAGAGCTTTGGTTTATACAAAGCTCAATTTATGATGTTTAATATGAATAGTTACTAGAATCATTTTAAAGAAAACGTTTTTCAAATCTAATGAAGTATAAAAAAAATTGTTGTTTTTTTTGAAAATAAAAGGTATTTTGAAAATTCAAATCCTATTCGGAAATTCCCCTTACTAAATTTAGGTTTGCGATAGTTTCTATTCGGTGAGGCCTCTTTAGATTTGAGTTCCGATCATTCGAAAACCCATTATCGAATTGCTGAGATTTATGAAAAATAAAATGTAAGTTAAGTGAATTAATGAATTGGTTTGAATCAAATATTTTGAATATCTCCAGAGTAATAATTGTGAAATAAAATGACATGTCAATTTAGTATAGCCAAGGGGATCGTTTAACTATAACTTAGGAATTTGATTCTGAATTCTTTTGAAAATTGATTTCAAATGTTTTGAAGAATGAGTTAGTAAATAAATGGATTATAAGTACTTAACTTATAAATGGACTTTTGGTATATAATTGAGTTATATAAATTGAATTGAATTAATAAAGGAGATTTATAAATCAAAGTTTTATAAATAGAAATGGAATTTGTAAAGATTGTTTATAAATTCGAAACCAATTGAATTTGATAAATGAAACACAGAAGTTATTAAAGGAGATATATTCGTGATTTTGGACAGCGAATTATCCTTTAAGTTAAATATTGTGATAGTAAATGTTGGTTGGGAATTTTATCCACGATTTTGGACAGTGGATAATCTTTTAAATAAATGTGTAGAAACATTGAATTGAATAAATAAGTATATTCACGATTTTGGATAGTGATTATATTATTAAATAAAACGGATATGTTTTAGGGAAGTGATATTATGAAATGAAGTTAATGGTTTTAAAGATGTTTTAAAATGCATTACGTATCGAATACATAGATTTCAACATTCATTGTTGAAATAGAGGTTTTCGAGAGCAATAAAAGGAAATGGTGGACTATAACACTGTTGTTATAGTAAATGGTTTCCGAAAGGAAATATTTTATATAGTATTAGGATTTATATATCTATCTTAAATTCGAATCCCTATACTAGTGATTTTGGGTCGTCGTAACAATGTTTTACGCAACATTCGTTTTGACTCAAATAAATGTGTTTAAAAGAACGCTTTCCTTAAAGAATGAAATATATACTTGATTATGATTTAAGTATATTGAATATTTTCAAGTGTTGAAAATAAATGGATTTGTGAATTACTTATTATTAATTAAGTATGGAAATGTTTTCCAATATGAAATGGAAAGTTTGAAATTCTATCTTTTAAAGATAAATTGAAAAGTGAATATTTGAAATTTGTTTCAAATGGTTAAGTGTGGAAAATTATATATATGTTGTAAGGATGTTTTTGGGAAGTTTGGACAATTAATTCAACTTGAATTTTTTCAAAAAAGATTGAATTTTGAGTTAAATTGAGTTTAACTTTGACACCAAAAACAATATAAGTTGAGCTTTGAATTTCGGATAGTCGATTGGGATTGTATGTCTAACATTGTGAATTGATGACATAGCAATTGATCTCTATTAAATATATATCTGTTTGGTGGGCGGAGAATTTATTCTTTTAGCTATATACATCCTTCTCTGGGACGTACGAGCTTAGAGGTTATATATCGGTAGACATCAATTATGTGTTGAGAATTGACGATGTAACGTGAAATCCAAATCGAATGTGAAGTCGATAATGAATTGGATTATGAATGTGAATTGGGTTTGAGATAACCTTAAATTTTCAAATCGATTTAGAGGAAAATTTAAAATCGGTAACGAGATGGAAAATTTAGAAATCCTCTATTTATTATGGGTATAGGATATTGTGGTTTTTGGAAATTATATATGTGAATGTAATAATTCGAAAACCATCAGTTTGGAAAGTCATTATTATGAATATCCTATGTAAGTTACATAGGTATGATATGTACGAAATGTGAAATGAAGTACTATTTGTATATGACATTATGTTTTCTAAACCGAGGATATGGACAAGTACCTTCCATTTAAAATTTGTGATGGTGTTGGAACTCGGTGTGAGTGTCCATTTGAAATTCGTAGCTACATAGAGTTTCCATAAGTTGGAATGTCCATTTGGATTAGAATCCCTCGTGATGGATCATCGTGATGGGATCATGTAAATTGATGATGATGTATGCTAGTGTAATTCGTGGGGCGTGATGCCTACCGTTACAAGCGATTCCACTGGGATAGTGGCGCAACCACCGCGTAAAACTGCGATCTGGGGGCCAAAGCGTAATTTGAGGGGCGAGATGCCTACGGTCAAAAGCAATTCTACCGGGATAATAGCGTAACCGCCGTGTGAACCGCGATCTATGACAACAACCATGGAGAAATTCAAGAGATGCGAAATCCACAGATTACAAGCGTTTCTACTGGGATAGTAGCGTAACCACCGGGTAAAACTGTGATCCATGGGGGAACGTGCTTTCCATATCCATTTTTAAAAGAATTTTTAAAAGTATTTTCACTGGGAGTTGAAGCAAGTATATTTAGTACTTGGAGATTTTTAGTCCTGCGCCTGGTCAGCATATGCCTAATGTCTGTGAGAACGACGATAGACTTGTTAATCTTCGAGTTAGCAAGTATTTTCAAAACTTTAGATAGAAAATCAATAGTCTGAAATTAAATTTACATAATTCTAACCTAATTGAATTAAAGAAGAAGATCTTTAAAATATCTTGAAAGTCAACAGCTTTGAAAAAAAAAATGATATGCAAATCGCTAACATGAAGAATTTCAAGTTTAAATTTGAGTTTTGTAAGTCAAAATTTTTGGCAAAAGACTTTAACGTCTTGATTTTAGAAACTAATGAACAAAGCTAGGGAGATAAAATAAATGGAATGAATCCTATGTTTATTTATTTTTAATAAGATTCGAACTTGGTAAAAAAATTGTGTAGGGTATAAATATCGGTGAGATTTTAACAATCGTTTTTCCTAACTTATAATTTCAGGACGAAATTCTTTTAAAGGGGGAAGATTGTAACAACCCTGAATTTTAAAAAATTTAAATTGAAAATATTTAATTAATTTTAAATATTTGGATGATGGTTTAGTTTGAATTCCCAATATAACTATGAAATTGGCGATTAAATTTTAGAATTTAGTCTATTGAAAGCTGAATAAAAATTTGAATGTTCAATTTTAAGCTGATTAAAAAAATATTTTAAAAGCTTAGAAAATTCACATTGATAGTACTGAAGATAATTGAAGCTTCAGAATTGAATTTGAAAGTGATTCGTACAGTTTTGAAATTTTATCGTTTAAATTGAATTTAAAAATAGCCTTCCGAGGCATTGCCTCGGAATTTGACAAAACCAGTTCCATTAGGTCCGTAATGTTGAATTATTACCGGATTTCAAATTTCTTATTTATTTGAGTTGTTTTGTGAGCATACAACGTATAAACGCGTTGATAAAAATTGATGTTGAAAAAAACAAATTGAATTTAAAATGGAAAATGAAAATAATAATAATAATAATATGATATTCTTTTCACCAGTACCCTAAATCACGCCGCTACATACTCCTAAAACCACGCAGAGAATCACGAAGAAAATCGTGTAAGGCATGATTCGTTCTATTTTAAGTACCTCGATACCCTTCCTCCATCATTTCAAAGAAGAAAAAAATCAAACGAAAGAATAAAAAAATGGCGGCTCCATCCTTCTTTCGTTCATTCCTTTTCGTCCTCCGTTCCAAAATTAGGGCTCGTTGAATTCGAAGGCGCCGGCTTCGATCTTCTCGATTGATTCCTTCGCCTCGCTCGCGACTGTTTCAAGCTAAGGTGAATGATTTACTTCACTCACATTTAATTCAAAGTCTTGTTGTTTTCTGATTGCTCAAGCTGATTTGTTCGAGGCTCAGGCCAAGTTGACTTCGTGTTTACAAATTGGTTTAAATAAAAAAAAACATATTCATAAGCATATTATACTTCAAAGATAAGCAGGCAACCTAATTTTATACTTAACAATTTAAAATGGTGATGTTACTCACAGTTTTTAAGGAAGAAAGAACAGAGATGAAAGCTTATGCCTGGAAGTGATTCAACCCAGACTTATACATGAATGTAGTGACAACAAGATTCAAGCTCAAGTAAAATAAATGAATCAGGGGAGCACTTGTATACATATATCCGAGCAACTGAAGTGTAACTGCAAATAAGATATGCATAGGTACAAAGACAACATGATGCAATGCAACAGCATACCAATGAAAGAAAACAGCACTAGTTCAAGTACTACAAATCAAAGAAATAAACCAGACTAGCTCAGTGAAATTAAGTGAGGCCACAGGTGAACAACCACTCCAAAGAACTCATATATAAATACCACTTGCAACAGATCCATATCTTTGGATTTAAAGAGAGAACAAAAATATCAAATATCAATGCCTGAGCCGAGGAACCAAAATTCAAAACTATGTCAGATAAATCTCAAGCATCGCCAACAAAAGGATACAACTATATGAACACAACAGTATGAAGGTGAGGGCACCATAGATATGGCACCATTGCACACAACAATTAAAGGTCAATGCCGATGCCAACATAAAACGCAAATTAAATCAAAATGTCTCAAAAAGTGAAATAGGCATGTGTACCCAAACTAAGGCAACTCAGTTACAAGTAAAAATACAATGCCCAGGAGAAATTATCAGTTTTGAACCAGATAATTGCAGTTCAAATTCAATAATACATGCATAAACACATACAATTGTATGTATGAACACATATGAAGTTTGCTCAAAATAAGTAAGCAGTAAATTGCAAAAATCAAAACAGTTCCGAACTCAAATACCTTCACAAATTCAATTTCAAGCTTAAAAGTCAATGCCGTGAGTTTATCAAAATCAAACAAGTGCAGGGTGACACAATGGTAAAAAAATGAACAAGTGCCTGAAACAATTTCGAGTTGAACAAATTATAGTGAAGCCAGTCATAAGCACACAAATATACTATGCAAAGAAGAGTACAGTGAAGACTGTAGGCCATGGCTACAACAACACTTCCAATCAAAATCAAAGTCAACATCGAACCAAGCCAAAGCCATGATCAAAGAGATGATCAGGCCAGAGACGATGTTATAAAAAAACGAACAGCAAGTCTCAAGAATGACCATAGTCAAATAGCAGTTTTATCAAAAATCGAACCCAAATTTTCCCAAAATCAAGCTTTCAAACCCAGTCCAACAACACTAGTTTGAATTCGAAGTCTGCCGAAGTCACCAGAAAATCAATACCAGAATTTCGAACAAGTGAACCATGAAATCCTCATCACGGTAAGAAATTAAAAAAAAAAAAATCAAAACGACCGAAGTCAACAAGAAACAGTTTTTTATTTATTTAAACCAATTTGTAATCACGAAGTCAACTTGGCCTTAGCCTCGAACAAATCATCTTGAGCAATCAGAAAACAACCAGACTTTGAATTAAATGTGAGTGAAGTAAATCACTCACCTTAGCTTGAAACAATCGCGAGCGAGGCGAAGGAATCAACCGAGAAGATCGAAGCCGGCGCCTTCGAATTCAACAAGCCCTAATTTTGGAACGGAGGACGAAAATGGAATGAACGAAAGAAGGATGGAGCCGGCATTTTTTTATTCTTTCGTTTGATTTTTTTTCTTCTTTGAAACGATGGAGGAAGGGTATCGAGGTACTTAAAATAGAACGAGACATGCCTTACACGATTTTCTTCATGATTCTCTGTGTGGTTTTAGGAGTATGTAGCGGCGTGATTTAGGGTACTGGTGAAAAGAATATCATATTATTATTATTATTATTATTATTTTCATATTCCATTTTAAATTCAATTTGTTTTTCTCAACATCAATTTTTATCAACGTTTTATACGTCGTATGCTTACAAAACAACTCAAATAAATACGAAATTTGAAATCCAGTAATAATTCAATATTGCGGACCTAATGGAACTGGTTTCGTCAAATTCCGAGACTATGCCTCGGAAGGCTATTTTTAAATTCAATTTAAACAATAAAATTTCAAAACTGTACGAATCACTTTCAAATTCAATTCCGAAGCTTTTATTATCTTCAGTACTATCAATGTGAATTTTCTAAGCTTTTAAAATATTTTTTTAATCAGCTTAAAATTGAAGATTCAAATTTTTATTCAACTTTCAATAGATTAAATTCTAAAATTTAATCGCCAATTTCATAGTTATATTGGGAATTCAAACTAAACCATCATTCAAATATTTAAAATTAATTAAATATTTTCAATTTAAATTGTTTAAAATTCAGGGTTGTTACAGAATGAAAAATCCCAACTCGGATCGATATAACTATCTCGAAATTCTATGCTCGAATCTGGATCAAATCGCTATACGAATAAAATAATCTACGTACATCCTACGTATTTATCTCAATTGATTATTTGCTATTTTTTCTATTCACATTTATTTTGATTTCCATTCACTTATTCACAATTTTCCTTTTTACCCAACTTTTACTTAATCTTTATTCAAATATTATCTTGGTATATTTTTCCCCATACCAAATTTTACTTAAGAATTTCTCTCAATCTTCTTTAGTTTATTATAAATATCTTATACAACCTCTATAGTTATTTTTCCACTTCACCACAGAAGTTATATCCATTTTTATTCAATTTATATTTTTAATTCCATTTGTTTTTAATTTTCCTTTCAATTACTAATTTGTTTCCATATCAAATTTAAATATTGACTTCTTTTACTGGCCACGTCAAACTGCATTTAATCTACCAATTTCATAATTAGTTCATTAACTCATTTATTTGCATCTCAATAAATTTTTATTTCCAAATCATTCATTATTATTAGCCCATTCGAACTAATTTTCCGATTTCACTTTACTTACACAATTTAAATTAATTATCATTCCAATATTCAATTTTAGTTCTTTTGTTTCCATTTAAATCAATTTTTTTTACTTGCTAATTTTGTTTTCAATCCTTTGGTTGGGCTAAATTTCCAGATCCCTCTTATTCCTTTTTTAGTTAAATTTTCAAATTTTGTAAGTTCAATCTTACCAATATTCCATTCACCCATTCCTTCCCATTTTATTTCACTTAATTGGTTTATTTTACTCACTTATTTTGACATAATTCAAATTTAAACATTATTCAAATGTCCAGTTCCAATTTCCATTTAGTTACACACAAAAAATTTGTTCATTCACAAATTATTTCAAACTTGATAAATTTTTATTCAAAAATTATTTCCAGTTGGCCTACTTAGGCTTATTATCTCAAATTCACTTTACTTAACTCAATTCAAGTTGATTTTCACTTTAATTCAAATATTATAAGTCTTTACACTTATTGATATTCTATAAACATTTTTAAACCAACTCCAGAGTCTTTAAACAATCACTTAAATATTTCAAATCCATTTCCGAAATCAATTGTATCCCAAAATCCTTTGGTATATCCAATTATTCCTTTCAATTTCAAAAACAAACCCAGTTTTGCAAACAACTCTAGTTTAAAACATTCAGGTAGCAATTCCTCCTGTGGAAACTCGAAAATGAATATCGATGAAGCTGCAGTCATCAACGAAATTAGTTCTAGCGACGGAAGTGAGTTTAGTGCTTTTACTTCCTTAAAAACATTTCGAATATTTGTAAATTCCAAATCATACCAGTGTTCTTATCCAATTCAAAAATATTTCCAAATAATAACGCTATTATTCCTCCAAAGCCTTTGAAAATCATTTTCAAACTCAAAGGGAATTAAATTTCCCAAATTTTCGAATTTAAAATCCTTCCAATCTATATTCAAATATTACTTTGGAATTTTTCTTATCTCAATTATAAATCACATTTATAATTCATATTTACAAATTCCATTTTGTTATATAGGCTAATTTCTTAACTTTGGCTATAACATTACTTCCTTATTTTAATTTCCATACAGTAATGATAATAATTTAATATTATCATTCCCTAGCAGCCAAGCAACCATATATAATTATTATAATTTATGGAAAATTATTTCTTTCATATATAGAATTAATTTGAGTAAAATTATTTCCTTTACCCAATTTAAAACAATACCGTGTCAAATTGTTCTGTACAAGTGTTTAGAGATCCCTATCAATAACATTAATTACTCGTATTGACCAGAATCCATACGCCACTCAACAAACCAATCACCACAATATAAAATAATTTTTATATTCACTAATAAATACGCGCTCATCCCTATTAATATGCTCAAACTCATTCTAGGGAACTACTGACTGTATCTCTAATGAGTAATCCCCACCAGTGCCAGGGTTCTCACTTAACCTTCAATTCTGATACCCACTGTGCGGACGACAAATCCATACCCTTTTGAGTCGACAATATTCTCCATCAGTTCAACTCAAATTGGACGGCAATACGAACCATTAAGGTTAAAGAAGAAAGAGGTAGAAGGAGTGAAGAAGACAACAACGGAGAATCTCACAATCGCAGCGGAACAATATATAATAGATAACACCGATCTTTATACAAAAAGAATTAGTACTGGTTTATACATTACATCGTTAGAGTATAACACCGAACAATAACACAATACCGGATAGTTATAACAACTTGTCCTCACAAAAGCTGACTATACAGCTTACCATACACAGCGGAATATAAGTCAGATACGTGATATATGTCTCGTCATCCAGCTCGTCTCATGAACTACATAGCACCCTATCCTGAGTCTATAATACTCGGTCTGACTCGAGCATTATAATAAAATGACACCGATTCAGTTTGGAAAACCAGCGTGAGAAAATACACTCAATTGAATTATTAAAGTTTTCAAAATCCTTTGAAATCAAAGGTATATCGTAAAACCACGCCATAAATAAGCAATGCCAGATTTTTTACCATACAATAACCAAAACATTTTTATCAAATCCATCTGATATTATAGTAGTGTCTATAGAAAGTAAAATAGGTACTAGCTGAAATGCTTGCATCTCACATCCCAGCAATAGTTGGGCACAATCAAAACCGTACGGGCGCTTATTGTAGATTGGATTCCATACAATAGTAGGGCTACTGGGGTACCGCCCGTAATAGTACCTAGGCTAGATCAGAGTACCAAGGAACACTCCCGATCACCTAAAACACAAGATTAGAGCTACCCCTTACTGGATAGTCCGAATAAGACTACCCCGTTGTTACGACTCAGGTTCTCTAACGTCTGTAATCAGGTAATTAATTGATAATTAAAAATATCAAAATATATATATATATATATATATATATATTTATTTGGAAACTATGATAAACATTTTATTATAAAAATGTCCGGATATGATGAACCGTATAGTAAGTAAAGAATATATATATATATATATATATAAACTCCACTATTTAAATTAAGATGTGATATCCATTAATATATAAATAAAATACAAGCTTATGATGTTTAAGTATATTAACACACATATATGTAAATGTATTTATGAAATAGAATATATAAAGTTGTGTAATTGTGAAAAATATATGATATCAAAATATACATAAGCAATGTATATGTGAAATTGTAAAAGTATAAATGTGTGTAATATGGTGACAAATAAGAGAACACAACATTTGCAGAAAAATGGAACGAATATACTGCCACTGATTGCCCACATCGAATGACAGATTAGTCGATAAAGGATAATCAACAGAAATTATATGAAATGTTGTGAATCAAAAAATTCAAGTGATGTATTAAAGCAAAGCAATATTAATCAATTAAGGCTGATTTGTTTGCATCAACACTGCACTTGTATTTGGACTTAAAACAACAAGCCCTGAAACTTTATAATTGACAAATGTGTATTAGTTTAATTTCAGTTACATTTGCTTGTCGTTTTACTAGCTTTGCACAAACTTCACACATTTAGGAAACATGCACCTTCATATTTGAAATACCCAGTTCCTTGTGTAGAATGGCTTCTCGACAAGAAGAAGTAGTAGGGCAAGCTGGAGAGGCTTTCTCGATAGCCAATCCATTGGATGACCCCCCAAAAAAGACTTCAACTACCCTGAATCAGCGGATGTTCAACCAACTACGAATTCAGTTTGGTATTGCTGAAGCAGATGCTTTACTTCCTGGGCCAAACGATACTGCGGACAGATCACCTCTCGGCTTTATCGCTGTCAATCGCAAGATGTGCTTGAATGGAGCTATTCCTCCTTTTAATGATTTTCTTCAACAACTCCTTCTTCGATTAGCCATCTCTCCCTTCCAATTGAATCCCAACGGCTACGCCATCCTGTTGGGACTGTGTGTATTATTCAGGAGGACACTTGATCGTCTTTCGAGCTTTGAGGATATTTGCTTCTTGTGCACATTTGCAAAAAACAAAGATCATCCCTCTATCACACTCGTGAGAAGAGCCAGGAACCGTAGACTGATCGTCGATCTTCTAGAAAGTGCCCACGGGTTCTTGAATCAAATCTTCTTCGTTTGCTGCCCCCCAGGATTTTATGCCATCTGGAGAGTAGGAAGTAAGATTGCTTATCCCTGTTCTTTCCATTTGATCTTTTCAAAGTCCGAGTTGCTAAGTGCTAACTCCATTCTTTACTTTATAGCACTTCCTTCTCCCTCTGAAGATCCCAGCCATAAGCCGACTTTTGAAATATTAAGTGCCGTGGCGGTTAAGGAAAGAAGTATTAAATTTTTGCTAAAAGACGGGTTTCTGTACCTGTTCAGACTCCTGCACTCTTCCCATTCTACTCAGCCTCATGAAGTCCCCGATTCTCCAACAGAGACACGAGATGCCCCAGTGTCCGCTGAAGAACTTATACCGAAAGAACCTACTGCTGAGGCTTCACTGGTGAAGTGTTCTGCTTCTGTTGACGTTGCGGGGTCATCCGGCAAATTTTCTCTTGCCCCGGTAATCGAGGAAGAGGAACCTCCTCACCTATCCGGAAAGACTGTTGATGAAGGAATTGAGAGGAAGGGTCCTGCTGGGAACGATGGAGACGACATTTTTGAGGGATTGAGCGACTTGATGATCACTTCAAAGGAGCTCTTTAAAGACGATACCACTACTACTAAAGTTATTTCCCTAGTAGTTGAAGCGACATCTGTCTTGCAGCAAACTCCGTCAGCCCAAAAGTTGGCACTTTTGTAAAATCGGTCATCGCCACCTAACCAAGGAGTGGTTCGTAGTTTGACGCACGTAGTTTGCACGTTACACACACTTAGGATTTTCTCTACACTTTTATGCATTCAACTTCTTTACTTTGAATATTTCTGAACTAGTCTTTTCTACATTTTCAGGTTCTCCAATGGGACGGAGTGGCTCTTACTATGATGATTTCCAGCGTTATGGAAGACGGGGCTCTTATGACCCCAAGAGGTATCTTCCTGCCTCCTGGGAAACCAACAAAGAAAGAGCTACGAGGAAAGCTCGTGAGAGGCGTGCTTATGAAGAACGCTACGGGAGAAGGGACGAACGACATGATTCTTTCCAGAGGGAGGATGATTCTCACAAACGAAAATCTCGTGATGACAAAGGGAAAAGCCATGTCGCTGAAGATCCGAGTAAACGGGCCAAACTTGGCACAAAGCCAGCATCTGAAATTTCTGAAAAGCCCGCTGCTACCATCTCTTTGGAAATCCCTTCCAGCTCTCCTGCCCTTCAAAGAGCTGATATTCAACCAATCATCAATAGGCCCCCGTATCAAGATGGACAGGGTCCGGCTACTTTTCAAAGCCAGTTTTCGCACTGGTGCTTAGAAGGAGTGCGTTTCGATCTTGACTTGGTCCTAATCGACAAGCAAGCTATGTTGCGAAATCTTGATGCCGTCAAACTCGATATTGAGAGAATGTCTGGTTGGCAAAAACTTGTTGACGAGCTTTAAAGAGTAAACCATGCAAATCTCGAAGCCATGCTGACTATGGAAAACGATAAATCCGAATGGCAAAAAACACTCGATCAACATGATGCAGAGATGAAGAGCATTGCCGCTTACACTAAGAAGTTTGAAGCGGAAGTTGAAAAACTTAAAGAAGAGCTTGCCACTTCTTCCACTTCCTATTCTCAAAGAGAAGAAGTGCTTCAAAAGAAGGTGAGAGATGCTCATGCCGAGCAAAGAGACGCCGAAGCTAAATTCGAAGCACAGCAGCGAGTTGTAGAAAGCTACCGAACTAACGTTGCTCAGTTGCGAGAAAAAACAAGCTCCCAAAACTTGGAAATTGAAATGCTAAAAGCTCGACTTTCTGAAGTTGAAAAAGAGCATGATGAAGATTTTGCTGGCAAAGCAGCAGCCGAAGAATCTCATATGGCAACTAAAGCCAACATCAGCTCTATTTTATTCGAGTTTTACATACATAGTGTTCTGTTGCGTGGCGGCCTTAGGATTTTGGGACCGAAGTATGAAATCACATTGGCCGAAGTGTGGGAACCGCACTTTATATGCTTGGAGGCGCTGGATATGCTGAAGCAGATTTGGAGGCGCACTATCTACATGACAATGCACTTGCTGCTCTTGCTAGGGGAAAGGAGCAACTCGCTAAACAGTGAGCCGGAATGGCGGAAGGTGAACATTTAGGGAAGGCAACCTCAACCGACCCAGTTAAACCTACGATTTTGGCCGACATCAATATTGTTGGCTCTAGTTCCCATTCTCCACCTCCTGCTAAACCTGTCATTGAAAGTGCAACCACTCGCACTGGAGATGAGACTCAAGAAAGCACTGAAGCGTAGGACTTTGAAGTTGACGTAGTAAAGCCTACTTCTCCAGGTAACCTCAATGTTGATCTTGCTCAAGTGGGCTATTTGTTTACTTCACATGAGCTTGATGAACTTTTTGATTATTACTTAAATCTTGACGCGCCACTTTCTCCTCTCTTTATGAGAGATACCGACTTTAACTTCTCTTCTCCTGTAGTGAAAGCGCCATTCCCCTCCTCCAGCTGTCCCCTCCCCGCCTCTTTAGATTACTCCTCCTTCTGTTTCTCAACCGGGGTCACAAGAGGAGCAGATAGAAGCTCTTCAAGGCCTGGATGACCCGGTCGCTTCACAGGAACAGAAGGCCGAGGGACATGAAGAAGGTGAAAGAACTCTGAAGCATACTATTTCTGATGACATAAAGTTGTCTGCACTTTTCACTCCGGGCATTGAGTCTTCTTCAAGGAAGAAGGGGAAGCGTGGAATCTCAAAGAAAAAGAGGGAAGTTTCTGCCAGCGAAGAAAAAGTAGAAGAAGATCCAATTACACCCATTTCTCCTTCTTCCCTTACTCTTACAAGCCGACCCAAAAAGTTAACCATCCGACCAAGTGAGAGCTCCAAATGTGGCAGGAAGAAGAAGTGATGGGTTTGTTCCTATGATTTTCATCTCGCTTTTTGCTTTTTTGCTTGTATGTATAAAGGCTTGTGTTGACCGAAAATTGTGCAGGTACCGGTCCCCGCCTTCTTTTTATTTTGAAACCTGCACATGTATAAAATTTTCGTAGTATAGAATAAAATGATTCTTTTACTTGTACAAACTTCTGTATGTATTTGAGAATGCATTTACTCTTCTTTTTCATAAAAGTTTCTTTATTATCTTTGTGTGATGTTGCAGCAAGCTTGTGGTATGTTGCTTGAGCATTACTTTTATTTTTGTAACTATAATATATTGCCCCCATACCACGGTTTATTGAAATCTCATTCGCATTGGCAAGATTTTGGAGAACAACTCTTCTGTTTCGAGAGGACTTGTACTCTTTTTCTTTTTCTTTTTTCTTGGAGAACAACTTTTCCGTTTTTGAGAAGGCTCGTATTTGTACTTTAGAAAATGATTTTTCCATTTTAAGGAAGTATTTCTCTGATTCAGTAGAATGTGCCTTGTATTGGAGAAGTCTTCTTTTTTTTTAAATACACTTCAACTTTTGGAGATAATCACTCTTTTTCTCTTTTAAAAAAAAAGAAAAGTAGTGAATTCTCCTGTGCAGCGAAGTGGGCTTCGAAAGAAGGCTTTGATTTGGTACTTCAATCTTCGGAGAGAAATATTCTCATTGTAGAGAGATTGATCTTTTCTTCAAAGTAGAAGTACGCCTCCAAAGAGGGCTATCCACATTCCAACTCTTGTGAAGTGTGTCTCCCAAGAGAGCTGTTTGCACTTCAAATCCTGGTGAAATGTGTGCCTCTGAAGAGGTCTTTTAGCATTTCAACTCTGGTGAAATGGGCCTCCGAAGAGGGCTTTTCACATTTCAACTCTTGTGAAGCTTTATTTCAAATCTCGGTGAAATGTGTGCCTCCGAAGAGGTCTTTTAGCATTTCAACTCTGGTGAAATGGGCCTCCGAAGAGGGCTTTTCATATTTCAACTCTTGTGAAGTTTTATTTCAAATCTCAGTGAAATGTGTGTCTCCGAAGAGGTATTTTAGCATTTCAACTCTGGTGAAATGGGCCTCTGAAGAGGGCTTTTCACATTTCAACTCTTGTGAAGTTTTATTTCAAATCTCGGTGACATGTGTGCCTCTGAGTAGGGCTTTTGGCTGGATGTTTCTTTCTCATGGTTGGATGGATTCACGGGGCAGACACAAGTTACTTGGATGTTTGTTTGCACAAACGATCTCAACTAGCTAACAAGGGCCCTTTGCCTACCACTTGGGAAGGCACCTCCGGTCATTCCACCAATCTTTTTTGGTTGTGAAAGAGAACTTTCTTTTTCTGGCATGCCCCGTTAGAGGTCTTTATCCTCCGAAGAGTTGTGCCTCCGAAGAGGGCTTGTGCCTCCGAAGAGGTCTTTGGCTATTTTCTGCCTGCTCGTCCATGTCTTTTCGCCATTTGCTCATATCAGCGACTCCTTGTTATCATTTTCAAGCACACATTCCTTTCTTTTGCAAGTAGTTTGTTTTATCCAAAGAAGTAGTACTTCATTGTTAAGTGAGTTCGTAGGGGCAGACACAGGCTACTTAATTGGATGTTCGTTTGCACAAACGATCACAATTAGTTAGCAATGGCCCACCTTTAGCGGAATCATTAACTGTTTGCTTTAAACACTTCTTATATAGGATTTGAATCTGGAATTTTGTGGCTTAATATTCATTTGTTGAGTGATCAGGGATCGCTTGGTCTTGTGATGGGTAAGCTTTGTTTTAATGGCCTGCATTATTAAATAGACATTTTAGCAATACAATTAAAGTACCTTACATATCGAAATAAAACAGGCATTTTGTAATAGTAGAGAACACAAGATTTGTAGTGGTTTGGCCAAGAATGGGGCCAACATCCACTCTATAGTTCTTATTATTCACTTGCATTGGCTTTACAATGGCTTTCAATACAAGAATCATACATTCGTAATTCTTTTACAGTGTTTCAATAAAGCTTTTAAGTAAAATATGGGCGCAAGTGATTGCTGTTCCAAGACCTTGGAATTGGATCTCCATCGACAGTTGTCAGTTTGAAAGTGCCATCAAGAAGTTTTTTGCCTATGACATAACTCCCTTCCCAGTTTGGCGCAAACACTCCTGTTGCTGTCATGATCCTTTTCAAGACTAGATACCCATCTCAAAGCTGCGTTGGCAAACTTTGGAATTGAAGTGTCTGGCAATTCTTTGCTGATGGGCTGCAATTCTGAGCTGAGCCTCTTCCCTTCTTTCATCAAGGAAGTCTAATGCTTCAAGTTGCGGCTTTTCATTTTTGGCTTGATCGAAATCGATTCTTCTGCGTAAAGGGACTTCTGTCTCCACCGGAATCATTGCTTCTGATCCATATGCCAATGTAAATGGAGTGTGCGCAGTCGCAGTTTTATGTGTAGTTCTGTATGCCCATAGTGCTAGTGGTAGCTTATCGACCCAACCACCTTTCGTTTTTTCTTGCTGTTTTTTTATGGTTGATTTGATAATTTTGTTTACTACTTCCACTTGCCCGCTTGTCTGCAGATGGGCCACTCCTGAGTAGCTTCTTTGGATCTTGAATCGCTGGCAAAAATCTTGGAACTCTTCACTTTCGAATTGGGTTCCATTGTCTGTGATTATCTTTTGAGGCACACCAGACCTGCAAATGATATTCTTAGTCACAAAGTCTATCATCTTTTTAGAGGTAATAGTAGCTAATGGTTCAGATTCAGCCCATTTAGTAAAATAATCAACAACAACAATGGCATATCTGATTCCGGACTTGGCGTTTGGCAAAGGCTCGATGAGATCTATTCCCCAAATAGCAAATGGCCATGGACCGACTATCTGTGTTATCTCGGTGGAAGGTGCTCTTGGGATTTTTGCAAATCTCTGGCATCGGTCACATTTTTGGGCGTAGCTTGCAGCATCACGATTAATGTCTGGCCAAAAATACCCATAACGGAGAATTTTCTGTGCTAGAGTTTGACCACCTGAATGATCTCCACACTCTCCTCCGTGTACTTCAGCTAGAATTGTCTTAGCCTCTTCCTTGGTAACACATCGGAGTAATGGCATTGAGGATCTCCGTCTGTACAATCGGCCATCTTGAATTACATATCTAGAGGCTTTCCTCAACAGCTTCTGACGCTCCTTTGAATTTTCTGGTAGAGAAGCGTTGAGCAGATATTCCATTATCGGAGTCATCCACGATTCTTGCTCTTGAGATATAGTCATGATCCACTCAATATCCATGTCATCAGTGCTAGGAGCTGACAGGACTTCCATAGGAACTAATCCCAATAATTGAGCCTCACTAGTGCTTGCGTACTTCGTGAAAGAATCTGCCTTCATGTTCTCCTTCTGGAGTATATGACTTATCGTATAATGGTCAAGATCATCGAGAAGTTCCCAGGCTCTTGACAAGTAAGAAGGCAGATTTCCTCCTTTAGTTTGAAACTCTTTCTTGACTTGGCATACGATAAGCTGTGAATCATTGAAGATCTGCAACACTTTGACATTCAGCTATTTAGCAATCTTCAAGCCGGCAATAAGAGCTTCATATTCTGCTTCATTATTTGTCGAAGGAAATTCCAATCTCAATGAGTAGCACAATGATCGCCATTCGGGGGTTTCAAGCACAACCTCAGCTCCGGAATAGTAATCGTTTCTTGCACCATCAACATATAATTTCCATCGAATTGGGGTATTATCAGTCACTTCTTTCTCACTACGCCTTTATCTGTAAATTCTGCGATGAAATCTGCTAAAACTTGTCCATTGATTGCTCTCCGGGGATTATAAGTGATGTCGTATTGGCTGAGTTCAATATTCCACTTCAGAAGACGACCCGAAGTCTCAAGGCGAAACAGGACTTGCTTCAGAGGATGATTAGTGAGGACTTTGATAGGATGAGCTTGGAAATATGCCCTCAATTTTCTTGATGCAATCAGTAGGCAATAAGTGAGCTTTTCCAACTTTGAATAATTCATCTCTGCCCCAGTGAATCTTTTGCTGATATAATAAATCGGACGTCGAATTTTTGCGTCTTCCCGTACCAATGCCGCACTGAGAGCATGAGATGAGATTGCCAAATATACGAAAAGATCTTCACCATTGTCGGGCTTAGAAAGTATTGGAGGCGTTTCCATATCACGAATCAACTCATCGAAAGCTTTCTGGCATTCAGGAGTCCTGTCAAAGTTTTTCCTTCCTTTCTTCAGAGCATCAAAGTACGGAATGCATTTATCAGTGGCTTTGGAAATGAACCGACTCAAGGAAGCGACTTTTCCATTGAGACTTTGCAATTCTTTCTTCGTTCTAGGAGCTTTGACTATTCTTAAGGAAACAATCTGAGCAGGATTAGCTTCAATGCCCCTAGCACTCACAATGATACCCAAGAACTTTCCGAATTCCACCCCGAACGAACATTTACAAGGATTAAGCATCATTCCGTACTTTCGAAGGACTGCTAACATTTCTGCCAAGTGATCCATGTGTTACACTGCCTTTTTTATTTTACCAACATATCGTCAACATAAACTTTCGTAGTCTTGCCAATCTGCGGTTTGAACATAGCATTAACAAGTCTTTGGTAAGTTGCCCCTGCATTCTTCAGTCCAAAGGGAATGACTCTATAGCAGTAGAGACCAACATCGGTGATGAAGCTCGTGTTGTCCTGATCTGGCTCATGCATCATGATCTGGTTGTATCCAGAGTAAGCATCCATAAAAGATAACAATTCATGCCCCATTGTTCCATCCACCAACTGATCTATTCTGGGTAACGGGAAGCAGTCTTTGGGGCATGCTTTGTTTAAATCTAAAAATTCGATGCATACTCTCCACTTTCCATTAGCTTTCTTAACCAGTACTGGATTTGAAACCCAATTCGGATAAGTAGATTCCCTGATGAAGCCATTCTCCATGAGCCGATCTATCTCTTCTTTCAATGCTACTGACCTTTCAGGACCCTGGGTTCTTCTTTTCTGCTTTACCGGTGTAAACTTCGGATTAATATTCAAAGTATATACTGCAACTTCTGGGAATATTCCACACATATCAGCATGAGTCCAAGCGAATATGTCCAGATTTGCTTTCAAGAATGATATCAAGAAATTTTGAACCGTCATACCAAGTTGCGAACCCACATTCACCACTTTGTTCGGATCTTTCGGGTCAACAGGTACTGGCACCGTTACTTCCACTGGCACCACTCTATTCTCCCCTCCACTGGCTTTTCTAGGATCCATTCTCTTCGTGCTCCACTATGCTAGCCAGTGCAGGGTCCACCCTGTAGTTTCTACAAGGTTGGTTCTTTGATGCGGACTGGGGCTGCCGCATCTTTTCCCATCTCTCTCTTCCTTGCTTCATGCAACTCTATTAGATAACATTCTCGCCCCGCATTCTGATCCCCTTTAATGACACCAACTCCATTATCTGTTGGGAATTTCATAATAAGGCACCATGGGGCGAGAATTGCCTTAAATGCCGCAAGAGTTGGTCGGCCTAGGAAGGCATTGTAGGCAGAAAATTCATCAGCAATTACAAAAGTCTGTTTTCGAACCACCTTTTTCTGCCACTCTCCAAGCTCTACGAACAAGTCAATAGTTCCAATTAGCTGCTTCGGTTCCCCAGTAAACCCAACAATTTTCTGCGATGGACCTTGAACATCAGCCATCGAAATTTTCATTTGATCTAATGTCTTTTTGAAGTGAATATTGCAAGAAGAGCCGCAATGAACAAGCACTCTTCTTACAATAGCCGGCCTAATGCCTGCAGAGATGACCATGGGATCCATGGTAGGAACTTCAACGCCGATTGAGTCGCTAGCTCTGAACACGATATCATCATTAAAAGTTTTATGTTGCTTCAAAGGTTCAGCATCTTCCAACACAAAAACACTCTCTTCTTTTGGTGCATACTTCAAGGCACGGGCATAACTTTCCATTTCACCCTAGCTTCTGCCTACTGGGTGAGGACCTCCTATAATCACATTAATAACAGGCCTTTTTGATTCATACGTAGTGGTCCTCTCACCCGAGCCAGATGGATGAGCAGGAAGTTGCTGGCCCTTAGTAGATGGAGTCGGGTCATTCCTATTTCTCTTAACATATTGCTGCAACTTGTTCTCTCTCAGCAGTTCTTCAATCAAACTTTTCAGATGGCGACATTCGTTAGTATCATGACCGGGTTGATTATGAAAATGAAAAAATCTCCCACTATGAGCAGCTTTTTTCCCGACTCTCAACACTGTTTGTTTAGGATATTCCACGTCATCTTTAGTAGCGAAAAAGATATTCTCCGGAGTATCAGTTTATTAACGTAAAAAATCAGACGCTAACACCCAGATGCAAATAGAGATTTGAATGAAAGCACCACCCGTTAACACGAGAAACAGAAAAAGCAGTAATTCACTGAAAAAGAAGTAAGAGACACAGAGTTTATAGTGGTTCGGCCTACGATCAAGCCTACGTCCACTTCAACCCTTCTTTATTGCTAATATGATTACAATCCTTACAGTTTCCTTCAATTACAATTCACTTCAAAAGACAAGTAGCTAGAAAAAGTTCAATGCAAGAGAATTCTCCGAATTCATGGTTGAATGTGTTGAATCTTATTTGAAGTTGATTGAAGCTTCTTGTGAGTTTCAAGTGTTGGAGTAAGGCTTGGTTTGAAGATGGTAGAGTCTCGATGCTTTGAAGAAAATGATCGAAAAAGTCCCCCTCATGTTGGAGCTCATGCCGTATTTATAGAGAGTTTTGGATGGAGCTATAGGTCGCGCGCGACCTTGGATATACCATAACTCGTTCGCGAGTTAGGAAGATATGAGTCACGACTTAACAGGCTCACACCTAATCATTTGTTAGATCTCCCCTGCATCTGGGAAAGCGGTTCTATTTATTCTCTAAGTATTAGGTCGTGAGCGACTTAAGTCAGGTCATAGGTTGGTAGGTCGGGCGCGACTTAAGGTCACAGTAGAACAGGGTAGTGTAGTTCCTGATCCTTTCTCAAATGAACTAAGGAGTTAGGCGACTTAAGGATAAGCCTGTTATAACTTAGGTCGTGGCCGACTTAAGTCGCGAGCGACCTAGTAGTTGTGGGACCCCAGTCTTTGCAGAAGATGTTAGGCCGCTGTTGCTTTAGCACTTTAGGTCGCAGAGTGTTTAGGCGTTATGTCAATAACTCCATGAGTCGCTTATTAGTTAAGTCGTTGCTCCCCTTAAGTCGCTCATCTCTCTTAAGCCGTTAAGTCCTTAAGTCGTCCAACACTCTTAAGTCGTTAAGTCCTTAAGTCGTTTACCCTTTGAGTCGTTGACCTTCTTAAGTCGCTTACCCTTTGAGTCGCTGCTTCACTTCAGAAGTAAAGTCGCTTAGCCCGCTTCATAGGTTAAGCCGCCAATTCCTTTGTGTCACTGAGTCACTAAACATAGGAGTTAACATTGACGACCTAAGTTATAACAGGCTTATCCCTAAGTCACCTAACTCCTTAGTTCATTTGAGAAAGGATCAGGAACTATGCTACCCTGTTCTACTGTGACCTTAAGTCGCGCCCGACCTACCGACCTATGACCCGACTTAAGCCGATCACGACCTAATACTTAGAGAATAAATAGAGCCCCTTTCCCAGATGCAGGGGAGATCTACCAAATGATTAGGTACGAGCCTGTTAAGTCATGACTCGTATCTTCCTAACTCGTGAACGAGTTATGTTATATGCTAGGTCGCGCGTGACCTATAGCTCCATCCAAAACTCTCTATAAATATGGCATGAGCTCCAATATGAGGAGGACATTTCCGATCATTTTCTTCAAAGCATCGAGACTCTACCATCTTCAAACCAAGCCTTACTCCAACACTTGAAACTCACAAGAAGCTTCAATCAACTTCAAATAAGATTCAACACATTCAACCATGAATTCGGAGAATTCTCTTGCATCGAAGTTTTTCTAGCTACTTGTCTTTTGAAGTGAATTGTAATTGAAGGAAACTATAAAGGATTGTAATCATATTAGCAATAAAGAAGGATTGAAGTGGACGTAGGCTTGATCGTAAGCCGAACCACTATAGACTCTGTGTCTCTTACTGCTTTTTCAGTGAATTACTGCTTTTTCTGTTTCCCGTGTTAACGGTGGTTCTTTCATTCAAATCTCTATTTGCATCGGGGTGTTAGCGTCTGACTTTTTACGTTAACATTTTTGGTGCTTTCACTGAGAAACCAACTCGGGATACTGTCATCATAGCTTCACAGAAATTTGTAGAAAAGATCTCTCTAAAAACCAGGAGTTTATCTGAAATAATGGCTCCAAGAAGGAAGCACAAGTCTATTAGATCTGAGGATGTTCGCGAGACTACTGCAACCTCTCCTCCTTTAAGTCAAACAACTCCAACTGTCGGAGTTACACGAGCAGAGCTAGATGCCGTTGTATCCGGGGTACATCGGCAGATGGAAGCCCAGAATAACCTAATGATGGAAAGGTTGAATGCTTTATTTGAGGCAAACCGTCAACCGGTGTCTAAAGAGGGAAATCTTGCTGATGAAGTGCAAAATGTGGAAGGAAGAAATATCCCACAAAGGGCGGCTGATCCATTGGAAAGAACACCTCCGCCAGCCGGAGGATCGGGACCGCAACCGATTCTCCGTGAGCGACTGTCAAGGCAAAATTCGGAGAGAATGGCTGATGTTTGTCCCGCTGAGCCTCAGAATGATGAAGAGAATTTCTCAGGCATGGTTCATCAGATTATGAAAGAAAGTATGCATAGGAATGAAGATGAGAAAGTATGGGGTTTCGCTCCGAGCAAGACTCCACTTATGGAAAAAATCCTGAAGGAAGAATTCCCAAGGAAGTTTGTCCCTCCAACTATTCCAGCTTACAAGGGAACGAGCGATCCTAATGAGTTTCTGTGCATGTATGATTGGAACATGACGGGTGCCAGAGCCTCTGATGAAATCAAATGCCGATATTTTTCGGTATACTTGGAAGGAGTTGCTTTACTTTGGTTCACAAAGCTGCCGGTCCGATCGATAGACCAATTTTCTGATTTGACCCGGAAATTCAAGGAACAGTTTCGATTATATGCGTCAAAGGCGAAGGATATAATGTCGTTATCCAGCTTGGAGCAGAATCCTGGAGAATCCATTAGAGCTTTCCTTAATCGCTTCAATATAGCTCTGGCTGAAGTAGACAATGCGGAGCCGAGAATGATTTTGACGTACCTGATGAAGGCTATTGATAAGACAAGTGAGTTCGGGAGATGGTTGAAAATGAAGGAACCAAATTCACTTGACAAATTTTATAAGAAAGCCGATGAATTCATGCGTCTGGAGAGCCTCCAAGCACCGGCTAAGGTGGTATCGACAGGGGCTGGAAATAGTAATGCTGCTCCGAATAAGAAGGAATCTGGCAACCAGAAGAGGAGGAACGATGCCCAGAAGAAGCAAGGAGATGCAAAGAAAGGACGTCCCTTCAATTTACCCCTCTGACTGATACCCCGGAAAACATCTACTTTGCAAACAAAGACACGGTTGAATTCCCCACACCAGCTAAGCAAAGAGTTAATGGAAGAGCTGAGAAGAGTGGAAGGTTTTGCCGGTTCCATAACCAGCCCGGGCATGGTACTAACGAGTGCCGTCACTTAAAGGAGGTAATTGAGGAACTATTGAAGCAAAACAAGCTCCAACAATATGTAAGTAGGAACAAAAATGGCCCAACCTCGTCAACTCAAGGACAACAAGTTCCTGTTCATTGTCCTGACTCAAATGAGAAGGCGACAGCTCATGAATCAGAGAGGTTGTTATAAATGTGGTTACAGGAGGCCCTCACCCCGCTGGCAGGAGTTGGGGCAAGATGGAAAGATACGCCCGTGCTTTGAAGTACGCACCGGCAGATGAAAGTGTTTTTGTGTTAGATGATGTTGCGCCCTTGAAGCAGCAAAAAACCTTTAATGATGACATTATATTCAGTACTAGGGATTCGATGGGTGTTGAAGCTCCTACCATTGATCCTTTGGTCATCTCCGCTTTTATTGGGCCAACTACTGTGAAAAGAGTTCTGGTTGATTGTGGAGCTTCATGCAACATTCTCTTCAAGAAGACTTTTGATCAAATGAAGATTCCTATGGCTGATGTTCAAGCTTCATCACTAAAGATTGCTGGTTTTACTGGTGAGCCGAAACAACCAATTGGGACTATTGATTTGTTCGTAGAGCTTGGAGAGGGGCAGAGAAAAGTGGCTCGAAAACAGACCTTTGTTATTGTTGCAGAATTTTCTACGTACAATGCCTTCCTAGGCTGACCAACTCTGGCGGTGTTTAAAGCAATTCTTGCCCCATGGTGTCTGACCATAAAATTCCCCACAGACAATGGAGTCGGTTTGGTGAAAGGGGATCAGAATGCTGGACGAGAACGTTATCTTACAGAGTTGCATGAATCGAGGAAGAGAGAAATGGGAAAACATGCGGCAGCCCCAGTCCGCATCAAAGAATCAACCTTGTAGCAATTACAGGGTGGACCCTGCACAGGCGAACATTATGGTGCACGAAGAGAGATGGATCCAAGAAAGGCCAGTGCAGGGGAAAATAGAGTGGTACCAGTTGAAGTGACAGTCCCGGTACCTGTTGACCCGAAAGACCCGAAAAAAGTGTTGAATGTGGGTTCGCAGCTTAATGCAACGGTTCAAAATGTTTTGATATCATTTTTGAAAGCAAATCTGAATTTATTCGCCTGGACTCATGCCGATATGTGTGGAATATCTCCAGAAATTGCGGTGCATACCTTGAATATTGATCCAAAGTTTACACCGGTAAAGCAGAAAAGAAGAACTCAAGGTCCTGAAAGGTCAGCAGCATTGAAAGAGGAGGTTGATCGGCTCATGGAGAATGGTTTTATCAAGGAATCTACTTATCCGAATTGGGTCTCAAATCCAATACTTGTCAAGAAAGCTAATGGGAAAAGGAGAGTGTGCATTGACTTTTCAGATCTAAACAAAGCCTGCCCCAAAGACTGCTTCCCGTTACCCAGGATTGACCAGTTGGTGGATGGAACGGCAGGGTATGAATTGTTATCTTTTATGGATGCCTATTCCGGATATAACCAGATCATGATGCATGAGCCAGATCAGGAGGACACGAGCTTTATCACCGATGTTGGTCTTTACTGCTATAGAGTCATGCCTTTCGGACTTAAGAATGCAGGGGCAACTTACCAAAGACTTGTGAATGCCATGTTTAAACCGCAGATTGGCAAGACTATGGAAGTTTATGTCGATGATATGCTGGTAAAGTCAAAGAAAGCAGTTGGACCACATGGATCACTTGGCAAAAATGTTCTCAATCCTCCAAAAGTACGGTATTTGGAGTAGAATCTGGAAAGTTTTTGTGTTTCATTATGAGTGCAAGGGGCATTGAAGCTAATCCTGCTCAGATAACTGCCTTAAGAGAAGTCAAAGCTTCTAGAACGAAAAAGGAATTGCAAAGTCTCAATGGAAAAGTTGCTGCCTTGAGTCGGGTTCATTTCGAAAGCTACTGATAAATGCATTCCATTCTTCGATGCTCTAAAGAAAGGAAGAAAAAACTTTGAATGGACTCCTAAATGCCAGAAAGCTTTCGATGAGCTGATTCGTCATATGGAAACGCCTCCTATACTTTCTAAGCCTGACAATGGTGAAGATCTTTTTGTATATTTGGCAATCTCGTCTCATGCCCTTAGCGCAACTTTGATACGAGAGGATGCGAAAATTCAGCGCCCGGTCTACTACATCAGCAAGAGATTCACTGGGGCAGAATTGAACTATTTAAAGTTGGAAAAGCTCGCCTATTGTCTATTAATTGCATCAAGAAAATTGAGGCCATATTTCCAAGCTCATCCCATCAAAGTCCTCACAGATCATCCCTTGAAGCAAGTCCTGTTTCGTCCTGAAACTTCGGGTCGTCTTTTGAAATGGAATATCGAACTCAGCCAATATGATATCACTTATCACCCCCAAAGAGCAATCAATGGACAAGCTTTGGCAGAATTCATTGCAGAGTGTATAGACAAAGGCGATAGTGAGGATGTGGTGACCGATAATCCTTCAATCCGGTGGAAATTGTATGTTGATGGCGCAAGAAACGATTACTATTCTGGGGTCGGGGTTGTACTCGAAACCCCTGAAGGACGGTCACTGTGTTATGCTTTAAGATTGGAATTCCCTTTGACAAACACTGAAGCAGAGTACGAAGCTCTTATTGCCGATTTAAGAATTGCTAAAGAACTAAACATCAAGGCATTACAGATCTTTAGTGATTCACAGCTTATCGTGTGTCAAGTCAAGAAAGAGTTTCAAGTCAAAGGGGGGAACCTACCCACATATTTGTCCAAGGCCTAGGAGCTTCTTGATGATTTCGACCATTACACAATAAGCCATCTTCCCCGGGAAGAGAATACGAAGGCAGATTCCCTCGCAAAATATGCAAGCACCGGGGAAGCTCAATTATTGGGATTAGTTCCTGTAGAAGTCCTGTCAACTCCAAGCATTGATGAAATGGATATTGACTGGATCATGACTGCATCACAGGAGTGAGAATCATGGATGACTCCGATATTGGAATACCCGCGCGATGGCTCTCTACCAGAAAACCCAAGAGAACGGCAAAAGTTGTTAAGAAAAGCATCCAGATTTGTAATTCAAGATGGCCGATTGTATAGGCGGGGATTCTCAATGCCATTACTCCGATGTGTGACCAAGGAAGAAGCTGAAACAATTCTAACTGAGGTACACAGAGGAGGGTGTGGAGAGCATTCAGGGGGTCAAACTTTAGCGAGGAAAATTCTTCGTTATGGGTATTTTTGGCCGGATAATAATCGTGATGCCGCGAGTTAAGCCGAAAATGTGACCGATGCCAGAGATTTGCAAAAATCCCAAGAGCACCTTCCACTGAGATAATGCAGATGGTCAGTCCATGGCCATTTGCTATTTGGGGAATGGATCTCATCGGGCCTTTGCCAACTGCAAAATCCTGAATCAGATATGCTATTGTTGCTGTGGATTATTTTACTAAATGGGCTGAATCTGAACCCTTAGCCACTATTACCTCTAAGAAAATGATAAACTTTGTAACTAAGAATATCATTTGCAGGTATGGAGTGCCTCAAAAGATAATCACGGACAATGAAACCCAATTTGAAAGTGAAGAGTTCCAAGATTTTTGCAAAAAAATTCAAGATCCATAAAAGTTTCTCAGCAGTGGCTCATCCGCAGGCAAACGGGCAAGTGGAAGCAGTAAACAAAATTATCAAATCAACCATTAAAAAACAGCTGGAAAAAGCAAAAGGTGGTTGGGTCGATAAACTTCCGCTAGCACTATGGGCATGTAGAACTACGCATAAAACTGCGACGGGGCACACCACATTTTCATGGGCATATGGATCAGAGGCAATGATTCCGGTAGAAATAGTGGTCCCTTCACATAGAAGAATCCATTTTAGTCAAGCCGAAAATGAAAAGCTGCAGCTTGAAGCCCTTAACTTCCTTGATGAGAAAAGGGAAGAAACCGAACTCAGAACTGCAGCTCACCAGCAAAGAATAGCCAGGCACTTCAATTCCAATGTTCGCTGACGCAGCTTTGAAGTGATGGGTCTAATTTTAAAAAAGAATTATGACACCTACATGCGTACTTGGACCAAACTGGGAAGGGTCGTATGTCATAGGCAAAAAACTTCTTGATGGCACATTCAAACTTGTAACTGTCGAAGGAGACCCAATTCCAAGAGCTTGGAACAGCAATAATTTGCGCCCATATTTTACTTAAAGGCTTTAATGAAATATTGTAAAAGAATGATGAATGTATGATTCTTGTAATGAAAGCCGTTGTAAATTCAGTGCAAGTGAATAATAAGAGCTATAAAGTGGATGTAGGCCCAGTTCTTGGTCGAACCACTATAAATCTTGTGTTCTTTACTATTATAGACTGCTTTGTTTTATTTCGACATATAAAATACGTTAATTGTGTTACTAAAATGTCGATTTAATAATGCAGGCCATAAAAACAAAGCTTACCATCGCAAGACCAAGCGATCTCCGACATCACCCAGCAAGCAAACGCTAAACCGTTCAAAATTTCCATACTCAAATCTTACGAAAGAAGTGCTTCGAACAAAAGTTAGCGATGTGGCTGGAAGTGGGCCATTTCTAACTAACTGTGAATGTTTGTACAAACGAGCATTCGGTTAAATAGCATGTGTCTACCACCACCAACTCACTTAACTATGAAGTATATTTCTATGGAGAAGGAAAATTGTTGGCAACTAAAAACGGATGATATTTGGAAAAGATAACAGGGATCGCCGATATGAGTAGATGGCAAACGAACATGGGCGGGCAAGCATCAAACAGCAAAAGACCTCTTCGGAGGCACAAGCCCTCTTCGGAAGCACAACTCTTCGGAGGATAAAGACCTCAAACGGGGCATGCCAGAAGATTTCTCAACATGGTATGGAATGATCGGAAGCAGCTTCCCAACAGGAAGGCAAAACGCTTGTTTATTAGTTGAGACAGTTTGCGTAGACAAGCGTCCAAGTAACTTGCGTCCGCCCCGTGAGTCCATGAGACTACCAGAGGCACCTTCCTAAGTGGAAGGCAAGGCGCTCGTTCACTAGTTGAGACAATCTACGTAAACAAACGTCCAAGTAACTTGCGCTCGCCCCGTGAATCCAACCAACCATGAGGAAGAAACTTCCAGGCATCTTCGGAGGCACACATCTCACCAAGATCTGAAATAAAACTTCACAAGTGCTGAGATGTGAAAAGCCCTCTTCGGAGGCCCATTTCACCATAGTTGAAATGCCAAAAGACCTCGAGCGGGCCTCGCCAGAAAAAGAGAGTTCTTTCTCAACATAAAGTTACGGACTGATCGGTGGCATAGGACACTTGTGTCCGCCCCGTGAATCCATCCAACTAAGAGAAAGAAACTCCAAACATCCAGGTAAAAGCCCTACTCAGAGGCACACATTTCACTGTGATCTGAAATAAAACTTCACACGAGTCAAAATGTGAAAAGTCCTCTTCGGAGGCCCGCTTCCCAGCGAACAGGGAAAAGATAAAAGCCTCTCCCAAGAGGCAGAAACAAAAAGCCCTCTTCCCAGAGGCACAATCAAACAAAAAGCCCTCTTCCCAGAGGCACAATCAAACAAAAAGCCCTCTTACCAGAGGCACAAGCAAGTCAAAGCCCACTTTACCGCGAAAGAAAATTCACTCAAAATAAAAGTGATTTTCTCCAAAAAGCGAAGTGTAAAAACTTCGCAACAAAAAAAAAGAAAAGAGAAAAAAACTCCTCTAAAATGAGGCACATCCTACTAAATACGAAAAATATTTCCTTAAAATGGAAATATTATCCTATAAAGTACAGATGCAAGCCTCCTTTAAATGGTAAAGCTGCTCTCTAAAGAAAGAGTATAAGTCTTCTCGAAAAAGAGGAATTGTTCTCTAAAAAACTTTGCCAATGTGAAAGAGATTGCAATAAACCATGGTATGGGGCAGCACACCATAAGTACAAGAATGGAAACAATGCTCAAACAACATACCATAGGCTCACTGCAATATCACACAAAGGAAACGAGGAACTTGTATAAAATAAAGAATAAATGTATTCTCAAATACAGATAGAAGTTTCTATAGGTAAAAGGAACATTTTATTCAATACTACGAAAATTTTATACAGGTACATGTTTCAGGATAAAGAAAAGCGGGGGCTGGTACCCGCACAATCTCCGGCCAGTACATGCAAAAAAGCAAAAAGTAAAGTAAAGTAGGGAAAGCGGGGCTCATCACTTCTTTCTCCCACCACCTTTAGAGCCTTCACCAGGTTTAATAGGAAATTTTTCAACCCGACTTGGGAGAGTTGGTGAAGAAGGAGAGAGAGCTAGTGCTGGATCAACTTCCGTTTCCTTTTCTGTAGCAGAAATGCTTCTCCCTTTCTTCTTTGAAGTAGTACGCTTCCTCCTCCTTCTTGAAGAAGACTCACTTCCTGGGGTGACAAGAGCAGAAAATTTTATGTCATCAGAAAGGGTTCGCTCCGGAGACATTTCACCTCCTTCAAGTTTTTTGGCCTTCTACTCCTGCGAGGCGGCTGGATCGTCCAAGTCTTGAGGGGCTCCTATTAATTCTTCCTGCGATCCCGGCTGGGAAGTAGGAGTAATTTGAAAGGTTGGAGGAGGAACAGCTGGAGGAGGAGAAGTTTCTATGACACTGGGCGTTTTCACTGCAGAAGAGAAGCAAAAAATATTAGTATCTCCCGCGAAGAGAGGAGATAACGGCTCATCGAGTCTTAAGTAATAAGCAATGAGTTCATCAAGCTCGGCCGAAGCAAATGTGTAATCCACTTGACCTAGTTCGACGTTAATATTACCTGGAGAAGTGGGCTTCCTAATGTCAACTTCATAAGCTTGTTCTTCGGTGCTCTCTTCGCCTTCATCTCCACCCTGTGCACTTGTAATCTCAGTTATAACTTTAGCAGGGGACGGAGAATGGGAACCGGAGCCTGTGATGTCAATGTCGGCCGAAATTGAAGGAGGGACAGGGGCAATTGATGGTGCTTCTTTCATCATCCCAGCACGCTCTCTAGCGAGTTGCTCTTTTCCTCTGGCAAGGGCAGCACAAGCTCCGTCATCCAGGTAATGTGCCTCGAGTTCTTCTTCGGCATACCCAGCATCTTTAAGCATATCAAGCGCAGCTTCCCATACTTCAGCCAAAGTGATTTCATATTTGGGCCCAAAAATGCTAGACTGCCACGCCCTAGGACACTTTGCAAGTAGAAATCGAATAATGTCGAACTGACCTCGGCTTTGGTGGCTTGATGAGCTTCTTCAGCTGCAATTTTACCGGCAACAGCCTCATCACGCTCTTTCTCAACTATAGCAAGTCGAGTTTTCAACGTCTCAATTTCGAGGTTCTGAGAGCTGGTCTGTTGTCGCAACTGTGCAACTTCAGCGCGATAATCTTCTATAACCTTTTCCTGCCGCATGATTTTATCTTCGGCCTCTCGTTGGCTAGCTTGAGCATCCCGCACTTGCTGCAGAAGCACACTTTCCCTTTGAGAATAGGAAATGGAGGACGTAGCAAGCTCCTCTTTAAGCTTTCCAACATCCGCTTCAAGCTTTTCATTATAAGCAGCGATGCTCCTCATCTCTACGTCATGTTGATCAAGAGTCTTTTGCCATTCGGATTTATCATTCTCGATGGTCAACTTAGCCTAAAGGTTCGCACGGTTCACTCTCTGGAGTTCGTTAACAAGTTTCTGCCAATTCAACATTCTCTCAATATCAAGCTTGACGGCGTCAAGATTTCGCAACATGGCTGGTTTGTCGATTAGAACTAGATCAAGATCAAAGCGAACTCCCTTCAAGCACCAGTTTGGAAATCGACTTTGAAGAGTAGCTGGGCCTGTCCGACCTAATATGAGGGCCTGCCAATGATCGTCTGAATGTCGGTACGAGCGAGAGCGGGGAATTGAGGAGGCACCGAAGCAATGGGCTCTTTAGGAATGTCAGATGATGACTTTTCATCGTGCTTGGTCCGTTTGCTCGAACCTTCGGCGGCGTGGCTTTTTTCCTTTGTCGTCATGGGATTTCCGTTTAAGGGAATCATCCTCTCTGTGGGATGAGTCATGACGTTCTTCCCTTCTCCCGTACCGTTCTTCATATGCTCTTCTCTCCTGAGCTTTTCGAGCAGCCCTCTCCTCATCAGTTTCCCTATGAAGGGGAAGATAGCGCCTGTAATCATATTGACTGCGCCTGCCATACTGCTTAAAGTCATCATAATACGAGCCACTTCGCCCCATTGAAGAACCTGAGATTGAAAAAGAAGCATAACTTGAGAATTTTCAAATTGCAAGGAGTAAAGTGCATATCAGTGCCAATAAATCCTATGTGTGTGTGGTGTGTGCAAACTACATGCGCCGAACTACGAACCGCTCCTCGGTTGGGGGATGCTGACAGATTTTACTGCCAATGTTGATTCTTGAGCTGGAGGAGTTTGTTGAAGAGCAGACGTCGCTTCAACCACTGGAGATACAATTTTAGCAGCGAACAGATCATCTTTAAAGTGTTCTTGAGACGCAACCATGAAGTCGCTCAACCCTTCGAAAGTGTCATTACCACTGTGTTCAACAGGGCTCTTCACCTCAACTCCTTCATCAGTAGTTTTCCCGGTTTGTTGAAGATCTTCTTCTTCTTCAATAACTGGGGCAAGGGCAAGTTTACAAGATGGTCCCGCAATGACAGTTGAGTAGAACATTTTACCAACGAAGCCTCAGTTGTAAGTTCCTTCGGTACGGGTTCGTAAGTAGAAACTGGGGCATCTAATGCCTTAGCTGGGGAATCAGGGACTTCGTGAGGTTGTGTAGAGCGGGAAGAATGTAGAAGTCCAAACAGATGTAGAAACTCATCCTTCAACAGAAATTTTATACTCCTTTCCTCAGCAGCCACGGCATTCAGTCTTTCAAAAATTTGCTTGTGGCCTGGATCTCTAGAGGGGGGAGGAAATGCTGAAAAAGGTAAGAGTAAAATTAGCACTTAGCAACTCAGACCTCAAAAAGCTCAAGAATGGAAAAAATAAGAAGCAGGCAATCTTACTTGCTACTCTCCAGATAGCATAAAACCCTGGGGGGCAGCAAAAAAAGAAAAACTGATTCAAGAAGCCATGTGCGCTTTCGGAAAGATCGGTAATGAGTTTACGATTCGTAGCGCTTCTTACAACAGTAATGGAGGGATGATCTTTATTCTTAGCAAATGAGCATAAGTAGCAAATTTCTTCGAAGCTCGGCAAACGGTCAAGAGTTCTCCTAAATAAAACACATAACCCCATCAGGATAGCATAGCCATTGCGATGTAGTTGAAATGGAGAGATGGTCAACCGAAGGAGAAGCGTTCGAAGAAAATCGTTAAAAGGAGGAATTGCTCCACTTAGCACATCTGGCGATTGACTGCTACAAAATCATAAGGTGGATTATCGGCAGTACCACTCGGCCCGGGAAGTAGATCATCACTCTCAGCAAGGCCAAATTGAATGCGTAACTGGTTAAATGCTCTCTGGGTTAAGGTAGTCGGAGTTCTTTCTGGAGGATTCACTTCGGGAATAGCTGACGGAAAAGTCTCTCCAGCTTAAGCTACCACTTCTTCTTGATGTGAAACCATTCTACATAAACAACTGGATATTCAAACATGAAGGTGCATGTTTCCTAAATGTGTGAAGTGCTGTGTAGAGCTAACAAAGCAACAAGAAAATATAATGGAAATTAAACATGTGTCAATTGCAATATTTCAAGACTTGTCGCTTTAAGTCCAAATACAAGTGCAATATTAATGCAAACAAATTGACTTTAGTTGATTAACATTGTTTTAATGCTTCACTTGAGTTTGTTGATTCACAGCATTTCATATAATTTCTTTAAGTTAATTATCCATTATCGACTAATCTGTCATTTTATGTGGGCAATCAGTGGTAGTATATTCGCCCTAGTTTTCTACAAATGTTGTATTTAACAGGTTATTAGCATCAAATTTGGTATAATCTGTTAAGAAAGCATAGCAAAGTCATGCAAGTTATTTCGACAGTTTAAAGTTCGAGTTGGAAGTACAATCAAGTTCTATCAACATCTCGAAGTTTTCAAGTTTTGTTCAAGCCATTTAGTCGCAGTCTAGAAGTTCTCTAAGTCCTAAGTTGTTCACGACTTAATAGGATGGGTTGAGATTGATCTAGGCTGGAAGAAACAATTCGGCAGTGAAAAATTGTCCAAGTGCTGAGTCATCCACGACCTAAAGGTTAAAGTCGTCCACGACCTAAAGGTTAAGTCATCCATGACCTAAAGTTTAAGTCGTTCACGACCCAAAGGAAAAGTCGCGTTAAGGACCTAGAGGCTAAGTCGCTCATACGACCTAGAGGTTAAGTCACAAAAATTGTCAGATCGGCCAAATCTGCTAAGTCGCGGGGATCTTTAAGTCGCCTGGGTTCCTTAGGTCGTTTCTGGATGATGCAGCTATCCAAGGCTATCTCCCGTTGGAACCAATAAGCCCTACTACTCAACAATTACACTTTGCCACGTGTTTATCCACCATTGTGTCGTTTGAAGCACCATGTCTAAACCCAAAATCCACTAACCCGTTAACCAAGTGTTTCTTCGTCTCCTCCAAACATCTAAGATCCCATCACCTCCTCCAAATTTCCAGAAACTATTGCTAACTACACGAATTCAAACACTTGCCAAATAACTCCATAAGATCCTAAGCCGATTCATTTTTTAAGGCAATTGCCAATAGTCGACGATGGTCAGAGGACGAGTCAGGGTGTAATCTCACAGCATGGAAACAAAAACTGTATTGAAATGGTTATGGAGGGGTTGGTGGCAAATATAATGGAAAGATGATCGGAATTACCTAAACCTGATGTTGAAATAGCGGTCAAGGATGCAAAGAGGAGGATTTTGTGTTAACTTTTGAGCTCGGATGCAACAATGGCCGTAGAATGATAAGCAATAAAGTAAAGAGGGAGAAGCGACTTAACGACTTATATTGGAAGTAGAGGAGAAGATGGATGGACGCGCGAGTAAACAAGCTTCTTAAGTCGCCCACGACTTAGGGACTAGATCGAAGCATACGACCTACGACCTAGGCATGTACTTCGAGGGGCAAATGTTAACTCCTATGTTCAACGACTCAGTTACACAAAGGAATTGGCGGCTTAACATATGAAGCGGGCTAAGGGACTTAACTTCTGAAGTGAAGCAGCGACTCAAAGGGTAAGCGACTTAAGGAGGTCAAGGACTCAAAGGGTAAACGACTTAAGGACTTAACGACTTAAGAGGGTTTGACAACTTAAGGACTTAACGGCTTAAGAGGGATGAGCGACTTAAGGGGAGCAGCGACTTAACTAATAAGTGACTCATGGAGTTATCGAGCTAACGGCCTAAACACTCTGCGACCTAAAGTGCTAAAGCAACAGCGACCTAACATCTTCTGCAAAGACCAGGTTCCCACAACCACTAGGTCGCTCGCGACATAAGTCGGCCATGACCTAAGTTATAACAGGCTTATCCCTAAGTCGCCTAACTCCTTAGTTCATTTGAGAAAGGATCAGGAACTACGCTACCCTGTTCTACTGTGACCTTAAGTCGCGCCCGACCTACCAACCTATGATCTGACTTAAGTCGCTCACGACCTAATACTTAGAGAATAAATAGAGCCGCTTTCCCAGATGCAGGGGATATCTACCAAATGATTAGGTACGAGCCTGTTAACTCGTGACTCGTATCTTCCTAACTCGCGAACGAGTTATGGTATATCCTAGGTCGCGCACGACCTATAGCTCCATCCAAAACTCTCTATAAATACGGCATGAGCTCCAAATGAGGGGGACTTTTCCGATCATTTTCTTCAAAGCATCGAGACTCTACCATCATCAAATTAAGCCTTACTCTAACACTTGAAATTCACAAGAAGCTTCAATCAACTTCAAATAAGATTCAACACAATCAACCATGAATTCGGAGAATTTTCTTGCATCGAAGTTTTTCTAGCTACTTGTCTTTTGAAGTGAATTGTAATTGAAGGAAACTGTAAAGGATTGTAATCATATTAGCAATAAAGAAGGATTGAAGTGGACGTAGGCTTGATCGTATGCCGAACCACTACAAACTCTGTGTCTCTTACTGCTTTTTCAGTGAATTGCTGCTTTTTCTGTTTCCCGTGTTAACGGGTGGTGCTTTCATTCAAATCTCTATTTGCATCGGGGTGTTAGCGTCTGACTTTTTACGTCAACACAGTTAAAGGGGTGAAATATGAAGGTTTTAAGAAGAGAGGTTTCTTCACATCCTTCTGTTTCTTCCTGCCATTATTCTCCCTTTTCTGACTTCCGGCCCCTTTTTTAGTAGGGGCAGCAGTGTTATTCTTGACTTTTGTCAATGCTACTTCAGCCGGTGCATGAAGGTTTTCCAAGCCATGAACTCATCAGCTTCCTTGTAGAATTTCTCAGGTGAGTTTGGTTCTTTCATTTTCAGCCACTTCCCAAATTCACTCGATTTGTCGATTGCCCTCATCAAGTATGTCAAGACCATTCGTGGCTCTGCATTATTCACTTCAGCCAAAGCTATGTTGAAGCGGTTCAAGAAAGATCTAATAGATTATTCGGGATTCAGTTCCAGGCTGGACAGTGACATAATATCCTTCTCCTTTGAAGTACAGCCTAAATTGTTTTTTAAACTTCCGAGTTAAATCAGAGAACTGGTCTATAGATTGGACTGGTAGCTTTGTAAACCAAAGTAAAGCCACTCCTTCCAAGTATATCGGAAAGTGCCGGCATTTGATCTCATCCGATGCCCGGGCACCAGTCATGTGCCGGTCATACTTGTACAAGAATTGATTAGGGTCACTTGTTCACTTATAAGCAGGGATGGTAGAAGGAACAAACTTCGTTGGAAATTCTGCTTTCAAAATCCTTTCAGTGAATGGAGTCTTGCTCGGAGCGAATCCCCATTCTTTTTCAACTTCTTCTCTCTGCATGCTCTCTTTCATAATTTGTCGAACCATTCCAGAGAAGTATTCCTCATCATTTAGAGGCTCTGCAGGATAGACATCAGCCATTTTCTCGGAACTTTGTCTTGACAAGCGTTTGTGGAGGGTTGGCTGCGGCCCTGATCCTCCAGCTTGGGGAGGTGTCTCTTCAACGGGGCCAGCTGCCCTTTGAGGAATATTTCTTGCTTCATTATTATGAACATCATTGGCAAAGTTTTGTTTATTACTCACCGGTTGATGGTTAGCTCCGAGCAAAGCGTTCAACCTTTCCAACATTAAAGTACTTTGAGCTTCCATTTGCTGATATAGCCCAGAAACTACAGCATCTGATTCCGCTCGTGTAATTCCAACACTTGGAGCTGTTTGACTTAATGGAGGAGAAGTGGCGGTATTCTGTTGGGCATCACCGGATCTAGCAGATCTACACATTCTTCCAGGAGCCATTATCTCTGAAAGACTTTTGGTTTTGAGAGAGATTCTTTCAACAAACTTTTGCAAAGCAATGATGAAAACAGCCTGAGTTCAATTCTTAGTGAAAGCACCAAAAATGTTAATGCTAAAATTGAACGCTAACACCCCGGTGTAAGTAGAGATTAAGTTAAAGAACCAACCGTCAATACAGGAATTAGAAATAAGTAGAAAAGTCACAGAAAAAATAGTAAAGAGACAACAGTTTTATAGTGGTTCGGCTTCAAATTAAGCCTACGTCCACTTTAATCTTTTTTGTTGCATAATCGATTATAACTTTACAACAATCTTCGATTACAACACTACTAAGATAAATAACTAGAACTCCGATGTAGAAGAAATCTTTGAATCCATGTCGAATGTGTTAGATTTCTTCTTGAAGTTCGTTGAAATGTCTTTCGTGTTTGATGTGTCAAGTGAGTCGAGAAATCAAAAGTTTATAGACGTTCCAGAAATGAGCCAAAAAGTCCCCTCTTTGGTGGTGTAGGCACGGTATTTATAGGAGATTTTTGGAGTAAGTCGTAGGTCGTGGGCGATCTAGGGGCAGGCCGCAAGTCATGAGCGGCCTAGGGGTCTGGTTAGCTATGTTATCGGTCGTGGGCGACCTAGGGGTTAGGTCGTAAGTCGCGAGCGACCTAAGGGATACGAGCTATGGCTCATTTTGGTTGCACTTGGTCTCCTTGAACAAACTGGTAGGTCGTAGCGACCTAGGAGAGAAGCGGCATAAGAAGTTGGCTCGGTGGACTTAGGTCATGAGTGACCTAGTGAAGAGGTAGTATGTACGCGACCTTACTTTATCTTTAGGTCGCTAACTCGCTTCATGCTTTAGGTCGCTAACTCGCTTAAGCAGCTAGGTCGCATAAATAGTTAGGTCGCTAGGGGCCATTAGGTCGCTAACTCGTTGTTGGTCTTGCATCCATGTTAGCTCGCTTATTCTCCAGATTGTTAGGTCGCTGGACCTTCTAACCAATTAGGTCGCTGAGTTGCTTTATTCTTTAGCTTGGTAGGTCGTTGCCTTCATGGAATCACTAGGTCGTTAACTCATAGATCTTTAACCCGTAGAATCTCTAGAGTCTTTAGATCATTAAGTCGTTAGGTCGCTATATGCTTAGGTCGTTAGATTGTTTATCTCATTAGGTCGTTAGGTCGCTTCGAGTGTTTGAGTCGCTGTCCAGAATGATATTAACATAATATATATCTGAATATATATATATATAAAGGATCTTATGAGGATTTTAGAAAGTTTTAGGAACCTTTGGATTTTGAAAAGCAGTTGATTTTTTTGCGTAAAATCAATATGAGAATTTGGAAAGGCTCTTGATTCTTTTTGGGTAAAATCAATATGAGAATTTGGAAAGCCTAGTTTGAGAATTACCAATTTTGGAATAATCGATTTTGTATAAAGGAGCTTTG
Organism: Allium cepa; assembly: GCA_030765085.1. NCBI lineage: Eukaryota > Viridiplantae > Streptophyta > Magnoliopsida > Asparagales > Amaryllidaceae > Allium > Allium cepa. Next base: position 600,216,855 of record CM060945.1, on the reverse strand, counting down.
TATGAGATCATACTAGGTGTATGATATGAAGATACTATATGTGTACGGTATAAAATGATTTGATGATGACTCTGTGGAAAAAGGCGCTCCCTTGAAATGAACTTCTCAATAGTGCCACCGGGTGGTGCTGCCTTGATCCCCAAGGGGGGTTTCTAAAGTTGATCCTGTGAGGAGTCCAGACAAAACTAGTTCCTGGGGATTACGAGTAGAGTATACCATAGTGAAAGTCGTGCGCGCCGTTGAGAGCCAACGGTCTGCGTTTGATTTATATCAGTAGACTGCGACCTATGTAGGAGTGGAGAAGTTCCATTTCGATAGCGAAAATCAGAGGTCACGGAGAGCCTGTAGTTGCATGGACTTTTGCTGCGATGGCAACGTAACCCTGGGATGTAACTGCGATCTGTCGTGGGTTCCATGGCGTAATCGAGAGGCCGTGGAGAGCCTGCACTTACATGGACTTTTGTTGCGATGGCAACGTAACCCTGGAATGTAACTGCGACCATGGATGGGGACGATCATTTCCAAAGCATTCTCGCCAAAGATATTTCCTCTATTTTCAAAAACTGTTTTCTATATTTTTAATAAAATTATTTTCCAAGTATTTTCACTAGATGTTGAAAACGAGTTTACCAAGTACTTATAGACTTTCAGTCCTATGAGAACAAGGATGGACTGGTTGAGACATCGAGTTATAAAAGTATTTTTATAAAAACTATTTTAGTAATATTATATAGATTTTTAAAGTGTTTTAAAAATGATCAACGAAAATTTATCTGATTTTAAGCATTTTAATAAATTCTGGCTTCGTTCCTTTTCGGTGACGAAAAGATTCAAAGAGGGGAGGAATGTAGTAACCCGAATTCCTGGGCTTTGTAATTAATAATATAATTGGGTTAATTAATAGAAATACTAAATTTATGGATTGAACGAATGAATCTGATCAAATAAATATTTATATTTGTAATTGTGTTGTATATATATACATAGATTTTTAACAGAATTATTATATACAACAAGTTGGATTTGTATTTGTTTAAAAATGTGTTATGTAAAATTTATTTGAAATTTAATTTGAATTTGGGTATTTGAATTGAATTCAAAAGATATATATATATATATCTTAAATTGTACTTTGGTTTTAAAAAGAAAATGTATTTTTATTTGATTTTATTGAGGACATAAATTGTTTGTATTATTTTCCTTTTTTTAAAAAAAATAAAGCAATTTATTTATAAATTAGGATATGTATTTATAAATTAGAAAATTTATTATCAAGTATTTATTAACAAAGAAATATATTAATAAATTTGGATATTATATAAAAGCTTTTCAAATCAATTAAAAAATAAATGAAAATACACAAATACTTATATTAGCATATAAATTGGTAAAAAACATATACATATATAAAGACTAAATATAATTTATCATAAAAATTACAAATGTAAGTGTTTAAATCAAGGGAAATAACAAGTGTAACAAATCTAGCATAAATCAACAAGTGTCACAATTTTCCTAATATTTTCTTTTATTTTTAAAATCATAAACTTGGCTATAATGATATATATACATCCTCTTTCAATTCTTTTTATTTTTCATCTTTTGAAACAAAGGAAATAAAATTTTGAAAATTGCAAATCGGTAAACTAATTCACAAAACCTGGGCAGATCAAAGCAAAATCATATTCAAAGTAATTTTAAAACTGGAAATCTCAAGTCTTGGAAGCAATGGTAATTATAGTGATTCAAACTCAAAAACTGAAGTAATCAAAATGCAAGATCAAGATCAAAGGATAAAACTCTGACCTGAAGCAATCAAGTTTTCAAAGCAAACAAATTCAGGAACAAAACATCAATTAATCAACAAGCCTCAATGTTGATAGAAACAGTCCAGATCATGATCTCTGTTATCTTCTTTTACAGATGAGCAAACCCTGTTTCTTGCCTGTCGCATGCTATAATTTTTGAAACAAAGTATGATGAGTAGTTTGTGTTTATTTATATTGAATTGAATGTATATATATAGAGGATTTTATAGCATGCAAGTTTTGAATACAAGATAATCACTTTGTTCTAGTTTTACAGTTTCCAAAAACCTGACCAAATCTACATATTCTTTTACCTGATTTATTTTAAACATTGATTTGGATTCAATATATTTCCAAAGGATATAAACAAGTATATCTACAAGTATTGTGTTTTTATTCCATTTTCTTTTAAATTATACCTAAGGAAAATAAATAAGAAGTTAAATATTAAAACAATTAAGACATTTTTAAATATAAATAAAATTGAAGATATTTAATAAATACTTATAAAAAAAATATTGATACATAGAATTACAAATGTAAACTTTGTATGCATGCAAGTTGACATGTGTAAGCTAAAAATAACATGCATTTACAAACGGTCTTAGTATTGTTTAAGTTATTAAAAAAAGAAAATTCTTGCATTTCAAAACTAAAGTTAAAATCAATTGCAGATTCAAATCAAATTTTATCCAAATTCCTCAAGGATCAGGCTGAAGTAAACTAGCAGCTGCAAATTTCAAACTTCAACTCCTGGTTCTCTGATTCCTCTGTTAAACTGTATATGGTGAGTAAGCTAAATTTAAAATTGTTTAACTTATTTATATGTGATAAATGTTAGAATTAACATTGTGGAGTATGGATGAATTTATCTGTGCATGTTGTCATAAAGATGAATACATGTTTATATGAATAGAGATATTGTGAGTAAAGTAAAAAAATTAAACAGTTTTAAGCAAAATTTCAGAGTTCCTCTGTGAAAGCAGAGTATAGCCAGGTGAATAAATAATTTTTGTTTAAAGAAAAGGTTTAAAGTGTGTTTAGAACTTTGCTGCATGCAGTAAATTTTTAAGCAAATTGTAAAAAATGTTTGCTTGAGTGTTTTATATGCTTTCTTTTGTATATATATGAATATATCTGAGAGCAGGTATGAGCATCAGTGAATTTGCTCTGTTCTTCACTCCTAGTTTTTTTCAAAAAAAGAGAAGGAAGGAATTTTTTTTACCGCTCTTCATCTGATACTCTTTAGGATTCAATATATAAACCAAATCAGTTTGTTGTATCAAGATAACAATTTTAAAAATATTTCCAAGTTTTAATCTAAAGCCAATTTAACGAAATGGGAAGAAGAACAGTAAAATTATAATACTCATCAAAATCTCAACATTTGTAACTTGTTGTATCAGGGTTATGATCAGATTTGTTATCGAATTTTAGGATTTTTAAAACTGAAATCTTGCTTTTTAAGATAGTATTTCGAGAAATATTTTGGAATGGTCAGAATTTGGGTTTTAGCAATTGCTGATGATCGACATGATAGTGTTTATCGAAATTGTGTCTGGAGGAGGTAGGGGTAGTGGTGATTGATGGAAAAATACTCAGAATATTTCTCTGATGACGTGGAGGTTAATCGATATGAATTTAGGGTTTTAGCACTGGATTTGGTCGAGAGGAATTTTTGGTTTGTGTGTCATCTGGGAAGCATCGGAAGCAATCATAGGTAGGGGAAATTGTTGTAGAAGGTCGTGGTGTTGCTCGGGCTTGGTGGTATGGATGATGGTGGTCAGAATTGGGCAGGCCATGGGATTATCGGTGACCAGTTTTTTTCCAGGGTGGATCGATCGAGAGATTTCCGATACCGTGATTGATTAAGTTATCCGAGGGGTTCGATTGATTGAGGATGTCGAAGATGACTTGCTGATGGAAGTCACGGATGTTGGAGCTTCGCCAACGATCGGTGCACGTGCACCATTTCTGTGTACTGGAGTTTTTATTTTGGGACGTTGGCTTATCTCGAGTTGTGATCCGAAGTAGAGTAGGGTTTTACTCGAGTATTGCTTCGTGTTGATTCACGCGAGTGTTTTGAGTATATCGGTTTTTTTTAAATTTAAACAGTTTTTCTTTCAAAAGAGAGAGGGGAAGGATGGGCTCGGACTTAGGTCGGGCCATTTCATATTCGCCTCGGGTCTGGTGATTTTGGTTGAAACAAGATAAGGTTTATTTAAAACAATTTTGTTAAAGTCAGATTTTTGCAATGATAAAGAATTTGGTAAAATACAAGAGCATAGACTAAGTTTTCGAAACAAAAAAATGATCTAGTTCCAAAGAAAAGAAGGTTAGTATGATCTAGTAGTGAGGTATATTAAAATTAATAAGTTTTCATAAGAAATGTTAACCAAGTTTTCAAAGTTAATTTATTTAAACGATTTTTTTTAAAGCAATGGCTTATATAAATTATGAATTAGATTGAATATGTAATAAATTCCTAAATATTTTTCAAAGAAAATTTGATGTTGTAATTAGGTAAGTAATTAAAGGAAAAGGGTTTATCGTTTAATTAATTTAGTGATCTTGGTTAATTAGTGGATTATTTATTTATTAATTAATTATAATAGGTGATTAAGGGTTAGTTAATTAATGAATTAATTTAAAGGATAATTAATCAGTGTAAGTAATTATAGAATAATTAATTTGAGTAATTAAATTAAAGATGAATGCAATTAATGTAAATGGGCGAAGGTTAATTAATTTGTGTAATTAATTAAAGGTTAATTACTTAATGTAATTAAAGTATAATTAATCAAGGATAATTAATTAAAATGGATAATTAAAGGATGATCGATTAAGGGTTTGTAATTAACTGTACTTTTTTAATAAGTAAGGTTAAAGTGATTAATTAATTTAATTAGGAATTGTTGACTAATTCATCTTGCTTATGAATGATTGGTTGATATTTCTGATATGAAATGTTTGTGATATGACATGTTATCTTGAAAAGTGATTATGTGTAGCTGTCGATAATGAATTGCGGTGTAAAAGGTGACACCTTGTAATTGAAGTTTGAATTGTGTTTCACTTGAATATTTTGAGATAAGATGGTATTGGATTCGAAGAGACCGGAGTCGGGTATTTGTAAATACCCGAAACCACTTGGATTCTTTATAGATTGATATGTGAAATAAATCGGCTGAGGAGGAATGGTTTAAGTAGATTGCACCCTTTAATCTAAGTTTGGGTACTGAGAAATTGATGTGTGAAATAAGTAATGTCTATAACAACTTGTGAAATTGTAAATTGATATAAGTTACCTGGGTTTATATAAGTTGTATGCTTTTGTATTCTACATTAGGTGGGTTTACTTACGCTGGTTTCCAGCCTGACCCGGGTGTTACTTTGATGTAATGCTCGGGTCAGACCGAGTATTACATATTTTCAGGTAAGGACGTTCTGCAGCTCAGGAGGCGAGCTGAATGAAAGGAACGTATTGGATCTTTCGGCTGCGATATATTATAGTTTATCTAGGGCAGATTCCTTTAAACTGTCCATTGTTGTGTAATAGTTGTAACTCTGATGTATAAAAATATAAGTGCAATGATACAGATCTTCTTTGTAAAACTATTATTTATGTGATATTATATTTTATCTGTTGCGAATGTGAGATTCTGAGTTTGAGTTTTCCATGTCTTCTTCTTTCTCTTTCTTCTTTTCACTAACTATGTGGAATTTTCGGGATCGAAATTTTTGGGTCGTTATAGAGCCCCTTACGATTTCAGTTGTATAACCTGCCATTCTTAAATTGTAGCTATAGTAGGCATAGTATAATGGTACCTATGTTGGCTAAGATTTATACTTTCGAAATGTTTTCACACTATGCACTAACAATAATAATATCAAAAAGATTTTTCATGTATCAAGCATGTTTGACTATCATAAGGAGAAATCTCCCCCAAGTGTGCGATTGCATTGCGTTTGCGCCGGGAGACCTTATGGTAGTTTCATGTTCCCAAAAGCATAACGGTTTTTTTTTTAAATTGTTTTTATTCAAACCAATGTTTTTTTATCATACCTGTCCCATGACTAACCCGAAGTTTATTGTTCCCTTCCTAAACTCTGGGATCGCATAATTTTCCACACGGGCAGCCTATTACCCGTGTTCTGGAGCTAGTTCATATTTGGAGCTAGGAATCTTTGAAGTCTTTTGGAGTCTTTGGTTCTGGAGGCTGTCGGATTTTGGAAGTTTTAGGTTTGAAGTCTTTGGAGCTTTTAGATTGAAGGTGCTTATGTTGGATCTTTTTGAAGACTCTGTTATTTCTCTGCTGTGGTGTTATTGTTTTGATGTTGTATCATATTCATTCTACTCTGATGTCGATTGATTGTTGTTGCAACGATATTATATCAATTGTTGTATCTTTGTGTTGTTTATCAATGAAAATTAATTTTGCTTCTGTTGTTTTGTATTCATCGAATGTTGTTATAAGCTCCACCGAACTAGAGTCCAAAGCTTGAATCCTTGGCATTCGAATACAAGTGAGGTATTTGATGTCGATTTTCGCACGTTGGATTTCGGGTCGTGACAAGTGGTATCAGAGCTAAAGGTTGAGTAAGAACTTTAGCTTCGGAGTATAACACATTAGGTAACTCATTGGAGATAGGGATAGAAATACACTAGAATGAGTATATCCCTTAGATATCTCGTCCGTATGCCTAAATCAAGTTTCCTTACTCTTTACAAATATTGAGAATAAGCACAAGAAGGGGACGAGGCAGGGGAGAAGGAAGTACCACTACATCTATCAAGGCCCTGCAACAACAGAAGCAGATATTCCCACTCAACCTCAGCCGAATCTGGTTGATCTATATCGAAGTTTCTCAAGACTTGGGGGAATGTCATTCATAGGAAGGAATCTATTATCGAAGCACAAGCCTGGATTCGATCGTGTGAAATGATTTTCAGAGGATTGAAGTTGGAGGACGATCAAATGCGATTGATAGCTTCTTGGCAGCTTCAGGAGGAGGCTTTAGCATGGTGGGAGACTATTACAATGGATGAGCCAGAGGACGAGTTCACTTGGGATCGATTCGAAGTGGTGTTTGAGCAACGTTATATGCCGTCTACTGGTATCTCCAGAATGTACCAGGAGTTCATAGATTTGAAGCAAGGGAGCTTATCTTTTAAGGAATACTTAAACAAGTTTAACAAGTTATCTCGGTTTAGTCCAGAGTTGGTAAACACCACTCTGAAGAAGAATGAAAGATTTATTCGAAGGATGAATAAGAAGTGACATGAGAGAATGATAGCCCACGTGAAGGAATATTTTTCTGAATTGATAGATATGAGTTATAGATATGCTACCCTGGATAAACAAGAAGTTTTAGAGGAGAAGAGAAGTGAAAGAAATACGAGTTGGAAGAAAAGAAATTTCGGAGGGAAGAAATCGTAGCAAGGAAAGGAAAGAAGAATAGTCAGGAGAACCAGGCGAAAGACATTACTTGTTTTAATTTTTGGGAGAAAGGCCGTTATTCGAATAGTTGGAATAAGCCAAAGAAACAAGGAAAGAAGGATCAATCTATAAAGACAAGAGCTAGGGAATGCTATTACTGTCATAACCTGGACACATAGTTAAACATTGCCCGACAATGAAGCAAGCTCAAGTAGCAAAAGTATACGCGATCAAAGATGACCCCTCAACTTCAAAGGCAGACAAAGGGAAAGGAGTTTTTGAAGGTAACCTTCTTATTTATGATAGAGTTTCTAGAGTTCTGTTCGACACGGGAGCCACATATAGCTTTATCTCCCAACAAATCGTAAATGAATTAAAACTCGAACTCGAATTCATAGATGAACCATTTGTGTGAAGAATCCAGTTGGTGGCCCTGTGAATCTTTGTCTTTGTTGTAGAAAAGTTCCTATCTCGTATTCTCGTTATCGATTTCCTATAAGTCTCTTTGTTCTCGACTTTAATGAATTTGAAATCCTACTTGGAATGAATTGGGTAACAAAATACGAAACTAAACTAGATTGTAACAATCGAACGATTTCTGTCCAAACAAAACTTGGGAATTTCGTCGTAATTTCTTATGAAGATATGAGTTCGAAAAGGGATGAGCTAATGTATACTTTAGGGTATCTTGACCGAAGTTTGGAATCCATACCCATTCTTCTGGAATTTCCCGACGTATTCGAAGAACTGAAATCATTACCTCCGCATAGGGAAATTGAATTCGGAATTGATTTGGTTCCCAATGCTCGTTCTGTTGTTCATGCAAGCCACGGGATGGCACCAATGGAATGAACATAGCTATTCAAGCAAACTTGAAATCTGTTGGAGATAGGATTAATACGTCCTAGTATTTCCTGTTATGGTTCAGCTGTTATCTTTGTAGCCAAGTCCGATGGATCCTTGAGATTGTGCATAGACTACTACGATCTCAATAAATTAACTCTTAAAAACAAATTTCCTTTGCCCAGAATCGACGAGCTGTTTGATCAATTGCACGACACTCAATTCTTTTCTAAGATGAATCTAGCCCAAGGATTCCATCAGTTGAGAATCGTCGAAGATTGTATCCATTTAACTGCTTTCATGGATCCAAACATATTCCACGAATGGTTAGTTATGCCTTTCGGACTAACCATTGTTCCTGCATATTTCGTAGACTTATTAACTCGAGTTTTTCGAGAAGTGTCGAACAAATTTGTACTTGTATTTATTGACGATACTCTAATCAACTACAAAATTAAAGAAGAGCATGCGAGCACTTGAGAATTGTTTTGGAATATTGAGGAAGAACATTCTATTTTCCAAATTTTCTAACTGTCATTTTTTGGTCAAAGTAGTTAGATTTCTCGGACATATTATTACCGAAGAGGGAATTTCTATAGATCCTGGCGAAATTTCTGCTATCCTAGACTAGAAGAAACCACAACGCCAAAGGATGTCAGAAGTTTTCTTGGATTAGCCGGGTATTACAGAAAGTTTGTCCAATATTTCTCCAAGTTAGCCAGTCTGTCGACTAAGCTAACAATGAAGAATGCTAAATTTGATTGGACTCCGAATTGTAAAGAAGCGTTCCAAGAGTTGAAGAGGAGATTGACCACTACTCCCCTTCTTGCTATTATGAGCGAGAGTCAAGGTTTGTCTGTGTACACAGATGCGTGTGGTGAAGGTGTGGGTGCTGTTCTAATGCAGTAGGGTAGAGTGATTGCCTACGCAAGTAGACAATTACAACCACATGAGAAAAACTACCCAACCCACGATGTTGAGCTCATGGTAGTTATTTTTTGGTTTGAAAATCTGGTGTCATTATCTTCTAAGTAAAAATTTTGAATTGCTCGCCGACCATAAATCTATGAAGTATCTCTTTACCCATAAGGATTTAAATCTAAGGCAGCAACGTTGGTTGGAATTCCTAGCGTCATATGACCTAGATATTTTGTATATGCCTGGAAAAGCCAACGTGGTAGCCGATGCTTTGAGTAGAAGTCATAATGTTCTTTCTTATCTTGTTGTCTCTCCTACTCTTCTTAAGAAGATCGCAAGTAAGCAAATAGAAGACAAGTTTCTTCTAGAAATTTATATGAGAATCCGTCGAGGTGAAGATTCTAGTTTTGAAGTCGATAAGAATAGAATTGTAAGACTGAAAAACTGGTTGTGTGTCCCAGACATCCCAGATCTAAAACGTGAAGTGTTGGACGAGTGTTACAAGTCCTAGTTTAGTATCCATCCATGGGTTAATAAGATGTATCGAGATATCAAAAGGACTTTCTGGTGGAAAACAATTAAGAGAGATATATCTATTTATGTCAGTCGACGTAAAACGTGTCACCAAATTAAAAGTGATCAAAAGAAAATTGCGGGTTTACTCCAACCGTTAGAAGTGCTTAAGTGGAAATGGGATTAAGTATCTATGGATTTAATATATTGTTTTCCACATACTCGGAAGGGTAATGAGGGGACTTGGGTTATTGCGGATCGTCTGACCAAGACTACCCACTTTATCCCTGTAAAATCCACCCGAATAGCAGCGAGTTTGGCAGAATTGTATGTGAAATAAATTGTTCGTCTCCATGGAATACCGAGTAGTATAGTGAGTGATCGTGACCCGATCTTCACTAGCAGATTTTGGGAGGCATTTCAAGCCGCACTAGGAACCTAGTTGAACTTCAATACTGCTTACCATCCGCAGTCTGATGGGCAAACGAAAAGGATAAATTAAATCTTGGAAGATCTTTTACGTGCTTTCATTCTTGACTTTGGTGGTTCATGGGAGGACCATTTGCATCTGGTTGAATTCTCATATAATAATAGCTATCAGGCCAGTATCAAAATTGCTCCTTTCAAAGCATTGTATGGTCGACCGTGTAGATCACCTGCATGTTGGATTGAGTCAGGTGATCGACTCGTTCTTGGACTAGATATGATAAAGGAAGCTACTGAAAAGGTTGATTTTATTCGAAAGAAATTGAAAATTTCTCAAAGTCATCAGAAACGTTATGCTGATCTCAGGAGAAGAAATTTAGAATTCCAGGTTGGAGATTCTGTTTTCTTAAAGGTTTCTCCAATGCGGGGAGTGTTAAGATTTGGAAAGATGGTAAAGCTGGCACCACAATGTATAGGTCCTTTTCCTATAATGGAGAGGATCGGTCCTTTGGCTTATCGAGTGCAGTTACCAAATTGGTTATCTAGCTTACATAATGTATTTCACGTTTCACACCTTCGGAAATATGTATACGATCCTGACTATATCATTGAGGTGGATGCTCAGTAGGATTTAGAGATCATACCAAATCTGGCAGTAAAAAGAGAACCGTTGACGATAATTGATCGTGATGAAAAGCAATTGAGAAATAAAGCTGTGAAGTTGCTGAAAGTGCAATGGAGTGGTGATCCAAATGACTGTGCTTGAGAAACAAAGGATAACATGCAGAAGTCCTATCGTAATTGCAGAGTGGATATTTCAGCTTAATCTGGTAAGACATTTCTCTACCTTTTTATATGTATTCATATCTTCTTTTTTTCTCTCTCTCTATCAAATTTCGAGGTTGAAAATTTTTTAAGGGGGAATCTATAACGATCCCCTTTTTTGAATCAAATTTAATTTGGTAGTTAATATAAATTTCTGAAATTAATTTGAAAATTTTCAAAACAAACTAGAAAAGTATTGATTTATATGTATATGTACATAGATTGAAATTTAAATTTGAATTTGAAATTCAAAAATAAATATTTGAAAATAAAAAGGGATTTAAAAATAATATGAATTTATTATTTATTAATGCATAAATTAGTTTCAAATTATTTTCTTCAAAGGTTATATATAAATAAATAAAGAAAATGTATTTATAAAATAGAAAATACAATTTAAAAATAATTTAAAAATATAAAAAGATATAAAACATGCAAAATTACAAATGTTAGTTAATATTAAAAGATATTAACAAGTGTTAGGATTTGAATGTATATTTAATAAGTGTAATAATGATAAACATGAAAATTAACCAGTGTCACTTTTGTTTTTATTTTTGAGGTAATTAACAAAAATAGAAACAAGATTATATAAACACTACCTTTCCTTATATTTCATTTTTCTTTTATTCATCATTTTCAAACCTGTAAACAAAAGAAAGTAGAACCAGAAAAATCTTTACAAACCTCAAACCAGAGCAAATTCAAACTAAAACCAAAAGAAAATTCCAGAAAATCAAAGTTTTCCAAGTTCAAAGCAACTCCAACAACAAAAATTCAAGCTGTTTCAACCTAAAGCTTAATTCAGGATCAATTCATAAATATCAAGCTTCAGATCCAAAAGAATCAAAGCGAAAACCAATAACAAGAAAAATCAACAAATAAAAGTTTTCAAGATCAAAATTCAGCAATCAAAACAACTTTTCCGTTGTTCAAAAATCAACTTCAAGGTTTTACAAGCTCTCTGTTTTAAAACCCTGGTAAGCAAACTTTTTATCTGATCTATAATCTGTTGATGTGCAATGGAACTATAAAAATGTGTGAATATATGTTAGTATGTATAGAAAATGTATATATATGTTGTGCATGTCTGTTGTTCGTGCATTTTCATCTCTGTTCAATAGTTACAAGTTTCAAACCTATTTAGAAAATCAAATTCTTCATCTCCAATCCAAGTTAGGCTTCAAGATCTACATGAAACTTGTTTGTATCATTAAAATCTAGGTCTTAAAAATGTTTTTCAGAAGAATAAATTTGAGTTTAACTTGAAACTTAAAAATACAGTGAAAAACTTCAATAACATGATTAATTCGAATCTCACAATTTATTGATTCGCCTATACCATCCATCACGTCTACGAAAATCACGATTAAAGTAAAATCAGAATTTTTAGTGAAGTATTGATCAAGAAATTTGAAGTTGAACGAAATTGGAACTTTTGGCAACTAGTCATCTGTGTGATAAGGGAGGTTGTGGTGATCGTTGGAGGAAGCCTAGTGACGGGGACTCATGGAAATTTTTAGTTACTCGTGGCGATGGCGCGGTAAGGATTTAGGGTTTTAACCCCGTTTTTAGTCAATCGTGTTCTCGCGGCAATGGCTTCATCAACGTCGAATTGGACTCGACCGGGGATGGTGGAATTGAAGCAGGGATAGTTGACGAAGAGATGAACGATGTTTCAAACGGCCAGGATCGACAAGGTGAATGGTTTTTGTTGATCGGAATTTGAGTTCAAGGGTTGAGCGTATAGCTCGATCGCGAGTTCGTCAACGTTTTGGGTTTCTGGGTAGTCATGTGGCTCGGAGAGGTCGTTACTGACTTGCCAGTGGTAGTAGCATCGACCAGAGGTGATCGGAGCAGCTGTAGATGTGAACATGTACATGTGTGTATCTGGGTTCATTGTGGAGTTTGGGAGGAAAGGCATGGCCTCGGGGCAAACTTGAAGTCAAACAAGGCTAGACTCGAAGTTGAGGGTTGGGGTTTTTGCTCGATTTTTTATTTGGTGTGACTCGGGTAAGACTCGAGTCTGGAATTTTTGGTTAGATACCAAGTTTTTAGAAATTTAAAACTAATCAAGTTTTAATTTAATAATTTTTCTTAACTAATTTCTTCTAAATAATTAAGGTTTTGTTTAAGTTTGTATTAGTGAAGGTTTTTATAATTAAATTAATTAAGTTAAAATGTTTTGAATAATATATAACCTTTATTTTTAAATTAACTTAAAAATGTAATTAATGAAATAATTAAGAAGGTTAAATGTTTTTAAAAAGTTAATTAACTTAAATACCTTAAGTTAATTTATGTGTCAGTATTAATTAACTCCAAGGTTTATTATTTAAAGATTGTTAAAGATAATTAAGTCATTAATTAAGATAAACAATTTATCCTTTAATTAATTAAATTTTAAGTAATTAAGGATTGATTAATTAACGAAGGTAATTAAAGGTTGATTACTTAAAAAATAATTACTTGATGATAGTAAATAAAGAATAATTAACTAATTTATTAATTGAAAAATTAACGTTAATTAATGAATAATTAATGTTTATTAATTATTATTAAGGATTAACTAATTAATAATTAAGGAAAATTAATCATTAATTAAGGATAATTAGCGAAAGTAATTATGTGATTAATTAATTATAATCACACGATTAATTAATCTTGCTTACAGATGATGAATTATTACTTAATGCCTTGAATTGGTTGATACCTTTGATATGTGATTGTGATACTTTGATGCAGCGCACAATGCTAACTCATTTGCTTGAAGTCGCACGTGGCCTTAAATCGCTTACGACCTAACGGGTTATCTTATGTCGCCAACGAGTTGCGTGAGCTAAGCTTAGAGTCACGTCTGCCTTCAGATGTTGTCAGCGACTTAGCAAGTAACGAATTACGACGTAACCTTCCTGCATTACAAGATAGCCATTCAACGAGGTATTCGTGCAAGCTACGACCTAACAAGTTACACAACCTAGCGAGTTAAGCAACCCAGTGCACATTTCTTAGGTCGCTCCGACCTAAACGAGCTACGACCTACGAACTACATGCTATTTGGAGTTAAGCCGCTTCCTCACTTAGGTCGCTTGTCTTAAGTCAAAGTTCCTTATATCACTTCCAGTAGATCGATGCCGTGTTTCCTCAAGTTGCTCAAGAGTTAGGTCGCTCAGATTCCTTATGTCGTAGGTCGTTGAGTCGCACTGTTGTTATGTTATTGCTTTCTTATGTCGTGATGTTAAGTCGCAACTGTTGTATCATTGTACCTTGTTTGTTTGTTGAGTCGTAGGTCGCGTGTGTGGTACCTGTTAGGTCGTGTGTACTAAGCCGCATATAAGTGTTTAGTCGTTTGTACTTAGATCGTGTGGAATTAGGTCGGCCATATCTAGGTCGGCTGTGACGTGTGCTGCTGTGTGTAAATCCTATAAATAGCGGGTGAGTTGTATCATTTGAGATGGTTGATTTTGAATAAACTTTTGTTTGAGTGCTTTGTGCCTCTTTAAAAATTCGAAGTTGAGCGTTATCTCCTTTCTATATTTTCGGTCATTCGAGTGGGCTCGAATCAACGGATTTGAAGCCGATTAACGGAATCTCGTGCGCGAGATCAACGTCGAAGAATCGTAGATCTTCTAACACGACATCGTGCGCGATCAACGTGTTAAAGATAGCTAGAGTCCGATATCTCACGAGATCAACGGATTTGGGCATTTATGCTTGGTATCGTTAATCCATCGATTCATCATTGTATCGTTCCATCATCGTTTTATCGATTTATTTGTCACGAAGCATCATCTCGTGATCAAAGTTGTTAATCCGTTGCGTCATACTTTGTGATGTGAATTGCTATGAATTGAACTGCGATATATGTGATATATTTCGGTTTAAATGTGAGAACTATTGGCCTTTAAACGAAATTTGAATTTCGATGCGACTGGGATTTGGAATCCAAATGGTTATCCAAAACCCACATCAGGTCTTAATGGTGAATCTTTGTAACTTATATATCCACGTGTTTTAAAAAGAACCACTCATTATTTGGATTAGCCGGGAAATGACTTTGTGTCATAAAACCCATTCCAAATTAATGATACGACGAATTGGTGTGCATATGAAGACGTTGGTGAAGACCGGGTATTTTCGAGAACGAAAGGATTACCTATCGATTGTCTCTGCACTGAGTTGCTCTAGTATAGAGATCTCCATATGTGATGGGGAGTCCTATCGGGATTGTTGATACCCGGATTACAAGTGCTTCTTCCTTTATTGGACGAAGTGCCTTCGGTTCAATTTAGACCAAGGATGGACATGTATGAATGTATGTCTGACATTAAACTATGAGATATAAAGCTGATTTCTATCAAATACATTTCTTTTGGTGGTGGAGAATTTATTCTCTTAGCTGAACACCCTTCTCTCAGACATACGAGCTCAGAGGTATGTATTTCATGGTTATTGGTGATATACTCCGAACTTGGAAGTTTGGCGTGCCGAGTGCTGATCATTTGTTGACCAAAGCATGGCTTTTGTGAAAAGCATAGCTTTATGGGACGAGACTTCATCGAACATCACTCCCCGAAAATGGTCGAAACAAGAATGTATGCAGCAAGGTTATGAGGGTCACACCCTTTAGGGTATGTGCGTTTCCTTCTGGATAATAAGTGGTATTCTGGTATAGAGCCCAGATAATTTGCTTTGTGGTTGTTGGTGTTGAGGGCCGTTGATGATGGTCTGTTACATGCAGGGAATGGCATACTCGTAAAAGTTAGTTACCTAGTTACAGAGGTAACTCGGCCTTGTATTGGAAGAGATCGGGTTAGGTTTTTAGGACGTCCATCCAGAGGCGTACCCATTAGGTAAAGGAAGTTCTTTAGCCTTGGCCATTTTTTGGAAATCCAATCACCCAATACGCGCCCCTTACGATTTCAGTTGTATAACATGCTATTCTTAAATGCTAGCTATAGTAGGCATAGTATAATGGTACCTATGCTAGCTAAGATTAACATTGTACTTTCGAAACGTTTTCACACCATGCACTAATAACAATAATATCAAAAAGAGTTTTCACGTATCAAGCATGTTTGACTATCATAAGGAGAAATCTCCCCTACATATGCATTGCATTGTGTTAATGCTAAAATTGGACGCTAACACCCCGGTGTAGGTAGAGATTAAGTGAAAGCACCACCCGTCAATACGGGAATTAGAAGTATGTAGAAGAGTCACAGAAAAAACAGTAAAGAGACAACAGTTTTATAGTGGTTCGGCTTCAAGTTAAGCCTACGTCCACTTTAATCTTCTTTACTGCTGAATCGATTACAACTTTACAACAATCTTCGATTACAACACTACTAAGACAAATAGCTAAAACTCCGATGTAGAAGAACTCCTTGAATCCATGTTGAATGTGTTATATTTCTTCTTGAAGTTCGTTGAAGTGTCTTTCGTGTTTGAAGTGTTAGGTGAGTTGAGTAATCAGCAGAGTATAGTTGTTCCGGAAATGAGCCAAAAGGTCCCCTCTTCGGTGGTGTAGGTGGGGCATTTATAGGGAATTTCTGGGTAAAGTCGTAGGTCGCGAATGACCTAAGGGTAGGTCGTAGGTCACGAGCGACCTAAGGGATACAAGCTACGGCTCATCTTGGTTGCACTTGGTCACTTTGAACAAACTGGTAGGTCGTAGCGACCTAGGAGAGAAGTGGCATAAGAAGTTGCGGCTTATGGAGTTACCTCGGTCCAATTATGTCGCGAACGACCTAATGAAAAGGTAGTATGTATGCCGCCTCAAACTGTCTTAACCCGTTAGGTCGTAGGTTGTTGGGTCATTAGGTCATTAGAGGTACTTAGGTCACTAACTCGTTAGGTCGTGCATATCGCTAAGTTGTTGACACACTAACTCGCTGTTGGTCTTGCATCCATGTTATCTCGCTTATTCTTCAGATTGTTAGGTCGCTGGACCTTCTAACCCGTTAGGTCGCTGAGTTTCTTTATTCCTTAGGTCGTTAGGTCGTGATAACTTTAGGTCGTTAGGTCGTGTTAACTTCGTCCCTGCTAGTTTGTTCAAACTTTAATTCCTTTGGTCGCTTACACCCTTAGGTCGTTGAGTCATGAAATAGAGGAGTTAACATTTTCCCCTCGAAGTACACACCTATGCCATAGGTCGTGTGCTTCGACCTAATTCTGCTAGGTCGTGAGCGACCAAAGAGATAAGCTAACTCGCGTGCACATCTGTCTTCTTCTCTTTGCCTTATATAAACTGTTAGCTCGTTTCTTCTTCCTTACTTAACTGTTTTGACAACCTGCTCTGCCATTAACGAACCTTCAAGCTTCCAAGGGCGAATTCAGTCTAACCAGTCATCAATTCATCTTTACCATCATATTGCGTAAGTGAATTCGATCTTTATCCAACTATGATCATCGTCGAATTTCGAATCCCCATCTTCTGACCCCAGTCCAACTTTGTACGTCGCGTTTCACTTTCGAGCCATGTCGCGATTGATTTTCGATCGCCATTAGCTATGTTGTTGCTGCGATTCACGAGAGCACAGCAGTGCGTTGGATCTATGATGGATCTGCGATGATTTGAATCAGTTTTGGATGAAATGGTAGTATGGAGAGATAATGGATTTCACTCTATAGGTGATAACGGGTTATCGGATCACAGGTCAACGGATAGCGAGCTATTGAGTGGAGAGGAATTAGTGGGTTAAGGAAAGTATGGCATAGCGGTTTGACAAGAGATAGCTCGAGATGGTTGAGTTACATCAGAAGCGATCTAGGGAATCTAAGCGACATAAAAACCTTTACGACCTAACAAACTTGACCGACCTAACAAACCGACCGATTTAAGAATTCTTGCGACCTAAGGGAGGCTGAACGGCCATCAAATTTGCGACCTAACTAATCGAACGACCTAACTTCTTGCGATATAACTCTTAGGTCGCGTATACATTCTAGCGACCGAGGACTTAGCCAGTTTTGCATTGCCTTGAACTCCTTGGCTCGAACAATGCGACTTAAGAAAGTTTGATTTATGTTCGGTCGTTGGATTTGGTTTGGACGACCTAAATAATCCCCAAGCTAGCTTGAGTCGTTCATGCGACTTAAGGACTTGAACACCTTTCAACTTAAATGAACATGACATTGTTGAACTGAATTCTCAACTTGAACTGCCGAGATAACATGCCTGAAATTGTTGTACTCCTTTACAGATTATATTATCTTTAATGCTAATAACCTGTTAAATACAACATTTGCGAAAAACTAGGGCGAATATACAGCCACTGATTGCCCACATCGAATGACAGATTAGTCGATAAAGAATAATCAAATTAAAGAAATTATACGAATGAAATGCTATGAATCACCAAATTCAAGTGAAGTATTGAAGCAAAGAAAAACTAATCAACTAAACCTGATTTGTATGCATCAACACTGCACTTGTACTTGGACCCAAAACAACAAGCCCTAGAACTTTATAATTGACAAATGCATATTAGTTTAATTTCAGTTATATTTGCTTGTCGTTTTACTAGTTTTGCACAACACTTCACACATTTAGGAAACGTGCACCTTCATATTTGAATATCCAGTTCCTTGTGTAGAATGACTTCTCGATAAGAAGAAGTAGTAGGGCAAGCTGGAGAGGCCTTCCCGACAGCCAATCCACTGGATGATCCCTTGGAAAGGACTTCAACTACCCTGAATCAATGGGTGTTACACCAATTACGCATTCAGTTTGGTATTGCTGAAGCAATTGCTTTACTTCCTGGGCCAAACGATACTACTGATAGGCCACCTCTCGGTTTTATCGTTGTCAATCGCCAGATGTGCTTGAGTGGAGCTATTCCTCCTTTTAATGATTTTCTTCAACCACTCCTTCTCTTATTAGCTATCTCTGCCTTCCAGTTGCTTCCCAATGGCTACGCCATCCTAATGGGACTGTGTGTGCTGTTCAGGAGGACACTTGATCGTCTTCCGAGCTTTGAAGAAATCTCCTACTTGTGCACATTTTCAAAGAATAAAGATCATCCTTCTATTATTCTCGTGAGAAGCGCCAGAAACTGTAAACTTATCACCGATCTTTCTAAAAGTGCTCATGGGTTTTTGAATCAATTCTTCTTCGTTCGCTACCCCCAGGATTTTATGACATCTGGAGAGTAGGAAGTAAGATTGCTTATCCCCGTTCTTTCCATTTGAGTTTTTCAAAGTCCGAGTTGCTAGGTGCTAACTTCATTCTTTACTTTTACAGCACTTCCTCCTCCCTATAAAGATCCCAGCCACAAGCCGACTTTTGAAAGACTAAATGTTGTGGCGGCTGAGGAGAGAAGCATTAAATTTTTGCTAAAAGACGAGTTTCTTCACCAAATCGGACTTCTACACTCCCGTTCTACTCAGCCTCATGAAGTCCCTGATTCTCCAACACAGACACCAGATGCCCCAGTGTCCGCCGAAGAACTTATACCAAAAGAACCTACTGCTAAGGCTTCACTGGGGAAGTGTTCTGCTCCTATTGACGTTACGGGTCATCCGGCAAATTTTCACTTGCCCCGGTCATTGAGGAAGAGGAACCTCCTCGCCAATCCGGGAAGACTGCTAACGAAGGAGCTGAGGGGAAGGGTCCCGTTGGGCACGGTGGTGATGACATTTTTGAGGGATTGAGCGACTTGATGATTGCTTCACAGGAGCTCTTTAAAGACGATACCACTACTTCTAAAATATTTCTCCAGTAGTTAAAACGACATCTGTCTTGCAACAAACTCCATCAGCCCATGAGTTGACACTTGTTGTAAAATCCGTCATCACCCCCCAACCGAGGAGTGGTTCGTAGTTTGACGCACGTAGTTTGCACGTTACACACACTTAGGATTTTTCGGCACTTATGTGCATTTTGCTTCTTTACTACAAAGTTTCTTAAGTTTTGTCTCTTCTTCACTTTCAGGTTCTCCAATGAGGCGAAGTGGCTCATATTACGATGACTTCCAGCGCTATGGAAGACGTGGCTGTTATGACCCCAAGAGGTATTTTCCTGCCTCCTGGGAGACCGACGAAGAAAGAGCTGCAAAAAAAGCTCGTGAGAGGCGTGCTTATGAAGAACGCTACGGGAGAAGGGATGACCAACATGATTCTTCCCAGAGAGAGGATGATTCTCACAAACGAAAATCTCGTGATGACAAAGGAAAAAGTCATGTCGCTGAAGATCCGAGTAAACGGGCCAAACTTAGCGAAAAGGCAGCATCTGAAATTTCTGAAAAGCCCGCTGCTCCCATCTCTTTGAAAGTCCCTTCCAGCTCTCCTACCCTTCAAAGAGATGATATTCAAATAATCATCAATAGGCCCTCGTATCAAGTTGGACAGGGTCCGGCTACTCTTCAAATCTGGTTGCCGCACTAGTGCTTAAAAGGAGTGTGTTTTGATCTTGATTTGGTCCCAATCGACAAGCAAGCTATGTTGTGAAATCTTGATGCTGTCAAACTCGATATTGAGAGAATGTCTGGTTGGCAAAAACTTGATGACGAACTTCAAAGAGTAAACCACGCAAATCTCGAAGCCATGCTGACTATGGAAAACGATAAGTCTGAGTGGCAGAAAACTCTCGATCAGCATGATGCAGAGATGAAGAGCATCACCGCTTACAATGTGAAGCTTGAAGCGAAAGTTGAAAAACTTAAAGAAGATCGTGCCACATCTTCTGCTTCCTATTCTCAAAGAGAAGAAGTGCTTCAAAAACAGGTGAGAGATTCTCACGCCGGGCAAAGGGACGCGGAAACTGAATTCGAAGCATGGCAGCAAGTTGTAGAAAGCTACCGAACTGACGTTGCTCAGTTGCGAGAAAAAAATTAGCTCCCAGGACATGAAAATTGCGATGCTGAAAGCTCGACTTTCTAAAGTATAAAAAGAGCGTGATGATGCTATCACCGGCAAAGCAGCGGCCGAAGAATCTCATAAGGCAACTAAAGCTAATATCAGCTCTACTTTATTCGAGTTTTATATACATTGTGTCTTAGGGCACGGTAGCCTTTCGTTTTTGGGTTCGAAGTACGAAATCACTTTGGCGGAAGTGTGCGAAGCCACACTTGATATGCTTGGAGGCGCTGGATATGTTGAAGAAGATTTAGCGGCGTACTATTTAGATGGCGATACACGTGCTACTCTTGCCGGGGGAAAGGAGTAACTCGCTAAAGAGCGAGCCGGAATGGCGGAAGGTGAACATTTAGGGAAGGCAACCTCAACCGACCCGGTTCAACCTTCGATTTAGGCCGACATCGATATTGTTGGCTCCAGTTCCCATTCTCCACCTCCTACTAAAGATGTCATTGAAAGTGCAACCGCTCGCACTAGAGACGAGACTCAAGAAAGCACTGAAGCACAAGACTTTGAAGTTGACGTAATAAAGCCTACTTCTCCAGGTAACCTAAGTGCTGATCTTGCTCAAGTTGGCTACTTGTTTACTTCACATAAGCTTGATGAACTTTCTGATCATTACATAAATCTTGACGCGCCACTTTCTCCTCTCTTTATGAGACATACTGATTTTAACTTCTCTTCTCCTGTAGTGAAAGCGCCAAGTGTTGTTCAGACTTCCCCTCTTCCAGCTGTTCCTTCTCCGCCTCTTCAGATTACTCCTCCTTCCGTTTCTCAACTGGGGTCACAAGAGGAGCATATAGAAGCTCTTCAAAGCTCGGATGACCCGGTTGCTTCACAAGAACAGAAGGCCAAGAAACTTGAAGAAGGCGAAAGAACTCCGGAGCAAAACTATTTCTGATGACAAAAATTTGTCTGCACTTTTCACTCCGGGCAGTGAGTCTTCTGCAAGGAAGAACGGGAAGCGTGGAATCTCAAAGAAAAAGAGGGAAGTTTCTTCCAGCGAAGAAAAGCCAGAAGAAGATCCAATTTCACCCTTTCTCCTTCTTCCCCTACTCTTACAAGCCGACCCAAAAAGTTAATCATCCGACCAAGTGAGAGCTCCAAACGTGGCAGGAAGAAGGAGTGATGGGTTTGGTCCTATGTTTTTCGTCTTGCTTTTTGCTTTCTGCTTGTATATATAAAGGCTTGTGTTGACCGGAGATTGTGCGGGTACCGGTCCCCGCCTTCTTTTAATTTGAAACCTGCACATGTATAAAACTTACATAGTATGGAATAAAATGATTCTTTTACTTGTACAAACTTCTGTCTGTATTAGAGAATGCATTTATTCTTCCTTTCATACAAGTTTCTTTATTTTCTTTTATGATGTTGCAGTTAGCCTATGGTATGTTTCTTGAGCATTGCTTTTATGAATGTAACTATATTATATTGCCCCCATACCATGGTTTATTGCAATCTCTTTCACATTGGCAAAATTTTAGAGAACAACTCTTCTGTTTCGAGAAGACTTGCACTCTTTCTTTGGAGAACAACTTTTCCATTTTAAGGAGGCTTGCATCCGTAATTTAGAGAATAATTTTTCCATTTGAAGGGAATATTTCTCTGATTTAGTAGAATGCACCTAGTATTGGAGAAGTCTTCTTTTTCCTCTTTTTTTAGGAAAAATTTCTACACTTCAACTTTTAGAGTTGTTCCCTCTTTTTATTTCATTTTTTAAAAGAAAAGTAGTGAATTCTCCTGTGCGGCGAAGTGGGTTTTCGAAGGGGTTTTTTGACATTTCAACTCTGGTGAAATGGGCCTCCAATGAGGGCTTTTCACATTCCAACTCTTGTGAAGTGTGTCTACGAAGAGAGCTGTTTGCACCTCAAACCCTATTGAAATGTGTGCCTCCGAAGAGGGCTTTTAGCATTTCAACTCTGGTGAAATGGGCCTCCGAAGAGGGCTTTTCACATTTCAACTCTTGTGAAGTGTCTACTTCAAATCTCGGTTAAACGTGTGCCTCCGGAGAGTGCTTTTAGCATTTCAACTCTGGTGAAATAGGCCTCGAAAGAGGGCTTTTCACATTTCAACTCTTGTGAAGTGTCTACTTCAAATCTCGATGAAATGTGTGCCTCTGAAAAGGGCTTTTATCATTTCAACTCTGGTGAAATGGGCCCCCGAAGTGGGCTTTTCACATTTCAACTCTTGTGATGTGTTTACTTCAAATCTCGGTGAATTGTGTGCCTCCGAGTTGGGCTTCTGCCTAGAAGTTTCTTTCTCATGGTTGGATGGATTCACGGGGCGGACGCAAGTTACTTCATTGGATGTTTGTTTGCACAAACGATCGCAACTAGTTAACAAGGGCCCTGTGCCTTCCACTTGGGAAGGAGCCTCCGGTCATTCTACCAATCTTTTTTGGTTGAGAAAGAGAACTTTCTTTTTCTGGCATGCCCCGTTAGAGGTCTTTATCCTCCGAAGAGTTTTGCCTCCGAAGAGGGCTTGTGCCTCCGAAGAGGTCTTTGGCTGTTTCCTGCCTGCTCGCCCATGTATTTTCGCCATTTGCTCATATCAGCGATTCCCTATTATCATTTTCAAACACACATCCCTTTCTTTTGCAACTGTACTTCATTGTAAAGTGAGTTCGCAGGGGCGGACACATGCTACTTAATCGGATGTTTGTTTGCACAAACGAACATAATTAGTTAGCAAGGGCCCACCTTCGGCGGAATCACTAACTGTTTGCCTGAAGCACTTCTTATCTAGGATTTGAATCTGGAATTTTTGTGGCTTAACATTTGTTTGTTGAGTGATGTCAGGGATTCGCTTGGTCTTGTGATGGGAAAGCTTTGTTTTAATGGCCTGCAATATTAAATCGACATTTTAGCAATACAATTAAAGTACTTTACATATCGAAATAAAATAGGCATTTTGTAATAGTAGAGAACACAAGATTTATATTGTTTCGGCCAAGAACGGAGCCTACATCCACTTTATAGTTCTTATTATTTACCTGCACTGGCTTTATAATGGCTTTCAATACAAGAAT
Source organism: Allium cepa (assembly GCA_030765085.1). Lineage (NCBI taxonomy): Eukaryota > Viridiplantae > Streptophyta > Magnoliopsida > Asparagales > Amaryllidaceae > Allium > Allium cepa. The sequence goes on along the minus strand of CM060945.1, from coordinate 600,193,195 downwards.
CATACATCCATAATTCTTTTACAGTATTTCAGCAAAGCTTTTAAGTAAAATATGGACGCAAGTGATTACTGTTCCAAGCCCTTGGAATTGGATCTCCTTCGCCAGTTATGAGTTCGAATGTGCCATCAAGAAGTTTTTTGCTTATGACATACGGTCCTTCCCAGTTTGGCCCAAACACACATATTGCTGTCATAATTCTTTTCAAGACTCGATCTCCAATTTCAAAGCTGCGTTGGCGAACTTTGGAATTGAAGTGCTTAGCTATCCTTTGCTGATGGGCTGCAATTCTGAGCTTAGCCTCTTCCCTTCTTTCATCAAGGAGGTCAAGTGCTTCAAGTTGCAGCTTTTAATTTTCAGCTTGATCGAAATGGATTCTTCTATGTGAAGGGACTTCTATTTCCACCGGAATCATTGCTTCTGATCCATATGCTAATGAGAACGGAGTGTGCCCAGTCGTAGTTTTGTTGGTCGTTCTGTATGCCCATGGTATTAGTGGTAGCTTATCGACGCAACCACCTTTTGCTTTTTCCAGTTGTTTTTTGATGGTTGATTTGATAATTTTGTTTACTGCTTCCACTTGCCTATTTGCCTGCGGATGAGCCACTGTTGAAAAGCTTTTTTGAATCTTTAATCGCTTGCAAAAATATTGAAACTCTTCACTTTCGAATTGGGTTCCATTGTCTGTGATTATCTTTTGAGGCACACCACACCTGCAAATGATATTCTTAGTCACAAAATTTATCATCTTTTTAGAGGTAATAGTAGCTAATGGTTCAGATTCAGCCCATTTAGTAAAATAATCAACAGCAACAATGGCATTTCTGATTCCGGACTTGGCGGTTGGCAAAGGCCCGATGAGATCTATTCCCCAAATAGCAAATGGCCATGGACTGACCATCTGTGTTATCTCGGTGGAAGGTGCTCTTGGGATTATTGCAAATCTCTGGCATCGGTCACATTTTCGGACGTAGCTAGCAGCATCACGATTAATGTCTGGCCAAAAATACCCATGACGGAGAATTTTCTTTCCTAGAGTTTGACCAGCCGAATGATCTCCACACTCTCCTCCGTGTACTTCAGCTAGAATTGTCTTAGCATCTTCCTTGGTCACACATCGGAGTAATGGCATTGAGAATCCCCGTCTGTACAATCGGCCATCTTGAATTATATATCCAAAGGCTTTTCTTAGCCGCTTCTGTCGTTCTTTTGAATTTTATGGTAGAGAACCGTTGAGCAGATATTCCATTATCGAAGTAATCCACGATTCTTGCTCTTGAGATATAGTCATGATCCAGTCAATATCCATCTCATCAGTGCTTGGAGCTAACAAGACTTCCATAGGAACTAATCCCAATAATTGAGCTTCACCAGTGCTGGAATACTTCGCGAGAGAATTTTCCTTCATGTTCTCTTCCCGGGGTATATGGCTTATTGTGTAATGGTCAAAATCATCAAGAAGTTCCCAGGCCATTGATAAGTAGGTAGGCAGATTTCCTCCTTTAGCTTGAAACTCTTTCCTGGCTTGGCATACAATAAGCTGAGAATCACTGAAAATTTTCAACACTCTGATGCTCAGTTCCTTAGCAATCTTCAAGACAGCAATAAGTGCTTCATATTATGCTTCATTTTTTGTCGAAGGGAATTCTAATCTCAATGCATAGCACAATGACCGCCCTTCAGGGGTTTCAAGCACAACCCCAACTCTGGAACAGTAATCGTTTCTCGCACCGTCATTATATAATTTCCATCGAATTGGGGTATTATCAGTCACCTCTTCCTCACTATCATCTTTATCTGTACATTCTACGATGAAGTCTGCTAAAGCTTGTCCATTGATTGCTCTTCGAGGATGATAAGTGATGTCATATTGGCTGAGTTCAATATTCAACTTCAGAAGACGACCCGAAGTCTCAGGGCAAAACAGGACTTGCTTCAGAGGTTGATCATTGAGGACTTTGATAGGATGAGCTTGGAAATATGGCCTCAATTTTCTTGATGCAATCAGTAGATAGTAGGCGAGCTTTTCCAACTTTGAACAATTCATTTCTGCCCCATTGAATCTTTTGCTGATATAATAAACCGGGCGCTGAATTTTTGCGTCTTCCCGTACCAACGCCGCACTGAGAGCATGAGATGAGATTGCCAAATATACGAAAAGATCTTCACCATTGTCGGGCTTAGAAAGTATTGGAGGCGTTTCCATATCACGAATCAACTCATCGAAAGCTTTCTGGCATTCAGGAGTCCAGTCAAAGTTTTTCCTTCCTTTCTTTAGAGCATCAAAGAACGGAATGCATTTATCGGTGGCTTTGGAAATGAACCGACTCAAGGCAGAGACTTTTCCAATGAGACTTTGCAAGTCCTTCTTCGTTCTAGGAGCTTTGACTTCTCTTAAGGTAGCAATCTGAGCAGGATTAGCTTCAATGCCCCTAGCACTCACAATGAAACCCAAGAACTTTTCGGACTCCACCCCAAATGAACATTTCAAAGGATTAAGCTTCATTCCGTACTTTCGAAGGACTGCAAACATTTCTGCCAAGTGATCCATATGTTCTACTGCCTTCTTCGATTTCACCAGCATATCGTCAACATAAACATCCGTAGTCTTGCCAGTCTGCGGTTTGAACATGGCATTAACAAGTCTTTGGTAAGTTGCCCCTGCATTCTTAAGTCCGAAGGGCAAGAATCTATAGCAGTAGAGACCAGCATCGGTGATGAAGCTCGTGTCCTCCTGATCTGGCTCATGCATCATGATCTGATTATATCGGGAGTAAGCATCCATAAAAGATAACAATTCACGCTCCGCTGTACCATCCACCGACTGATCTATCATGAGTAAAGGGAAGCAGTTTTTGGGGCAGGCTTTGTTTAAATCTGAAAAGTCGATGCATACTCTCCACTTTCCATTATCTTTCTCAACCAGTACTGGATTCGAAACCCAATTCGGATAAGTAGACTCCTTGATGAAGCCATTCTCCATGAGCCGATCTACCTCTTCCTTCAGTGCTGCTGACCTTTCAGGACCCTGGATTCTTCTTTTCTACTTTACAGGTGTAAACTTCGGATCAAAATTCAGAGTATGTACTACAACTTCTGGGGATATTCCACACATATCAGCATGAGTCCAAGCGAATACATCCAGATTTGCTTTCAAGAATGATATCAAAATATACTGAACCGTCGTATTAAGTTGCAAACCCACATTAAACACCTTGTTAAAGTCTTTCGGGTCAATAAGTACCGGCACCGTTACCTCCACTGGCACCACTCTATTCTCCCCTGCACTGGCTATTCTGTGATCCATTTCTTTTCGTGCACCACTATGCTCGCCAATGTTGGGTCCACCCTGTAATTGCTACAAGGTTGATTATTTGATACGGACTGGGGCCGCCGCGTCTTTTCCCATATCTCTCTTCCTTTCTTTACGCAACTCTACAAGATAACATTCTCCCCCAGCATTCTGATGCCCTTTAATAACACCGACTCCATTATCCGTGGGGAATTTCATGGTAAGGCACCACGGGGGGAGAATTCCTTAAATGCCGCAAGAGTTGGTCGGCCTAGGAAGGCGTTGTAAGCAGAAAATTCATCAACAATTACAAAAGTCTGCTTTCGAACCTCCTTTTTATGCTCCTCTCCAAGCTCCATGAACAAGTCGATAGTTCCAATTGGCTGCTTCGGTTCCCCAGTAAACCCAGCAATTTTCTATGATGAAGCTTGAACATCGACCATCGGAATTTTCATTTGATCGAATGTCTTTTTGAAGAGAATGTCGCTAGAAGCGCCACAATCAACAAGCACTCTTCTTACAATCGTCGGCCTAATGCCAGCAGAAATGACCAAGGATCCATGGTATGAGCTTCAACGCCAATAGAGTCCCTGGTTCTGAATACAATGTCATCATTGAAAGTTCTCTGTTGCTTCAAAGGTGCAGCATCTTCCAATACAAAAACATTTTCCTCTGTTGGTGCATACTTCAAGGCACGGGCATACCTTTCCATCTCACCCCAGCTTCTGCCTGTTGGGTGAGGACCTCCTGTAATCACATTAATAACAGGCCTTTCTGATTCATGCGCTGCCACCCTCTTACTCAAGCTGGGTTGATGAACAGGAACTTGTTGCCCCTGAGTTGACGAAGTTGGGTCGTTCCTGTTCCTCTTTACATACTGCTAAAGTTTATTTTCTTTCAATAGTTCCTCAATCAAATTCTTCAAATGACGGCACTCATTAGTATCATGGCCAGGTTGATTGTGGAATCGGCAAAATCTTCCAGTTTTCTCAGCATTTTTCCCAAGCCTCAATTTAGCCGGTGTAGAGTATTCGATAATGTCCTTGGTTGCAAAGAAAATGTTTTCTGGTGTATCGGTTAAGGGAGTGAAGTTAAAAGGATGATTTTTCTTTGCATTTCCCTGCTTCTTCCCTCCATCGTTCTCCCTCTTTTGAGTACCAGTTTCTTTTTTATTCAAAGCAGCATTATTGTTCCAAACCTCTGTCAATACCACTTTCACCGGTGTTTGAAGGCTTTCCAAGCGCATAAACTCATTGGCTTTCTTATAGAATTTCTCAAGCGAATTCGGCTCTTTCATCTTCAGCCACTTCCCAAATTCACTTGATTTGTCGATAGTCTTCATCAAGTATGTCAAAATCATTCTCGGCTCTGCATTGTCGACTTCAGCCAAAGCTATGTTGAAGCGGTTTAAGAAAGATCTAATAGATTCTCTGGGATTTTGTTCCAGGTTGGACAGTGACATTATGTCCTTCGCCTTTGAAGCATACAACCTGAATTGTTCTTTAAACTTTCGAGTTAAATCGGAGAACTGGTCTATAGATCGGACCAGTAGCTTTGTAAACCAAAGTAGAGCCACTCCCTCTAAGTATACTGGAATGTACCGGCATTTGATCTCATCCGATGCCCTTGCACCAGTCATGTGCCAGTCATAATTGTACAAGAAATGATTAGGGTCACGTGTCCCCTTATAAGCCGGAATGGTAGGAGGAACAAACTTCCTTGGAAATTCTGCTTTCAAAATCCTTTCAGTGAACGGAGTCTTTCTCAGAGCAAACCCCCATTCTTTTCCATCTTCTTCCCTTTGCATGCTCTCTTTCATGATTTGTCGAACCATTCCAGAGAAATACTCGTCATCATTTAGAAGCTCTACGAGACAGACATCAGCCATTTTCTTGAAAGTTTGTCTTGACAAGCGTTCGCGGAAGGTTGGCCGCGGCCCTGATCCTCCAGCTTGGGAAGGTGTCGCTTCAACGGGGCCAGCTGCCCTTTGAGGAATATTCTTGCTTCAACATTATGAACATCATCGGAAAAGTTTTGTTCATTATTCACCGGTTGATGGTTAGCTTCGAGCAAAGCATTCAACCTTTCCAACATTAAAGTGTTTTGGGCTTCCATTTGTTGATATATCCCAGAAACTGCAGCATCTGACTCCGCTCGTGTAATTCCAAGACTTGGAGCTGTTTGACTTAACGGTGGAGAAGTGACGGTATTCTCTTGGACATCACTGGATCTAGTAGACATGCGCTTTCTTCCAGGAGCAATTATCTCTGATAGACTTCTGGTTTTGAGAGAGATTCTTTCAACAAACTTTTGCGAAGCAATGATGAAAACAGCCTGAGTTGGGTTCTCAGTGCAAGCACAAAAAATGTTAACGCTAAAATTAGACACTAATACCCCGGTGTAGGTAGAGATTAAGTGAAAGCACCACCTGCCAATACGGGAATTAGAAGTAAGTAGAAAAGTCACAGAAAAAACAGTAAAGCGACAACAGTTTTATAGTGGTTCGGCTTCAAGTTAAGCCTACGTCCACTTTAATCTTCTTTATTGCTGAATCGATTACAACTTTACAACAATCTTCGATTACAACACTATTAAGACAAATAGCTAAAACTCCGATGTACAAGAACTCCTTGAATCCATGTCGAATGTGTTAGATTTCTTGTTGAAGTTCGTTGAAGTGTCTTTCATGTTTGAAGTGTCGGGTGAGTCGAGAAATCAGCAGAGTAGGCGTTTCAGAAATTTGCCAAAAGGTCCCCTCTTCGGTGGTGTAGGTGGGGTATTTATAGGGAATTTCTGGGTTAAGTCGTAGGTCGCAAATGACCTAAGGGTAGGTCGTAGATCGCGAGCGACCTAAGGGATACGAGCTACGGCTCGTCTTGGTTGCACTTGGTCTCTTTGAACAAACTGGTAGGTCGTAGCGACCTAGGAGAGAAGCGACATAAGAAGTTGCGGCTTATGGTGTTACCTCGGTCCACTTATGTCGCGAGCGACCTAATGAAGAGGTGGTATGTATGCGGCCTCACACTGTCTTAACCCGTTAGGTCATAGGTCGTTGGGTCATTAGGTCGTTAGGGGTCTTTAGGTCGCTAACTCGTTAGGTCGAACATATCACTAAGTTGTTGCCACACTAACTCGTTGTTGGTCTTGCACCCATGTTAGCTCGCTTATTCTTCAGATTGTTAGGTCGCTGGACCTTTAACCCGTTAGGTCGTTGAGTTGCTTTATTCCTTAGGTTATTAGGTCGCGATAACTTTAGGTCGTTAGGTCGTGTTAACTTCGTCCCTGCTAGCTTGTTCACACTTTAATTCCTTCGGTCGCTTGCACCCTTAGGTCACCGAGTCATGAAATAGAGGAGTTAGCACATTGTGTGTGCTGGGAGGCCTTATGGTAGTTTCATTTTCCAAAAAGCATAACGGATCGTTTTTTAAATTGTTTTCGTTAAAACAACTGCTTTTGTTTACTCATACCAATCCTATGACTGACCAGGAGTTTATTGTTCCCTTCCTAATCTCTGGGTGCCCATAATTTTTCACATGGGCAGCCTAGAAGCAGGTTATTCGTGTTCTGGAGCTAGTTCAGATTTGGAGCTAGGAATCTTTGAAGTCCTTTGGAGTCTTTGGTTTTGGAAGCTATCGGATTTTGGAAGCTTTTGGTTTTAAGTCTTTGGAGCTTTTGGATTGAAGGTGCTTATGTTGGATCTTTTTGAATATTCTGTTATTTCTCCAATGCGTTGTTATTGTTTTGATGTTGTATCATATTCATTCAACTCTCATGTTGGTGATCATTGTTTTAATGATATTGTATCAAATGTTGTATTTGTGTTGTTTATCAATGAAAATTCATTTTGTTTCCGCTGTTTTGTATTCATCTAATGTTGTTATAAGCTCCATCGAACTAGAGTCCGACGATTGAATCTCGGGCATTCGAATACAAGTGAGGTATTTGATGTCGATTTTCGGACGCTGGATTTTGGGTCATGAAAATTAATCCAAATGGAAATGGAAGACAAAACTATGAAATTAGAACCACAATCGAAAATTGAAGTAGAAATGATTTTAAAGCGAAATAATATATTTGGAGAAAATATGATCATTTGTAAAAAAAAGATTGGATAATATTATAACCGAAACTCACTTTATAAGGGTAAGAAATGCTCAAATGACTTTGTAACGGAAATCGAACTTGAATATTTGATTTGACATCAATAAAGTTAAATACGCTAAAAACTCCCCTTGATGAACCTATATCCAGAAGAAAAGATCTTTGAAGGATATTTGAAATATAAAGTGGGATCTATATAAGTATGAAGAGATCTAAAGATTATTCTAGTTAAAAGAATAAACATATATATATATATAAGAATGATTTTATGTGGAAGAAAAAGGTTTTTGAACTCATGGATTTTGAAAGGCTTCTTATTTCGGGAAAAATCAATTTTGGAAATTTGGAAAGCCAAGTTTGAGGAACGTCGATTTGGAGATATCTACTTTGTGTAAATGGGATTTATATGTGATACATATAAAGAGTATGATTTGAAAGATACTATACGTGTAAAGTATAAAATGTTTTTAGAATGCGATGGGAAAAAAGGTGCTCTCATTTAGAGTTGAAACTTATAGTAGAAGATCCATAGGGTGGTTCTGCCATAAGCCTTAAGGGGGCTTCTAAATTTTGTTCCCAGAGGACGTCCGAACTAAACTGTAATTCCTGTGGATTGTGATTGGGGTAGAGAAAGTCGAGGGCGCTGATGCCTACAAATACATTAGGGGTATACTGTGACAGTAGTGTAATTCTTGTGTAACTGTGATCTACCACATTCCATAGCTTAAGTCGAGGGGCAGCGATTGCCTAAAGTCTACATTTGATTTTGCTGGAAGAGCGATGTAACGTCGGTAGATTGTGATCTATGTGGTCCATAGCAAAAGTCGTGTGGCAGTGAGTGTCGACAGGCTACATTGGGACTCGACCGTGTAGTCTGTGATCTATGTGGTGAAGTTTCATTTGGCAGCAAAATACGAGGGCGTTGACGCCTGGAGTTACATGGTTTTTTCCGTGATAGCAACATAACCCAGGGTGTAGTTGCGATCTGTGCCGGTTCCATGTTGTTATCGAGGGGTGTGGGTGCCTACAGTTTTCCATGGATTTCGTCGGGATGGCGATTTAATCATCGTGGTAACTACGACCCATGGAGAGGGTAATGATTTCCAAGGAATTCTCACAAAAGGTTTTTTCAAGTATTTTCACTGGGTGTTTAAAATGGGTCTACTAAGTACTAGATTTTCAGTCCCGCATCTGATCAACGTATGACTAAATTTCTGTGAGAACAAGGATGGACTTGTTAAGACATCGAGTTATAGAAAGGATTTTATATAAAGTTAGTTTAGTAATATAATATAGATTTTAAAGTGTTTAAAAATTTAAAAATAAAAGAGTAAAAGAGTAAAGAATGTTTAAAGAATGATTTGACGGATAATAAACATTGAAATTAAAATTCTTGCTTCGTTCCTTTTTTAGGACGAAAAGTTCTAAAGGGGGAGGAATGTGATGACCCAAGTTTTCTAACGTCTGTAATTAGGTAAATAATTGATAATTAAAAATAACAGAATATATATATATTGATTTGGGAATTATGATAAATATTGAATTATAAAAATCTCTGGATATGGTGAACCATATAGAAAATAAAGAATATATATATAAACTCCACTATTTAAATTAAGATGAGATATCCATAAATACATAAATAAAAGTTCAGACAAGCTTATCATCTTTTGGTATATAAACACACACACACACATATATATATATAAATGTATTTATCAAATAAAATATAGAAAGTTGTGTGATTGTGAAAAATATATGATATCAAACTACACATAAGCAATGTATATGAGAAATTGTACAAGTATAAATGTTTGTAATATAGTGACAAGTACAAGAAGTGTACATATACGTATTTAAATAAGGGAAATGTAAGCATATACATATACAATGACAACAACATATATGGATAGATATATGCATATGTGTTCAAAAGTGTGTGTGGGTGAATATGTGTATATATGTTCTAGAAACCTTGCACATGGTCTAAGTGGTAGAAAACACACACACACACACACATATATATATAAAAGAATACAAGAGAACATAGTGTATTTAGTATATATGTACTTAGGATAGAAGAGATGTATGTAAACAAAAAGTAAGGCAAAATTTCAACTCAAGTCGAAAAAAACTTTTATCAATACTAGGCATTTAATGTTCAAGTATACAATACATCATATCAACATAAAAAATCAAATCCTAGCTTACAATACAATTGATCAAAATCAAGTCAAGCCCTTATGAAATCAAATCACTCAAAATAAAATAAAATAAAGATGTAAAGCATATAGCCTGTCACAAAGGCCTCAGGCTCCTACTGCATACTTTCACTATGCATATATAGATACACCAATCAGTGCCTTGTTCATATTCTTGCATTCAAAAAAAATTTAAAAAAAATAACCAGAGAAGAATAACATATAAACAAGCTGCCATTATAAACTAAAAAAATCAAACAACTCAAGTAAATAGGAAGTTCAACGAAAAAGCTAGCAGCAAATTTATTTTCAAAAAAAAAATAGTACTCTGTCTCTAAGTAAAAAGTGAGTAAACTTCCCTTTTAATATTTAGACTTCTTTATGACATGCTTATGTTAAAGGTAGAATGGAAATAGAAATTTGAATCTGTGATTGCACATGAATAGATTGTACATATGCCTGTAAATGGATGAAGTGCAAATACCTGTACAGCTTTCATTTCCCTCTGTCTTTTTTGACATGTAAAAGCTTTCAAAATTCAAAACCTCATCATTTGAATAGTCATAGGTCATGGTGATCGGAGATATTTTGTTTGTAATTGAGTATTCTTATATATTAAAATGATTTCAGAGCAAACTATGACGCAATGTCATTGTAAAATCAGGATTATAGTAGGTAGTCAAATAGTTCCAGGAAATAAATTATTTTAATTCCCGTTTTCACATATATAATTAGAATCTACTTGGAAAATGATGATTTTTAGTAGCTTAATCATGATTTGTAGTTAAGTATTTGTTGAGGAAAGCAGGAATGAATGGAAAGTGGTCGTAGGGATTTTCCTGGCAAACGCGAGGGTTTCTAGCATCGGGGTCTTGGTCGAAGAAGGCTGGATAGATGGTGGTCTCGAGAAAAATAGTACCTTGATTTTTAGGGTGCCGTGGTGGCAGGTTGAATGGGTAATAGGGTTTAAAGTGCGGTTAAGGTCGAGGTGGTTCATCGTTTGATTGTTGCGTCATGGGAGCATCGAGGGTACCTCGGAGGATGGGGAAAAGTGAGAGTAGAGTTAGATGTGGCTCCAGGTGAAACAGCGTGGGCTCTGGTGCTCAAAGGCGGTAGTGTGAGGTGCGATTAGGGGTCAGACTTCTTTCTGGTGATGGCGAGCTCTACTCGATTTCAAGTCAAGGGTTTTCGTGGGATTTTGGGTGGTCGAGAGAATTGAGGGTGGCGAAGGTGATTGGGTGGAGGTGTCGGAGGGGTTCAACGTGCCTCCAGTGACGCTTGCACGTGCACACGGTGCTTAGGAGTATATAGGAGATAAAGGAGTTAAGGGAAGAAGTAAAGTAAAAAGAAGGGGAAAGGAAAAGGGGGAGTTGGGCCAGGGTAAGAAGACGGGTCGAAAAAAGAAAAGGAAAATAAAAAGAAAAAAAATGTAAGTAGAAAAAGAAAAGTAAAGATAAGAATAAAGAGAAGAGAATAAAAAGAATAAAGGACAAAAAAAAAGAAATAAAGGTACGGGAAGAATGTAAGGAAGAGTAAAGAAAAGTAAAATATAAGGAAAAAGAAAGGAAGGAAAGATGAAAAGTAAAGTGAAAAGAAAAAAATATAATAGAAAAGAATAAAAGGAAGAAAAAAAATCGAAGTTTTTAAATGTAAAGAAAATGGTTCCAAGTAATTTGTTATAGTTATATAAACTAAGTGATTTAAAATCTTAAGTTAACTAAAACCTTAGGATTAGTAATGGCTAAGATAAATAAAATAATTCAAATTAAAATTAATTAAGTTAAGGTAATTATATAAATGTTAATTATTTATTAATTACTAAGGTTTTATTAAAGTAAATAAATAGTTTTTATTAGTTCATAATTAATGATAAAATAAAATAATCTAAACTTTTAATTAATTCAAAGTCTTAAGTTAATTATACTTGTTAATTATTAATTAATTCCACATATTTAATTAGAATAAAATAAAAAAAATTGTAATTAGTTTAATGATAATTGAACATGATTTGAAACAATTAGTTAATTCTGTTTTAAAGTAAATTAATGATTTAGTCGATCTAGTATGAATAGTTTAAATTGGATTAATTACATTGGATTGCTTTGTTTCTTTAGTATGTTGTTTTCAGATATTCTGTGATATGAAATAACCTAAAAGAACAGTTAAATATAAAATGTGACATGTTTTATTTGAACAGATGTTGTGATGGAATTTTTATGTGACTTTTTACATTCTAAAATTGAATTGTTTTGTTAAAAACACTTGGTTTAAAGGGTGGTGTTTGGATTCGAAGAGACCGGGATCAAATATCAGCGGTATCCGAAACTAGTTCGATTTAATAACTACTACAATCTTTATGGGTTTGATTTGTAAAATCAAATAGGCTAAAATTAAATAAAAGTTAAGTAAATCCGACTAGCTGAATAAGTAACTGCACTGAGATATTATTTTAAAAATGGATTTAGCAACAAGTGTTGGTCAGACCAAGATAAGAACTCGAAAATGCTGGACAAGTTAGCTTGGTTTCCATCCTGACTCGGGTGTTACTTTATCGTAATGCTCGGGTCAGATAGAATATTACGGATTTTCAGGTTAAGACGTTTTGTAACTATCCTGTTTTTAAGCCAAATTTAATTTAGTGATTAATATAATTTTTAGAATTAAGTTGTGAACTAATTTGAATTTTTTCCTAAAAAAATAAGATATGTGTTTGTTTGTATATATATAAATAGACTGTAAATAGAATTTTGATTTGAAATTAAAAAAAAATATCTTAAAAATAAATTGGATTTAAAGACTCTACAATTTAAAAACTAATATATATATATATATATATATATATATATATATATTTATCAACGTATAATTAGATTTTTAATCAATTTCTTTGAAGTTATATAAATATAAATAAAAGGAAAAGCTTGATATAAAAACATAAAACACATATATAAATATAAAACTGCATATAATATAATATAAAATTATATAAAAAACATAAGAAAATAAAATAAAGGGTTTAAGAAATTTGTAAGCTTTTTATATAACATGCAAAAGACAAATGGCTTAGTTTTTTTTAAATTGAAATATAAATAAATGTTAGAAGAGGCTGTATAACAGTTCAAATCTTTTATATTCTTATTTTCAATCCTTTCTATCATCGTCAAACTAAAAAAAAAAACCAGAAAAGAAACCAAACTAAATCAAACAAGCAACTCTTTCAAGTTTTCAACCTGATCTAGAGCAGGCAAATTCAAATTCAACTCAACATAAATCAAGCTTCAGTTCAACTAAAACATCAGGTACCAGATCAAAGAAATGAGCATGTCCTCTGTTTTTCAAACCTGTTAGTAAACTTCACTTTTAAAACTAAATCTTCTTTATTTACTTATGCCTGTGATGATGGATGAGAATTTTGACTTGGAAATTTTTTGTATTGATGTAGAAATACATTTTATTTGGGTACACAAACTGAAAACACTGAATGCATGCGTGCATGTCTCTATTTGCTTCTACAGACCCAAAAGCAAATAAAAATTTTTGATTTCTCTTCATATAAACTATTATAGGTTAGAATATTTAAGGGAAATATGTTTGAATTCACTAAATCTATTTTTCTTAAATGTTTCAAAGTTTAGATAGCAAGTATTTTAATTGGAAGAAGGAAGATCAGCGAAATCAAAAACAAGTCAGAAAATAAATTATTTTAATCTCATGTTTTGTTCATACAGTTCAATTTGAATCTAAAAATGATTTTTTTTTTAATATTATCCAGATTTTTAAGCTTGTGATTTGTGAGGGTTGGCGATTGATTGGAAATTGGGTTTTCTTCAATTTCTAGCGATCGAAACGTAGGGGTGTGTCGTGCTCGTTGTTGAAGGTAGCCGAGTGACAGGGGATTGAGGGAAAAATGGCCAGTGATTTTCTAGATCACCACGGTGGCACTACGAAGGGGATATAGGGTTTAATACCCTTCTCAAGATGACAAGGTTGTCAAGGCCAATGCATCGTTGAGGTGGCTTCAGAGTTACTCGAAGGTGGTGGAATAGGAAGAGGAGGGTCTGGCGCAGCTCCAGGCGCGAGCATGTGGGTTCAGATGATCTAAGGCGGCGGGACGATGAAGTTTTTGGGTGATCAGTTTTGTCCCAGTGGGTTTCGTTTTTTCTCGATTTTGATTCTGGTGGTAGTCGTGGGTTCTGGTTGGTCGCCTGGGTCGAGATGGTCGACGATGACTTCCTGTTGTTAGCGAAGTTGCTTGGAGGGATGTCGATTGATCGTACACGTGCACGCGTGTACCTGTGTGTTTGGGTGGTTTGCTGTGGGAATTTAGGCATGAGAGAGAGTTCGGGGAAATCGAAGTGTTGACTCGAGGAAGGTTTCGGGTTGAAAACCGGATGGTACGTGAGTGTTTAACCCGTTGTAATAGTTTTTGAATTTAAACAAATCAAAGTTCTAAAAAAGGAAAAGAAGAAGATAGAGACTGGCTCGAGAGTGGGATCAGGAATTTTGGGCTTAGGCCCGAGTGTTTTTATTGGAAATTTATTCAACAAGTTTTTTTAAATAAAACAAGTTAAACAATTTCCTAAAACTAATTCTTTTAAATATTAAATGTTTTATTTAAGTTTGGGATCAGTTAATGGTTTTAAAATAAATTATTTTAAATTAATTAAGTTTAAGATATTTTATTAAATGTATTTTATTTGTAATTAATTTTTAAAGTTTATTTAAATAAAATTAATAATGTAATTAAATAGTTGATTAAGAAGGTAAAATGCGTTAATTATTAATTAACTTAAGGGTCCAAGTTAATTCATATGTTAATGATAAATTAATTCCAAGGTTTATTAAATAAGATTTAAATGATAATTAATTAAGTAGTTAATTAAGATAAATGGTTTATCTTAAATTAATTAAGATCTGGGGTAATTAAAGAATAATTAATTAATATAAGTAATTAAAGAATAATTAATTAATTAATTAGTAATTAAAGGTTAATTAATTAATTAATTAGTAATTAAAGGTTAATTAATTAATCATTAAAGGTTAAGTACTTAATAATTATAGGATCATTAATTAATGTAAGTAATTAAAGGTTAATTAATTATGTGATTGATTAAATGATTGAAGAATAATTAATTAATCTTAATAATTAATTAAAATAATAACAAATGATTTATAATTAATTAATGTTAATTAAGAAGGGTTAGGTAATTAATTCATAAGTAATTAATTTATTTGGTTTAAATTAAATTAATTATAAATTATGTGATTAATTAATCTTTCTTATAAATGATTAAATTTATTAGTGCTTGGATTGATTAATATCTATAGTATGGTAATCTATAATATTCTGTGATATGAATTTCTTTGTATTGAGTTGTGATAAATGTAAGTTATTTATCTATGATAAATTGCTGTGTGAATATAATGTTCTGCATTGAATTATAAAAAGTGGATCTTTTGTTTAAAAGATCACAAATGGAAATTTGTTTAAACCATTCAAAAGGATAGGTTTTGGGAAACAAGGGCTATAAAGTTGTGACTTAACTAAGATCCAAATGTATCCATATGTTTTAACAAAAGCGCTCATTATTCGAAAAGGCCGGGGAAGGGCATTAAGTCGAAAGCCCATTCTGAATAATGATACGACGAAATGGAATTACATTTGAAGACGGTGGTTGAGGACCGGGTATTTTTGAAAACGAAAGGATTTGCTGTTGATTATTTTTGCACCGAGTTGCTTCGGTATAGAGATTACCCTTTGTGATGGGGAAGTCGGAAGAGATTGAGATATCTGAATTTGCAAGGACTTCATTTCTTATTTGGACGAAGTGCCTTCGGTTCCATTCAGACCTAGGATGGACTTGTATGATGCACGTTTGACATTACACTTTGGGATATATAGCTGGTTTCTATCAAATACATTTCTTTTTGGTAGTGGAGAATTTATCCTCTTAGCTTAACACCCTTCTCTGAGACGTACAAGCTCAGAGGTTATATAGTTGATAGTTATTAGTAATATATTTCCTATTTGGTAATGTGGAATGCTAAGTGTTGAGCATTAGTTGTTCGAAGCATGGCTTTTGTGTAAAGCGTAGCTTTGTAGGATGAGACTTCATCGAACCTCACACCCCGAGAAATGGTCAAAATAGGAAGGATGCAACAAGGTTATGGGGTTCGCGACGCTAAGGGTGTGTGCGTTTCCTTTTGGATAAAAGTGGTATTATGGTATGGAGCCTAGTATTTTACTTATGTGGTTGTTGGAATTTGAGGCCCTCGGTAAAGGTCGGTTATGACCGAGGGATGGCATACTCGTGATAATAGTTTCCTAGTTACAGAAGTAGCCCAACCATGTGTTGGTAGAGATTCGGTTAGGTTCTCTGGACGTCCCTCCAATGGCATACCCATCCGGATAAAGGAAGTTCCTTAGCCTTGGCTATTTGTTGGAAATCCAAACGAAACAATTCAAGCCCTTTACGGTTTCAGTTGTAGAACTTGCCATTTAACATGGTAGCTATAGTAGGCATACCTTAATGGTACGTATGCTGGCTAAGATTAATATTATACTTGCAAAATGTTTTTTCACACTATGGACTAAAAATAATATCAAAAGGATCTTCACGTACCAAGCACATTTGACTACCATAAGGAGAAACCTTCCCCATGTGTGCGATTGCATTTGAGTGTATGCCGGAAGACCTTATGGTAGTTTAATTTTCCAAAAGCATGAATGGATTTTTAGGACAAATAACTGTTTTAAGTTCTCACACCAGTCCCATGACTGACTCGGAGTTTATTGTTTCCTTTACTAAACTCTGGGTGCCCCTACTTTTCCACACGGGCAACCTAGAGTCAGGTTATCAGTAGGTTCTGGAGCTAAGTTGGGAGGTAGATGTGGATTTGGAGGTCTTTGATGCTTTTGGTTTTGAGCTTTTTGGTTTAGACTTTGGAGCTTTGGAAATGAAGATGCAGTATGTTGGACGCTCTTGGATGACCATGTTGATGTTATTTTCTGATGTTATGTCGTGTTCGCTGTTGTGTAGTATAAAGGACTCTGATGATGTGGACACTTGTTGTAAAAATGTTGTAATCCATGAAGTGAATTAATGAAAGTTAATGTTTCCATTGTGTTGTTATTACCTAATGTGTTATGACTCCAGCGATCCAGACTTCAACATTTGAATCTCCGGCATTTGAATACGGGTGATATATTGGATGCCGATTTTTGAAGGTTGAAAGGAAGGGTCGTCACATTAGGTATCAAAGATGAAGGTTGAGTAAGAACTTAGCTATGGAGTATAACTCATTCTGTGACTCATTGGAAATAGAGTTAGGAATGCCCTAGAATGAGTATAACCCGAGAGACCGAAAACCCATAATTTCTTGGTCTATTTGTTATCTAAAACTATTGATATCCCCTAAGATATCTCGTCCGTATACCTAAATCAATTTTCTTCCTATTTACAGATAGTGAGCATGAGTGTAAGAAGAGGATGAGGTAGGGGAAGGGAAAGTACCCCTACAAATGGTCGAGACCCTGCAACAACTGTAATTGAACGAGCAACTCTTCCCATCCCACCCCAGCCAAATTTGGCAGAGTCATATTGGAATTTCTCAAGACTTGGAAGGAAACCATTCAAAGGCGGGGAGACTAATATAGAAGCGCAAGCTTGGATTAGATCTTGTGATAGGATTTTAAAAGTATTGAATTTGGATGATGATCAAAAGAGGTTGATGGTTTCCTGACAGCTCAAGGAAGAAGCTTTGGTATGGTGGGAGACCATTACTTTGGCCGAATCGGAGGATGAGTTTACATGGGATAGATTCAAGCAAGTATTTGAGCAGCATTATATGCCTTCCATTGGTATTTCCAAGATGTATCAAGATTTTACCGATTTGAAGCAAGGAAATCTATCTTTTGAAGAATACTTAAATAAGTTTAATGAGTTATCCCGATTTGGACCTGAATCGGTGAATACGCCTCTTAAGAAGAATAAATGATTTTTTAAAGGGATGAACAAGAAGTTTCATGAAAGGATGACTGGCTATGTGAAGGAGTCTTTCACTGATTTGGTGGACATGGGATATAGATATGCCACCTTAGATAAACATGAGATTCCAGAAGAGAAAGGAAGCGGAAGTAATCCAAATTGGAAGAAGAGAAATTTTGGAGGAAAGAAGCCTTGTCAAGCTAAAGAAAAGAAGGATACTCAGGAGAACAAGGCAAATAATGTTACCTGTTTCAACTGTTTGGAGAAAGGTCGTTACTTAAATAGTTGCAAGAAGCCCAAGAAGCAAGGAAAGAAGGATCAACCTAATAAGTCAGGATGAGACGCCAGGGAATGCTACTATTGCCATAAGCTAGGACACATGGTTAGAGAATGCCCGATAATGAAGAAGGCCCGAGTAGCAAAGATATATGCAATCAAGGATGAGCCTTCAAGAGATGAAAAAGGGAATGGAGTTTTGGAAGGTAATCTTATTATCTATGATAAAAAATTTAGAGTTCTATTCGACAATAGAGCCACGCATAGTTTTTTTCCAAGCAAACCGTAAAAGAGTAAAATCTTGAACCCGAATTCGTAGACGAACCTATTTGTGTGAAGAACCCAGTAAGAAGCCCTATGAATCTTTGTTTACGCTATAGAAAGGTTCCTATTTCATATTCTCATCATCGGTTTCCTATCAGCCTTTTCGTTCTTGACTTCATGAATTTGATATTTTACTTGGAATGAAATGGTTAACAAAATATGAAGCTAAATTAGACTGTATCATTAGGACGAATTCGGTCAAAACTAAACTTGGGAATTTTGTTGTGATTTCTTGTGAGGATACAAGTCCGAAGAGGACAAGCTAATGTATACTTTAGGGTATCTCGACCCGAGTTTGGAATCCATACCTATTTTCAAGAATTTCTTCACGTATTTGAAGAAGCTAAGTCTTTACCTCCACATAGGGAAGTCGAATTTAGAATCGACTTGGTTCCCAATGCCCATCCAGTTATGCATGAAAGTCGTAGGATGGCACCAAGGGAAAGAGTAGAGCTAGTTAAGCAAACTAAGATTTACTATAAAAAGGATTTATATGACCTAGTCGTTCAAGTTGGGATTCAGCTGTAGTATTTGTGGCCAAGTCCGATGGATCTTTGAGATTGTGTGTAGATTATTGTGATCTTAATAAGTTAACCCTTAAGAATAATTTTTCTTTGCCCCGAATCGACGACCTATTCGATCAATTGCATGGTGCTCGATTCTTTTCCAAGATGGACCTAGCCCAAGGATTCCATCAACTGAGAATTGTGCGAGATTGTATCCATTTGACTGCTTTTATTGGTCCCAATACATTCTATGAATGGTTAATTATGCCCTTCGGACTAACTAATGCCCCTGCATATTTCGTAGACCTAATGACTCGAGTATTTCGTGAAGTATTGAATAAGTTTGTTCTCGTATATATTGATAATATTCTGATTTATTCCAAAACTAAAGAAGAGCGTCCAGAAGTCCTATCCCAAGTTTAGAGTGGATATTTCGGCTTGATCTGGTAAGTCACTTCTCTATTTTTTTATGTGTTCATATGTTCTTTGTTTATCTCCCTATCTACCAAATTTCGAGGACAAAATTTTCTTAAGGGGGAATTTGTAATGATCCCATTTTTAAGAAAAATTTAATTTAGTGACTAATATAATTTTTAGAATTAATTTGTGAACTATTTTGAATGTTTTTCTAAGACAAATAAGATATGCGTTTGTTTATGTGTATATAAATAGATTGTAAATAGAATTTTGATTTGAAATTCAGAAAAATAAATATCTTAAAAACAAAATGGATTTAGAAAATTTATATTTTAAAAACTAATATATATATATATATGTATATATGTTTATTTATTAATATATAATTAGATTTTTAATCATTTTCTTGAAAGTGATATAAATATGAATAAAAGGATAAGCTTAATATAAGAACATAAAACATATAAATAAATATATAATTAAATATATATAATATAAAATTATATGAAAAACATAAGAAAATAAAATAAAGGGTTTAAGACATTTGTAAGCTTTGTATAACATGCAAATGACAAGTGGCTTAGTTTTCTGTTTAAAGTCGAAATATAAATAAATGTTAGAGGTGGATGTATAACAGTTCAAATCTTTTATATTCTTATTTTCAATACTTTCTTTCATCCTCAAACTAAAAAAAATAAAACCAAAAAAGAAATTGTACTAAATCAAACAAGCAACTCTTTCAAGTGTTCAACCTGATCTAGAGCAAGCAAATACAAATTGACGTAGAAATACATTTTATTGGGTATAGAAATTGAAAACACTAAATGTATGCATGCATGTCTTTGTTTGCTTCTACAGACCCAAAAACAAATTAAAATGTTTGATTTCTTTTCATATAAACTATTACAGGTTAGAACGTTTAAGGGAAATGTGTTTGAATTCACTAAATCTATTTTCTTAAAATGCTTCTAAGTGTAGATAACAATTATTTTAATTGGAAGAAGGAAGATCAGTGAAATCAAAATCAAGCCAGAAATTAAGTTATTTTAATCTCAAGTTTTGTTCATACAGTCCAATTCGAATCTAAAAATGATGATTTTTGATAATATTATCTAGGTTTTTAAGCTTGTGATTTGTGAGGATTGACGAGTTGATTGGAAATTGGGTTTTCTTAAATTTCTGGCGATCGGAACGTAGGGGTGTGTCGTGCTCGTTGTTGAAGGTAACCGGGTGACTGGGATTGAGGGAAAAATGGCCGGTGATTTTCTAGATTACCATGGTGGAATAATAAAGGGGATCTTGGGTTTAAGACCCTTCTCGAGACGATGAGGTTGTCGAGGCCAATGCATCGTCGAGGTGGCTTTGGACTTATTCGGAGGTGGGGAATAGGAAGAGGAGGGTCTGACGCAGCTACAGGGGTAAGCTTGTGGGTTCATATGATCTCAGGCGGCGAGACGATGATGTTTTTGGGTGATCGGTTTTGCTCCAGTGTGTTTCATTTTTCTCGATTTCGATTCTGGTTGTAGTCATGGGTTAAGGGGTTCGCTTAGGTCAAGATGGTCGACGATGACTTGTTGGTGGTAGCGAAGTTGATAGGAAGGATGCGGATTTATCGTGCACAAGCACGCATGTACCTGTGTGTTTGGGTGGTTTGCTGTAGGAATTTAGGCATGAGAGAGAGAGAGAGAGAGTTCGGGGAAATCGAAGGGTTGACTCGAGGAAGACTTCAGGTTGAAGACCAGGATGTTACGCTTGTGTTTAATATATTGTAACAGTTTTTAAATATAAACAAACCAATGTTTTAAAAAAGGAAAAGAAGAAGATGGAGAATGGCTCGAGAGTGGGATCGGGAATTTTAGGCTTAGGCCCGAGTGTTTTTAGTGGAAATTTATTTAACAACTTTTTTTTAAAATAAAACAAGTTAAACAATTTCTTAAAACTAATTATTTTAAATATTAAATATTTTATTTAAGTTTGGGATTTGGTAAAGGTTTTAAAATAAATTATTTTAAATTAATTAAGTTTAAGATATTTTATTAAATGTCTTTTATTTGTGATTAATTCTTAAAGTTTATTTAAATAAATTTAATAGTGTAATTAAGTAGTTGATTAAGAAGGTAAAATGTGTTAACTATTAATTAACTTAAGGGTCTTAAGTTAATTCATATGTCAATTGTTAGCGCCAAAATTGGTCACTAGCACACAAATCCAAGTGAAAGTACCAAACAACAATCACAGTTCACGGGTAGGATGTATGTAGAGGATATTTAATATGAAGAATAACAAAAATTAAAATGAAAGCGGTAAAGACACGGAATTTGTAATGGTTCGGCTAACTCTGGCCTACGTCCACTCCAGTAATTTCTTTTTTACTGCTGTAACAATCGATTACAGTTACAAAGTGATAGGCTAGCCTTAGCCTTAGAGGATAGAAAGTTAGAGAGCAGGAGAGAGAATCAGGATCCCTTTTCTGAACCCCCACATGCTGTATTTATAGGCAGATCCTGAGTTGTCGGGCCTTTGCGTGATTCAGGCCCACCGAGTTTATGGCCGGTCCACATATGCCGAGACATGTAATGCCGAGCCATCAATGTCGACCCGTTCCATGCCGAACGAAGCGTCTGGAGGAAGAATGCCGAACGAAGTCTGATAGAATAATGTTGGTCGAGGCATTTGAGTGATGCATGCCGAACAAAGTCAGATAGAATAATGCCGGACGATGCATTTGAGTGATGCATGCCGATCGATGCTGGGGTGAGGTGTGCCGAGCGCACTTTAATGCTGAGTTCAAATGCCGAGTGGAAGATGCCGAGTGAAAGAATGCCGGACGTACTTCAATGCCGAGTACAAATGCCGAGTGGAGGATGCCAAGTGAAGGAATGCTGGACGTACTTCAATGCCGAATGATTGCCAATGCCGAACCATATTTCCTAGACCCAAACCATAGTTGATTCATCTTTATCCAATCATATTTCCATCTCCTAAGAACGTTGCGTCATCCATCCATCCAGTCGACTGAATCCATCGTACACCAGCCTTGGCGAACGTGCAACCGATTATGTTAATCCCGCATGTCCATGGCCTGGTAAAAAGGCGGATTAACACTTGCCCCCCAAAACATGCCTTGCTATTGGAAGGTGTGTTTTGAATGGTTCTGAATCCATTATCCAAAGTCCATAGCCATATTGCTAGGGTATATCATCCTTGACTGCTCCAAGTCGATGTCCAATTCCAAATCCAATAACCAAAGCCTGAGCCAATTCCGTATCCATCCGAACTCGACAACCGAGTCCCAATCCATCCTTATCCAATAGCCAATAACCGAATCCAGGACCTCTTTGGGTCGATATCCAAATCCATAACCTCTCCGGGTTCTTGCCAAGCGTGATCCACATCTGATGACCGTGGTCCAGTGTCCCTGGACGTTGAGCTAACCTCTCCGGGTTCTTGCCAAGCGTAATCGACACTTGACGACCTTGGTACAGTGTCCCGGGACGTTGAGCTAACCTCTCCAGGTTCTTGCCAAGCGTAATCCACACTTGACGACCTTGGTCTAGTGTCCCTGGATGCTGTGTTAACCTCTCCGGGTTCTTGCCAAGCGTAATCCACACTTGACGACCTTGGTCCAGTGTCCCTGGACGCTGTGTAATGCCATGGCTTATGTCCTAAGCCGAATCCTGGTCTCTCCGGACCCTTGTGGAGCATAGTCCATACTCAACGACCTGAAAATAACAATTGATAATACAGGGCCTAAGTCCTAGGCCGAATCCTGGTCACTACGGACCCTTGCCGAGCATAGACCATACTCGACGACCTGAATGAGTCAATTTACTGTGTTCGAGCGAAGCGACTCACCCCTTGCCAGGCATAATCCATACCTGACGACCGTTTATCAAAAATCAGATAAAAATCCAATCAGAATCCAATCCAAAATCCACATCCAAAATCCAAATCAAAACCAGAAAACCAGAAATCCAAACCAGCATCCAAAATCCAAATCAAAACCAGAAAACCAGAAATCCAAACCAGCATCCAAAACCAAAAACAATCATTCAAAGGAAAATCCAAATCAAAAAGCAAGAAAAACCAAGAGCTCAATCCAAGCTCCAAAACCGAAAACCAAAAACAAAAGCAGTGTCCAATCCAAAAGCAAAAGATAAATTTCACAAACCATAGCATTGCAGTTTATCATCATTCAGAGCATGCCTAGGGGCTATCTCCGTCCCCGTACATGTGTAAATGACTTGGTTGCTTGCCAGTAGTTTGCTACTTATTTCATAATAACCTGGTCAATGGATGATCAACCGACCATCATTCCTGGGCCTCCTGCCATCGTAGCTTGAGGTAGGAGGTGATTGCTCCTGTCCCGCCGTTGCATTCCGAGGTCCAACATATTGTGGCAGCTGTCCGTTCCTTACATGCTCCTCAATTATGTCCTTTAGGTGCCTGCAGCTGTTGGTGTCATGTCCATCCAAATCATGGAAGAGACAGTGCCTTCCTAATGTTCTTTCCCGTTCTGTTGGTTCTCTCCTAGCCGGCCTCCGATAGGGAAGGCGAGTCTGAGTATCCAGGTATATCCGCTCCAACGTCTCGTTCAATCCTGTGTATGTGGGAAACTTTGGATCCTTCCATTGCTTCCTAGCATTTCTAGAATCATCGTCCAACTTCCTTTTTCCTTTGTCTTTATCCAAACCTTTGCTGGATGGTCCTCCAACCTCAATTGCATTAACCTTTTTTAACTTTAAATCCGTACTCGCATCTTCTTGCCGAAGGAACCTTTCTTCCTCGTGAAAGAATTCGTCGAGATCCCGTGGGGGATCTCGTATCAGAGATACCTTGAAATCTGAGTTCTCCCTGACTCCTTATACTGCTGCCATTAAAACCATCGATGGATCAGGCCGATCCACTGAAGCAACTGCGGCACTGAATCGAGTTAGAAAGGTTCTAAGCGATTCGTCGATCCTTTGCTTTACCGATGTTAATGTCATCACGTTCTTCGGTCTCTTGACATGAACTCGAAACTGTCCCAAAAACCTTTCCACCAATTCCCTCCAAGTCCTAATAGATCCTTCTCCCAGCTGCCTAAACCACATCGCAGCTAAGTCCGTTAAGTACAAAGGGAAGCATCGAGCCATCACTTCCTACGATGCCCCCAACACCTCCATGTGTCCGGTGTACCTCATCAATTGATCCGTAGGGTCTGCCTTGCCATCGTATACCTCCATGCTAGGTAGCTTGAACTTAGGTGGATTCTGAGCCATCCTTATTTCCCGAGCGAACGGACTCCTGTTTACCCCTTCCAAGTCTCCGCTGGTCAAACCACCTCGCACAGTCTTCCTGGTTATATCTACCAGTCCAGCGTTGTCTGTCGGGGGTTGCCCCCGAGGGAATTCCGGTACATACTCTTCATGTGGCTCGCTAGCAGCAATGTCGGTTCTAGCCTGTTGAACTCCTTCCAAAGGTCCTCCTGTGTTGGATCCTGCGGGCCTGCCCCCAAGCCCTTGTCGATTGCCCTCTGGCTCTGCATCCTGTCCTCCATTGGGTTCCATAACCCTAGCTCCTTGTCCTGCATCCACCGCCGCTGTAGCTGTTCCTACGTTCTGGGTCCCTGCAGCTCTCATTTGCTCCAAGAAAGTCTGCATCATCTCCTGTTGACTCTTCAACAACCTCAATTGCAGTGAATTTGTTATGGCTTCCATTTCGTCTCGGGTTATGTAGATCGAAGCTGGTACTTCCTCACCTCCGGAGGATGCTTGTTGACTTCCTTCCTGTTGGCTTCTCTCAGCCCTTAGCCTTCAACTGTTTTGCCTAGCCGTTGTCTTCCAAATCCAAACTTCTATCCGATATAGCGGGTGCTAGTCGTTCTCAGTGAAAGCACTAAAATGTTAGCGCCAAAATTGGTCACTGACACCCAAATCCAAGTGAAAGTACCAAACAACAATCACAGTTCACGGGTAGGATGTATGTAGAGGATATTTAATATGAAGAACAATAGAAATTAAAATGAAAGCGGTAAAGACACGGAATTTATAGTGGTTCGGCTAACTCTGGCCCACGTCTACTCCAGTAATTTCTTTTTTATTGCTGTAACAATCGATTACATTTACGAAGTGATAGGCTAGCCTTAGCCTTAGGGGATAGAAAGTTAGGGAGCAGGAGAGAGAATCAGGATCCCTTTTCTGTACCCCCACATGCTGTATTTATAGGCAAATCCTGAGTTGTTGGGCCTTTGCGTGATTCAGGCCCACGGAGTTTATGGCCGGTCCGCATATGTCGAGCCATGTAATGCCGAGCCATCAATGCCGACCCGTTCCATGCCGAACGAAGCGTCTGGAGGAAGAATGCCGAACGAAGTCTGATAGAATAATGTTGGTCGAGGCATTTGAGTGATGCATGCCGAACAAAGTCTGATAGAATAATGTCGGACGATGCATTTGAGTGATGCATGCCGATCGATGCTAGGGTGAGGTGTGTCGAGCGCACTTTAATGCTGAGTTCAAATGCCGAGTGGAAGATGCCGAGTGAAAGAATGCCGGACGTACTTCAATGCCGAGTACAAATGCCGAGTGGAGGATGCCGAGTGAAGAAATGCCGGACGTACTTCAATGCCGAATGATTGCCAATGCCGAACCATATTTCCTAGACCCAAACCATAGTTGATTCATCTTTATCCAATCATATTTCCATCTCCTAAGCACGTTGCGTCATCCATCCATCCAGTCGACAGAATCCATCGTACACCAACCTTGGCGAACGTGCAACCGATTATGTTAATCCCGCATGTCCATGGCCTGGTAAAAAGGCGGGTTAACATCAATGATAAATTAATTCCAAGGTTTATTAAATAAGATTTAAATCATAACTAATTAAGTAATTAATTAAGATAAATGATTTATCTTAAATTAGTTAAGCCTTAGGTAATTAAAGATTAATTAATTAATGGGAGTAACTAAAGAATAACTAATTAATTAATTAGTAATTGAAGGTTAATCAATTAATAAAGGTTAATTATTTAATAATTATAGGACCATTAACTAATGTAAGTAGTTAAAGGTTAACTAATTACGTAAATGATTAAAGAATAATTAATTAATCTCAATAATTAATTAAAACAATAACAAATGGTTTGTAATTAATTAATGCTAATTAAGCAGGGTTAGGTAATTAATTCATAAGTAATTAATTTATTCGGCTTAAATTAAATTAATTATAAATTATGTGATTAATTAATCTTGCTTATAGATGATTAATTATGTCGAATGCTAGGATTGATTAATAGCTTTAGTATGTTTATCTGTAATATTTAGTGATATGAATTGCTTTGGATTGATTTGTGATAAATGTAAGTTATTTATCTGTGATAAATTGCTGTGTGAATATAATGTTTTGCATTGATTTATAAAAGGTGGATCGTTTTTTTAAAAGATTAAAAATGGAAATATAATGGCTTCCAGATCTAGATCTGGAGACTAGGGTTTTTCTTCCCATTTTC
Source organism: Allium cepa (assembly GCA_030765085.1). Classification (NCBI taxonomy): domain Eukaryota; kingdom Viridiplantae; phylum Streptophyta; class Magnoliopsida; order Asparagales; family Amaryllidaceae; genus Allium; species Allium cepa. The sequence continues at coordinate 600,166,601 of CM060945.1, read as the reverse complement.
GTTGTTTTCCTTCGATTCTTCCCTATCTTGTCTTTCTATTCTAATTTCTGTCTTCAATTCTTTCTCTTCAAAGTAACATGGGATCTCTGCGTGATGAAGAAGGTTGGGAGGAGGTAAGAAGGAAAAGGGGCAAAAATCAGCCTCCTGTGGGACCCGATACGAGACTCAATCTGGGTAAAAGTAGTGGGGGTATCACAGAACGGAAATCGGGTATAAAGTTTCAGGCGATTGCAGCTGGACAAACAACAATTAAATTTCCGAAAAATTCAAAGTCAAACATTGTTCATTCAGGAAGACTGTAGACTATTAAATTCACTGTATCAGAAAATGCAAAAAAAATTCTTACAGTGACGCAGTAAAAATAGGAGCGGTTGGGGATTTAGGTAACGTAGATCTTGAATATATTGAGCCTACAATAGTAGATGGCAAAAGAGTAGGCACTCTTTCACCTGATGCTATTAAAGAAGCGGAGTGTGGCTGGGAATTATGTATATTATTGTATGTTGTTGGATACAAACCATGGCTTAAGACTTTTGAAGGTTATGCCAACAGAGTATGGTCCACACAGAAACACAGAAACCATTTTCTGTTCATTCAAGAAATAACGGTTTCTTTGTGGTGAGATTTGATTCTGAAGAGGACTGCAACAAGATTTTGAAATCAGGTCCTTGGTTTATGGACCTGAACCTGATAATCATCAAACGTTTGTCCCCAGACATGAAAACAGACAGAGACCTTCTTACTTCTTTGCCTATGTGGGTTAGACTTCTGGGTTCAAGTTTCAAGTTGTGGGGTAATAAGGCTATTAGTGCCCTAACAAGTACAATAGGAGTCCCTATAAAGATGGACGAGGCAACGAAAAACAAATCACGATTAGCTTATGCCAGAGTATTAATTGAGGTTAGTGCAACCTATGGTATGCCAAAATCCATCAAAGGTATGGATGAAGACGGGAGAAGTTTCCTTCAAGAAGTGGAATATGAGAACCCCCCCTCCCGTATGAGGCAAGTGCGTGTGTTTTGGCCATATTTCTGAAGAATGCCCAATGACCATGACATGGGTTCCAAAACAGACACAAACAGACGATTCGGTGGAAGAAAACCCTGTGGAACCTAATCTTGTTGTATGTTCGGATATAGAAAGAGAGGAAGGTGGGAATGATTTTTCAGAGGATCAGGGAAAACAAGTAAATGAAGGTATCCCAACCGAATCTCTTAATATAGAGAACACGAATGACAACAGTGTTCCTGAAGGTCAAGTAAGGAATAACGTCGAGGAGACTTCAGATGGAGAGGACGGATATCAGATAGATTCAAATACGCTGGAAATAGAGGATAGGGGAAACTCTGAGCAAATCACAATGGCCAGAAAAGACTCTGACCTACGCAACGGAGAAACGACCACCCCTGTGAGATTGACTAATTCAGGAGATAAAGAATTGAGCTCACCACTTCCGAAGAATCCTTCGTCCTATATTACTATTATTAAACGCCTTTCGCCAATTCCGGATACTTCTCATACTATACTATCTACTGATATTTGTATTGATGATTGTATTATTAATAATGTTAATTTTAGGAGAGGCACTGAACATTGTATTAATTTACAGGAACAGGAGAATCTGGATAAGGAGACAGAATTGGTAGAAGTAGAAGGGGAACATAATACATATGATAATGCAGAGTCTATTCATGAGAAGTAGCTTTCTCCTAGTTGCATTCCTGCCCCCGAGGATCGGAATAAAGTATTTGAGAATATTCAAGAGGACAAGCTTGTTCGTAAGAACCCCAAGTGGGTTCAGAAGTTAGGCATTCCTATGGAAGATAAATGGGAGTCTTCTAATAGAAGGTCGCAGAGGTCTCGCAATAATAAGGTAGAATAATGTCTTTTGCATGTTGGAATGTTAGGGGGTTTCATAATCCCAATAGAATGAAAGAAATTTGAAACCTCATTGATAAGTATAAAATTAGTTGTTTCGGTGTGTTGGAAAACAAGTTACTATTTTCAGATATTGTGAAACTGGAAAGATTTTTGAAAGATGGGTGGAAAATTATAAGCAATGTATCCTGTTATTATAAATGTAGAATATTTGTCCTCATTGACGGCAATTCCTGGAATTATAACTTCATTAGTATGAGCGACCAACACATCACTATTGAATTAATCAACAATTTGAACTCCAAATGTAATTTAACTTTCGTATATGCTCAGAATTTCGTTAACCTAAGGAAAAGGTTGTGGAAATTTTTTCGCGAGGATGCTATTCACATATACAGGCCATGGTTGGTTTTTGGAGATTTTAATTGTATCCGCAATCCCTCAGAAAGAAAGGGAGGTAACCAGTGCCTTTTGGAAACCTGTTTGAATTAGACGATATGTCTAATCATACAGGACTCAGAGAAATTGATATTAAAGGTTACGAGTTTTCTTGGTGGTCCGGTCGTAGTCACAACATATTTTCTAAAATTGACAGATTCTTCGCCAACCTAGAATGGATCAACCTATTTACAGATCTTACGGCCGTATATCTGCCTCCTACTGTGAGTGACCATAATGCAATCAGGGTTTCACTTTTTCCCAAACCTAGAGACAAGAATAGACCTTTTAGGTTTATGAATCATTGGTCGTTGTGTGATCAATACTTTCAGATTATTGAGAAAAATGGATTCCTAAACAGGAAGACCGACCTCTATATCAACTTATGAATATTCTCAAGAACATTAAGAGAGAGCTAAAAATTTGGAGTATAAAAATTCGGAATACCAAACAAGAGGTTAAAGTTCAGAGAGAGATTTGTTCTAGGCTTCAAAAACTTTTGGAAACATCAAATGATCACAATTTAGTCATGGAATTTCAAAACCCCAAACAAATCTAGAAATGGCTCTTAAAAAAGAATTTCTAGATACAAAACAAAAGGCTAAATGTGAGAGGCTGAGGATGGATGATGAAGCTTCTTCTTTCTTTTATGCTAGAATGTATAGCAGAAGAAGTAGAAAATGTTTGACGAGCATTGTGGTAGATGGCAAGGAGGTTTCGGAAGACACAATTATAGAATCGGCTATCAATTTCTACAATCAAATGTATAACCTTCCCTTAGTTGACCAGTTCCCAGAAGTCATATGTAAATCGATTATTTCTGATTATGGTGCAAATTTTTTGAAGAATGATATATCGATGGAAGAAATCAAATTTGCATTGTGGGACATTAAAGATGACTCTTCCCCGGGTCCGGACGGTTTTAACTCTAAGTTTTTCAAAATACATTGGAATCTTTCGAAAGAGTTAATCTACAAAGCTTTGAATGACATATTTCAGAAGGGATTAATAATCAATGAATGGAATCATACATTCCTACACCTGAATCCTAAAAAAACCTATTCCACTAGAATTCAAGATTTCAGACCAATCGCATGTTGTAACACTTTGTATAAGGTTTTGACCAAAGTTCTTTGTAAAGACTTGTCCCTTTCCTGGGAAAGTTGGTGTCCCCGAATCAGACGACATTTATTAAAGGTAGATCAATAGGGGACGGAATTTTGTTCGCTCATGAAATTATCAGAGGTCTTGGCAGAAAGGATAATAAATATATGTGTATCAAAGTAGATTAAAAGAAAGCATATGATTCGATTAATCGAGATTTTGTTACACACATGTTAGTCAGCCTGGGTTTCCCGAATAAATGGGTGAATATTATAAAAAACATCATAGACTCCAGTGTTTTCTATCATAGTTAACGGGGAATCGCACGGTTATTTCAAGAGTTCAAACGACCTTAGACAAGGTGACCCACTTTCTCCCATTTTATTTACATTGGTTATGGAGTATTTTACGTTAATAATGGATGAATAAGTCAGAAAAGGTCAAATTTCTCCAATTAAAGACTATGATAACAAATTGACTCACTTAATCTACGCTGACGATATTATTGTTTTTACTAAAGCCAATGCACAAACTGCAACTGCAATTCGTGATGTCTTCCAAACCATGAAAAGAGTTACTTGTTTGGAACTAAGTTGTGAAAAATCCAATGTTTTCTTTGGAAAAGGGGTTGATCATTGCACCGATATTAGCACTATCCTTAATATACAGCAATCGGATCTCCCAGTAAGGTATTTGGGAATTCCCTTATCAAGTGCCAATCTGAGAGATAAGGATTGTTCTCTGTTGTTAGAGAAGATCAAGTTAAGAATTGGAGGATGGGAAACCAGAATGCTTTGTCTTGCCGGAAGACTCGAACTCATTAAATCTACCATTTACCCAACTATACAATTCTGGATGCAATGCTTTTGCCTCCCAGTTTCTACAGTTCAAAAAATTAAACATTTGATTCTTAACTTTCTTTGGAAAAGTCGTAGTTGTAAGATTCCTTGGGATATTCTGTGCAGGCAAAAAGAAGAAGGCGGTATGGTTCTGAGAAATTTAGAAGAGATGAATCGAGCGTTATCTATTAAACTGATTTGGAAAATAATTAATGCAGAAGGAATTTGGGCGAATCTCATGCATTGTAAACATATTGGTCAGAAAAGTTTTTGGGAAATTAATCAGTGATCAGACGACTCCGGAGTGTGGAAATTTATTTTGAAAAATAGGCATGAAGCTTTGAAATGCCTTTCTCTCAATATAGCAGATGGTAAAACTACTTCATTATGGTGCGATCCATGGTTACACGGAAGTTCTATTATGGAACGTATTGGTAGAGACACAGCTTTCAGAACTGGTACAGAAGATTTGGTCCTTAGTAGGATTAAGAATGGAGAGTGGAAATGGGATTCGTGTAGTTTTTTATACCTAATTCATGCAGATATAGAAGGCGTCAAAATTCACAAGGATAGGGAAAGGGACTTTTGGACTTGGAAGTGTACGAAGAATGGTTTATACCAATTTAAAAATGTTTGGAACTCAATAAGAACCAGTTTTGAAAACAAATTTTGGACGCCTTTGGTTTGGCATAAAATTCATGTTCCAAAAATGGCGATTTGTCTTTATAAAGCCATAAATGATTATTTGCTGACAAAAGACAGATTGCTATAGAAGCAGATAACGGTGGACCCCTTATGTGTTTTTTGTAATCATCACAGGGAAACCATAGACCACCTATTTTTTCAATGTGAGTACGCAGAAAATATATGGCTTTGGAGCTGTAAAAAAAATTTTAAAGCTCCGAAAAATTTATTCTCCTTTTCTTTGAAAGAAGATCTACAGAAAATTGTGTCATGCTCAAAAGTTAATAGTCTCTATTCCGACCTGTTTCAGTTGTCTCTATCTACTTGTGTTTGGCATATTTGGCAAGAAAGAAATGAAAGGATCTTCCAGAATCGAAGTACAGATAAAACGCAGATATGTACAAGAATACACCAGACTATGAATATAATAATGGCTAGATCTAAGCATTTCAAAAACATTGTTCGTCGACGGAAATTCTATCGGTTTAGAAAACCGTCGAACGAATTTAAATTAAAAATATAACCGCAAGCGCACGGTGTACGAATGTAGCACGTGGCGAATACGGGTCGATCCGCAGGGAATTGATGATTTTAAAAATTTCTATTCAATCAAATTATACCAAAGTCGAGTGAAATTGTTTGATAGAACTAAAATGAAGCTAAACTAGAATTGAAATGTGATTAGTAAACTATTGAACTAGAGAACAATTTAGAGGCAAATCCACTCTCATATTTTTGTAAATCAACAAACACATAATTTATGATCTCTAACTTTGATATTAAGTGAAATAATCATTGCATTTATCATAAGTATGGTTTGTTTATGTTATTAGTTAACATAACTCAAACCATCAAACTATAATACAACAATTATACCACTTACAATTCTCATGAAAAAGAAGCCAAAGCAAAAACTATTTTAAGTATGATCTATTTACTATTGTAACTAGTAACATAGATCATCAAATTTCATTTTTACTTTCATTTCATAACCAAAAATTAATTAGCAAATATTGATGTAAATTGTGTTTATGTTGAGTAAGAATAGCTCATTTGCATAAGCAATATAAGCTATCAAACCCACTTGTATAAACTTACATCAAAATTCACATTCATGAAGCATAACAAAGAGATCATAAATCATAAAAAATGTTGAAATTACATAAAGTTAGAGAGCTTCATCACCCCTAAATTGAAGGGGTTTAGCTACTCATTTGTGGCATTGAAGCATCACAAGTAAGTTTCAACATTAAAGAAAAGAAAATAGAAAATAAGCAAAGAAAGCAAAAGAGATTAGCTACTAACTACATGCATAAATGTAAATCTAAGCTATGAACATAAGAAGAAAGAGAGCATATAAATAAACATTAACAATAAAACAAAGAAAAACATGTAGAAAAGAGAGAAGAAAGAGGCTTGGAAGCCATTTTTATTTCATAGAACATTGAGCTTACACTTTGATTTCTTAATTTCCTAAGTAAAATGAAAGAGTAGATGATGATCTTCATGTACATAAGAGGGCTATTTATACATGCATAAAACCCTAATTCTCTTTTTAGGGAGCTTCCCAAAATACCCTTGAGGTGGTGTAGCCTCCAAGTAATCATTAACATTCACTAATACCCCACTTAATATGTACATGAAGCTTTAAGTCCTTTTAGCATGTGCTTAGCTTCTAATTGTAAGTTAGGTAAGTGGGTGGGGTCCTCCATGATCTTGAACTTAAATTATTTCCTCTTCATTCCTTTGTATTTCCTTGTGCATGCATGTATCTTCATATAAGCCTCTTCCATATGCATCCAAATTCCTATAAAATAATCAAAAAATGTCCAAGTAAAAAATTCTTACATTGACATATGCACAAAAATGACCGTTTTGCCCCTGAATGATGATGAAAATATGATGGTTTGGAAATAATTGAATTTTGGTTTTAAACATGTTAAAATGCCCAAATATGATGATTATTTAAATAAAAGGAGATAAAATATGGATGTAAATATATGCACAATTACGTGCACATCAAATACCCCCACACTTATCTTTTTATTCGTCCTCGAATAAAGGAAAACTAAGATAAATCCGTTTTCGTAGGGAGCACAATTGCATTGAGCATATGCAACAAGCCGTTAAACCTCTGAGTGTCCCCAATAGGACGAGTGTTGTCTCGTGAGGGTTTTCAGCGGATACTACCCACAAAATCCAAATGCAGGATGAAAATATTTGCAAATTGCATGATTTATTTACAAAGAGATGAATGCGAATTTTTTGGAAATATTTACAAATGAAGGATTTATTTTTAAATTGACACGAATAAGTTAAATACAAGTTTTGGTCATTGTCTTGAAAATTTAAGTCATTTATTCGTCAAAATTTCCAATAAAAATCAAGTTGTCATGACAGATAGACCATAGTTTGGCTAGTTGTTTCGGTTGATAACACAATGTAATTATGAAATGGATCCTTAGTTGATTATCAAAGTTTATTAAAGTGGTATTTTCATTTCTTTTCAATAACAAGTTTGGTCAAATAAGTTAAAATAGTGCTAGGATTTCAATTGCTTGCTCTTTCATTATTTGCAAGAAAAATTACACACCTAGCTCAGGTAAACTGAGGCCAGATATACCACGCATGCACTGCCTTTCGGGCTTATGTGAGGGGAGTACAGAGCATGGCGAGTGTACACACTTTCGTGCATACACCTATCGACCGTAGGTGGTTTTTATTAAGTCTCTTCTTTTTTTTAATATGTGTTTCATACATGCATAACCGTGAGGACTTTTAAATGAGTATGAAAGCACATAATCAAAGATTATAAGTAATTCACCCATGCATAACCGTGAGGACTTTTAAATGAGAGCGAATACTTTGGATGTTATTATTTTGTTTTTTGTTTTTTTATATATATTTTTTTTAAGAGAGAGAGAGTTTTGCAAAATCATCTTAGCACCATTTAACTTAGAAGACAAAAATGTTATATCATTTACTTTAAATTTAACACTTTTTAAACAACGATTTTCAATTAGAACATAGTTCATAATTAACATAAATGAACCTTCCTATATACTTGTAAAACCATTGTTATTTGTGATCAAACTTCATTTTTATTTTTGTTAAGACAAATAAATTTTCACAAATTTCAATTTATTAACCAAAACTTATACTTATCCCATAATGTTTCTTCAAAAATAAATCAAAATGGTAAAAAGAAAATATTTCTGAGATTTAGGAGTTTTGAGATTTCTTTTTTTTTTGAAGAAAATGAAAATTCAAAAATGCCATGAAAAACTAAAAAAAAAAAAATGAAAATGAGACTCCCTCCACACTTAATTTTGACTGTGTCCCCACAGTTGATGCATGATATAATGAGTGTAACGGGGGAAAATATGTACATATTTACAAAAGAGGGTTAACATTCTTACTAGACGTAGCTTGGCTCATGAAGGATCATGAGCTCCTCCTCTTGGTAACCGGGAAATTCCAAGAAGGGTTTTAAACGATGACCATTGACTTTGAAAATCGATCCATCCTTTGGGTTTTCTATTTCTATGGCACCATGTGGAAAAACAGTTCGTACCACAAATGGTCCGGTCCACCTTGATTTAAGTTTTCCAGGAAATAAATGAAGTCTCGAGTCATATAAAAGAACTTTCTGGTTAGGCGAAAACTTTTTCCTTAGGATTGACTTGTCATGAAAAACTTTGGTTCTTTCTTTGTGAATTTTCTCATTTTCATACGCGTCGTTCCTAAGTTCTTCTAGTTCGTTGAGTTGTAATTTTCGATTTTCGCCAGCTTCTTCATGATCAAAGTTTAAGTTTTTTATTGCCCACAACGCTTTGTGTTCAATTTCAACGGGTAAATGGCAAGCTTTACCATAAACTAAACGAAAAGGGGACATCCCAAGGTTAGTTTTAAAAGCAGTACCGTAAGCCCAAAGCGCGTCGGTTAATTTCTGAGACCAATCTTTTCGATTTTTATTTACAGTTTTCTCCAAGATTTGTTTTATTTGTCGATTTGAAACTTCAACTTGGCCACAAGTCTGAGGATGATATGGAGTGGATAACTTGTGGGTTATCGAGTATTTTTTTATTAAAGTTTCAAAAGAACGGTTGCAAAAATGGGTTCCGTTATCACTGATTATTGTGCGAGGTGTGCCGAACCTCGAAAAGATGTTTCTTTAAGAAATTTCACAACAATTCTGTGGTCATTGGTTTTGCAAGGAACGGCTTCGACCCATTTTGAAACGTAATCGACAGCGAGAAGGATATACAAGTTTCCAAAGGAATTGGGAAAAGGTCCCATAAAGTCGATACCCCATACATCAAAGATTTCGATCGTAAGAATGGGGTTTAAAGGCATCATATCTCGTCGAGAAATTCGTCCAAGCATTTGACATCGATCACAAGTTTTACAAAATTCAAACGAGTCTTTGAAAAGAGAAGGCCAATAGAAACCACACCGAAGCACTTTTTCTGCAGTTTTTCGAGGACCGAAATGTCCACCGCACGCTTGATCGTGGCAAAACGAAAGAACACTCCTTATTTCATTATCTGGAATGCAACGTCGGATGATTTGGTCGGGACAATATTTGAACAAGTATGGATCGTCCCAATAGAAATATTTCACTTGGGACATGAATTTGCATTTGTCCTGTTTGGACCAAGATGAGGGAGTTTCTTTAGTGACTAAGTAGTTCACTATATCAGCGTACCATGGATCGATAGAAATAGAAAGAAGTTGTTCATCGGGGAAGTTTTCGTTGATCGGCAAGGAAGATGGTGCGTTCGAAAGACGAGATAAATGATCTGCTATGACATTATCGGATCCTTTTTTGTCTTTGATTGTAAGGTCGAATTCTTGAAGTAAAAGGATCCAACAAATCAAACGAGATTTAGCGTCCTTTTTAGCGAAGAGATATCGAAGCGCAGAATGGTCAGTGTAGACCGTAATGTGTGAACCTATCAAGTAAGGTCGAAACTTTTCAAGCGCAAAAACGACGGCTAGAAGCTCTTTTTCAGTTGTTGTGTAGTTGAGTTGAGCGTCGTTCAAGGTCATACTCGCATAGTAAATGACATGAAGGATCTTGTTGATGCGTTGTCCCAAGATAGCACCAACGGCAAAGTTTGAAGCGTCGCAGATTATTTCGAAAGGAAGATCCCAATTGGGTGCACAAATGAATGGGGAGAAATGAGTTCGCTCTTAAGACGTTCAAAAGAAGAGATACAATCAGAGTTAAAATCGAAAGGAACGTCTTTTCCAAGAAGGGTCGTCAAAGGACGGGCGATTTTGCTAAAGTCTTTCACAAAGCGTCGATAAAAGCCAGCGTGTCCTAAAAATGATCGAATGTCCTTAACAGATTTGGGAATGGGTAGATTTGCAATGACATCGATTTTCGCTTTGTCTACCTCAATGCCTTTGTTTGAGATGATATGTCCAAGGACAATGCCTTGTTTGACCATAAAGTGACATTTTTCCCAGTTCAAAGTCAAGTGTTTTTCTTTACATCGATTCAAAACCAACTCGAGGTGATGTAAACATTGAGAAAAAGAATCACCGAAGATAGAGAAATCGTCCATAAAGACTTCTAGAAAGCGCTCAATCATGTCAGAAAAGATTCCAACCATGCATCGTTGGAAAGTCGCAGGAGCGTTACAAAGTCCGAATGGCATACGTCGATAAGCGAAGGTACAGAATGGACACGTGAAAGTCGTTTTCTCCTGATCTTCGGGAGCGATTGGAATTTGGTTATAGCCGGAATAACCATCAAGAAAGCAATAGAATTCGTGACCGGCTAAACGTTCGAGCATTTGGTCGATAAATGGAAGAGGAAAATGATCCTTACGTGTTGCGGCATTTAGTTTTCGATAGTCAATGCAAACACGCCAACCCGTTTGAGTACGAGTTGGAATAAGTTCGTTAGCATCGTTTTTTATAACAGTAAGTCCGGACTTTTTAGGCACGACATGAATTGGGCTAACCCATGGGCTATCGGAGATGGGGTATATGATACCGTTATCGAGGAGCTTAAGAATTTTGTCACGAACCACATCTTTCATTTTTGGGTTAAGCCTCCGTTGTGCATCACGAGTGGGTTTGGCTTCATCAATCAAATGAATGCGATGTTGGATAATAGCAGGGCTAATTCCCTTAATATCAGTAATGGACCACCCAATTGCTTCTCTATTTTTCAAAAGAATAGAGAGAAGAGAAGCTTCTTGGTCAAGAGAAAGATTGTTAGAAATGATGACAGGACAAGTTTCGTTTTCACCTAAGTATGCATACTTAAGGTGAGCGGGAAGTGGTTTGAGGTCCAATTTCGGGAGTTTTTCGATTGCAGAATTGGGTTGAGATTCGGACTCAACTTGAAGCGATTCAAAGGGAAGAGTGTGTTCGATCTCGTTGGGGACTTCATGAAACAATTTTTCGTACTCGGCCTCGCGTTCATCGTTAAGATCAAATGTTTCGTTTTCAAAGTTTTCATGAATGGCACTAACTTCTAATGTTTGGTCACGAAGTTCGTTCGAGTGGCTTTCAAGATTGAAAATGTTAAGGTCCAAAGTCATGTTTCCAAAAGAGATTTTCATCGAACCGTTACCACAATTGATTAAGGCGTTTGAGGTGGCTAAGAATGGTCGGCCTAAAATCAATGGGATTTGAATCGCAGGGTTTGTCATGGGTTGTGTTTCGAGAACGATAAAATCAACGGGGAATATGAATTGCCCTACTCGAATGAGCACGTCTTCGATTTCTCCCACGGGCTTCTTAATGGAACGATCGGCAAATTGAAGCGTAACTTTCGTGGGTTTGAGCTCACCTAAGCCTAATTGTTCGTACACGGAGTATGGAATCAAGTTGACACTCGCGCCTAAGTCTATTAAACATTTGTTAATTGTCTTTTCTCCAATTGTACACGAAATCGTAGGGCAGCCAGGATCTTTGTATTTAACGGGTATGGATTGGGACAAGACTTCACTCAAACTAGCGGCTAAGAAGACTTTTTTGGGCACTTGAGTGTGTCGCTTTTGGGTGCACAAGTCCTTAAGAAATTTCGCGTAAGTGGGGACTTGCTGAACGATGTCAAGAAGAGGAATGTTAACTTTGACTTGTTTAAAAATTTCCAACATCTTTTCCATTTGGTCCGAGTGTTTCTTTGGTCGAAGACGATGTGGAAATGGAACATGATACTCGGTAGGCGGGTCTACTCGAGTAGAAGAAGAAGAATTTTGATTGTCGTTTGATTCGACGTTTGGCTCCACGTTCTGTTCTGAGTCGTTCGTTGTTTTAGAAGTATCGAGAAAAGTTCCCAGTGAATCATTTGGATTAACGACTTGATTATCGATTTGTTTACCAGAACGGAGAGTTGTGATAGCATTCAACTAGGTGACATTGCTATCTTGAACAACATGGGCTTGATTTGAATTTGCGTTTTGATTTCTGGGATTTGGAAGGGGCTGGCTTGGGAATGTTCCTCGTTCACGTTCACTTACAGACGTGGCTAATTGACTCATTTGCATTTCGAGTTTCGCAATCGATTGGTTTGTGTTTTGCATATATGAAGTCAATAAATTTTGCAAATTGCTGTTTGATTGAAGGCTTTGAGTAGTTGCCTTAGCCAACGTTTCAAGAGTTTTCTCAAGGGAAGTTAAACGTTTATCGTCTTGTGGAGGATGAGTAGAATTTGGTGGAAAATTTGGTTGTTGCGGTTGATTATGAGACGGGCCCGCAAAGTTTGGTTGAAAATTATTGGGCTGAAAGGGAGGATTCGAAGCATTATTCGGAAATGCTTGAAAATTGGGACGAATCGTATTCGTGTTGGGATTGTTTTGGTTCCACGCAAAATTCGGATGATTTCTCCATCCAGGGTTGTACGTTGGAGAAAACGGGTCGTTTTTGGTTTTATTGAAAGCATTGATTTGTTCGACGGAATTGGGACACTGATCGGCTATATGATTAGGATCGTTGCATTTATAACACATTGGTTGGGAAGCTTGGTTCGTTTGATTCGATGAGAAAACGTTATCGAATTTTTTAATCATTGCGTCGATCTTAGCTTCCAAAGCAAAAGAAGATCCCGTCGAGTGTGCACTCGATCGTGAGTAGATTGATTTTTCGTTCGAGCGTTCCCATTGGGACGACTTTTCAGCGAGGTTTTCAAGAAATTGCCAAGCATCGTCATGATGTTGGGCAAGAAAATTGCCTTGGCACATTGATTCGAGCATGGTTCGTGAGCTGTTTTCGAGTCCATCATATAAGATTTGGCAAATCGTCCATTTTTCAAAGTTATGGTGTGGACATTTTATCAAAAGCTCTTTGAATCTTTCAAAATATTTTCCAAATGGTTCACCCTTGAATTGATGAAAATTTACAATTTCGTTTCGAATTCTACTTGTTTTTTCTAAGGGGTAGAACTTTTTTAAGAAAGCTTTTACAAATTCTTCCCACGTTTTAATTAAGTTCGAAGGTAAGCTGTACAACCATTTTTCAGCGTAATCCGCAAGAGCAAATGGGATTAATCGAAGTTTGATTTCGTCATCAGAAAGTTGTTGAAGTTTAATGGTTGCGCAAACTTGTTCGAATTTAGTCAAAAAGATGTATGGGTCATCGTGTTCGAAATTGCCAAATTTTGGAAACGTGGCAATATGGTTCGAATGGATTTCGAAATGGTTACCCGTAGGGGCGGGTAATGTGATGCAAGATGGAATAGAAACTCTATCGGGAAAGATTCTATCCATAAGAGTTCGAGGGGCATTTTCGTTCGCCATTTCGGGAGGATTGTCTGTTCGAATTAAACGGTTTGTAGAAGGGTCACGAATCCAAGTATTCGTTGTTGTGTCACGAGTCCAAGTACTCATGCACAAGTGAAAGTCGAGAGGAGAAAGAAATTAGAAACGAGTTTGGAGAATGAAGGAAGATTTGAAAATGTTTTTTTTTTAAGGGAAAAAAAACTATTTATCAAGTGAAGTTTATTTCAAAAGAAAAGTTTGATTTTTGTTTTGTTTTTGAATTTTCAATTTTTTTTTTTTGAAATGATTTTACAATTTTTTTAGATTTTTGTTTTTGAGTTTTTTTTTTAAATATGCATGAACTAATGCAACTAAATGAATGCAAAGGACTTAATTACAGTTTTCTGTCCTTAGTAGCTCCTAACCCAAAATTGTATAATCACACTTTGTCTTAAATCAACAAAAATATTTCTCAGCCAGGTAACGGACAGGGGTTATCGGTGCACCACGAATCACCGTAGCAATGCAACCGAAGGTTTAAGTACCTTCAGAGGAACAACCAGTATAATATTTACGAATCACCGTAATTTTTATAACTGGTTATTACTCTGCCGTAGCCTAGACACCAAGAAATAAAATCATTTAAGTAAAACAATTGTGAAGATACAATTAAGCCCTAAGTGCGCTCGTGACACCCTTAGGTCCAACGTCTAACCTTTATTATTAGTCAAATTCTACGATGAAATGCGTTTGTGGGCTAAGGAAAGGGTGATGAAATCCCTCACCTTATGTGAATTGGGGTATTGCCCTTAGAAAAGAAAAACAAGATGAGATGAATGCAAAGCAGAAATTAAACGTGAAATTACAATGCAACTAAAATGAAGTTTGTTTTTGTTTTTGGATTTTTTTGAATTTTTTTTTTATGCAAATGCAAGCAACCAACAATGCACTAGAGATGAAAGCACAATACCAGAGCGTGCAGATTATTAGCAAAAATTATTTTTTTTTCAAGCGGCGATTTTAGCAAAGCAAAGTAATTATTTTCCCTTTTGGCAAGCAATTCCTTGTAATTTTCTGCTTTGACAACCTGAAATGAAAAATAAGATATATTCAACAATTTTTATTGTTATTAATTTTTTTTGTATGTTTATCAAAGATGAAAAACAAAATAAGCCAAAAACAAAAGAATTGAAAATAAAATAAATGAAAAATGAAAATTAAACAAACTTGAACTTTTTTTTTTAATTTTTTTTTTTCCGAATTTTTTTTTTTTTTCGGAGAGGAAATTTAAAAGTAACGTTTTACTTAAAAAAAACTAGAACCAAAAGAAAAACCACAAATCAACAAAAACAAAAAACTTTCTTTTCTTTTTTATTAAAAAAAACTAAACTAATCGAGAAACTAAAACAACTAGTAAGAAAAACTAAAAGAAAGCAAAATTAACCTAAAACACTCTTTAAAAAAACCTAAATCAGGGCCCGGCCCAAACAATTCTTCAATCCACTTAAAACAAATCGAACAACTGCAAATATCATTACCACGCAACCAAAATTTTAATCAAAATTCTCAGAGGAAAAAAAAAATCGCAACCCCAAATCGAGCTTTGGAATTCTCGCGGCGTTCGATTCGAGTTAAAGGGGAGGAGTTGATTCGCGTGGAGGCGGGTTTGAATTGGAAGGGAGGATGGGTTCAGTTACGGTTGTCGATTTGAGTTCGAGGTTGGCTTTTGGATGATGGAGTTGTTTCGATGTGGAGTTCGATTGGGTGAATTCGTGGGTGATTGAAGATGATTGTGGAGTTGGCTTGCTGTGGGATGAAGGATTGGCGATTGGAGGTGAAGGTGCTGTGTTGAGTTGCGGTATCGAGGTGAGTTTGAGGCGATTTCAAGTGAATTGAGGTGGGGGGTTTCTAACTGTATGGGTATGTTTATGATCAAGATGGATAGTGGTAGAATGGCAGTTTGGGTAGCAGCTTGTGGTGATGAAGTCGAGGTGATTGGTTGATGTCGATTGTGGGTGAAGGTTGTAATTGCGGTTGTAGGCAGTGGTCAATGTGGGTAATGTGTGGTCAGCGGATGTATTGTATACACAGATTTGTATGTGCAATTGCTGGTTGGTAGACAGTAGTTGAATTTTGGATGGCAAGGAAGAGTATGTCAGGCAGTAGTGGGTGATGAAGTATTGATGGTCAGAGGGAATGCTTTGTTTGGATGGTGATGGTGATGTAGTGCAGTTTGAAGTTGATCAGGAATGAACTACGATGAAGGCTTGTGGATTGGAGGTTTGGGGATGGGTTGCGTGTAGTCAGTTATTGTAGTTGGGAAACGACGCGATTTCGCGGCGGTCTTGTTCAGGAGTGGTTGCAATTTCAGGTGATGAGGCGATTGACGTTTGGAGGTGATTTTGGATGAAGTCGCGAGGTCGGCAATGCTGAGGAGATGGGTTTTTCAAGTAGGCGGCAGTGCAGTGGTTCTCGAGTTCTGGATTTGGTTGTTGTTTTGGGTATTGTTCGATTTGGTTGTGTGTGGTGGATTGTGGTTTTGTAGTTGCTCGGTGGAAGACGCTGATGAAATTCAGTTTGAGGAGGAGCAAATGGATGTGGTTAGGCTGCGATTGCTCTGGATTGGCAATTGGATTTATGGAGGTTGTGATGAAGTGTTTTTGGTTGAGGATGGAATGTAGTGGTATTTGGTCACACCAATGCAGTTGGATGTTGGATGAAGTGAAACTGCACTGAGATGGTTGTAACTGCTTTGTGGTTTTTTCTGGAAGTTCGGGTATGATGTGGTGTATAGGGGCTGGGATGAATGGATCAGTTGTGTTAGTGGAAGTGCTTTGATGGCATGGAAGGGGGGAACAGTTTGATTGCTGTTGGCAATTATTTGCAAGGGGGAGGAGCAGTAAGGAGTTATGGGAAGGAACAGAGAACAGAAATAATGTGCACAGCAGATTATAAGATTAGTAATGTAACAATAATAAGAGTGCAACAGCAATGTAACAGTAACAGTAGCAACAATGAAAATTGTAAATGGAATCTAATTTGCAATAAAATATTTTTGTTTTCAAATTGTGTATATTCCTCTTTTTTTTTGATATGAAATGCAAATGAAGAAACAACTAGAAAACAATAAGAACACACAAACAAAAATTACAAATAAAATTCAAACAACACACAATTTTTTTTTTAATTGCACACACACACAAAAATCAAACAACAATAATTCGAAGAATAGAAAATTAAAAATCAAAACAGTTCCCCGGCAACGGCGCCAAAAACTTGTTCGTCGACGGAAATTCTATCGGTTTAGAAAACCGTCGAACGAATTTAAATTAAAAATATAACTGCAAGCGCACGGTGTACGAATGTAGCACGTGGCGAATACGGGTCGATCCGCAGGGAATTGATGATTTTAAAATTTTCTATTCAATCAAATTATACCAAAGTCGAGTGAAATTGTTTGATAGAACTAAAATGAAGCTAAACTAGAATTGAAATGTGATTAGTAAACTATTGAACTAGAGAACAATTTAGAGGCAAATCCACTCTCATATTTTTGTAAATCAACAAACACATAATTTATGATCTCTAACTTTGATATTAAGTGAAATAATCATTGCATTTATCATAAGTATGGTTTGTTTATGTTATTAGTTAACATAACTCAAACCATCAAACTATAATACAACAATTATACCACTTACAATTCTCATGAAAAAGAAGCCAAAGCAAAAACTATTTTAAGTATGATCTATTTACTATTGTAACTAGTAACATAGATCATCAAATTTCATTTTTACTTTCATTTCATAACCAAAAATTAATTAGCAAATATTGATGTAAATTGTGTTTATGTTGAGTAAGAATAGCTCATTTGCATAAGCAATATAAGCTATCAAACCCACTTGTATAAACTTACATCAAAATTCACATTCATGAAGCATAACAAAGAGATCATAAATCATAAAAAATGTTGAAATTACATAAAGTTAGAGAGCTTCATCACCCCTAAATTGAAGGGGTTTAGCTACTCATTTGTGGCATTGAAGCATCACAAGTAAGTTTCAACATTAAAGAAAAGAAAATAGAAAATAAGCAAAGAAAGCAAAAGAGATTAGCTACTAAGTACTTGCATAAATGTAAATCTAAGCTATGAACATAAGAAGAAAGAGAGCATATAAATAAACACTAACAATAAAACAAAGAAAAACATGTAGAAAAGAGAGAAGAAAGAGGCTTGGAAGCCATTTTTATTTCATAGAACATTGAGCTTACACTTTGATTTCTTAATTTCCTAAGTAAAATGAAAGAGTAGATGATGATCTTCATGTACATAAGAGGGCTATTTATACATGCATAAAACCCTAATTCTCTTTTTAGGGAGCTTCCCAAAATACCATTGAGGTGGTGTAGCCTCCAAGTAATCATTAACATTCACTAATACCCCACTTAATATGTACATGAAGCTTTAAGTCCTTTTAGCATGTGCTTAGCTTCTAATTGGAAGTTAGGTAAGTGGGTGGGGTCCTCCATGATCTTGAACTTGAATTATTTCCTCTTCATTCCTTTGTATTTTCTTGTGCATGCATGTATCTTCATATAAGCCTCTTCCATATGCATCCAAATTCCTATAAAAATAATCAAAAAATGTCCAAGTAAAAATTCTTACATTGACATATGCACAAAAATGACCGTTTTGCCCCTTAATGATGATGAAAATATGATGGTTTGGAAATAATTGAATTTTGGTTTTAAACATGTTAAAA
Source organism: Allium cepa (assembly GCA_030765085.1). Classification (NCBI taxonomy): domain Eukaryota; kingdom Viridiplantae; phylum Streptophyta; class Magnoliopsida; order Asparagales; family Amaryllidaceae; genus Allium; species Allium cepa. The sequence goes on along the minus strand of CM060945.1, from coordinate 600,148,175 downwards.
TGCCCAAATATGATGATTATTTAAATAAAAAGAGATAAAATATGGATGTAAATATATGCACAATTACGTGCACATCAAACATCACTGACAAGAATGAAATAATAGCAAAGAAATGGGGATATACCTCCCAATGCTGAATTGGGGCAACACCTGCATTATCATATATTGCGTTCTCCTTCAACCTTTCTGTTTCTATGACTCTCGATTCAGGTTTTCTTGTACCTGTTTTATTTTACAATGCCCTCACATTCTCTCTTTTAATTTACATATTAATTTACAATTAACAAAACGAATTGATATAGACTGTTAAGTTGCAGAATGCAGGCTCTTCTGGATAAATGCTAGCCGATGTCCTTAATGCTACAATATAAACAGAAGGAAACTCTGTTAGTATCTCATCGGATTTATTGGTTTGGGTATAAGAGACTTACCTTGCAAATGTTTCTGCGTCTCTCGAAGATGTACAACCTTATGGATTCAGGTTCGTCCCTGGTCAGAACTGATAGTAGAAAAAGATGCGCTGAGATTCAATGACTCCGAAGAGTTCTCACTGTAAAAAGCTCAGTTATCAAAAACTGAGTTCAAAAACATACTCTTTGGGTGGCAAGAAACTTTTCTGGTTTAGATTTGGGCCTGATCTACTTGAAGAGATAATAGATTAGCATGGATCTAATATATGCTGTCGATTCTGACGTAAAAGGCAAGAAAGTAGCTCAGATCTAGTTGAAGAAGCCCGAGATACATAAACACAATAAAAATTAGATAGTTTTCTTAGATTAAAGACTTCATCTTTTGGGTTTTATTTACTTAACTGACTCAGATCTGGGATATAAGTGATGAAGGGGTAACTAGTTTCATCTCAATGGTCAGACTGTTGCTTCGACCACATAGTAGAAGCAGATGAGTTGAGATATAATTGCGGCTGCAGAGTTATCCGAAGAGACTTACGCCTTTTTTCTCTTGTCGACATTAAAGGAAATTTTGTTCGGATGTGAATTAATGAAGTAGATGGAAGTATTGAACTGCCTTATTTGCTTGAGAGAACTCTCGAAGCTTCTGGCACTTGGGCTTTCGTAATTGTTTCAGTAGGCCTCGATCTATAACAATGTAATAAAAGAAAGGCCTGTTTTGTTTCAAGTTATGTACACTTGTGAACTTGCCTTTTGGCATTTGTACTTTGTTTTTATAGTTGCTAATAGAAAAGTTTGAACTCGATTTCCAAAAAAAGAGGTTTTGGGAAATAAGGGCTAAAAAGTTATGACTTAACTAAGATCCAAATGTATCCATACGTTTTAAAAAAAAGTGCTCATTATTCAGAAAGGCCAGGGAAGGGCATCAAATCGAAAACCCGTTTCGAATAATGATACGATGAAATGGAATTACATTTAAAGACGGTGGTTGAAGGCCAAGTATTTTCGAAAACGAAAGGATTTCCTGTAGATTGTCTCTGCACCGAGTTGCTCCAGTATAGAGTTTTCCTTATGTGATGGTGAATCCGAACGAGATCGGGGATATTCCGATTTGCAAGGACTTCATTCCTTAATTGGACAAAGTGCCTTCGGTTCCATTCAGACCCAAGATGGACTTCTATGGATGTACGTTTGTCATTACACTTTGGGATATAAAGCTAGTATATATCAAATACATTTCTGTTTGGTGGCGGAGAATTTATTCTTTAGCTTAATACCCTTCTGTAACGACCCAGAATTTCTTTCATTTGAAATTCGTATATTTAATTGATTTTAAATATTAAGAAGTAAAATTTGTAAGTCGAATAAATTTTATTTCGAATATCTAGATTTAATTGGATAATTAAATCGATAATTTAATATGTGAAATTATAGAAATAATTGGAAATAGGGTTTAATGTGATTAAAATGATTTATAAAGTTGTATTAAATCATATTGGAGTTGGAATGATGTTATAGAACTTTTAAAATTGAATTAAAAGTTAAATTAGAAATTGAATATTTTAATATTTAATTGACGAGTAAAAATAGTCATTTTTCAAACAATCTCGGATTTTGACGAAAGTAGTTTCATCAGATCCATAATGTTATATTATTATATGGTTTAAAATTTCATGTCAATCAGATTTACGGTTTGTCCGAGGCAAGCTACAATGCACCGAAATCGATTTGAGTGAATTTTAAATTTAAATAATTCGATTTGAAAACTTATCTTTCAAATTTGATCGAATTGGCTCCCGATATATATTCCATCGCATTCGGAATAGGGGTAAAACATTATGAACGCTTGGCGGCACGCTTCGTTTGGAGTTCGGAAAAATTTCGGGTGAATAGTGCCCGGAAATTTTCTATAAAAGGACCTTCATTATTTCATTTTGCACCAAAACCCTAATTAAGAAACCCTAGCCTCCACTTGATATTTCAATGGCCGAAATTTTCTTATTTTCTTCTTCAATTATCTTGCAATTCACACGTTAATTCAAGAAATCTCCAACTACAAAGTTGAAGAGCACGTCAAGATCTATATTCTCGACGGTTGTGATCGAGAATGGAGCAACGGATCGATGTAAATACGGGTTTGAACGCACGAATTTCGTGCACGATTTTCAAAACCTAGGTGAGGCTGAGTTGCACAAGATTGTGGCCGAAAGTAACTCACGTCGAGGCATTTAAATGGTCGTCTCCGATCGTCTTCAAGTTAGTCGAGCCGCATGCGATAATTTGTTGAAACCGGCTGCCATGGGTTCGGTTTCGTTCGAAACCTGGGTAGGGGAAGATGATGTGTTCGACGGCCTTGATCTAGGGTTTCGTATCGTGCAGCTATGATGAAGCAAAGGTTAAAAATATAAAAAGAAATTGAAGTTTAATTATATTACAATTCGTTCAAACTTTAAAATATTATAACTCTTTCATACTGTCCGTTTTGGACGAAACAAATTGCGTCAGGTTCGTATTGATGAATACTATGCGATGGAGCTGGATTGGAGTTGATTTGAGCTAGCGACAATTTTAAGTAAAATTAATTTTATTCAAAATAAAACATTGAAAGCGCTATTGGAATCTTGTGAGAAGTTCTCACTCAATTGAATTGTTTCGATTTAAATTTTAAATAGTTAGATTTAAAATTTGCTTGATTGTAAGCTTAAATGATAAATTTTTATCTTTTGTATTGGAATATAACCTATACGTCGTATATTAAGCGGATGTTATTTATTAAACACCTATACCGCGATATTTCACCTCGATGTGGAATTGGTATTATATATTTACTTGGAGTTGATTTTCCCGCATTATATAGCGGATGAGACCCTATTGCGCCACATAATAGCGGATAATATTTTATATAAACTCGTGTACCACGATATCACATATTGGAAGGGGAATAGTATGGTGCTAACATCTGTGGATGCAAGGAAACAGGTTGGAGGGATCCAACTGGATTCCTCACCCATATTAATTTATTTACATATATTGTGATATATTCTGTTATCATATGATATATGATGTTTTGGATGCCGTGATTGTTATATTTAGTGTTGTTGCAGCATTGGGCCTATTTTCAAAAACTAAAAGTGTTAAAGTGATGATTTCCAAATTTTAAAAGGATTTTAAAGTGATTTTTGAAAGTATAAGCATCACTAAATTTTGGAATTGATTCATTTTAAATAAATTAACATTATAATTTCAATGTTATAAAATTTATGATTTTTTGAGAAACATAGTTAAAATGCGATTTTTGAAATTTGGAGTTAATGATTTTATAAAAAATAGTTTAAATAAATATTATTGAATTTATTATAAAAGCTTTATATATATTTTATAAAATTGGATTTTTATAAATCTAAGTGATGGAATTGTAAAGGAGTTTTAAAGACGTTTTAAAATGATGTTATGGAAGAATTTTATAAAAGAACAGAATCTACGATTTGTGAAGTTATAAAATGAATGAATTTGTAAATAGAGAATTATAAGTAATTTGCTTATAATTTGGATTTTGGCGTGTAAATGGGATATGGACAGAATCTGTTAATAAAGTGCTTTTATAAATTGAAGTTGTTATGAAATATAAATGGAATTTATAACCATGGTTTATAAATACAAAAAAGACTTATTTTGATAAGTTAATTATTATAGCTTCTTATAGGAGATATATGCATGGTTTTGGACAGTGGATAATCCTTTAGATAAAATATGTAGAAATGTTGAATTTGGTTAACGAAGTATATTCACGATTTTGGACAGTGAATAATATATTAAAGAAATGTTTTGGGAAAGTGATATTTTAAATAGAATTGAAACGATTTAATGTTGTTTTAAAATGTATTAACTATCGAAACCATAGATTTCAACACTCATTGTTGAAATAGACGTTTCTGAGAAATAAGCAAAAGATGGACTATAACACTGTCGTTATAGTAAATAATTTTCGAAAGGAAATGTTTTATATAGTATTGGGATTTATATATCTATCTTAATTTCGAACACCTATACTAGTGATTTTGGGTTGTCGTAACGATGTTTTTACGCAACATTCGTTTTGACTTAAATAAATGTGTTTAAGAAAACATTTTCCTTAAAAGAATAAAATATATACTTATTCGTGTTTTAAGTATATTGAATATTTTCTAAGTATTGAAAATAAATAGATTTGTGAAGTACTTATTGTTAAATGAGTATTTGGAAATGTTTTCCAATGTAGGAATTGAAATGGTTTAGAGAATATATCTTTTTAAAGATAAATTGAAGTGAATATTTGGCAAGTTAATTAATTTATGGAAGATTAATAAAAAGGGCCGATTAATTAAGTTATGGTGCTGGATATTTGTTTGTTGGCCTTGATAGTTAAATAACCAACTATCAATATTTACCTTTAAATGGGTATTTGTTGTGATTTGCTTGAATTTGAATGCTACGCTTATTTTAAAATAAGCGCTCCTTATTCGGTTTAACTGGGAGAGGACGTTCGGTCATAAATCCCATTCTGAATATTGATACGTCGTTTATGGATAGCATTTGAGGACCGGTGGTGAAGACCGGGTATTTGCGTGAACGATAGGATGACCTATCGATCGTCTCTGCACTGAGTTGCTCCGGTATAGTGATTCCCTAAGTGATGGGAAGTCCGATCAAGATTGTGAATACCCGGATTACAAGGGCTTCTTTGGAAGTGCCTTCGGTTCTGTTCGAACCCAGAACAGATTTGTATGGATGGTAATGTCTGACATTACATTTTGAGATATAAAGCAGATTTCTTTCAAATACATTCCTGTTGGTAGCGGAGAATTTATTCTCTTAGCTTAACACCCTCCTCTGAGACCTACGAGCTCAGAGGTTATGTAGTTGAAGGTTATCACCGATATATTCCCAATTTGGTAATGGGGCATGCTGAGTGCTGCTGATCATTTGTTGATCAAAGCATGGCTTTTGCGAAAAGTGTAGCTTTGTGGACGAGACTTCGTCGAACCTCACAACCTGGTAATGGTCGAAAGTGGAAAGATGCAGCAAGATTTCAAGGGTAGCTTCCCTAGGTATGGCCATTCCTTCTGGAAAAAGGGTGGCATCTTGGTATGGAGCCTGGATACTTACTCATGTGGACACTATATTTTATTACTTTGTGATGTTGTTGATTTAGAGAGCTCTCGTATAAAGGTCCAAGAGGACCGGGGGTGGCATATCTGGGGTTTTATTCCTCGGGAAGGGGGTAGCTGGCCTTGTTGTAACAACCCAGGAATTCGTAGAAATTAATTATCGTCATTAAACGATTTGTGGTGATAACTAATTGCTGTTAGGATTTCATCGGGTCGAAATTCTTTAAATAATTTGTTAAGGAAATACGGGCTTTAAATTTTTATTGACCCGTTCCCTTTTATTTTGATTGGTCTTGTATCCTTTAATTGAGATAATGGCGTACCCGTTCCCCTTTTTTTAATTCTCATTCATTTCCACACAACCCTAATCGAAAACGAGCTAAAGAAAATTGATAAAAATGGCGGCTTCATTTCGTTGCTCGCTCGTCTTCCCTCGGTTGCTCTGGCTTCGCTCAATTTCTGGTGTGCTCGGCTTCTTCTAAATTCGTCGACAAGGTGAGTAATTTATACTCACATCTTGCTCAATCTCAGTTAGTAGGGTTTAAATATTGTGATTTCGTGATTACTTGGGTTGTTTGGGTTTTGATTTCTGATTTGTGCTCGTCTTTTCTTCAGATCGAGGTGACTGACTTTTCACTCACATCTCGATTCATGATTGGTTTAACGTTGCATTTATGTGGTTTTATCTCTTTATTGATTCTTTCTTGACTTCGGTCGCTAACTGCTGACTTGGATTCTCGGTTGTTTTTGACTCACTGATTTTGTGAAACCTGTTATTTTGATTACATTAAAAATGTGATTTTTGTCACTCTGGCATTGATTTCTGATTTGAAACATGTGAGGGCTATTTAACTGGTTCATTGCAGTTGATTTGAACTGCATTTTCTGTTGGCATCGGCTTGACTTTGATTTGTTATTACATAACTTTGTCACGATCATACTGTATCATACTTGACTTTGAATTGTTAATTACTGCTTTGAGACACGGTTGCATACATGTTATATTTTGGTTTAGCTCGGTGACATTGTTCCTTGTTATCATGTTGCATTGCATTTTATATTGAACTGCAGTTGTTTACTCGTTAAGCACTGCTTTGATTTGTATTTGGTGTTGAAGTCGTTTTGGCTTGTTTCGCTGTCCACTTGATATTCACCGGTTGCATGGCCCTGTGTCTTCACTTGGCTTCGACCTTGGTTATTCTGATGCTTCTAGTTTCAATGAATCTTTATTGACTTGCATATTTGGGTCTGAACCGATGCATTTTATTTTCCTGTGGCCTTGATTACACTATCTTCACATTTAAAAACAGTGTATGTATACTTGTGTCAGTACTAGTATATGCATTCATTTTAGTACTGTGTATTTGACAGCCTCGTACCTTGGTGACAATTGCTGTTTTGATTTTCATGTAGTATTTGGGTTTCATGATACAATGGGGTAGTGTTGTGAATTCATCGGTCTTTCATTATTGCGCAGACCGACCTTGTTGGATTTCTTGGTATTACTGTTGCATTGGCATCACTGCAGCATTATACAGTAGCCTTGCATATGCACATGCATATGCCATTTTGCTTGAGTCTGGGTCCATTTTGAGCTTGAGATGTTTTGTTGGACTCTTTCCCACTGTTCACTGCATGTGTATATCGTTACATGTATGCTGAGTACTTCATGCTTTTGTTCTCGAGTCATCATGTAAGCTTGTCCTAGGCTTTATCTTGATTTTGCAGTTTGACGCAACGGATTAATCAAAACAAACTTCAATCGGTGAAAGTAGCGATCGATGGAATGAAGATACAGAAATGCCCAAATTCGTTGATCCGAAGATACCGAATTCTAGCTATCTCAAACACGTTGATAGCGCACTATACCATGTTCAAAGATCTACGATTCTTCGTACGTTGATCTAGCGCACTAGATTCCGTGAATCGGCTTCAACAAACGTTGATTCGAGCGCACTCGAATGACGTAAGTGGAGATAGGAGATTACACACAACTACCAATTGGAGAAGAAAGCTCAAACCAAACAACAATAAATTTTATTTCAAAATCAATCACCCAAAAATGTACAACACATGCCCTATTTATAGCTTGTCACAACCGGCCCCCCTTAAGTCGTATACGACTTACGACTCATCTTGGGTCGGCAACGACCTATGACTCACGACTCAAAAACACACAGCTTGAAACCCTGCGCCTGAACAAACTTCACGACTCATCAGCTACCATGACTCACGACTTATCATAACAAATGACTCAGAACATGTACAGACTCAATTATAGTACACGACTCAAGAAAACAAACAGTTTACAACACCCTGTCACGACTTACGACTCATCACACAACGACTCATCACTTAGGTCGTATCCCGTCCCCGACTTATGGCCTTCAATTAATGGAATTCCCTTTTGCTTCTTGATGAGTCGTGGACGACTCATAGCCATGTAGTTAGGTCGTGTACGACTCATCAATCCAGAACTATTGAAACTCCCATTGAGTCGTAACTCGTGCCCTTCCTCTGACTCAAGATCTTTACTTGCTGAAACTTTATCCTTCTTCATGTTAAGTCGTAAACGACTTATGGATGAACCATTGAGTCGTGTGCGACTCATCAAGCACGAGCGACTTAAGCTGTTAAGAGTCGCCACTTTCCCATATGACTCCTTCACCTGAGTCGTGCGCGTCTTACGGGTTAAACCCGAAACTCTTTTAGATCGTACTACATCATCCTCCCCTAGTTGAGAAAAATTCGACCTCGAATTTGTAAATTCTTCCTCAACAATCTCACCTCCCTGATATGGAATTAAATGTTTGACGTTAAAAACATCAGAAGTATAAACATCATCTGGTAGCTTTAATCGATAAGCATTCTCATTGATTTTCTTCAAAACTTCAAGTGGACCAATTTTTCTGGCTTTCAGCTTATTATAAGCACCCACTGGAAAACGATCCTTCGTCAACACAGCATACACCAAATCACCTTCCTTAAATTCAACACTCCGTCGTTTCAAATCAGCAGCCTGCTTATACTTCTCATTTGACTTTTCTAATCGTTCTTGAACGATCTTATGACATTCGGTTAATTCTTCAACAAAATCAACAGCCCGTTTAACTGTCCCCTTCGGTTGTGGTACCACCGCTAAATCCAACGGTCCCCTGGGTAAATTTGAATATACAATCTGAAATGGACTGAATCCCGTGCTACGATTCATTGCATGATTGTGTGCAAACTCGGCTTGGCATAACTTCATGTCCCAACTCTTCAGATTGTCCTTCACAAGACATCGCAACAAATTCCCCAACGATCGGTTAACAAATTTGGTCTGTCCATCCGTTTGTGGATGATAAGCACTGCCGAACTTCAACTTCGTTCCCACCATCTTCCACAAACTAAGCCAAAAATGACTCAAAAATCTGGTATCCCTGTCAGAAACAATAGATTCTGGCAACCCATGTAAGCGATAGACTTCCTTAAAGAACAACTGTGCAACCCGAACAGCATCCGCCATTTTCTTGCAAGCAATAAAATGTGCCATCTTCGAAAATCTGTCTACTACAACAAATATCGAATCATTTCCCTTTTGAGTTCTAGGCAAGCCCAAAACGAAATCCATGCTGATATCAACCCATGGCTTAGACGGTACAGGTAATGGCAAATACAACCCTGCATTCGTCGCTGTTCCCTTTGAAACCTGGCAAATATGGCATCTCTCCACAAATCTTTCGACTTTTTTCGTCATCGACGGCCAAAAGTAAGATTGAGAAATCAACTGCAATGTACGATCTCTACCCACATGGCCTTCTTCATGCAACTCCTTGATAATTTTCATTCTCAAACTGCTCTCAGGAATACATAACCGATTTCCATTAAACAAAAATCCATCAATCATCATAAATTCATCAGTACTCCCATCCTTCACTTTCTCAACATATTTCACAAAGTAAGGATCTTCTTCAATCCTTTCTGGCAGTAATTCAAACCCCGTCACTCCAATCTTCAATGTTGTTAACAAATGACTCCTTCTACTCAAAGCATCAGCTACCCGATTCGTCACCCCAGATTTGTGCTTAACAACAAAGGTAAACTGCTGTAAATACGCGATCCCTGACGCATGTCGCGCTGAAATCTTGTCCTGCCCCTGCAAATGCTTCAACGCCTCATGATCAGTGTACAGAACAAACTCCTTCTGAAATAGATAATGTCTCCAATGTTTAATCGTTTGCACAACAGCATAGAATTCAACGTCATATGTACTGTATCTCATCTTTGCCCCTGACAACTTCTCACTGAAATATGCAACGGGTTTCCCATTCTGACTCAAGACTCCTCCAATTCCCACCTTCGACGCATCAGTGTGCAATTCAAACAACAACTGAAAATTCGGTAAAACAAGAATTGGTGCTGTCGTCAATAGTTCCTTGATCTTCTCAAAAGCAACTCCCGCTTCCTCTGACCATACAAACTGTTTTCCTTTCATGCAATCGGTAACTGGTGCCATCACGCTACTGAAGTGTGGAATGAACCTTCGGTAGAATGATGCCAATCCATGAAAACTTCTAACTTCAGTGATAGTTCTCGGCTGTGGCCAATTTCTGACTGCTTCCACTTTATTCTGGTCTACTTGAATTCCTTCCTCCGAAACAACATACCCCAGAAATAAAACACTTCTTGTCATAAACACACATTTCTTCGTAGCAGCATAAAATTGTTCTTCACGAAGTATAATCAACACTTCCCTCAAATGTAGAACATGCTTCTCCATACTCCTGCTATATATCAGAATATCATCGAAATAAACCACCACGAACTTCCCAATGAATGGTCTAAAGATTTGATTCATCACCCGCATGAATGTACTAGGTGCATTTGACAAACCAAATGGCATAACCAACCATTCGTATAACCCCTCTCTTGTCTTGAAAGCTGTCTTCCATTCGTCACCTGGTCTAATTCGAATCTGGTGATAACCACTCTTCAAATCAATCTTCGAAAATATAGTTGCCCCACTCAACTGGTCTAACAAATCATCCAACCTCGGCATAGGAAATCTATAGCGGACAGTAATCTTGTTCAAAGCTCTACTATCTGTGCACATCCGCCATGTTCCATCCTTCTTCGGCACCAACAGAGCTGGTACTGCACAAGCACTCAAGCTTTCCTGAACACGTCCCTGCTCAAGTAATTCTTCCACCTGCCTTCTCAACTCTTCATGTTCCTTCGGACTCATTCGATAATGTGGTCGATGTGGTAACACTGCTCCTGGAACAAGATCGATTTGATGTTGGATGTCTCTCAGTGGCGGTAACTCCTTAGGCAACTCCTCTGGAAATACATCTTCAAATTCTTTCAAAACTGGCTTTGCTTCTTCAGGAATTTTAACCTCTTCATGACTCTCTTGCCCAATCAACAAATAGACTTCAGGCTCCTCTTCAACTTTCTTAACAAACCCCTTCAAAGTCAACAGAGTTTTCAATTCCTCAATCTCCTCTAGCTTGCTCTCCTTCTGTTGTTGCTTCTTGGGAACCAAAGTGATTTTAGTACCCTCGAACATGAAACTGTAACTATTGGCACGACCATCGTGTTGTACTGCTCTATCAAACTGCCATGGTCTGCCCAACAACAGATGACACACATCCATGTCTACAACATCACACCAAATTTCATCTTTGTACTTCTTCCCAATAGAAAAATTAACACAAGCCCTTCGACACACCTTCACTTCACCACCCTTCCTCAACCATGCTAACTTGTACGGTTTAGGATGTTTCTCAGTTTTCAAGTTCAATTTCTTCACAGCCTCTGTAGAAATAATATTATCACAACTTCCAGCATCAATAACGAACTTGCAAACTTTCCCCAGAATAGTGCATGTCGACTGAAAAATATTGCTTCTCAACCAACTACAATCCTCCTCTTGCTTTGGTGTAAGACATGACCTCCTCATCATAAGATTACAACCTTCATCTCTAGACAATTCTTCTTCCTCCTCAACATAAGGTGTATTTGAACATTCTGCCTTCTTATCATCATCCTCCTCAACTTCTGCAACCATTGCTCTCTTCTTCGGCTTCGGACATTCATTGCTTTTATGACCCAACTCCAGACAATTATAACATTTGAAACCACTGCCAACCTTCGCCTTCTCAGCCTCCTTCACCACTGGCTTATTGATAGGTTTAGGAACATTAGAACTTCCACTAACACCCCTTGCTTGATTATTGGAATTAGTAAACACACCGCCTCCACGCCTTCCTTGCTTCTCCCAAGCCAACGCTTTCTGATGTGCCTCCGCAACTGATCTAGGATCGAACATATTAACCATATCCTGGATCTGCATTCTCAATCCCCCAATGAATCTAGCAGTTAGCTGTTCTTCCGTTTCCATAATATCATTCCTGGCAATGAGTTGGTAAAATTCATCAGCATAATCACTAACAGTTCGTCCCTTGCCTCAGATTCTGCAACCTCTGGTACATAAGTGATTGATAGTTGTAAGGTAAGAAAGTAGATCGCATCAATTTCTTCATCTTCTCCCAAGATTCTATCTTTGACTTCCCCATTCTCTCCCTGGTAAGTTTAGTTTGCTGCCACCATGCCAAAGCTCTCCCCCTCAACCTAGTAGCAACCAACTTTACTCTCCTATGCTCAGGAACCTCCTTGAAATTAAAGATCTCCTCAACATTGGATACCCAATCAAGAAATTCTTCAGCGACCATTCCTCCTTTAAACTCTGGAATTTCCGTCTTCATCCCCGATTCCCAACGACGATCATCTTCAACATCCCGGTAAGAATTTCGAATTTGATCTCGATCTCGATAATGATTACTTGCTCTATCACCCTCTTCATCAAAATCAAAAGTACGCCTACATCGATCTCGACCATTATCATCCCTCCGTTCATGCATGCTTCTTTGACTATGTCTCTCTTCCTCTCTATATGCTTCATTGTCAAATTCACGTCGACTTCTTCTCTCTTCATGTGCATAGTCATGATGATCTCTTTGTGATGAAATTGATGTTTCTCTTCTATCTCTACAAGAATGTGGTGATACCCTCCTCGCTTCCGTAACCGATGGCGAAACTCTGTTTCCTCCATGGTTCGAGTTTGGTGATCTCCTCCTTTGATTCAAATCATTCATCAATTTCTCCAATTTCCCAATGCCTTCATCAAACTTTTCATTAATACGTTGTTCCATAAGCTCGGCTTCCTCTCTTCGATACAACGCTTCAACATTTTGATGACGGTTAGCTCTCCTAGGCGGAATGATTCAAACAATATAGAACTTCAAGTCACGGCTTCAAACTTCAAAACCCTTCACTAGGCTCGGCTACTTTCCAAGTATACACGGCCTAACTTCAAATTCAAACACTTCTCCAAATCTAGATCCAAAATGAGATGGATCAAAATCTTCGAACTTGTTGCCACTTCAAGATGAACACAACGAACACCAACTTCAAACTTCAACTTCAAATACTTGGCTCCAACACTCAACTTAGCTATGATTGGCTAAGTATGGCTCTGATACCAAAACTGACGCAGCGGATTAATCAAAACAAACTTCAATCGGTGAAAGTAGCGATCGATGGAATGAAGATACCGAAATGCCCAAATTCGTTGATCCGAAGATACCGAATTCTAGCCATCTCAAACACGTTGATAGCGCACTATACCGTGTTCAAAGATCTACGATTCTTCGTACGTTGATCAAGCGCACTAGATTCCATGAATCGGCTTCAACAAACGTGGATTCGAGCGCACTCGAATGACGTAAGTGGAGATAGGAGATTACACTCAACTACCAATTGGAGAAGAAAGCTCAAAGCAATCAACAAGAAATTTTATTTCAAAATCAATCACCCAAAAATGTACAACACATGCCCTATTTATAGCTTGTCACAACCGGCCCCCCCTTAAGTCGTATACGACTTACGACTCATCCTGGGTCGGCAACGACCTATGACTCACGACTCAAAAACACACAGCTTGAAACCCTGCGCCTGAACAAACTTCACGACTCATCAGCTACCATGACTCACGACTTATCATAACAAATGACTCAGAACATGTACAGACTCAATTATAGTACACGACTCAAGAAAACAAACAGTTTACAACACCCTGTCACGACTTACGACTCATCACACAACGACTCATCACTTAGGTCGTATCCCGTCCCCGACTTATGGCCTTCAATTAATGGAATTCCCTTTTGCTTCTTGATGAGTCGTGGACGACTCATAGCCATGTAGTTAGGTCGTGTACGACTCATCAATCCAGAACTATTGAAACTCCCATTGAGTCGTAACTCGTGCCCTTCCTCTGACTCAAGATCTTTACTTGCTGAAACTTTATCCTTCTTCATGTTAAGTCGTAAACGACTTATGGATGAACCATTGAGTCGTGTGCGACTCATCAAGCACGAGCGACTTAAGCTGTTAAGAGTCGCCACTTTCCCATATGACTCCTTCACCTGAGTCGTGTGCGTCTTACGGGTTAAACCCGAAACTCTTTTAGATCGTACTACATCACAGTTTGTCTACACTTTTATGTGTATGTGCTAGCCTTCACTTGATATTTGCTGCACTATAGTTGTTAATGCTAAAATTTGAACGCTAACACCCCGGTGTGTAAAGTGTAGTTGTGAAAGCACCACTCGATGATTCGGGAACAGAGTATAAGTAGAAAACTACAGAAAAAGCAGTAAACAACAGCAGTTTTATAGTGGTTCGTCTTATGATCAAGCCTACGTCCACTTCAATTCCTTTTATTGCTAACTGAATTACAACTTATTACAATCTCTTTTAATTACAATCCAACTCAATTAAAAAAGACAAGTAGTTAGATAGGACTTCAATGCCGCAGAGTTCTTTGAATCCATGATTGGATACGTCGAATCTTTGTGCGAAGTTTGGTATAAAATGTCTTGCGTGAGTTTGAAGTGATGGAATTTAGATTGTCTTGAAGATAGTAGAGCCTTGATGTCACGAAGAGAATGATCCAAAAGTCCCCTGAATGTTGGAGATGGCCATGTACTTATAGGCGAATTTCTGGGCTGAATTGTTGCCGAAGTCATAGGTCGTGACCGACTCAGGATGAGTCGTAAGTCGTGACCGACTTAAATATCACGAGTCAGCAGGCAGCGACATAAGTGAAGTGGCATTGAGTTTGCTTATTGTTTGCTTAGGTCGCCAGCGACTTATAATAGGTCATTAGACATCTTAAGTTACTTGAGTCGTTGGAAAACTTAGGTCGGTCTGCCTCATGAGTTGTTAACTCCATGAGTCGTTAACCCGTTGAGTCGTCCGGCACCTTTAAGTCGCTAAGGTTATAACCCGGTGAGTCGCTGTCCCTCCTGAGTCGTTGAGTCGTAACCCTTCAAGGCCGTTGAGTCGGTAACTCCTTAAGGCTGTTGAGTCGGGCTATTCTCTTAAGCCGCTAAGGTTACTAAGTCGTTAACCTGTTGAGTCGTAACTAGATAGGTCGTTGATTCGGTCCATATGTTAGGTCGGTAATCAGTTGAGTCGGTAACTATTGTGAGTCGTGAGCCTTTCTTGATTCGCTTGAGCAGAGGGGTTAACAATTGCCCCTCGAAGTACACGCTTAAGTCATGAGTCGTGTTCTTTGACCCAGTGCCTGAGTCTTAAACGACTCAAAGAGACTCATGACTCATTAGTCCTTCCATCTTCCCCCCTGCATCGTATATGAGCCGTTGACTCGGTCCTTCCACCTCACTTTATTGCTTATCTGTTTTATTTGATCCTGCCATTAACGATCCTTCGAGTTTCAAGAGACGCATCCAAGCTAATCAGTCATCAACTCATCTTTACCTTTTTATTGCGTAAGTGAATTCACTTTTGTGTCGTGTTCCATTGCGAGCCATGTTTTTGATCGATTTGCAACTGCCATTAATCATATTGTTGGTATCGTTCGTGAATCATAGTAGTGCATCAGATTCGTCACACGCTTGAAGCGATTCGAATTGGTTTTTTGGGTGATTTCCGATGATGTGAGGAGAAGATAAGGAATTACAGTGTCTTGAATTAGCTGGTCTGTGGGTTTGGAGGAGATGAGAATGTTCTTAGCGGGTTAATGGGTTAATGGGTTAGAATGGAGTTAACTGGTTGTGGAGACGACCTAAAATTCTCACGATATAGTTGGTTTTTGGATCTACCGACTTAGGAAGGTCTTGCAATCTCATCCGTCCATGACCTAATTTTTGGGTCGTGTCGACTTCCTGATGATTTAGGACTTAGGTCGAACGAGCGACTCAACCCTTTAGATCCTTACCACAACTTATGCTTTAGACCGTGAACGCCTCAAGCCATAAGTCGTGAACGACTCAGCACTTAGGCTATTTTCCATACCGAGTTGCTTCTTGGGGCTTAACCCCTGACCGACTCAAGTAGATGGGACCTAGGCCTTGAGTCGTTGGCGAGTCAGGACTTGTGTGAATTTTGTTCGTGCTTTGAACCGTTGCATGGACTTTGAACTGTTGAACTTTATTGCATTCATTCACAGGTTGCTTTAACTTGCAAGCTAACAATCTGTCCAATACAACATTTACAGAAAATTGGGACGAATATACTGCCATCGACTGCCCACATCAAATGACAGATTAGTTAATAACAGATAGTTAACTTAAATAAATTGTGTGAACGAAGTGCTTTCAACTCATCAATTTCAAGTAAAATATTAAAGCAACACTGAAATAGTCAATTGAAACTGACCAGCCTGTACTAATATTATGCTTGAACTTTACATTAACAAGTTCTGAAATTTTGTAATCGATCAATCATCGACTAGCTTAATTCCAGTCATATTTACTTGCTATTTTTATTAGTTTTGCACGACACTTCACACTTTTAGGAAACGTGCACCTTCACATTTGAATGTCCAGTTGCTTGTGTAGAATGACTTCTCAGGAAGAAGATACAACGGTTCAGACTGGAGAGGCAACTGTTATTCCGGCTCCACTGGTCAATCCTCCCGAAAGAGCCTCTTCTACTTTATCGTACGGAGTTTTTCGCCAATTGTGCGCTCAGTTTGGCATTGCTGAATCAGATGCCATTCTTCCCGAGAGAAGTAATACTGCTGGCATAGCATCCCCTGGCTTTGTAACGGTCAATCGACAAATGTGCCTGAGTGGGGGCGTTCCTCCTTTCAATGACTTCTTCCAACAACTTCTTCGCCATCTGGCCATCGCCCCATCCCAATTACACCCCAATGGTTATGCCATTTTAATGGGGTTGTGTGTACTGTTTAGGAGGACGCTTGATCGATTCCCAAGTTTTGACGAGATTTGCTTCCTATGCTCTTTCACCAGGACTAAAGATCACCCCTCTATTACTGTCGTGAGAAGTGCCCGAAATCGTAAATTGATCATCGGTCTTCCTGACAGCGCTCATGGGTTTTTGACTCAATTTTTCTATGTCCGCTGTCCCCCGGGGTTTTACACTGTATGGAGGGAAGGAAGTAAGCGTAACCATTCTTACTATGTTTGTTACCCGACTTTTGTGAGACTGAATTGTTAAGTGTTAACTCCGCTTCTCTTTTTTTACTTTCAGCGCTCCCCCCTCATTCTAGGGATCCCAGTCATAAGCCAACTTTCGAAAGGCTCAAGGCCGTGCCAGTTGAGGAGAGAGACATTCAATTTCTGTTGAAAGACGAGTTTTTGCATCAGTACGGACTTCTGCATATTTCTCGTTCTACTCACCCCTGCGAGGTTCCAGACTCCCTACCTAAAGCATCAGATGCCCCGATTTCTACATACACATCCATACCAAAGGAACTGCTCCCGAGGCTTCTCTAGTGAAGTGCTTCACTTCTGCTGATGTTGCGGGGCCATCTGTCGAACTTGCCCTGGTTATTGAGGAAGAAGACCCTCAGGGATCTCCCCGACATTCACAGAAATCTGGCGAAGAAGCCGAGAAAACTAGCCTTGTCAAGCAGAGCAGGGACGATACTTTCGAAGGGCTGAGCGACCTTTTTGCCACCTCGCAAGAGATCTTTAAAGATGATCCTATCACTACCGGGGTTTCTTCTTCAGTAGTCGAAGCAAATTCTATCCTGCAACAGACTCCGTCAACTCAAGAGTTGACGCTAACTATTACACCCACAACTACTCCTCAATTAAAGAGTGGTTCGTAGTTTGATGCGCGTAGTTTGCACATCACACACACATAGAATTTTTTCGGCACTTTTATGCTTTTGACTTTTTGTACTTTGAAGAATTCTAAAATTTAGCTCTTTTTTATTTCAGATCCTCCGATGGGGCGCAGCGGATCCTAGACGATGATTTTCAGCGCTACGGGAGGCGTAGCCAATATGATTATAGGTGTTACCTCCCTTCTTACAGAGAATCTGATGAGGAAAGAGCCGCCCGAAAGGCTCAAGAGAAGAGGGCTCAAGAGGAGCATTATGAAAGAAGAGAGAGGGAGGAGTGCCACGATTCTTCGCAGAGAGGCGACGATTCTCATAAAAGAAAATCCCATGATGACAGAGGAAAAAGTCATATGGTTGAAGATTCGAGCAAGCGAGCCCGACATGGTGAGAAGCACACCTCTACAACTCCTGAAAAGGTTTCTGCCCCCGCCTCGCCTGACATTCCTTCCGGCTCTCCCGCTCTCGGGAAGACGGACATCCAAACAATAATTAGCAGACCCAAATTCCAAGTTGGACCGGGCCCGGCCACTTTGCAAAGTCGGTTACCACAGTGGTGTCTAAAGGGAGTGAGGTTCGACCTTGACTTGGTTCCTATTGGCAAGTTTGCCATGTTACGAAATGTCGACGCCGTCAAGCTTGATATTGAGAGGATGTCAAACTGGCAAAAACTTGTCGACGAGCTTCAAAGGGTTAATCGCACAAACATAGAGGCCATGCTCACTATGGAAAATGATAAAGCCAAATGGCAAAAGGTTCTTGAGCAACATGACACTGAAATGAGGAGCATTGCTTCTTACAACGAAGAGCTTGAAGCAAAAGTTGCGGAGCCGAAACAAGAGCTAGCTGCTTCCTCTACTTCTTATTCTCAAAAAGAAGAAGTGCTCCTAAAACAAGTGAGAGACGCTCATGCCAGCCAAAGAGATGCCGAAGACAGGCTTGAAGTGCGAAAAAGAATTAGTGAGGGCTATGTTGCCGACATTGAAGAGCTTCGGAAGAAAAACAGCTCCCAAGAGGCGGAGATTCAAATGCTTAAGTTTCAACTTTCTAAAGCTGAAATGGAGTGTGATGAGGCCGTTGCCGGCAAAATTGCAGCTGAAGAATCTCACGAGGAAACGAGGACCAACATCAGCTCAACGTTATTTGATTTCTACCTGCATAGCATCTTGGGGCGCGGTAGCCTCGCCTTTCTAGGCCCTAAGTATGAAATTAATCTGGCTGAAGTTTGGGAGGCCGCACTCGATATGCTTGGTGGTAACGACGCTGGCTATGCTGAGTCAGCTCTTGAGGAGCATTATCTTGATGATGATGCTCGTGCCGCTCTCGCCAAGGGGAGAGAACAGCTTGCGAAATTAAGGGCCGAGACAGCGGCGGGAGAATATTCAGGAAAAATCATCTCAACTGCTCCAATTCAACCTTCTCCTTCAGCCGAAATTGACATTACCGGTTCTAGTTTTCATACACCGATTCCTACTAAAGTTGATACCGGAGCTGCAATCACGCAAGCTGTTCATTGGCCACAAGAAAGTGCTGAAGCTGTAGACTACGAAATTGATGTGATACCACCAACTTCTCCAGGTAACCCTAATAATGCTCAGATGGACAACTTGCCAATTATCTACGGATTTGACGAGATTCTTGATTATTTCTTGAATCTCGACGAGCCGTTGTCTCCTCTTTTTGCGGGAAATACTGACACTTTTATCTTTTCCTTTGTAGAGAAAGCACCGAGCACCATTCAAACTTTTCCACCTCCAGTTATTGTTCCTCTGCCTTCCCCAATCGCTCCTACTCCTCATCTGGGATCACAGGAAGAAATAATAGGTGCCCTTCGGGGCTTGGATGACCCAGCTGCTTCACAAGAGCAAAAAGACGAAGGACTTGAGGGAGGTGAGATATCTCCGGAGCGGACTCCTTCTGATGACATAATTTTGTCTAAACTTGTTACTCCAGGAAGTGAATCTTCTTCAAAGAGAAGAAAGAAGCACGAAACATCAAAGAGGAGGGGGAAGAGCATTATTGCTGCTGAAGAGGAACCGGAAGTTGAACCATTTGTGCCTCCCTCTCCTTCTTCCCTCATGCCTATAGATCGACCCGAAAAGCTACCCATCCCGCCGGGTAAAGGGTCCAAAGGTGGCAAGAGGAAGTGAAGATTCTAGTTTTTAGCTTTCTGTTTTTTGCTTGTACTGGTCGAGGATTGTGCGGGTACCGGCCCCCGCTTTCTTTATTTCGAAACTTGTATCTGCAATATAATTGAATAAAATGATCCTTTGTTGGTACAAACTCTTGTTTGAATTTGAGAATGCATTTATTATTCATTTTTATACAAGTTTATTTGTACGATATTACAGTGAGCTTGTGGTATATTGTTTTGAGCGTAATTTCGCTAATGTAGTTATACCATGTTGTCCCTATACCATGAGCATGTTCCAATATTTTACATTTTGAGGGGACTTGTACTTTTATTTTCTAGAGAATAATTATTCCATACTTGGAGGAATATTATTTCGTTAAAAAGTACAACTTTCTCCATACAAGTTTTTACGCTTCAACCTTCGAAGATACCACTTTTTCTTTTGTGAAAATACACATTTTATCAAGTGAATTCTTCTATGTGGTAAAGCGGGCCTCTGAAGGGTACTTTAATTTCTTTTTTAAGGAAGAGTATTTTCCAGAATAGGTGAATTATTCTTCCTTTGAAAGTTGGAGTGTGCCTTTGATGAGGGCTTCTTCACGTTTCAACACTTGGAAGTTTTATTTCAATCTCGGTGAAACGTGTGCCTCTGAGTAGGGCCTTTGCCTGGAAGTTTGGGGTTTCTTTCTCTCGGTTGGATGGATTCACGGGAGCTTATCAATCGATCATTCCGCAACTTTGTATTGAGAAAGATCTCTCTTTTTCTGGTTAGGCCCGCTCGAGGTTTTTGACTTGGACTCTAAAGAGTAGCATTGGACCCTGAAGAGTAGCGTTAGACTTTGAAGAGTAGCATTGGGTCTTCGAAGAGAAGCATTTGGACTCTGAAGAGTAGCGTTGGACTCTGAAGAGTAGTTTGAACTCTAAAGAGTGGCATTGGGTCTCCGAAGAGAAGCATTTGGACTCTGAAGAGTAGCGTTGGACTCTGAAGAGTAGTTTGAACTCTAAAGAGTGGCATTGGGTCTCCGAAGAGAAGCATTTGGACTCTGAAGAGTAGCGTTGGACTCTGAAGAGTAGTTTGAACTCTAAAGAGTGGCATTGGGTCTCCGAAGAGAAGCATTTGGACTCTGAAGAGTAGCGTTGGACTCTGAAGAGTAGTTTGAACTCTAAAGAGTGGCATTGGGTCTCCGAAGAGAAGCATTTGGACTCTGAAGAGTAGCGTTGGACTCTATGATTTGTAGGAATCGCTTCGCTTTGTGATGTGTTGGATGAGCAAGCATTATTCCGATAACCTGCAATACTAAATCGAGATTTTTAGTAATATTTTCTTATTGAAATGATACAGGCATTTTAACGGCATCAAAGAATACAAGATTTATAATTGCTCATTACTGATTCACATCACATTTGCAGTGGTTAATAGCACAAGAATTATCCATTCATCATCATTTTACAAAGTTAAGCAACACTATTAAGTAAAATATGGGTGTAAATGAATGTCATCCCATGATTTTACGATTCACGTGTCAGTCAATGACCAGCTTCTCGGATTCTTGCTCCGTAGTTCTGTTGCTTGAACCAGGTCGGTAAGGAGGACACGGTTGCCCCTGAGCGGACGAGGTTGGGTCAATTTTGTCTTTCTTCACATATTGTTGAAGTTTATTCTGTTTTAGCAATTCTTCAATCACACTTTTTAACTGGCGACATTGATCAGTATCGTGACCAGGTTGGTTGTGAAATTGATAGAATTTCCCATTTTGCACTGCCCCTCTTCCCATCTCAGGTGGTTTAGGGTACTTGATAACATCCTTTGTTGCCAAGAAGATTCTTTCTGGTGTATCAGCTAAGGGGGTGAAGTCTGAAGGATTAAAACGTCGAGGTTTCTTCTTGTTTCCCTGCTTCTTTCCTTCATCACTTTCCCTTGTCTGGTTCCCAAATCCTCTCTTGTTAGAGAAGACATCGTTATTCTTAATTTCGGCCACCACTGCTTTTTCTGACATCGAGAGATTTTCTAGGCGTATGAATTCGTCGGCCTTTTTATAAAACTTTTCGAGTGAGTTTGGTTCCTTCATTTTAAGCCACATCCCGAATTCACTTGACTTATCGATGGCCCGCTTTAAGTACGTGAGGATCATTCGGGGCTCTGCGTTGTCTACCTCGGCTAAAGCTATATTAAAACTGTTCAAAAAAGACTTGATGGGCTCTCCGGGCGATTGTTCTATACTAGACAGTGACATTATATCTTTTGCCTTTGACGCGTAAAACCTGAATTGTTCTTTAAATTTTCGGGTTAAATCGGAGAATTGGTCTATGGATCGAACCAGTAGCTTGGTGAACCAAAGTAAAGCCACCCCTTCTAAATATACTGGAAAATATCGGCATTTAATCTCATCCGATGCTCGTGCCCCAGTCATATGCCAATCGTATCTGTATAGAAATTGGTTAGGGTCACTTGTCCCTCGATAGGCTGGGATGGTAGGAGGTACAAATTTCCTGGGAAACTCCGCCTTTAAAATCCTTTCGGTAAACGGGGTTTTTCTTGGAGCGAAACCCCATTCTCTCTCGTCTTCATCCCTTTGCATGCACTCTTTCATGATTTGTCGAACCATTTCAGAAAGATACCTCTCATCATTTCGTGCTTTAGATCCACCAACTTCAGGAAGTGTCTGCTCAAGTGGGCTGCCAGCCCTCTCAGGACCGTTCCTTTCTTCAGCATCATGAATGTTGCCAGCAAAGTTCCTTTCATTACCTGTTGGTTGATGGTTCGCCCCAAGCAAATCGTTCAACTTATTCAAAATTAGGGCATTTTGGGCATTCTGAGCCTCCAATTGTGCACTTTGGGCATTTATCTGCTGGTTCAGCCCTAAGATTACAGCATCCAACTCCGCTTTTGTAACCCCAACAGGTGGAGTGGCTTGATTAGGTACTGGGGAAGCGGAGGTTCCCTCTTGAACATTTCCAGATCTAACAGATCTACTCCTTCTCCCCGGAGCCATGATTTCAGATAAACTCCTAGTCTTCAGAGAGATTACTTCAACAAACTTTCGTGGAGCAATGATGATAATTCGCCTGAGTTCAGTTCTCAGTGAAAGCACCAAAAATGTTAACGCTAAAATTTGAACGCTAACACCCCGGTGTGTAAAGTGTAGTTGTGAAAGCACCACCCGATGATTCGGGAACAGAGTACAAGCAGAAAACTGCAGAAAAAGCAGTAAACAACAGCAGTTTTATAGTGGTTCGGCTTATGATCAAGCCTACGTCCACTTCAATTCCTTTTATTGCTAACTGAATTACAACTTATTACAATCTCTTTCAATTACAATCCAACTCAATTCAAAAACACAAGTAGTTAGACAGGACTTCAATGCCGCGGAGTTCTTTGAATCCATGATTGGATACGTCGAATCTTTGTGCGAAGTTTGGTCTAAAATGTCTTGCGTGAGTTTGAAGTGATGGAATTTAGATTGTCTTGAAGATAGTAGAGCCTTGATGTCACGAAGAGAATGATCCAAAAGTCCCCTGAATGTTGGAGATGGCCATGTACTTATAGGTGAATTTCTGGGCTGAATTGTTGCCGAAGTCGTAGGTCGTGACCGACTCAGGATGAGTCGTAAGTCATGACCGACTTAAATATCACAAGTCAGCAGGCAGCGACATAAGTGAAGTGGCATTGAGTTTGCTTATTGTTTGCTTAGGTCGCCAGCGACTTATAATAGGTCATTAGACATCTTAAGTTACTTGAGTCGTTGGAAAACTTAGGTCGGTCTGCCTCATGAGTTGTTAACTCCATGAGTCGTTAACCCGTTGAGTCGGCCGGCACCTTTAAGTCGCTAAGGTTATAACCCGGTGAGTCGCTGTCCCTCCTGAGTCATTGACTCGTAACCCTTCAAGGCCGTTGAGTCGGTAACTCCTTAAGGCTGTTGAGTCGGGCTATTCTCTTAAGCCGCTAAGGTTACTAAGTCGTTAGCCTGTTGAGTCGTAACTAGATAGGTCGTTGATTCGGTCCATATGTTAGGTCGGTAATCAGTTGAGTCGGTAACTATTGTGAGTCGTGAGCCTTTCTTGAGTCGCTTGAGCAGAGGGGTTAACAATATTTATATTTAGTTGTTAGCCTTGCTTGCATTACTTCTGATCATATGCCACTATGTACCATTATATGTTGAATATTCTCCACTTTCTGTTTCAAGTATTCAAGTACATTAGGGGTTTTGAGTTTTTCAGTACAACCATGTCATCACTGTATATTTGCTTCTTGTATCACTGAGTCTGCTTTTGTATTATTTCTGGCTTCATGTATTGATGCCTGGACTTTCACATGTGAACTTGAATACTTGCAGTTGTGTTGAGTCGTGATATCCGTGACTTGATCTTTGCTTTTTATTGGCTTTCGAATTTACATGAGTTGAATCCAGCTAATAATTCGGGTTTGACCTTGTGCCCGGTTGTGTATATCATTATTGTAGTGGCAAGGCAGTGTATGCAAGCGTGTACTGCAACCACACGGAATTGAGTTTTTGGGTACATCATCACGGTAGTGCCAAGGCAGTGCACGCAAGCGTAAACTACAGCCACACGGTATTGATTTTATTGATATTCTATTTTGTTTTGATTTATTGATCTTTTGCATATTCCATATGCTGTTGTGGCGAGGCAGTGCACGCGTGCTTGTACTGCACCCCTACTCGAATTAATATTTTAATTGATATTTCAATGGTTTGAACTATTTTGTTTATTCAATTCAATATTCTGAATTGCATTCTGATTTGGTTGAATTTGCTGATTTGTTGTTTAACAATGCTACGTGTTATATTTATCGTTATCCGATTTCTTTATTTAAGGATCGGATAGACGAAATTTATTTTGACTATCGTCTAATTGTTATTTACTTATTATTGCTTCTGTGCAATAATAATTGAGTTTGAATTAGACTGAACCGTATATTATTTTCTTTTGAATTTAATACTCGGGTCAGACCCGAGTTATTTCAGGTTGTAGATATCTTGCTTTGGGTAGCTGTTTGAGCTATGAAGACTTTTCATATCTTTTGGAGTTGTCGTGTCATAGTATAGGTTGATATGTATTCTTGTATATTAGTCGATAATGTACTTGTATTTATAACTTTCAGTGTCGACTGTTGTAGTTGTACCATATGTATTGTGTCAAATGTATTGTAACTGAAATCAGTTATATATATGAGACTTTTTGTTTAACTGTGTTCCTCATTTATATTATCTGTGATATTATTATATTTACTGTCCTAAACTATTATGAACCATCGTAGTTCGTTTTATACTGAATTGGGGTATGTCGATGGGAGTAGTTAAACTAGAGATGAAATATGAAAGAATATATATATACCACTCCTATCGAGATAACCAATACTAGTGTAAGGCCTAACTACATATGGCCGCTCCTCAACAGCCTTTTTCTCCATGCTAGTTGACAGCACTACACCGTAGTGTTCCTGGCTAGCATGGGTGTAGAGGTGGGGCGTCACAGCTTGGTATCAAAGCTTGGGGTTTAGGACAAATATAAAACATAACTTAGATGGAACATGCGTTACAACTACTTGTCGATGTTTTATCTCTCATCTTTGTATATGATTATCTTGGATTGTTGGGTATGAATTCCTAACATTTATTCATGCGCATTTGATTTTGATTTTGTGAAAGTATTTTGGCTTCGGCCTCTGTTTGCTTTGCGAACTCAAGTTGAGTTTTTGATGATGAGGATTTTGTTCTTGTGTTTTTCGGCTTTGAATTGATTTAGCAGATGTTGATTTTGTTCGAATCTCAGCGATTTTGAACTTGATATTTTGTGTTTTCATCGGCTTGATTTCCATTCGACTTCGGTCACTTTGTTTTAGTGAAATTGCTAATTTCTTGATTTCCAAGACTCTGACTTTGTTTGCCGTTGAGTTCTTTGATGATGATGTTGATTCGTTTTGTACTCGACTGTGGCCAATAATTGTTGACTTCGGCATTGACTTGATTTTTTTATTCTTGTTGAAGTCATTTATGCGTTTATGCTCGTTTTGCTCTGTTTTTCCAATTGTTAATCGATTCTCCTTTTCCGATTAGTTGTTATCACTTATGTCGACTTTGATAACTTCTATTTCTGGAATTTTTGGGTATTTCTACTTTAAAGGATTTACAATCGAATTCTTTGGTTTTTATTCGCGTCTTCGAATGTAAATTTTAGTGAATTGATTTGGTTTCCAAATTTAATCGATTCTTCTTAATTCCCCGATTTATTGCTATCATTTATTATCAACTTTGATAGCATTTTCTTCGGGATTTTCGTGAACATACCTTTTGATGGATACGGCATCGATTTCTTTGGATTCTATTCACATCTTTGTATGTGAATTCTTGCGATTGATTGTTCCTACAATCATTTTTGTGATTTGTCACTTTAAAAATATAAATGTTTTCTACACTGGTAGTAAATATCAAAACCGTTTTCCCCAAATGATTTCAAAACTATTTTACTACAAAGCTCTTTTCCTAAACCGTTTTCCAATCTATTAGTATATACAAACCTTTACATCACTCGTATGAGAAATCTAGTTAAACGACTTAGTAAAACGAGTGGTATGAAACGCTTGTGTTTACTTCGTCGGTTAATTCTTGGACTTGTTCGATCGAATCTCTTGTGACAATTTTCTAGTGGAGATCTATAGTTTGTTCGTAAATATTTAAGTTAAGAAATTGGTTATGGGACATGAAACTAAACTTTTATATTTACTAGCTTAGTGTAATTGACACTTGTCGTTGATCATGACGATTATTTTATGATTTGGACTAGCAATTGTGCGATGTCTCTTTGTTGGCTTTCTGGTTAGGCTTGACACCACTTGTGTGATTCCATTCACACATACCTTTTTGCTTTTTGGTTAGCCTAGACACCATTTGTGTTATTCCATTCACACATATCTTTTTTGCTTTCTGGTTAGGCTAGACACCACTTGTGTGATTCCATTCACACATATCTTTTTGCTTTTTGGTTAGCCTAGACACCATTTGTGTGATTCCATTCACACATACCTTTTTGCTTTCTGGTTAGGCTAGACACCACTTGTGTGATTCCATTCACACATACCTTTTTGCTTTTTGGATAGCCTAGACACCATTTGTGTGATTCCATTCACACGTATCTTTTTGCTTTCTGGTTAGTCTAGACACCACTTGTGTGATTCCATTCACACATACCTTTTTGCTTTTTGGTTAGCCTGGACACCATTTGTGTGATTCCATTCACACATATCTTTTTGCTTTCTGGTTAGGCTAGACACCACTTGTGTGATTCCATTCACACATACCTTTTTTCTTTTTGGTTATCCTAGACACCATTTGTGTGATTCCATTCACACATACCTTTTTTCTTTTTGGTTAGCCTAGACACCACTTGTGTGATTCCATTCACACGTACCTTTTTGCTTTTTGGTTAGCCTAGACACCATTTGTGTGATTCCACTCACACATACCTTTTTGTTTGCGAGGTTAGGCTAGACACCATTTGTGTGGTTCCATTCACACATACCTTTTTGCTTTTTGGTTAGCCTAGACCTAATTTGGGTGATTCCGACTCATCCATATGGGGTAGCTCCCCATGGTCTTCGGACCGTCATGCTGTAACAACCCGGTATTTCATACCAATTAATTATCGTCTTTGGACGAATATCTTTCCTAGCTTATTGCTGTTTGGAGTTTATAAAACCTGGATTATATTTCAAAAATTTGATGAAAATGGTTGCGGGCTTGAATTGAATTTGGCCCACATTTTCATTCGTTTGTTTTGTGTCATTCCCCTCTTCGTTTCTTTTGGCTAACCCGTTCCCCTCTCTCTCGATTCATTTTCATTTTTTAAAACACTAATCAACACGAAATAATGGCGGCTCGTTCTTCTTCAAATTGGGCATCCGTGAATTCGAAGATGGCTTGCTCGATTCTTCGATCGCCCCGGCTTCGTCTCTGAGATGCTCGGCCGCTTCTATTTTGGTCAAGCTCGAAGAAAAAGGTGAGTGATTTATTTCACTCACTTCTAATACAAATTCGTGTGATTTCTGATTTGTTCAAGCTTGTTATTTTTGTGGTTGATTAATTGATGCTCACGATTTTGATTGCTGGTATTTTGATTTCATGAATTTATGTTGACCTCGGCTTCAACTTGATTTACGACTTTGTCAATTGTTTTCAGTGTTGACTTGATGCCAGTATGCACCGGTAAGCTTTGTGTTGTTTTCTTTGAGCTTGGACTTGAAGAAAAAGGGGATTTTGCAAAAATAGTGTGGGCTCGGCATTGTTTTGATTTGAAACTGCATTCCCTGATTTTTTTATGATCTCGTTTCGACTGTGACTTTGGCATTGCTTTTAATTGCAGATTGAAATCTCTTTTGGCTTTGTTCGAACTACCTAGGTCACTTGCTTATACTGGTGCTGTTGCATTGGGTATAGATATGTATGTGTTTTATATATAGACATACACGCACACTTCTATTAGTATTTTTTGCTGTCTCAGTTTTGGGTTGTTCGAACTTGATACTTTTTGAAGTTAAATGTTTGTAATGCTTACAATCTTGGAGCCTTTGTGTACTTATCACTGTTTCAAGCCTAATACTTTTTAAGGTTTGCATCTGTGGGATACACTACTTTATATGTTGATGTCCTTCTTGTTCCTCTAACTTCGGTCAATAGCCCACGGCATGACTTAAATTTGCAAATTCGCTTCTTCTTTATGTGGTATTTGCATATTTGTGCACTGCTGTGTATTCGTTTCTTGATGTATTGATTTTAGCTTGCGTCTGATACTGCTGAACTTTGATAGTCTCGACTAGTTTGTTTCGAGACAGCATTTGTTGCATTGTGATCTTGTGGTGGCTGTAGATTTTAGTTGCAGTTTACCCTTGTATCCTTGTAGCCTTTATTGCAATGTTCACTGAACTTCAGGCCATGTAGTTCCCGTACAGTTTGTATTTCCTGCCTGTGCACTGGTGTTGCTCGAATCTGGAATACTTTTGCACATCACTTGTATTATTTGTAGTCCACTGTATCTTGTGTTCGTGATGTAGTGAATTTTATTTTATTTTGAGTTGCATTGAACTTGCATGCATGTAGCTTGGTTTGTGTGCCTTATTGCTGGTGCATTGTCTTCGTGGCCTTCGTGTTCATGTGTGTCTGGTCATGTGTTCTTTGATTTGTATATTTTTGTGTTCATCCCTGAGTACTGTTCGATCTTCTATTTGCACACTGCTTTTGTACTTGTGTACTTCATATCTCCCCCGTGTATGGGGTGAAAGCCCTGAGCTGTGCATAGCTTGATGTCTATACGCATTTTGCCTTGGTTCTGGCCATTCTTTGATTCAGTGACATTATATTTAGTCGGGATAGTTTTGAGTACAGTTCCATTTTGGTTCTTGCATTATGTGGTATGGAACTGCATCACCCTGTTGCAGTGTTGTTTCAATTTCTCCTTGACCCTTTTATGTTTGAGCATGTTGCATAAGTGTAGCATATCTAGCTTGTTTGTCTCGACCGTATTTGGTTTTTTTGTTCTACCTGAGTTTGCCTTCGAGACAATCTGCAGTTGTTTTATGATGTAGTATCTTCTTATTATATTATACAGTTTTCACTTTATAACTACATGTGTAGTTGTTATTGGTGCCCTGTATCTATTGCCATCACGTTCGTGGACAGTGCTACTGCTTCCTATCCTTATGCATGTGTGCCATGCTGTGCATATGTGTATTTGCAATCTTGTGTATGATATCACCTCCGTTGGTCTATATGTCTGCAGTTCCATGCTGCAGCTCTGTTTCATTTTATCCATGTGCAACTAGTAGTGTACATCCATTGTGTACATTTGAGTTCGCATTTATGTTGTCCAGGCTTGATCTTGTTTAATTCCTTTGCATTGATGTTAGCTCTGGGCTTCACTGACCACTCTTGTTGTACCACTGTTGTCATCTTCTCTTGACATTTCAGAACTTGAACTATTGCATTGAGTTGAGTCATGAGAGCAGTGACTTGACCTTTGCATTTTGTTGTTTTTCTGACTACACTTGAGTTGAATTCAGCTTAAACGCTTGGGTTTGACCTTGTGATTATTTGTGAGTTTTCATTGTGTACATCATCACTGTAGTGGCAAGGCAGTGCACGCAAGCGTGAACTGTGGCCACACGGTATTGATTTTTATTGATATTTCTTTTGCTTTTGATGCGTTGATCTTTTGTGTAATGCATGTTGTAGTGTCGAGGCAATACACGCGTGCGTATACTGCAGCCCTACCTGAGTTGACATTTTAATTGATGTTTTCTAAATTATCTTCATTGAGATTCTTTTCACTTATCCTTGTTGATATTTTGAATCTGCTGATTTGATGTTTAACACTGATACGTGTTATAATTATTGTTATCCAATTTCTTATTTGAGAGTTGGATATACGAGATTTCTGTGATCGTTGCCTATTTAATTATTTAATTATTTAATTATTATTGCTTCCGTGCATTAATAACTGAGTTTGAATTAGAATGACCCGTGTATTATTTTCTTTTGAATTTAATACTCCGGTCATACAGGGTTACTACAGGTTGTAGATATTCTGCTTTGGGTTGCTGCTAGAGCTATGAAGTCTTTTCATATCTATTGGAGTTCTCGTGTCATAGTATAGGTTGATATGTATTCATGTATATTAGTCGATAATGTACTTGTATATATAACTTCCAGAGTCGACTGTTGTAGTTGTATCATATGTATTGTGTCAAATGTATTGTAACTGAAATCAGTTATATATATATGAGACTTTTTTGTTTTAACTGTGTTCCGCATTTATATTATCTGTGTTATTATTATATTTACTGTCCTAAATATTATGAACCATCGTAGCTCGTTTTATACTGGAATTGGGGTATGTCGATGGGAATAAATAAATCAGAGATTAAAAATGAAAGAATATATACCACTCCTATCGAGATAACCAATACTAGTGTAAGGCCTAACTACGGATGGCCGCTCCTCAACAGCCTTATTCTCCGCGCTAGTTGACAGCATTACACCGTTGTGTTCTTGGCTAGCGTGGGTATAGAGGTGGGGAGTCACAACTTGGTATCAGAGCCTGGGGTTTCGGACAAATATAAAACATAACTTAGATAGTATATGTGTTACAACTAATTGACGATTTTTTATCTCTCATCTTTGCCTATGATTATCTTTGATTGTTAGGTATGAATTCCTAACGCTTAATCATGTGCATTTGATTTTGATTTCATGAAAGTATTTTGGCTTCTGCCTCCGTTTGCTTTACGAACTCAAGTTGAGTTTTTGATGATGAGGATTTTGTTCTTGTGTTTTCGGCTTTGAATTGATTTAGCCGATGTTGATTTTGTTCGAATCTCGGTGATTTTGAACTTGATATTTTGTATTTTCCTCGGCTTGATTTCCATTCGACTTCGGTCACTTTGTTTTGGTGAAATTGCTAATTTCTTGATTTCCAAGACTCTGACTTTGTTTGCCATTGAATTCTTTGATGATAATGTTGAATTGTTTTGTACTCGATTATGGCCATTAATTGTTGACTTCGACATTGCCTTGATTTTTATTTTTGTTGAAGTCATTTATGCATTTATGCTCGTTCTGCTTTGTTTTTCCAATTGTTAATCGATTCTTCTTTTCCGATTATTTGTTATCTCCTTTGTCGACTTTGATAACTTCTATTTCTTGAATTTTTGGTTATTTCTACTTTGATGGATTTAGAATCGAATTCTTTGGATTTTATTCACGTCTTCGAATGTGAATTTTAGTGAATTGATTTGGTTTCCAAATTTAATCAATTCTTGTTAATTCCCCGATTTTTGTTGCTACCATTTATTAGCAAATTTGATAAAATTTTCTTCGGGATTTTCGTGAACATACCTTTTGATGGATTCGGTATCGATTTCTCTGGATTCTGTTCACATCTTTGTATGTGAATTCTTGTGATTGATTGTTCCTACAATCATTTTTATGATTTATCACTTCAAAAATATAATGGTTTTCTATACTAGTAGTAAATATCAAAACCCTTTTCTCCAAACGATTTCAAAACTATTTTACTACAAAGATCTTTTCCTAAACCGTTTTCCAATCAACTAGTATACACAAACCTTTACCTCACTCGTGTGAGAAATCTAATTAAACGACTTAGTAAAACGAGCGGTATGAAACGCTTGCGTTTACTTCATCGGTTAATTTTTGGACTTGTTCGATTGAACCACTTGCGACAATTTTCTAGTAAAGATTTAAAGTTTATTCGTAAATATTTGAGTTAAGCAAGTGGTTATGGGACATGAAGCTAAACTTTTATATTTACGAGCTTAGTGTAACTGACACTTCTCGTTGATCATGATGATCATTTTATGATTTAGACTAGCAATTGTGCGATATCTCTTTGTTTGCTTTCTGGTTAGGTTAGACACCATTTGTGTAATTCCATTCACACATACCTTTATGCTTTTTGGTTAGCTTAGACACCATTTGTGTGATTCCATTCACACATATCTTTTTGCTTTCTGGTTAGGTTAGACACCACTTGTGTGATTCCATTCGCACATACCTTTTTGCTTTTTGGTTAGCCTAGACACCATTTGTGTGATTCCATTCACACATATCTTTTTTGCTTTCTGGTTGGGCTAGACACCACTTGTGTGATTCCATTCACACATACCTTTTTGCTTTTTGGTTAGCCTAGACACCATTTGTGTGATTCCATTCACACATATCTTTTTGCTTTCTGGTTAGGCTAGACGCCATTTGTGTGATTCCATTTACACGTACCTTTTTTCTTTTTGGTTAGCCTAGACACCATTTGTGTGATTCCACTCGTACATAACTTTTTATTTGCGAGGTTAGGCTAGACACCAATTGTGTGATTCCATTCACACATACCTTTTTGCTTTTTGGTTAGCCTAGACCTCATCTGGGTGATTCTGACTCATCCATATAGGGTAGCTCGCCACGGTCTTTGGACCATTCGTGTGTCAAAATCTAATGGTTGGACACCATGAGATAGCGTCTCGCTTTGCGTTACACATGTTGGTGATTTTTCATGCTCACGTGTAGGTGAGTTTCCATGCTCCCGTTCTCGCTTTGCGTTACACGTGTTGGTGATTTTTCATGCTCACGTGTACGTGAGTTTCCATGCTTCCGTTTTTGCTTTGCGTTACACGTGTTGGTGATTTTTCATGCACACGTGTAGGTCAGTTTCCATGCTCCCGTTCTCGCTTTGCATTACACGTGTTGGTGATTTTTCATGCTCACGTGTAGGTGAGTTTCCATGCTCCGTTCTCGCTTTGTGTTACACGTGTTGGTGATTTTTCATGGTCACGTGTAGGTGAGTTTCCATACTCACATTTGAGTTTCCGTACTCCCATTTGAGTTTCCGTACTCCCATTTGAGTCTGAGTTTCCATACTCCCATTTGAGTTTCCGTACTCCCATTTGAGTTTCCGTACTCCCATTTGAGTTTTCATACTCTCATTTTGTGATGTCTGGATTTCTTGTGTAGTCTTCTGGAATTTGTGCTTCACCAATTTTCGTGATTTCTGTTGATAAGTTTTATCAATTTTTGTGCATTGGTGAATTCTTGTATCATTGACCTATTATGAATACAAGTTTAGGGTATGATATCCCTTTCTATCTTTGAGAAGATTCTTGTGACATTTTTGATGAATGAAAATTCATTGGAATTATATTTTGATTCCAATTATTTCGATGAGATTTTGACTTATTAACTTCAGTAACCGTCAATTTTAAAATGAATTTTCAAGCGGTTATCCCGCAATGCTGATTTTGTTGTCCGTTTTTACGGTATTTTGAGAAGTGCAATTTCCTTGTCGAAGTTGCTACTGATGTTGCTGTTTTAATCACGTGTTTTAAAAATTGTTTCAAAATAAAAATTAAAATTGTTTTCAAAATTTTTACAATTTACACTTTCAAAAGAATGAGGAAGCAATTTAAACGTTTCAAAAAAATCGAGGACCCCCTTCTTTTACTGATTCGCTTAATTCCGGACTTGTCCGTTTGAGAATGTGAAATGTTATTTTCTAAATACACAATTTTGCACTTTCAAGGAAACGATGAAGTAAATTAAACAATTTAGTAAAACTCGTGGTTATGGGACATGTGCGTTTGCTATTTCGGTTAATTCCGGACTCGTTAATTGAAATATTTATGATTTCTGATTATCATTTTTGATAATCAGATATTTGTTGTTTCTGATTATCGCCCGTGACAACTAGATATTTGAGATTTAATTATCGTTTGTGATAATTAAATATTTGTGAATTAAGATTTGATTATCGTTTTCATAATTGAATATTTGTTGATTTGAAATTTGATAATCGTTGTGGTAATTCCTGATTATCGTTTTTGATAGTTAGATATTTGTGACGTGTGTTTTCTAATTATCTTTGTTGATAATTAGATTTGCTGATTTTGCTGTCTTTTAATTATCATATCGATAATTAGATATTGCTGTTTTGTGATTTCTGTATTCTGTTTATCTAATTGATAATTAAATTTTGTAGAGAATTTGTGAATTTCTTTTATGAAATTAAAAGATTTCTTTGGTGTTATATTGTACTACGTCGGTGTACCGACTCAATTTTCTGCTATTCATGACGTTTCCTACGTCTTCCAATTACGGAAATGCCTTAGGGATTTCCGATCTTTATTCCTGAGCAACCTTCTATTCACATCATTGCTTCGGGGGTGTAGCACCTTCGAAATAAATATGTTTCTCTTATGGAAATTCTCAATGATTCTCAAATTCTAGGGATTTCTCTTTGGAATCCAGAGAATTCATCGAGCAAGCACGTTCAAGCTTACTCTTTCATGCTCTTTATGGTGAACTTCCTATTTCGAATTTCTTCATTTTGTGATGATACACTTTTATGGTTGTTACCTATTATCCATTTATTCCTTATGATTGTGAGGATGCAATTTCTTCAAGGAGGGAAGTCTGTAACAACCTGGTATTTCGTACTGATTAATTATCCTCTTTGGACGATTATCTTTCCTAGCTTATTGCTGTTTAGAGTTTATAAAACCCGGATTACATTCCTTTCAAAAATTTGATGAAAATAGTTGCGAGCTTCAATTGAATTTGGCCCACATTTTCATTCGTTTGTTTTGTGCCGTTCCCCTCTTCGTTTCTTTTGGCTAACCAGTTCCCCTCTCTCTCGATTCATTTTCATTTTTTAAAACCCTAAACAATACGAGATAATGGCGGCTCGTTCTTTTTCAAACTGGGCTTCCATGAATTCGAAGATGGCTTGCTCGATTCTTCGATCACCCCGGCTTCGTCTCTGAGATGCTCGGCCGCTTCTATTTTGGTCGAGCTCGAAGAAAAAGGTGAGTGATTTATTTCACTCACTTCTAATACAAATTCATGTGATTTCTGATTTGTTCAAGCTTGTTATTTTTGTGGTTGATTAATTGATGCTCACGATTTTGATTACTGGTATTTTGATTTCGTGAATTTATGTTGACCTCGGCTTCAACTTGACTTACGACTTTGTCAATTGTTTTTAGTGTTGACTTGATGCCAGTATGCACCTGTAAGTTTTGTGTTGTTTTCTTTGAGCTTGGACTTGAAGAAAAAGGGGATTTTGTAAAAATAGTTTGGGCTCGGCATTGTTTTGATTTGAAACTGCATTCGCTGATTTGTTTTATGATCTCGTTTCGACTGTGACTTTGGCATTGATTTTAATTGTAGATTGAAATCTCTTTTGGATTTGTACGAACTACCTAGGTCACTTTTTTATACTGGTGTTGTTGCATTGGGTATACATATGTATGTGTTTTATATATAGACGTACACGCACACTTGTATTAGTATTGTTTGCTGTCTCAGTTTTGGGTTGTTCGAACTTGATACTTTCTGAAGTTTACTGTTTGTAATGCTTACAATCTTGGAGCCTTTGTGTACTTATCACTGTTTCAGGCCTAATACTTTTTGAGGTTTGCATCTGTGGGATGCACTACTTTATATGTTGATGTCGTTCTTGTTCCTCTGACTTCGGTCGGTAGCCCACGGCATGACTTAGACTTGCAAATTTGCTTCTTCTTTATGTGGTATTTGCATATTTGTGCACTATGGTGTATTGGTTTCTTGATGTATTGATTTTAGCTTGCTTCTGATACTACTGAACTTTGATAGTCCCGACTAATTTATTTCGAGACACCTTTTGTTGCATTGTGATCTTGCGGTGGCTGTAGATTTTAGTTGCAGTTTACTCTTGTATCCTTGTAGCCTTCATTGCACGGTTCACTGAACTTCAGGCCATGTAGTTCCTGCCTGTGAACTTGTGTTGTTCGAATTTGGAATACTTTTGCACATCACTTGTATTATTTGTAGTCCACTATATCTTGGGCTCGTGATGCAGTGAATATGATTTAATTTTGAGTTGCATTGAACTTGCATGCAAGTATCTTGGTTTGTGTGCCTTATTGCTGGTGCATTGCCTTCGTGGCCTTCATGTTCATGTGTGTCTGGTCATGTGTTCTTTGATTTGTATACTTTTATGTTCATCCCTGAGTACTGTTCGATCTGCTATTTGCATACTGCTTTTGTACTTGTGTACTTCATATCTCCCCCGTGTATGGGGTAAAGGCCCTGACCTGTGCGTAGCTTGATGTCTGTACGCATTTGGCGTGGTTCTGGCCATTCTTTGTTTCAGTGACATTATATTTAGTCGGGATAGTTTTGAGTACAGTTCCATTTTGGTTCTTGCATTATGTGGTATGGCACTGCATCACCCTGTTGAAGTGTTGTTTCAATTTCTCCTTGACCCTTTTATGTTTGAGCATGTTGCATAAGTGTAGCATATCTAGCTTGTTTTTCTCGACCATATTTGGTTTTTCTGTTCTACCCGAGTTTCCTTCGAGACAATCTGTAGTTGTTTTATGATGTAGTTTCTTCTTATTACATTATACAGTTTTCACTTTATAACTACATGTGTAGTTTTTATTGGTGCCCTGTATCTATTGCCATCACGTTCGTGTACAGTGGTACTGCTTCCTATTCTTATGCATTTGTGCCATGCTGTGCATATGTGTATTTGCAACCTTGTGTATGATATCACCTATGTTGGTCTATATGTCTGCAGTTCCATGTTGCACCTCTGTTTCATTTTATCCATGTGCAACTAGTAGTGCACATCCATTGTGTACATTTAAGTTCGCATTTATGTTGTCCAGGCTTGATCTTGTTTAATTCCTTTGCATTGCTGTTATCTCTGGGCTTCACTGACCACTCTTGTTGTACCACTGTAGTCTTCTTCTCTTGACATTTCGGAACTTGAACTGTTGCATTGAGTTGAGTCATGACAGCTGAGACTTGACCTTTGCATTTTGTTGTTTTTCTGGCTACACTTGAGTTGAAACCAGCTTAAATGGTTGGGTTTGACCTTGTGATTGTTTGTGAGTTTTCATTGTGTACATCATCACTGTAGTGGCAAGGCTGTGCATGCAAGCGTGAACTGCAGCCACACGGTATTGATTTTTATTGATATTTCTTTTGCTTTTGATGCGTTGATCTTTTGTGTAACGCATGTTGTAGTGGCGAGGCAGTACACGCGTGCGTATACTGTAGCCCTACCCAAGTTGACTTTTTAATTGATGTTTTCTAAATTATCTTCATTGAGATTCTTTTCACTTATCCTTGTTGATATTTTGAATCTGCTGATTTCCTGTTTAACATTGATACGTATTATAATTATCGTCCAATTTCTTATTTGAGAGTTGGATATACGAGATTTCTGTGATCGTTGCCTATTTAATTATTTAATTATTTAATTATTATTGCTTTCGTTCATTAATAACTGAGTTTGAATTAGACTGACACGTGTATTATTTTCTTTTGAATTTAATACTCGGGTCAGACCGAGTTATTACAGGTTGTAGATATTCTTCTTTGGGTTGCTGCTAGAGCTATGAAGTCTTTTCATATCTTTTGGAGTTGTCGTGTCATAGTATAGGTTGATATGTATTCATGTATATTAGTCGATAATGTACTTGTATATATAACTTCCAGAGTCGACTATTGTAGTTGTATCATATGTATTGTGTCATATGTATATCCGCGCTAGTTGACAGCATTACACCGTAGTTTTCTTGGCTAGCGTGGGTATAGAGGTGGGGCATCACACATGTGATAGGCCTCTTTCCCTCTTTGTGTTTTCTGGATTTCTTGTGTAGATTTCTAGAATTTGTGTTTTCTGGATTTCTTGTGTAGATTTCTAGAATTTGTGTGTTCTGAATTTCTTGTGATGATTTCTAGAATTTGTGCTTCACCAATTTTCGTGATTTCTATTGATAAGTCTTATCAATTTTTGTGCATTGGTGAACTCGTGTGTCATTGACTTGTTATGAATACAAGTTTAGGGTATGATATCCCTTTCAATCATTGAGAAGATTCTTGTGACATTTTTCATGAATGAAAATTCATTGGTATTATATTTTGATGCCAATTATTTTGATGATATTTTGACGTACTAACTTCAGTGAC
Organism: Allium cepa; assembly: GCA_030765085.1. Taxonomy (NCBI): domain Eukaryota; kingdom Viridiplantae; phylum Streptophyta; class Magnoliopsida; order Asparagales; family Amaryllidaceae; genus Allium; species Allium cepa. The sequence continues at coordinate 600,109,785 of CM060945.1, read as the reverse complement.
CGTCAATTTTAAAATGGGTTTTCAAGCGGTTATCCCGCAATGCTGATTTTGTTGTCCGTTTTTTGCGGTATTTTGAGAAGTGCAATTTCCTTGTCGAAGTTTCTACTGATATTGCTGTTTTAATCACGTGTTTTAAAAAAAGTTTGTTATTTTTTTAAATTGTTTCAAAATAAAGATAAAAATTGTTTTCAAATTTTTTACAGTATACGCTTTCAAAAGAATGGGGAAGCGATTTAAACATTTCAGCGAAATTGAGGACTATGACCCCTTTCTTTTACTGATTCGCTGGACTTGTCCGTTTGAGAATGTGAAATGTTATCTTTAAAATACACAATTTAGCACTTTCAAGAAAACGATGAAGTGAATTAAACGATTTAGTAAAACTCGTGGTTATGGGACATGTGCGTTTGCTATTTCGGTTAATTCCGGACTTGTTAATTGAAATATTCGTAATTTCTGATTATCGTTTTTGATAATCGGATATTTGTGATTTATGATTATCGTTTTCGATAATCGGATATTTGTTGTTTCGGATTATCGCTTGTGATAATCAGATATTTGAGATTTAATTATCGTTTGTGATAATTAAAAATTTGTTGGTTTAATTATCGTTGTGATAATTAAATATTTGTGATTTAAGATTTGATTATCAATTGTGATAATTAAATATTCGTTGAGTTGTGATTTCTGATTATCGTTTTTTATAATAAGATATTTGTTGTTTTTGATTATCGCTTGTGATAATTAGATATTTGAGATTTAATTATCGTTTGTGATAATTAAATATTTGTGATTTAAGATTTGATTATCATTTTGATAATTGAATATTTTTTGATTTGAAATTTGATTACCGTTATGGTAATTCCTGATTATCGTTTTTGATAGTTAGATATTTGTGATTTGCGTTTTCTAGTTATCTTTGTTGATAATTAGATTTGCTGATTTTGCTGTTTTCTAATTATCGTATCGATAATTAGGTATTGCTGTTTTGTGATTTCTGTACTTTGATTATCTATTTGATAATTAAATTTTGTAGTGTGAATTTCTTTTATGAAATTAAAAGATTTCTTTGGTGTTTATGTTGTACTACGCCGGTGTACCGGCTCAATTTTCTGCTATTCATGACGTTTTCCACACCTTCCAATTACGGAAATGCCTTAGGGATTTTCGATTTTTATTCTTGAGCAACCTTCTATTCACATCATTGCTTCGGGGGTGTAGCACCTTCGAAATAAAGATGTTTTTCTTGCGGAAGTTCAATGCTTCTCAAATCCTAAGGATTGCACTTAGGAATCCAGATAATTCATTGAGCAAACACGTTCAGGTTTACTCTTTCATTCTTTTTATGGTGAACTTCCTATTTTGAATTTTTCTTCATCTTGTGATGATATGCTTTTATGGTTGTTACCTTTTGTCGATTTATTCCTTATGATTGCGAGGACGCAATTTCTATAAGGAGGGTAGTCTGTAACAACCCAGTAATTCGTAGAAATTAATTATCGTCATTTAACGATTTGTGGTGATAACTAATTGCTGTTGGGGTCGAAATTCTTTAAATAATTTGTTAAGGAAATACGGGCTTTAAATTTTTATTGAACCGTTCCCTTTTTATTTTGATTGGGATTGTTTCCTTTCATTGAGATAATGGCGTACCCGTTCCCCCCTTTTTTATTCTCATTCATTTCACCACAACCCTAATCAAAAACGAGCTAAAGAAAATTGATAAAAATGGCGGCTTCATTTCGTTGCTCGCTCGTCTTCCCTCGGTTGATCTGGGTTCGCTCGATTTCTGGTGTGCTCGGTTTCTTCTAAATTCGTCGACATGGTGAGTAATTTATACTCACATCTTGCTCAATCTCAGTTAGTAGGGTTTAAATATTGTGATTTCGTGATTACTTGGGTTGTTTGGGTTTTGATTTCTGATTTGTGTTCGTCTTTACTCCAGATCGAGGTGAGTGACTTTTCACTCACATCTCGATTCATGCTTGGTTTAATGCTGCAGTTTTGTGGTTTTATCTCTTTATTGATTCTTTCTTGACTTCGGTCGCTAACTGCTGACTTAGATTCTCGGTTCTTTTTGGCTCACTGATTTTGTGAAACCTGTTATTTTGATTACATTAAAAATGTGATCTTTGTCACTTTGGCATTGATTTCTGATTTGAAACATGTGAGGCCTATTTCACTGATTCATTGCAGTGAACTGCATTTTCTGTTGGCATCGGCTTGACTTTGATTTTATTCCACAACTTTGTCATGGTCATTCTGTATCATACTTGACTTTGAATTATTAATTACTACTGTGAGACACGGTTGCATACATGTTATATTTTAGTTTATCTCGGTGACATTGTTCCTTGTTATAATGTTGCTTTGCATTTGATATTGAACTGCAGTTGTTTACTCGTTAAGTACTGCTTTGATTTGTATTTGGTGTCGAAGTCGTTTTGGCTTGTTTCGCTGTCCACTTGATACTCACTAGTCTGCATGGCCCTGTGTCTTCACTTGGCTTCGACCTTGGTTATTCTGATGCTTCTAGTTTCAATGAATCTTTATTGACTTGCATATTTGGGTCTAAACTGATTTATTTTATTTTCCTGTGGCCTTGACTACACTATCTTCACATTTAAAAAGAGTGTATATATACTTGTGTCAATACCAGTGTACACATTCATTTTAGTACTGTGTATTTGACAGCCTCGTACCTTGGTGACAATTGCTATTTTGAGTTTCATGTAGTATTTGGGTTTCACGATACAATGGGGTAGTGTTGTGAATTCATCGGTCTTTCATTATTGCCCAGACCGACCTTGTTGGATTTGTTGGTATTACTGTTGCATGGGTATCACTGCGGCATTATACTGTAGCCTTGCATATGCATATGCATATGCCATTTTGCTTGAGTCTGGGTCCATTTTGAGCTTGAAATGTTTTGTTGGACTCTTGCCCACTGTTCACTGCATGTATATATCGTTACATGTATGCTGAGTACTTCATGCTTTTGTTCTCGAGTCATCATGTAAGCTTGTCACTGGCTTTATCCTGATTTTGTAGTTTTCTACACTTTTATGTGTATGTGCTAGCCTTCACTTTATATATGTTGCACTACAGTTATATGTAGTTGTTAGCCTTGCTTGCATTACCCCTGATCATATGCCACTATGTACCATTGCATGTTGAATATTCTCCACTTTCTGTTTCAAGTATTCAAGTACATTAGGGGTTTTGAGTTTTCCACTACAACCATGTCATCACTGTATATTTGCTTCTTGTATCACTGAGTCTGCTTTTGTATTGTTTCTGGCTTCATGTATTGATGATGGACTTTCACATGTGAACTTGAATACTTGCAGTTGTGTTGAGTCATGATATCTGCGACTAGACCTTTGCGTTTTATTGGTTTTCGAATTTACTTGAGTTGAATCCAGCTAATAATTCGGGTTTGACCATGTGCTCGGTTGTGTACATCATTACTGTAGTGGCAAGGCAGTGCACGCAAGCGTGTACTGCAGCCACACGGAATTGAGTTTTTGGGTACATCATCACGATAGTGGCAAGGCAGTGCACGCACGGAATTGAGTTTTTGGGTAAATCATCACGATAGTGGCAAGGCAGTGCACGCAAGCGTGTACTGCAGCCACACGGAATTGAGTTTTTGGGTACATCATCACGATAGTGGCAAGGCAGTGCACGCAAGCGTGAACTGCAGCCACACGGTATTGATTTTATTGATACTTTATTTTGTTTTGATTTATTGATCTTTTGCATATTCCACATGCTATAGCGGCGAGGCAGTGCACGCGTGCATGTACTGCAGCCCTACTCGAATTAATATTTTAATTGATATTTAAATGGTTTGAACTGTTTTGTTTATTCAATTCAATATTTTGAATTGCATTCTGATTTGGTTGAATTTGCTGATTTGTCGTTTAACACTGCTACGTGTTATATTTATCGTTATCTGATTTCTTTATTTAAGGATCGGATAGATGAAATTTATTTTGACTAGCGTCTAATTGTTATTTACTTATTATCGCTTCTGTGCACTAATAACTAAGTTTGAATTAGACTGACCCGTGTATTATTTTCTTTTGAATTTAATACTCGGGTCAGACCCGAGTTATTTCAGGTTGTAGATATCTTGCTTTGGGTAGCTGTTTGAGCTATGAAGACTTTTCATAACTTTTGGAGTTGTCGTGTCATAGTAAGGTTGATATGTATTCATGTATATTAGTTGATAATGTACTTGTATATATAACTTTCAGTGTCGACTGTTGTTGTTGTACCATATGTATTGTGTCAAATTTATTGTAAATGAAATCAGTTATATATATGAGACTTTTTGTTTTGACTGTGTTCCGCATTTATATTATCTGTGTTATTGTTATATTTACTGTCCTAAACTATTATGAACCATCGTAGTTCGTTTTATACTGAATTAGAGTATGTCGATGGGAGTAGTTAAATCAGAGATGTAAAATGAAAGAATATATATATATATATATATACCACTCCTATCGAGATAACCAATACTAGTGTAAGGCTTAACTACGTATGGCCGCTCCTCAATGGCCTTATTCTCGTGCTAGTTCACAGCACTACACCGTAGTGTTCTTGGCTAGCGTGGGTATAGAGGTGGGGCGTCACACTTGTATTAGCAGAGATCCAGTTAGGAGTCTCGGGGCGTCCTTCCAGAGGCGTACCCATGTGGCAATGGGTAGTTCCATGCCTGACCATTTGTTGGAAATCCAAAGAAACAATACGTTCCCTTTACGATTGCAATTGTATAACCTGCCTCCTCAGGAGGCAGCTATAGCAGGTATAATATAATGGTACCTATGCTGCTTAAGATTTATATTCTACTTTCGAAATGGTTTTCCACATTTTGCACTTATAGTAATAATATCAAAGAATATTCTCTGCGTAGTAAGCATCTTTGACTATCATAAGGAGAAATCTCCTTCAAGTTCTGCGTTTGCATTTTGTGTATGGCGGGAGGCCGTATGGTGGTTACATTTTCTAAAAGCATTGCGAATCTATTTTAAATTATTTCTTTGTTTGTTTTTAAAGAATAACTGTTTTAAGTTCTCACATCAGTCCCATGACTGACTTGGAGTTTATTGTTCCCTCTCTAAACTATGGGTGCCCACCAATTTCCACACGGGCAGTCTAGTGTCAGGTTATCAGGTCATTCTGCAACTCAGGAGTTGCTGTGGAGATCAGGAGGTAGGCTGGATGGCTTGGCGTATCAACTAGTATATAGTATATCTTTTTCGTTGTTTGTTGTTGTAAACTCTGATAATGTAATGTAATGTGATGTAAATTAATAACAGATATGATTCTTTGTTTTAAAGATTTATTCATTGATATTATATGTTGTTCCGCAGCGATTGTGAGATTATGTTATTGCTTCTGTTGCTTCTTCTTTCTTCTTCTATCTTCTACCTCTTCTTTAACCCAATTGGCATGGTTTTTCGGCCTTAGATTGCTTGGCAGTTGATACAGTGGACGTATTAATGTCAACTTTCGTGAGTCGAAAGTCGTAAACGTTACATCCAGTATCAAAGCATTTGGTTAAGCGACAACCTTAGCTCTGTTGGGAATTACTCATTAGAGATAGAGTCAGTAGTGCTTTAGAATGAGTTTGAGTGTAATAATAGCTAGGAGAGAGTACTTGTTAGTGAATATAAATTGTTTTATATTGTGATGATTGATTTGTTGAGTGGTATATGGTTTCTGGTCGATATAGTCCGTACAACTCTATCGATAGGGATCTCTAAACACTTGTGATGAACAATTTGACACATTATCGTTTTAAAATAGGGTAAATGAAATAATTTTACCTTGATTATATTTTACATATAAAGTAAATAATTTTTCAGAAATTATTAAAGTGTATATGAATTGATTGTTTTGTTGTTGAAATGTAAGAGAATATATATAAGTCAATTAAAAGAATAATTGTATAAGCAAATGAATTATAAGTATGGAGTTACAATTAATATGATTTACAATTGTGAAATGATCTTATATAAGTAAAGAGAAAATAGTGAAATTATATAAGTTAAATAGAATTTACATTAGAATTGGAATCTGAATTGGATTTGAAAATTTAAGTTAAGTTAAACAAATAGTGTTTGAAATGGAATATAACTTAAATAATGTTGAATGAAGTTGATTTTGGTATCGAAGTAAATTAATAAAATGTAGTGATTAAAGAATATGAACTTGAGTTATGTAATGAAATTCAACTTTTGTGGTTAAATGAATTAGCAACGGAATTAATGAATGAATTGAATGTAAATCAATTGAATGTAAATAAATCGATATGAAATAATGGATGTAAGTGTTTATTCATTAAGGCTAATTAAATGTATTGAACAAAATTGAATGTAAAGTAAAGAAAATTGAATGAATTTGGTAATATTGGATATACATTGATTATCAGATTGTGGTTAGTTGATTGTATAGAAATCCATATGAAATTGAATTAATGAAATTGAAAGCTAAAGTAATTGAAATCGAATTGGAAGTTAAGTGAATCTTAAATAGAATTGAATTTGATTTGGAAACGGACCAACTTGAACATGAATTAGTGAATGTAAACTAATTGAATATGAATAAATGAATGTTAGTAAAAACATCTAATGTTAATGAATCAAATGTGATTTAAATTAGAAAACTAATTCATTGAATATTAATGAGAAGTGAAAGTGTATTGATTTGGTTATGGATGTTACTTGAATGCTAGTTGGTTGGTGGTTGAATTTATTGCCTTTGATTGCATTCGCTATATTGGAATATGTAGTTGTTGGAATATGTTGTATATTGATATTACTTGCATATATACATGTCCTCATTTATTTGTTGAGTGTTTAGTAGGTGCGGATTGTGCATTGCTTCGCATTTGGAGCTCGTTTTCGCGCTATACTAGCCGTATATGCTCGCTAATAGTATATAAGGTACATATCTCGGATTGCATATCGTACTTTTACACTTTTTCCCTGCGGGATGCCTCATTACTTTGATGAGGTGTATACTTGTGATATATATATATATTGCCCTTTTTTTTTGGATCGAGCCGCGGAAAGGAGGCTTTGGCGAAATTTTTCGAAAATTTAAGGCGTTAGTATTTTTTGAAAAAATTGGAATTTTTGAAAACTATAGCTTTGATTTTGGAGTGAAAAGTTAAACGATATAGTTGGTTCAGAAAAGATGGCTAAGTATGATTTGAAAACTTAGTAAAGTTATTGTAAGAAGTTTAACTATTGGATTTTGGGAAAGTTAAACACTTAAGTGAACTTGAAATCTAATTTGAATGGAAGTTTGAAAAGTTAATGGATTCTGTAACTTTTTCTTACTTGGTAATTTCTAGGATGAAATTCTTTTAAGAGGGAAGTTTGTAACGACCCAGAATTTCTGTCATTTGAAATTCATATATTTAATTGATTTTAAATATTAACAAGTAAAATTCGTAAGTCGAATAAATTTTATTTCCAATATCTAGATTTAATTGGATAATTAAATCGATAATTTAATATATGAAATTACAGAAATAATTGGAAATTGGGTATAATGTGATTAAAATGATTTATAAAGTTGTATTAAATCATATTGGAGTCAGAATGATGTTATAGAACTTCTAAAATTGAATTAAAAGTTAATTTGTAGAAACTGAATATTTTAATATTTAATTGACGAGTAAAAATAGTCATTTTTCAAAAAGTCTCGGATTTTGACGAAACCAGTTTCATCAGATCCGTAATGTTATATTATTGTATGATTTTAAATTTCGTGTAAATCGAATTTATGATTTGTTCGAGGCAAGCTAAAACGCACTAAAATCGATTTGAGTGAATTTTAAATTTAAATAATTCGATTTGAAAACTTGTCTTTCAAATTTGATCGAATTGGCTCCCGATATATATTCCATTACGTTCAAAATAGGTGTAAAACATTTTGAATGCCAGGCAACACGCTTCCTTTGGAGTTTGGAAAAATTTGGGGTGAATAGTGCACGGAATTTTTCTATAAAAGGACCTCCATTATTTCATTTTACACCAAAACCCTAATTCGACAACCCTAGCCGCCACTTGATATTTCAATGGCCGAAATTTTCTTATTTTCTTCTTCAATTATCTTCCAATCCACACATTAATTCAAGAAATCTCCAACTACAAAGTTGAAGAGCGCGTCAAGATCTATATACTCAACGGTTGTGATCGAGAACGGAGCTACGAATTGACATGAATATGGGTTCGAACGCATGAATTTCATGCACGGTTTTCAACACCAATGGGGGCCGAGCTGCACAAGATTGTGGCCGAAGGTAACGCGCGTCGTGGGCATTTAAATGGTAGTCTCCGGTCATCTTCAAGCTAGTCGAGGCGCGTACGATATTTTGTTGAAACCGGCGGCCATGGGTTTGGTTTCGTTCGAAACCAGGGGGGAAGATGATGCGTTCGACGGCCCTGATCTAGGGTTGGTATCTTGCGGCTATGATAAAGCAAAGGTTAAAAATATAAAAAGAGATTGAAGTTTAATTATATTATAATTTTAAACTTTAAAATATCATAACTCTTTCATACGAGGTCCATTTTGGACGAAACGAATTGCATCAAGTTCGTATTGACGAATAGTACGCGATGGAGATGGAATGGAGTTGATTTGAGATAGAGAAAATTTTGGGTAAAATTAAACGCACGTTTAATTTTATTCAAAATAAAACACTGAAACCGCTATTGGAATCTGGTGAGAACTTCTCACTCAATCGATTGTTTTGATTTAAATTTTAAAAAGTTAGATTTAAAATTGCTTGATTGTATGCTTGAATAATAAATTTTTATCTGTTGTATTGGAATAGACCCTTTACGCCGTATATTTAGCGGATCTTATTTATTAAACACATATACCGTGATATTTCACCTCGATGTGGAATTGTTATTATATATTTACTTGGTGTTGATTTTCCCGCATTATATAGCAGATGAGACCCTATACTGCCTGAATATAATTATTAAAAGATTTCAAATAATTCGAGGTATCAATTTTAACCACTTTAATTAAAAAAATTGTATTTTAACTTAAACCATTTAAATAATTCAATTCCAATATATAATCCAAATTCAATAAATTGTATGGGCGTATATATCATTTCGACCACTATTTAAAATTTCAAATTTCAAGTCAATGAAAACCGCTCGGGTTTATCATTTCAACCCAAAAGGATTTCTCTAATCTATAAGGTCATTCAGGTATGTGTCATTTCAACCCATATTGAAAATAGAGACGTAGGCATAAATAAATATCCAATCATCTAAAATTTCAACCAATAACGTCCATCACAATCGACATCCAAATTAGCAAATTAATCACAATAATGAATTGGTTATGAATGTTAGGTGTTTAACTAGAAATTATATACAATATTAATTACAGGGCTATGAAAATCAATATCAATTCAAATTAAATCTAAATGACCAATTTAAAACACGAAATAACAGTTAATAAACTTCATGCACGGTTTTCAACACCAAGGGGAGGCCGAGCTGCACAAGATTGTGGCTAAAGGTAACTCACGTCGAGGGCATTTAAATGGTAGTCTCCGATCGTCTTCAAGCTAGTCGAGGCGCGTGCAATAATTTTTTGAAACCGACGGCCATGGGTACAGTTTCGTTCGAAACCAGGGTAGGGGAAGATGATGCGTTCGGTGGCCCTGATCCAGGGTTGGAATCGTGCAGCTATGATGAAGTTAAGGTTAAAAATATAAAAAGAAATTGAAGTTTAATTATATTATAATTTTAAACTTTAAAATATCATAACTCTTTCATACGAGGTCCGTTTTGGACAAAACAAATTGCGTCAAGTTCGTATTGACGAATACTACGCGATGGAGCTGGATTGGAGTTGATTTGAGCTAGAAAATTTTTTGGGTAAAATTAAACGCACGTTTAATTTTATTCAAAATAAAACACTGAAACCGCTATTGGAATCTGGTGAGAACTTCTTACTCAATCGAATTGTTTTGATTTAAATTTTAAATAGTTAGATTTAAAATTGCTTGATTGTATGCTTGAATAATAAATTTTTATCTGTTGTATTGGAATAGACCCTTTACGTCGTATATTAAGCGGATCTTATTTATTAAACACATATACCGCGATATTTCACCTCGATGTGGAATTGGTATTATATATTTACTTGGTGTTGATTTTCCCGCATTATAATAGCAGATAATATTTTATATAAACCCATGCACCACGATATCCCATATTGGAACGGGATTCGTATTGTGCTAACATCTGTGGATGCAGGGAAACAGGTTGGAGGGATCCAACTGGACTCCTCACCCGTATTGATTTATTTATAGATATTGTAATATATTCCATTATCATATGACATATGATGTTTTGGATGCCATGATTGTTATATTTAGTGATGTTGCAGCATTGGGCCTATATTGGAAAATTATAAGCGTTAAAGTGATGATTTCCAAATTTTAAAGGGATTTTAAAGTGATTTTTGAAAGTATACTTTTCATTAAATTTTAGAATTGATTCATTTTAAATAAATAAACGTTATAATTTTAATGTTATTAAATTTACGATTTTTTGAGAAATATAGTTAAAATGTGATTTTTGAAATATGGAGTTAATAATTTTATAAAAAAATAGTTTAAATAGAGATTATTGAATTTATTATAAAAGCTTTATATATATTTTATAAAATTGGATTTTTATAAATCAAAGTGATGGAATTATAAAGGAGTTTTAAAGACGTTTTAAAATGATATTATGGATGAATTTTATAAAAGAACAGAATCTACGATTTGTGAAGTTATAAAATGAATGAATTTGTAAATAGAGAATTATAAGTAATTTGCTTATAATTTGGATTTTGGCGTGTAAATGGGATATGGACAGAATTTGTTAATAAAGTGCCTTTATAAGTTGAAGTTGTTATGAAGTATAAATGGAATTTATAACCATGGTTTATAAGTACAAAAAAGACTTATTTTGATAAGTTAATTATTATAGCTTATTATAGGAGATATATGCATGATTTTGGACAGTGGATAATCCTTTAGATAAAATATATAGAAATGTTGAATTTGGTTAACGAAGTATATTCACGATTTTGGACAGTGAATAATATATTAAAGAAATGTTTTGGGAAAGTGATATTTTAAATAGAATTAAAATGATTTAAAGTTGTTTTAAAACGTATTAACTATCGAAACCATAGATTTCAACATTCATTGTTGAAATAGACGTTTTCGAGAAATAAGGAAAAGATGGACTATAACACTGTTGTTATATTAAATGATTTTCAAATGGAAATATTTTATATAGTATTGGGATTTATATATCTATCTTAATTTCGAACCCCTATACTATTGATTTTGGGTTGTCGTAACGATGTTTTTACGCAACATTCGTTTTGACTTAAATAAATGTGTTTAAGAAAACGTTTTCCTTAAAAGAATAAAATATATACTTAATCATGATTTAAGTATATTTAATATTTTCTAAGTATTGAAAATAAATAGATTTTTGAATTACTTATTGTTAAATAAGTATTTGGAAATGTTTTACAATGTAGGAATTGAAATGGTTTAGAGAATATATCTTTTTAAAGATAAATTGAAGTGAATATCTGGCAAATTAATTAATTTATGGAAGATTAATAAAAAGGGCCTAGTGATTGTTATGGTGCGAGATATTTGTTTGTTGGCCTTGATAATTAAATAACCGACTATCAATATTTACCTTTAAATGGGTATTTGTTGTGATTTGCTTGAATTTGAATGCTACGCTTATTTTAAAATAAGCGCTCCTTATTCGGTTTAGCTGGGAGAGGATCTTTGGTCATAAATCCCATTCTGAATATTGATACGTCGTTTATGGATAGCATTTGAAGACCGGTGGTGAAGACCGATTGTTTGCGAGAACGATAGGATGACCTATCGATTGTCTCTGCACTGAGTTGCTCCGGTATAGAGATTCCCTAAGTGATGGGAAGTCCAACCGAGATTGTGAATACCCGAATTGCAAGGGCTTCTTTGGAAGTGCCTTCGGTTCTGTTCGAACCCAGAACAGACTTGTATGGATGGTGTCTGACATTACATTTTGAGATATAAAGCAGATTTCTTTCAAATACATTCCTGTTGGTGGCGGAGAATTTACTCTTAGCTTAACGCCCTTCTCTGAGACGTACGAGCTCAGAGGTTATGTAGTTGAAGGTTATCACCGATATATTCCCAATTTGGTAATGTGGCATGCCGAGTGCTGCTGATCATTTATTGATCAAAGCGTGGCTTTTGTGAAAAGCGTAGCTTTGTGGACGAGACTTCGTCGAACCTCACAACCCGGTAATGGTCGAAACAGGAAAGATGCAGCAAGGTTTCATGGGTAGCTTCCCTAGGGTATGGCCATTCCTTCTGGAAAACGGTAGTATCGTGGTATGGAGCGCAGATACTTACTCATGTGGACACTGTATTTTATTACTTTGTGATGTTGTTGGTTTAGAGAGCTCTCGTATAAAAGTCCAAGAGGACCGGGGGTGGCATATCTGAGGTTTTATTCCTCGGGAAGGTGGTAGCCGGCCTTGTGTTGGTAGAGATCCATTTAGGAGTCTCGGGGCATCCTTCCAGAGGCGTACCCATGTGGCAATGGGAAGTTCCTTGGCCTAACCATTTGTTGGAAATCCAAAGAAACAATATGAATCCTTTACGAATGCAATTGTATAACCTTCCTCCTTAGGAGGTAGCTATAGCAGGCATAATGTAATGGTACCTATGCTGGTTAAGATTTATATTCTACTTTTGAAATGGTTTTCCACATTTTGCACTTGTAGTAATAATATAAAAGAAAATTCTCTGCGTAGTAAGCATCTTTGACTATCATAAGGAGAAATCTCCTCCAAGTTCTGCGTTTGCATTGTGTGTGTGGCGGGTCGCCTTATGGTAGTTACATTTTCTAAAAGCATAGTGAATCTATTTTAAAATATTTCTATGTTTGTTTTTAAAGAATAACCGTTTTAAGTTCTCACACCAATCCCATGACTGACTTGGAGTTTATTGTTCCCTTTTTTAAACTTTGGGTACCCACCAATTTCCACACGGGTAGTCTAGAGTCAGGTTATCAGGTCATTCTGGAATTCAAGAGTTACTGTAGAGATCAGGAGGCAGGCTGGATGGCTTGGCGTATCAACTAGTATATAGTATTTCTTTTCCGCTGTTTGTTGTTGTAAACTCTGATAATGTAATGTGATGTGATGTAAAGTAATAACAGATATGATTCTTTGTTTTAAAGATTTATTCATTGATATTATATGTTGTTCCGCTACGATTGTGAGATTATGTTATTGTTTCTGTTGCTTCTTTTCTATCTTCTACCTCTTCCTTAACCCCAACGGTACGGTTTTCCGGCCTTCGATTGCTCGGCAGTTGATAGAGTGGACTTATTAATGTCAACTTTCGTGAATCAAAAATCATAAACGTTACACCTTCTTTGAGACGTCCAAGCTCAGAGGTTATATAGTTGATAGTTATTAGTGAATATTTCCAATTTGGTAATGTGGCATGCTAAGTGTTGCACATTGGTTGATCGAAGCATGGCTTTTGTGCAAAGCATAGCTTTGTGGGATGAGACTTCATCGAACCTCACACCTTGGGAAATGGTTGAAATAGGAAGGATGCAACAAGGATATGTGGTTCAGGACCCTAATGGTATGTGCATTTCCTAATGGATAAAAGTGGTATGATGGTATGGAGCCTAGATTTTTACTTATGTGGTTTTTGGAATTTGAGGCATCTCGGTAAATGTCGGTTATGACTGGGGGTGGCATACTCGTGACAGTTAGTTACCTAGTTATAGAGGTAGTCCGGCCTTGTGTTGGCAGAGATCCGGTTAGGTTCTCGGGACGTCCCTCCAGAGGTGTACCCATTCGAATAAAGGAAGTTCCTTAGCCTTGGCCATTTGTTGGAAATCCAAACGAAACAATATAAGCCCTTTACGATATCAGCTGTAGAACCTACCATTTAACATGGTTGCTATAGTAGGCATACTATAATGGTGCGTATGCTCGCTAAGATTAATATTATACTTGCGAAAAGGTTTTCCACACTATGCACTAAAAATAATATCAAAAGGATTTTCGCTTACCAAGCATGTTTGACTACTATAACGATAAACCTTCCCCATGTGTGCGATTGCATTTGATTGTGTGCCGTGAGAACTTATGGCAGTTTAATTTTCCAAAATCATGAACGGATTTTTGGTACAAATAACTTTCTTAAGTTCCCACTCAGTCCCATGACTGACAAAGAGTTTATTGTTCCCATTGCTAAACTCTGGGTGCCCCTAATTTTCCACATGGGCAGCCTAGAGTCAGGTTATCAGTAGGTTCTGGAGCTAAGTTGGGAGGTAGATGTGGATTTGGAAGTCTATGAAGCTTTTGGTTTTGAACTTTTTAGTTTGGACTTTGAAGCTTTGGAAATGAAGATGCAGTATGTTGGACTCTCTTGGAAGACCAAGTCGATGTTATTTTTTCGCGCTTTTGTTGTATTCCATTGTTGTGTAATATATAGGGCTCTGATGGTGATGGACACTTGTTGTAAGAATGTTGTAATCCATGACGTGAATGAAAGTTATTTTGTGTTCCATTGTGTTGTTATTATCTAATGTGTTATGACTCCAGCGATCCGGACTCCAACGTTTGGATCACTGGCACTTGAATACAGGTGATGTATTGGATGCCGATTTTTGAAGGTTGAAAGCCCGGGAAATCACACGTTTGGAGCTCGAAGACGAGCTAGATGGCAGAGATGTATTGATTATATTCTGTTGTGAAGTATAGATTGTATAGTCGGTAATTAAGGACAAGTTATTATAACTCTCCAGATGTATTTGTTGATGGTTGTACTCTGATATCTTCAATATATATATATATATATATATATATATATATATATATATATATATATATATAGACACACGCATCTACAGCTTTTCTTGTATAAATGATGTTATTTGTATATTATATTTTGTTCCGCGCGATTGCGATGTGCTGTTGTTTTCTATTTTCTTCTTCGATCTCATTTTCTTCTAAACCCTAACAGTCTTGGATTTTCGGCACTCGGTTGCTTGGCACATTATATAGTGGGCGTATTATTATTGATTTTTGGATTCGAAAATCTTCGGATCGTTACACCGCGGCTGGGATCAACAACCGCCCACAAAGCCAAGATCAAAAGGGACTCTAGATAGTGATGATCTTACCCTAATTGGGTGCCACTCAGCCTTGCTGCACCTCTTCTATTTTAGCCATTCCGAGTTGATGAGGCCTAAGGCTATGCGTTACCTTTTTAGAACACATTCACTTATAATGCTCGTCGTCCTCCAATGACGATGGTCAGATAGCATTCGTCCATACAAGTTGCCATGGGTCTACAAAAACTGAATCACCATCTTCGTCATCTTCATGGTCTTCATTCCCTACGTCCAAACCGAACCGAAGTTGTTTTAGGATAATTACATCTGATCCCGGTCCCTTCGAAAGCACATTGCCTAATATTGATAGTCGGTTATTTAACTATCAAATTAAACAATCATTCAACCAATTATTTTATTTCCCTTGAAAAGTCCCGGTCTTATTAAATTTAGATTTTAAATAAATTAAGTCACTTTATCCAAAATATACACTTAGAGCGTTTAAAATAAAACTACTTAAATTACTTTATTCAAAACAATTAACGTATTTTATATGTCGAAATAAAGCAAAGCAGTTTATAGTAGTAGAGAACACAAGATTTATAGTGGTTCGACCAAAAGCTGGGCGTACATCCACTTTATAGCTTTTCATTATTCACTTGCTTTACAATTGCTTTCAATACAAGAATCATATATTCGTAATTCTTTTACAACATTTCAGCAAAGCTTTTAAGTAAAATATGGACGCAAATGATTGCTGTTCCAAGCTCTTGGAATTGGATCTCCTTCGACAGTTGTGAGTTTGAATGTGCCATCAAGAAGTTTCATGCCTATGACATATGGCACCTCCCAGTTTGGCCCAAGCACTCCTATGGCTGTCATAATTCTCTTCATGACTAGGTCCCCAACTTCAAAGCTGCGCTGACAAACTTTGGAATTGATGTGCCTGGCTATCCTTTGCTGATGAGCTGCAATTCTAAGCCTAGCCTCTTCTCTTCTTTCACCAAGGAGGTCAAGCGCTTCCAGTGGCAGTTTTTCATTCTCATCTTGATCAAAATGGATCCTTCTGTGTGAGGGGACTTCAGTTTCCACTGGAATCATCGCTTCTGATCCGTATGCCAATGAAAATGGAGTATGCCCAGTCGCACTTTTGTGGGTAGTTCTGTATGCCCATAGTGCAAGCGGTAACTTATCGACCCAACCACCTTTTGCTTTTTCCAGTTACTTTTTGATGGTTGATTTGATGATTTTGTTTACTGCTTCCACTTGCCCGTTTGCCTGCGGATGAGCCACTACTGAGAAGCTTTTTCGGATCTTGAACCGTTTGTAGAAATCTTGGAACTCCTCACTTTCAAACTGGGTACCATTGTCTGTGATTATCTTCTGAGGCACACCATACCTGCAAATGATATTTTTAGTCGCAAAACTTATCATTTTCTTAGAGGTAATAGTAGCCAATGGTTCGGCTTCAGCCCGTTTAGTGAAATAATCAACAGCAACGATAGCATATTTAATCCCCGATTTGGCAATCGGAAAAGGCCCAATGAGATCTATTCCCTAGATGGCAAACGGCCATGGACTGACCATTTGTGTTAGCTCAGTGGACGGTGCTCAAGGAATTTTGGCAAATCTTTGGCATTTATCACACTTTCGGGAATAGTTAGCAGCATCTTGATTAATTTCTGGCCAAAACTATCCATAACGGAGGATTTTCTTTGCTAAAGTTTGACTACCTGTATGATCCCCACATTCCCTTCCGTGTACTTCAGTCAGAATTGTCTTAGTTTCTTCCTTTGTCACGCATCAGAGTAATGGCATTGAAAATCCTCGTCTGTACAAATGACCATCTTGAACTATATATCTGGAGGCTTTCCTTATCAGCTTCTGTCGTTCTTTTGCACTTTCTGGCAAAGAACCATTGAGAAAATATTCAAATATCGGAGTCATCCATGATTCTTGCTCTTGGGATACATTCATAATCCAATCAACATCCATTTCATCTGTGCTTGGAGCTGACAAGACTTCGACGGGAACTAATCCCAATAGCCGAGCTTCATCAGTACTTGAATACTTTGCCAGAGAATCCACCTTCATGTTCTCTTCTCGGGGTATATGGTTTGTTGAATAACGGTCAAAATCTTGAAGAAGCTCCCAGGCTTTTGATAAATAGGCGGGTAGATTCCCTCCTTTAGCTTGAAATTCCTTCTTGACTTGGCAGACAATAAGTTGAGAATCACTGAAGGTCTGCAATGCCTTGATGTTTAGTTCTTTATCGATCCTTAAACTAGCGATGAGAGCTTCATATTCTGCTTCATTATTTGTCGAAGGAAATTCTAGTCTCAGTGCATAACATAGTGATCGCCCTTCTGGGGTTTCAAGGACAACCCCTGCTCCGGAATAGTAATCATTCCTTACGCCATCGACATTCAATTTCCATTGGATTGGGACGTTATCAGTGGCTTCTTCCTCACTATCACCTTTATCTGTACATTCTGCGATGAAATCTGCTAAAGCTTGTCCATTGATTGCTTTTCGGGGATGATAAGTGATGTCATATTGGCTGAGTTCAATATTCCATTTCAAAAGACGGCCTGAAGTCTCAGGACGGAATAGGACTTGCTTTAGAGGTTGGTTAGTGAGGACTTTGATGGGATGAGCTTGGAAATACGGCCTCAATTTTCTTGATGCGATCAACTAGAACTCTGCTCACAGTAGCTGGCCCAATACCAGCGGATATGACCAAAGGATCTATGGTAGGAGCCTCGATACCCAAAGAATCTGTGGCACTGAATACAATATCATCTGTGGAAGTCTTTTGTTGCTTTAAAGGCGCATCATTTTCTAAAACAAAAACATTCTCTTCAGCCGGTACATGCCTCAAGGCCCGGGCATACCTTTCCATCTCGCCCCAGCTTTTGCCTGCTGGTTGAGGCCCTCCAGTTATTATATTGATGACAGGTCTTTCCGATTCATGTTCTACGGCCTTCTCACTTGAGCCAGGACGGAGAGCGGTAACTTGTTGTCCCTAAGTCGACGAGGCTGGGGCATTTCTATTCCTTTTCACATACTGCTGGAGCTTGTTTTCCTTCAAGAGTTGTTCAATTACCTCTTTCAACTGACGGCATTCGTTGGTGTCATGGCCGGGTTGGTTGTGGAACCGGCAGAACCTTCCACTTTTTTCCATCTTACTCCCAACTCTCATTTTAGGTGGTGTCGGATAACTGACATCATCCTTGGTCGCAAAGAAGATGTTCTCAGGGGTATCGGTCAAGGGTCTGAAATTGAAAGGACGGCTTTTCTTAGCGTCTCCTTGTTTCTGTCCACCATCATTTCCCCTTTTCTGAGTGTTAGGTTCTTTCTTGTTCAAAGCAGCACCATTCTTCCTGGCTTCTACTGATACCACCTTAGCTGGTGTTTGGAGGCTCTCCAAATGCATGAATTCATCCGCTTTCTTGTAGAATTTGTCAAGTGAGTTTGGTTCTTTCATTTTCAACCATTTCCCAAATTCACTCGATTTGTCAATCGCCCTCAACAAGTATGTTAGGACCATGCGTGGCTCAGCATTATCTACCTCAGCCAATGCTATGTTAAAACGATTCAAAAATGATCTGATGGATTCTCCTGGATTTTGCTCTAGACTTGACAGCGACATTATACCCTTTTCTTTTGAAGCATACAATCGGAATTGCTCCTTGAATTTCCTGGCCAAATCGGAGAACTGATCAATGGACCTGACCGGCAGCTTTGTAAACCACAATAGAGCCACACCTTCCAGATATACCGGGAAATATCGACATTTGATTTCATCAGACGCTCTGTCACCCGTCATATACCAGTCGTACTTATACAGAAACTCGTTAGGATCACTCGTCCCCTTGTAAGCCGGAATAGTAGGAGGAACGAATTTTCTTGGGAATTCTGCCTTCAAGATTTTCTCAGTAAACGGAGTTTTTCTTGGAGCAAAACCCCATTCTTTCTCATCTTCATCCCTTCGTATACTTTCCTTCATGATCTCACGAACCATGCCGGAGAAATATTCTTCATCATTTAAGGGCTCTGGAGGGCAAACATCAGCCATTCTCTCTGAATTCTGTCTTGACAACCGTTCGTGGAGGGTCGGCTGCGGTGCTGATCCACCAGCCTGGAGAAGTGTCTTTTCCACAGGGTCTGCGGCTCTTTGAGAAACGTTCCCTCCTTCAACATCTTGAACCCCCGCAGTAGGGTTTCCATCATTATTAACCGGTTGAAGGTTAGCCCGAAGTAGATCATTCAACTTACTTAAGATCAGGGCATTCTGGGCATTCTAAGCCTCCAACTGTGCATTCTGGGCATCCAATTGTTGATTCAATCCCAAAACTACAGCGTCCAATTCTGCTTCTGTAACTCCAACAGTTGGAGCTGCTTGACTTAAAGGAGGAGAGGTAGCGGTATTCTCTTGAACATTGTCGGATCTTACAGAACTCCGTTTTCTCCCAGGAGCCATTATTTCCAATAAACTTCTGGTTTTAAAAGAAATCCTTTCCATGAACCACTTCGGAGCAATGATGGAAGTATCCTGAGTTAAGTTCTCAGTGAAAGCACCAAAAATGTTAACGCTTAAAATCGAAATCTAACACCCCGGTGTGTGAAATGTGAATGTGAAAGAACCACCCGATGGTTCGGGAAGAGAATATGAGCTAAGATAACAGAAAATACAGTAAGAGACAGCGAATTTATAGTGGTTCAGCTTAAGGATTAGCCTACGTCCACTTTAAGTATCTTTATTACTGATCTTGTTACAAAACGATACAATGCTCTTCAAGTACAAATCACTTTAGTTACAAAACACTTTGAGCAAGTAGCTTAAGCTTCGATGTAGATGAAAGTCTTCGAATCCATGTCGGATGTGCGAAAGTCTTTCATAGTGACTTGTAGTGTTCTTCGAAACTTCAAGTATAGAGTTGGTTTAGAAACTGGCAGAGTATCGGCACTTGAAGAGATTGTCCAAAAGTCCCCTTCATGCTTGAGGTAGGTTGGTATTTATAGGGAAATTTCCCCCTTGGGTCGTAAGTCGTGATCGACTTATGGTAGGTCGTGGCCGACTTATTTGGCCAAGCCCCATGATTTCACAAAGGTTCACTTGTATAAGTCCTAAGTCATGTACGAGTTAAGGGGCCACCATGTTAAGTAAGGAGCAGCGCTTCATTCGCTAAGTTGCCCACGACACATGCTAGGTCGTAAGTCGCGGATAGCTTTAAGTCGTTGACTCATTTCCTTCTTAAGTCATGCCATCTCTTGAATCGTTAAGTCATCTTGTCCTTGAGCCGTGGACTTCCTTAAGTCGTAGACTGTATACTCCCTTAAGTCGTAGAAACCTTAAGTCGTGGATGCCTTAGGTCGTGAAGCATCCCTTCTCTTTTAAACCGTTAGGTCGTAGACTTTTCTATGTCGTAAGTCACCAAGTCCTTCAACTCGTTAAACCATTAGGTCGTCCATACCTTGAGTCGTAGGTCGTGAAGTACTCTGAGTCGGCAACTTCCTTAAGGTATTGAGTCGGTCCATTCTCTTAGGGCAGCTAAGTCGGCAAGCTGTTGGGTCGGCATCCTTTTAAGTCGCTGAGTTTCCTTAAGTCGGTAGATCGTGCCACCAGCTAAGTCGCTAAGCCGTTATACTTTTTAGGTTGTTAAGCCCTTAAACCGTTAAGTCGTCAGTCCCTTAAGTCGTCCAACCTCTTGACTCGTTGAGTCGTGCATCTTTTAACTCGTTAGGTTGATAACATACTGAGTCGCTTGTCCATTGATTCGCCGCCCACCTTGAGTCGTTTGCTTATTGAGTCGTTGACCATAGGAGTTAACATTTGCCCCTCGAAGTACACACCTAATTCGTAGGTCGTGTACTTCGATCTAATCCCTAAGTCGTGGACGACTCAGGGAGCTGGTTAACTCGTTTGACCATCCATCTTCTTCCCTGCCTCCTATATAAGCCGTTAAGTCGCTTCTCTATTTTTACTTCGTTGCTTGTCTTCTTTCCGCCATTGTTGCATCCGAGCTCCCAAAGGCGACTTCAATCCGATCAATCACCAATTTTCCTTAATATTACATCCTCGATCAACAGATTTAGGTAACTTCAGTCAGCTGTCCATCGTGTTTACCACCAACTCTTCGTAACCATTTAGATATAGTTTTTGTTTCCATGCTGTGAGATTATGTTTCGATTCGTCTTCTGACCATTGCCGATCATTGACAATTGCCCTAGAAGGTGAATCGGCTTAGGATCTTATGTAGTTATTTGGGAAGTGTTTGGATTTGTTTTCGGGTTTTGCTTAAGAAGATGATGGATTTTGTTGCTAATGGAAGATAACGGGTTGTTGGGTTGGAGAAGGATCAGTGGGTTGAGAAGAGATATCGTGAAGTTTCACGACTTTGCCAATTTGCATAGTTTTCGAAGTGACTTACTTAAGATCCCCTATGACCTTAATTGCACACGACTTAACCATTTAGGTTGTGTTTGTTTCTGGACGACTTAAGACTTAGCTTCATTTGCACTTCATTTGCTCTGCCTTGATTTGAGACTTTATGACTTGGCCTCTAGGTCGTGAACGACTTAGCCCTGAGTCACAGCCGAGCTACTATCTTTTAAGACGTGGACGACTTAGCCCTGAGTCGCAGCCGAGCTACTATCTTTTAAGTCGTGGACGACTTAACTTTTAGGTCGTGGACGACTCATGACTTAGAGAACTTTTGGACTGTGACTCAATGACTTGAACAAAATTTGAAAACTTAGAGATGTTGACAGAACTTGATTTTATTTCCAATTCGAGTTGCCAGGATAAACTGCTTGAACTTTGAACTGTTACTTGAACTTTGAACTATTAAACTTTGCTGCATTCATTCATAGATCACTTTTGACTTGCAAGCTAACAATCTGTTCAATACATCATTTACAGAAAATCGGGACGAATATACTGCCACTGACTGCCCACGTCAAATGGCAGATTAGTTAACAACAGATAATCAACTTAAATAGATTGTGTGAACGAAGTGCTTTTAAATCATCAAATTCAAGTAAAGTATTAAAGCAACATTGAAATAGTCAACTGAAACTGCCCAGTTTGCACTAATACTATACCTGAACTTTAAATTAACAAGTCCTGAAATTTGGTAATCGATCAGTTGTCGACTAGTTTAATTCCAATTATATTTACTTGTTATTTTTATTAGTTCTGCACAACACTTCACACTTTTAGGAAATGTGCACCTTCACATTTGAATATCACCTTCACATTTGAATATCCAGTTGCTCGCGCAGAATGACTTCTCAACAAGAAGAGATAACAGTCCAGACTGGAGAAGCCACTCTTATTTCGGCTCCCCTAGTTAATCCTCGAGAGAGAGCCTCTACCACTATATCATACAAAGTTTTTCTTCAGTTATGCATTCAGTTTGGCATTGCTGAAGTAGATGCCATTCTTCTTGAGAAAACTCACACTGTTGATGTGGCGCCTCCTGGCTTTGTAGCGGTTAACCGGCAAATGTGCCTGAGCGGGGCCATTCCCCCTTTCCACAACTTTCTCCAGAATCTTCTTCGTCAACTAGCCATCTCCCCATTCCAGCTACACCCCAATGGCTACGCCATTCTGATGGGGCTGTGTGTGCTATTTAGGAAAACATTTGATCATCTTCCAAGCTTCGACGAGATTTGCTTCTTATGCTCGTTTACCAGGACTAAGGATCAACCTTCTGTCACCGTCGTGAGAAGCGCCCGAAATCGCAAATTGATCGTTGGCCTTCCCGACACTGCTCATGGGTTATTAACTCGGTTCTTCTTTGTCCGCTGCGCCCCGAGATTTTATGCTGTGTGGAGGGAAGGAAGTAAGATCATCTACCTTTACTTCTTCTATTTTCTGAGTTTTTCGAAGTCCGAATTGCCAAGTGTTAACTTCGTTTTTTCATTTCAGCACTCCCCCCTCCTTCTAGAGATCCTAGCCACAAGCCAACTCTGGAGAGGCTCTTGGTTGTACGGGTTGAAGAGCGGGACATGAAATTTTTGTTGAACGACGAATTCCTCCACCAGTTCGGACTTCTTCACCCTTCTCGCTCCACTCAGCCTCATGAAGTCCCCGATTCTCCAGCGGAGGCACCAGATGTCTCAATCCCTGCTGAAGCGCTTATGCCAAAAGAGCCCTCTACTGAAACTTTACTAGTGAAGTGCCCCACACTTACCGATGTTGCGGGTCCGTCTAGCAAATCGGCACTTGCCCCAGTTATTGAGGAGGAAGAAACTCTTCGTTGCTCTGAAGATGCGGCCGATCTGGAAGCCGAAAAAGAAACTCCTACCGGGCATGGCGGCGATGATACTTTTGAGGGGCTAAGCGACCTGATCATAACTTCACATGAACTTTTTAAAGATGATGTCCCTAAAGCTTCTTCTCCTGTTGTCGAGGCGACATCCACTTTTCAGCAAATTTTGACGCCTGCCACTCAAGTCACTACCACCCGTGTGCCAAAGAGTGGTTTGTAGCCTGACGCGTTTAGTTTGCACACCACACACACATAGGATTTTCAGCACTTATTCGTACTTAACTTCTTTTCTCTGAAGATTTTTAAGACTTGTCTTTTTTTCAATTTCAGTTTCTCCGATGGGACGCAGCGGCTCTTATTACGATGACTTTCAGCGCTACGGGAGGCGTAATCAATATGACCATAGGCGCTACCTTCCCGTTTACAGAGAAACTGACGAGGAGAGAGCTGCTCGAAAGGCTCAGGAGAGGAGGGCTCAAGAAGAGCATTATGAGAGGAGAGAAAGGGAGGAGCACCATGATTCTTCCCAGAGAGGTGACGACTCTCACAAAAGAAAGTCGCATGATGACCGGGGAAAAAGTCATATAGTTGAGGACCCAAGCAAGCGTGCTAGGCACGGTGAAAAGCGTGCATCTACAACTCCTGAAAAGGCCACTGCCCCTGTCTCACTTGACATCCCTTCTGGCTCTCCTACTCTCGGGAAGACAGACATTCAGACAATAATCAACAGGACTAAATTCCAAATTGGACCAGGCCCGGCTACTCTGCAAAGCCGGTTCCCGCACTGGTGCCTAAAGGGAGTGCGGTTCGATCTTGACTTGGTCCCTATTGACAAACAAGCAATGCTGCAAAATCTTGATGCTGTTAGACTTGATATCGAGTGGATGTCAGGGTGGAAAAAGCTTGTTGATGAGCTTCAAAGGGTCAACCGCGTGAATATAGAGGCCATGCTGACCATGGAAAATGATAAGGCCGAGTGGCAAAAAACTTTAAGCTAGCATGATACTAAGATGAGGAACATTGCTGATTACAACGAGAATCTTGAAGCAGAGGTTGAGAAACTTAAACAAGAGCTTGCTACTTCTTCTACCTCATACACTCAAAAAGAAGAAGTACTTCAAAAGCAAGTTCGCGATGCTCACGCTGCTCAGCGACATGTTGAGGCACAACTTGGGGCTGAGCAGAAAACAACGGGAAGGTATCGTGCTGACGTTGCAGAGTTACGGGATAAGGTCAACTCCCAGGATTTGGAGATTATGAGGCTAAAGGCCCAATTATCAAAGACCGAGAAGGAACGTGATGAAGCTATCGCTGGAAGGCAGACTGCCGAACAGTCGCATGAGGCGACTAAAGCCAATGTCAACTGCACTTTATTTGACTTCTACGTGCATAGCGTTATGGGGCGTGGGAGCCTTTCATTCTTAGGACCGAAGTATGAGATTACCCTGGCCGAGGTTTGGGAGTCAATTCTTGACATGCTTGGAGGTACAGGCGCCGGCTATGCTGAAGCATCTCTTGTAGAACACTTTCTAGATGATGACGCCAGAGCTGCCCTTGCCCGGGGAAAAGAGCAGCTTGCTAAAGCACGAGCTGAAGTAGGGGAGCAGCACTTTGTGAAAGAAGCACCATTAACTGCTCCCGTCCCTCCTTCGGTTTCGGCCGATGTTGACATTACAGGCTCCGGTTCCCATTCTCCGTCCCCTGCCAAAGTTATAACAGAGATCATAAGCACGCAGGGTGGAGATGAAGGCGAAGAGAGCGCCGAAGCACAGGCTTATGAGTTTGACATTAGGAAGCCGAATTCTCTTGGTAACTCCACTGTTAATCTTGCCCAAGTGGACTGTTTGTTTGCTCCTCATGAGTGTTAACGCTAAAATTTGAACGCTAACACCCCGGTGTGTAAAGTGTAGTTGTGAAAGCACCACCCGATGATTCGGGAACAGAGTATAAGAAGAAAACCACAGAAAAAGCAGTAAATAACAGCGATTTTATAGTGGTTCGGCTCAATAGTTTGCCTACGTCCACTCTGAATATCTTTATTGATGATTTCGTTACAAGTCGATACAATTCTTCCCAAGTACAATACACTTTGAATTACTAAACACTTTGAACGTGTAGCTTAAACTTTAATGTAAGTGAAGGTATTCAAATCCATGTCGGATGTATGAGATTCCTTCTTGAAGTTGTTCATGGCGTTCTACGTGTCTTGAAAGCTTTGAGTGTCGAGTTGGTTTGGAATGTAGTAGAGTATCGGTGCTTGGAGAGAATGAGCCAAAAGTCCTTTGAACGTTGGAGGTGGTCGCGTATTTATAGGTGTGATTCTGGGCAGCAGTTTTTCGCTCAAGTCATGAGTCGTGCACGACTCTTAGAGAGTCGTAAGTCGCGCTCAACTCAAGGTTCAAGATTCAGCAGGCAGTGGAGTAAGTGAAGTGGTTCTAAGCTTTTCTTCGTTCATCTGGATACAAGTCTTAACTCGTTCGCGAGTTAAGAGGTCACAGTTTAAAGTGAGGCAGCACTAAAATCTTGGCTCTGCGGTTTTAGGTCGTGTACGACTTAAACTAGGTCGTAAGTCGTCGACGAGTCATCTTATTACGGCATGGTATTGAACTTGTTCTCTAAGTCTTAGGTCGTAATGTCTTTAAGTCGTGGACTTTCTTAAGTCGTGACATTCCCTAAGTCGCTTAGGTCTTAATCCTGTTAGGTCGTTAGCTCCTCAACTCGTAAGCTTTTAACTCGCAGGCTCTTTAGCTCGTAGACTCCTTAACTCGTGTACCTCCCCTGAGACATGACATATCTTAAGTCGCAGAGGCCTTAAGTCGCAGATTTCTCTGAGTTGTGAGTCGCTTTGTTTCCTAAGTCGTTGACGACTCATGTTAGGTCGTAAGTCATAGACAGCTTTAGGTCGTTAACTTATTTCCCTCTTGAGTCAGGCCATCTCTTAAGTCGTAGATTTCCTTAAGTCGTAGACTTCTTGGTCCGTTTCAATTCTTAAGTGGTCTGGACCTTAACTCTTTAACTCGTCCAAACCCTAAGTCGTGTACCCTCCTTGATCCATTGAGTTGCTGTTTCCCTCGAGTCGTTGAGTCGGCCATTTCTTTAACACGTTAAACCGTTAAGTCGTACCATTCATAAGTCGTAGATTGTCCATAACTTGAGTCCTTAACTTGTTAAGTCGCAGAGTGCTTTTAACTGTTAGATCATGGTGGCCTCAAGTCATAAGTCGTTGTCTTAATGGGGTTAACATTTGCCCCTCGAAGCACACGCCTAAGTCGTAGGTCGTGTGCTTCGACTTTCCTTAACTCGCTTGTGCCATTTCAAGTTCCGCTGTCTTGGTGTATAAAAGGCTTGAGTCGTTTCTCTTATTTCTTTCTGCTCACTATCAATCTCCTAAGTCGTATCCGCCATTAATATCTCTCCAAGCTTCCTGTCGTGTTCGCCATCAGCATTTCTCCGAGCTTCTTACGGCGATCCTGACTTGATTTACTTCCAACCATCTCCAGTTTCATATCACGTGAGCAATTTTCCCCATTTTCCAATCGCCGATTATCATTGTCAATCTTTGAACCCCGTCTTCCGTATCTGATTCCCCCTTTAATTGAGCGAGTATTGTTGTATTGGTCGTCGAAGAACTCGAAGTTTGTTTGATTTGACTTAAGACGACTCGTGATTTGCGACGATTCAGTGGTGTGGCAGAACTGGGGTTGTTGTCGATTGAGAGATTATCGGGCTAACGGGTTAAGTGTTAGAAGGTTAACGGGTTAGGTGAGATGTTGTGAGATTTTCACAACTCTGCTGATTTGCACAATTCTCGAAGTAACTGACTTAAGATCCCTTACGACCTTAATTACGCACGACTTAACCCTTCAGGTTGTGTTTGTTTCTGGACGACTTAAGACTTAGCTTCATTTGTACTCCATTGCTTTGTCTTGATTTGAGATTTTCATGACTTGGCCTTAGGGTTGTGAACAATTTAGTCCTGAGTCGTAGCCGAGTTAAGACCTCGAGAGATCCACTCCATTTCAAACCGAAGCCTTTTCTTCTCAACACGTCTTGCGGCTTATAGGACCAACGATTCAATGAGCCAACGACTTAACTTGCATGAAGTCTTGTAAGTCGTGGGCGACTAAACCTTTAGATCGTGGACGACTCAGCACTTAGACAATCTTTTACGGCCGAATTATTTCCTTTAGCCTAAGCCAATTTCATCCCTCTGTTAGGTTGTGAACGACTTAGGGCTTAGAGGATTTTTG
The DNA here is from genome assembly GCA_030765085.1 of Allium cepa. NCBI lineage: Eukaryota > Viridiplantae > Streptophyta > Magnoliopsida > Asparagales > Amaryllidaceae > Allium > Allium cepa. Next base: position 600,082,047 of record CM060945.1, on the reverse strand, counting down.
GACTGTGACTAAATGACTTCAACAAAAATTTGAAAACTTCAAGATGTCGTCAAAACTTGATTGTACTTCCAATTTGAATTGCCAGAATATACTGCTTGAACTTTGTTGCGTTTCTTTACAGATTATTCTAACTTTAACGCTATCAACCTATTAAACACAACACTTGCAGAAAAATGGGACAAATATACTGCCATCGACTGCCCACGTCAAATGACAGATTAGTTAATAACAGATAATTAACTCAAATAAATTGTGTGAACGAAGTGCTTTCATCAATTTCAAGTAAAATATTAAAGCAACACTGAAATAGTCAATTGAAACTGACCAGCCTGCACTAATATTATGCTTGAACTTTATATTTACTTGCTATTTTTATTAGTTTTGCATGACACTTCACACTTTTAGGAAACGTGCACCTTCACATTTGAATATCCAGTTTCTTGAGTAGAATGACTTCTCAGAAAGAAGATACAACAGTTCAAGTTGGAGAGGCAGCTGTTATTCCGGCTTCACTAGTCAATCCTCCGGAAAGAGCCCCCACCACCTTATCGTACAAAGTTTTTCGTCAGTTGTGTGGTCAGTTTGGCATTGCTGAAGCAGACGCCATTTTCCTTGAAAAAGGTTACACCGCTGATGTGGCGCCTACTGGCTTCGTAGCGGTTAATCGGCAAATGTGCGTAAGCGGGGCCATTCCCCCTATCAACAACTTTCTCCAGAATCTACTTCTTCGGTTAGCTATCTCCCCATTCTAGCTACACCCTAATGGCTATGCCATTCTAATGGGGTTGTGCGTGCTATTTAGGAGAACATTTGACCGGCTTCCAAGCTTTGACGAGATCTGCTTCCTATGCTCCTTTACTAGGACTAAGGATCATCCTTCTATTACCGTTGTGAGAAGCGCACGAAATCGTAAATTGATCGTTGGACTCCCTAATACTGCCCATGGGTTCTTAACTCAATTCTTCTATGTCCGTTGCCCCCCCGGGGTTTTATGCTGTGTGGAGAGAAGGAAGTAAGATCATCTACCTTTACCTCCTCTATATTCTGAGTCTTTTGAAGTTCGAATTGCCAAGTGTTAACTTCATCATCATTTCTTTTTCTTTTTTTCAGCGCTTCCCCCTCCTTGTAGAGATCCCAGTCACAAGCCAACTCTGGAGAGGCTTGTAGCGGTACCGGTTGAAGAGCGGGATATGAAATTTTTGTTGAACGACGAATTCCTTCACCAGTTCGGACTTCTTCACCCTTCTCACTCCACACACCCCTGCGAAGTTCCAGACTCCCCACCTAAAGCATCAGATGCCCCGGTTTCTACAGACACATCCATACCAAAAGGACCTGCTCCCGAGGCTTCGCTAGTGAAGTGCTCCAATTCTGTTGATGTTGCGGGGACATCTGTCGAACTTGCCCCGGTTATTGAGGAAGAAGAGCCTCAGGGATCTCCCCGACTGTCACAGAAATCTGGCGAAGAAGCCGAGAAAACTAGCCTTGTCAAGCACAGCAGGGACGATACTTTCGAAGGGCTGAGCGACCTCTTCGCCACCTCGCAAGAGATCTTTAAAGATGATCCTATCACTACCGGGGTTTCTTCTTCAGTAGTTGAAGCGACTTCTATCCTGCAACAGACTCCGTCAACTCAAGAGTTAACGCTAACTATTACACCCACTTCTCAATTAAAGAGTGGTTCATAGTTTGATGCGCGTAGTTTGCACATCACAAACACTTAGAATTTTTTCGGCACTTTTATGCTTCTGACTTTTTGTACTTTGAAGAATTCTAAAATCAAGCTCTTTTTTATTTCAGATCCTCCGATGGGGCGCAGCGGATCCTACTATGATGATTTCCAGCGCTACGGGAGGCGTAGCTAATATGATTCAGGCGTTACCTCCCCTCTTACAGAGAATCTGATGAAGAAAGAGCCGCTCGAAAGGCTCAAGAGAAGAGGGCTCAAGAGGAGCATTACGAAAGAAGAGAGAGGGAGGAGCGCCACGATTCTTCGTAGAGAGGCGACGATTCCCATAAAAGAAAATCCCATGATGACAGAGGAAAAAGTCATATGGTTGAAGATTCGAGCAAGCGAGCCCGACATGGTGAGAAGCACACCTCTACAACTCCTGAAAAGGTTACGGCCCTTGCCTCGCTTGACATTCCTTCCGGCTCTCCCGCTCTCGAGAAGACAGACATCCAAACAATAATTAGCAGGCCCAAATTCCAAGTCGGACCGGGTCCGGCCACTTTGCAAAGTCGGTTACCACAGTGGTGTCTGAATGGAGTAAGGTTTGACCTTGACTTGGTCCCCATTGACAAGTCTGCTATGTTACGAAACCTCGATGCCGTCAAACTTGATATTGAGAGGATGTCGAACTGGCAAAAACTTTTTGACGAGCTCCAAAGGGTTAATCGTGCAAACATAGAGGCCATGCTCACTATGGAAAATGATAAAGCCGAAGGGCAAAAGGTTCTTGAGCAACATGACACTGAGATGAGGAGCATTGCTTCTTACAACGAAGAGCTTGAAGCAAAAGTTGAAGAACTGAAACAAGAGCTTGCTACTTCCTCTACTTCCTATTCTCAAAAAGAAGAAGTGCTCCTAAAACAAGTGAGAGATGCTCATGCCAGCCAAAGGGATGCCGAAGACAGGCTTGAAGTGCAAAAAAGAATTTGTGAGGGCTATGTTGCTGATATTGAAGAGCTTCGGAAGAAAAACAGCTCCCAAGAGGCGGAGATCCAAATGCTTAAGCTTCAACTTTCTAAAGCTGAAATGGAGCGTGATGAGGCCGTTGCCGGCAAAATTGCAGCTAAAGAATCTCACGAGGCAACGAGGACCAACATCAGCTCAACATTATTTGATTTCTACCTGCATAGCGTCTTGGGGCATGGTAGCCTCGCCTTTCTAGGCCTCATGTATGAAATTACTCTGGCTGAAGTTTGGGAGGCCGCACTCGATATGCTTGGTGGTAATGGCACTGGCTATGCTGAGTCAGCTCTTGAGGAGCATTATCTTGATGATGATGCTCGTGTCGCTCCCGCCGGGGGAGAGAACAACTTGCAAAATTAAGGGCCGAAACAGCGGCAGGAGGAAAAATTATCTCAACTGCTCCGACTTAACCTTCTTCTTCAGCCGAAATTGATATCATCGGTTCCAGTTCCCACTCCCCGTCTCCTACTAAAGTTACCACCGAGATTACAAGCATACAAGGTGGAGATGAAGGCGGCGAGAGTACCGAGGCACAGGCTTACGAAGTTGACATCAGGGAACCGACTTCTGCAGGTAATCCTACTGACAATCTTGCCCAAGTAGACTGCTCATATGTTTCTTACGAGCTTGATGGGCTTTTTGACTACTTCTTGAATCTCAGCGAACCTTTATCTCCTCTTTTTACTAACTTGAACTTTTTCCTTCTGTAGAGAAAACGTCGGGTATTGTTCAAGCTTCCCCACCTCCAATTATTCCTCCTCCATCTATTTAGGTGACTCCTCCTTCCGCCTCGCAACCGGGATCACAAGAGGAGCAAATAGAAGCTCTTCAAGACTTGGACGATCCCATTGCTTCACAAGAACACAAAGGAGAAGAAACTGAAGGGAGTGAGAAGACTCCAGAAGCAACTGGTTTCGATGATGAACCATTAGCTAAACTTCTTTCTCCAGGGAGTGGGACTTCCTCCAAGAAGAGAGGAAAGCATGGAGTTTCCAAGAAGAAGAAGAAGAAGGGATCCTTAACTGGCGAAGAAGAGACGGAAGAAAGTCCGACCGAGCCCCTTTCTCCTTCATCCCCTACCCTTACAAGCCAGCCTAAAAAGTTGGTTATTCGGCCGGGTGCGGGCTCAAAAGGTGGACGGAAGAAGAAATGATGGCTCTGGTTCTGTGGCTTTCATATCGCTTTTTGCCTTTTTTGCATGTACTGACCGGAAATTGTGTGGGTACCGGCCCCCGCTTTTCTTTTGCTTTCTACTTTGGAACCTGTACCTGTATAAAATTTTAATAGTGTTGAATAAAATGATTCTTTTTTCTTTGTACAAACTTCTGTCTGTATCTAAGAATGCAGTTATTATTCACTTTTATACAAGTTTCTTTACATGATATTGCAGTGAGCTTGTGGTATATTGTACGAGCACAATTTTACCGATGTAGTTATACCATGTCGCCCCTATACCATAAGCTCATTGTAATATTTTATTTTATGAGGAACTTGCACTTTTATTTTCTAAAGAATAATTATTCCACGTTTGGAGGAATATTATTTCGTTAAAAAACAGAGTACAAATTCGTTTTTACGCTTCATATTTTGAAGATATCACTTTTCCTTTTGTGCATGTGCACATTTTACCAAGTGAATTCTTTTATGCGATAAGGCGGGCCTCTGAAGGACATTTTGACTTCTTTCTGAGGAAGATTATTTCCCAAAATAGGTAAATTATTCTTCCTTTGAAATTCAAAGTGCGCCTTTGATGAGGATTTTCATTTCTTTGAAAAGTTGCACCTCTAAGGAAGGTTTTTTCACGTTTCAACGCCTGGAAGTTTTATTTCAATCTTGGTGAAACGTGTGCTTCCGAAGAGGTCTTTCTACTTTATTGTGCATCCGGGAGGAGGTCTTTTTGCTTTATTGTACCTCCGGGAGGAGGTCTTTTTGCTTTATTGTGCCTCCGGGAGGAGGCCTTTTCATTTCTGCCTCTGGGAAGAGGTCTTTTATTTATCTTTACTTTTAGGTTTTGCATTTCTGCTTTGGTGAAGTGAAACTCCGAAGAGCGGTTGTTGCACTTCAACTCTTGGTGAAATGTGCCTCCGAAGAGGGCTTTTATTTGTTTTGCATTTCAACTCTGGCGAAGTGAAACTCCGAAGAGCGGTTGTTGCACCTCAACTCCTGGTGAAATGTGCCTCCGAAGTGGGCTTTTATTTTGTTTTGCATTTCAACTCTGGTGAAGTGGAACTCCGAAGAACGGCTGTCGCACTTCAGCTCCTGGTGAAATGGACCTCCGAAGAGGGCTTTTATTGCCTGGAAGTTACTCTCTCATGGTTGGAGGGTCATCACTCCTCCAATCTTTTTTGTTGAGTTGAGAACTTTCTTTTTTGCGGCGTATGCCTCGTTAGAAGTCTTTATCCACCGAAGAGTTGTGCCTCCGAAGAGGGCTTGTGCCTCCGAAGAGGGCTTTAGTTGTTCCTTGTCTACTTGCTTATGCCTTTTCAGCGATGCTCTGTTTTTCTTTTCAAGCTCACACTCCCTTCTCTTACAAGTAGTTTGTTTAATCCAAAGAAGTGTACTTCATTATTAGGCAAGTTCACGAGAACGGGCATAAGCTTCTTAATTGGATGTTTGTTTGTCCAAACGATCTCAATTTATGAGCAATGGCCCGTTTCCGGCGAAATCATTGGCCGTTCAATTGAAGCACTTCCTATCTAGGTTTTGAATTCGGGACTTTTGTGACTCGAAATTTGTTTGCTGAATGATAACCAGAATCACTTGGTCTTCTAATGTGCAAGTTTTATTTTCATTGTCTGCAAAAATTTAAATCGACATTTCAGCAATACATTTAATGTATTTTTCATATCGAAAATAAAGCAAACATGTAATAATAATAAGAAACACAAGATTTATAGTGGTTAGGCCAAGAATTTGGGCCTACATCCACTTTATAGTCTTTCATTATTCACTTGCATCGGTTTTACAATTGCTTTCAATTACAAGAATCATACATCCATAATTCTTTTTACAATATTTCAACAAAGCTATCAAGTAAAGTATGGACGCAAGTGATTGCTGTTCCAAGCCCTTGGAATTTGATCTCCTTCGATAGTAGCGAGTTTGAATGTGCCATCAAGAAGCTTCTGACCTATGACATATGGTCCTTCCCAATTTGGCCCAAACACACCTGTCGCCATCATGATTCTCTTCAGGACTAGATTTCCAATCTCAAAGCTGCGTTGGCGAACTTTGGAATTGAAATGTCTGGCTATCATTTGCTGATGAGCTGCGATTCTGAGCTCATCCTCTTCTCTTTTTTCATCAAGGAGATCTAGTGCCTCAAGCTGTAGTTTTTCATTCTCTGCTTGATTGAAATGAATTCTTCTATGTGAAGGGACCTCTATTTCTACCGGAATCATTGCTTCTGACCCGTATGCCAATGAAAACGGAGTATGCCCAGTCGCAGTTTTGTGGGTAGTTCTGTATGCCCATAGTGCTAGTGGTAGCTTATCGACCCAACCAGCTTTTGCTCTTTCGAGTTGCTTCTTGATGGTTGACTTGATAATTTTATTTACTGCTTCCACCTGCCCGTTTGCCTACGGATGAGCTACTGGTGAGAAGCTTTTTTGGATTTTGAATCGTTTGCAAAAATCTTGGAATTCTTCACTTTTGAACTGAGTACCATTGTTTGTAATTATCTTTTGAGGCACACCATACCTGCAAATGATACTTTTAGTCACAAAACTTATCATCTTTTTAGAGGTGATAGTAGCCAGTGGTTCAGCTTCTGCCCATTTAGTAAAATAATCTACAGCAACAATGGCATATTTGATCCCAGACTTGGTAGTTGGTAACGGTCCTACAAGGTCTATCCCCTATATTGCAAACGGCCATGGACTGACCATCTGTGTGAGTTCAGTAGAAGGTGCTCTAGGAATTTTGGCGAATCTTTGGCATCTGTCACATTTTCGGGAATATTCTACTGCATCTTGATTAATTTCTGGCCAAAAATATCTGTATCGGAGAATCTTCTTTGCTAAAGTTTGACCACCTAAATGATCACCACATTCTCCCCCATGCACCTTAGCTAGGATTGTTTTGGACTCTTCCCTAGATACACATCGAAGTAACGGCATAGAGAATACCCGTTGTATAATTGGCCATCCTGGACTATATAGCGAGAGGCTTTCCTCAGTAGCTTCTGTCATTCTTTTGAATTTTCTGGTGAAGAGCCATTGAGCAGATATTCTGTTATTGGAGTCATCCATGATTCTTGCTCTTGAGACACGCTCATGATGCAATCAATATCCATCTCATCAATGCTTGGAGCCGATAGGACTTCCACTGGAGTCAACCCCGGAAATTGAGCTTGGCCTGTGCTAGAGTACTTTGCGAGAGAATCTGCTTTTGTGTTTTCTTCTCGAGGAATATGGCTTATCGTGTAATGATCGAAGTCACACAGGAGTTCCCAAGCCTTTAACAAGTAGGCAGGCAGATTTCCCCCTTTTGCTTGGAATTCCTTCTTGACTTGGCATACAATAAGCTGAGAATCACTGAAGATCTGTAATGCTCGGATGTTTAATTCTTTAGCAATTCTCAAGCCAGCGGTAAGAGCTTCGTATTCTGCTTCATTGTTCGTTGAAGGAAATTCCAATCTCAGTGCATAGCATAATGACCGACCTTCAGGGTTCTCAAGTACAACTCCGGCTCCAGAACAGTAGTCATTTCTCGCGCCATCAACATATAACTTCCATTGGATTGGGGGATCATCGATCGTTTCCTCCCCACTGTTACCCTTATCTGTGAATTCTGTGATGAAATCCGCTAAAGCTTGTCCGTTGATTGCTTTTCGTGGATGATAAGTGATGTCATATTGACTGAGTTCAATGTTCCACTTTAGAAGACGACCCGAAGTCTCAGGGCGAAACAGGACTTGCTTTAAAGGTTGATCAGTGAGGACTCTGATAGGATGAGCTTGGAAATATTGCCTCAACTTCCTCGATGCAATCAGTAGGCAATAGGCGAGTTTTTCCAACTTGGAGTAATTCATCTCTGCCCCAGTGAGTCTTTTGTTGATATAGTAAACTGGATGTTGAATCCTCTTGTCTTCTCGTATCAGCGCTGCACTTAAAGCATGAGATGATACTGCTAAGTATATAAGAAGATCCTCACCATCGCCGGGCCTAGAAAGTATTGGAGGCGTTTCCATATGGCGAATCAATTCATCAAAGGCTTTTTGGCATTCGTGAGTCCAATCAAAGTTTTTCTTTCCTTTCTTTAGAGCGTCAAAGAATGGGATGCATTTATCAGTGGCTTTGGAAATGAACCGACTCAAGGCGGCGACTTTTCCGTTAAGACTTTGCAATTCCTTCTTCGTTCTAGGAGCTTTGACTTCTTTTAAGGCGGTAATTTGAGCTGGACTAGCTTCAATGCCCCTAGCGCTCACGATGAAACCTAAGAACTTTCCGGACTCCACTCCAAATGAACATTTTAAAGGGTTAAGCTTCATTCCGTATTTTCGGAGGACTGCGAACATGTCTGCTAAGTGTTCTATGTGATCCACTGCTTTCTTAGACTTTACTAACATGTCGTCGACGTAGACTTCCATAGTCTTGCCCAATTGTGGTTTGAACATAGCATTAACAAGTCTTTGGTAGGTTGCCCCCGCATTCTTCAGCCCGAAGGGCATAACTCTGTAGCAGTAAAGACCAACATCGGTGATAAACCTCGCGTCCTCCTGATCTGGCTCATGCATCATGATCTGGTTATATCCGGAGTAGGCATCCATAAAAGATAACAATTCATGTCCCGCTGTTCCATCTACCAGTTGATCGATCCTGGGTAATGGGAAGCAGTCTTTGGGGCAGGCCTTGTTTAGATCTGAAAAATCGATGCACACTCTACATTTTCCGTTGGCTTTCTTAACCAGCACTGGATTTGAAACCCAATTCGGATAGGTAGATTCTTTGATAAAGTTATTCTCCATGAGCCGATCAACTTCTTCTTTTAACGCTGCTGACCTTTCTGACCTTGAGTTCTCCTTTTCTGTTTCACAGGTGTAAATTTTGGATCAATATTCAGAGCGTGTACTGCTACTTCTGGGGATAGTCTGCACATATCGGCATGAGTCCAAGCAAAAACATCCAAATTTGCTTTTAAAAAAGATATTAAGATATGCTGAATTGACACATTAAGTTGTGAACCCACATTCAACACCTTGTTTGGGTCCTTCGGGTCAACAGGTACTGGTACTGTCGTTTCCACTGGTACCACTCTATTCTCCCCTGCACTGGCTTTTCTAGGATCCATCTCTTTTCGTGCTCCGCTGTGCTCGCCAGTGCAGGGTCCGCCCTGTAATTGCTACAAGGCTGGTTCTTTGATACGGACTGGGGTTGCCGCATCCTTTCCCATTTCTCTTTTCCTTGCTTCTCGCAGCTCTGTCAGATAACACTCTCGCCCGGCATTTTGATCCCCTTTTATAACTCCTACTCCATTGTCTGTGGGGAATTTAATGGTGAGGCACCATGGGGCCAGAACAGCTTTGAACGCTGCAAGAGTTGGACGGCCAAGGAAAGCATTATAAGCGGAAAATTCGTCAACAACCACAAAAGTTTGCTTGCGGACTACTTTTCTTTCTCCCTCTCCGAGTTCTACAAGCAAATCAATGGTTCCTATTGGCTGCTTTGGCTCTCCAGTGAAGCCAGCGATTTTTTGTGACGAGGCTTGCACATCAGCCATAGGGATCTTCATTTGGTCGAATGTTTTCTTGAAGAGGATATTACAGGATGCGCCACAATCAATGAGAACTCTTCTGACAATAGCTGGCCTGATACTAGCCGAGATGACTAAGGGATCCAAGGTAGGAGCTTCAACACCTGTGGAACCCTGGCTCTGAACACAATATCATCATTGAAAGTTCTTTGTTGTTTCAGGGGCGTAGCATCTTCCAAAACAAAGACATCTTCTTCGGCCGGTGCATATTTCAAAGCCCGGGTGTACCTTTCCATCTCACCCCAGCTCCTGCCTGCTGGGTGAGGTCCTCCCGTAATGACATTGATAACAGGCCTTCCGGATTCATGCCCTACAGCCTTCTCACTTGTCCTGGGTTGATGAACAGGAGCTCGTTGCCCCTGACTAGACGAAGCAGGATTGCAGCTATTCTTTTCCACAAATTGCTGCAGCTTGTTTTCCCTTATCAGCTCTTCAATCAAATTTTCAATTGGCGGCATTCATCGGTATCATGACCGGGTTGATTATGGAAGCGGCAAAACTTCCCGCTTTGTACAGCTTTTTTCCCGTTTCTCAGAACGGGAGGTTTAGGATAATCAACAGAATCTTTAGTGGCAAGGTAAATATGCTCCGCGTATCTGATAAAGGAGTATATTCCGATGGCTTGAAGAAACGAGGCTTCTTCAGATTTTTCTGTTTCTTCCCATCGTTATTTTCCCTTTTCAGTCCTACAGATTCATTCTTGCGTGGAGCAGCAACGTTATCTTCAGCTTTTTCCAATACTGCCTTTGCCGGTACAGGACGGCTTTCCAGGCGTATGAACTCATCTGCTTTCTTGTAGAAATTTTCAAGGGAATTTGGTTCCTTCATGTTAAGCCATTTTCCAAATTCGCTCGACTTGTCGATGGCCCTCATCAGATAGGTCAAGATCATCCGTGGTTCTGCATTGTCTACCTCGGCCAGCGCTATATTAAAGCGATTCAAGAAAGATCTGATAGTTTCCCCTGGATTCTGTTCTAAACTTGACAACGATATGATATCTTTGGCTTTTGAAGCATATAGTCTGAACTGCTCCTTGAATTTCCGGGTTAGGTCAGAAAACTGATCTATAGACCGAATTGGTAGCTTGGTGAACCAAAGCAGAGCTACACCTTCCAAATATACAGGAAAATATCGACACTTTATTTCATCAGAAGCTCTGGCACCTGTCATGTGCCAATCATACTTATACAAGAATTCGTTCGGATCACTTGTTCCCTTGTAAGCTGGAATAGTTGGAGGGACGAACTTCCTTGGGAACTCAGCCTTTAAGATCCTTTCGGTAAACGGGGTTTTACTTGGAGCGAAACCCCATTCCTTCTCGTCTTCATTCCTTTGCATGCTCTCTTTCATGATTTTTCGAACCATTTCAGAAACATACCCCTCATCATTTCGAGCTTTAGATCCACCAACTTCAGGAAATGTCTGCTCAAAGGGGCTGGCAGCCCTCTCAGGAATGTTTCTTTCTTCAGCATCATGAATGTTGCCAGCAAAGTTCCTTTCATTACCCGTTGGTTGACGGTTTACCCCAAGCAAATCGTTCAACTTATTCAAAATTAGGGCATTTTGGGCATTCTGAGCCTCTAATTGTGCACTTTGGGCATTTATCTGCTGGTTCAGCCCTAAGATTACAGCATCCAACTCCGCTTTTGTAACCCCAACAGGTGGAGTGGCTTGATTAGGTACTGGGGAAGCGGAGGTTCCCTCTTGAACATTTCCAGATCTAACAGATCTACTCCTTCTCCCCGGAGCCATGATTTCAGATAAACTTCTAGTCTTCAGAGAGATTACTTCAACAAACTTTCGAGGAGCAATGATGATAATTCGCCTGAGTTCAGTTCTCAGTGAATGCGCCAAAAATGTTAATGCTAAAATTTGAACGCTAACACTCCGGTGTGTAAAGTGTAGTTGTGAAAGCACCACCCGATGATTCAGGAACAGAGTATAAGCAGAAAACCACAGAAAAAGCAGTAAATAACAGCGATTTTATAGTGGTTCGGCTCAATAGTTTGCCTACGTCCACTCTGAATATCTTTATTGATGATTTCGTTACAAGTCGATACAATTCTTCCCAAGTACAATACACTTTGAATTACTAAACACTTTGAACGTGTAGCTTAAACTTCAATGTAAGTGAAGGTCTTCAAATCCATGTCGGGTGTATGAGATTCCTTCTTGAAGTTGTTCATGGCGTTCTACGTGTCTTGAAAGCTTTGTGTGTCGAGTTGGTTTGGAATGTAGTAGAGTATCGGTTCTTGGAGAGAATGAGCCAAAATTCTTTTGAACGTTGGAGGTGGTCGCGTATTTATAGGTGTGATTCTGGGCAGCAGTTTTTCGCTCAAGTCATGAGTCGTGCACGACTCATGGAGAGTCGTAAGTCGCGCTCGACTCAAGGTTCAAGAGTCAGCAGACAGTGGAGTAAGTGAAGTGGTTCTGAGCTTTTCTTCGTTCATCTGGATACAAGTCCTAACTCGTTCGCGAGTTAAGAGGTCACGGTTTAAAGTGAGGCAGCACTAAAATCTTGGCTCTGCAGTTTTAGGTCGTGTACGACTTAAACTTGGTCGTAAGTCGTCGACGAGTCATCTTATTACGGCATGGTATTGAACTTGTTCTCTAATTCTTAGGTCGTAACGTCTTTAAGTCGTGGACTTTCTTAAGTCGTGACATTCCCTAAGTCGCTTAGGTCTTAATCCTGTTAGGTCGTTAGCTCCTCAACTCGTAAGCTTTTAACTCGCAGGCTCTTTAGCTCGTAGACTCCTTAACTCGCGTACCTCCCCTGAGATATGACATATCTTAAGCCGCAGAGGCCTTAAGTCGCATATTTCTCTGAGTTGTGATTCTCTTTGTTTGCCTAAGTCATTTACGACTCATGCTAGGTCGTAAGTCATAGACAGCTTTAGGTCGTTAACTTATTTCCCTCTTGAGTCAGGCCATCTCTTAAGTCGTAGATTTCCTTAAGTAGTAGACTTCTTGGTCCGTTTCAATTCTTAAGTGGTCTGGACCTTAACTCGTTAACTCATCCAGACCCTAAGTCGTGTACCCTCCTTGATCCATTGATTTGTTGTTTCCCTCGAGTCATTGAGTCGGCCATTTCTTTAACACGTTAAACCGTTAAGTCGTACCATTCATAAGTCGTAGATCGCCCATAACTTGAGTCCTTAACTTGTTAAGTCCCAAGTGGGCTTTTCACGTTTCAACACTTGGAAGTTTTATTTCAATCTCGGCGAAACGTGTGCCTCTAAGTGGGGCTTTTGCTTGGAAGTTTGGAGTTTCTTTCTCTTAGTTAGATGGATTCACGGGAGTGTATCACCGATCAGTCCACAACTTTATGTCGAGAAAGAACTCTCTTTTTCTGGCGAGGCCCGTTCGAGGTCTTTATCCTCCGAAGAGTTGTGCCTTTGAAGAGGGCTTGTGCCTCCGAAGAGGTCTTTTGCTGTTTGGTGCTTGCTCGCCCATGTCTCTTTGCCACCTATTCATGTCGGCGATCCCCGTTATCTTTTTCAAATATCATCCCTTATTAGTTGCCAACAATTTTCCTGATCCAAAGAAATATAATTCATAGTTAAGCGAGTTGGTGGTGGTAGACATAGGCTATTTAACTGGATGCTCGTTTGAACAAACATTTGCAGTTAGTTAGAAATAGTCCACTTCCTTCCATATCGCTAACTTTTGTTCGAAGCACTTCTTTCGTAGGATTTGAGTATGGAAATTTTGAATGGTTTAGCGTTTGCTTGCTGGGTGATGTCGGAGATCGCTTGGTCTAGCGATGGGTAAGCTTTGTTTTTATGGCCTTCATTATTAAATCGACATTTTAGTAACACAATTAACGTATTTTGTATGTCGAAATAAAACAAAGAAGTTTATAGTAGTAGAGAACACAAGATTTATAGTGGTTCGGCCAAAAGCTGGACCTACATCCACTTTATAGCTTTTCATTATTCACTTGCTTTACAATTGCTTTCAATACAAGAATCATATATTCGTAATTCTTTTACAACATTTCAGCAAAGCTTTTAAGTAAAATATGGACGCAAATGATTGTTGTTCCAAGCTCTTGGAATTGGTTCTCCTCCGACAGTTGTGAGTTTGAATGTGCCATCAAGAAGTTTTGTGCCTATGACATATGGCCCCTCCCAGTTTGGCCCAAGCACTCCTATGGCTGTCATAATTCTCTTCAGGACTAGGTCCCCAACTTCAAAGCTGCGCTGACGAACTTTGGAATTGAAGTGCCTGGCTATCCTTTGCTGATGAGCTGCAATTCTAAGCCTAGCCTCTTCTCTTCTTTCATCAAGGAGGTCAAGCGCTTCCAGTTGCAGTTTTTCGTTCTCATCTTGATCGAAATGGATCCTTCTGTGTGAGGGGACTTCAGTTTCCACTGGAATCATTGCTTCTGATCCGTATGCCAATGAAAATGGAGTATGCCCAGTCACAGTTTTGTGGGTAGTTCTGTATGCCCATAGTGCAAGCGGTAACTTATCGACCCAACCACCTTTTGCTTTTTCCAGCTGCTTTTTGATGGTTGATTTGATGATTTTGTTTACTGCTTTCACTTTCCCGTTTGCCTGTGGATGAGCCACTGCTGAGAAGCTTTTTTGTATCTTGAATCGTTTGTAGAAATATTGGAACTCCTTACTTTCAAACTGGGTACCGTTGTCTGTGATTATCTTCTGAGGCACACCATACCTGCAAATGATATTTTTAGTCACAAAACTTATCATTTTCTTAGAGGTAATAGTCGCCAATGGTTCGGCTTTAGCCCATTTAGTGAAATAATCAACAGCAACGATAGCATATTTAATCCCCGATTTGGCAGTCCGCAAAGGCCCAATGAGATCTATTCCCCAGATGGCAAAAGGCCATGGACTGACCATTTGTGTTAGCTCAGTGGAAGGTGCTCTAGGAATTTTGGCAAATCTTTGGCATTTATCACACTTTCGGGAATAGTTAGCAGCATCTTGATTAATTTCTGGCCAAAAGTATCCATAACGGAAGATTTTCTTTGCTAAAGTTTGACCACCTGTATGATCCCCACATTCCCTTCCATGTACTTCAGTCAGAATTGTCTTAGCTTCTTCCTTTGTCATGCATCGGAGTAATGGCATTGAAAATCCTCGTCTGTACAAACGACCATCTTGAACTATATATCTGGAGGCTTTCCTTATCAGCTTCTGTCGTTCTTTTGAACTTTCTGGCAAAGAACCATTGAGCAAATATTCAAATATCGGAGTAATCCATGATTCTTGCTCTTGGAAAACATTCATAATCCAATCAACATCCATTTCATCTGTGCTTGGAGCTGACAAGACTTTGACGGGAACTAATCCCAATAGCTGAGCTTCACCAGTACTAGAATACTTTGCGAGAGAATCCGCCTTCATGTTCTCTTCTCGGGGTATATGGTTTATTGAATAACGGTCAAAATCTTGAAGAAGCTCCCAGGCTTTTGATAAATAGGCAGGTAGATTCCCTCTTTTAGCTTGAAATTCCTTCTTGATTTGGCAGACAATAAGTTGAGAATCACTGAAGATCTGCAATGCCTTGATGTTTAGTTCTTTAGCGATCCTTAAACCAGCGATGAGAGCTTCATATTCTGCTTCATTATTTGTCGAAGAAAATTCTAGTCTCAGTGCATAACATAGCGATCGCCCTTCCGGGGTTTCAAGGACAACCCCTGCTCCGGAACAGTAATCATTCCTTGCGCCATCGACATACAATTTCCATTGGATTGGGACGTTATCAGTGGCTTCTTCCTCACTATCACCTTTATCTGTACATTCTGCGATGAAATCTGCTAAAGCTTGTCCATTGATTGCTTTTCGGGGATGATAAGTGATGTCATATTGGCTGAGTTCAATATTCCATTTCAAAAGACGGCCCGAAGTCTCAGGACGGAATAGGACTTGCTTTAGAGGTTGGCCAGTGAGGACTTTGATGGCATGAGCTTGGAAATACGGCCTCAATTTTCTTGATGCGATCAACAAACAATAGGCGAGCTTTTCCAACCTTGAATAGTTCATCTCTGCCCCAGTGAATCTTTTGCTGATATAATAGACTGGGCGTTGAATCCTTGCGTCTTCCCATACCAACACTGCACTGAGAGCATGAGATGAAATTGCCCAATATATGAAGAGATCTTCACCATTGTCATGCTTTGAAAGTATCGGAGGCACTTCCATATGACGAACCACCTCATCAAATGCTTTCTGACATTCAGGAGTCCACTCAAAGTTTTTTCTTCCTTTCTTGAGAGCATCAAAGAATGGAATGCATTTGTCAGTAGCTTTTGAAATGAACCGACTCAAGGCAGCAACCTTTCCATTGAGACTTTGCAACTCCTTCCTCGTTCTAGGAGCTTTGACCTCTCTCAGGGCAGTAATCTGGGCAGGATTAGCTTCAATGCCCCTAGCGCTCACAATGAAACCCAAAAACTTTCCGGACTCCACTCCAAATGAACATTTCAAGGGATTAAGCTCCATTCTGTACTTTCGGAGTACTGCGAACATCTCTGCCAAGTGATCCATGTGGTCCACTGCTTTCTTAGACTTCACTAGCATATCATCAACATAAACTTCCATTGTCTTGCCAATCTGCGGTTTAAACATGGCATTAACAAGCCTTTGGTAAGTTGCCCCTGCATTCTTGAGTCCAAAAGGCATGACCTTGTAGCAGTAGAGTCCAACATCTGTGATGAAGCTTGTGTCCTCTTGATCTGGCTCATGCATCATAATCTGGTTATATCCGGAGTATGCATCCATAAAAGATAACAATTCATGCCCTGTCGTCCCATCCACCAACTGATCGATCCTGGGCAGCGGGAAACAGTCTTTGGGGCAGGCTTTGTTCAGATCTGAAATGTCAATGCATACTCTCAATTTTCGGTTAGCTTTTTTAACCAGCACTGGATTTGATACCCAATTTGGATAAGTAGATTCTCTGATTAATCCGTTCTCCATGAGCCGATCCACTTCTTCTTTTAACGCCGCCGTCCTCTCAGGACCCTGGTTTCTTCTTTTCTGTTTCACGGGTGTGAACTTTGGATCAATGTTCAGAGTGTGTACTACAATCTCTGGGGATATTCCACACATGTCAGCATGAGTCCAAGCGAATACATCCAAATTTGCCTTCAAAAAAGAAATCAGAACATTTTGAACTGTTGTGTTGAGTTGTGAACCCACATTCAGCACTTTGTTCGAGTCCTTTGGGTCACCGGGTATCGGCGCTGTTACTTCTACCGGTACTACCCTATTTTCCCCTGCACCGGCTTTCCTTGGATCCATCTCTCTTCGTGCGCCACTATATTCACCAGTGCAGGGTTCGCCCTGTAATTGCTACAAGGCTGGTTCTTTGATGCGGACTGGAGCTGCCGCACCTTTTCCTGTTTCTCTTTTCCTTGATTCACGCAACTCCGTAAGATAACATTCTCGCCCCGCATCTTGGTCTCCTTTAATCACACCAACTCCGTTATCTGTGGGGAATTTTATAGTCAGACACCATAGGGCAAGAACAGCTTTGAATGCAGCAAGAGTTGGTCGACCTAAAAAGGCATTGTAGGCAGAGAATTCTTCAACAATTATTAAGGTTTGCTTTCAAGCCACCTTCCTCAGCCCTTTTCCAAGTTCCATAAATAAATCTATGTCCCAATCGGCTGCTTGGGTTCCCTTGCAAACCCAGCAATCTTAAGTGATGGAGCTTGAACGTCAGCCACTGGAATTTTCATTTGATCAAAGGTCTTTTTGAAGAGAATGTTGCATGAAGCTCCACAATCAACTAGAACTCTTCTCACAGTAGCTGGCCCAATACCAGCAGATATGACCAAAGGATCTATGGTAGGAGCCTCGATACCCAAAGAATCTATGGCACTGAAAACAATATCATCTGTGGAAGTCTTTTGTTGCTTTAAAGGCGCATCATTTTCTAAAACAAAAACATTCTCTTCAGCCGGTACATGCCTCAAGGCCCGGGCATACCTTTCCATCTCGCCTCAGCTTTTGCCTGCTGGGTGAGGCTCTCCAGTTATTATATTGATGACAAGTCTTTCCGATTCATGTTCTACGGCCTTCTCACTTGAGCCAGGACGGAGAGCGGGAACTTGTTGTCCTTGAGTCGACGAGGCTGGGGCATTTCTATTCCTTTTCACATACTGCTGGAGCTTGTTTTCCTTCAAGAGTTGTTCAATTACCTCTTTCAACTGACAGCATTCGTTGGTGTCATGGTCGGGTTGGTTGTGGAACCGGCATAACCTTCCACTTTTTTCCATCTTACTGTCGGATAACTGACATCATCCTTGGTCGCAAAGAAGATGTTCTCAGGGGTATCGGTCAAGGGTGTGAAATTGAAAGGACAGCCTTTCTTAGCATCTCCTTGTTTCTTTCCACCATCATTTTCCCTTTTCTGAGTGTTAGGTTCTTTCTTGTTCATAGCAGCACCATTGTTCCCGGCTTCTACTGATACCACCTTAGCTGGCGTTTGGAGGATCTCCAAACGCATGAATTCATCCGCTTTCTTGTAGAATTTGTCAAGTGAGTTTGGTTCTTTCATTTTTAACCATTTCTCAAATTCACTCGATTTGTCAATCGCCCTCATCAAGTGTGTTAGGACCATGCGTGGCTCAGCATTATCTACCTCAGCCAATGCTATGATAAAACGATTCAAAAATGATCTGATGGATTTTCCTGGATTTTGCTCTAGACTTGACAGCGACATCATATCCTTTGCTTTTGAAGCATACAATCGAAATTGCTCCTTGAATTTCCTGGTCAAATCGGAGAACTGATCAATGGACCTGACCGGCAGCTTTGTAAACCACAATAGAGCCACACCTTCCAGATATACCGAGAAATATCGACATTTGATTTCATCAGACGCTCTGTCACCCGTCATATGCCAGTCGTACTTATACAGAAACTCGTTAGGATCACTCGTCCCCTTGTAAGCCGTAATAGTAGGAGGAACGAATTTTCTTGGGAATTCTGCCTTCAAAATTTTCTCGGTAAACGGAGTTTTGCTTGGAGCAAAACCCCATTCTTTCTCATCTTCATCCCTTCGTATACTTTCCTTCATGATGTCATGAACCATGCCGGAGAAATATTCTTCATCATTTAAGGGCTCTGGAGGGCAAACATCAGCCATTCTCTCTGAATTCTGTCTTCACAACCGTTCACGAAGGGTCGGTTGCGCTGCTGATGCCCCAGCCTGGAGAGGTGTCTTTTCCACAGGATCTGCGGCTCTTTGAGAAACGTTCCCTCCTTCAACATCTTGAACCCCCGCAGTAGGGTTTCCATCATTATTAACCGGTTGACAGTTAGCCCAAAGTAGATCATTCAACTTACTTAAGATCAGGGCATTCTGGGCATTCTTAGCCTCCAACTGTGCATTCTGGGCATTCAATTGTTGATTCAACCCCAAAACTACGGTGTCAAATTCTGCTCGTGTAACTCCAACAGTTGGAGCTGCTTGACTTGAAGGAGGAGAGGTAGCGATATTCTCTTGAACATTGTCGGATCTCACAGAACTCCGTTTTCTCCCAGGGGCCATTATTTCCAATAAACTTCTGGTTTTAAAAGAAATCCTTTCCACGAACTTCTTCGGAGCAATGATGGAAGTATCCTGAGTTAAGTTCTCAGTGAAAGCACCAAAAATGTTAACGCTTAAAATCGAACGCTAACACCCCGGTGTGTGAAATTTGAATGTGAAAGCACCACCCGATGATTCGGGAACAGAATATCAGCTAAGATAACAGAAAATACAGTAAGAGACAGCGAATTTATAGTGGTTCGGCTTAAGGAGTAGCCTACGTCCACTTTAAGTATCTTTATTACTGATCTTGTTACAAAACGATACAATGCTCTTCAAGTACAAATCTCTTTAGTTACAAAACACTTTGAGCAAGTAGCTTAAGCATCGATGTAGATGAAAGTCTTCGAATCCATGTCGGATGTGCGAAAGTCTTTCATAGTGGCTTGTAGTGTTCTTCGAAACTTCAAGTATAGAGTTGGTTTAGAAACTGGCAGAGTATCGGCGCTTGAAGAGATTGTCCAAAAGTCCCCTTTATGCATGAGGTAGGTTGGTATTTATAGGGAAATTTCCCCTTTGGGTCGTAAGTCGTGATCGACTTATGGTAGGTCGTGGCCGACTTATTTGGCCAATCCCCATGATTTCACAAAGGTTCACTTGTATAAGTCCTAAGTCGTGTACGAGTTAAGGGGCCACCGTGTTAAGTAAGGAGCAGCGCTTCATTCGCTAAGTCGCCCACGACATATGCTAGGTCGTAAGTCGCGGATAGCTTTAAGTCGTTAACTCATTTCCTTCTTAAGTCGTGCCATCTCTTGAATCGTTAAGTCATCTTGTCCTTGAGCCGTGGACTTCCTTAAGTCGTAGACTGTATACTCCCTTAAGTCGTAGAAACCTAAAGTCGTGGATGCCTTAGGTCGTGAAGCATCCCTTCTCTTTTAAACCGTTAGGTCGTAGACTTCTCTATGTCGTAAGTCACCAAGTCCTTCAACTCGTTAAAAAGTTAGGTCGCCCATACCTTGAGTCGTAGGTCGTGAAGTACCCTGAGTTGGCAACTTTCTTAAGGTATTGAGTCGGTCTATTCTCTTAGGGCAGTTAAGTCGGCAAGCTGTTGGGTCGGCATCCTTTTAAGTCGCTGAGTTTCCTTAAGTCGGTAGGTCGTGCCACCAGCTAAGTCGCTAAGCCGTTATACTTTTTAGGTTGTTAAGCCCTTAAACCATTAAGTCGTCCAACCTCTTGACTCGTTGAGTCGTGCATCTTTTAGCTCGTTAGGTTGATAACTCACTGAGTCGCTTGCCCATTGAGTCGCCGCCCACCTTGAGTCGTTTGCTTATTGAGTCGTTGACCATAGGAGTTAACATTCCTATTTATTCCAAATCTATATTTCCCATTCCTCGAAATTCGTTAAATAGGTTTTCAAAGTCAACTATTTACTTTTCTCAAATTCAGCCTTTTTATATACTCAACTTCACTATAATTAGTTTACTAAAAATTCCCTTTTTATTTTCCTTCAAAAATCCAATGCTTATATTTTTGATATTTTAAAATGCCAAAATATATCCAGCAATATCATAACACCCAATAAATTAAATTTTCCCAACATAACCCGTCATAGACAATCAAATAAATCATATCGCTGAATATATAAATAAATTTCAACATTTTTGAGGAATCCAGTTGGATCCCTCCAACCTGCTTCCCTGCATCCACAGTTGTTAGCACTATATAAAAATACCAATCCCACTTCGAGGGGGATATCGCGGTATATAGGGTCATCAACTATTATGCGGAGCGCATAGGGTCTCATTCGCTATATAATGCTGGAATATCAATCACTCCAATATATATATATATATATATATATATATATATACATATATATATATATATATATAATATCACATCCACACTGATAATAAATTATCAATTCAAGCAATCAACCAATAATTTAAATTTTAACTATTTAAATTAACTAGTAATCCAATTTGAGTGAGATTAACTCACCTTTGATTTTATTTGCAACCCAAATACAAACAGGCTTATCACTTCATGCTTATAGACCTTGTGTAATCATTATACGGCTTATAACATTTGAATTAATCGAGCAGTCAATTACCAT
The DNA here is from genome assembly GCA_030765085.1 of Allium cepa. NCBI lineage: Eukaryota > Viridiplantae > Streptophyta > Magnoliopsida > Asparagales > Amaryllidaceae > Allium > Allium cepa. The sequence goes on along the minus strand of CM060945.1, from coordinate 600,060,973 downwards.
TTATTTCTTTAATCTAAACTAATTTTCCTTTAAATAATTTTTATTACCTAAAATAATTAAATAAGCTAATTAAACAAGTTAATCACCTTAATGCATACTTTAAAAATTAAACAATAGGTTTACAATCTATGTTTAAAATTAAAGATCTAATTTTTATATAAACTCTTCAACATTTAAAATTTGTACTTTTTTTTCAAAAGCTTATATATATATTATATACAAGACTTAACTGCACTCTAATAATTTAGGAAAACAGAATCATAAAACAGTTTATACTAACATTATACTTACAAATCCATTACTGATTCCTATGCTTAACATTAACTAACTACCTTCCCAATCTAACCCAGTTCCTATACAAATATATATATTTATCAAAATTGAATATACCATTTTTTATTTTTATTTTCTTAAAATCAAAATATACACATATAATAATGTAACAACCCTGTATTTTGTGATTATTTTTAATTGTATATTTTAATTATTTTAATTTAATTTTGATTTAAAAACTTATTTTGTGAATGATTAATTTTGTTACTTTAGATATTAACTTTAGTTTTGATATGAATTATCATTCCAAAGCATGACTAAAAAGAATATTTTCCAAAAAGTGAATTTTGGTCAAAATAATCAAACTTTGACTTTTAATTTAAATTTTTAAATGTTTGAAAATTTAAATTTTATCTTATATTATGAAAGTACATAAAATTTTAAGAACACTGCTTTTCGTTTCGTTGAAAACGGATTTAAATTGCAAAAGTTATACTGTTTTCAATATTGTATGTATATTGGGTTATTCAGCAATAGTCTTTATTTTAAATTATATAAATGACATTTTATTTGATATATCTTATTCTAACTTGTATATTTATGTTATATTATGTATATTTTGACTTTTAATTATTTTTAAAATGAAAATAGATTTTTTCAGAAATTTACTGTATTTATTTCCTATTTTTAAAGGCTGTTTCTATTTTTCTGCTATTTTCTTCATCTAAACTATATTGAAGTAAAAAAAATTATTTTTTGAATGCATTTTTTTTGTTATTATCTTTATTTATAAATATTTTTCAAGTATATAATTTTTTTTTCAAATTCCATTGCATTTATTTTCAAATTTTCTAACCTAGTTTCTATTTTCTTTGCTATTTCCTTAATTTAATTATATATAATTAAAATTTAGTAATTTATTTTATACATTCACTTTTATTTGCTTTTTTTTACTTTATTAATATTCATTTTTCATTTATTTAAATTTGAATAGATTTTTCCAAAGATTATTTGAGTTGTTTTCAATTTTAAAGCCTAGTTTGCAATTTTAAGCCATTTTCTTAATTTAAATTCTATTTAATTAAAATTTAATTATTTATTTTAGATATTTATTCTTATTTATTATTTTTTATCTTTATTTCTCAGTTTATATGTACTTATAAAATTACAAATTATATATATGAAATTTGAAAGGTTTAAAGGCTAAGAATCGTAATGTCGTTTCACGTTTCTTTTATAGTTTCTTTTGTCATCAATACATCTGTTATTTTAGCCACTCCTTACTCTGTCTCCAGCCGACTTCCCTTTCTTATTTTTCATGAAATTTTCTCTTTCTCAAACCCTAAAAAAATCATGGTCTGCATCTTGCATGTTTTGGTAATGGCTTCCCTTTCTTTTTCTTATTTTTCTTCTTATTTTTCTATGAATTATGCCTTGTTTTCTCATGCTTTCTGCTAGGCTTCTCCTCCATAGCCGCAGCCACAAACTCCTACACCTCTTCCCTGCCATCACCACCACCTATGCTTCCAGCCATGACCAAGGCCGAGCCATCCATGGTGGTCAAACCCTTCAAAATAGCAACCTACATGCCAAAAACAATGTTTGCTGACCATTTTCGCCTCATCCCCTTCAACCACCATCCTAACCACCACCATAGCAGCAACCACCACCTCTGACCTGATCATCATACACCCCACCAAGCTCTATCCAGTCATGGTGCACCCATAGGCCGAGCACACTTCCATGGCCGAGCCCTCTAGCCAATCAAAACTCCATTTGTTTGCCTAAGACCCTTCACCTCTTCATGTATGAAACTCCACCTTGCTCATGACATGAACCCGACCCATGCAAGCCTAGACCTGAGCCAAAACTTAACCAAATCTGAACCAAACTATACCCTAGGCGTGACAAAGGTTTGAGGAAGCAAGGCAAAAAGTTTGGCAATTCGTTTCTCTTTTATTTCAAAGTTATTGCATTTTAAAGTCGTATTGAATTGTGTTGTTTTGATTGTTTGTTTTGCGTTGTACAAAAGAGTTGTAGCTTGGATTCGCTCTCCACTCAAGTCCGTAATTGTGTCATCGTGCTTTTTTTTCTGTTGTGCCTTTGGTTTTGACGTCTTCAGCAATTAGAGGTGAGTAAAGCTCACACGACATTTATACTTATGCAGCTGTGAAACAACAACAACTGAATGTGTAGAAATATTTATGATGTTACAACTGCCATGTGATTTTATATATATATATATATATATATATATATATATATATATATATATATGATGTTAACATGTTAAATTTTATGTCATATCACCTGTTACATGGCACATCACCTGTTACTATTGTATATTGTTAAACTGTTCATTTTTGATCTGTCTATCACACTGCAAGTTCCCTATAGGTTAGAAATCATTATGGGTTGAAATGATACATACCCGAACAGAATTTAGAATAAGGAAAAATCATTATGGGCTGAAATGATAGGCCTGAACGGTTTTTAAATTATTCATTATGACTTGGGATTGCGGGTTTGAAATGATAACACCCGGATTTTCTTTGTAAATTACGGGTTGAAATGATATATTACCCGTATCACATTTCCTAGTGTAGAAAATTATATACAGGCCCGTAGTTAATATATGTTTTCTAAAAATTTTAAAATTACTTTAGAAATGTAAATATTAAAATATTTTGATTTAAATCTAATTAAAAAGGATTTTTGTAAAATATTATTGATTTTCTGAATAATTGCAAGTGAAATGAATTAATGAGAAGTTAGAAAATATGAAAAGTTATTTTAGAAATTTTAACTTAATTTTTAATGGAATTTAAATAACTTTGAAAATATGATAAAATTATGATATTTTGAATCGAAATCAATTTAGAATGATTTTATAACATATTAAGGATTTTGAATAAAGTTAAAATGTGAAATGAATGGATATTTTACGTTGAAATTTTGGAATATAACTAAAATTGGAAATTTGTGAAATTGACTTAAAAGTGAACTTTTAGTTAAGTAAATAAAAAAAAATTAAGTTATATATGAGAATTTGAACTTAGATGTTAAGTTGAAATTTAATGTAATGAATTTAAAATTGAACATTGCATTTTAATAAGTGAAATATTATTAAATCTTGATTTTTGAATGGAAATTTAACTTTGTAAAATCATGAACTTGAGGAAAATTAAATGATGTTTATAAATGTGAAAATGTATGATTTTATAAGTAAAAATGTTTTAAATAAAAATATAATTGGTTGATAAATTATATTGAATATTTGAAGTTAATTGACTGCATTTTTGAAATGCTATTAATTACAATATAAATGGTATTACAGCATTTGTAAATGCTGTAGTTGATGATAATGAACTAAAAATCTATTGAATTAAAAACTATTATAGCAATTGTGAAGTGCTATAATTTTTGAATTTAACTAAGTTTATTTGGAATTTAAGTAAAACCTATTATAACATTTTAAAATGTTGTCTTTTGTTAAGTTTAACTGTTTTGAATGTATCTTTCCGTAGCGTTTCCTAAATGCCACGAAAAGTGAATTTTCACTGTTTTGATAAACTTAAGTGAATAAATGAACTTTGGAAATTGAAAATTTTGGAAGTTTAATAATTTAATTATTGAACATGATAACTTCATATTTATGATTAAATGATTGTTTTTTTGAATATAAACTGTTTTGAAACGTGAATTGAAATGGTATTTTAAATTGAATAAAATGAATAATGATTTGAAATGAATGTGGTTTTGAAAAGAGATGATATTTTGATATATTAAATGATTGAAATGTGGTTTTGAAAAGATATGATATTTTGATATATTAAAATGACTTGAAAATGGAGTTTTGAAAGATATGATATTTTGATATTAAAATGATTTGAAAAGAAGATCTGAAAGATATGATATTTTGAAATGATTTACTCTTTATTTTGATAAAGATTTGGGTTGAAATGATATTTTATTTTGAAGTATAAATATTGTTTTAAAAGATACGGGTTATAATAACGATTGGTTGTTAAAGAGACCGGGATCGGATATTGTCTTATAGCCGACCAATACCGAAAACCACTTTAACAACTATGTACGCGGTGGAGATTCCAGAATGAAGTAGGATGGTGGCGACGTTCTCGAGGTATATTACGTGGACCCAACTCCCATGAGTTGGCATAAATGACTAAAACAGGAGCTATATCGGGCTACACAAAGGGTCGTACCCTTTCATCGAGCATGCTCCGTCGGAAACATTCTATTACTTTTGTAATTCGATATGGTGGCGCCACTTTGATTCGGGGGTATTGTTCGAGGTGGGCGGAAGCTGCTGGCTTGCCGTCGCCACCGGTCCGGGAGTGCAAACGGTGTATCCACCCTGGCATTGCCTCGCGTGTCGTGTCATCTCCTTATATCGAGCCCATTACGATTTTGGTTTTAAAGATCCGACCACGTTAAGGTTCACCATCCTCTTAACGCTATTTTCTATATGATTATACTTTACTGATTAGACACTACTATATATATCGTATATTACTACATAGTAAATAGTTTAACGGATCCTTAGAGGATGGGCGGTCCCAAACATCTTCTAAGTTACTTGTACCTTTACTACAGTTCACTTGAGTTGGTTTATATTGGATAAGTATGTATGTCCTGAATCGAGTGTTTGTATTTTTATTTTCGCTTGGGTCAGCCTGAGTTATTCACAGATTTGGATTTCCACTTTCTGGAGATTGAAACCGCTGGAGATTATCTACTTGTCAAGTTTTATCTTTTGCAGTCTATTGTTCCTTTCAGCTCTTGTATTATTAGACTTCTATGTAGTGAGACTTCCTTTGTACTTTATTTCTTCTATTGTATTTTATGTAACTCTGATATTTTTATATAGTAGCTTCATGAACTACTATTCTTTTACTTCCGCTGCATTATTATTACTCTGTGTCTGTGATCTGTGATTTTTATTTACTGTATATTCTGAGATTAGCTAAATTTTTATTTACAACGCGGTATTTTGAGCAATTCAATTCCAGCATGAGTGTCTACCTACACACTTATAATGGATGCGAATGGTTGTAAATACCTGGTTGTTACAGTTGGTATTAGAGCTTTGGTAGCTCTAGGCAAAACTCAGCATATGGAGTGAATGTATTTACAGAATCACTTTCATTTGAGTTTGAATCTCTCCCTTTTGACTCGATTCATTCGAATTTTGGAACGTTCCCTACGGTTCCAAAATCCATTCGTATCCCTCACTATTCATCTTCTTTTGACTCTGAAGTATTCCATAACTCCGCTTCGAATGATCTTTCTAGTAAGTCGGCAGTCATGCTAATTTCAAATTGAATTGAAAAAAAAGAAGGGAAAACTCCTTTACAATTAGCATCAATTCACCAGAGATTTATATCTATTCTTGGTTTAGATGCTAATATCTTTTGTTATTCCAAACTCTTACTCTTGGGATCGAATGTAGATTTACCCTAGAAAATCCACATCGATCTTATTATTTAAGTCACGGTTGACCCGGTTAAGTTTGCCCGCGATTTATTTAAGCTTATCCACCTCCCTACTCTGTTATTTAATCATCTTGTCTTTTGTTTCCAATCTATTCTTCCAAACATTTTGAATTGTACTTGTATATCTATGTTTTGTTTTATATATTGTGTTATTTGAGTTGTTGATGTAGATTTGGGTTTCCGATCGATTCGTCTGATCAGCGTTATCGATAGGATTTCTAAAACACTTTAACAGAACAAACTGACACAATATTATTTTAAAATTTGGTTAATGAAATAAATTTTGATATATAAGTAAATTTATGAAACTTAATAAACTGATTTAAATTGATTATTTTAAATGATAATACTTAATTTATCATTTATTGTTCTATAAATGAATTTATAGATCGTTGTTTATAAATTGATTTGGGAACTGAAATGAATTTAGAACAAGAAATTTGAGAATTAAATTTCCAATGGATTCAAACCTCTTGTTTAAAAGTTTTAAAAGGTTATATTATTTAAAGTATTTTCGAATAAGAATATGTTTCCAAAGGATTTTAAAGTTTAAAAATTAGTGCTCTTCACATTGTCGTTGGAAAATAACTTCGGTGATGACTGCACCATCATCGACGTTCATTTTCGAGTTTCGAAGTGAAGAGACTGTTCTGTGGTCTTGCTACAGCTTTGTTTTGGGAATTTAAATTGATTTGAATTTCTAAAATATGACTTGATTTATAATATATACAGACATACGATTTAAATTTTATTTGATAAACCATGTACATACCTTTAATTATCTCTAAATGGTTTGAAGAAATCGGAAATTTAAATCTTAAATTTATTTCTAAAGAATAATTTCAATTATAAAAAAGAAAATCAAAAATTTTGAATAAATGATTTAATCTTGAAATGATTGAATTGAAAAGTTTTATTTGTATAATAAAATTGCATTCAAATATAACTTACCTTAATTTCAGAAGTTAACAATATAATTTGGATAATATACAATATAAAAAGATTTTATAAATAAAATTTAGTGGTTATAATAAATGTTATACACTTAAATTTTAATTATAAAATGATTAACATAGGTAAATATAATAAAGGGTAATTGAATAACTTACAATAAAATAATGTTAAAAGAACTAAGAATAAAAGAAAGCAGTTATAATAAGTGTAAGTATGTCTAACATAAGTGATAAATATAATGAGAGGAATAAAGAGAATTAAATTTATTAAGTACATTGTGAGTGTAATAAATGATTATTTTTCAAACCCATGGTTTTAAAAATTGTTAATTTTAGATGATTGGATAGTAAAATAATGAAATTTGAGATAGTTAAGATATATTTAACTTGTGTAAAGATTTGTTCTCTATTTAAGTTGAAATTCCCATGCTTTCAAATTTATTTCTTTATTTTGTGTTTCAAACTATCTTTTGTTTGTCCTTATCATCCTTACCTTGCGATAGACTGGTATAGGCATCTTTCTATAATCTTTCTATTTAGAAATCTTACTATAATCTTTGATAATCTTTTGTACTCATTTTGAATTTATTTTGCGTGCTTATGTTCTTGATTTTGGAGAATCTTGGAAAGATCATCTCCACCTTGTTAAACTTACCTATAACAATAGTTATCATGTATAATTTCATTCTCCTTGTCATCTTGTCCTAATCTTGTTTCACTCTATCTTTTTCTGTGTTTTCCCATACCTCATTCCTTTTCGGGTACGAAAAGTTTCTAGTGGGGGAGAGTGTAACAACCCTGTATTTTGTGGTTATTTTTAATTGTATATTTTAATTATTTTAATTTAATTTTGATTTAAAAACTTATTTGTTTTTGAATGATTAATTTTGTTACTTTAAATATTAACTTTTGTTTTGATATGAATTATCATTTCAAAGCATGACTAAAAAGAATATTTTCCAAAAAGCGAATTTTGGTCAAAATAATCAAACTTTGCTTTCAATTTAAATTTTTAAAAGTTTTCAAATTTAAATTTTATCTTTTATTATGAAAGTACATAAAATTTTAAGAACACTGCTTTTCGTTTTGTTGAAAACGGATTTAAATTGCAAAAGTTATAATGTTTTCAATATTGTGTGTATATTGGGTTATTCAGCAATAGTCTTTATTTTAAATTATATAAATGACATTTTACTTGATATATCTTATTCTAACTTGTATATTTATGTTATATTATGTATATTTTGACTTTTAATCATTTTTAAAATGATAATAGAATTTTTCCGAAATTTACTGTATTTATTTCCTATTTTTAAAGGTTGTTTCTATTTTTCTACTATTTTCTTCATCTAAAGTATATTTAAATATATATTTTTATTTTGTGAATGTATTTTTTTTGTTATTATCTTTATTTATAAATATTTTTCAAGTATATAATTTTTTTTTCAAAGTCCATTGCATTTATTTTCAAATTTTCTAACCTAGTTTCTGTTTTCTTTGCTATTTCCTTAATTTAATTATATATAATTAAAATTTAGTAATTTATTTTATACATTCACTTTTATTTGCTATATTTTACTTTATTAATATTAATTTTTCATGTATTTAAATTTGAATAGATTTTTCCAAAGATTATTTGAGTTGTTTTCAATTTTAAAGCCTAGTTTGCAATTTTAAGCCATTTTCTTAATTTAAATTCTATTTAATTAAAATGTAATTATTCATATTAGATATTTATTCTTATTCTAATTTTTATCTTTATTTCTCAGTTTATATGTATTTATAAAATTACAAATTACATATATGAAATTTGAAAGGTTTAAAGGCTAAGAAACGTAATGTCGTTTCACGTTTCTTTTACAGTTTCTTTTGTCATCAATACATCTGTTATTTTAGCCACTCCTTACTCTATCTCCAGCCGACTTCCCTTTCTTATTTTTCACGAAATTTTCTCTTGCTCAAACCCTAAAAAAATCATGGCCTCCATCTTGCAAGTTTTGGTAATGGCTTCCCTTTCTTTTTCTTATTTTTCTTCTTATTTTTCTATGAATTATGCCTTGTTTTCTCATGCTTTCTGCTAGGCTTCTCCTCCATAGCCGCAGCCACAAACTCCTACACCTCTTCCCTGCCATCACCACCACCTATGCTTCCAGCCATGACCAAGGCCGAGCCATCCATGGTGGTCAAACCCTTCAAAATTGCAACCCACATGCAAAAAACAATGTTTGTTGACCATTTTGGCCTCATCCCCTTCAACCACCACCCTAACCACCACCATAGCAGCAACCACCACCTCTGACCTGATCACCACACACCCCTCCAACCTCTGTCCAGTCATGGTGCACCCACAGGCCGTGCACACTTCCATGGCCGAGCCCTCTAGCCAACCAAAACTCCATTTATTTGCCTAAGACCCTTCACCTCTTCATGTATGAAACTCCACCTTGCTCATGACATGAACCCGACCCATGCTAGCCTAGACCTGAGCCAAAACTTAACCATATCTGAACCAAACTATACCCTAGGCTATGACAAAGGTTTGAGGAAGCAAGGCAAAAAGTTTGGCAATTCGTTTCTCTTTTATTTCAAAGTTATTGCATTTTAAAGTCGTATCGAATTGTGTTGTTTTGATTGTTTGTTTTGCGTTGTACAAAAGAGTTGTAGCTTGGATTCGCTCTCCACTCAAGTCCGTAATTGTGTCATCGTGCTTTTTTTTTCTGTTGTGCCTTTGGTTTTGACGTCTTCAGCAATTAGAGGTGAGTAAAGCTCACACGACATTTATACTTATGCAGTTGTGAAACAACAACAACTGAATGTGTAGAAATATTTATGATGTTGTAACTGCCATGTGATTTTATATATATATGATGTTAACATGTTAAATTTTATGTCATATCACCTGTTACATGTCACATCACCTATTACTATTGTATATTGTTAAATTGTTCATTTTTGATATGTCTATCACACTGCAAGTTCCCTGTAGGTTAGAAATCACTATGGGTTGAAATGATACATATCCGAATGGACTTTAGAATAAGGAAAAATCGTTATGGGCTGAAATGATAGGCCTAAACGGTTTTTAAATTATTCATTTTGACTTGGGATTGCGGGTTTGAAATGATAACACCCGGATTTTCATTGTAAATTACGGGTTGAAATGATATATTACCCGTATCACTTTTCCTAGTGTAGAAAATTATATACAGGCCCGTAGTTAATATATGTTTTCTAAAAATTTTAAAATTACTTTAGAAATGTAAATATTAAAATATTTTGATTTAAATCTAATTAAAAAGGATTTTTGTAAAATATTATTGATTTTCTGAATAATTGCAAGTGAAATGAATTAATGAGAAGTTAGAAAATATGAATGTAAGTTATTTTGGAAATTTTGACTTAATTTTTAATGGAATTTAAAAAACTTTGAAAATATGATAAAATTATGATATTTTGAATCTAAATCAATTTAAAATGATTTTATAACATATTAAGGATTTTGAATAAAGTTAAAATGCGAAATGAATGGATATTTTAAGTTGAAATTTTGGAATATAACTAAAATTGAAAATTTATGAAATTGACTTAAAAGTGAACTTTTAGTTAAGTAAATAAAAATAAAATTAAGTTATATTTGAGAATTTGAACTTAAATGTTAAGTTGAAATTTAATGTAATGAATTTAAAATTGAAGTTTGCATTTTAATATGTGAATTATTATTAAATCTTGATTTTTGAATGGAAATTGAACTTTGTAAAATCATGAACTTGAGGAAAATTAAATCATGTTTATAAATGTGAAAATGTATGATTTTATAAGTTAAAAATGTTTTAAATAAAAATATAATTGGTTGAGAAATTATATTGAATATTTGAAGTTAATTGACTGCATTTTTGAAATGCTATTAATTACAATGTAAATGGTATTACAGCATTTGTAAATGCTGTAGTTGATGATAATGAACTAAAAAGCTATTGAATTAAAAACTATTATAGCAATTGTGAAGTGCTATAATTTTTGAATTTAACTAAGTTTATTTGGAATTTAAGTAAGCCTTGTTATAACATTTTAAAATGTTGTCTTTTGTTAAATTGAACTGTTTTGAATGTATCTTTCCGTAGCGTTTCCTATATGCCGCGAAAAGTGAATTTTCACTGTTTTGATAAACTTAAGTGAATAAATGAACTTTGAAAGTTGAAAATTTTGGAAATTTAATAATTTAATTATTGAACATGATAACTTCATTTTTATGATTAAAAATTATTTTTTTTTAATATAAACTGTTTTGAAACGTGAATTGAAATGGTATTTTAAATTGAATAAAATGAATAATGATTTGAAATGAATGTGGTTTTGAAAAGAGATGGTATTTTGATATATTAAACGATTGAAATGTGGTTTTGAAAAGATATGATATTTTGATATATTAAAATGATTTGAAAATGGGGTTTTGAAAGATATGATATTTTGATATTAAAATGATTTGAAAAGACGATCTGAAAGATATGATATTTTGAAATGCTTTACTCTTTATTTTGATAAAGATTTGGGTTGAAATGATATTTCATTTTGAAGTATAAATATTGTTTTAAAAGTTATAACTACGGGTTATAATAACGATTGGTTGTTAAAGAGACCGGGATCGGATATTGTCTTATAGCCGGCCAATACCGAAAACCACTTTAACAACTGTGTACGCGGTGGGGATTCCAGAATGAAGTAGGATGGTGGCGACGTTCTCGAGGTATATTACGTGGACCCAACTCCTATGAGTTGGCATAAATGACTAAAACAGGAGCTATACCGGGCTACACAAAGGGTCGCACCCTTTCATCGAGCATGCTCCATCGGAAACCATTCTATTACTTTTGTGATTCGATATGGTGGCTCCACTTTGATTCGGGGGTATTGTTCGAGGTGGGCGGAAGCTGCTGGCTTGCTGACACCATAGGTCCGGGAGTGCAAACGGTGTATCCACCCTGGCATTGCCTCGCATGCCGTGTCTTCTCCTTATATCGAGCCCGCGATGATTTTGGTTTTAAAGATCCGACAGCGTTAAGGTTCGCCGTCCCCTTAATGCTATTTTCTATATGATTATACTTTACTGATTAGACACTACTGTATATAGCGTATATTACTACATAGTAAATAGTTTAACGGATCCTTAGAGGATGGGTAGTCCCAAGCATCGTCTAAGTTACTTGTACCTTTACTATAGTTCACTTGAGTTGGTTTACATTGGATAAGTATGTATGTCCTGACTCGAGTGTTTGTATTTTTATTTACGCTTGGGTCAGCCTGAGTTATTCACAGATTTGGATTTCCACTTTCTGGAGATTGAAATCGCTGGAGATTATCTACTTGTCAAGTTTTATCTTTTGTAGTATGTTGTTCCTTTCAGCTCTTGTATTAGTAGACTTCTATTTAGTGAGACTTCCTTTGTACATTATTTCTTCTATTTTATTTTATGTTACTCTGATATTTTTATATAGTAGCTTCATGAACTACTATTTCTTTTACTTCCGCTGCAATATTATTATTCTGTGTCTGTGATCTGTGATTTTTATTTATTGTATATTCTGAGATTTGCCAAATTTTTATTTACAACGCGGTATTTTGAGCAATTCAATTTCGGCATGAGTGTCTACCTACACACTTATAAAGGATGTGAATGGTTGTAAATACCTGGTTGTTACAAATAAACTAAATCCATTTTCGGTAATTAAGTTAAATTAACTGTTGTACCCGATTCTTATTGGATTATCTACCTTAATTAGTGAACCTAATACACGAATTACCTCTCTTACCTCGCACGTGGAAACCCATATCTATCGATCCTTCCACAATCACCATGCTTTGCCTACCTTATAGAGCTACGACCTCCCATGCTAAAACCCCGCTCGCGCACGAGCCATGCATCCAACCAAAATCGCGAAACCCCCTCTGCCTCCTTACTGCGACAACCGCCGCCCCAAAATCTCGAATGAGATCGCGGCAAGGCCCTCATCTGATGAATGCGCTCCTATCCTCGCAGCTAATCGCTCGACTAGTTTTGTAATATACGAATTCGATTTATTCTGTGAGATATGCTTTTTTCCTAAGAAATCGATCAGATTCGATTTTCGTTCAACTGAAGTGAAGAGGAGAAAATTAAAAGGAGGGGAACAATTTTTATTCTACAACGGCATTTTTTTGAACGAAATTGTTTTATTTTTTTTGTTTTGGCTGTTCATGTTTTATAGAGGATGAAGGGGATAAGATCGTACGTGCTTTGAAAAGGCAGGAGACCTATTTTTGAAGACAAAGTAGGTAGTAGGGAGGGTTTGGGTGCAGGGCGGTCGGCTAGGATGTTGACTTACGGTGATAAGGGAAAGACAATTGATGTGAAAAATTTTGACCGGTCAACCACATATATCATATTTAAATTTTAAATCGTCTCGAATATGCAAATAAAATTTTGAACCCTTATTGAGGCGTGACGCTAGGCGTGTATAATATTATACCCCTACTCTGAACGCATAGGTAAAGGTTTCGAGTCCAAATTCGATCGTATGGAGAAGAAAGCTTTTTGGACCCAGTTATTATATTGAATTTGATATTAATTTCAACGCGTTTATATCCCACAAGATCACATGACAACTCCAAACACTGTGAAATTTAAAATCCGATAATAATGCACTATTACGGATCCAATTGAACTAGTTTCGTCGAATTTCGAGACTGTGTCCCGGAAGGCTATTTTTTTAAACATCAATTTAAACGATATATTTTCAAAATTGAACAAATCACTTTTAAATTCAATTTTAAATTTTTTATTATCTTTAGTATTGTCAATGTAGATTTTATAAGCCTTTGAAATATTTTTAACAAGCCTGAAACTTTAGATTCAATATTTTACCCAATTTCCAATTATTAAGTCCAATGATTAAATTGTCCAATAAATAGTTATATTTGAAATTCATGTTAAAAATTAACTTTTAAATATTTAAAATCAATTAAATAATCCGATTTCAAATATCCAAAATTCCTTGTCGCTATAATATGAAGAAAATAGAAAAAATAAAATAGAATCCCTCAATCATAGCGGAATAATATAAAATTGATATATACAAATCTTTATACAAAAGAAACTATAACTATTAATATACATATATATAACGATCCACCTTTTTGGATGCTTTAAATCGATAATCAACCACACATGTCTAATTCAAACCATTCAAAAGGAAGGGCTGTTAATAGGGTAAATAAGAAAAAAAAGTAAAGAAGGAAAAATAAAACACAGAATTTCACAACGGAATGACAAAATATAATAATCAAATAAACAGTTCATGAAGTTTTTTTACAAATAATATGTGATTAAACATTTACAATTCAAATCAGAGTTATACATATAGTAGGAATAAACAAATGATGCAGCAAAATACATGATGTAGTGGAATAATTATAATAAACAGTAGTAATAATATATTGAATCTCGTCTTTTCCTCTAAAAAATAGTCTTCACTACACTGAAAAGCTCAGACTGATCCGAGCATAATGAAAACAAAACACTTGAGTCAGATTTAAAAGACCTTATGTAAGTTAAATTAATCTAAAATAAAATATGAGTGCAATGGCTTAAGAGATGATACAGGATTTTCCGTCTCCTTTCAAGTGTACTGCCTGAATATAATTATTAAAAGAATTCAAATAATTCGAGGTATCAATTTTAACCACTTTAATTAAAAAAAATTGTATTTCAACTTAAACCTTTTAAATAATTCAATTACAATATATAATCCAAATTCAAAAAATTGTATGGACGTATATATCATTTCGACCACTATTTAAAATTTCAAATTTCAAATCATTGAATACCGCTCGGGTTTATCGTTTCAACCCAATAAGGTCATTCAGGTATGTGTCATTTCAACCCATAGTGATAAGAGAGACATAGGCATAAATAAATATCTAATCATCTAAAATTTCAACCAATAACGTCCATCACAATCAACATCCAAATTAGCAAATTAATCGCAATAATGAATTGGTTATGAATATTAGGTGTTTAACTAGAAATTATATACAATATTAATTACAAGGCTATGAAATTCAATATCAGTTCAAATTAAATCTAAATGACCAATTTAAAACACCAAATAACAGTTAATAACTTCTAATCACGTCATATATCTAATTAACCAACATACGATAATTTAGCAGTTGTGAGTGGGTTAAAACACTCATGTTTGATTTGTCGATGATTAAAAATCCAATTAAATGCCCAATTTTGAATAGCTTACAAACCAAAAACTAGGTCATCTTCAAGAAAATATATGGACTAGCATATTATTGAATTTATAAAAGTGACTAACTAGAAAGTTGTTGCAAAAATTTTTCCCTCCACTTCAAAAAAAGAATTACTTTAAAAGCATTTGTCTTGAGGAAGTAATGGTCAAAAAAACTGAGGTGTTTTCTTAGTTGAAAATTTAGGTTCAAATATACTTCAAAAGGATTTGAGTTTTTGGCATAGAAAATTGAGGAACTTGAAGAACTGATCTAAACGAAATTAGAAGCAACTGGAAAAGTAAATGGTTTGAAAAAAATAATCGCATAATTAGGTTCACTCCTGAAGGAGTTATGATTGATACAATATGGGTTATTTTCATCCAAAACCGGACCCTAGAAAGGACTTTACAAAATGGAGTTTGATATAGAAATATTCAAAATGGGAAGAAGGGTCCAACAACAAAGTTATTGCCATAGAAATTATACGCGGTTTCAAAAAAATTGAGTCGGTGTAGTTTAATGGAATATAGAAGCCATGGAAATAAGGGAAAGGAAGAGGGAAAAGGGAAGGAGAAAAGATGGGAAAAAAGAGAAAGAAGAGAAGAGGAATGGTGGGGCTTTGGCCATGGGTTGTGGGTAGTGATGAAGGTGGGTGGGGTAAGAGGAGAAAGGTAGGCTAGGATTTTGAAGAAGGAAGGATGGAATTTGATTTGGAGATTTAGGAGTTTTGGGGTTTAAGGTTTTTTGTAGATTTGAGGAAGAAGAAGAGTACGTAGAAAGATTTTCAAATGAGGAATTTTTTGTAACAACCCAGAATTTTGAACAATTTAATTTGTGAATATTTAATTTATTTTAAATATTTAAATGATGATTTGACTTGAATTTTAAATTATCAGAATAAATTGGCGATTAAATATTTGAATTTAATCTATTTAAAGTTGAATAGAATTTGAATTTAACTTTGGAGTTTGAAATTGAATATTGAATTGGTATTTAAAATTTGAACGAATGAGTAGGAATAATAATTTGGATTTTTGAGAATTATTATTTATGTAAATTTATAAATCGATGTTTAGTTATAAATAACAATTTTCTTTAGCTTAAATAAAAAAAGGAATAAAATTTTAATCAATATAAAATAAATTGAGAAACACGTTAATATAAATTTATGTTTGATAAATGAACTGCAAAACGTTTATATGTTTATTTAAGAAAATAATTTACAAAACAAATTGAATTTAAAAGGGAAAAAAAATATAAAAATAAACATAAAATAAATAAATAAAAAAATAAATAAAATAATAAGACATGTTTCCTCCCCTAAATCAACGCCATTATTTATGCCCAAATTCGTGCCTTCAAACACGCCTTTTTCCACGCAAATTCACGTTCTCCTCTGCATAATACACGAACCCCTTTCCTCCATCACTTCAGAAATCAAACGAAAAAAAAGAAACAAAAGAAATAAAAATGGCGGCCTCCTCTTCGTCGTTTATCAATTAGGGCTCGTTCAAATCAAAGGCCCTGGCTTCAAATAGTTCGATCGATCGACACCTTCTTCGCCTCGCTCGCGACCGCGCCAGGCAAAGGTGAGTGATCCCCTCACTCACATCTAATTTCATCCTTCAGTCATTCGAGTATCTTTTTAGATGTTGATGATTTTTTATCTATCCTGGTTCGTCTTCTTGTTTTACAAGGCTGTGATGATTTTTTTGCTGTGATGATTTTGTTTATATAGGATTTGAATCCCTGTTTTCTCGTTCGTATAAAAATTGGGCTTCGACCATTTGATTTTGTTTTAATTTAACATTGCTTCGATTTTGGCTTTGCTGGCCACCACGATGTCGACTTATGACTCGTTCAACTTCGACTTCGATTTTGAAATAGTATTTTGACTTCGCCAATTTTTATTTTTCGTGAATTGCTGGCCTTGACTTGGAACTTCATTGACTAGTACAAGTGTTGTTGCTTGATCGTGTGCCATTGAGCCTTGCTCGAATTTGCCACTACCGTTTTGATTCTCTAAACTGCTGCTTTAAATTCTTTGGCATTCGATTTAATTCTAAATGGCCTTCGGCCATTTTGACTATTGAAACCCGCTGCTTGTTTATTTGGAAACTGTAGTTTGAAATCTCTGTTGGTCTTTACCGCTACTACATTGTGACTGTATGTTGTGTTGCTTCGAGTTTAAAATGTCCTCTATCTGTACATTTGTATTATTGAACACTTGAGTTGTTCCACTGCGCACGGTTGTATGTTGTGCTATTGCTGCGTTTGTTTTTTTTAACTATGGCATTTGTTTTGGTACAACTACTGTTAGTTGCATACATGTTGATGCCAATTGCCTCTGCTGTGTAGCTAGTCACTGTGTTGCACTATGCTATGTTGTGTCACTACTTCACTATCATTTTGTTGACATTAGTTGAACCAGCCGCATGTTTGGTTCTTATGAACCTAGTATGACACGAGCTTTGCCTCTATTTTCACTGTGCAGTTGTGTTCCCTTATCTTTGAGCTTTTGACAGTCATGTCTAATTTGAGAACAATTGTATTGTTTTGAAAGTGCTGTTGTTTTATATTTGGACTTCATTGATTTTCCATTTCATATAAATTAATACTGGAATTGGTCATTTGTGTTTACTGCCATTGGTAACTTGAATTTGTTTTTTACAATAATTTGTTATCATCACGCGAGACAGTCTGCATACCTGTCTCATATAGCAATTGGATTTGGTCGAGTTGCTTGGTTCACTGCAACCATATTATTATAGTATATTGCTTGAGTCTGGGTTCATTTTGAGCTTGAGATGCTTAGTTGAACTCTTGTCCACTGATTCACTGCATACATATATAAATACATATATGCTGAGTAATTCATGCTTTTGTTCTCGAGTCATCATGTAAGTTTGTTATTGCCCTGTGTCCTGTTATTTGCTGGGCCTGGCTGTGTTACCTTGCCTTTAGTGCACTGTCCAGTTCATTAAGTCGTTCACTTTTGCCTTCGTGAACATTGTAGTTGATTATGAATTTAAGTTTCATATCTACATCTATATATGCATTCATTCTTGCACTGTCCAGATTTATAGTTGCATATATTATCTTTTGTGCACTTGTCACTATAGTCTGGGTTCATTGATGACTTTCTTGCTTTGTTGCACTTGCTTTGCTCCTCTCTGATTATGGCTGGTCTGGTAATACGTTTGGCATCGTCACTGACTGTGTACAATGAGTTCAGACCCTTGCTTGTCTGCATTGCCTCGTTTGAAATTTTGGGTTTATGATGGCACTGTGTTGTAGTTACTTTGTCACCTGTTATTAAAATCTGCATATATGTACATGCATACATGTGTATGTTTGTGTACATATATGGCTGGACTTGTACCAAGCTTGAATTATTTTTGCTGTGCATTTGTAGTTGAGTTTGGTTCAGTTGTAAGTGTTCAAACTTCATGTTGGGCTGCAGTGGCTCTTGTATAATTATCCTCATGCATTTTAGTGCACTTCAGTTTTATTATATATTCTAGTTAGTGGAGCCATCTGTACGTATAAGTGCAGCATATATATATATATATATATATATATATATATATACGTGTGGATAAAAAAAATGTAGGCATATATACCCCTGTATGTGTGTATGCATGCATAGTTGGATCTATACTGGTGTTCCATCTGCTGCATTGACTTGATATTATATATTCAATGTTGCAGATGTCCATGATCACTTTGAAATTCATTTGTTGACTTGTAGTTTACATACTTGTTGACATCTCTGATTTATTTTGGGGTTTGAATCACGACTTGATGGAGTTGCTGTCAGTACTGTTGGCACTGACTTCATCTTGTCTGCACTTTGATGGTCTGGTTGCCCTGTGCACATTTGTGTGTATACTTGAATCTGGGTTTGTTGCCTTGATCATTTTGACTTCAGATGTATAGTTGCATTCCACTTGAATTCGGTTGTGTTTAAATTTATGCTCGACAGTTTTAAGTGGTTTCATGTGGATCTTGTGGTGGCTGCGTTTTGATTGCAGATTCGCCCTTGTGTCCAAGTAATGACTGCAGTTTCATTTTTATGGAAATTTTGCACTTGTTGAAATGTGCAGTAATGAGTTGTATGGAAACTTGTTTTATTTCACAAGTTGTTGTGGCGAGGCAGCGCACGCGTGCGTGCCCTGCAACCACGTAGTATCGACATTTTGAATCGATATTTGAACCTTCATTGATTTTGGTTCGTTGACTTTTTTTGAGTACGTCATCACGATAGTGGCGAGGCAGTGCACGCAAGCGTGAACTGCAGCCACGGAGTTGACATTTGAAATGTGGCGAGGCCGTACGCGCGTGTGTACTGCAGCCCTACCAAATTTAACGTTTAAATTGATGTTTTCTTTGATGAAAATTGTTTAATGTTGCCAATTCAATATATTTTGAATCGATTTTGATGATTTTGTTGTTAATTGCCGTTTAGGCAAATTTTGATTGTTTTCTAAATGATCTTCATCAATAATCCCTTCATCTATCTCATTGATAATCTGAATCTGTTGAATTGTTGTTTAACACTGTTAAGTGTTATATTTACCGTTATCCGATTACTTGTTAAAGGATCGGATATGTAAATTTATATTGACTGTCGTCTAATTGTTGTTTGATTATTATTGCTTCTATGCACTAATAACTGAGTTTGAATTAGACTGACCTGTGTATTATTTTCTTTTGAATATAATACTCGGGTCAGACCGAGTATTTTTACAGCTTGAAGATTTTCAGGCCGCGAAGTTAGAAAGGGTCGGGGAAAGCATTCCACTAAAGTTTTTCTAGAAAATTTTCTTGTACTTAATGAAAATAAATTTGTTCCGCTGTATAAAATTTAATGCATTGTACAAAATCTGATATATGTATGTAAGAAAAATTCATTTATGAATAATGTTATGATTATTCTGTGATTCTGTGGCTGTTTCTGTTTAAACTCTATAAACTGACTAACAATCCGTCATTTTGAACGTTTCGAGTTGGTTTAATTACCGACTAGAGGCGGTCAGAGCGGCGGGTCGTTACAAAAGTGGTATCAGAGCTTTGGTTTACTCAAAGCTCAGTTTATGATGTTTAATATGAATAGTTACTAGAAACACTTTAAAGAAAAATGTTTTTCAAATTTAAATAAGTTTGAAATTGTTTTCTTTGGAAAATAAAAAGGTATTTTGAAAGTTAGAATTATTTTGAAAATTCCCCTCTCTAAATTTAAGTTTGCGTTAGTTCTCTTCGGTGAGGTCTTCTTAGATTTGAGTTTCAATCGTTCGGAGACTCATTATCGAATTTTTGAGAGTTAGGGAAAATGAAAAATAAAAGTTAAGTGAAGTGAATTAATGAATTGATTTGAATCAAATATTGTGAATATCTACAAAATAATAATTGTGAAATAAAATGATATTTCAATTTAGTTATAGCCAAGAGGATAATTAAACTATAACTTGAGAATTTGATTCTGAATTCTTTTGAAAATTAATTTCATATGTTTTGAAGAACGATTTAGTGAATGAATGGATTATAAGTATTTAACTTATAAATGGACTTTTGGTATATAACTGAGTTATATAAATTGAATTGAAATGAATTAATAAAAAAGATTTATAAATTGAAGTTTTATAAATAGAAATGGAATCTGTGAAGATTGTTTATAAGTTCGAAATCAATTGAATTTGATAAGTAAATTGTTGTAGCTTATTAAAGGAGATATATTCATGATTTTGGACAGCGAATTATCCTTTAAGTTAAATATTGTGATAGTAAATGTTGTTTGGGAATTTTATCCACGATTTTGGACAGTGGATAATCCTTTAAATAAAAAGTGTAGAAACACTGAATTGAATAGATAAGTATATTCACGATTTTGGACAGTGAATATATTATTGAATAAAACAGATATGTTTTAGGTAAAATGATTGAACAATCCAACCTCTGCTAATAAGAATTGCAAATATTGATAGGAAACTTCGAAAACACCTTGTTAATTATAATGGCGAAAACCGAAGCACAAAAAGCAGCACGCCGTGAACGAAGAGCAATTGCTCGTAGAGAAGCAGAAGCGAGACGTGCGGAAATTGAAAGGAGATTCAGTGAAAGGCAAGCAACTGGTCCATATGATGAGGTTATTTGCTATCGATGTCATAAAAAGGGACATTATGCCATTAAGTGCCGAGTAAGGAGAAAGAAAAGGAATGTGGATGACCAGTTCGCTCGTCCTGAGATTGTGTGTTTTAAATGTCCGGAGAAAGGGCATTTTCTTAGTCATTGCCCTAAAGTGAAAAGGAAAAAGTGCGTACTCAATTTACCCGTCGATAGATTGACAATCTGCTACCATTGTCGTCAGTCTGGACATATAGCCAGAAACTGCACCGAAAGACAACAGGGAAAGCAAGCTATAGCCCGACCAGCTAGAGCGAAAAGTGCTAAGGTGATAGATAAGGATGGAAACATCTCATATTTTTGCAATAACTGTAAGGAGTGGGGACATGTGGATTTTGAACGTGTTAATTCTCCTTTAACACAACATGAAATAGTGTCATCTGAAGATGAAAGTTTGGCAAAGATGCATACTATCGGACAAGAAGTCGTTAGTCCTTAATTATTCTGAATCTTAAACCAATCGATATATTTTGTAATACTATCCTTTGTAATCCACAATCTTTTGTGTACGTCTTTTAAAAGTATTAAGCTATGTAAAATTTTGTACGGAGGAAATATTTTAATGAAATAGCATCTTGGGAAGTGATATTATGGAAGGAAGTTTAATTGTTGATTTAACGGTATGAATCAAACTAGTTTGATGTGAAGTTTATATTCCAAGTTTAAAACTATTGCCTAAAATAGTTAATATGGAAATATAGATCTAAAGGAACCAATTCGATGAATAATTTACTAAAGAACTAGTTGATTATTTTTGAAATAGAAAGCAAATGTAAAGTTCAAATGAAATTTAGATTTCAAATTTGAAGTTGTCAACAGGATAATCCATTATAGGTTTAATAAATTCAGTGATGAATTTGAATTTAAACGTGCGAAAAATTAAATTAAGTGAAAAACTTAATATTGAAAAGTTTGAAATCGGTTTAAAACTAATACTATGAAAAGTATGAAGAATTCAAACTATGAATTAAGTTGAAGTTGAAAAAGTTAATAGTTTTAAAGATGTTTTAAAATGCATTAACTATCGAATACATAGATTTCAACATTAAATTGTTGAAATGGGCATTTCGAGAAATAAGGAAATGGTGGACTATAACACTGTTGTCATAGTAAATGGTTTCCGGAAGGAAATGTTGTTTATAGTATTGGGATTTATATATCTATTTTAAATTCGAATCCCTATACTAGTGATTTTGAGTTGTCGTAACGATGTTTTACGCAACATTCGTTTTAACTCAAATAAATGTGTTTAAAAGAATGATTTCCTTAAAGAGTGAAATATATACTTAATTTTGATTCAAGTATATTGAATATTTTCCAAGTTGAAAATAAAAGAATTTGTGAATTACTTATTATTTAATAAGTATGGAAATGTTTTCCAATATGAAATGAAAGGTTTGAAATTTTATCTTTTAAAGATAAATTGAAAAAAAGGAGTATTAGAAATTAGTTTCAAATGGCTAAGTGTGAAAATTATATATCTTGTAAAGATATTATTTTGAGAAATGTGAACAATTAGTTCAACTTGGAAATCTTCCAAAGAAGATTGAATCTTGAGTAAAATTGTGTTTAACTTTGACACCAAAAACAATATAAGTTGAACTTTGAATTTTGGATAGTCGATTGGGATTGTATGTCTAACATTGTGAATTGATGACATAGCATTTGATCTCTATTAAATATATATCTGTGGTGGCGGAGAATTTATTCTTTTAGCTTAACACCCTTCTGTGAGACGTACGAGTTTAGAGGTTATATATCGATAGACATCAATTATGTGTTGAGAATTGACGATGTAACGTGAAATCCAAATCGAATGTGAAGTCGATAATGAATTGGATTATGAATGTGAATTAGGTTTGAGATAACCTTAAATTTTCAAATCGATTTAGAGGAAAATTTTAAACGTGATGGAAAATTTAGAATCCTCTATTTGTGATGAATGTGAATTAAGTTTTCGTAACTTATATATGTGAATATAATCGAAAACTATCAGTTTGGAAAGTCATTATTATGAAAATCCTGTGTAAGTTTACATAGGTATGATAAATACGAAATGTGAAATGAAGTACTATATGTATATGACATATGTTTTCTAAAAACTGAGGATATGGAAATGTACCTTCCATTTATTATTTGTGAAGGTGATTGGAACTCGGTGGAGTGTCCATTGGAAATCGTAGCTACGTAGAATTCCATTAGTGGAATGTCCATTGGGACTGATATGATATCCCCCACGATGGATCATTGTGTTTGGGATTATGTGAATTGATGCTGGCGTAATTCGTGGGGCGTGATGCCTACAGTTACAAGCGATTCCACTGAGATAGTGGCGCAACCGCCGAGTAAACTGCGATCTGGAAACCGAAGCGAAATTCGAGGGGCGTGATGCCTAAGGCTACGAGCGATTCTACTGAGATAGTAGCGTAACCGCCGTGTGGACCGCGATCTAAGGCGACAACCATGGCGAAATTCAAGAGTGATGAGAAATCTAAGGTTACAAGTGATTCTATTGAGATAGTAGCATAACCGCCGGGTAAACTGTGATCCATGGGGGAACGTGCTTTCCATATCCATTTTTAAAATAATTTTTTAAAAAAGTATTTTCACTGGGAGTTGAAGCAAGTATGTTTAGTACTTGGAGAATTTTAGTCTTGCGCCTGGCCAGCGTATGCCTAATGTCTGTAAGAACGACGATGGACTTGTTAAACTTCTAGTTATCAAGTATTTTCAAAACTTTAAATAGAAAATCAATAATTTGAAATTAGAATTACATAATTCTAACTTAATGAATTAAGGAAGAAGATTTTTAAAATATCTTGAAAGCACACAGCTTTGGAAATGATGTAATATGCAAATATTTAGCATGAAAGGTTTCAAGTTTAAAAATTTGAGCTTTGTAAGTCAAAAAAAATTTGGTAAAAGACTTTTCTGTCTTGATTATTGAAATTGATGAACAAAACTAGTGAGATAAAATAAATGGAATGAATCCTATAATTATTTGTGAGTTTGAAACTTGATAAAATTGTGTAGGGTATAAATATCGGTGAGATTTTAGCAATCATTTTTCCTAACTTATAATTTCGGGACGAAATTCTTTTAAGGAGGGAAGATTGTAACAACCCAGAATTTTGAACAATTTAATTTGTGAATATTTAATTTATTTTAAATATTAAAATGATGATTTGACTTGAATTTCAAATTATCAGAATAAATTGGCGATTAAATATTTGAATTTAATCTATTTAAAGTTGAATTTAACTTTGGAGTTTGAAATTGAATATTGAATTGGTATTTAAAATTTGAACGAATGAGTAGGAATAATAATTTGGATTTTTGAGAATTATTATTTATGTAAATTTATAAATCGATGTTTAGTTATAAATAACAATTTTCTTTAGCTTAAATAAAAAAAAGGAATAAAATTTTAATCAATATAAAATAAATTGAGAAACACGTTAATATAAATTTATGTTTGATAAATGAACTGCAAAACGTTTATATGTTTATTTAAGAAAATAATTTACAAAACAAATTGAATTTAAAAGGGAAAAAAAATATAAAAATAAACATAAAATAAATAAATAAAAAAATAAATAAAATAATAAGACATGTTTCCTCACCTAAATCAACGCCATTATTTATGCCCAAATTCGTGCCTTCAAACACGCCTTTTTCCACGCAAATTCACGTTCTCCTCTGCATAATACACGAACCCCTTTCCTCCATCACTTTAGAAATCAAACGAAAAAAAAAAGAAACGAAAGAAATAAAAATGGCGGCCTCCTCTTCGTCGTTTATCAATTAGGGCTCGTTCAAATCAAAGGCGCCGGCTTCAAATAGTTCGATCGATCGACACCTTCTTCGCCTCGCTCGCGACCGCGCCAGGCAAAGGTGAGTGATCCCCTCACTCACATCTAATTTCATCCTTCAGTCATTCGAGTATCTTTTTAGATGTTGATGATTTTTTATCTATCCTGGTTCGTCTTCTTGTTTTACAAGGCTGTGATGATTTTTTTGCTGTGATGATTTTTTTTATATAGGATTTGAATCCCTGTTTTCTCGTTCGTATAAAAATTGGGCTTCGGCCATTTGATTTTGTTTTAATTTAACATTGCTTCGATTTTGGCTTTGCTGGCCACCACGATGTCGACTTATGACTCGTTCAACTTCGACTTCGATTTTGAAATAGTATTTTGACGTTGCCAATTTTTATTTTTCGTGAATTGCTGGCCTTGACTTGGAACTTCATTGACTAGTACAAGTGTTGTTGCTTGATCGTGTGCCATTGAGCCTTGCTCGAATTTGCCACTACCGTTTTGATTCTCTAAACTGCTGCTTTAAATTCTTTGGCATTCGATTTAATTCTAAATGGCCTTCGGCCATTTTGACTATTGAAACCCGCTGCTTGTTTATTTGGAAACTGCAGTTTGAAATCTCTGTTGGTCTTTACCGCTACTACATTGTGACTGTATGTTGTGTTGCTTCGAGTTTGAAATGTCCTCTATCTGTACATTTGTATTATTGAACACTTGAGTTGTTCCACTGTGCACGGTTGTATGTTGTGCTATTCTTGTGTTTGTTTTTTTTAACTATGGCATTTGTTTTGATACAACTGCTGTTAGTTGCATACATGTTGATGCCAATTGCCTCTGCTGTGTAGCTAGTCACTGTGTTGCACTATGCTATGCTGTGTCACTACTTCACTATCATTTCGTTGACATTAGTTGAACCAGCCGCATGTTTGGTTCTTATGAACCTAGTATGACACGAGCTTTGCCTCTATTTTCACTGTGCAGTTGTGTTCCCTTATCTTTGAGCTTTTGACAGTCATGTCTAATTTGAGAACAATTGTATTGTTTTGAAAGTGCTGTTGTTTTATATTTGGACTTCATTGATTTTCCATTTCGTATAAATTAATACTGGAATTGGTCATTTGTGTTTACTGCCATTGGTAACTTGAAATTTTTTTTTTACAATAATTTGTTATCATCACACGAGACAGTCTGCATGCCTGTCTCATATAGCAATTGGATTTGGTCGAGTTGCTTGGTTCACTGCAACCATATTATTATAGTATATTGCTTGAGTCTGGGTTCATTTTGAGCTTGAGATGCTTAGTTGAACTCTTGTCCACTGATTCACTGCATACATATATAAATACATATATGCTGAGTACTTCATGCTTTTGTTCTCGAGTCATCATGTAAGTTTCTTATTGCCCTGTGTCCTGTTATTTGCTGGGCCTGGCTGTGTTACCTTGCCTTTAGTGCACTGTCCAGTTCATTAAGTCGTTCACTTTTGCCTTCGTGAACATTGTAGTTGATTATGAATTTAAGTTTCATATCTACATCTATATATGCATTCATTCTTGCACTGTCCAGATTTATAGTTGCATATATTATCTTTTGTGCACTTGTCACTATAGTCTGGGTTCATTGATGACTTTCTTGCTTTGTTTCACTTGCTTTGCTTCTCTCTGATTATGGCTGGTCTGGTAATACGTTTGGCATCGTCACTGACTGTGTACAATGAGTTCAGACCCTTGCTTGTCTGCATTGCCTCATTTGAAATTTTGGGTTTATGATGGCACTGTGTTGTAGTTACTTTGTCACCTGTTATTAAAATCTGCATATATGTACATGCATACATGTGTATGTTTGTGTACATATATGGCTGGACTTGTACCAAGCTTGAATTATTTTTGCTGTGCATTTGTAGTTGAGTTTGGTTCAGTTGTATGTGTTCAAACTTCATGTTGGGCTGCAGTGGCTCTTGTATAATTATCCTCATGCATTTAAGTGCACTTCGGTTTTATTATATATTCTAGTTAGTGGAGCCATCTGTACGTATAAGTGCAGCATATATATATATACATGTGGATAAAAAAAATGTAGGCATATATACCCATGTATGTGTGTATGCATGCATAGTTGGATCTATACTGGTGTTCCATCTGCTGCATTGACTTGATATTATATATTCAATGTTGCAGATGCCCTTGATCACTTTGAAATTCATTTGTTGACTTGTAGTTTACATACTTGTTGACATCTCTGATTTTATTTTGGGGTTTGAATCACGACTTGATGGAGTTGCTGTCAGTACTGTTGGCACTGACTTCATCTTGTCTACACTTTGATGGTCTGGTTGCCCTGTGCACATTTGTGTGTATACTTGAATCTGGGTTTGTTGCCTTGATCATTTTGACTTCAGATGTATAGTTGCATTCCACTTGAATTCGGTTGTGTTTAAATTTATGCTCGACAGTTTTAAGTGGTTTCATGTGGATCTTGTGGTGGCTGCGTTTTGATTGCAGATTCGCCCTTGTGTCCAAGTAATGACTGCAGTTTCATTTTTATGGAAATTTTTCACTTGTTGAAATGTGCAGTAATGAGTTGTATGGAAACTTGTTTTATTTCACAAGTTGTTGTGGCGAGGCAGCGCACGCGTGCGTGCCCTGCAGCCACGTAGTATCGACATTTTGAATCGATATTTGAACCTTCATTGATTTTGGTTCGTTGACTTTTTTTGAGTACGTCATCACGATAGTGGCGAGGCAGTGCAGCAAGCGTGAACTGCAGCCACGGAGTTGACATTTTAAATGTGGCGAGGCCGTACGCGCGTGTGTGTACTGCAGCCCTACCAAATTTAACGTTTAAATTGATGTTTCCTTTGATGAAAATTGTTTTATGTTGCCAATTCAATATATTTTGAATCGATTTTGATGATTTTGTTGTTAATTGCCGTTTAGGCAAATTTTGATTGTTTTGTAAATGATCTTCATCAATAATCCCTTCATCTATCTCATTGATAATTTGAATCTGTTGAATTGTTGTTTAACACTGTTAAGTGTTATATTTACCGTTATCCGATTACTTGTTAAAGGATCGGATATGTAAATTTATATTGACTGTCGTCTAATTGTTGTTTGATTATTATTGCTTCTATGCACTAATAACTGAGTTTGAATTAGACTGACCTGTGCATTATTTTCTTTTGAATATAATACTCGGGTCAGACCGAGTATTTTTACAGCTTGAAGATTTTCAGGCCGCGAAGTTAGAAAGGGTCGGGGAAAGCACTCCACTAAAGTTTTTCTACAAAATTTTCTTGTACTTAATGAAAATAAATTTGTTCCGCTGTATAAAATTTAATGCATTGTACAAAATCTGATGTATGTATGTAAGAAAAATTCATTTATGAATAATGTTATGATTATTCTGTGATTCTGTGGCTGTTTCTGTTTAAACTCTATAAACTGACTAACAATCCGTCATTTTGAACGTTTCGAGTTGGTTTAATTACCGACTAGAGGCGGTCAGAGCGGCGGGTCATTACATTTTTGTACGTTCTTGGTTTTAGTCAAATAGGAAAATAGAAGGTCAATGTGAGAAAAAAGGAAGGATCCAAAGTCTCTTAGGGTTCCTAAGGTCTCTTAGTTTATTAAGGCGCTCATTGGTCTAAAACAAACCCAATAAGACTCTGCCAAAAAAATAGAACATTAATATACACTGCAAATGAAAGAAATAAGCTGCAGGTTATTCAATAATTAGCAAATTAAGGTGCAGAGAAAAAATAAATGTCACGTTTTATTTTGAAAGCTTCAGGCATTAATAATGCATAATGAAATATACGTAGAAATGGAAAAGTTAGCAAACCAAAGGAAAGTGAATTTTTATATATGCAAAAATGAGGTGGCAAGAATTAAATGCAAACTAAAAGTCCGGGCTTATGTATTAAACAAAAGGAGAAATGAACGGATTATGTATTAATAATGAGATAAGAATTTTAAAATGTACATGCAACAATAAATAACAAAAGAAATGAAGTGCTATGTACATCGCACAACCTTTTAAAAATTCAATATGTGAAACGTAACCAAATTAAATTTAACTTAAATAATATCAAATTTGTAAAAATTTAGTTTTTTTTCTTAATCTATGCATAATAAATAAAATTACCATAAAAATAAAACCTTCAATTTGGTTTTCTCAAAATGATCTTTTATTTCCATTAAAACATCCTTTTTGTTTAACATAAAAGGTGCATTTCTTTATTAAATCTATTAATTCCAATCAACGTTTTCTTCCCTTCCAATTGAAATATTTCAATTACATTAATTACAATTACTTACAAAGTTAAATTTCAAAACAGACAACTAAAATGGGTGAAAACTAGAATAATTTTTTTCTATAGTCATTTGAACATGTTTATAAATTTGTTGTTTATGCAGAAGCGCAATAAATAACTTACTTAAATAAATTATTTTCCTACTCTTGTAATCCATCTATATGCTAAAACACAGTTCAAATATATATATATTTCTTCCTTTAAATCAATCATTCTATTCTTTATTTTAATGAAATTAAACCTACATTCACAAATGAAATATTCCTTTTATTTGATATAAATGTTCTTTTCATTAAACCAACTTTCTTATATTTTCACAAAACATAAGCTACGTTTAATTACACCTATTAATTTACATTTTTTTGTCCTCTCTAACATTAATTGAAATTAATCAATTACATTAAGTAATTGTTTACAAAGGTTAATTTCAAAATGGACAAAATAAATGAAATAAGAAAAAGAACGATTATTTCCTATCAAATTGTCATTTAAACATATTCATGCACTATTGGATACAAACAAGGGTTATACGTTTCATACCAAATAATAGTTTCTCATCTTTGCAATCAATCTGTCAACTACCAAACAATTAAAATAAATAAACATAGGATTTCTTTTTTAATAAATAAACATGTATTATTCCGTATTAACATTTATTATTCCAAACAATTGGAAATTTACATTTAGACAATTATTAATATCATTCAACCATTGTTATTAAAATACACATTAAAATTTGTTATCATCCTTATATTATTCCAAACATATATCATTAAAAGAAATTTTAATTAAGCTCATGACTTGCATTATAGTTTAATTTGTATCAAAAAAATCATAATTTTTTTCATAACAATTTTATTCAAAAATCTTATTTAATTTAATACTTTTAAATGTTTAAAAGTAAGGGTCGTTACAATCTCCCCCACTCAAAACTTTTCGACCCCAAAAAGAAACAAGAAGGAATCCAAAAATCTGTTATATTTTATTTAATTAGTCAATTTATAAACAATTTAACTTACATATTTAAGTTTAATAAAATTTGAAAATAACTCAAATTCTGCAAAAAAAATCTAAGTCTTAAATTTTTGAAAAAATTCGGCAGAGTCTCCATTGCGTGGATACGTCCGGATAATAGTGATATCAAAAATTACAATATATACATCATATTTCAATAAAAGTCATTCCAAACCATGGAAAAACAATATAATTTCGTTATAAAATCGTAATCAGAGAACGTACCTATTTGTCGGTCAAACAAAGTTTAATTTATGAAACCAAAAGCAGTAGTTATTGCTTCCGTAAACCTGTACCTCACTTAAATCAAAAAAAGTGAGAATTATGTACAAGAGAAATATTTAAGTTGTTGCAATCAATAGAAAAACAAACCAACACAACATAACAATACACACTTGTAAACAAAACCATGCAATCATCATATGAAACCAAAGTAATCAATCATGCATCCATAGCAACCAAAATCAATGGTTTGTTTAGTTTAGAAACTTTTAATCGTGCAAGGTGATGAATAAACTATCAAGTGTGTCCTACGCTCAACAATCTTAGATAATTACTTAATAGATTATCCATACAACCTTAAACAATTAGAAGTATCCATTCCCAAACATCCCATAAGCCAAAACAATCAAGAATTTCAAATATTATTTACGTTTATTCAATTGATTACCTTTCACATCATTATTTTCCATTTATTTATTTTCATTTATTCATACAATGTCTTTGCTTACTTTTATGGACTTATATAAATTATTTCATTATATCAACTTATGTTCATAACATTTCTTATTCATCAGAATTTTTATTTATAGAAATAATTCCATTAAACACTTCTATTACTCAAGTTTTACTAGTATAATATTCCATTACATGTTCCAATTTAACATTACAACTTTTAAACATTTCAGGTAAGTTATATATATGTTTATAGAATGTAATTGAACGTTATACAAATTTACCTTATTCATTTTAGTTAACAAAATGTTCAACGTCTCAGATGTTGTAATTTACAAGTTACAAATTTCCAATTTCTGATATATTTCATTAATCATTTAGCATTTAATTTTCTTATTTCTCATTTTAGAAGTTTCCAATTATTAATATAGTCAAGATTTCATTCATTACCATAATTGAACTCTATAATTTATAGAAACTTGAGAACTAAACTCCTAGTTTGTTTCAAATCATATGAAATTATATACACACACACACACACACTCATTGCTTTATATATCCAATCACATTTTTAAATTAAAATTAAGATTTTTTTTATCAAAACAAAGTTGTAGTAAAACTACTACAGTGGCCTTCCCACTTTGAAAGTTGAAAATGAACGTCGATGATGTATGCACTCATCACCTAAATTATTTTCCAACGACAAAAGAGGGACGCACAGAACTTATTTCAAAACATTTTTTCCCCAAATCACATTTAAGAACATTTATCCAAAATACTTCCCAATAATACTAGTATTATATTACAAAATCCTTTGAAAACAAATTTCAACCCTGGAACTTAAGTTCTCAAATTTCCAATTAAATTCGTTTTATTTATAAATCTTATTTTGTAATTAATTATTCGTAAAATTTAATTTCTATCAAAAAATATATCACATACAACTATTGGTGCTTCGAGATCAAGTAAATATTCATAAACATACTTCCAAATAGTAAATCCAATTTATTTTCAAGCATACCACTAAAATAAATTTCCTAAATCATTTAATATCTTTAAAATTATACATTTAAAGAAACTTAAATAAATTTTACATGAAATATACATTTGAAAACTTCATTTCCAAATCAGTCATCTTTAATACTTTAACACTTTGCAAAAATTTCGTTCGTAAAATTCCTTGCGTAATTTATAAATACCATTTTTATAAATCTTAAATAACATCTTTATAGATATATGTAAACTATTTGAAAATAATTATTTACATCGTTACTTATATTTAAAATTGGTTATTGAAAACCTTAAATCCATTATTTACAAATTTATCAGTTTTAAATCTCAAAATTCTTTTTAAACATCTTTAATAAATCAATAATCATTTACTTTAAATATGTTTTATTGAATTAATAACTTCTCACAATATTTACAACTTTGATAATTAACTATTAAACCAAGTTGTACATAAATAAACAATATTTTAAACAAGTTAGAAGCATTTAGAAAAAGAAAAAAAAGTGACCAAAATCTCATTTATATAATACTTTATAAAAATACTTTTATAACTCGATGTTTTAACAAGTTTATCCTCGTTCTTGCAGACTCTGGTCAGGCGTTGATCAGGCACAAGGCCAAGTAGTTAGTAGACTTGTTTCAACCTCCAGTGAAAATACTTAAAAATATTAAAAATAAATATGGAAAGTACATTCCCCCATGGATTACAGTTATGCAATGGTTACGCCGCTATCCCAACGGAATCACTTGTAACTGTAGGCATCTCGCTCATCGACTTACGCCGTGGTTGATAGATAGTAGCTACGCAATGGTTACGCCACTATCCCACCGGAATCACTTGTAGCTATAGGCATCCTACCCGTCTAATTACGCTATCCAACAACATCAAATTAATATAATAAGTAACCGACCAAAGTGTTCCGATAAATGACCCACCAAAGGGATTCGACAAATGACCCACCAAAGGGGTCCAATGGAAGGTACTTCCCATGTCATTTACTTCAAAATATATAGTACTATACATAGTACCCTTTCAGAATCATAACTTCAAATATGTTACTTATATAAATTGCATTATATATAAGATTTCATTTTCGAATAGAGTAGTTTCCAAAATCAACTGTTTTCAAAATCACCTTATACTTACATAAAGTCCATCTGATACAAGAATCAAAATTTTCCTAAAATCAATTACGCTGCATGAATAACCATATGCGATTGAACATCTTTGCTTTATAAAAGGTTTTTAATTTGGATAATTTTTCTATGTAAAAATCGTTTTGAGAAATAGTTTTGTATATAAAATATTTTCGTAAAATAGTTTGTAAAATAGTTTTGTAAATAGAATAGTTTGTAAGATAGTTTTGTAGATAATAGTTTGTCCGTAAAACAGAATAAAATAGTTTTGTAGATTGAATAGTTTGTAAGATAGTTTTGTAAATAAAATAGTTTATATAATAGTTTGTATGTAAAATAGAATAAAATAGTTTGTTTAAGAAAAATAAAATAAAATATTTTTGTAAAATGGTTTTAAATTAATAGTAGTTTTGCATAAAAGAAAACTTCCAACTTAAATTACAAAAATATCCAACCCAACCACTTTTAATTTGAACGTCAAAACATATCAATAATATTAGAACATAAGATGTACATATGTCATCATTTCGCAGAGTCACGTTCGATCGCTCAATCGAGCACACAAGTTCACTTTCGAACTAATATTGTCCATTCGACTTCCCAAATGCAGACTTCAATATGGTTTCTTAACTAGGAACCATCATTCTTCTTGCATAGCCATATACTATGATAGAGAACTCTAGAATCGAACAAAAAATCCATATCAAATATACGCCATCAAGAATCGAATGAAAAATCCCAACACAAAGTGGAGTAATTCACATAGAACTTGTGTACTCAAATCCCAAAAAAATAATTTTTATGAATAAAATAATATACATACAACTTATGTAATCATTCCTATTTGTTTCATCATAATTACGTTCAATTAAATTCATTTTTAATCTCATCGATTAACACAAATATCACTTCATACTTCAATATTTTTTCAAAGAATTTATCCATTTAATACAAAACAATAATATATTCATTCTTATAATATTTCTTATGTTTCTCTTCAATTTAAATTACATTCATTTCACATGTTATATTTGTAACAACCCTAGATTTTGACTATATATTTAAATTTGACTTTATTTCATTTTGAAATTATTTTAAATTTTTTTTATTTGTGTGATATCATTTCTAAACATTTTTAAAATGATAATATAATTTTTCCAAAATTTACTGTATTTATTTCCTATTTTTAAAGGCTATTTTCTAATTTTCTGCCCTTTTTTTCATTTTAAATTTATTTATTTTATTTTAAATTTGTTTCATTTGTGAAAATTCATCTCTAAATATTTTTAAAATAATAATAAAATTTTTCCAAAAATTACTGTGTTGATTTCCTATTTTTAAGGGCTGTTTTCCCATTTTCTGCTATTTTTTGCATTAAAATTTTATATTTAAATTAAATTTTAAATATTTATTTTGTGAATATATTTGTATTTTATGTTATTATTTATGTTTAAAAATAATTTACAAGCTTATATGAATTTTCTAAAAATTATTTCATTTAACTTCAAATTTTGCTAGTCTAGTTCACTGTTTTAACTATTTTCCTTAATTTTACTTTACATAATTGATAAATATGATATATATTTGTATATTTGTTAAAAATTTCGCAATCTTATCTGATATTATTATCATTTCAGCTGCATAAATTTATGTAAATAATAAAAGGTAAATTGAAAGGGTTTGTGACCTTTTGTTTCCTATGGCTTTTGATTTTCCCACCTTTTCACATTTTAACTTACTTTTGCCATCAATTTGCCATAACTACTCACATAATTCAGCTGCTTACCTCCATTCTTCATTCACATACATCTTTTTCCTCCTTCCTGATAAAAATTTCGGCCTCCTCTTGATTGAGAAGTTGGGTAAAATTCTATTTCCTTTAATCTTCTTTTGTTCACTTAAGTTGATTTTTCTAGTTTGATTTTGCACTTGCTTCACCTCATGTAGGTTCAACCATGCCACCTTGCCGCCTAGCCGCCTCCACCACCTGATGACACACCACCAGCACCTCCTCCTCCCCAGCCCCCCAACCAATGAACCCCCTTGGTGATGCATATCCGCAAAAGTTTCAAAACACCCTTCATATTAACCTAGCCGAGCACTAGCTTCCACATCCACCACTTCCACCAACCATGGCCGCCCCTACTCCACCACCACCACCTCCAGCACCCATGGCCACACCACCACAGTGGACCCCACTCCCCTGGCCGTGGCACCTATGGCGTTGGCCGAGCCCAATTCATGGCCCAAAACCCATGTGTATGCATGATTTTGTGTTCTTGCCATCACCCACCTTTACACCATCACTCAAACTCACGTTAGGCCGACCTTAGCAACCCAGACTGACCCTAAATCATTGTCTTAGACCTGTACTCTACCTCTGGCCGAGCTTATGAGATGTCGGAAGCAAGTGCAAAGCACTTCAGCTTTGTTTTATGAAGTTATTTCCATCATCGTTTATCGTATTTTTGGTCTGAAATCTTATAATTGTTATATTGTTTGTTTGATTTGTATTCAAGGGAACTATTACTTGGCTCCTCCATTTCGTATCTATATCATGCTTTTGTGCTTGTGTAGATCCCATTGTGCAATTCGTCGTTGTGTCATCAGCTCAAAACAGTGAGTAAATCTCACCAGACTAATATGTACTTATGTAGTGATAAACTGACATCACCTGAATCTGTAAATGTATATCATCCTGTTATAACTGCTATATCATATTCATATGATGTTCACACCTATATTTACACCTGTTATATCATATGTTACTATTATTTCATGCTATTCTGTTACTTTCATCAGTTTATCACACTGCAAGTTCCCTGTAGACTAGAATCACTATGGGTTGAAATGATCATACCCGAACGGAATTTAGAATATGAGAAAATCGTTATGGGCTGAAATGATAGGCCTGAATGATTTTCAATTATTTTCTTTTACTTGGGATTGCGGGTTTGAAATGATCAAACCCGGGTTTTCTTTGTAAATTATGCGTTGAAATGATATATTACCCATATCACTTTACCTAGGCTAGAAAATAAAATACAGACCCGTTGTTAAAATATATTTTTCTTAATTTTTTTAAAATATTTTAGAAATGTAAATATTATAATATTTTGATTAGATTTGATTAAAAATGACTTTTGTAAAGCATTATTGATTTTCTGAAAATTTATAAGTGAAATAAATAAAGGGTAAAGTTAGAAATCTGAAATGTAAGTTATTTTGGAAATTATTATTTGGCGATCAGTGGAATTTAAATTAAATATGAAAATATGATAAATTTATGATATTTTGAATCAAATGAATTTAAAATGATTTTGTAATACATTAATGATTTTTGAATAATGTTAAATGTGAAATTAATGAATATTTATGTTGAAATTTTGAAATATAACTAAAATTGGAATTTTGTGAATTTGGCTTAAAAGTGAATTTTAAGTTAAGTAAATAAAAA
Source organism: Allium cepa (assembly GCA_030765085.1). NCBI lineage: Eukaryota > Viridiplantae > Streptophyta > Magnoliopsida > Asparagales > Amaryllidaceae > Allium > Allium cepa. The sequence goes on along the minus strand of CM060945.1, from coordinate 600,024,350 downwards.
TGAAATTAAGTTATATTTGAAAATTTTAAGCTTAAGTGTTAAGTTAAATTTAATTTAATGAATTTGAAATTTTATGTTGGAATTTAATAAGTGAATTATTATTAAATTTTGATTTTTGAATGGAGATTTAACTTTATAAAATCATGAATACAAGTGTATTTGAATGATCGTTTTAAAAGTGAAATTATATGATTTTATAAGTTAAAAATGATTTAAATAAAAATATAATTATTTGTGAAAGTATACTGAATATTTGAAGTTAATTAACTGCATTTCAGAAATGCTATTAATTCTAATGTAAATGATAACACAACATTTGTAAATGCTGTAGTTGATAATAATGAACCAAATGGCTAAGTTTAATTAAAGGCTATCATAGCATTTTTGTAATGTTATAATTGTTGAATTTAACTAAGTTTTATTTGAAACTAATGTAACCCTATCACAACATTTTTTTATGCTATCTTTTGTTAAATTGAACTGTTTTAAGTGTAACTTTCTGTAGCAATTTCTAAATGCTGCGAAAGTTGAATTTTCATCTGTTTTAATAAATTAAGTGGATAAATGAATTTTGAAAGACTAAAATTTTGTAAATTTAATAATTTAAATATTAAATATAATATCTTCATTTTATGATTTAAAATGAAGTAATTTGTTTCGAAATATAAACTATTTTGAAATGTGTTTTGTAATGGTATTTAAATTATATAAAAATGAATGTGGTTTGGAAGATATTATATTTTTGATATTTTGAAATGGATTTTGAATGATATTGAATTTTGAAATGATATTTGATTTTGAAGTATAAAATACCATTTTGAAATGTTAACCACGGGATGTAATTAATTTACAGTTTAACCGATTCTTAAAGGATGGCCGATCCCAAGCATCCTTTAAGTTATTGTGTACTTCTACTACAGTTCACTTGAGTTGGTTTACATTATATAAGTATATATTGTCCTGACTCGAGTTTTTTGTGTTTTACTTTACGCTCGGGTCAGCCTGAGTATTCACAACTTTGGATTCTCTTTCTGGAGCTGGTCTTTGCTGGATTTTTTGCTTATCTACATGTAACGACCCGTATTTTTATGGACCGAAAGATCGTAGAACTGTCGACATTAAGTCGTTGATGTTGTTAAGTTGTTTAGAGTTTGAGTCGACCAAAGCTTAAGTCGTGTGAAAGTTAACTCGCGTGGAGCGACTTAATGTAATTGGCGACTTAAGGGTTAACGACCTAAGGGGTTAGGTCATATGATAGTTAGGTCGGTGGAGTTTTGGAGCGACCTAAGGAGGTTAGCGAGTTACGAGTTAGAAGGCCATGCGTTAATGAGTTAAGGGCTAGCAACTTAAGGTTTAGGCGACCTAAGAGGATAGGTGTGAAACTTAGGTCGTGGTTAATTTAAGTCGTTTGGGACGACTTAACGGGTTAGCGACCTAGTGGTGATCGACTTAAGGAGGATGGCGACCTGGTGGATAGCCTGTGTTGTAGTTAGGTCGTGGGGCGACTTATGGTTGAGTCGTTAGGTCGCGTGTGTTTTAGGTCGTTGGATTTGTTAGGTCGCTGAGCCGCTTGAGTACTTAACCCAGTTAGGTCGTAGGTCGCGTGAAGTTATTTTTTTTAGGTCGGCTTGTGTTTTAAGTCGTGCATAGGTTAAGTCGTTAGGTCGTTGGACCGTTAGGTCGCACATGTCGTTAAGTGTTGAGTCGTTAGGTTGTGGAGTCGTGTAGAGGCTTAAGTCGTAGGTCGGGATAGTTAGGTCGTGGATGACCTAAGGGGGCGGATGACCTAAGGTTTCAGCCTATAAATACACGTCTTTGGTTCACTTTTTTGGCACCGGATTTTGAAGCGACGAAGTGCTGCCATTTTTAGAGCTCGACTACAACATTCCTTCACTTCTTTTATCCACTTTAATCTAGTGCTTACATCCATCCAAGATCGAAGATCAAGATCGAAGATCCAAGAGCTAAAGTTGAAGATCTTCATCCAACAAAGAGAGATTTCATCATTTGAAGCGGAATCTTGTCAGATCAAGCTTAGTTCTTCGCTGTCCAGATCTGAAGTTGATAGTTTTTGAGGTGTTTAGGTGATTCGGTGAGTGGTAGTCATCTCTCACACGGACCCAAAGGAGTATATTGGATCGGTGGCTTGTTTGTGTGTTAAAGATAGTGATTTCATGCATTTTCCTTAAGTCTGCGTGTAGATCCATTGTCCATAACGTTTCGATATTCATTTTACTATATGTTAACCTATGCTAGTTCATTCATCAAGATATTGCTTAGAATTCATGCTTGTTAAATCTGGACTCTTTATTTACTAAATTGCCATTATAGTTATAATCGTTTATTTAGATCTTGTTTGAATGATTTATTACTTGGATTAATGATTGATTGATTGATTGTCATGAGTTAGTTGATTGATGGTTGAATTTGGACAAGTTGGTCGAAGATGATTCAAAAGCTAAGTGGAAGGGCTCTTGAATAAGGAAAGCTGCTTGTAGCATATGAAGCGGATGATAAAGCTCATATGGATAGGTTGGATGATGATGTTGAGATGGGACTTTGCTATGATGATATAAGGCAAAGCATGATGTTGAGATGGACTTTGCTATGATGCAAAGCATGATGTGAAATAGCCTTGGTTTAATCCAGACGGGATCATCCCAAGCATATGGATAACTCGGTGATATGGTTCGACTTAATGGATAATGGTGGGCTCAAGAGGCAGCTTGGGTTAGTTTGAGAATAGTCGTCGAGGAGGATGACTAGAAGGCTTGGATTTCATCGTTATTGAAGGTTCTAGCAAACTCAAAGCAAGGGTACATGGGGCGCCCAAACGACTACAGGTAGGTGGTCGGCACGACTACAGGTAGGTGATCGGGACACCCAAAGGACTACAGGTAGGTGGTCGAGTATTATGGGCAGATTCGATAGTCCTAGGCACGGGTCACGATGACTTGCGGAGTTATGTCTAGAACCGGGGTTACCATTAGCCCTTGACGGACGGATGAAAGAATGAGACGGTCATTCAATTAACGGTGAAATCGAGGCAATGATAACAGTGATAGCCAGAGTCATGGATGTTTGGTTGTATCATCATTCGGCCTCAAGAGCGGTGTTTTCTGGGTGCTTATCTGATCTTGGTTTAGGCCTTGGGGGTTTGTATTGGGAAAACATCGACCTTGACTCGAGTGATTATTGCTTTACTTTAATTATCTGCTTTGCTATGCTTGTTTCTCCTTAGTGTGTGTCTGGGGGTTATCACTGTAGAAAGAGGTGGAGTGGGATCGTTGGGTTCCTATTCCTTTTTATCCTTTATGCATATGCTCTTTTGGTATGTTTGATAGTTGATTTACTCCTCACTAGGACTTTTGTCTGACTCAAGGTTTTATGTTCAACTCTTATTACCTTGGGCTGTTCATCCATTTGGGATGGGCAGACTAGGTAGCAGGTTACAGGTGCTGTTCTTAGTGACCAACGCTGTTGATGACGAAGACAAGCTGGAGGTTTTTGCATATTGTTTTCTTACTATATGTACTAGATGTTCCACTGTTTGTATGATTCTCTGAGTGATATGTAGTGAGGCTTGATGTATACCAAACTATTGTGAGGTTATATGATGAGATTCTGTTCTATGGAGCTTCGCTATGTATATTTTTCTATTGTATTTTATCCATGCGCTGTGAGTAATACGATAGATTCTGCGATTTTATTCTTACCTTTGACGGTCACCCATGGCTGCCTGGCACACTCTTCAGCGCACTATTTCCTTGTATTGGTGCGGGAGTCATGGGCGGTCGTCACATTTGGTATCAGAGGTTTGGTTAATCGATTTTAGCCCACGCTCGCTGATATAACTACGTATGAGAGACGTAATTGTATTTTTATGGATGATTACTATATATATAATATAGTAGCTTAGAAGAATTTGAATTCCTTATGGAGTTGTTTCTCAGGGTATATTAATCATTTTCTAATAGATATTAGGAATGTGTCAAAGAGGGAGACCAGCTGCTAGGGAAGGTCGTGCTGTTGAGGGGGCTGCTGATTATGCTTCTATGTTCGAGGCTATGATGCCTTCGATCATGAAGAGGATGCCAGCTCCGGGGCCCTCAGTAGATGTGGGAGTTCAAGTTCAAGCTCCAAAGCCATTGGATCTTGCTAAGTTGTGCAAGGACTATACTGCTCTAGGAGGAATGGTTTTCCTGGGGACAGAGTCAACCATTGAAGTCCAGAGGTGGATAGATTCTTGTAGAAGGATCTTTGGAAATTTGGGAATTGAGGATGCAACTAAAAGGAAGCTTGCATCAAGACAACTTCAAGGAAGAGCTTCTGATTGGTGGAACTCTATCACTATTGATACTTCGGAGGAAGAAATTACTTGGGTGCAGTTCCAAGCTAGATTTGAAGCTAAGTTCATTTCTACAGCTCAGAAGTCTGTTTTGTTCAAGAAGTCTGTGGAGCTCAAGCAAGGTGGAAGATCAGTTCTTGAGTATGTTTCTGAGTTTGAAGCTTTGTCTAAGTATGATCGGTCGTATGTTGAATCTTCATATCAGAAGAACGAGAAGTTTGTGACAGGCTTGGACAGTTACCTTGGGAGGCAGTTGGTGGATCATTTGGATGACCCATTTGAGAAGCTTGTGGAGAAATCTCTCAGGCATGAGAATCTGTTTCCTAAGGAAGGATCTGTTGTTGCTGTAACCAAGGAAGGGTCTAAACCACAGGAGGGTGGAAATAAGAAAAGGAAGCAGCAGCAACAGAAGGGTGAGGATGGCCACAAGAAGCTGAAGGGTGAAGTGACCTGCTACAACTGTCAGCAGAAGGTCCATCTCTCCAAAGATTGCAAGAATTCTAAGCTCCCAGGGAAGTGCTACAACTGTGATAAGCCGGGGCATATCAAGAAGAATTGTCCGAAACCGAGAAAGGACAAGCAGATTGTGCAAGCTTATGCTTTGGGGTCTGTGCCATCGTCTTTGATAGCTCCTACTGTGGAAGGGAAAGGAAAGAGTGTGGTGGTTCAAGGTACTCTTTATATATGTGGTGTTCCAGTTAGAGTGTTGTTTGATACTGGAGCATCACACTCCTCTGTTTGTAGTGAACTTGTAGGCCGGTTGGGTTTGAAACCGGAGATTGTTGATAGACCATTGGTTGTGACTAATCCAGTTGGGGGTTGGTCTTGTTTGTGCATGGTATGCCATGGTCTAGTTGTATCGAGTCATGATTTCTCTTTTGTTTGTGATTGTTTTGTTCTGAACTTTGCGGGGTTCGAAATTATTTTGGGTATGGACTGGCTTAGGAAGTATGCGGCAAAGGTTGATTGTAAGAGGCTAGAGGTGACAGTCTAGAATGTGGAGGGGCGAAAGGTTGTAATACGATGTAAGCATGAAGAAGGCGTCTTCATGAGCTTCTTGTATTCACTAGTTGTTCCACGGGATGGACTGTCATCGGTGCCTATTGTGAATGGATTTGAGGATGTCTTTGACGAGGTCAAAGGGTTACCGCCGCATAGGGAGATCGAGTTTTGTATCGATCTAGTTGAGGGAGTCAGACCCGTAGTGATGCCTCTTAGGCGGATGGCGCCTAGGGAACAGCAAGAGTTGAAAGTGCAAGTTGATGACCTTTTACGAAAAGGATTCGTTCGGCGTAGTGTGTCCAAATGGGGTGCACCAGTTGTGTTCGCAACCAAAGCGGATGGATCGTTGAGGTTGTGTGTCGATTATCGTGAGCTGAATAAAGTAACTAAGAAGAACAAGTATCCATTGCCGAGAATAGATGACTTGTTTGATCAGCTTCACGAAGCCAAGGTGTTTTCTCAGATGGATTTGGCAACGGGATTTCACCAGTTAAGAGTGGCGAAGGATAGTGTGCCGAAAACTGCTTTCAGGACACCATCCGGTTTTTATGAGTGGCTGGTAATGCCGTTTGGATTGACTAATGCACCAGCATATTTTGTGGATCTTATGAATAGAGTATTCAGGGATCAGTTGAACAATTTTGTACTTGTGTTCGTGGATGATATTCTGATTTATTTAGGAACTGAAGAAGAGCACAAGACACATTTGTAGATTGTTTTGGAAATCTTGCGGAAACATCAGCTGAAGGCTAAGTTTTCGAAGTGTCACTTCTGGAAGAGCGAAGTGAGGTTCTTAGGCCATGTTATTTCTGGAAAAGGAATAGCGGTTGATCCCGCTAAGGTGGCAGCAATCAAGGATTGGGTTAGACCTCAGAATGCATCTGATGTGAGAAGTTTTCTTGGATTAGCTGGATATTATCGTCTATTTATCAAAGACTTTTCCAAGGTAGCTGCACCATTAACAGGATTGACGAAAAAGAACCAAGTGTTTAGATGGGATGCTAAGTGTGAGCAAGCTTTCGGAATCCTGAAAGAGCGACTGATAAGTGCTTCTGTTTTGACTATTCCAAATGGGAATGATGAGATGGTGGTTTACACCGATGCATGTGGTACTGGGCTTGGAGCAGTGCTAATGCAGAAGGATAAAGTTGTTGCGTATGCAAGTCGACAACTGAAGCCGCATGAAAGGAATTATCCGACTCATGATTTGGAGTTAGCGGCGATTGTATTTTCTTTGAAGATGTGGAGACACAATCTATTGGGAGTTCGATTCGAGTTGTTTACAGATCATAAGTCGTTGAAGTATCTCTTCTCCCAAAAAGATTTGAATCTTCGACATCAACGATGGCTAGAGTTTTTAGCATCATATGATTTTGGTATAGCCTATACTCCGGGAAAAGGTAACGCAGTGGCAGATGCGTTAAGTCAAAGACATGCAGGAATGAGAGCCATGTTTTCGGAATGGAAGAGTCTCGAGTATTTAGCTGGATTTGACTTCAGGTCTAGATGTGAATTGGAACCTGAGATGTTGGCAAACTTATCAATAGGACCTACTCTAGTGGAAAGAATTGGCGAGAGCCAAAAGCGAGACGATAAGCTTGTCAAGATTATACGGGATGTGGAATCTGGAGTGGACCCAGAGAAGGATAAAGGATTCGAAGTCGATCGAGAGGGTTGGCTTCGGAAACAAGGACGACTAGTCATTCCCGATATAGATGAAATGAGAGATGAAGTTCTGAAGGAAAGTCATCACTCGAAGCTGACAATTCATCCAGGTGGAAGTAACATGTATCGAGATATGAAGAGAACCTATTACTGGGAAGGTATGAAGAAGGATGTTGGAAATTTTATTTCCAAATGTATGAACTGCCAGTTGGTAAAAGCTGAACAGAAGAAGCCAAGTGGATTGCTTCAGCCGTTAGAAGTTCCTACGTGGAAGTGGGAGAAAATATCGATGGATTTTATTGATGGTCTACCTAGAACAAGAGCGGGAAATGAAGGGATTTGGGTCATTGTAGATCGTTTGACTAAGAGTGCAAGATTCATTCCTGTTCGATCAACTAGGACTGCATCGAAGTTGGCTGAGTTGTATGTTAAGTGGATAGTTCGATTCCATGGTATTCCAAAGAGTATAGTGAGCGATCGAGATCCATTGTTCACTAGTGGATTTTGGAAGAGCTTCCAGGAAGTTTTGGGAACCGAGTTGTGTTTGAGTACAGCTTATCATCCCCAAACAGATGGTCAGACCGAGAGAGTCAACCGAGTTTTGGAAGATCTCCTGAGGGCATGTGTTTTGGATTTCGGAGGATCATGGGAAGACCATCTTCATTTGGTGGAATTTGCGTATAATAACAGTTACCAGTCAAGTATTGGTATGGCACCATATGAAGCATTGTATGGAAGACCGTGTAACTCTCCGACATGTTGGCTGGAAACTGGAGAAAAGCTGATACTTGGGCCCGAAATGATTTGACAGACTTCGGATTGCATAGAGATCATTCGGCGACGAATGAAGGCAGCCCAAGACCGTCAGAAAAGTTATGCCGATAAGCGTCGTAAGGATTAGGAATTCGACGTAGGTGATATGGTTTTCGTGAAGATTTCTCCACTGAAGAATGTTATTCGATTCGGGAAGAAAGGAAAATTGACTCCGAGGTTTGTTGGACCATTCCCGATCATTGAGCGAATTGGAAAGCTCGCCTATAAATTGGAGTTACCGGAAAAGATGTCGAGAGTGCACAATGTTTTTCATATATCGTATCTACGGAAGTATGTGCACGACGCGAATACGATGGTTTCTGCTGATAGCAGTGAGGATTTGGAGGTTGATCCAGTTGTTACAAGACCATGTAAGCCGCTTCGTGTTGTTGAAACCGACATGAAACCGCTTAGGAGGAAGACGATTACGTTGCTCAAGATACAATGGAGTGATGATGTTAACGACTGTACATGGGAGGAGGAAGAGAGGATGAAAGCAGCTTATCCTGAACTCTTCGAGGTATGGCCCTAAGGTGTCGTGGCATCTCATGAATTTGTAACTTGTTCTAGTCTTAGAATTCTGCATGGTAGGCTAGAAATTGGATGCATGGTTTACTGATTTCTATGGATGGTAGGCATGTAGAATAGTTTTGGAAGCTCTTGTTAGTTTGGAATTTTGGGGGCGAAATTCCTAAAGGGGAGAGAATGTAACGACCCGTATTTTTACGGACCGAAAGATCGTAGAACTGTCGACATTAAGTCGTTGATGTTGTTAAGTTGTTTAGAGTTTGGGTCGACCAAAGCTTAAGTCGTGTGAAAGTTAACTCGCGTGGAGCGACTTAACGTAATTGGCGACTTAAGGGTTAACGACCTAAGGGGTTAGGTCATATGATAGTTAGGTCGGTGGAGTTTTGGTGCGACCTAAGGAGGTTAGCGAGTTACGAGTTAGAAGGCCATGGGTTAATGAGTTAAGGGCTAGCGACTTAAGGTTTAGGCGACCTAAGGGGATAGGTGTGAAACTTAGGTCGTGGGTAATTTAAGTCTTTTGGGACGACTTAACGGGTTAGCGACCTAGTGGTGATCGACTTAAGGAGGATGGCGACCTAGTGGATAGCCTGTGTTGTAGTTAGGTTGTTGGGCGACTTATGGTTGAGTCGTTAGGTCGCGTGTGTTCTAGGTCGTTGGATTTGTTAGGTCGCTGAGCCGCTTGAGTACTGAACCCAGTTAGGTCGTAGGTCGCATGAAGTTATTTTTTTTAGGTCGGCTTGTGTTTTAAGTCGTGCATAGGTTAAGTCATTAGGTCGTTGGACCGTTAGGTCGCACATGCCATTAAGTGTTGAGTCGTTAGGTTGTTGAGTCGTGTAGAGGCTTAAGTCGTAGGTCGGGATAGTTAGGTCATGGACGACCTAAGGGGGCGACGACCTATGGTTTCAGCCTATAAATACACATCTTTAGTTCACTTTTTTGGCACCGGATTTTGAAGCGACGAAGTGCTGCCATTTTTAGAGCTCGACTACAACATTCCTTCACTTCTTTTATCCACTTTAATCTAGTGCTTACATCCATCCAAGATCGAAGATCAAGATCGAAGATCCAAGAGCTAAAGTTGAAGATCTTCATCCAACAAAGAGAGATTTCATCATTTGAAGCGGAATTTTGTCGGATCAAGTTAGTTCTTCGCTGTCCAGATCTGAAGTTGATAGTTTTTGTGGTGTTTAGGTGATTCGGTGAGTGGTAGTCATCTCTCACACGGACCCAAAGGAGTATATTGGATCGGTGGCTTGTTTGTGTGTTAAAGATAGTGATTTCATGCATTTTCCTTAAGTCTGCGTGTAGATCCATTGTCCATAAAGTTTCGATATTCATTTTACTATATGTTAACCTATGCTAGTTCATTCATCAAGATATTGCTTAGAATTCATGCTTGTTAAATATGGACTCTTTATTTACTAAATTGCCATTATAGTTATAATCGTTTATTTAGATCTTGTTTGAATGATTTATTACTTGGATTAATGATTGATTGATTGATTGATTGTCATGAGTTAGTTGATTGATGGTTGAATTTGGACAAGTTGGTCGAAGATGATTCAAAAGCTTAGTGGAAGGGCTCTTGAATAAGGAAAACTGCTTGTAGCATATGAAGCGGATGATAAAGCTCATATGGATAGGTTGGATGATGATGTTGAGATGGGACTTTGCTATGATGCGATAAGGCAAAGCATGATGTTGAGATGGACTTTGCTATGATGCAAAGCATGATGTGAAATAGCCTTGGTTTAATCCAGACAGGATCATCCCAAGCATATGGATAACTCGGTGATATGGTTCGAGTTCGTGGATGATGGTGGGCTCAAGAGGCAGCTTGGGTTAGTTTGAGAATAGTCGTCGAGGAGGATGACTAGAAGGCTTGGATTTCATCGTTATTGAAGGTTCTAGCAAACTAAAAGCAAGGGTACATGAGGCGCCCAAACGACTACAGGTAGGTGGTCGGGACGACTACAGGTAGGTGGTCGGGACACCCAAAGGACTACAGGTAGGTGGTCGAGTACTCTGGGAAGATTCGATAGTCCTAGGCATGGGTCACGATGACGTGCGGAGTTACATCTAGAACCGGGGTTACCATTAGCCCTTGACGGACGGATGAAAGAATGAGACGGTCATTCAATTAACGGTGAAATCGAGGCAATGATAACAGTGATAGCCAGAGTCATGGATGTTGGGTTGTATCATCATTCGGCCTCAAGAGCGGTGTTTTCTAGGTGCTTCTCTGATCTTGGTTTAGGCCTTAGGGGTTTATATTGGGAAAACATCGACCTTGACTCGAGTGATTATTGCTTTACTTTAATTATCTGCTTTGCTATGCTTGTTTCTCCATAGTGTGTGTCTGGGGGTTATCACCGTAGAAAGAGGTGGAGTGGGATGTTTGGGTTCCTATTCCTTTTTATCCTTTATGCATATGCTCTTTTGGTATGTTTGATAGTTGATTTACTGCTCACTAGGACTTTTGTCTGAATCAAGGTTTTATGTTCAACTCTTATTACCTTGGGTTGTTCATCCTTTGGGATGGGCATACTAGGTAGCAGGTGACAGGTACTGTTCTTAGTGACCAATGCTGTTGATGACGAAGACGAGCTGGAGGCTTTTGCATATTGTTTTCTTACTATATGTACTGGATGTTCCGCTGTTTGTATGATTCTCTGAGTGATATGTAGTGAGGCTTGATGTATACCAAACTATTATGAGGTTATATGATGAGATTCTGTTCTATGGAGCTTCACTATGTATATTTTTCTATTGTATTTTATCCATGTGCTGTGAGTAATACGATAGATTCTGCGATTTTATTCTTACCTTTGACGGTCACCCATGGCTGCCTGGCACACTCTTGAGCGCACTATTTCCTTGTTTTGGTGCGGGAGTCATGGGCGGTCGTCACACTACATTTATATCTACTCTCTGTTTCAGCTGTTCTAGTTTATCTCATGTATTAGTGAACTTCTATGTACTTGGGATTTCTATTATGTTGTTTTAAGACTGTATTATGTATTTGGTTTGAGACTCTGCCGTAGTAGCTTCATGAACTACAATGTATTTTTTTTCCGCTGCGAGTTATTCTGATATTTTTGTGTTTGTGATTCTGTTTCATTTGCTCCAAATTTATTTACAACGCGGTATTTTGAGCAATTCAAGTCCGACATGTGCAGATGCAAATTGCTGAAAATATCGAGTTGTTACAGTTGGTATCAGAGCTTTGGTTTTAGGCAAACCTTAGCCTGCGGAGCAAAAACTCATTAGAGATAGGGTAGAAATACCCTAGAATGAGTGAAATCAATCTTTGAATCCTTTCTTAGTGAGAGAACGTATTTTCAAAGTATAAAATGATTCCCAAATGATTTTTAAAGGATTTTCAAAGATTATTTTGGTATAAAAATGTTCTTATTTCGAAATCAAGATTTTCTAAACTTCATGTCTTCGGTGTCCACCTTGTTAGAAATCTCTTGGTTTAGATTCTTATCGACTAGGATTCCTTGAACTTTGGAACACTCCCACTTGTTCTGGAATCCAGTCTTGTTTTCCTCATTTTTTCTTTTAATTTGGAGCATTCCGTAACTCTACTTTACAATGACCTCTCTAAAGAGCAGTGATTCCGTAAATCTTTGAATGATTTGTAAAGGGGTGAAACTCCTTTACAATTGGCATTGATTCACTGAAGATTTTTGTATCCTTGGATGTCGATGCTGTCTATCTCCTGCTCTACCCGGATTCTATCTCTGGCGATCGAAGGTCGATTTGCCTTAGATTTCCGCATTGATTATATTCCTAAAGTCTCGGTTGACTAGTTAAGTTCGCCCGCGATTTATATAGGCTTATCTATCCTCTATTTAGTAATTAAATTATCTCATCTTCGTTTGAGTTTATCTTCGAACTAGAATTCTATTTGACTAGAGTTCCTCTAATTTTGAATCTTTGTTTGTTTGAAATCCTTCCTTGAATCATCCTTTGGAAATTTGTGTTTGGTTGTATTTTGATATTGTGCATACATCGAAATTATTAAGGATGGCCATATTTTTATATATAAAAGTGAAATTTTTTCGATAAGGATTATATACCTTTCAAAAATGAAAAATTGAAATTTTGAAAGAATTTGTAATTTTAAAAATTTTATAAGAACATGATTTATACAAAAATGATTTATATCTGTAGGGTTTTGAATTTGAATTTCGAGGAATCGAATTCCGGTGTTTTGAAATCAGTTTTAAGATTTTGGAAAATATATAATAATAATAATATGATTTAAAGATTTTTTTTAAATAAGAAATGTTTCAAATGTAGTCGAATGAATTTCAATGATTTCGAAGGAATTTCAAAGAAGTTTTTCAAAGTTAATTGAAGTCCAGAACTCACTTATGTCGCTGGAAAATAATTTCGGTGATGAATGCATGCATCATCAATGTTGATTTTCGAGTTTGTGAGTGAGGGAGAGGCCACTCTAGTAGCTTGCTATGGGAGTGATTTTGTGAAACCAATTTTGATTTCAGATTTCGAATTATGGTTTGATATTCGAAAGATAGATCTGTATATATATATATATATATATATATATATATATATATACATATTTAAAAAGATTTAAAGTAAGCCGGTGTTCAGTCCTCGAGTTTCAGATTTTGAAACCTAACTTTTGAAATTGATTTACTGATTTAGTGTTCATTTCCAACTCTTGGATTGAAAATATGATTTCTTCGACTATTTTAAGATTCGAGCACTTCCAAATCAAGGTTAATTTTTCAAAGCTAAATTTTTTTGAAAGGTATAAGGTATTTGATAAAGAATATAAGTTTAGTTTGTATGTTTCAAGTATGAAATAATATGATTTTTATAAGTTGAAACTGTTTTGTTAAGTAAATAAATAAGACTATTTTGAATTATACAAATACGAAATTTATTTTGAAATGTTTTGGACAAAAATTAGTCTTCAAATGTTTGAGAAAAATTTGTTTTTAAATGTTTTAACTTAGTAACATCTTTATGAAACTATTTATTCATCAAGTTGGAATAGATACATAAGTTGTATGTATGTTGTTTTGTTCGCATAATTAATCTGATCCAAGTTTGAGTACACAAGTTCGAGGTGAATAACACCATTTCGTGTTAGGATTTTTCATTTGATTCTTGATGGCAAATATTTGATATGGATTTTGGGCTTGATTCTAGAATTCTCTATCATAGTATATGGCTATGCAAGGAGACTGATGGCTTCTAATCAAGAAACCATATCGAAGTCCGCATTAGGGAAGTCGAGTGGACAATACTAGTTCGAAAGCGAACTTGTGTGATCGAGCGAGCGATCAAATGTAATGTTGCGAAATGATGACATATGTACATCTTATATCCTAATATCATTGGTATAATTGACGCTGAAATTGAAAGTTGTTGGGTTGGATATCTTTGTAATTTAATTGGAATTTTTCTTTTATGAAAAACCACTATCAAATTTAAAACCATTTTTCAAAACTATTTTTCTTTTTCTTAAACTAACTGTTTTATTCTATTTTTCATAAAAACTATTTTATATACAAAACTATTCTTAATTAAAAATCTTTTGGTAAGCAAAGATGTTCAATCCCATATGGCTTTTCATGCAGCGAAATTTATTTTTTTGAAAATTTTGATCCTTATATAAGATAAACTTTACGTAAGTATAAAATGATTTTGAAAACCATTGATTTTGATAAATCAATAATTAAAGCTTGTATTAGTATGAAAGGATATTTGGTTTACCTGTAATTTGAGTTTATTTAAAAATAATGGATTTATGAAATAAATATTTCAACACTAAGTAATAACGAAGTAAAATTTGAGATATATGAAATTACGAAATTTAGTTTTGAAATATGGTATATTTAAGCCTTGAAACATATTTAAGATTTAATAGTTTATTTTGTAAATAAAATCTATATTTGAAATTGATAATATTTGAAATGGTTTTGTTGGAAAACTAAATTGAAACTAACGGTTTGAATTGAATTAAAATTGGAAATTTTTGATTTTGGTTTAGTTGAAAAAAAATTTTGAAATGTAAAGAATTAAGGGCATGTTTTATGATTTCAAATGTATGATTTCAAGTATTTGGTTTCGAAAGATTTACAACTTTGAAAGTATTATAATTTTTGAAGTGAATACATGTTTGAAATGGAAATGAATTTATTTGACCTAAATTTTGTTGATTTAGAAATTTGGATTGTTTTCTAAACCTATAGTTTTAAGAAATTTTGAAACTGAATATGTATAACTTGAAAAAAATGATTTGGTGACATCAAATATGATTTTAAAATTTAATTTATATCGAAATGGTTTGAAATTTAGAACCTTGTTTTATTAAATACTTGATTTGGGAGCTATCAAACTTATATAAAAATGATTTGTATAAGTAAACTGTTGAATTGGAACTGTTGATTTGAAAGGGTACCCAATTTTGAAAAGTGAAATCTTATATAATCGAAATCTATATAAGTGTGATTTGATATACTAGTATTTTGAAAAGTATTTGATTTGAAATGAAATCTTATATAAAATGGACTTTATTTAAGTATGATATTTGAAAGTGATTTTGAAAGGTACCATATGATACATATTTTCGAAGTAAAGATATGGAAAGTGCCTTCTACTTGATATCCGCTTTGTGGCCACACTGTGGACTCATTCTATCGATATTATTCTCTCTCTTTGATTTGGGTTTTTCGGATATGATACTTGAGTGTCCATCGAATTCCATGGTGATCTCCATGGTCTTACGATCGCGACTACATTGCGCAACTGCCTGGCTGAGCTGGCCTGGGGGTACGGATTGTTTCCTGGGGGATCCAGGCATAACCATTGTGTATCCTGCACTCTATGTAGGTCGCATTAGTAGCGCAAATGCCTGGCTGAGCTGGCCTGGGGGTATGGATTGTTTAATGGGAGATCCAGGCGTAACCATTGTGTATCCTACATTCTACTTGTCATCATGGCGTAACTCGCAGGGCTGAGAAAGCTTACGGATACAGATTGTTTCCTGGGGGATCCAGGCGTAACCATTGTGTATCTACGATCCATGGTTAGACAACTGTTTTGTTTTGGTTGATTTGTTTGGATTGTACTTTCCATATCTGTTTTTTTTAAAAGAGTTTTCTAGATTTTCACTGGGTGTTGAAACAAGTCTACTAAGTACCTGGAGAAGTCTTGCTTTATGCCTGATCAGCGCACTGCCAGAATCTACAGGAATGAGGATAAACTTGTTAAGACATCGAGTTATAAAAATACTTTGATAAAGTATTATATAAAGAATATTTTGATCAGTTATTTTCCCTTCTAAAAATTTGAAATGTTTTAAATATTGTTTACTTTGAACTATCAAATTTGAATCAAATAACTATTTATCATATTACAAAATGTGTAAAATGTTGTAAATATAAAATTTTAATTGAAATGTATAATGGTTCATCCTTGTCTTTCAACCTGCTTGACCTCCTAGCTATCTTTTTTTTCCTACCTTCTTTCAGGGATGTATTCCAACCTATTGCTCTTTCTTATTGTTTCTCCGCTTCCTTCCTTTTCGAGGACGAAAAGATTTGAATGGGGGAGAGTGTAACAACCCTAGATTTTGACTATATATTTAAATTTGACTTTATTTCATTTTGAAATTATTTTAAATTTGTTTTATTTGTGTGATATCATTTCTAAACATTTTTGAAATGATAATATAATTTTTCGAAAATTTACTGTATTTATTTCCTATTTTTAAAGGCTGTTTTCTAATTTTCTGCCATTTTCTTCATTTTAAATTTCTTTATTTTATTTTAAATTTTTTTTATTTGTGAAAATTCATCTCTAAATATTTTTAAAATAATAATAGAATTTTTTCGAAAATTACTGTGTTGATTTCCTATTTTTAAGGGCAGTTTTCCAATTTTCTGCTATTTTCTGCATTAAAATTTTATATTTAAATTAAATTTTAAATATTTATTTTGTGAATATATTTGTATTTTAAGTTATTATTTATGTTTAAAAATACATTACAAGCTTATATGAATTTTCTAAAAATTATTTCATTTAACTTCAACTTTTGCTAGTCTAGTTCACTGTTTTAATTATTTTCCTTAATTTTACTTTACATAATTGATAAATATGATATATATTTGTATATTTGTTAAAAATTTCGCAATCTTATCTGATATTATTATCATTTCAGCTGCATAAATTTATGTAAATAATAAAAGGTAAATTGAAAGGGTTTGTGACCTTTTGTTTCCTATGGCTTTTGATTTTCCCACTTTTTCACATTTTAACTTACTTTTCCCATCAATTAGCCATAACTACTCACATAATTCAGCTCCCTACCTCCATTCTTCATTCACATACATCTTTTTCCTCCTTCCTGATAAAAATTTCGGCCTCCTCTTGATTGAGAAGTTGGGTAAAATTCTATTTCCTTTTATCTTCTTTTATTCACTTATGTTGATTTTTCTAGTTTGATTTTGCACTTGCTTCACCTCATGTAGGTTCAACCATGCCACCTTGCCGCCTAGCCGCCTCCACCACCTGATGACACACCACCAGCACCTCCTCCTCACTAGTCCCCCAAGCCATGAACCCCTTTGGTGATGCATATCCGCAAAAGTTTCAAAACACCCTTCATATTGACCTAGCCGGGCACTAGCTTCCACATCCACCACTTCTACCAACCATGGCCGCCCCTACTCCACCACCACCACCTCTAGCACCTCTAGCACCCATGGCCACACCACCACAGTGGACCCCACTCTTCTGGCCGTGACACCTAGGGCCTTGGCCGAGCCCAATTCATGGCCCAAAACCCATGTGTATGCATGATTTTGTGTTCTTGCCTTCACCCACCTTTACAACATCACTCAAACTCACGTTAGGCCGACCTTAGCAACCCAGACCTGAACCTAAATCATTGTCTTAGACTTGTACTCTACCTCTAGCCGAGCCTATGAGATGTCGGAATCAAGTGCAAAGCATTTCAGCTTTGTTTTATGAAGTTATTTCTGGCATCGTTTATCGTATTTTTGGTCTGAAATCTTATAATTGTTATTTTGTTTGTTTGATTTGTATTCAAGGGAACTAATCCTTTGCCATCCATTTCGTATCTGTATCATGCTTTTATGCTTGTGTAGATCCCGTTGTGCAATTCGTCGTTGTGTCATCAGCTCGAAACAGTGAGTAAATCTCACCAGACTAATATGTACTTATGTAGTCATAAACTGACATCACCTGAATCTATAAATGCATATCATCCTGTTATAACTTCTATATCATATTCATATGTTCACACCTATATTTGCACCTATTATATCGTATGTTACTGTTATTTCATGCTATTCTGTTACTTTCATCAGTTTATCACACTACAAGTTCCCTGTGGACTAGAATCACTATGGGTTGAAATGATACATACCCGAACGGACTTTAGAATAGGAGAAAATCGTTATGGGATGAAATGATAGGCCTGAATGATTTTTAATTATTTTCTTTTACTTGGGATTGCGGGTTTGAAATGATCAAATCCGGGTTTTCTTTGTAAATTACGGGTTGAAATGATATATTACCCGTACCACTTTACCTAGGCTAGAAAATGAAATACAGACCCGTTGTTAAAATATGTTTTTCTAAATTTTTTTAAAATATTTTAGAAATGTAAATATAATAATATTTTGATTAGATTTGATTGAAAATGATTTTTGTAAATCATTATTGATTTTCTGAGAATTTATAAGTGAAATAAATAAAAGGTAAAGTTAGAAATCTGAAATGTAAGTTATTTTGGAAATTATAATTTGGTGATAAATGGAATTTAAATTAAACATGAAAATATGATAAATTTATGATATTTTGAATCAAATGAATTTAAAATCATTTTGTAATACATTAATGATTTTTGAATAAAGTTAAATGTGAAATTAATGAATATTTATGTTGAAATTTTGAAATATAACTAAAACTGGAATTTTGTGAATTTGGCTTAAAAGTGAATGTTAAGTTAAGTAAATAAAAATGAAATTATTTGAAAATTTTAAACTTAAGTGTTAGTTTAAATTTAATTTATTGAATTTGGAATTTTATGTTGGAATTTAATAAGTGAATTATTATTAAATTTTGATTTTTGAATGGAGATTTAACTTTATAAAATCATGAATACAAGTGTATTTGAATGATCGTTTTAAAAGTGAAATTATATGATTTTATAAGTTAAAAATGATTTAAATAAAAATATAATTATTTGTGAAATTATACTTAATATTTGAAGTTAATTAACTGCATTTCAGAAATGCTATTAATTCTAATGTAAATGATAACACAGCATTTGTAAATGCTGTAGTTGATAATAACGAACCAAATGGCTAAGTTTAATTAAAGGCTATCATAGAATTTTTGTAATGTTATAATTGTTGAATTTAACTAAGTTTTATTTGAAACTAATGTAACCCTATCACAACATTTTTTTGTGCTATCTTTTGTTAAATTGAACTGTTTTGCATGTAACTTTCTGTAGCAATTTCTAAATGCTGCGAAAGTTGAATTTTCATCGGTTTTAATAAATTAAGTGGATAAATGAATTTTGGAAGACTAAAATTTTGTAAATTTAATAATTTAATTATTAAATATAATAACTTCATTTTATAATTTAAAATGAAGTAATTTGTTTCGAAATATAAACTATTTGAAATGTGTTTTCTAATGGTATTTAAATTAAATAAAAATGAATGTGGTTTGGAAGATATTATATTTTTGATATTTTGAAATGGATTTTGAATGATATTGAATTTTGAAATGATATTTGATTTTGAAGTATAAAATACCATTTTGAAATGTTAACCACGGGATGTAATTAATTTACAGTTTAACCGATTCTTAAAGGATGGGCGATCCCAAGCATCCTTTAAGTTATTGTGTACTTCTACTATAGTTCACTTGAGTTGGTTTACATTACATAAGTATATATTGTCCTGACTCGAGTGTTTTGTGTTTTACTTTACGCTCAGGTCAGCCTGAGTATTCACAGCTTTGGATTCTCTTTCTGGAGCTGGTCTTTGCTGGAGTTTTTGCTTATCTACATGTAACGACCCGTATTTTTATGGACCGAAAGATCGTAGAACTGTCGACATTAAGTCGTTGATGTTGTTAAGTTGTTTAGAGTTTGAGTCGACCAAAGCTTAAGTCGTGTGAAAGTTAACTCGCGTGGAGCGACTTAATGTAATTGGCGACTTAAGGGTTAACGACCTAAGGGGTTAGGTCATATGATAGTTAGGTCGGTGGAGTTTTGGAGCGACCTAAGGAGGTTAGCGAGTTACGAGTTAGAAGGCCATGCGTTAATGAGTTAAGGGCTAGCAACTTAAGGTTTAGGCGACCTAAGAGGATAGGTGTGAAACTTAGGTCGTGGTTAATTTAAGTCGTTTGGGACGACTTAACGGGTTAGCGACCTAGTGGTGATCGACTTAAGGAGGATGGCGACCTGGTGGATAGCCTGTGTTGTAGTTAGGTCGTGGGGCGACTTATGGTTGAGTCGTTAGGTCGCGTGTGTTTTAGGTCGTTGGATTTGTTAGGTCGCTGAGCCGCTTGAGTACTTAACCCAGTTAGGTCGTAGGTCGCGTGAAGTTATTTTTTTTAGGTCGGCTTGTGTTTTAAGTCGTGCATAGGTTAAGTCGTTAGGTCGTTGGACCGTTAGGTCGCACATGTCGTTAAGTGTTGAGTCGTTAGGTTGTGGAGTCGTGTAGAGGCTTAAGTCGTAGGTCGGGATAGTTAGGTCGTGGATGACCTAAGGGGGCGGATGACCTAAGGTTTCAGCCTATAAATACACGTCTTTGGTTCACTTTTTTGGCACCGGATTTTGAAGCGACGAAGTGCTGCCATTTTTAGAGCTCGACTACAACATTCCTTCACTTCTTTTATCCACTTTAATCTAGTGCTTACATCCATCCAAGATCGAAGATCAAGATCGAAGATCCAAGAGCTAAAGTTGAAGATCTTCATCCAACAAAGAGAGATTTCATCATTTGAAGCGGAATCTTGTCAGATCAAGCTTAGTTCTTCGCTGTCCAGATCTGAAGTTGATAGTTTTTGAGGTGTTTAGGTGATTCGGTGAGTGGTAGTCATCTCTCACACGGACCCAAAGGAGTATATTGGATCGGTGGCTTGTTTGTGTGTTAAAGATAGTGATTTCATGCATTTTCCTTAAGTCTGCGTGTAGATCCATTGTCCATAACGTTTCGATATTCATTTTACTATATGTTAACCTATGCTAGTTCATTCATCAAGATATTGCTTAGAATTCATGCTTGTTAAATCTGGACTCTTTATTTACTAAATTGCCATTATAGTTATAATCGTTTATTTAGATCTTGTTTGAATGATTTATTACTTGGATTAATGATTGATTGATTGATTGTCATGAGTTAGTTGATTGATGGTTGAATTTGGACAAGTTGGTCGAAGATGATTCAAAAGCTAAGTGGAAGGGCTCTTGAATAAGGAAAGCTGCTTGTAGCATATGAAGCGGATGATAAAGCTCATATGGATAGGTTGGATGATGATGTTGAGATGGGACTTTGCTATGATGATATAAGGCAAAGCATGATGTTGAGATGGACTTTGCTATGATGCAAAGCATGATGTGAAATAGCCTTGGTTTAATCCAGACGGGATCATCCCAAGCATATGGATAACTCGGTGATATGGTTCGACTTAATGGATAATGGTGGGCTCAAGAGGCAGCTTGGGTTAGTTTGAGAATAGTCGTCGAGGAGGATGACTAGAAGGCTTGGATTTCATCGTTATTGAAGGTTCTAGCAAACTCAAAGCAAGGGTACATGGGGCGCCCAAACGACTACAGGTAGGTGGTCGGCACGACTACAGGTAGGTGGTCGGGACACCCAAAGGACTACAGGTAGGTGGTCGAGTATTATGGGCAGATTCGATAGTCCTAGGCACGGGTCACGATGACTTGCGGAGTTATGTCTAGAACCGGGGTTACCATTAGCCCTTGACGGACGGATGAAAGAATGAGACGGTCATTCAATTAACGGTGAAATCGAGGCAATGATAACAGTGATAGCCAGAGTCATGGATGTTTGGTTGTATCATCATTCGGCCTCAAGAGCGGTGTTTTCTGGGTGCGTATCTGATCTTGGTTTAGGCCTTGGGGGTTTGTATTGGGAAAACATCGACCTTGACTCGAGTGATTATTGCTTTACTTTAATTATCTGCTTTGCTATGCTTGTTTCTCCTTAGTGTGTGTCTGGGGGTTATCACTGTAGAAAGAGGTGGAGTGGGATCGTTGGGTTCCTATTCCTTTTTATCCTTTATGCATATGCTCTTTTGGTATGTTTGATAGTTGATTTACTCCTCACTAGGACTTTTGTCTGACTCAAGGTTTTATGTTCAACTCTTATTACCTTGGGCTGTTCATCCGTTTGGGATGGGCAGACTAGGTAGCAGGTTACAGGTGCTGTTCTTAGTGACCAACGCTGTTGATGACGAAGACAAGCTGGAGGTTTTTGCATATTGTTTTCTTACTATATGTACTAGATGTTCCACTGTTTGTATGATTCTCTGAGTGATATGTAGTGAGGCTTGATGTATACCAAACTATTGTGAGGTTATATGATGAGATTCTGTTCTATGGAGCTTCGCTATGTATATTTTTCTATTGTATTTTATCCATGCGCTGTGAGTAATACGATAGATTCTGCGATTTTATTCTTACCTTTGACGGTCACCCATGGCTGCCTGGCACACTCTTCAGCGCACTATTTCCTTGTATTGGTGCGGGAGTCATGGGCGGTCGTCACATTTGGTATCAGAGGTTTGGTTAATCGATTTTAGCCCACGCTCGCTGATATAACTACGTATGAGAGACGTAATTGTATTTTTATGGATGATTACTATATATATAATATAGTAGCTTAGAAGAATTTGAATTCCTTATGGAGTTGTTTCTCAGGGTATATTAATCATTTTCTAATAGATATTAGGAATGTGTCAAAGAGGGAGACCAGCTGCTAGGGAAGGTCGTGCTGTTGAGGGGGCTGCTGATTATGCTTCTATGTTCGAGGCTATGATGCCTTCGATCATGAAGAGGATGCCAGCTCCGGGGCCCTCAGTAGATGTGGGAGTTCAAGTTCAAGCTCCAAAGCCATTGGATCTTGCTAAGTTGTGCAAGGACTATACTGCTCTAGGAGGAATGGTTTTCCTGGGGACAGAGTCAACCATTGAAGTCCAGAGGTGGATAGATTCTTGTAGAAGGATCTTTGGAAATTTGGGAATTGAGGATGCAACTAAAAGGAAGCTTGCATCAAGACAACTTCAAGGAAGAGCTTCTGATTGGTGGAACTCTATCACTATTGATACTTCGGAGGAAGAAATTACTTGGGTGCAGTTCCAAGCTAGATTTGAAGCTAAGTTCATTTCTACAGCTCAGAAGTCTGTTTTGTTCAAGAAGTCTGTGGAGCTCAAGCAAGGTGGAAGATCAGTTCTTGAGTATGTTTCTGAGTTTGAAGCTTTGTCTAAGTATGATCGGTCGTATGTTGAATCTTCATATCAGAAGAACGAGAAGTTTGTGACAGGCTTGGACAGTTACCTTGGGAGGCAGTTGGTGGATCATTTGGATGACCCATTTGAGAAGCTTGTGGAGAAATCTCTCAGGCATGAGAATCTGTTTCCTAAGGAAGGATCTGTTGTTGCTGTAACCAAGGAAGGGTCTAAACCACAGGAGGGTGGAAATAAGAAAAGGAAGCAGCAGCAACAGAAGGGTGAGGATGGCCACAAGAAGCTGAAGGGTGAAGTGACCTGCTACAACTGTCAGCAGAAGGTCCATCTCTCCAAAGATTGCAAGAATTCTAAGCTCCCAGGGAAGTGCTACAACTGTGATAAGCCGGGGCATATCAAGAAGAATTGTCCGAAACCGAGAAAGGACAAGCAGATTGTGCAAGCTTATGCTTTGGGGGCTGTGCCATCGTCTTTGATAGCTCCTACTGTGGAAGGGAAAGGAAAGAGTGTGGTGGTTCAAGGTACTCTTTATATATGTGGTGTTCCAGTTAGAGTGTTGTTTGATACTGGAGCATCACACTCCTCTGTTTGTAGTGAACTTGTAGGCCGGTTGGGTTTGAAACCGGAGATTGTTGATAGACCATTGGTTGTGACTAATCCAGTTGGGGGTTGGTCTTGTTTGTGCATGGTATGCCATGGTCTAGTTGTATCGAGTCATGATTTCTCTTTTGTTTGTGATTGTTTTGTTCTGAACTTTGCGGGGTTCGAAATTATTTTGGGTATGGACTGGCTTAGGAAGTATGCGGCAAAGGTTGATTGTAAGAGGCTAGAGGTGACAGTCTAGAATGTGGAGGGGCGAAAGGTTGTAATACGATGTAAGCATGAAGAAGGCGTCTTCATGAGCTTCTTGTATTCACTAGTTGTTCCACGGGATGGACTGTCATCGGTGCCTATTGTGAATGGATTTGAGGATGTCTTTGACGAGGTCAAAGGGTTACCGCCGCATAGGGAGATCGAGTTTTGTATCGATCTAGTTGAGGGAGTCAGACCCGTAGTGATGCCTCTTAGGCGGATGGCGCCTAGGGAACAGCAAGAGTTGAAAGTGCAAGTTGATGACCTTTTACGAAAAGGATTCGTTCGGCGTAGTGTGTCCAAATGGGGTGCACCAGTTGTGTTCGCAACCAAAGCGGATGGATCGTTGAGGTTGTGTGTCGATTATCGTGAGCTGAATAAAGTAACTAAGAAGAACAAGTATCCATTGCCGAGAATAGATGACTTGTTTGATCAGCTTCACGAAGCCAAGGTGTTTTCTCAGATGGATTTGGCAACGGGATTTCACCAGTTAAGAGTGGCGAAGGATAGTGTGCCGAAAACTGCTTTCAGGACACCATCCGGTTTTTATGAGTGGCTGGTAATGCCGTTTGGATTGACTAATGCACCAGCATATTTTGTGGATCTTATGAATAGAGTATTCAGGGATCAGTTGAACAATTTTGTACTTGTGTTCGTGGATGATATTCTGATTTATTTAGGAACTGAAGAAGAGCACAAGACACATTTGTAGATTGTTTTGGAAATCTTGCGGAAACATCAGCTGAAGGCTAAGTTTTCGAAGTGTCACTTCTGGAAGAGCGAAGTGAGGTTCTTAGGCCATGTTATTTCTGGAAAAGGAATAGCGGTTGATCCCGCTAAGGTGGCAGCAATCAAGGATTGGGTTAGACCTAAGAATGCATCTGATGTGAGAAGTTTTCTTGGATTAGCTGGATATTATCGTCTATTTATCAAAGACTTTTCCAAGGTAGCTGCACCATTAACAGGATTGACGAAAAAGAACCAAGTGTTTAGATGGGATGCTAAGTGTGAGCAAGCTTTCGGAATCCTGAAAGAGCGACTGATAAGTGCTTCTGTTTTGACTATTCCAAATGGGAATGATGAGATGGTGGTTTACACCGATGCATGTGGTACTGGGCTTGGAGCAGTGCTAATGCAGAAGGATAAAGTTGTTGCGTATGCAAGTCGACAACTGAAGCCGCATGAAAGGAATTATCCGACTCATGATTTGGAGTTAGCGGCGATTGTATTTGCTTTGAAGATGTGGAGACACAATCTATTGGGAGTTCGATTCGAGTTGTTTACAGATCATAAGTCGTTGAAGTATCTCTTCTCCCAAAAAGATTTGAATCTTCGACATCAACGATGGCTAGAGTTTTTAGCATCATATGATTTTTGTATAGCCTATACTCCGGGAAAAGGTAACGCAGTGGCAGATGCGTTAAGTCGAAGACATGCAGGAATGAGAGCCATGTTTTCGGAATGGAAGAGTCTCGAGTATTTAGCTGGATTTGACTTCAGGTCTAGATGTGAATTGGAACCTGAGATGTTGGCAAACTTATCAATAGGACCTACTCTAGTGGAAAGAATTGGCGAGAGCCAAAAGCGAGACGATAAGCTTGTCAAGATTATACGGGATGTGGAATCTGGAGTGGACCCAGAGAAGGATAAAGGATTCGAAGTCGATCGAGAGGGTTGGCTTCGGAAACAAGGACGACTAGTCATTCCCGATATAGATGAAATGAGAGATGAAGTTCTGAAGGAAAGTCATCACTCGAAGCTGACAATTCATCCAGGTGGAAGTAACATGTATCGAGATATGAAGAGAACCTATTACTGGGAAGGTATGAAGAAGGATGTTGGAAATTTTATTTCCAAATGTATGAACTGCCAGTTGGTAAAAGCTGAACAGAAGAAGCCAAGTGGATTGCTTCAGCCGTTAGAAGTTCCTACGTGGAAGTGGGAGCAAATATCGATGGATTTTATTGATGGTCTACCTAGAACAAGAGCGGGAAATGAAGGGATTTGGGTCATTGTAGATCGTTTGACTAAGAGTGCAAGATTCATTCCTGTTCGATCAACTAGGACTGCATCGAAGTTGGCTGAGTTGTATGTTAAGTGGATAGTTCGATTCCATGGTATTCCGAAGAGTATAGTGAGCGATCGAGATCCATTGTTCACTAGTGGATTTTGGAAGAGCTTCCAGGAAGTTTTGGGAACCGAGTTGTGTTTGAGTACAGCTTATCATCCCCAAACAGATGGTCAGACCGAGAGAGTCAACCGAGTTTTGGAAGATCTCCTGAGGGCATGTGTTTTGGATTTCGGAGGATCATGGGAAGACCATCTTCATTTGGTGGAATTTGCGTATAATAACAGTTACCAGTCAAGTATTGGTATGGCACCATATGAAGCATTGTATGGAAGACCGTGTAACTCTCCGACATGTTGGCTGGAAACTGGAGAAAAGCTGATACTTGGGCCCGAAATGATTTGACAGACTTCGGATTGCATAGAGATCATTCGGCGACGAATGAAGGCAGCCCAAGACCGTCAGAAAAGTTATGCCGATAAGCGTCGTAAGGATTAGGAATTCGACGTAGGTGATATGGTTTTCGTGAAGATTTCTCCACTGAAGAATGTTATTCGATTCGGGAAGAAAGGAAAATTGACTCCGAGGTTTGTTGGACCATTCCCGATCATTTAGCGAATTGGAAAGCTCGCCTATAAATTGGAGTTACCGGAAAAGATGTCGAGAGTGCACAATGTTTTTCATATATCGTATCTACGGAAGTATGTGCACGACGCGAATACGATGGTTTCTGCTAATAGCAGTGAGGATTTGGAGGTTGATCCAGTTGTTACAAGACCATGTAAGCCGCTTCGTGTTGTTGAAACCGACACGAAACCGCTTAGGAGGAAGACGATTACGTTGCTCAAGATACAATGGAGTGATGATGTTAACGACTGTACATGGGAGGAGGAAGAGAGGATGAAAGCAGCTTATCCTGAACTCTTCGAGGTATGGCCCTAAGGTGTCGTGGCATCTCATGAATTTGTAACTTGTTCCAGTCTTAGAATTCTGCATGGTAGGCTAGAAATTGGATGCATGGTTTACTGATTTCTATGGATGGTAGGCATGTAGAATAGTTTTGGAAGCTCTTGTTAGTTTGGAATTTTGGGGGCGAAATTCCTAAAGGGGAGAGAATGTAACGACCCGTATTTTTACGGACCGAAAGATCGTAGAACTGTCGACATTAAGTCGTTGATGTTGTTAAGTTGTTTAGAGTTTGGGTCGACCAAAGCTTAAGTCGTGTGAAAGTTAACTCGCGTGGAGCGACTTAACGTAATTGGCGACTTAAGGGTTAACGACCTAAGGGGTTAGGTCATATGATAGTTAGGTCGGTGGAGTTTTGGTGCGACCTAAGGAGGTTAGCGAGTTATGAGTTAGAAGGCCATGGGTTAATGAGTTAAGGGCTAGCGACTTAAGGTTTAGGCGACCTAAGGGGATAGGTGTGAAACTTAGGTCGTGGGTAATTTAAGTCTTTTGGGACGACTTAACGGGTTAGCGACCTAGTGGTGATCGACTTAAGGAGGATGGCGACCTAGTGGATAGCCTGTGTTGTAGTTAGGTTGTTGGGCGACTTATGGTTGAGTCGTTAGGTCGCGTGTGTTCTAGGTCGTTGGATTTGTTAGGTCGCTGAGCCGCTTGAGTACTGAACCCAGTTAGGTCCTAGGTCGCATGAAGTTATTTTTTTTAGGTCGGCTTGTGTTTTAAGTCGTGCATAGGTTAAGTCATTAGGTCGTTGGACCGTTAGGTCGCACATGCCATTAAGTGTTGAGTCGTTAGGTTGTTGAGTCGTGTAGAGGCTTAAGTCGTAGGTCGGGATAGTTAGGTCATGGACGACCTAAGGGGGCGACGACCTATGGTTTCAGCCTATAAATACACATCTTTGGTTCACTTTTTTGGCACCGGATTTTGAAGCGACGAAGTGCTGCCATTTTTAGAGCTCGACTACAACATTCCTTCACTTCTTTTATCCACTTTAATCTAGTGCTTACATCCATCCAAGATCGAAGATCAAGATCGAAGATCCAAGAGCTAAAGTTGAAGATCTTCATCCAACAAAGAGAGATTTCATCATTTGAAGCGGAATTTTGTCGGATCAAGCTTAGTTCTTCGCTGTCCAGATCTGAAGTTGATAGTTTTTGTGGTGTTTAGGTGATTCGGTGAGTGGTAGTCATCTCTCACACGGACCCAAAGGAGTATATTGGATCGGTGGCTTGTTTGTGTGTTAAAGATAGTGATTTCATGCATTTTCCTTAAGTCTGCGTGTAGATCCATTGTCCATAAAGTTTCGATATTCATTTTACTATATGTTAACCTATGCTAGTTCATTCATCAAGATATTGCTTAGAATTCATGCTTGTTAAATATGGACTCTTTATTTACTAAATTGCCATTATAGTTATAATCGTTTATTTAGATCTTGTTTGAATGATTTATTACTTGGATTAATGATTGATTGATTGATTGATTGTCATGAGTTAGTTGATTGATGGTTGAATTTGGACAAGTTGGTCGAAGATGATTCAAAAGCTTAGTGGAAGGGCTCTTGAATAAGGAAAACTGCTTGTAGCATATGAAGCGGATGATAAAGCTCATATGGATAGGTTGGATGATGATGTTGAGATGGGACTTTGCTATGATGCGATAAGGCAAAGCATGATGTTGAGATGGACTTTGCTATGATGCAAAGCATGATGTGAAATAGCCTTGGTTTAATCCAGACAGGATCATCCCAAGCATATGGATAACTCGGTGATATGGTTCGAGTTCGTGGATGATGGTGGGCTCAAGAGGCAGCTTGGGTTAGTTTGAGAATAGTCGTCGAGGAGGATGACTAGAAGGCTTGGATTTCATCGTTATT
The DNA here is from genome assembly GCA_030765085.1 of Allium cepa. Taxonomy (NCBI): domain Eukaryota; kingdom Viridiplantae; phylum Streptophyta; class Magnoliopsida; order Asparagales; family Amaryllidaceae; genus Allium; species Allium cepa. The sequence continues at coordinate 599,995,712 of CM060945.1, read as the reverse complement.
GAAGGTTCTAGCAAACTAAAAGCAAGGGTACATAAGGCGCCCAAACGACTACAGGTAGGTGGTCGGGACGACTACAGGTAGGTGGTCGGGACACCCAAAGGACTACAGGTAGGTGGTCGAGTACTCTGGGAAGATTCGATAGTCCTAGGCATGGGTCACGATGACGTGCGGAGTTACATCTAGAACCGGGGTTACCATTAGCCCTTGACGGACGGATGAAAGAATGAGACGGTCATTCAATTAACGGTGAAATCGAGGCAATGATAACAGTGATAGCCAGAGTCATGGATGTTGGGTTGTATCATCATTCGGCCTCAAGAGCGGTGTTTTCTAGGTGCTTCTCTGATCTTGGTTTAGGCCTTAGGGGTTTATATTGGGAAAACATCGACCTTGACTCGAGTGATTATTGCTTTACTTTAATTATCTGCTTTGCTATGCTTGTTTCTCCATAGTGTGTGTCTGGGGGTTATCACCGTAGAAAGAGGTGGAGTGGGATGTTTGGGTTCCTATTCCTTTTTATCCTTTATGCATATGCTCTTTTGGTATGTTTGATAGTTGATTTACTGCTCACTAGGACTTTTGTCTGAATCAAGGTTTTATGTTCAACTCTTATTACCTTGGGTTGTTCATCCTTTGGGATGGGCATACTAGGTAGCAGGTGACAGGTACTGTTCTTAGTGACCAATGCTGTTGATGACGAAGACGAGCTGGAGGCTTTTGCATATTGTTTTCTTACTATATGTACTAGATGTTCCGCTGTTTGTATGATTCTCTGAGTGATATGTAGTGAGGCTTGATGTATACCAAACTATTATGAGGTTATATGATGAGATTCTGTTCTATGGAGCTTCACTATGTATATTTTTCTATTGTATTTTATCCATGTGCTGTGAGTAATACGATAGATTCTGCGATTTTATTCTTACCTTTGACGGTCACCCATGGCTGCCTGGCACACTCTTGAGCGCACTATTTCCTTGTTTTGGTGCGGGAGTCATGGGCGGTCGTCACACTACATTTATATCTACTCTCTGTTTCAGCTGTTCTAGTTTATCTCATGTATTAGTGAACTTCTATGTACTTGGGATTTCTATTATGTTGTTTTAAGACTGTATTATGTATTTGGTTTGAGACTCTGCCGTAGTAGCTTCATGAACTACAATGTATTTTTTTTCCGCTGCGAGTTATTCTGATATTTTTGTGTTTGTGATTCTGTTTCATTTGCTCCAAATTTATTTACAACGCGGTATTTTGAGCAATTCAAGTCCGACATGTGCAGATGCAAATTGCTGAAAATATCGAGTTGTTACAGTTGGTATCAGAGCTTTGGTTTTAGGCAAACCTTAGCCTGCGGAGCAAAAACTCATTAGAGATAGGGTAGAAATACCCTAGAATGAGTGAAATCAATCTTTGAATCCTTTCTTAGTGAGAGAACGTATTTTCAAAGTATAAAATGATTCCCAAATGATTTTTAAAGGATTTTCAAAGATTATTTTGGTATAAAAATGTTCTTATTTCGAAATCAAGATTTTCTAAACTTCATGTCTTCGGTGTCCACCTTGTTAGAAATCTCTTGGTTTAGATTCTTATCGACTAGGATTCCTTGAACTTTGGAACACTCCCACTTGTTCTGGAATCCAGTCTTGTTTTCCTCATTTTTTCTTTTAATTTGGAGCATTCCGTAACTCTACTTTACAATGACCTCTCTAAAGAGCAGTGATTCCGTAAATCTTTGAATGATTTGTAAAGGGGTGAAACTCCTTTACAATTGGCATTGATTCACTGAAGATTTTTGTATCCTTGGATGTCGATGCTGTCTATCTCCTGCTCTACCCGGATTCTATCTCTGGCGATCGAAGGTCGATTTGCCTTAGATTTCCGCATTGATTATATTCCTAAAGTCTCGGTTGACTAGTTAAGTTCGCCCGCGATTTATATAGGCTTATCTATCCTCTATTTAGTAATTAAATTATCTCATCTTCGTTTGAGTTTATCTTCGAACTAGAATTCTATTTGACTAGAGTTCCTCTAATTTTGAATCTTTGTTTGTTTGAAATCCTTCCTTGAATCATCCTTTGGAAATTTGTGTTTGGTTGTATTTTGATATTGTGCATACATCGAAATTATTAAGGATGGCCATATTTTTATATATAAAAGTGAAATTTTTTCGATAAGGATTATATACCTTTCAAAAATGAAAAATTGAAATTTTGAAAGAATTTGTAATTTTAAAAATTTTATAAGAACATGATTTATACAAAAATGATTTATATCTGTAGGGTTTTGAATTTGAATTTCGAGGAATCGAATTCCGGTGTTTTGAAATCAGTTTTAAGATTTTGGAAAATATATAATAATAATAATATGATTTAAAGATTTTTTTTAAATAAGAAATGTTTCAAATGTATTCGAATGAATTTCAATGATTTCGAAGGAATTTCAAAGAAGTTTTTCAAAGTTAATTGAAGTCCAGAACTCACTTATGTCGCTGGAAAATAATTTCGGTGATGAATGCATGCATCATCAATGTTGATTTTCGAGTTTGTGAGTGAGGGAGAGGTCACTCTAGTAGCTTGCTATGGGAGTGATTTTGTGAAACCAATTTTGATTTCAGATTTTGAATTATGGTTTGATATTCGAAAGATAGATCTGTGTGTATATATATATATATATATATATATATATATATATATATATATTTAAAAAGATTTAAAGTAAGCCGGTGTTCAGTCCTCGAGTTTCAGATTTTGAAACCTAACTTTTGAAATTGATTTACTGATTTAGTGTTCATTTCCAACTCTTGGATTGAAAATATGATTTCTTCGACTATTTTAAGATTCGAGCACTTCCAAATCAAGGTTAATTTTTCAAAGCTAATTTTTTTTGAAAGGTATAAGGTATTTGATAAAGAATATAAGTTTAGTTTGTATGTTTCAAGTATGAAATAATATGATTTTTATAAGTTGAAACTGTTTTGTTAAGTAAATAAATAAGACTATTTTGAATTATACAAATACGAAATTTATTTTGAAATGTTTTGGACAAAAATTAGTCTTCAAATGTTTGAGAAAAATTTGTTTTTAAATGTTTTAACTTAGTAACATCTTTATGAAACTATTTATTCATCAAGTTGGAATAGATACATAAGTTGTATGTATGTTGTTTTGTTCGCATAATTAATCTGATCCAAGTTTGAGTACACAAGTTCGAGGTGAATAACACCATTTCGTGTTAGGATTTTTCATTTGATTCTTGATGGCAAATATTTGATATGGATTTTGGGCTTGATTCTAGAATTCTCTATCATAGTATATGGCTATGCAAGGAGACTGATGGCTTCTAATCAAGAAACCATATCGAAGTCCGCATTAGGGAAGTCGAGTGGACAATACTAGTTCGAAAGCGAACTTGTGTGATCGAGCGAGCGATCAAATGTAATGTTGCGAAATGATGACATATGTACATCTTATATCCTAATATCATTGGTATAATTGACGCTGAAATTGAAAGTTGTTGGGTTGGATATCTTTGTAATTTAATTGGAATTTTTCTTTTATGAAAAACCACTATCAAATTTAAAACCATTTTTCAAAACTATTTTTCTTTTTCTTAAACTAACTGTTTTATTCTATTTTTCATAAAAACTATTTTATATACAAAACTATTCTTAATTAAAAATCTTTTGGTAAGCAAAGATGTTCAATCCCATATGGCTTTTCATGCAGCGAAATTTATTTTTTTGAAAATTTTGATCCTTATATAAGATAAACTTTACGTAAGTATAAAATGATTTTGAAAACCATTGATTTTGATAAATCAATAATTAAAGCTTGTATTAGTATGAAAGGATATTTGGTTTACCTGTAATTTGAGTTTATTTAAAAATAATGGATTTATGAAATAAATATTTCAACACTAAGTAATAACGAAGTAAAATTTGAGATATATGAAATTACGAAATTTAGTTTTGAAATATGGTATATTTAAGCCTTGAAACATATTTAAGATTTAATAGTTTATTTTGTAAATAAAATCTATATTTGAAATTGATAATATTTGAAATGGTTTTGTTGGAAAACTAAATTGAAACTAACGGTTTGAATTGAATTAAAATTGGAAATTTTTGATTTTGGTTTAGTTGAAAAAAAAATTTGAAATGTAAAGAATTAAGGGCATGTTTTATGATTTCAAATGTATGATTTCAAGTATTTGGTTTCGAAAGATTTACAACTTTGAAAGTATTATAATTTTTGAAGTGAATACATGTTTGAAATGGAAATGAATTTATTTGACCTAAATTTTGTTGATTTAGAAATTTGGATTGTTTTCTAAACCTATAGTTTTAAGAAATTTTGAAACTGAATATGTATAACTTGAAAAAAATGATTTGGTGACATCAAATATGATTTTAAAATTTAATTTATATCGAAATGGTTTGAAATTTAGAACCTTGTTTTATTAAATACTTGATTTGGGAGCTATCAAACTTATATAAAAATGATTTGTATAAGTAAACTGTTGAATTGGAACTGTTGATTTGAAAGGGTACCCAATTTTGAAAAGTGAAATCTTATATAATCGAAATCTATATAAGTGTGATTTGATATACTAGTATTTTGAAAAGTATTTGATTTGAAATGAAATCTTATATAAAATGGACTTTATTTAAGTATGATATTTGAAAGTGATTTTGAAAGGTACCATATGATACATATTTTCGAAGTAAAGATATGGAAAGTGCCTTCTACTTGATATCCGCTTTGTGGCCACACTGTGGACTCATTCTATCGATATTATTCTCTCTCTTTGATTTGGGTTTTTCGGATATGATACTTGAGTGTCCATCGAATTCCATGGTGATCTCCATGGTCTTACGATCGCGACTACATTGCGCAACTGCCTGGCTGAGCTGGCCTGGGGGTACGGATTGTTTCCTGGGGGATCCAGGCGTAACCATTGTGTATCCTGCACTCTATGTAGGTCGCATTAGTAGCGCAAATGCCTGGCTGAGCTGGCCTGGGGGTATGGATTGTTTAATGGGAGATCCAGGCGTAACCATTGTGTATCCTACATTCTACTTGTCATCATGGCGTAACTCGCAGGGCTGAGAAAGCTTACGGATACAGATTGTTTCCTGGGGGATCCAGGCGTAACCATTGTGTATCTACGATCCATGGTTAGACAACTGTTTTGTTTTGGTTGATTTGTTTGGATTGTACTTTCCATATCTGTTTTTTTAAAAAGAGTTTTCTAGATTTTCACTGGGTGTTGAAACAAGTCTACTAAGTACCTGGAGAAGTCTAGCTTTATGCCTGATCAGCGCACTGCCAGAATCTACAGGAATGAGGATAAACTTGTTAAGACATCGAGTTATAAAAATACTTTGATAAAGTATTATATAAAGAATATTTTGATCAGTTATTTTCCCTTCTAAAAATTTGAAATGTTTTAAATATTGTTTACTTTGAACTATCAAATTTGAATCAAATAACTATTTATCATATTACAAAATGTGTAAAATGTTGTAAATATAAAATTTTAATTGAAATGTATAATGGTTCATCCTTGTCTTTCAACCTGCTTGACCTCCTAGCTATCTTTTTTTTCCTACCTTCTTTCAGGGATGTATTCCAACCTATTGCTCTTTCTTATTGTTTCTCCGCTTCCTTCCTTTTCGAGGACGAAAAGATTTGAATGGGGGAGAGTGTAACAACCCTAGATTTTGACTATATATTTAAATTTGACTTTATTTCATTTTGAAATTATTTTAAATTTGTTTTATTTGTGTGATATCATTTCTAAACATTTTTGAAATGATAATATAATTTTTCGAAAATTTACTGTATTTATTTCCTATTTTTAAAGGCTGTTTTCTAATTTTCTGCCATTTTCTTCATTTTAAATTTCTTTATTTTATTTTAAATTTTTTTTATTTGTGAAAATTCATCTCTAAATATTTTTAAAATAATAATAGAATTTTTTCGAAAATTACTGTGTTGATTTCCTATTTTTAAGGGCAGTTTTCCAATTTTCTGCTATTTTCTGCATTAAAATTTTATATTTAAATTAAATTTTAAATATTTATTTTGTGAATATATTTGTATTTTAAGTTATTATTTATGTTTAAAAATACATTACAAGCTTATATGAATTTTCTAAAAATTATTTCATTTAACTTCAACTTTTGCTAGTCTAGTTCACTGTTTTAATTATTTTCCTTAATTTTACTTTACATAATTGATAAATATGATATATATTTGTATATTTGTTAAAAATTTCGCAATCTTATCTGATATTATTATCATTTCAGCTGCATAAATTTATGTAAATAATAAAAGGTAAATTGAAAGGGTTTGTGACCTTTTGTTTCCTATGGCTTTTGATTTTCCCACTTTTTCACATTTTAACTTACTTTTCCCATCAATTAGCCATAACTACTCACATAATTCAGCTCCCTACCTCCATTCTTCATTCACATACATCTTTTTCCTCCTTCCTGATAAAAATTTCGGCCTCCTCTTGATTGAGAAGTTGGGTAAAATTCTATTTCCTTTTATCTTCTTTTATTCACTTATGTTGATTTTTCTAGTTTGATTTTGCACTTGCTTCACCTCATGTAGGTTCAACCATGCCACCTTGCCGCCTAGCCGCCTCCACCACCTGATGACACACCACCAGCACCTCCTCCTCACTAGTCCCCCAAGCCATGAACCCCTTTGGTGATGCATATCCGCAAAAGTTTCAAAACACCCTTCATATTGACCTAGCCGGGCACTAGCTTCCACATCCACCACTTCCACCAACCATGGCCGCCCCTACTCCACCACCACCACCTCCAGCACCTCTAGCACCCATGGCCACACCACCACAGTGGACCCCACTCTTCTGGCCGTGACACCTAGGGCCTTGGCCGAGCCCAATTCATGGCCCAAAACCCATGTGTATGCATGATTTTGTGTTCTTGCCTTCACCCACCTTTACAACATCACTCAAACTCACGTTAGGCCGACCTTAGCAACCCAGACCTGAACCTAAATCATTGTCTTAGACTTGTACTCTACCTCTAGCCGAGCCTATGAGATGTCGGAATCAAGTGCAAAGCATTTCAGCTTTGTTTTATGAAGTTATTTCTGGCATCGTTTATCGTATTTTTGGTCTGAAATCTTATAATTGTTATTTTGTTTGTTTGATTTGTATTCAAGGGAACTAATCCTTTGCCATCCATTTCGTATCTGTATCATGCTTTTATGCTTGTGTAGATCCCGTTGTGCAATTCGTCGTTGTGTCATCAGCTCGAAACAGTGAGTAAATCTCACCAGACTAATATGTACTTATGTAGTCATAAACTGACGTCACCTGAATCTATAAATGCATATCATCCTGTTATAACTTCTATATCATATTCATATGTTCACACCTATATTTGCACCTATTATATCGTATGTTACTGTTATTTCATGCTATTCTGTTACTTTCATCAGTTTATCACACTACAAGTTCCCTGTGGACTAGAATCACTATGGGTTGAAATGATACATACCCGAACGGACTTTAGAATAGGAGAAAATCGTTATGGGATGAAATGATAGGCCTGAATGATTTTTAATTATTTTCTTTTACTTGGGATTGCGGGTTTGAAATGATCAAATCCGGGTTTTCTTTGTAAATTACGGGTTGAAATGATATATTACCCGTACCACTTTACCTAGGCTAGAAAATGAAATACAGACCCGTTGTTAAAATATGTTTTTCTAAATTTTTTTAAAATATTTTAGAAATGTAAATATAATAATATTTTGATTAGATTTGATTGAAAATGATTTTTGTAAATCATTATTGATTTTCTGAGAATTTATAAGTGAAATAAATAAAAGGTAAAGTTAGAAATCTGAAATGTAAGTTATTTTGGAAATTATAATTTGGTGATAAATGGAATTTAAATTAAACATGAAAATATGATAAATTTATGATATTTTGAATCAAATGAATTTAAAATCATTTTGTAATACATTAATGATTTTTGAATAAAGTTAAATGTGAAATTAATGAATATTTATGTTGAAATTTTGAAATATAACTAAAACTGGAATTTTGTGAATTTGGCTTAAAAGTGAATTTTAAGTTAAGTAAATAAAAATGAAATTATTTGAAAATTTTAAACTTAAGTGTTAGTTTAAATTTAATTTATTGAATTTGGAATTTTATGTTGGAATTTAATAAGTGAATTATTATTAAATTTTGATTTTTGAATGGAGATTTAACTATATAAAATCATGAATATAAGGGTATTTGAATGATTGTTTTAAAGTGAAATTATATGATTTTATAAGTTAAAAATGATTTAAATAAAAATAAAATTATTTGTGAAATTATACTGAATATTTGAAGTTAATTAACTGCATTTCAGAAATGCTATTAATTCTAATGTAAATGATAACACAGCATTTGTAAATGCTGTAGTTGATAATAACGAACCAAATGGCTAAGTTTAATTAAAGGCTATCATAGAATTTTTGTAATGTTATAATTGTTGAATTTAACTAAGTTTTATTTGAAACTAATGTAACCCTATCACAACATTTTTTTGTGCTATCTTTTGTTAAATTGAACTGTTTTGCATGTAACTTTCTGTAGCAATTTCTAAATGCTGCGAAAGTTGAATTTTCATCGGTTTTAATAAATTAAGTGGATAAATGAATTTTGGAAGACTAAAATTTTGTAAATTTAATAATTTAATTATTAAATATAATAACTTCATTTTATAATTTAAAATGAAGTAATTTGTTTTGAAATATAAACTATTTTGAAATGTGTTTTCTAATGGTATTTAAATTAAATAAAAATGAATGTGGTTTGGAAGATATTATATTTTTGATATTTTGAAATGGATTTTGAATGATATTGAATTTTGAAATGATATTTGATTTTGAAGTATAAAATACCATTTTGAAATGTTAACCACGGGATGTAATTAATTTACAGTTTAACCGATTCTTAAAGGATGGGCGATCCCAAGCATCCTTTAAGTTATTGTGTACTTCTACTACAGTTCACTTGAGTTGGTTTACATTACATAAGTATATATTGTCCTGACTCGAGTGTTTTGTGTTTTACTTTACGCTCAGGTCAGCCTGAGTATTCACAGCTTTGGATTCTCTTTCTGGAGCTGGTCTTTGCTGGAGTTTCTGCTTATCTACATTTATATATACTCTCTGTTTCAGCTGTTCTAGTTTATCTCATGTATTAGTGAACTTCTATGTACTTGGGATTTCTATTATGTTGTTTTCAGACTGTATTATGTATTTGGTTTGAGACTCTGCCGTAGTAGCTTCATGAACTACTATGTATTTTATTTCCGCTGCGAGTTATTCTGATATTTTTGTGTCTGTGATTCTGTGATTGTATTTCATTTGCTCCAAATTTATTTACAACGCGTTATTTTGAGCAATTCAAGTCCGACATGTGCGGATGCGAATGGCTGAAAATATCGAGTTGTTACAATATTTCTCATTTAATACTACATTTATTTGCAAATCATTTCATAAGGAATTTTCTTAAGTTCATAACCAATTTATAAAAGCTTAATTCCTTTTTATAAGACATTGTTCTGGTTTAAAGTTATCACAACTTTATTTATAACCATTTATTACAACATCCAATTATTTTAACAATTTACAAGACATGGCTTTATTTATAATAATTTCACTTTTGTTCATATTTTCTTATCCCATTTAGTTTCACCTTTACTTCTCAATTTATTTATGACACCTTTCATAAATTTAATAAAGTTCATAACACTTTTTTTTATCAATTACAGCTTTTCCTTAATTGTAGTTTCGATTTAAACATGCCAAGGATTAAAGTTCACACTTGTATATTATTACATTACATTCCAATAATGTATACAACAATTCTATTCATTTACTAACATAGATATAATAATTTAACCTTGTTTCACTGGTTTTCAATTTAAGGTTACCAAATTCAACTACATAATTCAATAAAATTTCTACATTTCAACTCATATGTTAATTCAGAAGTTTTGACTATTCCAAATATCCAGATATCTAGATATTCCATTTAATTTCAATAATTGAAACTACCAATCAACAAACAATACTATTCATAACCAAACATTTCAATTTCATAACCAAATATCCTAATCATTCATTTTATTCTCTTTGATACACCATTACTAAACTAGTGTTTAGTCCATAAATTAAATCAACAATAATTAACCAATGCTTGTAAACTGACAAAAAATCAACTAATCAATAATTAATGATAATTACTAAATATTACCATTTCATATATCAAACACATTATTATAAAAATTTATTCCTTCATATATCATATAATATTAGGAAAATTATTCCATTTCAAAACATATATAAAACCCTTTTAATAACACTAACAAATATGTGCTCGCGTATACATATACTCAAACAAACTCATTCTTGGATATCACTACCCTATCTCTAATGAGTTAACCCCAATAGGCTAAGGTACGTCTAAACCAAAGCTCTGATACCAACTGTAACGACCCACCTTTTTGAACGGTTTAAATCGACAATAAACCACACATGTTTAATTCAATCCATTCAAAAGGGAATTGTTAACAGGGTAAATAAGAAAAAAAGAAAAGAAGGAAAAATGAAACACAAAATCTCGCAGCAGAATAATAAAATATAATAATCAAATAAATAGTTCATGAAGCTATTTTACAAATAACATGTGATTACACTTCTACAATTCAAGTCGGAGTTATACATACATCAAGAATAAACAAATAATGTGGTAGAATACAAGATGTAGTGGAATAATTATAATAAATAGTAATAATAATATACTAAATCTTCGTCTTCGTCCTCAAGAAAATAGTCTTTAATGCATTGAAAAGCTCAGACTGACCCGAGTGTAATGAAAACAAAACATTTCAGTCAGAACAAAAAGATCTTATGTAAGTCATGTAAAATAAAATCTAAGTGCAATTACTTCATAGATGTTATGGGATTTTCCATCTCCTATCAAGTGTACAACGTGAATATAATTATTAAAAGATTTCAAGTAATTCAAGGTATCAATTTTAACCACTTTAATTTAAAAAAATTGATGTTTAACTTATACCTTTTAAATAATTCAATTCCAATACATAATCCAAATTAAAGAAATTGTATGGATGTATATATCGTTTCAACCACCATCTAAAATTAAAATGTCCAAGTCAACGAAAACCGCTCGGGTTTATCATTTCAACCCAAAACGATTTTCTTAATCTATAAGATCATTCGCGTATGTACCATTTCAACCCATAGTGGTAAAGAGATATTGGCATAAATAAATATCCAATCATCCAAAATTTCAACCAATAACGTCCATCACAATCAAAATCCAAATTAGTTAATAAATCACAACAATTAATTGATTATCGTTATTACGTGTTTAACTGGAAATTATATTCAATATTAATTACATGGGTATGAAATTCAATATCAATCCAAATTAAATCTAAATGACCAATTTAAAACACCAAACAGCAATTAATAAACTTCTAACCACGCCATAAATCTAATTAACCAACATAAGATAATTTAGTAGTTGTGTGTGGGTTAAAACACTCACCTTTAATTTGTCGACGATTAAAAATCCAATTAAATGTCTAAATTTGAATAGCGGACAAAGCAGAAACTAGGTCATCTTCAAGAAAATATATGGACCAGCATATTACTGAATCTATAAAAGTGACTAACTAGAAAGTTGTTCCAAAATCTTTTCTCTCCACTTTAAAAAAAGAAGAATTACTTAAAACGTATTTTTTTCTTAAGGAAGTTATGGTCAAAAAACATAGGTTTTTTCAAAGTTGAAAATCTAGGTTCAAATATACTTCAAAAGGATTTGAGTTTTTGGCATAGAAAATTGAGGAATTTGAAGAACTAATCTAAATCAAAGTTTAAGCAATTGGAAAAGTTAATGGTTTGAATAAAAAATTCGCATAATTTGGTTCATTCCTGAAGGAGATGTGACCGATACAACATGGGGTATTTTTGTCCAAAACTGGACCCGAGAAAGGACTTGAAAAATGGAGCTTTTGGCATAGAAATATTCGGAATGGGAAGAAGGGTTCAAAAAAAAGTTGTTTCCATTGAAAATATACGCGATTTCAGAAAAAATTTGATTTTGAGTAGCTTAATGGAATATAGAAGCCATGGAAATAAGGAGAAAGAAGAGGGAAAAGGGAAGGGAAAAAGAAGGGAAAAGAGAAGAGGAAAGGTAGAGCTTTGAACATGGGTTGTGGATGGTGATGGAGGTGGGTGGCGGTAAGAGGGGAAAGGTAGGTTAGGATTTTCTAGGAGGAAGGATGGAATTTGATTTGGAGATTGAGTTTTGGGGTTTGGAGTTTTCTGTAGATTTGAGGAAGAAGAAGAAGAGTACGCAGAAAGTTTCTCAAATGAGGAATTTTTGTACGTAATTGATTTTAGTCAGATAGAAAAATAGAAGGTCAATGTGCGAGAAAAGGAAGGATCCAAAGTCTCTTAGGGTTCCTAGGGTCTTTTGGTTTAGTAAGGAGCCCAATAATCTAAAACAAACCCAATAAGATGTAACAACCGCCCATGACTCCTGCACGGAAACAACAGAATGGTGCGCTGAATGTGTGCCAGGCAGCCATGGGTGACCGTCAAGGTAGAATAAACATCGCAGAATCTATCGTACAACTCACAGCGCATGGATAAATACAATAGAGAAATATAATATAGTGAAGCTCTATAGAACAGGACATCATCATATAAGCATCATAATAGTTTTATACAAACATATGAATCATCCATACATCAAAGCCTCACTACATAACACTCAAACAAATACAGCAGCGGAACACCCAGTACATATAATATGAAATAATATGCAAAAGCCTCCTGCTCGTCTTTGTCATCATCAGCGTAGATCTCCAAGAACAGCACCTGTCACATGCTACCTAGTCTGCCCATCCCAACATGGATGAACAGTCTAAGGTAATAAGAGGAGACAAAAAACCTTGAGTCAGACAAAGTCTTAGTGAGCAGTAAATCAACTATCAAACATACCCAAAGAGTATAAGGGATAAAAGGAATAGGAACCAAACCATCCCACTCCACCTCTTTCTACAGTGATAGCCCCCAGACACACATTAAGGAGAAGCGAGCATAACGTAGCAAGCAATTAAAGTAAAGCAATAATCACTCGAGTCAAGGTCGATGTTTTCCAAATACAAACCCCCAAGGCCTAAACCAAGATCAGATAAGCACCCAGAAAACACCACTCTTGAGACCGAATGATGATACAATCAAACGTCCAAACATCCATGACTTTGGCTATCACTGTTATCATTGCCTTAATTTCACCGTTAGTTGAACGACCATCTGTCAAGGGCTAATGGTAACCCCGGTTCTAGACATAACTCCGCACGTCGTCGCAGCCCATGCCTAGGAATTTTCGCAACTACCCAGAGTACTAGCACGTCGTCGCAGCCCGTGCTTGGAACGTCGTCGCAGCCCGTTCCAACGTACTCTTGCTTTGAGCATGCTAGAACCTTCAACAACGATGAGATCTCAGCCTCCTAGTCATCCTCCTCGACGACTATTTCCATACTAGCTCAAGCGCCTCTCAAGCTAACCATTATCAACCAACTCGCATCGCATCATCGAGTTATCAACATGCTTGGGTTGATCCCGTTTGGATTAAACCAAGGCTATCTCACATCATGCTTCGCTTTATCGCATCATAGCAAAGTCTCATCTCAACATCATGGCTTGCCTCATTGCATCATGGCAAAGTCTCATCTCAACATCATCTAATCCATACATATGAGCTTCAACATCCGCTTCATATGCCACAAGCAGCTTTCACCATTCAAGAGCCTTTCCACTTAGCTTTTGAATCATCTTCGACCCTCTTGTCTAGATCTAACTATCAATCAACTAACATACATAGCAATCAATCAAATCAATCATTAGCTTAAGCAATCAAGTAATCAAATATGGTCTAAGTAGGCATTTATAACTACAATGGCAATTTCGTAAATAAATGAGCATAGATATAACATACATGAATCATGGGTTTTTAGCATAGATCCAACAAATATAAATCATGGGTTTTTATCTCTACAACTTGGTAAATGAACTTGCATAAGTAAACATCTTCATAAGTAATGGATCTACACTTGGATCTAAGGAAAAATGCATAAAATCACTATCTACAACACTCCAACAAACCACCAATCCAATATACTCCTTTGGGTCCGCGTGAGAGATAACCACCACTCACCAAATCACTCAAACACTTCAAAAACTATCAACTTCAGATCTGGACAGCGAAGCTTCAAGCTTGATTCGTCGAAATCCCGCTTGAAACGATGAAATCTAGCTTAGTTGGATGAAGATCTTCAACTTTAGCTCTTGGATCTTCAATCTCGATCTTCGATCTTGTATAGATGTTAGAACTAGATTGGAGTGGAGAAAGGAAGATAAAGAAATATTGTAGTCGAGCTCTCAAAATGGCAGCACTTCGTCACTTCAAAAAATCCGGTGCCAAAAAGTGAGCCAAACCCCTCTATTTATAGGCTGAAATTGCCCTTAGGTCGCCCAAACTTAAGTCGTTGCCGACCTAAAAACCCCGACCTAACATAGGTCGCTGCCGACCTATACACTCCAACGACCTAACGACCTAACCAACCCAGAGACATACGAGCTAACAAACACGGCCGGCCTATCTCGATGCCGATCTAACTAAATGCCGAGTCAACGACCTAACAACATACGACCTAAAACCATGCCGCCTTCAACGACCTATGACCTATCTGCTTCAGAACCTAACACTCCTGTGGCCTAGCGACCTATTAACATTGTGACTTAACGACCTAACCTGGTCACGACCTAACTAGGTTAAGTACTCCGCGACCTATCAACCACACGACCTAACAACTACGCGACCTAACTATGCTACGACCCAAAAACACCCACGACCTAAAATACCACGACCTACGACCCAATACTTACACGACCTAACAACTTACGCATTCTAAGTTAGGTCGTTTACTACTATAGGTCAGTCACCACTAGGTCGATCACCACTAGGTCGGTCACCACTAGGTCGGTGACTTCTATAGGTCGGTCTATCCTAAGCCGCTAGCTCCTTAACCCGTAACACGTTAACTCGTGAGTTTCTTAGGTCGTTAACTCACAACCCCCTTAAGTCGTAACTAAATTTAGGCCGCTCAAAACACTTAGGTCATTAACTCGGTTCAACCGACCTAAAGCCATTAACTCGTTCCACCTTAACTCGGTCAATTCCTTAGGTCGCTCCCTTCGACCCAAGCTATCTCACGACCTAAGCTAACTCCCATACGACCTAAACTTCGAACAATCAAGAACAACACTAACGACCAAATAATTCTACGATTATCAATACGAAAAATACGGGTCGTTACATTCTCTCCCCCTTAGGAATTTCGCCCCCGAAATTCCAAATAAACAAGAGCAACCAAAACTATTCTGCATGCCTACCGTCCATAGCAATCAACAAACCATGCATCCAATTACTAGCCTAGCATGCAGAATTCTAAAACTTAGAACAAGCTACAAATTCATGAGATGTCACGACACCTTAGGGCCATACCTCGAAGAGTTCAGGATGAGCTGCCTTCGTCCTCTCTTCCTCCTCCCACGTACAGTCGCTAACATCATCACTCCATTGTATCTTGAGCAACGTAATCGTCTTCCTCCTAAGCTGTTTCGTGTCGGTTTCCACAACACGAAGCGGCTTACGAGGTCTCGAAACAACTGGATCAACTTCTAAATCTTCACAGCTATTAGCAGAAACCACCGTATTCGAGTCATGCACATACTTCCGTAGATAAGATACATGAAAAACATTGTGCACACCCGCCATCTTTTCCGGTAACTCCAATCTATAAGCGAGCTTTCCAATTCGCTCGATAATCGGGAATGGTCCAACAAATCTCGGAGTTAACTTTCCTTTCTTTCCAAATCGAATAACATTCTACAGAGGAGAAATCTTCACAAAAACCATATCACCTACGTCAAATTCCAAATCCTTACGACGATTATCGGCATAACTTTTCTGACGATCTTGGGCTGCCTTCATTCGTTGCCGAATGATCCCTATACAATCCAAAGTCTGTCGAATCATCTCTGGCCCAAGTATCAGTTTTTCTCCAGTTTCCAACCAACATGTCGGAGAGTTACGCGGTCTTCCATACAATGCCTCAAATGGTGACATACCAATACTCGACTGATAACTGTTGTTATAAGAAAATTCCACCAAATGAAGATGATCTTCCCATGATCCTCCGAAGTCCAAAACATAAGCTCTGAGAAGATCTTCCAAAACTCGGTTGACTCTCTCAGTCTGACCATCTGTTTGAGGGTGATAAGCTGTACTCAAACACAACTCAGTTCCCAAAACCTCCTGGAAGCTCTTCCAAAATCCACTAGTGAACAAAGGATCTCGGTCGCTCACTATACTCTTCGGAATACCATGGAATCGAACTATCCACTTAACATAAAGCTCAGCCAACTTCGATGCAGTCCTAGTTGATCGAACAGGAATGAACCTTGCACTCTTGGTCAACCGATCTACTATGACCCAAATCCCTTCATTCCGTGCTCTGGTTCTAGGTAGGCCATCAATAAAATCCATCGACACTTGCTCCCACTTCCATATAGGAACCTCTAATGGTTGAAGTAATCCACTGGGCTTTTTCTGCTCTGCTTTAACCAACTGACAATTCATACACTTGGAAATAAAATTTCCAACATCCTTCTTCATACCTTCCCAATAATAGGTTCTCTTGATATCCCGATACATCTTATTTCCACCTGGATGAATTGCCAACTTCGAGTGATGACTTTCTCTAAGAACTTCATCTCTCAATCCATCTACATCGGGAACAACTAGTCGTCCTTGCTTCCGAAGCCAACCCTCTCGATCGACTTCGAATCCTTTATCCTTTTCTGGGTCCAATCCAGATTCCAAATCTCAGATAATCTTGACAAGCTTATCGCCTCACTTTTGGCTCTAGCCAATTCTCTCCACCAGAGTAGGCCTTATCGATAAGTTTGCCAACATCTCAGGTTCCCATTCACATCTGGGCCTGAAATCAAATCCAGCCAAATACTCGAGACTCTTCCATTCCGAAAACATGGCTCCCAATCCGGCATGTCTTCGACTCAACGCATCAGCTACCGCGTTACCTTTTCCCAGAGTATAAGCTATACCAAAATCATATGATGCCAAAAACTCTAGCCACCGTTGCTGCCGAAGATTTAAATCCTTTTGGAAGAAAAGATACTTCAACGACTTATGATCCGTAGACAACTCGAATCGAACTCCCAATAGATAATGTCTCCACATCTTCAGAGCAAACACAATCGCCGCCAACTCCAAATCATGAGTCGGGTAATTCCTTTCATGCGACTTTAGTTGTCGACTTGCATACGCAACAACTCTATCCTTTTGCATTAGCACTGCTCCAAGTCCAGTACCACATGCATCGGTGTAAACCACCATCGCATCATTCCCACTTGGAATAGTCAAAACAGGAGCACTTGTTAGTCGCTCTTTTAGGATTACAAAAGCTTGCTCACACTTATCATCCCATCTGAACACTTGGTTCTTCTTCATCAATCCTGTTAACGGTGCAGCTATCTTGGAAAAGTCTTTGATAAACCGACGATAATATCCTGCTAATCCAAGAAAGCTTCTTACATCGGATGCATTCTTAGGTCTAATCCAATCCTGGATTGCTGCCACCTTAGCGGGATCAACCGCTATTCCATTTCCCGAAATAACATGGCCTAAGAATCTCACTTCACTCTTCCAGAAGTGACACTTCGAAAACTTAGCCTTCAGCTAATGTTTCCGTAAGATTTCCAAAACAATACGCAAGTGCGTCTTGTGATCTTCCTTAGTTCTGGAATAAATCAGAATATCATCCACGAATACAAGTACGAACTTGTTCAACTGATCTCTGAATACTCTATTCATAAGATCCACAAAATATGCTGGTGCGTTAGTCAATCCAAACGGCATTACCAGCCACTCATAAAAACCCGATGGTGTCCTGAAAGCAGTCTTCGGCACACTATCCTTAGCCACTCTCAACTGGTGAAATCCCGTTGCCAAATCCATCTGAGAGAACACCTTAGCCTTGTGAAGCTGATCAAACAAGTCATCTATCCTCGGCAATGGATACTTGTTCTTCTTAGTCACCTTATTCAGCTCACGTTAATCCACA
This sequence comes from Allium cepa, assembly GCA_030765085.1. Classification (NCBI taxonomy): domain Eukaryota; kingdom Viridiplantae; phylum Streptophyta; class Magnoliopsida; order Asparagales; family Amaryllidaceae; genus Allium; species Allium cepa. The sequence goes on along the minus strand of CM060945.1, from coordinate 599,977,420 downwards.
CACAACCTCAACGATCCATCCGCTTTGGTTGCGAACACAACTGGTGCACCCCATTCGGACACACTACGCCAAATGAATCCTTTCTGTAAAAGGTCATCAACTTGCACCTTCAACTCTTGCTGCTCCCTAGGCGCCATCCGCCTAAGAGGCATCACAACAGGTCTGGCTCCCTCAACTAGATCGATACAAAACTCGATCTCCCTATGCGGCGGTAACCCTTTGCCCTCGTCAAAGACATCCTCAAATCCATTCACAATAGGCACCGATGACAGTCCATCCCGTGGAACAACCAGCGAATACATGAAGCTCATGAAGACTCCTTCTTCATGCTTACATCGTATCACAACCTTTCGCCCTTCCACATTCCCGACTGTCACCTCCAGCCTCTCACAATCAATCCTTGCCGCATACTTCCTAAGCCAGTCCATGCCCAAAATAATTCCGAACCCCGCAAAGTTCAGAACAAAGCAATCACAAACAAACGAGCAATCATGACTCGACACAACTAGACCATGGCATATCATACACAAACATGACGAACCCCCAACTGGATTTGTCACAACCAATGGCCTATCAACAATATCCGGTTTCAAACCTAACCGGCCTACCAAATCATCACAAACAAAAGAATGAGACGCTCCAGTATCAAACAACACTCTAATTGGAACACCACAAATGGAAAGAGTACCTTGAACCACCACACTCTTCCCCTTCTCTTTAGCAGTAGGAGCTTTTGAAGACGACGGCACAGCTCCCATAGCATAAGCTTGCACAATCTGCCTATCCCACCTTGGTTCCGGACAATCCCTCCTGAAATGCCCTGGCTTATCACAATTGTGGCATTTCGCCGGCGCCCTTGGATTCCTACAATCCTTGGAGAGATGACACTTCTGCTGGCAATTGTAGCAAGTCACTTCGCCCCTTGGATTCTTCTGGCTATCCTTACCCTTATGTTGCTGCTGCTTCCTCTTCTTGTTTCCACTCTGCTGTCGCTTAGATCCTTCCTTGGTTACAGCGACAACAGAACTTTCCCTAGGAAACAAACACTCATGCCTGAGGGCTTTTTCCACAATCTTCTCAAACGGATCGTCCAAATGATCCACCAACTGCCTTCCAAGATAAGTGTCCAAACTGGTCACAAACTTCTCATTCTTCTGATAGGGAGAATCAATATACGATCGAGCATACTTGGACAAAGCTTCAAACTCAGAAACATACTCAAGAACTGGTCTCCCACCTTGCTTGAGCTCCACAAACTTCTTAAACAGAACAGATTTCTGAGCCGTAGAGATGAACTTAGCTTCAAATCTAACTTGGAATTGCTCCTAAGTAAGCTCCTCCTCCGGTGTATCAATGGTGATAGAATTCCACCAATCCGAAGCTCTCCCTTGAAGTTGCCTTGATGCGAGCTTCCTCTTAGTTGCATCCTCAATTCCCAAGTCACCAAAAATCCTTCTACAAGCATCTATCCATCTCTGCACTTCAATGGTCGATTCCGTTCCCAAGAAAACCTTTCCTCCAAGAGAAGTATAGTCCTTGCAAAGCTTAGCAAAATCCACCGGTCTTGGAGCTTGAACTTGAACTCCCACATCTACTGACGGTCCTGAAGCTGGTATCCACCTCATGATCGAAGTCATCATGGCCTCAAACATAGCTCCATAATCAGCAACTCCTTCAGCGGCACGGCCTTCCCTTGCAACTGGTCTCCCTCTTTGACTCATCCTTAGTATCTACAAAAAGGACTGATTAGAACACCTTGAGGAACAACTACATAAGGAGTTCAAATCCATCTAAACTACTATATTATATATAGTAATCATCCATCAAAATAAAATTACGTCTCTCTTACATAGTTACGTCGGCGAGCGTTGGCTAAAATCGATTAACCAAAGCTCTGATACCAAATGTGACGACCGCCCATGACTCCTGCACGGAAACAAGAGAATGGTGCGCTGAAGGTGTGCCAGGCAGCCATGGGTGACCGTCAAGGTAGAATAAACATCGCAGAATCTATCGTACAACTCACAGCGCATGGATAAATACAATAGAGAAATATATAGTGAAGCTCTATAGAACAGGACATCATCATATAAGCATCATAATAGTTTTATACAAACATATGAATCATCCATACATCAAAGCCTCACTACATAACACTCAAACAAATACAGCAGCGGAACACCCAGTACATATAATATGAAATAATATGCAAAAGCCTCCTGCTCGTTTTTGTCATCATCAGCGTAGATCTCCAAGAACAGCACCTGTCACCTGCTACCTAGTCTGCCCATCCCAACATGGATGAACAGCCCAAGGTAATAAGAGGAGACATAAAACCTTGAGTCAGACAAAGTCTTAGTGAGCAGTAAATCAACTATCAAACATACCAAAAGAGTATAAGGGATAAAAGGAATAGGAACCAAACCATCCCACTCCACCTCTTTCTACAGTGATAGCCCCCAGACACACATTAAGGAGAAGCAAGCATAACGTAGCAAGCAATTAAAGTAAAGCTATAATCACTCGAGTCAAGGTCGATGTTTTCCAAATACAAACCCCCAAGGCCTAAACCAAGATCAGATAAGCACCTAGAAAACACCGCTCTTGAGACCGAATGATGATACAATCAAACGTCCAAACAACCATGACTCTGGCTATCACTGTTATCATTGCCTTGATTTCACCGTTAGTTGAACGACCATCTGTCAAGGGCTAATGGTAACCCCGGTTCTAGACATAACTCCGCACGTCGTCGCAGCCCGTGCCTAGGAATTTTCGCAACTACCCAGAGTACTAGCACGTCGTCGCAGCCCGTGCTTGGAACGTCGTCGCAGCCCGTTCCAACGTACTCTTGCTTTGAGCATGCTAGAACCTTCAACAACGATGAGATCTCAGCCTCCTAGTCATCCTCCTCGACGACTATTTCCATACTAGCTCAAGCGCCTCTCAAGCTAACCATTATCAACCAACTCGCATCGCATCATCGAGTTATCAACATGCTTGGGATGATCCCGTCTGGATTAAACCAAGGCTATCTCACATCATGCTTCGCTTTATCGCATCATAGCAAAGTCTCATCTCAACATCATGGCTTGCCTCATTGCATCATGGCAAAGTCCCATCTCAACATCATCTAATCCATACATATGAGCTTCAACATCCACTTCATATGCCACAAGCAGCTTTCACCATTCAAGAGCCTTTCCACTTAGCTTTTGAATCATCTTCGACCATCTTGTCCAGATCTAACTATCAATCAACTAACATACACAGCAATCAATCAAATCAATCATTAGCTTAGGCAATCAAGTAATCAAATATGGTCTAAGTAGGCATTTATAACTACAATCGCAATTTCGTAAACAAATGAGCAAAGATATAACATACATGAATCATGGGCTTTTAGCATAGATCCAACAAATATAAATCATGGGTTTTTATCTCTACAACTTGGTAAATAAACTTGCATAAGTAAACATCTTCATAAGTGATGGATCTACACTTGGATCTAAGGAAAAATGCATAAAATCACTATCTACAACACTCCAACAAACCACCAATCCAATATACTCCTTTGGGTCCGCGTGAGAGATAACCACCACTCACCAAATCACCCAAACACTTCAAAAACTATCAAATTCAGATCTGGACAGCGAAGCTTCAAGCTTGATTCGTCGAAATCCCGCTTGAAACGATGAAATCTAGCTTGGTTGGATGAAGATCTTCAACTTTAGCTCTTGGATCTTCAATCTCGATCTTCGATCTTGTATAGATGTTAGAACTAGATTGGAGTGGAGAAAAGAAGATAAAGAAATGTTGTAGTCGAGCTCTCAAAATGGCAGCACTTCGTCGCTTCAAAAAATCCGGTGCCAAAAAGTGAGCCAAACCCCTCTATTTATAGGCTGAAATCGCCCTTAGGTCGCCCAAACTTAAGTCGTTGCCGACCTAAAAACCCCGACCTAACATAGGTCGCCGCCGACCTATACACTCCAACGACCTAACGACCTAACCAACCCAGAGACATACGAGCTAACAAACACGGCCGGCCTATCTCGATGCCGATCTAACTAAATGCCGAGTCAACGACCTAACAACATACGACCTAAAACCAGGCCACCTTCAACGACCTACGACCTATCTGCTTCACAACCTAACACTCCTGTGGCCTAGCGACCTATTAACATTGTGACTTAACGACCTAACCTGGTCACGACCTAACTAGGTTAAGTACTCTGCGACCTATCAACCACACGACCTAACAACTACGCGACCTAACTATGCTACGACCCAAAAACACCCACGACCTAAAATACCACGACCTACGACCCAATACTTACATGACCTAACAACTTACGCATTCTAAGTTAGGTCGTTTACTACTATAGGTCGGTCACCACTAGGTCGATCACCACTAGGTCGGTCACCACTAGGTCGGTCACCACTAGGTCGGTGACTTCTATTGGTCGGTCTATCCTAAGCCGCTAGCTCCTTAACCCGTAACACGTTAACTCGTGAGTTTCTTAGGTCGTTAACTCACAACCCCCTTAAGTCGTAACTAAATTTAGGCCGCTCAAAACACTTACGTCGTTAACTCGGTTCAACCGACCTAAAGCCATTAACTCGTTCCACCTTAACTCGGTCAATTCCTTAGGTCGCTCCCTTCGACCCAAGCTATCTCACGACCTAAGCTAACTCCCACACGACCTAAACTTCGAACAATCAAGAACAACACTAACGACCAAATAATTCTACGATTATCAATACGAAAAATACGGGTCGTTACATAAGACCTAGCCAAAAAAATAGAACATAAATATACACTGCAGATGAAAGAAATAAGCTGCAAGTTATTCAGTAATAAGGAAATTAAGGTGGAGAGAAAAAATAAATTTCATGTTTTTTTTTGAAAGCTTCAGGCACTAATAATGCAAAAAGAATGTACGTAGAAATGGAATAGTTTACAACCAAAGGAAAGTGAAATTTTATATACGCGAAAATGAGGTGGCAAGAACTAAATACAACCTAAAAGTCTATACTTAGGTATTAAATAGAAGGAGAAATGAACGGATCAAGTATTAATAATGAGATAACTATTTTAAAACGTACATGCAACAATTAATAACAAAAGAAATGAAGGGACTATGTACATCGCACAACTTTTTAAAATTCAATTTATGAAATGTGACCAAATTAACTTTAACTCAAATAATATTCAAATTTGTACACATTTATTTTTTTAATCTATGCATAATAAATAAAATTACTTGCCATAAAAATAAAAACGTTCAATTTGGTTTTCTCAAAATGATCTATTTTTTCCGTTATAATATCGTTTATATTTAACACGAAAGGTGCGTTTCTTTTATTAAATCTATCAATTGCAATCAACGTTTTCTTCCCTTCCAATTGAAATATTTCAATTACATTAATTACAATTACTTGTAAAGTTAAATTTCAAAATAGACAACTAAAATGGATGAAGAATAGAATAATTGTTTGCTATAGTCATTTGAACACATTTATAAATTTGTTGTTTATATAGCAGAGCAGTAAATAACTTACTTAAATAAATTATTTTTCTGCTCTTGTAATCCATCCATATGCTAAAACATAGTTCAAACATATATATTTCTTCCTTTCAACCAATCATTTTATTCTTTACTTTAATGAAATTAAACCTACATTCATAAATTAAATATTCATTTTATTTAATATAAATGTTCGTTTCATTAAACCAACTTTCATTATATTTTCACAAAACATAAGCTACGTTTAATTACACCAATTAATTTACAATTTGTTGTCCTCTCTATCATTAATTTAAATTATTCAATTACATATATTTTAATTGTTTACAAAGGTGAATTGAAAATGGACAAAATAAATGAGATAAGAAATGAAACAACTATTTCCTATCAAATAGTGATTTAAACATATTTACGCACTATTGAATACAAACAGGAATTATACATTTCTTACCAAATAATAGTTTCTCATCTCTGCAATCAACCTTTCAACTACCAAATCTTTCAAATAAATAAACATATGATTTCTTCTTTAATAAAGAAACATTTATTATTCCTTATTAACATATATTATTCCAATCAATTGGAAATTTACATTCAGTCAATTGTTAATATCATTCAAAACACTATTATTAAAATACACACTAACATCTATTATCATCCTTGTATTATTGCAAACATATGTCAGTAAAAGAAATTTTAATTAAGCTCATAACTTGTATTATAATTTAATTTGTATCTAAAAGATCTTAATTTTTTTTCCTAACAATTTTATTCAAAAATCTTATTTAATTTAATACGTTTAAATGTTTAAAAATACGGGTCGTTTCAATATAATTCGTTAGAGTACAACAATCCACAAGTCAATCTGGACGGTTATAATAACTTATCCTCACAACTATTGAATATTCGGTATGGACACAAAGCGGAATATAATCAAGTATGTGGAATATGCCTGAGACTCCTCTAACTCATCTTCAGAGCGCCATAGTATTCTAGCCTGAATCTGTAATACTTAGTTTGGCCCGAGGATTATAATAAATAACACCCGATTCACTCTGGAAAACCGACGTGAGAAAACACACTCGATTTGAATTATTACTATTGTCAAAATTCTTTGAAAACAAAGGTATGTCATAAGACCACACCACTCATAAATACGATGGGTTTTTACCATACGACAACCTAAACATTCTAAATCAAAATCATCTGATATTTTAATAGTGGATATAGAAAATAAACTATAAAATAGTTGAAATGCTTGGATCTCATGTTTCAGCATAGTTGGGCACATCTAAAAGCAAACAGGGTCATAGTGGATATTGGATTCCATACAATGATAGGGCTATTGGGGCACCGCCCACCATAGTACACCTCTAGAAAAATATATCATGATCGTACCTAACGATCCTTGCCAACATAGGAGCGGCCTGCCCCTTGCTGGAAAGTAGCGATTATGTTCTCACCCTGGATGTTCCACGAGCGCTATCTTTTCCATGCACAACCTTATACATAATGATAATATCTGAGTGTATCTAGAAAAGTGATAACATACCCTACTTAGATGCGACCCACTCAGTCCTGCTGCTCTCCCCTTTTTTTGTCATTCCCCGTTGATGAGGATTGAGGCTACTTTTACCTATTGAATAACATTCATACTTGGAATGCTAACACTGCCTTCCAGACCATGATACAAATGATAGCATTCATCCATACAAGTTGTTTTGGGTCTGAACAAACCGAATCTGCAAGAACTCTATCTTTATTATCTTCATGATATCACAATTTGTAATGCTCAAATCGAATTGATGTGGTTTATGGATAATTAAGTCTGATCTCGGTCGCTTCAGAACGACAAATGAATTTGGCCATATTTTATAGACGTTTATCTAACTATCAAATTACACACATAAGTAGTCGCTAGGCCATATATTAAATCGTTCAAAACATTCATTTAAAATATCTTTATAATGATAAATATTCAACTCCTTTCCAGTATTCCAACATTTGAAACAATTTCAAATACCTATCCGTGATAGGATATTTTAAACCATTTCAATACTTAGAAATATTTTCAAATTCAACTTATAACTCTTTACGTAGAAAAAAAATAATCCTATCTAAATTATTTCGTCGCTAAAATACCTCCAACCTTTAATTTCAATACTTAGGAAAAATATTATAATTTTATTTTTCCCACATCATTTCCATTATTAATACATAGGAATATTCCATACTTATCTTACAAATCGTCGAAATTTATTAATTTCCTTTACAATTTCCAAAAATTATCAATTATACTTATTTATAATCCAACCGACAATTTATAACTCCTTTAATGAATTCAAATTTCATTTTCAAAGTTTCCATATCAAATTTATTTTTCTTAAATTTTCGTAAGTTCTCTAACTCCTTTATAAGATTTCTCTTATAAACCATATCCATTAGATAAAACCTTATTTACAAATCTCGAGAGTATTTATAAATAACTTCAATTAATTTCCAAATCTCTATCTTTACAAAATAGTATGTTAATGAATAATAATAATTTTTCAACACATTTAAGTAATTATTTGAAATGTAACGATCCTGGTTTTTAGCCAAAATTAATTTAGCAATTAATATAATTTTTGGAATTAAGTAATGAATTAATTGTGAATTAATTTGAATTATTCAAATTAAATATGATATGTACCTATTTATTTATATATATGTATACAAATTAATTTTTAATTGAATTGAAATTCAAAAAAATAAATATTTTAGAAATAAATTGGATTTGAAAACGCTATATTTTAAAAGCTAATAATATTTGTTTTCTAATTATAATATATATGTAATATATATATTTTGAAAGTTATATTTTGAATTAAATATAATAAAATTTTCAAAATGGTATTTTAAGTTAAATTCTTATATATAAAATATATGTGATTACTTATGAATGTATAATTAGTTTTAAAATCATTTTCTTAAGGTTATATAAATAATTATAAAAGTAAATGTATGTTGTTAGATATTTTAATTAAAATAAGATATATAAAAAGGTTTATATACTTTTTTCTTAAATTTTTCGCGAACTAAAATGGTTTTTATTTATATATATGTAGAATTTAGAAGTATATAACATTTAAAAGCATAATAATTATAAATTTGAAAATATAATACATATGTAAGTAAGATATATATATAAAACATAAATACTTAATTAAACAAGGGTATAAAACTTTATTTATAAATTATTGAAATTAGAGCTTAAACATAAATATAATTGTTTTAACGTGGGTAGGCTTAAGTATACTTAATACTAACAACTGTAAGCATGGTTAACAAGTGGCAATTAAATCTTCTTTTAAATTAAATTTAAAAATATAATATATAAGAGTAAAATTACGCTACTGTATATATTTTTAATCTTCTTTAATCTTCAAACAAAATCAAAACCTGTGTGACGCCCCACCTCTATATCCACACTAGCTAGGGACGCTACGGTGTAATGCCGTTAACTAGCGCGGAGAATAAGGCTGTTGAGGAGCAACAATCCATGTAATTTCATTGTGAAAGCACCGATATGTCAGATAGTACAACATGCATTTGGTTTCAGGAGGAAATCTGACACATCGATACTAACTCAAAGCTACTACACAGTGGCTATATATATTCTTCAGAAACAAATACAGAAATAAATATAACACAAATCAGTAATACACATCCATATCACAAAGGCAGAAATAGATATGAATATATAACACAAGAAAGTGTACATCAGTGTAGTGGTCCAACAAGATCCACAATATCACAAAAGAATAGCTACAAGTGCTAGTCGAAAGAATATGGATACAAAAATGAGTCTATATCTCAAAGGTATACAACAAAAACTACTAATCTGAGTAGTTAGCCAAAAGTCATGATGATAACCTCAGATGTGATGTCAAGCAGAAGCACCTGCAACATGTCGGTCTGACCCAAGTATTATTTAATAAGAAAATAATAAACGGATCAGTCTAGCTATAAATATCAGATAAAATGATATAGAATAAGATATATGACTACACGAATAATAATCACAACGAACCAATTCAGACGTATGAAATAGGCACTTTTTAGCCTATTTCCTTTCTGGTTCAAAACGAACCAATTCAGACGTCTGAAATCCAGATTCAGACTTCTGAATCTGGGAATAAAAATCTTCCCAGAATAATATTCAAACGTCTGAATCTAACGTTTCAGACGTCTGAAAATGGGGTTCAGGGCATTCCCTGAACTAAATAGCCGAAATAAATACCGGAAGCGATTGGACGAGCAATAACGACCAAGGATTTACGCCAAGCGACAACCCAGCCTTAAATGCTCTTCGATACGCCTCAAATATCAATGTCTAAATATCCATAATAGGATTTTCATAGATTTTGATTTCAAAACACCAAAAATTGGAATATACACCAAATCAATCTAAACCAAAATCAATTGCACAAGAATAAGTGTTAGGAATTCATACCTAACAATCGAAGATAATTATAGACTAAGATGTGAGATAAAAATCTCACCTTTGAACCCAAAACAAATGAAGAAGATGCTATAAAGTAAAGGCAATGACAATCACTATTCAATTCCAACCCAACAAGCTTGAATCTAAGCTAAAAAGAGAAACATTTCCTAAGTTAGGTTGAGGAATTTATGAAATTGATAAGAGAATGAGTTGGAGAAGAAGAGGAGGCTTACCAAAGCTTCTTCTATTGATTTGGAGCTAGAACTTGATTTGTAGATGGAAACTAGGGCTTGGAGTTTTCATTTCCCATTCCACTCTCCATTGTTGCTAAAGCTTGAGTATTAGGAAATAGAAATTAAGTAATGAAGAGAAGAGGGGTCAAGCTAGGGTCTAATGGGCTGAAACAAAAAAAAAACAAATTCCTAAGTGAAAAAGTAGCAAAATTTCACTAACTTCAAACATATCAAAGTTTATACTCAAAAAGGTCGCAAACGTCATTTTGAACTCAATGGGGATGGTCTCGAGTCCTAATTCGACTGTTTGCAAAAAGTAGCCTTTCAGACACTAATCCTATTAACGATGAAATATTTAAATACTCAATCGTAAAATATGCGGGTTGTTGCAGACTCCCCTCCTTGAAGAAATTGCGCCCTCGCAATATTTAAGAAGAAAATACGAGGTAACAACCATGAAAGTGTATCAACACAAAAGGAATTTGAAATAAGAAATTCACCTCAAAGAGCACGGGAAAGTAAGTCCGAATGTGTTCGCTCGATGAACTCTCTAGATTCCCAAGAGCAGTCCTTAGGATTTGAGGACCATTGGACTTTAACAAGCGGAACATCTTTACTTCGGAGGCGTTTGACCTCCGAAGAAATAATACGAATAGGATGTTGCTCATAAGTTAAATTAGGTGAAACTTCAATTTCTTCCACAACACCGGGCTCAAGAATAGAATCAGAATCTCGAAGACATTTCCGTAATTGAGAAACGTGAAACACGTCATGAATAGCAAAAAATTGAGCCGGTAATAAAAGGCGATAAGCCACAGAACCAATACGTTCGGTGATGGGAAATGGACCAATATATCTAGGTGCTAACTTTCCCGATCGACTGAAACGTACAACACCCTTCATAGGCGAAACACGGACAAACACAAGATCTCCCACAGAAAATTCTATTTTCTTCTCCGGTTATCGGCATAGGATTTTTGTCTGCTCTGGGCTTCTTTCATCCTATGACCAATAAGGTCAATCTTTTCTGTGGAATCACGGATAAAATCTGGACCTAAAACCAGCTTCTCACCAGCCTCAAGCCAACAAGAAGGAGATCGGCATGGCCTTCCATAGAGTGCCTCGAAAGGTGCCATACTAATACTAGATTGGAAGCTATTATTATAAAACTCAACAAGAGAAATATGATCTTCCCAACTTCCACCAAAATCAAGAACACATGCACGAAGAAGACCCTCAAGAGTTTGATTCATATGCTTGGTTTGTCCATCGGAATGGGGATGATAAGCGGTGTTAAAATTAAGCTTCGTTCCCAAAGCTTTTTGAAGACTCTTCCAAAATCCACTAGTAAACAATGGATCACGATCACTAATAATAGAAGAAGGAACTCCATGCAATTTTACAATTTCTTTGATAAAGAGTTTGGCCAAAAGAGGTACGGTTCGATTGGACCGAACGGGAATAAAATGGGTGGATTTAGTAAGTCTATCAACTATCACCCATAAGCTATCATGACCCGAACGAGAACGGGGAAGGCCGTCTATAAAATCAATGGAAATTTGATCCCACTTCCAAATTTGAATTTCTAAAGGTTGAAATAACCCAACGGGACTTTGATGTTCAGCCTTGACAAGTTGGCAAGTCATGCAACACTTAACAAAGTTAGCAATATCAGATTTCGTTCCCTCCCAATAATAAAGTCGCCTCATATCCGCATACATTTTACTGCTACCGGGATGAATGGTAAATTTAGAACGATGAGAATCTTCTAAAATGTCTTTACAAAGATTACTAATATTTGGCACGATAATCTACCAAATTTTTGAATACCTCCACGAGAATCAATATCAAAGTCTTTCAAACCTTCAATATCAATTTTATCCCTAAAATTTTGTCTAAGAAGAGCCAACTCGGGATCTAGCTTTTGAGCTTCAAGAATGTGGTCTAAAAGAGAAGGATGAGCATCAAGGCTACACAAAATGAGAGATGAACATAAATCGGAAACATGATCTCGAATCTCGCAAGTGGATAGAATTCCGAGATCATTCTGTTCGGATATCATCATAGAAACAACCTCCCATTGCTTGCGACTAAGTGCATCCGCAACACGATTTCCCTTTCCGGGGGTATAAAGTATATCAAGATCATAAGCTGCAAGAAATTCGATCCAACGTTGTTGACGCAAATTAAGTTCCTTTTGATAAAATAGTTACTTCAAGGATTTATGATCGGTGTAAAGAATAAATTTTTCTCCCAAAAAATAATGACGCCAAATACGAAGGGCGAAAACAATAGCTGTGAGTTCTAAATCATGAGTGGCATATCCAGACTCGACTGGCTTCAATTGCCTAGGAGCATAAGCAATAACATGTCCTGTTTGCATAAGAACGGCACCCAAACCAACGCGACTAGCATCGGTATAAACAATAAAATCTTGGTTTCCTTCGGGAATCACGAGAACAGGAGCATCATAAAGGAGTTCTTAATTTCTGAAAAGAAGCTTCACATTTGTCCGACCAAATGTATTTAATTCCCTTCTTTGTCAAGCTAGTAAGGGGCACAGAAATTCTGGAAAATTCCATTATGAAACGGCGGTATAACCTGCCAATCCGAGAAAAATACGGATTTCCATCACACTCTCCGGTCTCTTCCAATTTTGAATCGCTTCAATCTTTGAAGGATCTATGGAAATTCCGGATTCGAAAATAATATGACCGAGAAACTTCACACGAGATTGCCAAAAGTGGCATTTAGAAAATTTTGCTTTTAATTGATTACTCCTAAGAGTTTCCAACACAATCCGAAGATGCTTTTCATGCTCCTCCTCGGTTTTTGAATACACAAGAATATCATAAATAAAGATGAGAACAAATCGATCGAGGAAGTCTTTGAAAACTCTATTCATAAGTTCAACGAAATAAGCTGGAGCATTGGTTAAACCAATTGGCATAACAAGCCACTTATAAGATCCACAACGAGTACGGAACAATGTCAAAGGAATGCTATCCTCTGCAATACAAGGCTGATGGAAACCGATAGCTAAGTCTAATTGTGAAAAGGCTCTAGCGCCACTAAGTTGATCAAATAGATCATCAATCCGTGGTAAAGGATATTTATTCTTGATAGTAAGATCACTAAGCTTGCGGTAGTCAATGCAAAGCCTAAGTGTACAATCGGATTTCTTCACAAAAATAGTCGAAGCTCCCCAAGGAGAGGAACTAGAGCGAATAAATTGCTTCGTCTCCAATTCGGATAATTGTTTACGCATCTCCTCATTTTCTTTGTTGGACATACGATAAGGAGGACGAGTAATAGGTTAAGCTCCAGGGATGAGATTAATTCTGAACTCAATTGCTCGCTTAGGCGATAATCCTAAATCGGGCTCAGATATGTTGAAAAATTCACGAACAACGTGAATAAGAGAAATAATATCTTCCACATCACCATTATCGTCATCATGAGGATTTAAAGAATATAGAGATGCAACCAGGCTGGAATTTGAATCTTTAAGATCAATAGAAATCTTCTTAACATATTGAAGATGTCGAAGATGAATAGTCCGCTCAGGACATAGGATTTGAGCTTCATAGCGGTTAAGCCAATCTATTCCCAAAATCATTCCAAAGACTAAGTAGCGCATAACATGCAAATCGGCTCAGAAAGAAAAATCACACAAAATAATCCCGACATCTTTACACAATAAACTAATTGTTGTGGATCCACCAACCGGATTCGCAATTATCAAAGAAGTCATTAAACACAAAACATCCAAAGAAAAAGTACCAGCAAGTTCTTTTGAAATAAAACAATGGGACGCACCCGTATCAAAAAGAACTCGAATAAGATGATCACGAAATAAAATAATGCCATCAAGGATGGAATGAGAAATACCTTTACCACGAGATGTGTTACCAGGGGCTTGAGCAACATTAAGCTTTCCCTCCTTCCTGCCTTGAAGTTTGGGACATGAAGATAAATAATGATCCAGGCTTTTGCAATAGCGACAAGTACGAGGCTTTGATCACTTGTTCGCATAATGGTCCTTAGAACCACAGTTGTAGCATTGCCCACTACTAGAGGTAGAAGTCTTAGTTGCCGGAGGGGCTTGCTTCCCTTTCTTATTGGTATAAGGACCTTTGAATTTAGTAGGCCTTTTCTTGTTGTTCAAGTTTGGTTTAGCACTCACAACTTCAACATACTCTCTTTATCTGCCTCTTCAAGTCGAAGAGCGATGTCAATGAGTTGATCAAAAGAAACTTCTAATTTTAGAAGTAATGGCTTCTTGAGATTTTTATTCAAGCCATAGACAAATCTTTGGTTCTTCTTCAACGGGATGTTTATGTATTCGACCCCGTATTTAGAAAGTGACTCGAAGGATGCGACATAATCTGCCACAGAAGATTCACCTTGAACAAGGTCTGTAAAACGGCGAGCTAATGTCACCATTTCGGCTTCTGGCACAAATTTTAACTCGAAGCGTTCTCGGAATTTCTCCCAAGTAATATCTTCTTCAACTATTTCAGAAATAAGAAGCTCGTACCAATCTAATGCTCTCACTTGGAGCATACTAGAAGCCACTTGAACACGGTGAAGATCAACAAGATTCATGCGAGAAAAGATTCGATCGCACGTTCCCAGCTAAGCCTGGACTTCAATAATAGTTTTAGAACATTTGAATGGCTTCCCGCCTAAATTGGTAAAATTGTTGCACAAACGTACAAATCTAGACTTAGGGTGAGTAGATTCCGTATTTGAACCGGCTGCCTGAGCATTCCTTACGATATCAAGAAGCTGCTGGGCAGACATAAATACTCCATCTTGGGGAGTAGCACGAGATTGACTGGCGCTAGGACGGCCAGGTCTAACAATTTCTCTTCCTTAAGAAAGAAGAAGGAAGAAGAAAAAAGGTTATTCACAAATTGAATATCAAACAATAATGATTGATAAAACAAGGTATCACAAAAGAAAATAAGATAGAAATGTTCGAAGACCCGAATAAAATCCAAAGGCATGACTCCTAATGTAACAACCCGCATTTTTTAAGATTGAGTATTTAAATATTTTATTTAAATATTTCATCGTTAGTCGGATTTTAGTCTGAAAAGCTACTTTTTGCAAACAGTCGAATTGGGACTCGAAACCTCTTCCATTGAAATCAAAATGCCATTTGCAACCTTTTTGAGTATAAGCTTCGATATGTTTGGAGTAAGTTGATTTTTGCCACTTTTTCACTTTGGGTTTGGGTTCAGCCTAATGTTCTAACTTAATACTCCACACTTAAACCCCCTCTTCATTCACTCCCTCTTCCTCTACTTTTCAGTTCTAAAGAGATTAATGGTGAGTGGAATGGGAAATTAAAACTCCAAACCCTAGTTTTCTTTAGCAAATCAAGCTCTAGCTCCAAACTAATAGAAGAAACTTTGGTAAGCCTCTCTTCTTCTTCTCCAACTCATTCTTTTATCAATTTCGTAAATTCCTAAACCTAACTTTGGGAATGTTCTTCTTTTGAGCATAGATTCAAGCTCATTTGGGTTGTGTTGAAGAGTGGTTGATTCTCTCTTTTGCTTTCAAGCTTCTTCTTCATTTATTTTTGTGAAAAGGTAAGACTTTTATCTCACATCTAAGCCTATTTTTATCTTCGATTGTTAGGTATGAATTCCCAACACTTATTCTTGTGCAATTGCTTTTGGTTTGGATTGATTTGGTGAATATTCCAATTTTTAGTGTTTTGGGTTCAATTCTTTAGGAATCATAGCTTTGATGTCTTGATCATGTTTTTGGTGATGAACCGAAGAGCTTCTACGGACAGGTAGTCGATGGCATAAATCCTTAGTGTCGTTGTTCGACCGATTGCAATTCGGAAGGGATTAGCATTCATTAGATAGGCATGGGAGTGCTGGCAACAGGGACCGGCCGACCGAGCTCTGTAGTCGGCCGACCGACTTGCTACCCGAGCACTTCCTGCCTTTGTTTTGGAAGTGCAGGTTACAGTCTCCGGCCAACCGAGCTCAGGGTCCGGTCGACCGACCTGCAACCGAGCACTTCCACCTTTGGTTCAGTCAACCGACTCAGGGAGTCCAGTTGACCAACCTCTCCTATTTGCCAATTTTGCCTATGTTGTCTATTTTGTTGAATTTTCAACTTTAATCATTCGTGTTGTTTCCCTTTTGTTATTATGATTTATTATAGACTTTGATGACATTTTCTTTGGGAATTTTCGAAATATCCATTTTGATGGATTTGATATCGATTTCGTTGGATTTTATTCACGTCTTCGTATGTAAATTTCGATGATTGATTGTTTTACAATCATTTTTGTGATTTGTCACTTTAAAAATATAAAGGTTTCTATACAAGTAGTAAATATCAAAATTCTTTCATCAAAACATTTCAACACTATTTCAATACAAAGCTCATTTATTAAAACCATTTTCCAATCTATTAGTATACACAAACCTTTACCTCACTCGTATGAGAAATCTAATTAAATGACTTAGTAAAACAAGTGGTATGAAACGTTTGCGTTTACTTCGTTGGTTAATTCTTGGACTTGTTCGATTGAATCTCTTGTGATAATTTTCTAGTGGAGATCTACAATTTCTTCGCAAAATATTTAAGTTAAGCTAGTGGTTGTGGCACATGAAGCTAGGCTCATATATTTACTAGCTTAGAGTAATTTACACTTTCTTGATGATCATTGAGGATCATTTTTGTGATTATGACTAGAAATATACTATGTTTCTTTGTCCACGTAGGGGACAATACCTCGTTTTATTGAGTTTCATCTCATTTTTATTATAGGCTAACGACCTATTTATTTCTTGGGGTTTCGACCCAATTTTTGTGGGCTAGCGGCCCACGTTTTTATGGAGTTCGGATCTTCGGGCGTACCATTGTACTACGTCGTTGTTTCGAATTTTACGAGTTCTGATTCTTCGGGCGTACCGTTGTACTACGTCGTTGTTCCGAACTATGCGTGTTTATGGTCCTCGGGCGTACCGTTGTACTACGTCATTGCACCGGCTCTATGGTTAGCGACCATGGGATAGCGTCCCGTTTTGTGATACACGTGTCGGTGAGTTTTCATGCTCCTGTTTTGTGATAGGCCTCCCCCTTTTTGTGATTGATCGTTTCTACGATCATTTTTGTGATTCCTGGATTTCTATTGATGAATTCTAGAATTTGAATTTTCACCTATTTGATGATTGTCATTTATATGCTGTCGATATTTGTGGTTTGGTGAATGAAATAAGGAGTATGACATTCCTTTTGATCTTTGAGAAGATTTTTGTGACATTGATTAATCTCTTATTGATTTTCAATTACATATTTATCACAGCTTGGCATTGTGATTATTATACGTTTAGGCATATCTCTTATTCTATACCATTTTATTTGATATTTATAGCTAGACAGATCCGTTTATTATTTCCTTGTTAAATAATACTCGGGTCAGACCGAGATGTTACAGGTGCTTCTGCTTAACTTCACTTCTAGGATTACCATCCTGACTTTTGCCTAGCTACATAGATTTGTAGTTTTTGGTTGTATACATTTGAGATATGGATTCATAGTTGTGTACTTGTTCTTTATCTAGCTCTTGTAACCATTCTTTTGTGATATTATGGTTCTTGTTTGACTACTACTCTGATGAACACTTTTATGTGTTATATATATTCATGTCTATTTCCGCCTTTGTGATATGAATTATCTGTGACCGATTTGTGTTATGTTTATTTCTATATTTGTTTCCGAAGACATTATAGCAACTGTGTGGTAGCTTTGAGTTTGTGTCGGTATGTCGGTTTTCCTCTTGAAAAGAATCCATGTTATATTTTGTCTGGCATATCGGTACTCGCACAAAGCGATTATACAGATGTCGCTCCTCAACAGCCTTATTCTCCATGCTATTCGACGGCATTACACCGTAGTGTCCTTGGCTAGCGTGGGTATAGAGGCGGGGCATCACAGCTTGGTATCAGAGCCAAACTTCGGAGCAATGTAGAATAATTTAACAAGGATCATCGTTCTAAGCCCTTCTTAGGAGTCGTGCCTTAGGATTTAATTCGAGTCTTCGTACCGATTCATCTTATTTTCTTTATGATTCCTTGTTTTATCTATCAAGATTGCTTGATATTCATTTGGTGACTAACATTTTTCTTCTTCTTTCTTTCTTTCTAAAGGTAGAGAAATGGTTAGACCTGGTCGTCCCAGCGCCGGTCAATCTAGTGCTACCCCCCAAGATGGAGTTTTTATGTCTGCCCAGCAGCTTCTTGATCTAGTAAGGAATGCTCAAGCAGCCGATTCTAATTCGGAACCGACTCATCCTAAGTCTGGATTTGCACGCTTGTGCAACGATTATACCAACTTGGGTGGGAAACCATTCAAGGGTTCTGAAACGATTATTGAAGTCCAGGCTTGGCTGAGATCATGCGATCGAATCTTTTCTCGCTTGAACCTCATTGATCTTCACCGAGTTCAGGTGGCTTCTAGTATGCTCCAAGAAAGAGCATTAGACTGGTACGAGCTTCTGATTTCTGAAATTATTGAAGCGGATCTTACTTGGGAGAAATTCCGAGAGCGCTTCAAGTTAAAATTCGTACCAGAAGCAGAGAAGGTGACTTTGGCTCGCCACTTTATTGACCTTGTTCAAGGTGAATCTTCTGTGACAGACTATGTCGCATCTTTCGAATCTCTTTCCAAATACGGGGTTGAATACATTAACAGCCCATTGAAGAAAAATCAGATATTTGTTTATGGCTTGAATAAGAGCCTCAAGAAGCCCTTATTTCTAAAGCTAGAAGTTTCTTATGATCAACTTATTGATATCGCTCTTCGTCTTGAAGAGGCAGATAGGGAGAGTGATGCCGATGTTGTGGGTGCCAAACCAAAACTCAACAACAACAACAACAAGAAAAGGCCTATTAACTTCAAAGGGTCTTATCCCAACTAAAAAGGGAAGCAAGAAATTCCTGCAGCAAAAGCTTACGCCTCAAGTGGTGGGCAATGCTACAATTGTGGTTCTAAGGACCATTATGAGAACAAGTGTCCGAAACCTCTCTTTTGTCGCTATTGAAAAAGTTCGGATCATTATTTATCTTCTTGTCCCAAACTTCAAGGTAGGAAGGTGGGAAAGCTTAATGTTGCTCAAGCCCCTGGCAACACATCTCGTGGTCAAGGTATTTCTCATTCTATCCTTGATGGCATTATTTTATTTCGTGATCAACCTATTCGAGTTTTTTTTGATATGGGTGCATCCCACTCTTTTATTTCAAAAGAACTTGTTGATACTTTTTCTTTGGATGTTTTGTGTTTAATGACTTCTTTGAGAATTATGAATCCGGTTGGTGGATCCGCAACAATCAGTTTACTATGTAAAGATGTCGAGATTATTTTGTGTGATTTTTCTTTCCGTGCCGACTTGCATGTTATGCGCTACTTAGGCTTTGGACGGATTTTGGGAATGGATTGGCTTAACCGCTATGAATCCCAAATCCTATGTCCTGAGCGGACTATTCATCTTCGACGTCCTCAATCTGTTAAGCAGATTTCTATTGATCTTAAAGATTCGGATTCCAGCTTGGTTGCATCTTTATATTCTTTTAGTCCTCGTGATGATGACAATGATGATGAGGAAAACGTCATTTCTTTTATTCACGTTGTTCGTGAATTTTCTCACATATTTGACCCGTTTTAGGATTCCCACCTAAGCGAGCAATTGAGTTCAGAATTAGTCTTACCCCTGGAGCTCAACCTACTACTCGTCTTCCTTATCGTTTGTCCAATAAAGAAAATGAGGAGACACGCATACAATTATCTGATTTGAAAACGAAGCAATTTATTCGCTCTAGTTACTCTCCTTGGGGAGCTTCGGCTATTTTTGTGGAGATATCCGATGGTACACTTAGGCTTTGCATTGACTGCCGCAAACTTAATGATCTTACTATCAAGAATAAATATCTTTTACCTCGGATTGATGATCTATTCGATCAACTTAGTGGTGCTAGAGTCTTTTCACAATTAGACTTAGCTACCAGATTTCATCAACTTCGTATTGCAGAGGATAGCATTCCTTTGACATCGTTCCGACTCGTTATGGATCTTATGAATGGCTTGTTATGCCATTTGGTTTGACGAATGCTCCGGCTTATTTCCTTGACCTTATGAATAGAGTTTTCAAAGATTTCCTCGATCGATTTGTTCTCATCTTTATTGATGATATTCTTGTGTATTCAAAAACCGAGGAGGAGCATGAAAAACATTTTTGGATTGTGTTGGAAACTCTTAGGAGCAATCAATTGAAAGCAAAATTTTCTAAATGCCATTTTTGGAAATCTCGTGTGAATTTTTTCGGTCATATTATTTTCGAATCCGGAATTTCCATGAATCCTTCGAAGATTGAAGCGATTCAAAATTGGAAGAGACCGGAGAGTGTGATGGAGATCCGTAGCAACCTTGGATTGGCAGGTTATTACCGCCGTTTCATAAAGGACTTTTCTAAAATTTCCGTGCCTCTTACTAGTTTGACAAAGAAAGGTGTTAAATAAATTTGGTCGAACAAATGTGAAGCTTCTTTTCAGAAATTAAAAGAGCTCCTTTCTGATGCTCTTATTCTTGTTATTCCCGAGGGGAATCAAGATTTCGTTGTTTATACCGATGCTAGTCGCATTGGTTTGGGTGTTCTTCTTATGCAAAGAGAACGTGTTATTGCTTGTGCTTCTAGGCAATTGAAGCCAGCAGAGACTAGATAAGCCACTCATGATTTAGAACTTGCGGCTATCGTTTTCGCCCTTCGTATTTGGCATCATTATCTTTTGGGAAATTTTTTTATTCTTTACACTGATCATAAATCCTTGAAGTATCTATTTTCTCAAAAGGAACTTAATTTGCGTCAACAACATTGGCTCGAATTTCTTGCAGCTTATGATCTTGATATTCTTTATACTCCCGGAAAGGGAAATCGTGTTGCCGATGCACTTAGTCGCAAGCAACAAGCGGTTGTTTCTAAGATGATACCTGAATGGAATGATCTCGGGGTTTTATCCACTTGTGAGATTCGAGATCGTATTTCCGATTTATGTTCATCTCTTGTTTTATGTAGCCTTGAGGCTCATCCTTCTCTTTTAGACCGCATTCTTGAAGCTCAAAAGATAGATCCCGAATTGGCCCTTCTTTGCCAAAGATTATGCGATAAAACTGATATTGAAGATTTGAAAGACTTTGATATCGATTCTCGTGGTGGCATTCGGAGATTTGGTAGACTTATCGTGCCAAATATTAGTGATCTTCGTAAAGATATTTTAAAAGATTCTCATCATTTTAAATTTATCATTCATCTCGATGGTAGTAAAATGTACGCGGATATGAAGCGGCTTTATTATTGGGAGGGAATGAAATCTGATATTGCTAACTTTGTTAAATGTTGCAAGACTTGCCAACTTGTCAAGGCCGAACATCAAAGGCCCGGTGGGTTATTGCAACCTTTAGACGTTCCAATTTGGAAGTGGGATCAAATTTCCATGGATTTTGTTGACAGCCTTCCCCGTTCTCGTTCGGGTCATGATAGCTTATGGGTTATAGTTGATAGACTTACTAAATCTGCCCATTTTATTCCCGTTCGGTCCAATTGAACCGTTCCTCTCTTGGCCAAACTTTTTATCAAAGAAATTGTTAAATTGCATGGAGTTCCTACTTCTATTGTTAATGATCGTGACCCATTGTTTACTAGTGGATTTTGGAAGAGTCTTCAAAAAGCTTTGGGAACAAAGCTTAATTTTAGCACCACTTATCATCCTCAGTCCGATGGACAAACCGAGCGTGTGAATCAAACTCTTGAAGATCTTCATCGTGCATGTGTTCTTGATTTTGGTGGAAGTTGGGAAGATCATATTTTTCTTGTTGAGTTTTCCTATAATAATAGCTTCCAATCTAGTATTGGTATGGCTCCTTCTGAGGCACTCTATGGAAGGCCATGCCGTTCTCCTTCTTGTTGGCTTGAGGCCGGTGAGAAGCTGGTTTTAGGTCCAGATTTGGTTCGTGATTCCACAAAAAAAATTGACCTTATTCTTCATAAGATGAAAGAAGCTCAAAGTAGGCAAAAATCCTATGCCGATAACCGGAGAAGGAAATTAGAATTTTCTGTGGGAGATCTTGTGTTTATCCGTGTTTCACCTATGAAAGGTGTTGTACGTTTCAGTCGATCAGAAAAGTTAGCACCTCGATATATTGGTCCATTTCCCATCACCGAACGTATTGGTTCCGCGGCTTATCGCCTTTTATTACCGGCTCAGTATTCTGCTATTCATGACGTGTTTCACATTTCTCTATTGCGGAAATGCCTTCGAGATTACGATTCTATTCTTGAGCCTGGTGGTGTGGAAGAAATTGAAGTTTCACCTAATTTAACCTTTGAGCAAAATCCTATTCGTATTATTGCTTCGGAAGTCAAACGACTTCGAAATAAAGATGTCCCGCTTCTGAAAGTTCAATGGTCCTCAAATCCTAAAGATTGCTCTTGGGAATCTAGAGAATTCATCGAGCGAACACATCCGGACTTACTTTCCCGTGCTCTTTAAGGTGAACTTTTTATTTCAAATTTCTTTTGTCTAGAATATGCTTTTGTGGTTGTTACTTTATATTTTCTTCTTAAATATTGTGAGGACGCAATTTCTTTAAGGAGGGGAGTCTGTAACAACCCGCATATTTTACGATCAAGTATTTAAATATTTTATTTAAAAATTTCATCGTTAGTCAAATTTTAGTCCGAATAGCTACTTTTTGCAAAAAGTCGAACTGGGACTCGAGTCCCCTTCCATTGAATTCAAAATGCCGTTTGTAACCTTTTTGAGTATAAGCTTCGATATGTTTGGAGTAAGTTGATTTTTGCCACTTTTTCACTTTGGGTTTGGGTTTGGGCTCAGCCCAATGTTCTAACTTAATACTCCACACTGAAACCCCCTCTTCATACACTCCCTCTTCCTCTACTTTTCAGTTCTAAAGAGATTAATGGTGAGTGGAAGGGGAAATTAAAACTCCAAACCCTAGTTTTCTTTGGCAAATCAAGCTCTAGCTCCAAACTAATAGAAGAAACTTTGGTAAGCCTCTCTTCTTCTTCTCCAACTCATTCTTTTATCAATTCAGAAATTCCTAAACCTAACTTTGGGAATGTTCTTCTTTTGAGCATAGATTCAAGCTCATTTGGGTTGTGTTGAAGAGTGGTTGATTCTCTCTTTTGCTTTCAAGCTTCTTCTTCATTTGTTTTTGTGAAAACGTGAGATTTTTATCTCACTTCTAAGCCTATATGTATCTTCGATTGTTAGGTATGAATTCCTAACACTTATTCTTATGCAGTTGCTTTTGGTTTGGATTGATTTGGTGAATATTCCAGTTTTTAGTGTTTTGGGTTCAATTCTTTAAGAATCATAGCTTTGATGTCTTGGACATGTTTTTGGTGATGAACCGAAGAGCTTCTATGGCCAGGTAGTCGATGGCGTACTCGACTGATTACAATTCGGAAGGGATTGAAATTCATTAGATAGGCATAGGAGCGCTAGCAACAGGGCCGACCGACCGAGCTCTGTAGCCGGCCGACCGACCTGCTACCCGAGCACTTCCTACCTCTGTTTTGGAAGTGCATGTTACAGGCTCCGGCCGACCGAGCTCAGGGTCCGATCGACCGACCTGCTACCCGAGCATTTCCACCTTTGGTTCAGTCAACCGACTCAGGGAGTCCGGTTAACCGACCTGCTCCTATTTGCCAATTTTGCCTATGTTGTCTATTTTGTTGAATTTCCAACTTTAATTGATTCGTGTTGTTTCCCTTTTTGTTGTTATCATTTATTATCGACTTTGATGACATTTTCTTTTGGAATTTTTGAAATATCCATTTTGATGGAATTGATATCGATTTCTTTGGATTGTATTCACGTCTTCGTATGTGAATTTCGGTGATTGATTGTTTTACGGTCATTTTTGTGATTTGTCACTTTAAAAATATAAAGGTTTATATACAAGTAGTAAATATCAAAACTCTTTCACCAAAATGATTTCAACACTATTTCAATACAAAGCTCATTTATTAAAACCATTTTCCAATCTATTAGTATATACAAACCTTTACCTCACTCGTATGAGAAATCTAATTAAACGACTTAGTAAAATAAATAGTATGAAACGTTTGCGTTTACTTCGTTGGTTAATTCTTTGACTTGTTCGATTGAATCTCTTATGACAATTTTCTAGTGGACATCTACAATTTGTTCGTAAATATTTAAGTTAAGCTAGTGGTTATGGGACATGAAGCTAAGCTCATATATTTACTAGCTTAGAGTAATTGACACTTTCTTGATGATCATTCAGGATCATTTTTGTGATTATGACTAGCAATATGCTATGTTTCTTTGTCCACGTAGGGGACAGTACCTCGTTTTATTGAGTTTCATCTCATTTTTATTATAGGTTAACGACCTATTTATTTCTTGGGGTTTTGACCTAATTTTTGTGGGCTAGCGACCCATGTTTTTATGGAGTTCGGATCTTCGGGCGTACCGTTGTACTAGTCGTTGTTCCGAATTTTACGAGTTCTGATTCTTCGGGCGTACCGTTGTACTACGTCGTTGTTCCGAACTATTCGAGTTTCTGGTTCCTCGGGCGTACCGTTGTACTACGTCGTTGCACCGGCTCTATGCTTAGCGACCATGGGATAGCATCCTGTTTTGTGATACACGTGTCGGTGAGTTTTCATGCTCCCATTTTGTGATAGCCCTCCCCCTTTTTGTGATTGATCGTTTCTACGATCATTTTTGTGATTCCTGGATTTCTATTGATGAATTCTAGAATTTGAATTTCACCAATTTTATGATTGGCATTTATATGCTGTCGATATTTGTGGTTTGATGAATGAAATAAGGAGTATGACATTCCTTTTGATCTTTGAGAAGATTTTTGTGATACTGATTAATCTCTTGTCGATTTTCAATTACATATTTATCACAGCTTGGCATTGTGATTATTATACGTTTAGGCGTATCTCTTATTCTATACCATTTCATCTGATATTTATAGTTAAACAGATTCGTTTATTATTTCCTTATTAAATAATACTCGGGTCAGACCGAAATGTTACAGGCGCTTCTGCTTAACTTCACTTCTAGGATTATCATCCTGACTTTTGGCTAGCAATATAGATTTGTATTTTTTGGTTGTATACATTTGAGATATAGACTCATAGTTGTGTACTTATTCTTTTATCTAGCTCTTGTAACCATTCTTTTATGATATTGTGGTTCTTGTTTGACCACTACTCTGATGAACACTTTTATGTGTTATATATATTCATGTCTATTTCCGCCTTTGTGATATGAATTATCTGTGACCGATTTGTGTTATATTTATTTCTATATTTGTTTCCGAAGACATTATAGCCACTGTGTAGCAGCTTTGAGTTTGTGTCGGTATGTCGGATTTCCTCTTGAAAAGAATGCAAGTTATATTTTATCAGGCATATCGGTACTAGCACAAAGCAATTATATAGATGGTCGCTCCTCAACAGCCTTATTTTCCATGCTATTCGACGGCATTATACCGTAGTTTCCTTGGCTAGCGTGGGTATGGAGGTGGGGTGTTACACGTAAGATGGACTTAGGACGATGATCCTTGCTAGATTATTCTACATTGTTTCGAAATTTGGCTCTGATACCAAGCTGTGACGCCCCACCTCTATACCCACACTAGCCAAGAACACTACGGTGTAATACCGTCAACTAGCATGGAGAATAAGGCTGATGAGGAGCGACCATCGGTGTAATTTCTTTGTGCGAGCACCGATATGTCAGATAGTACAACATGCATTTGGTTTCAGGTGGAAATCTGACACATCGATATAAACTCAAAGCTACTACACAATGGCTATATATATTCTTCGAAAACAAATATAGAAGTAAATATAACACAAATCAGTCACAGACATCCATATCACAAAGGCAGAAATAGATATGAATATATAACACATGAAAGTATACATCAGAGTAGTGGTCAAACAAAATCCACAATATCACAAAAGAATAGCTACAAGTGCTATTCGAAAGAATATAGATACAAAAATGATTCTATATCTCAAAGGTATACAACAAAAACTACTGATCTAAGTAGTTAGCCAAAGTCAGGATGATAACCTCGGATGTAAAGTCAAGAAGAAGCACCTGCAACATCTCAGTCTAACCCGGGTATTATTTAATAAGAAAATAATAAACGTATCAGTCTAGCTATAAAAATCAGATAAAATGATATAGAATAAGAGATATGACAAAACGAATAATAATCACAATGCTAAGCTGTGATAAATAAGTAATTGAAAATCAACAAGAGATTAATCAATATCGCAAGAATCTTCTCAAAGATCAAAAGGAATGTCATACCCTATATTTTCATTCACCAAAAGCGTGAATATTGACAATAATATCAATGCCAATCACAAAAGTTAATGACACACAAATTCACCATTGCACAAATATTGATAACACATATCAATGTAAATCATGAAAATCGGTGAAACACAAATTCTAGAAATCATCAATGAAAATCCAGAAATCATAAAAGGGGGGGCTATCACAAAACGGGAGCATGAAAACTCACAAACACGTGTATCACAAAATGGAACGCTATTCCATGGTTGCTAACCATTAATTTTGAGCCAAAGCTCCACGAAACGGCCCGTAGACCATGGGTCCTTACCCCACCAATTTGAGCCGAAGCTCCACAGAAAAGGGGTTTAGTCTCCCTCGTAGACAAAGAGACATCGCGTATTGCTAGTCTAAATCAAAAAATGATTATCATTGATCGATAAGTGTAAATTAGACTAAGCTAGTAAATATATGAGTTTAGCTTCATGTCCCATAACCACTAGCTTAACTTAAATATTTACGAACAAATTGTAAGTTTTCACTAGAAAATTGTCACAGGAAATTCAATCGAACAAGTCCAAGAATTAACCGACGAAGTAAATGCAAGCGTTTCATACCACCTGTTTTAGTAAATCGTTTAATTAGATTTCTCATACGAGTGAGGTAAAGGTTTGTATATATTGGAAAATGGTTTACGAAAAAAGCTTTGTAATAAAATAGTGTTGAATTCGTTTTTGATGAAAGGGTTTTGATATTTACTACTAGTATTGAAACCTTTATATTTTTAAAATGACAAATCATAAAATGATTGTAGAACAATCAATTACCAAAATTCACATACAAAGACATGAAATAATTCCAAAGAAATCGATAACAAATCCATCAAAATGGATATTTCCAAAAATCCCAAAAAAATGTCATCAAAGTCAATAATAGATGGTAACAACAAAAGAGAATCAACACTGATCGATTAAAGTTGGAAATTCAAGCTAAATAGGCAAATAGGCAAAAAAACAGTAGATTCAGACGTCTGAAATACAGATTCCGACGTCTGAATCTGGAAAATAAAATATTTGCCAGAACAGAATTCAGACGTCTGAAATACAGATTCAGACTTCTGAAATAGGCACTTTTTAGCCTATTTCCTTTCTGGTTAAAAACGAACCAATTTAGACGTCTGAAATCCGATTCAGACGTCTGAATCTGGGAATAAAAATCTTCCCAGAATAATATTCCGACGTCTGAATCTAACGTTTCAGACGTTTGAAACTGGGGTTCAGGGCATTCCCTGAACCTAGTCCAAAAAAAATGGCCGAAATAAATACCGGAAGCGATCGGACGAGCAACGACGACTAAGGATTTACGCCATGCGACAACCCAGCCTTAAAGGCTCTTCGATACGCCTCAAATATCAATATCCAAATATCCATAATAGGATTTTCATAGATTTTGATTTCAAAACACCAAAAATTGGAATATACGCCAAATCAATCCAGACCAAAATCAATTGCACAATAATAAGTGTTAGGAATTCATACCTAACAATCGAAGATAATTATAGACTAAGATGTGAGATAAAAATCTGATCTTTGAACCCAAAACAAATGAAGAAGAAGCTATAAAGCAAAGGCAAGGACAATCACTCTTCAATTCCAACCCAACAAGCTTGAATCTAAGCTAAAAAGAGAAACATTTCCTAAGTTAGGTTTAGGAATTTCTGAAATTCATAAGAGAATGAGTTGGAGAAGAAGAAGAGGAGGCTTACCAAACCTTCTTCTATTGATTTGGAGCTAGAACTTGATTTGTAGATGGAAACTAGGGCTTGGAGTTTTAATTTATCATTCCTCTCTCCATTGTTGCTAAAGCTTGAGTATTAGGAAATAGAAATGAAGTAATGAAGAGAAGTGGGGTCGAGCTAGGGTCTAATGGGCTGAAACAAAAAGACCAAAGACCTAAGTGAAAAAGTAGCAAAATTCCACTAAGTCCAAACATATCGAAGTTTATGCTCAAAAAGGTCGCAAACGTCAATTTGAACTCAATGGGGGTGGTCTCGAGTCGTAATTTGGCTGTTTGCAAAAAGTAGCCTTTCGGACACTAATCCGACTATGAAATATTTAAATAAAATATTTAAATACTCAATTGTAAAATATGCGGGTTGTTACAACCTGTAATGGAAAATCAAAAAGAAAACTGAAAACCAGGTATGAGAAAACCAAAAACCTGAGATCAATTCAACAACATCAACCTGAAGCATCTCAAACACCAACAACAAACTCAACCTGAGCAACATCAAGATCATCTCAACATGAATCAAAGTACAGATCAAAATCCAAAGCAAAAAAAGTAGATATAAATCAAAAATATGTTCCACATTAAATCAGATTTTCCAGATCAAATAAAAAAACAATGTCTCGGTTTTCTAGTTCAGGTGAGTAAACAAACTTTAAATTTATTTTAAACTTGATGCATGTGATGATTCTTAAATGTATGATATGAATATGCTTTGCATGGTTGTATAAAAGAGATTGAATGTATATACATAGATGATATACAGTTGTGCATGTCTTGTTCATCTCTGTTTCATGTTACAGATTTTTAAAATTTAGATCAAAATTCAATATCTCTTCATCTGTTTTTTGATAGATTCTGGTTTTCAAACAAGATATGTTTGTTTAAACTTAATCTAGGTTTTAAAAATATATTCAAGTATGAAAGGTTTGAATATCATCTTGATGCAGCTCAGAACAGAGAAGAAATGCAACCAAAATTTCTAACAAGGATGAGTCGTACACGACTCATAGAGAGGTTAAGTCGTACGCGACTTAGGAAGGCAGGGTTAAGTCGTTTCCGACTTAATGGTGCACGGGATAGCAAGTTTCGAGTTAACAACAATTTGAACCGCATAAAAGAGGCATCGGGTTTGAGTCGTGCGAGCTTGAGTCGTATACGGGATAATGGAACAGGGTTACGACTCAAGGGAAACTTGGAGTGTGCATACTTGATGAGTCGTACACGACTTAACAACGTATCCATAAGTCGTGACCGAGATAGCATCAAGAAGGAGAAGGATTCAACTGATGGGAGCTTGAGTCGAAGGAAGGATGTTGAGTCGCTGAAGTTATGAGTCGTGAGTCGTAGGTCGTTGCCGACCTAGTATGAGTCGTGAGTCGTTTGTTGTGATGAGTCGTGTACTGTTGTATGTTGTAAGTCGTATGTCGTGAGTTTTAAGTCGGTATGTAGTGGATCGTGTTGCATTTTAGGTCGTTACCGACCTATGGGTTGTGAGTGTTGTATTTTAGGTCGTTACCGACCTAGGGGTAATGTTGAGTCGGTCATGTATATGAAGTGTTGGGTCGCATACGACCTATGGTGAGTCGTCTTAAGGTCATATGATGATGTATGAAGGTCGTGCTTGTTAAGTCGGCCAGGGTTGAGTCGTTCTGGAGTTGAGCTGCCTTGTGTTGAGTCGGCCGCGACCTAAGTTAGGTCGTAAGTCGTCGCCGACCTAAGAGTCAGGTGAGGGTTTGTGTGTGTTGAGTTGTGAAAGCTATAAATAGCGCGTGTGTTGTACATTTTGAGGTTGTTGATTTTGGAATAAAATTCTCTTTTGTTAGCTTTGTGCTTTCATACCAATTGGTAGTTGAGTGTAATCTCCTATCTCCACTTACGTCATTCGAGTGCGCTCGAATCCACGTTTGTTGAAGCCGATTCACGGAATCTAGTGCGCTAGATCAACGTGCGAAGAATCGTAGATCTTTGAACACGGTATAGTGCGCTATCAACGTGTTTGAGATAGCTAGAGTTCGGTATCTTTGGATCAACGAACTTGGGCATTTTGGTATCTTCAACTCACCGATTGCTACATTTCATCGATTGAAGTTTTGTTTGATTAATCCGCTGCGTCATTATTGGTATCAGAGCCATACTTAGCCAATCATAGCTAAGTTTGATTCTTGGAGCCAAGTTTTTGAAGTTTGAAGTAGTTCATCGTGTTCATATTGAAGTTGCATCAAGTTTGGAGAGTTTGATCCATTTCATTTTGGATCGAGGAGTTGGATTTTGTTTGGATTTTGAATTGGTGATTTGCGCGCCAAAGTTTTGAAGGTTTTGGAGTGAGCCGAGGCAAGTCTTGACCGAGCCAAGCAAAGTTGTGAAGAGTCAAGGCCGAGACAAGCATTGCCGAGACAGTTGAGCCTAGATTGCCTTATCGTGTGAAATTTTGAAGTATTGTGTTCAACTTGTTGAAGTTTGTGAAAATTTTAACCATGCCACCAAGGAGAGCTAATCGTCATCAAAACGTTGAAGCTTTGTATCGTAGAGAAGAAGCCGAGCTTATGGAACAACGTATTAATGAAAAATTTGATGAAGGCATTGGTAAATTGGAGAGATTGATGAATGATTTGAATCAAAGGAGGAGATCACCAAACTCGAACCATGGAGGAAACCGAGTTTCGCCATTGGTTACGGAAGCGAGGAGGGTATCACCACATTTTTGTAGAGATAGAAGAGAAACATCAATTTCATCACGAAGAGATCATCATGACTATGCACATGAAGAAAGAAGAAGTCATCGAGAATTTGACCATGAAGTATATAGAGATGAAGAGAGACATAGTCAAAGAAGCATGCATGAGAGAAGGGATGATGTTAGTCGAGATCGATGTAGGCGTACTTTTGATTTTGTTGAAGAGGGTGATAGAGCAAGTATTCATTATCGAGATCGAGACCAAGTTCGAAATTCTTACCGTGATATGGAGGATGACCGTCGTTGGGAGTCGGGTATGAAAATGGAGATTCCGGAGTTTAAAGGCGGGATGGTTGCTGAGGAATTCTTAGATTGGTTGTCTAATGTGGAGGAAATCTTTGATTTCAAGGAGGTGCCGGAGAATCGAAGGGTGAAGTTAGTTGCTACTAGGTTGAGGGGGAGAGCTTTGGCGTGGTGGCAGCAAACTAAACTTACTCGAGAACGAATGGGGAAGTCAAAGATAGAATCTTGGGAGAAGATGAAAAAGTTGATGAGATCTACATTTTTGCCTTATAACTACCAATCACTTATGTACCAGAGGTTGCAGAATCTGAGGCAAGGGACAAAATCTGTTAGTGATTATGCTGATGAATTTTACCAACTCATCGCCAGGAATGATATCATGGAAACAGAAGAACAGCTAACTGCTAGATTCATTGGGGGCTTGAGAATGCAGATCCAAGATATGGTTAATATGTTTGATCCTAGATCAGTAGCAGAGGCACATCAGAAAGCGTTAGCTTGGGAGAAACAAGGAAGGCGTGGAGGTGGTGTGTTTACTAATTCCAATAATCAAGCAAGGGGTGTTGGCGGAAGTTCTAATGTTCCTAAACCTGTTACAAAGCCAGTGGTCAAGGAGGTTGAGAAGGCGAAGGCTAGTAGTGTTTTCAAATGTTATAATTGTCAGGAGTTGGGTCACAAAAGCAACGAATGTCCGAAGCCGAAGAAGAGAACCATGGTTGCAGAGGTTGAAGCAGATGATGGTGAGGAGGCAGAGTATTCAAATGTACCTTATGTTGAGGAGGAAGAAAAAGTGTCGGGTGATGAAGGATGTAATCTTATGATGAGGAGAAGTTGTTTGACACCAAAGCAAGAGGAGGATTGTAGTTGGCTGAGAAGCAATATTTTCCAATCGACATGTACTATTCTGGGAAAGGTCTGCAAGTTTGTTATTGATGCAGGGAGTTGTGATAATATTATTTCTACAGAGGCAGTTAGGAAGTTGAATTTGAAGACCGAGAAGCATCCTAAACCATACAAGCTAGCATGGTTAAGGAAAGGAGGTGAAGTGAAAGTGTGTCGAAGAGCTTGTGTGAATTTTTCAATCGGAAAGAAGTACAAAGATGAAATCTGGTGTGATGTCGTAGATATGGATGTTTGTCACTTATTGTTGGGCAGACCATGGCAGTTTGATAGAGCAGTTCAGCATGACGGTCGTGCCAACAGTTACAGTTTCATGTTCGAGGGTACTAAAATCACTTTAGTTCCTAAGAGACAGCAGCAGAAGGAGAGCAAGCTAGAAGAGATTGAAGAATTGAAAACTCTGTTGACTTTGAAGGAGTTTGTTAAAGAAGTGGAGGAAGAACCGGAAGTGTTTTTGTTGATTGGGAGAGAGAGTAGTGAAGAAGTTGAGATTCCCGAAGAAGCAAAGCCAGTTTTGGAAGAGTTTGAAGATGTCTTTCCAGAGGAGTTGCCAAAGGAGTTACCACCACTTAGAGACATTCAGCATCAGATTGATCTTGTTCCGGGGGCAGTGTTACCACATCGACCACATTATCGTATGAGTCCGAAGGAACATGAGGAATTGAGAAGGCAGGTGGAAGAGTTGCTTGAACAGGGTCGTATTCAGGAAAGTTTGAGTCCATGTGCTGTGCCAGCATTGTTGGTACCCAAGAAGGACGGAACTTGGAGGATGTGCACTGATAGTAGAGCTTTGAATAAGATCACTGTACGTTACAGATTTCCTATGCCAAGGTTGGATGATTTGTTGGATCAGTTGAGTGGGGCAACTATATTTTCAAAGATTGATTTGAAGAGTGGTTATCATCAAATTCGTATCAGACCTGGAGACGAATGGAAGACAGCTTTCAAAACTAGAGAGGGGTTGTACGAATGGTTGGTTATGCCATTTGGATTGTCAAATGCACCAAGTACATTCATGCGGGTGATGAATCAAATTTTTAGGCCATTCATTGGGAAGTTCGTCGTGGTTTATTTCGATGATATTCTGATTTATAGCAGGAGTACGGAGGAGCATGTTCTACATTTGAGGGAAGTGATGCTTATTCTTCGTGAAGAACAATTTTATGCTGCTACAAAGAAATGTGTGTTTATGACACCCAGTGTTTTATTCCTGGGTTATGTTGTTTCAGGGAAAGGTATTCAAGTTGACCAGAGTAAAGTTGAAGCAGTCAGGAATTGGCCACAGCCAAAGGCAATTACCGAAGTGAGAAGTTTTCATGGGCTAGCGTCATTCTACCGAAGGTTCATACCACACTTCAGTAGCGTGATGGCTCCAGTGACTGATTGCATGAAGGGTAAACAGTTTGTGTGGTCAGAGGAAGCGGGGGTTGCCTTTGAAAGGATCAAGGAATTGTTGACGTCTGCACCAATTCTTGTTCTACCTAATTTTCAGTTGTTGTTTGAATTGCATACTGATGCTTCGAAGGTTGGTATTGGAGGAGTTCTGAGCCAGAATGGGAAGCCAGTTGCTTATTTCAGCGAAAAGTTGTCAGGGGCAAAGATGAGATACAGTACATACGATGTTGAGTTTTATGCTGTTGTTCAGACGGTTAAGCATTGGAGACATTACTTATTTCAGAAGGAATTTGTTCTGTACACTGATCACGAAGCTTTGAAACATTTACAGGGGCAAGATAAGATTTCTGCGAGACATGCGTCGTGGATTGCTTATTTGCAGCAGTTTACTTTTGTCGTTAAACACAAATCAGGGGTGACGAATCGAGTAGCTGATGCTTTAAGTAGGAGGAGTCATTTGTTAACGACAATGAAGGTTGAAGTGACCGGGTTTGAAATGTTGCCAGAAATTATTGAAGAAGATCCTTACTTTGTGAAATATGTGGAGAAAGTGAAGGATGGGAGTACCGATGAATTCATGTTGGTTGATGGTTTTCTGTTTAAAGGGAATCGTTTATGCATACCGGACTGTAGTTTGAGGATGAAGATTGTGAAGGAATTACATGAAGAAGGGCATGTGGGCCGTGATCGTACTTTGCAGTTGATTTCGCAGTCTTACTTTTGGCCGTCGATGAGAAAAGAGGTTGAAAGGTTCGTGGAGCGATGTCATATTTGCCAAGTTTCAAAGGGGACAGCAACGAATGCAGGGTTGTATATGCCATTACCAGTACCATCTAAGCCATGGGTTGATATCAGCATGGATTTCGTTTTGGGTTTGCCGAGAACTCAAAGGGGAAATGATTCGATATTTGTTGTGGTGGACAGGTTTTCGAAGATGGCACATTTTGTTGCTTGCAAGAAGACAGCAGATGCAGTTCGAGTAGCGCAGTTATTTTTCAAGGAGATTTATCGACTTCATGGTTTACCAGAATCTATTGTTTCTGATCGAGATACTCGTTTTCTGAGTCACTTTTGGCTGAGTTTGTGGAAGATGGTGGGAACGAAACTGAAATTTAGTAGTGCTTATCATCCACAAACTGATGGACAGACAGAAGTTGTTAACAGGTCATTGGGGAATTTGTTGCGTTGTCTTGTACAGGATAATTTGAGAAGTTGGGACATGAAGCTATGCCAGGCAGAATTTGCTCATAATCATGCAGTAAATCGTAGCACAGGATTCAGTCCGTTTCAGATTGTTTATTCAAGTTTACCTAGGGGGCCGTTGGATTTAGCAGTTGTACCACAGTCAAAGAGAACAGTTAAACGAGCTGCTGATTTTGTTGATGAGCTGACTGAATGTCATAAAATCGTTCAGGAACGATTGGAGAAATCGAATGAGAAGTATAAGAAGTCTGCAGATTTGAAACGTCGAAATGTTGAATTTAAAGAAGGTGATTTGGTTTATGCCGTATTAACAAAGGATCGTTTTCCGGTGGGTGCTTATAACAAGTTGAAGGCACGAAAAATTGGTCCAATTGAAGTTTTGAAGAAAATCAATGAGAATGCTTATCGATTAAAGTTACCAGATGATGTTTATACTTCTGATGTTTTTAACGTCAAACATTTAATTCCATATCATGGAGGTGAGATGGTTGAGGAAGAATTTACAAATTCGAGGTCGAATTTTTCTCAACCAGGGGAGGATGATGCAGCTCAGAACAGAGAAGAAATGCAACCAAAATTTCTAACAAGGATGAGTCGTACACGACTCATAGAGAGGTTAAGTCGTACGCGACTTAGGAAGGCAGGGTTAAGTCGTTTCCGACTTAATGGTGCACGGGATAGCAAGTTTCGAGTTAACAACAATTTGAACCGCATAAAAGAGGCATCGGGTTTGAGTCGTGCGAGCTTGAGTCGTATACGGGATAATGGAACAGGGTTACGACTCAAGGGAAACTTGGAGTGTGCATACTTGATGAGTCGTACACGACTTAACAACGTATCCATAAGTCGTGACCGAGATAGCATCAAGAAGGAGAAGGATTCAACTGATGGGAGCTTGAGTCGAAGGAAGGATGTTGAGTCGCTGAAGTTATGAGTCGTGAGTCGTAGGTCGTTGCCGACCTAGTATGAGTCGTGAGTCGTTTGTTGTGATGAGTCGTGTACTGTTGTATGTTGTAAGTCGTATGTCGTGAGTTTTAAGTCGGTATGTAGTGGATCGTGTTGCATTTTAGGTCGTTACCGACCTATGGGTTGTGAGTGTTGTATTTTAGGTCGTTACCGACCTAGGGGTAATGTTGAGTCGGTCATGTATATGAAGTGTTGGGTCGCATACGACCTATGGTGAGTCGTCTTAAGGTCATATGATGATGTATGAAGGTCGTGCTTGTTAAGTCGGCCAGGGTTGAGTCGTTCTGGAGTTGAGCTGCCTTGTGTTGAGTCGGCCGCGACCTAAGTTAGGTCGTAAGTCGTCGCCGACCTAAGAGTCAGGTGAGGGTTTGTGTGTGTTGAGTTGTGAAAGCTATAAATAGCGCGTGTGTTGTACATTTTGAGGTTGTTGATTTTGGAATAAAATTCTCTTTTGTTAGCTTTGTGCTTTCATACCAATTGGTAGTTGAGTGTAATCTCCTATCTCCACTTACGTCATTCGAGTGCGCTCGAATCCACGTTTGTTGAAGCCGATTCACGGAATCTAGTGCGCTAGATCAACGTGCGAAGAATCGTAGATCTTTGAACACGGTATAGTGCGCTATCAACGTGTTTGAGATAGCTAGAGTTCGGTATCTTTGGATCAACGAACTTGGGCATTTTGGTATCTTCAACTCACCGATTGCTACATTTCATCGATTGAAGTTTTGTTTGATTAATCCGCTGCGTCACATCTGGAAATGGAAATGACGGTAAGAACTTTGAAAATATGTTAAAATTCAAATACTACAATCCTTTAACTTTCTTATATAATCTAATCACCATCTAATATCATGATTTTAAAAGTGAAAACATGATTTCTAGTTTGGTTTCGAGTGAGCAAATCGAGAATGATCAGAAAGTGGGTTTTGGGCTATTTCTCGTGGTCGGAGGTCTTGGGGTGGTCGTGGTCTTTGTTGGAGATAAAGGAAAACTTGGTGGTCTCGTGGAAAATGTCGGGTGGTTTTAGTACCCAATGTGGCGGCAACAATTGGTCGGAGTAGGGTTTAGGCCCTAAGTTTGGTTATGGTCTGAAACTGGGTTGCTACGCCGTCTCTGGGGCATCGAGGATCATCAAACCAGGGGGAGAGGTTGAGTGGATGGCCGAAGAGGGTGTAGCCGAAGTTTCAGGAATGCTGGTGGTTAGCGTCATCGAGTCGAGAGGGTCTTCAGGCGATGGGTAGTTTCAGGTCTAAGCAGAATAGCTCGATTTCGATCTAGGGTTCGCGACAAAGATTTGGTGCTCGGTATTGTAAGTTGTGGTGATCATCGATGGGGTGAAGGTGTCGGCGGTGGTCAGAGCCCCGGCAATCGATGGTGCATGTGCACGGCGAGGCTGGTCGTGTCAGTGGGTTTAAGTAGTGGGTTGGCTCGAAGGGAAACTTGGGGAAAGGAAAAATTTACTCGGGTTCGTATTCGAGCAGGAACGTGAGTGTTTTATCTTACAAGTTTAAATTTTAAACTAAGTTTAAAAAAAAGAGAAGGGGAGTGTCTCGTGTCAAGGCTCAAGTGTTATTCTGGTTGGATTCGAAGTAAAATTTAAAAAGTTTTTAAGTTTAAATATAAACAAGTTTTTAAATTTAAAATGAATCTAGTTTTGAATAATTTTCTTAAAATTTATTTCTTTATATAATAAATGTCTTAAATAATTGTTTTAAGAAAGTTATATAATTTGTTTAACCTAAATTTGTTAAGTTAAAGTTATTGTGAAACTTAATTTTGAGATGTAATTGAGTAGTTAATTAAAAAGTAAAATGTTTTAAATTCATTTATTAATGATAATTAAGTCATTAATAATGGTAATAAATTATCTTAAGTTAATAAAGGTTTTTAATGATTAATGAGCAATTAAATTAATAAAGTAAATAAAGAGTAATTAATCAATTTAATTAATTAATGATTGAAGACTAATTAATTTGTAATTAAGGGTTATTTCATTAATTGATAATTAAGGTTTATTAATTGAAAATTAAGGGTAATTAATTAATGATTAAAGGTTGATTAATCAAGTGATTAAAGAATAATGAATTAAAGGATAGTTATTCATGTGATTAATTAATCAAGGTAATTAATTTAAGGACGATTAATTAATTTAAAAGTTAATTAAATAAGGAAAGTGATTAAGTAATGGTTTATTAATTACGGATCAATTAATAAATATAATTAATTGAGGATAATTAATTAAAGAACAATTAAATGGTTAAAGGTTAATTTGGAATGATTAAAAGTTGATTAATTTACTAATTGAGATTGATTAATTAACTAATTTATTATGATTAAAGATAATTAATTAAAATGGTTTGTAATTAATTAACATTAATTAACTAGGAATAGTTATTTATTCATAAGTAATCAATCTGGTTTAAATTAATTAGGTGATTAATTGATCTTACTTATGGATTTTTGGACTGTATGGAATGCTTTGAATTGTTGATATCCCTGATGTGTGTTGTTTTGTGATATGATTGAGCTGTGAACTGTGATTTATTTATCTGTGATTAATTTACATATTTATCTATGAATATGTGAATTAAGATAAGCGTTATTGTACTATACCGCTCATTGATATTGTTGTGTTTGAAATGATGATGGTTATGATATGTTATTGTTGTGTGTAAAACCCCTGGGCTACACCACACACAAAAATTTGGATTTCATGAGAAATCGGTTAAGTCACAAATATTTTGAATGCAATATTATTTTATTCAAAATTGTTTTAAAAGGTAAATTTTGAATCCAAAATGGTTTGGAAATGGAGTTGGGTGGAATATGAAAAGGTTTTGAAAAAGAAGTTTTGAAATAAAAATTTAGTTTGAATATAATATATCTTGTTTAAGTTTTGAATTTATTTTGGAAACTATGGTTTCAACGGGTATACAAGTTATATTATATATATATATATATATAT
The DNA here is from genome assembly GCA_030765085.1 of Allium cepa. Lineage (NCBI taxonomy): Eukaryota > Viridiplantae > Streptophyta > Magnoliopsida > Asparagales > Amaryllidaceae > Allium > Allium cepa. The sequence goes on along the minus strand of CM060945.1, from coordinate 599,938,576 downwards.
GAATTTTAAACCATTTTGAAGTAAATTAAATAAACTACTTTGTGAATTTAAATTTAATTCATACAGAACTTGCCGAGAATACGGCAGTTTGCTGATTTTCCAACTTATACTTTGCAAGGCTATAACTTAAGTTATTTTAATCGGATTTTCCCAAAATGAAAAGCATTTGTTTTCAAATGACAAAGCTTTCATATTAAGAAAGAATTTCCAGTTTTGTTGAAAGGATTTCAAGTTTGAAATGGAATTTTTTTGAAAGCTATGGATGAATCTTTATTAAAGATTGGTGAACTTTGTTTTAAAATTGAAGAGGATCTCCAAGGGTGAATGTAACAGCCTGCCTTTTCGTACGTTTACGCAGACACACATGTCGACTCAAACCATATAGAATGGCGGATTGTTATTGGGTGAATAAGAAAAACAGTGAAATAAAGAAAACAAACAGAATCTCACAGCGGAATGATAAAATATAATAATCAAATAACAGTTCATGAAACTGTTTTACAAAACATTTGATTATACTTATACAACACAGAATAAGAGTTACACATACCAAAGAATAATAAATAAAAATGCAGTGGAACAATATAGTAAATAACTGTAATGCAATCTTCGTCTTCATCCTCCAGAAGTAAGGTCTTCAAACCCTAAAATGATCAGGCTGACCCGAGTGAATTGAAAGGATAAAACAATCGAGTCAGAACTAAAAGATCTTATGTAAGTTAAATCACCTATAAATACTATGAGTGGAACGGTGTTAGAGATGTTTACGGGATTTGACATCTCCTATCCAACACCTAAGTGAGTGTAGTAACTTAAGAGATGCTCAGGATCCACATCTCCTAAGGATTCATTAAACTATCTACTATGTAGTAATATATGCTATTATAATAGTGTCTAAAGTAAAATAAACTTACTTTAAAATAGCGTTAAGGCTTTACATTTTCCACCTTAACACATACATAGTCCCAGTAGTCTATCCAGTATCATGGTCCCTCCTGATCGGGAAGCCACCAGAGGATACTTCACAGGTTACGACACAAAACCAAAATCGTACAAGGCGTGCCAGGTTAGGTGACACGGCACAACGAGGCAATGCCAGGATAGATATACCAATTACGCATTTGGACTGGTGGTGACGTGCAGCAGCCACTACCGGCCAATCGAGCCACACTCCCAAATCAAAGGTGCGCACCATATCAATCACAAAGTAATGGAATGGAATACGAAGAAGTGTGTCCGATAAGAGTAGCCCTCACTGGCCCGGAATCACTCCTGTTTTAGCCACCTTATGCCAACTCACGGGAGTCGAGTCCACGTACATACCTCAATAGAACGGCGCCACCATCCTACTTCATTCTGGAAACTCCACTGCATACACGATTGTAAAAATGGTTTTCGGAGTTAGCAGAGAGTATGACAAATTCTGATCCTCGTCTCTTTAATAACCAAACGTTATTTTAACACCATGGACATTTCAAAATAGTTTACACTTCAAACCAAAATATCATTTCCCTTTCAAATATATATTCACTTCCAAAATCATAGTACTTTCAAAGTTATAATACTTCCAAAACCAAAATAGTTTGAGGCCATAATACTTGGAAAACCATATTACTTTGAAATCATAATCCATTGGAAGTCATAATTTTAAAATACTTTATAAAATAAAACGGTTTCCTCAAATCTCACAAATCGATTCCAAATCAACTTGAATTTAAATTCAAATTTAATCAGATCTCAAATCATTAATTTCAACTTAGTTTCTAAATAAACTGTAACGACCTTGGATTCTGGCCCTATTATTTTAATAAATATTTAATCTAATTAAATAAAAAATAAACTGATTATTTCAAAATGAATAAGATTTTGGAAATATTTGCCATTTGTTTATATAAATTTGTATTTTGAAAAGGAAATTTGATTTTGGAAATTTAAAAATAAAATCTCTTAATAATATTTATCTTATACAATTGAGTTAAAATGCTTTACCCTTATTTACATTTGGTATAAAAATACATATCGATAATAATGTTTGAAATAAAGTCAAATTCTATCAATATAAATATAAGTATAAAATATAAGTAAACCATAAGAATATAATTCAAATATTGATAGTTAAAATATAAAATATAAATGTAAATAAGTAAGCATATGAATATAATTTAAATGTTGATGGCTAAAATATAAAATAAAAATGAAAATAAAAGCCAAATGAATAAGTTTGTAAACAAAGTAAAAAAATGAGCACTAAGTAGAAAATGAAATCAGACACAAACATATGTATATAAATTACTCAAGCAAGAAGACAAATGTTATTATACATAATATCTTCATTTACAAGCCAAACATCTTTAAAACAAAATATCTTCATCTACAAGACCAAAGTCTACTTGAAAATGAATATTTATAAAAATCAGTCAAGGCATAAAAAGTAAAACCTGACAAATGTGTATATTGAAGTTCATCTAGAAGTTAATAAAACAAACGTCTCAAGAAAACAAATTATCTTCATTTACAAGCCAACTCTACCTACAAGTGAATACACACATACAAAATATCTTTATACATAGTAAAACATAATTATAGTATGTAAAAACAATAGAAAACCTTAGCATTTAATTGCTATCATCTCAGCCCAATTTTAGTCACTTCAAAAGTTTTACAAATCTTTATATTTCAGCAATAAAATCTGATCAAGATAAAACAAATTGAAGAAAACAACTAAACTAGATAACACCTTCCCATATTACAACTGTTTTCTCTTATAAATATATTTGTAGGCATCTTACTGTTCCAAATTCGTTCAGTAACAACTGAAGTAAACCAGAGAAAACCAAAACAAGAAAAAGGAAGTAAACTCAAATTTAATTCAAACTAAAATCAGACAAAAACTAAAAACAGATTCAAAGGCAGTTTCAAATCTTCACATTGTCAAAGGAAAACAAGAAATGTTCTTTGTTCAGCAATCTGGCAGGTGAGTAAACATATTTTTTAAAAGCTTTATGTTTGATTAAAAACAGTTCAAGATTTCTTTGATGATCTGGTTGTATATGTTTCAGTTTGCATATGATTTTGTGATGCTCTGTGCTACCCTGTAATTGATATATGGTGCATATTTGCTTTTAAACTTAAATTATTCTCATCAGAATATTGTTAAGCTTAATTTTTCAATCAATCAAGATGATTATCAAACAAGATTTTTCAAAACTAATTAGTATGTTAGTGAATTATTCCTAATGGAAACTTTGATTACAGAAAATCAAATACTACTTTGATGAATTCGATTGTCATAAAAAGTTAATTCAAGTTTATAGTTTGAATCCTTACTGCAAAAACATGATTTTTAAAACAAAAACGAAGATTTTTAGCTTTGAATTATAAGAGCAGTTTGTATTTGAATAAAAACTACATTTTCACAAATTCCAGACAATCAATCGATTTAAAACATTGAAACTTGAATTGAAGCAAGTGTAAACGACTGTGATCTCAAGAAAAATATGCAATAATTTTTCTATTGCGTGAAATTAGGGTACGAGGTCATATTAGGGTTTTAGTTGGAGTTTTGTTCATGTCTGTTATGTGTCGAGTTCGTCATCAATACGCGATCGAGTTGCACAAATTTCTGGTGGAGGGTTGCTTGGTGGGTTGTCGTAGTGTGGCCGAAGTTCGAGCGCCTCCGGTGGTCAGCGCGGCGGTGACGAGGTGATTTAGTCAGTGGTGATGTTTGCAGTTTTTCGTTCGAACTCCTATATTTCAAATTCGAATCTTTCCAGGAAATTCGAATTTTGATTTCGAGATTAGGGACGATTTGCGGTTTGCTATTGATGTTGGTGTTCACCAGAGAAGAGTCGCGTTGCCATGCACGTGTACGGCGAAGCGTTTGGTGTCAGTGTCGATATGGGTGTGTGTCTCAAGTCGTGCTAGAGTTTTGAGGTAGGTTGCTTTGGGGTTTTAATCGAGTGTCTGAGTATGAACCTGATAGTATAACTTAAGTTAAAACTAACTATTGGAAACAAAATTAAAAAAAGGGAAGAAGGAAAAGATACGTGGGTGAGTGTCTTGGGTGGAAAGCTGGAGCCACTCGAAGTATTACTCGAGTTGAACGAGGAGATTCTCGGGTTTGTTTCAAGCTACAACATTATGTTATAAAAAATAAAGTTAAGCACTTTTTTTAATCAGTTTTAAGCACTGTAAATTTTAAATAGGTGTTTAACAATTGAAGTTAAAACTTTAACGCAAGATTGAATTATTTGAGTTGATGCTTAACCATGTTTTAACACTTAGTTAATATTTTAATTAAGTAATTAATATAAGATAAGTATAAAATTTATTAACATATAATTTTGTAATTAGTAATAAATTGATTTCAAAAGTCAAAGAAGATTCCTTTTAAAAATGTTAATTAAGTTGAGTAATTAATATCAGTTAACTAGTTTTGAAAAGCGATTAAGAATAATTATTTTATAATTAGAGATTAATTAATGATAATGTGATAAATAAATTTATAATTAACTACTTAAGATAATTAATGAAATGATTAGTAGTTAAGTAATTAAGTAATTTAGTTACGAATTTGTGATGATCGCGACTTTTCGACGCTCGAAAACCGACATCAATAAGTCCACTGTATCAACCGCGGAGCAATCGGAGGCCAGAAAACCGTACCATTAGGGTTAAAGAAGACGAAAAGATAGAAGAAGAGAGAAAGAAAAAGAAAACAACAGAAAGAAGCAACAGAACAATATCAGAATCTCACAATCGCAGCGGAACAACATATAATAAATAAATGAATAATCTTTAAACGAAGAACTATATCAGTTATTACATTACATTTCATCATCAGAGTGTACAACAACAAACAACAACAAACAGCGGAAAAGAAATACTATACACTAGTAATGCGCCATGCCATCCAGCTTGCCTCTAGCGACTCCTGAATTCCAGAATATCCTGATAAACCCGACTCTAGACTGCCCGTGTGGAAATGGGTGGGTACCCAGAGTTTAGGAAGGAAAACAATAAACTCCGAGTCAGTCATGTGACTGGTGTGAGAACTAAAACAGTTTAATTTTTTTTAAACAAAGTAGAGGATAATTTTAAAATAGATTCACAATGCTTTTAAAAATGAGACTACCATAAGGCCTCCTGCACACACACACAATGCTAACGTAGAGTCGGAGGATATTTCTCCTTATGATAGTCAAAGATGCTTGATACGCATTAAAACGAAACATTTGATATTATTACTAGTGCATAGTGTAGGAAAAATTATTTCGAAAGTAAAGATATAAATCTTAGTCAACATACGACCATTATCGTATGCCTACTATAGCTACCATGTTCAATAGCAGGTTACCGCCACATTCCATGGCAGGTTATACAACTAAAACCGTACAAGATCGTATTGTTTCTTTGGATTTCCAACAAATGGTCAGGCCAAGGAACTTCCCATTGCCACATAGGTACGTCTCTGGAAAGATGACCCGAGAACCAAACCGGATCTCTGCCAACACAAGGCCGAGTTACCCCTAACTGGGTAACTACTGACACGAATATGTCATCCCCCGATCGTAACCGATCTATCCGAGGATCCTCAATTTCCAACAACCACAAAGCGATAAATTTGCAGCAACAACATAGGTTAAGTATATGGGCTCCATACTATGATACCACCTCTATCCAGAAGGAATGAAATACACTAAAAGGGCGCTAACCCCTAATAACCTTGCCGCATCCTTCCTGTTTTGACCATTTCCGGGGTGTGAGGTCCGACGAAGTCTCGTCCAAAAAGCCACGATTTATACGAAAGCTGTGCTTTGGGTCAACAAATGATCAAAGTAATGATCACCAAGATAAATGATCAAACAAATGATCATATCACAAATGATCATCCCACAGCAACACTCAGCATGCCACACTACCAAATTGGGAGTATATCACTAATAACCTTCAACTACATAACCTCTGAGCTCGTACGTCTCAGAGAAGGGTGTTTAGCTAAGAGAATAAATTCTCCGCCACCAACAGAAATATATTTGAAAGAAATCAGCTTTATATCTCAACTTGTAATGTCAGACATACAATACATACAAGTCTGTTCCGGGCTCAAACAGAACCGAAGGCACTTACAAAGAAGTCCTTGCATTCCGGATAATATCTAATCACGTCCAGACTTCCCGTCACTAAGGGTGATAAAACCTCTATATCGGAGATCAGCCGATGCAGAGTAACTCAACGGTAATCCTTCCGTTTTCAAAAATATCCGGTCTTCAACACCGGTCATCAAATGCAATCCATTACGACGTATCACATATTCGGAATGGGTTATACAACCCCAAGGTCCTATCCCGGCTAACCCGAATAGTGAGCACTTATTCAAAAATAAGTGTGGCATTCAAATTCAAGCAATCACAACAAATACCTATTTAAAGGTAAATATTGATAGTCGGTTATTTAACTATCAACAGGCGTGTTCAACATCACCAAATTCCAAATAATTTCCCAAATTATTTACTTTCCAAAATATCTTTACAAGATATATATATATATTTTCCACACTTCAACATTTGAAAACAAATTTTCAAATCACTTTTCACCTTTACCACTTTTGAAAACAAATTTCAAATCATTTCCCTATATGGGATTACTTTCATTTCAACATGGTTCATTTAAACCAATTAAATAAATCCTTAACGACTTACTTTATATTTACGTTCCAAATCCGTAAATTAATTCCCACACTTCAAAAATAAATCAACGTTTATTTTTAAACAAATTCCCCTTTTCATTTATAAATTCCATAGTGAATTTACAATTCCAAAATATCTACGAATATACAATTTCCAAATTGATTTCTAATATTAATTTTCCATTATCTTTAAAAGATAAAATCTCAAAATATTCACTTCATATTGGAAAACACTTCCATACTTATTTAATAATAAGTAATTCACAAATCCATTTATTTTCAACACTTGGAAAACATTCAATATACTTAAATCGAAATTTAGTATATATTTCATTCTTTAAGGAAAACATTCACTTAAACACATTTATTTGGGCCAAAACGAATGTTGCGTAAAACGTCGTTATGACAACCCAAAATCACTAGTATAAGGATTCGAAATTTAGATAGATATATAATTCCCAATACTATATAAAACCTTTCCTTTAGGAAACCATTTACTATAACAACAGTGTTATAGTCCACCATTTCCTTATTCCTCGAAAACGTCTACTTCAACAATAAATGTTGAAATCTATGGTTTCGATAGTTAATCCATTTTAAAACATCTTTAAAACAATTAACTTCATTTGATAACATTCATTTTCCAAAACATATCCATTTTGTTTAATAATATATTCACTGTCCAAAATTGTGAATATACTTCCTTTAATAAGCTATAATAATTAACTTATCAAAATAAGTCATTTTCGGATTTATAACCAATGTTTATAAATTCCATTTCTATATTTTAGAACAACTTCGTTTTATAAATCTCCTTTATTAACCAATTCTATTTATATTCCATTTACATGTCGAAATCCGGTTTATAAGTAAATTACTTATAATTCATTTATTCACCAATCCATTCTTTTATATCAACAATAATTTATAAATCAAAAATTGTTATTTACTTATGAATCTAGGTTCAACTTTATTTTAACACTTATAAAAGCTCGTTTTATAATTTCTATATTTTAATTTATAAACATCAATTTTTATACAACTTTTATTTAAATTGTTTATAATAATTCAAAAATCCCAGTTTAAACTATTTTATAACTTATCAACTACTTATTTCAAAAATCACATTTCAGTTATATTTCGCAAAAATCATAATTTTAAAATATTAAAATTTTAACGTTTATTTTATTTAAGATGAATCGATTCAAAATTTGAACAAAACGTATAATTTCAAAAATCACTTTAAAAGTCCACTTAAAATAAAAATCGTTTTTTTTAAACTTTAAAAATGGATCCAATGATGCAACAACACCAAATAGTCAATCACGACATCCAAATATCATATATCAATATGATAAACAACAAATATCACAATATCTGTAAATAAATCAATATAGTTGAGGAATCCAGTTGGATCCCTCCAACCTGTTTCCCTACATCCAAAGATGTTAGCACAATACCAATTCCATTCCAGTATGGAATTATCGCGGTATATGGGATTCATAAAAATATTATCCGCTTAATAGACGGCGCAATAGGGTCTCATCGGCTATATAATGCGGGAAATCAACTATAAGTAAATAATTAATACCAATTTCACTGTTTATGAAATATTCGCGGAATATGTTTTTAATAAATAACCTCCGCTTACTAACGGCATATAATGTCTATTTTAACAATCAATACATACTCATCATTCAAACATGCATTCAAAAAATTTAAATATAGCTATTTAAAATTAAAATCGAAACCGATTCGATTGAGTGAGAAGTTCTCACCTTGATTTTAATTTCGTTTTCAGCTTTTATTTCGAATAAAATTAAACGGACGTTTAATTTTACCCGAAATTTTCGCTAGCTCCAAACATCTCCAATCCATTTCCATAGCGAAGTGCTCGTCCATATGATTCCAACGCAACTGGTTTTGCGCGTTTTCGACCTCGTATGAAAAAGATATGACTTTACAAAGTTTACACAATTTAAATACAATAAATTTCAACTTTTATTTTAATTTTAAAACCCACATCTCACATCTGCCGTCCATCTCGTGCTTGCAAATCTTGGCCGCTCCACTTCTCTTCTCCCTCACGCGTTCGCCACAGGTAAGAACTTGTGTGCTTGAACCAATAGCCGTGCTTTTAGGGTAACGTGCCGCACCATCATCGACGACCTATACATCGATCAGCTGCCACCATTTTGACCGCCATCACAAGCACTATACTCGGCTAAAGCAGGTTGGAGCTCGGCCTCCCCCTTACCCCAAAGAACGTTCATGACTGCAGCCCATACACGGCTATTTTGACAATGATCCGTAACTCCGTTTTCGATCACAGCCGTTGAAAACAAAGATCTCATCGCCCTCTTCGATGTTGTAGTTGGAAGTTTTTCTTGATTGTTCATGGATCGAGAGATAATTGAGGAAGAAGGTGACGATTTTCTGGCCATTGAATAGATAAGTGGTGGCTACTGTAAAGGGGCTAGGGTTTTGAGCAATGAAGATAAAGGGGGGTCCTTATATAGAAAATAAACGAACACTATTCATTCCGGATTTTTTCGAACTCCGATTTACGCGCGGTGACCAGCGTTTCTAGGGTTTACCCCGTGTTCCGGACACAATGGATCAGATTTCGAAAGCTAATTCAATCATCTGTGCGAGTTATGGCAATAAATGTTCGATTTAAAATTAAATCGGTAAATCAAATTTCTAGGCGTTTTAGCTTGCCTCGGACAAACGGTAAATCCGATTGACATGAAATTTGAAACCATACAATAATATAACATTACGGATCCGATGAAACTAGTTTCGTCGAAATCCGAGACTGTTTGAAAAATGGCTCGCCAAATAAATATTAAAACAATTTCGATGCGTTTCGAGCTGCCACGTTCAAACGAAAACTCCAATTGACACAGAAATTGAAATCCGATAATAAAAACTATTACGGATCAAATGAAACTAGTTTCGTCCAATTCTGAGACTGTTCGAAAAATGGCTAATTTCACTAGTTGATTTAAATATTAAAATATTCAATTTTCACAAATTACTTTTAATTTAATTTTAAAAGTTCTAAAATATCGTTCTAACTCCAATATGATAAAATAAAATTTTACAAATTATTTTCAATCATATTTAACTCGATTTTCAATTATTTCAGAAATTTGAACTATTAAATAATCGATTTAATTATCCAATTAAATCCAATATTCAAAAATATATTATTCGACTTATAAATTCCACTTATTAATAATTAAAATTAATTAAATATTAAAATTTTAATTAATAGAAATTCTGGGCCGTTACAGACTTCCCCCTTTAAGAGAATTTCATCCTCGAAATTACCAAGTAAGAAAATTTACAGAATCCATTAACTTTCCATAACAAATCGTTCAAATTAGATTTTACAAATCTCTTAAGTGTTTAACTTTCTCAAAATTCATAGTTAAACTTCTAACAAAATCGTTACTAAGTTTCCAAATCATACTTAGTTTTCAAAATTTTCCCAATTTTCTTAAAAATATTCTAACGCCTTAAATTTTCGGAAAATTCGCCATAGTCTCCTTTGCGTGGCTCGATCCGGAAAAAAAATGACAGTATATATATCACAAATATACATCTCATCTAGTGATGAGGCATCCCGCAGCGAAAAAAGTGTAAAAGTACGGTATGTAATCCGAGATATGTACCTTATTTATTATTAGCGAGCGTATACAGCTAATATAGCGCGAAAGCGAGCTCCAAATGTGAAGCAAGCGCAATCCGCACCTACTAAACACTCAACAACAACATGAGAAACATGCATATATGAAAATAATATCAATATACATCATATATCACTACAACAACTACATATGCCAATATAGCAAATGCAACAAAACAACAAATGCAACCACCAAAAACAATACAAATTCACTTCTCATTAATATTCATTGAATTGGTTTTCCAATTGATTCATTAACATTGGGATTTTACAAACGTTCATTCATTCAATTTCAATTAGTTTACATTCACTAATTTATTCACATTAATTCGCCTTCAATCCAAATCAAATCCAATTCTACTCAAATTTATTTACTTCCAATTTGGATTAAATCACATAACTTTTAATTTCGCTAATTCAATTTCATTAACACTTAATGAATTATATACAATCAACTAACATTCGCATGACAACCAATGTATACTCAACATAACCAAATTATTTAATTTACATTCAATTTGGTCCAACACTTGTAATTCCAATTGGTTTGATATTCTACTGACTTTCATTCAATTTATTCAATTTCTCAACTTCATTAGCTTTAATGAACTTACACTTACATTCATTATTCCATTTAAACATTATTTGGTTTTACTTAACTTAAATTCCTACTTATAAATCCAATTCAGATTCCAATTTCTAAAGTAAATTTTATTTAACTTTAAATTCATTTTTATTTACAACCCATATTCATAAATATATTCATATAGTTTCACTTCTTATATATATACACAATTGTAAATCACATTAATTATAATTTCATACTTATAATTCTTTTGCTTATACAATTATTCTTTTGCAGCTGTGGTTTTTATTCAACTTATTCAACAACCAAACATCAATTATATACTTTAATAATTATGAAAAATCATTCCTTTGTATATAAAATATAATCAAGCTAAAATTATTTCATTTACCCAATTTAAAATGATATTATGTCGACTTGCCTCGTTTAAGAGTTTAGAAACCCCTATCGATTACGGTTGTACACCCCGCACCGACCAGAATTCATAAACAGCTCAACGGATAAGCAAACACAATATAAAACAATTTATATTCACTAACAAATACGCGCTCATATTTATTAATACACTCATACTCATTCTAGAGTACTACTGACTCTATCTCTAATGAGAAATACCCAATAGAGCCATGGTTATCGCTTAACCATATGCTCTGATACCAAATGTGACGATCGCGACTTTTCGTCGCTCGAAAACCGACATCAATACGTCCACTGTATCAACTGCCGAGCAATCGAAGGCCAGAAAACCGTACCGTTAGGGTTAAAGAAGAAGAAAAGATAGAAGAAGAGAGAAAGAAAAAGAAAACAACAGAATGAAGCAACAGAACAATACCAGAATCTCACAATCGCAGCGGAACAACATATAATAAATAAATGAATAATTTTTAAACAAAGAACTATATCAGTTATTACATTACATTTCATCATCAGAGTGTACAACAATAAACAACAACAAACAGCGGAAAAGAAATACTATATACTAGTAATACGCTATGCCATCCAGCTTGCCTCCAGCGACTCCTGAATTCCAGAATATCCTGATAAACCTGACTCTAGACTGCCCGTGTGGAAATTGGTGGGCACCCAGAGTTTAGGAAGGAAAAAATTAAACTCCGAGTCAGTCACGTGACTTGTGTGAGAACTAAAACATTTATTTTTTTAAACAAAGTAGAGGATAATTTTAAAATAGATTCGCAATGCTTTTAAAAATGAGACTACCATAAGGCCTCCCGCGCACACACACAATGCTAACACAGAATCGGAGGAGATTTCTCCTTATGATAGTCAAAGATGCTTGATACGCATTAAAAAGAAACATTTGATATTATTACTAGTGCATAGTATAGGAAAAATTATTTTGAAAGTAAAGCTATAAATCTTAGCCAACATACGACCAGTATCGTATGCCTACTATAGCTACCATGTTCAATAGCAGGTTACCGCCACATTTCATGGAAGGTTGTACAACTAAAACCGTACAAGATCGTATTGTTTCTTTGGATTTCCAACAAATGGTCAGGCCAAGGAACTTCCCATTGCCACATAGGTATGTCTCTGGAAAGACGACCCGAGAACCAAACCGGTTCTCTGCCAACACAAGGCCGGGTTACCCCTAACTGGGTAACTACTGACACGAATATGTCATCCCCCGATCGTAACCGATCTATCCGAGGATCCTCGATTTCCAACAACCACAAAGCAATAAATTTGCAGCAACAACATTGGTTAAGTATCTGGGCGCCATACCATAATACCACCCCTATCCAGAAGGAATGACATAAACTAAAGGGGCGCTACCCCCTAATAACCTTGCTGCATCCTTCCTGTTTTGACCATTTCAGGGGTGTGAGGTCCGATGAAGTCTCGTCCAGAAAGCCACGCTTTATACAAAAGTAGTGCTTTGGGTCAACAAATGATCAAAGTAATGATCACCAAGATAAATGATCAAACAAATGATCATATCACAAATGAACAAACAATGATCATCCCACAGCAACACTCAGCATGCCACCCTACCAAATTGGGAGTATATCACTAATAACCTTCAACTACATAACCTCTGAGCTCGTACGTCTCAGAGAAGGGTGTTTAGCTAAGAGAATAAATTCTCCGCCACCAACAGAAATATATTTGAAAGAAATCAGCTTTATATCTCAACTTGTAATGTCAGACATACAATCCATACAAGTCTGTTCCAGGCTCGAATAGAACCGAAGGCACTTACAAAGAAGTCCTTGAATTCCGGATAATTTCTAATCACGTCCGGACTTCCCGTCACTAAGGGTGATAAAACCTCTATATCGGAGATCAGCCGATGCAGAGTAACTCAACGGTAATCCTCTCATTTTCAAAAATATCCGGTCTTCAACACCGGTCATCAAATGCAATCCATTACGACGTATCACATATTCGGAATGGGTTATACGACCCAAAGGTCCTTTCCCGGCTAACCCGAATAGTGAGCGCTTATTCAAAAATAAGTGTGGCATTCAAATTCAAGCAATCACAACAAATACCTATTTAATGGTAAATATTGATAGTCGGTTATTTAACTATCAATAGGTGTGTTCAACATCAACAAATTCCAAATAATTTCCCAAATTATTTACTTTCCAAAATATCTTTACAAGATATATATTTTTTCCACACTTCAACATTTGAAAACAAATTTTCAAATCACTTTTCACCTTTAGCACTTTTGAAAACAAATTTCAAATCATTTCCCTATACGGGATTACTTTCATTTCAACATGGGTCATTTAAACTAATTAAATAAATCCTTAACGATTTACTTTATATTTACGTTCCAAATCTGTAAATTAATACCCACACTTCAAAAATAAATCAACGTTTATTTTTAAACAAATTCCCCTTTCCATTTATAAATTCCATAGTGAATTTACAATTCCAAAATATCTATGAATATACAATTTCCAAATTGATTTCTAATATTCATTTTCCATTATCTTTAAAAGATAAATCTCAAAATATTCACTTCATATTGGAAAACACTTCCATACTTATTTAATATTAAGTAATTCACAAATCCATTTATTTTCAGCACTTGGAAAACATTCAATATACTTAAATCGAAATTAAGTATATATTTTATTCTTTAAGGAAAACATTCACTTAAGCACATTTATTTGGGCCAAAACGAATGTTGTGTAAAACATCGTTACGACAACCCAAAATCACTAGTATAGGGATTCGAAATTTAGATAGATATATAAATCCCAATACTATATAAAACCTTTCCTTTCGGAAACCATTTACTATAACAACAGTGTTATAGTCCACCATTTCCTTATCCCTCGAAAACGTCTATTTCAACAATAAATGTTGAAATCTATGGTTTTGATAGTTAATCCATTTTAAAACATCTTTAAAACAATTAACTTCATTTGATAATATTCATTTTCCCAAAACATATCCATTTTGTTTAATAATATATTCACTGTCCAAAATCGTGAATATACTTCCTTTAATAAGCTATAATAATTAACTTATCAAAATAAGTCGTTTTCGGATTTATAAACAATGTCTATAAATTCCATTTCTATATTTTAGAACAATTTCGTTTTATAAATCTCCTTTATTAACCAATTCTATTTATATTCCATTTACATGTCGAAATCCGGTTTATAAGTAAATTACTTATAATTCATTTATTCGCAAATCTATTCTTTTATATCAACAATAATTTATAAATCAAAAATTCTTATTTACTTATGAATCTAGGTTCAAACTTTATTTTAACACTTATAAAAGCTCGTTTTATAATTTCTATATTTTAATTTATAAACATCAATTTTTATACAACTTTTATATAAATTGTTTATAATAATTCAAAAATCCCAATTTAAACTATTTTATAATTTATCAACTACTTATTTCAAAAATCACATTTCAGTCATATTTCGCAAAAATCATAATTTTAAAATATTAAAATTTTAACGTATATTTTATTTAAGATGAATCAATTCAAAATTTGAATAAAACATATAATTTCAAAATTAACTTTAAAAATCCCCTTAAAATAAAAATCGTTATTTTTAAACTTTAAAAATGGATCCGATGATGCAACAGCACCAATTAGTCAATCACGACATCCAAATATCATGTATCAATATGATAATCAACAAATATCGCAATATCTATAAATAAATCAATATAGTTGAGGAATCCAGTTGGATCCCTCCAACCTATTTCCCTGCATCCAAAGATGTTAGCACAATACCAATTCCGTTCCAGTGCGGAGTTATCGCGGTATATGGGATTTATAAAAATATTATCCGCTTAATAGACGGCGCAATAGGGTCTCATCCGTTATATAATGCGAGAAATCAACTCCAAATACATAAATAATACCAATTTCACTATTTATGAAATATTCGCGGTATATGTTTTTAATAAATAACCTCCGCTTACTAACGGCGTATAATGTCTATTTTAACAATCAATAGGTAACAATCATCATTCAAACATGCATTAAAGAATTTTAAATATAACTATTTAAAATTAAAATCGAAACCGATTCGATTGAGTGAGAAGTTCTCACCTTGATTTTAATTTCGTTTTCAGCTTTTATTTCGAATAAAATTAAACGGACGTTTAATTTTACCCAAAATTTTCGCTAGCTCCAAACATCTCCAATCCAGTTCCATAGCGAAGTGCTCGTCCATACGATTCCAACGCAACTGGTTTCGCGCGTTTTCGACCTCGTATGAAAAAGATATGAATTTACGAATTTTACACAATTTAAATACAATAAATTTCAACTTTTATTTAATTTTAAAACCCACATCTCACATCTGCCGTCCATCTCGTGCTTGCAAATCCTGGCCGCTCCACTTCTCTTCCCCCTCACGCGTTCGCTACAGGTAAGAACTTGTGTGCTTGAACCCATAGCCGTGCTTTTAGGGTTACGTGCTGCACCATCATCGACGACCTATACATCGATCAGCTGCCACCATTTTGACTGCCATCACAAGCACTATACTCGGACAAAGCAGGGTAGAGCTCGGCCTCCCCCTTACCTCAAAGAACGTGCACGACTGCAGCCCATACACGGCTATTTTGACAACGATCCGTAACTCCGTTTTCGATCACAGCCGTTGAAAACAAAGATCTCATCACCCTCTTCGATGTTGTAGTTGGAAGTTTTTCTTGATTATTCATGGATCGAGAGATAATTGAGGAAGAAGATGGCGATTTTCTGGCCATTGAATAGATAAGTGGCAGCTACTGTAAAAGGTCTAGGGTTTTGAACAATGAAGATAAAGGGGGTCCTTATATAGAAAATAAACGAACACTATTCATTCCGGATTTTTCCGAACTCCGATTTACGTGCGGTGACTGGCGTTTCTAGGGTTTACCCCGCGTTTCGAACACAATGGATTAGGTTTCGGAAGCTAATTCGATCGTCTGTGCGAGTTATGGCAATAAACGTTCGATTTAAAATTAAATCGGTAAATCAAATTTCAAGGCGTTTTAGTTTGCCCCGGACAAACGGTAAATCCGATTGACATGAAATTTGAAACCATACAATAATATAACATTACGGATCCGATGAAACTTGTTTCGTCGAAATCCGAGACTGTTTGAAAAATGGGTATTTTAACTCGCCAAATAAATATTAAAACAATTTCGATGCGTTTGGAGCTGTCACGGTCAAATGAAAACTCCAATTGACACGAAAATTGAAATCCGATAATAACAAACTATTACGGATCCAATGGAACTAGTTTCGTCCAATTCTAAGGCTGTTCAAAAAATGGCTAATTTCACTAGTCGATTTAAATATTAAAATAATCAATTTTCACCAATTAACTTTTAATTCAATTTTAAAAGTTCTAAAATATCGTTCTAACTCCAATATGATAAAATAAAATTTTACAAATCATTTTCAATCATATTTAACTCGATTTTCAATTATTTCAGAAATTTCAACTATTAAATAATCGATTTAATTATCCAATTAAATACAATATTCGAAAATAAATTATTCGACTTATAAATTCCACTTATTAATAATTAAAATTAATTAAATATTCAAATTTTAATTAATAGAAATTCTGGGTCGTTACAGAATTAGTAATTGATTAATTAAGTAATTAGTGGTTAATAAATGGATAAGTAAGTTTTATTCATTAATAATTAAGGTTATTAATAAATGGTTAAGGGAAATTAATTAAGTAATTAAGATTTAATAATTGATTAAGAAAATGATTAATTAAATTAAATAATTTGAAAAGAAATAAATAATTAATTGATAATTAACGATTAATTAAACAGGGTTAAGAGATTCTCAAGTAATTGATTAAATTTGAATTAATTGGATAATTGTGTACGTAGAATATCTAATTGTGATATTTGTTTGATGATATTCTGTGATGCTATATGATATGCTTTGATATATCTATGACGATTGTGTATGATTTATCTGTGATAAATTTTATGTGAATTCAAGTGTTGAGTTAAACTGTTTAAACTAATAAACAACTTGGCCTCTAAAATGGCGTTTGGATTTCGATGAGACCGGGATCGGGTGTCAATATGATACTCTGAAAACCACATCGATCCAATTTAAACGATAGGCCATGATATCTCAAGTGGAGATCGAGATGGTGTTTCAGAATGCAAGGGTTATTGTCGTTGACTCTGAGGGTGATTCCAAAACGAGTGTAACGAGATAATGCCTTCGGTTTCGTTCGAACCCGAAACGAAATTGTATCGATTGAATGCTTTCAGCACATCGTTAGGTGGACGATGAGCATTCTAAGAGATATGTTCTCTAAAGGTAATCGCAGCCTCAAGCCTCATCAACCGAAAATGGCAAAAACAGGGGATATGAAGCAGGGTTAGGTGGGTCATGCCCAAGAAGGACGAGATATAACCATGTCTAGATGTCCCTTTTTATTTTGGCTGTGTGGGGCAGTTGATTGCAACAACTTCCGGGGTTATCTTGTTCGGGACTGTTCGGTGAGGAATGGTTCCGGCCTTGTGTTGTAGGGAGTTAGGGTCGCTCCTCCTCGGTACGTTGATCTAGGCCAAGTACTGTGATGGGCGGTACCCCAATAGCCCTGTCATTATATGGAATCCAATCTCCAATAAGAGCCATACGTTTTGATTGTGCCCAACTATGTTGGAATGTGAGATGTAAGCATTTCAGCTATTTCTGTATTTTACTTGAAAACTCTAGACACTATTATAATATCACTGGATTTCCTATAAAATGTTTTGGTTAGCGTAAGGAAACTTATTCGTATTTTTATGTGGGGAGTCTTACGTGATACCTTTATTTTCAAATGATTTTCAAAGTCAAACAACTTTAAACCGTTTACTCATACCAGACCCATGTCTGACCCGGAGTTTATATTTTGTTTTTCATAAACTCTTGGGTAATCAAATTTTTATGAGTAGCCAAGCGATCGATTTTGGATTGCTGATTTCTGGAGGAGCTTGGAGCAGGAGTTCTAGACGTATCTATATATCTATCTATTAGTTCCGCTGTGTTAGTTGATGTACTCTGTATTTTGGGATGTATGTAATGACAGATGTATATATGACTGTTCATGTGTATGATATTGTATAACTCTGATATATGTAAAAACTATGTAATAGTTATGTGATGTATTATATTTTGTTCCGCTCCGCTGTGAGATTATGATGTTGTTGTTCTATTTTTCTATTCTTTTCTATTTCTATCCCTTTCTTTCTTAATGATGATACGCCTTTCTGGTAGTAGAAGAGCGGGTTGTCACAGCTGGTATCAGAGCGCTAGGTTGAGCGAATACCTAGGCTCTTGAGTGATTTCCTTCTTGAGAGAGCGTATTTGTAATTTTGGTGTATATATATATATTTATTTCTGCCTATTTGGTTGGTTACCTGTTTTTGTTTTCTAATAAGTTATAAAGGTAGATAGGGTAGTGGTGTGTATAACACGACTACCAATGGTTGGAATTTGAATGTTTGACGTTGGAAGTGTATATGTCGAGACTATAGACCTATTACCGTCTCGAGTAAACTTTGGGTGGTGTAAGAATTTCATCGATATCTGAAGGAAACCTGTTAAGGTTCGGAGTTCATCCTTGAAGTGTAAGTTTGGATGAGCTAGAGTTGGATCTGTTTGTTGGACAGAAGCAAGTCATGATATCTTGATACCTTAGGATGTTGTAACGACCCAAAATTTCAGTCAATTGAAATTCGTATATTTAATTGATTTTAAATATTACAAAGTAAAATTTGTAAGTCGAATAAATTTCGTTTCGAATATCTAGATTTAATTGGATAACTAAATCGATAATTTAATATTTGAAATTACTGAAATAATTGGAAAATGGGTTTAATGTGATTAAATTTGATTTATAAAGTTGTATTAAATCATATTGGAGTTAGAATGATGTTATAGAACTTTTAAAATGAATTAAAAGTTAATTTGCAGAAAATGAATATTTTAATATTTAATTGACGAGTAAAAATAGCCATTTTTCAAACAGTCTTGGATTTCGACGAAACCAGTTTCATCGGATCCATAATGTTATATTATAGTACGATTTCAAATTTCGTGTCAATCGGATTTACGGGTTGTCCAGGGCAAGCTAAAACGCACTGAAATCGGTTTAAGTGAATTTTTAATTTAAATAGTCGATTTGAAAACCTATCTTTAAAATGTGATTGAATTGGCTCCCGATACATATTCCATTGCATTTGGAATAGGGGTAAAACATTATGAATGCCAAGCGGCACGCTACGTTTGGTGTTTGGAAAAAATTCGGGTGAATAGTGTCGCGTAATTTTTCTATAAAAGGACGTCACAATTTCATTTTTACACTCAAACCCTAATCAGGTCACAGCCGCCACTAAACAATCAACGGCCGAAAAATATTCATTTCTTTCTCCTCCAGTATCTTCCAATCCACAAATTAATTCAAGAAATCTTCAACCGCAAACTTGTAGAGCTCGGCACGACGAGCAAATCCAACGGCTGTGATCGAAAACGGAGCTGCGAATTGATGGCAAATCTTATTCGAACGTACGCCGTTCGTGTTCGATTTTCAGGAGCTAGGGGAGACCGAGCTTCGATATGTTTGGGGCGTGGGTGAAGGCGGCGTAGGGCTACTCGGTGGTGGTCCTTGATCATCGATTCGATCTTTGAAAGTGCCGCGTTAATCTATGGTTTCTAGCAGCCGAGATGGGTTTCTTCAAACGCGTTTTCACTGGGAAGAAGAAGTTTGCACGTGCGGTCCTGATGCAAGCCTATGGAACGAACGGCTATGATGGATTTAGTTTATAAATTAAATAAGAAAATTGTAAATTATTTTATTGTAAATTCATTCAAAATTTAAAATGCTATAACTCTTTCACACATGGTCTATTTTGCACGAAACGGGTTGCGTCGGGTTCGTATTGACGAACACTACGCAATGGAGCTAGATTGGAGTTGATTGGAGCTAGTGTAAATTTTAGGTAAAATTAAATGTGCGTTTAATTTTATTCGAAACAAAACACTGCAACGGTTATTGGAAGCAAGGTGAGAACTTCTCGCTCAATCGAATTGGTATCGATTTAAATTTTAAATAGTTAGATTTAAAATTGCTTGATTGTGTTGCTTGGATGAGAAATTATTATCTATTGTTTTGAAATAGACCCTATGCGCCGCATATTAAGCGGAGGTTATTATATTAAACACATATACCGCGATATTCCACCTTGAAGTGGAATTGGTATTATATATGTACTTGGAGTTGATTTCCCGCATTATAAAGCTGATGAGACCCTATTGCGCCGCATAATAGCGGATAATATTTTATATGAACCCATGTACCGAGATATTTTTTCTTGAAATGGGATTGGCATTGTGCTAATATCTGTGTATGCAGGGAAACGGGTTGCAGGGATCCAAATGGATTCCTCAACAGTATTGATTTATTTACGGATATTTGAGATATATTCTGTTATCATATTGATATATGATGTTTGGATGTCGTGGTTGATTTATTGGTGCTGTTGCAGCATTGGGCCTATTTTTGGAGTTTTAAAAATGTTAAAGTAACGATTTCGAATTTAAAAGGATTTTCAAGTGATTTTTGAAAGTATACATTTTATTGAATTTTGGAATTGATTCATTTTAAATAAATAAACGTTATATTTTTTATGTTATAAAAATTATGATTTTTGTGAAATATAACCGAAATGTGATTTTTGAAACAAGTAGTTGATTAATTTGTAAAATGGTTTAAATTGGGATTTTTAAATTAATATAAACGATTCATATAAAAGATTTACAAAATTGATATTGATAAATTAAAATACTAGAATTATAAAATGAGTTTTTATAAGTGTTAAAATGAAGTATTAATGGATTTCATAAGTGAATGAAATTTATAAACTTATAAATTGGATTTTGGCATTTAAATGAGATATAAATAGATTTGTTAATTAAGGGATTTTATAAGTTGAAGCTTTTTTTTAATATATATGTTAATGTGATTTTATAAACATTGTTTTATAAATCCAAAATCAATTGAATTTGATAAGTAAATATGAAAGCTTATTAAAGGAGATATATCCACGATTTTGTACACTGGATAATCCTTTAATTAAATATGTAGAAGTGTTGCATTTGGTAAACGATTTATATTCACGATTTTGGACGGTGAATAATATATTAAAGAAATGTTTTAGGAAATGATCTTTTAAATAGAATTAAAACGATATGAAGTTGTTTAAATGTGTTAAGGATCGAAACCACATATTTCAACATTCTTTGTTGAAATAGACATTTTCGAGAAATAAGGAAAAGATGGACTATAACACTATTGTTATAGTAAATGATTTTCGAAAGAAAATATTTTTGTATAGTATACGGATTTACATATCTATCGTATTTTTGAATCCCTATGCTATTTATTTTGGGTTATCATAACGATGTTTTACGCAATATTCGTTTTGACCCAAATAAATGTGTTTAAAGAGAATGTTTTCCTTAAAAGAATAAAATATATACCTAATCGTATTTTATATTGAAAATTTTCTAAGTATTGAAAATAAATAGATTTGTGAATTACTTATTGTTGAATAAGTATTTGGAAATGTTTTCCAATGAAGAAATTGAAATGGTTCAGAGAATATATATTTTTAAAGGTAACTGAAGTGAATATTTGGCAAGTTATTTAATTTATGGAAGATTAATAAAAGGGCCTAGTGATTGTTATGGTGCTGAATATTTGTTGGTTTGCTTTGATAGTTAAATCACCGACTATCAATATTTACCTTTAAATGGGCATTTGTTGTGATTTGCTTGAAATTGAATGCTACACTTATTTTAAAATAAGCACTCCTTATTTGGTTTAGCCGAGAGAGGACCTTTGGGTCATGAATCCCATTCTGAATAGTGATACGTCATAATGGATAGCATTTGAAGACCGGTGTTGAAGACCAGATAGTTTGAGATGGAAGTGCCTTCGGTTCCCTTCGATCCCAGAACTGACTTGTATGGATGTGTGTCTGACGTTACAGTTTGAGATGTAAACATATTTATTTCAGACCATGCAACCAGATTTGCTTTAAGATTTTTAAATGTGAAGCTGCTCACCTTTTTTATTTTTGAAGATGCAGAATAGAGCTTCAAATTTTTGAAAAGCTTTGCTCTTTTAAAAACTGGATTTGCTTTGCTTTGATTTGAAAACCTTAGACTTGAAATGCTTGCTTTAGTTCTCAGGTTTGCATGCAGAGCCAATTTCCTGATTTAAGAAAAAAATGAAGATTTGTTTACTTTTGAACATGAATTTCAGGTTTTGCTTTGCATTATGATTTGGAAAGTGAACTATAGGTTTTAGAGGAAGTGATTTCAGGTTTGTAATTGATATGAGAAGTGGAGCATAGATTTTTTTTTGATTTGAAGAGTCTTTATAGTTTTTGTTTTCTGGTTTAGAAATGAGATTAGGAAAAGAAAAAGAAGTGAAAAATGTATGTTTATATAGGCATATTTTCTGATTTTATAAAATAAAAGAAAATTAAATTTTAAAGAGGCCACTTGTCCAAAAGTACAACATTTGTCACATTAATGGTTTATTACTTAACACATGTTATCTTAAGCTCTATGATGTTTACACATGTTCTTTAAAGGTAATTAGTATTTATAATTTAATGTTAATGAAAGCTTTTAACTTAATAAATTAATTTTTAATACTTAGTGTTGTATATATATAACTTTAAACAAATAAAACCCTTTTATACTTATATATAAAAACAATGCATATACTCTTTTATATGAAAATAACATCTTTGACAATTTTAAATAATTTGTAAAAGAGATTATAAATTACTTATTATTTAAATGAATAAATGTTTCATATTTTAATTGTATTTTAAACTTCCATATCAAATTACAATTATATTCATTAAACAATATTTAAAAACAAATAAAAAAAAACCTTATTATAAATCTTACTTAATTTTAAGCTAAAATACTTTTTAAACAATTAAACCTTTATTTTATGTATTTAAACCATATAGTTTTTTATTAAATAGCTTTGAAAAGCTTAAAATTAATTTAAATCATAATTTCCAAATTATTAAATATATATATATATATATATATTAGAATTTGAAATCAAGATTCTTTTATTAAATTTAAATCAAAGATTATTTAAAATATATTCATTTAAATAGAAATCAAGTTATTAGCTTTTGAAAGATAAATTCTACAAATTAAATATTTATTAAAAGAAAATTATTAAATCAATTCAAATTTTATTAACAAAAATTATCAAATCAATTTAATTTTAATACAGATTATTAAATTTATATTGCCAAAAATTCTGGGATATCACAATCCTTCCCCCTTAAAAGAATTTCGTCCCCGAAATATAAAACGAAGTTAATTTAATAATCTTATTAAAGATTTAATTTTAAAACACAAGCATATATTAATCATATGCTAACAACCATAGCAACCAATTAATCCAATCAAACAAATCTAATATCCAGAAAAAATTCTAGATAGAACTTCCTAGAGTTTCCCAAGTATAAATACTGGGATACTCGCTCTACAAAATTCAAACAATCAATACTACTAAGCTACAGAGCTCCCACTCATCTAGATCTACAACACTAAACAGGATATCAGACCTACAGACAAGTCTGACTCAACAACCAAAACTTCCAGAACTGCTGGTTCCACAACAGAGATAGATCATATACACGTACTCCCTCAGTGATACGTGAAACTCATCGAATCCCAGTTATCCAAACTGGCAATTCAATCCTGAAGACCAAACTTTTATTCTCACAAGAATAAAAAAAGATCCAAAACACCACGGGGCTAGCTTCCCAGACTTACCTAATCCTATAGCTCCCTTAATCGGAGAAAAACATATCCAAAATCAAATCACCGACTGTGGAATCCAAATTCATCCGTCTCTTGTCCTCAAAACTCTTCGGACGATCCTAGGCTGCCTTCATCCTTACTGATCAGCTCAACCCTTGCTGATGCCTTTAGAAACAAACTAGACCAAAACAATCCAACATAATGATCACCAAGGTCAACCAAGATCAAGAACACCAACTCACTCCTGAAACGTCAGAAGAAAAAACAAAGTTCTCCTAACTAGAAAAGAAAAGCAGATGCACTCCCAAACTACTTCTGCTACACAACTCTAATCCGATGTAGATAAGAATGCTGATGAGGAACACGAGCACAAACTAGAGAACACATCCCAGAAATATGGTTCATCAGATCCATAAGAACAACTCAGAAGCTCCACCAAAACCTGAGTTGCTTCATCAAACTCTATCTCTAAGAACTATCCTTCTACTAAACTGAACCACCGGTACCACTCCTGGAATCCTAGACGATAAGAAAACTCAATCTCTAGATGCGGACAAACCTCTGACTTCCTTGAAGACATCTAGAAAATCTCTGATAACCCAAGAGAACACTCAACTATCGCAAGTCACTTTTGCGATCAACCCAACCTAATATCCAAAGAAAACTGTTCTCTCTTTACCAATCAGAACAGCTTACGCTTATCTAACCAATCCATCGAAGAAAAGGATCTACTCTGCTGCTTCTAAACTCCTCCTTCAGAAAAACCGCTAAACCAGAAACTTCCTGCCAACATACAGAACACTCCAAGCTACACTGCTGCCACAGATGCCAAAGACTTCCTAATACAAAGTTCTTCGGGAAACTCGAACCTCAAGCCAAACAGAAACACCATGCTTGTGATGGCCCGGCATTTTTAATAATTTAAAATGGGATAATTAAATTGATTTTAAACATTTAAAGGTTAATTGTAACTTGAATTTGAGATATCAATATTTACTTGACAATTAAACCATTGGATTATATAGTTTAAATATTGAAATTAATAATTGAAATCCGGTAAATTGTTGAATCCGAAATTTCTAAGCCTGTTTAAATAATTTGAAGGCTTATAAAATTTATAATGATGATACTGAAGATAATAGAATGGTTGAAATTTAAATTAAAGGTGATTTGTTCAATTTTAATAATATATCGTTTAAATTGATATTTAAAAATAGCTTTTCGAGGCACAGTCTCGGAATTCGATGAAACCAGTTCCATTGAATCCGTAATAGTTAGTTATTATCGGATTTCAATTTTTGTAGCGTTTGGATTTACCGTTTGCACGTACGGGTGAGAAATGCGTCAAAATTAAAGTCGATAATTTAACATTTTAAATCAATTTAAAAGCCAACTCCATCATACAATCAAATTTGCTTCTGTAACACGTTCCATTGTGTTCGGAACGCGGGTAAAACCTTATAATCGCCTAGCGGCACGCCTCCTTGGTGGTTCGAAGTTTCGAGCGAGGTAAAGTGAGATATTTATAATTAAATATTTTAATCTGTTAAATCAAAACCTTGGCTTCTCCTATACGTCGTTCCCTCAATTTTATATCCCACGTCTACCTATTCTTCCTCCAATGGAAATCAAATGAAATTGTTCATTCTATAAAAAATGGCCCAACTAATTGATCACAAAATTATGCTACCTTTCTCTTCAAATTCGAACGCATGCCACCTCTTTTCTTCATCAATTTCAAATCATCGAACCAAGTAATAATTAAAAAAAATAAGGGGGAAAATAATGGTCGCGTTCACCTGTAGAAACCCGAAACCCTATCGCGCTTTTGCCTTCCAAAATTTTTGTAACCAAATCGAAATCGAAATTTAAACTCACCATTTCTTAAATCTATGGCCGCGCACGCGAAGAATCAAAGGGGGGTGGTTCGCGATGGGTCGCGATCGGTTGTAGAGTTTCGGAACTCGATTTCGAGCGCGGCGATATGGAGACATTGGAGGAGCAACGTGGGTTCGAGGGTTGTTGCGTGAGCAATTGGAGGCGATTGGATCTTTTCCGGCAGAGGCCGTGGAGTTTGACTCACAATCGAGCTATTGTCGAGGTTCGAGCGAGTGCGACGGGCGATGTCGAGGCGATAGGACAGCGCGATTTTTGGAGGACGTCAGGACTTCGTGCGACTTGATTTTTGTGAGTAATTTCTTTCCATTATTTATTTCGGCTCTGTTTGTTGTTAAACTTAGAAAAATTTGGTTAATGTATTGAATCGCTTTAAATCATGAAAATGGCATATGGAAAATGGAATTGTTTTGATCAATTATAAATCCTGTAAATTAAACGCTTTTCCAAACTTAAATTTAGACAGTTTGATTTATTGTTAGATTAAGTATGTTACACACATAAAAGAAATTTAAAACTTAATTATTTTACAAATTAAGTTAAGTGTTATTGTGATTTAGAATTTAACAAAGAAAATGTTTACCTTAAGTATATTTAAGATTTGGTAATTTATGAAGTTAAAGATCAATTAAGTAATTGATTCGCAATTATTGATTGAGTAATTTGTAATTAGTAATTTACAAATGGGAATTAGGTTTTAGGAATTAACAATGAAGGTTAATAATTAATAGCTAGGGAATAATGAATTAAAATCTCTTGGAAAAGTAAATCATTAATAATTACTGGATGTAATTAATTGAATGAAGTGGATTTCCAACTGTGAGGTAAACGTGAGTAAATCTCACTCTGTTGGATTTCTATTTAAATTTAAATGGTTAAATTTAAATATTGGATTGAATGGTTAAATTTATTTATTATGCACTATGAATTGATGATCTGGTGATTTTGGTATTGGATGGTCCTCGAGTTAACGGTTGCTTAACTCGAAGTATTGGGAATTCTAAGTTGTTTTAAATTTAAAACAATAAATAAGAAAATGTTTCCGTTTAAAAGTTGCTAACGACTTAATGATTTGTGATACATTAAATTAGTAGGATAATTAAAATGGATAATTAATTAATTTAATTAATTAATGATTTAGGTTATTTAATTCAGTAATTAAAGGTTTGAATAAATAATAAATTAAGTTGTAAGTTAATTAACTAAGTATAAATAATTCAGAATAATCATTTGATGGTGTGATAAATAATTACTTAATGCAATTAATAAAATATAGTTACTTTGTGAAATTTATCAAGAGATTAGTTAAGATAATTAATTAAGGAGTAACTAATTTATTAATGAAGTAAATAAAAGAATAGTTAATTACATATTGAGATTAATCGAGGATGATAAATATGGGGGTTGAATTAAAGTAACTAATTTAGATTAGGACATATCAAAACATAATTTGGAAATCATTAATTTATATAATCAACGGTGTAATTAAAGATTGTTTAATTGAGATGAATTAATCATAAGACTCATAAGAAATTAATTAATGTAAGTAATTAAGAATTAGTGTAATTGATTATAGTTAATTAATTTGCGAAGTAATTAAAGATTACTCATTGATTTGGTCAAAATAATTAATGTCGTGAAATTAATTAAAAGATAATCACTTGAATGAAATTGGAGATAATTAATCGAGGGTGATTAATCAAGATGAATCACGAAGGGTTGATTAATTAATTTGGAATTAATTAATGAAAGAATCTAAGTGATTAAGGCTTGAAATTCAATTTTAATCAATAGAAGTGATTCGTATGTGATTAAGCTTTGCTTCTGAATGATTGAATGGTATTGGATGATTTGAAGGAGTTGATAACTCTAATATGAAATGTTGAGTATTTCTTTTGGATAACTTGGAGTAGAATAACATGAGATTCTAAGAAACCGGGGTCGGGTATAGAAGAAATAGCCGAAACCACTTCGAATGTTTGTAGATTGATATATAAAATCTATATGCTGGATTTGAGTGATTTGGAGGTATTGAACTGTTTTAAAATCCAAATCTTTGGTATTTAGAAATTTAAATGTGGACTAAGTGTTGTCCATAATAATTTGTGACTTGTGAATTGGTATATGTCACCCGGGTTTATAAAAGTTAATTTCATTGGTATTCCATGTTAGTTGGGTTTACTCACGCTGGTTTCCAGCCTGACCTGGGTGTTACTTTGGTGTAATGCTCGGGTCAGACCGAGTATTACAGATTTTCAGGTTAGGATGTTCTGGAGTTTCAGAGGCGAGCTGGATGGCAATATCGTATAGAGTATATCCGTTGTATTTATATTATTGTTAATTTGAGACATGATAATTGTAAATATTCAGTGACTGTATATTATGTGAAACTCTGATGTATATTACACGTAACTGACAGATATAATATTCTTTTTTAAAACTGTTATTATTTATTATTATATTTTATTCGTTGCCAATGTGAGTTGATGATGTTTCTGTTCTTCTTCTTCTATCTCTTTTTTTTATAACTATCTGGAATTTTCGGCTTCGAAAATTCCGGGTCGTTACATTTGGTATCAGAGCTGAAAGGTTAAGCGAGTACCTTGGCTTTGGTGGGGATTACTCATTTAATAGAGTCTGTAGTGCTCTAAAATGAGTTGAGTGTATATATATGAGCGCGTACTTGTTATTTTCGTATACAAGAATTTTAAATGATTTTATATAAAATATATTTTGATATATAAAGCAATATTTCCTTCAAATAAATAACTAAGTTGATTGGTTGTTAAATTATTGGAATTAAAATTAAGAAGTAATAAAATACAATCAAATTGAAGTCTTGAAGTGGAATTAAATTAAGTAAAAACGAAAATACAACCAAATCAAAATTTAATTAATTGATAAAGATATATTTGTTATTTAGTAAGCCAAATGAAGTAAATTTATAAGATGAGCATAACTTTTAAATTAAAATAATGAGAAATAATAAGTAAGTATTCTTTGAATAACCGGGACTTATTGCAAACAATGGGTTGTTTGAAATTTGATTTGAATTTAAAAAAAAAGGTCTAAAATCTAAGGATGACCTCGTGTGTAAAGGAAATAATATGTATGAATAAGGAATATACATAAATCAAAAATAGTTTGAATAAACTCTAAAATATGAGTTTGAATTTGGAATGGGATGTGATACGCAAAGTGATAAGTTTTTAAGTGGGAAGATTATTATTGTGAAGTATAAGGATTGAATGAGGTTGATTAGATTAAGTAAATTGGAATTTAACTTTGGGAAAGTTAAATAAATGTAGAAAAAACAACCTAAACTTGAAATTTCAAGATGAAATTGGAATTTAACTTGGAAAGTTAAATGGTTGATTTGAATTGGGGATTTGTGTGATCTCAAAACGGGTTTGATATTTAAAAATTTAAAATGGACAGACGTTTTAAAATAAATTGGATGATATCATCCTATTGTTAATAAAAATCATTAAATTGAGAATGGTAGTGTATAAATAAAATAAATTTGAATAATTAAGTTTGTAAAATATACTTGTTTAAGAACCGGCTTCAAACTGGAAGATAAAAATTGAATAATAAATTAAAATTTTTAAAAATAAAATTGTATTGTATTCTTAATTGCACCTTGAAATATATAAGTAAAGATAATTTAAAACGGAATTTTGAGAATTGAACTCAGAAATTAAATTGATTTAAAAATTTTGAATAAAAGTAATTTGGTTTAAAAGGGTAAACCAACCTTTGAGAAGTTAACTCGAATTTACATAATTCGAGATAGTTTAAATTCAAGATTTAAATTGAATTAGTTCAAAATTGAATTTGGTTTGGATTAATTGGACTGGTGATTGAAGATGTATAAGTTTAAGAATATAAATGGGAAATTGAATTGGACTAAACTGAAATGATTTGAATTTGAAATGAGTTCAATTGATGATAATTCAATTGACTGGAATAATTTGAATTTGAAACTATATTGATTCGACTTGAATTGGGTTTAAATAAATAGAAATCGAAGTTATTCAAGTTAGAAGTGAGTCAATTAAATGGAAGTGATAATTTACATTGAATTGTTGGGGAAGTGAACAGTTTTGACTCTGGACTATTTTCAAAATAAATTGTTTTAATATAAAATTACTTTTCTAAGCCATTAAATATATACAATCTTTCTTTTTTAAAGCCAAATTATTTTATATCTGTTTTACAATTATTTTTGGGGATATTTAACCATTTTTCAACTGTTTTCTAAACTAATTACTATTTTTCAACTATTTCACAAACTAATTTCTATTTTACAACTATTTGGCAAATATTTACAAATCTCTGAAACTATTCAACTATTTTTCGACTATTTTACAATTAGTTACCTATTTTATAGTTATTTTGCAAGCTAACAATTTTTTTCAATTACTTATCTATTTTTAAAATTTTCAAGCTATTTTCTAAATATAACTGGTCGGAGTTCAAACTGTTATTGATTAAATACCCAACTGAGATAAGAATTGAAGTGATGATTTAATGGAATTGAGGCAATTGTGAATAGATAGGAAATTGATTTGGTTAATAAACGATGAAGATAATTACGTAGGATGTACGTATATTATTTTATTCTCATTGTGATTTGATCCAGATTCGAGCACAGAATTTCGAGATGGATATATCGATCCGAGTTGGGATTTTTCACTCGATTTCGAGTGCGAACTTGGGTATGGATTGTTGATTGGTTCTGGATGTTCTCTATCATAGTTATAGCTATGCAAGGAGAATGACGGTTTCTAATCAAGAAACCAGATCTGTGTCCGCACTAGGACGTCGGGTGGACGACACTAGTTCGGAAGTGAAATTGTGTGATAGAGTGAACGGTCAGATTGGTATAGTGTACGGATGTTATGTGTCATCGTACGGATTTGAATGGAGTTGATATTGGAAAGAGTAATCAAATTTGAATATTTGATTTTGAATAAACAAAGTTATATATATCTTTGTTATATAAGATAAATCTTTCCTTGATAAATCTATAGCCAAAAGAAACTATTTTTGAAAAGTGTTTGAAGTATAAAAGGAGTTTTACACAAGTTTGAAACGATCCAAAGTTTTAAAAATTATATATATCTGAATATATATATATATATAAAGGATCTTATGAGGATTTTAAAAAGGTTTTGAGAACCTTTGGATTTGGAAAGGCTTTTGATTTTTGGGTAAAACCAATATTGAATTTGGAAAGCCTAGTTTGAGAATTATTGATTTGGGATAATCGATTTTGTGTAAAGTAGCCTTATATGAGATTATACTAGGTGTATGATTTGAAGATACTATATGTGTATAGTATAAAATATTTTTATGATGGCTCTGGGGAAAAAGGTACTCCCTTGAAATGAAGTTCTCAGGAGTGCCACCGGGTGGTGCTGCCTTGAGTCCCAAGCGGGGTTCTAAAGTTGATCCTGTAAGGAGTTCGGACAAAACTAGTTCCTGAGGATTATTGGGTAGCGAAATTCGAGGGCGTTGATGCCCACAGGGGGCATTTGGGTTATGCTGTGACGATAGTGTAACTCGATGTCACTGCGATCTACTGTGGGGACCATAGCGAAATTGTGGGGAGGATGAGTGCCAACAGTCTACACTTGATTTTGTCGGGAAGGCAACGCAACATCGGTAGACCGCGATCTATGGTCAAGTGGAATGGAGAAGTTTCATTTTTTGCAGCGAAATTCGATGGCGCTGATGCCTACAGTTATATGGGTTTTTGCTGTGATAGCTACGTAACCACAGTTGTAGTTGCGATATGTCGTGGGTTCCATGGTGTAATCGAGGGTTGCGGAGGCCAACAATTATCTATGGATTTTGTCGGGATGACAACGTAACCATTAGGTTAACTACGACCATGAATGGGGGTGATGATTTCCAGAGCATCCTCACCAATGATATTTCCTCTATTTTCAATAAAATTATTTTCCAAAGTATTTTCACTGGATGTTGAAAACGGGTTTACCAAGTGCTTATAGATTTTCAATTCTACGCCTGATCACCGTTTGACTGAATTTCTATAAGAACAAGGATGGACCGGTTGAGACATCGAGTTATAAGAAGTATTTTTATAAAGAGCTATTTTATTAGTCTGATGTGAATTTAGAAGCATTTCTAAAAATTTTAAATAAAAATGTTGGAATTTTAGGGAAATAAAAGGAAATCCAAACTGAAATTTTAATGAAGTGGTTTTGTAATTAAAATCGAATATTGATTTAGAAGTTGGAAATAAGCTAATTGACTACATAATTATTTGATTGAGTATATTAATAAAATTTAACTTGGGTAAATAAATGGATTGTAAGTGATAATGGGTTTGAAAATGAATACGAATTTTAAATAGAATTCGACTTAGATTTGATAAGGAATTAAATAAGAGGAGATGTTGTAAGATAAAAATAAAATAGATTGGAAATAAAATGGAATTAATTCAGAATGAGTTGAAATTAATTTGAAGTGGTTATAAACTAAAACAGACACCTTATTAAGCGAATATCGTCGAAATTGCATAGCAATAATTGTCGTTTGGCGTAAAACAAAGGTAATTAAATTCCTGTGAGTTGATAGAGTTAAATAAATTGGTTTTAGAATTAATTGAAGTGAATATGAGCTTGTTTGGATTAAAAACCAATTGGAAGTAAGAAATTGAGTTGCAAACCATTAAAATTGAATAAAATGGCTTATGAATTGGTTGAAAGCAATTGTGTTAGCTTTAAAATTATATAAATCGCTTATGGAAAACGTTTGGTGCTTGTTGTTTATGTAATACATGTGTTTAGCTATTGAATTTAACTGAAATGCTAATCGATTTTATTTATATGGCACTTATATATTTAAATTGAGTAAGTACAGGTACCGGGAAGCCGTTTGGCTGGATTTGGATATGCTATTTGCTAAGGTAAATAAGCCGCATGCTTAAAATGCTAAATAAGGTACGCCTACGCAATAAAAATAGGAAATATGAACTATTTTTGCTTTTTCCGACCGTGTGGGTCGATCTATACATATTGATATCTCTTGTCAAATTGCAAAAGTTCCTTCGTACAAAGGAGACTCTGCCAAAATTTTCCGAAAATTTTGGTAGTTAGAAAATTTTTGAAAATTTTTGAGAAAATTTTTGTTAAGCAATTAAACGATTTTAAATATGAAAATGAAATAGATTAATACACGGAACTAACAAGACTCGGTTATAAATGGAAAATAAAATTTAATATTCAAATTGAAATAAATTGCGTATGAAAACGGGAAAAACTAATTTTCATAAAAGTAGAAGTGAAACTTCTGTAAGGAAATGTATAAAATGATTTGAAAGGTTACGATTGAATATTGTTGCAAAGTAAGATATGCAGGTACTAAAGCGGAAAAGAAACTTGGATTTGATTCCAAAAGATAAATGTGAATTGCCCGACAATAAGGTATGTATTTTAATTTCTAGATGAAATTGGATTGGATTTTTGATGTAGCCACTTGGCTTTTGTTTTTTTGGGATTTGGGAGCCCGTAGAGGCCTTTTGTAGTTGTACCGAGCTAGCCGTGCAAAGGAGACGCTGGCAAAAAATTTCGGAAATTTAGAGAGTTAGAAAAATTTTGAGAAAATTTTGATAAATCAAATTTGGTTTTAAATTGAAATTTAGATGATAGAGCAAGAGGGTATTGTTTGAAACTATAGAAGATTTTAAGATGTTGGTTAAGGTGATAGTGGGCCTTTAATAAAAGATAGTTGGTAGAATGTTGAAGTATGAGTTTTGGGAGAAGGTAAAAGGATATTGGACCATTCTTCCTATCTAGTAATTTCGAGGACGAAATTCTTTTAAGGGGGTGGGGAATGTGATGACCTGGCATTTTTAACAATTTAAAATGGGATAATTGAATTGATTTCAAACATTTAAAGGTTAATTGTAACTTGAATTTGAGATATCAATATTTACTTGATAATCAAACCATTGGATTATATAGTTTAAACATTGAAATTAATAATTGAAATCCAGTAAATTGTTGAATCCGAAATTTCTAAGCATGTTTAAATAATTTGAAGGCTTATAAAATTTATAATGATGATACCGAAGATAATAGAATGGTTGAAATTTAAATTAAACGTGCTTTGTTCAATTTTAATAATATATCGTTTAAATCGATATTTAAAAATAATTTTTAGAGGCACAGTCTCGGATTTCGACGAAACCAGTTCCATTGAATTCGTAATAGTTAGTTATTATCGGATTTCAATTTTCGTAGCGTTTGGATTTACCGTTTGCACGTACGAGTGATAAATGCGTCGAAATTAAAGTAGATAATTTAACATTTTAAATCAATTTAAAAGCTAACTCCTTCATACGATCAAATTAGCTTCCGTAACACGTTCCATTGCGTTCGGAACGCAGGTAAAACCTTATAATCGCCTAGCGGCACGCCTCGTTAGTGGTTCGAAGTTTCGAGCGGGGTAAAGTGAGATATTTATAATTAAATATTTTAATTTGTTAAATCAAAACCTTGGCTTCTCCTATATGCCATTCCATCAATTTTATATCCCACGTCTACCTATTCTTCCTCTAATGGAAATCAAACGAAATCATTCATTCTATAAAAAAATGGCCGAACTAATTGATCACAAAATTATTCCACCTTTCTCTACAAATTTGAACGCAAGCTCCCTCTTTTCTTCTTCAATTTCAAATCATCGAACCCAGTAATAATTAAAAAAGGGAGGGGGGGAAATAATGGTCGCGTTCACCTGTAGAAACCCGAAAACCTATCGCTCTTTTGCCTTCCAAAATTTCTGTAACCAAATCAAAATCGAAATTTAAACTCACCATTTCTAAAATCTATGGCCGCGCGCGCGAAGAATCAAAGGGGGGTGGTTCGTGATGGGTCGCGATTGGTTGTGCAGTTTTGGAACTCGAGTTCGAGCGCGATGATGTGGAGACATTGGAGGAGCAACTGGGTTCGAGGGTTGTTACGTGAGCAGTTAGAGGCGACTGTATCTTTTTTGGCAGAGGCCATGGAGTTCGACTCGCGATCGAGCTATTGTCGAGGTTCGAGCGAGTGCGACAGGCGATGTCGAGACGATAGGGCAGCGCGATTTCTGGAGGACGTCAGGACTTCGTGCGACTTGGTTTTTGTGAGTAATTTCTTTCCTATATTTATTTCGGCTCTGTTTGTTGTTAAACTTAGAAAAAATTTGGTTAATGTATGGAATAGCTTTAAATCATGAAAATGGCATATGGAAAATGGAATTGTTTTGATCAATCATAAATCCTGTAAATTAAATGCTTTTCCAAACTTAAATTTAGACAGTTTGATTTATTGTTAGATTAAGTATGTTACACACATAAAAGATATTTAAAACTTAATTATTTTACAAATTAAGTTAGATGTTATTGTGATTTAGAATTTAACAAAGAAAATGTTTACCTTAAGTATATTTAAGATTTGGTAATTTATGAAATAAGTTAAAGCTCAATTAAGTAATTGATTCGCAATTATTGATTGAGTAATTTGCAATTAGTAATTTACAAATGGGAATTAGATTTTAGGAATTAACAATGAAGGTTAATAATTAATAGCTAGGGAATAATGAATTAAAAATCTCTTGGAAAAGTAAATTATTAATAATCACTGGATGTAATTAATTGAATGAAGTGGATTGCCAATTGTGAGGTAAATGTGAGTAAATCTCACTCTGTTTGATTTCTATTTAAATTTAAATGGTTAAATTTAAATATTGGATTGAATGGTTAAATTTATTTGTTGTGCACTGTGAATTGATGATCTGGTAATTTTGGTATTGGATGGTTCTCGAGTTAATGGTTGCTTAACTCGAAGTATTGGGAATTTTAAGTTGTTTTAAATTTAAAACAATAAATAAGAAAATGTTTCCGTTTAAAAGTTACTAACGACATAATGATTTGTGATACATTAAATCAGTAGGATAGTTAAAATGGATAATTATTTAATTTAATTAATTAATGATTTGGCTTATTTAATTTCAGTAATTAAAGGTTTGAATAAATAATAAATTAAGTTGTAAGTTATTTAACTAAGTATAAATAATTCAGAATAATTATTTGATGGTGTGATAAACAATTACTTAATGTAATTAATAAAATATAGTTACTTTGTGAAATTTATCAAGAGATTAATTAAGATTATTAATTAAGGAGTAATTGATTTATTAATGATGTAAATAAAAGAATAGTTAATTACATATTGAGATTAATCGAGAATGATAAATATGAGGGTTGAATTAAAGTAACTAATTTAGATTAGGACAAATAAAAACATAATTGGAAATCATTAATTTATATAATCAACGGTGTAATTAAAGATTGATTAATTGAGATGAATTAATCATAAGACTCATAAGAAATTAATTAATGTAAGTAATAAAGAATTAGTGTAATTGATTATAGTTAATTAATTTGCAAAGTAATTAAAGATTACTCATTGATTTGGTCAAAATAATTAATGTCGTGAAATTAATTAAAAGATAATCACTTGAATGGAATTGGAAGATAATTAATCCAGGGTGATTAATTAAGATGAATCACGAAGGGTTGATTAATTAGTTTGGAATTAATTAATGAAATAATCTAAGTGATTAAGGCTTGAAATTCAATTTGAATCAATATAAATGATTTATATGTGATTAAGCTTTGCTTCTGAATGATTGAATGGTATTGGATGATTTGAAGGAGTTGATAACTCTGATATGAAATGTTGAGTACTTCTTTTGGATAACTTGGAGTAGAATAACATGAGATTCGAAGAGACCGGGGTCGGGTATATGTTTGTAGATTGATATATAAAATCTATATGCTGGATTGAAGTGATTTGGAGGTATTGGACTTTTTTAAAATCCAAATCTTTGGTATTTAGAAATTTAAATATGGACTAAGTGTTGTCTATAATAATTTGTGACTTGTGATACCCGGGTTTATAAAAGTTGATTTCTTTGGTATTCCATCTTAGTTGGGTTTACTCACGCCGGTTTCCAGCCTGACCCGGGTGTTACTTTGGTGTAATGCTCGGGTCAGACCGAGTATTACAGATTTTCAGGTTAGGACGTTCTGTAGTTCCGGAGGCGAGCTGGATGGCAATATCGTATAGAGTATATCCGCTGTATTTATATTACTGTTAATCTGAGACACGATGATTGTAAATATTCAGTGACTGTATATTATGTGAAACTCTGATGTATATTACATGTAATCGATAGATATAATATTCTTTTATAAACTGTTATTATTTATTATTATATTTTATCCACTGCGAATGTGAGTTGATGATGTTTTTGTTCTTCTTCTTCTATCTCTTTCTTTTTTTCATAACTATGTGGAATTTTCGGCTTCGAAAATTCCAGGTCGTTACAATGCTGAACATAGCCACATCATCGATGCAGACCTACTTCCTTAAACTTGTTCCAAAGAAACATCTTTGGACATTATTCATAGTCACTGCATGTCATCACGCAGCTATTACTCCTGAGGTATCAAGATACCATCACTCACTTCTGCTCAACTGATAGATCCAAACTCTACTCATCCAAACTTTAAAGATAGACTCCGAACCTTAATAGGTTTCCTTCAGAGATCGATGAAATCCGTACACCATGGCAAAACTCACTTGAGACGGTACGAGGTCTACAGTCTCGACAAATACACTTCCAACCTCAAACTCAAACTCCAACCAATGGTAGTCGTGTTACACACACCACTACCTCATCTACCTTTATAACATATATTGGAAAACTTGAACAGGTAACCCAACAAATAGGTAGAATAAATAAATATATTTATATATGTCAAAATTACAAATGCGTTCTCTCAAGAAAGAAATCAGTCCAAACCCTATGTATTCACTCAACCTAGCGCTCTGATACCAAATGTGACGACCTAACATTTTCTCCACAGAAAGTCGTATCATCTTGAAGAAAGAAAGGGATAGAAAAGAGAAAAGAAATAAGAGAAAGAAGAAACAACAACAAACTCTCAACAGCGAAATGAACTAATTATATTAACAACATAACTATTACATAATATACAACAATTATCAGAGTTACATAGATTATACATCACATACCAGATAGTTATAAACACCTATCTAGTTATACAACTCAATACACAATACAGATATCAACACAGCAGAACACTATATATCTACACGCTGAAGCCTCCTCCTCCATTGCTCCTCCATAATTCGTCAAAGCTAACCTGAATCCCTTGGCTACTCGTAAAAATTTGAGTATCCAAGAGTTTAAAAAAACAGAAAATAAACTCCAGGTCAGACATGGGTCTGGTGTGAGTCATAGGTTAAAGTTTTTTAACTTTGAAAACTTTTGAAAACAAAAGGTATCACATAAGACTCCCCACACATAAACATGGGTAAGTTTTTACCTTATGCTAACCAAAACATTTGACAGGAAATCCAGTTATATTATAATAGGGTCTAGGGTTTTCAAGTAAATAGAAAATAGCCGAAATTGTTACATAATTAAATTCCAGCTACTAGCCACAAAAGTGGGTAATACAATCAAATCCGATGGCACTTATTGGACTTTGGATTCCATACAATGGTAGGGCTACTAGGTACCGCCCATCACAGTATGTGGCCTCTATCAACGTACCGAGGATCCACCCTAAATCCCCTGTAACACAAGCCGGAACCATCCCTTACTGGACAGTCTCGAACAAGACAACCTCGGCAGTTGGAGCTCACAACTGCCCACACAGCCGAACAAAAAGGGACCTGTAGACAGGGGAAAATCTCGTCCTACTTAGGCATGACCCACTTTGCCTTGCAGCACCTCCCCTGTTTTAGCCATTCTTGGTTGATGAAGCTTAAGGCTATGATTACCTTTAATCGGAACACATCACATAGAATGCTCATCGTCCACCTGACGATGTGTTGAAAGCATTCAATCCATACAAGTTCGTTCCGGGTTCGAACGAAACCGAAGGTATTATCTCGTTAGACTCATTCTGGAATCACCCTCAGAGTTGACGATGATAACCCTTGCACTTTAAATCTTCATCTTCACTTGAGATTCACGACCTATCGTTAATTTGGATTGATGTGGTTTTCGGATATCCAAATCTGGAAACCCGACCCGATCTCATCGAAATCCAAAACGTTTCTTTTAAGGCCAAGTTGTTTTAAAGTTTAAAACAATTCAATTCAATTATCTATACACACACAAATAGATAATTCACAAATCACAACAGATAATAAACATTATCATCATAAACAGATAATTTACATTATCATCACCAATAGATAATCCACATTATCATCACAAATAGATAATCGATATTATCATCACAAATAGATATTTCATATTATCATCGCAAAGAGATAATTCATATTATCATCACAATGCAACCAAAACATTCATACCACACAGCATCACTTATCTCATCTCTAAGATCTCAAACCATTCAATGCAATCAATATCATCCATTCGTACATAAGCAAAGATTTACTTAATTACACTATAATTAATTTAAAATGAATTAAATTAATTACTTGCATCTCTAATTAATTTAATGTGAATTAAATTAATTAATTCATCTTTTTAAATCTTGCTTACTTAACCAATAATTATTACAAATTAATTAAACATCATCTAATTAATCACCTTAATTAATCACCCTTGATTAATTATCCTTTAATTACATTCAAGTAATTATCCTTTAATTAATTTCACAAATTAATTATCCTTAACCAAAAAAAGTAATTAATCTTTAATTACTTCATTAATTTTTTAACTATAATTAATCCTTAATTAATTACATTAATTAATTATTCTTTAATCACTTATTATTGATTAATTAATCTCAATTAATCAACCTTAATTACATCATTAATTATATTAATTAATGATCCCTAATTACATTTTAATTAATTACTTAGTTACAGCAAGTAATTAATCTTAATTAAACCACAATTATTAATCACTCCTGATTAGTCTCATTTAGTAATTAACTTCCCTTAATTAATTCATTAAATAAATTAATTACTCCTTAATTAATTATCTTAATTAATCCTTTGATTAATTACAAAGTATTTATATTCAAGTTACATCCATTCTTAAATCATCTTCCACTAATTACGCCCAGTAATTACCATTAATTACTTCACTAAGTAATTACACTCCATTAATTACATTAAGTAATTATTATCAAATCATCTAGTGTTTAAAATAATTGAACTTAATTAATCAATTTAAACTAATCACATTAAACTCAATTAATTACATTAAGTAATTAATTCCTTAATTACTTCCATTAAGTAATTATTCTTAAACAACTCACAAATGATTATCATTAAATTAATTAGTCTAATTAATTATTAAAATTAATCACATTAATTAATTATTAAATAATCCTAGTTAATGACCTTTATTAACAATTCATTAATTACATCCTTAAGTAATTAACTTAGATTAACCATTATTAATTACAAATTAATTTATCTTTAATTATCTATTAATTAACCTCTAATTGTTTAATTAATTAAGTGTTAACTGTAACTTAATTAATCCTTAATTACCTGATTAATTAATTACTGATAATTAATTAAAAATCTAATCTATGATTCTTAATTACAAATTAATTATTGCTTAATTAACTAGCTTAAAACTTAATAAATCAATTTAACTCTTAATAACTTAATTAGTTAATCCAAATCATTAATTAATTAATTAATTTTAATTACCCGTTTAATTACCCTAATAATTAATTGAAATTACAAACCATTAAATTCTAATTTACTTTAAGATAAAACATTTTCTTATCTATAGTTAAATTATCATTCATAAATACATTTGAAAATATTAATTTCAAATTTAATTTTAAATTTCATTTTAAATTCAAGATTTATAATGAGTACCAACTTGTCTTCAACAATGTTTAAAACCAATTTTAAAAAACTTTTTAAATTCACATGTTAAAGAATACTTATTTCTTGTAAAAGAATTTTAAAAGAGTTTAAATCAAATTCCTTTTTAAATTCAAAACTTTAAAAATTTACTTTAACAATCAAACTTATTTACCACATTTGAATTTATAAACTTTATTTTATTTCCAAAACCTAAGATTCAAATTCAATTTGAATTCATATTTAAAATTCTGATTTAAACTTTGTTTAGATCCTTCCTTTATAATTTAAAATTTCCGTTTTAAATTTTAAAAAAAAATAGGTTTCTAAAACCTGTTACAAGACTCTTTCCCGAGCCACCTCAAATTTACTTCAAGTCAATTTCATACAAACTCGAGCAAAACACACCATTTACTCGAGAATCGCTCGAGACAAAAACCCCACACCAACTAACACCTAACCTCACTAGAACAAAGTGCACCGTGCACATGCACGGTGACTTTGATCGATTCCGACCAAATTCGACGATCTTCACTCATAGAAGAACCTCCCCAAACAGTAACTCGATCATCAGATTACCTCCAACTCAACTCGAAATTGAACTCGAGTTTCAAACTAAACCTGTAACCCATCATTAGAGACAACACATCTACCTGGAAATCACCTCACCAGCAGATCCACGACCACCAAAGTTGCCGAAACTCCGGCCAAGCCATCGCCTACTTCCAAGATTCCATTCCCTCGAGTTTGATAGGACTCGATCACATAGAGGAATCGAACCAAACCAAAACACTTATCCCAGTTAAACTAGGGTTATAGACTCAAAACCCACCATCGCCACCTCCATAGTGATTCTGATCAACTCCTAGCATTTTTCCCTGAATCCACGATCATTCTTCCACCTCCAAGAAGAACCCCAATCTCCTATAGCAAGTGGATCACCAGAAAGTCCCAATTTTCTATTTTCTGGTCAAACTAGAAATGCACCCATAATCTGTTACTAAAAAGTTAGATTTCGTCTTAAAAATCATCATTTTGTATTAGAATTCAGATCATATGCCTGTACTTTAAATCCTGAGATTTTAATTTTCACTTACATTCAAAATTTCCATGTTTCTTTTGTTTCCAGAGATAATTCAAATTTATTTAACTTAATTTAATTTTTAAACATTACTTTATAGTTAAACAAACATAATTTGTTTAACAACTAAGTTCTATTAGTAATTAGAATAATAGAATATAAATTTTGAATAAAAACTTGAATCTGGGAACACAAACAGGAAGCACTGAAATGCGCAGTGTATACGCACTTACATATATTCATAGATAATGCCAGAAATTCATATAAACATATTTGTTTCAGGGAATAGCATGCAACCAGATTTACTTCAAGATTTTTAAATGTGAAGTTGCTCACCTTTTTTTTGAAGATGCAGAACAGAGCTTCAAATTTTTTAAAAGCTTTGATCTTTTAAAAATTGGATTTGCTTTGCTTTGATTTGAAAACTTAAACTTGAAATGCTTGCTTTAGTTCTCATATTTGCATGCAGAGTCAATTTCCAGATTTAAGAAATAAATGCAGATTTGTTTTCTTTTGAACATGAACTACAGGTTTTGCTTTGCATTTTGATTTGGAAAGTGAACTACAGGTTTTAGAGGAAGTTATTTCAGGTTTGTATATGAAATGAGAAGTGAAGTATAGATTTTGTTTTGATTTGAAGAATGTTTACAGTTTTTGTTTGTTGGTTTAGAAATGAGATTAGGAAAAGAAAATGAAGTGAAAAATGTATGTTTATATAGGCATATTTTCTGATTTTATAAAGTAAAAGAAAATTAAAATTTAAAGAGGCCACTTGTCCAAAAATACAACATTTGTCACATTAATGGTTTATTACTTAACACATCTTATCTTATGCTCTATGATTTTTACACATGTTCTTTAAAGCTAATTAGTATTTATAATTAAATGCTAATGAAAGCTTTTAACTTAATAAATTAATTTTTAATACTTAGTTATATATATAGATAACTTTAAAGAAATGAAACCCTGTTATATTTATATATAAAAACAAGACATATACTCTTTTATATGAAAATAACATCTTTGACAATTTTAAATAATTTATAAAAGAGATTATAAATTACTTATTATTTAAATGAATAAATGTTTCATATTTTAATTGTATTTTAAACTTCCATATCAAATTGCAATCATATTCATTAAACAATATTTAAAAAGAAATAAAAAAAACGTTATTATAAATCTTAGTTAATTTTTAAGCTAAAATCCTTTTTAAACAATTAAACATTTATTTATGTATTTAAAACCATATAGTTATTTCTTAAATAGCTTTGAAAAGCTTAATATTAATTTAAATCATAATTTCCAAATTAATATATATATATATATTAGAATTTGAAATCAAGATTCATTTATTAAATTTAAACCAAAGATTATTTATTTACAATATATACATATAATATATTCATTTAAATAGAAATCAATTTATTAGCATTTAAAAGATAAATTCTACAATTAAATATTTGTTAACGCTAAAATTTGAACGCTAACACCCCGGTGTGTAAAGTGTAGTTGTGAAAGCACCACCCGACGATTCGGGAACAGAGTATAAGCAGAAAACCATAGAAAAAGCAGTAAATAACAACGATTTTATAGTGGTTCGGCTCAACAGTTTGCCTACGTCCACTCTGAATATCTTTATTGATGATTTCGTTACAAGTTGATACAATTCTTCCCAAGTACGATACACTTTGAATGAGTAGCTTAAACTTCAATGTAAGTGAAAGTCCTCAAATCCATGTCGGATGCATGAGATTTCTTCTTGAAGTTGTTGATAGCGTTCTACGTGTCTTGAAAGCTTTGGGTGTTGAGT
This sequence comes from Allium cepa, assembly GCA_030765085.1. Classification (NCBI taxonomy): domain Eukaryota; kingdom Viridiplantae; phylum Streptophyta; class Magnoliopsida; order Asparagales; family Amaryllidaceae; genus Allium; species Allium cepa. Next base: position 599,894,567 of record CM060945.1, on the reverse strand, counting down.
TAGTTTGGAATGTAGCAGAGTATCGTTGTTTGAAAAGAATGAGCCAAAAGTCCCCTGAATGTTGGAGATGGCCATGTATTTATAGGCAAATTTCTGGGCTGGAATTGTTGCCGAAGTCATAGGTCATGACCGACTCAGAATGAGTCGTAAGTCGTGACCGACTTAAATATCACGAGTCAGCAGGCAGCGACATAAGTGAAGTGGTATTGAGTTTGCTTATTGTTTGCTTAGGTCGCCAGCGACTTATAATAGGTCATTAGACATCTTAAGTTACTTGAGTCGTTGGAAAACTTAGGTCGGTCTGCCTCATGAGTTGTTAACTCCATGAGTCGTTAACCCGTTGAGTCGGCCGACACCTTTAAGTCGCTAAGGTTATAACCCGGTGAGTCGTTGTCCCTCCTGAGTCATTGAGTCGTAACCCTTCAAGGCCATTGAGTCGGTAACTCCTTAAGGCTGTTGAGTCGGGCTATTCTCTTAAGCCGCTAAGGTTACTAAGTCGTTAGCCTGTTGAGTCGTAACTAGATAGGTCGTTGATTCGGTCCATATGTTAGGTCGGTAATCAGTTGAGTCGGTAACTATTGTGAGTCGTGAGCCTTTCTTGAGTCGCTTGAGCAGAGGGGTTAACAATTGCCCCTCGAAGTACACGCTTAAGTCATGAGTCATGTGCTTCGACCCAGTGCCTGAGTCTTAAACGACTCAAAGAGACTCATGACTCATTAGTCCTTCCATCTTCCCCCTTGCATCGTATATAAGCCGTTGAGTCGGTCCTTCCTCCTCACTTTATTACTTATCTGTTTTATTTGATCCTGCCATTAACGATCCTTCAAGTTTCCAGAGACGCATCCAAGCTAATCAGTCATCAACTCATCTTTACCTTTTTATTGCGTAAGTGAATTCACTTTTGTGCCGTGTTCCATTGCGAGCCATGTTTTTGATCGATTTGCAACTGCCATCAATCATATTGTTGTTATCGTTCGTGAATCATAGTAGTGCATCAGATTCGTCACACGCTTGAAGCGATTCGAATTGGTTTTTTGGGTGATTTCCGATGATGTGAGGAGAAGATAATGAATTACAGTGTCTCGAATTAGCTGGTCTGTGGGTTTGGAGGAGATGAGAAAGTTCTTAGCGGGTTAATGGGTTAATGGGTTAGAAAGGAGTTAACTGGTTGTGGAGACGAGCTAAAATTCTCACGATATAGTTGGTTTTTGGATCTACCGACTTAGGAAGGCCTTGCAATCTCATCCGTCCATGACCTAATTTTTGGGTCGTGTTGACTTCCTGATGATTTAGGACTTAGGTCGTACGAGCGACTCAACCCTTTAGATCCTTACCACAACTTATCCTTTAGACCGTGAACGTCTCAAGCCATAAGTCGTGAACGACTCAGCACTTAGGCTATTTTCCATACCAAGTTGCTTCTTGGGGCTTAACCCCTGACCGACTCAAGTAGATGGGACCTAGGCTTTGAGTCGTTGGCGAGTCAGGACTTGTGTGAATTTTGTTCGTGCTTTGAACCGTTGCATGGACTTTGAACTGTTGAACTTTATTGCATTCATTCACAGGTTGCTTTAACTTGCAAGCTAACAATCTGTCCAATACAACATTTACAGAAAATTGGGACGAATATACTGCAATCGACTGCCCACATCAAATGACATATTAGTTAATAACAGATAATTAACTTAAATAAATTGTGTGAACGAAGTGCTTTCAACTCATCAATTTCAAGTAAAATATTAAAGAAACACTGAAATAGTCAATTGAAACTGACCAGCCTGCACTAATATTATGCTTGAACTTTATATTAACAAGTTCTGAAATTTTGTAATCGATCAATCATCGACTAGCTTAATTCCAGTCATATTTACTTTCTATTTTTATTAGTTTTGCACGACACTTCACACTTTTAGGAAACGTGCACCTTCACATTTGAATGTCCAGTTGCTATGTAGAATGACTTCTCAGGAAGAAGATACAACGGTTCAGACTGGAGAGGCAACTATTATTCCGGCTCCACTGGTCAATCCTCCCGAAAGAGCCTCTTCTACTTTATCGTACAGAGTTTTTCGCCAATTGTGCGCTCAGTTTGGCATTGCTGAATCAGATGCCATTCTTCCCGAGAGAAGTAATACTGCTGACATAGCACCCCCTGGCTTTGTAACGGTCAATCGACAAATGTGCCTGAGTGGGGGCGTTCCTCCTTTCAATGACTTCTTCCAACAACTTCTTCGCCATCTGGCCATCGCCGCATCCCAATTACACCCCAATGGTTATGCCATTTTAATGGGGTTGTGTGTACTGTTTAGGAGGATGCTTGATCGATTCCCAAGCTTTTACAAGATTTGCTTCCTATGCTCTTTCACCAGGACTAAAGATCACCCCTCTATTACTGTCGTGAGAAGTGCCCGAAATCGTAAATTGATCATCGGTCTTCCTGACAGCGCTCATGGGTTTTTGACTCAATTTTTCTATGTCCGCTGTCCCCCGGGGTTTTACGCAGTATGGAGGGAAGGAATTAAGCTTAACCATTCTTACTATGTTTGTTACCTGACATTTGTGAGACTGAATTGTTAAGTGTTAACTCCGCTTCTCTTTTTTTATTTTCAGCGCTCCCCCCTCCTTCTAGGGATCCCAGTCATAAGCCAACTTTCGAAAGGCTCAAGGCCGTGCCAGTTGAGGAGAGAGACATTCAATTTCTGTTGAAAGACAAGTTTTTGCATCAGTACGGACTTCTGCATACTTCTCGTTCTACTCACCCCTGCGAGGTTCCAGACTCCCCACCTAAAGCATCAGATGCCCCGATTTCTACAGACACATCCATACTAAAAGGACCTGCTCCCGAGGCTTCGCTAGCGAAGTGCTCCACTTCTGTTGATGTTGCGGGGCCATCTGTCGAACTTGCCCCGGTTATTGAGGAAGAAGAGCCTCAGGGATCTCCCCGACATTCACAGAAATCTGGTGAAGAAGCCGAGAAAACTAGCCTTGTCAAGCAGAGTAGGGACGATACTTTCGAAGGGCTGAGCGACCTCTTTGCCACCTCGCAAGAGATCTTTAAAGATGATCCTATCACTATCGGGGTTTCTTCTTCAGTAGTCGAAGCAACTTCTATCCTGCAACAGACTCCGTCAACTCAAGAGTTGACGCTAACTATTACACCCACAACTACTCCTCAATTAAAGAGTGGTTCGTAGTTTGATGCGCGTAGTTTGCACATCACACACACTTAGAATTTTTTCGGCACTTTTGTGCTTTTGACTTTTTTTACTTTGAAGAATTCTAAAATTTAGCTCTTTTTTATTTCAGATCCTCCGATGGGGCGCAGCGGATCCTACTACGATGATTTTCAGCGCTACGGGAGGCGTAGCCAATATGATTACAGGCGTTACCTCCTTTCTTATAGAGAATCTGATGAAGAAAGAGCCGCCCGAAAGGCTCAAGAGAAGAGGGCTCAAGAGGAGCGTTATGAAAGAAGAGAGAGGGAGGAGCGCCACGATTCTTCGCAGAGAGGCGACGATTCTCATAAAAGAAAATCCCATGACGGCAGAGGAAAAAGTCATATGGTTGAAGATTCGAGCAAGCGAGCCCGACATGTTGAGAAGCACACCTCTACAACTCCTGAAAAGGTTTCTGCCCCCGCCTCGCTTGACATTCCTTCCGGCTCTCCCGCTCTCGGGAAGACGGACATCCAAACAATAATTAGCAGACCCAAATTCCAAGTTGGACCGGGCCTGGCCAATTTGCAAAGTCGGTTTCCACAGTGGTGTCTAAAGGGAGTGAGGTTCGACCTTGACTTGGTTCCTATTGACAAATCTGCCATGTTACGAAATCTCGATGCCGTCGAGCTTGATATTTTAAAGGATGTCAAACTGGCAAAAACTTGTCGACGAGCTTCAAAGGGTTAATCGCGCAAACATAGAGGCCATGCTCACTATGGAAAATGATAAAGCTGAATGGCAAAAGGTTCTTGAGCAAAATGACACTGAAATGAGGAGCATTGCTTCTTACAACGAAGAGCTTGAAGAAAAAGTTGCGGAGCTGAAACAAGAGCTTGCTGCTTCCTCTACTTCTTATTCTCAAAAAGAAGAAGTGCTCCTAAAACAAGTGAGAGACGCTCATGCCAGCCAAAGAGATGCCGAAGACAGGCTTGAAGTGCAGAAAAGAATTAGTGAGGGCTATGTTGCTGATATTGAAGAGCTTCGGAAGAAGAACAGCTCCCAAGAGGCGGAGATTCAAATGCTTAAGCTTCAACTTTCTAAAGCTGAAATGGAGCGTGATGAGGCCGTTGCCGGCAAAATTGCAGCTGAAGAATCTCACGAGGCAACGAGGGCCAACATCAGCTCAACATTATTTGATTTCTACCTGCATAGCATCTTGGGGCGCGGTAGCCTCGCCTTTCTAGGCCCCAAGTATGAAATTACTCTGGCTGAAGTTTGGGAGGCCGCACTCGATATGCTTGGTGGTAACGGCGCTGGCTATGCTGAGTCAGCTCTTGAGGAGCATTATCTTGATGATGATGCTCGTGCCGCTCTCGCCAGGGGGAGAGAACAACTTGCGAAATTAAGGGCCGAGACAGCGGCGAGAGAATATTCAAGAAAAATCATCTCAACTGCTCCAATTCAACCTTCTCCTTCATCCGAAATTGACATTACCGTTCTAGTTTTCATGCACCGATTCCTACTAAAGTTGATACCGGAGCTGCAATCACGCAAGCTGTTCATGAGCCACAAGAGAGTGCTGAAGCTGTAGACTACGAAATTGTTGTGATACCACCAACTTTTCCAGGTAACCCTAATAATGCTCAGGTGGACAACTTGCCAATTATCTACGGATTTGACGAGATTCTTGATTATTTCTTGAATCTCGACGAGCCGTTGTCTCCTCTTTTTGTGGGAAATACTGACACTTTTATTTTTTCCTTTGTAGAGAAAGCACCGAGCACCATTCAAACTTTTCCACCTCCAGTTATTGTTCCTCTGCCTTCCCCAATCGCTCCTACTCCTCATCTGGGATCACAGGAAGAAATAATAGGTGCCCTTCGGGGCTTGGATGACCCAGCTGCTTCACAAGAGAAAAAAGACGAAGGACTTGAGGGAGGTGAGATATCTCCGGAGCAGACTCCTTCCGATGACATAATTTTGTCTAAACTTGTTACTCCAGGAAGTGAATCTTCTTCAAAGAGAAGAAAGAAGCACGGAACATCAAAGAGGAGGGGGAAGAGCATTATTGCTACTGAAGAAGAACCAGAAGTTGAACCAGTTGTGCCTCCCTCTCCTTCTTCCCTCATGCCTATAGATCGACCCGAAAAGCTAACCATCCGGCCGGGTAAAGGGTCCAAAGGTGGCAAGAGGAAATGAAGATTCTAGTCTTTAGCTTTCTGTTTTTTGCTTGTACTGGTCGAGGATTGTGCGGGTACCGGCCCCTGCTTTCTTTATTTCGAAACTTGTATCTGCAATATAATTGAATAAAATGATCCTTTATTGGTACAAACTCTTGTTTGAATTTGAGAATGCATTTATTATTCATTTTTATACAAGTTTATTTATATGATATTACAGTGAGCTTGTGGTATATTGTTTTGAGCGTAATTTCGCTAATGTAGTTATACCATGTCGTCCCTATACCATAAGCCTGTTGCAATATTTTACATTTTGAGGGGACTTGTACTTTTATTTTCTAGAGAATAATTATTCCATACTTGGAGGATTATTATTTCGTTAAAAAGTACAACTTTCTCCATACAAGTTTTTACGCTTCAACCTTCGAAGATACCACTTTTTCTTTTGTTCAAATACACATTTTATCAAGTGAATTCTTCTATGTGGTAAAGCGGACCTCTGAAGGGTACTTTAATTTCTTTTTTGAGGAAGAGTATTTTCCAGAATAGGTGAATTATTCTTCCTTTGAAAGTTGGAGTGTGCCTTTGACGAGGGCTTCTTCACGTTTCAACACTTGGAAGTTTTATTTCAATCTCGGTGAAACGTGTGCCTCCGAGTAGGGCCTTTGCCTGGAAGTTTGGGGTTTCTTTCTCTCGGTTGGACGGACTCACGGGAGTATATCGACCGATCATTCCGCAACTTTGTATTGAGAAAGATCTCTCTTTTTCTGGTTAGGCCCGCTCGAGGTTTTTGACTTGGACTCTAAAGAGTAGCATTGGACCCTGAAGAGTAGCGTCTGGACTCTGAAGAGTAGCGTTAGGCTTTGAAGAGTAGCATTGGGTCTCCGAAGAGAAGCATTTGGACTCTGAAGAGTAGTTTGAACTCTAAAGAGTGGCATTGGGTCTCCGAAGAGAAGCATTTGGACTCTGAAGAGTAGTTTGAACTCTAAAGAGTGGCATTGGGTCTCCGAAGAGAAGCATTTGGACTCTGAAGAGTAGTTTGAACTCTAAAGAGTGGCATTGGGTCTCCGAAGAGAAGCATTTGGACTCTGAAGAGTAGCGTTGGACTCTATGATTTGTAGGAATCGCTTCGCTTTGTGATGTGTTGGATGAGAAAGCATTATTCCGATAACCTGCAATACTAAATCGAGATTTTTAGTAATATTTGCTTATTGAAATGATACAGGCATTTTAACGGCATCAAAGAATACAAGATTTATAATTGCTCATTACTGATTCACATCACATTTGCAGTGGTTAACAGCACAAGAATTATTCATTCATCATCATTTTACAAAGTTAAGCAACACTATTAAGTAAAATATGGGTGTAAATGAATGACATCCCATGATTTTACGATTCACCTGTCAGTCAATGACCAGCTTCTCGGATTCTTGCTCTGTAGTTCTGTTGCTTGAACCTGGTCGGTAAGGAGGACACGGTTGCCCCTGAGCGGACGAGGTTGGGTCAATTTTGTCTTTCTTCACATATTGTTGAAGTTTATTCTGTTTTAGCAATTCTTCAATCACACTTTTTAACTGGCGACATTGATCAGTATCGTGACCAGGTTGGTTGTGAAATCGACAGAATTTCCCATTTTGCACTGCCCCTCTTCCCATCTCAAGTGGTTTAGGGTACTTGATAACATCCTTTGTTGCCAAGAAGATTCTTTCTGGTGTATCAGTTAAGGGGGTGAAGTCTGAAGGATTAAAACGTCGAGGTTTCTTCTTGTTTCCCTGCTTCTTTCCTTCATCACTTTCCCTTTTCTGGTTCCCAAATCCTCTCTTGTTAGAGAAAACATCGTTATTCTTAATTTCGGCCAACACTGCTTTTTCTGACATCAAGAGATTTTCTAGGCATATGAATTCGTCGGCCTTTTTATAAAACTTTTCGAGTGAGTTTGGTTCCTTCATTTTAAGCCACATCCCGAATTCATTTGACTTATCGATGGCCCGCATTAAGTATGTGAGGATCATTCGGGGCTCTGCGTTGTCTACCTCGGCTAAAGCTATATTAAAACGGTTCAAAAAAGACTTGATGGGCTCTCTGGGCGATTGTTCTATACTGTACAGTGACATTATAACTTTTGCTTTTGACGCATACAACCTGAATTGTTCTTTAAATTTTCGGGTTAAATCGGAGAATTGGTCTATGGATCGAACTGGTAGCATAATGAACCAAAGTAAAGCCACCCCTTCTAAATATACTGGAAAATATTGGCATTTAATCTCATCCGATGCTCGTGCCCCAGTCATATGCCAATCGTATCGGTATAGAAATTGGTTAGGGTCACTTGTCCCTCGATAGGCTGGGATGGTAGGAGGTACAAATTTCCTGGGAAACTCCGCCTTAAAAATCCTTTCGGTAAACGGGGTTTTACTTGGAACGAAACCCCATTCTCTCCCGTCTTCATCCCTATGCATGCTCTCTTTCATGATTTGTCGAATCATTTCAGAAAGATACCTCTCATCATTTCGAGCTTTAGATCCACCAACCTCAGGAAGTGTCTGCTCAAGTAGGCTGCCAGCCCTCTCAGGAACGTTCCTTTTTTCAGCATCATGAACGTTGCCAGCAAAGTTCCTTTCATTACCCGTTGGTTGATGGTTTGCCCCAAGCAAATCGTTCAACTTATTCAAAATTAGAGCATTTTGGGCATTCTGAGCCTCCAATTGTGCACTTTGGGCATTTATCTGCTGGTTCAGCCCTAAGATTACAGCATCCAACTCCGCTTTTGTAACCCCAACAGGTGGAGTGGCATGATTAGGTACTAGGAAAGCGGAGGTTCCCTCTTGAACATTTCCAGATCTAACAGATCTACTCCTTCTCCCCAGAGCCATGATTTCAGATAAACTCCTAGTCTTCAGAGAGATTACTTCAACAAACTTTCGTGGAGCAATGATGATAATTCGCCTGAGTTCAATTCTCAGTGAAAGCACCAAAAATGTTAACGCTAAAATTTGAACGCTAACACCCCGGTGTGTAAAGTGTAGTTGTGAAAGCACCACCCGATGATTCGGGAACAGAGTATAAGCAGAAAACCACAGAAAAAGCAGTAAATAACAACGATTTTATAGTGGTTCGGCTCAACAGTTTGCCTACGTCCACTCTGAATATCTTTATTGATGATTTCGTTACACGTTGATACAATTCTTCCCAAGTACGATACACTTTGAACTACTAAACACTTTGAATGAGTAGCTTAAACTTCAATGTAAGTGAAAGTCCTCAAATCCATGTCGGATGCATGAGATTTCTTCTTGAAGTTGTTGATAGCGTTCTACGTGTCTTGATAGCTTTGGGTGTTGAGTTAGTTTGGAATGTAGCAGAGTATCGGTGTTTGAAAAGAATGAGCCAAAAAGTCCCCTGAATGTTAGAGATGGCCATGTATTTATAGGCAAATTTCTGGGCTGGAATTGTTGCCGAAGTCATAGGTCGTGACCGACTTAAATATCACGAGTCAGCAGGCAGCGACATAAGTGATGTGGCATTGAGTTTGCTTATTGTTTTCTTAGGTCGCCAGTGACTTATAATAGGTCATTAGACATCTTAAGTTACTTGAGTCATTGGAAAACTTAGGTCGGTCTGCCTCATGAGTTGTTAACTCCATGAGTCGTTAACCCGTTGAGTCGGCCGGCACCTTTAAGTCGCTAAGGTTATAACCCGGTGAGTCGCTGTCCCTCCTTAGTCGTTGAGTCGTAACCCTTCAAGGCCGTTGAGTCGGTAACTCCTTAAGGCTGTTGAGTCGGGCTATTCTCTTAAGCCGCTAAGGTTACTAAGTCGTTAGCCTGTTGAGTCATAACTAGATAGGTCGTTGATTCGGTCCATATGTTAGGTCGGTAATCAGTTGAGTCGGTAACAATTGTGAGTCGTGAGCCTTTCTTGAGTCGCTTGAGCAGAGGGGTTAACAATATTTATTAAAGGAAAATTATTAAACCAATTCAAATTTTATTAACAAAAACTATCAAATCAATTTAATTTTTAATACAGATTATTAAATTTATATTGCCAAAAATTCCAGGATATCACAATTATTATATATATAAAATATACAATAGGCAATATTGTTTCATTTACCTATATTTCAAAACAAATATTGTGTCATTATGTCCTATTAAGTGTTTAGAAATCCTTATTGATGTCATAGCGTCCTATGCACCAACCAGAATTCATAAATACAAAACGGGACAAATTAACACAATATCAAAACCTTTTTATAACACTAACAAATACGCTCTCTTATATATATACTCTCAGTGACTCATCAAAGGGTATTATTGCCCTATTAATAAAGAGTCAGACCCCAAAAAGCTAAGATTTTCGCTAAACCAAAGTTGTGATACCAACTGTAATAGCCCGCCTTTTCGTACGTTTAAGCAAATACACATGTCGACTCAAACCATACGGAAAGGAATATTGTTGTTGGGGTGAATAAGACAAACAGAGAAAGAAAGAAAACAAAACAGAATCTCGCAGTAGAATGACAAAATATAATAATCAAATAAAAGTTCGTGTAGCCGTTTTACAAAACATTTGATTATACTTATACAACACAGAATCAGAGTTACACATACCAAAGAATAACAAATAAAAATGCAGTGGAACAATGTGATGTAGTGGAATAATATAGTAAATAATAGTATTACAATCTTCATCCTCATCTTCGTCCTCCAGAAGTGGGTCTTCAAACCCTGAAATGCTCAGGCTGACCGGAGCGAATTGAAAGGACAAAACAATCGAGTCAGCACTAAATGATCTTATGTAAATTAAATCAATGGTGAATACTATAAGTGGACGGCGTCAAAGATGTTTATAGGATTTGAAATCCCCTATCCAGTGTCTAGCATGAGTGCAGTAACTTAAGAGATGCTCGGGATTCACATCTCCTAAGGTTCCTTTAAACTATCTAATATGTAGTAATATACGCTATTAATAATGTCTAAAGTAAAATAAACTTACTTTAAGGCTATACATTTTCCACCTAACAAATACATAGTCCCAGTAGTCTATCCAGTATTATGGTCCCTCCTGATCGGGAAGCCACCAGAGGATGCCCGATTGGCTATGGCACAAAAACAAAATCGTACAAGGCGCGCTAGGGTAGATGACACGGCACAACGAGGCAATGCGAGGGTAGATATACCAATTACGCATCCGAACTGGTGGTGACGCATAGCAGCTACCACCGCCCACCTCGAGCCACACTCCCAAATCAAGGGTGCACACCATATCGATCATAAAGTAATAGAATGACATACAAAGAAGTGTGTCCGATAAGAGGAACTACCTCACTGTCCTGGAATCGCTCCTGTTTTAGCCACCATATGCCAACTCATAGGAGTCGGGTCAACGTACATATCTCCATAGAACGTCGCCACCATCCTACTTCATTTTGAAATCTCCATCGCATACAAGGTTGTTAAAGTTGTGTTCGGAGTTGGTAGAGACTCTGACAACATTCGATCTCGGTCTCCTTAACAACCAAATGTTATTATAACACCACGGTCATTTCAAAATAGTTTATACTTCAGACCAAAATATCATTTCCCTTTCAAATTTATATTCACTTCCAAAATCATAGTACTTTCAAAGTTATAATACTTCCGAAACCAAAACACTTAAAGACCAAAATACTTGGAAAACCATAATACATTGAAATCATAATCCATTGGACATTTTAAAATACTTTATAAAATAAAACATTTTCCTCAAATATCACAAATTGATTCCAAATCAATCTGAATTCCAAAATTCAAATATAATCAAATCTCAAATGATTAATTTCAATTTAGTTTCTAAATAAACCGTTCAAAATTATATCGATTTCAAATACAGATTTGAACCACATATAAACCATTTCAAATTATACATTTCAAAGCTTTAAATATTCTATAATTTCAAAACTAAATTTGATAATTTCATATGTATGTATATATATCTTAAATTCAATTTTACTATTATTTAGTTCTGAAATATTTACTTACTAAATTCAATATCATTTAAATAAAACTCAAACTTGAAATATTTATTAATCACTTTAAACCAACATCAAGTTATAAAAATCATATCTTTAAAAATTTCAAATTTAGTAAATTTGAAATCATATTTATTTGAGTTTAATTCTTAGAAAATAAATTTTAAAATAAATTTCAGATTTATCTTCCAACCTTAATTTATTTAAATCATTATAAAATCTATATAAAATATAATTTAAATACTTAACCATATTATCTTTAATAAAATCAAAATCTATTATCAACTTATTTTATATTAACACAAATTTATACATAGCTCAAAATCAAAAATAAAATAACATTTATATAATATGTAACGACCCGTAAGTTTCATGGATTTAATTTGGTTAAATTAATAGGTTGTAATTAAATTTGGTAGAAAAAAATAAAATAAATTAAAACCTACTTATAGTAATTCGAAGTTAATTCAAATGATTTTAAGTAGTGAAAAGAATTTTACCTGTATATAAATTGAATATGAGAAATCTAAGGAAAGTATTAAACTGATCTAATGTAACAAACATTATTAACAGTAAATGGAATATAATAATAAGAACAATTGCAAGTTTTGTATTTAGGGGCGAAATAATATTGGTAGGTAATAATTGTTGTAGAGAATAAATTACAAATGTTATAAATTGTATAATGGCGACAACTATTGTTCGTAACCAATGCATTTAATTAATAGCGATTAAATGTAATTAATCATTGCCTTTTTGTAAGTTAAGAAAATAACTGAAAATTTTGAAGGTAAAATCAATAGAAAGGTTAACTATATGCATAAGATGGAAAGTTGAATAGAATTCTGATAAATGATAATAATGGAAAACATATACAATCAATGTAGGTAATTAGTAATTACAATGTTGTTGAAAGTAATAAACCTTTCTTGGTTCATAATTTATAACATAACGGAAAGAGTAAATGTACTCATTAGAATATTAATTGCAATTGGATAGGGATTTTAAGTAACAATGTTAATGCAAGGTAATTAACGATAAATTGAAGTAAATAATAATGAATAGTGATTTATTCAAAATTTGTAACATATATTACAAATTACCTGCTTATTTGTTAATGGAATTAGAATTAGTATTAAGTGATAAATAAAATAAATGAATGTTACACTAATGGAAAATTGGATAACGTTCGTTTAAATGTTGAGTATTTATGGGGTCATATTTATTATAAGCGTTACTTTAATAATTATGATAATTGTGAAATTAATACGAGAAGTATGTAAAGTAATAACTAAGAAAGGAGTACGTTATAATTGATTATAACCTGAACTTATGTGTAAGTTTGAAATTGAATCTAATCCGTTTAATTGGAAACTTATTAAAATAAATTGGATTCAAAGTGTAATAAAGGGATTATTTTAAGAAATTGAAATAAATACTATATTTGGTGAAATAATTTACACTTAAAAATTTGAGATGGGAATTTGGCTAAGGAATTATAAATTAATATGTAAATCAATATGATAAATTCGATGAATTATAGGATTTTAATTTTTAAATGGTGAGGAAATTCATTTAATTTATTATAGTTAGATTTATTGCAAATGAATGAAATTAAATATGAAATTATTACATTAATTTAAAAATTAAGTTGAAACCGGGAAATATTTTTGTGATAATTTTTAAATCCAATGGTAAGGCCTTCTATTTGAAATTTACAATGGAATACTTATGAGTTAATTCAATTTAATGGGAATACAGAAATTTATCTATAATATGGAATTATATGAAATTGAAGATGTATTTATTTATCTTTAAAAATTGACATTTAAATTTTTTTAAAATCATTGTAAATGTTTGAGAATTTTAAAGGGATAAAGATTGCAAATTTCGGAATTTTAACGCGAAATTTGATTTAATTAATTTATTTTAAATTTCTTTAATTAATATAAAAATAGTCATTTTTGTCACGGACTCGGATATCGACGAAACCAGTTTCATCGGATCCGTAACAGTGAATTATTGTAGGGTTTCAAGTTTCGTAGCGATCGAACTTGTCGTTTGATCGTACGAACGTGAAACGCCTTGAAATCGATTTAATTGAAATCAATTTGAAAATATTGATTTCAGCATAACTTCTTCATACGATCGAATTTTGACGTGAAACTTTTTCCATCGCGTTCAGAATATTTTCAAACACCTATTTGGATATATGAGTTTAACAAATTTCGTTCCGTAGTCAAAATGGTCTTTTTGTGCCAACTATCGTTCAGCACGTTTGTTTATCGGATCCATCCACTCTATTTTTAACCTACCAATATAAACCTAGTTATAAACCCTAGCCTCCATCTATTCTCATTTGTTTATGCGTTCATTTCATCAATCCTTCTTCTTCTCCAATGGATGCAAACCCTAGATCCAACTACAATCCAAAATCAAATTCAGAAATTTAAAGTCCGCAGAAAATGCCAAAAAAATATATGGTAATGCTCTCGATGAGCGTAATTCAATGGTCCTATTCGTTTTTTAATTCAGATTGGGATTTGACCAAAAATTGGGCGTTTAGATTCGGCCGTTCATCATCGTCGAAATCAAAGTCGTCGGATTGAGAAGCGGTTTCTAGGTTTGGTGGAAATTGGCGAGCGTAGTCCATCGGTGGTATTCGCAAGGATTTTCAACGGTTGGATCGTCGAGTAAATATGGATTAGGGTTTTCAAGAGGGCCGCGGCGCATGGCGTTTCTGGTGACGTGGGTGGTGCCGCTGGGTGCGCCTCGGCTCGGCGAGGAGCATGGTGGTGGTCGGCCTGAAGAGCGACAGCCGTAGGTGGCGAAATCGTGGGTCAAAGTTTCGGTCAAAGGGCACGGGTTGGGTTTGAACGCGTGAACCTATTCTGGAAGAAGAGCGTGAGCGAGACGATGATGTGCTATTGGTATGGGTTTGTTTTATATTATTTTTTATGATTTCAATTCGCATTAATCGCCATAACTTTTGCATACGATATCCATTTTACGCGCGGTTTCTTTTGTTAGGATCGTATTGAAATTCCAGACTTGAAGACGCTTGTTTGGACGAATTCTGAGGTAGTCAAATTTTTAAATTTAAGTCGGATTTAAATTCAATTTAAATTCAAAAGGTGAGTGTTTTAACCCACTCACAACTTCTAAAATTTCTTATGTTTGTTAAATTGATTTTAGATATGAGTAGAAATTTGTTTATGATTGTTTGGCATGTTTTATTCATTATCTCAGTTAAATCGCATTTATTTAAATTAACTGTGAATTAATTTTATTTTCTGCATAAAAATTTGACAGTGAAAATTTATTTATTTGCATATAAACTCCTAGTTAAACAGTTATTAAATTTATTATTGAATATAAACTGTTAGTTAATACCTGTATATATTACCTGTTATATTTTATATGCTCTATATTGATGTTTGTTTAAATTGGATGATGATTTGTAATAAATGGTTGACGATTGATATTTGGATGGATGAATGTTTATTTATATTAACTGCAAGTTGTTATGCATTTCATTTCATTTGGCATTGCGGTTTGAAATGATATACAACCGCATTTTTTATTATAAATTGTGGATTGAAATGATAAATATCCGTATCACTTGACCATAGGGTAGAAAATTATATACAGGCATCGCGGTCTATATATATATAATTATTATTTTTTGAAAGGATTTTTGGTTTTGGATGGGATACGGTTTAATAAATATTAATTTTTGACCTTATATAAAATCTTATTTTATGTACATATATGGTTAAATTTTTGAATTTAAGCTGTGTATGAATTTGTTAAATAAAATAAATAAGATGAATAATGGAGTATGATTATTTATATTATATGGTTAAATATATGTTAAGATATTGAGAATACATAGAGTTTTTAATGTCCTAAATCAATTTATATTGGGAGTTAAGTTGAAAATTCATTTGGAATCGAGCTTTACTAAGAATTTAACTTCTTAAGTTGATGTAGAATTTATTAACTTGAAATTCTAAAAGGTATGATATTTATAACTGGATTTTTATTCAAGATAAATTAAATGAATATTTCTAGTATAAATAAATTGGAGGAAATTTTTTAGTGTTAATAAATTAGGTTTTATTTTAAATGGTTATGGATCTATTATGTAAACGTTTCAAAACTAAATAATAGGACAATGAATTGTTGAATAAAAATTTCCAACCTTAGTTATGAAATTCACTAGCTACTCAAAGTTTGAAAATATCGAAATCGAAGTGTTTTATTCAAACTGAAAGTGAATCTAAAAGCTATGGGTTCAGACTGAATTTAAATGAATAAAAATTGTAAAGGCGTGGAATTTTTTTTTTACTTTTAAAGAAATTTTAAATTCAACTGTTTTATTTTATATACTATTGAATATCCAAATCATTTAGGTTTTGAAAGTTATGGTTTTAAAACTATGGATTTTGAATTATTATGTTGAAAGTTAAATTTCAAATATTTGGTTTCGAGATATTAAATTTTAAAGCAGTATGATTTTGGAAGAGAAACATATTTGAAATAAAACGATATTATTGATTTGGGTTTTATAAAAATATTATCAAACGATTTTGTTTTGAAATGGAAGGGATATCGTATTTATATGGTTTTGAAATAGATATTTATTCTGGTTTTGAAAGTATAATTATTTTTAAATGACCACGGTGTTATAATAATGTTTGGTTGTTGAAAAGGCCGGGATCGGAAGTTGTCCTATTCTCTACCAACTCTGAAAACCACTTTAACAACCGTGTACGCGGTGGAGATTCTAGAATGAAGTAGGTTGGTGGTGGCGTTTCCTGTAAGGTAAATATGTTGACCCAATCCCGTGAGTTGGCATAAGGTGGCTAAAACAGGAGCGATTGACGGGTTAATAAGGTAGCACCTTTGATCGGACACTTCCCTTCGATACTATACTCTGACTTTGGATTGATTCGGTGGCCACCTTCACTTTTGATTTCTTTGATTTGGGGGAGTTTGTTCGAGGTGGGCGGTTGTAGCAACCCTGTATTTTGTAATTATTTTAATTGTATATTTTAATTATTTTGATTTAAATTTTGATTTAAAAACTTATTTTACTTATTGAAATGATTAAATTTTATTATTTAAATATAAATCTTGATTTTTATATGAATTATAATTCCAAAACTTGTGTAAGTTGAATATTTCCAGAAAAGGTGAATTTTTGGTCAAATAGTCAAACTTTGACTTCTAACTTAAACTTTAAAAGTTTGAAGTTATAAATTTTATCTTTTATTATGAACATAGATTTAATAACATGAATACTACTTTTCGTTTCGTTGGAAGCGGAGTTAAATTGTGAAAGTTATGAACATTTCAATTTTTAGTATAATTGGTTTTTTATGCAATTTTTCCTATTTTAAAATTTATAAATCATATTTTCTTTCTTATATTTTATTTTAATATGTGTAAATATGTTAATTTATGTATATTTTATTCTCTAAATATTTTAGAAATAATAATAGAATTTTTCTAAAATTTACTATGATGATTTCCTATTTTTGAAGGCTGTTTTCCTATTTTCTGCTATTTTCTTCATAAAAAAATTATATGTAAATTAAATTTTAAATATTTATTTTGTGAATATATTTTTATTTTATGTTATTATTTATGTTTAAAAATATATTACAAGCTCATATGAATTTTATAAAATTTATTCTATTAAATTTCAAATTTTCCAGACTAGTTTACTATTTTTAGTTATTTTCTTAATTTAACTTTATATTATTGATAAATGTTTATATAAATTATTACATTTTGATAAATTTCGAAATTTTATCAGGTATTAGTATTATTACCAGAAATATAAAGTTATAAAAAAATTAAATAAAGAAATATGAAAGGTTTCTGAAACCCTTTACATTCCTAAGTCTTTTAATCTTCTGCCTTTTCATTTCTTAACCTACATCTTTATTGTTTTTTTTTTCTTTGGCCGTACAATTCCTTCTCATTTCAGCTGCCTCCTTCATTTTTCACGTGAATTCTCACATCCAACCTGGAACAAAATGTCGGCCTCTCCCTTGTTCAAAAATTTGGTAAAAACTCCCTTTCTTTTTCATGTTTCTTTGTTTTCTTCTTTGTTTTACATGGATTTGCCTTGCCTTCACCCCCCTTCTTTGGATCGGCCTGCTCTCATCCACCACCTAGGCCGCCTCCATCACCATCCCCTCTGACCAACACCTCCTCCATCCCCTTCCCATGCCATAGCCGAGCCCTTTGTGATGAAGAACCACCATAGTTTTGAGCAGCATCTCATATATATGCAAGCAGAGCGCACCTAGGCCTAGCACCACCTTTTTCAACCATCTGGGCCGACCAAAAACCATCACCACTGGCTTGATCTCGACCTAACACACCTCCGCCCACCCTCACCTGACCATACCTGAAGTGGCCATGTGCTCCATGCCTTGGCCGAGCCATAAGATGCCTTGAAACCCTTGCTATTGCCTTGTAACATTAGCCTCTTGCCTCACAAACTTGTGCACCACTTTCTCTAGGCTAGGCCGACCCGTTTCAATCCATAACCTGATCCAAATACATTCTTTGGCCATGCAAACCTGATGCATAGCTGAAGAATAGGTGGTAGAAAGCAAGTGTAATAGTTTTGGTTTTGTTTTATTCAATCCATTTCTAACATTGTTTAAGTATATCCTGTTTTGAAACTTATGTTTTATATATTTGTTTGTCTCATGTATCTAAGGAGATTTATCTTTGGCTCTCCCACTCAAATCATATTCATGTTGTCGTGCCTTTAAAGATTCTGTGTTGTGTGTTTTGGTAGTCATCTCCAGCTTAAACATGTGAGTACATCTCACCAGACAAGTTATACTTATATAAGTAATAAAGTGATCACACTTGAATCTGTAATGCACATCATCCTGTTTTAATTGCCGTATTATATGCATATGATTTTCACACCTGTATTTACACCTGCTATATCATATGTCACTGTTATTTCATGCTATTCTGTATATTTTATCAGTTTATCACACTGCAAGTTCCCTGTAGATTAGAATCACTATGGGTTGAAATGATACATACCCGAACGGACTTTAGAATAAGGGAAAATCGTTATGGGCTGAAATGATAGGCCTGAGTGATTTTCATTTTATTTCATTTACTTGGGACTGCGGGTTTGAAATGATAAAACCTGGATTTTCTTTGTAAATTACGGGTTGAAATGATACATTACCCGTATCACTTTACCTAGGCTAGAAAATTATATACAGACCCGTAGTTAAAATATATTTTTCTAAAATTTTTAAAAATATGTTTGAAATGTAAATATTATAATATTTTGATTTAAAACATAATTAAAAATGATTTTTGTAAAGTATTATTGATTTTTTTGGAAATTTATAGGTTAAATAAATTATGGAAAGTTAGAAAATATAAATGTAAGTTATTTTGGAAATTTTGATTTAATTATAATTGGAAATTAAATTAAATATGAAATTATGATAAATTTATGATAATTTGAATTTAAAATGAATTTAAAATGATTTTATAATATATTAATGATTTTTGAGTAAAGTTAAAAAAATGAAAGGGATGATTATTTAAGTTGAAATTTTGAAATATAACCAAATGGGAATTTGTGAATTTGGCTTAAAAGTGAATATTAAGTTAAGTGAATAAAATTGAAATTAAGTTATATTTTGAAATTTAAACTTAAGTGTTAAGTTGAAATTTAATTTAATGAATTTAAATTTGAATGTTGAAATTTAATAAGTGAATTATTATTAAATCTTGATTTTTGAATGGAAATTTAACTTTATAAAATCATGAACTTAAGGAAAATTAAATGTTGTTTATAAATGTGAAAACGTATGATTTTATAAGTTAAAAATGTTTTAAATAAAAATATAATTGGTTGTGAAATTATATTGAATATTTGAAGTTAATTAACTGCATTTTTGAAATGCTATTAATTGCAATTTAAATGATATTACAACATTTGTAAATGATGTAGTTGATGATAATGAACTAAAAAGCTAAATTGAATTAAAGGCTATTATAGCAATCTTTTTAAGTGCTATAATTGTTGAATTTAACTAAGTTTATTTGAAATATTAAGTAAACCCTATTACAACATTTTTAAAAATGCCGTCTTTTGTTAAATTGAATTGTTTTGAATGAAACTTTTCGTAGCATTTTCTAAATGCTGCGAAAAGTGAATTTTCACTGTTTTGATAAACTTAAGTGAATAAATGAACTTTGGAAGTTGAAATTTTTGGAAATTTAATAATTTAATTATTAAATATAATAACTTCATTTTAATGATTTTTGAAATATAAACTGTTTTGAAATGTAAATTGAAATGGTATTTTAAATTGAATAAAATGAATAATGATTTGAAATGAATGTGGTTTTGAAAAGATATGATATTTTGGTTTATTAAAATGATTTGAAATGAAGGTGGTTTTGAAAAGATATGATATTTTGGTTTATTAAAATGATTTGAAATGAAGGTGGTTTTGAAATGATATGATATTTTGATATATTAAAATGATTTGAAATGTGGTTTTGAAAGATATGATATTTTGGTGTATTAAAATGATTTGAAATGTGGTTTTGGAATGATATGATATTTTGATATATTAAAATGATTTGAAATGTGGTTTTGAAAAGATATGATATTTTGATATATTAAAATGATTTGACAAGAATTTCTAGAAAGATATGATGTTTTGAAATGGTTTGGAATTAATTTAATCTTTATTTTGATAAAGATTTGGATTTGAAATGATATCCTATTTTGAATTATAAACATTATTTTAAAAGTTATAACTACGGGTTATAATAACGATTGGTTGGCAAAGAGACCGGGATCGGATATCTGGCGTACTCTCTGTCGATACCGAAAACCACTTTGACAACCGTGTACGCGGTGGAGATTCCAGAATGAAGTAGGATGGTGGCGACGTTCTTGAGGTATATTACGTGGACCCAACTCCCGTGAGTTGCCATAAGGTGGCTAAAACAGGAGCGATCTCGGGCCAAGTGAGGTCATTCCTCCTATCGGACACATTCCTTCGGTACTATACTCTTACTTGTGATTGATTAGATGGCCATCCTCCGATTTTGATATGGGAGTGTGTTCCGAGGTGGGCGTATGTGGCTGCTGCGTTACCACCAGCCCGTGTGCGTGATTGGTATATCTACCCTGGCATTGCCTTGTGTGCCCTGTCACCTACCATACCGAGCCTTTACTACCAGTTTGTTTTTCTCCCGTAGCCCGTGTGGTATCCTCTGACAGTCACCCGGAGTGGAGATGGCATGATATTGGATGGACTACTGGGACTATTATGTGTGAAGGGTGATATGGGTATCCCGGAACGCTATTTAAAAGTAAGTTTATTTTACTGTAGACATTATTATAATAGCGAGATATTACTACATAGTAAATAGTTTAATGGATCCTTAAAGGATGGGCTGTCTCAGGCATCCTTTAAGTTACTTGTACCTTATTACTGTTCACTTGAGTTGGTTTATATTATATAAGTATATATTGTCCTGACTCGAGTATTTGTATTTTTTTATTTACGCTCGGGTCAGCCTGAGTTATTCACAGATTTGGATTCCACTTTCTGGGGTTTTGAATCGCTGGAGATTATCTGCTTATCTAGTTTTATCTATTCCAGTTATGTTGTTCTATTCAGCTTGTACTTGGTTATCATCTTAAGAGTTCTGTTGTACTTTATTTAGTCTGTTGTATTTTATTTAACTCTGATATATTATATAGTGGCTTCATGAACTACTATTCCTTTTACTTCCGCTGCGTTATTAAATACTCTGTGTCTGTGATCTGTGATTTTATTTACTGTATATTCTGAGATTTGCCAAATTTTATTTACAATGCGGTATTTTAAGCAATTCAAGTCCGACATATGCAGATGCGAATGGTTAAAAATATCGGGTTGTTACAGTTGGTATCAGAGCTTTGGTAGCTCTAGGCAAAACTCAGTATATAGGGTAAATGTATTTACAGAATCACTTTCATTCGAGTTTAAACCTCTTCCTTTTTGACTCGATTCCTTTGAATTTTGGAACATTCCCTGTGGTTTCAAAATCCATTCATGTCCCTCATTATTTATCTTCTTTTGTTTCTGGAGTATCCCATAACTCAACTTCGAAAGATCTTCATAATGAGTCGGCGGTCTCGCCAACCTCAAATTTATTTGTAAAGGGGAAAACTCCTTTACAACAACATCGATTCTCCAGAGATTCTATATACTCGGTTTAGATGCTAGTATCTCTTATAATTTCGAACTCTACATCTTGAGATCGAATGTCGATATACCTAAGAAATCCACATCGGTCTTATTCTTTAAGTCACGGTTGACCCGGTTAAGCTTGCCCGTGATTTATATAAGCTTATCCATCTTTCTATTCTGCTATTTAATTATCTCATCTTTGTTTCCAACTTATCTTCAAATTATTCTTGAAGTGTATTTGTAAACTAATATTTAAAATGTTTTATATATTGTGTTGTTTGAGTTGTTGATGTTGATTTGGGTTTCTAATCGATTCGTCTGATCAACGCTATCGATAAGATTTCCAAAACACTTGAACAGAGCAAACTGACACAATATGTTTTTAAAATTTAGTAAGGAAATAAATTTTGTAACTATATAATAAATCTTTATCTGGATTTTATTTGAATTGGTTGTTAAGAAATAATATTTGTTTTATATATCATTTTCTATTGTTTCATATATCTAATTGAACTATAAAACATGGTTATAAATTTATTTCGAAATTTAAAATGAATGTAAAACAAGAATTCGAGAATTTAATTTCTGATGGATTTCAAACTTTGTGCTTAAAGTTTTAAAGGATATATTATTTAAAGTATTTTCAAATAGAAATTTGTTCCCAAAGAATTTTAAATTTAAATTTAGTGCTCTTCTCTTTGTCGCTGGAATATAATTTCGGTGATGACTGCAGCATCATCGACGTTCATTTTCGAGTTTCGAAGTGAAGAGACCATTCTGTAGTCTTGCTACAGTTTTGTTTTGGGAAAATTTAATTGATTTTAATTTCTAAAATAAGAATGGATTTATAACATATGCTGATATATGATTTAAATTTGAATGGATATATATATATAGTATATGAGCATTTATTTATCTCTAAATAGTTTGGAATTTATCGGAAATTTAATTCCTAAATTTTTTCTTCGAAGATAATTTCTAAGTATAATTTCAAGATTCGGATTAATATTCAAGCATGAAATAATTGAATTAGAAAGTTTTATTTGTATAATACATAATTTCATTCCAATATAACTTACCTTAATTTTCAAAAGTTGAATATGTAGTTGGATAATATACAATATATAAAAAAAAGATTTTTATAAATAAAATTTGAGTGGTTATTATAAATGTTATATACTTAAATTTAAGTTATAAAAGGATTAACAGAGGTAAATAAAGAAAAAGGGTAGTGGAATAATTTACAATATAAAATGATGATAAAGGAACTAAGAATAAATTTAAGGCAGTTGCAATGAGTGTGAGTATATTTAACATAGGTGATAAAATATATTGAGATGAATAAATTTAATTTTAATTAGTAGTGAAGAAGAATTAAATTTTATTTGGTACATTTAGAGTATAATAAAAGATTTTTCAAATACATGATTTTAGGGATTTGTTAATTTAAGATAATTGGATGATAAGATAATGAAATTAGAGATGCTTAAGATTTATTTGACTTATGTAAAATTAATTTTCAGTTTAAGTTGAAATTTTATGGTTTCAAATTTATTATTTTATTTTGTTTTTCAAACTATCTTTTGGTTGCCCTAATTTCCCTTATCTTGCTACAGAATGGGAGGCTATTGCTTATACCAGTCTATTTAGAAATCTTTCTGTAATCTTTGAAAATCTTTGGTACCCATCTAGATCTGAGCACTGCTTACCATCCACAGACCGACGGTCAAACGAAAAAGGGAGAATCAGATTCTAAAGGATCTTTTCGTGCTTGTGTTCTTGATTTGATCACCTCCACCTTGTTAAACTTTCCTATAACAACAGTTATCAAGTATAATCTCAATCTTCTAGTTACCCTGTCTTAATCTTATTTCATCTCTATCTCTTCTGTGCTTTCCCATACCTCATTCCTTTTCGGGGACGAAAAGTTTTGAGTGGGGGAGAGTGTAGCAACCCTGTATTTTGTAATTATTTTAATTGTATATTTTAATTATTTTGATTTAAATTTTGATTTAAAAACTTATTTTACTCATTGAAATGATTAAATTTTATTATTTAAATATAAATCTTGATTTTTATACGAATTATAATTCCAAAACTTGTGTAAGTTGAATATTTCCAGAAAAGGTGAATTTTTGGTCAAATAGTCAAACTTTGACTTCTAACTTAAAATTTAAAAGTTTGAAGTTATAAATTTTATCTTTTATTATGAACGTAGATTTAATAACATGAATACTACTTTTCGTTTCGTTGGAAACGGAGTTAAATTGTGAAAGTTATGAACATTTCAATTTTTAGTATAATTGGTTTTTTGTGCAATTTTGCCTATTTTAAAATTTATAAATCATATTTTCTTTCTTATATTTTATTTTAATATGTGTAAATATGTTAATTTATGTATATTTTCATCTCTAAATATTTTAAAAATAATAATAGAATTTTTCTAAAATTTACTATGATGATTTCCTATTTTTGAAGGCTGTTTTCCTATTTTCTGCTATTTTCTTCATAAAAAAATTATATGTAAATTAAATTTTAAATATTTATTTTGTGAATATATTTTTATTTTATGTTATTATTTATGTTTAAAAATATATTACAAGCTCATATGAATTTTATAAAATTTATTCTATTAAATTTCAAATTTTCTAGACTAGTTTACTGTTTTTAGTTATTTTCTTAATTTAACTTTATATTATTGATAAATGTTTATATAAATTATTACATTTTTATAAATTTCGAAATTTTATCTAGTATTAGTATTATTACCAGAAACATAAAGTTATAAAAAAATTACATAAAGAAATATGAAAGGTTTCTGAAACCCTTAACATTCCTAAGTCTTTTAATCTTCTACCTTTTCATTTCTTAACCTACATCTTTATTGTTTTTTTTTTCTTTGGCCGTATAATTCCTTCTCATTTCAGCTGCCTTCTTCATTTTTCACGTGAATTCTCACATCCAACCTGAAAAAAAATGTCAGCCTCTCCCTTGTTCAAAAATTTGGTAAAAACTCCCTTTCTTTTTCATGTTTCTTTGTTTTCTTCTTTGTTTTATATGGATTTGCCTTGCCTTCACCCACCTTCTTTGGATCGGCCTGCTCTCATCCACCACCTAGGCCGCCTCCATCACCATCCCCTCTGACCAACACCTCCTCCAGCCCCTTCCCATGCCATAGCCGAGCCCTTTGTGATGAAGAACCACCATAGTTTTGAGCAACATCTCATATATATGCAAGCAGAGCACACCTAGGCCTAGCACCACCTCTTTCAACCATCTGGGCCGACCAAAAACCATCACCACTGGCCTGATCTCGACCTAACACACCTCTGCACACCCTCACCTGACCATACCTGAAGTGGCCATGCCCTCCATGCCTTGGCCGAGCCATAAGATGCCTTGAAACCCTTGCTATTGCCTTGTAATATTAGCCTCTTGCCTCACAAACTTGTGCACCACTTTCTCTAGGCTAGGCCGACCCGTTTCAATCCATAACCTGATCCAAACACATGCTTTTGCCATGCAAACCTGATCCATAGCTGAAGCATAGGTGGTAGAAAGCAAGTGCAATAGTTTTGGTTTTGTTTTATTCAATCCATTTCTAACATTGTTTAAGTATATCCTGTTTTGAAACTTATGTTTTATATATTTGTTTGTCTCATGTATCTAAGGAGATTTATCTTTGGCTCTCCCACTCAAATCATATTCGTGTTGTCGTGCCTTTAAAGATTCTGTGTTGTGTGTTTTGGTAGTCATCTCCAGCTTAAACATGTGAGTACATCTCACCAGATAAGTTATACTTATATAAGTAATAAATTGATCACACTTGAATCTGTAATGCACATCATCCCGTTTTAATTGCCATATTATATGCATATGATGTTCACACCTGTATTTACACCTGCTATATCATATGTCACTGTTATTTCATGCTATTCTGTATATTTTATCAGTTTATCACACTGCAAGTTCCCTGTAGATTAGAATCACTATGGGTTGAAATGATACATACCCGAACGGACTTTAGAATAAGGGAAAATCGTTATGGGTTGAAACGATAGGCCTGAGTGATTTTCATTTTATTTCATTTACTTGGGACTGCGGGTTTGAAATGATAAAACCCGGATTTTCGTTGTAAATTACGGGTTGAAATGATACATTACCCGTATCACTTTACCTAGGCTAGAAAATTATATACAGACCCGTAGTTAAAATATATTTTTCTAAATTTTTAAAAATATGTTTGAAATGTAAATATTATAATATTTTGATTTAAAGCATAATTAAAAATTATTTTTGTAAAGTATTATTAATTTTTTTGGAAATTTATAGGTTAAATAAAATATGGAAAGTTAGAAAATATAAATGTAAGTTATTTTGGAAATTTTGATTTAATTATAACTGGAAATTAAATTAAATATGAAATTATGATAAATTTATGATAATTTGAATTTAAAATGAATTTAAAATGATTTTATAATATATTAATGATTTTTGAGTAATGTTAAAAAAATGAAAGGGATGATTATTTAAGTTGAAATTTTGAAATATAACCAAATGGGAATTTGTGAATTTGGCTTAAAAGTGAATTTTAAGTTAAGTGAATAAAATTGAAATTAAGTTATATTTTGAAATTTAAACTTAAATGTTAAGTTGAAATTTAATTTAATGAATTTAAATTTGAATGTTGAAATTTAGTAAGTGAATTATTATTAAACTTGATTTTTGAATGGAAATTTAACTTTATAAAATCATGAACTTAAGGAAAATTAAATGTTGTTTATAAATGTGAAAACGTATGATTTTATAAGTTAAAAATGTTTTAAATAAAAATATAATTGGTTGTGAAATTATATTGAATATTTGAAGTTAATTAACTGCATTTTTGAAATGCTATTAATTGCAATTTAAATGATATTATAGCATTTGTAAATGATGTAGTTGATGATAATGAACTAAAAAGCTAAATTGAATTAAAGGCTATTATAGCAATCTTTTTAAGTGCTATAATTGTTGAATTTAACTAAGTTTATTTGAAATATTAAGTAAACCCTATTACAACATTTTTAAAAATGCTGTCTTTTGTTAAATTGAACTGTTTTGAATGTAACTTTCCGTAGCATTTTCTAAATGCCGCGAAAAGTGAATTTTCGCTGTTTTGATAAACTTAAGTGAATAAATGAACTTTGAAAGTTGAAATTTTTGGAAATTTAATAATTTAATTATTAAATATAATAACTTCATTTTAATGATTTAAAATGATTTTTGAAATATAAACTGTTATGAAATGTAAATTGAAATGGTATTTTAAATTGAATGAAATGAATAATGATTTGAAATGAATGTGGTTTTGAAAAGATATGATATTTTGGTTTATTAAAATGATTTGAAATGAAGGTGGTTTTGAAAAGATATGATATTTTGGTTTATTAAAATGATTTGAAATGAAGGTGGTTTTGAAATGATATGATATTTTGATATATTAAAAGGATTTGAAATGTGGTTTTGAAAGATATGATATTTTGGTGTATTAAAATGATTTGAAATGTGGTTTTGGAATGATATGATATTTTGATATATTAAAATGATTTGAAATGTGGTTTTGGAATGATATGATATTTTGATATATTAAAATGATTTGAAATGTGGTTTTGAAAAGATATGATATTTTGATATATTAAAATGATTTGACAAGAATTTCTAGAAAGATATGATGTTTTGAAATGGTTTGGAATTAATTTAATCTTTATTTTGATAAAGATTTGGATTTTAAATGATATCCTATTTTGAATTATAAACATTATTTTAAAATTTATAACTATGGGTTATAATAACGATTGGTTGGCAAAGAGACCGGGATCGGATATCTGGCGTACTCTCTGTCGATACCGAAAACCACTTTGACAACCGTGTACGCGGTGGAGATTGCAGAATGAAGTAGGATGGTGGCGACGTTCTTGAGGTATATTACGTGGACCCAACTCCCGTGAGTTGGCATAAGGTCGCTAAAACAGGAGCGATCTCGGGCCAAGTGAGGTCATTCCTCCCATCGGACACATTCCTTCGATACTATACTCTTACTTGTGATTAATTAGATGGCCATCCTCCGATTTTGATATGGGAGTGTGTTCCGAGGTGGGCGTATGTGGCTGCTGCGTTACCACCAGCCCGTGTGCGTAATTGGTATATCTACCCTGGCATTGCCTTGTGTGCCGTGTCACCTACCATACCGAGCCTTTACTACGAGTTTGTTTTTCTCCCGTAGCCCATGTGGTATCCTCTGACAGTCACCCGGAGTGGAGATAGCATGATATTGGATGGACTACTGGGACTATTATGTGTGAAGGGTGACATGGGTAGCCTGGAACGCTATTTAAAAGTAAGTTTATTTTACTGTAGACATTATTATAATAGCGAAATATTACTACATAGTAAATAGTTTAACGGATCCTTAAAGGATGGGCGGTCTCAGGCATCCTTTCAGTTACTTGTACCTTATTACAGTTCACTTGAGTTGGTTTATATTATATAAGTATATATTGTCCTGACTCGAGTGTTTGTATTTTTTTTATTTACGCTCGGGTCAGCCTGAGTTATTCACAGATTTGGATTCCACTTTCTGGAGATTTGAATCGCTGGAGATTATCTGCTTATCTAGTTTTATCTATTCCAGTTCTGTTGTTCTATTCAGCTTGTACTTGGTTATCATCTTAAGAGTTCTGTTGTACTTTATTTAGTCTGTTGTATTTTATTTAACTCTGATATATTTATATAGTGGCTTCATGAACTACTATTCCTTTTACTTCCGCTGCATTATTAAATACTCTGTGTCTGTGATCTATGATTTTATTTACTTTATGTTCTGAGATTTGCCAAATTTTATTTACAATGCGGTATTTTGAGCAATTCAAGTCCGACATGTGCGGATGCGAATGGTGGAAAATATCGGGTTGTTACAGTTGGTATCAGAGCTTTGGTAGCTCTAGGCAAAACTCAGTATATAGGGTAAATGTATTTACAGAATCACTTTCATTCGAGATTAAACCTCTTCCTTTTTGACTCGATTCCTTTGAATTTTGGAACATTCCCTGTGGTTCCAAAATCCATTCATGTCCCTCATTATTTATCTTCTTTTATTTCTGGAGTGTCCCGTAACTCAACTTCAAAAGATCTTCATAATGAGTCGGCGGTCTCGCCAACCTCAAATTTATTTGTAAAGGGGAAAACTCCTTTATAACAACATCGATTCTCCAGAGATTCTATATCCTCGGTTTAGATGCTAGTATCTCTTATAATTTTGAACTCTACATCTTGAGATCGAATGTCGATTTACCCAAGAGATCCACATCGGTCTTATTCTTTAAGTCATGGTTGACCCGGTTAAGCTTGCCCGCGATTTATATAAGCTTATCCATCTTTCTATTCTGTTATTTAATTATCTCATCTTTGTTTCCAACTTATCTTCAAATTATTCTTGAAGTGTATTTGTAAACTAATATTTAAAATGTTTTATATATTGTGTTGTTTGAGTTGTTGATGTTGATTTGGGTTTCTAATCGATTCGTCTGATCAACGCTATCGATAAGATTTCCAAAACACTTGAACGGAGCAAACTGACACAATATGTTTTTAAAATTTAGCAAGGAAATAAATTTTGTGAAATAAATTTTGTAACTATATTATAAATCTTTATCTGGATTTTATTTGAATTGGTTGTTAAGAAATAATATTTGTTTTATATATTATTTTCTATTGTTTCATATATCTAATTGAACTATAAAACATGGTTATAAATTTATTTGGAAATTTAAAATGAATGTAAAACAAGAATTTGAGAATATAATTTCCGATGGATTTCAAACTTTGTGCTTAAAGTTTTAAAGGATATATTATTTAAAGTATTTTCGAATAGAAATTTGTTCCCAAAGAATTTTAAATTTTAATTTAGTGCTCTTCTCTTTGTCGCTGGAAAATAATTTCGGTGATGACTGCAGCATCATCGACGTTCATTTTCGAGTTTCGAAGTGAAGAGACCATTCTGTAGTCTTGCTACAGTTTTGTTTTGGGAAAATTTTATTGATTTTAATTTCTAAAATAAGAATGGATTTATAACATATGCTGATATATGATTTAAATTTGAATGGATATATATATAGTATATGAGCATTTATTTATCTCTAAATATTTGGAATTTATCGAAAATTTAATTCCTAATTTTTTTCTTGAAAGATAATTTCTACGTATAATTTCAAGATTCGGATTAATATTCAAGCTTTAAATAATTGAATTAGAAAGTTTTATTTGTATAATACACAATTTCATTCCAATATAACTTACCTTAATTTTCAAAAGTTGAATATGTAGTTGGATAATATACAATATATATAAAAAAAAAGATTTTTATAAATAAAATTTGAGTGGTTATTATAAATGTTATATACTTAAATTTAAGTTATAAAAGGATTAACAGAGGTAAATAAAGAAAAAGGGTAATGGAATAATTTACAATATAAAATGATGATAAAGGAACTAAGAATAAATTTAAGGCAGTCGCAATGAGTGTGAGTATATTTAACATAGGTGATAAAATATATTGAGAGGAATAAATTTAATTTTAATTAGTAGTGAAGAATAATTAAATTTTATTTGGTACATTTAGAGTATAATAAAAGATTTTTCAAATACATGATTTTAGGGATTTGTTAATTTAAGTTAATTGGATGATAAGATAATGAAATTAGAGATGCTTAAGATTTATTTGACTTATGTAAAATTAATTTTCAGTTTAAGTTGAAATTTTATGGTTTCAAATTTATTATTTTATTTTGTTTTTCAAACTATCTTTTGGTTGTCCTAATTTCCCTTATCTTGCTACAGAATGGGAGGCTATTGCTTATACCAGTCTATTTAGAAATCTTTCTGTAATCTTTGAAAATCTTTAGTACCCATCTGGATCTGAGCACTACTTACCATCCATAGACCGACGGTCAAACGAAAGAGGGAGAATCAAATTCTAAAGGATCTTTTCGTGCTTGTGTTCCTGATTTGATCACCTCCACCTTGTTAAACTTACCTATAACAACAGTTATCAGGTATAATCTCAATCTTCTAGTTACCCTATCTTAATCTTATTTCATCTCTATCTCTTCTGTGCTTTCCCATACCTCATTCCTTTTCGGGGACGAAAAGTTTTGAGTGGGGGAGAGTGTAGCAACCCTGTATTTTGTAATTATTTTAATTGTATATTTTAATTATTTTGATTCAAATTTTGATTTAAACTTATTTTACTTATTAAAATGATTAAATTTTATTATTTAAATATAAATCTTGATTTTTATATGAATTATAATTCCAAAACTTGTGTAAGTTGAATATTTCCAGAAAAGGTGAATTTTTGGTCAAATAGTCAAACTTTGACTTCTAACTTAAAATTTAAAAGTTTTAAGTTATAAATTTTATCTTTTATTATGAACATAGATTTAATAACATGAATACTACTTTTCGTTTCGTTGGAAACGGAGTTAAATTGTGAAAGTCATGAACATTTCAATTTTTAGTATAATTGGTTTTTTGTGCAATTTTGCCTATTTTAAAATTTATAAATCATATTTTCTTTCTTATATTTTATTTTAATATGTGTAAATATGTTAATTTATGTATATTTTCATCTCTAAATATTTTAAAAATAATAATAGAATTTTTCTAAAATTTACTATGATGATTTCCTATTTTTGAAGGCTGTTTTCCCATTTTCTGCTATTTTCTTCATAAAAAATTTATATGTAAATTAAATTTTAAATATTTATTTTGTGAATATATTTTTATTTTATGTTATTATTTATGTTTAAAAATATATTACAAGCTCATATGAATTTTATAAAATTTATTCTATTAAATTTCAAATTTTCCAGACTAGTTTACTATTTTTAGCTATTTTCTTAATTTAACTTTATATTATTGATAAATGTTTATATAAATTATTACATTTTGATAAATTTCGAAATTTTATCTGGTATTAGTATTATTACCAGAAATATAAAGTTATAAAAAAATTAAATAAAGAAATATGAAAGGTTTCTGAAACCCTTTACATTCCTAAGTCTTTTAATCTTCTGCCTTTTCATTTCTTAACCTACATCTTTATTATTTTTTTTTCTTTGGCCATACAATTCCATCTCATTTCAGCTGCCTCCTTCATTTTTCATGTGAATTCTCACATCCAACCTGAAAAAAAATGTCGGCCTCTCCCTTGTTCAAAAATTTGGTAAAAACTCCCTTTCTTTTTCATGTTTCTTTGTTTTCTTCTTTGTTTTACATGGATTTGCCTTGCCTTCACCCCCCTTCTTTGGATCGGCCCGCTCTCATCCACCACCTAGGCTGCCTCCATCACCATCCCCTCTGACCAACACCTCCTCCAGCCCCTTCCCATGCCATAACCGAGCCCTTTGTGATGAAGAACCACCATAGTTTTGAGCAACATCTCATATATATGCAAGCAGAGCACACCTAGGCCTAGCACCACCTCTTTCGACCATCTGGGCCGACCAAAAACCATCACCACTAGCCTGATCTCGACCTAACTCACCTCTGCACACCCTCACCTGACCATACCTGAAGTGGCCATGCCCTCCATGCCTTGGCCGAGCCATAAGATGCCTTGAAACCCTTGCTATTGCCTTGTAACATTAGCCTCTTGCCTCACAAACTTGTGCACCACTTTTTCTAGGCTAGGCCGACCCGTTTCAATCCATAACCTGATTCAAATACATGCTTTGGCCGTGCAAACCTGATCCATAGCTGAAGCATAGGTGGTAGAAAGCAAGTGCAATAGTTTTGGTTTTGTTTTATTCAATCCATTTCTAACATTGTTTAAGTATATCCTGTTTTGAAACTTATGTTTTATATATTTGTTTGTCTCATGTATCTAAGGAGATTTATCTTTGGCTCTCCCACTCAAATCATATTCGTGTTGTCGTGCCTTTAAAGATTCTGTGTTGTGTGTTTTGGTAGTCATCTCCAGCTTAAACATGTGAGTATATCTCACCAGACAAGTTATACTTATATAAGTAATAAACTGATCACACTTGAATCTGTAATGCACATCATCCTGTTTTAATTGCCATATTATATGCATATGATGTTCACACCTGTATTTACACCTGCTATATCATATGTCACTGTTATTTCATGCTATTCTGTATATTTTATCAGTTTATCACACTGCAAGTTCCCTGTAGATTAGAATCACTATGGGTTGAAATGATACATACCCGAACGGACTTTAGAATAAGGGAAAATCGTTATGGGCTGAAATGATAGGCCTGAGTGATTTTAATTTTATTTCATTTACTTGGGACTGCGGGTTTGAAATGATAAAACCCGGATTTTCGTTGTAAATTACGGGTTGAAATGATACATTACCCGTATCACTTTACCTAGGCTAGAAAATTATATACAGACCCGTAGTTAAAATATATTTTTCTAAAATTTTTAAAAATATGTTTGAAATGTAAATATTATAATATTTTGATTAAAAACATAATTAAAAATGATTTTTGTAAAGTATTATTGATTTTTTTGGAAATTTATAGGTTAAATAAATTATGGAAAGTTAGAAAATATAAATGTAAGTTATTTTGGAAATTTTGATTTAGTTATAATTGGAAATTAAATTAAATATGAAATTATGATAAATTTATGATAATTTGAATTTAAAATGAATTTAAAATGATTTTATAATATATTAATGATTTTTGAGTAAAGTTAAAAAAAATGAAAGGGATGATTATTTAAGTTGAAATTTTGAAATATAACCAAATGGGAATTTGTGAATTTGGCTTAAAAGTGAATTTTAAGTTAAGTGAATAAAATTGAAATTAAGTTATATTTTGAAATTTAAACTTAAGTGTTAAGTTGAAATTTAATTTAATGAATTTAAATTTGAATGTTGAAATTTAATAAGTGAATTATTGTTAAATCTTGATTTTTGAATGGAAATTTAACTTTATAAAATCATGAACTTAAGGAAAATTAAATGTTCTTTATAAATGTGAAAACGTATGATTTTATAAGTTAAAAATGTTTTAAATAAAAATATAATTGGTTGTGAAATTATATTGAATATTTGAAGTTAATTAACTGCATTTTTGAAATGCTATTAATTGCAATTTAAATGATATTACAGAATTTGTAAATGATGTAGTTGATGATTGTTAACCCCACTGAAACTTGGACCGACTCATTTACTCAACTAATACCGACTCATCCATGTAGAGGGAAGAACGACTCATCTATCTAGATCTGACTCATCTAGGACCGACACATCTGGTCCCGACTCATCCACTTAAGGTCCTTACCGACTCATTGGATATACGACTCAAGGGATTAGCGGTTCGTAAGAAAAGGCCGACTCAGCAAGACCCCGGCTCAACAACCTCAGCGACTCATCTAGTCCCCGACTCAACGAGTTAACGACCTAAAGTCCAAGGCGACTTAAAGGACTCAAGGAGAGATTGTACGACTCAGGGGATCTGACGGGTAAGGAAGGCCAGCAAGGTAAGACATTAACGACTCATGAAAGTTTACGACTTAAAGGGTGATACGACCTAAGGCTTCAGGGACAAGTTCAAAACCATACTGAAATGAGATAACTCGTTGACTAGCTACGGCCGTGATGAGTCGTATACGACTTATGCTAGCATAAAAGGAGTTATGTTCGGTTGACTCGGGAACGACTTATCTCTTTGGACCAAGCCAGTAGTTCGGCCTTGAGTTAACATGAGACGACTCACCATGACTCGCCCACGACTTAAAGTCGTTAAGTCGTAACCCATTGCCACAATGCCTATGCCAAGGAAGATTGACTCGAACACGACTCAAGACTTGTCATAAAATCCAGCGGAGGAGTAAGCATTGGAGGAGTGAAGGGATGATTCTATGAGTTGGCCACGACCTAATTTGACTCGGCCACGAGTCAGGCATGAGCCGGGTACGACTCACGACTTAAGGCTGAAAACTCCTATAAATACAAGGCCACCTCCAACATTCAAAGGACTTTTCGGGCTCACTCTCTTCAAGCGCCGATACTCTGCTGCATTCCAAACCAATTTAACACTTGAAGCTCTCAAGACACTAAGAACGCTACAAACAACTTCAAGAAGAGATCACATACATCCAACATGGATTCGAAAACTCTCATCTTCATCGAAGTTTAGGCTACTAGTTCTAAGTCTCTTGTAATTCAAAGTGTATTGTACTTGGGAAGAATTGTATCAGCTTGTAACGAGATTATTAATAAAAGTACTTAAAGTGGACGTAGGCTATACCCTTAAGCCGAACCACTATAAAATTGTTGTTGTTTACCGCTTTTCTGCTATTATCTGCTTGTAATATGTTCCCGAGCTATCGGGTGGTGCTTTCACAACTACAACTCATACACCGGGGTGTTAGCGTTCAAATTTTAGCGTTAACATTTTTGGTGCTTTCACTGAGAAATTGAACTCAGGAAAAATTATCATCATTGCTTCACAGAGATTTGTAGAGAGAATTTCCTTGAAAACCAGAAGTCTGTCTGAGATTATGGCTCCTGGAAGGAAGAGTAGATCTATTAGATCTGGGAACATTCAAGAGGGAACATCCGCTTCCCCTGTACCTAATCAACCCACTACGTCTGCTGGGGTTACGAAAGCGGAGTTGGATGCTGTAATATTAGGGCTGAACCAGCAGATAAACGCCCAGAATGCACAATTAGAGGCTCAGAGTGCCCAAAATGCACTAATTCTGAATAAGTTGAATGATTTGCTCGGGGCAAACAATCAACCGGCTGGTAATGGAAGGAATTATGCTGGCAACATTCATGATGCTAATGAAAGGAATGCTCCAGAAAGGGCTGCCAGTCCCTTTGAGCAAACGCTTCCTGAGGTTGGTGGATCTGGAACTCGACATGATGAGGAGTATCTTTCTGGAATGGTCCGGCAAATCATGAAAGAAAGTATGCAAAGGGTTGAAGATGAGAAAGAATGGGGTTTCGCCCCAAGTAAAACTCCATTTACTGAGAAAATCTTAAAGGCGGAATTTCCAAGGAAGTTTGTCCCTCCAACTATCCCAGCTTACAAAGGGACAAGTGATCCGAATGAATTCTTGTATAAATATGATTGGCACATGATAGGTGCCAGAGCCTCTGACGAGATAAAGTGCCGATATTTCCCTGTATACCTTGAAGGTGTGGCTCTACTGTGGTTCACCAAGTTGCCAGTCCGATCTATTGATCAGTTTTCAGACTTGACCCGAAAGTTCAAGGAACAGTTCAGACTATATGCTTCAAAGGCCAAGGACATCATGTCATTGTCAAGTATAGAACAAAATCCTGGTGAATCTATCAGATCTTTCTTGAACCGCTTTAATATAGCGCTGGCAGAGGTGGACAACGCTGAACCGCGAATGATATTGACTTATCTGATGAGGGCTATTGATAAGTCGAGCGAATTTGGGAAATGGCTAAACATGAAAGAGCCAACCTCCCTCGAAAAGTTCTACAAAAAGGCAGATGAATTCATACGCCTGGAAAGCCGTCCTGTACCGGTAAAGGCAGTGTCGGAAAAAGCTGAAGATAACACTGTTGCTCCACGCAAGAATGAATCTGTAGGACAAAAAAGGGAAAATAACAATGGGAAGAAACAGGGTAATCTGAAGAAGCCCCGATCCTTCAAGCCATCAGAGTATACTCCTTTATCAGATACGCCGGAGCGTATCTACCTTGCCATTAAAGATTCGGTTGACCTCCCTAAACCTATCCCTTTGAGGACCGGGAAAAAGGCTATACAAAGTGGGAAGTTCTGCCGCTTCCATAATCAACCCGGTCATGAGACCGATGAATGCCGCCAGTTGAAAAATCTGATTGAAGAATTGCTAAGAGAAAACAAGCTGCAGCAATTTGTGAAAAAGAATAGCAACAATCCTGCATCGTCAAGTCAGGGGCAACAGACTCCTGTTCATCAGCCTAGGATAGGTGAGAAAGCTACGGGGCATGAATCTGGAAGGCCCATTATCAATGTCATTACAGGAGGACCTCACCCAGCTGGCAAGAGCTGGGGTGAGATGGAGAGATATACCAGGGCTTTGAAATATGTTCCAGCCGAAGAAGACGTCTTTGTTTTAGAAGACACTACGCCCCTGAAACAACAGAAAACTTTCAGTGATGATATTATTTTCAGAGCTAGAGATTCCACAGGTATCGAAGCTCCTACCCTAGATCCCTTGGTCATCTCAGCTGGTATCGGACCGGCCATTGTCAGAAGAGTTCTCATTGACTGCGGAGCATCATGTAATATCCTCTTCAAGAAGACATTCGACCAAATGAAAATCCCGATGGTCGATGTACAAGCCTCATCGCAGAAGATCGCTGGCTTCACTGGGGAGCCAAAGCAACCAATAGGAACCATCGATCTGCTTGTAGAACTTGGGGAAGGAGAAAGGAAAGTAGTCCGCAAGCAAACATTTGTGATTGTCGATGAATTTTCTGCTTATAATGCTTTCCTTGGCCGTCCAACGCTCGCAGCGTTCAAAGCTATCCTAGCCCCATGGTGCCTCACTATTAAATTCCCTACAGACAATGGAGTAGGAGTTATAAAAGGGGATCAAAATGCTGCACGAGAATGCTATTTGACAGAGTTGCGAGAGTCAAGAAAAAGGGAAATGGGAAAGGATGCGGCCGCCCCGGTCCGCATCAAAGAGCCAGCCTTGTAGCAATTACGGGGCGGACCCTGCACTGGCGAGCATAGCGGGGCACGGAAAGAGATGGATCCCAGAAAAGCCAGTGCAGGGGAGAATAGAGTAGTGCCGGTTGAAACAACAGTACCGGTACCTGTTGACCCGAAGGACCCGAATAAGGTGTTGAATGTGGGTTCACAGCTTAATGTGTCAATTCAGAATATCTTGATATCTTTCCTGAAAGCAAATCTGGATGTCTTCGCTTGGACTCATGCTGATATGTGTGGAATATCTCCAGAAGTTGCAGTACACGCTCTGAATATTGACCCAAAGTTTACACCAGTAAAACAGAAAAGAAGAACCCAAGGTCCAGAAAGGTCAACAGTATTAAAAGAGGAAATTGATCGACTCATGGAAAATAACTTCATCAAAGAATCTACATATCCGAATTGGGTTTCAAATCCTGTGCTGGTTAAGAAAGCTAATGGAAAATGGAGAGTGTGCATCGATTTTTCAGATCTGAACAAGGCCTGCCCCAAAGATTGCTTTCCTTTACCCAGGATCGATCAACTGGTAGATGGAACAGCGGGGCATGAATTGCTATCTTTCATGGATGCCTACTCCGGATATAACCAGATCATGATGCATGAACCGGATCAGGAGGACACGAGCTTTATCACCGATGTTGGTCTTTACTGCTACAGAGTTATGCCCTTCGGATTGAAAAATGCAAGGGCAACCTACCAAAGACTTGTTAATGCTATGTTCAAACCGCAATTGGGCAAAACTATGGAAGTCTACGTCGACGACATGTTAGTAAAGTCTAAGAAAGCAGCGGATCACATTGAACACTTGGCAGAAATGTTCGCAGTCCTCCGGAAATACAGAATGAAGCTTAACCCTCTGAAATGCACGTTTGGGGTCGAGTCCGGAAAGTTCTTAGGGTTTATTGTCAGCGCTAGGGGCATTGAGGCTAGTCCAGCTCAAATTACTGCCTTGAAAGAAGTCAAAGCTCCTAGAACAAAGAAGGAATTGCAAAGTCTCAATGGAAAAGTTGCCGCCTTGAGTCGGTTCATTTCCAAAGCCACAGATAAATGCATCCCATTCTTTGACGCCCTAAAGAAACGAAAGAAAAACTTTGATTGGACTCCCGAATGCCAAAAAGCCTTTGATGAATTGATTCGCCATATGGAGACGCCTCCAATACTTTCTAGGCCTGGCGATGGCGAGGATCTTCTTATATACTTGGCAGTATCATCTCACGCTTTAAGTGCAGCGCTGATACGGGAAGACAAAAGGATTCAACATCCAGTTTACTATATCAGCAAAAGACTCACTGGGGCAGAGATGAATTACTCTAAGTTGGAAAAACTCGCCTATTGCTTACTAATTGCGTCTAGGAAATTGAGGCAATATTTTCAAGCTCATCCTATCAGAGTCCTCACTGATCAACCTTTAAAGCAAGTCCTGTTTCACCCTGAAACTTCGGGTCGTCTTCTAAAGTGGAATATTGAACTCAGTCAGTATGACATCACTTATCATCCCCGGAAAGCAATCAATGGACAAGCTTTAGCGGATTTCATTGCAGAATTTACAGATAAGGGTAACAGTGAGGAAGAAACGGTCGACAATTCCCCTATCCAGTGGAAGTTATATGTCGATGGTGCGAGAAACGACTACTGTTCTGGAGCCGGAGTTGTACTTGAGACTCCTGAAGGTCGATCATTATGCTATGCACTAAGATTGGAATTTCCTTCAACAAACAATGAAGCAGAATGCGAAGCCCTTATCGCTGGCTTAAGGATTGCTAAAGAATTAAACATCCGAGCGCTACAGATATTCAGTGATTCTCAGCTTATTGTATGCCAAGTCAAAAAGGAATTCCAAGCAAAAGGGGGGAATCTGCCCGCCTACTTGTCAAAGGCTTGGGAACTCCTGGGTGATTTCGATCATTACATGATAAGCCACATTCCTCGAGAAGAAAACATGAAAGCAGATTCTCTCGCGAAGTATTCGAGCACAGGCGAAGCTCAATTTCTGGGGCTAACTCCAGTGGAGGTCCTGTCGACTCCTAGCATTGATGAGATGGACATTGATTGGATCATGAGCATGTCTCAAGAGCAAGAATCATGGATGACTCCGATAATAGAATATCTGCTCAATGGATCCTTACCAGGGAACTCAAAAGAACGACAAAAGCTACTGAGAAAAGCCTCTCGATACGTAATCCAGGATGGCCGGTTATACAGACGGGGATTTTCAATGCCATTACTTCGATGTGTAACCAGGGAAGAGTCTAAAGCAATCTTAGCAGAGGTACACGGAGGAGAATGTGGCGATCATTCAGGTGGCCAAACATTAGCAAAGAAAATTCTCCGGTACGGATATTTTTGGCCAGAAATTAATCGAGATGCAGTGGAGTATTCCCGAAAATGTGACAGATGTCAAAGATTCGCCAAAATTCCTAGAGCTCCTTCCACTGAACTCACACAGATGGTCAGTCCATGGCCGTTTGCGATATGGGGAATCGACCTTGTAGGACCGTTACCAACCGCCAAATCTGGAATTAAATATGCCATTGTTGCTGTAGATTATTTTACTAAGTGGGCAGAGGCTGAACCACTGGCCACTATCACCTCGAAGAAGATGATAAGTTTTGTGACTAAAAACATCATTTGTAGATACGGTGTACCTCAAAAAATAATTACAGACAATGGAACCCAGTTTGAAAGTGAAGAATTCCAAGATTTTTGCAAGCGATTCAAAATCCGGAAAAGCTTCTCAGCAGTAGCTCATCCGCAGGCAAACGGGCAGGTGGAAGCCGTGAACAAAATTATTAAGTCAACCATCAAGAAGCAACTTGAAAGAGCAAAAGGTGGTTGGGTCGATAAGCTACCACTGGCACTATGGGCATACAGAACCACTCACAAAACTGCGACTGGGCACACCCCGTTTTCATTGGCATACGGGTCAGAGGCAATGATTCCGGTAGAAATAGAAGTCCCTTCACATAGAAGAATCCATTTCAATCAAGCAGAAAACGAAAAGCTACAGCTTGAAGCGCTAGATCTCCTTGATGAAAAAAGAGATGAGGCTAATCTCAGAACTACAGCTCATCAGCAAAGAATAGCCAGGCATTTCAATTCCAAAGTTCGCCAACGCAGCTTTGAGATTGGAGACCTAGTCCTGAAAAGAATTATGACAGCGACAGGTGTGTTTGGGCCAAATTGGGAAGGACCATATGTAATAGGTCAGAAGCTTCTTGACGGCACATTCAAACTCACCACTGTTGAAGGAGATCAAATTCCAAGGGCATGGAACAGCAACCATTTGCGTCTATACTTTACTTGAAAATTTTGTTGAAATATTGTAAAAAGAATTATGAATGTATGATTCTTGTAATTAAAAGCAATTGTAAAACTGATGCAAGTAAATAATGAAAGAATATAAAGTGGATGTAGGCCCAATTTCCTGGCCGAACCACTATAAATCTTGTGTTCCTTATTATTATTACATGTTTGCTTTATTTTCGATATAAAAAGTACATAGAATGTATTGCTGAAATGTCGATTTAAATTTTTGCAGACAATGGAAGTGAAACTTGCACATAAAAATACCAAGTGATTCTCGCCAAATTTCAAGTCACAAAAGCCCTGAATTCAAATCCTAGATAGGAAGTACTTCAATTGAACGGCCTATGATTTCGACAGAAACGGGTCCTTGCTAATAAATTGAGATCGTTTGAACAAACAAACGTCCAATTAAGAAGCTAGTGCTCGTTCTCACGAAATTACCTGACAATGAAGCGCACTTCCTTGGATTAAACAAGTTACTTGTAAAAAAAAAAGGGGGGGGGGCAGAGGATCATTGAAAAGGCATAAGCAAGTGAACAGAGGAACAACCAAAGCCATCATCGGCAGCACAAGTCCTCTTCGGAGACACAACTCTTCGGAGGATAAAGACCTCTAATGGGTCATACGCCACAAAAAAGAAAGTTCTCTACTCAACAAAAAAGATTGGAGGAGTCATGACCCTCCAACCATGAGAGAGTAACTTCCAAGCGATGAAAACCCTCTCTGAGGCACATTTCACCAGGAGTTGAAGTGTTATGACCGCTCTTCGGGATTTCACTTCACCAGAGTTGAAATGCAAACAAAATAAAAGCCCTCTTCGGAGGCCCATTTCACCAGGAGTTGAAGCGTTATGACCGCTCTTCGGAATTTCACTTCACCAGAGTTGAAATGTAAACAAAATAAAAGCCCTCTTCGGAGGCACATTTCGCCAGGAGTTGAAGTGTAACAACCGCTCTTCGGAATTTCACTTCACCAAAGTTGAAATGCAAAAACAAAATAAAGACCTTCCTGAAAGCCCACGTTTCACCGAGATTGAAATAAAACTTCCAAGTGTTGAAACGTGAAAAGGCTTTCTTCGAAGGCACAACTCTTTGGAGGTACACGTTTCACCAAGATTGAAATAAAACTTCCAAGTGTTGAAACGTGAAAAATCCCTCCTTAGAGGTACAACCCCCTCCTGGGGACACAATTCAAAGGAAAGACCTCTTCGAAGGCACAATCAAGAAGAAAGACCTCTTCGGAAGCCCACGTTTCACCAAGATTGAAATAAAACTTCCAAGTGTTGAAACGTGAAAAGGCTTTCTTCAAAGGCACAACTCTTTGGAGGTACACGTTTCACCGAGATTGAAATAAAACTTCCGAGTGTTGAAACGTGAAAAATCCCTCCTCAGAGGTACAACTTTGTATATAAAAAAAATCCTCATCAAAAGCGTACTTTAACTTTCAAAGGAAGAGTAATTTACCTACTCTGGAAAATGATCTTTAAAAAAAAAAAAGAAAGAAAAGAAGTTAAAGTACCCTTCAGAGGTCCGCTTTACCACATAGAAGAATTCACTTGGTAAAATATGCACATAAGCAAAAGAAAAAAGTGATTTCTTCGAACGACAAAGCGTAGAAACTTATACGAAGGGAGTTGTACTCTACAAAAATTTTCTTTAAAGAATAGAATAATTATTCTTTAGCAAATAAGAGTGCAAGTCCCCTCGAAGTATAAAATATTGCAACAAGCTTAAGGTATGGGGGCAACATGGTATAATAGTATAGCTGCATCAGTAAAGTAATACTCAAACAACATACCATAAGTCCGCTGCAATATCATATAAATAAACTTGTGCAAAAATGAATAATAAATGCATTCTCAAATTCAAACAGAAGTATGTACAAACAAAGGATCATTTTATTCAATTGAAATGCAGGTACAGGTTTCAAAATAAAGAAAAGCGGGGGGCCGGTACCCGCACAATTCTTGACCAGTACATACAAAAGGCAAAAAGCTAAAATCTTCATTTCTTTTTACTACCTTTGGACCCTTTTCCCGGCCGAATGATTAGCTTTTCAGGTCGGTCAGTTGGCACAAGGGAAGAAGGAAGGGTAGGCGCAGCTGGTCCAACTTCTGGCTCCTCTTCAGTAACAGTGATTATCTTCCCCCTCCTCTTTGACGTTCCGTGCTTTTTCCTCCTCTTTGAGGAAGACTCACTTCCTGGAGTGACAAGTTTAGACAAAGTTATGTCATCAGAAGGATTCCGCTCCGGAGATATCTCACCTCCCTCAAGTCCCTCGTCTCTATGCTCTTGCGAAGCGATGGGATCGTCTAAACCATGAAGGGCCTCTATTTGTTCCTCTTGCGACCCGGGCTGTGAAGCAGGAGGAGGAGCCACCTGGGGTGACGGAGGAGGGATAACCGGAGGAGGAGAAATCTGAGCGGTGCTTGATACTTTCTCTACAGAAGAAAAGAGGTTAAAGTCAGCAAAGAGAGGGGATGAAGGCTCATCAAGATTGAGAAAATAGTCAAGGAGCTCATTAAACCCATGTGAAATAAATGAGCAATCCACTTGAGCGAAATTTACAGTGAAATTACCTACAGAAGTTGTCTTTATTACGTCAATTTCATAGTCCAGAGCTTCAGCACTCTCTTGCGATTCATCTGTGGCTTGAGTAATTTTGGCCCCGGTATCAGTTTGAGCAGGGATCGGTACATAAGAGCTAGAGCCAATAATGCCAGCATCGGCCGAAGTTGAAGGAGGGACAGGAGCAGTCAGATTTGTTTCTTTTTCTTGATGCTCTTCCCCCACTATTTCAACTCGCGATCTGGCAAGTTGCTCCTTCCCTCTGGCAAGGGCTGCGCGAGCCTCAAAGTCCAAGTAGTGCACCTCCAACTCCTCTTCAGTGTATCCGGCCCCTTTAAACATATCTAGTGCGGCCTCCCACACTTCGGCCAGGGTAGTCTCATACTTGGGGCCCAGGAATGCAAGACTGCCACGCCCTAATATACAATGCAAGTAGAAATCCAATAGTGTCGAGCCAATATCAGCTTTGGTAGCTTCATGGGCCTCTTCAGCTGCAATTCTACCCGCAACAGCCTCATTCCGCTCTCTCTCGACTTGGGATAACTGGGCTTTCAATTTTTCAATCTCTGCAGCCTGAAGGCCAGTTTGTCCTCGTAACTGAGTAATATCA
The DNA here is from genome assembly GCA_030765085.1 of Allium cepa. NCBI lineage: Eukaryota > Viridiplantae > Streptophyta > Magnoliopsida > Asparagales > Amaryllidaceae > Allium > Allium cepa. The sequence continues at coordinate 599,850,722 of CM060945.1, read as the reverse complement.
GTATGGTTGCCCTCTATAATCTGCTCTAACCCATCAGCCTTGGCCTCAGCATCCCTTTGCGCGGCATGAGCATCCTGCACCTGTTGAAGAAGCACACTCTCCCTTTGAGAATAAGAAGTGGAAGAAGTAGCAAGCTCCTCTTTAAGTTTCCCAACTTCTGCCTCAAGTTTCTCATTATAATCGGCAATACTCCTCATTTCTGCATCATGCTGTTTAAGGATCTTTTGCCATTCAGTTTTGTCGTTCTCCATGGTAAGCATAGCTTCGAGATTGGCCATATTCACCCTTTGGAGCTCATCAACGAGTTTCTGCCAAGATGACATCCTCTCAATATCGGTTCTGACTGCATCAAGGTTCCGTAACATAGCACTTTTATCTATGGGAACCAGATCGAGGTCAAAGCGAACTCCTTTTAAACACCAATTAGGAAACCGGCGTTGAAGAGTGGCTGGACCTGGTCCAACTTGGTAAGATGGCCTATTGATGATTGCTTGGATATCAGTAGGGGAAGGGGCAGGAGATTGAGAAGAAGTAGGAGCAGTAATCTTCTCTGAAGGCGCAGGCATTGGCTCCTCAATAACTTTGGCCCGTTTGCTCGAGTCATCAGTTGTGTGACTCTTCCCTCTATCATCATGAGATTTGCGTTTAAGGGAGTCACTATCTCTGTGGGAGGAATCATGTCGACTATCTGGTCTTCCAAAGCGTTCTTCATAATCACGTCTTTCCCGAGCCTTCCGGGCAGCCCTTTCTTCATCAGTCTCTCTATGAACAGGAGGATAGGATTGATAGCCATACTGGCTGCGTTTCCCATATCGCTGAAAGTCATTATAGTACGAGCTGCCTCGCCTCATTGGAAAACCTAAAATTAAAAGAAAGAAACAAAACTTGAGAATCTTTCAAATGTTAAAAAAAAAGAGAGCATAAAAGTGCCAGGAATTCTAAGTGTGTGTGATGTGCAAACTACGCGCATCAATCTACGAACCACTCTTTAATTGGGGAGTAGTTGTGGGCGTAATAGTTAGCGTCAACTCTCGAGTCGACGGCGACTGTTGCAAAGTAGAAGTAGCTTCAACTACTGAAGAAGAAATCCCGGCAGTGATAGGATCGTCTTTAAAGATCTCTTGTGAAGTAGCAAAGAGGTCGCTCAGTCCTTCGAAAGTATCGTCCCTGCTCTGCTTAACGGGACTGGATTTCTCAGCTTTTTCACCAGATTCTTGTGAATGATGGGAAGATCCCTAAGGCTCTTCTTCCTCGATAACCGGGGCAAGTTTGTCAGATGGCCCCGCAGCATCAACAGAAGTGGAACACTTCACTAGCGAAGCCTCAGGAGCAGGTCCTTTTGATATGGATGTGCTAGTAGAAACTGAGGCATCCAACGCTCTAGCTGGGGAGTCTGGAATTTCATGAGGACGCGTAGAACGAGAAGTATGTAAAAGTCCGTGCTGATGCAAAAATTCATCTTTCAACAGAAATTGAATATCTCTCTCCTCAACCGGCACGGCCTTAAGCCTTTCAAAAGTCGACTTGTGACTGGGATTCCTAGAGGGAGGAGGCAGCGCTGAAAATAAAAAGAAGCAGGGTTAACACTTAGCAGGTCAGTCTCACAAAGGCCAGATAACAAACGAAGTAAGGATGGATGATCTTACTTCCTTCCCTCCACACAGCATAAAACCCCGGGGGGCAACGAACGAAGAAGAACCGGGTTGGAAACCCATGAGCAGTGTCAGGAAGGCCAACAATTAATTTGCGGTTTCGGGCGCTTCTCACAACAGTAATAGAAGGATGATCTTTGGTCCGGGTAAAGGAGCATAAGTAACAAATTTCATCAAAGCTCGGAAGTCGATTAAGTGTTCTCCTAAATAGCACACACAACCCCATTAGAATGGCGTAGCCATTGGGGTGTAGCTGGGATGGAGCAATGGCCAATTGATGAAGAAGTTGTCGGAAAAAGTCATTGAAAGGAGGAACGCCCCCACTTAGGCACATTTGTCGGTTAACTGTCACAAAGCCAGAAGGTGCTATGTCAGCAGTGTTATTTCTCTCAGGAAGAATGGCATCTGATTCAGCAATGCCAAACTGAGTACACAACTGGCGAAAAACTTTGTATGATAGTGTGGTAGGAACTCTTTCGGGAGGATTAACTAGTGGAGCCGGAAGAACAGTTGCCTCTCCAGTCTGAACTGTTGCATCTTCTTCCTGAGAAGTCATTCTACACAAGCAACTGGATATTCAAATATGAAGGTGCACGTTTCCTAAAAGTGTGAAGTGTCGTGCAAAACTGATAAAAATAACAAGTAAATATAACTGGAATTAAACTGGTCGAAGATTGATCGACTACGGTAATTTCAGAACTTGTTAATTTAAAGTTCAAGCATAATATTAGTGCAGGCTGGTCAGTTTCAATTGACTATTTCAGTGTTGCTTTAATATTCTACTTGAAATCGATAGCACTTCGTTCACACAATTTATTTAAGTTAATTATCTGTTATTAACTAATCTGTCATTTGATGTGGGCGGTCGATGGCAGTATATTCGTCCCAATTTTCTGTAAATATCATATTAAACAGATTGTTAACCTACAAGTCAAAGTAATCTGTAAAAGAATGCAGCAGAGTTCAACAGTTTGAAATTCAAGCAGCAGTTCAAAGTTCAAGCAGAGTTTAGGAGTGCAAGTGCTAAGTCGTAGATGACTTAAGTGTTAAGTCGTAGACGACTCAAGTGCTAGGTCGTAAACGACTCAAGAGCTAAATTATACACAACTCGAATGCTAACTCGGCAGCACCTTAAGTGCTAACTCGCCAACAACTCAAGAGTTTTTCCTATGGGTCAAGACAAATCATCGGTTCTCTGGCTAGCTCGTCCACGACCTAAGGATTGGGGGGCAAGCTAGGATGAGTCGATTTAATTTTGGGTCGTTGGTGTTTTGAGTCGGCAGCGCTCTGAATCGTGAGTCGTGGTGAAAAGAAAAAACTCTAGTTCTAAGCAGCAAGAAGATCTCCAAGTCCCATTTCCAAATCCTAACCCATAACCCGTTGACCCAATGGCATCACCAAAAATAACAACTTTAATCCTATTACGATACAGAATCGCCTCGAATGACGAACCGCCACAAGACAAATCAGGCAAGCCCAAATTCATCGGCGATCAATCCAACCAAACTCGTAAAGCTCGAAGGAACGAACCGGGAGTGGAAAATTAAACGAATGAGCCAGTGATGATCGACAATCGGAAGGAAAGCAGGATTGCTTACGTAGTATGATGCCCGAAAAAATTGAAGGTGGATTGAGTTGAAATCGTCTTGGGAAGCTCGAAGAAGTGTTAATGGCAGAAGCGATTTAGGAGATTGGTATGAGAAGAAGAAGATGAAAGTAACGATTCATGCCTTTTGTACTAAAGTAGTAGGACATGAGTCGGCACATGCGGGTTAAGATAAGTCGAAGCACGCGACCTACGACTTAGGCGCGTGCTTCGAGGGGCAAATGTTAACCCCGCTGAAACTTGGACCGACTCATTTACTCAACTAATACCGACTCATCCATGTAGAGGGAAGAACGACTCATCTATCTAGATCCGACTCATCTAGGACCGACACATCTTGTCCCGACTCATCCACTTAAGGTCCTTACCGACTCATTGGATATACGACTCAAGGGATTAGCGGTTCGTAAGAAAAGGCCGACTCAGCAAGACCCCGGCTCAACAACCTCAGCGACTCATCTAGTCCCCGACTCAACGAGTTAACGACCTAAAGTCCAAGGCGACTTAAAGGACTCAAGGAGAGATTGTACGACTCAGGGGATCTGACGGGTAAGGAAGGCCAGCAAGGTAAGACATTAACGACTCATGAAAGTTTACGACTTAAAGGGTGATACGACCTAAGGCTTCAGGGACAAGTTCAAAACCATACTGAAATGAGATAACTCGTTGACTAGCTACGGCCGTGATGAGTCGTATACGACTTATGCTAGCATAAAAGGAGTTATGTTCGGTTGACTCGGGAACGACTTATCTCTTTGGACCAAGCCAGTAGTTCGGCCTTGAGTTAACATGAGACGACTCACCATGACTCGCCCACGACTTAAAGTCGTTAAGTCGTAACCCATTGCCACAATGCCTATGCCAAGGAAGATTGACTCGAACACGACTCAAGACTTTTCATAAAATCCAGCAGAGGAGTAAGCATTGGAGGAGTGAAGGGATGATTCTATGAGTCGGCCACGATCTAATTTGACTCGGCCACGAGTCAGGCATGAGCCGGGTACGACTCACGACTTAAGGCTGAAAACTCCTATAAATACAAGGCCACCTCCAACATTCAAAGGACTTTTCGGGCTCACTCTCTTCAAGCGCCGATACTCTGCTGCATTCCGAACCAATTTAACACTTGAAGCTCTCAAGACACTAAGAACGCTACAAACAACTTCAAGAAGAGATCACATACATCCAACATGGATTCGAAAACTCTCATCTTCATCGAAGTTTAGGCTACTAGTTCTAAGTCTCTTGTAATTCAAAGTGTATTGTACTTGGGAAGAATTGTATCAGCTTGTAGCGAGATTATTAATAAAAGTAATTAAAGTGGACGTAGGCTATACCCTTAAGCCGAACCACTATAAAATTGTTGTTGTTTACCGCTTTTCTGCTATTATCTGCTTGTAATCTATTCCCGAGCTATCGGGTGGTGCTTTCACAACTACAACTCATACACCGGGGTGTTAGCGTTCAAATTTTAGCGTTAACAATGATAATGAACTAAAAAGCTAAATTGAATTAAAGGTTATTATAGCTACCTTTTTAAGTGCTATAATTGTTGAATTTAACTAAGTTTATTTGAAATATTAAGTAAACCCTATTACAACATTTTTAAAAATGTTGTCTTTTGTTAAATTGAATTGTTTTGAACGTAACTTTCCGTAGCATTTTCTAAATGCTGCGAAAAGTGAATTTTCACTGTTTTGATAAACTTAAGTGAATAAATGAACTTTGGAAGTTGAAATTTTTGGAAATTTAATAATTTAATTATTAAATATATTAACTTCATTTTAATGATTTGAAATGATTTTTGAAATATAAACTGTTTTGAAATGTAAATTGAAATGGTATTTTAAATTGAATAAAATGAATAATGATTTGAAATGAATGTGGTTTTGAAAAGATATGATATTTTGGTTTATTAAAATGATTTGTAATGAAGGTGGTTTTGAAAAGATATGATATTTTGGTTTATTAAAATGATTTGAAATGAAGGTGGTTTTGAAATGATATGATATTTTGATATATTAAAATGATTTGAAATGTGGTTTTGAAAGATATGATATTTTGGTGTATTAAAATGATTTGAAATGTGGTTTTGGAATGATATGATATTTTGATATATTAAAATGATTTGAAATGTGGTTTTGAAAAGATATGATATTTTGATATATTAAAATGATTTGACAAGAATTTCTAGAAAGATATGATGTTTTGAAATGGTTTGGAATTAATTTAATCTTTATTTTGATAAAGATTTGGATTTGAAATGATATCCTATTTTGAATTATAAACATTATTTTAAAAGTTATAACTACGGGTTATAATAACGATTGGTTGGCAAAGAGACCGGGATCGGATATCTGGCATACTCTCTGTCGATACCGAAAACCACTTTGACAACCATGTACGCGGTGGAGATTCCAGAATGAAGTCGGATGGTGGCGACGTTCTTGAGGTATATTACGTGGACCCAACTCCCGTGAGTTGGCATAAGGTGGCTAAAACAGGAGCGATCTCGGGCCAAGTGAGGTCATTCCTCCTATCGGACACATTCCTTCGATACTATACTCTTACTTGTGATTGATTAGATGGCCATCCTCCGATTTTGATATGGGAGTGTGTTCCGAGGTGGGCGTATGTGGCTGCTGCGTTACTACCAGCCCGTGTGCGTAATTGGTATATCTACCCTGGCATTGCCTTGTGTGCCGTGTCACCTACCATACCGAGCCTTAACTACGAGTTTTTTTTCTCCCGTAGCCCGTGTGGTATCCTCTGACAGTCACCCGGAGTGGAGATGGCATGATATTGGATGGACTACTGGGACTATTATGTGTGAAGGGTGATATGGGTAGCCCGGAACGCTATTTAAAAGTAAGTTTATTTTACTGTAGACATTATTATAATAGCGAAATATTACTACATAGTAAATAGTTTAACGGATCCTTAAAGGATGGGCGGTCTCAGGCATCCTTTAAGTTACTTGTACCTTATTACAATTCACTTGAGTTGGTTTATATTATATAAGTATATATTGTCCTGACTCGAGTGTTTGTATTTTTTTATTTACGCTCGGGTCAGCCTGAGTTATTCACAGATTTGGATTCCACTTTCTGGAGATTTGAATCGCTGGAGATTATCTGCTTATCTAGTTTTATCTATTCCAGTTCAGTTGTTCTATTAAGCTTGTACTTGGTTATCATCTTAAGAGTTCTGTTGTACTTTATTTAGTCTGTTGTATTTTATTTAACTCTGATATATTTATATAGTGGCTTCATGAACTACTATTCCTTTTACTTCCGCTGCATTATTAAATACTCTGTGTCTGCGATCTGTGATTTTATTTACTGTATATTCTGAGATTTGCCAAATTTTATTTACAATGCGGTATTTTGAGCAATTCAAGTCCGACATGTGCGGATGCGAATGGTTGAAAATATCGGGCTGTTACAGCGGTAGCTGCGCGCTACGCGTTACCACTGACCCGGAAGCGTAATTGGTATATCCACCCTGGCATTGCCTAGTTGTGCCGTGTCACCTAACCTATCGCGCCTTATACGATTTTGGTTTTGTACCATACCTATGGAGTGCCCTCTGACAACGCCCAGTACGGGGGAGATTACGGTACTGAAAAGACTATGGGAATATATTATGTGTTAAGGTGGAAAATGTAAAGCCTTAACGCTATTTAAAAGTAAGTTTATTTTACAATTAGACACTATTATAATAGTGAAATATACTGCATAGTAAATAGTTTAACGGATCCTTAGGAGATGTAAATCCCGAGCATCTCTTGAGTTACTGCACTCATATTCATTTCTGTTAATTTAACTTACGTAAGATCTTTTAGTTCTGACTCGAGTGTTTTGCCTTTTCAATTCGCTCGGATCAGTCCGAGCATTTCAGGATTTGAAGATTTTTCTAGAGGAAGAAGACGAAGATTTCATTACTATTATTATTATATATTATATGGTTCCACTACACTGTATTGCGCTGCATTAATATTATTGGTATGTGAACTCTGATATTTATTGCATAAAGCAGAATTCAAGTGATTGTAAACAGTTTTATGAACTGTATATTTATTATTACATTTTAGCCTTCCGCTGTGAGATTCTGTTTTGTTTTATTCTTTCTTGTTTTTCTTATTTACCCCATAACAATCCGCTCTTTTATATGGTTTGAATCGGCATGTGTGTCGATATGAACCGTGCGAAAAGTCGGGACGTTGCATCTGGTATCAGAGCTTTGGTTTAGCGTTAAACCTTAGCTTTGTGGGGTCTGACTCTTTATTAATTGGGTAGTAATACCCTATGTGAGTCGCTGAGAGTATATATATGAGAGAGCGTATTTGTTAGTGTTATAAAAGGGTTTTAATATTGTGTTAATCTGTTCCGTTTTGTATTTATAAATTCTGGTTGGTGCATGGGACGCTATGACATCAATAGGGATTTCTAAACACTTAATAGGACAGACCGACATAATATTTGTTTTATATAGGTGAATGAAATAATTTTGCCTATTATATTTTTATATAAAATAAAACAAATTTCATATGATATCTATATTTGGCTGCAATAGATTGGTTGTTAGGTAATAAAGTGTATAAATAACAATAGAAATAAGATCGAAAAATAGAATAAATGAAATTTGGAAATTTAGAACTCAAGATCCGGGGTTTTAAAATCTTCTCGAATAAATTTTGGAATATAATAATATTGTTTAAAAGTATTTTCTGATATAAATATTTAATAGAATTCGGAAGAATTGTTTTAAAGAAGATTTTAGAGAAAAAGTTTTGTACTTTCGTCTATGTCGCTGGAAAATAATTCCGGTGATGGCGTCCGCATCATCGACTTCCTTTTTCGAGTTTCGAAGGGGGAAGACCACTGTAGTAGTTTTACTGCAGATTCATTTTTGAAAAAAATATATATAAATTTATAATTAGTGATATATAAGTTCTAAGAATATATTTATCTATTATTTTAAAATAATTTTATATTTAACCCGGTATTAAATTCTTAAATTTCCATTAATTAATTGCTTCAATTATTGTAGTGAAATAAAAGGTAAGTAATTAATAATTGAAACCTCTAATTTAGGTAAGAGATTTAAGGCTAAGTTGTAAAGGAAATAAAAAGGAAATTGAAATTGCAACTTATGAGGGAAATGTAAAAATTTATTGAACAATGAATTAATTAAAAGAAATGGGAAAACTTGTATAACTTTCGAATTTCATCCTTAAATAACATATATATATATATATATAACTTACCAAATATTAAAAGTTGAAATGTTTAATAAGAGATTGTAATAGAATATTATACAGGTAGAAATTTGAAATAATGAAAGTATTCAATGAAATTGCTGTTAAATGAGAATTTAATGTTATAAACTTAAGTTATAATTGAAATTTTACCAAGTAAATATAATTAAAGGTAAGTATGAAAAATAGATGATTATTGTTAACCTCGTTTTGAAATAACCTCACTACCTAAGGTATGGGACGACTTAACTGCTTTAGGTATAAGAGGTGGAAGAAGTAGCAAGCTCGTGCTTACGTTTCTCGACCTCCGCCTCAAGCTTTTCATTGTACTCAGCAATGTTTTTCATTTTGGTGTTGTGCTGATCAAGAAATTTCTGCCATTCAGACTTGCCGTTCTCCATCGTCAGCATAGCTTCAAGGTTGGCCCGGTTCACCCTCTGAAGCTCATGAACGAGCTTTTGCCACCCAGACATTCTCTCAATATCAAGTTTAACAGTGTCAAAATTTTGTAGCATGGCCTCTTTGTCGATGGTAACCAAGTCAAGGTCGAAGCGGTCTCCCTTTAAGCACCAATGCGGGAACCGACTTTGAAGGGTTGGCGGACCTCTCTCAACTTGGTACGAGGGTCTGCCGAGAAGTGTCTGAGTGTCGGGTCCTTCAAGAGCAGGAGACTTTGAAGGAATTCTAAGAGAAGTGAGAGAAGCGACCTTTTCTAAAGTTGCCGATGCAGTCTTTTCATCAAGCCTGGCCCGTTTGCTTGGGTCTCCGATGTCATGACTCTTTCCTCTATCGTCATAAGTATTCTTTTATGAGAGTCATCGCCTCTGCGAGAAGAGTCATGTTGCATATCCCTTCTTCCGTACCTTTCTTCATACGCTCTTCTTTCTTGAGCCTTTCGAGCAGCTCTCTCTTCATCAGTTTCCTTGTGGGTGGGAAGATAGCGCTTATAGTCATACTGACCACGCCTTCCGTACTGTTGAAAGTCGTAATAATAGGAACCGCTACGTCCCATTGGAGAACCTGAAAATGAGAAAGAGGCAAAAATTGAAAATTCTGGAAGTAATGTGCATGAGAGTACATATAAGTGCTGAAAAATCCTAAGTGTGTGTAACGTGCAGACTACACGCGTCAAACTACTAACCACTCCTCGGTTGCGGGGAAATGATGGGTGTAGTAGCTAACGTCAACTCTTGAGTGAACGGAGTCTGTTGTAGAATGGAAGTTGCTTCAACAACTGAAGAGGAAACTCTAGCAGTAACAGGATCGTCTTTAAAGAGCTCCTGTGAGGTGATAAACAGGTCACTCAAACCTTCGAAAGTGTCATCCCCGCTCTGCTTGGCAGGACTTGTTTTCCCAACTCCTCCATCACCGGACTTCCCTGAATGATGGGGAGATTCTCAAGGCTCTTCTTCTTCAATGACCGGGGCAAGTGCAAATTTGCCAGATGACCCCGCAACATTAGTAGAAATAGAGCACTTCACCAGAGATGCCTCAGGAGCAGGTTCTTTCACTGTAGGCTCCTCGGCAGAAACTGGGGCATCCGGTGCCTCGACCAGAGAATCAGGAACATCATAAGGCTGAGTAGAGCGGGAAGGATGTAAGAGTCCGAACTGATGAAGGAACTCGTCTCTTAGAAAAAACTTGATGCTTCTCTCCTCAGCCGCCACAGCGATAAGCCCCTCAAAAGTTGACTTGTGGCTAAAGTCTCTACAAGGAGGAGGGAGAACTGCAAAAGTAGAGAATGAAGTTAACATTTAGCAATTCGGACCTCGAAAAGCTCAGAAAAGGAAAGAATGGGGATAAGTAAGCCTACCCCCTACTCTCCAGATAGCATAAAATCCCTGGAGGCAACGGACAAAGAAGAACTGGTTCAGAAAACCATGAGCGCTATCAGAGAGATCAATGATAAGCTTGCGATTTCTGGCGCTTCTCACATATATAATGGAAGTATGGTCCTTACTTCTCGCAAATGTGCATAAATAACAGATTTCTTCAAAACTTGGAGGCGGTCAAGCGTTCTTCTGAAGAGAACGCATAACCCATCAAAATGGCATAGCCGTTGTTGTGCAATTGAAAAGGGGAAATAGCCAATCGGAGAAAAAGTTGTTGGAGAAAATTGTTGAAAGGAGGAATGGCACTACAAAGGCACATTTGACGGTTAACGGCAACAAAGCCGAAGGGAGGACTATCAGCAAAGTCATTTGACCCAGGGAGAATAACATCTGCTTCTACAATCCCAAACTGGGCGCGTAACTGGTTGAACACCTGGTGACTCAGAGTAGTTAAAGTTCTTTCTGGTGGGTGGACCAGTGGATTAGCTATCGGGAAGGCCTCTCTAGTTTGTTCTACTTCCTATTCTTGATGAGAAGACATTCTACACAAGGAACTGGATATTCAAATATGAAGGTGCACGTTTCCTAAATGTGTGAAGTGTTGTGTAAAACTAATAAAGTGACAAGTAAATATAACTGAAATTAAACTAATGAACATGTATCAATTGTAAAATTTCAAGACTTGTCGCTTTAAGTCCAAGTACAAGAGTAGTATTAATGCAGACAAATCAGCTTTAGCTGATTAACATTGCTTTACTACTTCACTTGAATTTGTTAACTCACAGCATTTCATACAATTTCCGTAAGTTGAGTGAATTATTCTTTATCGACTAATCTGCCATCTGATGTGGACAGTCAATGGAAGTATATTCGTCCCGGTTCTCTATGAATATTGTAGTCAACAGGTTGTTAGCTTGTAAGCTAGTGTGATCTGTGAAAGAGTACAGCAAAGTTCAGACAATTCAAAAATTCGGGCAGTTTATTCCGGCAGTTCAAATTGATAATTCCAGTCAAAACTATGCTTCAAGTCGGTCCAAACATTTTTTAGCAAAGTGTTAGCTCGTCTACGACCTAAAGAATGTGTCACAGGTTAAGTTAAGTCGTTTGCACTTTAGGTCGTAATGTATATTGAAGGAAAAAGGTGGCTCGGGTTAAGTTGTTCAAGTCCTATGTCGTTCACGACCTAACAGGAGAGTCAGAGCGGATCTAGGTCGCAAGAAGCAGTTAGACAATTGTTCAATTCCTAAGATGTCTACACGACCTAAAGCCTACGTCGCTAACATGGCCTAAAGAGTTAAGTCGTAACAAGTCTTAGCTCGGGGACGACCTAATCCTTATGTCGCTAACAGATAGGTCGTTGTTAAATAAGGTCATTCTACTTTAAATCCTAAGTCGTCCAATTATGGTAAGTCGCGAGAAAGAAAGATCACAGGCATGCTAAGTCTTAAGCCAGTGGGTCGTTCATTTTTCCAAAGAGTCCAAGAATCTCTAACTCGCTCGATCCACTAGATTGTCCCAGGGGTAGCTCAGTAGTCTCAGGCCATTTCCCCTTGGAGAAATTCTAAGTCTCACCCCTCATAACTTACTAACCCACTGATAAACTCCTCGCTCCCTCCAGAATCACGAATCAGTTAACCTAACATACTATAACCCATCATCCTCTCAGTATGAATCGTCAAAAGCCAAATCGAACTACGTCCGGTCCACCAACAATCGATGAAACAGGATTCACAGTAGAATGCGGCGTAAGAAGGTAGGTCGGAAACAGAAAATAAGATTTGAGGTTCAATGATGACCTAAGATTGAACTGGAAGCAAATTCACTTACGTGATGGAGAATCAAGGATAATCAGTGATTGATTGATTCGAAATTATCTTTGGGAAGCTCAAGAAATCGCTAATGGCGGAATGGGTTATGGAAACAGTTGGAGGGAAAGACACGAGCTAACGGTTATATAACGCAGAAGCAAATGGATGTGCGTGTTAAGATATCTCTTAGGTCGGTCACGAACTAAGCATGTTAAGTCGAAGCACATGACCTACGACCTAGGCGTGCACTTCGAGGGCAAGTGTTAACCTCGTTTTGAAATAACCTCACGACCTAAGGTATGGGACGACTTAACTGCTTTAGGGAGTAGGTGAACTAACACATGAAGCGGCTTACGAGAAGTGGACGACCTAACGACTTAGAGAAGTAAGCGACTTAACAACCTAAAAGGTGTAACGACATAAGAAGTGGATGACCTAACGACTTAGAGAAGTAAGCGACTTAACGACCTAAAAGGTGTAACGACTTAAGAGATGGACGACTTAACGACTTAGAGAAGTAAGCGAGTTAATGACCTAAAAGGTGTAACGGCTTAAGAGATGGATGACCTAACGACTTAGAGAAGTAAGCGACTTAACGACCTAAAGGTGGCACGACCTAAAAGGTGTAACGACTTAGAGAAGTGGACGACCTAACGGCTTACAGGAAGCCACGACTCAGCGACCTAAAAGACCTAACAGGCAGCGACCTACCGACCTAATAGGTCCGCGACCTAGCGACCTAAAATCACAAGTGACCTATTGACCTAATAGGCTATGCGACATAGTGGGTTAACTAGTTAGTTTAGGTCGCTACATCGGATATCTTAGCGCTATAAGGTTGCCAACCATTCCCCCAAGTCGTCCACGACCTAGTACTTCATCCAGAAGAGACCAGTGTTACCAGGAAGGGCTGAAGCTTCCCTCTGCTAGGTCGCTCACATGTGGTCTACGACCTACCTTAAGTCGTTATCTCCGACCTACGATCTACCCATCAGCGGCCCATTTTAGGTCGCGTGCAACCTGCTAACCCGCTCAGGAGGAGCCAAGTGCAACTAGAATGGGTTGTAGCTCGTTTCCTTTAGGTCGCGACCTTCGACCCACGACCTACTTTAGGTCGCAACCTTCGACCCACGACTTACTTTAAGTCATGGGTTCCGACCTACGACTTATGACCAAAAAACTCCTATAAATACAGCGTGAGCTCCAACGTTCGAGGGATCTTTTGGCTCATTCTCGAAGCGCCGATACTCTGCCATTTTCTCAACTCGAACAACACTTCAAGCACTCCGAACACCAAGGACACTACGACAAACTTCAAGAGAAAATCTACATCATTCAATATGGATTCGAAAGATTATTCTCCATCAAAGTTTGAACTACTAGTCTAAAATGTGTTGTAATTGAAAAAAGTTGTATAAGTTGTACTTGAGTCAGCAATAAAGAGGTATAAAGTGGACGTAGGCTTGACTATTAGCCGAACCACTATAAAAACTGTGTCTTTTACCGTCTTTCTGATATTTTCCTGCTTATTTTTGATTCCCGTATCATCGGGTGGTGCTTTCACACTTGCTTTACTTGCACCGGGGTGTTAGCGTCAGATTTTTACGTTAACATTTTTGGTGCTTTCATTGAGAAACCAACTCAGGATACTGTCATCATAGCTTCGCATAAATTTATGGAAAGGATCTCTCTAAAAACCAGAAGTTTGTCAGAAATAATGGCTCCTGGAAGAAAGCGCAAGTCTGTTAGATCCGGCGATGTTCGCGAGACTACTGCCACTTCTCCTCCTTTAAGTCAAACAACTCCAACTGTTGGAGTAACGCGAGCAGAATTGGATGCTGTGGTTTCTGGGCTATATCAGCAGATGGAAGCCCAAGACAATCTGATGTTGGAAAGGTTGAACACTTTGCTTGAGGCTAACCATCATCCGGTGAATAAGAAACCAAACTTTGCTGATAATGTTCATGATGTGGAAGAAAGAGATGTTCCTCAAAGGGCAGCTGGCCCGGCTAAAGGCACACCTCCCCAAGTTGGAGGATCGGGACAACAACCAACTATCTGTGAACGCCTATCAAGGCAAACTTCTGAGAAGATGGCCGATGCCTGTCCTGCTGAGCCCCTTAATGATGAGGGATATTTCTCAGGGATGGTCCGAAAAATCATGAAGGAAAGTATGCAAAGAGAGGAAGACGAAAAAGAATGGGGGTTCGCTCCGAGCAAGACTTCATTCAATGAAAGGATTTTGAAAGCAGAATTTCCTAGGATGTTTGTTCCTCCTAACATACCGGCTTAGAAAGGGACCAGTGACCCTAATGAATTTCTATACAAGCATGATTGGCACATGACTGGTGCTAGAGCTTCAGATGAGATCAAATGCTGATATTTTTCGGTGTACGTAGAAGGAGTTGCTCTACTCTGGTTCACAAAACTGCCAGTCCGGTCAATAGACCAATTTTCTAATTTGACTCGAATGTTTAAGGAACAGTTCGGATTGTACGTTTCGAAGGCGAAAGACATAATATCGTTATCGGGCTTGGAGCAGAATCCTGGAGAATCCATTAGAGCTTTCTTGAATCGCTTCAATATAGCTCTGGCTGAAGTCGACAACGCAGAGTCGAGAATGATTTTGACGTACCTGATGAAGGCTATTGATAAGACTAGTGAGTTCGGGAGGTGGTTGAAAATGAAAGAACCGAATTTGCTTGACAAGTTTTATAAGAAAGCCGATGAATTCATTCGCCTGGATAGCCTCCAAGCACCGGCTATGGCGGTGTTGACAGGAGCCGGAAATAGTAATGTTGTTCCAAATAGGAAGGAATCTAGCAATCAAAAGAGGGGAAATGATGGTCAGAGGAAGCAAGGAGATGTAAAGAAAAATCGTCCCTTCAACTTCACCCCTCTGACAGATACCCCAGAAAACATCTACTTTGCAAACAAAGACACAGTCGAGTTCCCCGCACCAGCTAAGCAAAGGGTTAATAAGAAAGCCAAGAAGAATGGAAGGTTTTGCCGTTTCCACAACCAACCCGGGCATGATACCAATGAGTGTCGTCACTTGAAGGAGTTGATTGAGGAACTATTGAAAGAAAACAAGCTCCAGCAATATGTAAGGAGGAACAAGAATGGTCCAACTTCGCCAACTCAAGGACAACAGGCTCTTGTTCATCGTCCTAGATCAAGTGAAAAGGCAACGGATCATGAATCTGGGAGGCCCGTTATTAATGTGATTACAGGAGGACCTCACCCAACTGGCAGAAGCTGGGGTGAGATGGAACGGTACGCTCATGCATTGAAATATACCCCAACAGAGGAGAATGTTTTTGTGTTGGAAGATGCTGCACCTCTGAAGCAGCAGAAAACTTTTAATGATGACATTATCTTCAGAGTCATGGATTCTATGGGTGTTGAAGCCCCTACCATAGATGCATTGTTTATTTCTGCTGGCATTGGGCCAGCTATTGTAAGAAGAGTACTTGTTGATTGTGGCGCTTCTTGCAATATTCTTTTCAAGAAGACTTTTGATCAGATGAAGATCCCAATGGCTGATGTTCAAGCTTCATCGCAAAAGATCGTTGGGTTTACTGGGGAACCCAGGCAGCGGGTTGGGACTATTGACCAATTCGTGGAACTTGGCGAGAGGCAGAAGAAGGTCGTTCGAAGGCAGACTTTTGTAATTGTTGATGAATTTTCTGCTTACAACGCCTTCCTAGGCCGTCCAACTGTTGCAGCCTTTAAAGCAGCCCTCGCCCCGGGGTGCCTTACTATGAAATTCCCCACAAATAATGAAGTTGTTGTTGTTAAAGGGGATCAGAATGCGGGGCGGGAATGTTTTTTGATAGAACAACGTGAAGCCAGAAAGAGAGAGATGGGAAAGGATGCGGCAGCCCCAGTCCGCATCAAAGAATCAACCTTGTAGCAATTACAGTGCGGAACCTGTACTGGCGAATGTAGCGAAGCACGAAGAAAAATGGATCCCAGAAAAGCCAGTGCAGGGGAGAATCGAGTGGTGCCCGTGGAAGTGACGGTACCAGTGCTTGTTGACCCAAAAGATTCAAATAAGGTGCTGAATGTGGGTTCACAACTTAGTGCGGCAGTTCATAATATTTTAATATCATCCCTAAAAGCAAATCTGGATGTATTCGTATGGACCCGTGCTGATATGTGTGGAATATCGCCAGAAGTTGCAGTACATACTTTGAATATTGATCCGAAGTTTACACCTGTGAAGCAGAAAAGAAGAACCCAGGGTCCCGAAAGGTCAGCAGCATTGAAAGAAGAGGTAGATCGGCTCATGGAGAATGACTTTATCAGGGAATCAACTTATCCGAATTGGGTTTCAAATCCAGTATTTGTTAAGAAAGATAACGGAAAGTGGAGGGTATACATCGACTTTTTAGATTTAAACAAAGCCTATCCCAAAGACTGCTTTCCGCTACCTCGGATTGACCAGTTGGTTGACGGAACAGCGGGACATGAATTGCTATATTTTATGGATGCTTACTCCGGATATAACCTGATCATGATGCATGAGCCAGATCAAGAGGACACGAGCTTTATTACCGATGTCGGTCTCTACTGCTACAGAGTCATGCCCTTCGGACTGAAGAATGCAGGGGAAACTTACCAAAGGCTTGTTAATGCGATGTTCAAGCCACAGATTGGAAAGACCATGGAAGTTTATGTTGACGATATGTTGGTTAAATCAAAGAGCGCAGCAGACCATATGGACCACTTAGCGGAAATGTTCACCGTCCTACGAAAATATGGAATGAAGCTTAACCCCTTGAAGTGTTCGTTCAGGGTGGAGTTCGAAAAGTTCTAGGGTTTCATTGTGAGCGCTAGGGGCATTGAGGCTAATCCTGCTCAAATCACCGCCTTAAGAGAAGTCAAAGCTCCTAGAACGAAGAAGGAACTGCAAAGTCTCAATGGAAAAGTCGCTGCCTTAAGTCGATTGATTTCCAAAGCTACTGATAAATGCATTCCATTCTTTGATGCTCTCAAGAAAGGAAGGAAAAACTTTGACTGGACTCCAGAGTGCCAGAAAGCTTTCGATGAGTTAATTCGTCATATGGAAACTCCTCCGATACTTTCTAAGCCCGATGATGGTGAAGATCTCTTTGTATACTTGGCGATCTTAGCTCATGCTCTTAGTGCAGCACTGGTACGAGAAGACGCCAAAATTCAACACCCAGTCTACTATATTAGCAAAAGGTTTACTGGGGCAGAATTGAATTATTCAAAGTTGGAGAAGCTTGCCTATTGTCTACTGATCGCATCAAGAAAATTGAGACCATATTTTCAAGCTCATCCAATCAAAGTCCTCACTGATCAGCCACAGAAGCAAGTCCTCTTTCGCCCTGAGACTTCAGGTCGCCTTTTGAAGTGGAATATTGAACTCAGTCAATATGACATCACTTATCATCCCCGGAGAGCAATCAATGGACAAGCTTTGGCAGATTTCATCGCAGAATGTACACACAAAGGTGATAGTGAGGAAATAGTGACTGGTAATTCCCCAATTCGATGGAAATTTTATGTTGATGGCGCAAGAAACGATTACTGTTCCGGGGCTGGGGTTGTGCTTGAAACCCCTGAAGGGCGGTCATTGTGCTATGCTTTAAGATTGGAATTCCCTTCGACAAACAATGAAGCAGAGTATGAATCTCATATTGCTGGTTTGAGAATTGCTAAGGAGTTGAATGTCAAAATGTTGCAGATCTTTAGTGATTCACAGCTTATTGTGTGTTAAGTCAGGATAGAGTTTCAAACCAAAGGAGGAAATCTACCCGCTTACTTGTCAAGAGCCTGGGAGCTTCTCGATGACCTGGACCATTATACAATAAACCATATACCTCGAGAAGAAAACGTGAAGGCAGATTCCCGCGCAAAGTATGCAAGCACTGGTGAAGCTCAATTATTGGGATTAGTTCCTGTGGAAGTCCTGTCAACTCCAAGCATTGATGAAATGGATATTGACTGGATCATGACTATATCACAGGGGCGAGAATCATGGATGACTCCGATATTGGAGTATCTGCACGACGGTTCTCTACCAGAAAACTCAAAAGAACGGCAGAACTTGTTAAGAAAAGCATCCAGATATGTAATTCTAGATGGCCGATTGTATAGGCGGGGATTCTCAATGCCATTACTCCGATGTGTGACCAAGGAAGAAGTTGAGGCAATTCTAACTGAGGTACATGGAGGAGAGTGTGGAGATCATTTAGGTGGTCAAATTTTAGCAAAGAAAATTCTCCGTTATGGATATTTTTGGCCATATATTAATCGGGATGCCGCAAGTTACGCCCGAAAATGTGACCGATGCCAGAGATTTGCAAAAATCCCAAGAACACCTTCCATTGAGATAACACAAATGGTCAGTCCGTGGCCATTTTCTATTTCGAGAATAGATCTCATCGGGCCTTTGCCAACTGCAAAATCCGGAATCAGAAATGCTATTGTTGCTGTTGATTATTTTACTAAATGGGCTGAATCTGAACACTTAGCTACTATTACCTCTAAGAAAATGATAAACTTTGTAACTAAGAATATCATTTGCAGGTATGGTGTGCCTCAAAAGATAATCACAGACTATGGAACCCAATTTGAAAGTGAAGAGTTCCAAGATTTTTGCAAGAAATTCAAGATCCAGAAAAGTTTCTCAGTAGTGGCTCATCCGCAGGCAAGAAGGAAAGTGGAAGTAGCAAACAAAATTATCAAATCGACCATCAAAAAATTGCTGGAAAAAGCGAAAGGTGGTTGGGTCGATAAGCTTCCACTTGCACTATGGGCATATAGAACTACACATAAAACTGCGACGGGGCACACTGCATTTTCATTGGCATATGGATCAGAGGCAATGATTCCGGTGGAAATAGAGGTCTCTTCACATAGAAGAATCCATTTCAATCAAGCCGAAAATGAAAAGCTGCAACTTGAAGCCCTTGACTTTCTTGATGAAAAAAAAAGAAGAAGTTGAGCTCAGAATTGCGGCTCATCAGCAAAGAATAGCCAGGCACTTCAATTCCAAAGTTCGCCAATGCAACTTTGAAGTTGGGGATCTAATCTTAAAAAGAATTATGACACCTACAGGCGTGTTTGGGCCAAACTGGGAAGGGCCATATGTTATAGGCCAAAAACTTCTTGATGGCACATTCAAACTCATAACTGTCGAAGGAGACCCAATTCCAAGAGCTTGGAACAGCAATCATTTGCGCCCATATTTTACTTAAAGGCTTTAATGAAATATTGTAAAAGAATGATGAATGTATGATTCTTCTATTGAAAGCCGTTGTAAAGCCAGTGCAAGTGAATAATAAGAACTATAAAGTGGATGTAGGCCCAGTTCTTGGCCGAACCACTGTAAATCTTGTGTTCTTTACTATTATAAACTGCTTTGTTTTATTTCGATATATAAAATACATCAATTGTATTACTAAAATGTCGATTTAATAATGCAGGCCATAAAAACAAAGCTTACCCATCACATGACCGAGCAATCCCTGACATCACCTAACAAGCAAACGCTAAGCCGTTCAAAATTTCCATACTCAAATCCTACGAAAGAAGTGCTTCAAGCAAAAAGTTAGTGATTCTGCTGGAAGTGGGCCCTTGCTAACTAATTGTGGATGTTTGTACAAACGAGCATCCAGTTAAATAGCCTGTGCCTTCCCCCAACAACTCGCATAACTATGAAGTATACTTCTTTGGATAAAGGAAGTTGTTGGCAATTAAAAGAGAAGTGCATTAGGAAAAGATGACGGGGATCGTCGATATGAATAGATGGCAAAGAGACGTGGGCGAGCAACCATCAGACAGCAAAAGACCTCTTCGGAGGCATAAGCCCTCTTCGGAGGCACAACTCTTCGGAGGATAAAGACCTCGAACGGGGCATGCCAGAAAACTTTCTCAACAAAAAAGATTGGTATGGAATGACCGGAAGCACCTTCCCAACCGGAAGGCTAGGCGCTTGTTCACTAGCTGAGACAGTTTGCGCAGATAAGCGTCCAAGTAACTTGCGTCCGCCCCGTGAATCCATACGATGATCGGAGGCACCTTCCCAAGTGGAAGGCAAGGCGCTTGTCCACTAGCTGAGACAATCTGCGTAAATAAACGTCCAAGTAACTTGCATCCGCCACGTGAATCCAGCCAACCATGAGGAAGAAACTTCCAGGCATACCCGGAGGCACGCATTCCACCGAGATTTGAAATAAAACTTCACAAGTGCTGGAATGTGAAAAGCCCTCTTCGGAGGCCCATTTCACCATAGTTGAAATGCTAAAAGACCTCTAGCGGGCCTCGTCAGAAAAGGAGAGTTCTTTCTCGACAGAAAGTTGCGGACTGATCGATGGCACAGAACACTCGTGTCTGCCCCGTGAATCCATCCAACTAAGAGAAAGAAACTCCAAACTTCCAGGCAAATGCCCTACTCAGAGGCACACATTTCACCGTGATCTGAAATAAAACTTCACACGAGTCGAAATGTGAAAAGCCCTCTTCGGAGGCCCGCTTCCCAGCGAACAGGGAAAAGATAAAAGCCTCTCCCAAGAGGCAGAAACAAAAAAGACCTCTTCCCTGAGGCACAATCAAACAAAAGACCTCTTCCTAGAGGCGCAACCAAACAAAAGAACCTCTTCCTAGAGGCACAATCAAACAAAAAACTCTCTTCGGAGGCTCAAGCAGATTGAAGCCCTTATTCGGAAGGCCCACTGTACTATGAAGTAAAATTCACTTGCTAAAACAAAAGTGACTTTTTCCAAAAAGTGAAGTGTGAAAACTTCGCAAAAAAAGAAGAAGAGAAAACTCCTCCAATATGAAGTGCATTCTACTAAATTGGAAAAATATTTTCTTAAAACGGAAATATTATCCTACAAAGTACAAATGCAAACTTCCTATAAATGGAAGAGTTGTTCTCTAAAGGAGGAGTACAAGTATTCTCGAAATAGAAGAGTTGTTCTTCGACACTTTGCCAATGTGAAAGAGATTGCAATAAACCATGGTATGGGGGCAATACAATATAGTCATCACAAAAATGAAAACAATGCTCAAGAAAAATACCATAGGTTTACTGCAACTTCACATAAAGAGGGTAAAGAAACTTGCATGAAAACAGAAAATAAAAGCGTTCTCAAATACAGACAGAAATTTGTATAAGTAAAAGAACCATTTTATTCCATACTATGAGAATTTTATACATATGCAGGTTCCAAAGTAAAAGAAAGCGGGGACTGGTACATGCACAATCTCCAGTCAACACAAGCTTATATGCAAGCAAAAAGAAAAGAAAGAGCGAGATAAAAAGCACAGGACCAAAGCCATCATTTCTTCTTCCCTCCACCTTTTGAGCCTGCACCTGGCCGGATGACCAACTTCTTGCGCCGGCTTGAAAGAGTAGGGGAAGAAGGAGAAAGGGGAACAATCGGACTTGCTTTTGCTTTTTCCTCGCCGGCTGAAGGTTCCTTCTTCTTTGAGACTCCACTTTTCCCACTTTTCTCAGAAGAAGGCCCGCTTTCTGGAGTAAAAAGTGTGGCTAACGGCGTATCGTCAGAGCCAGTTAGTTCCAGAGTCTTTTCGCCCTCCTCAGTTTCTTCTCCCCTATGTTCTTGAGAAGCAATGGGATCGTCCAAGTCTTGGAGAGCTTCTATTTGCTCCTCTTGTGATCCCGGTTGAGAGGCAGAAGGAGTAGTGACCTGCAGAGATGGAGGAGGAATAACTGGAGTAGGAGAAGTCTGAGCAATGCTCAGTACTTTCTCTACAGAAGAAAAGAAGTCAAAATTAGTAAAGAGAGGAGATAAAGGCTCGTTGAGATTTAGGAAATAATCAAGAAGCTCATCAAACTCATGTGAAGCAAATGAGCAGTCTGCTTGAGCAAGATCAGCATTAAAGTTACCTGGAGAAGTTGGCTTTCTGACATCAATTTCATAAGCTTGTGCTTTAGTGGTTTCTTCGCCTTCGTCTCCACCCTGTGCACTTGTAATCTCAGTTACGACTTTAGCCATGAGCGGAGAATGGGAACTGGAGCCTATGATATCAATGTCGGCCGAAGTCGAAGGGGGCACAGGGGCTAGTGAAGGTGCTTCTTTCTCTGGATGCTCCCCTCCCATCGTTTCGGCTCGTACTTTAACAAACTGCTCCTTTCCTCTGGCAAGAGCAGCAAGAGTTTGGTCATCAAAGTAATGCGCCTCAAGTTCATCTTCGGAATAACCGGAACCTTTGAGCATATCCATTATGGCCTCCCACACTTCAGCCAAAGTGATTTCATATTTAGGCCCCAAAAATGCAAGGCTGCCACGCCCCAAGACGCTTTGGACGTAAAAATGAAACAAAGTGGAGCTGATGTTGGCTTTTGTCTCTTCATGAGATTGTTCAGCAGCTCTCCTTCCAGCCATAGCCTCATCACGTTCTTTCTCAGTCTTTAATAGTTGAGCTTTCAGCCTCATGATTTCTAAGTCCTGAGAGTTAGCTTTCTCCCGTAGCTCTGCAAAGTCAGCACGATATTTTTCCACCGTCCTCTATGTAGCTTCAAGACGGGTTTCGACATACCGTTGAGCGGCATGAGCATCTCGAACTTGCTTCTGAAGCACTTCTTCCTTTTGAGTATAAGAGGTGGAAGAAGTAGCAAGCTCGTGCTTACGTTTCTCGACCTCCGCCTCAAGCTTTTCATTGTACTCAGCGATGTTTTTCATTTTGGTGTTGTGCTGATCAAGAATTTTCTGCCATTCAGACTTGCCGTTCTCCATCGTCAGCATAGCGTCAAGGTTGGCCCGGTTCACCCTCTGAAGCTCATCAACGAGCTTTTGCCACCCAGACATTCTCTCAATATCAAGTTTAACAGTGTCAAGATTTTGTAGCATGGCCTCTTTGTCGATGGTAACCAAGTCAAGGTCGAAGCGGTCTCCCTTTAAGCACCAATGTAACAGACAAGGATTTTCGACTTTCGAAAATTCAACATCGATACTCACTTTATCGACTGCCGAGAAATCGAAGGCCGAAAACCCGGAATGTTATGGGTTTTTAAAAAGAATTTAAGAAAAAGAAAGAAGAGAGAAGAGAAGATAGAAAAAGAAAAATAGAGGTAAAATAAGATAGACAATTTTTTTTTAGAAAACAGAGAATTAGAAAAACAGAAGATAGAAAATTTTAAAAATAGAACGGAACAGAAAGAAATAACGGAACAACAACAGAATCTCACAATTCGCAGCGGAACAACATATAATAATGAATGAATAATCTTTAAACAAAGAACTATATCAGTTATTACATTACAACACATTTCATTACATCATATCATCAGAGTGTACGACATCAAACAACAATGCAGCGGAAAAAGAAATACTATAAACTAGTATTACGCCATGCCATCCAGCTTGCCTCCAGCAACTCCAGAATATCCAGAATATCCTGATAAACCTAACTCTTAACTGCCCGTGTGGAAATTGGTGGGCACCCAGAGTTTAGGAAGGAAAACAATAAACTCCGAGTCAGTCATGTGACTGGTGTGAGAACTCAAAACAGTTTATTTAACTTTAAAATCAAAATAGAGGAATATTTTTAAACTCAATTCGCAATGCTTTTAAAAATGAGACTACCATAAGGCCTCCCGCACACACACACATGCAAACGCAGAATCGGAGGAGATTTCTCCTTATGATAGTCAAAGATGCTTGATACGCATTTAAAATAACATTTGATATTATTACTAGTGCATAGTGTAATAACAAATCATTTCAAAAATAAAGATATAAATCTTAGCCAACATACGACCATTATCGTATGCCTACTATAGCTACTATCCAAACAGTGGTGACCACCATAAGTGAATAGCAGGTTCTACAACTAATACCGTACAAGTTTCGTATTGGGAATTGGATTTCCAACAAATGGTCAGGCCAAGGAACTTCCCATTGCCACATGAGAATGCCTCTGGATGGACATCCCCGAGAACCAAACCGGATCTCTACCAACACAAGGCCGGGTTACCCCTAACTGAGTAACAACTGACCGAATATGCCATCCCCCGGTCCTTTGGGACCTTTTTCCGAGAGCGCTCTCTAATCAATTCACACAATCATAAAAACAAAGTGTTTCAACATGAGTAAGTATCTGGGCTCCATACCATGATACCACCCTTTTCCAGAAGGAAATGCACATATCCTAAAGGGCGCTACCCCTCATAACCTTGCTGCTTCTTTCCTGTTTTGACCATTTCCGGGATGTGAGGCTCGACGAATTCACGTCCACAAAACATACTTTATACAAAAGCCATGCTTTGGGTCAACAAATGATCAACACAATGATCACTAAGATAGACGATCAAATAATTGATCCTATCACAAATAATCAACACAATGATCATTTCAGCATCACTCAGCATGTCACATTACCAAATTGGGAATATATCGCTGATAACTTCAACTATATAACCTCTGAGCTCGTACGTCTCAGAGAAGGGTGTTAAGCAAAGAATGAATTCTCCGCCACCAACAGAAATGTATTTGAAAGAAATCGGCTTTATATCTCAACTTGTAATGTCAGACATACAATCCATACAAGTCTGTTCCGGGATCGAACAGAACCGAAGGCACTTACAAAGAAGTCCTTGCAATCCGGATATTTACAATCCTGATCGGATTTCCCATCACTTATGGAATCTCTATACCAGGAGCTACCCAGTGCAGAGACAATCGACAGGTCATCCTATCGCTCTCGCAAATACCGGTCTTCAACACCGATCTTCAATGCAATTCACAACGACGTATCACATATTCGGAATGGGTTATACGACCCCATGGTCCTTTCCCGGTTAACCCGAATAGTGAGCGCTTATTCAAAAATAAGTGTGCATTCAAATTCAAACAAATCACATCAAATACCCATTCAAAGGGAAATATTGATAGTCGGCTATTGAACTATCAATGGATATGCATACTTCACCAGATTCCAAATAATTTTCCAAATTATTTATTTTCCAAAATATCTTTACAAGATATATATTTCAACACTTCAAAAATAAATCAATATTTATTTTTCATACAAATTCCACTTCACATATAAATTCCATAATGAATTTATATTCCAAAATATTCATGCATATAGGATTTCAATTATCCATTCTCAATTTATCTTCAAAAAGATAAATTCTAATTATTCACTTCATATTGGAAAACATTTCCATACTTATTTATTCATAAGTAATTCACAAATCTCTTTTATTTTCAACACTTAGAAAATATTCAATATACTTAAATCGAATTAAGTATATATTTCATTCTTTAAGGAAATCATTCACTTAAACATATTTATTTGGGCCAAAACGAATGTTACGTAAAACATCGTTACGACAACCCAAAATCACTAGTATAGGGATTCGAAATTAAAATAGATATATAAATCCCAATACTATACAAAACATTTCCTTTCGGAAGTCATTTACTATAACAGCAGTGTTATAGTCCATCATTTCCTTTCATTTCTCGAAAACGTCTATTTCAACAATAAATGTTGAAATCTATGGTTTCGAATTCTCAACACAGTTTAAGACATTGTTCGATCGTTTTAATTCAATTCAAACATCTCATTTAAAACAATTTCTTTAACATATCATTCACTATTCAAAAACGTGAATATACTACCTTAACAAATTTCATCATTTCTATTCACTTTAACTTAAAGGATTATTCACTGTCTAAAACGTGAATATAACTCCATTTATAAGTTATAACAATTAACTTATCAAAATAAGTCGTTTGCGGATTTATAAAACAACGTTTATAAATTCCGTTTCTATTTATTTATAAAAACTTCCTTTTTATAAATTCCTTTATTAACATATTCCAGTTTATAACTAAATTATAAACTAAACGTTCATATTATAAGTCAAATACTTATAAAACGATTATTTTACAAAATCGTTCATTTAACTTCCCAAATTATTAATCTTAACTTATAAGATTGTTTATTTATCCAAAATTCATTCTTTCGATAACTTTATAAATTTTATAAACCTACTGCTTATAAAATTTCATTTATAACTTCACAGTTTATAATACTATAAATTTCATTCATTTATGAAATTCATTTTCACTTCATTCAAACACTTATAAAAACTCGTTTTATAATGTCAATCTTTCGATTTATAGATATCCATTTATAAATCTCTTAATATAAATCAGTTTATGTTATTCTTTTAAAACGTCTTTAATTTCCTTTATAATTTCATCCTTTTGATTTATAAAATAATCAAATTTTATAAATCCTATATTCAAACTTTTATAATATATTCAAAAATCCAATTTAAACTATTTTATAAAATCATTAATCCATATTTCTCAAAAATCAGCTTTTAACCGTATTTCTCAAAAATCATAATTTTTATAACTTTAAAAATTATATCGTTTATTTACTTAATATGGATCAATTCCAAAAATATTCTATTTTTTTAAAAATCACTTTAAAAACATTTTAAATCCCAAAATTTGGGTCCAATGATGCTACACACCAAATAGTCAATCACGACTACAACGATCCATCATACATCGATATGATAATCCATTTAATGTCAAAATATCTGAAATCAAATAAAAACTGTTGAGGAATCCAGTTGGATCCCTCCAACCTGTTTCCTGCATCCAAAAACATTAGCACAATACCAATTTCGCTCCAGTACGAAATTATCGCGGTATATGTTCTTAATAAATATTATCCGCTTAATAACGGCGTAATAGGGTCTCATCCGCTAAACAAAAAATGCGGGAAATCAATCAACTCCAATATATACATATGCCAATATATATATATTGCTACTATATATAATACCAATTTCACTGTTTATGAAATATTCGCGGTATATGTTTATATTAAATAACATCCGCTTACTAACGGCGCATAATGTCTATTTTAACAATCAATAATTTACAGTCATCATTCAAAC
The DNA here is from genome assembly GCA_030765085.1 of Allium cepa. Classification (NCBI taxonomy): domain Eukaryota; kingdom Viridiplantae; phylum Streptophyta; class Magnoliopsida; order Asparagales; family Amaryllidaceae; genus Allium; species Allium cepa. The sequence continues at coordinate 599,823,635 of CM060945.1, read as the reverse complement.
ATGCATTCAAATATTTTAAATCTAACTATTTAAAATAAAATCGAAATCTATTCGATTGAGAGAGAAGTTCTCACCTTGGTTTTAATTTCCGTTTTAGCGATTTATTTCGAATAAAATTAAACGCGCGTTTAATTTTACCCGAAATTCTCACTAACTCCAAACGACTCCAAACCAACTCCATCGCGTAGTGCTCGTCCATACGATTCCAACGCAACTGAGTTTGCATTTTTTCGACCTCGTATGAAAAAGTTATGATTTTTACAAGTTTACTCGAATTTATATACATAGATTTATAACATAATTTTATAAATCTTTATACCCAAACCAATCTAAGCCATAGGATCCAAAGCAAGCTACATCAGGCCGTCCCTCATCATCTTCTACATCACGCACAAGCTACAGGTTTTAGAATTGAGGCCGAACCCATATAGATCAACTAGGGTTAGCATTTGCATCGCGAATACTCGACGATACCTCATCACACTACCACCAACACGAAGCCCTTGACGAGAGCTATCTCCACCTCCTCCACCATGAAGCTCGGCCTCCCTATGACGCGCGTGCACGGCCCTAAACAGCCCACGAACGGCCCCAAGCTCCTCCCCCTTCGACGCTCCAAACTCCATCAAATCCGTATGGATGTGAAGCCCTCGAGATTCTCAACAACTTTCATGTTAAACACCTTAGCTAATTCATTGTAGATTGAGAGAGATTGAGGGGGAAAGGAAATTCATTTCTGGCCATTGGTTTTAACATAGGCGGCTAGGGTTTTGTAAATTAGGGTTTTTATCTTTTTTTTTTTTTTAATTTATGAAGACCTTGGGGCTATTTATAAGAGAACGAACGACACTATTCATCCCGGAAATTCCGAACTCCGATTTAGACGCCGTAACCAGCGTTTCTAAGGTTTACCCCGCGTTCCGGACACAATGGAACAGGTTTCGGAAGCTAATTCGGACATCTGTGCGAGTTATGGCTGCAAACGCTCAATTTAAATTAAACCGATTTAAATCGATTTCTAGGCGTTTTAATTTGTACCGGACAAACGGTAAATCCAATTGACTTGAAATTTGAAACCTTACAATAATATCACATTACGGATCCGATGAAACTGGTTTCGTCGAAATCCGAGACTTTTTGAAAAATGGCTATTTTGACTCGCCAAATTTAAATTAAAAATAATTCGATGCGTTTCGAACTGCCACGATCAAACGATAACTCCGATTGACACGAAAATTGAAATCCGGTAATAACTAACTATTACGGATCCAATGGAACTGGTTTCGTTCAATTCTGAGACTGTTCAAAAATTGGCTATTTTACAGTCGATAATTAAATATTAAAATATTCAATTTTCACAAATTAACTTTTAATTCGATTTTAAAAGTTCTAAAATATCATTCTAACTTCAACATGATAAAATAAAATTTTACAAATCATTTTCAATCATATTTAACCTCATTTTCAATTATTTCTATAATTTAACGTATTAAATTATCGATTTAATTGTCCAATTAAATCCAATAATTCAAATAAAAATTTATTCGACTTATAAATTCAATTATTAATATTTAAAATAAATTAAATATTCAAATTTTAATTAAATAAAATTCTGGGTCGTTACAATCTTTCCCCCTTAAAAGAATTTCGTCCTCGAAATTACAAGTAAGAAAAGTTAGAGAATCTATTAATTTTCCAAAATTCATAGTTAAACTTCTTATAAATCTTTACTAAGTTTTCAAATCATACTTAGTTATCTTTTTCAAGAACAACTACCTATTGTTTAACTTTCAACTTCAAAATCAAAGTTGAAGTTTTCAAAAAAATTTCCAATTTTCTCAAAAATTTTCTAACGCCTTAAATTTTCGAAAAAATTCGCCATAGTCTCCTTTGCGCGGCTCGATCCGAAAAAAAAAATGACAGTATATATATCACAAATATACATCTCATCAAGTAATGAGGCATCCCGAAGGGAAAAAAGTATAAAAGTACGATATTTAATCCGAGATATGTACCTTATATTTTATTAGCAAGCATATACGGCTAATATAGCGCTAAAGCGAACTCCAAATGCGAAGCAAACGCGATCCACACCTACTAAACACTCAACAAACAACATGAGAACATGCTCATATGCAAATAATCTCAATATACAACATATAGCAACATAACAACTATATATATCACATAGCAAATGCAACAATAGCAATATATATTCAACTTCTAATAACATTTGATTTCAATGAATTAATACTTTCATTCATTATTTCATATCAACTTAATTTTACATTCAATTGATTTACATTCAATCCATTCATTCAATTCAATTACATAAGTTGAATTTCATTCATATAAATCAAGTTCACATTTATTACTAACTTCATTAATTTACTTCGATACCAATATCAATTCCATTCAACTTCTCTTAAGTTATATTTCATTTAACTTTAAATTCACTTTTATTTACAACTCATATTCATATAATTTCACTTCTTATATATATAAGTTTATTTCACAATTGTAAACACTTTAATTATAATTCAATTCTTATAATTCTTTTACTTATACAATTATTCTTTTACTTAGATTATTCAAACAACCTAACAATCAACTTATATACACTTTAATAATTTTGAAAAATTATTCCTTCATATATAAAATATACTTAAGGTAAAATTATTTCATTTACCCAATTTAAAACAATATTATGTCGAATTGTTCTATTCAAGTGTTTAGAAACCCCTTCGGCATAGTCTTGCGGACCACGCTGACGAAAGTTCATATACCACTCAACAAACCAATCATCACAATACAAAACAATTTCATATTCACTAACAAATACGCTCTCATATCTATTATTACACTCAAACTCATTCTAGAGTACTGCTGTCTCTATTTCTAATGAATTATACCCAACAGAACCATGGTTGTCGCTTAACCATCAGCTCTGATACCAAATGTAACAGACAAGGATTTTCGACTTTCGAAAATTCAACATCGATACTCACTTTATCGACTGCCGAGAAATCGAAGGCCGAAAACCCGGAATGTTATGGGTTTTTAAAAAGAATTTAAGAAAAAGAAAGAAGAGAGAAGAGAAGATAGAAAAAGAAAAATAGAGGGAAAAGAAGATAGACAATTTTTTTTTAGAAAACAGAGAATTAGAAAAACAGAAGATAGAAAATTTTAAAAATAGAACGGAACAGAAAGAAATAACGGAACAACAACAGAATCTCACAATTCGCAGCGGAACAACATATAATAATGAATGAATAATCTTTAAACAAAGAACTTTATCAGTTATTACATTACAACACATTTCATTACATCATATCATCAGAGTGTACAACATCAAACAACAATGCAGCGGAAAAAGAAATACTATAAACTAGTAATACGCCATGCCATCCAGCTTGCCTCCAGCAACTCCAGAATATCCAGAATATCCTGATAAACCTAACTCTTAACTGCCCGTGTGGAAATTGGTGGGCACCCAGAGTTTAGGAAGGAAAACAATAAACTCCGAGTCAGTCATGTGACTGGTGTGAGAACTCAAAACAGTTTATTTAACTTTAAAATCAAAATAGAGGAATATTTTTAAACTCAATTCGCAATGCTTTTAAAAATGAGACTACCATAAGGCCTCCCGCACACACACACATGCAAACGCAGAATCGGAGGAGATTTCTCCTTATGATAGTCAAAGATGCTTGATACGCATTTAAAATAACATTTGATATTATTACTAGTGCATAGTGTAATAACAAATCATTTCAAAAATAAAGATATAAATCTTAGCCAACATACGACCATTATCGTATGCCTACTATAGCTACTATCCAAACAGTGGTGACCACCATAAGTGAATAGCAGGTTCTACAACTAATACCGTACAAGTTTCGTATTGGGAATTGGATTTCCAACAAATGGTCAGGCCAAGGAACTTCCCATTGCCACATGAGAATGCCTCTGGATGGACATCCCCGAGAACCAAACCGGATCTCTACCAACACAAGGCCGGGTTACCCCTAACTGAGTAACAACTGACCGAATATGCCATCCCCCGGTCCTTTGGGACCTTTTTCCGAGAGCGCTCTCTAATCAATTCACACAATCATAAAAACAAAGTGTTTCAACATGAGTAAGTATCTGGGCTCCATACCATGATACCACCCTTTTCCAGAAGGAAATGCACATATCCTAAAGGGCGCTACCCCTCATAACCTTGCTGCTTCTTTCCTGTTTTGACCATTTCCGGGATGTGAGGCTCGACGAATTCACGTCCACAAAACATACTTTATACAAAAGCCATGCTTTGGGTCAACAAATGATCAACACAATGATCACTAAGATAGACGATCAAATAATTGATCCTATCACAAATAATCAACACAATGATCATTTCAGCATCACTCAGCATGTCACATTACCAAATTGGGAATATATCGCTGATAACTTCAACTATATAACCTCTGAGCTCGTACGTCTCAGAGAAGGGTGTTAAGCAAAGAATGAATTCTCCGCCACCAACAGAAATGTATTTGAAAGAAATCGGCTTTATATCTCAACTTGTAATGTCAGACATACAATCCATACAAGTCTGTTCCGGGATCGAACAGAACCGAAGGCACTTACAAAGAAGTCCTTGCAATCCGGATATTCACAATCCTGATCGGATTTCCCATCACTTATGGAATCTCTATACCAGGAGCTACCCAGTGCAGAGACAATCGACAGGTCATCCTATCGCTCTCGCAAATACCGGTCTTCAACACCGATCTTCAATGCAATTCACAACGACGTATCACATATTCGGAATGGGTTATACGACCCCATGGTCCTTTCCCGGTTAACCCGAATAGTGAGCGCTTATTCAAAAATAAGTGTGCATTCAAATTCAAACAAATCACATCAAATACCCATTCAAAGGGAAATATTGATAGTCGGCTATTGAACTATCAATGGATATGCATACTTCACCAGATTCCAAATAATTTTCCAAATTATTTATTTTCCAAAATATCTTTACAAGATATATATTTCAACACTTCAAAAATAAATCAATATTTATTTTTCATACAAATTCCACTTCACATATAAATTCCATAATGAATTTATATTCCAAAATATTCATGCATATAGGATTTCAATTATCCATTCTCAATTTATCTTCAAAAAGATAAATTCTAATTATTCACTTCATATTGGAAAACATTTCCATACTTATTTATTCATAAGTAATTCACAAATCTCTTTTATTTTCAACACTTAGAAAATATTCAATATACTTAAATCGAATTAAGTATATATTTCATTCTTTAAGGAAATCATTCACTTAAACATATTTATTTGGGCCAAAACGAATGTTACGTAAAACATCGTTACGACAACCCAAAATCACTAGTATAGGGATTCGAAATTAAAATAGATATATAAATCCCAATACTATACAAAACATTTCCTTTCGGAAGTCATTTACTATAACAGCAGTGTTATAGTCCATCATTTCCTTTCATTTCTCGAAAACGTCTATTTCAACAATAAATGTTGAAATCTATGGTTTCGAATTCTCAACACAGTTTAAGACATTGTTCGATCGTTTTAATTCAATTCAAACATCTCATTTAAAACAATTTCTTTAACATATCATTCACTATTCAAAAACGTGAATATACTACCTTAACAAATTTCATCATTTCTATTCACTTTAACTTAAAGGATTATTCACTGTCTAAAACGTGAATATAACTCCATTTATAAGTTATAACAATTAACTTATCAAAATAAGTCGTTTGCGGATTTATAAAACAACGTTTATAAATTCCGTTTCTATTTATTTATAAAAACTTCCTTTTTATAAATTCCTTTATTAACATATTCCAGTTTATAACTAAATTATAAACTAAACGTTCATATTATAAGTCAAATACTTATAAAACGATTATTTTACAAAATCGTTCATTTAACTTCCCAAATTATTAATCTTAACTTATAAGATTGTTTATTTATCCAAAATTCATTCTTTCGATAACTTTATAAATTTTATAAACCTACTGCTTATAAAATTTCATTTATAACTTCACAGTTTATAATACTATAAATTTCATTCATTTATGAAATTCATTTTCACTTCATTCAAACACTTATAAAAACTCGTTTTATAATGTCAATCTTTCGATTTATAGATATCCATTTATAAATCTCTTAATATAAATCAGTTTATGTTATTCTTTTAAAACGTCTTTAATTTCCTTTATAATTTCATCCTTTTGATTTATAAAATAATCAAATTTTATAAATCCTATATTCAAACTTTTATAATATATTCAAAAATCCAATTTAAACTATTTTATAAAATCATTAATCCATATTTCTCAAAAATCAGCTTTTAACCGTATTTCTCAAAAATCATAATTTTTATAACTTTAAAAATTATATCGTTTATTTACTTAATATGGATCAATTCCAAAAATATTCTATTTTTTTAAAAATCACTTTAAAAACATTTTAAATCCCAAAATTTGGGTCCAATGATGCTACACACCAAATAGTCAATCACGACTACAACGATCCATCATACATCGATATGATAATCCATTTAATGTCAAAATATCTGAAATCAAATAAAAACTGTTGAGGAATCCAGTTGGATCCCTCCAACCTGTTTCCTGCATCCAAAAACATTAGCACAATACCAATTTCGCTCCAGTACGAAATTATCGCGGTATATGTTCTTAATAAATATTATCCGCTTAATAACGGCGTAATAGGGTCTCATCCGCTAAACAAAAAATGCGGGAAATCAATCAACTCCAATATATACATATGCCAATATATATATATTGCTACTATATATAATACCAATTTCACTGTTTATGAAATATTCGCGGTATATGTTTATATTAAATAACATCCGCTTACTAACGGCGCATAATGTCTATTTTAACAATCAATAATTTACAGTCATCATTCAAACATGCATTCAAATATTTTAAATCTAACTATTTAAAATAAAATCGAAATCTATTCGATTGAGAGAGAAGTTCTCACCTTGGTTTTAATTTCCGTTTTAGCGATTTATTTCGAATAAAATTAAACGCGCGTTTAATTTTACCCGAAATTCTCACTAACTCCAAACGACTCCAAACCAACTCCATCGCGTAGTGCTCGTCCATACGATTCCAACGCAACTGAGTTTGCATTTTTTCGACCTCGTATGAAAAAGTTATGATTTTTACAAGTTTACTCGAATTTATATACATAGATTTATAACATAATTTTATAAATCTTTATACCCAAACCAATCTAAGCCATAGGATCCAAAGCAAGCTACATCAGGCCGTCCCTCATCATCTTCTACATCACGCACAAGCTACAGGTTTTAGAATTGAGGCCGAACCCATATAGATCAACTAGGGTTAGCATTTGCATCGCGAATACTCGACGATACCTCATCACACTACCACCAACACGAAGCCCTTGACGAGAGCTATCTCCACCTCCTCCACCATGAAGCTCGGCCTCCCTATGACGCGCGCGCACGGCCCTAAACAGCCCACGAACGGCCCCAAGCTCCTCCCCCTTCGACGCTCCAAACTCCATCAAATCCGTATGGATGTGAAGCCCTCGAGATTCTCAACAACTTTCATGTTAAACACCTTAGCTAATTCATTGTAGATTGAGAGAGATTGAGGGGGAAAGGAAATTCATTTCTGGCCATTGGTTTTAACATAGGCGGCTAGGGTTTTGTAAATTAGGGTTTTTATCTTTTTTTTTTTTTAATTTATGAAGACCTTGGGGCTATTTATAAGAGAACGAACGACACTATTCATCCCGGAAATTCCGAACTCCGATTTAGACGCCGTAACCAGCGTTTCTAAGGTTTACCCCGCGTTCCGGACACAATGGAACAGGTTTCGGAAGCTAATTCGGACATCTGTGCGAGTTATGGCTGCAAACGCTCAATTTAAATTAAACCGATTTAAATCGATTTCTAGGCGTTTTAATTTGTACCGGACAAACGGTAAATCCAATTGACTTGAAATTTGAAACCTTACAATAATATCACATTACGGATCCGATGAAACTGGTTTCGTCGAAATCCGAGACTTTTTGAAAAATGGCTATTTTGACTCGCCAAATTTAAATTAAAAATAATTCGATGCGTTTCGAACTGCCACGATCAAACGATAACTCCGATTGACACGAAAATTGAAATCCGGTAATAACTAACTATTACGGATCCAATGGAACTGGTTTCGTTCAATTCTGAGACTGTTCAAAAATTGGCTATTTTACAGTCGATAATTAAATATTAAAATATTCAATTTTCACAAATTAACTTTTAATTCGATTTTAAAAGTTCTAAAATATCATTCTAACTTCAACATGATAAAATAAAATTTTACAAATCATTTTCAATCATATTTAACCTCATTTTCAATTATTTCTATAATTTAACGTATTAAATTATCGATTTAATTGTCCAATTAAATCCAATAATTCAAATAAAAATTTATTCGACTTATAAATTCAATTATTAATATTTAAAATAAATTAAATATTCAAATTTTAATTAAATAAAATTCTGGGTCGTTACAATCTTTCCCCCTTAAAAGAATTTCGTCCTCGAAATTACAAGTAAGAAAAGTTAGAGAATCTATTAATTTTCCAAAATTCATAGTTAAACTTCTTATAAATCTTTACTAAGTTTTCAAATCATACTTAGTTATCTTTTTCAAGAACAACTACCTATTGTTTAACTTTCAACTTCAAAATCAAAGTTGAAGTTTTCAAAAAAATTTCCAATTTTCTCAAAAATTTTCTAACGCCTTAAATTTTCGAAAAAATTCGCCATAGTCTCCTTTGCGCGGCTCGATCCGAAAAAAAAAATGACAGTATATATATCACAAATATACATCTCATCAAGTAATGAGGCATCCCGAAGGGAAAAAAGTATAAAAGTACGATATTTAATCCGAGATATGTACCTTATATTTTATTAGCAAGCATATACGGCTAATATAGCGCTAAAGCGAACTCCAAATGCGAAGCAAACGCGATCCACACCTACTAAACACTCAACAAACAACATGAGAACATGCTCATATGCAAATAATCTCAATATACAACATATAGCAACATAACAACTATATATATCACATAGCAAATGCAACAATAGCAATATATATTCAACTTCTAATAACATTTGATTTCAATGAATTAATACTTTCATTCATTATTTCATATCAACTTAATTTTACATTCAATTGATTTACATTCAATCCATTCATTCAATTCAATTACATAAGTTGAATTTCATTCATATAAATCAAGTTCACATTTATTACTAACTTCATTAATTTACTTCGATACCAATATCAATTCCATTCAACTTCTCTTAAGTTATATTTCATTTAACTTTAAATTCACTTTTATTTACAACTCATATTCATATAATTTCACTTCTTATATATATAAGTTTATTTCACAATTGTAAACACTTTAATTATAATTCAATTCTTATAATTCTTTTACTTATACAATTATTCTTTTACTTAGATTATTCAAACAACCTAACAATCAACTTATATACACTTTAATAATTTTGAAAAATTATTCCTTCATATATAAAATATACTTAAGGTAAAATTATTTCATTTACCCAATTTAAAACAATATTATGTCGAATTGTTCTATTCAAGTGTTTAGAAACCCCTTCGGCATAGTCTTGCGGACCACGCTGACGAAAGTTCATATACCACTCAACAAACCAATCATCACAATACAAAACAATTTCATATTCACTAACAAATACGCTCTCATATCTATTATTACACTCAAACTCATTCTAGAGTACTGCTGTCTCTATTTCTAATGAATTATACCCAACAGAACCATGGTTGTCGCTTAACCATCAGCTCTGATACCAAATGTAACAGACAAGGATTTTCGACTTTCGAAAATTCAACATCGATACTCACTTTATCGACTGCCGAGAAATCGAAGGCCGAAAACCCGGAATGTTATGGGTTTTTAAAAAGAATTTAAGAAAAAGAAAGAAGAGAGAAGAGAAGATAGAAAAAGAAAAATAGAGGGAAAAGAAGATAGACAATTTTTTTTAGAAAACAGAGAATTAGAAAAACAGAAGATAGAAAATTTTAAAAATAGAACGGAACAGAAAGAAATAACGGAACAACAACAGAATCTCACAATTCGCAGCGGAACAACATATAATAATGAATGAATAATCTTTAAACAAAGAACTATATCAGTTATTACATTACAACACATTTCATTACATCATATCATCAGAGTGTACGACATCAAACAACAATGCAGCGGAAAAAGAAATACTATAAACTAGTATTACGCCATGCCATCCAGCTTGCCTCCAGCAACTCCAGAATATCCAGAATATCCTGATAAACCTAACTCTTAACTGCCCGTGTGGAAATTGGTGGGCACCCAGAGTTTAGGAAGGAAAACAATAAACTCCGAGTCAGTCATGTGACTGGTGTGAGAACTCAAAACAGTTTATTTAACTTTAAAATCAAAATAGAGGAATATTTTTAAACTCAATTCGCAATGCTTTTAAAAATGAGACTACCATAAGGCCTCCCGCACACACACACATGCAAACGCAGAATCGGAGGAGATTTCTCCTTATGATAGTCAAAGATGCTTGATACGCATTTAAAATAACATTTGATATTATTACTAGTGCATAGTGTAATAACAAATCATTTCAAAAATAAAGATATAAATCTTAGCCAACATACGACCATTATCGTATGCCTACTATAGCTACTATCCAAACAGTGGTGACCACCATAAGTGAATAGCAGGTTCTACAACTAATACCGTACAAGTTTCGTATTGGGAATTGGATTTCCAACAAATGGTCAGGCCAAGGAACTTCCCATTGCCACATGAGAATGCCTCTGGATGGACATCCCCGAGAACCAAACCGGATCTCTACCAACACAAGGCCGGGTTACCCCTAACTGAGTAACAACTGACCGAATATGCCATCCCCCGGTCCTTTGGGACCTTTTTCCGAGAGCGCTCTCTAATCAATTCACACAATCATAAAAACAAAGTGTTTCAACATGAGTAAGTATCTGGGCTCCATACCATGATACCACCCTTTTCCAGAAGGAAATGCACATATCCTAAAGGGCGCTACCCCTCATAACCTTGCTGCTTCTTTCCTGTTTTGACCATTTCCGGGATGTGAGGCTCGACGAATTCACGTCCACAAAACATACTTTATACAAAAGCCATGCTTTGGGTCAACAAATGATCAACACAATGATCACTAAGATAGACGATCAAATAATTGATCCTATCACAAATAATCAACACAATGATCATTTCAGCATCACTCAGCATGTCACATTACCAAATTGGGAATATATCGCTGATAACTTCAACTATATAACCTCTGAGCTCGTACGTCTCAGAGAAGGGTGTTAAGCAAAGAATAAATTCTCCGCCACCAACAGAAATATATTTGAAAGAAATCGGCTTTATATCACAACTTGTAATGTCAGACATACAATCCATACAAGTCTGTTCCGGGATCGAACAGAACCGAAGGCACTTACAAAGAAGTCCTTGCAATCCGGATATTCACAATCCTGATCGGATTTCCCATCACTTATGGAATCTCTATACCAGGAGCTACCCAGTGCAGAGACAATCGACAGGTCATCCTATCGCTCTCGCAAATACCGGTCTTCAACACCGATCTTCAATGCAATTCACAACGACGTATCACATATTCGAAATGGGTTATACGACCCCATGGTCCTTTCCCGGTTAACCCGAATAGTGAGCGCTTATTCAAAAATAAGTGTGCATTCAAATTCAAACAAATCACATCAAATACCCATTCAAAGGGAAATATTGATAGTCGGCTATTGAACTATCAATGGATATGCATACTTCACCAGATTCCAAATAATTTTCCAAATTATTTATTTTCCAAAATATCTTTACAAGATATATATTTCAACACTTCAAAAATAAATCAATATTTATTTTTCATACAAATTCCACTTCACATATAAATTCCATAATGAATTTATATTCCAAAATATTCATGCATATAGGATTTCAATTATCCATTCTCAATTTATCTTCAAAAAGATAAATTCTAATTATTCACTTCATATTGGAAAACATTTCCATACTTATTTATTCATAAGTAATTCACAAATCTCTTTTATTTTCAACACTTAGAAAATATTCAATATACTTAAATCGAATTAAGTATATATTTCATTCTTTAAGGAAATCATTCACTTAAACATATTTATTTGGGCCAAAACGAATGTTACGTAAAACATCGTTACGACAACCCAAAATCACTAGTATAGGAATTCGAAATTAAAATAGATATATAAATCCCAATACTATACAAAACATTTCCTTTCGGAAGTCATTTACTATAACAGCAGTGTTATAGTCCATCATTTCCTTTCATTTCTCGAAAACGTCTATTTCAACAATAAATGTTGAAATCTATGGTTTCGAATTCTCAACACAGTTTAAGACATTGTTCGATCGTTTTAATTCAATTCAAACATCTCATTTAAAACAATTTCTTTAACATATCATTCACTATTCAAAAACATGAATATACTACCTTAACAAATTTCATCATTTCTATTCACTTTAACTTAAAGGATTATTCACTGTCTAAAACGTGAATATAACTCCATTTATAAGTTATAACAATTAACTTATCAAAATAAGTCGTTTGCGGATTTATAAAACAACGTTTATAAATTCCGTTTCTATTTATTTATAAAAACTTCCTTTTTATAAATTCCTTTATTAACATATTCCAGTTTATAACTAAATTATAAACTAAACGTTCATATTATAAGTCAAATACTTATAAAACGATTATTTTACAAAATCGTTCATTTAACTTCCCAAATTATTAATCTTAACTTATAAGATTGTTTATTTATCCAAAATTCATTCTTTCGATAACTTTATAAATTTTATAAACCTACTGCTTATAAAATTTCATTTATAACTTCACAGTTTATAATACTATAAATTTCATTCATTTATGAAATTCATTTTCACTTCATTCAAACACTTATAAAAACTCGTTTTATAATGTCAATCTTTCGATTTATAGATATCCATTTATAAATCTCTTAATATAAATCAGTTTATATTATTCTTTTAAAACGTCTTTAATTTCCTTTATAATTTCATCCTTTTGATTTATAAAATAATCAAATTTTATAAATCCTATATTCAAACTTTTATAATATATTCAAAAATCCAATTTAAACTATTTTATAAAATCATTAATCCATATTTCTCAAAAATCAGCTTTTAACCGTATTTCTCAAAAATCATAATTTTTATAACTTTAAAAATTATATCGTTTATTTACTTAATATGGATCAATTCCAAAAATATTCTATTTTTTTAAAAATCACTTTAAAAACATTTTAAATCCCAAAATTTGGGTCCAATGATGCTACACACCAAATAGTCAATCACGACTACAACGATCCATCATATATCGATATGATAATCCATTTAATATCAAAATATCTGAAATCAAATAAAAACTGTTGAGGAATCCAGTTGGATCCCTCCAACCTGTTTCCTGCATCCAAAAACATTAGCACAATACCAATTTCGCTCCAGTACGAAATTATCGCGGTATATGTTCTTAATAAATATTATCCGCTTAATAACGGCGTAATAGGGTCTCATCCGCTAAACAAAAAATGCGGGAAATCAATCAACTCCAATATATACATATGCCAATATATATATATTGCTACTATATATAATACCAATTTCACTGTTTATGAAATATTCGCGGTATATGTTTATATTAAATAACATCCGCTTACTAACGGCGCATAATGTCTATGTTAACAATCAATAATTTACAGTCATCATTCAAACATGCATTCAAATATTTTAAATCTAACTATTTAAAATAAAATCGAAATCTATTCGATTGAGTGAGAAGTTCTCACCTTGGTTTTAATTTCCGTTTTAGCGATTTATTTCGAATAAAATTAAACGCGCGTTTAATTTTACCCGAAATTCTCACTAACTCCAAACGACTCCAAACCAACTCCATCGCGTAGTGCTCGTCCATACGATTCCAACGCAACTGAGTTTGCATTTTTTCGACCTCGTATGAAAAAGTTATGATTTTTACAAGTTTACTCGAATTTATATACATAGATTTATAACATAATTTTATAAATCTTTATACCCAAACCAATCTAAGCCATAGGATCCAAAGCAAGCTACATCAGGCCGTCCCTCATCATCTTCTACATCACGCACAAGCTACAGGTTTTAGAATTGAGGCCGAACCCATATAGATCAACTAGGGTTAGCATTTGCATCGCGAATACTCGACGATACCTCATCACACTACCACCAACACGAAGCCCTTGACGAGAGCTATCTCCACCTCCTCCACCATGAAGCTCGGCCACCCTATGACGCGCGCGCACGGCCCTAAACAGCTCACGAACGGCCCCAAGCTCCTCCCCCTTCGACGCTCCAAACTCCATCAAATCCGTATGGATGTGAAGCCCTCGAGATTCTCAACAACTTTCATGTTAAACACCTTAGCTAATTCATTGTAGATTGAGAGAGATTGAGGGGGAAAGGAAATTCATTTCTGGCCATTAGTTTTAACATAGGCGGCTAGGGTTTTGTAAATTAGGGTTTTTATCTTTTTTTTTTTTTTAATTTATGAAGACCATGGGGCTATTTATAAGAGAACGAACGACACTATTCATCCCGGAAATTCCGAACTCCGATTTAGACGCCGTAACCAGCGTTTCTAAGGTTTACCCCGCGTTTCGAACACAATGGAACAGGTTTCGGAAGCTAATTCGGACATCTGTGCGAGTTATGGCTGCAAACGCTCAATTTAAATTAAACCGATTTAAATCGATTTCTAGGCCTTTTAATTTGTACCGGACAAACGGTAAATCCAATTGACTTGAAATTTGAAACCTTACAATAATATCACATTACGGATCCGATGAAACTGGTTTCGTCGAAATCCGAGACTTTTTGAAAAATGGCTATTTTGACTCGCCAAATTTAAATTAAAAATAATTCGATGCGTTTCGAACTGCCACGATCAAACGATAACTCCGATTGACACGAAAATTGAAATCCGGTAATAACTAACTATTATGGATCCAATGGAACTGGTTTCGTTCAATTCTGAGACTGTTCAAAAATTGGCTATTTTACAGTCGATAATTAAATATTAAAATATTCAATTTTCACAAATTAACTTTTAATTCGATTTTAAAAGTTCTAAAATATCATTCTAACTTCAACATGATAAAATAAAATTTTACAAATCATTTTCAATCATATTTAACCTCATTTTCAATTATTTCTATAATTTAACGTATTAAATTATCGATTTAATTATCCAATTAAATCCAATAATTCAAATAAAAATTTATTCGACTTATAAATTCAATTATTAATATTTAAAATAAATTAAATATTCAAATTTTAATTAAATAAAATTCTGGGTCGTTACAACCAATGCGGGAACCGACTTTGAAGGGTTGGCGGACCTCTCTCAACTTGGTACGAGGGTCTGCCGAGAAGTGTCTGAGTGTCGGCTCCTTCAAGAGCAGGAGACTTTGAAGGAATTCTAAGAGAAGTGAGAGAAGCGACCTTTTCTAAAGTTGCCAATGCAGTCTTTTCATTAAGCCTGGCCCGTTTGCTTGGGTCTCCGATGTCATGACTCTTTCCTCTATCGTCATAAGTATTCTTTTATGAGAGTCATCGCCTCTGCGAGAAGAGTCATGTTGCTTATCCCTTCTTCCGTACCTTTCTTCATACGCTCTTCTTTCTTGAGCCTTTCGAGCAACTCTCTCTTCATCAGTTTCCTTGTGGGTGGGAAGATAGCGCTTATAGTCATACTGACCACGCCTTCCGTACTGCTAAAAGTCGTAATAATAGGAACCGCTACGTCCCATTGGAGAACCTGAAAATGAGAAAGAGGCAAAAATTGAAAATCCTGGAAGTAATGTGCATGAGAGTACATATAAGTGCTGAAAAATCCTAAGTGTGTGTAACGTGCAGACTACACGCGTCAAACTACTAACCACTCCTCGGTTGCGGGGAAATGATGGGTGTAGTAGCTAACGTCAACTCTTGAGTGAACGGAGTCTGTTGTAGAATGGAAGTTGCTTCAACAACTGAAGAGGAAACTCTAGCAGTAACAGGATCGTCTTTAAAGAGCTCCTGTGAGGTGATAAACAGGTCACTCAATACTTCGAAAGTGTCATCCCCGCTCTGCTTGGCAGGACTTGTTTTCCCAACTCCTCCATCACCAGACTTCCCTGAATGATGGGGAGATTCTCGAGGCTCTTCTTCTTCAATGACCGGGGCAAGTGCAAATTTACCAGATGACCCCGCAACATTAGTAGAAATAGAGCACTTCACCAGAGATGCCTCAGGAGCAGGTTCTTTCACTGTAGGCTCCTCGGCAGAAACTGGGTCATCCGGTGCCTCGACCAGAGAATCAGGAACATCATAAGGCTGAGTAGAGCGGGAAGGATGTAAGAGTCTGAACTGATGAAGGAACTCGTCTCTTAGAAAAAACTAGATGCTTCTCTCCTCAGCCGCCACAGCGATAAGCCCCTCAAAAGTTGACTTGTGGCTAAAGTCTCTACAAGGAGGAGGGAGAACTGCAAAAGTAGAGAATGAAGTTAACATTTAGCAATTCGGACCTCGAAAAGCTCAGAAAAGGAAAGAATGGGGATAAGTAAGCCTACCCCCTACTCTCCAGATATCATAAAATCCCTGGGGGCAACGGACAAAGAAGAACTGGTTCAGAAAACCATGAGTGCTATTAGAGAGATCAATGATAAGCTTGCGATTTCTGGCGCTTCTCACATATATAATGGAAGGATGGTCCTTACTTCTCGCAAATGTGCATAAATAACAGATTTCTTCAAAACTTGGAGGCGGTCAAGCGTTCTTCTGAAGAGAACGCATAACCCATCAAAATGGCATAGCCGTTGTGGTGCAATTGAAAAGGGGAAATAGCCAATCGGAGAAAAAGTTGTTGGAGAAAATTGTTGAAAGGAGGAATGGCACTACAAAGGCACATTTGACGGTTAACGGCAACAAAGCCGAAGGGAGGACTATCAGCAAAGTCATTTGACCCAGGGAGAATAACATCTGCTTCTACAATCCCAAACTGGGCGCGTAACTGGTTGAACACCTGGTGACTCAGAGTAGTTAGAGTTCTTTCTGGTGGGTGGACCAGTGGATTAGCTATCGGGAAGGCCTCTCTAGTTTGTTCTACTTCCTATTCTTGATGAGAAGACATTCTACACAAGGAACTGGATATTCAAATATGAAGGTGCACGTTTCCTAAATGTGTGAAGTGTTGTGTAAAACTAATAAAGTGACAAGTAAATATAACTGAAATTAAACTAATGAACATGTATCAATTGTAAAATTTCAAGACTTGTCGCTTTAAGTCCAAGTACAAGAGTAGTATTAATGCAGACAAATTAGCTTTAGCTGATTAACATTGCTTTACTACTTCACTTGAATTTGTTAACTCACAGCATTTCATACAATTTCCTTAAGTTGAGTTAATTATTCTTTATCGACTAATCTGCCATCTGATGTGGACAGTCAATGGAAGTATATTCGTCCCGGTTCTCTATGAATATTGTAGTCAACAGGTTGTTAGCTTGTAAGCTAGTGTGATCTGTGAAAGAGTACAGCAAAGTTCAGACAATTCAAAAATTCGAGCAGTTTATTCCGGCAGTTCAAATTGATAATTCAAGTCAAAACTATGCTTCAAGTCGGTCCAAACATTTTTTAGCAAAGTGTTAGCTCATCTACGACCTAAAGAATGTGTCACAGGTTAAGTTAAGTCATTTGCACTTTAGGTCGTAATGTATATTGAAGGAAAAAGGTGGCTCGGGTTAAGTTGTTCAAGTCCTATGTCGTTCACGACCTAACTGGAGAGTCAGAGCGGATCTAGGCCGCAAGAAGCAGTTAGACAACTGTTCGAGTCCTAAGACGTCTACACGACCTAAAGCCTACGTCGCTAACATGGCCTAAAGAGTTAAGTCGTAACAAGTCTTAGCTCGGGGACGACCAAATCCTTATGTCGCTAACAGATAGGTCGTTGTTAAATAAGGTAATTCTACTTTAAAGCCTAAGTCGTCCAATTATGGTAAGTCATGAGAAAGAAAGATCACAGGCATGCTAAGTCTTAAGCCAGTGGGTCGTTCATTTTTCCATAGAGTCCAAGAATCTCTAACTCGCTCGATCCACTAGATTGTCCCAGGGGTAGCTCAGTAGTCTTAGGCCATTTCCCCTTGGAGAAATTCTAAGTCTCACCCCTCATAACTTACTAACCCACTGATAAACTCCTCGCTCCCTCTAGAATCACGAATCAGTTAACCTAACATACTATAACCCATCATCCTCTCAGTATGAATCGTCAAAAGCCAAATCGAACTACGTCCGTTCCACCAACAATCGATGAAACAGGATTCACAGTAGAATGCGGCGTAAGAAGGTAGGTCGGAAACAGAAAATAAGATTTGAGGTTCAATGATGACCTAAGATTGAACTGGAAGCAAATTCACTTACGTGATGGAGAATCAAGGATAATCAGTGATTGATTGATTCGAAATTATCTTTGGGAAGCTCAAGAAATCGCTAATGGCGGAATGGGTTATGGAAACAGTTGGAGGGAAAGACACGAGCTAACAGTTATATAAGGCAGAAGCAAATGGATGTGTGTGTTAAGATATCTCTTAGGTCGGTCACGAACTAAGCATGTTAAGTCGAAGCACACGACCTACGACCTAGGCGTGCACTTCGAGGGGCAAGTGTTAACCTCGTTTTGAAATAACCTCACGACCTAAGGTATGGGACGACTTAACTGCTTTAGGGAGTAGGCGACCTAACACATGAAGCGGCTTACGAGAAGTGGACGACCTAACGACTTAGAGAAGTAAGCGACTTAACAACCTAAAAGGTGTAACGGCATAAGAAGTGGAGGACCTAACGACTTAGAGAAGTAAGCGACTTAACGACCTAAAAGGTGTAACGGCTTAAGAGATGGACGACCTAACGACTTAGAGAAGTAAGCGACTTAACGACCTAAAAGGTGTAACGGCTTAAGAGATGGATGACCTAACGACTTAGAGAAGTAAGCGACTTAACGACCTAAAGGTGGCAAGACCTAAAAGGTGTAACGACTTAGAGAAGTGGACGACCTAACAGATTACAGGAAGCCACGACTCAGCGACCTAAAAGACCTAACAGCCAGCGACCTACCGACCTAAGAGGTCCGCGACCTAGCAACCAAAAATCACAAGTGACCTATTGACCTAATGGGCTATCGACATAGTGGGTTAACTAGTTAGCTTAGGTCGCTACATCGGATATCTTAGTGCTATAAGGTTGCCAACCATTCCCCCAAGTCGTCCACGACCTAGTACTTCATCCAGAAGAGACCAGTGTTACCAGGAAGGGCTAAAGCTTCCCTCTGCTAGGTCGCTCACATGTGGTCTACGACCTACCTTAAGTCGTTATCTCTGACCTACGATCTACCCATCGGCGACCCATTTTAGGTCGCGTGCAACCTGCTAACCCGCTCAGGAGGAGCCAAGTGCAACTAGAATGGGCTGTAGCTCGTTTCCTTTATGTCGCGACCTTCGACCCACGACCTACTTTAGGTCGCAACCTTCGACCCACGACTTACTTTAAGTCGTGGGTTCCGACCTACAACTTATGACCAAAAAACTCCTATAAATACACCGTGAGCTCCAACGTTCGTGGGAACTTTTGGCTCATTCTCAAAGCGCCGATACTCTGCCATTTTCTCAACTCGAACAACACTTCAAGCATTCCGAACACCAAGGACACTACGACAAACTTCAAGAGAAAATCTACATCATTCAACATGGATTCGAAAGATTATTCTCCATCAAAGTTTGAACTACTAGTCTAAAGTGTGTTGCAATTGAAGAAAGTTGTATAAGTTGTACTTGAGTCAGCAATAAAGAGATATAAAGTGGACGTAGGCTTGACTATTAGCCAAACCACTATAAAAACTGTGTCTTTTACTGTCTTTATGATATTTTCCTGCTTATTTTTTATTCCGTATCATCGGGTGGTGCTTTCACACTTGCTTTACTTGCACCGGGTGTTAGCGTCAGATTTTTACGTTAACAATTATAAACATAAGAAATTAAAGTGTAAATAAATGCGGTCATGCAATAATAAATGAGTGAATAACTATAGTAGTTAATGGCATGACCCGAGTCAATGGAAATGAATAGTAGTAAGTAAGTGAAAATAAATGGATGTAATATAATAAAGAGAAATTGTAAATTTGAGAAATAGGGTTGGAGTTATTTCTGATAAAATTGAAAGAAATAAAATGGAAATAAATTTGAATGAAATAAATGAAAATAAAAGATAAACTGTTATATGAATGAAAAGAATCAAACAACTAATGTATGAAATAGGATTAATAATGAGTTAATTGATTTGTTAGTAGGAATTGTTGTTGTTTGGTTATGGTTGTTTGGGTAAGATACTATAAATTTGGGTTTGGGTGAATGAATAATCTATTTAGTCTTATCTTAGACTATTGAGTAAATGATGCGCTAGTAGTTATTTCTTCATTCCGTACAATTTAAAAGTTTTGAACCCGAAAGACTATTTGTTTGTTTGGTTGAATGGTTGCTTTGTATTTGTTGTGTTTGCTGGTGTTAAAATTGATGGTTGTTGTATTGATTTGTTGTCAGTGATTGAAACCACTTAAATATTTCACTTTATATAAATTGTTAACCCTTTAGATTTTATAAGTGAAACGCATGTTTTAGAAGCAATTGCTACTGCTTTTGGTTCAATAAAATAAGCGTAAGTTGCCCGACAAATAGGTACGTTTCGGATTACGGTTTATAGCACTATTTTATATGTTTTCCCGGGTTGGGATATAATATTTTGGAAAATATATGTAATATAATTGTTATATTTTGATATTATATTTTCTCCCGAGCCTCTCCGTACAAAGGAAACTCTGCCAAAAATTTTCCGTAAATTTTGAACTTGGAAATATTTTGAAAATGTTTTCCAAACTTTAGTAATTTAAGTATAAAAAGATTTAATGGTTATAAATTGAGATATTTTAACTAAATTAATTAATTTTATAAATTTAATTGTTTATAAAGTTAATGTTTGAATAAGGTATATTGATTTCTTAGTTCTTCGTTTCCCTTCTTTTGCTTTTCGGGGACGAAAAGTTTTGAGTGGGGGAGAGTGTAACGACCCGTAAATTTCATGGATTTAATTTGGTTAAACTAATAGGTTTGTAATTAAATTTAGTAGAAAAAAAATAAATTAAATTAAAACCTACTTATAGTAATTCGAAGTTAATTCAAATGATTTTAAGTAGTGAAAAGAATTTTACTTGTATATAAATTGAATATGAGAAATTTAAGGAAAGTATTAAACTGATCTAATGTAATAAACATTGTTAACAGTAAATGGAATATGATAATAAGAACAATAGCAAGTTTTGTATTTAGGGGCGAAATAATATTGGCAGGTAATAATTGTTGTAGAGAACGAATTACAAATGTTATAAATTGTATAATGGTGATAACTATTCTTCGTAACCAATGCATTTAATCAATAGCGATTAAATGTAATTAATCATTGCCTTTTTGTAAGTTAAGAAAATAACTGAAAAGTTTGAAGGTAAAATCAATAGAAAGGTTAACTATATGCATAAGATGGAAAGTTGAATAGAATTTTAATAAATGATAATAGTGGAAAATGTATAGAATCAATGTAGGTAATTAGTAATTACAATGTTGTTGAAAGTAATAAACCTTTCTTGGTTGATAATTTATAACATAACAGAAAGAGTAAATGTACTCATTGGAATATTAATTGCAATTGGATAGGGATTTTAACTAACAATGTTAATGCAAGGTAATTAACGATAAATTGAAGTAAATAATAATTAATAGTGATTTATTCAAAATTTGTAACATATATTATAAATTGCCTTCTTATTTGTTAATGGAACTAGAATTGGTATTAAGTGATAAATAAAATAAATGAATGTTACACTAATGGAAAATGGGATAACGTTTGTTTAAATGTTGAGTATTTTTGGGGTCGTATTTATTATAAGCGTTACTTTAATAATTATGATAATTGTGAAATTAATACGAGAAGTATGTAAAGTAATAACTAAGAAAGGAGTACGTTATAATTGATTATAACCTGAACTTATGTGTAAGTTTGAAATTGAATCTAATCCGTTTAATTGGAAACTTATTAAAATAAATTGGATTCAGAGGGTAATAAAGGGATTATTTTAAGAAATTGAAATAAATACTATAATTTGTGAAATAATTTACACTTAAAAATTTAAGATGGGAATTTGGTAAAGGAATTATAAATTAATAAGTAAATCAATATGATAAATTTGATGAATTATAGGATTTGAATTTTTAAATGGTGAGGAAATTTATTTAATTTATAATAGTTGGATTTATTGCAAATGAATGAAATCAAATATGAAATTATTACGTTAATTTAAAAATTAAGTTGAAACCGGGAAATATTTATGTGATAATTTTTAAATCCAATGGTAAACCCTTCTATTTGAAATTTACAAATGGAATACTTATGAGTTAATTCAATTTAATGGGAATACAAAAATTTATCTATAATATGAAATTTTATGAAATTGAAGATGTATATTTATTTATCTTTAATAAATTGACATTTTATTTTTTTTAAATCATTGTAAATGTTTGAGAATTTTAAAGCGATAAAGATAGCAAATTTCAGAATTTTAAAGCAAAATTTGATTTAATTAATTTATTTTAAATTTATTTAATTAATATAAAAATAGCCATTTTTGTGAAGGACTCGGATTTCGACGAAACTAGTTTCATCGGATCCGTAACAGTGAATTATTGTAGGGTTTCAAGTTTCGTAGCGATCGGACTTGTCATTTGATCGTACGAACGCGAAACGCCTTGAAATCGATTTAATTGAAATCAATTTGAAAATATTGATTTCAGCATAACTTCTTTATACGGTCGAATTTGGAAGTGCAACTTTTTCCATCGCGTTTAGAATATTTTAAAACACCTATTTGGATATATGAGTTTAACCAATTTCGTTCCGGAGTCGAAACGGGCTTTTTGGGCCAACTATCGTTCAACACGTTTGTTTATCGGATCCATCCACTCTATTTCAAACCTACCTATATAAACCCAGCTATAAACCCTAGCCTCCATCTATTCGCATTTGTTTGTGTGTTCATTTCATCAATCCCTCTTCTTCTTCAATGGATGCAAACCCTAGATCCAACTATGATCCAAAATCAAAGTCAGAAATTTAAAGTTCGCAGAAAATGCCAAAAAATATATATGTTAATGCTCTCGATGAGCGTAATTCAATGGTGCTATTCACTTTTTGATTCGGATTGTGCTTTGACCAGAAATTGGGCATTTAGTTTCGGCCGTTCATCATCGTTGAAATCAAAGTCGTCGGATTGAGAAACGGTTTCTGGGTTTGGTGGAGATTGGCGAGCGTAGTCCATCGGTGGTATTCACAAGGGGTTTCAACGGTTGGATCGTCGTGTAAATATAGATTAGGGTTTTCAAGAGGGTGGCGGCGCATGGCGTTTCTGGTGATGTGGGTGGTGCCGCTGGGTGCGCCTCGGCTAGGCGAGGAGCATGGTGGTGGTCGGCCTGAAGGGCGACGACCGTAGGTGGCGAAATCGTGGGTCAAATCTTTGGTCAAAGGTCATGGGTTTGGTTTGAACGCGTGAACCTGTTCTGCAAGAAGAGCGTGAGCGAGACGACGACGTGGCTATTGATACGGGTTTGTTTTATTTTATTTTTTATGATTTCAATTCGCATTAATCGCCATTACTTTTGCATACGATATCCGTTTTACGCACGGTTTCTTTTGTTAGGATCGTATTGAAATTCCGGACTTGATGACGCTGGTTTGGACGAACTCTAAGACGGTCAAATTTTTGAATTTAAATAGGATTTAAATTCAATTTAAATTCAAAAGGTGAGTGTTTTAACCCACTCACAACTTCTAAAATTTCTTATGTGTGTTAAATTGATTTTAGAAATGAGTAGAAATTTATTTAGACTGTTTCGCATGTTTTATTCAATATCTCAGTTAAATCGCATTTATTTAAATTAACTGTGAATTAATTTTATTTTTTGCATAAAATTTTACAGTTAAAATTTATTTATTTGCATATAAACTGCTAGTTAAACAGTTATAAATTTATTATTGAATATAAACTATTAGTTAATACCTGTATTTATTACCTGTTATATTTTATATGCTCTATATTGATGTCTGTTTAAATTGGATGATGATTTGTAATAAATGGTTGACGATTGATATTTGGATGGGTGGACGTTTATTTATATTAACTGCAAGTTGTTATGCATTTCATTTCTTTCGGGATTGCGGTTTGAAATGATATACAACAGTATTTTTTATTATTAAATTGCGGATTGAAATGATAAATATCCGTATCACATGACCATAGGGTAGAAAATTATATACAGGCACCGCGGTCTATATATATAATTTTCTTTGAAAGGATTTTTGGTTTTAGATAGGATACGGTTTAATAAATATTAATTTTTGACCTTATATAAAATCTTATTTTATGTACATATATGGTTAAATTTTTGAATTTTAGCTGTGTATAAATTTGTTAAATAAAATAAACAAGGTGAATAATGGAGTTTGATTATTTATATTATATGGTTAAGTATATTTTAAGATATTGAGAATATATAGAATTTTTAATGTCTTAAATAAATTTATATTGGGAGTTAAGTTGAAAATTCATTTGGAATCGAGCTTAATTAAGAATTTAACTTCATAAGTTGATGAGAAATTTATTAACTTGAAATTTTAAAAGGTATGATATTTATAAGTGGATTTTTATTTAAGATAAATTAAATGAATATTTCTAGTATAAATAAATTGGAGGAAATTTTTAGTGTTAATAAATTGGGTTTTATTTTAAATGGTTATGGATCTATTATGTAAACGTTTCAAAACTAAATAATAGGACAATGAATTGTTGAATAGAAATTTCCAACCTTAGTTTTGAAATTCATTAACTGCTCAAAGTTTGAAAATATCGAAACCGAAGTGTTTTATTCAAACTGAAAGTGAATCTAAAAGTTATGGGTTCAGATTGAATTTAAACGAATAAAAATTGTGAAGGCGAGGAAAATTTTTTTACTTTTAAAGAAATTTTAAATTCAACTGTTTTATTTTGTATACTGTTGAATATCCAAACCATTTAAGTTTTGAAAGTTATGGTTTTAAAACTATGGATTTCGAAGTATTATGTTGAAAGTTAAATTTCAAATATTTGGTTTCGGGATATTAAATTTTAAAGCAGTATGATTTTGGAAGAGAAACATATTTGAAATAAAATGATATTATTGATTTTGGTTTTATAAAAATATTATCAAACGAGTTTGTTTTGAAATGGAAGGGATGTCGTATTTATATGGTTTCGAAAAAGATATTTATTCATGTTTTGAAAGTATAATTATTTTTAAATGACCGCGGTGTTATAATAATGTTTGGTTGTTGAAGAGAACGGTCTCGGATGTTGTCATACTCTCTGCCAACTCCAAAAACCACTTTAACAACCGTATACGCGGTGGAGATTCCAGAATGAAGTAGGTTGGTGGCGGCGGCGTTTCCTGTAAGGTAAATACGTGGACCCAACTCCCGTGAGTTGGCATAAGGTGGCTAAAACAGGAGCGATTGACGGGTTAATGAGGTAGCACCTATGATCGGACACTTCCTTTCGATACTATATTCTGACTTTGGATTGATTCGGTGGCCACCTTCACTTTTTATTTCTTTTATTTGGGGGAGTTTGTTCGAGGTGGGCGGTAGTTGCGCGCTACGCGTTACCACTGATCCGGAAGCGAAATTGGTATATCTAACCTGGCATTGCCTAGTTGTGCCGTGTCACCTACCCTATCGCGCCTTATACGATTTTGGTTTTGTACCATACCTATGGAGTGCACTCTGACGACGCCCAGTACGGGGGAGATTACGGTACTGTATAGACTATGGGAATGTATTATGTGTTAAGGTGGAAAATGTAAAGCCTTGACGCTATTTAAAGTAAGTTTATTTTACAACTAGACACTATTATAATAGCGAAATATACTACATAGTAAATAGTTTAACGGATCCTTAGGAGATGTAAATCTCGAGCATCCTTGAGTTATTGCACTCATATTCATTTTTTTTAATTTAACCTACTGTTAATGCTAAAAATTGAACGCTAACACCCGGTGTATGTAGAGATTAAGTGAAAGCACCACCCGTGAACATGGGAATTAGAAACAAGCAGAAAAGTCACAGAGAAAGCAGTAAAAGACAACAGTTTTATAGTGGTTCGGCTTCAGGTTAAGCCTACGTCTACTTTAATCCTCTTTGTTACTGAATTGATTACAACTTTACAACAATCTTCAATTACAACACTGATGAGACAAACAACTAGAACTCCGTTGTAGAAGAAGTCTTTGAATCCATGTTGATTGCGTTAAATTTCCTTTTGAAGTTTGTTGAGATGTCCTTTGTGTTTGAAGTGTCGAGTGAGTCGAGAATTTAGCAGAGTATCGGCGTTCCGGAAATGAGCCAAAAAAATCCCCTTTTTAGTTGGAGTAGGTGGGGTATTTATTGGAGAGTTCGGCAATAGGTCGTAGGTCGCACATGACCTTGGATAGGTCGTAGGTCGCCCACGACCTAGTGGGAGTCGTTTACGGCTTATACATGGTTCACTCGATCGTTCTGGAGAAGCTAGAAAGTCATAGGTCGTGGCCGACCTAGGTAGGATGCGGCATAGGAAGCTCCTTTGGTATGTTTGGGTCATGAGCGACTTATGTATAGGTCGTAGGT
This sequence comes from Allium cepa, assembly GCA_030765085.1. NCBI lineage: Eukaryota > Viridiplantae > Streptophyta > Magnoliopsida > Asparagales > Amaryllidaceae > Allium > Allium cepa. The sequence continues at coordinate 599,796,602 of CM060945.1, read as the reverse complement.
CGTGGGCGACTTAGTAGACACGGTTTACGGCCTAACAGGAGCACCTTTGATCATTCAAACAAGTCATAAATCGTGCGCGGCCTAGCGAAGGAACGACATAAGGAAGACAAGTTACCTCGGCTTTGTATAGCTCGCTAGGTCGTTGGAGAATTTATGCCTGTTAGGTCGCTCCCCTTATTAATTCGTTAGGTCGCGTATACCTTTAGGTCGCTAGGTCACCTCAGTCCATAGGTCGTCGGTGCGCTAGGTCACTTAATCCATTTAGCAACTAGGTCGTTTGACTTGCCGAGCGGCTTTATATGTTAGGTCGCTTACTTCCTTAGGTAGTTAGGTCGCGCCTTCACATAAGTCGTTAACTCGTTGAGTCATAAGTCGCTGGACCATCTAATCCTTTAGGTCGCTGGACCTTTCAATTCTTTAGGTCGCTGACGAGTTGAGTCGCTATGTCGCTACTTTTTCCTAGGTCACAGGGTCGTAGAAAGAAGAGGGTTAACATTTGCCCCTCGAAGTATACGCCTAAGAGTTAGGTCGTGTGCTTCGATATCTTTTAACCCATGCTAGCTTTGATCGTTAAGTCGCGAGCGACTTATGAAAGAGTTAGGTCGCTCGTGTTGATTCGTGTTCCTCTCTCTCCCCATATAAGCCATTAGGTCATTTTCTTCTTCCTTCACCTTATTGTATTCTGTTGCTGCCATTACTATCTTTGAGCTTGAGAACTTTTGAAGCCGATCTTCCTATTGATTTGATCATCATCTCCTCAATCTTACTACGTAAGTGAATTCGGCTATTATTCAACCACGCCACCATTGAATTGTGAATCCCTCAGTTTTCGGCCCTATCCTGATTTTGCATGCTGCATTTCGCCGTGGATCATGTCACGATTAACCTTTGATCGTTTTTGGACATGTTGGCACTGCGATTGTGATATCTCGGAAAATTGGGCAATATAAATTTAATAATCTGCGTTATAAATTTAATTTGATTTAATAATTTTAATAACAAATTTGGAATTTGATTTAATAATCATGTTTTAATAAATATTTAAGTTGAAAGATTTTATCTTTTTAAATAAAAATGATAATACCTAGTTTTTATAAACATAAATAAATTTTGCTAGAAATAGGATTTGTTTTTTTTATGAGAGTTATGTATGCATATGTATAACTTGATTTTTAGAATTTGACTTGATAAATTAATTTAAAGTTTGAATTTAATGTTTTAAAGAATAAATATTTAAAAGTATTTGAACAGGCTTTTATTTATAAAATTGTTTTGTTTTGTTTTTCTTTAAAAGAAATGGGATAAACTCATTTACATGTACACAAGAAATAAAAATAAGATTTAAAAGCTCTTATAAAAGAAATTTAAAGTTGTATAAACAATTTAGAATAAAAATTTAAATACCTAAATTACATATGTAAGTTTATTAACACCCTAATTGACAAATGTTAAACATAGAGTACTAAGAAGACAAGTGTCTCATTTAAACTACTTTTTCTTTGTATTTTTATTAAATCAAGAATTGTTTATATAAACATATCTTCTTAACCTCATTTTTTCTTTTCCCTATTCCTTTTCAAACTTAAGAGATTTTCGGATCTAAATCTGAAAATTCATATGCATGCAAAATCAGAATTCCTGTAAATATGCTACTCATAAACAAAATCAAAAAAATTGTTTGAATCTTCTTCAAAACTCAATTCTGCAACTTCAAATCCTAATTCAAATACCTGCAACCCTCAATTCATCAACCTGAAATGCATACAAACCTTCATGTTTTCCTGGAAACAACATATTGGCAAAGTTTATGAAAGCCTGCATTTTTACTCTAGGAAGCATGCAAATGAAAATTTTGGAGCTTAGACATTTCAGAAATTAATAAAGCATGCATGTAAATCTGGAAGCATTACAGATTTGCAAGGTGGAAATTTCAAAAGTATTTGCAGTTTTTATTAAGGCAATCTGAAGTTTTAAAGCAAAAATTTAAAAGTAAAATCTGAAGCTCATGGTTGCTCTGTCTCCACAAAACCCAAGTGAGTAACATTTTTAATTAAAATAATTTAAGTAATTATAGTTGCTTGATTTATTCCTGTGATAATCATGTTTGGATTGGATGAAATTGATGACATTCTCTGTTATTTGTTGAATGCATGTTGTACTGTAATCTTGTCTTGCTTGTTCTAGTTTGCAGATTGTAGTTATGTCAAATTCATGACTTCATGATAAAAGCAATGTTGTAGTTAAGGTTTTAAGCATAAGTATGATATGTAATAAGATAGAGTTAATCTAAAAAAAAATTAAGTGAGGATAAAACTGTGATGACTCTGGATAAACAAAAAGGTAACAGAGCAGGATTTATGCAAACCATATTTGAATGTTCCAGATTTATCTATTTAAGTTTATAAATAAATTTCTTGATTAATAACCTGATTTTTAAAACTATAATCTGGATTTTTAAATTTGCATTCAACTGAATATTTTTGGTTTAACCTGAAAACATAAATTGGGTTGGTACAATTAATCTAGGGGACTGGAGTTGATTGTGTTTCATTTGTTGATGGAGTAGTAAGTGTAGTTTATAGGAAAAATCATAGATGATGGATTAAGGCAATTAGGCAAACCTGATTTGGATTTGAAATTTTGAACCCTAGTTTTTCTGTGTTGAGAAAATTTGATCACTACAACATAAGTAAGCGATCGAGTTCTTCCTGCTTGGTGATGATGGTAGCTGGGGTGTGAAGGAATCCATGGCTGGAGGTGGCACCATTTTAGTGGTCAGAGTTTGGATGTTGTGGAGTTTTCGATCAACCCATTTTTTCCAGATTCGAGTTTGAATACTCGATTTTGATTTTGGGGTTCTGTAGTTTGATGGATGGTTGGGAATTTGTTGGAAGATGGTCGTTGACTTGAGTGGGTGGTCGCGAGAGGCCAGCGGTGACGACAATGGAGGTGCAGGTACACGAGATTTATGGTGTATCAGTTGATTGGGGAAGATGAGTATTAGTGTTGTCTCGGGTTGTCTTAGGTTTTGCTCGAAGTTCCTGAACATTTGTCTCGAAGAATTTGGGTAGGAGACTCGAAGTGGATGGGTTGTAGGTTCAAGGAAAAATGTGTTACAGGTTTAACATTTAACCTGTCAGTGTTTGATTTGATAATTTCAGAATAAATTGAAAGGAAGTTGTTAATCGAATTACTCAAGTTACTTTAGTGTTTAACTTGTGTTAGTTTGCTGAAGTTTGGAATTTGTCTTGTTTCCAAAATTTAAAACTAAATTAAAAAGGGAAGCAAGAATTAAAAGTAAGTTTAAATCTAACTTAAATTACGAATTCAAGTTTTAATTTGAATCTCAAGCTAGAAGTGGATAAAGATGTAAAACTTAAATTTTGTATAAATAACTTAAAAAGGGAGTTTGTTGTTTAAAAATGTTTTAAAAAGAAATTTGAATTTAAGTTTGAAATTGAATATAAAGTAATGTTAAACAAAGTTTTAAAATTTGATTCAAATTTGGATTTGAATCTTTGGTTTAAAAATAAATTTACGTTTTATAAATTTAAGTGTTTCAAACCAAATTTGAATAATAATGGAAAATTTAAATGGTTTAATTTTAAAAAGGAATTTATTTTAACTTTTGTAAAAAAAAAATTTATAATGAAAGTATTATTGTCAATTAAGGTTTTAGATTGATTTTATTACTTATTAAAGTTAAAAAAAATTAATGTTTGTGTTTCATTTAATTATTAGGGTAATTAAATGAATAATTAATTTATTTAATAAGTAAATGAAATAAATAATTACTTAAAGTAATTAAGGGTTAAGGGTTTAGAATTAATTATTCTTGAATAATTAACTTGTAATTAGGAATAATTAATTAAGTAAAATTAGTTTTTAATTATTAATTAATCAAGTAATAATAGATTAATTAAGTTTTAATTAGCACTTAATTATTTAATTAATTAGGGGTTAAATTAATGGGTTAATTAATGATTAATTAATTTGTAATTAATAATGATTTTAAAATGAGTTGATAGAATAATTAATGAGTTGTTAATAGTTAATGGAGGTCATTAACTAAGGATTATTTTATAATTAATTAATGTGGTTAATTTTAATTATTAATTAGATTAATTAATTTAAAGATAATCAATTGTGTAAATTATTAAGTATAATTACTTATGGAAGTAATTAGGGAATTAATTACTTATTGTAATTAATTAAGTTAATTTGATTAGTTTAAGTTAATTAATTCATTTTAATTAATTTAAAATTAATAAATGGATGAGTTATGAAAGATAATTTCTTAATGTAATTAAATGAAGAATACTTACTTAGAGAAGTAATTAATGAGTAATTACTATATGTAATTAATTGAAGATGATTTGTTGATAAATATAATTTGAGTATAATTACTTTATAAATTAATCAAGAGATTAATTGGAGACAATTAATTAAGGATAGATAATTACTGAAAGGAGTTAATCAAGGGTGATTAACAGTTATGATTTAATTAAAAATTAATTACTTAATGTAATTAATTTGATTTGAAAAAGTGATTAGTAGATCATTAGTTAATATAATTAATGATGTAATTAAGATTGATTAATTCAGATTAATTAATCAATAATAAGCGACTAAAGGTAATTAATTAATGTAATTAATTAAGGATTAATGTAATTAATTATAGTTAATTAATTAATGAAGTAATTAAGGTTAATTACTGTATTTGGTTAAGTATAATTAATTTAAGAAACTAATTAATAAATAATTACTTGAATGTAATTAAGAGTTAATTAATCAGGGATGATTAATTAAAAGGAATAACTGGATGATGATTAATTATTTGATTGATAATTAATAATGATAAGCAAGGATGATATTGGTGAAGTAATTAATTTAATTTACTTTAAATTAATAGAATGATGTAATTAATTTAATTTATTTTAAATTAATTATATTTGGGTGTGGTTAATCATTGCTATATGGTTGGTTAGTATTGTTTGTTTTGATTGGTTTGAATCTCAGACATGAGATAAATTATGTTAAGTGTTTTGGATGCATTGGTTGCATTGTGATATTGATATGGATTATCCTTTGGATAGTGGTAATACAGTTTATCTGATATTATGATGATGTTGATTATCTGGTGTGGATCTATGATTTATCTATTTGTATGTATAATTGAATTGTTTTAAACCTTTAAAACAACTTGGCCTTAAAAGACACGCTTTGGATTTCGATGAGACCGGGATTGGGTTTCTATATTTGGATATCCGAAAACCACATCGATTCTAATTAACGTTAGGTCGTGAATCTAAGTGGAGCAAGTGAAGACTCGAGGTGTAAGGGCTATACGTCAGAATAACTCTATGGGTGATTCCGTAATGAGTTTGATGGAATAGTACTTATAGATTCGAGATATAGGTTTAGAGTGCAAGGGTTATCGTCGTTAACTCTGTGGGTGATTCCGTAATGAGTGTAACGAGATAATGCCTTCGGTTTCGTTCGAACCCGGAACGAACTTGTATGGATTGAATGCTTTCAGAACATCGTCAGGTGGACGATGAGCATTCTAAGAGATGTTTCCTCTAAAGGTAATCATAGCCTCAAGCCTCATCAACCGAGAATGGCTAAAACAGGGGAGGTGCAGCAAGGCTTCGTGGGTCGCACCCACTAGAGAGCAAGATTGATCCCTGTCTAGAGGTCTCTTTTTATTTCGGCTGTGTGGGCAGTTGGATATACACCAACTGCGGGGTTGTCTTGTTCGGAACTGTTCAGTAAGGAATGGGTCCGGCTTTGTGTTGCAGGGGGGTGGGAGTACTCCTCGGTACAGTGATCTAGGACACCTACTGTGACGGGCGGTACCCCAGTAGCCTTGCCATTGTATAGAATCCAAAATCCAATAAGTGCCAACGGTTTTGATTGTATTACCCACTTTTGTGGCTAGTAGCTGGAATTTAATCATGTAACAATTTCAGCTATTTCTTATTTACTTGAAAACCCTAGACACTAGTATAATATCATCGGATTTCCTATCAAATGCTTTGGTTAGCGTAAGGTAAAAACTTTTCCATGTTTATGTGTGGGAAGTCTTACGTGATACCTTTCTTTTCAAAAGATTTTTTGAAAGTGAAGCAACTTTAACCTGTTACTCACACCAGACCCATGTCTGACCCGGAGTTTATTTTTTTGTTTTTCATAAACTCTTGGTTACTCAAATTTTTACGAGTAGCCAAGGGAATTCAGGTTAGCTTTGACGAATTATGGAGGAGCAAATGGAGCAGGAGGCTTCTGCTTTAGATATATAGTATTCCGCTGTGTGATCTGTGATTGTCTCTGAGTTGTTTTATGATCTAAATACTAGACAGGTTTTTATAACTCTCTAGTATATGTTGTATATCTGTGTACTCTGATAGTGGTTGTAAACTATGTAATATTTTATGTTATTAATATAATTTATTCGTTCCGCTGTTGAGATTCTAGTGTTGTTTCTTCTTTCTCTTCTTTCTTTTCTTCTTCTATCCCTTTCTTTCTTAATTGATGATGCGACTTCCTGGAGTGTGGAAGTTGGGTCGTCACGGTAATTCACGAGAGTACAACAATACATTGGGTTCGTGATGGACTAAAGGCGATTTGCGTTGGTTTTGGATGATTTGGTGGCGTGGAGATACGGCGGATTTGATTGTAGAGGGGCTAACAGGTTATGAGGTTAACGGATTAGGTGATTTGCTGAGAGAAGAAGAATTAGTGAGTTAAGGGGAGTTAGGTAGTGCTCGACTTAGGACTTTAGCTGTTCGAGACGTGAATCATGAGTCTTACCTCGGCAAACGGGTTAAAGAATCGGCGCGACCTAAGGATCCTTATGACCCAAAAAAGGGGCTGAGCGATTTTACTCTTAGCGACTTAAACTTTAGATCGCATGAGCGACCTAGTCTTTAGGTCATGTGAACGACTTAGTGCCTAGGTCGTGTGGACGACTTAGGACTTAAACCATTTTTCACTACCGAGTAGCCTCTTGCGACCTAGACAAATTTCTAGCCAAACTGTTAGGTCGTGAGCGACCTAGGACTTAGAGAACTTCTTGACTCGGATTGTGACTTAAGGACTTGAAAAAAACATGAAAGCTTCAGAATTTTGATTGAACTTGATTGTACTTCCAACTTGAACTGCTAGAATAAACTGCCTTAACTTTGAATTGTCTGGACTTTAAACTGTTTGAACTTTGCTGCACTTCTTTACAGATTATATTCACTTGTAAGCTAACAATCTGCTGAACACAACATTTGCAGAAAACTAGGGCGAATATACTGCCATTGATTGCCCACATCGAATGACAGATTAGTCGTTAAAACATAATCAACTTAAAGAAATTTTATGAAATGCTATGAATCAACAAATTCAAGCGAAGTATTAAAGCAAAGCAATATTAATCAATTAAAACTGATTTGTTTGCATCAATACTGCACTTGCATTTGGACTTAAAACAACAAAACCTGAAACTTTGTAACTGACAAATGCCTGTTAGTTTAATTACAGTTATATTTGCTTGTCATTTTATTAGTTCTGCACAACACTTCACACATTTAGGAAACGTGCACCTTCATATTTGAATATCCAGTTCCTTGTGTAGAATGTCTTCTCAAGAAGAGATAATCGAGCAATCTGAAGGAGTCTCCCGATAGCCGACCCATTGGATAATCCTACGGAAAGAACTCCAACAACCCTGAGTCAGCGGGCATTCAACCAATTACGTATTCAATTTGGGATTGCCGAAGCGGATGCTATACTTCCTTGGCCAAATGATACTGCTGACAGACCACCTCTTGGTTTTGTCGCCGTCAACCGTTAGATGTGCCTTTGTGGTGCCATTCCTCCTTTCAATGAATTTCTTCATAAACTCCTTTTCCGACTAACTATCTCTCCCTTTCAACTACATCCCAATGGCTACGCCATCCTGATGGGATTGTGTGTTTTATTCAGTAGGACATTTAACCGTCTTTCGAGCTTTGAAGAAATCTGTTACTTATGCACATTCGCAAAGAATAAAGACCACCCCTCCATTATTCTTGTGAGAAGTGCCAGAAATCGTAAACTTATCGCCGATCTTTCCGATAGTGCTCACGGTTTTCTAAATAAATTCTTCTTCGTTCGCTGCCCCTAGGGTTTTATGCCATCTGGAGAATAGGAAGTAAGATAGCTCATCCCCATTCTTTCCGTTTAATCTTTTCGAGATCTGAATTGCCAAGTGCTAACTTCATTCTTTTCTTATACATCACTTCCTCCTCCCTCTAGAAATCCCAGTCACAAGACGACTTTTGATAGATTAAGTGTCGTGCCGGTCGAAGAAAGAAGTATTAAGTTTTTGCTGAAAGATGAACTTATGCACCAATACGGGCTTCTGCACCCTTCTCGTTCTACCCAAACACATGAAGTCCCCGACTCTCCAGTAAAGACAACGGATGCCCCAATTTTCGTCGAGGAACTTACGCCGAAAGAACATACTGTTGAGGCTTCGTTGGTAAAGTGTTCTACTTCAATTGATGTTGCGGGGTCATCCGGCAAACTTGCACTTGCCCCAGTCATCGAAGAAGAGGAACCTCCCCAACAATCTGGGAAATCTGGTGACGAAGGAACTGGGAGAGCGAGTCCCGCCAGGCACAGCGGTGATGACACTTTTGAGGGGTTGAGCGACCTGATGATTACTTCACAGGAGCTTTTTAAAGATGATCCTATCACTGCTAAAGTTACTTCTCCAGCAGTTGAAGCGACATCCGTTCTACAACAAACTCCATCATCCCAAGAGCTGACTCTGGCTGTTAAATCCATCATCACCTCCTAACCCAAGAGTGGTTCGTGATTCGACGCACGTAGTTTGCACGTTACACACACTTAGGATTTTTCAGCACTTATATGCGTTCAACTTTCTTGCTTTCAGGATTTCTGAGTTTATATTATTTTTTATTTTCAGATTCTCCAATGGGAAGAAGTGGCTCCAATTACGACGATTTCCGGTGTTATGGGAAGCGCGGTTCTTATGACCCCAGGAGGTATCTTCATGCCTCTTGGGAAAATGACGAAGAAAGAGCTGCGAGAAGAGCTCGTGAAAGGCGCGCCTATGAAGAATGCCACGAAAGACGAGATGAGCGACATGATTCTTCCTGGAGGGAAGATGATTCTCATAAACAGAAATCCCTTGATGATAAAGGGAAAAGCCACATCCCTGAAGATGTGAGTTAAAGGGCCGAACATGGCGAAAAGCCGGCGTCCGAACTTCCTGAAAGGCCCGCTGCTCCTGTACCTTCTCAATCTCCTGCCCTTACTCGTACTAATATTCAAACAATTATTGCCAGGCCCTCATATCAGGTTGGACAAGACCCGGCCACTCTCCAAAGTCGGTTTCCGCATTGGTGCTTGAAGGGAGTGCGCTTTGACCTTGATTTGGTCCCGACTGACAAGCAAGCTATGCTGCGCAATCTTGATGCCGTCAAACTCGATATTGAGAAAATGTCGGGTTGGCAAAAGCTTGTCGACGAGCTTCAGAGGGTAAACCATGCAAATCTTGAGGCAATGCTAACAATGGAAAACGAAAAATCTGAATGGCAGAAAACTCTTGAGCAGCATGATGCAGAAAATGAGGAGCATAGCCACTGATAATGAGAAACTTGAAGCAGAAGTTGAAATACTTAAGGAAGAGCTCGCCACTTCTTCCACTTCCTACTCTCAGAGAGAAGAAATGCTTCAAAAGCAAGTGAGAGATGCTCATGCGGCATAGAGAGACGCTGAAGCCAAATTTGAAGCGCAACAGCAAGCTGTAGAAAATTACTGGGCTGATGTTGCTCAACTTCGAGAGAAAACCAACTCCCAGAATTTGGAGATTGAACTGCTCAAAGCTTGACATTATAAAGCTGAAAAGAGCATGACGAAGCTATTGCCGGCATAGCTGCAGCCGAAAAATCTCACATGGCAACTAATGCTGAAGTCAGCTCCACTCTATTCGAGTTTTACATCTATAGTATTCTGGGGCATGGTAGCCTTAAGTTTTTAGGACCGGCATATGACATCACTATGGCCAAAGTGTGGGAGGCCATACTTGACATGCTTGGAGGAGCTGGATATGCCGAAGTAGATTTAATGGTGCACTATCTAAATGATGATGCATGTGCGGCTCTTGCCAGGGGAAAGGAGCAACTCGCCAAAGAGAGAGCCGAAACGACAGAAGGAGAACATTTAGGAAAGACAATCTTAACCGACCCATTTCTACCTTCAGTTTCAGCCGATATCGATATTGCTTTTTTGCTTGTGCATATAAAGACTTGTGTTGACCGGAGATTGTGCGGGTACCGGTCCCCGCCTTCTTTTGTTTTGAAACCTGCACATGTATAAAAAAATTATAGTATGGAATAAAATGATTCTTTTGCTTGTACAAACTTCTGTATGTATTTGAGAATGCATTTATTCTTCTCTTTTTTTAATATAGGTTTCTTTATTTTCTCTGTGTGATGTTGCAGTAAACCTATGATATGTTTTTTGAGCAATGTTTTTATTTTTGTAACTAATTATATTGGCCCCATACCATGGTTTATTGCAATCTCTTTCACATTGGCAAGATTTTGGAGAACAACTTTTCTTTTTCGAGAAGACTTGTACTCTTTCTTTAAAGAAAAACTTTTCCATTTGAAGGAGATTTGCATTTTTACTTTAAAGGATAATATTTCCGTTTTAAGGAAATATTTTTTCTGATTTAGTAGAATGCGCCTCGTATTGGAGAAGTTTTCTCTTTTTTTTGCGAAGTTTTTACACTTCAGTTTTGGAGAAAGTTACTTTTATTTTGTCAAGTGAATTTTCTTTCGTGGTAAAGCGGGCCTTCGAAAAAGGGCTTCGAATTTTTGTGCCTCCGAAGAGGGCTTTCGTTTGATTGTGCCTCTGGGCTTTTTGTTTGATTGTGCCTCTGGGAAGAGGGCTTTTTGTTTGTGCCTCTGGGGAGAGGGCTTTTTTGTTTGTGCCTTTGGGGAGAGGCTTTTATTTTTTCCCCGTCTGCTGGGAAGCGGGCCTCCGAAGAGGGCTTTTTACATTTCGACTCGTGTGAAGTTTTATTTCAGATCGCGGTGAAATGTGTGCCTCTGAGTAGGGTTTTTGCCTGGAAGTTTGAAGTTTCCTTCTCTCGGTTGGATAGATTCACGGAGCGGACACATTTTACTTGGATTGTTTGTTTGCACAAACGTTCTCAGCTAGTTAACGAGTGTCCTGTGCCACCGGTCAGTCCACAACTTTCTGTCGAGAAAGAGAACTTTCTTTTTCTGGCAAGTCCCATTAAAGGTCTTTTAGCACTTCAACTATGGTGAAATGGGCCTCCGAAGAGGGCTTTTCACATTCCAGCACTTGTGAAGTTTTATTTCAGATCTCGTTGGAATGCTTGCCTCTGAGTAGGGATTTTGCCTAGAAGTTTGAAGTCTCCTTCTCTCGGTTGGATGGATTCACGGGGCGGACACAAGTTACTTGGATTGTTTGTTTGCATAAACGTTCTCAGCTAGTTAACGAGTGTCATGTGCCATCGGTCAATCCACAACTTTCTTTCGAGAAAGAGAACTTTGTTTTTCTGGCAAGTCCCATTAGAGGTCTTTATCCTCCGAAGAGTTGTGCCTCCGAAGAGGGATTGTGCCTCCGAGGAGGTCTTTTGCTGTTTGCTGCCTGCTCGCCCATGTCTTTTCGCCATTTGCTCATATCAGCGATTCCCTGTTATCATTTCCAAGCGCACATTCCTTTCTTTTGCAAGTAGCTTATTCTATCCAAAGAAGTGTACCTCATTGTTAAATGAGTTCGCAGGGGTAGACACAGGCTAATTAATCGAATGTTTGTTTGCAAAAACGATCATAATTAGTTAGGAAAGTTCTACCTCTGGCGGAACCACCAACTGTTTGCTTGAATCACTTCTTATATAGGATTTGAATTTGGAATTTTTATGGCTAAACCTTCATTTGTTGAGTGATGTCAGGGATCGCTTGGTCTTATAATGGGTAAGCTTTGTTTAAACGGCCTGCAATGTTAAATCGACATTTTAGTAATACAATTGAAGTACTTTATATATCGAAATAGAACAAGCAGTTTATAATAGTAGAGAATGCAAGATTTATAGTGGTTTGGCCAAGAACTGGGCCTACATCAACTTTATAGTTCTTATTATTCACTTGCACTGGCTTTGCAATGGCTTTCAATACCAGAATCATACATTCATAATTCTTTTTACAAATTTAAGCAAAGCTTTTAAATGAAATATGGACGCAAGTGATTGTTGTTCCAAGCTCTTGGAATTGGATCTCCTTCGACAATTGTCAGTTTGAAAGTACCATCAAGAAGTTTTTTGCCTATGACATACGTCCCTTCCCAGTTTGGCGCAAACACTCCTGTTGCTGTCATGACCCTTTTCTAGACTAGATCTCCAATCTCAAAGCTGCGCTGGCGAACTTTGGAATTGAAATGCCTGGCAATTCTTTGCTGATGGGCTGCAATTCTGAGCTTAGCCTCTTCCCTTTTTCATCGAGGAAGTCAAGCGCTTCAAGTTGCAACTCTTCGCTTTCAGCTTGGTTGAAATGAATTCTTCTATGTGAAGCGACTTCTATTTCCACCGGAATCATTGCTTCTGATCCATATGCTAATGAAAATGGAGTGTGCCCGGTCGCAGTTTTGGGTGGTCCTATATGCCCATAGTGCTAGTGGAAGCTTATCGACCCAACCACCTTTCGCTTTTTCCTGCTGTTTTTTGATGGTTGATTTGATAATTTTGTTTACTTCTTCCACTTGCCCGTTTGCCTGCGGATGAGCCACTGCTGAAAAGCTTTTCTGGATTTTGAATCGCTCGCAAAAATCTTGGAACTCTTCACTTTCGAATTGGGTTCCATTATTTGTGATTATCTTTTGAGGCACACCATACCTGCAAATGATATTCTTAGTTACGAAGTTTATCATCTTTTTAGAGGTAATAGTAGCTAATGGTTCAGATTCAGCCCATTTAGTAAAATAATCAACAGCAACAATAGCATATCTGATTCTGGATTTGGCAGTTGGCAATGGCCCGATGAGATCTATTCCCCAAATAGCAAATGGCCAAGGGCTGACCATTTGTGTTATATTAGTGGAAGGTGCTCTTGGGATTTTTTCAAATCTCTAGCATCGGTCACATTTTCGGGCGTAGCTTGCATTATCACGATTAATATCTGGCCCAAAATACCCATAACGGAGAATTTCCTTTGCTAGAGTTTGACCACCTGAATGGTCTCCACACTCCCCTCTGTGTACTTTGGCTAGAATTGTCTTAGCTTCTTCCTTGGTCACACATCGGAGTAATGGCATTGAGAATCCCCGCCTGTATAATCGGCCATCTTGAATTATGTATCTGGAGGATTTTCTTAGCAACTTTTGTCGTTCCATTGAACTTTCTAGTAGAGAACTGTTGAGCAGATATTCCATTATCGGAGTCATCCATGATTCTTGCTCTTGAGATATAGTCATGATCCATTCAATATCCATCTCATCAGTGCTCGAAGATGACAGGACTTCCATAGGAACCAATCCCAATAGTTAAGCTTCACCAGTGCTTGCGTACTTTGCGAGAGAATCTGCCTTCATGTTCTCTTCCCGGGGTATATGACTTATCTTATAATGGTCAAGATCATCGACAAGTTCCCAGGCTCTTGACAAATAAGCAGGCAGATTTCCTCCTTTAGTTTGAAACTCTTTCTTGACTTGACACACAATAAGCTGTGAATCACTGAAGATCTGCAACACTTTGACATTCAACTCTTTAGCAATTCTCAAGCCGGCAATAAGAGCTTCATATTCTTCTTTACTATTTGTTGAAGGGAATTCCAATCTCAATGCATAGCACAATGATTGCCCTTCAGGGGTTTCAAGCACAACCCCAACTGCGGAACAATAATCGTTTCTTGCACCATCAACATATAATTTCCATCGAATTAGGGGATTATCAGTCACCTCTTCCTCACTAACACCTTTATCTGTACATTCTGCGATGAAATCTGCCAAAGCTTGTCCATTGATTGCTCTCCGGGGATGATAAGTGATGTCGTATTAGCTGAGTTCAATATTCCACTTCAAAAGACGACCCGAAGTCTCAGGACAAAACAGTACTTGCTATAGAGGTTGATCAGTGAGGACTTCGATAGGATGAGCTTGGAAATACGGCCTCAACTTTCTTGATGCAATCAGTAGACAATAGGCGAGCTTTTCCAATTTTGAATAATTCATCTCTGCTCCGGTGAACCTCTTGCTGATATAATAGACCGGGCACTGAATTTTTGCGTCTTCCCATACCAACGCTACACTAAGAGCATGAGATGAGATTGCCAAATATACGAAAAGATTCGCACCATCGTCGGGCTTAGAAAGTATTGGAGGCATTTCCATATGATGAATCAATTCATCGAAAGCTTTCTGACATTCAGGAGTCCAGTCAAAATTCTTCCTTCCTTTTTTCTTTGCATCAAAGAATGAAATGCATTTATCGGTAGCTTTGGAAATGAATCGACTAAAGGCAGCGACTTTTCCATTAAGACTTTGCAATTCCTTCTTCATTCTAGGAGCTTTTACTTCTTTCAAGGCAGTAATCTGAGTAGGATTAGCTTCAATACCCTAGCACTCATAATGAAACCCATAAATTTTCCGGACTCCACCCCAAACGAACATTTCAAAGGATTAAGTTTCATTCCGTACTTTCGGAGGATTGCAAACATTTCCGCAAAGTGGTCCATATGGTCTACCACTTTCTTTGACTTCACAAACATATCGTCAACATATACTTCCATAGTTTTTCCAATCTGCGGTTTGAACATAGCATTGACGAGTCTTTGGTAAGTTGCCCCTGCATCCTTAAGCCCGAAAGGCATGAGTCTATAGCAGTAGAGACCAACATCTGCGATGAAGCTTGTATCCTCCTAATCCGGCTCATGCATCATAATCTGGTTGTATCCGGAGTAAGCGTCTATGAAAGATAACAATTCATGCCCCACTGTTTCGTCCACCAACTGATCTATTCTAGGTAACGAGAAACAGTCTTTGGGGCAGGCTTTGTTTAAATCTGAGAATTCAATGCATACTCTCCATTTTCCATTAGCTTTCTTACCCAGTACTGGATTTGAAACCCAATTCGGATAAGTAGACTTCCTGATGAAACCATTCTCCATAAACCAGTGTACCTCTTCTTTTAATGCTGCTGACCTTTCAGGACCTTGGGTTCTTCTTTTCTGTTTTGCCGGTGTAAACTTCGGATCAATATTCAGAGTATGTAGTGCAATTTCTGGGGATATTCCGCACATATCAGCAAGAGTCCAAGCGAATATGTCCAGATTAGCTTTCAAGAATGTTACCATGGAATGTCATACTAAGCTGCGAACCCACATTCAACACTTTGTTCGGATCTTTCGGATCAATAGGTACCGGCACCGTTACTTCAACTGGCACCACTCTATTCTCCCCTGCACTAGCTTTTCTGGGATCCATTTCTCTTCATGCCCCGCTATGCTCGCTAGTGCAGGGTCCAGCCTGTAATTGCTATAGGTTGGTTCTTTAATGCGGACTGGGGCTGCCGCATCTTTTTCCATTCCTCTCTTCCTCGCTTCGTGCAACTCTATCAGATAACATTCTCGCCTAGCATTTTGATCCCCTTTAATAACTCCAACTCGGTTATCCGTGGGGAATTTCACAGTGATGCACAACGGGGCGAGAATTGCTTTAAAAGCTGCAAGAGTTGGTCGGCCTAGGAAGGCGTTGTAGGCAGAAAATTCATCAACAATTACAAAAGTCTGTTTCCGAACCACCTTTTTCTGCCCCTCTCCAAGCTCCACGAACAAGTCAATAGTTCCGATGGGCTGCTTCGGTTCCCCGGTAAACGCAACAATTTTCTGAGATGAAGCTTGAACGTCGGCCATCGGAACTTTCATTTGGTCGAACGTCTTTTTGAAGAGAATATTGCAAGAAGCACCGCAATCTACAAGCACTCTTCTCACAATAGCCGGCCCAATGCCTGCAGAGATGACCAAGGGATCCATGGTTGGGGCTTCAATACCCATAGAGTCCCTGGCTTTGAACACAATATCATCATTAAAAGTTTTCTGCTGTTTCAAGGGGGCAGCGTCTTCTAGCACAAAAACACTCTCTTCTGTTGGTGCATACTTCAAGGCACGTGCATATCTTTCCATCTCGCCCAAGCTTCTGCCTGCTGGGTGAAGACCTCCTGTAATCACATTAATAACAGGTCTTTCTGATTCATGCACGGTATTCCTCTCACCCGAGCCATATGGATGAGCAGGAAGTTGCTGGCCCTTAGTGGATGAAGTTGGGTCATTTCTACTTCTCTTAACATATTGTTGCAACTTGTTCACTCTCAATAGTTCTTCAATTAAAATTTTCAGATGGCGACATTCATTGGTATCATGACCGGGTTGATTATCAAACCGACAGAATCTCCCACTTTGAGCAGCTTTTTTGTTAACTCTCATCTCTGGTGGTTTAGGATATTCTACTGCATCTTTGGTAGCAAAAAGATATTCTTCGGAGTGTCAGTCAAAGGAGTAAAATCTGAAGGTTTCAAGAAGCGAGATTTCTTCGCATCTTTCTGTTTCTTCCTGCCGTTAGTTTCCCTATTCTGACTCCCGGATTCCCTTTTGGTAGGAGCAGTAGTATTATTCTTGACCTCGAAAACTGACCGTTAGAGATTCAGAATAGGGAAAGGGATAATATAGGGAAAGGGAAAGCGAGGTCCTTTTACTGAAACTGAAATTAGATACTGTAATTGGTGAATTAATTAAAAGGAATAATATGACCAAGAAACTTCACACGAGATTGCCAAAAGTGGCATTTAGAAAACTTTGCTTTTAAATGATTACTCCTAAGAGTTTCCAACACAATCCGAAGATGCTTCTCATGTTCCTCCTCGGTTTTAGAATACACAAGAATGTCGTCAATAAAGATGAGAACAAAACGATTGAGGAAGTCTTTGAAAACTCGATTCATTAAGTCAACGAAATAAGTTGGGGCATTCGTCAACCCAAATGGCATAACGAGCCATTCATAAGATCTATACCGAGTACGGAATGATGTCAAAGGAATGCTATCCTCTGCAATACGAAGCTGATGAAAACTAGTAGCTAAGTCTAATTGTGAAAAGACTCTAGCACGACTAAGCTGATCGAATAGATCATCAATCCGAGGTAAAGGATATTCATTTTTGATAGTAAGATCATTAAGCTTGCGATAGTCACCGCAAAGCCTAAGCGTACCATCGGATTTCTTCACAAAAATAGCTGAAGCTCCCCAAGGCGAGGAACTAGAGCGAATAAATTGCTTCGTCTCCAATTTGGATAATTGTTTACGCATCTCCTCATTTTCTTTATTGGACATACGATAAGGAGGACGAGTGATAGGTTGAGCTCCAGGGATAAGATTAATTCTGAACTCAATTGCTTTCTTAGGTGGTAATCCTAAAACGGGCTCAAATAAGTCGGAAAATTCACGAACAACGTGAATAAGAGAAATAATATCTTCCTCATCATCATTATCGTCATCACGAGGATTTAAAGAATATAAAGATGCAACCAAGCTGGAATCCGAATCTTTAAGATTAATAGAAATCTGCTTAACAGATTGAGGATGTCAAAGATAAATAGTCCGGTCAGGACATAGGATATGAGCTTCATAACGGTTAAGCCAATCCATTCCCAAAATCATTCCAAAGCCTAAATAACGCATGACATGCAAATCGGCTCGGAAAGAAAAATCACACAAAATATTCTCGACATCTTTACACAATAAACAGATTGTTGCGGATCCACCAACCGGATTCGCAATTCTCAAAGAAGTCATTAAACACAAAACATCCAAAGAAAATGTATCAACAAGTTCTTTTGATATAAAAGAATGGGACGCGCCCGTATTAAAAAGAACTCGAATAAGATGATCACGAAATAAAATAATGCCATCAATGATAGAATGAGAAATACCTTGGCCACGAGATGTGTTTCCCGGGGCTTGAGCAACATTTAACTTTCCCTCCTTCCTGCCCTGAAGATTGGGGCAAGAAGATAAATAATGATCTGGGCTTTTGCAATAGCGACAAGTACGAGGCTTTGAACACTTGTTCGCAAAATGGTCTCTGGAACCACAGTTAAAGCATTTCCCTTCAGCAGAGGAAAAGGTCTTTGCAGCAGGAGTTGCTTGCCTCCCCTTCTTATTGGGATAAGGACCTTTGAATTTGTTTGGCCTCTTATTGTTGTTGAAGTTTGGTTTGGAACCCACCACTTCAACATCACCTTCCATATCCGCCTCTTCAAGACGAAGAGAGATATCAATGAGTTGGTCGAAGGGAACTTCTAATTTTAGAAGTAATGGCTTCTTGAGATTTTTGTTTAAGCCATAGACGAACCTCTAGTTCTTCTTTAAAGGGGTGTTGATGTATTCAATCCCATATTTGGAAAGAGACTCGAAGGAGGCGACATAATCAGTCACGGAAGAATCACCTTGAACAAGGTCTATAAATCGTCGAGCCAATATCACTTTCTCTGCTTCTGGTACAAATTTCAACTCGAAGCGTTCCCGGAATTGCTCCCAGGCGAGATCCGTTTCATTAATATCACAAATAAGAAGTTCGTACCAGTCCAATGCTCTTTCTTGGAGCATACTAGAAGCCACCTGAACTCGGTGAAGATCAATGAGGTTCATGCGAGAAAAGATTCGATCGCACGTCCTTAACCAAGCCTGGACTTCAATAATAGTTTCAGAACCTTTAAATGGCTTCCCACCCAGGTTGGTGTAATCATTGCACAAACGTGCAAACCCAGATTTAGGGTGAGTAGGTTCCGGATTAGAACCAGCTGCTTGAGCATTCGTGACAAGGTCAAGAAGTTGTTGGGTAGTCATAAAAACTCCATCTTGGGGTGGAGCACTAGATGGTCCAGCTCTGGGACGACCAGGTCTAACCATTTCTCTTCTTTAAGAAAGAAAGAAGAGGAAAAAGTTATTCTCATGATAAATATCAAGCAAATCTTGATAGATAAAATAAGGAATCATAAAGAAAATAGGATGAATCGGTACGAAGACTCGAATTAAATCCTAAAGCACGACTTCTAAGAAAGACTTAGGACGATGATCCTTGTTATAATATTCCATATTGTTCAGAAGTTTGGCTTTGATACCAAGCTGTGACGCCCCACCTCTATACCCACGCTAGCCAAGAACACTACGGAGTAATGCTGTCGACTAGCACGGAGAATAAGGCTGTTGAGGAGCGACCATCTGTATAATTGCTTTGTGTGAATACCGATATGCCAGATAAAAATATAACTTTTCATCTCAAGAGGAAACCCGACATACCGACACAAACTCAAAGCTACTACACAGTGGCTATAAAGGTCTTCGGAAACAAATATAGAAATAAACATAACACAAATAAGTCACAGATAATTCATATAACAAAGGCGGAAATAGATACGAATATATAACTAACACATGAAAGTGTATATCAGAGTAGTGGTCAAAAAGATCCACAATGATACAAAAGAATAGCAACATGTGCCATACAAAAGAATACAACTATCAGTCCATATCTCAAGTGTATACAACAAAATAAACTACTAATCTAAGTAGTTAGCCAAAAGTCAGAGAGATCAATCCCAAGTGAGAAGTCAAGCTGAAGCACCTGTAACATCTCGGTCTGACCCAAGTATTATTTAATAAGAAAATAATAAACAGATCAGTCTAACTATAAATATCAGATGAAATGATATTGGATAAGAGATATGACTAAACACATAATATTCACAATACCAAGCTGTGATATATATAAGTAATTGAAAATCAACAAGAGATTAATCAATATCACAGAATCTATACAAGAATCAAAGAAATGTCATATTCCTTATTTCGTTCACCAAACCATAAATATTGACGATTATATCAATGCCTATCACAAAATTCAATGACACACAAATTCACCAATGCACAAATATTGATAAAACTTATCAATGGAAAACATGAAAATTGGTGGAACGCAAATTATAGAATTCAACACACGAAATCCAGAAATCACAAGAAAAGGGAGGGAGGCCTATCACACGAACGGGAGCATTAAAGCTCACCAACATATGTATCACACGAACGGGAAGCTATCTCATGGTAGCTAGCCATTAATTTTTGACACACGAACGAGAAGCTATCTCATGGTAGCTAGCCATTAATTTTTGACAAACGAACGGCCCGAAGGCCATGGGGAGCTACCCCACAAAGAAATGAGACGAAGCTCAATAAAATGAGTTACTGTCCTCCACGTGGACAAAGATACATCGCACAATTTCTAATCTAACTGACAAAAATGATCGCCATGATCATCAAGAAGTGTCAATTACAGTAAGCTAGTAAGTATATGAGCTTAGCTTCATGTCCCATAACCACTAGCTTAACTTAAATACTCACGAACAAATTGTATATCTCCACTAGAAAATTGTCACAAGAGTTTCAACCGAACAAGTCCAAGAATTAACCGGCGAAGTAAACGCAAGCGTTTCATACCACTTGTTTTACTAAGCTGTTTAATTAGATTTCTCGTACGAGTGAGGTAAAGGTTTGTGTGTACTAGTAGATTGGAACACGGTTTTATAAACGAGTTTGATATTGAAAATATAGTTGAAATCGTTATGATGAAGAGGTTTTGATATTTAATACTAGTATTGAAACCTTTATATTTTTAAAGTGACAAATCACAAAAATGATTGTAGAACAATAAATCACCAAAATTCACATCAGAAGACGTGAATAAAATCCACAGGAATCGATACCAAATCCATAGAATGGATATTTCCAAAAAGCCAAAAAAAGAAGTCATTAAAGTCAATAATAAGTGATAACGACTAATAAGATCGCAAAAATCGATAAATAATGGAAATTCACACAAAACAGCCTAAATAGGCAAAAATAGACGTCTCCAGACGTCTGATTTGGAATCCAGACGTCTGGATTTGTTTTCTGAAAAATAGTTCAAAAAGCTACCCAGACGTCTGGAATAGCCAAAACAAACGTCTGAGCCATGGCCAGACGTCTGGTTTTGAATCCAGACATCTGGTTTTGTTCTCTGGCCTTTTTTATAATAAGCACGCATGCATTTTTCTTTCCAAGTCCGAACCAGACGTCTGGACTTGGTCACCAGACGTCTGGTCACCTGGTCTGGGCAACAATTTGCCTAGGCCAAAGTGGCCAAAACGTATCGGGAGCGATCGGACGAGCAATGTCAACATGGATTTACGCCAAGCGACAACCCGGCCTTAAAATCTCTTCGATACACCCCGAATATCAATGTCCAAATGTCCATAAAAGGATTGTCATAAAGTTGGACCAAAGCACACAAATTTGGAAAATTCACCAAATCAATTCAAATTGAAAGCAAATGAATATGCACATATGTTAGGAATTCATACCTAACCACAAAGATAGATATAGAAAAAGATGTGAGATAAAAATCTCACCTTTGAACCCAAACGATTGAAAAAGAAGCTCGAAAGCAAAGGAGAATCAACCACTCTTCAAATCCAACTTAAGAACCTTGATTCTAAGCTAAAAAGAAGAACATTCCCAAAATTAGGTTTAGGAATTTCTAAATTTGATAAGAGAATGAGTTGGAGAAGAAGAAGAGAAGCTTACCAATGGGTTCTTCTATCAGTTTGGAGCTAGAGCTTGATTTGAAAAAGAAAACTAGGGTTTTGGAGTTTTAATTTCCCATCTCTCCCACCATTGATGCTTTAGAACTGAAAAGAGAAGGAAGTGAGGGTGAATGGGGAGGAGTGGTTCAGATTTGAGTATAAGTTAAACATAGGGCTGAACCCAAACCCAAACCCAAAGTGAAAAGGTAGCAAAACTTGACTAACTCCAAACATATCAAAGTTTACACTTAAAAAGATCGCAAACGTCATTTTAAACTCAATGGAAGTGGTCCCGAGTCCTAATTCGACCGTATGCAAAAAGTAGGTTTTCGGACTAAATTCCGAGTATCAATAAAATATTTAAATAAAATATTAAATATAAAATTGACAAATATGCGGGTTGTTACAATTTTGTTGTTCGAAATTTGAATTATTTACACAATAGTTGTTGTTAAAATATCCATATGAATTTGGACTGAAATCATATGGATTATATTGATTTTCACAACTATTGTAAAATTCAAGTGAATATGGAAATTCTGAAATTTTCAAAAAGAAAATTTGTTTTTTTTGTTTTTAGTAAAGGAAAAATATTTACAAATAAAATTTATTTTTCAAAAGGGAAATCGATTTTTTTTTTGTATTTTGGTTTTTCAATTTATTTTTTTTTGCATTTTTGATTTTTAATTTTTTTTCGATTTTTGGAATTTTGATTTGAAAATTTTCAAAGGAAAATGAAAATGAACTAAGTTAAGGAATATTTACAATTTTTTTAGTTTTGGATTTTGATTTTTTTTTTCAAATATGCATGAACTAATGCAACTAAATGAATGCAAGGGTCTAATTACAAATTATTTATCCTAAGTTAACGCAAAATTGTATAATCACACTTTGTCTTAATTCAACAAGATAGTTCTCAGCCAGGTAACGGGGTTGATTTATTAGTGCACCATGAATCACCGTAGCAATGCAGCTGATGGTTTAAGTACCTTCAGAGGAACAACCACTATAATATTTACAAATCACCGTAATATTTATAAATGGTTATTACTCTTCCATAGCCTAGACACCAAGAAATTAAATTGTTCAAAGAAGACAAATTATCAATATACAATTAAGCGTTATCGATGTCTAACCGTTATTATTAACAAATTCTAAGATGAAATGCAAAGCAGAACCAACAATGTAAAATAAATAAAAACAAGAGATAAGAGTATAAAATTTTTTTCTTTTTCAAGCAAGTAGTTTATTTTGGCAAGCAGAGCAGCAACTTTCAGCAAGCAAATCCCTTCTGCTTTGGCAACCTGAAAGTTAAAAACAAGATATATATACACAATTTTTTTTAAAGATAAAACTAAACTAAGCTAAAAGAAAACAAATGGTTTTTTTTTTCTAAAGAGAAAACGAAATTAAAAGAGATTGTTTACAACTCAAAGCACAAAAAACATACAAGATCTCAAAGCAATGAATAAGGAAAGTCAAAGCAAGAAACTTTATTTTTATTTATTTATTTACACAACTATTTAAAAAAATAAGAAGAATGGTTTAAAACTCATCAAACACTAAACACCACCCGGCCTAAAACAAAGCAAAATTTTAAATCAAACAAAACCTCTGCTATCCCAAATTTTCCCCACCTCGGTTCAATATGACCGAAGCCTTGAAGCAAACAAAATCCAATTGCTTATCCCCAAAAATTACAAAACCAAAATTAATCGACTAATCACGGTTTCTGGTTCAGCGATTTTCGCAAAGTAAGGGGGAAATGCAATTTTGATGGGATTTGAACTTGCGGCCGTTTGTTGTTTTGGTGGTTGTCGAATTGGTTGGTTCGTTTGTGGAATAAGCAGGATGTCGCTCGGTGAGTGGTTTTTGATGTTGCTGTTTGCTCGCGATTGCGAAATGAGGGATGTAGGTTGGATCACTATCAGTTGCTCGATTGTTGATGAATTTGTGATTCAGGGGATTGAGGAGGAATTCGAGAGGCGATTCGTGTTGGAGGTGTATGTGGCTTCTGTTGCAGAGTTGCTTTTGCGGAGAGTTGCGCGAAGTCGCGGAGGTGATTATGGGAGACAGTGAAAATGCAGTGGTTGATTGGAGCACAAGTTTTGCGAATGGATGTTGAGGCATAGGTGGTCAGTGAAGATTGTTGTTCTTGCTGTTGCTTGATTAAATGGAAATAAGGTCAGGGATCGAGGGTGTAGTTGTGAAATTTCACTGGTTGATTTGGGATGTATTGCACTGTACAGGGATGATATGTTTGGAGGAGGAAGAAACTGATGTGCTGGTGTTTTTTTTGATGGAGTTTGCTGAGGTTAGAAGTGGTAATGGAAGTGTGATGGGGTGCCTGGATGAGCAGTGTAGAATGACGTAGCAGCGGTTGACAGTTTCTGGTCTTGGTTCGTGGGAAGATTTTAAGATGTGATGTTGTAGGCAGTTTGGTGACAGGGTTTTGATAGTTGCGTGATGGTAGTGGTGATGTTTAGAGGGTTTATGTTGAAGGCGGTTTAGAGTAAGAAGTGGTTATTGAAGAATGGTGGTAAGGGGCAGGTGTTTGATGGTGGGGAGTTTGATATTTTCAGTTGTGATATAGTAGTAGATGTGCAGAATGTGATGATTGTTTGAACGTTAGATGAAGTTACAGTTGTTGTCGACAGGTTGTGGTAATGAGTGGTTGGTGGTGTTTGTTGAAACTTATGGTTCTAGAGGTTTGATTTGGCGAAGGCAATTTTGCTGTTGGTTCGTGGAGTTGACTGGTGGTAAGAGTTTGACAGTGGGGATGTAAGAATGGTAGGAAGTTGATGGTCAGATGGTTTGTCGTAGAGATGTGGAAATGGTAGTGAGTGGAGGTGGAGATAAAGAGATTTGGCAAGGCAATGGTATGGGTTGTGACAGGGAAAAGAGATGGTGGGGAGTAGTAAGAGATGTTGATCAGTAGAGTAGATGGCTGTGGTGTTGTGTGAGGTTGAAGAAGTGATGTAGCCTGTGACCAACAGAGAACACTTAGAAGCAATTCTGATGTGCACAGAAGTTTTGTGTGCACTGTTGCACAGAGAATGCAATGCAGTTTTTTTTTTTTTGAAATTTCAAATGAAAACTGAAAAAGTAAAGTGAAAAATGTAAAGATGATTTTAAAAAAATGAAAAATAATGAAAACTTCTTTTTTTTTAGAAAATGCAATTGCCAAATGAAACTAGAGAACATGCACACAAAAAATTGGAAAAAAAATAAAACAACAAATACACATGAAACTTTTTTTTATGCAAACACATACAAAATAAAAAACACAAAAATCAATGAAAATTAATCCGAAGAATAGAAAATAAAATCAAAACATTTCCCCAGCAACGGCGCCAAAAACTTGTTCATCGACGGAAATTCTATCGGGTTAGAAAACCGTCGAACGAATTTAGAAATAAAAATATTGTACCGCAAGCGCACAGTGTACGAATGTAGCACGTGGCGAATACGGGTCGATCCGCAAGGAATTGATGATTTAATTTCCTACTCAATCAAATTATACCAAAGTCGAGAGTGTGTTTAAGCTAGAAAATGAGAAAATGAACTAACTAACAAAAAGAAAAGAAATGCAAATATGAGAGTTAAATGACAATTTAGAGAATAAGTCCACTCTCTAGATCATATAATTCAACACATGAAATCATGATCTCTCTTTTATGGTCATTAGTGTTTTAATTGATGTGTTTATCATAAGTATGACACATTTGAGCTATTAATTAGCCAACATAAGTCATCAAACTATAACACACCCCTTAAAACACTTACTAACTTTCATGAAACTTGACAAACAAAATGAAAATGAAACCTATTTTAAGTATGGCTGATTAACTATTGATTAGAAATATAGACCATCAAATTTTAATTCAAATCACTTTCTTTTGCCATAATCATATTTTGATGAAGAGGCAATTAGTATTAGTGATTGTTTAAGCATAGCTTATTTAGTGTCAACAATATAGGCTATCAAAATTCAAAGCAAAAACAACAAGTAAACCATTTCCATCATCATCATTAAGCACAAAAAGAGAGCATGAATTGACAAAATGTTGAAGCTACATTAATTAGAGAGCTTCATTACCCCCAAATTGAAGGGATTTAGCCTCTCATATTTGTCATCATATGCACAAATGTAGCAAGCAACATTGAATAAAAAGATGAGGATAAAGAGAGCAAAATGAAAGGAAAAATTACTCTACTTGCATAAAAGAGAAGAGATATACACTACAACATGAAAGTAAATGAACATGAAAAGGAAAGAGCATGTATTAAATTGCATAAGAAAAAGATTACATAAAATAAAATGGCTAAGTAGCAATGAAAAGAGAAAGAGGAGCTTTCGTTTTATTTTTGATCTAAACTAAAGAGAAGGAGGCCTAAGAGAGACTAAGAGAAGAGATTGATTACATGAAACATAAGGGGTATTTATACAAGTTAGAAACCCTAATGCATATTTTTGGGGAGTACCCAAAATGCCCTTGGAGGAAGTGTGGTGGCCAAGTTATCATTGCTTTAATAATCCCCCACTTAAATGTACATGAAGCTTTAAATGTCTTTTAGCATGTGCATTAGCCTTTAATTTGTACATCAAGGTAGTGGGTAGGTGGGGTCCTCCATGTTCTTCACTTTGAATTATTTCCATCATCATTCTTTTGTATCTTCTTTGTACATGCATATTCCTTCATCAAACCACTTGTAATTGAGTTTAAATTCCTACAAAATAATATAGAAATTTCCCATTAAATTTTCTTAATTTGATATATGCAGAAAAATGACCACTTTGCCCTTGGATGACGATGAAAATGTGACAATTTCAAATAATTTGAATTTTGGTTAAAATAAGTTAAAATACCCAATATGATCATTTATTCTATTTAAATAGATTAAATATGATGGTAAAAATATGCATATTTACGTGCACATCAGATGCACGAGCTTGGAGGTTATGTAGTTGATGGTTACTAGTGCTATATTCCCAATTTGGTAATGTGGCATGCTAAGTGCTGCTGATCATTTATCAATCGAAGCATGGCTTTTGTGAAAAGCGTAGTGTGACATCCCGAAAATTTGGGGCAATATCAATTTAATAATCTGCATTAAAAATTAAATTGATTTGATAACAATTTAATTTTGATTTAATATTCTTCGTGTAAATAAATATTTCACTGATAATTTATCTTTTAAAAGCTAATTTAAATTGTTTCTATTTATAATATATATGTGTATATATTGGTATATATTATAAATAGATAAGTTTTGTCTTTAGATTTAATAGATAAAGCTATGTTTTCTAATTCTACTGTTTTTGATGATTTGCAAATTTTATATTGAATAAATAATAATATGTTTTATTTACTCAAGATCAAGCTATTTGTTTAAAAAAATATAAATTCTAGCCTAGGTTTAAATTTAACCAAAAGATTGTTTTGTTCTTTTTGCTATAGCTTTATACAATAAGCAATTTATATATGTAGTGATTTCATTTATGAATCATTTTAAATTAATAATGAGTGATTTTTAAACAATAACAATAATGCAATATCTTTACAAATAGATTTTAATATAAAAGAAATTGTTATGTTAAATTCATATATGTATTTTGGAAAGCTATGGTCTGTAAATTTAAAATGAAGTAAACTTTATAAATATTTAACTTAAGAATAAATCAAATGTATAAGGTTAACATAAGTAAAGTTTATAATTAATAACTAGAATAGGCTAAGAACAAAAATAAGATATAACATGCAGGCAAGTAGTAAAAGTAAAGCAAAGTTATGAGACAAAACAAAGTAAAAGTACATAAAATATCTAAACATATGCAGGAAAGTATATAGGTGTATAAAGTACAAAAGCAAATCATGTAAGCTATGAAGACTGAAAATAAGATGCAAAGCTAAACAAAAAAATATCTTTGTGCATGTTAAACATACAAGATAGTTTGTAGAGCAAGCTAAAGCAAAGTTAAGAAATAAAATTTAGTCAACCTGTAATAAAATGCAAAACAGAAATATCTTTGTACACATAAGATAAGATTAGGTGTAAACATATAGTACATTTGCATCTAATGTTTTCAAAACTCTAGCACATAACAAAGTCTTTTCGAATTAGTGTTATCATCAACTCAGCCTCCATTTATAAAAATATCTCTGATCAAAGAAAGATCCAAACCCAGGTATCACCTACACTTGTGAACTTCTTTATATACATTATATTATTTTTGTTCGTTCACTAAACATGTCAATCCTGAAGCAAGAAAGAATAGCAAACATTCTATTTATACAAACTTGAATAATGTTTGCAAATCCAACAAAGACAAGAAGATCAAGGAAATGAAGCAAAACTACTTTCCAGTTTTAAAGTTTAGGCTGTTTCAAAACAAAGGTGCTCTGTTCCTTTTCTTTAATCAAGGTGAGTAACATCATTTTTTTCAAACTTAAGATTAAATATGGTTGCTTGTTATTTCTGTGGTAAACATTGTAGTATGTATACATGTAAAGCAATCTGATGTATGCCTGTCTATTACCATATGAATGTTCTCTGTACTTAGTTTTCCAGTTTCCTGTTCTAGGATTTAAATTCATTTACTCTTCAATCAATTGTTGTTAGAATATGGATTTCAAACAAAGCTGTTTGATTTGTTATGGACTAATGTTTAAAAACTTAATTAAGCTAAATGTCAAGCTTGAGTGTCTCTGAAATATGAAAATAACAGTGTATAATAAACAAAAGTGAAAAACTCAAACTTTGTAAATTATGAATTCAGTATGTTAAGGTGAAAACAAAAGCTATAACATGATTTTTAACAACAAAATCATAATTTTTAATTTGGGAATTGAGGGGCAGTACTAGGGTGAACTGGAAATGGACTTGTGGAGTTTTCTGGTGACCCAAATGTTTGGAGAGGTCGGAATCTTGGGTAGTTATGGTTGAGTGACTGTAGTTGATAGGAAAAATGGTAGAAGAGGCGGATGATCATCGTGGCGATGATGGTGGGTCTTTTCTGTTTTTAACCCTAGTTTTGGGTTCTTTGAAGTTTTGGATCAGTGCAACCTCTCTGGTTGACCGAGTGTTATGGGGTCTTGGAGGTGGCTAGAGGTGTGATGGCCGAAGCTGATGCCGGAGTTTCTGGTGGTCTGGCGGTCGGAGCAGCGAGGAGGAGGTGTTGACAGGTTCGAGGGGGAAGCCTGTTTATGTTTCCAGGTTTTGTATTATGAACTCGATCTTCATTCGAGCGAGTGGGTGGCTTCGGAGGGGTCGCGATCACGTCAGGTGAGGGTCGTTGGTGTGTGGATGCCTGAGTGGATGGCCGGAGGTGATAAGAGCCACGGTGCACGTGCACCATGCTCATTTCGGTGTTGAAGCATCAGTGAGTGGTGCAGGGTTTTTTTAACTCGGGAAATACTCGAGTCGTTCGAGTATTTGACTCGAAGTAGGGGAGTGGGGGACTCGAAGCAGACCTGGGCGCACTCGAGTTTATGTTGTTTCAGACTTTTGTAACCTGGAAGTAGAATTTGATTTGAAACCTATTTAAAATAGTAATGGATTTAAATCAAGTTTAAATCTAGTTTTAAGCATGAATTCAAAGTTTTACTTGAATTCAAATCTGAAATAAATAAAGTTTTTATAAAAAAAATGGAATATGGGTTTCTTTCAGGTTTAAAAACATGACAACTTCAGGTTTGAAATTCAATGGTAAAATTTGAAACAAAATGTAAACTGTGTTTGAAATTTAAAAGTTTAAAAGTATAGATTCAAATGAATTTTTGAATCTAAGTTTTTAAAAATGAAGTGGATTGTAAATCAAGAATTAAAAATCAAATTCTTAAAAAGCAAGTTAAACCCAAGTTTTAAATTCAAGGTGAAACTAATGGATTCAAGTATTTCTCGAATTTAAATCTGAAATTTTAAATCAGTTTTAAAGTTAAATATATAAAACCAGATTAATAGTTTTGAAAAGTAAATTTGTTTCAAATAGAATTTAAATTTGGTAAATGTTTAAACAATAATCTTTTTGAATCTTGAATTCAAAATGGAATTTGAATCTAAATTTAAAAAGTGTAATGTTCTTATACACATTTATATTAATTAATTTATTAAATAAGAAATAAATTATCTTAAGAATAATTAAGGCATTAAATGATTTAATTAATAAGATATAAAGGAATGGTAATTTATTAAATTTGTAAATTAATAATTTAGATTAATTTAAAAATAAAGATAAATTAAGAAGTAAATTAGGAGATGATATCAGTTAATAAAGATATTAGTTAAGCTGATGACTAAGTGAAGATTTAGCTGAAAATTATGAAATGGTAATGGTGAATAAGTGAATGAAAAATGAATGTGAATAAAACAAAAGAATATTGATATATCTAATAATATATTAGAAATAAATACGTAGGATGTACATATATTATTTTATTTGCATAGCGATTGGATCTAGAATTCGAGCATAGAATTTCGACATAGTTATATTGATCCGAGTTGGAATTTTTCACTCGATTTTCAACGGTGAATCCGGATATGGATTTTTGGTTGATTCTGGAAATTCTCTATCATAGTTTATGTTAATCCTTTCTAAATGGCGACTCAACTACTTACAGCAAGGTGCAACGTAACGACCTAAATAATAAGTGACTCAACGAGTTAACGACCCAACGACTTAAATCACAAAGCGGCACAACACGGCGCGACATAATTACTTGAGGAGCTCCAACAACCTAACGAGTTAAAAGGTCCAGCGACCTAGCGAGTTAAATGGTCCAGCGACCTAGCGAGTTAAAGCAGAGTAAAGCCGCTTGCATATAGGTTGTAAAAGACCTGATATTTTCAACCATTCGCATCCGCACATGTCGGACTTGAATTGCTCAAAATAACAGTTGTTAATTGAAATTTGGCAATCCTTAACATCTACAATAAATAAATCAATCACAGAATCACAGAAACAGAGTAGTACGATGATACGCCGCGGAATAAATGAATAGTATTCATGAAGCTACTATATAAAGAAAGTTAGAAATAAAATACGTCAGAAAATCCCAGATGCAGTGTGTTAACACCGCCTTAACCATGACTCACCGATCTAGTGCATCAGGAGGTTCCGACCTAACAGTTAGAAGCGTGCCGACCTAAAGCTCAGTAGGGGGTGCCGACCTAAGGCCTAAGGGTATGCCGACTTAACACTTCAACGAGGCTACCGACTCAACATAAATACCGACCCAACAGCCTTAGCTCATTGCCGACCTAAAATGAATGACGACTCAATAGTTACCGACTTAATGACTCAGAAGGGACAGCGACTCAATTCCCTTACAAAGTTCCCGACCTAGGGCCCTAAATGGATAACGACCTAATGCCTTAAAGGATGCCGACTTAGAAAGTCTACTGACCTAACTTAAGTACCGATCTAATTACCTAAAGGAGTTGCCGACCTAACTGATCAGGACATGGAAAGGTGCACGACCTATACTTAAGTCGCAACCGACTTAAGACTTATGCCAAGCCATTCACGACCCAGGCAAATGAAGGCAAATCCTATACAGCTACTTGACACGCGCATGTTAACTCAGCAACGACCCAAGTCACAACCGATCCAGCTCCCCAGTTATCTCGTTCAGACCGTGATTTGCGACTTACCAAGTTAACTCGTCCACGACCTAATATAAGCCCGATGCCATGTTACTGAGAAGAGGTGGTGTTGACTCGGAGACGACCTTAGACCGGTCACGACTCACCTTAAGTCGGCCGCGTCTTAACTTGAGTCGGCCACGGTTTAGGACTTGGCAAATTTCAGAATCAGAACTCTCTATAAATAGGCACCCATCTCCAACATTCAAGGGACTTTTGGCGCATTCTCTTCACACACCGTTACCTTGCTGCATTGAGAACTTCATCAACACTTAGAGCTTCCAAGATTAGAGGAATACATCAAAGAAATTCACGAAGAAACCACACATCTTCAACATGAATCTAAGAACTTTAATCGACATTGAAGCTTAAGACTTGTTCCAAATCACTTGTAACTTGAAGTGTATTGTACTTGAGAAGAATTGTATCAGTTTGTAACGGGATTATTAATAAAAGTACTTAGAGTGGACGTAGGCTATACCCTTAAGCCGAACCACTATAAAATCGTTGTTGTTTACTGCTTTTCTGCTATTACTTGCTTGTAATTCTTTCCCGATCTATCGGGTGGTGCTTTCACAACTACACTTTACACACCGGGGTGTTAGCGTTCACATTTTAGCGTTAACACAGTGAAGTCTCCAGTACGGGCTGATGACTTCCCGAACCAATCGACTGGATGACTGAAAGGATAGATAGCTGGATCTTCAAGCAAAACTCCCACTTTGAAGGTGAGTCTCAAGTGTTGTATCACTCAGTCTAACCCGAGCGTAAAGCAAAACACAAAACACTCGAGTCAGGATTAACATTCTTATATCTATAAATCCAACTCAAGTGAAATATCAACTGAAATATAATTAACTTAGAGGATGTTTGGCGTACACATCCTCTAAGGATCCAAGGAACTATCTACATGGTAGAAATATACACTATAACACCGTGGTCATTTCAATTTTATTTATATTTCAAAACTAAAATATCATTTTCATTTCAAATATCTCTATTTTCCAAATTAGTATATATATATATCCAATAATTTATGAAGTAAAGCATGTTTATTTCCTCAAACTTCACAAATCGCTTCAAAAATAAACTCGACCTTCCCGTTCAAATTTAATTAAGTCAAAATTTATCAATTTCCATTCAACTTAGTTTCTGACTAAACTAATTCAAATTTTATCAATTTTAAATATGGATTTGAACCACAACATAAACCATTTAATTTCAATATAATTCGAAGTTAATATATTTCGGAGCTTTAAACATTCCACAAATCTATTTCAGAAATACAAATTTAATAAATCCTTAAACATATTTCATATTTACAAAATCAATCTTAATTAAATTATCTTAATATTAAATCTATATATAAAATAACATTTATATATAATAATTTAAATCATTATTCATTAAAACCATATATTTCTTCTCAAGGCCATAGAAATTATTGTCAAAACATTCATATAGACCACGACGCCGGTGTAAAATTTTCTATTCTATGTACAAGGGATACGGATATTTATCATTTCAATCCGTAACTTAAATATATATGGGTGGATATCATTTCAACCCGTGATCCCAAATTCAATTCAATTGAAAATCGCTTGGGTTTATCATTTCAACCCATAACGAAATTCTCCTATTCTAAAATCCGTTCGAGTATGTATCATTTCAATACATAGTGATTTCTATACTAACAGGGAACTTGCAGAGTGATAACAGGTATGAAAATAATAATAACAACAGGCATATATCATCAAAAATAAATATAAACAATAGGATATAGTGTCATATCCCATAAGTGAACAGTTACAGATAATAGCATATATAACAATTTAAATAACTATAGCATCATATTTCAATTGTCGTTTCAATTTAATCAAATTTAACAAATAAAAGAATGTTAATCGTGAGTGATTGCTCACCATTCGAGGCTAGAGAATACAGAAGATGACATGGATACACACACTAATACAGACACAGAAATTTGAATTATAAATCCAAGAACGAATTTCAAAGCAAAGTAGGATTGATACGAATTGGACGAACGAGGCTGATAATCAAGAATTTATGAACTGAATCAGAATCAGTCTGATATATATATACAGAAATTTTTGCTATTTTAATAAAAATCAAAATTGCATCCCTAAGAAAAATTTAAAGTCGAATCACACACACACACACACACACACACACATATATATATATAATTTACCTTTTTTTCATATATAAACCAATAGTTTTAACATTTGAAATATAATATATATGTTAAATAAAAATCCTTATAATTTTTCCAAACCATTTTACACATATATCAAAATTTCTATTTACAAATCCAAGACCCAAACCACCCTATATAACCTATATATATATAGTATCACGAAGATTTATATTTTAAAATAAGATTAATATAAGTTCAAATCTCATTTATAAACTACTATATGCAAATGGTACAAAACCGACTTCACAATACAATTATAAATTTTAAACACTTTACCTATATAAACAGTAAAGCCTATACACAGACTTATATAAATTTTTAGACAACGGACGTACGAGTTACTTATATAACTTATATTATAACTTATTTTATAAATATGTATAATACTATAACCTGTGCAGACCGAAAGTATAAGTTAGAATGTAAACTTTATACAATATATATAAATAGCAACTAATATAACTTCAATATTTTTTTTTGCGAAAGCAACTAGTCTACACTAAAACACATATACACCCTTAACTTTTATGCTAACATGCGTGCCAACTGAAATGGAAACTTATATATTTGAAAACTATCTCCATACATAAGTGTATGCAAAGTATATAGATATATGTATATAAGGCCATAAAGATATATCTATAATTATTATAACTTTATATAAATATATGTCATATACGAACTTAGGAAAATAAACAACTTCAAAAATCCTATACAACTTCCATAATAATAAGATGTAAATTGACCTTCAATAAAAGTTATAAACCTGTTTATTATAAAACTATATATATATATATATATATAATAACGGATTTACAAAACTTATAAAATAAATCATACAATATGGTTCGTAAAATATACATATATGGACTCAATGTTAAAACAAAGATTAATATAAATCCACTTGCCAAATATGCAAACTCCATTTGCAGATCCAACACAACTCACACATATTAAATATGCATACACTTCTAGAAATAAAACAAACTTTTCAAAAAAAATGGAAACCACGTTTGGTATATATATGTATTCAAATCCAACAACTTTATATAAACCGCTATATGTATGCACATTATATTTTTATACCACTACCAATATATCATAACTATACTTCATATAAACAATTATGCATACCAACTTTGAATGCTAGAATATGCATCAAAAGCACGTACAGGGGACATGTATGATAAAATCATCCATATCATTGCTAAATATAAAACTATATAATATATATATATATATAAATAACACTTGCAAATATAAACTTAACTTACCTATACCTGGTTATGCGAACAGTAGAGGAAACAGGGGAGGGTCGCTGCGTCTTCGATGGATATTGCGCAGGGGGAAGAGTGGGTTTGGTGGAGGAGCGGAGTTCAGAAAAGGTGAAGGAGAGGCCGAAATTTGTAGTGCCAGGCAAGTTTATATAGAAGAGGAAGAAACAATGGAGAGGGAAAGAAGAGAAATCTGGGAAGAAGCAATAAAAAAGTGAAGAAAACACGAACAGAAGTAAATGTAAACGACTAAATAAAAGTAACCAAAGAAATAGCACAATCACGTGCTATGATTCAGTGGAGGATTTAAGGCAAAATATTCACGTTGATTCAGGAAAATAATCAAAGCCAATAAATGGTAGCATGTTTCAAATTTAAACGGAAGGAAAGAGAAAAGTCACAATTCCAGAAAAATATCAAAGTAACAACTACAAATTTATTCAAGAGCTATTAAAGCAATTTTTAAATTGTGAAGGCAACATTACTCTGCGGTATATTTTTAAAATAAGAATGCTGAACGAAAATCAACAGTCAAATATGGTGCGATGTAAATGGAAAGAGTCACGCTGATTACTGAATAAAATAAAACGAACAACCATTTTTTTTTTTTTTAGACAGACGAAAAATGAAGAAATAAAAGGTCAGTGAAAGTAGGAATGAATACATTAGAAAAGTAACGATTCTAATAGCAACGGTCATCTTAAATTAAGTTGAAAATTGTATAATAATTTATTACCGTGGCTATGGTTCAAATTTGTTTGAAATCAAGGAAACCAAAAGGTCACAATTAAAGGTAAGCTTTAAATTTTTAATAAATACAAAACGTATCTAAGTTTACACGTTTATAACTTTCCAGCTGTAGTGTATATATAAATGAACGGTCATAACGAAAGAAGTGGAAACAGGGAGCGTAGGAAAGGAAAGGTTAGAAAAATAAAATTTTCACCCTTAAAATCCAGAGATAAATAAGGTAACGTACCTCTTTAATGAAATGTACAGCAATGGTCACAAGCTAAAATTTAGCTGAAAGTTTAAAGAAATGAGGGGAAGATGGTTTTTTTAAATTAATCACTTCCCAGAATTAATATGTCAATGAAAAAAAAGGAAAGGAGATGAATCAGAGAAACGTATTATAACTTATATATGACTATTAAACGGATAGATGGAAGAAAAGGTAACCATGTTGTTAACGCTAAAATTGAACGCTAACACCGCGTTGTAAGTAGTAAAAATGTGAAAGCACCACCCGTTGGTACGGGAACTAGAGATATGCAGAAAGTAACAAAAAATCAAGTAAAGAGACACGGTTTTTATAGTGGTTCGGCTTAGTGTTAAGCCTACGTCCACCTTAATCCTCTTTTTTGCTGATTCGATTACAACTTTTACAATGATCTTCTATTACAACACCACTAAGACAAGTAGCTGGAACTTCAATGTATAAGAGCTCTTCGAATTCATGTCGAATGTGTTAGATCTCTCTTGAAGTCCGTAGAGGCGTCTTCGGTGTTTGAAGTGTCAGATGAGTCGAGAAAACAGTAGAGTATAGGCGTTCTAGAAATGAGCCCCTAGTCCTCTCTTCGGTGGAGTAGGCAAGGTATTTATAGGGAAATTCTGGAGTTAGGTCGTAGGTCGTGAGCGACCTTTCCCTAGGTCATAGGTCGTCAGCGACCTAAGGTACAAGGGCAACGGCTTAAAATAGTCGCACTTGATCACTTGAACATGCTGGTATGTCGTAGCGACTTATGGGAGTGGAAAGCAACTTATGTGGAGCGACTTAGAAGAGATAGCAACTTAAGATTGAGAGCGACCAATATGCAAGCGGCTTTATTCTGTGATAACTCTCTAGGTCGCTAGATCTTTTAGGTCGCTAGGTCGCTACCCTCTTTAGGTTGTTAGGTCGTTGCTTCATTGAGTTACTAGGTCGTTAACTCGTTGAATAGCTTAGGTCATTAGCTCATTAGGTTGCAAGACCTCTTAACTTTTTAGGTCGCTGAGCTTCTTAGCTCGTTACGTCATGGAGCTCTTCAATTGATTAGGTCACTAGGCTCTTCAACTGGTATCGTGTTAACTTGTTAGGTCGCAAGACCTCTTAACTCTTTAGGTCGCTTGGTCCTTTAATCCATTAAGTCGCTAAGTCGTGAAAAAGTAGGGTTAACACTTGCCCCTCGAAGTATACGCCTATGTCATAGTTCGTGTGCTTCGATACTTCTTAACTCGTGCTTTACTAAGTCGTTGAGTCGTGAGCGACTTAATGAGGAATTAGGTCGTACGCACCGAATTAGATCCCTCTACCCTTGTATATAGGTCGCGTACCCCTTCTTCTTCTCTTTACTTGCTCCAACTCTCAAACTGCCTTGAAGAACCTTTCGAGCTTTCAAAGGCGAACTTGAACTAACCAATCACTGATCATCTTCATCATCACATCACGTAAGTGGATCGCTCATTATCCAATCCATGACACCATTGAATCACGAATTCCCCATTTGCCATCCCTAATCCAATTTCGTATGCCGCGTTTCACCATGAATTGTGTTACAGTCGATCCTTGATTGCCTTTGGCCACGATGTCATTGTAATTCTCGAAAACATTGCAGCATATTGGATCCATGATGGATCTAAGGTGATTTGAATCGGTTCTGGGTGATTTGGTGGTGTGGTGAGATGAAGGATTTCACGGTAGTGGTGATAATGGGTTATCGGGTTAACGGGTTTTTGAGTTAGGAGATTTGCTGAGTGGAGAGGAGCAAACGGGTTAGAGAGAGTTAGGAAATGATCGGTTTAGGAGCTTCGGACGACCTTAGGCTTAACGGTTTGAATGTGAATCACACGACCTAACTTACTTGCGACTCAACTTGCTCGCGACCTATCTTGCTTGCAACTTAACTTGCTGGAATATCATAAGGCTTAAAACAGAGCGACCTAAGGAAGCCCGACCAATTATAGGTCGTTTGGCATGATCTGGACGACTAAGGAACCCTGAGTTAATTTAAGTCATTCTTACGGCCCTAAGAAATGAACAGGACTTGAACACTTGTAACATTTGACATAACTTGACTAAATTTCCAACTTGAACAGCCATAATGAACTGCTTGAACTTGTTGCACTTTGTCATAGATTATATTAACTTTTGAAGCTAATAACCTGTTAAATACAACATTTGCAGAAAACTAGGGCGAATATACTACCACTGACTTCATATTTGAATAACCAGTTCCTTGTGTAGAATTACTTTTCAACAAGAAGACATAATAGGACAAGCTGAAGAAGTCTTCCCAATAGCTATTCCCTTGGATAATCCACCGGAAAGAACTCCAACTACTCTGAATCAACGGGTGTTCAATCAATTATGTATTCAGTTTGGTAATGCTGAGGCTAACGCTTTGCTTCCTGGGGTAAACGATACTGCTGATAGGTTACCTCTTCGTTTCATCGCAGTTAATCGTCAGATGTGCTTGAGTGGAGCCGATCCTCCCTTTAACGATTTTCTTCGACAACTCCTCCTCCGATTGACAATCTCTCCCTTCCAGTTGTACCCCAATGGCTACGCCATCTTGATGGGACTGTGTGTACTGTTCAGGATGACACTCGACCGTCTTTCGAGCTTTGAAGAAATTTGTTACTTATGCACATTTGCGAAAAACAAAGATCCTTCTGTAATACTCGTGAGAAGTGCAAGGAACCGTAAATTGATCACTGATCTTCCTGAAAGCGTCCACGGGTTTTTGAACCAATTTTTCTTCATCCGTTGCCCCCATGATTCTACAGCATTTGGAGAGTAGGAAGTACGCTTATCTATGTCCGATCTTTCCGTTTCCGAAATTTTCAAAATCCGAGTTGTTAAGTGCTAACTTCATTCTTTACTTTTACAGCATTTCCTCCTCTTTCTAAAGATTCCAGCCATAAGCCGACTTTTGAAAGACTAAGTGTCGTGGCGTTTGAGGGGAGAAGCGTTAAATTTTTGCTGAAGGATGAATTTTTGCATCAATTCGTACTTTTGCATTCTTCCCGATCTACCCAGCTTCATGATGCCCCTGGTTCTCAAGCAGAGACTCCAGATGCCCCAGTTTCCGCCGAAGAACTTACACCGAAGGAACCTACTATTCAGGCTTCATTGGTGAAATGTTCTGCTTCCGTTGACGTTGCAGGGTCAACCGGCAAATTTGCACTTCCCCCGATTATCGAAGAAGAGGAAGCTCCTCAACATTCCGCGAAGGCTGCTGATGCAGGAGCTGAGAGAAACAGTCCCGCTAGGAATTACAGTGATGACACTTTTGAGGGATTGAGCGACTTGATGGTTACTTCACATGAACTCTTCAAGGATGATTCCACCGCTTCTAAACTTGCTTCTCCAGCAGCTGAAGTAACATCAGTTTTGCAAACAACTCCATCAACCCAAGAGATAACTCTTAAGCCGAAGAGTGGTTTGTAGCTTGACGCTCGTAGTTCACACGCCACACACACTTTGGATTTTAACAACTTTGTGCACTTAACTTCTTTACTTTGAAGATTTTTGAACTTGTCTCTTCTTCATTTTCAGGTTCTCCAATGAGACGTAGCGGCTCTTACTATGATGGTTTTCAGCGCTATGGAAAGTGCGACTCTTATGATCCCAAGCGGTATCTTCCTGCACCGAGGGAAACTGATGAAGAAAGAGCCGCAAGAAAAGCTCGCGGGAGGCGGGCTTATGAGGAGCGTTATGGGAGAAGGGATCGATAACATGATTTTTCCCAGAGAGGTTATGATTCCCACAAAATAAAATCTCATGATGACAAAGGGAAAGGTCACATCGCTGAAGATGCGAGCAAGCGGACCAAGCTTAGTGAAAGGCCGACGTCTGCAATTTCTGAAAAGCCCGCTGCACCCATCTCTTTGGTAATCCCTTCCAGCTCTCCTGCCCTTCAAGGAGCTCATATTCAAACGATCATCAACAGGCCTCCGTACCAAATTGAGAATGCCCTGCCTGCACTTCAAAGCTGGTTTCCACACTGGTGTTTAAAAGGAGTGCGCTTCGACTTGGACTTGATTCCTATTGACAAGCAAGTCGTGCTAAGGAATCTCGACGCTATTAAACTTGACATTGAGAGAATGTCGGGATGGCAAAAGCTAGTTGACGAGCTTCAAAGGGTGAATCGCTTGAATCTTGAGGCTATGTTAACCATGGAGAGCGATAAGTCCGAGTGGAAGAAAACTCTCGGCCAGCACGATGCAGAGATGAAAAACATCACCGCTTACAATGAGAAGCTTGAAGCGGAAATTGAAAAAATCAAAGAATAGCTTGTCACTTCTTTCACTTCCAACACTCAAAAGGAAGAAGTGCGTCAAAAAAAAGCGAGAGACGCTCATGCCGGTCAAAGAGATGCCGAGGCTAGATTTGAAGCACAGCAGCAAATTGTAGAAAGCTACCGAACCGATGTTGCTCAGTTGCGAGAAAAAACCAGCTCCCAGAACGTGGAGATTGAAATGCTAAGAGCTCGACTTTCTGAAGTTGAAAAAGAGAGTGATGAAGCTATCGCCGGCAAAGCAGCAGCCGAAGAATCTCATGAAGCAACCAAGGCCAACATCAGCTCTACCTTATTCGAGTTTTACATATATAGTGTCTTAGGGCATGGCAGCCTTTCGTTTTTAGGCCCGAAGCATGAGATTACCTTGGCCGAAGTGTGGGAGGCCGCACTTGATATGCTTGGAGGCACTGGCTATGCTGAGGCAGATCTTGAGGCGCACTATTTGGATGACGATGCACGTGCCGCCCTTGCTGGGGGAAGGATCAACTTGCTAAAGAACGAGCCGAAACGGTGGAAGGAGAACATTTAGGGAAGGCACATTTGACCGACCCGACTCTTACTTCAGTTTCTACGGACATTGATATCGTTGGCTCTAGTTCCCATTCTCCGCCTCCTGCCAAAGCTGACATTGAAGTTGTAACTGCTCATACTGGAGATGAGGCTCAAGAAAGTGCTGAAGCACAAGGCTTTGAAGTTGACATGATAATGCCAACTTCTCCAGGTAACTTCAATGTTGATTTAGCTCAAGTGGACTACTTATTCACTTCACATGAACTTGATGAACTTTTTGATTATTACTTAAGCCTTGACGCACCACTATCTCCTCTCTTTATGAGGAATACTGATTTTAACTTCTCTTCTTATGCAGTGAAAACGCCAAGTGCCGCACAGACTTCTCCTCTTCCAACTGTTCCACCTCCATCTCTTCAAATTACACCTCCTTCTGCTTCTTAACCGGAGTCGCAAGAAGAATTAATAGAAGCTCTTCAAGGCTTGGATGACCTGGCCGCTTCGCAAGCGCAGAAGGTTGAGGAACTTTAAGAAGGTGAAAAGACTCCGGAGCAATTTCATGATGACACAAAGCTGTCCGCACTTATCACTCCAGGCAGCGAGTCTTCTTCATGGAAGAAGGGGAAGCGTGTATCTTCGAAGAAGAGAAGGAAAAGCACTTCTGCTAGCGAAGAGAAGGCGGAAGTAGACCCAGCTGCACCTCTATCTCCTTCTTCCCAGACTTGTTCAAGTCGGCTCCCAAAGTTAACCATCAGGCCAGTCGAGGGCTCTAAAGGTGGCGGGAAGAAGAAATAGTGAATCTCGCTTTACCCTTCTTGTTTTGCTTTTTGCTTGTATACAAACGCTTCTATTGACCGTAGATTGTGCGGGTACCGTTCCCCACTCTTTTGTAACCTGCACATGTATAAAATATTATAGTATGGAGTAAAATGATTCTTCTTACTTGTACAATCTTTTGACTGTTATTTGTGAATGCATTTATTCCTTATTTTCGTACAAGTTTCTTCATTTCCTTTGTGTGATATTGCAATAAGTTTATGGCATGTTGCTTGAGCGTTGCTTTTATTAATGTAGCTATATTGTATTGTATTGCCCCTATACCACGGCTTATTGCAATTTCTTTCATTTGGTAAAACTTTGAAGAACCATTCTTCTGTTTCGAGAAGACTTGTACTCTTAAGTTGGAGAACAATTCTTCCATTTTGAGAAGGCTTGCGCTCTTACTTTAGAGAATAATACTTTCCTTTTTCTGAGGAAATATTACTCTGCTTTAGTACAGTGCGCCTTGTATTGGAGAATTCTTCTCTCTCTTTTGTTTGAAAAAAAATTTACACTTCACTTTCGGAGATAGTCACTTTTATTTTTTGACAAGTGGATTCTCCTACGCGGTGAAGCGAGTTTCCAAAGAAGGCTTTGAATTGGCACTACAACTTCTGGGGAAGAACATTTTCATGATGGGGAAATTGATCTTCCCTTGAGAGCTGCAGTGTGCCTCCGAAAAGGGCTTTCTTCTTCTTTTTTTGTTGTGCCTCGTTGGAGGGCTTTTTTGTTTTGTTCGCTTGAGAGTGTTTTCTCACAGTTAAATTGTTCCATGGGGCGGATGCAAGTTACTTAGTTGGATGTCTGTTTGCACAAACGATCGCAGCTAGTTAACAAGGGCCCTATGCCTTCTATCTTAGGGAGGTGCCCCTTCGGTGGTTCCATCAACTTTGTTGGTTGAGAAAAGCATTTCTTCTTGGGACGTTCCTCCGAAGAGGTCTTGTGTTGCCTTGGGAGAGGTCTTCTGCCTCCGAAGAGGGTAGGTGTGCCTTTGGTGAAGGCTAGTGCCTGCGCCGAGGGCTTGTGGTGCCTAGGGAGAGATCTTCTGCCTCCAAAGAGGGCAGGTGTGCCTTTGGTGAAGGCTTGTGCCTCCGAAGAGGGCTTGTGCCTCCGAAGAGGTCTTTATTTGATTGCCTGGAAGTTACTTTCTCATGGTTGAATGGATTCACGAGGCCGACGTAAGTTACTTAATTGGATGTTCGTTTGCACAAATGATCGCAACTAGTTAACAAGGGCCCTCGATGATTCCACCAATCTTTTTGGTTGAGAAGAGAACTTTCTTTTTTCGACGTGCCTCGTTAGAGGCCTTTATCCTTCGAAGAGTTGTGTCTCCGAAGAGGGCTTGTGCCTCCGAAGTGGTCTTTGGGTGGTCGGCTTGCCATGAAGGTTGCGTCACATGATTAAGTTGATCCAGGGGCAGACGTAAGCTATCCAATCGGACGTTCGTTTGCACAAACGATCGCAATCAGCTAGCAAGGGCCTAGTGCTTTCGCTTTGGGATGGTGCCCCTCTGGTGGTTCCACCAACCTTTTTGTTGAGAGGCAGGACTCCTTTTTGGCTGTTTTCTATCTGCTCGCCCTTGTCTGTTCGTCATTTGCTCATTAGCGATTCCCTATTATCATTTCCAAGCACATGTCCTTTTTTGCAAGCAGTTTGTTTTATCCAAAGAAGTGTACTTCATTGTTAAGCGAGTCCACGGGGCAGACGCGAGCTATCTAATCGGATGTTCGTTTTCACAAACAATCGCAATCAGTTAGCAAGGGACTGGA
Organism: Allium cepa; assembly: GCA_030765085.1. NCBI lineage: Eukaryota > Viridiplantae > Streptophyta > Magnoliopsida > Asparagales > Amaryllidaceae > Allium > Allium cepa. The sequence goes on along the minus strand of CM060945.1, from coordinate 599,753,393 downwards.
ACGTTCATGTTAGAGAGGTACCCCTCAGAGGCAGAATCACTAACTATTTGCATGAAGCACTTCTTATGTAGGATTTGAATCTGGAATCTTTGCAGCTTGACATTTGTTTATTGAGTGATTTCAGGGATCGCCTGGCCTTGTGATGGGTAAGCTATGTTTTAATGGCCTATAATATTGAATCGACATTTTAGCAATACATTTAAGGTATTTACACATCGAAATAAAACAGACATTTTATAATAGTAGAGAACACAAGATTTATAGTGGTTCGGCCAAGAACTGGGCCTACATCCACTTTATAGTTATTATTATTCATTTGCACTAGTTTTACAATAGCTTGCAACATAAGAATCATACATCCGTAATCATTTTATAAATTAAAGCAAAGCTTTTAAGTAAAATAAGGATGCAAGTGATTGTTGTTCCAAGCTCTTGGAATTGGATCTCCTTCGACAGTTGTCAGTTTGAAAGTGCCATCAAGAAGTTTTTGCCTATGACATACGGCCCTTCCTAGTTTGCCGCAAACACTCCTGTTGCTGTCATGATCCTTTTCAAGACTAGATCCCCAATCTCAAAACTGCGTTGGCGAACTTTGGAATTGAAGTGCCTGGCAATCCTTTGCTGATGAGCTACAATTCTGAGCTGAGCCACTTCCCTTCTTTCATAAAGGAAGTCAAGTGCTTCAAGTTGCAACTCTTCATTTTCAACTTGGTTGAAATGAATTCTTCTGTGTGAAGGGACTTCTATTTCCACCGGAATCATTGCTTCTGATCCATATGCTAATGAGAATGGAGTGTACCCAGTCGCAGTTTTATGGATAGTTCTGTATGCCCATGGTGCTAGTGGCAGCTTATCGACCCAACCACCTTTTGCTTTTTCCAGCTGTTTTTTGATGGTTGACTTGATAATTTTGTTTACTGCTTCCACTTTCCCGTTTGCCTGCGGATGAGCCACTGCGGAGAAGCTTTTCTGGATCTTGAATCACTTGCAAAAATCCTGGAACTCTTCGCTTTTGAATTGGGTACCATTGTCTGTGATTATCTTTTGAGGCACACCATACCTGCAAATGATATTCGTAGTCATAAAGTTTATCATCTTTTTAGAGGTAATAGTAGCTAATGGCTCAGATTCAGCCCATTTAGTGAAATAATCAATAGCAACAGTAGCAGATCTGATTCCGGACTTGGCAGTTGGCAAAGGCCCAATGTGATCTATTCCCCAAATAGTAAATGGCCATGGACTGACCATCTGCGTTAGCTCGGTGGAAGGTGCTCTTGGGATTTTTGCAAATCTCTGGCATCGGCTACACTTTCGGGCGTATCTAGCACCATCGCGATTAATGTCTGGCCATACCCATAGAGAAGAATTTTCTTTGCTAGAGTTTGACCACCTGAATGATCCCCACACTCTCCTCCGTGCACTTCAGCTAAAATTGTCTTAGCCTCTTCCTTGGTTACACATCGGAGTAATGGCATTGAGAATCCCCGTCTGTACAACCGACCGTCTTGAATTACATATCTTGATGCTTTCCTTAACAGCTTCTGACGCTCCTTTGAATTTTCTGGAAGGGAGCCGTTAATTAGATATTCCTTGATTGGAGTCATCCACGACTCCTGCTCTTGAGAAACAGTCATGATCCAGTCAAGCTCCATTTCATCAATACTTGGTGCTGACAGGACTTCTACAGGAACCAATCCCAGTAATTGAGCTTCGCCAGTGCTTGAATACTTTGCGAAAGAATCTTCCTTCATGTTCTCTTCGCGAGGTATATGACTTATCGTATAATGATCGAAATCATCAAGAAGTTCCCATGCCCTTGACAAGTAAGTAGGCAGATTTCCTCCTTTAGTTTGAAACTCTTTCTTGACTTGGCATACAATAAGGTGGGATTCACTGAAGATCTGCAACATTTTAATATTCAGTTCTTTAGCAATGTTCAAGCCGACAATAAGAGATTCATATTCTGCTTCATTGTTTGTCGAAGGAAATTCCAATCTCAATGTGTAGCACAATGATCGCCCTTCGGGGGTTTCAAGCACGATCCCAGCTCCAGAACAATAGTCGTTTCTTGCGCCATAAACATATAATTTCCATCGAGTCGCGATGTCTTCGGTAACTTCTTCCTCGCTTTCACCTTTATCTGTGTATTCTGTAATGAAATCTGCTAAAGCTTGTCCGTTGATTGCTCTTCGTGGATGGTAGGTGATATCATATTGGAGGAGTTCAATATTCCACTTCAGAAGACGACCTGAAGTCTCAGAGCGAAATAGGACTTGCTTTAGAGGCTGATCAGTGAGGACTTTGATAGGATGAGCTTGAAAATATGGCCATAACTTTCTGGAAGCTATCAAATGGCAATAGAAGAGTTTTTCTAGCGTTTAACAATTCATCTCTGCCCTAGTGAATCTCTTGCTGATGTAGTAGACCGGGCGCTGAACTTTTGCATCTTCCCGTACTAATGCTGCACCGAGAGCATGAGACGAAACTGCTAAATATATGAAAAGATCTTCACCGTTGTCGGGCTTAGAAAGTATTGGAGGCGCTTCCATGTGACAAATTAGTTCATCGAAAGCTTTCTGACATTCCGGAATCCATTCAAAGTTTTTATTTCCTTTCTTCAGATCATCAAAGAATGGGATGCATTTATCCGTGGCCTTGGAAATAAACCGACTCAAAGCAGCAACTTTCCCATTGAGGCTCTGCAATTCCTTCTTTGTCCTAGGGGCTTTGACTTCTCTCATAGCAGTAATTTGAGCAGGATTAGCTTCAATGCCCCTAGCACTTACAATGAAACCCAAGAATTTCGTGGACTCTACCCCTAATGAACATTTCAAAGGATTAAGCTTCATTCCATACTTTCGGTGGACTGCGAACATTTCTGCCAAGTGATCCATATGGTCCACTGCCTTCTTTGACTTCACTAACATATCATCAACGTAAACTTCCATAGTCTTGCCAATCTGTGGTTTGAACATAGCATTAACAAGACTTTGGTAATTTGCCCCCGCATTCTTCAGTACGAAGGGCATGACTCTATAGCAGTAAAGACCAACATCGGTGATGAAGCTCGTGTCCTCCTGATCTGGCTCAAGCATCATGATTTGGTTATATCTAGAGTAAGCATCCATAAAAGACAACAATTCATGCCCGGTTGTTCCATCCACCAACTGATCAATCGTGGGTAACGGGAAGCAGTCTTTGGGGCAGGCTTTGTTTAAATCTGAAAAGTCGATGCATGCTCTCCACTTTTCATTTGCTTTTTTAACCAGCACCAGATTAGAAACCCAATTTGGATAAGTGGACTCTCTGATGAAACCATTCTCTATGAGCCGATCTACTTCTTCTTTTAATGCTGCTGACCTTTCTGGGCCCTGGGTTCTTCTTTTCTGCTTCACAGGTGTAAATTTTGGATCAATATTTACAGTGTGTACTGCGATTTCTGGAGATATTCCACACATATCGGCATGACTCCAAGCGTATGCATCCAGATTTGCTTTTAAGAATGATATCAAAGTATTTGAACCGTCACACTAAGTTGAGAACCCACATTCAGCACCTTCTTCGGATCTTTCGGGTCAACAGGTACTGGCACCGTTACTTCCACTGGCACCACTCTATTCTCCCATATACTGGCTTTTCTAGGATCCATTTCTTTTCGTGCACCAATATGCTCGCCAGTGCAGGGTCCACCCTGTAATTGCTACAAGGTTGGTTCTTTGATGCAGAGCGGAGCTGCCGCATCCTTTCCCATCTCTCTTTTCCTTGCTTCCCGCAACTCTATCAAATAACATCTTGCCCAACATTCTGATCCCCTTTAATAACACTGACGCCATTATTCGTTGAGAACTTCATAGTAAGGCACCACGGGGCGAGAATTGCCCTGAATAATGCAGGAGTTGGCCGGCCTAGGAAGGTGTTGTAAGCAGAAAATCCATCAACAATCACAAAAATGGGCTTTCGAACCACCTTTTTCTGCCCCTCTCCAAGCTCCACAAATAAATCAATGGTTCCAATTAGCTGCTTTGGTTCCCCAGTGAACCCAGCAATCTTCTGCGATGAAGCTTGAACATCAGTCACAGGAATCTTCATTTGATCGAATTTCTATTTGAAGAGTATATTGCAAGAGGCGTCGCAGTCAACAAGCACCCTTCTTACAATAGCAGACCCGATACCTGCAGAGATGACCAGGGGATCCATGGTAGGAGCTTCAACACCCATAGATTCCCTGGCCCTGAACACAATATCATCATTAAAAGTTCTTTGCTGCTTAAAAGGTGCAGCGTCTTCCAACAGAAAAACATTTTCTTTTGTTGGGTCATATTTCAAAGCCCGAGCATATCTTTCCATCTCACCCCAACTTCTGCCTGCTGGGTGAGGACCTCCCGTGATTACATTAATAACAGGCCTTTCTGATTCACGCACGATAGTCCTCTCACCTGAGCCAGATGGATGAGCAGGAAGTTGCTGGCCCTCAATAGATGAAGTCGGGTCATTCCTATTTCTCTTAACATATTGTTGCAGCTTGTTCTCTCTCAGCGGTTCTTCAATCAAACTTCTCAAATGGCGGCATTCGTTAGTATCATGACCGGGTTGATTATGAAACCGACAAAATCTCCCTCTTTGAACAGCCTTTTCCCCAAGCTTCAACACAGGCGGTTTAGGATATTCCACGACATCTTTGGTAGTGAAAAAGATATTCTTCGCAATATCAGTTAAAGGAGTGAAATCTGAAGGTTTTAGGAAGCGATGTTTCTTCACATCCTTCTGCTTCTTCCCACCGTTATTCTCCCTCTTCTGACTTCCGGACTCCTTTTTGATCGGAGCGGCAGTGTTATTCTTAACCTCCGTCAATACCACTTTCGTCGACGTAGGAAGGCTTTCCAAGCGCATGAACTCGTCGGCTTTCTTGTTGAATTTCTCAAGCGAATTTGGTTCCTTCATCTTCAACCATTTCCCAAACTCACTCGATTTGTCGATAGCCCTCATTAAGTATGTCAAAACCATTTGTGGCTCTGCATTGTCGACTTCAGCCAAGGCTGCGTTGAAGCGGTTTAAGAAAGATCTAATAGATTCTCCGGGATTCTGTTCCAAGCTGGACAATGACATTATGTCCTTCGCCTTTGAATCATACAATCTGAATTGTTCTTTAAACTGTCTAGTTAAATCGGAGAACTGGTCTACAGATCGGACCGGTAGCTTTGTAAACCAGAGTAGAGCCACTCCTTCCAAATATACTGGAAAGTACCGGCATTTGATCTCATTTGATGCTCTAGCACCAGTCATGTGCCAGTCATACTTATATAGGAATTGGTTGGGGTCGCTTGTTCCCTTATAAGCCGGAATGGTGGGGGGAACAAACTTCCTCGGGAATTCCGCCTTCAGAATCCTTTCGGTGAACGGAGTTTTGCTTGGAGCGAACCCCCACTCTTTTTCATCTTCTACCCTTTGCATACTTTCTTTCATAATCTGTCGAACCATTCCAGAGAGGTATTTCACATCGTTTAGAGGCTCTGCGGGACAGAATTCATCCATTTTCACGGATGTTTGCCTGGACAAACGTTCGCGGAGAGTCGGCTGTGGCACTGATCCTCAGCTTGGGGAGGTGCCTCTTAGGCGGGGCTAGCTACCTTTTGAGGAATATTCGACTCTTCAGGATTATGAACATCGTCAGCATAGTTTTTTTCATTATTCATTGGTTGACAATTAACTCCGAGCAAAGCATTCAACCTATCAAGCGTTAAAGTGTTCTGGGCTTCGATTTGCTGATATAACCCAGAGACCGCAGCATCTAACTCTGCCTGTGTAATTCCAACACTTGGAGCTGCTTGACTTAACGAAGGAGAAGTGGCAGTATTTTCATGAGCATCACCGGGTCTAGTAGATCTGCGCTTTCTTCCAGGAACCATAATCTCTGATAGACTTCTGGTTTTGAGAGAGATTCTTTCAACAAACTTTTGCAATGCAATGATGAGAGCACCCTGAGTTCGAGCTCTCAATGAAATCACCAAAAATGTTGACGCTAAAATTGAGCGCTATCACCCCGGTGTAAGTAGTAAAAATATGAAAGCACCACCCGTTGGTACGGGAACTAGAGATATGCAGAAAATAACAGAAAATCAAATAAAGAGACAAAGTTTTTATAGTGGTTCGGCTTAATGTTAAGCCTACGTCCACTTTAATCCACTTTTTCACTGATTTGATTACAACTTTGACAATGATCTTCGATTACAACACCACTAAGACAAGTAGCTAGAACTTCAATGTATAAGAGCTCTTTGAATTCATGTCGAATGTGTTAGATCTCTCTTGAAGTCCATAGAGGTGTCTTCGATGTTTGAAGTGTGAAGATAATAGAAGCTTCAGAATTGAATTTGAAGATGATTTGTTCATTTTTGAATTTATATCGTTTAAATCGATATTTAAAAATAGCCTTCCGATGCATAGTTTTGGAATTCAACGAAACTAGTTCCATTGGATCCGTACTAGTGTATTATTATCGGATTTCAATTTCCGTAGCATTCAAAGTTGTCGTGTGACCGTAAAGCAAATGCTTTGAAATTTAAATTGAAGATTCAATGTTTTAAGTGGTTCAAAAAGCTATCTTCTCCGTAAGATCGTATTTGAACTTAGAACCTTTTCCATTGCATTCGGAATAGGCGTATAACATTAGAACGCCTGGTGGTACGCCCCGATAGGAGTTTAGAATTTTGAGTTGCAATTTCTTGACGATTTAAATTTGAATTTAAGTTTAAAAAATATAAAATATAAGCACTGTAGCTATCTTTGACACGTATAGGAGATTATAATACGTGTTCCTTTTTCTCTGAATATTTCACACGCGTCCGTTAAAATAAAAATGAAATAGATAATGACGCAATAGAAAAACAAAATGAAAATGAAATATAAAAACAATGGCCAAACAATTTTTCACTTCTCTCTTCATTTTCAGACTAACGAATCGAGTTTAAATCCATGGCCGCTACTGTTTTTTTCTTTCACACAAAGTAGTAAAAAAAATTGAAGCCCTAATCGAATCGTGGGTGCGATGGGATGTTGATGGGTGGTCGATTGTATTTGGGCGCGAGGTCTGGTATCGCGTACGAAGATGGGTTGTAGTCATGGCGGCTTCATCTAGGGTTTGTCGAAGTAGCAGCCTGTGGGGGACTCGTGCGCATACGCTCAATGATAGGCATGCGATATTTAGGCCAAGCAACGGTGGCACGATCTGAGCGATAGCGGTGGCTCGCGGTTGAAGTCGTGCGGGCCAGCATCGGCTGGGGTGCGGGCGTAATTAAGTATGCATGCTATGGGGTGGTCAGTGGCAACGTGATACTCAAAGTAGTGGAAGTTCGTAGCTGATCGTGGCCACGTCAGGGAACATGCGACAGTAAGGTATATGTTAATCTTGTTTTAATTAGAGGTAAATATTGCATCTCTAACTTAATAACATATTGTTCGGACGATGGAAATTCTATCGGGTTAGAAAACCGTCGAACGAATTTAAATTAAAAATAACCGCAAGCGCTCGGTGTACGAATGTAGCACGTGGCGAATACGGGTCGATCCACAGGGAATTGATGATTTAAATTTCCTACTCAATCCAATTATACCAAAGTCGAGAGTGTGTTTAAGCTAGAAAATGAGAAAATGAACTAACTAGCAAAAAGAAAAGAAATGCAAATATGAGAGTTAAATGACAATTTAGAGAATAAGTCCACTCTCTAGATCATGTAGTTCAATACATGAAATCATGATCTCTCTTTTATGGTCATTAGTGTTTTAATTGATGTGTTTATCATAAGTATGACATATTTGAGCTATTAATTAGCCAGCATAAGTCATCAAACTATAACACGCCCCTTAAAACACTTACTAACTTTCATGAAACTTGACAAAGAAAATGAAAATGAAATCTATTTTAAGTATGCCCTATTAACTATTGATTAGAAACATAGACCATCAAATTTTAATTTCAAATCACTTTCTTATGACATAATCATATATTGATGAAGAGACATTTGTGTTAGTGATTGTTTAAGCATTGCCTATTTGGTGTCAACAATATAGACTATCAAATTCAACACAAAAACAACAAATAAAACACTTCATTGATCATCATTAAGCACAAAAAGAGAGAATGAATTATCAAAATGTTGAAGCTACATTAATTAGAGAGCTTCATTACCCCTAAATTGATGGGGTTTAGCTTCTCATATTTGTCATTTCATTAACAAATGTAGCTAACAACATAAAAGCAAAATGAAGAGGAAAAAGAGAGCAAAATGAAAAGATAAGCTAATTAACTTGCATAAAAGAAAAGAGATCTATACTACAACATAAAAAAGAGGCATGTAAAAGGAAAGAGCATGTATTAATAACATAAAAAAAAGGAAAATTACATGAAAATAAAAATGGCTAGGTAGCCATGAAAAGAGAAACAGAGCTTTCTTTTATTTGATCTAAACTAATGAAGAGGAAGAGGAAGAGAGGAGGCCTAAGAGAAACTAAGAGAAGAGATGAGGATACATGAAACATATGGGTATTTATACATGTATGAAACCCTAATTCACTTTTTAGGGAATGCCCAAAATGCCCCTTAGGAAGTGTGGAGGCCAAGTAACCATTAACATGTCTTATTCCCCCACTAAGTGTACATGAAACCGTTAACTCCATAAGGATGTGCATTAGCCTTTAATTTGTACATTAAGGTAGGTGGGTAGGTGGGGTTCTCCATGATCTTCACTTTGAATTATTTCCATCTTCATTCCTTTATATTCTTTGTGCATGCATGTGTCATCATAAAACCACTCCTATTTGAGATCAAATTCCTACACAAATATATATAAATTTCCAATTAACTTTTCTGGAAGAAATATATGTACACAAATGATCGTTTTGCCCCTATATGAAGATGGATATGTGACAATTTGGAACAAATATGGATTTTGGTTAAAACAAGTTAAAATACCCAATATGATCATTTATTTAATTTAAGTAGAGTAAATATGGTGATAAAAATATGCATATTTACGTGCACACCAAATACCCCCACGCTTATCTTTTTATTGATCCTCGAATAAAGAAAAACTAAGATAAGTCCGTTTTCGTAGGGAGCACGATTGCATTGAGCGTATGCAACAAGCCGTTAAACCTCTGCGTGTCCCCGGTAGGAGGAGTGTTGTCTCGTGAGGGTTTTCAGTAGATACTACCCACAAAATCCAAATGCAGGATGAAAATATTTACAAAAATGCAAGATTTATTTACAAAGAGATGAATGCGAATTTTTGAAAATATTTACAAATGAAGAATTTATTTTTAAATTGACACGAATAAGTTAAATATAGGTTTTGGTCATTGTCTTGAAAATTTACTCGTCAAAATTTCCAACAAAAATCAAGTTATCATAACAAATAGACTATAGTTTAACTTGTTGTTTTGGTAGATAACAAAGTGTAATTATAAAATGGATCCTTAGTTGATTATCAAAGTTTATCGAAGTGGTATTTTCATTTATTTTTAATAACAAATCAAATCAAATAAGTAAAAATAGTACTAGGATTTCAATTGCTTTCTCTCTCATTATTTGTAAGAAAAACTACACACCTAGCTCAGGTAAACTGAGGCCAGATATACTACCCATGCACTGCCTTACGGGCTTATGTGAGGAGAGTACAGAGCATGGCGAGTGCACACACTTTCGTGCATACACCTATCGGTCGTAGGTGGTTTTTTGTTAAGTTTTTTTTTACATGTGTTCCATACATGCATAACCGTGAGGACTTTTAAATGAGTGTGAAAGCACATAATCAAATATTCCAAGTAATTCACCCATGCATAACCGTGAGGACTTTTAAATGAGAGTGAATACTTTGGATGTTATGATTTTTTTTTTTTTTTTTTAGGGGAGAGAGAGTTTTGCAAAATCATCTTAGCATCATTTAACTTAGAAGACAAAATAATGTTATATCTTTACTTTAAATCAACCACCTTTTAAAATAAAGATTTTCAATTAGGATGTATTTCATAATTAATACGTATGAATCTTCCTATATACTAGCTAAACCATTGTTATTTGTAATCAAACTTCATTTTTATTTTTGTTAAGACAAATAAATTTTCAATAATTTCAATTTAATAAACCAAAACCATATATTTATCCTATATTGTTTCTTTAAAAATAAATCAAAAATGCTAAAAAAGAAAAAAAATTCTTTTGTTTTTGGATTTTTTTGAGTTTTTGGAAGAAAAAATGAAAAATTAATCCTGAAAAATAAAAAAGAAGATGAGTCTCCCCCCACACTTGATTTTGACTGTGTCAAGGAGAATGAAACTGCAGGTGTTTGCAAATGTACTGCAAATTTGTAAGGACTAGTGGGTTTGTCATTGAAATGTGCTGTGGTCGGTGAAGAGGATGGGTGGTTTGTGTGTTATAGCAGTCTGTTCAGTGTAGTGATTGGGGAAATTGAGGTTAGCAGAGATGGTGAAGGGGAGTGGCTACAGTGATCAGTGGAAATGACTGAAGTGCTATGGAAGCAGTTTATGGTTGTAATGTTGGAGGGAAGAAGTGGTTCTTATGGGGTTGGAAAGGTGTGGTGGGTGGAACAGAAGTGTGTTTGCAGTGGCTTTGGGCAAAGGAGATGTGTGAGTAGGTTGAATGAATGAAGAAGGAATTGTCTGTATGGTAGAAGGGGGTGTGCTGGTCGTTGTGGTGGTGACTGTACTGTGTAATGTAGAGGGGAGTTGAGCACTGTTGACTGGAGTGAAGTGTTGAAGCAAGATGGTGGTTGCAAGAAGGTGGGGTAGCTGCCGTCTGCACTGGTATGTGCACAGATGTGCACAATAGAGGAACAGAGAGGAGAAATACACAAGAAAAGGAATAAAAAACAAGAAAAACACGGAGAGGAGAAAATCTGTAAACAAATGAAATATGTAAATGAGGAAGAAATAAAATATTTCTGTTTTTGTTTTGAAATTTTGTATTTTTTTAATAGAAGTAGAAATGCAAAATGAAAAACTACAAACACACAAACAAATACAAGCACAAGTCAAACACACACAACAAATTTTTTTTTAATTTTAAAATGCACTCAACACACAAAACAAACACACAATATAATCAAAAGAAAATAATTCAAAGAATAGAAAATGAAATCAAAAAATTCCATGGCAACGGCGCCAAAAACTTGTTTGGACGACGAAAATTCTATCGGGTTAGAAAACCGTCGAACGAATTTAAATTAAAAATAACCGCAAGCGCACGGTGTACGAATGTAACATGTGACGAATACGGGTCGATCAACAGGGAATTGATGATTTAAATTTCCTACTCAATCAATTATACCAAAGTTGAGAGTGTGTTTAAGCTAGAAAATGAGAAAATGAACTAACTAACAAAAAGAAAAGAAATGCAAATATGAGAGTTAAATGACAATTTAGAGAATAAGTCCACTCTCTAGATCATGTAGTTCAACACATGAAATCATGATCTCTCTTTTATAGTCATTAGTGTTTTAAATGATGTGTTTATCATAAGTATGACATATTTGAGCTATTAATTAGCCAACATAAGTCATCAACCTATAACACGCCCTTAAAACACTTACTAACTTCCATGAAACTTGACAAAGAAAATGAAAATGAAACCTATTTTAAGTATGGCCTATTAAATATTGATTAGAAACATAGACCATCAAATTTTAATTTCAAATCACTTTCTTGTGCCATAATCATATATTGATGAAGAGACATTTGTGTTAGTGATTGTTTAAGCATAGCCTATTTGGTTTCAGCAATATAGACTATCAAATTCAACACAAAAACAATAAATAAAAGACTTCATTGATCATCATTAGACACAAAAAGAGAGCATGAATTAACAAAATGTTGAAGCTAAATTAATTAGAGAGCTTCATTACCCCAAAATTGAAGGGGTTTAGCTTCTCATATTTGTCATTTTATTAACAAATGTAGCTAACAACATGAAAGCACAATGAAGAGGAAAAAGAGAGCAAAATGAAAAGATAAGCTAATTAACTTGCATAAAAGAAAAGAGATCTAAACTACAACATAAAAAAGAGGCATGTAAAAAGAAAGAGCATGTATTAATAACATAAAAAAAGGAAAATTACATGAAAATAGAAATGGCTAAGTTGCAATGAAAAGAGAAAGAGAGCTTTCTTTTATTTGATCTAAACTAATGAAGAGGAAGAGGAAGAGGAAGAGAGGAGGCCTAAGAAAGACTAAGAGAAGGTATGAGGATACATGAAACATATTGGTATTTATACATGTATGAAAACGTAATTCACTTTTTAGGGAATGCCCAAAATGCCTCTTAGGAAGTGTGGAGGCCAAGTAACCATTAACATGTCTTATTCCCCCATTAAGTGTACATGAAACAATTAACTCCATAAGCATGTGCATTAGCCTTTAATTTGTACATTAAGGTAGGTGGGTATGTGGGGTCCTCCATGATCTTCACTTTGAATTATTTCCATCTTCATTCCATTATATTCTTTGTTCATGCATGTGTCTTCATAAAACCACTCCTATTTGAGATAAAATTCCTACAGAGATATATATAAATTTCTAATTAATTTTTCTGAAAGAAATATATGCACACAAATGATCGTTTTGCCCCTATATGAAGACGGATATGTGACAATTTGGAATTAATATGGATTTTGGTTAAAACAAGTTAAAATACCCAATATGATCATTTATTTAATTTAAGTAGATTAAATATGGTGGTAAAAATATGCACATTTACGTGCACGTCACACACACACACACACATATATATATGTTTAATAAAAATATATGTACAAATTAGTCTACTGTAATGATAACAAAAAATTGAATTAAATAATATACTCAGATTAGGATTTATTTTAAAAAGGTAATAAATTTTTAGAAATAAATTTGGAAATCCATAACTTATTTTAAAAAATGGAAAATATAAAAGGAAAATAAATATACAAATATCCATTTTAAATTACTACTTATTTTTCAAATATTGGATTTAGTGACTAATTTGTTTTATTAATTTATTTATTTTATTTTAGTTACTAAAAGATATTTAAAATAATGAATTACGGTGAATAATTAGTTTAATTAACTTATTTAATTTTTTTACCCAAGATTATTTAAAAAGAATATTTAGTTTTAAATTTAATTTTTAATTACATAAATTTGCGAAAAGGGAATTTGTTTAAAATGAAAAGTATAAGTTTAAATCAAATCACGGGTTAACTAAATTATCCAATAAGAATTTACTTGTTAAATTTGTTCGAATATTTATAAAGTTATAAAATTGTTTATACAAGGTCGAAATTGCAAAGAAAACTAACCGGATTGAAAATGGATTGCATGCAAAGCAAAGGTGAGATCTTCTCACTCAATCGGATACCCGATTTAATTTAAATAGTTAATTTAAATTATTGGTTGTTTGCTTGGATGATGATTGTTGTCAGTTGTATTGAATTAGACCCTAGGCGCCGCACAATAGCGGATGATATTGTATTAAGCCCGTATACCGCGATATTCCACCTTGAAGTGGAATTGGTATTATATATGTATTTGGAGTGATCGATTTCCCGCATTAATTAGCAAATGAGATCCTATGCACCGCATAATAGCGGATGATATTATATTGATCCCATATACCGCGTTATTCCACCTCGAAGTGCAATTGGTTTTTAATTGTTGTGCTAACGTTTGTGGATGCAGGGAAACAGGTTGGAAGGATCCAATTGGATTTCTCAAATATTTGAATTTGTTTCAATATTGTGTGTTGATTATCTATAATCTATGTGTGATTATATTTGTGATTGAAACCGTTGAAGGCTATAATTTAGCTGAATATATTTTTGGTATCGTTGGATACCGAAAATAAATAAAATTGAATTTATGAAATTCAAGTTAAAAGTTTATAGTAAAATTTATTTTTAAGAATTGGATAAATTTAAAAGAAGGAATTTTAAAAGGATAAAGTTCTATTTTTAATCCTATTGAATAAAATTCCAAAATGTGGAAAAGGCTTAATAAATGGATTTTGGGTAAAATTATTCAAAGGTTGAAGAATTTATTTAAAATACAGATTTTAAATAGTTTGGAAATAAATAAAGGAATTTAATTTAAAAGAAAATAATTTGGAAATCAATTTGGAATTTGATTCGGTGTTTGAAATTTAACCTTTGGGAAACCGATTTGAAATTGATTTGGTGTTTAAAAATAAATTTTAGGAAATCAATTCTGAAATCGATTTGGTGTTTGAAATAAATGTTTGGAAAATCAATTTGGGATTTGATTTGGTATTTGAAATAAATTTGGGAATCAATTTTAAAATTGATTTGGTGTTGAAAGTGAATATTTGGAAATCGATTTGAGAATCGTATATCAGTGGATGTTTGAAAATTAAAATTCACAATGGGAATTTTATAAAAAGAAAGGGGAATTTGTTTTAAAAATAAATATCGTTTTATTTTTAGAACTTTTTAAGGAATTTACGGATTTGGAACGTAAATTTAAAATAAATCAAGAAAGATTTATAAATTGATTTGAATGAACCATAATGGAAGATGTACTTTCCCTGGAGAGCCGAGTATGTTTTCAATATAGTTTATAAATATAACATGAAGTTGTAAAGATGGTTTCAAGGAAAGAATATATTTGGAGAAATTATTTATTTAGGTTATTTTTAAAATCTTTAAAGTAAAGTCTTATTTGAATTTATTATTAAAGTGATTATTTAAAGTTCTAATTGATATTTGTTTTAGTAAATGTCTATTAAAATAGTTATACCCTATCTACTAATTTTATTTTAAAATTAGTTTGGACTTGAATTTTTATATGAGATATTAATATAATATTTTCATAACTAATATTAAGGTAAGTGTTTTAAAAGTTTGAACTTGAATTTTTATATGAGATATTAGTAAAGACTTATTTTAATTTATTTAGTAGGATTTTTTTATTTTGTTTAAATCAACTATTTTGTTTTTTCCCAATTTACCCTTTTAAATTCCTCCATCTTTACTATAAATTTCCTTCTTTAAATTTTTTACTTTCTATTTCCCTTTTAAAAATTCGATATTTATATTTTTAAAATGCCACAATATATCCAACAATATATTAACATCAAATAAAATAATTTTCCAACATGAAATTATTCAACATTTCGTATAACTGAATATGAAAAATAAATTCAATATTTTTAAGGAATCCAGTTGGATCCCTTCAACCTGTTTTCCTGCATTCACAGATGTTAGCACAATGTAGAAACACCAATCCAGCTTTAAGGTGGGATACCACGGTATAAAAGGGTCATCCGCTATTGTGCAGGACACATAGGGTCTCGTCTGCTATATAATGCGGGAATATCTAACACTCCAATATATATACTACTATATATACTATCACATCCAGACTAATAATAAATTATCAATTCAAGTAATCAATCAATAATTCAAATTTTAACTATTTAAATTCACTAGCAATCCAATTTGAGTGTGATTAACTCACCTTTGATTTTTGTTTTGCAACCCGACCCAAACTGGCTACTTCCTTCACGATTTTGGACCATATACAAACATTGTATGGTTTATTAATATTTGAACTAATCAAAAAATCATTTAACTTTTTCTTAACTCAATAATTAATTTAAACAATTTTCCTAAGATAAATAATTTCTAGTAACTATAATAAGTGAATACGTTAATCAGACGAATTAATCCCCAAAATACGTTATTTTAAAATAATCTAGTAAATTAAAAATGTGTAAATGTATGTTTATTCTATTTTTCTTTGAAACTACATATACTTAGAAACTTAATTTATACTGATTCAAAAACCTAATTTTTATATAAACTTTCCAACATTTGAGATTCCTATATATGTATATTCCAAATCTCTCTGTATATAATTTTTTCTCTATCTACATATAATTAAGACAGGCCTATATATACATATATCTACATTTAGATTGTACTTTTCTTTACTGTAAACATATACATACATACATATATATATATATATATATATATATATATAAACGTTTAAATTGAAACTATAAATTGATATATGCCTTATTGTAAAATAATATACCTTGTTATTTTACATACATACACACATACATATACATATATATATATATATATATATGTATGTATGTATGTATATATATAGTCGATTTTAATTTAAAACAAAACTGTTTTAAACCTTTATGTCAATTTCTGACAAGTGAAATAATAATCAATTAATTAAATTTAAAGATTTAAAAGTGAGTTACATTGAATATAAAAATGTTTTAAAAATTAAATTGCCTAATTCGCATAGGAAAACGAATCATCGAGCTTCTGCCCTAACCGCTCATGCCTGAGTTTTTCTCTAGCCATCCAATGCCAACTCGAACCTGTCACGAAGCCGCGGCGCTCGCCATCCCTACTGGCCACAACCCGCGATGCTCCCTTCGAGTTCGCGCAACCCTACGATCGATCACGAACACTTCCTCCACAATTGCACGCGGTTGTTCTCAAACCCACCCAAACATCGCACGCGCCTCAGAGCTCATGAACCCTAGCTTCACACGCCGCCGAGTATCTGCCCCCCCAAGCTCATCGCCGCTTCGCCAAAATCATGCTCATGACCTCCAACCCGAATGTCCACTCAAGTCCCCCTTCGAACGATAGGTTCAAAATCGGATTCGAATATCGACTCGAGGAAATTCGATTCGAGTATCGACTCAGATGCGAACTGTGATATTTTGAAAATTATAAATATATTTCATCCCCCCTTCAATCCATAAAATTACTTTAAACCTGCCTCTAATACCAACTGTGATGGCTCGCAAATCCATACCCCTTTGAGCTGACAATATTCCACATCAACTCAACTCAAAGTGGAACAGAAATACAAGTCTTTAGGTTTAAAGAAGAAGGAGGTAGAATAGGAAGATAAAAACAACATCAAAATCTCACAACCGTAGCAGAACAAAATAAAATATATAATAACAGATTTTAAATAAAAAGAAATTTGTACTGTTATACACTTACAACGATCAAAGTACATTTAGCAACAGACAATCTGGACAATTTAATAGCTTGTCCTTACACAGCGGGATAATAATCAAATACGGATGTACACTCTGCCATCTAGCTCGTCTCTTTTAGCTCCTTAGCTTTTTAACCTGAATCTATACAACTCGGTCTGACCCGAGCATTATAATAAAACAACACCCGAGTCAGTCTGGAAAACCAGCGTGAGAAAACACACTCAATTGGATTATTAAATTTTTAAAATCCTTTGAAACAAAGGTATCTTGTAAGATCACACCACTAATAAATATGTCGGGCTTTTACCTTACGATAACCAAAACATTTTTATCAAACTCGTCTAGCTAAAATGCTTGCATCTCACGTTCCGGCAATAGTTGGGCACAATCAAAACCGTACGGGCTCTTATTGGAGATTGGATTCCATACAATGGCATGGCTACTGGGGTACCGCCCTTCACAGTACTTGGTCTAGATCAGAGTACCGAGGACCACTCTCGATCCCCTGTAACACAAGGCCGGGGCTACCTCTTACTGGATAGTCTGAATAAGATCACCCAACAGTTGGAGCTAACAACCGCCCACACAGTCGAAAAAAGAGACATCTAGAAGGGGAAATCTTACCCTAATTGAGTGCTAGCCACTTAGCCTTACTACACTTCCATGTTTTATCCATTCCCGGTTGTTGAGGATTGTGGCTATCCGTTACCTTTTTAGCACACATTCACCTAGAATGCTCACCGTCCTCCTGACGATGTTTTGATAGAATTCGTCCATACAAGTTGCCCTAGGTCTGGACAAACCGAATAACCATCTTCATCATCTTCACGGTCTTCTGATGTAGCTCAGGCCAAAGAAGGAGGGATAAGTCGTACACGACTTAAGGAGGAAGGCTTAGACCGTTCACGGGTTAAAAAAAGGTCGGCCACGACCTAACAGGTCACATGGGAAGGAGTTACGACTTAGCAAAGGCTTAAGTCGTTCGTGCTTTCTAAGTCGTATACGACTTATAGCTATAGGAGCTAAGGATTCATGTGAGCGGGAGATACGAGCTAACGACACAATTATAAGTCGACCATGACTTATCATGAAGCAAAGGAAAGTTCAAATAATTAAAGGCCTTAAGTCGGAAGCGGTCACGACCTAGTTAAGTCATTTGAAGAGTTATGCCGTAAGTCGTTTGAAGAATATGCCGCAAGAAACTTGAGTCGCTGTGTTGAACTTAAGTCGTGAGTCGTGTGGTCTGTAGGAGATGAGTCGTTCACGACCTATGTTGACTATGTTGAGCCACTGTGTCGTATATTCGTGTGTTTCCTTAAGTCGTTCAAGTGTTGAGTCGGCCGAAGGCTGTTGTGATGTAATTGCTTTGAGTCGTGTATGTATGTGATGTGTTAGGTCGCGTACGACCTAAGGATGAGTCGTGAGTAGTGGGAAACTAGATCGGCCACGACTTACGGGTCTAGTTCAAAAATGCTATAAATAGGGAGTGTGTTGTAACTTTTTGGTAGTTGATTGTCGAATAAAATTTTGTTTGATTGCTGTGTGCTTTCATCTAAATTGTTAGTTGAGTGTGATCTCCTATCTCCACTTTCGGTTAATCGAGTGCGCTCGATTCAACGATTGTTGAAGCCAATTCACGGTATCAAGTGCGCTTGATCAACGTTTGAAGAATTGTAGATCTTCTTCCAAGGTATCGTGCGCGATCAACGTGTCGAAGATAGCTAGAATTCGGTAACTTTGTGATCAACGAATTTGGGCATTTCAGTATCTTCAATCCACCGTTTTCTACTTTCATCGATCTATATCGATTTGTTATTATCCGCTGCGTCAGTTTGGTATCGGAGCCAGACTTAGCCAATCATAGCTAAGCCGAGTCTTGGAACCAAGAAGTTTGAAGTTGAAGTTGGTGTTCATCGTGTTCATCTTGAAGTTGCAACAAATTAGAAGCTTTCGATCCATTTCATTTTGAATCAAAGTTCGGAAAGTGTTTGAATTTTTGAAGAAGAGTTTGAGGTGTTTGAGTGAAGGCCGAGCATAAGTTTGTGTTAATTTGGATCGTGCATCACTTTGGTATCATTTGTTGAAGGTAAGCCGTGTATACTTGTGAGAAGTAGCCGAGCCTTGGTGAAGTTTGTTTTGAAGTTTGAAGCCGTGCTTTGTTTGTTTGTGGGGTTTTGGAAAGTTGTGAAGTTTGAATATTGTGTGGAATCAATCATGCCGCCG
Source organism: Allium cepa (assembly GCA_030765085.1). Lineage (NCBI taxonomy): Eukaryota > Viridiplantae > Streptophyta > Magnoliopsida > Asparagales > Amaryllidaceae > Allium > Allium cepa. The sequence goes on along the minus strand of CM060945.1, from coordinate 599,734,123 downwards.
AGAAGAGCTAATCGTCAACAGAATGTTGAAGCGTTGTATAGAAGAGAAGAAGCCGAGCAAATGGAACAACGCATTAATGAGAAATTTGATGAAGGCATTGGAGAGTTAGAGAAGTTGATGAATGATTTGAATCAAAATCAAAGGAGGAGATCACCAGTCTCGAACCATGGAGGAAACAGAGTTTCACCATCGGTTACGGAAGCGAGAAGGGTATCACCGCAATCTTTTAGAGAAAGAAGAGAAACACCAATTTCATTGAGAAGAGATCACCATGAATATATACATGAAGAGAGAAGAACTCCGCGTGAGTTTGAAGAGGATCCATATCGAGATGAAGAGAGATATAGTAGAAGAGACATGCGTGATCGAAGGGAAATTGATGGTCGAGATCGATATAGACATACATTTGATTTTAATGAAGAGGGTGATAGAGCTAGCATTCATTATCGAGATCAAGACCAAGTAAGAAATGTATATCGGGATGTTGAAGATGATCGACGATGGGAATCGGGTATGAAGATGGAAATTCCAGAATTCAAAGGTGGAATGGTAGCAGAGGAGTTTCTTGATTGGTTGTCTAATGTTGAAGAAATTTTTGACCTTAAAGAAGTTCCTGAGAATCAAAGAGTTAAGTTGGTTGCTACTCGTTTGAGAGGTAGAGCTATGGCATGGTGGCAGCAGACTAAACTTACACGGGAGAGAATGGGGAAGTCGAAGATTAAATCATGGGAGAAGATGAAGAAACTAATGAAAGCTACATTTTTTCCTTACAATTATCAATCACTCGTGTATCAAAGATTGCAAAATCTGAGGCAAGGGACGAAGACTGTTAATGATTATGCTGACGAATTTTATCAAATGATTGCTCGAAATGACATTATGGAGACAGAGGAACAATTGACTGCTAGGTTTGTTGGAGGGTTGAGGATGCAGATTCAGGATATGGTGAATATGTTTGATCCTAGATCTGTAGCAGAAGCACATCAGAAAGCGTTGGCTTGGGAGAAGCAGGGAAGACGTGGAGGTGGTGTGTTTACAAGTTCCAATATTTCGAACAAAGGTGCTAGTGGGAGTTCCAATGTTTCTAAATCTGTCAGTAAACCAGTTGTGAATGAAGTTGCGAAGGCGAAGGTCAACAACAGTTTCAAATGTTATAATTTCCAGGAAGTGGGTCACAAGAGTAATGAATGTCCGAAGCCGAAGAAACGAACCATGATTGCTGAAGTTGAAGGTGAGGATGTTGGGGAAGATTATTCTAGTCCAGTTGAGGAGGATGAACAGGATGTTGCGTCAGGCGATGAAGGATGTAATCTAATGACGAGGAGGTCTTGTTTAATACCGAAACAAGAAGAAGAGGCTAGTTTGTTGAGGAGTAACATCTTTCAGTCAACGTGCACTATTCTGGGGAAAGTTTGCAAATTTGTGATTGACGCAGGAAGTTGTGACAATATTATTTCTACCGAAGCAGTGAGAAAGTTGAAGCTGAAAACAGAGAAGCATCCAAATCCTTACAAGTTAGCGTGGCTGAGAAAAGGAGGAGAGGTGAAGGTGGATAGGCGAGTTCGAGTTCCATTTTCTATTGGGAAGAAGTATAAAGACGAGATTTGGTGTGATGTTGTGGAAATGGATGTTTGTCACTTACTTTTGAGAAGACCATGGCAGTATGATTGAGCAGTGCAACATGATGGTCGAACCAATAACTACAGCTTTATGTTTGAAGGTGTTAAGATCATTTTGGTTCCAAAGAAGAGACAACAAGAAGAGAGCAAGTCAGAGGAAATTGAGGAGCTGAAGACTTTATTGACTTTGAAGGAATTTATTGAAGAAGTAGAAGAAAGTCAAGAGGTATTTTTCTTGATTGGACATGAAGCCACTGAATCTGTAGAACTTCCAGAGGAAGTAAAACCGGTATTGGAAGAATTCAGAGATGTGTTTCCTGAAGAATTACCAATGGAGTTACCACCGTTGAGGGATATTCAATATCAGATTGATCTTGTGCCAGGAGCAGTATTACCACACAGGCCACATTATAGGATGAGTCCTAAGGAGCGTGAGGAACTGAGGAGACAGGTGGAGGAGCTGTTAGAACATTGGCGTGTTCAGGAGAGCTTGAGTCCTTATGCAGTACCAGCCTTATTGGTGCCAAAGAAGGATGGTTCGTGGAGAATGTGTACGGATAGTCGGGCTTTGAACAACATCACTGTGAGATACAGGTTTCCTATGCCAAGGTTTGATGATTTGATAGATCAGTTGAGAGGAGCTGTTGTGTTTTCAAAGATTGACTTGAAGAGTGGATACCATCAAATTCGTATTAGACTGGGTGATGAGTGGAAGACTGCTTTCAAAACCAGGGAAGGTTTATACAAATGGTTGGTTATGCCGTTTGGTTTATCGAATGCACCGGGTACTTTTATGAGAGTGATGAACCAGATTTTCAGACCATACATTGGAAAATTCGTGGTTGTTTACTTTGATGATATTTTGATCTACAGTGGGAGTAAGGAAAGACATGTCCAGCATTTGTGTGAAGTACTGTTAATTCTACGACAGGAGAAATTTTATGCTGCAATAAAAAAGTGCGTGTTTATGACGGACAGTGTTTTGTTTCTGGGATATGTTCTATCAAAGGAAGGAATTCGAGTGGATGAAAGTAAAGTAGAAGCTGTCAGGAGTTGGCCACAGCCAAAGACGATTACTGAAGTGAGGAGTTTTCATGGATTGGTATCTTTCTATCGAAGATTCATTCCATATTTTAGTAGTGTGATGACACCTATAACCGATTGCATGAAGGGAAAGAAGTTTGAGTGGTCAGAGGAAGCAGGGGTTGCTTTTGAGAGGATCAAGACTATATTGACGACAACACCAATTCTATTTTTACCGGATTTTCAGTTGTTGTTTGAATTACACACTGATGCATCGAAGGTTGGGGTTGGTGGAGTTTTGAGTCAGAAAGAAAGACCGGTTGCTTATTTCAGTGAGAAGTTATCTGGAGCTAAGTTGAGATATAGCACTTATGATGTTGAGTTTTACGCAATTGTTCAAGCAGTGAAGCACTGGAGACATTATCTGTTTCAGAAGGAGTTTGTTCTTTATACGGATCATGAAGCTTTGAAGCATTTGTAAGGGCATGACAAAATTTCAACTAGGCACGCTTCATGGGTCGCGTATCTACAGCAATTTACGTTTGTTGTGAAACATAAATCGGGAATTACGAATCGTGTAGCAGATGCATTGAGTAGAAGGAATCACTTGTTGACTACAATGAAGGTTGAGGTGACAGGGTTTGAATTGTTGCCGGAACTGATTGAAGAAGATCCTTACTTTATGAACTTTGTTGAAAAGGTCAAGGAGGGGAATGCTAATGAGTTTGTATTGGTGGATGGTTTTCTGTTTAAAGGAAATCGTTTATGCGTACCGGATTGTAGTTTGAGAATGAAGATTATAAAGGAGCTACATGAAGAAGGCCATGTGGGTAGAGATCGAACATTGCAGTCGATCTCTCAATCATATTATTGGCCGTCGATGAGAAGGGAAGTTGAAAAGTTTGTGCGTAGATGTCATGTTTGTCAGGTTTTGAAAGGGACAGCAACAAATGCGGGATTGTATATGCCATTACCTGTTCCTACAAAACCTTGGGTAGACATTAGCATGGATTTTGTGTTGGGTTTGCCAAGAACACAAAGGGGGAATGACTCTATATATGTTGTGGTAGATCGTTTTTCAAAGATTGTACATTTTGTTGCTTGTAAGAAGACGGCGGATGCTGTTCATATGGCACAGTTGTTCTTTAAAGAGATCTATTGTTTACATGGGTCACCAGAATCTATTGTTTCAGATAGAGATACTCGTTTTCTGAGTCATTTTTGGCTAAGATTGTGGAAGATGGTGGGAACAAAGTTGAACTTTAGTAGCGCTTATCATCCGCAAACAGATGGACAGACAGAAGTTGTCAACAGATCATTGGGAAATTTGTTGCGATGTCTTGTAAAGGACAATCTGAAGAGTTGGGACGTGAAGTTATGCCAGGCAGAGTTTGCACATAATCATGCAGTGAATCGTACTACGGGTTTCAGTCCATTTCAGATTGTATATTCAAATCTGCCCAGGGGACCGTTGGACTCAACGGTAGTACCACAACCGAAGGGGACGGTTAAACGAGCTGTAGATTTTGTTGATGGGTTGACTGAATGTCATAAAATCATTGAGGAGCGATTGGAGAAAGCAAATGAGAAGTATAAAAGGTCCGCAGATCTGAAGCGAAGAAGTGTTGAGTTTAATGAAGGAGATATGGTGTATGCTGTGATAACCAAGGATCGTTTTCCAGTGGGCGCTTATAACAAGTTGAAAGCCAGAAAAATTGGTCCTGTAGAAATTGTGAAACGGATTAATGAAAATGCTTATAAGTTGAAGCTGCCGAAGGATGTGTACACTTTTGACGTGTTCAATGTTAAGCACCTTGTACCATATTATGGAGATGAACAATCTGATGTGGAAGAATTTACAAATTCGAGGACGAATTTCTCTCAACCAGGGGAGGATGATGCAGCTCAGGCCAGAGAAGGAGGGATAAGTCGTACACGACTTAAGGAGGAAGGCTTAGACCGTTCACGGGTTAAAAAAAGGTCGGCCACGACCTAGCAGGTCACATGGGAAGGAGTTACGACTTAGTAAAGGCTTAAGTCGTTCGTGCTTTCTAAGTCGTATACGACTTATAGCTATAGGATCTAAGGAGTCATGTGAGGGGGAGATACGAGCTAACGACACAATTATAATTCGACCACGACTTATCATGAAGCAGAGGAAAGTTCAAATAATTAAAGGCCTTAAGTCGGAAGCGGTCACGACCTAGTTAAGTCGTTTGAAGAGTTATGCCGTAAGTCGTTTGAAGAATATGCCGCAAGAAACTTGAGTCGCTGTGTTGAACTTAAGTCGTGAGTCGTGTGGTCTGTAAGAGATGAGTCGTTCACTACCTATGTTGACTATGTTGAGCCGCTGTGTCGTATATTCGTGTCTTTCCTTAAGTCGTTCAAGTGTTGAGTCGGCCGAAGGCTGTTGTGATGTAATTGCTTTGAGTCGTGTATGTATGTGATGTGTTAGGTCGCGTACGACCTAAGGATGAGTCATGACTAGTGGGAAACTAGGTCGGCCACGACTTAAGGGTCTGGGTCAAAAATGCTATAAATAGGGAGTGTGTTGTAACTTTTTGGTAGTTGACTGTTGAATAAAATTTTGTTTGATTGCTGTGTGCTTTCATCTAAATTGGTAGTTGAGTGTGATCTCCTATCTCCACTTTCGGTTAATCAAGTGCGCTCGATTCAACGATTGTTGAAGCCAATTCACGGTATCAAGTGCGCTTGATCAACGTTTGAAGAATTGTAGATCTTCTTTCACGGTATCGTGCGCGATCAATGTGTCGAAGATAGCTAAAATTCGGTATCTTTGTGATCAACGAATTTGGGCATTTCTGTATCTTCAATCCACCGTTTGCTACTTTCATCGATCTATATCGATTTGTTATTATCCGCTGCTTCATCTTCATTCATAAACGTTTCAAACCGGATCAATGTGGTTTTCGGGTATTTAAACCTGATCCCAGTCTCTTCAAAACAAGCATTGCATTGGCCAATATTGATAGTCGGTTATTTAACAACCAAATAACATTCACAAGCAACCATTGGGCCTTAAATAATTTTTCAAATTATTTATTTCAAAAATATCTTCAAAAGGTATTATTTCCATATTTCAACACTTTGAAAAATAGTTTTCAAACTCCTTTTATTCACGCGGAATAAATTTAAATCTTTGCCCGTACTTAGAATATTTTATCCACTTCATGGCTACTTAGCACTTGGAAAATATTCCTTTATCTCCTATTTCTTTTCCTAAACCATTTACAATTTTATTTGTAAATTTTCCGAACTTGTTTCACATGAATTTTATAAATCCCAGAACTCCTTAATTGATTTCCTTTCATATTTCCAAAACCATTTAGCTTATTAAAAATTCGGGTTTCACTCCTACTTTCCTTGTGAATTTTATTTTACCTTCGAAATTCACTTACCCTATACTTGGAATTTTATTCAAGTTTCCATAAACCCACCATAAGATCTTCCATGAAAATTTTATTTAATTAAATAAACTCGCTTCCCATTTCAAGAGGATTTACAATTTAAAATTAAAACATTTAAAAACATATATAATTATAAAATAAGAATAATAGGTTTTATTTTTTTAAATATGGTTTATTTTGCAAACTTCGAAATATTCTAAATCCAACAATAATTTATAAAAAAATTATATAGTATAGTAATTTATTTAAAACAATTTCGACTACTCAACAAAAGTCTATTTTTTTTAGGAAACCCAATATTCACCAATTCAATTTATAAATTCCTCTTGATTTCTATTTCGTCGACCATAAACTCCATTCTTACATTTTAAATATTTTCATTTATTTCTTTAAAACAATTCTCATAACATTATATAAGTCGCACCTTCAACTTATATTCTACATATCCATTGATATCATCTTATTTTATTTATAAATCCTGTTTATAAATTCTATAAACTCCCCTGAGTTTTCCATTTATTTATAAAACCAATACTTTATTTATAATTCCATTTTAACATTTTAGCCTTCGGTAAATTTCCATTTTATTTCAAATCTATTTATCGATTCCAATATCTCATCTAGCCCTTAATAAATAATTTTACTTCAAGTCCTTACTTAAATAATTTACAAATGGTTAATTAATACCAAGTTAGTCTATATATTATTTTACTCTTCTTAATTCCCTTTTAATAAATCAGTTTTCAAAATAAACAATTGCTTTCAAATTTCCGCTTTTAAATTCCTTCACTTAATGATTATGGTAGTTAAAAGTATCCAAATCAAATTCCCATGCCATTTAACATTTAACAATTCAATTCACACAATCCATATCAATTATCTATCACATCATATATCAATATATATATATATATATATATAAACAATAAATAATTTTGAGGAATCCTGTTCGATCCCTCCAACCTGTTTTCCCTACGGCCCCCGATGTTAGCCAAAAAATAAAATACCAATCCTACTACAAGGGAAATATCGTGGTATAAAGGGTCATCCGCTCTTATGCAGGGCGCGTAGGGTCTCATCCGCTATAAAATGCGAGCATATCAATCACTCCAATACTAATATATATACTACTATATATATAACATTCAACATACAATAAATATTTAATTCAACCAAGCATCCAATGATTTAAATTTACTTTTAAATTTAAGTATAGAAATCCAAATAAGTGAGAAGATCTCACCTTTATTTTTTGCTTGCAGTCCACTTCAATCTCGACTTGGTTTCATGGTTTTTCGACCTTGTATAAACAATATACGGTTTATTAATATTCGAGATAATCAACTAGTTTATTTCCTTTTAAATAAATTTAATTAGTTAACCATTTAATCCTAACTAAATAAATTTCCCTTTTAAAGAATCTTTTAGTAACTAAAATAAATTAGCTAGGTTAATTGAACAAATTTATCATCGCTCCATTATTTAAAATAAACTTAGCAAATTAAAATATTCTATATTGGTTTAAAAATCAATTTTTTTTATATAAACTCTTACACTTTTCTAAAATCTTATATATATACTGTTTCCTATATATATTTATTAAATTATAATAAAAATTTCTTTCTAACCTATATATATATATATATATATATATTTAAAATAGAATCCTTATTGTTTTTATTTTCTTCTAACCTATATGTATATTTTCTTCATTCTGTAAATGTCAAAACAGTAATTTCGTTTGATGTAAATTTTATTTCCTAATGTATATATGCATGTTGAATTTTTTTAAAACCTAATACCTCACAGACACATCCTTTTTTCGCTTTTCTGTTTTTTTCCAACTAATGTATACATACATTTATAAATATATTAAATTAAAAAAATCCTATACCTTACTGCCTTTGATCGAAACGAAACCCTAGCTGCCGATGACATCACGAACCCAACCAAACGTCGATGGAACCTAACCTCGAGATCCACCCACTTCGAAAAAATATTGTGTCGGCTTCTCGTGTTCAAAATGTTCAAAATATTGTGTTGACTTGTCGTGTTCAAATAACCGATATTTTTAGCCATTCGCATCCACACATGCCGGACATGAATAGCTCAAAATACCGCATTGTAAATAAATTTGGAGCAAATGAAATACAATCACAGAATTACAGGCGTAGAAATATCAGAATAACTCGCAGCGCAAATTAAAATACCATAGTAGTTCATGAAGCTACTATAACAAACTCTCAAAACCTAATATGTAATATCATTCTGTAAAACATATACAATAGAATCTCAAATACATAGCAGTTTGTAAATACCAAAGCTGAAATAGAGAAACAAAAACTGAAAGGGAACAAATACTTGACAAGCAGAATCTCCAGCGATTCCTAGCTCCAGGAAAGAAATCCAAAGCTAAACTGTAAATACTCAGGCTGACCCGAGCGTAAAGTAAAACAAAAAACACTCGAATCAGGACATATATACTTATATAATGTAAACCAACTCAAGTAAACTGTAGTAGAAATGCACAATAATTTAAAGGATGTTTGTGATCGCCCATCCTTTAAGAATCAGTTAAACTATAAATTAAATACATCCCATGCTTAAAATTTCAAATTGGTATTTTACACTTCGAAATCAAATATCATTTCAAAATTCAATATCATTCAAATCCATTCCAAAATATCAAAATATCGTATCTTCCAAACCACATTCATTTATTTAAAATACCATTTTAACACACATTTCAAAATAGTTTATATTTGAAAACAAATTACTTCATTTTAAATCATAGAAATGAAGTTATTATATTTAATAATTAAATTATTAAATTCCAAAATTTTAATCTTCCAAAATTCATTTATTCACTTAAATTTATTAAAACAATGAAAATTCAACTTTCACAGCATTTAGAAAAATGCTACGGAAAGTTACTTTTAAAACAATTCAATTTAACAAAAGACAGCATTAAAAAATGCTATAATAGATTTACATTAATTCAAATAAAACCTTCTTTTAATTCAATAAGTGCTGTAATAGACTTTGATTCAATTTAGCCCTTTAGTTCATTTATATTAACTACAGCATTTACAAATGCTGTAATATCCTTTACTTTAGAAATAATAGCATTTCAAAATGCTGTTAATTAAAGTCCAAATATTCACTACACTTTCACAACCCATTAAAAAAATTTTAAACCATTTCAAACTTATAAAATCATATATTTTTCACTTTTATAACCATCATTTAATTTTCCTTAAATTCATGATTTTCTAAAGTTAAATTTATATTCAAAAATCAATATCTAATAATAATTCACTTATTAAATTCCAAAGTTCGATTTCAATTCATATATTTAAATTTTTAACTTAACACTTAAGTTTAAATTTCAAAATATAACTTATTTTCCATTTTATTTACTTGACTTCAAAATTCGCTTTTAAACAAAATTCAAAAATTTCCAATTTAAGTTATATTTCAAAATTCAACTCAATATTCATTTATTTCACATTTTAACTTATTCAAAATCCATTACTATGTTTCAAAATCATTTTAAATTCATTTAATTTAGAATATCATAAGTTTATCATATTTCATATTTAATTTAAATTCCATTTACAATTAAATCAAAATTTCCAAAATAACTTATATTTCAAATTTCCACTTTATCAACAATTTATTTCACTTATAAATTTTCATAAAATCAATAATACTTTACAAAAATCATTTTTAATTAAGTTTAAATCAAAATATTATAATATTTACATTTCTAAAATATTTTAAAATTTTTAGAAAAACATATTTTAACTACGGGTCTGTATGTCATTTCTACATTAGGAAAAGTGATACGGGTAATATATCATTTCAACCCGTAATTTACAAAGAAAACGCGGTTTTTATCATTTCGAACCTGCAGTCCCAAGTAAATGAAATAATTTGAAAATCATTCAGGCCTATCATTTCAGCCCATAACGATTTTTCCTTATTCTAAAGTCCGTTCGGGTATGTATCATTTCAACCCATAGTGATTCTAATCTAAAGGATACTTGCAGTGTGATAAACTGATATAAATAACAGAATAGCTTAATATAACAGTAACATATGATATAACATGTGTTTAAGCATCAGTGAACATCATATAATCATAGCATAGCTGATGTGATATGGTTATGCATTTCACAGATTCACAAGTGGTCAATTTATTAGTTATATAGGTACAAATTGTCTGGTGAGTATAACTCACTGGTTTAGGCTGGTGATGACAACAACGAATACACAAATGAAATCCACACAAGCACGACAACACGACACATATACGAGTGAGAGAGACAAAGGTCAATTCCTGTGAAACAAATCAAACAAAACAGTATAACAACCATAAGCTTACAAACCAAAACGATTAAACTATGCTAGAAAATAACTGCATAAATCAAAGGGGAAATGCTTTGCACTTGCTTCCAACCCTATTTCGGTTCGGCTTTAAGTGGAACACAGGTCTAAGTCCAACCCTATTTGTATTAGGTTATTAGTCTAGAAAATTTGAAAATAAACAGAATAAAATTTGGAAATATTTTATGGACTTGGAAAATATTTATAAATAAAGATAATAACATAAAATAAAAATGCATTCATAAAAATAAATAAATAAATAAATTTCAATTAAATATAATTTAAATGAAGAAAATAGCAGAAAAATCGAAACTAGCCTTTAAAAATAGGAAATAAATGCAATAAACTTTGGAAATTTTTTATCATCACTTTAAAAATATTTAAAATAAAATATATACCTAACATGTAAAATAACACATATTATAACATGATTTAAAAAATAAAAATATTATTTATGTAACTTAAAATAGACAATTTTATTAATTAAATCAATTTACACCCAATATTGTAAAAAGCCTAACTTTCCCAATATAAGTCGGATTTCAACGAAACGAAAAGCAGTATTCTTGAAATTAAATTTATTTCCATAATAAAAGATAAAATTCAAAAATTCAGATATTTAAATTTTAAATTTAAAAGTCAAAATTTGACCAGATTGACCAAAATTCCACCTTTCTGGAAATATCCTATTTATTAAGGTTTGAAATTATAATTCACACAAAATCAAAATATACTTTTAAAAATAAAATTTATTCATTTTAAAAAGTAAAATAAAGTTTTTATATCAACAATTCAATTTAAATAATTGAAATAAATAAATTGAAATAATCACAAAATACCGGGTTGTTACACTCTCACCCATTCAAATCTTTTCGTCCTCGAAAAGAATGAACAAGGAAAATAAGGAAAAGCAAGATAGACAATAAATAGTCCCTGGAAATAATTTCAGATTCGAAGCACGAATGCTCTTCTCCGTTTCCCAGGTAGAATGCCAACATCAGTACTTCACAGTACTCTGACCAGATTAACAGATTTCCTTCTAAGCTGCTTCGTATCTCTTTCGACAATAGGAAGTGGCTTCCTATCCATAGTCAGATTAGGCTCAATATCCCAAGCATCAAGAGCAGAAGGCTAAACAAAAGGGATAGGCCAAGAAGTTACCGGAGAAGATGTGAGACGTGGAATACATCATGCATTCCAGAATGTTTCTCGGCAAATCCAAACGATAAGCCAAAGAAACAACTCTTCCCATAATGCAGAAATAACCCTCGAAGCGGAAAAAGGTAGGGATAGCTAAAAGAAAAAAATAGGTTGAAAAAAAAGGATGGACCATTATTTTAAAACCATATACATTTCAATTTATAGTTTTACATTTACAACATTTTAAACATTTTATAATGTGAGAAATAGTCATTTGATTCAAATTTGTTTGTTCAAAGTAAACAAAATTTAAAACATTTTACATTATTTAGAAAAGTAAAATAAATGATCAAAATATCCTTTATACAATTCTTTATCAAAATACTTTTATAACTCTATGTCTTAACAAGTTTACTTTCGTTCCTGTAGACTCTGGCTATGCGTTGATCAGGCGCAAAGCAAGAATTCTCCAGGTACTTAGTAGACTTATTTCAACACCCGGTGAAAATACTGGAAAAAACTTTTTAAAAACAGATATGGAAAGTACAATCCAATCAAAATAACCAAACCGAAACATGTCGATCATGGATCGCGGATACACAATGGTAACGCTTGGATCCCCTAGGAGACATCCGTACCCGTTGGCCGACTACCACAGCCCTGCGATTACGCCATGAAGACTGGTAGTACCGCAGATGCACAATGGTTATTCCTGGATCCCCTAGGAAACATACGTACCCTTAGGCTCTTGCAGCCGCTGCAGATTATGCTACCAAGCGACCCAGTAGATCATTGATACACAATGGTTACGCCTGGGTCCCCCTGGAAACATCCGTACCAGTAGTCTCTCGCAACCCCTGTGAACTACGCTATGCAGTCGTGCTCGTAAGACCACGGAGAACGCCTTGGAATTTGATGGACACTTGAGTATCATATCCGGAAAACCCAAATCAGAGAGAGAATAATATCGATAGAATGAATCCACAGTGTGGCCACAAACCAGATATCAAGCAGAAGGCACTTTCCATATCTTTACTTCAAAAATATGTATCGTATAGTACCTTTCAAAATCACTTTCAAATGTCATACTTATATAAAGTCCATTATATATAAGATTTCATTTCAAATCGAATACTTTCCAAATCAATAGTAAATCAAATCATACTTACTAGACTTCGATTATATAAGATTTCTCTTTACAAATTGAGGATCCTTTCAAATCAACAGTTTTAAATCACTTCATACTTATACAAATCAAAATATATAAGCTCGATAACTCCCAAATCGAAGTATTTAAATAAACAAGGTTCTTAATTTCAAACCATTTCAATATCAATTCAGTTTCAAAATCATATATGATTTCACCAAATCATTTCTTCCTAGTTACATATATTTAGTTTCAAAGTTTCTTAAAACAATAGGTTTAGAAAATAATCCAAATTTCCAAATCAACAAAATTTATGTCAAACAAATTCATTTCCATTTCAGACATATATTCACTTTCAAAAATCATAATACTTTCAAAGTTATAAATCTTTCGAAACCAAAATACTTGAAATCATTACACTTTGAAAATCATAACCTTTCGCATACATTTGGAATCATAAAACATTCCTTTAATTCATTACATTTCACAAATTTATTCAATTAAACCTAAATCTAAAATTTCCAATTTTAGTTCAATCCAAACAAAACTAAACTTATATTCTTTATCAAATACCCTATATCTTTCAAAATTTCTTAGCTTTGAAAAGTTAACCTTGATTGGAAGTGCTCGAACCTTCAAAATAGTCAAAGAAATCATATTTTAAATCCAAGAGTTGGAAATCAGCAACAAATCAGTAAACCAATTCCAAAAGATAGGGTTATACCAAAACAAAATCTGAATCTCGAGGACTGAACACTGGCTTACTTTAAATCATTTGAAATACACACACACACACACACACACATCTTTCGAACATCAAAACATACTTCGAAATCTGCAATCAAAATTTGGTTTCACAAAATCACTCGCATAGCAAAGCGAATATGGTGGCCTCTTCCCACTCAGAAACTCGAAAATCAATGTCGATGATGCATGCATTCATCACCAAAATTATTTTCCAGTGACATAAGTGGGTTCTGGACTTTTATTTTCTCGAAAGTTCATTGAAATCTCTTTTGAAACGTTGGAATTCATTCGAATACATTTGAAACATTCTTATTCATAAAATATCTTTAAATCATATTATTATTATATATTTTCAAAAATCTAAAAACCGATTTCAAAACACCGAAGTTCGATTCCTCGAAATTCGAAAAAACACTTTAGTTATAAATCATTTTATATAATACAAATTCTTATAAATTTTCAAAATTTCAAATCCCTTTGAAATTTAAAATTTTCATTTTTAAAAGGTATGTAATCCTTGTTGAAAACATTTTACCTCTATATATAAAATGTGGTCACCCTTATCAAAATAATAATTTCGATGTAGCACAATTTCAAAATACAACCAAACGCAAATTTCCAAAGGATGATTCAAGGGTGGATTTCAAACAAACAGAGATTCAAATTAGAGGAACTCTAATCAAATGTAATTTTTGTTCGAAGATAAGCTCGAACGAAGATGAGATAATTCAATTACCAAATAGGAGATGATAAGCTTATATAAATCGTGGGCGACCTTAACCGGTGAACCGCGACTTCAGGAATATAATCAATGCGGAAACCTAAGGCAAATCAACATTCGACCGCCAGAGATAGAATCCGGGTAGAGCAGGAGATAGATAGCATTGTAAACCGAGGATATAGGATTCTCCGGTGAATCTACGCCAATTGTAAAGGAGTTTCACTACTTTACAAATCATTCAAAGATTTGCGGAATCAACGATCTTTACAGAGGTCATTCCAAAGTGGGGTAACATAATTCTCCAAAATCCAAAAGCATACAAATAGGAAATACAAGACTAAATTTCAGAACCAGTGGGAGCGTTCCAAAGTTCAAGGAATCCAAATCGATAAGAATCCTAACCAAGAGATATCTAACAAGGTGGATACAGAAGGAATGAAGTTTAGAAAATCTTGGTTTCAAAATAAGAAATTTTTTATACCAAAATAATCTTTGAAATCTTTGAAAATCATGTGGAAATCATTTTACACTTCGAAAATACGTTCTCTCACAAGGAAATGATTCTGAGATTGATTTCACTCATTTCTAGGGTATTTCGACCTTATCTCTAATGATTTTTGCTCCGCAGGCTATGATTTGCCTAAAACCAAAGCTCTGATACCAACTATAACAACCTGATATTTTCAGCCACCCGCATCCACACATGCCGGACTTGAATGAAATACAATCATAGAATCACAGACACGGAAATATCAGAATAACTCGCAGCGGAAATTAAAATACCATAGTAGCTCATGAAGCTACTATAACAAACTCTCAAAACATTATACATAATATCAGTAAAACATATACAATAGAATCTCAAATACATAGCAATTTGTAAATACCAGAGCTGAAATAGAAAAACAGAAACTGAAAGGGAACAGATACTAGACAAGTAGAATCCCCAGCGATTCCTAACTCCAGGAAAGAAATACAAAGCTAAACTGTAAATACTTAGGCTGACTCGAGCGTGAAGTAAAACACAAAACACTCGAGTCAGGACATATATACTTATACAATGTAAACCAACTCAAGTGAACTGTGGTAGAAGTGCACAGTAATTTAAAGAATGCTTGGGATCGCCCATCCTTTAAGAATCAGTTAAACCATAAATTAAATACATCCCGTGGTTAAAATTTCAAATTGGTATTTTATACTTCGAAATCAAATATCATTTCAAAATTCAATATCATTCAAATCCATTCCAACATATCAAAATATCGTATCTTCCAAACCACATTCATTTATTTGAAATACCATTTCAACACACATTTCAAAATAGTTTATATTTCAAAACAAATTACTTCATTTTAAATCATAAAAATAAAGTTATTACATTTAATAATTAAATTATTAAATTCCAAAATTTTTATCTTCCAAAATTCATTTATTCACTTAAATTTATTAAAACAATGAAAATTCAACTTTCGCAGCATTTAGAAAAATGCTACGGAAAGTTACTTTTAAAACAATTCAATTTAACAAAAGACAGCATTCAAAAATGTTGTTATAGGGTTACGTTAATTCAAATAAAACCCTAGTTAAATTAAACAATTATAACACTTACAAAGTGCAATAATAGCCTTTAATTCAATTTAGCCCTTTATTTCAATTATATTAACTACAACATTTATAAATGCTGTAATATCCTTTACTTTAGAAATAATAGCATTTCAAAATTTTGTTAATTAAATTCCAAATATTCAATATACTTTAACAAACCATTAATTTTTTATTTAAACCATTTCAAACTTATAAAATCATATATTTTTCACTTTTATAACCATCATTTAATTTTCCTTAAATTCGTGATTTTATAAAGTTAAATTTGCACTCAAAAATCAATATTTAATAATAATTCACTTATTAAATTCCAACATTCAATTTCAATTCATATAATTAAATTTTTAACTTAACACTTAAGTTTAAATTCAAAAATATAAATTATTTTCCATTTTATTTACTTAACTTCAAAATTCACTTTCAAACGAAATTCAAAAATTTCCAATTTAAGTTATATTTCAAAATTCAACTCAATATTCATTTATTTCACATTTTAACTTATTCAAAATCCATTAATATATTATGAAATCATTTTAAATTCATTTAATTCAAAATATAATAAATTTATCATATTTTATATTTAAATCTAAATTCCATTTACAATTAAATCAAAATTTCCAAAGTAGCTTATATTTCAAATTTCCACTTTATCATTAATTTATTTCACTTATAAATTTTCAAAAAATCAATAATACTTTAAAAAAATCATTTTTAATTAAGTTTAAATCAAAATATTATAATATTTACATTTCTAAAATATTTTAATAATTTTAGAAAAACATATTTTAACTATGGGTCTGTATATCATTTTCTACACTAGGAAAAGTAATACGGGTAATATATCATTTCTACCCGCAATTTACATAGAAAACCTGGGTTTTATCATTTCAACCCCGCAGTCCCAAGTAAATGAAATAATTTGAAAATCGTTCAGGCCTATCATTTCAGCCCATAACGATTTTCCTTTATTCTAAAGTCCATTCGGGTACGTATCATTTCAACCCATAGTGATTCTAGTCTAAAGGGAACTTGTAGTGTGATAAATTGATATAAATAACAGAACAACATAATATAACAGTAACATATGATATAACAGGTGTTTAAGCAGGGTGAACATCATATAATCATAGCATAGCCGATGTGATATGGTTATGCATTTTACAGATTCACAAGTGGTTAATTTACTAGTTATATAGGTACAAATTGTCTCGTGAAAATAACTCACTAGTTTAAGCTAGCGATGACAACAATGAATACACAAATGAGATCTACAGAAGCACGATAGCATGACATAGATACGAGTGAGAGAGACAAAGGTCAATTTCCTTGAAACAAATAAAGAAAACAATATAATAACCATAAGCTTTCAAACCAAAATGATTAAATTATGTTAGAAAATAACTGCATAAATCAAAGCAAAAACGCTTTGCACTTACTTCCAATTCTCTTTGGGTTCGGCCTTAAGTGGAATACAGGTCTAAGGAAAGGGTTTGTATTAGGTTATGGGTGGATATGGGTCGTCCAAACTTGGTTAGAAGATGGCAAAGGGTGAGCATGCATGAAACAACACAACAAGGCAAAACAACGCCACTTCAACTTGGATTCAAGGCATTTCAAGGCTCGGCCAAGGCTCATGGGTCACGGCCTTCACTGGAGTGGTCAAGGGGATGACGTGGCAGAGGGTTCAGGTGGAGCTGGAGGTGGTGGAGGTGGAGATGGTGGTGGCTAAGGGATGATGAAGTGGTGGATTTGATTGAAGTGCTCATCTAGGGTAATATTGATGGAGTTTTGGTGTTTTGGTGATGGATCAACCACCAAGGGTGATTCAGCTGGGGTTGGACAGTGAGGAGGAGGTGATGGTGACATGCTTAGGTGGTGGTTGGAGGCGGCATGGTTGGTGGTGGAGGATGGGCCGAACCTAGAGAAGAAGAGACAAGTGTAAAACCATGAATTCAAGTATAAAACAATGGAAAAAGAAGTGAATTTTACCAAATTTTTTGTCAAGCAAGGGCCCATTTTTTTTCAGAAATGAGAAAGAAAATGATTTACGTGAGTGAGGAATGATAGTCGGCTGAAGAAGTGAGTAGATATGGCCGATAATGTGAAAAGATGTGGTTGAAATGTGAAAAGGTAGGAATATAAAAGGTCATAGGAAATAAAAAGCCATAAACCCATTCAAATTTCTTCATTTTCTTTTTATAAGTTTAAATAGCTGAAATTGTTTATAAATTCAGTTAAAATTAGAAAATATAAAAAAAATATACAAAATTTAAATAAATAATTATTAAATATATATGATTAAAATAAGAAAATAGCACAAAAATGAAAACTAGTCTAGAAAATTTGAAAATAAACAGAATAAACTTTGGAAAATTTTTATGGATTTGGAAAATATTTATAAATAAAGATAATAACATAAAAAAAATTCATTCATAAATGCAAATAAGTAAATTTTAATTAAATGTAATTTAAATGAAGAAAATAGCAGAAAAATAGAAACCAGCCTTTCAAAATAGGAAATAAATGCAATAAACTTTGGTTAAAAATATTTAAAATAAAATAATACCTAACATGTCATATAACACATATTAGAACATGATTTAACAAATAAAAATATTATTTATATAATTTAACATGGACAATTTTATTAAATAAATCAATTTACACCCAATATTGTAAAAAGCATAACTTTCACAATATAAGTCGGATTTCAAAAAAAGGAAAGACAGTATTCTTGAAATTAAATTTATTTCAATAATAAAAGATAAAATTAAAAATTAAAATATTTAAATTTTAAATTTAAAAGCCAAAATTTATCCAGATTGACCAAAAATCCACTTTTCTGGAAATATCCTTTTTATTCAGTTTTGAAATTATAATTCACACAAAACCAAAACATACTTTTGAAAACAAAATATATTAATTTTAATAAATAAAACAAATTTTTAAAATCAACAATTCAATTTAAATAATTAAAATAAATAAGTTGAAATAACCATAAAATACTGGGTTGTTACAGGCGTCCCCCTACCCGACAAGAATTTACGTACCATCCAACCAATAAATCAACACAATATTAAAACATTTTGAATTCACTAACAAATACACGCTCTTATCTATTAATACACTCAAACTCATTCCACAGAATTACTCACTCTATCTCAAATAAGTAATCCCCAATTGAGCAAAGGTTCTCACTTAACCTTCATCCCAGATACCAACTATGATGGCCCGCAAATCCGTACCCCTATTCCAAACGCAATGGAAAATATGTAACGACCCAGGATTTTATTAATTAAAATTTAAATATTTAATTAATTTAAAATATTAATAAGTGAATTTATAAGTCGAATAAATTTTATTTCGAATAATTGGATTTAATTGGATAATTAAATCGATAATTTAATACGTTAAATTATGGAAATAATTGAAAATTGAGTTAGATATGATTGAAAATGATTTGTAAAATTTTATTTTATCATGTTGGGGTTAGAATGATATTTTAGAACTTTTAAAATCGAATTAAAAGTTAATTTGTGAAAATTGAATATTTTAATATTAAAATCGACTAGTGAAAATAGTCAATTTTTGAACAGTCTCAGAATTGAACGAAACCAGTTCCATTGGATCCGTAATAGTTAGTTATTACCGGATTTCAATTTTCGTGTCAATCGGAGTTATCGTTTGATCGTGGCAGCTCGAAACGCATCGAATCGTTTTTAATATTAATTTGGCGAGTTAAAATAGCCATTTTTCAAAAAGTCTCGGATTTCGACGAAACCAATTTCATCGGATCCGTAATGTGATATTATTGTAAGGTTTCAAATTTCGTGTCAATTGGATTTACCGTTTGTCCGGTACAAATTAAAATGCCTAGAAAATCGTTTAAATCGGTTTAATTTAAATTGAGCGTTTGTAGCCATAACTCGCACAGATGTCCGAATTAGCTTTCGAAACCTATTCCATTGTGTCCGGAACGCGGGGTAAACCCTAGAAACGCTAGTTACGGCGCGTAAATCGGAGTTCGGAATTTCCAGATGAATAGTGTTCGAATTTTTCCTATAAATATACCCCCTACCCTTCATAAATAAATAAAAAAATCTCTAATTCCTAAACCCTAGCCGCCACTACCCTATTGAATGGCCAGAAATTTATGATCTTCATCCCTCAATCTCTTTCAATCTACAAACAATTAGAAGAAACTTTCAACACGAAAGTTGTAGAGGGCGACGTGATCTTGAAATCCATACGGTGATGATGGGTTTTGGTGCAACGTAGGAGGAGCAAGGTGGGGCCGACCGTGGCCAGTCATGCACGCCATACGAGGTGGAAGGGGGGCCGAGCTCCACCCTATTGGGGCCGAGTGCAGTACTTGTCGAGCTCTTCGACATGGAGCTACCTGATCGACATATAGTTGTGTGTTTTGGGTGCAAAATTCAAACCTAATTTGCTTTGTTGGGTTCGGTTGTATACGTGAGTGGCCTGTAGGGTGTTGCGTGATTTGGGAAGAAGGGGGAGAGGCCTTAGATGCAGATCACACGGCCAAGATTTGCTTTGGTATAAAATTAGTTAATTAATGTTGTAATTGTTATTAGAATCGTGTACAAACTTCAAAAATTCGTAACTTTTTCATACGAGGTCGAAAAATTACGAAACCAGTTGCATTGGAATCGTATGGACGAGCACTACGCGATGCAATTGGATTGGAGTTGTTTGGAGTTAGTGAAAATTTTGGGTAAAATTAAACGTCCGTTTAATTTTATTCGAAATAAATCGCTAAAACGGAATTTGAAATCAAGGTGAGAACTTCTCACTCAATCGAATCAGTTTCGATTTTATTTTAAATAGTTAGATTTAAAATATTTGAATGCATGTTTGAATGATGATTGTTATCTATTTATTGTTAAAATAGACATTATACGCCGTTAGTAAGCGGATGTTATTTATTAAAAACATATACCGCGAATATTTCATAAACAGTGAAATTGGTATTATATATAATATCAATATATATATATTGGCATATGTATATATTGCAGTTATTGATTTCCCGCATTTTTTGTTTAGCGGATGAGACCCTATTACGCCGTCTATTAAGCGGATAATATTTTAAATCCCATATACCGCGATAATTTCGTACTGGAGCGAAATTGGTATTGTGCTAATGTTTGTGGATGCAGGAAAACAGGTTGGAGGGATCCAACTGGATTCCTCAACAGTATTTATTTGATTTAGATATTTTGATATTTGATGGATTATCATATCGATATATGATATCGTTGTTGTCGTGATTGACTATTTGGTGTGTAGCATCACTAGACCAAATTTGGAACTTTAAAATGATTTTTAAAGTGATTTTTGAAAATATACTATATGTTTGGAATTTGATCTATTTTAAATAAATAAACGTTATAATTTTTAAAGTTATAAAAATTATAATTTTTGAGAAATACGGTTAAAGTTGATTTTTGAGAAATATGGATTTAATGATTTTATAAAATAGTTTAAATTGAGATTTTGGAATTTATTATAAAGAGTTTAAATATAGGATTTATAAAATTTGATTATTTTATAAATCAAGAGAATGATGAAATTATAAAGGAATTTAAAGACGTTTTAAAAGAATAATATAAATTGATTTATATTAAGAGATTTATAAATAGATATTTATAAATTGAAATATTGACATTATAAAACGAGTTTTTATAAGTGTTTGAATGAAGTGAAAATGAATTTCATAAATGAATGAAATTTATAGAATTATAAACTGTGAAGTTATAAATAAAACTTATAAATAGTAAGATTTATAAATTTGTGAAGTTAATTGAAGAATAGATTTGGTTAAATAAATGAGTCTTATAAGTTATAAGATTTATGATTTGGAAAGTCTTTAAAAGAACGATTTTGTAAAATAATCGTTTTATAAGTATTTAACATATAATATGAACGTTTAGTTTATAATTTAGTTATAAACTAGAATAGGTTAATAAAGGAATTTATAAAAAGGAAATTTTTATAAATAAATAGAAATGGAATTTATAAACGTTGTTTTATAAATTCGCGAACGACTTATTTTGATAAGTTAATTGTTATAACTTAAAAATAGAGTTATATTCACGTTTTTGACCGTGAATAATCCTTTAAAATAAAATGTATAGAAAGGATGAAATTTGTTAACAAAATATATTCACGTTTTTGAATAGTGAATAATATGTTAAAGAAATGTTTAGATTTGATGTTTTAAATAGAATTAAAACGATCTAACGATGTTTTAAAATGTGTTGAGATTCGAAACCATAGATTTCAACATTCATTGTTGAAATAGACGTTTTCGAGAAATAAAAGGAAATAGTGGACTATAACACTGTTGTTATAGTAAATGATTTCCGAAAGGAAATGTTTTGTATAGTATTGGGATTTATATATCTATTTTAATTTCGAATCCCTATACTAGTGATTTTGGGTTGTCGTAACGATGTTTTACGCAACATTCGTTTTGGCCCAAATAAATATGTTTAAGAGAATGATTTCCTTAAAGAATGAAATATATACTTAATTTCGATTTAAGTATATTGAATATTTTCCAAAGGTTGAAAATAAAAAAGATTTGAATTACTTATTTTTAATAAGTATGGAATTGTTTTCCAATATAAAGCGAATATTTTGAATTTATCTTTTTAAAGATAAATTGAAAATGAATATTAGAAATCGAATTGAAGTCGTACATTCATTAATATTTTGGAATATAAATTCACTATGGAATTTATAAAAGAAAGTGGAATTTGTTAAATATAAATATTGATTTATTTTTGAAGTATTGAAAATAATATATCTTGTAAAGATATTTTGGAAAATAAATAATTTGGAAAATTATTTGGAATCTGGTGATGTTGTGCATATCCATTGATAGTTCAATAACCGACTATCAATATTTCCCTTTGAATGGGTATTTGATGTGATTTGTTTGAATGTGAATGCCACACTTATTTTTGAATAAGCGCTCACTATTCGGGTTAACTGGGAAAGGACCATGGGGTCGTATAACCCATTCCGAATATGTGATACGTCGTTGTGAATTGCATTTGAAGATCGGTGTTGAAGACCCGGTATTTGCGAAAGCGATAGGATGACCTATCGATTGTCTCTGCACTGAGTTGCAACGGTATAGAGACTCCCTAAGTGATGGGAAATCCGATCAGGATTGTGAATATCCGGATTGCAAGGACTTCTTTGTAAGTGCCTTCGGTTTTGTTCGAGTCCGGAACAGACTTGTATGGATTGTATGTCTGACATTACAAATTGAGATATAAAGCAGATTTCTTTCAAATATATTTCTGTTGGTGGCGAAGAATTTATTCTTTTAGCTTAACACCCTTCTCTGAGACGTACGAGCTCAGAGGTTATGTAGTTGAATGTTATCAGCGATATATTCCCAATTTGGTAATGTGACATGCTGAGTGTTGCTGTGAAATGATCATTGTGTTGATTATTTGTGATAGGATCGTTAATTTGATCGTCTATCTTTGTGATCATTTCTATGATCATTTGTTGACCCAAAGCATGGCTTTTGTATAAAGTATGTTTTTGTGGACGTGACTTCGTCGAGCCTCACACCCCGTGAATGGTCAAAACAGGAAAGATGCAGCAAGGTTATGAGGGGTAGCGCCCTTTAGGATGTGTGCATTTCCTTCTGGAAAAGGGTGGTATCATGGTATGGAGCCTAGATACTTACTCATGTTGAAAACACTTTGTTATGATTGTGTGAATTGATTGCGAGCGCTCGGTGAAAAGGTCCCAAAGGACCGGGGGATGGCATATTCGGTCAGTTGTTACTCAGTTAGGGGTAACCCGGCCTTGTGTTGGTAGAGATCCGGTTTGGTTCTCGGGGATGTCCATCCAGAGGCATTCTCATGTGGCAATGGGAAGTTCCTTGGCCTGATCATTCGTTGGAAATCCAAAGAAACAATACGTGACTTGTACGGTTTTAGTTGTAGGACCTATCATTCACTTATGGTGTCGCAACACTGTTTGGATGGTAGCTATAGTAGGCATACGATAATGGTCGTATGTTGGCTAAGATTTATATTCTACTTTCGAAATAAATTTTTCCTACAATATGCACTAGTAATAATATCAAATGTTATTTTTAAATGCGTATCAAGCATCTTTGACTATCATAAGGAGAAATCTCCTCCGATTCTGCGTTTGCATTGTGTGTGTGTGCGGGAGGCCTTATGGTAGTCTCATTTTTAAAAGCATTGCGAATTGAATTGAAAAATATTATTCTATTTTGATTTTAAAGATAAATAAACTGTTTTGAGTTCCCACACCAGTCACATGACTGACTCGGAGTTTATTGTTTTCCTTCCTAAACTCTGGGTGCCCACCAATTTCCACACGGGCAGTCAAGAGTTAAGGTTTATCAGGATATTCTGGAGTTGCTGGAGGCAAGCTGGATGGCATGGCGTATTACTAGTATATAGTATTTCTTTTTTTCCGCTGCATTGTTTGACGTTGTTATTGTTGTATACTCTGATGATATGATGAAATGTAATAAAATGTAATAACTGCTATAGTTCTTTGTTTAAAGATTATTCATTTATTATTATATGTTGTTCCGCTGCGAATTGTGAGATTCTGATGTTGTTCTGTTGTTTTCTATTCCGTTCTATATTTTTCTTTTCCCTCTTTTCCGTTCTTTTTTCTATTTTTCTTCTCTATCTTCTATTTTCTTTTTCGTTCTATTTTTCTGTTTTCTATCTTCTATCTTTTCTCTCTTCTTCTTTCTTTTTCTTTTCTTAAATTTTTCTTAAAACCCTCAGTGTTCGGTTTTCCGTCGTTCGATTTCTCGGCAGTCGATAAAGTGAGTATCGATGTTGAATTTTCGAAAGTCGAAGAATCGGGTCCTGACAATGTGGTATCGGAGCTTATGGTTAAGCGACAACCATGGTTCTGTTGGGTATAATTCATTAGAGATAGAGTCAGCAGTACTCTAGAATGAGTTGAGTGTAATAATAGCTATGAGAGCGTATTTGTTAGTGAATATAAAAATTGTTTTATATTGTGATGATTGGTTTGCTGAGTGGTATATAGATTCTGGTTAATACGAGTAATTAACGTTGTTGATAGGGATCTCTAAACACTTGAATAGAACAATTCGACACAGTATTGTTTTAAATTGGGCAAATGAAATAATTTTGCCTTGATTATATTTTATATATAAAGGAACAATTTTTCAAAATTATTAAAGTGTATATAAGTTGATTGTTTAGTTGTTTGAATAATCTAAATAAAAGAATAATTGTATAAGCAAAAGAATTATAAGAATGAAATTATAATTAAAGTGATTTACAATTGTGAAATAAACTTGTATATATGAGGAGTGAAACTATATGAATACATTTATGAATATGAGTTGTAAAATAAAAATGAATTTAAAGATTAAATGGAATATAACTTAAGTGTTGTTGAATGGAATTGATATTAGTATCAAAGTAAATTAATAAAGTTAAGTAATAGATATGAACTTGAGTTATGTAAATGAAATTCAACTTGAAATGGTTAAATGAATTACCGATTGAATTGAATGAATGAATTGAATGTAAATCAATTGAATGTAAATTAAGTTGATATGAAATAATGAATGTAAGTGTAAGTGTTAATTCATTAAAATCTAATGTTATTGGAAATTGGATAAAAATCAATTTAATTAAACCAATTATAAGCAAAGGAATTTGGTTGAAAATAATATACATTGATTGTTATATGATTGTTAGTTGATTGTATAAAATTCATTAAGTATTAATGAAATTGGAAGCTAAAATAATTGAAATTCAATTGGAAGTTAAGTAAATCTTGAATAAAATTGAATTTGATTTGGAAGTGAACCAACTTGAATATGAATTAGTGAATATAAACTAATTGAAAATGAATGTTAGTAAACATCCACTGTTAAAGAATCAAATGTGATTATATTGAAAACCTATTTCATTGAATATTAATGAGAATATGAATGAATATTTATTGGTTATGAATGATAATTGGTTGATGGTTGAATTTATTGTTTTATTGCATTTGCCATGTTGACATATATAGTTATTATGTTACTATATGTTGTATATTGATACTATTGTCTATATGCATGTTCTCATGTTGTTTGTTGAGTGATTAGTAGGTGCGGATCGCGTTTGCTTCGCATTTGGAGCTCGCTTTCGCGCTATATTAGCCGTATATGCTCGCTAATAAAATATAAGGTACATATCTCGGATTACATACCGTACTTTTACAAATTTTTCCCTTCGGGATGCCTCATTACTTGATGAGATGTATATTTGTGATATATATACTGTCATTTTTTTTTCGGATCGAGCCGCGCAAAGGAGACTGGCGAATTTTTCCGAAAATTTAAGGCGTTAGAAGAATTTTAAGAAAATTTGGAAAATTTTGAAAACTTTAATTATGATTTGAAATTGAAAGTTAAACAGTAGTAATTGTTTTTGAAAAGATAACTAAGTATGATTAAAAAACTTAGTAAGGTTATTGTAAGAAGTTTAACTATGAATTTTTGGAAAGTTAATGGATTCTATAACTTTTCTTACTTAATAATTTCGAGGACGAAATTCTTTTAAGGGGGGAAGATTGTAACGACCCAGGATTTTATTAATTAAAATTTAAATATTTAATTAATTTAAAATATTAATAAATGAATTTATAAGTCGAATAAATTTTATTTCGAATAATTGGATTTAATTGGATAATTAAATCGATAATTTAATACGTTAAATTATGGAAATAATTGAAAATTGAGTTAGATATGATTGAAAATGATTTGTAAAATTTTATTTTATCATGTTGGAGTTAGAATGATATTTTAGAACTTTTAAAATCGAATTAAAAGTTAATTTGTGAAAATTGAATATTTTAATATTAAAATCGACTAGTGAAAATAGTCAATTTTTGAACAGTCTCAGAATTGAACGAAACTAGTTTCATTGGATCCGTAATAGTTAGTTTTTACCAGATTTCAATTTTCGAGTCAATCGGAGTTATCGTTTGATCGTGGCAGCTCGAAACGCATCGAATCGTTTTTAATATTAATTTGGCGAGTTAAAATAGCCATTTTTCAAAAAGTCTCGGATTTCGACGAAACCAGTTTCATCGAATCCGTAATGTGATATTATTGTAAGGTTTCAAATTTCGTGTCAATTGGATTTACCGTTTGTCCGGTACAAATTAAAACGCCTAGAAAATCGTTTAAATCGGTTTAATTTAAATTGAGCGTTTGTAGCCATAACTCGCACAGATGTCCGAATTAGCTTTCGAAACCTATTCCATTTTGTCCGGAACGCGAGGTAAACCCTAGAAACGCTGGTTACGGCGCGTAAATCGGAGTTCGGAATTTCCGGATGAATAGTGTTCGAATTTTTCCTATAAATATACCCCTTACCCTTCATAAATAAAAAAAAAATGTCTCTAATTCCTAAACCCTAGCCGCCACTACCCTATTGAATGGCCAGAAATTTATGATCTTCATCCCTCAATCTCTTTCAATCTACAAATAATTAGAAGAAACTTTCAACACGAAAGTTGTAGAGGGCGACGTGATCTTGAAATCCATACGGTGATGATGGGTTTTGGTGCAACGTAGGAGGAGCAAGGTGGGGCCGACTGTGGCCAGTCACGCACGCCATACGAGGTGGAAGGGGGGGCCGAGCTCCACCCTATTGGGGCCGAGTGCAGTACTTGTCGAGCTCTTCGACATGGAGCTACCTGATCGACATATAGTTGTGTGTTTTGGGTGCAAAATTCAAACCTAATTTGCTTTGTTGGGTTCGGTTGTATACGTGAGTGGCCTGTAGGGTATTGCGTGATTTGGGAAGAAGGGGGAGAGGCCTTAGATGCAGATCACACGGCCAAGATTTGCTTTGGTATAAAATTAGTTAATTAATGTTGTAATTGTTATTAGAATCGTGTACAAACTTCAAAAATTCGTAACTTTTTCATACGAGGTCGAAAAATTACGAAACCAGTTGCGTTGGAATCGTATGGACGAGCACTACGCGATGGAATTGGATTGGAGTCGTTTGGAGTTAGTGAAAATTTTGGGTAAAATTAAACGTCCGTTTAATTTTATTCGAAATAAATCGCTAAAACGGAATTTAAAATCAAGGTGAGAACTTCTCACTCAATCGAATCAGTTTCGATTTTATTTTAAATAGTTAGATTTAAAATATTTGAATGCATGTTTGAATGATGATTGTTATCTATTTATTGTTAAAATAGACATTATACGCCGTTAGTAAGCGGATGTTATTTATTAAAAACATATACCGCGAATATTTCATAAACAGTGAAATTGGTATTATATATAATATCAATATATATATATTGGCATATGTATATATTGCAGTTATTGATTTCCCACATTTTTTGTTTAGCGGATGGGACCCTATTACGCCGTCTATTAAGCGGATAATATTTTAAATCCCATATACCGCGATAATTTCGTACTGGAGCGAAATTGGTATTGTGCTAATGTTTGTGGATGCAGGAAAACAGGTTGGAGCGATCCAACTGGATTCCTCAACAGTATTTATTTGATTTAGATATTTTGATATTTGATGGATTATCATATCGATATATGATATCATTGTTGTCGTGATTGACTATTTGGTGTGTAGCATCACTAGACCAAATTTGGAACTTTAAAATGATTTTTAAAGTGATTTTTGAAAATATACTATATGTTTGGAATTTGATCTATTTTAAATAAATAAACGTTATAATTTTTAAAGTTATAAAAATTATAATTTTTGAGAAATACGGTTAAAGTTGATTTTTGAGAAATATGGATTTAATGATTTTATAAAATAGTTTAAATTGAGATTTTGGAATTTATTATAAAGAGTTTAAATATAGGATTTATAAAATTTGATTAATTTATAAATCAAGAGAATGATGAAATTATAAAGGAATTTAAAGACGTTTTAAAAGAATAATATAAATTGATTTATATTAAGAGATTTATAAATTGATATTTATAAATTGAAATATTGACATTATAAAACGAGTTTTTATAAGTGTTTGAATGAAGTGAAAATGAATTTCATAAATGAATGAAATTTATAGAATTATAAACTGTGAAGTTATAAATAAAATTTATAAATAGTAAGATTTATAAATTTGTGAAGTTAATTGAAGAATAGATTTGGTTAAATAAATGAATCTTATAAGTTATAAGATTTATGATTTGGAAAGTCTTTAAAAGAACGATTTTGTAAAATAATCGTTTTATAAGTATTTAACTTATAATATGAACGTTTAGTTTATAATTTAGTTATAAACTAGAATAGGTTAATAAAGGAATTTATAAAAAGGAAATTTTTATAAATAAATAGAAATGGAATTTATAAACGTTGTTTTGTAAATTCGCAAATGACTTATTTTGATAAGTTAATTGTTATAACTTAAAAATAGAGTTATATTCACGTTTTTGACCGTGAATAATCCTTTAAAATAAAATGTATAGAAAGGATGAAATTTGTTAACAAAATATATTCACGTTTTTGAATAGTGAATAATATGTTAAAGAAATGTTTAGATTTGATGTTTTAAATAGAATTAAAACGATCTAATGATGTTTTAAAATGTGTTGAGATTCGAAACCATAGATTTCAACATTCATTGTTGAAATAGACGTTTTCGAGAAATAAAAGGAAATAGTGGACTATAACACTGTTGTTATAGTAAATGATTTCCGAAAGGAAATGTTTTGTATAGTATTGGGATTTATATATCTATTTTAATTTCGAATCCCTATACTAGTGATTTTGGGTTGTCGTAACGATGTTTTACGCAACATTCGTTTTGGCCCAAATAAATATGTTTAAGAGAATGATTTCCTTAAAGAATGAAATATATACTTAATTTCGATTTAAGTATATTGAATATTTTCCAAAGGTTGAAAATAAAAAAGACTTGAATTACTTATTTTTAATAAGTATGGAATTGTTTTCCAATATAAAGTGAATATTTTGAATTTATCTTTTTAAAGATAAATTGAAAATGAATATTAGAAATCGAATTGAAGTCGTACATTCATTAATATTTTGGAATATAAATTCACTATGGAATTTATAAAAGAAAGTGGAATTTGTTAAAAATAAATATTGATTTATTTTTGAAGTATTGAAAATAATATATCTTGTAAAGATATTTTGGAAAATAAATAATTTGGAAAATTATTTGGAATCT
Organism: Allium cepa; assembly: GCA_030765085.1. NCBI lineage: Eukaryota > Viridiplantae > Streptophyta > Magnoliopsida > Asparagales > Amaryllidaceae > Allium > Allium cepa. The sequence goes on along the minus strand of CM060945.1, from coordinate 599,704,051 downwards.
GGTGATGTTGTGCATATCCATTGATAGTTCAATAACCGACTATCAATATTTCCCTTTGAATGGGTATTTGATGTGATTTGTTTGAATGTGAATGCCACACTTATTTTTGAATAAGTGCTCACTATTCGGGTTAACCGGGAAAGGACCATGGGGTCGTATAACCCATTCTGAATATGTGATACGTCGTTGTGAATTGCATTTGAAGATCGGTGTTGAAGACCCGGTATTTGCGAAAGCGATAGGATGACCTATCGATTGTCTCTGCACTGAGTTGCAACGGTATAGAGACTCCCTAAGTGATGGGAAATCCGATCAGGATTGTGAATATCCGGATTGCAAGGACTTCTTTGTAAGTGCCTTCGGTTTTGTTCGAGCCCGGAACAGACTTGTATGGATTGTATGTCTGACATTACAAATTGAGATATAAAGCAGATTTCTTTCAAATATATTTCTGTTGGTGGCGAAGAATTTATTCTTTAAGCTTAACACCCTTCTCTGAGACGTACGAGCTCAGAGGTTATGTAGTTGAATGTTATCAGCGATATATTCCCAGTTTGGTAATGTGACATGCTGAGTGTTGCTGTGAAATGATCATTGTGTTGATTATTTGTGATAGGATCGTTAATTTGATCGTCTATCTTTGTGATCATTTCTATGATCATTTGTTGACCCAAAGCATGGCTTTTGTATAAAGTATGTTTTTGTGGACGTGACGTCGTCGAGCCTCACACCCCGTGAATGGTCAAAACAGGAAAGATGCGGCAAGGTTATGAGGGGTAGAGCCCTTTAGGATGTGTGCATTTCCTTCTGGAAAAGGGTGGTATCATGGTATAGAGCCCAGATACTTACTCATGTTGAAAACACTTTGTTATGATTGTGTGAATTGATTGCGAGCGCTCGGTGAAAAGGTCCCAAAGGACCGGGGGATGGCATATTCGGTCAGTTGTTACTCAGTTAGGGGTAACCCGGCCTTGTGTTGGTAGAGATCCGGTTTGGTTCTCGGGGATGTCCATCCAGAGGCATTCTCATGTGGCAATGGGAAGTTCCTTGGCCTGATCATTCGTTGGAAATCCAAAGAAACAATACGTGACTTGTACGGTTTTAGTTGTAGGACCTATCATTCACTTATGGTGTCGCAACACTGTTTGGATGGTAGCTATAGTAGGCATACGATAATGGTCGTATGTTGGCTAAGATTTATATTCTACTTTCGAAATAAATTTTTCCTACAATATGCACTAGTAATAATATCAAATGTTATTTTTAAATGCGTATCAAGCATCTTTGACTATCATAAGGAGAAATCTCCTCCGATTCTGCGTTTGCATTGTGTGTGTGTGCGGGAGGCCTTATGGTAGTCTCATTTTTAAAAGCATTGCGAATTGAATTGAAAAATATTCTTCTATTTTGATTTTAAAGATAAATAAACTGTTTTGAGTTCCCACACCAGTCACATGACTGACTCGGAATTTATTGTTTTCCTTCCTAAACTCTGGGTGCCCACCAATTTCCACACGGGCAGTCAAGAGTTAAGGTTTATCAGGATATTCTGGAGTTGCTGGAGGCAAGCTGGATGGCATGGCGTATTACTAGTATATAGTATTTCTTTTTTTCCGCTGCATTGTTTGATGTTGTTGTTGTTGTATACTCTGATGATATGATGAAATGTAATAATATGTAATAACTGCTATAGTTCTTTGTTTAAAGATTATTCATTTATTATTATATGTTGTTCCGCTGCAAATTGTGAGATTCTGATGTTGTTCTGTTGTTTTCTATTCCGTTCTATATCTTTCTTTTCCCTCTTTTCTGTTCTATTTTCTATTTTCTCTTCTCTATCTTCTATTTTCTTTTTCGTTCTATTTTTCTGTTTTCTATCTTCTATCTTTTCTCTCTTCTTCTTTCTTTTTCTTTTCTTAAATTTTTCTTAAAACCCTCAGTGTTCGGTTTTCCGTCGTTCGATTTCTCGGCAGTCGATAAAGTGAGTATCGATGTTGAATTTTCGAAAGTCGAAGAATCGGGTCCTGACAAAATATTTTGAGTCCTTATTCGATCGTATGAAGGAGATAGATTTTTAGACCCAGTTATCATATTAAATTTCGATATAAACTTGAGCGCATTTGCACACTGCACGGCCATATGATAACTCCGAAGCTGCGAAATTTTAAATCCGTTAATAATACAATATTACAGATCCAATAAAACTGGTTTCGTCGAATTTCGAGATTGTGTCTCAAACGGCTACTTTTAAATGTCGATTTAAACGATATATTTTCAAAACTGAACAAAACACTTCCAAATTAAAATTTAAAAGTTGCAATGTCTTCAATGTCGTTAATATGAATTTTATAAGCCTACAAATTATTTTTGTCAAGCATAAAACTCCAGATTCGCTATTTTTAACCAGTATTCAATTACTACTTTAATAACTAATTATTCAGTAAATTGCACATTTAAATTCTCAATCTATTTTATTAAATAAAAACCAATCTTTCATATCAAAAACCAATTTATAATTCAAATTAAATATTTAAAATCATTTAAATATTCCAAATTCAATGTCGAAAAATCTAGGTCATTACAATACTCCCATAATCAAAATCGACGGATAGCCACCAAATCGTCACAATGTCATAATATGGTATTGAAGAAATGTGTCCGATTGGAGGTGCGACCTCACTTGGGCCCGGCGTGGCTCCTGTTTTAGTCACATCTAAGCCGACTCACGGTAGTCAGGGTTGCTTAAATAACTCATACAGAATCGTTCGCCAAGCCATCCAACTTTATTTCTGGATACTCCATCACATACACAGTCGTTAAAATGTTTTTCAATATTGGTAGAGAGTATGACAATATCCGATCTCGGTTTCTTTAACAATCAAATGCTTATTTCACACCGAATAATTCTTTTACATTTCAAAAGTCAATCACAATTGATATCAAAATATCATATTCTCAAAATAATATCATTTTCGAAATCGCATTTACTTTCGAAATTATATCACATTTGAAATCATATCCGTGATGACCCGAAATTTTTGGATTTTTGAAATTGAAATATTTAATTGATTTAAAATTTTTTAAAGTTAGTTTAACTTGAATTTCAAATATCACTGTTTATTTGGCAATTGAATTATTGAATTTAATAATTTGAAATTGGGTAAAATTGTTGAATCAGGATGTTCTAGGCTTGTCAAAAATATTTTAAAGGCTTAGAAATTTCATACTAATAATACCGAAGGCTAGAAATTTTAAAATTGGATTTCGAAGTTTTTTGTTAAGTTTTGAAATTATATCGTTTAATCGATATTTAAAAATAGCCTTCTGAGGCACAATCTTGGATTTCGACGAAACCAATGCCTTCGGATCCATAATAGTGTTATGTTATCGGTTTTCAATTTTCGTAACATTCGGAATTGTCGTGCGATTGTACGGTAGATAAACGTGCTAAAATCTATATTGAAATTTAATGTTAGAACAGGGTCCAAAATGTTATCTACTCCATACGATCGAATTAGGACTTGAAACCTTTTCCATCACATTCGAAATTTGGGTATAATCATGCCTAGCGGAACGCTTCAATAGGATGTAAGAATTTTAAGTTTCCATTTCTAGACAATTTAAAATTTGGAACTTAAATTTAAATATATTAATGCACCGAAGCACTGTAGCATCTGACACATAGAGAAATTTCAACGCGTGTTCACCGGTTTACCACGTGTCTCTTTGCTTCAGTAATCCTAGCCAAACTCATCAAACCAAAATAAATAAGCAGCCAAGCCCTTTCATTTTCAAATTAAATCTTATTTTCGTCGAACAAAATTCAAATTCCTTCAAAAAAGAAAATAAAATAGAAGATGTACTCATTCGAAATCAATCGAATCGGTCATGGCTGCCTGGGCATCGCACTTAAGGGGGAGAGCCCTCGCCATGGCTCCGATGGATGTCATTAAGTGAAGCAAGTCGCAATTTGTTGGAAGGGGATTCCTCGAGGCAAGGGTTGGTGACGAACTCAATGGAGGCGCGTTCACGCAAGCGAAGAGGGAAAGTGTAACGACTCGTAAATTTGATAATTTAATTTGTTTATTTAATAGGATTTCTAATTTAAATTTAGGAAGAAACATAAATCTTATCTATTTTTAGGAAAGAGAATGTTGTAATTAGATGTATCGAGGGAAATTAAAATTTACAAATTGAATTATATATTGCAATTAACTGTAATAGTCGAAATTGTTGCAATTGGATATATGGTTAGAAATAAGTAAACAAAGGCAAGTATTGAATTCATCAATTAAAATAAAGTTTTATTTAGTACAATCCCTTTTTTTTAACTATTGTAAGGTGTTAATTAATTGAAATGGAAAATTTGACAATAGATTAAATTTGTATGTTGGATGATAAATTGCAATAACTAAAGTTAGTAATTAATGGGTTAAAGGGAATACCAATTTACTCATAAAGTGATTATAAGTGAATGTAAAAAAATAAATAGGAAACGATAATTATTCATAAGTGATGGTTGATGGAAAAGGAATAACTAATTGGATTTAGAATCCTAATTTGTATGTGTGCATATTTTTAATGGAATATGAGAAAAACAAATGTAACGATTTGATTAATATATATGTTATTCATTCAGGGTATTGAATAAAAATTTGGAATCTAATTGTAATGAATGGTAATAATGTTGGTATTAGCTAATAAACTAAATTTTAATGCAATACCCATAAATGAATGGGATGAAATGAATGTATGTAAATGTATACTAGGTTATTTATCAAATAAAAGGAAAGAAAAGTAAATATTGAATTTGATTGATGAATAAATATGCGTTGAATAATAACTGAATGTAAAGTTAATGGTAATTGTATAAAATCAAAATAACATAATGAATTTCAATAATCGTGGGTTGATATTAAGGTGTGAATGGGAAAGTGATTGTTATATAAATTGAATGGAATTCAAATTAATGGGAAAAGTAAATGGGTACTTAGTAATAAATTTAAACGGACTTAAAAATGGAATTTGTTTAATTAATAGATATAATAGATAAGGATACTTATAAATGTGGGATTGAGAGTTTTACAACAATTATTATGAGTTATATTTATATTCGGTCATTCAATTTAATTTGTTAATCATTGAAATAAATGGTACGTTTAAATAAATTTAGGTAATAATGGGGAATAACGTAAATAAATTCTTCATTAAATGATGGTTCGAATATATAAAGAATGGAGGTAAAGCTTTATAAATTGATTTGAATCTAAAATTTAATGAAAGGAGTAACTGGAATTAAATGGATCAAATGTTTGAAGCTACGAAAATCTTAATTTAGATAAAAGGGGTATGCATTTATGTAATAGAGTATGAATCTTAAGTTTATTTATAAAATGGCAGTTGGGTAAATGAAAGGGTGCAAAAGTAAGCTTGTCAGTATATTGAAGTAATGTATGATAATAGGTTTAATTGAAATAAATGAAAATTTAACATCTAAATATTACGTTAATAGGAAGTAATTGTTCTACTTATCATTTCATTCATTTAGCCCACTTTGAAACTTAATCAACGGAAATTAATGTAATCGAAAATTTTCAATTAATAGGAGAGAGAATACTAATTGTAATAGGTGCAATTAAAAGCAGCTTATGTTTTGTGAAATATAAGGAAAGTTTTGATTCAATGAAAAAAAACATTAACATCAACAAAATGAATGTCTCATCTGTGAATGTAGGTTTAATTTAATTTAAATAAAAAATAGAAAGATTGATTTTATAGAAAGAAATATATGTTTATTTGAACTGTGTTTAGCTTACGGACTGATTACAAAAATAGGAAAATAATCTATTTATTACTCTTGTATATAAATAATTTTTCTATTTTTTTTAATGCATTTTAGTTATCTGTTTTAAAATTTAACCTTGTAAGTGATTGCAATTAATGTAGTTCGTATATTTCAATTAAAAGGAAAGAAAACGGTGATTTCAATTAATAGATTTAATAAAAAAACGAGCGTTCTGTGGTAAACAAAAGGGGTGTTCCAATGGTAATAAGGGATCATTTTGGGAAAAACAAATCAAATGTTTTCATTTTTAAGGTAAGTATAAAAAACTACTATGCATAGACAAAAACCCAAATGCATAAAAATTCGAATATTACTTGAGTTAATGAAGTAATTTTGGTGTGTTTAGGATTAACAAAATTTATTAAGTAAACAATTGTTTTGAAATTTGAATTCTAAAAGTTTGTTTACAGTATAGAGTTAGTCCATTCATTCCCTTTCTTATTAATAATTGCCTCTTTTTAATACCTGCTACTTTTAAAAAGGTTGTTCATATTTACTATATTTCAAAACCAAGTTTGTTCATATTTACTTTATTTCTTTCCATTCATTTTCCAACTTCATTTTTCTAAAACGTCATTTCATTTATTTCTAATTAATAGCGGTCTCTCTTTTCAAATATCTTTGATCCTAAACCTAATTCTAACCTTATAAATAAGATATGACGCAAATGAAACCACAGCCTCCATTCTAATCTTCTTCTTTTTTCCTTTTTTTCTTTTCTTTCTTTTCTTTTCTCTTCAAATCTCCTTATTATCTCTCATTTTCACTTTTCCTTCCTTTTCAAATATTCTTCTTCTTCAAAATTTTCTTCTATTTCAAACTTTCTTCTTTCTTTTCAAATCTAGATCATCTCTTCCATTTTCATTTCTTATTTTAATCATTTTCTTTTTCAATTCTTCTTTTTCAAATCTTTTTTTCCAGCCTTTTAAAAATACATACACTCATATAATAAGGAGGAAAATTAAAGTAAATTGAAATAAAAGAAAAATTACGGAACAAAGCTAGCAATCAAGAAGAAGCATACACGAGGGAAGAGTGGATGTGGCACGGTATTTTATTTTTGTTTTGTTTATTTTTAATTTCTATTGCAAATCGTTTAATTATGATAACTTTCACATACGAACTCTGTTTCACGCGCGATTTTTTTGTTATGATCGTAATTAAATTCCAGATCTTTTGTCGCTGGTTTGGAAAGATTTGGAGACCGTCGAATTTTTGGGTTTAAATCGAATTTAAATTCGATTTAAATTCAAAAGGCGAGTGGTTTAACCCACTCACAATTTCTAGAATTTCTTATGTTTGTTAAATTGACTTAAGATATGAGTAGAAATTTATTTATGGCTGTTTGGCATGTTTTATTCATCATCTCTGTTAAATCGCATTTATTTAATTTAACTGTTAATTAATTTTATTTATTGCATATAATTTGACAGTTAGAATTTATTTATTTGCGTATTAACTGCCTATCATAGTTATGTTTATTTTTATTTCATATTAACTGCAAGTTAAATTTACATTTATTTTGCATAAACTGCTAGTTTAACAGTAGTTAAATTTATTATTGAATATAAATTGTTAGTTAATACATGTTATTTGTTACCTGTATAATTTATATGCTCCATATCGATGATTGTTTAAATTGGATGATGATTGAAAATAATGCTTGATGATTGATATTTGGGTGAATGGATGCTACATTTATATTGTATAAACTTCTAGTCATCATGCATTTTCATTTCATTCGGGATTGCGGTTTGAAATGATATACAACCACATTTTTTTTTATTATTGCGGATTGAAATGATAAACATCCGTATCACTTGACCATAGGGTAGAAAATTTTATACAGGCACCGCGGTAAGTATATAAAATTATTTTTGAAATGTTTTACTATGTTTTTGTAATGCTATATATATATATATATACATATGGTTTATGGGATATTGATTTGGTTATTTATATTTATATATAGTGCATTTTTGATTTTTAAGCTTGTATAAATTTTATTTGAAGTATAAAATAAAGTTTGATTTTTAAGATCAAATACGATTAAGCCTTTATTTAAAATCAAATTTCTGGAGTTTTTATGACTTAAATGAGAATAAGATTTGGAAGATGAATATTAAGTTAAATTAAAATTTAAATAATTTTTTTTTAAAGGATATGATTTTTATAACTTGATTTTTTTTTTGTAAAGTGATTTAAATGAATATCAAGTTGATTTAAATGAATATATCAAGTTTAATAAATTGAAAGATTTTCCAATTACGTGTAGTTAAAGGTTTTACTTAAATTATATTGAATTCATTAAGTAAACATTTCAAGGCTAAATAATAATTAATTGAATTTGATATATATGGGTTTATCAAATGAGTTTGATTTTGAAATGGTGAAATATTTAGAGCTTTGAAACATAAGAATTAAAAATGGTATTTGGAAGTTTAAATCGTTATTTGGAATTGATTTGTGAAATGTAAAGAAGCTATTTTTTTTTATAAAGGAAATTCAATATTGAACCATTTGAGAGATGGAAATTTGTTTCAAAGTTATGATTTTCATGGTAGTATAATTTGGAAATATTATATTCCAGAGTTTTGATTTCTAAATATTTTACTTTGAAAACCCCATGAGTTTGGAAAGAATGTATATTGGAAAATAAAATGACATTATATTGGTTTGGGCCTAAATGATATCGTATTGATTTGGGGTTTTAAGAATATAAACGATATCCTATTTATATGGGTTTAAAATGGATATTTTATTCTGGTTTTAAAGTATAATTATTTTAAATGACCGCGGTGTTATAATAACGGTTGGTTGTTGAAGAGACCGGGATCGGAAGTTGTCATACTCTCTACCAACTCCGAAAACCACTTTAACAACCGTGTACGCGAGGGAGATTCCAGAATGAAGTAGGTTTGTGGAGGCGTTTCCTACAAGTTAAATACGTGGACCCGACTCCCGTGAGTTGGCATAAGGTGGCTAAAACAGGAGCGATTCTCGGGCCAATGAGGTCATTCCTCTGATCGGACACTCCTCTTCAACATTATACTTTAACTTTGGATTGATTCAGTGGCCACTTTTACTTTGATTTTTAGGGGAGTTTGTTTCGAGGTGGGCGGTAGCTGCGGCTACGCGTTTCCATCAGCCCGGATAGCAATTGGTATATCTACCCTGGCATTGCCTAGTTGTGCCGTGTCACCTACCCTATCGTGCCTTGTACGAGTTTGGTTTTCTCCCGTAGCCCGTGTGGTATCCTCTGGTGGCTTCCCGATCAGGAGGGACTATGATATTGGAGGGACTATGGCATTGCCTAGTTGTGCGAAAAGGCGGGACGTTACAGAAAGAGCTCGATATTGGAGCTCGAGCTCGTCGCTGTAGCTAGGGCTTGGGAAGGAAGGGTCGTGTTCGCAAGTACAGGCGGCGATTGGATGGAGCAAGACTCGACGTCGGAGTGGTGGAAACTGTGAGTCGAGGCGATCTGAAGCACTAGGTTTTAGGGTTTTGCTCAAACTCGATTCGAGAAGATGAGTTGAGTTTCGATGGTGTTTCGTGAGAGCGAGCTAGGGCTTGGGTGGCTCTGCGTTTGGAGTGAGGTATAGTTTATTTTTTTTTATTTTTTTTTCGATTTAAATATATATATATGTATATATATATGTGTGTGAGTATAAATGTACAGAAGAAGAGAAAATTATAGAAGTAGGGTTTTGTTTTTAATATTTTTTTAATAATATTTGTTTTAAAATTTTTACGGTACTTTTATAGAATTAATAAATATTTGTTTTTATAATGTTTGAAGGTTTATATAAATTAGATTTTTATGAAATCTATATAGCTTATTCTGTAAAATATATATATGTAGTTTCAAAGTGAAAAAGAAACAAAATACATATTTTCAATGACTAGTTTATTTTTTAAAATAATATATGATAGAGATAGATTTGTTTGACAAACCTATTTAACTATTTTTAGTTGTTAAAAATATTTTATTAAAAAGGAAATTAGTTTAAAATTAAATTATTATTTTAAAAATTTAAATCAAATTATAAGTTAAATTAAAGGTGTAAATAGTAATTAATTGTTTGATTAATTCAAATGTTGATAAATCATATAATGTTTGTTACAAATTCTAAAATCGTAGAGAAGCAAGCCGGATTGGAAATTGGTTGCATGCATAGTTAAAGTGGGTTAATCTCATTCTTTCAGAATAATATGAAAATGTAAGTAGTTAAAATTTGATTTATTCATTGTTTGCTTGAATTGATAACTTATTTCTAGCTTGGATATGATATGTTATATATATATATATATATATATTGGAATGATTGATTTATCGGATTATATAGCGGATGAGTCCCTATGCGCCCCCGCATAATAGCAGATGACCCCATATGTCGCGATATCCCATCTTGAAGTGGGATTGGCATTTCTATATTGTGCTAACATCTGTGGATGGAGAGAAACAGGTTGGAAGGATCCAACTGGATTCCTCAAAATTATTTAGATTTTTTTAATATTCTATGGTATGGTTTATTTAATAATCTATGATAAATTTTATTGGTAATTGAAAATATTGTATGCTATGGTTTGATTGAATATATTTAGGCATATCGACTTATCAAAAATATATAAATTGGATTTTAAAAGGGAAATAAAAAGGAGAATTCTTAAGTAAATAATTATAGAGGTTTGGATAAATAAATTGGAAAAGGATAAAAGATGATTTTTAAATTCTAATAAATGAATTCCATGTATGGGAAAGGAGATTTTTGAATAACTAGGAATAAATGAATTGTTAAACTTAAGTGTTATTATCTAATGGAATAAAGAATTTTTTTTAAATTCAAGTTTAAAATTGTTTGGAAAGATAAGAAGAAATTTGGAAAAGTATGAAATTGGCATTTGCAGTTTAAATAAGATTTTAAATCATATTAAGGAAGTTAAATCTAAAATTAATGGGTTCTGAAATAAATTGAGTAAGTAAAGGAATTTATTTTTAAATGGAATGTATTTGGAAATCGATTTAAAAATAGATTAAATGTTGAAACTATGTTTTAAAAGGAGGACGAGACTATGGAATTTATAAACTGGGTTTATAAAGTGAAATAAGATATCAGTGGATATTGGGAAGTATAAATTGACGATGGGAATTTATAAAGGAATGGGTAATCAGTTTTAAAAATAAATAGTAGTTTTATTTTTAAAGGTGTGAAATGGACGGTGTGTCTTCCTAAAAAGCCGAGTACGTTTTCAAAGTATATTTTTAAGTCCAAGTTAGCAATTTTAAAAAGAGTTTTAAAGATTGTTTTAAAAGAAATTATTTTTAATGGTTTTAAGACTTTTAAAAGTAAATATTTTTAAGATTATTTATAGAAGTAAAGTATTTAAAAGGTTTAATTAGTATTATTAATTAAAGATAATTATTTAACATTTATACCTCATAAATTTTACTTTAAATTAGTTTTGGCTTAAGTTTTACATGAGAAATTAGTATAAAATTTCATAACTAGTTTTTTAAATAAGTGTTTTAAATAGTTTTATTTAAGCATATTATGTGCTTTTTATTTTAAAATGCTTAAAGCGTATATTTTTAGGTAAAGCGATTTTAAAATTATTTTAGATCTAAAGTATTAAGGCTTGGTGATTTTCAGTGGAATAAACAATATTTATAAGTTTATTCCGTAAGTGAAAGTAATTTGGAAATTGTTTACAAAGGATTGAAATGTAGAAAGATATCTTCCAAGGATATTTTGAATAATAAATAATTTAGGAAATTATTAAGGCTGATAATTGTTTGTGAATGTTATTGGATAGTTAAATAACTGACTATCAATATTGGCCAATGCGCTGATCGTTTCGAAGTGATCGGGATCGGGATTAATTTCCCGAAAACCACTTCGATCCGGTTTGAACGTTTTCGTGAGGAAGACGAGAGCTTGGAGACGAAGGTGGAGCAGTGAAGTGCAAGGGCTAATCGCTACTAATCATGAGGGTGATTCTAAAATAGATGTAATAGGAGTAGTGCTTTCTTTTCCGTTCGAACCCAGAACAGACTTGTATGAATGAATGCTTTCAAAACATCGTCAGGAGGATGATGCGCATTCTAAGTGAATATGCACTAAAATAGTAACGCATAGCCTCGAGCCTCATCAACCGGGAATGGCTAAAACAGGGGAGGTGCACACAAGGCTAAGTGGCTAGCAACCAATTAGGGTAAGGTCATCCTTGTCCAGCGGTCGCTTTATTTCGGCTGTGTGGGCAGTTGATGGTCCCAACCACGGGGTGAACTTATTTGGACTATCCAGTAAGGGGTAGCTCCGGTCTTGTGATGCAGGGGATTAGGGTGGATCCTCGGTACAGTGATCTAGACCACATACTGTGACGGGCGGTACCCCTGTAGCCCTGCTACATTATGGAATCCAATCTTCAATAAGCGCATGTGCGGTTTTAATTGTGCCCAACTATGCTGAAACATGAGATGCAAGCATTTTAGCTAGATTATTTTTTCTTTCTATAGACTCAATTATAATATCAGACGGAATTGATAAAAAGGTTTTGGTTATCATAAGGTAAAAACCCGGCATGTTTATTTGTGGCGTGGTCTTACAATATACTTTTGATTTCAAAGGATTTTGGAAACTTTAATAATCGAATTGAATGTGTTTTCTCATGCTGGGTTTCCAGAGTGACTCGGATGTTATTTAACTATAATGCTCAGGTCAAGCTGAGTATTATAGATAGAGGAAAGAATGCAGTGGAGCTCAGGAGACGAGCTGAATGGCGAGACGTATCACACGTATTTGATGAATATTCCGCTATGTTTGATTTACTGCATAGTCAGTCTTACGACGACAGGTTATGATAACTGTCCAGTTGTGTACTATAAGTTTTTCTTTTCTCTGTTGATGTAATGTATAAACAGATATAGTTCTTTGTTTAAAGATTAGTTATTATCTATTATATATATTGTTCCGCTGCGATAGTGAGACTCTGATATTTTTTCTATTTTCTTCTTCTACCTCCTTCTTCTTTAACCCTAATGGTTCGCATTTCCGTTCACTTTGAGTTGATATGACGGAGAATAGTGTTGACTCAAGGGGTACGGGTTTGCGGGCTGTTACAGTGGTATCAGAGCTGAAGGTTAAGTGAGAACCTTGGCTCTGGTGGGAATTCCTTATTAGAAATAGAGTCCATAGTACTCTAGAATGAGTTTGAGTGAAATGAGCGTGTATTCGTTAGTGAATATAAAAATTTTTTTATATTGTGTCGACTTATCGGTTGTGTGTTTATAAATTCTGCCCGATGCAATCTGGCCAACTACATCGATAGGGATTTCTAAACTCTTAAACCAGGAAAACCGCCACAATATTTCTGTAAAAAATGGGTAAATGAAATAATTTTGACCAAAATTATTTTTATATGTAAAAAGAATAAATTTTAGAAAATATTATAAATAGTAGCTTGGTTGTTAGGAAGTGATAATATTTCATTATTATCATTACTGTTCGGAAAATTAAATAAGAAATTCAAATTTATAACCTAGATTAAGGAAATAAATTCATATAACAGAATGGAATTTCTAAATGTAAATTATAAATGTGATTTATAACCAAAATAGGATTTATAACTTGAACTTCCAGATAAATATTTGAATATGAATTGAAAGGATCTGAAATTTTGGTATTTAGGAAATTTTAATTCCATTGAGTTTGAAAATTAATTTCAAAGGTTTTGGAGGTGTTAATTCCTTTGTTACGCGACTTAGCGACTCAACAGCCGGAGCGACCTAAAGAGGCTAACAAGATGAAACGACCTAGCGACTTACATAAGCACGGTGATCTAAAATGTGAAGCGAGTTAGCGACCTAACAGGCAGTGACTTACCGACCTAAGAGATGGGACGACTTAACTGCTTAAGGGACTAGGCGACCTAACGACTTAGAGAAGTGGGCGACCTAACGACTCAAGAGGTGGACGACCTAACTGCTTACAGGAAGTCACGACTCAGCGACCTAAAAGACTTGGCGGCTTAGCGACCTAAAGTAAGAAGCAAGTTAGCGACCTAACAGGCATTGACTTACGGACCTAAGGGGACCGCGACCTAACGACCTAAAATCACAAGCGACCTAATGACCTAATGGACTATGCGACATAGTGGGTTAACGAGTTAGCTTATGTCTCTACATCGGATATCTTAGCGTTATAAGGTGCCAACCATTCCCCTAAGTCGCCCACGACTTAGTACTTAATCCAAAAGAGACCAGTATTGCCAAGAAAGGCCGAAGCTTCCCTCTGCTAGGTCGCTCACATGTGGTCTACCACCTACTTTAAGTCGTAATCTTCGACCTGCGACCTACTTTAGGTCGCAACCTTCGACCCACGACTTACTTTAAGTCGCAGCTTCCGACCTACGACTTATAACTGAAAAACTCCTATAAATACAGTGTGAGCTCCAACGTTCGGGGGATCTTTTTTGGCTCATTCTCGAAGCGTCGATACTCTACCATTTTCCCAACTCGAACAACACTTCAAGCACTCCAAACACCAAGGACACTATGACAAACTTCAAGAGAAAATATACATCATTCAACATAGATTCGAAAGATTATTCTCCATCAAAGTTTGGGACTATTAGTCTAAAGTGTGTTGTAACTGAAGAAAGTTGTATAAGTTGTACTTGAATCAGCAATAAAGAGATATAAAGTGGACGTAGGCTTGACTATAAGCCAAACCACTATAAAAACTGTGCCTTTTATTGTCTTTCTGAGATATTCCTGCTTATTTTCTGATTCCCGTGCCAACGGGTGGTGCGTTCACGTTTACTCTACATACACCGGGGTGTTAGCGTTTGATTTTTACGTTAACATTTTTGGTGCTTTCACTGAGAAACCAACTTAGGATACTATAATCATAGCTTCGCAGAAATTTGTGGGAAGGATCTCTCTAAAAACTAGAAGTTTTTCAGAAATAATGGCTCCTCGAAGAAAGCGCAAGTCTGTTAGATCCGACGATGTTCGCGAGACTACTACCACTTCTCCTCCTTTAAGTCAGAGAACTCCAACTGTTGGAGTAAGGCGAGCAGAATTGGATGACGCGGTTTCTGGGATATATCAGCAGATGGAAGCCCAAAACAATCTAATGTTGGAAAGGTTGAACGCTTTGCTTGGGTCTAACCGTCAACCAGTGAATAATGAACCAAACTTTGCTGATAATGTTCATGATGTGGAAGAAAGAGATGTTCCTCAAAGGGCAGCTGGTCCAGTCAAAGACACACCTCCCCAAGTTGGAGGATCGGGACAACAACCAACTTTCCGTGAGCGCCTGTCAAAGCAGACTTCTGAAAAAATGGCTGATGCTTGTCCTGCTGAGCCCCTTAATGATGAGGAAGTTTTCTCAGGGATGGTCCGAAAAATCATGAAGGAAAGTATGCAACGAGAGGAATACGAAAAAGAATGGGGGTTTGCTGCGAGCAAGACTCCATTCACTGAAAGGATTTTGAAAGCAGAATTTCCTAGGAAGTTTGTTTCTCCTACCATACCGGCTTATAAGGGGACAAGTGACCCTAATGAATTTCTATACAAGTATTATTGGCACATGACTGATGCCAGGGCTTCAGATGAGATCAAATGCCGATATTTTTCGGTATACCTAGAAGGAGTTTCTCTTCTCTGGTTCACAAAATTGCCGGTCCGGTCGATAGACCAATTTTCTGATTTGACTCGAAAGTTCAAGGAACAGTTCAGATTGTACGCTTCGAAGGCGAAAGATATAATGTCGTTATCCAGCTTGGAGCAGAATCCTGGAGAATCCATTAAATCTTTCTTGAATCGCTTCAATATAGCTCTGGCTGAAGTAGACAACGTAGAGCCGAGAATGATTTTGATGTACTTGATGAAGGCTATTGATAAGGCAAGTGAGTTCGGGAGGTGGTTGAAAATGAAAGAACCGAATTCGCTCGACAAGTTTTATAAGAAAGCCGATGAATTCATGCGCCTAGAAAGCCTCCAAGCACCGGCTAAGGTGGTATCGATAGGGGCTGGAAATAGTAATGTTGTCCCGCATAGGAAGGAATCTGGCAATCAGAAGAAGGGGAATGGTGGTCAGAGGAAGCAAGGAGATGCAAAGAAAAGTCGTCCTTTCAACTTCACCCCTTTGACAGATACCCCGGAAACATCTACTTTGCAAACAAAGACACAGTCGAGTTCCCCGCACTAGGTAAGCAAAGGGTTTATAAGAAAGCCGAGAAGAATGGAATGTTTTTCCGGTTCCATAACCGACCCGGGCATGATACCAATGAGTTCCGTCACTTGAAGGAATTGATTGAGGAACTATTGAAAGAAAACAAGCTCCAGCAATATGTAAGGAGGAACAAGAATGGCCCAACTTCGCCAACTCAAGCACAACAGGCTCCTGTTCATCGTCCTAGCTCAAGTGAAAAGGCAGCGGATCATGAATCTGGGAGCCCCGTTATTAATGTGATTACAGGAGGACCTCACCCAGCTGGCAGAAGCTGGGGTGAGATGGAACGGTACGCTCGTGCATTGAAATATACCCCAACAGAGGAGAATGTTTTTGTGTTGGAAGATACTGCACCTCTGAAACAGCAGAAAACTTTTAATGATGACATTATCTTCAGATTCAGGGATTCTATGGGTGTTGAAGCCCCCACCATAGATCCCTTGGTTATTTCTGCTGGCATTGGGCCAGCTATTGTAAGAAGAGTACTTGTTGATTGTGGTGCTTCTTGCAATATTCTTTTCAAGAGGACTTTTGATCAGATGAAGATCCCAATGACTGATGTTCAAGCTTCATCGCAAAAGATCGTTGGGTTTACTCGAGAACCCAGGCAGCTGGTTGGGACTATTGACCTGTTCGTGGAACTTGGCGAGGGGCAGAAGAAGGTCGTTCGAAGGCAGACTTTTGTAATTGTTGATGAATTTTCTACTTACAACGCCTTCCTAGGTCGTCCAAATCTTGCAGCCTTTAAAGCAATCCTTGCCCCATGGTGCCTTACCATGAAATTCCCCACAGATAATGGAGTTGGTGTTATAAAAGGGGATCAGAATGCGGGGCGGGAATGTTATCTGATAGAACTACGTGAAGCAAGAAAAAGAGAGATGGGAAAGGATGCGGTAGCCCCAGTCCGCATCAAAGAATCAACCTTATAGCAATTACAGGGCAGACCCTGTACTGGCGAATGTAGCGAAGCACGAAGAAAGATGGATCCCTGAAAAGCCAGTGCAGGGGAGAATCGAGTGGTCCCAGTTGAAGTAACAGTGCCAGTACCTGTTGACCCAAAAGACCCAAACAAAGTGTTGAATGTGGGTTCACAGCTTAATGCAACGGTTCAAAATGTTTTGATATCATTCCTGAAAGCAAATCTAGATGTATTTGCTTGGACCCATGCTGATATGTGTGGAATATCACCTGAAGTTACAGTACATACCTTGAATATTGATCCAAAGTTTACACCGGTAAAGCAGAAAAGAAGAACGCAAGGTCCTGAAAGGTCAGCAGCATTGAAAGAAGAGGTTGATCGGCACATGGAGTATGGTTTTATCAGGGAATCTACTTATCCGAATTTGGTTTCAAATCCGGTACTGGTTAAGAAAGCTAATGGAAAGTGGAGGGTATGCATCGACTTTTTAGATTTAAACAAAGCCTGCCCCAAAGACTGTTTTCCGCTACCTCGGATTGACCAGTTGGTTGACGGAACAGTGGGAAATGAATTGTTATCTTTTATGGATGCTTACTCCGGATATAACCAGATCATGATGCATGAGCCAGATCAAGAGAACACGAGCTTTATTACTGATGTCAGTCTCTACTGCTACAGAGCCATGCCCTTCGGACTGAAGAATGTAGGGGTAACTTACCAAAGGCTTGTTATTGCGATGTTCAAGCCACAGATTGGAAAGACCATGGAAGTTTAGGTTGACGATATGTTGGTTAAATAAAAGAAACTAGTAGACCATATGGACCACTTAGCGGAAATGTTCACCGTCATACGAAAGTATGGAATGAAGCTTAATCCTTTGAAGTGTTCATTTGGGGTGGAGTCCGGAAAGTTCTTGGGTATCATTGTGAGCGCTAGGGGCATTGAGGCTAATCCTGCTCAGATCACTGCCTTAAGAGAAGTCAAAGCTCCTAGAACGAAGAAGGAACTGCAAAGTCTCAATGGAAAAGTCGCTGCCTTAAGTCGATTCATTTCTAAAGCTATTGATAAATGCATTCCATTCTTTGATGCTCTGAAGAAAGGAAGGAAAAACTTTAACTGGACTCCAGAATGCCAGAAAGCTTTCGATGAGTTAATTCGTCATATGGAAACGTCTCCGATACTTTCTAAACCTGACGATGGTGAAGATCTCTTTGTATACTTGGCGATCTCAGCTCATGCTCTTAGTGCGGAACTGGTGCGAGAAGACACCAAAATTCAGCGCCCGGTCTATTATATCAGCAAGAGATTCAGTGGGGCAGAATTGAACTATTCAAAGTTGGAAAAGCTTGCATATTGTCTACTAATTGCATCAAGAAAATTGAGGCCATATTTTCAAGCTCGTCCAATCAAAGTCCTCACTGATCAAGCTTTGAAGCAAGTCTTCTTTCACCCTGAGACTTCGGGTCGCCTTCTGAAGTGGAATATTCAACTCAGTCAATATGACATCACTTATCATCCCCGGAGAGCAATCAATGGACAAGCTATGGTAGATATTATCGTAGAATGTATAGACAAAGGTGATAGTGAGAAAATAGTAACTTGTAATTCCCCAATTCGATGGAAATTGTATGTTGATAAAGCAAGAAACGATTATTGTTCCGGGGCTGGGGTTGTGCTTGAAACCCCTGAAGGACGGTCTCTGTGTTATGCATTGGGATTTGAATTTCCTTCGACTAATAATGAGGCAGAATATGAAGCTCTCATTGTCGGTTTGAGAATTGCTAAAGAATTGAATGTCAAAATGTTGCGGATCTTCAGTGATTCACAACTTATTGTATGTCAAGTGAAGAAAAAGTTTCAGACTAAAGGCGGAAATCTGCTTGCTTATTTGTCAAGAGCCTGGGAGCTTCTCAAGGACCTTGACGATTATACGATAAATCATATACCCCGAGAAGAGAACATGAAGGCAGATTCTCTCGCAAAGTATGCAAGCACTTGTGAAGCTCAATTACTGGGATTAGGTCCTGTGGAAGTCTTGTCAACTCCAAGCATTGATGAGATGGATATTGACTGGATCATGACTATATCATAGAAGCAAGAATCATCGATGACTCCAATATTTGAATATCTGTGGACGGTTCTCTACTAGAAAACTCAAAAGAACGGCGGAAGTTGTTAAGAAAAGCATCCAGGTACATAATTCAAGACGGCTGATTGTATAGGCGGGGATTCTCAATACCATTACTCCAATGTGTGACCAATGAAGAAGCTGAGACAATTCTAACTGAGGTACACGGAGGAGAGTGTGGAGATCATTCAAGTGGTTAAACTTTAGCAAAGAAAAATCTCCGTTATGGGTATTTTTGGCCAGATATTAATCGTGATGCCGCAAGTTACGCCCGAAAATGTGACCGATGCTATAGATTTGCAAAAATCCCAAGAGCACCTTCAACTGAGATTACACAGATGGTCAGTCCGTGGCCATTTGCTATTTGGGTAACAGATCTCATCGGGCCTTTGCCGACTGCAAAATCCGGAATCAGATATGCAATTGTTGCTGTTGATTATTTTACTAAATGGGCTGAATCTGAACCCTTAGCTACTATTACCTCTAAGAAAATGACAAACTTTGTAACTAAGAATATCATTTGCAGGTATGGTGTGCCTCAAAAGATAATCACAGACAATGGAACCCAATTCGAAAGTGAAGAGTTCCAAGATTTTTGCAAGAAATTCAAGATCCACAAAAGTTTCTCAGCAGTGGCTCATCACAGGAAAACGGGCAAGTGGAAGCAGTAAACAAAATTATCAAATCGACCATCAAAAAGCAGCTGGAAAAAGCGAAAGCTGGTTGGGTCGATAAGCTTCCACTAGCACTGTGGGCATATAGAACTACACATAAAACTGCAACGGGCCACACTCCATTTTCATTGGCATATGGATCAGAGGCAATGATTTCGGTAGAAATAGAGATCCCTTCACATAGAAGGATCCATTTCAATCAAGCCGAAAATGAAAAGCTGCAACTTGAAGCCCTTGACTTCCTTGATGAAAAAAGAGAGGAAGCTGAGCTCAGAATTGCGGCTCATTAGCAAAGAATAGCCAGGCACTTCAATTCCAAAGTTCTCTAACGCAGCTTTGAAGTTGGGGATCTAATCTTAAAAAGAATTATGACACCTACAGGCGTGTTTGGACCAAACTGGGAAGGGCCGTATGTTATAGGCCAAAAACTTCTTGATGGCACATTCAAACTCGTAACTTTTGAAGGAGACCCAATTCCAAGAGTTTGGAACAGCAATCATTTGCGCCCATATTTTACTTAAAGGCTTTAATGAAATAGTGTAAAAGAGTGATGAATGTATGATTCTTGTATTGAAAGCCGTTGTAAAGCCAGTGCAAGTGAATAATAAGAACTATAAAGTGGATGTAGGCCCAGTTCTTGGCCGAACCACTATAAATCTTGTGTTCATTACTGTTATAAACTGCTTTGTTTTATTTCGATATATAAAATACGGCAATTGTATTACTAAAATGTCGATCTAATAATGCAGGCCATGAAAACAAAGCTTACCCGTCACAAGACCAAGCAATCCCCAACATCACCCAACAAGCAAACACTAAGCCATTCAAAATTTCCATACTCAAATCCTACGGAAGAAGTGCTTCAAACAAAAATTTAGTGATTCTGCTGGAAGTGGGCCCTTGCTAACTAATTGTGGATGTTTGTACAAACGAGCATCCAGTTAAATAGCCTATGCCTGCCACCACCAACTCGCTTAACTATGAAGTATGCTTCTTTAGATAAAGGAAATTGTTGGAAACTAAAAGGGAAGTGTATTTGGAAAAGATAACGGGGATCGCCGATATGAATAGATGGCAAAGAGACATGGGCGAGCAAGCATCAGACAGCAAAAGACCTCTTCGGAGGCATAACTCTTCGGAGGATAAAGACCTCAAACGGGGCATGCCAGAAGACTTTCTCAACAAAAAATGATTGGTATGGAATGACCGGGAACACCTTCCCGACTGGAAGGCAAGGCGCTTGTTCAGTAGCTGAGATAGTTTGCACAGACAAGCGTCCAAGTAACTTGCGTCCGCCCCGTGAATCCATACGATGATTGGAGGCACCTTCCTAAGTGGAAGGCAAGGCGCTTGTTCACTAGTTGAGACAATCTACGCAAATAAGCGTCCAAGTAACTTGCGTCCGCCCCGTGAATCCAGCCAACCATGAGGAAGAAACTTCTAGGCATACTTGGAGGCACGCATTCCACCGAGATTTGAAATAAAACTTCGCAAGTGCTGGAATGTGAAAAGCCCTCTTCGGAGACCCATTTCACCATAGTTGAAATGCTAAAAGACCTCGAGCGGGCCTCGCCGGAAAAAGAGAGATCTTTCTTGACAGAAAGTTGTGGACTGATCGGTGGCACAGAACACTCGTGTATGACCCGTGAATCCATCCAACTAAGAGAAAGAAATTCCAAACTTCCAGGAAAAAGCCCTACTCAGATGCACACATTTCACCGTGATCTGAAATAAAACTTCACACGAGTCGAAATGTGAAAAGCCCTCTTCGGAGGCCCGCTTCCTAGCGAACAGAGAAAAGATAAAAGCCTCCCCCAAGAGGCAGAAACAAAAAGACCTCTTCCCAGAGGCACGATCAAACAAAAAGACCTCTTCCCAGAGGCACAACCAAACAAAAAGACCTCTTCCCAGAGGCGCAATCAAACAAAAAACTCTCTTCGGAGGCTCAAGCAGCTTGAAGCCCTTTTTCGGAAGGCCCACTGTACTATGAAGTAAAATTCACTTGCCAAAGCAAAAGTCACTTTTTTAAAAAAGTGTAGTGTAAAAACTTCGCAACAAAAAAAGAAGAGAAAACTCCTCCAATATGAAGTGGATTCTACTAAATTAGAAAAATATTTCCTTAGAACAGAAATATTATCCTATAAAGTACAAATGCAAACCTCCTCCTGTTAACTCCGCCCCGGCCATGACTCAGCGACTTAAAAGTTACCGACCCAAAAGTTTGCCAACCTAGCAAGGATGCCGATCTAACTGCCTAAGCCCTAACATGGATACCGACCTAACTGCCTAAAACAGGAATGCCGACCTAAGACCTACAGGATACGACCTAAGATAGCTACCGACCTAACATGGGTACCGGCCTAATGCCTTAAAGGTTACCGACTTAATGAATGCCGACTTAAGATTTAAGGGTATACCGACTTAAGGCTTAGGTAGGTTACCGATCTAACATGTATGCTGGCCTAAGATAGATGCCGATCTAACTATCCAAGGAGGTTGCCGCTCTAACTGCTCAGGAAAGGGACAAGATCACGAACTATACTTGAGTCGCGACCGACTTACGGCCTATGCTAAGTCGTACACGACCCAGGCAAAGGAAGGCAAGTCCGATACAGCTACTTAGCACACGGCCTCTTAACTCGTACATGGCTTAGGACTTGTGATATATCCAGAGTTCAGCAAGGATGCCTTTCTGAAGTCTCGACCAAGCAGTTAAGTCGCAACCGACCCACGACTTAGTTTGAGTCGTCCACGACCCAACTTAGGTCGGTTACGGTTTACGACTTGGTAATGTTTTCTGCCTAGAACCCTCTATAAATACATTTCCATCTCCAACTTTCAAAGGACTTTTTGGCCGATCTCTTTAAGCGCCCATACACTGCTGAATTCTCGACTCACCCGACACTTCAAATACGAAAGGCATCTCAACAATCTTCAAGAGGAAATTTAACGCAATCAACATGGATTCAAAGAATTCTTCTACATCGGAGTTCTAGTTGTTTGTCTCATCAGTATTGTAATTGAAGATTGTTGTAAAGTTGTAATTGATGCAGTAATAAAGAGGATTAAAGTGGACGTAGGCTTACCTGAAGCCGAACCACTATAAAAACTGTTGTCTTTTCTGCTTTCTCTATGGCTTTTCTACTTGTTTTTAGTTCCCGTGTTCACGGGTGGTGCTTTCACTCAATCTCTATATACACCGGGGTGTTAGCGTTCGATTTCAAGCGTTAACATTTTCGGTGCTTTCACTGAGAATTGAACTTAGGGTACTTCCACCATTACTCTGCAAAGGTTTGTTGAAAAGATTTCTTTTAGAACCAGAAGTTTATTGGAAATAATGGCTCCTGGGAGAAAACGAAGTTCTGTAAGATCTGACAATGTTCAAGAGAATATTGCTACCTCTCCTCCTTCAAGTCAAGCAGCTCCAACTGTTGGAGTTACGCGAGCAGAATTGGACGCCGTAGTTTTGGGGTTGAATCAACTGTTGAATACTCAAAATGCACAGTTGGAAGCCCAGAATGCCCGGAGTGCCCTGATCTTAAGTAAGTTGAATGATTTACTTGTGGCAAACCGTCAACCGGTTAATAATGATGGAAACCCTACTGTGGGAGTTCAAGATGTTGAAGGGAACATTTCTCAAAGAGCCACAGACCCTGTGGAAAGGACACCTCCTCAAGCTGGAGGATCAGGGCCGCAGCCGACCCTCCGTGAACGATTGTCAAGACAGAATTCAGAGAGAGTGGCTGATGTTTGCCCTCCAGAGCCTCTGAATGATGAAGAGTATTTTTCGGGTATGGTTCGTCAAATCATGAAGGAAAATATGCGAAGAGATGAAAATGAGAAAGAGTGGGGTTTTGCTCCGAGCAAAACTCCATTTACAGAAAAGATCTTGAAGGCAGAGTTCCCAAGGAAATTCGTTCCCCCTACTATTCCGGCTTACAAGGGGATGAGTGATCCTAACGAGTTTTTGTATAAGTACGACTGGCATATGACGGGTGCCAGAGCGTCTGATGAAATCAAATGTCGATATTTCCCAGTTTATCTGGAAGGTGTGGCTCTATTGTGGTTTACAAAGCTGCCGGTCAGGTCCATTGATCAGTTCTCCGATTTGACCAGGAAATTCAAGGAGCAATTTCGATTGTATGCTTCAAAAGCAAAGGATATAATGTCGCTGTCAAGCCTAGAGCAAAATCCGGGTGAATCTATCAGGTCATTTTTGAATCGTTTTAACATAGCATTGGCCGAGGTAGATAATGCTGAGCCACGCATGGTCCTAACATACTTGATGAGGGCGATTGACAAATACAACGAATTTTGAAAGTGGTTGAAAATGAAAGAACCAAACTCGCTCGACAAACTCTACAAGAAAGCGGATGAATTCATGCGCTTGGAAAGCCTCCAAACACCGACTAAAGTGGTATCAGTGGAAGCCGGGAACAATGGTGCTGTTTCGAACAAGAAAGAACCTAACACTCAGAAAAGGGGAAATGATGGTGGAACGAAACAGGGAGATGCTAAGAAAGGCCATCTTTTCAATTTCACGCCCTTGACCGATACCCTTGAGAACATCTTCTTTGCAACCAAGGATGATGTCAATTATCCGACACCGCCTAAAATGAGAGTGGGAAATAAGATGGAGAAGAGTGGAAGGTTCTGCCGGTTCCACAACCAGCCCGGCCATGACACCAACGAATGACATCAGTTGAAAGAAGTAATTGAACAACTTTTAGAAAATGACGCGCCTTTAAAGCAACAAAAGACTTCCACAGATGATATTGTATTCAGTGCCAGAGATTCTTTGGGTATTGAAACTCCTACCATAGATCCTTTGGTCACATCCATTGGTATTGGGCCAGCTACTGTGAGAGGAGTTCTGGTTGATTGTGGAGCTTCATGCAACATTCTCTTCAAGAAGACCTTTGACAAAATGAAAATTCCAATGGCTAACGCTCACGCTTCAACACTTAAGATTGCAGGGTTTGCTGGAGAACCCAAACAGCCGATCGGGACCATAGATTTGTTTGTAGAGCTTGGGAAAGGACCGAGGAAGGTGGCTCGAAAGCAAACCTTTATAATTGTTGAAGAATTCTCTGCCTATAATGCCTTTTTAGGCTGACCAACTCTTGCTGCATTCAAAGCTATTCTCACTCCATGGTTTCTGACTCTAAAATTCCCCACAGTTAACGGAATTGGTGTGATTAAGGGGGACCAAGATGCGGGGCGAGAATGTTAACTTACAGAGCTGCGAGAATCAAGGAAAAGAGAAATGGGAAAAGGTGCGGCGACTCCAGTCCGCACCAAAGAACAAGCCTTGTAGCAATTACAGGGTGGACCCTGCACTGGTGAATGTAGTGCAGCACGAAGAGAGATGGATCCAAGGAAAGCCAGTGCAGGGGAGAATAGGGTGGTACCGGTAGAGCTAATAGTGCCGGTACCCGTTGACCAAAAGGACCCAAACAAAGTGCTAAATGTGGGTTCACAACTCAACACAAGAGTTCAGAATGTTCTGATTTCATTTTTGAAGGCAAATTTGGATGTATTCGCCTGGACTCATGCTGACATGTGTGGAATATCCCCAGAGATTGCAGTACACTCTCTGAACATTGATCCAATGTTTACACCCGTGAAACAGAAAAGAAGAACTCAGGGTCCTGAGAAGACGGCAGCGTTAAAAGAAGAAGTGGATCGGCTCATGGAGAACGGTTTCATCAGAGAATCTACTTATCCAAATTGGGTATCAAATCCAGTGCTGGTTAAAAAAGCTAACGGAAAGTGGAGAGTATGCATTGACTTTTCAGATTTGAACAAAGCCTGCACCAAAGATTGTTTCCCGCTGCCCAGGATCGATCGGTTGGTGGATGGGACGGCAGGGCATGAATTGTTATCTTTTATGGACGCATACTCCGGATATAACCAGATTATGATGCATGAGCCAGATCGAGAGGATACAAGCTTCATCACAGATGTTGGACTCTATGCTACAAGGTCATGCCTTTCGGACTCAAGAATGCAGGGGCAACTTACCAAAGGCTTGTTAATGCCATGTTTAAACCGCAGATTGGAAAGACAATGGAAGTTTATGTTGATGATATGCTAGTGAAGTCTGAGAAAGCAGAGGACCACATGGATCACTTGGCAGATATGTTCGCAGTACTCCGAAAGTATAGAATGAAGCTTAATCCCTTGAAATGTTCATTTGGAGTAGAGTCCGGAAAGTTTTTGGCTTTCATTGTGAGCGCTAGGGGCATTGAAGCAAATCTAGCTCAGATCACTGCCCTGAGAGAGGTCAAGGCTCCTAGAACGAAGAAGGAATTGCAAAATCTCAATGGAAAGGTTGCTGCCATGAGTCGGTTCATTTCGAAAGCCACTGACAAATGCATTCCATTCTTTGATGCTTTGAAGAAAGGAAGAAAAAACTTTGAGTGGACTCCTGAATGTCAGAAGGCATTCGATGAGTTGGTTCTTCATATGGAAGTGCCTCCGATACTTTCAAAGCCTGACAATGGTGAAGATCTCTTCGTATATTTGGCAATTTCATCTCATGCTCTCAGTGTAGTATTGATACGAGAAGACACAAGGATTCAACGCCAGTCTATTATATCAGCAAAAGATTCACTGGGGCAGAGATGAACTATTCAAAGTTGGAAAAGCTCGCCTATTGTTTGTTGATCGCATCAAGAAAATTAAGGCCATTTTTCCAAGCTCATCCCATCAAAATCCTCACTGATCAACCTCTAAAGTAAGTCCTATTCCGTCCTGAGACTTCGGGCCGTCTTTTGAAATAGAATATTGAACTCAGCCAATATGACATCACTTATCATCCCCGGAAAGCAATCAATGGTCATGCTTTAGCAGATTTCATCGCAGAATGTACGGATAAAAGTGATAGTGAGAAAGAAGTCACTGATAACGTCCCAATCCAATGGAAATTATATGTCGATGGCGCAAAGAATGATTACTGTTCCAGAGCAGGGGTTGTCCTTGAAACCCCAGAAGGGCGATCGCTATGTTATGCACTGAGACTAGAATTCCCTTCGACAAATAATGAAGCAGAATATGAAGCCCTCATCGCTGTTTTAAGGATCGCTAAAGAACAAAACATCAAAGCATTGCAGATCTTCAGTGATTCTCAGCTTATTGTCTGCCAAGTCAAGAAAGAATTTCAAGCTAAAGGAGGGAATCTACCCGCCTATTTATCAAAAGCTTGGGAGCTTCTTCAAAATTTTGACCGTTAATCAATAAACCATATACCCCATGAAGAGAACATGAAGGTGGATTCTCTCGCAAAGTATTCAAGTAGCGGTGAAGCGCAACTATTGGGATTAGTTCCCGTCGAAGTCCTGTCAGCTTCAAGCATAGATGAAATGGATGTTCATTGGATTATGAATGTATCCCAAGAGCAAGAATCATGGATGACTCCGATACTTGAATATTTACTCAATGGTTCTTTGCCAGAAAGTTCAAAAGAACGGCAGAAGCTGATAAGGAAGGCCTCTAGATATATAGTTCAAGATGGTCGTTTGTACAGACGAGGATTTTCAATGCCCTTCCACTGAGCTAACACAAATGGTCAGTCCATGGTTGTTTGCCATCTGGGGAATAGATCTCATTGGGCCTTTGCCGACTGCCAAATCGGGGATTAAATATGCTATCGTTGCTGTTGATTACTTCACTAAATGGGCTGAAGCCGAACCATTGGCTACTATTACCTCTAAGAAAATGATATGTTTTGTGACTAAAAATATCATTTGCAGGTATGGTGTGCCACAGAAGATAATCACAGACAATGGTACCCAGTTTGAAAGTGAGGAGTTCCAAGAATTCTGCAAACGATTCAAGATCCGAAAAAGCTTCTCAGCAGTGGCCCATCCGCAGGCAAACGGGCAAGTGGAAGCAGTAAACAAAATCATCAAATCAACCATCAAAAAGCAGCTGGAAAAAGCAAAAGGTGGTTGGGTCGATAAGTTACCGCTTGCACAATGGGCATACAGAACCACCCACAAAACTGCGATTGGGCATACTCCATTTTCATTGGCATACGGGTCAGAAGCGATGATTCCAGTGGAAACCGAAGTCCCCTCACACAGAAGGATCCATTTTGATCAAGATAAGAATGAAAAATTGCAATTGGAAGCACTTGACCTCCTTGATGAAAGAAGAGAAGAGGCTAGGCTTAGAATTGCAGCCCATCAGCAAAGAATAGTCAGGCACTTCAATTCCAAAGTTCGTCAGCGCAGCTTTGAAGTTGAGGACCTAGTCCTGAAAAGAATTATGACAGCCACAGGTGTGTTTGGACCAAACTGGGAAGGGCCGTATGTCATTGGCACGAAACTTCTTGATGGCTCATTCAAACTCACAACTGTCGAAGGAGAACCAATCCCAAGAGCTTAGAACAACAATCATTTGCGTCCATATTTTACTTAAAAGCTTTGCTGAAATGTTGTAAAAGAATTACGAGTATATGATTCTTGTATTGAAAGCAATTGTAAAGCAAGTGAATAATAAAAAGCTATAAAGTGGATGTAGGCCCAGCTTTTGGCCGAACCACTATAAATCTTGTGTTCTTTACTACTATAAACAGCTTTTTTTTATTTCGACATATAAAATACATTAATTGTGTTATTAAAATGTCGATTTAATAATGCAGGCCATAAAAACAAAGCTTACTCATCGCAAGACCAAGCGATCTCCGACATCACCCAGCAAGCAAACGCTAAACCATTAAAAATTTCCATACTCAAATCCTACAAAAGAAGTGCTTCGAACAAAAGTTAGCGATGTGGATGGAAGTGGACCATTTCTAACTAACTGCGAATGTTTGTACAAACAAGCATCCAGTTAAATAGCCTGTGTCTACCACCACCAGCTCGCTTAACTATGAAGTATATTTCTTTGGATAAGGAAAATTATTGGCAACTAAAAAGGGATGAAACTTGCAAAAGATAACGGGGATCGCTGACATCAATAGATGGCAAAGAGACATAGGGGAATAAACATCAAACAGCAAAAGACCTCTTCGGAGGCACAAGCCCTCTTCAGAGGCACAATTCTTCGGAGGATAAAGACCTCGAGCGGGCTTCGCCGGAAAAAGAGAGTTCTTTCTCGACATAAAGTTGCGGACCGATCGGTGATACACTCCTGTGAATCCGTCCAACTGAGAGAAAGAAACTCCAAACTTCCAGGCAAAAGCTCTACTCAGAGGCACACGTTTCACCGAGATTGAAATAAAGCTTCCAAGTGTTGAAACGTGAAAAGCCCTCTTCGGTGGCCCATTTCACCACAGTTGAAATGCTAAAAGACCTCGAGCGGGACTAACCAGAAAAAGAGAGATCTTTCTCGACATAAAGTTGCGGACTGATCGGTGATACACTCCCGTGAATCCGTCCAATTGAGAGAAAGAAACTCCAATCTTCCAGGCAAAAACCCTACTCAGAGGCACACATTTCACCGTGATCGGTGATACACTCCCGTGAGTCGAAATGTGAAAAGCCCTCTTCAGAGGCCCGCTTCCCAACGAACAGGGAAAAAATAAAAGCCTCTTCCAAGGGGCAGAAAAAAAAGACCTCTTCCAAGAGGCACAGTCGAACAAAAAGACCTCTTCCCAGAGGCACAAACGAACAAAAAGACCCCTTCCCAGGGGCACAATCAAACAGGAAGACCTCTTCGGAGACACAACTCTTCGAAGGCACACGTTTCACCGAGATTGAAATAAAACTTCCAAGTGTTGAAACGTGAAAAAGCCCTCCTCAGAGGTACAACTTTTCAAAGAAGCATTTCATCAGAAATGCAAAACAAAGATCAAAAGCCCTCCACCGAGGCGCAATATAAAAAAAAAGAGAAGCCCTCTTCAAAGGCACACTTTAGCTTTCAAAGGAAGACTGGTTCATCTATTCTTGAAAATACTCTTCCTCAAAAAGAAGTTAAAGTGCCCTTCAGAGGCCCGCTTTACGACATAGGAGAATTCACTTGGTAAAAATGTGTGTATGCACAAAAGAAAAAGTGATATCTTCCAAGGTTGAAGCGTAGAAACTCATATGGAGCGAGCTGTACTCTATTTTGAGCAGAATAATATTCCTCCAAATATGGAATAATTATTCTCCAGAAAATAAGAGTACAAGTCCCCTTAAGGTATAAAATATTGCAACGAGCTTATGGTATAGGGGCAACATGGTATAACTACATTGGTAAAAATTACGCTCGAACAACATACCACAAGCTCACTGCAATATCATATGAAGAAATTTGTACAAAAATGAACAGTAAATGCGTTCTCAAATACAGACAGAAGTTTGTACAAACAAAAAGAATCATTTTATTCAATACTGTCAAAATTTTGATTAGGTACAGGTTTCGAAATAAAAAGAAAAAGAAAATCGGAGGTCGGTACCCGCACAATCTCCGGCCAGTACATGCAAAAAGCAAAACGTAAAAATAAATCGAAGCAGGGCCCCTTACTTCTTCTTGCCACCACCCTTACAGCCTTCACCTGACCTAATAGGCAGCTTTTCAGGACGGCTTGGGAGAGAGGGTTACTGCCAGATCAACTTTCGCTTCCTCTTCAGAAACAAGAATGTCTTTCCTTTTCTTCTTGGAAGTGACACGCTTCCTCCTCCTCTTGAAGAAGACTCACTTCCCAGAGTAACAAGAGCAGACAATTTTATGTTATCAGAAGTGGTTCGCTCCGGGGACTCATTGCCTTCTCCAAGCCCTTCTCCCCCGTGTTCCTGTGAAACATTAGGATCATCTAAGTCTCGGAGAGCCTCTATTTGCTCCTCTTGCGACCCGGGTTGAGAGGCGGATGGAGGAGTGACCTGGAGAAGCGGAGGAGGAATAATTGGAGGAGGGGGAGTCTGAACGATGCTCGACACTTTCTATACAGAAGAAAAGAAGTTAAAGTCAGTAAAGAGAGGAGATAACGGCTCGTTGAGGTTCAGGAAATAGTCAAGAAGCTCATCAAACTCATAAGAAGCAAATGAGCAGTCTACTTGGGCAAGATTAACAGTAGAGTTACCTAAAGAAGTCGGCTTCCTGATATCAACCTCATAAGCCTGTGCTTCGGCACTCTCTTCGCCTTCATCACCACCCTGTGTGCTTGTGATCTCAGTTGTAACTTTAACCGAGGATGGAGAATGAGAACTGGAGCCGACAATGTCGATTTCGGCCGAAGGTGAATGCTGAACTGGATGAGTTGAAGTAGTTTTTCCTAAACGTTCCCCTTCTGCCATTTCGGCTCTTAATTTCGCAAGTTGTTCTTTTCCCCTGACGAGAGCGGCGCGAGCTTCATCATCCAAGTAGTGCTTCTCAAGAGCTGATTCGACATAGCCAGCACCTTTAGCACCAAGCATATCAAGTGCGGCCTCCCACACCTCAGGCGGAGTAATTTCATATTTGGGACCTAGAAAGGCGAGACTACCGCGCCCCAAGACGCTATGCAGGTAGAAGTCAAATAATGTCGAGCTGATGCTGGTCTTCGTTGCCTCATGAGATTCTTCAGCTGCAATTTTACCGGCAACGGCCTCATCACGCTCTCTTTCAGCTTTGGAGAGTTGAATCTTTAGCATTTGAATCTCCGCCTCTTGGGAGCTGGTTGTCTTCCGAAGCTCTGCAATATCAGCAATATAGACCTCATTAATTCTTTTTTGCACATCGAGCCAGTCTTCGGCGTCCCTTTGGCCGGCATGAGCATCTCTCACTTGTTTCTGAAGCACTTCTTCTTTTTGAGTGTAGGAAGTAGAAGAAGTGGCAAGCTCTTCTTTGAGCTTCTCGACTTTCGCTTCAAGCTCTTCATTATAAGTAGTGATGCTCCTCATCTCGGTGCCATGCTGCTCAAGAACCTTCTGCCATCATCTTTGTCATTTTCCATAGTAAGCATGGCCTCGAGATTCGCACGGTTTACCCTTTGAAGCTCGTCAACAAGCTTTTGCCAGCCCGACATTCTTTCAATATCAAGTCTGACGGCATCGAGATTTCGCAGCATGGCAGGCTTGTCAATTGGAACTAAGTCGAGATCAAAACGAACACCCTTCAAGCACCATTGTGGAAAACGGCTTTGCAGAGTGGCTGGGCCTGATCCAATTTGAAATTTAGGCCTGTTAACTATTGCCTGAATGTCTGTCTTCCCGAGAGCAGGAGAGCCAAAAGGGATGTCAAGTGAAACGGGGGCAGTGGCCTTTTCAGGAGTTGTAGATGCATGCTTCTCACCGTACCGGGTACGCTTGCTTGGGTCCTCAACTATATGGCTTTTTCCCCGATCATCATGCGACTTTCTTTTGTGAGAGTCGTCACCTCTCTGGGAAGAATCATGGTGCTCCTCCCTTTCTTTTCTCTCATAACGCTCTTCTTGAGCCCTCCTCTCCTGAGCCTTTCTAGCGGCTCTCTCTTCGTCGGTTTCTCTGTGAACGGGAAGGTAGCGCCTATAGTCATATTGACTACGCCTCCCGTAGCGTTGAAAGTCGTCATAGTAAGACCGTCGGAGAATCTGAAATTTAAAAAAATAAGACAAGTCTTAAAAGTCTTCAGAGAAAAGAAGCATGACTTTAGAATCTTCAAAGTACAAAGAATTAGGTGCATGAAAGTGCCAAAAAGTCCTACGTGTGTGTGGTGTGCAAACTACACGCATCAGGCTACAAACCGCTCTTCGACGTAGCGGTGGTAGTGACTTGAGTAGTAGGCGTCAAAATTTGTTGAAAAGTTGATGTTGCCTCGACAACAGGAGAAGAAGCTTTAGGGACATCATCTTTAAAAAGTTCTTGTGAAGTTATCTTCAGGTCACTTAGCCCCTCGAAAGTATCATCACCGCCAAGTTCGACGGGAGTATCTTTTTCGGCTTCCAGACCAGCCGCATCTTCAGAGCAACGAAGAGATTCTTCCTCTTCAATAACTAGGGCAAGTGCCGATTTTCTGGATGGCCCCGCAACATCGACAGTAGTAGAGCACTTCACCAGAGAAGCCTCGGAGGCAGGTTCTTTTGGTATGGGTTCGTTAGTGGAAACTGGGGCATCTAATGCTTTGGGCGGGGAGTCTGGAACCTCATGGGGGTGTGTAGAGCGAGAAGCGTGTAAAAATTCATGCTGATGCAAAAATTCGTCCCTCAACAAAAACTTTATACTTCTCTCTCTAGCAGTCATAGCACTTAATCTTTCAAAAACTTGCTTGTGGCTTGGATCTCTAGAGGGGAGAGGAAGTGCTGAAAAGAGCAAAGAACGAAATTAGCAATCGGTAATTCGGATCTCGAAAAAGTTTGGAAAATGGAGAAAATAGAAAAAGGTAATCTTACTTCCTACTCTCCAGATGGCATAAAACACTGGGGGGCAGCGAGCAAAGAAAAACTGGTTCAAAAATCCATGAACACTTTCGGTAAGATCAGAAATAAGATTGCGGTTTCTAGCGCTTCTCACAATAATAAGGGAAGGATGGTCTTTACTCTTTGCAAACGAGCATAAGTAGCGAATTTCTTCAAAACTTGGCAAGCGATCAAGAGTTCTCCTAAACAATACACACAACCCCATCAAGATGGCGTAGCCCTTTGGATGAAGTTGGAATGGAGAGATTGTCAACCGAAGGAGAAGGGTTCGAAGGAAGTCAATAAAGGGAGGAATCGTCCCGCTTAGGCACATTTGACGATTAACTGCGACAAAACCAGGGGGAGGACTGTCGGCAGTATCATTTGGCCTGGGAAGTAGGGCATCATTTTCAGCAAAACCAAATTGAGTACGTAGCTGAATAAACGCTCTCGAAGTTAGGATAGTCGAAGTTCTTTCTGGAGGATTCTCTATGGGAACAGCTGTCTGAAAGGTCTCTCCCGCTTGAGCTACCACTTCTTCTTCTTGGAGGGAAGTCATTCTACACAAACAACTGGATATTCAAACATGAAGGTGCATGTTTCCTAAAATGTGTGAAGTGTTGTGTAAAATCAACAAAGCAATAAGCGAATATAACTGGAATAAAAACTAGCAAGCATTTGTCAGTTATAAAGTCCAGGGTTTTTTGTTTTAAATATGAAAGTGAAATGTAGATGCAAACAAATCAGTTCAAGACAGTGATGCTTTGCATTGATATTTCACTTTTGTTGATTGGTTCACAGCATTTCATACAGTGTGTTTAAGTTGATTACTCTATGTCGACTAATCTGTCATTTGATGTGGGCAGTCAATGGCAGTATATTCGCCTTGGTTTTCTGTGATTGTTGTTTTCAGCAGGTTGTTAGCCTATAAGTTAATGTGATCTGTGAAATAAGGCAACAAAGTTAAAACATTGTAGGATTTAAGCAATTCAGTCCAGCAAATCAAGTTGAGTATTCAAGTTGGAATTATGTTTTTAAGTCAGAATTCGAGTTGGGCATCCAAGTGTTAACTCGGCTGCGACCTAAGGAATCTCTCGCGAGTTAAGATTAAGTCACTGATTCCTTAAATCGGTGGTTCTTTAGGTCGTGAGGAGTGGTAAGGAGAAAGGCTCCGGTTCAAAAAGTGGTGCAAGATTCCCCAAGTGCTAGTTCGGCCGCGATTTAAGGATTAGGTCGGCAAATTTCCCCGAGTGCTAGTTCGGTTACGGACTAAGTTTTAGATCGTATCAAATTAGGTCGGCCAAAAGATAGGTCGTCCAAAAAATTGCTGGGTCAAATTCAGGCCGATATCTCAATCCACTCGACCCGTTAGCCCGATAGCCTCTCCATCCACAAAAAACCCTCATTCCATTCATACTGTTTCATGTTATAGGATCATCCATAAAACCGGTTCGAAACCACTACAAGTTCAACACCTTGCAATCCTAACGCCAATCAAAATCAACTAGCCTGAAGCAGTAAACCATCTTCATCGTCTCACCGGTCATTTAAAGCCAAACCGAACAACCTAAGCTTCATCAACTACATGTGTAATGAGATTCGCAATGAAGCAGTGCGTAAGGAGGTGGGTTAGGTTTGAATGGGAGTCGTGAATCAATGACAATAAGGGATCAAGAAAAGAGCAGGTTCACTTATGCAATGAGTAGCAAAGATTATCGGTGATTGATTGGAATGAAATCGCCTTTTGGAGCTTGGGAAATTTTTTAATGGCAGAATAAAGCAAGAGAGTAAGTAATGAAAAGGAAGAAGAAGATGTGTGACTTATACCTTGCAGTGGAGGGACCTGAAGCGGCACATACGATCTAACTGTTAGGTCGCGTACGACCTACCGACCTAAAGGAGGACGGGTTAGAGGATATCGAAGCACACGACCTAACCATTAGGCGTATACTTCAAGGGGCAAATGTTAACTCCACCCCGGCGATGACTCAGCGACTTAAAAGTTACCGACCCAAAAGGTTGCCAACCTAGCATGGATGCCGATCTAACTGCCTAAGCCCTAACATGGATACCGACCTAACTGCCTAAACCAGGAATGCCGACCTAAGACCTACAGGATAGACCTAAGATAGCCACCGACCTAACATGGGTACCGGCCTAATGCCTTAAAGGTTACCGACTTAATGAATGTCGACTTAAGATTTAAGGGGATACCGACTCAAGGCTTAGGTAGGTTACCGATCTAACATGGATGCTGGCCTAAGATAGGTGCCAATCTAACTATCCAAGGAGGTTGCCGCTCTAACTTCTCAGGACAGGGACAAGATCACGAACTATACTTGAGTCGCGACCGACTTATGGCTTATGCTAAGTCGTACACGACCCAGGCAAAGGAAGGCAAGTCTGATACAGCTACTTAGCACGCGGCCTCTTAACTCGTACACGGCTTAGGACTTGTGATATATCCAGAGTTCAACAAGGATGCCTTTCCGAAGTCTCGACCTAGCAGTTAAGTTGCAACCGACCCACGACTTAGTTTGAGTCGTCCACGACCCAACTTAGGTCGGTTACGGTTTAGGACTTGGTAATGTTTACTGCCTAGAACCCTCTATAAATACATTGCCATCTCCAACTTTCAAAGGACGTTTTGGCCGATCTCTTTAAGCGCCGATACTCTGCTGAATTCTCGACTCACCCGACACTTCAAATACGAAAGGCATCTCAACAAACTTCAAGAGGAAATCTGACGCAATCAACATGGATTCAAAGAATTCTTCTACATCGGAGTTCTAGTTGTTTGTCTCATCAGTATTGTAATTGAAGACTGTTGTAAAGTTATGATTGATTCAGTAATAAAGAGGATTAAAGTGGACGTGGGCTTACTTGAAGCCGAACCACTATAAAAATTGTTGTCTTTTCGGCTTTCTCTGTGGCTTTTCTACTTGTTTTTAGTTCTCGTGTTCACGGGTGGTGCTTTCACTCAATCTCTATATACACCGGGGTGTTAGCGTTCGATTTTAAGCGTTAACATTTTTAAATGGAAGAGTTGTTCACTAAAGAAAGAGCAGAAGTCTTCTCGAAACAGAAGAGTTGTCCTCCGAAACTTTGCCAATGTGAAAGAGATTGTAATAAACCATGGTATGGAGGCAATACAATATAGTCATCATTAAAATGAAAACAATGCTCAAGAAACATACCATAGGTTTACTGCAACTTCACATAAAGAGGATAAAGAAACTTGCATGAAAACTGAAAACAAAAGTGTTCTTAAATACAGACAGAAATTTGTATAAGTAAAAGAACCATTTTACTCCATACTATGAGAATTTTATACATATGCAGGTTTCAAAGTAAAAAAAAGCGAGGACTGGTACCCGCACAATCTCCAGTCAACACAAGCTTATATATGAGCAAAAAAGCAAAGAGCGAGATAAAAAGCACAGGACCAAAGCCATCATTTCTTCTTCCCTCCACCTTTTGAGCCTGCACCTGGCCGGATGACCAACTTCCTGCGCCGGCTTGAAAGAGTAGGAGAAGAAGGAGAAAGGGGAACGATCAGACTTGTTTCTGCTTTTTCCTCGCCAGCTGAAGCTTCTTTCTTCTTTGAGACTCCACATTTCCCCCCTTTCTTAGGAGAAGACCCGCTTCCTGGAGTAAAAAGTGTGGCCAACGGCATATCGTCGGAGCCAGTTATTCCGGAGTCTTTTTGCCCTCCTCAGTTTCTTCTCCCTTATGTTCTTAAGAAGCAATGGGATCGTCCAAGTCTTGGAGAGCTTCTATTTTCTCCTCTTGTGATCCCGGTTGAGAGGCAGAAGGAGGAGTGACTTCCAGAGATGGGGGAGGAATAACTGGAGGAGGGAAAGTCTGAACAATGCTCAGTACTTTCTCAACATAAGAAAAGAAGTTAAAATCAATAAAGAGAGGAGATAAAGGCTCGTTGAGATTCAGGAAATAATCAAGAAGCTCACCAAATGCGCAGTCTACTTGAGAAAGAACAGCATTAAAGTTACCTGAAGAAGTTGGCTTTCTAACGTCAATTTCATAAGCTTGTGCTTCAGTGCTTTCTTCGCCTTCGTCTCCGCCATGTGCGCTTGTAATCTCAGTTGCGACTTTAGCCGTGGGCGGAGAATGGGAACCGGAGCTCATGATATCAATGTCGGCCGAAGTCGAAGGAGGGACAGGGGCAGTTAAAGGTGCTTCTTTCTCTGGATTCTCCCCTCCCATCGTTTCGGCTCGTACATTAGCAAGCTGCTCCTTTCCTCTGGCAAGAGCGGCACGAGTTTTGCCATCAAAGTAATGCGCCTAAAGTTCATCTTCGGAATAACCGGCACCTCTGAGCATATCCAGTACAGCCTCCCACACTTCAGCTAAAGTGATTTCATATTTAGGCCCCAAAAATGCAAGGCTTCCACGCCCGAAGACGCTTTGGATGTAAAAATCAAACAGAGTGGAGCTGATGTTGGCTTTTGTCTGTTGATGAGATTGTTCAGCGGCTTTCTTTCCAGCCATGGCCTCATCACCTTCTTTCTCAGTCTTTAATAATTGAGCTTTCAGCCTCATGATTTCTAAGTCCTGGGTGTTAGCTTTCTCCCATAACTCTACAAAGTCAGCACGATATTTTTCCACCGTCTTCTGTGTAGCTTCAAGTCGGGTTTTGACATACCATTGAGCGGCATGAGCATCTCGACCTTGCTTCTGAAGCACTTCTTCCTTTTGAGTATAAGAGGTGGAAGAAGTGGCGAGCTCGTGTGTTAACGTAAAAATTAGGCGCTAACACCTCGATGTAGATTGAAGTCGAATGAAAGCACCACCTGTGAACACGGGAACTAAAAACAAGTAGAAAAATCACAGAGAAAGCAGAAAAGACAACAGCTTTTATAGTGGTTCGGCTTAGGGTAAGCCTACGTCCACTTTAACTCTCTTTATTACTGAATTGATTACAACTTTTACAACAAGCTTCAATTACAATTCTGATGAGACAAACAACTAGGACTTCGATGTAGGAGAATTCTTTGAATCCATGTAGATTGCGTTAGATTTCCTCACGAAGTTAGTTGAGATGCCTTTCGTACTTGAAGTGTCGAGTGAGTCGAGAATTCAGCAGAGTATCAGCGCTTAAAGAGATCAGCCAAAAAATCCCTTTCATGTTTGAGGTAGGTGGGTATTTATAGGAAAATTCTCCCCTTAGGTCGTAAGTCGTGACCGGTCTAAGGTAAGTCGTGGCCGGCTCATCTGGCCCCTCCATGGTTTCACAAAGGTTTGTTTGTATAAGTCTCAGATCGCCCCCGAGACAACACGACCTTGTATCAGTAGTACGGCATCGGGCTTACATTTAGTAGCTTTAGGTCGTGGACGACTCAAGCAAGGTCGTGAGTCGTGAACGAGTTAACTGGCAAGTCGCAAGTCAAGGCTTAACTAGTAAGTCCTGGATCGTGTACGAGTTAAGAGGCCACTGTGCCAAGTAGCTGCATTGAACTTGCCTTCCTTTGATTGGGTCGTGAACGACTTAACATAGGTCATAGGTCGGTTGCGACTTAGGTCGGTAGCTATC
Source organism: Allium cepa (assembly GCA_030765085.1). Classification (NCBI taxonomy): domain Eukaryota; kingdom Viridiplantae; phylum Streptophyta; class Magnoliopsida; order Asparagales; family Amaryllidaceae; genus Allium; species Allium cepa. The sequence goes on along the minus strand of CM060945.1, from coordinate 599,665,414 downwards.
TTAGGTCGGTAGCTATCTTCGGTCGGCAACCTTGTTAAAGCATTAGGTCGGTAACCTTGTTAAAGTATTAGGTCGGCATCCTTCTTAGCCTATTAAAGTGTTAGGTCGGCAACTGTTCAGCCTTAAGTCGGTCAAATCTCTTAAACTGTTAAGTCGTTAAGCCCTTAAGTCGTCCAACTATCTAATTCGCTGAGAATCTTAAGCCGTTAGGTCGTCCATCTTTAGGTCGCTGGAAAAGAGGAATTAACACTTGCCCCTCGAAGTACACGCCTAGGTCGTAGGTCGTGTGCTTCGACCAAACTTTACTAAGTCGCAGGCGACCTAAGAGATGGCTTAATCTGCACATCTATTTGCTTCTGCCATATATAAGCGTTAGCTCGTTTTCTTCCTCCTCATCATCTGCTCCCACATCCTTTTCTGCCATTAGAGACTTTTTGAGTTCCCAAAGGCGAATCCAAGTTAATCGACCAACAATCCATCTTACTATTATCCCACGTAAGTGAATTTGGTCCCTTATTCAATCGCGACTATTATTGAAACACGAACCTTTATCTTTTGACCCCAAATCACCTTTGCACGCCTTGCATGGTTCTCGAGTTAAGTTGCGATTGATTTCAATCGTTATTGGCAATGTCGTCATTGCGATTCATAGGATTATAGCATTGTGCTAGGTTTATGGTAGCTATGTGGTGATTTGGATCAGTTTTTGGGTTTTTCTTAAGATGACGGTGGATTCTGTTGTTACTGGAAGTTAACGGGTTATCGTGTTGAGTGGAGTGAGATACTGCCTTGGACGCGACCAAGTGATTTTGGGTGACCTATCCTTTGGCCGACCTAATCTTTAAATCATGGCCGATTAACCCTTGGGGGAAAAACTGCCGACCTAATCTTCTGCCGATCCAACCCTTAAACCGCGGCCGAGTTAACCCTTGGGGGGAAAACTGCAGACCTAATCTTCTGCCGATCCAACCCTTAAACCGTGGCCGAGTTAACCCTTGGGGAATTTCGCACTACTTTTTTGAACTGGAGCCTTCTTCCTTACTACTCCTCATGACTTAAAGAACCACTAATTTAAGGAATTGGAAACTTTAATCTTAACTCGCGAGAGATTCCTTGAGTCGCAGCCAAGTTAACACTTGGATGCCCAACTTGAATTCTCACTTAAAAGCATAGTTCCAATTTGAATTCTTAACTTGATCTATTGTACTGAACTGCTTAAATTCTGGATTGTTTCAACTTTGCTGCCTTATTTCGCAGACCACATTAACTCATGGGCTAACAAACTGCTGAAAACAACAATCACAAAAAAACCAAGCGAATATACTGCCATTGACTACCCATATCAAATGACAGATTAGTCGATATAAAATAATCAATTTAAACAAATTGTATGAAATGCTGTGAACCAATCAACTAAAGTGAAGTATTAATGCAAAGCATCGCTAACTTGAACTGATTTGTTTGCATCAACATTACACTTGCATATTAAAACAACGTACCCTGGACTTTATAACTGACAAATACTTGCTAGTTTTTATTCCAGTTACATTTGCTCATTGCTTGATTGATTTTACACAACACTCCACACACTTTAGGAAACGTGCACCTTCATGTTTGAATATCCAGTTGTTTGTGTAGAATGACTTCCCATCAAGAAGAAGAAGGGGTAGCTCAAGCTGAAGAGGCCTTTCCGATAGCTATTCCCGTAGAGAACCCTCCAGAGAGAACTTCGACTATCCTAACTCCGACAGCGTTTATTCAGCTACGTACTCAATTTGGTTTTGCTGAAAATGATGCCGTACTTCCCGGGCCAAATGATACTGCCGACAGTCCTCCCCACGGTTTCGTCGCAGTCAATCGTCAAATGTGTTTAAGCGGGGCGATTCCTCCCTTTAACGACTTCCTTCGAACCCTTTTCCTTCGGTTGACAATCTCTCCATTCCAACTTCATCCTAATGTCTATGCCATCTTGATGGGGTTGTGTGTCTTGTTCAGGAGGACTTTCGATCGCTTGCCAAGTTTTGAAGAAATTCGCTACTTATGCTCGTTTGCAAAGAGTAAAGACCATCCTTCCCTTATTATTGTTAGAAGTGCTAGAAACCGCAAGCTTATTTCTGATCTTACCGAGAGTGTTCATGGATTTTTGAACCAGTTTTTCTTTGCTCGCTGCCCCCCAGGGTTTTATGCCATCTGGAGAGTAGGAAGTAAGATTACCAGTATCTATTTTCCCCATTTTCAAACTCTTTCGAGATCCGAACTTTCAATTGCTAATTTCATTCTTTGCTCTTTTCAGCACTTCCTCTCCCCTCTAGAGATCAAAGCCATAAGCAAATTTTTGAAAGATTGAGTGCTGTGGCCGCAGAAGAGAGAAGTATAAAAATTTTGTTGAGGGATGAATTTTTGCATCAGTATGGACTTTTGCACGCTTCTCGCTCTACGCACCCCCATGAGGTTCTAGGCTCCCCGCCTAAAGCATTAGATGCCCCAGTTTCCACTGACGAACCCTTACTAAAAGAAACTACCTACGAATCTTCTCTGGTGAAGTTTTCTACCACTGTCGATGTTGCGGGGTCATCTGGCAAATTCACACTTGCCCCAGTCATTGAGGAAAAAGAGCCACAGGGATCTCCCCGACATTCAGAGAAGTCTGGTGAAGAAGTCGGGAAAACAAGCCCTGTCAAGTATAGCGGGGATGACACTTTCGAAGGGTTGAGCGACCTCTTCGTCACCTCACAGGAGCTCTTTAAAGATGATCCTGTCGCTACTAGGGTTTCTTCTTTAGCGGTGGAAGCGACTTCTTCTCTGCAACAAGCTCCGTCGACCCAAGAGTTGACGTTAACTACTACCCCTACGATTACTCCGCAATCAAAGAGTGGTTCGTAGTTTGATGCGCGTAGTTTGCACATCACACACACTTAGAATCTTTTGGCACTTTCATGCATCTAACTCTTTGTACTTTGAAGATTCTAAAGTTACACTTCTTTTTTCTGAAGACTTTTAAGACTTGTCTTTATTTTATTTCAGATTCTCCGATGGGACGTAGCGGCTCTTACTATGACGACTTTCAGCGCTACGGGAGGTGTAGTCAATACGATTATAGGCGCTACCTTCCCGTTTACAGAGAAACCGATGAAGAGAGAGCCGCTCGAAAGGCTCAGGAGAGGAGGGCTCAAGAAGTGCGTTATGGGAGAAAAGAAAGGGAGGAGCACCATGATTCTTCCCAGAGAGGTGACGACTCTCACAAGAGAAAGTCGCATGATGATCGGGGAAAAAGCCATATGGTTGAGGACCCAAGCAAGCGTGCCTGGCACGGCGGAAAGCATGCATCTACAACTCCTGAAAAGGCCACTGCCCCCGTCTCACTTGACATTCCTTCTGGCTCTCCTGCTCTTGGCAAGACAGACATTCAAGCAATAGTTAACAGGCCTAAATTTCAAATTGGACCCACCCCAGCCACTCTGTAAAGCCGGTTTCCATAGTGGTGCCTGAAGGGAGTGCGGTTCGATCTTGACTTAGTCCCTATTGACAAGCCCGCAATGCTGCGAAATCTCGATGCCGTCAGACTTGATATTGAAAGAATGTCGAACTGGCAAAAGCTTGTTGATGAGCTTCAAAGGGTAAACGGTGTGAATCTTGAGGCCATGCTTACTATGGAAAATGACAAAGCTGAATGGCAGAAAGTTCTTGAGCAGAATGATACCGAGATGAGGAGCATTGCTACTTACAATGAGGAGCTTGGAGCGAAGGTCGAGAAGCTTAAAGAAGAACTCGCCACTTCTTCTACTTCTTACAATCAAAAAAAGAGGTGCTTCAGAAACAAGTGAGAGATGCTCATGCCGGCCAAAGAGACGCCGAAGACAGGCTCGAAGTACAAAAAAGAATCAATGAGGGCTATGTTGCTGATATTGCAGAGCTTCGGAAGAAAACTGACTCTCAAGAGGCAGAGATCGAAATGCTTAAGATTCAACTCTCCAAAGCCGAAAGAGAGCGCGATGAGGCCGTTGCCGGTAAAATTGCAGCTGAAGAATCTCATGAGGCAACGAATACCAGCATCAGCTCAACATTATTTGACTTCTACCTGCATAGCGTCTTGGGGCGCGGTAGCCTCGCCTTCCTAGGTCCCAAATACGAAATTACTCTGGCTGAAGTGTGGGAGGCCGCACTTGACATGCTTGGCGGTAAAGGTGCTGGCTATGCCGAATCAGCTCTTGAGGAGCATTACTCTGATGACGACGCTCGCGCCGCTCTCGCCAAGGGAAAAGAACAACTTGCAAAATTAAGAGCCGAGATGGCCGAAGGGGAACGTTTAGGAAAAACTACTTCAACTATTCCAGTCCAGCCTTCACCTTCGGCCGAAATCGACATTGTCGGCTCCAGTTCTCATTCTCCATCCCTGGTCAAAGCTACAGCTGAGATTACAAGTACACAGGGTGGAGATGAAGGCGAAGAGAGCGCCGAAGCACAGGCTTATGAGGTTGATATCAGGAAGCCGACTTCTCCAGGTTACTCTACTGTTAATCTTGCCCAAGTAGACTGCTCATTTGCTTCTTATGAGTTCGATGAGCTTCTCGACTATTTCCTGAACCTCAATGAGCCTTTATCTCCTCCCTTTACTGACTTTAACTTCTTTTCTTCTGTAGAGAAAGTGTCGAGCATCGTTCAGACTCCTCCTCCTTCAATTATTCCTCCTCTGCCTCTCAAGGTCACTCCTCCATCCGCCTCTCAACTCGGGTCGCAAGAGGAGCAAATAGAGGCTCTTCATGGCTTAGATGATCCTATTACTTCTCAAGAACACGGGGGAGAAGGGCTTGGAGAAGGCAATGAGTCTCCGGAGCGAACCACTTCTGATAACATAAAATTATCTGCTCTTGTTACTCCGGGAAGTGAGTCTTCTTCAAGGAGAAGGAGGAAGCGTGCCACTTCCAAGAAGAGAATGAAAGACATTCTTGTTTCTGAAGAGGAAACGAAAGTTGATCCGGCAGTAACACTCTCTCCTTCATCCCCGACTCTCCCAAGCCGTCCTGAAAAGCTGCCTATTAGCTCAGGTGAAGGCTCTATGGGTGGTGGAAGGAAGAAGTAAGGGGTCCTGCTTCGATTTATCTTTACTTTTTGCTTTTTGCATGTACTGGCCGGAGATTGTGTAGGTTCCGGCCTCCGCTTTTCTTTTTATTTTGGAACCTGTACCTGTACAAAATTTTGACAATATTGAATAAAATGATTCTTTTTGTTTGTACAAACTTCTGTCTGTATTTTAGAATGCATTTACTATTCATTTTTTTGTACAAATTTCTTCATATGATATTGCAGTGAGCTTGTGGTATGCTGTTCGAGCATAATTTTTACCAATGTAGCTATACCATGTTGCCCCTATACCATAAGCTCGTTGTAATATTTTATACTTTGAGGGAACTTGTACTCTTATTTTTTGGAGAATAACTATTCCATACTTGGAGGAACACTATTCTGCTCAAAATAGAGTACAGCTCACTCCATATGAGTTTCTACGCTTCATCCTTCGAAGATATCACTTTTTCTTTTGTGCTTTTACACATTTTTACCAAGTGAATTTTTCTGTGTGGTAAAGCGGGCCTCTGAAGGGCACTTTAACTTCTTTTTGAGGAAGAGTATTTTCAAGAATATAAGAACCAGTCTTCCTTTGAAAGCTAAAGTGTGCCTTTGAAGAGGGCCTTTTTTTTAATATTGCGCCTCGGTGAAGGGCTTTTGATCTTTGTTTTGCATTTCTGGTGAAATGCTTCTTTGAAAAGTTGTACCTCTGAGGAGAGCTTTTTCACGTTTCAACACTTGGATGTTTTATTTCAATCTCGGTGAAACGTGTGCCTCCGAAGAGTTGTTCCTCCGAGGAGGTCTTTCCACGTTTCAACACTTGGAAGTTTTATTTCAATCTCGGTGAAACGTGTGCCTCCGAAGAGGTCTTTCTGTTTGATTGCACCTCTGGGAAGAGGTTTTTTGTTTGATTGTGCCCCTGGGAAGGGGTCTTTTGGTTTGATTGTGCCCCTGGGGAGGGGTCTTTTTGTTTCTGCCCCTTGGGAGAGCTTTAATTTTTCCCTGTTCGCTGGGAAGCCGGCCTCCGAAGAGGGCTTTTCACATTTCATCTCACGGGAGTGTATCACCGATCACGGTGAAATGTGTGCCTCTGAGTAGGGTTTTTTCCTGGAAGTTTGGAGTTTCTTTCTCTCGGTTGGACGGATTCACGGGAGTGTATCGACCGATCAGTCCGCAACTTTGTATCGAGAAAGTCTCTCTTTTTATGGCTAAGCCCGCTCGAGGTCTTTATCCTCTGAAGAGTTGTGCCTCTGAAGAGGGCTTGTGCCTCCGAAGAGGTCTTTTGCTGTTTGATGCTTGCTCGCCCATGTCTCTTTGCCATCTATTCATGTCAGCGATCCCCGTTATCTTTTGCAAGTGTCATCCCTTTTTAGTTGCCAATAATTTCCCTTATCCCAAGAAATATACTTCATAGTTAAGCGAGTTGGTGGTGGTAGACACAGGCTATTTAACTGGTTGTTTGTTTGTACAAACATTTGCGGTTAGTTAGAAATGGTCCACTTTCATCCACATCGTTAACTTTTGTTCGAAGCACTTCTTTTGTAGGATTTGAGTATGGAAATTTTGAATGGTTTAGCATTTGCTTGCTGGGTGATGTCGGAGATCGCTTGGTCTTGCGATGGGCAGGCTTTGTTTTTATGGCCTGCATTATTAAATCGACATTTTAGTAACACAGTTAACGTATTTTATATGTGGAAATAAAACAAAGCAGTTTATAATAGTAGAGAACACAAGGTTTATAGTGGTTAGGCCAAAACTAGGCCTACATCCACTTTATAGCTTTTCATTATTCACTTGCTTTACAATTGCTTTATAATTCTTTTACAACATTTCAGCAATGCTTTTAAGTAAAATATGGACGCAAATGATTGCTGTTCCAAGCTCTTGGGATTGGTTCTCCTTCCACAGTTGTGAGTTTGAATGTGCCATCAAGAAGTTTCGTGCCTATAACATATGGCCCTTCCCAATTTGGCCCAAACACACCTATGGCTGTCATAATTCTCTTCCGGACTAAGTCCCCAAGTTCAAAGCTGCGCTGACGAACTTTGGAATTGAAGTGCCTGACTATTCTTTGCTGGTGAGCTGCAATTCTAAGTCTTGCCTCTTCTCTTCTTTCATCGAGGAGGTCAAGTGCTTCCAATTGCAATTTTTCATTCTCATTTTGATCAAAATGGATCCTTCTGTGTGAGGGGACTTCAGTTTCCACTGGAATCATCTCTTCCGATCCGTATGCCAATGAAAATGGAGTATGCCCAGTCGTAGTTTTGTGGGTGGTTCTGTATGCCCATAGTGCAAGCGGTAACTTATCGACCCAACCACCTTTTTCTTTTTTCAGCTGCTTTTTGATGGTTGATTTGATGATTTTGTTTACTGCTTCCACTTGCCCATTTGCCTGCGGATGGGCCACTGCTGAGAAGCTTTTTCGGATCTTGAATCGTTTGCAGAAATCTTGGAACTCCTCACTTTCAAACTGTGTACCATTGTCTGTGATTATCTTCTGAGGCACACCATACCTGCAAATGATATTTTTAGTCACAAAACTTATCATTTTCTTAGAGGTAACAGTAGCCAATGGTTCGGCTTCAGCCCATTTAGTGAAGTAATCAACAGCAACGATAGCATATTTAATTCCCGATTTGGCAGTCAGCAAAGGCCCAATGAGATCTATTCCCCAGATAGCAAACGACCATGGACTGACCATTTGTGTTAGCTCAGTGGAAGGTGCCCTTGGAATTTTAGCGAATCTCTGGCATTTATCACACTTTCGGGAATAGTCAGCAGCATCCTGATTAATTTCTGGCCAAAAGTATCCATAACGGAGGATTTTCTTTGCTAAAGTTTGACCGCCTGTATGATCCCCACATTCTCCCTCGTGTACTTCAGTTAGAATTGTCTTTGCTTCTTCCTTTATCATGCATCGGAGTAATGGCATTGAAAATCCTTGTCTGTACAAACGACCATCTTGAACTATACATCTGGAGGCTTTCCTCATCAGCTTTTGTCGTTCTTTTGAACTTTTTGGCAAAGAACCATTGAGCAAATATTCAAGTATCGGAGTCATCCATGATTCTTGACCTTGGGATACATTCATAATTCAATCAACATCCATTTCATATGTGCTTGGAGCTGACAAGACTTCGACGGGAATTAATCCCAATAGTTGAGCTTCACCAGTACTTGAATACTTTGCGAGAGAATCCGCCTTCATGTTCTCTTCTCGGGGTATATGGTTTATTGAATAACGGTCAAAATCTTGAAGGAGCTCCAAGGCTTTTGATAAATAGACGGGTAGATTCCCTCCTCTAGCTTGAAATTCCTTCCTGACTTGGCAAACAATAAGTTGAGAATCACTGAAGATCTGTAGTGCCTTGATGTTTAGTTCTTTAGCGATCCTTAAACCAGCGATGAGAGCTTCATATTCGGCTTCATTGTTTGTCGAAGGGAATTCTAGTCTCAGCACATAACATAGAGATCGCCCTTCTGGGGTTTCAAGGACAACCCCTGCTCCGGAACAGTAATCATTCCTTGCGCCATCGACATACAATTTCCATTGGATTGGGACGCTATCAATGTCTTCGTCCTCACTATCACCCTTATCCGTACTTCTGCGATGAAATTTGCTAAAGCTTGTCCATTGATTGCTTTTCGGGGATGGTAGGTGATGTCATATTGGCTGAGTTCAATATTCCATTTCAAAAGACGGCCCGAAGTCTCAGGACGGAATAGGACTTGCTTTAGAGGTTGATCAGTGAGGACTTTGATGGGATGAGCTTGGAAATACGGCCTCAATTTTCTTGATGCGATCAACAAACAATAGGCGAGCTTTTCTAATCTTGAATAGTTCATCTCTGCCCCAGTGAATCTTTTGCTGATATAATAGACTGGGCGTTGAATCCTTGCGTCTTCCCGTACCAACACTGCACTGAGAGCATGAGACGAAATCGCCAAATATATGAAGAGATCTTCACCACTGTCAGGCTTCGAAAGTATCGGAGGCACTTCCATATGACGAACCAACTCATCAAATGCTTTCTGACATTCAGGAGTCCACTCAAAGTTTTTTCTTCCTTTCTTCAGAGCATCAAAGAATGGAATGCATTTGTCAGTAGCTTTGGAAATGAACCGATTCAAAGCAGCAACCTTTCCATTGAGACTTTGCAATTCCTTCTTCGTTCTAGGAGCCTTGACCTCTCTCAGGGCAGTGATCTGAGATGGATTGGCTTCAATACCCCTAACGCTCACAATGAAACCCAAAAACTTTACGGACTCCACTCCAAATGAACATTTCAGGGGATTAAGCTTCATTCTGTACTTACGGAGTACTGCAAACATCTCTGCCAAGTGATCCATGTGGTCCACTACTTTCTTAGACTTTACTAGCATATCATCAACATAAACTTCCATTGTCTTGCCAATTTATGGTTTAAACATGGCATTGACAAGCCTTTGGTAAGTTGCCCCTGCATTCTTTAGTCCGAAAGGCATGACCTTGTAGAAGTAGAGACCAACATCTGTGATGAAGCTCGTATCCTCTTGATCTGGCTCATGCATCATAATCTGGTTATATCCAAAGTATGCATCCATAAAAGATAACAATTCATGTCCTGCCGTCCCATCCACCAACTGATCGATCCTGGGCAGCGGGAAACAATCTTTGGGGCAGGCTTTATTCAAATCTGAAAAGTCAATGCATACTCTCCACTTTCTGTTAGCCTTTTTCACCAGCACTGGTTTTGATACCCAATTTGGATATGTAGATTCTCTGATGAAACCGTTCTCCATGAGCCGATCCACTTCTTCTTTTAACGCTGCCGTTCTCTCAGGACCCTGGGTTCTTCTCTTCTGTTTCACAGGTGTAAACTTTGGATCAATGTTCAGAGTGTGTACTGCAATCTCTAGGGATATTCCACACATGTCAGCATGAGTCCAAGCGAACACATCCAAATTAGCCTTCAAAAATGAAATCAGAACATTCTGAACTGTTGTATTGAGTTGTGAACCCACATTAAGCACTTTGTTTGGGTCCTTTGGGTCAACGGGCACCGACACTGTTACCTCTACTGGTACTACCCTATTCTCCCATGCACTGGCTTTCCTTGGATCCATCTCTCTTCGTGCTGCACTACATTCACCAGTGCAATGTCCACGCTGTAATTGCTAAAAGGCTTGTTCCTTGGTGCGGACTGGAGTCGCCGCACCTTTTCCCATTTCTCTTTTCATTGATTCTCGCAACTCTGCAAAGTAACATTCTCGCCCCGCATCTTGGTCTCCCTTAATAACACCAACTTCGTTATCTGTGGGGAATTTTAGAGTTAGACACCATGGGGCAAGAACAGCTTTGAATGCAGCTAGAGTTGGTCGGCCTAAAAAGGCGTTGTAGGCAGAGAATTCTTCAAAAATTATAAAGGTTTGCTTTCGAGCCACCTTCCTCAGTCCCTTTCCGAGTTCTACAAACAAATCTATGGTCCCAATCAGCTGTTTGGGTTCTCCAACAAACCCAGCAATCTTAAGTGATGAAGCTTGAACGTCAGGCATTGGAATCGTCATTTGATCAAAGGTTCTCTTGAAGAGAATGTTGCAAGAAGCTCCGCAATCAACTAGAACTCTTCTCACAGTAGCTGGCCCAATACCAGCGGATATGACCATAGGATCTATGGTAGGAGCCTCGATACCCAAGGAATCTCTGGCACTAAATAAAATATCATCTGTGGAAGTCTTTTGTTGCTTTAAAGGCGCATCATTCTCTAAAACAAAAACATTCTCTTCAGCTGGTACATGCCTCAAGGCCCGGGCATACCTTTCCATCTTGCCCCATCTTTTGCCTGTTGGTTGAGGTCCTCCAGTTATTATATTGATAACAGGTCTTTCCGATTCATGCTCTACGGCCTTCTCACTCGAGGAAGGACGGTGAACGGGAACTTGTTGTCCTTGAGTTGATGAAGCTGGGGCATTTCTATTCCTTTTCACATACTGCTGGAGTTTGTTTTCCTTCAAGAGTTGTTCAATTACCTCTTTCAATTGACGACATTCGTTGGTGTCATGGCCGGGCAGGTTGTGGAACCGACAGAACCTTCCACTTTTTTCCATCCTAATCCCAACTCTTATTTTAGGTGGTGTCGGATAATTGACATCATCCTTGGTCGTAAAAAAGATGTTCTCAGGGGTATCGGTCAAGGGTGTGAAATTGAAAGGACGGTCTTTCTTAGCATCTCCCTGTTTCTTTCCACCATCATTTCCCCTTTTCTAAGTGTTAGGTTCTTTCTTGTTCGAAGCAGCACCATTGTTCCCGGCTTCCGCTGATACCACCTTAGCCGGTGTTTGGAGACTCTCCAAGCGCATGAATTCATCCGCTTTCTTGTAGAATTTGTCAAGCGAGTTTGGTTCCTTCATTTTCAACCATTTTCCAAATTCACTCGATTTGTCAATCGCCCTCATCAAGTATGTTAGGACCATGCGTGGCTCAGCATTATCTACCTCGGCCAAAGCTATGTTAAATCGATTCAAAAATGACCTGATGGATTCTCCCGGATTTTGCTCTAGACTTGACAGTGACATTATATCCTTTGCTTTAGAAGCATACAATCGAAATTGCTCCTTTAATTTTCGGGTCAAATCGAAGAACTGATCGATGGACCTGACCGGCAGTTTTGTAAACCATAATAGAGCAACACCTTCGAGATATACCGGGAAATATCGACATTTAATTTCATCAGACGCCCTGGCACCAGTCATATTCCAGTCGTACTTATACAGAAACTCGTTAGGATCACTCGTCCCCTTGTAAGCCGGAATAGTAGGGGTAACGAATTTCCTTGGGAACTCTGCCTTCAAGATCATTTCAGTAAATGGAGTTTTGCTTGGAGAAAAACCCCACTCTTTCTCATCTTCATCTCTCCGCATATTTTCCTTCATGATTTGACGAACCATACCCGAAAAATACTCTTCATCATTTAGAGGCTCTGGAGGGCACACATTAGCCACTCTCCCTGAATTCTTCCTTGATAATCGTTCACGGAGGGTCGGCTGCGGCCCTGATCCTCCAGCTTGAGGGGGAGTACTTTCTACAGGGACTGCGGCTCTTTGAGAAATGTTCCCTTCAACATCTTGAACTCCCACAGTAGGGTTCCCATCATTATTAACCGGTTGACGATTTGCCCCTAGCAGATTATTCAACTTACTCAAGATCAGGGCATTCTGGGCTTCCAACCGCGCATTTTGAGCATTCAACAGTTGATTCAACCCCAAAACTACGGCGTCCAATTCTGCTCGCGTAACTCCAACAGTTGGAGCTGCTTGACTTGAACGAGGAGAGGTAGCAATATTCTCTTGAACATTGTCGGATCTTACAGAACTTCGTTTTCTCCCAGGAGCGATTATTTCCAATAAAATTCTGGTTCTAAAAGAAATCTTTTCAACAAACCTTTGCGGAGTAATGGTGGAAGTACCCTGAGTTCAATTCTCAGTGAAAGAACCGAAAATGTTAACGCTTAAAATCGAACGCTAACACCCCGGTGTATATAGAGATTGAGTGAAAGCACCACCCGTGAACACGGGAACTAAAAACAAGTAGAAAAGCCAAAGATAAAGCAGAAAAGACAACAACTTTTATAGTGGTTCGGCTTAGGGTAAGCCTACGTCCACTTTAACTCTCTTTATTACTGAATTGATTACAACTTTTACAACAAGCTTCAATTACAATTCTGATGAGACAAACAACTAGGACTTTGATGTAGGAGAATTCTTTGAATCCATGTAGATTGCGTTAGATTTCCTCTCGATGTTAGTTGAGATGCCTTTCTTACTTGAAGTGTCGAGTGAGTCGAGAATTCAGCAGAGTATCGACGCTTAAAGAGATCAGCCAAAAAAGTCCCTTTCATGTTTGAGGTAGGTTGGTATTTATAGGAAAATTCTCCCCTTAGGTCGTAAGTCGTGACCGGTCTAAGGTAAGTCATGGCCGGCTCATCTGGCCCCTCCATGGTTTCACAAAGGTTTGTTTGTATAAGTCTCAGGCCACCCCCGAATCAACACGACCTTGTATCAGTAGTACGGCATCGGGCTTACATTTAGTAGCTTTAGGTCGTGGACGACTCAAGCTAGGTCGTGAGTCGTGAACGAGTTAACTGGCAAGTCACAAGTCACGGCTTAACTGGTAAGTCCTGGATCATGTACGAGTTAAGAGGCCACTGTGCCAAGTAGCTGCATTGAACTTTCCTTCCTTTGCTTGGGTCGTGAACGACTTAACTTAGGTCATAGGTCGGTTGCGACTTAGGTCGGTAGCTATCTTAGGTCGGTAGCTATCTTAGGTCGGCAACCTTGTTAAAGCATTAGGTCGGTAACCTTGTTAAAGTATTAGGTCGGCATCCTTATTAGCCTATTAAAGTGTTAGGTCGGCAACTGTTCAGCCTTAAGTCGGTCAAATCTCTTAAACTGTTAAGTCGTTAAGCCCTTAAGTCGTCCAAGTCTCTAATTCCCTGAGAATCTTAAGCCATTAGTTCGTCAATCTTTAGGTCGCTGGAAAAGAGGAATTAACATCGTGCTTAAGTTTCTCGACCTCCGCCTCAAGCTTTTCGTTGTACTCGGTGATGTTTTTCATCTCGGTGTTGTGCTGATCGAGAATTTTATACCATTCAGACTTTTCATTCTCCATCGTCAGCATAGCCTCAAGGTTGGCCCGGTTCACCCTCTGAAGCTCATCGACAAGCTTTTGCCACCTTGACATTATCTCAATATCAACTTTAACAGTTTCAAGATTTCGTAGCATGGCCTCTTTGTCGATGGGAACCAAGTCAAGGTCGAAATGGACTCCCTTTAAGCACCAATGCGGGAACCGACTTTGAAGGGTTGGCGGACCTCTCTCAACTTGGTATGAGGGTCAGCCGAGAAGTGTCTGAATGTCGGCTCCTTCAAGGGCAGGATACTTTGAAGTAATTTTAAGAGAAGTGAGAGCAGTGGCTTTTTCTAAAGTTGCAGATGCGGTCTTTTCATCAAGCCTGGCCCGCTTGCTTGGGTCTCCGATGTCATGACTCTTTCCTCTATCGTCATAAGTTTTTCTTTTATAAGAGTCATCGCCTCTGCGAGAAGAGTCATGTTGCTCATCCCTTCTTGCGTACCTTTTTCATACATTCTTCTTTCTTGAGCCTTTTGAGCAGCTCTCTCTTCATCAGTTTCCCTGTGGGTGGGAAGATAGCGCCTATAATCATACTGACAACGCCTTCCGTACTGTTGAAAGTCGTCATAATAGGAACCGCTATGCCCCATTGGAGAACCTGAAAATGAGAAAGAGGCAAAACTTGAAAATCATGGAAGTAAAATGCATGAGAGTACATACAAGTGCTGAAAAATCCTAAGTGTGTGTAACGTGCAGACTACGCGCGTCAAACTATGAACCACTCCTTGGTTGCGGAGGAATGATGGGTGTAGTAGCTGACATCAACTCTTGATTCGGCGGAATCTATTGCAAGATAGAAGTTGCCTCAACTACTGAAGAGGAAACCCTAGTGGTAACAGGGTCATCTTTAAAGAGCTCCTGTGAGGTGATAAACAGGTCGCTCAACCCTTCAAAAGTGCCATCTCCGCTCTGTTTGAAAGGACTTGTTTTCGCGACTCCTTCATCACCGGACTTCCCTGAATGTTGGGGAGATTCTCGAGGCTCTTCTTCTTCAATGACCGGGGCAAGTGAAAATTTGACAGATGACCTCGCAACATCAGTAGAAGTAGAGCGCTTCACCAGAGAGGCCTCAGGAGCAGGTTCTTTCAGTGTAGGCTTCTCAGTAGAAACTGGGACATCCGGTGCATCGGACGAAGAATCAGGAACTTCATAAGGCTGAGTAGAGCGGGAAGGGTGTAAAAGTCGGAACTAATGTAGGAATTCATCCTTCAGCAGAAATTTTATACTTCTCTCCTCAGCAGCCACAACGTTCAGTCTTTCAAAATCTGCTTGTGGCTTGGATCTCTACAAGGTGGAGGAAGGACTGCAAAAGTAGAAAGTGAAGTTAACATTTGGATCTCGCAAAGCTCAGAAAAGGAAAGGACAGGGATAAGTAAGCCCACCCCCTACTCTCCAGAAAGCGTAAAATCCCTGGAGGAAACGGACAAAGAAGAACTGGTTTAGGAAACCATGAGCGCTATCAGAGAGATCAGTGATAAGCTTGCAATTTCTGGCGCTTCTCACTTATATAATGGAAGGATGGTCTTTACTTCTCGCAAATGTGCATAAATAGCAGATTTCCTCAAAGCTTGGGAGGCGGTCAAGCGTCTTTATGAAGAGAACGCATAATCCCATCAAAATGGCATAGCCGTTGGGGTGCAATTGAAAAGGAGAAATAGCCAATCGACGAAAGAGTTGTTGGAGAAAATTATTGAAGGGAGGAATGGCACCACAAAGGCACATTTCGCGGTTAACGGCAACAAAGCCGAAGAGAGGACTATCAGCAAAATCATTTGGCCCAGGGAGAATAGCATCTGCTTCTACAATCCCAAACTGGGCGCGTAACTGATTGAACGCCCGGTAACTCGGGGTAGTTGGAGTTATTTCTGGTAGGTTGACCAGTGGACCAACCATCGGGAGGGCCTTTCCAGTTTGTACTACTTCTTCCTCTTGATGAGAAGACATTCTACACAAGGAACTGGATATTCAAATGTGAAGGCGCACGTTTCCTAAATGTGTGAAGTGTGGTGTGAAACTAACAAAGTGGCAAGTAAATATAACTGAAATTAAAATAATAAACATGTGTCAATCGTAAAATTTCAAGACTTGTCGCTCAAAAACAAGTGCAGTATTGGTGCGAACAAATCAGCTTTAGTTGATTAACATTGCTTTAATACTTCACTTGGATTTATTGATTCGCAGCATTTCATATAGTTTCTTTAAGTTGATCATCTTTTATCGACTAATCTGTCATTTGATGTGGGCTGTCAGTGGCAGTATATTCGTCCCATTTTTCTGCATATGTTGTATTTAACAGGTCATTAGCATTAAAGTTAATTTAATCTTCTAAGAAGGCATAGCAAGGTCATGCAAGTTATCTCTGTAGTTCAAAGTTCAAGTTGGAAGTGCAATGAAATTTTATCAAAATTTTGAAGCTCTCAAGTTGTTCAAGTCTTAGGCTGTATGATTTGAGTTAAAGAATACAAGGCATTGCAGTGTGCATCCAAGTCTTAAATCGTTCACACGATCTAAAAGTTAAGTCACAAAGCTTCAAATTAAGGCAGTAAAAATTTGCTCAAGTATTAGGTCGTTCGCGACCTAACAAGTATATAAGGTTGGTATAAGCTGTAAGGAGCTGCTCGGCAGTGCAAAATTAGCTAGGTCCTAGCTCGGCCGCGACCTAAGTCACAGATGTGATAAGTCGCAGATGTGATAAGTTGCAGGTGGGTTAGGTCGCAAGGAAGATGAGTTGGTTAGTTTACATCCAAGCCACAAGGTCGCCTGAGGTACTTAAACCGGTCGTTTCTGATCCCCCTCTAACCCATTCGCTTCTCTCCACTTAACAATTCACATAACCCGCTATCCAATAACCCAATAACCAAGAATCTCTTCACCTCCTCCAAATTCCTGAAGCCTCATCGTCCTCTCCAAGTTTCCAGGAACCCCATGAAACCCTAGGCCGATTCTTTCCTACAGCAACCACTAACAATTCGGCAGAGAATCGAAAGGAAAATTCGAATGCCAAATTGCATCGTAACAACAAAATTGTGTGAAAATGGTTATGATGGAATCGGCAGCGAGTGCAACGAGCAAATTCTCAATATTACCTAAATTTACTGATGGAATTGATGGTTGAAAGAGGAAAAGATTTCGTGCTAAGTCTTTAAGCTTGGAGGTTCGTTAATGGCGGCTTAGAATGTTGGAACAGATAAAGTAAAAAAGGAGCGGGTTAAGCGATTTATATGGGAAAAGAAAGGAAGCATATCGTCATGCGACCTAGCAAACCCAATGAATCGCTTACAACCTAAGGAGCTAAGTCGAAGCACATGACCTACGACCTAGGCATGTACTTCGAGGGGCAAATGTTAATTCCTTTGTTACGCGACTTAGCGACTCAACAGCCGGAGCGACCTAAAGGGGCTAACAAGATGAAACGACCTAGCGACTTACATAAGCACGGTGATCTAAAATGTGAAGCGAGTTAGCGACCTAACAGGCAGCGACTTACCGACCTAAGAGATGGGACGACTTAACTGCTTAAGGGAGCAGGCGACCTAACGACTTAGAGAAGTGGGCGACCTAACGACTCAGGAGGTGGACGACCTAACTGCTTACAGGAAGTCACGACGCAGCGACCTAAAAGACCTGGCGGCTTAGCGACCTAAAGTAAGAAGCAAGTTAGCGACCTAACAGGCAGTGACCTACCGACCTAAGGGGACCGCGACCTAACGACCTAAAATCACAAGCGACCTAATGACCTAATGGACTATGCGACATAGTGGGTTAACGAGTTAGCTTAGGTCGCTACATCGGATATCTTAGCGATATAAGGTTGCCAACCATTCCCCTAAATTGCCCACGACTTAGTACTTCATCCAAAAGAGACCAGTATTGCCAGGAAAGGCCGAAGCTTCCCTCTGCTAGGTCGCTCACATGTGGTCTATGACCTACCTTAAGTCGTAATCTTCGACCTGCGACCTACTTTAGGTCGCAACCTTCGACCCACGACTTACTTTAAGTCACAGCTTCCGACCCACGACTTATAATCGAAAAACTCCTATAAATACAGTGTGAGCTCCAACGTTCGGGGGATCTTTTTTGGCTCATTCTCGAAGCACCGATACTCTACCATTTTCTGAACTCGAACAACACTTCAAGCACTCCAAACACCAAGGACACTACGACAAACTTCAAGAGAAAATCTACATCATTCAACATAGATTCGAAAGATTATTCTCCATCAAAATTTGGGACTATCAGTCTAAAGTGTGTTGTAATTGAAGAAAGTTGTACTTGAATCGGCAATAAAGAGATATAAAGTGGACGTAGGCTTGACTATAAGCTGAACCACTATAAAAACTGTGCCTTTTATTGTCTTTCTGAGATTTTCCTGCTTATTTTCTGATTCCCATGCCAACGGGTGGTGCTTTCACGTTTACTCTACATACACCAGGGTGTTAGCCTCTGATTTTTACAATAACAGGAGGAATAATGGTAATATTATTTTGGAAATATTTTTGAATTGGGAATAAAATATGGTGATATTTGGAATTTAAAAATATTTGAAAAGGGTTTTAAAGAGATAAAGCACTAAACTCTTTTCGGTCGTTGGAAAATAACTTTGGTGATGACTTCAACATCATCGATGTTCATTTTCGAGTTTCTAAGAGAGGAATTGCTACCAAATTGTTTTAAATTGGAACTGTTTCCAAAACTGGGTTTCGTTTCAAAATTTCGAAGGTTGATTTGATTTGCAAATGAATTATGTATATATAATTGATTTTAAAAAAATGTCTTTAAAATATGATTAATTCTTAAAAATACTCTAGAGTTGGTTTGAAATTGTTTATAAAATATAATTGGGTTGATAGTTTGTAAAATTTTGAATGTGTTAGAATAAAATTCAATGTAAGAAGGATTGAATACAATTAAGTGTGAAACCAAAATTAGTTGGAAGGTAAGCTAATTAATTGGAGTGAATTAAAAGAAGTTAGCTAATGGGATTTAAATAGGTGGAAAACTTATAGAAGGCTTAAAATTTAAATTGAATTGGAATGTAAGTGAGCTTAAGGAAAATGATTATTGAAAATAAATTTATTAAGATTGTAAACAAATGTATAGAGAAACAAAGGAAATTACATTTGTAAGTAAGTAAAATGAAAACTGAATATTGGAATCAATTTGAATTATGTTTAGTAAAGTGGACTTAAAAGATATAGGTTGATTGGATTAAAAGAACAAAGTCCTAAAAATTAAAATTTATTGAAAATTGAAATAAATTAGTAGATGGAAGATAGTTGTTAGAATTCAATATTTAAGAATGGGAATTTAGTCAAGTTGAACTAAATAAAATGGAGGATTGAAAATAAAATTTGTAAGTAAACTAATTAATTCAAATAGGTAAGCAAATGAATTGAAATTGAATATTGGGATTGTGATAGTAAAGTGAAGTTAAAGAATTAGTTCTAAGTGGACTAAAGATAATAAAGTTTGGAAGTAAAAATGGTTTGAGATAGAAATATATTAGTAAGCGGAACTAATTAAAGAAAATTAAAAATGGTTTAAAATGAATAGAATTCAATATTTAAATTCAAAGGTAAATTGAATTCAAATGGAATTATAAGGGCAAAGTGAATAGAATAGAATAAACATCAGTGGTGAAATAAAAATAAATATAAGAAGTGAATAAAATGCTTAAATTGAACGTAGAAGATAGATAGTGAAATTGTCAAGTAAAATTGGTATTGGAAATACTTAGTTAGAAATGAACGAAGGATTAATAATTATGTGAAATGATAAGTTGATAGAAATCAAAATAATGTGAATAAAAGAGAATTGATACAGCTAATAATCAATTGGGAAAAAATATGTAGGATATACATATATTATTTTATTCGCATAACGATTCGATCTAGAATTCGAGCACAAAAATTTGAGATAGTTATATAGATTCGAGTTGGGACTTTTCGCTCGATTTTCGACGGCAAACCCTGAATATGGATTTCTGATTGATTCTGAAAACTCTCTATCATAGTTTACGACTATGCATGGAGAATGACGGTTTCTGATCAAGAAACCAAATCTGAGTCCGCACTAGGTAGTCTGGTTGATGATACTAGTTCGGAAGTGAAATTATGTGATCGAGTGAGCGATCGGATTTGGTATTACGTACAGATGATATATGTATATCGTACGGAGTTGAATGAAACATATATTGAAACTTTTGTAAAGAAGTGTATAAAATGATTTTGAATGATGTGATTGGACGTCATTGCTAAGTAGTATATAGGTGGTTTTAAAAAGCAAAAGGAAATTTGGATTTTTTAAAGATAAATTGAATTGCTCGGAAAAAGGTATGTGTTTAAATTTCTTTGTGAAATTTGATGATATTATGGTCTAGCCACTTGGCTTTTTGTTTTCTTTGAAATCTAAGGGCCCGTAAAGGCATTTTGTAGTTGTAACGAGCTCGCCGCGTGAAGGAGACGCTGGCGAAATTTTTCCAAAATATAGGGAGTTAGAAAAATTTGAGAAAACTTTGATAGTTTGAAGTTTGGTTTAAACTATAATTTCAACTATTGAGTAAATAATACTGTTTGGAAACTATGGAAGTGTTTGGAAAGTTAGTAAGGGTGGTAGTGTGTCTGTAGTAAGAAGATTGTTTGGGGTGTTGTTAAAACTGTTTGGTTGTTGATTAATAGTTAACGGATATTGGAACATTCCTCTTAACTAGTAATTTCGATGATGAAATTCTTTTAAGGGGGGGAATGTGACGACCTGGAATTTGTGGATATTTGAAATTGAAATAGTTAATTGATTTTAAAATTTTGAAAGTTAGTTTAACTTGAATTTCCAATATCATTTTTTATAATTATATTATTGAATTTAATAATTTGAAATTGGGTAAAAATTTTGAATCTGGTGTTCTAGTCTTGATAGAAATTTGTTTAAAGGCTTAGAAAATTCATATTGATAATACTGAAGGTAATAGAACTTTTGAAATTGGATTTGGAAGTGTTTTGTTAAGTTTTGAAATTATATCGTTTAATCGATATTTAAAAATAGCCTTCTGAGGCACAGTCTCGGATTTCGACGAAACCAGTGCCATTGGATCCGTAATAGTATTTTATTATCGGATTTCAATTTTCGTAGCAATTTGGAGTTGTCGTGTGATCATACGGTAGATAAATGCGCTAAAATCTATATTTAAATTTAATATTATAACTGTGTCCAAAAAGCTATCTTCTCCATACGATCGAGTTAGAAGTCCAAACCTTTTCCATCGCGTTCAGAATAGGGGTATAACCTTATGAACGCCTAGTGGCACGCCTCGATAGCATTTAAGAATTTTAAGCATCGATTTCAGGACAATTTAAAATTTGAATTTTAAATTTAAATATAAATATATTAATGCACCGAAGCACTGTAGCATCTGACACATAGAGAAATTTCAACGCGTGTTCACCTGTCTACCACGCATCACTTTCCTTCTGTATTCCTGAACATATTCATAACAGAAAAAGCAATAAGCAGCCGAGCCCTTTCATTATAAAATTAAATCTCATTTTCGTCGAACGAAATTCAAATTCCTTCGAAAAAGAAAATAAAATAAAAGATGCACTCGTTCGAAATAAATAGAATCAGTCGTTGCTGGCTGCGCATTGCGCGCGAGGGGGAAAGCCCTCGATGTGGCTCCGACGGGATGTCATTGGGTGAAGCAAGTCGCAATTTGTTGGAAGGGGATTTTTTGAGGCAAGGGTTGGCGATGAACTCAATGGAGGTGTGTTTGCGCATGTGAAGAGGGGGAAGAGCTCGACATTGGAGCACGAGCTCATCGCAGTAGCTAGCGCTTGGGAAGGAAGGGTCGCGTTCGCAAGCACAGGCTGCAATTACATGGCAAAGGACTCGATGTCGGAGTAGTGGCAACTGCGAGTCGAGGCGATCAGAGGCACTTGGGTTTTGGTGTTTTTCTCAAATTCGATTCGAGAAGATGAGTTGAGTTCAATGGTGTTTCGCGAGAGCGAACTAGGGATTGGGTGGCTCTGCGTTTGCAGTGAGGTATAGTTTATTTTTTATTTTTTTTAATTTAATTAAATAAGTGTGTGTGTGTGTGTGTGTGTATAAATGTTCAAAAAAAGAGAAATTATAGTACTAGGGTTTTGTTTTAAATATTTGTTTTTAATAATATTTGTTTTTAAATTTTTACAGTACTGTTATAGTATTAATAAATATTTGTTTTTAAAATGTTTAAAGGTATATATAAATTAGATTTTTATGAAATCTATGTAGCTTATTCTTTAAATATATATATATATATATATATATGTAGTTTCAAAGTAAAAAGGAAATAAAATACATTTTTTCAATTACTGCTTTATTTTTTAAAATAATATATGATATAGATAGATTTGTTTAATAAATTTATTTAATCATTTTTAATTGTTAAAAATATTTTATTTAAAAGGAAATTAGTACAAAATTAAATTATTAGTTTAAAATTTTAAATCAAATTATAAGTTAAATTATAGGAGTAAATAGTAGTTAATTGTTTGAATAATTGAAATGATAGTAAATCATATAATATTTGTTACAAGGTCTAAAATTGTAGAGAAGCAAGACGGATTGGAAATGGGTTGCATGCATAGTTAAAGGTGAGTTAATCTCACTCTTTCGGAATACCATTAAAATTTAAATAGTTAATTTTTTTTTTTATTATTTGCTTGAACTAATAACTTATTTTTAGCTTGGACATGATATGTTATATATATATATATACACATACATATATATATATATATATATTAGAGTGATTGATTTCCTGCATTATATAGCGGATGAGACCCAATGAGCCCCGCATAATAGCGGATGGGCCCATATACCGCGATATCCTGGATGTAGGGAAACATGTTGGAGGGATCCAACTAGATTCCTCAAAATTATTTAGATTGATTTAATATTATGTGATATGATTTATGTAACAACCATAATTTTTAATAAATATTTTAATTCAATTTATTTTGAAACTTTAATTTTTAAATCGTTTAAAATTGAAATTTTGGAATTTTCCAATGAATTTTTGGATTTTGTTTATAAATGTTTTTCCAAATAAAAAGAAATAATGATTTTCTGAAAATTTAATATTTTGGTCAACTGTGGTCAAACTTTAACTTTTAGTTGAAAAGCTTAAATTTGAATTTTTAATTTCTAATCTTTTTCTATGAAACTATATTTGATTCTGATATTCATGCTGCTCTTCGTTTCGTAAAATTCTGTATTATAAATTTAAAATCTGATAAATTTCAGCTTCTTACATTCGAATATTTTCTATATTTTTATATTCATCTTCTATTCTAATTTTCTACTTCATTTCTATTTTATATTTTATTTTATATTTTCTATTTTGTTTGGACTTTTCTGTTTGATTGTTTTTTGAAATTTGGGCTTTTGAAATTCAAGAGACATTAGTTTTCTTTTCTTTAATGTAAAGCGAGGCTTTTCATTTTCCTAACCATTCCGTTTCTATTGATTAGCCGCACTACCTTCTGCCTCACCTTCTCATTCATGTTAGAAATCTCTCATTTCCATATCAATCTCATTTTGTCTCCAGTAGAAAATTTTACATTAAGTTTCCTTCTTCTCCTCATTTTCATTTTTTTTTCTTTTTTTTTTTCTTTTTCTTTTGGATACAAGCATGCTCGGCCATCATACTTGTAGCCAACCTCTCCTCCACCTCCACCACCATATGACCGGCCATCTCCATCACTACCTCATCTCCACAACATGCCATGACCCTTTGATCCATGCCCATCACCAATATTGCTTTGAAACCCTAGCCGAGGCCACCTTGTCATCCAATTCTTCCTTGCTAGCCTCGGCCACCACAACTCCACCTCCATCGCCTTGTCATGACCACCCCTGACCCTTGCCATTCTGATGCGACCTGAACCAGATCCTAGCACCATTGGCCGAGCACAAATGACCACCAAATAGTGCGCATGACCGTTGATTTTAGCCTTGACCATTTGCCTTCCACATGACTTTTGGTATCCATCCTTTCACCAAACCCTAGCCATGCCTTTTGCTAGCCTTAGCCATGCATGCTTGCTTCTAGAGCACAAGTGGTGTGACCAAAACACAAGTGGCTGAGCCTATTCTCATGTGGCCAAGCCAATTGTGTAAGTTGCCAGCCCATTTTCCTTGTGTTCCATTTTATATTTTATGTATAAATAGTTTTTTTAACTTGGCTCTCCATCCACTCAAATCTAAGTCATGCTTTGTTATGCTTTTCGAAGTGTGTTCGTGTGTCCTGAATTGTTGTCTCCAGCTTTAGAGTGTAAGTTTGTCACTCTCGGCATCCGTACTTATATAATTGTGAAACAATGTCATGTGGATTGTAGTTGATGATATGATAGTAATTTATATATGCCTGGGATATTATATTGCATGATGTTATAACCTGATATATTTGTTACATCACCTGATATGATATGCCATATTATACTGTTTATTTTATTTACTGTTTCTCGCACTGCAAGATCCCTGTAGAATAGAATCACTATGGATTGAAATGATACATACCCAAACAGACATTAGAATAAGCAAAAATTATTATCAGTTGAAATGATAGGCTCAAGCGATTTTTATTTATTTTATTTGACTTTGGATTGCAGGTTTGAAATGATAGAACCTAGATTTTTATTTAAAATTACGGATTGAAATGATACATATCTGCATCACTAGACCTAGGTTATAAAATTATATACAGATCTGCGGCTAATTTTAATTTTTTTTCTGAAAATTATGAAGTATTTTTGAAATTTAAAATATGAAATTTTAACTTAAATTGGATTTAAATGATTTAAATAATTTTTTTAGTGATTTTCTATAAGTAAAAATGTATAAGTAAATAAATGGTTTAAAATGTAACTTAAAATATGACTTAACTTGATAATTGGAAATTTGGTTTCAAATAGAATTTAAGCTTAACTTAGTAATAAGAATATTTTATTTATGAAATGGGTATTTTTAAACAAAGTATTAAGTTAATTGTTAAGATAAAAGTTAAGTAAAATAATGTACTTTTGACTTAGCAAATGAATTATAGTTTAATTTGGATTTTTTATTTATAAAATTTTATTTTATTTAATCATGAGCTAAATGATATCCAAATAAATAATTCTACAACATGTGATATGTTTCATAAGTTAAAAATGGTAAAAAAAATGAAATTTTAATGTTTCTAAAATGTTATAATAAATCTTAGTTTTGTATTGGCGGCATTTCCAAAATGTTGTGGTTTTAAGGTAGCATTTTCTAAGTACGTGCAGAATATCCCAGATATATCAGAGTTAGAAATAAAATACATCAGAATATCCCAGATGGAGTGAAGTCTCCAGTACGAGTAGATGACTACTCTGAACCAATCAACTGGATGACTAAAAGGATAGATAGCTGGATCTTCAAGCAAAGCTCCAACTTCGAAGGTGAGTCTCAAATGCTATATCACTCAGTCTGACCCGAGCGTAAAGCAAAACACAAAACACTTGAGTCAGGATTAACATTCTTATATCTATAAATCTAACTCAAGTGAAATATCAGCTGAAATATAATTAACTCAAAGGACGTTTGGAATAACCATTCTCTAAGGGTTCATGGAACTTTCTACAAGGTAGAAATATACACTATAACACCGTGGCCATTTCAGCTTAATTTATACTTCAAAACCAAATCTCATTTTCACTTTAAATTTCTCTATATTTCCCAAAATAGTATTTATATATATTAAATAATTTATACAGTAAAGTATTTTCAATTTCCTCAACTTAAAAATCATTCCAACATCAACCCTACCTTCCCATTCAAATTAAATTCAATCTCAATTTAAATTCAACTCAATTTCTAAAATAACCACTTAAATTTTATCGATATCAAATTCGGATTTATAATCACAAATACCCCTTTATATTTCCATATATTTCAAAACATTAAGCATTCAACGTTTCATCTAAATTTTCGTTCAATTTAGTTTTCTAGATAATAAATTCAAATTTTGTTCAATCTAAATTTTCATTTTAATTCAATTTAGTTGCTAAATAACAAATTCAATTACGTTGATTTCAAATGCAGATCTGAATCTCAACATAAACCATTTAAATTCCAATATAGTTCAAGGCTTTATTATTTAAATGTTCTATATAACAGTTTCATATAGATCTCGATTTAACCTCATTATTATTTAGTCTTGAAATACTCCCTTATTAGATTCAATATCATTGAAGTAACCTTAAATTACATTTACTCAATAGTTTCTTTAATTTATTTTAACGCGAAATATTCATTAAATCACTTAAATGAAAAATCCAGTTACAAAATCATACCTTTAAATTTTCCATTCAAAAATTTCAAATCGATTTAATTAAATAAATCCTTATTTAAAATACCATTTTAATAAACCCAAATTTATCCCCCAATCTTAATTATTCAATTTTTTACAACGGTAAATTATGAAATATAAATCTTAAATAATACTCAAACATATTATATGGATGAAATCAATCTCAATAATATTATTATTAATCTATATATAAAATTTCCATTTATATATAATATTTTAAGAACTAGTATTTATTAAATCCCATATATTTCTTTTCAACTGTAGAAATTTATTTTCAAATATTCATATGGACCAACGGTGTCTGTGTATATTTCCTATCATATAGTCAAGTGCTACGAATATTTAACATTTCAACCCGTACACTAAATATATACGGGTGGATATCATTTTAACCCGTAATCCGAAATTCAATTAAATGAAGATCGCTTGGGTTTATCATTTCAACTCATAACGATTTTCTCCAATTCTAAAGTCCGTTCAGGTATGTATCATTTCAACCCATAATGATTTCTATACTAAAAGGGAACTTGCAGAGTGATAACAGATATGAAAATAATAATAACAATGGGCATATATCATCAAATAAATATAAACAATAGGATATGGTGTCATATCCCATAAGTGAAAAGTTACAAATAATAGCATAAATGACAATTTAAACAACTGCAACAGCATATTTCAATTGTCCTTTCAATTGAAATTAAATTTAATAAACATAAGAACTCTTAATCATGAGTGATTACTCACGTTTCGAGGCCCGAGATAAAATAACGGAATGAGTAATGGATCACAACACGGATCTCAAAGGAAAGCACGATGGACTCGAGTTCGACCGACAAGCTGATAATGGAAGTGATGGGAATGAATCAGAACTACATCGATAAAGATAATTGGTATAAATGAATTTGTATAGATATATATTCAAAATCGTATTCTAATTTCAAACATTTATAAATAAAATACATATAGTTATACTTCAAAACTCATTGTTTTAAGTAACTAACACATAAACAAAGTTTCAATATGTATATTTAAAACCAAACTAATGTGTACTTCGAAATAATATTCAGTTTCAGCTTTAAAACAAAATATATATACTTGGCTATAACAAACTATTACATAAATAAGATACTTAACTGTTATAAAAAAAAGAACTGTTTTAAAACTCGTTATACTTAAAATCAGCACTGACTATGTACATATACTATAAATATAAACAAGTATATATAAACACGCATATACACCAGATTTATATACAATTGACGAAAATAATTATTTTTGTACTTATAACACATATATACACGCAGGTTAAAAACATATAAACTATTCTAGATTTAAACGAAAATATACATACACACATACAAATATATATATATATATATATATATAAAGCATATATTATAACTAAACATAACGAAACTGTTTTATGTGTATTTAAACTATAACGATTCTGTCACCAAATGTATTAAGTACAACACTTATATAAAACACACACTGCAACAATATACTTACACACGCATACTTACCTACACGATGTACTGACAGATGAACCCAAACCCTGACATATTATTCTATACTAAACTTATATCATACTATCCTATAACTTAATAAGCTTTATACTATATATATATATCATATTCACTTAAAATATGTACATGTAATACTTATATTTTAATAATAATAAAATGAAATAAAAGCAACTGTTGAACTTTAAAATACCGCCTTATATATTTTAACAGTAAAACCTATATACTGAAATTAAATATTGTAATACATTCACAAGTTATATATGTCAACCTATGCAATATAAACAAACAAATTATCAGCATATATACATACTACTGTTATAACAGGCTATAAATCAAATATACTATATATATAACATATATAATAAACCAATAGCGATGGATTTTAAAACTAACATAAACTTACTATATATAACGGCTCTTACTGTATACATATATACTCAACTTATATTAAAAAAATATTTTATAAATATATATGTAAAAGTTGTAACAAGAGGTGTAACGACCCATAATTTTCGATCATTAAATTATTAATTAAATAATATTTTATAATTTTATATTGAAATAAAACTAAAAAAAAAATTAATGTTACAAGGAGAAGAATAACTAGAATGTAATGTTAGTAATGTTAATATAAGGTAATTGCTAACTATTTTAATCTAATTTCCAATTAATTGAAGTGACTTTAAGGTTATAATTAGTTATAACTAAAAATAAGGAAATACATTGAACGTTGAAATTATATGAAATCAATTAGAATTAGCTAATATTGAATATGAAATCAGTGGTGTTGTCTGAACGCTACGGATAAATATTTAAAGTAATTTCAAACTAATTGAAATACATTCTAGGTTGACTTGGTTATGATTGTAAATAATGAAATAAATTAAATGATGTAGATGGTGAACTTGTATGTAGTTAATTGAAATAGGTTAATATTGAATATAAAACCTTTTTGTCTAAGCAAATTATAACCCTTGGTTGTAAAGAATAAGATAACGGGTATGAATTATTATTATAAACGATTGTATTAACTATTTTCTCATTAATTTATCGTTTTAATATTGAATGGGTAATTAATCGAATTAAGGCAATTGAATGTTGGGTTTAATGTTGGAATTGTATGTTAGTGATTAAAATAATTGTAACGTTCTTTGATGATAAGTTGAAATAAGGAAATGAATAAAATGTTATATAAAAGGGGAAATTATATGAAATTAATGGAAAATTGAGTATAATCAGGATTGTGTAAGTAGTCATGGCATTTGTTGTTAATAATAATCTTGTAAATGCGATTAAGTAAGTAAAAAGTAACATTTGTCATTCATCACCTATTTATTTAATCTATTGAAATTAAATTGAAAATCAATTGCAGCTAATCTAATTACCTACTACAGTTAATATGAACTAAAGTGATAAATATAGAAGATTGAGGCAATGAAATGGTAAACCAACGTTAAGTATATATATAATATGATAATTGATTGAATAATAAGATTAAAAAAAATATGTATATGTTGGAATTTAAATTAATTAATGAATTTATTGCCGTTAATTTGACTTGGAATCTTCTAATAAAAGGGAAAGATAATTTATTTGAAATTAATGGCATTTAATGAAAGAAATGAACGTTTTTTATAATCCGTTATAAGTGTAATTTTGAAATTAATTACAATTATGTCGATTTGGGATCTTTCAATTTTTTAAAAAAGGAAAAATTAATATTAATTTTTGGATTTAACGAAAGAAACATGCATTATTGTAAAAAAATAAAAAGAACATTTTAATGAAAACAAAACGAACATTTTCATTTTTAAGGTAAAAATAATTCTATATAAAGAAGAAAAAAAATGAATTTTAAAACAATATTTTACAGTCATTAAGTATACATTTGAGGCTTTATATAAGTGATTTTAACACTAATCTTAAAGTTTAAATTTAATTGACTTTTTAGGTTGTGCAATTCCCTTATGAGAAAAACATTATTTTGAAAGAAAAAAAAAACTTGAATTTGAGTTCTAGATCATCTTTTATTTTTTGTAACGTTACACTGGTTATTGTATTCAAATTTATTTACTACATGTTAATTATGTGTAAACGTTTGTGAAAAAGGGTATATTCAGTGATAATATATTTAATTGAGTGGATCATGCAATTAACTAGATCATTCAAAACACCTGCCACCATTTCCACATTTGGTTTTATTGCAATTCTTTGATGTAATTGAAACGTGAATTTATTATATCCTTTCTTATTCTTCCGTTTTGTTTATTTATTTCCCAAAGCATCTACTTAAATCATACAGTTTTGTTTTATTTGTCCCTTCCATACATATTTCATTTGTCACTTCCCTTTCTTCTTTTGTTTTATATCATATATCATTCTTTCCCCTAGAAATTTCTTATTTTTCAAACATCAGACCTCTATTTGTTTCCCTCAAAGACTCAATGTCAACATAGCTTTACACCTCTACTTAATTGCTGCCAATTCATTTTACCGAAGCTATGTTTAGAAGAAGAAAAGAATAAAAAAGTGTGAGCATCCATTTCTTCCTTAACCACATCCGTACCTTTCGTCAACGCCTTGCCTTCTTTTGCAAGAAGCCTTCAAAAAAATTGAACAATGAGAATTAGCCTTAATGGTTTTGGCTTTCCACTTCTTGCCTTTGTTTTGGGTACATAAATTTAAAAATGTGAGTTATTAAAGTTTCTTATTTTAAGAATTAAATATGTATGTATTTTTATTTTATTTTATATCCTTATAACCAGAATATCTACCTCATACAAGCTTTGATACGGCGTAGTTTCTTTCCTTGGACTCGTATTGGAATTCCTAATAACATAAAATAGGTTTGGCTGAGTTTGGAGACTATTGGAAAAGACAACTTTGTTTGGATTTTTGCGTTCTAAATATCAAAGGTGAGTGTTTTGACCCACTCACGAATACTAGATTATCTTATGCTAGTTAAATTAAATTTATAATGTGATTAGAAATTTATTAATTGCTTTTGGTATTATTAGATTGTCATTTAAGTTAAATTTGAATTTATATTGAATTGAATTTGCCATTTATTTAGTAATGAATATAAATTGCAAGTTATACACCTGATAATGATAATCAATTGATTGTTGTGATTTATTGGCTGATTTGGATGTTGGATTGTGATGGATGTTATTGGTTGTCATTTTGGATGATTGGATGTTTATTTATGTATATATCTTTGTTACCACTATGGATTGAAATGATAACTCGTGCGGTTTCCATTGATTTGGAAATTTTGATTTGGATATTGGTTGAAATGACATATAACCGTGTAATTTCTTTAATTTGGATTATTTATTAGAATTGAATTATTTGAAAGATTTAAGTTTTAAATTTAAAATTTGGATCTATTTTAATTAAAATGATTAAGATTGGTATTTTTGAATCGTTTGAAAATTTTAAAATAATTAAATCCACATTGCACACTTGATAGGAGATGAAATTCCTGTTATACATCTCTGAATCCATTATAGTAATATTTCTATTCTATTTATTTTGATTTGACTTACGTAAGATCTTTTAGTCCTGACTCGAGTGTTTTGTCTTTTTATTTCGCTCGGGTCAGTCTGAGCTTTTTAGTGTATTGAAGACCATTATATTTTGGAGGATGAAGACGGAGACAAGTCTACTATTTATTATTAATTATTCCACTACATCATGTGTTCCGCTGCATTATTTATTTATTTCTACTGTATGTATAACTCTGATTTGTATTGTAAAGGTGTAATCAAATGTTATTCGTAAAACAACTTCATGAACTGTTTATTTGATTTTTATATTTCTTCATTCCGCTGTGAGATTCTGTGTTTTATCTTTCCTTCTTTTCTATTATTTTCTTATTTACCCCATTAACAGTCTTGCCTTTTGAATGATTTTAGTTGACATGTGTGGTTTATTGTCGATTTAAATCGTCTAAAAGGGTGGGATGTTACAGTTGGTATCAGAGCTTTGGTTTAGACATACCTTAGCCTGTTGTGGTAAACTCATTAGAGATAGGTTAGTAATACCCTAGAATGAGTTGTCAAAGTGTATGTATGAGAGCGTGTATTTGTTAGTTTTATAAAAGTGTTTTATATAAGTTTTGAAATGAATTTTTTTCCTAATATTATATGATATGCAGAGGATTAAATTTTTATAACTAATATAGTTATTTGTAATGTGTTTGATTTATGAAATGGTAATATTTAGTTATTATCATTTATTGTTGATTAGTTGCGTTTTATCAGTTTAAAAGCATTGGCTAATTATTGTTGTTGTGAATTTTGTTGTTTTTGACCGTAGTTCAACTATTGAAAAACAAAATATTTAGATATTTTGGATAATCAAAACCTTCTGAATTAGTATGAATTTAGTGTGAATTGATTATAAATAAAACCATGTCTTGTAAATTGTTATGAAATAAATGGATGTTATAATAAATGGTTATACATAAAGTTGTGATAACTTTAAACCTGAACAATGTCTTATAAAAAGAAATTATGTTTTTATAATTTGGTTATAAACTTAAGAAAATTCCTTATGAAATGATTTGGTAATAAATGTAATATTAAATGAGAAATATTACATGTGGAATGAATGTAATTTAAATTGAAGAGAAATATAAGCAATATTATGAGAATGAATAAATTAATGTTATATGTTAAATGGAGAAATTATGTGAAACAAATATTAAAGTATGAAATGATACTTTCATTAATCAATGAGAGTAATAATGAATTTAGTTGAAGTATAATTGTGATGAATCAAATTGAAATAAATACGTAAGTTGTGCGTATATTATTTTATTCGCATAATTAATTTGATCCGGATTTGAGTACGTAAGTTTGAGGTGAATTACACCATTTTGCATTAGAATTTTTCATTCGATTCTTGATGGTGAATATTGATATGGATTTTTGGCTTGATTCTAGAGTTCTCTATCATAGTATATGGCTATGCAAGGAGAATGATGGTTTCTAGTCAAGAAACCATATCGAAGTCCGCATTAGGGAAGTTGAATGGACAATACTAGTTCGAAAGCGAACTTGTGTGATCGAGCGAACGATCGAATGTAATGTTACGAAATGATGACATGTGTACATCTTATGTTCTAATATTATTGATATGCTTTGGCATTGAAATTGAAAGTTGTTGGGTTGGATATCTTTGTAATTTATATTGGGATTTTCTTTTATGAGAAACTACTATTAATTTAAAACCATTTTCAAACTACTTTCTTTTATTTTCCTTATACAAACTATTTTCTTTAATTTTTCTTATAAAACTATTTTACAAACTATTTTATTTTCAAACTATTTTACAAACTATTTTATTTACAAAATATTTTCAACAACCATTTTATATACCATTCTTGCATAAGACAGACTTTATACAAGTATAAGGTGATTTTTAAAAATGTTGATTTTGGAAGGTTTTTGATCTGAAGAGATAAATCTTATATATAACGGAATTTATATAAGAATGATTTGATATATTTGAGATTATTGATTTTGGAAAATACTCTATCTGAAAATGAAATCTTATATATGATGGAATTTATATAAGTGCGATATTTGAAGCTATGATTCTGAATGGTGACTATATATGGTATGATATATTTTGAAATAAATGATACTGGAAGTACCATCCATCGGACCCCTTTGGTGGGTCATTTGTTGGATCGGTTTGGTGGGTCATTTATCGGATCCCTTTGGTGGGTCATTATCGGATCCCTTTGGTGGGTCATTTATCGGATCCCTTTGGTGGGTCATTATCGGATCCCTTTGGTGGGTCACTTATTATATTCATTTAATATTATTGGATAGCGTAAATCGAGGGGTGAGATGCCTACAGCTACAATTGATTCCGCTGGGATGGCGACATAACCATTGCGTAACAGCAATCCATGGGGGAACGTACTTTCCATATCTATTTTCAATGATTTTAAGTATTTTCATTGGGTGTTGAAACAAGTCTGCTAAGTACTTGGAGAATTCTAGCCATGCGTCTGATCAACGCATGGCCAGAGTCTGCAAGAACAAGGATAAACCTGTTAAAACATCGAGTTATAAAAGTATTTTGATAAATATTATATAAAAGGTATTTTGATCATTTTTCCTTTCTAAATAATTTAAAATGTTTAAATATTGTTTATTTATGTACAACATGGTTTAGTAGTAAATTATTAGTGTTCTAAATATTGTCAGAAGTTATTAATTAAATAAAACATTTTAAAGTTAATGATTATTGATTTATTAATGATGTTTAAAAGTATTTTGAGATTTAAAACTAATAAAATTTAAACATAATGGATTTAAGGTTTTTAATAGCTTCTTTTTAAATATAAGTAATGATGTAAGTATTTGTTTTCAAATAATTTACATATATTTAAAAAGATGTTATTTAAAATTACTGAAATGGTATTAATAAATGAAGCAAGAAAATTCATAGAATTTTTTTTTTGTAAAGTATTAAAACATTAAAGATGATTGATTTGCCAATGAAGTTTTCAAATGAATTTTTTTTTTGTAAATTTTTTTTATAAGTTTCTTTGAATGTATAATTTGAAGATATATTATATAAATGGAAAAAATGATTTGCGAAGTTCTAAATATACTTGGAAAATAAATTATAATCTCAATTTTGGAAGTATGGTTTTAAATAATTACTTGATTTCGAAGTACTAGTAGTAAATTTATAGGTTTAGTTACTATTTGAATTTTGTATTAAACCATGATAAATGTTTTTCCCATGATTTGAATATTCATTGCAAACCAAGTGTGCAAAATTAATCATGAATCTATGAAAATTTATACTTTTATTTAGATATTTAGTGCAAGATTTGAGTATGCTATTAGTTTCACTTTAATAATCTAGAGTTTATACTTATTTTGGAATATTGAGTCTAATAAATTATCAGATTTGAGGAACCTTATATTTAAAATCTTATCATAATGTTTTAATATAAATTTTTGATACAAATTTCTAACATTGTTTAAACTTTGGGAAAGTCCTTGCATAATGCTATAAAGATGTTTTAAATTTATATTATATTCCTACTAAGTGAATGAGGTTAAATGTTTTAATTGAATTTTTAGATATATTGAAGTATTTCTTTTCTCTTCAAGGGCGAAAACCAAAAAACTTAAATTTTATTCTATAACTAAATTAAGGTATAAAATTAAGTAAGGCTGTAGAAGCTTAAGTAATATTTTGTGAAATGATTCATTAATGGCTTAAATCTTTAATGGGAAACAAATTATGTAAGTGATTGGCCTTTATATAAATAATAATTAATTAAATAAATAAGAATGAATTTTACGAATAAAATATATAAGAAATTAGAAATTTGTAACTTGTAAATCAAAAGATATAAAAATTTAGAATATGTAATCATTGAATACTTTGATAACTAACATGAATAAAATAAACTTGTATAACACTCAATTAAATTCTTAAAACACATATATTTACCAAAAATGTTTAATAAGTTGAAATGTTAATAGAATATGTAATAGAATATTATACAGGTAAAACTTAAGTAATGGAAGCGTTCAATGAAATTATTTCTAAATAAGAATTTTGATGAACAAGAAATGTTATGTATGTAAGTTAATATTGTGAAATAATTTATATATGTACATGTAAGAAAAAGAAAAGGACGTTATATGAGGAGAAAAGAATAGTAATGATGTAAAAAAAAGAAACCAATTGAATAAACTTAAATATTGTGTTGAAATTATTGGTTATTTTGGCTTTTGAGATGATAGGAAAGGATACTTCTAACTCTATAAGGATTTATAGATAATATATTAAGTATTTATCTAAGGCTATTGAGCATAGGGTACACATAATAGTCTACTTATCATCTTGTACGACTAAAAATGTTTGAACCTGAGCAAATCATCAGTTTGGTTGCTATGGACATATGATTGATTCCTTTGTTACATATGATGGTCATGTTGTTTGTTTGCATGTGACTATTATTATATTGTGTTGATTTGTTTGTTATTAATTGAAGCAACTTAAATATATCTCTTTTCACGTATTATTAACTTCTTTGGATTTTTCAAGTGAAGTACAAGTTTATGGAAATAATAGCTACCGCTTTTGGTTTCATAAATTAAGCGTTCTTTTCCCGACTAATAGGTATATTTTTGGATTACAGGTTTCTAGCAATATTATATTGTTTCCCATGGTTTGGGATTTTTATTTTTTTAATATGATATATATGATGATTATAGATATTATTATTTCTCCGCGACCTCTCCGTACAAAGGAGACTCTGCCGAAATTTTTCGTAAATTTTAGACTTAGAAATTTCGTGAAAAGTGAAATATTTTTAAACTTTGGTAGACTTGAATATGAAGAATTACTTGTAATTAATTGTATATTCTGTTTAAATTAATTAGTTATGAAAATTAAATGTTTATAAATTGATTACTTTGAATAAAATATAATGATTCCTTATTTTCTCCTTTTCCTAATTTCCTCCTTTTCCCATTTCGAGGACGAAAAGTTTTGAGTAGGGGAGATGTAACGACCCATAATTTTCGATTATTAAATTATTAATTAAATAATATTTTATAATTTTATATTGAAATAAAACTAAAAAAAATTGATGTTACAAGGAGAAGAATAACTAGAATGTAATGTTAGTAATGTTAATATAGGGTAATTGCTAACTATTTTAATCTAATTTCCAATTAATTGAAGTGACTTTAAGGTTATAATTAGTTATAACTAAAAATAAGGAAATACATTGAACGTTGAAATTATATGTAATCAATTAGAATTAGCTAATACTGAATATGAAATCAGTGGTGTTGTCTGAACGCTACTGATAAATATTTAAAGTAATTTCAAACTAATTGAAATACATTGTAGGTTGACTTGGTTATGATTGTAAATAATGAAATAAATTAAATGATGTAGATGGTGAACTTGTATGTAGTTAATTGAAATAGGTTAATATTGAATATAAAAGCTTTTTGGGGTAAGCAAATTATAACCCTTGGTTGTAAAGAATAAGATAAGGGGTATGAATTATTATTATCAACGATTGTATTAACTATTTTCTCATTAATTTATCGTTTTAATATTGAATGGGTAATTAATTGAATTAAGGCAATTGAATGTTGGGTTTAATGTTGGAATTGTATGTTAGTGATTAAAATAATTGTAACGTTATTTGATGATAAGTTGAAATTAGGAAATGAATTAAATGTTATATAAAAGGGGAAATTATATGAAATCAATGGAAAATTGAGTATAATCAGGATTGTGTAAGTAGTCATAGCATTTGTTGTTAATAATAATCTTGTAAATGCGATTAAGTAAGTAAAAGGTAACATTTGTCATTCATCACCTATTTATTTAATCCATTGAAATTAAATTGAAAATCAATTGCAGTTAATCTAATTACCTACTACAGTTAATATGAACTAAAGTGATAAATATAGAAGATTGAGGTAATGAAATGGTAAACCAACGTTAAGTATATATATAATATGATAATTGATTGAATAATAAGATTGAAAAAAAATAAGTGTGTTGGAATTTAAATTAATTAATGAATTTATCGCCGTTAATTTGACTTGGAATCTTGTAATAAAAGGGAAAGAGAATTTATTTTAAATTAATGGCGTTCAATGAAAGAAATGTACGTTTGTTATAATCCATTATAAGTGTAATTTTGAAATTAATTACAATTATGTTGATTTGCGATCTTTCAATTTTTTTGAAAAAAGAAACATTAATATTATTTTTTGGATTTAACGAAAGAAACATACATTATTGTAAAAAAACAAAAAGAACATTTTAATGAAAATAAAACGAACATTTTCATTTTTAAGGTAAAAATAATTCTATATAAAAAAGAAAAAAATGAATTTTAAAACCATATTTTACAATCATTAAGTATACATATGAGGCTGTATATAAGTGATTTTAACACTAATCTTGAAGTTTAAATTTAACTGACTTTTTAGGTTGTGCAATTCCCCTATGAGAAAAACATTATTTTGAAAGAAAAAAAACTTGAATTTGAGTTCTAGAACATCTTTTATTTTTTATAACGTTACACTGGTTATTGTATTCAAATTTATTTACTATATGTTAATTATGTGTAAACGAGTGTGAAAAAGGGTATATTCAGTGATAATATATTTAATTGAGTGGATCATGCAATTAACTAGATCCTAAGTGGTCCCTTTATTTCCTTATTATTCAATACACCTGCCACCATTTCCACATTTGATTTTATTGCAATTCTTTGATGTAATTGAAACGTGAATTTATTATATCCTTTCATATTCTTCCGTTTTGTTTATTTATTTCCCAAAGCATCTACTTAGATCATAAAGTTTTGTTTTATTTGTCCCTTTCATACATATTTCATTTGTCACTTCCCTTTCTTCTTTCGTTTTATATCATGTATCATTCTTTCCCTTAGAAATTTCTTATTTTTCAAACATCAGACCTCTATTTGTTTCCCTCAAAGTCTAAATGTCAACATAGCTTTATACCTCTACTTAATTGCTGCCAATTCATTTTACTGAAGGTATGTTTAGAAAAAGAAAAGAATAAAAAAGTGTGAGCATCCATTTCTTCCTTAACCACATCTGTACCTTTCCTCATCGCCTTGCCTTCTTTTGCAAGAAGCCTTCAAAAAAATTGAACAATGAGAACTAGCCTTAATGGTTTTGGCTTTCCACTTCTTGCCTTTGTTTTGGGTACATCAAATTTGAAAACGCGAGTTATTAAAGTTTCTTATTTTAAGAATTAAATATGTATGTATTTTTATTTTATTTTATATCCTTATAACCTGAATATCTTCCTCATATGAGCTTTGATACATGCGTAGTTTCTTCCCTTGGACTCGTATTGGAATTCCTAATAACATAAAATAGGTTTGGCTGAGTTTGGAGACTATTGGAAAAGGCATCTTTGTTTGGATTTTTGCGTTCTAAATATCAAAGGTGAGTGTTTTGACCCACTCACGAATACTAGATTAACTTATGCTAGTTAAATTAAATTTATAATGTGATTAGAAATTTATTAATTGCTTTTGGTATTATTAGATTATTATTTAAGTTAAATTTGAATTTATATTGAATTGAATTTTCCATTTAATTAATAATGAATATAATTGCAAATTATACACCTGATAATGATAATCAATTGATTGTTGTGATTTATTGGCTGATTTGGATGTTGGATTGTGATGGATGTTATTGGTTGTCATTTTGGATGATTGGATGTTTATTTATGTATATATCTTCGTTGCCACTATGGATTGAAATGATAACTCGAACGGTTTCCATTGATTTGGAAATTTTGATTTGGATACTGGTTGAAATGACATATAACCGTGTAATTTCTTTAATTTGGATTATTTATTAGAATTGAATTATTTGAAAGATTTAAGTTTTAAATTTAAAATTGGGATCTATTTTAATTAATATGATTAAGATTGGTATTTTTGAATCGTTTGAAAATTTTAAAATAATTAAATCCACATTGCACACTTGATAGGAGATGAAATTCCTGTTATACATCTCTGAATCCATTATAGTAATATTTCTATTCTATTTATTTTGATTTGACTTACATAAGATCTTTTAGTCCTGACTCGAGTGTTTTGTCTTTTTATTTCGCTCGGGTCAGTCTGAGCTTTTTAGTGTATTGAAGACCATTATATTTTGGAGGATGAAGACGGAGACAAGTCTACTATTTATTATTAATTATTCCACTACATCATGTGTTCCGCTGCATTATTTATTTATTTCTACTGTATGTATAACTCTGATTTGTATTGTAAAGGTGTAATCAAATGTTATTCGTAAAACAACTTCATGAACTGTTTATTTGATTTTTATATTTCGTCATTCCGCTGTGAGATTCTGTGTTTTATCTTTCCTTCTTTTCTATTATTTTCTTATTTACCCCATTAACAGTCTTACCTTTTGAATGATTTTAGTTGACATGTGTGGTTTATTGTCGATTTAAATCGTCTAAAAGGGTGGGATGTTACAATAGGTTATAAACTTACCAAACACGTATGAGCTTTGAAGCATACACGCACACGCATGGAGGCGATGTGGCAAAACAGGTGCAGCTCGGTGATGGTGGCCGCGCTCGGCAGGGGAAGCAGCACGAACGGAGGAGCCGGCGAAACGCAAATGGTGGAGGCGTTGCTTGGCTAAGGTGGAAAAGCCGAGCTTGGTGGGAAAGTTCGCGAATGAGAGGCGCTGCCTGCCTGGGCGTTAGCCGTGGTGGATGCAATGTCCAGGTGGTCAGTCATGCAAGGGGAGGCGATGCAATGTTTATGCAGGTCGGCAGTTTGAAGGTGGATGGTGAAGGAGACATGAGGCGAGTTGTTGAGTCGGTTGTGTGTGGGTCGCTACTAATGGTGGAGGTTATTTGCGGCTATGATGGTAGAGGTGGGGTTTGGCGAATGGCTGAGGCGGACGCAGATCATGCCGTGGTTGACGTGGGCCAGAGAATCGGCGAGTGCAGCTATGGATGCACGTGTAGGTTGTGTGGAAGCATGCTGTTCTCGGCCATGGTAAAAGAGAGGGGATTTAGGTGGAGATAGAGGCATGGGTCGCGGTTTCGAGGTGGTTCTCATCCAGAGCTTGGGGAGGGGGTTGGAGCAATTAGTGACGCGGCCAGGGGTGTTGAACGGTTGGAGGCAGGTCTGGGTTTTGAGGCCGTGGCGATGAAAGCCAGAGGGCAGCAGGACGTGGAACCTTGAGCCGGTGAACTGCAGAGGCCGACGTCGTGGCGGTGTGCTCGGCAGGTGGAAGGCAAATGGGAAGATAATGGGTTTCAGAGCTATGAAGGTGGCTATCAAACTTTATAAAGGGGAGGAGGATGGAAAGTAAGCCATGGTGAGGAGTGTATCTCGAAAATGAAGAAGATGACAGGGGAAAGGAATACGAGCAAGCTTTAATAAGATGGGGACTGTGAATGGACAGCATAGGTTAAACAAACTATATAAATCTCTAGTATTAATTACTATTTTCCAACGGTACCAATTGAAAAGAGGTGGGCCGGAGAGCTATATACAGAAGAAAATTTTAACGATCACATCC
The DNA here is from genome assembly GCA_030765085.1 of Allium cepa. Lineage (NCBI taxonomy): Eukaryota > Viridiplantae > Streptophyta > Magnoliopsida > Asparagales > Amaryllidaceae > Allium > Allium cepa. The sequence continues at coordinate 599,624,668 of CM060945.1, read as the reverse complement.
TTAGATTAAGCTGAAAATTAAAAGCAAGTTATAATTTGAACGGTAGAAAAGGCAAAGAAATGTATGGCCATAAAATGAAATTTAAAGCAACTGAAATTTTACGGTAGGAAAGTAACCGCTACGCACTGATTTAGTAATCAATTAAAGCAATTAATAGCTTGAATTTGGACAGCACGTTTCAAATTTTTGAAACTGAAGGGAGAAATAAAGTCACAAATTTAGGGTGCCCTTACAAACGACCGCTTATTACTTCCGTCGCGTACCGCATTTCAAAATATAGAAATAAATATACTATTGAGATTAGTACGACGAGACGATCACAACAGTATACAGATATCAGTGGTATGATCATCCGATCAAAAGTCGATGATCGGTACCAAAAATGCTGCTAATTTGTCAGAAATAAGGTAAACGGAGCAGTAGACGTCCGAATTTGGAAAAACGAAAGATGACATCTCACCTAGAAGAGGATTTAGAAATTTTCTATAGAAAAATATCCAGGCTTGAAAATAAATTTATCATCAGCAATTATTAGCTAGCTTGAATTTAATAGAATTTCACAATGAAATAAACTTTGATAAAATAAATTGAAAATTTTAAATCTACTATGTTTGACTGGACGTAATCCAAATATGAAATCTTTATTTCAAAATTATTATCATTAAAATTTCTCAAAAATCCAATTAAATACGTTATAAAACCAATAAAAATCATTAAAATTTTGTGGGTCGTTACACTCTCCCCCACTCAAAGCTTTTCGTCCCCGAAAAGGAAGGAGGTAGGAGAATAGAACAACCAGAAATAAAGTCAGATTGAAAGTCAAGGGTAAATAATTAATTTAAAACTATTTAAATTTTTCTTCAAATATTCATTTGAAAACTTCATTTGTGATTCAGTTATCTTTAATACTTTAAAATTTTCAAAACTCATTGGAATTTAATATGTTTACATAACACCTTTATACATATATGAAAGCTATTTGAAAACAATTATTTGCATCATTAGTTATATTTGCAAAGAAGCTATTGAAAACATTAAATCCATAATTCATAAATTTGTAAATTTGTCTTTAGATACTTTTCAAACATTGTCAACAAATCATTCACTTTAAATATGTTTTATTTAATTAATAACTTCAAAATTATTTATAACACTAAAATTTACTATTAAACCATGCAGTATATAAATAATCAATATTTTAATAAGGATATATCCAACAAGTAAGGAAGGTAGATTTGGAAAACAGAATCAAGGTGAATAACTAAACTAAGGAGATAAGGTAGATGCAAGGAATAGTATCGGGCACGAATAATTAATTTAGAACCATAAGAATTTAAATTTCAAATATTAATTCAAAATTTCATTGTTGGAAAAAAATACTTTTATAATAAATACCTTTATAGTAATACTTTTATAATAAAATACTATTATATCGAAATAGATTTTCCTTTCGAAAATACATTTATAACTCGATATTTCAACAAGTTTATCCTCGTTCTTGTAGACTCTGGCCATGCGTTGATCAGGCGCAAAGCTAGAATCCTTCAAGTACTTAGTGGACTTGTTTCAACACACAGTGAAAATACTTGAAAAACCTTTAAAAAAGATATGGAAAGTACAATCCAAACAAAACAACCAAACCAAAACCTTTGTCCGACCATGGTTCGCAGATACACAATGGTTACGCCTGGATCCCCCAGGAAACAATCCATATCCGTAAGCTTTCTCAGCCCTGCGAGTTACGCCATGATGACTAGTAGAGTGCAGGATACACAATGGTTACGTCTGGATCCCCCAGGAAACAATCCGTACCCCTAGGCAAGACTCAGCTAGGCAGTTGCGCTACTATTTGTGACCTACACAGATTGCAGGATACACAATGGTTACGCCTGGATCCCCCAAGAAACAATCCATACCCCTAGGCCAGACTAAGCCAGGCAATTGCGCTATGCAGTCGCGAGAGAAAAAAACCATGGGTTACGCCACGGTGGGAACACTCGAGTATTACATCCGGAAAACCAAAAATCAGAGAGAATAATATCGATAGAATGAATCCACAATGTGGCCACAAAGCGGATATCAAGCAGAAGGCACTTTCCATGTCTTTACTTCAAAAATATGTATCATATAGTACCTTTTCAAATCACTTTCAAATATCGTACTTATATAAAGTCCATATATACAGGATTCCATTTTCAAATCGAATACTTTCCAAATCAATAGTATATCAAATCATACTTATATAGACTTCGATTATATAAAATTCTCTTTCCAAATTGAGTACCTTTCAAATCAATGGATTTAAAATCAACTTCATATTTATACAAATCCATTTATATAAGTTCGACCACTCCCAAATCAAGTACTTAATAATATAAGGTTCTCAATTTCAAGTTATTTCAATATCAATTCAGTTTCAAAAACATATATGATTTCACCAGTTTCTTCCAAATTAAATATTTAAATTTAAAAGTTCCCAAAATAATCCCAATTTTCAAATTAACATAATTCAAGTCAAACAAATTCATTTCCAAAATCACCATATAAGTACTGGTTTTTAATTTCAATTTAATTTTGAAAACCAAATATTTTCTCAAAATCAATTATACTTAAAATGGTTTCCAAATTTATAATTATCCCTTTAAAACTTTTAAACTATCTATTTCTATTTGAAATATCCAATTTACCTTTCTGAAAACCATTATTCAACTATTTTTTTTTCAAAACATTTCAAAACTAAATTTATATTCTTTATCAAACTTTTATACTCTTTGAAATTTCTTAGCTTTGAAAATTTAATCTCGATTTGGAAGTGTTCGAACATTCAAAATAGTTAGGGAAATCAAATTTTCAATTCAAGAGTTGAAAATCAACAATAAATCAATAAATATATTATTAAATCCGAAATTCGAGGACTGAACATCGGTCTCATTTTAAATTGTTTCAAATATATACTTATATCTTTCTAAAATATCAAATTATACTTCGGAATTTGAAATCAAAAACGGTTTGACAAAATCACTTGCATAGCGAAGCTATTAAAGTGGCCTCTCCCCCACTCTGAAACTTGAAAATCAATGTCGATGATGTGTGCACTCATCATCGAAATTATTTTCCAGCGACATAAGTGAGTTCTGGACCTCTATTTTCTTGAAAACTTCTTTAAAATTTCTTAAAAATTATTGGAATTAATTTGAACTCATTTGAAACATTTATTATTTGGAAAAATACTTTTAAATCGTATTATTTTTATATATTTTCCAACATCCATCAAGGAAGTTGCGGAGATCACACTGGTGGACAGACTCTGGCAAAGAAGACTCTCCGATATGCATATTATTTGCCCACTCTAAACAAAGATGCCTTAGACTTCGTCAAAAGATGCGACAGATGTCAGAAATTTGCTAAGATTCCTCGACTACCCACAAATGAGATTACTCAAATGACCAGCCCTTGGTCCTTTGCAGTATGGGGAATTGACTTGATTGGCGAACTGCCGATGGGCCGAGGCGGGGCCAAATATGCTATAGTGGCAGTCGACTATTTCACCAAATGGGTGGAAGCGGAACCTCTAAATAAAATATCTTCGGCAAAAGTTATTAAATTCTTGATCAAAAATGTTCTATGCAGGCACGGGGTTCCACTCAAAATCATAACGGACAATGGACTTCAGTTTGACGGCGAGGGGTTCGCCGACTGGTGCCAAGAACACGGAATTCACAAAAGCTTCTCATCTGTGGCTTATCCCCAGGCAAATGGACAAGTCGAAGCTGTCAACAAAATTCTTAAAACTCTAATCAAGAAGATGCTTGAAAAGTCAAAAGGCGCTTGGGTGGATGAACTTCCTACGTCACTTTGGGCCTACCGCACTTCTTTCAAGACATCAACAGGGCATACTCCTTTCTCTTTGGCATACGGATCGGAGGCCATGCTCCCAGTTGGAACTGTAGTGCCATCCCACTGTAGATCCACTACAACCCAGAAGAGAACGAAGAACTCCTCCACATGTCTTTGGATCTAATCGAAGAAAGAAGAAATAATGCAGCACTCAAAGCAACAGCTCACAAGCAAAAAGTGGCAGCACAATACAACTCTAAAGTCAAGCACTGCAGCTTACAAGAAGGAGATCTCGTCCTCAAGCGGATCTTCCCGCGCCCCGGAGCGCTGGACCCAGTCTGGGACGGACCCTATGTAATTCATAAAGATCTCCACAACGGAGCTTATATTTTGTCAACAGTGGACGGAGAGGTGTTCCAGAGGGCATGGAACATCCAACACCTTCGTCGATATTTTTCTTAACTTGTACTACGAATATGAAGTGAATTTACAAAGATAATCAATGGGCGTAGGCATTTTCGTGCCGAACCACTTTAAAAATCTTGTCTCTTTTTAACTTGTTCCTTTATATCTTGGCTGCTTGTTAAGCTTTATCCTATTCTGTTGAACAAAATCCTGTGTAATGGCATTTCCATTCTGGACACTTCATGACACAATTTCACCTGGACAAGACCTAACAGGTACTATACGAATCTATGCCCTCACCAATGAGACACTTTTGCTCCAGCATCACTCTACTACGGATTAACTCATTGCTCGCGACAGCCCTCAAAGCCAACTGTAATGAGCCGATTATAAGCCACCGAGGAGGCCGAAAATAGCCTAGTCAGCTCATTACGGCGTTCGGCGCGCCGGCAACCGTGAACCGATTATAAGCCCCAACATAAGACGTGGCCAGCCAGGGGCAGTTCACAGTTGACAATCGGCACCCACGCTAGCCGGCCAAGGTAAATTGAATAATACCCATGATTACGGGCCATAATGGCCTGGGTAGTTACCGTGCGCGATCTCGGCTCCGATGTGTCTTAAGTACAGCTGCGGTAAAAAAGAAAACTCCTCGCAGAGGCGTAAGATGGGTGACAAATGTCTCCAAGACCCACAGCTAGGGAAAGTGACTACAAAACCCGTTTGCCACGAACTTAACCACATTTAAGGCCTTCCGTGATTGGAAGTTTTACTATTTCTCATATTTCCATTTTATTTATAAAAAATCTCCTCCTATCCTCTATAACGATCACTAAAGTACAGGGCACAAAATAGGAGACACTCGCTAATGGGAATAAGAACTCATAGCTGGATGATAGGTCATTCAGCTGCATTCCATATTCAATTACACAAGGCATTCGCAGCTACCGTCTACAGCAAAAAAAAACCTTAAAGTGCGGTACTTTCTTCTCTTATACATAAATATGAAACTATAATTTCTACGCACATCACACTAACATTACAAGACATGAAATTATATTTTAAGCAAAAACTTAGCGTCAAACACAATTGAATCACTCACACATGCGCAGCTGTATTTTATGCAACACATCAAAATAACAATAACATTCAAATATAACTAAATCAGCTTATTTTATAAGGTTACATGCCAAAAATCAAGTTGTTCTTTACATAATTACAGCCCAAAAAATACATTAATGTTTTAATATTAACATAGACATCAACGTCAAATAAGCTGAAAAATGTGCAGATCAAGCCAAGGAGCCGACTGCATCGGGGGCTCGCTTCTATCCTACTGTCCCTCCAAGGTCTACTTAACCGCCGGATCAGAGCTCCCAGCATGCTGACCAGAGGTAGTTGGCATTTCAGAGGTCCCGCCTGTCCAATTCAGGAGAAGAATTCGTTGAATAAATAATAAGCAACCAAGCTATGAAAAGGCTAAATGGGAAGACTTACCAGCATCCGTTCCATGATCATCATCTCCCAACTGCACACCTACCTCCTCGGCAGCAAGGAGCCGCATGCCCTCCTTCACCGCCACTTTCTCCTCTTTAGTGAACTGGGTCGTAACCACATCCATCCTGAAGGCCATACCACCCTCCTTATCCGCATCAGCCTTGGCCTCCTCCAAAGCCGGGAGATAAATCCTGGCCATGATCCGAGGATAATCATCCATCCAGGATAAGTTGCCATGCTTCCAAGTACGGAAATACATATCCTGGAGCATCTCATCCATCATTCCCTCGTTTTCCTCAAACTCACTCATACGGACCTTAGAAGCCAATAGATTTGCAACGGCAGCATCCCTCTCCGATCAGTATCGCGAGCGGTCAGCCTGAAGGGATTTCCTCATCGCCTCCATCTCCTCCTTCAGCTTGGCTTGAGAAAGCTCCACGGCTTCAAGCATCCCGGATAACTCCTCTACCAGCTCGAGATCCGCTTTCCGAACCTCGTCCACCGTTGCAATGGCCATATCGATCTGTTCCTTGCAGATGGCCTCCATTTTCCGCAGCTCGGCTCTGCTAGCCTCTTCCATGGTTTTCTTTAGCCGTCTGGAGGAAGCCTCGTGCTGAGAGATCTGGATGGCCTGATCGGCGAGTTGTTTGGCTTGGTCGGTAACCACTAGCCGCAATCTTATGTTGGCACTCCCAATTTCCTCCCCGGCCTTGACCAGTTGGGCGTGATGCCCCATCAACTTCCTAATCTCCTCAGCAACCCGGTCGATATTTGCCTTGGCTTCATCCCCCATAGTTACAATCCGAGTAGTAAGCAAATCAAGGTCCAAGGACTTGGACTCATCAAGCACCCTTACCATAGGATTGCGAGGGAGAAGGTGCTCACCAGTAACCTCGTCAAAGGAAATATCATGAGAATCCGGATCCAGATCCGGATGACCTGCAAATGGATTACAAGCCAAGCCGGGACGATCAATGTGATTAACGGTAGGATTCTCTGATGGATGCGGAGAGGGTATGAACTCAGCATCCTCCCCCGTGATATCATGAATAGGATGGGCTGGGGGCTGAGGTTCAGGTGAAGGTTCGAATAAGGAGCGCCTCCTCCTTTTCTTTTGAATATCCTCTTCAATAACTCCGAGAAGAGGACGGTAGCCGACCACGTCCCCGGAATGATTGACCGGAGGCTTTGGTTTAGCGGAAGCTTTGAGGAGTTTGAATCGTTCAAGGCGGTGCCAAATGTCTGATGTCTTGGCTGCTTCCTGGAATAAAAACCAAGTGTTACAAGCATGCATGGGACTACAATCCAAGAAACATGCGATGTTAAAAGTGGAGTCGAAAATTCACCTTGAACCGCCGGAGTTGCCCTAGCTGAAATGCTCTCAGAAGATGAACGGGCACTAGTCCCGGCCTTATCAGTTTTCTTCAGCTTCTCCACCAAGGCCGATCCTTCCTCCAACCCCTCAAAAGCCTGGCTGAAAGCATCATCTGTCCACTCTTGGATCTCCTCCGCTTGCCCAGAAGACAAAGCCATGGCGCCGTCACCGCTCTGTCCTTCGCCACCATCACCACAATCACCTTCTCCATCACCTCCGCTCTCCTCCTCGCGTCTTTCCTCCTCTACATTTTCCTCCTCCGGAACATCTGGACATGTGCTAGGGGAGGGTCCATCGGATTTCTTGAGCTTCTTCCCCCCGACGACTGGAGGTATCAAGAAGCGTTTCCTCTTGCTGCTCTTTGTCGTGGCCCCTCCTTTGGATTTGGCAGCCCTTACCTCGGCTGTGTCTCTCTGCTTGACCACAGACTGACGTGGTAGAATCAATTTGTGCTGCAGAAGAGTAGCATTTCTGATCAGGTAAGAAGCTGGCCTCTCCCTTTCCGAAATGGCTTCTATCTCCGCAGCCATCTGAACCAGGCGATCGTTCTCCACGACCGCAAAGCCACCTATCGCTAGCAAGAAATAAAAACACATAACGATAAGCATTGCAGTCAGAACGGAAATTATAAATAAGCTTCAACTTACAGCCGGAGGTGAAGCGACGTATAGAAACAGAGTCATCCTTGATGAAAAACCATTCTTTCTTGAACATGCTGAACTTCGAATATAAGTCCAGGACCGGCTTGAAGGACACGGCCGATTCCAAGATGATGTATGGAGAACCCTTCTTGTAGCCTCTCAAGTTGTACAAATACCGGATCTCCCGGTTGGAAGGGGGACGCCCATATTTTCTCTGGGAAATGATGAATAGACTCACCAAGATAGCATAAGAATTGGACTGAAGCTGGAAAGGGGCGACCTTCAAATAGGTAATAAAGCTGACTATCAAAGCATTGATCGGGGGAATGGCCCCGCACATGCAATGGTACCTACTATAAGCGAAATATCCTTCAAGGGGGTTGTACGGCATCACTCCTTCCCCCGGCAACAGCATACATGCTCTATCAATCCCAAAGGAGCGAGAGATAACATCAAGCTGCTCCTCTTTGAGGGAGCTTGGAAAGTAGTCAGGAGGAGAGTTCACGAGCTCCTGAGGGCCATATCTATCCACTAGTGATCTCGGGGTGGGACCCTGTCGTCCCGGTCCTGGCTGGGCTGGGGGCACAATGAGGGACTCTCTTCTGTCCATAGATTTCCTCTTATCTGATCGAGTTTACACTTTATGAGACATTTATCTACAACACAAGGAAGTATATCGTTAAAACATATAAACTATGTAGTCTGGAATTTCACTCGTAATTCGAAACATAAAAATTCAAGATTCGAGTTCATTCGGTAATTCAAGATTTGAGTTCATCCGGTAATCCAAGTATATAAGTTCATTCGGCACTTATACTCCACGAAGTTCATTCGGTGAGTCGAGTCCCCGAAACTATTCGGTAGTCCAGAGCAAAAACACTTTCGGAAGAAAAGGATCTCATCTGGTTCGGCAAAATAAGATTCTAGTTCAGCTAACACGTTTGATTCGGCAGAGATGAGAGTTTGATTCGGCAGAGACAGGGTTTGGTTCGGCTGATAAGGAAAAACGAAAGCATTAGGCCCCTACTTATAAGCAAATATCAATGACCGGACCAGTTGGTTTGGCATTAGAGACTGGATGATAGCTTCCACGATGAATGACTTAAAACAAAGCACGCCATATACAGGCATATGCCCTACTTTGGGGGCCAAATGTTGGGTGTGTTTCGACTGGCTCCTTCCCTACCACCGAATCAACATCTCACCGGACCGGCTCCATCCCTACCACCGAATCAACATCTCGCCGAACCGGCTCCATCCCATGCCCATTGAACCAACCCGCTCCCAAGCCACCACCGGTCTAATTCCCCTCACTACCGAACAACCTACTACCGAACCAACCCACACTCCACCCATTGCTGAACCATGTTCCACCGGACCAAGGCATACCGGACCAACACTTCCAGGCCAAATTACATCAGCCCAGGCTCACCAGTAGTTATATACATCCAAGACCCTTGCCCCCAACCTCACTTTACAAAAAGAGGGGCAGGGGTACAACAATGGCAGACAAGTTTGAGAGCTCAAGCACCGATAGAACTTTCAAACAACTTTCAGAAACTTGTAATCAAAGCTTTGTACTTGTAATCTGAACAGAAAAGGAGAATAACATATAAAGTGGACGTAGGCACATTCTGGCCGAACCACTATAAATCTGTGTGTCTTTTACAGTTTAGTCCATCTATTTTATATATTTGCATAAATCACCCAAATCATTAAGAACAACATATAATCAACTAAATCATGCGACTTGGAGGTGTTTGCCCATTTTTTGTGCGAACAAACAATATTTATAAATTTATTCAGCAAGTGAAAGCGATTTGGAAACTGTTTTCAAAGGATTGAAATGTAGAAAGATATCTTGCAAGGATATTTTGAATAATAAATAATTTGGAAAATTATTAAGGCTGATAATTATTTGTGAATGTTATTTGATAGTTAAATTACCGACTATCAATATTGGCCAATGCGCTGATCGTTTCGAAGAGACCAGGATCATGATTAATTTCCCAAAAACAACTTCGATCCGTTTTTAATGTTTTCCTATGGAAGACAAGAGCTTGGAGATGAAGATGGAGCAGTGAAGTGCAAGGGCTAATCGCTACTAATCCTGAGGGTGATTCGAAAATGGATGTAGTTGAAGTAGAGCCTTCGATTCCATTCGGACCCGGAATGGACTTATATGGATGAATTCTTTTAGAACATCGTCAGGAGGATGATAAGCATTCTAAGTGAATATGTGCTAAAAAGGTAACGCATAGCCTCAAGACTCGTCAATCGAGAATGGCTAAAACAGGGAGGTGCACACAAGGCTAAGTGGCTAGCAACCAATTACGGTAAGATCATCACTATCTAGAGGTTCCTTTATTTTGGCTGTGTGGGCAGTTGTTGATCCCAACCGTGGGGTGAACTTATTCGGACTATCCAGTAAGTGGCAGCTTCGGTCTTGTGATGCAGGGGATCGGGGTGGATCCTTGGTACGGTGATCTAGATCACGTACTGTAACAGACGGTACCCAAGTAGCCCTGCCATTGTATGGAATCCAATCTTCAATAATCGCTTATACGGTTTTGACGGTGCCCAACTATGTTGAAACATGAGATGAAAGCATTTCATCTAGATTTTATTTTACTTTCTATAGACACTGTTATAATATCAGACAGATTTGGTAAAAAAAATTGGTTATTGTAAGGTAAAAACACGGCATGTTTATTTGTGGCGTTGCCTTACGAGATACCTTCGATTTCAAAGGATTCTGAAAACTTTAATGATCCAATTGAGTGTATTTTATCACGCCGATTTTCCAGGCTGACTCGGGTGTTATTTAACTATAATGCTTGGGTCAGGCCGAGTGTTATAGATGCAGAAAAGAATGCTTGTAGCTCAGGAGACGAGCTAGATGGCGAGACGTATCAGACGTATTTGATGAATATTCCACTGTGTTTGATTAACTGCATAGTCAGTCTTGCGAGGACAGGTTATGATAACTATCCAGTTGTGTACTATAAGTTTTGTTGTTCTCTGATGATATAATGTATAAACAGATATAGTTCTTTATTTAAAGATTAGTTATTATCTATTATATATTGTTCCGCTGCGATGATGAGACTGTGATATTGTTTCTGTTTTCTTCTTCTACCTCCTTCTTCTTTAACCCTAATGGTTTGTATTTCCGTTCACTTTGAGTTGATATGATGGAAAATAGTGTCGAGTCAAGGGGTATGGGTTTGCGGGCTGTTACATTATCACTTTCGAATTCATATTTCCAAAAATAGATTAAATCCTCATTTAAAATCATCATATTCCTCAAATATGTCATTTAAATCCGTACTTGTGTTATGACATCATTAAACCTTGTTCGCTTAAAAACCAAGGCTTTATGTATAAACATTTCCACTTTACACCATTAGAAAATTTAAAAATAATTTAGAGAGTTATAAATAGTTTAATTAGTTTATAAAGTTTTAAATGGAGATAAATTAGGTTGAATAGGTTTAAAATAGATTAAATAAATCTAAAATAGATGAAAATAGACTAAAGTACTTTAATTAGATTTAAAATAATTTTAATGGTTTAAAATAGATTAAATAGGTTTATTATGGATTAATTGGATTTAAAATGGATTAAGTGAATTTAAAATGGATTCATAATTAAAATAAACTAAATAGTTTAAAATAAAATTAAAATAGTTTTAGATCGATTAAAATAGTTTAATATAGTTTAATAAAGATTAAATGATCTAAAATAGATTAAAATATATTAAAGATTAAATAAATTAAAATAGATGAAGATAGGTTAAATAGGTCAATTGGTTTAAAATAGGTCAGATTAGATTAAAATATATTAAATAGTTTAAATTTATTAAGTTGGTTTAAAATAGATTAACTTATTTTAATAGTTGGAAATCTTAAAATTAGATATATTGAGATAATAAATTTTGAAATTAACATCATATTTAACCATTTCTTCCATTCCACATTTTAATAACTTAATTTCGATAAATGTCGTTTATACTTCAATAACAACTTTAACATTTCAATTTAAACCAATTCCAATTTCAACATTTAAAATTTGGATCTCCAAAAATAATTCAGTTTATAAAATCAAGTTGCCTTCAAATATCATTTAACTAAATTCAAAATTTAAGGATTTAAAATTGCTTACTTTAACCAATCATATGTTCGTATATAATTCTCTACCCTATGGTTAAGTGATACAGATATTTCTCATTTTAACCTGTAACTTAAAATTTTATGGGTATATATAATCCCAACCCGAAATCCCAAAATTAAATTTCAGTACATGAAATCGCTCGATTCTATCATTTCAACCCATAACGATTTCTCCCTAATCTATCAGATCGTTTGAATATATATCATTTCAGCCCGTAGCGAACTTGTAGTGTTACTGCAATATAAAATTTAACATCCAGTCATCCAATATCAACAATCAAACATCCATCAAAATCATCATCCAAATCAATCAATAAACATCAATAGCTAATTGATTATCAGTAACAAGTATAAACTGATGAATTAAAATTTAATATTAAATTAAATGATGATTAAATGCAATAAAAGTCATTTTTAACCAGAATGTTAATTTAAATGTACCAAACATCAATCAATCAATTTTTATTCACATCATAAATTCAATTTAACCAACATAAGATAATTTAGTAATAATGTGTTGGTTAAAACACTCACCTTTGATTTTAGCCCTTAAAAATCCAAACTGACGCGCAAAAACTCAACTGCCTCCAAATTCAACTAAATCAATTTCAGGTTGTTTGGAATTTAAACATGAATCTAATAGAAGAAATAGCGCTTGAATTAAATTTTGTATGAAAAAATATTCATGTTATAAAAAATAGTATTAAAATAATAATTAATACGTATAAAAAAATAAACAAATTTAATACTTACGTTTCTCTCAAGATGAGGCTTAAGGAAAAGATTGAAGAACAACTAAGACGAGGATAACATGTGTATAGAAAAATGAAAAAAAATCATGTTTCATAGAGGAAAGCTTTTGGATTTGCAAGAATAAGAGCTTTTGAATATGAGGTGTTAGGAGAAACAAAACACAAATGAATAAATAAGCCATGGGTTATTTAATTAGGAAATGAAGGTGGAGGGACAAAAATAAATGCCACATTTCATTTTGAAAGCTCCAGGCATTAATAATGCATAAGAAAACATACATAGGAATGGAAAAGTTTGCAAACCAAAGGAAAGTAAAATTTTGTATACATGAAAATGAGGTGGCAAGAATTAAATACAACCTAAAAGTCTAGGCTCAGGTATTAAATAGAAGGAGAACTGAACGAATCAAGTATCAATAACTACTTTAAAACGTCCATGCAACAATTAATAACAAAAGTCATGAAGAGACCATATACATCGCACAACCTTTTGAAATTCAATTTTTTAAAAGGTAACTAAATTAGCTTCATTAACTCAAATAATAAAAAAATTTATGCATTTTGGTTTTTTATCTACGCATAATAATATTTTTATACTTACCTTAAAAATGAAAACGTTCAATTTGGTTTTCCCAAAATGACCTTTTATTTCCATTAAAACACCCTTTTTGTTTAGCACGAAACATGTGTTTATTTTATTAAAACTATTAATTGCAATCAACGTTTTCTTTTCGTTTAATTCAAATATTTGAACTACATTGATTGCAATTACTTACGAAGCTAAAATTCAAAACTAACAACATGTTTATAAATTTGTTGTTTATACACTACAGTAATAAATAGCTTACTAAAATAGATTACTTTTCTATTCCTGTAATCAATCTGTAAGCTAAAACACAGTTCAAATAAACATATATTTCTTCCTTTAAAATCAATCATTCTATTCTTCGTTTTAATGAAATTAAACCTACATTCACAAATAAAACATTCATTGTATTTGTTGTAAATGTTATTTTCTTTAAATCAAACGTTCCTTATATTTTCAGAAAACATAAGCTACTTCTAATTACACTTATTAATTTACAGTTTAGTATTCTCTCTCCTATTAATTGAAAATTTTCAATTACATTAATTTCAGTTGATTAAGTCTCAAAATGGACCAAATGAATGTAATGAGAACTAGAACAATTATTTCTTATCTAATAGTAATTTAAACATATTTATACACTATTGGATAAAAACGGTAATTACATATTACTTACTAAGTAATAGTTTCTCACCTATACAATCAATCTTCAGCTACCAAACATTTCAAATAAATAAACTTATGTTTACTCCTTTGCTTAACTTATTCATTTTTATTCTTTTATTTTAATTTACACTCTTACTATTAAATCAACCAATACCTTATGAAATTATTAACATAGGTTTATTCCACAATATTTAATTACGTGAAATTCCAGTTAATTATATTCTAATTCCATTAAATTGGTTGAATTAGATTTCACTCTTTTTATTCAGTCAAACATTACTCTATGGACATAGTTAACCTTGGTTTGTATCTTATTACGTTAATATTCTCCAATTTCATCTTAATTCCCGTTAACGCAAAATTTAGTTAAATTTATTGAAATTTATTTCCAATTTGATTTCAACAAGTTAAACAAATAGGTAACAAATAACAATTGTCACATTTAGCTTAATTTAATCTCATTTATAAGCTCAGTGTTTACAACAAATGTTATAATTATTAACACAACACCAATTTTATTCAATTAAATTTATTACATACTATTTCATTTATTTGTATAACATTTAAATTATCGATTACTCTTTTAATCCAATTAACAATTATTACACATGATATTACAATTAATTGACATTCTATAACCAATTATAACTTTTTAAACATTTTAATTAAATGGAATTATATTTAAAGTAGTTATCAATTACCTTAAATTAATACTAGTACATTTCATTCCAGTTATATTCTTACTATTAAATCACAATTTTTTTTCTTCCAACATTAAGTCACAAAACCTTATTAAATTAACTAATTTTAATTATCGAAAATTGTGGGCCGTTACAATACTTGAAAACGATGATCATATCATCGTACTTCATACCTTGATAGTTTAACATAATGACAAGTTAGATCACAATGTACCAATAATTATCCAATTTTCTTAAACATCCCTTATTTTCTAAGTAATAATCTTTCAAATTTGACAATTATATATACATAGTAAATTATATGTTCATATTTTTTAGGAACTTGTCACGACCCGAAATCCAATGTTCGAAAATTGACATCAAACACCTAACTTGTATTCGACTGCCAATGATTCAAACATCCGACTCTAGTCGAATGGAGCTTATAACAACATTAGATGAATATAAAACAGCGGAAACAAAATGAACATCATCCATTACTTCGCAGATACAACATCACCATCATATCCATTACAACATCAGAATATCATAATACATATATCATAACTCCAAATAGAACATCATAATAGGACCACAAGTGATCATATGCCAAAAAGTCTTCAAATAGAATAAAGCGATAGTGAACTTCCAAAAACTAAGCATCTTGAGATCCAAAAGCTTTAAAAATATCTCCAAGATAAAAGCCTCCAAAAAAACCGATAGCCTCCAAACCAAAAAGATTCCAAAATACAGCTAACACCAAAACACGCAAACCTGCTACTAGGCTGCCCGTGTGGAAATGATGGGCACCTAGAGTTTAGGAAAAACAATAAACTCTGGGTCAGTCATGGGACTGGTATGGGTAAATAAAAACAGTTGCTTTTAAATAAAACAAGATTTATAAAAGAAAATTGTTCATGCTTTTGGAAAATGAAACTACCATAAGACCTCCTGCCACATACACAATGCAATCGCAGAATTGGAGGAGATTTCTTCTCATGGTAGTCAAATATGCTTGATACGGGAAAAATTCTTGGATATTATTACTAGTGCATAGTGTTGAAAGCCGTTTCGAAAGTATAATATTAATCTTAGCTAGCATAGACATTCCGTACTATGCCTACTATAGCTACCATCTTAACAGTGGTGACCACCATAAGTGAATGGCATGTTATACAACTAAAACCGCACTGGGTTCGTATTGGGAATTGGATTTCCCACAAATGGTCAGGCTAAGGAACTTCCTACTGCTACATGAGTATGCTTCTGGAGGGACATCCCGAGAACCTACCCAGCTCTCTACCAACACAAGGCCGGGTTACCACTGTAACTAGGTAACTACTACTCGAGTATGCCACCCCCGGTCGTTTGCGACCTTTATCCGAAGGCCCTCTACAAAAAAGCAACAACCATACAGTAAATGAGATTGCAACACTCACATAGGTAAAGTATCTGGACTCCATACCATGATACCTCCTTTTTCCAAAAGGAGATTACAAACCCTAAAGGGTGTGACCTTTATAACTTTGCCGCATCTTTCCTGTTTCGACCATTTTCGGGGTGTGAGTTCCGATGAGGTCTTGTCCATAAAGCTACGCTTTACATGAAAGCCATGCTTTGATCGCAAATGATCAACAAATGATCATCAACTCACAACAGCACTTAGCATGCCACGCTACCAAATTGGGAGTATATCGCTAATAACCTTCAACTACATAACGTATGAGCTTGTACGTCTCAGAGAAGGGAGTTAAGCGAAGAGAATAAATTCTCCGCCACCAACAGATATGTATTTGAAAGAAATCTGCTTTATATCTCAAAGTGTAGTGTCAGACACACAACCATGCAAGTCCGTTCCTGGTTCGAACAGAACCGAAGGCACTTCGTCCAATAAGGAAGAAGGCCTTGCAAATCCGGGTGTCCACAATACCGATCGGACTCCCCATCACATGTGGATATCTCTGTGCTGGAGCAACTCAGTGTAGAGACATTCGATAGGTTGTCCTATCATTTTTGAAGACACCCGGTCTTCAACACCGTCTTCAAATGCTATCAATTTCGTCGTATCACTATTCGGAATGGGTTATATGACACAAAGGCCCTCTCCCAGCTAATCTGAATAGTAAGCGCTCAATTTAAAAACACGTGGGTGTATCAATTTCAAAGATTCACATTCAGGGTTCAATGTGGGTTTCGGATAATTAACTGAAATCCAACTCCCTATCGCATCGAAGTTTAAATGTTGTTTTATGGGCAAGAGAGTTTTCACATACATATAGAAACAAATCACAAATCACATTTCAGCACAAAGTAATCACAGCATCACAATAGAAATGTCAATCCAGTGCACAATATTTGATGATAGTCAATCATCTTCAATTAAGGTGAATGATTTAAGTGAATCAACCACATACTTATTTTTTATTAATTATTTGAAATCAACGATTAATTAGTCTTAAATAGGAATTAATTAAATCTTAATTAACTTTATTAATTAATCATTATTTAATTGATTATCTTAATTTATTAATTCTTAATTGTTAACTAATTAAATTTTAATTACTTTTATTAATTAACTATTTTTTATCTAATTAACTTTTAATTATAAAGTAATTACAAATCATTAATTGTTTAATCATTATTTCATCATTATATATAATTTTGGTTTTTCAAATTAACACTTGAATATTTGATTTACTTCTCAATTTTTATTAAGCTAAAGTAAAACAATTTTTTTTTAAATATGAATTTGAAATATTTTTGAATTTTATTATTTTCAAAAACGAACATTTCAGTATCATTTACTTCACCCTCCATTAACAACTATCTTTATTTTATAAAGAATAGGTTCAGAAAATTATTTAACTTATGTTTTCAAAATTTTGTTAAAACTGGATTTCGCTGTTTACATGGCCAACCCGAGGCCGTCTCGAGTCGTCCCCGAGAAAAATGCCCCCCTGTTTCGAGTTTTTACCCAATTTAACCCGAGGAAATGTTTTTCACAAAAAATTGTTTATGTCGTTAAAGCAACCTGGTGCAACGTTGAAACGACAAGAACTTGGCTTCGAGTCTTCACCCCCAAACCCTCGAGCAGTGCTTCGAGTCAAACATCATCTCCCCCTTAAAAACAAACTGCTGATACCATGTGACCGTATAAATGTTGCACACCATTCCGGTCATCGCTAGCCAAAGTTACGACCGTCGTTAGGTAGACGACGACGTTCTCGATCCATCGTGCTACCCCAAAGCACGAACATTTTCCGCGATCGAAAACGAGCTCCTCGACTCGAACTCCATCAAAAATCCATCACCGGGAAATGGTCTCGCCCCACATCCTCTGGTCGTCCGCGGTCACCAAAAAGCGACCCAAGCTCCATCAACGTACGATGCCGCGATTTGCACCGGTGACACGAAGTCCGATCATCTAACGGCGACGCAGCACCATTTTTTCAAACACGAGCAGAAATGGCTTTTTAACCCTAATTTGATCTCGATTTAACAATTTAATGCTTTATAAATTCAACTTGTATTTTTCTGGTGATTTCAAACTCTTAAGAAAACTGTGACCACGAACTCGAGGCCCACAAACGCTTAGATCATCAGAATTTGACAAAAATTCAATTTTCTAATCAACCCTAATTTCTCAGTAAAAACTAAATGAAAATTTTGAATTTTACTTTCTAAAATCATCATTTTTATGGGAGATTCAGATAGCATTACTGATTTTAAATTCATGATATTTGAGTTCTTGCCAAATTTGAATGGTGATTGTGTTTTCATAGTTCTAGGAAAAAAATCATTTTGCTTGCTTTGATTTATTACCACAACATAGTGTATGCTAAAACAACACTTTAATTAGTTTTTAGACTTCAATTTCGAAAGGGAACAGAGGGAAAGATGTTGAATTTAGTATGATTTCATTCTATAAACCATGGGACTTAAAGGAACAGAAGAACAGGAAAAAAAATCCTGATCTTAACATTCCAGGCAAAAGTAAACACGAGCACGCAAACTTGTTCACATACAAAAGTCTTTAACATCATTCAGGCAATCATACAACAACGAATGATTGAATATATCAGAGGTTTACTCACATTTTTTCCCTAAAGACAGAAAGCTTCTGATAGTTTTCAAAAGTAGGATGAAGCCTGGATTTCCTACTATAATTTCTTGAAGCTTAGATCTGCAACTTGCAAGTACAGATCTTTGATTATTCTTTGTTGTATTTATTCACTTAATTCATCAAATACAAACGATCTTAGATTTACTTAAGGTTTGGATTTCTTTTTTAAATACAACAGAGAAAGCTTTTTTTCCTGCTACTTGAAGTCCAGAAATAGGTTTAGTCTTTGATCTTGATTTCCTCCTACAACTGATTAATATAATTGTTTAAATCTTTTCTTTATTATTGATTAACAACATCAAATTGAAATTTTAGAAAGAAATTTACTTGCCTTAAATTTTTCCAGAGAATTATTGTACTATTTCCTAGCCAAAAACTGAAGCTCTGTTTTATAAATCTGCATGTTTTTGAATTTTTTTATGTTAAGACTTGATTTTGAAATCATAAATTTATTAAACTATAAAGTATAGAGTTTTACATAAGAGATGGAATGTAACACTACAGCTTGATGTTTAAGAAGGTTCTCAGATTTTTCTCAACTTTGAATTGAAAGAAAGTTGGCAGTTTTTTTTTTTTTTTTTTTTGCTTTGGGTGTTGGAGTTTGAAATGCTCAATTTTTTGTTGCTGTAGTTTCAGAGATTTGGGAGGCTAAATAATTTGAAAATGGAAGCTGAAAAGTTTTATGTAATTTTTAAATCTTATTATTTTATTCAAACAATCATATTGAATGCCATTTGTAAAAAATAATCATGAGATCTCAGTGCATGTTAATTTCTTTACTTCATCTCCTTTATGTATGTTTAACATTTGTAATTTTTCAAAGACAAAAGAATTTTTAAATAAATCTTATATCATATTTACTTTATAAATAAATATACCCCTTATTCATTAACATATACATATATACAATGTTAAAAGAAGAATTTCTTTAACCAATATTTACATCATATAAATTACACCTTAATGATTTTAAAAGCCAAATATTTTTTTAAAACATTATTTTAAATTTAGATTCAAATTCCAATTCACTTGAATTATAACCATTTATGTCCATTTATATATTCACATGTATCTTGAACAATTTAAATTCAATTTCAATATATATTCAATTCTACTCACATATACAATATACGTATATGTATATAATTTTAAATTCAAATGTCTTTTTAAAACATTAATTATTTCAAAATTTTAAACTCAAAAGATATTGTAACTTATTCATATATGATTATCACTTATTTTATTTGTTTGAGATTTTTCTATTTATTTTCAAATTAAATTCAAAAAGTTTAAAATATATTATTAATTTTAATTGATAAATTTTTGGGATGTTACGGATATCCCCCCTTAAGAAAATTTCGTCCTCGAAATATGAAAGAGAGAGAAAAATAAACGAAGGATATACGAATTCAGGAAGAATAAGGAAATGGCTTACCAGCTTAAGCCAAGATATCCACTCTGCAATTGGGATATGATTTCTGCATACTATCCTCAGTTTCTCAAGTGCAGTCCTTTGGATCGCCACTCCCCTGAACTTTAACTAGTTCACAAATTTGTTCCTCAATTGCTTTTCATCACGATCCACAATCTTTATCGGTTCTCTTTTACCTATTAAATTGGGAGTGATGTTGAGATCCTGTTGGGGAGCTTCTTCAATAATACTATCCGGATCACGCACATACTTCCGAAGGTTAGAAATGTGGAACACATCATGCATGCCAGATAACCAGCTAGGCAACTGCAGTCGATAGGCTAATGAACCGATCCTCTCCAGAATAGGAAAAGGACTAATATATCGTGGTGCTAGCTTACCGGTCTTCCCAAGTCTCAATACACCTCGCATTGGAGACACTTTAAAAAAGACAGAATCTCCAATCTGGAATTCCAAATCCCTTCTTCTACGATTATAATAACTCTTTTGACGACTCTGAGCTGTCCTCAAGGCGTCGGCAACTACATTGGCTTCTCCGGGCATATATAGAATGTCTAGGTCATAGGATGCCAGAAATTCCAACCAACGTTGTTGTCGCAGATTTAGATCTTTCAAGGTAAAGAGATATTTCAAAGATTTGTGGTCGAGGAATAATTCGAAATTTTCACCCAAAAGATAATGCTGCCATATTTTCAAAGCGAAGATAACAACTAAAAGCTCCAAATCATGGGCTGGATAATTTCTTTCATGAAGACGTAATTGTCTACTCGCTTAAGTAATTGCCTTCCTATTCTGCATTAATACTACACCCAAACCTTCACCACAAGCATCAGTATAAACAGATAAACCCTGATTCCCGTTGATAATAGCGAGAACATGAGCGGTGGTTAATATTTTCTTCAGCTCCTAAAAAGCTTCTTCACATTTTGGAGTCCAATTGAATTTTGCATTCTTCATTATTAGCTTAGTCAACGGACTAGCTATCTTAGAAAAGTCCTGAACAAACTTCTTATAATAACCTGCTAAACCCAAAAAGCTTCGAACTTCTTTTGGTGTAGTAGGTTTTCTCCAATCAAGAATAGCGGAAATTTTGCTAGAATCAACAGAAATCTCTTGTTCGTTAACAATATGGCCGAGAAATTTAACTTCTTTGACCCAGAAATGGCATTTGGAAAATTTTGCAAATAGAATATTTCTCCTCAATATCTCCAAAACGATTCTAAGATGCTCGGCACGCTCCTCTTCAGTCTTGGAATAGACCAAAGTATTAATAAATACAAGCACAAATTTATTCAATACTTCCCGGAACACACAAGTCATAAGATCTACGAAGTATGCTGGAGCATTGGTTAGCCCGAAAGGCATAACTAACCATTCGTAGAACATATTAGGACCCCTGAAAGCGGTCAAATGAATACAATCTTCGGCGATTCGTAGTTGATGGAACCCATGGGCTAGATCCATCTTTGAAAAGAAATGAGCGCCATGCAATTGATTAAATAGATCATCAATTCTTGGTAGAGGAAATTTATTCTTGAGAGTCAGCTTATTGAGATCACGGTAATCCACACACAATCTCAAAGATCCATTCGATTTAGCAACAAACACGACAGCTGAACCCTATTCAGAAACACTAGGCCGAATCAACCCTTTTTTTGCTGAACTAATTCAACCCTTTCCCTAGGTTCCATCCTGCGACTTGCGTGAACGATAGGACGAGCATTGGGTACTACGTCAATTCTGAATTCTATTTCTCGAAGTGGAGGTAGAGATTTCACTTCTTCAAACACATCTGGAAAATCTCTAACAATGGGTATGGACTCTAGACTGGGTTCGGGATAACCCAAATTATACATCAACCCTTCTCTTTTAGGACTAGAGTCGTCACAAGAAATCTCGATGAAATCTCCAAATTCGGTTTTGATTGAAATCAATCAATTATTGCAATCCAATTTGGCTTCATATTTTGCTAGCCAATCCATTACGAGTAAGACTTTGAACTTGTTAAAATCAAGGACAATGAGACCAATAGGGAATTGGTAACAAGAATATGAGATAGGAACGTCTCTACATCGAAGACAGAGGTTCGCGGGGCCTCCAACTGGATTCTTTACGCATATAGACTCATCAACAAAATCAGGTTCAAGATTCAATTCATTAATAGCTTGTTGAGAGATAAAACTGTGTGTATTGCCCGTGTCAAACAGATCTCTAACAATGCTATCATAAATAGTGAGATTACCTTCCAGAACTCCTTTCCCTCTTTCTGCTTTGGAAGATGCGGGTCTGTCTTTGATTGTGTACACCTTGGCTGTCTGAACTTGCTTCATGACTGGGCAGTCTTTAACTTCATGTCCCACTCTGACAATAATTACATTTCCTGGGCTTTTCTTGAACGGATTGATCTTTTTTTGGCTTCTTGCAGCTGTTTGAGTAGTGGCCTTTTTCTAGATAATTGAAGCAAGTGCCATTCTCTGTTGTTCTTCTCTAATTGCTCTTCTTTTTCTCCTTACTATGCCATGGTTTCTTGCCTCCAAATTTCCTCTTTTTCCAATTTTTATTGCTCGAATTTCCTTTCTCCACCGGGGCTTCTTGCATGTCAAGTGTAGCATGTCTGTAAGCCGTATCAACCAAATCTGAAAAGGATTCTCTGATGTAGCCAGTCGTCCTTTTGTGGAACTTCTTGTTCATCCCATGAATGAACCTTTCATTCTTCTTTAAAGGTGTGTTCACTAATTTTGGGCTGAAACGAGATAATTCATTGAATTTTTTTTAGATACTCCTCAAATGACAAACTCCTCTTCTTTAAGTCCATGAATTCCTGGTACATTCGAGAAATCCCAACTGATGGCATATAGCGCTTCTCAAATACTTCTTTGATCTCACCCAAGTAAACTCGTCTTCTGGCTCATCAACAATAGTGACTGTCTCTCACCATGCTAAGACTTCTTCCTGAAGTTGCCAAGAAGCTATGAGTCACATCTGATCATCTTGCAGCTTTAGTTCTTTAAAGATTCTTTCACATGATCTGAACCATGCTTGGGCATCAACAATCGACTCCTTTCCGATGAGTGGCTTAATACCAAGCCTTGAAAACTCTTATATAAAACAGCTAGATTCGGCTGATGCTGAGTAGATAAAGCTGCTTCTGTTTTTGGGGGACCTTGGCTAGGTGTTGTGGCATTTCCTCGTCCCCCAGCTCTTCCTCTTCGTCCGCTAATCCTTACTATTTGTAATTAGTATGAAAATTTATTTATATATTTGGATGAGACATCTTAACGAATATCAGCAGTTAAAGGAAGTAGACTACGAAAATTTGGGTTTCGGTCTCGGTTATGCTCATTCCAGGGTGTACTTCACCATATCTCTAATGAGCCATTTAATGTGTTATACTCCGTAGCTAAAGTTCTTACTCCACCCTTAGCTCAGATACCATATGTCACGACCTGAAATCCAATGTTTGAAAATGGGCATCAAATACCTCAGTTGTATTCGACTGCCAAAGATTCAAACATCGAACACCGGTCGGATGGAGCTTATAACAACATTAGATGAATATAAAACAGCGGAAACAAAATGAATATCATGCATTACTTCACAAATACAACATCATCATCATATCCATTACAACATCAGAGTATCATAATACATATATCATAGCTCCAAATAGAACCATAAGTGATCATATGCCAAAATGTCTTCAAAAGGAAAGAAGCGATAGTGAACTTCCAAAAACTAAGCACCTTAAGATCCAAAAGCTTCCAAAATATCTCCAAGGTAAAAGCCTCCAGAAAAAATGATAGCCTCCAAATCAAAAGGACTCTAAAATACAGATAACACCAAAACACGAAAACCTGCTACTAGGCTGCCAGTATGCAAATGATGGGCACCCAGAGTTTAGGAAAAACAATAAACTCTGGGTCAGTCATGGGACTGGTACGAGTAAACCAAAACAGTTCCTTTTAAATAAAACAAGATTTATGAAAGAAAATCGTTCATGCTTTTGGAAAATGAAACTACCATAAGACCTCCCACCACACACACAATACAATCGCAGAACTGGTGGAGATTTCTTCTTATGATAGTCAAATATGCTTGATATGGGAAAAATTCTTTGATATTATTACTAGTGCATAGTGTAGAATGCCATTTCGAAAGTATAATATTAACCTTAACCAGCATAGACATTCCACACTATGCCTACAATAGCTACCATCTAAACAGTGGTGGCCACCATAAGTAAATGGCAGGTTATACAACTAAAACCGTACTGGGTTCGTAATGGGAATTGGATTTCCAACAAATGGTCAGGCTAAAGAACTTCCTACTGCCGCATGGGTACGCCTCTGCAGGGACGTCACAAGGGAACCAACCCTTGCTCTCTGCCAACACAATGCCGCGTTACTTCTGTAACTAAGTAACTACTACTCGAGTATGCCACCCCCACGTCGTTTGCGACCTTTATCCGAGGGCCCTCTACCACAAAGCAACAACCACACAGTAAAAGAGATTGCAGCAACCGCATAGGTAAAGTATCTGGGCTCCATATCATGATATCATCTTTTCTCATAATGAGATGACATACCCTAAAAGGTGCAACCCTCATAACCTTTCCGCATCTTTCCTGTTTCGACCATTTCCGGGTGTGAGGTCCGATGAGGTCTCGTCCACAAAGCTATGATTTACACGAAAGCCATGCTTTGATCATAAATGATCAACAAATGATCATCAACTCACAGCAGGACTTAGCATGCCACACTACCAAATTGGGAGTACATCGTTGATAACCTTTAACTACATAATCTCTGAGCTCGTACGTCTCAGAGGAGGGTGTTAAGCTAAGAGAATTTATTCTTGGCCACACACAGATATGTATTTGAAAGAAATCTGCTTTATATCTCAAAGTGTAGTGTTAGACACACAACTGTGCAAGTCTGTTTCGGGTTCGAACAGAACCGAAGGCACTTCGTCCAATAAAGGAAGAAGCCCTTGCAAATCCAGGTATCCACAACCTCGATCGGACTCCCCATCACATGGGGAGATCTCTATACCGGAGCAACTCAGTGTAGAGACATTCGATAGGTTTTCCTATCGTTTTGAAGACACCCGGTCTTCACCACCGTCTTCAAATGCTATTAATTTCGACGTATCACTATTCGGAATGGGTTATATGACACAAAGGTCTTCTCCCAGCTAATCTGAATAGTGAGCGCTCAATTTAAAAACATGTGGGTGTATCAATTACAAAGATTCACATTCAGGGTTCGATGCGGGTTTCGGATAACTAACTGAAATCCGACTCCCTGTCGCATCGAAGTTTAAATGCCATTTTACGAGAAAAAGGTTTTTCACATACAAATAGAAACAAATCACAAATCACAGTTCAGCACAAAGCAATACAGTATCACAACAGAAATAACAGTCCAGTGCACAACATTTGATGATAGTCAATCATATTCAATTAAGGTGAATGATTTAAGTGAATCAACCACCACACACTTATTTTTTTATTAATTATTTTAAATCAATGATTAATTATTCTTAACTAGGAATTAATTAAGTCTTAATTAACTTTATTAGTTAATTATTCTTTAATTGATTATCTTAATTTATTAATTCTTAATTGTTAACTAATTAAATTTTAATTACTTTTATTAATTAACTATTCTTTAATTAATTAACTTTTAATTATAAAGTAATTACAATTCGTTAATTGTTTAATCATTATTTCGTCATTACATATAAATTTGGTTTTTTAAATTAAAACTTGAAAATTTGATTTGCTTCCCAATTTTTATTAAATGTAAAACAATTTTGATTTAAAAATATGAATTTGAAATATCTTTGAATTCCATTAATTTCAAAAAAAACATTTCAATATCATTTACTTCACCCTCCATTAACAAATATCTTTATATTATAAAGATTGGGTTCAGAAAATTATTTAACTTATGTTTTCCAAATTTTATTAAAACTGGATTTTCCTATTTTCATGGCCAACCCGAGGCCATCTCGAGTCATCCCCGAGAAAAATTCACTCTGCTTTGACTTCTTACCCAATTTAACCTGAGTAAAAAATTTTCATAAAAAATTGTTTAAGTTTCTAAAGCGACCCGGTGCAACGTTGAAACGACACGAACGTGGCTTCGTGTCTTCACCCCCAAACCCTTGAGCAGTGCTTCGAGTCAAACATCATCTCCCCCCTAAAAACAAACTACTGACACCACGATACCATGTGCTCGTTGCACACCGTCCCGGTCATCGCTGGCCGAAGTTACGACCGTCGTTAGGTCGACGATGACGTTTTCGACCCATCAAGCCACCCCAAAGCACGAAAATTTTACATGATCGAAAACGAGCTCCTCGACCCGAACTCCATCAAAAATCCATCATCGGGAAATGGTCTCGCCCCACATCCTCTGGTCGTTAGCGATCACCAAAATTCGACCCAAGCTCCATCAACGTACGACGCCGCGATTTGCACCGGTGGCACGAAGTCCGATCATCTAACGGCGACACAACACCATTTTTTCAAACACGAGCAGAAATCGGTTTTTATCCCAAATTTGATCTCAAGTTAACAATTTAATGCTTTATAAATTCAACTTGTATTTTTCTGGTGATCTCAAACTCTCAAGCAAACTGTAACGACGAACTCGAGGCCCACAAATGCTTAGATCATCAGAATTTGACAAAAATTCAATTTTCTAATCAACCCTAATATCTCAGCAAAAACTTAATGAAAAATTTGAATTTTACTTTCTAAAATCATCATTTTTAAGGGGGATTCAGATAACATTACAGAATTTTAAATTCATGATATTTGAGTTCTTGCCAAATTTGAATGGTGGGTGTGTTTTCACAGTTCTAGGAAAAAAAATCATATTGCTTGCTTTGATTCATTACCACAACATACTGTATGCTCAAACAACACTTTAATTAGTTTTTGGACCTCAATTTCGAAAGAGAATAAAGGGCAAGATGTTGAATTTAGCATGGTTTCATTCTGTAAACCAGGGACTTAAAGGAACAGAAGAACAGGATAGAAAATCCTGATCATAACATTCCAAGAAAAAAAACACAAGCACACAAACTTGTTCACATACATATGTCTTTAACATCATTCAAGCTTTCATACAACAAAAAATGATTGAATGGATCAAAGGTTTACTCACATTTGTTTTCCTGAAGACAGAAAGCTTGTGAAAGTTTTCAAAAGAAGGATACAACCTGGATTTCCTACTTTAATTTCTTGAAGTTTAGATATGCAACTTGGAAGTACAGATCTTTGATTACTCTTTGTTGTATTTATTCACTTGATTCATCAAATACAAATGATCTTAAATTTACTTACAGATTGGATTTTTTTTAAATACAATAGAGAAAGCTATTTTTTCCTGCTACTTGAAGCCATAAATAGGTTTAGTCTTCGATCTTCATTTCCTCCTACAACTGATTAATATAATTGTTTAAATCATTGCTTTATTACTGATTAACAACTTCAAATTCAAATTTTAAAAAGAAATTTACTTGCCTTAAATTTTTCCATAGAATCACTGCATTGTTTCCGGGCCAAAAAATGAAGTTCTATTTTATAGATCTGCATTTTTTTGAATTTGTTTATGTTAAGAGTTGATTTTGAAATCATAAATTTATTAAACTATAAAGTATAGAGTTTTACCTAAGAGATGGAATGTAACACTACTGCTTGATGTTTAAGTTTCTCAGATTTTTTTTCAACTTTGTATTGAAAGAAAGTTGGCAGTTTTCTTTCTGAGTTTTTTTCTTTTTTTTCTTTAGGTGTTGGAGTTTGAAATGCTCAATCTTTTGTTACTGTACTTTCAGAGATTTGGGATGCTAAATAATTTGAAAATGGAAGCTGAAAAGTTTTTTTGTAATTTTTAGATCTTATTATTTTATTCAAACAATCATATTGAATGCCATTTGTAAAAAATAATCATGAGATCTCAATGCATATTAATTTCTTTACTCCATCTCCTTTATGTATGTTTAACATTTGTAATGTTTCAAACACAAAAGAATTTTTAAACAAATCTTGTATTATATTTAGTTTATAGATAAATATACCCCTTATTCATTAGCATATACATATATACAGTGTTAAAAGAATAATTGCTTTAATCCATATTCGCATCATATACATTACGCCTTAATGATTTAAAAAGCCAAATATTTTTTTAAAACATTATTTTAAATTTAAATTCAAATTCCAATTCACTTGAATTATAACCATTTATGTCAATTTATATATTCACAGATATCTTGAACATTTTAAATTCAATTTCTATATATATTCAATTCTACTCATATTTGCAATATACATATATGTATATAATTTTAAATTCAAATGACTTTTTTTTAAACTCAAAAGAAATTGGAATTTATTCATATATGATTATCACTTATTTTATTTGTTTGAGATTTTTCAATTTTTTTTCAAATTAAATTCCAAAAGTTAAAAATATATTATTTATTTTAGTTGATAAATTTTTGGGATGTTACAGAACTTGTAGACAAGGAGGAAGAGAAGCAAAAAATTAGAAGCTAGCAGTGATGGCATAACTTAAGTTACAATGGTCCTTAAAATGGAATATAAACTTTGTAAGTTTTTAGATGTGTGATATGGTTGGTGTTTTGCCTTTGGAATACTTAAGCATCTATATAATCATTTAACATATACCTTCTTTAAAGTTGATATAATTATCAATGGTGCAATGAATTCCCAGTAAATTTACAAAAGATTTTCAGTACCATTTACACCTTATTGCCAGATTATACTTTATCCAGATATTCCAATAATTCAAGATACAATATCTGATATGACTGGTGCACTAAGACATCAAAGAAAACAAAAAGACACAGTCCAAATCTAGTTATAATCATTTTCCGTTAATTACATCCAACAACAATGAAAAAAGGAATATTTTCTATTTCTTAAATAATACCTTTACAACGACAAATCCAAAATTCATAGTGTTTACCATGGTGCTATATAGCATAAGGTAAAATGGCAACTAACTTCTATTATGCTTAATTAGCTATACCGAGACAACAAGTTAACAAATTTATTAAAGGATAAAGAACAATACCTAAGCTCTAACAAAATTACATCAAACAAATTAGAAGCTGTATCTATAGCTTCTACTTCATCTTAGCCATATAAATCAAGATACACTCCAAGCTTTACAGAAGAATGAGGAAAAAATCACCAAGCTTCAATGATAACAACCCCCACCTTCTTCTCTATTCATAACTACCCAGTTCTACGGCATTAGTCTCCTTGTGGTTCCACTTCTTCGACGGAACAAAAAGAAAAAGGTAATCTGTTAGCAGTACCTACAACCAAGGATAGAAGATAAAAGGGAAAAAGAATAAAATTCAAGAGTACCTAATAGCAAAGACAAATCGATAATATCTGGACTAAAGAGATTTCGATATCAAAAATCATGCTAGATTGAAACCATATAAACAAATAAGTAAAAGGAAAAAGGTAATCTGTTAGCACCTAGAACCAAGGAGAAAATGGCGAGAGCAATTTTTGCCCTTATTTTTGCAAACAATGATTGAGAAGGGGAAGGGATGCGTAGAAACTCTAGGTTGTAAAAGAGGAAGAAATCCACGATAAGTTCCTGATTTGATTCATGTTTTAGTGAATAATTGGTTTAATCTTGATTTATTTTTCAAGATGAAATTCATCATAGTTTTTTGAAATATTAAGGCAAAATTAAAAGTAGGAGTGACGAAAGAGAAGGAGGGAATATAACGAAGTTGAGATGTATTCTTCCGCCTTTGTTTCACCTACCTCTATGACATCATATAGCATTTAAATGTTAGTTTGTTTTTGCCCTAGTTATATTAAGTAGCATTCATTAAATAAATGCTATTTTTGAATATTGTTAATTGCTATAAAAAATGGTTTCTCTTGTACTGAATATAAGGCTGCTTGTCACTAACCTTCGGGGGAAATTTCCTATATCATATATATGTGGTAGTAATATCTTCATTTGATCTTTGATGTGAGGGTTGCTCGCTACTAATCCTAGGGATGACTCCTGATAGGATGTAGTAGGAGAGTTCCTTTGGTTTGTCATGTTCCTGGACAACTTGTATGGAAAAAAGTCCAACATTTCATTTCTAACATACACATACATTGATTTTTACAAACGTATATCTGTTTGATGGTGTAGGAAGTAGCTCTCTTACACTTAACATTCTTCTCTCATATGTACGAGCTCAAAGGTTGTACATTTGGGGAAATCAATAGTGTGTGATGGAATTGGAAATATGGCATTTAAAGTGGAATGTGCTATGTGAATGGTAATTGTTACCTCGGGCCTCATTACTTGGAAATTGCATAAACAAGGCATATCGTAAGGCTATGGTGTTCGCAAGCATTAGGGTACGGTCACCACCTTTCTTGATTGCTCTCTATATGTCGAGTATGTTGTGTACTATAACGACCCAGAATTTCACTACTTTGATTTGTAAATATTTAATTAATTTTAATTATTCAACATATATGTTTTATAATGAAAATAAAACTCTTTTAATAATAAATAAAAACGATTATATAGTTTTTAAAATTTGTTTACATAAATATATATTTCGATGGAAAATGGAAAATGTGACCGAAAACCATTTTTCGAATTTCGACGTTTCATCATGAAACATTTGTTGGAAATGTTGTGCACACTTTCTTAAATATATGCATGCATAGACCAATTATATAATGTGGTTTGAGTTAGTATAATAAGTGTTAATTAAGTTAAGATAATAATGATGTGACACTTTGTCAACTAAATAAAAAAAGGAATAGAAATTTATCACATCAAAGGGAATGATGTGATATATTGGTAACATAAAGGAGTCAAGAGTACACAAAGAAGTCTTTTCATGTTGGGCATGTAGGACATGGAGGGGACAAGGGTGGTGTTGTGTCATTGAGTTTTTGGAGGGCATGTACCCTAAGGGCTTTTTAGTAATTTAGGTTTTCACTTTATATATATATATCTGTGTGTGTGTGTGTGTGTGTGTGTGTGTGTGTGTGCGTGTGTGTGCGTATATATATATGAATTCCTAATTTCTTTTCCTCCTTATTTCAGTTCTATTTTCAATTCCAAAGTTTCATCCTCTTTCTCATGCTTTCCAAAGAATTTTATTGGCTTCCTTTGAGTTTTCAATAACTTTAAAAATAAAAAATTCATTTTTTTTAAAATGTTTTCAAAACTTGTTAATTTATTCTATTTTACCCCAAATGGTTTCGTCCATAACTTCTTGAAAGTGCTCCAAGACCAGATTTTATTTTTTTTCAAACAATGTATATTTCCAATGGCTACAAATTTGTAGTTTACCTCTTTTTCTTATTTCGAGCTTAGATGTTACATAAATTTGTAACGACGTGGATTTTCGACCCTCGAAAATCGACATTAATACGTCCATTATATTTCATGCCAAGAAATCGGATGTCGGAAAACCTGATTGTAAGAGAAAGAAGAAGAAAGAAGATAAGTGTAATGACCCGCAAATCCATACCCATTTGAGTCGATAATATTCTTCATCGGTTCAACTCAAATTGGATGGAAATACAAACCATTAGGTTTAAAGAAGAAAGAGGTAGAAGGAGAAAAGAAGACAACAACATAGAATCTCACAATCTCAGCGGAACAATATATAATAGATAACACTGATCTGTATACAAAAAGAATTTTTTTTTTTATATATTACATCATCAGAGTACAACACCAAACGATATCACAATACTAGACAATTATAATAACTTTTCCTAACAATAGCTTACTATACAACTTACCATACACAGCGGAATATAAGTCAGATACATGTTATACGTCTCGTCATCCAGCTTGTGAACTCCATAGCATCCTATCCTGAATCTGTAATACTCAGTCTAACCCGAGCATTATAATAAAATAACACCCGAGTAAGTCTAGAAAACCAGCGTGAGAAAAACCATTCAATTGAATTATTAAAGTTTTCAAAATCCTTTGAAATCAAAGGTATCTCGTAAGACCACGCAACAAATAAACATGCCGGTTTTTTTACCTTACGATAACCAAAACATTTTCATCAAATCCATCTAATATTATAGTAGTGTTTATAGAAAGTAAAATAGAATTTAGCTGAAATGCTTGCATTTCACGTTCCAGCAATAGTTGGGTACAATCAAAACTGTATGGGCGCTTACTGGAGATTGGATTCCATACAATGGTAGGGATACTGAGGTACCGTCCGTCACAGTACCTAGCCTAGATTAGGTACCGGGACCACTCCTGATCCCTTGTAACACAAGACCGGAGCTACCCCTTACTGGATAGTTCGAATAAGATCGCCCGCGGTTGGGATCAACAACCGCCCACACAACCGAGATCAAAAGGGACTCTAGACAGGGATAACCTTACCCTAATTGGGTGCTACCCACTTAGCCTTGCTGCACCTCCCCTGTTTTACCCATTCTCGGTTGATGAGGAATGAGGCTATGCGTTACCTTTTAAGAACACATTCAAACAAATTCACTTAAAACGCTCATCGTCCTCCAATGATGATGGTCTGATAGCATTCATCCATACAAGTTGCCATGGGTTTGGACAAACCGAATCACAGTCTTCAGCATCTTCAAGGTCTTCATTCGCTACGTTCAAACCCGATCGAAGTGATTTTCGAATAATTAGATCCGATCCCGGTCTCTTCTAAACGATCAACACTTGGCCAATATTGTTAGTCAGTTTTTTAACTATCAATTTAAACAATCATTCAACCAATTATTTTATTTTCCTTGAAATCTCTCAGTCTTATTAAATTTAGATTTTAAATAAATTAAATCACTTTATCCAAAATATACACTTAAAGCATTTAAAATAAAACTACATAACTTACTTTATTCAAAAAAATAGTTATGAAATTCTATAATAATTTCCCAAGTGAAACTTAAGCCAAAAACTACCTTTTAAAATAAAACTGTTACATAAAGTATAAATATTTAATTGTTTCCTTTAAATCACAATACCAATTTAACCTTTTAGAAATAATTAACCACTAAAATTTACTTAATTACTATTACTTTAACACTTTTAAAACAATTAAATAGTAAATTTTCCTAAAAATAGTCTTTTAAAAACACTTTTAAAACTTCTAATTTATACTTAAAAGTCTTTCTTTTAAAATATAGTTAGCTTTTCAGGAGAACACTCTTTCCACAGCAATATAGCCTATCTAATCCTTTACAAACCTTCTTGATTTATGTCTAGTTTAATTTACGTCCCAATCCCATAAAATTTCTTTCCCATACTTTTAAAAATAAAACGACTGTTTATTTTTTAAAACGAATTGCCATCTCCTTATAAATTCCCACCGTTTATTTGAAATCTCAAATAACCAGAAACAATTACTTCACTTTATTTATAAACCCAGTTTACAAATCCCAGTCTCAATTCCCTTTTAATCATTATTTCCAAAAAACTTAATCGATTTTCAAACTGATCCTCTACATTAATCCCCTTTAAACTTCATTTCTCAATTTATCTAAATTTATACATTAATTCCAGTTTTGATCCTTTATTATGATTTAAAACCTTATTTAAATCTGAAATATCAATTTCATACTCTATTTCCAAATTCTCCTTTTATTTTTCCAACTCATTTAAATCTTGAATTTAAAGATAAATCCATTAATTCTTAAAAAATATCACTGAAGTGTTCAAAAATCTAGTATTCCCATTTATTCAAAAACTCTATTTCCCATTCCCCGAAATTTATTAAATAGGTTTTCAAAGTCACTAGTTTACTTTTCTCAAATCCACCCTTTTTATATACTCAACTTCACTATAATTATTTTACCCAAAAATTCCCTTTTTATTTTCCTTCAAACATCCAATAATTATATTTTTGATATTTTGAAATGACAAAATATATCAAGCACTATCTTAACACCCAATAAATAAATTTTCCCAACATAATGTAACAACCCGCATATTTTACGATTGTATATTTAAATGATTTATTTAAATATAGCATCATTAGTCGGACAAAAGTCTGAAATGCTACTTTCTTTAAACAGTCAAATTAGGACACGAAACCACTTCCATTGAGTTCAAAACGGCGTTTGCGACCTTTTTGAGTATAAACATCGATATGTTTGGAGTTGAGTTGAATTTTGCTATTTTTCAATTGGGCTTTGGGTTTGGGTTTCAGCCCATTAACACAACATAACACCCTAACTCCACCCCCTCTCCTCTTCATTCTTTTTTATTTCCTAACACTTTCAAGCTAAAATAAAAATCGGGGAAGAGAAAAGAAAACAAAATTCCTAAACCCTAGTTGTGCTAGGAAATTCAAATTCAAGCTCCAAAACCAAAGAGAAGCTTAGGTAAGCATCCTCTTCACCTTCTCCATCTCAATCTCTCTCCAATTTTCAGAAATTCCTAAACCCCAACTTAGGAAATATTTGCTTATGAGCTTAGAATCATGCTTCTTGGGTTGAAGTGAAGAGTGGTTGATCTTTCCTTTGTTTTAAAGCTTCTCGTTCGTTGTTTTTGGGTTTAAAGGTGAGTTTTTGAACTCACATCTATGTCTATAACTTTCATTGTTATTAGCCATGAATTCCTAACATTTATTTGTGTTCATTTTCTTTTTATTTGAATTGATTTGGTTAATTTTCTAAATTTTGGTGTTTTGAACTCAAAATTTTAAAGATCCTACCCTTGATGTTTGAACATGTTATTTAGGGTGTATCGAAGAGCCTATAAGGCCGGGTTGTCGCTTGGCATAAATCCCTAGTCTCCATTGCTCGTCCGATCGCTTCCGAATCGATTTGGCTATCATTGGCCTAGGCTAATTTTTGCCCAGCAGAACCAACTAGACGTCTGGTTGGAAATTTCAGACGTGCTATGGTCCCTGGAGAAATTACACAGTGAACGTAGAAAATAAAATGGTAGAGACAAATTTCAGACATCTGATATTTTGGTTCAGATGTCTAGTTAGGGTTCAGACGTTTGCTTTTTAATTTTAGACGTTTGGGTGGGGTTTCGAAGTTATTTCCAGAACCCAAATCCAGATGTCTGGTTGAATATCCATATGTTTGGAACTGTTTAGTTTGGCCTACTTCCCTATTTTTTGAGTGAATTTCCAATGTTTATCGATTTTTGTTGATCCGATTAGTTGTTACCACTTTTATCGACTTTGATGACTTTTTTTCAGATTTTTGGGAATATCCATTTTGATGGCTTTGGTATCGATTTCTTTGGATTTGATTCATGTCTTCTAATGTGAATTTTTGGTGATGGATTGTTTTTACAGTCGTTTTCTATGATTTATCACATTAAATTACAAATGTTTCTATGTTAATAGTAAATATTCAAACTCTTTCATCAAAACAATTCAACATTTACTTTCAATACCAAGCATGCTTTTAAATCCATTTTCCAATCAATTAGTATATACAAATCTTTACCTCATTTGTGTGAGAACTCTAATTAAACGACTTAGTAAAACAAGTGGTATGAAACATTTGCATTTTCTTTGTCGGTTAATTCTTGGACTGTTACGATTGAAATCTCGTGACAATTTTCGAGTGCAAATCTACAATTTGTTCGTAAATATTTAAGTTAAGTCATTGGTCATGGGACATGAAGCTAAACTCGTTTATTTACTAGCTTTGTGTAATTAACACTTTTGTTAATCAATGGTGGTCATTTTATGGTTTAGATCCGCGATATGTGACGTCTCTTTGTCCACGTGGGGGACTGTAATCGTTTATTGAGCTTCGTCTCATTTCTTTTATGGACTAACAACTTAGGGTTCTTTGGAGTTTCTACTCACTTTTATGGGCTAGCAACCCATGGTCTTTGGATCGTTCATGGAGCAATCGGCTCGATAAGTCGGAGCATGGGGCGTATCTTTCTAGGAGCGTCGACGTTCCTTTATGCATGGGACGTATCTTTCTAGGTGCGTCGATGTTCTTTTATGCATGGGCGTATCTTTCTATTTGCATCGATGTTCGGTTTATGGAATCGCGTTTCGTTTGTGATACCCGTGTTGGTGAGTTTTCATGTTCCCATTTGTAATAGGCCTCATCCTTTGTGATTTATGGATTTCTAATTGTTGATTTCTGGATTTCTAATTATTGATTTCTAGAATTTGTGTTTCAACAATTTTTTTGATTTACATTGATAGGTTTTATCAATATTTATGGTTTGGTGAATTTGCTAAAGAATATGACATTCTTTTCGGTGCTTGAGATTCTTGAGATATTGTATGGTTTTTGTTGTTATTTAATGTATACTTGTTACAGTATGGCATTATTATTATCGTACATTTTTGTCATATCTCTTATTCTTTCTCATTTTCATATGATATTTATAACTAGCCTGATCCGTTTATTATTTTCTTCTTAAATAATACTTGGGTCAGACCGAGGCATTTCAGGTGCTTCTGCATAACTTCTAATCTGGATCTATCATCTGACTTTTGGCTAACTACTTTAGCTTAGTAGTTTTTGTTATTATACATTAGAGATAGAGACTCCATGATATATATATATATATATTCTTTTTTCTTACACTTCTACCTATTCTTTTGTGATGTAGTGGATCTTATATGACCAATACTTTGATGTACACTTCTATGTGTTATATTCATATCTGTTTTCGCCTTTGTGATATGATTATCTGTGACTGATTTGTGTTATGCTTATTTTTTTTTCTTCTGAAGACCACATGGCCACTGTGTAGTAGCTTTGAATTTGTATCAGCGTGTCATATTTCCTCTTGAAATGAAATCCATGTAATATAATCTTTCATAACGGTACTTGCACAAAGCAATTATACGGATGGTCGCTCCACAACAGCCTTATTCTTCGCGCTAGTCGATGGCATTACCCCGTAGTGTCCTTGGCTAGTGTGAGTATAGATGTGGGGGGGTCAGAGCATGGTATCAGAGCCAAAATTTAGAACAATATAGAATATTATAGCAAGGATCATCATCCTAAGTCTTTCTTAGGAATTGTCCCTTAGGATTTATCCGAGTCTTAGGACCCGTACTATCCTAGTTTCTTTTGTGATTCCTTGTTTTATCAATCAACTTTGTTTGATATTCATTCTGAGAATAACTTTTTCCTCTTCTTTCTTTCTTTCATAAATAATAGAAATGGTTAGACCTGGCCGTCCCAGTGCCGGTCAATCTAGTGCTGTTCCTTAGGATGGAGTATTTATGTCTGCATAGCAGCTATTAGATCTTATAAAGAATGCTCAAGCTGCCGGACCCATTCCAGAGCCACTCATCCTAAATCCGGGTTTGCATGCTTGTCGAGAGATTATACTGATTTGGATGGACGACCATTCAGGGGTTCTGAAAGCGTTATAGAAGTCCAAGCTTGGTTTAGATAATGCGACCGCATCTTTTCTCGTACGAATCTTGTGAATCTACATGGAGTCCAAGTGGCTTCTAGCATGCTCCAAGAAAGATCTTTAGATTGGTACGAGCTTTTGATTTCGAAAATTGTTAAAGCTGGTCTTACTTGGGAGCAATTTCGAGAAAGGTTCGAGTTGAAGTTTGTGCCGGAAGCGGAAAAAGTAACTTGGGCCCGACGCTTTATTGACCTTATTCAAGGTGAATCTTCTGTGATGGATTACGTCGCATGTTTTGAATCCCTCTCTAAATATGGGGTCGAGTATATTAATAACCCCTTGAAGAAAAATTAGACGTTTGTCTATTGGTTGAATGAGAACCTCAAAAAGCCTTTACTTCTAAAACTAGAAGTTTCTTTCGGTCAGCTTGTTGATATCGCTCTTCGACTTGAAGAGGCTGATAAAGAAAGTGATGTTGAAGTTGTGGGTGCCAAACAAAACTTCAACAATAACATGAGGAGGCCTATTAAGTTCAAAGGCCCCAATTCCAACAAGAAAAGGAGGCAAGAAACTTCGGTAGCAAAGAATCCTACCTCTAGTCGTGGTCATTGCTACAATTGTGGTTCTACGGACCACTATGCAAATGAGTGTCTGGAACCCCTTTATTGTTGCTATTGCAAAAGTTTGAGTCACCATATATCTACGTGTCCCATACTTCAAAGTAAGAAGGAGAGAAAGCTAAATGTTGTGCAAGCTCCTAGTGACACTTCTCTTGGTTAAGGTATTTCTCATTCAGTTCTTGATGACATTTGTTTTGTGATTATCCTATTCGATTTCTTTTTGATATGGGTTCATCTCATTATTTTATATCAAAAAAACTTGCTGATTTTTTTTCTTTAAACCTTTTGGGCTTGATGACTAGACTAAGAATTGCAAATCCGGTTGGTGGATCCGCAACACTCAGCTTAATTTATAAAAATGTCGAGATTATTTTATGTGATTAATTATGCTTTTCGATTCGATTTGCATGTTATGTGCTACTTATTTTTGGAATTGATTTATGTGCTACTTAGGACTATTCATTTTCGACATTCTCAATCTGTTAAGCAGATTTCTATTGTCCTTAATAATTTTGATTTCAATTTAGAAGCATCCTTATATTATCTAAACCTACAAGATGAGGGAAATGTTACTTCTCTCATTCAAGTAGTTTGTGAATTTTCTGGTGTTTTTGAGCTTGTCTTAGGATTATCATCTACGCAATCTATTGAGTGGTGCGAAGGTCTTTACAGCTCGACTTTGCCACCAGTTTGCATTAGCTATGAGTTACGGATGATAGCTTTCCACCAACCACATTCCGCACTCATTATGATTCTTATGAATGGCTTGTTCTGCCATTTGGTTTGACGAACCCTCCACCTTATTTCATCCATCTTATCAATCGAGTATTCTACGAATATTTCGATGAGACCATCCTTGTATTCATTGATTTTGGATGAAAACAACAATTTAAAATTTGCAAATCTTTCTAATAAGATATCTATAAGTATAACTGGATTTTGTTCTTAAAACGAGCAGGGAATATTCATAAATTTTTTAAAAGACATGTTTATCATATAGAAGATGATTATGTGTTGTTCTTCCCATTGAGTGCTTTGAGATTTCCGATCGATGCTCTTGATCAACTTTATCGATAAGAATCTCCTAAATGCTATGATGAGACGGTCAGACGCAGTTAATTGACTTGGAATAAGTGAAGCTTTTCTAAAAAGAAGATTACATAAAGTTAATTATAATTTTTGAAAGTCTTAGCTTTTTGGCAAAGAGGATCAATTAAAAGAACTCCTTTTTGATACCCTTATTCTTGTGATTCTCGAAGGGAACCAAGACTTCACTGTTTTTACCGATGCTAGTCGTATTGGTTTGGGTGTCATTCTATTGCAAAAGGGAACGTGCTATCGCCTATGCTTCTATATAATTAAAGCCTATCGAGACTAGGTTTTCCACTCATGTTCTAGTGCTCATGGCCATTATTTTTGCTTTTAGAATTTGGCAACATTATCTTTTGGGAAAGAAAATTGTTCTCTACACCGATCATAAATCTTTGAAGTATTTATTTTCTCAAAAAGGAACTTAATTTGCATCAACAAAGTTGGCTCGAGTTCCTTACATCTTATGATCTTGATATTCTTTATACTCCCGGAAAGGGAAATCGTGTTGCAGATGCCCTTTGCCGTAAGCAACAGGTGATTGTTTCTATGATGATGTTCGAATGGAATGATCTTTTTAACAGGTTCATCTAGCGTACAGTTATTGTACTACGTTGTTGTTCCAAATTATTCGAGTTTTAGATTTCTCGGCCATATCGTTATTGTACTACGTCGTTGAACCGACTTAATTTTCTACTATTGATGACGTTATCCACTTCTCTCAACTGCGGAAATTCCTTAAGGATTCTCATTCTATTCTTGAGCCCTGTGTTATTGAAGAAATTGATGTTTTGCCTAATTTGACTTATGAGCAACATCCTATCCGCGTCATTTCTTCAGAGGTTGAGCGCCTTCGAAATAAAGATGTCCCAGTTGTGAAAGTTCAATGGTCCACAAATCGTAAGGATTGTTCTCGGGAATCCAGAGAATTCATCGAGCGAACACATCCGGACATACTCTCTCGAGCTCTTTGAGGTGAACTTCTTATTTCAATTTTTCTTTTGTGTTGATATGCTTTTATGGTTGTTACTCTTTATTTTCTTCTTACGTATCGCGAGGATACGATTTCCTTATGGTGGGGAGTCTATAATAACACGCATATTTTACAATTGTATATTTAAATTATTTATTTAAATATAGCATCGTTAGTCGGATTAAAGTCAAAAATGTTACTTTCTATAAAAGGTCGAATTAGGACTCGAGACCACTTCCATTGAGTTCAAAATGACGTTTGTGACCTTTTTGAGTATAAACATCGATATGTTTGGAGTTGATTTGGATTTTGCTATTTTTCTATTAGGCTTTGGGTTTCAGCCCATTAACCCAACACAACATCCTAACTCCACCCCCACTCCTCTTTATTCATTTTCATTTCCTAACACTTTCAAGCTAAAATAAAAATGGCGGAAGAGAAAAGAAAACAAAATTCCTAAACCCAAGTTTTGCTAGGAAATTCAAATTCAAGCTCCAAAATCAAGGAGAAGCTTAGGTAAGCATCCATTTCATCTTCTCCATCTCAATCTCTCCTCAATTTTTAGGAATTCCTAAAACCTAACTTATGAAATATTTGCTTATGAGCTTGGATTCGAGCTTCTTGGGTTGCAGTGAAGAGTGGTTGAGCCTTTGTTTTAAAGCTTTTCATTCATTGTTTTTGGGTTTAAAGGTGAGTTTTTGAACTCACATCTATGTCCATAACTTTCATTGTTGTTAGGTATGAATTCCAAATATTTATTCATGTTCATTTGCTTTTGATTTGAACTGATTTGGTGAATATTCCAAATTTTGGTGTTTTGAAGTCAAAATCTTCAAAGATCCATTCTTGGATGTTTAAACATGTTAGTTGGAGTGTATCGGAGAGACGACACGGCTGGGTTGTTGCTTGGCATAAATCTATAGTCTCAGTTGCTCGTCCGATCGCTTTCGAATCGATTTGGCCATCATTGGCCTAGGCTAATTTCTGCCCAACTGAACCAACCTGATGTCTGGTTGGAAATTTGAAACGTCTGGTTATGGTCCTAGGAGAAATTATATAGTGAACGTAGAAAATAAAACGGCAAAGACAAATTCCAAACATCTGATTTATTGGTTCGGACATCTGGTTAGATTTCAAACGTCTGCTTTGTAATTTCAGACATCTAGGGGTTTTTTGGATTACTTCGAGAACCCAAATATAAATGTCCGCTTCAACCTACAGACATCTGGAAAAGTTCAGTTTTGTTTATTTGCCTATTTTTTGAGTGAATTTCCAATGTTTATCGATTTTTGTTGATCTGTTAGATATTATCACTTTTATCAACTTTGATGACTTCTTTTTCTGGATTTTTGGTAATATCCATTTTGATGGATTTGGTATCTATTTCATTGGATTTGATTCATGTCTTCGAATGTGAATTTTTGGTGATCGATTGTCGTTACAATCGTTTTCTATGATTTGTCACTTTAAAATACAATGGTTTCTATACTAATAGTAAATATTCAAACTCTTTCATCAAAACGATTTCAACATTTACTTTCAATATCAAGTTCGCTTTTAAAATCATTTTTCAATGTATTAGTATATACAAATCTTTACCTAATTCGTATGAGAAATCTAATTAAACGACATAGCAAAACAAGTGGTATGAAACGCATGCATTTTCTTTGTCGGTTAATTCTTGGAATTGTTGGATTGAAATTTCGTGACAATTTTCAGGTGGAAATCTATAATTTGTTCATAAATATTTAAGTTAAGCCAGCGGTTATGGGACATGAAGCTAAACTCATTTATTTACTAGCTTATTGTAATCCAAACTTTTTATTGAACAATCGTTATCATGTTATGGTTTAGTCTAGCGATATGCGATGTCTCTTATGTCCACATGGGAAACTAAACCTTATTTTATTAAGCATCATCTCATTTCTTATGGGTTCTTTAAAGTTTCTACTAACTTTTATGGGCTAACGTCCCATGGTCTTTGGACCGTTCATGAAGCAATCGGCTCGATAAGTCGGAGCATGGAGCATATCTTTCTAGGTGTGTCGATGTTCGTTTATGCGTAGGGCGTATCTTTCTAGGTTCATCATTGTTAGGTTTATGGAATAGCATTCCATTTGTGATACACGTGTTGGTGAGTTTTCATGCTCTCATTTGTGATAAGCCTCCCCCTTTGTGATTTCTGGATTTCTAATTGATGATTTCTAGAATTTGTGTTTCACCAATTTTTGTGATTTACATTAATAAATTTTACCAATATTTGTGGTTTG
Organism: Allium cepa; assembly: GCA_030765085.1. NCBI lineage: Eukaryota > Viridiplantae > Streptophyta > Magnoliopsida > Asparagales > Amaryllidaceae > Allium > Allium cepa. The sequence continues at coordinate 599,582,172 of CM060945.1, read as the reverse complement.
GTGGATATGCTAAAGAATATGGCATTCTTTTCAGTGCTTGAGATTCTTGGGATATAGTACGGTTTTTGTTGTTATTTAATGTATACTTGTTACCGTATGACATTATTGTTCTCATACATTTTTCTCATATCTCTTATTCTATCTCATTTTCATATGATATTTATATCTAGACAGATCTGTTTATTATTTTCTTCTAAAATAATACTCGGGCCAGACCGAGGTATTTCAGGTGCTTCTGCCTGACTTCTTATCTAGGTCTGTCTTCTGACTTTTTGCTAACTACTTTATCTTAGTAGTTTTTGTTATTGTACATTCGAGATAGAGACCCTTGATGCATACATATTCTTTTGTCTTGCACTTGCACCTATTCTTTTGTGATGTAGTGGATCTTATATGACCATTAATTTGATGTACACTTCTATGTGTTATATTCATATATGTTTCCGCCTTTGTGATATGAATATCTATGACTGATTTTGTATTATGCTTATTTTATATTTATTTTCGAAGGCCACATAGCCACTGTGTAGTTGCTTTGAGTTTGTATCGGTATGTCGGATTTCCCTTGAAATGAAATCCACGTAATAAAATCTGGCAAATCGGTACTAGAACAAAAAAATAACATGGATGGTCGCTCTTCAATAGCCTTATTTTTCACGCTAGTCGACGGCATTACACCGTAGTGTCCTTGGCTAGTGCAAGTATATAGGTGCAGTGTTACACATAACCTGTCATAGACAATCAAATAAATCATGTCACTAAATATAGAAATAAATTTCAACATTTTTGAGGAATGCAGTTGGAACTCTCCAACCTGCTTCCCTGCATCCATAGATGTTAGCACAGTATAAGAAAATACCAATCCCACTTCGAGGGGGATATTGCGGTATATAGGTTCATTCGCTATTATGCATGGCGCGTAGGGTCTCATCCGCTATATAACGCGGGAACATAATTCACTCCAATATATATATATATATATATATATATATATATATATCACATCCATATTGATAATAAATTATCAATTCAAGCAATCAACCAATAATCTAAATTTTCACTATTTAAATTAACTAGTAATCCAGTTTGGGTGAGATTAACTCACCTTTGATTTTATTTGCAACCCAATTCCAAACCGGCTTAGACCTTATATAAACATTGTATGGTTTATTAATATTTGAAATAATTGAATAGTCAATTACCATTTATTTCTTTAATTTAAACTAGTTTTCCATTAAATAATTTTTAGTAACTAGAATAATTAAATAAGCTAATTAAACAAGTTAATAACCTTAATGCATATTTTAAAAATTAAAAAGTATGTTTACAATTTATGTTCAAAATTAAAGATCTCATTTTTATATAAACTCTTCAACATTTAAAATTCCTACTTTTTCTTCAAAACATTATATATATATATATATATATATATATATATATATATATAGACACAAGACTTAATTGCACTCTAAAATTTTAGGAAAACAGAATCATGAAACAGTTTATACTAACATTTTACTTACAAATCCATTACCGATTCCTATACTTAATATTAACTAACTCCTTCCAAATCCAAACCATTTCCTATACAAATGTATATATTTATCAAAAGTGAATATACTATTTTTTATTTCTAAAAATCTAAATATACAATAAATGATTTTCGGTAATTAAGTTAAATTAATTACTGTACCCGATTCTTATTGGATTATCTACCTTAATTAGTAAACCTAATACACGAATTACCCCTCTTACCTCGCATGTGGAAACCCATCTCGATCGATCCTTCCACCATCACCACGCTTCGCCTGCCTCGTAGAGCCGCGGCCTCCCACACGAAACCCTGCTTGCCTGCGAGCCAAGGACAATGCTGATAATAAGGCACTAATGAAATGAATTAGAATCAGCTAGATATATGTACAGAATATATATATATATATATATATATATTTGTTATTTTAATTTCCTTAAATTCAATATTTCTAAAACTTATATAAACTAATATATTATACTTCAAGATCCATATTTATTATAAAATCAATATTTAAATATATATACAACTTACGTGCACTATATATACAACAACGAAGTTACACATAATTTATATGGACTTTTAGATACAACAACATATCATGTATAAGCTAATATATATATAAGATGAGATAATAACCCAAACTAAAAGTTGAATATATATATATATATATATATATATATATATATATATATCTTGTATAATAGTTAGATTCTTATATCTATGAACTACCAGATATATTTATATGCAAACACCATATTATAAAATTTTATATGTAAACTAATATACAAACACAACACATACATATAAACTGACCCACCATAACTTGTATAGTATAATTTATACAAACGTATAAAAAGAATATAAGCTTACATACATAATAGTATCACATACAGTTGGTAAAACTTACTTTATTATAAATTATATACCATACATCATATCAAATATAAGTTTATATAATATATATATATATAGCACTATTATAAGTTCTACATGATAACAACTATATATACAAAGCCTTGTTAAACATATTATATAACATATAACTTATATATAGACTTAGCACATATAAAACAGCATTTAAAATATAAATAAAAAAATGTAATATAATAAAATGTAATATAATATAGTAAAATGTAATAAAAATAATATAATTTGGTATGCATATAATACTACAAAAGAAGGAGGCTCAGCTGTGCTTTCAATATATAAGTGCGAAAATTACTTTTACAATAAACATATATATTTTTCCACACGCAACAAATACATGTATGTCCACAAAATCGAACCCTATCAAATACACATATAAACAGAACGTGTATATATATGCACCTTTATATATCTTCTAACTACTGTACAAGTACAGGAAAACACACAAAAAAACTGAAACAGAGCTTACCCAATATATAAACTAACATTATACAACTTACATACTATAGATGTAATATAAATATATACCCCATATATATACTTCTTTCTGTAATAAAATATATTGTAACCATCTATATATTGTTCTAGCATTTTACTTATATAACTACAATCAGCTAAAAACCCAAGTATATATATAGATACGAACTAGCATATAGATACACAATAACATATATTAGATATAATATATACGTACTGATGTAATTCTCTATATATAACTGAAAACTCATCTGAAATTTATATAACAACATATATATAAATATATACCTCCTATATATGAAGAAGAGAAACTATTGCGGCTCTAGGAAGGTTAGGTCGAGAGGTGGTGGCAACATGGAAGAAGCAGGGCAGTTTGAAGGCGGAGTAGCTGAGGTGAGGCGAGGCTTTGGGTTTGGGTTCGGCAAGGAAAGAGGAATTCACGGCCTTGAGATGGTGATTGGTGCTGGGAAGGAAGATGAGGCATGGGCTGCGTGAAGTAGTTCGCTGAGGAGGTGAGGAGGAGTGGTGATGGAAAAGATGTTGGGAAGTGGAGGCTTAAAATTTGAAAGGGGAGTGGAGAAGTTAAAGGAGAAGAAGAAAAGAAGAAAAAGTTTTCGTACCTCTCTGATGAATGATAGAAGAGGAAGGTGTAAAGGCTAGTGAATATAAATAAAAGTCAGGGTAATGGCATCGGCCATACATTGATTCAGGCAGAAATAATTAGAACCATTTATTGTTGCTTGGCAGTAGCGGTTTAAATTTTAAAAATAAGGAAAATAAAAAGGTCATATTCATGGCACTGATACGAGCACCATTATATCGTTTCCGTCATGTATCGAACCTCAAAACACAAAGTTGAATTTACCACACAGATTGGCCGATCAAAACGGTATACAAACATCAGTGATACGATTATTCGATCAAAAGTTGATATCAGTACCAAAATGCTGTTAAAACGTCAGAATTAATATAAATGTTGCAACAACAATCAAAATTTGAAGAAATGAAATATGATATCTCACTCAAAAGATGATTTACAAGTTTATTATGTAAAATATTCAGGTTTGGAAAACATTTTACTATCATCAAATTTAACTGATTCGAAAAAAATAAAATTTACACATAAAAATAATCTTCCATATTATCAGATGAAAATTTGCCATTTGCTATGTTTAAATAGACATATTCCAAATATTAAATTTTCAATTCAAAATGTTTATTATTTAAAATTTCATAAAAATTCAATTAATGAGGCTTGATATATATAGCATTACAAAACCACTATCGATGATTTGTGATATATCGATGATACGAGGCTTGATATATATTACCATTTTATGGATTATCTTATCTCTTTTGAGGTTATATGTTTATGTAAGTGGTATCATCTCATCACTTAAAGTAACTGCAATGACCCGTAAATTTTAGTGGTTTTATTAATTTAATTAATTGAAATTTTGTGAAATATTAAAATATAGAATTAAGAAATGAAAATTTAATATTTGGAATACGTATTTGGAAACATAGAAAATGGTAAAATTTCAATTAATAATATGGAAGTTTATTTTATTATGTAATTTTATTTCAATTCAACTCAGTTAAAATTGATGATAATAAAATGTTGTTCAAAGCTGAATATTTTTATACAAAAAAATTTGTAAATCATCTTTTGAGTGAGAAGTCATATTTCATTTTCCTAAATTTGGACTGTTATTGCTCCGTTTATCTTATTTTTGGCAAACTAGCGTCATTTCTGCCGAATATCGATTTTGATCGGATGATCGTACCACTAATATTTGTATATCGTATTGATCATCTCCTCATGATGATCTCTGCGGTATATTCAATTCTGTTCATTGAAGTCCGGTATGTAGCAGAAACCACGAAATGGTTAATTGCATCGGTACCCGTTTTGAGTCCTTTCTTTTCTGAATCCTTTTGTTTCCTTCGTCTATTCATTTCCCATCGTGCAAGCTGTCAGCCACTTATTCAATATCAAAGTACACGCCCATTGTTTTTATTAACATTCATTCTTTTGCCTGACTTTTGGTTCTCATTCACATTCAATTTTTTAGCCGTTCATTTACTATGGGTTCAAAACATTTTGTCATTCCCGCGTCATTTCTAATTGCCTTCTTCACTTCTCTTCTCCTTTCTCTAATTCTCGTTTTTCTTCTACAATATATATTTTACAGTAAATTTTCTAAACCTTTCCCTTCTTTCTTTTTTCATTTCTCTTCTTCTTCCTTATAGAGTTCAACCACTCCTTCTCCTTGTCAAACCCAAGGTCCTCTCCCGTGGCCACCACCACCGTAGTGTAGCCTCGCCCATCTCCTCCATAAACCACCACGTCACCGCCCTCTACCCAGTACGACCCGCTCACACAACCACCTAGCCATGCACATCCCTCTTCTTAGTTGTACCCAATCATCTCGGCCTCCACCACCGGCCTAGCTCTACAACCGAACCTCAAGCTTCTGCCTACACCCACTCCAAGTTCCTCTCCACAATACGACATGCCGGAACACTCCCTTGACCACTTGTGACGACCCGATTTTTCGACGCCCGAAAATCGACATCAATACGCAAATTGTATCTAATGTCGAACAATCGAATGCCAGAAAATCGAACCATTATGGCTAAAGAAGAAGAAGGTAGAAGAAGAAATTGAAACAATATCAGAATCTCACAATCACAGCGGAACAATATATAATAGATAAGTGACTAATCTTTAAACATAAAGAACTATATCAATTTATATATTAGATCATCAGAGTCATATATATGACACAATAGCGGAATACAACATGACAGCGGAAAAATAATATCAACATGGTTTTCCAAGAGAGTTCAATATATTGGGTTTCATTTCCAAAGCTCCAAAGTCCAAACCAAAAAGCTCAAAACCAAAAGCTTCCCAAACAAAGACTTCCAAATACACATCTATTTCCTGAATTGGCTCTAGAACCTAACTGATAACCTAACTCTATGCTGTTCATGTGGAAAATTAGGGGCATCCAGAATTTAGCAAAGGGAACAATAAACTCCGAGTCAGTCATGGGACTGGTGTGAGAACTAAAAACAGTTATTTGTACAAAAAGAATCCATTCTGCTTTTGGAAAATGGAACTACCATAAGGTCTCTCGGCACACACTCAAATGCAATCGCACACATGGGGTGTTTTCACCTTATAGTAGTCAATCATGCTTGATACGCGAAAATCCTTTTGAAATTATTTTTAGTACGTAATGTGGAAAACCATTTCGCAAGTATAATACTAATCTTAGCCATCATACATACCATTATAGTATGCCTACAATAGCTACCATGTTAAATGGCAGGTTCTACAACTGAAATCGTAAAGGGCTCGTATTGTTTTGATTTGATTTCCAACAAATGGCCAAGGGTAAGGAACTTTCTATATCCGAATAGGTATGCCTCTGGAAGGACATCCCGAGAACCTAACCGAATCTCTCCAACACAAGGCCATGTTACCTCTATAACTAGGTAACTAACTATCACGAGTATACTATCTTCCGATCGTAACCGACCTTTACCGAGGCGCCTCAAATTCCAATAACCACATAAGTAAAAATATCCAGGCACGATACCAGAATACCACTTTTTATCCAGAAGGAAATGCTCATACCCTTAGGGTCGCGAACCCCATAACCTGCTGCATCTTCCTGTTTCGACCATTTCCCGGGGTGTGAGGCTCGATGAAATATCGTCCCACAAAGCTACGCTTTACACAAAAGCCATGCTTCGATCAACCAATGCTCAACACTTAGCATGCCACATCGCCAAATGGGGAATATATCACTAATAACAATCAACTACATAATCTCTGAGCTCGTACATCTCATAGAAGGGTGTTAAGCTAAGAGAATAAATTCTCTGCCACTAAACATAAATGTATTTGATAGAAACCAGCCTTATATCTCAATGTGTAATGTCAGACATACATCCATACAAGTCCGTTCCTGGTCCGAACGAAACTAAAGGTACTTCTCCCGCTACATCCATTTTGGAATCACCCCCAGGATTCGTAGCAATTAGCCCTTGCACTTCAATGCTCCATCTTCGACTTCAGGCTCTTGTCTTCCTCACTAAAACATTCAAGCCGGATCAAAGTGGTTTTCAGGAAATTAATCCTTATCCGGTCTCATCGAAATGATCAGTGCATTGGCCAATATTGATAGTCGATTATTTAACTAACAAATAACGTCCATAAACAACCATCAGATTCAAATAATTTCCCAAATTGTTTATTTCAAAATATCTATGCAAACTATTTTTCTACCCTTCAACTCTTTGAAACAGTTTTCAAATCACCCTTTCTCTCGTAGAATAAGTTTCCACTTGATGGTTTATTTCCACTGGAAATCACCAAGTCCAAATATTATAGATTTTAAAATAATTTAAATTACTTAATCCGAAAATATACTTTAAAACACTTAAAATAAAAAACTATTTTAAACACTTTATTTAAAGTATTAGTTATGAAATTTTTACACTAATATCTCATGTAAAACTTAAGCCCAAACTAATTTTCAAAATAAAATTATTAGATAGAGTATAATTATGTAAATAACCATCTTCTAAATCAAATACGAGTTAAATCTTTAAAATAATCACTTCTATAATTTACTTAACAAATATTTACTATAAAATTTTAAAACAATTTAATAAAATAATTTCTCCAAAAACATTTTTTTAAAACAAACTTTAGAACTTTTAATTTATACTTAAAAGCTACTTTGAAACATAATCGGCTTTCCAGGGAAAATAAACTTTCCATTCCAAAATAGTCCATTTAAATCAATTAATACATCCTTCTCGATTTATCTCGATTTACACGCCAAATTTGTAAATTTTCTTTCCACGCTTTTAAGAATAAACCACAATTTATTTTTGAGACAAATTACCAATTCCTTTATAAATTCCCATAGTGAATTTATGCTTCCAAATATCCACTGATATCTTATTTTACTTTATAAACCCAGGTATAAATTTTATAGTCTCATCCTCCTTTTAAAACATAGTTTCAACATTAAACCAGTTTTCAAATCGATTTCCAAAACTAAACATATTTTTAAAATAAATTCCTTTACTTACCCAAATTTATTTTAAAATCTATTCATTCCATATTTACTTCTATATTTAAGATTTAGAATATTATTTAAATTTTGAAATATTAATTTCATACTGAATTTTTTTTAAAATACCCCCTTTATTTCTCCCAAACCACTTAAAATCCGAATTTTAAATAAATTCTTCAACTTTTAAACAATATTACTTAAGTTCTCAAAATCCATTTATTTCCATTTATTAAAAAAATTCTTTTTCCCCATACTTGGAATTTATTCAATAGGATTTCAAAAATTAACCTTTATCCTTTCCAAATTCCTTCTTTAAGTTTATCCAATTCTCTAAAATATTTGGCTTAAAATTCTCTACTTTTATTTCCTTTCAAAAATCCAATTTTTAAATTACTTGTATCATAAAATACCAAATTATATTGGGCCAAACCATAGCCTTCAATAATTTCGATTACCAATATAATCAAGCACAGATCATAAATAAATTATATCATAGAAAATGAAATAAGATCAACATTTGAGGAATCCAGTTGGATCCCTCCAACCTGTTTCCTTGCATCCATAGTTGTTAGTACAATATAAAATACCAATTCCAATTCGAGATGGAATATTGCGCTATATAGGGTCATCCGCTATTATGCGGGGCGCATAGGGTCTCATCCGCTATATATTGCAGGAAATCAATCACTCCAATACACACACACACACATACTATTATATATAACATAACATCCAACTGATTACAATTGTCAATTTAAGTAACCAATCCAATAGTTTAAATTTAACTATTTAAAGTAAACTAGGTAATCCACTGAGTGAGAAGATCTCACCTTTACTTTTATTTGCGATCCACTTCAACCTCTCCTTGGTTCACGATTTTTTTGACCTTGTACAAACATTATACAGTTTATTAATATTTGAACAATTGGACAAATATATTTCCAATTAATAAATTTTATTTTATCTAATAATTTAATTTCAAACTAGTTTTCTTTTGATAAAATATTTTTTAGCGACTAAAATAATTAAATAAGTATATTAGCCAAATTTGTCTCCATAATATATTATTCAAAATTAAATAGTAGGTTTAATGAGTATAAATATATTTATTTTAATTTAGTTCCTTTCGACTGCATATACAAAAATATCCTATATACACAATATTATAAAATTCCTATATTTTCTTAAAATCTTATATATATATATACATTAAATTTTAATGAATTAAAAATTCTTTTTAAATCTATATATTAATTTTAAAACGAACTGTTTTATACAACTTAATGCAACAAATGTTCCTTTCTTTTTTTAAACTTTATATAAAAATTTCTTTCTCAATCTGTGTACATATATTTTAGTAAATACAAAAAATAAAAAAATGGCTTATACCTTATTGGACGAAACCCTCCTCGTTCACGAACAATCCTAGCCTTGACCTCGACAACGACAACTGCCTCTCTCCAACATCCCTAGATCGACACTCTCTCGTCCAAGCTAGATCTCGAATCGCCATACGAACGAGATGCCACTCATCTTAGAATGCCTATTTGAATGCCTATTTGAATGGCGATTCGAGAGCTGAGAGCAGACAAATTCTCTTTTTTTAGAATGCCTATTTGAATTGGAGGAGTCGAATGCCTGCTTATTGAAACGCGGTGGGATTTCAAAACAAACTACATATTATATCGTTGCGGCATCAATGATTCTTCAATAAGGCGATGGAAAGGACAAGTTGATGGAATTGCGTTTAGTTGAAATTGCAGGGAAAGATTGGGGGAAAAAATTTCTTCCTTCGATTCAGCTGTAGAGAGGGAAGAAAGAGAAAGAAATCTCGATTTAGAAGATGGATGAAAAAGAATTTGGCAAGGTACACGCATTTCTAAGAAGTGGAAAGATTGGTTTGCTCGGCCAAGATATTTTTCGAACGAATGATTTAGAAAGAAGGAAATTGATTAAATTTGTTAACTCCTCTATTTCATGACTCGACGACCTAAGGAAATAAGCGACCAAAGGAATTAAGGTGTGAACAAGCTAACAGGGACGAAGTTCTACAACGACTTAGCGACCTAAAGTTATCACGACCTAACAACCTAAAGTTATCACGACCTAGCGACCTAAAGTTATCACGACCTAGCGCATAACTATCAGCACAGGGCAACAACATATCACAATAGAGATGCTCAACGGCATAACGATCTAAAGACTCCAAAGATTCGACAAACAAATGACCTAGCGACCTAGCGACCTAGCGAACTTGCGACCTAGTGTAAACCAAGACAACTTCCTATGCCTATTCATTAGGTCGCTTGCAACCTAAGCCGACCGAGATAACTCCTTAAGCCGCAACTTCCTATGCCGCTCTTCCCTAAGTCGCTACTACTCCCGCAACTAGACTAGGTCGCTCCACTTGGTACCTCCGCGTGATTGAGTCGCTTACCACTCTCCCCTAGGTCTCCCACGACCTACTAACCCGCTCAGATAAGGCCAAGTGCAACCAAGATGACCCGTATCTCGTATCCCTTAGGTCGCTCGCGACCTACGGCCTACCCTTAGGTTGTTCATGACCTACGACTTAGCCCGGATTTTCCCTATAAATACTGCACCTGCTCCAACTGTGAGGGGACTTTTGGCTCATTTCTGGAATGCCTATACTTTGTTGATTTCTCGAATCTTTCGACACTTCAAACACGAAAGACATTTTAACGAACTTCAAGAAGAGATCTAATATATTCAACATGAATTTGAAGAATTCTCCAACATGGGAGTTCTAGTTATTTGTCTAAGTGGTGTTGTAATCGAAGATTGTTGTATAAGTTTTAATCGAATCAGCAATAAAGGAGATTAAAGTAGACTTAGGCTTAACTTGAAGCCGAACCACTATAAAACTGTTGTCTCTTTACTGTTTTTTCTGTGACTTTTCTACATACTTCTAATTCCCGTGTTGACGGGTGGTGCTTTCACTTTATGTCCACTTACACCGGGGTGTTAGAGTTCAATTTTAGCGTTAACATTTTTGGTGCTTTCACTTAGAACATCGAACTAAGGGTGTTTTCATCATTGATTCGCAAAAGTTTGTTGAAAGAATCTCTCTCAAAACCAGAAGTCTATCAGAGATTATGGTTCCTGGAAGAAAGCGTGGATCTACTAGACCCGGTGATGTCTACGAAAATACTGCCACTTCTCCTTCGTCAAGTCAAGCTGCTCCAAGTGCTAGAATTACACGGGCAGAGTTGGATGCCGTAGTGTCTGGCTTATATCAGTAGATGGAAGCCTAGAATGCTTTAACGCTTTATAGGTTGAATGCTTTGCTCGGAGCTAACCGTCAACCAGTGAATAATGAAGAAAACTTTGCTAAAGATGTTCATAATCCTGAAGAGAGGAATATTCCTCAAAAGACAACTAGCCCCGCTGAAGAGGCACTTCCCCAAGCTGGAGGATCAATGCCACAACCGACTCTCCGCGAACATTTGTCCAGACAAACTTCCGTGAAAATGGCTGAAGTCTGTCCTGCAGAGCCTCTGAATGACGAGGAATATCTCTCAGGAATGGTTCGACAGATTATGAAAGAAAGTCTGGAAAGGGAAGAAGATGAAAAGGAATGGGGGTTCGCTCCAAGCAAAACTCCGTTCACCGAAAGGATTATGAAGGCGGAATTCCCAAGGAAGTTTGGTCCCCCTACCATCCCGGCTTATAAGGGAACAAGCGACCCTAACCAATTCCTATATAAGTATGGCTGACACATGACTGGTGCTAGAGCATCGGATGAGATCAAATGCCGATACTTTTCGGTATACTTGGAAGGAGTGGCTCTACTCTGGTTTACAAAGCTACCGGTCCGGTCTGTAGACCATTTCTCCGATTTAACTCGAAAGTTTAAAGAACAATTCAGGTTGTATGCTTCAAAGGCGAAGGACATAATGTCATTGTCGAGCATGGAACCGAATCCCGGAGAGTCTATTAGATCTTTCTTAAACCGCTTCAACATAGCCTTAGCTGAAGTCGACAATGCAGAGCCACGAATGGTCTTGACCTACTTAATGAGGGATATCGACAAATCGAGTGAGTTTGGGAAATGATTGAAGATGAAGTAACCAAACTCGCTTGAGAAATTCTACAAGAAAGCTGACGAATTCATGCGCTTGGAAAGCCTTCCTGCGCCGGCGAAAGTGGCATTGACAGAGATTAAGAATAACACCGCTGCATCTACCAAAAAGGAATCTGAAAGTCTGAAGAGGGAGAATAACAGAGGCAAGACGCAGAAGGATGTGAAGAAACCTCGCTTCTCAAGGCCTTCAGATTTCACTCCATTGAATGATACTCCGGAGAATATATTTTTCGCTATCAAAGATACCGTGGAATATCCTAAACCATCTATGATAAAGCTTGGGAAAAAAGATTTTCAAAGTGGGAGATTTTTTCGGTTTCATAATCAACCTGGTCATGATACTAACGAATGTCGACATTTGAAAAGTTTGATTGAAGAACTGCTGAGAGAAAACAAGCTGCGGCATTATGTTAAGAGAAATAGGAACAACCCAGCTTCATCTACTATGGGTCAGCAACTTCCTGCTCATCCATCAGGCTCGGGTGAGAGGACTACTGCACATGAATCAGAAAGGCCTGTTATAAATGTAATCACGGGATGTCCTCACTCGGCAGGCAGAAGCTGGGACGAGATGGAAAGATATGCTGGTGCTTTGAAATACACCCCAGCAAAAGAGAATGTTTTTGTGTTGGAAGACGCTGCACCTTTGAAGCAGCAAAGAACTTTTAATGATGATATTGTGTTCAGGGCCAGGGACTCTATGGGTGTAGAAGCTCCTACCATGGATCCATTGGTCATCTCTGCAGGCATCGGGCCTGCTATTGTAAGAAGGGTGCTTGTTGATAGCGGCACCTCTTGCAATATCCTCTTCAAAAAGACATTCGGTCAAATGAAGATTCCTATGGCAGAAGTTCAGGCTTCATCGAAGAAGATTGCTGGGTTCACTGGGGAACCAAAGCAACCAATTGGAACTATTGACTTATTTGTTGAACTTGGAGAGGGGCAGAAGAAGGTGGTTCGAAAGCAGACTTTTGTAATTGTTGATGGATTTTCTGCTTACAATGCTTTCCTAGGCCGGTCAACTCTTGCAGCATTCAAGGTAATTCTCGCCCCGTGGTGCCTCACTATGAAGTTCCCCACAAATAATGACGTTGGTGTTATTAAAGGGGATCAAAATGCTGGACGAGAATGTTATCTAATAGAGCCGCGGGAAGCAAGAAAGAGAGGGATGGGAAAGGATGCGGCAACTCCACTCTGCATCAAAGAACCAACCTTGTAGCAATTACAGGATGGACCCTACACTGGCGAGCATAGTGGGGCACGAAAAGAAATGGATCCTAGAAAAGCAAGTATAGGGGAGAATAGAGTGGTGCTAGTGGAAGTAACGGTGCCAGTACCTGTTGATCCAAAAGACCCAAACAAGGTGCTAAATGTGGGTTCGCAACCTAGTGTGAAGTTTTAGAATATATTGATATCATTTCTGAAAGAAAATATGGATGTATTCGCTTGGAGTCATGCCGATATGTGTGGAATATTTCCAGAAATTGCGGTACACACTCTGAATATTGATCCGAAATTTACACCTGTAAAGCCAAAAAGAAGAACCCAGGGTCCAAAAAGGTCAGCATCATTGAAAGAAGAAGTAGATCGGCTCATGGAGAATGTCTTCATCAGAGAGTCCACTTATCCAAATTGGGTTTCTAATCCGCTGCTGGTTAAAAAAGCAAATGGAAAGTGGAGAGTGTGCATCGATTTTTCAGCTTTAAACAAAGCCTGCCCCAAAGACTGCTTCCCGTTGCCCAGGATTGATCAGTTGGTGGACGGAACAGCTGGGCATGAATTTTTGTCTTTTATGGATGCTTACTCCAGATATAACCAAATCTTGATGCATGAGCCAGATCAGGAGGACACGAGCTTCATCACCGATGTCTGTCTTTACTACTACTAAGTCATGCCCTTTGGACTGAAGAATGCAGGGGCAACATACCAAAGACTTGTTAATGCTATGTTGAAGCCACGGATTGGCAAAACTATGGATGTTTACGTTGATGATATGCTGGTAAAGTCAAAGAAAGCAGTGGACCATATGGATCACTTGGCAAAAATGTTCGCAGTCCTCTGAAAGTATGGAATGAAGCTTAATCCTTTGAAATGTTCATTCGGGGTAGAGTCCGGGAAATTCTTTGGTTTCATTGTGAGTGCTAGGGGCATTGAAGCTAATCCTGCTCAAATCACTGCTCTGAGGGAAGTCAAAGCCCCTAGGACAAAGAAGGAATTGTAGAGCCTCCATGGAAAAGTTGCTGCTTTGAGTTGGTTTATTTCAAAGGCCACGGATAAATGCATTCCATTCTTTGACGCTCTAAAGGAAGGAAGGAAATTTTTTTGAATGGACTTCGGAATGTCAGAAAGCTTTTGATGAACTAACTCGGCATATGGAAGCGCCTCCAATACTTTCTAAGCCTAGCAGCAGTGAAGATCTTTTCATATATTTAGCGATTTCATCTCATGCTCTCAATGCAGCATTAGTACGGGAAGATGCAAGAATTCAGCGTACGATCTACTACATCAGCAAGAGATTTACTAGGGTAGAGATGAATTATTCAAAGCTAAAAAAGCTCGCCTATTGCCTACTGATAGCTTCCAGAAAGTTGAGGCCATACTATCAAGCTCATCCTATCAAAGTCCTTACTGACCAGCCTCTAAAGCAAGTCCTGTTTCGCCCTGAGACTTCGGGTAGTCTTCTGAAATGAAATATTGAACTCAGCCAATATGATATTACTTACCATCCCCGAAGAGCAATCAATGGACAAGATTTAGCAGATTTCATTGCAGAATACACAGATAAAGGTGACAGCGAGGAAGAAGTTACTAATGACATCCCGACCCGATGGAAACTATATGTTGATGGCACGAGAAATGACTATTGTTCTGGAGTTGGGGTTGTGCTTGAAACCCCCGAAGGGCGATCATTGTGCTACGCATTAAGATTGGAATTTCCTTCGACAAATAATGAAGCAGAATATGAGGCTCTTATTGCCGGCTTGAAAATTGCTAAAGAACTGAATATCAAAGTGTTGCAGATCTTCAGTGATTCACAGCTTATTGTATGCCAAGTCAAGAAAGAGTTTCAAACTAAAGGAGGAATTCCGCCTGCTTACTTGTCAAGGTCCCGGGAACTTCTCAATGATTTCGATCATTATACGATAAGTCATATACCCCGTGAAGAGAACATGAATGCAGATTCTCTCGCAAAGTATTCAAGCACTGGCGAAGCTCAATTACTGGGATTGGTTCCTGTAGAAGTCTTGTCAGCCCCAAGTTTGATGAAATGGAGATTGATTGGATCATGACTGTTTCTGAAGAGAAGGAGTCGTGGATTACTCTAATCAAGGAATATCTGCTTAACGGCTCCCTTGCAGAAAATTCAAAGGAGCATCAAAAGCTGTTAAGGAAAGCCTCAAGATACGTAATGCAAGACAGTCGGTTGTACAGACGGGGATTCTCAATGCCATTACTCTGATGTGTAGCCAAGGAAGAGGCTAAGACAATTCTAGCTGAAGTACACGGAGGAGAGTGTGGGGATCATTCGGGTGGTCAAACTCTAGCATAGAAAATTCTTCGTTATCGGTATTTTTGGCCAGACATTAATCGTGATGCTGCTAGCTACGCCCGAAAATGTGACCGATGCTAGAGATTTAAAAAAATACCAAGAGCACCTTCCACCTAGATAACGCAGATGGTCAGTCCATGGCCATTTGCTATTTGGGGAATAGATCGCATCGGGCCTTTGCCAACCGCCAAGTCCGGATCAGATATGCGATTGCTGCTGTTGATTATTTTACTAAATGGGCTGAATCCGAACCATTAGCTACTATTACCAATAAAAAGATGATAAAATTTGTGACTAAGAATACCATATGCAGGTATGGTGTGCCTCAAAAGATAATCACAAACAATGGAACCCAATTCGATAGTGAAGAGTTCCAAGATTTTTGCAAGCGATTCAAGATCCAAAAAAGCTTTTCAGCAGTGGCTCATCTGCAGGCAAACATGCAAGTGGAAGCAGTAAACAAAATTATCAAATCAACCATCAAAAAACAGCCGGAAAAATCAAAAGGTGGTTGGGTCGATAAGCTACCACTAGCACTATGGGCATACAGAACTACCCACAAAACTGCGACTGGGAACACTCCATTCTCATTAGTGTATGGATCAGAAGCAATGATTCCGGTGGAAATAGAAGTCCCTTCACACAGAAGAATTCATTTCAACCAAGCTGAAAATGAAGAGTTGCAACTTGAAGCAGTTGACTTCCTTGATGAAAGAAGGGAAGAGGCTCAACTCAGAGTTTCAGCTCATCAGCAAAGGATTGCCAGGAACTTCAATTCCAAAGTTCGCCAACACAGCTTTGTGATTGGGGATGTAGTTTTGAAAAGGATCATGGCAGGAGCGTTTGCGCCAAACTGGGAAGGGCCATATGTCATAGGCAAAAAACTTCTTGACGGCACTTTCAAACTAACAACTGTCGAAGGAGATCAAATTCCAAGAGCTTGGAACAGCAATCACTTTCGTCCATATTTTACTTTAAAGCTATGCTTAAATTTGTAAAATGATTATGGATGAATGATTCTTGTATTTTAAGCTATTGTAAAACAAAGTGCAAATGAATAATAAGAACTATAAAGTGGATGTAGGCCCAGTTATTGGCCGAACCACTATAAATCTTGTGTTCTCTACTATTATGAAATGCCTGTTTTGTCTCTATGTGTAAATACATTAAATGTATTTCTAAAATGTCGATTTAACATTGTAGGCTCTCAAAACAAAGCTTACCTATCATAAGGCCAAGCGATCCCTGAAATCATTCAATAAACAAATGCCAAGCCACAAAAATTCCAGCTTTCAAATCCTTTATAAGGAGCGCTTCATGCAAACAGTTAGTGATTCCATCGGACTCGCTTAACAATGAAGTATACTTCTTTGGATAAGAACAAACTACTTGCAAAAGAAAGGAACATGTGCTTGGAAATGATAATAGGGAATCGTAGATGAGCAAATGACAAACTGACAAGGGCGAGCATACATAAAACAATAAAAAAGGAGTCCTGCCTCTCAAAAAAAGGTTGGTGGAACCACCGGAGAAGCACCTTCCCAAAACGAAGGCACCAGGCCCTTGCTAGCTAATTGCGAACGTTTGGGCAAAAGAACATCCGGTTGGATAGCTTGCGTTTGCCCCGTGGATCCACTTAACCGTGAGACGCAACCTTCATGGCAAGCCACCCACCCCAAAGACCTCTTCCGAGGCGAAATACCTCTTCGGAGGTACAATCCCTCTTCGGAGGCACAACTCTTCGGAGGATAAAGACCGCTTCGGAGACAAAAAACCTCTTCAGAGGCACAAGCCCTCTTCCGAGGCATAACTCTTCGGTGCTTAAAGCCCTCTAATGAGGCACGTCGAAAAAAGAAAGTTCTCTACTCAACCAAAAAAGATGGGTGGAATCACCGTGGGTCATTGTTAACTAGTTGCGATCGTTTGTGCAAACGGACATCCAATTAAGTAACTTGCGTCTGCCCCGTGAATCCATTCAACCATGAGAGAGTAACTTCCAGGCAATCAAATAAAGCCCTCTTCATAGGTACTTGCCTTCACCAAAGGCACACACCTGCCCTCTTCGGAGGCATAAGCCCTCTTCTGAGGCACTATAAGCCCTCTTCGGAGGCACTCGCCTTCACCAAAGGCACACAACTGCCCTCGTTGGAGGCAGAAGCCCTCTCCCGAGGCACCACAAGACGTCTTCGGAGGCACAAGACATCTTCGGAGGCACAAGCCCTCTTCGGAGGCACAAATCTTTGGAGGATAAAGACCTCTTCGGAGGCAAAAGACCTCTTCGGAGGCACAAGACCTCTTCGGAGGCACAACTCTTCGGAGGATGAAGACCTCTTCGGAGGTAAAAGACCTTTTTGGAGGCACGTCCCAAGAAAAGCACTTTCAAGCGAACGAAGCAAAAAAGCCCTCCAACGAGGCACAACAAGAATAAAGAAAAAAGAAAAAGAAGAAAGCCCTCTTCGGAGGCACACTGCATCTCTCAAGGGAAGATCAATTTCCCCATCCTACAAATATTCTTCCCCAGAAGTTGTAGTGCCAACTCAAAGCCTTCTTTGGAAACTCATTTCACCGCGTTGGAGAATCCACTTGTCAAAAAAAAGAGTGACTATCTTCGAAAGTGAAGTGTAAAAACTTTTTCAAACAAAAGAGAGAGAAGGCTTCTCCAATACAAGGCACACTCTACTAAAGAAGGGTAACAGTTCCTCAAAATGGAAAAATTATTCTCTAAAGAAAGAGTGCAAGCCATCTCAAAATGGAAGAAGTGTTCTCCAACTTAAGAGTGCAAATCTTCTCGAAATAGAAGAATTGTTCTCTAACTTAAAGAATACAAGTCTTCACAGAAGAAGTGTTCTCTAAAGTTTTATCAAATGAATGAAATTGTAATAAGCCGTGGTATTGGGGCAATACAATACAACATAGCTATATTAATAAAAGCAACGCTCAAACAACATACCGCAAACTTTTTGCAATATCACAGAGAAGAAACTTGTGCGAGAATAAGGAATAAATGCATTCATAAATACAGTCAAAGATTGTACAAGTATAAAGAATCATTTCATCCATATTATAAAAAATTTATACATGTGTAGGTTTCAAAAAAGCGGGGACCGGTGCCCGCACAAATTTCGGTCAATACAAGTCTTTATGTACAAGCAAAAAGAAAAACAAAAAGAGTAGAGTGAGACTCGTTATTTCTTCTTCCCGCCACCTTTAGAGCCCTCGCCTGGCCTAATGGTTAACTTTGGGAGTCAACCTGGACGAGTCGGGGAAGAAGGAGATAGAGGTGCAGCCGGGTCTACTTCCGCCTTCCCTTCGCCAGCAGAAGTGCTCTTCCTTCTGCTCTTTGAAATTGCACGCTTCCCCTTCTTCCTTGAAGAAGACTCACTGCCTGGATTGATAAGTGCAGACAGTTTTGTGTCATCATGAAATTGCTCCGAAGTCTTTTCACCTTCTTCAAGTTCCTCAGCCTTCTGCTCGTGCGAAGCGGCCGGGTCTTCCAAGCCTTGAAGGACTTCTATTAATTCTTCTTGCAACCCCGGTTGAGAAGCAAAAGGAGGTGTAACTTGAAGAGATGGGGGTGGAAAAGCTGGAAGAGGAGAAGTATGTGCGGCACTTGGCATTTTCACTACGGAAGAAGAGAAGTTAAAGTCCGTATTCCCCGCAAAGAGAGGAGATAGTGGCGCGTCAAGACTTAAGTAATAATCAAAAAGTTCGTCAAGTTCATATGAAGTGAACAAGCAATCCACCTGAGCTAAATCAACGTTGAAGTTACCTGGAGAAGTTTACTTTATAATGTCGACTTCAAAGCCTTGTGCTTCAGTGCTTTCTTGAGCCTCATCTCCAGTGTGAGCTTTTACAATTTCAATGTCAGCTTTGGCAGGTGGCGAGGAATGGGAAGTGGAGCCAATGATATCAATGTCGGCCGAGACCGAAGGAAGAGTCGGGTCGGTCGAACGTGCCTTCCCTAAAGGTTCTCCTTCCGCTGTTCCGGCCCGCTGTTTAGCAAGTTTCTCCTTCCCCTTGGCGAGGGCGGCATGTGCATCATCATCCAGACAGTGTGCCTCAAGATCTGCTTCAGCATAGCCCGCACCTCTAAGCATATCAATTGCAGCCTGCCACACTTAGGCCAAAGTGATTTCGTACTACGGACCCTAAAATGAAAGGCTACCATGCCCCAAAACACTATGCATGTAAAACTCGAATAAGGTAGAGCTGATGTTGGCCTTGGTCGCTTCATGAGATTCTTCGGCTGCTGCTTTGCCGGTGATAGCTTCGTCACGCTCTTTTTCAATTTCAGAAAGTCGAGCTTTTAACATTTCAATTTCCAAGTTCTAGGAGCTGGTTTTTTCTCGCAACTGAGCAACATCAGTCTGGTAGCTTTCTACAACTTACTGGTGTGCTTCGAATTTAGCTTCAGCGTCTCTTTGTCGGGCATGAGCATCTCTCACCTGTTTTTGAAGCACTTCTTCTTTTTGAGAATAAGAAGTGGAAGAAGTGGCAAGCTCTTCTTTAAGTTTATCAATTTTCGCTTCAAGCTTCTCATTGTAAGCGGTGATGCTCTTCATCTCTACATCATGCTGGTCGAGAGTTTTCTGCCACTGGGATTTATCATTTTCGATAGTCAGCATGGCTTCAAGATTTGCGTGGTTTAATCTTTGAAGCTCCTCAACAAGTTTTTTCCAACCAGACATTCTCTCAATATCGAGTTTGACGGCCTCAAGATTTCGCAACATAGCTTGTTTTTCGATTGGGACCAAATCAAGATCAAAACGTACTCCTTTTAAGCACCAGCGCGGAAACCGGCTTTGAAGAGTAGCCGGATCCTGTCCAACTTGATATGAAGGCCTACTGATGATCGTTTGAATATCAGCTCTTTGAAGGGCAGAAGAGCTGGAAGGGATTTCCAAAGAGACGGGAGCTGCAGGCTTTTCAGAAATTATAGACTCCGGCCTTATGCTAAGCTTGGCCTGCTTACTTGGATCTTCAGCGATGTGACTTTCCCCTTGTCATCATGAGATTTTATTTTGTGGGAATCATCACCTCTCTGGGAAGAATCATGTCGCTTATCCCTTCTCCTATAGCGCTCTTCATAAGCCCGCCTCTCGCGAGCTTTTCTTGCAGCTCTTTCTTCGTCGGTCTCCCTAGAGGCAAGAAGATACCGCTTTGGATCAGAAGAGTCGCATCTTCCATAACACTGAAAATCACCATAGTAAGAGCCGCTACGTCCCATTGGAGAACCTGAAAATGAAGAAGAGACAAGTTCAGAAATCTTCAAAGCAAAGAAGTTAAGTGCACAAAGCTGCTAAAATCCTAAGTGTGTGTGGCGTGTGAATTACGCCCGTCAAGCTACAAACCACTCTTCGGCTTAAGAGTTATCTCTTGGGTTGACGGAGTTGTTTGCAAAACTGATGTCACTTCAACCGCTGGAGAAGCAAGTTTAGAAGCGGTAGAATCATCCTTGAAGATTTCACGTGAAGTAACCACCATATTGCTCAACCCCTCAAAAATATCGTCACCGTCACACCCAACGGGACTCTTTCTCCCAGCTCCTTCATCAGCAGCCTTCTCGGAGTGTTGAGGAGGTTCCTCTTCTTCGATAACCGGGGAAAATAAAAATTTGCCGGATGACCCCATGACGTCAACGGAAGCAGAACATTTTACCAATGAAGCCGCAGTAGTAAGTTCCTTCGGTGCATGTTCTTCGACAGAAACTGGGGCATCTGATATTCATGCATGAGAACCAGGGGCATCTTGAAGCTGAGTAGATCGAGAGGGGTGCAAAAGTCCGAATTGATGCAAAAATTCGTCCTTTAGCAAAAATTTAATGCCTCTCTCCACAACCGCCACAGCGCTTAGTCTTTCAAAAGTCCGCTTATGGCTCGAATCTTTAGAAGGAGGAGGAAGTGCTGTAAAAGTAAAGAATGAAGTTAGCATTTAACAATTCATATTTTGGAAAGTTCAAAAACGAATAGAACGGAGAAAGGCAAGCTTTCTTCCTATTCTCCAAATGCTGTAAAATCTTGGGGGCAACGGACGAAGAAAAATTGATTCAGAAACCCGTGAGCGCTTTCAGGAAGATCGGTGATCAACTTACGATTCCTTGCGCTTCTCACAAGTATTATGGAGGGATGATCTTTGTTCTTCGCGAATGTGCATAAGTAACAAATTTCTTCAAAGCTTCGAAGACGGTCGAGTGTCCTCCTGAACAGTACACATAGTCCCATCAAGATGGCATAGCCATTGGGGTGCAACTGGAAGGGAGAGATAGTCAACCGGAGAAGGAGCTATCGAAGAAACTCATTAAAAGGAGGAATGGCTCCACTCGAGCATATATGATGATTAACCGTGATGAAACCAAGAGGTGGCCTATCAGAAGTATCGTTTACCCACGGAAGCAAAGCTTCATCCTCAGCAATACCAAACTGGATACATAGTTGATTGAACATCCATTGATTCAGAGTAGTCGGGGTTCTTTCTGGGGGATCATCCAAGGGGTTTGCTATTGGGAAGATTTCTTCGGCTTGCTCTACTATCTCTTCTTGAGAAATCATTCTACACAAGGAATTGGGTATTCAAATATGATGGTGCACGTTTCCTAAATGTGTGAATTGTTGTGCAAAACTAATAAAATGACAAGAAGATGTGACTGAAATTAAACTAATAAGCATTTGTCGATTATAAAGTTTCAGGGCTTGTTATTTTAGGTCCAAGTACAAGTGCAGTGTTGATGCAAACAGACCAGCTTTAGTTGATTAATTTTGTTTTTCATTAATAATTCATTTGAATTTATTGATTCATAGCACTTCATTCGTATAATCTCTTTAAGTTGATTATTCTTTATCGACTAATCTTTCATTCGACGTGGGCAATCAGTGGCAGTATATTTGCCCTAGTTTTCTGCAAATGTTGTATTTAACAGGTTGTAAGCATTAAAGATAATACAATCTGTAAAGGAGTACAACGAGTTCAAGCAGTTCATTCTAGCTGTTCAAGTTGGAAATTTAATCTAGTTCTATCAAATTTTTGCAATTGTTCAAGTTCTATTCAAGTCCTTAAGTCGCAGGAACGAATCAAGCAAGCTCGGGGATTATTTAAACTGTCCAGATCAAATCCAACGACTTAACATTAGTCGAAATTTTTAGGTCACATTGTTCTAGGCCAGGCAGTGCAAAATTGGCTAAGTCCTAGGTCGCTTGAATGCACACGCGACCTAAAAATTATGTCGCAAAAGGTGATGCTGCAAGAAGCTAGGTCGCGAATTTGAAGGTCGTTCAGCTTCCCTTAGGTCGCAAGGATTGTTAAGTCGGTCGGTTTGTTAGGTCGGCCAAATCTGTTAAGTCGCAAAGGGTGTTATGTCGCTCAGATTTACTAGGTCGCTTCTGATGTAACTCAGCAATCTCGAGCTATCTCCTATCAAAACTGCTATGCCCTACTTTCCTTAACCCGCTAACTCCTCTCCAGTCGATAGCTCGCTATCTCGTTAACTCGTGATCTGATAACCCATTATCACATACACAATGAAATCCATCATCCTCTTAGTGAAATTTATTATCTCTCCATACCATCAAATCACCCAAAACTGATTCAAATCATCTAAGATCCATCATAGATCCAACGCACTGCTGTGCTCTCGTGAATCACAACGACAACGTAAGCAACGACGATCGAAAATTGAGCGCAACCTGACTCGAAGTGAAACGCGATGCATGGATTTGGACTAGGGTCAGAAGATGGGGATTCGCAATTCGACGGTGATCATGATTGGATAAAGATCGTATTCACTTACTTAATATAACAGTAGATATGAATCGACGACTGGTTAGCTTGAATTCTCCTTTGAGAGCTCGAAGGTTTGTTAATGGCAGATCAGGTTGTCACAGAAATTAAGGAGAAAGAAACGAGCTAACAACTTATACAGGGAAAGGAAAAGAAGACGAATGGGGATGCAAGTTAGCAAATCTCTTGGGTCGCTCACGACCTAGCGGAATTAGGTCGAAGAACACGACCTACGGCATAGGCGTGTACTTCGAGGGGCAAATGTTAACTCCTCCATTTCATGACTCGACGGCCTAAGGAAATAAGCGACCGAAGGAATTAAAGTGTGAACAAGCTAACAGGGACGAAGTTCTACAACGACCTAGCGACCTAAAGTTATCACGACCTAATGACCTAAAGTTATCACGACCTAGTGACCTAAAGTTAACACGACCTAACGACCTAAAGCTATCACGACCTAGCGACCTAACTATCATCACAGGGCAACAACATATCACAATAGAGAGGCTCAACGGCTTAACGACCTAAAGATTCCAAAGATTCCATGGATCAACGACCTAGAAAACTAGCGACGTAGCGACCTAGCGACCTATTGTAAACCAAAACAAATTCCTATGCCTATTCATTAGGTCGCTTGCGACCTAAGCCGACCGAGACAACTCCTTATGCCGCAACTTCCTATGCCGCTCCTCCCTAAGTCGCTACTACTCCCGCAACTAGCCTAGGTCGGTCCACTGGGTACCTCCGCGTGATTGAGTCGCTTACCACTCTCCCCTAGGTCGCCCACGACCTACTAACCCGCTCAAATAAGGCCAAGTGCAACCAAGATGAGCTGTAGCTCGTATCCCATAGGTCGCTCGCGACCTACGGCCTACCCTTAGGTCGTTCGCGACCTACGACTTAGCCAGGATTTTCCCTATAAATACTACACCTGCTCCAACTGTGAGGGGACTTTTGGCTCATTTCTGGAACGCCTATACTCTGCTGATTTCTCGACTCATCCGACACTTCAAACACGAAAGACACTTCAACGAACTTCAAGAAGAGATCTAATACATTCAACATGAATTTGAAGAATTCTCCTACATGGGAGTTCTAGTTATATGTCTAAGTGGTGTTGTAATCGAAGATTGTTATATAAGTTGTAATCGAATCAGCAATAAAGGAGATTAATGTGGACGTAGGCTTAACTTGAAGCCGAACCACTATAAAACTGTTGTCTCTTTACTTTTTTTCTATGACTTTTCTGCTTACTTCTAATTCCCGTATGGACGGGTGGTGCTTTCACTTTATCTCTACTTACACCAGGGTGTTAACGTTCACCTACATTTGAGAATTATGTTGGAGACTCTGAGGAGAAATGTGTTGAAGGCAAATTTCTCTAAGTCCCATCTTTGAAAATCGGAAGTCAAATTTTTAGGGCACATTGTTTCTGGTGAAGGTATCTCTATAGATCGAGCGAAGGTTGAAACTATTCTGGAATAGAATCATTCGGAGACATCGATTGAAGTTCGTAGCTTTTTGGCATTAGGTGGCTACTACATAAAGTTTATCAAGGATTATTCCAAGATTTCTCGATATCTGACTAAGCTGACAGGGAATGGAGCTAAGTTCAAGTGGACACCCCAGTGTGAAGAAGCTTTCCAGGAATTGAAGACGAGGCTAACCAATGCAACAGTGCTTGCTATTCCGGATGAAAAGAGCAAATTGGAGGTTTATACTTATGCTTGTATATTTGGTCTGGGAGCAGTTCTAATGCAGAATGGAAGGGTAATAGCGTACGCGAGTAGGCAATTGAAGCCACATGAAAGGAACTACGCTACGCACGATCTTGAGTTGTTAGCCATTTTTTTTATTTGAAGATTTGGAGACATTATCTTTTGGGAGGGACGTTCGAATTATTCACTGATCACAAACCGTTGAAATAACTATTCTCTCAAAAGGATCTTAATCTGAGGCAGCAGCGGCAGGTCGAATTTCTAGCATCCTATGATTTCGATATTCTGTATGCCCCAAGAAAGGCGAATGTTGTAGCTGATGCTCTTAGCAGGAATGCAGTTCTGTCTCTTCTGGTAGTGGTTCCATCTCTTATTGAAAGGATTTCAAGTAAGCAAGAATCTGATAAAATGTTGAGAAGAATCATCAAAAGAGTTAGGAAAGGCCAGTGTCCCAGTTTTGAGATTGATGGCCAAGGAACATTAAGGATTAACGGTAAGATTTGTGTTCTAAATGGTAGGGATCTAAGGCAGGAGGTGTTTTCAGAGAGTCATCGTTCCAAATTAAATATCCACCTAGGAATATCAAAGATGCATAAGGATATGAAGAGAGTCTTTTGGTGGAAGGGCACGAAGGAAGATGTAGCTAGGTTCGTAAATAGTTGTGCCATCTGCCAACAAAATAAAGGAGATCAGCAGAAGTCAGCCGGATTATTGCAGCCTTTGGAAATTCCAATGTGGAAGTGGGAGATGATTTTGGTGGATTTCATCGACGGTTTGCCTAGAACCAAGGAAGGAAATGAAGGAATATGGTTTATTGTTGATCGTTTAACTAAGAGCGCCTATTTTATAACGGTCAAGGCAACTCGGACTGCAGCTTCTCTCGCAGATATTTTCGTGAGGGAGATAGTCAGATTGCATGGTGTTCTATTCCGTATAATAAGTGACCGTGATCCTATTTTCACCAGCAAATTCTAGAAGGCTCTGCAAACAGCTATGGGAATGAGTTTGAGATTGAGTACAGCCTATCGTCAATAGACAGACAGACAGACGGAGAGGCTTAATCGTATTCTTGAGGATATGCTGCGAGCCTGTGTTTTGGATTTTGGTGGATCGTTGGAAGACCATCTTAATCTAGTGGAATTCTCTTATAATAATAGTTATCAGGCAAGCATTAAGATGGCTCCTTATGAAGCTTTATATGGAAGACCGTGTAGATCCCCATCCTTTTGGATAGAATCGAAAGATCGTCTTGGGCTCGGACCCAATCTAATTCGAGAAGCTTCTGTGAAAGTTGAGCTTATCAAGAAAAGGATGAAAGCTGCTCAGGATCGTCAGAAGAAATATGCTGATAAAAGGAGAAGGCCATTGGAATTTGAGATCGGAGATTTAGTCTTTGTCAAAGTTTCCCCAATCAAAGGTGCTATTAGGTTCGGAAAGACGGGAAACTTGCCCTATGATATATTGGACCATTCCGAGTACTGGAAAGAATTGGTGCAGTAGCTTATAGAAATGAACTGCCAAAACGGATGTCTGGAATTCATAATGTATTTCATGTATCCCATCTAAGGAAATTTGTCTATGACCTATCATTGGTTGTAGAACCAGTAGTCCAGGAAGATTTGGACGTAGAACCAAACTTGACTGTGGTCAGAAATCTAGTTCGAATTGTAGATCAAGACGAGAAGCAACTTAGGAGCAAAGTAGTGAAGCTCATCAAGGTGCAATGGAGCGAGGATCCCAGACATTGTACCTGGGAAACTCTAGATTGTTTTGGGAAAGCCGATCCGGATTTGTGTCTGGATAGCTAGTGATGTTTGTTAGGATAGAATGTTTGATTGTTATTGTATGGATCACCTGTATGTTTGGTGTTAACGCTAAAATTGAACGCTAACACCCCAGTGTAAGTAGAGATAAAGTGAAAGCACCACCCGTCAATACGGGAATTAGAAGTAAGTAGAAAAGTCACAGAAAAAAAAGTAAAGAGACAACAGTTTTATAGTGGTTCGGCTTCAAGTTAAGCCTATGTCCACTTTAATCTCCTTTATTGCTGATTCGATTACAACATATAAAACAATCTTCGATTACAACACCACTAAGACAAATAACTAGAACTCCGATGTAGGAGAATACTGCAAATTCATGTTAAATGTATTAGATCTCTACTTGAAGTTCGTTGAAGTATCTTTCGTGTTCGAAGTGTCGGATGAGTCGAGAAATCAGCAGAGTATAGGCATTCCAGAAATGAGCCAAAGTCCTCTCTCAGTTGGAGTAGGTGGAGTATTTATAGGGAAAATCCGGGCTAAGTCGTAGGTCGCGAACGACCTAAGGGCAGGTCGTAGGTCGCTAGCGACCTAAGCGATACGAGCTACGGCTTATCCTCGTTGCATTTGGTCAATCTGAGCGGGTTAGTAAGTCGCAGCGACTTAGGGAGAAGCAGCATAGGAAGTTGCGGCATAAGGAATTCTCTTGGTTTATTTAGGTCGCTAGGTTGTTAATTTGTCAAACCCTTGGAGTCTTTTAGGTCGTTAAGCTATTGTGTCTTTTTCTTGCAATGTAATGTTAGGTCGTCGTATACTTAGGTCCCTTACCATATTAGGTCGTTAGGTCACTTCCCATATTAGGTTGTTAGGTCGTGAAATAGAACGATATTAAAACTTGCCCCTCAAAGTATACGCCTATATCGTAGGTCGTGTGCTTCGATGTACTTGCTTTAGGTAGTGGGCGACCTAACGAGCTATTTAACTTTCGTGCCAATACGCATTCTTCTTTCCCACCTATATAATCCATTAGCTCGCTTCTTCTTCCTTGTTTGATCGCTTACTTTTGCCGCTATTATCACACTCGAGCTTGCAAAATTTGCTCTTTTTCATCCCAATCGTCAACTCCAATAAGTGAATTTAGGTAATTTCGAGCATCCATTTGTTGTGTTTACCATCGATTCCCCATAATCTTCTCCATACTATCTTTGGTATACCGTTGTAAAAGCTCACTCATATTTGTCTTCGATTTTTGTTGAGTTGCCAGCGATTTCCTTGAGCTAGTATGTGCTTTGAATTCGAGAGGTTTAGTAATGGTTCCTGGAGATTCAGAGGAAACGACGAGGCTTTAGGCAGTTTGAGGAGAGAAAAGGATTCGAGGTTTATCGGGTTAATGGATTTTTAGGTATAGTCACGATGCTTCAAGCGACGCAATGGTTGGTGGACGCGTCGCAAAGTGTAATTGGAGAGCAAGGATTAGCGGTTTTGATGGGAGATAGCTTGAGATTGTTGTGTTACTTCAGAAACGACCTAGTGAATCTAAGCAACCTAAAGACCTTCACGACCTAACAGATTTGGCCGACCTAACAACCTTTGCGGCCTAACTTCTCATGGCATTACCCTTTGCGACTTAACTCTTAGCGACGTAATCTTTAGGTCGCATAAGCGACTTAGAACTTAAACAAATTTGCGCTGCCTTGACTTGAAGCATAACTTTAACTTGTAGGAGCATGAATAATGAACTTTTTGACTTGAACAGAACGACTTAATGGAACTTCGACCCATGCTAAGTCGCTTGAGCTTGATTGCATGCAAAAATTGGACAGCACTTAACTGAATTTTCAGCTTGAACTGTTGAGATAAACTGCCTGAACTTGCTGCACTTCTTTACATATTATATTAACTTTTAATGCTAGTAAACTATTAAATTCAACATTTGTAGAAAACTAGGGTGAATATACTGCCGTCGACTGCCTACATCGAATGACAGATTAGTCGATAAAGAATAATCAACTTAAAGAGATTATATGAATGAAGTGCTATGAGTCAATAACTTTAAATGAAGTATTAATGCAAAGCAAAATTAATCAATTAAAGCTGATTTGTTTGCATCAACACTGCACTTGTACTTGGACCTAAAATAACAAGCACTGAAACTTTATAATCGACAAATGCCTATTAGTTTAATTTCGGTCACATATGCTTGTCATTTTATTAGTTTTGCACAACACTTCACGCATTTAGGAAACATGCACCTTTATATTTGAATATCCAGTTCCTTGTGTAGAATGACTTCTCAAGAAGAGATACTAGAGCAAGCTGGAGAGGTCTTCCCAATAGCTAACCCCTTGGATGATCCCCCGGAAAGGACTCCGATTACTCTGAATCAACGGGTGTTCAACCAACTATGCATTCAGTTTGGTATTGCTGAGCAGATGCTTTGCTTCCTAGGGTAAACGATACTGCTGACAGGACACCTTTTGTTTCATCGTAGTTAGCCGTCAGATGTGCTTGAGTGGAGCTATTCATCCCTTTAACGATTTTCTTCAAAAGCTCCTCCTCTGATTGACTATCTCTCCCTTCCAATTGCACCCCAATGGCTACGCCATTTTGATGGGACTATGTGTACTGTTCAGGAGGACACTTGACCGTCTTCCAAGATTTGAAGAAATTTGTTATTTATGCACATTTGCGAAGAATAAAGATCACCCCTCTATAATACTCGTGAGAAGCGCAAGGAACCGTAAATTGATCATCGATCTTCCCGAAAGCGCCCATGGGTTTCTGAACCAATTTTTCTTCGTCCGTTGCCCCCCAAGATTTTATAGCATTTGGAGAGTAGGAAGTAAGCTTGCCTTTCTCTGTTCTTACTGTTTCTGAACTTTCCGAAATTCGAGTTGTTAAATGCTAACTTCATTCTTTACTTTTACATCACTTCCTCCTCCTTCTAAAGATTCAAGCCATAAGCCGACTTTTGAAAGACTAAGTGTTGTGGCGGTTGAGGAGAGAAGCATCAAATTTTTGCTGAAGGACGTATTTTTGCATCAATTCGGACTTCTGCATTCTTCCCGATCTACTCAGCTTCACGATGCCCCTGGTTCTCAAACAGAGACTCCAGATGCCCCAGTTTCCGCTGGAGAACTTACACCGAAGGGACCTACTGCCGAGGCTTCATTGGAGAAATGTTATGCTTCCATTGAAGTTGCGGGGTCATCCGGCAAACTTTCACTTCCCTCGGTTATCGAAGAAGAGGAAGCTTCTCAATATTCCGGGAAGGCTACTGATGCAGGAGTTGAGAGAAAGAGTCCCGCTAGGCATGACGATGACGATACTTTTAAGGGATTGAGCGTCTTGATGGTTACTTCACGTGAACTCTTCAAGGATGATTCTACCGCTTCTAAACTTGCTTCTCCAGCAATTGAAGTGACATCAGTTTTGCAAACAGCTCCATCAACTCAAGAGATAACTCTTAAGCCGAAGAGTGGTTTGTAGTTTGACGCACATAGTTCACGCGCCACACACACTTAGGATTTTAGCAGCTTTGTGTACTTTACTTCTTTACTTTGAAGATTTCTGAACTTGTCTCTTCTTCATTTTCAGGTTCCCCAATGGGGCGTAGCGGCTCTTACTATGACGATTTTTAGCGCTATGGAAGGCACGACTCTTACGATCCCAAACGGTATCTTCCTGCCCCGAGGGAAACTGATGAAGAAAGAGCCGCAAGAAAAGCTCGCGAGAGGCGGGATGCACTATAGGAGAAGGGATGAGCGACATGATTCTTCCCAGAGAGGTGATGATTCCCATAAAAGAAAATCTCATGATGACAAGGGGAAAAGTCACATCGTTGAAGATCCAAGTAAACTGGCAAAGCTTAGCGAAAGGCCGGAGTCTGCAATTTCTGAAAAACCAGCTACTCCCATCTCTCTGGAAATCCCTTCCAGCTCTCCTGCCCTTCAAAGAGATGATATTCAAACGATCATCAGTAGGCCTTCCTATCAAGTTGGACAGAGTCCGGCTACTCTTTAAAGCCGGTTTCTGCACTGGTGCTTAAAAGGAGTGCGTTTTGATCTTGATTTGGTCCCAATCGACAAGCAAGTTATGTTGCGTAATCTTGGTGCCTTCAAACTCGATATTGAGAGAATGTCTGGTTGGCAAAAACTTGTTGACGAGCTTCAAAGAGTAAACCGCGCAAACCTCGAAGCCATGCTGACTATGGAAAATGATAAATCCGAGTGGCAGAAAACTGTCGACCAGCATGATGCAGAGATGAAGAGCATCGCCACTTACAATGAGAAGCTTGAAGCGAAAGTTAAAAAACCAAAGAAGAGCTTGCCACTTCTTCCACTTCCTATACTCAAAAGGAAGAAGTGCTTCAAAAACAGGTGAGAGAAGCTCATGCCGGACAAAGAGACGCTGAAGCTAAATTCGAAGCACAACATAAAATTATAGAAAGCTACCAAACTGACGTTGCTCAGTTGCGTGAAAAAACCAGCTCCTAGAACTTGGAAATTGAAATGTTAAAAGCTCAACTTTCTGAAGTTGAAAAAGAGCGTGATGAAGCTATCGCCGGCAAAGCAGAAGCCGAAGAATCTCATGAAGCGACCACGGCCAACATTAGCTCTATCTTATTCGAGTTTTACATACATAGTGATTTGGGGCGCGGTAGCCTTTCGTTTTTCGGTCTGAAGTACGAAATCACTTTGGCCGAAGTGTGGGAGGCTGCAATTGATATGCTTGGAGGCGCTGGCTATGCTGAAGCAGATCTTGAGGCACACTATCTGGATGATGATGCCCGTGCCGCCCTTGCCAAGGGGAAGGAGCAACTTGCTAAACAGCGAGCCAGAACGGCAGAAGGAGAACCTTTAGGGAAGCCACATTCGACCGACCCGACTCTTCCTTCGGTTTCGGCCGACATCGATATCATTCGCTCCAGTTCCCATTCCTCGCCTCCTGCCAAAGCTGACATTGAAATTATAACTGCTCATACTGGAGATGAGGCTCAAGAAAGCGGTGAAGCACAAGGCTTTGAAGTTGATGTTATGAAGCCCACTTCTCCAGCTAACTTCAACGTTGATTTAGCTCAAGTGGATTGCTTGTTCACTTCACATGAACTTGACGAACTTTTTGATTATTACTTAAGTCTTGACACACCACTATCTCCTCTCTTTGCGAGGAATAATGACTTTAACTTTTCTTCTTCTGTAGTGAAAACGCCAAGTGCCAAGCAGATTTCTCCTCTTCTAGCTGTTCCACCTCCGTCTCTTCAAATTACTCCTCCTTCTACTTCTCAACTAGGGTCGCAAGAAGAATTGATAGAAGCTCTTCAAGGCTTGGATGACCCAGCTGCTTCGCAAGAGCAGAAGGTTAAGGAACTTGAAGAAGGTGAAAAGACTCCGGAGCCATTTCATGATGACACAAAACTATCTGCACTTATCGCTCCGGGCAGCGAGTCTTCTTCAAGGAAGAAGGGGAGCTGAAATTTCAAAGAGGAGAAGGAAAAGCACTTCTACTGGCGAAGAGAAGGTGGAAGTAGACCTAGCTGTAACTCTATCTCCTTCTTCCCCGACTCGACAGGGTCGACTCCCAAAGATAACCATTAGGCCAGGCGAGGGCTCTAAAGGTGGCAGGAAGAAGAAATAATGAGTCTCGTTCTGCCTTTCTTGTTTTCCTTTTTGCTTGTACATAAAGGCTTGTATCGACCGGAATTTGTGCGGGCACTGGTCCCCGCTCTTTTAAAACCTGCACATGTATAAAAAAAATTATAGTATGGAATGAAATGATTCTTTTTACTTGTACAATCTTTGACTATATTTGTGAATGCATTTATTCCTTATTTTCGCACAAGTTTCTTCACTGTGATATTGCAATAAGTTCGTAGTATATTGCTTGAGCGTTGCTTTTATTAATGTAGCTTTATTGTATTGTATTGCCTCCATACCATGGCTTATTGCAATTCCTTTTATTTGGTAAAACTTTGGAGAAAAGTTCTTCGGCTTTGAGAAGACTTGTACTCTTAAGTTGGAGAACAATTCTTCTGTTTCGAGAGGACTTGTACTCTTAAGTTGGAGAACAATTCTTCTGTTTCGAGAAGACTTGTACTCTTAAGTTGGAGAACAATTCTTCTTTTTTGAAGAGGCTTGCACTCTTTCTTTAGAGAATAATTTTTCCATTTTGAGGAAATGTTATTCTGCTTTAGTAGAGTGTGCCTTGTATTGGAGAATTCTTCTCTCTCTTTTGTTCGGAAATATTACACTTCACTTTCGGAGATAGTCACTTTTATTTTTTGATAAGTGTACTCTCCTACGCGGTGAAGCTAGTTTCCAAAAAGAGATTTGGATTGGCACTACAACTTCTGTGGAAGAATATTTTCAAGAAGGGAAAATTGATCTTCCTTTGATAGCTGCAGTGTGCCTCCGAAGAGGGTTTTCTTCTTTTTTTATTCTTGTTGTGCCTCGTTGGAGGGTTTTTTTTGTTTCGTTCACTTGAAAGTGCTTTCTTGGGACCTGACTCCGAAGAGGTCTTGTGCCTCCAAAGAGGTCTTGTGCCCCCGAAGAGTTCTTGTGCCTCCGAAGTGGTCTTGTGGTGCCTCGGAAGAGGTCTTC
This sequence comes from Allium cepa, assembly GCA_030765085.1. Taxonomy (NCBI): domain Eukaryota; kingdom Viridiplantae; phylum Streptophyta; class Magnoliopsida; order Asparagales; family Amaryllidaceae; genus Allium; species Allium cepa. The sequence goes on along the minus strand of CM060945.1, from coordinate 599,548,627 downwards.
TGCCTCTGAAGAGGGCAGGTGTGTGCCTTTGGTGAAGGCGAGTGCCTCTGAAGAGGTCTTGTGGTGCCTTGGGAGAGGTCTTGTGCCTCCGATGAGGTATTGTGCCTCCGAAGAGGTCTTGTGCCTCCGAAGAGGCCTTTATTTGATTGTCTGGAAGTTACTCTCTCATGGTTGAATGGATTCACAGGGCAGACGCAAGTTACTTAATTAGATGTTCATTTGCACAAACGATCGCAACTAGTTAACAAGGGCCCTCGGTGATTCCAACAATCTTTTTTGGTTGAGTAGAGAACTTTCTTTTTTCGGCGTGCCACGTTAGAGGTCTTTATCCTCCGAAGAGTTGTGCCTCCGAAGAGGTCTTTGCCTCCGAAGTGGTCTTTATCCTCCGAAGAGTTGTGCCTCCGAAGAGGGCTTTTGCCTCCGAAGAGGTCTTTTGCCTCCGAAGAGGTCAGAGTTGTGCCTCGGAAGAGGGCTTGTGCCTCCGAAGAGGTCTTTTGCCTCCGAAGAGGTCTTTATCCTCCGAAGAGTTGTGCCTCCAAAGAGGGCTTGTGCCTCCAAAGAGGTCTTTTGCCTCCGAAGAGGTCTTTATCCTCTGAAGAGTTGTGCCTCTGAAGAGGGCTTGTGCCTCCGAAGAGGTCTTTTGGGGTTCTTGGCTTGCCATGAAGGTTGTGTCTCACAGTTACGTGGATCCACGGGGCGGAGCACGCTGTGCAACCGGATGTTCGTTTGCACAAACGATCGCAATTAGCTAGCAAGGGCCTGGTGCCTTCGCTTTGGGAAGGTGCCTCTCTGGTGGTTCCACCAACCTTTTTATTGAGAGGCAGGATGCCTTTTTGGTTGTTTTCTATCTGCTCGCCCATGTCTGTTCGTCATTTGCTCATTAGCGATTCCCTGTTATCATTTTCAAAGCACGTGTTCCTTTCTTTTGCAAATAGTTTGTCTTATCCAAAGAAATGTACTTCATTGTTAAGCGAGTCTGACGGAATCACTAACTGTTTGCATGAAGCACTCCTTATATAGGATTTGGAATCTGTAATTTTTGTGGCTTGACGTTTGTTTATTGAGTGATTTCAGGGATCGCTTGGCCTTGTTATGGGTAAGCCTTGTTTTAAGGGCCTGCAATGTTAAATCGACATTTTAGTAATACTTTTAAAGTATTTACACATCGAGACAAAACTGGCATTTTATAATAGTAGAGAACACAAGATTTATAGTGGTTCGGCAAAGAACTGGGCCTACATCCACTTTATAGTTCTTATAATTCATTCATACTACTTTTACAATGGTTTGCAATACAAGAATCGTACATCCATAATCATTTTACAAATTTAAGCAAAGCTTTTAGGAAAAATACGGATGCAAGTGATTGCTATTCCAAGCTCTTGGAATTGGATATTCTTTCGACAGTTGTCCGCTTGAAAGTGCCATCAAGAAGTTTTTTTGCCTATGACATACGGCCCTTCCCAGTTTGGCGCAAACACTTCTGCTGCTGTCATGATCCTTTTCAAGACTAGATCCCCAATCTCAAAGTTGCGTTGGCGAACTTTGGAATTGAAGTGCTTGGTAATTCTTTGGTGATGAGCTGCAATTCTGAGCTGAGCCTCTTCCCTTCTTTCATCGAGGAAGTCTAATGCTTCACGTTGCAACTCTTCGTTTTCGGTTCGGTTGAAATGAATCCTTCTATGTGAAGGGACTTCTATTTCCACCGGAATCGTTGCTTCGGATCCATATGCTAATGAGAATGGAGTGTGCCCAGTCACAGTTTTATGGGTAGTTATGTATGCCCATAGTGCTAGTCGCAGCTTATCGACCCAACTACCTTTTGCTTTTTCCAACTGTTTTTTGATGGTTGACTTGATAATTTTGTTTACTGCTTCCACTTGCCCGTTTGCCTGCGGATGAGCCACTGCTGTAAAGCTTTTTTGGATCTTGAATCGCTTGCAAATATCCTGAAACTGGTCACTTTCGAATTGGATACCATTGTCTGTGATAATCTTTTCAGGCACACCATACCTGCAAATGATATTCTTAGTCACAAAGTTTATCTTCTTTTTAGAGGTAATAGTAGCTAATGGTTCAGATTCAACCCATTTAGTAAAATAATCAATAGCAACAATGGCATATCTGATTCCGGACATGGCAGTTGGCAAAGGCCCAATGAGATCTATTCCCCAAATAGCAAATGGCCATGGACTGACCATCTGCGTTAGCTCGGGGGAAGTTGCACTTGGGATTTTTGCAAATCTCTAGCATCGGTTGCACTTTCGGGCGTAGCTAGCAGCATCACGATTAATGTCTGGCCAAAAATACCCATAGCGGAGTATTTTCTTTGCTGGAGTTTGACCACCTGAATGATCCCCACACTCTCCTCCGTGCACTTCGGCTAAAATTTTCTTAGCCTCTTCCTTGGTTACACATCGGAGTAATGGCATTGAGAATCCCCGTCTGTACAATCGATCGTCTTGAATTACATACCTTGAGGCTTTCCTTAACAGCTTCTGACGCTCCTTTGAGTTTTCTGGAAGGGAGCCGTTAAGTAGATATTCCTTGATTGGAGTCATCCATGACTCCTGCTCTTGAGAAATAGTCTTGGTCCAGTCAATCTCCATTTCATCAGTACTTGGGGCTGACAAGACTTCTACAGGAACCAATCCCAGTAATTGAGCCTCGCCAGATCTTGAATACTTTGCGAGAGAATCCGTCTTCATGTTCTCTTCCAGGGATATATGACTTATCGTGTAATGATGGAAATCATCAAGAAGTTCCCAGGCCTTTTACAAGCAAGCGGGCAAATTTCCTCCTTTAGTTTGAAACTCTTTCTTGACTCGACATACAATAAGTTGGGAATCACTGAAGATCTGCAACACTCTGATATTCAGTTCTTTAGCGATCTTCAAGCCGACAATAAGAGCTTCATATTCTGTTCGTTATTTATCGAAGGAAATTCCAATCTCAATGCGTAGCACAATGATCGCCCTACGGGGGTTTCAAGCACAACCCCGGCTCCAGAATAATAGTCGTTTCTTGCGCCATCAACATATAATTTCCATCGGGTCGGGATGTCATCAGTAACTTCTTCCTCGCCGTCACCTTTATCTCTGTATTCTGCAATGAAATCTACTAAAGCTTGTCCATTGATTGCTCTTCGAAGGTGGTAAGTGATATCATATTGGCTGATTTCAATATTCCACTTCAGAAGACGACCCGAAGTCTCAGGACGAAATAGGACTTGCTTTAGAGGATGGTCAGTGAGCACTTCGATAGGATGAGCTTGAAAATATGGCCTCAACTTTCTGGAAGCTATCAGTCGGCAATAGGAGAGCTTTTCTAGCTTTGAATAATTCATCTCTACCCCAGTAAATCTCTTGCTGATGTAGTAGACCAGACGCTGAATTTTTGCATCTTCCCGTACTAATGCTGCACTGAGAGCATGAGACGAAACTGCTAAATATATGAAAAGTTCTTCACCGCTGCTAGGCTAAGAAAGTATTGGAGGCGCTTCCATATGATGAATTAGTTCATCGAAAGCTTTCTGACATTCCGGAGTCCATTCAAAATTTTTCCATCCTTTCTTTATAGCGTCGAAGAATGGAATTCATTTATCCGTGGCCTTAGAAATAAACCGACTCAAAGCAGCAACTTTCCCATTGAGGCTCTGCAATTCCTTCTTTTTCCTAGTCGATTTGACTTCTCTCAAAACAGTAATTTGACAAGGATTAGCTTCAATGCACCTAGCACTCACAATGAAACCCAAAAATTCCCGGACTCTACCCCGAATGAACATTTCAAAGGATTAAGCTTTATTCCATACTTTCGAAGGACTGCGAACATTTCTGCCAAGTGATCCATATGGTCCACTGCTTTTTTTGATTTCACCAACATATCATCAACGTAAACTTCCATAGTTTTTCCAATCTATGGCTTGAACATAGCATTAACAAGTCTTTGGTAAGTTGCCCCTGCATTCTTCAGTCCAATGGGCATAACTCTATAGCAGTAAAGACAGACATCGACGATGAAGCTCGTGTCCTCCTGATCTGGCTCATGCATCATGATTTGGTTATATCCGGAGTAAGCATCCATGAAAGACAACAATTCATGCCCAGCTGTTCCATCCATTAACTGATCGATCTTGGGTAACGGGAAGCAGTCTTTGAGGCAGGCTTTGTTTAAATCTGAAAAATCGATGCATACTCTCCACTTTCCATTCTCTTTTTTAAATAGCACCGGATTAGAAAACCAATTTGGATAAGTGGACTCTCTGATGAAACCAATCTCCATGAGCCGATCTACGTATTCTTTCAATGCTGCTGACCTTTCTGGACCTTGGGTTCTTCTTTTCTGCTTCACAGGTGTGAATTTCGGATCGATATTCAGAGTGTGTACCGTGATTTCTGGAGATATTCCACACATATCGGCATGACTCCAAGCGAATACATCCAGATTTGCTTTCAGAAATGATATCAAAATATTCTAAAACTCCACACTAAGTTGCGAACCCACATTTAGGACCTTGTTTGGATCTTTCGGATCAACAGGTACTGGCACCGTTACTTCACTGGCACCACTCTATTCTCCCCCGTACTGGCTTTTCTAGGATCCATTTCTTTTTATGCTCCACTATGCTCGCCAGTGCAGGGTCCACCCTGTAATTGCTACAAGATTGGTTCTTTGATGCGGAGTGGAGCTGCCGCATCCTTTCCCATCTCTCTCTTCCTTGCTTCCCGCAACTCTATCAGATTACATTCTCGCCCAACATACTGATCCACTTTAATAACACCAATGCCATTATCCATGGGGAATTTGATAGTGAGGCACCACGGGGCGAGAATTGCCTTGAATGCTGCAAGAGTTGGCCGGCCTAGGAAGGCATTGTAAGCAGAAAATCCATCAACAATCATGAAAGTCTGCTTTCGAACCACCTTTTTCTGCCCCTCTCCAAGTTCAACAAATAAGTCAATAGTCCCAATTGGCTGCTTTGGTTCCCCAGTGAACCCAGCAATCTTCTGCGATTAAGCCTGAACATCAGCCATAGGAATCTTCATTTGATCGAATGTCTTTTTGAAGAGGATATTGCAAGAGACGCCGCAATCAACAAGCACCCTTCTTACAATAGCAGGCTCGATGCCTACGAAGATGACCAAGGGATCCATGGTGGGAGCTTCAACACCATAGAATCTGTGGCCCTGAACACAATATCATCATTAAAAGTTCTTTGCTGCTTCAAAGGTGCAGCATCTTCCAACAAGAAACATTCTCTTCTGCTGGGGTGTATTTCAAAGCACGAGCATATCTTTCCATCTCGCCCCAGCTTCTGCCTACCGGGTGAGGACCTCCCTTGATTACATTAATAACAGGTCTTTCTGATTCATGCACGGTAGTCCTCTCACTCGAGCCAAATGGATGAGCAGGACGTTGCTGGCCCTCAATAGATGAAGTTGGGTTGTTCCTATTTCTCTTAACATACTGCTGCAGCTTGTTCTCTCTCAGCAGTTCTTCAATCAAACTTTTCAAATGGCGACATTCGTTAGTATCATGACCGGGTTGATTATGAAACCGACAAAATCTCCCGCTTTAAACAGCCTTTTTCCCAACTCTCAACTCAGGTGGTTTAGGATATTCCACGGCATCTTTAGTAGAGAAAAATATATTCTCCGGAGTATCAGTTAATGGGTGAAATCTGAAGGTTTTAAGTAGCGAGGTTTCTTCACATCCTTTTGATTCTTCCCACCGTTATTCTCCCTCTTCTAACTTCCGGATTCCTTTTTGGTAGGAGCAGCAGTGTTATTCTTCACCTCTGTCAATGCCACTTTCGTCGGTTCATGAAGACCCTCCAAGCGCATGAACTCGTCGGCTTTCTTGTAGAATTTCTCAAGCGAGTTTGGTTCCTTCATCTTCAACCATTTCCCAAACTCACTCGATTTGTCGATAGCCCTCATTAAGTAGGTCAAGACCATTCGTGGCTCTGCATTGTCCACTTCAGCCAAGGCTATGTTGAAGCGGTTTAAGAAATATCTAATAGATTCTCCGGGATTCTGTTCCAAGCTGGACAGTGACATAATATCCTTCACCTTTGAAGCATACAACCTGAATTGTTCTTTAAACTTCCGAGTTAAATCGAAAAACTGGTCTACAGATCGGACCGGTAGCTTTGTAAACCAGAGTAGAGCCACTCCTTCCAAGTATACCGGAAAGTACCGGCATTTGATCTCATCCGATGCTCTAGCACCAGTCATGTGCCAGTCATACTTATATAGGAATTGGTTAGGGTCGCTGGTTCCCTTATAAGCCAGAATGGTGGGAGGAACAAACTTCCTTGGGAACTCCGCCTTTAGAATCCTTTCGGTGAACGGAGTTTTGCTTGGAGCAAACCCCCACTCTTTTTCATCTTCTTCTCTTTGCATACTTTCTTTCATAATCTGTCGAACCAAACCCGAAAGGTATTCCTCATCGTTTAAAGGCTCTGCGGGACAGACTTCAGCCATTTTCTCGGAAGTTTGCCTGGACAAACGTTCGTGAGGAGTTGGCTGTGGCCTTGATCCTCTAGCCTGAGGAGGTGCCTCTTCAACGGGGCTGGCTACCTTTTGAGGAATATTTCTCTCTTCGGGATTATGAACATGATCAACAAAGTTTTCTTCATTATTCAACGGTTGACGGTTAGGTCCGAGCAAAGCATTCAACCTATCAAGCATTAAAGTGGTCTGGGCTTCCATTTGCTGATATAGCCCAGACACTGCAACATCCAACTCTGCCTGTGTAATTCCAGCACTTGGAACTGCTTGACTTGATGAAGGAGAAGTGGCAGTATTTTCACGAGCATCACCGGGTCTAGTAGATCCGTGCTTTCTTCCAGGAGCCATGATCTCTGATAGGCTTCTGGTTTTGAGAGAGATTCTTTCAACAAACTTTTGCGAAGCAAGATGAAAACACCCTGAGTTCGATGTTCTCAGTGAAAGCACCAAAAATGTTAACGCTAAAATTGAACGCTAACACCTCGGTGTAAGTATAGATAAAGTGAAAGCACCACCCGTCAATACGAGAATTAGAAGTAAGTAGGAAAGTCAAAAAAACATTAAAGAGACAACGTTTTATAGTGGTTCAGCTTCAAGTTAAGCCTACGTCCACTTTAATCTCCTTTATTGCTGATTCGATTACAACTTATGCAACAATCTTCGATTACAACACCACCTAAACAAATAACTAGAACTCCGATGTAGGATAATTCTTCAAATTCATGTTGAATGTATTAGATCTCTTCTTGAAGTTCGTTGAAGTGTCTTTCGTGTTCGAAGTGTCGGATGAGTCGAGAAATCAGCAGAGTATAGGCGTTCCAGAAATGAGCCAAAGTCCTCTCTCAATTGGAGTAGGTGGAGTATTTATAGTGGAAATCCGGGCTAAGTCGTAGGTCGCGAACGACCTAAGGGTAGGTCGTAGGTCGCTAGCGACCTACGGGATACGAGCTACGGCTTATCCTTGTTGCATTTGGTCAATCTGAGCGGGTTAGTAGGTCGCAGCGACTTAGGGAGATGCGGCATAGGAAGTTACGGCATAAGGAATTGTCTTGGTTTATTTAGGTCGTTAGGTCGCTAGGTTGTTAATGTGTCGAACCTTTGGAGTCTTTTAGGTCGTTAAGCTGTTGTGTCTTTTTCTTGCAATGTACTATTAGGTCATCGTATACTTAGGTCGCTTACCATATTAGATCGTTAGGTCGCTTTCCATATTAGGTCGTTAGGTCGCTTACCATATTAGGTCGTTAGGTCGTGAAATAGAACGATATTAAAATCTGGTTTATTAATATAAAAGCTTTTGAATTAACTTTTGTTTTAAATTTTGAGGATGAAATTCTTTTAAGGGGGGAGGAATGTAACGACTCGGAATTTTGGCAATATTATTTTAATAAGAATTTAATCTAATTAAATAAAATACAAGCTTTATTTTATAAAAAAATAAGATTTTTGGGCATTTTCCAGTTATATATGTGTCTGTGAAGGAAATTTTGATTTGAAAATTTAAAATAGATTCTTTAAAAAATATTTATAATAAAATTTGTCTTATTCAGTTAAAATTAAAAGGTTCTATATTATTAACATTTGATATAATACATATATGAATATAAATAAAGTCTATAATAATAATTTTTAAAATAAACAATTCTATCAATATTAATATAAATATAAGATATAATTATAAAATATAAAATATGAGTTCAAATATATGTTTTAAATCAAAGGTTTGAAAGTTAAATTTACAAACAGAAAATTAAACTAAGAAGTTATGCTAATAATAACTATAATAATTTGACATAAACATATTGGATAAGTTTAGAAAGGACGTTACTGTGCAATACATGTTTGTGCAATGCAAAAGAAGGCAAATTATTCACATAATATGCAAAATATCTTTGTATAGAGAAGAAGAAAAAAATATAAATATTAGCAAATCACTATTAGATGTAAACATATAGGAAGACATTTACATTTAATGCTTTCATCTCAGCACAAAAATATGTTCAGCCGAAATATGCAAGTATCACTTCAAATTTACAGTAATTAAACACAAAATATGATCAAAACAAGTTGAAGCTATACCAGTTGCAGCCTACCACTGTTCAAAGCTATTTCTATATATATCATCTTATTTTAGTTCATTCCATAACTTAACAAACCTGAGAAGCAAACCTGAGAAAAGAATAAAAATAAACATCATATTTACAAACTCAACTTCATTCAACAAGGCAAAATAGATTTATAGGGACAATCAAACTCCAGCTTTCCAAGAACTGTTCTTTGCTCAAAATAATTTAAGTGAGTAAACATACTGTTTTCAAAATTTAAACTTATGTATTTGATTTTTGAATGATATGTGCTTGCTGCATAGTTTAAACAAACAACTCTATGTATTTTCTGTTTGCACTGGGAATTTGTAAATGGTTTGTTATTCCATATATGAAAAGTAGAGAAAGATTAATACTTCTTCATATAAAACATTTTAAACTTAGGATTTTTAAACAAAATAGGTTTTTTAATCTTCAATCATAGTTCTGAACATTGTTTTGAAGCTTTACAATATATCATGGACTATGGACATTCAATTTCATAGTAAAAAGGAATTTTACGATTTATTTGAATATTTTAATTCGTTGATTTGATTATATAACTTGAATAAACATTCAAAAGTAGGATTTTTAAAACAAGAATGATGATTTTTAGATAAGTATACAAGGTGCAGTTCATAAATGAACCAAAAATGCTTTTTTGTAAATTTCTAATTGTTCAACAAATTTTAGATGTTGAAATTTATTGTGAAGCTAGCTTGATGATTTTCGAATGTAGGAAAAATGTTTAAAAAATTATCTATTGCATAAATTGTTGGGTAGAGATGAGTTTATGGCTTTGGATCGAATTTTGCAGTGCTCTGTAAACTTGCTGATTTTGTCACCTCGGGTCGACCAAGTTACACGCGCTTTTGGGAGTTGGTAGAGGAGGATATGGCCGAGGTATGGGCGGAGTGGCATCATCACAGGTGGTCGGCGTTGGTGGTCGTGGCATTTTCCTTTTGGGTGTGTTCGAGTTGTAGTTCGAACGACTCGGTGTTTTTCCATTCTAAGTTTGTCGCGATGAATCATGTTTTTCCTTTGGTTGTGGTGTTGTTTTATGACTTGCCGAAGGAGACGTGGTTCGACGAAGTGACGGCAAAGTCCGTGCACGTGCACAGCAGTGATGGCTGTCAGCGTCTTCGTGTGATGATTGTCTCGAGTTATTACTCAAGAAAATGGAGAGGTTGCTTCAGGACGAACCCTAGTACGTGAGTGTGTTTGTGTAACTGCAGTTTTTAACTTAGCTAAAAAAAGAATAAGAAGAAGAAGAAGAAATGTATGAGGAAGAGAGGGGGACTCGGGAAAGGGTAAGGGAAAACCCGAGTTTTACTCGAGTAAATTCATTGATTACTTCGGGTTCCATTTTCTAGGGGTTAGCCTAATAAAACCTTAAGTCATTTTGTAAAACAAAGATTGGTATTAATAAAATTAATGATGTTGGCAAGTTTTAAGTTAAGAATTGATTTAAAATTATTAAGAGAGATTTGTAAAGTTAAGACAAATAATTAATTTAAGTTGAAAGTCAATTAAGAATGTAAATTAATTTATAATTGTAATTATATAAGTAATTTAAGGTTAAAAAAATTTATAATTAAAGATTGATATTAATAATTTTGTGTTAAATCAATTTGAACTTAAGAATTTTAATTAACTACTTAAAGTTAATTAATAAATAAATATAGTAGCTGGCTAATTGAGTAATTAATTAAGGATTAACGATTAATTAATTGGTAATTAATGATTTGTTAAGTAATTAGTGATTAATAAATGGGTAAGTAAGTTTTGTTAATTAATAATTAAGGTTATTAAATAATAATTAAGAAATAATTAATTAAGTGAATAATTAAGTAGTAAGTAAGAAATTTAATAAGTTGATTAATTAATGATTAAATAAGAAGGATAAAATGGTTAATTCTTAAGTAATTAATTAAGTTAATTAAACTAAATTTGATATGAATTAATAATTCTTGTCTGACAGATTATGATATCTATGGGGTGATTTTCTGTGATACTCAGTGATATGCATTGATATATCTGTGATGACTTTATATGATTTATCTGTGATAACTGTTATGTGAACTCAAATTATTGAATTAGATTGTTTAAACTTTTAAACAACTTTGCTTTTAAAATGAGGATTGGATTTCGATGAGACCGGGATCGGGTATCAATTCGATTACCCGAAAACCACATCGATCCAAATTAAATGTTAGGTCGTGACATCTCAAGTGAAGGACGAGATGATGTTTCAGAATGCAAGGGTTATTGTCGTTAAATCTGAGGGTGATTCCAAAACGAGTGTAACGAGATAATGCCTTCGGTTTCGTTCGAACCTGGAACAAACTTGTATGGATTGAATGCTTTCAGCACATCTTTAGTCGGACGATGAGCATTCTAAGAGATATGTTCTATAAAGGTAATCGCAGCCTCAAGCCTCATCAACCGGGAATGGCTAAAACAGGGGAGATGCAACAAGGTTAGGTGGGTAGCACCTAAGCAGGACGAGATATACCCCTATCTAGACGTCCCTTTATTTCGACTGTGTGGGAAGTTGTTGGCCACAACTACGGGGTTACCATGTTCAAGACTGTTCAGTAAGCAACGGTTCCGGCCTTATGTTGTAGAGGGTCGGGAGTGATCCTCGGTACGGTGATCTAGGCCCCGTACTGTGACGGGCGGTACCCATGCAATTGATGGAATCCCATTTTCCCTATGAGACCCTACGGTTTTGATTTGTATTACCCACTTTTGTGGCTAGTAGCTGGAATTTAATGAATGTAACAATTTCGGCTATTTTCTATTTACTTTAAAACCCTAGACACTATTATAATATCACTAGATTTCCTATAAAATGTTTTTGTTAGCGTATGGTAAAATCTTACCCGTATTTATGTGTTGGAAGTCTTACGTGATACCTTTATTTTCAAATGGTTTTCAAAGTTAAACAACTTTAACATGTTTACTCACACCAGACCCATGTCTGACCCGGAGTTTATATTTTGTTTTTCATAGACTCTTGGGCACTCAAATTTCTATGAGTATCCATGTGATAGGTTTTGGGATTGTTGAGTTCTGGAGGAGCTTGGAGTAGAAGCCCAGACGTATTTATGTGTCTATTTAGTTCCACTGTGTAGTTGATGTATGTTGTATTTTGGATGTATATAGTAACAGATATGTATATGAATGTTTTGTTGTTTAATGTTGTGAATCTCTGATATATGTAAAACTATGTAATAGTTATGTTGATGTATTATATTTTATTCCATTTCGCTGTGAGATTCTGATGTTGTTATTCTTTCTTTCTATCTTTTCTATTTCTATCCCTATCTCTTCTTATCGATGATACATCTTTCCGTGGTTAGAAAGACGGGACGTCACAATATATGTATGTATGTATGTATGTATATACTATTATATATAACGTAACATCCAAGTGATAAAACTTATCTATTTAAGTAACCGATCCAATAATTTAAATTTAACTATTTAAACTAAACTAGGTAATCCGATTGTGTGAGAAGATCTCACCTTTGCTTTTATTTGCGATCCACTTCAACCCCTCCTTGGTTCATGAGTTTTTTGACCTTGTATAAACATTATACAGTTGATTAATATTTGAACAATTGTACAAATATATTTCCAATTAATAAATTTTATTTTATCTAATAATTTTATTTCAAACTAATTTTCTTTTGATAAAATATTTTTTAGCGACTAAAATAATTAAATAAGTTTATTAGCCAAATTTATCTCCATAATACATTATTTAAAATTAAATAGTAGATTTATTGAGTATAAGTATATTTATTTTATTTTAGTTCCTTTGAACCGCATATACAAAAATATCCTATATACATTTAAAAATCTAATTTTTTGTATAAACCCCACAATATTATAAAATTCCTATGTTTTCCAAAAATCTTATATATATACATTAAATTTTAATGAATTAAGAATTCGTTTTGAATGTACATATTAATTTTAAAACAGAACTATTTTACCCAACTTACTATAACAAATTTTCCTTTCTATTTTTAAACTTTATATAAAAATTTCTTTTTCAATCTATGTATATATATATTAGTTAATAATAAAATAAGTAAATAAATAAAAATAGCTTATACCTTATTGGACGAAACCCTACTCGTTCACGAACGATCCTAGCCTCGACCTCGACAACTGCCTCCCTCCAACATCCCTAGATTGACACTTTCTCGACCAAGCTAGATCTCAAATCACCATACGAATGAGAAGCCACAAAGCTTATAAATTGATTCGTTCGATTTCATTCTCAATCGAGAGCAGACATCTTCTGTTTTTTTAGAATGCATGTTCGAATTGGAGGAGTCAAATGCCTGCTTATTGAAACGCGGAGGGATTTCAAAATGAAATGCAAATTAAATCGTTGCGGCATCAATGATTCTTCAATGCGATGATGGAAAGGACGAGTTGATGGAATTGGGTTTAGTTGAAATTGCAGAGAAAGATTGGATGTATATTTTTTTCTTCGTTCGATTCAATGGTAGAGAGGGAAGAATGAGAAAGAAATCTCGATTTAGGAGATGGATGAAAAAGAATTTTGCAAGGTACATGCGTTTCTAAGAAGAGGAAAGATTGGTTTGCTCGGCCATGATTTTTTTTCGAACGAATGATTTAGAAAGAAGGAAGGAAATTGATTTTATTTTTCTTCTCCATAGAAGTGGACATCTAGTACGTTATTGAGAAGGTAGGAGACACGTGTTAAAATTGGAAGGACGCGTGCTAAAATTTTTAATACATGTATGTAAGGGCTTGCAACAATTATTATTTATATTTAAATTTTAAATTCAAATTTAAATCGTCTCGGTTATCGCATCTCACAATCTCGATCTCCTATTGATGTGTGCCACCAGGTGTTCATAATGTTATATCCCTATTACAAAAACAATGGAAAAGATTTCGAGTCCTAATTCTATCGTATGGAGAAGATAGCTTTTTGGACCCAGCTATTATATTGGACTTCGCTATAGATTTTAGCGCGTTCATATATCGTATGACCTTATGACAACTCCAAACGCTACGAAATTTGAAATCCAACAATAATGCAATATTACGGATTCAATGGAACAGGTTTTGTCGAAATCCGAGACGGTGCTTCGGAAGGCTATTTTTAAACGTTAACTTAAACTATATATTTATAAAACTGAACAAACTACTTTTAAATTTAGTTTTAACACATCTGTTGTCTTTAGTATCACCATTATAAATTTTATAAGCCTTCATTTTTTTTAACAAGCCTCAAATTCCAAATTCTACAATTTTTCCAATTTCCAGTTATTAATTCAATTTTTAAATTATCCAATAAATAGCGATATTTGAAATTCGAGTTAGAAACTAATTTTTAAATATTTCAAATCAATTAAATATCCAATTTCAAATATCTAAAATTCTGGGTCGTATATGTATTAATATGTATATATATTAGTTTATATATATTGTTTATAAGTATGTATATATTTTATATTTTTTTCTTTTGCACCGTCGGATCTAGGTTTTTATTCTTCAAATACAATATATATAGTATATATTATGTGATAGTTTATATAGTATATATGTATGCATTCGTTGTTATACATAGAGTTGTCTGTAATGTTATATAAATGTGACGCCCCACCTCTATACCCACGCTAGCCAAGGACACTACGGGGTAATGTCGTCAACTAGCATGGAGAATAAGGCTGTTGAGGAGGGACCATCCGTGTAATGGCTTTGTGCGAGCACCGATATGTCAGATAAAATAATAACTTTTCATTTCATCTCTAGAGGAAATTCGACATACCGATACAAACACAAGACTACTACACAATGGTTATAATATCTTCGGAAACAAATATAAAAATAAGCATAACATAAATCAGTCACAGATAATTCATATCACATAGGCAGAAATAGATATGAATATTACACATAAAAGTGTACATCAGAGTAGTGGTGGAATAAGATCCACAATATCACAAAAGAATAGATACAGGTGTAAGACAAAAGGATAAGTATACATCAAGGAGTCCATATCTCAAATGTATACAACAAAAACTACTAATCTAAAGTAGTTAGCCAAATGTAAGATGATGGTCCGATAAGGAGTCAAGCAGATGCACCTGTAAAATCTCAGTTTGACCCGAGTATTATTTAAGAAGAAAATAATAAACGGATCAGTTTAGCTATAATTATCAGGTAAAATGAGATATAAGAAGTGATATAATAATAAAACGTATGATAACCAAAAATGTCATAATACGACAAGTATACATTAGAAAATCCACAAAAGTCATACATCATAGCATCAAAAAGAATGTCATGTTCTTTATTTAATTCACCAAGCCACAAAAAATGACATACATATCAATGCCAATTGTAAAAGTTGGTGAAACATCAATTCCAAAAATCTATAATTAGAAATCCAGAAATCACAAGAAAAGAATGGCCAATCCCTAGCGGGAGCATGAAAACCCACCAACGCGTGTATCACAAACAATTCGAAACATCGAATGCAGTACAAACGGTGAGTCAAATCAACTGAAAAGCCAAGACATCAATCTAGTACAAACGGTACCACAGATGAATCGAAATACAAAACAATTCAGAACATCGACGCAGTACAAACGGTACGTCCAATGAACCGAAAAGCTGAGACATCGATGTAGTGCAAACGGTACATCAGATGAATCGAGACACAAAACAATTCAGAACATCGACGTAGTACAAACAGTACGTCCAATGAATCGAAAAGACGAGACATCGATGTAGTAAAAACGATACAACAGATGAATCGAAACACAAAACAATACAGAACATCGATGCAGTACAAACGGTACATCTAATGAACCGAAAAGCCGAGACATCGATGTAGTACAAATGGTACATCAGATGAATCGAAACACATTAAAAGTACATGGGTCGCTAGCCAATAAAGAAATGAGACGAAGCTCAGTAAAATGAGGTACAGTCCTCCACGTGGACAAAGAGACATCGCACATTGCTAGTCTAAACCATAAAAGGATCATCATCGATCATCAAGAAGTGTCAATTACACTAAGCTTGTAAATATATGAGTTTAGCTTCATGTCCCATAACCACTAGCTTAACTTAAATATGTACGAGCAAATTGTAGATCTCCATTAGAAAATTTATCACAAGAGATTCAATCGAACAAGTCCAAGAATTAACAGACGAAGTAAACGCAAGTGTTTCATACCACTTGTTTTACTAAGTCGTTTAATTAAATTTCTCATACGAGTGAGGTAAAGGTTTGTATATACTAATAGACTGGAAAATGGTTGATGAATGAGTTTGATATTGAAAATAGAGTTGAAATCGTTGTGATGAAAGAGTTTTGATATTTACTACTAGTATTTAAACCTTTATATTTTTAAAGTGACAAATCATAGAAATGATTGTTGAAACAATCAATCATCAAAATTCACATTCGAAGACGTGAATAAAATCCAAACAAATCTATTAGCGAATCCATCGAAATGGATATTCCCAAAAATCCCGATATGAAAGAAGTCATGAAAGTCGATAAAAAATGATAATCAACAAATCGGATAATCATGAATCGATAAAATTGGAATTCTCAAGCAAATAGGCAAATAGAGCCTAGACAGCAGATTCAGACGTCTGAAATCTAAGATTCAGTCGTCTGAATCTGGAAAGTTAAATGTTTTCGAGAACATTATTCAGACGTCTGAACCATAGATCTCAGACGTCTGAAAATGGCATTTTAAGCCTATTTTCTTTCTGGTTGCATTCGAGCCAATTCAGGCGTTTGGAAGTTTGGATTCAGACATCTGAATACTGGGGAATAAAAATTCCCAGTATAATATTCAAACGTCTGGAAATACAAATTCAGACGTTTGAAAACTGAATTTCACGCATTTCCTGAACCTAGGCCAAAGATGGCCAAATGGTTATCGAGAGCGATCGGACGAGTAACGACGACTAAGGATTTATACCAAGCGACAACCCAGCCTTAATGCCTCTTCGATATGCCTCGAATACCAATGTCCAAATATCCATAATAGGATTTTCATTAAATTAGACCAAAACACCAAAATTTGGAATTTACACCAAATCAATCCAAACCAAAATCAAATGCACATGAATAAGTGTTAGGACTTCATACCTAACAATCCAAGATAGTTATAGACTTAGATGTGAGATAAAAATCTCACCTTTAAACCCAAATCAATGAAGGAGAAGCTTGTAAAACAAGCTAAAATCAATTCCTCTACAATAACAACTCAAGAAGCTTTAATCTAAGTTTAAAAGAAGAACATTTCCTAAGTTAGGTTTAGGAATTTCTGAAATTGAAAGGAGAATGAGTTGGAGAAGAAGAGAAGGCTTACCAAAGCTTCTTCTATGAATATGGAGCTAGAACTTGAATTTCCGAATGGAAACTAGGGCTTAGGATTTCCTAATTCATTACCTCTTCCCCCATTTTTGATGAAGCTTGAATGTATTAGGAAATTATAAAGGAATGAAGAGAAGAGGGCAAGAGCTAGGTTGATAAGTGGGTTAATGGGCTAAAACCCAACCCTAAGCCCGAAGTGAAAAGTAGCAAAATTAAACTAACTCCAAACATATCAAAGTTTAAACTCAAAAAGGTCGCGAACGGTATTTTGAATTCAATAGAAGTGGTCTCGAGTCCTAATTCGACTGTTTGCAAAAAGTAGCTTTCAGGACTAAAATCCAACGAATGATGCTATATTTAAATAAAATATTTAAATATACAATCGATAAATGTGTGGGTTTTTGCAGAATCCCCTCCTTAAAGAAATTGCGTCATCACCATACTTAAGAAGAAAATAAAGAGTAACAACCATAAAAACATATCAACACAAAAGAAAATTTGAAATAAGAAGTTCACCCAAAAGAGCACAAGTGAGTATGTTTCTCATAAGTCAAATAGGTGGAACTCCAGTTTCTTCAACAACACCGGGCTCAAGAATAAAGACCGAAATCCCAAAGGCATTTTCGTAGTTTGAAAGACGTGGGAAACGTCATGAATAGCAGAAAAATCGAGCCGGTTCAACGACGTAGTTCAATAACGGTACGACCGAGGAACTAGAAACTCGAATAATTTGGAACAGCGGCGTAGTACAATAACGGTACGCCAGATGAACCAAAGTTCAAATAGTTCGAACACTGACGCAGTACAATGGTACGTCAAATGAACCGACAAGTCGGGACATCGATGTAGTACAATAACGGTACATCCGATGAACTGACACTCAAATAATTCGAAACATCAACGCAGTACAAACGGTACGTCAAATGAACCGACAAGCCGAGACATCGGTGTAGTACAATAACAGTACATCCGATGAACCGAAAATCATAAAAGAACATCGGACGCTAGTCCATAAAAGAAATGAGTTGAAGCTTAATAAAACGAGGTACATCGAAACATCCGTTGAACTTGGTAAAAAGGTCATTCCATACGGACATCATCAAAAAAACAACCACTTGTTGCTTATGACTAAGGGCATTGGCAACACGGTTTCCCCTTTTGAGAATATATAAAGAATATCAAGATCACAAGATGCAAGGAACTCGAGTCAACATTGTTGACACAAATTAAATTCCTTATGAGAAAATAAGTACTTCTAAGATTTATGATCGGTATAGGGAACAAATATCTCTCCCAAGAGATAATGATGCCAAATTCGAAGGGCGAACACAATAGCCGCGAGCTCTAAATCATGAGTGGCATATCTAGTCTCGGTTGGCTTCAATTGCCTAGAACCATAAGCGATAACACTTTCTCTTTGCATAAGAACGGCTCCCAAACCAACATGACTAGCGTCGTTATAAACAATAAAGTCTTGGTTTCCTTCGAGAATCACAAGAATAAAAGTATCGGAAAAAATATCTTTTAAATAATCTTCTTTCCCGAAAAGCCAAAACTTTTAAAATCACAATTATCTTTATGTAATTAACCTTTCTAAAAAATTTACATTTTTACAAGTCAGTATATTGTGTCAAATTGTCTCATTAAAGCGTTTAGGAAATTCCTATCGAAAACATTGATCAAGCATATCGACTAGAATTCTTAAAGCACTCAATGGGCAATACAATAAAAAAATAATCTTCTATAGGATAACGATATCTCTTAAAAACTTTACAAATATTCTTTTTTCGTTTCAAGAACAAAAATCCAATCATACTTATAAATAAATCTTATGAAAATAGATTTGAAAGATTTTAAATTGTTGTTTTCATCCAAAATCAATAAATACAAAAATGGAGTCATTGGGATATTCGTAGAATACCCGATTCATAAAATGGATGAAATAAGCTAGACAAACAGAATGACATAATAATTCATTCATAAGAATCATAACGAGTGCGGAATGCGCTAAGTGGAATGCTAACTTCCGCAACTCGTAGCAAATGAAAACCGATGGCTAGGTCAAGCTGAAAAGTCCTTAACACAACTCAAAGGATTGCTTAGGTGATAATCCTAAAACAAGCTCAAAAATACCGAAAAATTTATAAACTACCCGAATGAGAGAAATAACATTTCCTCAACATGTGGGCTTAAAGAATAAAATGACGCCATCAAATTGGATTCGAAATTGCAAAGAAAAATAGAAATCTGCTTAACGGATTAAGAATGTCGAAAATGAATAGTCCATTCGGGACATAGGATATGGCTTCATAATGATTAAGCCAATATTTTTAAAAAAAAATATTAGTTCCGAAGCCTAAGTAACGCATAACATGCAAATCGGCTCGGAAAGAGAAAATTACATAAAATAATCTCGACATCAAAACAAAGCAAATTTAGTGTTGCGAACCACCAACCGGATTCACAATTCTCAAAGAAGTCATCAAGCCTAAAATATTTTAAAGAAAAAGAATCAACAAGTTCTTTTGATATAAAAATAATGAGATGAACCCATATCAAAAAGAACTCAAATAAGAAGATCACGAAATGAAACAATGTCATCAAGGATTGAATAAAAAGTACCTTGATCAAGAGAAGTGTCACTACGCGTTTGCACAACATTAAGCCTTCCCTCCCTCTTGCACGGATGTTTTGGACATGTACATAAAAGATGACCCGAACTTTTGCAATAACGACAAAAGAGAGGTTTCGGACACCTATTAGCATAATGGTCTGTGGAATCACAATTGTAGCATTGTCCTCGACTAG
This sequence comes from Allium cepa, assembly GCA_030765085.1. Taxonomy (NCBI): domain Eukaryota; kingdom Viridiplantae; phylum Streptophyta; class Magnoliopsida; order Asparagales; family Amaryllidaceae; genus Allium; species Allium cepa. The sequence goes on along the minus strand of CM060945.1, from coordinate 599,528,831 downwards.
AGGTAGGAGTCTTTGCTACCTGAGTTTGTTGCTTCCCTTTCTTGTTGGGAGTGGGGCCTTTGAATTTGATAGGCCTCTTCATGTTATTATTGAAGTTCTGTTGTGCACCTACAACTTGAACATCACCCTCATTATCGGACCTCTTCAAGCCGAAGAGCGATATCAATAAGCTGATAAAAAGAAACTTCTAGTTTCAAAAGCAAGGGCTTTTTGAGGTTCTTATTCAAGCCATAGACGAATCTCTGATTTCTTTAATGGGGTATCAATGCATTCAACCCCGTACTTAGAAAGAGATTCGAAAGATGCGACTATTCCGTCACAGAAGATTCACCTTGAACAAGGTCTACAAAACGCCGGGCCAAAGTTACTTTTTCAGCCTCCGGCATAAACTTTGATTCAAATCTTTCCCGAAATTGCTCCCAAGTATGATCCGCTTCGATAATCTCCGAAGTCAAGAGTTCATACTAATCTAATGCTCTTTCTTGGAGCATACTAGAAGCCACTTGAACTCGATGAATATCAATAAGATTCATGCGAGTAAAGATGCAATCGCATGATTTGAGCCAAGCTTGAATTTCTATAACACTCTCGGATCCCTTGAGTAGCCTTCCACCCAAGTCGGTATAATCTCTGCACAAACGTGCAAACCCAGATTTTGGGTGAGTAGGCTCTGGAATGGGTCCGGCAGACTGAGCATTCTTTACAAGATCAATAAATGGTTGTGCAGACATAAATACTCCATCCTGTGGAGTGGCACTAGATTGACCGACGCTGGGACGGCCAGGTCTAACCATTTCTCTACTTTAAGAAAGAAAGAAAGAAGAAGAAAAAGATATTCTCAGAATGAATATCAAGCAAACATGATTGTTAAAACAAGGCATCACAAAAGAAAATAGGATAAGACGGTACGAAGACTCGAATTAAACCCTAAGGCACAACTCCTAAGATGGACCTAGGCAATGATCCTTGTTAAATTATCTACATTGTTTCGAAGTCTGGCTCTGATACCAGGCTGTGATGCCCCAACTCTATACCCACGCTAGCGAAGGACACTACGGGGTAATACCGTCAACTAGCATGGAGAATAAGGCTTTTGAGGAGCGACCATCCGTGTAATGGCTTTGTGCGAGCACCGATATGTCAGATAAAATAATAACTTTTCATTTCATCTCAAGAGGAAATCTGACATAACGACACAAACACAAGACTACTACACAGTGGTTATAATATCTTCGGAAACAAATATAGAAATAAGCATAACATAAATTAGTCACGGATAATTCATATCACATAGGCGGAAATAGATATGAATATTACACATAAAAGTGTACATCGGAGTAGTGGTCGAATAAGATCCACAATATCATAAAAGAATAAATACAGGTGTAAGACAAAAGGATAAGTATACATCAAGGAGTCCATATCTCAAATGTATACTACAAAAACTACTAATCTAAAGTAGTTTGCCAAATGTCAGATGATGGTCCGATAAGGAGTCAAGCAGAAGCACCTGTAAAATCTAAGTCCGACTCGAGTATTATTTAAGAAGAAAAAAAATAAACGGATCAGTCTAGCTACAATTATCAGATTAAATGAGATATAAGAAGAGATATAATAATAAAACGTATGATAACCAAAAATGTCATACTACGACAAATATACATTAGAAAATCCACAAAATTCATACAATATCTCAAGAATCTCATAGCATCAAAAAGAATGTCATATTCTTTATTTAATTCACCAAGCCACAAAAAATGACATACATATCAATGCCAATTGTAAAAGTTGGTGAAACATAAATTCTAGAAATTAATAATTAGAAATCCAGAAATCATAAGAAAAGGATGGCCAATCCCAAGCGGGAGCATGAAAACTCACCAATACGTGTATCACAAATAATTCGGAACATCGACGCAGTACAAACGGTACGTCCAATGAACTTAAAAGCCAAGACATCGATGTAGTACAAACAGTACATCAGATGAATCGAAATACAAAACAATTCAAAACATCAACGTACTACAAGCGGTACGTCCAATGAACCAAGAAGCCAAGACATCGATGCAATACAAACTGTACATCAGATGAATCGAAACACAAAACAATTCAGAACATCGACACAGTACAAACGGTACGTCCAATGAACCAATAAGCGAAGACATCGATGTAGTACAAACGGTACATCAGATGAATCGAAACACAAAACAATTTAGAACATCGACGTAGTACAAACGGAACGTCCAATGAACCGAAAAGCTGAGACATAGATGTAGTACAAACAGTACATCAGATGAATCGAAACACATTAAAAGTACATGGGTCGCTAGCCCATAAAGAAATGATACGAAGCTCAGTAAAATGAGGTACAGTCCTCCACGTGGACAAAGAGACATCCCACATTGCTAGTGTAAACCATAAAATAATTATTATCGATCATCAAGAAGTGTCAATTACACTAAGATAGTAAATATATGAGTTTAGAATCATGTCCAATAAACACTAGCTTAACTTAAATATTTACGAACAAATTGTAGACCTTCACTAGAAAATTTGTCACAAGAGATTTAATCGAACAAGTCCAAGAATTAACCGACGAAGTAAACGCAAGTGTTTCATACCACTTGTTTTACTAAGTCGTTTAATTAGATTTCTAATACGAGTGAGGTAAAGGTTTGTATATACTAATAGATTGGAAAACGGTTTTATGAATGTGTTTGATACTGAAAATAGATTTGAAATCGTTTTGATGAAGGAGTTTTGATATTTACTACTAGTATTGAAACCTTTATATTTTTAAAGTGAAAAATGATGGAAATGATTGTAGAAACAATCAATCATCAAAATTCACATTCGAAGACGTGAATAAAATCCAAAGAAATCGATTACCGAATCCATCGAAATGGATATTCTCAAAAATCCCGATATAAAAGAAGTCATCAAAGTCGATAATAAATGATAATCAACAAATCGGATAATCACGAATCGAAAAAATTGGAATTCTCATGCAAATAGGCAAATAGAGCCTAGACAGCAGATTCAGACGTCTAAATTCTAAGATTCAGACGTCTGAATCTGGAAAATTAAATGTTTTCCAGAACAGTATTCAGATGTCTGAACCATAGATTTCAAACGTTTTAAAATGACATATTAAACCTATTTTCTTTTTGGTTGCATTCGAACCAATTCTGACGTCTGGAAGTTTGGATTCAGATGTTTGAATACTAGGAAATAAAAATTCCTAGTATAATATTCAGACGTCTGGAAATACAAGTTCAGACGTTTGAAAACGTAATTTCAGGCATTCCGTGAACGTAGGCCAAAGATGGCCAAATGATTATCGCAAGCGATCGGACGAGCAACGACGACTAAGGATTTATGCCAAGCGACAACCTAACATTAATGGCTCTTTGATACGCCTCGAATATCAATGTCCAAATATCCATAATAGGATTTTCATTAAATTAGACCAAAACACCAAAAATTGGAATTTACACCGAATCAATCCAAACCAAAATCAAATGCACATGAATAAGTGTTAGGAAGTCATACCTAACAATCCAAGATAGTTATAGACTTAGATGTGAGATAAAAATCTCACCTTTAAACCCAAATCAATGAAGGAGAAGCTTTTAGAACAAGCTAAGATCAATTCCTCTTCAATAACAACTCAAGAAGCTTCAATCTAAGCTTAAAAGAAGAACATTTCCTAAGTTATGTTTAGGAATTTCCGAAATTGAAAGGAGAATGAGTTGGAGAAGAAGAGAAGGCTTACCAAAGCTTCTTCTATGAATATGGAGCTAGAACTTGAATTTCCAAATGGAAGCTAGGGCTTAGGATTTCCTAATTCATTATCTCTTCCCCATTTTTGATGAAGCTTGAATGTATTAGGAAATTATAAAGGAATGAAGAGAAGAGGGCAGGAGCTAGGTTGATAAGTGGGGTTAATGGGCTAAAACCCAACCCTAAGCCCGAAGTGAAAAGTAGCAAAATTAAACTAACTCCAAACATATCAAAGTTTAAACTCAAAAAGGTCGCGAACGGTAATTTGAATTCAATAGAAGTGGTCTCGAGTCCTAATCGACTGTTTGCAAAAAGTAGCTTTCAGGACTAAAATCCAACGAATGATGCTATATTTAAATAAAATATTTAAATATACAATCGATAAATATGCGGGTTTTTGCAGAATCCCCTCCTTAAACAAGTGCGTCCTCACCATACTTAAGAAGAAAATAAAGAGTAACAACCATAAAAGCATATCAACACAAAAGAAAATTTGAAATAAGAAGTTCACCCTAAAGAGCACAAGTGAGTATGTTGCTCATAAGGATTTATGCCAAGCGACAACCCAGCCTTAATGCCTCTTCGATATGCCTCGAATATCAATGTCCAAATATCCATAATAGGATTTTCATTAAATTAGACCAAAACACCAAAAATTGGAATTTACACCAAATCAATCCAAACCAAAATCAAATGCACATGAATAAGTGTTAGGACTTCATACCTAACAATCCAAGATAGTTATAGACTTAGATGTGAGATAAAAATCTCACCTTTAAACCCAAATCAATGAAGGAGAAGCTTGTAAAACAAGCTAAAATCAATTCCTCTACAATAACAACTTAAGAAGCTTCAATCTAAGTTTAAAAGAAGAACATTTCCTAAGTTAGGTTTAGGAATTTCTGAAATTGAAAGGAGAATGAGTTGGAGAAGAAGAGAAGGCTTACCAAAGCTTCTTCTATGAATATGGAGCTAGAACTTGAATTTCCAAATGGAAACTAGGGCTTAGGATTTCCTAATTCATTTTCTCTTCCCCCATTTTTGATGAAGTTTGAATGTATTAGAAATTATGAAGGAATGAAAAGTAGTGGGTTGGAGCTCGGTTGATAAGGGGGTTAATGGGCTAAAACCCAACCCTAAGCCCTAAGTGAAAGGTAGCAAAATTCTACTAACTCCAAACATATCGAAGTTTATACTCAAAAAGGTCGCAAACGGCATTTTGAACTCAATAGAAGTGGTCTCGAGTCCTAATTCGACTGTTTGCAAAACGTAGCTTTTTGGACTAAAATCCGACGAATGATGCTATATTTAAATAAAATATTTAAATATACAATCGATAAATATGCGGGTTGTTACAATATATATATATATATATATCTATGTATGTATGTATGTATGTATGTATGTATGTATGTATGTATGTATGTATGTATGTATATGTATATGTATGTATATATTATGTATGTTGGTTTATATGCTACAACATTTATATAAATTTATGTATGTAATGCTTTTAAAAGTTGTTTATAATATGTTCTTGTTTGTATAAAGCTATACAAGTTTAATTATTTTACTGTAAGCGTAAGTTTTAAAGATATGCTAGTTTGTATATATATGGTCGGTAGAAATTTTGTACATAATATACATATGTATGTTGATTTTGGATAAGTATATATATATGTATAAGTTTTTAATTGTATGTACATATGTTATATATTGCTTATATACATACGTGCATATGTGTTGAATTTTCATATATCTATATATATACACACACACACGCACATACATAAATACATACACACATATACAAATAAGGAGATTTTTTTGTGTGGTCTGAAAATTTATAAAGATTTTATCTTTAAAATATGGATATGTATAAGTTGTGTTAGTTTATATCAGTTTGTAGTTTGTTTATTTTATGATGTATTATGTATGATGTATATTATATAAAGCTTCTAACCAGTTTAGTCATATATAAGTTATCTGTGAGTTAGATATATATAGGCTAATATATTTTCTGCATTTTATGTCAATGTTATGTTTAACAGTGAACATATATAATGGGTACATATTAACTATATATAATAGTTTATATACGTGTTATATATTTATACTTATAAGCTATATATATGACTGATCGGTTCATGTATATAATTTAAGTTATATTAATTTTATAAAATTTTGTTTTTAAGTATAGTAAGTATTACATAGGGGCAGTTTGGCATGGGTCCCTAATAAGTTTCAAAATAAATAAAAACTCAAGTAAAAAAATGTTTGTAAATTAGGTCCCTAGAATTAAAAAATGGAATAAACTTATGCAATTAATCATTGAACAATTGCAAACATTTATGCAATTATATCAAAAACTGCGTATATTTCAACAATTATTCACTGAAAAATTACGAAAATTTCTGCAATTTTTTCAAAACATTGCGGAAAATTCCGCAATTATTCACCAAAAAAATATGGAAATTTCCGCCATTTTTTAAAAAATTTGCGGAAAATTCCGCAATTATTCACCAAAAATATTACGAAAATTTCCCCAATTATTAACCAAAAAATTGCATAAATTTATGCAACTTTTGGATATAATTGCATAAATGTCTACAATTATTCAGTGAATAATTGCATAACTATATGCAATTACTTAGTAATTTAACTCTAGGGACCTGATTTACATATATTTTTTACTGCGGTTTTTGTACATTTTGAAACTTATTAAGGACCCGAGCCTAATATTCACTATTATATATTAGTCTATATATCTATTATCTATATAAGTATTGAATTAAATATATAATGTGTGTATATATATGTTTGATGTTTTTTCTATGTGTGTTTTAATTTGAAACAATGGATTTCGAAATACATATATATTTAATTTAATATATGATTAAATTAGAATATGATTTTTATATATGAATAGTTATATATATATAGTGGTATATATGAATTCATTTATACCAATTATCTTCATCGGACCATTCTGATTTGTTCCATCAATTCCTATTATCAGCTTTGATCGTTGAATTCGTGCCGATTTTGCTTGGATTCGTAATTAAATTTCAGTGTTTGTATCAATGTATGTATCCATGTCACCTTCTGTATTCTCCAACCTCGAAAGGTGAGAAATCACTCACGATTAACGTTCTTATATTTATTAAATTTGATTTCAATTGAAACAACAATTGAAATATGCTGCTATTAGTTATTTACATTACTATATATATATATACACAATTATTTGTATCTACTATCCTGTGATATCTGACACAATTATCTGCTATTTATACTGATGATATATGCCTGTTATATTTATTATCATATACGTTCCCACTATGCTAGCTCCCTGTTAGTATAGAATTCAGTATGGATTGAAATGATACATACCGAAACGATCTGTAGAATAGGAGAAAATCGGTATGGGTTGAAATGATAAACCCAAGCGATTTTCATTCAATTGAATTTGGGATTGCAGGTTGAAATGATATATACTTGTATATATTTAAATTGCGGACTGAAATGATAAATATTTGTATCACTTGACCATAGGATAGAAAATTATATATAGACACTGTTGGTCGATATATATATTTTGAAATGATTTCCAAGGTTTTGAAATGAATATTTTGATTTTAATAAATATTGATTTTAGGACATATATATACGATTGTTATTTTTATAAAGGTTTTAAATTTTGATTTTGAAAATTATATATTTTGAAAATTATAAGGTATTTTTGGAATTATAAATTTTAAGATTTTACTTTCAATTTTGCTATTTTAAAATATATATAAAATAAGTGTAATAATAAGATTTGATTTATTAAAGTTTATTTAATAAAGCTGATTTAATTAATAGATAATATGTTTAAGTATTTTTTTAAATTTATATTTTCAAATATAGAGTTTATAATAATTTTAATAAAGTTCAGGTTGGAAAGAGAAATAGAAATTGGTTTGAAATTGAATTTATCTATGAATTATACTCAAATAAGTTTGATTTGAAATTTATTAAATTTGAGATTTTAAAATATGGTTTTATAACTTGATTTTGATTAAAAGTGATTTAAATGAATATTTGAAATTTACATAAATTGAAATGGTCTATTTAGATTTATTTAAATTTGAAATTTGAAGTTCTACTTAAATGTTAGTTGAATGATTAAGTAAATATTTCTAATAAATAATAGTAAAGCAAATGTAATAGCGTGGTGTTCAACCATTCGCATCCATTATAAATGAATTGGTAGACACTCATGCCGGAATTGAATTGCTCAAAATACAGCGTCGTAAACAAAAATTTAGAAAATCTAAAAATATACAGTAAATAAAAATCACAGAACACAGACAAAGAGTATTTAATAATGCAGCGGAAGTAAAAGAAATAGTAGTTCATGAAGCTACTATATAAATATATCAGAGTTAAATAAAATACAACAGGAGTTTCAATATGATAACTAAGTAAAAGTTGAATACAACAACAGCACCGAAATAGATAAGACTAGATAAGAAGATAATCTCCAGCGATTCCAATCTCCAGAAAGTGGAAATCCAAATCTGTGAATACCCAGGCAGACCCGAACGTAAATAAAAAATACAAACACTCGAGTCAGGACATACATTCTTATACAATGTAAACCAACTCAAGTGAACTGCAGTAAAAGTACAAGTAACTTAGAAGATGCTTGGGACGCCCATCCTCTAAGGATCCGTTAAACTATTTACTATGTAGTATATTGCGCTATACACAGTAGTGTCTAATCAATAAAGTATAATCATATAGAAAATAGCGTTAAGGGGATGGTGAACCTTAACGCGGTCGGATCTTTAAACCAAAATCGTAGTGGGCTCGATATAAGGAACATATGACAAGGCAAGCGAGGCAATGCCGGGGTGGATACACCGTTTGCACTCCCGGACCGGTGGTGACGGCAAGCCAGCAGCTTCCGCCCACCTCGAGCAATACCCCGAATCAAAGTGGCACCACCATATCGAGTCACAAAGGTAATAGAATGGTTTCCGAAGAAGCATGCTCGATGAAAGGGTGCGACCCTTTGTGTAGCCCAATAAAGCTCCTGTTTTAGTCATAATTAGGCCATCCATCAGCGTTCTCTTACTTCAATCCAGTAGCATTCGCCAACCAACCTACTTAGTTCTGGAATCTCCGCCGTGTACACGGTTGTCAATGTGGTTTTCGGTATCGACAGAGAGAATGCCAGATATCTGATCCCAGTCTCTTCGCCAACCAATCGTTATTATAACCCGTGGTTATAACTTTAAAACAATATTTTATACTTCAAAATAAAATATCCTTTTCAATCCAAATCTTTATCAAAATAAAGATTAAATCATTTCCAAAAACCATTTCAATATATCAACAAACCATATCTTTCAAATTCAAATATTTATCAAAATAAATATCAAGTCATTTCTAACCATTTCAACATATTAAATTATCATATCCTTTCAAAAAATCCTTTCAAATCAATTTAATATATTAAAATATCATATCTTTTCGAAACTTCCTTTCAAATCACTTTATTATCAAAATATCATATCTTTCAAAACATCATTTTTAATTAATTTTATTATCAACATATCATATCTTTCAAAACTTTATTTCAAAACATTTTTAATATCAAAATATCTTATCTTTCCAAAACATCATTTCAAAACATTTTTAATATCAAAATATCATATCTTTCCAAAACTTCAATTCAAATCATTTTAATATATCAAAATATCATTTCAATGATAGTTTATACTTCAAAACCAAAACCATTTTATTTCAAAGCTTTAATATCTCACAATTCATAACTCCAATATTATTTAAAAAAACTCAAATAATATATATATATTTTAAATATCCATCTATCGAGTAACTTAAATAAATCAACAAATATCATTTCAAAATATCAAAATATCAAAGTATTATTCAAAACATCATTCATTTTTAATTCATTTAAATACCATTTAAAACCATTCATTTTATTTAGAAATTAATCACCATTTCAAACTTACATTTCAAAGGAGTTTATATTTGAAGATTAATCTTTTCATAAAAAATAAAGTCCATTCCTTATATTTAATAGTTAAATATTTAATTTCTAAAAATTTAAATCTTATTCCAAAGATTTATCTTATTAAAATTTAATAAAGTAATAAATTCAGTTTCTGTTGCACTTAAAAATGCTATGTAAAGTTATAGTTTAAAACAGTTCATTTAACAAAATACAGCATTTAAGTGCTGTAATAGATTTTCTTTAAATTTCAAATAAAATTTAAATGTTAAGTTTAACCACTATAGCACTTACAATGTGCTATAGTAGCCTTTATTTCAAATTAACTTTTTAGTTCATTTAAAACAACTACAGCATTTACAAAATGATGTAATATCCTTTACATTACACTTCAAAAATGCTGTTAAATCAAATTCAGGGTTTAAATACAAATTTCACCAACAGTTAATCTTTAATTTAAATCATTTAACTTATAAACATCATATAATTTCACATTTTAGAATCAACATTTCAATACTCTTACTTTTATGATTTTTATAAAGTTAAATCTCATCCAAAAATTAAATTTTAACATTATTTTTATTTAAATTCAAGTATTAAATTCCATTTCTTTAATTAAATTATTAACTTAACAATTAGGATTAAATTTACAACAAAAGTAACTTATTTCCATAAATTTTACTTAATTAAAATTTCACTTTTAAAAAAAAAATTAAAATTTCACATTTAAGTTATATTTCAAAATTTACCTACACATTCATTTGTTTAACATTTTAACCTATTCAAAAATCATTATTATTTTTATAAAAACATTTGAAATACATTTTTAAAGCAAAATATTATATTTTACTTTACATAATTTCCCTTTTATAACATAACATAAATTCCAAATTTACTTATAGTTCAAATTCTACTTTACCGTTTACTTAATTCATTATTTAATTTATAGAAAATCACTAATATTTCTACAGAATCATTTTTAATTAAATTTTAATCAAAATATTATCAAAATATTATAAATTTTACATTTTTAAAATGTTTTAAAACATTTTTAAAAATATAACATAACCTACGGGTCTGTATATAGTTTTCTAGCCTAGGTCAAGTGATACGGATATATATCATTTCAATCCGCAGTTTAGAAAGAAAAACCAGGTTCTATCATTTTATACCCGCGGTCCCAAGTAAAATAAATGATTTTGGAAATAGCTCAGGCCTATCATTTCATCCCATAACATTTTTCCCCTATTCTAAAGTCCGTTCGGGTATGTATCATTTCAGCGCATAGTGATTCTAGTCTATAGGGAACTTGCAATGGTGATAACTGATATAAACGACAGAATAGCATGAAATAACAATAACATATGATATAGCAAGTGTAATAATAGGTGTGAACATCATATGATAATAATATAGCAGATATAGCATGATGATAAACAGTTACATATTCAAATGGTGTCAGTTTATCAGTTATATAAGTACATATTAGTCTGGTGAGATTTACTCACATTTATGGATGGAGATATCAACTCAAATGACACAACGGATTCCAAAAGACCATAGCACGATTTTTGATCTGAGTGGAGAGCAAATCCAAGCTATAGAACATGTGTTCAACCCAAAACAAAACAAAATAAAATTACAGTTCAATACAACATTAAATAGGAATAACTTTGAATTGAAAAGCAATATGAGTACACGACTTTTTGCCTTGATTTCTACACTTGCTAGCACGGCTTAGGAATATTTACCTCTTTTAATCATTTTATAATTAAAATCTAAGTGTATAACATTTATTGTAACCATTCAGATTTTATTTATAAAATCTTTTTGTATTGTATATTATCCAATCACATATTCAACTTCTGAAAATCAAGTTAAGTTATATTGGAATGAAATTGTGTGTTATACAAATAAAACGTTCAAATTCAATTATCTCAAGTTTGAATCATTTATCCAAATTTTTAATTTTCTTTTTATAATTGAATTTAAGAATTAAATTTCCGATTTCTTCAAACCATTTAGAGATAAATAAATGTATGTACATAACTTATCAAATCAAATTTAAATCATATGTCTACATATATTATAAATCAAGTCATATTTTAGAAATTCAAATCAATTTGATTACCCAAAACAAAGCTGTAGTAAGATTACATGGCAGTCACTTCATTTCAAAACTCGAAAATGAATGTCGATGATGCCGCGGTCATCACCGAAGTTATTTTCCAGCGACAAAGAGAAGAGCACTAATTTTTTTAGACTTTTAAAATTCTTTGAAAACAAATTTCTATTCAAAAATACTTTAAATAATATAACCTTTTAAAACTTTAAACACAAGGTTTGAAACCATCAGAAATTAAATTCTCAAATTTCTTGTTCTAAATTCATTCCAGTTCCCAAATCAATTTATAAACAACTATTTATAAATTCATTTATAGAACAATAAATGATAAATCAAGTATTTCCACTTCAAATAATCAATTTAAATCAGTTTATTAAGTTCCATAAATTTACTTATATATCAAAATTTATTTCATTAACCAAATTTTAAAATAATATTGTATCAGTTCGTTTTGTCAAAGTGTTTTGGAAATCTTATCGATAGCGTTGATCAGAAGAATCGATTAGAAATCCAATTCAACATCAACAACTCGAACAACACAATATATAAACAAAACATAGATTTACAAGTACAATTCAAAATGTTTTAAGAAAGGTTGGAAACAAAAGAAAAGATGATTAAATAACAAAATAGGGAGGTGGATAAACTTAAACAAATCACGAGCAACCTTAACCGGGTCAACCGTGACTTAAAGAATTAGATCAATGTGGATTTTTCTGGGGTAAATCTACATTCGATCTCAAGAGTTAGAGTTTGGGATAATAAAAGATATTAGCATCTAAACCAAGGATAAATATAAATCTCTGGTGAATCGATGCTAACTGTAAAGGAGTTTCACCCTTTTACAATTCAATTTTTGAGATTGGCGGGGCTGCCAACTCATTATAATGATCATTTTGAAGTGGAGTTATGGGATACTCCAAAACCAAAATAAGATAAATAGTGAGGGACATGAATGGATTTTGAAACCGCAGGGAACGTTCCAAAATTCAAAGGAAACTGAATTGAAGGAGAAGGAATTCAAGCTTGAACGAAAGTGATTCTGAAATTAAATTTACTCAATATACTGAGTTTTGCCTAAAACCAAAGCACTGATACCAACTGGAACGGCGCGGTGTTTTCAACCATTCGCGTCCATTATAAGTGTATAGTAGACATTCATGCCGGGATTGAATTGCTCAAAATACAGCGTTGTAAATAAAAATTTGGCAAATCTCAAAATATACAGTAAATAAAAATCACAGATCACAGACATAGAGTATTTAATAATGCAGCGGAAGTAGAAGAAATAGTATTTCATGAAGCTACTATATAAATATATCAGAGTTAAATAAAATACAACAGGAGTTTCAATATGATAACTAAGTACAAGCTGAATACAACAATAGCAGCGAAATAGATAAGACTAGATAAGCAGATAATCTCCAGCGATTCCAATCTCCAGAAAGTGGAAATCCAAATCTGTGAATACTCAGGCTGGCCCGAGCGTAAATAAAAAATACAAACACTCAAGTCAGGGCATACATTCTTATACAATGTAAACCAACTCAAGTGAACTGTAGTAAAAGTACAAATAACTTGGAAGATGCTTGGGACCGCCCATCCTCTAAGGATCCATTAAACTATTTATTATGTAGTATATTGCGCTATATACAGTAGTGTCTAATCAGTAAAGTATAATCATATAGAAAATAGCGTTAAAGAGATGGTGAACCTTAATGCGGTAGGATCTTTAAACCAAAATCGTAGTGGGCTCGATATAAGGAACATATGACAAGGCACGCGAGGCAATGCCAGGGTGGATACACCGTTTGCACTGCCGGACCGATGGTGACGGCAAGCCAGCAGCTTCCCCCCCCCCTCGAGCAATACCCCGAATCAAAGTGGCGCCACCATGTCGAATCACAAATGTAATAGAATGGTTTCCGAAGAAGCATGCTCGATGAAAGGGTGTGACCCTTTGTGTAGCCCGGTATAGCTCCTGTTTTAGTCATAATTAGGCCATTCATCAGCGTTCTCTTACTTCATTCCAGTAGCGTTAGCCAACCAACCTACTTCATTCTGGAATGTCCACCGCGTACACGGTTGTCAAAGTGGTTTTCGGTATCGACAAAGAGTATGCCAGATATCCGATCCCAGTCTCTTTGTTAACCAATCGTTATTATAACCCGTGGTTTTAACTTTAAAACAATATTTTGTACTTCAAAATAAAATATCCTTTTCAATCCAAATCTTCATCAAAATAAAGATTAAATCATTTTCAAAAACCATTTCAATATATCAACATACCATATCTTTCAAATTCAAATATTTATCAAAATAAGTATCAAGTCATTTCTAACCATTTCAATATATTAAATTATCATATCCTTTCAAAAATTCCTTTCAAATAAATTTAATATAATAAAATGTCATATCTTTTCAAAATGTCCTTTCAAATCACTTTATTATCAAAATATCATATCTTTCAAAACTTCATTTTCAAATCATTTTATTATCAACATATCATATTTTTCAAAACTTCATTTCAAAACATTTTGAATATCAAAATATCATATCTTTCCAAAACTTCATTTCAAAACATTTTCAATATCAAAATATCATATCTTTCCAAAACTTCATTTCAAATCATTTTAATATATCAAAATATCATTTCAATGACAGTTTATACATCAAAACCAAAACCATTTTATTTTAAAGCTTTAATATCTCACATTTCATAAATCAAATATTATTTAAATAAACTCAAATAATATATATATTTCAAATATCCATCTATCAAGTAACTTAAATAAATCAACAAATATCATTTCAAAATATCAAAGTATCAAAGTATTATTCAAAACATCATTCATTTTTAATTCATTTAAATACCATTTAAAACCATTCATTTTATTTAGAAATTAATCACCATTTCAAACTTACATTTCAAAGGAGTTTATATTTAAAGGTTAAATCTTTTCATAAAAAATAAAGTCAATTCCTTATATTTAATAGTTAAATATTTAATTTTCAAAAATTTAAATCTTATTCCAAAGATTAGTTTCATTAAAATTTAATAAAATAATAAAGTTCAGTTTCCGTAGCACTTAAAAATGTTACGTAAAGTTGTAGTTTAAAACAGTTCATTTAACAAAATACAACATTTAAGTGGTGTAATTGATTTGCTTTAAATTTCAAATAAACTTTAAATGTTGATTTTAACCACTATAGCACTTGCAATGTGCTATAATAGCCTTTATTTCAAATTAACTTTTTAGATCATTTAAAACAACTACAGCATTTACAAAATGCAGTAATATCCTTTACATTACAATTCAAAATGCTGTTAAATCAGATTCAGGGTTTAAATACAAATTTCACCAACAGTTAATCTTTAATTTAAATCATTTAACTTATAAACATCATATAATTTCACATTTTAAAATCATCATTTCAATACTCTTATTTTTATGATTTTTATAAAGTTAAATCTCATCCAAAAATCAAATCTTAACATTATTTCTTATTTAAATTCAAGTATTAAATTCCATTTCTTTAATTAAATAATTTACTTAATAATTAGGAATAAATTTACAAAAAAATTAACTGATTTCCATAAATTTTACTTAATTAAAATTTCACTTTTAAAAAAAAAAAATTAAAATTCCACATTTAAGTTAAATTTGAAAATTTACTTAAACATTCATTTGTTTAGCATTTTAACTTATTCAAAAATCATTATTATTTTTATAAAAGCATTTAAAATACATTTTTAAAGAAAAATATTATATTTTTCTTACGTTACATAATTTCCCTTTTAAAACAAAACATAAATTCCAAAATTTACTTATAGTTTAAATACTACTTTACCGTTTACTTAATTCATTATTTAATTTATAGAAAATCACTAATATTTCTACAAAATCATTTTTAATTAAATTTAAATCAAAATGTTATCAAATATTATAAATTTTACATTTTTAGAAATATTACATGAACCATGGGTCTGTATATAGTTTTCTAGCCTAGGTCAAGTGATACAGATATATATCATTTCAATCCACGGTTTATAAAGAAAAACCAGGTTCTATCATTTCAAACCCGCAGTCCCAAGTAAAATGAATGATTTTGGAAATTGCTAAGGCCTATCATTTCAGCCCATAACATTTTTCCCCTATTCTAAAGTCCGTTCGGGTATGTATCATTTCAACCCATAGTGCTTCTAGTCTACAGGGAACTTGCAAAGGTGATAATTGATATAAATGACAGAATAGCATAAAATAACAATAACATATGATATAACAAGTGTAATAACAGGTTGAACATCATAGGATAATAATATAGCAGATACAGCATGATGATAAATAGTTACAGATTCAAATGGTGTCAGCTTATCAGTTATATAAGTACATATTAGTCTCGTGAGATTTACTCACATTTATGGCTGGAGATATCAACTCAAATGACACAACGGATTCCATAAGACAATAGCACGATTTTTGATTTGAGTGGAGAGCGAATCCAAGCTATAGAACTGGTGTTACAATCCAAAACAAAAAAATAAAATTACAATTCAATACAACGTTGAATAGGAACAACTTTCAATTGAAAAGCAATATGAATACACGACTTTTTTCCTTGCTTTCTACACTTACTAGCATGGCTTAGGGAATGTTTTAGCTCAGGTTTGGTCATGCTTTAGTTCAGGTTTAGGTCCTATAAGGTATGGCTACAATGTATGGAAATGGTGGAGGAGTTACTACGCATGAATATGAAGAGGCTTATGCAAAATAGTGGTTTTTGGTTCATTTTGGGCACGACTACATGGATCTACGTGTGATGCCCCACCTCTATGCTCACAATAACAAAGATTATTAAAAGAAATAATGTCTGTTATTATGAAGAATAAGGCTGGATAGGTGCGGCCATCCGTAGTTAGGCCTTACACTAGTATTGGTTATTTCGACAGCGGTGGTATATATTTTTATTTTTCATCTCCTATTTATTTACTCCCATCAACATATCCAATTCCAGTATAAAACAAACTACGATGGTTCATATAGTTTAGGACAATAGATATAATAATAACACAGATAATATAAATACGGAACACAGATAAAACAAAAATGTCTCATATATATAATAACTGATGTCAATTACAATACATGTGATACAATACATATGATACAACTACAAATGTCGACTCCGGAAGTTACATATACAAGTACATTATTGTGAATAATATACACGAATATACAACATCCTATACTAAGACAACGACTACTCCAAAAGTATGAAAAGACTTCATAGCTCTAGTAGCAACCCAAAGTAAGATATAAACAACCTGTAAATACTCGGTCTGACCCGAGTATTACATTTAAAAGAAAATAATACACGGGCCAGTCTAATTCAAACTCAGTTATTAATGCACGGAAGCAATAATAAATAAATAGATAAATAGACGACAGTCGCATAAATCTCGTCTATCCAATCCTTTAAAAGAAATGGGACAACGATAATTATAACACGTAACAGTGTTAAACACAAATCAGCAGATTCAAATCATCAACAAAGATAAGTGAAAAGAATATCAATGAAGATAATTTGGAAAACATCAAAATTGCCTAATCGGCAATTAACAACAAAACCATCAAATTAAACCAATCAAAATACAATTCAAATCATATTGAATTGAATAAACGAAACAGTTCAAACAATTGAAATATCAATTAAAATAATAATACGGGTAGGGCTGCAGTACACGCCCGTAGGGCTGCAGTACACGCACGCGTGCACTGCCTCGCCACTACAGCATATGGAATACGCAAAAGATCAATAAATCAAAACAAAATAGGATGTCAATAAAAACAATACCGTGTGGCTGCAGTTCACGCTTGCGTGCACTGCCTTGCCACTACAGTGATGATGTACACGAAAGCTCACTGTAAGTTCACAAACGAGCACAAGGTCAAACCCGAAATACCGGATTCAACACAGGTGTAATTCCAAAATCAATATGAAACTCAGGTGCAATCAAAATAAATAGTGACATGCACAAAGTAGTGCAAACCAATGAATAAGGGCAGAATAAGGTCGCCCAACTTCAACAAATGACATTGAGGCAAAACCATTAACAAAAATTATGCTCCAACAAAAATGGTTCACACGCATGCTATTATCAAAATATGATCTGTAACAAATAATATGCACTCAAGGTTCCAGGCGCAGGAGATACATGCATGCAAACTCAATTTGCACATACGTACAACAAAAATAAAGAAGCATGCGCCTGTACTTACACTTACACTAAACTTCGAATCAAAATATGATGTGCACAGCCATAACAATGAAGTGGCTACAAATAGAATACAAGCAAAGTCAGCTCAACTCAATTGCAATGCTCATGGACTCGCATGAAGCCTAAACAGTTCGATACCCAAGCAACAATAGAAAAGTGTTGAACCAACACATGTACCAGTGGAACAACAAGGTACAAAGAGCAACATTGTGAACACAGTGAACCCAGTCAAGGCAGCTAGTATATCAAGTGTCCAAGGATGTCGAAGCCAAGTGACTTCAACACAGTTTATAAACTAATGCAGTAATTAACAAGTACACAAACTGCAGATACGAATCTATATAGTGAACTACGCGATGAACATGTATGCAGTGACCAGATTAGTGTGACACAAGTATGAACTCAATCAAGTCAAATGGATAACCAATGTAATAACTCAGGATAGTAAGCACATCATATATGCAGACCGGTAAAGTGAAATGGTTTAAGGCCAGTAATCATGAAACATCAACAACATTGAAACGGTAATATCAAATCCATGTAACTGTGCAATTGGATCGAGTGGTACAAGACCGAAGCCAACCTCAGCAAAAATTAAAATATATTGCTCAAGAACAAAAATGAAACTTCTATGAACACAAAACCATCAGGGATTTCCCAAAACCCGTGTTATCAATAGTCATAGTCGAAGACACATAAACAAGCCGTGTTCTACCGACCGTAGTCCAAGGAAATCAACATATAAAGTAGGGTCTCAGTTCATCAGAAACATGAAAGTGAAATTTCTATCTCAAATTAGTTTTCACAAAAATTAAGTTTGAGGCCAATATCAACAGACAAATGTACAAAGTCACTACTGTGCGAACCAACAAATGTCGCAGTCACCAGAACAGAACCAATATCAAGCCGCAGTTCAAAACACCTCAGTAAAACCAAAGGCAACCGCAAAGTATTTTAGAAAAATCAAAGTGGAAGCCGAAGCCATCAAGAATTCATGAAATCATAGAACAATGTCAGAAATCATCAAATGCAGTTCAATGAAATCGATTGGCCGAAAACATTTTTAAGTTATGAAATCGCATAAAGTCAAGGAGAAATCAACACCAAAACAAAATCAACTACCAAGTATAGGATTGAATTAGATGTGAGGGTCACTCACCTCATTCGAAGAGTGTGAATTCGACGTCGCGGCCGATGTCCTTCGCTTTCCCTCCCTCAAATCGCCGAAGCTCAAATTCATAAACCTTAATTTTTCAAACGCAGAAAACTTCGGAGCCGCCATTATCTATTCTTTTCGAACGCGTAGATTATTATGTTTAGGGTTTTGATTTTTGAGAATGAAAAATAGAGAGGGGGGATTGGGTACATGCAAGAAATAATATAGCACCAACGATAATTGGGCCGAGATTCGAAATTGCAAAGCTCACATAATATTTAACCAATTTACAAAAGAATATCAACTTTATTTTAAAAATTCCAACAACAATTAACAACCAATATTGATCGTCAAACAACGATAATTAATTGTTGTAAAACCCAGGGTTGTTACAGACTCCCCTCCTTATAAAAATTGTGTCCCGCAATTTTCTTAATTAAAGGCGTCAATAACAATTATTTTTCTAACATATACTGGTTAAGCTAGAAAAATAGAGGTCGAAAATATAAACACCAAAGAAATCTTTTAATTTCATAAAAGAAATCTACAATTTCTCAACAAAATCCAACTATCAATAGATAATTCAGAAAACAGCAAAACTGAATAAATGCAATTATCAGCAATACTCAATTATCACTTAGATAATTAGAATACAGAAATCACAAAACAGTAATATCTAATTATCGATACGATAATTAGAAAACAACAAAATCTATTTATCAACAAAGATAATTAAAAAACACAAATCACAAATCGCAAAACCGCAAATATCCAGTTATCAACTAGAAAATCAGAAAAACACGAACTCAGTAATCAGCAAACTCTAACTATCAACAAAGATAGATAGGAAACAACTAATATCCAATTATCAAAAACGATAATCAGAAATCTCAAATCAACAATTATTTAATTATCAAAAACGGTAACCAAATCTCAAATCAACGAATATTTAATTATCATAAACGATAATCAAAACTAAAATCAACAAATATTTAATTATCACAAGCGATAATCAAATCTCAAATCAACAAATATTCGATTATCAAAAACGATAATCAAATCTCAAGTCAACAAATATTTAATTATCACAAATGATAATCAAGTTTCAAATCAACAATTATTCGATTATCAAAAACGATAATCAAATCTCAAATCAACAAATATTCAATTATCAAAACGATAATCAAAATCAATAAATATCCGATTATCAAAAACGATAATCAGAAACAACAAATATTCGATTATCAAAGACGATAATCAAAATCAACAAATATCCGATTTTAAAAAATGATAATCAGAAACAATAAATATTCGATTATCAAAACCACAATCAAATCAACAAATATCCGATTACCAAAAACGATAATCAGAAACAACAAATATTCGATTATCAAAACGATAATCAAATCACAAATATCTAATTATCACAAGCGATAATCAGAACTCATATTAACAAATATCCAATTACCTATGGATAATTGGAAACAACAAATATCTAGAAATCAACTAAGATAATCTAGAAAATCAACATAAAAGGTGGATCGATCCCAACAAATGGCGAGTTTTAGCTACACCGCACATGCATCAACAAATGGCCGAAGCCTACCAAGTACTATATTTTTGGCGCCTAACAAATTAACCGAAGGTCCAACAAATGACCCGAAGGTCTAGTACTGGTATTGACCCGAAGGTCCAACAAATGACCCGGATGTCCAACAAAGTGGCTCGAAAGCACACGAAAATCATCAAAACAGCAATTATTTCGATTAACGATTCCGGAATTAACCAAAATAGCAAACGCACATGTCCCATGACCACGAGTTTTACTACATCGTTTAATTCTCTTCATCGTTTCCTTGAAAGTGCAAAATTGTGTATTTCAAAAATAACATTTCACATTCTCAAACGGACAAATCTGGAATTAAGCGAATCGGTAAAAGAAAGGGGTCATAGTCCTCGATTTTGCTGAAACATTTAAATCGCTTTCTCATTCTTTTGAAAACGCAAACTGCAAATCTTCTGAAAACATTTTCATTTATTTTAAAAAAGTAATAATTTACATTCTAAAACGGACAAGTCCAAAATTAAGCGAATCAGTAAAAGAAAGGGGTCATAGTCCTTGATTTTGCTGAATCGTTTAAATCGCTTTCTCATTCTTTTGAAAGCGCAAACTATAAAATTTTTGGAAAAAAAATTTATTTTTAAAATGATTTGTAAATCCGCGATTAAAACAGCAACATTAATGACAATTTCAATAAGAAAATTGTACTTCTCAAAACACCGTAGAAACAGATCTCAAATTTAGCATTGCGGGATAACTGCTTAAAAATCCACTTTAAAATTTTACGGTCACTCAAGTCAAAGAGACAGTGATTTTTATACGTCAAAATCTCATCAAAATAATTTGCATCAAAATATAATACTAGTGAATTTTCATTCATTAAAAATGTCAACAAAACACCATGCTTCAAAATTTAGCAACGGCGTAAAAATCCCGTTATAAAAATAACGGCAACAAAATACGTTTAAAACCAAACATCGGTTTTACGAAAAATTAATGCAGTAACGTACAACTTAAATCTGCACGTATACCACAAAATGCACAAAGAAATCACTCGAATATATTATCAATGAAGATAATTTAAAACAACAAAAATATCAACAAATTTGCATAAATGCAATCGCTTCGAATCCTCATATCGAATTCGAAATTTTCAAAGAAAGCAAAATAAACACAACTATGTAAACAACAATTGAAATTTATTTCAATTTCATATTTTGATTGTTTTTTTTTTCAACTATGTAAACAACCAATCATCAAAACACAGTTTCACTTTTTATTTTTAAATAAAGATATTTAAAAATTTCAAAAAAAATTCACAACTTTGGTTTTGACTCAAAGCACAAATAAAACATCGATTAATAGTTGTAACACATGTTCCATCTAAGTTACGTTTTATATTATGTCCATAAACCCCAAGCTCTGATACCAACTGTGACGCCCCACCTCTATGCTCACAATAACAAAGAGTATTAAAAGAAATACCGTCTGTTATTATGAAGAATAAGGCTGGATAGGAGCGGCCATCCGTAGTTAGGCCTTACACTAGTATTGGTTATTTCGACAGGAGTGGTATATATTTTTATTTTTCATCTCTTATTTATTTACTCCCATCAACATATCCAAATTCCAGTATAAAACAAACTACGATGGTTCATAATAGTTTAGGACAATAGATATAATAATAACACAGGTAATATAAATGCGGAAAACAGATAAAACAAAATGTCTCATATATATAATAACAGATGTCAGTTACAATCATGTGATACAATACATATGATACAACTACAACTGTCGACTCTGGAAGTTACATATACAAGTGCATTATCGTGAATAATATACATGAATATACAACATCCTATACTAAGACAACGACTACTCAAAAAAGTATGAAAAGACTTCATAGCTCTAGCAGCAACCCAAAGTAAGATATCAACAACCTTTAAATACTCTGTCTCACCCGAGTATTACATTCAAAAGAAATAATACATGGGTCAGTTTAATTCAAACGCAATTATTAATGCACATAAGCAATAATAAATAAATAGATAGATAGACGACAGTCACACAAATCTCGTCTATCCAATCCTTTAAAGGAAATCGGACAACGATAATTATAACACGTAACAGTGTTAAACACAAATCAGTAGATTCAAATCATTAACAAAGATAAGTGAAAAGAATTTCAATGAAGATAATTTGGAAAACATCAAAATTGCCTAATTGGCAATTAGCAACAAAATCATCAAATTAAACCAATCAAAATACAATTCAAATCATAATGAATTGAATAAACGAAACAGTTCAAACAATTGAAATATCAATTAAAATAACAATACGGGTAGGGCTGCAGTACACGCCCGTAGGGCTGCAGTGCACGCACGCGTGCACTGCCTCGCCACTACAGCATATGGAATACGCAAAAGATCAATAAATCAAAACAAAATAGGATATCAATAAAAACAATACCGTGTGGGTGCAATTCACGCTTGCGTGCACTGCCTTGCCACTACAGTGATGATGTACACGAAAGCTCACTGGAAGTTCACAAACGAGCAAAAGGTCAAACCCGAAACACCGGATTCATCACATGCATAATTCCGAAATCAATACGAAACTCAGGTGCAATCAAATTGAATAGTGACATGCACAAAGCAGTGCAAACCAATGAATAAGGGCAGAACAAGGTCGCCCAACTTCAACAAATGACATTGAGGCAAAACCATTAACAAAAATTATGCTCCAACAAAAATGCTTCACACGCATGCTATTATCAAAATATGATCTGTAACAAATAATATGCACTCAAGGTTCCAGGCGCAGGAGATACATGCATGCAAACTCAATTTGCACTTACGTACAACAAAAATAAAGAAGCCTGCGCCTGTACTTACACTTACACTAAACTTCGAATCAAAATATGATGTGCACAGCCACAACAATGAAGTGGCTACAAACAAAATACAAGCAAAGTCAGCTCAACTCAGTTGCAATGCTCATGGACTCGCATGAAGCCTGAGCAGTTCGATACCCAAGCAACAATAGAAAAGTGTTGAACCAACACATGTACTAGTGGAACATCAATGTACAAAGAGCAACACTGTGAACATAGTGAACCCAGTCAAGGCAGCTAGTATATCAAGTGTCCAAGGATGTCGAAGCCAAGTGACTTCAACACGGTTTATAAACTAATGCAGTAATTAACAAGTACACAAACTGCAGATATGAATCTATATAGTGAACTACGCGATGAACATGTATGCAGTGACCAGATTCGTGTGACATAAGTATGAATTCAATCAAGTCAAATGGATAACCAATGCAATAACTCTGGTCGGTAAGTACATCATATATGCAGACCGGTAAAGTGAAATGGTTTAAGGCCAGTAATCATGAAACATCAACAACATTGAAACGATAATATCAAATCCATGTAACTGTGCAATTGGATCGAGTGGTACAAGACCGAAGCCAACCTTAACAACAATTAAAATATAATGCTCAAGAACAAAAATGAAACTTCTATGAACACAAAACCATCAGGGATTTCCCAAAACCCGTGTTATCAATAGTCACAGTCGAAGACACATGAACAAGCCGTGTGCTACCGACCGTAGTCCAAGGAAATCAACATATAAAGTAGGGTCTCAGTTCATCAGAAACGTGAAAGTGAAATTTCTATCTCAAATTAGTTTTCACAAAAATTAAGTTTGAGGCCAATATCAACAGATAAATGTACAAAGTCACTTCTGTGTGAACCAATAAATGCCGCAGTCAGTAGAACAGAACCAATATCAAGCCGCGGTTCCAAACACCTCAGTAAAACCAAAGGCAACCACAAAGTATTTTAGCAACATCAAAGTGGAAGCCGAAGCCATCAAGAATTCATGAAATCATAGAACAAAGTCAGAAATCAGCAAATGCAGTTCAATGAAATCGATTGGCCGAAAACATTTTTAAGTTATGAAATCGCATAATGTCAAGGGGAAATCAACAGCGAAACAAAACCAACTACCGAAGTATAGGATTGAATTAGATGTGAGGGTCACCCACCTCATTCGAAGAGTGTGAATTAGACGCCGCAGCCGATGTCCTTCGCTTTCCCCCCTCAAATCGCCGAAGCTCAAATTCATAAACCCTAATTTTTCGAACGCAGAAAACTTCAGAGCCGCCATTATCTATTATTCTTTTCGAACGCTTTGATTATTAGGTTTAGGGTTTGGATTTTTGAGAATGAAAAATAGAGAGGGTGATCGGGTACATACAAGAAATAATACGGCACCAACGTTAATTGGGCCGAGATTCAAAATTGCAAAGCTCACATAATATTTAACCAATTTACAAAACAATATCAACTTGAATTTAAAAACTCCAACAGCAATTAACAACCAATACTGATCGTCAAACAACGATAATTAATTGTTGTAAAACCCAGGGTTGTTACACTATGGCTCGGCTATGACATGCTTCAGATCTGGACAGAGGATGAAGGTGATGGTTAGGGGTGTGTCAAGGTGGTGGTGGAGCAATAGGATGTGGCCAAGGTCATCCAAGGTGATGGTGATGAAGACTAGGTGGCTAGACATGCTTTTAAGGAGTTTTGTGCAACTTTTGAGGTGTTTGTCTTCATTTAATGGCAATGGCCTGATCTGGTCAGAGGAGGAGAGAGGGATTTGAAGCCATGGAAGGGGAGGAGGAAGCTGGAGGTGGTGGAGGAGGCTAGGCCGAGCAAATACAAGGGAGAGGCATGGGAAAAATCAATGGAAAAATCAATAAAATGAAGAGAGAAAGTAGAAAACGAAGAAGAAGACATTACCATAATTTGCTTTAGCCGTGCAAATGAATTGAGAAAGAAACTTTTAACGTGAAAAGATAAGTGAATACACAGCTACAAAATTCAAAATGGGCAGCCAAAATGAAAAAATGAGATGGTTATGGCATTTGAAACGTTTTTGGACAATGAAACGTCTAGAATTGAAAAGCCTTAAACTCTTCACATTTCTGCTTTGTAAAGATCAAATAAAAAAATGAATCTGTAAATACTTTTAGAAACCGAAACCAAGTGAAAGTATAAGGAAAAAAATTAATTTTAAAGAAAATATAAAAAGAATGAAAGAAATTACTTAAGAATACAAAACAGTGTCCAGAAATTACAAATAAATCACTACCAGTCTTGGAAAAATGTCCACTTCATTTAAAAAAATTTGAAATGAAAATTTGAAATAAAATAATTTATTTATCATTTATGGAATAAAATAAATAATTAAATTGGAGAAAAATAGAAAAAGAACTAAAGAAAATGTTTAAAAATTGAAAACCGCGCATGGAAATTACAAGAAAAATACTACTCACTCTAGAAAAATTCCTGCCTCACTTTAAAATATTAAAAGAAAAAAATATACATAAAATAAAATATTAATACATATTAAAATAAAATATGACAAAGAAAATACAATTTATACAATTTAAAATAACAAAATTGCAGAATAAACAAATGCACTCAATTTTGAAATATACATAACTTTTACTGTTTAACTCCGTTTTCAAAGGAACGAAAAGAAATGTTCAAGTTATTACATCTAATTTCATAATAAAAGACAAAATTTAAGATTTAAAATAATTTAAGTTTTAATTTTGAAATTCAAAGTTTGAACAGTTTGAGTAGAAATTCACCTTTTTAGTAAAATGTCCAATTTATACTATTTTGAACCATAGATCACTTAATAATCAACATTTATATTTAAAAATGAAAAATTTGAAAAATTTAAAAATAAAATAAAATAAAGTCAAATTTAAAATATATAGGCAAAAATCTAGGGTTGTTACAACGAACTCGATATATATGAAATTGTTAAATCTATTTTGAAATGTTGAATATTTAAAGCTTTGAAATATATTGAAATTGATATGGTTTTGTAACGACCCGTAAATTTTCAATAATTAAATTTCTTAATTTAATAAGATTTTGTAACTTAATATTGAAGGAATTAAAAATTTAGTGAATTATTAATGGAAATAATAACTACAATGAATTGCAACAGTATAAATGTTAGTTAATTGTTAATAACTTAGATGTAATTCCAATAAGTGAAACAATGTAAATGTTATAACTTGGTTACAAAATTAATATACGGAAGTGGATGTAAATATGAATTAATTAATGAGATAATAGATAGTTAATGGTAATTGAATAAAATCAAAATTTTATTAGAATTGTAACATTTGTTTGTGAATAGTGAATTCATATGTGTAATAAAAATTTATGATAACAATTGTTATTACCTGTTTAATTTGTCTATCAAATTAAAATGGGAAATCAATTAGAATTAAATGAACTTTAATGTTACATTAGCAAGTTTAAGGCAATAACGGAGACTATGAATGTAACAAAATGAATAAGAAATGCTAATTTTATTCATAAAGTAATAGTTGATGTAATAAAAGAATGGAACCAAGATGAAATGATTAATTTGATTTAAAATCTTAAATAATGTGTGCATTAATTTATAATAGGATATAAAAGGTAAATTAATAATTTAAAATGTTGACTTACTAATAAAATAATGTATAATGAATGCAAATGGAATGAATTAGTGTTATGAAACTAATGGTAGCATTTGTTATAAGCAATAAACTTATAAATGAAATAAAAAGTTAATGGTATCAATTATTTCGTGTTACATATTTATTTAGTCTATTAAATAGAATTGGAAATCGAATTTTGCAATTTAATGAGATTAACTACTACGTTAGTTGAAATCAGATGAAATTGGAAAATTCTAACAAACTAAGATATCAATCATGATAATTACCATAAGATGAAATTGATAGAATAATAAGTGGAAAGCAAATTAAATTGAATTATTCAAAATTAAATTTATAATTTTGAATTTAATGAAATTGAAAGTTAACACTGAAATTCAAAGATTACTCAACTCTAAATTGACATTTAAAGTTGGTTAAATTAGTGTAAATGATTAAGAAATTTAATAATAATGAAAGTTGCAAATTGTAGAGTTGAAACTGAAATTTGATTTAATTAATTAATTATTAATTTATTTAATTAATGAAAAAAATAGCCATTTTGGCCACTGACTCGGATTTCGACGAAACTAGTTTCAACGGATCTGTAATGGTGAATTATTATAGGTTTTCAAATTTCGTAGCGATCAGACTTGTCATTTGATCGTATGGACTCGAAACGCATTGAAATCAATGAAATTGAAATCAATTGAAATCGATTTGAAATAATTTGATTTTGGCATAACTTCTTCATAAAATGGAATTTGTACAGTTAACCTATTCCATTGCGTTTAAAATATTTTAAAACATCTATTTTGATATATGGGTTGACCCAATTTCATTCCAGAGTTGAAACTGGCATTTCGGGCCATTTTATCGTTCAACGCACAAACCAATCGCGCCCATCTATTCTATTTCAGCTTTGTCTATATATACCTTGTTATAAACCCTACCCTACCTCTATTTCTCATTTAGCTGTGCGTACAATTCCTCTTCACCTTCGTATTTCAATGGCAGACAATTCCAAATCCAATTACAGTTCAAAAATCAAATCAAAATTCCAAACTCCACAAACTATATCATATTTTATATCATCGGAAAGCTCTCGAAGAGTGTGTCTCAATTCTATGATTCGTTTTTCAATTTGAGATTGGCTGTGGCCGGAAATCAATGAAACATTCATGGCCGTTCATCGCGCGCCGATGAACGTTGTCGGATCATCGAATCATTTGTGGGTATTGTAGAGTGGACGACGGGGAGTACATTGGTATAGTTTATTTGGCGAATCGACGGTTGGATTTTGGTAAAAAATTCACTAGGGTTAGCTTGCTTAGGCGACGGCTGGGTATGTTTTGAGGCCGGTCGATCGCGTGAAGGGGGGTAACCGCGTGGTGAAGGTCGGAGCCTCGCTGGGAGGCTGCGGTTGGAATTTTGGACATTTTGGTGCTCGTTTGGACGAATTCTGAGACTATTCAAATTTTGGGTTTAAATTGGATTTAAATTAATTTAAATTCAAAAGGTGAGTGTTTTAATCCTCTCATAACTTCTAAAATTTCTTATATGTGTTAAATTAATTTTTGATGTCATTAGATATTTATTTATGACTGTTTGGCATATTTTTATTCATCATATCAGTTAAATTGAAATTATTGAATTAAGTTGTTATTAAATTTATTATTGCATATAAACTGCCAGTTAGATAGATCGTTTAATTTATTATTGAATATAAACTGTCAGTGATTACCTATTATTTATTATACGCTCTATATTATGTTATTGTTTAAATTGGGTGATGATTGTTAGAAATAGTTGATGATTGATATTCGATGAATGAATGTTGTATTTATATTATTTTAAACTGAAAATTGTTATGCACTTTATTTCCTTCGAGATTGCGGTTTGAAATGATATATAACTGTACTTTTAATTTTAATTGCGGATTGAAATGATAAATATCCGTATCACTAGACCATAGGATAGAAAATTTTATACAGACACCGTGGTCTATATATATAAAATATTTGAAATGATTTCTATGGTTTTGTAAAGGAATATATGGGTTATATAAATATTGATTTTTGATGTAATGTGAATGTTATTTTATAATTGATTTTAGCTACGTATAATTTTTCTTTGAAATATAAAATAAGTTGAATAATAAATGTTGATTGGTTTATATAATATGGTTAAGTAGCTGTTTAAATTATATTGTATATATAGTTATAATGGCTTAAATAAAAATAAGGTTGGAAGATAAATAGGAAATTGATGTGAATTAAATTATTTAAGGATTATACTCGAATAAAGTTGATTTTATATTTTAATACAATTAAGATTTTAACATGTAAGATTTTATAACTGGAATTTGGTTTAGAGTGATTTAAATGAATTCAAGTTGATTTAAATGAACATATCATGTTAAATAAGTGGAAAGAATATCCAGTTAGTTGAAGTTTTCAAAGTTTTTCTTAAATTATATTGGATTTATTTTGTTAACATTTCAAATCTAAATAATAGTAATTAAATTTGATATATATATATATATGTAATTATCAAAGAATTAGTTTTGAAATGGTGGAATATTTAAAGCTTTGAAATATATGGCAATTGAAATGGTTTATTGTGGGTTCAAATATGTATTTAGAATTTATTTGTGAAATTTAAGAAGCTGTTTTATTATATAAAGTAATTTAATATTTGAACCATTAAAGTATTGGAAGTTATGTTTCAAAGTTATAAATTTCAAAGTATTACGTTTTGGAAGTGTTACAGTTTTAAGTCTTTGGTTTCGAAATTTTATAACTTTGAATGCTATGATTTTAAAAAGGATATCATATTGATTTGGTTTTAAAACAAAAATGATATCGTATTTATATGGTTTTGAAATGAATATTATATCCTGGTTTTGAAGCATAAATGATTTTGAAATGACCGTGGTGTTATATTAACGTTTGGTTGTTAAAGAGACCGGGATCAGAAGTTGTCATACTCTCTACCAACTCCGAAAACCACTTTGACAACCGTGTACGCGGTGGAGATTCTAGAATGAAGTAGGATGGCGGCGGCGTTTCCTTTGAGGTAAATACATGGATCCGACTCCCGTGAGTTGACATAAGGTGGCTAAAACAGGAGCGATTGACGGGCTAAGAAGGGAGCACCTTTTATCGGACACATCCCTTCGATATTATCTCTAACTTTGGATTGATTCGATGGCCACTTTTGATTTTGATTTGCGGGTGTGGCTCGAGGTGGGCGGTAGTAGCTACTACGTGGTACCACAGCCCGGAATTGTAATTGTTATATCTACCCTGGCATTGCCTAGTTGTGCCGTGTCACCTGCCCTAGCGCGTCTTGTACGAGTTAGTTTTTCTCCCGTAGCCCATGGAGTATTTAGGGTAGTCTCCCGATCTGGAGATGCGCTGATACTGGATGGACTACTGAGACTATTACATGTTAAGGTGGAAAATGTAAAGCCTTAATGCTATCTAAAAGTAAGTTTATTTTACTATAGACATTATTATAATAGAGAAATATTACTACGTAGTAAAAAGTTTAACGGATCCTTAAGAGATGTGAATCCCGAGCATCTACCGCACCCACATTTATATCTATTGATTTAACTCATATAAGATATTTTAGTTCAGACTCGAGTGTTTTGTCTTTTCAATTCGCTCGGGTCAGCCTGAGCATTTCAGGATTTGAGGACCGTATTATGGAGGACGAAGACGATGATTTATTATTATTAGTTATTTAGTATTCCACTATATTCTCACTGTTCCGCTGCATTATTAATATTCTTTGGTAAGTGTAACTCTGATATGTATTGTATAAGAATAATCGAATATTTTGTAAATTAACTTCATGAACTGTATATTTGATTATTATATTTTATCGTTCCATTGCAAGATTCT
Organism: Allium cepa; assembly: GCA_030765085.1. NCBI lineage: Eukaryota > Viridiplantae > Streptophyta > Magnoliopsida > Asparagales > Amaryllidaceae > Allium > Allium cepa. The sequence continues at coordinate 599,497,465 of CM060945.1, read as the reverse complement.
TTTTTGTTTTATTTCTTTCTCTGCATTTTCTTATTTACCCTATAACAACCCGCCCTTCTGTATGGTTTAAGTCCGACGGGTGTGGTCTATCGTCGATTTAAAATGTATAAAAAGGTGGGCCGTTACATCTGATATCCGAGCTATGGTTTAGTGATAAACCTTAGCTTTGTGGGGTCTGCCTCTATATTAATAGGGTAGTAATACCCTATGATGAGTCGTTTAGTGTATAAATATGAGAGAGCGTATTTGTTAGTATTATAAAAGGTATTGATATTGTGTTAATTTGTTCCGTTTTGTATTTATAAATTCTGGTTGGCGCATGGGATGCTATGACATAAGTAAGTATTTCTAAACAATTAATAGGACAGACCGACACAATATTTGTTTTGAAATATAGGTAAACGAAATAATTTTGCCTATTATATTCTCTATATATAAAATAAAAATTTTATAAAGATATATTGGTTGCAATATATTGGTTGTTAGGTAATGTGATTTATAAATAGTAGTTAAAATGAGATTGAAACTAAAATAAATGAAAATTGGGAATTTAGAACTAAACTCCCGGGATTTTGAAAATTTCTTTCAAATGATTTAGGAATATAATAATGATATTATTAGAAATATTTTCTGGTATAAATATTTCACTATAATTTGAAAGAATCGTTTTAAAGAAACTTTGAAGTGAAATAATTTCTGTACTCCCCTCTGTGTCGTTGGGAAATAATTTCGGTGATGAGTGCATGCATCATTGACATTCATTTTCGAGTTTCGAAGTGGAAAGTCCAATGTAGTAGTTTTATTGCAGATTTATTTCAATAAACAAACATAAATTTGAATTTGTTTTAAATATAATTGGATATATAAAGTGTAAGTGTATATATTTATCTATTATTTTAAAATGATTTTAAATTTAACCCGGTATTTAGTTCTTAAGTTTCCGTTAATCAATAGTTTCAATTATTGTGGTGAAATGGGTTGTAACTAATTAATAATTGGAACCTCTAAAGGAAATAAAAGATTTAATGCTAGGTTATAAATAAAATTAAAAGAAAGTTGAAATATGTAACTTATGAAAACAAAAGATATTATTATTGATCATTAAGTTAATTAAAAGAAATAAACTAAACTTGTGTTACTTTCTATTACATCCTTAAAAGCATATATATAACTTACCAACTATAAAAAGTTAACATGTTAAAAGAAAATGTAATGGAAAACTTTAGAAGTAAAAATTGAAGTAATGGAAGTATTTAAAAAAAATAAGAATTTGATGTTGTAATTGTTGTGAACTTAAGTTATAATTGAAATGTTACTGTAACAAAAGGTAACAAGAAGTAATTATTGCAAGTATAAGATTATAAACTTAAGTAAATGAATTAATATGCAAAGAAATTGAATTAAACATAAACATTATAAATAAATGAATATTAATAACTGAAATTATGTAATAATCAATAAATAATGGCATTAATAAATGAAATAATATTTGTAAGTAATAAAGGAAATAAACATTTAACCAATGAATAGAAGTAAAATGTTGTAAGAAGTAAATGTAAAATAAAAAGATAAATCAGTATATGGATGAAAAGGAAATCAAACAACAAATGTATGAAATGAAATTAATAAGAATAAAATTGAATTTTGTTTAAAATGTTTGTCTTTTTAGTTTATGGTTGTCTGGGCAAGGATACTTTAAATTTTGATTGGATGTATGAATAATCTATTTGGTTTCATCTAAGAGTGTTGAGTTAATGGTGCACCTAGTAGTTTATTTTACATTCTGTACAATTTAATGTTTTAAATCCGAACAACTATTTGTTATTCGCTACGGAAATATGGATGGTTGATTTTATTGACTTCATATGATGGTTGTATGCCTTGTTGCAAGTGATTGTTGTTTGTATTGATTTGTTTGTTCATGGTTGAAACAACTTTAAACATTTCATTTTATATAATTATTAACTCTTTTGGATTATATAAGTAAAATATAGGTTATGGAAGCAATTGCTACTACTTTTGGTTTCTTAATTAAGCGTAATTGCCCGACAAATAGGTATGTTTTCGGATTACGGTTTATAACGCTATTATATTATTTTTCCCGTGTTGGGACATATATATTATTTTGGAAAATATATGTTGTATATTGTTATATTTTATATTATATTTTCTCCGGAGCCTCTCTGTACGAAGGTGTAACAACCCGGGGTTTTGCACAAATTAATCATCGTCATTAAACGATTAATGTTGCTAGCTAATTGCTTGTGGGAGTTTTTAATCGGGCTGTGATTCTGTTAAATATCTGTTAAGAGATAAGCGGGCTTTAAATAAAAATCTTGGCCAAAAAAACTCTCTCTCTTTTATTTTATTTGGCCCGTTTCCTTTTTATTTTATTTGGCCCGTTCCCTTTTTTGTTGAGATAATTGTAGTGCTCGTTCCTCTTTCTTCAGAAATTAGGGTTTTCGGTAATTCGATGATGTCGATTACAACAGCTCGATTCAATTCGATTTTCTTGCTCTATTTGTTGATGTCTCTTGAGATGATTTCGGCCGCTTGATTGAGTTCATTTCTGCTTTGATATGGGGGGATTTCGGCTTCGATTTCGATCTGTGCTCTCCGAAAAGGTGAGTGATTTTCACTCACGCCTCTAGTTTAATTCTATGTTTAGGCAGTTCGATTTTGTTTCGATGATTGATGATTTTTCTAACTTGGTTTGATTTCTAAATACCACTGCACTGATTTTTGTTTGAAATCCGCAAACATTCTCTTTGAATTCTCCGAAGTTTGCGGTAATGTAAGCTTGAATTAATGAAACTGCAAATTAGGGATTTTGGATTTGTTAGTCTGGGATTTCTAATTTGACTTCGACTTGGCTTTGGTTTTCTATGATTTTAGCCTCAATTTTTAATTGTTCAACTATGGATTTTTGAATATATTTTTTTAAGTAGATCGACCATGCTTTTGACACCTTATTGAATTCCGTATTGCACTAAACTGCATATGCTTGAATATGTTGCATTTATGGTTTGCTCTTTGAACTTGACATTATTGCATAAGAGTTAAACCACTTGTGCATGCTTTTCTTGGTTTGTGCATATTGCAGTGTACCTTGGTCGGTATTTCTGAGCTGATCGCCTTTATTCAATCCATTAATTTTAGCCTGGTTGTGCTTGGTTTGTTTGTGCTTGGTGTGAATGTATCTAGGCGGTCACTGTGCATGTATTGCCACATGCATTGTGGTAGTTTATTTCCCTATGCTTTGTCTTCAAACTTCATTGACTTTGTTTATGCGACTCCATGACTTCGGTCAGTAGCTCACGGCTTGTTCATGTGCTGTTCACTGGTCTGCAATTGCCCAGTTGATGATTTTCTGCCTTCAGTTTTTCATGTCATCACCTGACTTCGACATTTTTGTGCACTTGATTACTTAAGGCCTTGACTTTGTTATACTTTGATTTGGGTGTACACTGCATATTGCTGTGCACATTGTTCATTGTCCTGAACATTGGATCGATGTCTGTTCATCCCGACTTGGCATGACGTTGACTTATTCATTGATTTATTTCTTGTGTTCCACTTGCACTTGTATATAGTTGAGTTTCTGATTCGACCCAGATCATGTTGTTCATACATTTGTAGCTGAAGTGGCAACCTTTGGTTTTCTTGAGTCTGATCTGGTTAATTTTCTTCATGCTTGAGATTGAGTTGTTTTTATGTGCTTTGCTTCTCTTTGAAGTCGCTGGTCATGGTAGTCATGTGCACTTATATTTGCAGTGTGATATACTTGTGTGGATTAGTATGTGTGCATATATACATTTGTATGCGTGTATGCATGTATAGTTGAATCTATTTTTGATTCATTGATATTTTGCATATTTCATCACTATAGTGGCGACGCAGTGCACGTGAGCGTGTACTGCAGCCAAATAGAATTTACTTTTTAATTGATAAGTTCGATTGCTTGAATTGTTTCGTGTGTCCAATTCAATATATTTTGAAATTGTATTTTGATTTGGTTTGATTTGATTATTTTGTTGCTATCTAATTATCTACTAGATAATTAGATTATGTGTTTTCTAATTATCGTATCGATAATTAGATTTTGTTGTTTATGCCGTTTCACTGGATTGGGTTTTGCTTTGGCTACTAGCTATTAATTGCTGTTTAGGCAATTCTGTTGTTTTCTAAATTATCTTCATTGATAATCCTTTTATTTATCTATGTTGATGATTTGGCTTTGCTAATTTGCTATTTAATGTAGTTACGTGTTATTTCTACCGTTATCCGATTCTCTTATTGAAGGATTGGATATGCGAGATTTATTGTGATTGTCGTTTATTTGTTATTTAATTATTATTGCTTCCGTGCATTAATAACTGAGTTTGAATTAGACTTACCCGCATATTATTTTCTTTTGAATTAATACTCGGGTCAGACCAAGTTATTTTAGGCTGTTGATAACTCGCTTTGGGATGCTGCTTAAGCTATGAAGTCTCTTCATATCTTTTGGAGTCGTTAGTGTTATTTTATAGGATGATATGTATTCATGTATATTATTTACAATAATGTACTTGTATATGTAACTTTCAATGTCGACGGTTGTAATTTTATCACATGCATTGTATCACATGTATTGTAACTGACTTCAGTTATATATATATATATATATATGACATTTATATTATATATGTTCTGCGTTTAGCTTATCTATGTTATTATTACATATGTTGTCCTAAACTATTATGAACCATCGTAGTTCGTTTTACAATGGAATTGAATATGTCGATGGGAGTAGATAAACAAAGAGATGAAAAATAAATATATATACCACTCCTATCGAGATAACCAATACTAGTGTAAGGCCTAACTACGGATGGCCGCTCCTACCCAGCCTTATTCATCGTGATAACAGACAGTATTTCCTTTTAATGCTCTTTGTTATTGTGAGCATAGAGGCGGGGCATCACAATTGGTATCAGAGCAAGGGGTTTATGGACATAATATATAACATAACTTAGATAGACATGTGTTACAACTATCTGTTGATGTTTTTAATTGTCCTTGAGTCAAAACTAAAGTTTTGAAATTATGATGAAATTTTTAAATATTGTTATTTAAAAATAAAAGTGAAATTGTGTTTTAATGATTGATTAATTTGTGTTCTGTTTATCAGAGTGCGCAGCGGAAACAGTGAGACTGTCTTCGCTGAGTACAGTGATAACCCTTTTGATTTAAAAAATCAGAATACGAAAATGAAATAAATTTCATTGTGTTGTTACTTAGATATGTTTGTTTTGTTTTCTTTGAAAATTTCGAATCCGATTTGAGGATCCGCAGCACCTGCAGTTATGTGATTTTGTTGAGATTTATGGTCGTTTTCTTTTATGCTAATTGCATATTTGATTAGATTTTTGTTGTTTTAAATTATCTTCATTGAAGATATAATCGAATGATTTCTTTGTTCATCTTGTAGTGTCCGTGAAAATATGAGTTGCACATTACTGCATTAATTTTACGTTGAACCGGTGTTTGGTTTAAAAACGTATTTGGTTGCCGTTATTTTTATAACGGGATTTTTACACCGGTAGTATATTTTGATGCGAATTGTTTTGATGAGATTTTTGACATTTAAAAATTAGTGCCGCTTTGACTTCTGTAACCGTCAAATTTAAAGTGAATTTTCAAGCGGTTATCCCATAATGCTGATTTGATAACCATTTTTACGGTGTTTTGAGAAGCGCAATTTCTTTGTCGAAATTGCTACATATATTGCTGTTTTAATCACGTGTTTTAAAAATCGTTTTGAAATAAAATTGTTTTCAAATTTTTTACAGTTTATGCTTTCAAAAGAATGAGGAATCGATTTAAATGCTTCAGCAAAATTGAGGACTATAAACCCTTACTTTTACTGATCCGCTTAATTCGGACTTGTCAGTTTGAGAACGTAAAATGTTATTTATTTAAAATACACGATTTTGCACTTTCAAGGAAACGATAAAGTGATTGAAATGATTTAGCAAAAGTGCGGAGTATGGAACCACACTTTTACTATTTCGGTTAATTCCAGACTTGTTAATTGAAATATTTGATGATTTTATTTGGCTTTCGAGCGACTATGCTGGACCTTCGGGTCAAATGATGGACCTTCGGGTCAAATACCAGCACTAGAACTTCGGGTCATATGTTGGACCCTCGGATCATTTGTTTGGCGCCTAAATTATGATGACTGTACTTGGTAGGCTTTGGCCATATGTTGTCGCATGTGCGGCGTAGCTAAAACTCGACATCTACTGGGATCGATCCATCTTTTATGTTGATTTTCTAGATTATCTTAACTGATTTCCAGATATTTGTTGTTTCTAATTATCTGCAGGTAATTAGATATTTGCTGATTTGAGTTCTAATTGTCTTTGTTGGTAATTAGATATTTGCTGATTTGTAATTAGATATTTGCTGAATTGAGTTCTAATTATCTTTGTTGGTAATTAGATATTTGTTGATTTGTGTCAACACCCGATTCCTCGACTTTTGAAAATCGACATTAATACGTCCACTGTATTAATGCCGAGCAATCGAAGGCCGGAAACCGAATTATTAGGGTTAAAGAAGAAGAGGTAGAAGAAGAAAGAAAGAAGAAGCAACAGAAACAATATCAGAATCTCACAATCGCAGTGGAACAACATATAATAGATAAATGAATAATCTTTAAATCAAAAGATCTGTACATGTTATACATTACATCATCAGAATCAATATACAACACCACACAATAATGGACAGTTATATAAACCTGTCCTCACAACTGAATACAGAGCAGAAAAGATAATATCATATACAAGTGATACGTCTAGCCATCCAGCTCGCCTCTTGAGCTCCACAGTACCTTCTGAGAATCCAGAATATCCTGATAACTTGACTCTAGGCTGCCCGTGTGGAAATGATGGGCACCTAGAGTTTAGGAAGGGAACAATAAACTCCAGGTCAGTCATGGGACTGGTGTGAGAACTTAAAACAGTTTATCCTTAAAAACAATCAAAGAAATATTTTAAAATAGATCCGCAATGCTTTTAGAAAATGTAACTACCATAAGGCTTCTCGCCACACACACAATGCAAACGCAGAATTGTAGGAGATTTCTCCTTATGATAGTCAAACATGCTTGATACGCAAATTTCTTTGATATTATTACTATAAGTGCAAAGTGTAGGAAAACATTTCGAAAGTATAATATAAATCTTAGCCAGCATACACATTTCGAACTATGCCTACTGTAGCTACCATCTAAACAGTGGTGACCACCATAAGTAAATGGCAGGTTCTACAACTATAACCGTACAAGGTGCGTATCAGAGTTTGGATTTCCAACAAATGGTCAGGCCAAAGAACTTCCCATTGCCACATGGTTACGCCCCTGGAAGGACGCCCCGAGAACCTTACCGGATCTCTGCCTACACAAGGCCGGGTTATTTCTGAACTAGGTAACTACTGACACGAGTATTCCATCCCTCGGTCGTAGCCGACCTTTATCTCGGGATTCACCAACAACCACAAAGAAATAAATTTGCATCAACCACATAGGTTAAGTATCTGGGCTCATACCATAATACCACCTCTATCCAGAAGGAAATGTACAAACCCTATAGGGGCGCTATCCCCAAATAACCTTGCTGCATTCTTCCTGTTTTGACCACTACCGGGTTTTGAGGTTTGACGAAGTCTCGTCCACAAAGCTACGCTTTCATAAAAGCCACGTTTTGATCAACAAATGATCAGCAGCACTCAACATGCCACGTTACCAAATTGGGAATATATCACTAGTAACCATCAACTACATAACCTCTGAGCTCGTACGTCTTAGAGAAGGGTGTTAAGCTAAGAGAATAAATTCTCTGCCACCAACAAAAATGTATTTGATAGAAACCAGCTTTACATCTCAAATTGTAACGTCATACACACGTCCTAAAAGTCCGTTCCGAGATCGAACGGAACCGAAGGCACTTCAAAAGAAGCCTTTGCAATCCGGATATTCAGAAATCACGTCCGGAATTCCCATCGCAAAGGGTGATAAAATCTCTATATCGGGGATCAGCCGATGCAGAGACATTCGACGGTAATCCTTCCGTTTTCGAAAATATCCGGTCTTCAACACCGGTCTTCAAATGTTATCCATTACGACGTATCACTATTCGGAATGGGATTTATGACCCAAAGGTCCTCTCCCGGCTAAACCAAATAACGAGCGCTTATTTTTAAAATAAATGTAGCATTCAAATTCAAGCAAATCACAACAAATACCCATTTAAAGATAAATATTGATAGTCGGTTATTTAACTATCAATAGATATGCACAACATCGCCAGATTCCAAATAATTTTCCAAATTATTCAAATTTTCCAAAAATATCTTTACAAGATATATTTTTCCACACTTCAACCATTTGAAAACAAATTCCAAATCACTTTTCACCTTTACAACTTTTGAAAACAAATTTCAAATCATTTACCTTACGCGGAAACACTTCTAAATATTTATTCATTTTTACTGGAAATCTGCCGAGTTCAAATACTTTAAAATAATTTATAATACTTACGCAAAATATATTGGGAAAACACTTTGAAATAAAACTATTTTTCTTTAAACACTTTACTAAAAATATTAGTTACAAAAATATTATACCAATATTACATATAGCTTAAGTGTAAACTAATTTTCAAAATAAAATTAGTAGAAAGAGTATAACTATTTAAATAACTATTTTCTAAAACAATTATTGATTAAATCTTAGAAATAATCATTTCTATATCAACTTAATAAATCTTTACTTAAAGGATTTAAAATAATTTAAGAAGTTAATTTCTCCAAAGTATCCTTTTCAAAACCAATTCTAGAATATATATATATATATATCTTTCAAAGCTATTCAGAAATTTTATGCGGCTTTCCAAGGAGAATACACTTTCATTTCAAAATGGTTCATTTATACCAATTAAATAAACCCTTACCGATTTACTTTAAATTTACGTTCCAAATCCGTAAATTTATTTCCCCACTTCAAAAATAAATCAATGTTTATTTTTAAACATTTTCCCTTTCCTTTAAAATTCCATGGTTAATTTAAATTTTCAAATATCCACTGATATACGATTTTCAAATCGATTTCAAATATTCACTTTCAACAACAATTCAATTTTCAATTGATTTCAAAAACAACAAGATCAAATTCCATATTGATTTTCCAAGAAATTAAACACAAATTGAATTTCATTCAAATCTCAAATTGTAATCAATTTCTACTAAACTCCAGATCAATTTTCAAATTGATTCCAAATTCTTTTCAAAGCACCAACTAAATTTCCAACTGGATTTCCAAAAGATTTAAATTCAATCGCCAAAAATCAATTCCCAAATAGATTTCAAATTTTATTTCCTTTTAAAAATAAATTCCTTTTAAAGAAAACCAATTCTTTCATTTTCAAACTCTTCAAAATCCGTATTTTGAATAAATTCGTCAACTTTTAAATTATATTACCCGAATTCCATTTGTTAAAGCTTTTCCCATATTTTGAAAATTCATTTAATAAGATCAAAAATAAAACTTTATTATTTTAGAATTCCTTCTTTTAAATTTATCCAATTCTCAAAAATAAATTTTAATATAAACTTTCAACCTAAATTTTCAAAAATCAAATTTGTATTTATTTTCGGTATCCAACGATACCAAAATTATATTCGACTAAATTTTAGCCTTCAACGATTTCAGTCACAAAGATAATCATACAGAAATTATAAATAATCAACACACAACATTGAAACAAATTCAATTATTTGAGAAATCCAGTTGGTACGCTCTAACCTGTTTCCCTACATCCATAGATGTTAGCACAATACCGATCCCGTTTCAAGATGGGATATCGTGGTACATGGGTTTATATAAAATACCATCCGCTATTATGCGGTGCAATAGGGTCTCACCTGCTATATAATGCGGTAAATCAACACCAAGTACATATATAATACCAATTCCGCTCTAAGGTGGAATATCGCGGTATATGTGTTTAATAAAATAACCTCCGCTTAATATGCGGTGTATCGGGTCTATTTCAATACAACAGATAGCAATTTATCATCCGAGCATACAACCAACACAATCTAGAAATTTTAAGTCTAACTATTTAAAATTTAAATCGAAACAAATTCGATTGAGCGAGAATTTCTCACCTTTCTTCCAATAACAGTTGTACTGTTTCATTCCGAATAAAATTAAACGCGCGTTTAATTTTACCCAAAATTCACACTAGCTCCAATCAATCCCGATCCAGCTCACGATTCCAACGCAATTCGTTTCGTCAAAAACGGACCTCGTATCAAAAAGTTATAGCATTTTAAACTTTAAACGAATTAATAATATAATAATTTCAAGTTTTTTTAACCTCCATTATTCTGGGCCGCAAGTGCCTTCTTCTTCCCCCCAGTAAATAAACGCAAGCACAAACCCGTAGCTCGATCAAAATCCTAGATCGACGCGGCCTCCGCGTGCATCTTCACGACGATCAGATGCGAGCGCCTCGAAGCTCGAAGCAAGCTCCACCTTCGAATAGAACCACGACGAGCTCGCCTGTGCCATCTCCTGGAAAAACACGCGCGACTTTGTGATGAACGCGGCTGAAATATGGCTCCAAACGACGATGATAAAGAGAATCCACCGTTGGATTGAACGATCTCGTCGTGCTCTACACGTTTGTAGTTGAAGACTTCGCGTGAAAGTCGATGGATTTAAAGAAAAACGAGGAGGAAGAAGCATAAATTTCGGCCATTGAAAATCAAGTGGCGGCTGTAACCTAGAAGACTAGGGTTTAGTGTAAAATGATTATAACGGGGTCCTTTTATAGAAAATTGCAAAAAACTATTCACCCAAAAAATTTCCGAACTCGAAACGAAGCCTGCCGCCTGGCGTTTCCAGGGTTTTACCCGCGTTGCGGACACAATGGAACATGTTTGGAAGCTAAGTAAATCATATGTGCGAGTTACGGCAATAAACGATCAAATTAAAATTAAATCGGTGAAACTGATTTCTATGCGTTTTGGCTTGCCCCGGACAAACCGTAAATTTGAAATCTTGCTATAATACAACATTACGGATACGATGAAACTGGTTTCGTCGAAATCGAAGACTGTTTGAAAAATGGCTATTTTTACTCGTCAATTAAATAATAAAATATTCAATTTCCACAAATTAACTTTTAATTCAATTTTAAAAGTTCTATAACATCATTCTAACTCCAATATGATTTAATACAACTTTACAAACCAATTTTAATCACATTAAACCCAATTTCCAATTATTTCTGTAATTTCAAGTATAAATTATCGATTTAATTATCCAATTAAATCTAGATTTTCAAAATAAAATTTATTCTACTTACAAATTTTACTTGTTAATATTTAAAATCAATTAAATATACGAATTTCAAATGACAGAAATTTTGGGTCGTTACAAACTTTCCCCTTAAAAGAATTTCGTCCTCGAAATTGCCAAGTCAAAAAAAGTCTTGAAATCCATTAACTTTTTTTTTTCAAAAACAAACCATTCCAACTCGATTTCAGATTCATTTTAGTTTCTTAACTTTTCCAAAATCTGATGGATACACTTTTCTAGTTCAATTCCTTCATTTTCATGTCAATATAGAAATTGACATTACATTAACAAAAAAAAACTTCCAAACATTTTCAAAATTTTTCGAACTCCCAAAATTTACGGAAAATTTTGGCAGAGTCACCCTTGGACGGAGGAGCTTTTGCAATACCACAATAGATATAAATATATATACATCGACCCACATGGTCGGAAAATAGAAAAATAGTTCATATTTCCTATTTTTATTGCGTAGGCGTACCTTTTTTGCATTTTTAAGCAAAGCAGTTATTTACTAGCACTTTAGCGTGACCAAATCCAGCCAACTACAGCCACAGTACCTGTACTTACTCAATTTAAACATGTAAGTGGCATATATAGGAAATTCATTTACATTTCAATAATTTTCCATAGAAACACATAGTTTTCATAAGCAATGCAATCAAAATAATTCCCATAAGCAATTTATAAGGTTTCGATACAAATTTAATTGCTTACAACCAATTCATATTAGTTCAATTTCGATTCAAATTCAATTACATAGCTTTCCATTTAACAATTCAATTTCATTAACACTTAATGAATTATATACAATCAATTACCAATCATATAACAACCAAATCATAACCAACATAACCAAATTATTAAATTCACATTCAATTTGGTTTAACACTTTTAATTTCCAATCTGTTCATATTAAATTGACTTCCATTTTGTTAATCAATTTCAAACTTACTATTTTTTTTATAAACTAACATTTACATCCCTTATTCCATATCAATTCATTTACATTAGACTGATTAATATTCAATTCAGTAGTTCAAATCAATTGCTAATTCATTTAACAAATAAGGTTGAATTTCATTACATACCTCAAGTTCATATTCATCACTTCACTTTATTAATTTACTTCGATACCAAAATCAACTTCATTCAACATTACTTAATTATGTTCCATTTCAAACATCATTTGTTTAACTCAACTTAAATTTCCCCTTATAAATCCAATTCAGATTCCAATTCTATTTAACTTTTACCAACGTCAAATTTCATCACTTATTCAAATTCATATCTCATTTTGCTTAACAGAATTGTTTAACCATTTTATCATTTGGTTTCACTTACATTTTCACATTTAATAAGTTATACAACTTATATATTTAAACTTCCAAATCATATTAAATAATCACCTATCTAATCCAATTCAATTTATTTAACTTTCCTTTAGTTAAATTTCACATCATATATTTACTATGCTAACCCAAATTCTTTAACTTTACCAAAGCTAAAATCTATTACCTCATATTATAAGTTCAAAACCCGTTTCACTTATATTCAGCAACTACAACTTAGATTTTAATTTCAAATTTGTTTATCACAACCAAACTTCAATTTTCAATTTACTACGGTAGCAAATCCATCACACAGAACTTGAAAATGATACTGATGATGCTGTAGTCATTACCCTTCTTATTTCCAAGCAATAGTAGCGAATCCAGCGCTTAATATTCTTTCAAAATTTTCCTTTTATTCATAAATCACATTTATATGTCTTTTTCATATATACTTTCACTATTTAACTTATAATTTTGGAAAATAATTTCCAAAATGAAAAGGATTTAACATTTTCAATTCATAGTTCAAATTCATTTTTATTCACAACTCATATTTACAAATATATTCATATAGTTTCACTTCTTATATATAAGATTATTTCACAATTGTAAATCACATTAATTATAATTCCACACTTAATAATTCATTTGGTTATACAATTATTCATTTAATTAACTTATATATATTCTTACATTTTCAACAACCAAACAATCAATTTATATACACTTTAAATTTCTGAAAAATTATTTCCTTTATATGTAAAATATAATCGAGGTAAAATTATTTCATTTACCCAATTCAAAATGATACTATGTCGGTTTATCTCGTTTAAGAGTTTAGAAACCCCTATCGATACAGTTAGCTAGAGTGCACCGACCAGAATCTATAAACAAATCAACCGATAAGTCAATACAATACTAAACAATTTCATATTCACTAACAAATACGCGCTCGTATCTATGATTACACTCACACTCATCCTAGAGTACTACTGACTCTATCTCTAATGAGTAATTCCCAACAGAGCCAAGGTTGTCGCTTAAACAATTGCACTGATACTAAATTGTCAAGACTCGATTCTTCGACTTTCGAAAATCGACATTAATATGTCCACTGTATAAACTGCCGAGCAATCGACGGCCAGAAAACCGAATTGTTAGGGTTAAAGAAGAAGAGGTAGAAGAAGAAAGAAAGAAGCAGCAACAAAAACAATATCAGAATCTCACAATCGCAGCGGAACAACATATGATAGATAAATGAATAATCCTTAAATCAAAAGAACTATACATTTTATACTTTACACCATCAGAATCAATATACAACACCACACAATAATGGACAGTTATATAAACCTGTCCTCAAAACTGAATACACAGCGGAAAAGATAATATCATATATAAGTGATACGTCTCACCATCTAGCTTGCCTCTTGAGCTCCAAAGCACCTCCTGAGAATCCAGAATATCCTAATATCCTGACTCTAGGCTGCCCATGTGGAAAATGATGGGCACCCAGAGTTTAGGAAGGGAACAATAAACTCCAGGTCAGTCATGGGACTGGTGTGAGAGCATAAAACAGTTTATCTTTAAAAAAACAAAGAAATATTTTAAAATAGATCCGCAATGCTTTTAGAAAATGTAACTACCATAAGGCCTCCCGCCACACACACAATGCAAACGCAGAATTGGAGGAGATTATCCTTATGATAGTCAAACATACTTGATACGCAAATTTCTTTGATATTATTGCTATAAGTGCAAAGTGTAGGAAAACATTTCGAAAGTATAATATAAATCTTAGCCAGCATAGACGTTCTGAACTATGCCTACTATAGCTACCATCTAAACAGTGGTGACCACCATAAGTAAATGGCAGGTTCTACAACTAAAACCGTATAAGGTGCGTATTGGAGTTTGGATTTCCAACAAATTGTCGGGCCAAGGAACTTCCCATTGCCACATGGGTACGCCTCTAGAAGGATGCCCCGAGAACCCAACCGGATCTCTGCCAACACAAGGCCAGGTTACCTCTGAACTAGTTAACTACTGCCACGAGTATGCCATCCCTCGGTCGTAACCGACCTTTATCCCGGGATTCACCAACAAGCACAAATAAATAAATTTGCAGCAACCACATAGGTTAAGTGTCTGGGCCCCATACCATAATACAACCTCTATCCAGAAGGAAATGTACATACCCTATGGAGGAGCTATTCCCAAATAACCTTGCTGCATTCTTCTTGTTTTGACCATTACCGGGTTGTGAGGTTCGACGAAGTCTCGTCCACAAAGCTACGCTTATCACAAAAGCCACGCTTTGATCAACAAATGATCAGCAGCAATCAGCATGCCACGTTACCAAATTGGGAATATATCACTAGTAACCATCAACTACATAACCTCTTAGCTCGTACATCTCAGAGAAGGGTGTTAAGCTAAGAGAATAAATTCTCTGCCACAAACAGAAATGTATTTGATAAAAACCAGCTTTACATCTCAAATTGCAACGTTATACACGCATCCATAAAAGTCCGTTTCAGGATCGAACGGAACTGAAGGCACTTCCAAAGAAGCCCTTGCATTCCGGATATTCACAGATCAAGTATGGAATTCCCATCACAAAGGGTGATAAAATCTCTATATCGGGGATCGGCCGATGCAGAGACATTCGACGGTAATCCTTCCATTTTCGAAAATATCCGGTCTTCAGCACGGGTCTTCAAATGCTATCCATTACGATGTATCACTATTCGGAATGGGATATATGACCCAAAGGTCCTCTCCCGGCTAAACCGAATAACGAGCGCTTAGTTTTAAAATAATTGTAGCATTCAAATTCAAGCAAATCACAACAAATACCCATTTAAGGTAAATATTGATAGTCGGTTATTTAACTATCAATAGTATGCACAACAGCGCCAAATTCCAAATAATTTCCAAATTATTATATTTTTCAAAAATATCTTTGCATGATATATTTTCTCACACTTCAACCTTTTGAAAACAAATTTCAAATCACTTTTCACCTTTACAACTTTTGAAAACAAATTTCAAATCATTTTCCTTACGCGGAAACACTTCCAAATATTTATGTAACGACCCAGGATTTTTATAAATTTAAATTTGAATATTTAATTAATTTTAAATATAAATAAGTGAATTTATAAGTCGAATAAATTTTAATTTGAATTATTGAATTTAATTGGATAATTAAATCGATAATTTAATATGTTAAATTATGGAAATAATTGAAAATAGGGTTAAATATGATTGAAAATAATTTGTAAAATTTTATTTTATCATATTGGAGTTAGAACAATATTTTAGAACTTTTAAAATCGAATTAAAAGTTAATTGGTGAAAATTGAATATTTTAATATTTAATAATCGACTGTAAAATAGTCAATTTTTGAATAGTCTCAGAATTGAACGAAACTAGTTTCATTGGATCCGTAATAGTTAGTTATTACCGGATTTCAAATTTCATGTCAATCGGAGTTATCGTTTGATCGTGGCAGCTCGAAACGCATCGAATTATTTTTAATTTAAATTTGGCGAGTCAAAATAGCCATTTTTCAAAAGTCTCGGATTTCGACGAAACCAGTTTTATCGGATCCTTAATGTGATATTATTGTAAGGTTTCAAATTTCAAGTCAATTGGATTTACCGTTTGTCCGGTACAAATTAAAACGCCTAGAAAATCGCTTAAATCGGTTTAATTCAAATTGAGCGTTTACAGCCATAACTCGCACAGATGTCCGAATTAGCTTCCGAAACTTGTTCCATTGTGTCCGGAACGTGGGATAAACCCTAGGTACGTCAGTTTCGGCGCCTAAATCGGAGTTCGGAATTTCCGGATGAATAGTGTTCGTTCAAAACTCTGTAATAGCCCTCTCTCCCTCACAAATTAAAAAAAAAAAAAAAAAAAAAAAAAAAAAAAAAACCTAACAAACCCTAGCCGCCAGCCCCCATGAACGGCTGAAGTGTTCCCAACTTCTTCTCCTCTTTTCTCTTCATCCATCAACATTTACAAGAATCTTTCAACTAGAAAGATGTAGAGCACATCAAGATCTACAAGATCAACGGTTATGATTTGAAACGGAGCTGTAGATCGATGGAAAATTGCATTCAAAGACCATAGAGTTGGCCTCGAAATACGTGCACAGATGGGGACCGAGTTCTTCATGGCTTGGGCCGAGTGTTGAGGGGGAGATGGCGCTTCGATGGTGAGGAGATGATCGAGTATAGTCGAGTGATTTTGGTGAAAAATTAAACCCTAATCATGGAAGTTGGGTTCGGTTTTGAGCGTGATGGTCTGTAGCTTGCGTGATGATGGGGAAGAAGCAAAGGGATGGTGGAGATGCAATGGTGTTGGATCCAAAGGCCTGGATTGGATGAAGGTTGAAAATTTTTAAAGTTAGTTGTAAATTATGAATATAAACTCGGGTAACTTCAAAAATTGATATCTTTTTCATACGAGGTCCGTTTCGGACGAGATTTTTTGCGTTGGAATCGTATGGACGAGCACTACGCGATGGAGATGGTTTGGAGTCATTTGGAGTTAGTGAGAATTTTGGGTAAAATTAAACGTCCGTTTAATTTTATTCGAAATAAATCGCTAAAACGGAAATTTAAAATCAAGGTGAGAACTTCTCGCTCAATCGAATAGGTTTCGATTTTATTTTAAATAGTTAGATTTAAAATATTTGAATGCATGTGTGAATGATGATTGATATATATTGATTGTTAAATTAGACATTATACGCCGTTAGTAAGCGGATGTTATTTAATAAAAACATATACCGCGAATATTTCATAAACAGTGAAATTGGTATTATAAATAATATCAATATATATATATTGGCATATGTATATATTGCAGTTTATTGATTTCCCGTATTTTTAGCGGATGAGACCCTATTGCGCCGTTATTAAGCGGATAATATTTAATAAGAACATATACCGCGATAATTTCGTACTGGAGCGAAATTGGTATTGTGCTAATGTTTTTGGATGCAGGAAAACAGGTTGGAGGGATCCAACTGGATTCCTCAACAGTTTTTATTTAATTTCAGATATTTTGATATTTGATGGATTTTCATATTGATATATGATATCGTTGTAGTCGTGATTGACTATTTGGTGTGTAGCATCATTGGACCAAATTTTGGGATTTTAAAATGATTTTAAAGTGATTTTTGAAAATATACTATATTTTTTGGAATTGACCCATTTTAAATAAATAAACGTTATAATTTTTAATGTTATAAAAAATTATGATTTTTGAGAAATATAGTTAAAAACTGATTTTTGAGAATACGATGCTATTGAGTTTATAAAATAGTTTAATCGAGATATTTTAGAATTTATTGTGAAAAGTTTAAATATAGGATTTATAAAATTTAATTATTTTATAAATCAAAAGGATGAAATTATAAAGGATATTAAAGACGTTTTAAAAAGAATAATATAAATTGATTTATATTAAGTGATTTATAAATGGATATTTATAAATTGAAATATAGACATTCTAAAACGAGTTTTTATAAGTGTTTGAATGAAGTGAAAATGAATTTCATAAATGAATGAAATTTATAGAATTATAAACTGTGAAGTTATAAATAAAATTTATAAATAGTAAGATTTATAAATTGGTGAAGTTAATTGAAGAATAGATTTGGGTGAATAATTGAATCTTATAGGTTATATGATTTATAATTATGAAGTTCAAAGGAACGATTTTTGCAAACAAATAGATTATAAGCACTTAACTTATAATATGAACTTTGAGTTATAATTGAGTTATAAACTGGAATAGGTTAATAAAAGAATTTATAAAAAGGAAGTTTTTATAAATAAATAGAAATAGAATTTATAAACGATGTTTTATAAATTCGCAAATGACTTATTTTGATACGAAAATTGTTGGAACCTATTAAAGGAGTTATATTCACATTTTTGAATAGTGAATAATCCTTTGAATTAAAATGAATAAAAGGATGAGATTTGTTAACGAAGTTTATTCACATTTTTGAATAGTGAATAACATGTTAAAGAAAATGTTTTGGATTTGGATGTTTTAAATAGAATTAAAACGATCTAACGATGTTTTAAAATGTGTTGAGATTCGAAACCATAGATTTCAACATTTATTGTTGAAATAGACGTTTTCGAGAAATAAAAGGAAATGGTGGACTATAACACTGTTGTTATAGTAAATGATTTCCGAAAGGAAATGTTTTGAATAGTATTGGGATTTATATATTTATTTTAATTTCGAATCCATATACTAGTGATTTTGGGTTGTCGTAACGATGTTTTACGTAACATTCGTTTTAGCCCAAATAAATATGTTAAGAGAATGATTTCCTTAATAGAATGAAATATATACTAAATTTCGATTTAAGTATATTGAATATTTTCCAAGTGTTGAAAATAAATAAAATTTGTGAATTACTTATTAATAAATAAGTAAGGAAATGTTTTCCAATATGCAGTGAATATTTAGAATTTATCTTTTTGAAGATAAATTGAAAATGGATAATTGAAATCGTATATGCATGGATATTTTAAAATATAAATTCATTATGGAATTTATAAATGAAAAGTGGAATTTGTTTAAAAATAAATATTGATTTATTTTTGAAGTATTGAAATTGTATATCTTGTAAAGATATTTTGGAAAATAAATAATTTGGAAAATTATTTGGAATCTGGTGATGTGTGCATATCCATTGATAGTTCAATATTCGACTATCAATATTTCCCTTTGAATGGGTATTGGATGTGAATTGATTGAATTTGAATGTCACACTTATTTTTGAATAAGCGCTCACTATTCGGGTTAACCGGGAAAGGACCATGGGGTCGTATAACCCATTTCGAATATGTGATACGTCGTTATGAATTGCATTGAAGATCGGTGTTGAAGACCCGGTATTTGCGAAAGCGATAGGATGACCTGTCGATTGACTCTGCACCGAGTAGCTACGGTATTGAGTTCTCCATATGTGATGGTGAATCCGATCAGTATTGTGGATATCCGGATTGCAAGGACTTCTTTGTAAGTGCCTTCGGTTTTGTTCGAGCCCGGAACAGACTTGTATGGATTGTGTGTCTGACATTACAAGTTGAGATATAAAGCCGATTTCTTTCAAATATATTTCTGTTGGTGGCGAAGAATTTATTCTTTTAGCTTAACACCCTTCTCTGAGACGTACGAGCTCAGAGGTTATGTAGTTGAATGTTATCAGCGATATATTCCCAATTTGGTAATGTGACATGCTGAGTGATGCTGAAATGATCATTGTGTTGATTATTTGTGATAGGATCGTTTATTTGATCGTCTATCCTTGTGATCATTGTGTTGATCATTTGTTGACCCAAAGCATGGCTTTTGTATAAAGTATGTTTTTGTGGACGTGACTTCGTCGAGCCTCACACCCCGTGAATGGTCAAAACAGGAAAGAAGCATCTAGGTTATGAGGGGTAGCACCCTTTAGGATGTGTGCATTTCCTTCTAGAAAAGGGTGGTATCATGGTATGGAGCCCAGATACTTACTCATGTTGAAAACACTTTGTTATGATTGTGTGAATTGATTACGAGCGCTCGGTGATAAAGGTCCCAAAGGACCAGGGGATGGCATATTCGGTCAGTTGTTACTCAGTTAGGGGTAACCCGGCCTTGTGTTGGTAGAGATCCGGTTTGGTTCTCGGGGATGTCCATCCAGAGGCATTCTCATGTGGCAATGGAAAGTTCCTTGGCCTGATCATTCGTTGGAAATCCAAAGAAACAATACGATTTTGTAAGGTATTAGTTGTAGAACCTATCATTCACTTATGGTGTCGCAACACTGTTTGTATGGTAGCTATAGTAGGCATACGATAACGGTCGTATGTTCGCTAAGATTTATATTCTACTTTCGAAATAATTTTTCCTACACTATGCACTAGTAATAATATAAAAATGTTATTTTAAATGCGTATCAAGCATCTTTGACTATCATAAGGAGAAATCTCCTCCGATTCTGCGTTTGCATGTGTGTGTGTGCGGGAGGCCTTATGGTAGTCTCATTTTTTAAAAGCATTGCGAATTGAATTTAAAAATATTCTTCTATTTTGATTTTAAAAGTAAATAAACTGTTTTGAGTTCTCACACCAGTCACATGACTGACTTGGAGTTTATTGTTTTCCTTCCTAAACTCTGGGTGCCCACCAATTTCCACACGGGCAGTTAAGAGTTAGGTTTATCAGGATATTCTGGATATTCTGGAGTTGCTGGAGGCAAGATGGATGGCATGGCGTATTACTAGTTTATATAGTATTTCTTTTTCCGCTGCACTGTTTGTTGTTGTTTGTTGTTGTACACTCTGATGATATGATGTAATGAAATGAAATGTGATGTAATAACTGATATAGTTCTTTGTTTAAAGATTATTCATTTATTATTATATGTTGTTCCGCTGCGAATTGTGAGATTCTGTTGTTGTTCTGTTGTTTTCTGTTCCGTCCTATTTTCTTCTATTTTCTTTCTGTTCTATTCTCTTTTCCTTCTATTTTAAAATTTTCTATCTCTTCTCTATTTCTATCTTTTCTCTATTTTCTATCTTCTTTTCCTTCTATCTTCTCTCCTCTTCTCTTCTCTTTTCATAAATTCTTTTTAAAACCCTAACTATTCGGTTTTTCGGCAACGAAAAATCAGCAAGCGTTACATTTGGTATCAGAGCTTATGGTTAAGCGACAACCATGGTTCTGTTGGGTATTACTCGTTAGAGATAAAGTCAGTAGTGCTCTAGAATGAGTTTGAGTGTAATAATAGCTATGAGAGCGTATTTGTTAGTGAATATGAAATTGTTTATATTGTGTTGACTTATCGGTTGATTGTTTATAGATTCCGGTCGATCTAGTCTAGCTAACTATTGTAGATAGGGGTTTCTAAACTCTTAAACAAGATAAATCGACATAATATTGATTTTAAATTGGGTAAATGAAATAATTTTACCTTGATTATTTTTGTATATAAAGGAATAATTTTTCAGAATTATCAAAGTATATATAAGTTGATTGTTTAGTTGTTTGAATAATCTAAATAAAAGGATAATTGTATAAGCAAATGAATTATAAGAATTGAATTATAATTAAAGTGATTTACAATTGTGAAATAAACTTATATATATAAGAAGTGAAACTATATGAATATATTTATGCATATGAGTTGTAAATAAAAAAAAAGTGAATTTAAAGTTAAATGGAATATGAACTTGAGTTATGTAATAGAATTCAACTTTTGTAATTGAATTGAATTAATGGATTGAATGTTAATCAATTGAATGTAAATTTAGTTGATATGGAATAATGAATGTAAGTGTTAATTCATTGAAATCTAATGTTATTGGGAGTTGAATAAATTGGAATGGAAATCAATTTAATGTTAAACCAAATGGAATTAAATGTGTTGAACCAAATTTAATGTAAAGTGAATAAATTTGGTTGTATTGATTAAACATTGGTTGTTAGTTGATTGTTGATTGATTGTGTATAATTCATTAAGTGTTAATGAAATTGAAAGCTAAATCAATTGAAATTCAAATTAGAAGTAAATAAATTTGAATGGAATTGAATTCGATTTGGAAGTGAACCAACTCGAATATGAATTAGTGAATATAAACTAATTGAAAATGAATGTTAGTAAGAACATCCACTGTTAATGAATCAAATGTGATTAAACTGAGAAAACCAATTCATTGTATATTAATGAGAATATGAATGAGTATTTAGTTGGTTGATGGTTGAATATATATTGCATTTGTTGTTTGTTTCATTTGCTATGTTGACATATGTAGTTATTATGTTGCTATATGTTGTATATTGATACTATTCTCTATATACATGGTTCTCATGTTGTTTGTTGAGTGTTTAGTAGGTGCGGATCGCGTTTGCTTCGCATTTGGAGCTCGCTTTCGCGCTATATTAGCCGTATATGCTCGCTAATAAAATATAAGGTACATATCTCGGATTAAATATCGCACTTTTATACTTTTTTCCCTTCGGGATGCCTCATTACTTGATGAGATGTATATTTGTGATATATATACTGTCATTTTTTTTTCGGATCGAGCCGCGCAAAGGAGACTATGGCGAATTTTTCCGAAAATTTAAGGCGTTAGAAAAAATTTGAGAAAATTTGGAAAATTTTGAAAACTTTAACTTTGATTTTGGAATTGAAAGTTAAACAATAGTAGTTGTTTTTGAAAAGGTAACTAAGTATGATTTGAAACTTAGTAAAGATTTATAAGAAATTTAATTATGAATTTTTGGAAAGTTAATAGATTCCATAACTTTTCTTACTTGTAATTTCGAGGACGAAATTCTTTTAAGTGGGGAAGATTGTAACGACCCAGGATTTTTATAAATTTGAATTTGAATATTTAATTAATTTTAAATATAAATAAGTGAATTTATAAGTCGAATAAATTTTAATTTGAATTATTGAATTTAATTGGATAATTAAATCGATAATTTAATATGTTAAATTATGGAAATAATTGAAAATAGGGTTAAATATGATTGAAAATGATTTGTAAAATTTTATTTTATCATATTGGAGTTAGAACAATATTTTATAACTTTTAAAATCGAATTAAAAGTTAATTGGTGAAAATTGAATATTTTAATATTTAATAATCGACTGTAAAATAGTCAATTTTTGAACAGTCTCAGAATTGAACGAAACTAGTTTCATTGGATCCGTAATAGTTAGTTATTACCGGATTTCAAATTTCATGTCAATCGGAGTTATCGTTTGATCGTGGCAGCTCGAAACGCATCGAATTATTTTTAATTTAAATTTGGCGAGTCAAAATAGCCATTTTTCAAAAAGTCTCGGATTTCGACGAAACCAGTTTCATCGGATCCGTAATGTGATATTATTGTAAGGTTTCAAATTTCAAGTCAATTGGATTTACCGTTTGTCCGGTACAAATTAAAACGCCTAGAAAATCGCTTAAATCGGTTTAATTCAAATTGAGCGTTTACAGCCATAACTCGCACAGATGTCCGAATTAGCTTCCGAAACCTGTTCCATTGTGTCCGGAACGCGGGGTAAACCCTAGTTACGTCAGTTTCGGCGCCTAAATCGGAGTTCGGAATTTCCGGATGAATAGTGTTCGTTCAAAACTCTATAAATAGCCCTCTCTCCCTCACAAATTAAAAAAAAAAAAAAAAACCTAACAAACCCTAGCCCCAAGCCCCCATGAACGGCTGAAGTGTTCCCAACTTCTTCTCCTCTTTTCTCTTCATCCATCAACATTTACAAGAATCTTTCAACTAGAAAGATGTAGAGCACATCAAGATCTACAAGATCAACGGTTATGATTTGAAACGGAGCTGTAGATCGATGGAAAATTGCGTTCAAAGACCATAGAGTTGGCCTCGAAATACGTGCACAGATGGGGACCGAGTTCTTCATGGCTTGGGCCGAGTGTTGAGGGGGAGATGGCGCTTCGATGGTGAGGAGATGATCGAGTATAGTCGAGTGATTTTGGTGAAAAATTAAACCCTAATCATGGAAGTTGGGTTCGGTTTTGAGCGTGATGGTCTGTAGCTTGCGTGATGATGGGGAAGAAGCAAAGGGACGGTGGAGATGCAATGGTGTTGGATCCAAAGGCCTGGATTGGATGAAGGTTGAAAATTTTTAAAGTTAGTTGTAAATTATGAATATAAACTCGGGTAACTTCAAAAATTGATATCTTTTCATACGAGGTCCGTTTCGGACGAGATTTTTTGCGTTGGAATCGTATGGACGAGCACTACGCGATGGAGTTGGTTTGGAGTCGTTTGGAGTTAGTGAGAATTTTGGGTAAAATTAAACGTCCGTTTAATTTTATTCGAAATAAATCGCTAAAACGGAAATTTAAAATCAAGGTGAGAACTTCTCGCTCAATCGAATAGGTTTCGATTTTATTTTAAATAGTTAGATTTAAAATATTTGAATGCATGTGTGAATGATGATTGATATATATTGATTGTTAAAATAGACATTATACGCCGTTAGTAAGCGGATGTTATTTAATAAAAACATATACCGCGAATATTTCATAAACAGTGAAATTGGTATTATAAATAATATCAATATATATATATATTGGCATATGTATATATTGCAGTTGATTGATTTCCCGTATTTTTAGCGGATGAGACCCTATTGCGCCGTTATTAAGCGGATAATATTTAATAAGAACATATACCGCGATAATTTCGTACTGGAGCGAAATTGGTATTGTGCTAATGTTTTTGGATGCAGGAAAACAGGTTGGAGGGATCCAACTGGATTCCTCAACAGTTTTTATTTAATTTCAGATATTTTGATATTTGATGGATTTTCATATTGATATATGATATCGTTGTAGTCGTGATTGACTATTTGGTGTGTAGCATCATTGGACCAAATTTTGGGATTTTAAAATGATTTAAAGTGATTTTTGAAAATATACTATATTTTTGGAATTGACCCATTTTAAATAAATACACGTTATAATTTTTAATGTTATAAAAAATTATGATTTTTGAGAAATATAGTTAAAAACTGATTTTTGAGAATACGATGCTATTGAGTTTATAAAATAGTTTAATCGAGATATTTTAGAATTTATTGTGAAAAGTTTAAATATAGGATTTATAAAATTTAATTATTTTATAAATCAAAAGGATGAAATTATAAAGGATATTAAAGACGTTTTAAAAAGAATAATATAAATTGATTTATATTAAGTGATTTATAAATGGATATTTATAAATTGAAATATAGACATTCTAAAACGAGTTTTTATAAGTGTTTGAATGAAGTGAAAATGAATTTCATAAATGAATGAAATTTATAGAATTATAAACTGTGAAGTTATAAATAAAATTTATAAATAGTAAGATTTATAAATTGGTGAAGTTAATTGAGGAATAGATATGGGTGAATAATTGAATCTTATAGGTTATAAGATTTATAATTATGAAGTTCAAAGGAACGATTTTTGCAAACAAATAGATTATAAGCACTTAACTTATAATATGAACTTTGAGTTATAATTGAGTTATAAACTGGAATAGGTTAATAAAAGAATTTATAAAAAGGAAGTTTTTATAAATAAATAGAAATGGAATTTATAAACGATGTTTTATAAATTCGCAAATGACTTATTTTGATAAGAAAATTGTTGGAACCTATTAAAGGAGTTATATTCACATTTTTGAATAGTGAATAATCCTTTGAATTAAAATGAATAAAAGGATGAGATTTGTTAACAAAGTTTATTCACATTTTTGAATAGTGAATAACACGTTAAAGAAAATGTTTTGGATTTGGATGTTTTAAATAGAATTAAAACGATCTAACGATGTTTTAAAATGTGTTGAGATTCGAAACCATAGATTTCAACATTTATTGTTGAAATAGACGTTTTCGAGAAATAAAAGGAAATGGTAGACTATAACACTGTTGTTATAGTAAATGATTTCCGAAAGGAAATGTTTTGAATAGTATTGGGATTTATATATTTATTTTAATTTCGAATCCATATACTAGTGATTTTGGGTTGTCGTAACGATGTTTTACGTAACATTCGTTTTAGCCCAAATAAATATGTTAAGAGAATGATTTCCTTAATAGAATGAAATATATACTAAATTTCGATTTAAGTATATTGAATATTTTCCAAGTGTTGAAAATAAATAAAATTTGTGAATTACTTATTAATAAATAAGTAAGGAAATGTTTTCCAATATGCAGTGAATATTTAGAATTTATCTTTTTGAAGATAAATTGAAAATGGATAATTGAAATCGTATATGCATGGATATTTTAAAATATAAATTCATTATGGAATTTATAAATGAAAAGTGGAATTTGTTTAAAAATAAATATTGATTTATTTTTGAAGTATTGAAATTGTATATCTTGTAAAGATATTTTGGAAAATAAATAATTTGGAAAATTATTTGGAATCTGGTGATGTGTGCATATCCATTGATAGTTCAATATTCGACTATCAATATTTCCCTTTGAATGGGTATTGGATGTGAATTGATTGAATTTGAATGTCACACTTATTTTTGAATAAGCGCTCACTATTCGGGTTAACCGGGAAAGGACCATGGGGTCGTATAACCCATTCCGAATATGTGATACGTCGTTATGAATTGCATTGAAGATCGGTGTTGAAGACCCGGTATTTGCGAAAGCAATAGGATGACCTGTCGATTGACTCTGCACCGAGTAGCTACGGTATTGAGTTCTCCATATGTGATGGTGAATCAGATCAGGATTGTGGATATCCGGATTGCAAGGACTTCTTTGTAAGTGCCTTCGGTTTTGTTCGAGCCCGGAACAGACTTGTATGGATTGTGTGTCTGACATTACAAGTTGAGATATAAAGCCGATTTCTTTCAAATATATTTCTGTTGGTGGCGAAGAATTTATTCTTTTAGCTTAACACCCTTCTCTGAGACGTACGAGCTCAGAGGTTATGTAGTTGAATGTTATCAGCGATATATTCCCAATTTGGTAATGTGACATGCTGAGTGATGCTGAAATGATCATTGTGTTGATTATTTGTGATAGGATCGTTTATTTGATCGTCTATCCTTGTGATCATTGTGTTGATCATTTGTTGACCCAAAGCATGGCTTTTGTATAAAGTATGTTTTTGTGGACGTGACTTCGTCGAGCCTCACACCCTGTGAATGGTCAAAACAGGAAAGAAGCAGCAAGGTTATGAGGGGTAGCACCCTTTAGGATGTGTGCATTTCCTTCTGGAAAAGGGTGGTATCATGGTATGGAGCCCAGATACTTACTCATGTTGAAAACACTTTGTTATGATTGTGTGAATTGATTACGAGCGCTCGATGATAAAGGTCCCAAAGGACCGGGGGATGGCCTATTCGGTCAGTTGTTACTCAGTTAGGGGTAACCCGGCCTTGTGTTGGTAGAGATCCGGTTTGGTTCTCGGGGATGTCCATCCAGAGGCATTCTCATGTGGCAATGGGAAGTTCCTTGGCCTGATCATTCGTTGGAAATCCAAAGAAACAATATGATCTTGTACGGTATTAGTTGTAGAACCTATCATTCACTTATGGTGTCGCAACACTGTTTGGATGGTAGCTATAGTAGGCATACGATAATGGTCGTATGTTGGCTAAGATTTATATTCTACTTTCGAAATAATTTTTCCTACACTATGCACTAGTAATAATATAAAAATGTTATTTTAAATGCGTATCAAGCATCTTTGACTATCATAAGGAGAAATCTCCTCCGATTCTGCGTTTGCATGTGTGTGTGTGCGGGAGGCCTTATGGTAGTCTCATTTTTTAAAAGCATTGCGAATTGAATTTAAAAATATTCTTCTATTTTGATTTTAAAAGTAAATAAACTGTTTTGAGTTCTCACACCAGTCACATGACTGACTTGGAGTTTATTGTTTTCCTTCCTAAACTCTGGGTGCCCACCAATTTCCACACGGGCAGTTAAGAGTTAGGTTTATCAGGATATTCTGGATATTATGGAGTTGCTGGAGGCAAGATGGATGGCATGGCGTATTACTAGTTTATATAGTATTTCTTTTTCCGCTGCACTGTTTGTTGTTGTTTGTTGTTGTACACTCTGATGATATGATGTAATGAAATGAAATGTGATGTAATAACTGATATAGTTCTTTGTTTAAAGATTATTCATTTATTATTATATGTTGTTCCGCTGCGAATTGTGAGATTCTGTTGTTGTTCTGTTGTTTTCTGTTCCGTCCTATTTTCTTCTATTTTCTTTCTGTTCTATTCTCTTTTCCTTCTATTTTAAAATTTTCTATCTCTTCTCTATTTCTATCTTTTCTCTATTTTCTATCTTCTTTTCCTTCTATCTTCTCTCCTCTTCTCTTCTCTTTTCATAAATTCTTTTTAAAACCCTAACTATTCGGTTTTTCGGCAACGAAAAATCAGCAAGCGTTACAATTTATTCATTTTTACTGGAAATATGCCGAGTTCAAATACTTTAAAATAATTTATAACACTTATCCAAAATATATTGGGAATTTTTTTTGAAATAAAACTATTTTTCTTTAAACACTTTATTAAAATATTAGTTATAAAAATATTATACCAATATTACATATAACTTAAGTCCAAACTAATTTTCAAAATAAAATTAGTAGAGTATAACTATTTAACTAACTATTTTCTAAAATAATTATTGATTAAATCTTAGAAATAATCCTTTCTATATCAACTTCATAAATCTTTACTTAAAGGATTTAAAATATTTTAAGACGTTAATTTCTCCAAAGTATCCTTTTCAAAACCAATTCTAGAATTATATATATATATATATATTTCAAAGCTATTCAGAAATTTTATTCGGCTTTCCAGGGAGAATACACTTTCATTTCAAAATGGTTCATTTAAACCAATTAAATAAACCCTTACCGATTTACTTTAAATTTACGTTCCAAATCCGTAAATTTATTTCCACACTTCAAAAATGAATCAATGTTTATTTTAAACAAATTTCCCTTTCCTTTATAAATTCCATGGTGAATTTAAATTTTCAAATATCCACTGATAAACGATTTTCGAATCGATTTCAAATATTCACTATCAACAACAATTCAGTTTTTCAATTGATTTCAAAAACAACCAAATCAAATTCCATATTGATTTTCCAAGAAATTAAACACCAAGTGAATTTCATTCAAATCTCAAATTGTAATCAATTTCTTCTAAACTCCAAATCAATTTTCAAATTGATTCCAAATTCTTTTCAAAACACCAACTAAATTTCCAAATGGATTTCCAAAAGATTTAAATTCAATCAACAAAAATCAATTCCCAAATGGATTTCAAATTTTATTTCCTTTTAAAAATAAATTCCTTTTAAAGAAAACCATTTCTTTCATTTTCAAACTCTTTAAAATCCGTATTTTGAATAAATTCTTCAACTTTTAAATTATAGTACCCGAATTCCATTTATTAAAGCTTTACCCATATTTTGAAAATTCATTCAATAGGATTAAAAATAAAACTTTATTATTTTAGAATTCCTTCTTTTAAATTTATCCAATTCTCAAAAATAAATTTTAATATAAACTTTCAACCTAAATTTTCAAAAATCAAATTTTTATTTATTTCCGGTATCCAACGATGCCAAAATTATATTCGGCTAAATTTTAGCCTTCAACGATTTCAATCATAAAGATAATCACACAGAGATTGTAAATAATCAACACACAACATTGAAACAAATTCAATTATTTAAGGAATCCAGTTGGATCCCTCCAACCTGTTTCCCTGCATCCACAGATGTTAGCACAATACCAATCCCGTTTCAAGACAGGATATCGCGGTACATGGGTTTATATAAAATATCATCCACTATTATGCGGCGGGTCTCATCCGCTATATAATGCAGGAAATCAACTCGAAGTACATATATAATACCAATTCCACTTCAAGGTGGAATATCGCGGTATATGTGTTTAATAAACTCCGCTTAATATGCAGCGTATAGGGTCTATTTCAATACAATAGACAACAATTTATCATCCAAGCATACAATCAACACAATCAAGCAATTTTAAGTCTAACTATTTAAAATTTAAATCAAAACAAATTCGATTGAGTGAGAATGTCTAACCTTGCTTCCAATAACAGTTGCAGTGTTTCATTCCGAATAAAATTAAACGCGCGTTTAATTTTGCCCAAAATTCACACTAGCTCCAATCAATCTACCTCCATCGCGCAGTATTCGTCCTTACGATTCCAATGCAATTCGTTTCGTCATACGGACCTCGTATCCAAAAGCTATGGCTTTTTAAACTTTAAACGAATTAATAATATAATAGTTTCAATTTTCTTTTTATTTTTTTAACCTCCTTTATTCCGGGCCGCACGTGCCCTCTTCGTCCCTTCAGTAAATAAACATATGCACAAACCCATAGCTCGATCGAAATCCTAGATCGACGCGGCCTCCACGTCCATCTTCACGACGATCAGATGCTAGTGCCTCGAAGCTATCTCCACCTTCGGTTGGAACTAAGACGAGCTTGGTTGTGCCATAACGTGGAAAACGTGCATAACTTAGTGATTAACGCGGCTGAAATATGGCTCCAAACGACGATGATAAAGAAAATCCACCATTGGATTGAACGATCTCGTCGTGCTCTACACGTTTGTAGTTGAAGACTTCGCGTGATATTCGATGGATTTAAAGAAAAACGAGGAGAAAGAAGCATAATTTTCGACCATTGAAAATGAAGTGGCGGCTGTATCCTATAAGACTAGGGTTCAGTGTAAAATGAAGATAATGGGGTCCTTTTATAGAAAATTGCAAAACACTATTCACCCAAAAAAATTCCAAACTCGAAACAAAGCATGCCGCCTGGCGTTTCTAGGATTTTACCCGCATTCCCGACACAATGGGACATGTTTCGGAAGCTAATTTTATCATATGTGCGAGTTACAGAAATAAACGATCAAATTTAAATTAAATCAGTTAAACTAATTTCTATCGTTTTGGCTTACCCCGAACAAACCGTAAATCCGATTGACATGAAATTTGAAATCTTACTATAATATAACATTATGGATCCGATGAAACTAGTTTCCTCGATATCTGAGACTGTTTGAAAAATGGCTATCTTTACATGTCAATTAAATATTAAAATATTCAATTTCCACAAATTAACTTTTAATTCAATTTTAAAAGTTCTATAACATCATTCAAACTCCAATATGATTTAATACAACTTTACAAATCAATTTTAATCACATTAAACCCAATTTCCAATTATTTATGTAATTTCAAATATTAAATTATCGATTAATTATCCAATTAAATCTAGATTTTCAAAAGAAAATAAATTCGAATTACAATACTTGTTAATATTTAAAATCAATTAAATATAGAATTTCAAATGACAGAAATTCTGGGCCGTTACAATTTTAGTTCTAATTATCTTTGTTGAAAATCAGATATTTGCTGTTTTCTTCTTATCGTTTTTGATAAATTAGATATTTGTTGTTTTCTGATTATCGTTTTTGATAATTAGATATTTGTTGTTTTTTTATTATCGTTTTTGATAATTAGATATTTGTTGTTTTCTGATTATCGTTTTTGATAATTAGATATTTGTTGTTTTCTGATTATCGTATTGATAAGTAGATATTTGTTGTTTTTTGATTATCGTTTTTTATAGCTAGATATTTGTTGTTTTTGATTATCGTTTTTGATAATTAGATATTTTTGGCTTTCTGGTTATCGTTTTTGATAATTAGCTATTTGTTGTTCTTTGATTATCCTTTTTGATAATTAGATATTTTTTGATTTGAGTTTTAATCATATTTGTTGATAATTAGATTTTGCTGATTTCTAATTATCGTATCGATAATTAGATATTGTTGTTTTGTAATTTCTGTATTCTAATTATCTAATTGATAATTAAATATTGCTGATAATTGTATTTATTCAGTTTTGTTGTTTCTGATTATTTATTTAAGAATTTGTGAATTTCTTTTACGAAATTAAAAGAATTCTTTGGCGTTTGTATTCTTGACCTTTATTTTTCTAGCTTAACCAGTTTATGTTAAAAAAATAATTGTTATTGACGACTTCCATTATGAAAATTGCGGGGATGCAATTTTTATAAGAAGGGGAGTTTGTAACAAGCCGGGGTTTTACACCAATTAATTATCATCATTAAACGATTAATGTTGCTAGCTAATTGCTAGTGGGATTTTTTAATTGGGTTGTGATTCTTTTAAATATCTGTTAAGAGATATGCGGGCTTTAAATAAATATCTTGGCCAAAAAACACTCTCTCTTTTATTTTATTTAGCCCGTTCCCTTTTTATTTTATTTGGCCCGTTCCCTTTTTTTGTTGAGATAATGGCAGCGCTCGTTCCTCTTTCTTCAAAAATTAGGGTTTTCGGTAATTCGATGATGCCGACTACAACTGCTCGATTCAATTCGATTTTCTTGCTCTATTTGTTAATCGTCTCTTGAGATGATTTCAGCCGCTTGATTAAGTTTGTTTCTGCTTTGATACGGGGGGATTTCAGTTTCGATTCCGATCGGTGCTCTTCAAAAAGGTGAGTGATTTTCACACACGCCTCTAGTTCAATTCTATGCTTAGGCAGTTCGATTTTGTTTCGATGATTGATGATTTTTCTGACTTGGTTTTTGTAACGACCCAGAATTTCTGTCATTTGAAATTCAGATATTTAATTGATTTTAAATATCAAAAAGTGAAATTTGTAAGTCGAATAAATTATATTTCGAATGTTTAGACTTGATTGGATAATTAAATCGATAATTTAATGTTTGAAATTGCGTAAATAATTGGGAATTGGGTTTAATTTGATTATAAGTGACTTATAAAGTTATATTAATTCATATTGGAGTTAGAGAAATGTTTGTGAACATTTAAAATTGAATTAAAAGTTAATTTGCAGAAATTGAATATTTTAATATTTATTTGGCGAGTAAAAATAGCCATTTTTCAAACAGTCTCGGATTTGGACGAAACTAGTTTCATCGGATCCATAATGTTATATTATTGTAAGGTTTCAAATTTCGTGTCATCCGGATTTACGGTTTGTCTGGGGCAAGCTAAAACGCGTAGATATCGATTCGAGTGAATTTTGAATTTAAATAGTCGATTCAAAAACTTATCTTCCAAATTTGATCGAATTGGCCTCCGATATATATTCCATTGCATTCAGAATGGGGGTAAAACATTGTAAATGCCAGGCGGCACACTTCGTTTGGAGTTCGAAAATTTTGGTGATGAATAGTGCGCGCGTAAATTTTTATAAAAGGACTCAACACTTTCACTTTTACACAAAACCCTAACCTAAAGCTTTAGCCGCCACCCAAAAGTATAATGGCTAAAAATGCATCTCGTTCTTCCATAAATATTTCACAATCCACAAATCAATTCAAGAAATGTTCAACTACAACGTTGAAGAGCACGAAGAGATCTTTAATTCCAACAGTTATGATCGAAATAGAAGCGGTGGATCGGCGGCAATTTTCGTTCAAGGGTCGGCCGTTCGTGCGCGTATTCCCATGCCTGGGGACGACCGAGTTCATCTAAACTCTGGCCGAAGGGTGGCTTGCTTGAGGGGTTTCGAGGTGGTGTCGCTGGATTGTCGTAGCGTTGCTCGAATTGGCCGCGATATTTAGGGTTTCGGCGATGACAAAATGGGTTCGTTCGTTTTTTTACTAGGAGCGACGTGAGGAAGAAAGGGAAAGGGCGGTCGAGTTCTGCAATAGATAATCCAACGGCTATGATGAGCTTAGGTTATAAAAATAGTAAATATATTTATAAATAATATATATAATAAATTCATGAATGTTTAAAACATCATAACTCTTTCGTACGAGGTCGGAATCGTACGAAACGAATTGCGTTGGAATCGTATGACGAACACTACGCAATGGAGCTGGTTTGGAGTCTTTTGGAGCTAGTGATAATTTGGGTTAAATTAAAACGCATGTTTAATTTTATTCGAAATAAAACGCTACAACTGTTATCGAAAACTCAAGGTGAGAACTTCTCACTCAATCGAAATGTGTTTCGATTTAAATTTTAAATAGTTAGATTTAAAATTGCTTCATTGTATGCTTGGATGATAAATTATTATCTATTGTTTTGAAATAGACCCTATATGCCGTACTTATTTAACACATATACCGCGATAATTCCAACTTGATATGGAATTGGTATTATATATGTATTTGGAGTTGATTTCCCGCATTATATTGCGGATGAGACCCTATTGCGCCGCATAATAGCGGATAATATTTTATAAATCTCATATACCGCGATATTTAACTTCCAAGTGAAATTGGTATTGTTCTAACATCTGTGGATGCAGGGAAAACAGGTTGGAGGGATCCAACTGGATTCCTTAAAACATTTGAATTTGTTTCAATGTTATGTGTTGATTATTTATAATATGTGTGTGGTTATATTGTGATTGAGATTGTTGAAGGCTAAAATTTAACCGAATATATTTTTGGTATCATTAGATACTGAAAATAAATAAAATTGGATTTTTGAAAATTCGAGTTGAAAATTTTAGTAAAAAATTATTTTTGGGAATTGGATTAATTTATATGAAGGGATTTTAAAAGGGTAAAATTTATTTTTAATCCTATTGAATAAAATTCCAAAATATGGAGAAACGGCTAAATAAGTGGATTTAGTATAATATTATTTACAAGTTAAAGGACTTATTTAAAAAATTCAGATTCTAAATGGTTTGAAAGTGATAAAGGATTTTATTTCAAAAGAAATAAATTTATAAATTTAATTTGGGAATAAATTTGGTGTTTGAAATAAATGTTTGGAATATTAAATTAGAAATTGGCTTGGTATTTGCAATATATTTGGAAACCAATTTGAAAGTCGATTTGGTGTTGAAAGTGAATAATTGAAATGGTTTTGAAAAATCGTATAAAAGGTGAATATTTGGAAATGTAAATTCACAATGGAAATTTATGAGGGGAATTTGTTTTGAAAATAAAAATTGATTTATTTTTAAAAGTGCGGAAATAAATTCACGGATTTTGAACATAAATTTAATAAATCGGTAAGGAATTATTTAATTGGTTTGAATGAACCATTTTGATATGAAAGTGTATTCTCCCTGGGAAGCCGAATAAGATTTTCTGAATAGTTTTGAAATATATGTATGTAAAATTCTAGAATTGGTTTTGAAAAGAATATTTTGGAGAAATTAACTTCTTAAATTGTTTCAAATCCTTTAAGTAAAGATTTATTAAGTTGATTTTTGAATTGATTATTTCTAATATTTAATTAATAATTTTTTTTAGAAAATAGTTATTTAAATAATTATACTCTATCTACTAATTTTATTTTGAAAAAAAGTAGTTTGGACCTAAGTTATACGTAATATATTGGTATAATATTTTTATAACTAATATGTTAAGCAAACTGTTTAAAGAAAAATAGTTTTATTCCAAAGAGTTTTCCAAATATATTTTGGATAAGTAATATAAGTTATTTTTAAAGTATTTGAACTCGGCAGATTTCCAATGAAAATGAATAACTATTTGGAAGTGTTTCCATTTAAGGAAATTGATTTGAAATTTGTTTTCAAAGATTGAAAGGTGAAAAATGATTTGAAATTTGTTTTCAAATGGTTGAAGTGTGGAAAATATATCTTGTAAAGATATTTTGAAAATAAATAATTTGGGAAGATTATTTGGAATCTGGTTATGTTGTGAATATTGATTAATAGTTAAATAGTCGACTATCAATATTGACCCTTAAATGGCTATTTGTTGTGAATTGGTTGAAATTGAATGCTACACTTATTTTTAAATTATTGTGCTCGTTATTCGGAATACCCATTTCGAATAGTGATACGACGTAATGGATAGCATTGAAGACCGGCGTTGAAGATCGGGTATTTGTGAAAACGATAGGATGACCTATCGATTTGTCTCTACACCGTTAGCTACGGTATGGAGATTTCCTTTGTGATGGGAAATTCGATCTGGATTGTGAATACCCCGATTGCAAGGGCTTCTTTTGAAGTGCCTTCGGTTCTGTTCGAACCCGGAACATACTTGTATGGTTACGTGTCTAACATTACATTTTGAGATATAAAGCAGATTTCTTTCAAATACATCTCTATTGGTTGCAGAGAATTTATTCTCTTAGCTTAACACCCTTCTCTGAGACGTACGAGCTCAGAGGTTTTGTAGTTGAAGGTTATTAGCGATATACTCTCAATTTGGTAATGTGGCATGCTGAGTGTTGCTGTGTGATGATTATTTATTTATCATTTGTTGATCAAGCGTGGCTTTGTGAAAAAGCACAGCTTTGTCGACGAGATTTCATCTGAGCTCACACCTAGGAAATGGTCGAAACATGCGGCAAGGTAATGAGGGTCGCGCCCATTAGGGTATGTCATTTCCTTCTGGAAAAGGGTGTGTCAGGTATAGAGCCCTAATGCTTAACCTATGTGGTTGCTTCAATCTCATTTTCTGTGTGGTTGTTGCTTTGTGATAGAGGGCCCTCGGATAAAGGTCCGAAAGGACCAGGGAGTGGCATACTCGAATAGTTGTTACCTAGTTACAAAGGTAACCCGGCCTTGTGTTGGCAGAGATCCGGTTAGGTTCTCGGGACGTCCCGCCAGAGGCAATCCCATGTGGCAGTAGGAAGTTCCTTAGCCTGAACATTTGTTGGAAATCCAAAGAAACAATACGAGCCTTGTACGCTTTTAGTTGTAGAACCTGCCATTTAATATGGTAGCTATAATAGGCATACTATAATGGTACCTATGTTGGCTAAGATTTGTATTATACTTTCAAAATGTTTTCTACACTATGCACTAATAATAATACCAAAAATGATTTCTTTTGCGTAGTGAGCATCTTTGACTATCATAAGGAGAAATCTCCTCCAATTCAGCATTTGCATTGTGTGTGTGCGGGAAGGCCTTATGGTAGTTTCATTTTCCAAAAGCATTGCGGATATTTTTCACTTCCCTTGTTTTTGTTTTAAAAGATAAATAACTACTTTGAGTTCTCACACTAGTTCCATGACTAACCTGGAGTTTATTGTTCCCTTCCTAAACTCTGGGTGCCCATCAATTTCCACACGGGCAGCCTAGAAACAGGTTATCAGGTTATTCTAGAATTAGGAGCGCTATGGAGCTCATGAGGCGAGCTGGATGGCGAGACGTATTACTTATATATGATATTATCTTTTCCATGGTATAATTCACTTGTAAGGACGAATTCATATAATTGTCCAGTTGTGTTGCATATTGTTGTTGTACACTGATAATAATGTAATGTATTAACTGATATAGTCTTTGTTTTAAAGATTATTCATTTATTTATTATATGTTGTTCCGCTGCGACAATGAGATTCTGTTATTGTTCTGTTTCTTTTCTTTCTTTCTTCTTCTACCTTCTACCTCTTCTTTAACCCCAACGGTACGGTTTTCCGGCATTCGATTTTTCGGCAGTCGATACAGTGGACGTATAAATGTCGACTTTCGTGAGTCGAAATCCCCGATCATCACAGTTTGGTTTCTGAATACCACGGCACTGATTTTGGTTTGAAATCTGCAAACATTCTCTTTGAATTATCCCAAGTTTGCGGTAATGTAAGCTTGAATTAATGAAACTACAAATTAGGGCTTTTGGATTTGTTAGTGTGGAATTTCTAACTTGACTACGACTTGGCTTTGTTTTTCTATGATTTTAGCCTCGAATTTTGATTGTCCAACTATGGATTTTTGAATATATTTCTTTAAGTAGATCGACCATGCTTTTGACACCTTATTGAATTCTGTATTGCATTAAACTGCATATGCTTGAATTTGTAGCATTTATGGCTTGCTCTTTGAACTTGACATTATTGCATAAGAGTTAAACCACTTGTGCATGCTTTTCCTGGATTGTGCATATTGCAGTGTACCTTGGTCGGTATTTCTGAGCTGGTCACCTTTATTCAATCCATCAATTTTAGCCTGATTGTGCTTGGTTTGTTTGTTCTTGGTGTGGATGTATCTAGACGGTCGCTGTGCATGTATCGCCACATGCATTGTGGTAGTTCGTTTCCCTATGCTTTGTCTTCAAACTTCATTGAATTTGTGTATGCGATTCCATGACTTCGGTCAGCAGCTCACGGCTTGTTCATGTGTTGTTCACTAGTCTGCAATTGCCTAGTTGATGATTTTCTGCCTTAAGTTTTTCATGTCATCACCTGACTTCGACATCTTTGTGCACTTGATTACTTGCGGCCTTGTCTTTGTTATACTTTGATTTGGGTCTACACTGCATATTGCTATGTACATTGTTCATTATCCTGAACGTTTGATCGATGTTTGTTCATCCCGACTTGGCTTGACTCTGACTTATTCATTGATTTACTTCTTGTGTTCCACTTGCACTTGTATACAGTTGAGTTTCTAATTCGACCCAGATCATGTTGTTCATACATTTGTAGCTGAAGTAGCAGCCTTTGGTTTTCTTGAGTCTAATCTGGTTAATTTTCTTCATGCTTGAGTTTGAGTTGTTTTTATGTGCTTTGCTTTTCTTTGAAGTCGCTGGTCATTGGAGTCATCTGCACTTATTTTTGCAGTGTGATATACTTGTGTGGATTAGTATGTGTGCATATATACATTTGTATGCGTGTATGCATGTATAGTTGAATCTATTTCTGATTCATTGATATTTTGCATATTTCATCACTGTAGTGGCGAGGCAGAGCACGTGAGCGTATACTACAGCCAAACAGAATTTACTTTTTAATTGATAATTTCGATTGCTTGAATTGTTTCGTTTGTCCAATTCAATATATTTTGAAATTGTATTTTGATTTTGTTTGACTTGATTATTTTGTTGCCATCTAATTATCTACTAGATAAATAGATTATGTGTTTTCTAATTATCGTATCGATAATTAGTTTTTGTTGTTTATGCTGTTTCACTGGCTTGGGTTTTGCTTTGGCCATTTGTCGTTAATTGCTATTTAGGCAATTC
The DNA here is from genome assembly GCA_030765085.1 of Allium cepa. Lineage (NCBI taxonomy): Eukaryota > Viridiplantae > Streptophyta > Magnoliopsida > Asparagales > Amaryllidaceae > Allium > Allium cepa. The sequence goes on along the minus strand of CM060945.1, from coordinate 599,458,152 downwards.
TGTTGTTTTCTTAATTATCTTCAGTGATAATCCTTTTATTTATCTTTGTTGATGATTTGGGTTTGCTAATTCGCTGTTTATTATTGTTACGTATTATTTCTACCGTTATCCAATTCTCTTATTGAAGGATTGGATATGCGAGATTTATTGTGATTGTCGTCTATTTGTTATTTAATTATTATTGCTTCCATGCATTAATAACAGAGTCTGAATTAGACTGACCCGCATATTATTTTCTTTTGAATTAATGCTCGGGTCAGACCGAGTTATTTCAGGCTGTTGATATCTCGCTTTGGGATGCTACTTGAGCTATGAAGTCTCTTCATATCTTTTGGAGTCGTTAGTGTTATTTTATAGGATGATATGTATTCATGTATATTATTTACAATAATGTACTTGTATAAGTAACTTCCAGTGTGGACAGTTGTAATTGTATCACATGTATTATAACTGACTTCAGTTATATATATGAGATTTTATATTATATGTGTTCTGCGTTTAGCTTCTCTGTGTTATTATTATATATGTTGTCCAAACTATTATGAACCATCGTAGTTCGTTTTACACTGGAATTGAATATGTCGATGGGAGTAGATAAACAAAAAGATGAAAAATAAATATATATACCACTCCTATCGAGATAACCAATACTAGTGTAAGGCATAACTACGGATGGCTGCTCCTATCCAGCCTTATTCTTCGTCATAACAGACAGTATTTCCTTTTAATACTCTTTGTTATTGTGAGCATAGAGGTGGGGCGTCACAAAAGGAGACTCTGCCGAAATTTCCCGTAAATTTTGGACTTAGAAAATACTTTGAAAATGTTTTCCAAACTTTATTAATTTAAGTATAAAAGATTTAATGGTTATAAATTGGTATATTTTATTTAAATTAGTTAATTTTGCAAATTTATTTGTTTATAAATTTAATGTTTTAAGTAAGAAATATTGATTTCCTAATTCTTCTTTTCCTTTCTTTTCCTTTTCGGGATGAAAAGTTTTGAGTGGGGGAGAGTGTTAAGACCCATAAATTTTCAATAATTAAATTTCTTAATTTAATAAGGTTTTGGTAACTTAATATTGAAGGAAATAAAAATTTAGTGAATTATTAATGGAAATAATAACTAGAATGAATTGCAATAGTATAAATGTAAGTTAATTGTTAATAACTTGGATGTAATTCCAAAAGTGAAACAATGTAAATGTTATAACTTAGTTACAAAATTAATATATGAAAGTGGATGTAAATATGAATTAATTAATGAGATAATACATAGTTAATGGTAATTGAATAAAGTCAATATTATATAAGAATTGTAACATTTGTTTGTGAATAGTGAAATGTATGTGTAATTAAAAGTTATGATAACGATTGTTATAAGTTACCTATTTAATTGGTCTATTAAATTAAAATAGGGAATCAATTAGAATTAAATGAACTTTAATGTTACATTAGCAAGTTTAAGATAATAACGGAGACTGTGAATGAAACAAAATGAACAAGAAATGCTAATGTAATGATCCCGGATTTTAACTAAGTTTAAATTGAAATTTACTTTTTGAAAAAAATTATGAAATTAATTGGTAAATTGATTTGAGTTCTCCAAATTCGAATATAATATGTGTGTTTATGTTATCAAAGTATAATTAAGTTTTAAAAACGATTTCTTTAAAAGTTAAATATATATATATATTGGAATGCAAATGTAAAATAAGACAACGAGTATTAAAGTTGAAATAGATGTTTAAGCTAGAAATAGAAACAAATATATATATATATATGATAAATTATAAAATATAAAGTCAACAAATTAGTTAAAATCTAACAACATATTAAAATAGAAATTTATTTTTATATATAAAGATAAGTATGTAGGTTTGAACAACAAGAAACAAAAATCTAAGTATCTATGTACAAACAAATAAAAGAAGACAAACATAATCTTATAAAACAAGACAAATACGCATTTAATGCCATTATCTTTAGCACACAAAGTATATCATCTCAGCCGAAATCTTGCTTAATCAAAGTAAGGAAAAGAAAAAAATTCTCTGCTTAATCAAATGAAGAAAAATATCTTTGATCTTATATTGTTCAAGAATAATAATAATATCACCGTGTAAACATCTTTTATATATACCAACTCCTCATTTCAGTTCATCCATCAAAACTTAAACAAAACCTAAACTTAAACACCAATTCAACATAAATTACAATACATATCAATGCAACTCAGAGATTAAAAGAAGATCTTCAGCTAGCTAGAAAATTCAAGCATGTGTCAAAAATTGAATAACTCTGTCATTTCTGGAAACACTGTGAGTAAATTTACTTTTAGAAATTTATGTACGAAATTTTGGTTATATGCTAGTTGATTCGAAATGAATATGTATCTTATGGTATCTGCTGTAAATATATGCATGTATGGTATGTGGGTTGCTTTCAGAGAATATTCTCTGTTTTTACCTTCCAGTATTCATGTTTTGATTTAAAAATTTAAAACTTGTGATCTTGTCTCTGTTTAAATTTATGTTTCAAATGAAACTTGTTTGCTTAATTATAAGCTTTAGTTTTAATTTGTACATAAATAAAAAAGATATTTATTTGGCTCTGGAAAACCAAAATAGCTGAGCAAACTTAAGATAAGTCAAAATTTAAACTTCTTAATTCACAAGTCAAGTATATAATTTGAATTATTATACCTTAACATGATTTTTAAAGCAAAAATTATAACATTTAGAGCTTGGATTTGAGAGAAGTTTGAGGTTGTTCGAATTGTGCATTTCGAGTTGTCTCTGGTGATCTTAATGGTCGGAGGGATCGAGCTTCCTCCTGGAGGTGGAGGAGTGATCAGGGGTTACAGGAAAAATAGTGAGAGGGTGTACAGATGAACATGGTGGCGCGGTGAGTGTTTGTAATTTGTAAACCTAGTTTTGACGTGGGTTCGTATTTTGGTTCATTCGTCGTCTGTGATCGATCGACTGCTACGTGGTTCTGGGGGATGGAAGAGGGGAGGATGACGAGTAGATGGCCGGAGTTGTACGAATTCTGGTGGTCGAAGCTACAAGAACAAGGCGATGGAAGGTTTTGGTTGTGGTGGGTCTGGCTGTTTCCAGGTTTGGCTTTAACCCGAATTCGATTTCAAGGGGATGATGGAGTTTCTGATGGTCGGGGGTGGAGCTTGGAGGATCGTCGACTTGTTCGACCACGCAGCGTCGACAGGAGTTGGACGGCGACGATGTGCATGTGCACCATGAGTAAATTCTGGTGATCTTGTTTTGGTTGGAGCAGGGATGGATACTCGAGTTTTACTCGAGTTATTTCGTGATATACTAGAAGTGGTTTAGTGATTGACTCGAAGTCAGTTTTGTCTGGCTCGAGTGAAATTTTTGTTATAGGGTTTTGTTTAAACCTGATAGTGTTTGAGTTTTTAAACTTAAACTGGCAGTAAAAGTGTAAAGCAAGTTTTAAAATAAAGGTTTGAAAAAATAGTTTAAAATCTGAATTCAAAATGAATTTGGATTCCAGTTTTTATAAATAAATTTTATAAAAATGAAATGCTTTAATAACTTTAAATTGTTAAAGTATTTTATATAGTAATTAAGGATTTAAACAGAATTTAACTTGGTGAAATGGGTAGGAAATCTCGAGTGTAACTCGAGTAAACTCAGAGGCATTCTCGGGTTGGTTTTCAAAACTGCAAAATTATAAAAAAGGGTTAAACAAATTTTTTTGTTCATAACAATTTTATGTATGGTCGACTTAATTAACGTTTGATAATTTTAAGTTAAGACTACATTAGAAGTTCGAATTATCTTAGTTTACAATGTGTTAAAATCCAATTAATACTTCAATTAAGTAGTTGATTTAAAATAAGTGTTAAAGTTAATTAACATTAAAGTTTTCAAATTAGCAATAATTTTTTTTCAAAGTTTAAGGAAGTTTTTAAAAATGTAAATTAAGATAATAGTTATTATTAATTAATTATTTTGGAAAGTAATTAAGAATGATTAATTTATAATTGTAGGTAAAGATTGGTTAATTAATTTATAATTGTAATTGAAATTAATTAGGGGTTTATCAATCTTTAATTAATCAATTGGTGAATTAATAATTAAGTGTCTAATTTATTTGTAATTAAGAATTGTTAATGATAATTAATTTCAAAGATGGTTAATTAAAGGTATTTAATGATAAGTCAGTGATTAATGAAAGGGTAATTACTTATGGGTATTTGGATAATTAAAGATAATCAATTTCATAGTTAAGGTTAATTACTTACATAATAAAGGTCAATTAAGTATTGATTAAAAAGTAGTTAATTAAAATTGATTAAGTGATTAGGAATAATCACTTATTGTAATTAATTAAGAATAATTAATTAAATAATAATTAATTAAAAGTTGATTAATTTAAATTAATAAATGATTAAAGGACAATCAATCAAATGATTTGAAATTAATTAATGTTAATTAGCTATGATTGATGACCCATCTGATTGCAATCAACCAGATAATTAACTGAGCTTACTTATAGATGTTTGAATTCCTTTGACTGTCGAACGTTAACGCTTAAAATTGAACGTTAATACCCCGGTGTAAGTAGAGATTAAGTGAAAGCACCACCCGTCAGTATGGGAATTAGAAGTAAGTAGAAAAGTCGCAGAGAAAACAGTAAAAGGACAACAGTCTTATAGTGGTTCGGCTTCAAGATAAGCCTACGTCCACTTTAATCTTCTGTATTTCTGAATCAATTACAACTTTACAACAATCTTCGATTACTAAACTGCTAGGACAAACAACTAAAACTCTGATGTAGAAGAACTCTTTGATTCCATGTCGAATGTGTTAGATTTCTTCTTGAAGTTCGTTGAGATGTCTTTCGTGTTTGTAGTGTCGAGTGAGTCGAGAATTGAGCAGAGTATCGGCGTTCTAGAAATGAGCCCAAAGGATCCCTTCTCCATTGGAGCTAGTGCTGTATTTATAGGGGAATATCGGAGTTAGGTCGTAGGACGCGAACGACCTAAGGGTAGGTCATAGGTCGCGTGTGACCTAGAGGACATGGCTTACTACTTTGCACTTGGTCACTCGGTTGGTATTGATAGGTAGTGAGCGGCTTAGAGGAGGAGCGGCATAAGATGTCGCGACATAAGAAGTTACTTCGGTCTGCTTAGGTCGCGAGCGACCTAAGAGGTTGTATACTTGCATCCTCACTCTTTCATAGCCAATTAGGTCGTTAGGTGCCAGGTCGCTTAGGCCGTCACACCTTAGTTCGCTGCAGAATTTCTTCCCTGTTTGGTCGCTCCCCTTATTAACTCACAAGGTCGTCCAACCCTTAGGTCGCTAGGTCGATAGGTTGTTAGGTACTTAGGTCACTAGGTGGCTTCCCTTCTGACTCGTTAAGCCGATTGAACCACACTCTACCTTAGGTCGCATATCCTTTAGATAGTTAAACCCTTTAGCTTGTTAGCTCGCTGAATGGCTTAACTCGTTAAGTCGCGGAACCTTTCAACCCTTTAGGTCGCTGAGTTCTTCAACTCGTTAGGTCATTTAGCCGCTGAAAGGAGGTGTTAACACTTGCCCCACGAAGTATACGCCTAGAGACTAGGTCGTGTGCTTTGATATTTCTTAACTCGTTCCTTGTTGAGTCGCTAGGTCGTGAGCGGCTTATGGGATAGTTAGGTCGTTTTTTGCCGATTCGGGTTCTACCGGCCCTGCACATAAGTTGCTCATCTTCTTCCTCCTTCCCCTTACTTGCTCTTTTGTCCGAACTACCATTGGCGAATTTCTAAGCTTTCAAAGACACATTCCAAACAACCGGCCGCCGATCATCTTTCCATCACATTACGTGAGTGAATCTGGTCGTTTGTTCAACTATATCCATCGTCGAATTGCTAACCACCCATTTTATGTTTCCAATTCACTTTTTGTGTCGTGCTTCACTGCGAACCATGTTTCGATCGACTCGCGGCTGCTATCGATCATGTTGTCGTTGTAATTTGCGATAAAGTGGCAGTGCATTAGATTTGTGGCGATTTTGAGATGATTCGACGATATGGAGAGATGAGGGTTTTTGTTTATGGAGAAGCTAGCGGGTTATCAGGTTAGTAGTTAGGTGAATTGGTGCACTGAGAAGGCCTTTAGTTAACGGGTTAGTGGATTCTAGGTCGAATCGTTGCGCTCCTGTTGATTGTGACGTGATGGATGCGTGGTAGCACTTGAGTGGAGGACGGGCCTTAGGGTCTTTGGCTTGAATGTGAATCATACGACCTAACTTGCTTGCGACCCAACATGCTTACGACCTAACCTGCTTACGACCTAACACTCTTGCGACCTAACATGCTTGCGATCAAACATGCTGGCATAAGAAAAAGCTTAAAGCAGAGCGACCTAATAAATTAACGACCTAACTTCCTGCGACGTAAATTTTAGGTCGCGGCCGAGCTAGTACTTAGACAAGTTTGCTTTATTTCGACCAGAAGCCTCATTCCTTAATATGCATCAAAATTTGACTTGTAGGAACATGAATGATGAACTTTGACCCATGATAAGTCGCTTGAGCTTGTTTACTTGCAAAAATATGATAGTATTTAACACGAATTCTCAATTTGAACCTATCAAGATAAATTGCATGAACTTGTTGCACTTCTTGTAGATTATATTAACTTTAGTGCTAACAACCTGTTAAATACAACATTTGCAGAAAAATGGAACGAATATACTACCATTGATCGCCCATATCGAATGACAGATTAGTCGATAAAAGATAAACAACTTAAAGAAACTATACGAAATGCTGTGAATCGAAAAATTCAAGTGAAGTATTAAAGCAAAGCCATATTAATCAATTAATATTGACTTGTTTGCATCAACACTGTACTTGTATTTGGACTTAAAACAACAAGCCCTGAAACTTTAAAATTAACAATTGCATATTAGTCTATTTTCAGTTACATTTGCTTGTCATTTTTATTGGTTTTTCACAACACTTCACACATTTAGGAAACGTGCACCTTCATATTTGAATATCCAGTTCCTTGTGTAGAATGTCTTCCCAAGAAGAGATAATAGAAGCTGGAGGGGTCTTCCTGATAGCCAATTCATTGGATAATCCTCCGAAACGAACTCCAACTGCCCTGAGTCAGCGGGCGTTCAACCAACTACGTATTCAGTTTGGTATTGCCGAAGTGGATGATATACTTCCTAGGCCAAATGATACTGCTGACAGGCCACCTCTCGGTTTTGTCACTGTTAATCGCCAGATGTGCCTGTGTGGTGCCATTCCTCCCTTCAATGAATTTCTTCAACAACTACTTCTCCGACTAACCATCTCTCCCTTTCAACTGCATCCCAATGGCTACGCCATTCTAATGGGATTGTGCATTCTATTCAGGAGGACACTTAACTTTCTTCCGAGCTTCGAAGAAATTTGCTACTTATGCACATTCGCAAAGAATAAAGACCACCCCTCCATCATACTCGTGAGAAGTGCCAGAAACTGTAAACTTATCACCGATCTTTCCGAAAGTGATCATGGTTTTTTGAATCAATTCTTCTTCGTTCGCTGCCCCCTAGGGTTTTATGCCATCTAGAGAATTGGAAGTAAGATTGCTCATCCCCGTTCTTTCCATTTCTGAGTTTTTCGAGATCCGAATTGCTAAGTGCTGATTTCATTCTTTTCATTTACAACACTTCCTCCTCCCTCTAGAAATCCCAGCCACAAGCCGACTTTTGAAAGATTAAGTGCCGTGGCGATTGAGGAAAGAGGTATTAAATTTCTGCTGAAAGAGAATTTCTTCACCAATATGAACTTCTGCACCCTTCCCGATCTACTCAGCCTCATGAAGTCCGGGATTCTCCAGTAGAGACATCGGATGCCCCAGTTTCCGTCGGAGAACTTACACTGAAAGAACCTACTGTTGAGGATTCATTGGTAAAGTGTTCTACTTCTATTGATGTTGCGGGGCCATCCGGCAAACTAGCACTTGCCCCGGTTATCGAAAAAGAGGAACCTCCCCAACAATCCGAGAAAACTGGTGACGAAGGAACAGAGAGAACAAGTCCCTTCTGGCACAGCGGCGATGATATTTTTGAGGGGTTGAGCGACCTGATGATTACTTCACAGGAGCTTTTTAAAGATGATCCTATCACTGCTAAAGTTACTTCTCCAACAATTGAAGCGACATCCGTCCTGCAACAAACTCCATCAACCCAAGAGTTGACACTAGCTGTAAAATCCATCATCACCCCCAACCAAGGAGTGGTTCGTAGTTTGACACGTGTAGTTTACACGTTACACACACTTAGGACTTTTCAGCACTTATATGCATTCAACTTCCCTGCTTTGAAGATTTATGAATTTATCTTTTCTTCATTTTCAGGCTCTCCAATGGGACGAAGTAGCTCCTACTACGATGATTTCAAACGTTATGGGAGGTGCATCTCTTATGACCCCAAGAGGTACTTTCCTGCCTCCTGGGAAACCGACGAAGAAAGAGCTGCGAGGAAAGCTCGTGAGAAGAATGCTTATGAAGAACGCTACGGGAGACGGGACGAACGACATGATTCTTCCCAGAGAGAGGTGGATTCTCACAAGCGAAAATCCCGTGATGACAAAGGAAAAAGTCATGTCATTGAGGATCCGACTAAACGGGCCAAACTTGGTGAAAAACCGACATATGAAATCTCTGAAAAGCCCGCTGCTCCCGCCTCTTTGGAAATTCCTTCCAGCTCTCCTGCCCTTCAAAGAGCTGACATTCAAACAATCATCAGTAGGCCCCCATATCAAGTTGGGCGGGGTCCGGCTACTCTTCAAAGTCGGTTTCTACACTGGTGCTTAATTGGAGTGCGCTTCAATCTTGACCTGGTCCCAATTGATAAGCAAGCCATGTTGAGAAATCTTGATGCCGTCAAACTCGATATTGAGAGAATGTCTGGTTGGCAGAAACTTGTTGACGAGCTTCAGAGAGTAAATCGCACAAACCTCAAACCATGCTGACAATGGAAAATGACAAATTCGAGTGGAAGAAAACACTTGATCAGCATGATGCAGAGATGAAGAGTATCGCCGCTTATAATGAGAAGCTTGAAGCAGAAGTTGAAAAACTTAAAGAAGAGCTCGCCACTTCTTCCACTTCCGATTCTCAAAGAGAAGAAGTGCTTCAAAAACAGGTGAGAGATGCTCACGCTGCACAGAGAGATGCTGAAGCTAAATTTGAAGCATAAAAGCAAGTTGTGGAAGACTACCGAGCTGACGTTTCTCAACTGCGAGAAAAAACCAGCTCCCAGAACTTGGAAATTGAACTGCTAAAAGCTCGACTTTCTGAAGCTGAAAAGGAGCGTGATGAAGCTATTGCCGACAAAGCAGCAACCGAAGAATCTCATAAGGCAACTAAAGATGAAGTCAGCTCTACTCTATTCTTGTTTTGCATCCATAGTGTTCTAGCGCGCGGTAGGCTTAAATTTTTAGGACCGGAGTATGAAATCACTTTGGCAAAGTGTCGGAAGCAGCACTTGATATGCTTGGAGGAGCTGGATATGCCGAAGTAGATTTAATGGCACACTATCTAGACTATGATGCATGTACCGCTCTTGCCAGAGGGAAGGAGCAACTCGCCAAAGAGAGAGCCGAAATGGCAGAAGGAGTGCATTTAGGGAAGGCAGCTTCAACCGACCCAGTTCAACCTTCGATTTCGGCCGACATCGATATTGTAGGTTCCAGTTCCCATTCTCCACCTCCTGCTCAAGCTGGTATTGAAAGTGCCACCACCCGCACTGGAGATGAGGCTCCAGAAAGCACTGAAGCACATGACTTTGAAGTTGACATAGTAAAGCCAACTTCTCCAGGTAACCTCAATGTTGATTTCGCTCAAGTGGACTGCTTGTTTACTTCACATGAGCTTGATGAACTTTTTGATTATTACTTAAATCTTGACGCGCCACTTTCTCCTCTTTTTAAGAGAGATACTGACTTTAACTTCTCTTCTCCTGTAGTGAAAGCGTTAAGTGTTGTTCAGCCTTCCCCTCTTCCAGTTTTTTCCTCTCCGCCTCTTCGGATTACTCCCCCTTCCGTTTCTCAACCGGGGTCACAAGAGGAGCAGATAGAAGCTCTTCAAGGCTTGGATGACCCGGTCGCTTCAAAAGAACAGAAGGCCGAGGAACTTGAAGAAGGCGAAAGAACCCCAGAGCAAACTATTTCTAATGACATAAAGATGTCTGCACTTTTCAGTCCGGGCAGTGAGTCTTCTTCAAGGAAAAATGGGAAGCGTGGAGTCTCAAAGAAAAGGAGAGAAGCTTCTGTCGGTGAAGAAAAAGCAGAAGAAAGTCTAATTGCACCCCTTCTTCTTTCTTCCTCCACTCTCACAAGTCGACCGAAAAAGTTAATCATCCGTCTAGGCGAAGGCTCGAAAGGTGACAGGAAGAAGAAGTGATGGGTTTGGGACTTATGCTTTTTGTCTCGCTTTTTTCTTTTTTGCTTGTACATATGAAGTTGTGTTGACCGGAGATTGTGCGGGTACCGGTCCCCGCCTTCTTTCTTTTGAAACCTGCACATGTATAAAATTTTCATAGTATGGAATAAAATGATTCTTTTACTTGTACAAAATTCTGTCTGTATTTGATAATTCATTTATTCTTCTTTTCATACAAGTTTCTTTATTTTCTCTGTGTGATGTTGCAGTAAACTATGGTATGTTGCTCGAGCATTGTTTTATTTTTGAAACTATATTATATTGCCCCCATGCCATGGTTTATTGCAATCTCATTCACGTTGGCATGATTTTTGGAGAACAACTCTTCTGTTTCGAGAAGACTTGTATTCTTTCTTTAGAGAACAACTTTTCCATTTGAAGGAGGTTTGCATCCGTACTTTAGAGAATAATTTTTTCCATTTTAAGGGAATTTCTCTCTGATTTAGTAGAATGCGCCCCGTATTGGAGAATTTCTCCCTCTCTTTTTTTTTGCGAAGTTTTTACACTTCACTTTTGGAGAAAATCACTTTTATTTTTGGCAAGTGAATTTTCCTTCGTGGTAAAGTAGGCCTCCGAAAAACGGCTTTGACCTATTTGTGCCTTCGAAGAGAGCTTTTGTTTGATTGGGCTTCTGGGAAGAGGGCTTTTTTGTCTGATTGTGCCTCTGGGAAGAGGGCTTTTTTGTGTATGCCTTTGGGGAGAGGGATTTTGTTTTTTCCCTGTACGCAGGGAAGCGGGCCTTCGAAGATGGCTTTTTGTTTCTGCCCCTGGGGAGAGGCTTTTATTTTTTCCCTGTTCGTTGGGAAGCGGGCCTCCGAAGAGGGCTTTTCACATTTCGACTCGTGTGAAGTTTTATTTCAGATCGCAGTGAAATGTGTGCCTCCGAAGAGGTCTTTTAGCATTTCAACTCTGGTGAAATGGGCCTCCGAAGAGGGCTTTTCACATTCCAACACTTATGAAGTTTTATTTCAGATCTCGGTGGAATGCGTGCCTCCGAAGAGGTCTTTTCACCTATCAACTAGCGTGAAGTTTTATTTCAGATCATGGTGAAATGTGTGCCTCCGAGTATTGATCTTGCCTGGAAGTTTCTTTGTCATGGTTGGATGGATTCACTGGGCGGACACAAGTTACTTGGATGTTTGTTTGCACAAACGTTCTCAGCTAGTTAACGAGTGCCCTATGCCACCGGTCATTCAACCAATCTTTTTTGTTGAGAAAGAGAACTTTTTTTCTGGCAATTCCCATTAGAGGTCTTTATCCTCCAAAGAGTTGTGCCTCCGAAGAGGGCTTGTGCCTCCGAAGAGGGCTTTTGCTATTTCCTGCCTGCTCGCCCATGTCTTTTTGCCATTTGCTCATATTAGCGTTTCCCTGATTTTCAAGCACACATTACTTTCTTTTGCAAGTAGCTTATTTTATCCAAAGAAGTGTACTTCATTGTTAAATGAGTTCGCAGGGGCAGACATAGGCTAGTTAACCGGATGTTCGTTTGCACAAACGGTCACTATTAGTTAGGAAGGGTCCACCTCTGGCGGAACCACTAACTGTTTGCTTGAAGCACTTCTTATATAGGATTTGAGTCTGGAATTTTTGTGGCTAAACATTCATTTGTTGAGTGATGTAAGGAATGGCTTGGTCTTGTGATGGGTAAGCTTTGTTTTAATGGCCTGCAATATTAAATCGACATTTTAGCAATATAATTAAGGTACTTTATATATAGAAATATAACAGGCAGCTTATAATAGTAGAGAACACAAGATTTATAGTAGTTCGGCCAAGAACTGGGCCTATATCCACTTTATAGTTCTTATTATTCACTTGCCCTGGCTTTACAATAGCTTTCAATACAAGAATCATACATCCACAATTCTTTTACAGTATTTCAGTAAAGCTTTTAAGTAAAATATGGGCGCAAGTGATTGCTGTTCCAAGCTCTTGGAATTGGATCTCCTTCGACAGTTGTGAGTTTGAAAGTGCCATCAAGAAGTTTTTTGCCTATGACATATGGCCCTTCCCAGTTTGGCGCAAACACCCTGTTGCTGTCATGACCCTTTCCAAGACTAGATCACCAATCTCAAAGCTGCGTTGGCGAACTTTGGAATTGAAGTGCCTGGCAATTCTTTGCCGATGGGCTGCAATTCTTAGCTGAGCCTCTTCCCTTTTCTCATCAAGGAAGTCAAGTGCTTCAAGTTGCAACTCTTCGTTTTCAGCTTGGTTGAAATGAATTCTTCTATGTGAAGGGATTTCTATTTCCACCGGAATCATTGCTTCTGACCCATATGCCAATGAAAATGGAGTGTGCCCAGTCGCAGTTTTGTGGGTAGTTCTATATGCCCATAGTGCTAGTGGTAGCTTATCGACCCAACCACCTTTCGCTTTTTCCAGCTGTTTTTTGATGGTTGATTTGATAATTTTGTTTACTGCTTCCACTTGCCCGTTTGCCTGCGGATGAGCCACTGTTGTGAAGCTTTTTTGGATGTTGAATCACTTGCAAAAATCTTGGAACTCTTCACTTTCAAATTGGGTTCCATTGTCTGTGATTATGTTTTGAGGTACACCATACCTGCAAATGATATTCTTAGTTACAAAGTTTATCACCTTTTTAGAGGTAATAGTACCTAATGGTTCAGATTCAGCCCATTTAGTAAAATAATCAACAGCAACAATGGCATATCTGATTCCGGACTTGGCGGTTGGCAAAGGCCCGATGAGATCTATTCCCCAAATAGCAAATGGCCACGGACTGACCACATGTGTTATCTCGGTGCAAGGTGCTCTTGGGATTTTTGCAAATCTCTGGCATCGATCACATTTTCGGGCATAACTTGCAGCATCACGATTAATATCTGGCCAAAAATACCCATAACAAAGAATTTTCTTTGCTAGAGTTTGACCACCTGAATGGTCTCCACACTCTCCTCTGTGTACTTCAGCTAGAATTGTCTTAGCTTCTTCCTTGGTCACACATTGGAGTAATGGCATTGAGAATACCCGCCTATACAATCGGCCATCTTGAATTTTATATCTTGAGGCTTTTCTTAGCAACTTCTGTCGTTCTTTCGAATTTTCTGGTAGAGAACCGTTGAGCATATATTCCATTATCGGAGTCATCCATGATTCTTGCTCTTGAGATATAGTCATGACCCAGTCAATATCCATCTCATCAGTGCTTGGAGCTGACAGGATTTCCACAAGAACTAATCCCAATAATTGAGCTTCACCAGTGCTTGCTTACTTTGCGAGAGAATCTGCCTTCATGTTCTCTTCCCGGGGTATATGATTTATCGTATAATGGTCAAGATCATTAAGAAGTTCCCAGGCTCTTGAGAAGTAAGCGGGCAGATTTCTTCCTTTAGTTTGAAATTCTTTCTTGACTTGACATACAATAAGCTGTGAATCGCTTAAGATCTGCAACACTTTGGCATTCAATTCTTTAGCAATTTTCAAGTCGGCAATAAGAGCTTCATATTCTGCTTCATTGTTTGTCGAAGGGAATTCCAATCTCAATGCATAGCACAATGACCGCCCTTTAGGGGTTTTAAGCACAACCCCAGCTCCGAAACGGTAATCGTTTCTTACACCATCAACATATAATTTCCATCGAATTGGGGAATTATCAGTCACTTCTTCCTCACTATTACCTTTATCTGTACATTCTGCGATGAAATCTTCTAAAGCTTTTCCATTAATTGCTCTGTGGTCATGATAAGTGATTTCGTATTGGCTGAGTTCAAAATTCCACTACAAAAGGCGACCCAAAGTCTCAGGGAAAAACAGGACTTGCTTTAGAGGTTGATCAGTGAGGACTTTGATTGGATGAGCTTGGAAATATGGCCTCAATTTTCTTGATGCAATCTATAGACAATAGGCGAACTTTTCCAACTTTGAATATTTCATCTCTGCCCCAGTGAATCTTTTGCTTATATAATAGACCAGGCGTTGAATTTTTGCGTCATCCCGTACCAATGCTGCACTAAGAGCATGAGATGAGATTGCCAAATATACGAGAAGATCTTCACCATCATCGGGCTTAGAAAGTATTAGAGACATTTCCATATGACGAATCAACTCATGAAAGCTTTCTGGCATTCAGTAGTCCAGTCAAAAATTTTCCTTCCTTTCTTCAGAGCATCAAAGAATGGAATGCATTTATCAGTAGCTTTGGAAATGAATCGACTCAAGGCAGCAACTTTTCCATTAAGACTTTGCAATTCCTTCTTCGTTCTAGGAGCTTTGACTTCTTTTAAGGCAGTAATTTGAGTAGGATTAGCTTCAATGCCCCTAGCACTCACAATGAAACCCAAGAACTTTCCAGACTCCAATCCAAACGAACATTTCAAAGGATTAAGTTTCATTCCGTACTTTCAAAGGATTGCAAACATTTCTGCCAAGTGATCCATATGGTCTACCACTTTCTTTGATTTCACCAACATATCGTCAAAAAAAAACTTCCATAGTTTTGCCAATCTGCGGTTTGAACATAGCATTGACGAGTCTTTGGTAAGTTGCCCCTACATTCTTAAGTCCGAAGGGCATGACTCTATAGCAGTAGAGACCAACGTCGGTGATGAAGCTCGTGTCCTCCTGGTCCGGCTCATGTATCATGATCTGGTTGTATCTGGAGTAAGCATCCATAAAAGATAACAATTCATGCCCCGCTGTTCCATCCACAAACTGATCTATCCTGGGTAACGGGAAGCAGTCTTTGGGGCAGGCTTTGTTTAAATCTGAGAAGTCGATGCAAACTCTCCACTTCCCATTAGCTTTCTTAACCAGTACAGCATTTGAAACCCAATTCAGATAAGTAGACTCCCTGATGAAACCATTCTCCATGAGCCGGTCTACATCTTCTTTCAACGCTGCTGACCTTTCAGGACCCTGGGTTCTTCTCTTCTGCTTTATCGGTGTAAACTTTCGATCAATATTCAGAGTATGTACTGCAATTTCTGGGTATATTCCACACATATCAGCATGAATCCAAGCGAATACATCCAGATTTGCTTTCAAGAATGATATTAAGGAATTTTGAACCGTCACACTAAGTTGTGAACCCACATTCACCACTTTGTTCGTATCTTTCAGGTCAACAGGTACTGGCACCGTTACTTCCACTGGCACCACACTATTCTCCCCTGCACTAGCTTTTCTGGGACACATTTCTCTTCGTGCCCCGCTATGCTCACCAGTGCAGGGTCCACCCTGTAATTGCTACAAGGTTTGTTCTTTGATGCGGACTAGGGCTGCCGCATCTTTTCCCATCTCTCTCTACCTCGCTTCACGCAACTCTATTAGATAACATTCTCGCCCAGCATTCTGATCACATTTAATAACTCCAACTCCATTATCCGTAGAGAATTTCATAGTGAGGCACCACGGGGCGGGAATTGCCTTAAAAGCCGCAAGAGTTGGTCAGCCTAGGAAGGCGTTGTAGGCAGAAACTTCATCAACAATTACAAAAGTTTGTTTCCGAACCACACTTTTCTACCCCTCTTCAAGCTCCACGAACAAGTCGATAGTTCCAATCGGCAGCTTCAGTTCCCCAGTAAACCCAACAATTTTTTGCGATGAAGCTCGAACATCAGCCATCGGAATTTTCATTTGGTCGAACGTCTTTTTGAAGAGAATATTGCAAGAAGAGCCGCAATCTATAAGCCTCTTCTCACAATAGCCGGCCCAATGCGTGCAGAGATGACCAAGGGATCCATGGTTGGAGCTTCAATGCCCATAGAGTCCCTGGCTTTGAACACAATATCGTCATTAAAAGTTTTCTGTTGCTTCAAAGGTGCAGCATCTTCTAGCACAAAAACACTCTCTTCTGTTGGTGCATACTTCAAGGCACGGGCATATCTTTCCATCTCGCCCCAGCTTCTGCTTGCTGGGTGAGGACCTCCTGTAATCACATTAATAACAGGCCTTTTTGATTCATGCACAGTATTCCTCTCACCCGAGCCAGATGAATGAGCAGGAAGTTGCTGGCCCTTAGTAGATGAAGTTGGGTCATTTCTACTTCTCTTAACATATTGGTGCAACTTGTTCTCTCTCAGCAGTTCTTCAATCAAACTTTTCAGATGGCGACATTCGTTGGTATCATGACCGGGTTGATTATGAAACTGACAGAATCTCCCACTTTGAGCAGCTTTTCTCCCAACTCTCATCTCCGGCGGTTTAGGATATTCTACCGCGTCTTTGGTAGCAAAAAAGATATTCTCTTGGGTGTCAGTCAAAGGAGTGAAATCTGAAGGTTTTGAGAAGCGGGGTTTCTTCATATCTTTCTGTTTCTTCCCACCATTATTCTCCCGTTTCGGATTTCCGGATTCCTTTTTGGTAGGAGCAGCAGTATTATCCTTAACCTCTGTCAATGCCACTTTAACCGGTGCTTGAAGGCTTTCCAAGCGCATGAATTCATCAGCTTTCTTATAGAATTTCTCAAGCGAATTAGGTTCTTTCATCTTCAGCCACTTCCCAAATTCGCTTGATTTGTCGATTGCCTTCATCAAGTAAGTCAAGACCATCTGTGGCTCTGCATTGTCCATTTCAGCCAAAGCTATGTTGAAGCGGTTCAAGAATGATCTGCTAGATTCCCCAGGATTCTGTTCCAGGCTTGACAGTGACATAATATCCTTTGCCTTTGAAGCGTACAACCTGAATTGCTCTTTAAACCTTCGAGTCAAATCGGCAAAATGGTCTATGGATCGGACCAGAAGCTTTGTGAACCAGAGTACAGCCACTCCTTCCAAGTATACAGAAAAGTACCGGCATTTAATCTCATCAGATGCCCTAGCACCAGTCATGTGCCAATCATAATTATACAGGAATTGATTAGGGTCGCTTGTTCCCTTATAAGCCGGGATGGTAGGAGGAACAAACTTCCTTGGGAATTCCGCCTTTAGAATCCTTTCCGTGAACGGAGTTTTGCTCGGAGCGAATCCCCATTCCTTCTCATCTTCTTCCCTCTGCATTCTTTCTTTCATGATTTGTCGCACCATGCCCGAAAGATATTCCTCATCATTTAAAGGATCTGCAGGACAGACTTCGGCCATTTTCTCGGAAGTTTGTCTGGACAAACGTTCGCGGAGAGTTTATTGTGGTCTAGATTCTCCAGCTTGAGGAGGTGTTTCTTTGGCGGGGCTAGTTGTTCTTTGAGGAATATACCTCTCTTTAGGATTATGAACATCATCTGCAAGGTTTTCTTCATTATTCATCGGTTGATGGTTAGCTCCGAGCAATGCATTTAACCTTTCAAGCATCAAAGCATTCTGGGTTTCCATCCGCTGGTATAACCCAGATACTGCAGCATCTAACTCCGCTCGTGTAATTCCGGCACTTCGTACTGCTTGACTTGATGAAGGAGAAGTGGCAGTATTCTCATGTACATCATTGGGTCTAGTAGATCCACATTTTCTTCCAGGAGCCATTATATCTGATAGACTTATGGTTTTGAGAGAGATTTTTTCAACAAACTTTTGCGAAGCAATGATGAAGATAGCATGAGTTGGGCTATCAATGAAACCACCAAAAATATTAACACTTAAAATTTAACGCTAACACCCCAGTGTAAGTAGAGATTAAGTGAAAGCACCACCCATCAATACGGGAATTAGAAGTAAATAGAAAAGTCATAGAGAAAACAGTAAAAGGACAACAGTCTTATAGTGGTTCGGCTTCAAGTTAAGCCTATGTCCACTTTAATCTTCTTTATTGCTGAATCAATTACAACTTTACAACAATCTTTGATTACTACACTGCTAGGACAAACAACTAAAACTCTGATGTAGAAGAACTCTTTGATTCCATGTCGAATGTGTTAGATTTCTTCTTGAAGTTCGTTGAGAGGTCTTTCGTGTTTGAAGTGTCGAGTGAGTTGAGAATTCAGCAGAGTATCGGCGTTCCAGAAATGAGCCCAAAGGATCCCTTCTTCGTTGGAGCTAGTGCTGTATTTATAGGGGGATATCGGAGTTAGGTCGTAGGACGCGAACGACCTAAGGGTAGGTCGTAGGTCGCGCGCGACATAGAGGACATGGCTTACTGCTTTGCACTTGGTCACTCGGTTGGTATTGATAGGTTCTGAGCGGCTTAGGGGAGGAGCGGCATAAGATGTCGCGACATAAAAAGTTACTTCGGTACACTTAGGTCACGAGCCACCTAATGAAGAGGTTGTATGCTTGCGGCCTCACTCTTTCTTAGCAAATTAGGTTGTTAAGTGCTAGGTCGCTTAGGCCGTCACACCTTAGTTCGCTGCAGAATTTCTTCCTTGTTAGGTCGCTCCCCTTATTAACTCGTTAGGTCGTCCAACCCTTAGGTCGCTAGGTCCATAGGTCGTTAGGTACTTAGGTCGCTAGGTCGCTTCTCTTCTAACTCGTTAAGCCGGTTGAACCACACTCTACCTTAGGTCGCATATCCTTTAGATAGTTAAACCCTTTAGCTTGTTAGCTCGCTGAATGGCTTAACTCATTGAGTCGCGGAACTTTTCAACCCTTTAGGTCCCTGAGTTCTTTAATCGTTAGGTTATTGAGCCGTTGAAAGGAGGTGTTAGCATCGAACTTTTGATATTTCTGATATGTTGTTCTTTGTGCTATGAATTGTTTCAGTGTGACCTGTTATGAATGAAATTTATTTATTTGTGGAAAATTTATATTACTTGTCTGTGAATGAACGATAAGCGTTTGAGATTATACCACTTATCAATATCGATGTGCTTAAATATGTGATGTGATGATTTATGATATTGCACTATTGTGTAAAACCCCTGGACTACACCATATACACACAAATATGGATTGCATGGGGGAAATCGGCTAAGTCGCATATTTTAACAATTTTAAAGACTGAGTTCTTGAATCCAAAGTAGTTTTGGAATTTGAATTGAAAGCTTTTGAAAATGAGTTTCAAAAAATAAAAGTTATTTTAAATAACTTAATAAAATTTGAAAGTTAAATAATTTGATTTAAATGTGAATTCAATATTTGAAATTGAATTCAATGATTTGGAAATTATGGTCTAAAAAGATTATACAAGTTATAAAGGTGTTTATATGTTTTTAAACCATTTAAAAAGTATGGTTTTGGAAATTTAAATTTACACCCAAGTATTATACTTGAATGGCTTTAACTTATGTAAATTGCAATCAGTTTTTCCCAAAATGAGAACTATTTGTTTCAAATAATAATAGCTTTCATAAAAAGAAAGAATTTCCAATTTGTGTCGAGAGATTTCAAGTTGAAATGAAATTGTAATAGTTTGGAAAAAACTATGAATTAACCTTTGTGAAGACGATTAAATCTTGTTTTGAAATCGAAGAGAATTTTGATATCTTCCAGATAGAAGATTTGAATTGGAAATGATTTGAAAGTTATGAATTAAATCTTTAATAGATCAAATGAATTAATCCAATTGAAATGGAAGTTGTTTTGAAATCCGTGAATGGATATTCGTGAAACTGGGTGAACTTTGTGAAATGAATCTTTTATTTAAAAAATTTAAAATGGTAATTTGTTTAAACCGCTTAAAAGAAAAGTTTTGGATATTAAGTTGTGACTTAACTGAAATCCCATTACCCGTGTGTTTTTAAATTTTGCGCATATTTATTCAGTTTAGCCGGGAGAGGACTTTGTGTCATATAACCCATTCTGAATAATGATACATCGTTATGCATAGAATTTGAAGACCGGTGGTGAAGACCGGGTATTTTCAAGAACGAAAGGATAACCCGTCGATTGTCTCCGCACTGAGTCGCGTCGGTATAGAGATTCCCTAAGTGATGGGTAGTCCGATCGGGATTGTAAATACCCGGATTTGCAAGGGCTTCTGTGGAAGTGCCTTCGGTTCTGTTCGAACCTGGAACAGACTTGTATGGTTGTATGTCTGACACTATACTTTGAGATATAAAGAAGATTACTTTCAAATACATATCTGTTGGTGGTGGAGAATTTATTCTCTTAGCTTAACACCCTTCTCTGAGACGTATGAGCTCAGAGGTTATGTAGTTGAAGGTTATCAATGATATACTCCCAAATTAGTAGTGTGGCATGCTAAGTGTTGTTGTGTGTTGATGATCATTTGTTGATCATTTGTGATCGAAGCATGGCTTTTTGAAAAAGAGTAGCTTTGTGGATGAGATTTCGTTGACCCTCACAACTCGGTAATGGTCGAAACAGGAATCGTGGCAGCAAGGTTATTTTGGGTAGCTCCTTCTGAGGGTATGACCATTTCCTTCTGGCTAAAAAGTAGTATAATACTATGGAGCCCAGATATTTACTTATGTTGATTTTTCATGAATGTGTTATCATGGTATGGAGCCCAGATACTTTACTGCATGGTTGTTGGATTGATGCCCCTCGGATAAAGGTTGGTAACGACCAGGAGATGGCATGCACTTGTCAGTTGTTACCTAGTTACAGAGGTAACCCGGCCTTGTGTAGCAAAGATCCGGTTAGGTTCTTGAGGACGTCCCTCCAGAGGCGTTCCATTTTATGTGGGAAGTTCCTTTGCCTGACCATTTGTTGGAAATCCAAACAAAACAATACGAACCCAGTGCGGTTTTAGTTGTAGAACCAGCCATTTAAAATGGTAGCTATAGTAGGCATAGCATAATGGTACCTATGCTGGCTAATATTAATATTATATTTTTGAAAGGTTTTCTGCACTATGCACTAATAATAATATCAAACTGTTTTCGCGTATCAAGCATTTTTGACTGTCATATGGAGAAATCTCCTCCAAGTTTGCGCTTGCATTGTGTGTGTGGCGGAAGGCCTTATGGTAGTTTAATTTTCCAAAGGCGTTGCGGATTTCAATTTAAATTCTTTTGTTTGTTTTAAAGATAAGAACTGTTTTTGTTTACTCATACCACTCCTATGACTGACCTGGATTTTATTGTTCCTTTCCTATACTCTGGGTGCCCATAATTCTCCATATGGGCAGTCTCGAGTGTGGTTTTTCAAATAGTCAAATAGTAGGAATTGATTCGATAACCTTCGAAGTCGTTTGGATTTGTGTGTCACATTTTGTACACTTCAGCTTTCATGGCTGGCCTTGCTTATCATGGTGCAACTTGATGGTAGTTCGAGCTATCTTTAGTTCGGAGATGGTGTTGCAGTGGCATCTTGGAGATGTATTGTATTGAACATATTCTTTTCCGCCGCTATGTCTTGTATTTCTGATAGTATTGATATCCATTGTACTATTATATCTGAATATTGTATCGAATGTTGTATATGATATTATTCATTTTCTTCCACTGTGTTGTACTTGATGTGTTATAAGCTCCGGCAAACCAGACTCAACGTTTGAATCTGTGGCATTTGAATATGAGTGTCGTATTCGGTGTCGATTTTCGAAGGTCGAATCAGGACCGCTACATTTGTTATCCAGAGCTGAAGGTTGAAACTTTAGCTCAAGAGTATAATACATTAAATAGCTCATTAGAGATAGGGTGAAGTATATCCTAGAATGAGTATCCTTAAGATATCCATTTGAATACGTCAGTAAATTCTCTTGCTATCCACTGATATTGAGTATGAGAGCAAGAAGAGAACGAGACAGGGGACAGGGGAGTACTACTATGAATGGTCAATACCCTGCAACAACGGAAACAATCTTTCTCTACCAATTTCCTTTGATTTGATTTCAATTCTCTGATTGGCTTTATGGCAGCTCGAAGGAGAAGTTTTGGTGTGATGGTGGCCCTTACAAAACATGTAGATAAGTTTCTATTTCATATTCGTTGAATTTTTATCAGCTTTTCGTTTTTAACTTCAACGAATTTGAAATTCTATTTGAAATAAATTGGTAAATTAAATATAAAGTTGAATGTGAAGATTTGTATCGATAAAACGATTCGTTCAAAACCAAATTTGAAATTCTATTGTAATTTCTTGTGAATATCAAGTCCGAAGAGGGGCAAGTTATATATACTTTGGGGTATTCCGACTTGAGTTTGGAATCCATATCTAGTGTTTGAAAGTTATGGAAGATTAAATCCATTTATCTATTGTTTGGGTCTCGATATATTCTACGAACGGTTAGTTATCCTTCATACTAACCAGTGCCTTGCATATTTCATAGATTTGATGACTCGGTATCATGTGTCGCATTGAATGAGTTGTTCTCATATTGGTGATATTCTGATTTGGTGAGCCAAATACAGAATAGATATCCAGTTTGACATGAAAAACTGTTTCTCTATCTTTGTGTATTTATCTTTGTTGTTTCCCTACCTGCAAACATCGGGGATGAATTTTTTTTTTAGGGGGGAAACTGTGACGATCTCGGATTTTAACTAAGTTTAAACTGATAATTAATTTAATTTTTGAAAAAAATTATGAAATTAATTGGTAAATTGATTTGAGTTCTCCAAATTCGAATATAAATATGTGTGTTTATGCTATCAAAGTATAATTAAGTTTTACAAACCATTTCTTTAAAAGATATATATATACACACATATATATTGGAATGCAAATGTAAAATAAGACGATCAATATTAAAGTTAAAATAAATATTTAAGCTAGAAATAGAAACAAATATATATATATATATGATAAATTGTAAAATGTAAAGTCAATACATTAGTTAAAATCTAACAACATATTAAAATAGAAATTTATTTACATATATAAAGATAAGCATGTAGGCTTGAACAACAAGAAACAAAAATCTAAATATCTATGTATAAACAAATAAAAGAAGATAAACATAAGCTTATAAAACAAGAAAAATATGCATTTAATGCCATTATCTTTAGCACACAAAGTATATCATCTCAGTTGAAATCTTGCTTAGTCAAAGTAAGGAAAAGAAAAAAATATCCCTGCTTAATCAAATGAAGAAAAATATCTCTGGTCTTATATTGTACAAAAACAAAAAATAATATCACCCTGTAAACTTCTTTTATATATATCAACTCCTCATCTCAGTTTGTCCATCAAAAATTAAACAAAACCTAAACTTAAACACCTATTCAACATAAATTACAATACATATCAATGCAACTCAGAGATTAAAAGAAGATCTTCAACTGGCCAGAAAAATCAAGTCTGTGTCAAAAATTGAAGGACTCTATCATTTCTGCAAACACGGTGAGTAACTTTACTTTTAAAAATTTAAGTAAGAAATTTTGGTTATATGCTAGTTGATTTGAAGTGAATATGTATCTTATGGTATCTGCTGTGAATATATGCATGTATGGTATGTGTGTTGCTTTCATCAGAATATTCTCTGTTTTTACCTTCCAGTATGCAAGTTTTGATTTAAATTTTTTAATCTTGTGGTCTTATCTCTGTTTAAATTCAAGTTTCAAATGAAACTTGTTTGCTTAATTAAAAGCTTTTGTTTTAATTTGTACTTAAGTCAAAATGATATTTATTTGGCTCTAGAAATCCAAAATAGCTAAGCAAACTTAAGATAAGCCTAAATTTAAACTTTTTAATTCACGAATTTGAATTCTTATACCTTAACATGATTTTTAAAGCAAAAATTATAATTTTTAGAGCTAGGATTTGAGAGCAGTTTGGGGTTGTTCGAATTGTGCATTTCGAGTTGTGTCTGGTGATCTTGATGGTCGGAGGGGTCGAGCTTCCTCCTGGAGGTGGAGGAGTGATCAGGGGTTGCAAGAAAAATAGTGAAAGGGTGTACAAATGAACGTGGCAGCGGCGGCGAGCGTTTGCAAATTGTAAACCTAGTTTTGACGTGGGTTCGTATTTTGATTCGTTCGTCATCTGTGATCGATCGAGTGCGACGAGGTTCTCGGGGAAGGAACAGGGGAGGTTGACGAGTAGATGGTTGGAGTTGTATGAATTCTAGTGGTCGGAACTGCAACAACGAGACGATGACAGGTTTTGGTTGTGATGGGTCTCGTTGTTTCCAGGTTTGGGTTTAACTCGAATTCGATTTAGAGGGGATGATGGAGTTTCTGATGGTCGGGGAGTGGAGTACGGTGGATCTCGACTTGTTCGACGACGCAACGTCGACTGGAGGTGGACGGCGGCGATGTGCAAGTGCACGGTGAATAAATTCTGGTGATGTTGTTTTGGTTGGAGCAGGAGATGGATACTCGAGTTTTACTCAATTTATTTCGTGATTTACTCAAAGTGGTTTAGTGATTGACTCAAAGTCAGTTTTGTTTGGCACGAGTGAAATTGTTGTTACAGGGTTTTGTTTAAACCTGACAGTGTCTAAGTTTTTAAACTTAAACTGACATTAAAAGTGTAAAGAAAGTTTTAAAATAGAGGTTTGAAAAACAAGTTTAAAATCTAAAGTCAAAATGAATTTGGATTCCAGTTTTTATAAATAAATTTTATAAAAAAGAAATGTTTTTAACTTTAAATTGTTAAAGTACTTTATACAGTTATTAAGGATTTAAACAGAATTTAACTTGGTGAAATGGGTAGGTAATCTCGAGTGTTCCTCGAATAAACTCGGAGGCATTCCCGGGTTGGTTTTCAAAACTGCAAAATTATAAAAATGGGTTAAACAAATTTTTTTGTTTATAACAATTTTAAGGATGGTCGACTTAATTAACGTTTGATAATGTTAAGTTAAGACTATATTACAAGTTCCAATTATTTTAGTTTAGAATGTTTTAAAATCCAATTAACACTTCAATTAAGTAGTTGATTTAAAATAAGTGTTAAAGTTAATTAACATTAAAGTTTTCAAATTAGTAATAATTTGTTTTCAAAGTTTGAGGAAGTTTTTAAAAATGTAAATTAAGATAATAATTATTATTAATTTATTACTTTGGAAAGTAATTAAGAATGATTAATTTATAATTGTAAGTAAACATTGGTTAATTAATTTATAATCGTAATTGAAATTAATTAGGGGTTTATCAATCTTTAATTAATAAATTGTTTAATTAATAATTAAGTGTCTAATATATTCGTAATTACGAGTTGTTAATGGTTATTTATTTCAAAGATGGTTAACTAAAGGTTTTTAATGATAGGTTAGTGATTAATGAAAGGATAATTACTTATGGGTATTTGGATAATTAAAGATAATCAATTTCATGATTAAGATTAATTGCTTACGTAATAAAGGTCAATTAAGTATTGATTAAAAAGTGATTAATTAAAATTGATTAAGTGATTAGGAATAATCACTTATTGTAATTAATTAAGAATAATTAATTAAATGATAATTAATTAAAAGTTGATTAATTTAAATTAATAAATGACTAAAGGACAATCAATCAAATGATTTGAAATTAATTAATGTTAACTAGCCATGATTGATGACCCATCTGATTGAAATCAATCAGATAAGTAATTGAGCTTACTTATAGATGTTTGAATTCCATTGATTGTCGAACTGTTTGATATGTCTGATATGTTATGCTTTGTGTTATGAATTGTTTCGGTGTGACTTGTGATGAATGAAATCTATTTATATGTGGTAAATTTGAATTACTTGTCTGTGAATGAACGATAAGCGTTATAGATTATACCCCTTATCAATATCGATGTGCTTAAATATGTGATGTGATGATTTATGATGTTGCACTATTGTGTAAAACCCTTGGACTACACCATATACACAAAATATGGATTGCACGGGCGAAATCGACTAAGTCACATATTTTAAGAATTTTAAAGATTGAATTCTTGAATCCAAAATAGTTTTGGAATTTGAATTGAAAGCTTTTGAAAATGAGTTTCAAAAAATAAAAGCTATTTCAAATAACTTAATAAAATTTGAAATCTAAACAATTTGATTTAAATGCGAATTTAATATTTGAAATTGAATTCATTGATTTGGAAATTATGGTCTAAAAAGATTATACAAGTTATAAAGGTGTTTATATGGTTTTAAACCATTTAAAAATATGGTTTTGGAAATTTAAATTTATACCCAAGTTTTATACTTGAATGGCTTTAACTTATGTAAATTGTAATCAGTTTTTCCAAAACGAGAACTATTTGTTTCAAATAATAATAGCTTTCATAAAATGGAAGAATTTCCAAATTGTGTCGAATGGTTTCAAGTTGAAATGAAATTGTAATAGTTTGGTTAAAAAAAATATGAATTAACCTTTGTGAAGACGATTAAATCTTTCTTTGAAATCAAACAGAATTTTAATATCTTCCAGATAAAAGATTTGACTTGGAAATGGTTTGAAAGTTATGAATTAAATCTTTAATTGGAAGATCAAATGAGTTAATCCAATTGAAATGGAAGTTTTTTTGAAATCCGTGAATGGATCTTTGTGAAACTGGGTGAACTTTGTGAATTGAATCTTTTATTTAAAAGATTTAATATGGTAATTTGTTTAAACCACTTGAAAGAAAAGTTTTGGATATTAAGTTGTTACTTAACTGAAATCCCATTATCCATATGTTTTTATATATTGCGCTCATTATTTAGTTTAGCCGGGAGAGGACTTTGTGTCATATAAACCATACCGAATAATGATACGTCGTTATGATAGTGTTTGAAGATTGGTGGTGAAGACTGGGTATTTTCGAGAACGAAAGGATAACCCGTTGTTAACTCTATAATTTTCTGGCTCGCCGACCTAATGAAGCAACGACCTAATTACTTAAAGGGCCTGGCGACCTAACAGCCGAAGCGACCTAACGGGGTAAGCCTAGTAACGACCTAAAGCATTACCGAGTTAAGAAACACAACGACCTAATGACTTAAGTACTCTGCGACCTAAGAAGACCAGCGACCTAGCTGCTGAAGTGGAGTACCGACTTAAAAGGTATCGCGACCTAACGGCAAAACCTGTTAAGGGATCAGATGGTCTAGCGACCTACGACTCAACGAGTTAACGGCCTAATACTCATGCGACCGAGCATCTTCCACGAGCTACAACCTGTATCACACAACCACTAGGTCGCCCGCGACCTAGTCCCTTCCACTATGTCGCTCGCGACCTAAGGATGTCAGACCAACTTCTTTATGCCGTCTCATCTCTCTCTCCTGCCATCCCATAGGTTGCCCACGACCTAAATTATAGCCGACCACTAGGTCGCCCAACCTGTTAGCTCCCTCAAGGAGGATCAGGAGCTACCCTGTTAAGACGAAAACTTAGGTTGTTCCCGACCTATCCCTAGGTCGCCCCTCGACCTACGACCTAACTCCGAGCTCACCCTATAAATACGACACTAACTCCAACATAGAGGGGATCTTTTGGCTCATTCTTGGAACGCCGATACTCTGCTGAATTCTCGATTCACTCGACACTTCAAACACGAAAGGCATCTCAACTAACTTCAAGAGGAAATCTTACACAATCAACATGGATTCAAAGAATTATTCTACATCGGAGTTCTAATTGTTTGTCTCATCAGTATTGTAATTGAAGACTATTTTAAAGTTGTAATTGATTCAGTAATAAAGAGGATTAAAGTAGACGTAGGCTTAACCTGAAGCCGAACCACTATAAAACTGTTGTCTCTTACTGCTTTTTTCTGTGACTTTCCTACTCGTTTTTAGTTACCGTGTTCACGGGTGGTGCTTTCATTTAATCATAACATATGCCGGGGTGTTAGTGTCTGATTTTTACGTTAACATTTTTGGTGCTTTCACTGAGAACTGAACTCAGGATACTGTCATCATAGCATTACAGAAGTTTGTGGAAAGAATCTATCTAAAAACCAGAAGTCTATCAAAAATAATGGCTCTTGGAAGAAAGCGCAAGTCTGTTAGATCCGACGATGTTCGCGGGACTACTGCCACTTCTCCTCCTTTAAGTCAAACAACTCCAACCGTCGGAGTAACGCGAGCAGAGTTGGATGCTGCGGTTTCTGGGCTATATCATCAAATGGAAGCTCAAAACAATATGATGTTGGAAAGGTTGAACGCTTTGCTCGGAGCTAACCGTCAATCGACGAATAATGAACCAAACTTTGCTGATAATTTTCATGGTGTTGAAGAGAGAGATGTTCCTCAAAGGGCAGCTGGCCCAGTCAAAGAGACACCTCCCCAAGTGTGAGGATCGGGACAACAACCGACTTTCCGTGAGCGCCTGTCGAGGCAAACTTTCGAGAAAATGGCTAATGCATGTCCTGCTGAGCCCCTTAATGATGAGGAATATTTCTCATGAATGGTTCGACAAATCATGGAGGAAAGTATGCAAAGGGAAGAAGACGAAAAAGAATAGGGGTTCACTCCGAGCAAGACTCCATTCACCGAAAGGATTTTGAAAGCAGAATTTCCAAGGAAGTTCGTTCCTCCTACCATTCCGGCTTATAAGGGGACAAGTGACCCTAATGAATTCTTGTACAAGTATGATTGGCACGTGACTGGTGCCAGAGCATCTGATGAGATCAAATGCCGGTATTTTCCGGTATACTTGGAAGGTGTAGCTCTACTTTGGTTTACAAAGTCGCCGGTCCGATCTATAGACCAGTTTTATGACTCGACTCGAAAGTTCAAAGAACAATTCAGATTGTACGCTTCAAAGGCGAAAGTTATAATATCATTATCCAGCTTGGAGAAGAATCCTGGAGAATCTATTAGATCTTTCTTGAATCGCTTCAATATAGCTTTGGCTGAAGTAGACAACGCAGAGCCGAGAATGATCTTGACATACTTGATGACGGCTATTGACAAGACAAGTGAGTTCGGGAAGAGGTTGAAAATGAAGGAACCGAATTCTCTTGATAAGTTTTATAAGAAAGCCGATGAATTCATGCGCTTGGAAAACCTTCAAGCACCGGCTAAGGCGGTATCGACAGGGGCTGGAAACAGTAATGCTGCTCCGAATAAGAAGGAATCTAGCAATCAGAAGAGGGGAAACGATGGTCAGAAGAAGCAGGGAGATGCAAAGAAAAGTTGTTCCTTCAACTTCACTCCTTTGACTATACCCCGGAGAACATCTACTTTGCAACCAAAGACACGGTCGAATTCCCCGCACCAGCTAAGTAGAGGTTTGGAGCCAGAGCTGAGAAAAGTGGAAAATTTTGCCGGTTCCATAACCAACCCGGCCATGATACTAATGAGTGCCGCCACTTGAAGGAGTTGATTGAGGAACTGTTAAAAGAAAAAAAAACTCCAGCAGTATGTGAAAAGGAGCAGGAATGGCCCAAATCCATCTGCCCAAGGACAACAGGCTCCTCTTCATTATCATCCTAGCTCAAGTGAAATGGCAGTAGCTCATGAATCGGAGAGGCCCATTATTAATATGATTACGGGAGGACCTCACCCAGCAGGCAGAAGCTGGGGTGAGATGGAACGATACGCTCTTGCCTTGAAGTATGCACCAGCAGAAGAAAGTGTTTTTGTGTTGGAAGATGCTGCACCTTTGAAGCATCAAAAAACTTTTAATGGTGACATTGTCTTCAGAGTCAGGGATTCTATGGGTGTTGAAGCCCCTACCATAGATCCCTTGGTTATTTATGTAGGCATTGGACCGGCTATTGTGAGAAGAGTACTTGTTGATTGTGGTGCTTCTTGCAATATTCTTTTCAAAAATACCTTCGATCAGATGAAGATTCCAACGGCTGATGTTCAAGCTTCGTCACAAAAGATTGTTTGGTTTACTGGGGAACCCAGGCAGCCGATTGGAAATGTTGACCTGTTCGTTGAACTTGGAGAGGGGCAGAAAAAGGTGGTCCAAAGGCAGAATTTTGTAATTATTGATGAATTTTCTGCTTACAACGCCTTCCTAGGCCGGCCAACTCTTGCAGCTTTTAAAGCAATTCTCGTCCCGTAGTGCCTTACCATGAAATTCCCTTCAGGCAATGGAGTTGGTGTTGTGAAAGGGGATCAGAATGCGAGACGAGAATGTTATTTGATAGAACTACGTGAAGCAAGGAAGAGAGAAATGGGAAAAGATGTGGTGGCCCCAGTCCGCATCAAGGAACCAACCTTGTAGCAATTACAGGGTGGACCATGTACTGGCGAATGTAGTAGTGCACGAAGAGAAATGGATCCCAGAAAGGACAGTGCAGAGGAAAATAGAGTGTTACCAGTGGAAATAACGGTGCCAGTACCTGTTGATCCGAAAAATCCGAATAAAGTGTTGAATGTGGGTTCGCAACTTAGTGTAATGGTTCAAAATTCTTTGATATCATTCTTAAAAGAAAATCTGGATGTATTCACTTGGACTCATGCTGATATTTGTGGAATATCCCCAGAAGTTGCAGTACATACTCTGAATATTGATCCAAAGTTTACACCTGTAAAGCAAAAAAGAAGAACCCAGGGTCCCGAGAGGTCAGCAGCATTGAAAGAAGAGGTAGATCGGCTCATAGAGAATGGCTTTATTAGATAATCTACTTATCCAATTGGGTTTCAAATCCATTACTGGTTAAGAAAGCAAACGGGAAGTGGAGAGTATGCATTGACTTTTCGGATTTAAACAAGGCCTGCCCCAAAGACTGCTTTCCGTTACCCAGGATTGTACAGTTAGTTGATGGAACAGCGGGGCATGAATTGTTATCTTTTATGGTTGCTTACTCCGGATATAACCAGATCATGATGCATGAGCCTGATCAAGAGGACATGAGCTTCATTACCGATGTTGCTGTTTACTACTACAGAGTCATGCCCTTCGGACTGAAGAATGCAGGGGCAACTTACCAAAGACATGTTAATGCGATGTTCAAACCACAAATTGGAAAGACTATGGAAGTTTATGTCGACGATATGTTGGTGAAATCAAGGAAAGCAGTAGACCATATCGATCATTTGGCAGAAATGTTTGCAATACTCCGGAAGTACGGGATGAAGCTTAATCCTTTGAAATGTTCATTTGGGGCGGAGTCCGAAAAGTTCTTGGGTTTCATTGTGAGTGCTAGGGACATTGAAGCTAATCCTGCTCAGATCACTGGCTTAAGGGAAGTCAAAGCACGTAGAAAAAAGAAGGAATTGCAAAGTCTAAATGGAAAAGTTGCTGCCTTAAGTCGATTCATTTCCAAAGCTACTGGTAAATGCATTCCATTCTTTGATGCTCTGAAGAAAGGAAGGAAAAACTTTGACTGGACTCCTGAATTCCAGAAAGCTTTTGATGAGTTGATTCGTCATATGGAAATGCCTCCAATACTTTCTAAGCCCGACAATGGTGAAGATCTTTTTGTATATCTAGCAATCTCATCTCATGCCCTCAGTGCAGCTTTGGTACGGGAAGACGCGAAAGTTCAGCGTCCAGTCTGCTACATTGGCAAGAGATTCACTAGGGCAGGGATGAACTATTCAAAATTGGAAAAGATCGCCTATTGTCTACTGATTGCATCAAGAAAACTGAGGCCTTGTTTCCAAGCTCATCCCATCAAAGTCCTCACTAATCAACCTCTGAAACAAGTCATGTTTCGCCCTAAAACTTCGGGTCGTCTTCCTAAGTGGAATATTGAACTCAGCCAATACGACATCACTTATTATCCCCGAAGAGCAATTAATGGACAAGCATTGGAAGATTTCATCGCAGAATGTACAGACAAAGGTGATGGTGAGGAAGTGGTGGTTGATAACACCCCAATTCAATGGAAATTGTATGTGGATGGCGCGAGGAATGATTACTGTTCTGGAGCTGGTGTTGTTCTTGAGACCCCTGAAGGATGGTCGTTGTATTATGCATTGAGATTAGAATTTCCTTCGATCAATAATAAAGAAGAATATGGAGCTTTTATTGCCGGCCTGAAGATAGCTAAAGAACTGAACATCAAGTCATTGCAGATCTTCAGTGATTCTCAGCTTATCGTGTGCCAAGTTAAGAAAGAGTATCAAGCTAAAGGGGGAAATCTGCTTGCTTACTTGTCAAAGACCTGGGAGCTTCTTGGTGATTTTGACCACTATACAATAAGCCATATACCCTAGGAAGAGAATAGGAAGGCAGACTCTCTTGCGAAGTATTCCAGTACTGGTGAAGCTCAATTATTGGGATTAGCTCCTGTGGAAGTCTTGTCAACTCCTAGCATTGATGAAATGGATATTGACTGGATCATGTATCTCAAGAGCAAGAGTCATGGATGACCCCGATAAAGGAATATCTTCTTAGCAGTTCACCGCCAGAAAATCCGAGAGAACGCCAGAAACTGTTAAGAAAAGCTTCGAGGTACATAATTCAAGATGGACGATTGTACAGATGGGGGTTTTCAATGCCATTACTCCGATGTGTAACCAAGGAAGAAGCTAAGACAATTCTAGCCGAAGTACACGGAGGAGAGTGTGGAGATCATGCAGGTGGCCAAACTTTAGCAAAGAAAATTCTCCATTATGGATATTTTTGGCCGGATATCAATCGAGACGCTGCCGACTATTCCCGAAAGTGTGATAAATGCCAGATATTTGCCAAAGTCCCTATAGCACCTTCCACCGAGCTAACGCAGATTGTCACCTCATGGCCATTTGCTATTTGAGGGATAGATCTTATCGGGCCTTTACCGACTGCCAAATCCGGAATCAAATATGCTATTGTTGTTGTTTATTATTTTACTAAATGGGCTGAAGCTGAACCACTAGGTACTATTACCTCTAAAAAGATGATAAATTTTGTGACTAAAAATATCATTTGCAGGTATGGTGTGCCTTAGAAGATAATCACAGACAATGGTACCCAATTCGAAAGTGAAGAATTCCAGGATTTTTGCAAACGATTCAAGATCCGAAAAAGCTTCTCAGCAGTGGCTCATCCACAGGCAAACAGGAAAGTGGAAGCAGTGAACAAAATTATCAAGTCAACCATCAAAAAACAGATTGAGAAAGCAAAAGGTGGTTGGGTCGATAAGCTGCCACTAGCACTATTGGCATACAGAACTACCCACAAAACTGCGACTGGGCACACTCCATTTTTACTAGCATATGGATCAGAGGAAATGATTCCGGTAGAAACGGAGGTCCCTTCACATAGAAGATTCCGTTTCGATCAAGCTGAAAATGAAAAGCTGCAACTTGAAGCCCTTGACTTCCTTGATGAAAGAAGGAAAGAGGCTGAGCTCAGAATTGTGGCTCATCAGCAAAGAATAACCAGGCACTTCAATTCTAAAGTTCGCCAACGCAGCTTTCAAGTTGGGGATCTAATCATGAAAAGAATTATCACAGCTATAGGCGTGTTTGGGCCGAACTTGGAAGGGTCGTATGTCATAGGCCAAAAACTTCTTGATGGCACATTCAAACTCGCAACTGTCGAAGGAGACCCAATTCCAAGGGCTTGGAATAGCAATCACTTGCGTCCATATTATACTTAAAAGCTTTGCTGAAATGTTGTAAAAGAATTGAATGTTTGATTCTTGTAATGAAAGCCGTTGTAAAAGCTAGTGCAAGTGAATAATAAGAACCATAAAGTGGAAGTAAGCCCAGTTTTTGGCCGAACCACTATAAATCTTGTGTTCTCTACTATTATAGAATGCCTGTTTTATTTCGATATATAAAGTACTTTGAATGTATTACTAAAATGTCGATTTAATGTTGCAGGCAATGAAAAACAAAGCTTACCCATCTCGAGACTCAACGATCCCTGACATCACTCAACAAGCAAATGCTAAGCCATTCAAAATCTTCATACTCAAATCCTACATAAGAAGTGCTTCAAGCAAAAAAGTCAGTGATTCTGCTGGAGGTGGGCCCTTGCTAACTAATTGTGGTTGTTTGTACATACAAGCATCCGATTAAATAGCTTATGTCTGCCCCTGCAAACTCACTTAACTCTGAAGTACACTTCTTTGGATAAAGTAAGTTACTGGCAATAGAAAAGGAGGTGTGCTTGGAAAAGATAACGGGGATCGTTGATATGAATAAATGGCGAAAAGACATGGGCGAGCAGGCATCAAACAGCCAAAGACCTCTTCGGAGGCCCAAGCCCTCTTCGGAGGCACAACTCTTTGGAGGATAAAGACCTCAAACGGGGCATGCCAGAAAACGAAAGTTCTCTTTCTCAACCAAAAAGATTGGTATGGAATGATCGGAAGCACCTTCCCAAATGGAAGGCAAGGCGCTTGCTCACTAGCTGAGACAGTTTGCGCAAACAAACGTCCAAGTAACATGCGTCCGCCCCGTGAGTCCGTGTGATGACCGGAGGCACCTTTTCAAGTGGAAGGCATAGGGCGCCTGTTAACTAGTTTAGACAATTTGTGCAAATAAACGTCCAAGTAATTTGCGTTCGCCCCGTGAATCCAGCCAACCATGAGAAAGTAACTTCCAGGCATACTCGGAGGCACACATCTCACCGAGATCTGAAATAAAACTTCACAAGAGTTGAGATGTGAAAAGCCCTCATCGGAGGCCCATTTCAACAGGAGTTGAAGTAATTCACCGGAGCTGAAATGATAACAAGACCTCTTTGGAGGCACACATCTCACCGAGATCTGAAATAAAACTTCACAAGAGTTGAGATGTGAAAATACCTCTTCGTAGGCACATTTCACCAGGAGTTGAAATGATAAAAGGCCTCTTCGGGGGTCCATTTCACCAGAGCTGAAATGCAACAAAGCCCTTTCCCAAGGCACCATAAGACCTCTTCGGAGGCACGAGCCTTCTCCAAAGGCACACCTGCCCTCTTCGGAAACAGGAAGCCCTCCAACGAGGCACAACAAATATATATATATATATATACAAATATATATATATATATATGTAAAAAAATTTGAAACCCTCTTCGGAGGCGTACTTCTACTCTTGAGAGAAGATTAATCTCTCTACAATGAAAATATCCTTCTCTTGGAGTTGAAGTACCAAATCAAAGCCTTCTTTTGAAGCCCAGTTCATCGAACTGGAAAATTCACTAATTTTCTTTAAAAAAAAGAGAAAAGTGATCATCTCCAAAAGTTGAAGTGTAAAAAAAAGAGGGAGGAAATAACTTATCAAACACAGGGCACATTCTGCTAAATAAGAGGAATATTTCCAGAAAAAGGAAAAAATTGTTCTTTTAAAAAAAAGTACGAATGTAAGCCTCTCCAAGATGGAAAAGTCATTCTCCAAAGAAAGAATACGAGTCTTCTCGAAGCAGAAGAGTCGTTCTCCAAAATTTTGACAAAGTGAAAGAAGTTGCAATAATCCGTGGAATGAGGGCAATATAATATAGTTACATTCATAAATGCAATGCTCAAATAACATACCACAGGCTTATTGCAACTTCACATAAAGAAAATAAAGAAACTTGCATAAAGGCGGAAAATAAATGCATTCTCAAATACAGACCGAAGTTTGTGAAAGTAAAAGAGTCGTTTTATTCCATACTATGAGAATTTTATACATGTGCAGGTTTCAGAATGAAAGAAGGCGGCACCGGTACCTGCACAATCTCCGATTAACGCAAGTTTATATATAGAAGCAAAAAGCAAGAAGCGAGATAAAAAGCATAAGGGCAAAGCCATCATTTCTCTTCCTTCCACCTTTCGAGCCTGCGCCTGGCCGGATGATCAACTTCTTAGGTTGGCTTGTAAGAGTAGGGGAAGAAGGAGAAAGGGGCACAATTGGACTTTCCTCTGCTTTTTCTTCGCCGGCTGAAGCTTCCTCCTTCTTCTTCGAGACTCCACTTTTCCACCTCTTCTTAGAAGAAGACCCACTGCCTGGAGTAAAAAGAGCGGATAACGCTATATCATCAGAAGCAGTTCGTTCCGGAGTCTTCTCACCTTATTCAGGTTCTTCTCCCCTCAGTTCTTGAGAAGCAATGGGATCATCCAAACCTGGAGAGCTTCTATCTGCTCCTCTTGTGATCCCGGCTGAGAGGCAGAAGGAAAAGTGGCCAAAGTGGTAGATGAAGGGTATAGTGCAAACATTAGCTTGGCTAGGCAATTTGGAGGATTTTGGTGCTAAGTTTATGGTGCTATCATCAACAAATGGTCAGGGCCTGGTTATAGTTAGAGGACGAGCTGATGGTGCTGCTGTAGATGGTGGAGGTGATGGTGATGTGGTGGTGAAGAGGTAGTGACCGAGCAAACTATAAGAAGAGGCAAGGCAAAACAAGGAAAAGAAAGGAGAAAAAGTGAGAAAGTGAAGCCATAGCTTACAATTTTCTTTTGGCCGTGATTTTTTTCTTTAAAGATGAGAAAGAATATTTCACGTGAATCTGAAGATGAAGGTCATGGCAACACATAAGAATGAATGGCTACTCAAAGTGAAAAAGGCAATCGGAAATGAAAAGGAAAAAGGTAAATGGAAAGTCATATGCATATGAAAGGGTTTTGTCTCTTTGTATTTCTTTTTCTTTTATTCAAATTAAATAAATAAAATTTCGGTAAATAAAGATAAAAAGCTGAAAAAATAAAATGAAAAAGAAAATACATAAATAATTTAAGTAAAAGTAGAAAATAAATAAAGAAAATAGCTAAATAATTGAAACTAGACTTTAAAAATTGAAAACAAAAATACAATCAACATTTGAAAGTTATCACTACACTTATACAATGTTTCGAAAATAAAATATATACGTAATATGTCATGTTACATATACATATATATACACAAATTAGAATAAGATTTGACAAACAAAAATACTATTTACATAAATTAAAATAGACAATTTTGTTAAATAAGACAATTTACACACAATATTTTAAAGTGCATAACTTTCACAATATAAATCGGATTTCAACGAAACGGAAAGCAGTGCTCTTGAAATTTAATTTTTTTCATAATAAAGGATAAAATTAAAAAATTAAAATATTTAAATTTTAAATTTAAAAGTCAAACTTTGACCATTTTGACCAAATCCACTTTTTTGGAAAATTTTCTATTTATTCATGTTTGAAATTATAATTCACATACCAATCAAAATCTGTATTTAAAATAACAAAATTTAATCATTTTAATAAATAAAATAAAGTTTATAAATCAGGAATTACAGTTAAAATAATTAAAATATACAATTAAAATAATCACAAATATGGGGTTGTTACATCATAAATAAGCATGTCGGGTTTTTACCTTACGATAACATTTCTTATCAAATCCTCTGATATTATTGTAGTGTTTAAATACAAATACTTATTTAAATAGCCAAAATTGTCATATTCATTAAATTCCAGTATAATGGTATACTAACAAGTCCGAAGGCACTTATTGGAGATTGAATTTCCATATAATGGTAGGGCTACTAGGGTACCGCCCATCATAGTACCAGGTCTAGATCAGAGTACCGAGGACCACTCCCGATCCCGTACAACACAAGACCAGAGCGATCCCTTACCGGATAGTCCGAATAAAATCACTACGCGGTTGGGATCAGCAACCTCCACTAAGCCGAATAAAAAGGGACATCTAGACCGGGATGGCCTTCCCTAATTGGGTGCTTCCCACTTAGCCTTGATGCACCTCCCCTGTTTTAGCCATTCGTAGTTGATAGGGTTTGAGGCTATGTGTTCCCTTTTTAGAACACATTTCACTTAGAATGCTCATCGTCGTCCCGACGATGTTCTGATAGCGTTCATCTATACAAGTTGCCCAAGATTTGGACAAACCTAAACATCATCGTCGTCATCTTCACGGTCTTTATTTGCAAATGTTCAAACCAGATCGAAATGGTTTTCGAATAATTAAATCTGATCCTGGTCTCTTCGAAACGATTAGCGTATTGGTCAAAAATTGATAGCGGGTTATTTAACTATCAAGTACCATCCACAAGCAACCATTAAGTCTTAAATAATTCACCAAATTATTTATCTCAAAAATATGTACCCAAGATATTATTTTTACATTTCAACTCTTCGAAAATAGTTTTCAAATTTATTTTATTCTCATAGCACAAATTACTTAATCTTTGCCCAATACTAAGAATATTTTTCCCACCCCACTTTGATATTCAACACATGGAAAACATTCATTTCTTTTCTCTTTCTTTTCTTAAAATCATTTACAAATTTTACTTGTAAATTTCCAAACTCATTCCACACGAATTCTATAAATTCCAGAATTCCTTAGCTATGTTCCTTTAGTATTTTCAAAGCCGTTTATACTTATTTAAAATTCCAATTTCACTTCTATTTCCTTTGTGAATTTCATTTCACCTTTCGAAATTCACTTCTCTTATGCTTTAGAATTTTATTTAAGTTTTCCATAATACCACTATAAGATTTTCCCTCTAAAATCTTATCTGTTTTAATAAACTTTGCTTCCCATCTTAAGAAGATTATTTATCGAATTTAAAACATTTAAAAGTATCTAATTTTATAAAATAACAATAACGATTTATTTCAAAAAATATAGTTTAAGTTAATAATACTCAGTCACAAATAAATTTACAATGCTAATTATAAAATTTGAACTCATTTCAGTAAATATTATATGTATAATAACTAACTTCAGAATACTTTAGATCCAAATAATAGTTTTAAAAAGTTAAGTAGTATGGTACTTAAACAAAATCGAATTCGCTTGACAAGAATCGGTTTTTTTTAAGAAATTCCAATATTCACCAATTTCTTTATAAATCCCTCTTGATCTATATCACCTCGATCTTTAATCGCCATTTCTCACATTCGAAAATATATTTCACTATTTCTTTCCAATACAATTCCGATAACCTGATGTAAGTTCACACCATCACTTATATTCTCCACATATCCATTGATATTAATCTATCTAATTTATAAACTACATTGAGTTTTCCATTTATTTATAAAAACATTTCTATTTAAAATTCCATTTTATAATTTTATCCCTTAATAAATGTTAACGCTAAAATTTGAACGCTAACACCCCAGTGAGTAGATAACAGTTATGAAAGCACCACCCGTTGGTACGGGAACAAGATACAAGTAAAGAAATTGCAGAAAAGCAGTAAAAGACAACAGTTTTATAGTGGTTCGGCCTAAAATCGGGCCTACGTCCACTTTGATCTCTTTATTGCTGAACAAGTACAACTTATACAACTTTCTTCAATTACAATTCACTCTAGACTGTTAGTACAAACTTTTACGGAGAATTATCTTTCAAACTCATGATAAATGATGTGGATTCTCTCTCTTGAATTTGATGTAATATCTTCGATGTTTGGAGTGCTTGAAGTGTTGCTTGAGTCGAGAAAATGGCAGAGTTTTGGCGCTTCCAGAATGAACCAAAAGTCCCCTTAATGTTGGAGGTAGGTTGGTATTTATA
The DNA here is from genome assembly GCA_030765085.1 of Allium cepa. Classification (NCBI taxonomy): domain Eukaryota; kingdom Viridiplantae; phylum Streptophyta; class Magnoliopsida; order Asparagales; family Amaryllidaceae; genus Allium; species Allium cepa. Next base: position 599,418,708 of record CM060945.1, on the reverse strand, counting down.
GGCAAAGATCTTGGACCTAATTGAAGTCGTAACCGGTTCTGAATCGCCCCTGACCCAGCTAAGTCGTGGCCGACTTATGGGAGCACCACTATGATCTAGCTGAGTTGATCTTTCTTTGCTGAATTTGCACAAGTCCAAAGTCGTCACCGGGTCAAGCCAGGTCGTAGGCCGTTCCCTCTCTCTGATGCATGGCCTCCGACTTAAATGGGAAGTGCATGCTCAAATAGGTCGTTGCCGATTTAATGAACTGACGAGCTAAACGTGAACTAACTCCCTTGCCCAGGTCGCGCACATCCTAGCACAGACCATGAGTCGGTCACGACACAAGTGTAAGTCGTGAACTTGTTCCACTCAGTTAGGTCGGTAAACATGTTAAGTCCTTAAGTCGGATCGAATTAGGTCGGCAACTTCATTAGGCAGTTAGGTCGGCACCATGTTAAGTCGGATCCTTTGTTAAGCAGTTAGGTCGGCAACTCCATTAGGCAGTTAGGTCGGCACCATGTTAAGTCGGATCCTTTGTTATTTCTCGAGTCGTTAGGCCAGTTCCTTCTGAAGCACTAGGTCGGCATCTATGTGAAGGCATTGGGTCGGCATGCTCCTTAACCAGTTAAGTCGGTATCGATTTAAGTCGGCCACCTTGTTAATCAGTTAGGTCGGCTATCCCTTTAAGTCCTGAGTCGGCGCCATCTCCACATACTGGACCACTGAGTCGTAACCGAGGCAGGGTTAACATTTGCCCCTCGAAGTATACGCCTTGGGATTAAGTCGTGTGCTTCGATACCTTTTAACTCGGTCACTCTTAGGTCGGTAAGTCGTGAACGACTTATCAGCTAACTCGTGTATGATGACCCGTATCATTTCACTTCAGAATATAAGCCGGCCTCCTTCAACCTTCTTCGTCACTTATTCATTCACTCAATTTCGATTCTGCCATTAAAATTCTCCTGAGTTCTTTAAGGCGATTCCATCCTACCTGATCACCAGTAATTCCTACTATTCATTGCGTAAGTGATTCTACTCCTCCCTTGATTGTAGATTACCTTCGGTTCTCAAACTTTATCGCTTGAATTCGAACGGCCTCCTTGCATGATGCTTCATCACGAATTCTATCATATTTGCCGTTGATGAAACTCAGGTTGCTCGATTAAAAGTTCGATGAAATAATGAAAGTGGCTCGTCGTCTTAGGCTAATCGTTTGAGATTACCATGCGACAAATTTATGATAACTTCGAACTGATTTAGTGGATGGTCCGGCAGCAGATAATGGTATGAATGGAATAGGGGTTTTTGCTGGTGGAGGAGCGGTTAGCGGGCTAATGGGTTGAGTGGAGTGAGGTATTGGTTTAGACGCGACCCAGTGATTTTAGGTGACTCATCTTTTGGCCGATTCAAATCATAAACCATGACCGTGTTAGTGCTTGAGTGAGACCCACCGACCTACCATTCTGCCGATCTAAACTTTAAACCGTGGCCGAGATAATACCAGAAAGAAGCTTACCGATCTAAACTTTAAAGCTTGAATCGTGACCGAGCTAACACTTGAGAAATTCCTGCCTTTTGAACCAGAACTTGCGACCTAGGGGAACGAGTTGCCAAGTCAAACTATTTAGACCTTGACCCGCTACCGACTTAGCTTTATCTTGCAAAAGAGTTTTAAACCGTAGCCGAGTTAGTACTTGAGCTTCAGACATGTTATCATTTAGGAGCATGGGCCTACTTTGAGCATTTTCCTTGAGCTAAAGAACTAAATTGTCTGAATTTTTGAACTTTAAACTTGCCTGAATCTCCTTGTGTTATGCCGCATTAACTTATAAGCTGCTAACCTGCTAAAAATAACAAAGAGAACCAAGGCGAAAATACTGCCATTGACTGCCCACGTCAGATGTCAGATTAGTCAAGACAAAACAAACAACTTAATTATATTGCATGAAATGTTTGCGAATCAATCAATTAGGGTTAAGCATTAGTGCAAAGTATCAACAATCTGAACTGATTTGTCTGCACCAACATCTTACTTGCATATTTAGGCTTAAAACAATAATCCCTGAATTTCATAACTAACAAATGTTTGCTAGTTTTTTATTCCAGTTATATTTGTTTACCGCTTGATTGATTCTACACAACAATTCACACACTTTAGGAAACGTGCACCTTCATGTTTGAATACCCAGTTGTTTATGTAGAATGACTTCCCATCGAGAAGAAGAAGTGGTAACTCAAGAAGAAGAAACTTTCCCGACAACAGTTCCGATAGAGAATCCTCCGGAAAGAACTTCGACTATTCTATCTTTGAGAACATTTATTCAGCTGCGCACTCAATTTGGCTTTGCTGAAAATGATGTCCTATTCCCTGGGTCAAATGATACTGCTGATAATCCTCCCTATGGTTTCGTTGCAGTCAACCGCCACATGTGCTTAAGTGGGGCGATTCCTCCTTTTAATGACTTCCTTCGAACTCTTCTTCTCCGGTTGACAATCTCTCCATTTCAACTTCATCCTAATGGTTATGCCATCTTGATGGGGTTGTGTGTTTTGTTTAGAAGAACTCTTGATCGCCTACCGAGTTTTGAAGAAATTCGTTATCTGTGCTCGTTTACAAAGAGTAAAGATCATCCTTCACTCATTATTGTGAGAAGTGCTAGAAACCGCAAGCTCCTTTCCGATCTCACTGAAAGTGTTCATGGATTTTTGAACCAGTTTTTCTTTGCTCGCTGTCCTTCAGGGTTTTATGCCATCTGGAGAATAGGAAGTAAGACTAGTGTTTCCATTTTTTCGTTTTTGAAACTTTTCTCGAGATCCGAACTTTCAGTTGCTAACTTCATTCTTTGCTCTTTTCAGCACTTCCTCTCCCTTCTAGAGATCCGATTCATAAACAAGTTTTTGAGAGGTTGAGTGCCGTGGCTGCGGAAGAAAGGAGCATAAAATTTCTGCTGAAGGATGAATTTTTACACCAATACGGGCTTCTACACGCTTCTCGTTCTACGCATGCTCATGATGTTCCAACAGAAGTTCCCGATTCTCCGATGAAAACTCCTGACGCCCCGGTTACTGTCGAACAACTCACATCAAAAGAGTCTAATAATGAAGCTTCATTGGTGAAGTGTTCCACTCCTACCGACATTATGGGGTCATCTAGTAAGACGGTGCTTGCCCCGATCGAGGAAGAAGAAGAACCTTCACGGCCTCTCGGGGGATTAGCTGATGTAGGAATTGAGAAAACAAGTCCCACCAAGCATGATGGTGACGATGTTTATGAGGGGTTGAGCGACATAATAGTGACTTCGCAAGAGCTTTTTAGAGATGACGTATCTAAAACTATCTCTCCTGTAATTGAGGCGACGTCTCTTCTTCGACAAACACCAACACAAACATCAACTCCTCATACCCAAGCTATCATCACCTCTGCACCAAAGAGTGGTTTGTAGCTTAATGCGTGTAGCTTGCACATCACAAACACTTAGGATTTTCCAGCACATTTATGCACTTATCTTCTTATACTTTAAAGATTTCTAAAGCTTATCTTTTCTTATTTCAGATTCTTCAATGACACGCGGCGGATCATATTATCAGGATTTCCAACGCTACGGGGGGCGTGGTCAATATGATTATCGGCGTTACTTTCCCTCCTATAGAGAGTCTGACGAAGAGAGGGCTGCTCGAAAGGCTCGTGAAAGGAGGGATGCAGAAGAGCGCTATGACAGAAGGGATAGGGATGAGCACCATGATTCTCTGCAGAGGAGTGATGACTCTCACAAAAGGAAATCTCACGACGACCGAGGAAAAGGTCATGTAGCTGAAGATTCAGGCAAACGAGCCCGATATGGTGAGAGACATGTTTCCACTATTCCCGAAAAGCCTACTGCCCCTGCCCCTCTTGACATTACTTCTGACTCTCCTGCTCTTGGGAAGGAGGACATCCAGACAATAATAAGTAGGCCTAAATTTCAAGTGGGACCTGGCCCAGCCACTTTACAAAGTCGTTTTCCACAGTGGTGCTTAAAGGGTGTGAGATTCGACCTAGACTTGGTCCCCATCGACAAGTCTGCTATGTTGCGCAATCTTGATGCAGTCAAGCTCGATATCGAGAGGATGTCAAACTGGCAGAAGCTTGTTGATGAGCTTCAAAGAGTTAACCGTGCCAACTTAGAGGCCATGCTCACCATGGAAAATGATAAGGCTGAGTGGCAAAAGGTCCTTGAGCAGCACGACACCGAAATGAGGAGCATTACTTCCTACAACGAGGAGCTCGAAGCAAAGGTTGAGAAGTTGAAAGATGAGCTTGCTGCTTCCTCTACTTCATACTCTCAAAAAGAAGAAGTGCTTCTCAGACAAGTTAGAGATGCTCATGCCAGTCAGTGGGACGCTGAGGACAGGCTTGAAGCACAAAAAAGAATCAGTGACGGCTACGTCTCTGATATTGCTGAGCTTCAAAAGAAAAACAACTCCCAGGAGGCGGAGATACAAATGCTTAAGCTTCAGCTTGCCAAAACTGAAAGGGAGCGCGATGAGGCTGTCGCCGGCAAAATCGCAGCCGAAGAATCTCATGAGGCGACCAAAAACAGCTTCGGCTCAACATTATTCGACTTCTACTTGCATAGCGTCTTGGGGCGTGGAAGCCTCGCTTTTCTCGGTCCTAAGTATGAAATCACTTTAGCTGAAGTGTGGGAGGCCGCTCTTGAGATGCTTGGTGCTGAAGGTGCCGGTTACGACGAATCAGCCCTGGAAAGGCATTATTTTGATGATGACGCTCGCGCTGCCCTTGCCAAGGGAAAGGAACAACTTGCCAAACTAAGAACTGAAGTGACGGAAGGGGACCGGCTGGGGAAAACCACTTCAACTACTCTAGTCCAGCCACCTTCTTTGTCTGAAGTCGACATTATTGGTTCCAGTTCCCATCTTGCATCTCCCACCAAAGTTACCACTGAGATTACAAGCATACAAGGTGGAGACGAGGGTGATGAGAGCGCTGATGCGCAAGCTTATGAAGTCGATATCAGGAAACCAGCTTCTCCAGGTAATTTCACTGTTAATCTCGCTACTGTCAATTCTGCTCAAGCGGGTTACTCATTTATCTCGCATGAGTTTCATGAGCTCCTTGGCTATTTTCTCAACCTTGATGAGCCTTCATCTCCTCTCTTTACTGACTTCATTGGTGAACCTTCATCTCCTCTCTTTACTGACTTTAACCTCTTTTCTTCTGTAGAGAAAGTACCAAGCACTGCTCAAACTTCTACTCCTCCGGTTATCCATCCTTCATCTCTTCAGGCGGCGCCTCCTTCTCCCTCGCAACCTGGATCACAGGAGGAACAAATAGAGGCTCTTCACGGCTTGGATGATCCCATCGCTTCGCAAGAGCAGAAAGATGAGAGACCTGAGGGAGGTGACATATCCCCGGAACGGACTCCTTCTGACGACATTGTTCTATCAAAACTTGTCACTCCGGGGAGTGAGTCTTCCTCACAAAGGAGAGAGAAGCGTGGGACATCAAAGAGGAGGGGGAAGAAAATCACCGCCACTGAAGAGGAGCCGGAAGTTGAACCGGTTATACCAGCCTCTCCTACTTCCCTTATACCCACTGGCCGACCTGAAAAGCTGGTTATTCGACCGAGTAAAGAGTCCAAAGGAGGGAAGAAGAAGTGAAGATTTTAGCTTTTTGCCTTTTGTATGAACTGGCCGAGAGTTGTGCGGGTACCGGCCCCCGCTTTTATTTTGAAACCTGTATCTGCATTATAGTTGAATAAAATGATTCCTCGTTTGTACAAACTTCTGTTTGAATTTGAGAATGCATTTACTATTTATTTTTGCACAAGTTTGTTTATATAATATTGCAGCGGGCTTATGGTATGTTGTTTGAGTATTACTTTACTGATGCAGCTATACTACTATACCATGTTGCCCCCATACCTTAAGCTTGTTGCAATATTTTATACTTCGAGGGGACTTGCACTCTTATTTGTTAAAGAATAATTATTTTATTCTTTAAAGAAAATTTTATAGAGTACAACTCCCTTCGTATAAGTTTTTACGCTTTGTCGTTCGAAGAAATCACTTTTTTCTTTTGCTTATGTGCATATTTTACCAAGTGAATTCCTTTATGTGGTAAAGCGGACCTCTGAAGGGTACTTTAACTTCTTTTCTTTTTACGATCATTTTCCATTTGAAAGTTAAAGTACGCTTTTGATGAGGATTTTTTTTTTTTTATACAAAATTGTACCTCTGAGGAGGGATTTTTCACGTTTCAACACTTGGAAGTTTTATTTCAATCTCGGTGAAACGTGTACCCCCAAAGAGTTGTGCCTTCGAAGAAAGCCTTTTCACGTTTCAACACTTGGAAGTTTTATTTCAATCTCGGTGAAACGTGTGCTTCCAAAGAGGTCTTTTTTCTTGATTGTGTCCCCGGGAGGGGGTCGTACCTCTAAGGAGGGATTTTTTACGTTTCAACACTTGGAAGTTTTATTTCAATCTCGGTGAAACGTGTACCCCCAAAGAGTTGTGCCTTCGAAGAAAGCCTTTTCACGTTTCAACACTTGGAAGTTTTATTTCAATCTTGGTGAAACGTGGGCTTTCAAGAAGGTCTTTGTTTTTGCATTTCAACTTTGGTGAAGTGAAATTCCGAAGAGCGGTTGCTACACTTCAACTCCTGGCGAAATGTGCCTCCGAAGAGGGCTTTTATTTTGTTTACATTTCAACTCTGGTGAAGTGAAATCCCGAAGAGCGGTTATAACACTTCAACTCCTGGTGAAATGGGCCTCCGAAGAGGGCTTTTATTTTGTTTACATTTCAACTCTGGTGAAGTGAAATCCCGAAGAGCGGTTATAACACTTCAACTCCTGGTGAAATGGGCCTCCGAAGAGGGCTTTTATTTTGTTTACATTTCAACTCTGGTGAAGTGAAATCCCGAAGAGCGGTTATAACACTTCAACTCCTGGTGAAATGGGCCTCCGAAGAGGGCTTTTATTTTGTTTACATTTCAACTCTGGTGAAGTGAAATCCCGAAGAGCGGTTATAACACTTCAACTCCTGGTGAAATGTGCCTCAGAGAGGGTTTTCATCGCCTGGAAGTTACTCTCTCATGGTTGGAGGGTCATGACTCCTCCAATCTTTTTTGTTGAGTAGAGAACTTTCTTTTTTGTGGCGTATGACCCATTAGAGGTCTTTTATCCTCCGAAGAGTTGCGCCTCCGAAGAGGACTTGTGCCGCTGATGGTAGCTTTGGTTGTTCCTCTGTTCACTTGCTTATGCCTTTTCAGCGATCCTCTTTTTTTTCTTTTCAAGTTTTCATTCCCCTTTCTCTCACAAGTGGCTTGTTTAATCCAAGGAAGTGTACTTCATTGCCAGGCAAGTTCGTGAGAACGGGCACTAGCTTCCTAATTGGATGTTTGTTTGTTCAAACAATCTCAATTTACCAGCAAGGGCTCGTTTCTATCGAAATCATTAGCCGTTCAATTGAAGTATTTCCTATCTAGGATTTGAATTCGGGGTCTTTGTGACTTGAAATTTGCTTGTTGAATGATGGTGAGAATCGCTCGGTCTTATTATGCGCAAGTTTTATCTCCATTGTCTGCAAAAATTTAAATCGATATTTCAGCAATACATTTTATGTATTTTTATATCGAAAACAAAGCAAACATATAATGATAATAAGGAACACAAGATTTATAGTGGTTCGGCCATGAAATTGGGCCTACATCCACTTTATATTCTTTCATTATTTACTTGCATCAGTTTCACAATTGCTTTCAATTACAAGAATCATACATTCATAATTCTTTTTACAATGTTTCAACAAAATTTTCAAGTAAAGTATGGACGCAAGTGATTGCTGTTCCATGCCCTTGGAATTTGATCTCCATCAACAGTGGTGAGCTTGAATGTGCCGTCAAGAAGTTTCTGACCTATTACATACGGTCCTTCCCAATTTGGCCCAAACACACCTGTCGCAGTCATAATTCTTTTCAGGACTAGATCTCCAATTTCAAAGCTGCGTTGACGAACTTTGGAATTGAAATGTCTGGCTATCCTTTGCTGATGAGCTGCAACTCTGAGGTTAGCTTCATCTCTTTTTTCATCAAGGAGATCCAGTGCTTCCAGTTGTAGCTTTTCATTTTCTGCTTGATTGAAATGGATTCTTCTGTGTGAAGGGACCTCTGTTTCAACCGGGATCATTGCTTCCGATCCGTATGCTAACGAAAAAGGAGTATGCCCAGTTGCAGTTTTGTGAGTAGTTCTGTATGCCCATAGTGCAAGTGGTAGTTTATCGACCCAACCACCTTTTGCTCTTTCGAGTTGCTTTTTGATGGTTGATTTGATGATCTTGTTCACTGCTTCCACTTGCCCGTTTGCCTGCGGATGAGCTACTGCCGAAAAGCTTTTCTGGATTTTGAATCGTTTGCAAAAATCCTGGAAAGCTTCGCTTTCAAACTGAGTACCATTGTCTGTGATTATTTTCTGAGGTACACCGTATCTGCAAATGATATTCTTGGTCACAAAGCTTATCATTTTCTTAGAAGTGATAGTAGCCAATGATTCAGCTTCAGCCCACTTAGTAAAATAATCAACTGCAACAATAGCGTATTTAATCCCTGATTTAGCAGTTGGTAGCGGCCCAATGAGATCCATTCCCCAAATTGCAAATGGCCATGGACTGACCATCTGTGTGAGTTCGGTAGAAGATGCTCTAGGAATTTTGGCATATCTTTGGCATTTGTCACATTTTCGGGAGTAATCTGCAACATCCCGATTAATTTCTGGCCAAAAATATCCGTATCGGAGAATTTTCTTTGCTAGTGTTTGACCACCTGAATGATCACCGCATTCTCCTCCATGCACTTCAGCTAGGATTGTTTTGGACTCTTCCCGGGATACACATCGAAGCAATGGCATTGAGAATCCCCGTCTGTACAATCGGCCATCCTGAATTACATAGCGAGAGGCCTTCCTTAGAAGCTTTCGTCTTTCTATCGAGTTTTCTGGCAGAGAACCCCTGAGTAGGTAATCCAGTATTGGAGTCATCCATGACTCTTGTTCTTGAGATGCATTCATAATCCAGTCTATATCCATCTCGTCTATACTTGGCGCTGAAAGGACTTCTACAGGGACCAATCCCAATAGTTGAGCTTCACCAGAACTTGAATACTTTGCGAGGGAATCTGCCTTCATATTCTCTTCACGAGGAATGTGGCTTATTGAATAGTGATCGAGTTCATATAGGAGTTCCCAAGCCCTTGACAAGTAGGAAGGCAGGTTTCCACCTTTTGCTTGAAATTCCTTCTTGACTTGGCATACGATAAGCTGAGAATCACTGAAAATTTGTAATGCTCGAATGTTTAGCTCTTTAGCGACTTTCAGACCTGCAATAAGAGCTTCATATTCTGCTTCATTGTTTGTTGAAGGGAATTCCAGTCTTAGTGCATAACATAATGATCGACCTTCAGGAGTTTCAAGTACCACTCCGGCTCCAGAACAGTAGTCATTTCTTGCGCCATCAACATACATCTTCCACTGGATTGGAGAATCATTGATCGCTTTTTCCTCACCATTATCTTTCTCTGTGAATTCTGCAATGAAATCAGCTAAAGCTTGTCCATTGATTGCTTTTCGGGGATGATAAGTGATGTCATATTGACTGAGTTCAATGTTCCATGTTAGAAGGCGACCCGAAGTTTCTGGGCGAAATAGGACTTGCTTTAGAGGTTGATCAGTGAGCACTTTGATAGGATGAGCTTGGAAATATTGCCTCAGTTTCCTTGATGCAACTAGTAGGCAATAGGCGAGTTTTTCCAACTTGGAGTAATTCAGCTCTGCCCCAGTGAGTCTTTTGCTGATATAGTAAACTGGATGTTGAATCCTTTTGTCTTCCCGTATCAGCGCTGCACTTAGAGCATGAGATGATACTGCCAAGTATATAAGAAGATCCTCACCATTGCCTGGTCTAGAAAGTATCGGAGGCGTTTCCATATGATGGATCAACTCTTCAAAAGCTTTTTGGCATTCGGGAGTCCATTCAAAGTTCTTCTTTCCTTTCTTCAGGGCATCGAAGAATGGGATGCATTTATCAGTAGCTTTGGAAATGAACCGACTCAGGGCGGCGATCTTTCCGTTGAGACTCTGCAATTCCTTCTTTGTTCTAGGAGCTTTAACTTCTTTCAAGGCAGTAATTTGAGCTGGACTAGCCTCAATGCCCCTAGCACTGACGATAAAACCTAAGAACTTTCCGGATTCGACTCCAAATGTACATTTCAGGGGGTTAAGCTTCATTCTGTATTTCCGGAGGACTGCGAACATTTCTACTAAGTGTTCAATGTGATCCGCTGCTTTCCTGGACTTCACTAACATGTCGTCGACGTAGACTTCCATAGTTTTGCCCAATTTCGGTTTGAACATAGCATTAACAAGTCTTTGGTAGGTTGCCCCTGCGTTTTTCAATCCGAAGGGCATAACTCTGTAGCAATAAAGTCCAACATCTGTAATAAAGCTTGTATCCTCCTGATCCGGCTCATGCATCATGATTTGGTTATAACCGGAGTAGGCATCCATGAAAGATAACAATTCATGTCCCGCAGTTCCGTCTACCAGTTGATCGATCCTGGGTAATGGGAAGCAATCTTTGGGGCAAGCCTTGTTTAGATCAGAAAAATCAATGCACACTCTCCATTTTCCATTAGCTTTCTTGACCAACACAGGATTTGAAACCCAATTTGGATATGTAGATTCTTTGATGAAGTTATTTTCCATGAGTCGATCAACTTCTTCTTTTAATGCTACTGACCTTTCTGGACCTTGGGTTCTTCTTTTCTGTTTAACTGGCGTAAACTTTGGGTCAATATTCAGAGCGTGTACTGCAACTTCTGGGGATATTCCACACATATCGGCATGAGTCCAAGCAAAGACATCCAGATTTGCCTTCAGGAAAGATATCAAGATATTCTGAATTGACACATTAAGCTGTGAACCCACATTCAACACCTTATTTGGGTCTTTTGGGTCAACAGGTACCGGAACTGTCGTTTCCACCGGTACTACTCTATTCTCCCCTGTACTGGCTTTTCTGGGATCCATTTCTTTCCGTGCCCCGCTGTGCTCGCCAGTGCAGGGTCCGCTCTGTAATTGCTACAAGGCTGGTTCCTTGATGCGGACTAGAGTTGTCGCATCCTTTCCCATTTCTCTTTTTCTTGCCTCTCGCAGCTCTGTCAAATAGCATTCTCGCGCAGCATTTTGATCTCCTTTTATAACTCCTACTCCATTGTCAGTAGGGAATTTAATAGTGAGGCACCACGGGGCTAGGATAGCTTTGAATGCTGCGAGTGTTGGACGGCCAAGAAAAGCATTATAAGCAGAATATTCATCGACGATCACAAAGGTTTGCTTTCGGACCACTTTCCTTTCCCCTTCCCCAAGTTCTACAAACAGATCGATGGTTCCTACTGGTTGCTTTGGCTCCCCAGTGAAGCCAACGATTTTCTGTGATGAGGCTTGCACATCGATCATAGGGATTTTCATCTGGTCAAATGTCTTTTTGAAGAGGATATTACATGATGCTCCGCAGTCAATGAGGACTCTTCTGACAATGGCTGGTCCAATACCAGCCGAGATGACCAAGGGATCTAAAGTAGGAGCTTCAATACCTGTAGAATCTCTGGCTCTGAAAATAATATCATCACTGAAAGTTTTCTGTTGTTTAAGGGGCGTAGTGTCTTCTAGAACAAAGACGTCTCCTTCGGCTGGAGCATATTTCAAAGCCCTGGAATATCTCTCCATCTCACCCCAACTCTTGCCAGCTGGGTGAGGTCCTCCTGAAATGACATTGATAACGGGCCTTCCAGATTCATGCCCCGTAGCTTTCTCACCTGCCCCAGGCTGATGAACAGGAGCCCGCTGCCCCTGACTCGACGATGCAGGATTGTTGCTATTCTTTTTCACGAATTGCTGCAACTTGTTTTCTCTTAGCAACTCTTCAATCAGATTTTTCAGCTGGCGGCATTCATCAGTTTCATGACCTGGTTGATTGTGGAAGCGGCAGAATTTCCCACTTTGTATGGCTTTTCTCCCAGTTCTCAAAGGGATAGGTTTAGGGAAATCGACGGAATCTTTAGTGGCCAGGTAGATGTGCTCCGGTGTATGTGATAATGGAGTATATTCTGATGGCTTGAAGGATCGGGGCTTCTTCAGATTACCCTGTTTCTTCCCATTACTATTCTCCCTTTTTTGCCCCACCGATTCATTCTTGCGTGGAGCGACAGTGTTGTCTTCTGCTTTTTCCAACACTGTCTTTACTGGTAAAGGACGGCTTTCCAAGCGAATGAATTCATCTGCTTTTTTGTAGAACTTTTCGAGAGAGGTTGGCTCCTTCATATTTAACCATTTCCCAAATTCGCTTGACTTATCAATAGCCCTCATCAGATAAGTCAATATCATTCGTGGTTCAGCATTGTCCACCTCAGCCAGTGCTATATTGAAACGGTTCAAGAAAGATCTGATAGACTCACCAGGATTCTGCTCTAAACTGGACAATGACATGATATCCTTGGCCTTCGAAGCATATAGTCTAAACTGCTCCTTGAATTTTCTGGTCAAGTCTGAAAACTGATCGATAGATCGGACTGGCAACTTGGTGAACCATAGTAAAGCCACGCCTTCCAGGTATACGGGGAAATATCGGCACTTTATTTCGTCGGAGGCCCTGGCACCTGTCATGTGCCAGTCATATTTATACAAGAACTCATTCGGATCACTTGTCCCTTTGTAAGCTGGAATAGTCGGAGGGACAAACTTCCTTGGAAATTCCGCCTTCAAGATTTTTTCAGTAAACGGAGTTTTACTTGGAGCAAAACCCCATTCCTTCTCATCTTCAACCCTTTGCATACTTTCTTTCATGATCTGCCGGACCATTCCAGAAAGATATTCCTCATCATGCCGAGTTCTAGATCCACCAGCCTCAGGAACCGCCTGTTCAAAGGGACTAGCAGCCCTTTCAGGAGCATTCCTTTCATTAACATCGTGAATGTTGCCAGCACAGTTCCTTTCATTACAAGCTGGTTGATTGTTTGCCCCAAGTAGATCGTTCAATTTATTCAGAATCAGAGCGTTCTGGGCACTTTGAGCCTCTAGTTGTGCATTTTGGGCGTTTATCTGCTGGTTTAACCCTAGAATCACAGCATCCAACTCCGCTTTCATAACTCCAACAGATGGAGTGGGTTGATTAGGTACAGGGGAAGCGGAGGTTCCCTCTTGAATGTTTCCAGACCTGATAGATCTACTCTTCCTTCCAGGAGCCATAATCTCAGATATACTTCTGGTTTTTAAGGAAACTCTTTCTTCAAATCTCTGCGAAGCAATGATGACAGCTGTCCTGAGTTCAGTTCTCAGTGAAAGCACCAAAAATGTTAACGCTAAAATTTGAACGCTAACACCCCAGTGAGTAGATAACAGTTATGAAAGCACCACCCGTTGGTACGGGAACAAGATACAAGTAAAGAAATTGCAGAAAAGCAGTAAAAGACAACAGTTTTATAGTGGTTCGGCCTAAAATCGGGCCTACGTCCACTTTGATCTCTTTATTGCTGAACAAGTACAACTTATACAACTTTCTTCGATTACAATCCACTCTAGACTGTTAGTACAAACTTTTACGGAGAATTATCTTTCAAACTCATGATAAATGATGTGGATTCTCTCTCTTGAATTTGATGTAATATCTTCGATGTTTGGAGTGCTTGAAGTGTTGCTTGAGTCGAGAAAATGGCAGAGTTTTGGCGCTTCCAGAATGAACCAAAAGTCCCCTTAATGTTGGAGGTAGGTTGGTATTTATAGGCAAAGATCTTGGACCTAATTTAAGTCGTAACCGGTTCTGAATCGCCCCTGACCCAGCTAAGTCGTGGCCGACTTATGGGAGCACCACTATGATCTAGCTGAGTTGATCTTTCTTTGCTGAATTTGCACAAGTCCAAAGTCGTCACCGGGTCAAGCCAGGTCGTAGGTCGTTCCCTCTCTCTGATGCATGGCCTCCGACTTAAATGGGAAGTGCATGCTCAAATAGGTCGTTGCCGATTTAATGAACTGACGAGCTAAACGTGAACTAACTCCCTTGCCCAGGTCGCGCACATCCTAGCACAGACCATGAGTCGGTCACGACACAAGTGTAAGTCGTGAACTTGTTCCACTCAGTTAGGTCGGTAAACATGTTAAGTCCTTAAGTCGGATCGAATTAGGTCGGCAACTTCATTAGGCAGTTAGGTCGGCACCATGTTAAGTCGGATCCTTTGTTAAGCAGTTAGGTCGGCAACTCCATTAGGCAGTTAGGTCGGCACCATGTTAAGTCGGATCCTTTGTTATTTCTCGAGTCGTTAGGCCAGTTCCTTCTAAAGCACTAGGTCGGCATCTATGTGAAGGCATTGGGTCGGCATGCTCCTTAACCAGTTAAGTCGGTATCGATTTAAGTCGGCCACCTTGTTAATCAGTTAGGTCGGCTATCCCTTTAAGTCCTGAGTCGGCGCCATCTCCACATACTGGACCACTGAGTCGTAACCGAGGCAGGGTTAACAATAAAATCCCATTTTACTTCAATCTATTTTAATTATCAATTCCATATCTCTTCCGAAATTTCAAATATCTTTCAAGTCCTTAATATATAATTTTAATTAAAATCGCTATCTAGCTCAATTTACCAATATTTAAATAAAACCAAGTTAAGTTATATATCTCTCATTCCACTTAATTTTCTCTACAAAATAACCAAATTTTTCAGTTTAAACATTTTCATTCAAAATCTTCTTTTTATTTGCTTCAAATTTATTACTTATTTTATTTAAAATGCCAAATTCAATTTCCAGGCTATTTAGCATTTTACAATTCAATTCGCATAATCTATGTCAATTTAAACATCCTGCCATATATCAATATATATATATATATATATATATGAAAATAATAAATGTTTTTGAGGAATCTAGTTGGATCCCTCCAACCTGTTTTTCCCTGCGTCCACAGACGTTAGTCAATAATTAAAAATACAAATCTCACTTCGAGGGGGATATCGCAGTATAATTGGGTCATCCGCTATTATGTGAAGCGCGCAGGGTCTTATCCGCTATATAATGTGGGAATATCAATCACTCCAATATATATGTACTAGTATATATAATATCACCCAACAGATAAATCATAATTTATCAATCAACATCCAATGATTTAAATTTAAACATTTAAATTTACTAAGGTTAACCAAATGAGTGAGAAAATCTCACCTTGTTTTGTTTTGCAACCACTTCAATCTCGCCTTGATTTCTCAATTTTTGACCTTATATAAACATTATAGGGTTTTATTAAAATTTTAAATAATTAGACCATTTAGCTAACAAACAATTTGATTTAAGTAATGATTTTCCTTTTATAAATCTTTTAATAACTATAATAAATTAAATAAGTTAATTAAACAAATTAATCCCAAAATACATTATTTTTAAAAAAAACTAGCAAATTAGAATATGTAAGTGTATATTTATTTTATTTTTGAAACTTACCATATATTTATAACAAATATTCTATACAGATCAAAATCTAATCTTTATTCCTATGTTTTCCAAAGTCCTACATATATCTGTATAATTTTCTGTTTTACTATACATATTAAAATATGTGTGTACTTTAATATTTCTTTCTGGTTTTCCTATATGTGTGTGTGTGCATGTGTGTAAAAATTTGTTTTCTTTTTCTGTAATAACAATAGTAATTTTCTTTATTGTATGAATATATTTGTATTTCTCTCTGTAAATAAACAAACCGAAATTTCTTTACTGTAAAAAATAAAATTTTAGTATATATTTATAAGAATAAAAATCTGGCAATAATCTGGATATAAACAAACATAAAGTGAGGCAGCTACTATATATAAATATATATGTCAAATAAAAATCTTTAAATAAACAAACAGAAATTTATTTTGTGAAATGGAAATAATTTGTTGAGTTACACTTTTCTCAACTAGATATATATATATATATATATATATATACAAACATAGATTTATATAATTACGAACAGAAAGCTTATACCTCACCACCATACCTACTCCTCGACCCTCATCCACACCTTGACCTCGCGACCTTCCCTTCCCGCGTGCCATGTCCCTCACGCACGACTCCACCTTGCCTCCCTTCAGATCTGAAATAATTGATATCCCTTCCCACCAGCTTAGCTCGAACCACACGTGACCCACGCCACCTTCAACCTTCCATCGCTTACTTGTTCACGAGCTCGAGCCCCAAGCCATCGCGACCCCTCTTTTGTTGCCTCACCTCCATTGCTTCATTGTGCGATTCGATTAACGACTTAACTACTTCTATTCAAGGCTCTGGATTTTTTTTGGCAAAGCCAGCCTGTTTTTATAGTGGACAGTCCACATTTTATTAAAACAAAAGAAAACTACAAAGATCAACGGCTACTGAGAAACACGGATATAACATAATAACCGGCATTTAAAAACAGTGACACATCACTGCGCTATTTTGAAAAACAGGGTGGTAATCGAAGAGGAAGACTGCAAGAATCTACGCGAATTCCTTTCTTCCCAAATCGCCGAAAGCTCTGGATTTTTAAATGAGAAGAAATAGTTTTTTTCTTCGATTTGAATTCGATCAAGAAGATCAGCAAAAAGGGGGTTCTCACGATTCAATGGAGAAGCGAAGAGGCCATTACCCCTTTTTTTATAAATCAGTTTCGTTTAGCTAGAAGAGAAAGAGGGGAAAAGAAGATTGGATTTTAAAATGAAGGGAAGAGGATTTCGAAATAAAGAAGGAATAAAGGAGTGTCGCCTATTTTTTTCTTTCGGCTATTGATTTTGAACGATGGAAAAGAAAGGAGGTCGCGCGACTTAAAGAAGGAGGAAGATGCTTCGCGTGCGACGAAGGATGAACAAGATGTGAAAGCTGCGCTTGAATGCCTGCTACAGAGAAGGAAAAAAGTTGCGATAACGAAAGGAAGCAGGCTGATGGAAGAGAATCTCGGCTGAAGGAAATTTGGCTGGTCAACAATATATTATATTTGAATTCCAATTTAAATCTTCTCGAATTACGCAACTCAAAATCTTGACCTCCTATCGAGGCATGCCGCTAGGCGTTTATAATGTTATACCCCTATTTCGATAGCAATGGAAAAGGTTTCGAGTCCTAGTTCGATCGTATGGAGAAGATATCTTTTTGGTCCCAGTTATTATATTGAATTTTCGATATAAATTTCAGTGCGTTTACATATCGTACGACTAAATGATAACCCCAAATGTTACGAAAATTGAAATTTGATAATATACAATATTTCGGACCCAATGAAACTAGTTTCGTCGAATTCTGAGACTGTGCCTCGGAAGGCTATTTTAAAATATTGTTTTAAACAATATATTTTTAAAACTGAATAGATCACTTCCAAATTCAATTTTAAAACTTTTATTATCTTTAGTATTAACAATATAAATTTTGTAAGCCTTTAAATTATTTTTAACAAGCTTAGAACTCAAGATTTACTATTTTACCCAAATTTCCAATCGTTGAATTGAACAATTATATTATCAAAATTAGTTATAATTGAAATTCAAGTTAAAAATTAATCCTTGAATATTTAAAATAAATTAAATATTCCAATTTCAAATATCCAAAAATTCTGGGTTGTTACTGAACTAAAGTATAATATATTAAATATAGGGGATGGCGAGAGTCACGTTGATTTCTACATAAAATAAAAGCGAGTGACCATTTGTTTTAAACGGTGGACAATGAAAGGAGACAGGGAAAGCCAAAGGTTAAAATATTGGTATAGATACGGTTTACCCTTTTACAGGTTTTGTCGTGTATCGGACTTTGAAATGCCTGAATGAATATATCATGGACATCAGCACGATGAGATGAATAGAATGGTACATAGATATAAGTGATACGATCATCCTATCAAAAGTCGATATTCCTTGCCAAACAGCTGCTATTTTGTCGAAAATAAGATAAACGAGGTTAGAGAAGTCCAAATTTGGCGAAATGAATTATAACATCTCACTAGGAAGATAGATTACATTTTTATTATATAAAAACACATTCAGGTTTCAAAAATATTTTATTTTCATCGATATTAACTGATTTCAGATTTAAATTGAAAATTACACAATAGAAATAACTTTCATGTTTTCTAATAAAAATTTACCAGTTGTTGCGTTTAAATAGACGTATTTCAAAAATCAAAATTTTATTGCTTAATTTCAAGAAAAATTTCACTTAATCTTGTTATAATTTATGGGTCATTACAGTATGTATAATACTCTTGAGGATCCTCTAGCTCGTCTCCTGAGCCCCATAGCATTCTAACCTGAATCTGTAATACTCGGTCTGACCCGAGTATAATAATAAAATAATACCCGAGTCAGTCTGGAAAACCAGCGTGAGAAGACACACTCAATTTGAATTTTTATTGTTATTAACATCCTTTGAAAACAAAGACATCTCGTAAGACTACGTCACACATAAACACGATGGATTTTTCCCTTACGATAACCTAAACATTTTATATAAAAATCATCTGATATTATAATGGTGTCTATAGAAAGTAAATTAGAAAATGGCTGAAATGCTTACATCGCACATTTCAACATAGTCGGCACAATAAAAACCGTACGGTGCTTATTGGAGAATGGATTCCATACTATAACTTGGTAAGGAACTACCTTCCGATGAGTGCATCACTTGACCAATGCACTCGGGTCTAACAAGAACCACTTGTACCTACCACACAGGACCGGCCTAGCACTTGACTTCTCGTACCGAATATGTTATCACTCCGGGTGTTCCCACCCTTGTCGAGAACTCACTTTCTTGCACATCCATTCCCGTAATTATAAAATATCCGAGGGTATCTATAAAAGTGATAACATACCCTAATGGAAGCGACGCACTTAGCCCTGATGCATGCCCTGTTTCGATCAAATCCCGGTTGATGAGGCTTGAGGCTATGTTTACCTTTAGAATAGCATTCATACTTGGAATGCTAACACTACCTTTCCGGCAACGATGCAATGATAGCATTCATCCATACAAGTTGTTTTGGGTCTGAACATACCAAATCTCCTTCAACATCACCATCTCTATTAGCTTTGAGATATCATAATTCGTACGCACAAACCGGATTGAAGTGGTTTTCAATTATTGAACATATTGGAAGAAATTTGAATATATGTCTTTGTAAAGATATTTTGAAATAAATATTTTGAATAGTTATAAAATAGGGCGTGATGACTGCTAATGGATGTTATTTGATGGTTAAATAAACGACTATCGAATCTAACCAAATTCGTTGATCGTTATGAAGAGCCGGGATCAGATTTAATTATCCAGAAACCACTTCATTCCGGTTTATGCAAACGAACTATGACATCTCGAAGCTAACAGAGATGGTGATGTTGAAGGAGATTCAATTTGTTAAGACCCAAAACAACTTGTATGGATGAATGCAATCATTGCATTTATAACAGATTCGATAAGTTACCGGAATTCATTATATAATCCCCTTTTAAAATCTCCAACGTCGATTGTACTTGTCTATAATCTCAACTACCCATTCCTAACTTCATTTTATTAATTTTAATCCATTTCCTGAATTTCTATATTTAAATACTTTGGAAATTTACCGAAGTTCTCAAAATTTCATTATAAGATTTCTCTTATAAAATAAAATCCTTTAAATAAACCCCGTTTACAAATCTTGAGAGGATTTATAAATAAATTTCCATCATTTCAAACTATATATATAATAAGTATTTTTAAACAATAATTCATTTTTAAAACATATTTAAGTAATTAGTTAAATATTAAAACACATTATATAACATCGATAATTAATTTACAATTCATTTCTAAATGAACTAATTGATTTACAAGACCGATTATAAAATTAGAATTTATTTAATAAATTTTAAATACTTGAATAACTAACTTTTTGAAATCTTATAATCTAAATAATAGTTGTTTAAACTACATATTGTAATAAGTAAAAATCTCATTTTTAAACAATTTTTGTTTCTCGACAAAAATCTATTTAAAATCTGATATTCCAGTTTCAATTTCTGAATCTCTCTCGACTCATACCACATCGACTACATTTAAATTTCAAAATCATTCTCACATTCCCAAAATAGATTCCTCTGTTTTTTTCAATAAACCGATTTCTATATCTCGATAGAAATTCGCACTGTAAATTCATATTTACAATTCATCAACAGATATAATTTTTTTCTTTATTTATAAACATCGTTGCAAATTTATAAACCCTTTTTGAGTTTCACTTGTTTATAAAACTAGTCCCATTTGTAAAATCTCATTTTTGTAAATCCCTTTCTTTATAAATTTAATTTATATTCCAAATCTATTTTAAATATTGATTTCAACTCCTCTTCGTATTTTGCAGAATATCATTTTCGAATATCTTTATATAATTTATTTTAAAAATCTCTATTTAAATAATTTACGAATTGTAACAACCCGCATATTTATCGATTTTATATTTAAATATTTTATTTAAATATTTTATCGTTGGTCGGATTTTAGTCCGAAAAGCTACTTTTTGCATACGGTCGAATCAGGACTCGGGACCACTCCCATTGAGTTTAAAATGCCGTTTGCGACCTTTTTGAGGATAAGCTTCGATATGTTTGGAGAAAGTTGATTTTTGCTACTTTACACTTTGGGTTTGGTTTGGGCTCAGCCCTATGTTAACTTATGCTCAAATCTGAGCCACTCTTCCCCACTCACCCTCATTCTCTTCTCATTTCAGTTTTTAGAGTATTAATGGTGGGAGAGATTGGAAATTAAAATTCCAAAACCCTAGTTTCTCTTGCAAATCAAATTCCTTGCTCCAAACTCAAGAAGAACCCATTGGTAAGCTTCTCTTCTTCTTCTCCAACTTATTCTCTTACCAAATTCAGAAATTCCTAAACCTAATCTTGGGAATGTTCTTGTTTTTGAGCTTAGATTCAAGCTCATTTGGGTTGTGTTGAAGAGAGGTTGATTCTCCATTTGCTTTCAAGCTTCTTCTTGTTCGATTTTGTGAAAAGGTGAGATTTTTATCTCACATCTATGACTATAATTATCTTTGGTTGTTGGATATAAATTCCTAACACTTCTTCATGTGCATTTGCTCTTGATTTGGATTGGTTTTGTGAATATTCCAATTTTTGAGCTTTTAAGTCAAATTTGTGTGAAATCCTTTTATGGACGTTTGATCATGCTTTTGGTGATGCATCGAGGAACATATAGGGCCGGGTTGCCGATTGGCATAAACCCTTAGAGCCAATGTTCGTCCGGTTGCATTTTGGAAGAGTTTGCTCTTCATTTGTATAAGGCTGAAAAACAGCCCAGGCATGATTCAGTCGACTGAAATCTCTGTTCAGTCGACTGAATCTGAAACCCGAGAGTTTCCAGGCATGATTCAGTCGACTGAAAAATTCTGCACAGTCGACTGAAACTGAAAACAGAAAGTTTCCTGAACCTGGAAAATTTCCAGGCACAGGGTCAGTCGACTGAAAACTCTGTTCAGTCGACTGAACCTGCTGTTTGAGTCCAATTCGCCTTTTTGGATTGAAATTCCAATTTAAATCGATTCGTGATAATCCTATTTGTTGTTATCATCTATTATGACTTTGATGACTCTTTTTAGGGATTTTTGAATATCCATTTCGATGGATCCTTTATCGATTTCGTTGGATTTTATTCACGTCTTCGTATGCGAATTTTTGTGATTGATTGTTCTTACAATCTTCTTCGTGATTTGTCACTTTAAAAATATAAAGGTTTTCTATACTAGTAGTAAATATCAAAACTCTTTCCTCAAATGATTTCAATACTATTTTAATACCAAATTCGTTTATAAAACCGTTTTCCAATCTATTAGTATATACAAACCTTTACCTCACTCGTATGAGAAATCTAATTAAACGGCTTAGTAAAACAAGTGGTATGAAACGCTTGCGTTTACTTTGTCGGTTAATTCTTGGACTTGTTCGATTGAACCTCTTGTGACAATTTTCTAGTGGAGATTTACAGTTTGTTCGTAAATATTTAAGTTAAGCAAGTGGTTATGGGACACGAAGCTAAACTCATATATTTACTAGCTTAGTGTAATCGACACTTCTCGCTGATCATGTGGATCATCTTTGTGATTTAGACTAGCAATGTGCGATGTCTCTTTGTCTGCGAGGGAGACTAAACCCCGTTTTGTGGAGTTTCGACTCAATTTGTGATGGGGTAGCAACCCATGGTCTTCGGGCCGTTTGTGGAGCTTCGGCTCAATTTGTGATGGTTAGCGACCATGGAATTAGCGTTCCGTTTGTGATACACGTGTTGGTGAGCTTTATGCTCCCGTTTGTGATAGGTCTCCCCCCTTTTTTTGTGATTTCTGGATTTATTGTGTAGATTTCTAGAATTTGTGCTTCACCAATTTTTCATGATTTCCATTGATAAGTCTTATCGATATTTGTGCATTGGTGAGTTTGTGTGTCATTGACTTTTGTGATTTCTGGATTTCTTGTGTAGTCTTCTGGAATTTGTGCGTCGTTGACTTTTGCGATTGACATTGATATTATCGTCAATATTTGTGGTTTGATGAACGAAATAAAGAGTATGACACTTCTTGGATTCTTGTGTAGATTTTGTGATATTGATTAATCTCTTGTTGATTATCAACTACTTATATATCAAAGCTTGGCCTTGTGATTATTATGTGTTTAGTCATAACTCTGATTCTATATCGTTTCATCTGATATCTATAGTTAGACTGATCCGTTTATTATTTTCTTATTAAATAATACTCGGGTCAGACCGAGATGTTACAGGTGCTTCTGCTTGACTTCTCTCTTGGGATTGATTTCTCTTGCTTTTGGTTAACTACTTAGATTAGTAGTTTTTGTTCTATACATTTGAGATATAGACTCCATAATGTATACTTATTCTTTTATGTAGTTCGTGTAACTATTCTTTTGTGATATTGTGGATCTTTTTAGACCACTACTCTGATGTACACTTTCTAGTGTAATATTCATATCTTATTCCGCCTTTGTGATATGAATTGTCTGTGACTGATTTGTGTTATGCTTATTTCTATATTTGTTTTCCGAAGGATTTGTATAGCCACCGTGTAGTAGCTTTGAGTTTGTGTCGGTATGTCGGATTTCCTCTTGAAATAGAATGCATGTTATATTATCTGACATATCGGTGCTCACGCAAAGAAATTACACGGATGGTCGCTCCTCAACAGCCTTATTCTCTGTGCTAGTCGACAGCAATCACCGTAATGTTCTTGGCTAGCGTGGGTATAGAGGTGGGGCGTCACAGCTTGGTATCAGAGCCAAACTTCGGAATAATATGGAATATTATAACAAGGATCATCGTCCTAAGTTCATCTTAGGAGTCGTGCTTTAGGATTTTTATTCGGGTCTACGTACCGTTCTATCCTATTTTCTTTTATGATTCCTTGTTTTGTCTATCAAGATTGCTTGATATTCAATTTGGTGAATGACCTTTTTATTCCTCTTCTTTCTTTCTAAAGGAAGAGAAATGTCTAGACCTGGCCTCCCCAGAGCCGTGCCATCTAGCACTCCGCCCCAGGATGGAGTTTTTATGACTGCTCAACAGCTTCTTGATTTAGTGACAAATGCTCAAGCAGCTGGAGCTAACCCGGAACCTACTCACCCAAAATCGGGATTTGCACGCTTGTGTAGCGATTACACTAATTTGGGTAGGGAGCCATTCAGAGGTTCCGAAACTGTTATTGAAGTACAGGCCTGGCTAAGGTCATGCGATCGAATCTTTTCTCGCATGAATCTTATTGACCTTCACCGAGTTCAGGTGGCCTCTAGTATGATCCGAGAAAGAGCATTGGACTGGTACGAACTTCTTATTTCTGAGACTAATGAAGCGGATCTCACCTGGGAGAAATTTTGAGAGCGCTTCGAGTTAAAATTCGTACTAGAAGCAGAAAAAGTGACATTGGCTCGACGATTTATAGACCTTGTTCAAGGTGAGTCATCCGTGACTGATTACGTCGCCTCCTTCGAGTCGCTTTCCAAATATGGGGTTGAATACATCAACACCCCTCTTAAGAAGAATCAGAGATTCGTTTATGGCTTAAATAAAAGTCTCAAGAAGCCATTACTTCTAAAGTTAGAAGTTTCTTTCGACCAACTAGTTGATATCGCTCTTCGTCTTGAAGAGGCGGATAAGGAGAATGATGTTGAAGTAGTGAGTTCCAAACCAACCTTCAACAACAAGAAGAGGCCAAACAAATTCAAAGGCCCTTATCCCAATAAGAAAGGGAAGCAAGCAACCTCCGTGGCAAAGACTTCTTCCTTTGGTCGTGGGGAATGCTATAATTGTGGTTCGAAGGACCATTATGCGAACAAGTGCCCAAAGTCTCTTTCTTGTCGCTACTACAAAGTTCCCGGTCATGTTATATCTTCATGCCCCAAGCTTCAGGGCAAGAAGGAGGGAAAGTTAAATGTTGCTCAAGCCCCTGGCAACACATCTCGTGGCCAAGGTATTTCTCATTCTATTCTAGATGGAATTATTTTGTTTCATGATCATCCTATTCGAGTTCTTTTTGATACGGGTGCGTCCCATTCTTTTATATCAAAGGAACTTGTTGATACTTTTTCTTTGGATGTTTTGTGTTTAATGACTTCTTTGAGAATTGCGAATCCGGTTGGTGGATCCGCAACAATCAGTTTATTGTGTAAAGATGTCGAGATTATTTTGTGTGATTTTTCTTTCCGAGCTGATTTGCATGTCATGCGTTATTTAGGCTTTGGAATGATTTCGGGAATGGATTGGCTTAACCATTATGGAGCTCATATCCTATGTCCTGAGCGGACTATTCATCTTCGACATCCTCAATCTATTAATCAGGTTTCTGTTATTCTTAAAGATTCAGATTCTGCTTTGGTTGCATCTTTATATTCTTTAAATCCTCGTGATGACGATGATGATGATGAGGGTGATATTATTTCTCTTATTCACGTCGTTTGTGAATTTTCCGACATATTCGAGCCCGTTTTAGGATTACCACCTAAGCGAGCAATTGAGTTCAGAATTAATCTTATTCCGGGAGCTCAACCTATCACTCGTCCTCCTTATCGTATGTCCAATAAAGAAAATGAGGAGATGCGTAAGCAATTATCTGAATTGGAAACGAAGCAATTTATTCGCTCTAGTTCCTCGCCTTGGGGAGCTTCAGCTATTTTTGTGAAGAAATCCGATGGTACACTTAGGCTTTGCGTTGACTACCGCAAGCTTAATGATCTTACTATCACAAATAAATATCCTTTACCTCGTATTGATGATCTATTCGATCAACTTAGTGGTGCTAGAGTCTTTTCACAATTGGACTTGGCTACTGGTTTTCATCAGCTTCGTATTGCAGAGGATAGCATTCCTTTGACATCGTTCTGTACTCGGTATGGATCTTATGAATGGCTTGTTATGCCATTTGGGTTAACAAATGCCCCGGCTTATTTCGTTGACTTAATGAATCGAGTTTTTAAAGACTTTCTCGACCGGTTTGTTCTCATCTTTATCGATGATATTCTTGTTTATTCTAAAACCGAGAGGAGCATGAAAAACATCTTCGGATTGTGTTGGAAACTCTTAGGAGTAATCAATTAAAGGCAAAATTTTCTAAGTGCCACTTTTGGCAATCTCGTGTGAAGTTTCTCGGTCACATTATTTCTGAATCCGGAATTTCCGTGGATCCTTCAAAGATTGAAGCGATTCAAGATTGGAAGAGACCGGAGAGTGTGACAGAGATTCGTAGTTTTCTCGGATTGGCGCGCTATTACCGTCGTTTTATCAAAGACTTTTCTAAGATTTCCGTGCCTCTCACTAGCTTGACGAAGAAGGGTGTTAAATACATTTGGTCGGACAAATGTGAAGCTTCTTTTCAGAAATTAAAAGAACTTCTTTCTGATGCTCCTATTCTTGTTATTCCCGATGGGAATCAAGATTTCGTTGTTTATACCGATGCTAGTCGCATTGGTTTGGGTGTCGTTCTTATGCAAAAGGAACGCGTTATTGCTTATGCTTCTAGGCAATTAAAGCCTGCTGAGACTGGATATGCCACTCATGATTTAGAGCTCGCGGCTATTGTTTTTGCTCTTCGGATTTGCTGTCATTATCTCTTAGGAGAGAAATTTTTTCTTTACACAGATCATAAGTCTTTGAAATATTTA
Source organism: Allium cepa (assembly GCA_030765085.1). Classification (NCBI taxonomy): domain Eukaryota; kingdom Viridiplantae; phylum Streptophyta; class Magnoliopsida; order Asparagales; family Amaryllidaceae; genus Allium; species Allium cepa. The sequence goes on along the minus strand of CM060945.1, from coordinate 599,392,467 downwards.
TTCTCTCAAAAGGAACTTAATTTGCGTCAACAGCGTTGGCTCGAATTTCTTGCACCATATGATCTCGATATTCTTTATACTCCCGGTAAGGGTAATCTTGTCGCCGATGCTCTTAGCCGTAAACAACAAGCTGTTGTTTCTATGATGATATCCGAATGGAACGATCTCGAGATTTTATCCACTTGCGAAATTCGAGACCGTGTTTCCGATTTATGCTCATCATTTGTTTTATGTAGCGTTGAGGCTCATCCATCTCTTTTAGACCGCATTCTTGAAGCTCAAAGGCTAGATACTGAATTGGTTCTTCTTGGCCAAAATATTAAGGATAAAATTGATATTGAAGGTTTGAAAGATTTTAATATCGATTCTCGTGGCGGCATTCGGAAATTTGGTAGACTTATCGTGCCAAAAGTTAGGGATCTTCGTAAAGATATTTTAGAATATTCTCATCACTCTAAATTTACCATTCATCCCGGTAGTAGTAAAATGTACGCGGATATGAAGCGACTTTATTTTTGGGAGGGAATGAAACTTGACATCGCTAACTTCGTTAAACGTTGCATGACTTGCCAACTCGTTAAGGCCGAACATCAAAGGCCCGGTGGGTTATTGCAACCTTTAGAAATTCCGGTTTGGAAGTGGGATCAAATTTCCATGGATTTTATAGATGGCCTTCCCCGTTCTCGTTCGGGTCATGATAGCTTATGGGTGATTGTTGATAGGCTTACTAAATCTGCCCATTTTATTCTCGTTCGGTCTAATCGAACCGATCCCCTTTTGGCCAAAATATTTATCAAAGAAATTGTTAAATTGCATGGTGTTCCTACTTCTATTGTTAGTGATCGTGATCCATTGTTTACTAGTGGATTTTGGAAGAGTCTTTAAAAAGCTTTAGGAACGAAGCTTAATTTTAGCACCGCTTATCACCCCCAGTCCGATGGACAAACTGAGCGTGTGAATCAAACTCTTGAAGATCTTCTTCGTGCTTGTGTTCTTGATTTTGGTGGAAGTTGGGAAGATCATATTTCACTTGTTGAATTTTCCTATAACAATAGCTTCCAATCTAGTATTGGTATGGCACCTTTCGAGGCACTCTACGGAAGGCCATGCCGATCCCCTTCTTGTTGGCTTGAGGCCGGTGAGAAGCTGGCTTTAGGTCCAGATTTTATTCGTGATTCTACAAAAAAAGATTGATCTTGTTCGTCATAGGATGAAAGAAGCCCAGAGTAGACAAAAATCCTATGCCGATAACCGGAGAAGGAGGTTAGAATTTTCTGTGGGAGATCTTGTGTTTATTCGTGTTTCACCAATGAAAGGTGTTGTACGTTTCAGTCGATCGGGAAAGTTAGCGCCTCGATATATTGGTCCATTTCCTATCACTGAACGTATTGGTTCCATGGCTTATCGCCTTTTATTACCGGCTCAGTTTTCTGCTATGCATGACGTGTTTCACGTTTCTCAATTTCGGAAATGTCTTCGAGATTCCGATTCTATTCTTGAGCCCGGTGTTGTGGAAGAGATTGAAGTTTCGCCTAATTTAACTTATGAGCAACATCCTATTCGTATCATTGCTTCGGAAGTCAAGCGACTTCGAAATAAAGATGTTCCGCTTGTTAAAGTTCAATGATCTTCAAATCCTAAGGATTGTTCTTGGGAATCTAGAGAGTACATCGAGCGTACACATCCGGACTTACTTTCTCGTGCTCTTTGTGGTGAACTTCTTATTTCAAACTTCTTTTGTGTTGAATATGCTTTTATGGTTGTTACTATATATCTTCTTCTTGTAATATTGCGAGGACGCAATTTCTTTAAGGAGGGGAGTCTGTAACAACCCGCATATTTATCGATTTTATATTTAAATATTTTATTTAAATATTTTATCGTTGGTCGGATTTTGGTCCGAAAAGCTACTTTTTGCATACGGTCGAATTAGGACACGGGACCACTCCCATTGAGTTTAAAATGCCGTTTGCGACCTTTTTGAGTATAAGCTTCGATATGTTTGGAGAAAGTTGATTTTTGCTACTTTTCACTTTGGGTTTGGTTTGGGCTCAGCCCTATGTTAACTTATGCTCAAATCTGAGCCACTCTTCCCCACTCACCCTCATTCTCTTCTCATTTCAGTTTTTAGAGTATTAATGGTGGGAGAGATTGGAAATTAAAATTCCAAAACCCTAGTTTCTCTTGCAAATCAAATTCCTTGCTCCAAACTCAAGAAGAACCCATTGGTAAGCTTCTTTTCTTCTTCTCCAACTTATTCTCTTACCAATTTCAGAAATTCCTAAACCTAATCTTGGGAATGTTCTTGTTTTTGAGCTTAGATTCAAGCTCATTTGGGTTGTGTTGAAGAGATGTTGATTCTCCATTTGCTTTCAAGCTTCTTCTTGTTCGATTTTGTGAAAAGGTGAGATTTTTATCTCACATCTATGAATATAATTATCTTTGGTTGTTGGGTATAAATTCCTAACACTTTTTCATGTGCATTTGCTCTTGATTTGGATTGGTTTTGTGAATATTCCAATTTTTGAGCTTTTAAGTCAAATTTGTGTGAAATCCTTTTATGGACGTTTGATCATGCTTTTGGTGATGCATCGAGGAGCACATAGGGTCGGCTTGCCGATTGGCATAAACCCTTAGAGCCAATGTTCATCCGGTTGCATTTTGGAAGAGTTTGCTCTTCATTTGTATAAGGCTGAAAAACAGCCCAGGCATGATTCAGTCGACTGAAATCTCTGTTCAGTCGATTGAACCTGAAACCCGAGAGTTTCCAGGCATGATTCAGTCGACTGAAAAATTCTGCACAGTCGACTGAAACTAGAAACAGAAAGTTTCCTGAACCTGGAAAATTTCCAGGCACAGGGTCAGTCGACTGAAAACTCTGTTCAGTCGACTGAACCTGCTGTTTGAGTCCAATTCGCCTTTTTGGATTGAAATTCCAATTTAAATCGATTCGTGATAATCCTATTTGTTGTTATCATCTATTATGACTTTGATGACTCTTTTTAGGGATTTTTGAATATCCATTTCGATGGATCCTTTATCGATTTCGTTGGATTTTATTCACGTCTTCGTATGTGAATTTTTGTGATTGATTGTTCTTACAATCTTCTTCGTGATTTGTCACTTTAAAAATATAAAGGTTTTCTATACTAGTAGTAAATATCAAAACTCTTTCCTCAAACGATTTCAATACTATTTTAATACCAAATTCGTTTATAAAACCGTTTTCCAATCTATTAGTATATACAAACCTTTACCTCACTCGTATGAGAAATCTAATTAAACGGCTTAGTAAAACAAGTGGTATGAAACGCTTGCGTTTACTTTGTCGGTTAATTCTTGGACTTGTTCGATTGAACCTCTTGTGACAATTTTCTAGTGGAGATTTACAGTTTGTTCGTAAATATTTAAGTTAAGCAAGTGGTTATGGGACATGAAGCTAAACTCATATATTTACTAGCTTAGTGTAATCGACACTTCTCGCTGATCATGACGATCATCTTTGTGATTTAGACTAGCAATGTGCGATGTCTCTTTGTCTGCGATGGAGACTAAACCCCGTTTTGTGGAATTTCGACTCAATTTGTGATGGGGTAGCAACCCATGGTCTTCGGGCCGTTTGTGGAGCTTCGGCTCAATTTGTGATGGTTAGCGACCATGGAATTAGCGTTCCTTTTGTGATACACGTGTTGGTGAGCTTTATGCTCCCGTTTGTGATAGGCCTCCCCCCTTTTTTTGTGATTTCTGGATTTCTTGTGTAGATTTCTAGAATTTGTGTTTCACCAATTTTTCGTGATTTCCATTGATAAGTCTTATCGATATTTGTGCATTGGTGAATTTGTGTGTCATTGACTTTTGTGATTTCTGGATTTCTTGTGTAGTCTTCTGGAATTTGTGCGTCATTGACTTTTGCGATTGACATTGATATTATCGTCAATATTTGTGGTTTGATGAACGAAATAAAGAGTATGACACTTCTTGGATTCTTGTGTAGATTTTGTGATATTGATTAATCTCTTGTTGATTATCAATACTTATATATCACAGCTTGGCCTTGTGATTATTATGTGTTTAGTCATAACTCTGATTCTATATCGTTTCATCTGATATCTATAGTTAGACTGATCCGTTTATTATTTTCTTATTAAATAATACTCGGGTCAGACCGAGATGTTGCAGGTGCTTCTGCTTGACTTCTCTCTTGGGATTGATTTCTCTTGCTTTTGGTTAACTACTTAGATTAGTAGTTTTTGTTCTATACATTTGAGATATAGACTCCATAATGTATACTTATTCTTTTGTGCAGTTCGTGTAACTATTCTTTTGTGATATTGTGGATCTTTTTAGACCACTACTCTGATGTACACTTTCTAGTGTAATATTCATATCTTATTCCGCCTTTGTGATATGAATTGTCTGTGACTGATTTGTGTTATGCTTATTTCTATATTTGTTTTCCGAAGGATTTATATAGCCACCATGTAGTAGCTTTGAGTTTGTGTCGGTATGTCGGATTTCCTCTTGAAATAGAATGCATGTTATATTATCTGACATATCGGTGCTCGCGCAAAGAAATTACACGGATGGTCGCTCCTCAACAGCCTTATTCTCCGTGCTAGTCGACAGCAATCACCGTAATGTTCTTGGCTAGCGTGGGTACAGAGGTGGGGCGTCACACGAATAGTTAAGTACATCCAAGATCAAATATTTATTTATTTTCCAACTCAATTTCCTTTAAAATAAATTCAAAACCCAACATAAATACTTTTATATCCAAAATTCCCTTTAATTCCTTTAAATTTTAAAATAAAATATATGGTATTTAAAATACCAAAATTAAGTCCAGTGCTACTTAGCATCCAATAATCCAAATCACAACAATAATCTATAATAGTTTATTCACACAAACCATATATCACTATATACGAAATTAAATAAACATTTTTTAGGGATCTAGTTGGATCCCTCCAACGTGTTTCCCTGCATTCACAGATGTTAATACAATATAAAAATATCAATCCTACTTCGAGGGGGATATTGCAGTATATAGGGTTATCCGTTATTATGCGGGGCGCATAGGGTCACATCCGCTCCAATGGCGGGGGATAATATCCAACAACTAGTATATACTACTATATATATTACATATCATCCAATTGATAATAATTTATAAAATCAACCAAGCATCCAAAATTAATTTTAATCATTAAAAATTAATTGTCTTAATCCAAATGAGTGAGGTTTACTAACCTTGATTTTTATTGTAATTCGTTCAAATTTTATTCTGTATCCTACGTCATCACGAATCCCACGCAATTTGATTCATTCAATTCTGACCTCGTATGAACAAATTACTAATTTATAAATATTTGTAACAATAAATTTTTAATTTAATTATATTAAAATTACTTAATTACGTTACCCAGTTATTGATGATCAGCAACCGTAATCATCTTCAAAGCCGCGTACGATCTCCAGGTTACACCACGTTCGAGCCATCCTTCCTTCGACCAATCTTCTTTGATCAATCGCCGTGGTCGCCGAGTTTCCTTTGCTTTTTGAAAATAAACACATCCATTCTTCACCCCACTCTTGGTGTCGATAGTTTTAGACATTGCAACATCCCAGTAGCACGATTACAAAGGCGCAAATGATTCAAGTGTTGGACTTTGGTAGTCAAACATCAGACAAGGGCAGATTCTTTAGCAAACTATTCGGCGCTTTACAAGTGAACTCAAACACGGCATCAGATCTGAAGTAATCTCACATGTAAACATCATCGACAATCTTCGAGTAAGCTTGGTCAATGTTAATCGTCAACCATTCCTCTCCAAGGTACGACTACAGTAGTTGAAGACTAGAGGAATCGCGATCCAATTTCTCAATTTTTTTTCTTGGAATTTTATTTTTGATTTTCCTTTTGACATTTTGGTAGGAGGAAGTGGAAATTCACTTTAAAAACTGATATGGAGTGGCTCTTTTCAAAGGATAGGGTGGCTTGGGTTCAATCAGAGGATGGCTTTAAAATAAAAGAAATGGCCACAGGGTTAAATCGATATAAATATGTTCTATTTAATTTCAAAATATCTAGATATTTATTTCGAATCCCTATCTAGGCATACCACCTGGCGTTTCTAATATTATACCGCTATTCCAAACAAAATGAAAAAAGTCCCGAGTCCCATTTCGATCGTATGGATATGATAGCTTTTTAAATCGACTATTTAAATTAATTTGAATTAAATTATTTCTAGGCATTTTTTAGATCACACGACGAAACGGTGAATCCAAATGCTATGAATTTGAAATTCGACATAATACACAATTACGGATCTAATGGAACTGGTTTCGTTGAATTTTGAGACTGTGCATCGGATCGTTATTTTAACGCGTCGTTCAATCGACGATTTCAAAGTTTTGCGAAATAGCTTAAACTTCCAGTTTTAAAATTTTACTAACTAAATTCTAATTCAAATAGAATTTATATTCACTTTGAAAATGATTCTGATTTATATTCAGCTCAAAATTAAATTATTCGCCTTATTTTCGTAATATGATACTCGTTGTATTAAGAATTTAATTTCATTTAATGTTTCCAACCAAAATCTTCATATTCAAAAATCAATTTATATTCCAAATTCAATATTTAAAATCATTTGAATATTAAAAATTTAGCAACGAAAAATCAGAGTAGTTGCGGAAATTTTTGAATTTTTTTTAAAAAAATTGTTAACTAAAGAAATTATTTTTTAATTGAAATTGAAATAAGGAGTTTTGAATTAGAAATGAAACAAAATGTTTGGATGAAACTAAAGGTTTAGGAAAGTGAATGTTGAATTAAACTATGCGTGCTCTGTTAAGTTAATGTGTTTGGAGCGCTTTTCCTGCCTTAGCAATTTCGGGGACAAAATTCTTTTAAGGAGGGAGGAATGTAACGAACCGTATTTTTTGACATTTGATTTTGAATATTTAAATGGTTATAAATATTTATTTGGAATATAAATCTACTTTGGATATGAAGATTTTTGGTTGGGATTATAGAATGAATTTAAAATTTAAATACATCGATTTATCAAAATATGGAAATAGTGAACAACTGAAAATTGGAGTTGAATATGAATCGAAACGATTTCTAATGTCGATATAAAATTCTATTTGAATTAGAATTGAGTTAATAAATTTTTAAAACTGGGATTTAAATGATTTCACCAATTTTTGAAATTGTAGATTTTATCGATGCATTAAAATAGCGATCTGGGGGACAATCTTGGAATTCGACGAAACCAGATCCATTTGATCCAAAATAGTATATTATTATCAGATTCCAAATTTCATAGTGTTTGGATTTATTGGTTGGTCGTGTGATCTGAAAACACTTAGGAATAATTTAATTGAATTTAATTTAAATAGTCGATTTATAAAGCTATCTGCCACATATCATTGAATTAGGACTCGAGGCATTTTCCATTGGGTTCAGAGAGGCGGTATAACATTAATTTTTTTATAACTCAAGGCTTATTCCATTGAAGTAGGGCTCGAGGCTTGTTCCATTGAATTTATTATAACTTAAGTCATCAACATTTCAATCCAATTCTATTTTACTTGATTGCATTCAACATGTATTTAATCAGCTTATATATTAGTCGAATTTTATTTATTAATCAAGTTCCATATTCAATTTTAGCTTCAGTCCACAATCCATTCTATTAAATCAAGTTCAATTCCATTCCCATATTCAATTACTAATTTAAATTTCAATTCCTTTTAACCCACATTTTAAAACCATATTCGAGGTATTCATAATTAAATTAAGTTTCACTCTAGTTAGTTTTATTTTTAATTCATTCAGCTTAACTTAAGCTGAATTCCATTTAATTTTATACCTCAATCCCAGTCGATACCATTTCCAATCCAATTTTATTTAACCGAGCTCAAGTTAAATTTCATTCGTTTTAACTTACTCAAGTTAAAATTTATTTTCGAAATTCAATTTCTATATTTTTCTTTAAAATCATTCATCATTTGTAAGTTCATGGCTTATTTTATAATATTTTCTAAAACATTTAAATAAAAATTCTAAAATATTTTTTCAAGCGCCTGGCATATATTTCAAATCACATTGAAATTTTAGATATATATATACCTCTCTGTATACTAAATTCCACTTTTTAAATTTAAACCAAACCTAGTTTTTATCCAAAACAAATTTCCAGCACTTGAATACTCGATATGCTTTACAGTGAACGTATTGATGTCGATTTTCAAGAGTCGAAAATCCCTGGTCGTTACACTTAGCGACCATAATGGTTCAAACTTAATTGAGTTTAACTTTCAAGTTATAACATTAGTATTAACATAATAAGCAGATTTGTAAAAGGGGTCAATAAATGACAACCAATCAAAATATAGGTAAGTGTCTAAGTTACCAAAATAGCAGGACATGTTTTTATTCTACTTAAATAGGGGTCATCATACTCCACTTGGTGAATTATGGAAAAACTATGATTTATACTACCAAACGGATGTCCATTATAACTTAATTAGCAGAATGGCATATTATTTTGCTAAACAGGTACGATTGGGTTCCATATTCGGTTGTAGTTACTTAAAGGTAATCAGCAAAGAAATCCCTTAGATTGAAAAATATTGTTTAAAAGAGAGTTGCTTTAAAATAAAACCAATCTTTAGAAATAAAGTGATTTAAAATCAAAAGCTTTCATTCCATAGTTAACTAACATTTAGAACTAATTATTTAAAAATAATTAAACCTTTAACTAATAATTAACTATTAGATAAATAATTAAATAATAATAAATACTTAAATCATAATTAATTTTTAACTATTAATTAAATAATAATTTAAATATTCATTTAAAAAATTAAATTTTAAATAAATATTAACTTAATTACTAATTAATTAATAATTAAAACTTTTTATAAAATAAAAATTAATTAATATTCAATTTTTTAATAAAATAATAAATAATGATTAACCTTTGATTAATAATTAAATAATAATTAATCTTTAATTAATTAAATATTATAGTTAACTTACTTTATTAACACTAAAGTACTAATCATCTAACTTAATTAATTAAATAATCAACAATAAATATTTAATTAATTAAATAACAATAATTACTTATCTATACTTAAAATAATTTTTGAAAACATTTTCAAAAAATACTTAAGTGAAAACAACTTTAATTTGCTAAAAGAGATCGTTTTTACAAACCGCATCCACGACGATTATCACTATATGACCTGAAATTTTCAAAATTTTGTTTACTATGTCAAATGAGTTTAAAATCCCAGGCTTTCACATATCAACTATTTTTGTAACTTAGTATAAGGTCTTGAAAAATAAAAGTAAGGTTTTGGAACTTGATCAAAGTTTAAAACTTATAACCTTTTCAAATATAAATACTTAGATAAACTAGTTTTTAAAACTAAGGATTTTCTATGTTGCAACGTAACAAAATCAAGTGCTAACTTGCTTTAGTATACAACAACATAAGCAAGAGTATCAACATATTAACATGCCATAACAAGAAAGATTCTAACTTGCAATTCCTACTACACTTTCATCTTCATTTTCTAAGTTATACAACTAGTTCACACAAGTACATGTACGTACATATAACCAACATAATTAACAACCAAACAACCAATGGATTATCAACCAAGTAATCCATATAAATAAGTTTAAAACTATATGTCAGGACTCGGTTTTTGAACCTTCGAAAGTTGACATCAATATGTCCGTTGATCACATTCCGAACAATCGAATGCCAAAAATACCATATTGTAAGGGAAAAGAAGAAAGAGGTAGAGTGAAGAAACAGAAATAACATACAATCTCACAATCGCAGCGGAACAAATATAATATACAAATATTAGCATTTTATACAATGAAAAGCTGTAACTGCAATACACATACAAGATATCAGAGTACAACAAAAACTGGACAGTTGTAACAACTTGTCCTCAACTGCTGTATATACAGCCCATAATATACAGCCGAATATAATCAGTACGTCTCTGCCATCCAGCTCGTCTCCTGAGCTCCAAACGTCCTGACCTGAAAATTTATAATACTCGGCCTGACCCGAGCATTACAATAAAGTAACTCCTATCGAGGCATGCCGCTAGGCATTCATAACGTTATACCCCTCTTTGGAATGCAATGGAAAAGGTTTCGAGTCCTAATTCGATCGTATGGTGAAGATAGCTCTTTGGACCCAGTTATTATATTAAATTTTTGTAATGACCCGTGTAAATTCGATGTTTAAAATGAATTAAATTAGTAGGATTTCTAATTTAAATTTCGGAAGAAACAGAAATCTGATTTATTTATAGGAAAGAGAATGTTGAAATTAGATGTATCAAGGGTAATAAAAATTTACAAATTGAGTTACATATTGCAATTAATTGTAATAGTGGAAATTGTTGCAATTGGATATAAGGTTAGAAATAAGTAAATAAAGGCAAGTATTGAATTCATCAATGAAAATAAATTTTTATTTAGTACAATCCTTTTTTATTAACTATTGTAAGATGTTAATTAAGTGAAATGTGAAAATTTGAAAATATATTCAAATTGTATGTTAGATAATAAACTGCAATAATTAAAGTTAGTAATTAATGGGTTAAAGGGAATACCAATTTATTCATAAAGTGAATATAAATGAATGTAACAAAATAAATAGGAAACGCTAATTATTCATAAGTGATGGTTGATGTAAAAGGAATAATTAATTGGATTTGGAATCTTAATTTGTATGTGTGCATATATTTAATGGAATATAAAAGGGCAAAATAATCATATACAAGTATATAAAAGGTATAATAGTGGGTTTCTAGAAAATTTACTCATTTACCAATAAAGATAATTAGGTATGTTATATAAACGTTACTAATTATTATCATAGTAATGGAAGTGTAAATGAAATGCAACTGCAGAAATTTAAGCCAAATATTAACAATTGAAATGAATTGTTGATTTAATGGAGTACCATAAATTTGTCATACTAAGCTAAGAATTGAATATAAGGAAACAAGGGCAAAGAGAAATCAATCAACGAATGTATATAGATTGTAAGCTATAATAATAAATAGAAATTGGATGACATTAATACAAGATAATGAATTGCAAATTTTAGGTTTTTAATAAAGTGTGAATGGAAATTGATTTGGTTATATTAATTTGATGGGAAAGGTAAATGGATATGTAGTAATAAATTTAAAACGGACTTAAATAGGGAATTTATCAAATTAATATATAATAAATAATAATTGAATAAAAAGCTTATACCTGTAAATATCTATAATGTGTGAGTGGAAATAACAAACTTATAGATGTGGGATTGAGAGTTTTACAGCGATTGTTATGAGTTGTATACTTAGTTCGTTCAATTAAACCAGAACCTATTGAAATAAATATAACTTTTAATGTCATGCAATTGAGATAAACAATTGGAAAATGTTAAAGTATCTGAATATATATATATATATATTAAAATAAATGGTACCCAGGATGGTAATATGATAAATAGTGAATTTAAATAATGGGAATCAGGATTTATTCATTTATATTGAAACTTAAAGTCTAATAATTGAATTTAATTGCAATTAAATGAGATTGAATATAGTTAAATAATTCATTATTTGAAATAAAGATAATGTGAGGAATTTGGGTGATAATTTGGAATCCAATATTTTAATCCATCTGTTGACAGGAATGTATGGAATACTAATTAATTTATTTAACAAAATGGAATTTTAGGATATTATTTATAATTTGGGAATTTAATGGAATTAAGGATTTATATTGGAATTTAAAAATTTACCTTCTTTAAATTTGACATCTAAACTTGTTGGAATTTTTGTAAATGATTAAGAATTTTTAAAAGTAATAAAATGGGTCAATTTTTGAATCTAAATATAAAATTGGATTTTGTTTATTTATTTAAAAATTATTTAATTAATATGAAAAATAGCCATTTTGGTCACCAACTCGGATTTCTACGAAACCAGTTTCATCGGATCCGAAAAATTGAATTAATGTAGGGTTTCAAGTTTCGTAGTGATCAGACTTGTTGTTTGATCGTACGAACGCGAAACGCCTTGAAATCAATTTAATTGAAATCAATTTGAAATCAATTTGAAAATATTGTTTTCAGCATAACTTCTTCATACGATGGAATTTGGACGTGAAACTTTTTCCATCGCGTTCAGAATATTTTAAAACACCTATTTTGATATATGGGTTTACCCAATTTCATTCCAGGGTCAGAACGAGCTTTTTGGGCCAATTATCGTTCAGCACGTTTGTTTATCGGATCCATCTACTCTATTTCTAACCTACCTATATAAACCCAGTTACAAACCCTAGCCTCCATCTGTTAACTCCATCTCGGCCATGACTCAGATACCGACTTAAGGCTTAACAGTTACCGACCCAAAGGGATGCCGACCTAATGCTTTAACAGAATGCCGACCTAAGACTTAAAGAATACTGACCCAACTACCTAAGATAGCTACCGACCTAAGATAGCTACCGACCTAAGATAGCTACCGACCTAAGAAAGCTACCGACCTAACACGGGTATCGGCCTAATGCCTTAGGGGATGCCGACTAAACAGGAATGCCGACCTAAGATTTGAGGGGGTACCGACCTAAGGCTTAGGTGGGTTACCGATCTAACATGGATGCTGGCCTAAGGTAGATGCCGATCTAACTGCCCAAGGAAGTTGCCGTCCTAACTACTCAAGACAGGGACAAGATCACGAACTACACTTGAGTCGCTACCGACTTACGACCTATGTTAAGTCGTTCACGACTTAAGCAAAGGAGGACAAGTTCAATGCAGCTACTTGGCACAGTGGCCTCTTAACTCGTACACGGTTTAGGACTTACCAGTTAAGCCATGACTTACGACTTGCCAGTTAACTCGTTCACAACTCACGACCTAGCTTGGATCGTCCACGACCTAAAGCTACTAAATATAAACACGATGTCGTATTACTGGAAGAAGGTTGTGCTGACTCGGGGGCGACCTGGGACTTGTACAAGTGAACATTTGTGAAACCATGAGGTTTGGCCAGATAAGTCGGCCACGACCTGCCATAGGTCAGCCACGACTTACGATCCAAGGGGGAAATTTTCCTATAAATACCAACCTACCTCAAACATGAAGAGGACTTTTTGGCTGATCTCTTTAAGCACCGATACTTTGCTGAATTCTTGACTCACTCGACACTTCAAATACGAAAGGCATCTCAACTAACTTCAAGAAGAAATCTAACGCAATCAACATGGATTCAAAGAATTCTTCCGCCTCAAAGTTCTAGTTGTTTGTCTCATCAGAATTGTAATTGAAGATTGTTGTAAAGTTGTAATTGATTCAGTAATAAAGAAGATTAAAGTGGACGTAGGCTTACCTGAAGCCGAACCACTATAAAAGCTGTTGTCTTTTCTGCTTTCTTTGTGAATTTTCTACTTGTTTTAATTCCCGTGTTCGCGGGTGGTGCTTTACTCAAACTCAATCTACACCGGGGTGTTAGCGTTCGATTTTCAGCGTTAACATTTTTGGTGCTTTCACTGAGAATTGAACTCAGGATATTTCCACCATTGCTCCGCAAAGGTCTATTGAAAGGATTTCTTTTAAACCATAAGTTTATTGGAAATAATGGCTCCTGGGAGGAAACGAAGTTCTGTAAGATCCGACAATGTTCAAGAGAATACTACTACCTCTCCTCCTTCAAGTCAGGCATCTCCAACTGTTCGAGTTACGCGAGCAGAATTGGACGCCGCTGTTTTGGGGTTAAATCAACAATTGAATGCTCAGAATGCTCAGAATGTCCTGATCTTAAGTAAGTTGAATGATCTGCTAGGGGCAAACCGTCAACCAGTTAATAATTATGGGAACCCTACTGTGGGAGTTCAGGATGTTGAAGGGAACATTTCTCAAAGAGCCGCAGACCCTGCGGAAAGGAATCCTCTTCAAGCTGGGGGATCAGGGCCGCAGCCGACCCTCCGTGAACGATTGTCAAGACAGAATTCAGAGAGAGTGGCTGATGTTTTCCCTCCAGAACCTATAAATGATGAAGAGTATTTTTCGGGTATGGTTCGCCAAATCATGAAGGGAAATATGCGAAAAGACGAAGATGAGAAAGAGTGGGGTTTTGCTCCAAGCAAAACTCAATTTACTGAAAAGATCTTGAAGGCAGAGTTCCCAAGGAAATTTGTTCCCCCTACTATTCCGGCTTACAAAGGGACGAGTGATCCTAACGAGTTTCCGTATAAATACGACTGGCATATGACGGGTGCCAGAGCGTTTGATGAAATCAAATGTCGTTATTCCCCGGTATATTTGAAAGGTGTGGCTCTACTGTGGTTTACAAAGCTGCCAGTCAGGTCCATTGATCAATTCTCCGATTTGACCAGGAAATTCAAGGAGCAATTTCGATTGTATGCTTCTAAAGCAAAGGATATAATGTCGCTGTCAAGTCTAGAGCAAAATCCGAGAGAATCTATCGGATCATTTTTGAATCGTTTTAACATAGCATTGACTGAGGTAGATAATGCTGAGCCACGCATGGTCCTAACATACTTGATGAGGGCGATTGACAAATCGAGTGAATTTGGAAAATGGTTGAAAATGAAAGAACCAAACTCACTTGACAAATTCTACAAGAAAGTGGATGAATTCATGCGCTTGGAGAGCCTCCAAACACCGGCTAAGGTGGTATCAGTGGAAGCCGGGAACAATGGTGCTCCTTCGAACTAGAAAGAACCTAACACTCAGAAAAGGGGAAATGATGGTGGAAAGAAACATGGAGATGCTAAGAAAGGCCGTCCTTTCAATTTCACACCCTTGCCCGATACCCCTGAGAACATCTTTTTGCGACCAAGGATGATGTAAATTATCCGACGCCACCTAAAAGAGAGTTGGGATTAAGATGGAAAAAAGTGGAAGGTTCTGCCGGTTCCACAACCAACCCGACCATGACACCAACGAATGCCGTCAGTTGAAAGAGGTAATTGAACAACTTTTGAAAGAGAACAAGCTCCAGCAGTATGTGAAAAGAAATAGAAATGCCCCAACCTCGTCAACTCCAGGACAACAAGTTCCCACTCACCGTCCTGACTCGAGTGGGAAGGCCGTAGAACATGAATCGGAAAGACCTGTTATCAATATAATTATTGGAGGACCTCACCCAACAGGCAAATGCTGGGGCGAGATGGAAAGGTATGCCCGGGCCTTTAGGCATGTACCAACTGAAGAGAATGTTTTTGTTTTTGAGAATGATGCGCCTTTAAAGCAACAAAATACTTCCACAGATGATATTGTATTCAGTGCCAGAGATTCTTTGGGTATCGAGGCTCCTACCATAGATCCTCTGGTCATATCCGTTGGTATTGGGCCGGCTACTGTGAGAAGAGTTCTAGTTGATTTCGGAGCTTCATGCAACATTCTCTTCAAGAAAACCTTTGATCAAATGAAGATTCCAATGGCTGATGTTCAAGCTTCATCACTTACGATTGCTGGGTTTGCTGGAGAACCCAAACAGCCTATTCGGACCATATATTTGTTTGTAGAACTCGGAAAGGGACTGAGGAAGGTGGCTCGAAAGAAAACCTTTATAATTGTTGAAGAATTCTCTGCCTACAATGCCTTTTTAGGCCGACCAACTCTTGCTGCGTTCAAAGCTGTTCTTGCCCCCATGGTGTCTAACTCTAAAATTCCCCACAGATAACGGAGTTGGTGTGATTAAGGGAGACCAAGATGCGGGGCGAGAATGTTACTTTGCAGAGTTGCGAGAATCAAGGAAAAGAGAAATGGGAAAAGGTCTGGCGACTCTAGTTCGCACCAAAGAACAAGCCTTGTAGCAATTACAGGGTGGACCCTGCACTGGTGAATGTAGTGCCGCACGAAGAGAGATGGATCCAAGGAAAGCCAGTGCAAGGGAGAATAGGGTAGTACCGGTGGAGGTAACAGTGCCGGTATCCGTTGACCCAAAGGACCCGAACAAAGTGCTGAATGTGGGTTCACAACTCAACACAACGGTGCAGAATGTTCTGATTTCGTTTTTGAAGGCAAATTTGGATGTATTCGCTTGGACTCATGCTGACATGTGTGGAATATCCCCAAAGATTGCAGTACACACTCTGAACATTGATCCAAAGTTTACACCTGTAAAACAGAAAAGAAGAACTCAGGGTCCTGAGAGAACGGCAGCGCTAAAAGAAGAAGTGGATCGGCTCATGGAGAACGGTTTCATCAGAGAATCTACTTATCCAAATTGGGTATCAAATCCAGTGCTGGTTAAAAAAGCTAACGGAAAGTGGAGAGTGTTCATTGACTTTTCAGATCTGAACAAAGCCTGCCCCAAAGACTGTTTCCCGCTGCCCAGGATTGATCAGCTAGTGGATTGGACGACAGGGCATGAATTGTTATCTTTCATGGATGCATACTCCGGATATAACTAGATTATGATGCATGAGCCAGATCAAGAGGATACGAGCTTCATCACAGATGTTGGACTCTACTGCTACAAGGTCATGCCCTTCGGACTCAGGAATGCAGGGGCAACTTACCAAAGGCTTGTTAATACCATGTTTAAACCACAGATTGGCAAGACAATGGAAGTTTATGTTGATGATATGTTGGTGAAGTCTAAGAAAGCAGTGGACCACATGGATCACTTGGCAGAGATGTTCGCAGTACTCCGAAAGTGCAGAATGAATCTTAATCCCTTGAAATGTTCATTTGGTGTGGAGTCTGGAAAGTTTTTGTGTTTCATTGTGAGCGCTAGGGGCATTGAAGCTAATCTAGCTCAGATCACTGCCCTGAGAGAGGTCAAGGCACCTAGAACGAAGAAGGAATTGCAAAGTCTCAATGGAAAGGTTGCTGCCTTGAGTCGGTTCATTTCCAAAGCTACTGACAAATGCATTCCATTCTTTGATGCTCTGAAAAAAGGAAGGAAAAACTTTGAGTGGACTCCTGAATGTCAGAAAGCATTTGATGAGTTGGTTCGTCATATGGAAGTACCTCCGATACTTTCAAAGCCTGACAATGATGGAGATCTTTTCATATATTTGGCAATTCCACCTCATGCTCTTAGTGCAGTGTTGGTACGAGAAGACACAAGGGTTGAACGCCCAGTCTATTATATCAGCAAAAGATTCACTGGGGCAGAGTTGAACTATTCAAGATTAGAAAAGCTCGCCTATTGTTTGTTGATCGCATCAAGAAAATTGAGGCCGTATTTCCAAGCTCATCCCATCAAAGTCCTCACTGATCAACCTCTAAAGCAAGTCTTATTCCGTCCTGAGAGTTCGGGCCGTCTTTTGAAATGGAATATTGAGCTCAGTCAATATGACATCACTTACCATCCCCGGAAAGCAATCAATGGACAAGCTTTAGCAGATTTCATCGCCAAATGTACGGATAAAGGTAATAGTGAGGAAGAAGCCACTGATTACATCCCAATCCAATGGAAATTGTATGTCGATGGCGCAAGGAATGATTACTGTTCCGGAGCAGGGATTGTCCTTGAAACCCTAGAAGGGCGATTGCTATGTTATGGGCTGAGACTAGAATTCCCTTCGACAAATAATGAAGCAGAATACGAAGCCCTCATCGCTGGTTTGAGGATCGCTAAAGAACTAAACATTAAAGCATTGCAGTTCTTCAGTGATTCTCAACTTATTGTCTGCCAAGTCAAGAAGGAATTTCAATCTAAAGGAGGGAATCTACCCGCCAATTTATCAAAAGCCTGGAAGCTTCTTCAAAATTTTGACCGTTATTCAATAAACCATATAACCCGCGAAGAGAACATGAAAGAGGATTCTCTTGCAAAGTATTCGAGTACTGGTGAAGCTCAACTATTGGGATTAGTTCCCGTCGAAGTCTTGTCAGCTCCTAGCACAGATGAAATGGATGTTGATTGGATTATGGATGTATCCCAAGAGCAAGAATCATGGATGACTTCGATACTTGAATATTTACTCAATGGTTCTTTGCCAGAAAGTTCAAAAGAACGACAAAAGCTGATGAGGAAAGCCTCCAGATATATAGTTCAAGATGGTCGTTTGTAAAGACGAGGATTTTCAATGCCATTACTCCTATGCGTGACAAAGGAAGAAGCAAAGACAATTCTGACTGAAGTACACGGAGGGGAATGTGGGGATCATACAGGTGGTCAAACTTTAGCAAAGAAAATCCTCCGTTATGGATACTTTTGGCCAGAAATTAATCAGGATGCTGCTGACTATTCCCGAAAGTGTGATAAATGCCAGAGATTCGCTAAAATTCCTAGAGCACCTTCCACTGAGCTAACACAAATGGTCAGTCCATGGCCGTTTTCTATTTGGGGAATAGATCTCGTTGGGCCTTTGCCGACTGCCAAATCGGGGATTAAATATGCTATCGCTGCTGTTGATTACTTCACTAAATGGGCTGAAGCCGAACCATTGGCTACTATTACCTCTAAGAAAATGATAAGTTTTGTGACTAAAAATATCATTTGCAGGTATGGTGTGCCTCAGAAGATAATCACAGACAATGGTACTCAGTTTGAAAGTGAGGAGTTCCAAGATTTCTGCAAACGATTCAAGATCCGAAAAAGCTTCTCAGCAGTGGCTCATCCGCAGGCAAACGGGCAAGTGGAAGCAGTAAACAAAATTATCAAATCAACCATGAAAAAGCAGCTGGAAAAAGCAAAAGGTGGTTGGGTCGATAAGTTACCGCTTGCACTATGGGCATACAGAACCACCCACAAAACTGCGACTGGGCATGCTCCATTTTCATTGGCATACGGATCAGAAGCGATGATTCCAGTGGAAATTGAAGTCCCCTTACACAGAAGGATCCATTTTGATCAAGATGAGAATGAAAAATTGCAATTGGAAGCACTTGACCTCCTCGATGAAAGAAGAGAAGAGGCTAGGCTTAGAATTGCAGCTCACCAGCAAAGAATAGGCAGGCACTTCAATTCCAAAGTTCGTCAGCGCAGCTTTGAAGTTGGGGACTTAGTCCTGAAGAGAATTATGACAGCCATAGGTGTGTTTGGGCCAAACTGGGAAGGGCCATATGTTATAAGCGCGAAACTTCTTGATGGCACATTCAAACTCACAACTGTCGAAGGTGAACCAATCCCAAGAGCTTGGAACAGCAATCATATGCGTCCCTATTTTACTTGAAAGCTTTGCTGAAATGTTGTAAAAGAATTACGAATATTTGATTCTTGTATTGAAAGCAATTGTAAAGCAAGTGAATAATGAAAAGCTATAAAGTGGATGTAGGCCCAGTTTTTGGCTGAACCACTATAAATCTTGTGTTCTCTACTATTATAAACTGCTTTGTTTTATTTCGACATATAAAATACGTTAACTGTGTTACTAAAATGTCGATTTAATAATGCAGGCCATAAAAACAAAGCTTACCCATCGCAAGACTAAGCGATCTCCGACATCACCCAGCAAGCAAATGCTAAACCATTCAAAATTTCCATACTCAAATCCTACAAAAGAAGTGCTTCGAACAAAAGTTAGCGATGTGGATGGAAGTGGACCATTTCTAACTAACTGCAAATGTTTGAACAAACAAACAACCAGTTAAATAGCCTGTGTCCACCACCACCAGCTCGCATAACTATGAAGTATATTTCTTTGGATAAGGAAAATTATTGGCAACTAAAAAGGGATGACACTTGCAAAAGATAACGGGGATCGCCGACATGAATAAATGGAAAAGAGACATGGGCGAGCAAGCATCAAACAGCAAAAGACCTCTTCGAAGGCACAAGCCCTCTTCAGAGGCACAACTCTTCGGAGGATAAAGACCTCGAGCGAGCTTAACCAGAAAAAGAGAGATCTTTCTTGATACAAAGTTGCGGACTGATCGGTTGGTACACTCCCGTGAATCCGTCCAACCGAGAGAAAGAAACTCCAAACTTCCAGGCAAAAGCCCTACTCAGAGGCACACGTTTCACCGAGATTGAAATAAAACTTCCAAGTGTTGAAACATGAAAAGCCCTCCTCGGAGGCCCATTTCACCACAGTTGAAATGCTAAAAAGACCTCGAGCGGGCCAAGCCAGAAAAAGAGAGATCTTTCTCGATACAAAGTTGCGGACTAATCGGTTGATACACTCCTGTGAATCCGTCCAACCGAGAGAAAGCAACTCCAAACTTCCAGGCAAAAACCCTACTCAGAGGCACACATTTCACCGTGATTGGTGATACACTCCCGTGAGTCGAAATGTGAAAAGACCTCTTCGAAGGCCCGCTTCCCAACGAACAGGGAAAAATAAAAGCCTCTCCCAAGGGGCAGAAACAAAAGACCCCATCCCGGGGGCACAATCAAACAAAAAGACCCCTTCCCAGGGGCACAATCAAACAAAAAGACCCCTTCCCAGGGGCACAATCAAACAAAAAACCTCTTCCCAGAGGCGCAATCAAACAGAAAGACCTCTTCAGAGGCACACGTTTCACCGAGATTGAAATAAAACTTCCAAGTGTTGAAACGTGGAAAGCCCTCCTCGGAGGCACAACTCTTCGGAGGCACACGTTTCACCGAGATTGAAATAAAACTTCCAAGTGTTGAAACGTGAAAAAATCCCTCCTCGGAGGTACAACTTTTCAAAGAAGCATTTCGTTAGAAATGCAAAGCAAAGATCAAAAAGCCCTCCACTGAGGCGCAATAAGAAGAAGAAAAAAAAAGAGAAGCCCTCTTCAAAGGCACACGTTAGCTTTCAAAGGAAGACTGGTTCTTCTATTCTTGAAAATACTCTTCCTCAAAAAGAAGCTAAAGTGCCCTTCAGAGGCCCGCTTTACCACATAGGGGAATTCACTTGGTAAAATGTGTGTATGCACAAAAGGAAAAAGTGATATCTTCGAAGGATGAAGCGTAGAAAATCATATGGAGTAAGCTGTACTCTATTTTGAGCAGAATAGTATTCCTCCAAGTATGGAATAGTTATTCTCTAGAAAATAAGAGTATAAATCCCCTCAAAGTGTAAAATATTATAATAAGCTTGTGGTATAGGGGCAACATGGTATAACCACATTGGTAAAATTACGCTCGAACAACATACCACAAGCTCACTGCAATATCATATAAAGAAACTTGTACAAAAATGAATAGTAAAGGCATTCTCAAATACAGACAGAAGTTTGTACAAACAGATAGAATCATTTTATTCAATACTGTCAAAATTTTGTACAGGTACAGGTTTCAAAATAAAAAGAAAAAAGAAAAGCGGAGGCCGGTACCCGCACAATCTCAGGTCAGTACATGCAAAAAGCAATAAGCGATATAAAAAGCACAGAACCAAAGCCATCATTTCTTCTTCCTTCCACCTTTTGAGCCTGCGCCCTGCCGGATGGTCAACTTCTTAGGCCGGCTTGTAAGAGTAGGGGACGAAGGAGAAAGAGGCACAATTGGACTTTCTTCTGTTTTTTCCTCGCCGGCTGAAGATTCCTTCTTCTTCTTAGAGACTCCCTGCTTCCCTCTCTTCTTGGAAGAAGATCCACTCCCTGGAGAGAAAAGTTTAGTTAACGGTTCATCATCGGAACCAGTTGGTTCTGGAGTCTTCTCACTCCCCTCAGTTTCTTTTCCTT
Organism: Allium cepa; assembly: GCA_030765085.1. Classification (NCBI taxonomy): domain Eukaryota; kingdom Viridiplantae; phylum Streptophyta; class Magnoliopsida; order Asparagales; family Amaryllidaceae; genus Allium; species Allium cepa. Next base: position 599,370,838 of record CM060945.1, on the reverse strand, counting down.
TCGGGTCTTGAGAAGCAATAGGATCATCTAAGCCATGAAGAGCTTCTATTTGCTCCTCTTGCGACCCGGGTTGAGAGGCGGATGGAGGAGTGACCTGGAGAAGCGGAGGAGGAATAATTGGAGGAGGGGGAGTCTGAACGATTCTCGACACTTTCTCTACAGAAGAAAAGAAGTTAAAGTCGGTAAAGAGAGGAGATAAAGACTCATTGAGGTTCAGGAAATAGTCAAGAATCTCATCGAACTCATAAGAAGTAAATGAGCAGTCTACTTGGGCAAGATTAACAGTAGAGTTACCTGGAGAAGTCGGCTTCCTGGTATCAACCTCATAAGCCTGTGCTTCGGCGCTCTCTTCGCCTTCATCTCCACCCTGTGCACTTGTGATCTCAGTTGTAACTTTAACCAGGGATGGAGAATGAGAACTGGAGCCGACAGTGTCAATTTCGGCCGAAGGCGAAGGCTGAACTGGAATAGTTGAAGTAGTTTTTCCTGAACGTTCTCCTTCTGCCATTTCAGTTCTTAATTTTGCAAGTTGTTCTTTTCCCTTGGCGAGAGCGGCGCGAGCTTCGTCATCCAAGTAATGCTCCTCAAGAGCTGATTCGACGTAGCCAGCACTTGTAGAACCAAGCATATCAAGTGCGGCCTCCCACACCTCAGCCAGAGTAATTTCATATTTGGAACCTAGAAAGGCGAGGCTACCACGCCCCAAGACGCTATGCAGGTAGAAGTCAAATAATGTCGAGCTGATGTTGGTCTTTGTTGCCTCATGAGATTCTTCAGCTGCAATTTTACCGGCAACGGCCTCATCACGCTCTCTTTCAGCTTTGGAGAGTTGAAGCTTAAGCATTTCGATCTCCGCCTCTTGAGAGTCGGTTTTCTTCCGAAGCTCTGCAATATCAGCAATATAGCCCTCATTGATTCTTTTTTGCACTTCGAGCCTGTCTTTGGCGTCTCTTTGGCCGGCATGAGCATCTCTCACTTGTTTCTGAAGCACTTCTTCTTTTTGAGTGTAGGAAGTAGAAGAAGTGGCGAGTTCTTCTTTAAGCTTCTCGACCTTCGCTTCAAGCTCTTCATTATAAGTAGTAATGCTCCTCATCTCAATATCATGCTGCTCAAGAACCTTTTGCCATTCAGCTTTGTCATTTTCCATAGTAAGCATGGCCTCGAGATTCGCACGGTTTACCCTTTGAAGCACGTCAACAAGCTTTTGCCAGTTCGACATTCTTTCAGTATCAAGTCTGACGGCATCGAGATTTCGCAGCATGGCAGGCTTGTCAATAGTGACCAATTCAAGATCGAACCGCACTCCCTTTAGGCACCAGTACGAGAGCCGGCTTTGCAGAGTAGCCGGGCCTGATCCAACTTGGAATTTAGGCCTGCTGATTATTGTCTGAATGTCTGTCTTCCCGAGAGCAGGAGAGCCAGAAGGAATGTCAAGTGAGACGGGGGCAGTGACCTTTTCAGGAGTTGTAGAAGCATGCTTCTCACCGTGCCGGGCACGCTTGCTTGGGTCCTCAACCATATGGCTTTTTCCCCGATCATCATGCGACTTTCTCTTGTGAGAGTCGTCACCTCTCTGGGAAGAATCATGGTGCTCCTCCCTTTCTTTTCTCTCATAACGCTCTTCTTGAGCCCTCCCCTCCTGAGCCTTCCGAGCGGCTCTCTCTTCATCAGTTTCTCTGTGAACGGGAAGGTAGCGCCTATAATCATATTGACTATGCCTCCCGTAGCGCTGAAAGTCGTCACAGTAAGAGCCACTGCGCCCCATCGGAGAACCTGAAATTTAAAAAAAGACAAGTCTTAAAAGTCTTCAGAGAAAAGAAGTGTAACTTTGGAATCTTCAAAGTACAAAGAGTTAGATGCATGAAAGTGCCAAAAGATTCTAAGTGTGTGTGATGTGCAAACTACGCGCATCAAACTACGAACCACTCTTTGATTGCGGAGTAATCGTAGGGGTAGTAGTTAACGTCAATTCTTGGGTCGACGGAGCTTGTTGCAGAGAAGAAGTCGCTTCCACCACTGAAGAAGAAACCCTAGTAGCGACAGGATCGTCTTTAAAGAGCTCCTGTGAGGTGAAAAAGAGGTCACTCAACCCTTTGAAAGTGTCGTCCCCGCTATGCTTGACAGGGCTTGTTTTCCCGACTTCTTCACCAGACTTCTGTAAATGTCGGGGAGATCCCTGAGGCTCTTCTTCCTCAATGACTGGGGCAAGTGCGAATTTGCCAAAAGACCCCGCAACATCGACAGTAGTAGAGCACTTCACCAGAGAAGCTTCAGAGGCAGTTTCTTTTGGTAAGGGTTCGTCAGTGGAAACTGGGGCATCTAATGCTTTAGGCGGGGATTCTGGAACCTCATGGGGGTGTGTAGAGCGAGAAGCGTGCAAAAGTCCATACTGATGCAAAAATTCATCCCTCAACAAAAATTTTATACTTCTCTCTTCTGCGGCCATGCGCTCAATCTTTCAAAAATTTGCTTATGGCTTGGACCTCTAGAGGGGAGAGGAAGTGTTGAAAAGAGCAAAGAATGAAATTAGCAATTGGTAGTTCGGATCTCGAAAAATTTTGAAAATGGAGAAAATAGATATAGGTAATCTTACTTCCTACTCTCTAGATGGCATAAAACCCTGGGGGGCAGCGAGCAGAGAAAAACTGGTTCAAAAATCTATGAACACTTTCGGTAAGATCAGAAAAAAGCTTGCGGTTTCTGGCACTTCTGACAATAATAAGGGAAGGATAGTCTTTACTCTGTGCAAACGAGCATAAGTAGCGAATTTCTTCAAAACTTGGCAAGCGATCAAAAGTTCTCCTAAACAAAACACACAACCCCATCAAGATGGCGTAGCCATTAGGATGAAGTTGGAACGGAGAGATTGTCAACCGAAGGAGAAGAGTTCGAAGGAAGTCGTTAAAAGGAGGAATCGCCCTGCTTAGGCACATTTGACGATTGACTGCGACGAAACCGGGGGGAGGACTGTCGGCAGTATCATTTGGCCTGAGGAGTAGGGCATCGTTTTCAGCAAAACCAAATTGAGTACGTAGCTGAATAAACGCTTTCGGAGTGAGGATAGTCGAAGTTCTCTCTGGAGGATTCTCTATGGGAACAGCTGTCTAAAAGATTTCTCCCGCTTGAACTACTACTTCTTCTTCTTGGTGGGAAGCCATTCTAAACAAACAACTGGATATTCAGACATGAAGGTGCACGTTTCCTAATATGTGTGAAGTGTTGTGTAAAATCAACAAAGCAATAAGCAAATATAACTGGAATAAAGTTTGTTGTTTCAAATATGAAGGTGAAATATAGATGCAAACAAATCAGTTCAAGACAATGATGCTTTGCATTGATATTTCACTTTAGTTGATTGGTTCACAGCATTTCATACAATGTATTTAAGTTGATTACTCTATGTTAACTAATCTGTCACTTGATGTGGGCAGTCAATGGCAGTATATTCGCCTTGGTTTTCTGTGATTGTTGTTTTAAGCAGGTTGTTAGCCTATAAGCTAATGTGATCAGTGAAAGAAGGCAACAAAGTTAAAACAATCCAGGATTTAAGCAGTTCAGTCCAGTAAATTAAGTTAAGAATTCAAATTGGAATTATGCTTTTAAGTGAGAATTCGAATTGGGCATCCAAGTGTTAACTCGGCCGCGACCCAAGGAATCTTTCACGAGTTAAGATTAAGTTTCTGATTCTTTAAATCGGTAGTTCTTTAAGTCGTAAGGAGTAGTAAGGAGAAAGGCTCCGGTTGAAAAAAAAAGTGATGCAGGATTCTCCAAGTGTTAATCTGGCCACGGTTTAAGGGTTAGATCGGCAGATTTCTCCAAGTGTTAGTCCGGCCACGGTTTAAGGGCTAGGTCGGCAAATTTCTCCAAGTGATGGTTCAGCCACGATCTAAGGATCAGATCGTATTAAATTAGGTCGGCCAAAAGTTAGGTCACCCAAAACCACTGGGTCGCGTCCAAACCAATGTCTCACTCCACTCAACCCGTTAACCCGATAGCCACTCCCTCAACCAGAAAACCCTCATTTCATTTATGCTATTTCATGCTACCGGATCATCCATTAAACCAGATTAAAACCCCCACGAATTCAACACCTCACAATCCTAACGTAAATCAGGATTGATTAGCCCGAAGAAGTGACCCATCGGCATCGTTTCATCAACCGTTTGAATCCGAATTGAGCCATCTCAGGATCATCAACTATCGGTATGATAAGATTCGTGATAAAGCACTGCGCGAGGAGGTGGGCGAAGTTTGAATGGGATTCATGAATCAATGACAGTAGGGGATTGAGGAGGAAGCAGGTTTGCTTACGTGATGAATAACAAAGATTATCGGTGATTGTCTGGAATGAAATCGCCTTTTGGAGCTTGGGAAAGTTTTTAATGGCAGAATCAAGAGAGCAGGTAATGAGAAGGAAGAAGAAGATGTGACTTATATACCTTGCAGTGGAGGGATCTGAAGCGGCACGAATGATCTAACTGTTAGGTCGTGTACGACCTACCGACTTAGAGAGTGGACGGGTTAGAGGATATCGAAGCACACGACCTAACCATTAGGTGTGTACTTCGAGGGGCAAGTGTTAACTCCATCTCGGCCATGACTCAGATACCGACTTAAGGCTTAACAGTTACCGACCCAAAGGGAAGCCGACCTAATGCTTTAACAGAATGCCGACCTAAGACTTAAAAAATACTGACCCAACTACCTAAGATAGCTACCGACCTAAGATAGCTACCGACCTAAGAAAGCTACCGACCTAACACGGGTACCGGCCTAATGCCTTAGGGGATGCCGACTAAACAGGAATGCCGACCTAAGATTTGAGGGGGTACCGACCTAAGGCTTAGGTGGGTTACCGATCTAACATGGATGCTGGCCTAAGGTAGATGCCGATCTAACTACCCTAGGAAGTTGCCGTCCTAACTACTCAAGACAGGGACAAGATCACGAACTACACTTGAGTCTCTACCGACTTACGACCTATGTTAAGTCGTTCACGACCTAAGCAAAGGAAGACAAGTTCAATGCAGCTACTTGGCACAGTGGCCTCTTAACTCGTACACGGTTTAGGACTTACCAGTTAAGCCATGACTTACGACTTGCCTGTTAACTCGTTCACGACTCACGACCTAAATTGGATCGTCCACGACCTAATGCTACTAAATATAAACCCGATGCCGTATTACTGGAAGAAGGTTGTGTTGACTCGGGGGCGACCTGGGACTTGTACAAGTGAACCTTTGTGAAACCATGAGGTTTGGCCAGATAAGTCGGCCACGACCTGCCATAGGTCGGCCACGACTTACGACCCAAGGGGGAAATTTTCCTATAAATACCAACCTACCTCAAACATGAAGAGGACTTTTTGGCTGATCTCTTTAAGCACCGATACTCTGCTGAATTCTCGACTCACTCAACACTTCAAATACGAAAGGCATCTCAACTAACTTCAAGAAGAAATCTAACGCAATCAACATGGATTCAAAGAATTCTTCCGCCTCAAAGTTCTAGTTGTTTGTCTCATCAGAATTGTAATTGAAGATTGTTGTAAAGTTGTAATTGATTCAGTAATAAAGAAGATTAAAGTGGACGTAGGCTTACCTGAAGCCGAACCACTATAAAAGCTGTTGTCTTTTCTACTTTCTTTGTGAATTTTCTACTTGTTTCAGTTCCCGTGTTCGCGGGTGGTGCTTTCACTCAAACTCAATCTACACCGGGGTGTTAGCGTTCGATTTTTAGCGTTAACACCATCTAACCTCATTTGTTTATGCATTCATTTCCTCAGCTCCTTCTATTCCCAATGGCTGAAAACCTACCCTAGATCAAATTTCAAAATCAAATCCAAAGCCTAAAACTCAAAATCTTCAGAAAATTCTAAAAAAAAATATGTTGATGCTCTCGATGAGTGAAATTCAGTGGCGTAATTCGTTTTTCATTTCGTTGCGTTGTTTGCTCTAAAATTAAAAGTTTATCCACGGCCGTTCATCATCGCCGCGACAAAATTCGTCGGATCGGGAAACGGTTTCTAGGTTTTGACGAGGGAACGAAGGGGAGTGTATCTGTGTGGTTGATTTCGAGAGTTGAGGGTCAGATCGATGCAATTAATTCGATTAGGGTTAGGTATTACTGGCGGCGGCTGCAAAAAAAATTGGGTGGAAACGTTAGCTCGCGACCAAGTCGCGTGGGGCAGGGCAGGAGAGTCGGCCAGCGGTTCTAGGGGGGCGCAAGGCCGACGTCGACGGCGAAGGCGTGTGGTGTCGCGGTTGCAATGCGATCGAACGCGTGATTAGGGTTTTCCGTGAGTTAGCTGTAGCTATGCGCGATTTTATTTTCTCTGGAACAAGATTTATACGGTGACATGGCAATGACTTTGGGGGTGAGTGTGTTTTATTTTATTCTCTTTTTATTTAAATTTCATTCGTTCAAACACGTATAACTTCTACATACGATATTCTTTTCACACGAGATTTTTTTTGTTAGGATCATATTAAAATTCCAAACAATATAGCGCTTATTTGGACGGATTTGGAGACTGTCAAATTTTTGCATTTAAATCGGATTTCAATTCGTTTTAAATTCAAAAGGTGAGTGTTTTAACCCACTCACAATTTCTAAAATTTCCTATGTCTTTTAAATTGATTTTAGATATGAGTAGAAAGTTATTTATGACTGTTTGGCATGTTTTATTCATCATCTCTGTTAAATCGCATTTATTTAATATAACTGTCAATTAATTTTATTATTGCATATAAATAGACAGTTAAATTTATTTATTTTGCATACAAACTGATAGTTGAACAGTTAATAAATTTATTTTGAATATAAACTGTTAGTTAATAACTGTCATTTATTTCATGTTATATTGTATATGCCATATATTGATGTTTGTTTAAATTGATGATGATTGAAATAAATTAACGAGGATTATAATTTTTAATTGATGATTGATGTTTGGTGAATGGATGATTTGTACTATATTTTAAAATCTGCAAGTTATCATGTATTTCATTCATTCGGGATTGCGGTTTGAAATGATATACAACCGCATTTTTTTATAAAGGGGGATTGAAATGATAAATATCCGTATCACTTGACCATAGGATAGAAAATTATATACATGCACCGCGGTATATATATAAAAATTATTTTTGAAATGATTTTTCTATGGTTTGTATAGGATATGGTTAATAAATATAGATTTTGATATTATATAAAATCTTATTTTATGTATACATCTATAGTTAAAGTATTGAAGATAAGCTATGCATGGATTTGTTAAATAAAATAAATAAGTTGAATGACGGGGTTTGATTATTTTTATTATATGGTTAAGTACATGTTAAGATATTGAAATTACATATAATTTTAAAGGATTTAAATTAATTAATATTTGGAGTTAAATTGGAAAATTTATTTGGAATTGAGCTTAATTAAGAAGTAAACTTCATAAGTTGATGTAAAATTTATTAACTCAAAATTTTAAAAAGAGTATGATATTTATAACTGAATTCTATTCAAGGTGAATTAAATGAATATTTCTAGTATAAAAATTTAAGGAAAATTTCTTTTATAAGTAATTTGAGTTTTACTTAAATGATTACGGGTTTATCGTGCAATTATTATTTCAAACTAAATAATAGTACTTTAAATTGGTGAAATAGAAATTTCCAACCTTAGTTCCAATTGTTTAATATTCAAAGTTTGAAATATATTGAAACTGAAGTGGTTTATTTAAACCGTAAGCGATTTTAAAATTTATGGATTTGACTTAATCTTAAATGAAATAAATTGTAAGTCGCGGAAATTATTTTATTTTATAAAGAAATTTTGAATCCAAACTATTGATGCTACATCCTGTTTGAATATCCAAACCATTTAAGTTTTAGAAATTACGGTTTAAAGCTATGAATTTTCGAAGTATTATAGTTTGAAACTTATAATTCAATGTTTGGTTTCCGATTATTATATGTTTGAAAACAATATGATTTTGGAAAAGAAATATATATTCGAAATGAAATGATATTATATTAATTTGGGTTTTATAAAAATAATATCAAATGAGTTTGTTTTGGAAAGAAAATGATATCGTATTTATGGTTTTGAAATGGATAATTTTATTCTAGTTTTTGAAAGTATAATTAATTTTTAAATGACCGCGGTGTTATAATAACGTTTGGTTGTTGAAGAGACCGGGATCGAAAATTGTCATACTCTCTCCAACTCCGAAAACCACTTTAACAACCGTGTACGCGGTGGAGATTCCAGAATGAAGTAGGTTGGTGCCGGCGTTTCCTGTAAGGTAAATACGTGGACCCAACTCCCATTAGTTGGCATAAGGTGGATAACAGGAGCAATTGACGGGTTAATAAGGTATCACCTTTGATCGGACACATCCCTTCGATATTATACTTTGACCCTTGGATTGATTCGGTGGCCACTTTTGATTTTATTTGAGGGTGTGGCTCGAGGTGGGCGGTAGCTGCGCGCTGCGCGTTACCACCGGCCCGGAAGCATAATTGGTATATCTACCCTGGCATTGCCTAGTTGTGCCGTGTCACCTACCCTATCGCGCCTTGTACGAGTTTCTATTTGTGTCGTACCTATGGAGTGTCTTCTCGTAGTCTCCCGATCAGCAGATATGCAGGCACTGTATAGACTATTAGCATTATTTGTGTTAAGTGCTATATAGGTAACCCCTTAACGCTATTAAAAAGTAAGTTTATTTTACAATTAGACACTATTATAATAGCGAAATATACTATATAGTAAATAGTTTAACGGATCCTTAGGAGATGTAAATCCCGAGCATCTCTTGAGTTACTGCACTCATATCTATTTGTGTTAATTTAACTCACATAAGATCTTTTAGTTCTGACTCGAGTGTTTTTTCTTTTCAAATTCGCTCGGTCAATCCAAGCATTTCAAGATCGAAGGCTTTAGCTCTGGAGGACGAAGACGGAGATTTTTATTATTATTATTAATTATATTCCACTACACTCATATTGTTCTGCTACATTGTTATGTTGTATGTGTACTCTGATATGTATTGTATAGATAAAATCAAAGGTTTTGTAAAACAGCTTCATGAACTGTATATTTTGATTATTATATTTTATCCTTCCGCTATGAGATTCTGTTTTGTTTTCTTTCTTCTCTGTTTTCTTATTTATCCCATAACAATCCGCCCTTACGTATGGTTTGAATTGGCATGAGAGTCTGTTTAAATCAAGCGAAAAGGCGGGGACGTTACACCTGGTATCAGCGCTTTGGTTTAGCGATAAACCTTAGCTTTGTGGAGTTTGACTCTTTACTAATAGGGTAGTAATACCCTATGGGAGTCGCTGAGCGTATATATACGAGAGAGCGTATTTGTTAGTGGTATAAAAAGATTTTGATATTGTGTTAATTTGTTCCGTTTTGTATTTATAAACTCTGGTTTGTGCATGGGACGCTATGACATCAATAAGGGTTTCTAAACACTTAATAGGACAGAGCGACATAATATTTGTTTTTCATATAGGTGAATGAAATAATTTTGCATATTATACTTTCTATATAAAATAAAAAAATTTCAAATGATATCTATATTTGGTTGCAATAGATTGGTTGTAGGTATTAAAGTGTATAAATAATAACAGAAATAAGATTTAAAAATAAAATAAGTGAAATTTGGAAATTTAGGACTTAAGATCCGGGTTTTGAAATTTCTTTCGAATAAATTTTGGATTACAATAATATTGTTTATAAGTATTTTCTGATATAAATATTTTAATAGAATTCAGAAGAATTGTTTTAAAGTAGATTTTGGAGAAAATAAGTTTTGTACTCTCCTCTATGTCGTTGAAAAATAATTTCGGTGATGGCGGCCGCATCATCGACATTCATTTTCGAGTTTCGAAGTGGGAAGGCCACTGAGTATGTTTTACTACAGATTTAATTTGATAAATAAATATGAATCTTAATTGTTTTAAATATAATTGAATACATAAACGATAAGTATATGTTACCTATTATCTTTAAAATGATTTGAAATAAAACCTGGTATTTAATTCTTAAGTTTCCATTAATAAATAGTTTCAATGACTGTAGTGAATTGGAACGAAGGTAATTAATAAATTGAAGCCTCAAAAGGAAATAAGAGATCTAATGCTAAGTTATAAATAGTATTAAATGAAATTGGAAATTGGAACCTATGAAATAAAGAATATAATTATTGAATATTTAATAAAAGGTAAAAATTTATTGAACAATGAATCAATTAAAAGAAATGAGAAAACTTGTATAACCTTAAATTACATTCTTTAAAAAAAAATATAACTTACCTGTTAACGCTAAAAATTGAACGCTAACACCCCGGTGTGTAGAAGGTAATTGTGAAAGCACCACCCGTTGGTACGGGAACAAAATATAAGCAGAGAAATCACAGAGAAGCTATAAAAGACACAATATTTATAGTGGTTCGGCTTAAGATCTAGCCTACGTCCACTTTAAAGCTCTTTATTGCTGATTTGATTACAATTCTTTACAACAATCTTCGATTACAACACACTTAGACAAATAGCTCAAACTCTGATGTAGAAGAATCCCTCGAATGCATGGTGAATGAGTTAGATTTCCACTTGAGATTTGTTGAAATGTCTTTGGTGATTGGAGTGATAGAAGTGTTGCTTGAACGTTGCTTGAAGTCGAGTCAATGGCAGAGTAATGGCGTCCAGGAAGTCAGTCCAAAAGTCCCCTCAATGCTCAATGTGGTCATGTATTTATAGGCAATTTTCTAGGCTGAAATTGTCAAGTCATGAGTCGTGACCGACTCAAGATGAGTCGTAAGTCGTGACCGACTCAGGATGAGTCGTATGTCGTAGGCGACTCAACTGGTTGAGCCCTGACTTCATATCAGAGCGTTTTCGGTCCTCTGTATACAGCACAAGTCCTAACTCGTCTGCGAGTTAATAGGTCGTGGTCCAAAATGAGGCGGCATAGGATTTCTACATAGTAGCTGTAAGTCGTAGACGACTCAAGCTAGGTCGTGAATGACCTATCATAAGTCGTAGGTCAGTCGTTTGTTGTTTTGGGAGTCTAGTCAGTTAAGTCATTTGACACCTTAGGTCGTTGAGTCGTTAGAGAACTTGAGTCGCTAGCTCCATGAGTCGTTAACCCGTTGAGTCGGCCGACACCTTTAAGTCGCTAAGGTTATAACCCGGTGAGTCGTTATTCCTCCTGAGTCGCTGAGTCGTAACCCTTCGAGGCCGTTGAGTCGGCAACTCCTCCAGACTGTTGAGTCGGTAACTCCTCAAGGCTGTTGAGTCGGTAGCTTCCTGAGTCGGTGGCTTGTTGAGTCGGTAGCCTGTTGAGTCGGCCCAGACCTTGACTCGTTGCCTAAACGGAGTTAACATTTGCCCCTCGAAGTTCACGCCTAAGTCGTAGGTCGTGTGCTTCGACTCATCTTAACTCGTGTGCCGAATCAACTACCACTGCTCAACGCTATAAAAGACTTGAGTCGTTCCCCTTACTTCCTTCTTCTCATTTCTTATCCTTTGAACCGTGTCTGCCATTAACGCATCTTCGAGCTCTCAAAGGCGATTCCAACCTGATTCATTTTCGATCATCTTTAGCATCACACCGTGTAAGAGACTTTGCATCTTTTTTCAATTGCTGATGATTGCCGATCTCCGCCTCTGTTTTCCCCCCTTGATCCTTGCGAATACTATTACATCGGACATTGATGGGTTAAAGGCAGGCGGCTTGATCTTACTTGTATCGATTCGAGATTTAAGGCGACCTAGTGGTGTGATGGAGCTAGGGTTAACCACTGCGAGGTTATTGGGTTATCGGGTTATGGATTAGATGGTTAATGGGTTAGGAGTTAGATGGTTAATGGGTCAGATTGATTCGAACGTTGCCGTAGGTTTGACTCGGCTACTTTTGTATGATCCAGCGACCCTTGTGATTTAACCATGATACGACTCAACACGCTTCACGACCTAAGCCTTGAGTCGTGGACGAGACAAAACCTTTGAGTCGTGGCCGAGATAAGACCCTTGAGTCATGGCTGAGTAAGACCCTTGAGTCGTAGCCGAGATAACACCTTTGAGTCGTTGCCGAGATAAGTCTTGGAGATAATCTCCTTATTCCTACGACTCATGACTTAGGACATTGCCGACTCAGAACTTTTGAACCGTTGACGAGTTATGACTTGCATGAATTCTGTTTGAATTTTGGACCATTGTATTAACTTTGAACTGTTGAATTTTATTGCATTCATTCACAGGTTATTTTGACTTGCAGGCTAACAACCTGTTCAATACAACATTCACAGAAAACTGGGACGAATATACTGTCATTGATTGCCCATATCAAATGACAGATTAGTTAATAACAGATAATTGACTTAAACAAATTGTGTGAATGAAGTGCTATCAATTTCAAGTAGAATATTAAAGCAACACTGAAACAATCAATTGAAACTGACCAGCCTGCACTAATATTATGCTTGAACTCTAAATTAACAAGTTCTGAAATTACCATAGTCGATCAATCGTCAACCAGTTTAATTCCAGTTATATTTACTTGTTATTTTCATTAGTTTTGCACAACACTTCACACTTTTAGGAAACGTGCACCTTCGCATTTGAACACCCGGTTGCTTGTGTAGAATGACATCTCAACAAGAAGAACCGATGGGCCAGGCTGAAGATGTCTTCCCAGTAGCCAACTTGTTGGATAATCCTCCGGAAAGAACTCCCACCACTCTGAATCACCGGGTGTTTACTCAACTGCTCACCCAGTTTGGCATTGCCGAAGCTGATGCCTTACTGCCGGGGCCAAACGTTACTGCAGATAGGCCCCCTTCTGGCTTTATTGCTGTCAACCGCCAAATGTGCTTGAGCGGTGCCATACCACCTTTTAATGACTTCCTTCGGCAGCTCTTGCTTCGATTGTCTATCTCTCCATTCCAATTGCACCCCAATAGCCATGCCATTCTGATGGGGTTATGTGTGATTTTTAGTAGAGTTCTGGACCGATTACCGAGTTTTGAGGAAATCTGCTACCTCTGCTCATTCACAAAGATCAAAGATCATCCCTCCATCGTAATCATAAGGAGTGCTCGAAATCGAAAACTCATCACCGATCTTTCTGATAGCGTTCACGGATTTCTAAATCAGTATTTCTTTGTTCGTTGCCCTCCAGGGTTTTATGCCATCTGGAGAGTAGGAAGTAAGATTTTCCTGTTTTTATTTCTCCAATCTTGGGTTTTCATAATTTGAGTTGCTGAATGCTAACTTTGCTTCTTTTCCCTGTTTTAGCACTTCCTCCTCCCTCTAGAGATCCATGCTATAAACAAGTTTTTGAGAGATTGAACGCCGTGGCGGCAGAAGAGAGGAGTATAAAGTTCTTGTTAAATGATGGATTTTTACATCAATATGGGCTTCTTCATCCTTCTTGCTTCACTCAGTCTCGTGAAGTCCCAACTGAAATTCCTGATTCTCCGGTGGAAATTTCTGATGCCCCGGTCCCTATTAAAGAGCACATTCAGGGAGGAACCTCTATAGAAACTCCACTAGTGAGATGTTCAGTTCCGAAGGACGTTGCGGGGTCGTCCGATAAGTCTGCACTTGCCCCAGTTATCGAAGAGGAAGAAACTCCACGATCCTCCGGAAGATCTGCCGACGAAGGGGTTGAAAAAGCCAGTCCCAAAAAACATGAGGGTGATGATGTTTTCGAGGGGTTGAGCGATTTAATTGTGACTTCTCAAGAACTTTTCAGAGATGATGTTTCCAAAACTGTTTCTTCTGTAATTGAGGCGACATCTTCTCTACAACAAATGTCAACTCCTCCTACTCAAGTTATCACTACATCTATTTCACAGAGTGGTCTGTAACTCGATGCGTGTAGTTTACACGTTACACAACACTTAGGATTTTTTCATCACTTCTACGCACTTATCTTCTTGTACTTTAAAGATTTATAAAGCTTATTATTTTTATTCCAGATTCTCCTATGGGGCGCAGCGGCTCGTACTATGATGATTTCCAGCGCTACGGGAGGCGTAGCCAGTATGATTACAGGCGTTACCTCCCTTCTTACAGAGAATCGGATGAAGAGAGGGCTATCAGGAAAGCCGATGAGAGACGAGCATATGAAGAACGTCACCGAAGGGAACAAGAAAGACATGACCCTCCCCACAGAGATGATGATACTCAAAAGAGAAAAGCTCACGATGAGAGAGGTAAAGGTCACATAGACAATTCTTCTAGCTAGCGGGCTAGACTTACTGAAGAAACAATGCCGATAGCTTCTGAACATGTTCCTGCTAAATCTCCTGCTCCCGTTCGCTCCGACATTCAAGCAATCATCAACCGGCCCGCATACCAAGTCGGGCAAGGTCCTCCCACTCTTCAAAGTCGATTTCCTCAGTGGTGCTTGAGAGGGGTTCGATTTGATCTCGAATTGGTTCCTCTCGAAAAACCGGCTATGCTGCGAAATCTTGATACTGTCAGGACCGATATTGAAAGAATGTCGAACTGGCAAAAACTTGTCGACGAGCTTCAGAGGGTTAACCGAGCCAATCTCGAGGCCATGCTCACAATGGAGAACGATAAGGCTGAGTGGCAGAAGACTCTCGAACAGCATGACGCCGAAATGAGAAGTATTGCTTCCTATAATGAAAAGCTGGAAGCGGAAGTGGAAAAGCTTAAGGAAGAATTAGTTACTTCATCAACTTCCTATTCTCAAAAGGAGAGCATGCTTCAGCAACAAGTACGAGATGCGCATGCCAGTCAAAGAGCAGTCGAAGATAAGCTTGCACATGAGGAAAAGGTCATAGAAGAATATCGTGCTGAAACTGTACAGCTGCAAGAACAAACCGGCTCTCAAAGCTTGGAGATAGAGTTGTTAAAAACTCGACTTGCTATGGCCGAAAAGGAGCGCGACGAGGCTGTTGCTGGTAAACTTGCGGCCGAAGAGGCCCATCAAGCAACCAAAGCTGACATTAGCTCCACACTATTTGATTTTTATCTGCACAGCATTTTGGGGCGTGGCAGCCTTGCCTTTCTAGGCCCTAAATACGAAATTACATTAGCTGAAGTCTGGGAGGCAGCACTTGATATGCTAGGTGGCAAAGGTGCTGGTTACGCTGAGACAGCTCTTGAAGAGCATTATCTCGATGATGATGCTCGCGCCGCTCTTGCCAAGGGAAAAGAGCAACTCGCCAAGGTACGGGCCGGAATGGCGGAAGGGGAACATTCTGAAAAAGGAGCACTGCCTACTACCTCTGAACGTCCTCTAGTTTCTCCCGAGATGGACATTACAGGCTCTAGTGCTCATTCGCCGCCTCCTACAAGAACCGGGGTAATTACCCCTACTGATGAAGAGGCTTTGGAGGGCATTGGGGCTCAGAATTATGAGATTGAACTGACGAAGCCAACATCTTCAGGTAATTTCGACATTGGTCCGATTCAGGTGGATTGCCTGCTTATTCCTCAAAAATTTGATGAGCTTCTCGATTACTTCTTGAATCTCGATGAACCCATATCTCCCTTCTTTTGGGAAGATACTAACATTTTCAATTTCTCTTCTTCTGCAGTTGAAACAACAAGTGCTGTGCAGACTTCGCCTCCTCTGGTTATTCCTCCTCCATCTCTTCAGGTGACTCCTCCTTCCGCTTCACAACCCGGGTCACAAGAGGAGAAAATCGAGGCTCTTCATGGCTTGGATGACCCTATTGCTTCGCAGGAGCAAAAAGATGAGGGACTTGAAGGAGGCGAGATCTCTCCGGAGCGGACTCCTTCTGACGACGTAATTTTGTCCACTCTCGTTACTCCAGGGAGTGAGTCTTCTTCGAAGAGAAGAAAAAAGCATGGGACATCGAAGAGGAGGGGGAAGAAAATTATCACCACTGAAGAGGAACCGGAAATTGCACCAGTTGCACCTTCCTCCCCTTATGCCTTCAGACCGACCTGAAAGACCTGAAAAGCTAACCATTCGGCCGGGTAAAGGGTCTAAAGGCGGCAAGAAGAAATGAAGAGTTGGGCTTTTTGATTCCTTTTTTGTGTAATGGTCAGATGTTGTGCAGGCACCGGCCCCTTCTTTTTATTTTGAAACCTGTATCTGCAATATCTGCAATTGAATAAAATGATTCTTTATTTGTACAGACTTTTGTTTGAATTTGAGAGTGCATTTATTATTCATTTTTGCACAAGTTTATTTATACGATATTGCGGTGAGCTTGTGGTATGTTGTTTGAGCGTACTTTACCGACGTAGCTATACCACTTTGTATGTAACTATACCATGTTGCCCCTATACCATGAGCTTACTGCAATATCGTATACTTTGAGGGGACTTGCACTCTCGTTTTCTAAAGAATAATTACTTCATTCTCGAAGAGAATTTTCGTAGAGTGCAACTTCCTTCATATAAGTTTCTACGCTTTGTCCTTCGAAGAAATCACTTTTTCCTTTTGCGTATGTATACATTTTGCCAAGTGAATTCTTCTATGTGGTAAAGCGGACCTCTGAATGTACTTTAACTTTCTTTCCCCCTTCTTTTTTTTTAGAATAGGTAAATCGCTCTTCCTTTGAAAGTTAAAGTACGCTCTTGATGAGGATTTTTCTTTTTTTTTTTAATAAAAATTTGTGCCTCTGAGGAGAGATTTTTTCACGTTTCAACAATTGGAAGTTTTATTTCAATCTTGGTGAAACGTGTTCCTCCAAAGAGTTGTGTCTTTGAAGAAAGCCTTTTCACGTTTCAACACTTTGAAGTTTTATTTCAATCTCGGTGAAACGTGGGCTTCTGAAGAGGTCTTTCTTTTTAATTGTGTCCCCGGGAGGGGGTTGTACCTCTGAGGAGGGATTTCTCACGTTTCAACACTTGGAAGTTTTATTTCAATCGTGGTGAAACGTGTACCTCCAAAGAGTTGTGCCTTCGAGGAAAGCCTTTTCACATTTCGACACTTGGAAGTTTTATTTCAATCTCGGTGAAACATGGGCTTCCAGGAAGGTCTTTATCTTGTTTTGCATTTCAACTTTGGTGAAGTGAAATTCCGAAGAGCGGTTGTTACACTTCAACTCCTGGCGAAATGTGCCTCCGAAGAGGGCTTTTATTTTGTTTGCATTTCAACTTTGGTGAAGTCAAATCCCGAAGAGCGGTCATAACACTTCAACTCCTGGTGAAATGGGCCTCCGAAGAGGGCTTTTATTTTGTTTGCATTTCAACTCTGGTGAAGTGAAATCCCGAAGAGCGGTCATAACACTTCAACTCCTGGTGAAATGTGCCTCAGAGAGGGTTTTCATCGCCTGGAAGTTACTCTCTCATGGTTGGAGGGTCATGACTCCTCCAATCTTTTTTGTTGAGTAGAGAACTTTCTTTTTTGTGGCGTATGACCCATTAGAGGTCTTTATCCTCCGAAGAGTTGTGCCTCCGAAGAGGACTTGTGCTGCCGATGATGGCTTTGGTTGTTCCTCTGTTCACTTGCTCATGCCTTTTCAATGATCCTCTGCCCCTTTTTTTTTTTTTTTTTTTTACAAGTAACTTGTTTAATCCAAGGAAGTGTGCTTCATTGTCAGGCAATTTCGTGAGAACGAGCATTAGCTTCTTAATTGGATGTTTGTTTGTTCAAACGATCTCAATTTATTAGCAATGACCCCTTTCTGTCGAAATCATAGGCCGTTCAATTGAAGTACTTCCTATCTAGGATTTGAATTCGGGGCTCTTGTGACTTGAAATTTGGCGAGAATCACTTGGTCTTTTTATGTGCAAGTTTCACTTCCATTGTCTGCAAAAATTCAAATCGACATTTCAGCAATACATTCTATGTACTTTTTATATCGAAAATAAAGCAAACATGTAATAATAATAAGGAACACAAGATTTATAGTGGTTCGGCCAGGAAATTGGGCCTACATCCACTTTATACTCTTTCATTATTTACTTGCATCAGTTTTACAATTGCTTTCAATTACAAGAATCATACATTCATAATTCTTTTTACAATATTTCAACAAAATTTTCAAGTAAAGTATGGACGCAAATGGTTGCTGTTCCATGCTCTTGGAATTTGACCTCCTTCAACAGTGGTGAGTTTGAATGTGCCGTCAAGAAGCTTCTGACCTATTACATATGGTCCTTCCCAATTTGGCCCAAACACACCTGTCGCTGTCATAATTCTCTTCAGGACTAGGTCTCCAATCTCAAAGCTGCGTTGGCGAACTTTGGAATTGAAATGTCTGGCTATTCTTTGCTGATGAGCTGCAATTCTGAGATTAGCCTCATCTCCTTTTTCATCAAGGAGATCTAGCGCTTCAAGCTGTAGCTTTTCGTTTTCTGCTTGATTGAAATGGAGTCTTCTGTGTGAAGGGACTTCTATTTCTACCGGAATCATTGCCTCTGACCCGTATGCCAATGAAAACGGGGTGTGCCCAGTCGCAGTTTTGTGAGTGGTTCTGTATGCCCATAGTGCCAGTGGTAGCTTATCGACCCAACCACCTTTTGCTCTTTCAAGTTGCTTCTTGATGGTTGACTTAATGATTTTGTTCACGGCTTCCACTTGCCCGTTTGCCTACGGATGAGCTACTGCTGAGAAGCTTTTCCGGATTTTGAATCGCTTGCAAAAATCTTGGAATTCTTCACTTTCAAACCGAGTTCCATTGTCTGTAATTATTTTTTGAGGCACACCGTATCTGCAAATGATGTTTTTAGTCACAAAACTTATCATCTTCTTTGAGGTGATAGTAGCCAGTGGTTCAGCTTCTGCCCACTTAGTAAAATAATCTACAGCAACAATGGCATATTTAATTCTAGATTTGGCAGTTGGCAACGGTCCTACAAGGTCTATTCCCCATATCGCAAACGGCCATGGACTGACCATCTGTGTGAGTTCAGTGGAAGGAGCTCTAGGAATTTTGGCGAATCTTTGACATCTGTCACATTTTCGGGAATACTCTGCTGCATCTCGATTAATTTCTGGCCAAAAATATCCGTATCGGAGAATTTTCTTTGCTAATGTTTGGCCACCTGAATGATCACCACATTCTCCTCCGTGTACCTCTGCTAGGATTGCTTTAGACTCTTCCCTGGATACACATCGAAGTAATGGCATTGAGAATCCCCGTATGTATAACCGGCCATCCTGGATTACGTATCGAGAGGCTTTTCTCAATAGCTTTTGTCGTTCTTTTGAGTTCCCTGGTAAGGATCCATTGAGCAGATATTCTATTATCGGAGTCATCCATGATTCTTGCTCTTGAGACATGCTCATGATCCAATCAATGTCCATCTCGTCAATGCTAGGAGTCGACAGGACCTCTACTGGAGTTAGCCCCAGAAATTGAGCTTCGCCTGTGCTCGAATACTTTCCGAGAGAATCTGCTTTCATGTTTTCTTCTCGAGGAATGTGACTTATCATGTAATGGTCGAAATCACCCAGGAGTTCCCAAGCCTTTGACAAGTAGGTGGGCAGATTCCCCCCTTTTGCTTGGAATTCCTTTTTGACTTGGCATACAATAAGCTGAGAATCACTGAATATCTGTAACGCTCGGATGTTTAATTCTTTAGCAATCCTTAAGCCAGCGATAAAGGCTTCGTATTCTGCTTCATTGTTTGTTGAAGGAAATACCAATCTTAGTGCATAGCATAATGATCGACCTTCAGGAGTCTCAAGTACAACTCCGGCTCCAGAACAGTAGTCGTTTCTCGCACCATCGACATATAACTTCCACTGGATCGGGGAATTGTCGACCGTTTCTTCCTCACTGTTACCCTTATCTGTAAATTCTGCAATGAAATCCGCTAAAGCTTGTCCATTGATTGCTTTCCGGGGATGATAAGTGATGTCATACTGACTGAGTTCAATATTCCACTTTAGAAGACGACCCGAAGTTTCAGGGCGAAACAGGACTTGCTTTAAAGGTTGATCAGTGAGGACTCTGATAGGATGAGCTTGAAAATATTGCCTCAACTTCCTAGACGCAATTAGTAAGCAATAGGCGAGTTTTTCCAACTTAGAGTAATTCATCTCTGCCCCAGTGAGTCTTTTGCTGATATAGTAAACTGGATGTTGAATCCTTTTGTCTTCCCGTATCAGCGCTGCACTTAAAGCATGAGTTGACACTGCCAAGTATATAAGAAGATCCTCGCCATCGCCAGGCCTAGAAAGTATTGGAGGCGTCTCCATATGGCGAATCCATTCATCAAAGGCTTTTTGGCATTCGGGAGTCCAATCGAAGTTTTTCTTTCCTTTCTTTAGAGCGTCAAAGAATGGGATGCATTTGTCTGTGGCTTTGGAAATGAACCGACTCAAGGCGGCAACTTTTCCATTGAGACTTTGCAATTCCTTCTTTGTTCTAGGAGCTTTGACTTCTTTCAATGCAGTAATTTGAGCTGGACTGGCCTCAATGCCCCTAGCGCTCACGATGAAACCTAAAAACTTGCCGGATTCCACTCCAAATGAACATTTTGAAGGATTGAGCTTCATTCCGTATTTTCGGAGGACAGCGAACATGTCTGCTAAGTGTTCTATGTGATCCAGTGCTTTCTTAGACTTTACTAACATGTCATCGACGTAAACTTCCATGGTTTTGCCCAGTTGCAGTTTGAACATAGCATTAACGAGTCTTTGGTATGTTGCCCCTGCATTCTTCAACCCGAAGGGCATAACTCTGTAGCAGTAAAGACCAGTGTCGGTGATAAAGCTCGTGTCCTCCTGATCTGGCTCATGCATCATGATCTGGTTATATCCGGAGTAAGCATCCATAAAAGATAACAATTCGTGTCCCGCTGTTCCGTCTACCAGTTGATCGATTCTGGGTAATGGGAAGCAGTCTTTGGGGCAGGCCTTGTTTAGATCTGAAAAATCGATGCATACTCTCCATTTTCCGTTGGCTTTCTTAACCAGCACTGGATTTGAAACCCAATTCGGATATGTAGATTCTTTGATAAAATTATTCTCCATGAGCCGATCAACTTCTTCTTTTAATGCCGCTGACCTTTCCGGACATTGAGTTCTCCTTTTCTGCTTTACAAGTGTAAATTTTGGATCAATATTTAGAGCATGCACTGCAACTTCTGGGGATATTCCGCACATATCGGCATGAGTCCAAGCAAAAACATCCAGATTTGCCTTTAAAAAAGATATTAAGATATTCTGAATTGATGCATTAAGTTGTGAACCCACATTCAACACTTTGTTTGGGTCCTTTGGGTCAACAGGTATTGGTATTGTCGTTTCCACCGGTACCACTCTATTTTCCCCTGCACTGACTTTTCTAGGGTCCATCTCTTTTCTTGCTCCGCTGTGCTCGCCAGTGCAGGGTCCGCCCTGTAATTGCTACAAGGCTGGTTCTTTGATGCGGACTAGGGCTGCCGCATTCTTTCCCATTTCTCTTTTTCTGGTTTCTCGTAGCTTTGTCAGATAGCACTCTCGCCCAGCATTTTGATCACCTTTTATAACTCCTACTCCATTGTCTGTAGGGAATTTAATAGTGAGGCACCACGGGGCAAGAACAGCTTTGAACGCTGCCAGAGTTGGGCGACCAAGGAAAGCATTGTAAGCAGAAAATTCGTCGACAATCACAAAAGTTTGCTTGCGGACCACTTTTCTCTCTCCTTCTCCAAGTTCCACAAACAAATCAATGGTACCTACCGGCTGCTTTGGCTCCCCAGTGAAACCAGCAATTTTCTGCGATGAGGCTTGCACATCAGCCATAGGGATCTTCATTTGGTCGAATGTTTTCTTAAAGAGAATATTGCAGGATGCGCCACAATCAATGAGAACTCTTCTGACAATAGCTGGTCCGATACCAGCCGAGATGACTAGAGGATCCAAAGTAGGAGCCTCAGTACCTGCAGAATCCCTGGCTCTGAACACAATATCATCATCGAAAGTTCTTTGTTGCTTCAAAGGCGTAGCACCTTCCAAAACAAATACATCTTCCTCAGTCGGCACATACTTTAAAGCTCTGGTATACCTTTCCATCTCACCCCAGCTTCTGCCTGCTGGGTGAGGTCCTCCTGTAATGACATTAATAATGGGCCTTCCAGATTCACGCCCTGCAGCCTTCTCAATCGTCCTAGGCTGTTGAGTAGGAGCCTGTTGCCCCTGACTAGATGAAGCAGGATTGTTGCTATTCTTTTTCACAAATTGCTGCAGTTTGTTTTCCCTTAGCAACTCTTCAATCAGATTTTTCAACTGGCGGCACTCGTCAGTCTCGTGACCGGGTTGATTATGGAAGCGGCAGAACTTCCCACTCTATATAGCTTTTTTCCCGGTCCTTAGAGGAGGAGGTTTAGGGAAGTCAACAGAATCTTTAATGGCAAGGTAGATACGCTCCGGCGTATCTGATAAAGGAGTATACTCTGATGGCTTGAAGGATCGGGGCTTCTTCAGATTACTCTGTTTCTTCCCATTGTTATTTTCCCTTTTTTGCCCTACAGATTCATTCTTGCGTGGAGCAACAGTGTTATCTTCAGCTTTTTCCAACACTGCCTTTACCGGTACGGGACGGCTTTCTAGGCGTATGAATTCATCTGCTTTTTTATAGAATTTTTCAAGGGAATTTGGTTCCTTCATGTTTAGCCATTTCCCAAACTCGCTTGACTTGTCAATACCCTTCATCAGATAAGTCAATATCATTCGCGGTTCTGCATTGTCCACCTCAGCTAGCGCTATATTAAAGCGGTTTAAGAAAGATCTGATAGTTTCCCCTGGATTCTGTTCCAAACTCGACAGTGACATGATATCCTTAGCTTTTGAGGCGTATAGTCTGAACTGCTCCTTGAACTTCCGAGTTAAGTCAGAAAACTGATCGATAGATCGAACTGGAAGTTTGGTGAACCAAAGCAGAGCTACACCTTCGAGATACACAGGAAACTATCGGCACTTTATTTCATCAGAGGCTCTGGCACCAGTCATGTGCCAATCATACTTGTATAAGAATTCGTTCGGATCACTCGTCCCCCTGTAAGCTGGAATGGTTGGAGGGACAAACTTCCTTGGGAATTCAGCCTTTAAGATTTTCTCAGTAAATGGAGTCTTACTTGGGACGAAACCCCATTCTTTCTCGTCTTCGACCCTCTGCATACTCTCTTTCATAATTTGTCGGACCATTCCAGAAAGATACTCCTCATCATGTCGAGTTCTAGATCCACCAACCTCTGGAAGTGTTTGTTCAAAGGGGCTAGCAGCCCTTTCAGGAGCATTTCTTTCTTCAGCATCACGAAGGTTGCCGGCAAAATTCCTCTCATTACTCGCTGGTTGACGGTTTGCCCCAAGCAGATCGTTCAACCTATTTAGAATTAAGGCATTCTGGGCATTTTGAGCCTCGAGTTGTGCATTTTGGGCATTAATCTGTCGGTTCAGCCCTAAAATTGCAGCATCCAGCTCTGCCTTTGTAACTCCGACAGCTGGAGTGGCTTGATTCGATATGGGGGAAGCGGAGGTTCCCTCTTGAATATTCCCAGATCTGAAAGATCTACTCTTCCTTCCAGGAGCCATAATCTCGGACAGACTTCTGGTTCTCAAGGAATTCTCTCTACAAATCTCTGTGAAGCAATGATGGCAACTTGCCTGAGTTCAGTTCTCAGTGAAAGCACCAAAAATGTTAACGCTAAAAATTGAACGCTAACACCCCGGTGTGTAGATGGTAATTGTGAAAGTACCACCCGTTGGTACGGGAACAAAATATAAGAAGAGAAATCACAGAGAAGCTATAAAAGACACAATATTTATAGTGGTTCGGCTTAAGATCTAGCCTACGTCCACTTTAAAGCTCTTTATTGCTGATTTGATTACAATTCTTTACAACAATCTTCGATTACAACACACTTAGACAAATAGCTCAAACTCTGATGTAGAAGAATGCCTCGAATGCATGGTGAATGAGTTAGATTTCCACTTGAGATTTGTTGAAATGTCTTTGGTGATTGGAGTGATAGAAGTGTTGCTTGAACGTTGCTCGAAGTCGAGTCAATGGCAGAGTAATGGCGTCCAGGAAGTCAGTCCAAAAGTCCCCTCAATGCTCAATGTGGTCATGTATTTATAGGCAATTTTCTAGGCTAAAATTGTCAAGTCATGAGTCGTGACCGTCTCAAGATGAGTCGTAAGTCGTGACCGACTCAGGATGAGTCGTATGTCGTAGGCGACTCAACTGGTTGAGCCCTGACTTCATATCAGAGCTTTTCCGGTCCTCTGTATACAGCACAAGTCCTAACTCGTCTGCGAGTTAATAGGTCGTGGTCCAAAATGAGGCGGCATAGGATTTCTACATAGTAGCTGTAAGTCGTAGACGACTCAAGCTAGGTCGTGAACGACCTATCATAAGTCGTAGGTCAGTCCTTTGTTGTTTTGGGAGTCTAGTCAGTTAAGTCATTTGACACCTTAGGTCGTTGAGTCGTTAGAGAACTTGAGTCGCTAGCTCCATGAGTCGTTAACCCGTTGAGTCGGCCGGCACCTTTAAGTCGCTAAGGTTATAACCCGGTGAGTCGTTATTCCTCCTGAGTCGCTGAGTCGTAACCCTTCGAGGCCGTTGAGTCGGCAACTCCTCCAGACTGTTGAGTCGGTAACTCCTCAAGGCTGTTGAGTCGGTAACTCCTCAAGGCTGTTGAGTCGGTAACTCCTCAAGGCTGTTGAGTCGGTGGCTTCCTGAGTCGGTGGCTTGTTGAGTCGTTAGCCTGTTGAGTCGGCCCAGACCTTGACTCGTTGCCTAAATGGAGTTAACATTACCAAATATTAAAAGTTGAAATGTTTAATAAGAAATGTAATGGAAATTGTACAGTAAAAGTATGCAATGAAAGTGTTCAATAAATTGCTTTTATTTATTAGAATTGGTGGTATAGAGTTATAAACTTAAGCTTAATTTGAAAATACTACAAATTAAAACAGAAAAGTGAGTATTGTAAATGGAATTTAGTAACAAAAAAAATGATAAATAAAATTAGTAGGAAAATGAATACTATAATAAATGAAATTAAGTAATAAGTAAACGAGGACATGTAATAATAAATGAATGATTAATTATAACGAAATAAAAGGAAATGGCATGACCTGAGTTAATGGAAATGAATAATAGTAAGTAGTAAATAAAAATATAAAGAGAAAGTGTAAACTTAAGAAAAGGGGTTGAAGTTATTTCTAAATAAAATTGAAAGAAATAAATGAAAATAAATGAGGTAATCACTCAATGAATGAAAGAAAGGAAATCAAACAACTAATGTATGAAATAAAACTGATAATTAGTTAATTTGATTTGTTAGTTGGAATTGTTGTTGTTTGGTTATGGTTGTTTGGGTAAAATACTTTAAAATTGGGTTTGAGTGGATGAATAATCTATTTAGTTTTATCTAAGACTGTTGAGTAAATGATGCGCTAGTAGCTTATTCTTCATTCCTACGATTTAAAGGTTTTGGACCCGAACAACTGTTCGTTTGTTTGGTTGAATGGTTGCTTTGTATTTGTTGTGTATACTGTTGTTGAAATTGATGGTTGTTGTTAGTGATTGAAACTACTTAAAAATTTCACTTTATATAAATTGTAACCCTTTGGATTATATAAGAAAATGCAGTATCTTAGAAATATTTTGAAAATGTTTTTCCAAACTTTAATAATTTAAATATAAAGGATTAAATAGTTATAAATTAGGATATCTTATTTAAAGTAATTAATTTTGTAAATTTAATTGTTTATAGGTAAAATATTTTGAATATGATGTATTGTTATATAATTATTCTTTTCCCTTCTTTTCCCTTCTTTTCCTTTTCAGGGGCGAAAAGTTTTGAGTGGGGGAGAGTGTAACGACCCGTGTAAACTCGATGTTTAAAATGAATTAAATTAGTAGGATTTCTAATTTAAATTTCGGAAGAAACGGAAATCTTATTTATTTATAGGAAAGAGAATGTTGAAATTAGATGTATCAAGGGTAATTAAAATTTACAAATTGAGTTATATATTGCAATTAATTGTAATAGTGGAAATTGTTGCAATTGGATATAAGGTTAGAAATAAGTAAATAAAGGCAAGTATTAAATTCATCAATGAAAATAGATTTTTATTTAGTACAATCCTTTTTTATTAACTATTGTAAGGTGTTAATTAAGTGAAATGTGAAAATTTGAAAATAGATTCAAATTGTATGTTAGATAATAAATTGCAATAATTAAAGTTAATAATTAATGGGTTAAAGGGAATACCAATTTATTCATAAAGTGAATATAAGTGAATGTAACAAAATAAATAGGAAACGCTAATTATTCATAAGTGATGGTTGATGTAAAAGGAATAATTAATTGGATTTAGAATCTTAATTTGTATGTGTGCATATATTTAATGGAATATAAAAGGGCAAAAAAATCATATACAAGTATATAAAAGGTATAATAGTGGGTTACTAGAAAATTCACTCATTTACCAATAAAGATAATTAGGTCTGTTATATAAACGTTACTAATTATTATCGTAGTAACGGAAGTGTAAATGAAATGCAACTGTATAAATTTAAGCCAAATATTAACAATTGAAATGAATTGTCAATTTAATGGAGTACCATAAATTCGTCATACTAAGCTAAGAACTGAATATAAGGAAACACGGGCAAATAGAAATCAATCAATGAATGTATATAGATTGTAAGCTATAATAATAAATAGAAATTGGATGACATTAATACAAGATAATGAACTGCAAATTTTAGGTTTTTAATAAAGTGTGAATGGAAATTGATTTGGTTATATTAATTTGATGGATTCAAATTTGATGGGAAAGGTAAATGGATATGTAGTAATAAATTTAAAATGGACTTAAATAGCGAATTTAACAAATTAATATATAATAAATATTGATTGAATAAAAAGCATATACCTGTAAATATCTATAATGTGTGAGTGGAAATAACAAACTTATAGATGTGGGATTGAGAGTTTTACAATGATTGTTATGAGTTGTATACTTAGTTCGTTCAATTAAACCAGAACCTATTGAAATAAATATAATTTTTAATGTCATGCAATTGAGATAAACAATTGCAAAATGTTAAAGTATCTGAATATATATATATATATATATATATTGAAATAAATGGTACCCAGGATGGTAATATGATAAACAGTGAATTTAAATTATGGGAATAAGGATTTATTCATTTATACCGAAACTTAAAGTCTAATAATTGAATTTAAATGCAATTAAATGAGATTGAATATAGTTAAATAATACGTTATTTGAAATAAAGATAATGTGAGGAATTTGGGTGATAATTCGGAATCCAATATTTTAATCCATCTGTTGACAGGAATGTATGGAATACTAATTAATTTATTTAACTAAATGGAATTTTAGGATATTATTTATAATTTAAGAATTTAATGGAATTAAGGATTTATATTGGATTTTAAAATTTTACCTTCTTTAAATTTGACATCTAAACTTGTTGGAATTTTTGTAAATGATTAAGAATTTTTAAAAGTAATAAAATGGGTCAATTTTTGAATCTAAATATAAAATAGGATTTTATTTATTTATTTTAAATTTATTTAATTAATATAAAAAATAGCCATTTTGGTCACGGATATGGATTTCGATAAAACGAGTTTCATCGGATTCGAAACAGTGAATTATTGTTGGGTTTCAAGTTTCGTAGCGATCGCACTTGTCGTTTGATCGTACGGACGCGAAACGCCTTGAAATCGATTTAATTGAAATCAATTTGAAATCAATTTGAAAATATTGTTTTCGGCATAACTTTTTCATACGATGGAATTTGGACGTGAAACTTTTTTCATCGACGTTCAAAATATTTTAAAACACCTATTTCGATATATGGGTTTACCCAATTTCATTCCGGGGTCAGAACGGGCTTTTTGGGCCAATTATCGTTCAGCATGTTTGTTTATCGGATCCATCTACTCTATTTCTAACCTACCTATATAAACCCAGTTATAAACCCTAGCCTCCATCTATCCTCATTTGTTTGTGCGTTCATTTCCTCAGCTCCTTCTCTTCCCAATGGCTCAAAACCTACCCTAGATCAAATTTCAAAATCAAATCCAAAGCCTAAAATTCAAAATCTTCAGAAAATTTTAAAAAAATATATGTTGATGCTCTCGACAAGTGAAATTCAGTGGCGTAATTCGTTTTTCATTTCGTCGCGTCGTTTGCTTTGAAATTAAAAGTTTATCCACGGTTGTTCATCATCGCCGTGACAAAATTCGTCGGATCGGGAAACGGTTTCTGGGTTTTGATGAGGGAACGAAGGGGAGTGCATCCGTGTGGTTGATTTCGAAAGTTGACGGTCAGATCGATGCAATTAATTGGATTAGGGTTAGGTATTACTGGCGGCGGCTGCAAAAAAATTTTGGGTGGAAATGTTACCTCGCGAACAAGTCGCGTGGGGCAGGGTAGGAGAGTCGGCCGGCGGTTCTAGGGGGCCCAAGGCCGACGTCGACGGCGAAGGCGTGTGGTGTCGCGGTTGCAATGCGATCGAACGCGTGATTAGGGTTTTCCGTGAGTTAACTTTAGTTGTGCGCGATTTTATTTTCTCTGGAACAAGATTTATATGGCGACGTGGCAATGACTTTGGGGGTGAATGTGTTTTATTTTATTTTATTTTTATTTAAATTTCATTCGTTCAAACACGTATAACTTCCACATACGATATCCGTTTCACACAATATTTTTTTTGTTACGATCGTATTAAAATTCCAGACATTATAACTTTGGTTTGGATGGATTTGGAGACTGTCAAATTTTTGGATTTAAATCGGATTTAAATTCGTTTTAAATTCAAAAGGTGAGTGTTTTAACCCACTCACAATTTCTAAAATTTCCTATGTCTTTTAAATTGATTTTAAATAAGAGTAGAAATTTATTTATGACTGTTCGACATGTTTTATTCATCATCTCTGTTAAATCGCATTTATTTAATATAACTGTTAATTAATTTTATTATTGCGTATAAATTGACAGTTAAATTTATTTATTTTGCATATAAACTGATAGTTAAACAGTTAATAAATTTATTTTGAATATAAACTGTTAGTTAATAACTGTCATTTATTTCCTGTTATATTGTATATGCCATATATTGATGTTTGTTTAAATTGATGATGATTGAAATAAATTGATGAGGATTATAATTAATGATTGATGATTGATGTTTGGTGAATGGATGATTTGTACTATATTTTAAAATCTGCAAGTTATCATGTATTTCATTCATTCGGGATTGCGGTTTGAAATGATATACAACCGCATTTTTTTAAATTGCGGATTGAAATGATAAATATCCGTATCACTTGACCATGGATAGAAAATTATATACAGGCACCGCGGTATATATATAAAAATTATTTTTGAAAATGATTTTTCTATGGTTTGGATAGGATACGTTAATAAATATAGATTTTGATATTATATAAAATCTTATTTTATATATACATCTATAGTTAAAGTATTGAAGATAAGCTATGTATGGATTTGTTAAATAAAATAAATAAGTTGAATGATGGGGTTTGATTATTTTTATTATATGGTTAAGTACATGTTAAGATATTGAAATTACATATAATTTTAAAGGATTTAAATTAATTAAGATTTGGAGTTAAATTGGAAAATTTATTTGGAATTGAGCTTAATTAAGAATTTAACTTCATAAGTTGATGTAAAATTTATTAACTCGAAATTTTAAAAAGAGTATGATATTTATTACTGAATTCTATTCAAGGTGAATTAAATGAATATTTATAGTATAAAAATTTAAGGAAATTTTCTTTTATAAGTAATTTGAGTTTTACTTAAATGATTACGGGTTTATCATGCAATTATTATTTCAAACTAAATAATAGGACTTTAAATTGGTGAAATAGAAATTTCCAACCTTAGTTCCAATTGTTTAATATTCAAAGCTTGAAATATATTGAAACTGAAGTGGTTTATTTAAACCGTAGGCGATTTTAAAATTTATGGATTTTGACTTAATCTTAAATGAAATAAATTGTAAGTCGCGGAAATTATTTTATTTTATAAAGAAATTTTGAATCCAAACTATAGATTTATATACTGTTTGAATATCCAAACCATTTAAGTTTTAGAAATTATGATTTAAAGCTATGAATTTTTGAAGTATTATAGTTTGAAAGTTATAATTCAATGTTTGGTTTCCGATTATTATAAGTTTGAAAACAATATGATTTTGGAAAAGAAATATATGTTCGAAATAAAATGATATTATATTAATTTGGGTTTTATAAAAATAATATCAAATGAGTTTGTTTTGGAAAAAAATGATATCGTATTTATGGGTTTTGAAATGGATAATTTTATTCTGGTTTTTGAAAGTATAATTAATTTTTAAATGACCGCAGTGTTATAATAACGTTTGGTTATTGAAGAGACCGGGATCGAAAGTTGTCATACTCTCTGCCAACTACGAAAACCACTATAACAACCGTGTACCCGGTGGAGATTCCAGAATGAAGTAGGTTGGTGGCGGTGTTTCCTGTAAGGTAAATACGTGGACCCAACTCCCGTGAGTTGGCATAAGGTGGCTAAAACAGGAGCGATTGACGGGTTAATAAGGTAGCTCCTTTGATCGGACACATCCCTTCGATATTATACTTTGACTCTTGGATGATTCGGTGGCCACTTTTGATTTTATTTGGGGGTGTGGCTCGAGGTGGGCGGTAGCTGTGCGCTACGCGTTACCACCGACCCGGAAGCATAATTGGTATATCTACCCTGGCATTGCCTAGTTGTGCCGTGTCAGCTACCCTATCGCGCCTTGTACGAGTTTCTATTTGTGTCGTACCTATGGAGTGTCTTCTCGTAGTCTCCCTATCAGGAGATATGCAGGCACTGTATAGACTATTGGCATTATTTGTGTAAAGGGCTATATGGGTAACCCCTTAACGCTATTAAAAAGTAATTTTATTTTACAATTAGACACTATTATAATAGCGAAATATACTACATAGTAAATAGTTTAACGGATCCTTAGGAGATGTAAATCCCGAGCATCTCTTGAGTTACTGCACTCATATCTATTTCTGTTAATTTGACTCACATAAGATCTTTTAGTTCTGACTCGAGTGTTTTTGTCTTTTCATATTCGCTCGGGTCAGTCCGAGCATTTCAGGATCGAAGACTTTAGCTCTGGAGGACGAAGACGGAGAATTTTATTCTTATTATTAATTATATTCCACTATACTCATATTGTTCCGCTGCATTGTTATATGGTATGTGTACTCTGACATGTATTGTATCAATAAAATCAAAGGTTTTGTAAAACAGCTTCATGCACTGTATATTTTGATTATTATATTTTATCCTTCCGTTGTGAGATTCTGTTTAGTTTTCTTTCTTTTCTGTTTTCTTATTTATCCCATAACAATCCGCCCTTACGTATGGTTTGACTTGGCATGAGTGTCTGTTTAAATCATGTGAAAAGGCGGGGACGTTATAATTTTCGATATAAATCCCAGTGCGTTTGCATACCATACGATCAAACAATAACTCCGAAAGCTATGAAAATGGAAATCCGATAATAATATACTATAACGGATCCAATGGAATTAGTTACGGCGAAATCTGAGATTGTGCTTCGGAAGGTTATTTTTAAATGTCAATTTGAATGATATATCTTCAAAACCGAACAACCCACTTTTAAATTCAATTTTAAAAGTTCAATTACCTTCAGTATTATCAATATAAATTTTATAAGCCTTGAAATTATTTTTACCGAGGTTAAAACTCAAGATTCCAAATTTTAACAAATTCCCAATAATTTAATTCAATAATTAGATTACCAAATAAATAGTTATATTTGAAATTCATATTAAAAAATAACTTTTAAATATTTACAATCAATTAAATATTCTGATTTCAAATGCCCTAAAATTCGGGTCATTACATTCCTCCCCCTTAAAAGAATTTCGTCCCCTAAATTGCTGGTTAAGAAGAACGGCCTGCGACCCATTAACTATTTTTCTAAAACCAAATAGTTTTTTTTTCTTAACAACTCCTTAAAACAATCTTTTTGTTAAAGACATACTATCACCTTTACTTTCCAAACTCCTCCGTAGTTTCCAAACAATATTACTTCCTTAACCATTCAAATTATGATTTAAACCAAATTTTAAACTTATCAAAATTTTCTCAAACTTTTTCTAACTCTCTAAAATTTCGAAATTTTTTGCCAGCGACTCCTTTGTGCAGCTAGCTCGGAACAACTACAAAACCCCTCTACGGGCCCCAAATTTCCAGAAGAAAACAAAAGCCAAGTGGCTAGATAAAAAAATCATCGAATTTCATGTGCCAATTTAAATACGTACCTTTCGTCGGGCAATTCAAATATATCTTCTGAAATCAAAACCAATTTCCCTTTGCTTTTAATTACCTGTACCTGACTTAGCAATAATATCCAATTACATATTTCAAAATAATTTTATTCATTTCTTTACGAAATTTCAATATTTGTTCTACTTAAGCCGTACGATGTACACATATCATCCGTATGCAATATCAAATTTGATCGCTTACTCGATCACACAATTTCACTTCTAAACTAGTATCGTTCACCCGAATCTCTAGTGCGGACTCAGATCTGTTTTCTTGATCAGAAACCGTTACCCACCTTGCATATTCATATACTATGATAGAGAATTTCAGGATCAATCAAAAATCCATATCTAGTGTTCGTCGTCGAAATCGAGTGAAAAATCCCAACTCGGATCGATATAAATATCTTGAAATTCTGTGCCCGTATTTGAATCAAATCGTCATGCAAAAATAATATACGTACAGCCTACGTATTAATTTCCAATTGATCATTATTTACATCAATTCTTTTTTTTCTCACATTTATTTTGATTTCTATTCACTTATTCACAATTCCCCTTTTCACAACTTTTATTAAACCTTGATTCAAATATTAACTTAGTATATTTCTCAATTCTAAATTTATTTAAGAATTTCACCATCCATTTCTTAAGTCCAGTACAAATATTTTATATACTTCTTATATTTATGTTCACCTTTTCACTTAAGCTTTTATATCTATTTTCATTTTACTTAAAATTCCAATTCTATTTGAATTCAATTTATCTTTCATTTTTTTTATTCATCGCCAAAACTATCTTTGTAAAAATACTTTTTATAACTCGGTGTCTCAACAAGTCTATCGTTGTTCTCATAGAAATTCAGTCAAAACTTGATCAGGCATAGGACGGAAAATCTATAAGCACTTATTTAAACCCGTTTTCAACCGCCAGTGAAACTACTTGGAAAAAACTTTTGTGAGAATGCTCTGGAAATCATCACCCTCTCCATGGATTGCTGTTAGCCGCTGACGACCCAAACCTGATGCCCGAAAAACGACATTGAATCCGTATCACTGGAGCTTGCAACGACATTAGATGATAAACAAAATAGTGGAAACAAAGGATGGTAACATTGATATACAATATAGATACAATGTGATATACATCATGATACAATGTAACCAACACCATCAGAGAATATATACAACACATCACCATATCAGAAATATATCAACATGAGAAAAGTCTTCAAGAGAATCCAAAACTGCAACTCCAAACCACAATCCAAAGCCGAAGCTCTAAACTTCAAGCTCGAACCATCATCAAGCTGAACTTGAAGCAAAAGCGATCCCGAACGCGAGTGCCAACCAAAAACTTCAATGATCCAAAGATTGAAGAAGATCCCCAAATGCTACCAAACCAAAAGTCTTCGAAGACTATCGAATGTACACCTATTATTTGATTATCTGAAAAACCAAACTCTAGACTGCCCGTGTGGAAAATTATAGGCACCCAGAGTTTAGAAAGGGAACAGTAAGCTCTCGATCAGTCATGGGACTGGTATGAGCAAACAAAAACAGTTTGTCTTTAAAACAAGCAACAAAAGAATTTTGAAAACATTGAAATCCACAATGCATTTTAGAAAATGAAATTACCATAAGGCCTCCCGCCGCACACACCATGCAAACGCAGAATTGGAGGAGATTTCTCATTATGATAGTCAAAAATGCTTGATACGCGACAACCATTTTAATATTATTATTAGTACATAGTGCATAAAACCTTTCGATAGTTTAATATTAATCTTAGCAAGCATAGACATTTCGAACTATGCCTACTATAGCTACCATCTAAATAGTTGTGACCACCATAAGTCAAAGGTAGGATATACAACTAAAATCGTACAAGGCGCGTATTGGAGATTGGATTTTCCAACAAATGGTCAGGCCAAGGAACTTCCCATTGCCACTTGGGTACGCCTCTGGAGGGGCTCCCCAAGAACCTACCCGGATCTCTGCCAACACAAGGCCGGTTTACTCCCTTCCCGGGAGTAACACTAAGATATGCCATCATCGGTCGTTTGCGACCTTCATCCGAGGATCCTCAACCACAAAGCAATATCACATGGTAAAAAAATTTATAGTGTCCACGTGACCTAAGTATCTGGGCTCCATACCGTGATACTATCCTTTTCCAAAAGGAATGGACATACATTAGGGGCGCGACCCTGCAACCTGCTGCATCTTTCCTATTTCGACTATTTCTGGGATGTGAGGTCCTGATGTAGTCTTGTCCATAAAGCTAAGCTTTTTCACAAAGCCATTCTTCGATCAACAAATGATCGGCAGCACTTCGTATGCCACATTACCAAATTGGGAATGTATCACTAGTAACCATCAACTACATAACCTCTAAGCTCAAACGTCTCAGAGAAGGGTGTTTAGCTAAGAGAATAAATCTCCGCCACCAAAACATAAATGTAATTGATAGAAACCATCTATACATCTCAAAGTGTAACGTCATAAACAAATCCATACAAATCTGTTCCAGGTCTGAACAGAACCAAAAGCACTTCCAAAGAAGTCCTTGCAATCCGAGTATTCATAATCTCGATCGGACTCCACATCACATATGGAGATCTCTATACCGTAGCTACTCAGTGTAGAGTCATTCGACGAGTTATCCTTTTGCTCTCGAAAATACCCGGTCTTCACCACCGGTCTTTAAATGCTATCCATAACGTCATATCATTATTCGGAATGGATTATATGACACAAGGTCCTCTCCCGGCTAAATCGAATATTGAGCGCAATATTTAAAAACATATGGATAATGGGATTTCAGTTAAGTCATAACTTAAAATCCATAACTTTTCAAATGGTTTAAACAAATTACCATTTTCAAATCCTTAAACAAAAAGATTCATTTCATAAAGTTCACCCATTTTTCACAAAGATTCGTTCACAGATTTCAAAACAATTTCCACTTCAAATTAGATTAAATTATCCACTCTTTAAATCAAAGATTTGATTCATAGCTTTCAAAATCATTTCCAAAGATTCATTCATAACTTGGAAAACCATTTTCATTTCAAATTTGAAATCCCTTTAAAAAGAGTTGGAAATTCTTTCCTTATGTGAAAGCTTTTATTAATTGAAAACAAATAGTTTTCATTTCAGGAAAATCTGATTTTATTTGTACAAGTTAAAGCTCTTCGGTTAAATTCAAATTCTCAAAAACAGTACCTTTAAAATGGTTAAAAACCCATACAAACACGTTTATAACTTGTATGACATTTTTAAACCAAAATTCTCAATATAGAATTCAATTTCAAATTTTGAATTCAAACTTAAATCAAATTATTTAAATTTCAAAACTTTATCAAGTTATTCAAAATAACTTTTATCTTTAAAATTTCTTTTTAATTTTTGACATCATCCCAGAAAAAGGCTTTTTGTTCAAAATTGGCAGGTGAATAAACTTTGAAAATTATGGAATTCGTATATGTGGTTGAGATCAAGCTTGAAGTCAAATTTGTTGCATTTATATATATGTGATAATATCCCATGTGATATTGATATACAGGGATCTGTTGCCCTATTTTTCTAGTTCCAGGTTTTTACAAAACCAGTCAAAATTCCATAACCCATGTTTTAGTTGTTGTTAGGATGAATTGTTAAATAAAAAGTGCATAAATTTATCAGAACTTAAATTTAAAAATACTTTTAGAAAAAACATCCAGTGTCTGTAGTCTGGAACAAGAAATGGCAGTAAACCTATCTTATGGTAAAATTTAATTTCTATACTTGATTTGATTTTATAACCTAAAACATCTTAGAAAATGTTGATTTTCAAAATTAAAATCTCGATAATTTATTGAGAAACTTGAGAGAAATAGGTGGATGAACAGAATTTGGGTTTTATCCTTTTTCTGATGATTGGCAACGTAGTTCATCACGTGATCGTGGCAGTAGCTAGTATGATGATCTGGGATCATTGGAAAATTATTAAATATATTTACAAATCATTATGGCGATTTTATTTCGACGATCTAGGGTTTAACCCATGTTTTGTTCGTCACTGGAAATTTGATTGCTGCGAGTTCATCAGAGAATAGGTATCTATCGCAGGTGCGCCAATCGAAGAATTAGTCATCGTTGAAGCTTTAAGCATGATCGCACAACCTCTGATGGTCAGAGGAGGGAGGACGTGGCATTTTGGTGATCAGTTCTTCGTTCCAGTTTATGATGAGTGACGAAAATTTGAGTTCGTCGATGTTGTGGACTTCTGGGTGCTCGGGTGGCCAGAGGAAGGTTGTCAATGACCTGTTGACAGTCGTAGCACTGATCATAGTCAGCTGGAAGGAGCGTGCATGTGCACGGTGTTGATGGGTATTAGGAAATTGGGTTTGGGAAGGAAGCCTTGATGACTCGAAGTTGAATTCGGTAAACTGGCGTACTAGCTCGAGTCCTAGCTCGAGTCCTAGCTCGAGTAAATCTTTGTGCGTGTCGGGAGGGTTCAATACTTAAACAAATTTAAGTAGAAAAAAATCACACGGGTCGATTTTTGAAAAAATCGAAGAAGTGAGGAAATTTGATCGGGTATAACTCGAAGGGGGTCTCGGGTCCAATATGTAAACACGGTTTTATTTTAAAAACAAAATTTGAACATTTAAACAATTTTAAAACCATGTTTTAAAAGATGATTTTGATTTTGATTTAAGTTTAAGCTAATTAAGGTTTTAAATAAAATACTTTGTAATTAAATTTAATTTTAATTTTGTTACACTATTTTATAAAAAAAATTATATTAATTAAATAATGTAATTAAGAGGGGTAATTAAGATAAGAAAGTTATTTAAAGCTAATCTTAATCCTTTAAGTTAAATTGTGTAATAAGGATGATTCATTAAACAAGGTTATAAGAAAATCAAAGTGAATTATAAAGATAAAAAGATTTCTTTAATTTACTAAGTAATTAATGATTGTTAATATAATTACTTAAAGAATAACTATTAAATTAATTACTTAATATTAAAGATTAATTAAGTAAATAATTAAGGTTAATTGATTTGAGATTAATAATTAATTGATTAAGGAATAATTAATTAATTAAAGTAATTAAGATTTAATTAATTAACAATTAAGGATTAATTAATTAAGATAATTAATTAAGGAACAATTAATTAACGAAGGTAATTAAGATTTAACTAATTTATAATTAAGGGTAATTAATCATTGATTAAAGATAATTAATGAAAGTAAGTATATGGTTAATTTATTTTAAATCACACAATTAATTCATCTTAATTGAAGATGATTGATTATTATCGAATGTTGTGTATTGGATTGATATTTTTGATATATGATTGTGATGCTACGTAATTTGAATTGCTTTGTGATGTGCTGTGATATCTATGGTTGTTTCCGTGAGTGTGAAAAACATTGGCCCGTAAAACGGCATTTGAATTTCGATGCGACAAGGAGTCGGATTCCAGTTGGTTATCCGAAACCCACATCCAACCTTGATAGTAAATCTTTGTGAATGATATATCCACGTGTTTTAAAATTAAGCACTCACTATTCGGATTAGTCGGTAGAGGACTTTGTGTCATATAACCCATTCTGAATAGTGATACGACGAAATGGATAGCATTTGAAGACGGTGGCGAAGACTAGGTATTTACTAGAACGATAGGATAACCTATCGAATGTCTCTGCCTAAGTTGCTCCGGTATAGAGATCTCCATATGTGATGGGGAGTCCGATCGGGATTGTGGATATCCGGATTGCAATGGCTTCTTCGGAAGTGCCTTCGGTTCTGTTCGAACACAGAACAGACTTGTATGGTTGTATGTCTGACATTACACTTTGTGATATAAAGCATATTTCTTTCAAATACATTTTTTTGGTGGTAGAGAATTTGTTCTCTCATCTTAACACCCTTCTCTAAGACGTACGAGCTCAGAGTTATGTAGTTGAAGGTTATCAGTGATATACTCCCAATTTGGTAGTGTGGCATGCTGAGTGCTACTGTGTATGCTGACCATTTGTTGATCATTTGTTTATCAAAGCAATGCTTTTGTGTAAATCATAGCTTTTTGGACGAGACCTCATCGGACCTTACACCCTGGAAATGTTAGAAATTCGAAAGATGCAGCAAGGTTATGAGGGTCGCGCCCTTTAGGGTATGTCTATTTCCTTCTGGAAAAAGGTGGATCATGGTATGAGACCAGATACTTAACCCATGTGGTTTCTGCAAATTCACTACTGTGTGGTTGTTGCTTTGTGGTTGAAGGTCCTCGGATAAAGGTCGCAAACGATCAGGGGATAGCATACTCGTGTAGTAGTTACCTAGTTACAGAGGTTACACGGCCTTGTGTTGGCAGAGAGCTAGTTAAGTTCTCTGGACGTCCCTTCAGAGGCGTACCCATGTGGCATAGGAAGTTCCTCAGCCTGACCATTTATTGGAAATCTAAAGAAACAATACAAGCCCTTTACGATTGCAATTTGTATAACCTACCACCTCAGGTGGTAGCTACAGTAGGCACGGTATAATAGTACCTATGCTGGATAAGGTTAATATTATACTTTCGAAATGTTTTCACACTATGCACTAATAATAATAATATCAAAAGAGTTTTCTCTTATCAAACATATTTAACTATCATAAGGAGAAATCTCCTTCAATTGTGTGATTGCATTGTGTGTGTGCGGGGAGGCCTTATGGTAGTTTCATTTTCCAAAAGCATACCGTATTTTCTTTTAAAAATTTGTTATTATTCAAAGCAACTATTTTTGTTTACTCATACCAGTCCCATGATTGACCCGGAGTTTATTGTTCCCTTCCAAACTCTAGGTGCCCATAATTTCCATACGGGCATCCTAGAAACAGGTTATCCATGTTTCGAAGCTGGCTTGGAATCTTTTGAAGCCTTTTGGCTTGGAAGCTATCGGATTTTGGAAGTTTTGGCTTTGGTAACCTTTTGAAGTGTTGAAGTTTTGAAGACCTCGTCCATGAAGAAGTATGTTGGATCCTTTTCAAGACTCTATTGTCGTTCCGTTGTGAAGTTATCATTATGATGTTGTTATATCAATATGTAGCACTCTGATATTAATGATAAGTGTTGTAATGAATATTGTATCTAATGTTGTATCTGTGGTGTTGATCAATGATATTCATTTTTTTCTGCTGTTTATATTCATCTAATGTTGTTATAAGCTCCATCCGAATTGGAGTTTGACATTTGAATCTCCGTCTGTCGAAACAAGTAAGGTATTTGATGTCGATTTTCGAACGTTGGATTTCAGGCCGTGACAAGTGGAATCAGAGCTAAACGTTGAGTAAGAACTTTAGCTACAAAGTGTAACACATTAGATGGCTCATTAGAGAAAGGGTAAAGTATACCCCAGAATGAGTACAACCCGAGAAACTGAAAACCCAAATTACTCAGTCTAATCTCCTTAACTGTTGTTATTCCCTAAGATATCTCGTCTTAATGCCTAAACCAGTTTTCTTACTATCACGGATAGTAAGAATGAGTGGAAGAAGAGGACGAGGTAGGGGACGGGGAATGTGACGCCCTACCTCTATACCCACGCTAGCCAAGGACACTACGTTGTAATGCCGTCAACTAGCACGGAGAATAAGGCTGTTGAGGAGCAAACATCTATATAATTGCTTTGTGCAAGTACCGATATGCCAGATAAGATGTAACTTGCATTTCTTTTCAAGAGGACATCCGACGAACCGACACAAACTCAAAGGTACTACACAGTGGCTATTATGTCTTCGGAAACAAATATAGAAATAAACATAACACAAATCAGTCACAGATAATTCATATCACAAAGGCGGAAATAGATATGAATATATATAATACATAAAAGTGTTCATCAGAGTAGTAGTCAAGAAGATCCACAATAATACAAAAGAATAGCAACACGTGCTATACAAAAGAATACAACTATGAGTCTATATCTCAAGTGTATACAACAAAATAAATTACTAATCTAAGTAGTTAGCCAAAAGTCAGAGAAATCAATCCCACGTGAGAAGTCAAGCTGAAGCACCTAAAACATCTCGGTCTGACCGGAGTATTATTTAATAAGAAAATAATAAACGGATTAGTCTATCTATAAATATCAGATGAAACGATACAGAATAAGAGGTATGACTAAACGCATAATAATCACAATGCCAAGCTGTGATAAATAAGTAATTGAAAATCAACAAGGGATTAATCAATATCACAAAAACCTTCTCAAGGATCAAAAGGAATGTCATACTCTTTATTTCGTTCACCAAACCATAAATATTGACAATTATATCAATATCAATCACAAAAGTCAATGACGCACAAATTCACCAATGCACAAATATTGATAAAACTTATCAATGAAAATCACGAAAATTGGTGAAGCACAAATTCTAGAAATCATCTTAAGAATCCAGAAATCACAAAAGGGGGAAAAGCCTATCACAAACGCGAGCATAAAGCTCACCAACACGTGTATCACAAATGGAACGCTAATTCCATGGTTGCTAACCATCACAAATTGAGCCGAAGCTCCACAAACGGCCTGAAGACCATGGGTTGCTACCCTACCAATTTGAGTCGAAACTCCACAAAACGGGGTTTAGTCTCCCTCGCGGACAAAGAGACATCGCACATTGCTGGTCTAAATCACAAAAATGATCGTCCTGATCATCAAGAAGGGTCAATTACAGTAAGCTAGTAAATATATGAGCTTAGCTTCATTCCCCATAACCACTAGCTTAAATTAAATGTTTACGAACAAATTGAAGATCTCCACTAGAAAATTGTCACAAGAGATTCAATCGAACAAGTCTAGGAATTAACCGACGAAGTAAACGCAAGCGTTTCATACCACTTGTTTTACTAAGTCGTTTAATTAGATTTCTCATACGAGTGAGGTAAAGGTTTGTATATACTAATAGATTAGAAATCGGTTTGAGAAAACGAGCTTTGTTATAAAATAGTGTTGAAATAATTTGAAGAAAGAGTTTTGATATTTACTACTAGTATAGAAAACCTTTATATTTTAAAGTGACAAATCATAGAAGTGATTGTAGAAACAATCAATCATAAAAATTCACATTCGAAGACGTGAATAAAATCGAAAGAAACCGATAAAGAATCCATCGAAATAGATATTCAAAAATCCATAAAATCGACCGAGAAGACCAAGATAGTTTGTCTCGAAGAATGGTCAACTCAGCCTCTCAACAAAGGGAGATCCGTTGAATGTTTTTCAGATAAGATCCCCTACGGAGGGGGTCCAGGGGGCTACGGGGCAGCGCCCCGTCCAAAACGGTACGACCTAGTGAAGGCCTAAGGGGAGATAGGATCGAGCAACCTTGATAATAAATGATAACAACAAATAGGATCATCACGAATCGATTTAAATTTGGAAACCGTGCAAAATAGGCGAAATAGGCAAAACAGCAACAGGTCGGTCGACCGGCTACAGAGCTCAGTTGACCGGACCTTGTTCGGGAAAAATCCCCGGGAAGCAGGTCGGTCGATGGAGCTCTGTAGTTGGTCGACTGGACTTGAGACAAAGAAGTGCTATACACTTTTAGTAGCA
Source organism: Allium cepa (assembly GCA_030765085.1). Lineage (NCBI taxonomy): Eukaryota > Viridiplantae > Streptophyta > Magnoliopsida > Asparagales > Amaryllidaceae > Allium > Allium cepa. The sequence continues at coordinate 599,328,930 of CM060945.1, read as the reverse complement.
GGTCGGTCGACTGGCCCAATGGTTCGGTCGGCCGAACCTGTATTCTTGCACTTCCTGCCCTATGTCAAAAGAGCTGCAAACTTCCTCAATTTGCAAACGGTCGAGCAACGACACTAAGGGTTTACGCCAATCGACTACCCGGCCATAGAAGCTCTTCGATTCATCACCAAAACATGGTCAAAACATCGAAGCTATGATTTGTAAAGAGTTGAACCCAAAACACCAAAAATTGGAATATTCACTAAATCAATCCAAACCAAAAGCAATTGCACACGAATAAGTGTTAGGAATTCATACGTAACAATCGAAGATAAATATAGACTAAGATGTGAGATAAAAATCTCACCTTTGAACCCAAACGATTGAAGAAGAAGCTTGAAAGCAAAGGAGAATCAACCACTCTTCAAATCCAACTCAGGAAGCTTGATTCTAAGCTATAAAAGAAGAACGTTCCCAAAATTAGGTTTAGGAATTTCTGAAATTGATAAGAGAATGAGTTGGAGAAGAAGAAGAGAAGCTTACCAATGGGTTCTTCTATTAGTTTGGAGCTAGAGTTTGATTTGTAAAAGAAAACTAGGGCTTGGAGTTTTAATTTCCTCTTCCCCTCTCCATTAATATAAAAGCTTGAGTATAAGGAAATGAGGAATGAAGTAATGAAGAGGAGAAGGGGTTGGAACTGAGTTAAGTGGGGTTAATGGGCTCAGCCCAAACCAAAGCCCTAAGTGAAAAAGTAGCAAAATTCCACTAACTCCAAACATATCAAAGCTTATACTCAAAAAGATCGCAAATGGCGTTTTGAAATCAATGGAAGTGGTCTCGAGTCCTAATTCGACTGTATGCCAAAAGTAGCTTTTCGGACTAAATTCCGAGTATCGATAAAATATTTTAATAAAATAATTAAATATAAAATCGACAAATATGCGGGTTGCTACAGACTCCCCTCCTTAAAGAAATTGTGTCCTCGCAATATTTAAGAAGAAAATATAAAGTAACAACCATAAAAGCATATTCAACACAAAAGAAATTTGAAATAAAAGGTTCATCTTAAAGAGCACGGAAAAGTAAGTCCGGATGTGATCGCTCGATGAACTCTCTAGATTCCCAAGAAGAATCCTTAGGATTTGAAGACCAATGAACTTTCACAAGCTGAACATCCTTATTTCGAAGTCGTTTGACTTCCGAAGCAATAATACGAACAGGATGCTGCTCATAAGTTAAATTAGGCGAAACTTCAATCTCTTCCACAACACCGGGCTCAAGAATAGAATCGGAATCTCGAAGTCACTTCCGTAATTGAGAAACGTGAAACACGTCATGAATAGCAGAAAAATGAGCCGGTAATAAAAGGCGATAAGCCACGGAACCAATACGTTCGGTGATAGAAAATGGTCCAATATATCGAGGCGCTAATTTTCCCGATCGACTGAAACGTACAACACCTTTCATAGGTGAAACATGAATGAACACAAGATCTCCTGCAGAAAATTCTAATTTCCTTCTTCGGTTATTGGCATAGGATCTTTGTCTACTCTGGGCTTCTTTCATCCTATGACGAATAAGGTCAATCTTTTCTGTGGAATCACGAATAAAATCTGGACCTAAAACAAACTTCTCACCGGCCTCAAGCCAACAAGAAGGAGATCGGCATGGCCTTCCATAGAGTGCCTCAAAAGGTGCCATATCAATACTAGATTGGAAGCTATTATTATAGGAAAATTCAACAAGAGGAATATGATCTTCCCAGCTTCCACCGAAATCAAGCACACAAGCACGAAGAAGATCTTCAAGAGGTTGATTCACACGCTCGGTTTGTCCATCGGACGGGGGGTGATAAGCGATGCTAAAATTAAGCTTCGTTCCTAAAGCTTTTTGAAGACTCTTCCAAAATCCACTAGTAAACAATGGATCACGATCACAAACAATAGAAGCAGGAACTCCATGCAATTTAATAATTTCTTTAACAAAGAGTTTGGCCAAAAGAGGAACGGTTCGGTTAGACCGAACGGGAATAAAATGGGCAGATTTAGTAAGTCTATCAACGATCACCCATAAGCTATCATGACCCGAACGAGAACGGGGAAGGCCATCTATAAAATCCATGGAAATTTGGTCCCACTTCCAAATTGGAATTTCTAAAGGTTGCAATAACCCACCGGGCCTTTGATGTTCGGCCTTAACGAGTTGGCAAGTCATGCAACGCTTAACGAAGTTAGCAATATCAGATTTCATTCCCTCTCAATAATAAAGCCGCTTCATATCCGCGTATATTTTACTACTACCGGGATGAATGGTAAATTTAGAATGATGAGAATCTTCTAAAATATCTTTACGAAGATCACAAATATTTGGCACGATAAGTCTACCAAATTTCCGAATGCCGCCACGAGAATCGATATTAAAATCTTTCAAACCTTCAATATCAATTTTATCCTTAATATTTTGGCCAAGAAGAGCTAATTCGGGATCTAGCCTTTGAGCTTCAAGAATGCGGTCTAAAAGAGAAGGATGAGCCTCAAGGCTACATAAAACAAATGATGAACATAAAGCGGATACGCGCTCTCGAATCTCGCAAGTGGATAAAATCTCGAGATCGTTCCATTCGGATATCATCATAGAAACAACAACTTGTTGTTTACGGTTAAGAGCATCGGCGACACGATTACCCTTACCGGGAGTATAAAGGATATCAAGATCATATGGTGCAAGAAATTCGAGCCAACGCAGTTGACGCAAATTAAGTTGCTTTTGAGAGAATAAATACTTCAAGGACTTATGATCGGTATAAAGAACAAATTTCTCTCCTAAAAGATAATGACGCCAAATCCGAAGAGCAAAAACAATAGCCGCGAGTTCTAAATCATGTGTGGCATATCTAGTCTCGGCCGGCTTTAATTGCCTTGAAGCATAAGCAATAACACGTTCTTTTTGCATAAGAACGGCACCCAAACCAAAGCGACTAGCATCGGTATAAACAACGAAATCTTGATTCCCCTCGGGAATAACAAGAATAGGAGCATTAGAGAGGAGTTCTTTTAATTTCTGAAAAGAAGTTTCACATTTGTTCGACCAAATGTATTTAACACCTTTCTTCGTTAAGCTAGTGAGAGGCACGGCAATCTTAGAAAAGTCTTTGATAAAACGGCGGTAATAACCCACCAATCCAAGAAAACTACGAATCTCCGTCACACTCTCCGGTCTCTTCCAATCTTGAATCGCTTCAATCTTTGAAGGATCCACGGAAATTCTGGATTCGGAAATAATATGACCTAGAAACTTCACACGAGATTGCCAAAAGTGGCATTTAGTAAACTTTTCTTTTAATTGATTACTCCTAAGAGTTTCCAATACAATCCGAAGATGCTTTTCATGCTCCTCCTCGGTTTTTGAATACACAAGAATATCATCAATAAAGATGAGAACAAATCGGTCGAGGAAGTCTTTGAAAACTCTATTCATAAGGTCAACGAAATAAGCCGGGGCATTTGTCAACCCAAATGGCATAACGAGCCATTCATAGAATCCATACCATGTACGGAACGATGTCAAATGAATACTATCCTCTGCAATACAAGGCTGATGAAAACCAGTAGCTAAGTCTAATTGTGAAAAGACTTTAGCACCACTAAGCTGATCGAATAGATCATCAATCCGAGGTAAAGGATATTTATTTTTGATAGTAAGATCATTAAGCTTGCGGTAGTCAACGCAAAGCCTAAGCGTACCATCGGATTTCTTCACAAAAATAGCTGAAGCTCCCCAAGGCGAGGAACTAGAGCGAATAAATTGCTTCATCTCCAATTCGGATAATTGTTTACGCATCTCTTCATTTTCTTTATTGGACATACGATAAGGAGGACGAGTAATAGGTTGAGCTCCAGGGATAAGATTAATTCTGAACTCAATTGCTCGCTTAGGTGGTAATCCTAAAACGGGCTCAAATATGTCGAAAAATTCACGAACAACGTGGATAAGAGAAATAATATCTTCCTCATCATCATTATCGTCATCATGTGGATTTAAAGAGTATAACGATGCAACCAAACTGGAATCCGAATCTTTAAGATTAATAGAAATCTGCTTTACAGATTGAGGATGTCGAAGATGAATAGTCCGCTCAGGACATAGGATATGAGCTTCATAACGGTTAAGCCAATCCATTCCCAAAATCATTCCAAAGCCTAAATAACGCATGACATGCAAATCGGCTCGGAAAGAAAAATCACCCAAAATAATATCGACATCATTACACATTAAACTGATTGTTGCGTATCCACCAACCGGATTCGCAATTCTTAAAGAAGTCATTAAAGCAACAATACTTAAAGAAAAAGTATCAACAAGTTCTTTTGATATAAAAGAATGGGATGCACCCATATCAAAGAGAACTCTAATAGGTTGATCATGAAATAAAATAATACCATCAAAATGGAATGAGAAATACCTTGGCCACAAGATGTGTTGCTAGGGGCTTGAGCAACATTTAACTTTCCCTCCTTCCTGCCCTGAAGCTTGGGGCATGAAGATATAACATGACCGGGAACTCTACAGTAGCGACAAGAGAGAGACTTTTGGCACTTGTCCGCGTAATGGTCCTTTGAAAAACAATTATAGCATTCCCCACGACCAAAGGAAGAAGTCTTTGCCACTGGGGTTTCTTGCTTCCCTTTCTTACTGGGATAAGGACCTTTGAATTTATTAGGCCTCTTCTTGTTGTTGGTTTGGAACCCACCACTTCAACATCATTTTCCCCATCCGCCTCTTCAAGACGAAGAGCGATATCAATGAGTTGGTCAAAAGAAACTTCTAATTTTAGAAGTAATGGCTTCTTGAGATTTTTGTTTAAGCCATAGACAAATCTTTGGTTCTTTTTCAATGGGGTGTTGATGTATTCAACCCCATATTTAGAGGGAGATTCAAAAGACGCGACATAATCTGCCACGGAAGATTCACCTTGAACAAGGTATATGAAACGCCGAGCCAATGTCACTTTCTCTGCTTCTGGCATGAATTTTAATTCGAAGCGTTCCTGGAATTGCTCCCAGGTGAGATCCGCTTCATTAATCTCAGAAATAAGAAGTTCGTACCAGTCCAATGCTCTTTCTTAGAGCATACTAGAAGCCACCTGAACTCGGTGAAGATCAATAAGGTTCATGCGAGAAAAGATTCGATCGTATGTCCTTAACCAAGCCTGGACTTCAATAATAGTTTCAGAACCTTTAAATGGCTTCCCACCTAAGTTGGTGTAATCGTTGCACAAGCGTGCAAATCTAGACTTAGGGTGAGTACGTTCCGGATTAGAACCAGCTGCTTGAGCATTCGTGACAAGGTCAAGAAGTTGCTGGGTAGTCATAAAAACTCCATCTTGGGGTGGAGCACTAGATGGTCCAGCTCTGGGATGACCAGGTCTAACCATTTCTCTTCCCTTAGAAAGAAAGAAAGAAGAAGAAAAAGGTTATTCACCAAATGAATATCAAGCACTCTTGATAAATAGACAAGGAATCATAAAGAAAACAGGATGAATCTGTACGAAGACTCGAATTAAATCCTAAAGCACGACTCCTAAGATGGTGAGGACGATGATCCTTGTTATAATATTCCATATTTTTCCAAAGTCTGGCTCTGATACCAAGCTGTGACACCCCACCTCTATACCCACGCTAGCCAAGGACACTACGGTCTAATGCTGTCAACTGGCACGGAGAATAAGGCTGTTGAGGAGCGACCATCTATATAATTGCTTTGTGCGAGTACCGATATGCCAGATAAGATGTAACTTGCATTTCTTTTCAAGAGGACATCCGACATACCGACACAAACTCAAAGCTACTACACAGTGGCTATTATGTCTTCGGAAACAAATATAGAAATAAACATAACACAAATCAGTCACAGATAATTCATATCACATAGGCGGAAATAGATATGAATATATATAACACATAAAAGTGTTCATCAGAGTAGTAGTCAAGAAGATCCATAATAATACAAAAGAATAGCAACACGTGCTATACAAAAGAATACAACTATGAGTCTATATCTCAAGTATATACAACAAAATAAACTACTAATCTAAGTAGTTAGCCAAAAGTCAAAGAAATCAATCCCAAGTGAGAAGTCAAGCTGAAGCATCTGAAACATCTCGGTCTGACCCGAGTATTATTTAATAAGAAAATAATAAACGGATCAGTATAGATATAAATATCAGATGAAACGATATAGAATAAGAGGTATGACTAAACGCATAATAATTGCAATGCCAAGTTGTGATAAATAAGTAATTGAAAATCAACAAGGGATTAATCAATATCACAAAAACCTTCTCAAGGATCAAAAGGAATGTCATACTCTTTATTTCGTTCACCAAACCATAAATATTGACGATTAGATCACTATCAATCACAAAAGTCAATGACGCAAAAATTCACCAATGCACAAATATTGATAAAACTTATCAATGAAAATCACGAAAATTGGAGAAGCACAAATTCTAGAAATCATCTCAAGAAATCCAAAAATCACAAAAGGGGGAAAGGCCTATCACAAACGGGAGCATAAAGCTCACCAACACGTGTATCACAAACGGAACGTTAATTCCATGGATCACAAATTGAGCCGAAGCTCCACAAACGGCCCGAAGACCATGGGTTGCTACGCCACCAATTTGAGTCGTAACTCCACAAAACGGGGTTTAGTCTCCCTCGCGGACAAAGAGACATCGCACATTGCTAGTCTAAATCACAAAAATGATCGTCAAGATCGTCAAGAAGTGTCAATTACAGTAAACTAGTAAATATATGAGCTTAGCTTCATGTCCCATAACCACTAGCTTAACTTAAATATTTACGAACAAATTGTAGATCTCCACTAGAAAATTGTCACAGGAGATTCAATCGAAAAAGTCCACGAATTAACCGACGAAGTAAACGCAAGCGTTTCATACCACTTGTTTTACTAAGTCGTTTAATTAGATTTCTCATACGAGTGAGGTAAAGGTTTGTATATACTAATAGATTGGAAATCGGTTTGAGAAAACAAGCTTTGTTATAAAATAGTGTTGAAATCATTTGAAGAAAGAGTTTTGATATTTACTACTAGTATAGAAAACCTTTATATTTTAAAGTGACAAATCATAGAAGTGATTGTATAAACAATCAATCATAAAAATTCACATTCGAAGACGTGAATAAAATTCAAAGAAACCGATAAAGAATCCATCGAAATAGATATTCAAAAATCCATAAAATCGACCGAGAAGCCCAAGATAGTTTGTCTCGAAGAATGGTCAACTCAGCTTCTCAACAAAGCGAGTTCCATTGAATGTTTTTCAGATAAGATCCCCTACGGAGGGGGGTCCAGGGGGCAGCGCCCCGTCCAAAACGGTACGACCTAGTGAAGGCCTAAGGGAGGATAGGATCGAGCAACCTCGATAATAAATGATAACAACAAATAGGATCATCACGAATCGATTTAAATTTGGAAACCACGCAAAATAGGCGAAATAAGCAAAACAGCAACAGGTCGGTCGGCCGGCTACAGAGCTCGGTCGACCGGACCCTATTCTGGAAAAATCCTCGAGAAGCAGGTCGGTCGACTGAGCTCTGTAGTTGGTCGACCAGACCTGAGACAGAGAAGTGCTATGCACTTTTAGTAGCAGGTCGGTCGACCGGCCCAGTGGTTCGGTCGGCCGAACCTGTACTCTTGCACTTCCTGCCCTATGTCAAAAGAGGTGCAAACTTCCTCAATTTGCATACAGTCGAGCAACGGCACTAAGGGTTTACGCCAATCGTCTACCGGCCATAGAAGCTCTTCGATTCATCACCAAAACATGGTCAAAACATCAAAGCTATGATTTTTAAAGAGTTGAACCCAAAACACCAAAAATTGGAATATTCACCAAATCAATCCAAACCAAAAGCAATTGCACACGAATAAGTGTTAGGAATTCATACCTAACAATCGAAGATAAATATAGACTAAGATGTGAGATAAAAATCTCACCTTTGAACCCAAACGATTGAAGAAGAAGCTTGAAAGCAAAGGAGAGTCAACCACTCTTCAAATCCAACTCAAGAAGCTTGATTCTAAGCTTTAAAAGAAGAACATTCCCAAAGTTAGGTTTAGGAATTTCTGAAATTGATAAGAGGATGAGTTGGAGAAGAAGAAGAGAAGCTTACCAATGGGTTCTTCTATTAGTTTGGAGCTAGAGTTTGATTTCTAAAAGAAAACTAGGGCTTGGAGTTTTAATTTCCTCTTCCACTCTCCATTAATATAAAAGCTTGAGTATAAGGAATGAGGAATGAAGTAATGAAGAGGAGAAGGGGTTGGAACTGAGTTAAGTGGTGTTAATGGGCTCAGCCCAAGCCAAAGCCCTAAGTGAAAAAGTAGCAAAATTCCACTAACTCCAAACATATCAAAGCTTATACTCAAAAAGATCGCAAACGGCATTTTGAACTCAATGGAAGTGGTCTCGAGTCTTAATTCGACCGTACGCAAAAAGTAGCTTTTCGGACTAAATTCCGAGTATCGATTAAATATTTTAATAAAATATTTAAATATAAAATTGACAAATATGCGGGTTGTTACAGGGAATTACCGCTTTAACTGGTCAATGCCTTGCAACAACAAGGAAACCATTATCGAAGCACAAGCCTGGATTCGATCGTGCGAAAGGATTTTCAAAGGACTAAAATTGGAAGATGATCAGATGCTAGCTTCCTGGCAACTCCAGGAAGAGGCTTTAGTATGGTAGGAAACTATCACATTAGATGAGCCGGTGGATGAGTTTACTTGGAATCGATTCAAGGAAGTGTTCGAGCAGCGATATATGCCATCTGCTGGTATCTATAGAATGTGCCAGGAGTTCACGAATTTGAAGCAGGGAAGTTTATCGTTTGAGGAATACTTGAACAAATTAAACGAATTATCTCGGTTTGGTCTAGAGTTGGTAAATACACCTTTAAAGAAGAATACACCGAATAACAAGGTAAAAGATGTTACTTGTTTCAATTGTTTGGAGAAAGGCCATTACTCGGATAGTTGCAAGAATCTCTGGAAACAAGGAATGAGAGAGCCATTTATGAAGCCAGAGAAGGAATCTAGGGAATGCTATTACTGCCATGAGCTGAGATAGAGGATCAAGGATTGCCCAGCACTGAAGCAATCTCAAGTAGAGAAGGTGTATGCAATCAAAGACGATCCTTCAACCTCAAAGGCTGATAAAGGAAAAGGAAGTTTAGAAGGTAACCTTCTCGTTTACGATAAAAAATTTCGAGTTTTGTTTGACACGGGAACTACATAAAGTTTATTCCTCAGCAAATCGTAAATAAGTTAAATCTTAAATCTGAGATCGTAACAGAATCTATTATTGTCTGTTTCATTGGGTTTTGATATGTTCTACAAATGATTAGTATTCCTTCGAACTAACCAATACCCCTGTATATTTCGTAGATCTGGATAACCCGAGTATTTCATGAAATATTGAATGAGTTTGTTCTCATATATATTGTTGACATTCTGATTTGGTAAGCCAAATGCAGAATAGATATTCAGTTTGATCTGAAAAGATATTTCTCTATCTTTCATCCGTTCTTTGTTATCTCCCTGGCAAATTTCGAGGACAAAATTTTCTTAAGGGGAAAATCTGTAACATTCTCGAATTTTAGCCAAGTTTATTTTGACAATTAATTTAATTTTGGAATTTAATTGTGAAATAATTTGTGAATTAACTAGAAAATTTCCAGAATAAATAAAAAGAATTGATTTTAAATAGAATTTTGGTTTGAAATTTAAGGATAAGTATTTTATAAAAATTGGATTTAAAAATAAATATATTAGAAATAAATTGGATTTAAAATTTTATTTTTAAGCTAATAAGAATTTGTTTCAAATTGTATTAAAAATGCATTTTGATTTAAAAAATGATGTTTTGAATATGAAATAATAGATTTTTAAAAGGCCAATTAAGAATAAAATTATATATTCATGTGTAATTAATTTGTAAAACCATCTTTTGCTTTAAAAAATTTATGAATGATTAATAGAGAAATGTATTTATTTATATAAGAAATATGATATAAAATTATATTCAGAATACTATTTGTGGTGTTTAAAATATAGTAAAAGTTTAAAAGTTGTTTAAAAGTTAAATTTTATAATTTACATATGTGTGATTATTTATTTAAAGTATAATTAGGTTTCTTAAAATCAATTCCTTGAAATTACAAATAATAGTTTGAGTATATATCTAACATTAAAAAAAATATGATTCATTAATTAATTTAAACAAAGGGGTAAACATAATTTTTATAATTTTTAACAAGTGTAAAACATAAAAATAAATAATTGTACAAGTGTAATTAAAATGGATGTTAACTCCATCTCGGCCATGACTCACCGATCTAGCACATCAAACAGTTAGCGACCCAGCGTTCTACCGACCTAAGGCACGAAGGGATGCCGACCTAGTATCTTAGCATGGAAGACTGACCTAACTGCATAAGGCTTAAGAGGGATACCGACCTAAGGGGCTTGAGAAGCATGCCAACTTAAGGCCTTAAAGAAAGTTCCGACCTAACGTCTTGAAATGATGCCGACTTAAGGTTCAAGAGAAATCTGCGACCTAGGAAAACTTCGCGACTAAAGGTGTGTGGCGACTTACGAGTTAAGGCCTGGACGACTTGAGAAGTGTCACGACTCAGGAGGCTGCGACCTAAAAAAGCTAAAAAACAGGATGACCTAGTGACTCAAGACAAAAAAGAGTGGAAGCAACTGCATTTAAGTCGTGACCGACCTACGACCTAGTATAAGTCGTTCACGACCTAAAACTACAGAGCTCAAAATAGATGCTGCCTCATTTATAAACCGTGAACCTCTTAACTCGCGAATGAGTCAAGACTTGTATCCAGATGAACAAAGAAAGACTCAGTGCCGCTTCACTCATGCCGCTGCCTGCTAACTCTTGGCCCTTAGGTCGTGCGCGACCTACAACTTTCCCTAAGTCGGTCACGACTTATAACTTGGGCAATAATTCCAGACCAGAATTCTCTATAAATACCGACCTACCTCAAACATGAAAGGGACTTTTTGGTCAATCATTTCAAGCGTCAATACTCTGCTGAATTCATGACTCATTCAACACTTCAAGTACTCCAAACACCAAGGACTCTACTACGATCTTCAAGAGAAAATCTACATCATTCGACATGAATTCAGAAGATTATTCTCCATCGAAGTTTGATCTACTGGTTTAAAGTGTCTTGTAATTGAAGATTGTTGTAAAGTTGTAATCAAATTCAGTAATAAAGAGAGTTAAAGTGGACGTAGGCTTCTCATAAGCCGAACGACTATAAAAACTGTTGTCTTTTCTGCTTTTTTCTGTGATTTCTTTACTTGTTCATTAGTTCCCGTGTGCACGGGTGGTGCTTTCGCTCAACTTCATTTTACACCGGGGTGTTAGCGTCTGATTTTTACGTTAACATTTTTTGTGCTTTCACTGAGAATTGAACTCAGGAAACTTCCACTATTGCTGCGCAAAGAATTGTTGAAAGAATTTCTTTTAAAACCAGAAGTTTGTTGGAAATAATGGCTCCTGGAAGAAAACGAAGTTCTATAAGATCCGATAATGTTTAAGAGAACACCGCTACCTCTCCTCCTTCAAGTCAAGCAGCTCCAACTGTTGGAGTTACACGGGCAGAACTGGACGCCGTAGTTTTGGGATTGAATCAGCAATTGAATGCTCAGAATGCACAGTTGGAAGCCCAGAATGCCCAAAATGCCCTGATCTTGAGTAAGCTGAATGATCTACTTGGGGCAAATCGTCAACCAGCTAATAATGATGGGAACCCTACTGCGGGAGTTCAGAATGTTGAAGGAAACATTTCTCAAAGAGCCGCAGATCATGCAGAAAGAACTCTTCTTCAAGCTGGAGGATCAGGGCCACAGCTGACTCTCCGTGAACGGTTGTCAAGGCAGAGTTCAGAAAGAGTGGCTGATGTGTGCCCTCCAGAGCCTCTAAATGACGAAGAGTATTTTTCGGGTATGGTTCGTCAAATCACGAAAGAAAGTATGCGAAGAGATGAGGACGAGAAAGAGTGGGGTTTTGCTCCAAGCAAAACTCCATTTACTGAAAAGATCTTGAAGGCGGAGTTCCCAAGGAAATTCGTTCCTCCTACTATCCCGGCTTACAAGGGGACGAGTGATCCTAACGAGTTTCTGTATAAGTACGACTGGCATATGACTGGTGCCAGGGCGTCGGATGAAATTAAGTGCCGATACTTCCCGGTTTATCTAGAAGGTGTAGCACTATTATGGTTTACAAAGCTGTCGGTCAGGTCCATCGATCAATTCTCCGATTTGACCAGGAAATTCAAGGAGCAATTTCGATTGTATGCTTCTAAAGCAAAGGACATAATGTCACTGTCAAGTCTAGATCAAAATCCGGGAGAGTCTATCATGTCGTTCTTGAATCGCTTTAACATAGCATTGGCTGAGGTGGATAATGCTGAGCCACGCATGGTCTTGACATACTTGATGAGGGCAATTGACAAGTCAAGCGAATATGGAAAATGGTTAAAAATGAAGGAACCAAACTCACTTGACAAATTCTACAAGAAAGCAGATGAGTTCATGCGCTTGGAAAGCCTTCAAACACCGGCTAAAGTGGTAACAGCAGAAGCCGGGAACAATGGTGTTCCTCCGAACAAGAAAGAACCTTACACTCAGAAAAGGGGAAACGATGGGGGAAAGAAACAAGGAGACTCTAAGAGAGGCCGTTCTTTCAATTTCACACCCTTGACCGATACCCCTGAAAACATCTTCTTCGCGACCAAAGATGATATCAATTATCCAGCGCCATCTAAAATGAGAGTTGCGATTAAGATGGAAAAAAGTGGAAGGTTTTGTCGGTTCCACAACCAACCCGGCCATGACACCAACGAATACCGTCGGTTGAAAGAGGTAATAGAACAGCTCTTGAAGGAAAACAAACTCCAGCAGTATGTGAAAAGGAACAGAAATGCCCCAGCTTCGTCAACTCAAGGACAACAAGTTCCCGCACACCGTCCTACCTCAAGTGAGAAGGTCGTGGAACATGAATCAGAAAGGCCTGTCATCAATATAATAACTGGAGGACCTCACCCAGCAGGCAAAAGCTGGGGCGAGATGGAAAGGTATGCCCGGGCCTTGAGGCATGTACCAGCTGAAGAGAATGTTTTTGTCTTAGAGAATGATGCGCCTTTAAAGCAACAAAAGACTTCCACAGATGATATTGTGTTCAGTGCCAGGGATTCTTTGGGTATCGAAGCTCCGACCATAGATGCTTTGGTCATATCCGCTGGTATTGGGCCGGCAACTGTGATAAGAGTTCTAGTCGATTGTGGAGCCTCATGCAACATCCTCTTCAAGAAGACCTTTGATCAAATGAAAATTCCAATGGCTGACGTTCAAGCTTCATCACTTAAGATTGCTGGGTTTGCTGGAGAACCCAAACAGCCAATTGGGACCATAGATTTGTTTGTAGAACTCGGGAAGGGACTGAGGAAGGTGGCTCGAAAGCAAACCTTTTTAATTATTGAAGAATTCTCTGCCTACAACGCCTTTTTGGGCCGACCAACTCTTGCTACATTCAAAGCTGTTCTTGCTCCATGGTGCTTGACTCTAAAATTCCCCATAGATAATGGAGTTGGTGTGGTTAAGGGAGACCAAGATGCAGGGCGAGAATGTTATTTTGCAGAATTGCGAGAATCCAAGAAGAGAGAGATGGGAAAAGGTGCGGCGGTTCCAGTCCGCATCAAAGAACCAACCTTGTAGCAATTACAGGGTGGTCCCTGCACTGGTGAATGTAGTGGGGCACGAAGAGAGATGGATCCAAGGAAAGCCAGTGTAGGGGAGAATAGAGTGCTACAAAGTGCAGAAAGCCCGTAGACCCAAAGGACCCAAACATAGTGCTTAATGTGGGTTCACAACTCAATCCGACGGTTCAGAATGTTTTGATTTCATTTTTGAAGGCTAATTTGGATGTATTCGCTTGGACTCATGCGGACATGTGTGGAATATCCCCAGAGATTGCAGTGCATACCCTGAACATTGATCCAAAATTTACACCTGTGAAACAGAAGAGAAGGACTCAGGGTCCTGAGAGAACGACAGCGTTAAAAGAAGAAGTGGATCGACTCATGGAGAACGGGTTCATTAGAGAATCTACTTATCCAAATTGGGTCTCAAATCCAGTGCTGGCTAAGAAAGCCAACGGAAAGTGGAGAGTGTGCATTGATTTTTCGGATTTGAACAAAGCCTGCCCCAAAGACTGTTTCCCGCTGCCCAGGATCGATCGGTTGGTGGATGGGACAGCAGGACATGAATTGTTATCTTTCATGGATGCATACTCCGGATATAACCAGATTATGATGCATGAGCCGGATCAAGAGGATACAAGCTTCATCACAGATGTTGGACTCTACTGCTACAAGGTCATGCCTTTCGGACTCAAGAATGCAGGGGAAACTTACCAAAGGCTTGTTAATGCCATGTTTAAACCACAGATTGGCAAGACAATGGAAGTCTATGTTGACGATATGCTAGTAAAGTCTAAGAAAGCATTGGACCACATGGATCATTTGGCAGAGATGTTTGCAGTACTCCGAAAGTATAGAATGAAGCTTAATCCCCTGAAATGTTCATTTGGAGTGGAGTCCGGAAAGTTTTTGGGTTTCATTGTGAGCGCTAGGGGCATTGAAGCCAATCCAGCTCAAATCACTGCCCTGAGAGAGGTCAAGGCTCCTAGAACGAAGAAAGAATTACAAAGTCTCAATGGAAAGGTTGTTGCTTTGAGTAGGTTCATTTCCAAAGCTACCGACAAATGCATTCCATTCTTTGATGCTCTGAAGAAAGGAAAGAAAAACTTTGAGTGGACTCCTGAATGTCAGAAAGCATTTGATGAGTTGATTCATCATATGAAAGTGCCTCCGATACTTTCAAAGCCTGACAGTGGTGAAGATCTCTTCATATATTTGGCAATTTCGTCTCATGCTCTTAGTGCAGTGTTGGTACGGGAAGATGCAAGGATTCAACGCCCAGTCTATTATATCAGCAAAAGGTTCACTGGGGCAGAGATGAACTATTCAAGATTAGAAAAGCTCGCCTATTGTTTGTTGATCGCATCAAGAAAATTGAGGCCTTATTTCCAAGCTCCTCCCATCAAAGTCCTCACTGATCAGCCTCTAAAGCAAGTCCTATTCCGTCCTGAGACTTCGGGCCGCCTTTTGAAATGGAATATCGAACTCAGCCAGTATGACATCACTTATCATCCTCGGAAAGCAATCAATGGACAAGCTTTAGCAGATTTCATCGCAGAATGTACGGATAAGGGTGATGGTGAGGAAGAAGTCATTGATAGCATCCCAATCCAATGGAAATTGTATGTCGATGGCGCAAGGAATGATTACTATTCCGGAGCAGGGGTTGTCCTTGAAACCCCAGAAGGTCGATCACTATGTTATGCACTGAGACTAGAATTCCCTGCGACAAATAAGGAAGCTGAATACGAAGCTCTCATCGCTGGTTTAAGGATAGCTAAAGAACTAAACATCAAGGCATTGCATATCTTCAGTGATTCTCAACTCATTGTTTGTCAAGTCAAGAAGGAATTTCAAGCTAAAGGAGGAAATTTACCATCCTATTTGTCAAAGGCCTGGGAGCTCCTTCAAGATTTTGACTGTTATTCAATAAACCATATTCCCCGAGAAGAAAATATGAAGGCAGATTCTCTCGCAAAGTATTCGAGTACTGGTGAAGCTCAACTGTTGGGGTTAGTTCCCGTTGAAGTCTTGTTAGCTCCAAGCACGGATGAAATGGATGTTGATTGGATTATGAACATATCCAAAGAGCAAGGATCATGGATGACTCCGATACTTGAATATCTACTCAATGGTACTCTGCCAGAAAATTCAAAAGAGAGACAAAAGCTGATGAGGAAAGCCTCCAGATATGTAGTTCAAGATGGTCGTTTGTACAGACGAGGATTTTCAATGCCATTACTCCGGTGTGTGACAAAGGAAGAAGCTAAGACGATTCTAACTGAAGTACACGGAGGGGAACGTGGGGATCATACAGGTGGTCAAACTTTAGCAAAGAAAATCCTCCGTTATGGATACTTTTGGCCAGAAATTAATCAGGATGCTGCTGACTATTCCCGAAAGTGTGATAAATGCAGAGATTCGCTAAAATTCCTAGAGCACCTTCCACTGAGCTAACACAAATGGTCAGTCCATGGCCGTTTGCCATCTGGGGAATAGATCTCATTAGGACTTTGCCGACTGCCAAATTAGGGATTAAATATGCTATCGTTGCTGTTGATTATTTTACTAAATGGGCTGAGGCCGAACCCTTGGCCACTATTACCTCTAAGAAAATGATAATTTTTGTGACTAAGAATATCATTTGCAGGTACGGTGTGCCTCAGAAGATAATCACAGACAATGGTACTCAGTTTGAAAGTGAGGAGTTCCAAGATTTTTGCAAACGATTCAAGATCCGAAAGAGCTTCTCAGCGGTGGCTCATCCGCAGGCAAACGGGCAAGTGGAAGCAATAAACAAAATCATCAAATCAACCATCAAAAAGCAGCTGGAAAAAGAAAAAGGTGGTTGGGTCGACAAGTTACCGCTTGCACTATGGGCATACAGAACCACCCACAAAACTGCGACTGGGCATACTCCATTTTCATTGGCATACGGATCAGAAGCAATGATTCCGGTGGAAACTGAAGTCCCATCACACAGAAGGATCCATTTTGACCAAAGTGAGAACGAAAAATTGCAACTGGAAGCACTTGACCTTCTTGATGAAAGAAGAGAAGAGGCAAGGCTTAGAATTGCAGCTCACCAGCAAAGAATAGCCAGGAACTTCAATTCCAAAGTTCGTCAGCGCAACTTTGAAGTCGGGGACCTAGTTCTGAAAAGAATCATGACAGCTACAGGTGTGTTTGGGCCAAGCTGGGAAGGGCCATATGTTATAGGCACGAAGCTTCTTGACGGCACATTCAAACTCACAACTGTCGAAGGAGAACCAATCCCAAGATCTTGGAACAGCAATCATTTGCGTCCTTATTTTACTTGAAAGCTTTGCTGAAATGTTGTAAAAGAATTGCAAATATATGATTCTTGTATTGAAAGCAATTGTAAAGCAAGTAAATAATGAAAAGCTATAAAGTGGATGTGGGCCCAGTTTTTGGCCGAACCACTATAAATCTTGTGTTCCCTACTATTATAAACTGCTTTGTTTTATTTCGACATATAAAATACATTAATTGTGTCATTAAAATGTCGATTTAATAATGCAGGTCATAAAAGAAAAGCTTACCCATCACAAGACCAAGCAATCCCCGACATCACTCAGCAAACAAACACTAAACCATTCAAAATTTCCATACTCAAATCCTACAAAAGAAGTGCTTCAAACAAAAGTTGGCAATGTGGATGGAAGTGGGCCATTTCAAACTAACTGCAAATGTTTGAACAAACAAACAGCCAGTTAAATAAACTGTGTCTACCACCACTAACTCACTCAACTATGAAGTATATTTCTTTGGATAAGGGAAATTATTGGCAACTAGAAAGTGAAAACACTTGCAAAAGACAACGGGGGTCGCCGACGTGAATCGATGGCAAAGAGACATGGGCGAGAAAGCATCAATCAGCAAAAGACCTCTTCAGAGGCACAAGCCCTCTTCGGAGGCACAACTCTTCGGAGGATAAAGACCTCGAGCGGGCCTAGCTAGAAAAAGAGAGATCTTTCTCGTTACAAAATTGCGGAATGATCGGTCGATACACTCCCGTGAATCCGTCCAACCGAGAGAAAGAAACTCCAAACTTCCAGGCAAAAGCCCTACTCAGAGGCACACGTTTCACCGAGATTGAAATAAAACTTCCAGGTGTTGAAACGTGAAAAGCCCTCTTCGGAGGCCCATTTCACCACAGTTGAAATGCTAAAAGACCTCGAGTGGGCCAACTAGAAAAAGAGAGCTCTTTCTCGATACAAAGTTGTGGAATGATCGGTCGATACACTCCCGTGAATCCGTCCAACCGAGAGAAAGAAACTCCAAACTTCCAGGCAGTAACCCATCTCAGAGGCACACATTTCATCATCGGTCGATACACTCCCGTAAAATGAAATGTGAAAAGCCCTCTTCGGAGACCCGCTTCCCAGCGAACAGGGAAAAATAAAAGCCTCTCCCAAGGGGCAGAAACCAAAAAGACCTCTTCCCAGTGGCACAACAAAACAAAAAGACCTCTTCCCAGAGGCAGAAACAGAAAGACCTCTTCCCAGAGGCAGAAATGAAAAGACCTCCTCCCGGAGGCACAATCGAACAGAAAGACCTCTTTGGAGGCACACGTTTCACCAAGATTGAAATAAAACTTCCAGGTGTTGAAACGTGAAAAAGCCCTCCTCAAAGGTGCAACTTTTCAAAGAAGCAAAAATCAAAAAGCCCTTTACTGTGGCGTAAAAAAAAAAAAAAGAGCCATTTTCAAAGGCACACTTTAACTCTCAAAGGAAGAATGATCCACCTATTCTGGAAAATACTCTTCCTCAAAATAAGTTAAAGTACCCTTCGGATGCCCGCTTTACCACAGAGAAGAATTCACTTGGTAAAATGTGTATATGCACAAAAGAAAAAGTGATATCTTTGAAGGATGAAGCGTAAAAACTTATACGGAAGGAGTTGTACTTTATTTTTAACAAGATAATATTCCTCCAAGTATGGAATAGTTATTCTCCAGAAAATAAAAGTACAAGTCCCCTCAAAATATAAAATGTTGCAACGAGCTTATGGTATAGGGGCAACATGGTACAACTACATTGGTAAAATTACGCTCGAACAATATACCACAAGCTCACTGCAATATCGTGTAAACAAACTTGTACAAAAATCAATAATAAATGCATTCTCAGATACAGACAGAAGTTTGTACAAAGAAAAAGAATCATTTTATTCAACACTGTTAAAATTTTGTACAGGTACAGGTTTCAAAGTAAAAGGTAAAAGAAAAGCGGGGGCCGGTACCCGCACAATCTCCGGTCAGTACATGCAAAAAGCAAAAAGCAATATGAAATCCACAGAACCAGAGCCATCATTTCTTCTTCCGTCCACCTTTTGAGCCTGCACATGGCCGGATAACCAACTTCTTAGGCCGGCTTGTAAGAGTAGGGGATGAAGGAGAAAGGGGCTCAGTCGGACTTTCTTCCGTTTTTTCTTCGCCAGTTGAAAATCCCTTCTTCTTCTTGGAGACTCCATGCTTTCCTCTCTTCTTGGAGGAAGACCCACTCCCAGGAGAAAGAAGTTTAGCTAATGGTTCATCATCGGAACCAGTTGCTTCTGGAGTCTTCTCACTCCCTTTAGTTTCTTCTCCCTTGTGTTCTTGTGAAGCAATGGGATCGTCCAAGTCTTGGAGAGCTTCTATTTGCTCCTCTTGTGATCCTGGTTGCGAGGCAGAAGGAGGAGTCACCTGAATAGATGGAGGAGGAATAATTGGAGGAGGGGAAGTTTGAACAATGCTGGACGTTTTCTCTATAGAAGGAAAAAGTTCAAGTCAGTAAAAAGAGGAGATAAAGGTTCGCTGAGGTTCAAGAAGTAATCAAGAAGCTCATCAAGCTCGTAAGAAACAGATGAGCAGTCTACTTGGGCAACATTAACAGTAGAGTTACCTGCAAAGGTCGGTTTCCTGACATCAACCTCGTAAGCCTGTGCCTCGGCACTCTCGTCGCCTTCATCTCCACCTTGTATGCTTGTGATCTCGGTGGTAACTTTAGTAGGAGATGGAGAATGAGAACTGGAGCCGATAATGTCAATTTCGGCCGAAGGAGAAGGCCGAATTGGAGCAGTTGAGATAGTTTTTCCCGAATGTTCTCCTACCGCCGTTTTGGCCCTTAATTTTGCAAGTTGTTCTCTCCCCCTGGCGAGAGCGGCGCGAGCATCATCATCAAGGTAATGCTCCTCAAGAGCTGATTCGGCATAGCCAGTGCCTTTACCGCCAAGCATATCAAGTGCAGCCTCCCAAACTTCAGCCTGAGTAATTTCATACTTGGGGCCTAGAAAGGCGAGGCTACCGCGCCCCAAGACGCTATGCAGGTAGAAGTCAAATAATGTTGAGCTGATATTGGTCTTCATTGCCTCATGAGATTCTTCGGCTGCAATTTTGCCAGCAACGGCCTCATCACGCTCTCTTTCAGCTTTGGAAAGTTGAAGCTTAAGCATTTGAATTTCCGCCTCCTGGGAGCTGACTTTCTCCTGTAGACCTATAACCTCAGCATGATACATTTCTGCTGTTTTCTGCTCAGCTTCAAGTTGTGCCTCGGCATGTCGCTGAGCTGCATGAGCATCGCGAACTTGCTTTTGAAATACTTCTTCTTTTTGAGTATATGTGGTAGAAGAAGTAGCAAGCTCTTGTTTAAGTTCCTCAACTTTCGCTTCAAGCTCTTCATTGTAAGTAGCGATGCTCCTCATTTCAGTATCATGTTGCTCAAGAACCTTCTGCCATTCGGCTTTATCATTCTCCACGGTAAGCATGGCCTCTATATTTACACGGTTGACCCTTTGGAGCTCGTCAACAAGCTTTTGCCAGTTCGACATCCTTTCAATATCAAGCCTGACGGCATCAAGATTTCGCAGCATGGCAGGCTTGTCAATAGGGATCAAATCAAGGTCGAACCGCACTCCCTTCAGGCACCACTGTGGAAACCGGCTTTGCAAATTGGCTGGGCCCGGTCCAACTTGAAATTTAGGCCTGCTGATTATTGTTTGAATGTCTGTTTTCCCAAGAGCGGGAGAGCCGGAAGGAATGTCTAGCGAGACGGGGGCAGTAACCTTTTCAGGAGTTGTACAGGTATGCTTCTCACCATGTCGGGCTCGCTTGCTTGAGTCCTCAACCATATGACTTTTTCCTCGGTCATCATGGGATTTTCTCTTGTGGGAATCGTCGCCTCTCTATGAAGAATCATGGCGCTCCTCCCTCTCTCTTCTTTCATAACGCTCCTCTTAAGCCCTCTTCTCTTGAGCCTTTCGGGCGGCTCTTTCTTCATCGGATTCTCTGTAAGAGGGGAGGTAGCACCTATAATCATATTGGCTACGCCTCCCATAGCGCTGGAAGTCATCATAGTAGGATCCGCTGCGTCCCATTGGAGGATCTGAAATAAAAAGTGATAAGTTTTAGAATTCTTCAAAGTACAAAGAGTCGGAACCATAAAAGTGCCGAAAGATTCTAAGTGTGTGTAATGTGCAAACTACGCGCATCAAACTACGAACCACTCTTAAATTGTGGAGTAGTTGTGGGTGTAGAAGTTAGCATCAACTCTTGAGTTGACGGAGTCTGTTGTAGAATAGAAGTCGCCTCGACTACTGAAGAAGAAACCCCGATAGTGATAGGATCATCTTTAAAGATCTCTTGTTAGGTGGCAAAGAGGTCGCTCAGTCCTTCGAAAGTGTCGTCTCTGCTCTGCTTGACAGGGCTGGTTTTCTCAGCTTCTTCGTCACCAGACTTCTTTGGATGCGGAGGAGATTCCCGAGGCTCTTCTACTTCAGTGACCGGGGCAAGTTTGCCAGATGACCCAGCGACATCAACAGAAGTGGAGCACTTCACTAGAGAAGCCTCAAAGCAGGTTCTTTTGGTATGGATGTGTCAGTAGAAACTGGGGCATCCGACGCTCTAGCCGGAGAGTCGGGGACCTCTTGGGGGTGTGTAGAGAGAGAGGTATGCAAAAGCCTGTATTGATGCAAAAATTCATCCCTCAACAAGAATTTTACACTTCTCTCTTCCGCGGCCACGGCACTCAGTCTCTCAAAAACTTGCTTATGGATTGGGTCTCTAGAAGGGAGAGGAAGCGCTGAAAAGAGCAAAGAATGAGATTAGCAATTGATAATTCGGATCTTGGAAAAGTTTGGAAATGGAGAAAATAGAAACAGGTAATCTTACTTCCTACTCTCCAGATGGCATAAAACTCTGGGGGGCAGCGAGCAAAGAAAAACTGGTTCAAAAATCCATGAACGCTTTCTGTGAGATCAGAAATAAGATTGCGATTTCTAGCACTTCTCACGATGATGAGGGAAGGATGGTCTTTACTCTTTGCAAACGATCATAAGTAGCGAATTTCTTCAAAACTCGGCAAGCGATCAAGAGTTCTCCTGAACAAAACACACAACCCCATCAAGATGGCATAGCCATTAGGATGAAGTTGAAATGGAGAGATTGTCAACCGAAGGAGAAGGGTTCGGAGGAAGTCGTTGAAAGGAGGAATCGCCCCGCTTAAGGACATTTGACGATTGACTGCAACAAAACCATGAGGACTATCGGCAGTATCATTTGGTCCGGGTAGTAGAGCATCATTTTCAGCAAAGCCAAACTGAGTGCGTAGCTGAATGAACGCTCTCGGAGTTAAGATAGTCGGAGTTCTCTCTGGAGGATTCTCTACGGGAATAGCTATCGGAAAGGTCTCTTCATCTTGTGCTACCTCTACTTCTTCTTGATGTGAGGCCATTCTACACAAGCAACTGGATATTCAAATTTGAAGGTGCACGTTCCCTAAAAGTGTGAAGTGTTGTGCAAAACTAATAAAAATAAACAAGTAAATATAACTAGAGTTAAGTTCGTCGACAATTGATCGACATCAAATTTCGGGACTTGTTAATTTAAAGTTCAAGCACAGTGTTAATGCAAACAGAAAATTTTAATTGACTATTCCAATGTTGCCTTGATACTTTGCCTGAATTCGTTCTTTTAAAGCACTTCGTTCACACAATCTATTCAAGTTGATTAATTTTTATTAACTAATCTGTCATTTGATGTGGGCAGTCAGTGGTAGTATATTCGTCCCAATTTTCTGTAAATGTCGCATTAGACAGGTTATTAGCTTGCAAGAGTGATCTATGGAAAAAAATGCAATAAAGTTTAACAAGTTAAAGTCCAAACAATTCAATATTCAGACAGTTTATTTCAGCAGATCAAGTTAAAGTTCAAGGTTCAAGCAAAATTGTAAACTGCAACTTAAGTGTTGACTCGGCGACGACTTAAGTATTGACCCGGCGACGACATAAGTGATAACTCGGCGACGACTTAAGTATTGACCCGGCGACGACTTAAGTGCTAGCTCGGCCATGACTTAAGGGTTAGGTCGGCAAGTTTCCCCAAGAGCTAGATCGGCAGCGACTCAAGGTTTAGGTCGGCCAAAAGATAAATCGCCCAAAATTGCTGGGTCACGTCCAGGCCGATGTCTCACTCCACCTAACCCGTTAACCCTATAGCTGTTCCATCAACAAAAAACCTTCATCTCGTTCATACTACCGGATCATCCCATAAGCTGGTTCAAAACCACCACGAATCCAACGCCTTACAATCTCAACGCAATTCAAAATTGGCTACGCCTAAAGCAGTAACCCATCGGCATCATTTCATCGATAGCCTAAAGCCAGATCAAACTAACTAAGGATCATCAACTATAGGTGGAATAGGATTCGTGATGAAGTGTTGTACAGAAGACGGTTTAAATTTGAGGGGCAGAATTCATGAATCGACGGTAATCTAGGATCGAGGAGGGAGCAAGCTGACTTACTCGATGAATGGCAAAGGTTATCAGTGATCGACTGGAGTAAAATCGCCTTTGGGAGCTCTGAAGGATTTTAATGGCAGAATTGAGCAAGGGAGTAAGTAATGAAAAAGAAGGAGATGGATGTTTTATACCTTACAGTAGGGATAACTGAAGCGGAAGATATAACTGTTGGGTCGCGTACGACCAACCGACCTAGTGGTGGACGAGTTAAAGGATATCGAAGCACACGACCTAACCATTAGGCATGCACTTCGAGGGGCAAATGTTAACTCCATCTCGGCCATGACTCGCAGATCTAGCACATCAAACAGTTAGCGACCCAGCATTCTACCGACCTAAGGCACGAAGGGATGCCGACCTAGTATCTTAGCATGGAAGACCGACCTAACTGCATAAGGCTTAAGAGGGATACCGACCTAAGGGGCTTGAGAAGCATGCCGACTTAAGGCCTTAAAGAAAGTTCCGACCTAACGTCTTTAAATGATGCCGACTTAAGGTTCAAGAGAAATCTGCGACCTAGGAAAACTTCGCGACTTAAGGTGTGTGGCGACTTACGAGTTAAGGCCTGGACGACTTGAGAAGTGTCACGACTCAGGAGGCTGCGACCTAAAAAAGCTAAAAAACAGGATGGCCTAGTGACTCAAGACAAAAAAGAGTGGAAGCAACTGCATTTAAGTCGTGACCGACCTACGACCTAGTATAAGTCGTTCACGACCTAAAACTACAGAGCCCAAAATAGATGCTGCCTCATTTATAAACCGTGAACCTCTTAACTCGCGAACGAGTCAAGACTTGTATCCAGATGAACAAAGAAAGACTCAGTGCCGCTTCACTCATGCCGCTGCCTGCTAACTCTTGGCCCTTAGGTCGTGCGCGACCTACAACTTTCCCTAAGTCGGTCACGACTTATAACTTGGGCAATAATTCCAGACCAGAATTCTCTATAAATACCGACCTACCTCAAATATGAAGGGGACTTTTTGGTCAATCATTTCAAGCGTCAATACTTTGCTGAATTCACGACTCATTCAACACTTCAAGTACTCCAAACACCAAGGACTCTACTACGATCTTCAAGAGAAAATCTACATCATTCGACATGAATTCAGAAGATTATTCTCCATCAAAGTTTGATCTACTGGTTTAAAGTGTGTTGTAATTGAAGATTGTTGTAAAGTTGTAATCAAATTCAGTAATAAAGAGAGTTAAAGTGGACGTAGGCTTCTCATAAGCCGAACCACTATAAAAACTGTTGTCTTTTCTGCTTTTTTCTATGATTTCTTTACTTGTTCATTAGTTCCCGTGTTCACGGGTGGTGCTTTCGCTCAACTTCATTTTACACCGGGGTGTTAGCGTCTGATTTTTACGTTAACAATGGACAAGTGGCAAGACAAATTCTTTTCTTTTAAATTAAAAGTATAAAAAACATGCATAGGGAAAAAAACAATAGCCAGGCTATTCTTTTCTCAAGCCTGAGAAACAAAAGAGAAATAAAATCAAAAAAGTTCAAATCATTTTAAAACTAAAGCTACTCTCGGATTTCCAAATCTAAAAAACATGCACGGACAATCTGTTCACAAATTAATAACAAAAGCCTGGAAATTTAACCTGTAACCAAATTTTCAATAGCCTGGAAAATATCAAGGCAAATCATCAAGCAAATAAGCCTGTAATCAAGCATTCTAGCAACCAAAACATGAAAGTATCAACTATTCCTCAAACCTGGAAAAAGAAAAAAAAAATCAAAGCAACTAAGTCTGGGATCAAACCAACAGACCTGGAAAAGAAAAATCAACAAATCTTTAACCTAGGAACCAGATCGTAAAACAAGTCAACAATAATCAATTTCCAGTTTTTTTTTGTTCAAAATCCTTCTTTGTTCTTCCCACATAGGTGAGCAAAATTCCCATTTTAAAAAGCTTGAATCTCTTTCCATGTGACAAATAGGTGAAGGTGCGTGTTACGATATGCCTGAATGTTTGTATTGGTGTGAAAATGTGGATGTGCATATTGATATACAAGGACATTCATCCCTGTTTGCAAATTCTTGTTTTCCAGAAACCTATCTAAAAAGAAGAAGAAAAATCCTAAAACACTGCTTCTAATTGTTGATTAGATTTGGATGTTAGAAGAAAATGTGTTTGAAATCACCAAAACTTAATTTTCAAATAATATTTCCATGAAAATATGAAGGGTTGTTGTGTGGAAAGTTAAAAAAACAGTGCAAATTCATATTTATCCAATTTTCAACTTGCATGGATTCAAGTTTCATTAAAATCATCTAAATACATTTCAAAAATAATGATTTTTAAAACAAAAATCAGAATTTTTAGTTTCGAATTAGGGTGGCATTTGCGAGATGAACGGAAAATAGTTTTGGGGAAGATTCTGGTTATCGGGGAATGATTGGGTGTCGGGGTTGTTTCTAGTGGTGCTTGGGTGATCGTTGAACTCGAGAAAAATACGAGATGATTTTATATTTCATTGTGGTTAGTGATTGAAGTTGATCTAGGGTTTAAGGGGTTTCGAAACTAAGGTCTGATGTTTGGGTCGTTCATCATCCTCAGAGTGTCGAGTCAGATGTGGCGTGGAGGAGAGATGTCAGAGCCGTGGATGAAGATACCAGCGAAGTTTTGGTGGTTTTGGTGGCCGGAATTGCCTCGTCGAGGCAGTTTCAGATGAGAATGGGTTTCCAGTTTTTCGACTGGAAGCTCGATTTTGGTTTTGATGATCGATCAAGGTTGCTGAGTGGTGCAATGGTTTGGGGACGTTGTAGTCGACTTAGCGATGGGGGTCGATTGTGCTGGAGGGTCGTCAGCGGCCTGTGCATGTGCACCGGAGGGACTGTGCACAAGAGTTTGACTGGGAACAAAGAAGCTTTGCACGAGTAGATGCTCGAGTGAGAAGGAGGTTATCTCGGGTTGGAACCCAAGTTCGTGTGTGTAGCCTTCTCTGTTTTGTTTTTAATTTTAAAATTTAAACTTTAAACTAAAAAAAGGGAAGATGAAGAAGAACACGAGTTGGCACTCGAGTTAGGAACGGGTTAAACCCGAGGTAAACATGAAATGTTTAAAAAGCTTTTGAAAGCTTGTTTTAAATTTAAATTTAAAAAAATTGGTTTAAACTATTTTTATTAAAAGTTTTATGCTTTGATAAATAAAATTTGAGGAATGTTAAGTATTTTAAAAAAAAAATTCTTGAAAAAAAGTAATTAAGTATAAATTGAGATGAAATGCTTTTAAACATGTGTAAATTAAAGTTAAATAATTAATGTAACTATTTTATCTAGAAAATTAATTAAGGTTTTAATGATTTATTTATTTTAAGTACAATTAACTAATTTATTTAATAAATATAAGGTTTATTAGTTTATAAAGGTTTAGTTAATTAATTGTTAATTAAGAATTAATTTAATTAAGTAAATAAGATTAGTAATTGATAATTAGAGGTTGATTGGTTAGATAATTAAATATTAATTAATCGGTGATTAGTGATTAATTTATTTAGTGATTAGTGATCAACTAATTAATAATTAATAATTAATTAATCAAGTGATTAAGGTTAATAAATTATTGTAATTAAAGTAATTAATTAAAAAAGTAATTAAGGGGTAATTAATTTCTTATAATTAATTACTTAATAAAAGTAATTAAGGGTAATAATTAAATGATTTATGATTAATTAATCAAGTGATTAAGGGTAATCACTTATTAATTGAGGGTAATTAATTAAATTTTAATTAATTAATGTTAATTAACCTAGATTTGTGATTAATCTGGTTTCAATTAATCAAATGATCAATTAATCTTCCTTATGGATGGCTATGTTCTATTAAATGCTGTGAATTGTTTGATACCTCTATTGTTTGATGCTTTGTGATGTGTATTGTTTTAATTCAAGCTGTGATGAATGTAATTTATTTTATCTGTGATAAATGTATATTATTTATCCATGATGTTGTGTAAATAGATAAGCGTTATAGGATTATACCGCTTATTGTTATTGATATGCTTGAATCTGTGATGATCAATGATGTTGCACTATTGGGTAAAACCCCTGGACTACACCATACATACACAAATATGGATTGCACGAGGAAATTAGTTAAGTCACAGATTTTTGAAATGATTTTTAAGTTGAATTTTGAACCCAAAAGATTTTCAAAATGGATTTGGATGATGTTAATGAAACTTGAATCCATGCAAGTTGAAAATTGGATAAATTTGAATTTGCACTGTTTTTTTACTTTCCAGACAACAACCCTTCATATTTCATGGAATTATATTTTTAAAATTAAGTTTTGGTGGTTTCAAACAGATTTTCTTTTGACATCCAAATAAAATCAACAATTAGAAGCAGTGTTTTAGGATTTTTTTTTCTTTTTAGACAGGTTTCTGGAAAACTTGAATTTGCAAACAAGGATGAATGTCCCTGTATATCAATATGCACAACCACATTTTCACACCAATACAAACATTCAGGCATATCATAACACATACCTTCACCTATTTGTCACATGCAAAGAGATTCAAGCCTTTTAAAATGGGAGTTTTGCTCACCTATGTGGGAAGAACAGAGAAGGATTTTGAACAAAAAAATCTGGAAATTAATTAAACTTGACTTGTTTTCTGATCTGTTTCCCAGGTTGAAGATTTGTTGATTTTTCTTTTCCAGGTCTGTTAGTATGATCCCAGACTTAGTTGCTTTGAGTCCTTTTTTTTCTTTCCCAAGTTTGAAGAATAGTTGATACGTTCGGGTTTGGGTTATGGAATGCTTGATTACAGGCTTATTTGCTAGATATTTTCTAGGCTTTTGAAAATTTGGTTACAGGTTAAATTTCCAGGCTTTTGTTTTGAATTTGTAACCTGATTGTACTTGCATGTTTTTAGATTTGGAAATTTGAGAGTAGCTTTAGTATTAAAATAATTTGAACTTGTTTGATTTCGTTTCTCTTTTGTTTCTCAGGCTTGAGAAAAGAATGTCCTGGTCATTATTTTTTTCCCTATGCACGTTTTTTATAAATTTAATTTAAAAGAAAAGAATTTTTCTTGCCACTTGTCCATTTTAATTACACTTGTACACTTACTTATTTTCATGTTTTACACTTGTTAAAAATTGTAAAAATTATGTTTACCCCTTTGTTTAAATTAATTAGTGAATCATATTTTTATTTTTATGATACATATATGCTCAAACTATTATTTATACTTTCAAGGAATTGATTTAAGAATGTAATATACTTTAAACAAATAATCTCACATATGTAAATTATAAAATTTAACTTTTAAACAACTTTTAAACTTTTACTATATTTTAAACACTGCAAATAATATTTTGAATATAATTTTATATCATATTTCTTATTTAAATAAATACATTTCTTTATTCATCATTCATAAAATCTTTTAAAGCCGAAGATGGTTTTACAAATTAATTACACATCAATAAATAATTTTATTCTTAATTGGCCTTTGAAAAATCTATTATTTCAAATTCAAAACATCATTTTTTAAATCAAAATGCATATTTAATACAATTTGAAACAAATTCTTATTAGCTTAAAAATAAAATTTTAAATCCAATTTATTTCCAATATATTTACTTTTAAATCCAATTTTATTTATAAAATACTTATCCTTAAATTTCAAACAAAAATTTTATTTAAAATCTAAATTTTTTACTTATTTTGGAAATTTTCTAATTCATTCACAAATAATTTCACAATTAATTCCAAAATTAAATTAATTGTCAAATTAAACTTGGCTAAAATTCGGGAATGTTACATAGACCGATGATTACGTCGCCGTTCCAGCGGAATCCATAGAAAATTGTATGCATTTGCACCCCTCGATTACACCATGGAACCGCCATAGATTGCTGCTACACCCAGGGTTATGTTGCCATCACGGAAAAAAATCATGTAACTGTAGGCATCAGCGCCCTCGAATTTCGCTGCTAAATGAAACTTCACCGCATAGGTCGCAAACTATATCAGTCGAGTCCCAATGTAGCCAATAGGCACTCATTGCCACCCGACTTTCGCTATGTCTGCATAGACCGCAATCTACTGATGTTATGTCTCTCTTCCAACGAAATCAAACCTAGACTTTAGGCAATCGCTTCCCTTCGACTTACGCTATGGAAATGCAGTAGATCGCATTTACAAAGAGTTACACTGCCGTCACAGCACAACCCCAATGTCTCTATAGGTATCAGCGCTCTCGACTTTCGCTACACCAGTCACAATCCACAAGAACTACAGTTTAGTCTGGACATCCTCTGGGATCAAAATTTAGAACCCCCCTTAGGGCTCAAGGCAGAACCACTCAGTGGATCTCCTACGATAAGTTTCAAAGCTAAATGGGAGCGCCTTTTTCTCCGCAGCATTCTCAAAACATTTCATACTATACACATATAGCATCTTTTAAATCATACTCTTTATACATATCACATATAAACTTCAAAATTGATATCTCAAAATCCATAATTATCAAACTTGGCTTTCCAAATTTCCAAAATTGATTTTTTTCAAAAATCAAAAGCCTTCCAAAATCCATGAGTTCCAAAAACCTTTTTAGTTCCATTTTCATAAAATCATTCATATATATATATATATATATATATATATATATATATATATATAAGTTTATTCTTTCGACTTGAATAATTTCTGGATCTATTCATGCTATATAGATTCCACTTTATTTTTTTCAAATCTCCAATGATCTTTTCCTCTGGTTATAGATCAAACAAGGGAAGTTTACCATATATAACAAATATGTATATAACTTTATTTATGCCAAATCAATATTCCAGTTCGATTTCTTTACAAAGTTATTTGCCACATTTCTTACTCTTTATAAAGTGAGTTTTCAATTATAATGCTATCCAACATTCGTTGTCAATCGTCACAGGTTTCTCAAAATATACCCTTTTACTTCGAAAATTATTTTTGCTTCAATACCCAATTTCACTTCCACTTCACAATTTATTTATTTTTTCAATTTCTATTTGGGTTACCACTTCAATTCTTACCTCGATTTTTATTAAATATAAACTGTTTCCACTCTGATCTATTTGAATTTAGAAAATAGCTTGAAAAATAAAAAAAATAGTTAAATGATTGTAGGATAATTAAATAGTTGTAAAATAGTTTAGAAATAGTTAAACAGTTATTATAAGATAGTTCGAGTCTTAAGAAGAAAGGTTTGTAAAGTAAATAGCTTGGAAAAAGTGATTTAAAGATAGTTTATATTAAATAATTTGTTTGAAAATAGTTTCGGAGTCAAACTGGGTCGATTGCTCAATCCCCCGTTTTAATCAAATTCAATTACCATTCCCATTTAAGTTGATTCAATATGAATTAACTTCGATTCCCATACTAATTCAAATCATTTCCCATTTAAATTTAGACGTATTCAACTTCGATTACAATTCCAACTAATTCACTTCAATTCCAACTTCGAATTTATTCCAATTCCATTTTCAAATTTTAGACCATCTTGATTTATCTAAATTCGAGTTCGGTCTTCAAATTCCGATTTAATCCCTTAAATCCAAATGAACCTTTAATATTTAATTTAACAACCCAAGTCCTTAATAATTAAATTCAGAGTCCGAATTTAAATATTCATTTTAAATTATTCTTACTTAAACTTATTTGATGGTTCGAGTGAAAGTTCAATCTTTTTAAACAAATAAATTTTCGAAACCCACTTATTTTCCTACAATACTTTCGAATTTCTAAACCTAATTCCTTATCCAATTCTAGCTGATAAGTTCATTATATTTTTTTGTCTGGGACTTAAAATTTAAAATTTCCCACTTAAGATCCATTTTTAATTCCATTTTAATTTTATAATTCACACTTATAAATTCAGCTTATAGCATTTCACTTTGTTATATTCTTGTTTATTCAAAAATAAACATCCCTTTAGAAAGACCCAATCACCAATATCATAACTAGAACTCATAGATTCTATAATAATTTTCTGGAAAAATATATTCCGGGTAACTTATTTTCAAACACTTTGAAAATTCTCTTGAATTTCCAAGATTTAAATTCAGGTTGGAATCCATTTTTAATTAACTTATTTGCAAGGTTAACCTTCACCCAAATTTCTATTTGGTTACACGTGCTTTACCACTTAAATCTTATAGTCATATTTAATTTTAGTAACAACAACCAATTACTTTGATATATATATATATATATATATAATAATTAGAAAAACTACTTCTTTATATATCAAATTTTTAGCTTATATAAAATCATTTTTAAAACCCTTTTTTTGTAGTCATTATATATAAGAAAATAACAAGTACGCTCTCATATAATACACTCAACTCATTCTAGGGTACTGCCGACCCTATCTCTAATGAGTAATCCCCACAAGAGCCAAGATTCTCGCCTAACCTTTCAGCTCTGATACCAAAGTTTCATGACCCTGTTTTTCGACCTTCGAAAGTTGACATCAATACATCTGTTGTATCACATGCCGAACAATCGAATGCCGAAAATACCAGACCATAAGGGAAAAGAAGAAAGAGGTAGAAGAAGAAATAGAAACAACAAAGAATCTCACAATCACAGCGGAACAAATATAATACATAAATATCAGCATTTTATACAATGAAAAGCTATAACTGTTTGTATATTTACAAGATATCAGAGTACATCAAAAACTAGACAGTTGTAACAACTTGTCCTAAACTGCTGTCTATACAGCCCATAATGTACAGCGTAATATAACCAGTGCATCTCTACCATCCAACTCGTTTCCTAAGCTCCAAACGTCCTGACCTGGAAATCTGTAATATTCGGTCTGACCCAAGCATTACAATAAAGTAGCACCCGAGTCAGGCTGGAAACCAGCGTGAGTAAACCTCCTTAATTTTAAATACTTTAGTTGTAAAAACATCTTTTAAAATCAAGGTAACTTGTCCAACATTACGAGTTCTTATCTTTTTATAACCAACACTTGTTGCTAAGTCCATTAAATAATATCTAAGGCAGTTACTGACTCAAAAATAGTCGGACTTACTTAATTTATTTAATTCCAATCTATTTTATTCTACAAGTCAAACCCATAGTGATTGAAGTAGTTATTAAATCGAAGTGGTTCTGATATCACTGATATCCGATCTCGGTCTCTTCGAATCCAAACAAGACTACTTTCCGTACTGAGAATGGTTTTATGAGTGGTTAGTTATGCCTTTTGGTTTGACTAATGCCTCGGCTTTCTTTGTTAATTTGAAGAATCATGTCTTTCATGATGTGATTAATAAATTTGTTATAATATTTGTGGATGATATCCTTGTCTTCTCCAAGTCAAGGAAAGAGCATGAGTCGTATTTGAATTTTGTTTTAGAAACTCTTAGAAATCATTAGTTGAAGGCTAAATTCTCTAAATGCCATTTTTGGAGAGATGAAGTCTGAATCCTTGGACATATTGTTTCTAGTTACGGCGTTTCTGTTGATCCAGTCAAGATCGCTGTGATCAATGATTGGGAAACTGCTAGGACTCCAACTGATATTCGCAGTTTTATGGGCCTTGCCGGTTATTATCAGAGATTCATTGAGAACTTTGCTCGGATTTTTGCACCTCTCACTGCGTTAACCCGAAAGAATGCCAAGTTTATATGGGATGATAGGTGTGAAGCTGCATTCAATGAGTTGAAGCGTAAGCTTACTTCCGCACCAATGCTTACCGTTTCGAATGGAAATAAGGGATTAACAGTATACACTAATGCTTTTTGTGAGGGGTTGGGGGTTGTTTTGATGCAAGATGGGAAGGTGATTGCTTATGCTAGTCGCCAATTGAAGACCCATGAAGCGAATTATGCAGCTCATGATCTGGAATTGCTTGTTGTAGTCTTTGCTTTGAAGCATTGGAGGCATCACCTTTAGGTGCTAAGTTTGAGCTCTTTACTGATCATCAGTCTTTGAAATATATCTTCACCCAAAAGGATTTAAATCAGCGGTAGGTTCAATGGCTTGAGTTTCTGGCTTCTTATGATTTAGACATTAACTATACCCCTAGAAAAGCTAATGTTGTAGCTGATGCTTTGAATTAGAAGAAGGCCATGTTGTGTCAACTAGTTGTTTCTCTCCTCTTGTGGATCTTATCATGGCTAAGCAGGATGAGGATGAGATGCTTAGGCATATGAAGGAGAGTGTTCGTAGTAGAGTTGGTGGTAGTAGTCCTGGTGGTAATGGAGCTCAGATCGATGATAGAGGGATTTTGAGGATTAATGATAGGATTTGTGTCCCGAATGTTGATGGACGAGCCAGGAGTTACTTCGGGAACATCATCGATCCCGACTTTTAGTTCATCCTGGTGTGTCGAAGATGTATCAGGACATGAAGAAGCTTTACTGGTGGAGTGGTATGAGGCGAGATATCTCTATCTTTGTTAGTATGTGTGCGACTTGTCAACAAGACAAGGCAGATCACCAGAAAACCCCTGGTTTGTTACTGCCCCTTGAGGTTCCAAATTGGAAATGGGAACAGGTCTCCATGGACTTTATTGATGGATTACCGAGGACTAGGAAGGAGAATGAGAGTATCTGGGTTATTGTGGATAGATTGACCAAATCAGCTCATTTCATTTCGGTTAAATCTACTCGTTTTGCTTCCATTCTGGTTGAGACTATATGAGGAAGATTGTTCGTCTCCATGGTGTTCCTCTCAGCATTGTTTGTGATCAGGACACTATCTTTACCAGTCAGTTTTGGAAAACTTTTCAAAAATCTTTAGGTACCCGTCAGAATCTAAGCACTGCTTACCACCTACAGACCGACGGTCAAACGGAAAGAGTGAATCAAATTCTAGAGGATCTCCTTCGTGCTTGTGTTCTGGTTTATGGAGGATCTTGGGAAGATCATCTCCATCTTTTCGAATTCACTTATAACAACAGTTATCAGGTACATTTTCAGTCTTCTATTCCAATCTCATCTTAATCATTATCTATCTCATTCCATCCTTGAATTTAGGCCAGCATTAAGATGTCTCTGTTTGCTACTCTTTTTGGAAGACCTTGTAGATCTCCATCTTGCTGGATTGAATCCGGTAATCGTTTGGTTCTTGGTCCTGAGATGATCTTGGAAGCTTCGTAGAAGGTTGAGGAGATTAAGAGGAAGTCGAGGATTGCTCAGGAGAGGTAGATGAATTGTGCTGATCGTCGTATGAGGAGTTTGGAGTTTGTTGTTGGTGATTTGGTTTTCCTTAAGGTCTCTCCCTTAAGGAACGTGATTCGATTTGGTTGTAGAGGGAAGCTTGCTTCTAGATATATTGGTCCTTTCTGTATCTTGGAGAGGATTGGTTCCTTGGCTTATCGTCTGGATTTACCCGAGAAATTTTCTGGAGTGCATAATGTATTTCATGTATTGCATCTTCGTCCATATCTGCATGATCCATCTTTGATTGTCCAGCCTACCGCTCTTGATAGTTTGAATATTGAGCCTAATATGACTGTTGAGAGGAAGTCACTTCATATTGTCGAAAGAGGTATGAAGCAGCTAAGAAGGAAATATGTCAACCTAGTCAAAGTGTAGTGGAGTACTGATGATCGGGATTGTGCCTGGGAGACGGAGGAGGGCATGCATGCTTCGATCCTGGAATTGTTTGTTTCAGGTACTATTTGCTTTTCTATCTCATCATGCCTTGTTTACGTGCCTCGTTCCTTTTCAAGGATGAAAAGTTTTGAGTGGAGGAGAGTGTAACAACCCAAATTTTAAATAAATATTTTATTCAATTTATTTAAAGCTTTGATTTGAAATTATTTAAATTTGGAAATTTGGAATTTTCCAATATAATTTTGGAATTTGTTTATACATTATTTTCCCAAATACAATAAAATAAACAATTTCTGAAATTTTTATATTTCGGTCAAACTTTGACTTTTATTTTTAAAATTTAAAATTTTGAATTCTAATCTTTTAGTTTGAAGCTGGATATAATTTTGATATCCATTTTGCTTTTCGTTTCATTAAATTCTGATTTTTACTTTTAAAATTAGATAAAATGCAACGTTGTACACGCAATTAATTTCTGTATTTTTATTTTATATTTTCCTATGACCATCTCTTGATTTTATTTCTCTATTTTATTTGTCTAGACTTTTAATTTATCGATTGGACTTTTACTTGTTTGTATCTTTTATAAATGGCTTGAGAAAATCTAGGGGACATACGTTTCATTGTTTAAATGCATACCTTTTAATTTACGTGGCCTCTTTATTACTTTTGTAGCTGTTCATTACTCATAGCTGTGTATCCCAAAACCTTAGCCGCCTTCTACTTGTGAAATTCAAGTACAAAAGAAGTTTTTCTCATCTCAAATTCATTTGTTCTTGAAGAGAACAAATTATAGTAAGTCATGGCTTCTCCTTCTTCCTTCTTTCCATTTTCTTTTATTTTTCTCTTGTGATTTCTCCATGCTTTGCTCGGCCTCCACCTTGTCCATGCCTTGCCGACCATCACACCACCTCCATGATCACCTCCACCAACAATCCTCACTATGTCGTGACCACAGATGAAGATTACATCACCAAACTTTGATGAAAGCCTAGCCGAGCCATGTATATTCATCCACCTTCCTATTACTCACCTCGGCCAACAAAAAATTCCTCCACCTTCACAAAGCCATGCCATGACCAAACATCCCCTTGCCGTGTGCCTTGACCCAAAGTCCAACCCTGGCCAAGCCATACTTGGCTATAGCCGAGCCCATGTGAACCAAAACCCCTTTGTTTCTTGCCTTTTTGCATCCCATGTTTGTAACTCCACCACTTCTCCACTTTCCTAGCCTTAGCCATGCCTGTGGACCTCATAACCTACTCTAGTTGCCTCAAACACACCATGATCGAGCCCTTAGATGATGTGGCTGAGCCCATAGGTGTTGGGGCTGAGCACTTGTGTGGTTAAAAATCATGTTATCTCATTTTTATTCAAATTGTCATTTTTTATTTCATATGTTGTTGATTGAATTCATATTTGTTTCAAAAAAATTCAAATTTTCCATTGTTTTAATTCTTTTTTGTTATGTTGAACATATATTTACATTTGTTTTATTTATTTGATTACAATATTTAAATTTGGGTGTTACTTCTTCTCGAATTTTGTCGTGCCTTTCCGTGCTTTGCGGAGTGTTTTTTTTTTTTTTGAATTGAGCTCTAACTTCAAAGGGGTAAGTTATTCAATCTATACATTACGTACTTATATTAGTGTGAAACAATGACAAGTGAATATGTAATGGTTGATATACTATGTTCATATATGCCTGTGATCTGTTTATACGATGCATAACCAGATTCTATACCTGTTACATCATCTATTATAATATTATATGCTATATTGTTATTTTATTTTCTGTATCTCACACTGCAAGTTCCCTTATCACTATGGGTTGAAATGATATATACCTGAATGGACTTTAGAATAGGGAAAAATCATTATGAGATGAAATGATAGGCTCAAGCGATTTTTATTTATTTTATTTGACTTGGGATTGCGGGTTTGAAATGATAGAACCCAGATTTTTCTTTTTAAATTACGGATTGAAATGATACATATACGTATCACTTGACCTAGGTTAGAAAATTATATATAGATCCATGGTAAATTTTAAATATTTTAAAAATTTTATTAAGTATTTTCAAATTTAAATTATGAAATGTTAACTTAAATTGGATTTAAAATGATTTAAATAAACGTTACAGTGATTTCTATAAGTTAAATTGTATAAACAAGTTAATGATTAAATGTAAATTTTAATTTGATTTAATAAATAAGAATTTGGGGTTTAAAGGGAATTTTAAACTTAACTTAGTGATAAGAATATTTATTTATAAGATGGGTATGTTAAATAAAAATATAAGTTATTTGTTGAAATAAAAGTTAAGGAATTTATAAAGTATTGACTTAATAAATGAATTTTAATCTACATTGGATATTTATTAATAAAATGTTACTTTATTAAAATTTATAAGTTAAGTAATATTCAAATAAAAATTTGTTGAAAAGTGGAATAAGTTTTATAAGTTAAAAATAAGAAAAATTAAAGATATATTGTTTTAAAGGGTATAACATAAATTATAGCGTTTCAGAAATGTTGTGGTTTAATGAACTATGCATTGAATATACTAAAGATGCCTATAAAAGCATTTCTGAAGTGCTGCAGTTTCTGAAAATGTGAACTAGGTTTCGTAATTACTAAAGGTACCTATGATAGCATTACTGAAGTGTTGTAGTTTCTAAAAATTTGAACTAGGTGTTGAAATTACTAAAGGTACCCATAATAGCATTTCTGAAGTGCTGCAGTTTCTGACAATTTGAACTAGGTGTTGAAATTACTAAATAAACCTATAACCGAATTTCTGAAATGTTGTAGTTACTGAATTTGAAATATGTTTTGATGTATACTAAATATACCTACCGCTGCACGTTATAAGTGGTTCTGTTTCGGAAATTACAATGCTTTGATATGTTGAAATGGAACGAATGAACTTAGAAATTGCTAAAATTCTGGAAATTGAATATTTGATTTGGAAGGATAACTACTACATATTTTAATGGTTTACATAAATTATTTTGATTTGAAATATAAACCACTTTTGAAATTTATAACCACGGGTAATAATAACGTTGGTTGTTAAAGAGTCCGGGATCGGATATGGGCATACTCTCTGTCGATACCGAAAACCACTTTAACAACCGTGTACGCAGTGGAGATTCTAGAATGAAGTAGGATGGTGGTGACTTTCTATTGAGGTATGTACATGGTCCCCACTCCTATGATTTAGCATAAGGTGGCTAAAACAGGAGCGATTGATGGGCCAGTGAGGTAGCTCCTCTTATCAGACACATTTCTTCGTAGGCCATTTTATCACTTTGTGATTGATTGGTGCGCACCTTTGAATTTGGGAGTGTGACTCGAGGTGGGCTGTAGCTGCGCGCTATGCGTCACCAAAAACCCGGATGCGTAATTGGTATATCTACCCTGGCATTGCCTAGTTGTGTTGTGTCATCTACCCTAGCGAGCCTTATACGAGTTTGATTTGTGTCGTACCTATGGAGTACCTTCTCGTAGCCTCCCGATCAGGAGGTACGTAGGTGTTGTATAGAATATTGGCACTATTTATGTGTTATGGGGGATATGGGTAACTCCTTAACGCTATTTTAAAGTAAGTTTACTTTACTAATAGACATTATTATAATAGCGTATATTACGACATAGTAACTAGTTTCACGGATCCTTAGAGGATGGGCGGTCCTAAGCATCCTTTAAGTTACTTGCACATTTATTTACAGTTCACTTGAGTTGGTTTACATTGTATAAGTAAGTATGTCCTGACTCGAGTGTTTGTGTTTATTTCTTACGCTCGGGTCAGCCTGAGTACCACGGCTTGGATCTTTCTTCTAGAAGCTAGAGATTTTTAGAGTTTATCTACTTATCTAGTTTTATCTATTTCAGCTCATATATTAGAGACTTATGTATTTGGGATTTCTACTGCATTTATTTTTCAGACTATGTATTTTGCACTTGTTTTGAGACTGAGTTTGTAGTGGCTTCATGAACCACTATGGTTATTTTTATTTCCGCTACGAGTATTCTGATATTCTATATCTGTGATTCTGTGATTGGTTTTATTTGCTCCAAATTTTATTACAGTCTATTTTTTTGAACTATTTGTTAACTCCTCTTTTCAACGACTCAGGGACTTAACGAGTCAAAAATGGCAACGACCTAGTGACCTAAAGAATGAGCGAGCTAACATAGATGCGACTTAGCGACCTAAAGCGTAGAGCAGTTCAACGCGGCACAATCTAACAACCTAAGCGACCTAGCACTCAGCGACCTAATGAGCTACAGGGATCAGCGGCCTAAATGTACAAGCGAGTTAAGAAGCTTAACGACCTAACGACCTAAGCTACTCAACAAGTTAACGACCTGATGACTCAATGGAAAGCAGCGACCTAACGACCTAAAAGTCCTAGCGACTTAACGAGTTACGACCTAGCATCTTCCCCTAGCAAGAGCCGAGTTCACATGACCTCTTCCATTAGGTCGCTCACGACCTAAGCTGCATACTGCATCTTCTACTAGGTCGCTCACCACCTAAACAGACCAAGGCAACTTCTTTATGCCGCTATTCCTTATGCCGTTGGCCTTTATGCGCTACTCCTTATGCCGTAGTTCCTTAGGTCGCCACTCCCTCTCCTACTATTCCTAAGGTCGCCCACGACCTATAACATGGCCAATCTAACCCCTAGGTCGCCCACGATCTACGACCTAACTCAAGAAATTTCCTATAAATACCTTGCCTACTCCACCAAAGAGGGGGCTTTTGGCTCATTTCTGGAACGCCTATACTCTGCTGTTTTCTCGACTCATCTGACACTTCAAACACCGAAGACACTTCATCGAACTTTAGGAAGAGATCTAGCACATTCAACATGAATTCGAAGAGCTCTTCTATATTGAAGTTCTAGCTACTTGTCTTAGCTGTGTTGTAATCAAAGGTCATTGCAAAAGTTGTAATCGAATCAGCAATAAAGAAGATTAAAGTGGACGTAGGCTTGACATTAAGCCGAACCACTATAAAAACTGTTGTCTCTTTACTTGATTTTCTGTTATCTTCTGCTTATCTCTAGTTCCCGTACCAACGGGTGGTGATTTCACGTTTTTCCTACTTACACCAGGGTGTTAGCGTTCAATTTTAGCGTTAACATTTTCGGTGCTTTCATTGAGAACTAAACTCAGGGTGCTTTCATCATTTCTTTGCAAAAGTTCGTTGAAAGAATCTCTCTCAAAACCAGAAGTCTATCAGAGATTATGGCTCCTGGAAGAAAGCACAGATCTACTAGACCTGGTGATGCCCATGAAATTACTGCCACTTCTCCTTCGTTAAGTCAAGCAGCTTCAAGTGTTGGAATTACACGGGCAGAGTTAGATGCTGCAGTGTCCGGGTTATATCAGCAAATGGAAGCCCGGAACACTTTAATGCTTGATAGGTTGGATGCTTTGCTCGGAGCTAACCGTCAACCAGTGAATAATGAAGAAAACTTTGCTGATGATGTTCATAATCCTGAAGAGAGGAATATTCCTCAAAAGGCAGCTGGCCCCGCCGAAGAGGCACCTCCCCAAGCTGGAGGATCAAAGCCGCAGCCGACTCTCCGCGAACGTTTGTCCAGGCAAACTTTCGAGAAAATGGCTAAAGTCTGTCCCGTAGAGCATCTAAACGATGAGGAATACCTCTCGGGAATGGTTCGATAGATTATGAAAGAAAGTATGCAAAGGGAAGAAGATGAAAAAGAATGGGGGTTCGCTCCAAGCAAAACTCTGTTAACCGAAAGGATTCTGAAGGCGGAATTCCCAAGGAAGTTTGTTTCCCCCACCATTCCGGCTTATAAGGGAACAAGCGACCCTAACCAATTCCTATATAAGTATGACTGGCACATGACTGGTGCTAGAGCATCGGATGAGATCAAATGCCGGTACTTTCCGGTATACTTGGAAGGAGTGGCTCTACTCTGGTTTACCAAGCTAGCGGTCCGATCTGTAGACCAGTTCTCCGATTTAACTCGGAAGTTTAAAGAACAATTCAGGTTGTATGCTTCAAAGGCGAAGGACATAATGTCACTGTCTAGCCTGGAACAGAATCCCCGAGAATCATTTAGATCTTTCTCAATCCCAGAGAATCTATTAGATCTTTCTTAAACCGGTCCAACGTAGAAATTACAGGGTGGACCCTGCACTGGCGAGCATAGTGGTGCACGAAAAGAAATGGATCCCAGAAATGCCAGTACAGGGGAGAATAGAGTGGTGCCAGTGGAAGTAACGGTGCCAGTACCTGTTGACCCGAAAGATCCAAACAAGATGCTGAATGTGGGTTCTCAACTTAGTGCGATGGTTCAAAATATTTTAATATCATTCTTGAAAGAAAATATGGATGTATTCGCTTGGAGTCATGCCGATATGTGTGGAATATCTCTAGAAATCGCAGTGCACACTCTGAATATTGATCCGAAATTTACACCTGTAAAGCAGAGAAGAAGAACGCAGGGTCCAGAAAGGTCAGCAGCATTAAAGGAAGAAGTAGATCGGCTCATGGAGAATGGCTTCATCAGAGAATCCACTTATCCAAATTGAGTTTCTAATCCGGTGCTGGTTAAAAAAGCAAATGGAAAGTGGAGAGTATGCATCGACTTTTCAGATTTAAACAAAGCCTGCCCCAAAGACTGCTTCCCGTTACCCAGGATTGATCAATTGCTGGATGAAACAGCCGGGCATGAATTGTTGTCTTTTATGGATGCTTACTCCGGATATAACCAAATCATGATGCATGAGCTAGATCAAGAGGACACGAGCTTCATCACCGAGTTGGTCTTTATTGCTATAGAGTCATGCCCTTCGGACTGAAGAATGCGGGGGCAACTTATCAAAGACTTGCTAATGCTATGTTCCAACCACAGATTGGCAAGACTATGGAAGTTTACGTTGATGATATGGTGGTGAAATCAAAGAAGGCAGTGGACCATATGGATCACTTGGCAGAAATGTTTGCAGCCCTCCGAAAGTATGGAATGAAGCTTAATCCATTGAAATGTTCATTCGGGGTAGAGTCTTGGAAATTCTTGGATTTCATTGTGAGTGCTAGGGGCATCGAAGCTAATCCTACTCAAATTACTGCTCTAAGAGAAGTCAAAGCCCCTAGGACGAAGAAGGAATTGCAGAGCCTCAATGGGAAAGTCGCTGCTTTGAGTCGGTTTATTTCCAAGGCCACAGATAAATGCATTCCATTCTTTGACGCTCTGAAGAAAGGAAGGAAAAACTTTGAATGGACTTCGGAATGTCAGAAAGCTTTCGATGAACTAATTTGTCACATGAAAGCGCCTCCAATACTTTCTACGCCCAGCAACGGTGAAGATCTTTTCATATATTTAGCAGTTTCGTCTCATGCTCTCAGTGCAGCATTAGTACGGGAAGTTGCAAAAGTTCAGCGCCCGGTCTACTATATCAACAAGAGATTCACTAGGGCAGAGATGAATTATTCAAAGCTAGAAAAGCTCGCCTATTGCCTACTAATAGCTTCCAGAAAGTTGAGGCCATATTTTCAAGCTCATCCTATTAAAGTCCTCACTGATCAGCCTCTAAAGCAAGTCCTATTTCTCTCTGAGACTTCGGATCGTCTTCTGAAGTGGAATATTGAACTCAGCCAATATGAAATCACTTACCATCCCCGAAGAGCAGTCAACGGACAAGATTTAGCAGATTTCATTACAGAATACACAGATAAAGGTGACAGCGAAGAAGAAGTTACTGATGACATCCCGACCCGATGGAAATTATATGTTGATGGCGCAAGAAACGACTATTGTTCTGGAGCTGGGGTCGTGCTTGAAACCCCCGAAGGGCGATCATTGTGCTACGCCTTGAGATTGGAATTTCCTTCGACAAATAATGAAGCAGAATATGAAGCTCTTATTGTCGGCTTGAAGATTGCTAAAGAACTGAATATCAAAGTGTTGCAGATCTTCAGTGATTCTCAGCTTATTGTATGTCAAGTCAAGAAAGAGTTTCAAGCTAAAGGAGGAAATCTGCATGCTTACTTGTCAAAGGCCTGGGATCTTCTCGTTGATTTCGATCATTATATGATAAGTCACATACCCCGGGAAGAGAACATGAAGGCAGAATCTCTAGCAAAGTATTCAAGCACTGGCAAAGCTCGGTTACTGGGATTGATTCCTGTGGAAGTCTTGTCAGCTCCAAGTACCGATGAGATGGATATTGACTGGATCATGGCTTCATCCCAAGAGCAGGAATCGTGGATGACTCCAATCAAGGAATATCTACTTAATGGCTTCCTTCTAGAAAATTCAAAGGAGCGCCAGAAGCTGTTAAGGAAAGCCTCAAGATATGTAATTCAAGACGGTCAGTTGTACAGACGGGGATTCTCAATACCATTACTCCGATGTGTAACCAAGGAAGAGGCTAAGACTATTTTAGTCGAAGTGCACAGAGGAGAGTGTGGGGATCATTCAGGTGGTGAAACCCTAGCAAAGAAAATTCTCCGCTATGGGT
This sequence comes from Allium cepa, assembly GCA_030765085.1. Taxonomy (NCBI): domain Eukaryota; kingdom Viridiplantae; phylum Streptophyta; class Magnoliopsida; order Asparagales; family Amaryllidaceae; genus Allium; species Allium cepa. The sequence continues at coordinate 599,285,254 of CM060945.1, read as the reverse complement.
ATTTTGGCCAGACATTAATCGAGATGTTGCTAGCTACGCCCGATAGTGTGACAGATGCCACAGATTTGGAAAAATCCCAAGAGCACCTTCCACCGAGCCAACGCAGATGGTCAGTCCATGGCCATTTGGAGAATAGATCTCATCGGGCCTTTGCCAACTGCCAAGTCCGGAATCAGATATGATATTGTTGCTGTTGATTATTTCACTAAATGGGCTGAATCTAAACCATTAGCTACTATTACCTCTAAAAAGATGATAAACTTTGTGACTAAGAATATCATTTGCAGGTATGGTGTGCCTTAAAAGATAATCACAGACAATGGTACCCAATTCGAAAGCGAAGAGTTCCAGGATTTTTGCAAGCAATTCAAGATCCAAAAAAGCTTCTCAGCAGTGGCTCATCCGCAGGCAAATGGGCAAGTGGAGGCAGTAAACAAAATTATCAAATCAACCATCAAAAAACAACTGGAAAAAGCAAAAGGTGGTTGGGTCGATAAGCTTCCACAAGCACTATGGGCATACAGAACTACCCACAAAACTGCGATTGGCACACTCCATTCTCATTAGCATATGGATCGGAAGCAATGATTCCAATGGAAATAGAGGTTCCCTTACACAGAAGAATTCATTTCAACCAAGCTGAAAATGAAAAGTTGCAACTTGAAGCACTTGACTTCCTTGATGAAAGAAGGGAAGAGGCTCAGCTCAGAATTGCAGCTCATCAGCAAAGAATTGCCAGGCACTTCAATTCAAAAGTTCGCCAACACAGCTTTGAAATTGGGGATCTAGTCTTGAAAAGGATCATAACAGCAACAGGAGTGTTTGCGCCAAACTGGGAAGGGTCGTATGTCATAAGTAAAAAACTTCTTGATGGCACTTTCAAACTGACAATTGTCGAAGGAGATCTAATTTCAAGAGCTTGGAACAGCAATCACTTGTGTCCATATTTTACTTAAAAGCTTGGCTTAAATTTGTAAAATGATTACGAATGTATGATTCTTGTATTGCAAGCTATTGTAAAACTAGTGCAAATGAATAATAAGAACTATAAAGTGGATGTAGGCCCAGTTCTTGGCCGAACCACTATAAATCTTGTGTTCTCTACTATTATAAAATGCCTATTTTATTTCGATGTGTAAATACTTTAAATGTATTGCTAAAATGTTGATTTAATAATGCAGGCCATTAAAACAAAGCTCACCAATCACAAGGCCAAGCGATCCTTGAAATCACTCAATAAACAAATGTCAAGCTACAAAAATTCCAGATTCCAAATCCTATATAAGAAGTGCTTCATGCAAACAGTTAGTGATTCCACCGGAGGGGCACCTCCCTAACATGGATGTTCCAGGCCCTTGCTAACTGATTGCGATCGTTTGTGCAAACGGACATCCGGTTAGATAGCTTGCGTCTGCCCCATGGACTCGCCTAACAATGAAGTACACTTCTTTGGATAAGACAAACTACTTGCAAAAGAAAGGAACATGTGCTTGGAAATGATAACAGGGAATCGCTGATGAGCAAATGACAAATAGACAAGGGCGAGCAGACAGAAAACAGCCAAAAAGGAGCCTTGCCTCTCAACAAATAGGTTGGTGTAACCACCGAAGGGGCACCTTCCCAAAGCGAAGACACCAGGCCCTTGCTAACTGATTGCGATCGTCTGTGCAAACAAACATCCGGTTGGATAGCTTGCGTCTGCCCTTTGGATCCACTTAACTGTGAGACGCAACCTCCATGTCGAGCCAATCACCCAAAGCCCTCTTCGGAGGCACAAGCCCTCTTCGGAGGCACAACTCTTCGGAGGAAAAAGACCTCTAACGAGGCACGCTGAAAAAAGAAAGTTCTCTTCTCAACCAATAAGGTTGGTGGAATCACCGGAGGGGCACCTTCCCAAGTGGAAGGCAAAGGACCCTTGTTAACTGGTTGCGATCATTTGTGCAAACGAACATCCAATTAAGTAACTTGCGCCCGCCCCGTGAATCCATTTAATTGTAGAAAGTAACTTCCAGGCAATCAAATAAAGACCTCTTCGGATTTGGACATCAATACGTTTACTGTATTTCATGCCGAGCAATCAAATGCCGAAAATACCAGATCATTAGGGGAAAAAAGAAAGAGGCGGAAGAAGAAACAGAAAACAACAACATAGAATCTCACAATCGTAGCGGAACAATATACAATAGAAAAATAACATGTCTTTATAAAAAAAGAACTATAATTGTTATTTACACATTACATCATCAGAATACAACCATCAATAACATACTACCAGACAGTCACAATAACTTGTCCTTACAAGTGCTAAATATACAGCCTACAATACGCAGCAGAATATAAATCAGATACGTGTAGTACGTCTTCATCATCCAGCTCATCTCCTGAGCTCCATAGCATCCTAACCTAAACCTGTAATACTCAGTCCGACCCGAGCATTATAATAAAATAACATCCGAGTCAGTATAGAAAACCAACGTGAGAAAACATACTCAGTTTGAATTATTAAAGTTATCAAAATCCTTTGAAAACAAAGGTATCTCGTAAGACCACGCCATAAATAAGCACGATGGGTTTTTACCTTACGATAACCAAGACATTTTATATCAAATCCTCTGATATTATAATAGTGTGTAAGTACAAATACTTATTCAAATAGCTGAAATTGTTACATTAATTAAATTCCAGCATATTAGGCTCTACAACCAAAACCATAAAAACACGTAGTGGAGAATGGATTCCGTACGAATGATTACGCATGGGGGTACCACCTGTCACAATACATGTTTAGAAAAATGTACCGAGGACCAGTTGGAATCCCTTGCAACACAAGACCGGAATACCCCTAACCTAGATAGAAAGAATATGCTATCACCCTAGGTGTTCCCACCCTTTCTGAGCTCCTTCCATGTATCGTAGTAATAATATCGGCCATCTAGAAGGGTGATAAACATATCCTAATTGGATGTGAACCACTTAGCCTTGCTGCATCTCCTTGATTTTCAATCATTTCCACTTGATGAAGCTATAGGCTACGATTACCTTTAAAAGGAATTTTCACATAGAATGCTCACTGTCTTCCAATGATAATGTAATGATAGCATTCATCCATACAAGTCCATCCTGGGTCTGAACGAAACCGAAGGCACTATTCCTACTACATCCATTTTGGAATCATCCTCAGGAATAGTAGCTATTAGCTTTTGCACTCATTGCTCCATCTTCGATTCCAAGCTCTTGTTTTCACTTCGAAAACGTACTCGTCGGATCGATGTGGTTTTTGGATAACTTATCCGATCTCTGTCTCTTCGAAACAACGTTCGATATTTTCGGTAAACTCAATCTCGATTCTTTAGGAAATAAACAAACGAAAATATTTGAAACCCATTACTTCCCGAACTATCTTTTCAAAGGTCATATACTTATCTTATCGAATTCAGTATATTCACAAACTATCCTTTTCAAAAATATTTGAAACCCGTTAAAATAGTAAGGAAAGTACCACTGCGGTATCAACCATGGATTCACACCTCAGTGGTAACTTCCCTATACCAGAAAGTATACCATTAATTCCCAAAACTTTATTGAATAATTTTTCAAAATAATAATTATAAAATTCCTATATAAATTTCCAAGTTTATTTTAGGAAAATACTCTTTTATAAAAGTTATTATATAAAAATAATATTAATATTGAATAGTTTATCCTTTTAAATTAATAATACTAATCAATTCTTAAATAACAATTAACTTAATATCAACTCATTATAACTAACTTAATTAATAAGTAAATGTGCTTTAAACAATTAAAACAAGTACATAATTAATTTTATAGAAATATTCTTAAACCCTTTTAAATTACGCAGTTAATAATTAAAAATCCTTCTATTTTAAAACAAACTTAATTTCTCAGAAAAATATCCTTTTTAATTCCAACATAGCCAGTCTAACATTTATAAACCCCTCTTGATTTTATCACCAACTGATTTACGTTCCAATTTGTAATTTGCTTTTTACATTTTCACAAGAAAAATCTATCGTTTTCTTTTAAATCGTTTTGCCCACCTCACTATAAATTCCCACTGTGAATTTATGATTTCAAATTATCAAGCGATACTTATTCCTCTACTTTATAAAACCTTGCTTATAAATCCCATAGTCTCGTCTTCCGTTTACAGCGATTTCACTTCACTTAAATCCATCATAAATTAATTTCTAAATTAATTTCCATTCATAAATCAATTTCTTAAATAATCCAAACTATATTCCAAACCTAACCCAATTCAATTACATTTCCATTTGTAATTAAGAAATCTTATTTAAGATTCGGTATAACCACTTTTATATTATATTTCCAAATTCCCTTTTATTTTTCCCAAATTTTAAAATCTCTATTTTTAAAATCCTTTTACACTTAAACAACATCACTTAAGTTTTATTATTTAAAATCCCTTATATACATTATTTCAAAATCTCTATTTACAATATCTCGAAATAGTTAAGTACAAAATTAAGTCAAACTATTTATTTTATTCACATCAATTCCTTTTAACAATCCAAAATTCTATACAAATATTTCACTTTTAAATCCCTTTAATTTCTTTCAAAATTCAAAATATATATTTATGGTATTTTAAAGTACCAAAATCTAGACAAGTATTACCATAGCATCCAATAAATTCAAATCACACTATAATCTATGACAGATTATTCAAACATATCATATATTACTATATATGAAATTAATTCAACATTTTGAGGAATCCAGTTAGATCCCTCCAACCTGTTTTTCCTGCAACCATGGTTGTTAATACAACATAAAAATACCAATCCCACTTTGAGGTGGGATATCATGGAATATAGGGTCATCCGCTGTTATGCGGAGCGCATAGGGTCTCATCCGCTCCAATAGGCAGGAATAAGCAATCCAACGACTAATATATACTACTATATATTTTATAAAACCCAACTGATAATAATAATTATCAAATCATTCAATCAACCAATAATTTAAATTTTCAACATTTCAAATTAAACTAGCCATCCAGAAATGAGTGAGATTAACTCACCTTTTGTTTCAATTTGCCAACGTTCCAATTTTAAATCAAACCGAACAACGTTCGATTTAACTTAAATTTTAGCTAGCTTTGATAGGCTCCAAATCAATTTCAGCACGTAGTGCTCGTCGCCGTGATTCCATCACCGCTTGTTTCATCCAATTCTAAAAATGTATAAACAAGATATACATTTTTAGAGATTATATGATTTTATATATAAATATCTTTTTTAATTTTAAACCTCAGTTTAAATTTGGCCATGGATTTAGCCTTGAGGAAATCTGGTCGCTTGCTACTATCTTCCATCGTCTTCATTTGTTACTAGTCGAACAAAACCCAGACGCCCTCGTTCATCCATTTATCACGACCAAACCACTCGCCTAGACAACGATCAGCTACCATCGCCTCAAAGAGCATCTTGCTACACCCCATGATCCAGATCCGATCGCACCTCGTGCCAGTGTTGTTATTTTGACGTTCGAATTGAAGATGAACATGACCTCCTTGCTCCTTTTATGGTCGACGATAGCTTAAACCTACCGTTGGATATGGCAAGCTTGAGATGCTCTACGTTTTTCTAGTTGGGGACTTTTGCTAAAAGTTGATGGATTGATCAGGAATTGACGGGGAAGGAGATGGAGTTTCACTACTAAAAGGGTGGACGTGGTTGTTGATATATTTGTTAAGGTTAGGGATTTGTGAATGCATATATATACGTATAACCATATTATTTTATTATTATTCTCACTATTCACGTATTCGCTAAAGAACTCCAAATGAAGCGTGCCGCCTGGCATTTATAAGGTTTTACTCCTATTTCTAACATAATGAAACATGTTTCAAGGCCTAATTCGATCATATATGGAAGATAGCTTTTCGAATCGAATTAAAATATTAAATTTTCTATATTTAATTCAATGCGTTTCTAGACCGTACGACCAAACAAGAACTCCAAACGTACGAAATTTGAAATCCGATAGTAATACACTATTATGGATCCAATGGAACTGATTTCGTCGAATTACGAGACCGTGTCCCGAAAGGCTATTTTAACGTGCCAATTAATTCGAGCGATTTTCAAAATCGTCAATGTTACTAAAATTCAAATTTTAAAAATTTATTAACTCAATTATAATTAAAATAGAATTTATATCCATATTAAAAACCATTTCGATTCATCTAAAATCAAAAATTAAAATTTTCATTCTATCCCTAATATTAAATTCCATTATTAAATTAACATATAAAATTCCAATATTTAATTTATCGACTTTTAGTCCCATCCAAAAGTCCAATATCATAATTCTAATTCAAATAGAATTTAAATCAAGTTTTGAATAGTTTGAGAAGGTAGGTTTTCATTGACATTCTTTGGAGCTTAAAAAGACAAGCTGGATGCTTTCACCCTACATAGTATGCTTATTTTCATTGCACTACTATACTGTATATATCAGCATTTGAGAACGGGCTGTTTTAACTATCTAGGCTTAGGATAGTATACAGGGTTGTAATTATGCTATGTATCTTAGGGTGACAGTTTGTACCATCTTTTGATATTAATGTTATCATTCCTCTTTGACATTCTGATGTTGTATTTTTTCGTTTTCTTTTTAGTATTATTTTTACCCTAACAATTTTCCTTTTTGGCACTTGACTGTTCAACACGTAAATACCATGCATGTATCCTTGTCGACACTCAATGGTCGAAAATGTGAGCCGTTACATATAGTTTAAATGATCTGCACTAACAACAAATATCAAAAAAAATCTTATTTTATTAAACAAAGAAGAGAGTTTATGAAAACTATTACTACAATTCATAATTCAGAAGGCATGGAGGTATATTGATAATGAGGTTGTCCAACGTAAAGCATGTCGCACCATTAAAAGCATCTCGCACCAATACAAGAATAGTTGATGTTACACCTACTGCAAGCAATGCCATGCCTTAAGGGATATTGCATATCATCAATGCGATATAGAATGCAACACTCTATCAGTATGAAGGTCGACGTCGAAAAATAGCAAGTGAAAGGATCTCAAACGATGGTAATAAAGAGAAGAATATTGAAAGCCTATAATGATGTCGTATATAATCTACTAGGCACTTCAACAATATTGTAACGACCCGGAATTTTGAGCAATATCAATTTAATAATCTTTGTTAATAATTAAATTGATTTGATCCTTTTATATTATAAATTGACAAGTTAAAATTATTTCAAAGGTTGAAAATAATAATTTGTTAATGTCTATTAATATTTTCTTTACAATATGAATAGGCAAGATTAAATTCTTTTGAAAGTTTATAATAATTTGATTTGGAAACATTTATTTTGGTAAATAGGAAGTTTTTAATGTAATGGAACTTTATATTTAAATTGTAATATATATGAATATATATATTGTGATTTGAGATTTGTTTTAAAATTTAATACAGTAATTAACAAATTTAATGTTAGAATGTTTCTATTTGAAATGTGTATATATATTTGTATATATATTTGAAATAGAAAAATTATTAATTTAAATTTAACAAGAGTTTTCAAACTTGAATATATTTAGTTTTGAAATTTGAAATGATAATTTGATTTAATGTCTTTGAAATGATATTTGAAATTTAAATTTTAAATAATAAAGTTAATTTCTTATTTTATAAACATATATTTTAGCTTTTGTTTTTAATAAGGTAAAATTGTTTTAAAAATTTACATAAGGAGTTAAAATCAATTTCTCAAGTTTATAAACATATATTATATAATATAAATCAAAACTATAAGTTATTTGTATTCACATGCATATTTATTAAAAGATAAGTTCATAATATTACATAATTACTTACATATAACTTAAATAAATTTATAAATAAGAAGATAACATTTATTAATATTAATTAGATATTAAAACATTTGTTAAACATTAATTCAACAATAATAACACTTGTAAGAATATTAAGTTATGTAAGTTACATTTGTAAGAATATAAACCTTTAAAGAGACACATGTCATTCTCCTTAGTAATTAAGTTTTAAATTAAATTGTAAATAATAGAAGGAAAGATTTTATTTTTCCAGCAAATCTTTCTCTTCATTTTACAAAGATGGATTCAAAATCTGAAAGGCAAGATCAAAACAAAGATAAACTCAAACAAATGAATGAAAAACTGTAAAGTCTGGAAATTCAAACAGAGACTAAAACAAGATTCTCAAAAGAAATCAGAGGCAAGCAAGATGTAAATTTCAACAATTCAAATGCTCAGCTACAAGATAAAAATCAACATGCAAATTTATTCAAGCAATTCAGGATTAAAATCAATATGCAACAAGTTCAGGAAGGAATGCAGAAAATTTTAAAAGCCTGGAAAGAAGAAAATGCAGTTCTGTCTTCTGCAGGATTCTAGGTGAGTAAAACAAATTTAAAAAAAAAACAGTTTCAACTTGATTTACTCTTTGTTATATGTATGTATGAAAATCATAAGTTTACCTGAATTCTTGGATTTTAAATGAATGCATGCTTTGGAAGTATGAATAGTGAATGCCTGAGAAGTAAAAACTTCTGCTCTGTCTTCTGTTTAAATCAAGTGAGTAAATGAATTTAGAGACAGTTTAAAACTGGATTTCAAGTTGTTATTGTGAATGGATATTTTGATAATACCTGAATACCTCAGTTAAAGTTGAATGCATGTTTCATTTATGATTTGTGATTGCCTGTATCCTGATGTCTTAGTGACTGTAAAGAACAGGTTTTAAATTTTATAAATAAATTTCAATAATTTGACTTTGGATTCGAATTCGAACTTGAATTATAAATAAAAGTTGATTGAATCTAAGTAAACTATCATCCAGAAACAATTACCAGTTTTTAAAGTGAGTAAATGATTCTAAATACTGGAATTTACAGTAAAATATAAAATTGGGTCAAAATTTGATGAATTCAATTTCAAGTTTTGATTGCATGATTGAATTGCAAATGGAAAATGATGATTTTTAGTACTTGAATCACAATTTTTAATGTGGGGATTTGTGAGTATTTTGGGATTTTCTATTTTGGGGTTTTCTGCCAAATCACGGCAAACTACGGCGAAGTGGACATCGCCGTTGAACTCGAAGGAGGAGGGAGCTTCTGTGATCATGCGAAAATTGTTTCATGAATTTTTAATTGAGTGGGATGGCCGATAATAGAGGAGTTATGGTTTATGTACCTGTTTTTGGCCGATGAGTTCATCGTGGTTTCACGGTGTCGTGGGGATACCAGAGGTTATCGCGAGCATTGCTGAAGGTCCGGGGGATTGTGGGGAAGCTACGGTGGTGATGGCGTGGTCTCTGGTGAAGGAAATGGTCGACGGTGGTTGATTTTGATGATGGGTGGGTTTCAAGCAGTTTGGGTTGAAGGTTGAGAACTCGTTCTCGATCGAATTTGTGATTTCTGGGTTTAGTACGTTGATGACGAAGTTGAAGTCGACTTGGGGATGGCCGAAAAAGAGTTCGCCAGCGACCAACGTGGGTGTGCACGGATCTGTGTTTCAGGGGGGTTCTCGGAAGAAGAAAGAGGAAACTCGGAGTAGGCTCCGTGTTTTTGATGTTCTGACTCGAAGCAGGGGGTAGGTAGGGGAAACTCGGTGTGTTTGTTAGTTTTGCTCGGGGTAAACGAGGGTGTTACTCGGATTTTAGGGGGTGATTACTCGAGTTTGTAACGCAGTCTTAGTTTGCTGCAGAGTTTTAAATTATTAAGCAATGTTTAAAGATTTAGAAGCAAGAGTAATTTGATTTTTAGATTTAGTTAAAGTTGGTAAAAAAAATATAAGCAAGCCTTCTCTTATAACTAATTTGGTTTCAAAGTTAAGTTTTAATAAATTTTATATTTTAAAACATAAAGGATTTAAAAATGAAATAAGTGGATTTTTAATAATAAGTATTTTATTTTATTACTTGGAAAGTTCAAACATTTTTAATTTTGAATGTTTCAATTGTTTTAGTTAAAATTGATTTCTAAAGTATTTTATTTTAATAAGTTAAATAATAAAGATTTAGAGATCAATAAAATTTTCTTTAGTTATTTTGATTTAATTAAAGATAATTAAATTTGAAAATATATAATTAAGATAATTAGATTATTAACTATTTAAGGTTATTGGTTAATATAATGATTTAATTAAGACAATGTTTTCTTAATTAAGAGTTTTATAATATTAAAAGTTAAGAATCATTTAATCAATTTTAAATGATTAAGTAAATAGTTAATTAAGTAATTAACTTGTGATTAATTAAAATAATCCCTTTTGGATTAATCTAATATAATTACCTGGGGAAGTAATTAAAGTAATTAAGTGATTAATTACTAAAGGTAATTAAGTAAAGGATAATTACTATATTAAAAGTAATTAAGTAAATGTGATTAAGAGTTAATCACTTTAGTTATTAATTAAAGAATTAATTAATAATTAGTTAAAGGTTTAAATTATTTGATTAATGATTAATTAATAAAAGGATTAAGAGTAATTAATTAAGTGATTAATTGCATGTTAAAGTAATTAATTAAGGAAGAAATTTAATTAATGAAGTAATCATTAATTAATGAAAATGATTAATTAATTATTAATTAATAATTTAAGAATAATTAGTTTATAATTAAGTTTAATTACTAAATGTAATTAAAGTAATTAATCAAAGGTGATTAATTAAAAATAATTAATTAAGTATGATTAATTAAGAGTAATTAATCAAGTATGATTAATTAAAAGTAATTAATCAGGTATGATTAAGGATAATTAAGGAATAATTATCAAAATAATTAGAGAATAATTAATCAAGATTGATTAATTTTAAAAGGTAATTAAGAGGTAATTACTTAGTATAATTTGGAGTAATTAATCAGGATGATTAATTAATATTATAATTAAGTAAGAATTACTTAAAGTAATTAAGTGATAATTAATCAAGGAAGATTAATTGAAATGGAATTAAGTAATGTGAGTTGATTAATTAATTTGTAATTAATTAATGAATAGTAAATGGATTGAAGATAATCCAAGTATTTAATTTAAGGATTAATTAAATTAATCAAGTTTGAATCAAACTTGTTTATGAATGATTAATGATTGGATGATATATCATTGGATGAGTTAATGATGTTGGTTGTTGGCATTGATTGATATGTGATGATGTGAATATGTTATATCTGATTATGATATATATGCTGCTTTGTGATATGTATAGTTGCATGTGATGCTTATCTATCTGTGTTGTGAATACTCCCATTTATGTTAAGTGATATTTCTAAATATCTATTGTTTAAATCCCTTAAGTACAACTTGGACATTAAAATGGCGTTTGGTTTCGGTGAGACCGGGATCGGGTTTCCATATTTGGATATCCGAAAACCACATCGATTCCAATTAAACGTTAGGTCGTTAATCCAAGTGGAGCAAGTGAAGATTCGAGGTGTAAGGGCTATACGTCAGTATAACTCTATGGGTGATTCTGTAATGAGTTTGACGGAATAGTGCTTATAGATTCGAGATGGTGAATCAGAGTGCAAGGGCTATGGTCGTTGACTCTAAGGGTGATTCCAAAATGAGTGCAACGAGATAGTGCCTTCGGTTTCGTTCGAACCCGGTACGAACTTGTATGGATTGAATGCTTTCAGCACATCGTCAGGCGGACGATGAGCATTCTAAGATAATTGGTCCTATAAAGGTAATCGCAGCCTCAAGCCTCATCAACCGGGAATGGCTAAAACAGGGGAGGTGCAGCAAGGCTTCGTGGGTCGCTCCCACTGGAGAGCGAGATACATCCCTGTCTAGATGTCCCTTTTTATTTCGGCTTTGTGGGTTGTTGGAACTGCAGCCAACTACGGGGTGGTCTTGTTCGGGACTGTTCAGTAAGGAATGGTCCCGGCCTTGCGTTGCAGGGGATGAAGGGAGTAATCCTCGATACGGTGATCTAGGCCACGTACTGTGACGGGCGGTACCCCAGTAGCCCTGCCATTGATGGAAACCCATTTTCCCTACGAGACCCTACGGTTTTGCTTGTATTACCCACTTTTGTGGCTAGTAGCTGGAATTTAATCATGTAACAATTTCTGCTATTTTCTTATTTACTTGAAAACCCTAGACACTATTATAATATCACTGGATTTCCTATCAAATGTTTTGGTTAGCGTAAGGTAAAAACTTTTCCATGTTTATGTGTAGGAAGTCTTATGTGATACCTTTCTTTTCAAAGAATTTTCTAAAGTTAAGCAATCTTAAACCGTTTACTCACACCAGACCCCTGTCTGACCCGAGTGTTTATTTTCTGTTTTATTAAACTCTTGGGTACTCATATTATATATGAGTAGTCAAGTGATTCAGGTTATCTCTTGATGAATTCTGGAGGAGCTATGGAGCAGGAGGCTTCAGCGTGTAGATATATGGTTAGAGTTTCCGCTGTGTGTTATTCTGTGCTGATGTCTTGTATTGTATTAGAAAGAAATGTTCTAACTGTCTAAATTGAGATGTTTAGTTGTGTACTCTGATGTATATGATACTATGTATATGTTCTATATTATATTTAAATCGTTCCGCTGTGAGATTCTAATGTGTTGTTTCTTTTTCTTCTCTTTCTTTTCTTCTTCTATCCCTTTCTTTCTTAATTAGTGATGCGATTTTCCGGGTGTGGAAAGTCTGGTCGCTACAGCTGGTATCAGAGCATTAGGTTGAGTGAATACCTAGGCTCTGGAGTGGTGTCTATCTTGAGAGAGCGTACTTGTAATTTTTATATATATATATATATTTATATATTTATATTTATATAACTACCTAATCTGTTGGGTTATCTGTTCGGATTTTCCAACATAGGTTATAAAGGTAGATAAGGTAGGAGTGTGTGGAACACGACTACCACTATTGGAAGAGGTTTTTATGTTATGGTTGGAGGTGTTTATCGAGATTGTAGATCTAATACCGTCTCGAATAAGTTTTGATGGATTGTAGAAAGGATTTCTTTGAGTCCAAAGGAAGTATTTTCAAGAATTGGAGTATATTCTTGAAGTGTGAGGTTGATTTGCTCTCAAATGAGCGGGATTTCCAAGAGTTTAGTTGTCCGTTGAGGGGAAGCAAGTGGTGGTATCTTGATAGCTTCAGGTAAGAACAGCTGTGTGATGAGATGCAGTATCCATTGATGGTTCTGAAGATGATTCTTTTGGAGCCAGATTTAGATGGTGTTGGAAGAGCATTGATGTCTACTGCAATGAAGATTCGAATGTTTAGAGATTCTCTGGATCTCAAGTAAGGGTGTCTTGTCTATATTGAAGTTTGAGACTAAGGTCGATGAGTTACCTCATTTCGGACATGGTCTCAATTGTTTTCTTAAGGAGATAAGTAGTTGGTGTTTGGTTTGGAGCCGAGTTTCTTAAGAAGATGTCGAATCGTCTCAAGAATTTTTGGCAGAATTGGATGATAATTTTGAATTTCATAAGCTTTTGGTTAAGGAAGATCTTTAGTTTAGCGGTATCTTTGAGGTGAATTTTGGAAGTAGCAGCATGGATCTATTTCTTCGATGATTCAGTAATATTTAGGATCCTACTATCGGCAGACCAGGCAGATGGTGAAGGCTTATTCTTTTCTTTTGGAAGGCTCAGCAGAGCGAGATATCTGTTGGAAGTGATCTATCAGTTTTCTGATAGGTAAGCCATTCTTGAAGATTGGACTTGGATAGGAAAAGTTGTTCTAGTTGGGGAGACAGTTCTTTAGAATCAGAACTGAGTGGGATTGCAAAAGTGACTTGCGATTAGTTTGGGAAAATCTTTGAGTATTCTTTGGTTTGAGATTGAGGCATCTCATATAGGGGTAAAAGCTATAAAAGTAGTCGGAGATTCTCTAGATGTTTTTGAGGAATTCAGAAGTTGACCCGAATCGGAGATTGAGTTTTCTTATCAGCTTGGAATTCGGGAGTAATTTTGATGGTTCAACCATATAGTAGGATGACTCTAGGAGCGAGAAGAATTTGGTGAGGCAGCTCAAGATTCTTTGGAGAAGGATTGATCATCTTATTCTGAGTTAAGACTCTGTTGAGATGTTTTGACCAAGTGGAATGGTCACTAAGATTTTTATGAGTCGGATGAACTGTGTATGGAGAAAGCTTTTGCTTGTGTTCTTCGATAGCATTCTTATCTGCTCTTGATCAGAGTTGTGCAGCGGAAGCCAGTTGGCAGTTATTCTAGTATGGAGCAACCGGATGTTGTAGTAAAGAAATTTCTACAGGAAATTCAAGTATGAAGGAATTTTCTAGATTTGGTAGGTAAGGTTGTCTAGTGCAACTATTTGGATATTCCAGATAAGAGAGATAGGTTTGAAGTCCATTGATGCTTGTGGTACAAAGTCGTGTTTTGGATTTTAGCGAATTATTTTTGGGAGAGCCATTTTGTTGAGTAAGATCTGGAGATTTTGGTTTGAGTTGGTGTTGTTGTTTCTTGAAGCAATCAGGAAGGGTTAGGCTGATCAGGAATATTGGAGGTGACTCAGAGCGTTTGAAGAGTTGTGCAGTTAAGAACTGAGAAATTTTGGAATGTGCAGTTAGAGTTGGGATATTGATTTGGTTTTATCCAATCAAAGGAGATATAAGAATGGGTAAAACTAGAGAATTCGCTCTGGAAGTATTTTGAATTGTCTGTGTTCTCTGAAGATTGGATTTTGGTCTACAAGATTGAATTGCCAGTTCGGATAGCTGGAATTCATTGTATTTCACATATCTCTGAGGAATATGTGTATGATTCTTTGAGTAATAGAATCAGCAGTTCAGAAGGATCTGGTAGTTGAGTTGGTTTTGAGTTTAGCCTGATATCTTGTTCAGAGTTGTAGGATCAGATGAGGGAGTTCTTTATTTTGATAGTGTAGTTACTTAAGATTTGTAGAGCGAGTATTCCGTTATAGGTATCTGGAAACTCTTGATAATATTAGGAAGTTCTATTCAGAATTTTTCTGGATAGATGAAATTATTTGTTTAAATTGGTTGTTGTGATTGATTGTTTGATTTGCTGATAGGAATTTAAATTCTTTAACTGGGTTATTAAATTATCTTTGCTTTTAAATTTCAGGGACGAAATTCTTTTAAGGGGGGAGGAATGTAACGACCCAGAATTTTGAGCAATATCAATTTAATAATCTTTGTTAATAATTAAATTGATTTGATCCTTTTATATTATAAATTGACAAGTTAAAATTATTTCAAATGCTGAAAATAATAATTTGTTAATGTCTATTAATATTTTCTTTGCAATATGAATAGGCAAGATTAAATTCTTTTGAAAGTTTATAATAATTTGATTTGGAAACATTTATTTTGGTAAATAGGAAGTTTTTAATGTAATGGAACTTTATATTTAAATTGTAATATATATGAATATATATATTATGATTTGAGATTTGTTTTAAAATTTAATACAGTAATTAACAAATTTAATGTTAGAATGTTTCTATTTGAAATGTGTATATATATTTGTATATATATTTGAAATAGGAAAATTATTAATTTAAATTTAACAAGAGTTTTCAAACTTGAATATATTTAGTTTTGAAATTTGAAATGATAATTTGATTTAATGTCTTTGAAATGATATTTGAAATTTAAATTTTAAATAATAAAGTTAATTTCTTATGCTATAAACATATATTTTAGCTTTTGTTTTTAATAAGATAAAATAGTTTTACAAATTTATATAAGGAGTTAAAATCAATTTCTCAAGTTTATAAACATATATTATATAATATAAATCAAAACTATAAGTTATTTGTATTCATATGCATATTTATTAAAAGATAAGTTCATAATATTACATAACTACTTACATATAACTTAAATAAATTTATAAATAAGAAGATAACGTTTATTAATATTAATTAGATACTAAAACATTTGTTAAACATTAATTCAACAATAATAACACTTGTAAGAATATTAAGTTATGTAAGTTACATTTGTAAGAATATAAACCTTTAAAGAGACACATGTCATTCTCCTTAGTAATTAAGTTTTAAATTAAATTGTAAATAATAGAAGGAAAGATTTTATTTTTCCAGCAAATCTTTCTCTTCATTTTACAAAGATGGATTCAAAATCTGAAAGGCAAGATCAAAACAAAGATAAACTCAAACAAATGAATGAAAAACTGTAAAGTCTGGAAATTCAAACAGAGACTAAAACAAGATTCTCAAAAGAAATCAGAGGCAAGCAAGATGTAAATTTCAACAATTCAAATGCTCAGCTACAAGATAAAAATCAACATGCAAATTTATTCAAGCAATTCAGGATTAAAATCAATATGCAACAAGTTCAGGAAGGAATGCAGAAAATTTTAAAAGCCTGGAAAGAAGAAAATGCAGTTCTATCTTCTGCAGGATTCTAGGTGAGTAAAACAAATTTTAAAAAAAACAGTTTCAACTTGATTTACTCTTTGTTATATGTATGTATGAAAATCATAAGTTTACCTGAATTCTTGGATTTTGAATGAATGCATGCTTTGGAAGTATGAATAGTGAATGCCTGAGAAGTAAAAACTTCTGCTCTGTCTTCTGTTTAAATCAAGTGAGTAAATGAATTTAGAGACAGTTTAAAACTGGATTTCAAGTTGTTATTGTGAATGGATATTTTGATAATACCTGAATACCTCAGTTAAAGTTGAATCCATGTTTCATTTATGATTTGTGATTGCCTGTATCCTGATGTCTTAGTGACTGTAAAGAACAGGTTTTAAATTTTATAAATAAATTTCAATAATTTGACTTTGGATTCGAATTCGAACTTGAATTGTAAATAAAAGTTGATTGAATTTAAGTAAACTATCATCCAGAAACAATTACCCGTTTTTAAAGTGAGTAAATGATTCTAAATACTGGAATTTACAGTAAAATATAAAATTGGGTCAAAATTTGATGAATTCAATTTCAAGTTTTGATTGCATGATTGAATTGCAAATGGAAAATGATGATTTTTAGTACTTGAATCACAATTTTTAATGTGGGGATTTGTGAGTATTTCAGGATTTTCTATTTTGGGGTTTTCTGCCAAATCACGGCAAACTACGGCGGAGTGGACATCGCCGTTGAACTCGAAGGAGGAGGGAGCTTCTGTGATCATGCGAAAATTGTTTCATGAATTTTTAATTGAGTGGCATGGCCGATAATAGAGGAGGTAGGGTTTATGTACCTGTTTTTGGCCGATGAGTTCATCGTGGTTACACGGTGTCGTGGGGATACCGGAGGTTATCGCGAGCATTGCCGAAGGTCCAGGGGATTGTGGGGAAGCTACGGTGGTGATCGCGTGGTCTCTGGTGAAGGAAATAGTCGGCGGTGGTTGATTCTGATGATGGGTGTTCAAGCAGTTTGGGTTGAAGGTTGAGAACTCGTTCTCGATCGAATTTGTGATTTTTGGGTTTAGTACGTTGATGACGAAGTTGAAGTCGACTTGGGGATGGCCGGAAGAGAGTTCGCCAGCGACCAACGTGGGTGTGCACGTTAATGTGCACGGATCTG
Source organism: Allium cepa (assembly GCA_030765085.1). NCBI lineage: Eukaryota > Viridiplantae > Streptophyta > Magnoliopsida > Asparagales > Amaryllidaceae > Allium > Allium cepa. The sequence goes on along the minus strand of CM060945.1, from coordinate 599,267,694 downwards.
TGTTTCAGGGGGGGTTCAGGGAAGAAGAAAGAGGAAACTCGGAGGAGGCTCCGTGTTTTTGATGTTTTGACTCGAAGCAGGGGTAGGTAGGGGAAACTCGGTGTGTTTGTTAGTTTTTGCTCGGGGTAAACAAGGGTGTTACTCGGGTTTTAGAGGGTGACTACTCGAGTTTGTAACACAGTCTTAGTTTGTTGCAGAGTTTTAAATTATTAAGCAATGTTTAAAGATTTAGAAGCAAGAGTAATTTGATTTTTAGATTTAATTAAAGTTGGTAAAAAAAATATAAACAAGCTTTCTCTTATAATTAATTTGGTTTCAAAGTTAAGTTTTAATAAATTTTATATTTTAAAACATAAAGGATTTAAAAATGAAATAAGTGGATTTTTAATAATAAGTATTTTATTTTATTACTTGGAAAGTTCAAACATTTTTAATTTTGAATGTTTCAATTGTTTTAGTTAAAATTGATTTCTAAAGTATTTTATTTTAATAAGTTAAATAATAAAGATTTAGAGATCAATAAAATTTTCTTTAGTTATTTTGATTTAATTAAAGATAATTAAATTTGAAAATATATAATTAAGATAATTAGATTATTAACTATTTAAGGTTATTGGTTAATATAATGATTTAATTAAGACAATGTTTTCTTAATTAAGAGTTTTATAATATTAAAAGTTAAGAATCATTTAATCAATTTTAAATGATTAAGTAAATAGTTAATTAAGTAATTAACTTGTGATTAATTAAAATAATCCCTTTTGGATTAATCTAATATAATTACATGGGGAAGTAATTAAAGTAATTAAGTGATTAATTACTAGAGGTAATTAAGTAAAGGATAATTACTTTATTAAAAGTAATTAAGTAAATGTGATTAAGAGTTAATAACTTTAGTTATTAATTAAAGAATTAATTAATAATTAGTTAAAGGTTTAAATTATTTGATTAATGATTAATTAATAAAAGGATTAAGAGTAATTAATTAAGTGATTAATTGCATGTTAAAGTAATTAATTAAGGAAGAAATTTAATTAATGAAGTAATCATTAATTAATGAAAATGATTAATTAATTATTAATTAATAATTTAAGAATAATTAGTTTATAATTAAGATTAATTACTAAATGTAATTAATGTAATTAATCAAAGGTGATTAATTAAAAATAATTAATTAAGTATGATTAATTAAGAGTAATTAATCAAGTATGATTAATTAAAAGTAATTAATCAGGTATGATTAAGGATAATTAAGGAATAATTATCAAAATAATTAGAGAATAATTAATCAAGATTGATTAATTTTAAAAAGTAATTAAGAGGTAATTACTTAGTATAATTTGGAGTAATTAATCAGGATGATTAATTAATATTGTAATTAAGTAAGAATTACTTAAAATAATTAAGTGATAATTAATCAAGGAAGATTAATTGAAATGGAATTAAGTAATGTGAGTTAATTAATTAATTTGTAATTAATTAATGAATAGTAAATGGATTGAAGATAATCCAAGTATTTAATTTAAGGATTAATTAAATTAATCAAGTTTGAATCAAACTTGTTTATGAATGATTAATGATTGGATGATATATCATTGGATGAGTTAATGATGTTGTTTGTTGACATTGATTGATATGTGATGATGTGAATATGTTATATCTGATTATGATATACATGCTGCTTTGTGATATGTATAGTTGCATGTGATGCTTATCTATCTGTGTTGTGAATACTCCCATTTATGTTAAGTGATATTTCTAAATATCTATTGTTTAAATCCCTTAAGTACAACTTGGACATTAAAATGGCGTTTGGTTTCGGTGAGACCGGGATCGGGTTTCCATATTTGGATATCTGAAAACCACATCGATTCCAATTAAACGTTAGGTTGTTAATCCAAGTGGAGCAAGTGAAGACTCGAGGTGTAAGGGCTATACGTCAGTATAACTCTGTGGGTGATTCCGTAATGAGTTTGACGGAATAGTGCTTATAGATTCGAGATGGTGAATCAGAGTGCAAGGGCTATGGTCGTTGACTCTGAGGGTGATTCCAAAATGAGTGCAACGAGATAGTGCCTTCGGTTTCGTTCGAACCCGGTACGAACTTGTATGGATTGAATGCTTTCAGCACATCGTCAGGCGGACGATGAGCATTCTAAGATAATTGGTCCTATAAAGGTAATCGCAGCCTCAAGCCTCATCAACCGGAAATGGCTAAAACAGGGGAGGTGCAGCAAGGCTTCGTGGGTCGCTCCCACTGGAGAGCGAGATACATCCCTGTCTAGATGTCCCTTTTTATTTCGGCTTTGTGGGCAGTTGGAACTGCAGCCAACTGCGGGGTGGTCTTGTTCGGGACTGTTCAGTAAGGAATGGTCCCGGCCTTGTGTTGCAGGGGATGAACGGAGTAATCCTTGATACGGTGATCTAGGCCACGTACTTTGACGGGCGGTACCCCAGTAGCCCTGCCATTGATGGAAACCCATTTTCCCTACGAGACCCTACGGTTTTGCTTGTATTACCCACTTTTGTGGCTAGTAGCTGGAATTTAATCATGTAACAATTTCGGCTATTTTCTTATTTACTTGAAAACCCTAGACACTATTATAATATCTCTGGATTTCCTATCAAATGTTTTGGTTAGCGTAAGGTAAAAACTTTTCCATGTTTATGTGTGGGAAGTCTTACGTGATACCTTTCTTTTCAAAGAATTTTCTAAAGTTAAGCAATCTTAAACCGTTTACTCACACCAGACCCCTGTCTGACCCGAGTGTTTATTTTTTGTTTTATTAAACTCTTGGGTACTCATATTATATATGAGTAGTCAAGTGATTCAGGTTATCTCTTGACGAATTCTGGAGGAGCTATGGAGCAGGAGGCTTCAGCGTGTAGATATATGGTTAGAGTTTCCGCTGTGTGTTATTCTGTGCTGATGTCTTATATTGTATTAGACAGAAATGTTATAACTGTCTAAATTGAGATGTTTAGTTGTGTACTCTGATGTATATGATACTATGTATATGTTCTATATTATATTTAAATCGTTCCGTTGTGAGATTCTGATGCGTTGTTTCTTTTTCTTCTCTTTCTTTTCTTCTTCTATCCCTTTCTTTCCTAATTAGTGATGCGATTTTCCGGGTGTGGAAAGTCTGGTCGCTACAAATATAATAAAGAATGTCGCATCCGAGCAATATAGGTAAACAAGATTGTTGCATGGCCACTATACAAAGAGGCGTGTCACGTGCCACCAATTAGACAAAGGATATCGGATGTCATGTGATTATCATAGATCACCAGCCATTAAAAGATATTAAAGTAGAGCCTTGTGAGTGACTTCCCTAGAGTGAACATAGCATCTGAAACTCTAGAGTAACCATGGACTTCGGCTTCTTAGGAATTGTATCTAAGAAGGATTCACTACATTATATTATTCACCCTCTACAATATCCGAGGAAGACCTAAAATTAAACTATTTTACTCTTTCTGCTTCATTTTATTTCTCATTCACCAGATTTTATGTCTGACCCATTCCTATTTTCCTATTTTCCCTAAATCACAAGAGGGTGGGTATAGGTTGCAGTTCTTTACGGCTTGGAGGGTTATTGGAGCAGTTGTTATCTTCAGCTTTTGTTTCTTTTGTTTCATGTAATAGTTTCTCTTTTCTGTACTTTACTCTATATATTGGGGCATATATTGCGAACTTTGTTATGTTTTGTTTTTGGTGGAGACTACTTGATACTTTTGGCTTTAGAAATAAATTTGGGATAATGTTGTTTTTGATGAAGCTGTTTTGCTATTAATTTATAGTTAGTGAAAATTTTCTTCCGCTATAATATTTTAATCATTTTATGCTGTTGTTGTAGTCTCTGTGCTATGTTATGGATTTTTATTTCACCCCACCACCCGTGCTTCTGGTCATGTCCGATTTTCGAGGTGCCTAGAGCTGCAGAGTGTCGTAGTTGGTATCAGAGCTATAGTTTCGGTAATCCTAAATATATATTAAAAATATAAAGGTTTTCGAATAATTTTTTAAGGGTATTCCAAATAATACTTCTGAAAGTATATGTACATATCTTAGAAAGAAAAGAAATTTTATAAATGGGTCCCTCATATCTCTTCCTCCCAATCTATTGAACTATTTGTGGAGTACCTGATCCCATCTTTTTAATATCCGCGGATAGAAATGTCTGAACCGCAAGATATCCCCAAAGTTCCAAGCCTTAATATGCTAGCTTGGTTTAGACGTTATTTGCAGGCTACTGCACGAGTAGAGGCGCCAGCTAGGAATGCTACTCCAACAGAAGGGGCTCCAGCCCATTCGCTAGTCATTCTCGATTTTCCCAATTTATGCAAGGACTACACCAGCTTAGGAGGCAAGCTATTTCTAGGCACCGAGTCATATACCGAGGAGAGAGCTTTGATCCGTAGTTGTGAGAAAATATATGGACTTATGGGATTGGAGGACTTGGCTCGGAGGCAGTTGGCTTCATGGCAGTTGCAGGGAGAGGCTCTTTGTTGGTGGGAGATTGTGGAGGCTGAAGCTCATAATTTGAATTGGGTGGATTTTCATACTAGGTTCGAGTGGAAATTCTTACCGTAGGCTGAAAAGGGAGTGCAGTTAGACAAATTTATACAGCTTAAGAAAGAGGATATGATAGTTAAGGAATATGTTAATCGAGTCAATAAGCTTGCCAGATTTGGACTAGACCTGATCAATACTCCTCATAAGAAGGTGCTGAAGTTCGCCAAGGGTTTGAGTCAGCCACTGTAGAGTTTGGCGATGAGCCACATTTCGATGGGAGCCACTTTTGAGGGATTGGTAGAGATGGCTTTACTTGCTAATACTAAGAATAAAGGAGATGTGGCGTAGAAGAGTGATGGGAAGAAGCAGTGGAAAGGAAAGAGGAGAGGAGGTGGAGGGTCAGGTGGAAAAAGAAAAGCTCCAAGGAAGGACTAGAAGTGCAATACTTATGGGAAACCAGGTAATCTTGCTAAGGATTGTAGAGGGGCAAGAAAGCGACCGAGACTGAGGTGCTATCTTTGCGATCAAGTAGGGCATATAAAGAAGGACTATCCGTCGAAGCCCAAGGACAGTTCACAGACACCTTCACAGCTGCTTAGGCTTATGATTTAGAGGAAGCTCCTTCCTCTTGTACTCGTCTGTTTGTGGACAAGGGAAAGAAGGTGATCATCGAAGGTGTGTTATCTTTCTTTGATTTTCCTGTTCATAACCTATTTGATTCTGGAGCTTCGCACTGTTTTATATCTAGTACTCTTGTAGAGAGTCTTGGTCTTGATGCTTGCTTAGTGACTAAATCGGTAGTGGCATCAAATCCCGTAGGAGGATCAGCTTATTTGTCCATGTTATGTCAGGATTTTAAATTGTTTATTTTAGGGGTTGAGTTTGACTGTAGTGTCCTTGTATTGTTCTTTTCCAGGTTCAGGTTGATTCTTGGTATGGAATGGCTATCCACGCATGGTTTTGTTCTTGATGGCAATAAAATGGTAGTGAGGTTAGGCACTTGTAGTGGATGTACCTTAGAGGTATCGAGTGATCCTAGAGGATCACTCATGTTGAGCTACCTTTATTCTCTTGACTTATCGCCCAATAGTTTGAGTTCGATACCCTTTGTTAGAGACTTTCCAGATACGTTTAAGGTGGTTGCTGGCCTTCTACCTTGAAGGGAGATCTAGTTCAAGATTTATCTTGTCGATAATGCCAAACCGAATGCTTTTCTGGTAAGGCATATGGCTTCTAAGGAACATCATGAGTTAAGCAAGGAATAGAGAGCTTTTGGAGAAGGGCTTCATTCGTAGGGGAATTTCTTAGTGGGGCACACCCGTCATCTCTGCCACTAAGGAGGATGGCTCTCTTAGACTTTGCGTGGATTATAGTGAGCTTAATAAGATGACGAAGAAGAATCGTTATCCTCTTCCATGTATAGACGATCTCTTCGACCAACGAGTAGGAGCCAAGGTATTTTCATAGCTCTTTGGCCATGGGATTTCATCAGTTGTGTGTGGCAGAGGATAGCATCGAGAAGACTGTGTTTAGGACTCCGGATGGGTTATTTGAGTAGATTGTCAAGCCATTTGGGCTAACCAATGCTCCGGCATATTTTATGGATCTGATGAGTTGAGTATTTTGTGAATCATTAAACAAGTTTGTGGTGGTGTTTGTTAACGACATTTTGGTTTATTTGCGAAGCAAGGACGAGCATACTGTTCACTTGAAAGAAGAGCTTAGGACCCTACGAGCGCACAAGTTGAAGGCGAAGTTCAAAAAGTGCCACTTTTGAAGGGATAAGTTTCGCTTTTTGGGACACATCGTTTCGGAGGATGGACTTGCAGTAGATCCAACGAAAGTGGTAGCAGTGTAGGATTGGCAGACCCCCAAGAATGCCATGGACATAAGGAGTTTCCTTGGTCTTGCGGGCAACTATAGGAAGTTCATTAAGGATTTGGCTAGCATATCAGCTCCACTTACCCGCCTTACCAAGAAGAACTCAGTTTTGTTTGGGATGCCTAGTGTGAGGATGCCTTTGGTCGATTGAAGGAAGCTTTGACTATCATGCCCGTATTGGTATTACCAAATGGAACCATGCCTTTCTCAGTTTATATGGATTCTTGCGGCACGGGGCTAGGGGCGATACTCATGTAAGAGGGTAGGGTATTGTGCTATGCAATTAGACAATTGAAAATATATGAGAATAACTACCCGACGCATGATCTTGAGTTGGCAGCTATTGTTTTTCCTCTCATGTCTTGGAGGCACTATCTCTTAAGAGAAAGATTTGATATTTTCACGGATCATAAGTCTTTGAAGTATCTATTCTCTCATAAAGACTTGAATTTGAGACAGTAAAGATGGATGGAGTTTTTAGCTTCTTGTGACTTTGTGATTTCTTATGTCACTAGCAAGGGTAATGTAGTGGCAGATGCGTTGAGTAGACGCATAGTGGTTTAAGTGAAAGTCGTTGTGCTTTGATACCAATTGAAAGTACGTATGTCGTATAACTAATACTTAGGATCGTGTAATATGGAATGTATTATAGTCTAAATGAGGAAACAGATAATAATAGTAAAGTAAATAAAAATAAGCACACTAGGAGTTTTTATACTGGTTCGAACTTCCCGTTCTACATCTAGTCCCAAACTTCCCTTTGGAGTTTCTCTCAATAACCCCTCATTTAACCCGGAGGAATAGGTATACAACACCTGAGCAGCCAAACAGGATTTTTCCGCCTCAACAGCCGAAGAGGACTTTTCTTCCTGATACAAACTAACAGGACTTCTACAATTACAATAAAGTCATTGACGTTTTGCGTTCTTGATAACACTGATTTTCCTTTCATAGTACACCCTTCCTATAATCAAATCCTCAAGTATATATTGTGTGTGTGTGTGAAGATTAGAAAGGAAAATATTGCTTTGAATCGAAGTACATAATGATTAACTCTGTGATTCAAGAATATATCTTTGATTAGAAAACTTTTAGAATGTAGAAATATAGTTAATAAATATAGATCGGAGAATAGAATAGACCGAAATAAATTATATGATTAAAATCATGAATTTAGATATATATATATAAAGTATATAAGGTTGTTACTGTTCACGAAGAGTTTCAATCAAGAGTTGCATCTGTAATTCTTCAAATTGGATCGTTACTCTTCGAAAGAGAAGCAACCCTTCAAGAAATATAGCAGTTGCGTACGGTTAGTTGACTGGTTAAAAATATCTAGTTGACTTAATATTCAAAGTGGTGTGCATGTCTGTGCAAAGAATACAGATTCAGTCGACTAGTGAATTCAGTCCAGTCGACTGAATTGTTCTTTTTAGCATAGTGAGCACTTGTGCAAACTATTTTATGTGTGTGTGTGTGTGTATTTAAATCTTTTGTATAATGTGTGTAAACTACTTGAGGAGTGATTTTAACAATTATAAACTATAACTACGACTCAAACAATAAAGATTTTTATAGCATACTCGGGTTTGAAGTCTAGTTTCCTTTGTAGTTCACCACGTTTGTATAGCTTTCTCTTTTTTCGTCGCTTTGATCGTCTAATCTCATCTTTGAACGTTGAAGCTTGTCATTAATCAAAACTCATGATTCAACATTCTCCACTTTTTTGATTGATGACAACCGATTTTGACAATTTTTTATGTATGGAAATATATAACTTAGATTATATATTCCTCCCCTTGAATGTGTGGCGACTTTTCTATTACTGCATAAAAAGTTAGTACACAAATTTCTGCCCCTTTGTCATCGATAAAAAGGAGTACTTAATTCAATAATCACTGAGTACTAACGAATATTTGTAGAATGAGACAATACGAATCATTACAAATATGAACTTAAACATTATCATACAAACATTCACAACATATCACATCACAAACAATGTTTTACGAATACAAACATCATGAAAGCATAAACGTTTGGTTACAACGTCACAGACATAACATCATAAAGCATATCATAGTTTTTCACAAAAGAAAACTTACCAAAAAATCAAATTTTCACTTCCATTTTCCCTATCATTCATTGGATTCTTCTTCTTCGCATCTTCAGGAATCATCGGCCTTTTCCCCTTATCTTTGTCCATATCACTTTCTGTTCTCTCATCCGATGTTGTCCACGTAAATTTTAGTGTCGGTTGTTTTCCGAATAAGGTAGATGAACTAGCGGTGCAAGATATAGCTTCCCATAATATGCCAAAGAAGCTCTTTATCTTATTGAACTTCTTATCCATTTTCTTGTCGAGGAGTCTAACATGTGAATCTAATGTCACTTGATTGCGAGCTATAAGATCGATTTCTTCACGTGTTCCTCGGGAAGGTGTAGTGGTTCGAATTTCATTGCCTTGTCTTTGCGGTGGTGCTTCTTCTTGATGTTCTTAGGAACGGTTTTGCCAATCTTGGAATGTCATGATATGGACGGGTCTTAGGGGTAATTTTATGAGGCTTATCGTCCGACTATTAAGAGTTTTTACAATTGAAGTGTCCGAGTCGGGTATTGGCACTTGAAGGTCCATAAGTAATATCATAATGTATTCTCCGTAGTAGATTATATTTTGTTTCCCTTGATTGAAGACTAGAAGTTCATCAAGAATAATTTTCGGCCAATTTATTTGAACATTTCCATATATATCGTACAATGCTCTATAGTTCTCCCGGTATACCAATTCATATGATCCAATTCTTGGAAGTATTGTTTTCTTTAAGGCACGATGCAAAATTCTTGTTGTCGGTCGTAGTGAAATAGATTTCAATTCTCTCATATTATCTTAAAGGAAATAATGGCTTATCTCGTCTCAAACATTGATATCGCAATTCAAGTCTTCCAATGGTATTCCATCTACCGGAGTGTGAAGTATATGTCCTATTCTTGCTAAAGAGAAAAATACTTATCATCCATAAACTAGACTCCAAACATAATTATCTCTATTCCATGGAGTTTGGTGATCTAGATTGAGATTACCAAGAAATAATTTCACCATAGTGTGATTAATTTTTACCTTGTTCTGATTGTGGTCTAATAGTTATTTCAAACGGCTTCTACTTGTCAAACCTTGAATTCCACATGCGTTGAAGTTAGGGTAAGCCACAAACGATCCTTCTAGAAATCTTGATTCCTTCATTTTGTTCCACCATTCAAAGCTACATGATTGTAAACCATTCACTAATTTGTGTATAAATTAGTTCTAGAGAGGTTGTGGTTGCTCTTCGTTGTTTTTCTAAGGTCAAGGAGCCATGATGTTAAATGAATTAGAGATTTTTGATTTAGGAATGCTTTGGAATGTTTCAGCATTTTGAATGTTTTGAGTTTGAAAGCGTTTATGGAAGAAAATGTACATGAATGGTTTATAACCTAGGGTTTTTTGTCTTTATTATGTCATTCAGTCGACTGAATTAACAAAATTTATTCGATTGAACCCTTTCTCCTAAAGCTTTTTGCTCTGGAAATCAGTTCAGTCGACTGGACATTTTGGTTCAGTCGACTGACTTTCTATCAGTGACTTTTGCTTGCTTTATATTGCAATGCAACTATGCTTATTTTATACGATGATTTCATAACATAATATAACAATGATTTTACAAAATATAATACCAATTGAAAATTATATATATATTTATTGATGATTACACGAAGATTGCATTAACAATAAAATTTCAAAAACAAAGTTATCATCAAGGAATATGATTTATTTTGAAGGTGATTTCTTTGGAGTCTTAGATTTCTCCTTATCATCCTTCTTTGATGACGTTTTCGCCGGTGATTGATTGAATTTGCGATCCTATGAGTTTGAAATTCAAGGAGAGTATCGTGGAGAAGGATCCTACAGATTTCGAAATCCAACTGATGGGTCGAACGATGAACACGGCTTTGGTAATTTTTCATATGCGTCTATAGGTTTAGAGATGCACAATTTGACTATGATATGTTCCAAAAAATTTAAGCGTCTTGCCGTCACTTCTTATTTGAAATATAATTCACGTTGTAGGTCCACTTTTTGCTGTTGGTAGTGATGAATGTTGTCGATCTTCTCTTTAGTCGATGGCGAGATGAACATAGCTTGTTTTCCCTTCTCATTATTCGGTGTATAACCGGTATGATATCTTTCCCACTTACGTATCGGTTTATATTCCGGTGTTGGAGTAGGTGATTGATGGTCGGAGCTATCTAAGGAAGGTGTTGCATAGGAGAGGTGTGAGTTATCTAAGGATTGCGACACCATTACGATGTGATAATAAAATATATGAAGCTTGTATTTAAATTGTATTTGAAAAGTGTATGCAACATTTCAAAAATTCATGTATATATAGAAGCAGAAACCTGTACATTCTATGGTCAGACTATGAAAAAAAATTTAGACCATATATAAATAAGTTAATGATTTAAGGTAGGAAAATGATTTGAAAATGTATGTTAAAAAAATTTCAAGCTGATCTAATATAGGATAAGCTGGTTTTTGTGATTATCATAGAGTGAGCTACCTTAGTTTGTATCATACATCACCAGCCTTTAAAAGATATTAAAGTAGAGCCTTGTGAGTGAGGAATAATATCTAGGAGGATGTCAAATGCCATTAATGTGCTTGGAGATGTCGTATATCATCGATGTCGCATCCCGTCCATATCGCATATCACAAGTGAATGATGTTACATGAAACGAATGCAACACTTTATAAAGACAAGGATTGATGTTGAATTTCACCCATTAGTATAAGGACGGCTAAATGAATAACAAAGTCAGAAGATGTCGAATGCTTATCCCTGTTGGATGTCGCTACTCATCGATGCATTAAAGAAACGTCATAAGTCATCAATAAAGGCTGATGCCAAGTGCCACTGATATCTTTGATGATGCCCAAAGCGAAGCATGCCGGAAGTGACATATAGCAACCATGTTATACCTCTCAGCCCCTATAAATTTGGAACTATGGGCATGAAGGAAGGAGCGATTAATTTTTCTCTCATTTCTTACTTTTTAAACTTTGTAACCCTAAATAGATTTGGGGATTTTTAGTGCTAATTGTAATCTTTCTAATCTTTCTGCAAATAAAGGCTTATAGATATACAGTCGCATAGTATATTGAATAAAGATACAAGATTTATGACTATGATTCTCATGCACTTATGATTTCAGCCGTGATTTATATAGGATCCCCAAGCACTTCTATAAGTGGAATAGTTTACATAGTGTGGTCTTCCCGAAATTTTGTCCATTTTAACCAATCATAATTTTATACATTGCCAAAGTTGTCAATAGTTTACATTAAAACATTGTACCCATGAATACGAGTACAATGCGAAAAATTCACGTGTAAAACGGATGTCATATGAGCATGATACAATGTTCTGAACCTAACATATACATTTAACAATTAAATTAACATATATTTATAAATTTCTCACCAAAATCAAATGTGATTTTGATCATGACTTTCTATGAATTCACAATCACTTATGATTTCGCGGCTAATATGGATTCGACATAGAACATGTTCATCCCTAGCAACCTAGCCTAGGATTATCTCAACCTTTCATCAGTCAAGTCTTACTTTCCTTATACTTCTTAGGGTTGACGAAGAAATTCGTTAACATTTGACCGCTAAAAGGTAGGCTTGAACCTCCATATCCCCTAAACCTATAAGTGGAACTACCCTTAACCTATATATATGGCTAAAATAATTTATTCATACTAAGTTTATGCCATTGAGGAAGCATCTTCGAAAGAAAAATAACAAAGATCTTTGATTTATTCACTCAAAAGTGAAAGAATGTGCTTAATCATTCCTTCAGGTTGAACGAGGCTCAAAGCTCTTTAAAGAGAAAATTTACTATAGAGGCTAAAGTGCCTGTCACATACAACAAAAGTGCTAAGTGCAAATCATGGATTGAACGAGGCCCATTGCTTTCTAAGAACCGTTCTCTTACCGCTTCTTATGAGCATATGTACCTCCTAACTAAGGAAATGATGAACTATCGACCTCCTCAAAAGAAATGACCGAAGAATGAGCAAAATCTTAGAGGACAATACTGTCGGTATCACCTCTTAAATAGCTATGACACTAATCAATATCAAAGCTTAGAAGGATGATCAACAATTTACTAGGATAAGGAAAGCTTAAGGAATTTGTAAAGAGATATTAAACAAGCTCATAATAAAGGAAGATACTTGGAATAAGACAAGAATATCCACATTAATCATGAAAAGGAGAAAGAACCTCCTAAAATAAAGGAAAAAGCCTTTGATCCCACCAAGATAGCCTGATCAAAGCACCTCCTAGAGGACGGTCAGAATAAGCCTTTGGTCCTACTAGAAATGGCCTGGCCAAAGCATTTACAAGCCTTCGGTCTACCCTGTGTGGCTTGACTGGAGCGTCTACTAGAGGGAGTATGGAGTAAGCCTTTGGTCCCGCCTAATATGGCTTGCCCAAAGCACCAAACAACCTTCAGTACCGCCTATGAGGCCTAACTAAAGCATCTCGCCAAAGCACTAAACCGTCCATCAGTACCGCCTATAAGGCCTAACTAAAGCTCCTCCTAAAGGGAGGTTGAGTAAGTCTTTGGTTCTACTTAAGGTAGCTCACCAAACGCACTGGACGAAAGACCTAATTGATCACCTAGATGGTGGTAAGGGGTTCGATCCAAGTTGAGATCGTCACTTAAGATGGTGACAAAAGAAATCAAAGCATAATCCATTATGATAACAAAGAAATCAATCAAGTCGATTGAACTCTGTCTAAAAGAATGGGTTAAAATAATATTTTAGAGGAAGATCAAATTAAAAAGCAAATCTAACCCAATCCTATAAAAGGACCGAGGAGATCTTCTAGAGGAAAAGTTCAATAAAAAATTAGCCATTTATGCTCCAAAGAAAAAGCAATCTTCCAGAGGAAGCTCAATAAAAAATGAATCATTTATCCTCCAAAGCAAAAGCAATCCTCTAGAAGGAAGATTACCCAAAAATGAATCCTTTTTTATCAAAAGAAAAATCAAGCAATCTTTTAGAAGAAGATATATCAAACATGAGCTATTGTGCTTCAAAATAAACAAAATGGGATTTACCGGTTAACAATAAAGAAAGAACCATTGCCAAATAATTTTATGGTCTTTTGTTCATATTATTGCCAGATGGATTTTATTATCTTCTGTTCAAATTATTGCCAAATGAATTTCTGGTCCTCTACTCATTTTATTGCTAGATGATTCCCGGTCTTCTAAAGACATAATATGTCAAATGATTCTCTATTCTTCCATTCACAATAAGAGAAGGGTTTCGGATGTTCAATAACGGGCCAAAGGATAATTAAGTGCGGAAAAGCAAGCCATATATCTTAAAAAAATTCAGCAAATGCAAAAGAAAGGATACAAATGGTACGTTCGAGGTAACATTCATTTATGTATAAATTTGTTGATTGTCTGGTACATTATATACAAGAATGCAGGAACAAAAAAAGGTTAAGCAACGGGTAGTCTAATTAAAAAGATTACAAGCTAAGAGTCAAAACTTTGAGCTATCCTTCTCAAATCCTCAATGATCGGAGGGGAATCAGAAATGTGGTGAATTTCCGCATCTAAAAGTTGTTTGAGCTTCTTCTCTTCCTTTCAAATAACATATGCATGATCGATCAAATCAAATTGAATTTTTAATGCATAATCAAGCATCTTATTGGCTCCCTTTAGAATCTGAACCTTACTCTTTAATTTCACAACCTCTCGCTCAAGTGCGTGCTTTCCATGCTCATGTTTCTCCACTTTATCCTCATAAGTTAAAAAATGTAGAAATTTTATCGCTCCATTGCTTATTCAAATATTGAATACATTACAATTCTTTCGTTCCATTTGGCGATCTCTTCAACATCTAGACCTAGAGGAGGGTTTAACAAAGTAGAAAATTATCCTTGACCAATCAAAGGAGTAGGAGTAGGAATGACGCAACAGATTTAACTTTGACGTGCTAATAATGTTTTGATACCAATTTGGCACAGCTTTCTTCCTCACGAAATGATTTCGTGTCAAATAACCCTGATAGAACGATAAATGCCCAATTCCGTTGATCGTGACGATACCGGAATCTAGCTATCTCCAACCCGTTGATCTCGCAAGATACCGTGTTGAATGATTTGCAATTCGATCGTTGATCACTCGCAAGTGAGACCGAGAATTGGCTTCTACTTCGTTGATTCGCGCACGAATAACCCAAAGAAGGAAGAAGAAGGAGATCACACTCAACTTCAACAATGGTGGCAAAAGCACACACACAAAATTTTGTTCAAAATCAACTACTTTTTATAAATGACATCACACCCCTATTTATAGGAGTTTACAACACATATGCGACTCAACAACAGATGACATACGACTTACGCGTTACACGACTTCAAACTGTGACATAAGAACATACAACACGAGTTACAACATTACATGCGACTCAGTACAACACGACCTATGACATATGAGATAAGAACAATACAAGTTACAACAGTACGCGACTTAACATTTGCGACATAACAATACACGACTTAACATTACAACACCACGCGACTTAAGGACAATGCGGCATAAGATCCAATGACTTAAGAGACTAGCGATCTATCATGACACGACATAAGAAGATAGCGGCATAGGGCGGCATAAGTGAACGACTTAAGGAATGAGCGACCTAAGATGCAGGAACGGCTTAACTTCATGAGTGACTTAGGCTTCAGAACTACTTAAGAAGTGCGACTTAAGGAATGTGGCTTCAGGGAACGACCTAAGAGATGCAGCCTGATATCTTGATCCGTTAGGTCGTTGAGCGACTGAAGTTGGTGCGACTTAAGGAAATCACGAGGCGCTGATGGTTGGGGATCCTTTAGGTCGTGGAGCGACTTATGTGGTTGCGACTCAACATGGCGCGACTCATAGCAGGCCGAGCGACTTAAGGAACTATGATTATCATGGTGTGCTGCATCAAGGAAGTCTGTGATCACTTCCACCAGCTATAAGTTCCAAACATTGGCAATTCACTTGGGTTTTTAGCAATTCTGCCTCAAGATTCATCACCTTTTGGTGCAATCATGCAATTTCTGCATTGATTTCAATATTTTAGATAGAAGGTCTAAAATGGAAAATGGCATCTATCTTTCCTTTCAACTTCTGAATCCTTCCATCCTTCTCTTTAATTTTCTTCTCTAAGTTAGAAGTTGTCTCTTTCAAATTGCTAAATGTTCACCTTGACTCATAGTACTTGTCATGCCATTTTTGTCCATATGGATTGTCTAGAAATTTTAAAGCTAAATTGCCTTGAGAAAAGAGTTTCTTCTCTAATTCCACTTTAAACCTATCTTTAATAGAATCAAGTCGAGCAAGAATATCTGTGCCACTAGGTACAAGGATCAATTTATTTTCCTAGCAAATAAAAAGAAAAGAAAATCAATGCACATGAAATATTTTCTTTATTAATAAACAGCATTTACAAACTTAAGAAAAATCAAATTTACATCATTGTTGTATACAACTAATTCTTAAAGTTTTGAAACAATAGTCTTAGCCTTTTTTAAGCGACCCAACAAACAAGGTAAGATTAGAATCAAAAGAAACTTTAATCCCTTTCGGGTTATTAACCGGAGGGAATTGCCGATAGTGCTAACTTTTAGCTGGAGGGCTAGTTTGATCGCGTAACAATTTAGCATGATTAGTTTGAATTTAATTAAGCAGTTTATCCTTCTCGTTATCCAAGAAATCAAAACGAAAATGAGGGAATTGTATATAGGCCTCCTGTAGATCTCTAAGAAAGCAATATTTTACTACCAGAAATGTTTTGAGAGTTAAGGACTTCAATTTAAAATCCCTCTTTAACTCGATAAACATATTGAAGAGTTCCGATAGAACATGACTACTTGAGGATTCCTTAATATGTATAATATATGAAAATAGACTAAGGACAAAGAAAAAAAGGGATAAAGTTTATAAGCTACGTGAATTACAAATAATAATCATACAATCATTTGGGTCCGTACAATATTGTTTATTTATAAAATTCTGAAATAAATCTCTCTTTACTATACTTAATCTTCTTGGGAGAAAGAATAAAAGGAGAAAGGGGAACGGTAGCAAATCTAGGAAGATTACAACAAGGACCATAATGAGAGTTGCTTATATAATTGTCTAAGTATATTTTATGGAGACGTCTAATCAAGTCTCCACTTTTTTCTCTTAAGAAAGAAAAGCCGACGAGGAGATTCCTAGAAGAAATTTTACAGAGAAACTCTACTAGGGACTCCCTATGTAACGACCCGTAAACTTTCGATGATTAAAATAGCTAATTTAATAAGATTTCATGATTTAATGTTAGAAAAAAATTTGTAATTCGTTTAGAATAATAATAACTGGAACGAATTGCAACAATAATTATCCAAATAATTATTTATAGATTGAATGGAGTTCCAATCTAATTGAATTAACTCAAATGTTATAACTTGGTTATAAGGGAATATATGGAAAAACAAATGTAAATAAGAGAATAAGAATTGTGAATGATTTAGGTAGCAGTACAAATTTTAATAGACTGGGTTCGAAGATTTGAATAGTAATAAGTATTGAAAAAAAATGCTACTTAGTAAATGCCTTTGCAAATCAATAGCTGGATCGGATAATAAATGTCGAATTCATTGGGTATAATAGAGTAATTGATTGATAAGTAAAATCTATTTAAATCAAATATTGAATATTGAACAGGTAAATTGTTTAAATTAAATATTTAAACTTATTGAATAATTGAATAACTGTAAAATGGAAATAGTGTTCTAAGATGTGAATTGGTTTTAAAAGTTGAATCTTATAAGTTCAATTTCAAATATTTCAAAGGATAATGAATTATTGGATAATCAAAAATTGTTTAAATTTAATATTTGGAATTTATTGGACAATTGAATAACGGGTTTAATACGATTAAAAATGATTTGTAAAATTTTATTTTATCATATTAAAGTTAGAATGATGTTGTAGAACTTTTAAAATCGAATTAAAAGTAAATTTGTGAAAATTGAATATTTTAATATTTAATTGACGAGTTAAAATAGCCATTTTTCAAACAGTCTCGGATTTTGATGAAACCAGTTTCATCGGATCCGTAATGTTATATTATTGTAAGGTTTCAAATTTCGTGTCAATCGGATTTATCGTTGTCCGGGGCAAGCTAAAACGCACAGAAATTTGATTAACCGATTTAATTTAAAATCGATCGTTTATTGCCGTAACTCGCATAGATGATCGAATTAGCCTACGAAACATGTTCCATTGTGTCCGAAACGCGGGGTAAATCCTAGAAACGCCGGTCACCGCGCGTAAATCGGAGTTCGGAAAACCCGGGATGAAGTGTTCGCCGTTTTTCTATAAAAACACTTCATTATTTTCTTTTTTTCAAAACAAACTCAAGCCCTAGTGTTTCAGGAGCCGGTCGCCACTGATATTTTCAATGGCCAGAAAACTCTCAACTTCTTCCCTCCAAATCTCTTAATCCGTTCATCAATCCAAAGAATGTTCAACATGGAAGTTGTAGAGTGGAGCAGGGTCTTTGCATCCATATGGTTGATTGCGTGCATCGTTGTCGTTTGGAGGCGTTAGGGGGCCGTGTATGGCTACAGGTCGCACAGGAAATCGAGGGGTTGGTGGCGCTATGGGGGTGCGATCGGAGGCTGGAGGTAGCTCAGGCGAAGGCGCACGCGGTGGAGCATCCTGATCGAGCTAGATGTCGACGGAGTTGATTGCGTGATTAGGGTTTCTCAACGTAAATTGGGTACGCGCGTACCTGGGCAGCGGGGAAGAAGAGGCCGGTCGGCCTGGATCCAAGCAAGTAAAAAATCAATGGCTGTGATGAATCTGAGGTTTAAAATTGAAATAGAAATTTTAAATTATATTTATATTAATTCGTTCAATCTTTAAAATAGTGTAACTTTTTCATACGAGGTCGAAGACGCACGAAACGAATTGCGTTGCGTTCGTATTGTCGAATACTACGCTATGGAGCTAGATTGGAGTTAATTGGAGTCAATGAAATTTTTGGATAAAACTAATCGCTCATTTAATTTTATTCGAAATAAAACGCTGGAACTACATTGAAATCAAGGTGAGTGTCTTCTAACGCTCACAACGTTACTGAATATCTTTATGGTTGTTAAGTTTAATATTATGAAGTGATATGAATTTTATTTCTCGTTGTTTGATAAAATTTAATTGTCATATAGATTGTCATTTGAATTAACCGTTGAAAATTAAATTGACAGTTAAATTGAAATTAAAATTGAATTGCGATTAAATTACCTGACATTGATAACTATGAAATTGCCATGAATTGTATTGTTTATTGGATGATGTATTTCGATGGATGTTATTGGTTGATATTTAAATGTTTGGATGTTTATTTGCTTATATATATACTGTTATGCATACATATGACACTGTGATTTGGTTTAAGTGATATATATTCATCCCTGACATTTAATTGAAACAACTAATCACTTGGCCATAGGATAGAAAATTGTATACGGACACCGGATTGGCTAAATTAATAATTTTTAAAATCGTCGATTTGAAATTTATTCAAATGTATTGATTTAAAGGTTATAAATAGAAATCAATTTATAGAAATCGAATTTATCAAAAAATTGAGTTTGGAAAGTTGAAATAAATTTTGGTTAAAATAAATTGTTAAATAATTTAAGTTGAGACTTTGAAATTTAAAAATTGGGATATGATTGAATTTCGAAATTTGTTTGTTTTAAAGACTGAACATTATTTCGAGCTTTGAATATTACTAAGTAAAGGTGATATAAAAATAATATTTTGAATTCGAGCTTGGAATTGAACCATATTTGAAATTTGGATTTAAATTTGAATATTGAAGGACAATTTTGTTAAGTGTTATAAATTGATATTTTGAAAAATCAAGCTCCAAATCGATATAAATTGAAATTGAATTAATTGAAGGTGAATGTAGAATTGAATTAATTTGAAGTCAAAGTTGACATTGATTTGAATTGAAATCGAAATTGAATCGGTAGAATGGAAATTGAAATTGATTTGAATTGGGAAGTTATAATTGAAATGGTTTGGTTTTGAAGCTGTTCATTTTGTTTTCCAAATTACTCTGTTATATAAACCATTTTTAAATACTTAAACCATTTTAACCTATATTAACTATATTAAATTATTTTTAACCCATCTTAAACCATGTTAACTTATTTTAATCTATTTTAAATCAACTTAACCCAATTTAAATTATTTTAAACTAATTTATCTATTTGAAATCCATTTAAAGATTTTAAGTATTTTTAACTATTTTAATTATTTAAAACTACTTTTAAACTACTTAAAACTATTTTCTAAAATTTCAAGCTGGTTAATAAGGTGAAATGTTTATGTTTAAATCTTGAATTTAAATACGAATTGGGTTAAATGAAGTTGCAACCTAAATTGAAATTCGAAATGATTTTGAAATCGAAATGAGATATCGAGGCGAAAAATGATTTTTGAAACGAAATCTTACATTTGAATAGATACGATGATATTTGAAATGGATTTGATTTTTTGAAGCGAATGTGATATTTTGATATCAATTATGAATCGACTTGAAATATAAAAGAGCCAATGGTGTAATAATACGTAGTTATTAAAGAGACCGGGATCGGATATGGACATACTCTTTGTCGATACCAAAAACCACTTTAATAACTATTATACGCGGAGTGTTGATCCAGAATGAAGTGGATGGTTTGGTGAACGCGTTGACTGAAGAAAGAGAACGATATTGGATGACCCCTCACATGACTAAAACAGGAGCCGCGCCGGGCCATTGAGGTTCTCCATCTCTAGCGGACACACTTCTTCGATACCATATCTATTACCTTTTGTGATTCGATTTGGGTGCACCCCTTGATTTGGGAGTGTTGTTTCACGGTGTGGAGGTAGCTACTGGCTATGCTCAACATCAGTTCGGATCATGCAACTATAGTATCCTAGTTGGTATCGCCTCATGTACCTTGTCATACTGATTATCCTATTCACGACCACTACGTTTTGCTTTGTGTTATACCTATGGGGCACCCTCTGATAACCACCAGTTTACGGTGGGGTTTATGGTGCTGTATAGACTATGGCATTATAAAAATGTGTTAAGGGGAATTATGGTAATGCCTTAATGCTATTTTAATACTTTTACTTTACTGTAGACATATTATAATAGCGTATTGTACTACATAGTAGATAGTTTAACGGATCCTTGAGAGATGGAAAATCCCGTAACATCTCTTGAGTTATTACATGCACGTTGACACTGGATATGAGATGTCAAACCCCGTAAACATCTCTGACGCCGTTACACTCATATTTATTTATGATTGATTTAACTTTCATAAGGATATTTAGTCCTGACTCGAGTGTTTTGTCTTTTCATTACGCTAGGGTCAGTCCTGAGTTTTTCAGATTTTTGAAGATCTATTCAGGAGGACGAAGACGAAGATTTGGTATACTATTACTATTATTATCTTTGCATCATGCTGTCTGCTGCATTATTTTATTTGTTCTGTTGTATATGTATAACTCTGATAAATGTTGTATAAATAATGATCAAAGTATTGTAAACAGCTTCATGAACTGTTTATTTGACTATTATATTTTATCGTTCCGCTGCAAGATTTTGTGTTGTTTCATTTCCTTTATCTCCCTTCCTTTTCTTTTCTTATTTACCCCAATAACCATCTGCCCTTTTGAATGGTTTGGAATCGACATGTGTATTTGATCGTTGATTTAAATTGTCCAAAAAGGCGGGTCTTTACAGTTGGTATCAGAGCTTTGGTTTAGCGATAACCTTAGCTTTGTGGGGTCTGACTCTTTATAAATAGGGTAGTTATACCCTATGATGAGTCGCTGAGTGTATATATATGAGAGAGCGTATTTGTTAGTGATATAAAAAAATTTATATTGTGTCGGTTGATTTGTTGAGTAGCTTATGGATCCTAGTCAATACGAGTAATTAACGTCATTGATAGGGATCTCTAAACACTCGAACAGGACAATTTGACATAGTATTGTTTTGAAATTGGGTAAATGAAATAATTTTTCTCTAATTATATTTTGTATATAAAGAAAATTTTCAGAAATTATTGTGACTTATCTAGCTTACCTGGTTGTTAGAAATCATATATTGGTTATCATCATTAATTGGATATTGTAATTTAATAAATAAGGTGAATTACATAAATGAACAGTAATAAAACAACTTGTGAAATATTTTAAGAAAGAAAATCTTATAATAATATTTTATAAAGGTGGCTTATAAATTAAAATAGATTTAAATTGGAAAATATCGAATTTAAGACCCGGAGGTTTTGACAATGGTTCTCAAAGCTTTGAAGAAAATATATTGTGATATTAGTTGGAAAATATTTATGGGAAATATTTTGAAAAGATTTTAAGAAGGAATGAATTCAGTACTCCTCTCTTCTGTCGCTGGAAAATAATTTTGGTGATGACTGCGCAGCATCATCGACGTTCATTTTCGAGTATCAAGGTGGGGGAGACTTCTAAGAAGCTTTGCTTTTCTTCGAAATTATTTGGGAAATAGGTTTTGGTTTAAACTCCAAAGGTATGATTTGATATATTAAAGATATAAGTGTATATGTTTATTTCAAATGATTTGAAAAGAACCGGGCATTTATATTTCTATGTTCTGTTAATTAATAATTTTTAAATTGTTTGAATGAACTGTGAATAACCAGAATTTATAAAATAAGAGGATTAAGATATCTAGGCTATTGTTTGGGAAAACTTTAAAGTTGAAAGGTAAAGAGGATTTAAACAAATTAAATTTGTGAACATTCTAATTAAGTAAAATGAAATTTCATAAATTTTGTATAATACCAAAAATTACATTCTGATAACATATAACAAGACTTACCAAATGTTAAAAGTTAAAATGATGTTTTGGATATGTAATGAGATATTGTACAACTAAACAGAACCTGAAAATAATTGAAGTATACAAGTAAGGAAAACTCAAAAGGAATTAAAATGTATATAAATGGAAAATTTGGTTGTGATAAAAATGTTATATACTTAAATATAGCATGAAATGATGAATGGATAAATGGAACAAGTAAGTGAACTTAAGAAAGAAGATAAATGAATCGTATTATATCTTTGTAAATTGGTTATAGAAAATAAATACAAATTGCAAAGGGATTGAATTTTTTTTTTGAATTTGTAACCTTTAAGATAACTGTAAACTAAGAAAAGTCATTCATGAGAGGTTAGACTTTTATAGGATGATTAATAAACTAAAGTGCTGGGTAATAAAATGTTCCATAAATAAATTTGTTATTAACTAAAATTATGAAATTGAATTTAATTAAATTATATAGAATGTATAAAATGAACTTGAGTAAGCAAATTCTATGATATGATGTTTAAGAAAAGTTAATGTTAAAGAACATGCTATGTAAAGAAATGAATATACTAACTGAATAATGGATTGTGAATAATTAATTGAAAAAAAATAAAAAAATAAAAGCCAATAAAATAAGTTAGTACAGATAAATTGGATAGAAATCCATTGGAAGGTAATACGTGAGTTGTACGTATATTATTTTGTTCGCATAACGATTTGATCCAAATTCGAGCACAAAATTTCGGGATGATTTATATCGATCCAAGTTAGGATTTTCCACTCGATTCTCGACGGCGAACCCTGGATATGGATTTTGGTTTGATTCTGGAATTCTCTATCATAGTATATGGCTATGTAAGGAGAGTAACAGTTTCCAATCAAGGAACCAAATCTGAGTCCGCACTAGAGAGTCGGGTGAACGATACTAGTTGGAAGTGAAATTGTGTGATCGAATAAGCGATTAGATTGATATTGCTCATGGATGATATATGTACGGCTTACGAACTTAATTAAAAGTTAATATTGGAAATTTAAGATGCCAAATATGTGAAGATAAATTTGTAACTTTTGAGATAACTATAAACTAAGAAAAGTCATATATAAGAAGTTAGACTTTTATGGCATGACTATAAAATAAAGTGATGATTAATAAAATGTTCTGCATTAATAAAATGTTCCGCAAATAAATTGGTTATTAACTGAAACTGAATATGAAGTAAATGTAAACAAAAGAATTTGGTATGGCTAAGAATCAATTGGAATTGAAAGAGATAGACCAAATTGAATGTAAAATTAATAATTTGGTTATGTTGTGTATGATTTGGTTGTTATATGATTGTTAGTTGATTGTATATAATTCATTAAGTGTTAAATCATTGAAAGCTATAAATCATTGAAATCA
This sequence comes from Allium cepa, assembly GCA_030765085.1. NCBI lineage: Eukaryota > Viridiplantae > Streptophyta > Magnoliopsida > Asparagales > Amaryllidaceae > Allium > Allium cepa. The sequence continues at coordinate 599,243,854 of CM060945.1, read as the reverse complement.
AATTGGAAGTTAAATGAATTTAAATAGAATTTAATTTGATTCAAATTGGAAGTGAACTAATGTAAATATAAATTAGTGAATGTTAACTAATTGAATTGAGAATGAATGTTAGTAAAATCCAACGTTAATGAATCAACTGTGATTAAAATTGAAAACCTAGTCAATAAACATTAACGAGAAGTGAATTTATATTGATTGGTTATGGATTTGTTGGATGATAGTTGGATGATAGTTGATTGATGGTTGCATTTGTTGCTTTTGTTGCATTTGCTATGTTGGCACATGCAGCTGTTATGTTGCTATATGATGTATATTGATATTATTTTCATATATGCGTGTTTCTCATGGTTTGTTGAGTGTTTAGTAGGTGCGGATTGCGCTTGCTTCGCATTTGGAGCTCGCTTTCGTGCTATTTTAGCCGTATATGCTCGCTAATAATATATAAGGTACATATCTCGGATTACATACCGTACTTTTACACTTTTTTCCCTACGGGATGCCTCATCACTTGATGAGATGTATATTTGTGATATATATACTGTCATTTTTTTTCCGGATCGAGCCGCGCAAAGGAGACTCTGCCGAAATTTTTCGTAAATTCGGGTGTTAGAAAATTTTCGAGTTTTAAAATTTTTATAACTTGTTTTGATAACTAACTTTTAAATTTAGAAAGCCATTCGGAGTAACTTAGTGGAAGTGTAGTAACGATTTATAAATGGAATTTCATTGTTTTATAAGTTGGTAACTTTGAATAAAATATATCTAATGTTGAATTCTATACTTAATTCCTTTTCCCTTATTTTTTCTTTTCGGGGACGAAGAGTTTTGAGTGGGGGAGAGTGTAACGACCCATAAATTTTCGATAATTAAAGTACCTAATTTAATAAGATTTCGTGATTTAATGTTAGAAAAAAATTTGTAATTCGTTTGGAATAATAATAACTAGAATGAATTGCAACAATAATTATCCAAATAATTATTCATAGATTGAATGGAGTTTCAATCTAATTGAATTAACTCAAATGTCATAACTTGGTTATAAGGGAATATATGGAAAAACAAATGTAAATAAGAGAATAAGAATTGTGAATGATTTAGGTAGAAGTACAAATTTTAATAGATTGGGTTCGAAGATTTGAATAGTAATAAGTATTGAAAAAAATGCTACTTAGTAAATGCCTTTGCAAATCAATAGTTGGATAGGATAATAAATGTTGAATTCATTGGGTATAATAGAGTAATTGATTGATAAGTAAAATCTATTTAAATCAAATATTGAATATTGAACAGGTAAATTGTTTAAATTAAATATTTAAACTTATTGAATAATTGAATAACTGTAAAATGGAAATAGTGTTCTAAGATGTGAATTGGTTTTAAAAGTTGAATCTTATAAGTTCAATTTCAAATATTTCAAAGGATAATGAATTAATGGATAATCAAAAATTGTTTAAATCTAATATTTGGAATTTATTGGATAATTGAATAACGGGTTTAATATGATTAAAAATGATTTGTAAAATTTTATTTTATCATATTAAAGTTAGAATGATGTTGTAGAACTTTTAAAATCGAATTAAAAGTAAATTTGTGAAAATTAAATATTTTAATATTTAATTGACGAGTTAAATAGCCATTTTTCAAACAATCTCGGATTTCGATGAAACTGGTTTCATCGGATCCGTAATGTTATGTGACGACCCGGGATTTTCAAGCATTTAAAATTGGGATATTTAATCGATTTTAAATATTCAATAGTGTAATTTTAAATTGAATCACGGATATCACAGTTTATTTGATAATTAAATTAGTAAATTAAATTATTTGAAGTTGGTAAAATATTGAATCTTCGTTTTTAAGCCTGTTAAAAATAATTCGAAGACTTATAAAATTTATATTGATAACACTGAAGGTAATAGAAGTAGTAAAATTGAAATTTACAGTAGTTTGTTCAGTTTTAAAATTTATATCATTTAAATTGAATTTAAAAATAGCCTTCCAAGGCACAGTCTCGGAATTTGACGAAACCAGTTCCATTGGGTTCGTGATATTGAATTATTATCGGATTTCAAATTTCATATTGATCGGAGTTAGTGTGTGAGCGTACGGTGGATAAACGCATTGTAGCTTTTGTCGCAAATTTAACGTTCATTGAGTATATAAATCTTCATATACTTGGTCAACCTATGCTTATTCCTTCTCCCATACGCCATCTCCTAAAATATCTTTTCCTTTTCACGTATTTCTACAGCCGAACATTGTGGAAAAAAAATTAAAATTTTAATAATAAATAGATAACGCAGAAGCTTCAGCACCGAGTCTTCCCTATTCAATTCAAAACCCCTCCTTTCCAAATCGAAATCAAGTCATTCTTATAAAAAAAATGAAATGAAGAGCACGGCTTCGTTTCCTTCAATATAGGAAGAAGCGGGACGTTCGATTGAGGATCAGGGGAGGCCACGATTTTTCGTGAGTTCGATGACTCAGGTGGGGGTCGGAGGCGCTGTTGGGTGTCGGAACACGAAGGGGGGTTCGCAAAGCTCACGACGTTTCGCGACCTGACGTTGCGACGAGGGATGGTGGTAATCGCGGCATCGGGGAAGACGCTGATGGAGGGAAGGTTCGATTCGCGAGTTGAGGGTGAGTCACGGTAATTGGTGGAGAGATTCAGCTGTGTTGGGTAGTTGAAGTTGTCAAGGGTTGTCGTTGGGTTTACTGGCGTTCGAAGGGGTGAGGCTGAGGGTTGCCGGCTTGTTTCTTCCAAGAGTGATCGTGAATCCATTCTTTTACCTGGGATTCGAGATTTCGTCTCGATCCTCGATGAAGGTTGCGTTTGGGTTGAAGGCAGCAGTTCGGTTTGGGTTTGTAGAGCTAGTGAGGTATTGTTTTTAAATTTCAATATATATATATTAACAGAAAACAGAATTTTTTTTTTTAATAATTACATATGGTAAACCAATTTCTGTTTTCGAAATTAATTAATAGTAAAATAAAGTTATATAAAAGTAGACTTTTGAAATCTACAAAAATTTTTTATATATATACATATAAGTATGCAGTTTCAAAATGGAAGAAAATAAAATAAAACAAATATGCATCTTTTAAACTTACTAGTTATTATAAAAATAATAATAATAGGGGTATTGATTTATTTTACAAGCTTATTTAGCTATTTAGTTACTACAAATAATTTATAAAAAAGGGGAAAATTGTCTAAGCCCAAATTACTTGTGACGCCCCACCTCTATACCCACGCTAGCCAAGAACATCATGGTGAATGCTGTCAACTAGCACGGAGAATAAGGCTGTTGAGGAGCGACCATCCGTGTAATTGCTTTGTGCGAGCATCGATATGTCAGATAGAATAGCATGCAATTCTTTTCAAGTGGAAATCCGACATGCCGACACAAACTCAAAGCTACTACACAGTGGCTATTATATCTTCGGAAACAAATATAGAAGTAAACATAACATAAATCAGTCATAGACAATTTATATCACAAAGGCGGAAATAGATATGAATATAACACATGAAAGTGTTCATCAGAGTAGTGGTCTAAAAAGATCCACAATATCCCAAAAGAATAGTTACATGAACTACACAAAAGAATAAGTATACATTATGGAGTCTGTATCTCAAATGTATACAACAAAAAACTACTAATCTAAGTAGTAAGCAAAAGGTCAGAGTAATGGATCCCCGGAGAGAAGTCAGGTCGAAGCACCTGCAACATCTCGGTCTGACCCAAGTATTATTTATAAGAAAATAATAAACGGATCAGTCTAACTATAAATATCAGATAACATGATATGGAATAGGAGATATGACTAAACACATAATAACCACAATGCCAAGCTGTGATATATAAGTAATTGAAAATCAACAAGAGATTAATCAATAACACGATAATCTACTCAAGATAAAAAGGAATGTCATACTCCTAATTTCATTCACCAAGCCACAATAAATGACATATAAGATATGGCATAGACGTATAATATCCATAACGGCATACTACTATAAGTATGTAAATGATAATCAACAAACGATTAATCAATATCAAAGAATCTTCTCAAAGATCCAAAAAGGGTATCATACCCAAAACTTGTATTCACAACAAGTTAATGACACACGAATTCACCAATGCACAAAAATTGATAAATCATATCAATGAAAATCACTAAAATTGGTGAAGCATAAATTCTAGAATTCAACACAAGAAATCCAGTCAATGACACACAAATTCACCTATGCACAAGAATTGATAAATCATATCAATAGAAATCACAAAAATAGGTGAAGAAGAAAATTCCAGAATTCGACACACGAAATCCAGAAATCACACAGAATAAGGGGGGAGGCCTATTAAATTGAGTAAGTACAGGTACCTGGGAGCCGTATGGCAGGATTTGGGTTGCATTAACTGCTAAATAAATAAGCCGCTTGCTTAAAATGCTAAAGAAGGTACGCCTATGCAATAAAAATATGAAATATGAACTGTTTTTGGTTTTTCGGACCGTGTGGGTCGATGTATATATATTTATCTCTTTTGTCAAATTGCAAAAGCTCCTCCGTACAAAGGAGACTCTGCCAAAAAAATTCAGAAATTTTGGGAGTTTGAAAATTTTTGGAAAATTTTGTTAACGACAAACAAATTCAAATTTGAAACTAAAATAAGTTAGTAAATGCAACCAATTTAAAATAATGACATAAATTAGTTTTAAATGACAAATAAAATTTAAATATTCAGAGTTAAAGATAAATTGAATTCGTATGGAAATGAAAGAATCGATTTGAATAGAAATAAAAATAAACTAAAGTGGTAAAGTGAAAACAAACAAAGAAGCATATAGAATGCTTATACTAAACTTATGTAAGGAATGGTGAATTCTTAATTGGAAATTTATAATATAAATATATTCCAAGTTAATATTTGGATGAATAGATATTGGCATTTTGTGAAAAAGTCGATAAAATGTTTTGGGATATTGTGATTGGATATTAGTACTAAGCAGGATATGCAGGTAATATAAAGGGAAAAGAGAATTGATTTTGATTTCAGGGGATAAATTTGAATTGCCCGACAAAAGGTATGTATTTAAATTTGGTATGAAATTTGATTGGGATTTGGATTGAGCCACTTGGCCTTTTTGTTTTCTTTTTGGATTTGGGAGCCCGTAGAGGCCTTTTGTAGTTGTACCGAGCTAGCCGCGCAAGGGAGACGCTGGCAAAAAATTTCGTAAATTTAGAGAGTTAGAAAAATTTTGAGAAATTTTGATAATCAACATTTGGTGTAAAATTGAAACTTGAAAGATTGAGAAAATAGTATAGTTTGAGAACTGAGGGAAAGTTTGGGAGGTTGATAAGAATGGTAATGGGTCTTTATAAAAGATAGTTGGGCAGGATGTTGAACTATTTGGTTTTGGAAAAAGTAAATGGGTATTGGATCATTCTTCCTAACTAGTAATTTCGGGGAAGAAATTCTTTTAAGGGGGGAGGAATGTGACGACCCGGGATTTTCAAGCATTTAAAATTGGGATATTTAATCGATTTTAAATATTCAATAGTGTAATTTTAACTTGAATTACGGATATCACGGTTTATTTGATAATTAAATTAGCAAATTAAATTATTTCAAGTTGGTAAAATATTGAATCTTCAGTTTTTAAGCCTGTTAAAAATAATTCGAAGACTTATAAAATTTATATTGATAACACTGAAGGTAATAGAAGTAGTAAAATTGAAATTTACTGTAGTTTGTTCAGTTTTAAAATTTATATAGTTTAAATTGAATTTAAAAATAGCCTTCCGAGGCACAGTCTCGGAATTTGACGAAACCAGTTCCATTGGGTCCATGATATTGAATTATTATCGGATTTCAAATTTCGTATTGATCGGAGTTAGTGTGTGAGCGTACGGTGGATAAACGCGTTGTAGCTTTTGTCGCAAATTTAACGTTCATTGAGTATATAAATCTTCATATACTTGGTCAACCTATGCTTATTCCTTCTCCCATACGCCATCTCCCAAAATATCTTTTCCTTTTCACGTATTTCTACAGCCGAACATTGTGGAAAAAAAATTAAAATTTTAATAATAAATAGATAAAGCAGAAGCTTCAACACCGAGTCTTCCCTATTCAATTCAAAACCCCTCCTTTCCAAATCGAAATCAAGTCATTCTTATAAAAAAAATGAAATGAAGAGCACGGCTTCGTTTCGTTCAATATAGGAAGAAGCGGGACGTTCGATTGAGGATCAGGGGAGGCCACGATTTTTCGTGAGTTCGGTGACTCAGGTGGGGGTCGGCGGCGCTGTTGGGTGTCGGAACACGAAGGGGGGTTCGCGAAGCTCGCGACGTTTCGCGACCTAACGTTGCGACGAGGGATAGTGTAATCGCGGCATCGGGGAAGACGCTAATGGAGGGAAGGTTCGATTCGCGAGTTGAGGGTGAGTCACGGTAATTGGTGGAGAGATTCAGCTGTGTTGGGTAGTTGAAGTTGTCAAGGGTTGTCGTTGGGTTTACTGGCGTTCGAAGGGGTGAGGCTGAGGGCTGCGAGCTCGCTTCTTCCAAGAGTGATTGTGAATCCATTATTTTACCTGGGATTCGAGATTTCGTCTCGATCCTCGATGAAGGTTGCGTTTGGGTTGAAGGCAGCAGTTCGGTTTGGGTTTGTAGAGCTAGTGAGGTATTGTTTTTAAATTTAAATATATATATATTAACAGAAAACAGAAAGAAAAAAAATTAATAATTACAAATGGTAAACCAATTTCTGTTTCGAAATTAGTTAATAGTAAAATAAAGTTATATAAAAGTAGACTTTTGAAATCTACGATTTTTTTTTATATATATACATATAAGTATGCAGTCTCCAATTGGAAGAAAATAAAATAAAACAAATATGCATCTTTTAAACTTACTAGTTATTATAAAAATAAAAATAATAGGGGTATTGATTTATTTAACAAGCTTATTTAGCTATTTAGTTACTATAAATAATTTATCAAAAAGGGAAAAATTGTTTAAGCCCAAATTAATAGTTAAATTAAATAAATGAATAGTAATAAATTGCTCTTTCCATTCGAATATTAATGGACCATATAAATTATTTATTTAAGGTCAAACATCTGGAATATCTAAGGCGATAATAAAGTGGATTGCAAATGTTAAGGGAAAGATGAGTTAGTCTCACTCAGCTGATTTTAAACTTAAATTTAAATGATTAAATTTAAATAATTGTTTGAATGTTTGAATTGTTTGATGTGAGATAGTATGATATGATTTGAAATTGGCATATTATATTGTGCTAACGTCTGTGGATGCAGGAAAATCAGGTTGGAGGGATCCAACCTCAACATTTATTTATTATTTAATATTCTCTAATGTGATTACTTGATATTCAATGTTGAATATATTGGAATGTTGAATGATGTGACTTGATTGGATATATATTGGGTATAATGAATTATCAAAAATATATAAATTGGATTTTGGGAAGAAAATAAAGGAAGTAAATTTGTAAACGAAATAATCTTAGAGGATTTAATAAATTTAGAATGAATTGAGCAAGAAATGGAAGTATTGTAAATACTAATAAAGAACTTCGAATATGAGAAGAAAAGGTTTGAATAAACCGTAATTAGTGAATTGTAAATGTATGTGATATTAATTTAAATGAATAAAGAATTATTCTAAAACTGAAAGTTTTAAATTATCTAAAGGAATAAGAAGCAAATTGAGGAATCTAAATTGGAATTTCAATTAAAAGTATTTTATATCATAATTAAGGAATAAAATCTGAAATTAAAGGATTTTTGAATACATAAAATGAATTGGAAATCAATTTGAGGAAATTGATTTAAGGGATTGAAGTTGGAATTTTCTCTGGATAGCCAAGTACGATTTTCAAGCAATCTTAAATATAAGTTAAAGGTTTTAATGCTGTTTTAAAAAGCATATTTTATAAAATTTATTATTTTTAAATGTTTAAATTCTAAAGTAAATATTTTTCAAAAACTATTATCGTAGTAATTATTAAATGACTTGGTATTTGTTTTTTTAGAAAAATCTAGTTTATATTTTATAAAAGTAGCCTTATTTATTAAATATTTCTAAAGTACATATTTTAATTAAGTATTAAAGTAGTTTTTAAATTTTTGAGGCTATGAAGTATACTTTATAACTAAGTGCTTTTAAAATTATTTTAAAGCTAAAAGTATTTTATACTTGGCGTTTCAGTGGAAATAAATATTGGGAAATTATTCCGGGAAAGGAATATGTTTGAAACTGTTTTCAAAAGGAGTTTGAAAGTTGAAATTATATCCTGTGAAGATATCTTTTTGAGATAAATAAATAATTTGGAAAATTTATTTATTGGTTGATGGTTGTTTTGTGAATATAATTGATAGTTAAATCACCGACTATCAATATTGGCCAACTGCGTTGATCGTTTCGAAGAGACCGGAATCGAGATTTATTTCTCAAAAACCACTTCGATCCGGTTTGTACGTTTCGTGAAACGTGTTCGGAGTTGAAGCTGGAGCAGTGAAGTGCAAGGGCTAGTCGCTACTAATCCTGAGGATATTTCCAAAATGGATGTATTAGGAATAGTGCCTTCGGTTCCGTTCGAACCCGGGACGGACTTGTATGGATGAATGCTTGCGAAACATCGTCAGGTGGACGATGGGCATTCTAAGGGATATATTCTATAAAGGTAACGCTTAGCCTCAAGCCTCATCAAATGGGAATGACTGAAAATCAGGGGTTATGCAGCAAGGCTAGGTGGGTAGCACCCAAGCAGGGTGAGGTCATTCCAGTCTAGATGTCCTTTTTTATTTTTCAGCTTAGTGGGCGGTTGCTGATCCGAACCGCGGGGTGATCTCACTGAGGACTGTCCAGTAAGGGATGGTTCCAGCCTTGTGTTGCAGGGGAGCGGGCGTACTCCTCGGTACGGTGATCTAGGCCCCGTACTGTGACAGGTGGTACCCCAGTGCCTAGTCATTAGTTGGAAATCCATTCTCCCTACGAGCCTTGTACGAGTTTTGTTTGTATTACCCACTCTGTGGCTAGTAGCTGGAATTTAATAGATGTAACAATTTCGGCTATTTTATAAGTATTTGTATGTAGACCCTATTATAATATCAGAAGATTTCTATAAAAATTGTTTTAGCTATCGTAAGGTAAAAACCCGACATGTTTATTTGTGGTGTGGTCTTACGAGATGCTTTTGTTTTCAAAGGATTTTTTAAACTTTAATAATCAATTGGGTGTGATTTTCTCACGCTGGTAATCCAGACTGACTCGGGTGTTATTCAACTATAATGCTCGTGTCAGACCGAGTATTATAGAATACAGGATATGATGCTATGGAGCTCAGGAGACGAGCTGGATGACGATACGTACAGTCGTATTTGTTATATATATATATATATACATATTCTGCTGTGTTGAGTTGTTGTGTATTCATTTGTATGTTATTGTTGTTGAGCTGTGACTGATGTATTCTGATGATGTAAAATATGTAAGCAGATATATTTGATTTTGAGTAAAGATCATATATTATCTATTATATTTTATTCCGCTGCGATGGTAAGATGCTGCTGTTGTTTTCTATTTTCTTCTTCTACCTCTTCTTCTTTAACCCAAGTGGTTCGTATTTCTGTACAACTTGAGTTGATTATTGTAGAATAGTGTTGACTCAAGGGGTACGGATTTGCGGGCCATTACACTTGGTATCAGAGCCTAGGTTGGTGATAACCTTGGCTCTGGTGGGAATTACCCATTTAAATTAGAGTCTGTAGTACTCTATAATGAGTTTGAGCGTATTAATAATTATGAGCGCGTATTTGTTAGTGAATATAAATTGTTTTAATATCGTGTTGATTGGTTTATTGAGTGGCATATGAACCTTCGTCGACACAGTCTGCGCAGCTGTATTGAAGGGGTTTCTAAACACTTGAAGGGAACAATCGACACGGTATTGTTTTAAATATGGGTAAATGAAATAATTTTACCCAAAAACATATTTTGATATAAAGAATAGTTTTTGAAAACTATTTAGCTAATATATGGTTGCTTGGATGTTAGAAATGATAATATTAACGTATTATCATTGTAAAGTGAAAATTTAACTAGAAATTTAAAGATAACTAAAATTTAAGGGAATAAATTCATTATGAAATGAAATTTATAAATATGAATTGTAAATTTGAATTATAAATCAAAATATAACCAAATAAGAATTTGTATGAGCATAAGCTATGCAAATAAAATTATAGTAAAATTGATTTAAAGCAGGATTTGGAAATTTAAATCCCGGAAATTTGGAAGTGTTTGTCAAAGTATTTGAGGATGAATAATAGCACAATTGTTTTGGAGATACTTCCGGAAGGAAATTTGTTGTAAAATGGATTTTGAAAGTGAAATAGCATTGAAATCACTTGGATTATTGGAAAATAATTCTGATGATGACGGCCGCGTCATCAGTATTCATTTTCGAATTTCTAAGTGATAGATTGCTGCCAAAAAAATTTGGTTTGCTCAGAAGAGCTAGTTGTTTTTGAAAATTTCAAAGAAATTTGTTAGGAATAAAACAGGATTGGTTTAACTTTTGAGAAATGTGATTTGAGATGTTGGAGATTTCAAAATATTTTGAAACCAAAAGCCGCGAGTCTAAAAATCCCGATGAGATGGGTTATAAGCTTATAAGTTAAGATGATTTTTAAATCAGGAAAGAAAAATAAGCTTTGAAGGTTGGAATTTAAATTTAAGGTCAAAAGTTAAGAATGAAATTAACTTGGATGGGAAATAAAAATTTAACTGGATTGGAAATTTATTTAAATAAGCTGAAATAATATCCAGTTGTATTCGAAATAAGTTAAAATTGAATTGAGATTAAATAAATCCGAGTTAAAATAAAATTGAATTGGAATAAAATATTTAATTGAGTTATCAAATGGAATTAGATTCTTACCTGATTAAATGGAAATAAGTTGGGTAAGGATTGGAATTGGAATAAATGAATAAGAAAAATTTATAAGAGAATTAAAAATCCATAAAAATAAAAATATGCTTGGTTACAAATAAGCATAAGGCTTGAGTTAAAAATAAAAGGAGAATACATTCAAGCCTATAATGAATGGAAATGTGTAAAATAATAAGTTAAGACTTATAAATTGGGAAATGGGATAGAAAACCCAAAATAAATATTATTGATGAATTGGAGAATAAAATAAAAATCAAACTTGAATTATAAACTAAATTGAACTAAGAAAATTAAATGAAGAGATATTTGAAATTAAAAATCAAGTATTGAACTATAAATAGGAAAGAACTAATTTGTTAATAAATTAGTTAATAAAATGTGTAAATGGGAACGTAATATAGTTTAATAGAAGCTGAATTGTGAATTTATGATGAAATTGAGAAATAAAACTCAAGTTATAAATTGAATTCGACTTAAATTGTTGGTGACGTAAATGAAATTAAACTGTGAGTGCATAAAATTGGGTGGTAAATTGAGAATGGATAGAGGATTCAGAACTTGAGTTATTAATTTAAATTTAACTTGAAGTGTTAACAAATTTAATATAATTGGAAAGGTATCGACTAAAAATGAAATTGGATTAAAATAATAATGGTTTGTATTGTGGATAAAATCCAAATATATGGGAATAAATTGGATATGGCCTTGTAATCAATTGAGTTAAGTTGAGTATAAAAGAGAAAATCCACTTGAAAAATGAAAATGAGCTTAAGTATATAATTTAAATAAATTGAAGTACATTAACTTAAAGTTAGACAAATGGTAGAGAGTTGAATTGAATTCAACTTAAAACTAAGTTTAATGATATTGGTTGAATTTAAATTAAGTGAAAATAAATGAATGGATGGGATAAATAAGAACCAAATGAAGTATGGTTTAAATAAGTTGAGAAATAGTTGTTGAAGGAAATAATTTGGTTTGTTTTGAGCTAAATAAATAGTATGGAATAAAACATTAAGGAATGGATTGTGAATGAAATTTAAACAAAATGTGTCGAGCTAAATAGAAATTTGTGAATGAATTAAAATAAAAAGGAAATTTAATTGGTAATTAAGGTGAATCTAAATTGTTAATGGTTTTGAATGAACTAATTTGGTTAATAAAATGAAATGAAGGTGAATGTATTCAAATTTGATATGCAATGAAATGAGAATATATGGATTGTGAATAAATTTAAAATGGAATAAAATTAAGTATAAATTGAGTTGAAATCTATTTCAATTGGTTATAAAACATAAGTACTTATTTATTCACATAGATCTCCTCAAATTGCATAGAATAAATTGTCATTTGATGTAAATATGAGTAATTAAAATTCTACGAGTTGATAGAAGTAAAATAAATTGATTTTGGAAGCAATTGAATTAAATATGAGTTCAGTTTGCTAAAAAAAATAAATTAATTGTAAGCGATTGAGTTTTAAATCATTCAAAGTGATGAAGTTGTATACGAATGGATTGAAAACCATTCAAATTGAATGAAAATGAATTGTAGATTAATTGAAGCAGTTGAATTAGTACGAAAACTATACAAATGGCTTATGGAAGTTGTTTGGTATGCTTTTCCTTTTAGAATTCATATGTTTTAACCTTTGCAACTAAGTGAAATATAGTAAACTTCATATATTTGGCACTTACATGTTTAAATTGAGTAAGTACAGGTACCTGGGAGCCGTATGGCAGGATTTGGGTTGCATTAACTGCTAAATAAATAAGCCGCTTGCTTAAAATGCTAAAGAAGGTACGCCTATGCAATAAAAATATGAAATATGAACTGTTTTTGGTTTTTCGGACCGTGTGGGTCGATGTATATATATTTATCTCTTTTGTCAAATTGCAAAAGCTCCTCCGTACAAAGGAGACTCTGCCAAAAAAAATCAGAAATTTTGGGAGTTTGAAAATTTTTGGAAAATTTTGTTAACGACAAACAAATTCAAATTTGAAACTAAAATAAGTTAGTAAATGCAACCAATTTAAAATAATGACATAAATTAGTTTTAAATGACAAATAAAATTTAAATATTCAGAGTTAAAGATAAATTGAATTCGTATGGAAATGAAAGAATCGATTTGAATAGAAATAAAAATAAACTAAAGTGGTAAAGTGAAAACAAACAAAGAAGCATATAGAATGCTTATACTAAACTTATGTAAGGAATGGTGAATTCTTAATTGGAAATTTATAATATAAATATATTCCAAGTTAATATTTGGATGAATAGATATTGGCATTTTGTGAAAAAGTCGATAAAATGTTTTGGGATATTGTGATTGGATATTAGTACTAAGCAGGATATGCAGGTAATATAAAGGGAAAAGAGAATTGATTTTGATTTCAAGGGATAAATTTGAATTGCCCGACAAAAGGTATGTATTTAAATTTGGTATGAAATTTGATTGGGATTTGGATTGAGCCACTTGGCCTTTTTGTTTTCTTTTTGGATTTGGGAGCCCGTAGAGGCCTTTTGTAGTTGTACCGAGCTAGCCGCGCAAGGGAGACGCTGGCAAAAAATTTCGTAAATTTAGAGAGTTAGAAAAATTTTGAGAAATTTTGATAATCAACATTTGGTGTAAAATTGAAACTTGAAAGATTGAGAAAATAGTATAGTTTGAGAACTGAGGGAAAGTTTGGGAGGTTGATAAGAATGGTAATGGGTCTTTATAAAAGATAGTTGGGCAGGATGTTGAACTATTTGGTTTTGGAAAAAGTAAATGGGTATTGGATCATTCTTCCTAACTAGTAATTTCGGGGAAGAAATTCTTTTAAGGGGGGAGGAATGTGACGACCCGGGATTTTCAAGCATTTAAAATTGGGATATTTAATCGATTTTAAATATTCAATAGTGTAATTTTAACTTGAATTACGGATATCACGGTTTATTTGATAATTAAATTAGCAAATTAAATTATTTGAAGTTGGTAAAATATTGAATCTTCAGTTTTTAAGCCTGTTAAAAATAATTCGAAGACTTATAAAATTTATATTGATAACACTGAAGGTAATAGAAGTAGTAAAATTGAAATTTACTGTAGTTTGTTCAGTTTTAAAATTTATATAGTTTAAATTGAATTTAAAAATAGCCTTCCGAGGCACAGTCTCGGAATTTGACGAAACCAGTTCCATTGGGTCCGTGATATTGAATTATTATCGGATTTCAAATTTCGTATTGATCGGAGTTAGTGTGTGAGCGTACGGTGGATAAACGCGTTGTAGCTTTTGTCGCAAATTTAACGTTCATTGAGTATATAAATCTTCATATACTTGGTCAACCTATGCTTATTCCTTCTCCCATATGCCATCTCCCAAAATATCTTTTCCTTTTCACGTATTTCTACAGCCGAACATTGTGGAAAAAAAATTAAAATTTTAATAATAAATAGATAAAGCAGAAGCTTCAACACCGAGTCTTCCCTATTCAATTCAAAACCCCTCCTTTCCAAATCGAAATCAAGTCATTCTTATAAAAAAAATGAAATGAAGAGCACGACTTCGTTTCGTTCAATATAGGAAGAAGCGGGACGTTCGATTGAGGAACAGGGGAGGCCACGATTTTTCGTGAGTTCGGTGACTCAGGTGGGGGTCGGCGGCGCTGTTGGGTGTCGGAACACGAAGGGGGGTTCGCGAAGCTCGCGACGTTTCGCGACCTAACGTTGCGACGAGGGATAGTGTAATCGCGGCATCGGGGAAGACGCTGATGGAGGGAAGGTTCGATTCGCGAGTTGAGGGTGAGTCACGGTAATTGGTGGAGAGATTCAGCTGTGTTGGGTAGTTGAAGTTGTCAAGGGTTGTCGTTGGGTTTACTGGCGTTCGAAGGGGTGAGGCTGAGGGTTGCCGGCTTGTTTCTTCCAAGAGTGATCGTGAATCCATTCTTTTACCTGGGATTCGAGATTTCGTCTCGATCCTCGATGAAGGTTGCGTTTGGGTTGAAGGCAGCAGTTCGGTTTGGGTTTGTAGAGCTAGTGAGGTATTGTTTTTAAATTTCAATATATATATATTAACAGAAAACAGAATTTTTTTTTTTAATAATTACATATGGTAAACCAATTTCTGTTTTCGAAATTAATTAATAGTAAAATAAAGTTATATAAAAGTAGACTTTTGAAATCTACAAAAAATTTTTATATATATACATATAAGTATGCAGTTTCAAAATGGAAGAAAATAAAATAAAACAAATATGCATCTTTTAAACTTACTAGTTATTATAAAAATAATAATAATAAGGGTATTGATTTATTTAACAAGCTTATTTAGCTATTTAGTTACTACAAATAATTTATAAAAAAGGGGAAAATTGTTTAAGCCCAAATTATTTGTGACGCCCCACCTCTATACCCACGCTAGCCAAGAACATCATGGTGAATGCTGTCAACTAGCACGGAGAATAAGGCTGTTGAGGAGCGACCATCCGTGTAATTGCTTTGTGCGAGCATCGATATGTCAGATAGAATAGCATGCAATTCTTTTCAAGTGGAAATCCGACATGCCGACACAAACTCAAAGCTACTACACAGTGGCTATTATATCTTCGGAAACAAATATAGAAGTAAACATAACATAAATCAGTCATAGACAATTTATATCACAAAGGCGGAAATAGATATGAATATAACACATGAAAGTGTTCATCAGAGTAGTGGTCTAAAAAGATCCACAATATCCCAAAAGAATAGTTACATGAACTACACAAAAGAATAAGTATACATTATGGAGTCTGTATCTCAAATGTATACAACAAAAAACTACTAATCTAAGTAGTAAGCAAAAGGTCAGAGTAATGGATCCCCGGAGAGAAGTCAGGTCGAAGCACCTGCAACATCTCGGTCTGACCCAAGTATTATTTATAAGAAAATAATAAACGGATCAGTCTAACTATAAATATCAGATAACATGATATGGAATAGGAGATATGACTAAACACATAATAACCACAATGCCAAGCTGTGATATATAAGTAATTGAAAATCAACAAGAGATTAATCAATAACACGATAATCTACTCAAGATAAAAAGGAATGTCATACTCCTAATTTCATTCACCAAGCCACAATAAATGACATATAAGATATGGCATAGACGTATAATATCCATAACGGCATACTACTATAAGTATGTAAATGATAATCAACAAACGATTAATCAATATCAAAGAATCTTCTCAAAGATCCAAAAAGGGTATCATACCCAAAACTTGTATTCACAACAAGTTAATGACACACGAATTCACCAATGCACAAAAATTGATAAATCATATCAATGAAAATCACTAAAATTGGTGAAGCATAAATTCTAGAATTCAACACAAGAAATCCAGTCAATGACACACAAATTCACCTATGCACAAGAATTGATAAATCATATCAATAGAAATCACAAAAATAGGTGAAGAAGAAAATTCCAGAATTCGACACACGAAATCCAGAAATCACACAGAATAAGGGGGGAGGCCTATCACATGAACGGGAGCATGAAAACTCACCAACAGCTCTAACACACGAACGAGAAGCTATCTCATGGTAGCTAGCCATTAATTTGACACACGAATGGTCCGAAGACCTGACACACTAATGGTCCAAAGACCGTGGGTTGCTACCCCACCAAATTTGAGTCGAAACTCCACAAAACGGGGTTTAGTCTCCCGCGCAGTCAAAGAGACATCGCACATTGCTAGTCTAAATCAGAAAAATGATCGTCATGATCATCGAGAAGTGTCGATTACAGTAAGCTAGTAAATATATGAGCTTAGCATCATGTCCCATAACCACTAGCTAAACTTAAATATTTACGAACAAATTGTAGATCCCCACTAGAAAATTGTCACAAGAGTCTCAATCGAACAAGTCCAAGAATTAACCAACAAAGTGAACGCAAGCGTTTCATACCACTCGTTTTACTAAGTTGTTTAATTAGATTTCTCATACGAGTGAGGTAAAGGTTTGTATATACTAATAGATTGGAAAATGGTTTAAGAAATCGAGCTTTGTAATAAAATAGTGTTGAAATCGTTTGAGGAAAGAGTCTTGATATTTACTACTAGTATAGAAAACCTTTATATTTTTAAAGTGAAAAATCACAAAGAAGATTGTAGGAACAATCAATCACTAAAATTCACATACGAAGATGTGAATAAAAATCCAAAGAAATCGATACCGAATCCATCGAAACGGATATTCACAGAATTCCCAAAGAAAATAAGTCATCAAAGTCAATAACAACTGATAACAACAGATAGGGAAACAACACAAATCGATTAGAGTTGGATATTTAAGCAACAAGGCAAAGCAGGCAAAAATCATCAGGTCGGTCGGCCGGACTCCCTGAGTCGGTCGACCGAACCTAAAACAGAAAGTGCTTATGCACTTGGAAGCAGGTCGGTCGACCGGACCAGAGGGGTCGGTCGGCCGAACCAGAAACAAAAGTGCAACTGCACATTTGGAAGCAGGTCGGTCGACCGAACGAGGGGGGTCGGTCGGCCGGACCTGTTTCCAGCCTCTTCCCTGCCTATTACAAATGAGGTTCAATCTTGACCAAATTGCATTTTCTCGAGCAACGGCGCTAAGGGATTATGCCAATCGACTACCCGGCCCTATATGCTCCTCAATGCGTCACCAAAAACATGTTCAAACATCAAAGTTAGGATTTTTAACGAATTGAACTCAAAACACTTAAAATTGGAATATACACCAATTCAATCCAATCCAAAAGCAAATGCACACGAATAAGTGTTAGGAATTCATATCTAACATTCAAAGATAATTCATAGATTTAGATGTGAGATTAAAAACCTCACCTTTTCACAAAATCGAACAAGAAGAAGCATGAAAGCAAATGGAGAATCAACCTCTCTTCAACACAACCCAATTGAGCTTGAATCTAAGCTCAAAACAAGAACATTCCCAAAATTAGGTTTAGGAATTTCTGAAATTGGTAAGAGGATAAGTTGGAGAAGAAGAAGAGAAGCTTACCAATGGGTTCTTCTAGAGTTTGGAGCTAGGAATTTGATTTGCAAGAGGAACTAGGGTTTTGGAGTTTTAATTTCCAATCTCTCCCACCATTAATACACTGAAAACTGAAATGAGAAGAGGATGAGGGTGATTGGGGAAGAGTGGCTCAGATTTGAGCATAAGTTAACATAGGGCTGAGCCCAAACCAAACCCAAAGTGAAAAGTAGCAAAAATCAACTTTCTCCAAACATATCGAATCTTATACTCAAAAAGGTCGCAAACGGCATTTTAAACTCAATGGGAGTGGTCCCGAGTCCTAATTCGACCGTATGCAAAAAGTAGCTTTTCGGACTAAAATCCGACTAACGATGAAATATTTAAATAAAATATTTAAATATAAAATCGATAAATATGCGGGTTGTTACAGACTCCCCTCCTTAAAGAAATTGCGTCCTCGCAATATTTTAAGAAGAAGATATATAGTAACAACCATAAAAGCATATTCAACACAAAAGAAGTTTGAAATAAGAAGTTCACCTCAAAGAGCACGAGAAAGTAAGTCCGGATGTGTTCGCTCGATGTACTCTCTAGATTCTCAAGAACAATCCTTAGGATTTGAATACCATTGAACTTTAACAAGCGGAACATCTTTATTTCGAAGTCGTTTGACTTCCGAAGCAATGATACGAATAGGACGTTGCTCATAAGTTAAATTAGGCGAAACTTCAATCTCTTCCACAACACCGGGCTCAAGAATAGAATCGGAATCTCGAAGGCATTTCCGTAATTGAGATACGTGAAACACGTCACGAATAGCAGAAAATTGAGCCGGCAATAAAAGGCGATAAGCCATGGAACCAAAACGTTCAATGATAGGAAATGGCCCAATATATCGAGGCGCTAACTTTCCCGATCGACTGAAACGTACAACACCTTTCATAGGTGATACACGAACGAACACAAGATCTCCCACAGAAAATTCTAACTTCCTTCTCCGGTTATCGGCATAGGATTTTTGTCTACTCTGGGCTTCTTTCATCCTATGATGAATAAGATCAATCTTTTCTGTGGAATCGCGAATAAAATCTGGACCTAAAACCAGCTTCTCACCGGCCTCAAGCCAACAAGAAGGAGATCGGCATGGCCTTCCATAGAGTGCCTCGAAAGGTGCCATACCAATACTAGATTGGAAGCTATTATAATAGGAAAATTCAACAAGTGAAATATGATCTTCCCAACCTCCACCAAAATCAAGCACACAAGAACGAAGAAGATCTTCAAGAGTTTGATTCACACGCTCGGTTTGTCCATCGGACTGGGGATGATAAGCGGTGCTAAAATTAAGCTTCGTTCCCAAAGCTTTTTGAAGACTCTTCCAAAATCCACTAGTAAACAATGGATCACGATCACTAACAATAGAAGTAGGAACTCCATGCAATTTAACAATCTCTTTGATAAAGAGCTTGGCCAAAAGAGGAACGGTTCGGTTAGACCGAACGGGAATAAAATGAGCGGATTTAGTAAATCTATCAACGATCACCCATAAGCTATCATGACCCGAACGAGAACGGGGAAGGCCATCTATAAAATCCATGGAAATTTGGTCCCACTTCCAAATCGGAATTTCTAAAGGTTGCAATAACCCACCGAGCCTTTGATGTTCGGCCTTAACGAGTTGGCAAGTCATGCAACGCTTAACGAAGTTAGCGATGTCAAGTTTCATTCCCTCCCAATAATAAAGTCGCTTCATATCCGCGTACATTTTACTACTACCGGGATGAATGGTAAATTTAGAGTGATGAGAATCTTCTAAAATATCTTTACGAAGATCACCAATATTTGGCACGACAAGTCTACCAAATTTTCGAATGCCGCCACGAGAATCGATATCAAAGTCTTTCAAACCTTCAATATCAATCTTATCCTTAATATTTTGGCCAAGAAGAGCCAATTCGGGATCTAGCCTTTGAGCTTCAAGAATGCGGTCTAAAAGAGAAGGATGAGCCTCAAGGCTACATAAAACAAATGATGAGCATAAATCGGAAACACGGTCTCGAATTTCGCAAGTGGATAAATTCTCGAGAGCGTTCCATTCGGATATCATCATAGAAACAACGGCTTGTTGTTTACGGCTAAGAGCATCGGCGACACGATTACCCTTACCGGGAGTATAAAGAATGTCAAGATCATAAGGAGCAAGGAACTCGAGCCAACGTTGTTGACGCAAATTAAGTTCCTTTTGAGAAAACAAATATTTCAATGACTTATGATCGGTATAAAGAACAAATTTCTCTCCTAAAAGATAATGACGCCAAATACGGAGAGCAAAAACAATAGCCGCGAGTTCTAAATCATGAGTGGCATATCTAGACTCGGCAGGCTTCAATTGCCTAGAAGCATAAGCAATAACACGTTCTTTTTGCATAAGAACGGCACCCAAACCAACGCGACTAGCATCGGTATAAACTACGAAATCTTGATTCCCCTTGGGAATAACAAGAATAGGAGCATCAGAAAGGAGTTCTTTCAATTTCTGAAAAGAAGCTTCACATTTGTCCGACCAAATGTATTTAATACCTTTCTTCGTTAAGCTAGTGAGAGGCACGGCAATCTTAGAAAAGTCTTTGATAAAACGGCGGTAATAACCTGCCAATCCAAGAAAACTACGAATCTCCATCACACTCTCCGGTCTCTTCCAATCTTGAATCGCTTCAATCTTTGAAGGATCCACGGAAATTCCGGATTCGGAAATAATATGACCGAGAAACTTCACACGAGATTGCCAAAAGTGGCATTTAGAAAATTTTGCCTTTAATTGATTACTCCTAAGAGTTTCCAACACAATCCGAAGATGTTTTTCATGCTCCTCCTCGGTTTTAGAATGCACAAGAATATCATCGATAAAGATGAGAACAAATCGGTCGAGAAAATCTTTGAAAACCCAATTCATAAGGTCAACGAAATACGCCGGAGCATTCGTCAAACCAAATGGCATGACAAGCCATTCATAAGATCCATAACGAGTACGGAACGAGGTCAATGGAATGCTATCTTCTGCAATACGAAGCTGATGAAAACCGGTAGCCAAGTCCAATTGTGAAAAGACTCTAGCACCACTAAGTTGGTCAAATAAATCATCAATCCGAGGTAAAGGATATTTATTTTTGATAGTAAGATCATTAAGCTTGCGGTAGTCAACGCAAAGCCTAAGTGTACCATCAGATTTCTTCACGAAAATAGCCAAAGCTCCCCAAGGCGATGAATTAGAGCGAATAAATTGCTTTGTCTCCAATTCGGATAATTGTTTACGCATCTCCTTGTTTTCTTTATTGGACATACGATAAGGAGGACGAGTGATAGGTTGAGCTCCAGGAATGAGATTAATTCTGAACTCAATTGCTCGCTTAGGTGGTAATCCTAAAACGGGCTCAAATATGTCAAAAAATTCACAAACGACGTGAATAAGAGAAATAATATCACCCTCATCATCATCATCGTCATCACGAGGATTTAAAGAATACAAAGATGCAACCAAGCTGGAATCTGAATCTTTAAGATTAATAGAAATCTGCTTAACAGATTGAGGATGTCGAAGATGAATAGTCCGCTCAGGACATAGGATATGGGCTTCATAACGGTTAAGCCAATCCATTCCCAAAATCATTCCAAAGCCTAAATAATGCATGACATGCAAATCGGCTAGGAAAGAAAAATCACACAAAATAATCTCGACATCTTTACACAATAAACTGATCGTTGCGGATCCACCAACCGGATTCGCAATTCTCAAAGAAGTCATTAAACACAAAACATCCAAGGAAAAAGTATCAACAAGCTCTTTTGATATAAAAGAATGGGACGCACCCGTATCAAAAAGAACTCGAATAGGATGATCACGAAATAAAATAATTCCATCCAGAATAGAATGAGAAATACCTTGGCCACGAGATGTGTTGCCAGGGGCTTGAGCAACTGTAACGTACGCGATTTTTCGTTGCCGAAAAACCGAATAGTTATGGGTTTTAAGAAAAAAAAAATTAAGAAAAAGAAAGAAGAAAGAAGAGAGAAAATAGAGAAGAAAGTAGAGAGGAAAGAAAACAGAAAATGGGGAGAAGAGAAAATAGAAAAGAGAACAGAACAAAATAGAACGGGATAGAAAACAACTGAACAACATCAGAATCTCACAATTCGCAGCGGAACAACATATAATAATAAATGAATGATCTTTAAACAAAGAACTATATCAGTTATTACATTTTATACATTTCATTTCATCATATCATCAGAGTATACAACAACAACAAACAGTGCAGCGGAAAAAGAAATACTATATAAGTAATATGCCATGCCATCCAGCTTGCCTCCAGCAACTCCAGAATATCCAGATAAACCTAACTCTTAACTGCCCGTGTGAAAATTGGTGGGCACCCAGAGTTTAGGAAGGAAAACAATAAACTCCAAGTCAGTCATGTGACTGGTGTGAGAACTCAAAAAAGTTTACTTAACTTTAAAATCAAAATAGAGGAATATTTTTAAATTCAATTCGCAATGCTTTTAAAAATGAGACTACCATAAGGCCTCCCGCACACACACACAATGCAAACGCAGAATCGGAGGAGATTTCTCCTTATGATAGTCAAAGATGCTTGATACGCATTTAAAAATAACATTTGATATTCTTACTAGTGCATAGTGTAGAGAAAAATCATTTCGAAAGTAGAATATAAATCTTAGCCAACATACGACCATTATCGTATGCCTACTATAGCTAACTATGTTCAATAGCAGGTTACCGCCACATTCCATAGCAGGTTATACAACTAAAACCGTACAAGTCTCGTATTGTTTCTTTGGATTTCCAACAAATGGTCAGGCCAAGGAACTTCCCATTGCCACATGGAAACGCCTCTGGCTGGACGTCCCCGAGAACTTAACCAGCTCTCTGCCAACACAAGGCCGGGTTACCTTTATCACTAGGTAACTACTACACGAATATGGCATCCCCCGGTCCCATTGGACCTTTTAACCGAGCGCTCGTCACCAACAGCACCACACAGTAATAAAATATAGTGTTTCAACATGAGTAAGTATCTGGGCTCCATACCATGATACCACCCTTTCCAGAAGGAAATGCACATACCCTAAAGGGAGCTACCCCTCATAACCTTGCCGCATCTTTCCTGTTTTGACCATTCCGGGATGTGAGGCTCGACGAAGTTTCGTCCACAAAAACATACTTTATACAAAAGCCATGCTTTGGGTCAACAAATGATCAACACAATGATCACAAGGATAGACGATCAAATAAACGATCCTATCACAAATAATCAACACAATGATCATTTACAGCAACACTCAGCATGTCACATTACCAAATTGGGAATATATTGCTGATAACTTCAACTATATAACCTCTGAGCTCGTACGTCTCAGAGAAGGGTGTTAAGCTAAAAGAATAAATTCTCCGCCACCAACAGAAATATATTTGAAAGAAATCGGCTTTATATCTCAACTTGTAATGTCAGACATACAATCCATACAAGTCTGTTCCGGGCTCGAACAGAACCGAAGGCACTTCTTACGAAGCCCTTGCAATCCGGGTATTCACAATCCCGATCGAATTTCCCATCACTTAAGGAATCTCTATACCAGGAGCTACCCAGTGCAGAGACAATCGATAGGTCATCCTATCGCTTTCGCAAATACTCGGTCTTCAACAACGATCTTCAAATGCAATTCACAACGACGTATCACATATTCGGAATGGGTTATACGACCCCATGGTCCTTTCCCGGTTAACCCGAATAGTGAGTGCTTATTTAAAAATAAGTGTAGCATTCAAATTCAAACAAATCACATCAAATACCCATTCAAAGGGAAATATTGATAGTCGGTTATTGAACTATCAATGAATATGCACACATCACCAGATTCCAAATAATTTTCCAAATTATTTATTTTCCAAAATATCTTTACAAGATATATAATTTTCACACTTCAAAAATAAATCAATATTTATTTTTCAAACAAATTCTACTTTTCATTTATAAATTCCATAATGAATTTATATTCCAAAATATTCATGCACATACGATATCAATTATCCATTTTCAATTTATCTTCAAAAAGATAAATTCTAAATATTTCATTTCATATTGGAAAACATTTCCATACTTATTAAACATAAGCAATTCACAAATCTTTTTATTTTCAACACTTAGAAAATATTCAATATACTTAAATCGAATTAAGTATATATTTCATTCTTTAAGGAAATCATTCTCTTAAACATATTTATTTGGGCCAAAACGAATGTTGCGTAAAACATCGTTACGACAACCCAAAATCACTATTATAGGGATTCGAAATTAAGATAGATATATAAATCCCAATACTATACAAAACATTTCCTTTCGGAAATCATTTACCATAACAACAGTGTTATAGTCCACCATTTCCTTTTATTTCTCGAAAACGTCTATTTCAACAATGAATGTTGAAATCTATGGTTTCGAATCTCAACACATTTTAAAACATCGTTAGATCGTTTTAATTCTATTTAAAACATTCACATTCTAAACATTTCTTTAACGTATTATTCACTTATTCAAAAACGTGAATATACTACGTTAACAAATTTCATAAATTCTGTGCATTTTATTTCAAAGGATTATTCACGGTCTAAAAACGTGAATATAACTCCATACATAAGTTATAATAATTTACTTATCAAAATAAGTCATTTCGAATTTATAAAACAACGTTTATAAATTCCATTTCTATTTATTTATAAAAACTTCCTTTTTATAAATTCCTTTATTAAACTATTCCAGTTTATAACTCAATTATAACTAAAAGTTCATATTACAGGTTAAATACTTATAAAACGATTATTTTACAAAATCGTTCTTTTTAACTTCCCAAATTATAAATCTTATAACTTATAAGATCCATTCATTTATCCAAAATCATTATTTTAATAACTTAATAAATTTTATAAACCTACTGCTTATAAAATTCCATTTATAACTTCACCGTATAAAATTCTATAATTTCCATTCAATTATGAAATTCATTTTCACTTCATTCAAACACTTATAAAAACTCGTTTTATAATGTCCATATTTCAATTTATAAATATCCATTTATAAATCTCTTAATATAAATCAATTCATATTATTCTTTTAAAACGTCTTTAATTTCCTTTATAGTTTCACCATTTTGATTTATAAAATAATCAAATTTTATAAATCCTATTTTTAAACTTTTATAATATATTCAAAAATCCAATTTAAACTATTTTATAAAATCATAAATCCCATATTTCTCAAAAATCAACTTTTAACTATATTTCACAAAATCATAATTTTTATAACTTTAACTATTATAACGTTTATTTATCTAAAATGGATCAATTCCAAAAATTATTTTATAAAATGTATACTTTCTAAAATCACTTTTAAAAATCATTTTAAAATCCCAAAATCTGGGTCCAATGATGCTACACACCAAATAGTCAATCACGACAACAACGATATCATATATCAATATGATAATCCATCAAATATCAATATATCTGAAATCAAATAAATACTGTTGAGGAATCCAGTTGGATCCCTCCAACCTGTTTCCTGCATCCACAAACATTAGCACAATACCAATTTCGCTCCAGTACGAAATTATCGCGGTATATGTTCTTATTAAATATTATCCGCTTAATAACGGCGTAATAGGGTCTCATCCGCTAAAAAATACGGGAAATCAATCAACTGCAATATATACATATGCCAATATATATATATTGATATTATATATAATACCAATTTCACTGTTTATGAAATATTCGCGGTATATGTTTTTAATAAATAACATCCGCTTACTAACGGCGTATAATGTCTATTTTAACAATCAATAGATATCAATCATCATTCAAACATGCATTCAAATATTTTAAATCTAACTATTTAAAATAAAATCGAAACTGATTCGATTGAGTGAGAAGTTCTCACCTTGGTTTTAAATTTCCGTTTTAGCGATTTATTTCGAATAAAATTAAACGCGCGTTTAATTTTACCCAAAATTCTCACTAACTCCAAACGACTCCAAACCAACTCCATCGCGTAGTGCTCGTCCATACGATTCCAACACAACTGAGTTTGCATTTTTTCGACCTCGTATGAAAAAGTTATGATAATTTGAAGTTACACGACTTTTATACTTATATAAATTTACAACCTTTAATTAATTTTAAACCTACACAAATCCTTAGCCACTGGATCCAAGCCCAAGCCATCATAGCCGTGCCTTGCTTCTTCCCATCTCCCTCCTTTTGCACGTAACCTACAGGCCGCACAAACCCATAACATCACGAACTAGGGTTAGCATTTGCAACCTCATTTCTCGACGAAACTTCATCAAACCACCGCCATCTCGAAGCCCTTCGCGAGAGCTACCTCCACCACCAACCACCTGAAGCTCGGCCCTCTCTCCCATCTCGAATTGCGTGCGTGGCCTGAAGAGAACGGCCCCCCTAGCTCCCTCTCCGTTGCACCATTTCCGATCATCACCGTATGGAATCGAAGCTCTCGTCGTGCTCTACGACTTCCGTGTTGAACACTTCGCGTAATTCCTTACGGATTGAGAGAGATTGATGAAGAAGTGAGAGTGTTTCTGGCCATTGAATGTTAGGGTGGCGGCTAGGGTTATAAAATTAGGGTTTTGATATTTTTTTTATTTATGAAGGGTGTGGGTGTGTATTTATAGAGAACCGATCGACACTATTCACCCGGAAATTCCGAACTCCGATTTAGGCGCCGAAACTGACGTACCTAGGGTTTATCCCGCATTCCGGACACAATGGAACAGGTTTCGAAAGCTAATTCGGACATCTGTGCAAGTTATGGCTGTAAACGCTCAATTTAAATTAAACCGATTTAAGTCGATTTCTAGGCGTTTTAATTCGTACAGGACAAACGGTAAATCCAATCGACTTGAAATTTGAAACCCTGCAATAATATCACATTACGGATCCGATGAAACTGGTTTCGTCGAAATCCGAGACTTTTTGAAAAATGACTATTTTCACTCGTCAAATTTAAATTAAAAATAAATCGATGCGTTTCGAGCTGCCACGATCAAACGATAACTCCAATTGACACGAAAATTGAAATTCGGTAATAACTAACTATTACGGATCCAATGGAACTGGTTTCGTTCAATTCTGAGACTGTTCAAAAATTGACTATTTTACAGTCGATTATTAAATATTAAAATATTCAATTTTCACAAATTAACTTTTAAATCGATTTTAAAAGTTCTAAAATATCATTCTAACTTCCATATGATAAAATAAAATTTTACAAATCATTTTCAATCATATTTAACTCAATTTTCAATTATTTCCATAATTTCACGTATTAAATCATCGATTTAATAATCCAATTAAATCCGATAATTCAAATTAAAATTTATTTGACTTATTAATTCACTTATTAATATTTAAAATTAATTAAATATTCAAATATTAATTAATAAAATTTCTGGGTCGTTACAGCAACATTAAGCTTTCCCTCCTTCCTATTTTGAAGTTTGGGACATGCATGCATAAAATGGTCCGGGCTCTTGCAATAGCGACAAGTACGAGGCTTTGAACACTTGTTCGCAAAATGGTCTTTCGAACCACAATTATAGCATTTCCCTTGAGTAGAGGAAAAGGTCTTTTCAGCAGGAGTTGCTTGCCTCCCTTTCTTATTGGGATAAGGGCCTTTGAATTTGCTTGGCCTCTTCTTGTTGTTGAAGTTTGGTTTGGAACCCACCACTTCAACATCATTCTCCCTATCCGCCTCTTCAAGACGAAGAGCGATATCAACGAGTTGGTCAAAAGAAACTTCTAATTTTAGAAGTAATGGCTTCTTGAGACTTTTGTTTAAGCCATAGACGAATCTCTGGTTCTTCTTTAAAGGGGTGTTGATGTATTCAACCCCATATTTGGAAAGCGACTCGAAGGAGGCGACGTAATCAGTCACGGAGGACTCACCTTGAACAAGGACTATAAATCGTCGAGCCAATGTCACTTTCTCAGCTTCCGGTACGAATTTCAACTCGAAGCGTTCTCGGAATTTCTCCCAAGTGAGATCCGCTTCAGTAGTTTCATAAATAAGAAGCTCGTACCAGTCCAATGCTCTATCTCGGAGCATACTTGAGGCCACCTGAACTCGGTGAAGGTCAATAAGATTCATGCGAGAAAAGATTCAATCGCATGACCTTAGCCAAGCCTGTACCTCGATAACAGTTTTGGAACCTTTGAATGGCTCCCCACCCAAATTAGTGTAATCGCTACACAAGCATGCAAATCCCAACTTAGGGTGAGTAGGTTCCGGGTTAGCTCCAACTGCTTGAGCATTTGTCACTAAATCAAGAAGCTGTTGAGCAGTCATAAAAACTCCATCTTGGGGTGGAGTGCTAGACGAACGGCTCTAGGACGGCCTGGTCTAGATATTTCTCTTCCTTTAGAAAGAAAGAAGAAGAAGAAAAAGGTTATTCACCAAATTGAATATCAAGCAATCCTGATAGACAAAACAAGGAATCATAAGAAAAATAGGATGAATCGGTACGAAGACTCGAATTAAATCCTAAAGCACGACTCCTAAGAAAGACTTAGGACGATGATCCTTGTTATAATATTCCATATTGTTCCGAAGTTTGGCTCTGATACCAAACTGTGACGCCCCACCTCTATACCCACGCTAGCCAAGAACATCACGGTGAATGCTGCCAACTAGCACGGAGAATAAGGCTGTTGAGGAGCGACCATCCGTGTAATTGCTTTGTGCGAGCATCGATATGTCAGATAGAATAGCATGCAATTCTTTTCAAGTGGAAATCCGACATGCCGACACGAACTCAAAGCTACTACACAGTGGCTATTATATCTTCAGAAACAAATATAGAAGTAAACATAACATAAATCAGTCACAGACAATTCATATCACAAAGGCGGAAATAGATATGAATATAACACATGAAAGTGTTCATCAGAGTAGTGGTATAAAAATATCCACAATATCCCAAAAGAATAGTTACATGAACTACACAAAAGAATAAATATACATTATGGAGTCTGTATCTCAAATGTATACAACAAAAAACTACTAATCTAAGTAGTAAGCAAAAGGTCAGAGTAATGGATCCCCGGAGAGAAGTCAGGTCGAAGCACCTGCAACATCTCGGTCTGACCCGAGTATTATTTATAAGAAAATAATAAACGGATCAGTCTAACTATAAATATCAGATAACATGATATGGAATAGGAGATATGACTAAACACATAATAATCACAATGCCAAGCTGTGATATATATAAGTAATTGAAAATCAACAAGAGATTAATCAATAACACGATAATCTACTCAAGATAAAAAGGAATGTCATACTCCTAATTTCATTCACCAAGCCACAATAAATGACATATAAGATATGGCATAGACGTATAATATCCATAACGACATACTACTATAAGTATGTAAATGATAATCAACAAACGATTAATCAATATCAAAGAAACTTCTCAAAGATCCAAAAAGGGTATCATACCCAAAACTTGTATTCACAACAAGTTAATGACACACGAATTCACCAATGCACAAAAATTGATAAATCATATCAATGAAAATCACTAAAATTGGTGAAGCATAAATTCTAGAATTCAACACAAGAAATCCAGTCAATGACACACAAATTCACCTATGCACAAGAATTGATAAATCATATCAATAGAAATCACAAAAATAGGTGAAGAAGAAAATTCCAGAATTCGACATACGAAATCCAGAAATCACACAGAATAAGGGGGGGAGGCCTATCACATGAACGGGAGCATGAAAACTCACCAACAGCTGTAACACACGAACGAGAAGCTATCTCATGGTAGCTAGCCATTAATTTGACACATGAATGGTCCGAAGACCGTGGGTTGCTACCCCACCAAATTTGAGTTGAAACTCCACAAAACGGGGTTTAGTCTCCCGCGCAGTCAAAGAGACATCGCACATTGCTAGTCTAAATCAGAAAAATGATCGTCATGATCATCGAGAAGTGTCGATTACAGTAAGCTAGTAAATATATGAGCTTAGCATCATGTCCCATAACCACTAGCTTAACTTAAATATTTACGAACAAATTGTAGATCTCCACTAGAAAATTGTCACAAGAGCCTCGAACAAGTCCAAGAATTAACCAACAAAGTGAACGCAAGCGTTTCATACCACTCATTTTACTAAGTTGTTTAATTAGATTTCTCATACGAGTGAGGTAAAGGTTTGTATATACTAATAGATTGGAAAATGGTTTAAGAAATCGAGCTTTGTAATAAAATAGTGTTGAAATCGTTTGAGGAAAGAGTCTTGATATTTACTACTAGTATAGAAAACCTTTATATTTTTAATGTGACAAATCACAAAGAAGATTGTAGGAACAATCAATCACTAAAATTCACATACGAAGATGTGAATAAAAATCCAAAGAAATCGATACTGAATCCATCGAAACGGATATTCACAGAATTCCCAAAGAAAATAAGTCATCAAAGTCAATAACAACTGATAACAACAGATAGGGAAACAACACAAATCGACTAGAGTTGGATATTTAAGCAACAAGGCAAAGCAGGCAAAAATCATCAGGTCGGTCGGCCGGACTCCCTGAGTCGGTCGACCGAACCTAAAACAGAAAGTGCTTATGCACTTGGAAGCAGGTCGGTCGACCGGACCAGAGGGGTCGGCCGGCCGAACCAGAAACAAAAGTGCAACTGCACATTTGGAAGCAGGTCGGTCGACCGAACCAGGGGGGTCGGTCGGCCGGTCCTGTTTCCAGCCTCTTCCCTGCCTATTACAAATGAGGTTCAATCTTGACCAAATTGCATTTTCTCGAGCAACAGCGCTAAGGGATTATGCCAATCGACTACCCGGCCCTATATGCTCCTCGATGCGTCACCAAAAACATGTTCAAACATCAAAGTTAGGATTTTTAACGAATTGAACTCAAAACACTAAAAATTGGAATATACACCAATTCAATCCAATCCAAAAGCAAATGCACATGAATAAGTGTAAGGAATTCATACCTAACATTCGAAGATAATTCATAGACTTAGATGTGAGATTAAAAATCTCACCTTTTCACAAAATCGAACAAGAAGAAGCTTGAAAGCAAATGGAGAATCAACCTCTCTTCAACACAACCCAATTGAGCTTGAATCTAAGCTCAAAACAAGAACATTCCCAAAATTAGGTTTAGGAATTTATGAAATTGGTAAGAGGATAAGTTGGAGAAGAAGAAGAGAAGCTTACCAATTGGTTCTTCTTGAGTTTGGAGCTAGGAATTTGATTTGCAAGAGGAACTAGGGTTTTGGAGTTTTAATTTCCAATCTCTCCCACCATTAATACACTAAAAACTGAAATGAGAAGAGAATGAGGGTGAGTGGGGAAGAGTGGCTCAGATTTGAGCATAAGTTAACATAGGGCTGAGACCAAACCAAACCCAAAGTGAAAAGTAGCAAAAATCAACTTTCTCCAAACATATCGAAGCTTATACTCAAAAAGGTCGCAAACGGCATTTTAAACTCAATGGGAGTGGTCCCGAGTCCTAATTCGACCGTATGCAAAAAGTAGCTTTTCGGACTAAAATCCGACTAACGATGAAATATTTAAATAAAATATTTAAATATAAAATCGATAAATATGCGGGTTGTTACATTACTAGTTAAATTAAATAAATGAATAGTAATAAATTGCTCTTTCCATTCGAATATTAATGGACCATATAAATTATTTATTTAAGGTCAAACATCTGGAATATCCAAGGCGATAATAAAGTGGATTGCAAATGTTAAGGGAAAGGTGAGTTAGTCTCACTCAGCTGATTTTAAACTTAAATTTAAATGATTAAATTTAAATAATTGTTTGAATTGTTTGATGTGAGATAGTATGATATGATTTGAAATTGGCATATTATATTGTGCTAACATCTGTGGATGCAGGAAAATCAGGTTGGAGGGATCCAACCTCAACATTTATTTATTATTTAATATTCTCTGATGTGATTACTTGATATTCAATGTTGAACATATTGGAATGTTGAATGATGTGACTTGATTGGATATATATTGGGTATAATGAATTATCAAAAATATATAAATTGGATTTTGGGAAGTAAATAAAGGAAGTAAATTTGTAAACGAAATAATCTTAGAGGATTTAATAAATTTAGAATGAATTTAGCAAGAAATGGAAGTATTGTAAATACTAACAAAGAACTTCGAATATGAGAAGAAAAGGTTTGAATAAACCGTAATTAATGAATTGTAAATGTATGTGATATTAATTTAAATGAATAAAGAATTATTCTAAAACTGTAACGACCCGCTATTTTGGACCATTCAAATCGACAATAAAACCGTACATGTCCGACTTGAATAATTCAAAATACCGAATTGTTAATAAAATTTGGCAAAACTTAAAATATACAGTAAATAAATCAATCATAGATCACTTACACAGAGTAATACAATGCAGCGGAATAGATAAAGAATAGTAGTTCATGAAGCTACTATATACCTCAGAGTTAGAAATAAAATACAACCGAATAGTTCAAATGCCATGAAGTCTCCAATGCAACAGATGGCTTCTCTGAACCAATCAACTGGATGACTGAAGGGATAGATAGCTGGATCTTCAAGCAAAGCTCCAACTTCGAAGATGAGTCTCAAATGATGTATCTCTCAGTTTGACCCGAGCGTAAAGCAAAACACTCGAGTCAGCATTAACATTCTTATATCTATAAATCTAACTCAAGTGAAATATCAACTGAAATATAATTAACTTAGAGGATGTTTGGGATAACCATCCTCTAAGGGTCCATGGAACTATCTAAAAGATAGAAATATACACTATAACACCGTAGTCTTTTCAACTTAATTTATACTTCAAAACCAAATATCATTTTCACTTCAAATATCTCTATACTTCCCAAATAGTATTTTTATATATTAAATAATTTGTACAGTAAAGAAATTTCAATTCCCTCAACTTAACAAATCGTTTAACATCAACCCGACCACCCCATTTAAATCTATTTCAATATCAATTTATTAATTTAAATTCAACTCAATTTCTAAAATAACCACTTCAATTTTATCGATCTCAAATTCGGATTTGAAATCACAAAATACCCTTTATATTCAATATATTTCAAAACTTTAAGTATTCAACATTTCAAACTAACTTTTTAATCAATTTAGTTTCTAAATAATAAATTCAACTATACTGATTTCAAATACATATCCGAATCTCAAAATAAACCATTTAAATCCAAATATAGTTCAAAGCTTCAATATTTAATTAAATGTTCAATTTAATAGTTCCATATAGATCTCGATTTAACCTCATTATTATCTAGTCTTAAAATAATCCCTCATTAGATACAATATCATTTAAGTAACCTTAAATTACATTTTACTCAATATTTTCTTTAATTTGTTTAGACGTGAAATATTCATTAAATCACTTAAATAAAAATCCAGTTACAAAATCATACCCTTAAATTTCCCATTCAATAATTTCAAATTGATTTAATTGAATAAATCCTTATTTAAATACCATTTAGATAAACCCACATTTATCTCCCAATCTTAGTAAATTGCAGAATACTTTTTGGAATGAAATTTACATAAATATTTAACATAATTTATGTATTAAATCAAATTTTGACTAAATTAAGTATTATTAAATCTATATATCATTACCCTTTATATATAAAAAAAATTAAAGGATTAAAATTTAATAAGACCATATATTTCTTTCCAAAACAATGAATTAAATTTCAAAATATTTATATATATGGACCAACGATGTCTGTATATATTTCTTATCATATGGTCAAGTGTTACGGATATTTATCATTTCAATCCGTACACTAAATGTATACGGGTGGATAGCATTTCAACCTGTAATCCCAATTCAATTAAATGAAAATCGCTTGGGTTTATCATTTCAACCCACAACGATTTTCTCCTATTCTAAAGTCTGTTTGGGTATGTATCATTTCAACCCATAGTGATTTCTATACTAACAGGGTACTTGCAGAGTGATAACAGATATGTAAATAATAATAACAACAGGCATATATCATCAAAATAAATATATAAACAATAGGATATGGTGTCATATCCCATAAGTGAATAGTTACAGATAATAGCATATATAACAATTTAAATAACTACAGCCTCATATTTCAATTGTCGTCTCAATTGAAATCAAATTTAGTAAATAAAAGAATGTTAATCGTGAGTGATTTCTCACCTTTCGAGGCCAGAGAAAAAGAAGTGAGTTATGAAATCCAGATCCGAATTCCAAAACAAAGCTAGATGGACACGGTTCAATGATCAAAGCTGATAATAGGAATAGACGAATTCAAATCAGAATTGGATCAAGGAAGATAAATAGGATAAGTGAGCTTGTATACAACTAGCCAACATATGCAGACATAGTTTATAAAATATGCAACAAAATATGCATGCCTCGGTTAATATATATACAAAGGTGTGCAGACCGACTATATTAATATAACCATATATATACTATATAACATTTCCTCTACCAATTTTTATATGACTATGCATATGACAGTACTTGAAATCAAAATACACATCCCTTAAAAAAAAATCCAACGTATATCAGTCAGTGCAAACAACCTTATGGCTGACATGAAATAAACTTTTGAAAGCATATACTGTTGAAATTATAAAATATTGATATAACTTATACTGCAAAACTACCATAGAAAATTTATATATATACCTACATTTAAATATAACTTATGTAAATTGTTGAAAATAAAATAAAATATAGTACGGTAGACTCTAAAATACTAAAACAATCATAAAAATATATATTATAAATTGACCTATCAAACTTGTACCCACCAATTTTATGTAATATATATACCAAAACAGTAACGAAAATTGAAATACAATATTTTATATATCTAACATATGAAAGCTAATAAAATAACATATTTTATTATAGTTGAAACTGTTATAACCAAATATATAAAACATATAAAAATACGTATATTAATAGAAGGCTGCTAAACTTATACCATATATACCGTAAGCTATCAATAGTAAAATAAAACGCGTATATATATATATATATTTAACTTATCAACTAGTTAGTAAAACATACGTATCTAAATGCCGTACGATAACTATATGCTAACAAAAGTCAAAAACTATATACCGTAAAATCTTAAAATAATTGTAACATTCCTGAAAATTCATTAAGTTTAATTTGGAAATTAAATTAATTTTTTGGAAAATAAATTGTGAATTAATTAGAAAATTTTCTAGAATAAACAAATAATTTTGATTATAAATGGAAATTTATATTAGAAATTTAGGAATAAGTGATTATATAACAAGCCTTGGATTTCAAAATAAAATGTATGAAAAAAATAAAAATAGAATTTAAAAGCTTGAGATTAATAAAATGATAGTAATAGTTGTTTTTTTTTAATTTATTTTTATTTGGAAGATGTATAAATTTTCATAATATTATTTTTAAGTTAAATTTTCATACATAAATAAGTGTGACTATTTGTTAATATGAAATTTAAAATTTTAAATCCATTCTTTCCTTTTTATAAAGGTACAAATTAATAAAAAAAATGTATGAATGTAAATTGTGTAAATATAAATTTTTAAATAAATGTATGAACTAAATTAAAGATTGAGTGTGAAAATAATAAAAAGATTGTGATATATATGTTAATAAATGTTTATAAAAAAATATGATATAAAAAAAAACATTCTTTTGTCTTTAAAAAAAAAAATTTAAGGTAAACATATACAAACATGCACATGTGAGGATGGAGTAGAGCAATCACCAAAATCTAAAGCTTAAGATTGTTTTTAACAAGTGGCATTCATTTTATTTAATTAAATAAAAAAAATTGCAAAGAAACATTTGAGTTCCCCATATGCAATTATAATAACATCTCACCAAATCCGAAACTACAGTAACAAAAGATTTTGTATCTCAAATCTCAACACATATGTAAGAGAAGGAAACTAATTCTCAGTTCATAATTTTTTAAAATCTGAGAAATCAATTCGAAAACAAAGCACATCCTCACAAAGAATATCAAGTAAAACAAATACAAGGTCAAAGAACAGAAATTCAAAACAGTTTCAAAGCCTGGGGAAAACATTCAAGCTCAGGCAAACAAACTCAAGCAATCAAAGCAAAGTTTAAATCAAAGTTTCAAGACTTCAATCTGGAAAACCAAATTCTGGGAAATCAACCTGGGAATATTAAGATAAAAACAATCTTCAAGCTTTGTTTGCATTTCTCAGGTAAGCTTTTAACTTCATAGTTTAATGAATTTATGGGTTCAAAAATAAAGCCTTAACATAAACAAATTCAATAAAATGCAGATTTATGAGACACAGAGCTGCAGTTTTTTTTAGCCAGAGGAAGTGCAGTTTTTCTCTGAAGATAAATAAAGGCAAGCAAGATTTTTTTTTTAGATTTGAACTTAATATTGTTAATCAGTATTAAAACAAAGATTTAAACAACCTTATGAACAATTTGCAGAAAGAATCAAGTTCAAAGCAAATTTGATTTCTGTATTTAAGTTGCAGAGGAAAAAGAGAAAACTTCTCTGTCATTTAAAACTGTAAGTAAAAAAAAAATCAAAGTTGTTGTTATTGTTGAAGTTAATAAACAAACACAATAGAAAAGTAAGCAAGTTTCTTCTTACAACTTGCAGATAAGAACTTCAAAGATTAAAGAAAAAAAATGTGTACAGGCAAACATTGTATTTCTCCTCTGTCTTTCTGGAATTTTCAGGTGAGCAAACCCACTTTCCCCTGATTTTATCTTGATAATTTCTGAAGTGTGATAATGAAATGTGTTTGAATGATGTGTATACTGGCCTGCATGTTGTATATATGCAAATATCTGAGAGTATTTCTCTATTTATATGAAAATAGATCCTGTTTTTAGTTACAGGGTTCCACATCTAAGTTTTAAAATTCAAATTCACTTTGTGTAATCAATATTAAGTTTAGAACTTTGAAGAGAAAATGTTTATAGCAACATAAACTTATTTTTAAAAATAACCACAAGTAAAATATGTGATAAAAAATAATTCAAAATTTTGAAAATGCAGAGGAAGTCAAGACGACTGAGTAACACCTTAAATTAGACAAAATACAAACGTTTTAATTTGCGAATCCAGGTGTGTCAACAGAATTCTTGTACTCAAACATGATTTTTAAAGTTAAAATCATAATTTTTAGATTTAGGAATGCAGAGCAGTTTGATTTTGTTTGAATTATATATTTTTGGTCATCACGGTCGATCTCGTTGATCGGAGAGGTCGAGTCTCCTCCTGGAGGTGGAGGAGCCATCAGTGTCGATGGGAAAATTATCAGGTGTTCGTGTGTTTCAGTATGAAGGTGGAAATTTTGGATTAAAATCTGGTAACCTAGTTTTTGGTCACTACTGGAAAATGGGTTGCACGGCGTCGTAGGTGGATCGGAATCAGTCGCAGGAGGTGAATCGATGCATCATGGCATGGGGAAGCTTTGGACGGGGCGGCTCGTGTTCAAGTGGCCAGAATCGTTGGCGATGGTGGTTATTGTTGATCGAAGATGGGGGTCCTGGGTGCATCGACATCCTCGATTTCGAATATCAGGTGAATTAGTAATTTTGGGTGGTTGCGTGTCATGGGGTGGTCGGCGGCGACGTGCGGGAGGCCTTGGGGGTGGTCAGATCGCTGGCGAGCAACGGTGCACGTGCACGTTCTTCATCGTGCACGTTATTTTCTGAAAAATTAGGAAGGGAGAAGAAGATGTGGTAGCTCGGGATTTCATTCGTGTCGAATCGCGTTTGACACGAAGTTAAGCTCGAGTAAACTTTTGGTTGCGTAGGGTTATACGTAGGAAGAATTTCCAGATAGAATATGAGCATGCGCTTGGGTCAGAGCCTCGAAAACTCGAAGCTGATAGTATTTTTGTACGGGGCGAACTCGAAGGGGTTGGATTACCTGTTACCAGTTTCAAGCCTAAAAGGAAGAAGATGTTTTTAAGTTTTGAATTGCAACAGTTCTTTTAGAAAACAAATTTTTAATTTAACAAAGTTTTGAAACATATTTAAACTAAACAAGTTTCCAAAGGAAAATAAATGGAGTTTCAGATTTTAAAACAAGTTTCAACGTTTTAAATGTTAAAGTAAATATTTGAAATCGTTTAGTTTCTAGAAAAAGCCATATATCGGGTTGATTATTTAATTTAAAATCTTTAAGTATTTTTCCAAATAAGATTTAGGAGGTAATTGATTAATTAATTAGTTATGGAAGATGATTTAATTAATGGCAAAATTTATCTATGATTAAAAGATAATTATTCAAAGATGATAAATTGAGGATTAATCGTTTTTAGTGATAAATTAAGAAAGAATTTGTTTTTAGTAAATCAATTAAGGGTTAATTACTTTAAAGTTTAAGTAATGTGGTTAATTAATTAAGGTAATCAAATTAATAATAATTAATTAAATGTTAATTAACTTAAAGTGGTTAAGAAATCATTATTAGTTAAGGAGTAATTAATTATGTAATTAATTAAGGAATGATAAATCTATAAATTAATCAATTAAGGATAATTAATTATAATTAAGATTTAATTTATAATTAAGGGTTTATTTATTAAAGTGATTAATTAAGGAATAATTAATTAATAACAGTAATTAAGATTCAATTAATTACAATTAAGGGTTAATTAATTAAGAGAATTAATTAAAGAAGGTGATTAAAACTTAATCAATTGAAGTTCATGATAACTAATCATTGATTAAAGATTACTAATGAAAGTAATTATGTAAGTAATAAATTTAAAACCATACGATTTGTTCACCTTAAGCAAAGTGGTTTAATTAGTTTTGAATGCTTTGTGATGGATTGATATATTTGATATATGATGTGATGCTATGTGATATTTTGTGCTGAGCTGTTATATTTGTGATGTTTATACTATCGTATGAATATATATAAAAACCCCTTGACCCGTCAAACGGCATTTGAATTTCGATGCGACAGGGAGTCGGATTTCAGTTTGTTATCCGAAACCCACATCGAATCATATTAGTGAATCTTTGTGATAGATAGTCTACTTTATCTATGAATTTGTGAATATA
Source organism: Allium cepa (assembly GCA_030765085.1). Lineage (NCBI taxonomy): Eukaryota > Viridiplantae > Streptophyta > Magnoliopsida > Asparagales > Amaryllidaceae > Allium > Allium cepa. The sequence continues at coordinate 599,204,615 of CM060945.1, read as the reverse complement.
GATAAGCATTATGGGTTATACCGCTTATCGATATGATTGAATCTGTGATGATGATGTTGTGCACTATTGTGTTGGACCCCTGGACCACACTCATACACACACAAATGTGGATTGCACGTGGGAATGGGTTAAGTCACAGATTTTTGAAATAGTTTTAAAAATTGCATTTTTGAATCCAAAATAGTTTTGGAATTTGAATTGAAGCTTTTGGAAAAGTTATTTTAAATAACTTGATTGAGTTTTGAAATTTAAATAATTTGATTTAAATTTGAATTCAATATTTGGAATTGAATTCTATAATTTGGGAACTAGGGTTTAAAAAAAGTTATTCAACTTATAAATGGGTTTATATGGGGTTTTAAAACCATTTTAAAAAGTGATTTTTTGGAATTTAAATTTAACCTAAGATTTCAACTTGTATATAATTGGATTTTCTAAAACGTAAACTATTTGTTTTTCAAATAATAAAGCTTTCGCATAAGGAATGAATCTCCAACTTGTGTTAAAAGGATTTCGAGTCTAAAATGAAAATGGTTTTCCAAGTTATAGATAAATCTTGGAAACGTGTTTTGGAAGCTATAAGTTAGATCTTTAATTTAAAGATTTAAATGTGTTAATCCAATTGAAATGGGAATTGTTTGAAAATCTATGAATAGATCTTTGTGAAACTAGGTGATACTTTGTGAAATGAATCTTTTTGTCAAAAGATTTAAAATGGTAATTTGTTTAACCATTTGAAGAAAAGCTTTGGATTTTAAAGTTGTGACTTAACTGAAATCCCATATCCATATATTTTTAAAAATTGCGCTCATTATTCGGATTAGCCGGGAGAGGACCTTGTGTCATATAGCCCATTCCGAATAGTGATACGACGTTATGGATTGCAATTAAAGACCGGTGTTGAAGACCGGGTGTCTTAGAGAATGATAGGATAACCTGTCGATTGACTCTGCACTGAGTTGCTCTGGTATAGAGTTTCCCTAAGTGACGGGAAGTCCGATCGGGATTGTGGATACTCGGATTTGCAAGGGCTTCTTCGGAAGTGCCTTCGGTTCTGTTCGAACCCGGAACAGACTTGTATGGTTGTATGTCCGACATTACACTTTGAGATATTAAACTGATCTCTATCAAATACATTTCTGCTTGGTGGCAGAGAATTTATTCTCTTAGTTTAACACTCTTCTCTGAGACGTACGAGATCAGAGGTTATGTAGTTGATATTTATCAGTGATATATTCCCAATTTGGTAGTGTGACATGCTAAGTGCTGCTGTGTGTTGATGATCATTTGTTGATCATTTGTGATCAAAGCATGGCTTTTGTATAAAGCGTAGCTTTGTGGACGAGACTGCTTCAGGACCTCACACCCCGAAAATGGTCGAAACAGGAAAGATGCGGCAAGGTTATGAGGGTCGCGCCCTTTAGGGTGTGTCATTCCCTTCTGGTAAAGGGTGGTATCATGGTATGGAGCCCAGATACTTACTCATGTGGATACTGCAGATCTATTACTTTGTGATACTTTATGGTTGTTGGTGTCGAGCGCTCGATAAAGGTCCCAAAGGACCGGGGAATGGCATGCTCGAGTAGTAGTTACCTAGTTATAGAGGTAACCCGGCCTTGTGTTGGCAGAGATCCGGTTAGGTTCTCGGGACGTCCCGCTAGAAGCGATCCCATTGACAGTAGGAAGTTCCTTAGCCTGACCATTTGTTGGAAATCCATTCATTCAATACGTGCCTTGTACGGTTTTAGTTGTAGAACCTGCCATTTACTTATGGTGGTCACCACTGTTTAGATGGTAGCTATAGTAGGCATAGTTCGAAATGTCTATGCTGGCTAGGATTTATATTATACTTTCGAAATGGTTTTCCCACACTTTGCACTTATAGCAGTAATATTCAAGAAATTTTCTCGTATCAAGCATATTTGACTATCGTAAGGAGGAATCTCCTCCAATTCTGCGTTTGCATTGTGTGTGTGGCGGGAGGCCTTATGGTAGTTTCATTTTCTAAAAAGCATTGCGGATTTTCAAATTTAAATTCTTTGCTTGTTTTTAAAAGACCAAATGCTTTTGTTTGCTCACACCAGTCCCACGACTGACCTGGAGTTTATTGTTCCTTCCCTAAACTCTGGGTGCCTACTATTTTCCCACACGGGTAGTCTAGAGTTGGGGTTTTCAGATAATCAATAGTAGGTGTAGATTCAACAGCTTTCAGCCTAGGATTTGGCAATCCTTTGTGGACGAGACTTGCTTATCTTTGTGCATTGTGATTGGGAGTTCGAGCTATTGCTGGATTGGTGTTTTGAAGATGGAGTTCTTTCTTGAAGACTATTAGAGTTTTTGTTCCACTGCTAGTGTTATCTTTTCTTTCCGCTGCTATTATCATGTATCATATCTCTAATGTATATTCATTATATCATTCTGTTGTATCATATTGTATCAGATATTGTATCAAATATTGTATATTGATATATTCTGTTTCTTCCGCTGTGTTGTACTTAATGTGTTATAAGCTCCGGCACGACTCGAATTTCAACGTTTGAATCTGCGGTATTCAAGTACAATGGAGTACGGATGTCGATTCTCGAACGATGGAATTCGGATCGTGATAATAATATACATAATACAGTATAAATATATACTAACCTTTATATATGAACAGAAGTTAAATATTTATATACACGTTTATAAATATAACAATTATCATATATATACTATTATGAAATATATTATTATTTTTAAAGTTCAACTGTTAGGGAATTCAAAATCCCCATAGTTGCAGTAAACATATAAAACAAAACTTATGCACAATCTATATTGTTCTTAATATATAAAATAGACTTATATCAAATAAAATGCGTACTTACTTTTAAAAACCAGAGAGGAAATGTTTTGCCAACTAATGCATGCGGCCATGGGGAGGAGGTAGGCCAATGAAAAGAGAGAGCTCATGCTCAGGTTTGGAAGAAATAAGAAAAGATGGAGGGGAGATGAGAACAGGTGATTTTTAAAGGAAGAATGCATGTGTGATTCAAGCAACATGACATGGCGAAGGGCATTCTTCAGGCAACAGAGAAAATGCTAGTTTCTTAAATATAAAGGTAGGTCTGCATCTGATATGTGAACGTGCTATATGACTTTATATAATATTTACAAAGCTCTCTCCTCTTTTAATATTAATTTGAGGGCAACGAATAGCCTACAGAGAGAAAAGAAGATGCAATCTATGCTATAATATATATATATATATATATATATATATATATATATATTCCTAGAAACACGGAAACGAAGAGGTAAAAGAGGGAAGAGAAAGAGGCGTATGAATGAATGGTAAATAAATTTAGATTTCAAATGAAATAAATGGAACAGCAGAGATTAAAGTATGGATGTAAATCCTAGAATAATAAAAAGCAACGGTTATATGTTGATTAAGAAAAATAATTAAAACAATTAATGGCTTAAATGGGGCAGCATGTTTCAAATTTTTGAAATGCAAAAGAAACGTACACTATAAATATAAAGTTTTCAAAAGCAAAAGAAACGTAAAGCTGTCCATTAATTCATCAAAACGTTATTTAAGTAATAAATTGAAATGAAAAATAAAAGTAATTGTAACGGTCAATAGTTGATTTAGCTATACACTTAAAGCAATAAATTTTTGTTTGTTTGTACAACACATAATGAGTTTTGAAAGTCAAGGATATAAAAATGGATAAAAGGAAAGAAATCAGGAAATTTTGTGAGCAATAGCTTTCCAAGGAAAGGTAGGCTTACATTATATATACATGCTGAGATGATTAGGCACGTTCAAAAATTTTGAAGCAAATGAAGGAATTGGAAATAAATATAAAATGAAAGAAATTTGAAAAGTCCGTAGCTATGATTTAGCCAAAATTTATTAAAGCCATTTACTAGGAAGGTTGGAACCGAAATAATAGGGAGAGGAAGGCACATTAAATTTGATGACAAAGTTGTGTTCGGATCTATAAGCAAGTGGTTTATATATTATAGGCCTTATGAAAGCGAGGGAAGGAACGGATGCTACTAGCTTGATGATTTGAGATTCTTTCAAGCGTTAAAAACAAAAACAAAAAGAGACCAGAATAAACGCACCACCATAAATATAAATATACGCTTCAATTGCAAAAGAAACGTATAGAGAAAATTATGGGTAGTGGGAAAGGTAAACTCAGTGCACGAAACTACAAGGAATAATAAAAGCAAGGTCGATGATCTCAAATTTATTAATGGTTACGAATGGAAAAGTCTACCTGAATTGGAAAAGTATTAAGCAATAGAAATCTTTAACGGTAGTAAAAAGAAACCGTTACGCACTGATTCAGAAATCAATTAAAGCAATTAATAGCTTGAATTGGACAGCACGTTTTCTCAATTAAATAAACTTCCATAAAATTATTTGAAAATTTACAATCTGCTATATTTAAATATATGTATTCTATATATATAAACATTTTATTTAAAAATTCAATTATTATAAGATTTCACAAATATTCAATTAAATACGTTATAGAATCAATTAAAATTGTTAAAATTTTCCAGGTCGTTACACTCTCCCCCACTCAAAACTTTTCGTCCCCGAAAAGGAAGGAGGTAGGAGAATAAAACAATCAGAAAAAAAAATAGATTGAAAGCCAAGATAAACAATAAATTTTAAAACTATATAAATTTTATTTAAAATATTTGTAACGACCAGTTAAATTAATAATATTAAATGAATTGAATTAATATAATTTCTAATCTAATTGAGAATAAATGTAGAAATTTGGTATAGTAGTTGTAATTTAGTGTAACAATAAAATTTTATGACAATAGATTTGGATAATGTAGATTGTCACAATTTGATTTAAAGTTAAATATAAGAAACTGATATAAGGGTTGAATTAGTGAATATCAATAAAAAGATTTAAGTAGAATGGAATTCATTTAATATAAAATAAATAGTGGAAGACTTACATTGGATTCTAAAATGGATAGTAACTAAATAAAAGGTGACCGCTGAATAAATCAATGCAATAAGTGTTGATAAGGAAATTTAATGAATGTTGTCAATAATAAATAGACTTAAGATAGTAATAAAATTTGTTTTGCCTATGTAAATTTTATGTATTGATAAGCCATAATTAAATTTGAAATTTGGTAGTAAATAGGGGATAAGTTGACTAAGGCAATTAGTAATTTAATAAATGAATGCATAGTAAGTAAGTGGAAATGTATGCATAAAATATTTTCATATATGGGATAATTACAAAAGTTTATCCATTTATCTAATGTATATAATTGAATCTAAATTTAGGGCAACATTTTGTTATTGATGGTATAAGTGAATTTGAATAAAAGGGTAAAAATTATGTAGATTTAACATGTATTGAGTATATAGCTAAGAAGGGCATTCGATGTAAATGAATCTAAATTAATGTGTCTAGTCAATAATGGAGAACAAAAGGGTAAATAATAATATACAAATATACTAAACATTAAATAGTAGGATTACTAGAAAATTCAATCATTTACCAATATAGATAGTTGATGCGCCTTAATTGTAATTAAGAAACAACGAAAGGTGTAAATGAAATTTTTTAGAGTATAAATTATAATTGGACAAAGATTTTAGTATAAAATGTTAATGCAAGGAAATTAATGCTGAATTTAAGGCAATAGTAATGAATAGTAATTTATTTAAAAAAAAAATTGTAACACCTATCATAAAAATCTATCTGCTTATTTGTTAATGGGATTAGGATCGGTAATAGGTGGTAATAATTAAATGAATGTTACACTAATTGAAAGTGGAGTAACGTTCGTTTAAAAGTTGAGAAACTATAGGAGCATATTTATTAAGCGTTACTTTAAAATTTATGTTTGATTGTGAAATTTATACGAGAAGTTGCAAAGTAATAATTAAGAAAGAATACATATAAATTGTTTATAACCTAAAACTTAAGGGTAGTTAAATGTTGAAATTGAATCTAATCAATTGGAAACTTAATTAAATTGGGTTCAATGTAAATAAAGGGTTATTTTAAGAAATTGAAATAAGTATTATAATTGGCAAATTTAGTTACTTTAAAGTGAAACGGAAAATATTAACGCAATAGTTTGAATGCAATATTTAATTCATCTAATTTATATTAAAGATTCGTTAGATTAATTTAATAGAAATTTTGGGACATTTAATAGATAATTGCTGATTTTGAATGGAATTAAAGGAATTACTGAAATCGAAATTTAGCAACTTTTAAACCTTTGCAATTGATTTTGGATATAAAGAGTCAATGGAAATTTGTGGATTAATTTATGAATTCATGAAATCAGTGTATTGACTTAGTTGTAACTATATGTAAATGTACGCAATAAGGTTGTGCAATACCAATTATTTGGATTCAAATTTATATTAAATATAATGTTGGTAGCAATTGGAATTTACCGTTTTGCAAAATAAATGAGAAATCAAGTCAAATGTAAATTATATCGTAAAGGATAAATTCATTTAAGCAGTAAGATTTTTAAATAAATAAACGTTTCACTTAGGTTTCATTTGGATAATTTATGTAGTATAATGGGAAAGCAATTGAAATTGATTACCCTAAATTTGTGCAGTTAGGGTAGTTTTGATTTGTCACTTAAGATGGTAAATTCTATAAAATGTGATAAATGTAGTTTTAATTAAATTATGACGATTGGGTATTTAAGAAGTGATAAACCAAAATTTATTGATTTATTTGAAATTAAATTGTGGATTTATTTCAAATAAGTGAAATTTATGTTTAACTATTACATCAATAGGAATTAATCTAATTTAAGGATATGTTAATATAAATTGGGCAAAAGGGTGTTTGGACTAGGGAATAATATTAATCGGTTTTAGAAACCTTAAATATAAAATGGAAGTAGACAAGATTTAACGTTACAACCATTTATACAAAATCCAGGTTGTGTGTAGAAGTATTTATGGAATAAAACGTAAACAATTGTTGGATAAAAAGAGTAGGAATCAACATTTATTTATTTAATTGGATATAACTACGATAGTATGATTTATTGCATTTAAATGAAATCTAATATATAGAACATTGCCTAAAAAGGAAGAATAGATAAAATTAATGATAAATCTATATACTATATAAGATTTATTGATTTAAAGACAAAAGGGGCAAGATGTATAAATTAGATTAAGTGCAACCTTCAGTAAATAAAATTTGATGGAATAAGAACATTTGGGTAATTTATTTCCAATTAAATCAATTCACGTTTCAAAATTTAATGCTAGTTTATTACATATATGTTTATGCCTAAATTTAAACTTATGTTTAGATCCAATCCGATCCATCTATTATGTTTCAGCCTTGTCTATATATAACCTGTTATAAACCCTAGCCACTCCTTATTTTCATTTTTCTATACGTAGATCTCCTTCTCAACTCCTCATTCTAATGGCAAAAAAAAAAAAAAAACCTAATTCTCAAATTCCAAAAAAAATAATTTCAAAAAAAAAATAAAAAAAAATTCGGATCTACAGCAGCTTCTGGTCGCGCTTCGGGTTTCAGGGGAGAAAACTCTAGAGCAACTTCGGGTCAGGAAGAAAATGACTCGGGTCGCTCCGGGTCGTTTTGGCGAAAACTCCAAGCAAGAACCGGGGAATTGAGGCGGCGCACCGAAGTCGAACCCGAAGTCGACCCAGGACCAGAATTTTCCATTTTTCAAATTTTCATAACTTTTGCATACGAGCTCGGATTCGCGCACGGTTTGTTTTGATGGGATCGTATCGAAATTTCTGACGTTTTTGCACTAGTTTGGATGAATTTGGAGGCTGTCCAAATTTTGGGTTTAAATTGGATTTGAATTCAATTTAAATTCAAAAAGGTGAGTGTTTTAACCCACTCACAACTACTAGAATCTTTTATGTTTGTTAAATTAATTTTAGAAATGAATAGAAATTTATTTATGAGTATTTGGCATGTTTATTTTATTCATATCTATGGAATTGCATTTATTAAATTTAACTGTTAATTTAATTAATTTATTGCGTATAAATTTACAGTTAAAATTTATTTGTTTGGATATGAACTGCTAGTTAACAGTTATATAATTTATTACTGAATATAGACTGTAGATTAATAGCTGTTAAATTTAATTTGAATAAAATTGCCAGTATTACCTGTTATGTAGTACCAAAAATAATATTGTTATTGATTGATATTGATTTATGATTGCGATTTGGATGATGGATGATGTTGATGAATGGATGTTTATTGTATATCATTAAATTGCAAATTATCATGTATATTTCCTTTCATTCGGGATTGTGGCTTGAAATGATATACAACCGCAAAATTTTATATCTTTTAAATTGCGGATTGAAATGATAAATATCTGTATCACTTGACCATAGGATAGAAAATTATATACAGGCACCGCGGTCTATATATAACTATTTTAATGTGATTTCTATGGTTTGGATGGAATACGGTTTATAATAATCTTAAATTTTATATTGTATAAATATTTTTCTTCCATATATATATACATATGAAGTTGAAAATTTTGAAATTAAAAGGTGTATAAATCTCTTTATTAAAAATGGAAAAAAAATTTAAGAAAATGGAGTTTGATAATTTATATCATATGTTTAAATGTTAAATTTGGAAATTTTAAGATATGATATTTATAATTGGATTTTTCCCAAGATAAATTGAAATGAATATTCTAGTATAATTTGAATTGAAAAAAAAAATATTTTATTACTAGAAATTGGAGTTTTTATTTATTTATGGATTTTATGTGAATATTCAAGATTAATAAATAGAACATTCGATTTGTTGAAAGAATAAAATCCAACTTTAGTTTGAAATATTAATACTCCAAATGGATATACGTATATATATATAAATTGAAGTGGTTTTGGAACTTGAGAGAGATAATACAAATTTTGGTTTAGACTTTAATAAAGAAATGTATTTGTAAAGCCATGAGAACTATTTTCTTTACAAAGTAACATTTAAGTTAAACCTTTTAATTCATATATATCCAAACCATTCAAGTTTTAAAAGTTATGGTTTTAAATTATGAATTTCAAAATATTATGCTTTGAAAGGATATTTGGCTTTCAGACGTTATAAATTTTAAAGCATTTGGATTTTTGAAAAGGTTTATATTTGGGATAAAGGATATCATATTGTTTTGGGTTTTAAAATGATATCGTATTCATGATTTTAAAATGGAAATGTTTATTTTGGTTTTAAAGTATGAGCTATTTTTAAATGACCGCGGTGTTATAATAACGATGGGTTGGCAAAGAGACCGGGATCGGATATGGACATACTCTCTATCGATACCGAAAACCACTTTGACTAACCGTGTACGCGGTGGAGATTCCAGAATGAAGTAGGCGGTGGCGACGTTTCCTGTAAGGTAAATACGTGGACCCGACTCCCGTGAGTTGGCATAAGGTGGCTAAAACAGTAGCGATTCTCAGGCCAATGAGGTCATTCCTCTGATCGGACCCTCCTCTTCGATATTATACTTTGATTTTGGATTGATTCAGTGGCCACTTCTATATTTTGATTTTGGGGAGTTAGTCCGAGGTGGGCGGTAACTGCGGCTACGCGTTTCCACCAGCCTGGATAGCAATTGGTATATCTACCCTGGCATTGCCTAGTTGTGCCGTGTCACCTACCATACCGAGCCTTTACTACGAGTTTCTATTTGTGTCGTACCTATGGAGTATCCTCTTGTAGCCTCCCGATCAGGAGGTATTACGGTACTGTATAGACTATTGGCATTTTACGTGTTAAGGTGGAAAATGTAAAGCCTTAACGCTATTTAAAAGTAAGTTTATATTATAAATAGACACTATTATAATAGCGCAATATACTACATAGTAAATAGTTTAACGGATCCTTAGGAGATGTAAATCCCGAGCATCTCTTGAGTTACTGTACTCATATTTATTTTTGTTAATTTAACTCACATAAGATCTTTTAGGTCTGACTCGAGTGTTTTTGTCTTTTCAAATTCGCTCGGGTCAGTCCGAGCGTTTCAGGATCGAAGACTTTAGCTTTGGAGGACGAAGACGAAGAATCCGTATTATTATTATTTATAGTATTGCACCACACTCATGTTGTTCCGCTGCATTGATTGTATTGGTATGTGTAACTCTGATATTTATTGTATAAAGCAAATCAAGTGTTTGTAAACTGTTTGAACTGTATATTTATTATTATATTTTATCCTTCCGCTGTGAGATTCTGTTTTGTTTTTATTTCTTCTCTGTTTTTCTTATTTACCCCATAATAATCCGCCCTTGCGTATGCTTTGAATTGACACGTGTGTCGGTTTAAAGTGTGCGAAAAGGCGGGATGTTACAGTTGGTATCAGAGCCAGGTTTAGCGATAAACTTTGGCTTTGTGGGGTTCGACTCTTTGTTAATAGGGTAGTAATACCCTATGGGAGTCACTGAGTGTTTATATATGAGAGAGCGTATTTGTTAGTGTTAATAAAAGATTTTGATATTGTGTTAATCTGTTCCGTTTTGTATTTATAAATTCTGGTTGATGCATGGGACGCTATGTCATCAATAGGGATTTCTAAACACTTAATAGGACAGACCGACATAATATTTGTTTTAATATAGGTGAATGAAATAATTTTGCCTATTATATTTTCTATATATAAAAATATTTTTATAAAGATATATATATATATATATTTGGTTGCTATAGATTGGGTGTTAGGTAATAAAATATTTATAATAATTGAAGCTAAGCTGAAATTATAATAAATCAAATTGGAGATTTTTGAACTTAAGTCCGGGATTTTGAAATCTGCTTTCAAAGGATTTATGAAATATAATGATTTAGTTTATAGGTAAATTCTTATATAAATATTTAGTATAATTCGGAAGAATTGTTTCAAAGAAGATTTTGGAGAAAATAAATTCTGTACTTTCCTCTCTGTCGCTGGAAAATAATTTCGGTGATGGCAGCTGCATCATCGACTTTCATCTTCGAGTTTCGAAGGGGAAAGGCCACTGTGGTACACTCTACTGCAGATTTATTTTTGAAATTGATTGAATTTTTAATTGTTTTAAATATAACTTGAGATATAAGTTGTAAGAACTCATTTATCTATTATTTTTAAAATAAAATTGAAATTTGGCCCGGTATTTAATTCCTAAATTTCCATTAATTAAATTGTTTAAACTATTTTAGTGGAATAAAAGGTAGGTAAAAGAATGAATGCTAAGTATAAAGGAAGTTAAAATTTAACTTATAAATAATGGTAAAGATCTATTGAACAATAAATGAATTAAGAGAATTGAGATTAAACTTGTATAAGTTCAATTGCACTTTCTTTGACATAAATAACTTACCAAATATAAAAGTTGAAATGTTAATTAAGAAATTGGATTAGAATATTATACAAGTAGAAATTTTGGAAATAGTGAAGTATTCAATAAATCGTTGTTATAAATGAGAAATTATTGGTATAAACTTAAGTTATAATTGAAATCTCAAGTTAAAGATAAGTAATATAAATAGGTGATATGAACTTAAGTAGATAAAATGAAATTCTTTATTAAATAAGGATTGATGTGTAGGGTTATAATATTTAGTATGAGTCAAATGCTACTAGTTGAATAAAATAAAAATAGGTAATATAAATAAATGACTGTGAACCCTAGGTAATGAATTAATAAAATTCTTTATTTTAAGAATGCAGGTTATAAGGTTAATAAATTAAGTGTAAGTAGAGGGTTACTGTGATTAAATATAATGGAAACTTCAACATTAAATAAATGAATGAGATTAAAGGTAAGTTGAAATTGTAATTTATAAAACAAATATATATTAATTAAAGGAATGGAGAAGAAACTTGTAAATTTTCACTTACATTCTTAAAACATACATAACTTACCATATAATAAAAAGTTGCAATATTAGTAGGAAAATGTAAGGGGAAATCTTACAAGTGAAGAGTAAGGTAATAAAGGTATTCTATTAATTTGCTATTATTAATGAGAATAAATTGTATAGACTTAAGTTAAATTGGAAATTTTACTATAAGTAAAGGTAAGTAGTATAAATAGATGATAGAAACTTTAGTAAATAAATTGGAATACAAATATAATGAATTTTGTGATAAATGGAAAATGAAAATTTGTAAGAAATAAAGAAATCACTCCATAAATGAAAGAAAGAAAATCAAACCATTGAAGCATGAGATAAATGTATAATAAATAAATTTGGGTGTTGGTTTGAATTGTGTTGTTTGATTTATGCTGTTGGGTAAGAAATTTGAAGTGGTTAAATGAATAAGTATCTATCTTTGTTCCATCTAAGACTGTTGAGTAAAGGATGCACTTGATAGTTAATTTCATTTCATACAAATTTCAAGTTTGAACCCAAACAACTATTTGTTTGATGGATTAAATGGTTGCTTTGTTTGTCTATGTATGTTGTTTGTAAGGTTGATGATTGTTGAATTGTTTGGTTGATTAATGATTGAATCCACTTGAATAGTTCACTTTAAAATAAATATTTAACCTTTTAGATTATATAAGTGAATACAGGTGATGGAAGCAACTGCTACTGCTTTTGGTTCCAAAATAATAAGCGTATATTGCCCGACAAATAGGTACGTTTTCGGATTACGTTTAAAGCGCTATTTTTCCCGTGTTGGGATATAATATTTTGATAATATATGTAATATATTTGTATATTTTGATATTATATTTTCTCCCGAGCCTCACCGTACAAAGGAGACTCTGCCAAAAAATTTCGTAAATTTTGGACTTAGAATTTTGTTGAATATTTTCCAAACTTTAATGATTTAAGTATAAAAGGTTGTAATGATTATAAACGGGTATATTTCATTAAAGGAAATTAATCCAGTAAATTATTGTTTATAAGTTAATATTTGAAATAAGATGTACTGTTTATTCTTCCTTCTCCCTTCTTTTTCCTTTTCGGGGACGAAAAGTTTTGAGTGGGGGAGATTGTAACGACCCGTTAAATTAATAATATTAAATGAATTGAATTAATATAATTTCTAATCTAATTGAGAATAAATGTAGAAATTTGGTATAGTAGTTGTAATTTAGTGTAACAATAAAATTTTATGACAATAGATTTGGATAATGTAGATTGTCACAATTTGATTTAAAGTTAAATATAAGAAACTGATATAAGGGTTGAATTAGTGAATATCAATAAAAAGATTTAAGTAGAATGGAATTCATTTAATATAAAATAAATAGTGGAAGACTTACATTGGATTCTAAAATGGATAGTAACTAAATAAAAGGCGACCGCTGAATAAATCAATGCAATAAGTGTTGATAAGGAAATTTAATGAATGTTGTCAATAATAAATAGACTTAAGATAGTAATAAAATTTGTTTTGCCTATGTAAATTTTATGTATTGATAAGCCATAATTAAATTTGAAATTTGGTAGTAAATAGGGGATAAGTTGACTAAGGCAATTAGTAATTTAATAAATGAATGCATAGTAAGTAAGTGGAAATGTATGCATAAAATATTTTCATATATGGGATAATTACAAAAGTTTACCCATTTATCTAATGTATATAATTGAATCTAAATTTAGGGCAACATTTTGTTATTGATGGTATAAGTGAATTTGAATAAAAGGGTAAAAATTATGTAGATTTAACATGTATTGAGTATATAGCTAAGAAGGGCATTCGATGTAAATGAATCTAAATTAATGTGTCTAGTCAATAATGGAGAACAAAAGGGTAAATAATAATATACAAATATACTAAACATTAAATAGTAGGATTACTAGAAAATTCAATCATTTACCAATATAGATAGTTGATGCGCCTTAATTGTAATTAAGAAACAACGAAAGGTGTAAATGAAATTTTTTAGAGTATAAATTATAATTGGACAAAGATTTTAGTATAAAATGTTAATGCAAGGAAATTAATGCTGAATTTAAGGCAATAGTAATGAATAGTAATTTATTTAAAAAAAAAATTGTAACATCTATCATAAAAATCTATCTGCTTATTTGTTAATGGGATTAGGATCGGTAATAGGTGGTAATAATTAAATGAATGTTACACTAATTGAAAGTGGAGTAACGTTCGTTTAAAAGTTGAGAAACTATAGGAGCATATTTATTAAGCGTTACTTTAAAATTTATGTTTGATTGTGAAATTTATACGAGAAGTTGCAAAGTAATAATTAAGAAAGAATACATATAAATTGTTTATAACCTAAAACTTAAGGGTAGTTAAATGTTGAAATTGAATCTAATCAATTGGAAACTTAATTAAATTGGGTTCAATGTAAATAAAGGGTTATTTTAAGAAATTGAAATAAGTATTATAATTGGCAAATTTAGTTACTTTAAAGTGAAACGGAAAATATTAACGCAATAGTTTGAATGCAATATTTAATTCATCTAATTTATATTAAAGATTCGTTAGATTAATTTAATAGAAATTTTGGGACATTTAATAGATAATTGCTGATTTTGAATGGAATTAAAGGAATTACTGAAATCGAAATTTAGCAACTTTTAAACCTTTGCAATTGATTTTGGATATAAAGAGTCAATGGAAATTTGTGGATTAATTTATGAATTCATGAAATCAGTGTATTGACTTAGTTGTAACTATATGTAAATGCACGCAATAAGGTTGTGCAATACCAATTATTTGGATTCAAATTTATATTAAATATAATGTTGGTAGCAATTGGAATTTACCGTTTTGCAAAATAAATGAGAAATCAAGTCAAATGTAAATTATATCGTAATGGGTAAATTCATTTAAACAGTAAGATTTTTAAATAAATAAACGTTTCACTTAGGTTTCATTTGGATAATTTATGTAGTATAATGGGAAAGCAATTGAAATTGATTACCCTAAATTTGTGCAGTTAGGGTAGTTTTGATTTGTCACTTAAGATGGTAAATTCTATAAAATGTGATAAATGTAGTTTTAATTAAATTATGACGATTGGGTATTTAAGAAGTGATAAACCAAAATTTATTGATTTATTTGAAATTAAATTGTGGATTTATTTCAAATAAGTGAAATTTATGTTTAACTATTACATCAATAGGAATTAATCTAATTTAAGGATATGTTAATATAAATTGGGCAAAAGGGTGTTTGGACTAGGGAATAATATTAATCGGTTTTAGAAACCTTAAATATAAAATGGGAAGTAGACAAGATTTAACGTTACAACCATTTATACAAAATCCAGGATGTGTGTAGAAGTATTTATGGAATAAAACGTAAACAATTGTTGGATAAAAAGAGTAGGAATCAACATTTATTTATTTAATTGGATATAACTACGATAGTATGATTTATTGCATTTAAATGAAATCTAATATATAGAACATTGCCTAAAAAGGAAGAATAGATAAAATTAATGATAAATCTATATACTATATAAGATTTATTGATTTAAAGACAAAAGGGGCAAGATGTATAAATTAGATTAAGTGCAACCTTCAGTAAATAAAATTTGATGGAATAAGAACATTTGGGTAATTTATTTCCAATTAAATCAATTCACGTTTCAAAATTTAATGCTAGTTTATTACATATATGTTTATGCCTAAATTTAAACTTATGTTTAGATCCAATCCGATCCATCTATTATGTTTCAGCCTTGTCTATATATAACCTGTTATAAAGCCTAGCCACTCCTTATTTTCATTTTTCTATACGTAGATCTCCTTCTCAACTCCTCATTCTAATGGCAAAAAAAAAACCTAATTCTCAAATTCCAAAAAAAATAATTTCAAAAAAAAAAAAATTCGGATCTACAGCAGCTTCTGGTCGCGCTTCGGGTTTCAGGGGAGAAAACCCTAGAGCAACTTCGGGTCAGGAAGAAAATGACTCGGGTCGCTCCGGGTTGTTTTGGCGAAAACTCCAAGCAAGCACCGGGGAATTGAGGCGGCGCACCGAAGTCGAACCCGAAATCGACCCAGGACCATAATTTTCCATTTTTCAAATTTTCATAACTTTTGCATACGAGCTCGGATTCGCACGCGGTTTGTTTTGATGGGATCGTATCGGAATTTCTGACGTTTTTGCACTAGTTTGGATGAATTTGGAGGCTGTCCAAATTTTGGGTTTAAATTGGATTTGAATTCAATTTAAATTCAAAAAGGTGAGTGTTTTAACCCACTCACAACTACTAGAAGCATTTATGTTTGTTAAATTAATTTTAGAAATGAATAGAAATTTATTTATGAGTATTTGGCATGTTTATTTTATTCATATCTGTGGAATTGCATTTATTAAATTTAACTGTTAATTTAATTAATTTATTGCGTATAAATTTACAGTTAAAATTTATTTGTTTGGATATGAACTGCTAGTTAACAGTTATATAATTTATTACTGAATATAGACTGTAGATTAATAGCTGTTAAATTTAATTTGAATAAAATTGTCAGTATTACCTGTTATGTAGTACCAAAAATAATATTGTTATTGATTGATATTGATTTATGATTGCGATTTGGATGATGGATGATGTTGATGAATGGATGTTTATTGTATATCATTAAATTGCAAATTATCATGCATATTTCCTTTCATTCGGGATTGTGGCTTGAAATGATATACAACCGCAAAATTTTATATCTTTTAAATTGCGGATTGAAATGATAAATATCTGTATCACTTGACCATAGGATAGAAAATTATATACAGGCACCGCGGTCTATATATAACTATTTTAATGTGATTTCTATGGTTTGGATGGAATACGGTTTATAATAATCTTAAATTTTATATTGTATAAATATTTTTCTTCCATATATATATACATATGAAGTTGAAAATTTTGAAATTAAAAGGTGTATAAATCTCTTTATTAAAAATGGAATTTTTTTTTTAAGAAAATGGAGTTTGATAATTTATATCATATGTTTAAATGTTAAATTTGGAAATTTTAAGATATGATATTTATAATTGGATTTTTCCCAAGATAAATTGAAATGAATATTCTAGTATAATTTGAATTGAAAAAATATATATATCTTATTACTAGAAATTGGAGTTTTTATTTATTTATGGATTTTATGTGAATATTCAAGATTAATAAATAGAACATTCGATTTGTTGAAAGAATAAAATCCAACTTTAGTTTGAAATATTAATACTCCAAATGGATATGCGTATATATATATAAATTGAAGTGGTTTTGGAACTTGAGAGAGATAATACAAATTTTGGTTTAGACTTTAATAAAGAAATGTATTTGTAAAGCCATGAGAACTATTTTCTTTACAAAGTAACATTTAAGTTAAACCTTTTAATTCATATACCGTTGAATATCCAAACCATTCAAGTTTTAAAAGTTATGGTTTTAAATTATGAATTTCAAAATATTATGCTTTGAAAGGATATTTGGCTTTCAGACGTTATAAATTTTAAAGCATTTGGATTTTTGAAAAGGTTTATATTTGGGATAAAGGATATCATATTGTTTTGGGTTTTAAAATGATATCGTATTCATGATTTTAAAATGGAAATGTTTATTCTGGTTTTAAAGTATGAGCTATTTTTAAATGACCGCGGTGTTATAATAACGATGGGTTGGCAAAGAGACCAGGATCGGATATGGACATACTCTATGTCGATACCGAAAACCACTTTGACTAACCGTGTACGCGGTGGAGATTCCAGAATGAAGTAGGTGGTGGCGACGTTTCCTGTAAGGTAAATACGTGGACCCGACTCCCGTGAGTTGGCATAAGGTGGCTAAAACAGGAGCGATTCTCAGGCCAATGAGGTCATTCCTCTGATCGGACCCTCCTCTTCGATATTATACTTTGATTTTGGATTGATTCAGTGGCCACTTCTATATTTTGATTTTGGGGAGTTAGTCCGAGGTGGGCGGTAACAGCGGCTACGCGTTTCCACCAGCCTGGATAGCAATTAGTATATCTACCCTGGCATTGCCTAGTTGTGCCGTGTCACCTACCATACCGAGCCTTTACTACGAGTTTCTATTTGTGTCGTACCTATGGAGTATCCTCTGGTAGCCTCCCGATCAGGAGGTATTACGGTACTGTATAGACTATTGGCATTTTACGTGTTAAGGTGGAAAATGTAAAGCCTTAACGCTATTTAAAAGTAAGTTTATTTTATAAATAGACACTATTATAATAGCGCAATATACTACATAGTAAATAGTTTAACGGATCCTTAGGAGATGTAAATCCCGAGCATCTCTTGAGTTACTGTACTCATATTTATTTCTGTTAATTTAACTCACATAAGATCTTTTAGTTCTGACTCGAGTGTTTTTGTCTTTTCAAATTCGCTCGGGTCAGTCCGAGCGTTTCAGGATCGAAGACTTTAGCTTTGGAGGACGAAGACGAAGAATCCGTATTATTATTATTTATAGTATTGCACCACACTCATACTGTTCCGCTGCATTGATTGTATTGGTATGTGTAACTTTGATATTTATTGTATAAAGCAAATCAAGTGTTTGTAAACTGTTTGAACTGTATATTTATTATTATATTTTATCCTTCCGCTGTGAGATTCTGTTTTGTTTTTATTTCTTCTCTGTTTTTCTTATTTACCCCATAACAATCCGCCCTTGCGTATGCTTTGAATTGACACGTGTGTCGGTTTAAAGTGTGCGAAAAGGCGGGATGTTACAATATTTATTTGAAAATTTCATTTGAAATTAAATTTTCTTTAATATTTAATACTTCTCAAACTCCTTTGCAAACAATTATTTACATTATTACTTCTATTTACAAAGACTATTGAAAATATTAAATCCAAAATTTATGAAATTTTTAATTTATCTCAAGATACCTTTCAAATATTATCAATAAATTAATAATCATTTTGTTTAAAGATGTTTTATTTAATTTATAACTTCAAAAATATTTATAACATTAAAATTTTATATAAAACAATGTAGTATACAAATAAGCAATATTTAAAAGATTTATTCAAAAAGGAAAGGAAGGTAGATTCCGAAAACGGAATATAGGTGAAAAATGAAGCTGAGCAGATGAGGTAGATTCAAAAGAATAGAATCGGGCACGAATAATTTATTTCAAACCATAAGAATTTTAATTTCAAATATTAATACAAAATTTCTTTATTGGGAAAAATACTTTTATAATAAATACCTTTATAATAATACGTTTATATCAAAATAAATCTTTCTTTCGAAAATATTTTTATAACTCGATGTTTTAACAAGTTTATCCTCGTTCTTGCAGACTCTGGCCATGCGTTGATCAGGCGCAAAGCTAGAATTCTTCAAGTACTTAGTAGACCTGTTTCAACACCCAGTGAAAATACTTGAAAAACCATTTTAAAAACAGATATGGAAAGTACAATCCAAACAAACAACCAAACCAAAACCTTTGTCCGACCATGGTTCGCAGATACACAATGGTTACGCCTGGGTCTCCCAGGAAACAATCCATATCCGTAAGCTTTCTCAGCCCTGCGAGTTACGCCATGATGACTAGTAGAGTGCAGGATACACAATGGTTACGCTTGGATCCCCCAGGAAACAATCCGTACCCCTAGGCAAGACTCAGCCAGGCACTTGCGCTACTATTCGCGACCTACACAGATTGCATGATACACAATGGTTACGCCTGGATCCCCCAGGAAACAATCCATACCCCTAGGCAAGACTCAGCCAGGCAGTTGCGCTATGCAGTCACGAGAGAAAAAAAAACCATGGGTTACGCCACGGTGGGAAACACTCGAGTATTACATCCGGAAAACCGAAAATCAGAGAGAATAATATCGATAGAATGAATCCACGATGTGGCCACAAAGCGGATATCAAGCAGAAGGCACTTTCCATATCTTTACTTCGAAAATATATATCATATAGTACCTTTTCAAATACTTTCAAATATCATACTTATATAAAATCCATATATATATATAAGATTCCATTTTCAAATCGAATACTTTCCAAATCAATAGTATATCAAATCATACTTATATAGACTTCGATTTATAAAAAAAAATCTCTTTCCAAATTGAGTACCTTTCAAATCAATAGATTTCAAATCACTTCATACTCATACAAATCCATTTTATATAAGTTCGACCACTCCCAAATCAAGTGCTTAACAATATAAGGTTCTCAATTTCAAATCATTTCAATATCAATTCAGTTTCAAAATCATATAGGATTTCACCAAATTTTCTTCCAAATTAAGTATCTAAATTTCAAAGTTCCCAAAATAATAGGTTTAGAAAATTATCCCAGTTTCCAAATTAAAATAATTCAAGTCAAACAAATTCATTTCCAAAATCACCATATAAGTACTGGTTTTTAATTTCAATTTAATTTCAAAACCAAATATTTTCTCAAAATCAATTATACTCAAAATGGTTTCCAAATTTATAGTCATCACTTTAAAACTTTTAAACTGTCTATTTCTATTAGAAATATCCAATTTACCTTTCTGAAAACCATTATTTGAAATTAAAATTTTTTTTTTCCAAAACATTTCAAAACTAAATTCCATATTAGTATAACTAAAAATAGTCATATTCACTTACTTAACAAAAGGTTTCAAACTTACTTAAGTCATACTCTTCAAAACTAAACTTATATGCTTTATCAAAAATTTTATACTTTTCGAAATTTGTTAGTTTAAAACTTTTAAACCTTGATTTGGAAGTGCTCGAACCTTCAAAATAGTCGATGAAATCAAATTTCAAATCTAAAAGTTGGAAATCAAATTTTTTTTATAAATAGAGTTATTACTAGTCAAATTGAAAACTCGAGGACTGAACACCGGTCTCACTTTAAATTGTTTCAAATATATACATATATCTTTCGAAAATATCAAATTATACTTCAGAATTTGAAATCAAAAACGGTTTTACAAAATCACTCGCATAGCGAAGCTATTAAAGTGGCCTCTCCCCCACTCTGAAACTCGAAAATCAATGTCGATGATGCGTGCACTCATCACCGAAATTATTCTCCAGCGACATAAGTGAGTTCTGGACTTCTATTTTCTTGAAAACTTCTTTGAAATTTCTTCAAAATTATTGGAATTCATTTGAACCCATTTGAAACATTTCTTATTTGGAAAAATACTTTTAAATCATATTATTTTTATATATTTTCCCAAAATCTTAAAACCAATTTCAAAATATCGAAATTCAATTCTCGAATTTCAAATTTAACCCTTCAGTTATAAATCCTTTTTATATAAATCACTTTCTTATAAATTTTGAAAATTTCCAATCCTTTCAAAACTTATATATATAGAATAACATTTCTTATTCGTTTTATATATAGGTATATAATCCTTATCGAAAAAATTTTCACTTTTATATATAGAATAAAATCATAGTTATCAAAATAAAAATTTCGTATAAAACAATTTTAAAATACAACAAACCCGATTTTCAAAGGATGATTCAAGAATGGATTTCAAAACAAAGATAGAGATTTAATTTAGAGGAACTCTAATCAATAGAATCCTGATTCGAAGATAGGCTCAAACAAAGTTGAGAAAATCAAATTACAAAATAGAAGATGGATATACTTCTATAAATCTCGGGCGACCTTAACCGGGTCAACCGTGACTTCAGGAATATAACTGATGCGGAATTCTAAAGCAAATCGACATTCGATTGCCAGAGATAGAATTCGGCATACCAAGATATAGCAGCATTGTAAACCGAGGATACAGAAATCTCCGGTAAATCAATGCCAATTGTAAAGGAGTTTTCACCCCCTCTACAATTCATTCCGTGGAGTTATGGGATACTCCAGAATCAAACGAATATAAATAGGGAGAGACAAGAATGAATTTCGGAACCGAGGGACATTCCAAAATTCAAAGGAAATCAAGTCAAAAGGAAGGGATTCAACTCGAACGAAAGTGATTCTGTAAATGAATTTACCATATATGCTAGGTTTTGCCTAGAGCCAAAGCTCTGATACCAACTGTAACGACCCGCTATTTTGGACCATTCAAATCGACAATAAAACCGTACATGTCCGACTTGAATAATTCAAAATACCGAATTGTTGATAAAATTTGGCAAAACTTAAAATATACAGTAAATAAATCAATCATAGATCACTTACACAAAGTAATACAATGCAGCGGAATAGATAAAGAATAGTAGTTCATGAAGCTACTATATACCTCAGAGTTAGAAATAAAATACAACCGAATAGTTCAAATGCCATGAAGTCTCCAATGCAACAGATGGCTTCTATGAACCAATCAACTGGATGACTGAAGGGATAGATAGCTGGATCTTCAAGCAAAGCTCCAACTTCGAAGATGAGTCTCAAATGTTGTATCTCTCAGTCTGACCCGAGCGTAAAGAAAAACACTCGAGTCAGCATTAACGTTCTTATATCTATAAATCTAACTCAAGTGAAATATCAACTGAAATATAATTAACTTAGAGGATGTTTGGGATAACCATCCTCTAAGGGTCCATGGAACTATCTAAAAGATAGAAATATACACTATAACACCGTAGTCTTTTCAACTTAATTTATACTTCAAAACCAAATATCATTTTCACTTCAAATATCTTTATACTTCCCAAATAGTATTTTTATATATTAAATAATTTGTACAGTAAAGAAATTTCAATTCCCTCAACTTAACAAATCGTTTAACATCAACCCGACCACCCCATTTAAATCTATTTCAATCTCAATTTATTAATTTAAATTCAACTCAATTTCTAAAATAACCACTTCAATTTCATCGATCTCAAATTCGGATTTGAAATCACAAAATACCCTTTATATTCAATATATTTCAAAACTTTAAGTATTCAACGTTTCAAACTAACTTTTTAATCAATTTAGTTTCTAAATAATAAATTCAACTATACTGATTTCAAATACATATCCGAATCTAAAAATAAACCATTTAAATCCCAATATAGTTCAAAGCTTTAATATTTAATTAAATGTTCAATTTAATAGTTCCATATAGATCTCGATTTAACCTCATTATTATCTAGTCTTAAAATAATCCCTCATTAGATACAATATCATTTAAGTAACCTTAAATTACATTTTACTCAATATTTTCTTTAATTTGCTTAAACGTGAAATATTCATTAAATCACTTAAATAAAAATCCAGTTACAAAATCATACCCTTAAATTTCCCATTCAATAATTTCAAATTGATTTAATTGAATAAATCCTTTTTTAAGTACCATTTAGATAAACCCACATAAATTGCAGAATACTTTTTGGAATAAAATTTACATAAATATTTAACATAATTTATGTATTAAATCAAATTTTGACTAAATTAAGTATTATTAAATCTATATATCATTACCCTTTATATATAAAAAAAATTTAAGGATTAACATTTAATAAGACCATATATTTCTTTCCAAAACAATGAATTAAATTTCAAAATATTTATATATATGGACCAACGATGTCTGTATATATTTCTTATCATATGGTCAAGTGTTACGGATATTTATCATTTCAATCCGTACACTAAATGTATACGGGTGGATAGCATTTCAACCCGTAATCCCAATTCAATTAAATGAAAATCGCTTGGGTTTATCATTTCAACCCACAACGATTTTCTCCTATTCTAAAGTCTGTTCGGGTATGTATCATTTCAACCCATAGTGATTTCTATACTAACATGGTACTTGCAGAGTGATAACAAATATGTAAATAATAATAACAACATGCATATATCATCAAAATAAATATATAAACAATAGGATATGGTGTCATATTCCATAAGTGAATAGTTACAGATAATAGCATATATAACAATTTAAATAACTACAGCCTCATATTTCAATTGTCGTCTCAATTGAAATCAAATTTTGTAAATAAAAGAATGTTAATCGTGAGTGATTTCTCACCTTTCGAGGCCAGAGAAAAAGAAGTGAGTTATGAAATCCAGATCCGAATTACAAAACAAAGCTAGATGGACACGGTTCAATGATCAAAGCTGATAATAGGAATAGACGAATTCAAATCAGAATTGGATCAAGGAAGATAAATAGGATAAGTGAGCTTGTATACAACTAGCCAACATATGCAGACATAGTTTATAAAATATGCAACAAAATATGCATGCCTCGGTTAATATATATACAAAGGTGTGCAGACCGACTATATTAATATAACCATATATATACTATATAACATTTCCTCTACCAATTTTTATATGACTATACATATGACTATACTTGAAATCAAAATACACATCCCTTAAAAAAAAATCCAACGTATATCAGTCAGTGCAAACAACCTTATGGCTGACATGAAATAAACTTTTGAAAGCATATACTGTTGAAATTATAAAATATTGATATAACTTATACTGTAAAACTACCATAGAAAATTTATATATATACCTACATTTAAATATAACTTATGTAAATTGTTGAAAATAAAATAAAATATAGTAGGTAGACTCTAAAATACTAAAACAATCATAAAAATATATATTATAAATTGACCTATCAAACTTGTACCCACCAATTTTATATAATATATATACCAAAACAGTAACGAAAATTGAAATACAATATTTTATATATCTAACATATGAAAGCTAATAAAATAACATATTTTATTATTGTTGAAACTGTTATAACCAAATATATAAAACATATAAAAATACGTATATTAATAGAAGGCTGCCAAACTTATACCATATATACCGTAAGCTATCAATAGTAAAATAAAACGCGTATATATATATATTTAACTTATCAACTAGTTAGTAAAACATACGTATCTAAATTCTGTACGATAACTATATGCTAACAAAAGTCAAAAACTATATACCGTAAAATCTTAAAATAATATACATAATACAGTATAAATATATACTAACCTTTATATATGAACAGAAGTTAAATATTTATATACACGTTTATAAATATAACAATTATCATATATATACTATTATGAAATATATTATTATTTTTAAAGTTCAACTGTTAGGGAATTCAAAATCCCCATAGTTGCAGTAAACATATAAAACAAAACTTATGCACAATCTATACTGTTCTTAATATATAAAATAGACTTATATCAAATAAAATGCGTACTTACTTTTAAAAACCAGAGAGGAAATGTTTTGCCAACTAATGCATGCGGCCATGGGGAGGAGGCAGGCCAAGGAAAAGAGAGAGCTCATGCTCAGGTTTGGAAGAAATAAGAAAAGATGGAGGGGAGATGAGAACAGGCGATTTTTAAAGGAAGAATGCATGCGTGATTCAAGCAACATGACATAGCGAAGGGCATTCTTCAGGCAACAGAGAAAATGCTAGTTTCTTAAATATAAAGGTAGGTCTGCATCTGATATGTGAACGTGCTATATGACTTTATATAATATTTACAAAGCTCTCTCCTCTTTTAATATTAATTTGAGGGCAACGAATAGCCCACAGAGAGAAAAGAAGATGCAATCTATGCTATATTATATATATATATATATATATATATATATATATATTCCTAGAAACACGGAAACGAAGAGGCAAAAAAGGAAAGAGAAAGAGGCGTATGAATGAATGGTAAATAAATTTAGATTTCAAATGAAATAAATGGAACAGCAGAGATTAAAGTATGGATGTAAATCCTAGAATAATAAAAAGCAATGGTTATATGTTGATTAAGAAAAATAATTAAAACAATTAATGGCTTAAATGGGGCAGCATGTTTCAAATTTTTGAAATGCAAAAGAAACGTACACTATAAATATAAAGTTTTCAAAAGCAAAAGAAACGTAAAGCTGTCCATTAATTCATCAAAACGTTATTTAAGTAATAAATTGAAATGAAAAAAAAAAGTAATTGTAACGGTCAATAGTTGATTTAGTTATACACTTAAAGCAATAAATTTTTGTTTGTTTGTACAACACATAATGAGTTTTGAAAGTCAAGGATATAAAAATGGATAAAAGGAAAGAAATCAGGAAATTTTGTGAGCAATAGCTTTCCAAGGAAAGGTAGGCTTACATTATATATACATGCTGAGATGATTAGGCACGTTCAAAAATCTTGAAGCAAATGAAGGAATTGGAAATAAATATAAAATGAAAGAAATTTGAAAAGTCCATAGCTATGATTTAGCCAAAATTTATTAAAGCCATTTACTAGGAAGGTTGGAACCGAAATAATAGGGAGAGGAAGGCACATTAAATTTGATGACAAAGTTGTGTTCGGATCTATAAGCAAGTGGTTTGTATATTATAGGCCTTATGAAAGTGAGGGAAGGAACGGATGCTACTAGCTTGATGATTTGAGATTCTTTCAAGCGTTAAAAACAAAAATAAGGAGAGACCAGAATAAACGCACCACCATAAATATAAATATACGCTTCAATTACAAAAGAAACGTATAGAGAAAATTATGGGTAGTGGGAAAGGTAAAGTCAGTGCACGAAACTACAAGGAATAATAAAAGCAAGGTCGATGATCTCAAATTTATTAATGGTTACGAATGGAAAAATCTACCTGAATTGGAAAAGTATTAAGCAATAGAAATCTTTAACGGTGGTAAAAAGAAACCGTTACGCACTGATTCAGAAATCAATTAAAGCAATTAATAGCTTGAATTGGACAGCACGTTTTCTCAATTAAATAAACTTCCATAAAATTATTTGAAAATTTACAATCTGCTATATTTAAATATACGTATTCTAAATATATAAACATTTTATTTAAAAATTCAATTATTATAAGATTTCACAAATATTCGATTAAATACGTTATAGAATCAATTAAAATTGTTAAAATTTTCCGAGTCGTTACAAAAATTGAAAGTTTTAAATTATCTAAAGGAATAAGAAGCAAATCGAGGAATCTAAATTGGAATTTCAATTAAAAGTATTTTATATCATAATTAAGGAATTAAATCTGAAATTAAAGGATTTTTAAATAAATAAAATGAATTGGAAATCAATTTGAGGAAATTGATTTAAGGGATTGAAGTTGGAATTTTCTCTGGATAGCCAAGTACGATTTTCAAGCAATCTTAAATGCAAGTTAAAGGTTTTAATGTTGTTTTAAAAAAGCATATTTTATAAAATTTATTATTTTTAAATGTTTAAATTCTAAAGTAAATATTTTTCAAAAACTATAGTAATTATTAAATGACTTGGTATTTGTTTTTTTTTAGAAAAATCTAGTTTATATTTTATAAAAGTAGCCTTATTTATAAATATTTCTAAAGTACATATTTTAATTAAGTATTAAAGTAGTTTTTAAATTTTTGAGGCTATGAAGTATACTTTATAACTAAGTGCTTTTAAAATTATTTTAAAGCTAAAAGTATTTTATACTTGGCGTTTCAGTGGAAATAAATATTTGGAAATTATTCCGGGAAAGGAATATGTTTGAAACTGTTTTCAAAAGGAGTTTGAAAGTTGAAATTATATCCTGTGAAGATATCTTTTTGAGATAAATAAATAATTTGGAAAATTTATTTATTGGTTGATGGTTGTTTTGTGAATATAATTGATAGTTAAATCACTGACTATCAATATTGGCCAACTGCGTTGATCGTTTCGAAGAGACCGGGATCGAGATTTATTCTCGAAAACCACTTCGATCCGGCTTGTACGTTTCGTGAAACGTGTTCGGAGTCGAAGCTGGAGCAGTGAAGTGCAAGGGCTAGTCGCTACTAATCCTGAGGATATTTCCAAAATGGATGTAGTAGGAATAGTGCCTTCGGTTCCGTTCGAACCCGGGACGGACTTGTATGGATGAATGCTTGCGAAATATCGTCAGGTGGACGATGGGCATTCTAAGGGATATGTTCTATAAAGGTAACGCTTAGCCTCAAGCCTCATCAAATGGGAATGACTGAAAATCAGGGGTTATGCAGCAAGGCTAGGTGGGTAGCACCCAAGCAGGGTGAGGTCATTCCAGTCTAGATGTCTCTTTTTATTTTTTGGCTTAGTGGGCGGTTGCTGATCCCAACCGCGGGGTGATCTCACTCGGGACTGTCCAGTAAGGGATGGTTCCGGCCTTGTGTTGCAGGGGAGCGGGCGTACTCCTCGGTACGGGTATCTAGGCCCCGTACTGTGACAGGTGGTACCTCGGTGCCTAGTCATTAGTTGGAAATCCATTCTCCCTACGAGCCTTGTACGAGTTTTGTTTGTATTACCCACTCTATGGCTAGTAGCTGGAATTTAATAGATGTAACAATTTCGGCTATTTTATAAGTATTAGTATATAGACCCTATTATAATATCAGAGGATTTCTATAAAAATTGTTTTAGCTATCGTAAGGTAAAAACCCGACATGTTTATTTGTGGCGTGGTCTTACGAGATGCTTTTGTTTTCAAAGGATTTTTGAAACTTTAATAATCAATTGGGTGTGATTTTCTCACGCTGGTAATCCAGACTGACTCGGGTGTTATTCAACTATAATGCTCGGGTCAGACCGAGTATTATAGAATACAGGATATGATGTTGTGGAGCTCAGGAGACGAGCAGGATGACGATACGTACAGTCGTATTTGTTATATATATATATATATATATATACACATATTCCGCTGTGTTGAGTTGTTGTGTATTCAGTTGTATGTTATTGATGTTGAGCTGTGACTGATGTATTCTGATGATGTAAAATATGTAAGCAGATATATTTGATTTTGAGTAAAGATCATATATTATCTATTATATTTTATTCCGCTGCAATGGTTAGATGCTGCTGTTGTTTTCTATTTTCTTCTTCTACCTCTTCTTCTTTAACCCAAATGGTTCGTATTTCTGTACAACTTGAGTTGATTATTGTAGAATAGTGTTGACTCAAGGGGTACAGATTTGCGGGCCGTTACATGTTATATTATTGTAAGGTTTTAAATTTCGTGTCAATCGGATTTATCGTTTGTCCGAGGCAAGCTAAAACGCACAGAAATTTGATTAACCGATTTAATTTAAAATCGATCGTTTATTGCCGTAACTCGCACAGATGATCGAATTAGCCTACGTAACATGTTCCATTGTGTCCGGAACGCGGGGTAAACCCTAGAAACGCCGGTCACCGCACGTAAATCGGAGTTCGGAAAACCCGGGATGAATAGTGTTCGTCGTTTTTCTATAAAAGCACTTCATTATTTTCTTTTTTTCAAAACAAATTCAAGCCCTAGGGTTTCAGGAGCCGACTGCCACTGATATTTTCAACGGCCAGAAAACTCTCAACTTCTTCCCTCCAAATCTCTCAATCCGTTCATCAATCCAAAGAATGTTCAACACGGAAGTTGTAGAGTGGAGTAGGGTCTTTGCATCCATACGGTTAATTGCGTGCATCGTTGTCGTTTGGAGGCGCTAGGGGGCCGTGTATGGCTACAGGTCGCATATGGAAATTGAGGGGTTGGTGGCGCTATGGGGGTGCGGTCGGAGGCTGGAGGTAGCTCAGGCGAAGGCGCACGCGGTGGAGCATCCTGATCGAGCTAGATGTCGACGGAGTTGATTGCGTGATTAGGGTTTCTCAACGTAAATTGGGTACGCGCGTACCTGGGCAATGGGGAAGAAGAGGCCGGTCGGCCTGGATCCAAGCAAGTAAAAAATCAACGGCTGTGATGAATCTGAGGTTTAAAATTGAAATAGAAATTGTAAATTATATTTATATTAATTCGTTCAATCTTTAAAATAGTGTAACTTTTTCATACGAGGTCGAAAACGCACGAAACGAATTGCGTTGCGTTCGTATTGTCGAATACTACGCTATGGAGCTGGATTGGAGTTGATTGGAGTCAATGAAATTTTTGGATAAAATTAAACGCCCGTTTAATTTTATTCGAAATAAATCGCTGGAACTACATTGAAATCAAGGTGAGTGTTTTCTAACGCTCACAACGTTACTGAATATCTTTATGGTTGTTAAGTTTAATATTATGAAGTGATATGAATTTTATTTGTCGTTGTTTGACAAAATTTAGTTGTCATATAGATTGTCATTTGAATTAACCGTTGAAAATTAAATTGACAGTTAAATTGAAATTAAAATTGAATTGCGATTAAATTACCTGACATTGATAACTATGAAATTGCCATGAATTATATTGTTTATTGGATGATGTATTTCGATGGATGTTATTGGTTGATATTTAAATGTTTGGAAGTTTATTTGCTTATATATATACTGTTATGCATACATATGACACTGTAATTTGGTTTAAGTGATATATATTCAACCCTGACCTTTAATTGAAATAACTAATCACTTGGCCATAGGATAGAAAATTATATACGGACAACAGATTGGCTAAATTAATAATTTTTAAAATCGTCGATTTGAAATTTATTTAAATGTTTTGATTTAAAGGTTATAAATAGAAATTAATTTATAGAAATCGAATTTATCGAAAAATTGAGTTTGGAATGTTGAAATAAATTTTGGTTAAAATAAATTGTTAAATAATTTAAGTTAAGACTTTGAAATTTAAAAATTGGGATATGACTGAATTTCGAAATTTGTTTGTTTTAAAGATTGAACATTATTTCGAGCTTTGAATATTACTAAGTAAAGGTGATATAAAAATGATATTTTGAATTCGAGCTTGGAATTGAACCATATTTGAAATTTGGATTTAAATTTGAATATTGAAGGATAATTTTGTTAAGTGTTATAAATTGATATTTTGAAAAATCAAGCTCCAAATCGATATAAATTGAAATTGAATTAATTGAAGGTGAATGTAGAATTGAATTAATTTGAAGTCAAAGTTGACATTGATTTGAATTGAAATCGAAATTGAATCGGTAGAATGGAAATTGAAATTGATTTGAATTGGGAAGTTATAATTGAAATGGTTTGGTTTTGAAGCTGTTCATTTTGTTTTCCAAATTACTTTGTTATATAAACCATTTTTAAATACTTAAACCATTTTAACCTATATTAACTATATTAAATTATTTTTAACCCATCTTAAACCATGTTAACTTATTTTAATCTATTTTAAATCTACTTAACCCAATTTAAATTATTTTAAACTAATGTATCTATTTGAAATCCATTTAAAGATTTTAAGTATTTTTAACTATTTTAATTATTTAAAACTACTTTTAAACTACTTAAAACTATTTTCTAAAATTTCAAGCTGGTTAATAAGGTGAAATGTTTATGTTTAAATCTTGAATTTAAATACGAATTGGGTTAAATGAAGTTGCAACCTAAATTGAAATTCGAAATGATTTTGAAATCGAAATGAGATATCGAGGAGAAAAATGATTTTTGAAACGAAATCTTACATTTGAATAGATACGATGATATTTGAAATCGATTTGATTTTTTGAAGCGAATGTGATATTTTGATATCAATTATGAATCGACTTGAAATATAAAAGAGCCACCGGTGTAATAATACGTAATTATTAAAGAGACCGGGATCGGATATGGACATACTCTCGGTCGATATCGAAAACCCCTTTAATAACTACTATACGCGGAGTGTTGATCCAGAATGAAGTGGATGGTTTGGTGAACGCGTTGACTGAAGAAAGAGAACGATATTGGATGACCCCTCACATGACTAAAACAGGAGCCGCGTCGGGCCATTGAGGTTTGCCATCTCTAGCGGGCACACTTCTTCGATACCATATCTATTACCTTTTGTGATTCGATTTGGGTGCACCCCTAGATTTGGGAGTGTTGTTTCACGGTGTTGAGGTAGCTGCTGGCTATGCTCAACATCAGTCCGGATCACGCAACTACTAGTATCCTAGTTGGTATCGCCTCATGTACCTTGTCATACTGATTATCCTATTCGCGACCACTACGTTTTGCTTTGTGTTATACCTATGGGGTACCCTCTGATAACCACCAGTTTACGGTGCTGTATAGACTATGGCATTATAAAAATGTGTTAAGGGGAATTATGGTAACGCCTTAACGCTATTTTAATACTTTTACTTTACTTTAGACATATTATAATAGCGTATTGTACTACATAGTAGATAGTTTAACGGATCCTTGAGAGATGGAAAATCCCGTAACATCTCTTGAGTTATTACACGCATGTTGACACTGGATATGAGATGTCAAACCCCGTAAACATCTCTAGCGCCGTTACACTCATATTTATTTACAATTGATTTAACTTTCATAAGGATATTTAGTCATGACTCGAGTGTTTTGTCTTTTCATTACGCTCGGGTCAGTCCTGAGTTTTTCAGATTTTTGAAGATCTATTCAGAAGGACGAAGACGAAGATTTGGTATACTATTACTATTATTATCTTTGCATCATGTTGTCTGCTGCATTATTTTATTTATTCTGTTGTATATGTATAAATCTGATAAATATTGTATAAATAATGATCAAAGTATTGTAAACAACTTCATGAACTGTTTATTTGACTATTATATTTTATCGTTCCGCTGCAAGATTCTGTGTTGTTTCATTTCCTTTATCTCCCTTTCTTTTCTTTTCTTATTTACCCCAATAACCATCTGCCCTTTTGAATGGTTTGGAATCGACATGTGTATTTGATCGTCGGTTTAAATTGTCCAAAAAGGCGGGTCGTTACACGCTATCTTCAATAAGCATCCAAAAGAAAGTCATTAATTCTGCATTCTCTATTATAATTCTATCTCGGTGAAGGCGAGCTCATTTCAAGTGGGGGAAGGGAGAAATTTGGTTTCCCTTAAAGAACTTTAACAGCACAGCACTAGTAGGAAGGCGTTTGTATTTGTCAGATAGTTTATTAAGTTCATCAACTAATCTATCAACTTCTCTATGCGATCAACGTACCTCCCTCTAAATCATTTTGTTTAAGTCTCATAATAATACTTCTTCTGATTTCCTTAACTAAGATAATAAGTTTATTAACTAAACCGCATGGAAACTTTAGACATTTAAATAAAGAACTCCATACTCGAGAGACTAGAACTTGGAAGGTGGGAGTCTGAGTTTTCTCATTTGGCTAAGGGTTGGGGGAGCACTATCTCTTCGGGAAGTATCCTTCCTTCTAAAATCTTGAGGATTAGGATGTTTAATAAAGTCTACATCATGGTTAGTTGGTTTGAGTTAAGACCATTTGATCCATCTCCTTCACCTTTTTGTAACAAACCGCATATTTATCAATTGTATATTTAAATATTTTATTTAAATATTTAATCGATACTCGGAATTTAGTCCGAAAAGCTACTTTTTACATACGATCGAATTAGGACTCGAGACCCCTCCCATTGAGTTCAAAACGTCGTTTGCGATCTTTTTAAGTGTAAACTTTGATATGTTTGGAGTTAGTGGAATTTTGCTACTTTTTCACTTAGGGCTTTGGTTTGGGCTGAGCCCATTAACCCCTCTTAACTCAGTTCCAACCCTCTCCTCTTCATTACTTCATTTCATATTCCTAACACTTTAAGCTTTAAGCAACAATGGTGGAAGAGAGTGGAAATTAGAAATTCCAAGCCCTAGTTTCATTGCAAAATCCAAGCTTTAGCTCTAAATTCAAGAGAACCCATTGGTAAGCATCTCCTTCTTGTTCTCCAACTCATTCTCCTTCCAATTTCAGAAATTTCCTAGACCTAATTTGGGAAATATTTCTCTTTTAAGCTTAGAATCAAGCTTCTTGAGTTGGGATTGAAGTGTGGTTGATCTTCCTTTGCTTTCAAGCTTCTTCTTCATTTGTTTGGGTTCAAAGGTGAGATTTTTAATCTCACATATAAGTCTATGAATTATCTTCGATTGTTAGGTATGAATTCCTAACACTTATTCGTGTGCATTTGCTTTTGGTTTGGATTGATTTGGTGAATATTCCAATTTTTAGTGTTTTGAGTTCAATTCGTTAAAAATCCTAACTTTGATGTTTGAACATGTTTTTGGTGATGCATCGAGGAGCATATAGGGCCGGGTAGTCGATTGGCATAAACCCTTAGCGTCGTTGCTCGTGCGATTGCAAATTGATCAAGATTTGCACCTCATTTGAAATAGGGCATGGGAGTGCCAGCAACAGGTTCGGCCGACCGAGCCCCTGAGCCGGCCGACCGACCTGTAGAACGGGCACTTCCTGCCTCTGTTTGGAAGTGCAGGCTATAGGGCTCGGTCGATCGAGTTCAGGGTCCGGTCGACCGACCTGCTACCCCGTGCACTTCTGTTTTTGGTTCGGTCAACCGACTCAGCGAGTCCGGTCGACCGACCTGCTGCTATTTGCCAACTATGCCTATTTTGCCTAGTTGTCTGAATTTCCAACTCTAATCGATTTGTGTTATTTCCCTATTTGTTGTTATCATTTGTTATTGACTTTGATGACTTATTTTCTTTGGGTATTCTTGGAATATCCATTTCGATGGATTCGGTATCGATTTCTTTGGATTCTATTCACGTCTTCGAATGTGAATTTTTATTATTGATTGTTTCTACAATCTTCTTTGTGTTTTGTCACTTTAAAAATATAAAGGTTTTCTATACTAGTAGTAAATATCAAAACTCTTTCTTCAAATGATTTCAACACTATTTTATAACAAAGCTCGTTTTCTCAAACCGATTTCCAATCTATTAGTATATACAAACCTTTACCTCACTCGTATGAGAAATCTAATTAAACGGCTTAGTAAAACAAGTGGTATGAAAAGCTTGCGTTTATTTCGTCGGTTGATTCTTGGACTTGTTCGATTGAAAATCTTGTGACAATTTTCTAGTGGAGATCTACAGTTTGTTCGTAGATATTTAAGTTAAGCTAGTGGTTATGGGACATGAAGCTAAGCTCATATATTTACTAGCTTACTGTAGTTGACACTTCTCTTTGATCATGACGATCATTTTATGTTTTGGACTAGCATTGTGCGATGTCTTTTTGATTTGGTTCATCGGATGTCACGCTGTACGACGTCGTTGTTCCCTTTGATTGTGATTTGGTTCATCGGATGTCACGCTATACGACGTCGTTGTTCCCTTTGATTGTGATTTGGTTCATCGGATGTCACGGTGTACGACGTCGTTGTTCCCTTTGATTTTTATTTGGTTCATCGGATGTCACGCTGTACGACGTCGTTGTTCCCTTTGATTGTGATTTGGTTCATCGGATGTCACGCTGTACGACGTCGTTGTTCCCTTTGATTTTGATTTGGCTCATCGGATGTCACGTTGTACGACGTCATTGTTCCCTTTGGTTTTGATTTGGTTCATCGGATGTCACGCTGTACGACGTCGTTGTTCCCTTTGATTGTGTTTTGGTTCATCGGATGTCACGCTGTACGACGTTGTTGTTCCCTTTGATTGTGATTTCTGAATTTCGTGTGTTGAATTCTGGAATTTATGTTTCACCGACTTTTACAAGTGGCATTGATATGTATGTCATTTATTGTGGCTTGGTGAATGAAATTAGGAGTATGACATTCCTTTTTATCTTTGAGAAGATCTATGCGATATTGATTAATCTCTTGTTGATTTTTCAATTATTTATTTATCACAGCTTGGCATTGTGATTATTATACGTTTAGTCATATCTCTTATTCTATATCATTTCATCTGATATTTATAGCTAGACTGATCCGTTTATTATTTTCTTCTTAAATAATACTCGAGTCAGACTGAGATATTACAGGTGCTTCCTCATGGCTTCCTATTTGGAACCATCTTCTGACTTTTGGCCAACTACTTAGATTTGTAATTTATTTTGTTGTATACATTTGAGATACAGACTCTATGTTGTATACTTATTCTTTTGTCCAGCACTTGTATCTATTCTTTTTGATATTGTGGATCTTGTTTGACCACTACTCTGATGTACACTTTCATGTGTCATATTCATATCTATTTCCGCCTTTGTGGTATGAATTATCTGTGACTGATTTGTGTTACGTTTATTTCTATATTTGTTTCCGAAGACCTTTATAGCCACTGTGTAGTAGCTTTGAGTTTGTGTCGGTATGTCGGATTTCCTCTTGAGATGAAAAGTTATATTTTTATTTGGCATATCGGTACTCGCACAAAGCAATTATACAGATGGTCGCTCCTCAACAGCCTTATTCTCCATGCTAGTCGACAGCAATACTCCGTAGTGTTCTTGGCTAGCGTGGGTATAGAGGTGGGGCGTCATAGCTTGGTATCAGAGCCAAACTTCGAAACAATATGGAATATTATAACAAGGATCATCGTCCTAAGTCTTTCTTAGGAGTCGTGCTTTAGGATTTAATTCGAGTCTTCGTACCGATTCATCCTATTTTCTTATGATTCCTTGTTTTATCTATCAAGATTGCTTGATATTCATTTGGTGAATAACCTTTTTCTTCTTCTTTATTTCTTTAAAGAGAAATGGTTAGACCTGGCCGTCCCAGCGCCGGTCAATCTAGTGCTACTCCCCAAGATGGAGTTTTTATGTCCGCCCAACAACTTCTTGACCTTGTCACGAATGCTCAAGCAGTTGGTTCTAATCCGGAGCCTACTCATCCTAGATCTGGTTTTGCACGCTTGTGCAGAGACTATACCGATTTGGGTGGAAGGCCATTCAGGGGATCCGAGAGTGTTATAGAAATTCAAGCTTGGCTCAAATCATGCGATCGCATCTTTTCTCGCATGAACCTTATTGACCTTCATCGAGTCCAAGTGGCTTCTAGCATGCTCTAAGAAAGAGCGTTAGATTGGTATGAGCTTTTATTTTCTGAAATCGTTGAAGCGGATCTCACTTGGGAGCAATTCCGGGAAAGATTCGAATTGAAATTTGTGCCAGAGGCCAAAAAAGTAACTTTGGCCCGGCGTTTTATTGACCTTGTTCAAGGTGGATCTTCTGTGACAGACTATGTCGCATCTTTCGAATCTCTTTCCAAATACGGGGTTGAATACATTAACACCCCATTGAAGAAAAATCAGAGATTTGTCTATGACTTGAATAAGAATCTTAAAAAGCCATTACTCCTGAAACTTGAGGTTTCATTTGATCAGCTTATTGATATCGCTCTTCGTCTTGAAGAAGCCGATAGAGAAAGCGATATTGAAGTTGTGCGTGCCAAACAGAACTTCAACAGCAACATGAAGAGGCCTATTATATTCAAAGGCCCCAATCCCATCAAGAAAGGGAAGCAACAAACTCCAGTAGCAAAGACTCCTACCTCTAGCCATGGACGATGCTACAATTGTGGTTCCACGGACCACTATGCAAGGGAGTGCCCGAAACCTCTCTTTTGCCGTTATTGCAAAAGTTCGGGTCATCTTATATCTACATGTCCCATTCTTCAAAGTAGGAGAGAGGGAGAGCTGAATATTGTTCAAACTCCTAGTGAAACTTCTCTTGGTCAAGGTATTTTTCATTCAATCCTTGATGGCGTTATTTTATTTCGTGATCTTCTTATTCGAGTTCTTTTTGATATGAGTTCCATCTCACTATTTTATATCAAAAGAACTTGTTGATTCTTTTTCTTTGAAAATATTTTGGGCTTAATGACTTCTTTGAGAGTTGCGAATCCGGTTGGTGGATCCGCAACACTCAATTTGCTTTTTATTGATGTTGAAATTATTTTATGTGATTTTTCTTTCCGAGTCGATATTTTTTTTCTTAGGCTTCGGAATTGATTTTTGTAAGGATTGGCTTAGTCGTTGTGAAGCCCATATCCTATTTTCCGTGTGGACTATTCATCTTCGACATTTTCTATCTGTTAAGCAGATTTCTACTTTTTCTTGAGATTCCGATTTCAAATTTTTGAAGGCATCATTTTATTCTTTAAGCCTTCATGATAAGGAAAGTGTTGTTTCTCTTATCTAAATAGTTTGTGAAACTTTCCGGTATTTTTGAGTTTGTCTTAGGATTATCACCTAAGAAATCTTTTGTGTGGTGTTAAGGTCTTTCTAGTTCGACCTTGCCACCGGTTTTCATTTGCTACGAGTTGCGGAAGTTAGCATTCCACTTACCGCATTCCGCACTTGTTATGATTCCTATGAATGAATTATTATGTCATTCAGTTTGTCCAGCTTATTTCATCCATTTTAGGTATCGAGCATTCTATCGAATATCTCGATGATTCCATTTTTGCATTTATTGATTTTGGATGAAAATAGCAATTTAAAAATTTTGCAAATATTTTTCATAAGATTTATTTATAAGTAAAATTGGATTTTGTTATTAAAACGAACGAAGAATATTCTTAAAAGTTTTTAAGAAACATGTTTATTATCTAGAAGATGATTTTGTGATTTTATTGCCCGTTGAGTGCTTTAAGAATTTTGGTCGATGCGCTTGATCAACGTTATCGATAGGAATTTCCTAAACGCTTTGATGAGACAATCAAACACAGTAAAATTCACTTCAAATAAGTAAAATTTTCTAAAAGGATGATTACATAAGTTAATTGTAATTTTGAAAGTTTTAGTTTTTGGGAAAGAGGATTATTTAAAAGAACTCTTCCTTTCGATACTCTTATTCTTGTTATTCCTGAAGGGGAACTAAGACTTTGCTATTTGTACCGATACTAGCGGTATTGGTTTGGATGCGATTCTCTTGCAAAGGAGAACATGCTATCACTTGTGCTTCTAAATCATTATAGCTTATCAAGACTATATATGCCACTCATGATCTGGTGCTCTCGGCTATTGTTTTTACTTTTGGAATTTGGCATCATCATATTTGGATGAGAAATTTGTTCTCCACCTCGATCATAAATCCTTGGAATATTTATGTTCTCATAAGGAACTTCATGTTGACTCGAGTTCCTGGCATCTTATGATCTTGATATTCTTTTTATTCCTGGAAGGGAAATCGTGTTGCCAATGCGCTTTTTCGTAGGCAACAAGTGGTTGATTTTTTGATGATGTCTGAATGGAATTATCTTTTTATTAATTTCATCGGACGTTTTGATATACTTCGTTTTATTGAGCTTTATCTCATTCCTTTTATGGACTAGTGTCCGATGTTCTTTTATGGTGTTCGGTTCATTGGACGTACCGTTTTTGTACTACGCCGTTGCATTGGCTCAATTTTCTGCTATTCTTGAAGTTTTCTACGTCTTTTAACTATGGAAATGCTTTTAGGTTTCCTATTTTTATTCTCGAGCTGGTGTTATTGATGAAATTGGAGTCTCACCAGTTTTGACTTATGAGCAACATTCCATTCGCATCATTACTTCGGAGGTTGAGCGCCTTCGGAATAAAGATGTTCTTCTTGTGAGTGTTCAATGGTTCTCAAATCCTAAGGATTGCTCTTGGGAATCCAGAGAATTCATCGAGCGATGCCGTTCAGGCTTACTCTGTTATGCTCCTTATGGTGAACTTCCTGTTTCAAATTTTCTTTTGTGTTGATATGCTTCTATGGTTGTTACTTCTTATTTTCTTCTTAAGTATTGCGAGGACGCAATTTCTTTAAGGAGGGGAGTCTGTAACAACCCGCATATTTAGCAATTGTATATTTAAATATTTTATTTAAATATTTTATCGACACTCGGAATTTAGTCCGAAAAGCTACTTTTTGCACACAATCGAATTAGGACTCGAGACCCCTCCCATTGAGTTCAAAACGCCGTTTGCGATCTTTTTAAGTGTAAACTTTGATATGTTTCGAGTTAGTGGAATTTTGCTACTTTTTCACTTAGGGCTTTGGTTTGGGCCGAGCCCATTAACCCCTCTTAACTCAGTTCCAACCCTCTCCTCTTCATTACTTCATTTCATATTCCTAACACTTTAAGCTTTAAGCAACAATGGTGGAAGAGAGTGGAAATTAGAAATTCCAAGCCCTAGTTTCATTGCAAAATCCAAGCTTTAGCTCCAAATTCAAGAGAACCCATTGGTAAGCATCTCCTTCTTCTTCTCCAACTCATTCTCCTTCCAATTTCAGAAATTTCCCAAACCTAATTTGGGAAATATTTCTCTTTTAAGCTTAGAATCAAGCTTCTTGGGTTGGGATTGAAGTGTGGTTGATCTTCCTTTGCTTTCAAGCTTCTTCTTCATTTGTTTGGGTTCAAAGGTGAGATTTTTAATCTCACATCTAAGTCTATGAATTATCTTCGATTGTTAGGTATGAATTCCTAACACTTATTCGTGTGCATTTGCTTTTGGTTTGGATTGATTTGGTGAATATTCCAATTTTTAGTGTTTTGAGTTCAATTCGTTAAAAATCCTAACTTTGATGTTTGAACATGTTTTTGGTGATGCATCGGGAGCATATAGGGCCGGGTAGTCGATTGGCATAAACCCTTAGCGCCGTTGCTCGTGCGATTGTAAATTGATCGAGATTTGCACCTCATTTGAAATAGGGCATGGGAGTGCCAGCAACAGGTTCGGCCGACCGAGCCCCTGAGCCGGCCGACCGACCTGTAGAATGGGCACTTCCTGCCTCTGTTTGGAAGTGCAGGCTACAGGGCTCGGTCGACCGAGCTCAGGGTCCGGTCGACCGACCTGCTACCCCGTGCACTTCTGTTTTTGGTTCGGTCAACCGACTCAGGGAGTCCGGTCGACCGACCTGTTGCTATTTGCCAACTATGCCTATTTTGCCTAGTTGTCTGAATTTCCAACTCTAATCGATTTGTGTTATTTCCCTATTTGTTTTTATCATTTGTTATTGACTTTAATGACTTATTTTCTTCGAGAATTCTTGGAATATCCATTTCGATGGATTCGGTATCGATTTCTTTGGATTCTATTCACGTCTTCGAATGTGAATTTTTATGATTGATTGTTTCTACAATCTTCTTTGTGTTTTGTCACTTTAAAAATATAAAGGTTTTCTATACTAGTAGTAAATATCAAAACTCTTTCTTCAAATGATTTCAACACTATTTTATAACAAAGCTCGTTTTCTCAAACCGATTTCCAATCTATTAGTATATACAAACCTTTACCTCACTCGTATGAGAAATCTAATTAAACGGCTTAGTAAAACAAGTGGTATGAAAAGCTTGCGTTTATTTCGTCGGTTGATTCTTGGACTTGTTCGATTGAAAATCTTGTGACAATTTTCTAGTGGAGATCTACAGTTTGTTCGTAGATATTTAAGTTAAGCTAGTGGTTATGGGACATGAAGCTAAGCTTACTAGCTTACTATAGTTGACACTTCTCTTTGATCATGACGATCATTTTATGTTTTGGACTAGCATTGTGCGATGTCTTTTTGATTTGGTTCATCGGATGTCACGCTGTACGACGTCGTTGTTCCCTTTGATTGTTATTTGGTTCATCGGATGTCACGTTGTACGACGTCGTTGTTCCCTTTGATTGTGATTTGGTTTGTCGGATGTCACGCTGTACGACGTCGTTGTTCCCTTTGATTTTGATTTGGTTCATCGGATGTCACACTGTACGACGTCGTTGTTCCCTTTGATTGTGATTTGGTTCATCGGATGTCACGCTGTACGACGTCGTTATTCCCTTTGATTTTGATTTGGTTCATCGGATGTCACGCTGTACGACGTCGTTGTTTCCTTTGGTTTTGATTTGGTTCATCGGATGTCACGCTGTACGACGTCGTTGTTCCCTTTGATTGTGTTTTGGTTCATCGGATGTCACGCTGTACGACGTTGTTGTTCCCTTTGATTGTGATTTCTGGATTTCGTGTGTTGAATTCTGGAATTTATGTTTCACCAACTTTTACGAGTGGCATTGATATGTATGTCATTTATTGTGGCTTGGTGAATGAAATTAGGAGTATGACATTCCTTTTTATCTTTGAGAAGATCTTTGCGATATTGATTAATCTCTTGTTGATTTTTCAATTATTTATTTATCACAGCTTGGCATTGTGATTATTATACGTTTAGTCATATCTCTTACTCTATATCATTTCATCTGATATTTATAGCTAGACTGATCCGTTTATTATTTTCTTCTTAAATAATACTCGGGTCAGGCTGAGATATTACAGGTGCTTCCTCATGGCTTCCTATCTGGAACCATCTTCTGACTTTTGGCTAGCTACTTAGATTAGTTGTTTATTTTGTTGTATATATTTGAGATACAGACTCTATGGTGTATACTTATTCTTTTGTCTAGCACTTGTATCTATTATTTTTGATATTGTGGATCTTGTTTGACCACTACTCTGATGTACACTTTCATGTGTTATATTCATATCTATTTCCGCCTTTGTGGTATGAATTATCTGTGACTGATTTGTGTTATGTTTATTTCTATATTTGTTTCCGAAGACCTTTATAGCCACTGTGTAGTAGCTTTGAGTTTGTGTCGGTATGTCGGATTTCCTCTTGAGATGAAAAGTTATATTTTTATCCGGCATATCGGTACTCGCACAAAGCAATTATACAGATGGTCGCTCCTCAACAGCCTTATTCTCCGTGCTAGTCGACAGCATTAGTCCGTAGTGTTCTTGGCTAGCGTGGGTATAGAGGTGGGGCGTCACATTTTGGTTCTTCAAGATCCTTGTCATTGTCATCACATCCATCATCATCATCATCATCATCATCATCATTATCATTATCATTGCCATCATCTCTTTCTCAATAGAGTCTATCTCTGCTTTAGGTAAGGGGTGATCAAAAGATAATAACTTTTCAGCATTGACCTTTTCTTCGACGGGATACTCTTCTTAAAGTGACCCCTGAGCTCTTCCCAACATGAGGCTGAACTTTCTTTTGAATTTTTCATTCCAATCCAAAAGGGAAGGAAAATCTAAATCTAGACACTTTTGAACGTTGTCACCATATGCCATGAACAAGCATTCTCATAGCTCTTCTCAGTGATAGTGGTGATGGCATTATCAAGGAAAAAGAAGACTTTCCTCTTTGCATCCCTAAAGATATAGTTTAAATAAGACAGAACATCACTTTTCCTTCTTAGTTTGTCCTTTAAAGATTTATTCTTGTCAGTTAGCCTGGCTTTCTCCTTATTGGCCTTATCAAGATATACCCTTAGCGCTTTCACTTCCTCCTCCAATAATATTTATTTTTCTTTTCCTCGCCAAGAGAGGAAGTGAGCTTATCTTTTTTAGAAACAGCTTCATCCCGTGCTGTAATAATATTGATTATATTGTTGTTAACCGAAGAGTTTTGTCACTTAAGTTCGACCACTTCATCGAAGAGCCCTTAAGAAGCCTCTTAGAGGAAGAATGTATGCTTTGCTACTTGAAACGAATGAAAAGCCTAAGTCAAAGAAAGAAATACAGAGATAAAAGCCTAGATTAACCAAACAAAAGAAAAAGTTTACCGATATGAGCTAGTTAATAATTAATGAATAGAAGATCCTGAGATTTGAAGCTTGCGATGGCCTGAGAGAAGTCGAAAAAAGAGTCTGGGCCGCCAATCGAAGAAGATTATCAAAACACGCCATAGGAGTCTAAGCCTGAGCCTTCGAAGGAAGAGAGTCGTTTGGAGAAGGAAACAGTCCGAGCTTGTCATATACAGAGTAAAAGGCCATTGGAGAATTAGGAAGAGAAATGTAGAGGAGGGAATCCAAAGAGTGAGCCACCTTAGTTGATTTTTGAACCCTATTTCTAGAAGAATCCAAATTTGCAATATCAGGGCTTGAATCAATATTCGCATATGCCTCCTCTGCCACAACAATAGGAGTATAATCACCTACAAACTTAGGCTTTTTACTCGGAGGAGGAGATGGAATATCAACAAAAGCACCAGTGCTCGCTTTCCTTTTAAGAGCCTCAACCGCCTTAGCAACAAAATC
Source organism: Allium cepa (assembly GCA_030765085.1). Lineage (NCBI taxonomy): Eukaryota > Viridiplantae > Streptophyta > Magnoliopsida > Asparagales > Amaryllidaceae > Allium > Allium cepa. The sequence goes on along the minus strand of CM060945.1, from coordinate 599,161,028 downwards.
CTCCATAAGAGCAGGTTTACTTAATTCGATTAAAGCGGGAATATCATCCTTGATCTCCTTTTCCTTAGGAGAAATAATGATGCAGAAGATTCGAAATGAAAGCAGAATCTTATAAGATAATAACATAATAAATCCCATTGTAGTTATAATGAAAATTTACTAGGAGGTTCAAGTTGGACTGGAGAAGAAGCAGAGAAAGTTTTTTAGTCATCAATGGCTAGGAATCGTTTTCCTTAAGCATTTCCCTTTTCCATTGGGTGCTCTCTATATTTTATGATGATCCAAAATTAGAGAGCAATCATGGAGCTTCACCTTCATCAAAAGTGTAAGTCTGTCACCCATGCTTTTGAATGTTAGAGTCGGGGATTTGATAGTGTTACCGACAGTAGAGCTTGGTTGTTTAGAAGTAGGATCTGAAAGAAAACATCCATCGTAAGAGAACAACATATATAATATAAATAATAGAGAATGGAAACTTACTTAAAATAAAGGAAGTTCCTCTGATCTTAGAACAGTAGCATCTAACGTAGAAGAATTGGTTCTCCCACTTCTTCATCTTGTTAATTTGATGGATAATTAAGCTTTTCGGGAATGGATGGAGGCTATACAGTGGATTATCTAGCTTTTATTTATCCTCGCTAGAGGGGCGAAGACATGAAGAATTTTAGCACTCAAATAAGGCAACTTGGCTTCCCTAACAAGAACTTCTATGCAACTCAAGTAAGTGTACGAGTTAGGAGTCAACTGAATTGGAGTGATATTTAAGTGCTTTGGGAATCACAGAAGAAAATCGAGAAAAGGCAGGTATCCTGAGTACCAGATATGGATTGGAGTTAAAGAAAAGAACCCCACTAGAGGATTGTCTACCCTGCAAGAGGGATAGGTAGGCATGTCCTCTATGTCTACAATCCCAAATTGCTGAAGGATTGTCTCCACATTCCTGAGTGGTAATGTATGATTGATTGAGATGGAAATCTCCTTTTTTGCCTAAGGAGATGGCTTAGAGCTCTTACTTGCTTTCTTGCCTTCTATTTTCCTGTCAGATTATATTACACCAACTCAGGGAAGTATTGAATATTTTATGAAATTTAGAATGCTTATGATATAAAAGAGGCAATTATATGCTACAATAAAACATAGCAAATTGATTATAAATTTTCTAAGTCATGACACTAAAGTGTTAAAGTTTACGCTTAAACATTACATTTGAGGCAAGTCCTTAACCATTGAGCCGTCCATCGAATTTCTAAACACTTGAAAATGTATAGGAAATTAAAAGTGTGTAAACAATTATTGGATCATGGTAGGATAATGAATTTATAGTTAGTCAAAAAAAATCTAATTGAAATATCATTTTAAATGCATCCTAAAATAGAATGTCGATTTAATAGATTGATGTCGATTGTTGATTAATGGCCACTATCAAAAACTATAATATGATGTCATGGCTATGACTCAATGTTGAAGTGAGAAATAATTAAGACCAATAAATAATGTCGTAATGATCCTAAAAAAATGTTTTCATGAAAATACTGAGCGTATAAATAGTTCATAAATTTGTTATACGATTACTACAACATAATTTATTGACGTTGCATAAAATTCGAACCGTAACATTGGAAACAGTTGCCAGGAAAAGAATGATATCACACTATAGGGTTATCGAATTTATACGACAACCCCTTAGATATATGTCGTATAATGAATGGACGTCGCACCCCTAGTTGATTGCTAACATGGTAAGGATTACGCATTATAATAGCTTCTTGACTTTGAACTAGTTATCGAAACAATAATGAAAAGACAAAATTATTTAATGTTGAATATCATGCTGATTTCTTAGGGCATTAACTTCCACATCAAATAAGTCAATAATGGATTTTGGTTTCACCATAGACTACTCATTTCGTCTACAAACTCGAAGCTCCCAGACCTCTAAATCGATATCTCCCAACTTCAATTAACCGATTAAAATTCCCTAGCAACATGGTAGTTTGAAGTTAAATTCATTCATAAGCATAACAAGTTTATGATTAACTTAATAGTTCAACGATTAACAGTAAAAATTTAATTGATAAACCCTAAGCGTCAATTCGAAATCAACAACCCTCAAGTAAAACCCAAATCATAATCGAATGGAAGATTTCATAATTTAATTTATCGACTCAAGTAATTAAAATGAAGATCAAACCTTGGTTAAAGCTTTGGTGCTAAAAGATTGAAATTTTTGATAATTTTGAGGATTTTAAAACTTTTTCTTAAGCTTTGAGTTGCATGTGAAAGAAGAAATGATGAAGAAGCTCGAATGTTTATAGGGAAGAAGAAGAAGTATAGTCACCATTAGAACAGATTTAAATGAACAACTGGATTTGGAAAAGAATATCGATAGGTGGCAAGCGCCAATATCGAGGCAATGACTTGAGAAGTAACCATTTCCTTCATACTAGAGGCAAATGTTACAACCATTCATGATTCTGAAGGCATGAAGGCACTTCGACAATAAGGTCGTCAAACATAAAGCAAGTCGCACCATTGGAAGTATCTTGCACCAATGCAAGAATAGTTGATGTCGCGCCTATTACAAGCAATGCCATGCCTTAAGGGATATGACACATCATCGATTCAATATAGAATGCCGCACTCCATCAGCATGAAGGTCGATGTCGAAAACTAGCAAGTGAATGGGTCTCAAATGATGGTAATGAAGAGAAGGATATTGAAAGCCTATAATGATGTCGTATATCATCTACTCCACACTTCACCAATATAATAAAGAATGTCGCATCCCATGAATATAAGTAAAGATGATTGCCGCATGTCAACAGTACGCAGATACACGTCATACGCCATCAATTAGAATAGGGTGTCATGTGACTATTGTAGATCACCAGTCAAGATATTGAAGTAGAGCCTTATGAGTAAAGAAAAATATCTTGGTGGATGTCGAATGCCATCAATGTGCTTGGAGATGACGTATATCATCGATGTCGCATCACGTCCAAATCGCATATCACCAGCGAATGGTGTTACATGGAACCAATGCTACACTTCATCAAAACAAGGATTGATGTTTAATTTCACTTCTTCTAAGGATCGCTCCATGAATAACAAAGTTGAAAGATGTCGAATGCTTATCCCCAATGGATGTTGCTACTCATCAATGCAGTAAAGAATAACGTAAGTTATTAATAAAGCCTAATGCCGAGCGTCATCGATATGGTTGATGATGCCGAAAGTCAAGCATGCCGGAAGTGACATGTGATAGTTCTCAGCCCCTATAAATATGGAGTTAGGGGTATGAATTAAGGGGCGATTAATTCTTCTCTCATTTTTATTTTTTAAACGTTGTAATCCTAAATCAATTTGGGGATTTTTAGTGCCAATTGTAATCTTGCAATCCTTTTTGCAAATAAGGGCTTGTGCATTTACAATCGCATAACATATTAAATAAAAAGACAAGATTTATGACAATGATTCGCATGCACTTACGATTTCAATTGTGACTTGCATGCGATCCCCAAGCACTTGTGATTTCGATCATGACTTGCTTTGAATTCACAAACACTTGTGATTTCGGCACTAACATGGATTTGACGTGGAACATGTTCATCCCTAGCAACCTAGTCTAGGATTATCTCAACCTTTCCTCAATCTAGTCCCACTTTCCTTGCGTTTCTTGGGATCAACTTGCACTCCTTGGAATCAACAAAGAAATTTGTTAACAAAAACACTTGTTTGAAAACAAACAAACAAGCTAATTGTCTCTTATGTTTTATTTGATTAAACGCTGAGCCCTTTTTGTTCCAAAACAAATAGAGTTTTAAGTGGTTTTTATTTATTTATTTATTTACTTATTTATCAGTGGAAATCCAGGCTCTTGTGTAACGGCCCTCCTTTTCCGATCTAAAACAAGCCTGAGCGAAACATATCATGAAAAGAAAGCGGGAAATCAACAAATCCTCGTAGATCCCCAAATTAAAATGGCTATTCGAATGCTCATCCAATATCTACAGCAAAACAGTTGAAAATTCAATTAACGTAGCAGAGGAAGATGATCGAAACGATTGATCTAGAAGAAGGCGATGCCGAGTTCCTCTCCATAGTTGACTCAATCGAAGCTGAAGCCATCCGCTCGGCATCTCGCGCTAAACGGCAGAAAATCGAAGCAAATATTAAAGAAGAAGAAGAAGAAGAAGGGGATTATTTAGCCGCTTTAAAAGGCAGACACAGCTCTGCATGGAAAAAGAACGAGAAACAGCATGAAAACAGTTATGGTTATAACCATAGTGTTAATAATAAGAAGCAAAATGATGAAACTGTTTCTAGGAATACGAATGGAGGCGAGGACGTCGCAGTCAAGATGTGCGTTTGTGGAATTGGATATTGCTTGGTTTTGACTTCTAATACCGTAAAAAATCCTGGAAGAAAGTTTTATAGGTGTCCAGTTAAACAGGTATACAATTTTCCGTTCGTTTTAATTTTTTTTTTATTGCTGCTAATTACTCCGTGAGATGTTTATCACTTAACTAATATTTTTAACATGATTAATTGATTGTAGTCAGTAAATATTTAGCTTAGAGATCAGACCTTTCAGTTTGGGTTGGTTCCATTTTCTGCTGACTTCAGGCAACCCCTTACGAATAAACAGGCCGTTCTCTTTTCTTCATATTTACCATCTATTTGCCGAGTACACTCAGCTCTTTGCTGAAAAATTTGCAAGCTTCATTGTAGTTTTGAATTTCCTTTGAAACCTCGTAGTGAATTCAAGCAAGGATTCACTCTATTAAAAACTATTTAACAGATACTTAAACTGGTAGATATATAGATCTCGTTTTGCACTTTTTAGTTTTTGGTTTCCATTCGGACAAAAATGTGCTTGTCACATTTATTTTTGAAACACAACCAATCTGAAAAATGAAGTTAACATACTTTTCGTGCTTTGGAAAATAACGAAATCATGGAAAACAATTCATACCCTCCTCGGTCCCTGCATCGTCGCAATGGCATAGATTTTTGAATATTCTTCTCCTCTTCTCCGCTCTGCTCATGTTTTGAAATACATATTGAAAACGCAAAACATAGAATTAGCTATTCTGCTCCATTGAATGCGTTCGTGAAGGTAATAAGTTCATATTTCATCTCTTTCACTCCATTTGCTATTTTGCTCAAAAATCATCGTTAGATGTTAATATGTACTGATATAGGAAGAATTAGCTACAGAAGCTTTCTGAGAGTGTTTAGTTGTATCTGTAAATAGATTAAAAACGAGTTTACGTGAGGCTTGAAATGATCGGTTTTTGCCTTATAATTAACATTGAGGAATGCCAGTCCCAATTCATCGGGATTAAAAGCTAAGATGTCAACCTTGACTTTACTAAAGTATTTTTTCATTTATAGTGTAAAATATTTTGACAATGAAATTAGAATGCACAGACAAAGATGGTACTAAAATAGGCAATCTAGTAAAAATTCATTTTTTCGTATTATTACAAAATTGGAGAAAAACATTGAAATTTTGATATCTTCAATAAGTTTGGTACTTTTATCCAGGAAAATGGCGGGTGTAGCTTCTTTGAGTGGTGTGATAGTCCATCATCAGGACTGCCTGCATGCGGAAGAACTCCAACCGAGGTGCGGTTTTTTATGATTTGCCATCAACTATGCACAAAAGGTAGAAGGAAATGAACTTATTTAATCAGTATCATTGGCTAGCTCTTGCATTGTCCTTATCATACCATTATCAGATTTGAATCCTTTGTTGCATTAATTTTCTGAAGTAAGAAAATCTCATAACTTTATAAGTGTACCACCATTTCAAATCATATCAGAATAATCGCTAACATACATGTACAACTAAATAATAACTTACAGGGAAGAAGCAATTATGGCTTCTCCAACTTATCCTCTGAACCGGGCTCTATGTTACGTCAAACTTCTGGTAACAATTATCCTGCCATCCAGTCATCTACTGAGAGAAAAGGTTCATCATCTTGCTTCAAATGCTGGCAAGGAGGTCATTGGGCCCGAGACTGTGTTAACTCATCATCATCTGATTCATTTTCTGCATTATCAGGGTATAAGCAGAATCCTTCTGGGCTTTCTGGATCATGTTTCAAATGTGGAAAGTCTGGGCACTGGGCAAGAGACTGCACTGAGCAACACTATTCTGCAAATGTTGGAGTGGAAAAGAAATCACGCCCTGCTTTCCAAACCCCTTTTACTAAGAAATATAACTAAAGGTGGAAGATTTTGAATTCTTTTTGCTTCTTGTTAGCCATGTTTATGGTGTGTGTAGTCTGTGCGCACGCGAGTGTGCACGTGCATACACACATACAGTTTCTAGTAGCTGGATGACTCTTCAAGGCACCAGTATTTGAATGTTTGTCATGCAATCCTGTATCTAATATTGCTCCCTGACATTGTGATATTCTTCCGATATTTTGTTGTTCAACTCAGGTTTTGGTATTCCTGTAAGGCGACTATATTCATGCTCCACGATTTGCTACTGTACATAGCATCATGGTATGTGCACCTCGATTCCTTGTCGTTTTTTCTTCTATTGTTATGTATAAGTTTGTATTGCTAAAGCCAAATGTTCTTCATAAGAACTATGAAGTATGATCCCCTATGCAGAACTTTTAAATGTCAGTCGCTGAGTTTATTGTCACCTGGAGTCAACCTTTTGACTACACATTTGAGATGATCAAGTTTATTTCCAGAATCCTAGATTTACGTATTTCCAAGTTTTGTGCAATTCCTTGTTGGCAGTATCAGTTTGTCTCTTTAATCTCCATGATTCAATGTCATTGTATGCGTTATAAAGTAATAAATCACTATGTACAGGTGTAAAACTGCGTTGTTTGGCTCCCCTCTAGTAATCACATCAGTAATTTAACCAGGAAAATATATGTGCACATTCTACGTGCAATAAATTATTTTTTTCCCCTCTCTTCCTCTTCCTTTCTAACATCTACCTGATTGTTTTGTACCTAGTAGCATGTCACTCAAATATACTAGTTTCCTTTAAACAAATATGCTTGTTGGGTGCATGCACATTTGAAATGAGGCGTCCATTGTAGCTTTTGATACATTGAACGCGTCAAATGTTGAAATGGGTTTCCTCAACCATGTACCTCAGTAGTGGAACACAAGGATTTTGGTTTGTTCAAGTTTGGCGCTCCGATGCATTGGATATGTCAAGGCAATTGCTCTTATCAAACTTAATTTCTAACACTTTTAAATCAACCAAATCAACCATTCTTCATTTTTTCCACTCACTGCTGTCAACATTACACTCCATCAATTACACTTATCATGTCTTTATTATTTACCCACACAAAAATACATCAAAGATAACGAAAAAATCTTGAAACACAAGCTACATCCATCTATCTGCGATGTGTCGTCAACGTTTACCCGTGGAACAAAAAATGGGGCTGCATAAAAAAAATAACAACCCTCAAATGTTCCTTTTAAATACCTCTTTGATGCCATTTCACCACCTAATCTGAGATCTATTTCATATTTTAATTACTCTTATTGATTTCTAACAGTGGAAGCATAGAACTAGTCTATCTTCCTTACAGAAGTTTGCGTCTATTTGTGATAACAAAAAGATATTATTAGGAACTTGTAGAGAGGTAACAAACATCTCTTACAATTTTAAACAATAAAAACTAAAGTAGATAGGGACGCTTCCATCCTATTATTTTCATATTACTCATTTTATTTCTACTTTCGGTCATTGACGGAGTCTCTAGTATCATGTTAGGGAGACTTTTTAAAAGACAAGTGTAATCAATGTGCACTACCATGAAAAATATTTATTTTTACTTGTCTTGCGTCGAATTAGATTATAATATATTTTTATATGATCTTCTAACGTTATTCCTAGTTACTAACATTAAATAATATATTAATTTCTAATAACGCTATTTGTTTGAACTTCTTCATTAACTTCAAAATATGTGAAAAAGTGAAATTTGGATGAGTAGGGACTCTGGCAATCCTAGGTTTGCTTGCTAGGAAGGCACATGCTCCATGTGGAATCTAGGTTAGCCTTGAAGTCATGAGCGTTTTGTGTAACAACCCTGAATTTTGAACAATTTAAATTGAAAATATTTAATTAATTTTAAATATTTGAATGATGGTTTAGTTTGAATTCCCAATATAACTATGAATTTGGCGATTAAATTTTAGAATTTAATCTATTGAAAATTGAATAAAATTTTGAATCTTCAATTTTAAGCTGATAAAAAATAATTTAAAGGCTTAGAAAACTCACATTGATTATACTGAAGATAATATAAGCTTCAGAATTGAATTTGAAAGTGATTCGTCCAGTTTTGAAATTTTATCGTTTAAATTGAATTTAAAAATAGCCTTCCGAGGCACAGTCTCGGAATTTGACGAAACCAGTTCCATTGGGTCCGGAATATTGTATTATTACCGGATTTAAATTTTCGTGGCGTTCTGAGTTGATATGTGAGTATACGACATATAAACGTGTCAAAGAGAATTTATACAAAACAAATTGAATTTAAAAATGAAAATAATAATAATAATAATAGTATAATAATATATGTAACATAATTAGTACAACTGCCTTACTTTTATCAGCTACAAACACGATCTATCATCCCTACAAACACGCCATTATTTACGCCTTACCTCACGCCAAAATCATGTCTCCCCTTCTCTCTTATATTCATTCAAAACCCTCTTCATTTCAGAGGAAAAAAAAATAATCAAACGATAAAATAATGGCGGCCACGAATCCTCTTTCGTCCCTCTAAATCAAATTAGGGTTTTCGTTCGACTTCCTTCAACAATTAGGGGTTTTCGAAATCGTGGGCTTCGGCTTCAATTTTGCTCGACCGCTTCAAGCAAGGTGAGTAATTAAATTTACTCATATCTAAATTTAAACTGTCTAGCTATTTTAATTTTTCAATTTAGTGATTTCCTCTGCTTGTTTGGATTTTGATGTTGATTTCGTTCTCGTTCTTGTATCATCGGCTTTGGTTTCGATTGAAGTGGTGTTATTCACTCACTTCTAATTCACTTTACTGCTTGTATATAATTCGATGCCCTTGAATTTTGTTGTACCCACTTGATTGAATTTTTCACTTGAGCATTCTCGGCCATTTGATTTTGTTTTATTTTAACTTTGCTTCGATTTTGGATTTGTTGGCCACCACGATGTCGATTTATGACTTGTTCAACTTCGACTTCGATTTTATACTGGTATTTTGACTTCGGCCTTAACATTGATTCTTAAATTACTGATGTATCTGTTCGAACTTGCAGCTACGTTTGGATTTGAACCTTGGGTATTTTTGATACTGGACCTTGGCACTGTTATGCATTTGTACCCCTGTCACTTGTTTACTTCGGTCATTTGTTGGCCACTTAGATTTTTCTTCTTACTGCTTGATTTTGTAAGTTTTGTCGGCCTTGCTCTGTCACCTGTTTCTGCATATATTGGTGGATTGGCTTAAAATTGCAATCGAGTCTGGCACATTTGTTTGTAGACTTGATTTTCCTCACCGTGTAAATAAACTTGTTTCATTAGTGATGTACTGTACATTCACTGTCCTCATGAACTTGTTTCGATTAGCGATGTACTGTACAATCACTATTCTCTCTTGATGTTGTTGTTTGCATTGCACTTGAGTTTGATTGCTGCTGTTTTTTTTTGTAGTAGCCTTACATGTGCACTTCTTGTAGCAGTTGCAATGTTGCATTCATGTGTACATCATTTGTTGGCTGTGTCTTTGATGCTGGCTTGCATTGTCATTTGATCTATTTGCTTTTGAATTCCTATGTGTACTGCCTAGCTGCAGTCATATATGCATCCTTGGATTTCTCTGGTGTATATTTGCTTGATTTTATTCACTGCTTCATTGTAAGTTGTTGATGAATCACTGTCTATATGTGGTACATCAATGTACATATATATTACTTGATTTTGTACCTAGAATATTGGTATTCATCCCTTGCCTGTTGCATTTGCAGTGTCTTCATTTGTGCACTGCTGTGTATTGGTTTCATGATATATTAGTTTTAGCTTGCTTCTGATATCACTGAACTTTGATAGTCTCGACTAGTTTGTTTCGAGACAGCTTTTGTTGCATTGTGATCTTGTGGTGGCTGCATTATTCGTTACAGTTTACCCTTGTATCCTTGTGTGGCGGCAGTTCCATTTTGTTGCACTTTTGGATTATATATGTTGACTTGAGCCTTTTGTTATTTTACTACAACTTTGATTTGCATATATCATATGCAGTAACCTGTAGCACTTGACTTCGGCATACCTTAAATTTGAACTGCGTAATTCGTTTTGGCCTTAGCTTTGAAACATTTTTCAATGCTCGGCCCACTGCAGTTCCATCCTCTCTGTGGCATTGCTCATATGCATATATATATATATATATATATATATATATATATATATGCATTTATGTATGTATATGTGTGACTGTGTGTGACACTGTTTCATATATATATATATATGTGTTTATCCCCTGTGTATGTTTCATATGCATTTTTGTAAATTACTGCAATTGGAAATTTCTGAATTCATTTTCTGATTTGGTAAAATTCTGATGGCATCGACTTTGACTTGAAATTCTGGCATGTTGTTGCAACATCCACTGCGTTATTTTGCTTTGAGGTACTTTCTGTTTGGTGTTGTTGCATTGAAGTTGGTCATTTGTATACTTCATGTTGCACTGCATCACCCTGTTGCAGTGTTGTTTCAATTTCCTTGTTGTTGTTTGCTCTGAATTCAAAGTGAGGCCGCAGTTTCATTTTATATAAAATATTACACTTGTTGAAGTGTGCAGTAATCAGTTGTTTGGAAACTTGTTTCTTGAGTTTTACTTGAGTATATGCAAACAATTGCATTTCGACCTTGCCATGTTGCATAGGGTTTGGTGTTGCAGCTGTGTTGAGTCACTGACTTGACCTCTGCAGCTTCGATTTCTTTTAATATTCACTGTTGTGATGATTTCTATTTCTTCACTGTTGTGGCGAGGCAGTGCACGTGTGCGTGCACTGCAGCCACACAGTATTGATTTTAATTGATATTTCTTTTGCTTTTGATTCATTGATCCTTACGTATTTCATAGGCTGTATTGGCGAGGCCGTACACGCGTGCGTGTATTGCAGCCAATCGGTTTTGATGTTTTTAAGTGACATTTCAATTGTTTAAATTGATTGGGTTTAAATTGATGATTTTGTTGTTAATTGCCGTTTAGGCAATTTTGATTGTTTTTAAAATTATCTTCATTTAAAATCCATTCATCTATCTTCGTTGATAAATTGAATCTACTGATTTATTGTTTAACACTGTTAAGTGTTATGTTTACCGTTATCCGTTTTCTTTGTTGAAAGGATCGGATAGGTAAATTTATATTTGACTGTCGTCTAATTGTTAATTGATTATTATTGCCTCTATGCACTAATAACTGAGTTTGAATTAGACTGATCTGTGTATTATTTTCTTTGAATGTAATACTCGGGTCAGACCCAGTATTTTATAGCTTGAAGATTTTCGGGCAGCGAAGTTAGAGAGAGGGGGATAATGCTTCACTTTAGCTTTTTGGGGATTTATTTTTGTACTTAAAGAAATATTCCGCTGTATAAATTTAATTCATTGTATAAACTCTGATATATATGTAAGAAAAATTCATTATGTGAAATATAATTATTCTGTGTTTCTGTGGCTGATTCTGTTTAAACTCTATAAACTGAATAACAATCCGTCATTTTGAACGTTTCAAGTTGGTTTAATTACCGACTAGGGGCGTTCAGAAGGGCGGGTCGTTACAAAAGTGGTATCAGAGCTTTGGTTTATACAAAGCTCAGTTTATGATGTTTAATATGAATAGTTACTAGAATCATTTTAAAGAAAACGTTTTTCAAATCTAAAGAAGTATAAAATTGTTTTTTTTTTAAAATAAAAGGTATTTTGAAAATTCAAATCTTCTTCGGAAATTCCCCTCTCTAAATTTAGGTTTGCGATAGTTTCTCTTCGGTAAGGTCTCCTTAGATTTGAGTTCCGATCATTCGAAATCCCATTATCGAATTTGCTGAGATTTATGAAAAATAAAATATAAGTTAAGTGAATTAGTGAATTGGTTTAAATCAAATATTTTTTGAATATCTCCAAAGTAATAATTGTGAAATAAAATGACATGTCAATTTAGTTATAGCCAAGCGGATTATTAAACTATAACTTGGGAATCTGATTCTGAATTCTTTTGAAAATTGATTTCAAATGTTTTGAAGAATGATTTAGTAAATAAATGGATTATAAGTACTTAACTTATAAATGGACTTTTGATATATAACTGAGTTATATAAATTGAATTGAATTAATAAAAGAGATTTATAAATCGAAGTTTTATAAATAGAAATGGAATTTGTAAAGATTGTTTATAAATTTGAAACTAATTGAATTTGATAAATGAAACATAGAAGTTATTAAAGGAGATATATTCGTGATTTTGGACAGCGAATTATCCTTTAAGTTAAATATTGTGATAGTAAAAGTTGGTTGGGAATTTTATCCACGATTTTGGACAGTGAATAATCCTTTAAATAAAAGTATAGAAATACTGAATTGGGTAAATAAGGTACATTCACGATTTTGGACAGTGAATATATTATTGAATAAAACAGATATGATTCAGGGAAGTGATATTATGAAATGAAGTTAATTGTTTTAAAAGATGTTTTAAAAATGTATTAACTATCGAAACCATAGATTTCAACATTCAATTGTTGAAATAGGCGTTTTCGAGAAATAGAAGGAAATGGTGGACTATAACACTGTTGTTATAGTAAATGGTTTCCGAAAGAAAATGTTTTATATAGTATTGAGATTTATATATCTATCTTAAATTCGAATCCCTATACTAGAGATTTTGAGTTGTCGTAACGATGTTTTACGTAACATTCGTTTTGACTCAAATAAATGTGTTTCAAAAGAACGTTTTCCTTAAAGAATGGAATATATACTTGATTATGATTTAAGTACATTGAATATTTTCCAAGTGTTGAAAATAAATGGATTTGTGAATTACTTATTATTAAATAAGTATGGAAATGTTTTCCAATATGAAATGAAAGGTTTGGAATTTTATCTTTTAAAGATAAATTGAATAAAATGAATATTTGAAATTTGTTTCAAATGGTTAAGTGTGGAAAATTATATATATCTTGTAAAGATGTTTTTGGGAAATTTGAACAATTAGTTCAACTTGAATTTTTTCAAAAAGATTGAATTTTGAGTTAAATTGAGTTTAACTTCGACACCAAAAACAAATATAAGTTGAGCTTTGAATTTCGGATAGTCGATTTGGACTGTATGTCTAACATGGTGAACTGATGACATGGCAATTGATCTCTATTAAATATATATATCTGTTGTGGCGGAGAATTTATTCTTTTAGCTTAACACCCTTCTCTGAGACGTACGAGCTTAGAGGTTATATATCGATAGACATCAATTATGTGTTGAGAATTGACGATGTAACGTGAAATCTAAATCTAATGTGAAGTCGATAATGAATTGGATTATGAATGTGAATTGGGTTTGAGATAACCTTAAAATTTCAAATTGATTTAGAGGAAAATTTTAAATCAGTAACGAGATGGAAAATTTAGAAATCCTCTATTTGTTATGGGTATGAGATATTGTGGTTTTCAGAACTAATATATGTGAATGTAATAATTCGAAAACCATCAGTTTGGAAAGTCGTTATTATGAAAATCCTATGCAAGTTTACATAGGTATGATATGTACAAAATGTGAAATGAAGTACTATATGTATATGACATATGTTTTCTAAACTGAGGATATGGAAAAGTACCTTCCATTTATAATTTGTGAAGGTGATTGGAACTCGGTGTGAGTGTCCATTTGAAAATCGTAGCTACGTAGAATTTCCATTAGTGGAATGTCCATTTGGACTGGAATCCCCCATGATGGATCATCGTGTTGGGATCATGTGAATTGATGATGTATGCTGGCGTAATTCGTGGGGCGTGATGCCTACAGTTACAAGCGATTCCACTGGGATAGTGACGCAACCGCCGCGTAAACTGCGATCTAGAGATCAAAGCGTAATTTGAGGGGCGAGATGCCTACGGTCACAAGCGTTTCTACTGGGATAGTAGCGAAACCGCCGTGTGAACCGCGATCTATGGCAACAACCATGGCGAAATTCAAGAGAGATGTGAAATCTACAGATTACAAGCGATTCTACTGGGATAGTAGCGTAACCGCCAGGTAAAATGTGTTCCATGGGGGAACGTGCTTTCCATATCCATTTTTAAAAGAATTTTTAAAAAAGTATTTTCACTGGGAGTTGAAGCAAGTATATTTAGTACTTGGAGATTTTTAGTCCTGCGCCTGGCTAGCGTATGCCTAATGTCTGTAAGAACGACGATAGACTTGTTAAACTTCGAGTTAGCAAGTATTTTCAAAACTTTAGATAGCAAATCAATGGTCTGAAATTAAAATTACATAATTTCAACCTAATGAATTAAGGAACAAGATCTTTAAAACATCTTGAAAGTCCAAAGCTTTGGAAAAAAATATATGATATGCAAATCTCTAGCATGAAGAATTTCAAGTTTAAATTTGAGTTTTGTAAGTCGAAAAAATTTAGGTAAAAGACTTTTGTGTCTTGATTATAGAAATCAATGAACAAAGCTAGTGAGATAAAACAAATGGAATGAATCCTATATTTATTTATAAATTTAGAACTTGGTAAAATTGTGTAGGGTATAAATATCGGTGAGATTTTAACAATCATTTTTTCCTAACTTATAATTTCGAGACGAAATTCTTTTAAGGAGGGAAGATTGTAACAACCCTGAATTCTGAACAATTTAAATTGAAAATATTTAATTAATTTTAAATATTTGAATGATGGTTTAGTTTGAATTCCGAATATAACTATGAATTTGGCGATTAAATTTTAAAATTTAATCTATTGAAAATTGAATAAAATTTTGAATCTTCAATTTTAAGCTGATTAAAAATAATTTAAAGGCTTAGAAAACTCACATTGATTATACTGAAGATAATAGAAGCTTCAGAATTGAATTTGAAAGTGATTTGTCCAGTTTTGAAATTTTATCGTTTAAATTGAATTTAAAAATAGCCTTCCGAGGCACAGTCTCAGAATTTGACGAAACCAGTTCCATTGGGTCCGGAATATTGTATTATTACCGGATTTAAATTTTCGTGGCGTTCTGAGTTGATATGTGAGTATACGACATATAAACGTGTCAAAAAGAATTTATACAAAACAAATTGAATTTAAAAATGAAAATAATAATAATAATAGTATAATAATATATGTAACATAATTAGTACAACTGCCTTACTTTTATCAGCTACAAACACGATCTATCATCCCTACAAACACGCCATTATTTACGCCTTACCTCACGCCAAAATCACGTCTCCCCTTCTCTCTTATATTCATTCGAAACCCTCTTCATTTCAGAGGAAAAAAAATCAAACGATAAAATAATGGCGGCCACGAATCCTCTTTCGTCCCTCTAAATCAAATTAGGGTTTTCGTTCGTCTTCCTTCAACAATTAGGGCTTTTCGAAATCGTGGGCTTCGGCTTCAATTTTGCTCGACCGCTTCAAGCAAGGTGAGTAATCAAATTTACTCACATCTAAATTTAAACTGTCTAGCTATTTTAATTTTTCGATTTAGTGATTTTGTAACGACCCGGCTTTTTTCAACAGTTAACTTGCGATATTTAAATGAATTTAAATATTTAATTTGAATTATAACTTGACTTTGAATATGAAAAGGTGTTATTATAATAAAAGGATTCAGGATTTAAATATACCAATTAATTGAATAAGTTAAATAATTATTAAAATAGTAATTGACAATTGGGTAAAATATTTAAATCTGGAGTTGTAAGCTCGTTTAAAATATTTTAACGGCTTATTAAATTTATATTGATAATGCTGGAAGTAATAAATGGATTAAAATTGAATTTAACTGTGTTTTGTTCGATTTTAAAATTTGCATCGTTTAAATTGACAATTAAAAATAGCCTTTCGAGGCACAGTCTCGGATTTCGATGAAACCAGTTCCGTTGGATTCGTAATATTGAATAATTGCTGGATTTCAAATTTCGTAATTTTTCGGGTCATCGTGTGACCGTTCGAGGTAGAAACGTCTAGATGAAAATTTATCGTTTTAATTTAAATATCATTCATCATTTCATCAGTCACATTGCTTTCCATCAGCCGACCTCCTCTGAAAATAAGCCACCCTAGATAATAATCTTGTTCCCTTTGCCTTCTGAAGTACGCGACACTTTCTGTTAAAATGAACCGAGCTTCTTTCAAAAATCAGAATTCGCAGAGAAAAAAATATCCATGGCTGCCCTTCGTTTCTTCTACTCGCGAAACCCTTCTCTCCCTATCTCACGGCTTCAAGGACCGATTCTTTCCCTTCTCTTCAAAGTTGAACCGTTCAAATTTTTTTTTAAAAAAAGAAGAAAAAAAAACACTCTCGCCATTTACCCAACGAAACCGTAATTCTTCGTTCCTCTTGCTTTCTTCTCGAGTTCGAGATCGAGGAAATAATGGCTGCCTCATATTCAAGCTTAGCCGCGTGTAGTATTAAAAGCAGGCCGCAATCGATTTGAACTCGCGTCGTACGGTCACGACCTGGAGGGTGACTCGCGATCGAGTCGCGATTAAGGTCGAGAGGATGTGAGTCACGAGGCGCGATGGTGTGCAGTTCGATCTGGAAAGGCGCGTCAGTGATTTAGGGGGATTTGCGATATAGGGTTCGCGGTTGAAGTTCAGGGTCGCACAGCAACAGAGTCGGCAGTGAAGCATAGTGCCTGGAGTTCGTTTCAGTGAGGTATAATTATGACTTCATTTTCGAATTTAAATCTAATATGCAGTTTAATATTTAATGATATGAATAGTATAAAAAAAATGTTTTAAAGATTTACAGTAAGGCAAGTTTTTTGTGTATAGGTAGTGATTAAATATAGATATGCAGATTTTCATATATTCACTAAAAAACAGAAAGATTTTTATATATAAATAAGTTTTAGACAATATAGGAATCTGAAATTTAAAATAGAAAATGTATATATAGTAAAGATTTTGGAAAATAGAAATTTTTGAAGATCGGAAGGATTCATAAAAATTAGATGTAGAATTTGAATTTTTTTTAATTCAGAAGCTTAAAAAAATAAAAGTTTATAAGCACAAAAAGAAAGGGGGAAAAATTAGTTTAGGAATATTTAATTATTTGTTTAAAAAAAAGATTTAGTTAAATTAAATTTATAAAATGGAAATCAATTTATTTAGTTAACTTATATAATTAATTGATAACTAGGAAATATTTTATAGAAAGAAAATTAGTTGAAATTAACTTATTAGGTAAAATGAAATTTATTAAATAGAATTGATTTGCCCAAAATTGTTCGAATATTAATAAAATTCATACAATTGTTATTCAAGGTCAAAAAAAATATATGGAAACGAGCCAGGATTGGATCGGTTTGGCAAGAACCAAAATCAAAGGTGAGTTAATCTCACTCAGTTTAGATTTAAATTTAAAATGATTGAATTTAAATAATTGTTTGAATGGATGAATTGATTGATGTGATATAGTATGATATTTTGGAATTGGCATATTATAGGGTGCTAACATTTGTGGATGCAAGGAAAACAGGTTGGAGGGATCCAACTGGACCCCTAATATTTATTTAACTCATTCAATATTCTCTGTTGTGATTATTTGATATCTTATGATGAGTTATATTGGGATATTGAATGTTATGGTTCGATTGGATATTTGAGTATAATGAACTACCAAATTGTATGAATTGGATTGTTGTAAAGAAATTAAAAAGAAGTAAATTTGTAATCGAAATAATTATAGAAAGTTTGAATAAATTAAGAATGAATTGGAGAGAAATAGAAGTAATATGAAAATAATACTAAATAACTTCGAGTATGAAGAGAAATGGAATTTTGAATAAAATGAAATCGATGAATTGTAAACTTAAGTTATATCAATTAAAGAAATAAAGAATTATTTAAAATTTAAAGTTTAAATTTATTTTAAAGAATTAAGAAGTAATTGAGAAATCTAAAAATTTAAATTTTTAGTTAAAGTATTTTTAAATTGAAATCAAGAAATGGAATCTGAAATTAATAGATTCCGAATTAAAAGGAAATAAATTGGAAATCAATTTGGGAAATTGATTTAGGTGATTGAAGTTGGAATTCTCCCTGGATAACCAAGTACGTTTTCAAAATAAATTTTTAAATATAAGTTAAAAGATTAAAAGTTGTTTAAAAAGCAAGCGTGGAAAATTTCTTATTTCTAATATTTAAGTTCTTAAGTAAGTATTTCTCTTTACCTATTATAGTAGTAAATATTCAAAGAATGCCTTAATATTTTGTTTTTAAAAGTATAAATCTGGTTTTATATTTATTAAGTAACCTTATTTTTCAAACATTCATTTAATATGTGTTTTTAACAAATTATTGAAATAGTGTTAATTTAAATATTTTGAAGGTATATATTTCAAAATAAAGTGTTTTAAATTATTTTTAAATCTAGTTTTGTGCTTGGTAATTTCAGAGGAGATAGGAAAATTCTTGGGAAAGTTTATACTGGAAAGAGAGAATGATTTGAAAACTGTTTTCAAAGGGTTGAAAATAGAAATATATCCTGTGAAGATATTTGGAAGATAATAAATAATTTGGAAAATTATTTATTGATTGATGGTTGTTTGTGAATATTAATTGATAGTTAAATAACCGACTATCAATATTGGCCAACTGCGTTGATCGTTTCGAAGAGACCAGGATCGAGATTTATTTCTCGAAAACCACTTCGATCCGGTTTGTACGTTTCGTGAAAACGATTTTGGATTCGAAGATGGAGCAGTGAAGTGCAAGGGCTAGTCGCTACTAATCCTGAGGATATTTCCAAAATGGATGTAGTAGGAATAGTGCCTTCGGTTCCGTTCGAACCCGGGACGGACTTGTATGGACGAATGCTTGCGAAACATCGTCAGGTGGGCGATGGGCATTCTAAGTGAAACGTTCTAAAAAGGTAACGCTTAGCCTCAAGCCTCATCAAATGGGAATGACTGAAAATCAGGGGATATGTAGCAAGGTTAGGTGGGTCATGCCCAAGCAGGACAAGATATTTCCCCTGTCTAGATATCCTTTTTTATATATTTCGGCTTAGTGGGTGGTTGGTCGCGCCAACCACGGGGTTTATCTTGTTCGGAACTGTTCAGTAAGGAATGGTTCCGGCCTTGTGTTGTAGGGGATGAAGGGAGTAGTCCTCGGTACTATGATCTTGACCACGTACTGTGACAGGTGGTACCCCAGTGCCTAGTCATTGTTGGAAATCCATTCTCCCTACGAGCCTTTTACGAGTTTTGTTTGTATTACCCACTTCGGTGGCTATTAGCTGGAATTTAATCATGTAACAATTTCGGCTATTTTATAAGTATTTGTATATAGACCCTATTATAATATCAGAGGATTTCTATAAAAAGTGTTTTAGCTATCGTAAGGTAAAAACCCGACATGTTTATTTGTGGCGTGGTCTTACGAGATGCTTTTGTTTTCAAAGGATTTTTGAAACTTTAATAATCAATTGGGTGTGATTTTCTCACGCTGGTATTCCAGACTGACTCGGGTGTTATTTAACTATAATGCTCGGGTCAGACCGAGTATTATAGGATACAGGATATGATGCTGTGGAGCTCAGGAGACGAGCTGGATGACGATACGTATTCTCGTACTTGTACATATATATTTCCGCTGTTGAGTTGATGTGTATCCATTGTATGTTATTGATGTGAGTTGCGACTGATGTACTCTGGAGATGTAATATATGTAAACTGATATATTTGATTTTGAGTAAAGATTATTTATTCTCTATTATATTTTATTCCGCTGCGATGGTTAGATTCTGATGTTGATTTTGTTTTCTCTTCTTCTACCTCTTTTTCTTAAACCCAAATGGTTCGTATTTCTGTACAATTTGAGTTGATTTAGGTAGAATAGTGCCGACTCAAGGGGTACGGATTTGCGGGCTGTTACACTTGGTATCAGAGCTTAGGTTGGTGATAACCTTGGCTCTGTTGGGAATTACTCATTTAAATTAGAGTCTATAGTACTTTAAAATGAGTTTGAGTGTATTGATAGATATGAGCGCGTATTTGTTAGTGAATATAAATTGTTTTAATATTGTGTTGGTTGATTTATTGAGTGGCATATGAACCTTCGTCGACACCGTCTGTGCAACTGTATCGAAGGGGTTTCTAAACACTTGAATAGAACAATTGACACAGTATTGATTTATGTAGGGGTAAATGAAATAATTTTACCCAAAAATATATTTTGATATAAGAAAAAGTTTTCTTAAACTATCTATCTAATATATGGTTGTTTGGATGTTAGAAAGAATAGTATTGAATTATTATCATTGTTGAGTGAAAATTTGACTTAAATTTGAAAATACAACCAAAAAGGTTTAAGTAAATAAATTCATTATAAAATAAAATTCATAAATATGAATTATAAATGCAAATTATAAATTGAAATATAATCAAATAAGAATTTGTATGAGCATAAGCTATGTAAATGAATTATAGTTAAAATTGATTTAAGCAGGATTTGGAAATTTAAATCCTAGAGATTTTGGAAGTGTTTTCGAAATGTTTTGAAGATAAATAATAGCACAATTGTTTTGGAGATACTTCCGAAAGGAAAATTGTTTTAAAATGGATTTTGAAAGTGATATAGCATTGAAATCACTTGGATTATTGGAAGATAATTCTGATGATGATGGCCGCATCATCAGTATTCATTTTCGAATTTCTAAGTGACGGATTGCTACCAAATGGATTTGTTCAGAAAAGCTAGTTATTTTTGAAAGTCTCGAAAGAAATTTGTTGGAAATAAAAGCCAGGATTGGATATTTTTTTTTGAGAAATGTGGTTTGAGATATTAGAGATTTCAAAACGATTTGAAGCCAAACCCGGAAGTTTAAAAAAAAATCCTGATGAGATAAATTGTAAGCTTATAAAATTGAGTTGAGTTTTAAATCAGGAAGGAAATATAGGCTTTGAATGTTGGAATTGAAATTTAAAGAGAAAAGTTGAAAATGAAATTAACTTGGATTTGAAAATAAAAATTTGACTGGATTGAAATTAATTGAATAAGCTGAAAGAATATCCAGTTGTATTCGAATTGAGTTGAAATCGAATTGAGTTAAATAAATCCGAGTTAAAGTAAAATTAAGTTGGGATGAGAATTCAATTGAATTAATTAATGAAATTAAATTCTTACCTGAATAAACGGGGAATAAATTGAATAAAGATTGGAATTGAAATAAATAAATTAGAATAACGTGTAAAAGAGTTTTAATGCATGAAGTAAAACATGCTTGGGATATAAATAAGCATGAAGCTTGAGTTAAAATAAAAGATGAATATATTCAAGTCTTGAATGCATGGAATTGTGTAAATAATATGTTGTGACTTATAAAATCAAATAGTGAGATATAAAATCCCAAAATAAATATAGTTTGAGGTATTCCAAAATAAAATAAAAATCAAAACTTGGATTATAAAATAAATTTGAACCTAAGAAAGATGAAATGAAGAGATTTTGGGGGTTAAAATCAAGTTCTAGGTTATATGTTGGAGAAAAAGTATTTAGATAATAAATTAGATAATGAAATATGTAATGAGAACCCAACGTAGTTAAATAACAGCTGAACTGCGAGATAATAAGGAAGATTGGAAATAAAACTTAAGATATAAAATTTAATCCGATTCAAAATGGTTGATGAATTGAAAATGAGATTGGATTAAAATAATAATGGTTTGTATTGTGAATAAAATCCAAATATGTAGAAATAAATTGAAATGACCTTGTAAATTTATTTAAGTGAACTAAGAATGGATCGAACCTGGAAATTTGAAATTTATAATAATAAATCAAATAAATTTGTAGTTGAAAGGAGATTGGATTGAAATAGAATCAAGCTAAATTGAAAAGAGAAATTGGTTTGCAAAATGAGAATGAGCTTAAGTATAAATTAGAGTGAATAAACTCAAGCTAAAAGATGGAAAGGAGTTGAATTGAATTCGACTTAAAACAAAGTTTAATAATATTGGTTTGGGTTTAAACCAAGTAAAAATAAATTTGGATCGGAATAAAATTTGGTGGGTTGTAAATAAAATTTAAGAAAATGAAAATTTAAAATAAATTGAATGTGGATAAAGTAATCATATTGGATAAATAAATGATGGAATAAAAAAAGTATCAAATGAAATGTGGTTTAAATAAAAATTGAAATGGTTGTTGAATGAAATAGCTTGGATTGTCTTCGAGCTAAATAAAATAGTTTGGAATAAACAAATATAAAATGAAATGTAAATGAATGGATTGTGAATGAATTAAAACTAAAAGGGAAATTAAATTGGTAATGAAGACGAACCTAAGATGTTAATAGTTTTGTATGAACTAGTTTGGTTAATAGAAGGAAATGCAAGTGAATGGATTCAAATTTGCAATGAAAAGAAATGAGAATATATAGATTGAGAATAAATTTGAAAGTGAAATAGAATTAGGTATAAATCGAGTTGAAATCCATTTAAATTGGTTATAAAGCATAGATATTTGTTTGTTCACATAGATCTTGTCAAATTTGCATAGAATAAATATCATTGGATGTAAATGGAGGTAATTAAAATTCTATGAATTAATGGAAGTAAAATAAATTGATTTTGAAAGCAATTGAATTAAATATGAGTTCAATTTGCTTACAAATAAATTAAATGTAAGCAATGGAGTTTTAAACCATTCAAATTAATGAAGTTATATACAAATGGATTGAAAAACATTCACATTGGATGAGAATGGTTTATAAATTAATTGAAACAGTTGAATTAGCATGAAACTATATTAATTGCTTACGGAAAAATGTTTGGTATGAGATTCTTGTAGAATTCATATGTTTTAACTATTGTAAATAAGTGAAATATAGTTAAACTGCATATATTTGGTACTTACATGTTTAAATTGAGTAAGTACAGGTACCTGGAAACCTTGTGGCTGGATTTAGTGGTGCTATTTGCTAAAAATAATAAGCTGCTTGCTTAAAATGCTAAAAAAAGGTACGCCTACGCAATAAAAATAGGAAATATGAACTGTTTTTGGTTTTTCCGACCGTGTGGGTCGATGTATATATATTTATCTCTTTTGTCAAATTGCAAAAGCTCCTCCGTACAAAGAGGATTCCGCCAAAATTTTTCAGAAATTTTGGGAGTTAGAAAATTTTTGAAAATTTTGGAAAATTTTGTTAACGACAGAACTATTTAGAATTAGAAACTAAAATACGTTAGTAAATGAAACTAATTAAAATAATGACTTAAATTAGTTATAAATGAAGGATAAAATTTAAAAGTTCAAAGTTGAAAATAAATGAAATACATATGTAATGTGAAAATCGATTTGAATAGAAATAGGTATAAACTACAAATGGTAAAGAGAAATAAAGATAAGAAACATATAAATGTTCATACTAACTTAAGAAAGGTGTGGTAAATTCTAAATTGGAAAGTGATATTACAAATAAATCTAAGATAATATTGAAATGAATAGATATTGACATTATGTAAGAAAGTCAATAAATTATTTTGGAATATTGTGATTGGATATTAGTGCTAAGCAGGATATGCAGGTATTATAAAAAGGAAAAGGAAATTGGATTTGATTTCAAGAGATAAATTTGAATTGCCCGACAAAAGGTACGCATTTTAATTTGGTATGGAATTTGATTGGGATTTGGATTTGGATTGAGCCACTTGGCTTTTTGTTTTCTTTTTGGATTTGGGAGGCCGTAGAGCCATTTTGTAGTTGTACCGAGCTAGCCGCGCAAAGGAGACGCTGGCGAAATTTTTCGGAAATTTAGAGAGTTAGAATATTTTTTTGAGAAAATTGTGATAATTCAAAATTGGTTTTATGATTACAACTTGAATGGTTGGGCAAATAGGTTTGTTTGCAAACTAGGGAAGGGTTTGGAAAGGTAAGAAGAATAATAATGGGTCTTTTGTAAGAAGATAGTTGGTGTGATGTTGAATTGCTAGAAACTGTTTAGTTTTAGGGAAACAATAAACGGGAATTAAGTCATTCTTCCTAACTAGTAATTTCGGGGACGAAATTCTTTTTAAGGGGGGAGGAATGTAACGACCCGGCTTTTTTCAACAGTTAACTTGCGATATTTAAATGAATTTAAATATTTAATTTGAATTATAATTTGACTTTGAATATGAAAAGGTGTTATTTTAATAAAAGGATTCAGGATTTAAATATACCAATTAATTGAATAAGTTAAATAATTATTAAAATAGTAATTGACAATTGGGTAAAATATTTAAATCTGGAGTTGTAAGCTCGTTTAAAATATTTTAACGGCTTATTAAATTTTATTGATAATGCTGGAAGTAATAAATGGATTAAAATTGAATTTAACTGTGTTTTGTTCGATTTTAAATTTTGCATCGTTTAAATTGATAATTAAAAATAGCCTTTCGAGGCACAGTCTCGGATTTCGACGAAACCAGTTCCGTTGGATCCGTAATATTGAATTATTGCTGGATTTCAAATTTCGTAATTTTCCGGGTCATCGTGTGACCGTTCGAGGTAGAAACGTCTAGATGAAAATTTATCGTTTTAATTTAAATATCATTCATCATTTCATCAGTCACATTGCTTTCCATCAGCTGACCTCCTCTGAAAATAAGCCACCCTAGATAATAATATTGTTCCCTTTGCCTTCTGAAGTACGCGACACTTTCTGTTAAAATGAACCGAGCTTCTTTCAAAAATCAGAATTCGCAGAGAAAAAAATATCCATGGCTGCCCTTCGTTTCTTCTACTCGCGAAACCCTTCTCTCCCTATCTCACGGCTTCAAGGACCGATTCTTTCCCTTCTCTTCAAAGTTGAACCGTTCAATTTTTTTTAAAAAAAAAAAGAAGAAAAAAAACACTCTCGCCATTTACCCAACGAAACCGTAATTCTTCGTTCCTCTTGCTTTCTTCTCGAGTTCGAGATCGAGGAAATAATGGCTGCCTCATATTCAAGCTTAGCCGCGTGTAGTATTAAAAGCAGGCCGCAATCGATTTGAACTCGCGTCGTACGGTCACGACCTGGAGGGTGACTCGCGATCGAGTCGCGATTAAGGTCGAGAGGATGTGAGTCACGAGGCGCGATGGTGTGCAGTTCGATCTGGAAAGGCGCGTCAGTGATTTAGGGGGATTTGCGATATAGGGTTCGCGGTTGAAGTTCAGGGTCGCACAGCAACAGAGTCGGCAGTGAAGCATAGTGCCTGGAGTTCGTTTCAGTGAGGTATAATTATGACTTCATTTTCGAATTTAAATCTAATATGCAGTTTAATATTTAATGATATGAATAGTATAAAAAAAAATGTTTTAAAGATTTACAGTAAGGCAAGTTTTTTGTGTATAGGTAGTGATTAAATATAGATATGCAGATTTTCATATATTCACTAAAAAACAGAAAGATTTTTATATATAAATAAGTTTTAGACAATATAGGAATCTGAAATTTAAAATAGAAAATGTATATATAGTAAAGATTTTGGAAAATAGAAATTTTTGAAGATCGGAAGGATTCATAAAAATTAGATGTAGAATTTGAATTTTTTTTAATTCAGAAGCTTAAAAAAATAAAAGTTTATAAGCACAAAAAGAAAGGGGGAAAAATTAGTTTAGGAATATTTAATTATTTGTTTAAAAAAAAAGATTTAGTTAAATTAAATTTATAAAATGGAAATCAATTTATTTAGTTAACTTATATAATTAATTGATAACTAGGAAATATTTTATAGAAAGAAAATTAGTTGAAATTAACTTATTAGGTAAAATGAAATTTATTAAATAGAACTGATTTGCCCAAAATTGTTCGAATATTAATAAAATTCATACAATTGTTATTCAAGGTCAAAAAAAATATATGGAAACGAGCCAGGATTGGATCGGTTTGGCAAGAACCAAAATCAAAGGTGAGTTAATCTCACTCAGTTTAGATTTAAATTTAAAATGATTGAATTTAAATAATTGTTTGAATGGATGAATTGATTGATGTGATATAGTATGATATTTTGGAATTGGCATATTATAGGGTGCTAACATTTGTGGATGTAAGGAAAACAGGTTGGAGGGATCCAACTGGACCCCTAATATTTATTTAACTCATTCAATATTCTCTGTTGTGATTATTTGATATCTTATGATGAGTTATATTGGGATATTGAATGTTATGGTTCGATTGGATATTTGAGTATAATGAACTACCAAATTGTATGAATTGGATTGTTGTAAAGAAATTAAAAAGAAGTAAATTTGTAATCGAAATAATTATAGAAAGTTTGAATAAATTAAGAATGAATTGGAGAGAAATAGAAGTAATATGAAAATAATACTAAATAACTTCGAGTATGAAGAGAAATGGAATTTTGAATAAAATGAAATCGATGAATTGTAAACTTAAGTTATATCAATTAAAGAAATAAAGAATTATTTAAAATTTAAAGTTTAAATTTATTTTAAAGAATTAAGAAGTAATTGAGAAATCTAAAAATTTAAATTTTTAGTTAAAGTATTTTTAAATTGAAATCAAGAAATGGAATCTGAAATTAATAGATTCCGAATTAAAAGGAAATAAATTGGAAATAAATTTGGGAAATTGATTTAGGTGATTGAAGTTGGAATTCTCCCTGGATAACCAAGTACGTTTTCAAAATAAATTTTTAAATATAAGTTAAAAGATTAAAAATTGTTTAAAAAGCAAGCGTGGAAAATTTCTTATTTCTAATATTTAAGTTCTTAAGTAAGTATTTCTCTTTACCTATTATAGTAGTAAATATTCAAAGAATGCCTTAATATTTTGTTTTTAAAAGTATAAATCTGGTTTTATATTTATTAAGTAACCTTATTTTTCAAATATTCATTTAATATGTGTTTTTAACAAATTATTGAAATAGTGTTAATTTAAATATTTTGAAGGTATATATTTCAAAATAAAGCGTTTTAAATTATTTTTAAATCTAGTTTTGTGCTTGGTAATTTCAGAGGAGATAGGAAAATTCTTGGGAAAGTTTATACTGGAAAGAGAGAATGATTTGAAAACTGTTTTCAAAGGGTTGAAAATAGAAATATATCCTGTGAAGATATTTGGAAGATAATAAATAATTTGAAAAATTATTTATTGATTGATGGTTGTTTGTGAATATTAATTGATAGTTAAATAACCGACTATCAATATTGGCCAACTGCGTTGATCGTTTCGAAGAGACAGGGATCGAGATTTATTTCTCGAAAACCACTTCGATCCGGTTTGTACGTTTCGTGAAAACGATTTTGGATTCGAAGATGGAGCAGTGAAGTGCAAGGGCTAGTCGCTAGTAATCCTGAGGATATTTCCAAAATGGATGTAGTAGGAATAGTGCCTTCGGTTCCGTTCGAACCCGGGACGGACTTGTATGGACGAATGCTTGCGAAACATCGTCAGGTGGGCGATGGGCATTCTAAGTGAAACGTTCTAAAAGGTAACGCTTAGCCTCAAGCCTCATCAAATGGGAATGACTGAAAATCAGGGGCTATGCTGCAGGGTTAGGTGGGTCATGCCCAAGCAGGACAAGATATTTCCCCTGTCTAGATGTCCCTTTGTATATATTTCGGCTTAGTGGGTGGTTGGTCGCGCCAATCACGGGGTTTATCTTGTTCGGAACTGTTCAGTAAGGAATGGTTCCGGCCTTGTGTTGCAGTGGATGAAGGGAGTAGTCCTCGGTACTGTGATCTAGACCACGTACTGTGACAGGTGGTACCCTAGTGCCTAGTCATTGTTGGAAATCCATTCTCCCTACGAGCCTTTTACGAGTTTTGTTTGTATTACCCACTTCGGTGGCTAATAGCTGGAATTTAATCATGTAACAATTTCGGCTATTTTATAAGTATTTGTATATAGACCCTATTATAATATCAGAGGATTTCTATAGAAAGTGTTTTAGCTATCGTAAGGTAAAAACCCGACATGTTTATTTGTGGCGTGGTCTTACGAGATGCTTTTGTTTTCAAAGGATTTTTGAAACTTTAATAATCAATTGGGTGTGATTTTCTCACGCTGGTATTCCAGACTGACTCGGGTGTTATTTAACTATAATGCTCGGGTCAGACCGAGTATTATAGGATACAGGATATGATGCTGTGGATCTCAGGAGACGAGCTGGATGACGATACGTATTCTCGTACTTGTATATATATATTTCCGCTGTTGAGTTGATGTGTATCCATTGTTTGTTATTGATGTGAGTTGTGACTGATGTACTCTAGAGATGTAATATATGTAAACTGATATATTTGATTTTGAGTAAAGATTATTTATTCTCTATTATATTTTATTCCGCTGCGATGGTTAGATTCTGATGTTGATTTTGTTTTCTCTTCTTCTACCTCTTCTTCTTAAACCCAAATGGTTCATATTTCTGTACAATTTGAGTTGATTTAGGTAGAATAGTGTTGACTCAAGGGGTACGGATTTGCGGGCTGTTACAGATTTCCTCTGCTTGTTTGGATTTTGATGTTGATTTCTTTCTCGTTCTTGTATCATCGGCTTTGGTTTCGATTGAAGTGGTGTTATTCACTCACTTCTAATTCACTTTACTGCTTGTATATAATTCGATGCCCTTGAATTTTGTTGTACCCACTTGATTGAATTTTTCACTTGAGCATTCTCGGCCATTTGATTTTGTTTTATTTTAACTTTGCTTCGATTTTGGATTTGTTGGCCACCACGATGTCGATTTATGACTTGTTCAACTTCGACTTCGATTTTATAATGGTATTTTGACTTCGGCCTTAACATTGATTCTTAAATTACTGATGTATCTGTTCGAACTTGCAGCTACGTTTGGATTTGAACCTTGGGTACTTTTGATACTGGACCTTGGCACTGTTATGCATTTGTACCCCTGTCACTTGTTTACTTCGGTCATTTGTTGGCCACTTAGATTTTTCTTCTTGTTGCTTGATTTTGTAAGTTTTGTCGGCCTTGCTTTGTCACCTGTTTCTGCATATATTGGTGGATTGGCTTAAAATTGCAATCGAGTCTGGCACATTTGTTTGTGGACCTGATTTTCCTCACTGTGTAAATAAACTTGTTTCATTAGTGATGTACTGTACATTCACTGTCCTCATGAACTTGTTTCGATTAGCGATGTACTGTACAATCACTATTCTCTCTTGATGTTGTTGTTTGCATTGCACTTGAGTTTGATTGCTGTTTTTTTTTTGTAGTTGCCTTACATGTGCACTTGTTGTAGCAGTTGCAATGTTGCATTCTGTGACGACCCGAAATTTTCAAGCATTTACAATCGGAATATTTAATTGATTTTAAATATTCAATATGATAATTTTAACTTGAATTTCGAATATCACCATTTATTTGATAATTTAAAACTATTGAAATAAATAATTCAAAGTTGGGTAACTTGTTGAATCTAGAATTTTAGGTCTGTTAAAAATAGTTTGAAGGCTTGTAGAATTTATATTGATAATACTGAAGAGAATAGAAGTGATGAAATCAAATTTAAAAATGGTTTGTTAAGTTTTAAAATTGAATCTAACACTGAATGGTTCAGTTTTAAAATTTTGTCGTTTTAAATTGAATTTAAAAATAGTCTTTCAAGACACAGTCTCGGAATCCGACGAAACCAGTTCCATTGGGTCCGTAATATTGTATTATTATCGGATTTTAAATTTGGTAGTGTTTGGAGTTGTCGTGTGATCATTCGATAGATGAACGCGTTGGAAATTTAATTGATAATAGCCGATTCGGAATTTAAATATAATTCTTCAACTAGTCAAATACATCTCACATCAGAACTTTTGGAGTTCATTTCGAATCACTGTAGGAGTCTCAGCTGACATGTAATATTCCTTTCCATTGTTCAACCAGTTCAAAGTCTTGTTTTAAGTAATAATAAAATAAAAGTAGAAGCTTTCTTTTATATTATTTGCCAAGCCTTGCCTTGGAAGCCAAAAGAAAAATAATATAAACCAAACAGCCGAAGAAATCTCAAAACCCATCTTCTCGTTCGTTCAAATATTTCGAAAATCATGGCCGAGTTACTTTTTCTCCTCCCTACCCCTTTTCAATCTCGTATAAGAAAATAAAAATAAATATATAACTTAAGCAAATTGAAATCACCGCGTAAGGAGGGGAAACTCAAGCTCGCCGTCAAAAGGCGATGGGATGGTATTCACGAGTTCGAGGTTGTCTATGATTTGGTTTGAAGCCTCAGGGTTTGCGTAGTCGATTTACATCTCCAGTAAAGGCCGCGCTCGTGATTTTGGGTACGACCATCAATTAGCAGTGAGTCGAGCTACTCCTAGAGTTTCGAGCACGACTGGTGTTCGTCTTTGGGCGACTATGGCGGGTGGGGAAGATCGATGTCGCGAGTGGATTCGCGTTAGGGCACGACGAATAAGGGGAGCGTTGTCACGTTTGTGTTGGTCAGGGGATTCAAGGAGGTGTTACGGTTAGCTGTGAGGTATATACTCTGTTGTTTTATTTAATTAAACGATTATATACAAATTGGAAAAAAATTAGCAGTAAAATTTATGACTGTTTCATAATGATTATATTCATTGTTTTGTCGGTAAGATAAACAGGGAGATTAATTTGTTTGGTAAACTTATTAAATTTTTAGTAACTAAAAATATTTTATTTTAGGAAAAATAGAAATTTTAGATATATGTAGGATCTTGGGAATATAGGAAATTGTATAGAGATTAGTTTTAACCTATGTAAATTTTTCTAATAAGCATGTAAAATTTCAAAATAATATATTTAGGATGATTAATCAATTTGGGTTACTAAAAATATTTGTTATAGGAAAATTAGTTTGAAATTAAATTATTAGTTAACTCAAGTTAATACAATGGTAATTAATTAGTTTGATTATTAAAAATATTAGTGAATCGTATAACTATTATACAAGGTTTTAAAACACGGAAGCAAGCCAGTTTGGAAATAGACTGCAATCAAGAGGGAAGGTGAGTTAATCTCACTCAGTTTAAATTTAAATTTAAATGATTAAATTTAAATAATTGATTGTGGTTGAATTTACTGATGTGATGTAGTATAGTATAATTTGAACTTGGCATATTATGTGATGCTAACATCTGTGGATGCAGGGAAAACAGGTTGGAGGGATCCAACTGGACCCCTCAACTTTATTTAATTATTTAATATTCTCTATTCTGAATATTTGATATTCTGTAATGAATTATGTGGAAATATTGAATGCTATGGCTCGATTGTTATAATCGGGAAATAATGAATTACCCAAATATATAATTTGAGTTTGGGAATGGAAATAAAAGAAGTAAATTGTAAGTAAAATAATTATAGAAAAGTTGAATAAAGTTATAAATGAATGGAAAGGAAATAAAGTAACTTTAAAATTTTAATAAATAAATCTTGAGTATGGGAAGGAAAATTTAATTAAACAGAGAGTTCATGAAACTTAAATCTCAATGTTATTGTCTAAAAGAACAAAACATTTATTTTAAATTGAGGATTTAAATTTATTTAAGAAGAATAAAGAAGAAATTGGGAATAACCTGAGATTTGTATATTTCAGCTAAAGGAGTTAAAAATCAAACTGAAAATAATAATAAAGTCCATAATTAATGAATTTTGAAATGAACTGTTAAGTGAAGAAATTTATTTCAAATGGAATAAATTGGAAATCAACTTGGAAAATTGTTTTAAGTGATTGAGATTGGAAATCTCTCTCTGAATAACCGAGTAAGCTTTCAGAGTAAATTTTTAAATATAAATTGAATGTTTAAAGTTGTTTTAAGAAGTATGTTTTGTAAAATTTATTATTTCTAATATTTAATTTCTAAAGCAAGCATTTCCTTTTAATATATTATAGCAATAATTATTTACAGAGTGATTTAATATTTGTTTTAAAAAGTTCAAATCTGGTTTTATGTTTTATTAAGTAACCTTATTTTCAAATATTCCTATAGTATGTATTTTTAACAAATTATTGAAGTAATTTAACTTAAATGTTTAAAGTATATTTTCAAAGTAAGTGTTTTAAATTATTTAAAAATCTATTTTTGTGTGCTTGGTGATTTCAGAGGAGATAGAAAATATTTGGGAAAGTTGATTCTGAAAAGAAAGATGGTTTTGAAAACTGTTTTCAAAGGGTTGAAAATAGAAATACATCTTGTGAAGATATTTTTGGAGATTAATAAATAATTTGGAAATTATTTATTGGTTGATGGTTGTTTTGTGAATATAATTGATAGTTAAATAACCGACTATCAATATTGGACAATGCGTTGATCGTTTCGAAGAGACCGGGATCGAGATTTATTTCTCGAAAACCACTTCGATTGTACGTTTCGTGTAAACGATTTTGGATTCGAAGATGGAGCAGTGAAGTGCAAGGGCTAGTCGCTACTAATCCTGAGGATATTTCCAAAATGGATGTAGTAGGAATAGTGCCTTCGGTTCCGTTCGAACCCGGGTCGGACTTGTATGGACGAATGCTTGCGAAACATCGTCAGGTGGACGATGGGCATTCTAAGTGAAAACGTTCTAAAGGTAACGCTTAGCCTTAAGCCTCATCAACCGGGAATGACTGAAAATCAGGGGATATGCAGCAAGGTTAGGTGGGTCATGCCCAAGCAGGACAAGATATTTCCCCTGTCTAGATGTCCCTTTTTATATATTTCGACTTAGTGGGTGGTTGGTCGCGCCAACTACGGGGTTTATCTTGTTCGGGACTGTTCAGTAAGGAATGGTTCCGGCCTTGTGTTGCAGGGGATGAAGGGAGTAATCCTCGGTACGGTGATCTAGGCCCCGTGCTGTGACAGGTGGTACCCCAGTGCCTAGTCATTGGTTGGATATCCATTCTCCCTACGAGCCTTGTACGAGTTTTGTTTGTATTACCCACTCTGTGGCTAGTAGCTGGAATTTAATAGATGTAACAATTTCGGCTATTTTATAAGTATTTGTATATAGACCCTATTATAATATCAGAGGATTTCTATAAAAATTGTTTTAGCTATCGTAAGGTAAAAACCCGATATGTTTATTTGTGGCGTGGTCTTACGAGATGCTTTTGTTTTCAAAGGAGTTTTGAAACTTTAATAATCAATTGGGTGTGATTTTCTCACGCTGGTATTCCAGACTGACTCGGGTATTATTTAACTGTAATGCTCGGGTTAGACCGAGTATTATAGGATACAGGATATGATGCTGTGGAGCTCAAGAGACGAGCTGGATGACGATACGTATTCTCGTACTTGTATATATATATTTCCGCTGTTTGAGTTGTTGAGTATCCATTGTATGTTATTGAGGTGAGCTGTGACTGATGTACTCTGATGATGTAATGTATGAAAACAGATATATTTGATTTTGAGTAAAGATTATTTACTATTTATTATATTTTATTCCACTGCGATGGTTAGATTCTGATGTTGATTTTGTTTTCTCTTCTTCTACCTCTTCTTCTTAAACCCAAATGGTTCGTATTTCTGTGCAACTTGAGTTGATTGCTGTGGAATAGTGTTGACTCAAGGGGTACGGATTTGTGGGCTGTTACACTTGGTATCAGAGCTAAGGTTGGTGATAACCTTGGCTCTGGTGGGAATTACTCATTTAAAATAGAGTCCGTGTACTCTAAAATGAGTTTGAGCGTATTAATAGATATGAGCGCGTACTTGTTAGTGATTATAAATTATTTTAATATTGTGTTGATTGGTTTATTGAGTGGCATATGAACCTTCGTCGGCCAGTCTCGACAACTGTATCGAGGGGGTTTCTAAACACTTGAATGGAGCAAGCGACACGATATTGTTTTAAATATGGGTAAATGAAATAATTTTACCCAAAAACATATTTTGATATAAAGAATAGCTTTTAAAACTATTTAGCTCTTATATGGTTGCTTGGATGTTAATTGGATGCTAGGAATGATGATATTTAAAGTATTATCATTGTTAAGTGAAAATTTAACTAGAAATTGAAATATAACTAAAGTTTAAGGAAATAAATTCATTATAAGATGGAATTTATAATATGAATTATAAAGGTAATGTATGAATTGAAATAAAATCAAATGGAAATTTGTATAAGCATAAATTGTACAAATGAATTATAGTTAAAATTTATTTAAGCTGGATTTGAAAATTTAAAATCTCAGAGATTTTGGAAGTATTGGTCGAAGTATTTGGAGACAAATAATAACATTATTGTTTTAGAGGTATTTCTGAAAGGAAATGTGTTTTGAATGGATTTTGAAAGTGATATAGCATTGAAATCACTTGGATGATTGGAAAATAATTCTGATGATGACGGCCGCATCATCAGTATTCATTTTCAAATTCCTAAGTGACGGATTGCTGCCAAAATTTGATTTGTTTAGAAAAGTTAGTTGTTTTTGAAAATTTCAAAGGAAATTTGTTGGGAAGTAAAAACCAGGATTGGTTTACATTTTTGAGAAATGCGAGTTGAGATGTTGAAGATTTTTAATTGAAATCAAAGTCGGGTGTTTTAAAATACTGATGAGATAGGTTATAAGCTTATTAAATTGAGATGATTTTTAAATCAGGGAAATATAAGCTTTGGATGATGGAATTTAAATTTAAAGAGGAAAGTTAAAAATGAAATTAACTTGGATGGGAATAAATAATTTAACTGGATTGAAGTAATTGAGTAGGTTGGAAATAATATCCAGTTGTATTCAAATTAAGTTGAAATCAAGTTGGGATTAAATAAAGCTGAGTTTAGAATGAAATTGAATTGGAATAAGAATTCAATTAAGTTATTAAATGAAATTAAATTTTTATCTGGATAACTGGGAAATAAGTTGGATAAGAATTAGATTGAGTTAAATAAATCAGAATGACTTGTAAAAGAATTAGAAATCCATGAAATAAAAATATGCTTGGGTTACAACTAAGCATAAGGCTTCGGTTAAAAATAAAAGATGAATATATTCAAGCCTAGAATGAGTGTGATTGTATGAAATATAAGTTGTGACTTATAAATTGAAAAATGGGATAGAAAATCCAAAATAAATAGTATTGATGAATTGGAGAATAGAAATAAAATTAAAACTTGAATTATAAACTAAATTGAACTAAGAAAATTAAATGGAGTGATATTTGGAGTTAAAATTCAAGTATTGGATTATAAATAAAGGAGGAACAAATTCGTTAATAAATTAGTTAATGAAATTGAATTGTGAGTTTATGATGATGTTTGGAAATAAACTCGAGTTATAAATTGAATTTGACTTAAATTGTTGATGAAGTGAAAGTAATTGAGAATGAAGTTGAATTGTGAGTTCATAAAAGTGAATGGTGAATTAAAAATGGCTAGTGGATTCAGAACTTGAGTTATAAATTAAATTTATATGAAGTGTTAATCAAATTAAATATAATTGAAATGTATCGAATGAGAATGGAAATGGATCTAAATAGTAATGGTTTGAATTGTAAATAAAATCCAACTAAGTGGAAATAAATTGGATATGGCCATGTAATAAATTGAATGAACTGAATCTGAAAGGTTAAATTTGATAATAACAAATCAAATGAAATCATAAATTTTAAAATGAGATTTAACTGGAACAGAATTAAATTGAATGGAAGAGAAAGATTCACTTGAAATGAAATGAGCTTAAGTATAAAATTGGAGTGACTAAACGTAAGCTAAAAGATGGAAAAGAGTTGAATTGAATTCAACTAAAAATTAAGTTTAATATATTGAATTGGTTTTAAATCAAGTGAAATTAAAATTTTAATTGAAATAAAATTCGGTGAGTTGTTGATAATATTTAAGGAAATGAAAAATTCTAATGGATTGTGTGGATAAACTAATTATGTTGAATAAATAAATGGATAGAATAAATAAGAATCAAAATGAAGTGTGGTTTAAATAAGTTGGAAAATGGTTATGGAATGCAATAGCTTGGATTGTCTTCGAGCTAAATATAATAGTTTGGAATAAACAAATATGCAATGAAAATGAAAATATAGGATTGTGAATAAATTGAAAATGGAATAGCATTAAGTATAAATTGAGTTGAAATCCATTTAAATTGGTTATAAACATAAATACTTATTTATTTACATAAATCTCGTCAAATTTTATAGAATAAAATATCATTGGATGTAAATTGAGGTAATTAAAATTCTATGAATTAATAGGAGTGAAATAAATTGATTTTGAAAGCGATGGAATTAAATATGAGTTGATTTTGCTTAAGAATAAATTAAATGTAAGCGATTGAGAGTTAAACCATTCAAATTTGAATGAAAATGGTTTGTAAATTAATTGAAATAGTTAAATTACTATGGAAGTATAAAAAAATTGCTTCCAGAAAATGTTGGATATGCATTTCTTTAGAATTCATGTGTTTTAACCTTTGCAACTAAGTGAAATGTAGTTAAACTGCATATATTTGGTACTTACATGTTTAAATTGAGTAAGTACAGATACTTGGAAGCCGTGTGGATGGATTTGGTTGTGCTATTTGCTAAAAATAACAAGCCGCTTGCTTAAAATGCTAAATAAGGTACGCCTACGCAATAAAATAGGAAATATGAACTGTTTTTGTTTTTTCCGACTGTGTGGGTCGATGTATATATATTTATCTCTTTTGTAAAATTGCAAAAGCTCCTCCGTACAAAGGAGACTCTGCCAAAAATTTTCAGAAATTTTGGGAGTTAGAAAATTTTTGAAAATTTTTGGAAAATTTATTAACGACAAAACAATTTCAAACTAAGAATTGAAATAAGTTAGTAAATGGAGCTAATTAAAATAATGACGTGAATTAGTTATAAATGAAAAATAAAATTTAAAGTTTAGAGTTGAAAATAAATAAAGAAGTATATAAAATGCTTATACTAAACTTAAGAAGGAATGGTGAAGTCTTAAATGGAAATTGATACTACCAATGTAATTTAAGTCAATATTGGAATGAATAGATGTTGACATTTTGTGGGGAAGACAATAAAATGTTTTGGAATATTGTGTTTGGATATTGGTGCTAAGCAGGTATGCAGGTATTAGAAGGGAAAAAGAAATTTGGATTTGATTTCAAAAGATAAATTTGAAATGCTCGACAAAAAAGTATGTATTTAAATTTGGTATGAAATTTGATTGGGATTTGGATTGAGCCACTTGGCCTTTTGTTTTCTTTTTGGATTTGGGAGGCCGTAGAGCCATTTTGTAGTTGTACCGAGCTAGCCGCGCAAAGGAGACGCTGACGAAATTTTTCAGGAATTTAGGGAGTTAGAAAAATTTTGAGAAATTTTTGATAATTCAAAATTTGGTTTTAAATTGAAACTAGAATGGTTAAACCAATAGTATGGTTTGACACTATGGAGAAGTTTGAAAGGTTAATGAGAATAATAATGAGTCTTTTATAAGAAGATAGTTGGTGCGATGTTGAATCGTTAGAAACTGTTTGGTTTAGGGAAATAATAAACGGGTATTGGACCATTCTTCCTAATTAGTAATTTCGGGGACGAAATTCTTTTAAGGGGGGAGGAATGTGATGACCCGAAATTTTCAAGCATTTACAATCGGAATATTTAATTGATTTTAAATATTCAATATGATAATTTTAACTTGAATTTCGAATATCACCATTTATTTTATAATTTAAAACTATTGAAATAAATAATTCAAAGTTGGGTAACTTGTTGAATCTAGAATTTTAAGTCTGTTAAAAATAGTTTGAAGGCTTGTAGAATTTATATTGATAATACTGAAGAGAATAGAAGTGATGAAATAAAATTTAAAAATGGTTTGTTAAGTTTTAAAATTGAATCTAACACTGAATGGTTCAGTTTTAAAATTTTGTCGTTTTAAATTGAATTTAAAAATAGTCTTTCGAGACACAGTCTCGGAATCCGACGAAACCAGTTCCATTGGGTCCGTAATATTGTATTATTATCGGATTTTAAATTTGGTAGTGTTTGGAGTTGTCGTGTGATCATTCGATAGATGAACGCGTTTGAAATTTAATTGATAATAGCCGATTCGGAATTTAAATATAATTCTTCAACTAGTCAAATACATCTCACATCAGAACTTTTGGAGTTCATTTCGAATCACTGTACGAGTCTCAGCTGACATGTAATATTCCTTTCCATTGTTCAACCAGTTCAAAGTCTTGTTTTAAATAATAAAATAAAAGTAGAAGCTTTCTTTTATATTATTTGCCAAGCCTTGCCTTGGGAGCCAAAAGAAAAATAATATAAACCAAACAACCGAAGAAATCTCAAAACCCATCTTCTCGTTCGTTCAAAAATTTCGAAAATCATGGCCGAGTTACTTTTTCTCCTCCCTACCCCTT
Source organism: Allium cepa (assembly GCA_030765085.1). Classification (NCBI taxonomy): domain Eukaryota; kingdom Viridiplantae; phylum Streptophyta; class Magnoliopsida; order Asparagales; family Amaryllidaceae; genus Allium; species Allium cepa. The sequence goes on along the minus strand of CM060945.1, from coordinate 599,122,499 downwards.
TTCAATCTCGTATAAAAAAATAAAAATAAATATATAACATAAGCAAATTGAAATCACCGCGTAAGGGGGGGAAACTCGAGCTCGCCGTCACGAGGCGATGGGATGGAATTCGCGAGTTCGAGGTTGTCTATGATTTGGTTTGAAGCCTCAGGGTTTGCATAGCCGATTTACATCTCCAGTGAAGGCCGCGCTTGTGATTTTGGGTACGACCATCAATTAGCAGTGAGTCGAGCTACTCCTAGAGTTTCGAGCACGACTGTTGTTCGTCTTTGGGCGACTATGGCGGGTGGGGAAGATCGATGTTGCGAGTGGATTCGCGTTAGGGCACAGCAAATAAGGGGAGCGTTGTCACGTTTGTGTTGGTCAGGGGATTCAAGGAGGTGTTACGGTTAGCTGTGAGGTATATACTCTGTTGTTTTATTTAATTAAACGATTATATACAAATTGGAAAAAAATTAGCAGTAAAATTTATGACTGTTTCATAATGATTATATTCATTGTTTTGTCGGTAAGATAAACAGAGAGATTAATTTGTTTGGTAAACTTATTAAATTTTTAGTAACTAAAAATATTTTATTTTAGGAAAAATAGAAATTATAGATATATGTAGGATCTTGGGAATATAGGAAATTGTATAGAGATTAGTTTTAACCTATGTAAAATTTTCTAATAAGTATGTAAAATTTCAAAATAATATATTTAGGATGATTAATCAATTTGGGTTACTAAAAATATTTGTTATAGGAAAATTAGTTTGAAATTAAATTATTAGTTAACTCAAGTTAATAAAATGGTAATTAATTAGTTTGATTATTAAAAATATTAATGAATCGTATAACTATTATACAAGGTTTTAAAACACGGAAGCAAGCCAGTTTGGAAATAGACTGCAATCAAGAGGGAAGGTGAGTTAATCTCACTCAGTTTAAATTTAAATTTAAATGATAAATTTAAATAATTGATTGTGGTTGAATTGATTGATGTGATGTAGTATAGTATAATTTGAACTTGGCATATTATGTGATGCTAACATCTGTGGATGCAGGGAAAACAGGTTGGAGGGATCCAACTGGACCCCTCAACTTTATTTAATTATTTAATATTCTCTATTCTGAATATTTGATATTCTGTAATGAATTATGTGGAAATATTGAATGCTATGGCTCGATTGTTATAATCGAGAAATAATGAATTACCCAAATATATAATTTGAGTTTGGGAATGGAAATAAAAGAAGTAAATTGTAAGTAAAATAATTATAGAAAAGTTGAATAAAGTTATAAATGAACTGGAAAGGAAATAAAGTAACTTTAAAATTTTAATAAATAAATCTTGAGTATGGGAAGGAAAATTTAATTAAACAGAGAGTTCATGAAACTTAAATCTCAATGTTATTGTTTAAAAGAACAAAACATTTATTTTAAATTGAGGATTTAAATTTATTTAAGAAGAATAAAGAAGAAATTGGGAATAACCTGAGATTTGTATATTTCAGCTAAAGGAGTTAAAAATCAAACTGAAAATAATAATAAAGTCCATAATTAATGAATTTTGAAATGAACTGTTAAGTGAAGAAATTTATTTCAAATGGAATGAATTGGAAATCAACTTGGAAAATTGATTTAAGTGATTGAGATTGGAAATCTCTCTCTGAATAACCGAGTAAGCTTTCAGAGTAAATTTTTAAATATAAATTGAATGTTTAAAGTTGTTTTAATAAGTATGTTTTGTAAAATTTATTATTTCTAATATTTAATTTCTAAAGCAAGTATTTCCTTTTAATATATTACAGCAATAATTATTTACAGAGTGATTTAATATTTGTTTTAAAAAGTTCAAATCTGGTTTTATGTTTTATTAAGTAACCTTATTTTCCAATATTCCTATAGTATGTATTTTTAACAAATTATTGAAGTAATTTAACTTAAATGTTTAAAGTATATTTTCAAAGTAAGTGTTTTAAATTATTTAAAAATCTATTTTTGTGTACTTGGTGATTTCAGAGGAGATAGAAAATATTTGGGAAAGTTGATTCTGAAAAGAAAGATGGTTTTGAAAACTGTTTTCAAAGGGTTGAAAATAGAAATATATCTTGTGAAGATATTTTTGGGGACTAATTAATAATTTCCAAATTATTTATTGGTTGATGGTTGTTTTGTGAATATAATTGATAGTTAAATAACCGACTATCAATATTGGACAATGCGTTGATCGTTTCGAAGAGACCGGGATCGAGATTTATTTCTCGAAAACCACTTCGATCCGGTTTGTACGTTTTGTGTAAACGATTTTGGATTCGAAGATGGAGCAGTGAAATGCAAGGGCTAGTCGCTACTAATCCTGAGGATATTTCCAAAATGGATGTAGTAGGAATAGTGCCTTCGGTTCCGTTCGAACACGGGACGGACTTGTATGGACGAATGCTTGCAAAACATCGTCAGGTGGACGATGGGCATTCTAAGTGAAAACGTTCTAAAGGTAACGCTTAGCCTCAAGACTCATCAACCGGGAATGATTGAAAATCAGGGGATATGCAGCAAGGTTAGGTTGGTCATGCCCAAGCAGGACAAGATATTTTCCCTGTCTAGATGTCCCTTTTTATATATTTCGGCTTAGTGGGTGGTTGGTCGCGTTAACTACGGGGTTTATCTTGTTCGGGACTGTTCAGTAAGGAATGGTTCCGGCCTTGTGTTGCAAGGGATGAAGGGAGTAATCCTCGGTACGGTGATCTAGGCCCCATACTGTGACAGGTGGTACCCCAGTGCCTAGTCATTGGTTGGAAATCCATTCTCCCTACGAGCCTTGTACGAGTTTTGTTTTTATTACCCACTCTGTGGCTAGTAGCTGGAATTTAATAGATGTAATAATTTCGGCTATTTTATAAGTATTTGTATATGGACCCTATAATAATATCAGAGGATTTCTATAAAAAAATTGTTTTAGCTATCGTAAGGTAAAAACCCGACATGTTTATTTGTGGCGTGGTCTTACGAGATGCTTTTGTTTTCAAAGGATTTTTGTAACTTTAATAATCAATTGGGTGTGATTTTCTCAAGCTGGTATTCCAGACTGACTCGGGTATTATTTAACTGTAATGCTCGGGTCAGACCGGGTATTATAGGATACAGGATATGATGCTGTGGAGCTCAGGAGACGAGCTGGATGACGATACGTATTCTCGTACTTGTATATGTATATTTCCGCTGTTTAAGTTGTTGAGTATCCATTTTATGTTATTGAGGTGAGCTGTGACTGATGTACTCTGATGATGTAATGTATGAAAACAGATATATTTGATTTTGAGTAAAGATTATTTACTATTTATTATATTTTATTCCGCTGCGATGGTTAGATTCTGATGTTGATTTTGTTTTCTCTTCTTCTACCTCTTCTTCTTAAACCCAAATGGTTCGTATTTCTGTGCAACTTGAGTTGATTGTTGTGGAATAGTGTTGACTCAAGGGGTACGGATTTGCGGGCTGTTACACATTCATGTGTACATCATTTGTCGATTGTGTCTTTGATGCTGGCTTGCATTGTCATTTGATCTATTTGCTTTTGAATTCCTATGTGTACTGCCTAGCTGCAGTCATATATGCATCCTTGGATTTCTCTGGTGTATATTTGCTTGATTTTATTCACTGCTTCATTGTAAGTTGTTGATGAATCATTGTTTATATGTGGTACATCAATGTGCATATATATTACTTGATTTTGTACCTAGATTCATCCCTGGCCTGTTGCATTTGCAGTGTCTTCATTTGTGCACTGCTGCGTATTGGTTTCATGATGTATTAGTTTTAGCTTGCTTCTGATATCACTGAACTTTGATAGTCTCGACTAGTTTGTTTCGAGACAGCTTTTGTTGCATTGTGATCTTGTGGTGGCTGCAGTATTCGTTGCAGTTTACCCTTGTATCCTTGTATGGCGGCAGTTCCATTTTGTTGCACTTTTGGATTATATATGTTGACTTGAGCCTTTTGTTATTTTACTACAACTTTGGTTTGCATATATCATATGCAGTAACCTGTAGCACTTGACTTCGGCATACCTTAAATTTGAACTGCGTAATTCGTTTTGGCCTTAGCTTTGAAACATTTTTCAATGCTCGGTGCACTGCAGTTCCATCCTCTCTGTGGCATTGCTCATATGCATATATATATATATATATATATGCATTTATGTATGTATATATGTGACTGTGTGTCACACTGTTTCATATATATATATATATATGTGTTTATCCCCTATGTATGTTTCATATGCATTTTTGTAAATTACCGCAATTGGAAATTTCTGAATTCATTTTCTGATTTGGTAAAATTCTGATGGCATCGACTTTGACTTGAAATTCTGGCATGTTGTTGCAACATCCACTGTGTTATTTTGCTTTGAGGTACTTTCTGTTTGGTGTTGTTGCATTGAAGTTGGTCATTTGTATACTTCATGTTGCACTGCATCACCCTGTTGCAGTGTTGTTTCAATTTCCTTGTTGCTGTTTGCTCTGAATTCAAAGTGGGGCCGTAGTTTCATTTTATATAAAATATTACACTTGTTGAAGTGTGCAGTAATCAGTTGTTTGGAAACTTGTTTCTTGAGTTTTACTTGAGTATATGCAAACAATTGCATTTCGACCTTGCCATGTTGCATAGGGTTTGGTGTTGCAGCTGTGTTGAGTCACTGACTTGACCTCTGCAGCTTCGATTTCTGTTAGTACTCACTGTTGTGATGATTTCTATTTCTTCACTGTTGTGGCGAGACAGTGCACGCGTGCGTGCACTGCAGCCACACAGTATTGATTTTAATTGATATTTCTTTTGCTTTTGATCCATTGATCCTTTACGTATTTCATAGGCTGTATTGGCGAGGCCGTACACGCGTGCGTGTACTGCAGCCAATCGGTTTTGATGTTTTTAAGTGACATTTCAATTGTTTAAATTGATTGGGTTTAAATTGATGATTTTGTTGTTAATTGCCGTTTAGGCAATTTTGATTGTTTTTAAAATTATCTTCATTTAAAATCATTCATCTATCTTCGTTGATAAATTGAATCTACCGATTTATTATTTAACACTGTTAAGTGTTATGTTTACCGTTATCCATTTTCTTTGTTGAAAGGATCGGATAGGTAAATTTATATTTGACTTTCGTCTAATTGTTAATTGATTATTATTGCCTCTATGCACTAATAACTGAGTTTGAATTAGACTGACCTGTGTATTATTTTCTTTTGAATGTAATACTCGGGTCAGAACCAGTATTTTACTGCTTGAAGATTTTCGGGCAGCGAAGTTAGAGAGAGGGGGGATAATGCTTCACTTTAGCTTTTTGGGGATTTGTTTTTGTACTTAGAGAAATATTCCGCTGTACAAATTTAATTCATTGTACAAACTCTGATATATGTAAGAAAAATTCATTATGTGAAATATAATTATTTTGTGTTTCTGTGGCTGATTCTGTTTAAACTCTATAAACTGAATAACAATCCGTCATTTTGAACGTTTCAAGTTGGTTTAATTACTGACTAGGGGCGTTCAGAAGGGCGGGTCGTTACATTTTGGGAATACAAAACAAGTTATGATCAAAATCACAAGTGCTTAATAATTCGAAAACAGGTTACGATTCAATAAATCTTATGTTAGCTTGTTCGAAGTATACACGTTCAACGTTGAAATCAAGATCATGTTAAAATCATGAGTCATAAATGTCTTCTTTATTCATATGCAATGCGATTAAAAATATACAAACCCTTATTTGTAATAAGGGCCGCAAAATTATAATTGTCACTAAAATCTCCAAATTGATTCTGGCTTACAAAGTTTAAAAAGTAAGAAGTTATAAAAGAATTAATCGTCCCTTCCATAATGCTCCTAAATCTGTATTTATCGGGGTAGAGACGTGCGCCATGACTGCCATGTGTCACCTTCGGCATGCTTGGTTCAAGATCGACTACTCTTATATTGGTTCGAGATGCTTCCAATGGTGCAATATTCTTTGGTTTTGACATCCTTGTTGTCGACATGCCTTCAGAATCAATAATGGTAGTAACTTTTGGCCCCTAGTATGAAATCGGTGATTTTTCAAATCATTGCTTTCATGTTGGCGCTTACCGCCTATTTTTATTCTGCCCAGATTTGACCATTCATTCAAATTTGATCCCACAGTAATTGTATTTCTTCTTCTTATAAATTTTAGAGCTTCTTCGTCATTTCTTCTTTTACTTGCAACTCAAAGCTCAAGAATTTTTTTTCAAATTCCTCGAAATTACTTAATCGCTTTCAATCTTTCAGCATCAAAGCTTAGATCAATGTATGATTTTCATTGGTTAGATCGATCGGCTAAATTTATGTTTGAGTTGTTGTTAGGGTTTTCAATGGGTTTTTTTTTTATTATTTTGAATCGATACTTGTGATTCATTAATTAGATTTTCTTTGTTAATCTTCAAATTATTAATTTGTTTCGCTTATGAATGGATTTAATTTCGAATTATTATGTTACCGAGGGATTAATTGACAAACTAAAGTTAAGCGATACTGATTTAGTAACCTGAGAATTTCTAGTTTCATCGTGGAATGAATAGTTTGTTTAAACCCTGAATCTGTTATTAACGTATTTGATTCAAAAGTCGTTGGCTTACGACATCATATAGTTTTTCCCTTTTTTATTATGTTTCGACAACCAATTCGAAACGTAGAAAATTTTATAATACGAGTACTTATAACGTTATTAAATAAACAAAGGTGCGACAATCATTCATGAATGCGACATCAATTTAATGTGTTATTATATGAAGCCGACAACCTTACATTGTTTCCCATTATCCTTTTCTTAAAATTATTTACAATGTTGTAGTTTAAATTTTATACGGTATCACTAATTTGTGTCGTGGTTATTTTAGACCATTTCGGCATCACTTATTGATTTCGGTTACTTGCCACTTCGACATTGGGTCATTATTACGGCATCAGTTTAATGATTTTGACATTCAATCAGACTTCTTTTCTATAACTATAAATTTACCATTTCACCATGGGTCTAATAATTTATTCGTACTTTTGATTGATTAAAAACTTAAGCACTTCATAAATTCGGCATGGATTGTTTAATGATCAAAATCTTACTGTAAGTATAATAGTTAACTTGTATTTCGACACTTCTCTATTAGTGCTTCGGTAATTTCTGATTAACTTGTTATCATTTTGTTTTAGCATATAATTGTCTATTTAATGTCATAAGTAGTTTAAATTTCACAAAATATTAATACTTTTCCATTTGGTATAATATCATATGGTAGACAAATGGAAGGCGAGAAAGAAGAAAGCCAGTAAGGGCTCTAAACCTTCTCCTCCATCAAGAAAGGGGATTAACATCTCAACTAGTCATATATCACCACTCAAAAGGAAGTGGATAGTATCCATGTGACGCCCCACCTCTATACCCACGCTAGCCAAGGACACTACGGGGTAATGCCGTCAACGCGCGGAGAATAAGGCTGTTGAGGAGCGACCATTCGTGTAATTGCTTTGTGCGAGCACCGATATGCCAGATAGTATAACATGCAATTCATTTCGAGAGGAAATCCGACATACCGACACAAACTCAAAGCTACTACACGGTGGCTATAATATCTTCGGAAAAAATATAGAAATAAACATAACATAAATCAGTCACAGACAATTCATATGACAAATGAGGAAATAGATATGAATATTACACATAAAAGTGTATATCAGAGTAATGGTCAAATAAGATCCACAACATCACAAAAGAATAGATACAAGTGCTAGACAAAAGAATATGTATACATCAAGGAGTTTATTTCTCAAATGTATACAACAAAAACTACCAAACTAAAGTAGTTAGCCATAAGATCATATGATGGTCCGATAAGGCGGCAAGCAGAAGCACCTGTAAAATCTCAGTCTGACCCGAGTATTATTTAAGAAGAAAATAATAAACGGATCAGTCTAGCTATAATTATCAGATAAAATGAGATATAAGAAGAGATATAATAAAAAGGCGTATGATGACCAAAAATGTCATACTACGATAAGTATACATTCGAGAACCACGAAAGTCATACAAAATCCCAAGAATCTCATAGCATCAAAAAGAATATCATATTCTTTATTTAATTCACCAAGCCACAATAAATGACATACATATCAATGCCAACTGCAAAAGGTGGTGAAACATAAATCCCAGAAATCATCATATAGAAATCTAGAAATCACTAGAAAAGGTTGGCCAAGACATTGATGTAGTGCAAACGGTACATCCAATGAATCCAAAAGCAAAGACATTGATGTAGTACAAACGGTACATCCAGTGAATCAAAAAGCAAAGACATTGATCTAGTGCAAACGGTACATCCAATGAATCAAAAAGCAAAGACATTGATGTAGTGCAAACGGTACATCCAATGCGTCAAAAATCAAAGACATTGATGTAGTGCAAACGGTACATCCAATAAATCCAAAAAGCAAAGACATTGATGTATTGCAAACGGTACATCCAATGAATCCAAAAAGCCAAGACATTGATGTAGTGCAAATACATCCAATGAATCAAAAAGCAAAGACAGTGATGTAGTGCAAACGGTACGTCCAATGAATCAAAAATCAAAGACATTGATGTAGTGCAAACGGTACGTCCAATGAATCAAAAATCAAAGACATTGATGTAGTGCAAACGGTACGTCCGATAAATCCAAAAAGCAAAGACATTGATGTAGTGCAAACGGTACATCCAATAAATCCAAAAAGCAAAGACATTGATGTAGTACAAACGGTACATCCAATGAATCAAAAGCAAAGACATTGATGTAGTACAAACGGTACATCCAATGAATCGAAACATATTAAAAGTACATGGGTCGCTAGCCCATAAAGAAATGAGACGAAGCTCAATAGAATGAGGTACAGTCCTCCACGTGGACAAAGAGACATCGCACATTGCTAGTCTAAACTATAAAATGATCATCATCGATCATCAAGAAGTGTCAATTACAATAAGCTAGTAAATATACGAGTTTAGCATCATGTCCCATAACCACTAGCTTAACTTAAATATTTGCAAACAAATTGTAGATCTCCAGTAGAAAATTGTCACAAGAGATTCAATCGAACAAGTACAAGAATTAACCGACGAAGTAAACGCAAGCGTTTCATACCACTCGTTTTACTAAGCCGTTTAATTAGATTTCTCATACGAGTGAGTTAAAGGTTTGTATATACTAATAGGTTGGAAAACGATTTAAGAAACGAGCTTTGTAATAAAATAGTGTTGAAATCATTTTGATGAAAGAGTTTTGATATTTACTACTAGCATTGAAAACCTTTATATTTTTAAAGTGACAAACCATAAAAATGATTGTAGAAACAATCAATCATTAAAATCCACATACGAAGACGTGAATCAAATCCAAAGAAACGGATAAAGAATCCATCGAAATGGATATTCAAAAATCCCTAAAAAGGAGTCATCAAAGTCATAATAAATGATAACAACAAATAGGATCATCACGAATCGATTAAAATTGGAAATTCAATCCCAAAAGGCAAAGTGGGATGAAATAGCAAATTCAGTTGACTAAACAGAGATTTTCAGTTGACTAAACAGCAAATTCAGTCGACTGAACAGAGATTTTCAGTCGACTAAACCCTGCCTGGAAACTTTCTGTTTCCAGGTTCAGTCGACTGAACAGAGATTTTCAGTTAGCTAAACCCTGCCTAGAAACTTTCGGGTTCCAGATTCAGTCGACTAAACAGAGATTTCAGTCGACTGAATCATGCTTGGGCTGTTTTTCAACCTATCCAAATGAAGAGCAAACTCTTCCAAAATGCAACCGGACAAACATTGGCCCTAAGGGTTTATGCCAATCGGCAACCCGGCCCTATATGCTCCTCGATGCATCGTCCAAAGCATGATCAAACATCCATGAAAGGATTTACACATAAATTTGACTTAAAAACCCAAAAATTGAAATATTCACAAAACCAATCCAAATCAAGAGCAAATGCACATGAAGAAGTGTTAGGAATTCATACCCAACAACCAAAGATAATTATAGTCTTAGATGTGAGATAAAAATCTCACCTTTGAACCCAAATCAATGAAAGAGAAGCTTTTAAAACAAGCTAAGATCAATTCCTCTTCAAGAACAACTCAAGAAGCTTCAATTTAAGCTTACAAGTAAAATATTTCCTCTGGTAGGTTTAGGAATTTCTGAAATGGAATGGAGAAAGAGTTGGAGAAGATGAAGAGGATGCTTGCCAATGGGTTCTCTTAGAATTTGGAGCTAGATCTTGGATTTTGCAAATGAACTAGGGTTTTGGATTTCTATTTCCCATTCTCTTCCACCATTTTTTCTTTAGAACTTAAAAGAGGAGGAAGTGAGAGTGAATGGGGAGAAGTGGTTCAGATTTGGGTATTAAGTTAGCTAGTGGGCTGAACCCAAATTCAAAGTGAAAAAAGTCAAATTTTTAGATAGCTCCAAACATATCGATGTTTATACTCAAAAAGGTTGCAAACGGCATTTTGAACTCAATGGAAAGGGTCTCGAGTCCTAATTCGACTGTTTGCAAAAAGTAGCTTTTCGGACCAAAATCCGACGAACGATGAAATATTTAAATAAAATATTTAAATATGCAATCGATGAATACGTGGGTTGTTACAGATTCCCCTCCTTAAAGAAATTGCGTCATCGCAATACTTAAGAAGAAAATAAGAAGTAACAGCCATAGAAGCATATCAACACGAAAGAAAATTTGAAATAGGAAGTTCCCCATAAGGAGCATGAAAGTGTAAGCCTGAACGGGTTCGCACGGTGAATTCTCTGGATTCCCAAGAGCAATCCTTAGGATTTGAGAACCATTAAACTCTCACAAAAAGAACATCTTTATTTCGAAGGCACTCAACCTCCGAAGCAATGATGCGAATAGAATATAACTCCTAGGTCAAATCTGGTAAAACTTCACTTCCTTTAATAATACCGGCCTCAAGAATAAAAATGGGAATCCCTAAGGCATTTCCGTAGTAGAAAGACGTGAGAAAACATCATGAATAACATAAAATTGAGCCGGTGCAACGACGTAGTACAAAATCAGTACGCCCGAGAAACTAGAAACTCGAATAATTTGGAATAGCGACGTAGTACAACCGGTACGTCAAATTGAACGAACACCATAAAAGAACATCGGACGCTAGCCCATAAAAGAAATGAGTTAAAGCTCAATAAAATGAAGTATATCAAAACGACCGATGAACTTAATACAAAAGTGATAATTCCGTTCAGACATCATCAAAGAATCAACCACTTGTTGCCTATGACTAAGCGCATTGGCAACACGATTTTCCTTTCCGGGAGTATAAAGAATATCAAGATCATAAGATGCCAGGAACTCGAGTCAACATGAAGTTCTTTATGAGAAAATAAATATTCCAAAGATTTATGATCGAGGTGGAGCACAAATTCCTCCCCCAAAAATGATGATGCCAAACTCTAAAAGCGAAAACAATAGCCGCGAGCACTAGATCATGAGTGGCATACCTAGTCTCAGTCGGCTTTTAATGATTTAGAAGAACAAGTGATAGCACGTCATCTTTTGCAAGAGAACGGCATCCAAACCAATACGATTATCATTGGTACAAAAGATAAAGTCTTGGTTCCCAACGGGAATCACAAGAATAAGAGCATCGAAAAGAAAGAATTTCTTTTAAATAATCTTCTTTCCTGAGAAGTTAAAACTTTCAAAATTACATTTATCTTTATGTAATAATCTTTCTAGAAAAATTTACATTTTTACAAGTCAATTTATTGTGTTTGACCGTCTCATTAAAGCGTTTAGGAAATTCCTATCGATAACGTTGATCAAGCGCATCGACCAGAATTCTTAAAACACTAAATGAGCAATACAATCACAAAATCATCTTTTACAGGATAAACGTGTTTCTAAAAACTTTTGAAAATTCTCTTTGTTCGTTCTAAAAACAGAAATCCTATTTATACTTGTAAATAAATCTTATGAAAAAGATTTGCAAAAAATTTTAAATTGCTAATTTCATCCAAAATCAATAAACACAAGAATGGTCTCATCGAAATACTCATAGAATACTCGGCTTATAAAATGGATGAAATAAGCTGGACAAACTGAATGATATAATAAGTCATTAATAAGAATCGTATTGAGTGCAATATGTGGTAAGTGGAATGCTAACTCCCGCAACTCGTAGCCAAATGAAAATCGGTGGCAAGGTCGAACTAGAAAGACCTTAACACCACACAAAAGATTTCTTAGGTGATAATCCTAAGACAAAATCAAAAATACTGGAAAAGTTTCGCAAATTATTTAGATAAAAGAAATAACACTTTTCTCATCTTGAGGGCTTAAAGAATAAAATGATGCCTTCAAAAATTTGAAATCAGAATCTCAAGGAAAAAAAATAGAAATCTGCCCAACAGATAGAAAATGTCGAAGATGAATAGTCCACACGGAAAATAGGATATGGGCTTCACAACGATTGAGCCAACCCTTACAAAAATCAATTCCGAAGCCTAAGTAAAAATCGGCTTGGGAAGAAAAATCACATAAAATAATTTCGACATCAATAGAAAGCAAATTGAGTGTTGCGGATCTACCATCCGGATTCGCAACTCTCAAAGTAGTCATCAAGCCCAAAATATTTTCAAAGAAAAAGAATCAACAAGTTCTTTTGATATAAAATAGACCCATATCAAAAAGAACTCAAATAAGAAGATCACGAAATAAAACAATGCCATCAAGGATTGAGTGAAAAATACCTTGACCAAGAAAAGAGTTGCTAGGGGCTCGCAGCTTTCCTTCTCTCTTGCTTGGAAGCTTAGGACACGAAGATAAAAGATGACCTGAACCTTTGCAATAACGACAAAAGAGGGGTTTCGGGCACTCCCTTGCATGGTGGTCTGTGGAACCACAATTGTAGCATCGTCCACGACTAGAGGTAGGAGTCTTTGCCACCGGAGTTTGTTGCTTCCCTTTCTTATTAGAATTGGGGCCTTTGAATTTGATAGGTCTCTTCAAGTTATTGTCGAATTTCTGTTGGGCACGCACAACTTCAACATCACCTTCATTATAGGCCTCTTCAAGACGAAGAGCGATATCAATAAGCTGATCAAATGAAACCTCAAGTTTCAGAAGTAATGGCTTCTTAAGATTCTTATTCAAGCCATAGACAAATCTCTGATTTTTCTTCAATGGGGTATTAATGTACTCAACCCCGTATTTGGACAGAGATTCGAAAGATGCGACATAGTCTGTCACAGAAGATTCACCTTGAACAAGGTCAATAAAACGCCGGGCCAAAGTTACCTTTTCAGCCTCCGGCACAAATTTTAGTTCGAATCATTCCCGGAATTGCTCCCAAGTAAGATCCGCTTCGATAATCTCCTAAGTCAAGAGCTCATACCAATCTAACGCTCTTTCTTGGAGCATGCTAGAAGCCACTTGGACTCGATGTAAATCAATAAGGTTCATGCGAGAAAAGATACGATCGCATGATTTGAGCCAAACTTGAATTTCTATAACACTCTCGGATCCCTTGAATGGCCTTCCACCCAAATTGGTATAGTCTCTGCACAAACGTGCAAAACCGGATCTATGATGAGTAGGCTCTGAAATGCGTCCGGCTGCTTAAGCGTTCTTAGTAGATCAAGAAACTGCTGGGCAGACATAAATACTCCATCCTGAGGAGTAGCACTAGATTGACCGGCGCTGGGACGGTCTGGTCTAACCATTTCTCTTCTTTAAGAAAGAAAGAAAGAAGAGGAAAAAATTATTCTCAAAATAAATATGAAGCAATCTTGATAGATAAAACAAGGAATCATTAAAGAAAATAGGATGAAACGATACGAACACCCGAATAAAATCCTAAAGCACGACTTAAAAGAAAGACTTGGGACATGATCCTTGCTAGATTATTCTACATTGTCCCGAAGTTTGGCTCTGATACCAAGCTGTGACGCCCCACCTCTATACCCACGCTAGCCAAGGACACTACGGGGTAATGCCGTCAACTAGCGCGGAGAATAAGGCTGTTGAGGAGCGACCATCCGTGTAATTTCTTTGTGCGAGCACCGATATGCCAGATAGTATAACATGCAATTCATTTTGAGAGGAAATCCGACATGCCGACACAAACTCAAAGCTACTACACGGTGGTTATGATATCTTCGGAAATAAATATAGAAGTAAACATAGCATAAATCAGTCACAGACAATTCATATCACAAAGGCGGAAATAGATATGAATATTACACATAAAAGTGTATATCAGAGTAGTGGTCAAATAAGATCCACAACATCACAAAAGAATAGATACAAGTGCTTGACAAAAGAATATTTATACATCAAGGAGTTTATTTCTCAAATGTATACAACAAAAACTACCAAACTAAAGTAGTTAGCCAAAAGATCATATGATGGTCCGATAAGGTGGCAAGCAGAAGCACCTGTAAAATCTCAGTCTGACCCGAGTATTATTTAAGAAGAAAATAATAAATGGATCAGTCTAGCTATAATTATCAGATAAAATAAGATATAAGAAGAGATATAATAAAAAGACGTATGATGACCAAAAATGTCATACTACGATAAGTATACATTCAAGAACCACGAAAGTCATACAAAATCCCAAGAATCTCATAGCATCAAAAAGAATATCATATTCTTTATTTAATTCACCAAGCCACAATAAATGACATACATATCAATGCCAACTGAAAAAGGTGGTGAAACATAAATCCCAGAAATCATCATATAGAAATCCAGAAATCACTAGAAAAGGTTGGCCAAGACATTGATGCAGTGCAAACGGTATATCCAGTGAATCCAAAAGCAAAGACATTGATGTAGTACAAACGGTACATCCAGTGAATCAAAAAGTAAAGACATTGATGTAGTGCAAACGGTACATCCAATGAATCAAAAAGCAAAGACATTGATGTAGTGCAAACGGTACATCCAATGCATCAAAAATCAAAGACATTGATGTAGTGCAAACGGTACATCCAACGAATCCAAAAAGCAAAGACATTGATGTATTGCAAACGGTACATCCAATGAATCCAAAAAGCCAAGACATTGATGTAGTGCAAACGGTACATCCAATGAATCAAAAAGCAAAGACATTGATGTAGTGCAAATGGTACATCCAATGAATCCAAAAAGCAAAGACATTGATGTAGTGCAAACGGTACATCCAATGAATCCAAAACATCCAATGAATCCAAAAAGCAAAGACATTGATGTAGTGCAAACGGTACGTCCAATGAATCCAAAAAGCAAAGACATTGATGTAGTGCAAACGGTACATCCAATGAATCCAAAAAGCAAAGACATTGATGTAGTGCAAACGGTACATCCAATGAATCCAAAAAGCAATGACATTGACGTAGTACAAATGGTACATCCAATGAATCAAAAGCAAAGACATTGATGTAGTACAAACGGTACATCCAATGAATCGAAACATATTAAAAGTACATGGGTCGCTAGCCCATAAAGAAATGAGACGAAACTCAACAGAATGAGGTATAGTCCTCCACGTGGACAAAGAGACATCGCACATTGCCAGTCTAAACTATAAAATGATCATCATCGATCATCAAGAAGTGTCAATTACAATAAGCTAGTAAATATATGAGTTTAGCATCATGTCCCATAACCACTAGCTTAACTTAAATATTTGCGTACAAATTGTAGATCTCCAGTAGAAAATTGTCACAAGAGATTCAATCGACGAAGTAAATGCAAGCGTTTCATACCACTCGTTTTACTAAGCCGTTTAATTAGATTTCTCATACGAGTGAGGTAAAGGTTTGTATATACTAATAGGTTGGAAAACGGTTTAAGAAACGAGCTTTGTAATAAAATAGTGTTGAAATCAGACGAAAGAGTTTTGATATTTACTACTAGCATTGAAAACTTTTATATTTTTAAAGTGACAAACCATAAAAATGATTGTAGAAACAATCAATCATTAAAATCCACATACGAAGACGTGAATCAAATCCAAAGAAATGGATAAAGAATCCATCGAAATGGATATTCAAAAATCCCTAAAAAGGAGTCATCAAAGTCATAATAAATGATAACAACAAATAGGATCATCACGAATCGATTAAAATTGGAAATTCAATCCCAAAAGGCAAAGTGGGCTGAAATAGCAAATTCAGTTGACTAAACAGAGATTTTCAGTTGACTAAACAGCAAATTCAGTCGACTGAACAGAGATTTTCAGTCGACTAAACCCTGCCTGGAAACTTTCTGTTTCCAGGTTCAGTCGACCGAACAGAGATTTTAGTCGACTGAATCATGCCTGGGCTGTTTTTCAGCCTATCCAAATGAAGAGCAAACTTTTCCAAAATGCAACCGGACGAACATTGGCTCTAAGGGTTTATGCCAATTGGCAACCCGACCCTATATGCTCCTCGATGCATCATCCAAAGCATGATCAAACATCCATGAAAGGATTTTCACACAAATTTGACTTAAAAACCCAAAAATTGAAATATTCACAAAACCAATCCAAATCAAGAGCAAATGCACATGAAGAAGTGTTAGGAATTCATACCCAACAACCAAAGATAATTATAGTCATAGATGTGAGATAATAATCTCACCTTTGAACCCAAATCAATGAAGGAGAAGCTTTTAAAACAAGCTAAGATCAATTCCTCTGCAACAACAACTCAAGAAGATTCAATCTAAGCTTACAAGTAAAATATTTCCTATGTTAGGTTTAGAAATTTCTGAAATGGAATGGAGAAAGAGTTGGAGAAGATGAAGAGGATGCTTACCAATGAGTTCTCTTAGAATTTGGAGCTAGATCTTGGATTTTGCAAATGAACTAGGGTTTTGGATTTCTATTTCCCATTCTCTTCCACCATTTTTTCTTTAGAACTAAAAAGAGGAGGAAGTGAGAGTGAATGAGGAGAAGTGGTTCAGATTTGGGTATTAAGTTAGCTAGTGGGCTGAACCCAAACCCAAACCCAAAGTGAAAAAGGTCACATTTTTAGCTAGCTTCAAACATATCAATGTTTATGCTCAAAAAGGTTGCAAACGGCATTTTGAACTCAATGGAAGGGGTCTCGAGTCCTAATTCGACTATTTGCAAAAAGTAGCTTTTCGGACCAAAATCCGACGAACGATGAAATATTTAAATAAAATATTTAAATATATAATCGATAAATATGCGGGTTGTTACAATCCATAAGCAATTCGGGGTTATAAACCTCGAAGTCATTCCCGGCGGCCCTTCTGGTAGAATTGACAACCTCCACAAGAGTTCTTTGCCTTCACACCAATCTATATCTAGGACTCAGGGTACCTGCCTTTTTCGGATTTTCTTTTACACTTCCTGGAGTACATAAGTATTGCTATGATCCAATTAACTCCCAACTCGTACACCTATGTGAGCTGCTTGGAAGTTTTTGCTCAGGAGCCAAAATTCCCACTTCGAGTGCTAGATTTCTCCGCATCTTAGCTAGCCCTATGAGATTAAGTGCGTAGCTAGATAACATATTGTACCGTATTCGACCATTCCTGAAGCGCTTAATCACCAATACTATTAATGAGACGAAGGAGTGGGAGAACCAATTCTTCTATATTAGGTGTTATTCCCTTGAGATCAAGGGAACTTCTCTGTTTTCAGTAAGTTTCTATTTTCTAGCATTTATATTATATTTGTCATTCTTTTATGGTGAATGTTTTCTTTCAGATCCCTCTTCTAAGCAACCAAACTCTATTGTCGACGATACTATCAAATCACTAACTCTGGCATGCAAGAGCATGAGCGATGGACTCACACTTTTGACAAAAGAGAATCTCCGTATATATTCCTTGATTTTGGACAATTACATAATACTGGGAGAACCTCCGATGATAAAGTAGAATGCTCAAGTGAAATGATCCTTGGTTATCATTAATCAGAATGCTTTATTTGTTTCCTCTTCGGTTCTACTTGAATCACCTTGTAATTTTTCATTATTATTTAAACAGAATCTTTGATGTTATTTTCTTATAAGCTCTTTTCTTTAATTTAAGCTCATCTGTTCTCATTGTTGCTCATCAAGAGGAGGTCAAAAATGACATTTCTACCTTAACCAAGTCAATAAAATCTGCTCCCATTGAAGATTTCGTTGCTAATGCGGTTGAGGCGCTTAAAAGGAAAGCAAGCACTAGTGCCCTTATTGATATTCCACCTCCTCTCTCGAGTAAAAAGCCTAAGCCTGTAGGTGAATATACTCCTGATGTTGTGGCTAAGGAGGTACTATGTGACTATTGACTCAAGTCCCGATGTAGCAAATCTGGATATTTCTGGGAACAAAGTTCAAAAATCACCTGAGATGGCTCATTCTTCGGATCTCCTTCTCGACATTTCTCTTCCTGATTCTCCAATTGCCAATCACCGTAGAGGTGATAAGCTCAGACTATTTCCTTCTTCAGACGATTCTCTTCCTTTGGAGGCTCATGCTCAGACTCTTGTGGCGAGTTTTGATGATCTTCTTCGATTGGCTGCCCAATCTCCTTTTTTGGTTCCTCTCAGGCCACCGCAACCTTCGATTTATTCTAAGCATTTCCTTCTGTTTGGTTAATCTGGGCTTTTAGCTTTGTATACATTGTTCTGATTTAGGCTTGTTATGCATTTCAAGCAGCCTAGCACATGTTCATCCTCCAAGAGGCTTCTCAAGGGCCCTCTAATGAGGTGGCCAAGCATAAGGGGCAAATCTCTTTGCTTAACAACATCATAATTGATATTTCTACAACAAGGAACGAGGCTGTTTTTGAAAAGATAAACTCGCTTCCTTTCTTAGTGAGGAAAGAAAGCTAAACAGTTATTGGAGTAAAAAGTGAAAGTACTGAGTGTGGATCTTGATAAGGCCAACAAAAAGTGGACCAAGTTAGTTGATAAAAATAAATCTTTAAAGGATAAGCTAGAAAGGAAAAGCACCATCCTGTCTTATTTCAGACAATATTATCGAAGATGCCAAGAAGAAAGCCTCCTTTTTCCTTGATAATGCCCTTGTCAATATTAATGAGAAATGCTATGAGGACGCTTTATTTGTGGTGTATAGCGGTAATATTCAACAATGTCCAGACTTAGATTTTCCTTCCATGGAAATCTTAAATTAAAAGTTCAAGAGGACGTTTAGTCTTATTTAGAGGTTCTTTACAAAGGGTTTCCTATTGAGAAAAAGGTCGACACTAGAAAGTTGCTATCCTTTGGTAACCCACACTTCATGAGGAGACAAAATTTGATGAAGAAGCGAATGAAGATGACTATGAAGTTAATGATGGCCATGATGATAATGATAATGGAGGTGATGGCAATGACAAGGATCCTTCAGGACTAGAAGATGGGGAAGACAGATCAGCTGGTCTCAACTTAGATTCATCTGCCAATAATGAAGGGTTGTATTGATCTTCTTGTGTGGCGACCCACATTTCAGAAGGTTTAAATTGACAATAATCCACATATGTCCAACTTAAACAATCCGAAATGTGAATAATCAATGTGGATAATTAAGAAAAATAAGGAAAGAAGAAGGAAACAACCACAGAACCTCATAGCGGAATGGTAAAATATAACAGTCAAATAAACAGTTCATGAAGCTGTTTATATATATTTGATTACAATTTATACAACATTTACTAGAGTTATATATACAGCAAGGATAAATAAAAATAATGCACCAGACAACGTGATGTAGGAGTAATAATAATAATATACCAAATCTTCGTCTTCATTCTCCAGAGAATAATCTTCAATGCACTGAAAAAACTCAGGATTGACCTGAATGTAATGAAAAGGCAAAACACTCGAGTCAGGGCTAAAATATTCTTACGTAAGTCAAATCGTTATCGCATTTAATATGAGTGCCGAGGCGTCAGAGACGTTTAAGGGGTTTCACATCTCCTATCAAGTGTATAACGTGTGTGCAATAACTTAAGAGATGTTACGGGATTTTCCATCTTCTAAGGATCCGATTAAACTATTTATATATAATAGTATACGCTATAGTACGTAATGTCTATCAGTAAAATAAATATCAAAATAGCGTTTAGGTTTTACATTGATCCGCCTTAACACATTTTATAGCATGTAGTTTATGCATGTCCTATAACACAACCAATAACGTCGATAGTCAGTGAGTCCCCTATAGGTATAATACTAAACCAAAGTCGTAATGGGCTCGTATAAGAATATATATGACAACACAAGTGAGGCAATGTCCAATGTAGGATTCAACCAGTTTATCCTTTATAGCTGATCGTAACTCATCCGTGGCCGACCACGACAATAGTCCAAACAAAAAGGTGCATCCATCGAGTCAAAATCACAATAGTAATACGAGGAATCAACGTCGCTAGAGGTTGCGAACCTCAATGGCCAGACGTAGGCTCCTGTTTTAGTCATTTTAATTATGACACAAGTGTCAAGGCTATCCATCATCGTTTCCTTACTTCATTATAGTAAACGTTCGCCAATTCAACCACTATATTCTGGATATCATCCACCCTGTACACGGCTGCCAAAGTGGTTCCAATATTGGCAGAGAGTATGCCAATAAGAGGACCCAGTTTATTTAACAATAAAACGTCATTTTACACACCGGTTGGTTCCTTCTCATTTCGAAAACGATTCATATTTGATATCAAAATATCATATTCGTTTCAAAATCAAATCCATTTTGAAATCATCATATTCACTCAAAATCTACCATATCATTTTTTTGCCTTATTATCTCGATTTCACTTCCAAAGTTGTTTCGAATTTCAATTTAGGTTATAACTTCATTTCAACCTCATTCGCATTTAAATCCAAGATTGAAATATAAGCATCCCACCCTTGATCAGTTTGAATTTCAAGAAAATAGTTTGAATAGTTTTAAAATAGCTTAAATAGTTAAAATAGTTTAATAGAAAATAGTTTGAGTATTGAAAATGGTTTATATAGTAAAATAGTTTGGAAAACCAAAATAATTTGACTATATAACAAGATAGATTTTAATTAGTTTATACTACAATAATTTATTTGAAAATAGTTTCAAAATCAAACTGATTCAATTCCAAATTTTCCAATTCAAATCAATTTCCATTTCCATTTCCATTTCGATTTAATCGATTCAATTCCGATTTCAAGTCGAAATTTAATTCGATTCCAATTTCAATTCAAATAAATTTGATTTCGATTCCAAATTAATTCGATTTTGCTTCCAATTCCAACTGATTTAAACTCCAATTCCGACTTGAATAAATTTCAATTCATTCCCAATTAAATTTCAATTTTAATTCCAAATTAATTTCAATTCCAAATTAATTTCAATTTCAATTTTAAATTAATTTCATTTTCAATCCCAACTTTCCAATTTAATGATTTATTTTCAATTCAATTCTCAAATTTAAACCATTTCGATTTATATCAATTTTGCATTCGATTTTTAAAATATCGATATCACTTAAATCAAATCAACTTTCAATATTCAATTAAAAATCAAAATCTTCAAATATAATTCAATCTCAAGCTCAATTTTGAAATATCATTTTATATTACTTTTACTTAGCAATATTCAAAATTCAAATAAAAGTCCAATCTTTTTAAACAAATCAATTTTTGAAATTCAAACATATTCCATTATGAATTCAAAATCTCAACTTTGATTATTTAAACCATTCCTATTTTCAAATTTAAATTTCAACACTTCGAGCACAAGTTCGAAAATAATTCGATTTTCATAAATTCGATTTTATTTCTTAAAAATCAAAATAAATCAAAATAATTTCAAATCAAAATCCTAAAATCATTTTGTAACGGACCACAGATTTTCGACCTTAAAAATTGACACTGTATGTCCACTGTATGGACTGCCGAGTAGTCGAGTGCCGGAAATACTAGGCTATTAGGGTTGAAGAAGAAAAAGGTAGAAGAAAAAGAGAAACAACAACACAGAATCTCACAATCGCAGTGGAACAAAATATAAAAGATAACAACAGATTTTTATACAAAAGAATCTATAACTGTTTAATGCTTACAATCATCAGAGTACACAATCATCACATCAAATCTGGACAGTTATAACAATTTGTCCTCATACAATGGAAATATTCAAGTACGTGCTATACGTCTTAACTCCTCCAGCTCGTCTTCTGAGCTCCATAGCATTTTAACCTGAATCTGTAATACTCGGTCTCACCCGAGCATTATAATAAAACAACACCCGAGTCAGTCTAAAAAACCAGCGTGAGAAAACACACTCAATTTGAATTATTAACCTTCCAAAATCCTTTGAAAACAAAGGTATCTTGTAAAACTTCGTCACAAATAAACACGACGGGTTTTACCTTACGATAATCAATTTTTTTATCAAATCTGTCTGATATTATAATAGTGTTATAGAAACTAAATAGAATATAGCTGAAATGCTTGCATCTCACGTTCCAGCATAGTTGGACACAATTAAAACCGTACGATGCTTATTTGAGAATGGATTCCATCGAATTACAGGGCTACTGTGGTATTGCCCGTCATAGTATACCTCTAGGACAATGTACCGAGGACCACTCTCGATCCCCTGCAACACAGGACAGGACTACCCTAACCTGGGTAGTCCGAATAAGATTACCCCACGATTGGGATTAGAAAACACCACATAGCCGAATAAAAGGGACTCTAACTAGAGGTAACCTTACCCTACTTGGGTGCGGCCCACTTAGCCTTGCCGCATCTCCCTTGTTTTAGTCATTCCCCGATTGATGATTTTGAGGCTACGATTGCCTTTTTAAGGACACATTCACTTAGAATGCTTATCGTCCTCCAATGACGATGTTTTGATAGCATTCGTCCGTAAAAGTTGTCATGGATCTGAACAAATCGAATCACCGTCTTCATCATCTTCACGGCATTCATTTGTTACGTTCAAACTGGATCGAAGTGGTTTTTGGATAATTAAATCCAATCCCGGTCTCTTCGAAATGATTAAGGACATTGTCCAAAATTGATAGTCAGTTATTTAACTATCAACACACATCTATAAACAATCATCTGACCTTATTATAAATTTTTCAAAATTTATCTCAAAATATCTTTATAAAATATTTCTTTTAGTTCCTCACATTTGAAAACAGTTTTCAGATCTTTTTTTTTTCCATGTAACATTTCCAACGCTTCCCAATATTTAGAATATCTTCTTCACATCATTTTATATTCAACACTTAGGAAATACTCCTTTTATTTCCTATTTCTCTTTCGCAAAATCATTTACAATCATATTTGTAAATTTCCCCACTTGTTTTACACGAATTCTATAAATCTCGAAATTCCTTAATTAATTCCCTTAATATTTTCAAACCAATTTATACTTGCTTACAAACTCAATTCCATTTGTACTTCTTTATGAATTTGATTCTCATTTTTCGAAGTTCATTTTTATCTCACTTCTTCAGAACTCTCCTTACTTATCCCAGTCTTCATTTGAGAATTCTCTTGTAAGGCCTTTTACTAAATAACCATTTTCAAAATCTCGAGAAGGTTTATAAATACATTTAAACCCTTTTCAAAACTTTATGTATGTACATATGCAAATAAAAATAAGTATTTAAAAAAATAATCATTCTTTACTTTTAAAAACATGTTTAAATAATTATCTAATATTTAAAACACTTTTATACATCACTTGAAGGAAGGTTTTTAAATTTAGGATTTTATTAAAATAAATATTAAGTATTAAAATTTTCTTCTGAAATATTCAATACTAACTAACTACAAAATATACATAGTTTAATAAATAAAAAAAATCCCTTTTTAAAATTTTAAAACTTAACCTATTGTTAAAAATATATTTCTAAATTCTGGATAACCAAATTTTTTAATTTATCAACTACTCGATTCCCATCACATTATTCCCATTTCAGTTTCCTTAACCATTTCCACTTCAAAATATTATCCACTATTTTTCTCTCGCCCTATTTCCATATTTTAAATGTAAATCTTTCCTGTAAATTTACCTTTCCAATTTACCATCTGATATCGATTCCTTTTATTTATAAACATCGTTTTATACATTTTATAAATCCTTTAAGTTACACTAAAAATAATCTTATGAATTAACTTTCATCTTGTGTAAACTCAATTTCTTACAAATTCCATTTATTTTTACCAATCTATTTTTGAATATCGGCTTAAACTTCTTCCTATATTTTCCGAATACCATTTAAAAATCAAATCTTTAAAAATTCCTTCATATAACCTATTTTAAATTCTCCATTTAAAATATTTTTTTCGCATTATTTAATACAATCAAAATTTACCTATTTCTTATTTAAACCAATCTCTTTTTAGTAATCCAAATTTCGATATACAAATTTTTATATTAAAATTCTCTTTTTAATTCTTGAAAAATTTGAAGTAATATTTATGGAATTTAATATACCCAAAATTAATCTGCATGCCATTATAACCTTTAAAAATTTACAATACACAATAATCCAGCAATTTGTATATAAGAAAAATAATAATATTTTTGAGGAATCCAGTTGGATCCCTCCAACCTGGTTTTTCCGCGCATCCACAGATGTTAGACAACAATAAACATACCAATCCCACTTCAAGGGTGATTCACGGTTTGTAGGGTTATTCGCTATTATGCGGGACGTATAGGGTCTCATCCGCTATATAAATATGCGGGAATATCAATCTCTTAAATGCTAATGTATATACTACTATTATGTATATGTAACCATCTAACATATAATTAATTTTTTCAATCAATCAAACATCCAATAATTAAATTTAACATTTAACTTTTAAAAGTGAATCCAAACGAGTGAGAAAATTCCCGATTTTTATTTTGCAAACCGTTTCAAACTTGACTTGTTTAATTTACTTTGGATCTCGAATAAAAGATCCTTTTTTTCTTTTTCCCTTCTTCTTTTTCCTTTGTTTTTATATAAATACTCTTTCAAGCTTCCTACCTTGACTTCTTTCCAAAATTTTCGTGAAATATTGACCTTTAAATAAATATAGTTTTCTTCAATGTAACACAATGATCATTGATACATAAAATTTACTTTCGTATGGAAATTTATATTTCTAGCAACCTTAAAATTTGAACTGTTCAAATTTCACAATTTGATTCCAACTTAAAACATCTCCAAAGCAATTCTACTCTTATCAGGCAACAATCAACACTGAAGAACATAAAGTTCAACAACCAAACAGTGAAGAAACGTAAGTTAGAAATGTAGATGTGTGTAAAATTTGCTCACATAATGACGTGATGAAGATGCAGTCGATCGCGGCCTCTCATTGATCGTGACCACCACCTTGTTCGATGATGCCACAAACCTTAATGCTTCGAACACGCCTTCCCTCCTCCACTTCACTTTCGATCGCGACTCGCTCGCAACTCACTTCGGCACCTCGCAACTATCCACAATGCCAGACCCTGCCGCCATCTCTCCTAACATCGACCGAGACTCCCTCCCCCACCATTGCGCGCCTTAACAATCGCACCTCTGCCTTCGCGACAAGCATAATTTGATTTCGTTGTTTTCCTTTTTTATACAAAGCTTAATTTTCAAATTCGACTATAGAGAAGGAGTCGCGATTTCATATCCCTTTTTTTTTAAATGGAGAAGAAGGAATGAATGTAGGTTTTATTTTCTTAAGAAGCTTCGTTTATGCTAAAGGGAAGGTCGTGTGAATTTTAAAAGGAAAGGGATGTGACGTTGGCGTGTAGAGGAGAGGCTACAGTTACTGAGGTGAATGGAAAAAGGTATGATGGAAATACTGTCAATCAACTAGGTATATATATATACACCTATATGTATATATATTATAAATTTTCAAATCGCCTTGATTTTGTAGCTTAAAATCTTGAACCCCTATCGAGGCGTACCGCTAGGCGTTTATAATGTTATACCCTATTCCGAACGCAATGGAAAAGGTTGCGAGTGCTCATTCGATCGCATAGAGAAGATAGCCTTTTGAATCGATTTAAAATATTAAATTTAATGCTTTTATATCGCATACGGCCAAACGATAACTCCAAACGCTGCGAAACTTGAAATCCGATAATAATACAATATTATAGATCCAATGGAACTGGTTTCGTCAAAATCCGAGACTATGCCTCGAAAGGCTATTTTTAAATATCAATTTAAACGATATATTTTTAAAACTGAGCAAATCACTTTTAAATTCAATTTTAAAAGTTTCATTGTGTTCAGTATTATTAATATTAATTTTTTAAGTCTTTAAATTATTTTTATCAGGCTCAAAACTCCAAATTCACTATTTAGCCAATATTCAATGATAAACTTCAATAATTAAATTATTCAATAAATTGCTATATTTAAATTCTGAATTTATTTTATAAATGAAACCAAATTTTCATATTCAAAATCAATCTATAATTCAAATTCAATAATTAAAACCATTTAAATATTCACAATTAACGACAGCAAAATCCGTGTCATTACATTCCTCTCCCTTTAAAATAATTTCATCCTCGAAATTGCTAGGTAGAATTTTTTTTCCAAATCCATTACTTATCCAAAACCCACTTAGTCAACCCGACATTTCACTTTTCTAATCTCTTAGTTTTTAACCAAATAATTAGTTTTCCATTATAAACTAAAATCCTTTATTTAAGTTTCAAATCCGAAATCCAATTTTCGCTGAAATTTTTTTTTTCAAAATTTTTCAAAATTTTTCCAACGTCCCAAATTTTCGAATTTTTTTGGCAGAGTATCCCTTGAATGGAGGACCTTTTGCAATTTGACAAGATATATATGTATACATTGGCCCACACAGTCGGAAAACAAAATATATATCAATATTTATATATTTGCGGTATTTAATCCGAAAACGGATCTTATTACAGCATTTTAAGCATTATTAAGTAAGCATTTACTTCATATGTGAACACGTAACCCCAATATAGCCAAACAATCCCTCTAGGTACCTATACTTGCTCAATTTAAACCCATAAGTATAAAAATATGAAATTTAATAACATTTCATTTATTTAAACAACTATAACACCCGAATTTCAATAACCAATCATGCTAAACATGTGTTATAAGAAATTATAAGGTTCTGACATTCATTTTATTACTTTCAATCAATCGACATATAATTTCATTCAATTTGAAATGGTTTACAACCCTATTTGCTCTCATTCAATTCATATTTGTACTTTGCAAATTAATACTCACTCCAAATTGACTAAAAACAATTTATTCACTTCTATTAATTTATAGAATTTCATTTACTTCCATGTACGTCGAACAACCATTTTTCTTTGCAAATTCGGCGCTATGCATTTAATAGAATAACCATTTTAGTTTATGACAATTTTAAATTGATTCCAAATCAATTTGTACTTAATTTAATTCTATTTTCACTTGAGTTGTATTCCATTCATATCTACTCTCTTTATATTCAAATCCATTTTATTTAAATTGATTTCTATTCAATTGAATTCCAATTCAAATACTAATTAATTAATTAGTTCATTCATTTAATCTACTTCAATTTTAATTCCATACTCAAATCCGTTTATTAATATCCCACGTCATATCAATTTATTTACGCTTCAATTGAATTTATTAATAACTTGAGTTATCACCATTTCAAACCATTTCCATTTTACTCGACACATTTCTATTTTTTTTAATTTGATTACCATCTTAGTTGAATTTTATTTATAACTCAAGTTTCATTTTCAATCCCATTTTTAACTCACAATCCAATTTTATTCAACCCAGTTAATGTCCATTTTATATCTAATTAACTAATTAATTATATGGTTAATCCATTTCCACTTTATAATTCAATATCTGATTTTTATTTTCAAAAAATCACTTCAACCAATTTACTTGATGCAACGACCCGATTTTTCGACGTCCGAAAGTCGACATCCATATGTCCAATGTATCAAATGCTGAACAATCGAACGCCGGAAAATCGAACCGTTAGGGTTAAAGAAAAAGAAGAAAGAAGAAGAAACAGAAATAATATCAGAATCTCACATTCGCAGGGGAACAATATATAATAGATAAATGAATAATCTTTAAACAAAAGAACTGAGTATTTCAACAACAAAACACGACATTAGACATTTATGACAACTTGTCTATATGAAAACTGAACTAGCAGCAATCCATAAGCAGCGGATACTACATAATATAAGTGATATATCTCGCCATCCAGCTTGTCTTCTGATCTCCACAGCATACTTTTCTAACTTCGCTCTAGAACAACTGATAACCTAACTCTAGGCTGCCCCTGTGGAAAATTATGGACACTCAGAGTTTAGAAAGGGAACAATAAACTCCAAGTCAGTCATGTGACAGGTGTGAGATCTTAAAAAAAGTTATTTGCACAAAAGAAAAAGGAAAAGAAATCCGTTATGCTTTTTGGAAAAAGAAACTAGCATAAGGCCTCTCGGCACACACAATGCAATCACACACTTGGGGGAGATTTCTCCTTATGATAGTCAAACATGCTTGATACACAAAATCTTTTTTAATATTATTATTAGTGTATAGTGTGGAAAATATTTCAAAAGTATAATATTAATCTTAGCCAGCATAGGTACCATTATATTATGCCTACTATAGCTACCACCTGAGGTGGTAGGTTATACAACTGCAATCGTAAAGGGCTCGTATTGTTTTGTTTGTATTTCCAACAAATGGTCAAGCCTAAGGAACTTCCTTTCCGAAAGGGTACGCCTCTGGAGGGATGCCCCAAGAACTTAACCAGCTCTCTGCCAACACAAGGCCGGGTTACCTCTGTAACTAGGTAACTAACTGTCACGAGTATGCTATCCCCCGGTCTAGACCGACCTTTATCGAGGCGCCTCACAACCAACAACCACATAAGTAAATAATCCGGGCTCCATACCAGAATACCACTTTTTATCCACACAAGTTAAATATCTGGGCTCCATACCATATACCACTTTTTATCCAGAAGGAAATGCACATATCCTGAGGGGCGCGATCCCCATAACCTTGCTGCATCTTTTCCTATTTCAACCATTTTCGGGGTGTGAGTTCGACGAAGTCTCGTCCACAAAGCTACGCTTTTCACAAAAGCGATGCTTCAATCAACAAATGATCAACACTTTGCATGCCACGTTACCAAATTGTGAATATATCACTAGTAACCATCAACTATATAACCTCTGAGCTCGTACGTCTCAGAGAAGGGTGTTAAGCTAAGAGAATAAATTCTACGCCACCAACATAAATGTATTTGATAGAAACCAGCTTTACATCTCGAAGTGTAACGTCCGACATATATCCATACAAGTCCATCCTAGGCCTGGATGGAATCGAAGGCACTTCCTCTAATTAAGGAAAGAAGCCTCTGCAAATCCAGATATACCCTAATCACGTCCGTACTCCCCATCACATAAGGTGATATAAATTTCTATTCTAGAGCAACTCGGTGCAGTGACATCCGACAGGTAATCCTTTCGTTTTCGAAAATACCCAGTCTTCAACACCATCTTCAAATGCAATCTCATTTCGTCGTATCATTATTCGGAATGGGTTTTAAGACTCAATGTCCTCTCCCGGCTAATCCAAGTAATGAGCGCTTATTTTAGAAATTAGTGGTTACATTTAGATTTCAAGTAAGTCATAGCGAATTTCTACTTTGATCTTTTAAACAAAAAATCCATCACCAAGATTCGATGTGGTTTTCAAATAATCGTTTGGAATCCGACCCCCGGTCGCATCGAAATTCAAATGCCATTTAAAGGCCAATATTGATAGTCGATTATTGGACTATCAAACCACATTCACAACAACCATGAAATT
Organism: Allium cepa; assembly: GCA_030765085.1. Classification (NCBI taxonomy): domain Eukaryota; kingdom Viridiplantae; phylum Streptophyta; class Magnoliopsida; order Asparagales; family Amaryllidaceae; genus Allium; species Allium cepa. Next base: position 599,092,626 of record CM060945.1, on the reverse strand, counting down.
TAAATAATTTCCCCAAATTATTTATTTCAAAATATCTTCGCAAGATATATTTTCACACTTCAACCCTTTGAAAACAAATTCAAATCACTTTCCTCACGCAGAATAAATTTTCAAATATTGTTTATTTCCACTGAAAAATTTGCCGAGTCCAAATACTTTGAATAATTTAAATCATTATCCAAAAATATATACTTGGAAACATTTAAAATAAAAACTATTTTTAAAACATTTATTTAAATAATAGTTATGAAATATTATACTAATATCTCATATAAAACTTAAGCCCAAACTAATTTTAAAAATAAAATTATTAAATAGAGTATAACTATTTAAATAATCATTTTCTAAATAAAATTCCAATTAAAATTTTAAAATAATCACTTCTATAATTAACTTAATAAATAATTACTTAAAGATTTAAAAACAATGTAAGAAAATAATTTCTCCAAAAACATTCTTATTAAAACCAACTTTAGAACTTTTAATTTATATTTGAAAGCTTTTTTTTGAGAACATACTCGGCTTTCCAGAGAAAATACAACCTCCATCCACAATAGTTCATTTAAATCAATTAATAAATCCTTCTTGATTTATTTTCAATTTACATCCTAAATTCGTAAATTTTCTTTCCATACTTTTAAAAATAAACGTATATTTTTTTAAAACAATTACCCCTTCCTTTATAAATTCCTTCTTGAATTTACATTTCCAAATATCTACTGATATATAATTTTCAAATCGATTTCCAAAATTTATTTTCATACACCGAATCAAATTCCAAATTGATTTCCAAATTGATTTCAAAACCCATTAATCCAATATTCACGCCTATATTTATAATTCAAATTCCATTTAAATCAGAAAAACCAATTTCATACTTGATTTCAAAATTCTCCATTTATTTCTCCCAAACCATTTAAAAATCAGAATTTTAAAATAAGTTCTTAAATATTAAACGATACTACTTAAAGTCTCAAAATCAATTTATTAAAAATCTTGTTCCCCCATATTTGGAATATATTCGATAGGATTTCAAAAATCAACCTTTACTCTTTTTAAATCCCTTCTTTTAAATTTGTCAATTTCTCTAAAATTAATTTACTTAAAATTCCCTACTTTAATTTTCTTCTTCCAAAAATCCAGTTCTATATTTCTGGTATTTTAAAATACCAAAAATATATTCGGCCAAATCATAGCCTTCAATAATTTCAATCACCAATATAATCAACTATAGATTACTAATAAATCATATCACAGTATATGAAATAAATTCAAATATTTGAGGAATCCAGTTGGATCCCTCCAACTTGTTTCCCTACATCCACAGATGACAGCGTAATATAAAATACCAATTCCACTTCGAGGAGGAATATCGCGGTATATGGGCTTATATCATCTCATCCACTATTATGCGGCGCATAGGGTGTCATCCGCTATATAATGTGGGAAATCAATCAGTCTAATATATATAATACCACCCAACAGATAAATTATCAAATTCATCCAAGCACATTCAGTAATCGAAATTTAACTATTTAAAGTAAACTAGATAATTTCAATTGAGTGAGAAGATCTCACCTTTGCTTTTGTTTTGCAATCCATCCAAATTAGCTTGCTTTCATCACGATTTTGACCTTGCATAAACATTGTAATATTTGAACTAATCGAACAATAAATTTCGATTTAATAAATTTAATTAATTAATAATTAAATTAAATAGTGAATGAATATATATATATATATATATATATATATATATATATATGTATGTATGTATTTCTGTTTCTTTTTCACTGGAAACTACATATATATATTTATAATATGAATTATAGATTTCAAAAATCTATCTCACATTATCTCCCAACATTTAAAATTTCTATTATTATTAATTTTTCCCCAAAGCTTATCTATATCTATATACATATAAATTACTCTGTTTTTTTTTTCTCTGTTTAGATTAAAAATATATGTGTGAATTTATTATAGATTTATATTTATATTTATTTTCTGACTGCACATGAATATATATAACAAAACAAAAACTGTAACGACCATGATTTTATTACCATCGTAATAAATATTTTAAAAATCTGTAACGACCGTGATTTTTGAATTACTGTCGTAATAAGTATTTTAAATAGAATTTTTTTAAATTAAAATTTGAAGAAAAATGTAAATGCAATATGATTGACAAATCAGTTGAGAAGATAAGTGTTAGTTAGCTGCAAATTCATTTGAAACAAATAACAGGTTGTGTTATTTATCTTTGCCCTTCACGTGCATATGAGAAGTGGTCCATTTCAAAGCAAAGTGGAACATGTTTTGTTGTGCTGTCGCTTTCCTTTTATAAAGCAAGATTAAACACTTGCTTTCATCTATTTCTAAGGCTTGTACAGTTTATCAGCCACCATCATTTTTATGCAAAGCTTGTCCTTTCTTCTTAAGTGCATGTCTCAATAAATGCATGTGTACTAAAAGAGTGGCCAGCACATTATTTCTTTGACTAATACACCAATTTGTAAAGAAAAGTAGCTGCCTCACAATATTTGTTCATTCTTTTTCCAGTGGCTTCGATTCTTTCGTTCCATTTAGTTCAGTTGCTCTGCAAATACATTAATGGCAGCTCAATAATTTCTTGCTTTCTTTGGATCCTAATGGCTAACCGGGTTTGAAAAAAAATTAAAGGTGAGTTTTAAACTCACATTCCTAATTTAAGTACATCGCTGTCTGTGTTTATTTCTGGAAAAATTTTCTAGCGCAATATTTATAGTTCATCCGCATGCAATTAGTGCATGTAGAAAAACCGAGTTCCAGGCAATTATTTTTGTTCGCATGTAAGTGCGTGCGTAAGTGCCTGCGTCTCTTTTATAATTGCATTTTATTTGTGAATATGATAGCATGGGTGGGTGAAATATGAACAGATCACCACTTTGGTGTAGCACCAAAACTCATTTTTGCATTTGCGTGAATAAGCAAGGCCAGATCACCACTTTTGCATATTTTAATTATTTTGTCTGTGCAAATTTATAAACCCTGTCATTTTAAAATTTTTACGTGCAAATCCAAAACCTTGTTATATTTCATGCACGAGTATAAATCGCTTCCTTTTCTTAATGGTTTCATGCGTGCTATTAAAATGAACCAGGTCACTAGTATAAATAACTAGAATAAAACATTTTTTTAAAACATGTCGAACGAATATTAACATTTGCATGCACAGGTCACTAATATGAACGTTTGTACAGATCATATTGCATGCAAAGGTCTGGTGACATTTTTAAAACATTTGGTTGCGTGCATGTAGCTTGAGTTCAAAGTCATTTATTTTCATTCCCACGTGTATATGAATATAGTAGTTGTGTATTTCATTCTGATGTTTGTAGCTTGCCCAAGTACAACATAGTTTATATATTAAATCATACGTGTATTGTAGTAATATGCGTGCAAGTCTTTTTTGTAGTACATGCGTGAGTAATACTTGTTGCAATTCGCCCAAAATATATCCAGACCACCCTCTGTTTTCAAAATATACACGTGAATGCATGTGTGTTTCTATACATGAAACAACCCAGGTCCATAAGTATGTCTTCTCGTGTGCATGTGCCATGTAGAATAGTAGGGTATTCTATAATATGTGTAAGGCATTGTTTGAGTCAAAAACTTTATCAACATCACCTTTGCCATCTTGCAAAGTATAAAAATTCTATGCAAAAGTATGAGTCCAGATGTGCTGAAGGTGATACATGCATATACGAAAATATTAACAATGTTTTAAAACTTTTCTTTGAAAAGTATGTGGTCCATGTTGCTTTTAATTATTCATATGTGCACACTTATTTATGTAGTGCTAGGCTAGTTTCTTTTTATCACATTTGATGCATATCCAGGCTAGTATACAAAAGTAATGCACCGACTACCAATTTCAAAGTGTACGTGCATGTCGAATTGCACGAAAGTGTTTTAAATACCAGTGTTTAATTTACGTTGGACCAGTGTTTGGTTTCAAAGCGTATTTTGTGCCGTTATTTTTATAACGGAAATTTACACCGGTATTATTTTTTTGAAGCGTGTGGTTTTGATGATATTTTTGACGAATAAAAATTACTGTTGTTTTGACTTTAGTAACCGTCAATTTTAAAGTGCATTTTTAAGCGGTTATCCCGCAACGCTGATTTGATATCCATTTTTACGGTGTTTTGTGAAGCGCAATTTTCTCGTCGAAATTGCTACAGATATTGCTGTTTTAATCACGTGTTTTCAAATCATTTTAAAAATAAAATTGTTTCCAAAATTTTTACACTTTGCGATTTCAAAAGAATGAGGAAGCGATTTAAACGCTTCAGCAAAATTAAGGACTATAAACCCTTACTTTTTCTGATTCGCTTAATTCCGGTCTTGTCCGTTTGAGAACGTAAAATATTATTTATATAAAATACACAATTTTACACTTTCAAGGAAACGATGAAGAGAATTAAACGATTTAGGAAATTGCGGAGTATGGTACCACACTTTTACTATTTCAGTTAATTCCGGACTCGTTAATTGAAACATTCGCTGTTTGATGATTTTGTTGGGCTTTCGAGCCACTCTGCTGGACCTTTGGGTCATTTGTTGGACCTTCGGGACATCTGATGGACCTTCGAATTAATTACCAGTACTAGACCTTCGGGTCACTCTACGGACCTTCATGTCATCTGATGGGCGTCAAAAATTATAGTACTTGGTAGGCTTCGGCCATCTGAGATGCACGTGCGGCGTAGCTAAAACTCGCCATCTACTGGGATCGATCCACTTTTATGTTGATTTTCTAGGTATCTTATTTTGGTTTCTAGATTTTGTGACTACTGATTTGTCTAGTTATCTTAATTGATTTCTAGATTTTTGCGTACTGCTGCTTTGAATTCAATTGTGAATTTGGAAGTTGATTTTGATGATTTTTAATGCGATTTCTTCCTTTAAACTATGCTGATTACTATGTTGTATAGTCTCATCCGAGACTATAATTTTATGTGTAGTCTCATCTGTGATTATAACTTTGTGTTCTTATCCGAGATCATAAAATTTGCGTATTACAGTTTTGAATTCAACTGGGAATTTAAAAGCTGATTTTGATGGAGTTTAAATTGAGATTTCTTCATTTAAACTATGGTGATTATTTATGTTGAATAGTCTCATTCGAGATTATTGATTTTGATGGAGTTTAAATTGAGACTTCTTTATTTGAACTATGTTGATTATCTATGTTGTATAATCTCATTCGAGATTATAATCGAATTGCTTAAGTTTTATTCATCATACACTTATTTCTGAAGTTTAAATTAGACTGATCCGTTTATTATTTTCTTTTAAATAATACTCGGGTCAGAACGAGTTATTTTAGGATAATCGCTATCTCTGATTCAGCTGCTGCTTCAGCTTTTAGGATTTCACTTCATCTTTTGCCTAGTCTTCGAGGAGTACTTTTGGCTTTTTGACTCTCACCTTATGCATGTATTGATGGACATGTATATGTACATTGGGTTATTGTGAACTATCGATTGTTGTAGCATGTATTCCAGACTTGTTTTCCGCTATATATCTGATATTTCTGTTCTGATGTGATTATACTATCAGTGTTGTTGTTATTATGAGTTGTTCTGGATTTTCTTTAGCCACCGTAGTTTTGTTTTAGATTTGGATTGAATTTATATCTTTGGGAGTAAGTTATACAACTCCTATCGATGTAATCAATGCTCAACTAAGGCATAACGTACCGATGGTCGCTTCTAACAAGCCTTATTCTTCGCAATAGCTGACGTTATTCCTTATAATAACCTTTGTTATTGTGAGTATAGAGGTGGAGTGTCAAAAAACGCAATTACCTCATGGCCACGACGAACCCCAAATCCTCCCTCGCTCACGCAAACTCGCGCTCCATCCTCCAACGACCTTCCTTGCACATGGCTACAAAACGTCATCGCCATCGCCCTCCACGAATCCAAGCCCTCCTTCCCCATGACTGACCACGATGCCGCTCGCATACTCCACATCGCGATGCCTTCGCTTCCAGACCACTGCTCCGCCTCGCAGATCTTCCCAAATCGCGAGCCTCAATAAATCACGACCTCGCCTTGAATGATTTGAAACATGCAGCCACCCTAGTCTCGAGAATCCTCAGATTTGCACTCGCCTCTATTTGATTCGAACAGAAATTATCGAGGAAGGTAGACGGCAATGATTTATCGAATTCAATTTGAATTCGATTCTGCCATTTTCTATATGATGGATTCGATCGATATTTCTTTGTTTCGCTCATTTAAATTTAGTTGTGGAGAAAAAAAACGAAGATATAGTTTTCGTTGGTTTCCTTTTATTTTTTTCTGTTTACGTTAATATATTATAAATAAAATACACGTGTCCCTAGATGTAGACACGTGCTTCAAGTGCTGAAACGTGTTTAAATTTGTAAATTGTATAAGAATATAAATATATATACATTTAATTTAAATTTAAATTTAAATTCAAATCGTCATAATCACGCAACTCACAATCTCGATCTCCAATCGAGGTGTGCCGCTAGGCCTTTACAATGTTAAACCCCTATTCTGAAGGCAATGGAAAAGGTTGCGAGTCCAAACTCGATCGTATAGAGAAGATAGCTTTTTGAACCCAGTTATTAAATTAATTTTTGATTTAAATTTCAGCGCCTTAATCTATCGTACGATCTCACGACAACCTCGAACGCTACAAAAATTGTAATCCAATAATAATACACTATTACGGATCCAATGAAACTGGTTTCATCGAAACCCGAGACCGTGTCTTGGAAGGCTATTTTTAAACATCGATTTAAACGATATAATTTCAAAACTAATCAAAGCATTTTCAAATTCAATTGTGAAGCTTCCATTATTTTTGGTATTATCAATATAAATTTTTCAAGCCTTTGAAATATTTTTAATCAGCATAGAAATCAAGATTCAAAAATTTACCCAATTTTTTTCAATAATTAAATTCAATAAGTTAATTACCAAATTCATAGTGATGTTTCAAATTCAAGTTAAACTAACTTTCAAATATTTAAAATCAATTAAATATTCCAATTTTAAATGTTCAAAATTTTCGGGTCGTCACATTCTTCCACCCTTAAAAGAATTTCGTCCCGAAATTACTAGTTAAGGAGAGTGATCCTTAATCCGTTTACTATTTTTCTAGAAACCAATAGTTTAATTTACTTGTCAAAACAAATTTTTTATTATCGACCCATTATCACTTCAACTTACTTTCCAAAATCTCTTCCACAGTTTCCCAACAGTATTATTTTCTCAACAACCTAAATTTAAATTCAAATTTTAAATTACCCAAATTTCTCAAAATTTTTCTAACTCCCTAAATTTTCAAAAAATTTCGCCAGCGTCTCCTTTGTGCGGCTAGCTCGGTACGACTACAAAATGTCACTACGGACCCCCAAATTTTAAAAGAAAACAAAAAGCCAAATGGCTAGACCAGAAAATCATCAAGTTTCATATAGAAATTTAAATACATATCTTATTGTCGAGCAATTTCATTTATCTTCTGAAATCAAAAATCCCAATTTCCTTTTGCTTTTAACACATCTGTATATCCTACTAGCAATAATGTCCAATTTCAACATTCAAAATTATTTTATATATTTCTTTTCAAAAGTTTCAACATCTATTTCATTCAACCCCGTACGATGCACTTATATCATATGTACGCAATACCAAATTCGACCACTTACTCGATTCACTTTCGAACTAGTATCGTCCATCAGACTTCCTAGTGCGGACTCAGTTTTGGTTTCTTGATCAGAAACCGTCATTCTCCTTGCATAGCCGTAAACTATGATAGATAATTTTCAGAAGCAACCAAAAATCCATATCCAGGGTTCGCCGTCGAAAATCGAGTGAAAAATCCCAATTTGGATCAATATAATTATCTCGAAATTCTATGATCGAATTCTGGATCGAATCGCTATGCGAATATAGTAATATACGTACTTCCTACGTATTTATTCCAACTGATTATTAGCTATATCAATTCCCTTTTCTTTTATTCAGATTTGGATTCCAACTCCATATAAATTCAATTTTCCTTTAAACTTTGAATATTGAAAATTTTATCAACTGTCCTACATTCATAACTGATTTATATCATTGCTTAAATTAGTTCCATCCACTAGTTAGTTTTTAATCAATTCAATTCCAATTTATTCATTTAATTAATTAGTTTACTTACTAGTTTTGATTTCAATACTTTGTTTTAATTAGTCCGCTTGACTAATTTCCATTTACTTGCAAATTCAAAATGAATTTCAACATTCAGTTTCAATTTTATTTACTTGCAATTGTAAATTCATTTATTTGTTCACAAATTTATTTTCCACCTTAATAAATTTTATTCCGATCCATTTGGTCTACTAGACTTACTTCTCAAATTTAATCTTATTCAAATTAATCCAAGTTAAATTAAGTATCAATTCGAATTTCTCTTAGTTTTCAAACTTATTTTATATTTCACACTTATTTTAATTTAACTTTTCTTCAAGTTAGATTTTATTTTAACAATTTCAAATTTTGTAAGTTACTAAAGTCAATTATATTCCATAAATATTTTAAATAGGGTTCCAGAGTCTTTCCATCATTCCAAAATCATTTTTTGAAACCAATTCAAATTATCTTTTTGAATTTCCAAAACCAAACCCATTTTTGCAAACAACTCCCATTTAAAACAATTTTGGCAGCAATTCCTCTCCTAGAACTCGAAAATTAGCATCGATGATGCTGCAGTCATCACCAAAGTTATTTTCCAGCGACCGAAAAGAGTTTAGTGCTTTTATCCCTTCAAAAATACTTTCCAGATATTTTTAAATCCAAATTCCACCAGATTTCAATTCCAATTTAAAAATATTTCCCAAATAATTTCACCATTATTTTTCCAAAACTTTTGAAAACCATTTTCAAACTCAAAAGAGATTTAAATTTCCCAAATTTCAAACCCCAAATCCTTTCAAAAACATTTTCAAATATTTCTCTAGAATTCTATTTCAAATTATAAATCACCATTACAATTTACATTTACAAATCCCATTTGTAGATGAATTTATTTCTTAATCTTTGGTTATGATTTCAATTTTTATTCAACTTTCACTTAACAATGATAATAATTAATATTATCACTTCCTAACAACCAAGCAGCCATAAGCTATAATAATTTATGGAAAATTATTTCTTTTATATACAAAAATAGTTTGGGTAAAATTATTTCATTTACCCTATTTTAAAACAATACCGTGTTGGGTTATCTGGTTTAAGATTTAGAAACCCCTATCGATACAATTGGCCAGATTGCACCGACCAGAATCTATAAATAATCAACCGATAAGCCAACACAATACAAAACAATTTTTATATTCACTAACAAATACATGCTCATATCTATTAATACACTCAAACTCATTCTAGAGTACTACTGACTTTATCCCTAATGAGTAATCTCCACCAGAGCCGAGGTTCTCGCTTAATCAATTGCTCTGATACCAAATTGTAACGACCCGATTTTATGACGCCCGAAAGTCGACATCCATACGTCCACTGTGTCAAATGCCAAACAATCGAATGTCGAAAAACCGAACCATTAGGGTTAAAGAAGAAGAAGATAGAAAAAGAAACAGAAACAATATCAGAATCTCACATTCGCAGCGGAACAATATATAATAGATAAATGAATAATCTTTAAACAAAAGAACTATATCAGTTTATACATTACAATATCAGAGTATTTCAACAACAAAACATGACACTAGACATTTATGACGACTTGTACATATGAAAACAGAACTTGCAGCGAACCATACGCAGCGGATACTACATAATATAAGTGATACGTCTCGCCATCCAGCTTATTTCCTTATCTCCACAGCATACTTTTCTGACTTCGCTCCAGAACAACTGATAACCTGACTCTAGGCTGCCCGTGTGGAAAATTATGGGAACCCAGAGTTTAGAAAGGAAACAATTAACTCCAGGTTAGTCATGGGACTGGTGTGAGACCTTACAAACTATTATTTGGACAAAAGAAAAGGAAAAGAAATCCATTATGCTTTTTGAAAAATGAAACTACCATAAGGCCTCTCGACACACACACAATGCAATCACACACTTGTGGGAGATTTCTCCTTATGATAGTCAAACATGCTTGATACGCCAGATCTTTTTTAATATTATTATTAGTGCATAACGTGGAAAGCATTTCGAAAGTATAACATTAATCTTAGCCGGCATATGTACCATTATATTATGTCTACTATAGCGACCACCTGAGGTGGCAGTTTATAAAACTGCAATCGTAAAGGGCTCATATTATTTTGTTTGGATTTCCAACAAATGATCAAGGCTAAGGAACTTCCTTTCCAAAAAGGTACGCCTTTAGAGGGATGCCCCAAGAACTTAACCAGCTCTCGGCCAAAACAAGGCCCACCTCTGTAACTAGGTAAGTAACCGTCACGAGTATGCCATCCCCTGGTCTAGATTGACCTTTACTGAACTCACAACCAACAACCGCATAAGTATATAATCTGGGCTCCACACCAGAATACCATTTTTTATCCACACAATCTAAACATTTAGGCTCCGTACCAGATACCACTTTTTATCCATAAGGAAATGCACATACCCTGAGGGGTGCGATCCCCAAACCTTGCTTCATCTTTTCCTATTTCGACAATTTCCATGTGTGAGGTTCGACGAATCTCATCCACAAAGCTACACTTTTCAAAAAATCCATGCTTCGATCAACAAATGATCAACACTTAGCATGCCACATTACCAAATTAGGAATATATCACTAGTAACCATCAACTACATGACTTCTGAGCTCTTACGTCTCAAAGAAGGGTATTAAGCTAAGAAAATAAATTCTCCGCCACCAACAGAAATGTATTTGACAGAAACCAGCTTTACATCTTAAAGTGTAACGTCAGACATGCATCCATACAAGTCCATCCTGTGTCTTAATGGAACCGAAGGAACTTCCTCCAATTAAGGAAAGAACCCCTTGCAAATTCGGATATTCCCTAATCATGTCCGGACTCCCCTCACATAGGGTGATATAAATCTCTATACCAGAGCAACTCGGTGTAGAGAAATTTGACAGGTTATCCTTTCGTTTTCGAAAATACCCGATCTTCAACACCATCCTCAAATGTAATCCCATTTCGTTGTATCATTATTTGGAATGAGTTTTGTGACTCAATGTCCTCTCCTGGCTAATCCGAATAATGAGCGCTTATTTCAAAAATAAGTGGTTGCATTCAGGTTTCAAGTAAGTCACAAGAAATTTCTACTTTGATCTTTTAACAAAAGATCCATCACTAAGATTCGATGTGGTTTTCAGATAATCGTTTGAAATCCGACCCCCGGTCGCATCGAAAATCAAATGTCGTTTAAAGGCCAATATTGATAGTCGGTTATTTAACTATCAAACAATATTCACAACAACAATTAAGTTTAAACAATTTCCCCAAATTATTTATTTCAAAATATCTTCACAAGATTTATTTTCACACTTTAACCCTTTGAAAAATTATTTCAAATCACTTTCCTCACGCGGAATAAATTTTCAAATATTGTTTATTTCCACTGAAAAATTTGCCGAGTCCAAATACTTTAAAATAATTTCAATCATTTATCCAAAAATATATACTTGGAAACATTTAAAATAAAAACTATTTTTAAAACATTTATTTAATTATTAGTTATGAAATATTATACTAATATCTCATATAAAACATAAGCCCAAACTAATTTTAAAAATAAAATTATTAAATAAATTATAACTATTTAAATAATAATTTTCTAAATCAAATACCAATAAAATTTTAAAATAATCACTTCTATAATTTACTTAATAAATATTTACTTTAAAGATTTAAAAAAAATTTAAGAAAATAATTTCTCCAAAAACATTCTTATTAAAACCAACTTTATAGCTTTTAATTTATATTTGAAAGCTTTTTTTTAAAACATACTCGGCTTATAAATCCTTCTTGACTTATTTTCAATTTACATCCCATATTCGTAAATTTTCTTTCCACACTTTTAAAAATAAACCAATATATATTTTTAAAACAAATTACCCCTTCCTTTATAAATTCCATCGCGAATTTAAATTTTCGAATATCCACTGATTTACAATTTTCAAATTGATTTCTAAAATTTACTTTCAAACACCGAATCAAATTCCAAATTGATTTTCATAATTTACTTTCAAACACCGAATCAAATTCCTAATTGATTTCCAAATTTATTTCAAAACCCATTAATCCAATATTCACACCTATATTTATGATTTAAATTCCATTTAAATCAGAAAAACTAATTCCATACTTGATTTCAAAATTCTCCTTTTATTTCTCCCAAACCATTTAAAAATCCGAATTTTAAAAATAAATTCTTAAATATTTAAACGATACTACTTATATTCTCAAAATCTATTTATTAAAAATCTTTTTCCCTCATATTTGGACTTTATTTGATATGATTTCAAAAATCAACCTTTACCCTTCTCAATTTTTTTCTTCCAAAAATCCAATTTTATATTTCTAGTATTTTATAATACCAAAAATATATTCGGCCAAACCATAACCTTCAATAATTTCAATCACTAATATAATCAACCACAGATTATTAATAATCATATCACAGTAATGAAATAAACTCAAACGTCTAAGGAATTTAGTTGGATCCCTCCAACCTATTTCCCTGCATCGCAGATGTTAGCACAATATAAAATACCAATTCCAATTCGAGGTGGAATATCGCGGTATATGGGGTTATATCATCTTATCCGCTATTATGCGGCGCATAAGGTCTTATCCGCTTTATAGTGCGGGAAATCAATCACTCCAATATATACATACATACATACATACATACATACACACACACACACACACACACACACACATATATATATATATATATATATAATATCACCCAAAATATAAATTATCAAATTCATCCAAGTACATTCAGTAATCTAAATTTAACTATTTAAATTAAACTAGATAATTTCAATTGAGTGAGAAGATCTCACCTTAGCTTTTCTTTTGCAATCCATCCAAATTAGCTTGCTTTATTCACGATTTTGACCCTGTATAAACATTGTATGATTTTTATTAATATTTGAACTAATCGAACAATAAATTTTCATTTAACAAATTTAATTAATTAATAATTAATATAACTAGTGATTGGAAATATATATATTTCTATTTCTTTTTCACTTGAAACTACATATATATATTTATAATATGAATTATAGATTTCAAAAATCTATCTCCATATAATCTCCCATCATTTAAAATTTCTATTATTATTAATTTTTTTTCCAAAGCTTATCATATCTATATACATATAAATTTCTTCGTTTTTTCTCTGTTTAGATTAAAAAATTTTGTGTGAATTTATTATAGATTTATATTTATATTTATTTTCTTACTGCACATGAATATATATATATATATATGTGTGTGTATATATATATATATATATATATATATATATATATATAACAAAAACGCAATTACCTCACTGCCACGATGAACCCCAAATCCTCCCTCGCGCACGCAAACTGTAACGACCCGACTTTTCGACTTCCGATAATCGACATTAATATGTCCACTGTATCAATGCCGCACAATTGAATGCTGGAAAAATCGAACCGTTAGGGTTTAAGAAGAAGAAGATAGAAGAAGAATAGAAATAATAACAGAATCTCACATTTCGTAGCAGAACAAAATATAATAGATAAAGAATAATTTTTAAAACAAAAACACTATATCAGTTTATACATCACATTATTAGAGTTTACAACAACAAACAACGGAAAAGAAATATTATATATATTAGTGATATGCCTCGCCATCCAGCTACTACTCCCGATCTCCACAACAACTTCTTGACTTCGCTCCAGAATAATTGACAACCTGGCTCTAGGCTGCCCGTGTGGAAAATTATGGGCACCCAGAGTTTAGAAAGGGAACAATAAACTACAGGTCAGTCGTGGGACTGGTATGAGATCTTAAATACAGTTATTTTTCATAAAGAAATAAAAGCGATCCGCTATGCTTTTGGAAAATGATACTACAATAAGGCCTCCCGGCACACACACAATGCAATCGCAAACTTGGAGGAGATTTCTCCTTATGATAGTCAAAAATGCTTACTATGCAAAATCCTTTTTGATATTATTATTAGTGCATAGTGGAAAACATTTCGAAAGTATGATATTAATCTTAACCAGCATAGGTACCATTATATTATGCAAGCTATAGCTACCACCTGAGGTGGCAGGTTATACATTGCAATTGTAAAGGGCTCGTATTGTTTGATTGGATTTTCAACAAATGGTCAGACTAAGGAACTTCCTATGCCACATGGGTATGCCTATGGAGGGACACCCCGAGAACCTAACCGGATCTCTGCCAACACAAGGCCGGGTTACCTCTGTAACTAGGTAACTATTACACGAGGATGTCATCCCCCGATCGTTTGCGACCTTTATCCGAGGATCCTCAACCACAAAGGAACAACCACAAAGTATAATAAATTTGCAGCAACAACATAGGTAAAATATCTAGGCTCCATACCATGCTACTACCCTTTTCCAGAAGGAAATGACATACCCTAAGGGGCGCTACCACCAAATAACCTTGCCGCATCCTTCCTGTTTCGACCATTTCCGGGCTGTGAGATCCGACGAAGTCTCGTCCCCAAATCTACACTTTTCACAAAGTCATGCTTTGATCAACAAATGATCAGCAACACTTCGTATTCCATGTTACCAATCTGGGAATATATCACTAGTAACCATCAACTACATTACCTCTGAGCTCGTACGTCGTAGAGAAGGGTGTTAAGCTAAGAGAATAAATTCTTCGCTGTGACTCCCCACCTCTATACCCACTCTAGCCAAGGACACTACGGTGTAATTCCATCAACTAGCGCAGAGAATAAGGCTGTTGAGGAGCGACCATCCGCGTAATTTCTTTGTGCAAGCACCGATATGTCAGATAGCACAACATTTGGTTTAAGGAGGAAATCCGACATACCGATACAAACTCAAAGCTACTACACAGTGGCTATATATATTCTTCGTAAACAAATATAGAAATAAACATAACAAAAATCAGTCACAAACATCCATATCACAAAGGCAGAAATAGATATGAATATATAACACATGAAAGTGTACATCAGAGTAGCGGTCAAACAAGATCGACAATGTCACAAAAGAATAGCTACAAGTGCTAGACAAAAGAATATGGATACATCAATGAGTCTATATCTCAAATGTATACAACAAAACTACTAATCTATGTAGTTAGCCAAAAGTCCGGGTGATAATCCCAAATGTGAAGTCAAGCAGAAGCACCTGCAACATCTCGGTCGGACCCGAGTATTATTAAATAAGAAAATAATAAACAAATCAGTCTAGCTATAAATATCAGATAAAATGATATAGAATAAGAGATATGACATAAACATATGATAACTATAAATTCATACTGTGATAAGTATGCAATTGAAAATCAACTAGGGATTAATCAATATCACAAGAATCTTCTCAAAGATCAAAAGGAATGTCATACTCTTTATTTATATTCACCAAACCATAAATATGGACAATAATATCAATGCCAATTACAAAAGTTAATGACACACAAATTCACCAATGCACAATATTGATAAAACATATCAATGCAAATCACAAAAATTGGTGAAAACCAAATTCCAGAAATCATCAATGGAAATCCAGAAATCACAAAAAGGTGGAGTCCAATCACAAAACGGGAGCATGAAAACTCACCAACACGTGTATCACAAAATGGAACGCTATTCCATGGTTGCTAATCAATAATTTTGAGCCGAAGCTCCACAAAACGGTCCAAAGACCATGGGTCGCTACCCCACCAAATTGAGCAGAAGCTCCACAGAAACGGGGTTTAGTCTCCCTCGTAGACAAAGTGGCATCGCACATTTGCTAGTCTAAATCACAAAAATGATCATCAACGATCATCAAGAAGCGTCAATTACAGTAAGCTAGTAAATATATAAGCTTAGCTTCATGTCCCATAACAACTAGCTTAACTTAAATTGTAAGTTTCCACTGGAAAATTGTCACAAGAGATTCAATCGAACAAGTCCAAGAATTAACCGGCGAAGTAAATGCAAGCGTTTCATACCATTTGATTTACTAAGCCGTTTAATTAGATTTCTCGTACGAGTGAAATAAAGTGACAAATCACAAAAATGATTGTAGAAACAATATATCACAAAATTTCACATTCGAAGACGTGAATGACATCCAAAGAATTCGATTACAAATCCATCAAAGCGGAAATACCCTTGCGACTTAACAGCCACGACTTACGACTTAACATAAGTCAACACAAGAAATTAGCAGCTCAACGCATGCGACTCCACGACATACGACCTAAGAGATCAGCGACTTAAGAAATAGCATGCGGCCTAACAGAGCAACACAACATGGCGCGACTTATGGCATGGCGCGACCTAACATGGCACGACCTAAGTTGGTTGCGACCTAAGGCAGGCCGACCTAGCTGCAAGGCGAGATGAGTAAAGCGAACGACCTATGTGGTCAGCCAACTAAGGAGCTAGCGGCATAATAGGTCGAACGACCTAAGTGATGCAATGACCTAAGAGAAGAGTAGACCGAGCGACTTAAGGGTTGGAATGACCTAAAAGGCCCAGCGACCTAAGGTATAGCGCGACCTAAGGCACAGGGACAAGCCGAGCGACCTAAAGAGACCAATGGCGCGATCTAAGTGACGCGACCTAGCCGAGCGACTTAAGAAATACGGTTTAACATATGGCCGAGCGACCTAGGGCGAAACGACCTAAGGGGTAAAGAAGGCCGAGCAACCTAACGACCTAAGGGGTAAAGAAGGCCGAGCGACCTAACGACCTAAGGGTTGCGACCTATGGCAGGCCGTCCTAACTGTAGGCCGAGAATCATACATGTGCTGGTCGAGCGACCTAGGGGTTTGAAGTGAAAAACTCTCTCAATTTGCAACCGATCGAGCACGAACGCTAGGGGATTACGCCCATCGGCTACCCGGTGGTATTGGCTCCTCGATGCATGACCAAAAACGTGTTCAATCATCAAAGTTAGGATTTTTAAAGACTTGAACCCAAAACACTAAATTTGGGATTTTCACTAATTCCATCCAAACCAAGAGCAAATGCATATGAAAGAGTGTTAGGAATTCATACCCAATAATTAATGATAGTTATAGACAAAGATGTGTGATAAAAATCTCACCTTTACACAAAATCAATGAAGAAGAAGCTTGAAAGCAAAGGAAGAATCAATGGCTTCTCTTTGAATTTGGAGTTAGATGTTTGATTTGCAAATGAACAAGGGCTTGGAGTTTTAATTTCTCATTCCTTCCTCCATTTTTGATGAAGCTTGAGTGTTAGGAAATGAAAGTGAAGTTAGGAAGGGAAGGGGGTTGAGCTAGTGTTAATATTTTAGGCTAATGGGCTAAACCAAACCCAAATCCCAAAGTGAAAAAGTGGCAAAATTCCACTAACTCCAAACATATCAAAGTTTATACTCAAAAGGATCGCAAATGGTGTTTTGGACCCAATAGAAGTGGTTCCGAGTCCTAATTCGACCGTATGCAAAAAGTAACTTTTCGGACTAAAATCCAACTAACGATAAAATATTAAAATAAAATATTTGAATATTCAATCGTAAAATATGTGGGTTGTTACAGACTCCCCTCCTTAAAGAAATTGCGTCCTTGCAATGTTTAAGAAGAAAATATAAGGTAACAACCATGAAAGCATATCAACAGAGAAGAAATTTGAAATAAGGAATTCACCTCAAAGAGCACGGGAAAGTAAGTCTGGATGCGTTCACTCGATGAACTCCCTAAATTCCCAAGAGCAATCCTTAGGATTTGAGGACCATTGAACTGTAACAAGCGGAACATCTTTATTTCGAAGGCGTTTGACCTCCGAAGCAATAATACGAATCGGATGTTGCTCTTAAGTTAAATTAGGCGAAACTTCAATTCCTTGCACAACATTGGGCTCAAGAATAGAATCGGAATCTCGAAGGTATTTCCGTAATTGAGAAACGCGAAACACGTCATGAATAGCAAAAAACTAAGCCGATAATAAAAGGCGATAAGCCACGGAACCAATACGTTCGGTGATGGGAAATGGACCAATATATCGAGGTGCTAACTTTCCCGATCGACTGAAACGTACAACACCCTTCATAGGTGAAACTCGAATAAACACAAGATCTCCCATAGAAAATTCTAATTTCCTTCTCTGGTTATTGGCATAGGATCTTTTCCTACTCTGGGCTTCTTTCATCCTATGACGAATAAGGTCAATCTTCTCTGTGGAATCACGGATAAAATCTGGACCTAAAACCAGCTTCTCACCGGCCTCAAGCCAACAAGAAGGAGATCGGCATGGCCTTCCATAGAGTGCCTTAAAAGGTGCCATACCAATATAGATTGGAAGCTATTATTATAGGAAAATTCAACAAGAGAAATATGATCTTCCCAACTTCCACCAAAATCAAGAACACATGCACGAAGAAGATTTTCAAGAGTTTGATTCACACGCTCAGTTTGTCCATCGGATTGGGATGATAAGCGGTGCTAAAATTAAGCTTCGTTCCCAAAGCCTTTTGAAGACTCTTTCAAAATCCACTAGTAAATAATGGATCACGATCACTAACAATAGAAGAAGGAACTCCATGCAATTTTACAATTTCTTTAATAAAGAGTTTGGCCAAGAGAGGAACGGTTTGATTGGACCGAACGGGAATAAAATGGGCGGATTTAGTAAGTCTATCGACCATCACCCATAAGCTATCATGACCCGAACGAGAACGGGAAGGCCATCTATAGAATCCATGGAGATTTGGTCCCACTTCCAAATTGGAATTTCTAAAGGTTGCAATAACCCACCAGGCCTTTGATGTTCGGCCTGAATGAGTTGGCAAGTCATGCAACACTTAACAAAGTTAGAAATATCAGATTTCATTCCCTCCCAATAATAAAGTTGCTTCATGTCCGCGTACATGTTACTACTACCGGGATGAATGGTAAATTTAGAACGATGAGAATCTTCTAAAATGTCTTTACGAAGATTACTAATATTTGGCGTCTACCAAATTTTCGAATACCGCCACGAGAATCCATATCAAAGTCTTTTAAACCCTCAATATCAATTTTATCCCCAAAATTTTGGCCAAGAAGAGCCAATTCGGGATCTAGCTTTTGAGCTTCAAGAATGCAGTCTAAAAGAGAAGGATGAGCCTCAAGGTTACATAAATCAAGAGATGAACACAAACTGGATACATGATCTTGAATCTCACAAGCGGATAGAACTCCGCGATCGTTCCATTCGGATATCATCATAGAAACAACCGCTTGTTGCTTACGACTAAGTGCATCCGCAATACGATTTCCCTTTCCGGGAGTATAAAGAATATCAAGATCATAAGCTGTAAGAAATTCGAGCCAACGTTGTTGACGCAAATTAAGTTCCTTTTGAGAAAAGAGATACTTCAAAGATTTATGATCGGTGTAAAGAACAAATTTTTCTCCCAAAAGATAATGACGCCAAATACGAAGGGCGAAAACAATAGCAGCGAGTTCTAAATCATGAGTGGCATATCTAGTCTCGGCAGGCTTTAATTGCCTAGAAGCACAAACAATAACACGTTCACTTTGCATAAGAACGGCACCCAAACCAACGCGACTAGCATCAGTATAAACAATGAAATCTTGGTTTCCCTCGGGAATCACAAGAATAGGAGCATCGGAAAGGAGTTCTTTTAATTTCTGAAAAGAAGCTTCACATTTGTCCGACCAAATGTATTTAACTCCCTTCTTTGTCAAGCTAGTAAGAGGCACAGAAATTTTGGAAAAGTCCTTTATGAAACGGCGGTAATAACCTGCCAATCCAAGAAAACTATGAATTCCGTCACACTCCCAAGTCTCTTCCAATTTTGAATCGCTTCAATCTTTGAAGGATCCACGGAAATTCCGAATTCGGAAATAATGTGACCGAGAAACTTCACACGAGATTGGCAAAAGTGGTATTTAGAAAATTTTGCTTTCAATTGGTTGCTCCTAAGAGTTTCCAATACAATCCGAAGATGTTTTTCATGCTCCTCCTCGGTTTTAGAATACACAAGAATATCATCAATAAAGATGAGAACAAACCGATCGAGGAAGTCTTTGAAAACTCGATTCATAAGGTCAACGAAATAAGCCGGAGCATTCGTTAAACCAAATGGTATAACAAGACATTCATAAGATCCATAACGAGTACGGAACGATGTCAAATGAATACTATACTCTGCAATACGAAGCTGATGAAAACTGTTAGCTAAGTCTAATTGTGAAAAGACTCTAGCACCACTAAGTTGATCGAATAGATCATCAATCCGAGGTAAAGGATATTTATTTTTGATAGTAAGATCATTAAGCTTGCGATAGTCAACGCAAAGCCTAAGTGTACCATCGGAATTCATCACAAAAATAGCCGAAGCTCCCCAAGGCGAGGAACTATAGCGAATAAATTGCTTCGCCTCCAATTCGGATAATCGTTTGCGCATCTCCTCATTTTCCTTATTGGACATGCGATAAGGAGGACGAGTGATAGGTTGATCTCCAGGGATGAGATTAATTCTGAACTCAATTGCTCGCTTAGGTGGTAATCCTAAAAAGGGCTCAAATATGTCGGAAAATTCACGAACAACGTGAATAAGAGAAATAATATCTTCCTCATCATCATTATCGTCATCATGAGGATTTAAAGAATATAAAGATGCAACCAAGCTAGAATCCGAATCTTTAAGATCAATAGAAATCTGCTTAACAGATTAAGGATGTCGAAAATGAATAGTCCGCTCAGGACATAGGATTTGGGATTCATAGTGGTTAAGCCAATCTATTCCCAAAATCATTCCAAAGCCTAAGTAGTGCATAACATGCAAATCGGCTCGGAAAGAAAAATCACACAAAATAATCTCGACATCTTTACACAATAAACTGATCGTTGCGGATCCACCAACCGGATTCATAATTCTCAAAGAAGTCATTAAACACAAAACGTCCAAAGAAAAAGTATCAACAAGTTCTTTTGAAATAAAAGAGTGGGACGCACCCGTATCAGAAAGAACTCAAATAGGATGATCACGAAATAAAATAATGCCATCAAGGATAGAATGATAAATACCTTTACCACGAGATGTGTTGCCAGGGGCTTGAGCAACATTAAGCTTTCCCTCCTTCTTGCCCTGGAGTTTGGGACAAGAAGATAAATACTGATCCGGGCTTTTGCAATAGCGATAAGCACGAGGCTTTGAACACTTGTTTGCATAATGGTCCTTAGAACCACAGTTGTAGCATTGCCCACCACTTGAGGTAGAAGTCTTGGTTGTCGGAGGGGTTTGCTTCCCTTTCTTATTGTTGGGATAATGACCTTTGAACTTATTAGGCCTTTTCTTGTTATTGAAGTTTGGTTTGGCACTCATAACTACAACATCACTCTCCCTATCCGCCTCTTCAAGTCGAAGAGCGATATCAATGAGTTGATCAAAAGAAACTTCTTTTAGAAGTAATGGCTTCTTGAGATTTTTATTCAAGCCATAGACAAATCTTTGGGTTTTCTTCAATGGGGTGTTTATGTACTCGACCCCATATTTAGAAAGTGAATCGAATGATGCAACATAGTCTGCCACAGAGGATTCACCTTGAACAAGGTCAATGAAATGGCGAGCCAAAGTCACCTTCTCAGCTTCTGGCACAAATTTTAATTCGAAGCATTCTTGGAATTTCTCCCAAGTAAGATCCGCTTCATTTATTTCAGAAATCAAAAGCTCATACGAATCTAATGCTTTTTCTTGGAGCATAGTATAGGCCACCTGAACATAGTGAAGATCAATAAGATTCATGCAAGAAAAGATTCGATCGCACGTTCTCAGCCAAGCCTGGACTTCAATAATAGTTTCAGAACCATTGAATGGCTTCCCACCCAAATTGGTATAATCGTTGCACGAACATGCAAATCCATACTTAGGGTGAGTAGACTCCGGATTAGATCCGGTTGCTTGAGCATTCCTTACAAGATCAAGAAGCTACTGGGCAGACATAAATACTCCATCTTGGGGAGTAGCACGAGATTGACTGGCGCTGGAACGGCCAGGTCTAACCATTTCTCTTCCTTATGAAAGAAAGAAAGAAGAAGGATAAGGTTATTCACCAAATGAATATCAAGCAATCTTGATAGATAAAACAAGGAATCATAAAGAAAATAGGATGAATCGGTACGAAGACTCGAATTAAATCCTAAAGCACGACTGGTAAGAAGGACTTAGGACGATGATCCTTGTTAAGTTATTCTACATTGTTCCGAAGTTTGGCTCTGATACCAAGCAGTGACGCCCCACCTCTATACCCACTCTAGCCAAGGACACTACAGTGTAATGCTGTCAACTAGCGTGGAGAATAAGGCTGTTGAGGAGCGACCATCCGCGTACTTGCTTTGTGCAAGCACCGATATGTTAGATAGTACAACATTTGGTTTAAGGAGGAAATCCGACATACCGATGCAAACTCAAAGCTACTACACAGTGGTTGTATATATTCTTTGGAAATAAATATAGAAACAAACATAACACAAATCAGTCACAGACATCCATATCACAAAGGTGGAAATAGATAAGAATATATAACAAATGAAGTGTACATTAGAGTAGTGGTCAAACAAGATCCACAATGTCACAAAAGAATAGCTACAAGTGCTAGAAAAAAGAATATGGATACATCAATGAGTCTATATCTCAAATGTATACAACAAAACTACTAATCTAAGTAGTTAGCCAAAAGTCCGGGTGATAATCCCAGATGTAAAGTCAAGCAGAAGCACCTGTAACATCTCGGTCTGACCCGAGTATTATTTAATAAGAAAATAATAAACGGATCAGTCTAGCTATAAATATCAGATAAAATGATATAGAATAAGAGATATGACATAAACATATGATAACTATAAAGTCATACTGTGATAAGTATGCAATTGAAAATCAACTAGGGATTAATCAATATCACAAGAATCTTCTCAAAGATCAAAAGGAATGTCATACTCTTTATTTATATTCACCAAACCATAAATATGGACAATAATATCAATGCCAATCACAAAAGTTAATGACACACAAATTCACCAATGCACAAATATTGATAAAACATATCAATGCAAATCACAAAAATTGGTGAAAACACAAATTCCAAAAATCATCAATGGAAATCCAGAAATCACATAAATGGGGGCCTATCACAAAACGGAAGCATGAAAACTCAACAACACGTGTATCAAAAAATGGAACGCTATTCCATGGTTGCTAACCATTAATTTTGAGCCGAAGCTACACAAAACGGTCCGAAGACCATGGGTCGCTACCCCACCAAATTGAGCAGAAGCTCCACAGAAACGGGGTTTAGTCTCCCTCGTAGACAAAGTGGCATCGCACATTTGCTAGTCTAAATCACAAAAATGATCATCAACGATCATCAAGAAGCGTCAATTACAGTAAGCTAGTAAATATATAAGCTTAGCTTCATGTCCCATAACAACTAGCTTAACTTAAATATATACGAACAAATTGTAAGTTTCCACTGGAAAATTGTCACAAGAGATTCAATCGAACAAGTCTAAGAATTAACCGGCGAAGTAAATGCAAGCGTTTCATACCATTTGATTTACTAAGCCGTTTAATTAGATTTCTCGTACAAGTGAAATAAAGTGACAAATCACAAAAATGATTGTAGAAAAAATAAATCACAAAATTTCACATTCCAAGACGTGAATGAAATCCAAAGAATTCGATT
Source organism: Allium cepa (assembly GCA_030765085.1). Lineage (NCBI taxonomy): Eukaryota > Viridiplantae > Streptophyta > Magnoliopsida > Asparagales > Amaryllidaceae > Allium > Allium cepa. The sequence goes on along the minus strand of CM060945.1, from coordinate 599,068,670 downwards.
ACAAATCTATCAAAGCGGAAATACCCTTGCGACTTAACAGCCACGACTTACGACTTAACATAAGTCAACATAAGAAATCAGCGGCTCAACGCATGCGACTCCACGACATACGACCTAAGAGATCAGCGACTTAAGAAATAGCATGCAGCCTAACAGAGCAACACAACATGGCGCGACTTATGGCATGGCGCGACCTAACATGGCACGACTTAAGTTGGTTGCGACCTGAGGCAGGCCGACCTAACTGCAAGGCGAGAAGAGTAAAGCGAACGACCTATGTGGTCAGCGACCTAAGGTGCTAGCGGCATAACAGGCCGAACGACCTAAGTGATGCAATGACCTAAGAGAAGAGTAGGCCGAGCGACTTAAGGGTTGGAACGACCTAAAAGGCCGAGCGACCTAAGGTATTGCGCGATCTAAGGCACAGGGACAAGCCGAGCGACCTAAAGAGACCAATGGCGCGATCTAAGTGACGCGACCTTGTCGAGCGACTTAAGAAATACGGTTTAACATACGGCCGAGCGACCTAGGGACGAAACGACCTAAGGGGTAAAGAAGGCCGAGCGACCTAACGACCTAAGGGGTAAAGAAGGCCGAGCGACCTAACGACCTAAGAGGTAAAGAAGGCCGAGCGACCTAACGACCTAAGGGTTGCGACCTATGGCAGACCGACCTAACTGCATGCCAAGAATCATACATGTGCAGGCCGAGCGACCTAGGGGTTTGAAGTGTAAAAACTCTCTCAATTTGCAACCGATTGAGCATGAATGCTAGGAGATTACGCCCATCGGCTACCCAGTCGTATTGGCTCCTCGATGCATCACCAAAAACGTGTTCAATCATCAAAGTTAGGATTTTTAAAGACTTGAACCCAAAACACTAAAAATTGGGATGTTCACCAATTCAATCCAAACCAAGAGCAAATGCATATGAAAACGTGTTAGGAATTCATACCCAACAATTAAAGATAGTTATAGACAAAGATGTGAGATAAAAATATCACCTTTACACAAAACCAATGAAGAAGAAGCTTGAAAGCAAAGGAAGAATCAATGGCTTCTCTTTGAATTTGGAGTTACATGTTGGATTTGCAAATGAACTAGGGCTTGGAGTTTTAATTTCCATTCCTTCCTCCATTTTTGATGAAGCTTGAGTGTTAGGAAATGAAAGTGAAGTTATGAAGGGAAGGGGGTTGAGCTAGTGTTAATAGTTTAGGCTAATGGGCTAAACCAAACCCAAAGCCCAAAGTGAAAAAGTGGCAAAATTCCACTAACTCCAAACATACCAAAGTTTATACTCAAAAAGATCGCAAATGGTGTTTTGCACCCAATGAAAGTGGTTCCGAGTCCTAATTCGACCGTATGCAAAAAGTATCTTTTCGGACTAAAATCCGACTAACGATAAAATATTAAAATAAAATATTTAAGTATTCAGTCTTAAAATATGCGGGTTGTTACATTCGCCACCAACAAAAATGTATTTGATAGAAACCAGCTTTACATCTCAAAGTATAACGTCAGACACACGGTCCATACAAGTTCGTTCCGGGATCGAACGGAATTGATGGCACTTCTAAAGATGCCCTTGCAATCCAGATATTCACTAATCACGTCTGAAATCCCCATCACAAAGGGTGATAAAATCTCTATACTGAAGCAACTCAGTGCGGAGACATTCGATAGGTAATCCATTCGCTTTCGAAAATACCCGGTCTTCAACACCATCTTCAAATGCAATTCCATCTCGTCGTATTATTATTCGAAATGGGTTTTATGACACAAGGTCCTCTCCCGGCTAATCCGAATAATGAGCGCTTACTTTTAAAAATAAGTGTTCATTCAGATTTCAAACAAATCACAACAAATTTCCACTTTGATCTTTTAAATAAAAGATTCATTACAATCACAAAGATTCAATGTGGTTTTCGAATATCCATTTGGAATTCGACCCCAGGTCGCATCGAAATTCAAATGCCATTTAAAAGGCTAGTATTGATAGTCGGTTATTTGACTATCAATCAATATTCACAACAATCGTCAGTATTTAAATAAATTATTTCCCTCAATTATTATTTTCAATATATCTTCGCAAGATATAATTTTAACACTCCAACCATTTGAAAACAAATTTCAAATCAATTTTCACCTTTCAATCCTTTGAAAACAAATTTCAAATCACTTCTCCACATTTCAATATTTTGAAAACAAATTTCACATCATTTTTCCTTACGCGGAAAACATTTCCAAATATTTATTCATTTCCACTGAAAATTTGCCGAGTTCAAATATTTTAAAATAATTTAAAATACTTATCCAAAATATACTTGAAAATATTCAAAATAATACTATTTTAAAATACTTTCTTAAATATTAGTTATGAAAAATATTATACTAATATCTATATAAAAATTCAAGTCCAAAACTAATTTTAAAATAAAATTAGTAGATAGGACATATATCCAATTTCTAAAACAAATATCAATTTAAAACTTTAAATAATCACTTCTATAATAGTTTAAAATGTATTTTTACTTTAAAGATTTTCAAAATAACCTAAGTAAATAATTTTTCCAAAACATTCTTTCCCTTAAACAATTTTTAAAACTTCAATTTATATTTATAAACTATATTGAAAACATTCTCGGCTTTCAGGGAAAATACACATTCCATTCTAAAATGGTTCATTCAAATCAACTTATAAATCTTTCTGGATTTATTTTAAATTTACGTCCCAAATCCGTAAATTCCTTTCCACACTTTTAAAAATACAACAATATTTATTTTTTAAACAAATTTCCCTTTCTTTTATAAAATTCCCATTTTGGATTTAAATTTTTAAATATCCACTAATTTACGATTTTCAAATCGATTCCCAAATATTTACTTTCAATACCAAATCAAATTTTCAAATTTATTTCTAAATTTATTTCAATTACCAAATCCATTTCCAAATTGGTTTCTAAATTTATTTCATTCGACAAATCAATTTTTATATCAGTTTCCGAAAGATTAATTTTTAAACACCAAATTAATTTTCAAATTGATTTTTAAAATCTTTTCAAACACTAAATTAAATTCCAAATATAATTTCTAAAATTTATTTCCCTCTTGTCTCCACCAAACTATTTAAAATCCATATTTTAAATAAACTCTTCAACTTTTGAATATACCCGAAATCCATTGATTAAGCCTTTTTCCCATATTTTGGAATTTATGCAATATGATTCAAAAATAAAACCTTACTCTTTTTAAAATTCCTTCTTTTAAATTTATCCAATTTTCAAAACTAAATTTTTACTATAACTTTTCAACTTGAATTTGAAAAATCCAATTTCATTTATTTCCTGTATCCTACGATACCAAAAATAAATTCGGCTAAACTGTAGCCTTCAACGGTATCAATCATAATATATTCGCACACAGATTATAAACAAATCAACACATAATTATTGAAACAAATTCAATCATTTGAGGACTCCAGTTGGATCCCTCCAACCTGTTTCCCTACATCCACAAACGTTAGCACAACAATTAAATGCCCATTCTACTTCGAGGTGGAATATCGCGGTATATGGGATTTATATAATATCATCCGCTATTATGCGGCACATAGGGTCTATTTCATACAACTGATAATTATTTATCATCCAAGCACACAATCAACACAATCAACAATTTTAAATCTAACTATTTGAAATTAAATCAGAAAAATCTGATTGAGTGAGAAGATCTCACCTTTGCGCCTTCGTTCATAGTCCATTTCCAATTTGACTTGTTTCTCAATTTTAGACCTTGTATCAAACAATTATATAATTTATTAATATTTGAAATAAATCGAACAACTAATTCTTTCATTTGCTAAATTTAATTTTTAACAATTCAATTTAACTTAGTGATTTAATGTTAAACATATATAAGATTTTTCTCTTTCAAACCAATTTCCTATTATTAAATAATATATTTAATTTCTTTCAATCCTAACAAGGACAGAAATTTCTTTACTGTTAGTCTATAGTTTTTTAACCTATATATATTAAATAAAAACAGAAATGGTTTTTTTACTTTACTGCATATATATACATATATTTATGCATCTTTAAATAGAAGAAAACTTACTGTTATTCTATTTTCTAATCAATATGTGCATATAAATTTTAAATTAATGAAAAAGAAGATTACCAGCAGATACCTCACTGCTAAAACACGAATCCCGACTCCACCTTGAACAAGGTCGAAGCTTCCACCATCACCAACAACCCAATGCACCCATCATTTCGCACGCATGAAGTCACCACCTCCATCGAACTCGAATTCGGGTTCGAGTTCCCAGATGCACGAAACAGTGTCACCTCGCCTTCGATCCTCATCTCAATCGAACATGCCACGACTTCGGGCTTGCGCGCCCATACTCGAACGCGAATCGATTTTCAACGACGATTTCCCACCATCGCGGTCCACATCGTACCCCCTATCGTGTCGACGGTGAAGGCCTCAGTCGGTTCGAACGTGATTTCAAATCACTTTATCATTTCTCTATTTTTTTCGATATCGTGGTTTGGTTTGATTTTGAATCGGCTTTGAGCGAAGAAAAGGGACTCGCAACGAACTCGAATTGATTTTATTGGAAGATGGATTTCAAAAGATTGAGGTGCAGGAGAAAGAAGAAGGAAGTTCGACCATTTCTATCTGAGCTTCGACTTTGATTTTGGGGAAAAAATTGAGGAGCACGACCTGATTTAATTCCTCGGTTTTAATTTTGTTCTGCCTTGCTTTCTTCTCTAAACTGTTCGTAGTTAAGGAGGAGGAAGGGGATACGATTAGATGCTAGCATGCCAGCTTCAACTTGCAACAGTCTTTGGAAAACATAGGGAAAAGTTGTGATGGTGAAAGAAAGTAGGCTGAAGTTGACTAGGGTATATAAATATATTTTAAATTGAATTTGAATTGTCTTGATTTACGTAGCTTAAAATCGCAAACCCCCATTAAGACGTGCCGCTAGGCGTTAATAATGTTATACCCCTATTTCGAACTAAATGGAAAAGGTTTCGAGTCCTAATTCGATCGTATGAAGAAGATAGCTTTTTGAACCCAGCTATTATATTAAATTTTGATTTAATTTTCAACGCGTTTGCTTATCGTACGGCCAAACGACAACTCCAGACATTATGAAAATTGAAACCCGAGAATAATACAATATTACGGATCCAATGGAACTAGTTTCGTCGAAATCCGAAACTGTACCTCAGAATGCTATTTTTAAATATTGATTTAAACAATATAAATTCAAAACCAAGCAAAACATTTCCAAATTAAATTCTGAAGCTTCCATTATCTTCAGTATTATCAATATACATTTTCTAAGCCTTAAAAAATATTTTTAATTGGCTTAAACCTGAAGATTCAAATTTTTATCCAACTTCAATAAACTAAATTCAATAATTAAATTGCCAAATTCATATTAATTCTGAAATTTGAGTTAAAATAACTTCCAAATGTTTAAAATCAATTAAATATTTCAATCTCAAATGCTGAAAATTCTGGGTCGTCACACAAACGCGCGTGTTCCATCCTTCAGCGACCCTCCTCGCGCACCGCTACGCAACTTCAACGCCATCACCCTCCACGAATCCAAGCCCTCCTTCATTATGACTGACCACGATGCCGCACGCATACCTCCATGTCACGATGCCTACGCTTCCAGACCACTGCTCCGCCTCATAGATCTTCCCAAATCCCGAGCCTCAATAGATCGCAACATCGCCTTGAATGATTTGAAACACGCGGCCGCCCCTTGTCTCGAGAATCCTCAGATTTGCACTCGCATCTAATTGGTTCGAATAGAAATTATCGATGAAGGCCAACGACGACAATTTATTGAATTCAATTTGAATTCCATTTCGCTATTTGTTTTATGATGAATTCCATCGATTTTTTTTGTTTCAGTCATTTAAATTTAGCTGTGGAGAAAAAGCGAAGATATGGTTTTCGTTCGTTTCCTTTTATTTTTTCTGTTTGCATTAACGTATTATAAAAAAATACGCATGTCCCTAAATGAAGACACGTGCTTCATGTGCTGAAACGTGTTTAAATTTGTAAATTGTAAAAGAATATAAATATATATACATTTAATTTAAATTTAAATTCAAATCGTCACAATCACGTAACTCACAATCTCGATCTCCAATCGAGACATGCCGCTAGGCATTTATAATGTTATAACCCTATTTCAAATGCAATAGAAAAGGTTCCAAGTCCAAATTTGATCGTATGGAGAAGATAGCTTTTTGGACCTATGTATTAAATTAAATTTCGATTTAAATTTCAGCGTGTTTATCTATCGTACGATCACACGACAACCTCGAATGCTTCGGAAATTGAAATCCGATAATAATACACTATTACGGATCCAATGGAACTAGTTTCGTTGAAATCCAAGACTGTGCCTCGGAAGGCTATTTCTAAACGTCGATTTAAACGATATAATTTCAAAACTGATCAGAGCATTTTCAAATTCAATTCTAAAGCTTCCATTATCTTAAGTATTATCAATATAAATTTTTCAAGCCTTTGAAATATTTTTAATCAGGATAAAAATCAAGATTCCAAAATTTACCCAATTTTTTTCAATAATTAAATTCAACAATTTAATTGCCAAATTCATAGTGATATTTCAAATTCAAGTTAAACTAACTTTCACATATTTAAAATCAATTAAATATTCCAATTTTAAACGTTCAAAATTTTCAGGTCGTCACACTTGAGTTCAAATTTATTTTATAATTCAAGTTTGGGTTTTTATTTAGTTTCCAATTTATCAACTATTTTTATCTTGGCTTATCTATTCAAATTTATTTACTCGCAATTCCAGTTTTCACTTAAATTTTATCTTATTCAAAATTTATACTATATGGTTTTATACATTTCCCAATTCAAATTTTATATTTAATTCCATTCAACATTATTTCTAATCCAATTCAAATTTTATAATTTATACACATTAACATATTTAATTCAATTCCATATAACTCTAATCCAATTCACTTTTTTTTAAACTCAAATCCAAATTTTCAGTTCCTTTTAATCCCAATCTCAAAACCATATGAAAGTTATCCATACTTTAACTAATGTTACTCCAAACCATTTTATCTTTAATTTATTAAATTTAATTATATATCCCAATTACTTCACTTAAGTTAAATTTTCATTTATTTTCGTCTCATTCAAGTTAAAATTTATTTCCGAAATCCAAGTTCCATACTTTCGTTATTTAGAATCATTTTCAATTTATAAGTTTATAACTCATTTCCCGATGATCTCTAAATTATTTAAATAAGGATATCAGAATTCAAACACCTGTCATTTTTCTTCAAATCATTTTGAAATCTCAAATATTCCGAAATCACACTTTCATATTTTAAAGAAAACCCGGTTTTTATCCAAAACAAATTCCCATTGGATTTTCTAAAACAAAACTGGTTTGCCCACCTAATCTAAACAAATCAATTACGGCAGCAATCCATTACTTAAAAACTCGAAAATGAATACTGTTGATGCTGTAGTCATTTCTAGAATTATTTTCCAGTGACTGAAGTAAGTTCCGTGCTATATCTCTTCCAAAATCCATTTAAAACAATTTCTTTTCGAAACTATTTTAAAGAAATAATACTCTTATTATTATTTTCCACACCACTTTGAAAAATATTTTTTTTCATAACTTTCCGGGGTTTAAATTTCAAGATTCCAATTTTGAATCAAATTTTAATTATAACCAATTTGTATAATTTACGCTTATGCAAATTTTCATTTGGTTATATAAACCATTTCCAATTCTATAATCGTTTGTTTAAAATATTATCGACCAAACACTCCATATATAAATAATAATTTTAGAAATTTATTTCAAATTCAAAATTTGATTTGGGTGAAATTATTTCATTTACCCACTTTTTAAAGCAATACTGTGTTGGTTTGCCTAGTTTAAGAGTTTAGAAACCCTTATTGATATAGTTGCCTAGACTGTACCGACCAGAATTTATAAATGCTCAACCGATAAGCCAACACAATATAAAATTATTTATATTCACTAACAAATACGCGTTCATATCTATTAATACGCTCAAACTCATTCTAGATCACTACTAACTCTATCTATATTGAGTAATCCCCGCTAGAGCCAAGGTTCTCGCTTAACCTTCAGCTCTGATACCAACTGTAACGGACTGGAGATTTTCGACCTCGAAAATGACATCTATATGTCCACTATATAGACGTCGAGTAGTGAGTGTTGGAAATACTAGGTCATTAGGGGTGAAAAAGAAAAAGGTGGAAGAAAAAGAGAAACAACAACACATAATCTCACAATCGCAGCGGAACAAGATATAATAGATAACAACAGAATTTTGTATAAAAGAATCTGTAACTATTTAATACTTACAATCATCAGAGTACATAATCATTACATCAAATCTGGACAATTATAACAACTTATCCTCATACAGCTGAAATATTCAAGTACACGCTATACGTCTGAACTCCTTCAGCTTGTCTCTTAAGCTACATAGCATTTTAAGCTGAATCTGTAATACTTGGTCTGACCTGACCATTATAATAAATCAACACCCGAGTCAGTCTGAAAAACTAGCAGGAGGAAACACACTCAATTGAATCATTAACCTTTCAAAATCCTTTGAAAACAAAGGTATTTTGTAAGACCACGTCAAAATAAACACGATGGATTTTTACCTTACGATAACCAAAACATTTTTATCAAATCCGTCTGATATTATAATAGTGTCTATAGAAGCTAAATAGAATACAGCTGAAATGCTTACATCTCACGTTTCAGCATAGTTGGGCACAATCAAAATCGTATGACGCTTATTGAAGAATGGATTCCATCGAATGACTAGGCTATTGTGGTACCGTCTATTACAGTACACCTCTAGAACAATGTACCAAGGACAATTCTCGATCCCCTGCAACACAAGACCGGACTAATCCTAACCTGGATAGTCCAAATAAGATTACCCTGCGGTTGGGATCAGCAACCGCCACATAGCCGAATAAAATGGACTCTAGATAGGGGTAACCTTACCCTACTTGGGTGCGGCCCACTTAGCCTTGCTGCATCTCCCCTGTTTTGGTCATTCCCCGGTTGATGAGGCTACGATTAACTTTTTAAGAACACATTCACTTAGAATGCTCATCGTCCTCCAATAACGATGTTCTGATAGCATTCGTCCATGCAAGTTGTCCTGCTTTTGGACAAACCGAATCACCGTTTTCATCATCTCCACGACATTCATTCGTTACGTTCAAACCGGATCGAAGTGGTTTTCAGATAGTTAAATCCGATCCCGGTCTCTTCGAAACGATTAACGAAATTGACCAAAACTGATAGTCGATTATTTAACTATCAATACACATCCATAAACAATCTACATGCATTATTATAAATTTCCAAAATTTATCTCAAAATATAGTTATAAGATATTCTTTTAGTTTCTCACATTTGAAAACAGTTTTCAAATCTTTTTTTTTTCACGGAACATCTCCTATCCTTCCCAATACTTAGAATATCTTTTTCCATAATTTTATATTCAACAATTAGGAAATACACCTTTTATTTCATATTTCTCTTTCTCAAAATCATTTACAATCTTTTTTGTAAATTTCCTCACTCGTTTTACACGAATTCTATAAATTCAAGAATTCCTTAATTAATTCCCTTAATATTTTCAGACCAATTTATACTTGCTTATAAACTCAATTCCCTTTGTATTTCTTAATGAATTTGATTCCCATTTTTCGAAGTTCACTTTTATCTAACTGCTTCGGAAATCTCCTTACTTATCCCAATTTTCGTTTGAGAATTCTCTTATAAGTTCTTTAACTAAATAACCATTTTCCAAATCTCGAGAAGGTTTTATAAATACATTTTGTGACGACCCTGACTCGACCTTCAAAAATCTACACCCTAAAACATCACCCGTAGTCGAATGCCGCAGATTCAAATGTTAAGTCTGGCTCGCCGGAGCTTATACCTACATTAGGTGATAACAACACAGCGGAAACAAAAGCATAATTTTATTGATACATAACGATAATACAACAATGATACAAATGAAATGATTAACACATATATCAGAGATAGATACAACAGGGGAAAATAAAGCGACAACAGCGGAAACACAACATCTTCAATGCCCAAACTCCAAAGCTCCAACCCAAAAACTCGAACCACCATCAAATTAAACTGAAGAAAACTTGGTCCACAATGCGATCGCCAGACCAAAGACTGAAGGCTATCGATTCTACATCTACTATCTGATTATCTAAAAATCTGACTCTAGTCCGCCCGTGTGGAAAATTGTGGGCACCTAGAGTTTAGAAAGGGAACAATAAACTCCACGTCAGTCATGGGACTGGTGTGAGCAAACAAAAACAGTTTAATTTGAACAAAAGAAAACAAAGAAAAGAAATCCACTATGCTTTTTGGAAAATGAAACTACCATAAGGCCTCCCGCCACACACACAATGCAATCGCACAATTGGAGGAGATTTCTCCTTATGATAGTCAAACATGCTTGATACGCAAAAACCTTTTGATATTATTATTAGTGCATAGTGCCGAAAAAACATTTCAAAAGTATAATATTAATCTTAGCTAGCATACCACCATTATGGTATACCTACTATAACTACCATGTTCAATAGTAGGTTACCACCACATTCCATGGCAGGTTATACAACTAAAATCGTACAGGGCTCGTATTGCTTTGTTTGGATTTCCAACAAATGGTCAGGCTAAGGAACTTCCAACACCGAATGGATACGCCTCTGCGGGACGCCCCGAGAACTTAACCAACTCTCTACCAACACAAGGCCGGGCTATCTCTATAACTAGGTAACTACTGATACGAATATGCCATCCCCTGGTCGTTACCGACCTTTATCCGAGCGCTCAACACCAACAAATTCCAACAACCACATAAGTTAAATATCTAGGCTCCATACCATGATATCACTTTTTATCTAGAAGGAAATGCACATACCCTAAAAGGCGCGACCCTCATAACCTTGCCGCATTCTTCCTGTTTCGACCATTTTCGGGTTGTGAGGTTTTGACGAAGTCTCGTCCACAAAGCTACGCTTTTCGCGAAAGCCATGCTTTGATCAACAAATGATCAGCAACACTTAGCATGCCACATTACCAAATTAGGAATATATCACTAGTAACCATCAACTACATAACCTCTAAGCTCGTACGTCTCAGAAAAGGGTGTTAAGCTAAGGGAATAAATTCTCCGCCACCAAACAAAAATTATTTGATAGAAACCAGCTTTACATCTGAAAGTGTAATGTCAGACATACATCCATACAAGTCCGTTATGGGTTCGAACGGAACCGAAGGCACTTCAAAGAAGCCCTTGCAAATCCAGGTATTCACAATCTCGTTCGGACTCCCTATCACATATGGAGATTTCTATACCAACGCGAATCAGTGCAGAGACATTCGACATGTAATCCTTTCGTTCTTGAAAATACCCGATCTTCACCTCCGTCTTCAAATTCTATCCATTTCGTCATATCACTATTTGGAACGGGTTTTATGACATAAAGTCCTCTCCCGGCTAAACTGAATAATGAGCGCTTAATATCATATGGATATATTGGGATAAGTCACAACCTTTAACCCAAAACCTTTCCTTTAAATGGTTTAAACAAATTTCCACTTTTATTCTTTTAAACAAAGGATTCACCTTTTAAGATCCTTTCCATTTTGAAACGATGTTCTCTAAATCTTTAACAAAGATTTATTCATAGTTTTCAAAACTATTTTCAATTTGATTCACCCATATTTGAAACTCCTTTCAACAAAAAACTGGAAATCCTTTCTTTATATGATAGCCATTATCATTTGAAAACAAAGAATTTTCATTTTGGGAAAATCCGATCAAATAAGCACAAGTTATAGCCTTTTAAAGATATAAATTGGAAAAATAGCGAACTGCCGTATTCTCAGCAAGTTCTATTTGATTTAGATTTGTATTCCCAAAATAATTTATTCAATATACATCAAGATGGTATAAATTCCATATATATATTTTGTATAACTTTTGTAACCCTTTCAACCGTAGTTTCCAAAATAACTTTAATAAGACATATTATACTCAAACTAAACTTAAATTTCAAAACTTCTTTTTCTAAAGCCTTTCATATTCAATCCAATTCATCTCCAAACCCATTTGGATTCAAAATTCAAATTTTAAACTTTTCACCATTTGAATAAAATAATATTAAATTCAAAAAGTCTATGACTTAACCAATTCCTGGTGAAATCCATATTTGCGTGTGTGTGGGGTAGTCAAGGGTTTTTACACATAACAATAACATATCATAACCATCATCAATCCAAGCACAACAATATCGATAAGAAGTAGAATCCTATAATGCTTATCTTCATTCACAAATTCACAGATAAATATGTAAATTCGTCACATATAAATATGTCACAGTTCACCGCTCAATTATATCACAGAACATCACACATCAAGGATATCACACAACTCAAAGCATTCCATACAATACAAACATCTATAAGTAAGATCAATTAATCACCTGATTAATTTAAACCAGATTAATTACTTATAAATAAATTACTAATTCTGGTTAATTATCATTAATTAATTACAAACCATTTTCATTAATTGTGCTTTAATTATTTATTTATTAACCTTTAATAATAAATTAATTAACCTTTAATTATTAATTAATCAACCATAATTAATAAATCAATCAACTTTAAATTATTAAATAATTAACCTTTAATTATTTAATCATTCTTTAATTAATTATCCTCAATTAATTAATTAATTATCCTTAATTAATTTATTAATTCCCTTAATTTACATTAATTAATCATCCTTTAATTTATTAATTAACCTTTAATTATTAATTATCATTTAAATTACTTATATCAAGTAATTTATCCTTTAATTAGCTGATTAATCAATCATTAAACATTAACTAATTAACCTTGAATTATTAATTAATTAACCTTTAGTCATTAATTAACCTTTAATTGATAATTAATTAACCTCTAATTACTTTCATTAAGTAATTAATATTTAAGTAATTAATTATCTTTAATTTAATTACACAAAGTAATTAGCTTTTAAATCAATTACACAAAGTAATTATACTTACCTAATCACTTAATTACATCCTTCAAATCTTATTAAATAAAATAAATTATCATTAACAAATAGTTTAATTTTAAAACCTTTAAGTTAATTAATAATCAAAACATTATTTAAGATAAACCATTTATCTTTATTAATTACTTAATTATGATCAACATATAAATTTTAAATCATTTTATTTTTTTATTTAACACTTAGTTACATTCTGAAATTAAGTTTTAAAATAACTTACAAATTTAAGTTAAACAAATCATATAACTTATTTTAAATCAAATGTTAAACAAAACATTTATTATGGATAAAAGAAATTTATTTAAGAAATGATTTGAGCTAGATTTATTTAAAAATTTAAAACTTGCCTTTATTTAAACTTAAAAACTGTTTAAATATTTGCTTCGGGTTCAACCGGGCTCCTTCAAAAGTCATGCCCCGAGACACTCGCAACTCCACCTGACTTCGAGCAAATCCACAAAATACTTCGAGTTCGTTCCGAGAAAACGCTTCTTCCCCAAATATCTCGATCAACCAGGCACAAATGTGCACGTGTGCACTTGCAAAATCATTTCGACCAACTTCGGTCGACACTGTGACCCTCAATACGTTGACGACGATCTCATCGACAAACCCTAGCACCCAGAAACGTCGAACTCACCTGGAATCAAAATCGAGTATACCCAGCACCCCCTAGCACCAAAATCCGATTGACACAATCACCCCTAGCCGACGACTCCGACCATCTAGGACCATGCCAGTCAACCCAGAGATGCATCACACCCTAAAGCATCGATCTCCCCTGGTCATATTGCTCTCGATCCACCATGGATGTAGCGCGAGCTCGAGATACGATGGCGACCAAATAGCTCCCAAAAACCCTAAATCATCGACGTCCAAGCACATCGACGATATGTAAATCCTCCTATTAGTTTTCCCGAGTGAGACAACCCTCCAGCCATCTCCAATATCAACCACGACAACCACTCCTTCGCCGATCAATGAAAATTGACGAAATAGCAAATTCCGGTCAACTTGCAATTTCTCATTAAATATAAACTTAAAATTATGAAATTATTTACTAAAATCATCATTTTCTAGTACGAACTCAATTATGAAATCAAATCACAAAATTTCGAACATTGATTTTTCTGGTTTTAACAGTTTTCACTGTAATTTTCGCTTTTTAAATAATTACTAAATATTTTTACTCGAATCTATTTCTAAAATTTAGATCTTGATTACATAAACACATTTCATTTAGATCTTAAAACCTAAAATGAATTAGAGTAAGAGAATTTAATTTTTTTTGGGCAGGTTTAATTTTTTCATAAAACCTTGAGACAGAGATGTATACTTGCACAATAGACATGCACAAATATATATACACACACACACACACACACACAAATTTGCATACATGCAAGTTGGTTCACACCTTTACTTCAAGCACAATCACAATCAACTAGTAAAAATATCTAGTTTTCAATAGAGTTTACTCACCTAACAATTTAAAACAGAGAGAGCCTGGGGTTTTGAATTTGAAACTGATATGGAACTTAATTTATTTTTGACTGTTGAAAACTTTGATTTGCTTGAGTTAAATATATACTTGAGATGATCTAGCTGAGTTGGTTGATTGCTGAGCTGAAAGCTTTGCTTAAAATTTGAAGCTGAAATCTTTGCTTTGTTCCTGAACTGCTTGATTAAATTTAGGTTTGAGATGGGTTATATCTTTAGGTTTTGAGGTTTGGAAAAATTGTTTGCTAATCTGGGATGTTTGATTTGAATTTGATCTTGTTTACTGGTTTGATCTTAAACTTTGCTTTTGATCTATATTTTTCTTCTTCCGGTTTATAGCTTTTGAATTTTGTTTTCTTTGATTCAGTTTTTCTTTGTTTTAAAAAGCATGAAACAAATAAGAAGAGAAGGGGAATGGATGTATATATATGCACAAAATCCTATAATCTTGTTTTTAAGAAATAAAAAGAAAATTTAAAAAGAATGACACTGGTAAATACAAACTAACACATGTTAATACATGTACTCCTTATTTTACAAATGTCAATTACATAAGTTAATTATATTACACTTGTTAAAACAAACATTTTTATGTTTAAACACTTTAATTAAATTTTATTTGACTTTATATTTACATATGTTTAAACTTTGATATATATTTAAGAATTTTGTTTTTATAAATGTATATATTTTCAATTCAGTTTTGCATATATATGTGTATATATATATGTTTTTATATTTTTAAATGTTTATCTCATTTATATATATATACACACAAACTATTTATTACAAATATAAAGGAAAAGTGTTTTAAACCTTTTATTAATTTAAGCAAATTATACTTAGTTATGTTTTATACATGCATATATTTTCGTATATTTATACTTTTATCACTATTTATATAACCTTAAGAAAAATGATTTTAAAACTAATTATATATAAATTAATAATCACACCCACCCACCCACACACACACACACACACACACACACACACATATATATATAAGGATTTTAACTTAAAATACCCTTTTTTTTGCAAATTATTATATTAATCTCAAATCATAACTTTCAAAATATATATTACATACATATATATATATATATATATATATATATATAATATAATTAGAAACAAATTTTTATTAATTTTGAAATATAAAGTTTTCAAATCCAATGTATTTTCAAAAATATTTACCTTTGAATTTCAAACCCACAATTCATTTTAAAATCAATTTATATACATATATATATATAAATAAACAAACAAATATCTTATTTAATTTGGAAAAATTCAAATTAATTCACAATTTAATTCAATAATTTTTTATTAATCACCAATTTAAATTTGACTCAAAACCGAGATCTTTACAGATTCCCCCTTAAGAAAATTTCGTCCTCGAAATTTGCTAGACAAGAAGACAACAAGGAACAGATAAACACACAGAGGAATAGCTTTCGATTAAGCTAAATATTTATTCTATATTTGGCTTACCATATCAGAATATCAATAGTAAGTACAAAAACAATCTATTCAACACTTCACAAGATACTCGGGTTATCTGATCCATGAAAATATGCAGGGCATTAGTTAGTTCGAAGGGATAACTAACCATTCGTAGAATGTATAGAGACCCTAAGAATAGGGAAACAGATTTTAAACTCAGGTCGGAATACCCTAAAGTATACACCAGCTTGTCCCTCTTCGGACTTGTATCCTTATAAGAAATCACAATAAAAATTTCAAATTTTGGTTTTGACCGAAATCGTTTTATTTATAAAATCTAGTTTACCTTCATATTTTGTTAATCAATTTATTTCAAATAAAATTTCAAATTCATTAAAGTAAAAACGAAAAGATTGATAAGAAACTAATGATTAGAATATGAAATAGGAACTTATCTACACGATTTGCAGGGCCACCATCATACCAAAGCTTCTTCCTTGAGCTGCCAGTAAACCATCAAAGAATTGAAATTGAATGATGAATAAAAGAGATTGATGAGAAAAGACCGTTCCTTGTTGTTACAGTGTATCGACCATTCGTAGTGGTACTCCTCTGTCCTCTACCTCATGCTCTTCTTGCGCTCATTCTCACTATCAGTGAATAGTAAGGGAATTAACTGAGGCATGCAGATGGATATCTTAGGGATACTCATTCTAGGGTATCTATATCACTCATTCTAGGGTATCTATATCCCTATCTCTAATGAGTCACCTAATGTGTTATACTCCAAAGCTAAAGTTCTTACTCAACCTTTAGCTCTGATACCAATTTTGATAGTCTCGGGACTTCGACCATCCGACAGGGGCCAATCTCGACTGGTAGGCTTTTCAACCATCCCAGCCCCTCGTGGCACACATTGGTATCTTGAATTTGCTTTTACGGCCAGCCTTTCGACTCTCAACCTACGCGGTTAGCCAACCCCTCCCCGGGGACATGTAGGGGCAAGAGTCACTTGTTCTCCACCAAACGCGAAGCGAGAACCCCCTATCATGTCGAGACTACATATGCTGTGACGACCCTGACTCGAAAATCGACACCCAAATACATCACCCGTATTCGAATGACACAGATTCAAACGTTAAGTCTGGTTCGTCGGAGTTTATAACAACATTAGCCGATAACAACACAATGAAAAAAAAGAATAATTTTATTGATACACAACAATAATACAATAATGATACAAATGAAATGATCAACACATATATAAGATATAGATACAACAACGGAAAATAAAGCGACATCGGCGCAAACACAACATCTTCAATGCCCAAACTCCAAAGCTCCAACCCATAAACTCGAACCACCATTAAGCTGAACTGAATCAAACTCGGTGCACAAGGCGATCGCCAGACCAAAGACTAAAGGCCATCGAATCTACATCTACTATTTGATTATCTGAAAATCTAATCTAAGCTGCCCGTATGGAAAATTATGGGCGTCTAGAGTTTAGAAAGGGAACAATAAACTCCAGGTCAGTCATGAGACTTGTGTGAGCAAATAAAAACAGTTTAATTTGAACAAAAGAAAACAAGGAAAAGAAATTCGCTCTGCTTTTTGGAAAATGAAACTACATAAGGCCTCCCTCCACACACACAATGCAATCGCACAATTGGAGGAGATTTCTCCTTATGATAGTCAAACATGATTGATACGTAAAAACCTTTTGATATTATTATTAGTGCATAGTGTAGAATTTTTTTTGAAAGTATAATATTAATCTTAGCCAGCATGCCACCATTATGGTATACCAACTATAACTACCACGTTCAATAGCATGTTACCACCACATTCCATAGTAGGTTGTACAACTAAAACCGTACAGGGCTTGTATTGTTTTGTCTGGATTTCCAACATATGGTCAGGCTAAGGAACTTCCTACACCGAATGGGTACGCCTCTGGAGGGACGCCCCGAGAACTTAACCAGCTCACTGCCAACACAAGGCCGTGTTACCTCTGTAACTAGGTAACTACTCACACGAGTATGCCATCCTCCGGTTGTCACCGACCATTATCCAAGCGCTCAACACCAACAAATTCCGATAACCACTTAATTAAATATCTAGGCTCCATACATGATATCACTTTTTATCCAGAAGGAAATGCACATACCCTAAAGGGCGCGACCCTCATAACCTTGCCGCATTCTTCCTATTTCGACCATTTCCGAGTTATGAGGTTTTGACGAAGTTTCATCCACAAAGCTACGTTTTTCACAAAAGCCATGCTTTGATCAACAAATGATCAGCAACATTTAGCATGCCACATTACCAAATTCGGAATATATCAGTAGTAACCATCAACTACATAACCTCTGAGCTCGTACGTCTCAGAGAAGGGTGTTAAGCTAAGAGAATAAATTCTCCGTCACCAAATAGAAATGTATTTGATAGAAACCAGCTTTACATCTCAAAGTGTAATGTCAGACATACATCCATACAAGTCTGTCCCAGGTTTGAACAGAATCGAAGGCACTCCAAAGACGCCCTTGCAAATCCGAGTATTCACAATCCCGATCGGACTCCCCATCACATATGGAGATCTCCATATCGGTGCGACTCAATGCAGAGACATTCAACAGGTAATCCTTTCGTTGTCGAAAATACCCGGTCTTTACCGCCGTCTTCAAATGCTATCCATTTCATCGTATCACTATTCAGAATAGGTTTTATGACATAAAGTCCTCTCCTAGCTAAACCGAATAATGAGCGCTTAATTTTAAAATCATATGGATATATTGGGATCTTAGTTAGTCACAACCTTTAGCCCAAAACCTTTCCTTTAAATGGTTTAAACAAATTTCCACTTTTAATCTTTTAAACAAAAGATTCACCCTTTAAGATCCTTTTCATTTTGATACAATGTTCTCCAAATCTTTAACAAAGATTTATTCATAGTTTTCAAAACTATTTTCAATTTGATTCACCCATAACTTGAAAATTCTTTGAACAAAAACTAGAAATCCTTTCTTTATATGAAAGCCATTATCATTTGCAAATAAAGAGTTTTCGTTTTGGTAAAATCCGATCAATTAAGCACAAGTTATAGCCTTTTAAAGATGTAAATTGGAAAAACAGCGAACTACCGTATTCTCGGCAAGTTCTTTTTGAATTAAGTTTAAATTCCCAAAATAATTTATTCAATATACTTCAAGATGGTATAAAATCCATACATATATATTGTATAACTAGTAGAACCCTTTCAACCATAGTTTCCAAAATATCTTCAACAAGACATATTATATTCAAAATAAATTTCAATTTCAAAACTTCTTTTTCAAAAGCTTTTCATATTCAATCCAATTTTATTTCCAAAACCATTTAGATTCAAAATTCAGCTTTTAAACTTTTCATCATTTGAATAAATAATATTGAATTCAAAATATCTATGACTTAACCAATTCCTGGTGAAATCCATATTTTTGTGTGTGTGGTGTAGTCTGGGGGTTTTACACATAAAAATAACATATCACAACCATCATCAATCCAAGCACAACAATATCGATAAGCGGTATAATCCTATAACGCTTATCTTCATTCACAGATTCACAGATAAATATGTAAATTCATCACAGATAAATAAATCATAGTTCACAGCTCAATTATATCACAGAACATCACACATCAGGGATATCACACAATTCAAAGCATTCCCTACAATCCAAACATCCATAAGTAAGATCAATTAATCACCTGATTAATTTAAACTAGATTAATTAGTTATGAATAAATTACTAATTATGGTTAATTAACATTAATTAATTACAAACCATTTTAATTAATTGTCCTTTAATTATTTATTAATTAACCTTTAATAATAAATCAATCAACCTTTAATTATTGATTAATCAACATAATTAATAAATCAATCAACTTTAAATCATTAAACAATTAACCTTTTATTATTTAATCATTCCTTAATTAATTATTATTAATTAATTAACTAATTATCCTTAATTAATTAATTCCCTTAATCAATTACATTAATTAATCATCCTTTAGTTTATTTATTAACCTTTAATTATTAATTATCTTTCAAAATACTTACATTAAGTAATTTAACCTTTAATTACCTGATTAATCAATCTTTAATCATTAACTAATTAACCTTTAATTATTAATTAACCTTTAATCATTAATTAACCTTTAACTAATAATTAATTAACCTTTAATTACTTTCATTAAGTAATTAAGATTTAAGTAATTAATTATCTTTAATTTAATTACACAAAGTAATTAGCTTTTAAATTAATTACACAAAGTAATTATACTTACTTAATCACTTAATTACATCCTTTAAAGCTTATTAAGTAAAATAAATTATCATTAATAAATACTTTAATTTTAAAGCCTTTAAGTTAATTAATAATCAAAACATTATTTAAGATAAACCATTTATCTTTGTTAATTACTTAATTATGATTAACATATAAATTTTAAAACATTTTATCTTTTTATTTAACACTTAATTACATTCCCAAATTAAGTTTTAAAACAGCTTACAAATTTAAGTTAAACAAATCATATAACTTTTTTAAAATCAAATGTTAAATAAAACATTTATTATGTATAAAAGAAATTTATTTAGGAAAAGATTTAAACTAGATTTATTTAAAAATTTAAAACTTGCCTTTATTTAAACTTGAAAACTGTTTAAATATTTGCTTGGGTTCAACTCGGCTCCTTCTCTAGTCATGCCCCGAGACACTCGCAACTCCATTTGACTTCGAGCAAATCCAAAAAATACTTTGTGTTCGTCCCGAGAACAACGCTTCTTCCCCAAATAACTCGATTAACCAGGTACAGATGTGCATGCATACACTTGCTCGATCGTTCTGACCAACTTCAATCGATACTGAGACCCTCAACATGTCGACGATGATCTCATCGACAAACCCTAGCGCCCAGAAAATGTCGAATTCATCTAGAATCAAAATTGAGTATACCTAGCACCTCTAGCACCAAAGTATGATCGACACAATCACCCCTTGCCGACGACTCCGACCATCTAGGACCACGCCAGTCAACCTAGAGCTGCATCACACGCTAATGCATCGATCTCCCATGGTCCCATTGCTCCCGGTCCACCATGGATGTAGCACGAGATTGAGATACGACGGCGACCAAATAGCTCTGAAAAACCCTAAATCGTCGACAACCAAGCACATCGACGATCTATAAATCCTCCCATTATTTTTGCAGAGTGACACAACCCTCCAGCCATCTCCAGTATCAACCACGACAACCACTCCTTTGCCGATCGACGAAAATTGACAAAAAAGCAAATTACGGTCAACTCGCAATTTCTCATTAAATATAAACTTAAAAATTATGAAATGATTTCCTAAAGTCATCATTTTCTAATACAAACTCAACTATGAAAACAAATCACAAAATTTCGAACATTGATTTTTCCCTTTTTAACAGTTTTCACTATAATTTATCACTTTTGAAATAATTACTAAATATTTTCACTCGAATCTATTTTTAAAATTTAGATCTTGATTATATAAACACATTTCATTTATATCTTAGAACCTAAAATGAATTAGAGGAAGAGAATTTAATCTTTTTGAACAGGTTTAGTTATTTTGTAAAACCTGGAAACAGAGATGTATGCCTGTACAGTAGACATGCACAAACATATCTACACACACACACACACACACACACACACATATATATATATATACACAAAAATTTATATAAATGCAAGCAAATTCACAACTTTACTTCAAGCACAATCATAATCAACAAGTAAAAAATCAAGTTTTCAAAAGAGTTTACTCACTTGACAATTTAAAACAGAGAGAGCCTGGGGTTTTGAATTTGAAACTGATCTGGAACTTAATTTGTTTTTAATTGTTGAAAACTTTGATTTGCTTGAGTTAAATATATACTTGAGATGATCTAACTGATTTGCTTGATTACTGAGCTAAAAGCTTTGCCTAAATTTTAAAGCTGAAATCTTTGCTTTGATCCTGAACTGCTTGATTAAGTTCAGGTTTTAGATGGGTTATATCTTCAGGTTTTGAGGTTTGGAAAAATTGTTTGCTGATCTGGGATGTTTGTTTTGAATTTGATCTTGTTTATTTGTTTGATTTTAAACTTTGCTTTTGACCTTTTTTTCTGGTTTATAGCTTTTGAATTTTGTTTTCTTTGATTTAGTTTCTCTTTTTTTGAATGCATGAAACAAATAAGAAGAGATAGGAAATGGATGTGTGTGTGTGTATATATATATATATATAAAACCTTATAATCTTTTTTAAAAATAAAAATAAAAAGAAAATTCAAAAAGAATGACACTTGAAAATGCAAACTAACACATGTTAATACATGTACTCCTTATTTTACAAATGTCAATTACATGAGCTAATTATATTACACTTGTTAAAACGAACATTTTTATGTTTAAACCGTTTAACTAAATTTTATTTGAATTTATATTTACATATGTTTACACTTTGATATGTATTTAAGAATTATGTTTTTATAAATGTATATATTTTCAATTTAGTTCTATATATATATATATATGTTTTTATATTTTTAAATGTTTATCTCATATATTTATACACACAAACTATTTACTACAAATATAAAGGAAAATTATTTTAAACCTTTTATCAATTTAAGCAAATTATACTTAGTTATGTTTTGTACATGCATATATTTTATTATTATCTATACTTTAATGACTATTTATATAACCTTAAGAAAAATGATTTTAAAACTAATTATATATAAATTAATAATCACATATATATAAGAATTTTAACTTAAACTACCTTTTTTTGCAAATTATTATATTAATCTCAAATCATAACTTCCAAAATATATATTACATATATATATATATTATAATTAGAAACAAATTTTTATTAATTTTGAAGTATAGTGTTTTCAAGTCCAATATATTTTCAAAAATATTTACCTTTGAATTTCAAAACCACAAGTCATTTTAAAATCAATTTATATACATATATAAACAAAAAACAAATATCTTATTTAATTTGAAAAAATTCAAATTAATTCACAATTTATTTCAAAAATTTTATATTAATTAGCAATTTAAATTTGACTCAGAACCTAGATCGTTAGACATTTAAACTATTTTCAAAACTTTATATATATACATACGTAAATAAAAATAAGTATTTAAAAATAATAATCATTCTTGACTTTTAAAAACATGTTCAAATAATTATCTAATATTGAGAACACTTTTATACATCACTTCAAAGCAGGTTCTTAAATTTAGGATTTTATTAAATAAATATTAAGTATTGAAAATTTCTTCTGAAATATTCAATGCTAACTAACTTTAAAATTTACATAGTTTAATAAATAAAAATTCCCTTTTTAAAATTTTAAAACTTAGCATATTGTTAAAAATATATTTTTAAAACCTGGATAACCAAAATTTTAATTTATAAACTTCTCGATTCCCATAACATTATTCCCATTCTGGTCTCCTTAACCATTTCCACTTCAACATAGTATCTACTTTTTTCTCTCACCCTATTTCTATATTTTAATTGTAAATCCTTCCTTTAAATTTACCATTCCAATTTACCATCTGATATCGATTCCTATTATTTATAAACCTCATTTTATACATTTTCATAACTCCTTTAAGTTACACTAAAAATAATCTTATTAATTAACTTTCATCTTTTATAAACTCAATTTCTTATAAATTCCATTTATTTTTACCAATCTATTTTTAAATATCGGCTTAAACTTCTTCCTGTATGTGACGAGCCATAAATTTTTAATAATTAAAATTGTTAAATTGATAAAATTTTGGTAATTTAATATGAAGAAAAGTAAACTTTGTAATAAAATAAGGAAGGAATGTTAAAGTGGAAATGCATATTTTATTCATAAGGTAATATAAAAGAATGAAACTTATCTGAATGAATTTATTTGAGGATTCAATCATAATAAATGTACATATTTAACAAATTCAATATAATTAAGAACAACTGTTAATACAAAGGAAAGAAATTAATTAAATCCATCAGGTCATTGCTTGATTTCTTGCCTTTTTCTACATGGCCTCTTTATTTCTTGCTTTATCCATACAAATTCTTTTCCTAGCCATGTATTTCTCATTTGCAAATCATGTACAAGAAGATTTATTTCTCATTTCAAAACTCCTCATTTTCATTTGCATTTAAGAATAAAACATATATACATTTCTTTCTCCTTAACTTATGCCTTTTCTGTTTCTTAGCATTTACTTTCACTTTGTTTGCCATCCAAACCATCTATGTATCAACCCAAATTTTTTAATAAATGTTTTATTTATTTAATTTAGATAATTTTGTTATTCAAAATATAAATTTTGGTGTGGATTAGAATTCCACACATTAATTAATAGAATATTTTTCGAAAATGTAATTTTTGTCAATATGGTCAAACTTTGACTTCTAAATTTAAAATTTTATAGGTTTGAAAATTTGAATTTTATCTTTTATTTTGAAAGAGAATAAAATTTTAATAATAATACATTTCGTTTCGTTGAAATCTGAATTATAATGTTAAAGTTATGCTTTTTAACTATTGTGTGTAATTTGCTGTATTTAACAAAATTGTTTACTTTAAATTATATAAATAATATTTTATTTGGTCATGTAATGTTATAATTTATGTTTTTAGGAGTAAAATAACTTGTTTTGTATATATTTTGGTTTTAAAACGTTTTAAAAGTGTAGCTGACATTTTCCAGCGTCAGTTGTATTTTGCTTACAATTTCTAATTTCCAACTTCAATTAATTTAAGAAATTCTTTATTTATTTTTACATTTTTCTTAAGAACTTATTTTATTCTCATTCTCGCTTTATTTTGTTTCTCAAATATTTATTCTAAACCATTTTTAAGAAGAGTTGTAATTTCCCAAAGTTAAGTGGATTGTGTTTGCAATTTTCTTAAGCTAGTTTCAATAAATTAAGCAAATTTTATAATTCTTATTTTAGTTAAAGTTTAACATTTATTGGAATTTTTAAATCTTTTAAATTCTAACTTCAAAATCTTTTAATGTAACTGAATATATTAGTAACAACATTTTACTCCACTTTTGTTTCTTTTAAAAAAATTGGTTATATACCTTTTAAATTAAGTAATTAATATTTTATTTATACATCAGTTCTTAGTAAATGGTAAATGAATCAAAAGGATGTAAACAAATCATATTTTATTTAAGTAGTAAATTTTAAAATTAATAATGTATAAATAATCTATTTAATTACATCTTTAGTTTGTACGTTTATATCCGTTTTGATTAATTTAGTTGGCATATAAATGGTACGTATTTAATGAAATATTCTTTAAACGTATATTTTACTAAATATAGGTAGCGAGTAAATAAGAGAACGTATAAATTTAAATACGTTACATTTGTTATAAATTTGGGTGCATGTTTTGATTAAATTGTTGCATATATAGTACACATTCTTAAATTCTTACCTTAGCTATAAATAAATCAATCAATCAATCAGTAGACGTGCAATTCTAAGTGGGAAATGAATAAATTCCCTAGCCATTCAATTTCGTTTAAAAGCTTGCCTTAAATTCACATGTAAACTTTACACACTTTCCTTTTGCTTAAATTGATTTAATTGGTATAAAATATTAATTTCCCCGCCGTTCAATTTCTTTTAAATCTAGCTTTAATAATTCACGTATAGGTTTCTACGCCTCCCTTTTTCTTCATTTTATAACAGAAATAAAATTCCTCAAAATTCGCATAGGCGTTTTCAAAACAAAAATCCTTGCCTTCCATGCGCACTCATTATTTTCTTAACTCAGCTATTTGAAAAATCAATCACGTGCATTTTTTTGGGATGAAATTCAACCGTGCCTTGCCATTTACGTTTAAAGATATTCCACTTTCCTTTACTTCAATTTGTTTAATAAGTATAAAATCTTTGATTTTTTTTTCTTCCAAGAGCCGTTCAATTTCATTTAAAACTTGATTGAAATCACGGGAAGATTATCCACTTTCCCTTGCCTCTCGTGTATAATTGATATTAATAATTTCCATAGCCGTTTCAAAATATAAAAATTTATTTCATGCCAATTTCTTTCACCTCAATCAACGCAGGTTCTTCTTTAAATATAAAAACGTTCGAAAAAAATTTCCATTTACCTCTTGTGTATAATAGGAATAAAATCTTCCACTTTCCCTTGCTTCCTTGTGTTAAATTGGTATAAAATCTTTGATTCACAGAGCCGTTCCAGAATCAGTTATTACTTACCAAAATTTTTTCTCTAAATCATCGCATACCTCCCTGTAAAGATTCAAAAACATCACGTACATTTTATTCCATAACCGTTCCAATTTCATTTATTTCTTGCATTGTCAGCCGTGTAAACTTTCTACATTTTTACATTACCTCTCGTATAATAGGAACAAAATCTTCCTGTAGACGTTTCAAAAATCAATTAATTCTTGCCACTTTCTCTTCCTTATTTTATGCAACTCATGTTATAAATTAAAACCCACGTACCCAACGAAAATTTACATCTCATTTGGCTTCAGTCCTCCATCTTGCGCGTGCTTGCAACAGGTAATGGCTGCACCATTTTCCTTCCTTTTCTTTTTCTTGCATTATCAATTGTTCACTGTTCCACCGCAAGTGCTCAACATTTCACCACCGTACTCGACTCAACTACTCTCCTCCGCCGCCACCGCTAGCATGGCCCCTCTGGTGTAGTTCGCTGTCATGGCTACGAACCGAGGTAAAGTGCACCACATCCACTCAAAAATGATAGCTCAGACTTTATGTCCAAAATATTCCACTGCTTGAATGCTTGCATGTCCAGAATTTGGTCAGTGCCGAGCATGTGAGGTGTAGTTAGAGTTGTGTGGTGAAGTGGTCGAGAAATTTTGTCAAATCATCCTTTTATTTAAATCTCGTTCCAGTTCGATTTATTAAAGTTTTGATATGATCGTATTGAATTCGCGTAAATTGTTTATTTATTTTGTTCAAGATCAGAATTGGGTTGTCGCATCCTCTGAAAATTAATCGTGCCTTCTGTACGCTTTTCGGTGTAGATATTAGTTATTTTGTATCAAAACTCCAGCAGCGTATTGGTGAGTATTCTCACCAAACAAAACATAATTATAGATCTGTAAATTAATAACAAGTGTAATTGTAGAATGGATATATTATATTTTACTTACCTGTGATATAAATTTATGATGTTAAAAACCCTGTTATTAAATTGACACATCATCAATTATACTATACACTGCTATATCTATACTGTTACTGTTTATTTATTTACTGTTATCACTACAAGTTCCCTATAAAATAGAATCGTACGGGCTGAAATGATAGGCCTGAATGATAATTTATTTATTTATTTACTTATTCAGTTATTTAGTATTTATGTATTTAACTTGGGGTTGCGGGTTTGAAATGATAGAACCCGGATATTTTTTAAAATTACGGATTGAAATGATATATTATCCGTACCACTTGACTTAGGGTAGAAAATATTATACAGACCTGTGGTTATATATATACATATTTCTGGAAAAATCTAGGTAATTTAAATTTGTATATTTTATTATTTTTATGATTTGAATTGAATAAAAATGATCTTTTAGTGATTTTATACAAGTTAAATATATATAATAAATGTATGGTTAGTTGGAATTTGGAATATAAATTTATTTTGGAATTTGATTTTTAAAGGAATGAAATTTAAGATAAGTAAATAAAATATAATAAATTTGATATAAATTGAATTTAAATGGATAAATAAGGTGTTATCTAAATTTTCTATGAATTAAATGATTAAAGACATGAATATTTAAAAATGGAATTGAAATATATCTTAATTTAAAAAATGGAAGTTTGGTTTAAGATAAATGGGTAAGTTAAAAAAATTGAAATTAGTTAATGGAAATTAAACTTAATTATTAAGTAAATTTTGAATACAAAGAATAGAAAATTTTGTATTTGACTTTAATAAGTGAAGTCCTAAGAAGATGATATTTATTTGTGAAATTTGCCTTATATAAATCATAAAATTTTGGGTAATTTATATGACTATTTTAAAAGTGGAAATATGATTTTATAAGTTAAAATTGGTTAAATTTAAGTTTAATTATTTATAAATTTATATTTAAGTCTGGAATTTAATTTACTTAAAATCTGTTGTAAGGGATATTACTGCAGTTTGTAAGTGCTGTAGTTGATGCAAATGAACTAAAGTCTAGAATTAATTAAGGGCTATCGCAGTACTTGGTAAGTACCGTGATTGCAAAAATTTTAAAACTAAACCTGAGTAAATAAAAGAGCTACAGTAGCACTTCTTAAGTGTTTTAGTGGCTGAAAATGAGATTTTTGAATATTTGATTTGTAAATATAATAGCTTCACTTTTCAAAGTTAAAATGAAGTATTTGGATTTAAATATAAATTATTCTCGGAATTTATAACCGCGGGTAAAAATAACGATTGGTTGGCAAAAAGACTGGGATCAGATATGGGCATATTCTCTGCCGATACCAAAAACCACTTTGACAACCGTGTACGCGGTGGAGATTCCAGAATGAAGTAGGATGGTGATGACGTTCTATTGAGGTATGTACGTGGACCCGACTCCCGTGAGTTGGCATAAGGTGGCTGAAACAAAAGCGATTCTCGGGCCAAGAAGATAGCACCTCTTATCGGACGCACTTCTTCGTATGCCATTCTATTACTTTGTGATGTTTGGTGCGCACCTTTGATTTCGGGAGTGTTGTTCAAAGTGGGAGGTAGTAGCTGCTACGCACTACCACCAGTCCGGATAGCAATTGGTATATCTACCCTGACATTTCCTAGTTGTGCTATGTCACCTACCCTAGCACGCCTTGTACGAGTTTGGTTTTCTCCCGTAGCCTGTGTGGTATCCTCTAGTGGCTTCCCGATCAAAAGGAACTATGATATTGGATGGACTACTGGGACTACTACGTGTTAAGGGCTATATGGGTAACCCCTTAACACTATTTTAAAGTAAGTTTATTTTAATATAGACACTATTATAATAGCGAAATATTACTACATAGTATATAGTTTAACGGATATTTAGAGGATGGGCGGTCCCAAGCATCCTTTAAGTTATTTGCCTGTATATTACAGTTCACTTGAATTAGCTTACACTGTATAAGTATGTATTTCCTGACTCGAGTGTTTGTGTTTACTTTCTTACGCTCGGGTCAGCCTGAGTATTAGTTCGGACTTCTTTCCCCGGAGCTAGGACTGCTGGAGATCACCTCATCGAGCTGCTGTCCTTTTTCATTCAGTCTTTTATCTTAGCTTATGTAATCGAGACAAATAAATTTGGGATTTCTATGGTTGTTTCAAACTATATTTGGTTTTAAACTATGTAATTATGTACTTATTTTGAGACTATGTGATAGTGGCTTCATTAACCACTATTTTCTCTACTCCGCTGCATTTCTTACTCTGTGTCTGTGACCTGTGATTATTTATTTACTGTATATTCTAAGATTTGCCAAATTTTATTCACAACGCGATATTTTGAACAATTCAAGTCCGACATGTGCGGATGCGAATAGTTGAAAATACCGGGTCATTACATTTGGTGTCAGAGCTTGGCTTTAGGCAAAACTTTGCATGTATGGTAAATTTGATTTACAAAATCACTTTCACTCGAGCTTGAATCTCTTCCTTTTGATTCGATTTCCTTTGAATTTTGGAACATTTCCTGCGATTCCAAAGTTCATTCATGTCCCTCACTATTCATCTTCTTTCGATTCTAGAGTATCCCATAACTCCACTTCGGATGATCTTTATAGTGAATTGGACGTCTCGCCAATATTCTAATAAAGGGGTGAAACTCCTTTACAATTAGCATTGATTCACCAAAGATTTATATTTATCCTCGGTTTAGATGCTAGTACCTTTGGTGTTTGCACAAAAAATGGGCAAACACCTCCAAGGCGTATAATTTAGTTGATTTTACGTTGTTCTTAGCGAGTTGGGTGATTTATGTGAATATGTAAAAAGCAGGGACTAAACTGTAAAAGACACACAGATTTATAGTGGTTCGGCCAGAATGTGCCTACGTCCACTTTATATGTTATTCTCCTTTTCTGTTCAGATTACAAGTACAAAGCTTTGATTACAAGTATATAAAAGTTGTTTGAAAATTCTATCCATGCTTTATCTCTCAAACTTGTCTGACATTGTTGCACCCCTAGCCCTCTATTTATAGAGTGAGGCTGGAGGTAGGGGTCTTGGATGTACATAGCTGCTGGTGGGCCTAGGCTGATGTAATCTGGCCTGGCAATGTTGGTTCGACAAAGCCTTGGTCCGAAGATGGCTGGATTGGCTTTCGGTCCGGTAGTGGTTGATTCGGTAGTGGTTGATCCGGTGGAGAGTGGTGAGTGTGAATTGGTTCGGTAGTGGTTGATTCAGTAGTAGTTGATTCGGTAGTAGTTGAGTTGGTGTTTGGTCCGGTGGTAGGTGAGTTGGTGTTTGGTCCGGTGAGTTGGTGTTTGGTCCAGTGGTAGGTGAGTTGGTGTTTGGTCCGGTGGTAGGTGGGTTCGGTGAGGCCTTGGTTCTGTGGTGAGAATTCGCCCAACATTTGCCCCCCAAAGTGGGGCATATGCCTGCATATGTCGCGCTTTGTTTTAGGCCACTCAACTCGGACACTCTCATTCGGTCCCAAGCGCCGAACCAATTGATTCGACCATCTGTGTCGGTCCAGAAGTAGGGGCTTCATGCCTCTGTTATTACGTACTAGCCGAACCAAACTCTTGTCTTTGCCGAATCAAACGTATCACCAGACCTCAACTGCCGGACCAGGTGAGGCCCTCTTCTGCCGATTGAGCTTTCGCTTTGAATTACCGAATGAGCTCGGGGATTCCGAGTGCCGAATGAATCTTTAGCTTTGACTTACCGAATGAGGTCGGGGAGTTTGAATGCCGAATGAACTTTATGTTGGAAATACCGAATGAGATCGGGGAGTTTGAATGCCAATGAACTTTAAGCCTTTTATGTTTTGAAATACAAATGAAATTCCAGACTGTACGCACTTGCTTGTTCATATCTCTACTTTCGTTGTTCTAATAATATGTTTTCTCGTGTTGCAGATAATGTCTCATAAAGTAGAAACTCGTTCTGATAAGAAGAAATCCAAAGACAGAGGAGAGACCCCCATAGTGCCCCCAGTTCGGGCAGAACGTCATGGACCAACCCCGAGATCGTTAGTAGACGGGTACGGTCCTCAAGAGCTCTTGAATTTACCGCCAGACTGCTTTCCCAGCTCCCTCAAAGATGAGCAGCTTAATGTTATATCTCGCTCTTTCGGGATCGACAGAGCGCATATGTTGTTGCTGGGGGAAGGAGTGATGCCGTATAATACCCCTGAAGGATATTTCGCTTATAGTATGTACCATTGCATGTGCGGGGCCATTCCTCCGATCAACACTTGGGTAGTCAGCTTCATCACCTATTTGAAGGTGGCCCCTTTCCAGCTTCAGTTCAACTCTTATGCCATCTTGGTGAGTCTATTTATTATCTTCCAGAGAAAGTACGGGCATCCCCCTTCCAACCGGGAGATTCGGTACCTATACAACTTGAGAGGCCATAAGAAGGGGTCTCCATATATCAGCTTAGAGTCGGCCGTGCCTTTCAAGCCAGTCCTGGACTTGTATTCGAAATTCAGCATGTTCAAGAAGGAATGGTTTTTTTATCAAGGATGATCTGTTTCTTTCCACTGCTTCACCTATGGCTATAAGTTGAATCTTATTTATAATTTCTGTTCTAACTACAACGCTCCTCCTTATGTTCTTTATTTCTTGCTAGCGACAAGTGGTTTTGCGGTTGTGGAGAGCGATCGCCTGGTTCAGATGGCTGCGGAGATAGAAGCCATTCCGGAAAGGGAGAGGGCAACCTCTTATTTGATCAGGAATGCTACTCTTCTGGAGCTCAACTTGATTCTGCCACGCCAGTCTATGGTCAAGCAAAGAGACACAGCTGAGGAGAAGGCTGCCAAAGCTAAAGGAGGGGATACAGTGAAGAAGCAAAAGGAAACCCTTCTCGAAGCATCCAGTCGCCGGGGGGAAGAAACTTAAGAAGTCCGATGGACCCTCCTCCAGCACATGTCCAGATGTTCCGGAGGAGAAAGATGTGGAGGAGGAAAGAGGCGAGGATGAAGGGGGTGAGGCGGAGAGTGGAAGTGGTGGAGAAGGAGATGGTGATGGTCCTGATGATGACGACGGCGAAGGACAGAGCGGTGATGGCACTGGGGCTTTGTCTTCTGGGCAGGTAGATGAGATCCAGGAGTGGACAGATGATGCTTTCCGCCTAGCTTTTGAGGGGTTGGAGGAAGGATCGGCCTTGGTAGAGAGGCCAAAGAAAGCTGACAAGGCCAGGACTGGTGCCGATTCATCTTCTAAGAGCATTTCAGCTAAGGCAACTCCTGCGAATCAAGGTGAATTTTTGACTCATGCAGACTCCATTTATGATAAGGATTTAGGAATATTTTATGATCGGCTTCCGTCCTGGAGTGAGATCCAGGACTTATTGCAGTATCCTACTCCTCCCCAGGGTTTGTATAACAACACACTTTTTTACTCTTCTTAATTTGATATATTTCTTGAATTATAGTTCAATGTATGCTAGTAACACTTGGTTTCATATCACAGAAGCAGGTAAGGTGGCCAAGACATCGGACGTTCGGCACCGTCTCGAACAATACAAACTTCTCAAGGCTTCTACTAAACCAAAGCCTAACCGCCCCGGAGACGTAGTCGACTACCGTCCTCTTCTTGGAGTTATCGAAGAGGATATCCAAACGAAGAAGAGGAGTCGCTCCTTGCTTGAATCTTCACCTGGTCCTCAACTTCCAACTCAGCCTCCCCAAGATACCACGGAGGAGAGTACTGGGTTTATACCTTCTCCGCATCCGTCTGAAAATCCTACCGTTACCCAGATAGATCGTCCCGGTTTAGTCCGTAACCCGTTTGCGGGTCATCCAGATCTGGACCCAGGTTTTCGTGATGTTAACTTCGATGAGGCTACCGGTGAGCACCTTCTCCCTCGCAATCCTATGGTAAGGGTACTCGATGAAGCTGTCCCTGGACCTTGATCTGCTTACCACTCGGGTTGTAACTTTGGGGGACGAAGTTAAAGCAAATATGGACCGGGTTGTTGAAGAGACCAGGAAGCTGATGGGGCATCATGCCCGATTGGTCAAGGTTGCGGAAGAAATCGGGAGCGCCAACATTCGACCGCGGTTAGTGGTTTCCAACCAGGCCAAACAACTCGCAGATCAGGCCATCCAGATCTCTCAACATGAGGCCGTCTGTAGGCAATTAAAGAGAACCATGGAAGAGGCCAACATGGCAGAGTTACGGAAAATGGAGGCCGCTTGTAAGGAACGGATTAATATGGCCATTGCAACGGTGGATGAGGTTCGGAAAGCGGATCTTGAGTGGGTACAGGAGTTGTCTGGGAAGCTTGAATCCCCAGAACTTGCTCAAACCAAGCTGAAGGAGGAGATGGAGGCGATGAGGAAATCCTTTCAGGCTGACTGCTTGCGATACCGATCAGAGAGGGATGCTGCCGTTGCGAAGCTGCTGGCTTTTGGGGACCGAATAAGGGAGTTCGAGGAGAACGAGGGGATAATGGATGAGATGCTTCAGGATATGTACTTTCGCACTTGGAAACATGGCAACTTATCCTGGATGGATGATTATCCCCGAGTCATGGCCAGGATTTACCTTAGGGCCCTGGAGGAGGCTAAGGCCGATGCGGATAAGAAGGGTGGCGTGGCCTTCGGAATGGACTTGGTCATGGCCTAGTTTACCAAGGAGGAGAAAGCGGCGGTGAAGGAGGGTATGTGGCTGCTTACCGCTGAGGAGGTAAGGGTGCAGTTGGAGGATGATGATCAAGGAGCAGATGCCGGTAAGTCTTCCCTTTCAGTCTTTTCGTAACTTGATTGCTTATTGTTCGCGACCATTAATGGATTCTTTCCCGAATTGGACTTGCGGGACCCCTGCAGCACAAACTACCTTTGGTCAGCATGCTGAGAGTTCCGATCCCGTGGTAAAGTAGATCTCGGGGGATCAGTAGGATAGAGGTGAAGCTCTGATGCAGCCGACTCCTTGACTTGACCTGGACATCTTTTGGTTTACCTGACATTATTGTCTATGCTAGTCCCAAAACATTAATGTAACTTTTCGGCTGTAATTATGTTATTTGTAACGAACAACTTCATTTTTGGGCATGTAATTTTTTAACTTTAGCTGGTTCTTTTATATTTAAATGCTTTCGTTATTTTCTGTGTTGCATAAGAAATGCAGCTATGCATATGCCTGTGATTCAATTGTGTTTGATGTCAAGTTCTTACTTAAAATATAATTTCATGTCTTGCAATGTTATTGTGATGTGTGAATAAATTATAGTTGCGCGTTCATAGACAAAGGAAGAGAGTGCCGCCCTTTGTGTTTTAGTTGTAGATGGTAGCTTTGAATGTCGTGTGTGACTGAGTATGGAATGTAGCTGAGTGTCCCGTCATCAGTTGTGAGTTCCTATCCCCATTTGCGGGTGTCTCCTATTTTGTGCCCTGTACTTTAGGGATCGTTGTATAGGATAGGAGGAAAGTTTTTAAATAAAATAGGAATATAAGAAATAGTAAAACTTCCAATCACGAAAGGCCTTCAATGTGCTTAAGTTCGTGGCAAACGGGTTTTGTAGTCACTTTCCCTAGCTGTGGGTCTTGGAGACATTTGTCACCCATCTTACGCCTCCGTGGGGAGTTTTCTTTTTTACCACAGCCGCACTTAAGACACATCGGAGCCGAGATCGCGCACAGTAACTACCCGGGCCATTATGGCCCGTAATCGTGGGTATTATTCGATTTACCGTGGCCATCTAGCGTGGGTGCCGATCGTCAACCATGAATTACCCGTGGCTGGCCACACCTTATGTTAGGGCTTAAAGTAGGTTCACAGTTGCCGGCGAGCCGAACGCCGTAATGAGCTGCCTTGGCTATAGTCGGCCTTCTCGGTGGCTTATAATCGGCTCATTACAGTTGGATTTAAGGGCCGATCGTGAGCAATGAGTTTACCCGCATCAGAGGGATGCTGGAGCAAAAGTGTCTCATTGGCAAGGGCATAGATTCGTATAGTACCTGTTAGGTCTTGTCGAGAGGAGGTTGCGCCGTGATGCATCTTGAATGGAAATGCCATTACACAGGATTTTGTTTACCAGAAAAGGATAAAGCTAACAAGCAGCCAAGATATAAAGGAACAAGTTAAAAAGAACAAGTTTTTAAAGTGGTTCGACACGAAAATGCCTACGTCCACTAATTCTCTTTGTTAATTCACTTCATATGTGCAGTACAAGTTAAGAAAAATATCGACGAAGGTGTTGGATGTTCCTTGCCCTCTGGAACATCTCTCCGTCCACTGTTGATAAAATATAAGCTCCGTTGTGGAGATCTTTATGAATTACATATGGTCCGTCCCAGATTGGATATAGTGCACCGGGGCGTGGGAAGATTCGTTTGAGGACAATATCTCCTTCTTGTAAGTTACAATGCTTGACTTTGGAGTTGTATT
The DNA here is from genome assembly GCA_030765085.1 of Allium cepa. NCBI lineage: Eukaryota > Viridiplantae > Streptophyta > Magnoliopsida > Asparagales > Amaryllidaceae > Allium > Allium cepa. Next base: position 599,032,859 of record CM060945.1, on the reverse strand, counting down.
GCGCCGCCACTTTTTGCTTGTGAGCTGCTGCTTTGAGCGCTGCATCGTTTCTCCTCTCTTCAATTAGATTCAAAGACATGTGAAGGAGTTCTTCGTTCTCTTCTGGGTTATAGTGGATCCTGCGGTGGGAAGGTACTAAAGTTTCGACTGGGAGCATGGCCTCCGATCCGTATGCCAAAGAGAAAGGAGTATGCCCCGTTGATGTTCTGAAAGATGTGCGGTAGGCCCAAAATGCCGTAGGAAGTTCATCCACCCAAGCGCCTTTCGATTTTTCAAGCTTCTTTTTGATTAGAGTTTTGAGAATTTTGTTGACAGCTTCGACTTGTCCGTTTGCCTGGTGGTAAGCCACAGATGTGAAGCTTTTGCGAATTCCATGCTTTTGGCACCAGTCGGCAAACTCTTCGCTGTCAAACTGAAGTCCATTGTCCGATATGATTTTGAGTGGAACCCCGTACCTGCATAGAACATTTTTGATCAAGAAGTTAATAACTTTTCCGAAGATATTTTATTTAGAGGTTCTGCTTCCACCCATTTGGTGAAATATTCAACTGCCACTATAGCATATTTGGCTTCGCCTCGACCCACTGACAGTTCGCCAATCAGGTCGATTCCCCATACTGCAAAGGGCCAGGGGCTGGTCATTTGAGTAATCTCATTTGTTGGTAGACGAGGAATCTTGGCAATTTCTGACCTCTGTCACATTTTTTAGCGAAGTCTAAGGCGTCTTTGTCTAAGGTGGGCCATAAATATCCATATCGGAGTATTTTTTTTGCCAGAGTCTGCCCTCCAGTGCGATCCCCACAGCTTCCTTGGTGGATGTTGGATAAGATTTCCTTAGCTTCCCTTCCAGCGACACATCTTAATAAGGGGTTAGAGAAGACGGGCCGATAGAGCATGCCTTCTTGTATTGTGTAGTGGGAAGCTCTTCTCAAGATTTTTCTGACTTCGTTACGCTCGCTGGGCAGTATGCCAACTTGTAAGAATTTTTGGATGGGAGTCATCCAAGTTTCTTCTTCGATTGCAGCTACCAGATTCACTTGCTCGAAACTCGGGGTTAGTTGCTTTGAGATGGCTGCTGTTCCGGAAGTGGTACTGTCTTTCATGCTAGCTTGCTTTGCCAACTTGTCGGCCTTTTGGTTCTCTTCTCGAGGGATGTGTTTGATTAAATAGTGATCCAATTAATCGAGTAGCAGCTTGGTCTTCTTTAGATATGCTGTGAGTCGCTCTCCTCGAGTCTGAAATTCTCCTAGTATTTGGTTTACAATAAGCTGGGAATCACTATGAAGACATAAAGAACTAACTCCAATCTCTAGGGCAAGTTCTAATCTAGCTATTACTGCTTCGTATTCTGCATCGTTGTTGGTGGCAGCGAATTCCAGTCTTAGAGCATAGTGTAGCTTCCTTCCCCTGGGAGTGATTATTACAATACCTGCCCCTGAGCCTTGTTCATTTGAAGCTCCATCCACAAAGAGATTCCACTTAATGTCTTTTGCTATTTTAGATTGCTCCTTACCTTCGTTAGTAGTGAATTCGGCAATGAAATCAGCCATGGCTTGTCCCTTGATGGCGGTGCGAGGATGGCAGGTGATATCATATTGACTCAGTTCAATGCACCATTTAAGTAGTCGTCCAGAAGTGTCAGGACGATGGAGTACCTGCCTTAGCGCTTGATCTGTTAGAACCCTGATGGAATGAGATTGGAAATAGTGTCGCAGTTTCCGTGACGTGATTAGTAAACAGTATGCTAGCTTCTCAAGTTTAGGATATCTGGCTTCTGCCCCTGTTAACCTCTTGCTTACAAAGTATACTGGCCGTTGCGCGCGGTTGTCTTCTCTCACCAAAGCGGTGCTTAGAGCATGAGATGACACAACAAGGTATAGGTATAGCTCTTCGCCTTCGTTCGGAGTTGAGTTTACTGGTGGTCTCTGGAGGTGTTTGATTAGATTAAGAAAGGCCATTAAGCATTCGTCAGTCCACTCGAACTTTCCTTTGTCTTTCTTTAGAGCCTCGAAGAAGGGGACGCACTTGTCAGTCGCTTTAGAGATGAATCTGCTTAGGGCGGCCACCTTTCCATTCAGGCTTTGCATTTCTTTTCGGGTGGAATGTATCCTGATATCTTTTAGGGCTCAGACTTGTTCAGGGCTTGCTTCAATTCCTCTGGCATGGACGATGAATACCAAGAACTTTCCTGATGATACTCCGAATGAGCAGTTTAGAGGATTCAGCTTCATTCCATATTGGCGAAGTACTTGAAACATCTCGCCCAGGTGGCTTACGTGATCGTTGGCTTTCCTCGATTTTACTAGCATGTCATCCACATAAACCTCCATAGTTCGTCCTATCAGTTCCGTGAACATCTTGTTGACACACTGATAGGTAGCCCCATCGTTTTTGAGTCCAAAAGGCATTACTCTATAGCAGTACAATCCCCGGTCAGTGATGAAACTAGTGTGGTCTTGATCGGGGGCGTGTATAGGAATTTGGTTATATCCTGAGTATGCGTCCATAAAAGATAGGAGTTCGTGCCCGGCGGCGCTGTCCACAAGCTGATCGATTCGAGGGAGTGGGAAGCAATCCTTCGGGCAAGCGTCATTTAAGTTGGAGAAGTCAATGCATGTTCGCCACTTCCCATTAGCATTCTTTACTAGTACCGGGTTAGCGATCCACTCTAGGTAGATGGCTTCTCGTATGAAGTTGTTGGCAAGTAGGTTCTTTACTTCTTCATCGAGGGCCGTTGATCGTTCTGCCCCCATACTTCTCCTTTTCTGCTTTAGTGGTGCCTTGGTAGGATCGATGTTTAGTACGTGGCATGCCACGTCTGGGGAGATTCCAGTCATGTCAGCGTGCGTCCATGCAAACACATCCAAGTTGTGGCGGAGAAAAGCAATGAGTTGATCCCTCAATTTTGCTCTCAGCTGAGATCCGATTTTCAACAGTCTACTCGAATCGTGTTTGTCTACAGGTACAAATTCCCTAGCCTCTGCAGGCTCGGCGGTGGCCTCCTCCTCTTTATCCCTGGGGTCTAATTCATTGAAAGGATCACTGGTATATCGAAGAGGAGGGGCTCTCTTTAGTTGCTATGCTTCCAAATTTTTCACCTAGAGAGTAGTCTCTGCATTCTTCCCTTTATCCTTCGTGTGATTATTGCGAAGTTCAGTTACATAGCAATCTCGACCGGCGTCTTGATCTCCCTCTACTTCCCCTATTCCATTGCCTGTTGGAAATTTCATCTTCAGGCACCACGGGGCCAAGACAATTTGGAAGTCAGATAAGGCTGGTCTTCCTAAAAAGGCGTTGTATGCCGAGTGGTTATCTATCAGCACAAATGTTTGTTTCCGCACAACGGAGCGGGGGTGACTTCCTATTTCAACAAAAAGGTCCAATTGCCCGAGGGGCATCTTCGCGTCTCCAGTGAAACCGTGTAGTGGTTTGTTGCAGGGCGACACATCCTTCATTGACAGCTTCATTCTGTTGAAAGCATGCTTGAATAGGATATTTACCGTGCTTCCAGTATCTACTAGAATTCGGAAAACTTCGGCTGGGCCGAACCGGGCAGAGGTGACCAAAGGATCCATGTGAGGGCACTGCCTTCCTTCCAGGTCACGCCTATTGAATGTAATGTCATCGTTCTCTTTTTGCTTCGGGTGGCGTTCTTCCATAACAGAGTTAACGTAGCCTTCATTGTTTCTAAGTGACTTTCCGTATCTTTCCATCTCTGTCCAGCTTCTATCGGTGATGTGTGGTCCTCCCGATATGGTATGGACCACTATCTTCTCATGACTGGGTCCGCCGGTGTTGCGATTTCCCCCTCCTGTTTCTGGAAGAGATAGCCTTGGGTTCTCATCGGCAGGAGCTGGGGTCCTGTTCTGACCTTTTACATAGCGTTCTAGTCTCTTCCTTCTGATGTGTTCTTCAATTAAGTCCCGGAGATGATGGCATTCATTGGTATCATGCCCATGAGATTTGTGGAAGCGGCAGAACTTTCCAGACTTAACTGCGTTATCTGATTCCTTCTTGTATGGAGGCCGTCTATATTTAACTTCATCTTGGGTGGCCAGGAAGATGTTTTCGATTGTCTCATTCAAAGGAGTGTAAGTGTCAAACCTCGGTCCTGGCCGATATAGACGTTTTTCTCCCTTCATGCCCCTGGCATTGTCTCTAGAGTCATTTCTTCGAACGTCCTTTGCTACAGCGGGTGTGTCGCCATGAGCTGCCTTGGTTTGTTGTCCTGTCCGTCTTTCAGTGGCAGCGTCTTCAAGTCTTATATATCTTCCGGCTTCATGGAAGAAATCGGGTAAGGTAGCTGGTTTTTCTTTCCTTAATCTTCTAGCAAACTTAGTATCCGGATGCACACCACTACAGAGGGCTATTAAAATAAGTTTCTCATCGGCATCTTGGACTGCGGCCGCTGCAGCATTGAATCAGGTTACATATTGCTGCACTGTCTCTCCAGGCTTCTGTTTGATATTAGATAGGGAAAAGCATCCTTGGGTTGTTCCACATGAATGCGGAACTGGCTGATGAACATTTCTTTCAACATTTTCCATGAGCTGATGGATCCTTGGGGTAGGTGGCAGAACCAGGTGGTAGCTATTTCTGCCAAGAATAGTGGAAAGCATTTGCACAATACTCCTTCTGTGGCTCCACTCATGAGCATATGCTGTGTGTATCTCTGCAAGTGTACAACGGGGTCATAGGTTCCCTTGTAAGGTTCCATTGTTGGCAGTTTTCATTCTCGGGGGGTGATGGCAATTTCGATATTGCGGGCTAAAGGGCTGGTTACCCTAGCGCCTATCCCTCGATCTCTTTGATCCCGTTAGACGCACTCTCTGAACAATCGCGCCATCCTTTCATCAGAATTTGGAGCAGATAGAAATGATTTTGGTTCTTCTTTGCGGGATTGATTCCATCCGGATGATCTGTTGGGGTGGTATCGTCTATCACTCCTAATATTTTCCAGTGGCTACCTCTGGTCTTCTGGGAGCACGTTAGGGTCAGCTACAGTTGGCCCTTGCCTTGATCTTCCCCTGCTGGGTTCTGTTCTAAGCACTTCCTCGGGTCCATCTTCGGGCTGGACTCTAGCTCGGCCCCGTTCATTGGTGTTTCCATGGCTAGGTAGCATGACCGGCTCAGCCACAGCCGACCCTCGCTAGGTACCTCCCCCGTTGGGTTTGGTTCCAAGTGTTTCCTCGGGTCGGAGTTCGGGCTGAGTTCGGGCTCGGCTCCTTTCATTGCTGTTTCTGTTGTTAGCTTCTTTAAAGAAGAAAGATCCTTGTCGCCTCCCAGATCCTCCAGACTGGGACTCATCCCATGATTCAGTATTGCGGTTGGATTCTTCAGTATCCCTTAAGCATGACATGAGTCGGTCCACCAAGGATTCTTATTGGGATGTGAAGCGGTTAGTCACTTCAGCCACAACCCTGTCTAGATCCGCCCTAGTAATTGCTGTTGGTTGTTCCGCGGCAGGGCTGTAGGATTTGCCTGATTTCCATTTCGTACTGCTGTTGAAACAGGACGGTTCTCTTGATCAGTGATCACCGAATCTGGAATGCTGCTAGTTGCGATGTTCTTTCCTTTGCTAACATCTTTCTTCTGCCTGGGAGGCATGTCTCTCAAGCAATGAGCGTTGCTGTCGGGAAGAGGGTTAAGTGGGAGAAGCTGAAGCTTCTAGCTCGACCTCTCAATGGAAGCACCAAAAATGTTTGCACAAAAAATGGGCAAACACCTCCAAGTTGTATAATTTAGTTGATTTTACGTTGTTCTTAGCGAGTTGGGTGATTTATGCGAATATGTAAAAAGAAGGGACTAAACTGTAAAAGACACACAGATTTATAGTGGTTCGGCCAGAATGTGCCTACGTCCACTTTATATGTTATTCTCCTTTTCTGTTCAGATTACAAGTACAAAGCTTTGATTACAAGTATATAAAAGTTGTTTGAAAGTTCTATCCGTGCTTTAGCTCTCAAACTTGTCTGCCATTGTTGCACCCCTACCCCTCTATTTATAGAGTGAGGCTGGGGGTAGGGGTCTTGGATGTACATAGCTGCTGGTGGGCCTGGGCTGATGTAATCTGGCCTGGCAATGTTGGTTCGACAAAGCCTTGGTCCGGAGATGGTTGGAGTGGCTTTCGGTCCGGTAGTGGTTGATTCAGTAGTGGTTGATCCGGTGGAGAGTGGTGAGTGTGAATTGGTTCGGTAGTGGTTGATTCGGTAGTAGTTGAGTTGGTGTTTGGTCCGGTGGTAGGTGAGTTGGTGTTTGGTCCGGTGGTAGGTGAGTTGGTGTTTGGTCTGGTGGTAGGCGGGTTCGGTGGGGCCTTGATTCGGTGGTGAGAATTCGCCCAACATTTGGTTATTCCGAACTCTATCTCTTTAGATCGATGTAGATTTACCCCATAAAATCCACAACGATCTTATTCTTTAAGTCACGGTTGACCCAGTTAAGGTTGCCCACGATTTATATAAACTTATCCAGTTCCTTATCTGTTATTTAATCATCGAATCTTCTGATTCCAACTTACCTTTAAATCAAAATTCTCTTTGATTTGAGTCCAACAAATTTGATTCGCTATCCTTGTTTTGAAAAATTTATTCCTATATTTGGAAAAAATCTAATATTATATCTAAGTATAATTTTCAGAATTTTTATAATTAATTTAACTAGTTGTCAAGAGATAATAGTCTTCGATTTTATTTATGGTTTTGTAAACCATGGGTTTTGTCTCATATAAATAATTGAACTATAAACAATGCTTATAAATTAATTTGGGAACAGAAATGAATTTAAAATAAGAACTTGAGAATTCAATTTCCGATGGTTTCAAACCCTGTGTTTAAAGTTTTAAAGGGATATATTATTTAAATTATTTTCGAATAGAAATTTGTTTCCAAAGAATTTTAAAGGTTTAAAAATCTGTGCTCTTCTCTTTGTCGCTGGGAAATAATTTCGATGATGGCTATAGCATCATCGACATTCATTTTTGAGTTTCGAAGTGAAGAGAGCATTCTATAGTCTGGCTACAGTGTTACCTTGAGAATTTAATTGATTTGAGTCTGTAAAATATGACTTGATTTATAATATATAGATATGTGATTTAAATTTGATTTGACATATTATGTACATATATTTATTTATCTCTAAATTTTATCTTGAGGAATAATTTCAATTATAAAAGGAAAATCAAATTTTTGAATAAATGATTCAAACTTGAGATCTTGAATTTGGAAGTTTTATTTGTGTAATGCTCAATTGCATTTCAATATAACTTACCTTGATTTTCAGAAGTTAACAATGTAATTGGATAATATACAATATAAGAAGATTTTATAAGTAAAATTTGAGCGGTTACAATAAATGTTATACACTTAAATTCTAGTTATAAAAAGATTAACAGTGATAAATAGAATAAATGGGTAATGGAATAATTTACAATATAAAATGATGTTAAAGGAACTTAGAATAAATTTAAGCAATTGTAATAAGTGTAAACATATTTAACATAGATGATAAAAATATATTGGGAGAAATAAATTTAATTATAATTAGGAATAAAGAAGAAATTAATTTATTGAACACTTTTTTGTGTATAACAAATGGTTTTCAAACTTACGATTTTAGAAATTTTTATTTTAAGATAATTGGAAGATGAAGTAATGAAATTTGAAATAGTTAAATTTAACTTAAGTGAAACTAAATAGATGAAATCAATTATTAATTTAAAATTGAATTTTGATGGTTTAGATTAATGGTTCTATTTTGAGTTTCAATTTAGTTTTCTTTTAGGTTGTTTCTATTCCCATACCTTCTCCCTTTTCAAGGATGAAAAGTTTTAACTGGGGAAGAGTGTAACGACCCATAAATTTTTAATAATTAAAATTTTTAAATTGATAAAATTTTGTTAATTTAATATGAAGAAAAATAAACTTTGTAATAAAATAAGGAAGGAATGTTAAAGTGGAAATGCATATTTGATTCATAAGGTAATATAAAAGAATGAAACTTATCTGAATGAATTTATTTGAGCATTCAATCATAGTAAATGTACACATCTAACAAATTCAATATAATTAAGAACAACTGTTAATACAAAGGAAATGAAAGAAATTAAATCCATCAGGTCATTGCTTGATTTCTTGCCCTTTTCTACATGGCCTCTTTATTTGTGTTTTATCCATACAAACTCTTTTCCTAGCCATGTATTTCTCATTTTCAAATCATGTACAAGAATATTTATTTCTCATTTCAAAACTCCTCATTTTCATTTGCATTTAAGAATAAAACATATATACGTTTCTTTCTCCTTAACTTATGCCTTTTCTGTTTCTTAGCATTTACTCTCACTTTTTTGCCATCCATACCATCTATGTATCAACCCAAAAAATTTAATATATGTTTTATTTAATTTAGACAATTTTGTTATTTAAAATATAAATTTTGGTGTGGATTATAATTCCACACATGAATTAATAGAATATTTTCCGAAAATGTAAATTTTGTCAATATGGTCAAACTTTGACTTCTAAATTTAAAATTTTAAAAGTTTGAAAATTAGAAATTTATCTTTTATTTTGAAAGAGAATAAAATTTTAAGAATACTGCTTTTCGTTTCGTTGAATCTGAATTATAATGTGAAAGTTATGCCTTTTTAACTATTGTGTGTAATTTGCTGTATTTAACAAAATTGTTTACTTTAAATTATATAGATAATATTTTATTTGGTCATGTAATGTTCTAATTTGTGTTTTCAGGGGTAAAATAACTTTTTTTGTGTATATTTTAGTTTTAAAATGTTTTAAAAGTGTAATCGACATTTTCCAGTGTCAGTTGTATTTTGTTTACAGTTTCTAATTTCCAACATCAATTAATTTAAGAAATTCTTTATTTAATCTTATATTTTTCTTAAGAACTTATTTTATTCTCATTCTCACTTTATTTGTTTCTCAAAGATTTATTTTAAACCATTTTTAAGAAGAGTTGTAATTTCCTAAAGTTAAGTGGATTGTTTTTGCAATTTTCTTAAGCTAGTTTCAATAAATGAAGCAAATTCTATAATTCTTATTTTAGTTAAAGTTTAACATTTATTGGAATTTTTAAATTTTTTAAATTCTAACTTCATAATCTTTTAATTTAACTTACTCCACTTTTGTTTCTTTTGAAAAAAATTGGTTATATACCTATTAACTTAAGTAATTAATATTTTACTTATATACATTAGTTCTTAGAGAATGGTAAATGAATTGAAAGAATGTAAACAAATCATATTTATTTAAGTAATAAATTTTAAAATTAATAGTGTATAAATAATCTATTTAATTACACCTTTAATTTGTACGTTTATATCCGTTATGATTAATTTAGTTGACGTATAAATGGTACGTATTTAATGGAATATTCTTTAAACGTATATTTTACTAAATATAGGTAGCGAGTAAATAAGAGAACGTATAAATTTAAATACGTTACTTTTGTTATAAATTTGGGCGTATATTTTGATTAAATTATTGCGTATATAGTACACATTCTTAAATTCTTACCTTAGCTATAAATAAATAAATAAATAAGTAGACGTGCAATTCTAAGTGGGAAAGGAATAAATTCCCTAGCCATTCAATTTCGTTTAAAAGCTTGCCCTAAATTCACATGTAAACTTTACACACTTTTCTTTTGCTTAAATTGATTTAATTGGTATAAAATATTAATTTCCCTGCCGTTCAATTTCTTTTAAATCTAGCTTTGATAATTCACCTATAGGTTTCTACGCTTCCCTTTTTCTTCATTTAATAACAGGAATAAAATTCCTCAAAATTCGCGTAGGCGTTTTCAAAACAAAAATCCTTGCCTTCCATACGCGCTCATTATTTTGTTAACTCACCTATTTGAAAAATCAATTACCGTGCATTTTTTTTGGGATGAAATTCAGCCGTGCCTTGCCATTTACAGTTAAAGATATTCCACTTTCCTTTACTTCAATTTGTTTAATAAGTATAAAATCTTTGATTTTTTTTCCAAGAGCCGTTCAATTTCATTTAAAACTTGATTGAGATCACGGGAAGATTATCCACTTTCCCTTGCCTCTGGTGTATAATTGATATTAATAATTTCCATAGCCGTTTCAAAATATAAAAATTTATTTCTTGCCAATTTCTTTCACCTCAATCAACGCAAGTTCTTCTTTAAATATAAACACATTCAAAAAAATTCCATTTACCTTTTGTGTATAATAGGAATAAAATCTTCCACTTTCCCTTGCTTCCTTGTGTTAAATTGGTATAAAATCTTTGATTCATAGAGCCGTACCAAAATCAGTTATTACTTACCAAAATTCTTTCTCTAAATCATCGCATACCTCCCTGTAAAGATTCAAAAACATCACGTACATTTTATTCCATAGCCGTTCCAATTTCATTTATTTCTTGCATTGTCAGTCGTGTAAACTTTCTACATTTTTACATTACCTTTCGTATAATAGGAACAAAATCTTCCTATAGACATTTCAAAAATCAATTAATTCTTGCCACTTTCTCCTCCTTGTTTTACACAACTCATTTTATAAATTAAAACTCACGTACCCAACGAAAATTTACATCTCATTTGGCTTCAGTCCTCCATCTTGCGCGTGCTTGCAACAGGTAATGGTTGCACTATTTTCCTTCCTTTTCTTTTTCTTGCATTATCAATTGTTTACTGTTCCACCACAAGTGCTCAACATTTCACCACCGTGCTCGACTCAACTACTCTCCTCTACCGCCACCGCCAACGCGGCCCCTCTGGTGTAGTTCGCTGTCATGGCGGCGGACCGAAGTGCAGTGCACCACATCCACTCAAAAATGATAGCACAACCTTTATGTCCAAAATATTCCACTGCTTGAATACTTGCATGTCCAAAACTTGGTCAGTGCCGAGCATGTGAGGTGTAGTTGGAGTTGTGTGGTGAAGTGGTCAAGAAATTTTGTCAAATCATCCTTTTATTTAAATCTCATTCCAGTTTGATTTTTTGAAGTTTTGATATGATCGTATTGAATTTGCGTAAATTGTTTATTTATTTTGTTCAAGATCGTAATTGGGTTGCCACATCCTTTGAAAATTGGTCGTGCCTTCTGTACGCTTTCCGGTGTACATATTCGTTATTTTGTATCAAAACTCCAGCAGCGTAAAGGTGAGTATTCTCACCAGACAAAACATACGTATAGATCTGTAAATTAATAACAAGTGTAATTGTAGAATGGATATATTATATTTTACTTGCCTGTGATATAAATTTATGATGTTAAAAACCCTGTTATAAAATTGACATATCATCAGTTATACCATATACTGTTATATTTATACTGTTACTGTTTATTTATTTACTGTCATCACTGCAAGTTCCGTATAGAATAGAATCGTAAGGGCTGAAATGATAGGCCTGAACGATAATTTATTTATTTATTTACTTATTTAGTTATTTAGTATTTATTTATTTAATTTGAGGTTGCGGGTTTGAAATGATAGAACCCGATTTTTTTTTAAATTACGGATTGAAATGATATATTACCCGTACCACTTGACTTAGGGCAGAAAATATTATACAGACCCGTGGTTATATATATATATATATTTGTGGAAAAATCTAAGTAATTTAAATTTGTATATTTTATTATTTTTTTTTGATTTGAATTGAATAAAAATGATCTTTTAGTGATTTTATACAAGATAAATATATATAATTAAATAAATGGTTAGTTGGAATTTGGAATATAAATTTATTTTGGAATTTGATTTTTAAAGGAATGAAATTTAAGATAAGTAAATAAAATATAATAAATTTGATATAAATTGAATTTAAATGGATAAATAAGGTGTTATCTAAATTTTCTATGAATTAAATGATTAAAGACATGAATACTTAAAAATGGAATTGAAATATATCTTAGTTTAAAAATGGAAGTTTGGTTTATGATAAAAGGGTAAGTTAAAAAAATTTATTGAAATTAGTTAATGGAAATTAAACTTAATTATTAAGTAAATTTTGAATACAAAGAATAGAAAGTTTTGTATTTGACTTAAATAAGTGAAGTCCTAAGAAGATGATATTTATTTGTGAAATTTGCCTTATATAAATCATAAAATTTTGGGTAATCTATATGACTATTTTAAAAGTGGAAATATGATTTTATAAGTTAAAATTGGTTAAATATAAGTTTAATTATTTCTAAATTTATATAAGTCTGGAATTTAATTTGCTTAAAATCTGTTGTAAGCGATATTACCGCACTTTGTAAGTGCCGTAGTTGATGCAAATGAACTAAAGGCTATAATTAATTAAGGGCTATCGTAGTACTTGGTAAGTACCGTGATTGCAAAAATTTTAGTACTAAACCTGAGTAAGTAAAAGAGCTACAGTAACACTTGTTAAGTGTTGCAGTGGCTGAAAATGAGGTTTTTGAATATTTGATTTGTAAATATAATAGCTCCACTTTTGAAAGTTAAAATGAAGTATTTGGATTTAAATAAAAAATATTCTTGGAATTTATAACCACAGGTAAAAATAACGATTGGTTGGCAAAGAGACTGGGATAAGATATGGGCATACACTCTGCCGATACCGAAAACCACTTTGACAACCGTGTACGCAGTGGAAATTCCAAAATGAAGTAGGATGGTTGTGATGTTCTATTAAGTTATGTACGTGGACCCGACTCCCGTGAGTTGGCATAAGGTGGCTAAAACAGGAGCGATTCTTGGGCCAAGGAGGTAGCACCTCTTATTGGACGGACGTCTTCGTATGCCATTCTATTACTTTATGATTGTTTGGTACACACCTTTGATTTTGGGAGTGTTGTTCGAGGTGGGCGGTAGTAGCTGCTACACGCTACCACTAGTCCGGATAGCAATTGATATATCTACCCTGGCATTGCCTAGTTGTGCCGTGTTACCTACCCTAGCGCGCCTTGTACGAGTTTGGTTTTCTCCCTTAGCCCGTGTGGTATCCTCTGGTGGCTTCCCGATCAGGAGGAAATATGATATTTGTAACGATTCGGATTTTGCCCGCTCGAAAATCGACATCCATACTTCATATCGTATTCGAATGCCGCAGATTCGATCATTCAAATCCGAGTCGCCGGAGCTTATAACAACATTAAGTAAACAACACAGCGGAAAAAAAATAGAATAATATATTGATATACAGCTTTGATACAATATCTGATACAACAGATGATCCAATAGATATCAATATACATCAGAGATCTAATACAAGACATAGCAGCGGAAAAGAAAATAAACAACATCAGCAGCGGATAATCTTCAAGATAATCTCCATAAGAGAACTCCAACAGAAGCAGCTCGACCCAGCATCACGATGCACAAAGATAAGCAAGACCGGTGTGATCCAGAGACTGAACTAGCTCCAGATAATCTACTGAACCTAACTATCTGAAAAACCAAAACTCTAGACTGCCCGTGTGGAAATTGGTAGGCATCCAGAGTTTAGGAAAGGAACAATAAACTCCAGGTTAGTCGTGGGACTGGTATGAGCAAACAAAAACATTTGGTCTTTTAAAAACAATCAAAGATTTAAATTTCTAAATCGCAATGCTTTTGGAAAATGAAACTACCATAAGACCTCCCGCCACACACACAATGCAAACGCAGAATTGGAGGAGATTTCTTCTTATGATAGTCAAACATGCTTGATACGCAAATTTCTTTGATATTATTATTATAAGTGCACAGTGCAGAAAACATTTCGAAAGTAGAATATAAATCTTAGCCAGCATAGACATTTCGAACTATGCCTACTATAGCTACCATGTTCAATAGCGGGTTACCGCCACATTCCATGGCAGGTTATACAACTAAAACCGTACAAGGCTCGTATTGTTTCTTTGGATTTTTCCAACAAATGGTCAGGCCAAGGAACTTCCTATTGCCACATGGGAACGCCTCTGGCGGGACGCCCCGAGAACCAAACCGTTCTCTACCAAACAAGGCCGGGAACCCCTTTTCCCAAGGGATATTACAAACCCTCAGATATGCCACCCCCGGTCCTTTGGGACCTTTAAACGAGGTACCTCTAATCCAACATCACACATAAATAAATATAGTGTGTCCACATGAGTAAGTATCTGGGCTCCATACCATGATACTACCCTTTTCCAGAAGGAATGGTCATACCCTAGGGGAGCGACCCCTGAAACCTTGCCGCACGATTCCTGTTTCGACCATTACCGATTTGTGAGGCTCGATGAAGTCTCGTCCACAAAGCTACGCTTTTCACAAAGCCATGCTTCGATCAACAAATGATCAGCAGTACTTAGAATGTCACATTACCAAATTGGGAATATATCGCAGATAACCTTCAACTACATAACCTCTGAGCTCGTACGTCTCAGAGAAGGGTGTTAAGCTAAAAGAATAAATTCTCCGCCACTACAGAGATGTATTTGAAAGAAATCTGCTTTATATCTCAAATTGTAATGTCAGACACACAATCCATACAAGTCTGTTCCGGGTTCGAACAGAACCGAAGGCACTTCCAAAGAAGCCCTTGAAATCCGAGTATTTACAATCCCGATCGAACTTCCCATCACTTAGGGAATCTCTATACCAGGAGCTACCCAGTGCAGAGACAATCGATAGGTTATCCTATCGTTCTCGCAAATACCCGGTCTTCACCACCGGTCTTCAAATGCTATCCATAACGACGTATCACATATTCGGAATGGGATATATGACACAAAGGTCCTCTCCCGGCTAAACCGAATAGTGAGCGCAACATTTAAAACGTATGGATATGGGATTTCAATTAAGTCACAACTTAATAATTCAAAACTTTTCTTTCAAATGGTTTAACCCAATTTCCATTCCAAAATCTTTTAAACAAAAAGACTTTTCTTCACAAAGTTCATTCAGTTTCACAAAGATCCATTTTCGGATTTCAAAATAATTTCCATCTTCAATTTGATTTACTCATTTAAATCATTAAATCAAGATTTATCTCATAGTTTTCAAAACTGTTTTCCAACGATTCATTCGTAACTTGGAAAAACCATTTTCAATTCAAACTTGAAATCCTTTTTTAACAAATTGGAAATTCACTGTTCATGTGAAAACTTTTATTATTTGGAAACAACAGTTTTATTTCGGAAAAATCCAATTTCATGTATACAAGTTACAAATCTTTGGGTTAACTCGAATTTCCAAAACATCGCTTTTAAAAATGGTTTTAAAATTCATATGACTTGTATAATTCTTTTTAAATCATAAATACTAAATATAGAATTCAATTTCAGATATTGAATTCCAATTTAAATTTAATTATTCAAATTCCAAATCTTTATTAGTTATTCAAAATAACTTTTATTCTTGAAAACACCTTTTCAAAGCTTTTCATATTACACTTAATTTATTTCCCAAATAATTTGAATTTAAAATTCAAATTCAAAACTTATTTAAAAATCTGTGACTTAACTGATTTCCATGTGAAATCCATATTTGTGTGTGTATAAGTGTGGCCCAGGGGTTCAACACAATCGTGCAACATCATTCAGCACAGATTCAAATACAGCAATCTATTTAATAAGCGGCATAAACTATAACGCTTATATTTTTGACAAGCGGTACAAACCAATTATAACGCTTATCCCATATTCACAATCACAGATGTACATATCACAGATAATAAATTACATTAAACATTGCTCAAATCAAAACAGGGCATCTCAATCAGAAATATCAAACAGTTCTATCATCAAATAGAATCCAAACATCTCTAAGCAATATTAATTAATCATCATATTATTCCAAATCAGATTAGTCAATAATCTTAGTTAATTAATGTTATTCAATTACAAACCATCTTAATCAATTATTCTTAATTAATTACGATAACTAATCAATTACTTCCATTTAGTAATTAACTTAAATAAATTTCACAATTGATTATCTTTTAATTAATTAATCTAATTAATTACTTAAGATTAATCACATTAATTAATTGTTGAATAATTCTTAGTTAATGGCCATCATTAACAATTAAAATTCTTTAATTACTCTTCTAATGTAATTAACTTACATTAGTCATTATTAATTTTCAATTAATTAATCTTTACTAACCAATTAATTAACCTTTATTATTTATCATAAATTAACTTCACTTAATCCTTAATTAATTTAAACAACTCAAAGATATTTAACATTTTAAATTTTGAAACTCGCTAAACTTATTTTAAAAACTTTAAAACTTAGTAAATACTTACCTCTGGAAAACTTATTTTTCGTTTTCTTTTATCATTCATTTGCATTAAGACCAGGTTCCTGTTTTCTGTTAAAAATTTAAAACCCCAAACATATCTTCTATTTATTTTTCTGATTTTATTTTAAAACTTTGAACCTGCTAATGTACTCGCGTTCCCAACCCAACAGCATACCCAAGCACGATTCATCACGAATAAACCTCGGGTCGCTTCTCTTCTTCCCAAACGCTACAGCCCCTCCACTTCAACGTGCACCGTGCACGTGCACCATCGACACAGCCACCTCCGGCCACTTACGAACCCTCCAGCACGTCACTTGTCAACTATGCGACCCAATCCAAACACCAAAACCCCACTACTTAGCTTGGGTAAAAAATCGAGCTTCCCAGTAGAAAACTGGAACAAACCCCTCGACCAAAAATCGCCTCGCGCTGCCTCATGTCGTCGCCAGAAATTCAACCGCTCCACCCTGAGCATCCTCATCCACTCGAGCTTCGATCCCCATGGGTCCGGCCACACTCGATCCCCCCACGGCAACGAACAAACCCAAAAAAATCATCACTGGAAAAACGAGTTTCAAACCCTAAATTCGATTCAATTCATCTATCTACTCAATAGAATTTTTTTTCAATATTTTTCCCATGATACTTGACATTGAATCCTTCTTCTGACCAAAATTTGAAGAATTTAGTTTCACCAATTGGAGGAATTTGATGAAAAAACATTTTTTATTCAACCCACTCATACTCGAGATTTAGTAACTTAAAAATCATGGGGCTTTCACCTAAAATCATCATTTTTCCATTCAAACATGCTTGTGTGGTCAGAATTTAAAATTAAAATAATCGAATTTACTTGTTCATGATGATTTTACTGTAAATATATACTTAACACAGTATTCACTTAATATTCTTTCCTGTAACTATTTAAAAAAAATTCCCTAACTTCATTATAAATAATTTCCTTTCAGAAATCATAAAAAAAAAGAATCTAAGCATGAAGATATGGATTTATAAACAAGTTTTAAAACCTGTAAAGTAAAAACAGGGGCATGTTTCCTTACCTGTATACTAATATGCCCACAATCATTAATATTTATAAAAGCATGCAACACATTTACACTATCCTTCCAACATAATTCATCTTATATGTGACGCCCCACCTCTATACCCACGCTAGCCAAGAACACTACGGTGTGGTGCTGTCAACTAGCACGGAGAATAAGGCTGTTGAGGAGCGGCCATCAATAGTTAGGCTTTACACTAGTATTGGTTATCTCGATAGGAGAGGTGTGTATATATATATATAAATATTCTTTCATTTTTCATATCTGCTTTATATTCTCCCATCGACATACCCCAATTCCAGTATAAAACGAACTACGATGGTTCGTAATAGTTTAGAACAGTAAATATAAAATATTACACAGATAATATAATGCGGAACACAAATAAAACAGAACGACACATATATACAATAACTGATGTCAGTTACAATACATTTGATACAATACATATGACGCGATACATATGATACAACTACCACAGTCGACTCAGGAAGTTACATATACAAGTACATTAACGTATATAATATACATGAACACATATCTTCCTATACAATTATACAGACTACTACAAATGACGACGACTACTCCAAAAGATATGAAAGAACTTCATAGCTCTAGCAGCAACCCAAAGCAGAATATCTACAACCTGAAATACTCGGTCTGACCCGAGTATTAGATTCAAAAGAAAATAATACTCGGGTCAGTCTAATTCAAACTCAGTTATTAGTGCACAGAAGCAATAATAATTAAATAATGAATAGACGACAGTAATTAAACCAAATCAGAATGCAATTCAGAATATTCAATTGAAATAAACAAAACAGTTCAAACCATTGAAATATCAATTAAAATATTAATTCGAGTAGGGCTGCAGTACACGCACGCGTGCACTGCCTCGCCACTACAACATATGGAAATATGCAAAAGATCCAAAAATCAAAAGCAATTAGAATATCAATAAAAGCAATACCGTGTGGCTGCAGTTCACGCTTGCATGCACTGCTTGCCACAACAGTGACGATGTACCCAATGAATACCGTGTGGCTGCAGTTCACGCTTGCGTGCACTGCCTTGCCACTACAGTGATGATGTACCCAATGAAAATTCACAACCAAACACAAGATCAAACCCGAGTCATCGGATTCAACTCAAGTGTAATTCGAAAATCAATCCAAATGCACATGGCAGTGACATGATGAAACAGTGCTAACAAACAAATAATGGCAGTGGTACCAACATGAAGACACAGTGGAATAAGGTGACAGCAAGAGAGATATATGGCCAAAATATATGAAACTGCTCATATACTCGAGCAACAGAGGCAAAATGCACTAAAACCGACAGCAAGCATATAGGATAATCAAAGTCTACAAGAATGCATATAAATGCAAACAAATGCAAAGTCTAATGAATGCAACAGTGACTCAAAACATATGCAGTGAAGAGGGAATGCTCGAGTTATACCAGATTCAGGTATACACATGAAGACACTTATAAGTGCACATATGTTATGTTAGCAGTGCCAACAATTGTGACAGCAGTTACAAAGGTATTTAACATCACATTGGATCGGTTCAAAGTTCAGGTGAACTAAATAAGGTAGTGTACACAAAATGAAACAGTGGACAGAGCTGCCTCAGCAAGCAAGACAGTAAAACATAGTTCAATGCAACAAAGAGGCAATAAAGGTTTGAGAACAGATACAAATGGTAAATTTGAACATGACAGCAAATAAACAACAGCCTCAACATGTATGTCCAAAAGGTTAAACAATATGAAGTGCACAACATTGCAATAACATGCTACATAAATGTATGTATACACACCAGCAATGAAGAGAAATGGGTGCAGACCAACCAAAGTGATACATGATACCGGTAACATGAAAATGAGACCAGGCATACATGATGACTACAAGATTGCAATTCTAGCCAATCCACCAATTTATTCATACACACATACATATGTATATATTTACATATGCACAAATATTTTTAAATATATAGTGATGAACAGATGGGACAACACTAACTCGAATACATCAAGCAACTGAATTCAACAGTGAATCAAGCAACTCGACCAAATCCAGCTACTATATGAATGCATGCATATAGTCAAGCGGTCAAGTCAAACCAATGCTGTCATGTAGTGCGTCGAAACTAAACAGTGAAACCCAAATGCTAAATAAAAAAAGTATGCAAACTGTCTCATGTAATGATAACAGAGACCAAGTTCAGTGCCACAAATGAAGTACTCAAGCAAGACCAAACCAACATAACAGCACATAAATGCCCCCATGTGAATATGTACTCAAACACATATTAGCCCATGTATGCAAACATCAATTACATGGGGAGTGACAAATTATAGTGAACCATAGGCAATAGTGGTACTACTCAGGGCAAGGAACATTATGCACAGCCAAATGCAGCCGTAAGTAATCAAGTGTTCAAATCCATGATAGCCAAGTAAACCAAGAAAGTCAGTAAAGATTTATCGAAGCCAAAAGCAACAAAATTACCAAACTCGAAGTCAGTGATAAAAATCAAATTAAGGTCTGGTAATACCAAAACAAGTTGAAGCCTGGCCACTAAACAAAATCCTGGAATCGCGTACACAAAAAAAAAATCAAGGCCAAAGTCAAATGAACATTAACCTGTAATGACCAAGACAGAACCTTGGGAATAAAGGTGTCGAACCAAGAAAAAAATCAACACTGTGATTATTCAATTAAACAGAAGAATTCGAAGAAATCGTCAACTTCAGTAAAAAGAAATCAAGTCAAAACTCATCAAACACCAAGTTATACGCGATCGACAGAATCAACGAAATCATCAACGATAAAACACACATGAATTAGATGTGAGTAATAAGGATTACTCACCTTTGTTTGACGCGTACTAAAGCAGCCGCGATCACCGAGAGGATTTGAAGCATCGTCGCGTTCAATTTGGCGAAGCGGCGATCTCATGCTCGAAGCCCTAATCTGGACAAAGAGGGACGAACGAAATCGAGCCACCATTTTTAACTTTTCTTCGTTTGATTTTTTATTTTAGGTTTTTTTTTTTGAATGAGAAAAATTAAAAAGGGGGAACGGGTTGTACTCGAACAACACGGCATCAAAATAGATGGGCCGAGATTTAACATTTAAAGCCCAACATTTCCTTTTAATAATTTATAAAAGAATTTTAACTTAATTAATTTTTTTTTAAATTGATTATTAATTGATGGTAAACACCGGGTTGTTACATTATACCTAAAAGATACAAATCCAGACATCACGAATATAGCCGGGTTAGGGGTTTTTGCTCACCTTCATGTTGAAGACAGAGACCTGGAACAAGCTTTGAATAGATTGAACTTGCTATGTCTTTTTTTTTTCTTTAGTTTTTCTTTGCTTTCCTTTTGCTTCAGAATTTGGTTTTAAATTTGAATCTGAAGTTGGTGATATTTTTACTTCCAGATTGAAACTTGCTTTTGTCTTTCTTTTCTTCTTCTTTCTTTTTGTTGAATAACTTTGAGTTTAAAGATGATGACACTTTTGTTTTTCTCAGTTTTAAATGGAATGAAATTGAAGTGAGAAGAGCTGCTATTCAGGTTGAATTTGCTTGGTTTTTAAACTAAATGAAGATGATGTATATTTGTACAGGGTGTATCTAGTACAATATCTATTCTTTATATATTTTTTCCTTTGTACTAATGCAGAGATTTTTCCCATGTTGGAGGCTGGAAGAAGTAGCCTACTTCGGCTGAGAGGATTTTTGAACATGCTGAGAGGATGGGTAGTTAATGCATGTGTCCTATTTGTTTGCTTTATTTACTTTATACATGTTTGTACAGTTTATTTTCTTCTTTGTTTATACAAGCATCTTCTTTTGTTGTTTTCCCATTTTGTGTACTGAGATGAATTTCTTTTTCTTGCTTGTTCACGGCTGATATGATTTCAAGACTTGCTTTGTTTTCTATTTTATTCACATGTACTTTTGTTTATAACTTTTTGTTTCTTTTTTTTTTCCAAGTGTTCATACTTGTTTAACTTAAATATATATGTTGTCTCCTTATGCAAGCTGTTCATACTTGCATTACAGTTCTTGCTTGTTTGTTTATATATATATATATTTTTTATTCACTGAGATAGCTTTGTACATTGCAAACCTTTTGGTTTTGTTTATTTATGTATTCATACTCATGTGTTATTTCTTTATGTTTGTACTATTTTGGTCTTGCTTCTTCCTTCTTTTGCAATTATCTTCATATACATATGTTTTGTTTGTTCATATTGCTATTTACATTGTATTTATATTGCACTTTATTTATTTTGTAAGTATATTTTATTTTCATTTGTTAATTTTTATTTGCTTTGTAGATACTACTTTGCATTTCAATTTAATATGTTGTTTACTAAGATGTCTTTTACATTGCTTGATTTAAATATGCTTTATAATATAAATGAATTCAATGTTATATTTTTTTTTATCTATTCAAACTTTTAATTTAATTTATCCTTTTCAAACATTAAATTGATGATGTTTATTTTACTTTATTTTATTTTAAACATTTTATTTTATTTTTCAATTCAATTGAAAATATTCATTCTTGAGTTTCAAATCAATTTTCTTTTTAAAATACATTAGTTTGAAAATTTCAAATAATTCCATAATTTAATCCAAAATTCAATTTAAATTATAAATTTAAATTCGTTATTAAATCGGGATCGTTACAATATTGGATGGACTACTGTGACTATTACGTGTTAAGGGCTATATGGGTAACCCCTTAACGCTATTTTAAAATAAGTTTATTTTAATATAGACACTATTATAATAGCGAAATATTACTACACAGTAAATGATTTAACGGACCCTTAGAGGATGGGCGGTTCCAAGCATCCTTTTAAGTTAGTTACATGTGTTTTACAGTTCACTTGAATTAGCTTACACTGTATAAGTATGTATGTCCTGACTCGAGTGTTTGTGTTTATTTTCTTACGCTCGGATCAGCCTGAGTATTTGTTCGGACTTCTTTCCCCGGAGCTAGGACTGCTGGAGATCACCTCATCGAGCTGCTGTCCTTTTTCTTTCAGTCTTTTATCTTAGCTTATGTAATTGAGACAAATAAATTTTAAATTTCTATGGTTGTTTCAAACTGAATTTGGTTTTAAACTATGTAATTATGCACTTATTTTGAGACTATGTGATAGTGGCTTCATGAACCACTATTTTCTCTACTTCCGCTGCATTTCTTACTCTGTGTCTGTGACCTGTGATTATTTATTTACTGTATATTCTAAGATTTGCCATATTTTATTTACAATGCGATATTTTGAACAATTCAAGTCCGACATGTGCGGATGCGAATGGTTGAAAATATTGTGTCATTACACTGTATTTTTTGAATACGATTTAAAAATCCAGTCTTTTAAAATTCCTTTATACAACTTATTTTAAATTCTACATTTAAAATATTTTTTCCGCATTATTTAATACGATCAAAATTTACCCATTTCTTATTTAAACCAATCTCTTTTTAGTAATCCAAAGTTAGATATACAAATTTTTATATTGAAAATTCTTTTTAATTCCTAAAAAATTTAAAATAATATTTGTGGTATTTAATATACCTAAAATTAATATCCATGCCATTAAAAATTTACAACGATAATAATCCAGCAATTTGTAAATATAAAAATAAAAATACCAATCCCACTTCGAGGGGGATATCGCGGTATATAGGGCTATCTGCTATTATGCGGGACGCATGTGTCTCATCCGCTATATATATATATGCAGAAATATCAATCACTCCAATACTAATGTATATACTACTACTATATATATACTAGTATGGGCCCGTGCACGGGCTGTTTGTGTTATTGTATACGTTGATATTTTGTTTAGCGCAAATATGTAAACGGAAAGCAAGGGCATTTTTAGAATTTCAAAAAGGCACCGAGCAAATTAGTTCAAAGAATTTTCTTTATTAGTAGTAGAGATATAACCATCCAAGAGATAATTCATTTTTTCAATGAATCAGTCATCCAATAATTTAAATTTAACATTTAATTTTTAAAAGAGGAAATCCAAATGAGTGAGAAATTCTTACCCCGATTTTTATTTGCAAACCGTTTCAAACTTGACTTGTTTAATTTATTTTGGATCTCGAATAAAAATTCTTTTTTTTCCCTTCTTCTTTTTCCTCCATTTTTATATAAATACTCTTTCAAGCTTCCCACCTTAACTTCTTTCCAAAAATTTCATAAAATATTGATCTTTAAATAAATATAATTTTCATCCATAAACACAATGATCATTGGTACATAAAATTTACTTTCGTATGGAAATTTATATTTCCAACAACCTCAAAATTTGAACTATTCAAATTTCACAATTTGATTCCAACTTAAAACATCTCCAGAGCAATTCTATTCTTGTCAAGCAACAATCAACAATAAAGAACATAAAGTTCAAAACCCAAATAGGAAGAAACATAAGCTAAAAATGCAGACGTGAGTAAAATTTACTCACATAATAACGTGATAAAGATGCAGTCGTTGACGGCCCCTCATTGATCGTGACCACCGCCTTGTTCAACGATGCCACAAACCCTATTTCTTCGAACACGCCTTCCTTCAGCAGCTTCACTTTCGATCGCGACTCGCTCACGACGAACTTCGACACCTCGTGACTATCCACAATGCCAGACCCTGCCGCCATCTCTCTCGACATCGATCGATACTCCCTCCTCTACCTTCGCATGCCCTGACAATCGTGCCTACGCCTTTGCAACGAGCGCAATTTGATTTCATCGTTTCAAGGAGTCGCATTTCATATCCCTTTTATTGAGATGGAGAAGAAGGAATGAATGCAGGTTTTATTCTTTGTGAGAAGCTTTGTTTATGCTAAAGGGAAGGTTGCATGAATTTGAAAAGGAAGGGGATGTGATGTTGGCATGTAGAGGAGAGGCTACCGTGACTGAGGTGAAGGGAAAACGACGTGATGGAAAAATTGTCGATCAACTAGGTACATATACCTATATGTATATATATTGTAAATTTTCAAACCGCCTTGATTTTGTACCTTAAAATCTTGAACCACTGTCGAGGTGTGCCGCTAGGCGTTTATAATGTTATAGCCCTATTCCGAACGCAATGGAAAAGGTTGCGATTCCTCATTCGATCGTATGGAGAAGATAGCTTTTTGAATCGAATTAAAATATTAAATTTTCGATATTAAATTTAACGCGTTTATATCGCGTACGGCTAATCGATAACTCCAAACGCTACGAAACTTGAAATCCGATAATAATACAATATTACAGGTCTAATTGACTGGTTTCGTCGAATTCGGAGACTGTGACTTAGAAGGCTATTTTTAAATATCAGTTTAAACGATATATTTTTAAAACTGAACAAATCACTTTTAAATTAAATATTAAAAGCTGCATTGATTTCAGTATTATTAATATAAATTTTATAAGCCTTTAAATTATTTTTATCAAGCTTAAAACTCATGATTCACTATTTAGCCAATAACCAACGATATACTTCAATAATTAATAAACTGCTATATTTAAATTCTGAATTTATTTTATAAATAAACCCAAATTTTCATATTCAAAATCAATCTGTAATTCAAATTCACTATTTAAAACCATTTAAATATTCATAATTAACGACAGCAAAATCCAGACCGTTACATATTTAATTTAACCAATCGAGTGTCCGTATATAGTTCTCTATCCTTAGGCCAGTGAATCAATTATTTCAATTTAATTCCAAGAATGGATATATATATATATATATATATATATCATTTCAATCCAAAATAAATGCCATAGGTATATATCATTTCAACCTATTTCTTAATTCATTCCAAATAATTCAAATACTAATTATATATTGCCAAATGATATTCAGGGTGTTAATGATATATATATATATATATATATATATATATATATATATATATATATATAATAAACATCCAATCATTCAAATATTAACCAATTTTCATCCATCACAATCAATCAAAAATTCACAGCAATTAACCTCCTCCTCATGCATACAGGCTGCACTACAAAACAAAGATCGACCACATCTCCTTCTACCTCCAAGCACACTACCTCGACTTCAACATCTACCGCAGTCGATCTCGTCGCCGACCACCATGAGTACGTGTGCACGCAGCCCCCATCGCCGTTCACCACGCAGCCAAACCTTAACCGCGAATGAACCCAAAGGCCTAAATATGTTGCCCTCCATACCGCGACTGCCATGCTTCCTCCTCCAATCGCGTGTGATCGATTGCATCTTTCCTTTTTTTGTTTCTCGTTCGACTATTGGTTTATTTTAGAGAAGGCTGCGATTTGAAATCGAGAAAAGAGGGGAGGTGGAGTGATGTACGGCTGAAAAAGAAATGTGGGTTTTTAAATGAGGTAGGAAAGAACTAAAAAATTTATATTAGAAAATATCTAGCCAATATCCACGAAAATTTCGAACTCCAAATGACTTGTGCCATTGATATTCACTATGTTTACTCCCATTCCAAACACAATGGGACTAGTTTTGTAACGACCTAAAATTTTGGATATTTGAAATTGGAATATTTAATTGATTTTAAATATTTAAATGTTAATTTTTATCTTGAATTTCAAATATAACTATTTATTGGATAATTTAATTATTGAATTAAATAATTGGAAATGGGGTAAAATATTGAATCTAGAGTTTTAAGCTTGATAAAAATAATTTAAAGGCTTATAAAATTTATATTAATAATACCAAAGGTAATAAACTTTTTAAATTGAATTTAAAAGTGATTTGTCAGTTTTAAAAATATCTCTTTTAAGCTTACATTTAAAAATAACCATCCGGGGCATAGCCTCAGAATTCATCAAAATCTGTTCCATAGGATACGTAATAGTGTATTATTATCAAATTTCAAATTTTGTAGCATTTGGAGTTATCATTTGGTCATACGGGTTAGAAACGCGCTGAAATTTACATTAAAAATCCAATATAATAATTGGGTCCACAAAGCTATCTTCTCCATACGATTGAATTAGGACTCGAAACCTTTTGCATTGCATTCGGAATAGAGGTATAACATTATAAACGCCTAACGGCACACCTTGATAAGTGTTCGAGGTTTCAAGTTGCGAATTGGGATGTTTTAAAACTTTAAATAATATAATTAGTTGTTGTTTGACCACATTTTCATCCAATCCTTTTCCCATTTACTTCATAACTACTATAGATTTCCATCTACATGCAATGCATCTTTTTCCTTTTTAAATCATGTTCCCTCTTCGTTCAAACAGCCGATTATCGTAATGTTAAAAAAAGAAAAAAAATTCTTGTTAGGAACCGAAGATAGTGGTTTTGATGACAATTACCTTTGTAACATATTTTACTATAACTTATATACTAACACTATTGTCTAGATACATATGAATGTTATTATGTAGGATATACATAAGGCATGTACTGATTATTGAAGACTGTACAGTATAAAGATCAAGAATGAAGATATCAAGTTTGAAGACTCACGAGTACCAAGATCAAGATTTCAAGATAAGTGTCTAGTTTTTGTTAAAACTTCATAATAGCACGGAAATCTTCATTCCAAATTTCGTTTAGGATGGAACCCATTTCTTCCTTCGTAGTGAACCCACGACAAGTAGCTTACAAACCTACGACAAGCTTGCAAAACTACTTCAAAATGGTTTTTCAAAATAATTTTCAAAATGTTTTAGCCTTAAAAACTATATTTTCAAATGATTTTTAAAATATTCTTTGTTTTTGTTTTTAAATAAACTCTTGTTTTAAACTTTGTTTGTTTTTAAAACTATCTTCTGATTTTTGAAATTTCTTTATTTTAAAACATAGGAAAATTAGTTTATTTTATTCTAGAGTCATTTTATCTTGTTTTACTTTCAATACCATTTTCAAAACAGATTTTGCATTGTTTTTAACTAAGGGATGTCGACATCATGAGTTACCCAATGTCGACATGGTGGCCTTTAAATTCAAAAGTTTCGATTTTCAAAAGAAGTGTTTATTCGTTTGAATCTCTTCACGAATGGTTATGACCATTGGTGTTCTATAAATAGCCTTCACAAACGAATTTTTTAACTAGCTGTTTTCTTATTTTTCTTCACTTCTTCTCCACAAATCCATATTCTATTTTTTTTTATATTTTTAAGATCATGCCAAAATTCTGTTGAATTCTCAAGTGAATCAAATTCGAATCTCATTCTTATTTGATTCTCTGTCCTCTCTCGAAGATCAAAGTGCTATTCAGAGTTATACGATAAATTTGTAATCAAAAGTTTATCATCTCTCTATAAGGTATGGTTGCGCCTAGAAATCAATTGGGTGATCTTGTGTCACGTAAATCAAGAGAGTTTGCCTCGGACTCGAGAGACAGGATGGTACCTCAAAGCCTTTAGAAATTGAGGATTTTAATTTAAACATTGGTATAATAAAATTCTGTATGAGATGGTTTCCTTGGTACAGGACTGGATGTAGGGCACCTCGGAACCAGTATAAAATTCAGTGTGTTCTTTCCTTTTATTGCTTTTTATTTACTTTCTGCATCTGCGTTTGATTCTATGATTGTTCTATGATTAAGTTCTGCAAATATTTATATCATAAATTTTAAATTAGTCCACATAGGTTTTAGAATCCATTAAACACTATTCACCCCCACTAGTGTTAAATTAGCCTTAAGATCCTTAATTCGAACTCTCGTTCAATTAGTATCGGAGCGTAAGTTTTCATAGTCCAAAACTTGAAAAGTTAAAAATGGCATTTTTAGGATATTTTTTTAATACTAGTTTAAATTTATTCATTTCATCAAAGTATCATAAGTTTGCATATAGTTTTTATGAAAAATCAAGTTATCTACTTAATTGGTTTGTTATGCAGGAACAGACATGTTACATGGCTTTTGAAGAGTCAACAACCAATGGACAAACTGTGCAAATCGAAAAGGATAAATGGATACTTGATAGTAGCTGTTCAAGGCATATGACTGGAAATCCTGAGATACTCAATGACACTATATATCAAAATGGTGGATTAGTCAACTTTGGAGATAACTCCAAAGGATAAGTGATTGACATCGGCAATGTCGGTAATTCTAAAATTCCTCTTATTTCTGATATTTTTCTAGTTAGGAATTTAAAACATAATTCGCTTAGTATAAGTCAACTATGTGATAAAGGATTTAAAATTAAATTTGGAAAAGATAAGTGTCACATCGAAGATAATAAGTCAAATATTATCTTTGAAGGAATTAGGAAGAAAAACATTTACATCCTTAGTATGAAAGTTTCAAATGATAACTTATGTCTCTTGGCTAATATAAGTGACCCTTTGATTTGGCATAAAGGGTTTGGTCATTTAAGTTTCAAACTTTTATCTAGGTTATCAAAACTTGACTTAGTTAGAGGTTTTCCAAGATAAATTTTAACGTAGATAGTATATGTGATGCTTGCCAATTAGGAAAACTTAAGAAAAGTTTATTTAAATTGAAAAAAAAATATGATTTCTACTTCTATACCTCTAGAATTACTCCATTTAGATTTATTTGGTCCTTCTCAAGTTCAATCAATTAATCACAGTAAATACGTTGTTGTAATTGTAGATGATTATTCTAGATATACTTGGACAATTTTTCTTAAACGTAAAAGTGATGCTTTTGAATTATTTAAAAATTATGCTAAAAGAAATCAAAATCAACTTTCTTTAAAAATAAAAACTATTTGTAGTGATGTGGAGAATTTGAAAATGAAAATTTTGGGAATTTCTGTAATAAAAAAGGAATACTCATAATTTCTCTTTTCCAATAACTCTATAACAAAACAAAGTAGTAGAACGTAAGAATAGAATGATTCAAGAGTGCGCTAGAATAATGCTTTCTCATAGTAATTTACCTAAAAGCTTTTATGCTGAAGCAGTCGCTACAACATGTTATATATTAAATAGGATTTTAATTAGACCATTAACTAATAAAACACCATATGAATTACTTTACAATAAGAAACCCATAGTAGCTTATTTTAAAGTTTTTGGTAGTAAGTGTTTTATTCTTAATACAAAAGGTAATTTAGATAAATTTGAACCTAAATCCGACAAAGTTATCTTTATCGGATATTCTGATAGAAGTAAAGCATTTAGAGTTTATAATTTAAGAACTAACACTATTGAAGAAACAATGCATCTATCTTTTGATGAAAATTTTAAAAATACTGTATAAATAGAATATGATGAAGATTTTGTAACTTTAAATAATGAACCTAATGAAACTGATTGTGAAATCATTCAACCTAATAAAAGAATTAGGCTATTAAAAGATCATGCTGTAGAAAATATACTACGAAATATTGAATCTGTAGTTAAAACAAGAAATCAACTAAATAGTATGAGTAACGTAGCTTTTATATCAACCATTGAACCTAAAAGTCCAAAGGAAGCAACATCTGATGATTCATGGATTCTTGCTATGCGAGAGGAATTGAATCAGCTCACCAAAAATTATGTTTGGGAACTTGTTCCTAGACCTGAGGATAGAAGTATAATTGGAACAAAATGGGTTTGATAAAAATAAAATGACTGAACTTGGTGAGGTCGTGAGAAATAAAGCTCATTTAGTCATGCAAGTTTATTGTCAAGAAGAAGGAATTGATTATGACAAAATCTTTGCACCCGTAGCAAGACTAGAAGCTAACAGGATTTTGCTTGCTTTCGCAAACTACAATAATTTCAAGTTATATCAAATGGATGTTAAAAGTGCTTTCTAAACGGTTTATTAAAAGACGATGTTATGTTGAACAACCTCTACTTTTTGAGGATAATAAATTTCCAAATCATGTATATAAATTAGAGAAAGCTTTATATGGTCTGAAACATGCTCCTAGAGCCTGATATGAAAGACTATGATCTTATTTACTACAAGCAAGTTTTGAAATTGGTAAAATAGACACAACTCTTTTTATTAAAACAAACAAAAATGATATTCAATTATTACCATATATGTAGATGATATAATACTTGGATCAACTAATAACATAATGAATAAAGAATTTTCAGATATAATGACCGAAGAATTTGAAATGAGTCATATGGAAGAACTATTAGGACTTCAAGTCAAACAATTAGATAAAGTAATTTCCATTAGTTAAGAAAAATATGCTATGGATTTAATTAATAAATTTGGATTGACCACTTCTAGTGGGAAAACAACTCCAATGACAACTAATGAAGCTTTAAGTTAAGAAGATAAATCAAAAGATGTTGATCAAAAATTATATAGGGGAATGATTGGTTCGTTGTTTTATATAACAGCAAGTCGTCCAGACATCATGCATAGTGTATGTCTCTGTGAAAGATACCAATCTCAACCTAAAGAAACTCACTTAAATGCTGTAATTTTTTTTAAGATATGTAAAACACACTTTAGATTATGGTTTATTTTATCCTAAAAATGATGTATTTATTTAATTTCATATTGTGATACTGATTACGCTGGTTGTAAATCAGACCGAAAAAGTACAAGTGGAACTTGTCACTTTCTAGGACATTATCTGATTTCCTGGTTTAATAAGAAGCAAAACACGGTGTCCTTGCCAACAACTGAAGCAGAATATATATCTGCTGCTTTGGCTTGTTGTCAAGTTATATATATGCAACAACTTTAAAAGATTTTGGATAAACTATAACTAAATCACCAATTTATTGTGATAATACTAATGCAATAAACCTATCTAAGAATCGAACTCATTATGCTAGAAAAAAACATATTGATATTAGACATCATTTTCTTGGAGATAACATAAGTAAAGAAGTCATAATTCTTGAATATATTAGTACTGAAAAACAAATTGCTGATATGTTAACCAAACCATTAAATGAACAAAACTTTACAAAATTTAGAAGAGAATTATGTATATGTTCATTAACTGAAATATAAATAATACAAGTATAGTTAATAATTAATATAATAAAAATTTCTCAAAAATTGAACTGGGCACGTCGACATGACCCATCCCTCTATGTCGAAATACAGGTTGAGATTTTCAAATTTAATTTTCCCTCTAAAATTAGTTATTAAGTTATATATTTATATATCACGACTTTTACTCCTTTTCTCTGTTCTATTCTCTGTAATGAACTTCTAAAACAGTAAATTAATGGCTTCCTCTTCTAATAATGAACCTTCTTCACCCACTTCTCCTCATTCTGGTCCTTTTCAATGTTCCACACACATACGAGTCATCAAATTACAAGAGAAGATGAAATATTTGCTTCAAATGATCATGGAGATTCAAGCGAGTCAACTGCAAATGTCTAGAGAACAGGATAGGCAAGGCATAATCCTTAGGAATTTACAAAACTTCTTACGGATAACCGTGCCAATCCCTTTGTCATCGAAGAATCATCATATGCTATGCATTCTGAAGAAGAAGGGCCTCTAGAAGAACCACAAGAGGATCAAGAAGAAGAACATCCTCTGTCGAAACTGGATGTTCATATGGGCGAAGGCGATGGCGTGATTTGCGTTGGAGAGGTCATTTTTGACGCTAATGGGAACTTGGTCGAATATCGTGGAAACTTTTAGCTCCACTATTCAAATTGTTCGGTCCATAAATCGCCAATAGTTAAGGGTCCTCACTAAGCTTTTTTTCGTTTTCTTGATTGTATATTAGTTTGTTAGTTTGTATATAAGTGTTATCTTAATGTCTTCTAAATCTTTGGTGCATTAAATCACGAATTCCATTTTACTTAGAATGCTAAATTTCACTCATACATAGTTATTAGTCTTATGTCATATGTTTGATCTCATTTTCTATTAAGTTCAAGGTTTATAGGTTTTTTTGTTGATGACAAAGGGTGAGAAGTTATATAAAATAGTAGGCTTGGAGTAAGGGGGAGTTATTGGTGTATGGGGGAGTTATAATATGAGTTATGGTATGATCGATGTGGTAAGTATATTTTATAAGGTTGTCATCATCAAAGAGGGAAGATTGTTAGGAACTGGAGATAGTGGTTTTGATGACAAAAACCTTTGTAACTTATTTTATTATAACTTATATACTAATACTATTATCTAGATAGATGTGAATGTTATTATGCAGGATATTGTTAACGCAAAAAAAAATATGCTAACACCCCGGTGTGAGTTATGCTATAGTAAAAGCACCACCCGTTGGTACGGGAACTAAAAGTAAAGAATAGCAGAAAATATTAAAGAGACGACAACTTTTATAGTGGTTCGGCTCAAAGTCAATCCTACGTCCACTTTATATCTTTTATTATGATCTTCGAGTACACTTTGTTACAACTAGATTTCAAGTACAACAAACTTCAAAGACTTGAGCTTCCAAAGTAGAATCGATTTGGTGAAGAAGTTTGATCCATTCTCGAATTGATCTCTGAAGTTGTTATGATGTTGTAGGACTTGAAGAATGAGTTGCTTGAATTTCAAAGTGGCAGAGTGTCGGTTTTTCAGGAAAAATCCCCTCCAAATATGGAGCAGGTGAGGTATTTATAGGAGAAGTTCTGGAGTTAAGTCGTCGGTCGTAGGTCGTAGGCCTTGTCATGGGTAATGAGCGACCTAGGGAATTGCGACATAAGGAGTTGCGAGATAAGGAGTAGCGACATAAGAGCTATCCTGAGGCAGCATGAGTCGTTGACGACTTAGCAATTCAGAATGGCGCGAGTTAAGAGGTACCGAAGCACACGAGCCAGCTACTCGGCGTATACTTCGAGGGCCAAGTGTTAACGCCTCTTTTTGGCGACTTAGTGACCTAACGACTTACAACAAGGCGCGACCTAACGACCTAAAGAATAAGCGACTTGAAGCGGCCTAACAACTTAAAGCAAAGTGCATCTCAACCGGGTTAACGACCTAGCGACTTAACGAACTAAAAACGCAAGGCGGCTTAATGTGACACGACCGAGCGACCTAAATCATAAAGCGGCACAACATGGCGCGACTCAACGGCTTAAGGGGCTCTAACGACCTAAAGGCTCCTGCAACACAATGGCTTAATAAAGGAAGCCCTAGCGACCTAACGACCTAACGAGTTAAAGGGAAAGCAACCTAGCGACCTAGCGAGCTCCAGGGTAAAACCGCATGTACTATCTCTTCCATTAGGTTGCTCGCGACCTAAACAAGCCGAGAAAGCTCCAGCATTACGCATACTAAGTCATTCAAAGCGTATATCTCATTGAGGATGACTCCACTGAATCGTCAATGACTCATGCTGCCTCAGGATAGCTCTTATGTCGCAACTCCTTATCTCGCAACTCCATATGTCGCAATTCCCTAGGTCGCTCATGACCCATGACAAGGCCTACGACCCACGACCCACGACTTAACTCCAGAACTTCTCCTATAAATACCTCACCTGCTCCACATTTGGAGCGGATTTTTCCTGAAAAACCGACACTCTGCCACTTTGAAATTCAAGCAACTCAATCTCCAAGTCCTACAACATCATAACAACTTCAGAGATCAATCCGAGAATGGATCAAACTTCTTTACCGAATTGATTCTACTTTGGAAGCTCAAGTCTTTGAAGTTTGTTGTACTTGAAATCTAGTTGTAACAAAGTGTACTCCAAGATCATAATAAAAGATATAAAGTGGACATAGGCTTGACTTTGAGCCGAACCACTATAAAAATTGCCGTCTCTATACTATTTTCTGCTATTCTCAGTTTAGTTTTAGTTCCCGTACCAACGGGTGGTGCTTTCACTATATCAGAACTCACACCGGGGTGTTAGCGTATATTTTTTTGCGTTAACATTTTTGGTGCTTTCACTGAGAATTGAACTCAGGCGTGCTCACATCATTGCTCCACAAAGATTTGTTGAAAGACTCTCACTAAGGACTAGAAGTCTATCCGAGGTTATGGCTCCTGGAAGAAAAGGTAGATCTGCTAGATCTGGAAGTGCTTATGACAACACCGCTACTTCTCCCGCATCAAATCAAGCGGCTCCTAGTGTTGGAGTCACAAGGGTGGAGTTGGATGCTGTAGTGTTTGGGTTGTATCAACAGATGGAAGCCCAAAACACTTTGATGTTGGACAGGTTGAATGCATTCCTTGGGGTTAACTATCCACCAGAAAACAATGAAGAAACCTTTGCCGCAGATGTTCATGATTCCCAAGGAAAAAGTATTCCTCAAAGGGCCGCTGGCACCGCCGAAGGGGAACCTCCCCAAGCCGGAGGTTCAAGGCCGCAGCCAACTCTTCGTGAACGTTTGTCCAGGCAAACT
This sequence comes from Allium cepa, assembly GCA_030765085.1. NCBI lineage: Eukaryota > Viridiplantae > Streptophyta > Magnoliopsida > Asparagales > Amaryllidaceae > Allium > Allium cepa. The sequence goes on along the minus strand of CM060945.1, from coordinate 598,998,277 downwards.
TTCGAAAAAGTAGCTAAAGTCTGTCCCCCAGGGCCTCTAAACGATGAGGAGTACCTCTCGGGATTGATTCGACAAATTATGAAAGAGAGTATGCAAAGGAAGGAAGATGGAAATGATTAGGGGTTTGCTCCAAGCAAGACTCCTTTTACTGAAAGGATCCTTAACGCTGAATTTCCAAAGTAGTTTGTTCCCCCACTATTCCAACTTATCGGGGGACAATTGATCCTAACCAGTTTTTATACTAATATGACTGGAATATGACTGGGGCCAGAGCAACGGATGCGATCAAGTGCAGATACTTTCCGATGTACTTGGAGGGCGTGGCCCTGCTTTGGTTTACAAAGTTGCCAGTTCGATCCATAGATCGGTTCTCCAACCTAACTTGGAAGTTTAAAGATCAGTTTAGGTTATATGCTTCGAAGGCCAAGGATATAATGTCACTTTCCAGCCTTGAACAAAGTCCCGGAGAGTCTATCAGATCTTTCTTGAACCGCTTTAATATAGCCTTGGCTGAAGTTGATAATATAGAGCCTCGGATGATTCTAACTTACTTGATGCGAGCCATTGACAAGTCAAGTGAATTTGGAAAATGGCTAAAGATGAAAGAGCCAAATTCACTCGAAAAGTTCTACAAAAAGGCCGATGAATTTGTGCGCCTAGAAAACCTTCCTGTGCCGGCAAAAGTAGTTGTGACTGAGGTTGAGAATAACACTGTTGCTTCTAACAGGAAAGAATCTGGTGGTCAGAAGAGGGAGAATGATGGTGGAAAAAAGCAGAAAAATGTGAAGAAAGCTCGCCACTTTAGACCTTCAGATTTCACTCCCTTAACTGATACTCCAGAAAATATCTTCTTTGCAACCAAGGATACTGTTAAATATCCCAAACCACCTAAGATAAAGCCTGGGAAAGATGTCATGCATAATGGGAGATTCTGTCGGTTCCACAATCACCCTGGCATGACACTAATGAATGTCGCCATTTAAAGGATTTGATTGAAGAACTGTTGAGACAGAATAAAATGCAATAATATGTGAAGAGGAACAGAAGTGACCCAAGCTCATGTACTCAGGGGCAACAAGTTCTTGCCCATCAACACGGGTCAGGTGAGAGGACTATAGTGCATGAATCTGAGAGGCCTGTCATTAACGTTATCACAGGGGGTCCTCACCTAGCGGGCAGAAGCTGCGGAGAAATGGAAAGATATGCTCACGCTTCAAGATACGCCCCGGCTGAAGAAGTGTTTTTTCTTGGAGGATACTACACCCTTAAAACAGCAAAGAACTTTTAATGATGACATCATATCCAGGGATAGAGACTCTGCCGGTGTTGAGGCTCCCACCATAGATCCCTTGGTGATATCTGCAGGCATCGGACCAGCCATTGTGAGAAGGGTGCTTGTTGACTACGGCGCCTCTTGCAATGTCCTCTTCAAAAAGACATTTGATCAGATGAAAATTCCCATGACCGATGTCCAAGCTTCCTCACAGAAAATTGTTGGGTTCATTGGAGAACCAAAACAGCCTGTTGGGACTATTGATCTATTTGTAGAACTTGGAGAAGGGGAGAAGAAGGTGGTTCGAAAGCAAACTTTTATGATTGTTGATGAATTCTCTGCTTACAATGCCTTCTTGGGTCGACCGACTCTTGCTGCATTCAAGGCCATTCTCGCCCCATGGTGTATGACTATGAAGTTCCCCACTGATAATGGTGTCAGTGTTGTGAAGGGGGACCAAAATGCCGGGCGAGAATGTTATCTCACAGAGTTATGGGAGGCAAAGAAGAGAGAAATGGGAAAGGGTGCGGTAGCTCCGCTCCTCAACAAAGAGCCTACCTTGTAGCAATTACAGGGTGGACCCTTTATTGGTGAACATAGTGGTGCACGAAAAGAGATTGATCCCAGAAAAGCCAGTGCAGGGGAGAATAGAGTGGTGCTGGTGGAAGTGACGGTGCCAATACCTGTTGACCTGAAAGATCCAAACAAGGTGCTGAATGTGGGTTCACAACTTGGTGTGACGGTTCAGAATATGTTGATATCATTTTTGAAAGCAAACCTGGATGTATTCGCTTGGAGTCATGGCGACATGTGTGGAATATCTCCAGAAATGGCAGTGCATGCTATGAATATTGATCCGAAATTCACACCCGTAAAGCAGAAAAGAAGAACCCAGGGTCCTGAAAGGTCAGTAGCATTAAAAGAAGAAGTAGATTGGCTCATGGAAAATGGCTTCATTAGAGAATCCACTTATCCGAATTGGGTTTCTAATCCGGTGTTGGTTAAAAAAGCAAATGGAAAGTGGAGGTATGCATTGACTTTTCAGACTTAAACAAGGCATGTCCCAAGGACTGTTTCCCGTTACCCAGGATTGATCAGTTGGTGGATGGAACAGCCGGGCATGAATTATTGTCTTTTATGGATGCCTACTCAGGATATAATCAAATCATGATGCATGAGCCAGACTAGGAGGACACGAGCTTCATTACTGATGTTGGTCTTTACTGCTATAAAGTCATGCCCTTTGGACTAAAGAATGTTGGGGCAACTTATCAAAGACTTGTTAATGCCATGTTCAAACCCCAGATTGATAAGACAATGGAAGTATATGTTGATGATATGTTGGTGAAATCAAAGAAGGCAGTGGACCACATGGATTATTTGGCAGAAATGTTCACGATCCTCCCGAAAGTATGGAATGAAGCTAAATCCTCTGAAATGTTCATTCGGGGTAGAGTCCGAAAAATTCTTGGGTTTCATCGTGAGTTCTAGGGGCATCGAAGCAAATCCTACTCAGATTACTTCGTTAAGAGAAGTCAAAGCCCCTAGGACAAAGAAGGAATTGCAAAGCCTCAACGGGAATGTCGCTGCTTTGAGTCGGTTTATTTTCAGGGCCATTGACAAATGCATTCCCTTCTTTGACACTCTGAAGAAAGGAAAGAAAAACTTTGAATGGACTCCTGAATGTTAGAAAGATTTTGATGAATTGATTCGTCACATGGAAATGCCTCTAATACTTTCTAATCCCAGCAGTGGTGAAGATCTTTTCATATATTTAGCGGTTCCATCTCATGCTCCCAGTGCAGCACTGGTACGGGAAGACGCAAAAGTTCAACGGCCGGTTTATTACATCAGCAAAAGATTCACTGGGGCAGAGATGAATTATTCAAAGCTAGAAAAGCTCGCCTATTGTCTGTTAATTGCATCCAAGAAGTTGAGGCCATATTTCCAAGATCATCCTATTAAAGTTCTCACTGATCAACCTCTAAAGCAAGTCCTATTTCGCCCTGAAATTTCGGGTTGTCTTCTGAAGTGGAATATTGAACTCAGCCAATATGATATCACCTACCATCCCCGAAGAGCAATCAATGGAAAAGCTTTAGCGGACTTCATTGCAGAATACACAGATAAAGGTGACAGTGAGGAAGAGGTAACTAATGACATCCCGATCCGACGGAAATTATATGTTGATTGTGCAAGAAACGATTGTTGTTCCAGAGCTGGGGTTGTGCTTGAAACCCCTGAAGGGCGATCATTATGTTATGCCTTGAGACTAGAATTTCCTTCGACAAATAATGAAGCAGAATATGAAGCTCTTATTGCCAGTTTGAAGATTGCTAAAGAACTGAACATCAGAGTATTGCAGATCTTCAGTGATTCCCAGCTTATTGTGTGTCAACTCAAGAAAGAGTTTCAAACTAAAGGAGGAAATCCACCTGCTTACTTGTCAAAGGCCTGGGAGCTTCTTAATGATTTTGATCATTATACAATAAGTCGTATACCCCGAGAAAAGAACATGAAGGCAGACTCTCTCGCAAAATATTCAAGCTTTGGCGAAGCTCAATTATTGGGATTGATTCCTATGGAAGTCTTGTCAGCTCCAAGTACTGATGAGATGGATATTGACTGGATCATGGCTTTATCTCAGGAGCAGGAGTCGTGGATGACCCCAATCAAGGAATATTTACTCAACGGCTCCCTTCCATAAAACTCAAAAGAGCGCCAGAAACTGTTAAGAAAAGCCTCGAGATATGTAATTCAAGACGGTCGGTTGTACAGACGGGGATTCTCGATGCCATTACTCCGATGTGTAACCGAGGAAGAAGATAAGAAAATTTTAGTTGAAGTGCATGGAGGAGAGTGTGGGGATCATTCACGTGGCCAAACTCTAGCAAAGAAAATTCTCCGTTATGGGTATTTTTGGCCAGATATTAATCGAGATGCTGCTAGCTATTCCTGAAAGTGTGACAGATGCCAGAGATTTGCAAAAATCCCGAAAGCACCTTCCACTGAGCTAACACAGGTGGTCACTCCATGGCCATTCGCCATTTAGGGGATAGATCTCATTGGGCCTATGCCGGTTGCCAAGTCTGGAATCAGATATTCTATTGTTGCTGTTGAGTATTTCACTAAATGGGCTAAATCTAAACCATTGGCTACTATTAGCTCTAAAAAGATGATAAACTTCGTGACTAAGAATATCATTTGCAGGTATGGTGTGCCTCAGAAGATAATAATAGACAATGGTACCCATTTCAAAAGCGAAGAATTTCAGGACTTTTGTAGGCGATTCAAGATCCAAAAAAGATTCTCAGCAGTGGCTTATCCGCAGGCAAACATGCAAGTGGAAGCAGTGAACAAAATTATCAAATTAACCATCAAAAAAAGCCAAAAAAGCAAAAGGTGGTTGGGTCGATAAGTTGCCATTAGCACTATGGGCATACAGAACTACCCACAAGACTGCGACTGGGTACACTCCGTTCTCATTAGCATATGGATCAAAAGCCATGAGTCCACTGGAAATAGAGGTCCCCTCACACAGGAGAATTCATTTCAACCAAGCTGAAAATGAAAAGCTGCAACTTGAAGCACTTGACTTGCTTGATGAAAGAAGGAAAGAGGCTGAGCTCAGAGTTGCAGCCCATCAGCAAAGGATAGCCAGACGCTTCAATTCCAAAGTTCGCCGACGCAGCTTTGAAATTGGGGATCTAGTCTTGAAAAGGGTCATGACAGCAACATGAGTGTTTGGGACAAACTAGGAAGAGCCGTACGTTGTAGGCAAAAGCTTCTTGATGGCACTTTCAAGCTCACAACTGTCGAAGGAGATCCATTTCTGAGAGCCTGGAATAACAATCACTTGCGTCCATATTTTACTTTGAAGCTATGCTTAAATTTGTAAAATGATTATGGATGTATCATTCTTGTATTGTAAGCCATTGTAAAATCAGTGCAAATGAATAATAAGAACTATAAAGTGTATGTAGGCCCAATTTTTGGCCGAACCACTATAAATCTTGTGTTCTTTAGTACTATAAAATGCCTGTCTCATTTCGATGTGCACATATCTTAAACATATTGCTAAAATGTCGATTTAATAATGCAGGATATCAAAGCAAAGCTTACCTATTCAACACATCACAAGGCCCAGCGATTCCTACAAATCACTCAACAATCAAATGACAAGCCACAAAAATTCCAAATTCAATTCCCACATAAGAAGTGCTTTTCACAAATAGTTGGTGATTCCACCGTAGGGGCATCTTCCCAACGTGAAGGTTCCAGGCCCTTGCTACTTGATTGCGATCGTTCATGCAAATGGACATCCGGTCAAGTAGCTTGCGTCTGTCCCGTGCATTCACTTAACAATGAAATGCACTTCTCTGGAAAAAAGAAAACGACTTGCAAAGGAAGGGAACATGTGCTTGGGAACGATAACGGGGAATCGCTGAGAGGTAGATGGTGGAAAGACATGGGCAAGTAGACAAAAAGCAGCCAAAATGGAATCTTATGCCTCAACCAAAAGGGTTGGTGGAACCACCGAAGGGGCACCTTCCCAAAGTGAAGGTTCCAGGCCCTTGCTAGTTAATTGCGATCATTTGTGCAAACAAATATCCAGTTAGGTAGCTTACGTCTGGTCCGTGGATCCACTTAACTGTGAGATGCAACCTTCCAGGCGAACAAAAAAGCCTTCTTCGGAGGCACACTTCTCCGCTCAAGGGGGGAATGCCAAAGCCCTCTATGGAGGCGAAAGCCCTCTTCGGAGGCACACTTCTCCTTTCAAGGGGGGAGTGCCAAAAAGCCCTCTTCAGAGGCACACTTCTCCTCTCAAGGGGGGAGTGCCAAAGCCCTCTTCCGAGGCAAAAGCCCTCTTTGGAGGCACACTTCACCAAGTTGAAGTGCAAAGGCCCTCTTTGAAGGCACGCTTCCCCATGTAAAGGGAAAAAAAGCCCTCTTCGGAGGCAAGCTTCCTCGCATAAAGGGAAAAAAGAAAGCCCTCTTCGGAGGTATGCTTCCCCGCGTAAAGGGAAAAAAGAAAGCCCTCTCCAGAGGCACAAACAAAAAAGCCCTCTCCAGAGGCACAAACAAAAAAGCCCTCTCCATAGGCACAAACCAAAAGCCCTCTTTAGAGGCGCAAACAAATCAAAGCCTTCTTTGGAAGCCCGCTTCACCGCGTAAGAGAATTCACTTCTCAAAAAAGTGACCATCTCCGAAAGTTGAAGTGTAAAAACTCTTTCTAAAAAAAAGAAAGAGAGAGAGAAGACTTCTACTAGAGCAGAGTAATATTTCCTCAAAATGGAAGAATTATTCTCCAAAATAAGAGTACAAGTCTTCTCAAAGTGGAAGAATTGTTCTTTAAAGTAAAAGTACAAGTCTTCTCAAACTGGAAAAGATTGCAATAAGCCGTGGTATGGGGGCAATATAATATAGCTACAGTAATGAAAGCAACGCTCAAGCAACATACCACGAGCTCACTGCAATATCACACAAAGAAAATAAAGAAACTTGTGTGAAAATAAAGAATAAATGCATTCACAAATACAGTCAAAATATTGTACAAGTAAAAAAGAATCATTTTATTCCATACTATGAAAGATTTTTACACATGTGCAGGTTTCAAAAAGCAAGGGCCGGTACCCGCACAATCTCCGGTCGATACAAGTCTTTAAATACAAGCAAAAAGCAAAAAAGCAAAACAAGAAGGATAAAGCCGGACCCATCACTTCTTCTTCCCTCCGCATTTGGAGCCTTCGCCCGGACTAATGGTTAACTTCTTAAGTCGGCTTGAACGGGTCGGGGAAAGAGGAGAAAGAGGCGCAATTGGATCCTCTTCTGCTTTCTCATCACCAGCAGAAGTCTCCTTCCTTTTCTTCGAAACTCCACGCTTTCCCCTCTTCTTTGAAGAAGATTCGCTGCCCAGAGTCATAAGATCAATCAGCTTTGTATCATCGGCAGTGAATTCCTTCCTGGTTCTCTCACCCTCTTCAAGTTCTTCAACTTTCTGTTCTTATGAAGCGGCCGGGTCATCTAAGCCTTGAAGAGCTTCTATTTGTTCTTCTTATGACCCCGGTTGAGAAGCAGAAGGAGTAACTTGAAGAGATGAAGGAGCAACAGCTCGAAGAGGCGAAGATTGTACAACGCTTGTTGTTTTCACAACAGAAGAATAAGAATTAAACATCAGTATTTCTTGCAAAAAGAGGAGATAGTGGCACGTCGAGGTTTAGGTAATAATCAAGAAGTTCATCAAGCTCATGTGAAGCAAACAAGTAGTGCACTTGAGCTAGATCAGTGTTGAAGTTACCCGGAAAAGTTGGCTTTTTCACGTCGATTTCAAAATCGTGGGCTTCAATGTCTTCCTGGGACTCGGTGTGGGCAGCTGTAATTCCGGTCTCGGCTTTGGTAGGAGGCGGAGAGTGATAACTAGAGCCAATAATGCCGTTGTCAAACGAAGCCGAAGGACGAGTCGGGTCGGTCAAAGGTGCCTTCCCTAAATGCTCTCCATCCACCGCGTCGGCTCGTTCTTTGGCGAGTTGTTCTTTCCCTCTGTCAAGGGCGGCTTGACCTTCATCGTCCAAAAAATGAGCCTCAAGACCCTCCTCAGCATAGCCGGCACCTTTAAGCATTTCAACCGTTGCCTCCCACACTTCAGCTAGGGTAATTTCATACTTTGGGCCAAAAAATGAGAGACTGCCATGCCCTAATACGCTATGAATGTAAAACTCGAATTAAGTGGAATTGATGTTGGCCTTCGTCTACTCATGAGATTGTTCAGCTGCTACTTTTCCAGCAATGGCCTCGTCGCGCTCTTTTTCAACTTTAGAAAACCGAGCCTTTAACATTTTAATCTCCAAGTCTTGGGAGCTAGTCTTTTCCCACAGCTGAGCAACATCACTGCGGTAGCTTTCCACAATTCTCTACTGTGCCTCAAGTCTAGCCTCAGCATCTCGTTGACTAGCACGGGCATCTGTTACTTTCTTTTGAAGCACCTCTTCCTTTTGAGTATAAGAAGTGGAAGAGGTAGCAAGGTCATCTTTAAGTTGCTTGACTTCAGCCTCGAGTTTCTCATTATATGCGGTGATGTTCTTCATCTCCGTGTCATGCTGATCAAGAACTTTTTGGCATTCAGATTTATCACTTTCCATGGTCAGCATAGCTTCGAGATTTAGACGGTTCACTCTTTGAAGCTCATCGACTAGCTTTTGCCACCCGGAGATTCTTTCAATGTCATGCTTAACAGCATCAAGATTTCTCAGAATAGCCTGTTTGTCAGTGGGAACCAAGTCCAAATCAAAGCGTACTCCTTTTAAACACCAATTTGAAAACCGGCTTTGGAGTGCAGACAGAGGCTTCTCAACTTGATACGGAGGCCTATTAATGATTGTTTGAATCTCAGCACTTTTGAGGGAAGGGGAGCTAGAAGGGATGTCTAAAGAAATAGAAGTAGCGGGCACTTTAGAGATTTCAGCTGAAGATTTTTCGCTGGGCTTGACCCGCTTGCTGGACTCTTCAGCTTCATAACTCTTCCCTTTATCGTCGTGAGACTTACTTTTATGGGAGTCGTCATCCCTTTGGTGAGAGTCATGGCGGTCATCTCTTCTACCATACCGCTCCTCATAGGCCTGCCCTTCGCGAGCCTTTCTAACCGCTCTTTCCTCATCGGTTTCCCTGGGGGCAGGAAGATAACGCCTGGGGTCGTAAGAATCGCGCCTCCCATAGCATTGAAAGTCGTCGTAATACGAACCGCTGCGTCCCATAGGAGAACCTGAAAGTGAAGAAGAGACAAAGTTTAGAAATCTTCGAAATAAAGAAGCTAAGTGCACATAATTGCCAAAAATCCTAAGTTTGTGTGGCGTGCGAACTACGCGTGTCAAGCTACAAACCACTCTTCAGCTTAGGAGTGATGTTAGCTTTTGCAGTAAGAGTCAATTCTTGGGTTAATGGAGTTGATTGCAAAACGGATGTTGCTTCGATTGATGGAGAAGTGAGCTTAGAGGTGATGGTGTCATCTTTAAAAAGCTCTTGGGAAGTCACCATTAGGTCGCTCAGTCCCCCAAAGACATCGTCACCATCGTGCCCAACGGAATAGGTCATGCCCTCTTCGACACACTTTGCACTCTTTATAACGAGATTTTCTTTCTCAGTTCCCTAATCAGCTTCTCTAGTAGCTTTTCCAGAACGTTGAGGAAGTTCCTCTTCTTCAATAACTGGAAGAAGTTCGGATTTGCCAGATAATCCTACACCATCAACGGAACCGGAGCATTTCACTAATGAAGCCTCTACAATAGGTTCCTTCGGCGCGGATTCCTTTATGGAGGCTAGGGCATCTGATGTTTCTACCTGAGAACTGAGGGCATCACGAGGCTGAATGGATCGAGAAGAGTGCAAAAGTCCGAATTGGTGCAAAAACTCATCCTTCAATAGGAACTTAATACTTCTCTCATCAACAGCTACGACATTTAATTTCTCAAAAGTCGGTTTATGGCTAGAATCTTTTGAGGAAGGAGGAATTGCTGCAAAAGTAAAGAATGAAGTTAACACTTGATGACTCGAGTTTTGAAAGGCTCATAAATGAAGTGAACGGAGATAAATAGTCTTACTTCCCACTCTCCAGATGCCGTAGAATCCTGAGGGGCAGGGACAAAGAAGAACCGATTTAAAAACCCGTGAGCACTCTCGGGAAGATCTATAATCAGTTTACGGTTTCTCGCACTCCTTACAAGGGTGATGGAAGGGTGATCTTTGTTCCTCTCGAATGAACACAAGTAACAGATCTCCTTGAAGCTTGGAAGGTGATTAAGCATCCTCCTAAACAGTACGCACAACCCTATCAAAATGGCGTAGCCGTTAGGGTGCAGCTGGAATGGAGAGATAGTCAACGAAGAAGGAGTCTAAGAAAATCGTTGAATGGGGGAATAGCTCTGTTCAGGCACATTTGATGGTTGACTGCAACAAAGCCAGGAGGTGGCCTATCGGCAGTGTCATTTATCCCTGGAAGCAGAGCATCCGCTTCAGCGATGCTGAATTGAGTACATAGCTGATTGAAAGCCCGTTGGCTCAATGAAGTTGTAACTCATTCTGGGGGATTCTCTAAGGGATCAGCTATTGGAAAGACCTCTTCGGTCTGCTCTATTATCTCTTCTTGCATTTGTTGAGAAGTCATTCTACACAAGGAACTGGATATTCGAATATGAAGGTGCACTTTTCCTAAAAGTGTGAAGTGTTGTGCAAAGCTAATAAAATGACAAGCAAATATAACTGGAATTAAACTAATTGGCATTTGTCGATTATAAAATTTCAGGGTTTGTTATTTTAAGTCCAAGTACAGTTTTAATGCAAACAGATCGACTTTAGTTGATTAATTTAGCTTTTCTTTAATACTTCACTTGAACTTGTTAATTCATAGCACTTCGTTCGCATAGTTCCTTTAAGTTGATCATTCTTTACCGACTAATCTGTCATTCGATGTGGGCAGTCAGTGGCAGTATATTCGCCCTATTTTTCTACAAATACTGTATTTAACAGGTTGTTAGCTTAAAAGTTAATATAATCTGTGAAAGAGTGCGACAAGTTTAAGCAGTTCATTCTGGCAGTTCAAGTTGGAAGTTCAATCAAGTTCTGCCAAATTCTCCAAGTATTGAAGTACTGTTCATTCCTTAAGTCGCAGAAACAAATTAAGTTAGCTCGGGACTCTTTAGGTCGTCCAAATCATGCCCAAATGACCTAACATAGGTCGGGCTTCCCTAAGTTGTTCTGTTTGAAATTCATGTTATATTCTCGCAAGTTAAGTCGCGAAACAGTTAAGTCGCAAGTTATCTGGGTCGCAACCTCTTATGTCGCTCAAAACTTGGATGTTAAGTCGTTGAGCCGTTAGGTCGTGTGATTCATGCCCAAATTACTAAGCCTTAAGTCGTCCAAAGATCCTAAGCCGGGTATTTCCTAACTCTGCTTAATCCGTTAGCTCCTCTCCACTCAACAGATCGCCTAACTCACAAACCCGTTAACCCGATAACCTATTATCATCTCTACCGTGAAATCCGTCATCTCTCCGCACTGCCAAATTATCCAGAACCAATTCAAATGACCTTAGATCCATCATGGATCAAATATGCTGCTGTGTTTTCGAGAATTACTACGACATCGCGTCCAAAGACAATTAGGGATCGATTGTAACATGATTCGTGCTAAAACGCGGCACCTCAAATCAGAGTAGGGACAAAAATGGGGGATTCTCCATTTGGTGATGGACGTGGTTGGATATTGAACGAATTTACTTACGTAATGTGATGGTGGAGATGATCGACGGCTGAGTAATTTGAAATCGTCTTCGAGAGCTCGGAAATTTGTTAATGGCAGGTTGGAATGTTAGAGGAGATGAAGTGAAGAAGGAACGACATAAGCTATTTATGTACCGGGGTAGTGGAACTCGAATCGGCATGAACGACCTAACTTTCTCATAAGTCGCTCACGATCTAGCAATTCAGAATGGCGCGAGTTAAGAGGTATCGAAGCACACGACCTAACTCCTAGGCGTATACTTCGAGGGGCAAATGTTAATGCCTCTTTTTGGCGACTTAGCGACCTAACGACTTACAGCAAGGCATGACCTAAGGACCTAACGAATAAGCAACTTGAAGCGACCTAACAACTTAACACAAAGTGCAGCTCAACCGGGTTAACGACCAAGCGACTTAACGAACTAAACACGCAAGGCGGCTTAATGTGACACGACCGAGCGACCTAAATCATAAAACGGCACAACATGGCACGACTCAATGGCTTAAGGCGCTCTAACGACCTAAAGGCTCCTACAACATAATGGCTTAATAAAGGAAGCGACATAGCGACCTAACGACCTAACGAGTTAAAGGGAAAGCGGCCTAGCGACCTAGCAAGCTCCAGGGTAAAACCGCATGTACTAACTCTTCCATTAGGTTGCTCGCGACCTAAACAAGCCGAGATAGCTCCAACATTACACATACTAAGTCGTTCAAAGCATATATCTCGTTGAGGATGACTCCACTAAGTCATCAACGACTCATGCTGCCTCAGGATACCTCTTGTGTCGCAACTCCTTATCTCGCAACTCCTTATGTCGCAATTCTTGAGGTCGCTCATGACCCGTGACAAGGCCTACGACCTACGACCCACGACTTAACTCTAGAACTTCTCCTATATATACCTCACCTGCTCCATATTTGGAGGGGATTTTTCCTGAAAAACCGACACTCTGCCACTTTGAAATTCAAGCAACTCATTCTCCAAGTCCTACAACATCATAACAACTTCAGAGATCAATTCGAGAATGGATCAAACTTCTTCACCGATTCGATTCTACTTTGGAAGCTCAAGTCTTTGAAGTTTGTTGTACTTGAAATCTAGTTGTAACAAAGTGTACTCAAAGATCATAATAAAAGATATAAAGTGGACGTAGGCTTGACTTTAAGCCGAACCACTATAAAAATTGTCGTCTCTTTACTATTTTCTGTTTACTTTTAGTTCCCGTACCAACGGGTGGTGCTTTCACTATATCATAACTCGCACCGGGGTGTTAGCGTATTTTTTTTCGTTAACAGATATATATAAGGAAAGTACTGATTATTGAAGACTCTGCAGTATAAATATCAAAAATGAAGAAATCAAATTTGAAGACTCATGAGTATCAAGATCAAGATTTCAAGATTAGTGTCTAGTTTTTGTTAAAACTTCATTATCTCACGGAAATCTTCATTCCAAATTTCATTTGGGATGGAACCAATTTCTACCTTCTTAGTACAAACCCACGACAAGTAGCTTACGAACCCACGACAAGTGGCTTACAATCCCACGAATATCCTGGTTTTGTACAAGTTCTCGAGCCCCCTTGTGATGAGATATTCTGCAGGAAGAAGCTTGCAAAACTACTTCAAAATGGTTTTTCAAAATAATTTTCAAAACTACTTTTCAAAATGTTTTAGCCTTAAAAATTATCTTTCCAACTGATTTAAAAAATATTCCTTTTTAAATAAACTCTTGTTTTAAACTTCGTTTATCTTTAAAACTATCTTCTGATTTTTAAATATTCTTTATAATATATATACACACACACACACTTGAGATTTGAAAATTAAATTTATATATACATTCTTAGAATATATTTTCTTCTTTTCTTTATTTTAAAACATAGGGAAATTAGTTTATTTTATTCCAGAATCATTTTATCATGTTTTACTTTCAATACCATTTTCAAAACAAAATTTAGATTGTTTTTAAATAAGGGATGTTGACGTCATGGTATACCCCATGTCGACATGGTGGCTGTTAAATTCACGAATTGTCTATTCTTTTAAATCTCTTCACGAATGGTTATGACCGTTGGTGTTCTATAAATAGCCTTCACAAATGAATTTTTTAACTAACTATTTTCTTATTTTTCTTCACTCCTTCTCCATAAATCCATATTCTAAAAAATTTCATATTTTTAAGATCGTATTTAAATTCTGCAAAATTCTCAAGTGAATCAAATTAGAATCTCATTCTTTTTTGATTATCTGTCCTCTCTCGAAGATAAAAGTGCTATTCATAGTTATAAGATCAATTTGTAATCAAAAGTGTAACACCCCGCAAACCCGTACCCCTTGAGTCGACACTATTCTCCATCACTCAACTCAAGATGAACGGAAATACGAACCATTTGGACCAAAGAAGGAAGAGGTAGAAGAAGAAAATAGAAACAACATCAGAATCTAACCATCACAGCGGAATAAAATATAATAGAAAATAACTGATCTTTACACAAAAGCAAATCTGTTTATACATTACATGATCAGAGTACACATAACACTCAACTGGACAGTAATCATAACCCGTCCTCACAAAACTGAATACACAGCTAATTAACACAACGGAATATTTAAAACAAGTATGGAAGTACGTATCGCCATCCAACTCGTCTCCTGAGCTCCACATCATCCTTTCCTGTATCCTATAATACTCGGTCTGACCCGAGCATTATAGTGAAATAACACCCGAATCAGTCTAGAATACCAGCGTGAGAAAATCACACTCAATTTGATTATTTAAGGTTCAAAATCCTTTGAAAACAAAAGCATCTCGTAAAACCACGCCACAAATAAACATGTCGGGTTTTTACCTTACGATGCCAAAACAATTTTTATCAAAATCCTCTGATATTATAATAATGTCTATATACAAATACTTATTCAAATAGCCGAAATTGTTACATGATTAAATTCCAGTTAATAGACACAAAGTGGGTTCTACAAACAAAATCTTAAAGGCACATAGGGAGAATGGATTTCCAACTAATGACTAGGCACTAGGATACCACCTGTCACAGTACGTGGCCTAGATCACCGTACCGAGGAGTACTCTCAATCCCCTGCAAACAAGACCGGGACTACCACTTACTGGATAATCTCGAGTAAGATCACACCACGGTTGGGATCGGTAACCGCACCACTAAGCCGAATAAAAAGGGAAATCTAGACAGGGATGACCTCACTCTAATGGGTGCTATCCACTTAGCCTTTCTGCAGAAACCCTAATTTTCAGTCATTCTCGGTTGATGAGGCTCGAGGCTAAGCGTTACCTTTTTAGAACATATCACTTAGAATGCTCATCGTCCACCTGACGATGTTCTGAAGCATTCATCCATACAAGTCCGTCCCGGGTTCGAACGAAACCGAAGGCACCACTACTACATCCATTTTGGAATCATCCTCAGGATTAGTACCGACTAGCCATTGTACTTCGCCGCTCCATCATCGATTCCAACTCTTGTTTTCCCCACGAGAACATACAAACCGAATTGAAGTGGTTTTCAGGAAATAAATCCCGATCCCGGTCTCTTCGAAACGATCATCGTATTGTCCAATATTGATAGTCGGTTATTTAACTATCATTTAACATTCACAAACAACCATCAACATAAATAATTTCACTAAATTATTTATTAATCTCAAAATATCTTCACAAGATATATTTCCACTTTTCAAACCCTTTGAAAACAGTTTTCAATTCATCTTCCTCTCACGGAATAAATTTTCCAAATATTTTCTATTTCCACTGAAATCACCAAGTACATACACTTTAGATTTTAAAATAATTTAAATCACTATATTATAAAATATACTTTAACGTTTAAATTTTAAAAAACTACTTTAATACTTTATTAAAAATATATACTTTAAGAATACTTAAAATAAAGCGACTTTATAGAATATAAACTAAATTTTCCTCTTTTAAAACATAATACCAAGTCACCTTTAAATAATTACTACCACAATAAATTTGAAAAAAGACTTGCTTTAAAATTTAAACATTTAGAAATAATAATTTTTCTAAACATACTTTTTAAACAACTTAAAACTTTTAACTTATACTTAAAATTTGTTTTGAAACATACTTAGCTATTCAGCGCTTCTCTTCCACATCTTTTAAAAATAAATTTACCCATTCCTTTAATAAATTCCCACCATGAATTTATCCTTCCAAATATCCACCGATATATATTACTTCACTTTTATAAACCCACTTTATAAATTGCATAGTCACATTCTCCTTTAAATTTCCAATTTCAAATACTTAAATAATTTCCAAGTTGATTTTCAATTTACTCCATTTGAAATAAATTCCTTTACTCACTCATTTATTTTAAAACCCATTGACTTCAGATTTTTTTTCCTTAATTATGATTTAAAATCTTATAACTGAAAAATACCAATTTCAGATTTCCCAAATTCTTCCTTTATCCTTTCAAATAAATTTAAACCTTGAATTTAAAGTAAATTCTTTATTCCTTTAAAATAATATCACTTTGGTTTTAAAATTCATTGTTTCTCTGTTTATTCAAAATTCCTTTTCCATACTCGGGATTTATTTATTAGAATTTTGATATCACTTTTATTCTTAAATTTATTCAAATTCTCTATAATTATTTTACTTACAAATTCTCTTCTTTTATTTTCTTTTCAAAAATCCAATTTACATATTTTTGGAACTCATTATACCCAAATATATTCAATCAACTCGTAGCATCCAATATTCCTATTATCAATATAATTAATCATAGGATATCAAATAATTATATCATAGAATATTTAAAAAATTTAAATATTTTGAGGAATCCAGCTAGATCCCTCCAACTTGTTTCCCTGCATCTACCGATGTTAGCACAATACCAATTCCACTTTGAGGTGGAATATCGCGGTATTTGGGATTAATATAATATCTTCCGTTATTATGTAGCGCATAGGTTGTTATCCGAGATATAATGCGGGAAATCAATCACTCCAATATATACTATATACTACTATATATAATATAGCACATCAAATCTATCCAATCATTCAACCAATTATTTAAATTTAACCATTTAAATTTAAAAAAACCCAGATGAGTGAGATTAACTCACCTTTAATTTTGTAATCTAAATCCAATCTCGACTTGTTTCCTTTCAGATTTTAACCTTGCATAAACAGTTATACAATTTATTAATATTTTAATTTATCAAACAATTAATTACCAATAAATAAATAAATCAACTAATAATTTGGTTAAACCAATTTTTTCCTTTACAATTTCTTTTAGTAACTAAATAATTTAAATAAGTTTATTAATCGTATAAATCACTAATACACATTATTAAATAAACTTGTAAATTTCATTTCTAAACTATATATATATATTTTAATTTTCCAGTAAACCTCAAAAACAAGCATTTACTTTACTGTTACCACTTTATTTTTATTTTCTTCCTAACTAGCTTGCATTCAAATGTGCTAAATATTTTTCTGTAACCTATTTGCATCTTCCTTTTTAATATACACAATATACTTACTTATAATTAGCTACCCCAAAATTAAAAAGCAAAAACTAACTACAGTAAAACCTGATCACGGGAGCGCCACGAACGACACCACGACCTCCTCCTACTCCAACCAGAATCATCGACGGCCTTGCACCCATCGGCAATAGCCTCTGTCCTCGCGACTCTGAGAAAAATCACCGCCGCTCCTTGCCGTCTTTCTCCTTCAGCCTTAATCGAATGCGTAAAAAGCTGCAACTCGCCCTCATAATCCTCAGACTGAAACGCAAGCCGACCCACATCACCAACCCTAAATCGACATCGTGCTCCGCTCCTATACACGAGTCATAACTCAACGCTGCTGACCCTAAGTTCGGTCGCCTCAAAAGGTCGCCAAATTCCCTCTCTTCAAACAATATATCGAACTGAGATGAAATAGAATCGAGGAACTCAACCCCTCTTTTGATTAGCTAATGCGTCGATTTGAACAGGTCGCGGTTTGAGTTCACTGCCATCGTTGGACTGCACGCATCACATGACTTTCGTGAATTTCAGATGGAAAAAGCGGCAACCATTTTTTGTTTGAACGAGTTTTTTTAAGTTGAATGAATTCGAGTTTGGACGAAGAGATTTTTTTTTTTGTTTCTGTTCGATTTCGGTATGAAGACTAGAGAGGGAGACGAAGATGTAATTTAAATTGGGGATGGCTTCTTGAGTACGAGTGTCCATTTATGAAAATATATTTGACTAGTTGACTTCCAATTTTTATTATATTATAAAACTTCCAAAATGTCTTGTTATACATTTTGAAATTTGGAACCCCAACGGAGGCTTGCTGCTAGGCATTTATGATGTTATACCCCTATTTCGAACGCAATGGAAAAGGCTTTGAGACCTAATTCGATCTTATAGAGAAGATTGCTTTTTGGATTGACTATTAAAATTTAATTAATTATTTTCCAGGAGTTTATATCTCGTACGCTCACACAGCAACTCCGATCATTACGAAAATTGAAATCCAATTGTAATACAATATTACAGATCCAATGGGACTGTTTCGTCGAATTCCGAGACTGTGCCTCGGAATGCTATTTTTTAAAATATCAATTTAAACGACATATTTTCAAAACTGAACAAATCACTGTTAAATTCAATTTTAAAACTTCTATTACCCTCAGCACTATCGATATAAATTTTACAAGCCTTCAAATTATTTTTAACAGGCTTAAAACTTCAGATTCAACATTTTATCAAACTTCAAATTATCTAATTTAATAAGTAAATTACCCAATAAATGGTGATATTTGAATTCAAGTTAAAAATTAACTTTTAAATATTTAAAATTAATTAAATATTCCAATTTTCAATGCTCAAAAATTCCAGGTCCTCACATTCCTTCCCCCTTAAAAGAATTTCACCCCGAAATTACTAGTTAAAAGGAATGGTCCATAAATCAATACTATTTTCCCTAAAACCATTCAGTTTCAAACACTTCCGAAAACATTCTTTTTATTAAAGACACATTATGACCCTTACTAATTTTGCGAACCCATCCATAGGTTACCAAAAATATTATGCCCTGAATAATTCAAATAGTTTAAACCAAATTTTAAACTATCAAAATTTTCTTCAAAATTTTTCTATCTCCTTAAATTTTCGAAAAATTTCGCATGCGTCTCCTTTGCGCGGCTAGCTCGGTACAACTAAAAAATGCCTCTACGGGCTCCAAAATTCCAAAAGAAAAAAAGCCAAGTGGCTAGATCAAAAACCCATTCAAATTTCATATAGAAATTTAAACACATACCTTTTTGTCGAGCAATTCAAATTTATCTTCTGGAATCAAAACCAATTTTCCTTTTCCTTTATAATACCTGTATATCCTACATAGCAATAATATTCAATCACAACATTCAAAATCATTTTATTGACTCCCTTATAAAATTTCAATATTTATTCCATTTAAGCCCGTACGATGTACCTATATCATTCGTATGCAACAACAAATTTGTTCATTTGCTCGAGCACACAATTTCATTTCCGAACTAGTATCGTCCTCCCGACTTCCTAGTGCGGACTCAGATCTGTTTTCTTGATCAGAAACCGTCGTTCTCCTTGCATAGTCATAACTGTGATAGAGATTTCCAAAATCAATCAAAATCCATATCCAGGGTTCGCCGTTGAAAATCGAGTGAAAAGTCCTAACTCGGATCGATATAGCTATCTCCAAATTTTATGCTCGAATCTAGATCAAATTGCTATGGGAATAAAAATAATACACATACATCTTACGTATTTATATCCATTCTCTTTTATTCACATTCATTTTGATATCTATTCACTTATCAATGCTTATCATTTCACATATTTTTATTAAATCTTCACTCAAATGCTTATTCAATATATTTTCCCAACACCCATATTACTTAAGAATTCTACCATTTCTTCTTAAGTTCAATATAAATATTTTATAGGCTTCTTATACTTATTTTCACTTCACCACTTTAGTTTATATCTACTTCTATTCAAATTAGTTCTCCCATTTCCATATGAATTCAATTTATCTTCAACTCTGAATATTGAATCTTATCTTCCATTTATAACTGATTCATATCATTATTTTAATTAGTTTCATCCACTAATTTATTTAAATTTCCAATTTGAAATCGTTTTGCCGCTAATAAAAATTTTCCCCAAAATTTTTCGAACTCCAAAAATTTTCGAATTTTTTTGGCAAAGTCTCCTTTGTACGGAGGAGCTCTTGCAATTTGACAAGAGATATAAATATATATACATCGACCCACCCAGTCGGAAAAACAAAAAAACAAACAATAGTTCAAATTTCCTAACTTTTATTGCGTAGGCATACCTCTATTTTGCATTTTTAAGCAAGTAGCTTATCATTTAGCAATTAGCGCGACCAAAATCTTGCCAAACGGTCTTCAGGTACCTGTACTTACTCAATTTAAACATATAAGCACAATATATAAGAAGTTTACAGCATTTCACTTATATTTAAACAGCTAAAACACAGATTCTATAACAATGCGTGTTATATACTTTCATAAGCACATATGTAAGGTTTCGACACTTATTTCAATTATTTTCAATCAACTCTCAACCCATACTATTCAATTTAAATGATTTACAACTCACTTGCTTGTAAATGATTCATTTTTAAACCAAACGAACTTATATTCATTTCAATTGATTCAAAATTCAATTTTATTTACTTCTATTAATTCATAGAATTTTATTTAATCTCATTTTCGTCAAACGATAATTATATCTATGCAAATTCAGCGATATGTATGTGAATAAACAATTACTTAAGCTTATAATCATTTTAAATTGGTTCCATTACAATTTATATTAAATTTTATTCCATTCTAACTTATTTACAAACCATCCACTTGCATTTCATTCATTCCCGCGTTGGTTTCATTTAAACCCATTCCATTAAGCTTGACAACATTCCATGCTAATATTAATAACCATTTCCCAAATTAATTTAACCCAACTTTTATTTAATGGGCTTTCACCCTTACTCGAAACCAAGCTTCTATTATTTTTAAACTTAAGTTAATTTACTTTCTTCAAACTTTTTCAACTTCATAACTTAAATTCACTTCTATTTAATTTGATTCTCATCAAATTCAATTACCCTATTCTCTTTATCCATTTTAATTTTAATCCCATTCTCAGTTTGTTAAAATAATATCCAAGCACATATTTAACTCATTTATACTTGAGTTGGATTTTATTTGCAACTCAAATCATTTTTATTATAATCCAATTCCATTTCATTTGATTCATAATTAATCCACTTACAATATGTGATGAATATTATTTATACTCAAGTTCTGTTTCTATCATTTACTACAAAACCCAATTTTATTAACTCGCAATTCAACTTTTATTTAACCAATTTAAAATTTCATTAACATACTCACTTAACCAATTTATTCAAATTAGTTCATTTAATTCGACTTACTCTTATAACTCATTAACTTTTTGCAAGTTAATTCCATTCCAGGAAATTTTCAAACTTTATAAATTGTCAAATCTTTTTATAATCCATAAACCCATTTAAAATAAATTCCGGAGTCTCTTTTAATCGATTACTCCATAATTCAAAATCTTTTTTTTGAAATCAACTATATCTAAACCAAATATTCCTTTTCATTAAAATCAAAATGGTTTCACCAAACCAAAACTTCAACATTTCAAAAATCATTTTGAAATCCTAATTCAATTGCGTATCCAATTATTCCTTGAATTTTTAAAAACCAACCCAATTTTGCAAACAATTTGGTAGCAATTTCTCTCTTGGAAACTCGAAAATAAACATCGATGATGCGACAGTCATCACAAAAATTATTTTCCAGCGACCGAAGTGATTTCTGTGACGACCCGGAATTTCTAACCATTTAAATTTGAATAGTTAATTGATTTTAAAATATTAAAAGTTAATATTTAGTTTGAATTCCTGATATCAATGGTTACTTGATAATTAAATCATTGAATTTATAGTTTAAATATTGGTTTTAATAATTGAAATTGGGTAAATTGTTGAATCAGAAATTTCTAAGCCTGTTTTAAATAATTTGAAGGCTTATAAAATTTATAATGATGATACTGAAGATAATAGAATTGTTGAAATTGAAATAAAGGTGATTTGTTCAATTTTAATAAAATATACCGTTTAAATTGAATTTAAAAATAGCCTTCCGAGGCACAGTCTCGTAATTCGATGAAACCAGTTCCATTGGATCCGTGATAGTTAGTTATGATCGGATTTCAATTTTCGGAGCAATCAGGGTTGTCGTTTGACCCTGGCAGCTCGAAACGCTTAGATTTATTTCGATCTATTTAATTTAATATCGATCGTTTAATTCGTAACTCGCACATACGTTCAAATTGGCCTCCGAAACAAATTCCATTGTGTTCGGAATGCGGGTAAAACTTTAAGAACGCCTGTTGGCATGGTTGATTCATGGTTTGGAGTTTCGCGTTTTGGAAAACGAGATATTTTCATATTTAATTATTTAATGTTTGCGTATGCTAGAAGCTTCCCTATTTTTTTTACCGTGTTCTCATCCCCTCTCTTACTTTTATCAGTTATTCGAACGAGAAGAAAAAAAATGCTGTTAAATGAAAATCACGTCCCTCTTTCATTCGAAATTTAAATTATTCAACCTAAATTCCATCGTAATCAAGGGGCCGAAGCTGCTGGAGCTCGCGGCCAAGGCCGCGACCGATTTCGCGTGGAGGAAGGGATCGCAGGGCGAGCGCTTTCGCGTGAGCGCGTGGGTGATGGCGTCGTAGTAAATTCTGGAGCAGGGAAGTTAGTGAGGGGAGGGGGTCGCGACCAGATGCTGTAGGGTATGATTGATTTTGGGGTAAGGGGCCAAGCTATGGCCTTCGAACTGGTGGCTCAGTGTTTTGCAGTGAGTAATTCATTTTATTTCTTTTTCCTTTCAGAGTTTGAAAGTTGAAAAATCTGGGTTCATCTGAGTAGCTTAGTTCATCATAGATTTAAAGTCGAAGGCATTGTGTTTTAAACTTAAATTTATTAAAAGAAATAGTATTAGTATAGACAGGGGAAGATAACTCGAAGTAGGGTCGAGTTATCATCGGGTCTAACCTGAAGCCAGGGAACCAAATTTACAATATGTTTAATTAATTCTGTGGGGGAATGGTTAATCATTGATAAATTATTTAAATCAAAGGTCTTTCAAACTTAAATTAAGAACAGTTTGTTTGTAAATTAAGTAGGTTGAGTACTTAAAGGATATTTATAACTTAATTATTTTATAAACATCGGTAAAGTTTATTTAAGGGTAAATGTTTAGTAATGTGATGCAGAATTCAACAAAAAAAGATGTTTACTTTAAGTATGATTAAGATTTGACAATTATGAAATAAGTTAAGAAATTGATTTGTGATTAGTGATCGATTAATTTGCAATTAGAGATTTACAAATGGGTAATTAAGTATTATAAATTAACGATGAAAGTTATTAATTAATAATTATGGAGTAGTGAATTAATAATTACTTGGGAAAAATAGATAAATTAATAGTTTCTAGATGTAATTAATTGAATGATAATTTAAAAAAATAAAAATAAATAAATATAATAATAATTTGGATATACTTACTTTGTGGAATTAATCAAGAGATTAATTAAGGTAATGGGTTGAGGTAAATTAAAGGGATTAATTAATGTGGTTTAATAAGTGATTAATTATTGAAGAAATTAATTAGATTAGGATAAATTGAAATATGAATGAGAAGTCATTAAATTATAAAATTAATGGCGAAATTAAAAATTGATTAACTAAGATTAATTAATCAATGCTAAGAACCTTATGAGGAATTAGTTATACAAGTAATTAAAGATTTATGTAATCAATATAGCTAATTAATTTGTGAAGTGGTTAAGGGTTAATTACCGTTTGGGTTAAGAATAATTAGTTGGTGAAATTAATTAAAGATTACTACTTGAATATAATTGAAGGATAATTAATCATAGGTGATTAATTCAGATGAATAATGAAGGGATGATTGGTTAATTAATTTGAAAATTAATTAATGTTGAATGAAGGAATTTAAGAGATTGAGATTAGTAATTCAATCAGGTCTAATTAAACTAAATTTGTTTGTGATTATGTTTTGCTTATGAATGATTGGATGGCATTTGATGCTTTGAATGAGTTGATTTCTTTGATATGAAATGTTGTGTATTTCATGGAAATAACTTGGGTTAGAATGACAAATAAGAGTCGAAGAGACCGGGGTCGGGTATTGGGAAATATCCGAAACCACTTCGAATTTTTAATAAATTGATTTGTGAAATCAAAGGGCTGGGATGAACGATTTAAGTAAATTGGATTATTTTATCTGAATTTGATACTTAGAAATTAATGTGTGGAATAAGTGCTGTCTATTGCAAATTGCGAATTGTTGAATTGATGTAACGACTTCGATTTTTCGTTGCCGAAAAAACGAATAGTTAGGGTTTAAGAAGAAGAAAAGGTAGAAGAAGAGAGAAAAGATAGAACAGAACAGAAAGAAATAACAGAACAATAACAGAATCTCACAATTCGCTGCGGAACAACATATAATACATAAATGAATAATCTTTAAACAAAGAACTATATCAGTTATTACATTACATCACATTACATTACATTACATTATATCATCATCAGAGTGTACAACAACAACAACAAACAGCGGAAAAAGAAATACTATATACTAGTAAATACGCCATGCCATCCAGCTTGCCTCCAGCAACTCCTGAATTCCAGAATATCCTGATAAACCTTAACTCTTGACTGCCCGTGTGGAAATTGGTGGGCACCCAGAGTTTAGGAAGGAAAACAATAAACTCCGAGTCAGTCATGTGACTGGTGTGATAACTCAAAACAGTTTATTTTTCTTTAAAATCAAAATAGAGAAATATTTTTAAAGTCAATTCGAAATGCTTTTAAAAATGAGACTACCATAAGGCCTCCCGCGCACACACACAATGCAAACGCAGAATCGGAGGAGATTTCTCCTTATGATAGTCAAAGATGCTTGATACGCATTAAAAAGAAACATTTGATATTATTACTAGTGCATAGTGTAGGAAAAATTCATTTCGAAAGTAAAGATATAAATCTTAACCAGCATAGACATTTCACACTTATGCCTACTATAGCTACCATGTTCAATAGCAGGTTACCGCCACATTCCATGGCAGGTTCTACAACTAAAACCGTACAAGTCTCGTATTGTTTCTTTGGATTTCCAACAAATGGTCAGGCCAAGGAAATTCCCATTGCCACATGGAAACGCCTTTGGAATGACGTCCCGAGAACCAAACCGGATCTCTGCCAACACAAGGCCGGGTTACCCCTAACTGGATAACTACTGACACGAATATGTCATCCCCCGATCGTAACCGATCTATCCGAGGATCCTCGATTTCCAACAACCACAAAATTTGCAGCAACAACATAGGTTAAGTATCTGGGCTCCATACCATGATACCACCTCTATCCAGAAGGAATGACATACACTAAAGGGGCGCTAACCCCTAATAACCTTGCTTCATCCTTCCTGTTTTGACCATTTCCGGGGTGTGAGGTCCGATGAAGTCTCGTCCACAAAGCCACGCTTTATACAAAAGCTGTGCTTCGGGTCAACAAATGATCATAGAAATGACCACCAAGATAAATGATCAAACAAATGATCATATCATAAATGATCAAACAATGATCATTTCACAACAACACTCAGCATGCCACACTACCAAATTGGGAGTATATCACTAGTAACCTTCAACCATATAACCTCTGAGCTCGTACGTCTCAGAGAAGGATGTTAAGCTAAGAGAATAAATTCTCCGCCACCAACAGAAATATATTTGAAAGAAATCAGCTTTATATCTCAATTTGTAATGTCAGACATACAATCCATATAAGTCTGTTCCGGGCTCGAACAGAACCGAAGGCACTTACAAATAAGTCCTTGCAATCCGGATATTCACTAATCACGACCGGACTTCCCGTCACTAAGGGTGATAAAACCTCTGTATCAGAGATCAGCCGATGCGGAGTAACTCGACGGTAATCCATCTGTTTTCACAAATATCCGGTCTTCAACACTGGTCATCAAATGCAATCCATTACGACGTATCACATATTCGGAATGGGTTATGCGACCCCAAATAAGTGTAGCATTCAAATTCAAGCAATCAGAACAAATACCTATTTAAAGGTAAATATTGATAGTCGGATTATTTAACTATCAATAGGCATGCTCAACATCACCAAATTCCAAATAATTTCCCAAATTATTTACTTTCCAAAATATCTTTACTAGATATATCTTTCCACGCTTCAAAAAATAAATCAACATTTATTTTTAATCAAATTCCCCTTTCCATTTATAAATTCCGTAGTGAATTTACATTCCAAAATATTTATGAATATACGATTTGAATTATTCATTTTCAATTTATCTTCAAAAAGATAAATTCTCAAAACGTTTCATTTCACATTGGAAAAACATTTCCATGCTTATTTATTAATAAGTAATTCACAAATCCATTTATTTTCAATACTTAGAAAATATTCAATATACTTAAATCGAAATTAAGTATATATTTCATTCTTTAAGGAAAACATTCACTTAACACATTTATTTGGGTCAAAACGAATGTTGCGTAAAACACTGTTACGACGACCCAAAATCACTAGTATAGGGATTCAAAATTAAAATAGATATATAAATCCTAATACTATACAAAATATTTCCTTTTGGAAACCATTTACTATAACAACAGTGTTATAGTCCACCATTTCCTTCTTTCTCGAAAACGTCTATTTCAACAACAATGTTGAAATCTATGGTTTCGATTCATAATACATTTTAAAACATCTTTAAAATAATTAACTTCATTTTATAATATTCATTTTGCCAAAAATGACCATTTTATTCAATATTGTATTCACTGTCCAAAATCGTGAATATATTTCCGTTAATAAACTTCAATATTCAATTAATCAAATTCAATTGATTTCGAATTTATAAACAATGTTTATAAATTCCATTTCTATTTATAAGCTTCGATTTATAAATTTCCTTTATTAACCAATTCCATTTGTATATCTCAATATATACCAAAAGTCCATATTATAAGTTGATTACTTATAATTCATTTATTTACAAAATCGTTCTTTTAAACTTCACAAATTATAAATCTTATAAATTCTCATTCACTTATGAATCCATTATACTTCATTTTAACACTTATAAAAACTTCATTTTATAATTCCAATATTTTTAATTTATAAATATCCATTTTATAAATCTTTTACAAAAATTGTTTGTAATAGTCCAAAAATTCCAATTTAAATCATTTCATAAATTTATTAACTATTTATTTCAAAAAACACTTTTCACTTTCACTTCATAAAAATCATACTTTTATAACATTAAAATTTAAACGTTTATTTATTTTTAACAATTCAAAATTTAATAAAACGAATACTTTCGAAAATCACTTTAAAATTCCTTTTAAAACCAAAAATCATTATTTTAAAACTTCAGAAATGGATCCGATGATGCAGTAGCACCAAATAGTCAACCACGACATCCAAATATCATATATCGATATGATAATCAACAAATATCACAATATCTGTAAATAAATCTGTAACGCCCCGAAAATTTTCGACTTTAGAAAATTCAACATCGATACTCACTTTATCGACTGCCGAGAATTCGAAGGTCAAAAACCGGAATGTTATGGGTTTTAAAAAGAAGAAAGAAAGAACAGAAAAGAGATAGAAAATAGAGAGAAAGAAGATAGACAATTTTTTTAGAAAACAGAGAAACAGAAAATAGAAGATAGAAGAATTTTAAAAATAGAAGAAAAACAGAATAGAGAACATAGAACGGAACAGAAAGGGAACAACAGAACAACAATAGAATCTCACAATTCGCAGCGGAACAACATATAATAATAAATGAATAATCTTTAACAAAGAACTATATCAGTTATTACATTACATTTCATTACATCACATCATATCATCAGAGTGTACAACAACATACAACAATAAACAGTGCAGCGGAAAAAGAAATACTATATAAACTAGTAATACGCCATGCCATCCAGCTTGCCTCTAGCAACTCCAGAATATCCAGAATATCCTGATAAACCTAACTCTTAACTGCCCGTGTGGAAATTGGTGGGCACCCAGAGTTTAGGAAGGAAAACAATAAACTCCGAGTCAGTCATGTGACTGGTGTGAGAACTCAAAATAGTTTATTTATCTTTAAAATCAAAATAGAGGAATATTTTTAAATCAATTCGCAATGCTTTTAAAAATGAGACTACCATAAGGCCTCCCGCACACACACACAATGCAAACGCAGAATCGGAGGAGATTTCTCCTTATGATAGTCAAAGATGCTTGATACGCATTTAAAATAACATTTGATATTATTTTTAGTGCATAGTGTATAACAAATTCATTTCGAAAGTAGAATATAAATCTTAGCCAACATACGACCATTATCGTATGCCTACTATAGCTACTATCCAAACAGTGGTGACCACCATAAGTGAATAGCAGGTTCTACAACTAATACCGTTCAAGTTTCGTATTGGGAATTGGATTTCCAACAAATGGTCAAGCCAAGGAACTTCCCATTGCCACATGAGAATGCCTCTGGATGGACATCCCCGAGAACCAAACCGGATCTCAACCAACACAAGGCCGGGTTACTCCTAACTGAGTAACAACTGACCGAATATGCCATCCCCCGGTCCTTTGGGACCTTTATCCGAGAGCGCTCTCTAATCAATTCACACAATCATAACAAAGTGTTTTCAACATGAGTAAGTATCTGGGCTCCATACCATGATACCACCCTTTTCCAGAAGGAAATGGACACATCCTAAAGGGTGCTACCCCTCATAACCTTGCTGCTTCTTTCCTGTTTTGACCATTCACGGGGTGTGAGGCTCGACGAAGTCACGTCCACAAAAACATACTTTATACAAAAGCCATGCTTTGGGTCAACAAATGATCAACACAATGATCACAAGGATAGACGATCAAATAAACGATCCTATCACAAATAATCAACACAATGATCATTTCAGCATCACTCAGCATATCACATTACCAAATTGGGAATATATCGCTGATAACTTCAACTATATAACCTTTGAGCACATACGTCTCAAAGAAGGGTGTTAAGCAAAGAATAAATTCTCCGCCACCAACAGAAATATATTTGAAAGAAATCGGCTTTATATCTCAAATTGTAATGTCAGACATACAATCCATACAAGTCTGTTCCGGGCTCGAACAGAACCGAAGGCACTTACAAAGAAGTCCTTGCAATCCGGATATTCACAATCCTGATCGGATTCACCATCACATATGGAGAACTCAATACCGTAGCTACTCGGTGCAGAGTCAATCGATAGTTTATCCTATCACTCTTGCAAATACCGGTCTTCAACACCGATCTTCAATGCAATTCACAACGACGTATCACATATTCGGAATGGGTTATACGACCCCATGGTCCTTTCCCGGTTAACCCGAATAGTGAGCGCTTATTCAAAAATAAGTGTGCATTCAAATTCAATCAATTCACATCAATACCCATTCAAAGGGAAATACTGATAGTCGGTTATTGAACTATCACTGGATATGCACACATCACCAGATTCCAAATAATTTTCCAAATTATTTATTTTCCAAAATATCTTTACAAGATATATTATTTCAACACTTCAAAAATAAATCAATATTTATTTTTAACCAATTTCACTTTTCACATATAAATTCCATAATGAATTTATATTTCAAAATATTCGTGCATATACGATTTCAATTATTCATTTTCAATTTATCTTCAAAAAGATAAATTCTCAAAATATTCACTTTATATCGGAAAACAATTCCATACTTATTTATTTATAAGTAATTCACAAATCTCTTTTATTTTCAACACTTAGAAAATATTCAATATACTTAAATCGAATTAAGTATATATTTCATTATATTAAGAAAATCCTTTCTTAAACATATCTACTTGGGCCAAAACGAATGTTACGTAAAACATCGTTACGACAACCCAAAATCACTAGTATAGGGATTCGAAATTTAAAATAGATATATAAATCCCAATACTATTCAAAACATTTCCTTTCGGAAATCATTTACTATAACAACAGTGTTATAGTCCACTATTTCCTTTTATTTCTCGAAAACGTCTATTTCAACAATCAATGTTGAAATCTATGGTTTCGAATCTCAACACATTTTAAAACATCATTAGATCGTTTTAATTCAATTCAAACATCTCATTTAAAAACAATTTCTTTAACATATCATTCACTATTCAAAAACGTGAATATACTTCTTTAACAAATTCCATCCTTTTATTCATTTTAATTCAAAGGATTATTCACTATTCAAAATGTGAATATAACTCTATTTCTAAGTCATAACAATTAACTTATCAAAATAAGTCGTTTGCGAATTTATAAAACAACGTTTATAAATTCCATTTCTATTTATTTATAAAAACTTCCTTTTTTATAAATCTCCTTTATTAACTTATTCGATTTATAACTCGGTTATAAACTACAGGTTCATATTATAAGTTAAACACTTATAATTTATTCGTTTGCAAAACCATTCCATTGAACTTCATAATTATAAATCTTATAACTTATAAGATTCAATTATTTATCCAAATCTTATTACTTTAATAACTTTACAAATTTTATAAACCTACTGTTTATAAAATTCCATTTATAACTTTACCGTTATATAATTCTATGAATTCCATTCACTTACAAAATTCGTTTTCACTTCATTCAAACACTTATAAAATCTCATTTTATAATTCCAACGTTTTAATTTACAAATATTCATTTGTAAATCCTTTAATATAATCAATCTATATTATTCTTTAAAACGTCTTAACTCCTTTATAGTTTCACCATTTTTGATTTATAAAATAATCAAACTTCATAAATCCTATATTTAAACTTTTATAATATATTCAAAAATCCAATTTAACCTATTTTATAAAATCATAAATTCATATTTCTCAAAAATCAGCTTTCAACTATATTTCACAAAAATCATAATTTTTATAAAATTAAAAATTATATCGTTCATTTATTTAAAATGGATCAATTCCAAAAATATTTCATAAACGTATATTTTCAAAAATCACTTTAAAACCATTTTAAAATCCCAAAATCTGGGTCCAATGATGCTACACACCAAATAGTCAATCACGACTACAACGATATCATATATCAATATGAAAATCCATCAAATATCAAAATATCTGAAATAAAATAAAAACTATTGAGGAATCCAGTTGGATCCCTCCAATCCTGTTTCCTGCATCCAAAAACATTAGCACAATACCAATTTCGCTCCAGTACGAAATTATCGCGGTATATGTTCTTAATAAATATTATCCGCTTAATAACGGCGCAATAGGGTCTCATCCGCTAAACAAAAAATGCGGGAAATCAACAACTGCAATATATACATATGCCAATATATATATATTGATATTATATATAATACCAATTTCACTGTTTATGAAATATTCGCGGTATATGTTTTTAATAAATAACATCCGCTTACTAACGGCGCATAATGTCTATTTTAACAATCAATAATTTACAGTCATCATTCAAACATGCATTCAAATATTTTAAATCTAACTATTTAAAATAAAATCGAAATCTATTCGATTGAGTGAGAAGTTCTCACCTTGGTTTTAAATTCCCGTTTTAGCTTTTATTTCGAATAAAATTAAACGCGCGTTTAATTTTATCCAAAATTCTCACTAACTCCAAACGACTCCAAACCAACTCCATCGCGTAGTGCTCGTCCATACGATTCCAACGCAACTGAGTTTGCATTTTTTCGACCTCGTATGAAAAAGTTATGAATTTTACAAGTTACACGAGTTTTTATATAAAAATTACAACTTAAATTTACAATTTTATACCCAAAACAAATCTGGGCCGTCAGATCTAAACCCATAGCATCAGGCCCGCACGTTTTCATCTCCTCTCCTTCACGCATCTCTTCTTCCAGATAATTTATATGCGCGCATGAACCCATTAACAAGAATTAGGGTTAAACTTTTCGATCACCACACACGATGAGAACTCGATCAGGAGATGCCATCACGAAGAGCACGACGCAAGCTACCCACGCCTACCACCATGGCCAACTCGGCCTCCCCCTCTACCCTCGAGACGCGTGCACAGCTGTAGAGAACGGCCCACATTTGCTCCTCCTCCGTTGCACCATTTCCGATCAACTCCGTATGAAATCAAAGCCCTCTCTTCGCTCTACAACGTTGTAGTTAACAACTTTCATCAATTTTTGACGGATTGAAATATATTAAAAGAAGAAGGAAATGAATTTTCAGCCCTTCATCTTGTGGGTGGCGGCTGGTAACATGAAATTAGGGTTTGAATTTTTTTTTTTTTTTTTAGATTTAAGGTGATATTTATAGGAAAAAGCAAGCGTAAACACTATTCATCCCGGGAATTCCGAACTCCGATTTACGCGCCGTAACCAGCGTTTCTAAGGTTTACCCCGCGTTCCGGACACAATGGAACAGGTTTCGGAAGCTAATTCGGAAGTAGGTGCGAGTTATGGCTAAAAACGCTCAATTTAAATTAAACCGATTTAAATCGATTTCTAGGCGTTTTAATTTGTACCGGACAAACGGTAAATCCAATTGACTTGAAATTTGAAACCTTACAATAATATCACATTATGGATCCGATGAAACTGGTTTCGTCGAAATCTGAGACTTTTTGAAAAATGGCTATTTTGACTCGCCAAATTTAAATTAAAAATAAATCGATGCGTTTCGGGCTGCCACGATCAAACGATAGCTCCGATTGACACGAAAATTGAAATCCGGTAATAACTAACTATTACGGATCCAATGAAACTGGTTTCGTTCAATTCTGAGACTGTTCAAAAATTGGCTATTTTACAGTCGATTATTAAATATTAAAATATTCAATTTTCACAAATTAACTTCTAATTCGATTTTAAAAGTTCTAAAATATCATTCTAACTTCAACATGATAAAATAAAATTTTACAAATCATTTTCAATCATATTTAACCCGATTTTCAATTATTTCCATAATTTAACATATTAAATTATCAATTTAATAATCCAATTAAATCCAATAATTCAAATAAAAATTTATTTGACTTATATATTCACTTATTAATATTTAAAATTAATTAAATATTCAAATTTTAATTAATAAAAATTCTGGGTCGTTACAATCTTCCCCACTTAAAAGAATTTCGTCCTCGAAATTACAAGTAAGAAAAGTTATACAATTTATTAACTTTCCCAAAATTCATAGTTAAACTTTTTACAAATCTTTACTAAGTTTTCAAATCATACTTAGTTATCTTTTCAAAAACAACTATCTTGTTTAACTTTCAATTCCAAATCAAAGTTAAAGTTTTCTAAATTTTCCAATTTTTCTCAATTTTTTTTTTCTAACGCCTTAAATTTCCGGAAAAATTCGCCATAGTCTCCTTTGCGCGGCTCGATCCGAAAAAAAAATGACAGTATATATATCACAAATATACATCTCATCAAGTAATGAGGCATCCCGAAGGGAAAAAAGTGTAAAAGTACGATATTTAATCCGAGATATGTACCTTATATTTTATTAGCAAGCATATACGGCTAATATAGCGCTAAAGCGAACTCCAAATGCGAAGCAAACGGGATCCGCACCTACTAAACTCAACAAACAACATGAGAATCATGTATATAAAGCATAGTATCGATATAAAACATATAGCAACATAACAACTATATATATCACATAGCAAATGCAACTAAACAATAAATGCAAACATCAACCATCTATTAAATCTATATTCATTCATATTCTCATTAATATTAAATGAAATGGTTTTCAATTTAATCACATTTGATTCATTTACATTGGATGTTCTTACTAACATTCATTATCAATTCAATTAGTTTACATTTACTAATTAAATCTAATTCACATTCAATTCTATTCAAATTTATTTACTTCTAATTTGAATTCAATTACACAGCTTTCCATTTCATTAACTACTTAATGAATTATATACAATCAACTAACAATCATATAACAACCAAAGTATATTAATTATAACCAAATTCCTTTACTTATATTCATTCTCATTCAATTTATTCAACTTCTAATAATATTAGATTTCAATGAATTTACACTTTCATTCATTATTCCATATCAACTTAATTTACATTTAATTGCTTAACATTTAAGTCATTCATTCAATTCAATTTCTAAAGTTGAATTTCATTTATATAACTTAAGTTCATATTCATTTAACTTTAAATTCATTTGCTTATTTACAACTCACATTCATAATTATATTCATATAGTTTCAATTCTTATATATATAAGTTTATTTCACAATTGTGAATCACTTTAATTATAATTCAATTCTTATAATTCTTTTTGCTTATACAATTCTTTTATTTAGATTATTCAAACAACCTAACAATCAACTTATATACACTTTAATAATTCTGAAAAATTATTCCTTAATATTTAAAAATATAATCAAGGTAAAATTATTTCATTTACCCAATTTAAAACAATACTGTGCCGAATTGTTCTATTCAAGTGTTTAGAAACCCCTTCGGCATAGTCTTGCGGACCACGCTGACGAAAGTTCATATGCCACTCAATAAACCAATCATCACAATATAAAACAATTTTTATATTCACTAACAAATACGCTCTCATAGCTATTATTACACTCAAACTCATTCTAGAGTACTACTGACTCTATCTCTAATGAGTAATACCCTACAGAACCATGGTTGTCGCTTAACCATCAGCTCTGATACCAAATGTAACGCCTCGAAAATTTTCGACTTTAGAAAATTCAACATCGATACTCACTTTATCGACTGCCGAGAATTCGAAGGTCAAAAACCGGAATGTTATGGGTTTTAAAAAGAAGAAAGAAAGAACAGAAAAGAGATAGAAAATAGAGAGAAAGAAGATAGAGAATTTTTTTAGAAAACAGAGAAACAGAAAATAGAAGATAGAAGAATTTTAAAAATAGAAGAAAAACAGAATAGAGAACATAGAACGGAACAGAAAGGGAACAACAGAACAACAACAGAATCTCACAATTCGCAGCGGAACAACATATAATAATAAATGAATAATCTTTAACAAAAAACTATATCAGTTATTACATTACATTTCATTACATCACATCATATCATCAGAGTGTACAACAACATACAACAATAAACAGTGCAGCGGAAAAAGAAATACTATATAAACTAGTAATACGCCATGCCATCCAGCTTGCCTCTAGCAACTCCAGAATATCCAGAATATCCTGATAAACCTAACTCTTAACTGCCCGTGTGGAAATTGGTGGGCACCCAGAGTTTAGGAAGGAAAACAATAAACTCCGAGTCAGTCATGTGACTGGTGTGAGAACTCAAAATAGTTTATTTATCTTTAAAATCAAAATAGAGGAATATTTTTAAATCAATTCGCAATGCTTTTAAAAATGAGACTACCATAAGGCCTCCCGCACACACACACAATGCAAACGCAGAATCGGAGGAGATTTCTCCTTATGATAGTCAAAGATGCTTGATACGCATTTAAAATAACATTTGATATTATTTTTAGTGCATAGTGTATAACAAATTCATTTCGAAAGTAGAATATAAATCTTAGCCAACATACGACCATTATCGTATGCCTACTATAGCTACTATCCAAACAGTGGTGACCACCATAAGTGAATAGCAGGTTCTACAACTAATACCGTACAAGTTTCGTATTGGGAATTGGATTTCCAACAAATGGTCAGGCCAAGGAACTTCCCATTGCCACATGAGAATGCCTCTGGATGGACATCCCCGAGAACCAAACCGGATCTCAACCAACACAAGGCCGGGTTACTCCTAACTGAGTAACAACTGACCGAATATGCCATCCCCCGGTCCTTTGGGACCTTTATCCGAGAGCGCTCTCTAATCAATTCACACAATCATAACAAAGTGTTTTCAACATGAGTAAGTATCTGGGCTCCATACCATGATACCACCCTTTTCCAGAAGGAAATGGACACATCCTAAAGGGTGCTACCCCTCATAACCTTGCTGCTTCTTTCCTGTTTTGACCATTCACGGGGTGTGAGGCTCGACGAAGTCACGTCCACAAAAACATACTTTATACAAAAGCCATGCTTTGGGTCAACAAATGATCAACACAATGATCACAAGGATAGACGATCAAATAAACGATCCTATCACAAATAATCAACACAATGATCATTTCAGCATCACTCAGCATATCACATTACCAAATTGGGAATATATCGCTGATAACTTCAACTATATAACCTTTGAGCACATACGTCTCAAAGAAGGGTGTTAAGCAAAGAATAAATTCTCCGCCACCAACAGAAATATATTTGAAAGAAATCGGCTTTATATCTCAAATTGTAATGTCAGACATACAATCCATACAAGTCTGTTCCGGGCTCGAACAGAACCGAAGGCACTTACAAAGAAGTCCTTGCAATCCGGATATTCACAATCCTGATCGGATTCACCATCACATATGGAGAACTCAATACCGTAGCTACTCGGTGCAGAGTCAATCGATAGTTTATCCTATCACTCTTGCAAATACCGGTCTTCAACACCGATCTTCAATGCAATTCACAACGACGTATCACATATTCGGAATGGGTTATACGACCCCATGATCCTTTCCCGGTTAACCCGAATAGTGAGCGCTTATTCAAAAATGAGTGTGCATTCAAATTCAATCAATTCACATCAAATACCCATTCAAAGGGAAATACTGATAGTCGGTTATTGAACTATCACTGGATATGCACACATCACCAGATTCCAAATAATTTTCCAAATTATTTATTTTCCAAAATATCTTTACAAGATATATTATTTCAACACTTCAAAAATAAATCAATATTTATTTTTAACCAATTTCACTTTTCACATATAAATTCCATAATGAATTTATATTTCAAAATATTCGTGCATATACGATTTCAATTATTCATTTTCAATTTATCTTCAAAAAGATAAATTCTCAAAATATTCACTTTATATCGGAAAACAATTCCATACTTATTTATTTATAAGTAATTCACAAATCTCTTTTATTTTCAACACTTAGAAAATATTCAATATACTTAAATCGAATTAAGTATATATTTCATTATATTAAGAAAATCCTTTCTTAAACATATCTACTTGGGCCAAAACGAATGTTACGTAAAACATCGTTACGACAACCCAAAATCACTAGTATAGGGATTCGAAATTTAAAATAGATATATAAATCCCAATACTATTCAAAACATTTCCTTTCGGAAATCATTTACTATAACAACAGTGTTATAGTCCACTATTTCCTTTTATTTCTCGAAAACGTCTATTTCAACAATCAATGTTGAAATCTATGGTTTCGAATCTCAACACATTTTAAAACATCATTAGATCGTTTTAATTCAATTCAAACATCTCATTTAAAAACAATTTCTTTAACATATCATTCACTATTCAAAAACGTGAATATACTTCTTTAACAAATTCCATCCTTTTATTCATTTTAATTCAAAGGATTATTCACTATTCAAAATGTGAATATAACTCTATTTCTAAGTCATAACAATTAACTTATCAAAATAAGTCGTTTGCGAATTTATAAAACAACGTTTATAAATTCCATTTCTATTTATTTATAAAAACTTCCTTTTTTATAAATCTCCTTTATTAACTTATTCGATTTATAACTCGGTTATAAACTACAGGTTCATATTATAAGTTAAACACTTATAATTTATTCGTTTGCAAAACCATTCCATTGAACTTCATAATTATAAATCTTATAACTTATAAGATTCAATTATTTATCCAAATCTTATTACTTTAATAACTTTACAAATTTTATAAACCTACTGTTTATAAAATTCCATTTATAACTTTACCGTTATATAATTCTATGAATTCCATTCACTTACAAAATTCGTTTTCACTTCATTCAAACACTTATAAAATCTCATTTTATAATTCCAACGTTTTAATTTACAAATATTCATTTGTAAATCCTTTAATATAATCAATCTATATTATTCTTTAAAACGTCTTAACTCCTTTATAGTTTCACCATTTTTGATTTATAAAATAATCAAACTTCATAAATCCTATATTTAAACTTTTATAATATATTCAAAAATCCAATTTAACCTATTTTATAAAATCATAAATTCATATTTCTCAAAAATCAGCTTTCAACTATATTTCACAAAAATCATAATTTTTATAAAATTAAAAATTATATCGTTCATTTATTTAAAATGGATCAATTCCAAAAATATTTCATAAACGTATATTTTCAAAAATCACTTTAAAACCATTTTAAAATCCCAAAATCTGGGTCCAATGATGCTACACACCAAATAGTCAATCACGGCTACAACGATATCATATATCAATATGAAAATCCATCAAATATCAAAATATCTGAAATAAAATAAAAACTGTTGAGGAATCCAGTTGGATCCCTCCAATCCTGTTTCCTGCATCCAAAAACATTAGCACAATACCAATTTCGCTCCAGTACGAAATTATTGCGGTATATGTTCTTAATAAATATTATCCGCTTAATAACGGCGCAATAGGGTCTCATCCGCTAAACAAAAAATGCGGGAAATCAACAACTGCAATATATACATATGCCAATATATATATATTGATATTATATATAATACCAATTTCACTGTTTATGAAATATTCGCGGTATATGTTTTTAATAAATAACATCCGCTTACTAACGGCGCATAATGTCTATTTTAACAATCAATAATTTACAGTCATCATTCAAACATGCATTCAAATATTTTAAATCTAACTATTTAAAATAAAATCGAAATCTATTCGATTGAGTGAGAAGTTCTCACCTTGGTTTTAAATTCCCGTTTTAGCTTTTATTTCGAATAAAATTAAACGCGCGTTTAATTTTATCCAAAATTCTCACTAACTCCAAACGACTCCAAACCAACTCCATCGCGTAGTGCTCGTCCATACGATTCCAACGCAACTGAGTTTGCATTTTTTCGACCTCGTATGAAAAAGTTATGAATTTTACAAGTTACACGAGTTTTTATATAAAAATTACAACTTAAATTTACAATTTTATACCCAAAACAAATCTGGGCCGTCAGATCTAAACCCATAGCATCAGGCCCGCACGTTTTCATCTCCTCTCCTTCACGCATCTCTTCTTCCAGATAATTTATACGCGCGCATGAACCCATTAACAAGAATTAGGGTTAAACTTTTCGATCACCACACACGATGAGAACTCGATCAGGAGATGCCATCACGAAGAGCACGACGCAAGCTACCCACGCCTACCACCATGGCCAACTCGGCCTCCCCCTCTACCCTCGAGACGCGTGCACAGCTGTAGAGAACGGCCCACATTTGCTCCTCCTCCGTTGCACCATTTCCGATCAACTCCGTATGAAATCAAAGCCCTCTCTTCGCTCTACAACGTTGTAGTTAACAACTTTCATCAATTTTTGACGGATTGAAATATATTAAAAGAAGAAGGAAATGAATTTTCAGCCCTTCATCTTGTGGGTGGCGGCTGGTAACATGAAATTAGGGTTTGAAATTTTTTTTTTTTTTTAGATTTAGGGTGATATTTATAGGAAAAAGCAAGCGTAAACACTATTCATCCCGGGAATTCCGAACTCCGATTTACGCGCCGTAACCAGCGTTTCTAAGGTTTACCCCGCGTTCCGGACATAATGGAACAGGTTTCGGAAGCTAATTCGGAAGTATGTGCGAGTTATGGCTAAAAACGCTCAATTTAAATTAAACCGATTTAAATCGATTTCTAGGCGTTTTAATTTGTACCGGACAAACGGTAAATCCAATTGACTTGAAATTTGAAACCTTACAATAATATCACATTACGGATCCGATGAAACTGGTTTCGTCGAAATCTGAGACTTTTTGAAAAATGGCTATTTTGACTCGCCAAATTTAAATTAAAAATAAATCGATGCGTTTCGGGCTGCCACGATCAAATGATAGCTCCGATTGACACGAAAATTGAAATCCGGTAATAACTAACTATTACGGATCCAATGAAACTGGTTTCGTTCAATTCTGAGACTGTTCAAAAATTGGCTATTTTACAGTCGATTATTAAATATTAAAATATTCAATTTTCACAAATTAACTTCTAATTCGATTTTAAAAGTTATAAAATATCATTCTAACTACAACATGATAAAATAAAATTTTACAAATCATTTTCAATCATATTTAACCCGATTTTCAATTATTTCCATAATTTAACATATTAAATTATCAATTTAATAATCCAATTAAATCCAATAATTCAAATAAAAATTTATTTGACTTATATATTCACTTATTAATATTTAAAATTAATTAAATATTCAAATTTTAATTAATAAAAATTCTGGGTCGTTACAAAATCAATATAGTTGAGGAATCCAGTTGGATCCCTCCAACCTGTTTCCCTGCATCCAAAAACATTAGCACAATACCAATTCCGCTCCAGTACGGAATTATCGCGGTATATGGGATTTATAAAATATTATCCACTTAACAGACGGTGCAATAGGGTCTCATCCGCTATATAATGCGGGAAATCAACTCCAAGTACATAAATAATACCAATTTTACTATACTGTGAGATATTCGCGGTATATGTTTTTAATAAATAACCTCCGCTTACTAACGGCGCATAACGTCTATTTTAACAATCAATAGATAACCATCATCATGCAAACATACAATTCAACAATTTTAAATCTAACTATTTAAAATATAAATCGAAACCGATTCGATTGAGTGAGAAGTTCTCACCTTGATTTCAATTCCATTCCAGCCTTTTATTTCGAATAAAATTAAACGCGCGTTTAATTTTACCTGGAATTTTCACTAACTCCAAACGACTCCAGTCCAATTCCATCGCGTAATGCTCGTCCATACGATTCCAACGCAAAAAGTTTCGTCCAAAACGGACCTCGTACCAAAAAGATATAGCATTTTAAATATTACATGAATTATAAAAAATCAATTTACATTTTTATTTCAACCTTCATCATCATCTAGCCGTAGGTTTGTGTGATTGCATCAGCGTCGTTGCTTGCTTCTTCCACGCACGCATCATCTTCCAGGAACACACACGCAACACAAACCCATTAGCTCGAATTTAGGGTTCCAAGCCACCACCTCCACACTCGACTAAACTCCATCATACCACCCTCATTCGAACCGCCTCAGCCACCTCCACTGTGACGCCCCACCTCTATACCCACGCTAGCCAAGAACACTACGGTGTAGTGCTGTCAACTAGCACGGAGAATAAGGCTGTTGAGGAGCGACCCTCCGTGTAATTGCTTTGTGCGAACACCGATATGTCAGATAGTAAAAACGTGCAATCTATTTCAGGAGGAAATCCGACATGCCGATGCAAACTCAAAGCTACCACACGGTGGCTATAATAGTCTAGGACAAATATAATCTAATAACACAGATAAATAAAAATGCGGAACTCAGATGAATATAAATAATATCACAGAGAATATAAATGCGGAACACGGATAAAAACAGAAATTCTCATATATATAATAACTGATGTCAGTTACAATACATTTGACACGGTACATGTGATACAGCTACAATAGTCAACTCAGGAAGTTACATATACAAGTACATTAACGTATATAATATACATGAATACATATCTTCCTATATAATAATACAGACTACAACAAATGACGACTACTCCAAAAGATATGAAAGAACTTCATAGCTCTAGCAGCAACCCAAAGCAGAATATCTACAACCTGTAAAATACTCGGTCTGACCCGAGTATTCGATTCAAAAGAACATAATACTCGGGTCAGTCTAATTCAAACTCAGTTATTAGTGCATAGAAGCAATAATAATTAAATACTGAATAGACGACAGTAATTAAACCAAATCAGAGTGCAATTCAGAATATTGAATTGAAATGAACAAACAGTTCAAACCATTGAAATATCAATTAAAATATTAATTCAAGTAGGGCTGCAGTACACGCACGCGTGCACTGCCTCGCCACTACTGAATATGGAATACGCAAAAAGATCCATAAGTCAAAACAAATAGAATATCACAAAACCATACCGTGTGGCTGCAGTTCACGCTTGCGTGCACTGCCTTGCCACTATCGTGACGATGTACCCAATGAATACCGTGTGGCTGCAGTTCACGCTTGCGTGCACTGCCGTGCCACTACAGTGATGATGTACCCATTAAATTCCGACAACAGTCGAAAACTGCAGAGGTCAAGTTTGGACGACATAAATGCGAACTCAAATGTACACAATGAACGTACACTACTAGTTGCACATGAATAAAATGAAACTGGGGTGCAACATGGAACGGCACCAAGTAAATGGCACAAGAGACAGTATGATACAAATGCAAGTATCATACTCGAGAACAAAGTCAACAACCACAAGTGTACATATGCAGGGGGATGCACAGAGAAAAATGGTGCAACAGAGAGGATGCACAGAAATGCAACAGCAACATGCTTGAAGACTCCAGCACGAACAAGTATGGAGTGTACAAATGCAAGTGTCCCAACAACAACATGAAGTGAATCAAGTTCAAACCACAAGCGTACATGAATACAACTCGACTGTAACAGTACAGTCATGAAGACTGCATCAAAATGCAAGCACAAAAATTGCACAGCAACTAGAAGTGCATGCAAGTACACTGAATGCTCAATGCAAACCACCAATATGCAAGCTACAACTTCAAATGAAACTGTCCCAAAGCAACTAACATGCAAGCCTTAGGTAGAGCTTTAAGGAATGCAACAGTATGAATATGCAGTAATGCATGGAACAAGTCAGCTGCAACAAGCAACAGAGGCAACAAGACTATAATGAATGCACAGGCAATAATGATTGCAACTGGCAACAATGAAGCACAAAGACTACAAGTGCAACTGAACAAAGCAATGCTACTAGCAACAATGAAGGCACTGTTCAATATGCATCAATTCCAAAACAATGTAGCAGTGTGATATCTAGTGCAATGCAACATGATATCAAGGAACAATAATGCAACATGATATCAAGGAACAATGTCACCGAGATAAACCAAAATATAACATGTATGCAACCGTGTCTCGAAGTAGTAATCAACAATTCAAAGTCAAGTTTGATACAGAATGACCATGATAAAGTTATGGAATAACAAATCATAGTCAAGCCGATGCCAACAAAAAGATTTCAGTTCAAATCAACTGCAATGAACCAGACAGTTAAAACAATGCACAAGTGTAGCTGCATATGAAATATGTAAACAAAAGTTGCAGTGAAACTACAATTTACTCAAGTGTACTAGGCAAATGAACTCCACCAAATACAAATGAATACAATTGCATTAATGCAATGTGTCAGTGATTAAACAAGACAGTCAAAGCAATGCACAGGTAGCCAAAATACAGTGAAGCATTTCTGTCAAAATATAGCAATTGCAAGAATATAAACATGAAGGCAAGAACAGTACAACCATACTTCGAGACCATGGAAAAGAACTCGAAACCCAATCCAAGTTAAACAAGTAGTCGAACGAATCAAGCCTACTCAATTTAAACAGCCCCAACAATCAACTCGAGGCAGCAATGGATCAACCACGAACAAAAATCAAGTCGAAGTCGAAACCCGAAAACAAAATTACGCAAAACGAAATCGAACTAGGTCGAATTAGATGTGAGTACTATAAAGTACTCACCTTAGCCAAACCGAAGCAAAACAATAAAATACGAACGAAATCATGGAATTCCAACCTTAAGATAACCTGAGATATGATTTAGATGTGAGAAAACTCACCATGTCGACGAATTGAAGCCAAGCACACCGCAGGAGCCACGCGAGACGAGCAAAGGAAGACGAACGACACGAGCAGCCGCCATACTTTTCTCTCGTGTTGTTTTAATTAGGGTTCGAAAAAAATGAAAAGGGGATCGGGTTAAAGTCGAAGGAAAGGTAAAGGGAGATAGTGGGCTGGGCTGAGAAATGAGTTGCGATTTAAGTTTTATAATTTAATACTTTGGGCTGGTTTATATTTAATAAATAATTTAGTTAGGGGTTTAGCTTGTTTGTTTAATAGTAAGTGCAATTTGATTGTTATAATAATTATTCACACTTTCTGATAGCATTGTTATTAATTCACATGTACGCTATGGAAAACCAAGTAAACACTACAGAGATCGAACGTTTATCAACAAACTACTGAAAACCAAAGTTTGGACCGAAACCAAAACAAATGAACCACTATTATTTTCAAAGCCCACATTTCCTTTTTATCCATTTATAAAAGAAATTTAATTCAAATTCAAAAATTCAAACGGAAATTTGGGTCAATATTAATCGTTTAAATTGTCGATTATAATTCGACACGAATATCGGGTTGTTACAGACTCCCCTCCTTAAAGAAATTGCGTCCTCGCAATCTTAAGGAATATATGGACAAAA
Source organism: Allium cepa (assembly GCA_030765085.1). NCBI lineage: Eukaryota > Viridiplantae > Streptophyta > Magnoliopsida > Asparagales > Amaryllidaceae > Allium > Allium cepa. The sequence continues at coordinate 598,953,987 of CM060945.1, read as the reverse complement.
GGTAACAACCACAAGAGCATAACAACACACGATGAAGAAATTTGAAGTAGGAAGTTCACCATATAGAGCGTGAGGGAGAGAGAGCCTAAACGTGTTTGCTCGATGAATTCTCTGGATTCCAAAGTGAAATCCATAGGATTTGAGAACCCATAAACTTTCACGAGAAAAACATCTTTATTTCGAAGGTGCTGAACCCCTGAAACATTGATGTGAATAAAATGCTGCTCAAAGTCAAATCTGGTGAAACTTCAATTTCTTCAATAATACCGGGCACAAGAATAAAATTGGAACCCCTAAGGCATTTTCGTAGAAGGAAGACGTGTGAAAACGTCATAAATAGTGGAAAATTGAGCCGTTACACTGGCGTAGTACAATATAAACGCCAAAGAAATCTTTTAATTTCATAAAAGAAATTCACAAATTATCAACAAAATCTAATTATCAATAGATAATTCAGAGATCTCAAATCACAAATATTCGATTATCAAAAACGATAATCAAATCAACAAGTATTCGATTATCAAAATCGAAAATCAATCTTAAATCACAAATATTTAATTATCACAAACGATAATTAAATCTCAAATCTCAAATGTTTAATTATCACAAACGATAATTAAACCACAGATATCTAATTATCACAAACGATAATTAGAAACAATAAATATCTGATTATCAAAAACGATAAATCAGAAATCATAAACATCCAATTATCAAAACGATAATCAGAAATTACCACAACGGTAATCAAATTTCAAATCACAAATTTTTCAATTAACGAGTCCGAAATTAACCGAAATAGCAAACGCACATGACCCACAATCACGAGTTTTACTAAACCGTTTAATTCACTTCATCGTTTCCTTGAAAGTGCTAAATTGTGTATTTTAAATAAATAACATTTTACGTTCTCAAACGGACAAGTCCGGAATTAAGCGAATCAGTAAAAGAAAGGGGTCATAGTCCTCGATTTTTCTGAAACGTTTACATCGCTTCCTCATTCTTTTGAAAGCGTAAAGTGTAAAAATTTTGAAAACCAATTTTATTTATAAAATTACAATTTACATTCTCAAACGAACAAGTCCGGAATTAAGCGAATCAGAAAAAGAAAGGGGTCATAATCCTCGATTTTACTGAAACGTTTAATTCGCTTCCTCATTCTTTCGAAAGCGCAAATCGTAAAAATTTTGAAAATAATTTTGATTTATATTTTGAAACAACCTTTAAAACACGTGATTAAAACAACGACATCAGAAGCAACTTCGATAAGTGGATTTTCATTCATCCAAAGTGTCACAAGAATCTTCTCAAAGATAGAAAGGGATATCATACCCTAAATTTGTATTCATAACAAGTCAACAACACACGAGTTCACCAATGCACAAAAATTGATAAAACTTATCAATTGAGATCACGAAAATTGGTGAAGCACAAATTCTAGGAATCTACGCAAGAAATCCAGAAATCACAAGATGAGAGTATGAAAACTCGTACCGGAGTATGAAAACTCAAATGGGAGTATGAAAACTCGAACGCGGGTATGAAAACTCGAAGGAGAGTATGAAACTCAAACGGAGTATGAAAACTCAAACGGAGTATGAAAACTCGAACGCGAGTGTGAAAACTCGAAGGAGAGTATGGAAACTCAAACGGAGTATGAAAACTCGAACAGAGTATGAAAACTCAAACGGAGTATAGAAACTCGAACAGAGTATGAAAACTCAAACGGAGAGTATGGAAACTCACCAACACGCGAGCATGAAAATTCATCAACACATGTAACGTATAACGAGAACGGGAGCACGAAAACTCACCTACACGCGAGCATGAAAACTCATCAGCACATGTAACGCAAAGCGAGAACGGGAGCACGAAAACTCACCTACATGCGAGCATGAAAATTCATCAGCACGTGCAACGCATAACGAGAACGGGAGCACGGAAACTCACCTACATGCGAGCATGAAAACTCACCAACACGTGCAATGCAAAGCGAGAACGGGAGCACGGAATCTCACCTACACGTGAGCATGAAAATCACCAACATGTGCAACGCAAAGCGAGAACGGGAGCACGGAATCTCACCTACACATGAGCATGAAAATCATCAACACGTGCAACGCATAACGAGACGCTATCTCATGGTTGCAAGCCATTAATTTTGACACAAGAATGGCCCGAAGACCGTGGGGCGCTACCCCACAAGTGTGAGTCGAAATCACACAGATTGAGGTCCAGACTAACCAAAAATCAAAAGAGGTATGTGTGAGTGGAATCACACAAGTGGTGTCTAGTCTAACCTCGCAATCAAAAGAAAAGTATGTGTGAATGAAATCACACAAGTGGTGTCTAGACAATCCTCAAAGCCCAAGAGATATGTGTGAGACGAAATCACACCGATGAGGCCTAGTCTAACCGAAAAAATGATCGTCATGATCAACGAGAAGTGTCAATTACGCTAAGTCAGTAAATGTAAAAGTTTAGCTTCATGTCCCATAACCACTTGCTTAACTTAAATATTTACGAACAAACTGTAAATCTTCACTAATAAAATTGTCATTAGAGGTTCAATCGAACAAGTCCAACAATTAACCGGCGAAGTAAACGCAAGCGTTATATACCACTCGTTTTACTAAGTCGTTTAATTAGATTTCTCATACGAGTGAGGTAAAGATTTGTATATACTAATAGATTGGAAAACGGTTTCAAAAACGAGTTTGGTATTGAAAATAGAGTTGAAAACATTTTGATAAAAGAGTTTTGATTTTTACTACTAGTATTGAAACCTTTATATTTTTAAAGTGACAAATCACAAAAATGATTGTAGAAACAATCAACCACAAGAATTCACATACGAAGACGTGAATAGAATCCAAAGAAATCGATACCGAATTCATCGAAAGGTATGTTCACAAAAATCCCGAAGAAAAGGTCATCAAAGTTGCTAATAAATGATAGCAACAAATCGGAAAATGATCAAGAATCGATTAAATTCGAAAACCAAATCAATTCACTAAGATTCACATTCGAAGAAGTGAATAAAATACAAAGAATTCGATTCCAAATCCATCAAAGTAGGAATACCCAAAACTTAATTGCATGGAGACTGCATTAAGTATGTGAATCAGAGATAAGAATGCCTATAGATAGCAGTTCGAATAAACAATGCGAGTTCAAATCGAAGTGGGTACAAGTTGCAGCAATATGCAACTTGGTAGAGCATACATACACTGATACTTAGAAGTGTAAACTCAAGTTCAGAATCGCTGAGATTCAAACAAAATCAATCATCGGCTAAAACAAATCAAAGCCGAAAACACAAGAATTCAAAATCAAATGCATATGAATAAGTGTTAGGAATTCATACCTAACAATTCAAAAAAAATCATATGCACCTATGAGAAATAAAATGTCGACAAATAGTTGTAACACATGTACTTTCTAAGTTATGTTTTATATTTGTTCTAAACCCCAGGCTCTGATACCAAGCTGTGACGCCCCACCTCTATACCCACGCTAGCCAAGAACACTACGGTGTAGTGCTGTCAACTAGCACGGAGAATAAGGCTGTTGAGGAGCGACCCTCCGTGTAATTGCTTTGTGCGAACACCGATATGTCAGATAGTAAAAACGTGCAATCTATTTCAGGAGGAAATCCGACATGCCGATGCAAACTCAAAGCTACCACACGGTGGCTATAATAGTCTAGGACAAATATAATCTAATAACACAGATAAATAAAAATGCGGAACTCAGATGAATATAAATAATATCACAGAGAATATAAATGCGGAACACGGATAAAAACAGAAATTCTCATATATATAATAACCGATGTCAGTTACAATACATTTGACACGGTACATGTGATACAGCTACAATAGTCAACTCAGGAAGTTACATATACAAGTACATTAACGTATATAATATACATGAATACATATCTTCCTATATAATAATACAGACTACAACAAATGACGACTACTCCAAAAGATATGAAAGAACTTCATAGCTCTAGCAGCAACCCAAAGCAGAATATCTACAACCTGTAAAATACTCGGTCTGACCCGAGTATTAGATTCAAAAGAAAATAATACTCGGGTCAGTCTAATTCAAACTCAGTTATTAGTGCATAGAAGCAATAATAATTAAATACTGAATAGACGACAGTAATTAAACCAAATCAGAGTGCAATTCAGAATATTGAATTGAAATGAACAAACAGTTCAAACCATTGAAATATCAATTAAAATATTAATTCAAGTAGGGCTGCAGTACACGCACGCATGCACTGCCTCGCCACTACTGAATATGGAATACGCAAAAAGATCCATAAGTCAAAACAAATAGAATATCACAAAACCATACCGTGTGGCTGCAGTTCACGCTTGCGTGCACTGCCTTGCCACTATCGTGACGATGTACCCAATGAATACCGTGTGGCTGCAGTTCACGCTTGCGTGCACTGCCGTGCCACTACAGTGATGATGTACCCATTAAATTCCGACAACAGTCGAAAACTGCAGAGGTCAAGTTTGGACGACATAAATGCGAACTCAAATGTACACAATGAACGTACACTACTAGTTGCACATGAATAAAATGAAACTGGGGTGCAACATGGAACGGCACCAAGTAAATGGCACAAGAGACAGTATGATACAAATGCAAGTATCATACTCGAGAACAAAGTCAACAACCACAAGTGTACATATGCAGGGGGATGCACAGAGAAAAATGGTGCAACAGAGAGGATGCACAGAAATGCAACAGCAACATGCTTGAAGACTCCAGCACGAACAAGTATGGAGTGTACAAATGCAAGTGTCCCAACAACAACATGAAGTGAATCAAGTTCAAACCACAAGCGTACATGAATACAACTCGACTGTAACAGTACAGTCATGAAGACTGCATCAAAATGCAAGCACAAAAATTGCACAGCAACTAGAAGTGCATGCAAGTACACTGAATGCTCAATGCAAACCACCAATATGCAAGCTACAACTTCAAATGAAACTGTCCCAAAGCAACTAACATGCAAGCCTTAGGTAGAGCTTTAAGGAATGCAACAGTATGAATATGCAGTAATGCATGGAACAAGTCAGCTGCAACAAGCAACAGAGGCAACAAGACTATAATGAATGCACAGGCAATAATGATTGCAACTGGCAACAATGAAGCACAAAGACTACAAGTGCAACTGAACAAAGCAATGCTACTAGCAACAATGAAGGCACTGTTCAATATGCATCAATTCCAAAACAATGTAGCAGTGTGATATCAAGTGCAATGCAACATGATATCAAGGAACAATAATGCAACATGATATCAAGGAACAATGTCACCGAGATAAACCAAAATATAACATGTATGCAACCGTGTCTCGAAGTAGTAATCAACAATTCAAAGTCAAGTTTGATACAGAATGACCATGATAAAGTTATGGAATAACAAATCATAGTCAAGCCGATGCCAACAAAAAGATTTCAGTTCAAATCAACTGCAATGAACCAGACGGTTAAAACAATGCACAAGTGTAGCTGCATATGAAATATGTAAACAAAAGTTGCAGTGAAACTACAATTTACTCAAGTGTACTAGGCAAATGAACTCCACCAAATACAAATGAATACAATTGCATTAATGCAATGTGTCAGTGATTAAACAAGACAGTCAAAGCAATGCACAGGTAGCCAAAATACAGTGAAGCATTTCTGTCAAAATATAGCAATTGCAAGAATATAAACATGAAGGCAAGAACAGTACAACCATACTTCGAGACCATGGAAAAGAACTCGAAACCCAATCCAAGTTAAACAAGTAGTCGAACGAATCAAGCCTACTCAATTTAAACAGCCCCAACAATCAACTCGAGGCAGCAATGGATCAACCACGAACAAAAATCAAGTCGAAGTCGAAACCCGAAAACAAAATTACGCAAAACGAAATCGAACTAGGTCGAATTAGATGTGAGTACTATAAAGTACTCACCTTAGCCAAACCGAAGCAAAACAATAAAATACGAACGAAATCATGGAATTCCAACCTTAAGATAACCTGAGATATGATTTAGATGTGAGAAAACTCACCATGTCGACGAATTGAAGCCAAGCACACCGCAGGAGCCACGCGAGACGAGCAAAGGAAGACGAACGACACGAGCAGCCGCCATACTTTTCTCTCGTGTTGTTTTAATTAGGGTTCGAAAAAAATGAAAAGGGGATCGGGTTAAAGTCGAAGGAAAGGTAAAGGGAGATAGTGGGCTGGGCTGAGAAATGAGTTGCGATTTAAGTTTTATAATTTAATACTTTGGGCTGGTTTATATTTAATAAATAATTTAGTTAGGGGTTTAGCTTGTTTGTTTAATAGTAAGTGCAATTTGATTGTTATAATAATTATTCACACTTTCTGATAGCATTGTTATTAATTCACATGTACGCTATGGAAAACCAAGTAAACACTACAGAGATCGAACGTTTATCAACAAACTACTGAAAACCAAAGTTTGGACCGAAACCAAAACAAATGAACCACTATTATTTTCAAAGCCCACATTTCCTTTTTATCCATTTATAAAAGAAATTTAATTCAAATTCAAAAATTCAAACGGAAATTTGGGTCAATATTAATTGTTTAAATTGTCGATTATAATTCGACACGAATATCGGGTTGTTACATCCACCCTCGCCCCGAGTAGCATCGAGCTCGGTTGCGCCTAGCCATGGAAAAACGTGACCGATCGGCCGGCCATTCGAGCCCCGTTGCTCCTCCTTCGATCGACTATAACCCATCATATCCGTATGGATCGGAAGTGTAACAACCCGCATATTTATCGATTTTATATTTAAATATTTTATTTAAATATTTCATCGTTACTCGGATTTTAGTCCAAAAAGCAACTTTTTGCATACGGTCGAATTAGGATTCGGGACCACTCCCATTGAGTTTAAAATGACGTTTGCGAACTTTTTGAGTATAAGCTTCGATATGTTTGGAGAAAGTTGATTTTTGCTACTTTTCACTTTGGGTTTGAGTTTGGGTTCAGCCATTAGCCAACTTATACTTAAAAACTGAACCCCTCCTCCCCATTCTCCCTCACTTCTTTCTCTTTTCAGTTTTTATAGCATTAATGGTGGGAGAGATTGGAAATTAAAACTCCAAACCCCTAGTTCCTCTTGCAACTTCAAATCCTTAGCTCCAAATTCAAGAGAACCCATTGGTAAGCATTCTCTTCATCTTCTCCAACCTATTCTCTTACCAATTTCAGAAATTCCTAAACCTAATTTTGGGAATGTTCTTGTTTTTGAGCTTAGATTCAAGCTCAATTGGGTTGTGTTGAAGAGAGGTTGATTCTCCATTTGCTTTCAAGCTTCTTCTTGTTTGATTTTGTGAAAAGGTGAGATTTTTATCTCACACTATGCTTATATTTATCTTCGATTGTTAGGTATGAATTCCTAACATTAATTCGTGTGCATTTGCATTTGGTTTGGATTGATTTGGTGAATATTCCAATTTTTAGTGTTTTGAGTTCAATCCTTTAAAAAACATAACTTTGATGTTTGAACGTGTGTTTGGTGATGCATCGAGGAGCATATAGGGCCGGGTAGTTGATTAGTATAATCCCTTAGTGTCGTTGCTCGAGAGAATGCAAATTGGTGGAGGTTGCACATCAATTAAATGGGCATCAATTTGCAGAGCATCAGGTTCGGCCGACCGACCCCCCTGGTCCGGTCGACTGACCTGCTAGTATAAGTGCAGTGCACTTCTCTGTTTCTGGTTCGGCCGACCGACCCCCCTGGTTCGGTCGACCGACCTGATGCCCGAGAAGTTTTCAAAACAAGGTTCGGTCGACCGAGCTCTGCAGCCGGCCGACCAACCGATGTTATTTTGCCTATTTAGCCTAGTTTGTGTGGTTTCCAACTTTAATCGATTCGTGTTGTTTCCTATGTCTTGTTATCATTTGTTATGACTTTGATGACTCCTTTTTAGGGATTTTTGAGTATCCATTTTGATGGATTCTTTATCGGTTTCGTTGGATTTTTATTCACATCTTCGTATGTGAATTTTAATGATTGATTGTTCCTACAATCTTCTTTGTGTTTTGTCACTTTAAAAATATAAAGGTTTTCTATACTAGTAGTAAATATCAAAACTCTTTCCTCAAACGATTTCAATACTATTTTAATACCAAATTCGTTTATAAAACCGTTTTCCAATCTACTAGTATATATAAACCTTTACCTCACTCGTATGAGAAATCTAATTAAACGACTTAGTAAAACAAGTGGTATGAAACGCTTGCGTTCACTTTGTCAGTTAATTCTTGGACTTGTTCGATTGAATCTCTTGTGAAAATTTTATAGTGGAGATCTACAGTTTGTTCGTAAATATTTAAGTTAAGCAAGTGATCATCTTTGTGATTTAGACTAGCAAAGTGCGATGTCTCTTTGTCTGCGAGGGAGACTAAACCCCGTTTTGTGGAGTTTCGACTCAATTTGGTGGGGGTAGCCACCCATGGTCTTCGGGACGTTTGTGGAGCTTCGGCTCAATTTGTGATGGTTAGCAACCATGGAATTAGCGTTCCGTTTGTGATACACGTGTTGGCGAGCTTTATGCTCCCGTTTGTGATAGGCCTCGCCCCCCCTTTGTGATTTCTGGATTTCTTGAGATGATTTCTAGAATCTGTGTTTCACCAATTTTTGTGATTTCCATTGATAAGTTTTATCAATATTTGTGCATTGGTGAATTTGTGCGTCATTGACTTTTGTGATTTCTGGATTTCGCATAATGAATTCTGGAATTTGTGTGTCATTGACTTTTGTGATTGACATTGATATTATTGTCAATATTTGTGCATTAGTGAATTTGTGTGTCATTGACTTTTGTGATTGACATTGATATAATCGTCAATATTTGTGGTTTGATGAACGAAATAAGGAGTATGGCATTTCTTGATTCTTGTGTAGATTTGGTGATATTGATTAATCTCTCGTTGATTTTCAATTACTTATATATATCACAGCTTGGAATTGTGATTATTATGTGTTTAGTCATATCTCTTATTCTATATCGTTTCATCTGATATCTATAGTTAGACTGATCCGTTTATTATTTTCTTATTAAACAATACTCGGGTCAGACCGAGATGTTACAGGTGCTTCTGCTTGACTTCTCTCTTGGGATTGATTTCTCTGACTTTTGGTTAACTACTTAGATTAGTAGTTTTTGTTGTATACATTTGAGATATAGACTCCATAATGTACACTTATTCTTTTGTGTAGTTCATGTATTTTAGACCACTACTCTGATGTACACTTCCTAGTGTAATATTCATATCTATTTCCGCCTTTGTGATATGAATTGTCTGTGACTGATTTATGTTATGTTTATTTCTATATTTGTTTCCGAAGATATTATAGCCACTGTGTAGTAGCTTTGAGTTTGTGTCGGTATGTCGGATTTCCCTCTTGATAAAGAAATGCATGTTATACTATCTGATATATCGATGCTCGCGCGAAGCAATTACACGGATGGTCGCTCCTCAACAGCCTTATTCTCCGTGCTAGTCGACAGCATTCCCCATAATGTTCTTGGCTAGCGTGGGTATAGAGGTGGAGCGTCATAGCTTGGTATCAGAGCCAAACTTCGGAACAATATGGAATATTATAACAAGGATCATCGTCCTAAGTCCATCTTAGGAGTCGTGCTTTAGGATTTTATTCGGGTCTACGTACCGTCCTATCCTATTTTCTTTTATGATTCCTTGTTGTGTCTATCAAGATTGCTTGATATCCAATTTGGTGAATAACCTTTTTCTTCTTCTTCTTTCTTTCTAAGGAAGAGAAATGTCTAGACCAGGCCGTCCCAGAGCTGGACCATCTAGTGTTCCACCCCAAGATGGAGTTTTTATGACTGCTCAACAGCTTCTTGATTTAGTGACGAATGCTCAAACAGCTGGAGCTAACCCGGAACCTACTCACCCAAAGTCGGGATTTGCACGCTTGTGTAGCGATTACACTAATTTGGGTGGGGAGCCATTCAAAGGTTCCGAATCTGTTATTGAAGTACAGGCTTGGCTAAGGTCATGCGATCGAATCTTTTCTCGCATGAATCTTATTGACCTTCACCGAGTTCAGGTGGCCTCAAGTATGCTCCGAGAAAGAGCATTGGACTGGTATGAGCTTCTTATTTCTGAGATTAATGAAGCGGATCTCACTTGGGAGAAATTTCGAGAACGCTTCGAGTTGAAATTCGTACCGAAAGCTGAGAAAGTGACATTGGCTCGACGATTTATAGACCTTGTTCAAGGTGAGTCCTCCGTGACTGATTACGTTGCCTCCTTCGAGTCGCTTTCCAAATATGGGGTTGAATACATCAAAACCCCTTTAAAGAAGAACCAGAGGTTCGTCTATGGCTTAAACAAAAATCTCAAGAAGCCATTACTTCTAAAATTAGAAGTTTCTTTCGACCAACTCGTTGATATTGCTCTTCGTCTTGAAGAGGCGGATAGGGAGAACGATGTTGAAGTGGTGGGTTCCAAACCAAACTTCAACAACAAGAAGAGGCCAAACAAATTCAAAGGCCCCTATCCCAATAAGAAAGGGAAGCAAGCAACCTCCGTGGCAAAGACTTCTTCCTTTGGCCGTGGGGAATGCTATAATTGTGGTTCGAAGGGCCATTATGCGAACAAGTGCCCAAAGTCTCTCTCTTGTCGCTACTGTAAAGTTCCCGGTCATGTCATATCTTCATGCCCCAAACTTCAAGGCAGGAAGGAGGGAAAGTTAAATGTTGCCCAAGCCCCTAGCAACACATCTCGTGGCCAAGGTATTTCTCATTCTATTCTGGATGGAATTATTTTATTTCGTGATCATCCTATTCGAGTTCTTTTTAATACGGGTGCGTCCCATTCTTTTATATCAAAAGAACTTGTTGATACTTTTTCTTTGGATGTTTTGTGTTTAATGACTTCTTTGAGAATTGCGAATCCGGTTGGTGGATCCGCAACAATCAGTTTATTGTGTAAAGATGTCGAGATTATTTTGTGTGATTTTCCTTTCCTAGACGATTTGCATGTCATGCGTTATTTAGGCTTTGGAATGATTTTGGGAATGGATTGGCTTAACCGTTATGAAGCTCATATCCTATGTCCTGAGCGGACTATTCATCTTCGACATCCTCAATCTGTTAAGCAGATTTCTATTAATCTTCAAGATTCAGTTTCCAGCTTGGTCGCATCTTTATATTCTTTAAATCCTCATGATGACGATGATGATGATGAGGGTGATATTATTTCTCTTATTCACGTCGTTCGTGAATTTTCTGACATATTCGAACCCGTTTTAGGATTACCACCTAAGCGAGCAATTGAGTTCAGAATTAATCTTATTCCTGGAGCTCAACCTATCACTCATCCTCCGTATCGTATGTCCAATAAAGAAAACGAGGAGATGCGTAAACAATTATCTAAATTGGAGACGAAGCAATTTATTCGCTCTAGTTCCTCGCCTTGGGGAGCTTCGGCTATTTTTGTGAAGAAATCCGATGGTACACTTAGGCTTTGCGTTGACTACCGCAAGCTTAATGATCTTACTATCAAAAATAAATATCCTTTACCTCGGATTGATGATTTATTTGACCAACTTAGTGGTGCTAGAGTCTTTTCACAATTGGACTTGGCTACCGGTTTTCATCAGCTTCGTATTGCAGAGGATAGTATTCCTTTGACATCGTTCCGTACTCGGTATGGATCTTATGAATGGCTTGTTATGCCATTTGGGTTAACGAATGCCCCGACTTATTTCGTTGACTTAATGAATCGAGTTTTTAAAGACTTCCTCGATCGATTTGTTCTCATTTTTATTGATGATATTCTTGTGTATTCTAAAACCGAGGAGAAGCATGAAAAACATCTTCGGATTGTGTTGGAAACTCTTAGGAGTAATCAATTAAGGGCAAAATTTTCTAAATGCCACTTTTGGCAATCTCGTGTGAAGTTTCTCGGTCACATTATTTCCGAATCCGGAATTTCCGTGGATCCTTCAAAGATTGAAGCGATTCAAGATTGGAAGAGACCGGAGAGTGTGGCGGAGATTCGTAGTTTTCTTGGATTGGTAGGTTATTACCGCCGTTTTATCAAAGACTTTTCTAAGATTGCCGTGCCTCTCACTAGCTTAACGAAGAAAGGTATTAAATACATTTGGTCGGACAAATGTGAAACTTCTTTTCAGAAATTAAAAGAACTTCTTTCTGATGCTCCTATTCTTGTTATTCCCGAGGGGAATCAGGATTTCGTTGTTTATACCGATGCCAGTCGCGTTGGTTTGTGTAACGATCCTGAATTTTGAACAATTTAAATTGAGAATATTTAATTTATCTTAAATATTTGAATGATGGTTTGGATTGAATTTTCAATATAACTTTGAATTTGACGATTTAATTTATAGAATTTAATCTATCGAAGTTGAATAAAAATTTGAATCTTCAAATTTAAGCTGATTAAAAATATTTCAAAGGCTTGTAAAATTCATATTGATAATATTGAAGATTTTAGAAGCTTCAGAATTTAATTTGGAAATAAATTGTTCAGTTTTGAAATTAAATCGTTTGAATCGATATTTAAAATAGCCGTCCGAGGCACAGTCTCGGAATTCGACGAAACCACTTCCATTGGGTCCGGAATATTGAATTATTGCCGGATTTCAAATTTTGTATTTTTTGGAGTTAATATGTGAGCACACGACACATAAACGCGTTGAAGATTTTAAACGAATTTAAATTTAAATTTAAATATTTAGTCAAACAAATACACCACGTTCGTCCTAGATCCTCGCCTAAAAATCACGATGACGATCGTGCAAACACGATCTCTTGTCCCTCCCTCTTCTTTTTAAAACACGAGCACGCAGAAGAAAATTTAAACATCTCGTTCAAATTTTAAATCAATGGCCGTAGACGAGTGAAAAAAAAAATAAAGAAAGAAATGGGGGCGCGCGCTCGACCAAATCTGGGTGCTCGCGCGTGGGGGGGAAAGCCGCGGCGATCGATTGGGGGTCGAGCAGAGGGGATGTCGCGATTCAATGCAGTGGAGGCGACGGCGCACGAGATGGCGGTGCGGCGGTGAGCGCGCATGCGCAGGGACGGCGGCGCGCAATCGACAGCAAGGGGTAGCGGCGATTTTGGGGGGCCGTGCAATTCAAGGCGTGATGTCGCGACGCGATGGATTCGTGGACGCGACTTCGAAGAAGTGGGGGGCGGCGAGATCTGCAGTAGCTAGGGGGGGTCTCGCGTGAGGCGTGCGATCGTCAATGGTGGCCGTGGGATTGGCGCTCGATCGATGGGGCATAGCGACGGCAACGCGAGCTGATGGATTTGCAGTAAGGTATTTTATATATATATATATATATATATATATATTAATTTACGTATACGTATTAAAAAAAAAAAGAAAAAAAAATAGTATGAAAAAAAAACATTTTTACAGTAAAGTAAATTGTTAATTTATAGATGTTAAATTAAAATTTATAAAAGCTATTCTTGTCTATTTTTACCGAAATTTCTAATTTTAAATATACATACAGAAAAGTTTTTACAGTAAACATATGTATATAAGATTTATTTTTAAAATATAGAAATTTAAAAAAAAAACAATATCGAGTTTATAAAGACTAGATTTTTAAAAGAAAAGAATTAGTTTAAAACTAATTTTTAGTTAAACAAATTTATTAAAAGGAAATTTAGTTTAATTGGAAATTTGTAGTTAGAATTATTTTTAAAGGAAAATTTGTTAAAATAAATTTATTTAAGAAGAGATTGGATTAAATAAAACTATTGATTAATTAAACAATCAAGAATGAAAATTTATTATTCGATTATTTCGAATATTAATAAATTTGTATAATTATTTATACAAGGTATAAATGAAGAAAACAAGTTGAATTAGAAGTGGATGGCAAACGGGAATAAAGGTGAGAACTTCTCACTCAAAAGGAATTTTGTTGTTTATTTAAATTTTAAATAGTTAGATTTAAAATTTGATTGACTGTGTTGATTGAATGATGATTGTTATATATATATATATATATATATATATATATATATATATATATATATTGGATGTGAATAGACCCTATACGCCGTTAGTAAGCGGAGGTTATTTATTACACACATATACCGCGATATTCCACCTCGAAGTGGAATTGGTATTATATTATATATATAGCAATATATATATATTGGCATATGTATATATTGCAGTTGATTGATTTCCCGCATTTTCTTTTAGCGGATGAGACCCTATTGCGCCGTTAGTAAGCGGATATATTTTATAAAAATCCCATATACCGCGATATTCCGTCTTGAAACGGAATGGTATTGTGCTAATGTCTGTGGATGCAGGGAAACAGGTTGGAGGGATCCAACTGGATTCCTCACAAATATTTATTTGATTTCATATATTGTGATATTTGATTGTTTATCATGGATGATATATGATGTTTGAAAGTCGTGATTGACTATTGATGTGTCGCATCGTCGGATCCAATTTTTGGAAGTTTAAAAATAATGATTTTGATTTTTAAGGAATTTCTAAAGTGATTTTTGGAAATATGCGTTTATAAAATATTTTTGGAATCGATTCATTCTAAATAAATAAACGTTATAATTTTAATGTTATAAAAATTATATTTTTGAGAAATATAGTTAAAAGTTGATTTTTGAAAATATGGGATTTATGATTTTATAAAATAGTTTAAACTGGGATTTTTGAATTTATTATAAAAAGTTTAAAAAAATAGGATTTATAAAATTTGATTATTTTATAAATCCAAATGATGAAATTATAAAGGACTTTTAAGACGTTTTAAAGTAATAATATAAATTGATTTTTATAAAAGATTTATAAATTGATATTTATAAATATTGGAGTTATAAAACGAGCTTTTCTACGTGTTAGAATGAATTGTGAATGAATTTCACAAATGAATGAAATTTATGGGATTATAACGATGAAGTTATAAATAGGATTTTATAAACAGTAGGTTTATAAAATTTGTAAAGGAAAATAAAATAAAATTCATAAAGTTATTAAAGGAATGGATTTGGATAAATAGATGAATCTTATAAGTTATAAGATTTATAAGATTTATGAAGTTTAAAGGAACGATTTTATAAACAAATAAATTATAAGTATTTGACTTATAATATGAAATTTTAGTATATTATTGAGATATGAAACTGAATAGATTTATAAAGGAAATTTATAAAAGGAAGTTGTTGTAAAATAAATAGAAATAGAATTTATAAACATTGTTTTATAAATCAGCAACGACTTATTTTGATAAGTGAATTGTTGTAATTTATTTATGGAGTTATATTCATGTTTTAGACAGTGAATAATTCTTTAAAATAAAATGAATAGAAGTGATGAAATTGGTTAACAAGTATATTCACGTTTTTGAATAGTGAATAATATGTTAAAGAAATTATTTTAGATGTGATGTTTTAAATAGAATTAAAACGATCTAAAGATGTTTTAAAATGTATTAAGAGTCGAAGCCATAGACTTCAACATTCATTGTTGAAATAGATGTTTTCGAGAAATAAAAGGAAATAGTAGATTATAACACTGTTGTTATAATAGATGATTTCCGAAAGGAAATGTTTTGTATAGTATTGGGATTTACATATCTATTTTAATTTCGAATCCCTGTACTAGTGATTTTTGGTTGTCGTAACGATGTTTTACGCAACATTCGTTTTGGCCCAAATAAATATGTTAAGTGAATGATTTCCTTAAAAGAATGAAATATATACTTAATTTCGATTAGAGTATATTGAATATTTTCCAAGTGTTGAAAATAAAAGATTGTGAATTACTTATTTAATAAGTATGGAAATGTTTTCCAATATAAAGTGAATATGTTGAGAATTTATCTTTTAGAAGATAAATTGAAAATGAATATTTGAAATCATATATTCATAAATATTTTGGAAATATAAATTCAATATAGAATTTATAAATGGAATTTGAAAAATGGCTTTAAAAATAAATATTGATTTACTTTTGAAGTATGGAAAGTTTATATCTTCTAAAGATATCTTTGGAAATTAAATAATTTGGAAAATTATTTGGATTTTGATGATGTTGTGCGTATTCATTGATAGTTCAATAACCGACTATCAATATTTACTTTTGAATGGTATTTGTTGTGAATCGCTTGAAATTGAATGCCACACTTATTTTTTAAAATAAGCGCTCACTATTCGGGTTAACCGGGAAAGGACCTTGGGGTCGTATAACCCATTCCGAATATGTGATACGTCGTTATGAATTGCATTCGAAGATCGGTGTTGAAGACCAGATATTTTCGAAAGCGAAAGGGTTTCTTGTTGATTGTCTCTGCACTGGCTGATCCCCGGTATTGAGATCTCCATATGTGATGGGAAATCCGAACGTGATTAGAGATTATTCGGATTGCAAGGACTTCTTTGTAAGTGCCTTCGGTTCTGTTCAAGCCCGGAACAGACTTGTATGGATAGTGTGTCTGACATTACAAATTGAGATATAAAGCCGATTTCTTTCAAATATATTTCTGTTGGTGGCGGAGAATTCATTCTTTTAGCTTAACACCCTTCTCTGAGACGTACGAGCTCAGAGGTTATGTAGTTGAATGTTATCAGCGAATGGTCAAAACAGGAAAGATGCGGCAAGGTTATGAGGGGTAGCGCCCTTTAGGATGTGTGCATTTCCTTCTGGAAAAGGGTGGTATCATGGTATGGAGCCCAGATACTTACTCATGTTGAAAACACTTTATGATTGTGTGAATTGATTGCGAGCGCTCGGTAAAAGGTCCCAAAGGACCGGGGGATGGCATATTCGGTCAGTTGTTACTCAGTTAGGGGTAACCCGGCCTTGTGTTGGTAGAGATCCGGTTTTGTTCTAGGGGATGTCCATCCAGAGGCATTCTCATGTGGCAATGGGAAGTTCCTTGGCCTGATCATTCGTTGGAAATCCAAAGAAACAATACGAAACTTGTACGGTTTTAGTTGTAGAACCTGCCATCTAATATGGTAGCTATTAGTAGGCATAATATAATGGTACCTATGCTGGCTAAGATTTATATTCTACTTTCGAAATTGTTTCCTACACTATGCACTAATAATAATATGAAATGTTCTTTTTAAATGCGTATCAAGCATCTTTGACTATCATAAGGAGAGATCTTCTCCAAGTCTGCGTTTGCATTGTGTGTGTGGCAGGAGGTCTTATGGTAGTCTCATTTTTAAAAGCATTGCGAATTGAATTTAAAAATATCTCTCTATTTGATTTTAAAGATAAATAAACTGTTTTTAGTTCTCACACTAGTCACATGACTGACTTGGAGTTTATTGTTTTCCTTCCTAAACTCTGGGTGCCCACCAATTTCCACACGGGCAGTTAAGAGTTAGGTATATCAGGATATTCTGGATATTCAGGAGTTGCTGGAGGCAAGCTGGATGGCATGGCGTATTACTTATATAGTATTTCTTTTTCCGCTGTTGTTATTGTTTGATGTTGTATGTTGTTGTACACTCTGATGATATGATGTAATGAAATGAAATATAATGTAATAACTGATATAGTTCTTTGTTTAAAGATTATTCATTTATTATTATATGTTGTTCCGCTGCGAATTGTGAGATTCTGTTGTTTTGTTGTTTTCTGTTCCATTCTATTTCTTCTATTTTCTTTCTGTTCTATGTTCTACCTTCTTATCTTCTCTTTCTTCTTCCTTTTTCTTAATTTTTTTCTTAAAACGCATAACATTCCGTGTTCCGGCCTTCGATTTCTCGGCAGTCGATAAAGTGAGTATCGATGTTGAATTTTCGAAAGTCGAAAATTTACGGGGCGTTACATTTGGTATCAGAGCATATGGTTAAGCGACAACCATGGTTCTGTAGGGTATTACTCGTTAGAGATAGAGTCAGCAGTACTCTAGAATGAGTTTGAGTGTAATAATAGATATGAGCGCGTATTTGTTAGTGAATATGAAATTGTTTTGAATCGGGTAAATAAAATAATTTTGCCCAAAACTATTTTTGTATAGAAAAGAAATGATTTTCTATGAATTATTATGGTATATGGTTGCATAATTGTTAGGAAGTGATGATATTGAATTATTATCATTAGTATATGGAATTAAATAAAATGGATTGAATTCAAGTAAATTAACTTGATAATTTATTCATTTGTGAAATAATTTCAATTGGAATGAATTGAATGTGGAAATTGAAATTTAAAATGAATTACTAAATGAAAATTAATCGATAGAATTCAATATTTAAAATTGAGAATTGAATTCGAATGAAATTTAAATTGAGAATTGAATTCAAATAGAATTGAAATTGTGAATTTAATTAAAAAATAGAATTGAATGAGAATGAATATGCAACTTCAATAGTGAAGTAAAAACGTATAAGAGGTATATGTTGGAAATTTTGTAATTGAATTAGCAAAATAGTTTGAATGTTGGAATTAGATACTACTACTAGCAGGTTATATAGGTGTATAAAGGAATTGAGATTTTGATTTCAAAGATAAAATTGAATTGCTCGACAAAAAGGTACGTATTTCAATTTCAGTATGAAATTTGATGACTTTCTTCTCTAACCACTTGGCTTTTCTCTTTTCTTTTTGATTCTGAGGGGCCGTGGTGCCATTTTGTAGTCGTACCGAGCTAGCCGCGCAAAGGAGACGCTGGCGAAATTTTTCGAAAATTTAGGGTGTTAGAAAAATTTTGAGAAAAATTTGAAAGTTTGAAATTTGAATTTGAATTTAAATTTAAATTGTTAGGAGAACAATGTTGTTTGAAACCTATAATTGAAGTTGGAAAGCTAGTTGAAATGATAATGAAACTCTAGTAAAAAGATTTAGGCTAGTAAGTTGATAAAATTATTTGGATTGTGAAAAATAATAAATGAGATAAGGGCATTCTTCTTAACTTGTAATTTCGGGATGAAATTCTTTAAGGGGGAAAGATTGTAACGATCCTGAATTTTGAACAATTTAAATTGAGAATATTTAATTTATCTTAAATATTTGAATGATGGTTTGGATTGAATTTTCAATATAACTTTGAATTTGACGATTTAATTTATAGAATTTAATCTATCGAAGTTGAATAAAAATTTGAATCTTCAAATTTAAGCTGATTAAAAATATTTCAAAGGCTTGTAAAATTCATATTGATAATATTGAAGATTTTAGAAGCTTCAGAATTTAATTTGGAAATAAATTGTTCAGTTTTGAAATTAAATCGTTTGAATCGATATTTAAAATAGCCGTCCGAGGCACAGTCTCGGAATTCGACGAAACCACTTCCATTGGGTCCGGAATATTGAATTATTGCCGGATTTCAAATTTCGTATTTTTTGGAGTTAATATGTGAGCACACGACACATAAACGCGTTGAAGATTTTAAACGAATTTAAATTTAAATTTAAATATTTAGTCAAACAAATACACCACGTTCGTCCTAGATCCTCGCCTAAAAATCACGATGACGATCGTGCAAACACGATCTCTTGTCCCTCCCTCTTCTTTTTAAAACACGAGGACGCAGAAGAAAATTTAAACATCTCGTTCAAATTTTAAATCAATGGCCGCAGACGAGTGGAAAAAAAAATTAAAGAAAGAAATGGGGGCACGCGCTCGACCAAATCTGGGTGCTCGCGCGTGGGGGGGAAAGCCGCGGCGATCGATTGGGGGTCGAGCAGAGGGGATGTCGCGATTCAATGCAGTGGAGGCGACGGCGCACGAGATGGCGGTGCGGTGGTGAGCGCGCATGCGCAGGGACGGCGGCGCGCAATCGACAACAAGGGGTAGCGGCGATTTTGGGGGGCCGTGCAATTCAAGGCGTGATGTCGCGACGCGATGGATTCGTGGACGCGACTTCGAAGAAGTGGGGGGCGGCGAGATCTGCAGTAGCTAGGGGGGGTCTCGCGTGAGGCGTGCGATCGTCAATGGTGGCCGTGGGATTGGCGCTCGATCGATGGGGCATAGCGACGGCAACGCGAGCTGATGGATTTGCAGTAAGGTATTTTTATATATATATATATATATATATATATTTTTACGTATACATATTAAAAAAAGAAAAAAAGAAAAAGAAAAAAATAGTATGAAAAAAAAAACATTTTTACAGTAAAGTAAATTGTTAATTTATAGATGTTAAATTAAAATTTATAAAAGCTATTCTTGTCTATTTTTACCGAAATTTCTAATTTTAAATATACATACAGAAAAGTTTTTACAGTAAACATATGTATATAAGATTTATTTTTAAAATATAGAAATTTTAAAAAAAAAACAATATCGAGTTTATAAAGACTAGATTTTTAAAAGAAAAGAATTAGTTTAAAACTAATTTTTAGTTAAACAAATTTATTAAAAGGAAATTTAGTTTAATTGGAAATTTCTAGTTAGAATTATTTTTAAAGGAAAATTTGTTAAAATAAATTTATTTAAGAAGAGATTGGTTTAAATAAAACTATTGATTAATTAAACAATCAAGAATGAAAATTTATTATTCGATTATTTCGAATATTAATAAATTTGTATAATTATTTATACAAGGTATAAATGAAGAAAACAAGTTGAATTGGAAGTGGATGGCAAACGGGAATAAAGGTGAGAACTTCTCACTCAAAAGGAATTTTGTTGTTTATTTAAATTTTAAATAGTTAGATTTAAAATTTGATTGACTGTGTTGATTGAATGATGATTGTTATATATATATATATATATATATATATATATATATATATATATATATATATATATTAGATGTGAATAGACCCTATACGCCGTTAGTAAGCGGAGGTTATTTATTACACACATATACCGCGATATTCCACCTCGAAGTGGAATTGGTATTATATTATATATATAGCAATATATATATATTGGCATATGTATATATTGCAGTTGATTGATTTCCCGCATTTTCTTTTAGCGGATGAGACCCTATTGCGCCGTTAGTAAGCGGATATATTTTATAAAAATCCCATATACCGCGATATTCCGTCTTGAAACGGAATGGTATTGTGCTAATGTCTGTGGATGCAGGGAAACAGGTTGGAGGGATCCAACTGGATTCCTCACAAATATTTATTTGATTTCATATATTGTGATATTTGATTGTTTATCATGGATGATATATGATGTTTGAAAGTCGTGATTGACTATTGATGTGTCGCATCGTCGGATCCAATTTTTGGAAGTTTAAAAATAATGATTTTGATTTTTAAGGAATTTCTAAAGTGATTTTTGGAAATATGCGTTTATAAAATATTTTTGGAATCGATTCATTCTAAATAAATAAACGTTATAATTTTAATGTTATAAAAATTATATTTTTGAGAAATATAGTTAAAAGTTGATTTTTGAAAATATGGGATTTATGATTTTATAAAATAGTTTAAACTGGGATTTTTGAATTTATTATAAAAAGTTTAAAAAAATAGGATTTATAAAATTTGATTATTTTATAAATCCAAATGATGAAATTATAAAGGACTTTTAAGACGTTTTAAAGTAATAATATAAATTGATTTTTATAAAAGATTTATAAATTGATATTTATAAATATTGGAGTTATAAAACGAGCTTTTCTAAGTGTTAGAATGAATTGTGAATGAATTTCACAAATGAGTGAAATTTATGGGATTATAACGATGAAGTTATAAATAGGATTTTATAAACAGTAGGTTTATAAAATTTGTAAAGGAAAATAAAATAAAATTCATAAAGTTATTAAAGGAATGGATTTGGATAAATAGATGAATCTTATAAGTTATAAGATTTATAAGATTTATGAAGTTTAAAGGAACGATTTTATAAACAAATAAATTATAAGTATTTGACTTATAATATGAAATTTTAGTATATTATTGAGATATGAAACTGAATAGATTTATAAAGGAAATTTATAAAAGGAAGTTGTTGTAAAATAAATAGAAATAGAATTTATAAACATTGTTTTATAAATCAGCAACGACTTATTTTGATAAGTGAATTGTTGTAATTTATTTATGGAGTTATATTCATGTTTTAGACAGTGAATAATTCTTTAAAATAAAATGAATAGAAGTGATGAAATTGGTTAACAAGTATATTCACGTTTTTGAATAGTGAATAATATGTTAAAGAAATTATTTTAGATGTGATGTTTTAAATAGAATTAAAACGATCTAAAGATGTTTTAAAATGTATTAAGAGTCGAAGCCATAGACTTCAACATTCATTGTTGAAATAGATGTTTTCGAGAAATAAAAGGAAATAGTAGATTATAACACTGTTGTTATAATAGATGATTTCCGAAAGGAAATGTTTTGTATAGTATTGGGATTTACATATCTATTTTAATTTCGAATCCCTGTACTAGTGATTTTTGGTTGTCGTAACGATGTTTTACGCAACATTCGTTTTGGCCCAAATAAATATGTTAAGTGAATGATTTCCTTAAAAGAATGAAATATATACTTAATTTCGATTAGAGTATATTGAATATTTTCCAAGTGTTGAAAATAAAAGATTGTGAATTACTTATTTAATAAGTATGGAAATGTTTTCCAATATAAAGTGAATATGTTGAGAATTTATCTTTTAGAAGATAAATTGAAAATGAATATTTGAAATCATATATTCATAAATATTTTGGAAATATAAATTCAATATAGAATTTATAAATGGAATTTGAAAAATGGCTTTAAAAATAAATATTGATTTATTTTTGAAGTATGGAAAGTTTATATCTTCTAAAGATATCTTTGGAAATTAAATAATTTGGAAAATTATTTGGATTTTGATGATGTTGTGCGTATTCATTGATAGTTCAATAACCGACTATCAATATTTACTTTTGAATGGTATTTGTTGTGAATCGCTTGAATTTGAATGCCACACTTATTTTTTAAAATAAGCGCTCACTATTCGGGTTAACCGGGAAAGGACCTTGGGGTCGTATAACCCATTCCGAATATGTGATACGTCGTTATGAATTGCATTCGAAGATCGGTGTTGAAGACCAGATATTTTCGAAAGCGAAAGGTTTTCTTGTTGATTGTCTCTGCACTGGCTGATCCCCGGTATTGAGATCTCCATATGTGATGGGAAATCCGAACGTGATTAGAGATTATTCGGATTGCAAGGACTTCTTTGTAAGTGCCTTCGGTTCTGTTCAAGCCCGGAACAGACTTGTATGGATAGTGTGTCTGACATTACAAATTGAAATATAAAGCCGATTTCTTTCAAATATATTTCTATTGGTGGCGGAGAATTTATTCTTTTAGCTTAACACCCTTCTCTGAGACGTACGAGCTCAGAGGTTATGTAGTTGAATGTTATCAGCGATATATTCCCAATTTGGTAATGTGACATGCTGAGTGTTGCTGAAATGATCATTGTGTTGATTATTTGTGATAGGATCATTTATTTGATCGTCTATCCTTGCGATCATTGTGTTGATCATTTGTTGACCCAAAGCATGGCTTTTGTATAAAGTATGTTTTCGTGGACGTGACTTCGTCGAGCCTCACACCCCGTGAATGGTCAAAACAGGAAAGATGCGGCAAGGTTATGAGGGGTAGCGCCCTTTAGGATGTGTGCATTTCCTTCTGGAAAAGGGTGGTATCATGGTATGGAGCCTAGATACTTACTCATGTTGAAAACACTTTATGATTGTGTGAATTGATTGCGAGCGCTCGATAAAAGGTCCCAAAGGACCGGGGGATGGCATATTCGGTCAGTTGTTACTCAGTTAGGGGTAACCCGGCCTTGTGTTGGTAGAGATCCGGTTTGGTTCTCGGGGATGTCCATCCAGAGGCATTCTCATGTGGCAATGGGAAGTTCCTTGGCCTGATCATTCGTTGGAAATCCAAAGAAACAATACGAAACTTGTACGGTTTTAGTTGTAGAACCTGCCATCTAATATGGTAGCTATTAGTAGGCATAATATAATGGTACCTATGCTGGCTAAGATTTATATTCTACTTTCGAAATTGTTTCCTACACTATGCACTAATAATAATATGAAATGTTCTTTTTAAATGCGTATCAAGCATCTTTGACTATCATAAGGAGAGATCTTCTCCAAGTCTGCGTTTGCATTGTGTGTGTGGCAGGAGGTCTTATGGTAGTCTCATTTTTAAAAGCATTGCGAATTGAATTTAAAAATATCTCTCTATTTGATTTTAAAGATAAATAAACTGTTTTGAGTTCTCACACTAGTCACATGACTGACTTGGAGTTTATTGTTTTCCTTCCTAAACTCTGGGTGCCCACCAATTTCCACACGGGCAGTTAAGAGTTAGGTATATCAGGATATTCTGGATATTCAGGAGTTGCTGGAGGCAAGCTGGATGGCATGGCGTATTACTTATATAGTATTTCTTTTTCCGCTGTTGTTATTGTTTGATGTTGTATGTTGTTGTACACTCTGATGATATGATGTAATGAAATGAAATATAATGTAATAACTGATATAGTTCTTTGTTTAAAGATTATTCATTTATTATTATATGTTGTTCCGCTGCGAATTGTGAGATTCTGTTGTTTTGTTGTTTTCTGTTCCATTCTATTTCTTCTATTTTCTTTCTGTTCTATGTTCTACCTTCTTATCTTCTCTTTCTTCTTCCTTTTTCTTAATTTTTTTCTTAAAACGCATAACATTCCGTGTTCCGGCCTTCGATTTCTCGGCAGTCGATAAAGTGAGTATCGATGTTGAATTTTCGAAAGTCGAAAATTTACGGGGCATTACATTTGGTATCAGAGCATATGGTTAAGCGACAACCATGGTTCTGTAGGGTATTACTCGTTAGAGATAGAGTCAGCAGTACTCTAGAATGAGTTTGAGTGTAATAATAGATATGAGCGCGTATTTGTTAGTGAATATGAAATTGTTTTGAATCGGGTAAATAAAATAATTTTGCCCAAAACTATTTTTGTATAGAAAAGAAATGATTTTCTATGAATTATTATGGTATATGGTTGCATAATTGTTAGGAAGTGATGATATTGAATTATTATCATTAGTATATGGAATTAAATAAAATGGATTGAATTCAAGTAAATTAACTTGATAATTTATTCATTTGTGAAATAATTTCAATTGGAATGAATTGAATGTGGAAATTGAAATTTAAAATGAATTACTAAATGAAAATTAATCGATAGAATTCAATATTTAAAATTGAGAATTGAATTCGAATGAAATTTAAATTGAGAATTGAATTCAAATAGAATTGAAATTGTGAATTTAATTAAAAAATAGAATTGAATGAGAATGAATATGCAACTTCAATAGTGAAGTAAAAACGTATAAGAGGTATATGTTGGAAATTTTGTAATTGAATTAGCAAAATAGTTTGAATGTTGGAATTAGATACTACTACTAGCAGGTTATATAGGTGTATAAAGGAATTGAGATTTTGATTTCAAAGATAAAATTGAATTGCTCGACAAAAAGGTACGTATTTCAATTTCAGTATGAAATTTGATGACTTTCTTCTCTAACCACTTGGCTTTTCTCTTTTCTTTTTGATTCTGAGGGGCCGTGGTGCCATTTTGTAGTCGTACCGAGCTAGCCGCGCAAAGGAGACGCTGGCGAAATTTTTCGAAAATTTAGGGTGTTAGAAAAATTTTGAGAAAAATTTGAAAGTTTGAAATTTGAATTTGAATTTAAATTTAAATTGTTAGGAGAACAATGTTGTTTGAAACCTATAATTGAAGTTGGAAAGCTTGTTGAAATGATAACGAAACTCTAGTAAAAAGATTTAGGCTAGTAAGTTGATAAAATTATTTGGATTGTGAAAAATAATAAATGAGATAAGGGCATTCTTCTTAACTTGTAATTTCGGGACGAAATTCTTTAAGGGGGAAAGATTGTAACGATCCTGAATTTTGAACAATTTAAATTGAGAATATTTAATTTATCTTAAATATTTGAATGATGGTTTGGATTGAATTTTCAATATAACTTTGAATTTGACGATTTAATTTATAGAATTTAATCTATCGAAGTTGAATAAAAATTTGAATCTTCAAATTTAAGCTGATTAAAAATATTTCAAAGGCTTGTAAAATTCATATTGATAATATTGAAGATTTTAGAAGCTTCAGAATTTAATTTGGAAATAAATTGTTCAGTTTTGAAATTAAATCGTTTGAATCGATATTTAAAATAGCCGTCCGAGGCACAGTCTCGGAATTCGACGAAACCAGTTCCATTGGGTCCGGAATATTGAATTATTGCCGGATTTCAAATTTCGTATTTTTTGGAGTTAATATGTGAGCACACGACACATAAACGCGTTGAAGATTTTAAACGAATTTAAATTTAAATTTAAATATTTAGTCAAACAAATACACCACGTTCGTCCTAGATCCTCGCCTAAAAATCACGATGACGATCGTGCAAACACGATCTCTTGTCCCTCCCTCTTCTTTTTAAAACACGAGCACCAGAAGAAAATTTAAACATCTCGTTCAAATTTTAAATCAATGGCCGCAGACGAGTGGAAAAAAAAATAAAGAAAGAAATGGGGGCGCGCGCTCGACCAAATCTGGGTGCTCGCGCGTGGGGGGGAAAGCCGCGGCGATCGATTGGGGGTCGAGCAGAGGGGATGTCGCGATTCAATGTAGTGGAGGCGACGGCGCCCGAGATGGCGGTGCGGCGGTGAGCGCGCATGCGCAGGGACGGCGGCGCGCAATCGACAACAAGGGGCAGCGGCGATTTTGGGGGGCCGTGCAATTCAAGGCGTGATGTCGCGACGCGATGGATTCGTGGACGCGACTTCGAAGAAGTGGGGGGCGGCGAGATCTGCAGTAGCTAGGGGGGGTCTCGCGTGAGGCGTGCGATCGTCAATGGTGGCCGTGGGATTGGCGCTCGATCGATGGGGCATAGCGACGGCAACGCGAGCTGATGGATTTGTAGTAAGGTATTTTTATATATATATATATATATATATATATATATTTTTTTACGTATACGTATTAAAAAAAAAAGAAAAAGAAAAAAAATAGTATGAAAAAAAAAACATTTTTACAGTAAAGTAAATTGTTAATTTATAGATGTTAAATTAAAATTTATAAAAGCTATTCTTGTCTATTTTTACCGAAATTTCTAATTTTAAATATACATACAGAAAAGTTTTTACAGTAAACATATGTATATAAGATTTATTTTTAAAATATAGAAATTTTTAAAAAAAAACAATATCGAGTTTATAAAGACTAGATTTTTAAAAGAAAAGAATTGGTTTAAAACTAATTTTTAGTTAAACAAATTTATTAAAAGGAAATTTAGTTTAATTGGAAATTTCTAGTTAGAATTATTTTTAAAGGAAAATTTGTTAAAATAAATTTATTTAAGAAGAGATTGGTTTAAATAAAACTATTGATTAATTAAACAATCAAGAATGAAAATTTATTATTCGATTATTTCAAATATTAATAAATTTGTATAATTATTTATACAAGGTATAAATGAAGAAAACAAGTTGAATTGGAAGTGGATGGCAAACGGGAATAAAGGTGAGAACTTCTCACTCAAAAGGAATTTTGTTGTTTATTTAAATTTTAAATAGTTAGATTTAAAATTTGATTGACTGTGTTGATTGAATGATGATTGTTATATATATATATATATATATATATATATATATTGGATGTGAATAGACCCTATACGCCGTTAGTAGGCGGAGGTTATTTATTACACACATATACCGCGATATTCCACCTCGAAGTGGAATTGGTATTATATTATATATATAGCAATATATATATATTGGCATATGTATATATTACAGTTGATTGATTTCCCGCATTTTCTTTTAGCGGATGAGACCCTATTGCGCCGTTAGTAAGCGGATATATTTTATAAAAATCCCATATACCGCGATATTCCGTCTTGAAACGGAATGGTATTGTGCTAATGTCTGTGGATGCAGGGAAACAGGTTGGAGGGATCCAACTGGATTCCTCACAAATATTTATTTGATTTCATATATTGTGATATTTTATTGTTTATCATGGATGATATATGATGTTTGAAAGCCGTGATTGACTATTGATGTGTCGCATCGTCGGATCCAATTTTTGGAAGTTTAAAAATAATGATTTTGATTTTTAAGGAATTTCTAAAGTGATTTTTGGGAATATGCGTTTATAAAATATTTTTGGAATCGATTCATTCTAAATAAATAAACGTTATAATTTTAATGTTATAAAAATTATATTTTTGAGAAATATAGTTAAAAGTTGATTTTTGAAAATATGGGATTTATGATTTTATAAAATAGTTTAAACTGGGATTTTTGAATTTATTATAAAAAGTTTTAAAAAATAGGATTTATAAAATTTGATTATTTTATAAATCCAAATGATGAAATTATAAAGGACTTTTAAGACGTTTTAAAGTAATAATATAAATTGATTTTTATAAAAGATTTATAAATTGATATTTATAAATATTGGAGTTATAAAACGAGCTTTTCTAAGTGTTAGAATGAATTGTGAATGAATTTCACAAATGAATGAAATTTATGGGATTATAACGATGAAGTTATAAATAGGATTTTATAAACAGTAGGTTTATAAAATTTGTAAAGGAAAATAAAATAAAATTCATAAAGTTATTAAAGGAATGGATTTGGATAAATAGATGAATCTTATAAGTTATAAGATTTATAAGATTTATGAAGTTTAAAGGAACGATTTTATAAACAAATAAATTATAAGTATTTGACTTATAATATGAAATTTTAGTATATTATTGAGATATGAAACTGAATAGATTTATAAAGGAAATTTATAAAAGGAAGTTGTTGTAAAATAAATAGAAATAGAATTTATAACCATTGTTTTATAAATCAGCAACGACTTATTTTGATAAGTGAATTGTTGTAATTTATTTATGGAGTTATATTCATGTTTTAGACAGTGAATAATTCTTTAAAATAAAATGAATAGAAGTGATGAAATTGGTTAACAAGTATATTCACGTTTTTGAATAGTGAATAATATGTTAAAGAAATTATTTTAGATGTGATGTTTTAAATAGAATTAAAACGATCTAAAGATGTTTTAAAATGTATTAAGAGTCGAAGCCATAGACTTCAACATTCATTGTTGAAATAGATGTTTTCGAGAAATAAAAGGAAATAGTAGATTATAACACTGTTGTTATAATAGATGATTTCCGAAAGGAAATGTTTTGTATAGTATTGGGATTTACATATCTATTTTAATTCCGAATCCCTGTACTAGTGATTTTTGGTTGTCGTAACGATGTTTTACGCAACATTCGTTTTGGCCCAAATAAATATGTTAAGTGAATGATTTCCTTAAAAGAATGAAATATATACTTAATTTCGATTAGAGTATATTGAATATTTTCCAAGTGTTGAAAATAAAAGATTGTGAATTACTTATTTAATAAGTATGGAAATGTTTTCCAATATAAAGTGAATATGTTGAGAATTTATCTTTTAGAAGATAAATTGAAAATGAATATTTGAAATCATATATTCATAAATATTTTGGAAATATAAATTCAATATAGAATTTATAAATGGAATTTGAAAAATGGCTTTAAAAATAAATATTGATTTATTTTTGAAGTATGGAAAGTTTATATCTTCTAAAGATATCTTTGGAAATTAAATAATTTGGAAAATTATTTGGATTTTGATGATGTTGTGCGTATTCATTGATAGTTCAATAACCGTCTATCAATATTTACTTTTGAATGGTATTTGTTGTGAATCGCTTGAAATTGAATGCCACACTTATTTTTTAAAATAAGCGCTCACTATTCGGGTTAACCGGGAAAGGACCTTGGGGTCGTATAACCCATTCCGAATATGTGATACGTCGGTATGAATTGCATTCGAAGATCGGTGTTGAAGACCAGATATTTTCGAAAGCGAAAGGGTTTCTTGTTGATTGTCTCTGCACTGGCTGATCCCCGGTATTGAGATCTCCATATGTGATGGGAAATCTGAACGTGATTAGAGATTATTCGGATTGCAAGGACTTCTTTGTAAGTGCCTTCGGTTCTGTTCAAGCCCGGAACAGACTTGTATGGATAGTGTGTCTGACATTACAAATTGAGATATAAAGCCGATTTCTTTCAAATATATTTCTGTTGGTGGCGGAGAATTTATTCTTTTAGCTTAACACCCTTCTCTGAGACGTACGAGCTCAGAGGTTATGTAGTTGAATGTTATCAGCGATATATTCCCAATTTGGTAATGTGACATGCTGAGTGTTGCTGAAATGATCATTGTGTTGATTATTTGTGATAGGATCATTTATTTGATCGTCTATCCTTGTGATCATTGTGTTGATCATTTGTTGACTCAAAGCATGGCTTTTGTATAAAGTATGTTTTCGTGGACGTGACTTCGTCGAGCCTCACACCCCGTGAATGGTCAAAACAGGAAAGATGCGGCAAGGTTATGAGGGGTAGCGCCCTTTAGGATGTGTGCATTTCCTTCTGGAAAAGGGTGGTATCATGGTATGGAGCCCAGATACTTACTCATGTTGAAAACACTTTATGATTGTGTGAATTGATTGCGAGCGCTTGGTAAAAGGTCCCAAAGGACCGGGGGATGGCATATTCGGTCAGTTGTTACTCAGTTAGGGGTAACCCGGCCTTGTGTTGGTAGAGATCCGGTTTGGTTCTCGGGGATGTCCATCCAGAGGCATTCTCATGTGGCAATGGGAAGTTCCTTGGCCTGATCATTCGTTGGAAATCCAAAGAAACAATACGAAACTTGTACGGTTTTAGTTGTAGAACCTGCCATCTAATATGGTAGCTATTAGTAGGCATAATATAATGGTACCTATGCTGGCTAAGATTTATATTCTACTTTCGAAATTGTTTCCTACACTATGCACTAATAATAATATGAAATGTTCTTTTTAAATGCGTATCAAGCATCTTTGACTATCATAAGGAGAAATCTTCTCCAAGTCTGCGTTTGCATTGTGTGTGTGGCAGGAGGTCTTATGGTAGTCTCATTTTTAAAAGCATTGCGAATTGAATTTAAAAATATCTCTCTATTTGATTTTAAAGATAAATAAACTGTTTTGAGTTCTCACACCAGTCACATGACTGACTTGGAGTTTATTGTTTTCCTTCCTAAACTCTGGGTGCCCACCAATTTCCACACGGGCAGTTAAGAGTTAGGTATATCAGGATATTCTGGATATTCAGGAGTTGCTGGAGGCAAGCTGGATGGCATGGCGTATTACTTATATAGTATTTCTTTTTCCGCTGTTGTTATTGTTTGATGTTGTATGTTGTTGTACACTCTGATGATATGATGTAATGAAATGAAATATAATGTAATAACTGATATAGTTCTTTGTTTAAAGATTATTCATTTATTATTATATGTTGTTCCGCTGCGAATTGTGAGATTCTGTTGTTCTGTTGTTTTCTGTTCCATTCTATTTCTTCTATTTTCTTTCTGTTCTATGTTCTACCTTCTTATCTTCTCTTTCTTCTTCCTTTTTCTTAATTTTTTTCTTAAAACCCATAACATTCCGTGTTCCGGCCTTCGATTTCTCGGCAGTCGATAAAGTGAGTATCGATGTTGAATTTTCGAAAGTCGAAAATTTACGTGGCGTTACAGTTTGGGTGCCATTCTTATGCAAAAAGAACGTGTTATTGCTTACGCTTCTAGGCAATTGAAGCCTGCCGAGACTAGATATGCCACTCATGATTTAGAACTCACGGCTATTGTTTTCGCTCTTCGGATTTGGCATCATTATCTTTTAGGAGAGAAATTTGTTCTTTACACGGATCATAAGTCTTTGAAATATTTATTTTCTCAAAAGGAACTTAATTTGCGTCAACAACGTTGGCTCAAGTTCCTTGCTCCTTATGATCTTGATATTCTTTATACACCCGGTAAGGGTAATCGTGTCGCCGACGCACTTAGCCGTAAACAACAAGCTGTTGTTTCTATGATGATATCCGAATGGAACGATCTCGAGATCTTATCCACTTGTGAGATTCGAGACCGCTTATCCGATTTATGCTCATCATTTGTTTTATGTAGCCTTGAGGCTCATCCTTCTCTTTTGGACTGCATTCTTGAAGCTCAAAGGCTAGATCCCGAATTGGCTCTTCTTGGCCAAAATATTAAGGATAAAATTGATATTGAAGGTTTGAAAGACTTTGATATCGATTCTCGTGGCGGCATTCGGAAATTTTTTAGAATTATCGTGCCAAATATTAGTGATCTTCGTAAAGATATTTTAGAAGATTCACATCGTTCTAAATTTACCATTCATCCCGGTAGTAGTAAAATGTACGCGGATATGAAGCGACTTTATTATTGGGAGGGAATGAAACTTGACATCGCTAACTTTGTTAAGCGTTGCATGACTTGCCAACTCGTTAAGGCCGGGCATCAAAGGCCCGGTGGGTTACTGCAACCTTTAGAAATTCCAATTTGGAAGTGGGACAAAATTTCCATGGATTTTATAGATGGCCTTCCCCGTTCTCGTTCGGGTCATGATAGCTTATGGGTGATTGTTGATAGGCTTACTAAATCTGCCCATTTTATTCCCGTTCGTTCTAACCGAACCGTTCCTCTTTTGGCCAAGCTCTTTATCAAAGAGATTGTTAAATTACATGGTGTTCCTACTTCTATTGTTAGTGATCGTGATCCATTGTTTACTAGTGGATTTTGGAAGAGTCTTCAAAAAGCTTTGGGAACGAAGCTTGATTTTAGCACCGCTTATCATCCTCAGTCCGATGGACAAACTGAGCGTGTGAATCAAACTCTTGAAAATCTTCTTCGTTCTTGTGTGCTTGATTTTGGGGGAAGTTGGGAAGATCATATTTCACTTGTTGAATTTTCCTATAATAATAGCTTCCAATCTAGTATTGGTATGGCACCTTTTGAGGCACTCTACGGAAGGCCATGCCGATCTCCTTCTTGTTGGCTTGAGGCCGGTGAGAAGCTGGTTTTAGGTCCAGATTTTATTCGTGATTCCACAGAAAAGATTGATCTTATTCGTCATAGGATGAAAGAAGCCCAGAGTAGACAAAAATCCTATGCCGATAACCGGAGAAGGAAGTTAGAATTTTCTGTGGGAGATCTTGTGTTCATTCGTATTTCACCTATGAAGGGTGTTGTACGTTTCAGTCGATCGGGAAAATTGGCGCCTCGATATATTGGGCCATTCCCTATCACTGAACGTATTGGTTCCATGGCTTATCGCCTTTTATTACCAGCTCAATTTTCTGCTATTCATGACGTGTTTCACGTTTCTCAATTACGGAAGTGCCTTCGGATTTCGATTCTGTTCCTGAGCCCGGTGTTGTGGAAGAGATTGAAGTTTCACCTAATTTAACTTATGAGCAACATCCTATTCGTATCATTGCTTCGGAGATCAAACGACTTCGAAATAAAGATGTTCCGCTTGTTAAAGTTCAACGGTCTTCAAATCCTAAGGATTGTTCTTGGGAATCTAGAGAGTACATCGAGCGAACACATCCGGACTTACTTTCTCGTGCTCTTTGAGGTGAACTTCTTATTTCAAACTTCTTTTGTGTTGAATATGCTTTTATGGTTGTTACTATATATCTTCTTCTTAAAATATTGCAAGGACGCAATTTCTTTAAGGAGGGGAGTCTGTAACAACCCGCATATTTATCGATTTTATATTTAGATATTTTATTTAAATATTTCATCGTTAGTCCGATTTTAGTCCGAAAAGCTACTTTTTGCATACGGTCGAATTAGGACTCGGGACCACTCCCATTGAGTTTAAAATGCCGTTTGCGACCTTTTTGAGTATAAGCTTCGATATGTTTGGAGAAAGTTGATTTTTGCTACTTTTCACTTTGGGTTTGAGTTTGGGTTCAGCCATTAGCCAACTTATACTTAAAAACTGAACCCCTCCTCCCCATTCTCCCTCACTTCTTTCTCTTTTCAATTTTTATAGCATTAATGGTGGGAGAGATTGGAAATTAAAACTCCAAAACCCTAGTTACTCTTGCAACTTCAAATCCTTAGCTCTAAATTCAAGAGAACCCATTGGTAAGCATTCTCTTCATCTTCTCCAACCTATTCTCTTACCAATTTCAGAAATTCTTAAACCTAATTTTGGGAATGTTCTTGTTTTTGAGCTTAGATTCAAGCTCAATTGGGTTGTGTTGAAGAGAGGTTGATTCTCCATTTGCTTTCAAGCTTCTTCTTGTTTGATTTTGTGAAAAGGTGAGATTTTTATCTCACATCTATGCTTATATTTATCTTCGATTGTTAGGTATGAATTCCTAACATTTATTCGTGTGCGTTTGCATTTGGTTTGGATTGATTTGGTGAACATTCCAATTTTTAGTGTTTTGAGTTCAATCCTTTAAAAATCATAACTTTGATGTTTGAACGTGTGTTTGGTGATGCATTGAGGAGCATATAGGGCCGGGTAGTTGATTAGTATAATCCCTTAGTGCCATTGCTCGAGAGAATGCAATTGGTGGAGGTTGCACATCAATTAAATGGGCATCAATTTGCAGAGCATCAGGTTCGGCCGACCGACCCCCCTGGTCCGGTCGACCGACCTGCTAGTATAAGTGCAGTGCACTTCTCTGTTTCTGGTTCGGCCGACCGACCCCCCTGGTTCGGTCGACCGACCTGATGCCCGAGAAGTTTTCAAAACAAGTTTCGGTCGACCGAGCTCTGCAGCCGGCCGACCGACCTGATGTTATTTTGCCTATTTCGCCTATTTTGTGTGGTTTCCAACTTTAATCGATTCGTGTTGTTTCCTATGTCTTGTTATCATTTGTTATGACTTTGATGACTCCTTTTTAGGGATTTTTGAGTATCCATTTTGATGGATTCTTTATCGGTTTCGTTGGATTTTTATTCCCATCTTCGTATGTGAATTTTAGTGATTGATTGTTCCTACAATCTTCTTAGTGTTTTGTCACTTTAAAAATATAAAGTTTTTCTATACTAGAACTAAATATCAAAACTCTTTCCTCAAACGATTTCAATACTATTTTAATACCAAATTCGTTTATAAAACCATTTTCCAATCTACTAGTATATATAAACCTTTACCTCACTCGTATGAGAAATCTAATTAAACGACTTAGTAAAACAAGTGGTATGAAACGCTTGCGTTCACTTTGTCGGTTAATTCTTGGACTTGTTCGATTGAATCTCTTGTGACAATTTTATAGTGGGGATCTACAGTTTGTTCGTAAATATTTAAGTTAAGCAAGTGGTTATGGGACACGAAGCTAAACTCATATATTTACTAGCTTAGTGTAATTGACACTTCTCGTTGATCATGATGATCATCTTTGTGATTTAGACTAGCAAAGTGCGATGTCTCTTTGTCTGCGAGGGAGACTAAACCCCGTTTTGTGGAGTTTCGACTCAATTTGGTGGGGGTAGCAACCCATGGTCTTCGGGACGTTTGTGGAGCTTCGGCTCAATTTGTGATGGTTAGCAACCATGGAATTAGCGTTCCGTTTGTGATACACGTGTTGGCGAGCTTTATGCTCCCGTTTGTGATAGGCCTCGCCCCCCCTTTGTGATTTCTGGATTTCTTGAGATGATTTCTAGAATTTGTGTTTCACCAATTTTCGTGATTTCCATTGATAAGTTTTATCAATATTTGTGCATTGGTGAATTTGTGCGTCATTGACTTTTGTGATTTCTGGATTTCGCATAATGAATTCTGGAATTTGTGTGTCATTGACTTTTGTGATTGACATTGATATTATTGTCAATATTTGTGCATTGGTGAATTTGTGTGTCATTGACTTTTGTGATTGACATTGATATAATCGTCAATATTTGTGGTTTGATGAACGAAATAAGGAGTATGGCATTTCTTGATTCTTGTGTAGATTTGGTGATATTGATTAATCTCTCGTTGATTTTCAATTACTTATATATATCACAGCTTGGAATTGTGATTATTATGTGTTTAGTCATATCTCTTATTCTATATCATTTCATCTGATATCTATAGTTAGATGATCCGTTTATTATTTTCTTATTAAATAATACTCGGGTCAGACTGAGATGTTACAGGTGCTTCTGCTTGACTTCTCTCTTGGGATTGATTTCTCTGACTTTTGGTTAACTACTTAGATTAGTAGTTTTTGTTGTATACATTTGAGATATAGACTCCATAATATATACTTATTGTTTTGTGTAGTTCATGTAACTATTCTTTTGTGATATTGTGGATCTTTTTAGACCACTACTCTGATGTACACTTCCTAGTGTAATATTCATATCTATTTCCGCCTTTGTGATATGAATTGTCTGTGACTGATTTATGTTATGTTTATTTCTATATTTGTTTCCGAAGATATTATAGCCACTGTGTAGTAGCTTTGAGTTTGTGTCGGTATGTCGGATTTCCCTCTTGATAAAGAAATGCATGTTATACCATCTGACATATCGATGCTCGCGCAAAGCAATTACACGGATGGTCGCTCCTCAACAGCCTTATTCTCCGTGCTAGTCGACAGCATTCTCCGTAATGTTCTTGGCTAGCGTGGGTATAGAGGTGGAGCGTCACAGGAAGATCTTCCTATGCTCTAAAATATTGTAGTTGGATGATTTCAATAATTGTTGACGGATTTTGAAAAATTAAGGGAAGAAGGATTGCAATTTCTGGCCGTTCATTGATAACTGGTGGCTTGGGTTTTAAAACCCTAATATATTTTTTTGAAGAGAATGGGCCTATTTATAGAAGTTTGAACGACACTATTCATTCGGCTTTTCAAAACTCCGATTTACGTGCGGTGACCAGCGTTTCTAGGGTTTATCCCACGTTTCGGACACAATGGAATAGGTTTCGAAATCTAATTCGATCGTATGTGTGAGATACGGCAATAAACGTTCGATTTAAAATTAAATCGGTTAATCAAATTTCTAGGCGTTTTGGCTCGCCCCGGACAAACGGTAAATCCGATTGACATGAAATTTGAAACCATACACTAAGATCACATTACGGATCCGATGAAACTGGTTTCGTCAAAATCCGAGACAGTTTGAAAAATGGCTATTTTAACTCGCCAATTTAAATATTAAAACAATTTCAATGCGTTTCGAGCTGCCACGATCAAACGACAACTCCGATTGCTACGAAAATTGAAATCCAGTAATAACAAACTATGACGGATCCAATGGAACTGGTTTCGTTGAATTCTGAGACTGTTCGAAAATTGACTAATTTCACTAGTCGATTAAATATTAAAATATTCAATTTTCACAAATTTACTTTTAATTCGATTTTAAAAGTTCTAAAATATCTTTCTAACCCCGATATGATAAAATAAAATTTTACAAATTATTTTCAATCATATTTAACTCAATTTTCAATTATTTCTGTATTTTCACATATTAAATTATCGATTTAATTTATCCAATTAAATTCAATTATTCGAAATAAAAATTTATTCGACTCATAAATTTCACTTATTAATATTAAAATTCAATTAAATATTCAAATTTTAAATAATAGAAATTCTGGGTCGTTACATACTTCCCCCCTTAAAAGAATTTCGTCCTCGAAATTACCAAGTAGGAAAAATTTACCGAATCTATTAACTTTCCCAAAATCCATAGTTAAACTTCTTACAATACTTTACTAAGTTTTAAAGTCACACATAGTTATCTTTTCAAAAACAACTACTATTGTTTAACTTTCAATTCCAAATCAAAATATAGTTTTCAAAAAATTTCCCAAAATTTCCAAATTTTTTCTAACGCCTTAAATTTTCGAAAAAATTCGCCATAGTCTCCTTTGCGCGGCTCGATCCGAAAAAAAAATGACAGTATATATATCAAAAATATACATCTCATCAAGTGATGAGGCATCCCGCAGGGAAAAAAGTGTAAAAGTACGGTATGTAATCCGAGATATGTACCTTATTTATTATTAGCGAGCATATACGGCTAATATAGTGCGAAAGCGAGCTCCAAAAGCAAAGCAAGCGCAATCCTCACCTACTAAACACTAAATCAAACATATGACAATATGTAGATATGAAAGTAATATCAATATACAATATATAGCAACATGACAACTACATGTGCCAACATAGCAAATGCAACAAAGCAACAAATGCAAACATCAACCAACTATCATCCATAACCAAATCAATATTCATTCATATTCTCATTAATATTCAATGAATTGGTTTTCAATTTAAATCACATTTGATTTATTAATGTTGGAATTTTACCAACATTCATTTTTTCATTTCCAATTAGTATACATTCACTAATTTACATTCATTTTAGTTCACTTCCAAGTCAAATTCAATTCTATTCAAATTCATTTTCTTCCAATTTGAATTCAATTACATAGCTTCCAATTTCGCTAATTCGATTTCATTAATACTTAATGAATTATATACAATCAATTAACATCCATATAACAACCAATGTATTTTCAACACAACCAAATTATTAAACTTTACATTCAATTTGGTTCAACGCTTTTAATTCCAATTGGTTTATATTAAATTGACTTTCATTCAATTTATTCAATTTCCAATAACATTAGCTTCTAATGAATTAACACTTATATATTCATTATTCCATATCAATTTTTATTTACATTCAATTGATTAATATTCAATTCATTTATCAATTCAATTGCTAATTTCTTTAACAATATAATGTTGAATTTCATTTATATAACTCAAGTTCAATTTCTGAATGATTTCATTTCATTAATTCACTTATTAATTTACTTCGATACCAAAATTAACTTCATTCAACTTTACTTAAGTTATATTCCATTTCAAACATCTTATCAAATCCAAATCAAATCCAAATTTTCCAAACAACTTTCTTTTAAACAATTTGGCAGCAATCCCTCTTTTGGAAACCCGAAAATGAACACCAATGATGTCGCGATCATCATCGGAATTATTTTCCAGCGACCCAAAAGAGTTTAGAGCTTTAATTTCTCCAAAACAATTTTCCAAAATATCAAATCCTTTCAAAACACTTCTTTGGAATTTTATTTTCAGATTATGAATCACATTTACAAACCTTTTACTTATATAATTTCACTTCTTATATATAAGATTATTTCACAAGTGTAAATCATTTTAATTATAACTTATAATTCAATTGCTTATACAATTCATTCTTTTTACAGTTGTTGTTTTAATTTAACTTATTCAACAATCAATAATCAATTCATATACACTTAATAATCCTGAAAAATTATTCCTTTATATATAAAATAAAATCAAGGTAAAATTATTTCATTTACCCAATTTAAAACGATACTATGTCAACTTGCCTCGTTTAAGTGTTTAGAAATCCCTATCGATAATATGGTGTCCCATCTACCGACCAAAATTCACAAACAGCTCAACGGATAAGCAAACACAATATAAAACAATTTATATTCACTAACAAATACGCACTCATGTCTATTATTATACTCACACTCATTCTAGAGTACTACTGACTCTATGTCTAATGAGTTATACCCAACAGAGCCATGGTTGTCGCTTAACCATATGCTCTGATACCAAATGTAACGACTCCAATTTTTCGTTGCTGAAAAACCGAATAGTTAGGGTTTAAGAAGAAGAAAAGGTAGAAGAAGAAAGAAAAGATAGAACAGAACAGAAAGAAATAACAGAACAATAACAGAATCTCACAATTCGCAGCGGAACAACATATAATACATAAATGAATAATCTTTAAACAAAGAACTATATCAGTTATTACATTACATCACATTACATTACATTACATTATATCATCATCAGAGTGCACGAAAACAACAACAAACAGCGGAAAAAGAAATACTATATACTAGTAAATACGCCATGCCATCCAGCTTGCCTCCAGCAACTCCTGAATTCCAGAATATCTTGATAAACCTTAACTCTTGACTGCCCGTGTGGAAATTGGTGGGCACCCAGAGTTTAGGAAGGAAAACAATAAACTCCGAGTCAGTCATGTGACTGGTGTGAGAACCCAAAACAGTTTATTTTTCTTTAAAATCAAAGTAGAGGAATATTTTTAAAGTCAATTCGAAATGCTTTTAAAAATGAGACTACCATAAGGCCTCCTACACACACACACAATGCAAACGCAGAACCGAAGGAGATTTCTCCTTATGATAGTCAAAGATGCTTGATACGCATTAAAAAGAAACATTTGACATTATTACTAGTGCATAGTGTAGGAAAAATTCATTTCGAAAGTAAAGATATAAATCTTAGCCAGCATAGACATTTCACACTTATGCCTACTATAGCTACCATGTTCAATAGCAGGTTAACGCCACATTTCATGGCAGGTTCTACAACTAAAACCGTACAAGTCTCGTATTGTTTCTTTGGATTTCCAACAAATGGTCAGGCCAAGGAACTTCCCATTTCCACATGGAAACGCCTCTGGAATGACGTTCCGAGAACCAAACCGGATCTCTGCCAACACAAGGCCGGGTTACCCCTAACTGGATAACTACTGACACGAATATGTCATCCCCCGATCGTAACCGATCTATCCGAGGATCCTCGATTTCCAACAACCACAAAATTTGCAGCAACAACATAGGTTAAGTATCTGGGCTC
The DNA here is from genome assembly GCA_030765085.1 of Allium cepa. Taxonomy (NCBI): domain Eukaryota; kingdom Viridiplantae; phylum Streptophyta; class Magnoliopsida; order Asparagales; family Amaryllidaceae; genus Allium; species Allium cepa. Next base: position 598,913,347 of record CM060945.1, on the reverse strand, counting down.
CATACCATGATACCACCTCTATCCAGAAGGAATGACATACACTAAAGGGGCGCTACCCCTTAATAACCTTGCTGCATCCTTCCTGTTTTGACCATTTCCGAGGTGTGAGGTCCGACGAAGTCTCGTCCACAAAGCCACGCTTTATACAAAAGCTGTGCTTCGGGTCAACAAATGATCATAGAAATGATCACCAAGATAAATGATCAAACAAATGATCATATCATAAATGATCAAACAATGATCATTTCACAGCAACACTCAGCATGCTACACTACCAAATTGGGAGTATATCACTAGTAACCTTCAACTATATAACCTCTGAGCTCGTACGTCTCAGAGAAGGGTGTTAAGCAAGAGAATAAATTCTCCGCCACCAACAGAAATATATTTGAAAGAAATCAGCTTTATATCTCAATTTGTAATGTCAGACATACAATCCATACAATTCTGTTCCGGGCTCGAACAGAACCGAAGGCACTTACAAATAAGTCCTTGCAATCCGGATATTCACTAATCACGACCGGACTTCCCGTCACTAAGGGTGATAAAACCTATGTATCGGAGATCAGCCGATGCAGAGTAACTCGATGGTAATCCATCCGTTTTCACAAATATCCGGTCTTCAACACCGGTCATCAAATGCAATCCATTACGACGTATTACATATTCGGAATGGGTTATATGACCCCAAGGTCCTTTCCTGGCTAACCCGAATAGTGAGCGCTTATTCAAAAATAAGTGTAGCATTCAAATTCAAGCGATCACAACAAATACCTATTTAAAGGTAAATATTGATAGTCGGATTATTTAACTATCAATAGGCATGCTCAACATCACCAAATTCCAAATAATTTCCCAAATTATTTACTTTCCAAAATATCTTTACTAGATATATCTTTCCACACTTCAAAAATAAATCAATGTTTATTTTTAATCAAATTCCCCTTTCCATTTATAAATTCCATAGTGAATTTACATTCCAAAATATTTATGAATATACGATTTCAATTATTCATTTTCAATTTATCTTCAAAAGGATAAATTCTCAAAACGTTTCATTTCACATTGGAAAAACATTTCCATACTTATTTATTAATAAGTAATTCACAAATCCATTTATTTTCAATACTTAGAAAATATTCAATATACTTAAATCGAAATTAAGTATATATTTCATTCTTTAAGGAAAACATTCACTTAACACATTTATTTGGGTCAAAACGAATGTTGCGTAAAACACCGTTACGACGACCCAAAATCACTAGTATAGGGATTCAAAATTAAAATAGATATATAAATCCCGATACTGTACAAAATATTTCCTTTCGGAAACCATTTACTATAACAACAGTGTTATAGTCCACCATTTCCTTCTTTCTCGAAAACGTCTATTTCAACAACAATGTTGAAATCTATGGTTTCGATTCATAATACATTTTAAAACATCTTTAAAATAATTAACTTCATTTTATAATATTCATTTTGCCAAACATGACCATTTTATTCAATAATGTATTCGCTGTCCAAAATCGTGAATATATTTCCTTTAATAAACTTCAATATTCAATTTATCAAATTCAATTGATTTCGAATTTATAAACAATGTTTATAAATTCCATTTCTATTTATAAGCTTCGATTTATAAATTTCCTTTATTAACCAATTCCATTTGTATATCTCAATAAATACCAAAAGTCCATATTATAAGTTGATTACTTATAATTCATTTATTTACAAAATCGTTCTTTTAAACTTCACAAATTATAAATCTTATAAATTCTCATTCACTTATGAATTCATTATACTTCATTTTAACACTTATAAAAACTTCGTTTTATAATTCCAATATTTTTAATTTATAAATATCCATTTTATAAATCTTTTATAAAAATTGTTTGTAATAGTCCAAAATTCCAATTTAAATCATTTCATAAATTTATTAACTATTTATTTCAAAAATCACTTTTCACTTTCACTTCATAAAAATCATACTTTTATAACATTAAAATTTTAACGTTTATTTATTTTTAACAATTCAAAATTTAATCAAACGAATACTTTCGAAAATCACTTTAAAATTCCTTTTAAAACCAAAAATCATTATTTTAAAACTTCAGAAATGGATCCGATGATGCAGCAACACCAAATAGTCAATCACGACATCCAAATATCATATATCGATATGATAATCAACAAATATCACAATATCTATAAATAAATCAATACAGTTGAGGAATCCAGTTGGATCCCTCCAACCTTTTTCCCTGCATCAAAAAACATTAGCACAATACCAATTCCGCTCCAGTACGGAATCATCGCGGTATATGGGATTTATAAAATATTATCCGCTTAATAGACGGCGCAATAGGGTCTCATCCGCTATATAATGCGGGAAATCAACTCCAAATACATAAATAATACCAATTTCACTGTACTGTGAAATATTCGCGGCATAAGTTTTTAATAAATAACCTCCGCTTACTAATGGCGCATAATGTCTATTTTAACAATCAATAGATAACCATCATCATGCAAACATACAATTCAACAATTTTAAATCTAACTATTTAAAATATAAATCGAAACCGATTCGATTGAGTGAGAAGTTCTCACCTTGATTTCAATTCCATTCCAGCCTTTTATTTAGAATAAAATTAAATGCGCGTTTAATTTTACCCAAAATTTTCACTAAATCAAAACGACTCCAATCCAATTCCATCGCGTAGTGCTCGTCCATATGATTCCAACGCAAAAAGTTCGTCCAAAACGGACCTCGTACCAAAAAGATATAGCATTTTAAATATTACACGAATTATAAAAAATCAATTTACATTTTTATTCCAACCTTCATCATCATCTAGCCGTACGTTTGTGAGATTGCATCAGGGCCGTTGCTTGCTTCTTCCACGCGCGCATCATCTTCCAGGAACACACACGCAACACAAACCCATTAGCTCGAATTTAGGGTTCCAAGCCACCACCTCCACACTCGACTAAACTGCATCATACCACCCTCATTCGAATCGCCTCAGCCACCTTCACCCTCGCCCCGAGTAGCATCGAGCTCGGTTGCACCTAGCCATGGAAAAAGTGACCGATCGGCCGGCCATTCGAGCCCCGTTGCTCCTCCTTCGATCGACCATAACCCATCATATCCGTATGGATCGGAAGATCTTCCTATGCTCTAAAATATTGTAGTTGGATGATTTCAATAATTGATGACGGATTTTGAAAAACTAAGGGAAGAAGGATTGCAATTTCTGGCCGTTCATTGATAACTGGCGGCTAGGGTTTTAAAACCCTAATATTTTTTTTTTGTGAAGAGAATGGGCCTATTTATAGAAGTTTGAACGACACTATTCATTCGGCTTTTCAAAACTCCGATTTACGCACGGTGACTGGCGTTTCTAGGGTTTATCCTGTGTTCCGGACACAATGGAACAGGTTTTGAATGCTAATTCGATCGTATGTGTGAGATATGGCAATAAACGTTCGATTTAAAATTAAATCGGTTAATCAAATTTCTAGGCGTTTTGGCTCGCCCCGGACAAACGGTAAATCCGATTGACATGAAATTTGAAACCATACAATAATATCACATTTTGGATCCGATGAAACATGTTTTGTCGAAATCCGAGACTGTTTGAAAAATGGCTATTTTAACTCGCCAATTTAAATATTAAAACAATTTCAATGCGTTTCGAGCTGCCACGATCAAACGACAACTCCGATTGCTACGAAAATTGATATCCGATAATAACAAACAATTACGGATCCAATGGAACTGGTTTGGTCGAATTCTGAGACTGTTCGAAAATGGACTAATTTCACTAGTTGATTAAATATTAAAATATTCAATTTTCACAAATTTACTTTTAATTCGATTTTAAAAGTTCTAAAATATCTTTCTAACTCCAATATGATAAAATAAAATTTTACAAATCATTTTCAATCATATTTAACTCAATTTTCAATTATTTCTGTATTTTCACATATTAAATTATCGATTTAATTTATCCAATTAAATTCAATTATTCGAAATAAAAATTTATTCGACTCATAAATTTCACTTATTAATATTAAAATTCAATTAAATATTCAAATTTTAAATAATAGAAATTCTGGGTCGTTACAATTGGTATATTACCCCGGGTTTATATAAGTTGATTGCTTTGGTATTCCATGTTAGTTGGGTTTACTCACGCTGGTTTCCAGCCTGACCCGGGTGTTACTTGGTGTAATGCTCGGGTCAGACCGAGTATTACAGATTTTCAGGTAGGACGCTCTGGAGCTCAGGAGGCGAGCTTGATGGCATGAACGCGTAGAATGCTTCCGTTGTAATTATATTATTGTAATTCTATGATAAATTGATTGTATGACCTATATTTGAATATATGTGAAACTCTGATGCATATTACATGTAATCGACTGATATAGTATTCTTTTGTAAATGTTATTATTTATTATTATATTTTATCCGCTGCGTATGTGAGTTGTTGATGTTTCTGTTCTTCTTCTACCTCTTTCTTCTTTTTCATAACTATTTGGAATTTTCGGGTTAGAAAATTTTGGGTCGTTACATTTAGTATCAGAGATGAAAGGTTAAGCGAGAACCTTGGCTCTAGTGGGGATTACTCATTAAATAGAGTCTGGAATACTCTAGAATGAGTTATATATATATATATATATATATATATATATATATATATATGAGCGCGTACTTGTTATTTTCTGATATAAAGATTTTAAATGATTTTATATAACATATATATTTTTGATATCTAAAGCAAGATTTCTTTGTAATTAATATTAAGGTGATTGGTTGTTAAATTATTAGAATTAAATTAAGAAGTAATATAATACATCCGAACTAAAATTAAACAAAGATTAGTTTGAAATGGATTCAAACTGAAATTGAAGTCTTGAATTTATATAAATAAGAATAATATAAAAAGGAAATGGGTCTTGTTACAAACAATGGTTTGTTTGAAAATTTGATTTGAATTTAAAACCAAGGGTGGTTTAAATTTGTAAAACATGGCTGGGAGGGCCAAGAAATAAATATGTATATATGTATGAATATACATGATATCAAAGATAATTTGAAATAAACTCTAAGAGGTCGAGTTTTGATTTTTTTCTTTCCTGAAGTGTGATATAAAAACCCAAAAGTGATATAAGTTTTGAACTTATAAGAGGGAAAGAATTTTGAAGTGGGAATTCAAATTAAATGAGGTTGACTGGATTATGTAAATTGGAATTTAACTTGGAAAGTTAAATGGTTTATTTGAATTGGGAATTTGTGTGATCTCAAAAACGGGTTTGAGATTTAAAATTTTAAAATAGATGGGCATTTTAAAATTAATTGGATAATATCATCCTATTGTTAATAAAAATATTTAAATTGAGAAAGATATTGTATTAATAAAATAAATTTGAATAATTGAATTGTAAAATAAACTTGTTTAAGAACTGGCTTCAAGTTGGAAGATAAAATGGAGTAATAAATTAAATTCTTAAAAATAAAATAGCATTGAAATCTTATTTGAACCTTGAAATACATAAGTAAAGATAATATAAAATGGAATTTTGAGAATTTGGCTCAAAATTAAATTGTTTAAAAACTTTAAATAAAGGTTGATTTGGTTAAAGAATTAAACCAACCTTTGAAAATTTAATTCGAATTGATATAATTCGAGGTAGCTTAAATTCAAGATTAAAATTGAATTAGTTCAAAAATTAATTTGGTCTGAATTAATTGAATTGGTGATTGAAGATGTATAAGTTTAAGAATTTAAATGGGAAATTGAATTGAATTATATTTAAATGATTTGATTTTGAAATGGATTCAATCGATAATAATTCACATTGATTAGAATAATTTGAAAAAATTATAATATAATTTGAACATGATTGAAATTAAATGGATTTGATTTAAGTTGGGAAAGGAATCAGGGTTGATTCAACTTGAATTGGGATTAAATGAATTTAATAGAAATTGAAGTTATTCAAGCTGGAATTAAGTCAATTTAAATGTAGATTTAAATTGAATTGTTGGGGAAGTGAACAGTTTGACTCTTGGCTATTTTCAATATAAATTGTTTTTAATATAAACCTATTTTCCTAGCTATTATATATATACAACCTTTCTTTCTTAAAGCTAAATTATTTTTTATTTGTTTTACAATTATTTTTGGAGTTATTTAACAATTTTTCAACTGTTTTCTAAACTAATTACTATTTTTCAACTATTTCACAAACTAATTTCTATTTTACAACTATTTCGCAATTATTTAAAATTCCTGAAACTATTTAACTATTTTCCAACTATTTTACAATTAGTTAACGGTTATATAGCTATTTTGCAAACTACTAATTATTTTTCAACTACTTATTTATTCAAAAAAAAATTCCAGTTAATTTCTAAATATACAATGGTCGGAGTTCAAACTGTTATTGATTTAAATATCCAACTAAGATTAGAATTGATGTGATAATCCAAATGGGGATTAAGGCAATTGTAAATAAGTGACGGGGAATTTAAGGAAATGTGAATAGAAAGGAAATTGATTTGGCCGATAATAGATGGAAATAAATACGTAGGATGTATGCATACTATTCTATTCGCATAGTGATTTGATCCAGATTCGAGCACAGAATTTCGAGATAATTTATCGATCCGAGTTGGGATTTCTTTTCACTCGATTTTCGACGGTGAGCTTGGATATGGATTGTTGATTGGCTCGGGATATTCTCTATCATAGTTATGTCTACGCAAGGAGAATGACGGTTTCTAATCAAGAAATCAGAACTGAGTCCGCATTAGGAAGTCGGGTGGACGATACTAGTTCGGAAGTGAAATTGTGTGATCGAGTGAGCGATCAGGTTGGTATAGCGTACAGATGATATGTGTACATCATACGGATTTGAATGAAATTGACATTGGGGAGAGAAGTCAAATTTGAATATTTGATTTTGAATAAATGAAGCTATATATCTCTGTTATATGAGATAAAACTTCCCTTGATAAATCTATAGCCAGAAGAAAAGGATTTTTGAAGGTGTTTTGAAGTATAAAAAGAGTTGTATAAAAGTTTGAAAAGATCCAAAGTTTTAAAATTTTATATATCTGAATATATATATATATATATATATATATATATATAAAGGATCTTATGAGGAATTTGGAAAAAGGTTTTGGGAACCTTTGGGATTGGAAAGGGCTTTTGATTTTGGATAAAATCAATATATGAATTTGGAAAGCCTGGTTTGAGAATTATCGATTTTGGGATAATCGATTTTGTGTAAAGGAGCTTTGTATGAAATCATACTGGGTGTATGATTTGAAGATACTATATGAGTATAGTATAAAATATTTTGATGATGTCTCTGGGGAAAAAGGCGCTCCCTTAAAATGAACTTCTCTGGAGTGCCACCGGGTGCTGCTGCCTTGAGCCCCAATGGGGGTTCTAAAGTTGATCCTGTGAGGAGTCCGGACAAAACTAGTTCCTGAGGATTATGAGTAACGTATACTATAGCGGAAGTCGTGTGTGCTGCGGAGAGCCAACAGTCTTCGTTTGATTTTATATCGGTAGACTGCGACCTATGGTATAACATAGCGAAAGTCGTGTGTGCCGCTGAGAGCCAACAGTCTGCATTTGATTTTATATCGGCAGACTACGACCTATGTAGGAGTGGAGAGGTTTCATTTCGACAGCGAAATCAGAGGCCGCGGAGAGCCTGCAGTTACATGGACTTTTGCTGTGACGGCAACGTAACCCTGGATGTAACTGTGATCTGTTGTGTGGGATCCATGGAGTAATTGAGAGGTCGCGGAGAACCTGTAGTTGCATGGACTTTTGATGCGACGGCAACGTAACCCTGGGATGTAACCGTGACCATGGATGGGGGTGATGATTTCCAAAGCATTCTCACCAAGGATATTTCCTCTATATCAAAATGCTTTCAATAATTTCAATAAAATTATTTTCCAAGTATTTTCACTGGGTGTTGAAAACGGGTTTACCAAGTACTTATAGATTTTCAGTCCTACGCCTGATCAACGTATGACTGAATTTCTATGAGAACAAGGATGGACTGGTTGAGACATCGAGTTATAAGAAGTATTTTTATAAAGAACTATGTTACTAAGTATGGTGTGAATTTAAAAGCATTTTTGAAATTTTTAAATAAAGATGTTGGAATTTTGGGAAAGTAAAAGGGAATCCAAACTGGAATTCTAATGAAGTGAATTAGTAATTGAATCGAACATTGATTTAGAAGTTGAAAATAAGCTAATTGGTTAAATAATTGTTTGATTGAGTATGTTAATAAAATTTAACTTGGTAAATGAATGGTTTGTAAATTAATAATGGAGTTTGGAAATGTATTAGAATTGTAGATGGAATTTGACATAGATTTGATAATGAATTGAATAAGAGGAGATGTTGTAAAATAAAAAAATAAAAAAATGTGTGATGCTTTGAATTACAAATAAATTCAAGGGTGATTTTCACTAAATATTTGCAAGTAAACTGCATATAAGAGAAGCGATATTATATGAAATAGAAAGGATTATAATAAAAATTGTTTGAATTGCAAACGAAACCCAGATGAATAGAAATAAATTGAGAATGGCTTTGTATTAATACAATAAATTCGATAACGAATTAAGTAAGTAAATTAAAATTTTAAAATGGGTTAATTGATTGGAATGGGATTATCTCTTCTGGATTATCAGACCGAACTTATCAGACTAAACTTAAGTTCGGTGACATATTAATTTGAAGTGTAAATGAGTTAAGAATGTGCTTGGATATTATTTTGAGAAATTGAGAAGGTAAATTTAAAATTAAAATTTAAAATTGGTGGGCTAACTGAATTTAATGGAAGTTGATTAAATGAGGATCAAATGGATGTCAACTTAAGTTGATGTTGGAATAAATGAAAGTAAATTAACTTAAGTTTAAAATTTATGGAATCCTAGCTTCGAATAAGAATGAAAGCTCACTAAATAAAACTTGGCTGGAATTAATTTGGAAATGGCTAGAAGTTTACAAGAATGGAATGTGTCAAGCTGAATAAACAGTTAGAGAATAAATTAGAAATGAAATGGAAATTAAATAAGTTGGTTCTGAATCATTTGATGAGAATATGAGCTTGTTTGGATTAAAAATCAATGGAATGTAAGAAATTGAGTTCCAAACCATTAAAATTGAATAAAATGGATTATGAATTGGTTGAAAGCAACTGAATTAGATTTGAAAACATATAAATTGCTTGTGGAAGTTATTTTGAATGCATTTCTTTTAGAATTAAAGTGTTATAGTTGTTTGAGTAAGAGAAATGTTATAAACTTCATATATATAGTGCTTATATGTTTAAATTGAGTAAGTACAGGTACCTGAAGGGCCGTTTGGCTGGAGTTGGATTGCACTAATTGCTAAAATAAATAAGCTGCATGATTAAAATGCCAAATAAGGTACACCTACGCTATAAAAATAGGAAATATGAATTGTTTTTGCTTTTTCTGACCGTGTGGGTCGATGTATACATATTTATATCTCTTGTCAAATTGCAAAAGCTCCTCCATACAAAGGAGACTCTGCCAAAATTTTCTGAAAATTTTGGGAGTTAGAAAATTTTTGAGAAAAATTTGTTAATGACCAAAACAATTTCATATTGGGAACTTAGAGTAAATTAGTAGAACCAATATGAATTAGTTATAAATGAACGATAAAATTTAATACTGAAATAAAGACAAATTGAATTCATATGGGAATGGGAAAAACTAATTTGAATAGAAGCAAATGTGAAAGCTTCTGTGAGAAAAATGTATAAATTGGAAAGTTATGATTGGATATTATTGCTAAGTGAGATATGCAGGTATTATAGAGGGAAAAGAAAATTGGATGTGATTCCAAAAGATAAATTTGAACTGCCCAACAAAACGGTATGTATTTAAATTTCTGAATGAAATTGGATTAGGTTTTTGATGTAGCCACTTGGCTTTGTTTTCTTTTTGGAATTTGGAAGCCCGTAGAGGCCTTTTGTAGTTGTACCGAGCTAGCCGCGCAAAGGAGACGCTGGCAAATTTTTTTGGGAATCTAGAGAGTTAGAAAAAATTTGAGAAATTGTTGATAATTCAAAATTTGGTTTTAGATTGAAATTTAGATGATTGAGCGATGAGGTGTTGTTTGATACTATATAGGGTTTTGGGAAGTTGATTAAAGTGATAGTGGGTCTTTAATAAAGGATAGTTGGTAAGACTGTTGAATTGTGAGTTTTGGAAAAAGTAAACGGGTATTGATCCATTTCTCCTAACTAGTAATTTCGGGGACGAAATTCTTTTAAGAGGGGAGGAATGTGACGACCCGGAATTTCTAACCATTTAAATTTGAATAGTTAATTGATTTTAAAATATTAAAAGTTAATATTTAGTTTGAATTCCTGATATCAATGGTTACTTGATAATTAAATCATTGAATTTATAGTTTAAATATTGGATTTAATAATTGAAATTCGGTAAATTGTTGAATCAGAAATTTATAAGCCTTTTTTAAATAATTTGAAGGCTTATAAAATTTATAATGATGATACTGAAGATAATAGAATTGTTGAAATTGAAATTAAAGGTGATTTGTTCAATTTTAATAAAATATACCGTTTAAATTGAATTTAAAAATAGCCTTCCGAGGCACAGCCTCGTAATTCAACGAAACCAGTTCCATTGGATCCGTGATAGTTAGTTATGATCGGATTTCATTTTTTGGAGCAATCAGGGTTGTCGTTTGACACTGGCAGCTCGAAACGCTTAGATTTATTTGGATCGATTTAATTTAATATCGATCGTTTAATTCGTAACTAACACATACGTTCAAATTGGCCCCCGAAACACGTTCCATTGTGTTCGGAATGCGGGTAAAACTTTAAGAATGCCGGTTGGCATGGTTGATTCGGGGTTTGGGGTTTCGCGTTTTGGGAAACGAGATATTTTAATATTTAATTATTTAATGTTCGCGTATGCTAGAAGCTTCCCTATTTTTTTTACCGTGTTCCCATCCCCTCTCTTACTTTTATCAGTTATTCGAACGAGAAGAAAAAAAATGCTGTTAAATGAAAATCACGTCCCTCTTTCATTCGAAATTTAAATTATTCAACCTAAATTCCATCGTAATCAAGGGGCCGAAGCTGCTGGAGCTCGTGAGCAAGGCCGCGACCGATTTCGCGTGGAGGAAGGGATCGCAGGGCGAGCGCTTTCGCGTGAGCACGTGGATGATGGCGTCGTAGTAAATTCTGGAGCAGGGAAGTTAGTGAGGGGAGGGGGTCGCGACCAGATGCTGTAGGGTATGATTGATTTTGGGGTGAGGGGTCGAGCTAGGGTCTTCGAACTGGTGGCTCAGTGTTTTGTGGTGAGTTATTCATTTTATTTCTTTTTCCTTTCAGAGTTTGAAAGTTGAAAAATCTGGGTTCATCTGAGTAGCTTAGTTCATCATAGATTTAAAGTCGAAGGCATTGTGTTTTAAACTTAAATTTATTAAAAGAAACAGTACAAGTATAGACAGGGGAAGATAACTCGAAGTAGGGTCGAGTTATCATCGGGTCTAACCCGAAGCCAGGGAACCAAATTTACAATCTGTTTAATTAATTCTGTGGGGGAATGGTTTAATCATTGATAAATTTTTTAAATCAAAGGTCTTCCAAACTTAAATTAAGAACAGTTTGTTTGTAAATTAAGTAGGTTGAGTACTTAAAGGATATTTATAACTTAATTATTTTATAAACATCGGCAAAGTTTATTTAAGGGTAAATGTTTAGTAATGTGATGCAGAATTCAACAAAAAAAGATGATTACTTTAAGTATGATTAAGATTTGACAATTATGAAATAAGTTAAGAAATTGATTTGTGATTAGTGATCGATTAATTTGCAATTAGAGATTTACAAATAGGTAATTAAGTATTATAAATTAACGATGAAAGTTATTAATTAATAATTATGGAGTAGTGAATTAATAATTACTTGGGAAAAATAGATAAATTAATAGTTTCTGGATGTAATTAATTGAATGATAATTTGAAAAAAATAAATAAATAAATATAATAATAATTTGGATACACTTACTTTGTGGAATTAATCAAGAGATTAATAATGGTAATAGGTTGAGGTAAATTAAAGGGATTAATTAATGTGGTTTAATAAGTGATTAATTATTGAATAAATTAATTAGATTAGGATAAATTGAAATATGAATGAGAAGTCATTAAATTATATAATTAATGGCGAAATTAAAAATTGATTAACTAAGATTAATTAATCAATGCTTAGAACTTTATGAGGAATTTGTTATACAAGTAATTAAAGATTTATGTAATCAATATAGCTAATTAATTTGTGAAGTGGTTAAGGGTTAATTACCGTTTGGGTTAAGAATAATTAGTTGGTGAAATTAATTAAAGATTATTACTTGAATATAATTGAAGGATAATTAATCCTAGGTGATTAATTCAGATGAATAATGAAGGGATGATTGGTTAATTAATTTGAAAATTAATTAATGTTGAATGAAGGAATTTAAGAGATTAAGATTAGTAATTCAATCAGGTCTAATTAAACTAAATTTGTTTGTGATTATGTTTTGCTTATGAATGATTGGATGGCATTTGATGCTTTAAATGAGTTGATTTCTTTGATATGAAATGTTGTGTATTTCATGGAAATAACTTGGGTTAGAATGACAAATAAGAGTCGAAGAGACCGGGGTCGGGTATTGGGAAATACCCGAAACCACTTCGAATTTTTAATAAATTGATTTGTGAAATCAAAGGGCTGGGATGAACGATTTAAGTAAATTGGATTATTTTATCTGAATTTTATACTTATAAATTAATGTGTGGAATAAGTGCTGTCTATTTCAAATTGCGAATTGTTGAATTGATATATTACCCCGGGTTTATATAAGTCGATTGCTTTGGTATTCCATGTTAGTTGGGTTTACTCACGCCGGTTTCCAGCCTGACCCGGGTGTTACTTTGGTGTAATGCTCGGGTCAGACCGAGTATTACAGATTTCAGGTAGGACGCTCTGGAGCTCAGGAGGCAAGCTTGATGGCATGAACGCGTAGAATGCTTCCGTTGTAATTATATTATTACAATTCTATGATGAATTGATTGTATGAACTATATTTGAATATATGTGAAACTCTGATGTATATTGAATGTAATCGGCTGATATAGTATTCTTTTGTAATTGTTATTATTTATTATTATATTTTATCCGCTGCGTATGTGAGTTGTTGATGTTCCTGTTCTTCTTCTTCTACCGCTTTCTTCTTTTTCATAACTATCTGGAATTTTCGGGTTAGAAAATTTCGGGTCGTTACAATTTCAATGCTTTTACTTCTTTAAAACCCTTTCAAATATTTTTAAATTTCAAATCTCACCAGATTTCAGATCTAATTCAAAAATATTTTCCAAATAGTATTACTATTATTTCTCCAGAACTCTTGAAAACCATTTTTAAATTCAAAAGTATATAAATTTTCCAAATTTTCAAATTCCAAACCCTTTCAATTCATATTTATACATTACTCTTAAATTTTCATCACAAATTATTTTCAAATATTTCTTTGGAATTCTATTTCAAATTATAAATCACATTTACAAATCCCATTTGTTTATGAATTTATTTCTTAGCTTTTGGTTATGATTTCAATATCTTGTTAAATTTTGCACAACAATAAAAATAATTTAATATTATCATTCCTAACAACCAAGCATCCATATATAACTATAATAATTTACGAAAAATTATTTCCTTTATATGCAAAAATAATTTGGGTAAAATTATTTCATTTACCCTATTTAAAATAATACCGTGTTGGTTTATCTTGTTTAAGAGTTTAGAAACCCCTATCGATGACATGGCATCCCACACATCACCAAAATCCATGAACACTTAACCGATAAATCAACACAATATAAAACAATTTCTATATTCACTATCAAATATGCGCTCATATTATTAATACACTCAAGCTCATTTTAGAGTACAACGAACTTTATTTAATGAGTAATCCCCACCAGTGCTACGGTTCTCGCTTAACCTTCAGCTCTGATACCACTGTAACTTCCCTCAAACCAGAACCCCTTGAGTCGACACTATTCTCCTTTACTCAACTCAAGATGAACGGAAATACAAACCATTTGGATTAAAGAAGAAAGAGGTAGAAGAAGAAAATAGAATAAACATCAGAATCTAAACATCGCAGCGGAATAAAATATAATAGATAATAACTAATCTTTACACAAAAGCAAATATGATTATACATTACATCATCAGAGTACACATACACTCAACTGGACAGTAATCATAACCTATCCTCGCAAAACTGAATACATTGCTAATCAACATAGCGAAATATTTAAAACAAGTACGGAAGTACGTATCGCCATCCAGCTCGTCTCCTGAGCTCCACATCATCCTTTCCTGCATCCTATAATACTCGGTCTGACCCGAGCATTATAGTGCAATAACATTCGAGTAAGTCTGGAATACCAGCATGAGAAAATCATACTCAATTTGATTATTTAATTTTCAAAATCCTTTGAAAACAAAAGCATCTCATATGACAACGCCACAAATAAACATGTCGGGTTTTTACCTTACGATAGCCAAAACACATTTTATCCAAATCCTCTGATATTATAATAGTGTCTATATACAAATACTTATTAAAATAGCCGAAATTGTTACATGATTAAATTCGACCTACTAGCCACAAAGTGGGTTCTACAAACAAAAATCGTAAAGGCACGTAGGGAGAATGGATTTCCAACTAATGACTAGGCACTAGGGTACCACCTGTCACAGTACGTGGCCTAGATCACCGTACCAGAATTACTCCCAATCCCCTGCAATACAAGACCGGGACTACCTCTTAATGGATAATCCCGAGTAAGATCACCATACGGTTGGGATCAGCAACCGCACAACTAAGCCGAATAAAAAAGGACATCTAGACAGGGATGACCTCACCCTAATGGGTGCTACCCACTTAGCGTTGCTGCATAACCCCTGATTCGGTCATTCTCGGTTGATGAAGCTCAAGACTAAGCGTTACTTTTTAGAACATATCACTTAGAATGCTCACCATCCACCTGGCGATTTTTTAATAGCATTCATCCATACAAGTCCGTCTCGGGTTCGAACGGAACTGAAGGCGCTACTCCTACTACATCCATTTTGGAATCATCCTCAGGATTAGTAGCGACTGGCCCTTGCACTTCGCTGCTCCATCTTCGATTCCAACTCTTGTTTTCCCCACGAAAACATACAAACCGAATCGAAGTGGTTTTCAGGAAATAAATCCCGATCCCGGTCTCTTCGAAACGACCAGCGTATTGTCCAATACTGATATTCGGTTATTTAACTATCAATTAACATTCACAAACAAACATCAACATAAATAATTTCACCAAATTATTTATCACTCTCAAAATATCTTCACAACATATATTTCCACTTTTCAAACCTTTTGACAACAGTTTTCAAATCATCTTCCTCTCACGGAATACATTTCCCAATTATTTTCTATTTCCACTGAAATCACCAAGTACAAACACTTTAGATTTTAATATAATTTAAATCACTATATTATAAAATATACTTTAATATTTAAATTTTTAAAAAAACTACTTTAGTAGTTTATTAAAAATATATACTTTAAGAATACTTAAAATAATGCTACTTTATAAAGTATAAACTAAATTTTCCTCTTTTAAAACATAATACCAAGTCACCTTTAAATAATTAATACTATAATAAATGTGAAAAAAGTCTTACTTTAAAATTTAAACATTTAGAAATAATAATTTTTCTAAACATGCTTTTTAAACAACTTAAAACTTTTAACTTATACTTAAAATTTGTTTTGAAACGTACTTGGCTGTGTAGAGAAACACGCTTCTCTTCACATCTTTTAAAAATAAATCACTATTTATTTTTAAACAAATTTACCCATTCCTTTAATAAATTCCCACCGTGAATTTATCCTTCCAAATATCCGCTGATATATTACTTCACTTTTATAAACCCAGTTATAAATTGCATAGTCACATTCTCCTTTAAATTTCCAATTTCAAACACTTAAATCAATTTCCAAATTGATTTTCAATTTACTCCATTTGAAAAAATTACTTTACTTACTCATTTATTTCAAACCCATTGACTTCAGATTTTTATTCCTTAATTATGATTTAAATCTTATAACTGAAAAATACCAATTTCAGATTTCCAAAATTCTTCCTTTATCCTTTCAAATAAATTTAAACCTTGAATTTAAAGTAAATTATTTATTACTTTAAAATAATATCACTTAAGTTTTAAAATTCATTGTTTCTCTGTTAATTCAAAATCCCTTTTCCCATACTTGGTATTTATTTATTAGAATTTAATATTACTTTTATCTTAAATTTATTCAAATTCTCTATAATTATTTTACTTACAAGTTCTCTTATTTTATTTTCTTTTCAAAAATCCTATTTATATATTTTTGGTAACTCATTATACCTAAATATATTCAATCAACTCATAGCATCCAATATTCCAATTATCAATATAATTCATCATAGGATATCAAATAATCATATCATAGAATATTTTAACAAATCTAAATATTTTAAGGAATCCAGTAGGATCCCTCCAACCTGTTTCCCTGCTTCCATAGATGTTAGCATAATACCAATTCCACTTCGAGGTGGAATATCGTGGTATATGGGATTAATATAACATCATCCGCTATTATGCAGCGCATAGGGTCTCATCCGCTGTATAATGCGGGAAATCAATCACTCCAATACATACTATATACTACTATACATAATATGGCACATCAAGTCAATCCAATCATTCAACCAATTATTTAAATTTAACCATTTAAATTTAAATAAAACCCAGATGAGTGAGATTTACTCACCTTTGATTTTGCAATCCAATCCAATCTCGACTTGTTTCCTTTCAGATTTTAACCTTGCATAAATAGTTATACGATCTATTAATATTCTAATTTATCGAACAATTAATTACCATTAAATAAATAAATCAACTAATAATTTGGTTAAACCAATTTTTTCCTTTACAATTTCTTTTAGTAACTAAATAATTTAAATAAGTTTGTTAATCGTCTAATTCACTAGTATACATTATTAAATAAACTTGTACATTTCATTTCTAAACTACATATATATATATTTTTTAATTCTCTAGTAAACCTCAAAAATAAGCATTTACATTACTGTTACCACTTTATTTTTATTTATTTATTCAAAAAACAAGCATTTACTCAAAAACAAGCATTTTCCAGTAAACCTCAAAAACAAGCATATATATATATTTTTTAATTTTCCAGTAAACCTCAAAAACAAGCATTTCTAAACTACATATATATATTTCTAAACTTTATTTTTATTCATTTCTAATCCCTGTCCTCGTGAATCTGAGAAAAATCACCGCCGCTCCTTGCCTTTGTTCTCCTCCAGCCTCAATCGAATGCGATAAAAAGTCGCGACTCGCCGTCAAAATCCTCAGACCGAAACGCAAGATTACCCATATCACCAACCCTAAAGCTACATCGTGCTCCGCTCCTATAGACAAGTCATAACTCAACGCTGCATACCCTAACTTCGGCGCATCAAAAGGTCGCCAAATCGCCTTTCTCCAAACAATAAATCGAACTGAGATGAATTGGAATCGAGGAACTTGACCCCCCTCTTGATTAGCTAATAAGTCGATTTGAACAAGTCGCGTTTTGAGTTCACTGCCATCATTCGACTGCATGCATCACATTACTTTCATGAATTTGAGATGGATAAAGGAAGCAGCCATTTTTTGTTTGAACGAGTTTTTTAAAGTCGAATGAATTCGAGTTTGGACGAAGAGATTTTTTTGTTTGTGTTCGATTTCGGTATGAAGACTAGAGAGGGAGGCGAAGTTGTAATATAAATTGGGGATAGCTTCTTGAGTACGATTGTCCATTTATAAAAATATATTTGACTAGTTGACTTTCAATTTTTATTATATTATAAAACTTGCAAAATGTCTCGTTATACATATCTTGAAATTTTGAACCCCAATAGAGGCATGCTGCTAGGCATTTATAATGTTATACCCCTATTTCGAACGCAATGGAAAAGGTTTCGAGACCTAATTCGATCGTGTGGAGAAGATAGCTTTTCGGATTGGCTATTAAAATTCAATTAATTATTTTCCAGGCGTTTATATCTCGTAGGCTCACACAACAACTCCGATCACCATAAAAATTGAAATTCGATAATAATACAATATTACGGATCCAATGGGACTGGTTTCGTCGAATTCTGAGACTATGCCTCGGAATGCTATTTTTTAAAATATCAATTTGAACGATATAATTTCAAAACTAAACTAATCACTATTAAATTCAATTTTAAAACTTCTATTACCCTCAACACTATAAATATAAATTTTACGAGCCTTCAAATTATTTTTAGCAGGCTTAAAACTCTAGATTCAACATTTTACCCAACTCCAAATTATTTAATTTAATAATTAAATTACCCAATAAATGATGATATTTGAATTCAAGTTAAAAATTAAGTTTTAAATATTTAAAATCAATTAAATATTCCAATTTTAAATGCTCAAAAATTCCGGGTCGTCACAAAAAGTTTATCGAGTCCCTCTATAAAGTGTGGTTGTGCATAGAAATCAATTGGGTGATCTTGTGTCCTCGTAAATCAAGAGAGTTTGCCCCGGACTCGAGAGACAGGAGGGTACCTCAAGGCCTTTAGAAATTGAGGATTGTAATATCAACATTGGTATAATAAAAATCTATATGAGGTGTTTGCCTTGGTACAAGACTAGATGTAGGGTAACTCCGAACCAGTATAAAATCCGGTATATCCTTTCCTATTACAGCTTTTTATTTACTTTCTGCATCTGTGTTTGGCTCTGTGATTGTTCTGCGACTAAGTTCTACATTTATTTATATCATAATTTTTAAATTTGTCCATATAAGTCTTAGAATCCATTAAATACTATTCACCCCCTCTAGTGTTAAGTTAGCCTTAAGATCCTTGATACGCACTCCCTTTCAATTCGTTCTCTCAAATTACACCACAGAAAAATCTAAAATCTACTTCTAAAATCTAAAATTTCAATCCTCTATAATCTGGTTTAAGTTTTGGAAGGCTCGGCGATGACGTGGGCAATTCGACGGTGAAAGTCGAATGGGCAAAATAGGCCAGGGTTGTAACGACCTGGTATTTTCAACCATTCGCATACGCACATGTCGGATTTAAATTGCTCCAAATATCAGATTGTTAATTTATATTTGGCAAAAATCAGCATATACGGTAATAAATAAATCACAGAATCACAAACAAAGAATAATATAACAATTAGCAGCGGAATAGATAGATAGTAGTTCATGAAGCAACTATATAAACATCAGAGTTTGAAATAAAATACAACAGAATATCTCAAATACAGTAGTCAAATAACAGAATTTGAATACATCACTGGAATCAAATGAATGACTGAAAGCTTAATTGATAGTTGGATCTCCAAACGAAGCTCCAAACTCCAAAAGCGAGTCTCAAATACTGTATCACTCAGTCTGACCCAAGCGTAAAGCAAAACACAAAACACTCAAGTCAAGATTTACATTCTTATATCAATAAATCCAGCTCAAGTGAAACATCAACTGAAATACAAGTAACTCAAAGGATGTTTGGGATAACCATCTTTTAAGGATCCGTTAAACTATCTATTATGTAGTAATATACGTTATTATAATATGTCTATAGTAAAGTAAAAGTATTAAAATAGCGTTAAGGCGTTACCTTTATCCCTCTAAATACATTTTTATACATTTCCATAGTCTATACAGTACCGTAATTCCTCTATAAACTGGAGGGCTATCAGAGGGCACTCCATAGGTATGGTATAAAACAAACTAATAGATGGCGCGATAGGGCATGTGACACGGCATGCGAGGCAATGCCTGGTTAGATATACCATTTGCACTCCCAGACTGGTGGTAACACATAGCAGCTCCTACCGCCCACCTAGTGACACACTCCCAAATCAAATCAATGTATGCACCCTATCACATCACAAAATCAATAAAATGGTATCGAAAAAATGTGTCCGATAGGAGGAATGACCTCACTGGCCCAGTATAGCTCCTGTTTTAGCCACATCAAGCTGAATCACGGGAGTCAGGGATACGTAAATACCATACAGAATCGTCACCAAAGCATCCTACTTAATTCTGGAATCTCCACCACGTACACAGTTGTCAAAGTGGTTTTCGGTATTGGCAGAGAGTATAACAATATCCGGTCCCGGTCTATTTAACAACCAATCATTATTATACCATGGTGGTCATTTCAAAATAGTTTATACTTTAAAACCAAACTATCATTTTCAATTTCAAAACCATATCAATACAGTATCAATTCCATTTCAAAAATATATCACTTTCTGTATCAATTCCATTTCAAAATATATCACTTTCAAGGTTATAACACTTTCAAAACTAAAAGACTTAAAATCATAACTGTAACGACCCACCGTTCTGAACGCCCCCAGTCGGTAATTAAACCAACTTGAGACGTTCAAAATGACGGATTGTTATTCAGTTTATAGAGTTTAAACAGAATCAGCCACAGAATCACAGAATAATCATAATATTTCACATAAATGAATTTTCTTACATATATCAGAGTTTTTACAATGAATTAAATTTTATACAGCGGAATATACCTTTTACAAGTACAATTTTTTCTTTCGAAAAGCTAAAGTGAAGCAATTTCCCCAACTCTCTCTAACTTCGCAGCCTGAAAATCTTCAAGCTGTAAAATACTCGGTCTGACCCGAGTATTACATTCAAAAGAAAATAATACACAGGTCAGTCTAATTCAAACTCAGTTATTAGTGCATAGAGGTAATAATAACCAAACAACAATTAGACGACAGTCAAATATATATTCACCTATCCGATCCTTTAACAAGTAATCGGATAACGGTAAATATAACACTTAACAGTGTTAAACAATAAAACAGTAGATTCAGATTTTTGACGAAGATAGATGAAGGGATTATTGATGAAGATAATTTAGAAAAAAAAACATCAGAATTGCCTAAACGGCAATTAACTACAAAATCATCAAAATCGATTCAAAGTATATTGAATTGTCAACATAAAACAATTTTCATCAAAAAGAAAACATCATTTAAAACGTTAGATTTGGTAGGGCTGCAGTACACACGCGCGTGCACGACCTCGCCACTTTTAAAATGTTAACTCTGTGCGGCTGCAATTCACGCTTGCGTGCACTGCCTCGCCACTAGTATAAAATGCACAAAAATCAATGCATCAAAGCAAAAGAAATACCAATAAAATCAAGGCGGTGTGGTTGCAGTACACACATACATACATGTGCACTGCCTCGCCAACTCGAGTGCACAAGGTCAAATCAAAATCAGATTCAACACAAGTACAAATGGCCTCGACCAAAATTCAAAATATCACTGCAACAATGAAACTGTACATGTACACAGAAACATAGCAACACTCAAACAGGTATTTAAACATGAACCCCAAACAATATGACACAAGACAAAAGCATCTGGGTTCAAGTAAGGGGCAACAAGAGAAACACACAATGCAAATGAACAGGTTCATATACATCAAGGAAACAATGTCTTGTGCAATCAATATGGAAATAAAACCTTTCAAGTATAATGACATGCAGTGACCAAACAAACCACAAAAGTACCATAGAAGGACTACGACCAGATAGGAAAACAACAATGCAAATAACCAATCTTGAGCAAATGCTCATGGACATAGCAACAGAGCAGTCGACAACGTTAAATTGAGTAATGAATTATATATATAGGTCTACACGTTCCGTAATATGATAGTTTACTTCTTCATGCTATGAAACAAAGTCACACTCACAAATTTTTGTACAAGGTTGCCTATACAAATAAAGAAAGTGTCAGGCTATTGATAAGTATAAGACAAGATTATTATTTCAAAATCAAGGTATCAGGTTATTAATATATATACTAAAAAAAAAACAAGGACAGCTCACTTCCTTTGTGCATTTTAAATCTTCAGGTTATCAATATAAAAGTCAAGCTTTGAACTAGAGCATGAAATTTTCGGAACTTATATATGTTGTTAACATGCAGTGACCAGAAAATGGAAACTTGAGTAAACATTATTGATGTAACTTGAATTTATATGACTGCTAAGTGAAGGCATACACCTGTATCTAGACAGGTAATAATAATCAAATCAGAGATGAGAAGTATCGATAGTCAAAAGCAAACTCTATCACATAAATAAAGGCATGACTGAATTCACCAGCAACAGTCACTATAATTTCTTATCCAAAATGTTTTCACAAAATCATGCCTACAGACTTCTAACCAAACTCAGGACCATATATTCATGCATACACACATAGGATTTACTTAAAAATATACTCACCAACAAACTTATTCCAGAGATAAACATGCAACATAATCATATATCTAAACTTTTAACAGTGATGTTACTCACAGGTTTTACAAAAAAATAAAACAGAGGTAGCAGGTTGGAATACTCACAGTTATAAAGAGGAACAAAAACTTCTTTAGGAATCATCACATAATACTGATTATATAATGAGGGATGAATTTTATAACCGATTGATGAACCAGAAAATATAACAGAGCCTGTTATATAGACATACAGTCATAAATAACAGCAGGGCAGATTAATTTTTTTTTTGTATCCTAGTAAAAATATACTTGTAACATATATTTCATATCAGAAACATATGCCGTTTATCAAATGCACCTGTATAGCAATCATAAGTTTTATAAAGGAAATGATTACTCACACACAAAAAAAAACAATTAAAACAATATCAATGATACAGCCGAACCAAGATCAACGCATCAGTGAGTTCAATAAGTATGCTATTGAATCCATGAAACAACATTGGACTAACAACTGCAGTTTGAACCAAGACAGTGTCATGGCCGAATAATACATGGCAATAAAGAGCATCATCATCAAAATAATGCAACAGTCAAGCAAAAGACTCAACACCAGTTCGAGATAAAAACCAAATCCATGTACCTTTCCAAATAAACAAAGCTACGACCCATCTCATATTAGAGCAAAGCTCAAAGTCATGAAATCAACAGATGATACATGGACAAAATAGTTTAGTGATGCACGACCAAGACAGCTACAATTGTGCAAAGAAATGCAAACAAATGTATAGGGCCGAAGCCAAAAGGAAGTCGAGGAACAATCGAACAAATTCATGTCGACAGCAAAAGTGACAAACATCAAAATCGCAGTAAGAGTTCACATATCAACATCAATTTCCAACATCAACAAAACAAAAAGGCAGAGATAAAACAACATCAAAGCAAAAAAAATTCGAATTGCAGAAGTACGAAATCATCAATTGTTTGAATTAGATGTGAGTTACTAAAAGTACTCACCTTTGTCGAACGAGGAGCACGCGAGCGAAGAGGAGAGTCGAGCAAGCCCTAATTTGGATCGAAGGAAGACGAACGAAAACCCTAATTTTGGAACGAAGAGGGAGACGAGGCCGCCATTATTTCGTTTCGTTTATATTTTTTTCGTATGATTTAAAGAGGGTAGGGTTTCGAATTTAAGAGAGGGGAGACGTGAATTTGGTCGTGGGTTATGGCTGAAACAAAGGCGTGTTTTTAGCTGATGAAGGTAAAGCAATGGTACTCTTTTTATTTATATATTATATTATTATTATTTTTTATATATTTTTTTTCTTATTCTTTTTTTCATTTTAAATCCAATTTGTTTTGTATAATCATTTTCTTTTACTTTGTTTTGTTTAATTTTGTTGTTAAAACTTTAACTAAGTGTATTTATTTATTTATTTTGTATTGATTAAAATTTATTCCTTTTTATTTTAAAGAAAAGAAAAATATTATTTAAAACTAACCATCCATTTATAAATTTACATAAATAATAATTCTTGTATCCAAACTATTTTTCTAAGTTATTAGTTTGAATTTAAAATACAAATTCAATATTCAATTTAACTCCAAAGTCAAATTTAAATTCTATTCAATTTTAAATAAATTAAATTCTAAAACTTAATCGCTAATTCATAGTTATATTGGGAATTCAATTTAAACCATCATTCAAATATTTAAAATTAATTAAATATTTTCATTTTTAAATTGTTCAAAATTCAGGGTTGTTACAATCTTCCCTCCTTAAAAGAATTTCGTCCCGAAATTATAAGTTAGGAAAACGATTGCTAAATTTCACCGATATTTATACCCTACACAATTTTGCCAAGTTCCAAACTCACAAATAAATATAGGATTCATTCCATTTATTTTATTTCACTAGCTTTATTCATTGATTTCTATAATCAAGACACAAAAGTCTTTTACCAAAATTTTCGACTTACAAAACTCAGATTTTTAAACTTGAAATTCTTCATGCTAAATATTTGCATATCATATCTTTTCCAAAGCTGTGTGCTTTCAAGATATTTTAAAAGATCTTCTTCCTTAGTTCATTAGGTTGGAATTATGTAAATCTAATTTCAGACTATTGATTTGCTATTCAAAGTTTGAAAATACTTGCTAACTCGAAGTTTAACAAGTCCATCGTCGTTCTTACAGACATTAGGCATACGCTGGCCAGGCGCAGGACTAAAAATCTCCAAATACTAAATATACTTGCTTCAACTCCCAGTGAAAATACTTTTAAAAATTCTTTTTTTTTAAAATGGATATGGAAAGCACGTTCCCCCATGGATCACAGTTTACCCGGCGGTTACGCTACTATCCCAGTAGAATCGCTTGTAACTGTAGATTTCACATCTCTCTTGAATTTCACCAGGGTTGTTGCCATAGATCGCGGTTCACACGGCGGTTACGCTACTATCCCAGTAGAATCGCTCGTGACCGTAGGCATCTCGCCCCTCAAATTACGCTTTGGCCTCTAGATCGCAGTTTACACGGCAGTTGCGCTACTATCCCAGTAGAATCGCTTGTAAATGTAGGCATCACGCCCCACGAATTACGCCAGCATCAATTCACATAATCCCGACACGATGATCCATCGTGGGGGATTCCAGTCCCAATGGACATTCCACTAATGGAAATTCTACGTAGCTACGATTTCCAATGGACACTCACACCGAGTTCCAATCACCTTCACAAATTATAAATGGAAGGTACATTTCCATATCCTCAGTTTTAGAAAACATATGTCATATACATATAGTACTTCATTTCACATTTCGTACATATCATACCTATGTAAACTTGCATAGGATTTTCATAATAATGACTTTCCAAACTGATGGTTTTCGAATTATTATATTCACATATATAAATTACGAAAACCCAATTCACATTCATAACAAATAGAGGATTTCTAAATTTTCCATCTCGTTTAAAATTTTCCTCTAAATCAATTTGACAATTTAAGGTTATCTCAAACCTAATTCACATTCATAATCCAATTCATTATCGACTTCACATTCGATTTGGATTTCATGTTACATCGTCAATTCTCAACACATACTTGATGTCTACCGATATATAACCTCTAAGCTCGTACTTCTCAGAGAAGGGTGTTAAGCTAAAAGAATAAATTCTCCGCCACCGACAGATATATATTTAATAGAGATCAATTGCTATGTC
Source organism: Allium cepa (assembly GCA_030765085.1). Lineage (NCBI taxonomy): Eukaryota > Viridiplantae > Streptophyta > Magnoliopsida > Asparagales > Amaryllidaceae > Allium > Allium cepa. The sequence goes on along the minus strand of CM060945.1, from coordinate 598,887,586 downwards.
ATCAATTCACAATGCTAGACATACAATCCAAATCGACTATCCAAAATTCAAAGCTCAACTTATATTGTATTTGGTGTCGAAGTTAAACTCAATTTAACTCAAGATTCAATCCTTTTTGAAAAATTTCCGAGTTGAACTAATTGTTCAAATTTCCCAAAAATATCTTTACAAGATATATATAATTTTCCACACTTAACTATTTGAAACAAATTTCAAATATTCATTTTTTTCAATTTATCTTTAAAAGATAAGATTTCAAACCTTTCATTTCACATTGGAAAACATTTCTATACTTATTTATTCATAAGTAATTCACAAGTCTTGTCACAAACGGAAATTTTCGACTTTCGAAAATTCGACATCGATACTCACTTTATCGACTGCCGAGAAATCGAAGGCAAAAAACCCGAAATGTTATGGTTTTTAAGAAAAAGGAATTTAAGAAAAGAAAAGGAAGAAGAAGAGAAGAAGGTAGAAGATGAAAGGAGAGAAAACAGAAGATAGAAAATTTTAAAATAGAAGAAAAAGAGAATAGAGAACATAGAACGGAACAGAAAACAACAGAACAACATCAGAATCTCACAATTCGCAGCGGAACAACATATAATAATAAATGAATAATCTTTAAACAAAGAACTATATCAGTTATTACATTTCATCCATTTCATTTCATTACATCATATCATCAGAGTATACAACATCAAACAAACAGCGGAAAAAGAAATACTATATAACTAGTAATACGTCATGCCATCCAGCTTGCCTCCAGCAACTCCAGAATATCCAGAATATCCTGATAAACCTTACTCTTGACTGCCCGTGTGAAAATTGGTGGGAACCCAGAGTTTAGGAAGGAAAACAATAAACTCCAAGTCAGTCATGTGACTGGTGTGAGAACTCAAAACAGTTTATTTATCTTTAAAATCAAAATAGAGGAATATTTTTAAAGTCAATTCGCAATGCTTTTAAAAATGAGACTACCATAAGACCTCCTGCCACACACACAATGCAAACGCAGACTTGGAGAAGATTTCTTCTTATGATAGTCAAAGATGCTTGATACGCATTTAAAAAGAACATTTGATATTATTACTAGTGCATAGTGTAGAAAATTCATTTCGAAAGTAGAATATAAATCTTAGCCAGCATAGGTACCATTATATTATGCCTACTAATAGCTACCATATTAGATGGTAGGTTCTACAACTAAAACCGTACAAGTCACGTATTGTTTCTTTGGATTTCCAACAAATGGTCAGGCCAAGGAACTTCCCATTGCCACATGAGAATGCCTCTGGAAAGACATCCCCGAGAACCAAACCGGAACTCTGCCAACACAAGGCCGGGTTACCCCTAACTGGGTAACTACTGACACGAGCACGCCATTCCCCGATCGTAAACGACCTTTCTCACGGGATCCCGAGAACCAACAACCACAAAGTAATAAATTCGTAGTAACCACATAGGTTAAATATCTGGGCTCCATACCATGATACCACCTCTATCCAGAAGGAAATGTACATACCCTAAAGGGTGCTACCCCTCATAACCTTGCCGCATCTTTCCTGTTTTGACCATTTCCGGGGTGTGAGGCTCGACGAAGTCACGTCCACAAAAACATACTTTATACAAAAGCCATGCTTTGGGTCAACAAATGATCAACACGATGATCACCAAGATAGACGATCAAATAAACGATCCTATCACAATAATCAACACAATGATCATTTACAGCATCACTCAGCATATCACATTACCAAATTGGGAATATATCGCTGATAACTTCAACTATATAACCTCTGAGCTCGTACGTCTCAGAGAAGGGTGTTAAGCTAAAAGAATAAATTCTTCGCCACCAACAGAAATATATTTGAAAGAAATCGGCTTTATATCTTAACTTGTAATGTCAGACATACAATCCATACAAGTCTGTTCCGGGCTCGAACAAAACCGAAGGCACTTACAAAGAAGTCCTTGCCATCCGGATATTCACAATCCTGATCGGATTCACCATCACATATGGAGAACTCTATACCGTAGCTACTCGGTGCAGAGTAAATCGACAGGTCATCCTATCGCTCTCGCAAATACCGGGTCTTCAACACCGATCTTCAATGCAATTCACAACGACGTATCACATATTCGGAATGGGTTATACGACCCCATGGTCCTTTCCCGGTTAACCCGAATAGTGAGCGCTTATTCAAAAATAAGTGTAGCATTCACATTCAATCAAATCACATCAATTACCCATTCAAAGGGAAATATTGATAGTCGGTTATTGAACTATCAATGAATATGCACACATCACCAGATTCCAAATAATTTTCCAAATTATTTATTTTCCAAAATATCTTTACAAGATATATAATTTCAATATTTCAAAAATAAATCAATGTTTATTTTTAAACAAATTCCACTTTCTTTTATAAATTCCTTAGTGAATTTATAATCCAAAATATCTATGAATATTCGATTTCAATTATTCATTTCAATTTATCTTCAAAAAGATAAATTCTCAAAATATTCACCTTATATTGGAAAACATTTCCATACTTATACATTCATAAGTAATTCACAAATTTTATTTATTTTCAACACTTGGAAAATATTCAATATACTTAAATCGAGATTAAGTATATATTTCATTCTTTAAGGAAATCATTCTCTTAAACATATTTATTTGGGCCAAAACGAATGTTGCGTAAAACATCGTTACAACAACCCAAAATCACTAGTATAGGGATTCGAATTTTAAGATAGATATATAAATCCCAATACTTATACAAAACATTTCCTTTCGGAAATCATTTACTATAACAACAGTGTTATAGTCCATCATCTCCTTCTATTTCTCGAAAACGTCTATTTCAACAATAAATGTTGAAATCTATGGTTTCGAATCTCAACACATTTTAAAACATCGTTAGATCGTTTTAATTCTATTTCAAATATCACATTCAAAACAATTTTCTTTAACATCTTATTCACTATTCAAAAACGTGAATATACTACGTTAACACATTTCATCCTTTTATACATTTTATTTAAAAAAATTATTCACTATTCAAAAACGTGAATATAACTCCATTAATAGGTTTCAACAATTTATTTATCAAAATAAGTCATTTGCGAATTTATAAAACAACGTTTATAAATTCCATTTCTATTTATTTATAAAAACTTCCTTTTTATAAATTCTTTTATTAACCTATTCCAGTTTATAACTCAATTATAAACTAAAAGTTCATATTATAAGTTAAATACTTATAAAACGATTATTTTACAAAATCGTTCTTTTTAACTTCCCAAATTATAAATCTTATAACTTATAAGATTCATTCATTTATCCAAAATCATTATTTTAATAACTTAATAAATTTTATAAACCTACTGCTTATAAAATTCCATTTATAACTTCACCGTATAAAATTCTATAAATTCCATTCAATTATGAAATTCATTTTCACTTCATTCAAACACTTATAAAAACTCGTTTTATAATGTCCATATTTCAATTTATAAATATCCATTTATAAATCTCTTAATATAAATCAATTTATATTATCCTTTTAAAACATATTTAATCTCCTTTATAATTTCACCATTTTGATTCATAAAATAATTAAATTTTATAAATCCTATATTTAAACTTTTCACAATTATTTCAGAAATCCCAATTTAACTATTTTATAAAGTCACTAATTACTTATTTTCAAAAAATCAGCTTTCAACTATATTTCTTAAAAATCATAATTTTTATAACTTTAAAAATTATAACGTTTATTTATTTATAATGGATCAATTCCAAAATATAGTATATTTTCAAAAAAATCACTTTATAAATTATTTTTAAAATTCCAAACTTGGTCCAATGATGCTGCATATCAAATAGTCAATCACGACAACAACGACATCATATATCGATATGATAATCCATCAAATATCAAAATATCGGAAATCAAATAAATACTGTTGAGGAATCCAGTTGGATCCCTCCAACCTGTTTTCCTGCATCCACAAACATTAGCACAATACCAATTTCGCTCCAGTACGAAATTATCGCGGTATACGTTTTTATTAAATATTATCTGCTTAATAACGGCGTAATAGGGTCTCATCCGCTAAACAAATAAATGCGGGAAATCAATAACTCCAATATATACATATGCCAATATATATATATTGCTATTATATATAATACCAATTTCACTGTTTATGAAATATTCGCGGTATATATTTTTAATAAATAACATCCGCTTACTAACGGCGTATAATGTCTATTTTAACAATCAATAGATATCAATCATCATTCAAACATGCATTCAAATATTTTAAATCTAACTATTTAAAATAAAATCGAAACTGATTCGATTGAGTGAGAAGTTCTCACCTTGATTTTATTTCCGTTTTAGCGATTTATTTCGAATAAAATTAAACGGACGTTTAATTTTACCCAAAATTCTCACTAACTCCAAACGACTCCAAACCAACTCCATCGCGTAGTGCTCGTCCATACGATTCCAACGCAACTGGTTTCGCATTTTTTCGACCTCGTATGAAAAAGCTATGATTATTTGAAGTTTGTACACGATTTATATAACATTTTACAACAAAATTAAAATTTTTAAACCTCTCTTTAAATCATGGCCCTCCATCTCAACCCCAACCCCATCAGGCCCGTGCGCACATCACCCCCCTCATCTTCTTCGTTCACGCTACAGACATTTCATACGCAAGCATGAACCCACTACATATCATGCTAGGGTTTGATTTTGCATCGCGACCACTCGACGAAACTTCGATCAGGGAGTTGCAAATCGAAGCCTCCAACATGCTCGAACTTCGGCCCCAACCTCTCCATGCTCGGTCGCTTGATTTGTCTTGAAACGCGTGCCAAACGTGAGTCTAACGCGGCTATTTTAAGGCCTCCACGCTTCGCCATATCCCATCTCCACCGTTGGATGTGGAGATCTCACCACCCTCTACAACCTTCGTGTTGAACGTTTGTTGAATTAATTCACGGATGGGAAGATAATTGGAGGAGAAGCTTAGAGATTTCTGGCCATTCATGGGGTGAACGGCGGCTAGGGTTTCATTGTATTTTTTTTTTATTTTTGTGAATTAAAGGGGTATTTATAGGAAAAAATCGAACACTATTCATCCCGGAAATTCCGAACTCCGATTTACGCGCCGTAACCAGCGTTTTTAGGGTTTACCCCGCGTTCCGGACACAATGGAACAGGTTTCGGAAGCTAATTCGGACATCTGTGCGAGTTATGGCTACAAACGCTCAATTTAAATTAAACCGATTTAAGTCGATTTCTAGGCGGTTTAATTTGTATCGGACAAACGGTAAATCTAATCGACTTGAAATTTGAAATCTTACAATAATATCACATTACGGATCCGATGAAACTAGTTTCGTCGAAATCCGAGACTTTTTGAAAAATGGCTATTTTGACTCGCCAAATTTAAATTAAAAACAATTCGATGCGTTTCGAGCTGCCACGATCAAACGATAACTCCGATTGACACGAAATTTGAAATCCGGTAATAACTAACTATTACGGATCCAATGAAACTAGTTTCGTTCAATTCTGAGACTGTTCAAAAATTGGCTATTTTACAGTCGATTATTAAATATTAAAATATTCAATTTTCACAAATAAACTTTTAATTCGATTTTAAAAGTTCTAAAATATCTTTCTAACTTCAATATGATAAAATAAAATTTTACAAATCATTTTCAATCATATTTAACTTAATTTTCAACTATTTTTATAATTTAACATATTAAATTATCGATTTAATTATCCAATTAAATCCAATAATTCAAAATAAAATTTATTTGACTTATAAATTCACTTATAAATATTTAAAATTAATTAAATATCCAAATTTTAATTAATAAAAATTCTGGGTCGTTACAATCTTCCCCACTTAAAAGAATTTCGTCCTCGAAATTACAAAGTAGAAAAGTTACAGAATTTATAAATTTTCCAAAATTTATAATTAAACTTCTTACAATAACTTTACTTAGTTTCCAAATCATACTTAGTTATCTTTTCAAAACTAAACAATATCATTTAACTTTCAATTCCAAATCAAAGTTAAAGTTTTCAAAATTTTCCAATTTTCTCAAATTTTTTTTTCCAACGCCTTAAATTTTCGGAAAAATTCGCCATAGTCTCCTTTGCGCGGCTCGATCCGAAAAAAAAATGACAGTATATATATCACAAATATACATCTCATCAAGTAATGAGGCATCCCGAAGGGAAAAAGTGTAAAAGTACGGTATTTAATCCGAGATATGTACCTTATTATTTTATTAGCGAGCATATACGGCTAATATAGCGTAAAAGCGAGCTCCAAATGCGAAGCAAACGCGATCCGCACCTACTAATTACTCAACAAACAACATGAGAATCATGCATATAGATAATAGTATCGATATACAACATATAGCAACGTAATAACTATATATGTCAACATAGCAATGCATTCAATAGCAATATATTCAACCATCAACCAACTATCATCCATAACCAAATCAATATTCATTCATATTCTTATTAATATTCAATGAATTGGGTTTTTAATTTAATCACATTTGATTCATTAACAGTGGATGTTCTTACTAACATTCATTCTCAATTAGTTTATATTCACTAATTCATATTCAAGTTGGTTCACTTCCAATTTAAATTCAATTCTATTCAAATTTATTTACTTTAGCTTTCCATTTAATTAACTCAATTTGATTAACACTTAATGAATTATATACAATTATCTAACAATCATATAACAATCAATGTATATTAATTACAACCAAATTCCTTTGCTTATCAATTGGTTAAATTATTGGATTTTTTTATTCAATCTTTCAACTTTCAGTAACATTTGATTTTAATGAATTAACACTTATATTCATTATTCCATATCAATTATTCACATTCAATTGATTAACATTTAATCCATTAATTCAATTCATATTCAATTTCTACAGTTGAATTCATATACATAACTTAAGTTTATATTTATCACTTCACTTTTATTAATTTACCTTGATACTAATATCAACTTCATTCCATATCACTTAAGTTATATTCCATTTAACTTTAAATTCATTTTTTTGTTTACAACTCATATTCATATAGTTTCACCTCTTATATATATAAGTTTATTTCACAATTGTAAATCACATTAATTATAATTCAATTCTTACAATTCTTTTTGCTTATACAATTCTTCTTTTATTTAGATTATTCAAACAACTAAACAATCAACTTATATACACTTTAATAATTCTGAAAAATTATTTCTTTATATATAAAATATACTCAAGGTAAAATTATTTCATTTACCCAATTTAAAACAATACTGTGTCGAATTGTTCTATTCAAGTGTTTAGAAACCCCTTCGGCATAGTCTTGCGGACCACGCTGACGAAAGTTCATATGCCACTCAATAAAACAATCATCACAATATAAAACAATTTTATATTCACTAACAAATACGCTCTCATAGCTATTATTACACTCAAACTCAATCTAGAGTACTGCTGACTCTATCTCTAATGAGTAATACCCAACAGAACCATGGTTGTCGCTTAACCATAAGCTCTGATACCACATTGTCACAAACGGAAATTTTCGACTTTCGAAAATTCGACATCGATACTCACTTTATCGACTGTCGAGAAATCGAAGGCAAAAAACCCGAAATGTTATGGTTTTTAAGAAAAAGGAATTTAAGAAAAGAAAAGGAAGAAGAAGAGAAGAAGGTAGAAGATGAAAGGAGAGAAAACAGAAGACAGAAAATTTTAAAATAGAAGAAAAAGAGAATAGAGAACATAGAACGGAACAGAAAACAACAGAACAACATTAGAATCTCACAATTCGCAGCGGAACAACATATAATAATAAATGAATAATCTTTAAACAAAGAACTATATCAGTTATTACATTTCATCCATTTCATTTCATTACATCATATCATCAGAGTATACAACATCAAACAAACAGCGGAAAAAGAAATACTATATAACTAGTAATACGTCATGCCATCCAGCTTGCCTCCAGCAACTCCAGAATATCCAAAATATCCTGATAAACCTTACTCTTGACTGCCCGTGTGAAAATTGGTGGGCACCCAGAGTTTAGGAAGGAATACAATAAACTCCAAGTCAGTCATGTGACTGGTGTGAGAACTCAAAACAGTTTATTTATCTTTAAAATCAAAATAGAGGAATATTTTTAAAGTCAATTCACAATGCTTTTAAAAATGAGACTACCATAAGACCTCCTGCCACACACACAATGCAAACGCAGACTTGGAGAAGATTTCTTCTTATGATAGTCAAAGATGCTTGATACGCATTTAAAAAGAACATTTGATATTATTACTAGTGCATAGTGTAGAAAATTCATTTCGAAAGTAGAATATAAATCTTAGCCAGCATAGGTACCATTATATTATGCCTACTAATAGCTACCATATTAGATGGCAGGTTCTACAACTAAAACCGTAAAAGTCACGTATTGTTTCTTTGGATTTCCAACAAATGGTCAGGCCAAGGAACTTCCCATTGCCACATGAGAATGCCTCTGGAAAGACATCCCCGAGAACCAAACCGGAACTCTGCCAACACAAGGCCGGGTTACCCCTAACTGGGTAACTACTGACACGAGCATGCCATTCCCCGATCGTAAACGACCTTTCTCACGGGATCCCGAGAACCAACAACCACAAAGTAATAAATTCGTAGTAACCACATAGGTTAAATATCTGGGCTCCATACCATGATACCACCTCTATCCAGAAGGAAATGTACATACCCTAAAGGGTGCTACCCCTCATAACCTTGCCGCATCTTTCCTGTTTTGACCATTTCCGGGGTGTGAGGCTCGACGAAGTCACGTCCACAAAAACATACTTTATACAAAAGCCATGCTTTGGGTCAACAAATGATCAACACGATGATCACCAAGATAGACGATCAAATAAACGATCCTATCACAATAATCAACACAATGATCATTTACAGCATCACTCAGCATATCACATTACCAAATTGGGAATATATCGCTGATAACTTCAACTATATAACCTCTGAGCTCGTACGTCTCAGAGAAGGGTGTTAAGCTAAAAGAATAAATTCTTCGCCACCAACAGAAATATATTTGAAAGAAATCGGCTTTATATCTCAACTTGTAATGTCAGACATACAATCCATACAAGTCTGTTCCGGGCTCGAACAAAACCGAAGGCACTTACAAAGAAGTCCTTGCCATCCGGATATTCACAATCCTGATCGGATTCACCATCACATATGGAGAACTCTATACCGTAGCTACTCGGTGCAGAGTAAATCGACAGGTCATCCTATCGCTCTCGCAAATACCGGGTCTTCAACACCGATCTTCAATGCAATTCACAACGACGTATCACATATTCGGAATGGGTTATACGACCCCATGGTCCTTTCCCGGTTAACCCGAATAGTGAGCGCTTATTCAAAAATAAGTGTAGCATTCACATTCAATCAAATCACATCAATTACCCATTCAAAGGGAAATATTGATAGTCGGTTATTGAACTATCAATGAATATGCACACATCACCAGATTCCAAATAATTTTCCAAATTATTTATTTTCCAAAATATCTTTACAAGATATATAATTTCAATATTTCAAAAATAAATCAATGTTTATTTTTAAACAAATTCCACTTTCTTTTATAAATTCCTTAGTGAATTTATAATCCAAAATATCTATGAATATTCGATTTCAATTATTCATTTCAATTTATCTTCAAAAAGATAAATTCTCAAAATATTCACCTTATATTGGAAAACATTTCCATACTTATACATTCATAAGTAATTCACAAATTTTATTTATTTTCAACACTTGGAAAATATTCAATATACTTAAATCGAGATTAAGTATATATTTCATTCTTTAAGGAAATCATTCTCTTAAACATATTTATTTGGGCCAAAACGAATGTTGCGTAAAACATCGTTACAACAACCCAAAATCACTAGTATAGGGATTCGAATTTTAAGATAGATATATAAATCCCAATACTTATACAAAACATTTCCTTTCGGAAATCATTTACTATAACAACAGTGTTATAGTCCATCATCTCCTTCTATTTCTCGAAAACGTCTATTTCAACAATAAATGTTGAAATCTATGGTTTCGAATCTCAACACATTTTAAAACATCGTTAGATCGTTTTAATTCTATTTCAAATATCACATTCAAAACAATTTTCTTTAACATCTTATTCACTATTCAAAAACGTGAATATACTACGTTAACACATTTCATCCTTTTATACATTTTATTTAAAAGAATTATTCACTATTCAAAAACGTGAATATAACTCCATTAATAGGTTTCAACAATTTATTTATCAAAATAAGTCATTTGCGAATTTATAAAACAACGTTTATAAATTCCATTTCTATTTATTTATAAAAACTTCCTTTTTATAAATTCTTTTATTAACCTATTCCAGTTTATAACTCAATTATAAACTAAAAGTTCATATTATAAGTTAAATACTTATAAAACGATTATTTTACAAAATCGTTCTTTTTAACTTCCCAAATTATAAATCTTTTAACTTATAAGATTCATTCATTTATCCAAAATCATTATTTTAATAACTTAATAAATTTTATAAACCTACTGCTTATAAAATTCCATTTATAACTTCACCGTATAAAATTCTATAAATTACATTCAATTATGAAATTCATTTTCACTTCATTCAAACACTTATAAAAACTCGTTTTATAATGTCCATATTTCAATTTATAAATATCCATTTATAAATCTCTTAATATAAATCAATTTATATTATCCTTTTAAAACATATTTAATCTCCTTTATAATTTCACCATTTTGATTCATAAAATAATTAAATTTTATAAATCCTATATTTAAACTTTTCACAATTATTTCAGAAATCCCAATTTAACTATTTTATAAAGTCACTAATTCCTTATTTTCAAAAAATCAGCTTTCAACTATATTTCTTAAAAATCATAATTTTTATAACTTTAAAAATTATAACGTTTATTTATTTATAATGGATCAATTCCAAAATATAGTATATTTTCAAAAAAATCACTTTATAAATTATTTTTAAAATTCCAAACTTGGTCCAATGATGCTACATATCAAATAGTCAATCACGACAACAACGACACCATATATCGATATGATAATCCATCAAATATCAAAATATCTGAAATCAAATAAATACTGTTGAGGAATCCATTTGGATCCCTCCAACCTGTTTTCTTGCATCCACAAACATTAGCACAATACCAATTTCGCTCCAGTATGAAATTATCGCGGTATACGTTTTTATTAAATATTATCCGCTTAATAACGGCGTAATAGGGTCTCATCCGCTAAACAAATAAATGCGGGAAATCAATTACTCCAATATATACATATGCCAATATATATATATTGCTATTATATATAATACCAATTTCACTGTTTATGAAATATTCGCGGTATATGTTTTTAATAAATAACATCCGCTTACTAACGGCGTACAATGTCTATTTTAACAATCAATAGATATCAATCATCATTCAAACATGCATTCAAATATTTTAAATCTAACTATTTAAAATAAAATCGAAACTGATTCGATTGAGTGAGAAGTTCTCACCTTGATTTTATTTCCGTTTTAGCGATTTATTTCGAATAAAATTAAACGGACGTTTAATTTTACCCAAAATTCTCACTAACTCCAAATGACTCCAAACCAACTCCATCGCGTAGTGCTCGTCCATACGATTCCAACGCAACTGGTTTCGCATTTTTCGACCTCGTATGAAAAAGTTATGAATATTTGAAGTTTGTACACGATTTATATAACATTTTACAACAAAATTAAAATTTTTAAACCTCTCTTTAAATCATGGCCCTCCATCTCAACCCCAACCCCATCAGGCCCGTGCGCACATCACCCCCCTCATCTTCTTCGTTCACGCTACAGACATTTCATACGCAAGCATGAACCCACTACATATCATACTAGGGTTTGATTTTGCATCGCGACCACTCGACGAAACTTCGATCAGGGAGTTGCAAATCGAAGCCTCCAACATGCTCGAACTTCGGCCCCAACCTCTCCATGCTCGGTCGCCTGATTTGTCTTGAAACGCATGCCAAACGTGAGTCGAACGCGGCTATTTTAGGGCCTCCACGCTTCACCATATCCCATCTCCACCGTTGGATGTGGAGATCTCACCACCCTCTACAACCTTCGTGTTGAACGTTTGTTGAATTAATTCACGGATGGGAAGATAATTGGAGGAGAAGCTTACAGATTTCTGGCCATTCATGGGGTGAACGGCGGCTAGGGATTCATTTTTTTATTTTTGTGAATTAAAGGGGTATTTATAGGAAAAAATCGAACACTATTCATCCCGGAAATTCCGAACTCTGATTTACGCGCCGTAACCAGCGTTTCTAGGGTTTACCCCGCGTTCCGGACACAATGGAACAGGTTTCGGAAGCTAATTCGAACATTTGTGCGAGTTATGGCTACAAACGCTCAATTTAAATTAAACCGATTTAAGTCGATTTCTAGGCGTTTTAATTTGTATCGGACAAACGGTAAATCTAATCGACTTGAAATTTGAAACCTAACAATAATATCACATTACGGATCCGATGAAACTGGTTTCGTCGAAATCCGAGACTTTTTGAAAAATGGCTATTTTGACTCGCCAAATTTAAATTAAAAACAATTCGATGCGTTTCGAGCTGCCACGATCAAACGATAGCTCCGATTGACACGAAATTTGAAATCCCGTAATAACTAACTATTACGGATCCAATGAAACTAGTTTCATTCAATTCTGAGACTGTTCAAAAATTGGCTATTTTACAGTTGATTATTAAATATTAAAATATTCAATTTTCACAAATAAACTTTTAATTCGATTTTAAAAGTTCTAAAATATCTTTCTAACTTCAATATGATAAAATAAAATTTTACAAATCATTTTCAATCATATTTAACTCAATTTTCAATTATTTTTATAATTTAACATATTAAATTATCGATTTAATTATCCAATTAAATCCAATAATTCAAAATAAAATTTATTTGACTTATAAATTCACTTATAAATATTTAAAATTAATTAAATATCTAAATTTTAATTAATAAAAATTCTGGGTCGTTACAAGTCTATTTACTTTCAACACTTGGAAAATATTCAATATACTTGAATCATAATCAAGTCTATATTCCATTCTTTAAGGAAATCATTCTCTTAAACACATTTATTTGAGTCAAAACGAATGTTGCGTAAAACATGGTTACGACGACTCAAAATCACTAGTATAGGGATTCGAATTTTAAGATAGATATATAAATCCCAATAATATATACAACATTTCCTTTCGGAAACCATTTACTATAACAACAGTGTTATAGTCCTCCATTTCCTTATTTCTCGAAAACGTCTATTTCAACAATGAATGTTGAAATCTATGGTTTCGATAGTTAATGCATTTTAAAACATCTTTTAAAACTATTAACTTTTTCAATTTCAACTTAATTCATAGTTTGAATTCCTTATACTTTTCACAATATTAGTTTTAAACCAATTTCAAACTTTTCAATGTTAAGTTTTTCACTTAACTTAATTTTCCGCACGTTTAAATTCAAATTCATCACTGAATTTATTAAACCTATTATGGATTATCATGTTGACAACTTCAAATTTGAAATTTAAATTCTATTTAAACTTTGCATTCGCTTTCTATTCCCAAATATAATCAATTTGTTCTTTAGTAAGTCATTCATTGACTTAGTTCCATTAAATTTATATTTCCACATTAACCATTTTAGGCATTACTTTTTGAACTTGAAATATAAGCTTTACATCAAACTAGTTTGATTCATACAGTTAAGTCAACAAATAAACTTCCTTCCAAGATGCTATTTCATTAAAATATTTCCTTCCGTACAAAATTATACATAGCTTATTACTTTTAAAAGACGTACACAGAAGATTGTGGATTACAAAAGATAGTATTACAAAATATATTGATTGCTTCAAATATACTGATTGGTTTAAGCTTCAGAATTATTAAGGACTTTCCACTTCTCATCTGGTAGTACGCATCTTTGCCAAACTTTCATCTTCGGATTGCACTATTCCAGGTTGTATTAAAGGAGAATTAACACATTCAAAACCTACATGTCCCCAATCCCTACAGTTCCTGCAAAAATATGAGATGTTTCCATCCTTATCTATCACCTTTACACTTTTCGCTCTAGCTGGTCGGGCTATAGCTTGCTTTCCATGCTATATGTCCAGTTTCTGGCTATATGTCCAGTCTGACGACAATGGTAGCAGATTGTCAATCTATCGACAGGTAAATCGAGTACGCACTTTTTCCTTTTCACTTTAGGGCAATGACTAAGAAAATGCCCTTTCCCCCGACATTTAAAACACACAATCTCAGGACGAGCGAACGGACATCCACATTCCTTTTCTTTCTCCTCTCTCGGCACTTAATGGCATAATGTCCCTTTTTATGACATCGATAGCAAATAACCTCATCATATGGACCAGGTGCTTGCCTTTCACTGAATCTCCTTTCAATTTCCACACGTGCCGCTTCTGCTTCTCTACGGGCAATTGCTCTTTGTTCACGGCGTGCTTCTTTTTGTGCTTCGGTTTTCGCCATTATAATTAACAAGGTGTTTTCGAAGTTTCCTATCAATGTTTAAAATTCTTATTAGCAGAGGTTGGATTATTCAATCATTTTCCCAAGACATATCCTTTAATATTTTATTCACTGTCCAAAATCGTGAATATACTTTCTTTAATAACTTCTATGTTTCATTTATCAAATTCAATTGGTTTCGAATTTATAAAAAATCTTTACAAATTCCATTTCTATTTATAAAACTTCGATTTATAAATCTTCTTTACTAATTCAATTCAATTTATATAACCCAGTTTGTAACGACCCACTATTTTGGACCATTCAAATCGACAATAAAACCGTACATGTCCGACTTGAATAATTCAAAATACCGAATTGTTAATACAAATTTGGCAAAACTTAAATATACAGTAAATAAATCAAATCACAGATCACAGACGCAGAGTAATATAATGCAGCGGAATAGATAAAGGATAGTAGTTCATGAAGCTACTATATACATCAGAGTTTAAAAATAAAATACATCAGAATATCTCGAATATAGTGAAGTCTTCAGTACGAGCCGATGACTTCTCTGAACCAGTCAACTAGAAAAACTGAAAGCTGAATAGATAGTTGGATCTCCAAATGAAGCTCCAATCTCCAAAGGTGAGTCTCTAATGCTGTATTACTCAGTCTGACCCGAGCGTAAAGCAAAACACAAAAAAAACACTCGAGTCAGGATTAACATTCTTATATCAATAAATCCAACTCAAATGAAATATCAACTGAAATACAATATAACTTAAAGGATGTTTGGGATGTCCATCCTCTAAGGGTCCATAGAATTATCTACAGGGTAGAAATATACACTATTACACCGTGGTCATTCACTTAATTTATACTTCAAACCCAAATGTCCATTTCACTTCAAATAATTATATTTTTCCAAAAATAGTATTTACATATATTAAATGTTGTATACGGTAAAGCACTTCAAATTTTCCCAACTTAACAAATCGTTTCACATCAACCCGACCTTCCCATTCAAATTAAATTCGATCTCATTTTATCAATTTACATTCCTAAAATAACCATTTCAATTTTATAAATCTCAAATTTGGATTTGATATCCCAATTTCCCTTTTTTGTTCCAATATGTTCCAATCTTTAAGTATTCAATATTTCAACTAAATTTCTCCAAATCTAGGTTTCTAAATAATTATTTCCAAATTTAGTTCAACCTAAATTTTCATTTAATTCAATTAGTTATTAAATAACAAATTCAACTATATTGGTTCCAAATACATACCCAAATCTCTAAATCCTCTAATTTCAATATAGTTCATAGCTTAAATATAACAATTTAGATTAAACAGTTTCATATAGATTCTCGATTTTTACATCCTTGTTGTTTCGTCTTGAACCCTCCCTTATTTGATTCAATATCATTTTAGTGACCCTAAATTATATTTTACTCAATATTTCTAAAACTTTATTAAACGTGAAATATCTCATTCGGTAAATTTCAAATTGATTTAAGTAGATAAATCCTTATCCAAATACCATTTTAAAATAACCCAAATTTATCTCCCAATCTTAATTGTTCAATATTATTGCAAAATTTATCCGAAATAAAACTTTCGTAAATATTTATCATAATTTAAGCATTTAATCAAATCTTGATTAGACTAGATATAATTTACTCCATATTCATCATTTCCCGTTATATATGTATTTAAAATTTACATTTAATAAGACCATATCTTTCTTATCATATGGTCAAGTGTTACGGATATTATCATTTCAATCCGTACACTAAATGTATACGGGTGGATAGCATTTCCACCCGTAATCCCAATTTAATTAAATGAAACCGCTTGGGTCTATCATTCAACCCATATCAATTCAAAACAACATAACAAAGGAAACTTGCAGTGTGATGGCAGGGATGGTGTCAAAGTAAATAAACAAGCAATAACACAATCAATAACGATTCAATAAATAAATAAATCAAATAACCCTGAAATAATCGTATTAATTCGCATTGTTATTTGTATAATTTTTTTTTTCTAGAATCTACACTATCATTTCATGTAGATTAAAGATTATTACATTACAGTTTTCACTTGTCATTCCTTCCCAAATTTCAGTTTAAAAACCACAACAATTGATCCAAACTACGTTCAAAGATTTAAATATAATTTATCAATTTCTACGACAATTAATGGGTCAAATTTAACAAATCAAATTTACATATGGCGGGGTCAGGTTTAATAGATCAATTTCCGTCATATATAATCCGTCTTAATTTGTAAACTATACTACCCCAAATTAAACTAGCAACTAGTTATTACTTAACAATAATAATTAACATCCAATTTAAACAGCAATAAATCAACAATCAATTATCAACCAATCTGTATTATTATCACATAAAATGGTGTCAGGCGTCATAGGTGAACAGATACAGATAATAGCAGTCATAACAGTAAAACAACTAACAGCAGCATATTTCAATTTACGTCTCAATTGAAATCAAATTTAATAAATAAAGAACGTTAATCGTGAGTGATTGCTCACCTTTCGAGGACAGAGAGCATTTGACGATGAAATCGAGTTACGAATCGAGGCACACCCATTCAACCGAAGAAAGATTTACAAGAATTCGATGGACAAGCTGATGATAAAGAATTGACGAAGTCAAATCAGAATTGTATCGATGATAATAGATGGGCATAGGTGAACTCATATATATGCAGACTAAGTTTAAAAAAATATGTACTAATATGCGGCTAAGTGGGACCAGGCTAATATACCTACAATGCAGACTTGAATATATATACTGCCTATGCAAATCAGTATATACCGAAACCCAAAAGATTTATATAAAGTAGTAGCATATATATATATATACGTATTAGAAGATTTCAAATTCCATAAGTTTCGACTCGATTTAAATCAAATAAAATTCTCAATTATACTTTAAATCAAAATGCATATATATTATGTTATAAAATTTAAACAATACGTTTCAACGTTTTTTTTCTTTTTCTTTTTTTCTTTTTTTCAAACTCTGAATCATTAATTGCAACCTACATATATATCTTAAACTTCAACATATATATACCAACACTGAGATAATGTATGTGCATAGCCCAAATCTTAAATTCTATACTAACATATAAGTGACCCAAACTGCTAGTACCCTATATGTACTATGCGCACGTCCCCATTGCAATTATTTCACATACTCATGCAACCCAACTATACATATGTTGGCTTTACTGACGTATATAAATCATATGAATCAACAGAAAACCCAGAATGAACTCTCATATAAGCTATATGAAACTCGTATATACTAGTATAACAGGGAATGCATAAAATAGAATAAATATAAAATATTTGAAAGCCTCATACGAAAGTATATTACAGCACATCTAAGAACACATGTAGACCAACTAACACTATACCAAATGCAGGCTCAATGCTCGAAAATATGTGCAGACTCCATTCATAGGCAATTATATTTGAATATATATATGTAAACAACTTAATAAACATATATATATACCTTGCTGCCAGCTAATATTTGACTCAGTCATGATTATATTATTAAATAGAGTACACATACGTTTAACAGACATATGTATATAGCCCAACCAGATTTGTAACCTATGTTTTATGTTGAAAAGTAACTTTCATAAAATCTGATATTATAACCACATATACTTTATATAACTCCTTTTTACAAATAGCAAATCATATTATATAACTAATATTTTATATACACTAACCAAATATTATTATATAAGTATATAAATTTATATGCAGAGCATCCCATATTTGCATAAACAGAACATAGCTTGTATAGTGGTTTTAGTATGACTGAATATGAGTATAAACTTACATGTCAGAAAACTTAAACATATTACATCAAACTGATATATTATAACATAAACAAAATGCAAGACTTACAATAGGGATCGCAACAGGCTAGTTATGCTTGGCAAATAGGAAGGGCAGGTGGCCGGTCTTGGAGGCGGAGGGGTGATTGAGGCTGCGGGTCTGTGGGAAGGCCGGAAATGAGGAAGGGCGGTGGAAAGGAGAAGCTCCGGTTGCAGGATGGTCGGCAGGAGGTGGCGCTGGTCGGCGTGAGGAGGGTAGGGCGGAGCGGCTGATGGGAAGGAGCTTCAGGCAATTGAAAGAGAGAGGAGGGGACGGTGTAAGGAGGGGGACTTGCCTGGGTTCGGCTGCAGGCTTCAGCGATGCGGGAGGGATGAAGGCTCGGCAGGGTACAGGTGGGCGGGTTTTGTTAGGGGTTTGTGAAGGGATTAGGTGGCAGTTTGTAGTCGGCGGCGATGCCGTGCTGGAGGGGTATGCATGGCCGAGCAGGTTGGAGGATGACAGAGGCCGAGCAATCCTCACGTGAAACATATATGTGCAAATTTTTTTTTTATAAGTTGCTGAACAAAAGAATGAGGAGGAAGAAGAACTAAAATAAAGGATGCGTAACATATAGCAGGCCAAAGGAAAAACGCAGGCGTGAAATCAGGAAGACAAAGTGACCGTTGGATTTTGTAACGTTGGAAAAAAAATGTAAAATAAATGAAAAGTACTGGTTTCTTTAAATTGGCTAAAAGAGAAGCGTAGGCAGGGGTAAATTAAAAATCGGCGTTTCCAATCTGAGCTGTGTGAATATAAAGAATACAACACTTGTATTTAATAAGGATTAATTGCAGTCCTTAACTTTCGGGAATTTTGAAATTTATTAAAGAAATTGGAAGTGAAGATGATAGACAACCCTATGAAGGTATAGAGGCAATTTAGAAATAAGCCTTTCACATTCAATAAATACAAACGTACATCAGTTTTGTACGTTCACACTTCGCGACTGTATGGCAACGGTCGAATTTTGTAACTTATGGAATAAATGTTTAAAACGAAAGCCAGTGAAACCAGGAAATCAATTAAAGAAAAAAAGAAGAAGTCATAAATGCAAAAGGAACCGTTCAAAGGGAATAACGCATACCACTTTACACGTTTTGATTTTTAAAAATAGCCACGGGGTAACAATTGTCATCTAGCATTAAGCTGAAAGCTAAAGCAATTAATTATATTGCTTGGCGATCACGGGTCAAGGTTTGAAAAGCATAAGAAAGCTAACTGTCACAATTTAGGTTTGAAAAGCAAAAGAAAGCTAACTGTCACAATTTATGGTACCGATACAACGTACTGTTTTATGATTTCTGTTGCCTACCGGATACCAAAATACAGAAATAAATATACTGCGAAGATCAGCACGATGAGACGATCAAAACGGTACACAGATATCAGAGGTATGATCCTCCGATCAAAAGTCGATAATCGACACCGAAAATGCTGTTATTAGATCAGAATTAAGATACACGGAGCAGTTGACGTCTGAATTTGGAAAAACGAAGGATGACGTCTCACTCAGAAGAGGATTTAGAAATTTTCTATAGAAAAATATTCAGGCTTGAAAATAAATTTATTATCAGCAATTATTAACTGACTCGAGTTTGATAGAATTACATAATAAATAAACTTTCATAAAATAAATTGAAAATTTACCATCTGCTATATTTAATTGGACGTAATCCAAATATTAACTTTTTATTTTCAAATTAAATTTTTTTAAAATTTCACCAAAATCCAAATTAAATACGTAAATAAAACAATAAAATTTATTAAAATCTTACAGGTCGTTACACTCTCCCCCACTCAAAACTTTTCGTCCCCGAAAAGGAAGAAGGTAGGAGAAGCATAAAGTAAATTGAAAGTCAAGTGTAGATAATTTATTTAAAACCATATAAATTTTACTTGAAATATTCATCTGAACTTCATTTGCAGTATAATTTTTTTCTTCAATACTTAATACTTTCAAACTCCTTTTGAAACAATTATTTACATTATTATTTATTTTTACAAAGACTGTTGAAAATATTAAATCCAAATTTATGAGATTTTTAATTTAACTCAAGATACCTTTCAAATATTATCAATAAATTAATAATCATTCTCTTAAAGAGTTTCATTTAATTAATAACTTCAAAAATATTTACAATATTTAAAAATCTTCTATTAAACCAAGTAGTATATAAATAACCAGTATTTTAAAGGTTACATTCAAAAGGAAAGAAAAGGTAGATTCAGGAAACAGAATATAGGTGATAAATAAGCTGAGCAGATACGGTAGATTCAAAAGATAGCATCGGGCACGAATAATTAAACTAGAACCATAAGAATTTAAATTTCAAATGTTAATTCAAAATTTCTTTGTGGTTCAAAATACTTTTATAATAAAATACCTTTATAATACTATTATAATGAAATACTATTTATCGGAATAGATTATCCTTTCGAAAATACTTTTATAACTCGATGCTTCCACAGGTTTATCCTCGTTCTTGCAGACTCTGGCAATGCGTTGATCAGGCGCAAAGCTAGAATTCTTCAAGTACTTGGTAGACCCGTTTCAACACCTAGTGAAAATACTTGAAAAAACCATTTAAAACAGATATGGAAAGTACGATCCAAACAAAACAATCAAACCAAAACCTTTGTCCGATCATGGTTCGCAGATACACAATGGTTACGCCTGGTTCCCCCAGGAAACAATCCGTATCCGTAAGCTTTCTCAGCCCTGCGAGTTACGCCATGATGACTAGTAGAGTGCAGGATACACAATGGTTACGCCTGGTTCTCCCAGGAAACAATCCGTACCCCCAGGCAAGACTCAGCCAGGCACTTGCGCTACTATTCGCGACCTACACAGATTGCAGGATACACAATGGTTACGCCTGGTTCCCCCAAGAAACAATCCGTACCCCTAGGCAAGACTCAGCCAGGCAATTGCGCTGTGCATTCACGAGAAAAAAAAAAGAGACCGTGGGTTACGCCACGGTGGGAATACTCGAGTATTACATCCGGAAAACCAAAATCAGAGAGAATAATATCGATAGAATGAATCCACGCTGTGGCCACAAAGCGGATATCAAGCAGAAGGCACTTTCCATATCTTTACTTGGAAAATATATATCATATAGTACCTTTTCAAATACTTCCAAATATCATACTTATATAAAGTCCATTATATATAGGATTCCTTTCTAAAACGAATACTTTCCGAATCAATAGTAGATCAAATCATACTTATATAGACTTTGATTATATACAATTCTCTTTCCAAATTGAGTACCTTTCAAATCAATAGATTTCAAATCACTTCCATACTTATACAAATCCATTTTATATAAGTCCGACCACTACCCAAATCAAGTGCTTAATTATACAAGGTTCTCAATTTCAAATCATTCAATATCCAATTTAGTTCCAAAGTCATATATGAATTCGCCAAATTTCTTCCAAATTAGATATCCTAATTTCAAAGTTCCCCAAAATAGTAGGTTTAGAAAATTATCCCAGTTTCCAGATTAAAATAATTCAAGTCAAACAAATTCATTTCCAAAATCATCATATAAGTACTGGTTTTAAATTTTCAATTAAATTTCAAAACCCAATATTTTCTCACAATCCATTATCCTCAAAATGGTTTCCAACTTTATACTTATCCCTTTTAAACCTTTAAACTATCCATTTCTATGTGAAATATCCAATTTACCTTTTTGAAAACCATTATTCAACTATTTTTTCCAAACATTTCAAAACTAAATTTATATTCTTAATCAGACATTTTATACTCTTCGAAATTTCTTAGTTTTGAAAATTTAATCTCGATTTGGAAGTGTTCGAACATTTAAAATAGTTAGGGAAATCAAATTTTCAATTCAAGAGTTGAAAATCAACAATAAATCAATAAATCAATTATTAAATCTGGAACTCGAGGACTAAACACCGGTCTCACTTTAAATTGTTTCAAATATATACATATATCTTTCTAAAATATCAAATTATACTTCAAAATTTGAAATCAAAAACGGTTTACAAAATCACTCACATAGCGAAGCTATTAAATTGGCCTCTCCCCGACTCTGAGGCTCGAAAATCAATGTCGATGATGCGTGCACTCATCACCGAAATTATTCTCCAGCGTCATAAGTGAGTTCTGGACTTCTATTTTCTTGAAAACTTCTTTGAAAACTCCTTCAAAATTATTGGAATTCATTTGAACTCATTTGAAACATTTCTTATTTGGAAAAAAATACTTTTAAATCGTATTATTTATATATATTTTCCAAAATCTTAAAACCAATTCCAAAACACCGGAATTCAATCCTCGAATTTCAAATTTAACAATTCAGTTATAAATCATTTTTTTATGTAGATCAGATTCTTATATTTTTCAAAATTTCAATTCTTTCAAAACCCTCTTATATAGAATGACATATCTTATTTGCTTTATACATATAGGTATATCATCCTTATTGAAACAATTTCTTTTTATATATAGGATATAATTTTGATATATAAAGCAATTTCAAAATACAAACATACCCGATTTTCAAAGGATAAATTAAGAATGGATTTCAAACAAAGATGGAGGTTTAAATTAGAGGAATTCTAATCAACAGAATCCTGATACGAAGACAGACTCAACAAAGTTGAGAAAATCAAAATACAAAATAGAAGATGGATATACTTCTATAAATCGCGGGCGACCTTAACCGGGTTAACCGTGACTTCAGGGATATGCTCGATGCGGGATTCTAAAACAAATTGATATTCGTTTGCCAAATATAGAATTCGGCATATCAAGATGTATCAGCATCGTAAACCGAGGGTACAGAAATCTTCGGTGAATCAATGCCAATTGTACGGAGTTCATCCGTTTTACAAAACATTTAGTGGAGTCATTGGATACTCCAGAATCAAAAGAACATAAATAGAGGGAGACAAGAATGAATTTCGGAATCGAGGGGCATTCCAAAATTCGAAGGAAATCGAGTCGAAAGGAAGAGATTCAACTCGAGCGAAAGTGATTCTGTAAATAAATTTACCATATATGATAAGTTTTGCCTAGAGCCAAAGCTCTGATACCAGCTGTAACGACCCGCTATTTTGGACCATTCAAATCGACAATAAAACCGTACATGTCCGACTTGAATAATTCAAAATACCGAATTGTTAATACAAATTTGGCAAAACTTAAATATACAGTAAATAAATCAAATCACAGATCACAGACGCAGAGTAATATAATGCAGCGGAATAGATAAAGGATAGTAGTTCATGAAGCTACTATATACATCAGAGTTTAAAAATAAAATACATCAGAATATCTCGAATATAGTGAAGTCTTCAGTACGAGCCGATGACTTCTCTGAACCAGTCAACTAGAAAAACTGAAAGCTGAATAGATAGTTGGATCTCCAAATGAAGCTCCAATCTCCAAAGGTGAGTCTCTAATGCTGTATTACTCAGTCTGACCCGAGCGTAAAGCAAAACACAAAAAAAACACTTGAGTCAGGATTAACATTCTTATATCAATAAATCCAACTCAAATGAAATATCAACTGAAATACAATATAACTTAAAGGATGTTTGGGATGTCCATCCTCTAAGGGTCCATAGAATTATCTACAGGGTAGAAATATACACTATTACACCGTGGTCATTCACTTAATTTATACTTCAAACCCAAATGTCCATTTCACTTCAAATAATTATATTTTTCCAAAAATAGTATTTACATATATTAAATGTTGTATACGGTAAAGCACTTCAAATTTTCCCAACTTAACAAATCGTTTCACATCAACCCGACCTTCCCATTCAAATTAAATTCGATCTCATTTTATCAATTTACATTCCTAAAATAACCATTTCAATTTTATAAATCTCAAATTTGGATTTGATATCCCAATTTCCCTTTTTTGTTCCAATATGTTCCAATCTTTAAGTATTCAATATTTCAACTAAATTTCTCCAAATCTAGGTTTCTAAATAATTATTTCCAAATTTAGTTCAACCTAAATTTTCATTTAATTCAATTAGTTATTAAATAACAAATTCAACTATATTGGTTCCAAATACATACCCAAATCTCTAAATCCTCTAATTTCAATATAGTTCATAGCTTAAATATAACAATTTAGATTAAACAGTTTCATATAGATTCTCGATTTTTACATCCTTGTTGTTTCGTCTTGAACCCTCCCTTACTTGATTCAATATCATTTTAGTGACCCTAAATTATATTTTACTCAATATTTCTAAAACTTTATTAAACGTGAAATATCTCATTCGGTAAATTTCAAATTGATTTAAGTAGATAAATCCTTATCCAAATACCATTTTAAAATAACCCAAATTTATCTCCCAATCTTAATTGTTCAATATTATTGCAAAATTTATCCGAAATAAAACTTTCGTAAATATTTATCATAATTTAAGCATTTAATCAAATCTTGATTAGACTAGATATAATTTACTCCATATTCATCATTTCCCGTTATATATGTATTTAAAATTTACATTTAATAAGACCATATCTTTCTTATCATATGGTCAAGTGTTACGGATATTATCATTTCAATCCGTACACTAAATGTATACGGGTGGATAGCATTTCCACCCGTAATCCCAATTTAATTAAATGAAACCGCTTGGGTCTATCATTCAACCCATATCAATTCAAAACAACATAACAAAGGAAACTTGCAGTGTGATGGCAGGGATGGTGTCAAAGTAAATAAACAAGCAATAACACAATCAATAACGATTCAATAAATAAATAAATCAAATAACCCCGAAATAATCGTATTAATTCGCATTGTTATTTGTATAATTTTTTTTTTCTAGAATCTACACTATCATTTCATGTAGATTAAAGATTATTACATTACAGTTTTCACTTGTCATTCCTTCCCAAATTTCAGTTTAAAAACCACAACAATTGATCCAAACTACGTTCAAAGATTTAAATATAATTTATCAATTTCTACGACAATTAATGGGTCAAATTTAACAAATCAAATTTACATATGGCGGGGTCAGGTTTAATAGATCAATTTCCGTCATATATAATCCGTCTTAATTTGTAAACTATACTACCCCAAATTAAACTAGCAACTAGTTATTACTTAACAATAATAATTAACATCCAATTTAAACAGCAATAAATCAACAATCAATTATCAACCAATCTGTATTATTATCACATAAAATGGTGTCAGGCGTCATAGGTGAACAGATACAGATAATAGCAGTCATAACAGTAAAACAACTAACAGCAGCATATTTCAATTTACGTCTCAATTGAAATCAAATTTAATAAATAAAGAACGTTAATCGTGAGTGATTGCTCACCTTTCGAGGACAGAGAGCATTTGACGATGAAATCGAGTTACGAATCGAGGCACACCCATTCAACCGAAGAAAGATTTACAAGAATTCGATGGACAAGCTGATGATAAAGAATTGACGAAGTCAAATCAGAATTGTATCGATGATAATAGATGGGCATAGGTGAACTCATATATATGCAGACTAAGTTTAAAAAAATATGTACTAATATGCGGCTAAGTGGGACCAGGCTAATATACCTACAATGCAGACTTGAATATATATACTGCCTATGCAAATCAATATATACCGAAACCCAAAAGATTTATATAAAGTAGTAGCATATATATATATATATATACGTATTAGAAGATTTCAAATTCCATAAGTTTCGACTCGATTTAAATCAAATAAAATTCTCAATTATACTTTAAATCAAAATGCATATATATTATGTTATAAAATTTAAACAATACGTTTCAACGTTTTTTTTCTTTTTCTTTTTTTCTTTTTTTCAAACTCTGAATCATTAATTGCAACCTACATATATATCTTAAACTTCAACATATATATACCAACACTGAGATAATGTATGTGCATAGCCCAAATCTTAAATTCTATACTAACATATAAGTGACCCAAACTGCTAGTACCCTATATATACTATGCGCACGTCCCCATTGCAATTATTTCACATACTCATGCAACCCAACTATACATATGTTGGCTTTACTGACGTATATAAATCATATGAATCAACAGAAAACCCAGAATGAACTCTCATATAAGCTATATGAAACTCGTATATACTAGTATAACAGGGAATGCATAAAATAGAATAAATATAAAATATTTGAAAGCCTCATACGAAAGTATATTACAGCACATCTAAGAACACATGTAGACCAACTAACACTATACCAAATGCAGGCTCAATGCTCGAAAATATGTGCAGACTCCATTCATAGGCAATTATATTTGAATATATATATGTAAACAACTTAATAAACATATATATATACCTTGCTGCCAGCTAATATTTGACTCAGTCATGATTATATTATTAAATAGAGTACACATACGTTTAACAGACATATGCATATAGCCCAACCAGATTTGTAACCTATGTTTTATGTTGAAAAGTAACTTTCATAAAATCTGATATTATAACCACATATACTTTATATAACTCCTTTTTACAAATAGCAAATCATATTATATAACTAATATTTTATATACACTAACCAAATATTATTATATAAGTATATAAATTTATATGCAGAGCATCCCATATTTGCATAAACAGAACATAGCTTGTATAGTGGTTTTAGTATGACTGAATATGAGTATAAACTTACATGTCAGAAAACTTAAACATATTACATCAAACTGATATATTATAACATAAACAAAATGCAAGACTTACAATAGGGATCGCAACAGGCTAGTTATGCTTGGCAAATAGGAAGGGCAGGTGGCCGGTCTTGGAGGCGGAGGGGTGATTGAGGCTGCGGGTCTGTGGGAAGGCCGGAAATGAGGAAGGGCGGTGGAAAGGAGAGGCTCCGGTTGCAGGATGGTCGGCAGGAGGTGGCGCTGGTCGGCGTGAGGAGGGTAGGGCGGAGCGGCTGATGGGAAGGAGCTTCAGGCAATTGAAAGAGAGAGGAGGGGACGGTGTAAGGAGGGGGACTTGCCTGGGTTCGGCTGCAGGCTTCAGCGATGCGGGAGGGATGAAGGCTCGGCAGGGTACAGGTGGGCGGGTTTTGTTAGGGGTTTGTGAAGGGATTAGGTGGCAGTTTGTAGTCGGCGGCGATGCCGTGCTGGAGGGGTATGCATGGCCGAGCAGGTTGGAGGATGACAGAGGCCGAGCAATCCTCACGTGAAACATATATGTGCAAATTTTTTTTTTATAAGTTGCTGAACAAAAGAATGAGGAGGAAGAAGAACTAAAATAAAGGATGCGTAACATATAGCAGGCCAAAGGAAAAACGCAGGCGTGAAATCAGGAAGACAAAGTGACCGTTGGATTTTGTAACGTTGGAAAAAAAAATGTAAAATAAATGAAAAGTACTGGTTTCTTTAAATTGGCTAAAAGAGAAGCGTAGGCAGGGGTAAATTAAAAATCGGCGTTTCCAATCTGAGCTGTGTGAATATAAAGAATACAACACTTGTATTTAATAAGGATTAATTGCAGTCCTTAACTTTCGGGAATTTTGAAATTTATTAAAGAAATTGGAAGTGAAGATGATAGACAACCCTATGAAGGTATAGAGGCAATTTAGAAATAAGCCTTTCACATTCAATAAATACAAACGTACATCAGTTTTGTACGTTCACACTTCGCGACTGTATGGCAACGGTCGAATTTTGTAACTTATGGAATAAATGTTTAAAACGAAAGCCAGTGAAACCAGGAAATCAATTAAAGAAAAAAAGAAGAAGTCATAAATGCAAAAGGAACCGTTCAAAGGGAATAACGCATACCACTTTACACGTTTTGATTTTTAAAAATAGCCACGGGGTAACAATTGTCATCTAGCATTAAGCTGAAAGCTAAAGCAATTAATTATATTGCTTGGCGATCACGGGTCAAGGTTTGAAAAGCAAAAGAAAGCTAACTGTCACAATTTAGGTTTGAAAAGCAAAAGAAAGCTAACTGTCACAATTTATGGTACCGATACAACGTACTGTTTTATGATTTCTGTTGCCTACCGGATACCAAAATACAGAAATAAATATACTGCGAAGATCAGCACGATGAGACGATCAAAACGGTACACAGATATCAGAGGTATGATCCTCCGATCAAAAGTCGATAATCGACACCGAAAATGCTGTTATTAGATCAGAATTAAGATACACGGAGCAGTTGACGTCTGAATTTGGAAAAACGAAGGATGACGTCTCACTCAGAAGAGGATTTAGAAATTTTCTATAGAAAAATATTCAGGCTTGAAAATAAATTTATTATCAGCAATTATTAACTGACTCGAGTTTGATAGAATTACATAATAAATAAACTTTCATAAAATAAATTGAAAATTTACCATCTGCTATATTTAATTGGACGTAATCCAAATATTAACTTTTTATTTGCAAATTAAATTTTTTTAAAATTTCACCAAAATCCAAATTAAATACGTAAATAAAACAATAAAATTTATTAAAATCTTACAGGTCGTTACACTCTCCCCCACTCAAAACTTTTCGTCCCCGAAAAGGAAGAAGGTAGGAGAAGCATAAAGTAAATTGAAAGTCAAGTGTAGATAATTTATTTAAAACCATATAAATTTTACTTGAAATATTCATCTGAACTTCATTTGCAGTATAATTTTTTTCTTCAATACTTAATACTTTCAAACTCCTTTTGAAACAATTATTTACATTATTATTTATTTTTACAAAGACTGTTGAAAATATTAAATCCAAATTTATGAGATTTTTAATTTAACTCAAGATACCTTTCAAATATTATCAATAAATTAATAATCATTCTCTTAAAGAGTTTCATTTAATTAATAACTTCAAAAATATTTACAATATTTAAAAATCTTCTATTAAACCAAGTAGTATATAAATAACCAGTATTTTAAAGGTTACATTCAAAAGGAAAGAAAAGGTAGATTCAGGAAACAGAATATAGGTGATAAATAAGCTGAGCAGATACGGTAGATTCAAAAGATAGCATCGGGCACGAATAATTAAACTAGAACCATAAGAATTTAAATTTCAAATGTTAATTCAAAATTTCTTTGTGGTTCAAAATACTTTTATAATAAAATACCTTTATAATACTATTATAATGAAATACTATTTATCGGAATAGATTATCCTTTCGAAAATACTTTTATAACTCGATGCTTCCACAGGTTTATCCTCGTTCTTGCAGACTCTAGCAATGCGTTGATCAGGCGCAAAGCTAGAATTCTTCAAGTACTTGGTAGACCCGTTTCAACACCTAGTGAAAATACTTGAAAAAACCATTTAAAACAGATATGGAAAGTACGATCCAAACAAAACAATCAAACCAAAACCTTTGTCCGATCATGGTTCGCAGATACACAATGGTTACGCCTGGTTCCCCCAGGAAACAATCCGTATCCGTAAGCTTTCTCAGCCCTGCGAGTTACGCCATGATGACTAGTAGAGTGCAGGATACACAATGGTTACGCCTGGTTCTCCCAGGAAACAATCCGTACCCCCAGGCAAGACTCAGCCAGGCACTTGCGCTACTATTCGCGACCTACACAGATTGCAGGATACACAATGGTTACGCCTGGTTCCCCCAAGAAACAATCCGTACCCCTAGGCAAGACTCAGCCAGGCAATTGCGCTGTGCATTCACGAGAAAAAAAAAAGAGACCGTGGGTTACGCCACGGTGGGAATACTCGAGTATTACATCCGGAAAACCAAAATCAGAGAGAATAATATCGATAGAATGAATCCACGCTGTGGCCACAAAGCGGATATCAAGCAGAAGGCACTTTCCATATCTTTACTTGGAAAATATATATCATATAGTACCTTTTCAAATACTTCCAAATATCATACTTATATAAAGTCCATTATATATAGGATTCCTTTCTAAAACGAATACTTTCCGAATCAATAGTAGATCAAATCATACTTATATAGACTTTGATTATATACAATTCTCTTTCCAAATTGAGTACCTTTCAAATCAATAGATTTCAAATCACTACCATACTTATACAAATCCATTTTATATAAGTCCGACCACTACCCAAATCAAGTGCTTAATTATACAAGGTTCTCAATTTCAAATCATTCAATATCCAATTTAGTTCCAAAGTCATATATGAATTCGCCAAATTTCTTCCAAATTAGATATCCTAATTTCAAAGTTCCCCAAAATAGTAGGTTTAGAAAATTATCCCAGTTTCCAGATTAAAATAATTCAAGTCAAACAAATTCATTTCCAAAATCATCATATAAGTACTGGTTTTAAATTTTCAATTAAATTTCAAAACCCAATATTTTCTCACAATCCATTATCCTCAAAATGGTTTCCAACTTTATACTTATCCCTTTTAAACCTTTAAACTATCCATTTCTATGTGAAATATCCAATTTACCTTTTTGAAAACCATTATTCAACTATTTTTTCCAAACATTTCAAAACTAAATTTATATTCTTAATCAGACATTTTATACTCTTCGAAATTTCTTAGTTTTGAAAATTTAATCTCGATTTGGAAGTGTTCGAACATTTAAAATAGTTAGGGAAATCAAATTTTCAATTCAAGAGTTGAAAATCAACAATAAATCAATAAATCAATTATTAAATCTGGAACTCGAGGACTAAACACCGGTCTCACTTTAAATTGTTTCAAATATATACATATATCTTTCTAAAATATCAAATTATACTTCAAAATTTGAAATCAAAAACGGTTTACAAAATCACTCACATAGCGAAGCTATTAAATTGGCCTCTCCCCGACTCTGAGGCTCGAAAATCAATGTCGATGATGCGTGCACTCATCACCGAAATTATTCTCCAGCGTCATAAGTGAGTTCTGGACTTCTATTTTCTTGAAAACTTCTTTGAAAACTCCTTCAAAATTATTGGAATTCATTTGAACTCATTTGAAACATTTCTTATTTGGAAAAAAATACTTTTAAATCGTATTATTTATATATATTTTCCAAAATCTTAAAACCAATTCCAAAACACCGGAATTCAATCCTCGAATTTCAAATTTAACAATTCAGTTATAAATCATTTTTTTATGTAGATCAGATTCTTATATTTTTCAAAATTTCAATTCTTTCAAAACCCTCTTATATAGAATGACATATCTTATTTGCTTTATACATATAGGTATATCATCCTTATTGAAACAATTTCTTTTTATATATAGGATATAATTTTGATATATAAAGCAATTTCAAAATACAAACATACCCGATTTTCAAAGGATAAATTAAGAATGGATTTCAAACAAAGATGGAGGTTTAAATTAGAGGAATTCTAATCAACAGAATCCTGATACGAAGACAGACTCAACAAAGTTGAGAAAATCAAAATACAAAATAGAAGATGGATATACTTCTATAAATCGCGGGCGACCTTAACCGGGTTAACCGTGACTTCAGGGATATGCTCGATGCGGGATTCTAAAACAAATTGATATTCGTTTGCCAAATATAGAATTCGGCATATCAAGATGTATCAGCATCGTAAACCGAGGGTACAGAAATCTTCGGTGAATCAATGCCAATTGTACGGAGTTCATCCGTTTTACAAAACATTTAGTGGAGTCATTGGATACTCCAGAATCAAAAGAACATAAATAGAGGGAGACAAGAATGAATTTCGGAATCGAGGGGCATTCCAAAATTCGAAGGAAATCGAGTCGAAAGGAAGAGATTCAACTCGAGCGAAAGTGATTCTGTAAATAAATTTACCATATATGATAAGTTTTGCCTAGAGCCAAAGCTCTGATACCAGCTGTAACGACCCGCTATTTTGGACCATTCAAATCGACAATAAAACCGTACATGTCCGACTTGAATAATTCAAAATACCGAATTGTTAATACAAATTTGGCAAAACTTAAATATACAGTAAATAAATCAAATCACAGATCACAGACGCAGAGTAATATAATGCAGCGGAATAGATAAAGGATAGTAGTTCATGAAGCTACTATATACATCAGAGTTTAAAAATGAAATACATCAGAATATCTCGAATATAGTGAAGTCTTCAGTACGAGCCGATGACTTCTCTGAACCAGTCAACTAGAAAAACTGAAAGCTGAATAGATAGTTGGATCTCCAAATGAAGCTCCAATCTCCAAAGGTGAGTCTCTAATGCTGTATTACTCAGTCTGACCCGAGCGTAAAGCAAAACACAAAAAAAACACTTGAGTCAGGATTAACATTCTTATATCAATAAATCCAACTCAAATGAAATATCAACTGAAATACAATATAACTTAAAGGATGTTTGGGATGTCCATCCTCTAAGGGTCCATAGAATTATCTACAGGGTAGAAATATACACTATTACACCGTGGTCATTCACTTAATTTATACTTCAAACCCAAATGTCCATTTCACTTCAAATAATTATATTTTTCCAAAAATAGTATTTACATATATTAAATGTTGTATACGGTAAAGCACTTCAAATTTTCCCAACTTAACAAATCGTTTCACATCAACCCGACCTTCCCATTCAAATTAAATTCGATCTCATTTTATCAATTTACATTCCTAAAATAACCATTTCAATTTTATAAATCTCAAATTTGGATTTGATATCCCAATTTCCCTTTTTTGTTCCAATATGTTCCAATCTTTAAGTATTCAATATTTCAACTAAATTTCTCCAAATCTAGGTTTCTAAATAATTATTTCCAAATTTAGTTCAACCTAAATTTTCATTTAATTCAATTAGTTATTAAATAACAAATTCAACTATATTGGTTCCAAATACATACCCAAATCTCTAAATCCTCTAATTTCAATATAGTTCATAGCTTAAATATAACAATTTAGATTAAACAGTTTCATATAGATTCTCGATTTTTACATCCTTGTTGTTTCGTCTTGAACCCTCCCTTATTTGATTCAATATCATTTTAGTGACCCTAAATTATATTTTACTCAATATTTCTAAAACTTTATTAAACGTGAAATATCTCATTCGGTAAATTTCAAATTGATTTAAGTAGATAAATCCTTATCCAAATACCATTTTAAAATAACCCAAATTTATCTCCCAATCTTAATTGTTCAATATTATTGCAAAATTTATCCGAAATAAAACTTTCGTAAATATTTATCATAATTTAAGCATTTAATCAAATCTTGATTAGACTAGATATAATTTACTCCATATTCATCATTTCCCGTTATATATGTATTTAAAATTTACATTTAATAAGACCATATCTTTCTTATCATATGGTCAAGTGTTACGGATATTATCATTTCAATCCGTACACTAAATGTATACGGGTGGATAGCATTTCCACCCGTAATCCCAATTTAATTAAATGAAACCGCTTGGGTCTATCATTCAACCCATATCAATTCAAAACAACATAACAAAGGAAACTTGCAGTGTGATGGCAGGGATGGTGTCAAAGTAAATAAACAAGCAATAACACAATCAATAACGATTCAATAAATAAATAAATCAAATAACCCCGAAATAATCGTATTAATTCGCATTGTTATTTGTATAATTTTTTTTTTCTAGAATCTACACTATCATTTCATGTAGATTAAAGATTATTACATTACAGTTTTCACTTGTCATTCCTTCCCAAATTTCAGTTTAAAAACCACAACAATTGATCCAAACTACGTTCAAAGATTTAAATATAATTTATCAATTTCTACGACAATTAATGGGTCAAATTTAACAAATCAAATTTACATATGGCGGGGTCAGGTTTAATAGATCAATTTCCGTCATATATAATCCGTCTTAATTTGTAAACTATACTACCCCAAATTAAACTAGCAACTAGTTATTACTTAACAATAATAATTAACATCCAATTTAAACAGCAATAAATCAACAATCAATTATCAACCAATCTGTATTATTATCACATAAAATGGTGTCAGGTGTCATAGGTGAACAGATACAGATAATAGCAGTCATAACAGTAAAACAACTAACAGCAGCATATTTCAATTTACGTCTCAATTGAAATCAAATTTAATAAATAAAGAACGTTAATCGTGAGTGATTGCTCACCTTTCGAGGACAGAGAGCATTTGACGATGAAATCGAGTTACGAATCGAGGCACACCCATTCAACCGAAGAAAGATTTACAAGAATTCGATGGACAAGCTGATGATAAAGAATTGACGAAGTCAAATCAGAATTGTATCGATGATAATAGATGGGCATAGGTGAACTCATATATATGCAGACTAAGTTTAAAAAAATATGTACTAATATGCGGCTAAGTGGGACCAGGCTAATATACCTACAATGCAGACTTGAATATATATACTGCCTATGCAAATCAATATATACCGAAACCCAAAAGATTTATATAAAGTAGTAGCATATATATATATACGTATTAGAAGATTTCAAATTCCATAAGTTTCGACTCGATTTAAATCAAATAAAATTCTCAATTATACTTTAAATCAAAATGCATATATATTATGTTATAAAATTTAAACAATACGTTTCAACGTTTTTTTTCTTTTTTTCTTTTTTTCAAACTCTGAATCATTAATTGCAACCTACATATATATCTTAAACTTCAACATATATATACCAACACTGAGATAATGTATGTGCATAGCCCAAATCTTAAATTCTATACTAACATATAAGTGACCCAAACTGCTAGTACCCTATATATACTATGCGCACGTCCCCATTGCAATTATTTCACATACTCATGCAACCCAACTATACATATGTTGGCTTTACTGACGTATATAAATCATATGAATCAACAGAAAACCCAGAATGAACTCTCATATAAGCTATATGAAACTCGTATATACTAGTATAACAGGGAATGCATAAAATAGAATAAATATAAAATATTTGAAAGCCTCATACGAAAGTATATTACAGCACATCTAAGAACACATGTAGACCAACTAACACTATACCAAATGCAGGCTCAATGCTCGAAAATATGTGCAGACTCCATTCATAGGCAATTATATTTGTATATATATATGTAAACAACTTAATAAACATATATATATACCTTGCTGCCAGCTAATATTTGACTCAGTCATGATTATATTATTAAATAGAGTACACATACGTTTAACAGACATATGTATATAGCCCAACCAGATTTGTAACCTATGTTTTATGTTGAAATGTAACTTTCATAAAATCTGATATTATAACCACATATACTTTATATAACTCCTTTTTACAAATAGCAAATCATATTATATAACTAATATTTTATATACACTAACCAAATATTATTATATAAGTATATAAATTTATATGCAGAGCATCCCATATTTGCATAAACAGAACATAGCTTGTATAGTGGTTTTAGTATGACTGAATATGAGTATAAACTTACATGTCAGAAAACTTAAACATATTACATCAAACTGATATATTATAACATAAACAAAATGCAAGACTTACAATAGGGATCGCAACAGGCTAGTTATGCTTGGCAAATAGGAAGGGCAGGTGGCCGGTCTTGGAGGCGGAGGGGTGATTGAGGCTGCGGGTCTGTGGGAAGGCCGGAAATGAGGAAGGGCGGTGGAAAGGAGAGGCTCCGGTTGCAGGGTGGTCGGCAGGAGGTGGCGCTGGTCGGCGTGAGGAGGGTAGGGCGGAGCGGCTGATGGGAAGGAGCTTCAGGCAATTGAAAGAGAGAGGAGGGGACGGTGTAAGGAGGGGGACTTGCCTGGGTTCGGCTGCAGGCTTCAGCGATGCGGGAGGGATGAAGGCTCGGCAGGGTACAGGTGGGCGGGTTTTGTTAGGGGTTTGTGAAGGGATTAGGTGGCAGTTTGTAGTCGGCGGCGATGCCGTGGTGGAGGGGTATGCATGGCCGAGCAGGTTGGAGGATGACAGAGGCCGAGCAATCCTCACGTGAAACATATATGTGCAATTTTTTTTTTATAAGTTGCTGAACAAAAGAATGAGGAGGAAGAAGAACTAAAATAAAGGATGCGTAACATATAGCAGGCCAAAGGAAAAACGCAGGCGTGAAATCAGGAAGACAAAGTGACCGTTGGATTTTGTAACGTTGGAAAAAAAAATGTAAAATAAATGGAAAGTACTGGTTTCTTTAAATTGGCTAAAAGAGAAGCGTAGGCAGGGGTAAATTAAAAATCGGCGTTTCCAATCTGAGCTGTGTGAATATAAAGAATACAACACTTGTATTTAATAAGGATTAATTGCAGTCCTTAACTTTCGGGAATTTTGAAATTTATTAAAGAAATTGGAAGTGAAGATGATAGACAACCCTATGAAGGTATAGAGGCAATTTAGAAATAAGCCTTTCACATTCAATAAATACAAACGTACATCAGTTTTGTACGTTCACACTTCGCGACTGTATGGCAACGGTCGAATTTTGTAACTTATGGAATAAATGTTTAAAACGAAAGCCAGTGAAACCAGGAAATCAATTAAAGAAAAAAAGAAGAAGTCATAAATGCAAAAGGAACCGTTCAAAGGGAATAACGCATACCACTTTACACGTTTTGATTTTTAAAAATAGCCACGGGGTAACAATTGTCATCTAGCATTAAGCTGAAAGCTAAAGCAATTAATTATATTGCTTGGCGATCACGGGTCAAGGTTTGAAAAGCAAAAGAAAGCTAACTGTCACAATTTAGGTTTGAAAAGCAAAAGAAAGCTAACTGTCACAATTTATGGTACCGATACAACGTACTGTTTTATGATTTCTGTTGCCTACCGGATACCAAAATACAGAAATAAATATACTGCGAAGATCAGCACGATGAGACGATCAAAACGGTACACAGATATCAGAGGTATGATCCTCCGATCAAAAGTCGATAATCGACACCGAAAATGCTGTTATTAGATCAGAATTAAGATACACGGAGCAGTTGACGTCTGAATTTGGAAAAACGAAGGATGACGTCTCACTCAGAAGAGGATTTAGAAATTTTCTATAGAAAAATATTCAGGCTTGAAAATAAATTTATTATCAGCAATTATTAACTGACTCGAGTTTGATAGAATTACATAATAAATAAACTTTCATAAAATAAATTGAAAATTTACCATCTGCTATATTTAATTGGACGTAATCCAAATATTAACTTTTTATTTGCAAATTAAATTTTTTTAAAATTTCACCAAAATCCAAATTAAATACGTAAATAAAACAATAAAATTTATTAAAATCTTACAGGTCGTTACACAGTTATATACCAAAAGTCCATATTATAAGTTAAATACTTATAATCCATTTATTTACTAAATCATTCTTCAAAACATTTGAAATCAATTTTCAAAAGAATTCAGAATCAAATTCCCAAGTTAAAGTTCAATGACCCCCTTGGCTATAACTAAATTGAAATGTTATTTTATTTCACAATTATTACTTGGAGATATTCAAAATATTGGATTTAAACCAATTCATTAATTTACTTCACTTTATATTTTATTTTTCATAAATCTCAACAATTCGATAATGGGTTTCGAATGATCAGGACTCAAATCCAAGGAAACCTTACCGAAAAGAAACTATCGTATTCCTAAATTTAGAGAGCTACAAAAGAGAGGGGGATTTCCGAAAAAGATTTGAATTTTCAAAATACCTTTTATTTTTCAAAGAAAACAATTTCATACTTCTTTAGATTTGAAAAACGTTTTCTTTAAAGTGATCCTAGTAACTATTCATATTAAACATCATAAACTGAGCTTTGTATAAACCAAAGCTCTGATACCACTTTTGTAACGACCCGCCGTTCTGACCGCCCCCAGTCGGTAATTAAACCAACTTGAGACGTTCAAAATGACGGATTGTTATTCAGTTTATAGAGTTTAAACAGAATAAGCCACAGAATCACAGAATAATAATAATATTTCACATAAATGAATTTTCTTACATATATCAGAGTTTGTACAATGAATTAAATTTTATACAGCGGAATATATCTTTTACAAGTACAATTTTTTTTCGAAAAGCTAAAGTGAAGCAATTTCCCCAACTCACTCTAACTTCGCGGCCTGAAAATCTTCAAGCTGTAAAATACTCGGTCTGACCCGAGTATTACATTCAAAAGAAAATAATACACAGGTCAGTCTAATTCAAACTCAGTTATTAGTGCATAGAGGCAATAATAATCAAACAACAATTAGACGACAGTCAAATATATATTCACCTATCCGATCCTTTAACAAGTAATCGGATAACGGTAAATACAACACTTAACAGTGTTAAACAATAAAACAGTAGATTCAGATTTTTGACGAAGATAGATGAAGGGATTATTGATGAAGATAATTTAGAAAAAAAAACATCAGAATTGTCTAAACGACAATTAACTACAAAATCATCAAAATCGATTCAAAGTATATTGAATTGTCAACATAAAACAATTTTCATCAAAAAGAAAACATCATTTAAAACATTAGATTTGGTAGGGATGCAGTACACACGCGCGTGCACGGCCTCGCCACTTTTAAAATGTTAACTCTATGCGGCTGCAGTTCACGCTTGCGTGCACTGCCTCGCCACTAGTATAAAATGCACAAAAAATCAATGCATCAAAGCAAAAGAAATACCAATAAAATCAAGGCGGTGTGGCTGCAGTACACATATACATACATGTGCACTGCCTTGCCAACTCGAGTGCACAAGGTCAAATCAAAATCAGATTCAACACAAGTACAAATGGCCTCGACCAAAATTCAAAATATCACTACAACAATGAAACTGTACATGTACACAGAAACATAGCAACACTCAAACAGGTATTTAAACATGAACGCCAAACAATATGACACAAGACAAAAGCATTTGGGTTCAAGTAAGGGGCAACAAGAGAAACACACAATGCAAATGAACAGGTTCATATACATCAAGGAAACAATGTCTTGTGCAATCAGTATGGAAATAAAACCTTTCAAGTATAATGACATGCGGTGACCAAATAAACCACAAAAGTACCATAGAAGGACTACGACCAGATAGGAAAACAACAATGCAAATAACAAATCTTGAGCAAATGCTCATGGACATAGCAACAGAGCAGTCAACAATGTTAAATTGAGTAATGAATTATATATATAAGTCTACATGTTCCGTAATATGATAGTTTACTTCTTCATGCTATGAAACAAAGTCACACTCACAAATTTTTGTACAAGGTTGCCTATACAAATAAAGAAAGTGTCAGGCTATTGATAAGTATAAGACAAGATTATTATTTCAAAAGCAAGGTATCAGGTTATTAATATATATACTAAAAAAAAACAAGGACAGCTCACTTCCTTTGTGCATTTTAAATCTTCAGGTTATAAATATAAAAGTCAAGCTTTGAACTAGAGCATGAAATTTTCGGAACTTATATATGTTGTTAACATGCAGTGACCAGAAAATGGAAACTGGAGTAAACATTATTGATGTAACTTGAATTTATATGACTGCTAAGTGAAGGCATACACCTGTATCTAGACAGGTAATAATAATCAAATCAGAGATGAGAAGTATCGATAGTCAACAGCAAACACTATCACATAAACAAAGGCATGACTGAATTCACCAGCAACAGTCACTATAATTTCTTATCCAAAATGTTTTCTCAAAATCATGCCTACAGACTTCTAACCAAACTCAGGGCAGATTGATTTTTTTTTTTTATCCTAGTAAAAATATTCTTGTAACATATATTTCATATCAGAAACATATGCCGTTTATCAAATGCACCTGTATAGCAATCATAAGTTTTATAAAGGAAATGATTACACACAAAAAAAAAACAATTAAAACAATATCAATGATACAGCCGAACCAAGATCAACGCATCAGTGAGTTCAATAAGTATGCTATTGAATCCATGAAACAACATTGGACTAACAACTGCAGTTTGAACCAAGACAGTGTCATGGCCGAATAATACATGGCAATAAAGAGCATCATCATCAAAATAATGCAACAGTCAAGCAAAAGACTCAACACCAGTTCGAGATAAAAACCAAATCCATGTGCCTTTCCAAATAAACAAAGCTACGACCCATCTCATATTAGAGCAAAGCTCAAAGTCATGAAATCAATAGATGATACATGGACAAAATAGTTTAGTGATGCACGACCAAGACAGCTACAATTGTGCAAAGAAATGCAAACAAATGTATAGGGCCGAAGCCAAAAGGAAGTCGAGGAACAGTCGAACAAATTCATGTCGACAGCAAAAGTGACAAACATCAAAATCGCAGTAAGAGTTCACATATCAACATCAATTTCCAACATCAACAAAACAAAAAGGCAGAGATAAAACAACATCAAAGCAAAAAAAATTCGAATTGCAGAAGTACGAAATCATCAATTGTTTGAATTAGATGTGAGTTACTAAAAGTACTCACCTTTGTCGAACGAGGAGCACGCGAGCGAAGAGGAGAGTCGAGCAAGCCCTAATTTGGATCGAAGGAAGACGAACGGAAACCCTAATTTTGGAACGAAGAGGGAGACGAGGCCGCCATTATTTCGTTTCGTTTATATTTTTTTCCATATGATTTGATGAGGGTAGGGTTTCGAATTTAAGAGAGGGGAGACGTGATTTTGGTCGTGGGTTATGGCTGAAACAAAGGCGTG
This sequence comes from Allium cepa, assembly GCA_030765085.1. Classification (NCBI taxonomy): domain Eukaryota; kingdom Viridiplantae; phylum Streptophyta; class Magnoliopsida; order Asparagales; family Amaryllidaceae; genus Allium; species Allium cepa. The sequence goes on along the minus strand of CM060945.1, from coordinate 598,846,316 downwards.
TTTTTAGCTGATGAAGGTAAAGCAACGGTACTCTTTTTATTTATATATTATATTATTATTATTATTTATATATTTTTTTTCTTATTTTTTTTCATTTTAAATCCAATTTGTTTTGTATAATCATTTTCTTTTACTTTGTTTTTTTTAATTTTGTTGTTAAAACTTTAACTAAGTGTATTTATTTATTTATTTATTTATTTTGTATTGATTAAAATTTATTCCTTTTTATTTTAAAGAAAAGAAAAATGTTATTTAAAACTAACCATCCATCTATAAATTTACGTAAATAATAATTCTTATATCCAAATTATTTTTCTAAGTTATTAGTTTGAATTTAAAATACAAATTCAATATTCAATTTAACTCCAAAGTCAAAGTTAAATTCTATTCAACTTTAAATAAATTAAATTCTAAAATTTAATCGCCAATTCATAGTTATATTGGGAATTCAATTTAAACCATCATTCAAATATTTAAAATTAATTAAATATTTTCATTTTTAAATTGTTCAAAATTCAGGGTTGTTACAATAACACTTTGAAATCATAATACTTTGGAAAACCATAACGTTGAAATCATAACTTCTACCATTTAAATAGTTCAGATATAAGTAATAATATATAATAAAATAGTATATAAAATAGTTTATACAAATGAGTTTATTTTAAAAATGGTTTATATTAATAACTTATATTAGAATAATTTATAAAGCGAAATATAAATTAAAAATACTTTATATAATAAAATTAGTTTCCTCGAATTTCGCAAATTGATTCAAATCAATTTGAATTCCAAATTCCAATTTAATTCAATCTCAATTCTTCAACTTCGATTCAATTCAATTTCTCAATATATCATTTCAAATTATATCGATTTCAAATACAGATTTAGACCACAAAGTAAACCATTTAACTTTCAATATATTTCAAAGCTTTAAATATTCCACAATTCCAAAACTAAATTTTATAATTCCATATATATATATATATATCTCAAAATTTGACTTCATTATTATTTAGTTTTGAAATATTTACTTAATAAATCGGATATCATTTAAATAAAATCTCGAATTACAAATCACTAAATGTTTCCTTTAATTTATTTAAACTTGAAATATCCATTTAATCACTTTAAATCGAAATCAAGTTATAAAATCATATCTTAAAACAATTCAATAAGTTCCAAATCGATTTAATTAAACAAAATTCTTAATTAAATACAATAAATTCAAATTAGTCTTTCCAATCTTAACTTATAGAAATCATTTAAAAATCTATTTTAAAATAAAATATTAAATAAATACTTAAACATATTGTATTTTACTTAAACCAAACTTTACTAAATTTAAAGCTTATTTTTAAATTTATTTTATATTAAAACTTAATCATATACAAAATATTTTGAAATTTAATTAAAACCATATTATTTTCTTTCAAAATCATAGAAATCATTTTCAAAATATGTATATATAGACCAATGGCGTCTGTATATAATTTTCTATCCTATGGTCAAGTGATACTAATATTTATCATTTCAATCCGTAATTTAAGTATATACGGGTATATATCATTTATACCCGCAATCCCAAATTCAATTCAATTTGAAAATCGCTTGGGTTTGTCATTTCAATCCATAATGATTTTCTTCTATTATACAAATCATTCGGATATCATTTCAACCCATAGGGAATTCTATGCTAACAGGGAACTTGTAAAGTGATAACAGATATGATAACAATAATAACAGGCATATATCATTAATATAAATAATTGATAATGGTGTCAGATGTCACAGGTGAACAGTTACAGATAATGGCATATCATATATATAACAATGTGAATAACTAACAACATCATATTCAATTGTCGTTCCAATTGAAATCAAATTTAATAGATATAAGAATGTTAATCGTGAGTGATTTCTTACCTTTCGAAGCTAGAGGAGATTTGACAATGAGATGGGTTACAAATCCAAGCACGAATTTTTAAAGCAAAGCAAGTTGGACACGAATTCGACTGATAGAGCTGATAACAGAAATTGATGAGAAAAAATCAAAATTTATTTTGATATAAACTAAAAATATAGCACTATTATTTTCTTATGAAATCAATATTTCATTTTAAGATAAATATCAAACAAAATATAGATGTAAATAAAACCATTGTTTTACATTAAACGCATATATAAAGAAAATTCTATATATAGTATAATTTGAAATAAATACTTATATATATACTTAAAAAAATGAAAATACTTATATTATATTTTATTCCCTTCAAAATGTCATATATATATATATTTATATATTTCAAAATAATAACATGGCATATATATACTTATACATCCTTTAACAAATACTTAATTTAAATACATTTTTAAATGACATATCTACTTATTGCATTTAAATTAAAAGTCAAACATGTACCTTGACATACAAAAATATTTATATTTTACAGAAAATTTCTAGAATCTGATCAATATATATATATATATAAATAATTTTGAACACACATTGTGTAATCCTTTTTTTTTCAGCAATGTAAAACAGAAAGAAAGAAAATATATTCAGACATATTAAAATATACAACATAAGTAAACTTACAGATTACACACTAGAGTTGCTATACTATAAAAGCACAAAGAAAACAAACTATATACCATTTCATATATATGTACTTAATCAGATGTTATACATATGTGTGTGTGTGTGCGTGTGTTTGCACAAAAAATGGGCAAACACGTCCAAGTCGTATGATTTAGTCGATTTTAAGTTGTTCTTAGTGATTTGGGTGATTGATGCAAATATATAAAAAGCAGGGACTAAACTGTAAAAGACACACAGATTTATAGTGGTTCAGCCAGAACGTGCCTACGTCCACTTTATATGTTATTCTACTTTTTTCTTCAGATTACAAGTACAAAGCTTTGTATACAAGTATATGAAAGTTGTTTGAAAGTTCCATCCGTGCTTGAGCTCTAAAACTTGTCCCCCATTGTTGTACCCTGCCCCACTATTTATAGAGTGAGACTGGGGGCAGAGGTCTTGGATGTATATAGCTTCTGGTGGGCCGAGGCTGATGCAATCTGGCCTGACTAAGTTGATCCAGAACGTCTTGGTTCGGTGGAGAGTGGTATGTTGTTTGGACCGGTGGTAGTTGGGAGTGAGTTTGGTTCGGTGGTGGTTGGTCCGGCTAGGACTCGGAGATGGGCAAGTTCGGTGGTGAAGTGGTCTGGTGATGTGTGGAGGTAGGTTGGTTCGGTGGGACACGGTCCGGTGGTGAGTGGAGGTAGGTTGGTTCGGTAGGACATGGTCCAGTGGTGAGTGGATGGAGATGGTCCGGCTATGCTTTGGTCCGGTAGTTGTTGGAGGTGCGTTGGTTCGGTAGGTGCTTGGTGCGGCAGGGAAGTGGTCTGGTGTCGAATTCCTTTCTTTTGGTTCGGTGGGGGTGGAGACGCCCCCAACATTTGCCCCCCAAATTAGGGCATATGTTAGTATATGTCACGCTTTGTTTTAGCTTGGGGGATTCTCGCCCGGTCTTGTATGCCGAGCCAGTTGGTCCGGATGTTGATTTTTGCCTATAAGTATTGGCCTTAGGCTTCCTTCATTCCTTACCCACCGAATTGATTATAGTGCCGAACCAAATATAGTGCCAAATCAGTCTCATTTGCCGAACTATTCAAGGTGCCGAATCAACTGATTGCCGAACCAGGTGAGTCATTTTTTGTCGAATGATCTTATATTCTTGAATTACCGGATGCACTCGTGGATTCCGAGTGCCGAATGAACTTGTGCTTGAATTGCCAAATAAGGATGGGGAAGTATGGTTGCCGAATGACCTTTTAGTTGGAACCACCGAACGAATTTTGGGAGTGTGAGTTCCGAATGGGGTCTCAGACTCGTGCCACCGAATGAAATGTGGTGTTTTGAATTATGGGTGAAGTTCCAGGCTTCATGTAACGACCCGCTATTTTAGACCATTCAAATCGACAATAAAACCATACATGTCCGACTTGAATAATTCAAAATACCGAATTGTTAATAAAATTTGGCAAAACTTATAATATACAGTAAATAAATCAATCATAGATCACTTACACAGAGTAATACAATGCAGCGGAATAGATAAAGAATAGTAGTTCATGAAGCTACTATATACCTCAGCGTTAGAAATAAAATACAACCGAATAGTTCAAATGCCATGAAGTCTCCAATGTAACAGATGACTTCTCTGAACTAATCAACTGGATGACTGAAGGGATAGATAGCTGGATCTTCAAGCAAAGCTCCAACTTCGAAGATGAGTCTCAAATGCTGTATCTCTCAGTCTGACCCGAGCGTAAAGCAAAACACAAAACACTCGAGTCAGGATTAACATTCTTATATCTATAAATCTAACTCAAGTGAAATATCAACTGAAATATAATTAACTTAGAGGATATTTGGGATAACCATCCTCTAAGGGTCCATGGAACTATCTAAAAATAGAAATATACACTATAACACCGTAGTCTTTTCAACTTAATTTGTACTTCAAAACAAAATATCATTTTCACTTCAAATATCTCTATACTTCCCAAATAGTATTTTTATATATTAAATAATTTGTACAGTAAAGAAATTTCAATTCCCTCAACTTGACAAATCGTTTAACATCAACCTGACCACCCCATTTAAATCTATTTCAATCTCAATTTATTAATTTAAATTCAACTCAATTTCTAAAATAACCACTTCAATTTTATCGATCTCAAATTCGGATTTGAAATCACAAAATACCCTTTATGTTCAATATATTTCAAAACTTTAAGTATTCAACGTTTCAACTAACTTTTTAATCAATTTAGTTTCTAAATACTAAATTCAACTATACTGATTTCAAATACATATCCGAATCTCAAAATAAACCATTTAAATCCCAATATAGTTCAAAGCTTTAATATTTAATTAAATGTTCAATTTAATAGTTCCATATAGATCTCGATTTAACCTCATTATTATCTAGTCTTAAATAATCCCTCATTAGATACAATATCATTTAAGTAACCTTAAATTACATTTTACTCAATATTTTCTTTAATTTATTTAAACGTGAAATATTCATTAAATCGCTTAAATAAAATCCAGTTACAAAATCATACCCTTAAATTTCTCATTCAAAAATTTCAAATTGATTTAATTGAATAAATCCTTATTTAAATACCATTTAGATAAACCCACATTTATCTCCCAATCTTAGTAGATTGCAGAATACTTTTGGAATAAAATTTACATAAATATTTAGCATAATTTATGTATTAAATCAAATTTGGACTAAATTAAATATTATTAAATCTATATATCATTACCCTTTATATATAAAAAAATTTAAGGATTAACATTTAATAAGACCATATATTTCTTTCCAAAACAATGAATTAAATTTCAAAATATTTATATATATGGACCAACGATGTCTGTATATATTTCTTATCATATGGTCAAGTGTTACGGATATTTATCATTTCAATCCGTACACTAAATGTATACGGGTGGATAGCATTTCAACTCGTAATCCCAATTCAATTAAATGAAATCGCTTGGGTTTATCATTTCAACCCATAACGATTTTCTCCTATTCTAAAGTCTGTTCGGGTATGTATCATTTCAACCCATAGTGATTTCTATACTAACAGGGAACTTGCAGAGTGATAACAGATATGTAAATATAATAACAACAGGCATATATCATCAAAATAAATATATAAACAATAGGATATGGTGTCATATCCCAAAAGTGAATACTTACAGATAATAGCATATATAACAATTTAAATAACTACAGCCTCATATTTCAATTGTCATCCCAATTGAAATCAAATTTAGTAAATAAAAGAATGTAAATCGTGAGTGATTTCTCACCTTTCGAGGTTAGAGGATATAGACAACGAAGTTGAGTTACGAAATCCAAGCATGAATTACGAAGCAAAGCACGAAGGACATGGGTTTGTCGGACAAACTGATAAATAGGAGTTGACGAAGTCAAATCAGAACTGAATTGATAAGGATAGATGGTATAATTGAATAGATACACCGTATAAAGTTCATGTATGTTTATATACAAATCATATTCAAATTTTTAAACCCATATTGATGTAATATATATATTATTCTCTCTTCTTAAAAATCAATATGTTACTTTAAGAAAAATAAATATACAAAATAAAATCATCGGTTCAAATTTTTAAACCCATGATGCAGCTATACAAATAAACGTATAACAAGTAGATTCTATGTTAAATATATTTATGCTTATACTTTAACCAGACTTATACATAAAGAAACTGTCGATTATAACTTAATATAGTACGCGTGTAAACTCAGGTATTAAAACTGACACACTTACACAACTTAAAGTATATAGACTGACCTGTTACAAATATCCTATAATATAAAACTGATAACTTTATTTAATAACTACAGATCCCTTAACTTATATACAAACCAAACTTATATACGCGTAAATTATAAATTATATACAGCAGCTTATGTGTATACTAACTAACATCTTTAAACTAATATATGAATGTACCTAGCTTATAACTTTTATAAACCTTACATATAAATGTACTGGTTTTTTTTAAACACATTTCAAATAAATCTATAAATATACTCACTTTAAAAATCAATGTTATTATAACATATTTAAAAACAAACTACAGACTAATATAAATTTATATAAAAACTATGACACGTATCATCAATCAAATCTACCTGAAAAAAAACTGTACCAAATTTATAACTTACTATATGTATACATAACAATTTACAAACTTATTTACTTATGTATGCTAACAGAATATATTAAACCTTTGGAACCGAATGCGAAATTTGAGAAGTATAAAACAACGGATACGAAGCTTGATATATATAACTAATTAATAGGGCATGTGCCTAAATTATTCATGCCGATTTTTATAGGCGAAAGAGGAAGGGTAGGCAAGGTAAAAATATATATGCAGTTATCACTTTATATACTTACCACATAATATCTTCCATTCAAAAATACAGAGGTGAAAGAGGGGATAGGAACAACTTCACGGCAAGGATGGAACGTTGGCTGGAAGAGCAGCATGCAGGAACTGAGGTGAGGTGATTTTGATGGGTTGAGGGATGAAGGAATTTTTTTTTTTTTAAATTTCACAAAGAAGTGGGTTGTCTTTTGTAGAAGATAGGAGAGATAAAAGAAGTAAGTATATATCAGTAAAGAGAGGAAACGTAAAGGAAGAAATAAAAGAAATGAATGGATGCGTAAAGAACGTATAGAATTTTATACGTTTCAAAATCAACGGTGTAATTAAAGCAATTTATATTATTTTTCAGGTTATACGTTTTATATTTATTTCTTTCCTAGATCTCAATTGATATCCGATTATAATATGCAGATTTATTATTATTATCAAACGTTCAAAAAAGTTATCACCCAAAATATAGAAATGGCATATCAACGTCTAGAAGCATAGATTTAGGAAAAAAATATTGAAACAATAAATTAAAGGAAATATAAAAAGATAGGTACCAATCAATAGTCAAACCCTGAATTCAGGGAATAAAAAGGTGAGCTACTATTTGGTCTTAACCGATAGAAAATTTGAATGGACATGTAAATAAAAGTAATTGATACTGTGAAGTCCCCTGATTTCGGGAGAATTATTTAGCAATTAATTGTTTACCTTGGGTAGCACTTTCAAATTTGAAACTGAAGGAAGAATGAATAAGAAACGGCTACAGATCAATTAAAGAAGGAGAGGAGTGTGCGAATTTGTATTCCCAAAGCAAAATGGAAAAATATAAAGAGAGGCAGAAGAATAAATTGAAAAGGAACGTTACGTATGATTTCAGAGAAATAAATAAAAGTAACGACTATTGGTATAAAATCAATGCGCAAATTGAATGGTTTAAAGGAAGGAATCAGTGGACTGAAGAAAGGAAAGGAAAGGTCAGCAATTAATAATTGTGACCCTAAAATTTGGAAAAATATAAAAGCAACGACTATGATTTAGCTGAAAATAATTTATGCCAAGAATGGACAGCACGTTTGAATTTTGAAACGGAAGGAAGGGATAAAGGAGCAGACAGAGGCAAATAAAAGAAATGAACAGAGGAAAAAAAAACGAAGAAACATACCATATGAAATAAAGTGTAATGATGAGAATGGTAACGTCTGTCCATTGACATACTTATTAAAGCAATTAAAGTGAAACGAAAGGAACGGTGAAAAATTAGCCCGGAATTCAGGCAGAAATAAAACAAATTTTTATGTACTAGCAATGGTTACCCATTTATTTAGCTGACAAATATTAAGGCAATTGATTTATGCACGTTTAAAATTTGAAACGCAAAAGAAATCAGATGGTCACGGATCTGGAGGAGGGTATTTAGGAATGATATATGAAGAGATACTGAAATACATTTGTGTCCATAAATAACGCAGACAGTGGACTAATAAATGAAATATCAACGTTTGATACATTGATTCAGCAGAAAAATTAAAGCAAATTTGTTACCATAGTTTGGAGAGCAAAAAGGGGGAACGGATATTATTATAAAAATGAAGGATCTATGATTTAGAATTTTCTTATGTAAAATATTCAGGCTTAGAAATAATTTTTTTTATCAGCAATATTTAACCGATATAGATTGAAATAGAATTATACAAAAAAAATAAACTCCCATATAATTAAGTGAAAATTCACTATTTGCTGTATCTTCATATACGTATTCTAAATATAAAAATTTTATTTCAAAATTCAATTATTTAAAATTTTCTCAAAATTGAATTAAATATGAAAATAAAACCATTCAAAACTATTAAAATATTATGGATCGTTAGACTCTCCCCCACTCAAAACTTTTCGTCCCCGAAAAGGAAGGAGGTAGGAGAATAGAACAACCAGAAATAAAGGTAGATTGAAAGTCAAGGGTAATTTAAATTTTTAAACTATATAAATTTTACTTGAAATATTCATTTGCAATTCAGTTATCTTTAATACTTCAAAATTTTCAAAACTCATTGGAATTTAATATGTTTAACTAACATCTTTATACATATGTGAAAGCTATTTGAAAACAATTATTTGCATCATTAGTTATATTTACAAAGAAGCTATTGAAAACATTAAATCCATAATTCATAAATTTATAAATTTATCTCAAGATACTTTTCAAATATTATCAATAAATTAATAATCATTTTCTTTAAATATGTTTTATTTAATTAATAACTTCAAAGATATTTATACCACTAAAATTTTATATAAAACAATGCAGTATACAAATAAGCAATATTTAAAAGATTTATTCAAAAAGGAAAGGAAGGTAGATTCCGAAAACGGAATATAGGTGAAAAATGAAGCTGAGCAGATGAGGTAGATTCAAAAGAATAGAATCGGGCACGAATAATTTGTTTCAAACCATAAGAATTTAAATTTCAAATATTAATACAAAATTTCTTTGTTGAAAATACTTTTATAATAAAATACCTTTATAAATAAAATATTTTTATATCGAGACCAATTTTTCTTTCGAAAATACTTTTATAACTCAATGTTTTAACAAGTCTATCCTCGTTCTTGCAGACTCTGGCCATGCGTTGATCAGGCGCAAAGCTAGAATTATTCAAGTACTTAGTAGACTTGTTTCAACACCCAGTGAAAATACTTGAAAACCTTTAAAAACAGATATGGAAAGTACAATCCAAACAAAACAACCAAACCAAAACCTTTGTCCGATCATGGTTCGCAGATACACAATGGTTACGCCTGGGTCCCCCAGGAAACAATCCATATCCGTAAGCTTTCTCAGCCCTGCGAGTTACGCCATGATGACTAGTAGAGTGCAGGATACACAATGGTTACGCCTGGATCCCCCAGGAAACAATCCGTACCCCCAGGCAAGACTCAGCCAGGCACTTGCGCTACTATTCGCGACCTACACAGATTGCAGGATACACAATGGTTACGCCTGGATCCCCCAGGAAACAATCCGTACCCCTAGGCAAGACTCAGCCAGGCAATTGCGGTATGCATTCGCGAGAGAAAAAAAAACCATGGGTTACGCCACGGTGGGAAAAACTCGAGTATTACATCCGGAAAACCGAAAATCAGAGAGAATAATATCATTAGAATGAATCCACGATGTGGCCACAAAGCGGATATCAAGCAGAAGGCACTTTCCATATCTTTACTTCGAAAATATATATCATATAGTACCTTTTCAAATCACTTTCAAATATCATACTTATATAAAGTCCATTATATATAGGATTCCCTTTTTCCCAAATCGAATACTTTCCAAATCAATAGTAGATCAAATCATACTTATATAGACTTCGATTATATAAAATCTCTTTCCAAATTGAGTACCTTTCAAATCAATAGATTTCAAATCAACTTCATACTTATACAATCCATTTTATATAGGTTCGACCACTCCCAAATCAAGTGCTTAATAATATAAGTTCTCAATTTTCAAATCATTCAATATCCATTCAGTTTCCAACTCATATATGATTTCACCAAATTTTCTTTCAAATTAAGTATCTAAATTTCAAAGTTCCCAAAATAATAGGTTTAGAAAATTATCCCAGTTTCTAAATTTAAAATAATTCAAGTCAAACAAATTCATTTCCAAAATCACCATATAAGTACTGTTTTTTAATTCCAATTTAATTTCAAAACCACATATTTTCCCAAAATCAATTATACTCAAAATGGTTTCCAAATTTATAATTATCCCTTTAAAACTTTTAAACTATCTATTTTTAGTTGAAATATTCAATTTACCTTTCTGAAAACTATTATTCAAAACTATATATATTTTTTTTCAAAACATTTCAAGCTAAATTTATATTCTTTATCAAACATTTTATACTCCTCGAAATTTCTTCGTTTTAAAATTTTAATCTCGATTTGGAAGTGTTCGAACATTCAAAATAGTTAGGAAAATCAAATTTTAAATTCAAGAGTTGAAAATCAACAATAAATCAATTATTAAATCTGAAACTCGAGGACTGAACACCGGTCTCACTTCAAATTGTTTCAAATATATATATATATATATATATATATATATATATCTTTTGAAAATATCAAATTATACTTCGGAATTTGAAATTATAACGGTTTTACAAAATCACTCGCATAGCGAGCTATTAAAGTGGCCTCTCCCCCACTCTGAAACTCGAAAATCAATGTCGATGATGCGTGCACTCATCACCGAAATTATTTTCCAGCGACATAAGTGAGTTCTGGACTTCTATTTTCTTGAAAACTTCTTCGAAATTTCTTCAAAATTATTGGAACTCATTTGAACTTATTTGAAACCTTTCTGATTCGGAAAAATACTTTTAAATCGTATTATTTTTATATATTTTCCAAAATCTTAAAACCATTTTCAAAATACCGGAATTTAATTCTCGAATTTCAAATTTAACACTACAGTTATAAATCATTTTTATATAAATCACTTTCTTATAATTTTTCAAAATTTCAAATCCTTTCAAACCTTTTTATATAGAATAACATTTCTTATTTTATTTTTTATTATTATTATATATAGGTATATAATCCTTATCGAAAACAATTTCACTTTTATATATAGAATAAAATCATAGTTATCAAAATAATAATTTCGATATATAAACAATTTTAAAAATACCAACATGCCCGATTTTCAAAGAATGGGTTTCAAACAAAGATAGAGATTTAAATTAGCGGAACTCCAATCAATAGAATCCTGATTCGAAGATAGACTCGATCGAAGATGAGATAATTTAATTACAAAATAGAAGATGGATATACATCTATAAATCACAGGTGACCTTAACCGGGTCAACCGTGACTTCAGGAATATAATCGATGCGGAATTCCAAAACAAATCGACATTCGATCGTCAGAGATGGAATTCGGCATATCAAGATACATCAGCATCGTAAACCGAGGATACAAAAATCTTCGGAGAATCAATGCCAATTGTAAAGGAGTTTTCACCCCCTTTACAAAACATTCAGTGGAGTTGTGGGATACTCCCGGATCAAACGAATATAAATAGGGAGAGACAGAATGAATTTCGGAACCGAGGGACATTCCAAAATTCAAAGGAAATCGAGTCAAAAGGAAGAGATTCAACTCGAGCGAAAGTGATTCTGTAAACAAATTTACCGTATATGCTAAGTTTTGCCTAGAGCCAAAGCTCTGATACCAACTGTAACTACCCGCTATTTTAGACCATTCAAATCGACAATAAAACCATACATGTCCGACTTGAATAATTCAAAATACCGAATTGTTAATAAAATTTGGCAAAACTTATAATATACCGTAAATAAATCAATCATAGATCACTTACACAGAGTAATACAATGCAGCGGAATAGATAAAGAATAGTAGTTCATGAAGCTACTATATACCTCAGCGTTAGAAATAAAATACAACCGAATAGTTCAAATGCCATGAAGTCTCCAATGTAACAGATGACTTCTCTGAACTAATCAACTGGATGACTGAAGGGATAGATAGCTGGATCTTCAAGCAAAGCTCCAACTTCGAAGATGAGTCTCAAATGCTGTATCTCTCAGTCTGACCCGAGCGTAAAGCAAAACACAAAACACTCGAGTCAGGATTAACATTCTTATATCTATAAATCTAACTCAAGTGAAATATCAACTGAAATATAATTAACTTAGAGGATATTTGGGATAACCATCCTCTAAGGGTCCATGGAACTATCTAAAAATAGAAATATACACTATAACACCGTAGTCTTTTCAACTTAATTTATACTTCAAAACAAAATATCATTTTCACTTCAAATATCTCTATACTTCCCAAATAGTATTTTTATATATTAAATAATTTGTACATTAAAGAAATTTCAATTCCCTCAACTTGACAAATCGTTTGACATCAACCTGACCACCCCATTTAAATCTATTTCAATCTCAATTTATTAATTTAAATTCAACTCAATTTCTAAAATAACCACTTCAATTTTATCGATCTCAAATTCGGATTTGAAATCACAAAATACCCTTTATGTTCAATATATTTCAAAACTTTAAGTATTCAACGTTTCAACTAACTTTTTAATCAATTTAGTTTCTAAATACTAAATTCAACTATACTGATTTCAAATACATATCCGAATCTCAAAATAAACCATTTAAATCCCAATATAGTTCAAAGCTTTAATATTTAATTAAATGTTCAATTTAATAGTTCCATATAGATCTCGATTTAACCTCATTATTATCTAGTCTTAAATAATCCCTCATTAGATACAATATCATTTAAGTAACCTTAAATTACATTTTACTCAATATTTTCTTTAATTTATTTAAACGTGAAATATTCATTAAATCGCTTAAATAAAATCCAGTTACAAAATCATACCCTTAAATTTCTCATTCAAAAATTTCAAATTGATTTAATTGAATAAATCCTTATTTAAATACCATTTAGATAAACCCACATTTATCTCCCAATCTTAGTAGATTGCAGAATACTTTTGGAATAAAATTTACATAAATATTTAGCATAATTTATGTATTAAATCAAATTTGGACTAAATTAAATATTATTAAATCTATATATCATTACCCTTTATATATAAAAAAATTTAAGGATTAACATTTAATAAGACCATATATTTCTTTCCAAAACAATGAATTAAATTTCAAAATATTTATATATATGGACCAACGATGTCTGTATATATTTCTTATCATATGGTCAAGTGTTACGGATATTTATCATTTCAATCCGTACACTAAATGTATACGGGTGGATAGCATTTCAACTCGTAATCCCAATTCAATTAAATGAAATCGCTTGGGTTTATCATTTCAACCCATAACGATTTTCTCCTATTCTAAAGTCTGTTCGGGTATGTATCATTTCAACCCATAGTGATTTCTATACTAACAGGGAACTTGCAGAGTGATAACAGATATGTAAATATAATAACAACAGGCATATATCATCAAAATAAATATATAAACAATAGGATATGGTGTCATATCCCAAAAGTGAATACTTACAGATAATAGCATATATAACAATTTAAATAACTACAGCCTCATATTTCAATTGTCATCCCAATTGAAATCAAATTTAGTAAATAAAAGAATGTAAATCGTGAGTGATTTCTCACCTTTCGAGGTTAGAGGATATAGACAACGAAGTTGAGTTACGAAATCCAAGCATGAATTACGAAGCAAAGCACGAAGGACATGGGTTTGTCGGACAAACTGATAAATAGGAGTTGACGAAGTCAAATCAGAACTGAATTGATAAGGATAGATGGTATAATTGAATAGATACACCGTATAAAGTTCATGTATGTTTATATACAAATCATATTCAAATTTTTAAACCCATATTGATGTAATATATATATTATTCTCTCTTCTTAAAAATCAATATGTTACTTTAAGAAAAATAAATATACAAAATAAAATCATCGGTTTAAATTCTTAAACCCATGATGCAGCTATACAAATAAACGTATAACAAGTAGATTCTATGTTAAATATATTTATGCTTATACTTTAACCAGACTTATACATAAAGAAACTGTCGATTATAACTTAATATAGTACGCGTGTAAACTCAGGTATTAAAACTGACACACTTACACAACTTAAAGTATATAGACTGACCTGTTACAAATATCCTATAATATAAAACTGATAACTTTATTTAATAACTACAGATCCCTTAACTTATATACAAACCAAACTTATATACGCGTAAATTATAAATTATATACAGCAGCTTATGTGTATACTAACTAACATCTTTAAACTAATATATGAATGTACCTAGCTTATAACTTTTATAAACCTTACGTATAAATGTACTGTTTTTTTTTAAACACATTTCAAATAAATCTATAAATATACTCACTTTAAAAATCAATGTTATTATAACATATTTAAAAACAAACTACAGACTAATATAAATTTATATAAAAACCATGACACGTATCATCAATCAAATCTACCTGAAAAAAAACTGTACCAAATTTATAACTTACTATATGTATACATAACAATTTACAAACTTATTTACTTATGTATGCTAACAGAATATATTAAACCTTTGGAACCGAATGCGAAATTTGAGAAGTATAAAACAACGGATACAAAGCTTGATATATATAACTAATTAATAGGGCATGTGCCTAAATTATTCATGCCGATTTTTATAGGCGAAAGAGGAAGGGTAGGCAAGGTAAAAATATATATGCAGTTATCACTTTATATACTTACCACATAATATCTTCCATTCAAAAATACAGAGGTGAAAGAGGGGATAGGAACAACTTCACGGCAAGGATGGAACGTTGGCTGGAAGAGCAGCATGCGGGAACTGAGGTGAGGTGATTTTGATGGGTTGAGGGATGAAGGATTTTTTTTTTTTTTAAATTTCACAAAGAAGTGGGTTGTCTTTTGTAGAAGATAGGAGAGATAAAAGAAGTAAGTATATATCAGTAAAGAGAGGAAACGTAAAGGAAGAAATAAAAGAAATGAATGGATGCGTAAAGAACGTATAGAACTTTATACGTTTCAAAATCAACGGTGTAATTAAAGCAATTTATATTATTTGTCAGGTTATACGTTTTATATTTATTTCTTTCCTAGATCTCAATTGATATCCGATTATAATATGCAGATTTATTATTATTATCAAACGTTCAAAAAAGTTATCGCCCAAAATATAGAAATGGCATATCAACGTCTAGAAGCATAGATTTAGGAAAAAAATATTGAAACAATAAATTAAAGGAAATACAAAAAGATAGGTACCAATCAATAGTCAAACCCTGAATTCAGGGAATAAAAAGGTGAGCTACTATTTGGTCTTAACCGATAGAAAATTTGAATGGACATGTAAATAAAAGTAATTGATACTGTGAAGTCCCCTGATTTCGAGAGAATTATTTAGCAATTAGTTGTTTACCTTGGGTAGCACTTTCAAATTTGAAACTGAAGGAAGAATGAATAAGAAACGGCTACAGATCAATTAAAGAAGGAGAGGAGTGTGCGAATTTGTATTCCCAAAGCAAAATGGAAAAATATAAAGAGAGGCAGAAGAATAAATTGAAAAGGAACGTTACGTATGATTTCAGAGAAATAAATAAAAGTAACGACTATTGGTATAAAATCAATGCGCAAATTGAATGGTTTAAAGGAAGGAATCAGTGGACTGAAGAAAGGAAAGGAAAGGTCAGCAATTAATAATTGTGACCCTAAAATTTGGAAAAATATAAAAGCAACGACTATGATTTAGCTGAAAATAATTTATGCCAAGAATGGACAGCACGTTTGAATTTTGAAACGGAAGGAAGGGATAAAGGAGCAGAGAGAGGCAAATAAAAGAAATGAACAGAGGAAAAAAAAAACGAAGAAACATACCATATGAAATAAAGTGTAATGATGAGAATGGTAACGTCTGTCCATTGACATACTTATTAAAGCAATTAAAGTGAAACGAAAGGAACGGTGAAAAATTAGCCTGGAATTCAGGCAGAAATAAAACAAATTTTTATGTACTAGCAATGGTTACCCATTTATTTAGCTGACAAATATTAAGGCAATTGATTTATGCGCGTTTAAAATTTGAAACGCAAAAGAAATCAGATGGTCACGGATCTGGAGGAGGGTATTTAGGAATGATATATGAAGAGATACTGAAATACATTTGTGTCCATAAATAACGCAGACAGTGGACTAATAAATGAAATATCAACGTTTGATACATTGATTCAGCAGAAAAATTAAAGCAAATTTGTTACCATAGTTTGGAGAGCAAAAAGGGGGAACAGATATTATTATAAAAATGAAGGATCTATGATTTAGAATTTTCTTATGTAAAATATTCAGGCTTAGAAATAATTTTTTTTATCAGCAATATTTAACCGATATAGATTGAAATAGAATTATACAAAAAAAATAAACTCCCATATAATTAAGTGAAAATTCACTATTTGTTGTATCTTCATATACGTATTCTAAATATAAAATTTTTATTTCAAAATTCAATTATTTAAAATTTTCTCAAAATTGAATTAAATATGAAAATAAAACCATTCAAAACTATTAAAATATTATGGATCGTTACACTTCACGTACTCGCTTGCTTAACTCTCTATATTCCTTGTTTTAACAGTTATGTTTTTCTGGTATCGCAGATAATGTCTCACAAAGTGGAAACTCGATCAGAAAAGAGAAAATCTACGGACAGAAGAGAGTCCCCTGTGATGCCCCCAGCCCAGCCAGGACCGGGACGACAGGGACCCACCCCGAGATCACTAGTGGACGGATATGGTCCTCAAGAGCTTCTGAACTCTCCTCCTGATTGCTTTCCGAGCTCTCTCAGAGAGGAGCAGCTTTATGTTATCTCCCGCTCCTTTGGGATTGATAGAGCACGCATGCTGCTGCCATGGAAGGGGGTCATGCCATATAATCCTCCTGAAGGATACTTTGCTTATAGTAGGTACCACTGCATGTGTGGGGCCATTCCTCCAATCAATGCCTGGATAGTTAGCTTCGTTACTTATTTGAAGGTGGCCCCCTTCCAGCTCTAGCCCAACTCCTACGCTATCTTGGTATGCCTATTCGTGATTTTCAAGAGAAAGTACTGGCGCCCCCTTCTAACCGGGAAATTCGATATCTATATAACTTGAGGGGTTACAAGAAGGGGTCTCCATACATCAGCTTGGAATCGGCCGTGTCCTTCAAGCCAGTCCTGGACTAGTATTCAAAGTTCACCATGTTTGAGAAGGAATGGTTCTTCGTTCAGGATGACACAGTTTCGATCCACCGCTTCACCTCTGGTTGTAAGTTGAATATTATTTATAATTTCTATTCTGACTGATATGCTTCTTCTTATGTGTTTTTATTTCTTGCTAGCGACAGGTGGCTTTGCGGTCGTAGAGAATGATCACCTGGTTCAGATGGCCGCGGAGATAGAGGCCATTTCGGGAAGGGATAGGTCAGCTTCTTACCTAATCAGGAATGCTACCCTCCTGGAACACAACTTGATTCAACCACATCAGTCTGTGGTTAAGCAGAGGGATACAGCCGAGGAAAGAGTTGCCAAAGCCAAAGGAGAGGCCATGACAAAGAGTAGCAAGAGGAGACCCTTCTCGATACCTCCACTCTTCGGGGGGAAGAAGCTTAAGAAATCTGATGGACCCTCTCCCAGCACATGCCCAGATGTTCCTGAAGAGGAAAGTGGAGAGGATGAAAAAGGCGAGAAGGAGAGCGGAGGTGATGGAGAAGGTGATGGTGGTAATGGTGGCGAAGGACAGAGTGGTAGTGGCGTTGGTGCCTTGACCTCTGGGCAAGCGGGTGAGATTCAAGAGTGGACGGATGATGCTTTCCGCCAAGCCTTTGAGGGGTTGGAGGAAGGGCCGGTCTTGGTGGAGAAACCGAAGAAATCTGATAAGGCCGGGACTGGTGCCAGTCCATCTTCTGAGAGTATTTCAGTTAGGGCAACTCCGGCGGTTCAAGGTGAATTATTGACTCCTCTTTTAACTTCACATGTTTCTTGGATTATAGTCTCATGCATGCTTGTAACACTTGGTTTTTATTTCAGGAACGGGTAAGGCGGCCAAGACATCAGACATTCGGCACCGCCTCGAACAGTTCAAACTCCTCAAAGCTTCTGCTAAAACGAAGGCCTCGACTGACCTTTCTGAGGGCATAGTCGGCTATCGTCCTCTTCTCGGAGTCATCGTAGAGGATATTCAAAAGAGAAAGAGGAGGCGTTCCATGTTCGAACCTTCGCTTGGACCTCAGCACCCAACCCAACCTATTCATGATATTACGCGGGAGGATGCTGAGTCCATACCATCTCCACATCCATCAGAGAATCCTACCGTTACTCATGTTTATCGTCCCGGCTTGGCTCGCAACCCATTTGCGGGTCATCCAGATCTGGACACGAACCTCCATGATATTTCCTTCGATGAGGTTACTAGTGAGCACCTCCTACACCGCAATCCTATGGTAAGGGTGCTTGATGAGGCTAAGTCTTTGGATCTCGACTTGTTGACCACTCGGATTGTGACTATGGGGGATGAGGCCAAGGTAAACATCGATCGGGTGGCTGAGGAGACCAGGAGGCTGATGGCGCATCATGCCCGACTGGTCAAGGCTGGAGAGGAAATCGGAAGTGCTAACATTCGGTTACGGTTAATGGTTTCCAACCAGGCCAAACAACTCGCCGATCAGGCGATTCAGATCTCCCAGCATGAGGCGGCCTCCACACGGCTAAAGAAAACTTGGAAGAGGCTAGGAGAGCCGAGCTGCGAAAAATGGAGGCCACCTGCAAGGAACGAATTGATATGGCCATTGCCACGGTGGATGTGGTTCGGAAAGCGGATCTTGAGCAGATAGAGGAGTTATCTGGGAGGCTTGAGGCCGCACAGCTTGCTCAAGCCAAGCTGAAGGAGGAGATGGAGGCGATGCGGAAATCCCTTCAGGCTGACTGCTCGAGATACCGATTGGAGAGAGATGCTGCCGTCGCAAGGCTATCGGCTTTCGAGGCCTGGATGAGGGAGTTTGAGGAGAATGAGGGGATGATGGATGAGATGCTCCAGGACATGTACTTCCGTACTTGGAAACAGGGCAACCTATCCTGGATGGACGATTATCCCCGGGTCATGGCTAGGATATATCTCCAGGCTTTGGAGGAGGCCAAGGCTGAGGTGGATAAGGAGGGTGGTGTAGCTTTAAGGATGGATGTGGTAACGACCCAGTTTAATGAGGAGGAGAAAGTGGCAGTGAAAGAGGGCATGCGGCTTCTTACCGCCGAGGAAGTGGGTGTGCAGTTGGGGGATGATGATCAGGGAGCAGATGCTGGTAAGTCCTCCCTCTCAATCTTTTCTTAACTTGATTGCGTATTGTTTATCTGATGGATTCTTCTCCTAAATCAGACAGGTGGCACCTCTGGCCAGCATGCTGGGATTTCTGATCCTGTGGTCATGTAGATCCCGGAGGGCTAGCAGGATAGAGGCGGAGCCCTGTTACAGCCGACTACTTTTTTGGTTTACTTGGCATTCCTGAATATACTAATCCAAACATTAATGTACTTTAAGGCTGTAATTATGTAATTATGTCGTTATAGCGAATGATTTTATTCTTATATAATTTCATAACATAAGCTGATTCTGTCGTATTTGAATGCTGTCGTTATTTTGATGTGTTGCATAAGAAATATAAATGTGTATATGCATGTGCTTCAATCGTGTTTGATGCTATGCTCTTGCTTAAAATATAATTTCATGTCTCGCAATGTTAGTGTGATGTGTGAATAGGCTATAGCTACATGTTTATGTACAAGAAAAGGAAGTACCGCCCTTCATGTTTTAGTTGTAGACGGTAGCTTTGAATGTCTTATGTGACTGAGGATGGAATGCAGCTGAGCGACCTGTTATCCAGTTGTGAGTTCTCATTTCCACTAGCGAGTGTCTCCTATTTTGTGTCCTGTACTTTAGTGATCATTATAGAGGATAGGAGGAAAGTTTTTTATAAATAAAATGGAAATATAAGAAATAGTAAAACTTCCAATCACGGAAGGCCTTCGATGTGCTTAAGCTCGTGGCAAACGGGTTTTGTAGTCACTTTCCCTAGCTGTGGGTCTTGGAGACATTCGTCACCCAACTTACGCCTCCGTGGGGAGTTTTCTTTTTTACCACAGCCGTACTTAAGACACATCGGAGTCGAGATCATGCACAGCAACTACCCGGGCCATTATGGCCCGTAATCGTGGGTATTATTCGATTTACCATGGCCGGCTAGTGTGGGTGCCGATCGTCAACTGTGAACTGCCCCTGGCTGGACACATCTTATGTTGGGGCTTATAATCGGTTCACAGTCGCCGACGAGCCGAACTCCGTAATGAGTTGCCTCGGCTATAGTCGGCCTTCTTGGTGGCTTATGATCGGCTCATTACAGTTGGCTTTGAGGGTCGTCGCGAGCAATGTGTTAACCCACAGTAGAGGGATGTTGGAGCAAAAGTGTCTCATTGATGAGGGCATAGATTCGTATAGTACCTGTTGGGTCTTGTCCATGTGAGGTTGTGCCGTGAAGTGTTCAGAATGGAAATGCCGTTATATAGGATTTTGTTCAACAGAAAAGGATAAAGCTTAAAAAGCAGCCAAGATATAAAGGAACAAGTTAAAAGGAGACAAGATTTTTAAAGTGGTTCGGCAAGAAAATGCCTACATCCACTGATTCTCTTTGTTGATTCACTTCATATGGGCAGTACAAGTTAAGAAAAGTATCGATGAAGGTGTTGGATGTTCCATGCCTTCTGGAACACCTCTCCGTCCACTGTTGACAAAATATAAGCTCCGTTGTGGAGATCCTTATGAATTACATAGGGTCCGTCCCAGATAGGATCTAGCGCTTCGGGGCGCGGGAAGATCCGTTTGAGAACGAGATCTCCTTATCGTAAGCTGCGGTGCTTGACTTTGGAGTTGTATCGTGCTGCCACTTTTTGCTTGTGAGTTGCCGCTTTAAGTGCTGCATCATTTCTTCTTTCTTCAATTAGGTCCAAAGACATGTGTAGGAGTTATTCATTCTCTTCTGGGTTGTAGTGGATCCTACGGTGGGAGGGAACTACAGTTTCAACTGGGAGCATGGCCTCCGATCTGTATGCCAAAGAGAAAGGAGTATGTCCTGTTGATGTTCCGTAAGATGTGCGGTAGGCCCAAAGTGCCGTAGGAAGTTCATCCACCCAAGCGCCTTTTGACTTTTCAAGTTTCTTCTTGATTAGAGTTTGGAGAATTTTGTTGACAGCTTCGACTTGTCCGTTTGCCTGGGGAAAAGCTACAGATGAGAAGATTTTGTGAATTCCGTGCTCTCGGCACCAGTCGGTGAATTCCTCGCTGTCAAATTGAAGTCCATTGTCCGATATGATTTTGAGTGGAACCCCGTACCTGCATAAAACATTTTTGATCAAGAAGTTAATAACTTTTGCCGAAGATATTTTATTTAAAGGTTCCGCTTCCACCCATTTGGTGAAATAGTCGACCGCCACTATAGCATATTTGGCCCCGCCTCGGCCCATCGACAGTTCGCCAATCAGGTCAATTCCCTATACCGCAAAGGGCCAAGGACTGGTCATCTGAGTAATGTCATTGGTTGGTAGTCGAGGGATTTTAGCAAATTTCTGACATCTGTCGCATTTTTTGACGAAGTCCAAGGCGTCTTTGTTTAAGGTGGGCCAGAAATATCCATATCGGAGTATCTTCTTTGCCTGAGTCTGCCCTGCAGTGTGGTCTCCCCAACTTCCTCGATGGATGTTGGATAAGATTTCTTTGGCTTCCCTTCTGGCGACACATCTTAATAAGGGGTTAGAGAAGCCGCATCGATAGAGGTTGCCTTCTTGCATTGTGTAGTAGGAAGCACTCCTCAAGATTTTCCTGACTTCGTTACGCTCGTTGGGTAGAGTGCCATCTTCCAAGTATTTCTGGATAGGAGTCATCCAAGTTTCTTCTTCGATTGCAGCTATCAGATCCTCTTGTTCGAAACTTGAGGCTAGTTGTTTTGAGATGGCTACCGTTCCAGAAATTGTGTTGTTCTTCATGCTAGCTTGCTTTGCCAGTTCGTCGGCCTCTCGGTTCTCCTCTCGAGGAACGTGTTTGATTAAATAGTGATCCAATTGATTGAGCAACAGCTTGGTCTTCTTTAGATATGCTGTGAGTCGTTCTCCTCGAGTCTGGAATTCTCCCAGTATTTGATTTACAATAAGTTGAGAATCGCTATGGAGACATAAAGAACTGACTCCAATTTCTAAGGCAAGTTCCAGTCCTGCTATTACTGCTTCATATTCTGCATCGTTGTTGGTGGCAGCGAATTCCAATCGTAGGGCATAATGCAGCTTCCTTCACCTGGGGGTGATTATCACAATACCTGCCCTCGAGCCTTGTTCGTTTGACGCTCCATCTACAAAGAGATTCCACTTGATATCTTTTGCTATTTCAGATTGATCCTTACCTTCGTTGGCAGTGAATTCGGCAATAAAATTGACCACGGCTTGTCCTTTGATGGCGGTGCGAGGATGGTAGGTGATATCATAGTGACTCAGTTCAGTGCACCACTTAAGTAGTCGCCCAGAAGTGTCGGGGCGATGGAGTACCTGCCTTAGCGGTTGATCGGTTAAAACTCTGATGGAATGAGATTGGAAATAGTGCGCAGCTTCCGTGACGTGATTAGTAGACAGTATGCTAGCTTCTCAAGTTTAGGGTACCTGGCTTCTGCCCCTGTATATCTCTTGCTTACAAAGTATACAGGGCCGCTGCACGCGGTTGTCTTCTCTCACCAAAGCGGCGCTTAAAGCATGGGACGATACAGCAAGGTGTAGGTATAGTTCCTCGCCTTCATTTGGAGTTGAGAGTACTGGTGGTCTCTGGAGGTGTTCGATTAGGTTAAGGAAGGCTATCGAGCATTCGTCAGTCCATTCGAACTTTCCTTTGTCTTTCTTTAGAGCTTCAAAGAAAGGGATGCATTTGTCGGTTTCTTTAGAGATGAACCTGCTTAGGGCGGCTACTTTCCCGTTTAGGCTTTGCATCTCTCTTTGAGTGGATGGTATCTTGATATCTTGCAAAGCCCGGACTTGTTCGGGGTTTGCTTTAATGCCCCTGGCATGGACGATGAATCCCAAGAACTTTCCCGACGATACTCCGAAGGAGCACTTTAGAGGATTCAGCTTCATTCCATATTGGCGAAGTACTTGAAACATGTAACGACCCAGAATTTCTATTAATTAAAATTTGAATATTTAATTAATTATAATTACTAATAAGTGGAATTTATAAGTCGAATAATTTATTTTCGATTGGATTTAATTGGATTATTAAATCGATTATTTAATAGTTGAAATTTCTGAAATAATTGAAAATCGAGTTAAATATGATTGAAAATGATTTGTAAAATTTTATTTTATCATATTGCAGTTAGAACGATATTTTAGAACTTTTAAAATCGAATTAAAAGTTAATTTGTGAGAATTGAATATTTTAATATTTAAATCGACTAGTAAAATTAGTCAATTTTCGAACAGTCTCAGAATTGGACGAAACTAGTTCCATTGGATCCGTAATAGTTTGTTATTATCGGATTTTAATTTTCGTAGCAATCGGAGTTTTCGTTTGACCGTGGCAGCTCGAAACGCATTGAAATTTGTTTTAATATTAATTTGGCGAGTTAAAATGATCATTTTTCAAACAGTCTCGGATTTCGACGAAACTAGTTTCATCGGATCCGCAATGTTATATTATTGTAAGGTTTCAAATTTCAAGTTAATCGGATTTATCGTTTGTCCGGTGCAAGCTAAAACGCATAGAAATTTGTTTGAATCGATTTAATTTAAATTAATCGTTTATTGCCATAACTCACACATACGGTGGAATTAGCTTCCGAAACCTGTTCCATTGTGTCCGGAACGTGGGATAAATCCCAGAAACGATAGTTATCGCACGTAAATCGGAGTACGAAAATCCCGAAATGAATAGTGTTCTGAATATTTTCTATAAATAGCCCGTTTATTCACCAAATAAAAAAAAGAAACCCTAGTTCCTAATGGCCGGCCGCCACCTTTATTTCAAAGGCCAGAATTTGATCTCACTTCTTCCTCAATCTCTTCAAATTCACTAACAATTAGAGGAAATCGTTAACTACAATCTTGTAGAGCATCACGAGACGAAGGTAACCAACGGCTATGATGGGAAATGGAGCTTTGGATTGTCGCGAATTTGGGTTTGAAGTGGCCGGCTTTGGTCACGTTTTTCAGAGCGGTGGAGGAGCTAGAGAGGTGCGGTCGGCCTGCGTGGGTGGTTCTGAAGATGGCATTTCGAATGTTGCCACTGTGATGGAGTTTCGTCAACGTTGGGGGGGGGAGGGGTGACACTTTGTCGAAGTCGAAAGTGTAGATGGGTTCTAGGTCTCGCAATGTTGTCTGGTAGAGGGAAGAAGGTTGCATCGACCGAGATTGGAAGTAGCAGATCTAGCGGCCATGATTGTTTTAGGTTAAAAATTATAAAAGAAATTGTGATTAAATTATATTATAAATCATACGATGTTTAAAAATTGATATCTTTGTGATACGAGGTCGAAAAATTACGAAACAAGTTGCATTGGAATCGTATGGACGAGCACTACGCGATGAAGCTGGATTGGAGTCGTTTGGAGCTAGTGGAAATTTCGGATAAAATTAAACGTCCGTTTAATTTTATTCGAAATAAAACGCTGGAACAGAACTGAAATCAAGGTGAGAACTTCTCACCCAATCGAATAGTTTCGATTTTTAATTTTAAATAGTTAGATTTAAAATTCTTGAATGTATGTTTGAATGATGATTGTTATCTATTGATTGTTAAAATAGGCATTATGCACCGTTAGTAAGCTGATGTTATTTATTAAAAACATATACCGCGAATATTTCACAGTACAGTGAAATTGGTATTATTTATGTACTTGGAGTTGATTTCCCGCATTATATAGCGGATGAGACCCTATTGCGCCGTCTATTAAGCGGATAATATTTTATAAATCCCATATACCCCGATAATTCCATACTGGAACGGAATTGGTATTGTGCTAATGTTTGTGGATGCAGGGAAACAGGTTGGAGGGATCCAACTGGATTCCTCAACTGTATTGATTTATTTACAGATATTGTGATATTTGTTGATTATCATATCGATATATGATATTTGGATGTCTGATTGACTATTTGGTGCTGTTGCATCATCGGATCCATTTTTGAAGTTTTAAAATAATGATTTTGGTTTTTTAAAAGAATTTTTAAAGTGATTTTTGAAAGTATACGTTTTATTTAATTTTGAATTGTTAAAATAAATAAACAATTTAATTTTATGGTTATAAAAGTTATATTTTTAGGAAAATAATACTTAAGTGTAATTTTGGAGTTATATAAGTTTTAAATAACGTTTTGTAAATTAATAAAGAGATTGGTTTATTTAAATTGAGATTTTTGAATTATTATAAACGGTTTATATAAGAGATTTATAAAATTTATATTTTATAAGTTAAAGATATTGGAATTATAAAACGAGCTTTTATAAGTGTTAAAATAAAGTTGTACTTAGTTTTATAAGTAAATAAGAATTTTAGATTTATAAACAAACGATGATATAAAAGAATGGATTTGTGAATAAATGGATTATAAGTAATTTACTTGTAAGTTAGATTCGGCATATAAACGAAATATAAATTGGATTAATAAAGGAGATTTATAAATCGAAGCTTATAAATAGAAATGGAATTTATAGACATTGTTTATAAATTTGAAATCAATGGAATTTGATAAATTGAAAGTTGAAATTGGTTAGGGAAGTATATTCACGATTTTGGACAGTGAATATATTATCAAATAAAATGGATATGCTTGGGAAAATGAATATTATCAAATGAAGTTAATTGTTTTAAAAATGTTTTAAAATGGATTAACTATCGAAACCATAGATTTCAACCTTTATTGTTGAAATAGACGTTTTCGAGGAATAAGGAAATGGTGGACTATAACACTGTTGCTATAGTAAATGATTTTCGAAAGGAAATGTTTTATATATAGTATTGGGATTTATATATCTATTTTAAATTTTGAATCCCTATACTAGTGATTTTGGGTCGTCGTAACGGTGTTTTACGCAACATTCGTTTTGACGCAAATAAATGTGTTTAAGTGAATGTTTTCCTTAAAGAATGAAATATATACTTAATTTCGATTTAAGTATATTGAATATTTTCCAAGTGTTGAAAACAAATGAATTTGTGAATTACTTATTAATAAATAAGTGCGGAAATGTTTTTCCATGTGAAATGAAACGTTTTGAGAATTTATCTTTTTGAAGACAAATTGAAAATGAATATTAGAAATCGATTTGGGAATCATATATTCATAAATATTTTGGAATGTAAATTCACTATGGAATTTATAAATAAAAAGGGGAATTTGTTTGAAAATAAACGTTGATTTATTTTTTGAAGTGCGGGAATAAATTTAAGGATTTGGAACGTAAATATAAAGTACATCGGTCAGGATTTATTTAATTAGTTTAAATGAACCATGTTGAAATGAAAGTATTTCGCATAAGGAAATTGATTGAAATTTGTTTTCAAAAGTGGTAAAGGTGAAAAGTGATTTGAAAATTAGTTTTCAAATGTTGAAGTGTGGGAAATATATATATATCTTGTAAAGATATTTCGGAAAATAAATAATCTGAAAGATTATTTGGAATCTGGTGATGTTGAGCATGCCTTTTGATAGTTAAATAATCCGACTATCAATATTTACCTTTAAATAGGTATTTGTTGTGATTGTTTGAATTTGAATGCCACACTTATTTTTGAATAAGCGCTCACTATTCGGGTTAGCCGAGAAAGGACCTTGGGGTCGTATAACCCATTCCGAATACGTGATACGTCGTAATGGATTGCATTTGATGACCGATATTGAAGACCGGATATTTTTGAAAACGGAAGGATTACCGTTGAGTTACTCTGCATCGGCTGATCTCCGATATAGAGGTTTTATCACCCTTAGTGACGGGAAGTCCGGACGTGATTAGAAATTATCTGGAATGCAAGGACTTCTTTGTAAGTGCCTTCGGTTCCGTTCAAGCCCAAAACAGACTTGTATGGATTGTATGTCTGACATTACAAGTTGAGATATAAAGCTGATTTCTTTCAAATATATTTTTGTTGGTGGCGGAGAATTTATTCTCTTACCTTAACACCCTTCTCTGATACGTACGAGCTCAGAGGTTATATAGTTGAAGGTTATTAGTGATATACTCCCAATTTGGTAGTGTGGCATGCTGAGTGTTGCTGTGGGATGATCATTGTTTGATCATTTGTGATATGATCATTTGTTTGATCATTTATCTTGGTGATCATTACTTTGATCATTTGTTGACCCAAAGCACAGCTTTTGTATAAAGCGTGGCTTTGTGGACGAGACTTCGTCAGACCTCACACCCCGAAAATGGTCAAAACAGGAAGGATGCGGCAAGGTTATTAGGGGGTAGCTCCCCTTTAGTGTATGTCATTCCTTCTGGATAGAGGTGGTATCATGGTATGGAGCCTAGATACTTAACCTATGTTGTTGCTGCAAATTTATTGCTTTGTGGTTATTGGAAATCGAGGATCCTCGGATAGATCGGTTACGATCGGGGGATGACATATTCGTGTCAGTAGTTACCCAGTTAGGGGTAACCCGGCCTTGTGTTGGCAGAGATCCGGTTTGGTTCTCGGGTCGTCTTTCCAGAGGCGTACCCATGTGGCAATGGGAAGTTCCTTGGCCTGACCATTTGTTGGAAATCCAAAGAAACAATACGATCTTGTACGGTTTTAGTTGTAGAACCTATCGTTCACTTATGGTGGCGCCCCACTGTTTGGATGGTAGCTATAGTAGGCATAAGTGCGAAATGCCTATGCTGGCTAAGATTTATATCTTTACTTTTGAAATAATTTTCCTACACTATGCACTAGTAATAATATCAAACGTTTCTTTTTAATGCGTATCAAGCATCTTTGACTATCATAAGGAGAAATCTCCTCCGATTTTGCGTTTGCATTGTGTGTGTGTGTGGGAGGCCTTATGGTAGTCTCATTTTCTAAAAAGCATTCGAATCTATTTTAAAATTGTCCTGTTCTTTGTTTTAAAGATAAACTGTTTTAGTTCTCACACCAGTCACATGACTGACTCGGAGTTTATTGTTTTCCTTCCTAAACTCTTGGTGCCCACCAATTTCCACACGGGCAGTCAAAAGTCAGGTTATCAGGATATTCTGGAAATTCAGGAGTTGCTGGAGGCAAGCTGGATGGCATGGCGTATTACTAGTATATAGTATTTCTTTTCAGCTGTTTGTTGTTGTTTGTTGTTGTACACTCTGATGATGTAATGTAAAATGATGTAATGTAATAACTGATATAGTTCTTTGTTTAAAGATTATTCATTTAATTATTATATGTTGTTCCGCTGCGATTGTGAGATTCTGATATTGTTCGGTTCTATCTTTTCTTATTTCTTCTACCTTTTTTCTTCTATTTCTTCTCCTTTAACCCTAAAGACTCGTAATATGTTCCTCTTTGGCTGGGTTGTTGTGGAATGTTGCCAGCTCAAAGGAGTACGGATTTGCGGTTCTTTACAAAACATCTCGCCCAGGTGGTTTATATGATCGCTGGCTTTTCTCGATTTTACTAGCATGTCATCCACATAAACTTCCATAGTTCGTCCTATTAATTCCGCAAACATCTTGTTGACGAGGTGCTGATAAGTAGCTCCAGCTTTTTTAAGTCCAAAAGGCATTACTCTGTAGCAGTACAATCCCCGGTCAGTGATGAAACTAGTGTGGTCTTGATCGGGGGCGTGCATAGGGATCTGGTTATATCCTGAGTATGCGTCAATAAAGGATAAGAGTTCGCGTCCGGCTGTGCTGTCCACGAGTCGATCGATTCGGGGGAGTGGGAAGCCGTCCTTCGGGCAAGTGTCATTTAGGTTGGAGAAGTCGATGCATGTTCGCCACTTCCCATTAGCCTTCTTTACCAGTACCGGGTTGGCGATCCATTCTGGGTAGATGGCTTCTCGTATGAAGTTATTGGTGTAACGACCCAGAATTTTTATTCATTAAAATATGAATATTTAATTAATTTTAAATATTAATAAGTGAATTTATAAGTCGAATAAATTTTATTTTGAATAATTGGATTGAATTGGATAATTAAATCAATAATTTAATATGTGAAATTATGGAAATAATTGAAAATTGAGTTAAATATGATTGAAAATGATTTGTAAAATTTTATTTTATCATATTGAAGTTAGAATGATATTTTAGAACTTTTAAAATCGAATTAAAAGTTAATTTGTGAAAATTGAATATTTTAATATTAAAATCGACTAGTGAAAATAGTCAATTTTTGAACAGTCTCAGAATTGAACGAAACCAGTTCCATTGGATCCGTAATAGTAAGTTATTACCGGATTTCAAATTTCGTGTCAATCGGAGTTACCGTTTGATCGTGGCAGCTCGAAACGCATCGAATTATTTTTAATTTTAATTTGGCGAGTTAAAATAGCCATTTTTCAAAAAGTCTCGGATTTCGACGAAACCAGTTTCATCGGATCCGTAATGTGATATTATTGTAAGGTTTCAAATTTCGTGTCAATTGGATTTACCGTTTGTCCGGTACAAATTAAAACGCCTAGAAAATCGTTTAAATCGGTTTAATTTAAATTGAACGTTTATTGCCATAACTCGCACAGATGTCCGAATTAGCTTTCGAAACCTGTTCCATTGTGTCCGGAACGCGGGGTAAACCCTAGAAACGCTGGTTACGGCGCGTAAATCGGAGTTCGGAATTCCTGGATGAATAGTGTTCGAAAATTCTCTATAAATAGCCCATAATTTTCAAGAAAAAAAATAAGTAAACCCTAATGAAAACTGCAGCCGCCACTTTATAAACCGAAGGCCAGAAACTCACGATCTTTCCTCCTCAATTACTTCCAATCCGTCGATAATTAGCCAAAGTGTTCAACACGGAAGTCGAAGAGCGCGAAGAGAGCTTTCAATCTATACGGTGATGATGGGGTATGGCGCGACGTTGAGGGAGCTAGGGGCGTGCGTGCGTGGCCGTTCATCTTCGTGCGCGCATAGGTGGGGGGGCCGAACTTCAAATCGTGGATGGTGAGGGTAGCTCTTGCGAAGGGCGTTCGCATGGAGGTGGTTTGATGAAGTTTCGTCGAGTGTAGGTGGCGTAAGGTGAAACCCTAGTTCATGCTATATGGGTTGGTTGCGCGCGTCTCATACTGGAGATGGAAGAAAAGCACGTGTGGCCGAGATTTTCAGAAGTAAATGAACGGTGGATGATGGCTTAGGTTAAAAAAATAAAAAGGATTTGTTAATTTATGTACATATTAAATCGTGTAAACTTCATAAATTGATATCTTTTTCATACGAGGTCGAAAACGCGCGAAACCAGTTGCGTTGGAATCGTATGGACGAGCACAACGCGATGAAATTGGATTGGAGTCGTTTGGAGTTAGTGAAAATTTTGGGTAAAATTAAACGTCCATTCGAAATAAATCGCTAAAACGGAATTTGAAATCAAGGTGGGAACTTCTCACTCAATCGAATTAGTTTCGATTTTATTTTAAATAGTTAGATTTAAATTATGTGAATGCATGTTTGAATGATGATTGTTATCTATTGATTGTTAAAATAGACATTATGCGCCGTTAGTAAGCGGAGGTTATTTATTAAAAACATATACCGCGAATATTTCATAAACAGTGATTATAATAGCAATATATATATATTGGCATATGTATATATTGGAGTTATTGATTTCCCGCATTTTTTGTTTAGCGGATGAGACCCTATTGCGCCGTCTGTTAAGCGGATAATATTTTAAATCCCATATACCGCGATAATTCCGTACTGGAGAGGAATTGGTATTGTGCTAATGTTTGTGGATGCAGGAAAACAGGTTGGAGGGATCCAACTGGATTCCTCAACAGTTTTTATTTGATTTCAGATATTTTGATATTTGATGGATTATCATATCGATATATGATATCGTTGTAGTCGTGATTGACTATTTGGTGTGTAGCATCATTGGACCAAATTTGGAATTTTAAAATGATTTTAAAGTGATTTTTGAAAATATACTATATGTTTGGAAATTGATTCATTTTAAATAAATAAACATTATAATTTTTAATGTTATAAAAATTATGATTTTTGAGAAATATAGTTAAAAGTTGATTTTTGAAAATATGATACTGATGATTTTATAAAATAGTAAAATCGGGATTCTTGAATTTATTATAAAAGTTTAAAATATAGGATTTATAAAATTTAATTATTTTATAAATCAAAATGGTGAAATTATAAAGGAGATTAAATATGTTTTAAAGAATAATATAAATTGACTTATATTAAGAGATTTATAAATGGATATTTATAAATTGAAATATTGACATTATAAAACGAGTTTTTATAAGTATTTGAATGAAGTGAAAATGAATTTTGTAAATGAATGGAATTCATAAAATTAAAAATGGTGAAGTTATAAATGAAATTTATAAATAGTAAGATTTATAAATTTTATAAAGTTATTAAAAGAATAGTTTTGAATAAATAATTGAAGCTTATAAGTTATAGGATTTATAATTATGAAGTTCAAAAGAATGATTTCTTGTAAACAAATAAATTATAAGTGTTTAACTTATAATATGAATTTTAGTAGATAATTGAGTTACAAATCGAATAAATTAATAAAGGAATTTATAAAAGGAAGTTGTTATAAAATAAATAGAAATGGAGTTTATAAACGTTGTTTTATAAATTCGCAAACGACTTATTTTGATAAGAAAATTGTTGAAACCTTTTAATGGAGTTATATTCACGTTTTTGACTGTGAATAATCCTTTGAAATAAAATGAATAGAAGTGATGAAATTTGTTAACGTAGTATATTCATGTTTTTGAATAGTGAATAATATGTTAAATAAAATGTTTAGATTTGATGTTTTAAATAGAATTAAAACGATCTAACGATGTTTTAAAATGTGTTGAGATTCGAAACCATATATTTCAACATCTATTGTTGAAATAGACGTTTTCGAGAAATAAAAGGAAATGGTGGACTATAACACTGTTGATATAGTAAATGATTTCCGAAGGGAAATGTTTTGTTTAGTATTGGGATTTATATATCTATCTTAAATTCGAATCCCTATACTAGTGATTTTGGGTTGTCGTAACAATGTTTTACGTAACATTCGTTTTGGCCCAAATAAATATGTTTAAGAGAATGATTTCCTTAAAGAATGAAATATATACTTAATTTCGATTTAAGTATATTGAATATTTTCCAAGTGTTGAAAATAAAAGATTTGTGAATTACTTATTAAATAAGTATGGAAATGTTTTCCAATATAAAGTGAATATTTTGAGAATTCATCTTTTTGAAGATAAATTGAAAAGGAATATTGAAACCTATTGAAATCGTATATTCATAGATATTGTGAAATATAAATTCACTATGGAATTTATAAAAGGAAGTGGAATTTGTTTAAAAATAAATATTGATTTATTTTTGAAGTGTGAAAATTATATATCTTGTAAATATATTTTTGGAAAATAAATAATTTGGAAAATTATTTGGAATCTGGTAATGTGTGCATATCCATTGATAGTTCAATAACCGACTATCAATATTTACCTTTGAAAGGTATTTGTTGGGATTTGTTGAATTTGAATGCACACTTATTTTTAAATTATTGCGCTCGTTATTCGGATTACCCATTCCGAATAGTGATACGACGTAATGGTTAGCACTGAAGATCGGTGTTGAAGACCCGGTATTTGTGAGAGCGATAGGATGACCTGTCGATTGTCTCTGCACTGAGGTGCAACGGTATAGAGACTCCCTAAGTGATGGGAAATCCGATCAGGATTGTGAATATCCGGATTGCAAGGACTTCTTTGTAAGTGCCTTCGGTTTTGTTCGAGCCCGGAACAGACTTGTATGGATTGTATGTCTGACGTTACAAATTGAGATATAAAGCAGATTTCTTTCAAATATATTTCTGTTGGTGGCGGAGAATTTATTCTTTTAGCTTAACACCCTTCTCTGAGACGTACGAGCTCAGAGGTTATGTAGTTGAATGTTATCAGTGATATATTCCCAATTTGGTAATGTGACATGCTGAGTGTTGCTGTGAAATGATCATTGTGTTGATTATTTGTGATAGGATCGTTTATTTGATCGTCTATCTTGGTGATCATTTCTATGATCATTTGTTGACCCAAAGCATGGCTTTTGAATAAAGTATGTTTTTGTGGACGTGACTTCGTCGAGCCTCACACCCCGTGAATGGTCAAAACAGGAAAGAAGCAGCAAGGTTATGAGGGGTAGCGCCCTTTAGGATGTGTGCATTTCCTTCTGGAAAAGGGTGGTATCATGGTATGGAGCCCAGATACTTACTCATGTTGAAAACACTTTGTTATGATTGTGTGAATTGATTACGAGCGCTCGATGAAAGGTCCCAAAGGACCGGGGGATGGCATATTCGGTCAGTTGTTACTCAGTTAGGGGTAACCCGGCCTTGTGTTAGTAGAGATCCGGTTTGGTTCTCGGGGATGTCCATCCAGAGGCATTCTCATGTGGCAATGGGAAGTTCCTTGGCCTGATCATTCGTTGGAAATCCAAAGAAACAATACGAGACTTGTACGTTTTTAGTTGTATAACCTGCCATGGAATGTGGCGGTAACCTGCTATTGAACATGGTAGCTACAGTAGGCATAAGTGCGGAATGTCTATGCTGGCTAAGATTTATATTCTACTTTCGAAATATTTCCTACACTATGCACTAATAATAATATGAAATGTTCTTTTTAAATGCGTATCAAGCATCTTTGACTATCATAAGGAGAAATCTCCTCCGATTCTGCGTTTGCACTGTGTGTGTGTGCGGGAGGCCTTATGGTAGTCTCATTTTTAAAAGCATTGCGAATTGACTTTAAAAATATTCCTCTATTTTGATTTTAAAGATAAATAAACTGTTTTGAGTTCTCACACCAGTCACATGACTGACTCGGAGTTTATTGTTTTCCTTCCTAAACTCTGGGTGCCCACCAATTTCCACACGGGCAGTTAAGAGTTAGGTTTATCAGGATATTCTGGATATTCTGGAATTGCTGGAGGCAAGCTGGATGGCATGGCGTATTACTAGTTTATATAGTATTTCTTTTTCCGCTGCACTGTTTGTTGTTGTTGTTGTACACTCTGATGATATGATGTAATGAAATGTAATGTAATAACTGATATAGTTCTTTGTTTCAAGATTTTTCATTTATTTATTATATGTTGTTCCGCTGCGAATTGTGAGATTCTGATGTTGTTGTGTTGTGCTCGGTTCCGTTCTATTCTTTCTGTATTCACTATTTTCTTTTCTCTCTATTTTCTATCTTTTTCTCTCTTCTTCTCTCTTTCTTTTTCTTAAACCATAACATTTCGAGTTTCCGGCCTTCGATTTCTCGGCAGTCGATAAAGTGAGTATCGACGTTGAATTTTCGATAGTCGAAAATTTTCGGGACGTTACAATTGGCAAGTAGGTTCTTTACTTCTTCCTCGAGGGCTGCTGATCGTTCTGCCCCCATGCTTCTCTTTTTCTGCTTTACTGGCACCTTGGTGGGATCGATGTTCAGTACGTGGCATGCTACGTCTGGGGAGATTCCAGTCATGTCAGCATGCATCCAGGCAATTACATCCATGTTGTGGCGAAGGAAATCGATGAGTTGATCCTTCAATTCCGCTCTTAACTGAGACCCGACTCTCAGCAATCTACTTGGGTCGTGTTTTCTACAGATACAAATTCCATAGCCTTTGCAGGCTCGGTGGTGGCCTCCTCCTCCTTGTCCCTGGGGTCTAATTCGTTGAAAGGATCGCTGGTGTATCAAAGAGGAGGGGCTTTCTTTAATTGCTATGCTTCTAAGTTTTTCTTGCAGAGAGAAGTCTCTGCATCCTTCCCTTTGTCCTTCCTGCGGTTATTGCGAAGTTCAGTTACATAGCAATCTCGAGCGGCGTCTTGATCTCCCTCTATTTCTCCTATTCCGTTATCTGTTGGAAATTTCATCTTCAGGCACTACGGGGCTAGGACAATTTGGAAGTCAGACAAGGATGGTCTTCCAAAAAAGGCGTTGTAGGCCGAGTGGTTCTCTATTAGCACAAATGTTTGTTTTCACACAACGGAGCGGGGATGACTTCCTATTTCGACAAAGAGGTCCAGTTGTCCAAGGGGCATCTTCGCACCTCTGGTGAAACCATGTGGCGGTTTGCTGCAGAGAGACACATCCTTCATTGACAGCTTCATTTTGTCGAAAGCGTGCTTGAATAGGATATTTACTGAGCTTCCAGTGTCTACTAGGATTCAAAAAACCTTGGCTGGACCAAACCAGGCAGAGATGACCATAGGATCCATGTGGCGGTACTGCCTTCCCTCTAGATCACGCCTACTGAATGTGATGTCATTATTCTCTTTCCGTTTCGGGTGGCGTTCTTCTGTAACAGAATTAACGTAGCGTTCATTGTTTCTAAGTGACTTACCGTATCTCTCCATCTCTGCCGAGCTTCTGTCGGCGATGTGTGGTCCTCCTGATATGGTAAGGACCACTATCTTCTCCTGACTGGAGCCGCTGGTGTTGCGATTTCCTCCGCCTACTTCTGGGAGGGGTAGCCATGGGTTCTCATTGGCAGGAGTTGAAGTCTTGTTCTGACCTTTCACATAGCGCTCTAGTCTCTTCCTTCTGATGTGTTCTTCAATCAAGTCCCGGAGATGATGGCATTCAGTGATGTCATGCCCATGAGATTCGTGGAAGCGGTAGAACTTCCTAGACTTAATTACATTATCTGATTCTTTCTTGTGCGGGGGGCGCTTGTATCTAACTTCGTCTTGGGTGGCCAAGAAGATGTTTTCGATTGTTTCATTTAAAGGAGTGTAAGAGTCAAATCTCGGTCCTGGCCTATATAAGCGCTTTTCCCCCTTCTTGCCCCCAGCACTATCTCTGGAGTCATTTCTTCGAACGTCCTTTGCTACTGCGGGTGTATTGCCATGAGCTGCCTTGGTTTGTTGCCCTGTCTTCCTTTGAATGACAGCGTCTTCAAGTCTCATATATTTCCCGTCTTCGTGGAAGAAATCGGGTAAGGTAGCTGGCTTTTCTTTCGTTAATCTCCTAGAAAACTTAGTATCCGGATGCACACCACTGCATAGGGCCATTAGGATAAGTTTATTGTCCGCATCTTGGACTGCGGCCGCTGCGGCGTTGAATCGGGTTAGATATTGTTGCACTGTCTCTCTCAACTTCTGTTTGATATTAGATAGGGAATAAGCGTACTTGGGTTGTTCCATATGAATGCAGAACTGGCTGATGAACTTTTCTTTCAATATTCCCATGAGCTGATGGACCCTTGGGGTAGATGGCAGAACCAGGAGGTAGCTAGATCTGCCAAGAATAGTGGAAAGCATTTACACAATACTCCCTCTGTTGCTCCGCTCAAGAGCATGTGCTGTGTGTATCTCTGCAAGTGTACAACGGGGTCAGAGGTTCCCTTGTAAGGTTCCATTATTGGCATTTTCCATTCCCTAGGGGTGATGACAGTTTCGATATTGCGGGTGAAGGGGCTGGTTACCCTAGCGCCTATCCCCCAATCCCTTTGTTCTCGTTGGACGCACTCTCTGAACAATCGTGCCATCTTTTCATCAGAACTTGGAGCGGATAGAAATGAGTTTGGTTCTTCCCTACGGGATCGATTCCATCCAGATGACTTGTAAGGATGGTATCGTCTATCATTCTTAACATTCTCCAATGGTTGCCTCTGGTCTTCCGAGGGCACGCTGGGGTCAGCCACAGTTGGCCCTTGCCTTGATCTTTCCCCGTTGGGTTTCGTTCTCAGCACTTCTTCGGGTCCAACTTTGGGCTGGACTCCAGCTCGGCCCCGTCTATTGGTGTTTCCACGGTTAGGTAGCATGACAGGCTCAGCCATATCCGATCCCTGCCTGGTACCTCCCCTGTTGGGTTCGGTTCCAAATGTTTCCTCGGGTCGGTATTCGGGCTGAGTCGGGGCTCAGCTCCTACCATGGCTGTTTCTGTTGTTTGCTCCTTCAAAGAAGAAAGACCTTTATCGTCTCCCAGATCCTCCAGACCGGGACTCACCCC
Source organism: Allium cepa (assembly GCA_030765085.1). Classification (NCBI taxonomy): domain Eukaryota; kingdom Viridiplantae; phylum Streptophyta; class Magnoliopsida; order Asparagales; family Amaryllidaceae; genus Allium; species Allium cepa. Next base: position 598,808,516 of record CM060945.1, on the reverse strand, counting down.
ATGATTTAGTGTTGCGGTTGGATTCTTCAGCATCCTTTAAGCGTGACATGAGTTGATCCACCAAGGCTTCTTGTTGAGATGCGAAGCGGTTAGTTACTTCAGCCACAACCCTGTCCAGATCCGCCCTTGTAATTGGTTGTTCTGTAGCAGGGGCTGTCGAATTTGCCTGATTTCCATTTGTTGTTGGAACTGGACGATTGTCTTGATTTCTGATCACCGGATCTGGGATACTGCTAGTTGCGATATTCTTTCCTTTGTTAGCATCTTTCTTCCATCCCAGAGGCATGTTTTCCAAATAATGAACGATGCTGATAGGAAAAGGGTTAAGTGGGAGAAGCTGAAGCTTCGAGCTCCTGTTCTCAGTGAAAGCACCAAAAATGTTTGCACAAAAAATGGGCAAACACCTCCAAGTCGTATGATTTAGTCGATTTTAAGTTGTTCTTAGTGATTTGGGTGATTGATGCAAATATATAAAAAGAAGGGACTAAACTGTAAAAGACACACAGATTTATAGTGGTTCGGCCAGAACGTGCCTACGTCCACTTTATATGTTATTCTCTTTTTTTCTTCAGATTACAAGTATAAAGCTTTGTATACAAGTATATGAAAGTTGTTTGAAAGTTCCGTCTGTGCTTGAGTTCTCAAACTTGTCCCCCATTGTTGTACCCCTGCCCCTCTATTTATAGAGTGAGGCTGGGGGCAGGGGTCTTGGATGTATATAGCTTCTGGTGGGCCTGGGCTGATGCAATCTGGCCTGACTAAGTTGATCTGGAACGTCTTGGTTCGGTGGAGAGTCGTATGTTGTTTGGACCAGTGGTAGTTGGGAGTGAGTTTGGTTCGGTGGTGGTTGGTCCGGCTAGGACTCGGAGATGGGCTGGTTCGGTGGTGAAATGGTCCGGTGATGTGTGGAGGTTGGTTGGTTCGGTGGGACACGGTCCGGTGGTGAGTGGAGGTAGGTTGGTTCGGTGGGACATGGTCCGGTGGTGAGTGGATGGAGATGGTCCGGCTATGCTTTGGTCCGGTAGTTGTTGGAGGTGGGTTGGTTCGGTAGGTGCTTGGTGCGGCAGGGAAGTGGTCCGGTGTCGAATTCCTTTCTTTTGGTTCGGTGGGGGTGGAGACGCCCCGAACAATATGAAACCATTAAATAAACCTATATATATATATATATATATATGCTAATATATGAAAAATTACAGCTATATATACACTGTAAGAATATACACCTACTATATTTACGTACAAACATGTTTACAAACTCACAAATAAAATATATAACTAACACATGATATAAAATTTTGAATTATATATATTTCATATAATATGCTATACTAACAGCTAATATATATGTATATACAACTTATAACTATCTTTATATAATATTTTTCTTCTCGAATAGACCATCTGACTAAAACTTTGTAACAAATCCTATTATATAGCATCAAATATATTATAAAATACCATATAACATCAAATATATTATAAAATACTATAACATATATAAAAATATAAGCTTACATTATAAAATATATTGAATTTACCAGATCCGATGACATTAAAACTGATAGATATATGGACTAATGTATAAATATATATAAAATTACATACATTTTCTTTTTATTTAAAATATATGTTTATTAAATAAAGTATCGATTGACCGTGAAATACTTAAAATCTATAAATATATAGAATAGAATGTGGACAATACGTGTCAGTTTCAAAGAAGAAGGCTACCAAAAAATGGGTGAATTAATATTTATTCATAAATATAAAACACTATATATATTATACCTTCTCAAAAGCTAGGACAAAAGACGGGTGACTGGATGCTCTGACGTGGGCTTGAACGGAATGAAGGCTTGGATTTGCTGCACACGGCGGAGGAAGTGAATGAGAGGGTTGTTCGAGGCATAGTGGTTTTGCAGTCTTGATCGGCTGCTGAGTTATGGAGGGAAGGTGGAAGTGGCAGAAGGGAAGAGGGACGAGCAAGCTAATGGGTTCTGGGAAGAAAAAATGGAGAGGAAAGAAGAGCAGTAGGTGCAAGTTTATAAGTAAAAGGAATGAACAGCTAAATGAACGGCTTGAAATTTAATGAATGTAAAAGGTATACTTTTTTTACATTTTATTTTCTAAATGGCAGAAATAAAGGAAAAGAGTGAAAAATGGGATATAGGTGATGCCAATAGTCTAATCCTTAAATTTTGGAATAATAAAAGCAGTGGCTAAATGATGGATGTACACAAGGAATTTAAAAGGCTCAAAACGTACCAATACGGTGAACCGTTTCACAGATTTCGTTGTCCTTCAGACACCAAAAAAGAAAATGAATATACCGTGAGAATCAGCATGATGAGACGATCAAAACAGTATACAAATATCAGTGGTACAATCAATTGATCAAAAGTCGATAATCGGTACCGAAAATGCTGCTAATTTGCCGAAAATAAGATGGACGGAGAATAGCAGTCCAAATTTGAAAAATGAAATATGATGTCTAACTCAGAAGATGATTTACAAACTTATTGCATAAAACTATTCAGTTTTGGAAAAACATTTTATTATCATCAATTATTAACTAATTTAAATATTAATAAAACTATACAAGAAAATAAACTTCCATATTATCTGATGAAAATTTACCATTTGCTGTTTATATATACGTTTCCAAAATCAAATTTTTATTTTCAAATTTAATAATTTAAAATTTCAATTTTTTTAGTTAATTACATTATTAAAACCATTTAAAATTTATGGGTCGTTACAAGGTTTCTAATTTTTGGATTGAAGAGCCATCGATTTGCAAATCGGGTATCATATTTTGATTCACCACGAATGTAACAACCCTGCTTTATGGATTATCCAAAAAAAACTAAAATAGAAATTTTAATTTAGATTTGATAAATAAATAAACTGCAAATTAATTTCAAATCAGAGTAGGTCCAAATGGCTTTGTTTGTGTTGAAAATAACTAATTTAAGTTATAACTTCTTTTTGACCCAACAAAGAGGATTTTTGTCATGAATTGCAAGTTGGCTTTCATGTGTATAGAGAATGTTGGGTCTTGGCAATTGAAAATAAATGAAGTTGGGGTTAAATCTTGGCAAGCATGTAAATGATTCAAAGTCAGGTTGAACACTTTATAGTGTTAGCGCGTTTGAAAATTTCGTCAACGGCCTTCACGTGTGAGGATAGATCAATTTAAACAAACTTGAACACTTTCCTACAGTCATTATTTTATAAATGCAAGCCACGCCCTTTTTCATTCTTGTGCACGTTCTCTCTTAAATGCGAGTGTACAAATTCCTGCCAGCTACAATTTTGTTTTGACTAGTACACTTTTTTAAAAAAGGAGGAGACCTTCATCATTCCGTTTTGTTTTGTTTCTAGTAGCTCAGTAAGAGCAATAATGGCAGTTTAAAATTCTAGCTTCAAATTGGCTTAGCTTGTATCAGAGAATTTGTGTGTGAGGGGTAAAGCTTTTCGTAGTTCTAAAGCTTTATAGAGACCAAGGCTCAGATCTTGGTTGCCAATTGGTCCTGGAATAAATTATATGTGAGTGCAAACTCACACTTCTAACTATGATTATGGCTGTCAGTTTTTGAATATGTTGTTTTGTTGTTTATTTTGGTTTGCAACTTTTCGTTAGTTAAGTTGTTTATGTGTTTTTACGTGTACCCTTGCAATACACTGGACCATTAATGTACGTAGCATGCACTAGATTAGGGAAGTCCACGTTTTATGCAGATATGAATGTATGAAAGCAAGCACGCCCAGATTTTGTGAATTTTAGTATGCAAGCATCCATCACGTCATGTTTATATTTTGCAAAATTTTGTTTATACATCCCCATGTGTTTGATGTACACGTGTATATGAATTGTAATTAGGTGTGACGAAATTCAAGGCCAAGCACACGTTAGTTGCAATTAAGTATATTTTTGTATATATGTTTCATGTGTGCATTCTAATTTTCGAAAATGAGGCCCTGTTCTTAAAATTTTCGATTACAATATATATATGGATTAGTTTTCATTTTTGGTATGCAGGTAGAACAAAACATGGTTGTATACTGTCATTGAAATGCTATGCATATATGAACACGTTATGCACCTATTAAAGAGCAGGTAATACTTCTTTAGCATGCATTAAATATTCATTGCATATATGCTTGCAGTTCATTCGCATTTATATATTTAAAAGCAGTGACAACGTGAAAAATATAAATGTAGTGCATGCACAAAAATAAGGGTCCAGGTAATTTTTTTCTATTTCATATACATGTGCGCAAGTATGTATTGCACGTAAACAAGTCCAGGCTGTACAATATTACACATATATAAGTAGTGTAGATCAATGATTATTTTATTTGGACCGGGGTTTTGTGTTGAACGTATTCAGTTGCCGTTATTTTATAACGGGTTTTTACCCTGGTGTTTATTTGAAGCGTGTTGTTTTGATGTCATTTTTGACGAATAAAACTACTATTGTTTTAACTTCAGTTATCGCCAATTTAAAGTGACTTTTCAAGCGGTTATCTTGCAACCAAGAAAACCCGCAACAGTGATTTTATATCCGTTTTTACGGTTTTTTATGAAGCGCAATTTTCTTGTCGGAACTTCTATAAGTTGCTATTTTAATCACGTGTTTTCAAATCGTTTTAAGATATAATTGTTTCCAAAATTTCACGGTTTAAGCTTTTAAAGGAATGAGAAATCGATTTTAACGCTTTAGCAAAATTAAGGACTATGAACCCTTATTTTTACTGATTCGGTTAGTTCCGGACTTGTCCATTTGAGAACGTAAAAATTATTTATATAAAATACACGATTTTGCACTTTCAAGGAAACGATGATGGGATTTGAATGACTTGGCAAAAGTGCGGAATATGGAACCACGCTTTTACTAATTCGGTTAATTCCAGACTCGTTAATTGTAATATTTTCCGTGGAGTTTCTTTTTGAAAATTGTGATAATTTTATTGGGCTTTCGAGCCCTTATGCTCGACCTTCCGGTCAATTGCCAGTACTAGACCTTCGGGTCATTTGTTAGACCTTCGGGTCATTCGTTGGTGCCAAATATTATGCTGACAGCACTTGGTAGGCTTCGACCATTTGAGATGCACGTGCGACGTAGCTTAGACTTGCCATATGTTGGGATTGATCCATTTTACGCCAGTTTTTTATAGTTACCTTAATTTGATTTCTAGACTTTTGTGTATTTCTGTTTTGAATTCAATTACGAATTTGGATGATGATTTTGATGATGTTTAATGAGACTACTTCATTTAAACTATGTTGATTAATAATGCTGAATAGTCTCATTCGAGATTATGATTAACTTGCTTCAGTGTTGTTTATCAGGAACTTATTTCTAAGTTTAAATTGGACTAATCCATTTATTTTTTTCTTTTAAATAATACTCGGGTCAGACCGAGCTATTTCAGCATAGTCGCTATCTCAGATTCAGTTGCTGCTTCAGCTTTTGGGGATTTCACCTCATCTTTGATTTAGGCTTCGGGGTGTTACTTTTGTTGTATTGACTCTCATCTCATGCATGTTATGATGACTATGTATATGTATATTTGGTTCATGAAAATCGTCGATTGTTGTAGCACGTATCCAGACTTACCTTCCATTATATATAATATTTATGTTCTGTGTTATGCTTATTTATGTTGTTGCTATTATGAGTTGTTCTGAATTATTAATAAGCCACCGTAGTTTCGCTCTAGATTTGAATTGAATGTATATCGTTGGGAGTAATTTAATAAATGGAAAAGAAAATTTTACACCACTCCTATCGATGCAATCAATACTCGTCTAAGGCATAACTTATGGATGGTCGCTTCCCACAAGCCTTATTCTTCGCAATAGCAGACGTTATTACTGCATAATAGCCTTTATTATTGTGAGTACAGAGGTGGGACATCATAATGAAGAATAGCATCTCCGGTCATGTTTGGGTGAAGCTCGACCGTCGTTTGCGATTTGCGTCTCTACGGTGTTTTCATGAAGAGCTACATGTCACCTTTCGATAAGGTGCTTCGGCCTTATGTTTTTGGGAATGATGGGATTAAGATCGAGTAGAGAAGTTGAATGTTAGGGTTTTTTGCGAGTTTCGCGGCTTGTGGAAGGCACGGTGGTGTGCGTGCACAATGGGGATACGACCATGGTGCATATCGTGTACATGTGTGAGAGTTTAGAGGGATAGAACTATATTTTTCAGGTGCGGTTTAATTGAATGGGGCTCGACCCATTGGTGTTATGATGAGGGAATTGTTTAATTAATTTATCCGTTTAACTATATTTTAAATTGTTAACTTTGAAACGAAATAATTTGCTCATATTAAATAATATTAATCCGTGGGCTTTTGCGTAACGATCATAGTGACATGAACTACGCAATGAAAATGAATTTGTTGAGGTTCGAGCTAATAGGAATTTTGGTAAAAATAAATGTCTGTTAAATTTTAATCCAAATGCTTCAACGACGACTGTAATCACGGTGAGTTAATCTCACTCAATTTTGGAATACTAGTTAATATTGAGTAATTAAAATTAATTATTGGTTGATTGGTTGAATTTGATAATTGTTAGTAGTTGGATGTGATATTATATATAGTAGTGTGTGTGTGTGTGTATTGGAGCAATTGATATTTCTGCATATATATATATATATATATATATATATATATATATATATATATATATAGTGGATGAGACTCTATGCACCTTGCATGATAGCGGATGCCCATACATACCGTAATATCCCCCTCGAAGTGGGATTTGTATTTTTACATTGTGCTAACATCTATGGATGCAAGGAAACAGGTTGGAGGGATCCAACTAAATTCCTCAAAATGCTGAATTAAATTTCATATATATTGATATGTGAGCTATTGAAATAATCCATGGTAGATTATAGTGCGATTTAAATTTATTCATATTTTAAATATAAAAAGTAAATGTTTAAAGTTTGGAAACGAAATTTAAAGTAATTGGAAGCAAAAATATTTATAGTGAAATTTTGGGTTTATTAAAAGAAATGAATTTTGGGTAAAATAAATAGTTTAATTTCAAAATTGGGATTGATAATTTGGGAATATAGAAAGTAAAGATTGTGGAAATAATGTAAATACAAGGATTTTAAACAATAAACTTTAGCAATATTTTTTTAAGTGTAAAAAGACGTTAAAGTCGATATTTAAAATAGTTTGGGAAATATAAAAAGGAAATTTGAAATAAAATATGAAAATGTTATAATAGATTTTAAATAAGATTTTAAATGATGAAAAGAAAGTGGAATACAGTTGAGCTATTTAAGAAATTGATTTGAAAATGGAATTCAAATTAGAAAATGATTTAAAATCGGTTAAGTAGTGTGGAATCGTTATAAACAGGAAAATGAGACTATGGAATTTATAAAAAAGGTTTATAAATAAACTGAAGTGATTATCAGTGGATAAATTGAAGTTATAAATTGACCGTAAGGACTTATAATGAGATGGGTAAATCAGTTTAAAAATAAATGGTAGATTTATTTTAGAAATGTGGAAAAAGGGGAATTTACGGAATTGGGACCTAATCATATTTGGAATAAATCAAGAAAGATTTATAAATGTTAGACTGGTTATATTGGAATTGGAAAATAAGTTTTTATCAAGGAATTGAGCTTGTTTCAAAAAGAAGGAGTTTTAATTATTAATAAGAAATTTAAGAAAGTGCTGAAGAATGTTTCAGAAAATTAATTATTTAGTTGTTTTAAATTGTTTTAGGTATATTTAATTATTAATTGAGTTAATTATTATTTAAGAATTAATCAGTATTATTATTTTAAAATAGATAAATTATTTAATATTAATATTTTATAAAATAACATTTATTAAGAAGAGTATTCGCCTAAATTTAACTTGAAAATTTATATAGAAATTTATAAATATTATTTTAAGATTTTTTGATAAAGTTTTCGGGAAGTAATGGTATACTCGCATGGCGTAATCGGAGGTAGTGAGTGCCTATAGTTGAGTTTTGGATTTCTTAGGGATAGAGATGTAGTCATTGAGCCGTGAATCCATAGTTGATACCAGAGTGCTACTTTCTACATTATTTTTAAAAAGGTTACAGATATTTTTGAAAGATAGTTTATGAATTTACTTAATTCGATACAATAAGTACATATTTTTGGATAAAGAGATTTAATTTATATAAAAATTAAATAAAAAAGAGACTTGGTGTTTCAGTGGAAAATGAAATATTTGGTTGAATAATTGTTTAGTTGATAGTTAAATAACCGACTATCAAATCTGGACCCAAAATATAACTTTGGGAATATCTAGAAGAAACACGGGAATTATATGGTACGGTTACCGTTCGAGGTGCTATACTGTATGTATAAAGTCGTTTCGTTCTTCTAGGACAATGATAAGGAAATCCGTCCACTAACGGTTAGGAGGTGATCTCTAATCTTATTTCCATCTATGTATTTCCTAAAGAACCGAGGTTGAGTTTACCGAAAATATTGAACCTTGTTTCTAAGAGATCGGGATCAGATAAGTTATCTGAAAACCACTTTGATCCAAGAGCACATTTTCGAAAGGAAAACAAGAGCATGGAGTTGAAGATGGAGCAGTGAAGTGTAAGGGCTAATCGTTACTAACTCTGAGGATTTTTCCAAAATGGATGTAGTAGGAATAGTGCCTTCGGTTCCGTTCGGACTCAGGACAGATTTGTATGGATGAATGCTATCGATACATTATCATTGACATTCTAAGTGAAATTTCCTTTAAAAAGTTAATCGTAACCTCTAGCCTCATCAACCGGGAATGACTGAAAAGCTAGGGAGGTGTACCAAGGTTAAGTGGGTCGCATCCAATTAGGGTATGTTTATCACTTTTCTAGATACCCTCAGATATTATTTCTACGATATGTGGAAGGAGCTCAAGCGACGGGTTGGATGGAGATGACACATTACACATATCTGGTTTATATTCCACTATGTATTGTAGACTGTATATTCAGTCTTTGTAAGGACAAATTACTATAAATGTCGGGTATTGTGCTATTTATGTGATGTACTTTGATGATGTGATGTATAAATAACGGTTATATTTCTTTTTGTATAAAGACATGTTATTATCTAATATATATTGTTCCACTGCGATTGTCAGATTTTGTGTTGTTGTTTCTATTTTCTTCTTCTACCTCTTCTTCTTTTTCCCTAACAATCTGGTATTTTCGACATTCGATTGCTTGACATGTAATACAATGAGCGTATTGATTTCAATTTTTCGTGCTTCGAAAATCCAGGCCATCACACTTGGTATCAAATCCGAAGGTTAAGCGAGAAACTTGGCTTTGGTTTGGATTACTCATTAGAGATATGGTCAGTAAAACCCTAGAATGAATTTGAGCGTATTAATAGACATGGGCACGTATTTATTGATGAATATAAAACTGTTTATATAACGTTGATTGATTTGTTTAGTGGCTTATGGATTCTAGTCAATATGCGTAATTAACGTTATTGATATGGATGTCTAAACACTTGAACGTAACAATTCGACATAGTATTGTTTCGAAATGAGGTAAATGAAATAATTTTACCTAGATTATTTTTATATAAGAAAGAAATAATTTTACAGAAATTATTATAATTATATATGGTATGCTTGGTTGTTAGGAAATGATAATATATGAACCACTATCATTTGTTGTTGTAGTGATTGAATAAAAGTTGATATTTTAGTCAATAGTTAAGGAATAATTCATATAACAAAATGGAATTTGTATTTATGAGTTCATAAATGCGGTTTATAATTTGAAAGGAAATGAAATCCCAAAGGAATATTCAAATATAGATTAAAAGGTTCGAAATTTCAAAATTTAATTTCCGTTGGTTTCGAAATGCTTTTCTTGTTTTGGAAAATAATAATGGTATTATTTGGAGGATATTATTGAGTGGAAATAATGAAAATGGTTTTAAAGGTAATATTTTTGAATTGGAAATTGAATATGTTGAGATTTGTAATAAAAATATTTAAAATGGTTTTCAAAAGAGGAAAAAGCACTGAATTTACTTCGGTTGCTAGAAAATAATTCGGACGAAGATCGCGACATCATCTTTGTTCATTTCGAGTTTCCAAGAGAGGAATTGCTACCTCAATGATTTGAATTTTGAGTTTGATTGCAAAACTGGTTTTGGCATTGAAATTTAAAGAAATAATTTGATGTGCCAAAGGAGTTTAAGTATATATGATTTCCTAAATGATTTTTGAAGTATTAAGTAATTTTTTAAATTCTAGAGTTGGATCTAAAATGTTTTATGGAATATAAATAAGTTTGAAAACTTATAAAATTTGAAATTTGATTTGGAATGGAAATTATCTTGAACTAAGATAAGAAGAGAATTGGAAAATTTACCGTAAGTAAGCTAAATGGAATAGTTGTTGAAATAGAATTTATTATGTTGGAAATAAATTGGTGGATGAACAAATTAATTAAATTAGTAAGTTAAATGGATTTGAAATTAAATTTGATTGGAAATAAAATGTAAATGGATGGTAAATTGAGTTCAAATAGAATTGAAAATTTAATTTGAATGGAATGGATGTAAACCAATGTGATGAAGTGGAAATAAACGTAAGAGCTTTGCATAAAATGTTTATAATATTTTTAAGAAAATGATGGTAAAGTTCTTAAGTGAAATTGGTATTAAAGAAATATGCTAAGTAAATTGGTGAATGTGTATGATAATTGTGTAAAATTGACTATAAATGAAATAAAAGAGAATAAAAGAAATTGATATAGCTAATAATCAATTAGAGTAAATATGTAAGTTGTACGTATATTACATTATTCTCATAACGATTTGATCCAGATCCGAGCATAAAATTTTGAGATGATTTGTATCAATCCGAGTTGGGAATTTTCACTTGATTTTTGAAGGCGAACACCGGATATAGATTTTTGATTGATCATGGAATTCTTTATCAGAGTATTTGGCTATGCAAGGAGAATGATGGTTTCTAATCAAGGGACGAGATATGGGTCCGCACTAGAGAGTCGTGTGAACGATACTGGTTTGGAAGTGAAATTGTGATCGAGTTAGCGATCAGATTTGATATTGCGTACGGAAGATATATGTACATCGTACGGGCTTAAGTAAAATAAATATTGGAAATTTTAAAATGCTGTATAAAATGATTTTAAATTGTATGATTGGATACTATTGGCAAGTAAGTGCAGGTAATTTAAAGCAAAAGCTAAATTGATGTCTTCAATTTCAGAAGTAAAATCTGGTAGCCCGACAAAAAGGAATGTGTTTAAATTGTTGTATGAAATTAATGATTTTTGGATTGAGCCACTTGGCTTTTGTTTTCTTTTGATGATTTGGGCCCATAGAGGCAGTTTTGCAGTTTTTTGGATCTAGTCGCGCAAAAGCGACGCTGGCGAAATTTTTCAAAAATTCAAGGAGTTAGAAAAAAAATTTAAGGAAAATTTTGATAATTTTAAATTTGATTTTAAATTATAATTTGAATTATTCATGGCATAATATTAGTGTAATCTATGGATTAATTTGGAAAATTAGTAGGAATGATAATGTAGTTTCAATTAAAGAAAATTATTTCGTGGGAGTTATTTGAAAATATGGGGTTTTGGGGAAATAGTTAACGGATTTTGGACCATTCTTCTTACCTAGCTATTTCGGGGACAAAATTCTTATAAGAAGGGAGGAATGTAATGACCCACAGTTTTGGATATTTGAATTTGGAATACTTAATTGATTTTAAATATTTAAAAGTTAATTTTTAATTTGAATTTCAAATATAACTATTTGTTGGATAATTTAATTATTGAATTAAATAATTAAAAGTTGGGTAAAATATTGAATTCGGTGTTTTAAGCTTGATAAAATGATTTAAAGGCTTATAAAATTTATATTAATAATACCGAAGATAATAAAACTTTTTAAATTGAATTTAAAACTGATTTTTTCAGTTTTAAAAATATATCGTTTAAATTTACATTTAAAAATAGCCTTCTGGGTACCGTCTCGGAGTTCGATGAAAATAGTTCCATTGGATCCGTAATTATGTATTATTATCGAATTTCAAATTTTGTAGCATTCGGAGTTATCGTTTGGTCGTACGGGTTAGAAATATCGAAAATCCAATATAATAATTGGGTCTAAAAACATATCTTCTCCATACGATCGAATTAGGACTCGAAACCTTTTCCATTGCATCGGAATAGGGGTATAACATTATAAACGTCTAGCGCCATGCCTCGATAGGGTTTTGAGATTTTAAGTTGTGAATTGGATCGTTTAAAATTTTTAAATAATAATAAATTGTTAATTGGCCACATTTCCATTAAAAAAAATCCCTTCGCTTCAAAAATACTATAGATTGCCATTTACACGTAAGACATCTTTTTCCTTTTTAAATCACATACGCTCTTCGTTCAAATAGCCAATTATCTCAGTGAAAATAAAGAAAAAAAATTCATTCTCTCAAATTACACCACTAAAAAAAATCCAAAATCTATTTTTGAAATCTAAATTTTCTATCCTCTACCGTCTGATTTAAGTTTTGAAAGGCTCGAAGACGACTTGGGCATCTCGACAATGAAAGTCGAATGGATAGAAGAGGTGTCATGACCCGAAATTCTGGACATTTTGACGCAGCGGATAATAACAATTTGTCACCAAATGATGCACAACCGACGATGGAACGATACAAAGATGAATCGATGGATTGATAATACCCAAGATAAATGCCCAAATCCATTGATCTCGCGAGATACCGAATTCTAGCTATTTTTAACACGACGATCACGCACGATACCGTGTTAGAAGATCAAAAATTCTTCGACGTCGATCTTGCGCATGAGATTCCGTGAACCGGCTTCAAAATCGTTGATTTGAGCGCACTCGAATAACCAAAGATGGAGAAAGGAGATAACACTCAACTTCCAATTTTAAAGAGGTACAAAGCACTCAAACAAAAGTTTATTAAAAATCAACCATCTTACAAGTGACACCATACCCTATTTATAGGAGTTTACATCATACACAAACGACCCAACAACACAAGTGACTCACGGCTTACGACCTAAGAACAAATACAGGTTACAATGACCTAACAACATAACGACATAACAACCTAAAAACAAACGAGTTAACAAACACGAGTTACAACACACGACATAACAATATATACAACATACATGCGATCCAACAAATTACCATATAACGACCTAAGAATACAACACCACGCGACATAAGCTTCAGTTACATGAGGAGATAGCTCATCTTCAAGGACTTGCGACATTAGAGCTTCATCGACTTAACAAGATACGACTCAAGAAATGTAGCGACTTAAGAATGAGCGTTTGAGCGACTTATAAGAATACGGTATAACTAGAGTGACCTATAGGAATCAGCGACTTAATGAACTCGCGATATATGAAGTTCGCGACCTACTGGAATTCACGAATTCTGGGGCGGCTTCGATCTTGAGACCTGAGGTATGTCGCACTGCATCCCTTATCTTGGTAGGTCGTGAATCCCTAGGTCGTTCGTGACTCAAAGAACGCGAGCGACCTAAAACCACCGAGCTATCTTCCGAGCGACTTAACGCGTAATCTGCTTTCATTGAGTTAGGTCGTAATTCATTAGGTCGGAACTCCTGTTGCGCTGCAACATCTATCTTGTTAGGTCGCGGACGACTTAAAATAGGCGAATGACTTAAAACATTTGAGCGACCTAAAACAACTGAGCGACCTAAAACCAGCGGGTTTTCATGATGCGCTGCATCACATTTGAAATCGAAAATATTTAATTGATTCTGAAATATTTAAAAGTTAGGTTTTAACTTGAATTTAAATGTAGCTATTTATTTGATAGTTAAATTGTTGAATTTAATAACTTGGAAATTGGATAAAATACCGAATTTGGAGTTTCAGGCTCGTTAAAAATAATTTGAAGGCTTGAAAAATTTATATTGATAATACCGAAGAACATGAAAGCTTTAAAATCAAATTAAAAGTTGATTTGTTCAGTTTTAAAATATATCATTTAAAATGACATTTAAAGTAGGCTTCCTAGGCACAGTCTCGAAATTCGACGAAACTAGTTCCACTAGATCCGTAATTGTATATTATTATTAGATTTCAAATTTCGTAGTGTTTGGAGTTGTCGTGTGATTGTACGGGATATAAACGCATAGAATTTATATCGAAAATTCAATATAATAAATGGGTCCAAAACGCAATCTTCTCCGTACGATCGAATTAGGACTTGAAACCTTTTTCACTGCGTTCGGAATAGGGGGATAACCTTATAATCGCCAAGGGACATGCCTCGATAGGAGTTCGAGATTTTAGTTGCTAAACGAGATATTTTGAAATTTAATTTAAAATTTTGTAAAATCAAATCACATTCAAATTAAATCAGAAGCAAGCCGCCCATTTTCTCATGCAAAGGCCAAATCAAAATCGCGTCCATCTTCTTTATTTCCTTTCAGTTCATTTCAAAAAAAAAGATTAGGAGCAGAATAAAAAAGATTTCAAAAATAAATATATGTGCCTATAAGGTAAAGGATCAGCCTTTTCACTTATTTTCTTCTTTGTTACTCGAAAATTTTAATGGCCGACACTTAAAAAAAGAGGGATAAATGTAAACATGATAACATCGTTTGCTCTGGCGATAGGCGCTAGGGGATGTAGGGAAGCTCATGGCCTTCAGGCGCCGTGATGAACTCGAGCTAGGGCAGATCGATTCGGCAGGAGGGGATCTCGCGAGGGCGATGAGGCTTGTTGTTCGGCAAGGCCGGTTGTTCGGCGAGGCTAGGGATGTGAGGGAAGCAACTGAAGTCGCTCTGGCACGGTGGCGTGCGGTTTCAGGAAGGGAAGGCTATGCTTCTTGAGTAAAGGCGTGATGGTGTAAATCGTGATTTTTGGTCGCAATGTCTGGTGAATTCGGCCTTGCTGGTGGTGGCCCTCGGTCATGAGTGGAGAAGTCTGCAAGGGTTAGGGTGTCACGGTAAGAAGGTAGCCATTTTATTTTATTTTATTTTATTTATATATGTATGCATTAGAAAGCATATAATATATATACATGAACCTGCTGTTAATTTGAATAGGGTTTAATTCAAGTCCATATTTGTAGACGTAATAACAGTAAATAGAAAATATGTGTATGTATATATATAAGATAAGATTTTGGAAAAGGAAAAAATGTAGGAATTTTAAGTGCTCGAGGAATTTATATAAAGTTTGATTTTTGAACCTCTATAGACTATTTTATAAATATATATGTAGTTTCAAAATAATAATAATAAATAAATAAATATACATATATATTTTACTTACTGTTTAATTTTAAAAATTTGTATTAGGGTGATTAACTTGTTTAAATTACCTATTTAATTATGTTAGTTACTAAAAATTATTTATCATGGAGAAATTAATTTAATTTAAATTATTAGTTAATTAAAATTGTTAAAAAGGGATAATTGACTGTTCGATTATGCAAAATGTTAATAAGACGTATAATGTTTTTACAATGTCCAAAATCGTGAAGGAAATGGCCAGTTATGGTCGGATGGCAAAACAAAAGTCAAAGGTGAGTTAATCTCACTCAAATAGAATTTCTGGTAAATTTAAATTGTTAAATTTTAAATTATTGGTTGATTGCTTGAATTGATAATTTATTGTCAGTCAGGATGTGATATATTCTATATAGTAGTATACATATATTAGAGTGACTAATATTCCCATTATACAGCGGATGAGACCCTATGCGTCCCGCATAATAGCGGATGACCCTTTATACCGCGATATTCCCCTCAAAGTGGGATTGGTATTTCTATATTGTGCTAATATCTGTGGATGTAGGGAAGCAGGTTAGAGGGATCCAACTGAATTCCTCAAAAATGTTGAATTTATTTTTCATATTCAGTTATATGAAATGTTGATAATCTATGATATATTATGTTGGGAAATTATTTTATTTGATGTTAATATATTGCTTGATATATTGTGGCATTTTAAAATATAAATATTGATTTTTAAATGGGAAAATTTAAAGTAAGAAATTTATAGTAAAGATGGATAAATTTAAAAAGAAAAGAATTGGGAAAATAAATAGTTTGATTTTTAAATCCTATATAATAAATTCCGGGATATGGAAAAAATAAGGATTTTGAATAAATGTGGAAAAAAGGGATTTTTAAAATAAAGACTTAAGTAATATTGTTTTTAAGTACGAAGGAACATATTTTTAAAATTCATGATTTAATTGAGTTGGGAAAATAAAAGGTGAATTTTGAAACAGAGTAAGAAATTGATATTTCAGATTTAAGTAAGATTTTAAATCATAATAAAGGAGTAAAACTCGAATTAATGTATTTTGGAATAAATTTGGATAAATCAAGAAATAAATTTAAAGGGAGTTTAATTTAGGAAATCAATGTGAAAGTCGATTAAGTGTTTTGGGAATAGTGATTAAAAGAGAACGAGATTATGGAATTTATAAACTGGGTTTATAAATAAACTGAATAAATATCAGTGGATATTTGAGATATTAAATTCATGGTAGGAATTTATAAATGAATGAGTAATTCGTTTTAAAAATAAAAAGAGAGTTTTATTTTTAAAAGTGTGGAAAAGAAAAATTTACGTAATTAAGACGTAAATTAAACTGGGATAAACCGAGAAGGTTTTTTAAATGATTAGATGGTTATGTTAGAATGGTAAATGTATTTTTCTTGAAAAGCCAAGTATAATTTCAAAGGAGATTTTAAGTATAAACTAGAAGTTTTAAAAGTGGTTTTTGAAGGATGTTTAGAAAAATTATTATTCAGTTGTTTTAAAACGGCTAAAGTAAATATTTATTTAAGTTAATTATTGCAGTAATTATTTTTAAAGGTTTAATTAGTATTTTGACGTAAAGGATGACTGTTAAATATTTATACCTTACATAATAGTTTATTTTAAAAGTAGTTTTGGCTAAAGTTTTACTTGGGAAATTACTACAGAATTTCATAACTATTATTTTGAATAAAGTGATTTAAGTAGCTATATTTTAAATGTTTTAAATGTATATTTTTTTGGATAAAGTGTTTTGATTTATTTAAAAGCTAATTTTAATAAGGGCTTGGTGCTTTTCAAGGGAAATAAAAATAATTGGTTGAATGATTGTTGAATTTGATAGTTAAATAACCGACCATTAATATTTGCCAATGTGCTGATCGTTTCGAAGATACCGAGATCGGAATTAATTATCCACAAACCACTTCGATCTGGTTTGAACGTTTGCGAATGAAGACGGTGAAGATGACGACGACAGTGATTCGGCTTGCCCAGACCTAGGGCAAATTGTTTGGACGAAAGCTATCAGACCATCGTTAGGAGGACGATGAACATTCTAAGTGAAATGTGTTCTAAAAAGGTAGCACATAGCCTCAAGCCTCATCAACCGAGAATGGCTAAAACAGGTGAGGTGCAGCAAGGCTAAGTGGGTAGCATCCAAGCAGGGTAAGGTCATCCCTCTCCAGAGTCCTTTTGATCTTGGCTTGGTGGGCGGCGGCTGATCCCAGCCGTGGGGTGATCTTATTCTGACTATCTATTAAGGGGTAGCTCCGGTCTTGTGTTGCAGGGGATCGGGAATGGTCCTCGGTACGCTGATCTAGGCCAAGTACTATGACGGGCGGCACCTTAGTAGCCCTGCCATTGTATGGAATCCAATCTTCAATAAGCGCCCGTACGGTTTTGATTGTGCCCAACTATGCTGGGACATGAGATGCAAGCATTTCAGCTAGATTCTATTTTACTTTCTATAGACGCTGTTGTAATATCAGATGGATTTAATAAAAATGTTTTGGTTATCGTAAGGTAAAAACCCAACATGTTTATTAATGGCGTGGACTTACGAGATACCTTTGATTTCAAAGGATTTTGAAATTTTTAATAATTCAATTGAGTGTGTTTTCTCACGTTGGTTTTCCAGGCTGACTCGGGTGTTATTTTATTATAACACTCGGGTTAGACCAGATACATGATAGGATGCTATGAAGCGTAGGAGACGAGCTGGTTGACGAAGACATATATCTTGTATCTGACTTATATTCCGCTGTGTATGGTAAGCTGTATAGTCGGCTTTTGTGAGGACAAGTTATTATAACAGTCCAGTGTATGTTATTGATTATTTGTACTCTGATGATTGTAAGTATTAAACAGTACAGATTCTTTTGTATAAAAATCTGTTGTTATCTATTATATATTGTTCCACTGCAATTGTGAGATTCTGATGTTGTTTTCTATTTCTTCTTCTACCTCTTTCTTCTTTAGCGCTAATGGTTCGTATTTCCATCCAATTTGATTTGAACTGATGGCGAATATTCTCAACTCAAAAGGGTATGGATTTGCGAGCTGTTACACTTTGCATCAGAGTTGAAGGTTAAACGAGAACCTTGGCTCTGGTGGGGATTACTCATTAGAGATGGGGTAAGAAGTTCCCTAGAATGAGTTTGAGTGTGTTAATAAATATGGGCGCGTAGTTGTTAGTTCATTTAAAATTGATTTACATTATGTTGATTGATTTGCTGAGTGGTTTATGGATTCTGGACAATATGAGTAATTAACTTTATAAATAGGGATCTCTAAACACTTGTACAGAACAATTTGACACGATATTGTTTCAAATAAGGTAAATGAAATAATTTTACCAAAATTATTTTTATATATAAAAGAAATAATTTTCCACAAATTATTATAATTATATATGGTTGTTTGGTTGTTAGGAAGTGATAATATTAAATTATTATCATTGTTGATGTGGAAAATTGAATAAGGAATTGAAGTTATAACCAAAAGTTAAGAAATAAATTTATATAACAGAATGGAATTTGTAAATGTGAATTCTAAATGTGATTTATAATTGAAATGTGATAAAATTCCAAAGTAATATTTGGTTATAGACCAAAAGGATTTGGAATTCGAAAAGTTGGAAAATTTAATTTCCTTTGGGTTCGAAAATGATTTTCAAAGGCTTTGAAGGAATTATAGTGATATTATTCGAAAATATTTTCGAATTGGATACGAAATCTGGTGGGATTTGGAATTTAAAAATATATGGAAATGTTTTTAAAGAAATAAAAGCACTAAATTCTCTTCGGTCATTGGAAAATAATTTCGGTGATGACTGCAGCATCATTGATGTTCATTTTCGAGTTTCCGAGAGAGGAATTGCTACCCGATTATTTTGGATTGGTGTTTGTTTGTAAAAATTAGATTGACTTTGAAATGTAAAAGCATAGTTTGACTTTGGGTATATATGATTTTAAAAATGATTTTATACTTAAGTGATTGTTTTAAAAAACTTTGGTAGTTTAATTAAAAATGTTTATGGAATATATATAAATAAGTCTGGGAACTTATGAAAATTTGAAATTCGTTAGAATAAAATTTCACTTAAAGAAGAGATAAATTAAAATAAGTGCGAAAATGAAATAAGTTAGAAAGTAAGCCAATTGGATGAAGTATATTAAAGAGATTAGTTAATGGAATGTAAATAAGTTGGAAAACTTATAAAAGTTTAAAATTTTGAATTGAATCGGAGTTTAATTAAATCTAGTTAAGTAAAAATGAATTTAAAGGAAAAGTGTAAGTAGGCTAAGAAAAATGGTCATTGAAATAAAATTTATTAAGTTGGTAGTAAATTTGTGAATGAAAATATGAATTTACATTTGTAAGTAAATGAAATTAAGACTTAATATAGGAATTTATATTGAATTATGTTAAATTAAGTGAATTTGAAGAATTAGTTCGAGCTGGACTAAAATAATAAAAGCTTGGAAATAAAAATTGCTTGAGATGTGAATAAATTAGTGGGTAGAACTAATTAAAATATGGGCTGGGATAAGGTGAATAGAATCCAACATTCGAAAATTGGAGGGTAAATCGAATTCAAAATGGAATTGGAAATTTAAGTTAAGTGAAATTGATATAAATGCTTAAGTGGTGAAGTGAAAATAAATATAGGAAGTGTATAAAATATTTATATTGAACTAAAGAAGTGGATGGTAAAATTCTTAAGTAAATTTGGAATTGAGAAATATACCAAGTAAATATGTGAGTGAAGGTTTAATAAGGGTGTGTGAAATGATAATTGTAAATAAGTGAATATAAATCAAAATAAATGTGAATAAAAAGAGAATTGATATAGCAAATAATTAATTGGGATAAATACGTAGGATGTACGTACATTATTTATTCGCATAACGATTTGATCCAGATTCGAGCATAGAATTTCAAGATAGTTATATTGATCTGAGTTATGATTTTTCACTCGGTTTTCGACGGCGAACCCTGGATGTTAACGCCGCTTTATAAATAACCCCACGACCCAACGACTTAAGAAATGGGACGACTTAACTGCTTAGAGAAGTAAGCGACCTAACGCATGAAGCGACTTACAGGAAGCCACGACCTAACGACTTACAGGAAGCCGCGACCTAACGACTTACAGGAAGCCACGACCTAACGACTTGAGAAGTGGACGACCTAACGACTTAAGAAGTGGACGACCTAAGAAGTGAACTACTTAACGACCTAAGTACTTCACGACGTAAAGAGATAAAGCGGCAGAGACCTAGTGCTTTCACGACCTAATTTAAGTCGTTCATGACTTAGCACTTAGTGATGGAACCATGCCACTTTCCGTTAGGTCGCTAGAACCTACTAGTTAGTTCAGGTGGCCAGGTGCGAACCAGTTAGGTCGTAACCCATATCCCTTTAACTTGCTGACGACTTATGACCTATCTTAGGTCATAACCTACGACTTACGACTTACTTTAAGTCGCTCACGACTTAAGGCTTGTCCAGAATTCCCTATAAATACGGCCTAAGCTCCAACATAGTGGGGACTTTTGGACCATTCTTCAAGGTACGGACACTCTGCCATTTTCTCAACTCGAACAGTATTTCAAGCACTCCAAACACTAAGGATATTACGACAAACTTGAAGAGGAAATCTACATCATTCGACATGAATTCAAAAGATCATTCTTCATCGAAGTTTGGCTACTAGTCTAAAGTGTGTTGTAATTGAAGAAAGTGGTATAAGTTGTACTTGAATCAGCAATAAAGAGATATAAAGTGAATGTAGGCTTGACAATAAGCTGAACCACTATAAAAACTGTGTCTCTTATCGCTTTACTGTTAATTTCTGCTTATTTCTAATTCCCGTATTCATGGGTGGTGCTTTCACACTTACTCTACATACACCGGGGTGTTAGCGTCTGATTTTTACTTTAACATCTTTGGTGCTTCCACTGAGAACCCAACTCAGGATACTGTCATCATAGCTTCGCAGAACTTTGTGGAAAGGATCTCTCTAAAAACCAGAAGTTTTCAGAAATAATGGCTCCTGGAAGAAAGCGCAAGTCTGATAGATCCGACGATGTTCGCCAGACTACTGCCACTTCTCCTCCTTTAAGTCAAACAACTCCAACTGTTGGAGTAACGCGAGCAGAATTGGATGCTGCGGTTTCTGGGCTATATCAGCAGATGGAAGCCCAAAACAATCTAATGTTGGAAAGATTGAACGCTTTGCTTGGGTTTAACCGTCAATCGGTGAATAACGAACCAAACTTTGCTGATAATGTTCATGATGTTGAAGAAAGAGATGTTCCTCAAAGGGCAGCTGGCCCAGTCAAAGACACACCTCCCCAAGTTGGAGGATCGGGACAACAACCAACTTTCCGTGAGCGCTTGTCGAGGCAAACTTCTGAGAAGATGGCCGACGCCTGTCCTGCTGAGCCCCTTAATGATGAGGAATATTTCTCAGGGGTGGTCCGGCAAATCATGAAGGAAAGTATGCAAAGGGAAGAAGACAAAAAAGAATGGGGGTTCGCTCCGAGCAAGACTCCATTCACTGACAGGATTTTGAAAGCAGAATTTCCTAGGAAGTTCGTTCCTCCTACCATACCAGCTTATAAGGGGACAAGTGACCCTAATGAATTTCTGTACAAGTATGATTGGCACATGACTGGTGTCAGAGCTTCGGATGAGATCAAATGCCGGTATTTTCCGATATACCTAGAAGGAGTTGCTCTACTTTGGTTCACAAAGCTGCCGATCCGGTCTATCAACCAGTTTTCTGATTTGACTCGAAAGTTTAAGGAACAGTTCAGATTGTACGCTTCGAAGGTGAAAGATATAATGTCGTTATCCAACTTGGAGCAGAATCCTGGAGAATCCATTAGATCTTTCTTGAATCGCTTCAATATAGCTTTGGCTGAAGTAGACAACGCAGAGCCGAGAATGATTTTGACGTACTTGATGAGGGCTATTGATAAGACAAGTGAGTTCGGGAAGTGTTTGAAAATGAAAGAACCGAATTCGCTTGACAAGTTTTATAAGAAAGCCGATGAATTCATGCGCTTGGAAAGCCTCCAAGCACTGGTTAAGGTAGTATTGACAGGGGTTGGAAATAGTAATGTTGTTCCGAGTAAGAAGGAATCTTGCAATCGGAAGAGGGGAAACGATGGTCAGAAGAAGCAAGGAGATGCAAAGAAAAATCGTCCCTTCAATTTCACCCCTCTGACTGATACCCCAGAGAACATCTACTTTGCAAACAAAGACACGGTCGAATTCCCCGCAGCAGCTAAGCAAAGGGTTAATAAGAAAGCTGAGAAGAATGGAAGGTTTTGTCGGTTCCATAACCAACCCGGGCATGATACCAATGAGTGCCGTCACTTGAAGGAGTTGACTGAGGAACTATTGAAAGATAACAAGCTCCAGCAATATGTAAAGAGGAACAAGAATGACCCAAATTCGTCAACTCAAGGACAACAGGCTCCTGTTCATCGTCCTAGTTCAAGTGAAAAGGCAGCAGCTCATGAATTAGAGAGGCCCGTTATTAATGTGATTACAGGAGGACCTCACCCAGCTGGCAGAAGCTGGGGTGAGATGGAACGATACGCTCATGCATTGAAATATGCCCCAACAGAGGAGAGTGTTTTTGTGTTGGAAGATGCTGCACCTCTGAAGCAGCAAAAAACTTTTAATGATGACATTGTCTTCAGAGTCAGGGATTCTATGGGTGTTGAAGCCCCTACCATAGATCCCTTGGTTATTTCTGCTGGCATTGGACCAGCTATTGTAAGAAGAGTACTTGTTGATTGTGGTGCTTCTTGCAATATTCTTTTCAAAAAGACCTTCGATCAGATGAAGATCCCAATGGCTGACGTTCAAGCTTCATCGCAAAAGATTGTTGGGTTTACTGGGGAACCCAGGCAGCCGATTGGGACTATTGACCTGTTCGTGGAACTTGAAGAGGGGCAGAAGAAGGTCGTTCGAAGGCAGACTTTTGTGATTTTCGATGAATTTTCTTCTTACAACGCCTTCCTAGGCCGTCCAACTCTTGCAGCCTTTAAAGCAATCCTTGCCCCATGGTGCCTTACCATGAAATTCCCTATAGATAATGGAGTTGGTGTGGTTAAAGGGGATCAGAATGCGGGGCGGGAATGTTATCTGATAGAAATGCGTGAGGCAAGGAAGAGAGAGATGGGAAAGGATGCGGCAGCCCCAGTCCGCATCAAAGAATCAACCTTGTAGCAATTACAGGGTGGACCCTGTACTGGCGAATGTAGCGAAGCACGAAGAAAAATGGATCCCAGAAAAGCCAATGTAGGGGAGAATTGAGTGGTGCCAGTGGAAGTAACGGTACCAGTACCTGTTGACCCAAAAGACCCAAACAAGGTGCTGAATGTAGGTTCACAACTTAATACGACAGTTCAAAATATTTTGATATCATCCTTGAAAGCAAACTGGATGTATTCGCTTGGACCCATGCTGATATGTGTGGAATATCACCTGAAGTTGCAGTACGTACTTTGAATATTGATCCGAAGTTTACACCTGTGAGGCAAAAAAGAAGAACCCAGGGTCCCGAGAGGTCAGCGGCATTAAAAGAAGAGGTAGAACGGCTCATGGAGAATGGCTTTATCAAAGAATCTACTTATCCGAATTGGGTTTCAAATCCAGTACTGGTGAAGAAAGCTAATGGAAAGTGGAGAGTATGCATCGACTTTTCAGATTTAAACAAGGACTGCCCCAAAGATTGTTTCCCGTTACCCAGGATCGATTAGTTGGTGGATGCAACAGCGGGGCATGAAATGTTGTCTTTTATGGATGCTTACTCCAGATATAACCAGATCATGATGCATGAGCCAGATCAAGAGGACACGAGCTTCATTACCGATGTCGGTCTTTACTGCTACAAAGTCATGCCTTTCGGACTAAAGAATGCGGGGGCAACTTACCAAAGACTTGTTAATGCGATGTTCAAGCCGCAGATTGGAAAGACTATGGAAGTTTATGTTGATGATATGTTGGTTAAATCAAAGAAAGTAGTAGACCATATGAACCACTTGGCGGAGATGTTCGCCGTCCTCCGAAAGTATGGAATGAAGCTTAATCCCTTGAAGTGTTCATTCGGGGTGGAGTCCGAAAAGTTCTTGGGATTCATTGTGAGCGCTAGGGGCATTGAGGCTAATCCTTCTCAGATCATTGCCTTAAGAGAAGTCAAAGCTCCTAGAACAAAGAAGGAACTGCAAAGTCTCAATGGAAAAGTCACTGCCTTAAGTCGATTCATTTCCAAAGCTACTGATAAATGAATTCCATTCTTTGATGCACTGAAGAAAGGAAGGAAAAACTTTGATTGGACTCCAGAATGCCAGAAAGCTTTCGATGAATTAATTCGCTATATGGAAACGCCTCCGATACTTTCTAAGCCCGACGATGGTGAAGATCTTTTTGTATACTTGGCGGTCTCAACTCATGCTCTTAGTGCGGCACTGGTACGGGAAGACGCCAAAATTCAGCACCCAGTCTACTATATTAGCAAAAGGTTTATTGGGGCAGAAATGAATTATTCAAAGTTGGAGAAGCTCGCCTATTGTCTACTGATCGCATCAAGAAAATTGAGGCCATATTTTCAAGGTCATCCAATCAAAGTCCTCACTGATCAGCCTCTGAAGCAAGTCCTCTTTCGCCCTGAGACTTCGGGTTGCCTTTTGAAGTGGAATATTGAACTCAGTCAATATGACATCACTTATCATCCCCGGAGAGCAATCAATGGACAAGCTTTGGCAGATTTCATCGCAGAATGTACAGGCAAAGGTGACAGTGAGGAAGAAGTGATTGATAATCCCCCAATTCGATGGAAATTGTATGTTGATGGCGCAAGAAACGATTACTGTTCCGGGGCTAGGGTTGTGCTTGAAACCCCTGAAGGGCGGTCATTGTGCTATGCTTTAAGATTGGAATTCCCTTCGACAAACAATGAAGCAGAGTATGAAGCTCTTATTGCCGGTTTGAGAATTGCTAAAGAATTGAATGTCAAAATGTTGCAGATCTTCAGTGATTCACAACTTATTGTATGTCAAGTCAAGAAAGAGTTTCAAACTAAAGGGGGAAATCTGCTCGCTTACTTGTCAAGAACCTAGGAGCTTCTCGATGACCTTGACCATTATACGATAAATCATATACCCCGGGAAGAGAACATGAAGGCAGATTCTCTCGTGAGTATGCAAGCACTGGTGAAGCTCAATTATTGGGATTAGTTCCTGTGGAAGTCCTGTCAACTCCAAGCAGTGATGAGATGGATATTGACTGGATCATGACTATATCACAGGAGCGAGAATCATGGATGACTCCGATATTGGAATATCTGCACGACGGTTCTCTACCAGAAAACTCAAAAGAACGATAGAAGTTGTTAAGAAAAGCCTCCAGATACATAATTCAAGATGGCCGATTGTATAGGCGGGGATTCTCAATGCCATTACTCCGATGTGTGACCAAGGAAGAAGCTGAGACAATTCTAACTGAGGTACACGGAGGACAGTGTGGAGATCATTCAGGGGGTCAAACTCTAGCAAAGAAAATTCTCCGTTATGGGTAGTTTTGGCCAAATATTAAACGTGATGCTGCAAGTTACGCCCAAAAGTGTGACCGATGCCATAGATTTGCAAAAATCCCAAGAGCACCTTCCACTGAGATAACGCAGATGGTCAATCCGTGGCCATTTGCTATTTGGGGAATAGATCTCATCGGGACTTTGCCAACTGCCAAATCCGGAATCAGATATGCTATTATTGCTGTTGATTATTTTACTAAATGGGCTGAATCTGAACCATTAGCTACTACTACCTCTAGAAGATGATAAACTTTGTAACTAAGAATATCATTTGCAGGTATGGTGTGCCTCAAAAGATAATAACAGACAACGGAACCCAATTCAAAAGTAAAGAGTTCCAAGATTTTTGCAAGAAATTCAAGATCCAGAAAAGCTTCTCAGCAGTAGCTCATCCATAGGCAAACAGGCAAGTGGAAGCAGTAAACAAAATTATCAAATCGACCATCAAAAAACAGCTGGGAAAAGCGAAAGGTGGTTGGGTCGATAAGCTTCCACTAGCACTATGGGCATATAGAACTACACATAAAACTGCGACGGGGCACACTCCATTTTCATTGGCATATTGATCAGAGGCAATGATTCCGGTAGAAATATAAGTACCTTCACATAGAAGAATTCATTTCAACCAAGCAAAAATTGAAGAGTTGCAACTTGAAACACTTGACTTCCTTGATGAAAGAAGGGAGAGGCTCAGCTCAGAATTGCGGCCCATCAGCAAAGAATTGCCAGGCACTTCAATTCCAAAGTTCGCCAACGCAGCTTTGAGATTGGAGATCTAGTCTTGAAGAGGGTCATGACAGCAACAGGAGTGTTTGCACCAAACTGGGTAGGGCTGTATGTCATAGGCAAAAAACTTCTTGATGGCATTTTCAAACTAATAAC
Organism: Allium cepa; assembly: GCA_030765085.1. Lineage (NCBI taxonomy): Eukaryota > Viridiplantae > Streptophyta > Magnoliopsida > Asparagales > Amaryllidaceae > Allium > Allium cepa. Next base: position 598,781,652 of record CM060945.1, on the reverse strand, counting down.
TATCGAAGGAGATACAATTCCAAGAGCTTGGAACAGCAATCATCTACGCCCATATTTTACTTAAAGGATTTAATGAAATATTGTAAAAGAATGATGAATGTTTGATTCTTGTATTGAAAGCCATTGTAGAGCCAGTGCAAGTGAATAATAAGAACTATAAAGTGGATGTAGGCCCAGTTCTTGGCCGAACCACTATAAATCATGTGTTCTTTACTATTATAAACTGCTTTGCTTTATTTCGATATATAAAATATGTCAATTGTATTAATAAAATGTCGATTTAATAATGCATGCCATAAAAACAAAGCTTACCCATCACAAGACCAAGCAATCCCTGAAATCACCCAACAAGCAAACGCTAAGCCGTTCAAAATTTCCATACTCAAATCCTACGAAAGAAGTGTTTCAAGCAAAAAGTTAGTGATTCTGCTGGAAGTTGGCCCTTGCTAACTAATTGTGGTTGTTTGTACAAACAAGCATCCGATTAAATAGCCTGTGTCTGCCCCCGTCAACTCGCTTAACTATGAAGTACACTTCTTTGGATAAAGGAAATTATTGGCAATAGAAAGGGAGGTGTGTTTGGAAAAGATAACGGGGATCGCCGATATGAATAAATGGCAAAGAGACATGGGCGAGCAAGCATCAAATAGCCAAAGACCTTTTCGGAGGCACAAGCCCTCTTCGGTTGCGCAACTCTTCGGAGGATAAAGACCTCGAATGGGGCATGCCAGAAAACGAAAGTTTTCTTTCTCAACAAAAAAGATTGGTATAGAATGACCGGGAGAACCTTCCCAACTGGAAGGAAAGGTGCCTGTTCACTAGCTGGGACAGTTTTCGCAGACAAGCGTCCAAGTAACTTGCGTCCGCCCCGTGAATCCATGGGAGATCGGAGGCACCTTCCCAAGTGGAAGGCAAGGCGCTTGTTCACTAACTGAGACAGTCTACGCAAATAAACGTCCAAGTAACTTGCGTCCGCCCCGTAAATCCAGCCAACCATGAGGAAGAAACTTCCAGGCATACTCGGAGGCACGCATTCCACCGAGATTTGAAATAAAACTTCACAAGTGCTGGAATGTGAAAAGCCCTCTTCGGAGGCCCATTTCACCATAGTTGAAATGCTAAAAGACCTCTAACGGGCCTCGCCAGAAAAAGAGAGCTCTTTCTCAATAGAAAGTTGTGGACTGATCGGTGGTACATAACACTAGTGTTCGCCCCATGAATCCATCCAACTGAGAGAAGGAAACTCCAAACTTCCAGGCAAAAGCCCTACTCAGAGGCACACATTTCACCGTGATCTGAAATAAAACTTCACACTAGTCAAAATGTGAAAAGCCCTCTTCGGAGGCCCGCTTCCCAACAAACAGGGAAAAGATAAAAGCCTCTCCCAAGGGGCAGAAACAAAAAGACCTCTTCCCAAAGGCACAATCAAACAAAAAGACCCCTTTCCAGAGGCACAACCAAACAAAAAGACCTCTTCCCAGAGGCGCAATCAAACAAAAAACCCTCTTCGGAGGCACAAGCAGGTTGAACCCCTTTTTTTCAGAAGGCCCACTGTACTATGAAGTAAAATTCACTTACTAAAGCAAAAGTGACTTTTTCCAAAAGTGAAGTGTAAAAACTTCACAACAACAAAAAAGAGAGAAGACTTCTCCAATATGAAGTGCATTCTACTAAATTAGAAAAATATTTCCTTGGAACGGAAATATTATACTATAAAGTACAAATGCAAACCTCCTTCAAATGGAAGAGTTGTTCTCTAAAGGAAGAGTACAAGTCTTCTCGAAACAGAAGAGTTGTTCTCCGAAACTTTGCCAATGTGAAAGAGATTGCAATAAACCATGGTATGGGGGCAATATAATATAGTCATCGCAAAAATAAAAACAATGCTCAAGCAACATACCATAGGTTTACTGCAACTTCACATAAAGAGAATAAAGAAACTTGCATGAAAACGGAAAATAAACGCGTTCTCAAATACAGACAGAAATTTGTATAAGTAAAAGAATCATTTTATTCCATACTATGAGAATTTTATACATGTGCAGGTTTCAAAGTAAAAGAAGGCGGGAACTGGTACCCGCACAATCTCTAGTCAACGCAAGCTTATACACAAGCAAAAAGCAAAGAGCGAGATAAAAAGCGCAGGACCAAAGCCATCATTTCTTCTTCCTTCCACCTTTTGAGCCTGTGCCTGGCCGGATGACCAACTTCTTGCGCCGGCTTGAAAGAGTAGGGGAAGAAGGAGAAAGGGGAATGATTGGACTTGCTTCTGCTTTTTCCTCGCCGGCTGAAGCTTCCTTCTTCTTTGAGACTCCACTTTTCCCCCTTTTCTTAGAAAAAGACCCGCTTCCTGGAGTAAAAAGTGGTTAACGGCGTATCGTCAGAACCAGTTAGTTCCGAAGTCTTTTCACCCTCTTTAGGTTCTTCTCCCCCATGTTCTTGTGAAGCAATGGGATCGTCCGAGTCTTGGAGAGCCTCTATTTACTCCTCTTGCGATCCCGGTTGAGAGGCAGAAGGAGGAGTGACCTGAAAAGACGGAGGAGGAATAACTAGAAAATGGGAAGTTTAAACAATACTTGGTGCTTTTTCTACAGGAGAAGAAAAGTTAAAGTCAGTATTCCTCATAAAAAGAGGGGATAATGGTTCATCGAAAATTAAGAAATAAGTAAGAAGCTCATCGAACTAAGTCGAAGCGAACAAGCAGCCCGCTTGAGCGAGATCAACATTAAGGTTACCTGGAGAAGTAGACTTCACTATGTCGATTTCGAAGTCCAGCGCTTCGGCGCTTCCTTGAGCCTCATCTCCAGTGTGGGCGGTGGTGCATTTTGTAACGACTTTAGTAGGAGGCGGAGAATGGGAACCGGAACCAACAATGTCGATATCGGCTGAAACCGAAGGTTGAACTGGGTCGGTAAAAGTTGCCTTTCCTACATGTTCTCCTTCGGCCATTCCGGCTCTCTCTTCGGCCAGTTGCTCCTTTCCTCTGGCAAAGGCGGCGCGGGAATCGTCATCAAGATAATTTGCCTCTAAATCCGCCTCATCATAGCCAGCACTGGCAAACATGTCAAGTATGGCCTCCCACACTTCGGCCAGAGTTATTTCACATTTGGGGCCTAGAAAGGAGAGACTACCACGCCGCAGGACGCTATGCAAGTAGAAGTCAAATAATGTTGAGATGATGTTGGCCTTCGTTGCTTCATGAGACTCTTTAGCTGCAATTTTGCCGGCAACAGCCTCATCACGCTTTCTTTCAGCTTTAGAGAGTTGAAGTTTTAGCATTTCGATCTCCACGTCCTCGGAGCTAGTCTTCTTTCGCAGCCCTGCGATGTCTGCAATATGGCCCTCATTAATTCTTTTTTGCAAATCAAGCCTATCTTCGGCATCTCTTTGAGCGGCATGAGCATCTCGCACCTGTTGTTGAAGCATTTGCTCCCTTTGCGAATAGGAAGTGGAGGAAGTGACAAGCTCTTCTTTAGGTTTTTCAACTTCCGCTTCGAGCTTTTCATTATAAGTAGCAATGCTTCTCATTTCCACATCATGTTGCTCAAGAATCTTCTGCCACTCAGATTTGTCGTTTTCCATTGTTAACATGGTTTCAAGATTCGCGCGATTTACCCTTTGGAGCTCATCGACAAGCTTTTGCCAACTTGACATTCTTTCGATATCAAGTTTCACAGCATCAAGTTTGCGCAGCATAGCCTGCTTATCGAACGGGACCAGGTCAAGATCAAAGCGCACTCCTTTCAGGCACCAGTTCGGGTATCGACTCTGAAGAGTAGCTGGGCCTGGACCAACTTGATATGAGGGCCTTCTAAGGATTGTTAGAATATCGGTACATGCCAGGGCAGGAGATTGAGATAGTACAGGAGCAGCCGGTTGTTCGGAAATCTCGGATGCTGGTTTTTCGCCATGTTTGGCTCTTTTACTCACGTCTTCGGCAATTTGAATTTTCCCCTTGTCGTCACGGGACTTCCGTTTATGAGAATCATCTTCCCTCTGGGAAGAATCATGTCGCTCGTCCCGTCTTTCATGGCGTTCTTCGTGGGCACGTCTTTTGCAAGCTTTTCATGCGGCTCTTTCTTCATCAGTCTCCCTATAAGAAGGAAGATATCTCTTAGGATAAAAAGAGCCGCGTCTCCCGTAGCTCTGAAAGTCGTCGTAGTAAGAGCGTCGCCCCATTGAAAGACCTGAAAATGGAAAAGAGGCAAAGCTTGAGAATCTTCGAAGTAAAATGCATGTAAGTGCATAAGAATGCTAAAAATCCTAATGTGTGTAACGTGCAAACTACGCGCGCCAAACTACGAACCACTCCTCAGTTGCGGGGAAATAATGGGTTTTATAGCTAACGTCAACTCTTGAGCTGATGGAGTCTGTTGTAAAGTGGATGTTGCTTCAACTACTAAAGAGGTAACTCTAGCAGAAACAGGGTCGTCTTTAAAGAGCTCCTGTGAAGTGATCATCAGATCGCTCAACCCTTCAAAAATGTCATCCCCAGTGAGATTGGCAGGACTCGCTCTCTCAGTTCCCTCATCACCGGATTTCCGTGAATGATGAAAGGCTCTTCCTCTTCGATGATCGGGGCAAGTGTAAGCTTGTCAGATGGCCCTGCAATATCAGTAGAAGTAGAGCACTTCACCAGTAAAGCTTCAGAAGTAGGTTCCTTCAGTATAGGTTCCTCAGCAGAAATGGGGGCATCTGGCGATTTGGCCGGAGAATCGGGAACTTCGTGAGGTTGAGTGGAGCGAGAAGAGTGCAAAAGCTCATATTGGTGCAGAAGTTCATCTCTCAGCAAAAACTTAATCCTTCTTTCTCCAGCCGCCATGGCATTTAATCTATCAAAGGTCGCCTTGTGACTGGGATTTCTAGAAGGAGGAGGATGTGCTGTAAAAGAGAGGAATGAAGTTAGCACTTAGCAATTCGAATCTTTAAAAGCTGAAACGGAGAAACGGGGATGAGAGATCCCACTTCCTTTTCTCCAGGTGGCATAAAACCCTAGAGGACAGTGGACAAAGAAGAATTGATTCAGAAAGCCGTGAGCACTTTCGGGAAGATCAGTAATAAATTTGCGATTTCTGGCACTTCTCACAAATATAAAGGAGGGGTGGTCTTTAGTCTTCGCGAATGTGCATAAGTAGCAAATTTCTTCGAAGCTCGAAAGACGGTTAAGTGTCCTCCTGAATAAAACACATAATCCCATCATGATGGCATAGCCAATGGGATGTAGTTGAAAGGGAGAGATGGTTAGCCGGAAAAGGAGTTGATGAAGAAATTCATTTAAAGGGGGAATGTCACAACAAAGGCACATCTGACGGTTGAAGGCCACAAAACCGAGAGGTGGCCTATCAGCAGTATCATTCGGGCCAGGAAGTCTAGCATCTGCTTCGGGAATCCCAAATTGAATACGTAATTGATTGAATACCCACTGACTCAAGGTAGTTGGAGTTCTCTCTGGAGGATCGACCAATGGGTCAGCTATTATGAAGAATCCTTCAGGTTGCTCGATTATCTCTTCTTGAGAAGACATTCTACACAAGGAACTGAATATTCAAATGTGAATGTGCACGTTTCTTAAATGTGTGAAGTGTTGTGTAAAACTAACAAAGTGACGAGCAAGTATAACTGGAATTAAAATTAATAAACATATGACAAGTGTAAAATTTCAGGACTTGTCGCCTTGAGTCCAAATGCAGGTGCAGTATTGATGCAAACAAATCGACTTTAGTTGATCAACATTGCTTTACTACTTCACTTGAATTTGTTGGTTCACGGCATTTCATATAATTTCTTTAAGTTGATTCTATTTTGTTGACTAATCTGTCATTCGATGTGGGCAATCAGTGGCAGTATATTCGTCCCATTTTCTGCAAATGTAGTATTTAACAGGCTCTTAGCTTGCAAGTTAGTATAATCTGTAAAGAAGTGCAACAGAGTTCTGGCAGTTTACTCTAGCTGTTCAAGTTGGAGATTCAAATTAAGTACTATCAAATTTTTGCAAGAAAACAAGTTTAAGCAACTTAATATAAGACGAAGCTCCATTAAGTCATTCTTTTTAAGTCAAGAAGTTCATTATCATCCTCCGGCGAGTTAAGGTTGTGATGAATGTTAAAGAATAAAGCTTCAAGTCAAAATATCGCAAAATTGCTCAAGTCCAAGCTCGGCCGCGACCTAAAAACTAAGTCGCACACATGATAAGTCGCAAGTATTGTAGGTCGCAAGCATGTTGAGTCGTGAGTAAGTTGGGCCGCGAATTAGTGAGTCGCTCTAATGGTATTTCAGAACTGTCGAGCTATTTTATATCAAGAAGTCTTAAGTCTCACACTCCAATCATCCGCTGCCACGTGCCCGCATTCCTTGCCTCACCAGAGATACGGCGGCACAACCAAAAATCCATTAACCCGTTAAGGATCTTTTCGCTTCCCCCAAACTTGCTGACCAGTTGATCTGAAACACAAAAATCCACCATTTTCTCAGCGAAACCCGTTATCTATCTATCCATACCACCAAATCACCCAACGCTAATTCAAATTAACTCCGATCCATCATAGATAATGCGCGCTCCTATGCTCTCAAGAATCCCAATAACAACACAGTTAATAGAAAATGAAATCAATTGCAACTTGATTCAAAAGTGAAGCGAAACGTATGAAGTTGGTCCGGGGTTAGACGATTGGAATTTGTGGTTCTACGGTAACTGTGGGTTGGAGAAAGATCAAGTTTACTTACATAATGTGAAAGTAGGGATGAATCGACGGCTTGATTGGAGCGGATTTGCCTGTGGAAACTTGAGAAAATCGCCAATGGCAGAAAGGGTTATGGAGGCAGTTAAGGGGAAAGAAACGAGCTAACAGTTATATAAGGCAGAGGCAAATGGATATGCGAGTTAAGCCATCTCTTAGGTCGTTCATGACCTAAGCATGATAAGTCGAAGCACACGACCTACGACCTAGGCGTGTACTTCGAGGGGCAAGTGTTAACACTGCTTTATAAATAACCCCACGACCTAACGACTTAAGAAATGGGATGACTTAACTGCTTAGAGAAGTAAGCGACCTAACACATGAAGCGGCTTATAGGAAGCCACGACCTAACGACTTACAGGAAGCCACGACCTAACGACTTAAGAAGTGGACGACCTAGCGACTTAAGAAGTGGACGACCTAAGAAGTGAACTACTTAACGACCTAAGTACTTCACGACTTAAAGAGATAAAGCGGCAGAGACCTAGTGCTTTCACGACCTAATTTAAGTCGTTCATGACTTAGCACTTAGTGATGGAACCATGCCGCTTTCCGTTAGGTCGCTAGAACCTACTAGTTAGTTCAGGTGGCCAGGTGCGAACCAGTTAGGTCGTAACCCATATCCCTTTAACTTGCTGACGACTTATGACCTATCTTAGTCATAACCTACGACCTACGACTTACTTTATGTCGCTCACAACTTAAGGCTTGTCCAGAATTCCCTATAAATACGGCCTAAGCTCCAACATAATGGGGACTTTTGGACCATTCTTCAAGGCACGGACACTCTGCCATTTTCTCAACTCGAACAGTATTTCAAGCACTCCAAACACTAAGGACATTACGACAAATTTGAAGAGGAAATCTACATCATTCGACATGAATTCAAAAGATCATTCTTCATCGAAGTTTGAGCTACTAGTCTAAAGTGTGTTGTAATGAAGAAAGTTGTATGAGTTGTACTTGAATCAGCAATAAAGAGATATAAAGTGGATGTAGGCTTGACAATTAGCTGAACCACTATAAAAACTGTGTCTTGTATCGCTTTACTGTTAGTTTCTGCTTAATTCTAATTCCTGTATTGACGGGTGGTGCTTTCACACTTACTCTACATACACCGGCGTGTTAGCGTCTGATTTTTACGTTAACACTGGATATGGATTTTTGATTGATTCTGGAAATTCTCTATCACAGTATGTAGCTATGCAAGGAGAATGACGGTTTCATATTAAGAAGCCAGATCTGAGTCCGCACTAGGGAGTCGGGTGAACGATACTAGTTCGGAAGTGAAATTGTGCGGTCGAGTGAGCGATCGGATTTGATATTGCGTACAGATGATATACGTGCATTATACGGGCTTAGGTAAAGAAAATATTGAAACCTTGTAAAAGAAGTGAATAAAATGATTTTAAATTCTGTGGTTGGATAGTATTGCTATGTGAGGTGCAGGTAATTAAAAGTAAAGGATAAATCGATTTTTTTGATTTCAGAAGATAAATTTGTATTTCCTGGCAAAAAAGTATGTGTTTAAATTGTCATATGAAATTTGATGGTTTTCTAATTTAGCCACTTTGCTTTTGTTTTCTTTTGAAAATCTGGTGATCGTAGAAGCATTTTCTAGTTGTTTCGAGCTAGCCGCGGAAAGAGACGCTGACGAAATTTTTCGAAAATATAAGGAGTTAGAATTTTTTTAAAGAAATTCTAATAATTTAAAGTTTGGTTTTAAACTGTAATTTGAATTATTTTGGGAATAATATTATTTGGAACTATGGATGAGATTGGAAAGTTAGTAAGGATGATATCGTGTCTTCAATAAAAAGATTGTTTTGGGAAGTTGTAAAAAAAACTGTTTGACTTTGGGAAATAGTAAACGGGTTGTGGACCAATTCCGGGGATGAAATTGTTTTAAAGGTGGAGGAATGCAACGACCCGGAATTCTGGAAATTTGAAATCAGAAATATTTAATATATTATAAAATATTTAAAAGTTAGGTTTTAATTTGAATTTCAAATGTTGCTATTTATTTGATAGTTAAATTATTGAATTTAATAATTTGGAAATTGGATAAAGTACTGAATCTGGAGTTTAAGCTGGTTAAAAATAATTTGAAGGCTTGAAAAATTGATGTCGATAATACTGAAGGTAATGAAAGCTTTAAAATTGAATTAAAAGGCGATTTGTTTAGTTTTAAAAATGTACCATTTAAAATGACATTTAAAATAACCTTCCATGGCACAGTCTCGGAATTGGATGAATTCAGTTCCATTAGATCCGTAGTAGTGTATTATTATAGGATTTCAAATTTCGTAGTGTTTGGAGTTGTCGTGTGATCGTACGGAACATAAACGCGCCAAATTTATATCGAAAATTCAATATAATAACTAGGCCCAAAAAGCAATCTTCTCCATACGATTGAATTAGGACATGAAACCTTTTTTATTACGTTCAAAGTAGAGGTATAACCTTATAATCGCCTAGTGGCATGCCTCGATAGGAGTTTAAGACTTTAGTTGCCAAACGAGATATTTTGAAATTTAATTTAAAATTTTGTAAAATCAAATCACAGTCAAATTAAATTAGAAGCAAGCCGCCCTTTTTCTCATGCAAAGGCCAAATCAAAATCGCGTCTATCTTCTTTATTTCCTTTCAGTTCATTTCAAAAAAAAGATCAAGAGCAGAATAAAAAAATATCTCAAAAATAAATATACGTGCCTGCAAAGTAGAGGATTGGCCTTCTAACTTCTTTTCTTCCTAGTCGCTCAAAATTTTTAATGGCCGATACTTAAAAAAGGAAAAAAAAGAAGAGGGATAAATGTAAATATGATAACATCAGTTGCTCTGGCGATAGGCGCGAGGGGATGCAGGGAAGCTCACGGCCTTCAGGCGTCGTGATGAACTCGAGCGAGCGCAGATCGATTCAACAGGAGGGGATCTCACGAGGGCGACGAGGCTTGTTGTTTGGCAAGGCCGATTCGGCGAGGCTAGGGAAGTGAGGGAAGCAACCACAGTCGCTCTGGCATGGTGGCGTGCAGTTTCAGGAAGGGAAGGCGACACTTCTCGAGTAAAGGCGCGATGGTGTAAATTGCGATTTTTGATCGCGATGACTGGTAGGTTCGACCTTGGTGGTTGTAACGCCCCACCCCGAGACCCGCTTAGCAAAGAGAATTAACGAGTTATTCCGTCTACTAAAGCAAAGAATAGGGCTGGTTAAGGGCGACCATCTATAATTTTATCTTAAACATCTACTTAATACGTCGATAAATGCAATATAAATTTTCTTTTCAACTAAAGGGGATCGATATACCTAGTAAACGCTTAATCCAAAACAAGTGGTGGCTAACGGATCTATCAAAACAAATACAATAACTAAATCTAAAGCATATCACAGAACAGTAATCAACATTATATATATACATATACACCGATACACTTTTAGTACAATACAATAAGAATACAATAAAGGTGGTACTCGATCACATTAGATACATTGAACCAAATGTAAATACATCAAAGTATGCGGAAGAAATAAACTACTCAAGAGATAGGTAAGCTTATGTCCAACATCAACTTCAAGCTAAGCCCAATAGATGATACCTAAAACAACTCAGTCTGACCCGAGTGAAAAACACACGGGTCAGGCTAGCTAAAATCATTGGTTAAACAGAATAATCGATAAGGATAAGTAGGTGAAAGCTATGATATCCTTTTTCTTAAAGGATGCCATGCCCTAAACAGGGTTTCAACATCATAAGAAAGGACAACATCTCTTCTTGGCAAGTAGAAGAGATAATGATGATAAGTCATATCTAAGTGGCATAACTGACACTCAAGCAAATGGAACATTGGCGAGCAAAGTTTTAATGATAAGATTCAATAAACATCACTTTCGCCTCATATCATCGGCATATAAAGGAATATGGATAATGACTTCAAATGGTTCAACTATCTTCTTAGAAGTGGTTGTCAATATAATGATATATCAAAGGTACATATTCTTCGTACATGGAATAAAATGCATATGGATATGCCTCATCTCATTGGCACATTCTAAGGATCATTCAAGGAAATATAAAACCCAATCATAAAAGAAGCATCATACTTATTCATACCTCATCTCATCGGTATGAATATAGATACATCTCAAATCCATCACTAAAATTCATCATAAAAGATTCTTCATAATCATTTATACCTCATCTCATCGGTATATATATAATTACATCTCAACACCATCTTAACATCAAGTTTTCTATAAAATCATCAAATAATCGATCAACAATGCAAATAACTCAATCAAAGAGTAACATCATAAATGATTTCACCATATATGTATACATCTAATCATGCACTAGGCTATCAATGTAATAATCATCTAAAGACGGTGAAATCTGAAACATCAAAACTCAAAGAAATCCAAGATTGGCTAGATCCTCGATTGCATGCCGAAGCAATGCTACGCGCGCTACATCGTGACTAGTACTATTATTGTGACAACCCGGATTTTTGATATCTGATAATTGGATAATTAATTTATTTTATCCGGTTGAACAGATCAAATTCTGATATTTGGATGAATTTGAAACTATGATAAATATTAAAATATAAATATAGAAAACAAGGTTTAATGAAAAGTTTTAATACATATATATTAATAAACTTAGAGATAAAACATTTAAAGCATATGTTAATATAATATTTGTAACATCCCCAATTTTATCAATTAAAATTTGTAAATAGTCTGAATTTCTGGGAATTAAATTGAAATCAATTTGAGAATTTTAAAAACAAATAAAATAAGTGTTGAATCATATATATATGTATGTATGGATTATAATTCAAATTTGAATTTGTAATTTAGATAAAAGTCTTAGAAAAATGATTTACATTTGAAATCATAAATATGTAATTTATTTAATGTAAAATTAGTTCTAAAACATTATTTCTTTAAATTTGTATGTAAAATAAATAGGAAACGTATTTATAAAATAAAGTAAACATGATATAAGTTTATTTAAAAGTATTTAACTCATAAATAGATACAAGTGTTAAGCATGTAACAAGTGATAATAAAAATGTTGTTCATATAATGAGTATTTTTAACAAGTGTAATGATTTTGAAAAAATGTCATTTTATTTCATCTTTGAAAAAAAAATTTGAATTTTTTTTTTATAAACTATTACATTTACACTCTCTTTTCTTCTACCTTCTTTCTCAAAGACAAAGCCTGAAAAAAAAATTAAAAAGAGGAAAGTCTTTTCAACAATTAACTATATTCAATCTGAAAATCAAGTTAAAGAATTTCAGTCTCTAAGCCTAGACCATCTCAAAAGATTACAGTTTAGAGATCAAACGTGAAAAAATAGAACCTGGATGGTCAAAATCAAAAGAAACATGTAATCAAATTTCTCAAACTAGTTTTCCAGTTTAAAGAAAATCAAAGCATGCAGATCGTCTCACTAATTTCCAGATTTTAAAAGCCTCCAGGCTCCTCTGTTCTCCTTTCAAAGCGGTGAGTAAACATAGCAACATCTGGTTTGAACTAGTGTATGTGATGACTTTTGAAATTGTTGTGGTAAATTGTTTGCATGAGTGAAAATTGACCTGCATAAAATAAATATGAAACAATATAGTGTGCAGGTCTACATGTATAGATATACCCTCTGATCTTCTTTACAGGTTTAAGATTTAGATCGAAAACAAATTCAAATCTCCTCTGGTAATCTCCTTTAGGCTGTGAGATTCAAGTAAGGTATATTTGTTTATACATAATCGAAGTTTTAAAAATATAATTAAGAAAATTAAGTTTGAAAACTATCTGGGAATTTAGGAAAAATAGCGGAAAAAACTAAAATATGTAAATTTCAATCATCAAAATCCATTGTTTTATTTATATAATCAAAATCCCTAGCTGAAATCATGATTTTTAAAAGTTAAATCAAATTTTTTAGATTGGGATCGTGAGAAAAATTCGAAATAGATCATATAATGGGTTTTGGTCAATTTTCGATGATCCACGAATCAGGGGTGGTCGAGGTTCGGGTCAGAGATGGCTAGTGAGTCAGTGATGGGGGGAAAAATGGAAAATGGTTTTATAATCTGTTGTGGTTGATGCGATGAAGCTATTTAGCGTTAGCAATGGTTTTGGTCGAGGTCAGCTACTCATCAAATTGCAGCGTCGAGGTGGCTGGTTAAGTATGCGGTATGGGGGAAAGAGGATAAGGAGACGATGGCGATGGCGAATTTTTGGAGATTCCGATGGCCAAGAAAGGAAGAACGAGGCAATAACGATAGGTTCTTGCTCTTGTAAAGCGGTTTCGGGTGTTCGAATTTCAATGCTGGAATCGTTGTAGGGTGTTGAGTTGATTAGGTGATTTAGGAGGTCGGAGATGGTTTGTGGATAGGGTTGGCAATGTATTCCAGTGAGGCGAAGCTATGTGCATGTGCACGAGGTGGTGATTGTGCATGTCAGGGCAAAGTTAGGAGAAGAAGGAGAAATAAGATGATGGGGAAGGAATCTGGAAGAAGAATAGAAGCCCGGGTACAATCTTGGAAGGAAAAAGTTATTACTCGAGCATGTGATCGTGTTGTACGTATGTTTGTTTCCAGGGATAAGTTTTATAAAAATATAGAATAGAAATGAATCGGGATTAACTGGAAAAAAATAGGAATTGGCTCGGGTTGGCAGAATTTATAATGTGAAGTAAGTTTTGGATTTTTTAAAATATATAGTGAGAACTAAATTCAAGGATTTTAAATGCTAAATTGATGTTTTGAAATTGTTTGTTTAAAGAAGTACATATTAGAAAATTTTGTAATTTATCCCAAAGTGTTTTAAATATAATAAGAGGATGTAATGAAGAAGTAAGTAAGGTAAGGAATAAAAGGATAAATTACTAAATGTGATTAATTTATTAATTAAGGATTGAATTATTAAGGAGATTAATTAAAGGGTTGTTTAATGTAATTAATCAAAGAATAATAAATCAATGTAAATGATTATAGAAAAATTAATTAGGGTAACTAATTAAGGATTAATGTAATTAATTAACTAATGAGTGTAATTAAAGGTTAATTACTTAAGGGAAGTAATTAAGAATTAATTACTTAGTGTAATTAATTAAAGGATTGATTAATTTAGGAAATTTATTAAGGATTAGTTAATTAATAAGTGTGTATTAATTAATGAATAATTAATCAATGTGATTGTCGGATAATTAATTTGGGTGATTAATTAAGATGATGATTAAAGGTTAAGTAATGTGATGGGGTGTGGTAATATATACATGATTAAGATAAAATGGAACTTAGATTCAGAATTAAATGGTTTAAAGATATAAGTTGATTTGATTTAAAGGATTAAATCAGCATTTGGAAATTTAACTCGAATTTGTATAATTCGAGATGGTTGAAAGTTGAGATTAAATTAAATTAGTTCAAATTGGATTTGATTTGAACTAATTGGAATTATGATTGAACATGTATAAGTTTAAAATTTCAGATGGAAATTTTGAAATGAAATTAAGGTTGAATGAGTTCAAATTCAAATTGGAATTGGGATTAATTCAAACTGTAATTAATTCGAAATTGAAATGGGTTCAATTTGAAAAAGTCCAGATTGATTTGAATAATTTGGTTGTGATTAAGGTTGAGTGGGTTTAAAATTCAACTGGAATTTGATTTGAAATTGGAAAGAAATTGAGAATTAATTCAACATGAATTGGGAATAAATCAATTTCAATGGAAATTGAAGTTATTTAAATTGGAATCGAATCAATTTAAACGAAAGCGGAAATTTAAATTGAATTGATGGGATTGGAGATTGGGAATTGAACAGTTTGACTCTGGACTATTTTCAAAATAAATTGTTTTAATATAAATCTATTCTTTTCAAACTATTTACTATATAACTTTTCTTTTTAAACATAAAACTTCTTATACTTGTTTTACAATTATTTTTGGAACTATTTAACTATTTTTCAACCGTTTTATAAGCTAATTACTGTTTTTCAACTACTTTATAACTAATTTCTATCTTACAACTATTTTGCAATTATTTTATAGCCATTTAACTATTTTCCAACTATTTTACGATTACTTAACTATTTTACATCTAGTTTAAAATTAATAATTATTTTTCAACTACTTATCTATTTTAAACTTTTCAAATTATTTCCTACGTTTAAGCTGGTCAGAGTGTAAACTGTTTATGATTAATTACCAATTGAGATAAGGATTAAAGTGATAATCCAAATGAGATTGAAACAAATGTGAGTAAGTGGATAGAAATTAAAGTGAATGTGAATAGAAAGGAGAATTGATTTGGCTAATAAATAATAAAGATAAATACGTAGGATATGCGTATATTATTCTATTTGCATAGTGATTTGATCCAGATTCGAGCATAAAATTTTGAGATAATATATCGATCCGAGTTGGGATTTTTAACTCGATTTTTGACGATGAACCTGGACATGGATTGTTGATTGGCTATGGATATTATCTATCATAGTTATGACTATGCAAGGAGAATGATGGTTTCTGATCAAGAAACCAGATCTGAATCCGCACTAGGAAGTCGGGCGGATGATACTAGTTCGGAAGTGATCAAGTGAGTGACCAGATTGGTATAGCGTACGGATGATATATGTACACCGTACGGGTTTGAATGAAATTGTTACTGGGAATTTATGGATAATAATTGTGAAATGGTTTTTGAAATGAAGTAAATTTTGTGAAATATACAATGAAGTAAAATGGAAATTAGATATTTCTATGATTAAAGGTTCACTTTATAAAGAAAAGAAACGAGAAATCAAATTTGAATATTAGATTTGGAATAAACAAAGTTATATATCTTTGTTATATAAGATAAATCTCTCCTTGTTTAATCTAAAGCCAGAAGAAAGGGTTTTGAAAATATTTGAAGTATAGAAGGAGTTTTATACAAGTTTGAAATGATCCAAAGTTTTTAAAAATTATATATATATATATATATATATATATATATATATATATATATATATATATATATATATATAAAGGATCTTATGAGGATTTTAGGAAAAGGTTTTTGGAACCTTTGGATTTGGAAAGGCTTTTGATTTTTGGGTAAAATCAATGTTGGATTTGGAAAACCTAGTTTGAGAATTATCGATTTTGGGAATCGATTTTGAGAAGGGAGATTTATATAAGATTCATACTAGGTTTATGATTTGGAAAATACTATATGTGTATAGTATAAAGAATTTTAAGGTTGGCTCTGGGGGAAAAGGCGCTCCCTTGTAATGAACTTCTCAGGAGTGCCACAGGGTGGTACTGCCTTGAATCCAAAGGGGGATTCTAAAGTTGATCCTGTGAGGAGTCCGGACAAAGCTAGTTCCTGAGGATTTTGTGTAGTGTGTAGAGAAAGTCGAGGGCATTGAGGCCTACAGAGGCATTTGGGTTATGTCGTGACAATAGTGTAACTCGATGTCATTGCAATCTACTGCAGACCATAGCGAAAGTCGTGTGTGCTGCTGCCAACAGTCTACGTTTGATTTTATATCAGTAAGACTGCGACCTATGGTAACATAGAGAAAGTCATGTGTGCTGCTGAGAGCCAACAGCCTGCGTTTCATTTTACATCGGGAAGACTGTGACCTATGTGAGAGTGGAGAAGTTTCATTTTTGGCAGTGAAAATCGAGGGCGCTGATTACTACAGTTACATGGACTTTTGCAGGGACGACAACGTAACCCTGTAATGTAACTGCGATCTGTTGTGGGTTCCATGGCATAATCGAGGGGCGTGGGGTGCGTACAGTTACATGGACTTTTGCTGCGATGGCAACGTAACCCAGGATGTAACTGCGACTATGGATGGGGGTGATAATTTCAAGAGCATTCTCACCAAAGATACTTTCTCTATTTCAAAATGATTTCTATATTTTCAATAAAATTATTTTCCAAAGTACTTTCACAAGGTGTTGAAACGAGTTTACCAAATACGTATAAATTTTCAGTTCTACGCTTGATCAGCGTAATGACCGAATTTCTGTGAGAATAAGGATGGACTTGTCGAAACATCGAGCTATAAAAGTATTTTTATAAGAAAACTATTTTTGCAATAATATATAGATTTTAAAGTGTTTCAAAAATGATCAAAGGACAATTTATCCTATTTTAAGTATTTAATAAATTTCGGCTTCGTTCCTTTTCGAGGACGAAAAGATTCAAAGTGGGGAGGAATGTGACAACCTGGATTTTTGATATCTGATAATTGGTTAATTAATTGGTTTTATTCAGTTGAACAGATCAAATTCTGATATTTGGATGAATTTGAAACTATGGTAAATATTAAAATATAAATATAGAAAACAAGGTTTAATGAAAAGTTTTAATACATATATATTAATAAACTTAGAGATAAAACATTTAAAGTATATGTTAATATAATATCTGTAACATCCCCAATTTTATCAATTAAAAATTTGTAAATAATTTGAATTTCTGGGAATTAAATTGAAATCAATTTGAGAATTTTAACAACAAATAAAATAAGTGTTCAATCATATATATATATGTGTGTGTGTGTGTGTGTGTGTGGATTATAGTTCAAATTTGAATTTGAAATTTAAATAAAAGTCTTAGAAAAATGATTTACATTTGAAATCATAAATATGTAATTTATTTAATGTAACATTAGTTCTGAAAAATTTTTCTTTAAATTTGTTTATAAAATAAATAGGAAATGTATTTATAAAATAAAGTAAACATGATATAAGTTTATTTAAAAGTATTTAACTCATAAATAAATACAAGCGTTAAGCATGAAACAAGTGATAATACAAGTGTTGTTCATATAATGAGTATTTTTAACAAGTGTAATGATTTTGAACAAGTGTCATTTTATTTCATCTTTGAGAAAAAAAATTGAATTTTTTTTTATAAACTATTACATCTACACTCTCTTTTCTTTTACCTTCTTTCTCAAAGACAAAGCCTGAATAAAAAATTCAAACGGGGAAACTCTTTTCAATAATTAACTATATTCAATCTGAAAATCAAGTTAACGAATTTCAGTTTCTAAGCCTAGACCATCTCAAAAGATTTCAATTTAGAGATCAAACGTTGAAAACTTAGAACCTGGAAGGTCAAAATCAAAAGAAACCTGTAATCAAATTTCTCAAACTAGTTTAAAAGCAAATCAAAGCATGCAGATCGTCTCAACTACATTTCCATATTTTTAAAGCTTCCAGGCTCCTCTGTTCTCCTTTCAAAGAGATGAGTAAACATAGCAATATCTGGTTTTAACTAGTGTATGTGATGATCTTATGAAAATGTTCTGGTAAATTGTTTGTATGAGTGAAAATTGACCTGCATAAAATAAATATGAAACAATATAGTGTGTAGGTCTGTATGTATAGATATACCCTCTGTTCTTCTTTACAGGTTTAAATTTAGATCTAAAAAAATTCTAATCTCCTCTGGTAATCTCCTTTAGGATGTGAGATTCAAGTAAGATATGTGTGTTTATACATAATCTAATTTTAAAAATATAATTAAGCAAACTAAGTTTGAAAACTATCTGGGAATTTAGGAAAAATAGTGGGAAAAACTAAAGTATGTAAATTTCAATCATCACAATCCATTGTTTTTTTATGTAATCCGAATCCCTTGCTGAAATCATGATTTTTAAAATTTAAATCAAATTTTTTAGATTGGGATCGTCAGAGAAACTCGAAATTGATCAGATAATGGGTTTTGGTCAATTTTCGATGATCTACGAATCAGGGGTGGTCGGGGTTCGGGTCAGAGATGGCTAATGGGTCTGTGATGAAGGAAAAATGGTGAATGATTTTATAATTTGCCGTTGTCGATGCGGTGAAGCTAGTTAGGGTTTAGCAATGGTTTTGGTCGAGGTCAGTTACTCGTCAAATTGCGGCGTTGAGGTGGCTGGTTAAGTATGCGGTATGGGGGAAAGAGGATAAGGAGACGATGGCGATGGCGAATTTTTGGAGATTCTGGTGGCCAGGAAAGGAAGAACGAGGCGATAATAATGGGTTCTTAATCCTGTAAAGGGGTTTTGGTTGTTCGAATTTCAATGCTGGAATCGTTGTGGGGTGTTGAGGTGATTAGGTGATTTAGGAGGTCGGAGTTGATTTGTGGATAGGGTCGGCGACGTATTCCAGTGAGGCGGGGCTGTGTGCATGTGCATGAGGTGGTGATTGTGTGTGTCAGGGCAAAATTAGGAGAAGAAGAAGAAATAAGGTGATGAGGGAAGGAATTTGGAAGAAGTTGAAGCCCGGGTACAATCTCGGGAGGGAGAAGTTATTACTCGAGCATGTGATCGTGTTGTACGTATGTTTGTTTCCAGGGATAAGTTTTATAAAAATGTACAAGAGAAATGAATCAGGATTAACTCGAGAAAAACAGGTATTGGCTCGGGTTGGCAGAATTTATAATGTGAACTAAGTTTTAGATTTTCTAAAATATAAATTAAGAACTAGATTCAAGGATTTTAAATGCTAAATTTGATGTTTAGAAATTGTTTGTTTAAAGAAATACATGTTAGAAAAATTTTGTAATTTATCCCTAAGGGTTTTAAATATAATAAGAGGATGTAATGAAGAAGTAAGTAAGGAAGGAATAAAAGGATAAATTACTAAATGTGATTAATTTATCAATTAAGGATTGAATTATTAAGGAGATTAATTAAAGGTTGGTTAATTAATGTAATTAATCAAAGAATAATTAATCAATGTAAATGGTTATAGAAAAATTAATTAGGTTAACTAATTAAGGATTAATGTAATTAATTAACTAATGAGAGTAATTAAAGGTTAATTACTTAAGGGAAGTAATTAAGAATTAATTACTTAGTGTAATTAATTAAAGGATTGATCAATTAAGGAAATTTATTAAGGATTAGTTAATTAATGAGTGTGTATTAATTAAAGAATAATTAATCAATGTGATTGTCGGATAATTAATTTGGGTGATTAATTAAGATGATAATTAAAGGTTAAGTAATATGATGGGTTTGAGAATAATTAATTTGTGTAATTAATTTAAATGCAAATTACTTAATGTAATTAAAGAATGATTAATCAAGAATGATTAATCAACATGAATAATTAAGGGATGATTAATTAATTGAATATAATTAATTATTGTTAAATAAGAAAAATTCATAAGTAATAAGTAATTAATTTAATTAATTGGTAGTTAAATAAATTAATTAGAAATGTATGACTAATTTATCTTGCTTATAGGTGATTGAATGATATTTAATGCCTTGGATTATTTGTTATCCCTGGTATGTGATCATGATGCTATGTGATATGAAATTTTTCTGTAATATGATATGTTGGGTTGAACAGTGATAATGTGGTTATCTATGATGAAATGCTGTGTAAGGTGACATCCAGTATTTAAACGTAAATTGTATTCACATGAATAATTTGGGTCAAGGTTGGATTCGAAGAGACCAGAGTCGGGTATTAGTTAATACCGGAAACCACTTCGATTCTTTATAGATTAATATGTGAAATCAATAGACTGGAATAGAATGATTTAAGTGAATTGGACCATTTAATCTAAGTTTTGGTACTTAGAAATTGGTGAGTGAAATAAGTGATGTCTATAACAATTTGTGAATTTGTAATTGATACAAGTTAACCGGGTTATATAAAAGTGTATGCCTTTGTAATTCATGTTAGATGGGTTTACTCATGCTGGTTTCCAGTCTGATCCGGGTGTTACTTTGACGTAATGCTCGGGTCAGATCGAGTATTACAGATTTTCAGGTAAGGACGTTCTAGAGTTCAGGAGGCGAGCTAGGTGGTAGGAACGTATGGAGTGCTTCCGCTGTGATATATTATTTATGTTTATCTGGGACATGTTGATTTGTATATGTCCAGTGATTGTGTATGAGTGTAACTCTGATGTATTAAACTGTAATTGACGGATACAGTATTCTTTTGTAAATTGTTATTATTTGATATTATATTTTGATCCGCTGCGAATGTGAGAATCTATGCTGTGTTTCTGTTTCTTCTTCTTCTTCTATCTCTTTCTTCCTCTTCTAACTATCCGGAATTTTCTGGTTCGAAAATTCTGGGTCATTACAAATATTTGGTACCATAAACATCGTGATGACTGGAGTCAAATAACATCTTAACATCGTGAACATCATGAATGACTATAGTCCATAACATCATAATGACACCCAGTCATAAAGACCCAAGTTAGTAACATCGTGATGATTGGAGTAGCAACTACATCGTGATGACTCCAATCGAGTACTCGTGGTTTGCAGTACTAGTAAACATCGTGAATGTGTCTCAACTTTTCGGATAGGAACCCAAGGTGTTAACGTATGTCACATACCATACGTTCGCACCTAAAGATTTACTAGCCGTTCGTTGGAACCACACTAGTAAAACATCATAAACAACATGAAAATTTACTCAGCTTCATCTCATTGGTGAGTAAATATTCATCTCATCTCACTGAACGAGTACTGGTGGCATCATAACATGTCTCATCTCATCGACAAGTAAAAACTATCATAATGCATCTCAACATCGTCAAATCATCATAAAGAAGCTTACCTCACCTCATCGACAAGTAAAATAAAATCTAGATGGTCATTAATAACCGTAATTCCAAATAGGAATTTCTAGCACTTAATTCACCTCATTTCATTTGCGATTAAGAGACACATCTTAAAATGACCCTTCATCGAATATACTCCTAAATTGGAGTTCTCGGACCATATAATCTACCCAAAATTTAATAACCTCTTAAATCATCTCAAATAGTTCATCGAAAGGGCATCGATCGTATAAGTCCGACATTAAGCGATAAAGCAAATCCATGTGCCCCATAACACATGTTTTACTATACCGTTTAATTGTCTTTATTATACGTCCAAAATTCATAAAATTAAGTAATTTTATTTATAAAATAATTTTATTAGAGAAAACGTAAATCTTAAACGATTTTCCGAAAACGATTATTAAAACCAATATTTGAAATTCCTTTACTATAGAAAATAAATCTATCTTTCTTTAGAAAAATAATTTAAAAAAATTACTATGTAATAGTAATTTGAAATGTCCATGTATTCCAAAAATGGTTTAGTGAAACCCTTTCGATGAACTGTTTGAGATTATTTAAGAGGTTATTAAATTTTGGTTTAAGAGGGACATCTCAAAACCGATAACTTGAATTCAATACGAATTCAATTCAAATTTAACCCAAAATACATTCAAATTCCATTTAAGTTTGAATTTCAAATTTCAAAATATAGCTAGCCTATTGGTAGGCATCATAGCTCTCAAAATATCTCAAAAACATCATCAAACCGAAGAGAATGAGAGCAAAAACGAGCTAATACAATTTTAAGGTCAACGATTCTTGTTGCTGTCATTTTGCCCTCAGGACAGCAAAATACAACCATAATTACGACCAAGCAAACTTCAAAATTTTAGAAAATAAAATGAATAAAACTTGTATCGTATGACCTAAGCTTTCTGGTGAAAGACGCTATGTGGTAGGATCGTTTAATATGGAATAGTGGAATGGTCTAGGTAAATAGCAATAAGCAATAAGTAAAGTAGACACCAAGACTTTATACTGGTTCGGACCTCTTGTCCTACGTCCAGTCCCTAAGCTCATCTTAGGAATACTAACTAACAACCCTCACTTAACCCGAAGGAATAGGTTTGCAACTTACCCGAATAACCGAACGAGATTTCTTGCCTCAACTACCGAAGAGGACTTCAATTAGGTACAAAGAGTATTTTTTGCTTGTTATGTTCTTGATAACACTAATAAGTTTAATAGAGTACAACTTTCCTATAATCTTATCCTCAAGAATATGAAATGTGTTTATGAAGATTTAGGAAATATAAATTGCTATGAATCAAAAATTATTTAAGACAAATCAGAGGTTCAAGCAATTGAAGTGGTTTGTGAATGCTTTTGAAAACTTGAGTAATCTGAAAATATGATCAAGATAATAGAGAGATTAAAGCTATTAGAATTGGTAATTTGCAAATGATAGAAACATATATTTATAGGTGCAGAAGAGGTTTATCTATTTGCAAATGGTTCAGGCAAGAGATGCATCCATTACCATTGGAGAATGGTTGCAACTTTTAGGAAGAAGGTGTCCCTTCATCAAAAATTCGCAGGTCCAAATTCAGTCGACTGAACAGAGAATTTCAGTCGACTGAAACTGTGCATGTTGTATTTGTGTAACAGGTTCAGTCGACTGAAATGTCCTGTTCAGTCGACTGAACTGATAATTTATGCACAGTGAACACTTTAACTAAAATATAAAGTTGTGTAATGTGTTTTTGTGTTTGTGCATGCTTCTTGAGGATAGATTTTAACAATAAAACTAAGATTAAGACATATATAATAATTACTCATGATATCCTTGATATTCATAGTCCTTCCTTTAGCTTTGCACATATCTCTTCCTTTTTGTTGAAGCACATTGTTATTGATCAAAATATAGTGTACCAACATTCTCCCCCTTTTTGATTGATGACAATACCTATGTTTGTAGAGATGTAATTACTATTTGTAGAGATGTAATTATGTTTCCTCCCTCTGAATGTATGCACTATCTTTCCTACAAAACAAAGTTAGTGACATATTCTCCCCCTTTGTCATCCACAAAAAGGAAGTAATAATATGTAGAAGTATATAATTGTCAAACAAGGCAACCATATGCATGCATAAATATAGTATGAATCATACAAACCATAGTTTCTCATGAATAAAGAAGGCTTTTATACAAGCCTTTTTAGAAGTTTAAAAAAATTAACAAAGAGTTTCGGAAATCAAACCAATAAAATGATCAAAGATCCCTGTCCCAATTATAAGATCCTTCACGTCCTCCCTCTAGTTCACAAATAACAGGGCCACCGGTTGGTTGTCTAAAAGCTCTCCCTCCTTGACCACCACTGTTGCCACTAGTGCTGCTCCTTGCATTCTCCTCGGAAGATGTCCACGTGAATGTTGGAGCTGGGCGCTTGCCGCGTGAGGTAGAAGCAGAAGTGGTGCTGGTGCATGAAATGACCTCCCAAAGTTTGTTGAAGAACCCTTTAACCTTATCAAGTTTGTGATCAACTTTTTTTAGACGAGTATCAAGGATTTGTTGATTCCTTTATATAATTCCCAATGATTGATTTGTAGTGAAATCAGGTTGAACAAGACGGATTTCATCATATTGATCAGGAGATTCTCGTGGTTGAGCTTGAGGTTGAGGTTCTTGTTGACGTGCTTCCCATTCGGTTAGAGACATGATACGAGGAGGCCTTACCGGTAGTTTCATGAGTCTTATAGTACGATAGTTGATTTGATGAACCATCGTATTTTCTAAGTTGGGTAGTGGCGTACCAACGTCTAGGAGAAGTCGCATTATGTACTCGCTAAAATATATCGTTCTCATTTTCCCATTGTTGAATGAAAGAAATTCATCAAGTATTAATTGCACCCAATTTACTTTAATATTTTCTCATATAGCATATAGTCCCCGGAAGTTATTTGGGTACACTATTTCATAGGAGTCGGTGCGTGGGGTAATTGTCCTCGTAAGGGTTTTGTGTAAAAGCCTAGCTTTTGATCTTAAGGAGGTGGATTTAATATCTCTGTTATTTATCTCATCCTCTAAAAATTGGTGATTTATATTGTCACGAATGTAAGGATTGAAATCTATTTCCTCAAGCCTTCTACCAACGTTTGGGGATCCTAGAATATGAGCAATGCGATCAAGAGAAAACCATACCTTTTTCCCGCATAACATACTCCAAACACTGTCATTTGGATTTCGTGGAGTTCGGTGACCGAGGTTGAGATTGGCGAATATTTTGACCATAATATGGTTGATGGCATGGTCATTACGATTTATGTCTAAAAGTGATGTCAAATTTGCCTGGTCTGTTAAAGCTTGAACATTGTAGGTTTGAAGACCTTGAAAATCAACAAATGAATGCTCAAAGATCCTTGACTTCTTCATCTTGTTCCACCGAGTGACTGCAACTTCATTTAAAAGCCATTGAGCGATTTGGGCATCAATTGGCTTGGAGGAGGTTGAGGTTGAAGCTCTAGAGCGCTTAGGAGGCATAATTGTTAAAATTTTGAGGAAGAATTTGAGAAAATAATAGAAATTTGGGGACTAGGGTTTGCGTAAAAATGGGGAAGATGAAGTTTGGATACGGTGAAAAATAAAAGTAAAAGTGAAAGAGATGGATAAGTAGGTGAAAAAACTGTGTAAAATTGCGTTCAATCGACTGAAATTGTCTGTTCAGTCGACTGAACTGGAGGCCGAAACTTTTCTGGCTAAACTTCAGTCGACTGAACAGAGTTTTTCAGTCGACTGAACTGTTGGCTGAAAGTTTCTGTAATATTTTTAGTTGACTGAGCAGAATTATTCAATCGACTGAATTTTGCATTTTTGGTTTTTCTTGACTTTTTGAATGCAAATGATTTATTTAATGAAATAATTACAATTATATATTAATATTATGATACTATATCATTATTTTGACCACAAAACCATCATATCTTGGGGGATATAGTCTTGGGGGATGGAGTCTTCTTCTTTGGTGTTCTATATCCTTCATTCGCCATATAGTTTTTGTCCCATGAATTCGGACTATATTGAGATCTTTGAGGCAAGACCCAAGGATTTATTGGATCGTTTGATGTACGATACGACGAAGATGGATCAAACGGATTAACTGGTCATGGTAAAGGTTCACTCACATCCTTTTTCTTCGAGCTACAAAACTTCAAACCAATTTGTTCAAGAAAGCTTAAGCGTTTAGCCGTTACTTTCTGTTTAAAGTACAATTCTCGTAAAAGGTCGATTTGCTGCTGTTGATAATGATGAATTTCATCGATCTTTTTCTTCGTATCGGGAGAAATAAATAGCGAACGTTTGGCCTTCTTAGAATCCGGTGTATCTCCGGTTTGACAATTTTCCCATTTACAAATAGGCTCGTGTGTTGGTGTTGGCGTAGGAAGTTGAGGTGAATCAGCTTAGCTATCGGTTGAAAAAGTTATGATGATGGGAGAGTTTGATTTGTTGGAAGACATTTTTCTACAGAGATTGATCCTTTTTGAAAAAGATTTTATATTTTTTTAAATTTTTTTTAACATGTATATATAGGTTTAGAGTTATAAAAAAAATATGGTGTAAAATCATTAAGGATTTAGGACCAGAAAATGAATTAATGTTTAATAATTTTCTTTGAAATGGATGGTTATGTTTTAGTGTATGAAATATTAGCTAATTCAAATGTATAAATTAAAAACCCATACTTATGTAAATTAAATTCATGTCTGATTTTTAGATGAAGTGAATTAAAGTATGAGATATGTTACTCATGTATTGGGTTCCTTACCATTGTAATTCTTGTTATTAAATATCTTTGAAAAATATTATTCCTAATTCTCGTCGTAATTTTATGAATGAGTTTTCTAGTAATGGTTTAGTAAATATATCAGCAATTTGATTTTCGGTAGAAATATATTCTAAATTGATAATTCCTTTTTCGATGTTGTCACGTAGAAAATGGTGACGAATATCAATATGTTTTGCACGAGAGTGATTTACCGGATTTTTAGATAAATTTATTGTACTTGTATTATCACAATATATTATAGAGTTTGTTAAATTTATATTAAAATCTTTAAGTTTTTGTTGCATATATATGACTTGAGTACTAGCTAAGGCGGCGATATATATTCCGCTTCACAGGTTGAAAGCGAGACACAATTTTGTTTCTTACTAAACCAAGATACAAGTTATTTTCCAATGAAATGGCACGTACCACTTGTACTTTTTCTATCTATTCGAGATACACCAAAATCAGCATCACTAAATGAAACTAACTCGAATGGACAATCTTTTGGATAGAAAAGACCAAAGTCCTTAGTATTATTAAGATATCGCATAATTCGTTTTACAGCTCTTAAATGTGATTCTTTTGGATTAGCTTGAAAACGTGCACATACACATACACTCATCATTATGTCTGGTCTACTAGCGGTTAAGTAAAGTAAAGAGCCTATCATGCTTCTAAACAACTTTTGGTCTACACTTTTGCCATTTTCATCTCGATCGAGATGAGTTGTGGTACTCATAAGGGTAGGTTTACCAGAAGTGTTTTCCATTCCTAAACTTTTAATTAGATTAGCACAATATTTTTCTTGGTTTAAGAAAATTCCATTCGTTAATTGTTTAATTTGAAGTCCGAGAAAATAAGATAATTCTCCCATATGTGATATTTCGAACTCCTTAGTCGTTATATTTGGAAATTCTTTACACAATTTTTCATTAGTTGAACCAAATATAATGTCATCTACATATATTTGAATTATGAAAATGTCTTTAGTAGTGTTTTTAATGAATAAAGTTTGATCTTCTTTTCCGATTTGAAATCCCGAATCTAGTAGATAGCTCTTAAGTCTCTCATACCAAGCATGAGGTGGTTGTTTAAGACGATATAAGGCTTTCTTTAATTTATATACATGATCCGGATATTTTTCATGAGTGAATAAAGGGGGATGTTCTACATATACATTTTCTTTTATAAAACCATTTAAAAAGGCACTTTTAAGATCCATTTGATAAAGTTTAAACTTGTGAAAATAAGCAAAGGCTAATAAAATACGTATTGCTTCAAGTCATGCAACTGGAGCAAATGTTTCTTCAAAGTCGATACCTTCCTCTTGATTATATCCTTGTGCTACTAGTCTAGCTTTATTTCTAGTTATATTTCCTTGTTCATCTACTTTATTTTTGTAAGCCCATTTTGTTCCTATGAGTGACTGATTATTAGGACAATGAACTAATTCCCAAACATCGTTAGGTTCAAATTGATTTAATTCTTCTTGCATAGCAACAACCCAGTAGTCGTCTGTTGATGCTTCTTTATGATTTTTAGGTTCTATTATTGAAATAAAGGCAATATGTCCCATTTGGTTTAGTTGACTTCTTGTTTGAACTTGTGAGTCAATCTCTCCAATTATATTTTGTGTAGGATGATCTCGTAGAATTCTAGGAGGAGATCTAATTTGATTGTTATCGATTTGATTAATATTTTCATTATTTTCAAAACTTATATTTTCTGTGTTGGATATAATTTCTTCATCGTCTTTGATGATTGTGTTTTTATTAAATTTTTCATCAACAGATACATGTAAAGTTTCTTCTATTACATTTGTTCGTTTATTGAAAACACGATATGCCTTACTTTGTTCTGAGTAACCAACAAAAATGCCATGGTCAGCTTTTGGATCAAATTTTCCAAGTTGGCCTTTTGTGTCGAGAATAAAACATTTTGACCCAAAGATTTTTAAGTACGAAATATTAGGTTTCCTTCCATTAAAAAGTTTATATGACGTGTTTTAAGTTAAAGGTCGTATGGAAATACGATTTAATACATAGCACGCAGTTGCTACAGCTTCTTCCCAAAAATGCTTTGTTAATGTACTTCCATTTAGTAACGTTCTTGCGCATTCTTGAAGAGTTCTATTTTTCCTTTCTACAACTCCATTTTGTTATGGAGTTCTAGGAAATGAAAAATTATGATTTATTCCTTTCTTTTTACAAAATAACTCAAATGATTCATTTTCAAATTCGCCTCCATGATCACTCCTTATATTTTTGACTTTTAAATTCTTAATATTTTGGATTCCTTTAACAAATTTTTTGAAATATTCAAACGTATCACTTTTGTTTTTCATAAATATCGTCCATGTATATCTTGAGAAATCATCAACAATTACAAAAACATATCGATTATGGTTAATAGATTGAACTTGTGTTGGTCCGAATAAATCCATATGTAATAATACCAATGGTTGTAAAGTTGAAATGACTTTCTTAGATTTAAAAGATGATTTAGATAATTTTCCTAGTTGATAATCATCGCAAATATTATTTATTTTAAAATTTATTTTTGGTATGCCTTTGACTAATTCATTTTTTGAAAGTTTTTGAATAGTTTTAAAATTAATATGACAAAATTTTTTGTGCCATAACCAACGAACATTATCTTTGACCATTAAGCACATGTCTTTGTTATTATTAATTTTCATGTTTAAAACATAAATATTTCTACCTCTCTTTCCTTCAAAAATAAGATTTTGATTTTGATCAAAAATACAACATTTATTTTCAGAAAAAGTTATTTTAAAACCTTTGTAGCATAGTTGACTTATGCTTAATAAATTATGTTTTAAGTTTTTAACTAAAAAACATTTGTAATAAGGGGTAAATTTGATATACCGTAGTTGCACACATCTCTTTTGCCAATGATGAAACCTTTTAAGTTATCTCCGAAGGTAACAGAGCCACAGTCAAAGTATGAAATATTTGTAAGCATTTCTTTGTCTTCGGTCATGTTTTTTGAGCAACCACTATCCAAAATCCATTTTCTTTTCTTGAGTGGGACCTGCAAAAAATATTAGTAAATACATTGTTACCCACCTTTTAATAGGGTCCTAAGAGTTAGATCTTAGGAAGCCAAACCCAAGTGGGTTTAGTATCCCATTTATAAATATAATTTTTATTGTTATGAACAGTATTCATAAATGTTTTGACATATTTGTTCCTAATTAAATTATTGTTAGTCTTTGGAACCCAAATTTTAATTATCTTAGTTTCTACTTTTGTTTTAGTAGGTGCTCTTAATGATATATTATGTTTTGAATCATTATTTCTCTTAGTATTTTTCTTTTGAGGAATTTTTGACACCTTTTTATATCCTGATCCATGTTTATTTGAGGAAGATCGAGAATTTTCTAAAATCTTAGACAAATTTTCTCTTCCTTTGTTAAAATTAGAAACATTTTTAGTAATGTTGTCTAATTTAATATGAAGACTAGTATTTTCTAATTCAACTTGTTTTATTTTATTTTTTAAATTGTGATTTTCAGAAATAATTTCATCATTTTTTGTTTTTGAGTTTCAATTTCTTGACTCAAAAGTAAAAGTTGACTATCTGAGTTTGAGAGAGATTCTTGAACATTTTCAAGTTCTTCTTCCAAATTTTTTTTCTTCTTTTAACATATCTCTTTTAAATTCAGCTTTGCTCTAATTTTCACGTGTCTCTTTAAGTTTCTTTTAGAGAATTTTTATAGTATTTAAAAGTTCAGTGTTTACTTCTATTAAATCATCATAAGATAAATTAGTAACCTCAGATTCTTAAGCCATGAAGAACACGTTTGCTTGTTCATTGTCGCTATCACTATTTTAAGATGAAGATGAATCGGAATCGTCCCATGTTATAGAAAACACCTTCTTTTTGAATTTATCCTTCTTGTTTTTGTTGTTGAAGCTTTTCTGATTTTCCTTCTTTTGTTCTGGACAATCCTTGTGCATGTGTCCTTTCTTGTGACAATTGAAGCATTCTATATTTGAGGATGAAGGTTTGTTTAAGAAATTCTTTTTGAAACCATTTTTATTTCCTTTTCTATATTTTAAGAATTTCTTGAATTTTTTAGCAAAAAATGCTAGATCCTCATCTTCAGACTCCGATTCTTCCTATTCTGCATGAAAAGCCACATTTTTTCTTTCCTGTGCTTGATCTTTCTTAGCTTGCATCTTAACTTCATAAGACATAAGATTTCCAATTAATTCTTCTGGTTTCATTGTAGATAGATCTTTTGCTTCCTTGATTGCTAAGACTTATCTCTCCTATTCATTAGTGAGTGAATTTAGGACCTTAGATACAATATCAAAATCCGTAACTATTCTCCTAATCCTATTAAGGCATGATGAATGTCTTGAAATCTCGAGTACATGTCATTAATGGATTCATTCTGCCACATTCTAAAGTTTTGGAACTGGTTCTTTAGCATGGAAATATTTGTTTGTTTGACTTTGTTTGTGCCTTCATGTATGGTTCTAAGTGTACCCCATATCTGATATGCAGTAGTACAAATGCTAACACGATTGAACTCATTTCTATCCAAAGCACAAAATAGCATATTCATAGCTTTGGCATTTGCACTTGCTTCATTCTTCTGAGTTTGTGTCCATGTAGGGTAATCAATTGTGGGTACAACGAACTCTTCTTGAGTTGCATTCTAGGCTTCAAAACTTGTTGCTTGCATATAAATCCTCATCCTTGTAGCCCAATAATTATAGTTTAGTCCATTGAATAGAGGAGGTCATTGGGTAGATTGTCCTTCTGCAAATGTAGAGCTATAGGCAGTTGTTATGCTTGTGCTTGTGTTATTTTCCATATTATCAATATGTCAAATAACGGTGTTATGGTTATAGGAAAGCCTTGCTCTGATACCAATTGAAAGACGCTATATGGTAGGATCATATAATGGAATAGTGGAATGGTCTATGTAAATAGCAATAAGCAATAAGTAAAGTAGACACCAAGACTTTATACTGGTTCGGACCTATTGTCCTACGTCCAGTCCCTGAGCTCCTATTAGGAATACTAACTAACAACCCCCACTTAACCCAGAGGAACAGGTTTACAACTTACCCGAATAACTGAACGGGATTTCTTGCCTCAACTACCAAACAGGAATTCAAATAGGTACAAAGAGTATTTCTGACTTGTTGTGTTCTTGATAACACTAATGAGTTTAATAGAGTACAACTTTCCTATAATCTTATCATCAAGACTATGAAATGTGTTTATGAAGATTTAGGAAATATAAATTTCTATGAATCAAAAAGTATTTAAGATAAATCAGAGATTCAAGCAATTGAAGTGGTTTGTGAATGCTTTTGAAAACTTGAGTAATCTTAAAATATGATCAAGATAATAGAGAGATTAAGGCTATCAGAATTGGTAATTTGCAAATAATAGAAACATATATTTGTAGGTGTAGAAGAGGTGTATCTATTTGCAAAAGGTTCAGGAAAGAGATGCATCCATTACCATTGGAGAATGGTTGCAACTTTTGGGAAGAAGATGGTGTCCCTTCACTAAAAATTCGCAGGTTCAAATTCAGTCGACTGAACAGAGAATTTCAGTCAACTGAAACTCTAATGTTGTATTTGTGTAACAGGTTCAGTCGACTGAAATGTCATGTTCAGTCGACTGAACTGATAAATTGTGCATAGTGAGCACTTTAACTAAAGTATGAAGCTGTGTAATGTGTTTTTGTGTTTGTGCAAGCTTCTTGAGGATAGATTTTAACAATAAAACTAATACTAAGACCTATATATAATAATTGCTCATGATATCCTTGATCTTCATAGTCCTTCCTTTAGCTTTGCACATATCTCTTCCTTTTTGTTGAAGCACATTGTTATTTATCAAAATATAGCGTATCAACATCTTCAACATCCAAAATTATCCAATTCGGTTAAGAAACGAAGAAGTTATAGTCAAATTCGTTTCATTTTCAAACACAAAGAAGATATTGGATTTGCTCTCGGGTTAGTAGTCGAAAAATTAGATTTTGACATAGCCAACCTCAAAATTATAGAAAACTCAAAACAAAAAAGTTGTAGAATAAGAATTAAGCTTTCGAAAAATTTAAGATTATCCAAATCAGTTAACAAATGAAGAAGTAATGTCCAATTTCGTTTCAGCTTCAAGCACAGAGCAAATATTGGTTTTGCTCTTAGGTTAGCAGTATAAAAATTAGATTTTGACATGCTAACCTCAAATTACAGAAAACTAAAAGCACGATAGCTGTAGCACATGATTTATGCTTTCTGGAACATCTAAGATTATCAAAATCGGTTAAGAAACGTAGAATTTATGGCCAATTTCGTTTCAGCTTCAAGGACAGAGCAAATATTGGTTTTTCTCTTGGGTTAGCAGTAGAAATATTAGATTTTGACATAGCTAACCTCTACAAAAAAATTAAAGTTGTATTACATGGCTAAAGCTTTCCGGAACATCTAAAATTATCAAATTCTGATCAAAAATGAGCAAGTTATGGCTAATTTTGTTTCAGCTTCAAGGATGGACAGAATTTAGTTTTTGGATTGAGCACAAAATACGATCAAAACTTGATTTTTATAGCTCCAAACATCCAATTTTACACTAAATATAAATAAGAAAGATTGTTTACGGCTAGCATGAGTGAGATTACTTACCTTAGGGTTTGTTTGCAGCGAATTAAATGATTTTGCTTGCAAAGAAAAGAGCTTTGGCCTTGGATTGGTAATTAGAAACTTGTAGAAGCTATAGAAAAACATGCAAGCATGGAAAATTTCTAGACTCAATTATACTGAATCAAATCCAAGAATTGATATGAATTTTGAGATTAAATAGGCAGGAGATTACCTTGTCTTATGTTGGTAACTTGAATTAACCTTGAATTTGCATGAGAATGAGGGAATTTTGATTTTTCTTCATATGGAGGCCATTATTTAGAATATTGAAGTTTTTAGAACAATGGTGTTTTACTAAAAAATAGTCAAAGAGAAATGAATGTATATCTCTTTGAACATTCTAGAAATTGGGTTTGTGGGCACAAAATAACCCTATAAGCCCAATTCTCACACTTAGAAAAATATTTAGGGTAAATATGCATATGTGTTTTAGTAATTTACACACAACTTTTGCATAAAATTTCCATTTCAACCAAATAAAATTTATTTTTAAGTCTAATGAAGTGTATTAAAATATTTTAACATTTTTATAACATTAATACATCATTCCAAGCCTAAATACACTTCTGAGTTTTATTTTCTTGATATTATTCCTTTTATTTTACAATAAAAGGCTAACATTGGAATAAATTAACAATATTACTAATTAACTAAAATTAAACCATCACGATTATTTATTTTCAATTCAAATCCATAAATAAAGTTTTTTTCAAACTTTATTTCATTCATTCACACTTTTTTCAACCATCAAATGTTGAAATAGGCTTCAAATAAAATAATATGACTTATTTAAATTTCAAATCCTAAATTATATTCATCAAGATATTGTTTATATAAAATAAAAAAATATAATCCCTCATTTTATTATCCAGTTCATTTTTAAACCCAATATTAAATTATAATTTGCGTTATAATTTAATATTAATAGTAATCTCCAAAATCCCGGTTTGTTACAGACTCCCTCCTTACAAAATTGTGTCCTTGCAATTTCTAGTGGAAAAGGCTGTAAACAACAAAAAAATTCAATCGACAAAGCATAAAAAGACAAGCTCGAAACTCAAACCATTCGCACTCTCAACATAGAATGGTAGAGGGAAACAAGGAAAAACTCACTTGGCCAATCCAATAGCCCATCAAATGCTAATATAGCGATTAGTAAACCATCTAATTTTCCAAGTAACTCCAAAGAATTTCAAAGATATCCCGTCTTTGAATCAAAACTCAATAAGATGCTCAACAATTAATCAATACAAAAATTTTGATTTCTCAAAACTCCACGAATAGAGTCAGGATCAAACGCACTTAAAACCAAATTCTAATCAATAAAGAAGATCATCAATAATATTTTCTACATAAATATACGGAAAGAACATCCTCACAACAGGGTAGACACAATAGACAAGATTGATAAATCACAAGATGGCTTCTCACAAGGCCACCAACACGAACGACCGTGAAAAATGCACGTCATTAATAATAACTCAAAGATAATATATACTCAAGAACAGGGATATAAGCTCGAATTATCTTTTAATCTAAGATATTTAGAATCTTTAAATCTCAACATCTTTTAAATTTTAAATCTCAATTTTGCAACATTGAAAATTTTCAAACTTTTTACTATATTACTTAGTGAGTTATTTAAAACTCAAATCAAAGTCCAAATTTCTTCTCTTATTTGAAAATTAATTTCCAAAGAAATCTGTAAATCCATAATAATATTTCTCAAAATAAATTAAGGGTTTAAATTCTCTTTACTCCTTTCATTAAACCACTTAAATAGTTTAAAAACAATCTTCAAATTCTCTTATAACTCTTCTCTTAAACATCCAATGTATATAATATAGATTCTAAAATCTCAAAATATACTTCCAATGAAGCATAGCTCAAGAATATTACACATATTCTCATCTTTATAATTTCAAAGTAAATAAACAAATAAATGGAATTTTCTCTCCATTGAATTTCTAATAAATAGATATATCTGATGGCTGCCGAGTCGATCAAACGATCAAAACTGCCTCGCCACTCTGATACTCATCTCTAAAATCCATGGCTGCAATTACCATTCAAAATAAATTTAACGTATAATATCAAAATATTATTTTCGAAATATCAATTTTTAAAACACAAACCATCGTGTCTGATTGCCTCATCATAGCATTTAAGAGATTCCTATCGATAACGTTGATCAGGCATATCGACCAGAACTCTTAACTACTCGATGGACAACCCAACACTCTCAAATTATTTCTATAAAATAAATAATAATCATGTAAATATATTCTCAAAATATTCTTTGATTTTTTCTTTTAAATATCCCAAACCTCAAATTTCTCTTTGAAACTCATATTTATGTAGCTTCAAAACTCAAACCAAAGAACATTAAGAGAATGCATCAAGATATTCCCAGAATACTCGATTTTCAAAATCAACATAAGGAGATAGAGTGTTCGTCAATCTTACGTTGTCACGAGCCACTCCCAAGAATCACCAAGATACAGGATAAGCAAGATATTCTTCTCGAAGGAGAAGAAGCACACAAACAACAAATCATTACCTCAAACAAAGTAACGCTACAAAGAATAACACCAATTGAGTATCTGAAAAGGATAACTCAATGAAACTGAATGATAAACTCAATCAAACTCGAACAATCCAGAAAATCACCCATTCCTTAGTGGAAGTACTCGTCGAAGGATAGCCGAAGGCTAATAGCTTGGAATAAGGTTAATTTAACACTCGATTGGACGATTGGTTATCAAACCCAAACGGACTCATCAAAACTCATCAACGTCACCTTTACTGGAATTCGAGATATGTCATCAACATATCGATACCCAAAAGTGAATTCTAAAACTTTAGAATCATCATTAACATTCCAAAGTGACATAAATAATAAACCAATCAAAATAGGAAACCTAAATAAATATAGGATCATATAACAACAAAAGGATCCGACTTTACGTCCAATAAGTCAATCCATCTCAAATCAGATACATCTCAAGATAGCGAGTAATAAATAAATACTCACTAAAGCAGTAGCAACTAGAGAACTCAGAATGCTCACAATAAGCGAATCATCGTGGATCCCTTCAATAGGATTCACAACTCTCAAAGGAATGCAACTAGAATGCTCAAAGAAATCAATCAACTCCATCGATACGAACTCACTCGTATCCACAAAAATAAGAATAGAATAATCCCAAATAAAATTTTATATAAGGTAAGATGACATCAAACTATATTATGGAATACTAAGGAATACAATATATCTATATTCCTAGACATATTCCATCTCAACAATCCTAAAAATCTAAAAAGGATCAAGGCTCGATTCGAAGAAAGCTTGAATAAAGGACAATGATTCACCTGTATTGTACTTCGATGTATCATGATATATGTACTGTTATGTATTTATTCTACTTTGTTCTGACCATAGCTTTGATACCAAGCTGTAACTCCCCGCCCCGAGACCCACAATAGCAAAGAGAATTAACGAGTAATTCCGTCTACTAAAGCGGAGAATAAGGATGGTTTGGGACGACCATCTATAATTTTGTTTTAAACATCTACCGAATACGTCGATAAATGCATTATAATTTTTCTTTTCAACTAAAGGGGTTCGACATACCCAGTAAATGCTTAATCCAATACTATAGGTACCTAAAGGATCTAACAAAACAAAATACAATAACTAAATGTAAAGCATATCACAGAACAGTAATCAACATCATATATACACATATACAAAGATACATGTTTAGTACAATACAATAAGAATATAATAAATGTGGTACTCGACCACACCATATACATTGAATCAAATGTAAATACATCAGAGTATGCGGAAGAAATAAACTACTCATATAATAGATAAGCTAATGTCCAATGTCAACTTCAAGCTAAGCCCAATAGATGATACCGGAAATAACTCGGTCTGACCCGAGTGAAAATACACGAGTCAGGCTAGCTAAAATCATCAGTTAAACAGAATAATCGATAAGGATAAGTAGGTGAAAGCTAT
Source organism: Allium cepa (assembly GCA_030765085.1). Classification (NCBI taxonomy): domain Eukaryota; kingdom Viridiplantae; phylum Streptophyta; class Magnoliopsida; order Asparagales; family Amaryllidaceae; genus Allium; species Allium cepa. The sequence continues at coordinate 598,744,782 of CM060945.1, read as the reverse complement.
CGTGTCCTTTTTCTTAAAGGATGACATGCCCTAAACAGAGTTTCAACATCATAAGAAAGGACAACATCTCTTCTTGGCAACTAGAAAAGATAATGATGATAAAGTTATACCTAAGTGGCATAACTGACACTTAAGCAAATGGAACATCGATGAGCAAAGTTTTAAAGAAAAGACTCAATAAACATCCCTTTCGCCTCATATCATCAACGGTATAAAGGAATATGGATAATGACTTCGAACGATTCAATTATCTTCTTAGAAGTGGTTGTCAATATAACAATACATCAAATGTACATATCCTTCATACATGGAATAAAACACATATTGATGTGCCTCATCTCATTGGCACATCCTAAGGATCATTCAAGGAAATAAAAAACCCAATCATAAAAGAAGCATTCATACCTCATTTCATCGGTATGAATATAGATACATCTCAAATCCATCACTAAAACTCATCATAAAAGATTCTTCATAACTATTTATAACTAATCTCATCGATATAAATATATAATTACATCTCAATTCCATCTTAACATCAAGTTTCTATAAATCATCAAATAATCGATCCATAATATAAATAACTCGATCAAAGAGTAACATCATAAATGATTTCATCATATATGTATACTCTAATCTAGTACTAGGCATCAATGTAATAATCATCTAAAGATGGTGAAGTCTAAAACATCAAAACTCAAAGAAATCCTGGATTGTCCAGATCCTCGATTGCATGCCGAAGCAACGCTACACGTGCTAAATCATGACTTGTACTACTATTTGGTACCATAAACATCGTGATGACTGGAGTCAAATAACATCTTAACATCATGAACATCATGAATGACTATAGTCTATAATATCGTATGACTCCCTTTCATAAAGACCCGAGTTAATAACATCATAATGATTGGAATAGCAACTACATCGTGATGACTCCAATCGAGTACTCGTGGTCTGCAGTACTAGTAAACATCATTAATGTATCTCAACTTCTCGGATAGGAATCCAATAGGTGTTAACATATGTCCCATACCATACGTTCGCACCTAAAGGTTTACTAGCCATTAGTTAGTACCACACTAGTAAAACATCATAAACAACACGAAAATATACTCAGCTTCATCTCATTGGTGGGTAAATGCAATCTCGTCTCATCTCATTGAATGAGTGATGTTGGCATCATGACTTGTTTCATCTCATCGACAAGTAAAAACAATCATAATACATCTCAACATCGTAAAATCATCGTAAAGAATCATACCTCACCTCATCGACAAGTAAAATAAAATCTAGATGGTCATTAATAACCGTAATTCCAAATAGGAATTTCTAGCACTTAATTCACCTCATTTCATTTGCGATTAAGAGACACATCTTAAAATGACCCTTCATCGAATATACTCCTAAATTGGAGTTCTCGCACCATATAATCTACCCAAAATTTAATAACCTCTTAAATCATCTCAAATAGTTCATCGAAAGGGCATCGATCGTATAAGTCCGACATTAAGCGGTAAAGCAAATCCATGTGTCCTATACCACATGTTTTACTTTACCGTTAATAGTCTTTCTTACACGTCCGAAATTCATAAAAATAAGTAATTTTATTTATAAAATAATTTTATTAGAGAAAACAGAAATTTAAATCAATTTTTTCGAAAACAATTATTAAAACCAATATTTGAAATTCCTTTACTATAGAAAATAAGTCTATCTTTCTTTAGAAAAATAATTTAAAAAAATAATATGTAATAATAATTTTAAATGTCCATGCATTTCAAAAATTGTTTAGTGAAAACCGTTCTCGAAAGCAATGAAAACATACAGGGATATCTCAAAACCGATAACTTGAATTCAATACGAATTCAATTCAAAATTAACCCAAAATTAATTCAAATTCCATTTAGAATTGAATTTAAAATTCTCCAAATATAGCAATCCTATTGATAGGCATCATAGCTCTCAAAATATCTCAAAAAAATCATCAAAACTGAAGAAAATGAGAGCTAAAACTAGCTAATATAATTCTAAGATCAACGATTGTTGTTGCTGTCATTTTGCTCTCAGGGCAGCAACATATAACCATATTACGACCAAGAAAACTTTAAAATTCTAGAAAATGCAATGAATAGAACTTGTATCACATGACCTAAGCTTTTCAGAACATCCAAAATTATCAAATTCGGTAAAAAAACGAAGAAGTTATGGTCAAATTCTTTTTAGTTTTGAACACAGAGCAAATATTGGTTTTGCTCTCAGGTTAGCAGCAGAAAAATTAGATTTTGACATAGCTAACCTCAAAATTACAGAAAAATCAAAACATGAAAGTTGTAGTACATGCTTTAAGATTTTTGAAACATCTAAGATTGTCCAAATCGGCTAAGAAACAAATAAGTTATGTCCAATTTCGTTTTAGCTTCAGGGACAGAGAAAATATTGGTTTTGCTCTCGGGTTAGCAGTATAAAAACTAGATTTTGACAAAGCTAACCTCAAAATTACAGAAAACTAAAAGCACGAAAGTTGTTGCACATGATTTATTCTTTCTGAAACATCTAAAATTATCAAAAACGGTTAAGAAACGTAGAAGTTATGGCCAATTTCATTTCAGCTTCAAGGACAGAGCAAATATTGGTTTTGCTCTCGGGTTAGCAGTAGAAAAATTAGATTTTGATATAACTAACTCAAAATTACAGAAAACTAAAAACAAGAAAGTTGTAGCACATGATTTGTGCTTTTCGAAACATCTAAAATTATCAAATTCCGATAAAAAATGAGCAAGTTATGGCTAATTTTATTAGAGCTTCAAAGATGGACAGAATTCAGTTTTTGGATTGAGCACAAAATATGATAAAAACTTGATTTTTATAGCTCCAAAAATTCAGTTTTACACTAAATATGAATAAGAAAGATTGTTTAAAGCTAGAGTGAGTGAGATTACTCAACTTAGGGTTTGTTTGCAGCAAATTAAATGATTTTTCTTGCAAAGAAAAGAGCTTTGGCTTTGGATTGGTAATTAGAAACTTGTAGAAGCTATAGAAATAACATGCAAGCATGGAAAATATCAAAACTCAATTATAGTGAATCAAATCCGAGAATTGGTATTAATTTTGAGATTAAATAGGTAGGAGATTACCTTCTCTTATGTTTGTAACTTGAATTATACCTTGAATTTGCAAGAAAATGAGTGAATTTTGATTTTTCTTCATATGGAGGCCATTATTTAGAATATTGAAGTTTTTTGAAGAAATGTGTTTTACTGAAAAAATTGTCAAAGAGAAATCAATGTATATCTCTTTGAACATTTTAGAAATTGGGTTTGTAGGCACAAAATAACCCTATAAGCCCAGTTCTCACACTTAGAAAAATATTTAGAGTAAATATGCATATGTGTTTTAGTAATTTACACATAACTTTTGCATAAAATTTCCAAATCACATGGAACAAGTTGCATTGTTTATATTTTAATAAAGGAAACATGTTAGTGACATCAAAAATTTAATTTTCCAATTAAAAGTATTATTATCCCCGTATAACACAAATTTTTAACAATATTTAACAAAATCCCATTTTTAGTAAAAATCACTATTTTCATCCATTCCAACAAAATAAAATTTATTTTTAAGTCTAACGAAGTGTATTAAAATATTTTAGCATTTTTATAACATTAATACATCATTCCAAGCCTAATTACACTTCTAAGTTTTATTTTCTTCATATTATTCCTTTTATTTTACAACAAAGGGCTAACATTGGAATAAATTTCCAATATTACTAATTAACAAAAATTAAACCATCGCAATTATTTATTTTCAATCCATATCCATAAATAATTTTTTTTTCAAACTTTATTTTATTCATTTACACTTTTTTTCAACCATCAAATATTGAAATAGTCTTCAAATAAAATAATATGACATATTTAAATTTCAAATCCCAAATTGTATTCATCAAGATGTTGTTTATATAAAATAAAAATATAATCCCTCATTTTATTATCCAATTAAATTTTAAACCCAATATTAAATTATAAATGCATTATAATTTTATATTAACAGCAATCTCCAAAATCCCGGGTTGTTACAGTGGAGGTGGCCTTCGGTCGTGAGTGGTGATGTCTGCTAGGATTGGAGTGTCATGGTAGAAATGTAGCAGTTTTATTTTATTTGTTTTTAATTTAATTTAAAAATATATATATATATATGGATTAGAAAACATGTAATATATATACATGAACCTGCTGTTAATTTGAATAGGGTTTAATTCAAGTCCAGATTTGTAGACGTATTAACAGTACATAGAAAGTATATGTATGTGTGTGTGTGTATGATAAGATTTTAGAAAAGGGAAAAATATCGGAATTTTAAATATTTAAGGAATTTATATAAAATTTGATTTTTGAACCACTGTAGACTATTTTATAAATATATATATGTAGTTTCAAAAAAATAATAAATAAATAAATAAATATACATATATATTTCACTTACCGTTTAATTTTACAAATTTGTATTAGGGTGATTAACTTGTTTAAATTACCTATTTAATTATGTTAGTTGTTAAAAATTATTTATCATGGAGAAATTAAATTAAATTAAATTACTGGTTAATTAAAATTGTTAAAAAGGGATAATTGATTGTTCGATTATGTAAAATGTTAATAAGACGTATCATGTTTTTACAAGGTCTGAAATCATGAAGGAAATAGCCGATTTGGGTCGGATTACAAAATGTATCCTTGCAACACTTAAAGAAGAAAACAAAGTGTAACAACCATAAAAGCATATCAACACAAAAGAAGAAATTTTGAAATGAGAAGTTCACTTTAAGGAGCACGAGAGAGTAAGTCTGAATGTGCTCGCCCGATGAATTCTCTGGATTCCAAAGAGCAATCCCTAAGATTCGAGGACCATTGAACTTTCACAAGGGGAACGTCTTTATTTTGAAGTTGCTCAACATTCGAAGCAATGATGCGAATATGATGTTGCTCTTAAGTCAAATTTGGTAAAACATAAATTTCTTCAATAACACCGGGCTCAAGAATAGAATAAGAATCCCTAAGGCATTTCCGTAGTTGGAGAGACGTGAAATACATCGTGAATAACAGAAAATTGAGCCAGTGCAACGACGTAGTACAATAACCGTACGCCCGAGGAACCCGAAACTCGAATAATTTGGAACAAGGACGTAGTAAAATAATGGTACGCCAGATGTACCTGTTAAAAAGATCATTCCATTCGGACATCATCAAAAAAACAACCGCTTGTTGTTTTCGACTAAGGGCATCAGCAACACGATTTCCCTTTCCGGGAGTATAAAGAATATCAATATCATAAGATGCATGGAACTCGAACCAACATTGTTGATGCAAATTAAGTTCCTTTTGAGAAAATAAATACTCCAAAGATTAACGATCGGTGTAGAGAACAAATTTCTCTCCTAAAAAAATAATGATTCCAAATTCTAAAAGCGAAAACAATAGCCGCGAGCACTAGATCATGAGTGGCATACCTAGTCTCGATAGGCTTTAATTGTATAGAAGCATAAGTGATAGGACGTTCCCTTCTGCAAGAGAACAGCATCCAAACCAATACGACTAGCATCGGTACAAACAGTGAAGCCTTGGTTCCCTTCGGGAATCACAAGAATAGGAGTATCGGAAAAGAGTTCTTCAAAACGATCCTCTTTCCCGAAAAGCTTAGACTATCAAAATTATTAACTTTATGTAATAATCTTTCTAGAAAAATTTACTTATTCCAAGTCATTTTACTATGTCGGATTATCTCATCATAGCATTTAGGAGATTCCTATCGATACGTTGATCAGGTGTATCGAGCATTAAAGCACTCAATGGGAAATACAACACAAAATCATCTTCTATATGATAAATATGTCTCTTAAAAACTTTACGATTATTCTTTGCTCGTTTTAAGAACAAAATCCAATTATACTTATAAATATCTTATGAAAAAGATTTGCAAAATTTTAAATTGTTGTTTTCATCCAAAATCAATGAATACAAGGATGGTCTCATCAAAATATTCACAGAATACTTGATTAATAAGATAGATGAAATAAGTTGGACAACTCGAATGACATCATGAGCCGTTCATAAGAATCATAACAAGTGTGGAATGCGGCAAGTGGAATGCTAACCTCCGCAACTCATAGCTGATGAAAATCGATGGCAAGGTCGAGTTGAAAAGACCCTTGCACCACTCAAGAGATTGCTTAGCTGATAATCCTAAGACAAGCTCAAGATACCGAGAAATTCTTGAACTACTCGAATGAGGAGAATAACATCTTCCTCCATAAGTGGGTCTAGAGAATAAAATGATGTCACTAAATTGGAATCGAAATCATTAAGAAAATTAGAAATATGCTTAACAGATTGAGAATGTCGAAGGTGGATAGTCCACTCGGGACATGGGATGTGGCCATATAATAATTAAGCCAATCCTTTCACAAAAATCAATTCCGAAACCTAAGTAGCACCTAACATTGAAATCAGATCGAAAAGCATAATCACATAAAATAATCTCGACATTTTTTTACAAAGTAAACTAAGTGTTGTGGATCCACCAACCGGATTAGCAAATCTCAGTAAAGTCATCAAGCCTAAAAAATTTAAAGAAAAGGAATTAATAAGTTCTTTTGATGTAAAATAATGAGATGAACCCATATCAATAAGAACTCGAATAGGATAATCGTGAAATAAAATAATGACATCAGAGATAGAATGAGATATACCTTGACCAAGAGAAGTGTTACTAAGGGCTTGCACAACATTCAGCTTTCCCTCCTTTTGACTTTGAAGTATGGGACATGCAGATATATGGTGACCTGAACTTTTGCAATAGCGACAATAAAGAGGTTTCACACACTCCTTCGCGTAGAGGTCCTTGGAACCACAATTGTAGCATTGTCCACGACTAGAGGTAGGAGTCTTTGCTATCGTAGTTTCTTGCTTCCCTTTCTTGTTGAGATTAGAGCCTTTTAACATAATAGTCCTCTTCAAGTTATTGTTGAAGTTTTGTTTGACATCCACAACTTCAACATCACCTTCTTTATCGGCCTCTTCAAGTCGAAGAGAAATATCTACAAGCTGATCGAAAGAAACTTCTAGTTTCAGAAGCAAAGGCTTTGTAAGGTTCTTATTCAACCCATAGACAAATCTTTGATTTTTCTTCAATGGGGTATTAATATACTTGACCCATATTTAGAGGGAGATTTGAAAGATGCGACGTAATCCATCACAGAAGATTTACCTTGAGAAAGGTCAATAAAGCGCCGGGCCAAAGTTACTTTTTCAGCATCCAGCACAAACTTTAATTCGAATCTTTCCTGCAATTGCTTCGAAGTAAGATCCTCTTCGACAATTTTCGAAATCAAAAGCTCATACCAATCTAATGCTCTTTCTTGGAGCATGATAGAAGCCACTTGGACTCGATGGAGATCAACAAGATTCATGCGAGAAAAGATGCGGTCGCATGATCTAAGCCAAGCTTGGATTTCTGTAAAACTTTCGAATCCCTTGAATGGCCTTCCACCGAAATCGGTATAGTCCCTACATAAGCGTGCAAATCCAGATCTAGGATGAGTAGGCTCTGGGAGGGGTCCGACAGCTTGAGCATTCTTTACAAGATCTAAAAGCTGCTGGGAAGACATAAACACTCCATCCTGAGGAGGAGCACTGGATTGACCGGCGCTGGGATGGCCTGGTCTAACCATTTATCTTCTTTAAGAAAGAAAGAAAGAAGACGAAAAAGGTTATTCTCAAAATGATTATCGAACACTCAAGATTGATAAAACAAGGCATAACAAAAGAAAATAGGATAGAACGGGTCTTATGACTTCGATTGAATCCTTAGGCACGACTCGTAAGAAAGACTTAAGACGATGATCCTTGCTACAATATTATATATTGTTTCAAAGTTTGGCTTTAATACCAAGCTGTGACGCCCCACCTCTATACTCACACTAGCCAAGGACACTATGAGGTAATGCTATCGACTAGCGTGAAGAATAAGGATGTTGAGGAGCGACCATCTATATAATTGCTTTGGGCGAGTACCGATATGTCAAATAATATTACATGCATTTTGTTTCAAGAGGAAATCTGACACATCAATTACAAACTCAAAGCTACTACACAGTGGCTATGCGATCTTCGAAAACAAATATAAAATAAGCATAACACAAATCAGTCATAGATATTCATATCACTAAGGCGGAAACAGATATGAATATAACATATAAAGGTTTACAACAATGTATTTCCTCTTAGTACAAGATCCACTACATCACAAAAGAATAGGTACAAGTGCTAGACAAAAGGACATGCATACATCAAGGTGTCTCTATCTCGAATGTATAAAAGCAAAACTACTAATCTAACGTAGTTAGCCAAAAGTCAAATGAAGGACCATGATAAGAAGTCAAGCAGAAGCACCTGAAATACCTCGGTCTAACCCGAGTATTATTTAAGAAGAATGTAATAAACGGATCGGTCTAGCTATAAATACCAGATAAAATGAGATAGAAAAAGAGATATAACAAAAAGTATGATAACAATAATGCCACTCTGTGACAAGTATATGTCTAAAAATTAACAGAAATCATACAATATCTCAAGAATCTCATACACTAAAAAGAATGTCATATTCTTTATTTATTCACCAAACCACAAATATTGATAAAGCTTATCAATGTAAATCACTAAAATGGGTGAAACACGAATAGAAACCATCAACTAGAAATCCAGAAATTACAAAAGGGGGAGGCCTATCACAAACGAGAGCATGAAAACTCACCAACACGTGTATCACAAATGGAACGCTATTTCACAAACAGAACATTGACACCCCTAAAAAGATACACCTCATGCACAGTCAATCATCGACGCACCTAAATAGATACGCCCAATCCATAAACAAACATCGACGCAACTAGAATGATACACCCCACGCATAAACAAACATCGACGCACCTAGAAAGATACGCCCCATGCACCGTCGAACATCGACGCACCTAGAAAGATACGCCCCATGCTCTGACTTATCGTCCCAATTGCTCAACGAACGGTCCAAGGACCATGGTTCGCTAGCCTATAAAAATGAGTCGAAACTCCAAAGAATCCATAGGTCGTTGTCTTATAAAAGAAATGAGACGAAGCTCAGTAAAATGAGGTAAAGTCTTCCACGTGGACAAAGAGACATATCACACCGCTTGTCTAAACCATAAAACGATCACATTGATCAGTAAGAAGTGTGAAATTACACTAAGCTAGTAAATAAATGAGTTTAGCTTCATGTCCCATAACCACTTGCTTAACTTAAATATTTACGAACAAATTGTAGATTTCCGCTTGAAAATTGTCACAAGGATTCAATCGAACAAGTCTAAGAATTAACCGACAAAGTAAATGCAAGCGTTTCATACCACTTGTTTTGCTAAGTCATTTAATTGGATTTCTCGAACAAATGAGGTAAAGGTTTGTATATACTAATAGATTGGAAAATAGTTTTAAAAGCGAGTTTGATATTGAAAGTAAATGTTGAAATCGTTTTGATGAAAGAGTTTGAATATTTGCTACAGGTATTGAACCTTCGCATTTTAAAGTGACAAACCAAAGAAATGATTGTAGAAACAATCAATCACCAAAAATTCACATACGAAGACGTGAAATAAATCCAAGAAATTAATACCAAATCCATCAAAGTGGATATTTCTAAAATTACATAAAAAAAGCCATCAAAGTCGACAAAAGTGATAACTACTAATCGGATCAACCAAAATCAATGAACATGGGAAATTTACCCAAAAACTAGGCAAACATGAAAAACTTCATAGTTCCAGACGTCTGAGGAGTTAATCCAGACGCCTAGATTTGGTTTCTGGAATATTCCAGAAAACCACCCAGACGTCTGAAATTTCAAATCAGACGTCTGAAAACCTTTTCAGACGTTTGAACCAATAATTCAGACATCTAAAATTATCCATTAACATTTTTATTTTTCTACCGTATATTTTTTTTCTCTAGAATGCAAAACCAGACGTTTGAACCTTAATTTTAGACGTCTAGATACCTGGACTGGGCAATAATTTTGCATAGGCCATGATGGCCAAAACATTTTGGGAGCGATCGAGCGAGCAACGATGAATAGGGATTTACGCCAAGTGACAACCCAGCCTTATAGGCTCTTCGATACACCACAAACAACATATCCAAACACCTATAGAAGGATTTTCATAAAATTGGACTTCAAAACCAAAAATTATAAAAATCACCAAATCAATTCAAATTAAAAGCAAATGAACATGGATAGATGTTAGGAATTCATACCTAATAACAAAGAAAGTTATAGACGTAGATGTGAGTTAAAAAACTCACCTTTAAACCTAAATATAGAAACGAGAAGCTCTAAATCAAGGAAAGGTTGATTTCTCTTCAACAACACCCTTAGAATCTTCAACCTATTATCAAAGGTGAAGTTTTTCCTAAGTTAGGGTTTAGAAATTTCTAAGAAATGAAGAGAGATTGAAATGGAGAAGATGAAGAGGAAGCTTACATAAGCTTCTCCTTGATTTCTAGAGCTTGAATTGGAATTTCCTAAGAATCTATGTAACAACCCGCATATTTATCGATTTTTATATTTAAATATTTTATTTAAATATTTTATCAATACTCGGAATTTAGTCCGAAAAGCTAATTTTTGCATACGGTCGAATTAGGACTTGGGACCACTTCCATTGAGTTTAAAATGCCGTTTGCGACCTTTTTGAGTATAAGCTTCGATATGTTTGGAGTTAGTCAAATTTTGCTACTTTTTCACTTTGGGTTTGGGTTTGGTTCAGCCCTATGTCTAACTTATACTCAAATCTGAACCACTTCCCCCCATTTACTCTCACTTCTCCTCTTTTCAGTTCTAAAGCATCAATGGTGGGAGAGATGGGAAATTAAAAATCAAAGCCCTAGTTTTGCTTTTGCAAATCAAACCCTAGCTCCAAAGCTAATTGAAGAACCCATTGGTAAGCCTTCTCTTCTTCTTCTCCAACTCATTTTCTTCTCAATTTCAGAAATTCCTAAACCTAATTTTGGGAATGTTCTTCTTTTAAGCTTAGAATCAAGCTTCTTGAGTTGGATTTGAAGAGTGGTTGATTCTTCTTTGCTTCCAAGCTTCTTCTTCAATCGTTTGGGTTCAAAGGTGAGATTTTTATCTCACATCTTTTTCTATAATTATGTTCGATTGTTAGGTATGAATTCCTAACACTTATTCTTGTGCAATTGATTTTGGTTTGGATTGATTTCGTGTATATTCCAATTTTTGGTGTTTTGAAATCAAAATCTATGAAAATCCTATTATGGATATTTGGACATTGATATTTGAGGTGTATCGAAGAGCCGTTAAGGCTGGGTTGTCGTGTGGCATAAATCCTTAGTCATCATTTGCTCGTTCGATCGTTTTCGATATTCGTTTGGCCATTTTCGGTCGAGGTTCAGGAAATCCTCAAAATTCCAGTTTCAGACGTCTGAATCTGGGATTTCAGACGTCTGAATTGGCTCATTTTCAAACAGAAAGAAATTAGGCTAATAACGCCTATTTCAGACATCTGAAAATTTTGGTTCAGACGTCTGAATCACGTTCTGGAAATTTTTATTTTTCCAGATTCAGAGGTCTGAACGACTTGTTTCAGACGTCTGAAACTGTAGTTTTTTGCCTGCTTGCCTTTTTGTTTAAGAATTCCAATTTAAATCGATTCGTGATGATCCTATTTATTGTTATCATTTATTATGACTTTGATGACTCCTTTTTTGGATTTTTGAATATCCATTTCGATGGATTCTTTATCGGTTTCTTTGGATTTTATTCACGTCTTCGAATGTGAATTTTAGTGATTGATTGTTCCTACAATCTTCTTTGTGATTTGTCACTTTAAAAATATAAAGGTTTCAATACTAGTAGTAAATATCAAAACTCTTTCATCAAATGATTTCAACACTATTTTATTACAAAGCTTGTTTTCTCAAACCGATTTCCAATCTACTAGTATATAAAAACCTTTACCTCACTCGTATGAGAAATCTAATTAAACGGCTTAGTAAAACAAGTGGTATGAAACGCTTGCGTTTGCTTCGTCGGTTAATTCTTGGACTTGTTCGATTGAATCTCTTGTGACAATTTTCTAGTGGAGATCTACAATTTGTTCGTAAATATTTAAGTTAAGCAAGTGGTTATGGGACATGAAGCTAAACTCATATATTTACTAGCTTAGTGTAATTGACACTTCTCGTTGATCATGACGATCATCTTTGTGATTTAGACTAGCAATGTGCGATGTCTCTTTGTTTGCGAGGGAGACTAAACCCCGTTTTGTGGAGTTTCGACTCAAATTGGTGGGGTAGCAACCCATGGTCTTCGGGCCGTTTGTGGAGCTTCGGCTCAATTTGTGATGGTTAGCAACCATGGAATTAGCGTTCCGTTTGTGATACACGTGTTGGTGAGCTTTGTGCTCCCATTTGTGATAGGACGTCCCCCTTTTTGTGATCTCTGGATTTCTTGAGATGATTTGTAGAATTTGTGTTTCACCAAATTTCGTGATTTTCATTGATAAGTTTTATCAATATTTGTGCATTGGTGAATTTGTGTGTCATTGATTTTTGTGATTGACATTGATATAATCATCAATATTTATGGTTTGGTGAACGAAATAAGGAGTATGACATTTCTTTGATCTTTGAGTAGATTTTTGTGATATTGATTAATCTCTTGTTGATTTTCAATTACCTACTTATCACAGCTTGGCATTGTGATTATTATGTGTTTAGTCATTCCTCTTATTCTATATCGTTTCATCTGATATTTATAGCTAGACTGATCCGTTTATTATTTTCTTATTAAATAATACTCGGGTCAGACCGAGATGTTACACGTGCTTCAGCTTGACTTCTCACTTGGGATTGACTTCTCTGACTTTTGGCTAACTACTTAGATTAGTAGTTTATTTTGTTGTATAAACTTGAGATACGGACTCATAGTTGTATTCTTTTGTATAGCACTTGTTGCTATTCTTTTGCATTATTGTGGATGTAACAACCCTGTATTTTGTAATTATTTTATTGTATATTTTAATTATTTTTAATGTAATATTTTGATTTAAAAACTTATTTTTTTCTTATTGAAATGATTAAATTTATTATTTAAATATAATCTTGATCTTTATATGAGTTATAATTCCAAACTTGTGTAAGTTGAATATTTACCTGAAATGCTGATTTTGGTCAAAATAGTCAAATTGTGACTTTCAACTTAAAATTTTAAAGTTTAAAAATTTAATTTTTTCTTTTATTATGAGAGTACATAAAATTCTAAGAACACCACTTTTCATTTCGTTGAATTTGGATGTAAATTGTGAAAGTTATACCCTTTTACAATATTGTGCGTATATAGGGTTATTTAACAATGACTATTTTAAATTGTGTAAATTACTTCTTCTTGGTTATATTTTATTTTAATATGTGATAATATGTTATATTATGTATATTTTGACTTTTATGTATTTTTAAAATGATAATATAATTTTTCTAAAGTTTATTTGAATTTATTTCAATTTATAAAGCCTAGTTTGGTATTTACTACATTTTTCTTTATTTAAAATTCTATTTAATAAAAAATTAAATTATTATTTTACCTTGAAAATGTTTTAAAATCATATTTAATTCAAATTTTGTGTTATAATATTTTTTTTGTGAAGTAATAAATTTTCCAAAGTCATTGGAGATTTTCTTGTAATTATTTATTTTATTTTATTATTACTTAGTTTCGTTTTAAATAACATTTCTGATTTTATTTTATTTTTATAAAATTAAAAAGAAAAGGAAATGCAAAAGGTTTAGAAAGTTAAGAGATCTTAAAAGCCTGAAACGTAAAGACATTTTATCCGTTTCTTTTTGCAATTGATACATCAATTTATCTTAGCCATTCCTTTCCTCATCCTTTGCAGCCGACTCCCTCATATTATTCATGAATTTTCAAGCTTCAAACCCCTAAAAGTCATGGCCTCCATCTTGAGAAAAAATCTGGTAATGGCTACATCCTTTTTCTACCTTTTTCTTCTCATTTTCTATGTATTTTGTCTAGTTTTCTATGCTTTCTAGATTGGCCTCTACCATCCGCCATCACCATCATACTCTCCACCATCCCCTACCACTCTTCCTTGGCATCATCTCCAGCCATCATTTCAGATCCATCCATGGCCACACCTCCCTTGGTGACAAAACTCTACAAAATTCAAATAATGTCCAAAACAATGCACTAGCCACCACTATTACTTCACCCCTTTCGTCCACCACCTTGGCCACCACCATAGGCCGCTACCACCACCTTTTCCAGACCTCCCCACACCCCTCCAACTACTATCCAAACCTGTACAAGTATGGCCAAGCCCCTCTTGACCCAAGGCCGAGCCTTGTTGTGCTCAAAAACTTCATATATGTTGCCTTGACCAATTGTATGCTTCATGTTATAACCCTACCACTCCATACTCCTTCTAGCCGTGAGTTATGGTGCGAAACCTGAGCTATATTGTAAAGACCCGTAAATCCGTACTCCTTGAATAGACACAAATCTCCATTCATTAATTCAAGATGAACGAAAATACGAACCCTTAGGGGTTTAAGAAAAAGAAAGAAAAGAAAAAGGCAGAAGAAGAGATAAGAAGGTAGAAAAATAGAGAGAAAAGAAAAATGGAAGATAGAACAGAAAGAAAACAGAACATTTTAAAATAGAAGAAAAAGAGAATAGAACGGAACAGAAAACAACAGAACAACATCAGAATCTCACAATTCACAGCGAAACAACATATAATAATAAATGAATAATCTTTAAACAAAGAACTGTATCAGTTATTACATTTCATCATATTACATTACATCATATCATCAGAGTGTACAACAACAACATATAGTGCAGCGGAAAAAGAAGTACTATATAAACTAGTGAATACGCCATGCCATCCATCTTGCCTCCAGCAACTCCAGAATATCCTGATAAACCTAACTCTTAACTGCCCGTGTGGAAATTGGTGGGCACCCAGAGTTTAGGAAGGAAAACAATAAACTCCAAGTCAGTCATGTGACTGGTGTGAGAACTCAAAACAGTTTATTTATCTTTGAAAACAAAATATAGGAATATTTTTAAATTCAATTCGCAATGCTTTTAAAAATGAGACTACCATAAGGCCTCCCGCACACACACACAATGCAAACGCAGAATCGGAGGAGATTTCTCCTTATGATAGCCAAAGATGCTTGATATGCATTTAAAAAGAATATTTGATATTATTACTAGTGCATAGTGTAGGAAAAAATTTATTTCGAAAGTAGAATATAAATCTTAGCCAGCATAGACATTTCGAACTATGCCTACTATAGCTACCATCCAAACAGTGTTGCGACACCATAAGTGAATGATAGGTTCTACAACTAATACCGTACAAGTCTCGTATTGTTTCTTTGGATTTCCAACGAATGATCAGGCCAAGGAACTTCCCATTGCCACATGAGAATGCCTCTGGATGGACATCCCGGAGAACCAAACCGGATCTCTACCAACACAAGGCCGGGTTACCCCTAACTGAGTAACAACTGACCGAATATGCCATCCCCCGGTCCTTTGGGACCTTTCACCGAGCGCTCGTAATCAATTCACACAATCATAACAAAGTGTTTTCAACATGAGTAAGCATCTGGGCTCCATACCATGACACTACCCTTTTCCAGAAGGAAATGCACACATCCTAAAGGGCGCTACCCCTCATAACCTTGCTGCTTCTTTCCTGTTTTGACCATTCACGGGGTGTGAGGCTCGACGAAGTCACGTCCACAAAAACATACTTTATACAAAAGCCATGCTTTGGGTCAACAAATGATCATAGAAATGATCACCAGGATAGACGATCAAATAAACGATCCTATCACAATTATCAACACAATGATCATTTACAGCAACACTCTGCATGTCACATTACCAAATTGGGAATATATCGCTGATAACATTCAACCACATAACCTCTGAGCTCGTACGTCTCAGAGAAGGGTGTTAAGCTAAAAGAATAAATTTTCCGCCACCAACAGAAATATATTTGAAAGAAATTGGCTTTATATCTCAATTTGTAATGTCAGACATACAATCCATACAAGTCTGTTCCGGGCTTGAACAAAACCGAAGGCACTTACAAAGAAGTCCTTGCAATCCGGATATTCACAATCCTGATCGGATTTCCCATCACTTAGGAAGACTCTATACCGGAGCAACTCGGTGCAGAGTCAATCGACAGGTCATCCTATCGCTCTCGCAAATACCCGGTCTTCAACACCGATCTTCAAATGCAATCATAACGACGTATCACATATTCGGGATGGGTTATACGACCCCATGGTCCTTTCCCGGTTAACCCGAATAGTTTAGCGCTTATTCAAAAATAAGTGTGGCATTCAAATTCAAACAAATCACATCAATTACCCATTCAAAGGGAAATATTGGTAGTCGGTTATTGAACTATCAATTGATATGCACAACATCACCAGTTTCCAAATAATTTTCCAAATTATTTATTTTCCAAAATATCTTTACCAGATATATTATTTCATACTTCAAAAATAAATCAATATTTATTTTTAAACCAATTCCACTTTCTTTTATAAATTCCTTAGTGAATTTATAATCCAAAATATCTATGAATATTCGATTTCAATTATTCATTTCAATATTTCTTTTCAATTTATCTTCAAAAAGATAAATTCTCAAAATATTCACTTTATATTGGAAAACATTTCCATACTTATTTATTCATAAGTAATTCACAAATTTTATTTATTTTCAACACTTGGAAAATATTCAATATACTTCAATTAAAAATAAGTATATATTTCATTCTTTAAGGAAATCATTCTCTTAAACATATTTATTTGGGCCAAAACGAATGTTACGTAAAACATCGTTACGACAACCCAAAATCACTAGTATAGGGATTCGAAATTAAAATAGATATATAAATCCCAATACTATACAAAACATTTCCTTTCGGAAATCATTTACTATAACAACAGTGTTATAGTCCACTATTTCCTTTTATTTCTCGAAAACGTCTATTTCAACAATAGATGTTGAAATCTATGGTTTCGAATCTCAACACATTTTAAAACATCGTTAGATCGTTTTAATTCAATTTAAACATCTCATTCAAAACAATTTCTTTAACATATTATTCACTATTCAAAAACGTGAATATTCTTTGTTAACAACTTTCATCCTTTTATTCATTTCATTTTAAAGGATTATTCACAGTTCAAAAATGTGAATATAACTCCATTAATAGGTTTCAACAATTAACTTATCAAAATAAGTCATTTGCGAATTTATAAAACAACGTTTATGAATTCCATTTCTATTTATTTATTTATAAAAACTTCCTTTTATAAATTCTTTTATTAACCTATTCGATTTATAACTCAATTATAAACTAAAGGTTCATATTATAAGTTAAATACTTAAAATTTATTCGTTCACAAAAATCGTTCCTTTGAACTTCATAATTATAAATCTTATAACTTATAAGATTCAATTATTTATCCAAAACCATTCTTTTAATGACTTTATAAATTTTATAAACCTACTGTTTATAAAATTCTATTTATAACTTCACCGTTTATAATTCTATAAATTTCATTCAATTATGAAATTCATTTTCACTTCATTCAAACACTTATAAAAACTCGTTTTATAATTCCAACGTTTTAATTTATAAATATCCATTTATAAATCTCTTATATAAATCAATTTATATTATTATTTCAAAACGTCTTTAATCTCCTTTATGATTTTACCATTTTGATTTATAAAATAATTAAATTTTATAAATCCTATATTTAGACTTTTCACAATATATTCTAGAGTCCCGATTAAACTATTTTATAAAATCATTAGCATCATATTCTCCAAAATCAGTTTTCAACTATATTTCTCAAAAATCATAATTTTATAACTTTGAAAATTATAACGTTTATTTATTTAAAATGGATCAATTCCAAAATTATTTTATAAAACGTATACTTCTCAAAAATCACTTTAAAAATCATTTTAAAGTTTCAAAATTTGGTCCAATGATGCTACACACCAAATAGTCAATCACGACTACAACGATATCATATATCGATATGATAATCCATCAAATATCAAAATATCTGAAATCAAATAAATACTGTTGAGGAATCCAGTTGTATCCCTCCAACCTGTTTTCCTGCATCCACAAACATTAGCACAATACCAATTTCGCTCCAGTACGAAATTATCGCGGTATATGGGATTTAAAATATTATCCGCTTAATAGACGGCGTAATAGGGTCTCATCCGCTAAACAAATGCGGGAAATCAATAACTCCAATATATACATATGCCAATATATATATATTGCTATTATATATAATACCAATTTCACTGTTTATGAAATATTCGCGGTATATGTTTTTAATAAATAACATCCGCTTACTAACGGCGTATAATGTCTATTTTAACAATCAATAGATATCAATCATCATTCAAACATTCATTCAAATATTTTAAATCTAACTATTTAAAATAAAATCGAAACTGATTCGATTGAGTGAGAAGTTCTCACCTTGATTTTAATTTCCGTTTTAGCGATTTATTTCGAATAAAATTAAACGCGCGTTTAATTTTACCCAAAATTCTCACTAACTCCAAACGACTCCAATCCAATTTCATCGCGTAGTGCTCGTCGATACGATTCCAACGCAACTGGTTTCGCGCGTTTTCGACCTCGTATGAAAAAGTTATGAATTTTTAAAGTTTGCACGAATTTATACTTAATATTTACAACATTAATTACACAAACCGTTGGATCTGCATCTAAGGCTTCACGTTCATCTTCCCAACCCCCTTACTATCTCACGCGCACGCACATATTACAGTAGCCGAACCCATTTGATTATTTTAGGGTTAGATAATTCGATTTCCACGAGCAACACGAACACGATCCAGGAGCTCCATGTCGTGCGCCTCGCCCATAGCCACCTTCGGCCGCCACAGCTTGGAGCTCGGCCCCCTAGCTTGCTCGAAAAACGTGTATGAACGCGTGACACTCTCGGCTGCATTTCTCATGATCCATTGACCCTATCACGATCTTAACCGTTGAATAGGTCGATCACTCGATGCTCTACAATATTGTAGTTGGAGATTTCTTGAATGGTTGAGTGGATGAAGAGATAAGAGGAGGAGAAGAAGAGAACATTTCGGCCATTCATGGGGGAGGGTGGCAGCTGTGCATTGAATTAGGGTTTAGGTTTTTAATTTTTTATTTTTTTTGTGAATTTAGGTCTCTTTATAGAGAAATTTTCGAACACTATTCATCCGGAAATTCCGAACTCCGATTTACGTGCCGCAACCAGCGTTTCTAGGGTTTACCCCGCGTTCCAGACACAATGGAACAGGTTTCGGAAGCTAATTCGAACATCTGTGCGAGTTATGGCTATAAACGCTCAATTTAAATTAAACCGATTTAAATCGATTTCTAGGCGTTTTAATTTGTACCGGACAAACGGTAAATCCAATTGACACGAAATTTGAAACCTTACAATAATATCACATTACGGATCCGATGAAACTGGTTTCGTCGAAATCCGAGACTTTTTGAAAAATGGCTATTTTAACTCGCCAAATTAATATTAAAAATAAATCGATGCGTTTCGAGCTGCCACGATCAAACGATAACTCCGATTGACACGAAAATTGAAATCCGGCAATAACTAACTATTACGGATCCAATGGAACTGGTTTCGTTCAATTCTGAGACTGTTCAAAAATTGACTATTTTCACTAGTCGATTTAATATTAAAATATTCAATTTTCACAAATTAACTTTTAATTCGATTCTAAAAGTTCTAAAATATTGTTCTAACTCCCATATGATAAAATAAAATTTTACAAATCATTTTCAATCATATTTAACCCAAGATTCAATTATTTCCATAATTTAACATATTAAATTATCGATTTAATTATTCAATTAAATCCAATAATTCAAATTAAATTTTATTCGACTTATAAATTCACTTATAAATATTTAAAATTAATTAAATATTCAAATTTTAATTATCAAAAATTCTGGGTCGTTACAATCTTCCCCCCTCAAAAGAATTTCGTCCTCGAAATTAACAAGTAAGAAAGTTACAAAATTTATTAACTTTCCAAAATCCATAGTTAAACTTCTTATAATAACTTTACTAAGTTTTCAAATCATACTTAGTTATCTTTTCAAAAACAATTACTATTGTTTAACTTTCAACTCAAAAATCAAAGTTAAAGTTTTCAAAATTTTCCAACTTTCTCAAAAATTTTCTAACGCCTTAAATTTTCGGAAAAATTCGCCATAGTCTCCTTTGCCCGGCTCGATCCGAAAAAAAATGACAGTATATATATCACAAATATACATCTCATCAAGTAATGAGGCATCCCGCAGGGAAAAAAAATGTAAAAGTACGGTATGTAATCCGAGATATGTACCTTATATTTCATTAGCGAGCATATACGACTAATATAGCGCGAAAGCGAGCTCCAAATGCGAAGCAAACGCGATCCGCACCTACTAAACACTCAACAAACAACATGAGAACATGTATATATGAAAATAGTATCAATATACAACATATAGCAACATAATTACTATATATGCCAACATAGCAAATGCATTCAATAGCAATATATATTCAACCATCAACCAACTAACATTCATAACCAAAATATATTCATTCATATTCTCATTAATATTCAATGAAATAGGTTTTCCATTTAATCACATTTGATTCATTAACAGTGGATGTTTACTAACATTCATTTTCAATTAGTTTATATTCACTAATTCATATTCAAGTTGGTTCACTTCCAAATCAAATTCAATTCTATTTAAGATTCATTTAACTTTCAATTGAATTCCAATTACTTTAGCTTTCAATTTCATTAATTCGATTTCATTAACACTTAATGAATTATATACAATCAACTAACAATCATATATCAACCAATGTATATTTATTACAACCAAATTACTTTGCTTTCAATTGGTTTAACACTTTCACTTTCAATTGGTTAAATTAAATTGATCTTCATTCAATTATTCAACTTTCAATAACATTAGATTTTAATGAATTAACACTTATATTCATATTTCATATCAATTTGATTTAATTGATTAACATTCCATTCACTCATTCAATTCTAAAGTAAATTTCCATTTAACTTTAAATTTATTTTTATTTACAACTCATATTCATAAATATATTCATATAGTTTCACTTCTTATATGTATAAGTTTATTTCACAATTGTAAATCACTTTAATTATAATTCAATTTTATAATTCTTTTGCTTATACAATTATTCAAACAACTTAACAATCAACTTATATACACTTTAATAATTCTGAAAAAGTATTTCTTTTATATATAAAAATATACTCAAGGTAAAATTATTTCATTTACCCAATTTAAAAACAATATTGTGCCGAATTGTTCTATTCAAGTGTTTAGAAACCCCTTCGGCATAGTCTTGCGGACCACGCTGACGAAAGTTCATATACCACTCAATAAACCAATCATCACAATATAAAACAATTTTTTATATTCGCTAACAAATACGCTCTCATAGCTATTATTACACTCAACTCATTCTAGAGTACTGCTGACTCTATCTCTAATGAGAAATACCCAACAGAACCATGGTTGTCGCTTAACCATAAGATCTGATACCAACTGTCAAACTGTCAAGACCCGATTCTTCGTCTTTCTTTTATTCAACATCGATACTCACTTTATCGACTGCCGAGAAATCGAACGACGGAAAACCAAACACTGAGGGTTTTAAGAAAAATTTAGGAAAAGAAAAAGGCAGAAGAAGAGAGGAAAGAAAATAGAAGATAGAACAGAAAGAAAACAGAACATTTTAAAATAGAAGAAAAAGAGAATAGAACGGAACAGAAAACAACAGAACAACATCAGAATCTCACAATTCGCAGCGGAACAACATATAATAATAAATGAATAATCTTTAAACAAAGAACTGTATCAGTTATTACATTTCATCACATTACATTACATCATATCATCAGAGTGTACAACAACAACATACAGTGCAGCGGAAAAAGAAATACTATATAAACTAGTGAATACGCCATGCCATCCATCTTGCCTCCAGCAACTCCAGAATATCCTGATAAACCTAACTCTTAACTGCCCGTGTGGAAATTGGTGGGCACCCAGAGTTTAGGAAGGAAAACAATAAACTCCAAGTCAGTCATGTGACTGGTGTGAGAACTCAAAACAGTTTATTTATCTTTGAAAACAAAATATAGGAATATTTTTAAATTCAATTCGCAATGCTTTTAAAAATGAGACTACCATAAGGCCTCCCGCACACACACACAATGCAAACGCAGAATCGGAGGAGATTTCTCCTTATGATAGCCAAAGATGCTTGATACGCATTTAAAAAGAACATTTGATATTATTACTAGTGCATAGTGTAGGAAAAATTTATTTCGAAAGTAGAATATAAATCTTAGCCAGCATAGACATTTCGAACTATGCCTACTATAGCTACCATCCAAACAGTGTTGCGACACCATAAGTGAATGATAGGTTCTACAACTAATACCGTACAAGTCTCGTATTGTTTCTTTGGATTTCCAATGAATGATCAGGCCAAGGAACTTCCCATTGCCACATGAGAATGCCTCTGGATGGACATCCCCGAGAACCAAACCGGATCTCTACCAACACAAGGCCGGGTTACCCCTAACTGAGTAACAACTGACCGAATATGTCATCCCCCGGTCCTTTGGGACCTTTCACCGAGCGCTCGTAATCAATTCACACAATCATAACAAAGTGTTTTCAACATGAGTAAGCATCTGGGCTCCATACCATGACACTACCCTTTTCCAGAAGGAAATGCACACATCCTAAAGGGCGCTACCCCTCATAACCTTGCTTCTTCTTTCCTGTTTTGACCATTCACAGGGTGTGAGGCTCGACGAAGTCACGTCCACAAAAACATACTTTATACAAAAGCCATGCTTTGGGTCAACAAATGATCATAGAAATGATCACCAGGATAGACGATCAAATAAACGATCCTATCACAATTATCAACACAATGATCATTTACAGCAACACTCAGCATGTCACATTACCAAATTGGGAATATATCGCTGATAACATTCAACTACATAACCTCTGAGCTCGTACGTCTCAGAGAAGGGTGTTAAGATAAAAGAATAAATTCTCCGCCACCAACAGAAATATATTTGAAAGAAATCGGCTTTATATCTCAATTTGTGATGTCAGACATACAATCCATACAAGTCTGTTCCGGGCTCGAACAAAACCGAAGGCACTTACAAAGAAGTCCTTGCAATCCGGATATTCACAATCCTGATCGGATTTCCCATCACTTAGGGATAACTCTATACCGGAGCAACTCGGTGCAGAGTCAATCGACAGGTCATCCTATCGCTCTCGCAAATACCGGGTCTTCAACACCGATCTTCAAATGCAATCATAACGACGTATCACATATTCGGGATGGGTTATACGACCCCATGGTCCTTTCCCGGTTAACCCGAATAGTGAGCGCTTATTCAAAAATAAATGTGGCATTCAAATTCAAACAAATCACATCAATTACCCATTCAAAGGGAAAAATTGGTAGTCGGTTATTGAACTATCAATTGATATGCACAACATCACCAGTTTCCAAATAATTTTCCAAATTATTTATTTTCCAAAATATCTTTACCAGATATATTATTTCATACTTCAAAAATAAATCAATATTTATTTTTAAACCAATTCCACTTTCTTTTATAAATTCCTTAGTGAATTTATAATCCAAAATATCTATGAATATTCGATTTCAATTATTCATTTCAATATTTCTTTTCAATTTATCTTCAAAAAGATAAATTCTCAAAATATTCACTTTATATTGGAAAACATTTCCATACTTATTTATTCATAAGTAATTCACAAATTTTATTTATTTGCAACACTTGGAAAATATTCAATATACTTCAATTAAAAATAAGTATATATTTCATTCTTCAAGGAAATCATTCTCTTAAACATATTTATTTGGGCCAAAACGAATGTTACGTAAAACATCGTTACGACAACCCAAAATCACTAGTATAGGGATTCGAAATTAAAATAGATATATAAATCCCAATACTATACAAAACATTTCCTTTCGGAAATCATTTACTATAACAACAGTGTTATAGTCCACTATTTCCTTTTATTTCTCGAAAACGTCTATTTCAACAATAGATGTTGAAATCTATGGTTTCGAATCTCAACACATTTTAAAACATCGTTAGATCGTTTTAATTCAATTTAAACATCTCATTCAAAACAATTTCTTTAACATATTATTCACTATTCAAAAACGTGAATATTCTTTGTTAACAACTTTCATCCTTTTATTCATTTCATTTTAAAGGATTATTCACAGTTCAAAAATGTGAATATAACTCCATTAATAGGTTTCAACAATTAACTTATCAAAATAAGTCATTTGCGAATTTATAAAACAACGTTTATGAATTCCATTTCTATTTATTTATTTATAAAAACTTCCTTTTATAAATTCTTTTATTAACCTATTCGATTTATAACTCAATTATAAACTAAAGGTTCATATTATAAGTTAAATACTTAAAATTTATTCGTTCACAAAAATCGTTCCTTTGAACTTCATAATTATAAATCTTATAACTTATAAGATTCAATTATTTATCCAAAACCATTCTTTTAATGACTTTATAAATTTTATAAACCTACTGTTTATAAAATTCTATTTATAACTTCACCGTTTATAATTCTATAAATTTCATTCAATTATGAAATTCATTTTCACTTCATTCAAACACTTATAAAAACTCGTTTTATAATTCCAACGTTTTAATTTATAAATATCCATTTATAAATCTCTTATATAAATCAATTTATATTATTATTTCAAAACGTCTTTAATCTCCTTTATGATTTTACCATTTTGATTTATAAAATAATTAAATTTTATAAATCCTATATTTAGACTTTTCACAATAAATTCTAGAGTCCCGATTAAACTATTTTATAAAATCATTAGCATCATATTCTCAAAAATCAGTTTTCAACTATATTTCTCAAAAATCATAATTTTATAACTTTGAAAATTATAACGTTTATTTATTTAAAATGGATCAATTCCAAAATTATTTTATAAAACGTATACTTCTCAAAAATCACTTTAAAAATCATTTTAAAGTTTCAAAATTTGGTCCAATGATGCTACACACCAAATAGTCAATCACGACTACAATGATATCATATATCGATATGATAATCCATCAAATATCAAAATATCTGAAATCAAATAAATACTGTTGAGGAATCCAGTTAGATCCCACCAACCTGTTTTCCTGCATCCACAAACATTAGCACAATACCAATTTCGATCCAGTACGAAATTATCGCGGTATATAGGATTTAAAATATTATCCGCTTAATAGACGGCGCAATAGGGTCTCATCCGCTAAACAAATGCGGGAAATCAATAACTCCAATATATACATATGCCAATATATATATATTGCTATTATATATAATACCAATTTCACTGTTTATGAAATATTCGCGGTATATGTTTTTAATAAATAACATCCGCTTACTAACGGCGTATAATGTCTATTTTAACAATCAATAGATATCAATCATCATTCAAACAGGCATTCAAATATTTTAAATCTAACTATTTAAAATAAAATCGAAACTGATTCGATTGAGTGAGAAGTTCTCACCTTGGTTTTAATTTCCGTTTTAGCGATTTATTTCGAATAAAATTAAACGCGCGTTTAATTTTACCCAAAATTCTCACTAACTCCAAACGACTCCAATCCAATTTCATCGCGTAGTGCTCGTCGATACGATTCCAACGCAACTGGTTTCGCGCGTTTTCGACCTCGTATGAAAAAGTTATGAATTTTTAAAGTTTGCACGAATTTATACTTAATATTTACAACATTAATTATAAAATTTATAACCCACAGCTAACACAAGCCGTTGGATCTGCATCTAAGGCTTCACGTTCATCTTCCCAACCCCCTCACTATCTCACGCGCACGCACATATTACAGTAGCCGAACCCATTTGATTATTTTAGGGTTAAATAATTCGATTTCCACGAGCAACACGAACACGATCCAGGAGCTCCATGTCGTGCGCCTCGCCCATAGCCACCTTCGGCCGCCACAGCTTGGAGCTCGGCCCCCTAGCTTGCTCGAAAAACGTGTATGAACGCGTGACACTCTCGGCTGCATTTCTCATGATCCATTGACCCTATCACGATCTTAACCGTTGAATAGGTCGATCACTCGATGCTCTACAATATTGTAGTTGGAGATTTCTTGAATGGTTGAGTGGATGAAGAGATAAGAGGAGGAGAAGAAGAGAACATTTCGGCCTTTCATGGGGGAGGGTGGCGGCTGTGCATTGAATTAGGGTTTAGGTTTTTAATTTTTTATTTTTTTTGTGAATTTAGGTCTATTTATAGAGAAATTTTCGAACACTATTCATCCGGAAATTCCGAACTCCGATTTACGCGCCGTAACCAGCGTTTCTAGGGTTTACCCCGCGTTCCGGACACAATGGAATAGGTTTCGGAAGCTAATTCGGACATCTGTGCGAGTTATGGCTATAAACGCTCAATTTAAATTAAACCGATTTAAATCGATTTCTAGGCGTTTTAATTTGTACCGGACAAATGGTAAATCCAATTGACACGAAATTTGAAACCTTACAATAATATCACATTACGGATCCAATGAAACTGGTTTCATCGAAATCCGAGACTTTTTGAAAAATGGCTATTTTAACTCGCCAAATTAATATTAAAAATAAATCGATGCGTTTCGAGCTGCCACGATCAAACGATAACTCCGATTGACACGAAAATTGAAATCCGGTAATAACTAACTATTACGGATCCAATGGAACTGGTTTCGTTCAATTCTGAGACTGTTCAAAAATTGACTATTTTCACTAGTCGATTTAATATTAAAATATTCAATTTTCACAAATTAACTTTTAATTCGATTCTAAAAGTTCTAAAATTTTGTTCTAACTCCCATATGATAAAATAAAATTTTACAAATCATTTTCAACCATATTTAACCCAAGATTCAATTATTTCCATAATTTAACATATTAAATTATCGATTTAATTATTCAATTAAATCCAATAATTCAAATTAAATTTTATTCGACTTATAAATTCACTTATAAATATTTAAAATTAATTAAATATTCAAATTTTAATTATCAAAAATTCTGGGTCGTTACATATATCATCATCATGGCTGAGCCCAAGAACCTCCTAGGCCAAGCATTTGAATGGTTAAAGCAAGGTCAAGTAATCTATTCCTTTGTTGCTTCGTATTTTCATTGTTTCAACATTGTTTTGCATTGAATATTTATGTGTGTATTGTCTTGTTTTGGTTATTGTTTACAAGACAAATATCAAGGCTCTCCATTCATTCAAATCAAAAGTCATGCTATATCGTGCTTGTCGTGCTTTTGGAATCGCACTTGTGTTAGTTGTTTTGGTCTTCAGCTTGAAAAAGTGAGTCTTTCTCACTCTGACATTTATACTTATGAAAAGTGAATTGATGACAAGTGTTTAGTAGTATAAAACATTTATTCAAGTTAATGATGATCATATGATATGCTATGCCATGTTATTACCATATTATTACCATGTTAAAACTGTTAATTTTCACCTGACATCTGACATCTGATGTATGACTGTATATTGTGATATTGACCTTGTTTATATTATTTCTGCATATGATCACACTACAAGTTCCCTGTTAGAAAAAAATGTTATGGGCTGAAATGATAGGCCTGAATGGTTTTAAATTTTTCATTTTGACTTGGGATTGCGGGTTTGAAATGATTAAACCCGGATTTTCTTTGTAAATTATGGGTTTAAATGATATATTACCCATATCACTTTACCTAGCGTAGAAAATTATATACAGGCCCGTAGTTAAAATATGTTTTTCTAAAATTTTAAATATTTTATAAATTTAATTATTATAATATTTTGATTTTAAATTTAATAAAAAAGGGATTTTTGTAAAATATTATTGATTTTCTGAATAATTGTAAGTGAAATGAATTAATGAAAAAGTTAGAAATTTTGAACGTAAGTTATTTTGGAAATTTTGATTTAATTATAATTGGAAACTTAAGTGAATATGAAATTATGATAAATTTATGATAATTTGAATTTAAATAAATTTAAAACGATTTTTATATCATATTAATGATTTTAATAAAGTTGAAATGTGATATGAATGAATATTGTAAGTTGAAATTTTGAAATATAACTAAAACTGAAAATTTATGAAATTGACGTAAAGGTGAACTTTTAGTTAAGTAAATAAAAATAAAACAAAGTTATATTTGAGAATTTGAACTTAAGTGTTAAGTTGAAATTTAATGTAATGGATTTTAAAATTGAACACTGCATTTTAATAAGTGAATTATTATTAAATCTTGATTTTTGAATGGAAATTTAACTTTACAAAATCATGAACTTGAGGAAAATTAAATGATGTTTATAAATGTGAAAATGTATGATTTTATAAGTTAAAAATGTTTTTAATAAAAATATAATTGGTTGAGAAATTTTATTGAATATTTGAAGTTAATTGACTGTATTTTTTGAAATGCTATTAATTACAATGTAAATGATATTACAGCATTTGTAAACGCTGTAGTTGATGATAATGAACTAAAAAGCTAAATTGAATTAAAAGCTATTATAGCAATCTTTGTAAGTGCTATAATTTTTGAATTTAACTAAGTTATTCGAAATTTAAGTAAACCTAGTATAACATTTTAAAATGCTGTCTTTTGTTAAATTGAACTGTTTTGAATGTAACTTTCCGTATAAGTTTTCTAAATAATGCGAAAAGTGAATTTTCGCGTTTTTGATAAATTAAGTGAATAAATAAACTCTGGAAGTTGAAATTTTTGGAAATTTAATAATTTAATTATTAAACATAATAACTTCATTGAAATGATAAAAAAGAATTTTTGGAATATAAACTGTTTTGAAATATGAATTGAAATGGTATTTTAGATTGAAAAAATGAAAAATGATTTGAAGCGAAGTTTTGAAAGATATGATATTTTTGATATTAAATGATTTGAAAAACGGAGTTTGAAAGATAGGACATTTTGATATTAACACGATTTAAAAAGAAGTTCTGAAAGATATGATATTTTGGAAATGAAGCTTTGAAAGGTTATGATATTTTGATATATTAAAATGATTTGAAAGGTAGTGTTGAAAGGGTATGAAAATTTAATATATTGAAATGGTTAGAAATGACTTGATATTTATTTTAATAAATATTTGAATTGAAAGATATGTTACGATGATATATTGAAATGGTTTGGAAATGATTTAATCTTTATTTTGATAAAGATTTGGGTTGAAATGATAGTTTATTTTGAAAAAAATATTGGTTTAAAGTTATAACTACGGGTTATAATAACGATTGGTTGTTAAAGAGACCAAGATCGGATATTGTCTTATAGCCGGTCAACACCGAAAACCACTTTAACAACTGTGTACGCGGTGGAGATTCCAGAATGAAGTAGGATGGTGGCGACGTTCTCAAGGTATATTACGTGGACCCAACTCCCGTGAGTTGGCATATATGACTTAAACAGGAGCTATACCGGGCTACACAAAGGGTCGCACCCTTTCATCGAGCATGCTCCATCGGAAACCATTCTATTAATTTTGTGATTCAATTCGGTGGCGCCACTTTGATTCGGGGTTATTGTTCGAGGTGGGCGGAAGCTGCTGGCTAGCCATCACCACCGGTCCGGGAGTGCAAACGGTGTATCCACCCTGGCATTTCCTTGCGTGCCGTGTCATATCCTTATATCGAGCCCACTACGATTTTGGTTTTAAAGATCCGACCGCGTTAAGGTTCACCATCCCCTTAACGCTATTTTCTATATGATTATACTTTACTGATTAGACACTACCGTATATAGCGTATATTACTACATAGTAAATAGTTTAACGGATCCTTAGAGAATGGGCGGTCCCAAGCATCCTTTAAGTTACTGATGCATTTTGTTACTGTTCACTTGAGTTGATTTACAGTTTATAAGTATTTATGTCCTGACTCGAGGGTTTTGTGTTTTGCTTTACGCTTGGGTCAGATTGATTGAGTTGGCATTCAAGATTCACCTTCGGCGTTGGAGCTTTCCTTAAAGATCCAGCCATCTATTTTGTTTTAGTATCCAGTGGTTCAGTGATGTATCCGATTTGTACCTGATGTATCCTGTTATTCTTCTGTTGTACTTTATTTAACTCTGATATATTTACATAGTAGCTTCATGAACTACTATCTCTTTTACTTCCGCTGCATTATTATTACTCTGTGTCTGTGACTTGTGATTTTTATTTACTGTATATTCTGAGATTTGCCAAATTTTTAGTTACAACGCGGTATTTTGAGCAATTCAATTCCGGCATGAGTGTCTACCTATACACTTATAATGGATGCGAATGGTTGAAAATACCGTGTCGTTACAGTTGGTATCAGAGCTTTGGTAGCTCTAGGCAAAACTCAGCATATGGAGTGAATGTATTTACAGAATCACTTTCATTCGAGTTTGAATCTCTCCCTTTTGACTCGATTCCTTTGAATTTTGGAACATTCCCTATGGTTCCAAAATCCATTCGTATCCCTCACTATTCATCTTCTTTTGACTCTGGAGCATTCCATAACTCCGCTTCGAATGATCTTTCTAGTGAGTTGGCGGTCACCCCAATTTCAAATTTAATTGAAAAAGGTGGAAAACTCCTTTGAAGTTAGCATCGATTCACCAGAGATTCTTATCTCTCCTTGGTTTAAATGCTAATATCTTTTGTTATTTCAAACTCTAACTCTTGAGATCGAATGTAGATTTACCACAGAAAAATCCACATTGATCTTATTCCTTAAGTCACGGTTGACCCGGTTAAGGTTGCCCGTGATTTATTTAAGCTTATCCACCTCCCTACTCTGTTATTTAATCATATTGTCTTTTGTTTCCAATTTATTCTTCTAAACATTTTGAATTGTACTTGTATATCTATGTTTTGATTTATATATTGTGTTGTTTGGGTTGTTGATGTTGATTTGGGTTTCCGATCGATTCGTCTAATCAACGTTATCAATAGGATTTCTAAAACAATTCGACAGAACAAACTGACACAATATTATTTTAAAATTTGTTTAATGAAATAAATTTTGATATATAAGTAAATTTATGGAACTTAATGAAATGATTTAAATTGATAATTTGAAATGATAATACTTGATTTATCATTTATTGTTCTACAAATAGATTTATAAATATATGTTTATAAATTTATTTGGGAACTGAAATGAATTTAAAACAAGAATTTGAGGATTTAAATTCCGATTATTTCGAACTTTGGTTTAAAGTTTTAAAAGGTTATATTATTTAAAGTATTTTGAATAGAATTTGTTTTCAAAGAATTTTAAAGGTTTAAAATTAGTGCTCTTCGCTTTGTCGCTGGAAAATAACTTCGGTGATGATCGCGACATCATCGATGTTCATTTTCGAGTTTCGAAGTTAGGAGACTGTTCTGTAGTCTTGCTACAGCTTTGTTTTGGGAAATTAAATTGATTTGAATTTCTACAATATGACTTGATTTATAATATATATATATATAGATAGATATATGATTGAAATTTGATTTGACATATTATATATGTATATATATTATTACTTATCTCTAAATGGTTTGAAGAAATCGAAAATTTAATTCTTAAATTTTATTTTAAAGAATAATTCCAAAAAAAAATTCAAATTTTTGGATGAATATCAAGCATGAAATGATTTAATTGGAAGGTTTATTTGTATAATACAATTGAATTTAAATATAACTTACCAAAATTTCAGAAGCTAAAAATGTAATTGGATAATATACGATATAAAAAGATTTTATAAATAAAATTTGAGTGGTTATAATAAATGTTATACACTTAAATTTTAATTATAAAATGATTAACAGAGGTAAATATAATAAAGGGTAATTGCATGACTTACAATAAAATGATGTTAAAATGACTAAGAATAAAAGAAAGTAGTTATAAAAAAAAGTGTAAATATATTTAACATGAGTGATAAATATATTGAGAGGAATAAATTTAAGTTTAATTAGGAATAAAGAAGAATTAAATTTATTCAGTACAATGTGAGTGTAATAAATGATTATTTTTCAAACCCATGGTTTTAAAAATGGTTAATTTTAGATGATTGGATAATAAGATAATGAAATTTGAGATAGTTAAGATTTATTTAACTTTTGTTAAGATTAATTCTCTGTTTAAGTTGAAATCTCCATGCTTTCAAATTCATTTCCTTACTTTGTTTTTCAAACTATCTTTTGGTTGTCCTTATCATCCTTATATTGCTATAGACCGGTATAGGCATCTTTCTATAATATTTCTGTTAATAAATTTTTCTATAATCTTTGATAGACCTTTGGTAATCATTTTGAATCCAACTTTTTTGTGCATGTGTTCTTGATTCTGGAGGATCTTGGAAAGATCGCCACCACCTTGTAAAACTTACTTATAACAACAGTTGTCAGGTATAATTTCAATCTTCTTGTCATCTTATCTTAATCCTATTTCACTCTATCTTTTCTGTGCCATTCCATACCTCATTCCTTTTCGGGGACGAAAAGTTTTGAGTGGGGGAGAGTGTAACAACCCTGTATTTCGTAATTATTTTATTGTATATTTTAATTATTTTTAATGTAAAATTTTGATTTAAAAACTTATTTTTTTTCTTATTTGAAATGATTAAATTTATTATTTAAATATAATCTTGATCTTTATATGAGTTATAATTCCAAACTTGTGTAAGTTGAATATTTGCCTGAAATGCTGATTTTGGTCAAAATAGTCAAACTGTGACTTTCAACTTAAAATTTTAAAAGTTTAAAATTTTAATTTTTTCTTTTATTATGAGAGTAAAAAAAATTCAAAGAACACCACTTTTCGTTTCGTTGAATTTGGATGTAAATTGTGAAAGTTATACCCTTTACAATATTGTGCGTATATAGGGTTATTTAACAATGACTATTTTAAATTGTATAAATTATTTCTTCTTTGTTATATTTTATTTTAATATGTGATAATATGTTATATTATGTATATTTTGAATTTTAAGTATTTTTAAAATGATAATATAATTTTTCTAAAGTTTATTTGAATTTATTTCAATTTATAAAGCCTAGTTTGGTATTTACTGCATTTTTCTTTATTTAAAATTCTATTTAATAAAAGATTAAATTATTATTTTACCTTGAAAATGTTTTAAAACCATTTTTGATTCATATTTTGTGTTATAATATTTTTTTTGTGAAGTAATAAATTTTCCAAAGTCATTGGAGATTTTCTTGTAATTTTTATGTCAGGGTTGCTATTTTTAAGCAATTTCTTATTTCCTTTTTCTATTTTACTTAAAATAAATTATTTATTGTATTTTATTCTTACTTAGTTTCGGTTTCAAATAACATTTCTGAGTTTATTTTTTTTTATAAAATTAAAAAGAAAAGGAAATGCAAAAGGTTTAGAAAGTTAAGAGATCTTAAAAGCTTGAAACGTAAAGACGTTTTATCCGTTTCTTTTTGCAATTGATACATCAATTTATCTTAGCCATTCCTTTCCTCATCCTTTGCAGCCGACTCCCTCATATTATTCATGAATTTTCAAGCTCCAAAACCCTAAAAATCCTGGCCTCCATCTTGAGAAAAAATCTGGTAATGGCTACATCCGTTTTCTACCTTTTTCTTCTCATTTTCTATGTAATTTGTCTAGTTTTCTATGCTTTCTGGATTGGCCTCTACCACCCACCATCACCATCATACTCTCCACCATCCCCTACCACTCTTCCTTGGCATCATCTCCAGCCATCCTTTCAGATCCATCCATGGCCACACCTCCCTTGGTGACAAAACTCCACAAAATTCAAATAATGTCCAAAACAATACACTAGCCACCACTATTACTTCACCCCTTTCATCCACCACCTTGGCCACCACCATAGGCCGCTACCACCACCTTTTCCAGACCTCCCCACACCCCCTCCATCTACTGTCCAAACCTGTACAAGTATGGCCAAGCCCCTCTTGACCCAAGGCCGAGCCTTGTTGTGCTCAAAAACTTCATATATGTTGTCTTGACCAATTGTATGCTTCATGTTATAGCCCTATCACTCCATACTCCTTCTAGCCGTGAGTTATGGTGCCAAACCTGAGCTATATCATCATCATGGCTGAACCCAAGAACCTCCTAGGCCAAGCATTTGAATGGTTAAAGCAAGGTCAAGTAATCTATTCCTTTGTTGCTTCGTATTTTCATTGTTTCAACATTGTTTTGCGTTGAATATTTATGTGTGTATTGTCTTGTTTTGGTTATTGTTTACAAGACAAATATCAAGGCTCTCCATTCATTCAAATCAAAAGTCATGCTATATCGTGCTTTTCGTGCTTTTGGAATCGCACTTGTGTTAGTTGTTTTGGTCTTCAGCTTGAAAAAGTGAGTCTTTCTCACTCTGACATTTATACTTATGAAAAGTGAATTGATGACAAGTGTTTAGTAATATAAAACGTTTATCCAAGTTAATGATGATCATGTGATATGTTATGCCATGTTATTACCATATTATTACCATGTTAAAACTGTTAATTTTCACCTGACATCTGATGTATGACTGTATATTGTGATATTGACCTTGTTTATATTATTTCTGCATATGATCACACTGCAAGTTCCCTATTAGAAAAAAATGTTATGGGCTGAAATGATAGGCCTGAATGGTTTTAAATTTTTCATTTTGACTTGGGATTGCGGGTTTGAAATGAATAAACCAGGATTTTCTTTGTAAATCATGGGTTGAAATGATATATTACCCATATCACTTTACCTAGCGTAGAAAATTATATACAGGCCCGTAGTTAAAATATGTTTTTCTAAAATTTTAAATATTTTATAAATTTATTATTATAATATTTTGTTTAAATTTAATAGAAAAAGGGATTTTTGTAAAATATTATTGATTTTCTGAATAATTGTAAGTGAAATGAATTAATGAAAAAGTTAGAAATTTTGAATGTAAGTTATTTTGGAAATTTTGATTTAATTATAATTGGAAACTTAAGTGAATATGAAATTATGATAAATTTATGATAATTTGAATTTAAATAAATTTAAAACGATTTTTATATCATATTAATGATTTTAATAAAGTTGAAATGTGAAATGAATGAATATTGTAAGTTGAAATTTTGAAATATAACTAAAACTGGAAATTTATGAAATTGACGTAAAGGTGAACTTTTAGTTAAGTAAATAAAAATAAAACAAAGTTATATTTGAGAATTTGAACTTAAGTGTTAAGTTGAAATTTAATGTAATGGATTTTAAAATTGAACACTGCATTTTAATAAGTGAATTATTATTAAATCTTGATTTTTGAATGGAAATTTAACTTTATAAAATCATGAACTTGAGGAAAATTAAATGATGTTTATAGATGTGAAAATGTATGATTTTATAAGTTAAAAATGTTTTTAATTAAAATATAATTGGTTGGGAAATTTTATTGAATATTTGAAGTTAATTGACTGTATTTTTTGAAATGCTATTAATTACAATGTAAATGATATTACAGCATTTGTAAACGCTGTAGTTGATGATAATGAACTAAAAACCTAAATTGAATTAAAAGCTATTATAGCAATCTTTGTAAGTGCTATAATTTTTGAATTTAACTAAGTTATTCGAAATTTAAGTAAACCTAGTATAACATTTTAAAATGCTGTCTTTTGTTAAATTGAACTGTTTTGAATGTAACTTTCCGTATAAGTTCTCTAAATAATGCGAAAAGTGAATTTTCACGGTTTTGATAAACTTAAGTGAATAAATAAACTTTGGAAATTGAAATTTTTGGAAATTTAAAAATTTAATTATTAAACATAATAACTTCATTGAAATGATAAAAAAGAATTTTTGGAATACAAACTGTTTTGGAATATGAATTGAAATGGTATTTTAGATCGAAAAAAATAAAAAATGATTTGAAACGATGTTTTGAAAGATATGATATTTTTGATATTAAATGATTTGAAAAACGGAGTTTGAAAGATAGGACATTTTGATATTAACATGATTTAAAAAGAAGTTCTGAAAGATATGATATTTTGGAAATGAAGCTTTGAAAGGTTATGATATTTTGATATATTAAAATGATTTGAAAGGTAGTGTTGAAAGGGTATGAAAATTTAATATATTGAAATGGTTAGAAATGACTTGATATTTATTTTAATAAATATTTGAATTGAAAGATATGTTACGATGATATATTGAAATGGTTTGGAAATGATTTAATCTTTATTTTGATAAAGATTTGGGTTGAAATGATAGTTTATTATGAAAAAAATATTGGTTTAAAGTTATAACTACGGGGTATAATAACGATTGGTTGTTAAAGAGACCGGGATCAGATATTGTCTTATAGCCGGTCAATACCAAAAAACACTTTAACAACTGTGTACGCGGTGGAGATTCCAGAATAAGTAGGATGGTGGCGACGTTCTCAAGGTATATTACGTGGACCCAACTCCCATGAGTTGGCATATATGACTTAAACAGGAGCTATACCGGGCTACACTAAGGGTCGCACCCTTTCATCGAGCATGCTCCATCGGAAACCATTATATTACTTTTGTGATTCGATTCGGTGGCGCCACTTTGATTCGGGTTATTGTTTGAGGTAGGCGGAAGCTGCTGGCTTGCCGTCACCACCGGTCCGGGAGTGAAAACGGTGTATCCACCCTGGCATCTCCTTGCGTGTCGTGTCATATCCTTATATCGAGCCCACTACGATTTTGGTTTTAAAGATCCGACCGCGTTAAGGTTCACCATCCCCTTAATGCTATTTTCTATATGATTATACTTTACTGATTAGACACTACCGTATATAGCGTATATTACTACATAGTAAATAGTTTAACGGATCCTTAGAGGATGGGCAGTCCCAAGCATCCTTTAAGTTACTGATGCATTTTGTTACTGTTCACTTGAGTTGATTTACAGTTTATAAGTATTTATGTCCTGACTCGAGGGTTTTGTGTTTTGCTTTACGCTCGGGTCAGATTGATTGAGTTGGCATTCAAGATTCACCTTCGGTGTTGGAGCTTTCCTTAAAGATCCAGCCATCTATTTTGTTTCAGTATCCAGTGGTTCAGTGATGTATCCGATTTGTACCTGATGTATCCTGTTATTCTTCTGTTGTATTTTATTTAACTCTGATATATTTACATAGTAGCTTCATGAACTACTATCTCTTTTACTTCCGCTGCATTATTATTACTCTGTGTCTGTGATCTGTGATTTTTATTTACTGTATATTCTGAGATTTGCCAAATTTTTAATTACAACGCGGTATTTTGAGCAATTCAATTCCGGCATGAGTGTCTACCTATACACTTATAATGGATGCGAATGGTTGAAAATACCGAGTCGTTACAGTGGATCTTTTTAACCACTACTCTGATATACACTTCCATGTGTTAGTTATATATTCATATCTTCTTCCGCCTTTGTGATATGAATTATCTATGACTAATTTGTGTTATGCTTATTTCTATATTTGTTTCCGAAGATTTTTATAGCCACTGTGTAGTAGCTTTGTGTTTGTATCGGTATGTCGGATTTTTGAAGTTATACTATCTGACATATCGGTGCTCGTGCAAAGCAATTACACGGATGGTCGCTCCTTAATAGCCTTATTCTCCGTGCTAGTTGACAGCATTACTCCGTAGTGTTCTTGGCTAGCGTGGGTATAGAGGTGGGGCGTCACAGCTTGGTATCGAAGCCAAACTTCGGAACAATATGAAATATTATAACAAAGATCGTCGTCCTATGTCTTTCTTAGGAGTCGTGCTTTAGGATTTTATTCGAGTCTTCGTACCGATTCATCCTATTTTCTTTATGATCCCTTGTTTTATCTATCAAGATTGCTTGATATTTATTTTGATAATAACTTTTTCTTCTTCTTTCTTTCTTTCTAAAGGAAGAGAAATGGTTAGACCTGGCCGTCCCAGCGCCGGTCAATCTAGTGCTACTCCCCAAGATGGAGTTTTTATGATATACCCAGCAACATCTTGACCTTGTCACGAATGCTCAAGCAGCTGGTTCTAATCCGGAACCTACTCACCCTAAATCTGGGTTTGCACGTTTGTGCAATGATTACACCAACCTGGGTGGGAAGCCATTTAAAGGTTCTGAAACTGTCATCGAGGTCCAGGCATGGTTGCGGACCTGTGATCGAATCTTCATTCGCATGAATCTCCTCGATCTTCATCGAGTTCTGGTGGCTTCTAGTATGCTCCAAGAAAGAGCATTAGACTGGTACGAGCTTCTGATTTCTGAAATAAATGAAGCGGATCTCACTTGGGAGAAATTCCGAGAGCGCTTCGAGTTAAAATTCGTACCAGAAGCTGAGAGGGTGACATTGGCTCGCCGTTTTATTGACCTTGTTCAAGGTGAATCTTCCGTGACTGACTATGTCGCGTCTTTTGAATCTCTCTTTAAATACGGGGTTGAATATATCAACACCCCATTGAAGAAAAATCAAAGATTTGTCTATGGGCGTAAACAAAAATCTTAAGAAGCCATTACTTCTAAAATTAGAAGTTTCTTTTGACCAACTCATTGATATCGCTCTTCGTCTTGAAGAGGCGGATAGGGAAAATGATGTTGAATTGGTGGGTTCCAAACCAAGCTTCAACAACAACAAGAAAAGGCCCAGTAAATTCAAAGGCCCTTATCCCAATAAGAAAGGGAAGCAAGCAACCCCAGTGGCAAAGACTTCTTCCTTTGGTCGTGGGGAATGCTATAATTGTGGTTCGAAGGACCATTATGCGAACAAGTGCCCAAAGTCTCTCTCTTGTCGTTACCGCAAAGTTCCCGGTCATGTTATATCTTCATGCCCCAAGCTTCAGGGCAGGAAGGAGGGAAAGCTTAATGTTGCTCAAGCCCCTGGCAACACATCTTGTGGCCGAGGTATTTCTCATTCTATCCTTGATGGTATTATTATATTTCGTGATCAACCTATTCGAGTTCTTTTTGATACGGGTGCATCCCATTCTTTTATATCAAAAGAACTTGTTGATACTTTTTCTTTAAGTGTTGTTGCTTTAATGACTTCTTTGAAAATTGCGAATCCGGTTGGTGGATCCGCAACAATCAGTTTATTGTGTAATGATGTCGAGATTATTTTGGGTGATTTTTCTTTCCAAGCCGA
Organism: Allium cepa; assembly: GCA_030765085.1. Classification (NCBI taxonomy): domain Eukaryota; kingdom Viridiplantae; phylum Streptophyta; class Magnoliopsida; order Asparagales; family Amaryllidaceae; genus Allium; species Allium cepa. Next base: position 598,705,247 of record CM060945.1, on the reverse strand, counting down.
TTTGCATGTCATGCGTTATTTAGGCTTTGGAATCATTTTGGGAATGGATTGGCTTAACCGTTATGAAGCTCATATCCTATGTCCTGAGCGGACTATTCATCTTCGACATCCTCAATCTATTGAGCAGATTTCTATTAATCTTAAAGATTCGGATTCCAGCTTGGTTGCATCTTTATATTCTTTAAATCCTCATGATGACGATAATGATGAGGAAGATATTATTTCTCTTATTCACGTTGTTCGTGAATTTTCCGACATATTTGAGCCCGTTTTAGGATTACCACCTAAGCGAGCAATTGAGTTCAGAATTAATCTTATCCCTGGAGCTCAACCTATTACTCATCCTCCTTATCGTATGTCCAATAAAGAAAATGATGAGATGCGTAAACAATTATCCGAATTGGAGATGAAGCAATTTATTCTCTCTAGTTCCTCGCCTTGGAGAGCTTCGGCTATTTTTGTGAAGAAATCCGACGGTACGCTTAGGCTTTGCGTTGACTACCGCAAGCTTAATGATCTTACTGTCAAAAATAAATATCCTTTACCTCGGATTGATGATCTATTCGATCAACTTAGTGGTGCTAGAGTCTTTTCACAATTAGACTTAGCTACTGGATTTCATCAGCTTCGTATTGTAAAGGGTAGCATTCCTTTGACATCGTTCCGTACTCGTTATGGATCTTATGAATGGCTTATTATGCCATTTGGTCTAACGAATGCTCCGGCTTATTTCGTTGACCTTATAAATAGAGTTTTCCAAGATTTCCTCGACCGATTTGTCCTCATCTTTATTGATGATATTCTTGTGTATTCAAAAACCGAGGAGGAGCATGAAAAGCATCTTCGGATTGTGTTGGAAACTCTTAGGAGTAATCAATTAAAGGCGAAATTTTCTAAATGCCACTTTTGGCAATCTCGTGTGAAGTTTCTCCGTCATATTATTTCCGAATCCGGAATTTCTGTGGATCCTTCAAAGATTGAAGCGATTTAAGATTGGAAGAGACTAGAGAGTGTGATGGAGATTCGTAGTTTTCTTGGATTGGCGGGTTATTACCACCGTTTTATCAAAGACTTTTTTAAGATTGCCGTGCCTCTCACTAGCTTAACGAAGAAAGGTGTTAAATACATTTGGTCGGACAAATGTGAAACTTCTTTTCATAAACTAAACGAACTTCTTTCTAATGCTCATATTCTTGTTATTCCCGAGGGGAATCAAGATTTCGTTGTTTATGCCGATGCTAGCCGCGTTGGTTTGGGTGACGTTCTTATGCAAAAAGAACGTGTTATTGCTTATTCTTCTAGGCAATTGAAGCCTACCGAGACTAGATATGCCACACATGGTTTAGAACTCGCGGCTATTGTTTTTGCTCTTCGGATTTGGTGTCATTATCTTTTAGGAGAGAAATTTCTTCTTTATACCGATCATAAGTCCTTGAAGTATTTATTCTCTCAAAAGGAACTTAATTTGTGTCAACAGCGTTGGCTCGAATTTCTTGCACCATATGATCTTGATATCCTTATACACCCGATAAGTGTAATCGTGTCGCCGATGCTCTTAGCCGTAAACAACAAGCTGTTGTTTCTATGATGATATCCGAATGGAACGATCTCGAGATTTTATCCACTTGTGAAATTCGAGACCGTGTTTCCGATTTATGTTCATCTCTTGTTTTATGTAGCCTTGAGGCTCATCCTTCTCTTTTAGACTGCATTCTTGAAGCTCAAAGGCTAGATCCTGATTTGGCTCTTCTTGGCCAAAATATTAAGGATAAAGTTGATATTGAAGGTTTGAAAGACTTTAATATCGATTCTCATGGCGGCATTCGAAAATTTGGTAGACTTATCGTGCCAAATATTAGTGATATTCGTAAAGATATTTTAGAAGATTCTCGTCATTCTAAATTTACCATTCATCCCGGTAGTAGTAAAATGTACGCGGATATGAAGCGGCTTTATTATTGGGAGGGAATGAAATCTGATATTGCTAACTTTGTTAAGCATTGCATGACTTGCCAACTCGTTAAGGCCGAACATCAAAGGCCCGGTGGGTTATTGCAACCTTTGGAAATTTCAATTTGGAGGTGGGACCAAATTTCCATGGATTTTATTGATGGCCTTCCCCGTTCTCGTTCGGGTCATGATAGCTTATGGGTGATAGTGGATAGACTTACTAAATCCGCCCATTTTATTCCCGTTCGGTCTAACCGTACCGTTCCTCTTTTGGCCATACTCTTTGTTAAAGAAATTGTTAAATTGCATGGAGTTACTACTTCTATAGTTAGTGATCGTGATCCATTGTTTATTAGTGGATTTTGGAAGAGTCTTCAAAAAGCTTTAGGAAGGAAGCTTAATTTTAGCACCGCTTATCACCCCCAGTCCGATGGACAAACCAAGCGTGTGAATCAAACTCTTGAAGATCTTCTTCGTGCATGTGTTCTTGATTTTGGTGGAAGTTGGGAAGATCATATTCCACTTGTTCAATTTTCCTATAATAATAGCTTCCAATCTAGTATTGGTATGGCACCTTTTGAGGCACTCTATGGAAGGCCATGCCGATCTCCTTCTTGTTGGCTTGAGGCCGGTGAGAAGCTGGTTTTAGGTCCAGATTTTATTCGTGATTCCACAGAAAAGATTGAACTTATTCGACATAGGATGAAAGAAGCCCAGAGTAGACAAAAATCCTATGCCGATAATCGAAGAAGGAAGTTAGAATTTTCTGTGGGAGATCTTGTGTTCATTCGTGTTTCACCTATGAAAGGTATTGTACGTTTCAGTCGATCGGGAAAATTAGCGCCTCGATATATTGGACCATTTCCTATCACCAAACGTATTGGTTCCGTTGCTTATCGCCTTTTATTACCGGCTCAGTTTTCTGCTATTGATGACGTGTTTCACGTTTCTCAATTACGGAAGTGCATTCGAGATTCCGATTCTATTCTTGAGCCTGGAGTTGTGGAAGAAATTGAAGTTTCACCTAATTTAACTTATGAGCAACATCCTATTCGTATTATTGCTTCGGAGGTCAAGCGCCTTCGAAATAAAGATGTTCCGCTTGTTAAAGTCCAATGGTCCTCAAATCCTAAGGATTGCTCTTGGGAATCTCGAAAGTTCATCGAGCGAACACATTCGGACTTACTTTCCCGTGCTCTTTAAGGTGAACCTTTTATTTCAAATTTCTTTTGTGTTGAATATGCTTTTATGGTTGTTACTTTATATTTTCATCATAAATATTGCGAGGATGCAATTTCTTTAAGGAGGGGAGTCTGCAACAACCCGCATATTTATCGATTTTTATATTTAAATATTCTATTTAAATATTTTATCAATACTCGGAATTTAGTCCGAAAAGCTACTTTTTGCATACGGTCGAATTAGGACTCGGGACCATTTCCATTGAGTTTAAAATGTCGTTTGCGACCTTTTTGAGTATAAGCTTCGATATGTTTGGAGTTAGTCAAGTTTTTCTACTTTTTCACTTTGGGTTTGGGTTTGGTTCAGCCCTATGCCTAACTTATACTCAAATCTGAACCACTTCCACCCATTCACTCTCACTTCCTCCTCTTTTCAGTTCTAAAGCATCAATGGTGGGATAGATGGGAAATTAAAACTCCAAGCCCTAGTTTTCTTTTGCAAATCAAACTCTAGCTCCAAAACTAATTGAAGAACCCATTGGTAAGCCTTCTCTTCTTCTTCTCCAACTCATTCTCTTCTCAATTTCAGAAATTCCTAAACCTAATTTTGGTAATGTTCTTCTTTTAAGCTTAGAATCAAGCTTCTTGAGTTAGATTTGAAGAGTGGTTGATTCTTCTTTGCTTTCAAGCTTCTTCTTCAATCGTTTGGGTTCAAAAGGTGAGATTTTTATCTCACATCTTTGTCTATAATTATCTTCGCTTGTTAGGTATGAATTCCTAACACTTATTCTTGTGCAATTGATTTTGGTTTGGATTGATTTGGTGTATATTCCAATTTTTGGTGTTTTGAAATCAAAATCTATGAAAATCCTATTATGGATATTTGGACATTGATATTTGAGGCGTATCGAAGAGCCGTTAAGGCTGGGTTGTCGCATGGCGTAAATCCTTAGTCGTCATTTGCTCGTACGATCGTTTTCGATATACGTTTGGCCATTTTCGGTCGAGGTTCAGGAAATCCTCAAAATTCCAGTTTCAGACGTATGAATCTGGGATTTCAGACGTCTGAATTGGCTCATTTTCAAACAGAAAGAAATTAGGCTAAAAACGCCTATTTCAGATGTCTGAAACATTTGGTTCAGACGTCTGAATCACGTTCTGGAAATTTTTATTTTTCCAGATTCAGACGTCTGAACCACTTGTTTCAGACATCTGAAACTGTAGTGTTTTGCCTGCTTGCCTTTTTGTTTAAGAATTCCAAATTAAATCGATTCGTGATGATCCTATTTATTGTTATCATTTATTATGACTTTGATGACTCCTTTTAGGGATTTTTGAATATCCATTTCGATGGATTCTTTATCGATTTCTTTGGATTTTATTCACGTCTTCGAATGTGAATTTTAGTGATTGATTGTTCCTGCAAACTTCTTTGTGATTTGTCACTTAAAAAATATAAAGGTTTCAATACTAATAGTAAATATCAAAACTCTTTCATCAAATGATTTCAACACTATTTTATTACAAAGCTTGTTTTCTCAAACCGATTTCCAATCTACTAGTATATACAAACCTTTACCTCACTCGTATGAGAAATCTAATTAAACGGCTTAGTAAAACAAGTGGTATGAAATGCTTGCGTTTACTTCGTCGGTTAATTCTTGGACTTGTTCGATTGAATCTCTTGTGACAATTTTCTAGTAGAGATCTACAGTTTGTTCGTAAATATTTAAGTTAAGCAAGTGGTTATGAGACATGAAGCTAAACTCATATATTTACTAGCTTAGTGTAATTGACACTACTCGTTGATCATGAGGATCATCTTTGTGATTTAGACTAGCAATGTGCGATGTCTCTTTGTCTACGAGGGAGACTAAACCCCGTTTTGTGGAGTTTCGACTCAAGTTGGCGGGGTAGCAACCCATGGTCTTCGGGCCGTTTGTGGAGCTTCGGCTCAATTTGTGATGGTTAGCAACCATGGAATTAGCGTTCCGTTTGTGATACATGTGTTGGTGAGCTTTATGCTCCCGTTTGTGATAGGCCTACCCCCTTTTTGTGATCTCTGGATTTCTTGAGATGATTTCTAGAATTTGTGTTTCACCAAATTTCGTGATTTTCATTGATAAGTTTTATCAATATTTGTGCATTGGTGAATTTGTGTGTCATTGACTTTTGTGATTGACATTGATATAATCGTCAATATTTATGGTTTGGTGAACGAAATAAGGAGTATGACATTTCTTTGATCTTTGAGTATATTTTTGTGATATTGATTAATCTCTTGTTGATTTTCAATTACTTATTTATCACAGCTTGGCATTGTGATTATTATGTGTTTAGTCATTCCTCTCATTCTATATCGTTTCATCTGATATTTATAGCTAGACTGATCCGTTTATTATTTTCTTATGAAATAATACTCGGGTCAGACCGAGATGTTACAGGTGCTTCAGGTTGACTTCTCACTTGGGATTGACTTCTCTGACTTTTGGCTAACTACTTAGATTAGTAGTTTATTTTGTTGTATACACTTGAGATATGAACTCATAGTTGTATTCTTTTGTATAGCACGTGTTACTATTCTTTTGTATTATTGTGGATCTTTTTGACCACTACTCTGATATACACTTCCATGTGTTAGTTATATATTCATATCTTCTTCCGCCTTTGTGATATGAATTATCTGTGACTGATTTATGTTATGATTATTTCTATATTTGTTTCCGAAGATTATTATAGCCACTGTGAAGTAGCTTTGAGTTTGCATCGGTGTGTCGGATTTTTGAAGTTATACTATCTGACATATCGGTGCTCGTGCAAAGCAATTACACGGATGGTCGCTCCTCAACAGCTTTATTCTCCGTGCTAGTTGACAGCATTACTCCGTAGTGTTCTTGGCTAGCGTGGGTATAGAGGTGGGGTGTCACAATCTATGGCTTAGGAATTTTAGTTTCCAATCTTTTCACCCATTTTTACTTTAGCTTGAAAGTGTTAGGGAATGAGGAATGAAATGAATGAAGAGGAGTTGAGTTAGAGTGTTTGATAAAGGAGTTGGGTTCTCTTATTGGGTTAGTGGGCTGAAACCCAAACCCAAAGCCCCAAATGAAAATATCTAAATTCTAATCAACTCCAAACATATCGATGTTTATACTCAGAAATATCGGAAATGCCGTTTTGAACTCAATGGAAGTGTTCTCGAGTCCTAATTTGACTGTTTGCAAAAAGTAGCATCTCGGACTTTAATCTGACTAATGGTGCTATATTTAAGTAAATCATTTAAATGTACAATCGTAAAATATGCGGGTTGTTACATAAGTGCAAGGGCTAATCGCTATTAATCCTGAGGATTTTTCTAAAATGGATGTAGTAGGAATAGTGCCTTCGGTTCCATTCGGACCCAGGACATACTTTTATCGATGATTGCTATCGGTACATTGTCGTTGGAGGACAATGACCATTCTATGTGAAATTTCATTTAAAATGTTAATCATAGCCTCTAGCCTCGTCAAGCAAAAATGACTGAAAACCTGGGCAGATGCAGCAACGCTAAGTGTGTCGCACCCAATTAGGGTATGTTTATCACCTTTCTAGATACCCTTTAATATTATTACTACGATACATGAAAGAAGCTTGGAATGAGTGGGAACACCCGAGCATATTCGGACTACCCAAGTTAGGGGTAGTTCGGTCTTGTGTTGTAGGGGATCCTAGCGTGGTCTTAGGCACGATGTTCTAGACATGTACTGCGACAGGTGGAACCCTAATGCCTAGTCATTCGTGTGGAATCCATTATCCAGTAAGCGTCGTAGGGTTTTGATTGTGACCAACTAAGCTGAAATGTGAGATGCAAGCTTTTCAGCTATTTGAATAAGTATTTGTACTTAAACAGTATTATAATATCAGATGATTTTGATGTCAAATATTATGGTTATCGTAAGGTAAAAACCTATCATGTTTATTTGTGGCTTGGTTTTATGGGATACCTTTGTTTTTCAAAGGATTTTGACAACTTGAATAATTCAATATGAGTGTGTTTTTCTCATGCTGGTTTTCCAGATTGACTCGGGTGTTATTTTATTATAATGCTTTGGTTAGATCGAGTATTACAAATATAGGATATGATGCTATGGAGCTCAGGAGATGGGCTGAATGGAGAAGACATATTACACGTATCTGGTTTATATTCCGCTGTGTACTGTAGGCTGTATATTCAGTTTTTGCGAGAACATGTTATTATAACTGTCCGGTATTGTGCTATTGATGTGTTGTACTCTGATGATGTAATGTATAAATAACTGTTATTGTTCTTTTTGTATAAAGACGTGTTATTATTAAAAATACTGTTTCGCTGCGATTGTGGGATTCTGTATTGTTGTTTCCATTTTCTTCTTCTACTCTTCTTCTTTTTCCCTAATGATCAGGTATTTCCGGCATTCGATTGCTCGGCATGTAACATAGCGAGCGTTTTGATGTCGAGTTTAGAGCGTTGAAAATTCGGGTCGTCACAAGTTTCGAGGCCTAATTCGATCGTATTCAGAAGATAGCTTTTGGAAATCAATTAATTTTAATCGAATTCCTTAAATTAATTTCAACGTATTTCAAGCTCGCACGACCAAAGGACAAGTCTGATCGCTACGAAACTTGAAATCCCACAATAATTCACTGTTATGGATCCATGAAACTAGTTTTGTCGAAATCGGAGACATGGGCCAAAATGGTTATTCATACTTTAATTAAAATATAAAATTCCAAATATCTATTTATTCACTTTTAAGTTAAATTTTAAATGTTAAAAATCTTCATTGTTGCTTAAATAAAATTCAAATCAATATCCGATATCATTTTCAATCATAATAAATCCAGAATTCATTCATTCAAATTTTCCAATATTAAATTTTAAACAATTTAATTATCCAGTAAACCAATATAAGTAAGTCATTAAATTTTTATTTCTACCCATATTTATCCAATAATTACATTAAATTTAATAACTTAGAATAGTCAAAAGTACGAGTCGTTACATACCCCCACTCAAAACTTTTCGTCCTCGAAAATGGGCTAAGTGCAGATTTTAACACTTTATAAATTTTCTCAAAATAATAACATAGACGTCTTATTTGCAAAAATATTACTATGCTTCTACTACACCACTACGATATCGGTTTTAAAGAAAATATAACTTATATATAAAAACAAGCTATAAAATAAATGTCTCCTTTGCACGGCTCGATTGAAATTTTTTACAACATAACATATAACCCACTATATATCAAATGTACATCTCATCTGAATGACAAGGCATCCCGAAGGTAAAAAAATCATGGTATGTAATCCAAGATGCGTACCTTATTATTAATAATACGAGAGAGTTCGTTCGTATTAAGAAATCAAAAGCATATAATCCACCCATATGTCCAAATGGTCTTCGTATGCACCTATCTCAACTCAATTTAGAATATTAGTTATGTATAATAAGATATAAAACTTGTATGAGTTAAATAGAACCATATAGCATGATTTTGAATCCATATCATAAGCAAAAACACAAACACACAACATATAACAATCATATGCAATCAAAAATAGTTAAAACAATGATTTGCAATAAAAAAAACCATTCAACCATCAATATTCATCACATTAATCCAAACTATCACCATTTACATTTTATTTTCAATAATCAATTTATACACTACCATTTCTTCTAGCGTCCAATTTTTTATTTACATTTAATAGAATTATTTCAATTTATTTGCATTCAACAAACTTTCTTTCAATTAGATTCATGTTTAATTGCTTTCATTCAATTTATTTACTTCCAGTTGATTGACATGCACTTATCAACATCAGTGAATTCACATTCTATTAATTTACATTCGTTTATAGTCATATTCATTATTTTCACTTCCATTGTTTCATTTCAATAATTCATATAATTAATCACATTTAGGAAATTTGATTCCATACCACATTCCATTTTTTTTGTATCATTCATATTTATCAAATTTATAAGTTATAAAACTTTACCTTTTATGCTTCGCAAAACATTTAAATTATAATGTTCATATTTTTTTCATATCAACATCATTTATGAACCATTTTATAAAATAATTCCATTTGACCTTGTTAATTTAAATTTATTGCATTGTCACTTAGTATTTTAATACTAATGTTATTTCTAAAACATTTAAGTTTATTATAAACATTTTATAAAATTGCAACTCATTTTTATTATTATTCCATAACTTAAAATCGTATTAACACACTAGTTCACTTCGTTAGTTTATTTCATAAATTTAAACTCATACTAAATAATTTTACCTAAGTAAATTTTATTTTATAATTCCAATTTATATTAATAAATTTTCTTTTCTCATAATAAATTTCAATCAACTTATTAAGTTAACTTCATCTTATAATTCATATTTAAATGCATCCCATTAATTTTTTTTCTTAAGTGAATTTTTTTTATAATCATATTCATATTAACAAAATTTTCTTTTTATCGTACTTTATTTCATTCAAGTTTCTTAAGTTAACTTCCATCTTTTATTTTATTTCATTAACTTATTTCATATGCAATTAGTTAACATTCAACATATTTAAAACTCATTTCATTTGTATTTAAATTATTTTCGTCCAATTTTAAATTAAGTTCCCTTACTCACATTAATTTTCCTTACACTCATTTATTTTTATTCAATTTCTTTCACAATTCAAATTGCGCTTCAATTTGTAATTCCAGTTGTCTTCATCCTGTTAATTCATTTAATTGCTTAAGTGGAATTAATTCCTTCACAAATTTTTCTAATTATATTCAAATCCAATTCAATTCTTTTAAATTATTAAATTGAACTTTATTTGATTTTATCCATTTTTCAGTTTATTGAACTTTATTTAAGTTAAACTTTTTTTATTTCGTTATCATTCATATTCAACAAATTTAGATTTTGCTTTAGCTTAATATTTATCAAATCTATAAGTTGTACAAACTTATTGACTTAAAATTTTGATTTATTATTTTATTTAATTTATTTCAAATATATTTCTCCTTTTTCCAATGTTATCGAGTTCAACTTTATTTTAATTTATTTCTCAAATTTAAAGTTTCTTTTGTTTTCTTCATAAAAATATTCAATAGTTTTAAAATTTAATTTTACTTTCCTGTTCAAATTTATAAGTTATAAACTTATTTCTTATATATTCTACTTCCAACTTTTAAGTTCTAAACTATTTCCATATATTTATTAAATCATACTTAGAATATATTTTTCTTTCCCAATCAAAACTTGTTTTGATCGAAAATAAATTTCTTTTGGTAGAAATTCTCACTTGAAAACTCGAAAATGATCAATGGCAATACTGCAGTCATCCCTAGAATTATTTCCCAACTACTAAATTAGTTTAATGCTTTTATTTCTTTCAAAAATCTTTCAAAATATTCATCTTATCAAAATTCTTTCAAATAATATTAATATTAATATTAATTTTGAAGGCTTCGAAAACAATTTTGAAAAATCGACAGGGTTTAGATTATAAATTTCTCAGCTTTTAGACCTCTTCTTTTTATAAGCTATATTTAAATATACACTATTTGTGAAATAGAGAGGAAAGGTGAGTTATATAACTCTTCCTCCATTAGTTGATACTTCAAAAAGGTTTCCTGGAATGAAAAAAATGATTCATGAAGGTTTAACTACTGAATCATTTCCCAATGGTATGCTCCCCGAATCCGAATCATCATTAGAACCATCATACTTGCTGACCATCGATGAACTGATCGAATTAACCAACCAAAGTTAGCTTTAGTCATTATGTATTGAACAGAGGAAAAGGCCTCCGTAACAGTTGGATGATAGTAAAAAGTCATAGCAAAACCCGTAGCCACTTGTACTAAAAAACGAGTAAGCGTGATTCCTCCTAGACAATAAAATATGTTGACATGAGAAGGAACATATTTACTAGTTATATCATCTGTACCGATTCCTCAGTACCTACTATCGTAGAATATTCATGTGGCACTTTCTCAGATTTAGCACGTGTGATACATATTCCTTCTATTTCTCCAAGTAAAGCCCTTCGCATGGCAATACCTAGCGGCATCTCTTTTCTTTATCAGGGGCTCCACCAATTGATGCCTTTCCATAAATAATTGAAATTCCATTTCTTGATCTCTATCTTCAACTTTTGGAAACTTATGAAATTCTTCCGTGAAACCCTAATTAATGCAACGTTGTAAAGTTTCCTTAACTCTTTGAGCAGGTTCATAATGTTCCTCGCCAACGATCCGAGGTTGTAACATAGTTGACGTTGAATCTAAAGGATCGACTGCTGGATAAATACCTTTGGCAGCTAATCCTCTTGATAGTACGGTAGTAGCATCTAAATGTGCCAATGTCATGGCAGGAGCAGGGTCGGTCAAATCAGAAGAACTGCAAATATCATTTTGTCAATTTTTGGCAATATTATTTTAACTTTTGGTCTCAACCTTAGAGGATCTATATAAATAAATTATCAAATTATTCCTTCCATTTTTTGGGTTATTTTGCAAGTTTACTAAAAAAATCTTTGGCTATAAGGAATAAAATGTTAAAGAATTCGTATTTAATTGATACCATTACTAAGAAATTTGATACCATAATCCCAGTTATTCTTCAGTTAGTGTATCATCTCATATAGTCATGTTCTATTCGTAGGAATAAAATGGAGATTACCTCTAGGAGAGGTGACTGAGTGGTTGATAGCTCCAGTCTTGAAAACCAGTATAGTTTTAATACTATCGAGGGTTCGAATCCCTTTTTATCCCTTTTCTTTATTGTGGAATTAAATATTTTATTTATTCGTTTGGATTGACTTGTTATTTTCATAAAATAAAGAAGCATGGCTTGACTATCCCACCTAGCCGAGCCAGAACAGAAAAAACGGGCGCCATATTCTAGGAGCCCAAATGATGTGATTGAATAAATCCTCCTCTATCTATTGCGGGTCGAGAGCCCCTTCCCCTTCTTCAAACTCCGATTCGTATTTTTCATAGAAAAATCACGCCCTTGATAATTGCGTCGCTGTGCCTGGGCTGGAGGGCTCTCAGCCACATCGATAGTTTAATGTGCTCATCAACGCCTGACCAGGAGATGTGGATCATCCAAGGCACATTGGATTGAATTATTAAATTTGAATCGGAGTACTCCTCCTGTTCGAATCGGAGTTTGAAACCATACAATTTCATTGCATCGTTATGAAATTACGAGATATTTTGACACATGCATGTAAGCTCTTTGTTGAATTATTAAATTTGAAACTTCTATGTAGTTTGATTAAAAAAACCAAAATATAAAGAAAAACTGTATTTTTTTGTTGGAACAAGGTTTGAACTTATAACATTGTTTATGTTTTAAAATTATCATTTGAAGATAGATATTAATATTTGTTTACATGATATTTGAATTCGTGACCTCTTGTTTGTATGGAATGACATTTTTGAAATTTCATGGAGTAAAAAATTGTGTTTTTATTTGTAATAAAGATCAATGAAGGTTTATAAATTGGTTGATTTATTCAAGGAAGATCTTGCATTACCTATTCTAATGCAGCCATATATATTTGACTCGCTCTCTAAAGTCTAATTATAATTAATTTTGAAAAATTCTATTGTACGAATAACTGGAATCAACATTTAGGTTTTAATACGTCTAAAGTAATTATAGCGAGATTTCATCTTCTAATTTTTTGGGAATATCATATGAAATACCAATTGAATTCTTAACAAGTTATATATAGGGGTATTTAAGAAGTTCATGGTCGGACCAAAAGATTGCGCTTCCAAACGAACTATTAATAAAGATTTCGTTAATTTACAAATTTGTTATTCCAAACAATTTCTTATTATAATTAGATTTTAATTCAATCTAATTATCGACTTCATGAATAAAATTCACAAAGTATTCATTTTATTCTAATTCAACCAATAATCAATGATAACTAAATATTATCATCTCCTAACAACTTCGTTAATAATCATTATATACATAATATATTCAGGTAAAATTTATTTCATTTACCCTATTTCAAAATAATATTATACCGACTTGCCTAGTTTAAGTGTTTAGAAACTCCTCTCGATAACATGGCTTCCACGCACCAACCAGAATTCATAAGCAACTCAACGGATAAGTAAACACAATATAAAACACATTTTATAACGCTAAGAAGTACGCTCTCTCATATATATACACTCAAACAGATTCATTCTGGGATATTACTACCCTATCTCTAATGAGTCAAACCCCACAAAGCCAAGGTTATTGCTATGCCTGACTCTGATACCAACTGTAACGACGCACATTTCAAAAGGTTTAAATCGACAGTAATCCACACATGTCAAACTTAAACAATCTGAAATGTAGATGATCAATGGTGATAATTAAGAAAAATAAGGAAAGAAGAAGAAAACAAACACAGAAACTCATAGCAGAATGATAAACATAATAGTCAAATAAACAGTTCATGAAGCTGTTTATACACATTTGATTATAATTTATGCAACATTTATTAGAGTTATATATAAAACAGGGATAAATAAAAATAATGCAATAGACAACGTGATGCAGGAATATAAATAGTAATGATAATATACCAAATCTTCGTCTTCGTTCTTAAGAGAATAATCTTCAATGCATGGAAAAAACTCAGGACTAACCCGAGCATAATTAAAAGGAAAAACACTCGAGTCATGACTAAAATATTCTTACATAAGTCAAATCGATACCGCATATAACATGAGTGTTGAGGCGTGAGAGAAATTTACCGGGTTTTACATCTCCTACCCAGTGTATAACGTGCGTGCAATAACTTAAGAGATGTAATGGGATTTTCTATCTCATAAGGATCCGATTAAACTATTTATATATAACTATATGCTATAATAGGTAATGTCTATTAGAAAAATAAATATCAAAATAGCGTTAAGACCTTACATCGATCCACCTTAACATATTTTATAGCATGTAGTCCGTGCAGGTGCTATAACACAACCAGTGACGTCAATAAACAATGTGTCCCCTGTAGGTACAATACTAAACGAAAGTCGTAATAGGCTCGTATAAGAATACATATGACAAGGCATGTGAGGCAATGCTCAAGGTAGGATTCTACCAGTTTACCCATTTTGGCTGGTCGTAACTCATCTGTAACCGACCGCGACAATCAATCAATATTTATTTTAACCTCATTCGCATTTAAATTCAAGATTTAAATATAAACATCCCACCCTTGACCAGTTTGAATTTTAACAAAATAGTTTTAATAGTTTTAAAATATCTTAAATAGTTAAAATAGTTTAATAGAAAATAGTTTGAGTATTAAAAATGGTTTTATATAGTAAAATAGTTTGGAAAACTAAATTAATTTGAATATTAAAGAAGATAGATTTCAAGTAGTTTATACTACAATAATGTATTTGAAAATAGTTTCAAAGTCAAACCGATTCAATTCCAAATTTTCCAATTTAAATCAATTTCCATTTCCATTTCGATTTAATCGATTCAATCCCGATTTCAAGTCGAAATTTAGTTCGGTTCCAATTTCAATTCAAATAAATTCAATTTCAATTCCAAATTAATTCGATTTTACTTCCAATTCCAACTTATTTCAATTCTAATTCCAACTTAAATAAATTTCAGTTCAATCCAAATTAAATTTCAGTTCCAAATTAATTTAAATTCCAATTCCAAATTAATTTCAATTCCAATTTCAAATTAATTTCAGTTTCAATTCCAGCTATCTGATTCAATGATTCATTTTTAACTAAATTCTCAAATTTAAACCATTTCTATTTATATCAAGTTCGCCTTCGATTTTTAAAATATCGATTCAAAACACTTAAATCAAATCAACTTTCAATATTCAATCAAAAATCCTCATCTTCAAATATAATCCAGTTCCAAGCTCAATGTTGAAATATCGTTTTATATTACTTTTACTTAGCAATATTCAAAATTCGAATAAAAGTCCAATCTTTAAAAAAATTAATTTTCTGAAATTTAAATCATATTTTGATTATAATTTTAAAATCTAACTTTGATTATTTAATTCATTGCTGTTTCCAAAATTAAATTTCAACATTTCAAGCATAAGTTCAAAAATAATTCGATTTCCATAAATTCGATCTTATTTCTTAAAAATCAAAATCGATTTAAATATTTTCAAATCAAAGTCCTAAAATCATTTAATTTGACCAATCCGGCGTCCTTATATAATTCATCATAGGGCCAAGTGAATCAATTATTTCATTTAATTCCAAGGATGGACATATATCATTTAAGTCCAAAATAAATGCCATAGGTATATATCATTTCAACATATTTCCTAATTTATTCGAAGTAATTCAAATAAAAATTATATACTGCCAAATGATATTCAAAGTGATAATGGGATATATATATATATATACATACATACATATATATATATATATAATAGGCAAAATCCAATCATTTAAATATCAACCAATTTTCGTCCATTACAATTAATCATCCAAAAAATCGATAATTCATAATAATTAACCAATTATCTATAATTAGGAATTTTACTAACAATTTTATTCTAATTCAAAATAACAGTCAATTCAAATTCTATCAATTAATTCTGATGTCAATTTAAATATCAATTAAAATTACCAAACAATAGTCAATAAATTTAAATCACCTCATTATACAAATTTTATTAACATAAAAATATATTAATCAAACATGAGCGTATAAAACACTCACCTTTTATTTGAAAATGAAACTTTTCAACTTTAAATAAATTTCATTTTGATCCAATGTCGTAGAAAACTTCAATATGAGCCTATTGTAATCAGTTTCACTCGAAACGGACTTCTTATGGAATAGATATACAAAAATTTGCATTCGATATACTTAATTAATTAACAAAGTAATTAGTATTTAATTTACCTTCTGTAAATCACGCCCAGAAGCTAACCTACTCCTCAATCATACAGGCTGCGTTTTGAAATAAAGATCGACCACGTCTCCATCTTCCTCTAGGCACGTGACCTCGACTTCATCATTTACCGCCATTTATCTCGTCGTCGACGATCATGCGTACGCGCGCGCACCTAGCTCCCATCGCCGTTCACCATGCAGCCAAACCCTAGCGACCGAACTCAAACACCTAAACGTGCCTGCCCTCCACGCTGTGACTGCGGCACTTCCTCCTCCGATCGCCTGCGATCATTTGCATCATTCCTTTTTTGTTTCTCGTTTGGCTAGTGTTTTTTTTCTAGAAAGAAGGCTGCGATTTGAAATCAAGGAAAAGAGTGGAGATGGAGTGATATAAGGCTGAAAAAGGAATGTGGATGTTTGGAAGTGTTAGGAAAGAATTTAAAAAAAATATTATAAAATATGTAACCAATAGCCAAGAAAATTTCGAACTGCAAACGACTCATGCCGCCTGGCATTCATATTGTTTTACCCCCATTCCGAACACAACGGGACAAGTTCAAGGCCTAATTCGATCATATTCAGAAGTTAGCTTTTGATAATCAATTAATTTTAATCAAATTCTTTTAATTAATTTCTACGCGCTTCAAGCTTGCACGACCAAACACGTCCAATGCTACGAAACTTGAAATCCCACAATAATTCAGTATTACGGATTCGATGAAACTACTTTCATCAAAATCCAAGACGAGGGCGAAAATGGCTATTTCACATGCTAAAAAATATAAAATTCCAAATCTCTATTTATTCACTTTTAAATCCAATTTTAAATGTTAAAAATCTTCATTGTTGTTTAAATAAAATCAATTTTCGATATTATTTTCAATCATATCAAATCCAGAATTCAACCATTCAAATAATTTCCAATATTAAATTTTAAACAAATTAATTATCTAATAAACCAATATTAATAAATCATTAAAAAAAATTCTACCCATATTTACCCAATAATTACAATAAATTTAATAACTTACAATAGTCAAAAGTATGGGTCGTTACACCCTAATTCTCAAGGTGACATAAGGAATGATAATCCTTCAAAAGACCGTGCTCCCCTAAATCATCAGTCCAAAGGAAAAGCTTAAGTTTCATCTTCCCAAGTTCAAATCTCTCGGATATGGAATTCGTTATTAAATGTTTAAAGTTGCCAAGTGGTCTTTAGTTAATAAATTTATTATGTATTATTACGAGACTTTATATGAAATGAGTCAATGGGAGGTGTGTCGATCACATAGAGAAGTTGATAGATTATTTGACAAAATTAATAAACTATCCAAAAAATACAAGTGCCTCACCACTAGTGCCGCGAGGTTAAAGTTCTTTAAGGAAAAGTAGGCCGCCTCTTGCTTGAATAGAGCTCTCCTTCAAAGGGCTAGAGTTATGTGGGAGAATAACGAATTAATGACCATATTGTAGATCCTTATCGATGATAGGGAAGCTTTAGTAGAGTTACTCTACAAAATTTATTCTAGGAATCCCCTCACCGACTTTTCTTTCTTAGGGGAAAGAAGCAGAGGCTTGATTAGACATCTTCTTAAAAGATATTTAGACGATCATGGAAGTGACTCTCATCTTAAGGCTTGTGTGATGATCCGAAATTTTGGATATTTGAAATAGGAATATTTAATTGATTTCAAATTTTTAAAAGTTAATTTCTGACTTGAATTAAAAATATCACTGATTATTGGATAATTTAAATATCAAATTTAATAATTGAAAATTGGGTAAAATATGAAATCTAGAGTTTCAAGCTTTTAAAAATATTTTAAAAGGCTTATAAAATTTATATCGATAGTACTAGAGATAATTAAAGTTTTAAAATTGAATTTGAAAGTGATTTGTTAAGTTTTAAAAATATATCATTTAAATTAATAATTTAAAATAGCCTTCCGAGGCATGGTCTTGGATTTCGATGAAACCAGTTCCATTAGATCCATAATAGTGTATTATTATCGGATTTCAATTTTTGTAGTATTTGGAGTTGTCGTGTAAGCTTACGAAATATAAACGCGCTGAAATCCATATCGAAAACTCAATATAATAATTGGGTTTAAAAAGCTATCTTCTCCATATGATTGAATTAAGACTCGAAACCTTTTCCATTGTGCTTGAAATATGGGCATAACATTATAAACGCATAGTTGCACGCCTCGATAGGAGATCAAGATTTTAGGCTTCGTTTTCTCAACGATTTAAATTTAAATTTTAAATATAATATGTATATATTTAATATAATACTATTTCACAAGACAAATTATACAGGTTTCTTCTCTTCAAACACTTGGCATCTTTTTCTTGACACGCGTTAGTTTTCAAAAATAAAAATTGAAAATAACTGAGCATTGTAAAAGTAAAAAATCAAATTCGTTTGCAAACGAAAGCCATTTTCATTCAAAATCAGATCCACATTAGAAAAAAATATAGTAATGGCCGCTGTCACCGCAGATCTCTTTCCCCTTCCTCCCTCAATTTGTGATGAACGAATTCGACTCGATTAAAAAAATAGTAATAAAAAAAAATTTGGGGTGAGGCAAAGCAGGGAAAATCGCCACCCACTTCGCGATGGAGGTCAAGATTTCTAGTCTTGGCACGCGATTGGGTTTCGAAGGGAGAAATCGTGTAACGTCCCGCCTTTTCGCACGCTTTAAATCGACACATATGCCCATTTCAAACCATACGGAAGGGCGGATTGTTATGGGGTAAATAAGAAAAAAACAAGAAATAAAATAAAACAAAATCTCGCAGCGGAAGGATAAAATGTAATAAAAATATACAGTTCATAAAACTGTTTACAAAACAATTGATTCTTCTTTATACAATAAATATCAGAGTTCACATACCAATAAATATCAATGCAGCAGAATTAAATAGTGTAGTGGAATAATAGTAGATAATAGTAATACAAATCTTCATCTTCGTCCTCCAGAGCTAAAACTTCAAATCCTGAAACGCTCGGACTGACCCGAGCGAATTTAAAAGGCAAAACACTCGAGTTAGAACTAAAAGATCTTATGTAAGTTAAATCAACAGAAATAAATATGAGTGCAGTAACTTAAAAGATGCTCGGGATTCACATCTCTTGAGGATCCGTTAAACTATTTACTATGTAGTATATTTCGCTATTTTAATAGTGTCTATTTGTAAAATAAATTTACTTTTAAATAGCGTTAAGGAGTTACCCAATCTCCCCCTTGACACAATAATAGTCCCAGTAGTCCATCCAATATCATAGTCCCTCCTGATCGGGAAGCCACCAGAGGATACCACACGGGCTTCGGGAGAAATCCAAACTTGTACAAGGCGCGATAGGGTAGGTGACACGGCACAACTAGGCAATGCCATGGTAGATATACCAATACGCATCCGGGCGGGTGGTAACGTGTAGCCTCTACTACCGCCCACCTCGGACAAACTCCCCCAAAAATCGAAGAAATCAAAAGTGGCCACTGAAACAATCCAAATTCAGAGTATAATATCGAAGAGGAGTATCCGATCAGAGGAATCACCTCATTGGCCCGAGAATTGGTCCTGTTTTAGCCACCTTATGCCAACTCACAGGAGTCGGGTAAATGTAACTACCCTTAAGGAAAACGCCGCCACCATCCTACTTCATTCTGGAATCTTCACCGCGTACACGGTTGTTAAAGTGGTTTTCGGAGTTGGCAGAGAGTATGACAACTTCCGATCTCAGTCTCTTTAACAACCAAACGTTATTATAACACCGCGGTCCTTTCAAAATATTTATACTTTAAAACCAGAATATAATATCCCTTTTTAAAACCATATAAATACGATATCATTTTCCTCTTTAAAAATCAGATCAATATTGATATCATTTCAAATATATCTTTTTCTAAAACCATACCACTTTAAAATTTATAATATCTCGAAACCATACATTTAAATTATAACTCTTCAAAACATAATACTTCAAATCCATAGCTTTAAAACCATAACTTCCAACTTAAATGGTTTAGATATTCAATAGTATGTAAAATAGTTGATTTCAAATTACTTAACAAAGTAAATAATTTCCATGCCTTTACCATTTATCAACTTTAATTTTAGTCTAAAACCCATAAATTTAGATTCACTTTCAGTTTCAATAAAACACTTTGATTTCAATATATTCAGACTTTGAGTATTTACAATTTTAAAACTAAGGTTGGAATTTTCTGTTTAATTTATGATCCTCTTTTTTTTTGGTTTGAAACATTCCCATAATAAATCCATAAAATAAAGCTCAAATTTCTAATAGTTTAAATATTTCCTCAAATTTATTTATACTGGAATTATTCCTTTAATTTATCTTGAATAAAAATCCAGTTATAAATATCATACCTTTAAAATTTCCAAGTTTAATAAGCTTACATCAACTTATGGAGTTAAATTTTTAAATAAGCTCAATTCCAAATAAATTTTCAATTTATCTTCCAATCTTAATTGACTTGAATCATTAAAACTCTATATATACAATATCTTAAATCTGCATTAAATTATATAATATAATTTATCAAACTCCATTATTCAACTTATATATTTTTATTTAACAAATTTATACATATCTTAAATTCAAAAATTTAACTGCATATGTATATATAAAATAATACTTATGTAATACCAAAATTTAATATTTATTAAACTGTATCCTATCCAAACCATAGAAATCACTTTAAAATATTTATATATATAGTCCGTGGTGCTTGTATATAATTTTCTATCCTATGGTCAAGTGATACGAATATTTATCATTTCAATCCGCAATTTAAAATAAAAATTACGGTTATATATCATTTCAAACTGCAATCTCGAATGAAATGAAATGCATAACAACTTGCAGTTAATACAAATAAACATCCATTCATCCATCAAAATCATACATCCATTTATCACATCATCATCCAAATTCAAACAATATATTAATATATAACAGGCGATAAATAACTGGCATTAACTATAAGTTTACATTCAAAAATAAGTTATAACTGTTTACTGGCAATTTATATGCAATAAAATAAATATAAATTTAACTAGTAGTTAATATGCAATAAATAAATAAATAAATAACAGTTTAAGTTAAATGAATGCAATTAATAGAGATGATGGTTAAAATATGCCAAACAATATAAATAAATTTCAAATCACATCATATACCAATTTAACAAACATAAGAAATTTTAGAAGTTGTGAGTGGGTTAGAAACACTCACCTTTTGAATTTAAATTGAATTTAAATCCAATATAAACCCGAAAATTTGACCTTCTCAGAATTCATCCAAACCAGCGTCATCAAGTCTGAAATTTCAAAACGATCCTAACAAAAGAAACCGCACGTGGAATGGAGTTCGTATGCAAGAGATATTGCGAAAATTGTGATTGAATTTCAATTAAATAAAAATAAAAAGAACACATACCCCCTTTTTCCACGTCAACAACATTTTCTTCTAGAAATGAATGCGCGCACAGTACGCCATGTAACCCGCATAGTAACTTCACCCCCAAACACGTCGTTGACCAGCAATCACGCACGCCGCTACTCGTGGCCATCATCCAACACGGCCGCCTATCAACACCGCCCCCACCTGAGGCCACGCGGCCCCCTGCGCCGTCACCGCCGCCGCCTTGCGCTTTGCGTTTCTAAATCCTAAAATGCCAATTTCGGCCACCACGCTTCGACTCAAACCAAACGACCACCACCATCTCGAAGCTCATGCCGAGATCTACAATACCCATAAACCAATTTTCCAATTGTAGCCCCAAACAAAAACGCCCAATTTTAACCTAGGGTTTCGCGATTTTTGATCTTTGACCGAGCTTTCTGGCTGAAACAAGCATCCATTGCAGAAATAGACGCCACACGTATATTCGTATCGATGAAATCTACAACATAATTTTTTTTCAAATTTTTATGAAGACTTTGAATTTTATGCTTTGGATTTGATTTTTGAATTTTTGAAATTGGATTTAGGGTCTGCAACCATTGGAAAAAGAGGAGGAGCTGATGAAATTTATGCGTAGACAAATGAGAATAGGAGGAGGCTAGGGTTTAGTAGGGTATTTATAGATAAAGTTGGAAAAGAATGGACTGGATTCGAATTATAAACGTACTAAACGATAATTGGCCCAAAAAGCCCTTTCTGACTCCGGAACGAAATTGGGTCAACCCATATATCAAAATAAATGTTTTAAAATATTCTGAACACGATGGAAAAAGTTTGAAGTCCAAATCCCATCGTATGAAGAAGTTATGCTAAAAACAATATTTTCTAATCGATTTCAATTGATTTCAATTGCATAAATTTCAAGGCGTTTCGAGTCCGTATGATCAAACGACAAGTCCGATTGCTACGAAACTTGAAACACTATTATAATTCACCGTTACAGATCCGATGAAACTAGTTTCGTCGAAATTCGAGTTAGTGGCCAAAATGGCTATTTTTATATTAATAAAATAAATAAATTAAATCAAATTTCCTATTTAAAATCTGAAATTGACAATCTCTAACACTTTTATTTTCTTAATCATTCACATTAATTAAACCAAATCTAGTTGTAAATTTAGAGTCAACTAATTTATCATTGTAGTTTTAAATTTCAGTTTCATTTTATTCACAAATTATAAATTAAATTTGCAATAATTCCTTTTAATTGACTTTCATTCGATTATTCAATCTATTAGTATCCAATAGATGAGACTACCATTGGATTCATACTCTATTACGTTAATATCTCTAAATTTCATTTAAATTTATACTTACATAATATCTAAATATTAAATTCCCTTTTTATTGCAATTAAATACAATTAATTGCAAATTAATTCCAATAAATTTGATTTTATTCGATTACAACCTAATATTCAATCAATTACCATTGCTATATTTCATTTAGCATTCATTCCAATTTTAATTTATTACCTTTATTATTTCTACTAAAATTAAAGTACAAAATCCTATTAAATTAACAAATTTAATTGTCGAAATTTACGGGTCGTTACACTCTCCCCCACTCAAAACTTTTCGTCACCAAAAAGGAAAAAGAAGGGAGAAGAAGAATTTAGATTCAATAGATCTTATTCAAAACTTTAACCTTATAAACAATTAAATTTACGAAATTAGTTACTTTAGATAAAATATACCAATTTACATTCATATATCCTTTTATACTTAAATCAATAAAGTTTGGAAAATATTTTCAAAAATACTTTCTAAGTCTAAAATTTTCGAAAAATTTCGGCAGAGTCTCCTTTGTACGGAGAGGCTCGTAAGAAAATAAAATACCAAATATATCTGAACATCACATATAATATCCAAAATATAATATCCCAACACGGGAAAATATATAAAATAGCGCTATAACCGTAATTCGAAAACATACCTATTTGTCGGGCAATTTACGCTTATTTTATGGAACCAAAAGCAGTTGCAATTGCTTCCATAACCTACATTACACTTATATAATCTAAAAGGTTAAAAAATTTTAAATGAAATATTTAAGTTGTTTTAAACAAATCAATCAACCATCACTTGCAACAATCATACAACCATCACCTAGAATCATCATTCATATCAACAAAACAAATAGTTGTTTGAGTTCAAAACTTCAAATTGTACAAGATGAAAAACAACTACTAAGCGCACCATTTACTCAATAGTCTCTGATGAAGCTAAATAGATTATTCTTCCATCTAAACAATTTTAAAGTATCCATGCCCAAGCAACCATAAACCAAACAACTAACCAACAAATTTCAGAAAATAGGTCAAATTCATTCTTATTTGTTTACAGTATTCATCTTCAGTTTATTAAAATAATTAACTTTAACATTTACTTAAGTTTATAATCATCTATTTATGATACTTACCTTTAATTATATTTAAATATAGTAAAATTCCAATTTTAACTTAAATTTACAACAATTTACAATATCAAATCCTTGTTTATTAAACAATTTCATTAATTACTTTCATTACCTCACATTTATTTCTTGTATAATATCTACTACATTCTCTTATTAGCATTTCAACTTTTAATATTTGGTAAGTCATATTTATGTTTTATTTAGAATGTAGATTGAAAGTTATACAAGTTTACTCTATTTTTTTTAATTAATCTATGGTTCAAATTTTTTTATTCATTACTTCATAGTTTACAATTTCAAATTTCATTTAATACCACAAATAACCTAACATTAAATCTCTTATTTTAATTAATGATTCCAATTATTAATTAGTCAAATTCCAATTTACTCCACTTAATTGAACTTATTAATTAATGGAAAATTTAGAATTAAATACCGGGTTAACTTCCTAATTATTTTAAATAATAGATAAATATACTTACAACTTGTCTATATCCAAGTATATTTAAAACAAATTTAAAAAATTTACTTCTGTTATCAAAAATAAATCTGTAGTAAAACTACTACAGTGGCCTTCCCACTTCGAAACTCGAAAATGAATATCGATGATGCGTGCACTCATCACCGAAATTATTTTCCAGCGACAGAGAGGGGAGTACAACTTATTTCTTTCCAGAATTTCTTCAAAACCATACTTTCACATTATATTGAAATATTTATATCAGAAAATATTTCTAAATACTATTATTATATTTCAAAATCCTTTGAAAGCCATTTTCCAAAATCCCGGACTTAAGTTTTAAAATTTCCAATTTTCATTGATTTTATTTTCAATCTTATTTTTCCTATTATTTATAAATTTTATTCCTAACATCCAATATATTGCGACCAAATATACATCATTAATAAAACTTATTTTGTATATATAGAAAATATAATAGGTAAAATTATTTCATTCTTCTATATAAAAACAAATATTATGTCGGTATGTCCTATTAAGTTTTAGAAACCCCTAATGATGTCACAGCGTCCCATGCACCAACCAGAGTTTATAAATACAAAACGGAACAGATTAACACAATATCAAAACCTTTTTATAACACTAACAAATACGCTCTCTCATATATACACACTTAGCGACTCCCATAGGGTATTACTACCCTATTAATAAAAGAGTCAAACCCCACAAAGCTAAGGTTTATCGCTAAACCTGGCTCCGATACGGACTGTAATGTCCCGCCTTTTCGCACGCTTTAAATCGACACACATGCCCATTTCAAATCATACAGAAGGGCGGATTGTTATGGGGTAAATAAGAAAAAACAAGAAATAAAATAAAAATTAATCTCACAGCGGAAGGATAAAATATAATAAAAATATATATAGTTTATAAAACTGTTTACAAAACAATTGATCCTTCTTTATACAAAAAATATCAGAGTTCACATACCAATAAATATCAATGCAGCAGAATTAAATAGTGTAGTGGAATAATAGTAGATAATAGTAATATAAATCTTCGTCTTCGTCCTCCAGAGCTAAAACTTCAAATCCTGAAACACTCGGACTAACCCGAGCGAATTGAAAAGACAAAGCACTCGAGTCAGAACTAAAAGATCTTATGTAAGTTAAATCAACAGAAATAAATATGAGTGCAGTAACTTAAAAGATGCTCGGGATTCACATCTCTTAAAGATCCGTTAAACTATTCACTCTGTAGTACATTTCGCTATTGCAATATTGTCTATTTTTAAAATAAGCTTACTTTTAAATAGCATTAAGGAGTTACCCAATCTCCCCCTTAACACAATAATAGTCCCAGTAGTCCATCCAATATCATAGTCCCTCCTGATTGGGAAGCCACCAGAGCATACCACACGGGCTATGGGAGAAATCCAAACTCGTACAAGGCGCGATAGGGTAGGTGACACGGCACAGCTAGGCAATGCCATGGTAGATATACCAATTACGCATCCGGACGGGTAGTAACGCGTAGCTGCTACTACCGCCCACTTCGGACAAACTCCCTCAAAAATCGAAGAAATCAAAAGTGGCCACCAAACAATCCAAAGTCAGAGTATAATATCGAAGAGGAGTATCAGATCAGAGGAATCACCTCATTCGCTCGAGAATTTCTCCTGTTTTAGCCACCTTATGCCTACTCGCGGGAGTCGGGTCCACGTAATTACCTCTAACGAAAATGCTGCCACCATCCTACTTCATTCTGGAATCTCCACCGCGTACACGGTTATTAAAGTGGTTTTCGGAGTTGGCAGAGTGTATGACAACTTCCGATCTCGGTCTCTTTAACAACCAACCATTATTATAACACCGTGGTCCTTTCAAAATAATTTATACTTTAAAACCAGAATATAATATCCCTTTTTAAAACCATATAAATACAATACCATTTTCCTCTTTAAAAATCAAATCAATACTGATACCATTTCAAATATATCTTTTTCTAAAACCATACCACTTTAAAATTTATAATATCTCGAAACCATACATTTAAATTATAACTCTTCAAAACATAATACTTTGAATCCATAGCTTTAAAACCATAACTTCCAACTTAAATGGTTTGGATATTCAACATTATGTAAAATAGCTGATTTCAAATTACTTAATAAAGTAAATAATTTCCACGCCTTTACCATTTATTAACTTTAATTTTAGCCTAAAAGCCATAAATTTAGATTCACTTTCAGTTCAATAAAACACTTTGATTTCAATATATTTAGACTTTGAGTATTTACAATTTCAAAGCTAAGGTTGGAATTTTCTATTTAATTTATGGTCCTCTGTTTTTTTAGTTTGAAACATTCCCATAATAAATCCATAAAATAAAACTCAAATTTCTAACAATTTAAACATTTCCTCAAATTTATTTATACTGGAATTATTCCTTTTGATTTATCTTGAATAAAAATCCAGTTATAAATATCATACCTTTAAAATTTCCAAGTTTAATGAGCTTACATCAACTTATGGAGTTAAATTTTTAAATAAGCTCAATTCCAAATAAATTTCCAATTTATCTTCCAATCTTAATTGACTTGAATCATTAAAACTCTATATATATACAGTATCTTAAACCTGCATTAAATTATATAATATAATTTATCAAACTCCTTTATTCAACTTATATATTTTTATTTAACAGATTTATACAGCTTAAATTCAAAAATTTAACTATATTTGTATATATAAAATAATACTTATATAATACCAAAATTTACTATTTATTAAACTGTATCCTATCCAAACCATAGAAATCACTTTAAAATATTTATATATAGACCGCGGTGCCTGTATATAATTTTCTATCCTATGGTCAGTGATACGGATATTTTATTTCAATCCGCAATTTAAAATTAAAATTACGGTTATATATCATTTCAAACCGCAATCCCGAATGAAATGAAATGCATAACAACTTGTAGTTAATACAAATAAACATCCATTCATCCATCAAAATCATACATCCATTTATCACATCGTCATCCAAATTCAAACAATACATCAATATATAACAGGTGATAAATAACTGGTATAAACTATCAGTTTATATTTAAAAATAAATTATAACTGTTTACTGGCAGTTTATATGCAATAAATTAAATATAAATTTAACTAGCAGTTAATATGCAATAAATAAATAAATAACAGTTTAATTAAATGAATGCAATTAACAGAGATGATGGTTAAAATATGCCAAACAATATAAATAAATTTCAAATCACATCATATATCAATTTAACAAACATAAGAAATTTTAGAAGTTGTGAGTGGGTTAAAAACACTCATCTTTCGAATTTAAATTGAATTTAAATCAAATTTAAACCCGAAAATTTGACCGTCTCAGAATTCAGAATTCGTTCAAACCAACGTCATCAAGTCTGGAATTTCAAAACGATCTTAACAAAAGAAACCACACATGAAACGGAGTTCGTATGCAAGAGATATTGCGAAAATTGTGATTGAATTTCAATTAAATAAAAATAAAAAGAAGAACGCATACCCCCTTTTGCCACGTCAACAACATTTTCTTCCAGAAATGAATGCGCGCACAGTACCCCACGAAACCCGCACAGTAACTTCGCCCCAAACACGTCGTTGACCAACAATCACGCACGCCGCAACTTGCGGCCATCATCCAACACGGCCGCCTATCAACACCGCCCCCACCTGAGGCCACGCGGCCACCTGCGCCGTCGTCGCCGTCGCCGTGCGCTTTGGGTTTCTAAACCCTAAAACGCCAATTTCGGCCACCATGCTTCGACTCAAATCAAACGACCACCACCTTCTCGAAGCTTATGCCGAGATCTACAACGCCTAGAAACCGATTTCCCAATTGTCGCCCCAAACAAAAACGCCCAATTTGAACCTAGGGTTTCGCGATTTTTGATCTTTGACCGAGTTTTCTGGCTGAAAAGAGCATCAATTGCAGGAACAGACGCCACACGTAGATTTGTATCGATGAAATCTATAACATATATTTTTTTTAAATTTTTCTGAAGACTTTGAATTTTATGCTTTGGATTTGATTTTTGAATTTTTGAAATTGTATATAGGGTTTGCAGCCATTGGAAAAAGAGGAGCAGCTGATGAAATTTACACGTAGACAAATGAGAATAGGCGGAGGCTAGGGTTTAGTAGGGTATTCATAGATAAAGTTGGAAAAAAATGGACTGGATCCGAATTATAAACGTGCTAAACGATAATTGGCCCAAAAAGCCCGTTCTGACTCCGGAACGAAATTTGGTCAACCCATATATCAAAATAAATGTTTTAGAATATTCTGAACGTGATGGAAAATGTTTAAAGTCCAAATTCCATCGTATGAAGAAGTTATGCTAAAAACAATATTTTCACATCAATTTCAATTGATTTCAATTGCATAAATTTCAAGGCGTTTCGAGTCTGTACGATCAAATGACAAGTTCGATTGCTACGAAACTTAAAACACTATCATAGTTCACTGTTACGGATCCGATGAAACTGGTTTCGTCTAAATCTGAGTCAGTGGCCAAAATGGCTATTTTTATATTAATTAAATAAATTAATTGAATCAAATTTCCTATTTAAAATTTGAAATTGACCATCTCTAACACTTTGTTTTCTTAATCGTTCACATTAATTAAACCAAATTTAGATGTAAATTAAGAGTCAACTAATTTATCATTTCAGCGTTAAATTTCAGTTTCAGTTTATTCACAAATTATAAATTAAATTTGCAATAATTCCCTTTAATTGACTTTCATTGAATTATTCAATCTATTAGTATCCAATAGATGAGACTACCATTGGATTCATACTCTATTACATAAATATCTCCAAATTTCATCTAAATTTGTATTTACATAATATCTAAATATTAAATTTCCTTTTTATTGCAATTAAATCTAATTAATTGCAAATTAATTCCAATAAATTTGATTTTATTTGATTGTAACCCAATATTTAATCATTTATTACTCAACTAACATAGTTAATATTGTTTTATATTACATTATATTAACATTTTCAAATTTTCATCTTTAATTTGCATTAATCACTGTATTTCAATTATATTGGAATTTTGTCAATTTTTACTCATTAATTAAAATTTAAAAATCTCAATCAATTATTTCATCTTGGTTTCTTTCGTTTTATTACATTAATTATCATATATGAATGGAATTTTACCTTGGTTACATCTTATTGAATTCAACATTCTTCACTTACCAATTTATTCTACATTAACTGCAATAATTTAGTGAATTAATTGAAATTGAATTCAAATTATTTTATCAAACTAATAAAATAATTAACGTACAATAATTATTGACATTAACTCTTAATCATACTTTTATTATTAACCCACAATCATTGCATTTATTGTCTTACATTGATTTCATCCAATTAGCACATATTCCTTTAAATTCATAGTAACGTAAAATTCAATTCCATTTATTTGCATTAACTCCATTTAATAAATCTATATGGAATTACTACTTAAAAATAAGTTTACCCTTTTACTATTTCCTATTTCCCGTTACTATATTAATAATCATTAAAGTACCGTTTATATCAATAACCCATTATAATTTCTTACCATTTAAATGAGTTTGATTTCCAAATAAATTTATTGACCACTTAATTAGGCAATTTATACTAATTTGTTCTCATACCCATAAATCTACACTTATAACTAAGTCCTACATTTGAATAAATTTATTAAATTGAAATGTTCATTCAAGTTTATAAATTATTTACTTGCATTAGCCTAATTCCTTAATTTATTCCAATTACCGTTTACAATCTTTTTTTGCATTAAATTAATTTAATACTTTCCTTAATTTCTCATATTCAATTTATGTCTAGGTAAAACCTTTTTACTACTTAATTCAATTTGAATTTTGTTCCAATTACTATAAACAGGTTTCAATTACCATTGTTATATTTCATTTAGCATTCATTCCAATATTAATTTATCACCTTTATTATTTCTACTAAAATTAAATTACAAAATCCTATTAAATTAACAAATTTAATTGTCCAAATTTACGGGTCGTTACATGTCGCGACTGAGTTCAGCGTTTTCGGCATGGCATGGGATCAATGGCGTCAAGGCCGATATCGAAAAAGGATGAGCCGAGCACAACGCTGCTGAGATTTGACTACGAAGGTGGCGGCGCGATTTAAGGAGAGAGGGCAGATATGGCTGTGTGATTGGTGATGGAGGTCGTGAGGTATAACTTTGTTAATTTAAGTTATCTCCGTGTTTAATCAAGTCAATGTCAAAAAAAAACACAAAAAATTATATTTATAATAAGGTATATGTAAAGGCAGTTTTCAATTTATATATATTTATTCAGGAAGCAGAAAAAATTAATATAGTTATATATTAAAGCATTTCTTTCTGAATATATATAAGGTATAAAACAGACAATATATATATATATATATATATATATATATATATATATATATGAATAAGATTTTGGAATATAAGAGAATTTATAAAAGTTAGATTTTTGAAATCTATAAACTATTTTCATAAATGTATATGTAGTTTCAAAAGGAAAATTTCTTGTTTAAAATTAAATCATTAATTAAATAAATTAATGGAAATTTACTGTTCGCTTATTTCAAATATTAATAAACTATATAATGTTTGTACAAGGTCCAAAACCGTGAGGAAAACAAGCTGGTTTGGAATGGAGCGCAAATAAATCAAAGGTGAGTGAGACTCACTCATTTGGATACCTTTTTAAATTTAAATAGTTAAATTTAAAATTATTGGTTGTTGCTTGAATTGATAATTTATTATCTGCTTGGATGTGATATAATATATATAGCAGTATAAATATTTGGAGTGATTGATTTTCCGCATTATATGGCGGATGAGACCCTATGCCCCCCATATAATAGCGGATCACCCTTATATCGTGACATCCCCCTCAAAGTGGGATTGATATTTTATATTGTGCTAATGTCTGTGGATGCAGAGAAACAGGTTGGAGGGATTCAACCGGATTCCTCAAAATGTTGGAATTTATTTTCATATTCTGTGATATGTTCTATTTTATAATCTATGATAGATTATATTGATTTTATTTGGAATTGAAAATATTGGATGCTATGGTCTGATTGAATATATTTGGGTATATTGAGTTATCAAAAAAATAAAGATTGGATTTTTTCAAGGAAAAAAAGAGAGAATTTTTAAGTAAAATAATTATAGAAAATTTGGATAAATTAAAGAATGAATTAAAAAGGATAAAAGTTGATTTTTAAATTCTACTAAATAAATCCCGAGTATGGGAAATAAGATATTTGAATAAATGAAAATAAATGAATTTTAAGGGCTGAAGTGGTATTGTTTAAAAATTAAAGTTTAAAAATTCAGGATTTAAATAGTTTTGGAAGAAATAAAAGAAGAATTTTGAAATAACTATGAAATTGGTATTTTCGGTTTAAAGTAAGATTTTAAATCATAAGTATAGAAGTAAATACGGAATTTATGGATTTAAAAATAAATTTGGGTAAATAAAGGAATTTATTTTAAAATGGTATTAGTTTTGAAAATCGATTTGAAACTGATCAATTGTTTGAAACTAGGATTAAAGGAGGATGAGTTTATGGAATTTATAAAAGGGATTTATACATAAAGTGAAATATTTATCAGAGGATAATTTAGAAGTATAAATTCAGGATGGAAATTTACAAGGAAAGGGTAATTTGTTTAAAGATAAATAGTGGTTTATTTTTAAAGATTTAGAAAGGAAAGTATATATCCCTAAAAAGCCAAGTATATTTTCAAAGAAAGATTTCCAAGTATAAGTTAGAGTTTTTAAAATGGTTTTAAAAGAATGTTTTCAAGAAATTTTGTTATGTTAAATTGTTTGGAATTTAAAGTAAATATTTATTTAAATTAATTTTAGAAGTAATTATTTAAGGTTTAACTAGTATTATGATTTAAATGATAATTATTATGTATTTATATTTTGTAAAGTAATTTTATTTCAAAGGTAGTTTGGCTAAATTTTTTATTTGAAAAATTAGTATAGAATTTCATAACTTTTATTTTAAATTAGTTTTGGCTTAAGTTTTGCATGAAAAATTATTATAAGATTTCATAACTAGTATTATAAATAAAGTGATTTAAGCCGTTTTTATTTTAAATGTTTTAAAGTATATATATTTTTGGATAAGTGATTTAAATTATTTAAAAACCTAAAGTGTTAAGGCTTGATGATTTTCGGTGGAAATAAAACAATTGGGTCGAAATTTATTCTACGAGCGAAAAGTGATTTGGAAACTATTTTTCAAAGGGGTTGAAGAGTAGAGAAGATATCTTGCGAAGATATTTTGAAATAAATAATTGGGAAATTTATTTAAATCTGATAGTTGTTTGTGGTTGTTATTTGATAGTTAAATAACCGACTATCGATATTGCTTGATCATTTCAAAGAAACCGAGATTGAGATTTATTTCTCGAAAACCACTTCGATCGGGTTCGAAAGTTTTCGTGAGGAAAACAAGAGCGGTTAAAGATGGAGCAGTGAAGTGCAAGGGCTAATCGCTACTAATCCTAAGAGTGGTTCCAAAATAGATGTAGTAGGAGTAGTGCCTTCGGTTCCGTTCGGACCTGGAACGAACTTGTATGGATGAATGCTATCAGAACATCGTGAGGAAGACGATGAGCATTCTAAGTGTATGTGTGCTAAAAAGGTAACGCTTAATCTCAAGCCTCATCAACTGGGAATGGCTAAAACAAAGGAGGTGCACACAAGGCTAAGTGGCAAGCAACCAATTAGGGTAAGGTCATCCCTATCTAGATGTCCCTTTATTCGGCTGTGTGGGCGGTTACTGCTCCCAACTATGGGGTGATCTTATTTGAACTATCCAGTAAGGGGTAGCTCCGGTCTTGTGTAGCAAGGATCAGGGTGGATCCTTGGTATGGTGATCTAGACCACGTACTATGACGGGCGGTACCCCAGTAGCCCTGCCATTGATGAAAATCCAATCTCCAATAAGCACCTTCGTTGTAACATCCCAAAAAAATTTATCAATTAAAATTAATAATATATTTTAAACTTTTGAAATCTAATTTGAAATTTAATTAAAAAGTCTCAAACAAATAAAATAAGCGAAAATTATATATGAATAAGATTCCAAGTTATTTTTGAGTTTAAAATTTTGAAATAATAAATGTTTTAAAAAGTCATTTGAATTTAAAATTATATATATATATATATATATATATATATATATAATGCATATATGAGTAGATTTGAATGTAAACATTGAATTTGAATTTAAATTGCATAAGTATGGTATGAGTATATAAATAGACATAAGTGGATTTTTATTTCAAGTTTGAATTGAAATTTGAATTTGAATTTAAAATAAATGTTTTAAGGGAATAATTTGCTTTTGAAGTCATTAAGGTGTAATTTATATTTTATATAATGTAAAGATTGGTTAAAAAACAATTCTTCTTTTAACATTGTATATATATATAAATGGATAAGGGGTGTATTCATTTATAAAGTGAATGTGATATGAAATCTATTTAAAAAAATTCTTTTGTCTTTGTAAAATTACATATATTAGACATGCACAAAGTAGATGGAGTAAAGAAATTTACGTGCATTGTGATCTCATGATTATTTTTAACAAATGGCATTCAGTATAATTGATTGAATAAAATAATAAAATTTAAAAATCACAAGAACTTTTCAGCTTCCCATATCCAGTTATTTAGCCTTTCAGCAAATCTGAAAGTATAGGAACAAAACATTGAGCATTTCAAACTCCAACACCCGAAGAGAAAAAAATCAAAAAAAGAACTACCAACCTTTTCTTCAATTCAAAATTAAAATCTGAAGGTCTTGAACATCAAGCTGTAGTTTTTATATTCCATCTCTCAGGTAAACTATATACTTTATAGTTTAATGAATTTAAGATCTCAAAATCAAGTCTTAACATAAAACAAATTCAAAAATGCAGATTTATAAAAAAACAAAGCTTCAGTTTTGGCTAAAAGGGAAGAGCTGGATTCTCTGAAGTAATCTAGGGCAAGTAAAATTCTTTTAAAAGTTTTAATTTGAAGTTGTTAAAAAGTAATAAAGCAAAGAATTTAAATACTGGTATTAATCAATTGCAGGAAGAAATCAAGATCAAAGATTAAACCTATTTCTAGACTTCAAGTAGCAGAAAAAAAAAGCTTCTCTGTTGTATTTAATAAAAAATCCAAACTATAACTTTAAGATCGTTTGTATTTGATGAATTAAGTGAATAAATACAACAAAGAGTAATCAAAATCTGTACTTGCAAGTTGCAGATCAAGGCTTCAAAAAATTAAAGTAGGAAATCTAGGCTTCATCCATTTTTGAAAATTGTCAGAAGCTTTTTGTCTTCAAGAAAAAAAAGTGAGTAAACCTCTGATCCATTCAATTATTTGTTGTATGTATGCCTGAATGGATGTTGAAAAGCCCTTGCATGTGAATGAATTGATGTACTTGTGTTTTCTTTGCCTAGGAATGTTATTTTCTTCCCTGTTCCTCTAAGTTCTGGTTTACAGAGTAAACCATGCCAAACTCAAACCCTCTCTCTCTGTTTTCTATTGAATTTGTAGGATAAACAAATTAGAGTGATGTTTGGACATGCATTATGTTTAGTAACTGATCAAAGCAAAGCAATATGTTTTATTCTTTTCTGGAAATTGTGAAAACTCAGTCACAACTCAAATAAAGCAAGAATTAGAAACTCATAGATTTTAATTTATGTAATGTTATTTGAATCCCCCTTAAAAATAATGTTTCTAGAAAGCATAATTCAAATTTTTCATAAAGTTTTCACCGAGATATTGGGTTTGATCAGAAAGTTGAACTTTTGCCAAATTCTGATGATCAAATCGTTTGTGGGTCTCGAATTCATCATCACAGTTTGATTGAATGTTTGAGATCACCAGAAAAATACGAGTAGAATTTATAAATCTTTAAATTTTTAATTCGAGATCGAATTAGGGTCAAAAACCAATTTTGGCTTGCGTTTGTAAAAATGGTGCTGCGCCGCTGTTATATGACCGGGCTTCGGGCCACCGGTACCAACCATGGCATCGTACGTTGATGGAGCTTCGGTCGAATTTTGGTGACCGCTGACGGCCAGAGGAGGTGGGGCGAGTCCGTTTCCTGGTGATGGGTTTTTGATGGAGTACGGGTCGAGGAGCTCGTTTTTGATCGTGGCAAATGCTCATGCTTTGGGGCGGCTCGATGGGTCAAAAGCATCGTCGTCGACCTAACGACGGTCGTAACTTTGGCGAACGATGATGGGGACGGTGTGCAACGTGCACACGATCTCGTGGTGTCCGCAGTTTGTTTTTGGGGGGAAGATGATGTTTGACTCGAAGGACTGCTCGAGGGTTTGGGGTGGAGACTCGAAGCCAAGTTCGTGTCGTTTCAACGTTGCACTGGGTCGCTTTAAAACCTTAAACAATTTTATGTGAAGAAATTTTACTCGGGTTAATTTGGGTAAAAACTCGAAGCGGGGGGCATTTTTCTCGGGAACCACTAGAGGCAGCCTCGGGTTGGCTGTAACAACAGCAAATTCCAGTTTTATAAATTTTGAAAACATAAGTTTATACTAGTTTTTGAATCCATTCTTTAGAAATTAATGATAGTTTGTTAATGGAAGGTGAAGTAAATATTGTTAAAATGATTTTTGAAATTTATGAAGTTCAAAGATATTTCAAATTTATATTTTCAAATAAAAAAATTGTTTTACATTTAACTTGATAAAAAAATTAATTAAGAAGTTAATCCAATATTCAAGTGTTAACTTAAAACCAAACTTACTTATAAATTATTAAATAATGATTAAACAATTAATGATTTGTAATTTATTTTATAATTGATATTTATTAATTAAAGAATAGTTAATTAATAAAAATAATTAACATTTAATTAGTTAACAATTAAGAATCAATAAATTAAGATAATCAATTAAAGAATAATTAATTAATAAAGCCAATTAAGATTTAATTAATTCATTGTTAAGTAAAACTAATCATTGATTTGAAATAATTAATAAAAATAAGTATATGGATAATTCACTTAAATCACATTCACCTTAATTGAAGATGATTGATTATCATCAAATGTTGTGTACTCGATTGATATTTCTTTTTTGATACTACGATTGCTTTGTGCTGAACTGTGATTTGTTCCTATATGTATGCAAAAACCCTTTTTACCTGTAAAATGGCATTTAAACTTCGAAGCGACAGGGAGTCGAATTTCAGTTAGTTATCTGAAACCCATATCGAACCCTGAATGTGAATTCTTGTAACTGATATACCCACGTGTTTTAAATTGAGCGCTCACTATTCGGATTAGCCGGGAGAGGACCTCTATGTCATATAACCCATTCCGAATGGTGATACGATGAAATGAATAGCATCTGAAGACGGTGGTGAAGACCGGGTGTCTTCAAAAACGATAAGATAACCTATCGAATGTCTCTGCACTGAGTTGCTCCGGTATAGAAATCTCCATATATGATGGAGAGTCTGATTGGAATTGTGGATACCCAGATTTACAAGGGCTACTTCCTTTTTTGGACGAAGTGCCTTCGTTTCTGTTCGAACCCAGAACAGACTTGTATGGTTGTATGTCTGACACTACACTTTGAGATATAAAGTAAATTTCTTTCAATACATATCTGATTGGTGGTGGGGAATTGATTCCCTTAGCTTAACACCCTTCTCCGAGACATACGAGCTCAAAGGTTATGTAGTTGAAGGTTATCAGCGATGTACTCCAAATTTGGTAGTGTGGCATGCTAAGTGCTGCTGTGTGTTAATGATCATTTGTTGATCATTTGTGATCAAAGCATGGCTTTCGTGTAAAGCATAGATTTTTGGACGAGACCTCATCGGACCTCACACCCCAGAAATTGTCGAAACGGGAAAGATGCGGCTATGTTATGAGGGTCGCACCCTTTAGGGTATGTCATTTCGTTCTGGAAAAAGGTGGTATCATGGTATGGAGGCCAGATACTTTACCTATGTGGTTGCTGCAATCTCATTTACTGTGTGGTTGTTGCTTTATGATAGAGGGCCCTTGGATAAAGGTCGCAAATGACCGAGGAATAGCATAGTCGGGTGGTAGTTACCAGTTACAGAGATAACCCGGGCTTGTGTTGGCAGAGAACTGGTTAAGTTCTCGGGACATCCCTCCAGAGGCGTACCCATGTGGCATAGGAAGTTCCTTAGCCTGACCATTTGTTGGAAATCCAATTCCCAATACGAACCCAGTACAGTTTTAGTTGTAGAACTTGCCATTTAACATGGCAGCTATAGTAGGCATATTATAATGGTACCTATGCTGGCTAAGATTAATATTATATTTTCGAAATGTTTTCACACTATGCACTAACTTTTCTCGTATTAAGCATATTTGACTATCATAAGGGGAAATCTCCCCCAAGTGTGCGATTGCATTGTGTGTGTGCCGGGAGGCCTTATGGTAGTTTAATTTTCCAAAAGCATACAGGACTTTCTTTTATAGATCTTGTTTTATTTAAAAGCAACTATTTTTGTTTACTCATACCACTCCCATGACTAACCCATAGTTTATTGTTCCTTTCTAAACTCCAGGTGCCCATCATTTCCACATGGGCAGCCTAGTAGCAGGTTTTCCGTATTTTGGTATTAGCTGTATTTTGGAGACTTTCGGTTTGGTGATTATCGGTTTTTGGAGGCTTTTACCTTGGAGATATTTGAAAGCTTTTGGATCTCAAGGTGCTTAGTTTTTGGAAGTTCACTATCACTCTATTTCCTTGAAGACTTTTTGGCATATGATTACTTGTTGTTCTATTATGATGTTCTATTTGAAGTTGTGACATATGTATTATGATACTCTGATGTTGTAATGGATATTTTGATGATGTTGTATCTGTGATGTAATGCATGATATTCATTCTGTTTCCGCTGTTTTATATTCATCTAATGTTGTTATAAGCTCCATCGGACTGGAGTTCGATGTTTGAATCTTTGGCAGTCGAATACAAGTGAGGTATTTGATGTCGATTTTTGAACATTGGATTTCGGGCCGTGACATGTGGTATCAGAGATAAAGGTTGAGTAAGAACTTTAGCTATGGAGTATAACACATTAGATGGCTCATTAGAGATAGGGTGAAGTATACCCTAGAATGAGTACAACTGAGACCGAAACCCTAAATTTTCTTAGTCTATTTCCTTTAACTGCTGATATTCCTTAAGATATCTCGTCCGAATATCCAAACCAATTTTCTTACTAATTACAGATAGTAAGAATGAGCGGACGAAGAGGAAGAGCTGGGGGCGAGGAAATGCCACAGCACCTAGCCAAGTTCCCCCAAGAGCAGAAGCAGCTTTATCTACTTAGCATCAGCCGAATCCGATTGATTTATATAATAGTTTCTCAAGGCTTGGTGGTAGGCCGTTCACCAGCAAGGAGTCGATTGTTGGGGCCCAAGTATGGATCAGATAATGTGAAAGGATCTTTAAAGGGCTAAAGCTGCAGGATGATCAGATACGACTCATAGCTTCTTGGCAACTTCAAGAAAAAGCCTTATCATAGCGGGAGACAGTCACTGTTGATGAGCCAGAAGATGAGTTTACTTGGGAGAGATTCAAAGTAGTATTTGAGAAGCACTATATGCCATCAGCTGGGATTTCTTGAATGTACCAGGAATTCATGGACTTGAAGCAGGGGAGTTTGTCATTCGAGGAGTATCTAAACAAATTCAATGAATTGTCTCGTTTCGGTCCAGAATTGGTGAACACGCCTTTAAAGAAGAATGAAAGATTCATACGTGGGATGAATAAGAAGTTCCATGAAAGTATAACTGGCCACATCAAAGAATCCTTTTCAGATTTGGTTGATATGGGGTATAGATATGCTACACTTGACATGCAAGAAGCCCCAGTGGAGAAAGGAAATTCGAGCAATCAAAATTGGAAGAAGAGGAAATTTGGAAGCAAGAAACCGTGGCAGGGTAAGGAGAAAAAGAAGAGCAATTAGGGAAGCACAGTAGAGAATGTCACTTTCTTCAATTGTCTTGAAAAAGGCCACTACTCAAACAGCTCCAAGAAGCCAAAGAGAGATCAATCCGTACAAGCAAAGCCGAGGAAATGTTATTATTGTCAGAAATTGGGACACGAGGTTAAAGACTGCCTAGTCATGAAGCAAGCTCAGACGGCCAAGGTGTACACAGTCAAAGACAAACCTGCATCTTCCAAAGCAGAAAAAGGGAAAGGAGTTCTGGAAGGTAATCTTACTATTTATGATAGCACTATTAGAGTTCTGTTTGACACGGACGCTACACACAGTTTTATCTCTCAGCAAACTATTAATGAATTGAATCTTGAACCTGATTTTGTTAATGATCCTACATGCATAAAGAATCCAGTTGGAGGTCCCGCGAATCTTTGTCTTCGATGTAGAGATGTTCCTATATCATATTCTTGCTACCAATTCCCTATCGGTCTCTTTTTCCTTGATTTTAACGAGTTTGAAGTCTTACTTGGAATGGATTGGCTAGCAAAATATGAAGCCATATTGGATTGCAATAATCGATTGATTTCAATCAAAACCAAATTTGGAGATTTCATTGAGATTTCTTGTGCGGACCCTAGTCCTAAAAAAGAAGGGTTGATGTATAATTTGGGTTATCTTGAACCTAGTCTGGAGTCCATACCCATTGTTAGAGATTTTCCAGATGTGTTTGAAGAAGTGAAATCTCTACCTCCACACTGAGAAATAGAATTCAGAATCGACCTAGTACCCAATGCTCGTCCGGTCGTTCACGCAAGTCGCAGGATGGCACCCAGGGAATGGGTTGAATTAGTTCAGCAAACCAAGGATTTACAAGAAAAAGGTTGATTCGGCCCAGCGTTTCTGAATGGGGTTCAGTCGTTGTGTTTGTTGCTAAGTCAGACGGATCTTTGAGATTGTGTGTGGATTACCGCAATCTCAATAAGTTGACTCTCAAGAATAAATTTCCACTACCCAGAATTGATGATCTATTTGATCAATTGCACGACGCTCGTTTCTTTTCGAAGAAGGATCTAGCCCAGGGCTTCCATCAACTACGAATTGCCGAAGATTGTGTTCATTTGACCGCTTTCAGGGGTCCTAATATGTTCTACGAATGGTTAGTCATGCCTTTAGGGCAACTAATGCTCCACATACTTCGTAGATCTTATGACTCGTGTGTTCCGGGAAGTATTGAATAAATTTGTACTCGTGTTTATTGATGATATTTTGGCCTATTCCAAGACAGAAGAGGAGCATGCCGAGCATCTTAGAATCATTTTGGAGATATTGAGGAGAAACATTCTATTCGCAAAATTTTCCAAATTCCATTTCTGGGTCAAAGAAGTTAAATTTCTCGGCCATATTGTTAATTAAGAAGGGATTTCTGTCGATCCTAGCAAAATTTCCGCTATTCTTGATTGGAGAAAACCTACCACACCAAAGGAAGTTCGTAGCTTTTTGGGTTTACAGGTTATTCTCAGAAGTTTGTTCCGGACTTTTCGAAGAAAGCTAGTCCGTTGACTAAGCTAACGATGAAGAATGCAAAAACAATTAGAGATTAACCACCGCTCCTGTTCTCGCAATTATCAATGGGAACCAGGTTTTATCTGTTTATACGAATGCTTAATGGTGAAGGTTTGGGTGTAGTATTGATGCAGAACGGGAAGGTAAATTGCCTGTGCGAGTAGACAATTACGTCCTCATGAAAGGAACTACCTAACCCATGATTCAGAGCTTTGAGCCGTTATCTTCGCTTTGAAAATACGACGACATTACCTTCTGGGTAAGAACATTTTTTGGCTTTCTTAACAATCTACGAATTTAACTTAACTTAACTTAACAAATATACTTATTGAACTCTCTTTAGTTTTTGGTGAAAAATTCGAATTATTCACCAACCACAAATC
Organism: Allium cepa; assembly: GCA_030765085.1. Taxonomy (NCBI): domain Eukaryota; kingdom Viridiplantae; phylum Streptophyta; class Magnoliopsida; order Asparagales; family Amaryllidaceae; genus Allium; species Allium cepa. Next base: position 598,663,773 of record CM060945.1, on the reverse strand, counting down.
TTTGAAATATCTCTTCACCAAGAAAGATCTGAATCTACGGCAACAACGTTGGTTGGAAAGGCCAATGTAGTTGCCGACGCCTTGAGTAGAAAGCATGCTATCTTGCTCATCTTGTTATCACTCCTACTCTTCTTAAGATCATCGCGAGTAAGCAGTATGAGGACGAGTTTCTTCGGGGAATTTATAAAAGAATATGCTAAGGGGAAGACACTAGTTTTGAGATGGATAGTAGAGGAGTTATAAGATTAAAAGGCAGAATGTGTGTCCCAGGCTTCCCTGATCTGAAACGTGAAGTTTTAGATGAATGTCACAATCGTAAGCTTTGCATCCATCCAGGAGTCAATAAAATGTATCGTGATATCAAAAGGACTTTCTGGTGGAAGACAATGAAAAGGGACATATCTATATATGTGAGTCACTGTGCTACTTGCCAACAAATCAAAGGCGATCAAAAGAAAACGGTGGGTTTACTTCAGCCTTTAGAGGTACCTAAGTGGAAATGGGACCAAGTGTCGATGGATTTCATCGACGGTTTGCCTCGTACTCGGAAAGTCAATGAAGAAATTGGGTTATTGTGGACCATTTGACTAAGACAGCCCACTTCTTGCAAGTGAAATCTACCTGCACGGTAGCAAGTTTAGCAGTTTTATATGTGAAAGAAATTATCTGTCTCCACGACATTCGTAGAAGCATAGTGAGTGATCATGATCCGATCTTCAGTAGTAGATTTTGGGAGGCGTTTCAAGATGCACTGGGAACAAAATTAAATTTCAGCACTGCTTAACACCCACAGTCTGTTGGGCGGACTGAGAGGATTAACCGAATCTTAGAAGACCTTTTGCGTGCTTGTATACCTTATTTTGGTGGTTCTTTGGAGGACCATTTGCATCTGGTCGAGTTCTCTTATAACAATAACTATCAGGCCAGTATAGAGATGGCTCCTTTTGAGGCCTTATACGGTCCTTTATGTCGATCACCGACATGCAGGATCGAGGCAGGTGATAGACTCAATCTTGGACCGGATATGATTAAAGAAGCCACAGAGAAAGTTAATTTTATACGGAAGAAATTGAGGATGGCTCAAAGTCATCAAAAGAGTTATTATGACCGTAGAAGAAGGGATGCGGAATTCCAAATTGGAGATTCTGTCTTTTTAAAGTATCTCCAATGCGAGGTGTATTGAGGTTTGGGATGATCGGTAAGCTAGCACCACGGTATATTGGTCCATTTCATATTCTAGAGAGGATCGATTCTTTAGCCTTTCGAGTGCAGTTGCCTAGCTGGTTATCTCGCGTGCATGATGTATTCCACATTTCTAACCTTCGAAAGTATATGCATGATCCGGATAGTATTATTGAAGACGCTTCTCAACAAGATCTCGACATCACTCCCAATTTAACAGTCAAAAGAGAACCGATAAATATTGTAGATCGAGAAGAAAAACAACTGAGAAACAAGGTTGTCAAACTAGTTAAAATTCAGTGGAGTGACAATCCAAAGGACTGCACTTGGGAAACAGATGAAAATATGCAGAAATCATATCCCAATTGCAAAGTGGATATGTCGGCTTAAGCCGGTAAGCCATTTCCTTATTCTTTCTGAATTCGTATATTCTTTGTTTGTTTTTCGCTCTTCCAAATTTCGAGGACAAAATTTTGTTGAGGGATATCTGTAACATCCCAAAAAAATTTATCAATTAAAATTAATAATATATTTTAAACTTTTGGAATTTAATTTGAAATTAAATTAAAAAGTCTCAAACAAACAAAATAAGTGATAATTATATATGAATAAGATTCCAAGTTATTTTTGAGTTTAAAATTTTGAAATAAGAATGTTTTAAAAAGTCATTTGAATTTAAAATTATATATATATATATATATATAATGCATATATGAGTAGATTTAAATGTAAACATTGAATTTGAATTTAAATTGCATAAGTATGGATATGAGCATATAAATAGACATAAGTGGATTTTTATTTCAAGTTTGAATTGAAATTTAAAATAAATGTTTTAGGAGAATAATTGGCTTTTGAAGTCATTAAGGTGTAATTTATATTTTATATAATGTAAAGATTGGTTAAAAAACATTTCTTCTTTTAACATTGTGTGTATATATAAAATGGATAAGGGGTGTACTCATTTATAAAGTGAATTTGATATGAAATTTACTTAAAAAAATTCTTTTGTCTTTTTAAAATTACAAATATTAGACATGCGCAAAGGAGATGGAGTAAAGAAATTTACATGCATTGAGATCTCATGATTATTTTTAACAAATGGCATTCGATATAATTGATTGAATAAAATAAAAAAATTTGAAAATCACAAAAACTTTTCAGCTTCCCATATCCAATTATTTAGCCTCTCGGCAAATCTGAAGGTACAATAACAAAAGATTGAGCATTCCAAACTCCAACACCCAAAGAGAAAAAAAATCAGAAAAAGAATAGCCAACCTTTTCTTCAATTCATAATTAAAATCTGAAGGTCTTCTTCAACATCAAGCTGCAGTTCTTACATTCTATCTCTCAGGTAAACTCTATACTTTATAGTTTAATGAATTTATGATTTCAAAATCAAGTCTTAACATAAAACAAATTCAAAAATGCAGATTGATAAAAAAACATAACTTCAGTTTTGGCTAAAAGGGCAGAGCTGGTTTCTTTGAAGTAATCTAAGGCAAGTAAAATTCTTTTAAAAGTTTTAATTTGAAGTTGTTAAACAGTAATAAAGCAAAGAAGAAATCAAGATCAAATGTTGTTATTCTGTGATGTAATGCATGATATTTATTCTGTTTCGTTGTTTTATATCCATCTAATGTTGTTATAAGCTCCATCTGACTGGAGTTCGACGTTTGAGTCTTTGGCAGTCGAATACAAGTGAGGTATTTGATGTCAATTTTCGAACATTGGATTTCGGGTCATGACATTCGGACTTATTTATATACCTATTATACTGGAATTGATGAATGTAACAATTTCAAGTATTTGAATAAGTATTTGTATATAGACCTACTACAATACCAAAGGATTTGATGAGAAATGTCTTGGTCATCATAAGGTGAAACCCGACATGTTTTTTTGTGGCGAGGACTTACGAGATACCTTTGATTTCAAATGATTTTGAAAACTTTAATAATCCAATTGAGTGTGTTTTCTAACGACGGTTTTCCATACTGACTCTAGTGTTATTTAACTATGATGCTCGGGTCAAACCGAGTATTATAGAATACAGGAAAGGATGCTGTAGAGCTCAAGAGACGAGCTGGACAACGAGACTATCACATGTATTTGATGTATATCCCGTTGTGTCTGATTAACTGCATGGTCAGTTTTGTGAGGATAAGTTAATACAACTGTCCAGTTGTGTGCTACAGATTTTGTTATACTCTGATGATGTAATATATAAACAAATAAGTTATTTTTGTTTAAAGATAAGTCACTTATCTATTATATATTGTTCCGCTACGATTGAAAGATTTTGATATTGTTTCTATTTCTTCTTCTACCTCCTTCTTCTTTAACCCTAATGGTTTGGTTTTTCGGAATTCGATTGTTCGTCATTTGATACAGTAGATGTATTGATGTCGATTTTCGAGCGTCGAAAAATTGGGTCGTCACAGTGGTATCAGAGTTGAAGGTTAAGCAAGAACCTTGGCTCTGGTGGGGATTAGTCATTGAAAATTGAGTCTGTAATCTCTAGAATGAATTTGAGTGTACTAATAGATATGAGCGTTTACTTGTTAGTGAATATAAACATTGTTTTTATAATTGCGTTGACTTATCAGTTGAGTGTTTATGGATTCTAGCCAGTATGTGGGACGTCATGTCATCGATAGGGATTTCTAAACTCTTAAACAAGATAAACCAACAAAATATTATTTTAAAAATAGGGTAAATGAAATATTTTTACCCAAATTATTTTTATATATAAAAGAAATAATTTTCTGCAAATTATAATAGTATATGGTTGCTTGGTTGTTTGGGAATGATAATATTAAATTATAATCATTATTATGTAGAAAATGAATAAGAAATTGAAAATCATAATTAAGAGCTAAGAAATAAATTCATATACAAAAGGATTTTGTAAATGTAAATTATAAATGAGACTTACAATTTAAAATAGAATAAAATTCAAGAGAAATATTTGAATATAAATTGAAAGAATTTGGAATTTAGAAAATTAATTTCCTTTGAGTTTGGAAATGATTTTAAAGACTTGGGAGGAATAATAGTGATATTATTTCGAAAATATTTTTGAATTGGATTTGAAATTTGGTGGGATTTGGAATTTAAAATACTTTAATTTTTTTAAAAGAAGTAAAAGCACTAATCTCTTGTCGGTCATTGGAAAATAACTTCGGTGGTGACTGCAGCATCATCGATATTCATTTTCGAGTTTCAAGGGAGAAATTGCTCCAAGAATATTTTGAATTGGTATTTGTTGCAAAATTGGGATTGATTTTTGGATACAAAGGAATAATTTGGTTTGTGTATTTAATTGATTTCAAAATGATTTTGAAAATGTCAAACAATTGTTTAGAAGACTCTGAAATCTTGATAAAAAAATTTATGGAAATATAAATGGGTTTGACAACTTATAAAATCCAAAATTTGTTTGAATAAAATTCCACTTGAAAGATTTAAATAAAAGTAAGTGGTAAGTAAACCAATTAAATGAAGTAGATTAAAGAGACTAGTAAATGGAATTTAAATAAGTTTGAAAATTATGGAAGTTTAAAGATTTGATTAGAATTTGAATGGAAATGGAATGTAATTGAAATAAGAGTGAGCTTTGAGAAAGTAATTATTGAAATATAAACAAATTTACTACGGAACAAATTAATTTAAATTGTAAAAGTTGGAAATGAATATTGGAATAATATTTAGTTTAAAGTGGAATCGAAAAATTTGTTCGAATGGGCAAAATAAAATGAAAGGTTTGGAAATGAAAATTTATTGAGATATAAATAAATGAGTTAATGGAACTAATTAGAGGAATCGGTAAATTAAGTGTGGTTTAAGAAGAGAGTTGGTAAAATTAAATATTCAGAATTTGAAGGCAAAATTGAATTCAAATGAATTTGAAAATGAGAATTTGAATAAAAGTAAAAATTTTAAGACTTGAAATTAATTAGTAAATTGAAGGTAAACTAAAATTCAAAGGGAATTGGAAATTTAAGTTAAATGAAAACAAATGAGAAAGCTTAAGTAGTGAAGTGAAAATAGTTATAAGAAGTATTTAAAATATTTATATTGAACTTAAGAAATGGATGGTAAAATTCTGAAGTAAAATTTGGTAATGGAAATATACTAAGTTAGTTAATGAATGAAGGTTAAGTAAAGCTGTGAAAAGGATAAGTGAATAAAAATCAGAATAAATGTGAATAAAAAGGAAATTGATATAGTTAATAATCAACAGAGATAAATACGTGGGATGTACGTATATTACTTTATTCGTATAGCGGTTTGATCTAGATTCGAGCACATAATATCGAGGTAGTTATACCGATCCGAGTTGGGATTTTCCACTCGATTTTCGATGGCGAACCCTAGATATGGATATTTGAAGAATTTTGGAAATTCTCTATTATAGTTTGCTGCTATGCAATGTAACAACCCTGTATTTTGTAATTATTTTATTGTATATTTTAATTATTTTTAATGTAAGATTTTGATTTAAAAACTTATTTTACTTATTTGAAATGATTAAATTTATTATTTAAATATAATCTTGATCTTTATATGAGTTATAATTCCAAACTTGTGTAAGTTGAATATTTGCCTGAAATGCTGATTTTGGTCAAAATAGTCAAACTATGACTTTCAACTTAAAATTTTAAAAGTTTAAGAAAATTTAATTTTTTCTTTTATTATGAAAGTACATAAAATTCTAAGAACACCACTTTTCGTTTCGTTCAATTTGGATGTAAATTGTGAAATTTATACCCTTTACAATATTGTGCGTATATAGGGTTATTTAACAATGACTATTTTAAATTGTATAAGTTACTTCTTCTTGGTTATATTTTATTTTAATATGTGATAATATGTTATATTATGTATATTTTGACTTTTAAGTATTTTTAAAATGATAATATAATTTTTCTAAAGTTTATTTGAATTTATTTCAATTTATAAAACCTAGTTTGGTATTTACTGCATTTTTCTTTACTTAAAATTCTATTTAATAAAAATTAAATTATTATTTTACCTTGAAAATGTTTTAAAACCATTTTTAATTCAAATTTTGTGTTTTAATATATTTTTTATGAAGTAATAAATTTTCCAAAGTCATTGGAGATCTTGTAATTTTTATGTCAGGGTTGTTATTTTTAAGCAATTTCTTATTTCCTTTTTCTATTTTACTTAAAATAAATTATTTATTTTATTTTATTCTTACTTAGTTTCGGTTTTAAATAACATTTCTGAGTTTATTTTGTTTTTATAAAATTAAAAAGAAAAGGAAAAGCAAAAGGTTTAGAAAGTTAAGAGATCTTAAAAGCCTGAAATGTAAAGACGTTTTATCCGTTTCTTTTTGCAATTAATACATCAATTTATCTTAGCCATTCCTTTCCTCATCCTTTGCAGCTGACTCCCTCATATTATTCACGAATTTTCAAGCTCCAAAACACTAAAAATCTTGGCCTCCATTTTGAGAAAAAAAAGTCTGATAATGGCTGCATCTTTTTTCTACCTTTTTCTTCTCATTTTCTATGTATTTTGCCTACTTTTCTATGCTTTCTGGATTGGCCTCTACCACCACCATACTCTCCACCATCCCCTACCACTCTTCCTTGGCATCATCTCCAGCCATCATTTCAGATCCATTCATGGCCACACCTTCCTTGGTGACAAAACTCCACAAAATTGCAAATAATGTCCAAAACAATGCACTAGCCACCACTATTACTTCACCACCTTCATACTTCACCATGGCCACCACCTTTAGCCACGACCACCACCTTGCTACCACCACTACACTTCATCTTAGCCTTTGTCTAGATCTGAAATTGACATGGCCAAGACTCCATGAACCAAAACTCCACAAAAACAATGCATAAAGCCTTGAAACATTCATGATTGCCACCCTATCACTTCATATCTTCATCCAACACCTTGGCCACCACCATAGGCCGCCACCACCACCTTTTCCAGACCTCCCCACACCCCTCCATCTACTGTCCAAACCTGTACAAGTATGGACAAGCCCACTTGACCCAAGGCCGAGCCTTGTTGTGGTCAAAAACTTCATATATGTTGCCTTGATCAATTGTATGCTTCATGTTGTAACCCTACAACTCCATACTTCTTCTAGCCGTGAGTTATGGTGCCAAACCTGAGCTATATCATCATCATGGCTGAACCCAAGAACCTCCTAGGCCAATCATTTGAATGGTTAAAGCAAGGTCAAGTAATCTATTCCTTTGTTGCTTCGTATTTTCATTGTTCCAACATTGTTTTGCGTTGAATATTTATGTGTGTATTGTCTTGTTTTGGTTATTGTTACAAGACAAATATCAATGCTCTCCATTCATTCAAATCAAAAGTCATGCTATATCGTGCTTGTCGTGCTTTTGGAATCGCACTTGTGTTAGTTGTTTTGGTCTTCAGCTTGAAAAGTGAGTCTTTCTCACTTTGACATTTATACTTATGAAAAGTGAATTGATGACAAGTGTTTAGTAATAAAAAAATGTTTACACAAGTTAATGATGATCATATGATATGCTATGCCATGTTATTACCATGTTAAAACTGTTAATTTTCACCTGACATCTGATATATGACTATATATTGTGATATTGACCTTGTTTATATTATTTTTTGTATATGATCACACTGCAAGTTCCCTGTTAGAAAAAATGTTATGGGCTGAAATGCTAGCCTGAATGGTTTTAATTTTTTCATTTTGACTTGGGATTGCGGGTTTGAAATGATAAAACCCGGATTTTCTTTGTAAATTACGGGTTGAAATGATATATTACCCGTATCACTTTACTTAGCGTAGAAAATTTTATACAGGACCGTAGTTAAAATATGTTTTTCTAAAATTTTTAAAATATTTTATAAATTTAATTAATATAATATTTTGATTTGAGATTTAATAAAAAATGATTTTTGTAAATTATTATTGACTTTCTGAATAATTGTAAGTGAAATGAATTAATGAAAAAGTTAGAAATTTTGAACGTATGTTATTTTGGAAATTTTGATTTAATTATAATTGGAAATTTAATCGAATATGTAATTATGATAAATTTATGATAATTTGAATTTAAATGAATTTAAAATGATTTCTATCATATTTATGTTTTTTTAATAAAGTTGAAAATGTGAAATGAATAAATATTTTAAGTTGAAATTTTGAAATATAACTAAAACTGGAAATTTACGAAATTGACGTAAAAGTGAACTTTTAGTTAAGTAAATAAAAATAAAACAAAGCTATATTTGAGAATTCGAACTTAAGTGTTAAGTTGAAATTTAATGTAATGGATTTAAAATTCAACATTGCATTTTAATAAGTGAATTATTATTAAATCTTGATTTTTTAATGGAAATTTAACTTTATAAAATCATGAACTTGAGGAAAATTAAAAGATGTTATAAATGTGAAAATGTATGATTTTATAAGTTAAAAATGATTTAAATAAAAATATAATTGGTTGAGAAATTATATTGAATATTTGAAGTTATTTGACTGTATTTTTGAAATGCTATTAATTACAATGTAAATGTTATTACAACATTTGAAAATGCCGTAGTTGATGATAATGAACTACAAAGCTAAATTGAATTAAAAGCTATTATAGCAATTTTTGTAAGTGCTATAAATTGTTGAATTTAACTAAGTTTATTCGAATTTTAAGTAAACCCTATTACAACATTTTAAATATTGTCTTTTGTTAAATTGAACTGTTTTGAATGTATTTTTCCGTAGCATTTTCTAAATGCCACGAAAAGTGAATTTTCACTGCTTTGATAAACTTAAGTGAATAAATGAACTTTGGAAGTCGAAAATTTTGGAAATTTAATAATTTAAGTATTAAACATAATAACTTCATTTCAATGATTAAGCATGATTTTTGGAATATATACTGTTTTGAAATATGGATTGAAATGATATTTTAAATTTAATAAAATGAATAATGATTTAAAATGAATGTGGTTTCGAAAAGATATGATATTTTGATATATTAAATGATTGAAATGTGGCTTTTAAAGGATATGATATTTTGATATATTAAATGAGTGAAATGTGGTTTTGAAAGGATATGATATTTTGATATATTAAATGAGTGAAATGTGGTTTTGAAAACATATGATATTTTGATATATTAAAATGGTTTGAAAATGGAGTTTTGAAAAATATGATATTTTTGATATTAAATGATTTGAAAAACGGAGTTTTAAAGATAGGACATTTTGATATTAACATTATTTAAAAAAGAAGTTCTGAAAGATATGATATTTTGGAACTGAAAGGTAGTGTTGAAAGGGTATGAAAATTTAATATATTGAAATGGTTAGAAATGACTTGATATTTATTTTGATAAATATTTGAATTGAAAGATATTTTACGATGATATATTGAAATGGTTTTGGAAATGATTTAATCTTTATTTTGATAAAGATTTGGATTGAAAAGGATATTTTATTTTGAAGTATAAAATATTGTTTTAAAGTTATAACTACGGGTTATAATAACGATGGGTTGTTAAAGAGACCGGGATCAGATATTGTCTTATAGTCGGCCAATACCGAAAACCACTTTAACAACCGTGTACGCGGTGGAGATTCCAGAATGAAGTAGGATGGTGGCGACGTTCTCGAGGTATATATTACGTGGACCCAACTCCCGTGAGTTGGCATGTATGACTAAAACAGGAGCTATACCGGGCTACACAAAGGGTCGCACCCTTTCATCGAGCATGCTCCATCGGAAACCATTCTATTACTGTTGTGATTCGATTCGGTGGCGCCACTTTGATTCGGGGGTATTGTTCAAGGTGGACGGAAGCTGCTGGCTTGCCGTCACCACCGGTCCGGGAGTGCAAACGGTGTATCCACCCTGGCATTGCCTCGCGTGCCGTGTCATATCCTTATATCGAGCCCACTACGATTTTGGTTTTAAAGATCCGACCGCGTTAAGATTCACCATCCCCTTAACGCTATTTTCTATATGATTATACTTTACTGATTAGACACTACCGTATATAGCGTATATTACTACATAGTAAATAGTTTAACGGATCCTTAGAGGATGGGCGGTCCCAAGCATCCTTTAAGTTACTGATACATTTTGTTACTGTTCACTTGAGTTGATTTACAGTTTATAAGTATTTATGTCCTGACTCGAGGGTTTTGTGTTTTGCTTTACGCTCAGGTCAGATTGATTGAGTTAGCATTCAAGATTCACCTTCGGCGTTGGAGCTTTCCTTGAAGATCCAGCCATCTATTTTGTTTCAGTATCCAGTGGTTCAGTGATGTATCTGATTTGTACCTGATGTATCTTGTTACTCTTCTGTTGCATCTTATTTAACTCTGATGTATCTCATATTTTATATAGTAGCTTCATGAGCTATTATCTCCTCTTTTACTTCCGCTGCATTATCATTACTCTGTGTCTGTGATCTGTGATTTTATTTACTGTATATTCTGAGATTTGCCAAATTTTTATTTACAACGCGGTATTTTGAGCAATCCAATTCCGACATGAGTGTCTACCTCTACACTTATAATGGATGCGAATGGTTGAAAATACCTGGTTGTTACAGTTGGTTTCAGAGCTTTGGTAGCTCTAGGCAAAACACAACATATGGAGTGAATGTATTTACAGAATCACTTTCATTCGAGTTTGAATCTCTCCCTTTTGACTCGATTCCTTTGAATTTTGGAACATTCCCTACGGTTCCAAAATCCATTCGTATCCCTCACTATTCATCTTCTTTTGAATCTGGAGTAACCCATAACCCCGCTTCGAATGATCTTTCTAGTGAGTCGGCGGTCACGCCAATTTCAAATTTAATTGAAAAAGGGGGAAAACTCCTTTGCAGTTAGCATCGATTCACCAGAGATTCTTATCTATCCTTGGTTTAGATGCTAATATCTTTTGTTATTTCAAACTCTAACTCTTGAGATCGAATGTAGATTTACCCTAGAAAAATCAACATTGATCTTATTCTTTAAGTCACGGTTGACCCGGTTAAGGTTGCCCGTGATTTATATAAGCTTATCCATCTTCCTATTCTGTTATTTAATCATGTTATCCTTGTTTCCAACTTATTTTTAAATCATAATCTCCTTTGATTTGTGTTAATCAAAAATTTGAATCTCTACCCTTCTTTGAAAATCTATTCATGTATAGTGTATTTGTAAACTAGTATTTAAAATTAAAATGTTTTATATATTGTGTTGTTGGAGTTGTTGATGTTGAGTTGGGTTTCTGATCGATACGTCTGATCAGCGCTATCGATAAGATTTCCAAAACACTTTGACAGAACAAACGGACACAATATATTTAAAAAAATTTTGGTTAATGAAATAAATTTTGATATATAAGTAAATTTATGGAACTTAATGAAATGATTTAAATTGATAATTTGAAATGATAGTACTTGATTTATCATTTATTGTTCTACAAATTGATCTGCAAATATTTGTTTATAAATTTATTTAGGAACTGAAATGAATTTAAAATAAGAATTTGAGGATTTAAATTCCGATTATTTCGAACTTTGGTTTAAAGTTTTAAAAGGTTATATTATTTAAATTATTTTGAATAGAATATGTTTTCAAAGAATTTTAAAGGTTTAAAATTAGTGCTCTTCTCTTTGTCGCTGGAAAATAACTTCGGTGATGATCGCGACATCATCGACGTTCATTTTCGAGTTTCGAAGTTAAGAGACTGTTCTGTAGTCTTGCTACAGCTTTGTTTTGAGGAATTTAATTTGGTTTGAATTTTCTGAAATATGACTTGATTTAAAATATATATATATATATATATATATATATATAGATATATGATTGAAATTTGATTTGACATATATTATTACTTATCTCTAAATGGTTTGAAGAAATCGAAAATGTAATTCTTAAATTTTATTTTAAAAAATAATTCCAAAAAAGAATCAAAACTTTGGATGAGTATCAAGCATGAAATGATTGAATTGGAAATTTTATTTGTATAATACAATTGCATTCAAATATAACTTACCAAAATTTCAGAAGTTAACAATGTAATTGGATAATATACGATATAAAAAGATTTTATAAATAAAATTTGAGTGGTCATAATAAATGTTATACACTTAAATTTTAATTACAAAATGATTAACAGAGGTAAATATAATAAAAGGTAATTGAATAACTTACAATAAATTAATTTTAAAAGAACTAAGAATAAAAGAATGTAGTTATATTAAGCGTAAGTATGTTTAGCATAAGTGATAAATATAGTGAGAGGAATAAATTTAAGTTTAACTAGGAATAAAGAAGAATTAAATTTATTAAGTACAATGTGAGTGTAATAAATGATTATTTTTCAAACCCATGGTTTTAAAAATGTTTAATTTTAGATGATTGGATAATAAGATAAGTTAAGATTTATTTAACTTGTGTAAAGATTTATTCTCTGTTTAAGTTGAAATCTCCATGCTTTCAAATTCATTTCCTTATTTTGTTTTTCAAACTATCTTTTGGTTGTCCTTATCATCCTTATCTTGCTATAGACCGGTATAGGCATCTTTCTATAATCTTTCTGTTTAGAAATCTTTCTATAATCTTTGATAGACCTTTGGTAATCATTTTGAATCCACCTTTTTTGTGCTTGTGTTCTTGATTCTGGAGGATCTTGGAAAGATCACCTCCACCTTGTAAAACTTACCTATAACAACAGTTATCAAGTATAACTTCAATATTCTTGTCATCTTATCTTAATCCTATTTCACTCTATCTTTTCTGTGCCCTTCCATACCTCATTTCTTTTCGGGGACGAAAAGTTTTGAGTGGGGGAGAGTGTAACAACCCTGTATTTTGTAATTATTTTATTGTATATTTTAATTATTTTTAATGTAAGATTTTGATTTAAAAACTTATTTTACTTATTTGAAATGATTAAATTTATTATTTAAATATAATCTTGATCTTTTTATGAGTTATAATTCCAAACTTGTGTAAGTTGAATATTTGCCTGAAATGCTGATTTTGGTCAAAATAGTCAAACTATGACTTTCAACTTAAAATTTTAAAAGTTTAAGAAAATTTAATTTTTTCTTTTATTATGAAAGTACATAAAATTCTAAGAACACCACTTTTCGTTTCGTTCAATTTGGATGTAAATTGTGAAAGTTATACCCTTTACAATATTGTGCGTATATAGGGTTATTTAACAATGACTATTTTAAATTGTATAAGTTACTTCTTCTTGGTTATATTTTATTTTAATATGTGATAATATGTTATATTATGTATATTTTGACTTTTAAGTATTTTTAAAATGATAATATAATTTTTCTAAAGTTTATTTGAATTTATTTCAATTTATAAAGCCTAGTTTGGTATTTACTACATTTTTCTTTACTTAAAATTCTATTTAATAAAAATTAAATTATTACTTTACCTTGAAAATGTTTAAAACCATTTTTAATTAAAATTTTGTGTTTTAATATATTTTTTATGAAGTAATAAATTTTCCAAAGTCATTGGAGATCTTCTTGTAATTTTTATGTCAAGGTTGCTATTTTTAAGCAATTTCTTATTTCCTTTTTCTATTTTACTTAAAATAAATTATGTATTTTATTTTATTTTCGATTTTAAATAACATTTATGATTTTATTTTGTTTTTATAAAATTAAAAAGAAAAGGAAATGCAAAAGGTTTATAAAGTTAAGAGATCTTAAAAGCCTGAAACGTAAAAACGTTTTATTCGTTTCTTTTTTCAATTAATACATCAATTTATCTTAGCCATTCCTTTCCTCATCCTTTGCAGCTGACTCCCTCATATTATTCACGAATTTTCAAGCTCCAAAACCCTAAAAATCTTGGCCTCCATCTTGAGAAGAAAAAAAAATCTGGTAATGGCTGCATCTTTTTTCTACCTTTTTCTTCTCATTTTCTATGTATTTTGCCTACTTTTCTATGCTTTCTGGATTGGCCTCTGCCACCACCATACTCTCCACCATCCCCTACCACTCTTCCTTGGAATCATTTCCAGCCATCATTTCAGATCCATCCATGGCCACACCTTCCTTGGTGACAAAACTCCAAAAATTGCAAATAATGTCCAAAACAATGCACTAGCCACCACTATTACTTCACCACCTTCATACTTCACCATGGCCACCACCTTTAGCCACGACCATCACCTTGCTACCACCACTACACTTCATCTTAGCCTCTGTCTAGATCTGAAATTGATATGGCCAAGACTCCGTGAACCAAAACTCCACAAAAACAATGCATAAAGCCTTGAAACATTCATGATAGCCACCCTATCACTTCATATCTTCATCCACCACCTTGGCCACCACAATAGGCCGCCACCACCACCTTTTCCAGACCTCCCCACACCCCTCCATCTACTGTCCAAACCTGTACAAGTATGGACAAGCCCCACTTGACCCAAGGCCGAGCCTTGTTGTGCTCAAAAACTTCATATATGTTGCCTTGATCAATTGTATGCTTCATGTTATAACCCTACAACTCCATACTTCTTCTAGCCGTGAGTTATGGTGCCAAACCTGAGCTATATCATCATCATGGTTGAACCCAAGAACCTCCTAGGCCAATCATTTGAATGGTTAAAGCAAGGTCAAGTAATCTATTCCTTTGTTGCTTCGTATTTTCATTGTTTCAACATTGTTTTGCGTTGAATATTTATGTGTGTATTGTCTTGTTTTGGCTATTGTTTACAAGACAAATATCAATGCTCTCCATTCATTCAAATCAAAAGTCATGCTATATCGTGCTTGTCGTGCTTTTGTAATAGCACTTGTGTTAGTTGTTTTGGTCTTCAGCTTGAAAAGTGAGTCTTTCTCACTCTGACATTTATACTTATGAAAAGTGAATTGATGACAAGTGTTTAGTAATAAAAAAATGTTTATGCAAGTTAATGATGGTCATACGATATGCTATGACATGTTATTACCATATTATTACCATGTTAAAACTGTTAATTTTCACCTGACATCTGATATATGACTATATATTGTGATATTGACCTTGTTTATATTATTTCTGTATATGATCACACTGCAAGTTCCCTGTTAGAAAAAATGTTATGGGCTGAAATGATAGGCCTGAATGGTTTTAAATTTTTCATTTTGACTTGGGATTGCGGGTTTGAAATGATAAAACCCGGATTTTCTTTGTAAATTACGGGTTGAAATGATATATTACCCGTATCACTTTACCTAGCGTAGAAAATTTTATACAGGCCCGTAGTTAAAATATGTTTTTCTAAAATATTTAAAATATTTTAGAAATTTAATTAATATATTATTTTGATTTGAGATTTAATAAAAAATGATTTTTGTAAATTATTATTGATTTTCTGAATAATTGTAAGTGAAATGAATTAATGAAAAAGTTAGAAATTTTGAACGTATGTTATTTTGGAAATTTTGATTTAATTATAATTGGAAATTTAATCGAATATGAAATTATGATAAATTTATGATAATTTGAATTTAAATGAATTTAAAATGATTTATATCATATTTATGATTTTTTAATAAAGTTGAAAATGTGAAATGAATAAATATTTAAAGTTGAAATTTTGAAATATAACTAAAACTGGAAATTTACGAAATTGACGTAAAAGTGAACTTTTAGTTAAGTAAATAAAAATAAAACAAAGCTATATTTGAGAATTCGAACTTAAGTGTTAAGTTGAAATTTAATGTAATGGATTTAAAATTCAACATTGCATTTTAATAAGTGAATTATTATTAAATCTTGATTTTTGAATGGAAATTTAACTTTATAAAATCTTGAACTTGAGGAAAATTAAATGATGTTATAAATGTGAAAATGTATGATTTTATAAGTTAAAAATGTTTTAAATAAAAATATAATTGGTTGAGAAATTATATTGAATATTTGAAGTTATTTGACTGTATTTTTGAAATGCTATTAATTACAATGTAAATGGTATTACAGCATTTGAAAATGCCGTAGTTGATGATAATGAACTACAAAGCTAAATTGAATTAAAATCTATTATAGCAATTTTTGTAAGTGCTATAAATTGTTGAATTTAACTAAGTTTATTCGAATTTTAAGTAAACCCTATTACAACATTTTAAATGTTGTCTTTTGTTAAATTGAACTGTTTTGAATGTATTTTTCCGTAGCGTTTTCTAAATGCCACGAAAAGTGAATTTTCACTGCTTTGATAAAGTTAAGTGAATAAATGAACTTTGGAAGTCGAAAATTTTGGAAATTTAATAATTTAAGTATTAAACATAATAACTTCATTTTAATGATTAAAAATGATTTTTGGAATATATACTGTTTTGAAATATGGATTGAAATGATATTTTAAATTTAATAAAATGAATAATGATTTGAAATGAATGTGGTTTCGAAAAGATATGATATTTTGATATATTAAATGATTGAAATGTGGTTTTTAAAGGATATGATATTTTGATATATTAAATGAGTGAAATGTGGTTTTGAAAGGATGTGATATTTTGATATATTAAATGAGTGAAATGTGGTTTTGAAAACATATGATATTTTGATATATTAAAATGGTTTGAAAATGGAGTTTTGAAAGATATGATATTTTTGATATTAAATGATTTGAAAAACGGAGTTTTAAAGATAGGACATTTTGATATTAACATGATTTAAAAAAGAAGTTCTGAAAGATATGATATTTTGGAACTGAAAGATAGTGTTGAAAGGGTATGAAAATTTAATATATTGAAATGGTTAGAAATGACTTGATATTTATTTTAATAAATATTTGAATTAAAAGATATTTTACGATGATATATTGAAATGGTTTTGGAAATGATTTAGTCTTTATTTTGATAAAAATTTGGATTGAAAAGTATATTCTATTTTGAAGTATAAATTATTGTTTTAAAGTTATAACTACGGGTTATAATAACGATGGGTTGTTAAAGAGACCGGGATCAAATATTGTCTTATAGCCGGCCAATACCGAAAACCACTTTAACAACCGTGTACGCGGTGGAGATTCCAGAATGAAGTAGGATGGTGGCGACGTTCTCGAGGTATATATTACGTGGACCCAACTGCCGTGAGTTGGCATATATGACTAAAACAGGAGCTATACCGGGCTACACAAAGGGTCGCACCCTTTCATCGAGCATGCTCCATCGGAAACCATTCTATTACTGTTGTGATTCGATTCGGTGGCGCCACTTTGATTCGGGGGTATTGTTCAAGGTGGACGGAAGCTGCTGGCTTGCCGTCACCACCGGTCCGCGAGTGCAAACGGTGTATCCACCCTGGCATTGCCTCGCGTGCCGTGTCATATCCTTATATCGAGCCCACTACGATTTTGGTTTTAAAGATCCGACCGCGTTAAGATTCACCATCCCCTTAACGCTATTTTCTATATGATTATACTTTACTGATTAGACACTACCGTATATAGCGTATATTACTACATAGTAAATAGTTTAACGGATCCTTAGAGGATGGGCGGTCCCAAGCATCCTTTAAGTTACTGATACATTTTGTTACTGTTCACTTGAGTTGATTTACAGTTTATAAGTATTTATGTCCTGACTCGAGGGTTTTGTGTTTTGCTTTACGCTCGAGTCAGATTGATTGAGTTAGCATTCAAGATTCACCTTCGGCGTTGGAGCTTTCCTTGAAGATCCAGCCATCTATTTTGTTTCAGTATCCAGTGGTTCAGTGATGTATCTGATTTGTACCTGATGTATCTTGTTACTCTTCTGTTGCATCTTATTTAACTCTGATGTATCTCATATTTTATATAGTAGCTTCATGAGCTATTATCTCCTCTTTTTCTTATGCTTCATTATCATTACTCCGTGTCTGTGATCTGTGATTTTATTTACTGTATATTCTGAGATTTGCCAAATTTTTATTTACAACGCGGTATTTTGAGCAATCCAATTCCGACATGAGTGCCTACCTATACACTTATAATGGATGCGAATGGTTGAAAATACCTGGTTGTTACATGCAAGGAGAATGATGATTTCTGATCAAGAAACTAGATTGAGTCCGCATTGGGAAGTCGGGTGGACGATACTAGTTTGGTAGTGAAACTGTGTGATCGAGTGAGCGATCAGAATTGCATACGAATGGTACTTGTACATCATACGGGCTTAAGTTAATTCAATATTGGAAATTTTAAAAGAAAGTGAATAAAATGATTTTGAAATCTGTAATTGGATATTATTGCTAAGTAGGATATGCAGGTGTTTTAAAGGAAAGGAAATTGGTGTTTCAAATTCAGATAATAAATTGAATTGCCAGACAAAAGGTATGTATTTAAATTTCTGTATGAAATTTGATGGTTTTCTGATCCAGCCACTTGGCATTTTGTTTTCTTTTGGAACTTGGGGGCCTGTAGAGGCATTTTGTAGTCGTATCGATCTAGCCACGTAAAAGAGACGCTGGCAAAAAATTTCGAAAATTTAGGGAGTTAGAAAAATTTTGAGAAAATTTTGATAAGACAAATTTGGTTTTAAATTTAAATTTGAATTATTGAGTAAATAATATTGTTTGGAAGTTATGGATGAGTTTAGGAAGTTAGTAGGAGTGATAGTGTCTTTAATAAAAATTGTTTGGAAGTTGAAACTGTTGGGTTTTGGGAAGTTGTTAAAAACTATTTGGATTGGGAAAATAGTGAACGGGTTATGGATCATTCTTCTTAACTAGTAATTTCGAGGACGAAATTCTTTTAAGGGGGAAGGAATATGACGACTTGGAATTTCAAATATTTGAAATTGGAATATTTATTATATTTTAAATATTTAAAAGTTAATTTCTGACTTGAATTTTAAATATCACTGATTATTAGATAATTTAATTATTGAATTTAATAATTGAAAATTGGGAGTATTGGAGATAATAAATGTTTTAAAATTGAATTCGGAAGTGATTTGTTAAGTTTTAAAAATATATCGTTTAAATTGATAATTTAAGATAGCCTTCTGAGGCACAGTCTCGGATTTCGATGAAACTAGTTCCATTGGATGATTAATAGTGTATTATTATCGGATTTCAATATTTGTAGTGTTTAGAGTAGTCGTGTAAGCGTATGGAATATAAATGCGTTGAAATCTATATCGAAAATTCAATATAGTAATTGGGTTTAAAACGCTATCTTCTTCATAAGATCGAAGTAGGATTCGAAACATTTTCCATTGTGCTTGAAATATGGGTATAACATTATAAATGCCGAGCGGCATGCCTTGATAGGAGATCGAGATTTTAGGATTCGTTTTATCAATGATTTAAATTTAAATTTAAATTTTAAATATAATACGTATGTATTTAATATAATAATGTTTCACAAGACAAGTTATACATGTTTCTTCCCTTCAAACACTTGGCATCTTTTTCTTGACACACATTTGTTTTGAAAAATAAAAATTTAAAACACCCGAGCATTGTAAAAGTACAAATCAAATTCGTTTGCAAATGAAAGCCATTTTTATTCAATATCAAATCCACATCAAAAAAATAGTAATGGCTGCTGTCAGCGTAGATCTCTTTTCCCTTCCTCCCTCAATTCGTGATGAACGAATTCGTCTCGATTAAAAATAATAATAAAATAAATTTAGGGCGAGGCAAAGCAAGGAAATCGCGACCCACTTCGCGATGGAGGTCGCGGTTTCTAGTCTTGGCGCGCGAGTGGGTTCCTGAGGGAGATGTCGCAATTGTTTTTAGCATTTTCGGCATGGCACGGGATCGATGGCGTCAAGGCCGATATCAGAGAAGGGCGAGTCAAGCACGATGCTGCTGAGATTCGAGTACTCAAGTGGTAGTGCGATTTTGGAAGAGAAGGCATGTATGGCTGTACCATTGGAGATGGAGGTCATGAGGTATAGCTTTGTAATTTGATTTATCTTTCTGTTTAATCAAGTCAATGTCAGGAAAAAAGAACAGAATTTTTTTATTTACAGTAAGGTATATGTAAAGGCAGTTTTCAATTTATATATATTCACTTAGGAAGAAGAAAAAAATTAATATAGTTAGATATATAAACATTTCTATTTGAATATATAAAAGGTTTAAAGCACAATATACATACATACATACATACATACATACATACATACATACATACATACATATATATATGAATTCGATTTTTCAATATAAGAGAATTTATAAAAGTTAGATTTTTGAAATCTATAGATTATTTTTATAAACGTATATGTAGTTTTAAAAGGAAAATTTCGTGTTCAAAATTAAATCATTAATTAAATTAATTAATGGAAATTTACTGTTCTCTTATTTCAATGTTAATAAACTACATAATGTTTATACAAGGTCCAAAATCGTTAGGAAATGTGAAGACTCGAAATTTCTAGATATTTAAAATTGAAATATGTAATTGATTTTAAATATTTAGAAGTTAGTTTCTAACTTGAGTTTTAAATATCATTATTATTTGGCAATTAAATTATTGAATTTAATAATTAGATATTGGGTATATTAAATCTTGAGTTTTGAGCTAGTTAAAAGTATTTCAATGGCTTATAAAATTTATATTGGTTTTACTAGAGTCGAAATGTTAAATTTGAGTTAGAGGGTGTTTTGCTCAGTTTTGAATCACTATCATTTAAATCGATATTTATAAAAAACCATTCGAGGTACAGTCTCGGAATTCGATGAAACCAATCCCATTGGATCCGCAATATTGTATTATCATTGGGTTTCAAATTTCATAGTGTTTGGAGAGGTTGTGTATTCGTATGATAGATAAACACGTTGAAATCGATATCGAAAATTCAGTATAATAACTGGGTTCAAAAAGCTATCTTCTCCATACGTTTGAATTAGGACTCGGAACCTTTTCCATTGCATTTGTAATAGGGGTATAACAATATAAACGCCTAGCGGCACGCCTCGATTGGAGATCGAGATTGTGAGTTGCGTAAATCGGGACAATTTAAATTTAAAATTAAATATATATTTTTTCCTTTAATTTACTATAAACACATCCACCACCTGTCAACCCTAAGGACAAGTTCGCTGCATCTTCTAACACGTGCATTTTTCTTATGTACTAAAAAACAAATAAAAGAAAAACTTTAAAACAATACTTCGTTCTCTATTTCCTTTCTTTTTTTTAATCAGAACAGAAGAAATGGCCGAAGTTCTCGCGGTTTAAAAAGAAAACCCTCATCCTTCTCAGTTTAAAATGAATTCAAATCCATTTAAAAAAGTGAATGAATTCACGCTCGAATCGAACAGCGAGGCCGAGTGGGCGCATGGGAGAAGCGTCGCGAATCGTTCGTGGGGTCGAGGGCAGATCTTGGGAGGCTCGTAGTTGTGACGACGTGCAAGGTCGCGTGGTAGTAGGGTGTGTCGATTCCTAGATGGCTGGAAGGGAGCTCGAGCGCGCGAGCTGGAAGCAAAGGAGGATGGATGTTGATAAGCTTGGGTCCTGGAGACGTGTTCGCCCGGTTTGCCACAACACAGGAGGGTCGCGGTTAGATGAAGGAGGAGGCAGAATCGACGAAGTCGAGTGGATTTCGACGACACTGTGTGACGTGGTAAGAGTGGGCAAGCGCATGAGCAAGAGCTATTGGTCATGACTAGGTTCTGGGGGCAATGTAGTGTGATATGCGATTCAGTTTATTTTATATTTGCAATTGGATATCAACATATGTTAAATGTATATGCATAGAGAAAATAATAAAACAAGGAACTATTTTGTATAGATAAAGTTTGAAAGAAATAGGAATTTAAATAAATGTTATAGAGTTTATACAAAAGTTAGATTTGTAAATGTATATAATTAATTTAGTATATGAAGTTGTAGGAAAATAATGAAGAAAATAATTGTACATATTTTTAATTTACTAGTTTATTGTAAACAATGGATTTGGTGATTAATTAGTTAAATTAACTTATTTGATTTATTATAGGTACTAAAAGATTTTTTAAAGAGAAATTTTTATTTTCAATTAAATTATTAGCAAATTAAATTTGTTAAATGGTAATGAATTGTGTGGTTAACTCAAATGTTAATAAATCGTGAATTGTTTGTACAAGGTCAAAAATAATGGAAAAACAAGCTGGTTTGGATCGGATTTCAAATTGAAAGTAAAAGGTGAGTTAATCTCACTCATTTGGAATACCATTTAAATTTAAATAGTTAAATTTAAATTATTAATTGATTGCTTGAATTGATGATGTGTATTATATATAGTAGTATACATATATATAAAGGAGCGATTAATTTCCTGTATTATATAGCGGATGAGACCCTATGCGCCGCATAATAGCGGTTGATATGACATAAACCAATATACCACGATATTCCACCTCGAAGTGGAATTGGTATTTTTATATTATGCTGACATCTTTGGATGTAGGGAAACAAGTTAGAGGGATCCAACTGGATTCCTCAAAATATTTAGATTGTTTAATATTCTATGATATGATTTATTTGATAATCTTGGAGAGATAATATTGGTGATTGAAAATATTGAATGCTATGGTTTGATCGAATATATTTTGGTATACTAAGATATAGAAGTTAAAGAGAATTTTTAAAGGAAAATAAAATAGGAAATTTTTAGGTAAAATAATTTTAGAGAATTTGGATAAGTTAAAGAATGAATTGGAAAGGATTTAAGTTGATTTTTATATTCTAGTATGTAAAATTCCAAGTATGAGAAAGGAAATTTTTGAATAAATAGGGATAAATTGATTTTTAAACATAAGTGATATTAATTAAAGGAATAATATACTATTTTTAAAATTCAGGCTTTAAATGGTTTAAGAAGGAATAAAGAAAGAAATTTGAAATAAATATGAAATTGGTATTTTCAGTTTAAATAAGATTTTACTAAAGGAGTAAATGTGAAATTAATGGGTTTTAAAATAAATTTGGATAAGTAAAGGAATTTATTTTAATGGAGTAAATTTTGTAAATCAATTTGGAAATTGATTTAGTATTTGAAACTATGTTTTGAAAGAAGGGTGAGTCTATGGAATTTATAAACTGGGTTTATAAAGTGGAATAAGATATCAGTGGATATTTGAAAGTATAAATTCACGGTGGAATTTATAAAGGAATGGGTAATTATTTTTAAAAATAAATAGTGATTTATTTCTAAAGGTGTGAAGAAAAGTGTATTTCTCTGAAAAGCCAAGTACTTTTTCAAAGCAGATTTTTAAGTATAAGTAAAAAGTTTTAAAGTTGTTTCAAAGGAATGTTTTTTTGAGAAATTATTATTTAAGTTGCTTTAAATTTTTAAAGGTAAATATTTGTTAAACTAGTTATAATAGTAATTATTTTAAAAGGTTAATTGGTATTATAGTTTAAAAAGATAATTAGTAATATTTATATTTAGAAAGAAGTTTTATTTTAAAGATAGTTTGGCTAAAGTTTTTTCTTTGAAAACTTGTATAGAATTTATAACTTTTATTTTAAGATTTGTTTAGCTTAAGTTTTACATGAGAAATTATTATAAATTTTACAACTAGTATTTTATATAAGTGCTTAAAATAGTTTTTATTTTAAAGTGTTTTTAATAGTTTTTTTTTTAAGTGTTTAAAAATATATATTTTGGGAAAATGATTTAAGTTACTTTAAATTCTAAAGTATTAAGATTTGGCAAATTTTCAGTGGGAATAAACAATATTTGGAAATTTATTCCACGGGAGGAAAGTGATTTGAAATCTGTTTTCAAAGGGTTGAAGTGCGGAAGTTATCTTGAGAAGATATTTGAATAACAAATAACTTTGGAAAATTATTTAAATCTGATTGTGGATGTTATAGGATAGTTAAATAACTAACTATCAATATTGGCCAATGCGTTGATCGTTTCGAAGATACCGAGATCAGGATTAATTTTTCCGAAAACAACTTTGATTTGGTTTGAACGTTTTTTGAGGAAGACAAGAGCTAGGAGTCGAAGATGGAGCAGTGAAGTGCAAGGGCTAATCGCTACTAATCCTGAGGGTGATTCCACAATGGATGTAGTAGGAGTAGTGCCTTCGGTTCCGTTCGAACCCGGAACGGACTTGTATGGATGATTGCTTTCATAACATCGTCAGGAGGACAATGAGCATTCTAATTGAATGTGTGCTTAAAGGTAACGCATAGCCTCGAGCCTCATCAACCGAGAATGGCTAAAACAGAGGAGGCGCAGTAAGGCTAAGTGGATAGCTACCAATTAGGGTAAGGTCATCCTTGTCTAGATGTTACTTTTTATTCGGCTTAGTGGGCGGTTGCTGGTCCCAACCGCGGGGTGATCTTATTCGGGCTATCCAGTACGGGGTAGTCCGGTCTTATGTTGCACGGGATTTAGGGTGGATCCTCGGTACGGTGATCTAGACCACGTACTGTGACGGGAGGTACTCTATAGCCCTGCCATTGATGGAAATCCATTCTCCATACATGCTTTTACAGTTTTTGCTTGTAGAACACACTTTGTGGCTTGTAGCTGGAATTTAATAATGTAACAATTTCGGCTATTTGAATAAGTATTTGCGTATAAACACTATTATAATATCAGAGGATTTTATAAGAAATGTTTTGATCATCGTAAGGTAAAAACCCGGCTTGTTTATTTGTGGCATGGTCTTACGAGATACTTTTGATTTCAAGTGATTTTGAAAACTTTAATAATCCAATTGAGTGTGCTTTCTCACGCTGGTATTCCAGACTGACTCGGGTGTTATTTATATATAATGCTCGGGTCAGACCGAGTATTATAGAATACAGGAAAGGATGCTATGGAGCTCAAGAGACGAGCTGGATGGCGAGACGTATCATTTTCGTACGTGATTATTATTAGACTGCATAGTTAGGTTGTGAGGACAGGTTATGATAACTGTCCAATTGTGTGTTATGAATTTTGTTGTACTCTGATGATGTAATGTATAAACATATATAATTCTCTTTGTTTTAAAGATTAGTCATTTATCTATTATATATGGTTCCGCTGCGTTTGTGAGATTCTGATGTTGTTTTCTATTTTTTCATCTACCGCCTTCTTCCTAAACCCTAATGGTTCGGCTTTCCGGCATTCGATTGTTCGACATTTGATATAATGTTAATGTCGATTTTCGGACGTCGGAAAATTGGGTCGTTACATTTGGTAACAAAACAGAAGGTTAAGCGAGAACCTTGGCTTTGGTGAGATTAGTCATTAAAAATAGAGTCTATAGTACTCTGGAATGAGTTTGAGTGTATTAATAGATATGAGCGCGTATTTGTTAATGAATATAAAATTTATTTTATATTGTGTTAACTTATCGGTTGAGTGTTTATGGATTCTGGTCGATATGTGGGACGCCATGTCATCGATAGGGGTTTCTAAACTCTTAAACAAGATAAACCGACACGGTATTGTTTTAAAATAGGGTAAATGAAATAATTTTACGCAAATTATTTTTGTTTATAAAAGAAATATTTTTTGTAAATTATTATAGTATATGGTTGCATGGGAATGATAATATTTAAACTATTATCAGTGTTGTGTAGAAATTTAAAACAGAAATTGAAATCATAACAAAAGGTTAATGAAATAAATTCAGATAACAAATGGGGTTTGTAAATATAAATCCTAAATGCGATTTATAATTTGAAATAGAATTCCAGAGAAATATTTGAAAATAAATTGAAAGAATTTGGAATTTTGAGGAAAAGCTTAAATTCCTTTGAATTTGAAAATTGTTTTCAAAAGTTTTAGAGAAATAATAGTGGTATTATTTTGGAAATATTTTTGAATTGGATTTGAAATATGATGAGATTTGGAATTTAAAAATATTTGGAGGTTGTTTTGAAGAGGTAAACGCACTAAACTCTTTTCGGTCGTTGGAAAACAACTACGGTGATGACTACGACATAATCGACGTTCATTTTCGAGTTTTCAAGAGAGGAATTGCTACCAAATTGTTTTAAGTTAGAGTTTTTTGCAAAAACTGGGTTTGGTTTTAAGATTCAAAGAAATAATTGATCTCAAAGGTAATTTTGAAATGTTGTGAAATTGTTTAAAACTCTAGACGTAAATTGGAAATGTTTACAGAATATAAATTAGTCTGATAATTTATAAAAAAAAATTGAAATTAATTGAAATAAGATTCAAATTGAAAAGGGTTAAATAAAGTAAGTATGAATATAAAATAATTAATTGAAGAAAATTAAAAGAAGTTAGAAAATGGAATTTAAATAAGTGAAAAACTTATATAAGTTCAAAATTTAAATTGAATCAGAATGTAAGTAAATCTAGTGAATGAAAAAGGAAATAAGTTGGAGAGGTTTTAAAAGCTTGGAATTTAAATTGAGTTGGAAAAATAGTGTGGATAGAAAAATGAATTTACATTGTGTGTAATGGAAGTTAGTCAAGATTTGGCTAAATAAAATAAAGGACTGAAGTAAAATTAGTAAGTAAACTAATTGATTTAAGTAGGTAAGAAAATGATTTGCATTGAGATTTGATTTGAATCTTGTTGTATAAAATGAAGTATTAAAATTTGTTTGGGAATAAATGGGTGGAAGGAAGGAAAATTTAATTCAAATAGAATAGAAAATGGAAATTTCAATAAAAGAATTGAGATTTGTAAATTTACTTGTTTGTAACGAATGAAACTGAGAACTGAATATTAAAATTTGAAATTTAATTGAGTAGAGTGAAGTAGTAGAACTAGTTCTAAGTGAACGAAAATAATAAAAGTTTGGAAGTAAAAATGGTTTGAGATAAGAATAAATTAGTAAGTGGAACTAATTAAAGAAATGGTTAATTAAGTGAGGGTTGAGATAATGTAAATAGAATTTAATATTTAAAATGAAAGGAAAATTGAATTCAAATGAATTTGAAAATGAAAATTTGAGTAAAATTATAGATAAACAAAAGTGGTTAAATAAAAATAGTTATAAGAGGTATATAAAACATTTATATTATATTTAGAAGGAATGGTGAAATTCTTAAGTAAATTCAGTATTGGAAATATACTAAGTAATATTGGAATGGAAATTAAGTAAAGTGGTGAAATGGGATAATTGTGGATAAGAGAATGGAAACCAAAATAATGTGAATAAAAGAAGAATTGATATAGTTAATAATCAATGGATATGAATGCATAGGATGTACGTATACTATTTTATTCGCATAAAGATTTGATCCAGATTCGAGCAAAAAAATTCGAGATAGTTATATCGATCCGAGTTGGAATTTTTCACTCAATTTTCGAAGGCGAACCCTGGATATGGTTTTTTGGTTGATTCTGGAAATTCTCTATTGTAGTTTACGACTATGTAAGGTGTTAACGTGAAAATCTGACGCTAACACCCCGGTGCAAGTAAAGCAAGTCTGAAAGCACCACCTGATGATACGGGAATCAGAAATAAGTAGGAAAATATCAGAATGACAGTAAAAGACACAGTTTTTATAGTGGTTCGGCTAATAGTCAAGCCTACGTCCACTTTATATCTCTTTATTGCTGACTCAAGTACAACTTATACAACTTTCTTCAATTACACACACTTTAGACTAGTAGTTCAAACTTTGATGGAGAATAATCTTTCGAATCCATGTTGAATGATGTAGATTTTCTCTTGAAGTTTGTCATAGTGTCCTTGGTGTTTGGAGTGCTTGAAGTGTTGTTCGAGTTGAGAAAATGGCAGAGTATCGGCGCTTCGAGAATGAGCCAAAAGATCCCTCGAACGTTGGAGCTAATGCTGTATTTATAGGAGTTTTTTGGTCATAAGTCGTAGGTCGGAACCCACGACTCAAAGTAAGTCGTGGGTCGAAGGTTGCGACCTAAAGTAGGTCGTGGGTCGAAGGTCGCGACCTAAAGGAAACGAGCTACAGCCCATTCTAGTTGCACTTGGCTCCTCCTGAGCGGGTTAGCAGGTTGCACGTGACCTAGGATGGGTCACTGATGGGTAGGTCGTAGGTCGAAGATAACGACTTAAGGTAGGTCGTAGACCACATGTGAGCGACCTAGCAGAGGGAAGCTTCGGCCCTTCCTGGTAACACTGGTCTCTTTTGGATGAAGTACTAGTCGTGGACGACTTAGGGGAATGGTTGGCAACCTTATAGCGCCAAGATATCCGATGTAGCGACCTAAGCTAACTCGTTAACCCATTATGTCGCATAGCCCATTAGGTCATTAGGTCGCTTGTGATTTTTGGTCACTAGGTCGCGGACCTCTTAAGTCAGTAGGTCGCTGCCTGTTAGGTCTTTTAGGTCGCTGAGTCGTGGCTTCCTTAAGCCTTTAGGTCGTCCACTTCTCTAAGTCGTTACACCTTTTAGGTCGTGCCACCTTAGGTCGTTAAGTCGTGGCTTCCTGTAAGCCGTTAGGTCGTCCACTCCTCTAAGTCGTAACACCTTTTAGGTCGTGCCACCTTTAGGTCGTTAAGTCGTGGCTTCCTGTAAGCCGTTAGGTCGTCCACTCCTCTAAGTCGTTATGTCGTCCATCTCTTAAGCCGTTACACCTTTTAGGTCGTTAAGTCGCTTACTTCTCTAAGTCGTTAGGTCGTCCACTTCTCGTAAGCCGCTTCATGTGTTAGGTCGCCTACTCCCTAAAGCAGTTAAGTCGTCCCATACCTTAGGTCGTGAATTTCAAAATGAGGTTAACACTTGCCCCTCGAAGTGCACGCCTAGGTCATAGGTTGTGTGCTTCGACTTATCATGCTTGGATCGTGACCGACCTAAGAGATATCTTAACATGCACATCCATTTGCTTCTGCCTTATATAACCGTTAGCTCGAGTCTTTCCCTTTAACTGTTTCCATAACCCATTCTGCCATTAACGATTTCTTGAGCTCCCCAAAGATAATTTCGAATCAATCAATCACTGATTATCCTTGATACTCCATCACGTAAGTGAATTTGCTTCCTGTTCAATCTTCGGTCATCATTGAACCCCGAATCTTATTTTCTGTTTCCGACCTACCTTCTTACGCCGCATTCTACTGTGAATCCTGTTTCATCGATTGTTGGTGGACCGGACATAGTTCGATTTGGCTTTAGACGATTCATACTGAGAGGATGATGGGTTATAGTGTGTTAGGTTAACTGATTCGTGACTCTGGAGGGAGCGAGGAGATTATCAACCGGTTAGTAAGTTATGAGGGGTGAGACTTAGGGTTTCTCCAAGGGGAAATGGCCTGAGACTGCTGAGCTACCCCTGGGACAATCTAGTGGATCGAGCGAGTTAGAGATTCTTGGACTCCAGGGAAAAATGAACGACCCACTGGCTCACGACTTAGCGTGCCTCTGCTCTTTCTTTCTCGCGACTTACCATACTTGGACGACTTAGGCTTTAAACTAGAACGACCTTATTTAACAACGACCTATCTGCTAGCTACATAAGGATTAGGTCATCCCCGAGCTAAGACTTGTTACAACTTAACTCTTTAGGCCATATTAGCGACCTAGGCTTTAGGTCGTGTAGACGTCTTAGGACTTGAACAATTGTCAAACTTCTTCTTGCAACCTAGATCCGCTCTGACTCTCCTGTTAGGTCGTGAACGACCTAGGACTTGAACAACTTAACCCGAGCCACCATTTTCCTTCAATATACATTACCACCTAAAAAGCAAACGACTTAACTTAACCCGCGGCACATTCTTTAGGCCGTAGACGAGCTAACACTTTGCTAAAAATGTTTGGACCGACTTGAAGCATAATTTTGACTTGAATTCTCAATAAGAACTAAAGGAATAAACTGCCCGAATTTTTGAATTGTCTGAACTTTGCTGTACTCTTTCACAGATCACACTAGCTTACAAGCTAACAACCTGTTGACTACAATATTCATAGAGAACCGGGACGAATATACTGCCATTGACTGTCCACATACGATGGCAGATTAGTCGATAAAGAATAATTAACTCAACTTAAGGAAATTGTATGAAATGCTATGAGTTAACAAATTCAAGTGAAGTAGTAAAGCAATGTTAATCAACTAAAGCTGATTCGTTTGCATTAATACTACACTTTTACTTGGACAGAGCGACAAGTCTTGAAATTTTACAATTGATACATGTTCATTAGTTTAATTTCAGTTATATTTACTTGTCACTTTATTAGTTTTACACAACACTTCACACATTTAGGAAACGTGCACCTTCATATTTGAATATCCAGTTCCTTGTATAGAATGTCTTCTCCATCAAGAAGAGGAAGTAGAACAAACTGGAGAGGCCTTCCCGCTAGCTGATCCACTGGTCCACCCACCAGAAAGAACTCCAACTACTCTAAGTCACCGGGTGTTCAACCAGTTACACGCCCAGTTTGGGATTGTAGAAGCAGATGCTATTCTCCCTGGGCCAAATGACTTTGCTGATAGTCCTCCCTTCGGCTTTGTTGCCGTTAACCGTCAAATGTGCCTTTGTGGTGCCATTCCTCCTTTCAACAATTTTCTCCAACAACTTTTTCTCCGATTGGCTATTTCTCCTTTTCAATTGCACCCCAACTGCTATGCCATTTTGATGGGATTATGCCTTCTCTTCAGAAGAACGCTTAACCGCCTCCCAAGTTTTGAAGAAATCTGCTATTTATGCACATTTGCGAGAAGTAAGTACCATCCTTCCATTATATATGTGAGAAGCGCCAGAAATCGCAAGCTTATCACTGATCTCTCTGATAGCGCTCATGGTTTTCTGAACCATTTCTTCTTTGTCCGTTGCCCCTAGGGATTTTATGCTATCTGGAGAGTAGGGGGTAGGCTTACTTATCCCCATTCTTTCCTTTTCTGAGCTTTCCGAGGTCCGAATTGCTAAATGTTAACTTAGTTCTCTACTTTTGCAGTTCTCCCTCCTCCTTGTAGAGAATTTAGCCACAAGTCAACTTTTGAGAGGCTTATCGCCGTGGCGGCTAAGGAGAGAAGCATCAAGTTTTTGCTAAGAGACGAGTTCCTTCATCAGTTCGGACTCTTACACCCTTCCTGCTCTACTCAGCCTTATGAAGTTCCTGATTCTCCGGTCGAGGCACCGGATGCCTCAGTTTCTGCTGAGGAGCCTACACTGAAAGAACCTGCTCCTGAGGCTTTTCTGGTGAAGTGCTCTATTTCTACTGATGTTACGGGGTCATCCGGCAAATTTGCACTTGCCCCGGTCATTGAAGAAAAAGAGCCTCGAGAATCTCTCCATCATTCAGGGAAGTCCGGTGAATGAGGAGCTGGGAAAACAAGTCCTGCCAAGCAGAGCGGGGATGACACTTTTGAAGGTTTGAGTGACATGTTTATCACCTCACAGGAGCTCTTTAAAGACGATCCTGTTACTGCTAGAGTTCCCTCTTCAGTAGTTGAAGCAACTTCCATTTTGCAACAGACTCCGGTTACTCAAGAGTTGACGTTAGCTACTACACCCATCATTTCCCCGCAACCGAGGAGTGGTTCGTAGTTTGACGCGTGTAGTCTGCACGTTACACACACTTAGGATTTTTCAGCACTTATATGTACTCTCATGCACTTTACTTCTAGGATTTTCATGTTTTGCCTCTTTCTCATTTTCAGGTTCTCCAATGGGGCGTAGCGGTTCATATTATGACGACTTTCAACAGTACGGAAGGCATGGTCAGTATGATTATAGGCGCTATCTTCCCACCCACAGGGAAACTGATGAAGAGAGAGCTGCTGGAAAGGCTCAAGAAAGAAGAGCGTATGAAGAAAGGTACGGAAGAAGGGATGAGGAACATGACTCTTCTCGTAGAGGCGATGACTCTCATAAAAGAAAAACTTATGACGATAGAGGAAAGAGTCATGACATCGGAGACCCAAGCAAACGGGCCAGGCTTGATGAAAAGACTGCATCTGCAACTTTAGAAAAGGCCGCTGCTCTCACTTCTCTTAGAATTCCTTCAAATTCTCCTGCTCATGAAGGAGCCGACATTCAGACACTCCTCGGCAGACCCTCATACCAAGTTGAGAGAGGTCCGCCAACCCTTCAAAGTCGGTTCCTGCGTTGGTGCTTAAAGGGAGTCCGCTTTGACCTTGACTTGGTTCCCATCGACAAAGAGGCCATTCTACGAAATCTTGACACTGTTAAACTTGATATTGAGAGAATGTCAGGGTGGCAAAAGCTCGTCGATGAGCTTCAGAGGGTGAACCGGGCCAACCTCGAAGCTATGCTGACGATGGAGAACGACAAGTCTGAGTGACAGAAAATTCTTGATCAGCACAACACCGAAATGAAAAACATCGCTGAGTACAACGAAAAGCTTGAGGCGGAGGTCGAGAAACTTAAGCATGAGCTTGCTGCTTCTTCCACCTCTTATACTCAAAAGGAACAAGTGCTTCAGAAGCAAGTTCGAGATGCTCATGCCGCTCAACGGTATGTCGAAACCCGGCTTGAAGCTACACAGAAGACGATGGAAAAATATCGTGCTGACTTTGTAGAGCTACGGGAGAAAGCTAACTCTCAGGACTTAGAAATCATGAGGCTGAAAGCTCAACTATTAAAGACTGAGAAAGAATGTGATGAGGCCATGGCTGGAAGGAGAGCTGCTGAACAATATCATGAAGAGACAAAAGCCAACATCAGCTCCACTCTGTTTGATTTTTACGTCCAAAGCGTCTTGGGGCGTGGCAGCGTTGCATTTTTGGGGCCTAAATATGAAATCACTTTGGCTGAAGTGTGGGAGGCTGTAATGGATATGCTCAAAGGTGCCGGTTATTCTGAAGATGAACTTGAGGCGCATTACTTTGATGATGAAACTCGTGCTGCTCTTGCCAGAGGAAAGGAGCAGCTTGTTAAAGGACGAGCTGAAATGATGGGAGGGGAGCATCCAGAGAAAGAAGCACCTTCACTTGCCCCTGTCCCTCCTTCGACTTCGGCTGACATTGATATCATAGGCTCCAGTTCCCATTCTCCGCTCACGGCTAAAGTCGTAACTGAGATTACAAGTGCACAGGGTGGAGACGAAGGCGAAGAAAGCACTGAAGCACAAGCTTATGAAATTGACGTTAGAAAGCCAACTTCTCCAGGTAACTTTAATGCTGATCTTGCTCAAGTAGACTGCTCATTTGCTTCGTATGAGTTTGATGAGCTTCTTGATTATTTCCTAAATCTCAACGAGCCTTTTTCTCCTCTCTTTACTGATTTTAACTTCTTTTCTTCTGTAGAGAAAGTACTGAGCATTTCTCAGACTTCCCCTCCTCCAGTTATTCCACCTCCGTCTCTGTAGGTCACTCCTCCTTCTGCCTCTCAACCGGGATCACAAGAGGAGAAAATAGAAGCTCTCCAAGACTTGGACGATCCCATTGCTTCTCATGAACATAGGGGAGAAGAAACTAAGGAGGGCGAAAAGACTCCGGAACTAACTGGCTCTGATGATACGCCGTTAGCCACACTTTTTACTCCAGAAAGCGGGCCTTCTTCTAGGAAAAGGGGGAAAAGTGGAGTCTCAAAGAAGAAGGAAGCTTCAACAGGCGAGGAAAAAGAAAAAGCAAGTCTGATTGTTCCCCTTTCTCCTTCTTGCCCTACTCTTTCAAGCCGGCGCAAGAAGTTGGTCATCCGGCTAGGTGCAGGCTCAAAAGGTGGAGGGAAGAAGAAATGATGGCTTTGGTCTTGTGCTTTTTATCTCGCTCTTTGCTTTTTGCTTGTATATAAGCTTGTGTTAACTGGAGATTGTGCGGGTACCAGTCCCCGCTTTCTTTTACTTTGGAACCTATATATGTATAAAATTCTCATAGTATGGAATAAAATGGTTCTTTTACTTATGCAAATTTATGTCTGTATTTGAGAACGCTTTTATTTTCTGTTTTCATGCAAGTTTCTTTGCCCTCTTTATGTTAAGTTGCAGTAAACCTATGATATGTTTCTTGAGCATTGTTTTCATTTTTGTGAGGACTATATTGTATTGCCCCCATACCATGGTTTATTGCAATCTCTTTCACATTGGCAAAGTTTCGGAGAACAACTCTTCTGTTTCGAGAAGACATGTACTCATCCTTTAGAGAACAACTCTTCCATTTGAAGGAAGTTTGCATTTGTACTTTATAGGATAATATTTCCGTTCTAAGAAAATATTTTTCTAATTTAGTAGAATGCACTTCATATTGGATGAGTTTTCTCTTTTTTTTGCGAAGTTTTTACACTTCACTTTTTGGAAAAAGTCATTTTTATTTTGGCAAGTGAATTTTACTTCATAGTACAGTGGGCCTTCTGAAAAAGGGATTCAACCTGCTTGAGCCTCCGAAGAGAGTTTTTTGTTTGATTGTGCCTCTGGGAAGAGGTCTTTTTGTTTGGTTGCGCCTCTGGGAAGAGGTCTTTTTGTTTGATTGTGCCTCTGGAAAGAGGTCTTTTTTGTTCCTGCCTCTTGGGAAAGGCTTTTATCTTTTCCTTGTTCGCTGCGAAGCGGGCCTCCGAAGATGGCTTTTCACATTTCGACTCGTGTGAAATTTTATTTCAGATCACGGTGAAATGTGTGCCTCTGAGTAGGGCTTTTGCCTGGAAGTTTGGAGTTTCTTTCTCTTAGTTGGATGGATTCACGGGGCGGACAAGAGTGTTCTGTGCCACCGATCAGTCCGCAACTTTCTATCGAGAAAGAACTCTCTTTTTCTGGCGAGGCCCACTAGAGGTCTTTTAGCATTTCAACTATGGTGAAATGGGCCTCCGAAGAGGGCTTTTCACATTCCAGCACTTGTGAAGTTTTATTTCAAATCTCGGTGGAATGCGTGCCTCCGAGTATGCCTGGAAGTTTCATCCTCATGGTTGGCTGGATTCACGTGGCGGACTCAAGTTACTTGGACGTTTATTTACGCAGATTGTCTCAGCTAGTGAACAAGCGTCTTGCCTTTTACTTGGGAAGGTGCATCCGATCATCGTATGGATTCACGGGGCGGACGCAAGTTACTTGGACGCTTGTTTGTGCAAACTGTCTCAGCTAGTGAACAAGCGCCTTGCCTTCCGGTTGGGAAGGTGCTCTCGGTTATTCCATACCAATCTTTTTTGTTGAGAAAGTTTTCTGGAATGCCCCGTTCGAGGTCTTTATCCTTCGAAGAGTTGTGCTTCCGAAGAGGGCTTGTGCCTTCGAAGAGGTCTTTTGCTGTCTGATGCTTGCTCGCCCATGTCTCTTTGCCATCTATTCATACCGGCGATCCCCGTCATCTTTTCCAAATGCACTTCTCTTTTAATTGCCAACAACTTCCTTTATCTAAAGAAGTATACTTCATAGTTAAGCGAGTTGGTGGGGGCAGATACAGGCCATTTAATTGGACGCTCGTTTGTACAAACATCCACAATTAGTTAGCAAGGGCCCACTTCCAGCAGAGTCACTAACTTTTTTCTTGAAGCACTTCTTTCGTAGGATTTGAGTATGGAAATATTGAACAGCTTAGCGTTTGCTTGTTATGTGATGTCAGGGATTGCTCGGTCTTGTGATGGGTAAGCTTTGTTTTTATGGCCTGCATTATTAAATCGACATTTTAGTAATACAATTGACGTATTTTATATATCGAAATAAAAAAAAGCAGTTTATAATTGTAAAGAACACAAGATTTATAGTGGTTCGGCCAAGAACTGGGCCTACATCCACTTTACAGTTCTTATTATTCACTTGCACTGGCTTTACAACGTCTTTCAATACAAGAATCATACATTCATCATTCTTTTACAATATTTCATTAAAGCCTTTAAGTAAAATATGGGCGCAAATGATTGCTGTTCCAAGCTTTGGAATTGGGTCTCCTTCGACAGTAATGAGTTTGAATGTGCTATCAAGAAGTTTTTGGCCTATAACATATGGCCCTTCCCAGTTTGGCCCAAACACGCCTGTAGGTGTCATAATTCTTTTTAAGATTAGATCCCCAACTTCAAAGCTGCGCTGGCGAACTTTGGAATTGAAGTGCCTGGCTATTCTTTGCTGATGAACCGCAATTCTGAGCTCAGCTTCTTCTCTTTTTTCATCAAGGAAGTCAAGGGTTCAAGTTGCAGCTTTTCAATTTCGGCTTGATTGAAATGGATTATTCTATGTGAAGAGACCTCCATTTCCACCGGAATCATTGCCTCTGATCCATATGCCAATGAAAATGGAGTGTGCCCCGTCACAGTTTTATGTGTAGTTCTATATGCCCATAGTGCTAGTGGAAGCTTATCGACCCAACCACCTTTCGCTTTTTCCAGCTGTTTTTTGATGGTCGATTTAATAATTTTGTTTACTACTTCCACTTGCCCGTTTGCCTGCGGATGAGCCACTGCTGAGAAACTTTTCTAGATCTTGAATTTCTTGCAAAAACCTTGGAACTCTTCACTTTCAAATTGGGTTCCATTGTCCGTGATTATCTTTTGAGGCACACCATACCTGCAAATGATATTCTTAGTTACAAAGTTTATCATTTTCCTAGAGGTAATAGTAGTTATGGGTTCAGATTCAGCCCATTTAGTAAAATAATCAACAGCAACAATAGCATATCTGATTCCGGATTTTGCAGTTGGCAAAGGCCCGATGAGATCTATTCCCCAAATAGCAAATGGCCACGGACTGACCATTTGTGTTATCTCAGTGGAAGGTGTTCTTGGGATTTTTGCAAATCTCTGGCATCGGTCACATTTTCGGGCATAACTTGCGGCATCACGATTAATATCTGGCGAAAAATATCCATGACGGAGAATTTTCTTTGCTAAAGTTTGACCACCTGAATTATCTCCACACTCTCCTCTGTGTACCTCAGTTAGAATTGTCTCAGCTTCTTCCTTGGTCACACATCGGAGTAATGGCATTGAGAATCCTCGCCTACACAATCGGCCATCTTGAATTACATATTTGGATGCTTTTCTTAACAACTTCTGCTGTTCTTTTGAGTTTTCTGGTAGAGAACCATCGCGCAGATATTCCAATATCGGAGTCATCCATGATTCCCGCTCCTGTGATATAGTCATGATCCAGTCAATATCTGTTTCATCAATGCTTGGAGTTGACAGGACTTCCACAGGAATTAATCCCAATAATTGAGCTTCACCAGTGCTTGCGTACTTTGCAAGGGAATCTGCCTTCATGTTTTCTTCCTGAGGTATATGGTTTATTGTATAATGGTCCAGGTCATCGAGAAGCTCCCAGGCTCTTGACAAGTAAGCGGGCAGATTTCCTCCTTTGGTTTGAAACTCTTTCCTGACTTGACACACAATAAGCTGTGAATCACTGAAGATCTGCAACATATTGACATTCAACTCCTTAGCAATTCTCAAACCAGCAATAAGAGCTTCATACTCTGCTTCATTGTTTGTCGAAGGGAATTCCAATCATAAAGCATAGCACAATGACCGCCCTTCAGGGGTTTCAAGCACATCCCCAGCCCTGGAACAGTAATCGTTTCTTGCACCATCAACATACAATTTCCATCGAATTGGGGAATTACCAGTCACTATTTCCTCACTATCACCTTTGTCTGTACATTCTACGATGAAATCTTCCAAAGCTTGTCCATTGATTGCATCCGGGGATGATAAGTGATGTCATATTGACTGAGTTCAATATTCCACTTCAAAAGGAGACCCGAAGTCTCAGGGTGAAAGAGGACTTGCTTCAGTGGCTGATCAGTGAGGACTTTGATTGGATGAGCTTGAAAATATGGCCTCAATTTTCTTGATGCGATCAGTAGACAATAGGCAAGCTTCTCCAACTTTGAATAATTCATTTTTGCCCTAGTAAACCTTTTGCTAATATAGTAGACTGGGTGCTGAATTTTGGCGTCTTCTTGCACCAGTGCCGCACTAAGAGCATGAGCTGAGATCGCCAAGTATACAAAGAGATCTTCACCATCGTCGGGCTTAGAAAGTATCGGAGGAGTTTCCATATGACGAATTAAATCATCGAAAGCTTTCTGGCACTCTGGAGTCCAGTCAAAGTTTTCCTTCCTTTCTTGAGAGCATCAAAGAACGGAATGCATTTATCAGTAGCTTTGGAAATGAATCGACTTAAGACAACGACTATTCCATTGAGACTTTGTAGTTCCTTCTTTGTTCTAGGATCTTTGACTTCTCTTAAGGCAGTGATTTGAGCAGGATTAGCCTCAATTCCCCTAGCGCTCACAATGAAACCCAAGAACTTTCCGGACTCCACCCCGAATGAACACTTCAAGGGGTTAAGCTTCATTCCATATTTTTGTAGGACAGTGAACATTTCCGCTAAGTGGTCCATATGGTCTACTGCTCTCTTTGATTTAACCAACATATCGTCAACATAAACTTCCATGGTCTTTCCAATCTGTGGCTTGAACATCGCATTAACAAGCCTTTGGTAAGTTGCCCCTGCATTCTTCAGTCTGAAGGGCATGACTCTGTAGCAGTAGAGACCGACATCGGTAATAAAGCTCGTGTCCTCTTGATCTGGATCATGCATCATGATCTGGTTATATTCGGAGTAAGCATCCATAAAAGATAACAATTAATTTCCCGATGTTCCGTCAATCAACTGGTCCATCTGAGGTAGCGGAAAGCAGTCTTTGGGACAGGCTTTGTTTAAATCTGAAAAGTCAATGCATATCCTCCACTTTCCGTTAGATTTCTTAACCAGTACTGGATTTGAAACCCAATTCGGATAAGTTGATTCCCTGATAAAGTCATTCCCCATGAGCCGATCCACCTCTTCTTTCAATGCTGCTGACCTCTCGGGACCTTGGGTTCTTCTTTTCTGCTTCACAGATGTAAACTTCGGATCAATATTCAAAGTATGTACTGCAACTTCAGGTGATATTCCACATATATCAGCATGGGTCCAAGCGAATACATCAAGATTTGCTTTCAGGAATGATATTAAAATATTCTGAAATGCCGCACAAAGTTGTGAACCCACATTCAGCACCTTGTTTGGGTCTTTTGGGTCAACAGGTACTGGTACCGTTACTTCCACTGGCACCACTCGATTCTCCCTTGCACTGGCTTTTCTGGGATTCATTTTTCTTCGTGCTTCGATACATTCGCCAGTACAGGGTCCGCCCTGTAATTGCTATAAGGTTGATTCTTTGATGCGGACTGGGGCTGCCGCATCCTTTCCCATCTCTCTCTTTCTTGCTTCACGTAGTTCTATCTGATAACATTCCCGCCCCGCATTCTGATCCCCTTTAACAACACCAACTCCATTATCCATGGGGAATTTCATGGTAAGACACCACGGGGCAAGGATTGCTTTAAAGGCTGCAAGAGTTGGACGGCCTAGGAAGACGTTGTAAGCATAAAATTCATCAACAATTACAAAGTTCTTCCTTCGAACGACCTTCTTCTGCCCCTCGCCAAGTTCCACGAACAGGTCAATAGTCCCAACCGGCTGCCTAGGTTCCCCAGTAAACCCAACGATCTTTTGCGATGAAGCTTGAACATCAGTCATTGGGATCTTCATCTGATCAAAAGTCTTCTTGAAAAGAATATTGCAAGAAGCACCAAATCAAAAAGTAATCTTCTTACAATAGCTAGCCCAATGCCAGCAGAAATAACCAAGGGATCTACAGTATGGGCTTCAACACCCATAGAATCCCTGACTCTGAAGATAATGTCATCATTAAAAGTTTTCTGCTGCTTCAGAGGTGCAGCATCTTCCAACACAAAAACATTATCCTCTGTTGGGGTATATTTCTGATGTGCACCTAAATGTGCATATTTTTACCACCATATTTATTCTATTTAAATTAAATAAATGATCATATTGGGTATTTTAACTTGTTTAAACCAAATTCAAATTATTTTCAAATTGTCACATATTCATCTTCATATAGGGACAAAATTGTCTTTTTTGTGCATTTATTAATTTACGAAAATTTAATTGAAAATTTCTATGTACTTTGTAGGAATTAAAATTCAAACACAAGTGGCTTCATATGTATGCACAAGGGTGAATAGAACAAATGAAGATGGAAATAATTCAAAGGCATGATAATGGAGGACCCCACCTACCCACCTACCTTAATGTATAAATTAAAGGCTAATGCACATGCTTATGGATTTAATGGCTTCATGTACATTTAAGTGGGGATTAAAACATGCTAATGATAACTTGGCCTCCACACTTTCTCATGGGCATTTTGGGCATTCTCCAAAAATAGGAATTAGGGTTTCATACATGTATAAATACCCATATGTTTCATGTAATGCATCTCTTCTCTTAGTCTCTCTTAGGCCTCCTTATCTTTAGTTTAGTTTAGATCAAAAATAAAAGAAAGCTCTCTTTCTCTTTTCTTGGCTACTTAGCCATTTTTATTTTGTGTAATATTTTTTATTTTATGCAATTTAATACATGCTTTTTCCTTTTCATGTTCATTTACTTTCATGTTGTAGTGTAGATCTCTTCTCTTTTATGCAAGTAGAATAATTTTTCCTTTCATTTTGCTCTCTTTTTCCTCTTCTTTTTATTCAATGTTGATTGCTACATTTGTTCATATGATAACAAATATGAGAGGCTAAACCCCTTCAATTTAGGGGTAATGAAGCTCTCTAATCATGTAGCTTCAACTTAATTTGATGTTTATGCTCTCTTTTTGTGCTTAATGAGAATGATTGAAGTGGTTTAATGATGTTGTTTAGCTTTGAATTTGATAGTCTATGTTGCTCATAACAAATAGGCTATGCTTAAACAAACAAAACACAAATTGCCTCTTCATTTACATATGATTATGGCAAAGAAGTGATTGTTGAAATTAAAATTTGATGGCTTATATTTCTAATTAATAGTTAATAGGCCATGCTTAAAATAAATTTTGCTTTCAACTTTGTTGTCATATTTTATGAGATTTAAAAGTGTAATAGTGGTTGTGTTATAGTTTGATGGTTTATATTGAGCTAATTAATAGCACAAATATACCATACTTATGATAAGCACATCAACTAATTCACTAATGAAAAGAAAAGAGAGATCATAACTTCATTTTGTTGATTTATGTGATCTAGAGAGTGGAATTGCCTCTAAATTGTTAACACTCATATTTTTGTCAATTTCTTTTGCTTGTTTTTCTTCTTTTCTAGTTTAACATTCTCTTCAACCTTGGTTTAATTTGATTGAATAGAATTTTAAAATCATCAATTCCCTGCGATCGACCCGTATTCGCTACGTGCTACACTCGTACACCATGCGCTTGCGGTTATTTTTATTTCTAAATTCGTTCGACGGTTTTCTAAACCGATAAAATTTCCGTCGACGAAAAAGTTTTTGGCACCGTTGTCGGGGAGTTGTTTTGATTTTAAATTTTCTATTCTTCGAATTATTTTTGTTTGATTTTTGTTTGTTTGTTTTGTGTGCGTTGCATTTCAAAATAAAAATAAAAATTGTGTTTGTTGTGTGATCTTTGTTTTTATTTTGTTGTGTGTTTGTTTTTCTTGTTTGTTCTTTGCATTTGGTTGTGTGACCGCTTGTTTTCTTTTTGTTTGCACTGCATTGACATATTAAAAAAAAATCATTTACTTTTCATTTCAAGTGTGCATTTGAAATCTGTTCATTGTTCTTCACATTAACTGTTGAAACTGTTCATTGTCCATCACAGTGCAGACATTGTCCATCAACTGGCCTCTGCCGTGAACATCTCCCTACCTGCTTCCCATTGTCATCTCCAACTACCCGCAGCCTCCTTCACTTCATCACTCACCATTCTAGTAAACCAAAACATCCAAAATACAAAACTATCAATCATCACACCACTTCAATTCCAAAATTTTCTTGTCTGTGCATACAACCTCTGTGCCATCCACAGAACAGACAACAGACCACAACAACACACTTCTTCCATACCACCTACATTTCATATAACAACTGTCATCTCACTGCAAGTCACGTCATATCTCACAAATCCTACAACTTCTGTCTCCACAACAACTACCAGAGCCACCACATACTTCGGCAGTAACCATATTCTCAGCAGCAAACTTCCACACTGTCCCCCTCAAATAACATTTCTCAACCACAATTCTTCACCCTATCTCACTGCCTACCATTTCACTACCCCAACACACAACATCATTACCCCTTCTCTGCAAATACCCCCTCCATCTATTCACCACAAACAGTCGAGACCATCCCTTGCTTGCTACTCCTCCACACTACTAAACACTTACCCTGTACAATATTATCCCCTTCCCATTGCCTGGCAACAAATAACTTACATTCACCCCATCACAAACCATCATTTGCCTGAACCACAGTCATCTACAAACTGCCGCCATCCATAATTGCTACAAGCACTCTTCACCGAAACACCCTGACCACTGCACATACCCAGAAACTCGCCATAACAACCACATCAAAGCCAACTTTACCCACCACATCAATCATCTCTGGTCACATTCAACCAATACATACAAAAAAAAAACTGCAGCAGCCACATCAAATACCCTGCACAGCCTTCTATTCACTATTACACACTCAAAACCACTCATCAAATCACTCGGAACATTGACTTCAATTACACTGTCAAACGCTTCCCCTTCCAGCAGCAGCAACCATCAACTACCACAGCTCAAACATCACATTCCTTTGCTCTTACACATCAACCATTGACTGCAACTTCTTCATCACTGCTGAATACTTCCTCCCCCTACATAACCACTTCCTTCCACAGCCTACACTTCCATCTGCTTCATAGAAACCCACCACATAACTGTGCACAACCACCCTATCCTACCTTCCACGCAAAGTCATACAACACTAACGAGCAAGTTACACTCACGACCAACCCCTCACCTCGAGTTCAATCACCTGCACTCGATTGCCTCGCCGAATACCGCGACTTCCAACAGTCGCCTCCAATTCAACAATCCCCAAATCCACCTCAACCTCGCCTGAACATCCTCCGAACCAACTCCGCCTCCAGCAACTCACTGCCCCAATCCCAATCGATTCGAAGGAACATCCCAAATTCTCTCATCTCCAACATCACCAACCCAATATCAATCGCTAGTAATCATTGGTGGATGAATGAACAATAAATCGAACGAATTTAATTTTGTATTTGTTTTTATGACTTTTGAAGTAAGTTTGTTTAAGTGTGTTATTCGGTTTTGAAGTAAATCTCGGGTAAAAGGAGTTTGTGATTAAGGGTGTTGTTCGATTTACTGTGTTGTGGGTAATTAAGTGTATTGTTAGATTTAGTGAGTGTAGGCTTTGGGCTATTTTAGTTTGGGCCGTGTGATTAAGTGTAGAATTTCTTCTTCTCATTGTTTTTAGGTTTAATCTTTGTAATTTCTCTCTCTTTCACAATTTTTTTTAAGTAAAACCCTACTTTTAAGTTTCCTTTTTTTCTAAAAAAAACCAATTGTATATATCCTGTTTTTATTTCAGGTTGCCAAAGCAGAATTTAAGAAGGAGAAGAACTGCTGCCAAAATAATTGCTTCCGCTCTACTTGCCAAAATAAAATAAATTGCTTGCTTGTTATATCTATTGTTTTTATTTTTCTTGCATAGTTGGTTGTTTGCATTTGCATTTATATAAAAAAAAATTACAAAAACAAAAAAAAAACAAAAATTCATCGTAGTTGCATTGTTAATACACGTTTAGTTTCTGCTTTGCATTTCATCCTCGATTTTGATTAATAATAACGATTAGACATCGATAACTTTTAATTGTATATTGACAAGTTGTCTTCTTTGAACAATTTAATTTCTCGGTGTCTAGGCTACGGCAGAGCAATAATCAGTTATAAATATTACGGTGATTCATAAATATTATACTGAATTGTTCTTCTGAAGGTACCTAAACCTTCGGCTGCATTGCTACGGTGATTCGTGGTGCACCGATAAATCCTGTCCGTTACCTGGCTGAGAACTATCTTGTTGATTTAAGACAATTTGTAATTATACAATTTTGGGTTAACTTAGGATAAATCATTTGTAATTAACCCCTTCATTCATTTAGTTGCATTAGTTCATGCATATTAAAAAAAACAAAAAAAAAAATTCAAAATCCAAAACTAAAAAAAATTGTAAATATTCCTTTTCCTTTGAAATTTTCAAATCCTTTTTCTTTGAAATTTCAAAAATCCAAAAAATTTAGAAAAACCAAAATCCAAAAAATATATATATAACCTTTTCAAAAACAAAGAAAAAAAATTGAAAAAAAAAATCAATTTTCCATTTTGAAAAATAAATTCTATTTGTAAATATTTTTCCTTTATAAAAAAAAAACCAAAAACATTCTTGAAAATGTCCGAATTTTCATATTCACTTGAATTTTATAATAGTTGTGAAAATCAATATAATCCATATGATTTCACTCCGAATTCGTATGGATATTTTAAGGACAACTATTCTTTAAACAATTCGAATTTTGAACAACAAAATTTTCAAAATGATGACCAACCCTCGAATTTCAAAAATAGCATTTCATCTCTACTTGAAATCTCTATACAACAA
Organism: Allium cepa; assembly: GCA_030765085.1. NCBI lineage: Eukaryota > Viridiplantae > Streptophyta > Magnoliopsida > Asparagales > Amaryllidaceae > Allium > Allium cepa. Next base: position 598,619,282 of record CM060945.1, on the reverse strand, counting down.
AATAAAATGATAAATGAGTTGTGTAATTCATATTTGTGCGATAACTCAAATCAAAGTTTTCAAAATAATCAAATTTTGAATTCACTTCAAAATTCAAACGATTTCGAGTATAACCCATGCCAATTCAATTTTGAACTCCAAAATGAATTTCAAAATCAAAACGAAAATGTGATCCACTTTTCAAATAATTTTGGCAATGGGAATAATCTCGATAACAATACGAATGAAAAAAATGGTTATCAACAAATTCAAAATGAAAATTTTCAAATTAATAATCATGAATTTGATTTTATTGAACAAATGGAAAAAGATAACGGGGATTTATTACTTGAAAAATACAAAAATTTTCATGAAAATCATAATCAAACCTCAACTTGTAAAGAATCAAATAATAATCTACCGTTTGTCGAAATTGACGATTCTTGTTCTCAACAAGTCCAAATCGAAAATTTTCAAGTTAATAATTACAAATTTGACTTTGTTGAACAAATGAATGAAATTTACGATGATCACACGGATTCGTTGTTTGAAACTTATATGAGACAACGTGAACAACAAAATCAAATTCCAACGTGTGACGAGCCAAATGATAATCCATCTTTTACCACAATCGACGATTTTCAAACAACAACTTTTGAAACTAAAAATGATGATCTTAATGAAGTTGTTGAAACCACGGTAATTGACTTGGATTTCCATTCTTTTGAGGGTGTGGAACTAAATTTAAAGTTCGATCTTCCTTTTCTCGATTTCAAAAATTTAAATACAACAACTTTGGATTTTGAACTTGACACATGTAATAAAGTTGTTGATAATTCAATAAAGGAAGACGAATTCAATAAACACGATTTCTTTGGACTTTTTGAAAACGAGTTGTTGAATTTTGAAGGGGAAAATTTCGATCACCATTTTGGTTTTGAAATCGATACTTTGAAAGAAATTGAACTTCAACCAATTTTTCTATCAACCCCAAAAATCATCGAAAATAAAACAACTCGTATGATTTTCAATAAAATGACTTTCGTTTTTCCAAATCCACTTTCAACTGCGAAATCTTTTACTATTTGGTTTTTCGTGCTTAAGCTGTGTCTTGCACATTTGACGAGACAAATGAATCGGTCTTTAGAAGACCGTTTCATTTACTTTTTGACTGTCTACTTTCTCATCTCTTGTAAATAATAATCTTTCATGTAAATATTATATTTTTATTTTATTTTTATCCTTCCACTTGGGTTGACTGTGGGGACACAGTCAATATCAAGTGTAGGGGGAGACTCATCTTCATTCTTTTTTTTTTCATGGTTTATTTGTACTTTATAATCACAAAAACAAAAACAAAAATAAAAAAGAAAAAAATCCCAAAAACGAATTTTCTTTTGATTTATTTTTAAAAGAAACACTATAAGATAAATATATGGCTTTAGTTTATTAAATTGAAATTTTTGGAAATTTATTTGTCTAAACAAAAATAAAAATGAAATTTGATTACAAATAATAATGGTTTAACTAGTATATAGGAAGATTCATAGTGTTAATTATGAAGTATATCCTAATTGAAAATCTTTGTTTTAAAAAGTGGTTGATAAGTAAAGGATATAACATTTTTTTTGTCTTCTTAGTTAAATGGTGCTAAGATGGTTTTGCAAAACTCTCTCTCTCTTAAAAAAATAAAAAAAAATAACATCCAAGTATTCACTCTCATTTAAAAGTCCTCACGGTTATGCATGGGTGAATTACTTGGAATCTTTGATTATGTGCTTTCATACTCATTTAAAAGTCCTCACGGTTATGCATGTATGGAACACATGTAAAAAAAAAGAACATAATAAAAACCACCTACGGTTGATAGGTGTATGCACGAAAGTGTGTGCACTCGCCATGCTCTGTACTCCCCTCACATAAGCCCGAAAGGCAGTGCATGGGTGGTATATCTGGCCTCAGTTTACCAGAGCTAGGTGTGTAATTTTTCTTGCAAATAATGAGAGAGCAAGCAATTGAAATCCTAGCACTATTTTTACTTATTTGATTTGATTTGTTATTGAAAAGAAATGAAAATACCACTTTGATAAACTTTGATAATCAACTAAGGATCCATTTTATAATTACACTTTGTTATCAACCGAAACAACAAATTAAACTATTGTATTTGTTATGATAACTTGATTTTTGTTGAAAATTTTGACGAGTAAATGACATAAATTTTCAAGATAATAACCAAAACCTATATTTAACTTATTTGTGTCAATTTAAAATTAAATCCTTCATTTGTAAATATTTTCAAAAATTTGCATTCATCTCTTTGTAAATAAATCTTGCATTTTGTAAATATTTTCATCATGCATTTGGATTTTGTGGGTAGTATCCGCTGAAAACCATCACGAGACAACACTCGTCCTACTGGGGACACCCAGAGGTTTAACGGCTTGTTGCATACGCTCAATGCAATCGTGCTCCCTACGAAAACGGATTTACCTTAGTTTTAGTTTATTCGAGGACGAATAAAAAGATAAGTGTGGGGGTATTTGATGTGCACCTAAATGTGCATATTTTTACCACCATATTTATTCTATTTAAATTAAAATAAATGATCATATTGGGTATTTTAACTTGTTTAAACCAAATTCAAATTATTTTCAAATTGTCACATATTCATCTTCATATAGGGACAAAATTGTCTTTTTTGTGCATTTATTAATTTATGAAATTTTAATTGAAAATTTCTATGTACTTTGTAGGAATTAAAATTCAAACACAAGTGGCTTCATATGTATGCACTAGGGTGTATAGAACAAATGAAGATGGAAATAATTCAAAGGCATGATAATGGTGGACCCCAGCTACCCACCTACCTTAATGTACAAATTAAAAGCTAATGCACATGCTTATGGATTTAATGGCTTCATGTACATTTAAGTGGGGATTAAAACATGCTAATGATAACTTGGCCACCACACTTTCTCATGGGCATTTTGGGCATTCTCCAAAAATAGGAATTAGGGTTTCATACATGTATAAATACCCATATGTTTCATGTAATACATCTCTTCTCTTAGTCTCTCTTAGGCCTCCTTATCTTTAGTTTAGTTTAGATCAAATATAAAAGAAAGCTCTCTTTCTCTTTTCATGGCTACTTAGCCATTTTTATTTTATGTAATCTTTTTTATTTTATGCAATTTAATACATGCTTTTTCCTTTTCATGTTCATTTACTTTCATGTTGTAGTGTAGATCTCTTCTCTTTTATGCAAGTAGAATAATTTTTCCTTTCATTTTGCTCTCTTTTTCCTCTTCTTTTTATTCAATGTTGATTGCTACATTTGTTCATATGATAACAAATATGAGAGGCTAAACCCCTTCAATTTAGGGGTAATGAAGCTCTCTAATCATGTAGCTTCAACTTAATTTGATGTTTATGCTCTCTTTTTGTGCTTAATGAGAATGATTGAAGTGGTTTAATGATGTTGTTTAGCTTTGAATTTGATAGTCTATGTTGTTCATAACAAATAGGCTATGCTTAAACAAACAAAACACAAATTGCCTCTTCATTTACATATGATTATGGCAAAGAAGTGATTGTTGAAATTAAAATTTGATGGCTTATATTTCTAATTAATAGTTAATAGGCCATGCTTAAAATAAATTTTGCTTTCAACTTTGTTGTCATATTTTATGAGATTTAAAAGTGTAATAGTGGTTGTGTTATAGTTTGATGGTTTATATTGAGCTAATTAATAGCACAAATATACCATACTTATGATAAGCACATCAACTAATTCACTAATGAAAATAAAAGAGAGATCATAACTTCATTTTGTTGATTTATGTGATCTAGAGAGTGGAATTGCCTCTAAATTGTTAACACTCATATTTTTATCAATTTCTTTTGCTTGTTTTTCTTCTTTTCTAGTTTAACATTCTCTTCAACCTTGGTTTAATTTGATTGAATAGAATTTTAAAATCATCAATTCCCTGTGGATCGACCCGTATTCGCTACGTGCTACACTCGTACACCGTACGCTTGCGGTTATTTTTATTTCTAAATTCGTTCGACGGTTTTCTAAACTGATAAAATTTCCGTCGACGAACAATTTCAATGCACGAGCGTACCGTTCCATCTCACCCTAGCTTCTGCCGGCTGGGTGAGGTCCTCCTGTAATCACATTAATAACGGCCTCCCAGATTCGTGATCCGCTGCCTTTTCACTTGAGCTCGGACGATGAACAGGAGCCTGTTGTCCTTGAGTTGGCGAAGTTGGGCCATTCTTGTTCCTCCTTACATATTGCTGGAGCTTGTTTTCTTTCAATAGTTCCTCAATCAACTCCTTCAAGTAACGGCACTTATTGGTATCATGCCTGGGTTGGTTGTGGAATTGGCAAAACCTTCCATTCTTTTCGGCTTTCTTATTAACCCTTTGCTTAGCTGGTGCGGGGAACTCGACTGTGTCTTTGTTTGCAAAGTAGATGTTTTCCGGGGTATCTGTCGGAGGGGTGAAGTCGAAGGGATGACTTTTCTTTGCATCTCCTTGCTTCCTCTGACCATCATTTCCCCTCTTCTGATTGCCAGATTCCTTCCTATTTGGAACAGCATTACTATTTCCAACTCCTGTCGACACCGCCTTAGCCGATGCTTGGAGGCTTTCCAGGCGCATGAATTCATCGGCTTTCTTATAAAACTTGTCAAGCGAATTCGGTTCTTTCATTTTCAACCACCTCCCGAACTCACTTGTCTTATCAATAGCCTTCATCAGGTACGTCAAAATAATTTTCGGCTCTGCGTTGTCTACCTCAGCTAGAGCTATATTGAAGCGATTCAAGAAAGCTCTAATGGATTCTCTAGGATTCTGCTTCAAGCTTGATAACGACATTATGTCTTTCACCTTCGAAGCGTACAATCTGAACTGTTCCTTAAACTTTCGAGTCAAATCAGAAAATTGGTCTATTGACCGGACCGGCAGTTTTGTAAACCAGAGTAGAGCAACTCCTTCTAGGTACACCGAGAAATATCAGCATTTGATCTCATCTGAAGCTCTAGCACCAGTCATGTGCCAATCATACTTGTATATAAATTCATTAGGATCACTGGTCCCCTTATAAGCCGGTATGGTAGGAGCAAAAAACATCGTAGGAAATTATGCTTTCAAAATCCTTTCAGTGAATGGAGTCTTGCTCTGAGAGAACCCCCATTCTTTTTCGTCTTCCTCTCTTTGCATACTTTCCTTCATGATTTGTTGGACCATCCCTGAGAAATATTCCTCATCATTAAGGGGCTCAGCTGGACAGGCATCGGCCATCTTCTAAGAAGTTTGCCTTGACAGGCGTTCACGGATAGTTGGCTGTTGTCCCGATCCTCCACCTTGGGGAGGTGTGTCTTTAACCGGGCTAGCTGCCCTTTGAGGAACATCTCTTTCTACCACATCATGAACATTATCAACAAAGTTTGGTTCGTTATTCACCAGCTGACGGTTAGCCCCAAGCAAAGTGTTCAACCTTTCCAACATCAGATTCTTTTGGGCTTCCATCTACTGATATAGCCCAGAAACCGCAGCATCCAATTCTACTCATGTTACTCCAACAGTTGGAGTTGTTTGACTTAAAGGAGGAGAAGTGGCAGTAGTCTCGCGAACATCGTCGGATCTAACAGACATGCGCTTTCTTCCAGGAGCCATTATTTCTGACAAATTTCTGGTTTTTAGAGATATCCTTTCCACAAATTTCTGCGAAGCTATGATGACAGTATCCTGAGTTGGTTTCTCAGTGAAAGCTCCAAAAATGTTAACGTGAAAATCTGACGCCAACACCCCGGTGCAAGTAAAGCCAGTGTGAAAGCACCACCCGATGATACGGGAATCAGAAATAAGCAGGAAAATATCAGAAAGACGGTAAAAGACATAGTTTTTATAGTGGTTCGGCTAATAGTCAAGCCTACGTCCACTTTATATCTCTTTATTGCTGACTCAAGTACAACTTATACAACTTTCTTCAATTACAACACAATTTAGACTAGTAGTTCAAACTTTGATGGAGAATAATCTTTCGAATACATGTTGAATGATGTAGATTTTCTCTTGAAGTTTGTCGCAGTATCCTCAGTGTTTGGAGTGCTTGAAGTGTTGTTCGAGTTGAGAAAATGGCAGAGTGTCGGCGCTTCGAGAATGAGCCAAAAGATCCCTCGAACGTTGGAGCTCACGCTGTATTTATAGGAGTTTTTTGGTCATAAGTCGTAGGTCGGAACCCACGACTCAAAGTAAGTCGTGGGTCGAAGGTTGCGACCTAAAGTAGGTCGTGGGTTGAAGGTCGCGACCTAAAGGAAACGAGCTACAACCCATTCTAGTTGTACTTGGCTACTCCTGAGCTGGTTAGCAGGTTGCACGGGACCTAGGATGGGTCGCTGATGGGTAGGTCGTAGGTCGAAGATAACGACTTAAGGTAGGTCGTAGACCACATGTGAGCGACCTAGCAGAGGGAAGCTTCGGCCCTTCCTGGTAACACTCTCCTCTTTTGGATGAAGCACTAGGTCGTGGACGACTTAGGGGAATGGTGGGCAACCTTATAGCGCCAAGATATCCGATGTAGCGACCTAAGCTAACTCGTTAACCCACTATGTCGCATAGCCCATTAGGTCATTAGGTCGCTTGTGATTTTAGGTCGCTAGGTCGCGGACCTCTTAGGTCGGTAGGTCGCTGCCTGTTAGGTCTTTTAGGTCGCAGAGTCATGGCTTCCTGTAAGCCGTTAGGTCGTCCACTTCTCTAAGTCGTTAAACCTTTTAGGTCGTGCCACCTTTAGGTCGTTAAGTCGTGGCTTTCTGTAAGCCGTTAGGTCGTCCACTCCTCTAAGTCATTACACCTTTTAGGTCGTGCCACCTTTAGGTCGTTAAGTCGTGGCTTCCTGTAAGCCGTTAGGTCGTCCATCTCTTAAGCCGTTACACCTTTTAGGTCGTTAAGTCGCTTACTTCTCTAAGTCATTAGGTCGTCCACTTCTCGTAATCCGCTTCATGTGTTAGGTCGCCTACTCCTTAAAGCAGTTAAGTCGTCCCATACCTTAGGTTTTGAGGTTATTTCAAAACGAGGTTAACATAAGGAGAATAACGGTTTCTGATTAAGAAACTAGATCTGAGTCCGCACTAGGAAGTCGGATGGACGATACTAGTTCCGAAGTTGAATTATGTGATCGAGTGAGCGATCGAATTTGGGTATTGCATATAGATGATACATGTACATCATACGGACCTGAATGAAATTGATAGTGAAACTATTATATAGAAATGTATAAAATAATGTTGAAATCTGTAATTGGATATTATTGCTTAGTAGGATATACAGGTATCTAAAGGCAAAGGATAAAAGGATGTTTTGATTTTCAAAGATAAATTTGAATTGGACAACATAGATGTATGTGTTTAAATTTCTATATGAAATTTGATGATTTTTTGGTGTAGCCACTTGGCATTTTGTTTTCCTTTGAAACCTGGGGTCGTAGAGGCATTTTGTTGTTGTATCGAGCTAGCCGTGCAAAGGAGAGCTCGCGAAATTTTTTGAAAATTTAGAAAATTAGAATTTTTTTGAGAAATTTGAAAATTTAAAATTGCATTTTAAATTTAAATTTAAATGGTTGGGTTAGAGATATTGGTTGGAACTAATCAAAGAAGTTTAGAAAGTTATTAAGGTTGATGATGTCTTTATTAAAAAGATGGTTTTAAGTATTGTTAAAAAAAAACTGTTTGGTTTTGGGAAGTTGTTAAAAAACTAGTTGTTTGGGAAAGTAGAAAATGGGTATTGGACATTGTTCCTAACTAGTAATTTCGAGGACAAAATTCTTTTAAGGGGGAAGAATGCGACGACGTGAAATTTTTGGATATTTGAAATTGAAATATTTAATTGATTTTAAATATTTAAAAGTTAGTTTCTAACTTGAATTTTAAAAATCATTATTATTTGGCAATTAAATTATTGAATCTAATAATTAAAGATTGGTAAAATATTAAATCTTGAGTTTTAAGCTGGTAGAAAATATTTCAATGGCTTAAAAAATTTATATTGATTTTACTGGAGATAGTTGAAATGTTCAATTTGAGTTTGAGGGTGTTTTGTTCGGTTTTGAATCTCTATCGTTAAAATCAATATTTAAAAATAAACTTCCGAGGCACGGTCCTGGAATTCGATGAAACCAGTCCCATTAAATCCATAATATTGCACTATTATCAGATTTAAAATTTCGTAGTGTTTGGAGAGGTCATGTGATCATATGATTGACAAACGCATTGAAATCAATATCGAAGATTCAATATAATAATTGGGTTCAAAAAGCTATCTTCTCTATACGATTGAATTAGGACTCAGAACCTTTTCCATTGCGTTTATAATAGGGGTATAACATTATAAATGCCTAGTGGCATGCCTCGACTAGAGATCGAGATTGTGAGGTACGTAAATAGAGACATTTTAAATTTTAAATTCAATACATATACATATATATATATTCCTTTAATTCACCATAAACACATCCACCACCTGTCCACCCTGAGGACATATTCCCGACATCTTCTAACACATGCATTTTTCTTATGTACTAAAAAAATAAATAAAAGAAAAACGTTAAAACAATACTTCGGTCTCTGTTTTCCTTTCTTTTTTAATCAAAACAGAAGAAATGGCTGGAGTTCTCCTAATTTAAAAAGAAAACCCTCATCCTTCTCAGTTTAAAACAAATTCAAATCTATTTAAAAAAATGAATGAATTCGCGCTCGAATCGAACGACAAGGCTGAGAGGGCGCATGCCAGAAGCATCGCGAATCGTTCGTGGGGTCGAGGGAAGATTTGGGGAGGCTTGTAGTTGTAACGATGCGCAAGGTCGCATGGTAGTAGGCGGGTGTGTCGATTCATGGATGGTTGGAAGGGAGCTCGAGCACGCGAGTTGGAAGCGAAGGAGGCTGGATGTTAACAAGCTTGGGTTCTGGAGACGTGCTCGCTCAGTTTGCCGCAACACAGCAGGGTCGCGATTAGATGAAGGAAGAGGAAGACTCGACGAAGTAGAGTGGATATCAACGGCACTGTGCGACGTGGTAAAAGTGGGCAAGCGCGGGAGCAAGGGCTGTTGGTCGCGACTAGGTTTTGGGGGCGATGTAGTGAGGTATACGATTCAGTTTATTTTATATTTGCAATTTGATATCAACATATGTATAAATGTGCACAGAGAAAATAATAAAACAAGGAATTATTTTGAACAGATAAAGTTTGAAAGAAATAGGAATTTAAAAAAATTATTATAGAGTTTATATAAAAGTTAGATTTTTAAATGTATATAGTTATTTTAGTATATAATGTTTCCAGGGAAAATAATAAAGGAAATAATTGTACACATTTTTAATTTACCAGTTTATTGTAAACAATGGATTTGGTGATTAATTAGTTAAATTAACTTATTTGATTAATTATAGTTACTAAAAGATTTTTTTTAAAGGGAAATTATCATTTTCAATTAAATTATTGGTAAATTAAATTTGTTAAATGGTAATAAATTTTGTGGTTAATTCAAATGTAATAAATTGTGAATTGTTTATACAAGGTCAAAAATAACGGAGAAACAAGCTGGTTTGGATCGGATTGCAAATTGAAAGTAAAAGGTGAGTTAATCTCACTCACTTAGTGTGACGAGCGACCATCCATGTAATGGCTTTGTGCGAGTACTGATATGTCAGATGGTATGTCACGCATTTCATTTCAAGAGGAAATCCGACATATCAAATACAAACTCAAAGCTACTAACAGTGGCTTTGTGGTCTTCGAAAATAAATATAGAAATAAGCATAATACAAATCAATCACAGATATCCATATCACAAAGGCGGAAACAGATATGAATATATCACGCAAAAGTGTACATCAAAGTAGTAGTCATACAAGATCCACTACATCACAAAAAATAGATACAAGTGCAAGACAAAAGAATAAGTATACATCAAGGAGTCTCTATCTCGAATGTATAACAACAAAAACTACCAAAATCTAAAGTAGTTAGACAAACGTCAGATGATGTTCCCAGATAAGGTGTCAAGTAGAAGCACCAGTAACATCTCGGTCTGACCTGAGTATTATTTATTAAAAAAATAATAAACGGACCAGTCTAGCTATAAATATCAGATAAAATGAGATAGGATATGAGATATGACAAAAACGTATGATAATAATAATGCCATATTGTGACAAATATACATTTAACAACCACAAAAATAATACAATGTCTCAAGAATCTCAGAAATTTAGAAGAATGTCATATTCTTTATTTTATTCACCAAACCACAAATATTGACAAATATATCAATACCAATCGAAAATTGGTAAAACAAAAATTCTAGAAATCATCAATTAGAAATTCAGAAATCACAAAAGAGGGGAGGCCTATCACAAACCGGAGCATGAAAACTCACCAACACATGCATCACAAACGGGTCGCTAGCCCATGGTCGCTAACCATAGAGCCGGTGCAATGATGTAGTACAATAATGGTACACTCAAGGAACCTGAAACTCGAATAATTCGGAACAACGACATAGTATAATAACGGTACGCCTAATGAGCCGAACTCCATATGAGAACATGGGTCGCTAGCCCATAAAAATGAGTCGAAACTCCAAAGAACCCGTAGGTCAATAGCCTATAAAAGAAATGAGAAGAAACTCAACAAAATGAGGTATAGCCCCCTACATGGTTAAAGAGACATCACATATCGCAAGTCCAAAGCACAAAATGATCATCAATGATCAATAAAAATTGCGAATTACACCTAGCTAGTAAATAAATGAGTTTAGCTTCATGTCCCATAACCACTGGCTTAACTTAAATATTTACGAACAAACTGTAGATTCCCACTCGAAAATTTGTCACAAGACTTTCAATCGAACGAGTCTAAGAATTAACCGAGAAGTAAACACGAGCGTTTCATACCACTTGTTTTGCTAAGTCATTTAATTAGATTTCTCGAATGAATGAGGAAAAAGGTTTGTATATACTAATAGATTGGAAAACGATTTTTAGAAACGAGCTTTATATTAAAATAGAGTTGAAATCATATTTGAGAAAGGGTTTGAATATTTTCTACTAGTACAGAAACCTTTGAATTTCAAAGTGACAAATCACAAAAATGATTGTAAAAACAATCAATCACCAAAAATTCACATACGAAGATGTGAATCAAATCCATAGAAATCGATACTGAATCCATCAAAATGGATATTCCCAAAAATCCCAAAAAAGAAGTTATCAAAGACAAAAAAAGTGATAACAACTAATCAGATCCAGTAAAATCGATTAAAAATTGGAAATCCATACAAAAAGGAAAAATTGGCTGAGAGAAGTAGATTCGGTCGATTGATTCTATACCTGGAAACTTTCAGTTTCCAGGTTCATTCGACTAAACCCAAAGGTTTGTCGACTGAATCTATGCATGGAAACTTTCTGTTTCCAGGTTCGGTCGACTGAACTCTGTAGTCAGTTGACTGACAAAGGGACAGGAATTTTTTGTCCCCCAGATTCAGTCGACTGATCATACAGTTCAGTCGACTGAACTGCAATTTGCAGTATTCTCAGCCTAGCCCCAAGAAGGGAAATGTGACCACCTAGATTTTCCAACAATTTAAAATAGAATTGTTAATTGATTTTAAAATATTTAAAAGTTAATTTTAACTTGAATTTAAGATATCGATATTTACTTGATAATTAAATCATTGAATTATATGGTTTAAGTATTGAATTTATATAATTTGAAATTGGGTAAGATGTTGAATATGGAATTTTAAGCCTATTAAAAATAATTTGAAAATTTATAAAATTTATAATGATGATACTGAAGATAATAGCATGGTTGAAATTTAATTTAAAAGTAATTCATTCAGTTTAAATAATATGTCGTTTAAATTGAATTTAAAAATAGCCTTCCGAGGCACAGTCTCAGAATTTGACGAAACCAGTTCCATTGGATCCGTAATAGTTAGTTATTATCGGATTTCAATTTTCGTAGCAATCAGAGTTGTCATTTGCCTCGGGCAGCTCAAAACGCTTAGAACTATTTCAATCAAATTAATTTAAAATTTAATCGTTTACTTCCGTAATTCACGCATATGATTGAATTGGCTTTCGAAAACACGTTCCATTGTGATCGGAATGCGAGTAAAACCTTATAGTCACCTATCGGCATTTCTTAAGACGAGTTCAAAAGTTTATGGTAGTAGTTACGAGGGCATTTTGGAAATTTTATAGTATAATAAAATTTGTACTGCATTGTCAGAGATATTTTCATAAGTAAACAAGCGTTCACAAGAAGCTTCCCCCTGTCAGTATCTTATCCCCGTTCTCCCCTCTCTATTCTAAAAAAAAAACAGATCGAACCTCAATAGAAAAAAAAAATGGCCGAAGCCAGAAGAAATCAAAATCAAATAAAAAGAGAGGCTAGATTCCATTTGTTCGAGCTTGGGAAATTCGAGTTGTCGCGCACGCTTTGGAAGACTCGCGGCGTGTCATCTCGAGCTCGAGCTCAAGGAGCTTTGTCGACGTCGCGAAGGAAAGGCGACGCACAGGTGGCTCGAACAGCGAGTGGCGAGGGTAGAGGAGGCGATCTCGAGGTGGGGTAGGTTGGCGCTCGCGTGTGATGGCTTCAGGGCAGAGCGATTAAAGATAGGGTTGCATACGAGTTGACTCGAACTCGAGCGGCAACGCTGCGATGTGGGTAGCTTACGAAATCAACAGTGAGTAGGCTCGCAGTGGTGATAGCAGGTGAGTAATCTTCACTGATTTTCCGTTTGAAATTTGAAAGAAACATTTTTGAATATGTGGGAACGATCAGTAAATTAGTTACCACTATGAGTTGTTAATTAAATAACTTTGGATTGTTATTCGATGATTAAGTATTGGCTATTCGAGTAATTAAAGATGATTTGGTTAAAGTCTAGAAATTTATGATGTAGTAAGGAAATTAAATAGTTTGTACTTAAGAAATAATTTTACGACCAATTTGTAATCGAACGATTGACTTAAGCTAAGTATTTAGAGAAGTAAATTATGGATGTAATTAATTTAAGGTAATTAATTTTATTAAGTAATTAAGGATAATCAATCGTGAAATTTGGTAGGTATAATTATTTAATGTAATTTATAAAGTAAATAAATGGATGGTTAATAAATGGAAGTAAATAATTTAGATTTAAATTACTTGGTGGGATTTATCAGAAGGGTAATTTCTTAGTAGAAGTAATTGAAGGTAAATTAGCAGGAAATTAATTAAATACAATAAGTGATAAATTTGGGATGGATATTTAGGAAATGATAAGCAAATGGATCGTAACTAACTATTAAGTATTACTAATTATTAAGTAAGGAAGATTAAAATGATTAATATTGCGGGTTTAATCAATACTAAGATAAATTGAAATATTATTGGGAAGTCATTAATTTATATGCATAATGGATGGGGGAAAAATAAAAACAAATTGATTGACTAAAAATAGTTAATCAGTACTAAGTATTTTATAAGAAATCAATTATCCAGGGAATTGAAGATTAATATAATTATTATAGTAAACTAATATGTGAAGGATGTAAAGATTGATTACTGTTTTGGGTTGAAAGAATAATTATTGTGCAACAAGTTAAATATTATTACTTAAATGAAGTTAAAAGACAATTAATCCTGGGTAATTAATTAAGAAGAATTATGAAGGGATGATTGATTAATTAATGTGAAATTAATTAATTAATATTGAATGAAGAAATTTAAGTCGCTGAGGTTTAGTAATTCAATCAGGATTAATTAAATTAATTTTGTATGTGATTAAGTTTTGCTTATGAATGATGGAATGGTATTGGATGTTTTGAATAAGTTGATATCTCTATTATGAAATGTTGTGAATTTCATTTGAATAATTTGGGATTAGGATAATATGAGTCTCGAGGAGACCGGGGTCGGGTATTGGGGAAATACCCGAAACCACTTCAAATATTTATATATTGATTTGTGAAATCAATAGGCTGGATTGAAATGATTTAAGTAGACTGGAACATTTATCTAAGTTTAGTACATAGAAATTAATATGTGAAATAAGGTTGCTTATAGCAAATTGTGAATTGATTAAATTGATATGTTACCCGGGTTTATATGAGCTGATTGTTTTGGTATTTCATGTTAGATGGGTTTACTCACGCTGGTTTCCAGCCTGACCCGGGTGTTATTTTGGTGTAATGCTCGGGTCAGACCGAGTATTACAGATTTTCAGGTAGGACTTTCTGGAGCTCAGGAGGCGAGCTGGATGGCGAGAACGTATTGAGTATTTCTGCTGTAGTATATTGTTGTTAATCTGAGACATGATAATTGAAAATAAATATTCAGTGACTGTATAAAATGTGAAACTCTGATGTATATTAAATGTAATCAACTGATATAGTATTCTGTTGTAAACTGTTATTATTTATTATTATATTTTATTCGCTGCGTATGTGAGTTGTTGATGTTTCTGTTCTTCTTCTTCTTATTCTTCTATCTCTTCTTCTTTTTCATAACTATCTGGAATTTTCGGCTTCGAAAATTTCGGGTCGTTGCATTTGGTATCAGAGCTGAAAGGTTAAGCGAGAACCTTGGCTCTGGTGGGGATTACTCATTAAATAGAGTCCGTAGTACTTTAAAATGAGTTGAGTGTATATATATATATATATATATATATATATATATATGAGCGCGTACTTGTTATTTTCTTATATAAAGGTTTTAAATGGTTTTATATAAAAGTATATTTTGATATATAAAACATTATTTCCTTCTAATAAATATTAAGGTAATTGGGTGTTAAATTATTGGAATTAAGTTAAGAAGGACTATAATACAACCAAATTAAAATTTAATTAATTAAAAATGAAATTCTAGAATTAGAACTCAGAAATTAGAATTGTTTGAAACTTTAAATGGACAAAGTTAAATTTGGTTTAAAAAGGTTAAACCAATCTTTGAGAATTTGGCTCGAATTATATAATTCGAGATGGTTTAAATGTGAAGTTGGAATTGAACTTATTCAAATTGAATCCGATTTGAATTAATTGGATTTGGATGGAAGATGTGTAAGTTCAAAAATTTAATGGAAGGTGGAAATTGGTTTAACATAGAAAAGGAATTTGAAATATAGATTGTAAATGTAATTCATTAATTGAAAAACTTTATAAATAAATTGAGGTTATAAGTTGAAATAGAATTCCAGAGAATATTTGAAATAGAGTAAGATGAAATTCTAGAGTAATGTTTAAATATGAATTGGATGGATTGGGAATTTGGAATTTTTGGGAAATTTAAAATTCCTTTGGATTGAAAGTGGTTTCCAAAGGTTTTGGAATGAAATAATAATATTGTTTCAAAAATATTTTTGGTGTTGAACTTGAAATTTGGAAGATTTAAAATTAAAATGTTTAGAAGTGTTTTAAAGAGATAAAAGCATTGAACTCTTCGGTCACTGGAAAATAACGTCGGTGATGACTGCAGCATTATCGATGTTTATTTTCGAGTTTCTAGAAGAGAAATTGCTACCAAATTGTTTTAAATTGGGATTGTTTGTGAATTGGGTTTGATTTTGAAATTCAAAGGGGTAATTAAATTTGCCAAAGAATTTTGTATATAATTGCATTCTAAGGTGATATCGAAATCTTGGAAATTTGTTTAAACTCTGGAATCTGGATTCAAAATGTTTATGGAATAATAAAATATATAGGCTAAATAAAATGTATAACTCCAAGTTAAAAGCAAATGTGAATGCAATTGATTTGAAATAGAAGTTGAAAAATGTAAATTATAATTAAAGTTGTACAAGTTTAAAATTCAAATGGGAAATTTGTATTAGATTAACTGAAATAGGGTATTGAACTTGAAGAGAGTTTAATTGATATTAGTCCAGATTTATCTGAATAATTTGGAATTGTAATTAAAGTGGAATTGGTTTAAGATCAAATGGAATTTGATCTGAAATTGGAAGGAAATTGAGAATCAATTCAATTTGAATTGGGAATGAATCAAGTCCAATAGAAATTGGAGTTAATTAAATTGGGATTTGGTTAATTTAAATGGGAGTGAAAATTTAAATTGAATTGTTGGGGGAAGTGAACAGTTTTGACTCTGGGCTATTTTCAATATAAATTGTCTTAATATAAACTTATTTTTCTAAGCTATTAAATAAATACAACCTTTCTTTCTTAAAGCCAAATTATTTTATACTTGTTTTACAATTATTTTGGAACTATTCAACCATTTTTTTCAACTGTTTTCTAAATTTATTACTATATTTCAACTATGTTACAAATTAATTACTAATTTACAACTATTTTGCAATTATTAAGATTTCTATAACTATTTAATTATTTTCCAACTATTTTATAATTAGTTAACTATCTTACAATTATTTTACAAACTAATAATTATTTTTCAACTACTTACCTATTTTTAAAATTTTCAAGCTATTTTTCTAAACTGATCGGAGTTCAAACTGTTATTGATTAAGTACCCAACTGAGATAAGGATTGAAGTACTAATCCAATTGGGGATTAATGTAAAGGTAAATAAGGAATGTGAAATGGTTCTTTTGAACTGAAAGAATATTTTGAGAAATATGAAATGATTAAAGATGAAAATTGGTTATTTCTATGGTTTTTGAGAAGTGTTTGGAGTATAAAAGGTGTTTTCTACAAGAAAGTAAGGATCCAAAGTTTTAAAAATTTATTTATATATATATCAGAATATATATAAAGGATCCTATGAGGATTTTGGAAAAAAATTTGGGAACCTTTGGATTTGAAAAAGGCTTTTGAGTTTTGGGTAAAATCAATATTGAATTTGGAAAGCCTAGTTTGAGAATTATCGATTTTGGAAATAATCAATTTTGTGTAAAGGAGCTTTGATAAAATTCATACTAGGTGTATAATTTGAAAGATACTATATGTGTATAGTATAAATTGTTTTGATGATAGCTCTGGGGAAAAAGGCGCTCCCTTGGAATGGACTTCTCAGGAGTGCCACTGGGTGGCGCTGCCTTGAGCCCCAAGGGGGGGTTCTAAAGTTGATCCTGTGAGGAGTCCGGACAAAACTAGTTCCTGAGGATTATGAGTTGAGTTTACCATAGCGTAAGTCGTGTGTGCCACGGAGAGCCAACAGTTACATGGACTTTTGTTGTGACTGCAACGTAACCCAGGATGTAACTGCGACCTATGGTAACATTGCGAAAGTCGTGTGTGCCGCTGAGAGCCAACAGTCTGCGGTTGAGTTTATCTCGGTAGACTGCGACTTATGTAGGAGTGGAGAAGTTTCATTTCATCAGCGAAAATCAGAGGCCGCTGAGAGCCTGCAGTTACATGGACTTTTGCTGCGACGGCAACGTAACCCTGGATGTAACTGTGATCTGTTGTGTAGGATCCATGGCGTAATCGAGAGGCCGCGGAGAGCCTGCAGTTACATGGACTTTTGTTGTGACTGCAACGTAACCCTGGTATGTAACTGTGACCATGGAATGGGGGTGATGATTTTCAGAGCATCATCACTAAAGATATTTCCTCTATTTTTCAAAAACTGTTTTCGATATTTTTAGTAAAATTATTTTCGAAGTATTTTTACTGGATGTTGAAAACGGGTTTACCAAGTAATTATAGATTTTCAGTCCTACGCCTGATCAACGTATGACTGAATTTCTGCGAGAACAAGGATGGACTGGTTGAGACATCGAGTTATAAGAAATATTTTTATAAAAAGCTATTTTAATTGTATTACCTGAATTTAAAGGCATTTCTAAATTTAAAAATAAAGGGGGAATCCAAAATGGAATTATAAAATAAAAATTGGACTCGGGAAACATTTAAATGATGTGATTTTTGTAATAAAATCGAATCTTGGTATAAAATTGGAAGTAAGCTAATGCGCTAAATAATTGTTTGATAGAGTATGTATATAAAATTTAACCGGATAACTAAAATGTTTTGTAAGTAGATAATGAAATTTGGAAATAAATTCGAGTTATAAATAGAATTCGACTTGGGTTTGATAATGAATTAAATAAGAAGCGATGTTGAAAAATAAAAATAAAATGGAGTTGGATTAAAAATGTGATGGTTTGAATTGCAAATAAAATCCAAGTGTGATTTGAATAATATTTAATGAAATTTGCAAGTAAATTTGATATGATGGAAATGTTGTCGAATGAAGTGAAGTGAATTATAATAGAAATGGTTAGAGTTGCAAACGAAACCCAAGTGAATAGTGATAAATTGAGAATGGCTTTGTATTAATAAAATAAATTTGGAAATGAATTAAGTAAGTATATTTAAAATTTAAAATGGATGGGCTAACTAAATTAAATGGAATTTGATTAAATGAGAATCAAATCGAAGAAACTTAAGTTTAGTCTTGAAATAAACTAAAATAAATTCACTTAAGTTTAGAATTTATGGAGGTTTGGCTTCGAATAAGAATGGAAGCCCATTAAATAGAAGCTTGGATTAAATTAATTTGGCAATGGTCATTAATTTATAAATTTGAATGCGCCAAGCTTAATAAATTGTTTGCATGAATCTAATGCAGAAATAAAATGAAATGCAATGTTTGGTTGGTAGGTAAATTAGAAATGAAATGGAGTTAAATATAAAATGAAATAGAATACCCTATGAAGCGAATATCGTCGAGATTGCATAACAATAATTGTTGTTTGGCGTAAACCAAAGTAATTAAATTCTATGAGTTACTAGGGATTAAATAAATTTGATTCTGAATCATGTGAAGTGAAAATGAGCTTACTTGAATTATAAATCAATGAAATAAATGTAAGCACTTGAGTAATAAACCATTAAAATTGAATGAAATGGAATATAAATTGGTTGAAAACAATGGAATTAGTTTTGGAATCATATAAAGTGCTTGTGGAAGTTATTTAGAATGCATTTCTCTTAGAATTGATGTGTTGAAGTTTTTTTTTAAGCAAGAGAAATGTTATAAACTTCATATATATGGCACTTACATATTTAAATTGAGTAAGTACAGGTACCTGAAGACTGTTTGGTTGATTTGGATTGCGCTAATTGCTTAAATTAATAAGCTGCTTGCGTAAAATGCTAAATAAGGTACGCCTACGCCATAAAAATAGGAAATATGAACTGTTTTTGCTTTTTCCGACCGTGTGGGTCGATGTATACATATTTATATATATTGTCAAATTGCAAAAGCTCCTCCGTACAAAGGAGACTCTGCCAAAATTTTCTAAAAATTTTGGGAGTTAGAAATTTTTTTGAAAAATTTGGTTAACGACAAAACAATTTAAATTGGAAGTTAAAGTAAACTAGTAAATGAAACTAATATGAACCAGTTTAAAAGAAAGATATAACTCAATATTAGAAATCGAAAATAAATTGAATTCAAATGAAACGGCGAAAACTAATTTGAATAGAAGTGGGTACGAAACTTATGTAAAGAGATGTATAAAATGATTTATAAGGTTACGATTGGATATTGTTGCTAAGTGAGATATACAAGTATTAAAGAGAAAAGAAATTGGATTTGGTTCCAAAAGATAAATTCAAATTGCCCAACAAAAAGGTATGTATTTAAATTTCTGTATGAAATTGGATTGGGTTTTTGATGCAGCCACTTGGCTTTTGTTTTCTTTTTGGAAATTGGGAGCCCGTAGAGGCCTTTTGTAGTAGTACCGAGCTAGCCGCGCAAAGGAGACGCTGGCAAAAATTTTCGGGAATTTAGGGAGTTAGAAAAATTTTGAGATAATTTTGATAGTTCAAAAAATTAGGTTTTAAATTGACATTTAAATGATCGAGAGAAGGGGTATCGTTTGATATTGTGGAAGAGTTTGGGAGGTAGTAAGAATAATAAAGGGGGTTTTTATGAAAGATAATTGTTAAGTTGTAGAACTGTTTGGTTTTGGAAAAAAGTTGACAGGTATGGGACATTCTTCCTAACTAGTAATTTCGGGGACGAAATTCTTTTAAGGGGGGAGGAATGTGACGACCTAGATTTTCCAACAATTTAAAATAGAATTGTTAATTGATTTTAAAATATTTAAAAGTTAATTTTAACTTGAATTTAAGATATCGATATTTACTTGATAATTAAATCATTGAATTATATGGTTTAAGTATTGAATTTATATAATTTGAAATTGGGTAAGATGTTGAATATGGAATTTTAAGCCTATTAAAAATAATTTGAAAATTTATAAAATTTATAATGATGATACTGAAGATAATAGCATGGTTGAAATTTAATTTAAAAGTAATTCATTCAGTTTAAATAATATGTCGTTTAAATTGAATTTAAAAATAGCCTTCCGAGGCACAGTCTCAGAATTTGACGAAACCAGTTCCATTGGATCCGTAATAGTTAGTTATTATCGGATTTCAATTTTCATAGCAATCGGAGTTGTCATTTGCCTCGGGCAGCTCAAAACGCTTAGAACTATTTCAATCAAATTAATTTAAAATTTAATCGTTTACTTCCGTAATTCACGCATATGATTGAATTGGCTTTCGAAAACACGTTCCATTGTGATCGGAACGCGAGTAAAACCTTATAGTCACCTATCGGCATTTCTTAAGACGAGTTCAAAAGTTTATGGTAGTAGTTACGAGGGCATTTTGGAAATTTTATAGTATAATAAAATTTGTACTGCATTGTCAGAGATATTTTCATAAGTAAACAAGCGTTCACAAGAAGCTTCCCCCTGTCAGTATCTTATCCCCGTTCTCCCCTCTCTATTCTAAAAAAAAAACAGATCGAACCTCAATATAAAAAAAAAATGGCCGAAGCCAGAAGAAATCAAAATCAAATAAAAAGAGAGGCTAGATTCCATTTGTTCGAGCTTGGGAAATTCGAGTTGTCGCGCACGCTTTGGAAGACTCGCGGCGTGTCATCTCGAGCTCGAGCTCAAGGAGCTTTGTCGACGTCGCGAAGGAGAGGCGACGCACGGGTGGCTCAAACAGCGAGTGGCGAGGGCAGAGGAGGAGATCTCGAGGTGGGGTAGGTTGGCGCTCGCGTGTGATGGCTTCAGGGCAGAGCGATTAAAGATAGGGTTGCATACGAGTTGACTCGAACTCGAGCGGCAACGCTGCGATGTGGGTAGCTTACGAAATCAACAGTGAGTAGGCTCGCAGTGGTGATAGCAGGTGAGTAATCTTCACTGATTTGCCGTTTGAAATTTGAAAGAAACATTTTTGAATATGTGGGAACGATCAGTAAATTAGTTACCACTATGAGTTGTTAATTAAATAACTTTGGATTGTTATTCGATGATTAAGTATTGGCTATTCGAGTAATTAAAGATGATTTGGTTAAAGTCTAGAAATTTATGATGTAGTAAGGAAATTAAATAGTTTGTACTTAAGAAATAATTTTACGACCAATTTGTAATCGAACGATTGACTTAAGCTAAGTATTTAGAGAAGTAAATTATGGATGTAATTAATTTAAGGTAATTAATTTTATTAAGTAATTAAGGATAATCAATCGTGAAATTTGGTAGGTATAATTATTTAATGTAATTTATAAAGTAAATAAATGGATGGTTAATAAATGGAAGTAAATAATTTAGATTTAAATTACTTGGTGGGATTTATCAGAAGGGTAATTTCTTAGTAGAAGTAATTGAAGGTAAATTAGCAGGAAATTAATTAAATACAATAAGTGATAAATTTGGGATGGATATTTAGGAAATGATAAGCAAATGGATCGTAACTAACTATTAAGTATTACTAATTATTAAGTAAGGAAGATTAAAATGATTAATATTGCGGGTTTAATCAATACTAAGATAAATTGAAATATTATTGGGAAGTCATTAATTTATATGCATAATGGATGGGGGAAAAATAAAAACAAATTGATTGACTAAAAATAGTTAATCAGTACTAAGTATTTTATAAGAAATCAATTATCCAGGGAATTGAAGATTAATATAATTATTATAGTAAACTAATATGTGAAGGATGTAAAGATTGATTACTGTTTTGGGTTGAAAGAATAATTATTGTGCAACAAGTTAAATATTATTACTTAAGTGAAATTGAAAGACAATTAATCCTGGGTAATTAATTAAGAAGAATTATGAAGGGATGATTGATTAATTAATGTGAAATTAATTAATTAATTAATATTGAATGAAGAAATTTAAGTCGCTGAGGTTTAGTAATTCAATCAGGATTAATTAAATTAATTTTGTATGTGATTAAGTTTTGCTTATGAATGATGGAATTGTATTGGATGTTTTGAATAAGTTGATATCTCTATTATGAAATGTTGTGAATTTCATTTGAATAATTTGGGATTAGGATAATATGAGTCTCGAGGAGACCGGGGTCGGGTATTTGGGAAATACACGAAACCACTTCAAATATTTATATATTGATTTGTGAAATCAATAGGCTGGATTGAAATGATTTAAGTAGACTGGAACATTTATCTAAGTTTAGTACATAGAAATTAATATGTGAAATAAGGTTGCTTATAGCAAATTGTGAATTGATTAAATTGATATGTTACCCGGGTTTATATGAGCTGATTGTTTTGGTATTTCATGTTAGATGGGTTTACTCACGCTGGTTTCCAGCCTGACCCGGGTGTTATTTTGGTGTAATGCTCGGGTCAGACCGAGTATTACAGATTTTCAGGTAGGACGTTCTGGAGCTCAGGAGGCGAGTTGGATGGCGAGAACGTATTGAGTATTTCTGCTGTAGTATATTGTTGTTAATCTGAGACATGATAATTGAAAATAAATATTCAGTGACTGTATAAAATGTGAAACTCTGATGTATATTAAATGTAATCAACTGATATAGTATTCTGTTGTAAACTGTTATTATTTATTATTATATTTTATTCGCTGCGTATGTGAGTTGTTGATGTTTCTGTTCTTCTTCTTCTTCTTCTATCTCTTCTTCTTTTTCATAACTATCTGGAATTTTCGGCTTCGAAAATTTCGGGTCGTTACAGGAAAAATCCTACCGGAAACGATCGAGCGGCCAGGGGAGACTAGGGGTTTATGCCAAGCGAGAACCCAGCCTTATAGACTCTTTGATACACCCCAAAAAACATGTTCAAACATTAAAGATAGGATTTTGAAAGATTTGACTTCAAAACACCAAATTTGGAATATTCATCAATCCAATTCATATCAAAAGCAAATGATCATGAAAAAGATGTTAGGAACTCATACCTAACAACAATGAAATTTATAACCATAGATGTGAGTTCAAAAACTCACCTTTAAACCCAAAAACAATGAAGGAGAAGCCTTTAAAATAAGGCAAGATCAATTCCTCTTCACTACACCTCTAGAATCTTCTATATATTAACAAAGGTGAAGTTTTTCCTAAGTTAGGCTATAGAAATGTCTGAAAATTAAAGAGGGGTTGAGATGGAGAAGATGAAGAGGATGCTTACCTAAGCTTCTCTTGGATTTCTAGAGCTGAATTGGAATTTCCTAAGAATCTAGGGCTTAGGAATTTTAGTTTCCAATCTTTTCCCCAATTTTTACTAAAGCTTGAGTGTTAGGAAATATCATGAAGCAATGAAGAGGAGTGGAGTGGAGTTGGGTTAATATGTTGGGTTAATGAGCTGAAACCCAAACCCAAAGCCCTAAATGAAAACATCAAAATTTTACTCAACTCCAAACATATCGATGTTTATACTTAAAAAGGTCGCAAACATCGTTTTGAACTCAATGGAAGTAGTCTCGAGTCCCAATTCGACTGTTTGCAAATAGTAGTTTTTCGGACTTAAATAGGACTAACGATGCTATATTTAATTAAAATATTTAAATATACAATCGTAAAATACGCGGGTTGTTACATTTGGAATACCATTTAAACATAAATAGTTAAATTTAAATTATTAATTGATTACTTGAATTGATGATGTGATATTATATATTGTAGTATATATATATATATTGAAGTGATTGATTTCCCGCATTAAATAGCGGATGAGACCCTATGCGCCGCATAATAGCGGATGATATGATATAAACCCATATACCGCGATATTCCACCTCAAAGTGGAATTGGTATTTTTATACTATGCTAACATATGTGGATGCGGGGAAACAGGTTGGAGGGATCCAACTGGATTCCTCAAAATATTTAGATTGTTTAATATTCTATGATATGATTTATTTGATAATCTGGGATAGATAATATTGGTGGTTGAAAATATTGAATGCTATGGTTTGATCGAATATACTTGGGTATACTGAGATATAGAAGTTAAAGATTGAATTTTTAAAGGAAAATAAAATAGGAAATTTTTAAGTAAAATAATTTTAGAGAATTTGGATAAGTGAAAGAATGAATTGGAAAGCATTTAAGTTGATTTTTATATTCTAATAAATAAAATTCCAAGTATGGGAAAGGACATTTTTGAATAAATAGGGATAAATGGATTTTAAACTTAAGTGATATTAATTAAAGGAAAATAGATTATTTTTAAAATTCAGGCTTTAAATGATTTGGAAAGGAATAAAGAAAGAAATTTGAAACAAATATGAAATTGGTTTTTTTAGTTTAAATAAGATTTTAATAAAGGAGTAAATCTGAAATTAATGGGTTTTGAAATAAATTTAGATAAGTAAAGGAATTTATTTTAGTGAAGTAAAATTTGGAAATCAATTTGGAAATTGATTTAGTATTTGAAACTGTGTTTTGAAAGAAGGGTGAGACTACGAAATTTATAAACTGGGTTTATAAAGTGAAATAAGATATTAGTGGATATTTGGAAGTATAAATTCATGGTCGAATTTATAAAGGAATGGGTAATCTGTTTTAAAATTAAATAGTGATTTATTTCTAAAGGTGTGAAGAAAAGTGTATTTCTCTAAAATGTCAAGTACGTTTTCAAAGCATATTTTTAAGTATAACTTAAAAGTTTTAAAGTTGTTCTAAAGGAATGTTTTTGGAGAAATTATAACTTAAGTTGTTTAAAATTTTTAGAGGTAAATATTTTTAAATTAGTTATAATAGTAATTATTTTATAAGGTGAATTGGTATTATGGTTTATAAAGATAATTAATAATATTTATATTCATAAAGTAATTTTATTTTAAAGATAGTTTGGCTAAAGTTTTTATTTGAAAATTTTTATAGAATTTCATAACTTTTATCTTAAGATTTGTTTTAGCTTAAGTTTTACATGAGAAATTATTATAAATTTTACAACTAGTATTTTATATAAGTGCTAAAAATATTTTTTGTTTTAAAGTGTTTTAAATAGTTTATTTTTTTATTTTAAGTGTTTAAAAATATATATTTTTGGAAAATGATTTAAACTATTTTAAATTTTAAAGTATTAAGACTTGGCAAATTTTCAGTGGGAATAAACAATATTTGGAAATTTATTCCGCGTGAGGAAAGTGATTAGAAATCATTTTTCAAAGGGTTGAAGTGTGGAAGTTATCTTACAAAGATATTTGAATAATAAATAATTTTGAAAAATTATTTAAATCTGATGGATGTTATATGATAGTTAAATAATCAACTATCAATATTGGCCAGTCGCTGATCGTTTCGAAGAGGCGCGATTGGGATTAATTTTCTCAAAAACCCCTTCGATCCGGTTTGAACGTTTTCGTAAGGAAGACAAGAACTTGGAGTCGAAGATGGAGCAGTGAAGTGCAAGGGCTAATTGCTACTTATCCTGAGGGCGATTCCAAAATGGATGCAGTAGGAGTAGTGCATTCGATTCCGTTCGAACCCGAAACGGACTTGTATGGTTGAATGCTTTCAGAACATTTTCAGGGGGACGATGAGTATTCTAAGTGAATGTATGCTAAAAAGGTAACGCATAGCCTCGGGCCTCATCAACCGAGAATAGCTAAAACAGGGGAGGTGCAGCAAGGCTAAGTGGCTAGCAAGCAATTACGGTAAGGTCAACCCTGTATAGATGTTCCTTTTCTTTCGCTTAGTAGGCGGTTGCTGATCCTAACCGTGGGGTGATCTTATTCGGGCTATCCAGTAAGGTGTAGTCCGGTCTTGTGTTACAGAGGATTTAGGGTGGACCCTCGGATCGTGATCTAGACCACGTATTGTGACGTGCAGTACCTAAATAGCCATGCCATTGATGGAAATCCATTCTCCCTACTGCTTTTACGTTTTTTGTTTGTAGAACCCACTTTGTGGCTAGTAGCTTGAATTTAATAATGCAAAAATTTCGGCTACTTGAATAAGTATGTATATAGACACTATTATAATATCAGGGGATTTTATAAGAAATGTTTTGGTTATCGTATGGTGAAAACCCGGCATGTGTATATGTGGCGTGGTCATATGAGATACCTTTGATTTCAAGTGATTTTGAAAACTTTAATAATCCAATTGAGTGCGTTTTCTCACGCTGGTTTTCCAGACTGACTCGGGTGTTGTTTAACTATAGTGCTTGGGTTAGATCGAGTATTATAGAATACATGAAAGGATGTTGTAGAGCTCAAGAGACGAGTTGGATGGTGAGACATACCACTTCCGTACTTGATTATTATTCCACTGCATAATCATTTTGTGAGGACAGGTTATGATAATTGTCCAGTTGTGTGTTATTAATTTTGTTGTACTCTGATGATGTCATGTATAAATAGATATAATTCTCTTTATTTTAAAGATTAGACATTTATCTATTATATATTGTTCCGCTGCGTTAGTGAGATTTTGATGTTGTTTTCTATTTCCTCTTCTACCCCCTTCTTCTTAAACCCTAATGGTTTGGTTTTCCGGCATTCGATTGTTCGCATTTGATACAATGAACGTATTAATTTCGATTTTCGGGCGTCAAAAAATCGGGTCGTTACAGAAAAACAAGTTGGTTTGGAATGGAGTGCAAATAAATCAAAGGTGAGTTAATTTCACTCATTTGGATACCCTTTTAAATTTAATAGTTAAATTTAAAATTATTGGTTGTTGCTTGAATTGATAATTTATTATCAACTTGGATGTGATATATTATATATATTTGTATATATATTTGGAGTGATTGATTTCCCGCACTATATAGCGGATGAGACCCTATGCGCCCCGCATAATAGTGGATGACCCTTTGTACAGCGATGTCCCCCTCAAAGTGGGATTGATATTTTATATTGTGCTAACGTTTGTGGATGCATAGAAATAGGTTGGAGGGATCCATTTTGATTCCTCAAAATATTGGAATTCATTTTCATATTCTATGATATGTTCTATTTGATAATCTGTGATAGATTATATTGATTTTATTTGTAATTGAAAATATTGCATGCTATGGTTTGATTGAATATATTTGGCTGTATTAAGTTATCAAAAATATAAAGATTGGATTTTTTAAAGGAAAATAAAGAGAGAATTTTTATGTACAATAATTATAGAAAATTTGGATAAATTAAAGAATAAATTAGAAACGATAAAGTTGATTTTTAAATTATAATTAATAAACCCCGAGCACGGGAAAAGAGATTTCTGAATAAATGAAAATAAATGAATTTTAAGGGCTTAAGTGGTATTGTTTAAAAATTGAAGAATTTTTTTTTAAAATTCAGGATTTAAATGGTTTGGGAAGAAATAAAAGATGAATTTTGAAATAAGTATGAAATTGGTATTTTCGGTTTAAAATAAGATTTTAAATCATAAATGTAGAAGAAAATATGGAATTTATGGGTTTTAAAATAAATTTGGGTAAGTAAAGGAATTTATTTTAAAATGGTGTTAGTTTTGAAAATCGATTTGAAACTGATTAAGTGTTTGAAACTGGGATTAAAGGAGGATGAGATTATGTAATTTATAAACAGGGTTTATAAATAAAGTGAAATATTTATCGGAGGATAATTTGGAAGTATAAATTCAGGATGAAAATTTATAAGGGAGTGGTGATTTGTTTAAAAATAAATAGTGGTTTATTTTTAAAGGTGTGGAAAGAAAAATATATTTCCCTGAAAAACCGAGTATAATTTCAAAGAAAGATTTCCGAATATAAGTTAGAGGTTATAAAGTGGTTTTAAAAGAATGTTTTTAAGAAATTTTATTATGTTAAATTGTTTTAGAATTTTAAAGTAAATTTATTTAAATTAATTTAGCAGTAATTATTTAAGATTTGGCTAGTATTATGATTTAAAAGATAATTATTAAATATTTATATTTTATAAAGTAGTTTAATTTTAAAGGTAGTTTGGCTAAAGTTTTTATTTGAAAAGGTAGTACAGAATTTCATAACTTTTATTTTAAATTAGTTTTGGCTTAAGTTTTATATGAGAAATTATTATAAGATTTCATAACTAGTATTTTAAATAAACTGTTTTAAATAGTTTTTTTTTAAATGTTTTAAAGCATATATTTTTTTGAATAAGTGACTTAAATTATTTCAAAACCTGAAGTGTTAAGGTTAGTGATTTTCAGTGCAAATAAAACAATTGGGTGGAAATTTATTCCGTGAGAGAAAAGTGATTTGGAAACTATTTTTCAAAAGGGGTTGAAGAGTAGAGAAGATATCTTGCGAAGATACTTGGAAATAAATATTTGGAAATTTATTTAAATATGATAGTTGTTTGTGGATGTTATTTGACAGTTAAATAACCGACTATCAATATTGTCCAATGAGCCGAGCGTTTCAAAGAGTCCGGGATCGGGATTTATTTCTCGAAAACCACTTCGATCCGGTGTTGAACGTTTTCGTGAGGAAGACAAGAGCTTGGTTTGAAGATGGAGTAGTGAAATGCAAGGGCTAATTGCCATTAATCCTGAGGGTGATTCCAAAATGGATGAGTAGGAGTAGTGCCTTTCGTTCCGTTCAGACCTGGAATGGACTTGTATGGATGAATGCTATCAGTACAACGTCAAGAGGACGAAGAGCATTCTAAATGTATGTGTGCTAAAAAGGTAAGCTTAACCTCGAGCCTCATCAACCGGGAATGGCTAAAACAGGGAAGGTGCACACAAGGCTAAGTGGCTAGCAACCAATCAGGGTAAGGTCATCCCTACCTAGTTATCCCTTTATTTCGGCTGTGTGGGCAGTTGCAGATCCCAACCATGAGGTGATCTTATTCGGACTATCCAGTAAGGGGTAGCACTGGTCTTGTGTAGTAGGGGATCAGGGTGGATCCTTGGTACGGCGATCTAGACCACGTACAATGATGGGCGGTACCCCAGTAGCCTACCACTGATGGAAACCTAATCTCCAATAAGTGCCTTTGGACTTGTTTGTATACCTATTATGCTGGAATTTAATGAATGTAATAATTTCGGGTATTTGAATAAGTATTTGTATTGATGTGCACGTAAATGTGCATATATTTACCACCATATTTATTCTTTTTAAATTAAATAAATGACCATATTAGGTATTTTAACTTGTTTTATATAGGGGCAAAACGGTCATTTGTGTGCATATATTTCTTTGAGAAAAATTAATTGGAAATTTATATATATTTTTGTATGAATTTGGTCTTAAATAGGAGTGGTTTCATGAAGGAATATGCATGCACAAAGAATATAAAGGAATGAAGATGGAAATAATTCAAAGTGAAGATCATGGAGGACCCCACCTACCCATCACCTTAACGTACAAATTAGAGGCTAATGCATATGCTTATGGAATTAATGGCTTCACGTAAACTTAAATAATAATTAATAGAAGCTAATGATTATTTGGCCTCCACACTTTCTCAAGGGTAGTTTGGTCATTCCCCAAATTATGGATTAGGGTTTCATGCATTTATAAATAACCCTTTATGTATCATGTAACCTTCCTCTTAGCTTAGTCTCTCTTAGTTTTAGTTTAGGCTCAAAATAAAAAGCTCTTCTCTTTTTCCGTTGCTACTTAACATTTTATTTCATGTAATTTTCTTTTCTTGTATGCAATATTAATTTTCTTTTATTTACATGCTTCTTCTCTTCTTATGTAATAGTGTAGATTTACCTTTATGCAATTAGATTAGTTGTCTTTTCCATTAGCTTTCATTTTCCTTTCTTTTTATTTTCATGTTGCTTTCTACATTTGTTGATTTGATAATAAATATGAGAGCTAAATCCCTACAATTTAGGGGTAATGAAGCTCTCTAGTATGTGATGCAACATTTTGATGTTTATACTCTCTTTTTGTGCTTTAATGGAAACACTTGAAGTGGTTTAATGATGTTGTTTAGCTTTGAATTTGACAGTCTATGTTGTTCATACCAAATAGACTATGCTTAAACAAACATAACCCAAATTGCCTCTTCATCTAAATATGATTATGGCAAAGAAATGAATGTTGAAATTGAAATTTGATAGCTTATATTCATAAACAATAATTAATAGGCTATGCTTAAAATAGATTTTTATTTCAACTTTGTTGTCATATTTCATGAGAGTTAAATGTGTATTGATGGTTATGTTATAGTTTGATGGTTTATATTGGGCTAATTAAATGCGCAAATATATCATACTTATGATAAGCACATCAACTAATTACACTAATGAAAAGAAAAGAGAGATCATAACTTCATTTTGTTGATTTATATGATCTAGAGAGTGGATTTATCTCTAAATTGTCCTCAAACTCTCATATTTTTATCAATTTTTTTAGTTAGCTAGCTAATTTTCTAGCTTAACTTTCACTCGACTTTGGTTTAATTTGATTGAGTAGAATTTTTAAAATCATCAATTTCCTGCGGATCGACCCATATTCGCCACGTGCTACATTCGTACACCGTGCGCTTGTGGTAAATTTAATTTGAAATTTTTCGATGGTTTTCTAATTTCATAGAATTTTTGCCATTTAACAAGTTTTTGGCACCGTTGCCGGGGAATTGTTTTGAGTTTGATTTTCTATTCTTTGGATTATTTTTGTGTGCTTTATTTGTGTTTTATTTTGTGTGTTTGTTTGCATTTTTTTAATTTTTTTTGTGTGTTTGTTTTGTGAATTTTTCTTGGTTAGCTTATTGCCCTTTCTATTTTCATTTTTGCATTCCAATTGAAAAAAAAAACACACAACACAATTTCAAAAACAAAAAAACATTTTTTATTCCATTTTATTTTCAGTTACATTTGCATTTGCATTTCTGTTTTGATCATCATACATATTCTCTTCCTGATTTCCATTCACTGTTACACTGTTATTTCTGTTACACACCCTTACTGCCTTGCTCCCACATCCCTCCATCGACTACCCCTCGACTGCATCCACTTCACAAAACACACCTGCCACTCCTCTCCACTGTCATAACATTGCCATCTAACACATTCCTCATTACTCCTTAACCAGTAAACAACTCAGTCATCTCCCTACTGCTCTGCCTAACAACTTTCAAACAACAACTTCATCTACTGTTTCCACCCTAAACTACACACTGCACTTCAAGTCCACACCACCGCCCCACAACAATCACAGTCACATTATCACCCAACTCCACGGACCTTAGCAACAAACCTGCTACGACACATCAAAGCTACAATAGCCACCACATCCTAATCTACAGCCACAGCCACCCAATCGACCGCAGTTCCAAGCAATTCCAGAACCAAACTATCCCACTTCATCGACTACTGCCTCCATCGCGAACCCAACCTTAAATCGCAAATCAGTTGCTACGCCAATTACCATGACAACTACGTAACTCGACCACATCCATACTTCTAAAAACTGCCTATTGCTTCGAGCAATTGCAACCACCCTCGATACATTTCAACCTTGTCAATATTTTCACATCTTCATTGTTGCATTCTTATCCCCTGCACCTCCCCCAATAGCAGCTACAGATCGCAACACATCCATCACCAGAAACTTCCTCGACATCCATTGATCATCCCTTACGACCAATCGAACACCGCAACCTCTACAGAACCACTGACTTCTCCAAATAATCAAGCAGCGAACCGCTACACTCCAATCACCTTACCTCCTACCACACCCTCCACCACCTGAATCGAATTCGACCAGTGCCACAAACCATTGACTCATGACCTAACTCAATCTTATCGGAATTAGCTATCACGAGTTTTTCCAATTTTCTTTATTTCGATTTCGAATTGTTATTGATTTTTAATTTTTCATTTGAGTAGTTTCGGTTTTGATGAAATGAAGTGTTCGAATGAATTTGGGTTAGCCAGAGTTAACGAAGTGTTTAAGTGAAGGGGGGAAGGGATCGGGTTTGTAATTTTTGTGGCTGGGCCCTTTTTTTTAGTAACCTTCATTTTAAAGTGAATTTTTTTCCCTCTTATGTTTTAATTCTTGTTTTGTTTAAATCCTAAAAAAGGGGTTGGTTTAATTTGTTTTCTCTTACTTTTATTTTTATTTTTGCTCCGTCTTATAAAAAAAAATATTCGTTTTGTTTCAAATTGTTCTAAGTTCCATCTAGATATATATATAAAAAAAATCAAAATTGTATATATACTGTTTTAAATTTTCAGGTTGCCAAAGCAGATTAAAGGAAGGAGCTGCTTGCTAAAAATAATTGCTTGCTTGTTTATAAGTTTTCTTTATTTTCCTTGCATTGTATATATCTACTGTTTTTATTTGCATTGCATTGTTGTTTGCTTGCATTTTTGTAAAAGAAATTCAAAAAACCAAAAATGAAAAAATAAATTCATTCGTAGTTTCATTGTTAATACACGTTTAATTTCAGCTTTTCATTTCTTCTTGGAATTTGTTAATAATAACAGTTAGACACTGATAATGCTTAATTGTATATTGACAATTTGTCTTCTTTGAACAATTTAATTTCTTGGTGTCTAGGCTACGGCAGAGCAATAATCAGTTATAAATATTACAGTGGTTCATAAATATTATACTGAATTGTTTCTCTGAAGGTACTTAAACCTTCGGTTGCATCGCTACGGTGATTCGTGGTGCACCAATAAATCCTGTCTGTTACCTTGCTGAGAACTATCTTGTTTATCTAAGACAATGTGTGATTATACAATTTTGGGTTAACTTAGTATAAATAACTTGTAATTAACCCTTGCATTCATTTAGTTGCATTAGTTTATGAATATTTAAAAAAAAAATCAAAATCCAAAACTAAAAAAATTGTAAATCTTCCTTTTTCATTTGCTTTGAAATTTTTAAATCCTTTTTCTTTGAAATTTCAAAAATCCAAAAAAAATTAGAAAAACCAAAATCCAAAAACAAAATTAAAAAAAAAACAAAATCCCAAAAAAATTAAAAACCAAAATCTAGAAAAATATAAAACCTTTTCAAAAACAAAGAAAAAATTTAAAAAACCAAAAAACAAAACAAAAATCAATTTCCCTTTTGAAAAACAAATTCCATTTGTAAATATTTTTCTTTTACAAAAAAACACAAAAACATTCTTGAAAATGTCAGAGTTTCCCCACATTCATGAATTTTACAACAGTTGTGAAAATCAATATAATCCATATAATTTCACTTGAAATTCTTATGGATATTTCAACAACAACTATTGTTTAAACGGTTTGAATTTTGAACCTCAAAATTTTCAAAATGATGACCAACCTTCAAATCTTGAAAATAGCATTTCATCTTTACTTGAAATCGCTACACAACAAAATCAAATGATAAATAAGTTGTGTAATTCATATTTGTGCGATAACTCGAATCAAAGTTTTCAAAATAATCAAAATTTGGATTCACTTCAAAATCCAAATGATTTCGAGTATAACCCATGCCAATTCAATTTTGAACTCCAAATGAGTTTCAAAATTAAAATCAAAATGTGAACCAATTTTTAAATAATTTTGGCAATGGGAATAATCTCGACCATGATACAATTGAAAACTTTGGTTATCAACGAATTCAAAATGAAAATTTTCAAACTAATAATCATGAATTTGACTTTGTTGAGCAAATGAATGAAATGTAAAATGATCACATGGATTTGGTGTTCGAAACATATTTGAATCAACGTGATAAACATACTCAAATTCCAACGTGTGACAAGTCAAGTGATAATCCACCTTTTACCTAAATCAGTGATTTTCAAATAACAACTTTCGAAATTGATAACGAAAATCTTAACGAAGTTGTTGAAAACATGGTAATTGAGTTGGATTTCAATTATTTTGAGGGTGTGGAACCAAATTTGAAATTCTATCATCCTTTTTCAGAAAATTTGAATACGACAACTTTGAATTTTAAACTCGATTTACACAATGAAGTTGTTGATAATCCAACAAAGGAAGTCGAATTTAACGAACATGAGTTTTATGGACTTTTTGAAAACGAGTTGTTGAATTTTGAATCGGAAAATTTCAATCACCATTTTGATTTTGAAATCAATAATTTTAAAGAAGTTTTCAATGATAACTTTGAACTTCAATTTGGTGAAAATAAACTTTAATTTCAATCAATTGTTTTACCAACCCTAAAAATCATCGAAAACAAAACAACTCATTCAATTTTCAATAAAACGACATTTGTTTTCCCAAATCAACATTCGACTTCGAAATCTTTTACGGTTTGGTTTTTCGTGCTTAAACTGTGTCTGACACATTTGACGAGACAAATGAATCTGTAACAACCCGCATATTTATCGATTTTTCATTTAAATACTTTATATAAATATTTTGTCGTTAATCGGATGTTGGTCCGAAAAGCTACTTTTTACAAACAGTCAAATTAGGACTCGAGACCACTTCCATTGAGTTCGAAATGTCGTTTACAACTTTTTTAAGTATAAACATTGATAGGTTTGGAGTTAGTGGAATTTCACTTACTTTTCCCGCTTTGGACTTTGGGTTAGATTAGCCATTATAACTCAAACCCACTTCTCTCCTTCTCCTCACCCTTCATAAATTCCTACCAAACACAAACTTTAACATTAATGGTGAGTGGAAAGGGAAATTAGAAACTCCAAGCCTAGGTTTCAACTCCAACTCCATCATTCAACTCCAAATTCATGGAAAATCATTGGATTCAAGCTTGTAGTTGCTTCTCCATTCACCTTCAAGCTTTACCTTCATAATTTGGTGAAAAGGTGAGATTTTGAATCTCACAATCTTGTCTATAACTATCTTGGACTATGGGACTGAATCCCTATCACGTTCGCATGTATATTTGCATTTGGTTTGGATTGGATTGGCGAAAAACTCCAATTTTTAGTGTTTTTGGTAAAATTCCGCACTGCTAGGTCGTTCGCGTGGAAAAGTCTCAACCTTCAAATATCTCATTTCTGGCCTTAAAACGTTCTACAGCCTTTGGTCGCTCGGCTCTAGCTCGCTAGGTCGTAGGTCGTGGGCCTCTAGGTCGTAAGTCGCGACAACGCTAGGTCGCTTCAACCACTAGGTCGTTCCTGACCTTAGGTCGCTAGACCTTGTTTTAGACCTTAGGCCGTTAGGCCGTATGACCTTAGGCCGTTAGGTCATATGACATTAGGTCGTTTCCCTGTTAGGTCGTATGACCTTATGTCCCTCGCCTCTTCTAACCCGCGAGTTCCTTAAGTCGTTCGTCTTCCTTAGGTCGCTCACCTGGTCGAGTCGCACCTTGCCTTAGCTCGGCCATGTTAGGTCGTTCGTCTTCCTTAGGTCGCTCACCTGGTTGAGTCGCACCTTACCTTAGCTCGGCCATGTTAGGTCGCGAGTTTCACCTTAGGTTGTGTACCCCCTTAAGTCGCTCGACTACTAGGTCGCGAACACCTCTAGGTCGCTCGGCCCCTTACATGCTTGGGTCGTTCGAATGTTAGGTCGCTCGGTCTTTGTACCATTAACTTGCGAACCCACTTAGTTCGCTAGGTCGTGACACATTAGGTTGTTTGACCCTATGCCTCTATAGGTCGCTCGACCTTGTTTAAGACCTTAGGTCGTTGCCCCTTTAGATCGCTCGATCCTATCCTCCCTTAGGTCTTCACTAGGTCGTACCATTTTGGACGGGGCGCTGCCCCTGGACCCCCGCGACCTGACCGGGCAGGTCGAACACCATAGCGGGTATAACGACCCTGACTCGACCTTCGAAAATCGGCACCGAATACGACGCTCGTATTCAAATGCCGCAGATCCAAACGTCGAACCTGGTTCGCCGGAGCTTATAACACATTAAGTATAACACAGCGGAAGAAATGAATAATACATATCAATATACAACATTTGATACAATAACTGATACAACAGATGATACAAGAGATATCAACATACATCAGAGATACAAAGAATAGCAGCGGAAATAAAAAGATAACACAGCAGCGGAACAAAATCTCCAGTATGGTCTTCAAGAAAGAACCCCAGGACTGGTAATCTTCATCTCCAAGACATCAATCCAGAAATAGCTCGAACTCCCAAATCAAGATGAAGAGAAGCAACTCGATCCAAATGCGATTGCCAAATCCTAAGGCTGAAAGCTATTGAATCTACACCTACTATAGATTATCTGAAAACCCCAACTCTAGACTGCCCGTGTGGGAAATAGTGGGCACCCAGAGTTTAGGAAAGGAACAATAAACTCCAGGTCAGTCGTGGGACTGGTGTGAGCAAACAAAACAATTTTATCTTTTAAACAACAAAAGAATTTAAATTTGAAATCCGCAATGCTTTTTAGAAAATGAAACTACCATAAGGCCTCCCGCCATACACACAATGCAAACGCAGAATTGGAGGAGATTTCTCCTTATGATAGTCAAATATGCTTAATACGAGAAAGTTTTCTTTGATATTATTACCATAAGTGCAAAGTGTGGAAAACAATTTCGAAAGTAGAATATAAATCCTAGCGAGCATAGACATTCCGAACTATGCCTGCTATAGCTACCATCCAAACAGTGGTGACCACCATAAGTGAATGGCAGGTAATACAACTAAAACCGTACAAGGCACGTATTGGATGAATGGATTTCCAACAAATGGTCAGGCTAAGGAACTTCCTACTGCCACATGGGATCGCCTCTGGCGGGACGTCCCGAGAACTAACGTTATGGTTAGATCTCTGCCAACACAAGGCCGGGTTACCTCTGTAACTAGGTAACTACTACACGAATATGTCATCTCCCGGTCCTTTGGGACCTTTATCCGAGCGCTCGCAACAACAACCACAAAGTATCACAAAGTAATAGATCTGCAGTATCCACATAGGTAAGTATCTGGGCTCCATACCATGATACCACCCTTTACCAGAAGGGAATGACACACCCTAAAGGGAGCGACCCTCATAACCTTGCCGCATCTTTCCTGTTTCGACCATTTCCGGGGAGTGAGGTCCTGATGCAGTCTCGTCCACAAAGCTACGCTTTGTGCAACAAAGCCATGCTTTGGGTCAACAGATGACCAAAGCAATGATCACAAAGATAATTGATCAAACAAATGATCATATCACAAATGATCAACCAATGATCATCACACAGCAGCACTCAACATGCCACATTACCAAATTGGGAATATCACTGATAAATATCAATTACATAACCTCTGAGCTCGTATGTCTCAGAGAAGGGTGTTAAGCTAAGAGAATAAATTCTCCGCCACCAAGCAGAAATGTATTTGATAGAAATCAGATAACATCTCAAAGTGTAATGTCGGACATACAACCATACAAGTCTGTTCCGGGTTCGAACAGAACCGAAGGCATTTCCGAAGAAGCTCTTGCAAATCCGGGTATCCACAATCCCGATCGGACTTCCCATCACTAAGGGAATCTCTATACCGTAGCTACTCGGTGCAGAGACAATCGATAGGTTATCCTATCGTTCTCACAAATACCCGGTCTTCACCACCGGTCTTCAATTGCTATCCATAACGTCGTATCACTATTCGGAATGGGTTATATGACACAAGGTCCTCTCCCGGCTAAACCGAATAGTAAGCGCCATATTTTAAACATATGGATATGGGATTTTAGTTAAGTCACAACTTATAAAAATCCAAAACTTTTCTTTCAAATGGTTAAACAAATTACCATTTTTAAATCTTTAAACAAAAAGATTTATTTCACAAAGTTTCACCCAGTTTCACAAAGATCTATTCATAGATTTCAAAACAATTCCCATTTCAATTGGATTAACCCAATTAAATCTTTAAATTAAAGATTTATAGCTTTCAAAACGCATTTCCAAAGATTTATCTAAAACTTGGAAAACAATTTTCCTTTTAGACTTGAAAATTATTTTAACACAACTTGAAAGTCCATTTCTTATGAGAAAGCAAATCTAATTTATACAAGTTGAAATCTTGAGTTGAATTTAAATTTCAAAACATCACCTTGAAAAATGGTTTAAAACCCATATAACCCATTTGTAAGTTGAATAACTTTTTAGACAATAGTTTCCAAGTCATAGAATTCAATTTCAAATATTGAATTCAAATTTAAATCCAATTATTTAAATTTTCAAAACTCAATCAAGTTATTTAAAAATAACCATTTTCAAAAGCTTCAATTCTAGTTTAAACAAAAACTATTTTGGATTTAAAAATTCAATTTTAAAACAATTTCAAAATCTGTGACTTAATTCATTTCCACGTGCAATCCATATTTGTGTGTGTATAAGTGTGGTCCAGGGGTTTTACACAATAAGAGTGTCACATCATCAATCAGCACAGATTCAATCGTTACAATTCGATGTGGGTTTCGGATAACCAATTGGAATCCGACTCCCTGTCGCATCGAAATTTAAATGTCGTTCTACGGGTCAAGGGGTTGCATATAAATATAACAATATATACGTCACAAATAAAATAGCCCAGCACAAAGCATTACATAGCATCACAAAACATATCAATCCATCATGAAGCATTGGCAATCAAACATCTACAATTAAGATGAATAAATCTATGTGGTTTTAAATCTATTCCTCACATAATCACTTTCATTAGTAATGAACTATCCTTAATTGCTTCTTTAATTACTTCTAAATTAATTACATTAATTTATTACCTATTATTGATTAATTAATCCAAATTAATCATCCTTAATTACATCACTAATTAAATAATTAATGATTTAAATTATTTCTTAAATTGATTACTCAAAGTAATTAACAACTTAATTACTATATTGACCCAAATTAATTATCCTTAATTTAATTTCTTAAATTAATTATTTGATTAATTACTAAATAATTAATCCAAATTATTTCCCACTTAAACATCTCCACTTAATTACAATCTGTAAATATTAAACAATTACTTAACTATGTAATTTCCAAATCATTAATTACAAAAAGTAGTTATTTATAAAACCCAAATGTTTAAAATTAATTAAACTTAATTAATTAAATTAAACAATCTCATTTAATTAAATTAATTACATTAAGTAATTAATTTCTTAATTACTTAAATTAATTATCCATTTCATTAATTAATTAATTATATTAATTATCCATTTGTACTACCTTAATAATTTAATGAATTACAAATCATTAAACTTTTCTTTATCTTTAGATAAACATTCCTTATTTAAATTATGCATTTAAACACAAAATGTTTTTAAATTTACATTAAATTCCATTTAACATTTCTTTAAAACTTTAAGACTTAAATTTATTTAAAATAAGATTCTTAAAATAATACAAATCTAAATCTTATATGTTTACAAGAAACATATACTTAATTAATAAGTTAAAAAGGATTTAAATCTCAATTCAAATTCAAATCAAATTTAAAAATTCTTTAAATTTCAAAACTTAAATATAACTTCCATTCTCATTCTAGTTTAAATTCTTTAAAATGCTTCTTACAATTACCCCTTCCATTCAATGCAAATCACTTAATCATTTAAAAGAAATTTAAACTTAAATCTTCATTTTAAAACTGAAGTTTAAAATTTTAAATTCAGATTTAAAAAACTCAGTTTTAAATTCATTTGAATTTCCTAATTTAAACATTTAACCTTTCAATTCAAATGCCAAAACACAATGCATTTATACTTGAGTGTTTAAAATCAAATTTGAATTTAAAAACATAAATGGTTTCAAATTTCAGACAAACAAAATTTGAATTCATATTCAAATTTTCAGACTTAAACCCAGTTTAAATCTCCACTTTCAAATTTAAACTTACCTTTTCATAAAAAAAACAGAAACAGTTTTCTGTTTATTTAGAAACTTAAACTTTGAAATTTTCTAAATTTTAAATAATTTCAAAAGAACAAAATTTAAACTTATTTAAATTAATTATTATATTCAGTTTAAAATCCAATGCTAACATTGTAGTTTGTAATTTTATCCAATTTTAAAAAAAACCTGGAAACAATTTCCTGTTCTTTTCCTTTTATATATATATATATATATATTTTTTATTTCAAACCAAATTTGAATTTTGTATTTAAATTATTTCAACATCAGAGTTCAACATTTTGAATTCATCTACAGATTCAATATTTCATTCTAAGTTCAAATTCCATATTTAAATTTTAAATCCTTACTTTCAAAATTCTAAAAACAGAACAGTTTCTGTTTTAAAACCTGAAACAAATATACACTGAACCTGACTATTTGACTTCGAGTCATTACCCTTGCTACTTCGAGTTACCTTCCAAAAATCTCGAGACCAACCTGAGTCAAAACTCTGCAACCCAAACAATCTCCTCAACCCTACACAACATCAACCCCACTACAGTGACAACCTGTCAACACCAGATTCTCTCAACTCCGACCAACATCATCGACCAAACTCCGGTGATAGCTTCTTCACCTCACCATCCACCATCACTTCCAGAAGCTTCAAACTCGATGCACTGAGGAGTTCAAAATCGACCAAAACTGTAACCCAAAATAAACTAGGGTTCTACACATAAAATTCCCAATCTAAAT
Source organism: Allium cepa (assembly GCA_030765085.1). Taxonomy (NCBI): domain Eukaryota; kingdom Viridiplantae; phylum Streptophyta; class Magnoliopsida; order Asparagales; family Amaryllidaceae; genus Allium; species Allium cepa. Next base: position 598,578,589 of record CM060945.1, on the reverse strand, counting down.
TCCAAATTTGAATTGCAGACCATATCAATAATTTTCCTATGATCATTGCTAGCTACACTCACTCCAGAATAAATTTCACTCCAATCCAATGCAAGGATCAATTTATCTTGATCAAAATGTATAATACAGTTCATTTGAAACTGCCTTTTTTTTTTCTTAACACTATAAACTTAATTTTTGATCTAAAATTCTTGAATTTACTTATGATTAAATTAGTAAACCTGAAACATTAATTCATGATACCTACATTTTCCAAATTTTTACAGAATTTAGTTTATGTTTTATGTATTCAAACAACATAGACACTAAAAACAAATAAGAGACATTTAAATTTTATGTTATCATGAAATAAAATAAATTCCACTCAAATGCTAATCTATGATGACATCCAGATCAAGAAGGAAAACTGTTTATCAAATTTGAACTTAAGTTATAGCAATTAGAACTATGAAATCAAACATGCATGCCATTTCATATATACCCAGGCAGTAAAAAGAAAACATGTACAAACATTTAACAGATCAGAAAATCAAGCAAGCAATCCTACTTAATTTTACTTTAAATTAAGTGTTACTCACAAGCATTAACAAGAAAATAGGTTTCAGGAGGGAAAGTTGCTCACCTGGATTGGATATTTGGACAAAGCAACACTGGATGTTGCTTAAGAAGGAACAGAGGAGCATCTTGAGCATGCACATTTTTTTTCTTTCTTTAAATGTTTTGAAGCTTAGATCTGTAAGATGTAAATAAGAATCTTTGCTCATCTTTTATTGTATTTGTTTTACTTACTTCATCAATGACTACAAAATTTAATTTACTTACAGTATGATTTCTTATAAAACAGAGAAGCTTTCCTCTTCTTTTTTTTTCCTGCAACTTAAAACAGAAATCAATTTGCTTTGGACTTGATTCTTCCTGCAACTTTATTAATAAAGCTGTTTTTAAATTCTTTGTTTTTATTACTGAATACTAGCATCAAATTCAAATTTTAAAGAAAAGAAATTTCTTGCCTTAATTTGTTTTGAGAGAATTTACACTATCTTGATTCATTACAGGGATGCTTGCACTGCCCTGATCAAAAGAACTTGATTTCTACCTTGCACTCTATTTTCTTCCTGCAACTTATTAATAAAATAGTTTAAATTCTTTTGTTTTTGTTACTGATTCACAACTCAAAAATTCAATTCTTAAAAAAAAAAAAAAAAAAATGACTTGCCTTTGAAACTGTTTCCAGAAATACTTGGCAAAACTGAAGCCCCTCTCTCTTTATATTTTCTTTTTATAAACCTGCAGTTTAAATTTATAAAATTGTTTTAAATATTTTTGCTCAAATACTGTTTAACAATATTTGATTCACATTTTTAAAGAAAGAATTTACTTGCCTTTTAATATTTTCAGAAATTACTGCATTGCTTACTTTGGCCAACACTGCAGCACTTTCTTCATCTGTAATCTGCAGTTTTTTTTTCTTTTTGATTTTAAAACTTGATCTTGCAATCATAATTTACTAACTATAAAGTTAAAAATTTACCTGAGATTTGATCTTGCACTTGTTCTTAAACTTGTTATTAAATCTGAAATGATTAGCTCCTGTTGCTTCTTTGTTTTGAATTTAAACTTGCTGTTGAACTTTCTTTTGAATCTGGTTGGTGAGATGATTCATTTTCAGGTTGATGAAAATCTGGTTTATAGATTTCGAACTGAAGTTGAGTTGTTGAGATTTGAAATGCCAAATATTTGACTACTGATTTGTTCAGATTTGGTGAGATGTTTAATATGATTGCATATGGGAAAATGAAGAGTTTTTGAAATTTTTTTATCTTATTATTTTATTAAGGAAATGATGTTTTTATGCCACTTGTTAAAAACAATCTTAAGTTTTAAGATCTTGTTAATTCTTCTACTCCACCCTCATGTGTATATGTTTACATTTGTATACATGTTTTCTTTGTTTTAACCTTTTATTTCTCATTTTATACACATTTTGTTTTATTAATTTTAAAGAAAGAAATGATTTCTAATGCTACTTAATTATTTTTTTTAAAACATTTATTTCAAATTTAAAATTCAATTTTCCATTTCAAACTTGAAATGTAAACTTTCATATCCATTTATTAATTCACACTCTATTTTGAACAAGTTTAAATTAATTTTACATATGCATTCAATTTACTCATATTTGTAATATACATATATACACATATATAAGATTTTAAACTTAAATGACTTTTTACAATATTTCTTATTTCAATATTTTAATCTCAAAATAAAATTGGGATTTAATTATATATTACTATCACTCATTTTTATTTTTTTTAGGATTTTTCTTCCAATTTAATTTGAAATTAGATTCCAAAAGTTTAAAACATATAATTTATTTAAATTGTTAACTTTGGGATGTTACTTTTTATCTATAAGATTTTAAATATAGAAATTCAAAATCTCAATTAAATTTTAAAATAAATACTCAAATAAACAAAAATTCCTATTTAATTTGAAAAATCCAAATTAATTTACAATTTTATTCCAAAATTTATTTACACTATCAATTTAATTTTAATTAAAAATCTGGATCGTTACAGCGGGGGCGTTGCCGCCGCACCCCCACCTTGGGGGGTTGCCACCCCCCTGGACCCCCCATCCGTGGGGGATTTTATCTGAAAAACATTCAAGAGAACTTGCTTTGTTGAGATGCTAAGTTGACCATTCTTCGAGACAAACTATCTTGGGCTTCTCTGTCGATTTTATGGTACCATGGCCCTACTAAATATGCGGGTTGTTACAGATTCATTTGTCTCGTCAAATGTGTCAGACACAGCTTAAGCACGAAAAACCAAACCGTAAAAGATTTCGAAGTTGAATGTTGATTTAGGAAAACAAATGTCGTTTTATTGAAAATTGAATGAGTTGTTTTGTTTTCGATGATTTTTAGGGTTGATAAACTCCGGGTCAGAAATGGGTCTGGTGTGAGTAACAGGTTAAAGTTGATTAATTTTAAAATCTTTGAAAACAAAAGGTATCACGTAAGACTTCCCACAAATAAACATGGTAAGTTTTTACCTTACGCTAACCAAATCATTTAATAGGAAATTCAGTGATATTATAATAGGTCTAGGTTTTTCAAGTAAATAGAAAATAGCCGAAATTGTTACATCTATTAAATTCCAGCTACTATCCGCAAAAGTGGGTAACACAATCAAAACCGTTGGCACTTATTGGATTTTGGATTCCATACAATGGCAGGGCTACTGGGGTACCGCCCGTCACAGTACGTGGCCTAGATCAATGTACCGAGGATCACTCCCGACTCCCTACAACACAAGGCCGGAACCATTCCTTACTAACAGTCCCGAACAAGATAACCGCGCAGTTGGCGCGACCATCCGCTCACCAAGCCGAATGAAAAGAGACATCTAGACAGGGGAAATATCTTGTCCTGCTTGGGCATGACCCACCTAACCTTGCTGCACATCCCCTGTTTTAGCCATTCCCGATTGATGAGGCTTGAGGCTACGATTACCTTTACAGAACATAATTCCTTAGAATGCTCATCGACCGCCTGACGATGTGCTGAAAGCATTCAATCCATACAAGTTCGTTCCGGGTTCGAACGAAACCGAAGACATTATCTCGTTACACTCATTTTGGAATCACCCTCAGAGTTAACGACGACAACCCTTGTTCTCTGAATCTTTATCTTCACTTCAGATTCATGACCTATCGTTAATTTGGATCGATGTGCTTTTCAGATGACCAAATATGGAAACCCGATCCCGGTCTCATCGAAATCCAAAATGTATCTTTTAAGGCCAAGTTGTCTATTTAGTCTTAATAGTCAATTCGATTTAAATATTATCAATATACACAAAGATAGATAATTCACATCTCATAATAGATAATCTCATTATCATCATAAACAGATAATTAATATCATCATCCAAACAGATAATCAAATATTATCATACTTAAACCATACATCCATATCACATAGATATTACTCATCTCATATTTGAGATCACAATCAATCAATGAAATATCAATATCATCCATAAGCAATGATTTATGAAACACGATCTATAATTAATTTAAAATGAATTAAATTAATTACTTCTATCTTTAATTAATTTAAAGTAAATCAAATTAATTATTCAGTCCATAAATCCTGCTCTCACAACCATTAATTAATTATAAATCAAATTAATTAATGATTATCTAATTTCAATAAGAAATTAGTCTTTAATTAATTTCACAAATTAATTATTTTAAATCATTTATAGTAATTAACATATAATTACTTCATTTATTAGTTAAATATAAATAATTACATTTATCCCTAATTAATTTCATAAATTAATCACCACGTTATTGATTATTTCTTAATTAAACAATTCTTAATTATATCATTAATTATATTAATTAATGATTTCTAATTTAGATTTAAATTAAATTTCTTTATTTAAATTAATTACATTAAGTGATTAATCTTTAATTAAACTCAACTATTAATCACCCTTGATTAATATCAAACAGTAATTACTACCCTTAATTACTCATATTAATAAATTAATTATCCCATAATTAATTATCTCCATTAATTAATCCCTTAATTAATTACAAAAGTAATTATCCAAGTTACTTCATTAACACATCATCTTGAATTAATTTCATCCAGTAATTATCATCTAATTACTTCATAAGTAATTATGCTTATCACATCATCAAATGTTTATTTAAATTAATTAAACTTAATTATTTACACTGAGTAATTAATTTCCTTAAATTACTTTCATTAAGTTATTACTTAAACAATTTACAATTCATTATGTTAAATTAATTAATCTAATTAATTATATTAATTAACCACATTAATTAATTCTTAAATAATCCTAGTTAATGACCTTCGTTAAATATTAACAATTCTTTTAATTACTTTTCTAAAGTAATTAACTAAGATTTTTTCATTATTAAATTTAATTTATTAAAATTTAAATAACTCATTAATTAATCCATAATTGTTAAATTTAATTAAGCGTTAACTGTTACTTAATTGCTTAATAATTATCCCTAAATTCTTAAACCTCAATTACTAAATTTAAACCTTCAATTACCTATTTAATTAATCCAAACATTAATTAATTAGATAAATTATTTATCCATTTTAATTATCTTAAAATTTTACTGAATCCAAATCATTATATTTTTATTTATCTTTAAATTAGAACATTTCTTACTTAATCAAAGTATTAAAAACAATTTGCTTTCAAATTGACTCTAAATTTCATTTTAAATTTAAGATTTAAAATGAATATAAATTTAACTTTAACAAGGTTTAAATACAGATCTAAAACCCTTTAGATTCTCATGTTAAAGAAATATTTATTTTATAAAGAAGTTTTAAAAGAATTTTAAACCAAATTTACTTTAAAATTTAAATCAATTTTCAAAGACACTTTAACAAATCAATTTTGTTTAAATCATTTTATATTTTAAAACTTCCATTTATTTCAGAATTGGAATACATATCAAATTTAGATTCCAGATTAACTTAGGTTTTTAAAAACTACAATTATTTTAAAACTTCATGAAAAAAAAATTCAAACTATTAAGCATTTTTAAAGTAGTTAAACAATTTGAAGTTTAAAACTTTATTTATTTAGAACTGAAATTCAAAAATAATTGGAACTAGATTTCAACTTGAATTTAAACTCATTTTAAAACTTTGCTTTCCATTAAACTAGCTTTTAAATTTTATTTTAAAAGTTTGAAACTGAGTAACAGGTTTCCTGCAAAACCTGTTGCAACAAAAAAAAAACAACCGAGGCAATCACTCTTTCCTTCGAGTCAAAGTCTCGTTTACCTCGAGCCTAGTACACGAATTACTCGAGAAAACTCATGTAACCTGCTCCCCTTCCAAACTAACTCAATAGTACACAAGAAATCCACCGTGCATATGCACAGTGGCGCCGCTCATCGTTGATCATCAACGATGGCCTCGACAAGTCGAAAACTACCCAAGCACCCTACCTTGATTATCAGATCACCACCCAAAGCTCGAAGTCAAATTCGAGGCTTCAACAGAACCTGGAACAACAATAGGCACATTCTATCCAAACCTGTCATCGCCGCCATCTTCCAACCCCGACCTCCTTACGATCAACAGCTCCGGCCATGAACGCGACTACGACCGAGCCACCTCCTCACGAAACCCCGCTGCACTCGATCGCTTAATGGCGACGAACGGGACCAATCACTTCGACCACTCCAAACTAGGTTTATGAGCAAAAATTGCTCACGGCCTTCACCACGTTCATCGAACCACCATACGAATATTTTTCCTGCAATCACCCTTCGCTCTTGCACCTCCGTCCAAGATCCCAACCACCACCAACCCGGGAATCATCAGAGATCGACAAAAACCCACTTCTCGATCAACCCAGAACTGCACTTCCAAACCCTATCTAAAAATTCTGATTCAAGCTTTAAAAATCAAGTTTTAGTGTACTAATTCCATTTACATACTCGAATCCATGAACTATCAGGTTTGGATTTTGGCTGTTTTAAAGTTTCCTATGTTGTTCAGTATTTCCAGAGCAAAAATGCAATTTGTTTTGAACTTTAATAATTTTAAACTAGAGCCAATGATATAACAAATATATTTATTCAAACTTAGGTTTAAATCAAATCTTTAATCAGGAACAGGTAAATTTGGGTTAGCTTTGAACCTGGAACCAAGGTCAGGAAACAATCCAGACACAGAGCAATGTACACACACCCATTCAAATACACACAGAAATATCTTTACAAACATTCTTAGTTTCAGAGAATAAGCATACCACCATTTAATATATACTTAAAACATCTAACTGATGATGTTACTCACTTGCATTTAAAAAAAAAATCAGGACAGAGCTTTCATTTTGAACAGCCTTTGAGTTTAAATCTGAAGCAAGCTGAAACTCTTCTTCTTTATCTTCTGTTTTGATTATGTTTTTGTATACAGATTCACTTTACATACCTGAATTCTTAAATCACGAAATTTGTTTTCAACTCATTTAAAGTTGTACTTAGCTTTCTTGATTTGCCAAAGATAATTAAGTATTTTCTTAACTCAAGTATAAATTTTAAACTATCATTTGTGATGACAGTTTTATTTGAAACTTAATTTTATACAGAGACTAAATCAAAAAGTTTTGAATTTAAATCAAAACAAGAACATTTGAAAGCTATAATCAGAGAGGATTCTGATGAATCATTATGCATACCCAAACATCACTATATACAAAGCAGATTTCACTTATATCCACACATAATACATAACCATTTCAGATAACTATCATGCAACCAATATTATCCAGATATTCAAGCTTTTTTTTTAAAAAAAAAGAATGTTACTCACCTGAGTTTAGAAAAAAAGAACGGAGCTTTCATTCATTTGGAAACAGGTTTGCAATTGTTAGCTGGAACTCCCTTCCTGATTCTTCTGTTTTGACTCAATTTGTTTTTAAGTTGAAGTTTGTTTTAAATTATTGATAACATGACTCAGGTTTACTCAAATGAGGATGCTCGAAACTGAGATGGAATTTATGCATGAGAAGCAGGTTTATACAATGGTACACATTTCAGAGATATTTGTATTCTTTAATTTGCTAGCCTGGCTATTTCAAGAGGTTGATAAGATAATGTTGTACTAAAGATATTTGCATCGATTGCTTCTTGTTTATTTTATTATGCAGGTTCATTTGGAGGCTGAGATGTATTTTTTTTTGTGCTAGAAGTGATGGTGCTTTTTGCTTAGCATTAAATGCCATTGTCTTTTGCTCGACTTCTTCTTTCTGCAAGCCATACATATATATGTCTACTTACTTTCCAGCCTGCATACTTAGATTAATTAACTATTCAGATTTTATTTTTGGGGACTGAGAGATGTTTGCATTAATTACTGTATTCCGTATTATATTCTTTTGTACTTCCATATATATATTATGTTTCTTGTTTCATTCTTAGAAATATGCTTGAGTCCTATATATATAATTTAAACCTGCTTGTGAATTCATACATGAGTTACTCTGTACCATACCTACTTTATTTGCTGGTACATACTCAAATACATAGCTTCTTTTGTTTTATTACCTTGTAATATATGAAGTGTTGTTAAAATTTTCTAAATGTTTACTTTATATTTTATCTCATATATATTTATATTTTACTTTATTTATTTTGTAATTCATATTATATTCTTATATTTATTCCCATTTCATTTCTAGAATTGTTTAATATGTATATTTTGCTTATATTTTTATTTCACTTCTTATAAACTATCAATTTTTTTCAATTTTTTTTTTTTATACTTGTCAAAATCATATTTCTTATGCCTATATATTTATTTTTTTGCAACAATGTGTTTATTTTATTTTTAAACAATACAATATTTATCTTAAGTATTTTAAACCATACAGTTATTTAATTAATAGCTTAATATTAAATTAAATTTTAAATTTACCAAAAATATTAGAATTAGAAAACATGTCTTTATTTATTAAATTTAAAATAAAGATTAACTATTTACAATATATAATATATACATTATAAATAGAAGTAATTAAATTAGCTTTTTAAAAGATAAATCACCCATTTGAATATTTATTACAAAAGATTATTGAATCAACCTAAATTTATTATTAACAATATTATTAATCTATTAAATTTTAAACAGATTATTAAATTTATATTGCTAAAAATCCTGGGATATTACAGATGCTTTGACCTCTGACTGTCGCTCGCGCACACATGAGTCTGGTCATCGCGATTAACATCGCGCGCCATGCTTCTCTGACACCTCCACTTGGTTTTCGATTCGATCGCCTACCCATCTTCGTTTTCCCAAAAGCGAACCCTAAATGCCTCCTTACTTGCTGTCACGAACCCATGAAGTCGCTCTCACAAGAATGTAACAGAGGCGAGAGAAGTTCTGTAGGGCTAGGAATAGTTTTCTCTATTCGATCCCCTTCGTGAGTTTGAATTTCGAACGAGGTTTGGCCATTATTTCTTTTGTTTTGCTTACATCGGCCATTTGCTTATTTTTTTTCTTCTTTTTAGAATTAAAGAGGATAAAATAACTTGCGTGAGAATCCTGCAGAGCTACAGTAATAGAAAAGAAAGAAAAGAAGTTTGATGTGGATGGAATTACGGCTATTGATTAGAGTGTATAAATTTATATTTAAATTAAATCGATTAATTATTGTCTAGGCGTTTATATCTCATACGATCACACGATAGCTCCGAAAGCCACGAGATCTAAAATTCGATAATAATTCAATATTACGTATCCAATGGAACTGGTTTCGTCAAATTTTGAGACTGTGCCTCGGAAGGCTATTTTTAAATATCGATTTAAACTATATAATTTCAAAACTGAACAAAAAATTTCCAAATCAAATTCTAAGGCTTCCATTAACCTCAGTGTCATCAATATAACTATTCTAAGCCATTAAATTATTTTTAACAAGCTAAAAAATAAAAATTCAAATTTTTACCCATCGTTAATAAATTAAATTCAATAATTTAATTGCGAAATTCATATTATATTTGAAATTCAAGTTATACTAACCTCCAAATATATAAAATCAATTAAATATTTCGATTTCAAATGTTCAAAATTATGGGTCGTCAGAGTCGGTAGCACCCTAGAATGAGTTTGAGTGTGTATGTGCGTGTGTGTGTGTGTATATATATATATATATATATATATATATGAGCATGTATTTGTTAGTGATATAATTTGTTTATTATGTTGATTCATATGTTGAGTGGGATTTTTGTCAATACGAGTAATTAACGTTATTGATATGGGTCTTTAAACACTTGAACAAAGCAATTCAACATGGTATTGTTTTGAAATTAGGTAATGAAATAATTATAACTTGATTATGTTTTATATATAAAGAAATAATTTTTTAAAAATTATTATAGTATATATGGTGTTTTTGACTTTTAGTGAATGATAATTTTTTATTATTATCTTTCGTTGTTTGTTGTCTATGTTCTAATAAAATTTATTATTAGTATAATGTAAACAAAGACAAACAATTAAGAAATGGTTTATACAACCAAAGGAAAATTATATATATAAGGAAAATTTATAAATATGATTTCTAAATTATAAAGATTTAAGTTGAGAATTTAAAACCCGATGATTTTGAAATTTTTTTCAATGGTTTTGGAAAATAATAATAATATTAGATGGAAAATATTTTTGAATGGAAATATTTTTAATATCGGAATTTAAAAGTGTTAAGAAAGCGCTGAACTCACTTTGGTCGTTGGAAAATAATTTCGATGATGACTGCAGCAATATCGACGTTCATTTTCGGGTTTCCAAGAGAGGAATTGCTACCCTTGGAGTTTCGTTTTGGTAAAACCAGTCGTGATTTTAAAATTCAAAAGTATAATTTGAAATGCAAAAAAATTATTAATAGTATTGGTTCAAAATAATTTGAAATAAGAACAGGGTGTTTAAACTTTCAAAATTTTCATTTAAGTGTTTTGTGAAAATATGAGAAAATAAATTTTATAACATACAAACTTGACTTAAAACAAAGCTTTGAACCATTAGATACAAATGTTAAGAGATAAATTTGAAATTGAACTGTGAATTGCACTTTAACTTAAGTTAAATACAACTGAATTTTGCAAAAGAAATTTGATTCAAGTAAAGGTAAGTGAAGTGAATTAATGAAATGAGTTAAATGAAACTGAATTTGATTTATAATGAATTAATGAAATGGATATGTACTTGAGTTACAAAATGAAATTCAACTTAAGTGTAAATAAATTGAATATGGTTTTGGAATGTGGTTTGATATAATTGGATATAAACTTGAGTATTAATGTGCTAATAAACATTATCCTGTTGTATAAAATGTTTATAATAAATTAGAGTAAAATTCTATGGAATGGTTCTTAGTGTCATTTGTATTTAAAGAAATATACTAAGCAATAAATGATTGTGAACAACTGAATGTAAATAAAAAAATGGAATATATGAGAAACTAGTTGAAATACATATGTAAGTTGTACATATATTATTTTATTCACATAATTGTTTGATCCATATTCGAGTACATGATTTCAAGATGATTTACATCGGTCTGATTTGGAATTATTCATTCGATTCTGGATATGGATTTTTCATTGCTTCTAGGATCCTCTATCATAGTATATGGCAATGCAAGAAGAATAATGGTTTATAATGAAGGAACCGAATCGGAGTCTAAACTAAAGTGGTCATGCAAACGACATTAGTTTGGAAGTGAAATTCGGTGATCGAGTGAGCGATCAGGTTGATATTGTGTATGCATGGAATATGTACATCTTATAAGCTTTATCATAATTAAATGTTGACATTGGAAAATGCAAGTTGATACCGTTATGAATTAATTGGATAGATATTATTTCTCTAATGTTTTCTTCGATTACATTTGTTACATTTTCCTATGATTATTGTATAGTCTAAGATATATATTGATATTACTTTCTACACACATGTTCTCACTTGTTGTTGACTGAGTAGTAGGTGCAGATGGCGTATGCTTTTCATTTGGAGTTCGCTTTCGCATTATAATTAATTGTATATACTTTGTAATGACTCAAAATTTTGGATATTTGAAATTGTAATATTTAATTGATTTTAAATATTTAAAATTTAATTTTTAACTTTAATTTCAAATATAACTATTTATTGGATCATTTAATTATTAAATTAAATAATTTAAAATTGGGTAAATTGTTGAATCTGGAGTTTTGAGATTGCTAAATATAATTTGAAGCCTTATAAAATTTATATTGATAATAATAAAGATAATAAAAGTTTTAAATTTGAATTTAAAAGTGATTTGTTCAGTTTTAGAAATATATCGTTTAAATTGACATTTAAAAATAGCCTTTCGGAGCACAGTCCCGGAATGCAATGAAACTAGTTCCATTAGACTCGTAATAGTGTATTATTTTCATGTTTGAAATTTCATAGGAATTGGAGTTATCGTTTGGCCATAGGGAATATAAACGCGCTGGAATTTATATTAAAAATTCAATATAATAATTGGGTCCAAAAAGCTATCTTCTCCATACGATCGAATTAGGACTCGAAACCTTTTCCATCACGTTCAGGATAGGGGTATAACATTATAAATGCCTAGCAGCACGCCTCGATAGAAGGTCAAGATTTAAGCTGTGAATTCGAGACGATTTAAAATTTTAAATAATATATATAAAATTGATTTGACAATCACATCAGAAATTTTCACCTCTCTTCAAATCACTGTAGCAAGATGATTCAAACATGTTTTTCTCCTTAAAATCACTTCTTCCTCTTCTTATATTCCAGCTGAATAGTTAACAGTCAAGAACTTTTTTTAATCTTTGAAATTTAAATTCTCCAAATCCACTTGATAAAAAAAATTTGAAATTTGCTTTAAAAATCTTGTTTTAGTTTATGCCTCGACTTAATGTATTTTGGCAAGGAGTGGCTTCAACTAGGGTCGATCGACTTCAACGTCTAACTATAGTTTCGATTTTAAGGTTGGCTGTTTTATGGGCTGTAGTCATTGTTGGGCCATGTTGGAAGTGGACTTGAACCCCTAGTGGCGAGGCGCGTCAGGGGGATGAAATGATGACGTGTGGTCAGGAATTGGGTAGGGGGTTCGGTGAAGCCGCATTTTTCTCAGAAGGGCCAGGAGAGGAGACGTTGAGCCTAGGTGGAGGAGATCAATGCAGGGAAGTATCGGCGTGGTTGGCTTGTCAAACGAAGGAGTGGGGCATGGTGTCAGTGGCGTGCAAGCATGCACAACGTGGAGAAGCAGGTGAAATTTTGAATTGGAGAAGATGATGGGTTGGTGGACCAAGTTAGTGGGTATGTTTTTTGTAACGGCCCACAAAATCCGTACCCCTTTGAGCCAACAATATTCTCCAATAGTTCAACTCAAAGTGGACAGAAATATGAACCATTAGGGTTAAAGATGTAAAGAGATAGAAGAAAAAGAAAAAGAAAACAACACAACATCAGAATATAATAGTCGCAGTGGAACAATATGTAATAGATAAATTACGGATCTTTATACAAAAGAAACTGTTAATTTTTTTATATATACGTCATCAAAGTATAATATCAACAACAGCACAACACTGGACAGTTATGATAACTTGTCCATACAAAGCTGAATATACGGCCTACCAACACAGCTGAAATAAGATAGATACATGTGATACGTCTCGCCATCCAGCACATTCCCTGAGCTCCATAACAATCCAGCCAAAATATGTACTTTGTAATACTCGGTCTGACCCGAGCATTATAAATAAACAATACCCTAATTATCTGGGATTTCCGGCATTCGATTGCTCGGCACTCCTGTAGCGAACATATTAGTGTCGAATTTTCGGGGTCGAAAATTTCAGGTCGCTATAGATTTTGCCTCTAAATAAAAATCATTTCTTTTATAAATTATTGATTAAATAAAAATCATTTCTTTTAAATTGAAATATCTCGTTAGTTCCATGCCTGATTCCAAGGATGAAATTTTGCATCGTGTTCGTGATAACGTATTCTACATTTAGGAATTGGTTTGGATGAAATTGGAACTTCTGAAAAATTCTGACAATTCAAAACGTATCCTGATTAAATTGAAAACGGAATGTGAAAATGGAAGAAAATCAATGTGAATTAATCTCACTCAATTTTGGATTACTTGTAATGACCCACCTTTTTGGATGGTTTAAATCAACAATAAATGACACATGTATGATTCAAACCTGTAACAACCCATAGGATCTCGACCCTGAAAAATCGACATTAATACGCCCACTGTATAATATACATTACACTCAACTCATTCTAGTGTGCTACTCACCCTATCTCTAATGATAAATTCCCACTAGAGCCACGGTTCTCGCTTTACCTTCTGCCTTGATACCACATGTGACAACCCAAAGGATTACGACCCAGAAAAATCGACACTAATACGTCCACTGTATAGAGTGTCGAGTAATCGAGTGTTGGAAATCCCAGACTGTTGGAGTTAAAAAAGAAAACGAAATAGAATGAGAACAATAACAATAGCACAAAATTTTACAATCACAGCGGAAAAAATATAATATACAACAACATCATTTTATACAAAGAAAGCTGTAACTGTCAATACACACACACACACAAAATATATCAAAGTATAACAAATCTGGACAGTCATAACAACTTGTCCCCAAACTATTGTTTATACACCATATAATACACAGCGGAATATAGTCAATACATGTAATACGTTCCTGCCATCCAACTCGTCTCTCCGGACTCCAAAGCGTCCTAACCTGAAATTTAATAATACTCGGTCTGACCCGAGCATTATAATAAAGTAACACCCGAGTTAGGCTGGAAACCAGCATGAGTAAACCCATTTGATATGAAATGTTTAAGATTTAAAACTTCTTTAAAAACCAAGGTAACTCGTATATCACTTCGAATTTTTATCGTCCTACAGCCAATCACTTGTCTAACAATTCCATTAATATTTAAAATAATATCCAAATATAGTTGCTTATTTAAAATAGTCATATTTACTTAATTCATTCAGCTTCAGCCTATTAGACTCCATCATCAAATCCGTAAAGAATGGTAGTGCTTATTAAACCGAAGTGGTTCTGGATATCGCTGATATCTGATCCTGTTCTCTTCGAACCCAACTGATAAATTAAAATGGTAGATTGTTTAAAATCAACAATTCATTATTCAGAGTGATATTACTCAAATATAGGAAATTATTCCATATGTTTGTTCCAAACGTATCATCATTTTTAAATTTACTAATTAACTCGCCTGACCACTTAATGCACACACAAGAATAATAGGAATAAAGGTCCAATATAGATCGTTAACGAAATTAACAATCTATACCCATACCAAGTAATTTCACATTAGTATCTATTAACTTTAATCCACTTAAAACCATTTTTGTCCTAATTCAAATTAATTACAATTTTAAAGAAAATATATGACAATTTATCTCTAGTTAATTAAATTAAACATCCTATTTAAATATTTGACTTTATAATTCTTATAGTTTTTTTAGTCTACTGAAACAAAATAAATTACCTACTTAATTTAAAAAATATCATTAACTTGGAATTATGATTTTAAAAGTGAGAATGGTTTTTAGTTAAAAGAAAGAAAATATAAAATATCATATAGGTGTATATATGTATAAATCCCATTATTTTTTTCCTTTCCCTATTTTATTTATTATATTTTTTTTCCTTTCGTTAATTCCTTTTCTTTCTTCTTTTTTTCCCTCATTTTTCCTCTGGCCCAAACTCCTTCCACCGCCCAATTCCTTTCTTTTCCCCTTTTACCTTTTCTTCCCAGTTCTACTCTTCTTCCTTGTTCTCTAAAGAGGACATGCACGCCATGCGCCGTGCACTTCCCTGCGACCAATCGACCATCGAAGTCCCCTCTGACCATCCTCATAAATCGTGCTCGACCCCTTCCCCACGTTCCACCACCTGGAACGACGCCAAAAACCTATAATCAAAATTCAAACTTCCAACACCAGGAAACACAAACTTCATTCACCAAAATTGCCTCGTTCCGTCACCATGCGCCACCGATTCCCTCTAGACTTTGCCGAAACGCGCGCAACATCTATCCCTACCATTTCCCCATACCGCATCATTCCAGATGCCCCACGCCTCCACCATGTCTTCCAGACCGAAACTACCTCAAAAATATCTCGAACCCTAAACCGACTTCGACCCGCCGCCACGAGCTTCTAGAAATCACCAAGCCAATTTTCATGGATTCCTCAACCACCGATCCTTCTCCTTGTCGAATGCCGAACCACCAAATCTACCCGACGACATGGATTTCACCAAAACCCCATCTCTGGTCATCTCCTTATGTCTCAACACACTGCGACCAAAAATCAAGAAACCCACACCAAAATTTATCAATTTCAAAACCGTTTCCATCTATATGGCTGAAAACATAAATTAAAATGTTTGAACTCCTTGATTTGCCTGGATATTTCCTGTTATCTGCACTTTCCAATCATATTACTTTGTAGTGTTTTATGAAATCATTTTTAAAATCAAGTATACCCTAGTGCAAATAAAAATCTTCAAACATCATGAGTTAAAACTCTGTAGACAAAGAGAATTAAATTTTTTAAAGTTGAATCTGGGAGATAACAAAGAACAAAGGCGATACAATGTGTACAGGCTTTACATACATTCATATTCATATTTGTAACAATGCAAGGAATAACAATATACTATTATTTCCATTTTATCCTTAACATACTCATATTCATAGAAAGATTTATTTTTAAGGATGAAGTTTACTCACAGTCTTCTTCTTCTAAACAAAGCTTGGTTTTTTATTTTCCCTTTGCTTAGTTTCCTGCTTCCTTTTACTATCTTATATATGTATATTTATATATATATTTTTCTTTTTTCTTTTGTTTTATGGCATATCTATATTTTCGCTTTCCTTTTTACCTTAGTAGTTCGAATGAAAAATAATGAAACAAAGTAAAGCTATATTGCAAAGAGAATGGGGAAGTTAGGCTGAACTTGCATGTACAGGCTTTGATCCTTATCCTGTATATATTTATTTCTTCTTTTGAGTGATTTGAACTTTTGTATGCTGATTTGATTACTTGAGGAAAAAATTGATGTATTGTATGTTTGAGGGGATGTGCATTAAATGCTATGTTCCCTTGTGCATATGCATATGCTTTCCTTAATGTATATATATCTACTATTCCACCATACACACCTATATATTCATCTATGTAGATATGCATACCTATGCAAAGTTTTGCTCACATACTCTACTTTATATAACAAGACATGTATAAAGCAACACATGTTTTACCTCTCTACACTTTATTTTATTTCATTATTGTTTTTTCACTATACATATATATAAATTTTCTTTTATTTTTATTTTTATTTGATCTTCCATGTGGTTGACTTAATTTTGTTGTGACATAGATCTTGTGTTTTGTGTGCTTGGATTTAATATTCTCTCCACTTTTTTTACAAAACTTTTATACGAATTGATATATATATATATATATATATATATATATATATATTTCATATGTACACATGTAGGTAAATTTGCTCTTACCAAATGTAAATGCACTTGTATTTGTTATCATATGTACAATTATATATTTTCATATACATCTCTCATTATTTCCTGTTTATCTATATATTTTCTTTCTACGGGTATACATACATACTTGTATACTTGTATATATTTTAGATCCTCACGAACATGTAAATATTTATGTATATATCAAATGGATATTTTATCTTAATTTAAATGGTGGAGTTTGTATAATTTATTTACTTTTAAATGATTTATCATATCCCATAGATTCTATGATTCAATATTTAATATGGAGATTAAATTAGCTTATATATCCAGATATTTTAGATATTAGAAATTTATTTGTTTGACCTACTAATATTCACATAAATTAAACTAGTTAATTACCCAATTATCCGGCATCAAAAATTCGGGTTGCGATAAAACCATTCAAAATGGAGGATAGTCAATGGGGTAAATAAGAAAATAATATAAAAGAAGGAAAAACAATACAAAGAATCTCGCAGCGTAATGACAAAACATAATAATCAGATAAATAGTCCATGAAGATGTTTTACAAATGATGTTTGATTATACTTTTACAATTCAAATTAGAGTTATACATACATTAGAAAATATAAAAAAATAATGCAGTGGAACAAAATAA
Source organism: Allium cepa (assembly GCA_030765085.1). Classification (NCBI taxonomy): domain Eukaryota; kingdom Viridiplantae; phylum Streptophyta; class Magnoliopsida; order Asparagales; family Amaryllidaceae; genus Allium; species Allium cepa. The sequence goes on along the minus strand of CM060945.1, from coordinate 598,560,779 downwards.
GCAGTTGAATAATAATAATAATAAATAGCAATAATATACGGAATCTTCATCTCCGACCTCCAGAACATAAAATGGTCTTCAGTATTCTGAAAAAGCTCAAATGACCCGAGCATAATGAAAAACAATACATTCGAGTCAGAACTAAAAATTCCTATGTAAGTCAAATCAATCTCAAATAAAAGTATGAGTGTAATGGCTTCAAAGATGTTATGGGATTTTTCATCTCCTATCAAGTGTACAACGTGAGCGCAGTAATTTACGAGATTTCAAATAATTCGAAATACCAATTTTAACCATTTTATTTAAAAAATCCAAAGTTTAAATTAAAAACTTAAACATTTTAAATAATTCAGCTTCAATAAATAATCCAAATTCAAGAAATTGTACGGGTGTATACCATTTCAACCCATAATTTAAATTTCTTAATTATCCAATTCTAAAATGATTCAGAGGACCATTTTGATAATGTCAATAATATAGAAGGTGATAACAAGGGCATATTAAAATAAATAAACCACCATACATCCAACGTATCAATCAATAAGCATCCATTTCAAACAACATCCAAATCAACCAATATTACAATCTATAATAGTTATCAATATCGGCGTTTAACTATCAACTAAATTCCAATATAAAATTAAATATCAATTCAGATTCAATATCAATTCAAATGTCAACTTAAATCAGCAAACATCAATAAAAAAATTATATATCACATCATATGTTATATTTAACTTGCAATGGAATTTTTAGTATTATGTGAATGGGTTGAATCACTAACCTTTTTGTTCCCCTTTTCTAGCCAGATGTGGATCTGCAACTACTTTCTCATTTTTTTTGTTTCCTTGCTATCTTAAACTTTTTTTATAGAAAGTTTTGGAGGGAAGATTATATAAATCTGGATTTGAAGAAAAAGATATGGAATTAAGAGAAGGTTTGAAAAGGAAAAAATTAAAGAAGAAGAAGAAGAAGAAGAATTGAAAAAAGAAAAAGAAAAGGAAGCTTTGAAAAAAGAAGAAGATTTGAAGAATAAGAAGAAGAAAGAGAAAAAAGTGTAACGACCCAAAATTTTGGGCAATATCAATTTAATAATCTGCATTAATAATTTAATTGGTTTGATGATTTTTCTTTATAATTTTAATTCAAATTGGTAAATTTAATCTTTTTAGGGTTAATAAAATTTTAATCTGGTAATATTGATAAGAATTGATTTTCAAAGCTAATAAAATTTTATTCTATTTATAATATATATATATTTTGATATATATTATGAATAGAAGATCTTTTGTTTTAAATAAAAGATGAATTTTCAAATTGTAATATATATGTGTGTATATGTTATAATTTGAGTTATTTTTATTTAATCTACTGATAATTTATAATTGTAATTTAAAGCTTTGTTTCAAAAAATTTATTTTTCAAAAGATAATTTAGTTTAATTCAATTTGTTTTAAAAATATAAGATAGCTTGAATAAAATCTTGTTTTGTTTTCTTTAAAGTGTTTAAACTTAAAATGGTTATAAGTGTATAAATATAAATGTTTTAGATTTTAAATCCATGAGAATATATTTGTATTTATTAGTTTTAGAATAATTTCTTTTAAAAGTAAATTTATAAATACTTATGTAAACATTTATTCATTTAGTAACTTAAGAAAGTAAGTTATATTTACATTTAAACTAAGTAAAAATTTAATTGAAATACTAATAAACATGTGTAAACATGTTAAACCCCTTAATAACACTTGTAAGATAAAGGGGCTTTGCATTTGACATTTGTTCAAGTCGTGATAACAAGTGTCTTTATTTTGAAGTTTAATTTCTTTAATTTTTTATTTACATAATTCATTTAAACATATAGAGTAAGTTTGTTTTTTTTTTCTCTTTTAATTTCCACAACTTCTTCTTCTTCTTCTCAAATTCTTTTTCTTCCTTGTTTCAAATTTTCTCAAAACAGAAATTACATTTTAAAAATCTGAAATCAAAACCAAAAACAAATTTAAAATCTGTATTCAATTAAAAACTTCGACCTGCAAATTGAAGTCTGCAACATTTGATCACCTGCATTTCAAAGAATCCAGTTCAAGATCAACCTGAGAATTAAATCTATAACTTCATATTAAATTCAACCTGAAATTTTCAACATGTAAGTTTACAATCATCAACAAATTAAAGGCATACAAAGGATTTTTCTTCAGCAATTCAAAGCATTCTTTCCAGATTTAAATGTCAAGGCCTGAAAAATAATTCTGCTCTGCAACTTTAAATAGGTGAGTAAATTTCTTTTAAAAACAGTTTGATTTCGGTTGTTACTACATGCATGTGTTATTTGTGAACTGTTATTGGTGATTGCATGAAAATCTTTTCAGTATTTATATTATTGAATTTATATGATTGTATAGATATATGTGAAATAAGTTGTAATCATATGAACTCTGCTTTCTGTTTTTAAGACCAGATTTCATTTCAAAATTTCAAAACCTCCAGTAACATCCTTATTTGATCTTGGTGATTTAATAAAAGTGTATGTTAATGCTTGATGAGGTCTAAAAAATGTTTTCTGTAAATTTTATATTTATTTTTATTGTTTAATAAGAAATTTACTGTAAACTTAAATTTTAGTTAAAAATCAACCATCCCAATTTGGTTTGGAAGGGTATGATTGTGTTTGTTGTATGAAATCATGAATTTAGAAGAAGAAATCATAATTTTTAATTGGGTATTTGATGAGAATTTTGGGTTGATGCGAAATTGGGATTTTTTATGAATTGCCGTTTATCCACGCATTCATTCGAGATGAAATTTTGGTTGAAGCTTTTTTAATGGGTTGATGATTTAGGGAAAAATTCAAGAGAATTTCTCTACTAGCTGTGTTGATTGAATTTGAGCAAACTAGGGTTTAAGTTAGTTTTGGCTCGGCTTTACTGTAGTGGATTTTGCGACATGAATGTTGAACTGGAGGCGATTGCGACGTGGGGGTAAGGGAGTTTGTGACGTAGTGATTCTGTGGTGGGAATCGTAAGGCTCATCAGTGTTCGGTTGGCCGGCGACGATGGAATTTGTAGATGATGTTTTCGCAGTTGTTCGAGTTTGATGCTCGAATTCGATTTGATAATGTTTTGTTTGATCTGGGTTTATGGATGTGCTCGCGAGTGTTAGAGTGATCGGCGACGATTGTCGCGACGACCTTGGGTGGCCGACAGCGATGGTGCATGTGCACCATGCACGACTGTGTTTTTGATGGGTTTCTGATTTAGGAAGACGAGGTTTTACTCAGTGGGATCTCGCGTGATGCTCGTGTACGACTCGAGGGTGGAAGGGCTGGGTTTTTCTCGGAGTAGCACTCGAGTTGATTGCCGAGTAGGTCTCGAGTTTTGTGGTTTGGTTCCGTGGTGTTAAATTGCGGATAATACTGTATAATTATTAAGTGCTAATTCAACTTGTTGTTGAATAAATTGAAGACAAGTTGCAAAAGTAACTCGATTACGAATAATTGAAAGATCATGCTTCAATCTTGTAAACAAGTTTTAAAGTTAAAAATTTGTTATTTTCAAAAAAATGTAAACCAAACATTTAAAGTGAAAATTGAATTTATATTTCAAATTTAAAAATGTTATAAGATGTTTGTTTTTGGAAATAATTATCTTAATTAAGTTTTAAAATTTCAATTTAAAAGTGGGTTTTGAATTTAATTATTTAATCAAAATTTTAAGTTAATTTTGAAGTAATGTTTAAAATTCTATTTAAAATGAATAAGTTTAACTAGATAATTAATGTGTTTTAGATTTTGATATTTGTTTCTAAATGCATTATTTTCAAATAAAGGTAAATGATATAATTTTGTAAACCAAATAAAATAGTTTGTTTTTAAGTTATTAAATTTGATTAAATGCAAAAAATTTAATTATGAAGATAAATAGGGTTAATTTATCTTTGTTATTAACTTAAGAATGCTTGATTTAAATATGGTTTATTAATAAGTAAAGTTTAATTAAGAATAATGTTTTCTTAATTAATTAAGGATAAAATAAGTTAATTAATTAATTATTTAATTAATTTTAAATAATTAGTTAATTAATTATCTAATTTTAAATAATCACTTAATTATGGATTAATTAAGTGTAATTACTTAATGAAGTAATCAATGTTAATTTCTGAATGTAATTAAGAATGATAATTACTTATGGAAGTAATTAGAGGAAATTACTCATGGGAGTAATTGGTTGAAGTGATTAAAGGGTTATCACTTAATGTTATTAAGTGAGGGTATGATTAATATAATTATTTGAAGTTAATTAATTATTGAGTAATTAATTAATAAAAGAATTATTTAATGATGAGATTAATTACTTGCGAAGTAATTAACTAAAAGAGTAATCATTTAATAGAAGTAATTAGAGATAATTACTCATGTAGTAATTAAAGGTTAATTACTTAATTAATTTAGTTAATTAATTAATGTGATTAATTAATTTATGAATGTGATTAATTTAAGATTAATTACTAAGTGTAATTAATAAAGTAATTAATTAAGGATTATTTATTAATTTAATTGATTAATTGATTACTTAATGAAGCAATTAAAGATTGATTAATTAAATTAATTAATCAAGGGTTAATATAATTAATTAAGAAGTTAATTAATTAAGATAAGTAATTACAAATTGTTAATTACTGTTTATGATTTATGAGATGATTAATTACAAGTTAATTGTTTAATTAATTTAGGAAATTATTAATAAATAAGGATCATTAGTTAATAAATGATATTAATCAAGGTTCACTAATAAAAATAATTAATTTAAGTATGATTAATTAATTGTAATTAATTAAGTTTTAATGTAATTAATTATAATTGACTAATTAATGTAATTAAATAAAGGATCATTAATTATTGAAATTAATGATAGTAATTAAAGATAAATTACTAAATATGGCTAAGGATAATTACTTGAATGTAATTAAAGATGATTAATCAAGGGAGATTTATTAAGGAAGATCATTAAGAGATGATTAATTTATTTATTTGAAATAAATAAATGAAGAAGGATTTAGGTAATCCAATTGATTAAGAGTTAATCAATTCTGCTTTGGATGATCGATTAATATTGGCTGGTTGATTGATATTGGATGACCAATATTGGGTGATTGATATTGGGTGTTTGGTTGATACTGGATGATTTGGATATATCTCTATGTGATATGCTGCTTTGTGAGATGAATGTTGTTATGAATTATCTATTATGATAATATGATTCATCTATCTGTTTATATATCATCCTGAATATAAGTTTAACTGTTTAAATCCTTAAGAACAACTTGGACATTAAAATGGCGTTTGTTTTAGGTTAGACCGGGATCGGGTTTCCATATTTGGATAATCCGAAAACCACATCGATTCCAATTAAACGTTAGGTCATGAATCCAAGTGGAGCCTTGTGAAGACTCGAGGTGTAATATTTATACGTCAGTATAACTCTATGGGTGATTCTGTAATGAGTTTGACGGAATAGTACTTATTGGTTCGAGATGGTGATTTGAAGTGCAAGGGCTATGGTCGTTGACTCTTTGGGTGATTCCAAAATGAGTGCAACGAGATAGTGCCTTCGGTTTCGTTCGAATCTGGAACGAACTTGTATGGATTCAATGCTTTCAGAACATCATTAGGTGGACGATGAGCATTCTAAGATAGGAGTGTTCTATAAAGGTAATCGTAGCCTCAAGCCTCATCAACCGGGAATGGCTAAAACAGGGGAGGTGCAGCAAAGCTAGGTGGGTAGCGCCTATTTCAGGGCAAGATTTCCCCTGTCTAGAAGTCCCTTTTTATTTCGGCTGTGTGGGTAGTTGGAATCACGCGCCAACTGCGGGGTTGTCTTGTTCGGGATTGTTTAGTATGGAATGGTCTCGGCCTTGTGTTGCAGAGGAGCTAGGGTGGCTCCTCGGTACGTTGATCTAGGTCACGTACTGTGACGGGCGGTACCTCAGTAGCACTGCCATTGATGGAAATCCATTCTTCCTACGAGACACTACGGTTTTGTTTGTATTACCCACTTTTGTGGCTAGTAGTTGGAATTTAATAATGTAACAATTTCGGTTATTTCTTATTTACTTGAAAACCCTAGACACTATTATAATATCACTGGATTTCCTATCAAATGTTTTGGTTAGCGTAAGGTAAAAACTTTTCCATGTTTATGTGTGGGAAGTCTTACGTGATACCTTTTCTTTTCAAAGGTTTTTCTAAAGTTAAGCAATTTTAACCCGTTTACTCACACTAGACCCCTGTCTCACCCGAGTGTTTATTTTCTGTTTTTATTAAACTCTTGGGTACTCATATTATGTATAAGTAGTCAAGTGATTCAGGTTTGCTTGACGAACTCTGGAGGAGATATAGAGCAGGAGGCTTCCACATGTAGATATATTATCGTTCCGCTGTATTGTTTGGCATCTGTTTCTATTGTACTTGAGTTGTATAGTTAGACAGATGATTATAACTGTCTAATATGTGTTGTATAAGTTGTGTACTATGATGTAATATGTTCATTCGTTCCGCTGTGAGTTCTATGATGTTGTTCTGTTTCTTCTATCCCTTTCTTTCTTCTTCTATCCCTTTCTTTCTTAATTAGCGATGTGACTTTCTAAGGATAGGAAGTCGGGTCGTTAAAGTTGGTATGAGAGCATTAGGTTGAATGAATACCCAGGCTCTGGAGTAGTGTCTTTCTTGCGAGAGCGTACTTGTAATCTTTATATATAACTATACACACACACACACACAACCTGATCTGTTGGGTTATCTGTTCGGATTTTCCGACATAAATTTTAGAGGTCGATGGAGTAGTGGTGTGTGTGTGTAACATGACTATACTAATGGAAGAGGTCCATATGTTTGAGGTTGGAAGTATTTTGTCGAGACTGTAGACCTAATACCGTCTCGAGTGAGTATAGTTTAGAGTAAGGATTTCTCTGCTATCCGAAGGAAAGCTTTTCAAAAGATTCGGACTTTATCTTTGAAGTGTAAGTTTGGATTTCGCTCGGGTGAGCGAATTTTTCTTGTGTTTGGATCTGTCGGAAGTGTAGATGTAAGTAATGGTATTTTGATACCTGCGTGATGAGATGCAGTATCCATGGATATTTCTAAAGATGTTTTCTCTTGAAGCAGTTTTTAGTAATAGTTGAGGAGCAGTCTTTACCTGCCGCAGGGAAGATTCATCTGTGTAGAAGTTATCTAGATCTTTAGCAAGGAGGTTGGCTGTTTTAGGATATGAGACTAAGGTCTATAAGTTGTTTCGCTTCGGCATGGTCTCATTTGTCATTTCTTAAGGAGAGCGAGATGTTGATGCTTGGTTTGGAGCCCGAATTTCTTAAAACGATGTCTGTCATCTCGAAGGTCCGTTGTGTGGTTTGTTGATAGTTTTGGGTTTCGAGAAGCTTTTGGATTAGAAGTCATTGGTTGGCTGTGGTAGCAGTTCATCTCGAAGTGTTCGGTGTGCCGACGAGAAGGTCTTTTAGCTTTGCAGTATCATTGAGGTAAAGTTTGGAAGCAGCAGTGTAGCTCGATTTTCCGATGGTTCAGGAATCTTTATGGTTCTTCTTCAGCAGTCCGGGCATGTGGTGAAAGTTTTCTTGAAGGGTTAACCTTGTTTGGAGAAGCTTTAAGCTGTTCTAATTGGTAAAGAGAGAACAGTTTCTTTGGAATCCGAACTAGGTAGGATCGCAAAAGTGACTTGCGACTAGTTTGGAATTTATCTTGGGCGATATTTTGTTGAGACCGAGGATTCTCAGGTAGAAGTAGGAGTTACTAAGGTAATCAGAAGTTTGTCTGCATCTGGAGTTGATTTTCATATTGTTTTGATTCCAGAAGCGATTTTGGTAGTTAGCCTGGTAGTAGGATGATTCTTGGAGAAGAGAGAGTTGGTGTAACAGCTCAGAAATTTTTGGAGTTTGAATCAGTCCATCTAGTTTTGAGTTTGGATTTCTGTTATAAGGTTGTGTGACCGAGTTAGATGGGTCACTAAGATTTTATGGATTTGATGAAAAAAGTTCCCGGATATATTGGAGAAGTTGTATTCGTGTTCATCAACAGTATTCTCATCTATTTCAGAATCAGTGTTGTGCAGCGGAAGCGAGTTAGCAGCTGTGCAAGGAAAGAAGCAAGTTCAGTTTGTTATTGCTTGAGGAGTAGAGCTTGTGGTCTGGATCCAGAAACTGGTTTGCTTTTGTCTAATTGTTTCTGGAAGTGTCAGCATAGGTTGAGCTGATCAGGAGGAGATTTGCAGCCCAGGATTGTCTGTTGAATTATGCAGATATGAGATAAGGAGTTTGGAATTCGAAGTTGGAGACTTCATGTTGTTTAGATTTCTCTGGTTAAGAGAGCAGTAGTTTGGTAAGATTGGATGGCTAGTTCTGAGGCATTTGGGATTTCTTATCCGTGTTTTGTTAGGATAAGACTGAATTTCCAGTTTGGATAGCTGGAATTCGTTGTATTTCACGTATCTCTGAGAGAATACGTGTATGATTCATTGTTGGTTGTTGAATCTGCAACCCAGTTGGATTTGGAAGTTAAGCTAGACTTGAGTGTAGTCTGATGTTCTGTTCAGATTGAAGGATCTAGAGATGAGTTAAGCTCTGGATTTTGATGGTGTAGTTTGTTAGCTTCTGTAGAGCGAGTCTCCCAATGGTTTATACTTGGGAAACTCGAGATAATGTTAGTAGGATTTATTCTGATCTGTGTCAAAATAATTAGTTAGGTTGGTTTGTTTGTTTGATTGGTTGCTATGGTTGTTAGTAACTGGATGTTAGGTATGCTTTGCTGTTTGAAATTAAATTCTTTGTTGGGTTATTAAATTACCTTTGCTTTTAAATTTCGGGGACGAAATTCTTTTGAGGGGGAAGGATTGTAACGACCCGGAATTTTGGGCAATATCAATTTAATAATCTGTATTTATAATTTAATTGGTTTGATGATTTTTCTTTATAATTTTAATTCAAATTGGTAAATTTAACCTTTTCAGGGTTAATAAATTTTTAATCTGGCAATACTGATAAGAATTGATTTTCAAAGCTATTAAAATTTTATTCTATTTATAATATATATATTTTGATATATATTGTGAATAGAAGATCTTTTGTTTTAATTAAAAGATGAATTTTCAAATTGTAATATATATGTATATGTGTGTGTGTGTGTGTGTGTTATAATTTGAGTTATTTTGAAATTTATTTAATCTATTGATAATTTATAATTGTAATTTAAAGCTTTGTTTCAAAAAATTTATTTTTCAAAAGATAATTTAGTTTAATTCATTTTTTTAAAAAAATATAAGATAGTTTGAATAAAATCTTGTTTTGTTTTCTTTGAAGTGTTTAAACATAAAATGGTTATAATTGTATAAATATAAATGTTTTAGATTTTCAAATCCATGAGAATATATTTGTATTTATGAGTTTTAGAATAATTTCTTTTAAAAGTAAATTTATAAATGCTTATGTAAACATTTATTCATTTAGTAACTTAAGAAAGTAAGTCATATTTACATTTAAACTAAGTAAAAATTTAATTAAAATACTAATAAACATGTGTAAACATGTTAAACCCCTTAATAACACTTGTATGATAAAGGGGCTTTGCATTTGACATTTGTTCAAGTTGTGATAACAAGTGTCTTTATTTTGAAGTTTAATTTTTTTAATTTTTTATTTACATAATTCATTTAAACATATAGAGTAAGTTTGTTTTTTTTCTCCTTTAATTTCCAAAACTTCTTCTTCTTCTTCTCAAATTCTTTTTCTTCCTTGTTTCAAATTTACTCAAAACAGAAATTACATTTTAAAAATCTGAAATCAAAACCAAAAGCAAATTTAAAATCTGTATTCAATTAAAAACTTCAACCTGCAAATTGAAGTCTGCAACATTTGATCACCTGCATTTCAAAGAATCAAGTTCAAGATCAACCTGAGAATTAAAATCTGTAACTTCATATTAAATTCAACCTGCAATTTTCAACATGCAAGTTTACAATCATCAACAAATTAAAGGCATACAAAAGATTTTTCTTCCGCAATTCAAAGCATTCTTTCTAAATTTAAATGTCAAGGCCTGAAAAATAATTCTTCTCTGCAACTTTAAATAGGTGAGTAAATTTCTTTTAAAAATAGTTTGATTTTGGTTGTTACTACATGCATGTGTTATCTGTGAACTGTTATCGGTGATTGCATGAAAATCTTTTTAGTATTTATATTATTGAATTTATACGATTTGTATAGATATATATGAAATAAGTTGTAATCATATAAACTCTGCTTTTTGTTTTTAAGACCAGATTTCATTTCAAAATTTCAAAACCGCCAATAACATTCTTATTTGATCTTGATGATTTAATAAAAGTGCATGTTAATGTTTGACGATGATTATAACATGGTTTCTGTAATTTTTAAATTTATTTTTAATTTTTAAATAAGAAATTTACAGTAAACTTAAATTTTAATTAAAAATCAACCATCCTAATTTTGGTTTGGAAGGGTATGATTGTGTTTGTTTTATGAAATCATGAATTTAGAAGAAGAAATCATAATTTTTAATTGGGTATTTGATGAGAATTTTGGTTTGGAAGGGTATGATCGTGTTTGTTTGTTAAGGATAATTACTTGAATGTAAGTAAAGATAACTAATCAAGGGAGATTAATTAAGGAAGATCATTAAGAGATGATTAATTTAATTATTTGGAATAAATAAATGAAGAAGGATTTAGGTAATCCAATTGATTAAGAGTTAATCATTTCTGCTTTGGATGATTGACTAATATTGGCTGGTTGATTGATATTGGATGATCAATATTGGGTGATTGATATTGGGTGTTTGGTTGATACTGAATGATTTGGACATATCTCTAGAATTATCTATTGTGATAATATGATTCATCTATCTGTTTACATATCATCCTGAATATAAGTTTAACTGTTTAAACCCTTAAGAACAACTTGGACATTAAAATGGCGTTTGGTTTCGGTGAGACCGGGATCGGGTTTCCATATTTGGATAATCCGAAAACCACATCGATTCCAATTAAACGTTGGGTCGTGAATCCAAGTGGAGCTTTGTGAAGACTCGAGGTGTAAGATTTATATGTCAGTATAACTCTATGGGTGATTCCGTAATGAGTTTGATGGAATAGTACTTATAGGTTCGAGATGGTGATTTAGAGTGCAAGGGCTATAGTCGTTAACTCTGAGGGTGATTCCAAAATGAGTGCAACTGGTTCAGTTTCGTTCGAACCCGGAACGAACTTGTATGGATTGAATACTTTCAGAACATCGTCAGGTGGACGATGAGCATTCTAAGATAGATGTGTTCTATAAAGGTAATCGTAGCCTCAAGCCTCATCAACCGCAAATGGCTAAAACAGGGGAGGTGTAGAAAGGCTAGGTGGGTAGCGCCCATTTCATTGCAAGATTTTCCCCTGTCTAGAAGTCCCTTTTTATTTCGGCTGTGTGGGCAGTTGGAATCGCGCGCTAACTGCGGTGTTGTTTTGTTTGGGACTGTTCAGTACGGAATGATCCCGGCCATGTGTTGCAGGGTGGTTAGGGTGGCTCCTCGGTACGTTGATCTTGGCCACGTACTGTGACGGAGGGTACCTCAGTAGCCCTGCAATTGATGGAAATCCATTCTTCCCACGAGACCCTACGGTTTTGTTTATATTACCCACTTTTGTGGCTAGTAGCTGGAATTTAGTAATGTAACAATTTCGGCTATTTCTTATTTACTTGAAATCCTTAGACACTATTATAATATCACTGGATTTCCTATCAAATGTTTTGGTTAGCGTGAGGTAAAAACTTTTCCATGTTTATGTGTGGGAAGTCTTACGTGATACCTTTTCCTTTCAAAGGTTTTTATAAAGATAAGCAATTTTAACCCGTTTACTCACACCAGACCCCTGTCTGACCCGAGTATTTATTTTCTTTTTTTATTAAACTCTTGGGTACTCATATTATGTATGAGTAATCAAGTGACTCAGGTTTGCTTGACGAATTCTAGAGGAGATATGGAGCAGGAGGCTTCCACGTGTAGATATATTATGGTTCCGCTGTGTTGTTTGGTATCTATTTCTGTTGTACTTGAGTTGTATAGTTAGACAGATGATTATAACTGTCTAATATGTGTTGTATAAGTTGTGTACTATGATGTAATATGTTCATTCGTTCCGCTGTGAGTTCTCTGATGCTGTTCAATTTCTTCTTTCTCTTTCTTTCTTCTTCTATCCCTTTCTTTCTTAATTAGCGATGTGACTTTCTGGGGATAGGAAGTTGAGTCGTTAAAAAAGCTTTGGAAAAAAGGAGAGAAAGGAGATTTGAAGAAGAAACATGAAAAAAAGGAAGGAGGAAGGTAGAGAGAGACAAAAAATGAAGCTAAAGAAGATGAGATTTAAAAAAAAATGAAATGAAGCTACAAGAATGAAGATTGAAACTAGTGAAAAACTAATAAATCTAAACATAAACAAATGAGGAATTGAAATAAAGTAAAAATATGAACAACACTAAAAAATGGTAGGTATTAAAAGAGGTGAAGGAAAGAATTAAAAATATGAAAAGTATGTAACGGTCATGAAATGAAAAGGCTTTAGACAATGTAAATAGAAATGAGTAATGGAACAAATAAGAAAACAATGAAAAAAGTGTGAAAATTATTGATTAGAAAGGGAATGAATGGACTGATTCTACTATAACGACCGTGATGTTTGAATTACTGTCGGAGTAAATATTTTAAATAGAAATTTTTAAAATTAAAATTTGAAAAAAATATATTGTAAAGTCAGTAGTCTTAACAGTAGTAGCATGTTGAAATAAATGGCTTTTACCTTCACGTGAGAAATGGGTGCCAGGAAATTCAGTATGCACACATGTAACAGGCTAGAGCCTAATTGCTTGAAAGTAAAACTAGTGTGAATGCATATTGCAAATACTGTCACCACAAGTTTAAAAAAAATATGCAAATACATTTGCATTGCTGTCTCTTTCAGTTCATAAAGCAAGTGTGAACACTTGCTTTACTCTGCCACCATCAAGTGTGTAGCCGAGCACTATCTATCAAATACACGTTTGCATTAAATGCAATGGTACCACGCAAGCCAGTACACACTCATTTTCTTTGACTAGTGCAAACTGAAGAAAAGTGGTAGCTGAAGCATTTATTCCATTTTCTTGAATAACTTGAGAAAAATGCATTAATGGCCGAGTGAAGTGGCTCACTTTCAGATCTGGGGTATCAATTGGTTTTGAAGCAATTAAGTGAGTGCAAACTCACCTTCTATTTAAACTGTTTTTTTGGTTGTTAACACCGGATAGCACCAAATTGCTTGCATTCCTGAATAACCCATAGTCAGATCCTTTTCTGTTTTTATATTTTGTTTTGTTGCATGCATGTAATTTGTAAAGCAGGGATTAGGCATACACAGGTCATATTTGTTTTGCGCAGAGGTTATATTGTTTTGTTCACAGGTTATTTACATGTTATCTTTTCACGTGTAAGATGAAATATCATTATCAGGTTACACTTTATCACTTCATATTGAAGCCCGTTACTTGCATGGCCTGATTCATGTAAGTTGATATTTTCTTTGCCTTTGTACTTGATATATTGGTTAGTATGTTGCGTGCATTAATTATTCCTTTGCACGTCCTCTAATTTACCTGTCACTTGAAGTCTAGGTTGTGTATTTCTAGTTCATGTGATTAAAAGAAATTCATCTGCATGAGAAAATTAAAAAATGAGTAGCACATGGGCATAGTATTTTTCTTTGTATGCTCTTGTATATATGTTGCTAGGTAGTACTTACTGATATAATAACGTATGTGCATGTATCATAGGGGCGTGTGTGTTTCCGTGTAGTGTGAAGCTATGTTTAGCCATCTTGAAATCTACTTGTATGCGTGCGTGAGTTTATAGTTTATTTTTTTTTTATGTATGCGTTTTTGATTATCACATGTACAAGTTTTGTCCCAATTAATCTATGCATGCGTGTAACAATAGGAGTTCTTGTTCACATTATAACTTGCTCTGGCTCCTTTTTATTCTATATTTCTCGTGTGCATGAAGAAGAAAGGAGTGTAGGTTGCAATGTTTCATATTTTCATTAGTTCAGGAATATAGTGGTTGCTTTATTTTTGAAGTATATGCATGCAAACAAATCACGTTTTACAAAGCCACCAAATTTTGGCCCTATTGAACTGTAAATTGCAATTGTGAACACTCACGTGTAGTTCACTTGATCTTTTCCTCTGTTGCACTTCACTTTGGTGTAGGCATTCATTTAGTTATTACGAGAAATGCCAAATTTTTGGCCAGTTTACTTTAATTTATGTTCAAAGGTTAAATATCACATTTAATAAAATTCGTACTGTTCACTTAAAGTTAAATTGATTTAGTGCATATATGCCGTGATAACATCATTTGGGATGTCATTGCCAAGCTATCAAATATTTTAATTAAACTATAACAATAGCAGTCTCACGTAAAATTTGCATTCAACCGGTGTTATGTTTTAAAACGTTTTTTTACCGTTATTTTTATAACGGGATTTTACTCCGGTGTTAAATTTTTGAAGTGTGTTGTTTTGATGACATTTTTGACGAATAAAAATTACAGTTGTTTTGACTTCAGTAACCATCAATTTTAAAGTGAATTTTCAAGCGGTTATCCTGCAACGCTGATTTGGTGTCCGTTTTTACGGTGTTTTGTGAAGTGCAATTTCCTCGTTGAAATTGCTATAGATGTTGCTGTTGTAATCATGTGTTTTCAAAAGTATTTTAAAATAAAATTATTTCTAAAATTTTTACAGTTTACGTTTTTAAAAGAATGAGGAATCGATTAAAACATTTCAGCAAAATTAAGGACTATGAACCCTTACTTTTACTGATTCGGTTAATGCCGGACTTGTCCGTTTGAGAACGTAAAATGTTGTTTATATAAGATATACAATTTTTCACTTTCAAGGAAACGATGAAGAGATTTAAATGATTTAGCAAAAGTGCGAAGTATGGAACCACACTTTTACTAATTCGGTTAATTCTAGACTCGTTAATTGAAATATTTGCTGTTTGATGATTCTGATGATTTTGTTGGGCTTTCGAGCCACTCTGCTCGACATTCGGGTCGTCTGATGGACATTCGGGTCAATTACCAGTACTAGACCTTTCGGTCATCCTGCGGACCTTCGGGTCATCTGATGGGAGCCAAAAATTATAGCACTTGGTAGGCTTTGGCCATTTGAGATGCACGTGCGGCGTGGCTAAAACTCGCCATCTGCTGGGATCGATCCACTTTTTTTGCTGATTTTTCTAATTATCTATTTTGATTTCTAGATTTTGTGTGAATTGCTGCTTTGAATTCAATTGTGAATTTGAAAGTTGATTTTGATGGAGTTTAAATTGAGATTTCTCCATTTAAACTATGCTCTCATTCGAGACTATAATTATTTGCTTAAGTATTGTTTATCATACACTTATTTCTGAGTTTAAATTAGACTGATCCGTTTATTATTTTCTTTTAAATAATACTTGGGTCAGACCGAGTTATTTCAGGTTAATCGCTATCTCTGATTCTATTGCGGCTTCAGCTTTTGGGATTTCACTCCATCTTTTGTCTAGTCTTCGAGGTGTACTTTTAGTGTATTGTCTATCGCCTCATGTATATTGATGACATGTATATGTGTATTTGGTTCATGTGAACTATCGATTGTTGTGGCATGTATTCCAGACTTGTCTTCCACTATATATCTGATATTTCTGTTCTGATGTGACTTTGCATATCTATGTTGTTGTTATTATGAGTTGTTCTGGATTTTTCTTTAGCCAATGTAGTTTCGTTTTAGATTTGGATTGAATTTATATCTTTGGGAGTAATTCCCACAACTCCTATTGATGTAATCACTACTCGTCTATGGCCTAACTTACGGATGGTCACTTCTAACAAGCCTTATTCTTCGCGATAGCAGACGTTATTCCTTATAACAACCTTTGTCATTGTCAGCATAGAGGTGGGGCATCACAGATTGGTATCAGAGCTGAAATTCAGAGTAAATTGTAATATACACAGAACAGAAACAGAATGGAACATGCATTACAACTATTCGAGGGTTTTATTCATGCCTTTTCTAATCTATTCTTTCAACTTTAACATGTGGAGTATGTCTATGAATAAATCTCATATTCCGTAGTATTCCATTTGTTAAATTTCTTATCAATTGTGTATTGTTTTAACTAACCTTTACCTTCTCTTATGTCTCATCCTATGGCTGGAAGAGGTAGAGGGAAGCGTACTTCTGCAGGCCCGTCTAGTGGTTCTCATCCGGAATGAGTCTATGTGTCAACTGATCAGTTTATGGAGGGGTACTTGGCCTCCTGTTGCTACTCCCATAGCTCCTAATCAAAAGTCTGCCTTCGCCCGCATGTGTAGTGACTATTCCCACCTTGGAGGCAAGCCTTTCAAGGTATCGAAAAGTGTAATGGAGGTTCAGACTTTGTTGCGCATTGGTGAGCGCATATTTTATCGGATGGATCTTTTTGATCATTATCGCGTTCTCGTGGCATCTAGTATGTTGCAAGAGCGTGCACTTGATTCGTATGAGCTTTTTATTGCGGAATTTGATGAGTCCTCTCTCTTGGATTCATTTTAAGGAACGTTTCGAACTTAAGTTCGTTCCTGGATCAGAAAAGGCTATCTTGCTCGTAGTTTCCTTGAGTTGAAGCAAGGGAAGTCCTCTGTTTCTGATTATGTAGCGTCTTTTGAGGCATTGTCCAAATACGGAGTAGAGTTCATTAACACTCCGCGTAAGAAGAATCTTCGATTTGTTGATGGTTTGAAGAAGTATTTGAAGAAAGTTCTTTTGCTTCAGCTTAAGCTCTCTTTTGAGGAGCTAGTTGATTCGGCTCTTTGTCTTGAAGCTGTTGAAAAGGAACGTGATACTTGTGATGATGTTGAGGTTTCTAAGAACCCCAACAAGAAGAGGTTTCCATTTCATAAGCCTAGTTCTTCCAACCAGAAGAAGAAGAAGCAAGCTGCCTCTAGTTCTCAGCCTCGTAGTGCACCTTCTATTCAGAAGGCATGTTATAATTGTGGTTCTCTGGATCATCTTCACCGTAATTTCCTAAGCCTCGCATTTTCCGCTATTACAAGAAAGAGGGTCATTGGATTTCTGATTGCCCTACTGCTTCTAGGGGTCTCAAATCTAGGAAGCTTAATGTTGCTAAAGCTTCTGGTGTTTCTTCTCATCTCAAAGGTATTACTCCTTCTGTTTTGGAAGGTTTTGTTTTATTTCATGGCGGTTCTATTAGAGTTCTTTTCGATACGGGTGCATCGCTTTCATTCGTGTCAAAGGAGCTTATTGATGTTATTCATTTGGACGTTGTTACTCTTTGCGACCCTTTGAGGATCGTAAATCCAATTGGTGGATCCGCTACTCTTGGCTTGTTATGTGTTAATGTTGAGATTATTCTTTGTGGTTTTTCATTTCATGTGAATCTTCATGTTATGGATTATCTTGGTTTTGATATGATTTTGGGTATGGATTGGCTCGTCCTTCATGAAGTTCAAATTCTATGTCCCGAAAGACTTTATATCTAATATATCTAAAGCATCCTGATGCTAGCGAGCAGTTATTTATTGTATTTAGGGACATGGATCATACTTCGAATGCTCTTATTTCTTCCTTCGAGTCGGAGGATGTCATTGCTAATATTCCTGTTGTTTGTGATTTTTTCGATGTTTTCGGGCCTATTTCTTGTTTTCCACCGAAGAGGGCAATTGAGTTCCATATTGATCTTATCTCTGGTGCTCATCTTGTCAGTCGTCCTCCCACGAGGATGTATGCTAAGGAAAATGAGGAACTCAAGCAACAATTATCTGCGTTGGAAGCCAAGCATTTTATTCGTTCTAGCTCGTCTCCTTGGGGCATCTCCATTGTCTTTGTTAAGAAGCCAGATGGTACTCTTAGGCTTTGCTATGATTATCGCAAGCTTAACGAGCTCACTATCAAAAATAGGTATCCATTACCAAGGATCGGCGACATGTTTGATCAATTAAGTGGCGCTAAGCTCTTCTCCCAACTCGATCTTGCTACCGGTTATCATCAGTTACGAGTTGCGGAAGATAGCATTCCTCTCACCGCATTCCGTACTCGTTATGGTTCTTACGAATGGCTTGTTATACCGTTCTGTTTCATGAACGCTCCAGCGTATTTTGTTGATCTTATGAATCAGATATTCTGGGAAAATCTCGATAAGTTCGTCTTGGTTTTCATTGATGATATCCTTATTTATTCCAAATCTGAAGCCGATCATATTCATCATTTGGAGATTGTTTTAAGCACTCTTCGTCAGCATCAGCTTTATGCCAAATTCTCCAAGTGTCACTTCTGGGAGAATAAGGTGAAGTTTCTTGGTCATATAGTTTCTTCTGATGGTATTTCTGTCAATCCTTCCAAGATCGAATCTATTCAGAATTGGAAGAGGCCTGAGACCGTTACTGAGATCCGTAGTTTGCTTGGATTGGCGGGTTATTATCGCCGGTTTATTAAGGACTTTTCTCGTATTGCTTTAATGCTTACCACTCTTACGAGAAAAGCTGTTCCTTTTATTTGGTCGGATAAGTTTGAAAATTCTTTCTTGAAGTTAAAAGATCTCCTTACTCATGCTCCTATCTTAGTGGTTCCCGAAGGGAATCATGATTATGTTGTTTATACCGATGCCATTTGTTTTGGGCTCGGTGATGTTCTCATCCAAAAGGATAGAGTAGTTTCCTATGCTTCTCGACAACTAAAGCCTAACAAGATTCGTTATGCTACCCATGATTTGGAGTTAGCCGCCATAGTCTTTGCTCTAAAGATTTCGTGACATTATTTATTGGGCGAGCGTTTTATTCTCTTCACTGGTCACGAATCCCTGAAGTATTTATTTACTCAGAAAGAACTTAATATAAGGCAACAACATTGGCTCGAATTTCTTGCTTCATATGATTTCGATATTTAGTATACCCCTGGTAAGGGTAATCGAGTTGCTGATGCGCTTAGTCGCAAGCAGCAGGTTGTTGTTTCCATGTGCTAGCAGAGTGGAATACATTGGAAGCTTTATCTCTTTGTGATATTAGAGACCGTCCTTTAGTTTCTGATTCTCCCATGCTTTTATTTAGCATGGAAGCTCATCCTAGTTTGTTGGATCGTGTTGCCGATGCCCAGAAACAAGATCCACATATTGCTTATCTTATTCGGAGTTGTAAATCGGAATCCCCAACTGAGGATCTTAAGGATTTCGATTTCGATATTCATGGTTTTATTCGGAAGAAGGGTAGATTGATCGTACCTAATGTTTCTAATCTTAGAAATGACATTCTTGAGGACCGTCATCGTTCTAAGTATACTATTCATCCGAGTAGTAGTAAGATGTATGCTGATATGAAACGCTTATACTATTGGGAGGTATGAAGCGAGATGTTGCAAGTTATGTAAGTCGTCGCGTGACTTGTTAACTTGTTAAAGCAGAACACCACCATCCGAGTGGTCTTTTGCAGCCTCTTGAGATTCCATTATGGAAATGGGATCAAATTTCTATGGACTTCATTGATGGTCTACCTCGTTCGAGGTCGGGCCATACTAGTATTTGGGTGATTGTAGACAGATTGACCAAATCAGCCCACTTTATTCCTATCAAGTCCAATCGGACTGCTCCTTTATTGGCTAAACTGTTTATTAAAGAAGTTCTTCGACTTCATGGAGTGCCTAATTCTATTGTCAGTGACAGAGATCCTCTTTTTACTAGTGGTTTCTGGCAGAGCCTTCAGAAAGCCTTGGGCACTAAGCTCAATCTCAGTACAGCTTATCATCCACAGTCTGATGGTCAGACTGAAAGGGTGAATCAAGTTTTGGAAGATCTCCTTCGAGCTTGCATTCTTGATTTTGGTGGTAGTTGGGAAGACCACTTATCTCTTGTTGAGTTCTTTTATAACAACATTTTTCAATCAAGTATCGGTATGGCTCCTTTCGAAGCTCTTTACGGAAGACCGTGTCGATCACCATCTTGTTGGTTGGAATCGGGGGAAAAGTTAGTTCTCGGCCCCGATTATATTCGTAAATCTTCGAAGAAGATTGATATTATTAGATAGAGGATGAAAAAGGCTCAAAATAGGCAGAAATCTTATGTCGATCATCGTAGGAAGCCTTTGGAATTTTCTGTTGGCGATCTCATATTCATTCATGTTTCCCCGATAAAGGGTGTGGTACGTTTTAGTAGCTCCGGGAAATTGGCTCCTCGATATATTGGACCTTTCCCATTATGAACGCATTGGCCCAGTTTCTTATCGTGTATCACTACCTGTCCAGTTTTCAAGAATTCATGACGTATTTCATGTATCCTAGCTTCGTCGATGCCTTCGAGATTCAGATTCTACTATTGATCCCCATATGTTGCAAGACCTTGAGATCTCACCCGACTTATCTATTGTGCAAACTCCTATTCGTGTGCTAGCTTCGGAGGTTAAACATCTTCGGAAACAAAGAAGTCCCGCTGGTGAAAATTCAGTGGTCCGCAAACCCTAAAGATTGCACTTGGAAAACCAAAGAATTCATTGAGCGTTCTTATCCGGGTTTTCTCTCCTCTTCGGGTGGGAGTGAGCATCCTTGATCTATCTTTTCTATTTTAATCTTTTTTGTGATAAATTATTTGTGTTATAGACTGCTTCTGGTATGAAAATTGCAGGGATGTAATTTTTGTAACGGGGGAGTTTGTAACGACCGTGATTTTTGAATTATTTTCGGAGTAAATATTATAAATAGAAATTTAAAAATTAAAATTTAAAAAAAATGTTGTAAGTCAGTAGTCTTAATAGTAGTAGCATGTTGAAATAAAAGGCTTTTACCTTCACGTGAGAAATGGGTGCCAGGAAATTTAGTATGCACACATGTAACAGGCTAGAGCTTAAATGCTTGAAAGTAAAACTAGTGTGAACGCATATTGCAAATACTGTCACCACAAGTTTTAAAAAGAAATATGCAATCACATTTGCACTGCCTTCTCTTTCAGTTCATAAAGCAAGTGTGAACACTTGCTTTACTCTGCCACCATCAAGTGTGTAGCCGAGCACTATCTATCAAATACACGTTTGCATTAAATGCAATTGTACCAAGCAAGCCAGTACACACTCATTTTCTTTGACTAGTGCAAATTAAAGAAAAGTGGTAGCTGAAGCATTTATTCCATTTTCTTGAATAACTTGAGAAAAATGCATTAATGGCCGAGTGAAGTGGCTCTCTTTCAGATCAATTGGTTTTGAAGCAATTAAGCGAGTGCAAAATCACCTTCTATTTAAACTATGTTTTTGTTGGTAACAATGGATAGCACCAAATTGCTTGCATTCCTGAATAACCCAGATCCTTTTCTGTTTCCATATTTTGTTTTTTTGCACGCATGTAATTTTTAAAGCAGGGAGTAGGCATACACAGGTCATATTTGTTTTGCATAGAGGTAATATTGTTTTGTTCACAGCTCATTTACACGTTATCTTTTCACGTGTAAGATGAAATAACTTTGTCAGGTTACACTTTACCACTTCATATTGAAGCCTGTTACTTGCGTGTCCTGATTCATGTAAGTTGATATTTGCTTTGCCTCTGTACTTGATATATTGGTCAGTATGTTGCGTGCATCAATTATTCCTTTGCACGTCCTCCAATTTGTGTGTCACTTAAAGTCTAGGTTGTGTATTTCTAGTTCATGTGATTAAAAGAAATTCGTCTACATGCGAAAATAAAAAAATGAGTAGCACAGGGGCATAATATTTTTCTTTGTATGCTCTTGTATATAGGTTGCCAGGTAGTACTTATTGATATAATAACATATGTGCATGTATCATAGGGGCGTGTGCGTTTCCGTGTAGTGTGAAGCGATGTTTAGGCATCTTGAATCTACTTGAATGCGTGCGTGAGTTTATAGTTTCTTTTTTTTACGTATGTGTTTTTGATTATCACATGTACAAGTTTTTGTCCAAATTAATCTATGCATGCGTGTAACAATAGGAGTTCTTGTTCACATTATAACTTGCTCTGGCTCCTTTTTATTCTATATTTCTCATGTGCATGAAGAAGAAAGGAGTAAAGGTTGCATTGTTTCATATTATCATTAGTTCAACAATATAGTGGTTGCTTTATTTTTGAAGTCTATGCATGCAAACAAATCACGTTTTACAAAGCCACCAGCCTTATTAAACAGTGAATTGCACACTCACGTGTAGTTCACTTGATCTTTTCCTCTATTGCACTTCACTTTGGTGTAGGCATTCATTTAGTGATTATGAGAAATGCCAAATATATGGCCAGTTTACTTTAATTTATGTTCAAAGGTTAGCTATTGCATTTAATAAAATGCGTACTGGTCACTTAAAGTTACATTGAATTAGTGCATATATGTCGTGATAACATCATTTGGGATGTCATTGCCAAGCTATCAAATATTTTAATTAAACTATAGAAATAGTGCAGTCTGACGTAAAATTTGCATTGAGCCGGTATTACGTTTTAAAACGTATTTTTTACTGTTATTTTTATAATGGGATTTTACTCATGTTAATTTTTTGATGCGTGTTGTTTTGATGACATTTTTTACGAATAAAAATTACTGTTTCAGCAACCGTCAATTTTAAAGTGAATTTTCAAGCGGTTATCCCGCAACGCTGATTTAGTATCCGTTTTTGCGGTGTTTTGTGAAGCGTAATTTCCTCGTTGGAATTGTTACAGATATTGATGTTTTAATCACGTGTTTTCAAAAGCATTTTAAAATAAAATTGTTTCCAAATTTTTTACAGTTTACGCTTTCAAAAGAATGTGAATCTGATTTAAACGTTTCAGCAAAATTAAGGACTATGAACCCTTACTTTTACCGATTCGGTTAATTCTGGACTTGTCCATTTGAGAACGTAAAATGTTGTTTATATAAAATACACAATTTTGCACTTTCAAGGGTACGATGAAGAGATTTAAACGATTTAGCAAAAGTGCGGAGCATGGAACCACACTTTTACTAATTTGGTTAATTCCGGACTTCTTAATTGAAATATTTGCTGTTTGATGATTCTGATGATTTTGTTGGGCTTTCGAGTCACTCTACTGGACCTTCGATTCATCGGATGGATCTTCGGGTCAATTACCAGTACTAGACCTTCGGGTCACTCTACGGATCTTCGGGTCATCTGATGGGCGCCAAAAATTATAGTACTTGGTAGGCTTTGGTCATTTGAGATGCACGTGCGGCGTAGCTAAAACTTGCCATCTGCTGGGATCGATCCACTTCTTTTGTTGATTTTACTTGTTATCTATTTTTATTTCTAGATTTTGTGTGAATTGCTGCTTTGAATTCAATTGTGAATTTGAAATTTGATTTTGATGGAGTTTAAATTGAGATTTATTCATTTAAACTATGCTAATTATTTATGTCGTATAGTCTCATTCGAGACTATAATTATTTGCTTAAGTACTGTTTATCATACACTTATTTCTGAGTTTAAATTAGACTGGTCTGTTTATTATTTTCTTTTAAATTATACTCGGGTCAGACCGAGTTATTTCAGGGTAATCGCTATCTCTGATTCTGTTGCAGCTTCGGCTTTTGGGATTTCACTCCATCTTTTGTCTAGTCTTCACGGTGTACTTTTGGTGTATTGTCTATCGCCTCATGTATATTGATGACATGTATATGCGTATTTGGTTCATGTGAACTATCGATTGTTGTAGCATGTATTCCATACTTGCCTTCCGCTATATATCTGATATTTCTGTTCTGACGTGACTTTACATATCTATATTGTTGTTATTATGAGTTGTTCTAGATTTTTCTTTAGCCACTGTAGTTTCGTTTTAGATTTGGATTGAATTTATATCTTTGGGAGTAATTCTCACAACTCCTATCGATGTAATCAATACTCGTCTAAGGCATAATTTACGGATGGTAGCTTCTAACAAGCCTTATTCTTCGCGATAGCAGGCGTTATTCCTTATAATAACCTTTGTTATTGTGAGCATAGAGGTGGGGCGTCACATCTGCTCTATAAACAAACTTTTGGAATTTAAATTTCAAAATATTCATTTACTCAATTGATTTTTTTAACCCCAAACGTATAAAATTTGACATTCAAACACACCAATTTACATAACGGGGACCGCTGCTACATAAAATAAAATATGAACCATGATTTAAAAATTCAAATTTAAAAACAACATTTTTCTCGACACGTAGGTTAGTAATAAGATCACTTCCGTACAATAGCTTATATGAAATAAATTTGTAGTAAAATAGTTTATATGAAATAAATTTATAAAGTAACATATATAAATAGTTTTAATATAATTTTAAAAATAATTATTATAGTAAAATAGCTTCCTCAAATTTCACAAATCGATTCAAATCGATTCAAATTCCAAAATTTAAATTTAATCAAATCTTAAATCATCCATTTAATTTATTTCAGTTTCTCAATAAACCATTTAACATTATATTGATTTCAAATATAGATTTTTAACCACAAAATAAACCATTTCAATTTCAATATATTCAAAGCTTTAAATATTCAAACATTTCAAAAGAAGATTTGATAATTCCATATATATAAAATTCACTTTACTATTATTTATTTTGAAATATTTACTTACTAAATTCATTATCATTTAAATAAAACCTCAAATTTCAAATGACTAAATATTTCCTTCAATTCATCTAAACTTAAAATATTCGTTAAATCACCTTAAACCAAATCAAGTTATAAAAATCATATCCTTTCAAATCTCAAACTCCGTAAGTTCCAAATCGATTTCAAATTAAATATATTTCTTAATAAAAAACAATTTCAAACCGATTTCAAATCTATCTTCTCAAACTTAATTTATTAAATCATTATGAACTTTATATTAAAAATATAATTTAAATAAATACTTGACCATATTATATTTTAATAAAATATAACTTTATTATTAAGCTTATTTTATATTAAAATAAGTTTATACATTGCTTAAAATCAAGAATTTAACTATATATAAAATAACATTTATAAAATATCTAAAATCAATATTTTATAAAACCATATATTTCTTTCCAAAACCGTATAAATCATTTTCAAAATATATATATATATATATAGACCAACGGTGTCTATATATAATTATCTATCGTATGGTCAAGTGATACAAATATTTATTATTTCAATCCACAATTTAATTATATACGGGTATTTATATCATTTATACCCGTAATCCAAAATTATATGTCAATGAAAATCGCTTAGGTTTATCATTTCAACCCATAACGATTTTCTCCTATTCTACAGATCGTTCGGGTATGGGTCATTTCAACCCATAGTGAATTCTATACTAACAGGTAACTTGCAGAGTGATAACAGATATGATAATAATATAACAGGCATATATCATCAATATAAATAACAGATAAAAGTGTCAGATGTCACAAGTGAACAGGTAGCATATAATGACATGTATATAACAATGTAAATAACTAACAGCAGCATATTTCAATTGTCGTTTTAATCGAAATTGAATTTAATAAATATAAGAACATTAATCATGAGTGATTGCTCACCTTCCGATGTTAGAGAAATAGACAGTGAAGTAATTTACGTATCCAAGCACGAATTCCAAAGCAAAGATAGATTGTCACTAATTTAACGAACAAAGCTGATAAATACGAATTGATGGGAATGAATCAGAAACAACTAGATATATACAATATATATATATATATATATTTAATTTAAATCACGTCTTAAAATAGAGTAATATATATATATAATTAGAAATTATTATCCTTAAGACTATTATAACTTAAAGTCAACATAATTTATATTTTTTGAAACAATACTTAAACAATATTCATAAAGCAATATTTATATAAGATTAAACACATACAAATACTTCGTTACTTTATAAGTCAAGATTACCATAATATATGAATATAATACATGTCAACCGCATCCAAATCTTTGAAAACAAAGCACCAAAAATAAAATATGTAATAAGGCACATATATAAGTCGACATATTTCTTTTACAGTATACGTGCAAAAATCATTACATTTTATTATTTAAAACTGTTTCAAAAATACAGCATAGCTTAAGTAAATATTTAAATTCATTTTGACAATATACATATGTACAATGTCCCAACCTATAACAGTGATTACCACATATTTAAATATAGAAACAGTTATAAACAAATTCAAACAAATATATATATAAATTTAAAATTATATAATTTCAAAAATCGATATACCCAAATCACTTATACATTCAAAACTATCACTTGTATATGTGAAGTTATATATATATATATATATATATATATATATATATATTTATAAACACATTATATACCATATCTATATAAAATCTATACAGTCAGATAAAATATAGCATTAATATAAACTTATCCATACACTTCCCAGAATATTATTTATGTAAATTTAGATAAACTAACGGTATGCTATATTTTGAACAAAACATAAACCAATATATATAACGAAACTGTTGTAACTAGACACAAATAAAACTATAAGGAAAAAAATACTGTTATGAGCAATATCCATATAACATTATCAATAAACCTACATACGTATAACGCATGTGAAAATATTATACAATACTAATATATATATGAAACAGCATATACGTATATCAAATTATATATATGATAGAGAGGGAAAGACTTATGGCGGTCAAGGAAAAATGGGTGCTTGCGGCATCAAGCTGCTGCACTCAGCCAGGAATGTCAGGTCGACTATGGTAGAGGCTGATGCGATGATGAGTAGAAGCGGAGGAGATAGGCGCTCGGCGGTGGGAAAGAACATGGAGCAGAGGTTGATGTCTGGTTGTGGGAGGATACGCAAAACGTTGGGTGGTTGATGGGAAAAATGGGGATCAAGAACTAGTGGTTGCATGCGGCGGAGATAATGCGGAGGTCGATAGTGCGATGTGGATCGCGAGTTCAAGTGGTAGCAAGCTTTTTCTCGGACCAACAAAGAATTCGTTTTTTTCTAATTTATGTGCGACCCAGAAAAGAAATTCAAAGGGAAGAATAGATAGGTACAGGGAAAATGAAAAGGTATGGACACAGTATCACGTTTCAAACCAAAGTCAGGCACGCAAGCTTCATCATGCTTTTCATTTTATATTTTTATTAATAAATAAGCATAACAAAGAATGGACGTAAATATCAAAATGAAAGTGGGGCAACCAAACGTCATACGTACGTGAATACCAAGAAATAATAAAAGCTGTGGCTATTGGTTTTTTTTTTGAGCGGTAGAAAAAATAAAGGATCACAAGAAAATAAAATGACAGACTGTTACGGTTAACTGTTTCGCCGTTTTCATTGTGTAACGAGCTTCAAAACACATAATTAGATATACCAGGAGATCAACATGACGAGATGATTAAAACGGTATATGGATATTAGTGTTACGATTGAATTATAAAATTCGAATTTTCTACTAGTGGAAAATGCAGCTAAAACGCAGAAAAATAAGACCAACGGAGCTAAAGAAATCCGAATTTGGAAAAACGAAAAATGTCGTCTCAGTCAGAAGATGATTTAGAAGTTTTCCTTGTAAAAATTCAGGTTTGAAAAATATTTTATTATCATCAAATATTAACTGATATAAATTGAAATAGAATTACACAATAAAATAAACTTTCATATTTTCAGATGAAAATTTACAGTTTGCTATGTTCAGTTAGACGTATTCCAAATAAAATATTTGAAAATTTTACTTTTTAAACTTCTTGAAAACTCAATTTATCACATTATTAAAACAGTTAAAATTTATGGATCGTTACACAAACGTATAAAATTTGACATTCATTAAAGATTTAATTACCACAACGTAACTAAATTTGAACACACCAATTTACATAACGGGGACCACTGCTACATAAAATAAAATATGAACCATGATTTACAAATTCAAATTTAAAAATAACATTTTTCTCGAAATGTAATTATGATTTCAAATATCTAATTTATTTTAAATTTCAAGATTAGTAATAAGATCACTTCCGTACAACCTATGTCAGCTATTTGACTACCATAAAATGTTGTTTTAAAAAGTCAATTTCTCTTTTTACAACGTTATATTTATAATGGAAACATTCACTTTATTTTCCTCAAAAAATCTTTTATTTTCCTCAAAATGCTTATTTGATACTTGCAATTCATAAATGTAAACATTCTTATATTCTAAAAGGATCAACTTATACAATATTAAATCCACTCTTATATTCCCAAATAATGTACATTGCAAATGAAAATATTCTTACATTAAATTTATTAATTGCACTTTCTTTCTTTTTCTTTTTCAATTTAAAGATTTCAATAAATTTATTTTTGATATTTTAATCTTCCACTTCAAAACAGACCCTAATTGATGAAATCAATTAAATAAATACGTGAACATTATAATCCTTATTTATAGTCATGCAAACAGTTTATAAAATTACAGTATCCAACAAGTATTAAATTACATGCTAAATAAATGTTTTTCACCATCAATCAATATTCATTTAACTCATCATTAAAATTAACATTTATTATTCCAATTCTTGTTATTAAATTATATTCTAAGACGCATCAGAACTGTGACGACCTGCCTTTCTAACCCCAGAAAGACGTATCATCATTAAGAA
Source organism: Allium cepa (assembly GCA_030765085.1). Taxonomy (NCBI): domain Eukaryota; kingdom Viridiplantae; phylum Streptophyta; class Magnoliopsida; order Asparagales; family Amaryllidaceae; genus Allium; species Allium cepa. Next base: position 598,532,056 of record CM060945.1, on the reverse strand, counting down.
AAGAAAGGTGTAGAAATAGAAAAGAATAGAAAGAAAGAATAACAGTATCAGAATCCCACAGCGAAATGATGAAACAAAATATAATACATCACATATTATTACATAGTTTTACATATATCAGAGTTATACATTATCATATAACAGGACAGTCATATACATATATGTCAATACATGCATCCAAAATACATCATATACTAACTACACAGCGGAACTATGTAGATAGATACAAACGTCCGGTCTTCTTCTCCAAGCTCTTCCAGAAACTCAATACTCCAAATACCTATCACTTGGCTACTCATAAAAATTTGAGTACCCAAGAGTTTATGAAAAACAAAATATAAACTCCGGGTCAGACATGGTTTTGGTGTGAGTAAACGGGTTATAGTTGTTTAACTTTGAAAACCATTTGAAAATAAAGATATCATGTAAGACTCTCCATACATAAACACGAGTAAGTTTTTACGTTACGCTAACCAAAACATTTTATAGGAAATCCAATGATATTATAATAGTGTCTAGGGTTTTCAAGTAAATAGAAAATAGCCGAAATTGTTACAACTATTAAAGTCTAGCTACTAGCCACAAAAGTGGGTAATACAAATCAAAACCGTAGGGTCTCGTAGGGAAAATGGGTTTCCAACAATGGCAGGGCTACTGGGGTACCGCCCGTCATAGTACGGGGCCTAGATCACCGTACCTAGGATCACTCCCGACCCCTATAGCACAAGGCCGGAACCATTCCTTACTGAACAGTCCCAAACAAGATAACCCCACAGTTGTGGCCAACAACTGCCCACACGGCCGAAATAAAAAGGGACATCTAGACAGGGGTATACCTCGTCCTTCTTGGGCATGACCCACCTAACCTTGCTGCATCTCCTCTGTTTTAGCCATTCCCGGTTGATGAGGCTTGAGGCTGCGATTACCTTTATAGAACATATCTCTTAGAATACTCATCGTCCGCCTGACGATGTACTGAAAGCATTCAATCCATACAAGTTCGTTCCGGGTTCGAACGAAACCGAAGGCATTATCTCGTTACACTCATTTTGGAATCCCCCTCAGAGTTAACGACGATTACCCATGCATTCTGAAACACCATCTCGATCTCCATTTGAGATGTCATGACCTATCGATTAATTTGGATCGATGTGTTTTTCAGAATATCGAATTGATACCCGATCTCGGTCTCATCGAAATCCAAACGCCATTTTAAGGGCCAAGTTGTTTAACAAGTTTAAACAATTTAAATTCAACACTTTGAATTCACATAACAGTTATCACAGATAGATCATACACAGTCTTCACAGATATATCCAGAATATATCACTGAGTATCACAGAATATCACCAAATAAATATCAGAACCAATCAAATAAGAATCATATATTAATATCAATATAGTTCGATTTACTTAACTTCATTACTTAAGGATAAACCATTATTATTCTGATTGATTTATCACTAATTAATCAACCTATTACCTTTATTAATTACTTCTTAATTACTTAATTAATTAATTCTTAATTCTTAATTAATAACCTTAATTATTAATTAACAAAGTTAATTACCTATTTAATTATCACTAATTATTTAATTAACCATTAATTACTAATTAATTTATCATTTAATCCTTAGTTAATCACTTAATTAGTTAAATATTATTCATTTATTAATTAACTTTAAGTAGTTAATTAAAATTCTTAAGTTTAAATTGATTTGAACACAAAGTTATAAATATCAATCTTTAGTTTCAGATTTATTAAATCTTAAATTACTTATTTAATTACAAGTATAAATTAGTTACATTCTTAATTAACTTTCGATATAAATAATTTATTAATCTAATCTCTCTTGATGATTTTAAATCATATCTTAGATTTAAATTTGTCAACATGATTTACTTAATTAATACTAAACTTAGTATAACAAAATACTTAAAAGTATTTAGGAAAATTTCCAAGAAAAGGAAACCCGAGGCAAACACTAAGGTTACCCCAGTAAAACTCGCATCTCCCTCCTGTATTCCCGCGTTGCTCTCTTCTAACCTACCTCCTTCTTCTTCTACTACCCATTCTTCTTCCCTTTTTTTTATTTTAAGCCAAGTTAAAAATTTAAACTGCAGTAACATGCGAACATATTTACGCGCGCACCAGGGTAAACACCTGTGCAAACTCGCCATCCTTTCGAGTAATAACTCGAGCCGATGCAAACACGAAAACTGCTGACATTCGATTGCCACCGTGCACGTGCACGGTGGTTCGCCGACCCTCCGGCAACCCGCCCTGCCTCCTCCAAACCACAAATCAACCTCACATTCGAAATCAAATCCCAATTCAACATGAAAAGTTCAAAATCGATATACGCCCATTTGTTCGACCTAGTAGCTCAATCACCAATAGAAAATCACCACGTCCTACCAACAACGACCACTGGTGGCAACGTCGCTTCATGCACGCCACACCCAAACTCTCCTCGACCATCTCCTAGAATCGCGAACCACTCGTTCAGGCGACGGTGACGAAAACAAAAATTTACAGAGCACAGAAAATGTTGAACCCAAAACCCTATATTTAATTCGACCTAAAAATTCTCGCATTAAATAATTTTTTTTAGCAATTTTCTTGAATTTGTGCATTATCAATCTAGCTATACAACAAATTTCAACAGCTAATATTTATTAATCCCATAGAAATTGATAAAAATGCTATTTGAGTTCATATAGAAACCGTACCATGTATAATCACCTAAAAATCATCGTTTTTGTTTTGAAAACCTTAGCTTTGTATGTTTAATCAAGATATGAAATCAAATCCACAATTTAAAGCATTCGAATTTGAACTTATGATTTCTTTTTACTATAAACATGGATATCCAGTATCTATATCACGTTGTAAACCTTCCAAACAAAATCCATGCCCTGACTTAAGTTCAAACAAACTCATTTAATTCAAATTCCTAAGTTTAAATTATTTATACGAAGAAGTATTTTAAATTTATTTGCTTTTTTTGCTCGGTAGCTTGAAATATTTAAAAAAACATGACAAGATATAGCTTCCTGTAATAGCAATCATCATAGAATTTCATATTTACAAAAGATAGCTAACACAAGATTTTCCACGAATAAATCACCAAGGTTTAAACTTCAAGATAATACGTTTACTCACCTTAAAGTACTGTTGAAACAGAAAGCAAGTGTTGTGTTGAAAGGCTGCAGATTTGAATTCCTGAAGATCCCTTTGCCTTGTTGAACTTGTTTCAAAATACAAGATGATGTTTGTTTATTTTTCTTTCTTATCTCAGTTTTGCTTCTTAAGTTTGTTAAGTTATGGAACGAATTGAAAATAAAATGATGTACATATATATATAAATAGCTTTGAACAGAAAGGTTATAACTGGGATAGCCTTATCCTTTTTTGATTAGAGATTTTTGTGTTTGATAAGCTACAATTTGAAATGATATTTGCATTTCGGCTGAAAGATTTCTTTTGTAATCTGAAATGACAAATTTTTGTGCTAATTAAATGCATGTCTTCATATTAGTTTACATCTAATTAATATTGGCGGATACTTATTTTTGGTACAAAGATATTTTTGAATATGTTAATAAATTTGTCTTCTTTGTATTGTACATATGTATGTTACAGTAACACCCTATTCTAACTTATCTTATATGCTTGAGTAAAGTTATTATAGTTATTATTTTGACTATATACCATGTGTATTTATATTAGAATGATCTCAAGTTTCTATCTAAGTTTAACCATATAAGTTGTTGCTAACTTAACTTCTGCATTTTATTTTCTGTTTGTAATTAAATTTTCACCTTTGATTTATAACATATGTTTGTATTTGTATATTTTATATTTATATTTATATCTTATATTTATATTCAATATTGATACGATTGTTTAAATTTAAGCATTTTTATTAAAGACTTGATTTATATTCATATATTAGATCAAATATTATCAATATAGAAGCTTTGATTTTATTGAATAAGACAGATAGTGTTATAAACATTTTTGAAAGATTTTATTTTGAATTTTCAAATCAAAATTTCCTTTACAATGCATATATAACCAATAAATATCCAAAGATCTTATCAGTTTATAATTTGAAAAGCTCGTATTTTATTTAAATTGGATTGAATTCTTATTAAAATATATTGCCAAAATCCCGGGTCGTTACATTCCTCCCCCCTTAAAAGAATTTCGTCCCTGAAATTTAAAACACAGTTAATTCAAAAGCTTTTATATTAACAAACCAAACATACATATCATCCATACAATAACAAACAATCAAACAGTCTATCCTAACAAACAATACTAGTTATCTAGACACAAATCCGGATAAGCTTTCCTAAAACTATCCAGAGTTTCCCAGGTACAATCTCTGTGATCCTCGCTCCACTTTACTTTGATGAGTTTCACTACTTTGCTCTTGAGTTGCTTCTCGTCTTGATCCACAATCCGAACTGGATTTCTTACCATAGTTAAGTTTGGTTCTACTTCCAAATCTTCCTGGACTAGGTTCTACAACCAGTGATGGGTCATAAACAAATTTCCTCAGATGGGATACACGAAATACATTGTGAATTCCAGACATCCATTCTAGCAATTCAATTCTGTAGGCTACAGCTCCAATTCTTTCCAGCACTCGAATGGTCCTATGAATCTTGGAGCAAGATTTCCCGTCTTTCCGAATCTTATAGCACCTTTAATCGGGGAAACTTTGACAAAGACTAAATCTCTGATCTCGAATTCCAATGGTCTTCGCCTTTTATCTGCATATTTCTTCTGGCGATCCTGAGCAGCTTTCATCCTTTTCTTGATAAGCTCAACTTTCGCAGAAGCTTCTCGAATTAGATCGGGTCCGAGCACAAGACGATCTTTCAATTCTATCCAACAGGATGGGGATCTACACGGTCTTCCATATAAAGCTTCATACGGATCCATCTTAATACTTGCCTGATAACTGTTATTATAAGAGAATTCCACTAAATGAAGATGGTCTACCCACGATCCTCCAAAATCCAAAACACAAGCTCGCAGCACATCCCCTAGAATATGATTCAGTCTCTCCGTCTATCCGTCTGTCTGAGGATGATAGGCTGTACTCGATCTCAAATTTGTTCCTATAGCTGATTGCAGAGTCTTCCAGAATTTGCTGGTGAAAATAGGATCACGGTCACTTACTATACTGACTAGTACACCATGCAATCTTACTCTCTCCTTGAAGAAAATCCCTGCCAGAGAAGTTACAATACGAGTTGCCTAACCGGCATAAAATAGGCGCTTTTAGTTAAACGATCCACAATAACCCATATACCATCGTTTCCTTTCCTGGTCCTAGGAAAACCGTCGATAAAATCCATCGAGATCATCTCCTATTTCCAATCTGGAATTTTTAAAGATTGCAATAATCCGGCTAAATTCTGTTGATCTCCTTTAACTTGTTGGCAGATGGCACAACTATTCATGAATCTAGCTACATCTTTCTTCATATCCGGCCACCAGAAAACTCTCCTCATATCCTTATACATCTTTGAGATTCTCGGGTGAATATTCAATCTGAAACGATGACTCTCTGATGACACCTCCTGTCTCAGATCCCTATCATTCGGAACACAAATCCTCCCGTTAATCCTTAATGTACCTTGGCCATCAATTTCAAAACTGGGACACTGACCCTTCCTAACTCTTATGATGATTCTTCTCAATATTTTATCAGATGCTTGCTTGCTTGAAATCCTTTCAATAAGAGATGGAACAACTTCTAAAAGAGACAGGAATGCATTCCTACTAAGAGCATTAGCTACAACATTTGCCTTTCCCGGGGTATACAAAATATCCAAATCATAAGATGCTAGAAATTCGACCTACCGCTGCTGCCTCAGATTAAGATCTTTTTGAGAGAAAAGATATTTCAACGGTTTGTGATCCATGAATAATTAGAATTTCTCTCCCAAAAGATTATGTCTCCAGATCTTCAAAGCAAAAATGATGGCTAAAAATTCAAGATCGTGCGTAGCAAAGTTCATCTCATGTGGCTTCAATTGCTGACTCGCATACGCAATTACTCTTCCATTCTGCATCAGCACTGCTCCTAGACCAACTATACAAGCATCAGTATAAACTTCGAATTTGCTCTTCCCATCGGGAATAGCAAGCACTGGTGCACTAGTTAGACTCGTCTTCAACTCCTGAAAATCTTCTTCACACTTGGGTGTCCACTTAAATTTAGCTCCTTTCCTAGTCAGCTTAGTGAGATGTGAAGAATCCTAGAATAATCCTTGATAAATATCCTGTAGTAGCCAGCCAATCACAGAAAACTGCGAACTTCAGTCGGTGTCTCCGGCTGCTTCCATTCTAGAATAGTTTCCACCTTCGCTGGATCAACCGAGATACCTTCTCCAGAAACAATATGCCCTAAAAATTTGACTTCCGATTTCTAAAAACGGCACTTCGAAAACTTCGCCTTCAACACATGCTTCCTCCGAGTCTCTAACATAATTCTCAAATGCTGCCTGTTCTCTTCTTCAGATTTAGAGTAGATCAGGATATCATCAAAGAATACAAGAACGAACTTATTCAATATATCCCGAAAGACTCGGTTCACCAGGTCAACAAAGTAGGCAGGAGCGTTGGTTAACCCGAAAGGCATAACCAACCACTCATAGAAACAATTTGGTCCCCTAAATGCAGTCAAGAGAATACAATCCTCGACTACCCTCAACTGATGGAAACCTGAAGCTAAATCCAGTTGAGAAAAGATAGAAGCTCCATGCAACTGGTCAAAGAGATCATCGATACGAGGAACAAGATGTTTATTACGGATAGTCACTTTGTTCAATTCTCTATAATCCACACAGAACCTTAGTGATCCATCCGATTTGGTGACAAACACTGCAGTAGAGCCCCAACAAGAAAAACTAGGCCTAATCAACCCCTTCTCCAAAAGATCCTGAGTCTGCTTAATTAACTCCTCTCTCTCCCTGGGAGGCATTCTCCTACTGGGCTGAATCACCGGCACTGCTCTTGGAATCAACTCAATATGAAACTTTATCTCTTGATGTGGTGGCAGCCACTTAACTTCCTCAAATACATCACAAAATTCTTGGACCACATCGATATCTTCCACCTTCTCTTGAGAAGTCTCAATTCCATGTAAAAGACTACTCAAGTGAATTCCTGAATCATCACATGTCACCCTGGCAAACCTACCCAAATCAGTTTCCAGAGAAACTATTCTCTCATCACAATTCAAGACTGCTCTATACTTATCAAGCCAATCCATCCCCAAAATAAGGTCAAATCCCTTAAAATTCAACACATACGGGTCGCAGGAAAAACTATGTGATAGATATGTAATCTTCAAGTCCTTACAGATCGTATCTAATTTGATCACCCTTCCTATAGGATTAGATAGCAAGATGGAACATTCTATAGTACTAGGGGCAAGAAAGAACTTTTCTACATATTCCAGAGAAATAAAACTCAAAGATGCACCCATATCAAACAAAACTTTAATATACTTGCCATCTAAAAGTAATTAACCTTCCAGTACTCCATTGCCTTTAGATGAGGTAGATGGTGCACCTTCCAAAGCAAATACTTTATTCTGTTGAGCTTTATGAACTAACGGACAATCCTTGATCATATGGCCTGGTTGGTGACAATTGAAGCATGGCGATCTCTGGACCAAAGCTGAACCAGGTCCACTTTAATGCAGTTGCTGTTGCTTAAATCCTTTCCTAGGACACTTATTTGCCAAATGACCTTCTTGTTGATAAATATAGCATTTGCGAGATTCATTGTTACTTCCAGGCTTCTTCTTGTTCGGTCGTCTCCAATTGCGATTAAACTTCCTCTTATTCGGATGAGCGAAATTCCCTCCTGAAGCTGCTACTGGTGCCACTGATTTCTTACTCATGAAATTCTCATATCTCAAAGCCATATCAATCAAATCAACAAAGGATCCTTTCAAAAACACGGTCATCTTTTCATTAAATTCTGGCCTCAACCCTTGCACAAACATTTCGTTCTTTTTGAGGGGAGTATCAATGAGCTCTAGACCATAGCAAGAAAGTTCATTGAATTTGGTCTTATACTTCGCTATGGACATGTTACCTTGCTTCAAATTCAGAAAATCTTGGTATAGACGAGTTTCCCCTGTTGTTGGCATAAACTTCTCCTCAAATAACTCCTTAAATCTTTTCCAAGAAATTTCTTCCTCAGAAACATTTTCTACTGTTTCATCCCACCAGGCTGCTACGCCTCCCTGCAATTGCCACGATGCCATTTCCTTTTCCGTTCATCAGACAACTTCATACTCTTAAAGACGCGCTCACAAGAGCGTAGCCAAGCTTGAACTTCAATTATCGATTCTGACCCTTTGAATGGTTGGCCTCCAAGGTTGATGAAGTCTTTGCATAAAGCAGCAAAACTAACCTAAGGCGGTACTGGATTTACAGCCTCACTAGCATTTTGACTTCGTCCATTATCAGTCGAGGTATTGCCCCTACCTCTACCTCTCCTTCCAGAACTCATGTTGGCCACCTGGACAGGTAATTCAACAAATTTAGATAGACATATATAATTATATGAAAATACAAATACGCACTCTCAAGATAGATATTACTCAAGAGCCTAGGTACTCGCTCAACCTAGCGCTCTGATACCAACTGTGACGACCCGCCTTTCTAACCCCAGAAAGACGTTTCATCATTAAGAAAAGAATGGGGTAGAAATAGAAAATAATAGAAAGAAAGAATAACAACATCAGAATCTCACAGAGGAATGGAACAAAATATAATACATCACATAACTATTACATAGTTTTACATATATCAGAGTTATACAATACCATACAACAGGACAGTCATATACATATCTGGCAATACATGCATCCAAAATACATCATATACTAACTACACAGCGGAACTATATAGATAGATACATACGTCTGGTCTTCTTCTCCAAGCTCTTCCAGAAACTCAACACTCCAAATACCTATCACTTGGCTACTCATAAAAAATTGAGTACCCAAGAGTTTATGAAAAACAAAATATAAACACCGGGTCAGACATGGGTCATGTGTGAGTAAAGGGGTTAAAGTTTTTTAACTTTGAAAACCATTTGAAAATAAAGGTATCTCGTAAGACTCCCCACACATAAACACGGGTAAGTTTTTAACTTATGCTAACCAAAACATTTTATAAGAAATCCAGTGATACTATAATAGTTTCTAGGGTTTCAAGTAAATAGAAAACAGCCGAAATCGTTACATCTATTAAATTCCAGCTACTAGCCACAAAAGTGGGTAATACAAATCAAAATCGTAGGGTCTCATAGGGAAAATGGGTTTCCAACAATGGCAGGGCTACTGGGGCACCGCCCGTCATAGTACGGGGTCTAGATCACCGACCGAGGATCACTCCCGACCCTCTACAATACAAGGAAGGAACCATTCCTTACTGAACAGTCCCGAACAAGATAACCCCTCAGTTGTGGCCAACAACTTTCCACACAACCGAAATAAAAAGGGACATCTAGACAGGGGTATACCTCGTCCTGCTTAGGCATGACCCACCTAACCTTGCTTCATCTCCCCTGTTTTAGCCATTCTCGGTTGATGAGGCTTGAGGCTGCGATTACCTTTATAGAAAATATCTCTTAGAATGCTCATCGTCCGTCTGACGATGTGTTGAAAGCATTTAATCCATACAAGTTCGTTCCGGGTTCGAACGAAACCGAAGGCATTATGTCGTTACACTCATTTTGGATCACCCTCAGTGTTAACGATGATAACTCTTGCATTCTGAAACACCATCTCGGTCTCCATTTGAGATGTCACGACCTATCGTTTAATAGATGTGGTTTCTGGAATATCGTATTGATACCCGATCCCGGTCTCATCGAAATCCAAACGCCATTTTAAGGGCCAAGTTGTTTAACTAGTTTAAACAATTTAAATTCAACACTTTGATTTCACATAACAGTTATCACAGATAGATCATACATAGTCATCACAGATATATCAAGAATATATCACTGAGTATCGTAGAATATCACCAAATAAATATCAGAACCAATCAAATAAGAATCATCTATTCATATCAATATAGTTTGATTTACTTAACTTCATTACTTAAGGATATACCATTATTATTCTGTTTGATTTATCACTAGTTAATCAACTTATTACCTTTATTAATTACTTCTTAATTACTTAATTACTTAATTAATTAATTCTTAATTATTAATTAATGACCTTAATTATTAATTAATAAAATTTAATTACCTATTTAATTATCATTAATTATTTAATTAATCATTAACGACCCTGGAATTTTTGAGCAATTGAAGTGGGATATCTAATTGATTTTAAATATTTAAAAGTTAAATTTAACTCAAATTCAAATATCACTATTTATTTGATGATTAAACTATTGAACTAAATAATTTGAAGTTGGGTAAAATGTTGAATCTAGAATTTTAAGCCTATTAAAAATAATTTAAAGGCTTGCAAAATTTATATTGATAACACTGAAGAAAATAAAAGTGTTAAAATTGAATTCGGAAGTATTTTGTTAAATTTTGAAATTATATCATTTAAATCGATATTTAAAAATAGCCTTCCGAGGCACAGTCTCAGAATTTGATGAAACCAGTTCCATTGGATCCGTAATATTGAATTATTATCGGATTTCAAATTTCGTAGCTTTTGGAGTTGTTGTGTGAGCGTACGATATATAAACGCATTGAAATTTATATCGAAAATTCAATATAATAACTGGTCCAAAAGCAATCTTCTCCATACGATCAAATTAGGACTCGAAACTTTCTTCTTTGTGTCCAAAATAAAGATTTAACATTTTAAACGCCTAGCGGCACGCCTCGATCGGTGATCAGGATTCTTGGCTTCGTTTTCTCAACAATTTAAATTTGAATTTAAATTTGAAGATGGGTAATGAAATTTGCATTGAATATTGTAGCTAGCATCACCTATAGGGATTTAAAAAAAAAGAAGAAGAAAAATCATGTTATCTTCTTTAATAAGCTTCTACGACTAATAAATAAAATAAAAAGGAGATATTTCTTCGTTCAGGAATTAAAAACCCTATTTCCCCTTTCTCCTGCTTATCGAATTCGCTGGCCAAAAAATATATATTTAAAAATGGCCAAAGCCTTCTCTTTTTCAAAATCAAATAGAATCAAATCGATTGACTAAAAAAAAATTAAAGGGAAGAGGAGGGGCGACGACGAAGAAATCTGGGGTTCGTAGGACGGGGAGCGCATGTTCGTGTTCGTGCATGCAAAGGGGGAAGTTGAGATGGGTTCATTTGCGATGGAGGGCATCATCGACGAAGTCGACAGGTGCAGTAGCATCAGGTTTTGGCTTTAGAGTGGGAAGACGCGATTGGTAACTCACGAGATGGTGAAGGTAGGTGATAGCGGCGAGCACGACATGGAGGTGGTCATGGAAGGTCGAAGTCAGTAAGGGGTCGCGATGGTTTTCGATGTCGTGGAGTCTCGGGGAGGCCGGCATTCGATTGGGATGTGATGTCAGATGTCGGCAAGCGTAAGGGTGCGGCGCGGTTCCTGGTATTGCAATAAGGTATATCGATTTTTTTATAATTAAATACTTATACTTATAGAGAAATGAATTTTAAAATTAGGTTTTTATATTTTTACAAATATACATATATTAAATAAAAAAAGAAAGAAGGTTTTACAATAAAGAAAAACAACAGTTTTGCTTTTTGCAGGAGAAAAATATATGTAAACATATCTATAAAAAATATACATACATATTTTCATACCCTAGTTTATTTTAAAATGATGAATTATGGTATTTAACTCATTTAATTACTTTACTCACTAAAAATATTTTATTAAAAGAAAACAAAAAAATTAAATTATTGGTTTAAACTTAAATCTGTAGTTAAATTAAATAAATAAATAGTGATTGATTGTTTGATTAATTCAAATGTTAATAAATCATATAAATTGTTATTTAAGGTCAATAATCGAGAAACCAATGCAATATTGAAGTGGATTGCAAACATGAGTCAAAGGTGAGTTAATCTCAACCAGCTGAATTTTTAATTTAAATTTAAATAGATAAATTTATGTAATTGGTTGATTGATTGATTTGATTGGATGTGCAATATTATATATAGTGGTATATAATATATCTTGGAATGATTGATTTCCCGCATTATACAGCGGATGAGACCCAATGCGCCGCATAATATCAGATTGATTTTTATATTTAGAACCCATATACCGCGATATTCCACCTCGAAGTGGAATTGTTATTTATCTTGTGCTAACGTCTGTCGATGTAGGAAAATAGGTTGGAGGGATCCAAGTTGATTCCTCAACATTTATTTAAATTATGTAATATTCTCTGTCGTGATTATTTTATATTCTATGATGAATTATATTAGAATATTGAATGCCGTGGTTTACTTGAATATATTCCGGTACACTGAGTTATCAAAATATATGGAATTGGATTTTTGAAAATAAAATGAAGAGAATTTGTAAGTGGAATAATTATAGAGAATTTAAATAAATTAAAGATGAACTGAATAAGAATATTAGTGGTTTTAAAATTCTAATAAATAATTCCGTGATGAAAGGGAATTTTGAATAAACAGGAAGTTAATGAATTTTAAACTCCAATGTTACTATTTAAAAGAACAAAACATTTATTTTAAATTTAAGATTTAAATTTTGAAAGAATAAAGAAGAAATTGGGAAAAATCTAAAAATTTGTGTATTTCGGTTCAAAGATTTAAAATCAAACGGAAAATAATACTAATAATAATAAAAAAAGTAATTAATGAATTTTGAAATGAATTGAGTAAGTAAAGAAATTTATTTCAAACAGAGTGAATTGGAAATCAATTTGGAAAATTGATTTAAGTGATTGAAACTGGAAATTTTCCCTGAATAACCAAGTACGTTTTCAAAGTAAATTTTAAAATATAAGTTAAAAGTTTTAAAGTTGTTTTAAAAAGCAAGTTTTGGAAAATTTATTATTTCTAAACATTTAAATTCTAAAGTAAGTATTTTCTTTTAATCTATTATGGAAGTAATCATTTAAAAGTGATTTGGTATTTGTTTTAAAAGAGAAAATCTAGGTTTATATTTTATAAAAGTAACCTCATTTTTAAATATTCCTAAAGTATATATTTTAATAAGATATTGAAGTGGTTTTTAATTTAAATATTTTAAAGTATATTTTCTAATAAAGTTTTTTAAAAAACTATTCTAAATCCAAGTGTTTGTCCTTGGTGATTTCAGTGGAGATAGAAATACTTGGGAAAGTTTATTCTGAAAGAGGAATGGTTTGAAACTGTTTTCAAAGGGTTGAAAATGGAAATATATCTTGCGAAGATATTTTGAGGTTAATAAATAATTTGGCAGATTATTCATTGGTTGATGGTTGTTTATGAATATTAATTGATAGTTAAATCACCGACTATCAATATTGGCCAAATGCGATGATCGTTTCGAAGAGACCGGGATCGAGATTAATTTCTCGAAACCGCTTCGATCCGGTTTGTACGTTTTTATGGAAAACGAGTTTGGATTCGAAGATGGAGCAATGAAGTGCAAGGGATAGTCGCTACTAATCCTAAGGATATTTCCTAAATGGATGTAGTAGGAATAGTACCTTCGGTTCCGTTCGAACCCGGGACGGACTTGTATGGATGAATGCTTTCGGAACGTCGTAAGGTGGACGATGGGCATTCTAAGGGATATGTTCCAAAAGGTAACGCTTAGCCTCAAGCCTCATCAACCGGGAATGACTGAAAATCAGGGGTTATGCAGCAAGCCTTGGTGGGAAGCACACGTTTCCGGGTAAGGTCATCCCTGTCTGCATGTCCCTTTTCATTTCAGCTAAGTGGTGCGGTTGCTGATCCCAACCGTGGGGTGATCTTACTCGGGACTATCCAGTAAGGGGTAGTCCGGGTCTTGTGTTACAGGGGGTCGGGAGTGATCCTCGGTACCGTGATCTAGGTCACGTAACGTGACAGGTGGTACACCAGTGCCAAGTCAATAGTTGGAAATCCATTCTCCCTACGCGCCTTTTACGAGTTTTATTTGAATTATCCACTCTGTGGCTAGTAGCTGGAATATAATCATGTAACAATTTCGGCTATTTTAATAAGTATTTGTATATAGACCCAATTATAAGATCAGAGGATTTTAGTAAAAAATGTTTAGCTATCGTAAGGTAAAAACCCAACATGTTTATTTATGGCCTGGTCTAACGAGATGCTTTTGCTTTCAAAGGATTTTTGAAACTTTAATAATCAAGTTTAGTGTGATTTCACACGCTAGTAATCCAGACTGACTCGGGTGTTATTTAACTATAATGCTCGGGCCAGATCGAGTATTATAGGATAAAGGATATGATGATTGAAGCTCAGGAGACGAGCTAAATGGCGATACTACTTCTGTACTTGTTTTATATATTCCGCTTTGTTAATTAGCTGTGTACCCAGCTGTATGTTATTGATGTTGTTAAACATTGATGATATACTTTGATGATGTATGCATGAAACAAATATAGTTTTCTTTTGTGTAAAGATCTGTATTATATATTATATTTTATTCCGCTGCGTTGGTTAAATTCTGTTGTTGTTTTCTATTTTCTTCTTCTACCTCTTCTTCCTTAACCCAAATGGTTCGTATTTCCGTATAACTCGAGTTTATTGATGTAGAATAGTGTAGACTCAAGCGGTATGGATTTGGGGGCTGTTACACTGGGTATCAGAGCTTAGGTTGGTGATAACCTTGGTCTGGTGGGAATTACTCATTTAAATTAGAGTCCGTAGTACTCTAGAATGAGTTTGTGTGTATTAATAGATATGAGCCCGTATTTGTTAGTGAATATAAATTGTTTTAGTATTGTGTTGATTGAATTATTGAGTGGCATATGAACCTTCGTCGGCACAGTCCGGACAACTGTATCGAAGGGGTTTCTAGACACTTGAATAAAACAGTTCGACACGGTATTGTTTTAAATATGGGTGAATGAAATAATTTGACCCAAAAATATATTTTTGATATAAAGAAAATTTTTTTGTAAACTATTTTAGCTAATATATGGTTGCTTGGATGTTAGGAAGAATAATATTAAATTATTATCATTGTTGAGTGGAAATTTAACTAGAAATTGAAAATATAACCAAAGATTAAGGAGGTAAATTCAATTATGAAATGAAATTTATAAATATGAATTATAAATGTGATTTATAAATTGAAATATAATCAAATGGGAATTTGTATAAGCATAAACTATACAAATGAATTATAGTAAAATTTGAATTAAGCCAGAATTTGAAAATTTAAAACCCCGGAGATTTTGGAAATATTTTGAAAACAAATAATAGCATTATTGTTCTAAAAGTATTTCTGAAAGGAAATTGTTCCAAATAAAATTTTAGGAATGGATATAGCATTGAACTCACTTCAATCGCTGGAAAATAACTTCGGTGATGACTGCAGCATCATCGATGTTCATTTTGGAGTTTCTAAGTGACAGATTGCTGGCAAATTGATTTGTTCAGAAGAACTAGTTTGTTTTGAAATTTCAAAGAAAATTTGTTGGGAATAAAAACCAGGATTGGTTTAAATTTTTGAGAAGTGTGATTTGAGATGTTGGAGATTTCGAAATGATTTGAAACCAAAAGCCGGGTGTTTAGAAATCCTGATGGAATAGGCAATAAGGTTATAAATTGGGTTGATTTTTAAATTAGGAAGGAAATATGAGCTTTGAATGTTGGAATTTAAAATTTAAAGTGAAAATTTAAAATAAAATTTACTTAGATTGAGGAAGAAAATTGTATCGAATTATATTAAATAAATCTGAATTAAAATTAAATTAAATTGGAATAAAATTCAGTTGAGTTATGGGTGATATTGAATGGAATTGGATTCTTACCTAAATAAATGGAAGTAAGTTGGATAAGAATTAAGTTGGAATAAATGAATTAGAATAACTTGTAAAAGAATTAAAAATGCATGGAATAAAAATGTACTTGAGCTATAAATAAGCGTAAACCTTGAGTTAAAAATAAAAGATGAATATGTTCAAGCCTACAATGAATGGAAATGTGTAAAATAATAAGTTGTGACTTATAAAATTGAAAAGTGGGATAGAAAACCCAAAATAAATATTTTTGATGAATTGGAAAATAAAATGAAAAAAATAATCCAAACTTTAATTATAAAATAAATTAGACTTAAGAAAATTAAATGAAGTGATTTTTGGAATATAAAAAATCAAGTATTGAATTTTAACCCGGAGGAGAACTAATTAGATAATAAATTAGTTAATGAAATATGTAATTGGAACCTAATATAGTTAAAAAGAAGCTGAATTGTGAGTTAATGATGAAGTTTGGAAATAAAATACAAGTTATAAATAAAATTCGACTTGAATTGTTAGTAAAGTAAATGTAATCGAAAAGTGAGTACATAAAATTGGGTGGTAAATTGATAACGGATGGTGGAATCAGAACTCGAGTTATTAACTAAAATTTGACTTGAGGTGTAACAAATTAAATATAATTGGAAATGTATCGAATAAAAATGAAATTGGATTAAAATAATGATGGTTTGAATTGCAAATAAAATCCAAATAAGTATAAATACATTGGAAATGGCCTTGTTATTAATAAAATAATTTCGGATGAATTGAGTATGGAAATTAAAAATTCATAATGGATTGAGTGAATAAACTAATTGTATCAAATCTGAAATTTTAAATTTTATAATAACTAATCAAATGAAATTGTAGATTTAAAATGATATTTGATTGAGACAGAATTAAGTTGAATAGAAAAGAAAATTTTACTCGTAAGGTGAAATGAGCTTAAGTATAAAATTGAAGTAAATTAACTTAAGCTAAATAAATGGAAAAGAGTTGAATTGAATTCAACTTAAAACTAAGTTTAATGATATTGGGTTGGATTTAAATCAAGTGAAAATAAATTTGAATCGAAATAAAATTCATTGAGTTATAGATAATACTTAGTGGAATGAAATTCTTAAATAAATAATTGTAAACCATTTAAATTGTTAAGGAATTGAAATAACTTAGAGACAATTTAACGATCTCGGATTTTTACTAAATTTAAATTGATAGTTAATTTAAATTTTCGATTAAAAAATTGTGAAATTAACTGGTATATTGATTTGAGTTTCTTCAAATTCAAATGAGATGTGTGTTAAATCATTTAATGTAAATTTTAAGTAAATGGTTTAAAAATAAATATATGAACATATTTAGGTTGGGAATAGAAAAATAAATATAAATAAGCAATATTATATAATATAAAGTAAATATATTAGCTAAAATTATAACAACATGTGAAAAATAGAATTCATTCATATTATAAAGTAATATGATAAAGCAAAGAAAATATATTCAAGTATGTAAGCTTGCATAAGAAGACAGTTACATATACATTCAAACAAAGAAAAGAAATAGATACATTCAGAATATGAAACAAGAAAAAATACATATGAAATGCTTGCAAAAGAAGAAACAAGATAAATATCTATGTACAAAGCAAAACAAAAGAAAGGAAACAAATATATAAGTATGCACACATGGAATCAAGACAAGTTTAATAAATGCAAGCATCCTCAGTACACAACATATTAACCATCAGCCACCCAAGCAAGATTTTCAGCCACCAAGCAAAGAAAAATCTCTGAGCATAATAAAAAAAATCTTGCACCTGTGTTGTACAAAAAATTTATTACCCTGTAAGCTTTCTTTTATATATATCAAGCCTCTTATCTCAGTTCGTCCATTTTCAAAGCTGAGTAAAACCTGAAATAAATATCATCTCAAACATAAACAAACTTCAATCTTAACTCAACTACAACCAGAGAATCAAGTAAAGACTTCAACTGGAATTTCAAAGCCTGTTTCACATACTGGAGACTCTTTTCATTTCTTAATCACTGTGAGTAACATTCACTTTTAAAACTTAAATATCTGAATTAGTAGCAAGTTTATATCTGGAAAATATATGTGTTGAATTTGTTGCTGTGTATATATATGAATGTGTAATATATGCATGCCTGTTATAAATTGAGTTACCTTTGTTCTTGCTTCTCCCAGATTTGCAAACTAAAATCATATCCTTTGATTTAATAACCATTAGATATTAAAATAGACAAAGATTGTCTGTGTTCTCATGAACTAAGTTTTAAAATTTATTCAAGCCAAAACAATTTAGCAAAATCCCTGGAAATCAAAGAATACTAAACCAAACTTTAAACTAGTCAAAATTCAAACTCTTTAAATTATGGATTCATGCGTGTAATATAAACTAGTATGCTTTAACAAGATTTTTAAATCTAAAATTATAATTTTTAGATCAAAGATAAAAGAGCGGTTCGAGTTTGATCAAATTTCTTTATTTTGGGAAATTCTGATGATCTCGACGATGAGGGAGGCCGGGGTTCTATGGGGTAGTAGCAGAGTGAACAGCGGTTCTAGGAAAAATGGAAATATGGTATGTGGTTGATCGTGGCGGCGGTGGGAAGCTCTCGAAGTCTGGTAACCTAATTTTTGACGAGGCTTAAGTTTTCAATTCATTTGTCACCTATGATTCATCAAGTGCAGCGAGTTTCTGGGTGATGGAAGCTGGGTTGTAGATGAGGTTGTGGCCAGAGTTGCGCGAATTCTAGTGGTCGGAAGGTCGTGGAGGGCGCGTTGACAGGTTTTGGGGTGAGTTCTGTCTCGAGTTCCAGGTTTTGCTGGAGGACTCGATTTCGATTCGAGATGCTGTAGTGGGTTTGGATGATCGTGATCGTGCCTGATGATGTCAACGATGTGAAGCAAGGGTAGGAGGTGGTCGAAGTTGGCCAGAGCCACGGTGCATGTGCACCGTGCATTTTGATTTTCAGATGACCTTTGGTTTTGTGTAGTGAAGTTGGTCTCGGGATTTACTCAAGTGATTCGAGTATTTACTCAAAGTAAATTATGGTTTGACTCGAAGCAAATTTTGGGTTTTGCTCGAGTATTAGTTGGTTACAGGTTTTTGATAAAACCTATCACTGTCTTGATTTTTTTTTAAATGAATTTGAATTTAAAACAAATTTAAATGAATTTAAATTTGTGAGACAGATTTATACAAAGTTTAAATCCAGTATGAAGTTTAGATTCAAATGAAACTTTTGAATCTTAATGTTTCTAAAATGAAATTTGGGTTTTTAAATCAAGAATTTAAAATCAAGGTTTAAATAAAAGGTCTAAAATAAATGTTTAAATTAATGGATTCAAGTCACTTTGAATCCAAATCTGGGAATTTGAATCAGTTTCAAAAATTAAATATGTTTTAAACAAGTTTAAATTAAATAGTCATTAAAAAGTAATTTGTTTTCAAATAAATGTTTTTAAACCTGAATTTGCAAGTTAAAATGTAATGTAATTTAAAAGCTTAATTTTTTTAAATAAAAAATTTAAGTAATTGAGTTTAAAGGCTTTTCTTTATATAAGTTTCCTATGTAAATAATAAATGTTCTTTACATTAATTTTAAGGTTTATAAGTTGATATTTAGATTGGTTAATGTTTAAATGTATAATCATTTTGAATCTTAAATTCGAAATGGAATTTGAATTTAAATTTAAAGTGTAATGTTTAAAATACACTTAAATGTTAATGAAATCATTAATAAAGAAATTAATTATCTTATAGATAATTAAGGTAATAAAATGACTTAATTAATAAGGTAATTAAAGAATGATTTATTTAATTTATAAATAAATAATTTAGATTAATTTATAATTAGAAATGATTAATAATGAATTAATCTAAGATAATTTCTTAAGAAAGTAATTAAAGAAATGTTATTAGTTAATGAAGATAATTAACTAGGGATTATTAAGTAATTAAGTTAATGTGATTAATTTTGATAACTAATTAGATTAATTAATTTAGATAATCAATTATACATTTTTAAATGTAATTACTTAATGAAAGTAATTAAGGGATTAATTTCTTATTGTAATTAATTTTGGTAAGGTGATTAATTTAAGTTAATTAATAAATTTAGTTTAATTAGTTTGAGGAAATCATTTGATAATTGGATAAGTGTAATTACTTAGTGTAATTAATAGAGATAATTACTTAGAGAAGTAATAAATGATAATTACTGGGATGTAATTAGTAAATATGATTTATAAATGAAGTAATTTGGGTAATTACTTTTGTTATTAATTAAGGGATTAATTAATGGAGATAATTAATTATGGGATAATTAATTTATTTAATAAGTAACTAAGGATAGTTAATTTCTGGTTTGTTATTAATCAAGGGTGATTAATAATTGTGTTTAATTAAAGATTAATTACTTAATGTAATCAATTTAAATAAAGTAATTTAATTTAAATATAATTAGAGATCATTAATTAATATAATTAATGATGTAATTTATAATGGACAAATTAAGGAATAATTAATAATGAGATGATTAATTATGTAATTGGTTTAAAGATTAATTTAATTAATATGATTAATTAAGAATAATTCAATTAATTAAGGCAATCGATTAATTAATTTATATCAAATGATTTGTAGTTAATTAATCAGAGTTGGATAATTAATTCATAAGTATTAATTTAATTGGAATTAAATAGGATTAAACAGTTAAATTAATCTTTCTTATAAATGATTATTGAATGCTTGACCTTACTTTTGAATGATTGTATTCTATGAGATGCCTTGAATTGTGTTAACGTAAAAATCAGACGCTAACACCCCGGTGTAGATTGAAGTTGACCGAAAGCACCACCCGTGAACACGGGAACTAAAAAACAAGTAGAGAAATCATAGAGAAAGCAGAAAAAACAACAGTTTTTATAGTGGTTCGGCTTAGGGTAAGCCTACGTCCACTTTAATTCTCTTTATTACTGAATCGATTACAACTTTACAACGATCTTCAATTACAATTCCGATGAGACAAACAACTAAAACTTTGATGCAGAAGAATTCTTTAAATCCATGTAGATTGCGTTAGATTTCCTCTCGAAGTCAGTTGAGATGCCTTTCGTACTTGAAGTATCGAGTAAGTCGAGAATTCAGCAGAGTATCGGTGCTTAAAGAGGTCGGCCAAAAGTCCCCTTCATGCTTGAGGTGGGTTGGTATTTATAGGGAAATCCCCCCCTTTAGGTTGTAAGTCGTGACCGGTCTAAGGTAAGTCGTGGCCAACTTATCTGGCCTAGCCCCATGGTCTCACAAAAGCTCATTTGTACAAGTCCTAAGTCGCCCACGAGTCAACATCTAAATCGCAAATGAGTCAGCTGGTCCTTTTGATGCGGCATTGTACCTTCACCCAGTAGCTTTAGGTCGTGGACGACTCAGGCTAGGTCGTGAGTCGTATACGAGTTAACTGATAAGCTTGTTCCCTTCAGATAATAACCCAAGTCCTGAATTGCGTACGAGTTAAGAGGTCTCTATGTTAAGCAGGGAGCAACACCTCATTTGCTTAAGTCGCTCACGACATATGCTAGGTCGTAAGTCGCAGATAGCTCTAAGTCGTTAGCTCGTTTCCTTCTTAAGTCGTGCTTTCTCTTGAACTGTTAAGTCATCTTGTCCTTGAGTCGTGGGCTTCCTTAAGTCGTAAACTGTATACCCTCTTAAGTTGTAGGAACCTTAAGCCATGGATGCCTTAGGTCGTGGAGCATCCCTTTTCTTCTAAACCGTTGAGTCGTAGACTTCTCTATGTCGTAAGTGGCCAAGTCCTTCAACTCGTTGAACTGTTAGGTCGTCCATTCCTTGAGTCGTAGGTCGTGCCACCAGCTAAGTCGCTAAGCCGTTATACATTTTAGGTTGTTAAGCCTCTAAACCGTTAAGTCGTTTTACCCCTTAAGTTGTCCAACCTCTTGACTCGTTGGGTCGTGCATCTTTTAACTCGTTAGGTTGATAACTCACTGAGTCGCTTGTCCATTGAGTCGCCGCCCAACTTGAGTCGTTTACTTATTGAGTCGTTTGCTTATTGAGTCGTTGACCATAGGAGTTAACATTTGCCCCTCGAAGTACACGCCTAAGTCGTAGGTCGTGTGCTTCAACTTATCTTAACTCGTGTGCCGGTTCAAATTTCATTGCCTCGAAATATAAAAGGCTTAGGTCGCCTCTTCTTCACCTACTTGCATCCGTGTTTACTTCCGCCATTAACGACCTTCGAAGCTTTTCAGAGACGAATTTGATCAGTTCACCTCATCACTAATCAAGTTCCTGCCACCTTCATCATCACACTACGTAAGTAAACTCATCGCTCGCTCAATTTCACAATTACCGTTACCTTTCGAACATGGACTTCCCACTTTCCCACCCTAATCCAAATCCTCACACCAGGCTTCATCTTGAGTCACGTTATGATTGATTACTGACAAGCTTGGAGCGGTTTGATTGAGTTTTTAGATGACTTGCAAGGAGAAGACGATGGGTTTCCATATTTCGATTCAGTTGATCCACGAATTTAGAGGAGGCTATATCGTCCTACATGGGTTAACGGGTTAGGAGTTAGGAAGATAATGGGTTATTGATTAGATGGGAGGTTTGTTGATGAAGCGAAGTGCTGACTTGGACATGACTCAATAATTTTGGGCGATCTGTGACCCCTCTTGACTTAACTAGACACGACATAAGCTTTGAGTTGCGGCCGAGCTAAGGCTTAAAGAAATTCTCGTTACTTTGAACTGAAACCTTCTCTCCTTAACACGGTTTGCGGCTTATAGGACCAACAATTTAAGGAGCCAACGACTTAACTTGCAGGAAACCCTTTAAGTCGTGGACGATTTATCTTTTAGGTCGTGGACGACTCAACCTTTAGGCCGTGGACGACTCATCACTTGAACGATCTTATACTTGCCAAATTGTTTCCTTTAAGCCTAAGCCAATTGCATCCCACCCTGTTAGATTGTGAACGACTCATGACTTTGAGAACTTTAGACTGTGACTCAATGCCTTGAACTTTAAACTATTAAACTTTGCTGCATTTTTTCACAGATTACTTTTGACTTGCAAGCTAGCAATCTGTTCAATACATCATTTACAGAAAATTGGGACGAATATACTGCCACTGACTGCCCACATCAAATGGCAGATTAGTTAACATAGAGTAATCAACTTAAACATACTGTATGAAATGCTGTGAACCAATCAACTAAAGTGAAACATTAATGCAAAGCATTGCCCTCTTGAACTGATTTGTTTTGTTAACCCAGTTTCCTCTACGAGTTAAGGTTTACGACTTAAGGCCTTCACGGTTAAGGAATCTACGAGATAGGATCCACGACTTAAGGCCTCTACGAGTTAAGGAGTCTACGACTTAAGGCCTCCACGGGTTAAAGGGTCTACGAGATAAGGTCTACGACTTAAGGCCTTCACAACCTAAGAACATTACGGCCTGACGACCTAAGGTCTGCATAATCTTACTAGTTAAGGATGACACGACTTAAGGAAGTTTACGACTTAAGTCATTACAACCTAAATGACCCAAGGGAGTAACGGTCCAACAACTTAAAGGGACTATGACTTAACGACTCGAGGGACGAGGAGTTAAGACGACTACGCCTAAGTCGTGACCGACTTACGACCTTTACTAGGTCGTTCACGACCTAAGGCCACAGAGGCAAATTCAATACTGCACCATGACTCGTTAACCCCAGTTAAGCCACAAGCCGAGAATCAGTTTAGGTCGGTCACGACCTACGACATATGATAAGTCGTACACGACTTAAGGCTACGAAGTTAAGGTTCAATGCCGCATCGCTTATGAGAAGACCGGTTGACTCATTTGCGACTTAGGACTTGTGATATATCTAGGGTTCAGCAGGGATGCCTTGAAGAAGTCTCGACCCAGCATTTAAGTGATAACGGACCCACGACTTAATTTAAGTCGTCCACGACCCAACTTAGGTCGGTTACGACTTAGGACTTGGTAATGTTTCCTGCCTAGAATTGCCTATAAATACGACCGTAGCACCAACTAGAAGAGGACTTTTGGCTGATTTCCTTCAAACACCGTTACTCTGCTGCATTCCAAACTAATCCAATCCAACACTTGAAGCTCTCAAGACATTAAGAACGCTACAAACAACTTCAAGAAGAGATCACATACATCCAACATGGATTCGGAAACTCTCATCTTCATCGAAGTTTAAGCTACTTGTTCTAAGTCTCTTGTAATTCAAAGTGTATTGTATTTGGGAAGAATTGTATCAGCTTGTAACGAGATTATTAATAAAAATACTTAAAGTGGACGTAGGCTATACCCTAAAGCCGAACCACTATAAAATTGTTGTTGTTTACCGCTTTTCTACTATTATCTGCTTGTAATCTGTTCCCGAGTCGTCGGGTGGTGCTTTCACAACTACAACTCATACATCGGGGTGTTAGCGTTCAAATTTTAGCGTTAACATTTTTGGTGCTTTCACTGAGAATTGAACTCAGGCAAGTTATCATCATTGCTTCACAGAGGTTTGTAGAGAGAATTTCCCTGAAAACCAGAAGTCTATCTGAGATAATGGCTCCTGGAAGGAAGAGTAGATCTGTCAGATCTGGGAATATTCAAGAGGGAACCTCCGCTTCCCCTGTACCTAATCAACCCACTCCGTCTGCTGGGGTTACGAAAGCAGAGTTGGATGCTGTAATATTAGGACTAAACTAGCAGATTAACGCCCAGAATGCACAATTAGAAGCTCAGAGTGCCCAAAATGCTCTAATTCTGAATAAGTTGAATGATTTGCTCGGGGCAAACAATCAACCGGCTGGTAATGGAAGGAATTATGCTGGCAACATTCATGATGCTAATGAGAGGAATGCTCCAGAAAGGGCTGCCAGTCCCTTTGAGCAAACGCTTCCTGAGGTTGGTGGATCTGGAACTCGACATGATGAGGAGTATCTTTCTAGAATGGTCCGGCAAATCATGAGAGAAAGTATGCAAAGGGTTGAAGATGAGAATGAATGGGGTTTCGCCCCAAGTAAAACTCCATTTACTGAGAAAATCTTAAAGGCGGAGTTTCCAAGGAAGTTTGTCCCTCCAACTATCCCAGCTTACAAAGGGACAAGTGATCCGAATGAATTCTTGTATAAATATGATTGGCACATGACAGGTGCCAGAGCCTCAGACGAGATAAAGTGCCGATATTTCCCCGTATACCTTGAAGGTGTGGCTCTACTGTGGTTCACCAAGTTGCCAGTCCGATCTATTGATCAGTTTTCAGACTTGACCCGAAAGTTCAAGGAATAGTTTAGACTATATGCTTCAAAGGCCAAAGACATCATGTCATTGTCAAGTATAGAACAGAATCCTGGTGAATCTATCAGATCTTTCTTGAACCGCTTTAATATAGCGCTGGCAGAGGTGGACAATGCTGAACCGCGAATGATATTGACTTATTTGATGAGGGCTATTGATAAGTCGAGCGAATTTGGGAAATGGTTAAACATGAAGGAGCCAACCTCCCTCGAAAAATTCTACAAAAAGGCAGATGAATTCATACGCCTGGAAAGCCGTCCTGTACCGGTGAAGGCAGTGTCGGAAAAAGCTGAAGATAACACTGTTGCTCCACGCAAGAATGAATCTGTAGGGCAAAAAAGGGAAAATAACAATGGGAAGAAACAGAGTAATCCGAAGAAGCCCCGATCCTTCAAACCATCAGAGTATACTCCTTTATCAGACACGCCGGAGCATATCTACCTTGCCATTAAAGATTCTGTTGACCTCCCTAAACCTATCCCTTTGAGGACCGAAAAAAGGCTATACAAAGTGGGAAGTTCTGCCGCTTCCATAATCAACCCGGTCATGAGATCGATGAATGCCGCAAGTTGAAAAATCTGATTGAAGAATTGCTAAGAGAAAACAAGTTGCAGCAATTCGTGAAAAAGAATAGCAACAATCCTGCATCGTCAAGTCAGGGGCAACAGGCTCCTGTTCATCAGCCTAGGATAAGTGAGAAAGCTACGGGGCATGAATCTGGAAGGCCCATCATATATGTCGTTACAGGAGGGCCTCACCCAGCTGGCAAGAGCTGGGGAGAGATGGAGAGATATGCCAGGGCTTTGAAATATGTTCCAGCCGAAGAAGACGTCTTTGTTTTAGAAGACACTACGCCCCTGAAACAACAGAAAACTTTCAGTGATGATATTATTTTCAGAGCCAGAGATTCCTCAGGTGTCGAAGCTCCTACCCTAGATCCCTTGGTCATCTCAGCTGGTATCGGACCGGCCATTGTCAGAAGAGTTCTCATTGACTGCAGAGCATCATGTAATATCCTCTTCAAAAAGACATTCGACCAAATGAAAATCCCTATGGTCGATGTACAAGCCTCATCGCAGAAGATCGCTGGCTTCACCGGGGAGCCAAAGCAACCAATAGGAACCATCGATCTGCTTGTAGAACTTGGGGAAGGAGAAAGGAAAGTAGTCCGCAAGCAAACATTTGTGATTGTCGATGAATTTTCTGCTTATAATGCTTTCCTTGGCCGTCCAACGCTCGCAGCGTTCAAAGCTATCCTAGCCCCGTGGTGCCTCACTATTAAATTCCCTACAGACAATGGAGTAGGAGTTATAAAAGGGGATCAAAATGCTGCGCGAGAGTGCTATTTGACAGAATTGCGAGAGTCAAGAAAAAGGGAAATGGGAAAGGATGCGGCCACCCCGGTTCGCATCAAAGAGCCAGCCTTGTAGCAATTACGGGGCGGACCCTACACTGACGAGCATAGCGGGGCACGGAAAGAGATGGATCCCAGAAAAGCCAGTGCAGGGGAGAATAGAGTGGTGCCGGTTGAAACGACGGTACCGGTACCTGTTGACGCGAAGGACCCAAATAAGGTGTTGAATGTGGGTTCACAACTTAATGTATCAATTCAGAATATCTTGATATCTTTCCTGAAAGAAAATCTAGATGTCTTCGCTTGGACTCATGCTGATATGTGTGGAATATCTCCAAAAGTTGCAGTACACGCTCTGAATATCGACCCAAAGTTTACACCAGTGAAACAGAAAAGAAGAACCCAAGGTCCAGAAAGGTCAGCAGCATTAAAAGAGGAAATTGATCGACTCATGGAAAATAACTTCATCAAAGAATCTACATATCCGAATTGGGTTTCAAATCCTGTGTCGGTTAAGAAAGCTAATGGAAAATGGAGAGTGTGCATCGATTTTTCAGATCTGAACAAGGCCTGCCCCAAAGATTGCTTTCCTTTACCCAGGATCGATCAACTGGTAGATGGAACAGCGGGACATGAATTGTTATCTTTCATGGATGCCTACTCCGGATATAACCAGATCATGATGCATGAACCGGATCAGGAGGACACAAGCTTTATCACCGATGTTGGTCTTTATTGCTACAGAGTTATGCCCTTCGGATTGAAGAATGCAGGGGCAACCTACCAAAGACTTGTTAATGCTATGTTCAAACCGCAATTGGGCAAAACTATGGAAGTCTACGTCGACGACATGTTAGTAAAGTCTAAGAAAGCAGCGGATCACATTGAACACTTGGCAGAAATGTTCGCAGTCCTCCGGAAATACAGAATGAAGCTTAACCCTCTGAAATGCACGTTTGGGGTCGAGTCCGGAAAATTCTTAGGGTTTATCGTCAGCGCTAGGGGCATTGAGGCTAGTCCAGCTCAAATTACTGCCTTGAAAGAAGTCAAAGCTCCTAGAACAAAGAAGGAATTGCAAAGTCTCAATGGAAAAGTTGCCGCCTTGAGTCGGTTCATTTCCAAAGCCACAGATAAATGCATCCCATTCTTTGACGCCCTAAAGAAAGGAAAGAAGAACTTCGTTTGGACTCCCGAATGCCAAAAAGCCTTTGATGAATTGATTCGCCATATGGAGACACCTCCAATACTTTCTAGGCCTGGCGATGGCGAGGATCTTCTTATATACTTGGCAGTATCATCTCATGCTTTAAGTGCAGCGCTGATACGGGAAGACAAAAGGATTCAACATCCAGTTTACTATATCAGCAAAAGACTCACTGGGGCAGAGATGAATTACTCTAAGTTGGAAAAACTCGCCTGTTGCTTACTAATTGCGTCTAGGAAATTGAGGCAATATTTTCAAGCTCATCCTATCAGAGTCCTCACTGATCAACCTTGAAAGCAAGTCCTGTTTCGCCCTGAAACTTCGGGGCGTCTTCTAAAGTGGAATATTGAACTCAGTCAGTACGACATCACTTATCATCCCCGGAAAGAAATCAATGGACAAGCTTTAGCTGATTTCATTGCAGAATTTACAGATAAGGGTAATAGTGAGGAAGAAACGTTCAACAATTCCCCTATCCAATGGAAGTTATATGTCGATGGTGCAAGAAATGATTACTGTTCTGGAGCCGGAGTTGTACTTGAGACTCCTGAAGGTCGGTCATTATGCTACGCACTAAAATTGGAATTTCCTTCAACAAACAATGAAGCCGAATATGAAGCTCTTATCGCAGGACTGAAAATCGCTAAAGAACTAAACATACGAGCATTACAGATCTTTAGCGATTGTCAGCTTATTGTATGCCAAGTCAAGAAGGAATTTCAAACGAAAGGGGGAAACCTGCCCGCTTACTTGTCAAAGGCTTGGGAACTTCTGTGTGAGCTCGATCACTATTCAATAAGCCATATTCCTCGGGAAGAGAATATGAAGGCAGATTCCCTCGCAAAGTATTCAAGTTCTGGTGAAGCTCAACTATTGGGATTGGTCCCCGTAGAAGTCCTTTCAGCACCAAGTATAGACGAGATGGATATTGACTGGATTATGAATGTATCTCAAGAACAAGAGTCATGGATGACTCCAATACTGGACTACCTACTCAGAGGTTCTCTGCCAGAAAATTCGATAGAGAGACGGAAGCTACTAAGGAAAGCCTCTCGCTATGTAATTCAGGATGGCCGATTATACAGACGGGGATTCTCAATGCCATTGCTTCGATGTGTATCCAGGGAAGAGTCCAAAACGATCCTAGCTGAGGTACATGGAGGAGAATGTGGTGATCATTCAGGTGGTCAAACATTAGCAAAGAAAATTCTCCGATACGGATATTTTTGGCCAGAAATTAATCATGATGCTGCAAGCTATTCCAGAAAGTGCGACAAATGCCAAAGATTTGCCAAAATTCCTAGAGCACCTTCAACTGAACTCACACAAATGGTCAGTCCATGGCCATTTGCAATTTGGGGAATGGATCTCATTGGGCCGCTACCGACTGCCAAATCAGGGATTAAATATGCTATTGTTGCAGTTGATTATTTTACTAAATGGGCTGAAGCTGAACCATTGGCTACTATCACCTCTAAAAAGATGATAAGTTTCGTGACCAAGAATATCATTTGCAGGTATGGAGTGCCTCAGAAAATAATCACAGACAATGGTACTCAGTTTGAAAGCGAGGAATTCCAAGATTTTTGCAGGCGATTCAAAATCCAGAAAAGCTTTTCAGCAGTTGCTCATCCGCAGGCAAACGGGCAAGTGGAAGCAGTAAACAAGATCATCAAATCAACCATCAAAAAGCAACTTGAAAGAGCAAAAGGTGGTTGGGTCGATAAGCTACCACTTGCACTATGGGCATACAGAACCACTCACAAAACTGCGACTGGGCACACTCCTTTCTCATTAGCATACGGGTCGGAAGCAATGATCCCGGTAGAAACAGAGGTTCCTTCACACAGAAGGATCCATTTCAACCAAGCAGAAAATGAAAGGCTACATCTTGAAGCGCTAGATTTCCTTGATGAAAAAAGAGATGAGGCTAATCTCAGAATTGCAGCTCATCAGCAAAGAATAGCCAGACATTTTAATTCCAAAGTTCGCCAACGCAGCTTTGAGATTGGAGACCTAGTCCTGAAGAGAATCATGACAGCGACAGGTGTGTTTGGGCCAAATTGGGAAGGAACGTATGTAATAGGTCAGAAGCTTCTTGACGGCACATTCAAACTCACCACTGTTGATGGAGATCAAATTCCAAGGGCATGGAACAGCAACCATTTGCGTCCATACTTTACTTGAAAATTTTGTTGAAATATTGTAAAAAGAATTATGAATGTATGATTCTTGTAATTGAAAGCAATTGTAAAACTGATGCAAGTAAATAATGAAAGAATATAAAGTGGATGTAGGCTCAATTTCCTGGCCGAACCACTATAAATCTTGTGTTCCTTATTATTATTACATGTTTGCTTTATTTTCGATATGAAAAGTACATAGAATGTGTTGCTGAAATGTCAATTTAAATTTTTGCAGACAGTGGAAGTGAAACTTGCACATAAAAGGACCAAGTGATTCTCGCCAAATTTCAAGTCACAAAAGCCCCGAATTCAAATCCTAGATAGGAAGTACTTCAATTGAACAGCCTATGATTTCGATAGAAACGGGCCTTTGCTAATAAGTTGAGATCGTTTGAACAAACAAACATCCAATTAAGAAGCTGATGCTCGTTCTCACGAACTGGCCTGGCGATGAAGTACATTTCCTTGGATTAAACGAGTCACTTGTAAAAAAAAAAAAAAAAAAGGATCACTGAAAAAGCATAAGCAAGTGGACAAAGGAACAACCAAGGCCATCATCGGCAGCACAAATCCTCTTCGGAGGCACAACTCTTCGGAGGATAAAGACCTCTAATGGGTCATACGCCACAAAAAAGAAAGTTCTCTACTCAACAAAAAAGATTGGAGGAGTCATGACCCTCCAACCATGAGAGAGTAACTTCCAGGCGATGAAAACCCTTTTTGAGGCACATTTCACCAGGAGTTGAAGTGTAACAACCGCTCTTCGGAATTTCACTTCACCAGAGTTGAAATGTAAACAAAATAAAAGCCCTCTTCGGAGGCCCATTTCACCAGGAGTTGAAGTGTTATGACCGCTCTTCGAGATTTCGCTTCACCAGAGTTGAAATGCAAAAAAAAATAAAAGCCCTCTTCGGAGGCCCATTTCACCAGGAGATGAAGTGTAACAACCGCTCTTCGGGATTTCACTTCACCAAAGTTGAAATGCAGAGACAAAATAAAAGACCTTCCTGAAAGCCCACGTTTCACCAAGATTGAAATAAAACTTCCAAGTGTTGAAACGTGAAAAGGCTTTCTTCGAAGGCACAACTCTTTGGAGGTACACGTTTCACCGAGATTGAAATAAAACTTCCAAGTGTTGAAATGTGAAAAATCCCTCCTTAGAGGTACAACCCCCTCCCGGGGACACAGTTCAAAGGAAAGATCTCTTCAAGGGCGCAATCAAGAAGAAAGACCTCTTCGGAAGCCCACGTTTCACCAAGATTGAAATAAAATTTCCAAGTGTTGAAACGTGAAAAGGCTTTCTTCAAAGGCACAACTCTTTGGAGGTACACGTTTCACCGAGATTGAAATAAAACTTCCAAGTGTTGAAACGTGAAAAATCCCTCCTCAGAGGTACAACTTTGTATATATATAAAAAAAAGAAGAAGTTAAAGTGCCCTTCAAAGGTCCGCTTTACCACATAGAAGAATTCACTTGGTAAAATATGCACATAAGTAAAAGAAAAAAAAAAGTGATTTCTTCGAACGACAAAGCGTAGAAACTTATACGAAGGGAGTTGTACTCTACAAAAAATTTCTTTAAAGAGAATAAAATAATTGTTCTTTAGCAAATAAGAGTGCAAGTCCCCTCGAAGTATAAGATATTGCAGCAAGCTTAAGGTATGGGGGCAACATGGTATAATAGTATAGCCGCATCAGTAAAGTAATACTCAAACAACATACCATAAGCCCGCTGCAATATCATATAAATAAACTTGTGCAAAAATGAATAATAAATGCATTCAAACAGAAGTCTGTACAAACAAAGGATCATTTTATTCAATCGAAATGCAGGTACAGGTTTCAAGATAAAGAAAAGCGGGGGCCGGTACCCGCACAATTCTCGACCAGTACATACGAAAGGCAAAAAGCTAAAATGTTCACTTCTTTTTACTACCTTTGGACCCTTTTCCCGGCCGAATGATTAGCTTTTCAGGCCGGTCAGTTGGCACAAGGGAAGAAGGAGGGGTAGGTGCAGCTGGTCCAACTTCTGGCTCCCCTTCAGTAACAGTGATTATCTTCCCCCTCCTCTTTGACGTTCCGTGCTTTTTCCTCCTCTTTGAGGAAGACTCACTTCCCGGAGTGGCAAGTTTAGACAAAGTTATGTCATCAGAAGGGGACCGCTCCGGGGATATCTCACCTCCCACAAGTCCCTCGTCCCTATGCTCCTGCGAAGCGATGGGATCGTCTAAACCATGGAGGGCTTCTATTTGTTCCTCTTGCGACCCGGGCTGAGAAGCAGAAGGAGGAGCCACCTGGAGAGACGGAGGAGGGATAACCGGAGGAGGAGAAATCTGAGCGGTGCTTGATACTTTCTCTGTAGAAGAAAAGAGGTTAAAGTCAGTAAAGAGAGGAAATGAAGGCTCATCAAGGTTGAGAAAATAGTCAAGGAGCTCATTAAACCCATGTGAAGTAAATGAGCAATCCACTTGAGCGAAATTTACAGTGGAATTACCTGCAGAAGTTGTCTTTATTACATCAATTTCATAGTCCGGGGCTTCAGCACTCTCTTGCGATTCATCTGTAACTTGAGTAATTTTGGCCCCGGTATCAGTTTGAGCAGGGATCGGTACATAAGAGCTAGAGCCAATAATGCCAGCATCGACCGAAGTTGAAGAAGGGACAGGAACAGTCAAATTTGTTTCTTTTTCTTGATGCTCTTCCCCCACTATTTCAACCCGCGATCTGGCGAGTTGCTCTTTCCCTCTGGCAAGGGCTACGCGAGCCTCAAAGTCTAAGTAGTGCACCTCCAACTCCTCTTCAGTGTACCCGGCCCCTTTAAACATATCTAGTGCGGCCTCCCACACTTCGGCCAGGGTAATCTCATACTTGGGGCCCAGGAATGCAAGACTGCCACGCCCTAATATACATTGCAAGTAGAAATCAAATAGTGTCGAGCCAATATCAGCTTTGGTAGCTTCATGGGCCTCTTCAGCGGTAATTCTGCCCGCAACAGCCTCATCCCGCTCTCTCTCGACTTTGGATAACTGGGCTTTCAATTTTTCAATCTCTGCAGCCTGAAGGCCAGTTTGTCCTCGCAACTGAGTAATGTCAGTACGGTTGCCCTCTATAATCTGCTCCAACTCATCAGCCTTGGCCTCAGCATCCCTTTGCGCGGCATGAGCATCCCGCACCTGTTGAAGAAGCACACTTTCCCTTTGAGAATAAGAAGTGGAAGAAGTAGCAAGCTCCTCTTTAAGTTTCCCAACTTCTGCCTCAAGTTTCTCATTATAATCGGCGATACTCCTCATTTCTGCGTCATGCTGTTTAAGGATCTTTTGCCATTCAGTTTTGTCGTTCTCCATGGTAAGCATAGCTTCGAGATTGGCCCTATTCACCCTTTGGAGCTCATCAACGAGTTTCTGCCAAGATGACATCCTCTCAATATCGGTTCTGACTGCATCAAGGTTCCGTAGCATAGCATTTTTATCTATGGGAACCAGATCGAGGTCAAAGCGAACTCCTTTTAAACACCAATTAGGAAATCGGCGTTGAAGAGTGGCTGGACCTGGTCCAACTTGGTAAGATGGCCTATTAATGATTGCTTGGATATCAGTAGGGGAAGGGGCAGGAGATTGAGAAGAAGTAGGAGCAGTAATCTTCTCTGAAGACACAGGCATTGGCTCCTCAATAACTTTGGCTCGTTTGCTCGAGTCATCAGTTGTGTGACTCTTCCCTCTATCATCATGAGATTTGCGTTTAAGGGAGTCACTCTCTCTGTGGGAGGAATCATGACGACTATCTGGTCTTCCAAAGTGTTCTTCATAATCACGTCTTTCCCGAGCCTTCCGGGCTGCCCTTTCTTCATCAGTCTCTCTATGAATAGGAGGATAGGATTGATAGCCATACTGGCTGCGTTTCCCATATCGCTTAAAGTCATCGTAGTACGAGCTGCCTCGCCTCATTGGTAAACCTAAAATTTAAAAAGAAGAAATAAAACTTGAGAATCCTTCAAACGTTTAAAAAAGAAAAGAGAGAGCATAAAAGTGCCAGGAATTCTAAGTGTGTGTGATGTGCAAACTACGCGCTTCAGTCTACGAACCACTCTTTAATTGGGGAGTAGTTGTGGGTGTAATAGATAGCGTCAACTCTTGAGTCGACGGCAACTGTTGCAAAGTAGAAGTAGCTTCAACTACTGAAGAAGAAATCCCGGCAGTGATAGGATCTTCTTTAAAGATCTCTTGTGAAGTAGCAAAAAGGTCGCTCAGTCCTTCGAAAGTATCGTCCCTGCTTTGCTTAACAGGACTGGATTTCTCAGCTTTTTCACCAGATTCTTGTGAATGATGGGAAGATCCCTGAGGCTCTTCTTCCTCGATAACCGGGGCAAGTTTGTCAGACGGCCCTGCAGCATCAACAGAAGTGGAACACTTCACTAGCGAAGTCTTAGGAGCAGGTCCTTTAGATATGGATGTGCTAGTAGAAACTGAGGCATCCAACACTCTAGCTGGGGAATCTGGAATTTCATGAGGACGCGTAGAACGAGAAGTATGCAAAAGTCCATACTGATGCAGAAACTCATCTTTCAACAGAAATTGAATATCTCTCTCCTCAACCGGTACGGCCTTAAGCCTCTCGAAAGTCGACTTGTGACTGGGATTCCTAGAGGGAGGAGGCAGCGCTGAAAATAAAAGAAGCAGAGTTAACACTTAGCAGGTCAGTCTCACAAAGGCCAGATAACAAACGAAGCAAGGATGGGTGATCTTACTTCCTTCCCTCCACAGAGCATAAAACCCCGGGGGGAAACGAACGAAGAAGAACTGGGTTAGAAACCCGTGAGCAGTGTCGGGAAGGCCAACAATTAATTTGCGGTTTTGGGCGCTATAGAAGGATGATCTTTGGTCCGGCTAAAGGAACATAAGTAGCAAATTTCATCAAAGCTCGGAAGTTGATCAAGTGTTCTCCTAAATAGCACACACAACCCCATTAGAATGGCGTAGCCATTGGGGTGTAGTTGGGATGGAGCAATGGCCAATTGATGAAGAAGTTGTTGGAAAAAGTCATTGAAAGGAGGAACGCCCCCACTTAGGCACATATGCCGGTTAACTGTCACAAAGCCAGAAGGTGCTATGTCAGCAGTGTTACTTCTCTCAGGAAGAATGGCATCTGATTCAGCAATGCCAAACTGAGCACACAGCTGGCGAAAAACTTTATATGATAGTGTAGTAGGAACTCTTTCGGGAGGATTAACTAGTGGAGCTGGAAGAACAGTTGCCTCTCCCGTCTGAACTGTTGCATCTTCTTCCTGAGAAGTCATTCTACACAAGCAACTGGATATTCAAATATGAAGGTGCACGTTTCCTAAAAGTGTGAAGTGTCGTGCAAAACTGATAAAAATAGCAAGTAAATATAACTGGAATTAAACTGGTCGACGATTGATCGACTACGGTAATTTCAGAACTTGTTAATTTAAAGTTCAAGCATAATATTAGTGCAGGCTGGTCAGTTTCAATTGACTATTTCAGTGTTGCTTTAATATTCTACTTGAAATCGATAGCACTTCGTTCACACAATTTACTTAAGTTAATTATCTGTTATTAACTAATCTGTCATTTGATGTGGGCGGTTGATGGCAGTATATTCGTCCCAATTTTCTGTAAATATCATATTACACAGATTGTTAACCCACAAGTTAAAGTAATCTGTAAAAGAATGCAGCAAAGTTCAACAGATCAAAATCCATGCAACAGTTCAAGGTCTAAGCAGAGTTTAGAAATGCAAGTGCTCAGTCGTAGACGACTCAAGAGCTAAGTCGTAAACGACTCAAGTGATAACTCGACAACAACTTAAGTGCTAACTCGTCTACGAGTTAAGAATTTTTCTTCGGTTTAAGTTAAGTCGTTGGTTCTCTGGTTGACTCGTCCACGACCTAAAGAATTATGAGGAGAAACAGGATAGGTCGCTTCACTTTTGAGTGGTTGAGGCTTTGAGTCGGTAGTCCTTTGAATCGCGAATCATAAAAGAAAGACAAGGCTTCAAGTCAGAAAGATACAAATTCTTCTAAGTCTTAACTCAGTTACGACCTAAAACTCATGCCCCAACTAGACGAATAACCTTATCTCCACTCCTAAACCCATAGACCGTCTCACCCCTAAACCGATGAACCCACTAACTATTATCTTGTCTTCTCCAAACCCCTAACAGCCTGATAAAAATAAAATATAAATAGATTGAAACCCATTATCCTCTCCTCGCGAATTATCCAAAACCTAATCAAACTTCCTCGAACTCACCAGCAATCGATCGTGGCAACAATTGTGATGAAGCGTGGTATAAGGAACTGGATTAAATTCGCAAGTTAATAGCTATCGCGGAATCAAATGAACCGCGGATTTATTTACGCGATGCGATGATGAGGATTATAGGGACTGAATCAACGGTAAGATGAACTGGTTGAATTTGTTTCCGAAAGCTCGAAGACGTGTTAATGGCAGAAATAGCTCAGAGGTAAGTAATGGGAAGAAGGAAATAGGAGGAACGACCCAAGCATTTTATACCTCAGGGAAGTGGAACTCGAATCGGCACACCAGGGTTATGATGAGTCGAAGCACACGACTTACGACTTAAGGCATGTGCTTCGAGGTGCAAGTGTTAACCCAGTTTCCTCTACGAGTTAAGGTTTACGACTTAAGGCCTTCACGGGTTAAGGAATCTACGAGATAGGATCCACGACTTAAGGCCTCTACGAGTTAAGGAGTCTACGACTTAAGGCCTCCACGGGTTAAAGGGTCTACGAGATAAGGTCTACGACTTAAGGCCTTCACAACCTAAGAACATTACGGCCTGACGACCTAAGGTCTGCATAATCTTACTAGTTAAGGATGACACGACTTAAGGAAGTTTACGACTTAAGTCATTACAACCTAAATGACCCAAGGGAGTAACGGTCCAACAACTTAAAGGGACTATGACTTAACGACTCGAGGGACGAGGAGTTAAGACGACTACGCCTAAGTCGTGACCGACTTACGACCTTTACTAGGTCGTTCACGACCTAAGGCCACAGAGGCAAATTCAATACTGCACTATGACTCGTTAACCCCAGTTAAGCCACAAGCCGAGAATCAGTTTAGGTCGGTCACGACCTACGACATATGATAAGTCGTACACGACTTAAGACTACGAAGTTAAGGTTCAATGCCGCATCGCTTATGAGAAGACCGGTTGACTCATTTGCGACTTAGGACTTGTGATATATCTAGGGTTCAGCAGGGATGCCTTGAAGAAGTCTCGACCCAGCATTTAAGTGATAACGGACCCACGACTTAATTTAAGTCGTCCACGACCCAACTTAGGTCGGTTACGACTTAGGACTTGGTAATGTTTCCTGCCTAGAATTGCCTATAAATACGACCGTAGCTCCAACTAGAAG
Source organism: Allium cepa (assembly GCA_030765085.1). Classification (NCBI taxonomy): domain Eukaryota; kingdom Viridiplantae; phylum Streptophyta; class Magnoliopsida; order Asparagales; family Amaryllidaceae; genus Allium; species Allium cepa. The sequence goes on along the minus strand of CM060945.1, from coordinate 598,494,596 downwards.
AGGACTTTTGGCTGATTTCCTTCAAACACCGTTACTCTGCTGCATTCCAAACTAATCCAATCCAACACTTGAAGCTCTCAAGACATTAAGAACGCTACAAACAACTTCAAGAAGAGATCACATACATCCAACATGGATTCAGAAACTCTCATCTTCATCGAAGTTTAAGCTACTTGTTCTAAGTCTCTTGTAATTCAAAGTGTATTGTATTTGGGAAGAATTGTATCAGCTTGTAACGAGATTATTAATAAAAATACTTAAAGTGGACGTAGGCTATACCCTAAAGCCGAACCACTATAAAATTGTTGTTGTTTACCGCTTTTCTACTATTATCTGCTTGTAATCTGTTCCCGAGTCGTCGGGTGGTGCTTTCACAACTACAACTCATACATCGGGGTGTTAGCGTTCAAATTTTAGCGTTAACATTTTTGGTGCTTTCACTGAGAATTGAACTCAGGCAAGTTATCATCATTGCTTCACAGAGGTTTGTAGAGAGAATTTCCCTGAAAACCAGAAGTCTATCCGAGATAATGGCTCCTGGAAGGAAGAGTAGATCTGTCAGATCTGGGAATATTCAAGAGGGAACCTCCGCTTCCCCTGTACCTAATCAACCCACTCCGTCTGCTGGGGTTACGAAAGCAGAGTTGGATGCTGTAATATTAGGACTGAACCAGCAGATTAACGCCCAGAATGCACAATTAGAAGCTTAGAGTGCCCAAAATGCTCTAATTCTGGATAAGTTGAATGATTTGCTCGGGGCAAACAATCAACCGGCTGGTAATGGAAGGAATTATGCTGGCAACATTCATGATGCTAATGAGAGGAATGCTCCAGAAAGGGCTGCCAGTCCCTTTGAGCAAACGCTTCCTGAGGTTGGTGGATCTGGAACTCGACATGATGACCCTGTCACTACAAGGGTCTCTTCTTCAGTAGCGGAAGCGACTTCTTCTTTGCAACAAGCTCCGCCAACCCATGAGTTGACATTAACTACTACCCCCACAACTACTCTGCAGTCGAAGAGTGGTTCGTATTTTGATGCACGTAGCTTGCACATCACACACACTTAGAATCTTTCGGCATTTTCATACACCTAATTCTTTGTACTCTAAAGATTTTTAAGATTTGTCTCTTTTTATTTCAGATTCTCCGATGGGACGCAGCGGCTCTTACTATGATGACTTTCAGCGCTATAGGAGGCATAGTCAATATGATTATAGGCGCTACCTTCCCGTTCACAGAGAAACCGATGTAGAGAGAGCCGCCCGAAAGGCTCAGGAGAGGAGGGCTCTAGAAGAGCGTTATGAGAGGAAAGAAAAGGAGGAGCGCCACGATTCTTCCCAGAGAGGTGATGATTCTCACAAGAGAAAGTCACATGATGATCGGGGAAAAAGCCACATAGTTGAGGACCCAAGCAAGCGTGCCCGGCAAAGTGAAAAGCATGCTTCTACAACTCCTGAAAAGGTCACTGCCCCCGTCTCACTTGACATTCCTTCTGGCTCTCCTGCTCTTGGGAAGACAAACATTCAGACGATAATCAGCAGGCCTAAATTCCAAGTTGGATCAGGCCCGGCTACTCTGCAAAGCCGATTCCCGCACTGGTGCCTGAAGGGAGTGCGGTTCGATCTTGACTTGGTCCCTATTGACAAGCCTGCCATGCTGCGAAATCTCGATGCCGTCAGGCTTGATATTGAAAGGATGTCGAACTGGCAAAAACTTGTTGACGAGCTTCAAAGGCTCAACCGTGCGAATATAGAGGCCATGCTTACTATGGAGAATGATAAGGCCGAATGGCAGAAGGTTCTTGAGCAGCATGATACCGAAATGAGGAGCATCACTACTTACAATGAAGAGCTTGAAGCGAAAGTTGAGGAACTTAAACAAGATCTTGCTACTTCTTCTACCTCATATACTCAAAAAGAAGAAGTACTTCAAAAGCAAGTTCGCGATGCTCACGCCGCTCAGCGACATGCCGGGGCACAACTTGAAGCTGAGCAGAAAACAGCGGGAAGGTATCGTGCTGAGGTTACAGAGTTACGAGAGAAAGTCAACTCTCAGGAGGCGGAAAATCAAATGCTAAAGCTTCAACTCTTCAAAGCTGAAAGAGAGCGTGATGAGGCCTTTGCCGGTAAAATTGCAGCTGAAGGATCTCATAAGGCAACGAAGACCAGCATCATCTCGACACTATTTGACTTCTACCTGCACAGCATCTTGGGGCGCGGTAGCCTCGCCTTTCTAGGCCCCAAGTATGAAATTACTCTGGCTGAAGTGTGGGAGGCCGCACTTGACATGCTTGGCGGTAAAGGTGCTGGCTATGCCAAATCAGCTCTTGAGGAGCATTACTTGGATGAAGATGATCGCGCTGCTCTCGCCAAGGGAAAAGAACAACTTGCAAAATTAAGAGCTGAAATGGCAGAAGGGGAACGGTTAGGAAAAACTACTTCAACTATTCCAGTCCAGCCTTCTCCTTCGGCCGAAATCGATATTATTGGTTCCAGTTCTCATTCTCCGTCCCTGGTCAAAGTTACAACTGAGATTACAAGTACACAGGGTGGAGATGAAGGTGAAGAGAGCGCCGAAGCACAGGCTTATGAGGTTGATATCAGGAAGCCGACTTCTCCAGGTAACTCTACTGTTAATCTTGCCCAAGTAGACTGCTCATTTGCTTCTTATGAGTTCGATGAGCTTCTCGACCATTTCCTGAACCTAAATGAGCCTTTATCTCCTCTCTTTACTGAGTTTACTTCTTTTCTTCTGTAGAGAAAGCATCGAGCATTGTTCAAACTTCCCCTCCTCCAATTATTCCTCCTTCGATTCTCCAGGTCACTCCTCCGTCCGCCTCCCAACTCGGGTCGCAAGAGGAGCAAATATAAGCTCTTCATGGCTTAGATGATCCTATTGCTTCTCAAGAACAAGGGGGAGAAGGGCTTGGAGAAGGCAATGAGTCTCCGGAGCGAACCACTTCTGATAATATAAAATTATCTGCACTTGTTACTCCGGGAAGTGAGTCTTCTTCAAAGAGAAGGAGGAAGCGTGCCACTTCCAAGAAGAGAAGGAAAGGCATTCTTGTTTCTGAAGAGGAAACGAAAGTTCATCCGGCAGTAACCCTTTCTCCTTCATCCCCGACTCTCCTAAGCCGTCCTGAAAAGCTGCCTATTAGGTCAGGTGAAGGCTCAAAAGGTGGTGGCAAGAAGAAGTAAGGGGTCCTGCTTCGATTTATCTTTACTTTTTGCTTTTTGCATGTACTGGCCGGAGATTGTGCGGGTACCAGCCACCGCTTTTCTTTTTTCTTTTTATTTTGAAACCTGTACCTGTACAAAATTTTGACAGTATTGAATAAAATGATTCTTTTTGTTTGTACAAACTTCTGTCTGTATTTGAGAATGCATTTACTATTCATTTTGTACAAGTTTCTTTATATAATATTGCAGTGAGCTTGTGGTATGTTGTTTGAGCGAAATTTTTACCAATGTAGTTATACCATGTTGCCCCTATACCATAAGCTCGTTGTAATATTTTATACTTTGAGGGGACTTGTACTCTTATTTTCTGGAGAATAATTATTCCATACTTGGAGGAATATTATTTCGTTAAAAATAGAGTACAGCTCCCTCCAGATGAGTTTTTACGCTTCATCCTTCGAAGATATCACTTTTCCTTTTGTGCATACACACATTTTTACCAAGTGAATTCTTCTATGTGGTAAAGCGGGCCTCTGAAGGGCACTTTAACTTCTTTTTGAGGAAGAGTATTTTCCAGAATAGGTGAATCATTCTTCCTTTGAGAGTTAAAGTGTGCCTTTGAAGAGGGCTTCTTTTTTTTATATTTTTTTTATATTGCGCCTCAATGGAGGGCTTTCTGATATTTGCTTTGCGTTTCTGACGAAGTGCTTCTTTGAAAAGTTGTACCTCTGAGGAGGGTTTTTTCACGTTTCAACACTTGGAAGTTTTATTTCAATCTCGGCGAAACCTGTGCCTCCGAAGAGTTGTGCCTCCGAGGAAGGCTTTCCACGTTTCAACACTTGGAAGTTTTATTTCAATCTCGGTGAAACGTGTGCCTCCGAAGAGGTCTTTCCGTTTGATTGCACCTCTGGGAAGAGGTTTTTGTTTGATTGTGCCCCTAGGAAGGGGTCTTTTTGTTTGATTGTGCCTCTGGGAAGAGTTCTTTTGTTTCTGCCCCTTGGGAGAGGCTTCTATTTTTCCCTGTTCGCTGGGAAGCGGGCCTCCAAAGAGGGCTTTCACATTTCGTCTCACGGGAGTGTATCACCGATCATGGTGAAATGTGTGCCTCTGAGTAGGATTACTGCCTGGAAGTTTGGAGTTTCTTTCTCTCGGTTAGACGAATTCACAGGAGTGTATCGACCGATCAGTCTGCAACTTTGTATCGAGAAAGATCTCTCTTTTTCTGGTTTGGCCCGCTCGAGGTCTTTTAGAATTTCAACTGTGGTGAAATGGGCCTCCGAAGAGGGCTTTTCACGTTTCAACACTTGGAAGTTTTATTTCAATCTTGGTGAAACGTGTGCCTCTGAGTAGGGCTTTTGCCTGGAAGTTTGGAGTTTCTTTCTCTCAGTTGGACGGATTCACGGGAGTGTATCGACCGATCATTCCGCAACTTTGTATCGAGAAAGATCTCTCTTTTTCTGGCTAGGCCCAATCGAGGTCTTTATCCTCCAAAGAGTTGTGCCTTTGAAGAGGGCTTGTGCCTCCGAAGAGGTCTTTTGCTGTTTGATGCTCGCTCGCCCATGTCTCTTTGCCATCTATTCATGTTGGCGATCCCCGTTGTCCTTTGCAAGTGTCATCCCTTTTTAGTTGCCAATAGTTTCCCTTGTCCAAAGAAACATACTTCATAGTTAAGCGAGTTGGCGGTGGTAGACATAGGCTATTTAACTGGTTGTTTGTTTGTACAAACATCTGCAGTTAGTTAGAAATGGTCCACTTTCATCCATATCGCTAACTTTTGTTCGAAGCATTTCTTTGTAGGATTTGAGTATGGAAATTTTTGAATGGTTTAGCGTTTGCTTGCTGGGTGATGTCGGAGATCGCTTGGTCTTGTGATGGGTAAGCTTTGTTTTTATGGCCTGCATTATTAAATCGACATTTTAGTAACACAATTAACGTATTTTTATGTCGAAATAAAACAAAGCAGTTTATAATAGTAGAGAACACAAGACTTATAGTGGTTCGGCCAAAAGCTGGGCCTACATCCACTTTATAGCTTTTCATTATTCACTTGCTTTACAATTGCTTTCAATACAAGAATCATATATTCGTAATTCTTTTACAACATTTCAGCAATGCTTTCAAGTAAAATAGGGACGCAAATGATTGCTATTCCAAGCTCTTGGGATTGGTTCTCCTTCGACAGTTGTGAGTTTGAATGTGCCATCAAGGAGTTTCATGCCTATAACATATAGCCCTTCCCAGTTTGGCCCAAACACACCTATGGCTGTCATAATCTCTTCAGGACTAAGTCCCCAACCTCAAAGCTGCGATGACGAACTTTGGAATTGAAGTGCCTGGCTATTCTTTGCCGGTGAGCTGCAATTCTAAGTCTAGCCTCTTCTCTTCTTTCATCGAGGAGGTCAAGTGCTTCCAATTGCAATTTTTCATTCTCATTTTGATCAAAATGGATCCTTCTGTGTGAGGGGACTTCAGTTTCCACTGGAATCATCGCTTCTGATCCGTATTCCAATGAAAATGGAGTATGCCCAGTTGCAGTTTTGTGGTGGTTCTGTATGCCCATAGTGCAAGCGGTAACTTATCGACCCAACCACCTTTTGCTTTCTCTAGCTGCTTTTTGATGGTTGATTTGATGATTTTGTTTACTGCTTCCACTTGCCCGTTTGCCAGTGGATGAGCCACTGCTGAGAAGCTTTTCCGGATCTTGAATCGTTTGCAGAAATCTTGGAATTCCTCACTTTCAAACTGAGTACCATTGTCTGTGATTATCTTCTGAGGCACACCATACCTGCAAATGATATTTTTAGTCACAAAACTTATCATTTTCTTAGAGGTAATAGTAGCCAATGGTTCGGCTTCAGCCCATTTAGTGAAGTAATCAACAGCAACGACATCATATTTAATCCCCGATTTGGCAGTCGGTAAAGGCCCAATGTGGTCTATTCCCCAGATAGCAAACGGCCATGGACTGACCATTTGTGTTAGCTCAGTGGAAGGTGCTCTAGGAATTTTAGCGAATCTCTGGCATTTATCACACTTTCGGGAATAGTCAGCAGCATCCTGATTAATTTCCGGCCAAAAGTATCCATAACAGAGGTTTTTCTTTGCTAACGTTTGACCACCTGTATGATCCCCACATTCCCCTCCGTGTACTTCAGTCAGAATTGTCTTAGCTTCTTCCTTCGTCACACATCAGAGTAATGGCATTGAAAATCCTCGTCTGTACAAACGACCATCTTGAACTATATATCTGGAGGCTTTCCTCATCAGCTTCTGTCGTTCTTTTGAACTTCCTGGCAAAGAACCATTAAGTAAATATTCAAGTATCGGAGTCATCCATGATTCTTGCTCTTGGGATACATTCATAATCCAATCAACATCCATTTCATCTGTGCTTGGAGCTGACAAGACTTCGACGGGAACTAATCCCAATAGTTGAGCTTCACCAGTACTCGAATACTTTGTGAGAGAATCCGCCTTCATGTTTTCTTCTCGGGGTATATGGTTTATTGAATAACGGTCAAAATCTTGAAGGAGCTCCCAAGCTTTTGATAAATAGACGGGAAGATTCCCTCCTTTAGCTTGAAATTCCTTCCTGACTTGGCAAACAATAAGTTGAGAATCACTGAAGACCTGCAATGCCTTGATGTTTTGTTCTTTAGCGATCCTTAAACCAGCGATGAGCGCTTCATATTCAGCTTCATTGTTTGTCGAAGGGAATTCTAGTCTTAGCGCATAACACAGCGATCGCCCCTCTGGTGTTTCATGGACAACCCCTGCTCCGGAACAGTAATCATTCCTTGCGCCATCGACATACAATTTCCATTGGATTGGGATGCTATCAGTGACTTCTTCCTCACTATCACCCTTATCTGTACATTCTGCGATGAAATCTGCCAAAGCTTGTCCATTGATTGCTTTTTGGGGATGGTAAGTGATGTCATATTGGCTGAGTTCAATATTCCATTTCAAAAGACGGCCCGAAGTCTCAGGACGGAATAGGACTTGCTTTAGAGGTTGATCAGTGAGGACTTTGATGGGATGAGCTTGGAAATACGGCCTCAATTTTCTTGATGCGATCAACAAACAATAGGCGAGCTTTTCCAACCTTGAGTAGTTCATCTCTTCCCCAGTGAATCTTTTGCTGATATAATAGGCTGGGCGTTGAATCCTTGCGTCTTCCCGTACCAACACTGCACTGAGAGCATGGAGACAAAATTGGCAAATATATGAAGAGATCTTCACCACTATCAGGCTTCGAAAGTATCGGAGGCACTTCCATATGTCGAACCAACTCATCAAATGCTCTTTGACATTCAGGGGTCCACTCAAAGTTTTTTCTTCCTTTCTTCAGAGAATCAAAGAATGGAATGCATTTGTCAGTAGCTTTGGAAATGAACCGACTCAAGGCAGCAACCTTTCCATTGAGACTTTGCAATTCCTTCTTCGTTCTAGGAGCCTTGACCTCTCTCAGGGCAGTGATCTGAGCTGGATTGGCTTCAATGCCCCTAGCGCTCACAATGAAACCCAAAAACTTTTCGGACTCCACCCTAAATGAACATTTCAGGGGATTAAGCTTCATTCTCTACTTGCGGAGTACTGCAAACATCTCTGCCAAGTGATCCATATGGTCCACTGCTTTCTTAGACTTTACTAGCATATCATCAACATAAACTTCCATTGTCTTGCCAATCTGTGGTTTAAACATGGCAGTAACAAGCCTTTGGTAAGTTTCCCCTACATTCTTGAGTCCGAAAGGCATGACCTTATAGCAGTAGAGTCCAACATCTGTGATGAAACTCGTATCCTCTTGATCTGGCTCATGCATCATAATCTGGTTATATCCGGAGTATGCATCCATAAAAGATAACAATTCGTGTCCTGCCGTCCCATCCACCAACTGATCGATCCTGGGCAGCGGGAAACAGTCTTTGGGGCAGGCTTTGTTCAGATCTGAAAAATCAATGCATACTCTTCACTTTCCGTTAGCCTTTTTCACCAGCACTGGATTCGATACCCAATTTGGATAAGTAGATTCTCTGATGAAACCGTTCTCTATGAGCCGATCCACTTCTTCTTTTAACGCCGCTGTCCTCTCAGGACCCTGGGTTCTTCTTTTCTTGGTGTAAACTTTGGATTAATGTTCAGAGTGTGTACTGCAATCTCTGGGGATATTCCGCACATGTCAGCATTAGTCCAAGCGAATACAACCAAATTAGCCTTCAAAAATGAAATCAGAACATTCTGAACCGTTGTGTTAAGTTGTGAACCCACATTAAGCACTTTGTTCGGGTCCTTTGGGTCAACGGGCACCAGCACTGTTACCTCTACCGGTACTACCCTATTCTTCCATGCACTGGCTTTCCTTCGATCCATCTCTCTTCGTGCACCACTACATTCGCCAGTGCAGGGTCCACCCTGTAATTGCTACAAGGTTGGTTCTTTGATGCGGACCGGAGCCGCCGCACCTTTTCCCATTTCTCTTTTCCTTGATTCTCGCAACTCTGCAAAGTAACATTCTCGTCCCGCATCTTGGTCTCCCTTAATCACACCAACTCCATTATCTGTGGGGAATTTTAGAGTCAGACACCATAGGGCAAGAACAGCTTTGAACGCAGCAAGAGTTGGTCGGCCTAAAAACGCATTGTAGGCAGAGAATTCTTCAACAATTATAAAGGTTTGCTTTCGAGCCACCTTCCTCAGTCCCTTTCCAAGTTCTACAAATAAATCTATGGTCCCAATCGGTTGTTTGGGTTCTCCAGCAAACCCAGCAATCTTAAGTGATGAAGCTTGAACGTCAGCCATTGGAATTTTCATTTGATCGAAGGTCTTCTTGAAGAGGATGTTGCATGAAGCTCCACAATCAACTAGAACTCTTCTCATAGTTGCCGGCCCAATACCAGCGGATATGACCAAAGGATCTATGGTCGGAGCCTCGATACCCAAAGAATCCCTGGCACTGAACACAATATCATCTGTGGAAGTCTTTTGTTGCTTTAAAGGCGCATCATTTTCTAAAACAAAAACATTCTCTTCAGCTGGTGCATGCCTTAAGGCCCGGGCATACCTTTCCATCTCGCCCCAGCTTCTGCCTGCTGGGTGAGGTCCTCCAAGTATTATATTGATAATAGGTCTTTCCGATTCATGCTCTACGGGCTTCTCACTCGAGGCAGGACGGTGAACGGGAACTTGTTGTCCTTGAGTTGACGAAGCTGGGGCATTTCTGTTCCTTTTCACATACTGCTGGAGTTTATTTTCCTTCAAGAGTTGTTCAATTACCTCTTTCAACTGACTGCATTCGTTGGTGTCATGGCCGGGCTGGTTGTGGAACCGGCAGAACCTTCCACTTTTTTCCATCTTAATCGCAACTCTCATTTTAGGCGGTGTCGGATAATTGACATCTTCTTTGGTTGCAAAGAAGATGTTTTCAGGGGTATCGGTCAAGGGTGTGAAATTGAAATAACGGCCTTTCTTAGCGTCTCCCTGTTTCTTTCCGCTATCGTTTCCCCTTTTCTGAATGTTTGGTTCTTTCTTGTTCGAAGCAGCACCATTGTTCCCGGCTTGCGCTGATACCACCTTAGCCGGTGTTTGGAGGCTCTCCAAGCGCATGAATTCATCCACTTTCTTGTAGAATTTGTCAAGTGAGTTTGGTTCTTTCATTCTCAACCATTTTCCAAATTCACTCGATTTGACAATCGCCCTCATCAAGTATGTCAGGACCATGCGTGGCTCAGCATTATCTACGTCAGCCAATGCTATGTTAAAGCGATTCAAAAATGATCAGATGGATTCTCTCGGATTTTGCTCTAGACTTGACAGCGACATTATATCCTTTGCTTTAGAAGCATACAATCGAAATTGCTCCTTGAATTTCCTAGTCAAATCGGAGAATTGATCAATGGACCTGGCTGGCAGCTTTGTAAACCACAATAGAGCCACACCTTCGAGATATACTGGGAAATATCGACATTTAATTTCATCTGACGCCCTGGCACCAGTCATATGCCAGTCGTACTTATACAAAAACTCGTTAGGATCACTCGTCCTCTTGTAAGCCGGAATAGTAGGGGGAACGAATTTCCTTGGGAACTCTGCCTTCAAGATCTTTTCAGTAAATGGAGTTTTGCTTGGAGCAAAACCCCACTCTTTCTCATCTTCATCTTTCTGCATATTTTTCTTAATGATTTGACGAACCATACCCGAAAATGTTCTTCATCATTTACAGGCTTTGGAGGGCACACATCAGCCAATCTCTCTGAATTCTGTCTTGACAATCGTTCATGGAGGGTCGGCTGCAGCCTAGATCTTCAGCTTGAGGAGGAGTCCTTTCTACAGGGTCTGCGGCTCTTTGAGAAATGTTTCTTTCAACATCCTAAACTCCCACAGTAGGGTTCCCATCATTATTAACCGGTTGACGATTTGCCCCTAATAGATCATTCAACTTACTTAAGATCAGGGCATTCTGGGCATTCTGGGCTTCCAACTGCGCATTCTGAGCATTCAATTGTTGATTCAACCCCAAAAATACGGCGTCCAATTCTGCTCGTGTAACTCCAACAGTTGTAGCTGCTTGACTTGAAGGAGGAGAGGTAGCAGTATTCTCTTGAACATTGTCGGATCTTACAGAACTTCGTTTTCTCCCAGGAGACATTATTTCCAATAAACTTCTGGTTTTAAAAGAAATCCTTTCAACAATCCTTCACGGAGCAATAGTGGAAGTTTCCTGAGTTGGGTTCTCAGTGGAAGCACCAAAAATGTTAACGTAAAAATCAGACGCTAACACCCCGGTGTAGATTTATGTTGAGCGAAAGCACTACCCGTGAACACGGGAACTAAAAAATAAGTAGAGAAATCACAGAGAAAGCAGAAAAAACAACAGTTTTTAAAGTGGTTCGGCTTAGGGTAAGCCTACGTCCACTTTAATTCTCTTTATTACTGAATCGATTACAACTTTACAATGATCTTCAATTACAATTCCGATGAGACAAACAACTAAAACTTTGATGCAGAAGAATTCTTTAAATCCATGTAGATTGCGTTAGATTTCCTCTCGAAGTCAGTTGAGATGCCTTTCGTACTTGAATTATCGAGTGAGTCGAGAATTCAGCAGAGTATCGGTGCTTAAAGAGGTCGGCCAAAAGTTCACTTCATGCTTGAGGTGGGTTGGTATTTATAGGAAAATCCCCCCTTTAGGTCGTAAGTCGTGACCGGTCTAAGGTAAGTCGTGGCCGACTTATCTGGCCTAGCCCCATGGTCTCACAAAAGCTCATTTGTACAAGTCCTAAGTCACCCACGAGTCAACATCTAAATCGCAAATAAGTCAGCTGGTCCTTTTGATGCGGCATTGTACCTTCACCCAGTAGCTTTAGGTTGTGGACGACTCAGGCTAGGTCGTGAGTCGTATACGAGTTAACTGATAAGCTTGTTCCCTTCAGATAATAACCTAAGTCCTGAATTGCGTATGAGTTAAGAGGTCACTGTGTTAAGCAAGGAGCAGCACCTCATTTGCTTAAGTCGCTCACGACATATGCTAGGTCGTAAGTCGCAGATAGCTCTAAGTCGTTAGCTCGTTTCCTTCTTAAGTCGTGCTTTCTCTTGAACTGTTAAGTCATCTTGTCCTTGAGTCGTGGGCTTCCTTAAGTCGTAAACTGTATACCCTCTTAAGTCATAGGAACCTTAAGCCATGGATGCCTTAGGTCGTGGAGCATCCCTTTTCTTCTAAACCGTTGAGTCGTAGACTTCTCTATGTCGTAAGTCGCCAAGTCCTTCAACTCGTTGAACTGTTAGGTCATCCATTCCTTGAGTCGTAGATCGTGCCACCATCTAAGTCGCTAAGTCGTTATACGTTTTAGGTTATTAAGCCTCTAAACCGTTAAGTCGTTTTACCCCTTAAGTCGTCCAACCTCTTGACTCGTTGAGTCGTGCATCTTTTAACTCGTTAGGTTGATAACTCACTGAGTCGCTTGTCCATTGAGTCACCGCCCAACTTGAGTCGTTTGCTTATTGAGTCGTTTGCTTATTGAGTCGTTGACCATAGGAGTTAACAAATTGATTGTCCTATCTGATCTCGGATATTTTATTCTATGGATTTAGCTGTGTAATTTATTCGTTTATTTGTGATACATTTGAATATTATCTGTGAATTTGAAAATGAAAGATGAGCGTTGTAGTTTATACCGCTTATTCACTATATTTCTGTGTTTTGATCTGTGATGATGATGTTGCTGCACTATTGTGTTAAACTCTTGGACCACACCATGGACACACAAATATGGATTTCATGAGGAAATCGATTAAGTCACATATTTTTGAAATGATTTTTTTATAAACAACTTGAATTCAAATAGTTTGGGAATGGAATCAGGTTAAATGTGAAAAGCTTTTGAAATGAAATCTCAAGATAAAATTTATTTTTGAATAATTTGATAAAGTTTTGAAATTAAATTTGAATTCAAAATTTGAAACTGAATTCTATGATTTGAAACTAGCGATTAAAGATGTTATACAAGTTTATATGGGTTAAAGCATTTCAAACATAGTGATTTGGGAATTTGAATTTAAACTCAAAAGCTCTAACTCGTGCAAATATAAGGGATTCTTTCGAAACGAAAACTATTTGTTTTCAAATAATAAAGCTTTCACATAAGAAATGAACGCCCAAATTGTGTTAAAAGGAATTTCAAGTTTGAAATGAAAATGATTCCCAAGTTATGGAAACGGTTTGAAAACTATAAGTTAAATCTTTGATTTAAAGATTGTTAACGTGAAATTCTGACGCTAACATCTCGGTGTGTGTAGAAACAGTGTGAAAGCACCACCCGTGAATGCGGGAATCAAGAAATAACAGTAAGTAACAAAAAATGCAGTAAATGAACACAGAGTTTATAGTGGTTCGGCTTATGATCAAGCCTACGTCTACTTCAATCCTTTTATTACTGAGTGGATTACAACTTATTACAATCTCTTCCAATTACAATTCAATTCCGTTCAAAAGACAAGTAGCTAGAGAAAACTTCGATGCAACAAAGTTCTTCAAATTCATGGTTGAATGTGTCGAATCTTTGTGTGAAGTGGATCTAAGCGTCTTGCGTATGCTCGAAGTGTTGAAATGTAGATTGTCTTGAAGATAGTAAAGTCTTTAAAGCCTTGAAGAAAATGATCCAAAAGCCCCCTGAATGTTGGAGGTGGTCGTGTATTTATAGGCGTGATTCTGGACATGATTTATCTTCCAAGTCCTAGGTCGTGGACGACCTAAGTTAGGTCGTAGGTTGTAGGTCGCTGACGACCTAAGGAACCTTCCATATCTGTTGCATTTTAAACTTGTCTTCGCCTGCTTAGGCCGCGAGCGACCTATTATTGGTCGTAGGTCGCGAGCAGTGTTAGAATTTAAGTAGGACAAGGTTGCACTCTAGTCTGGAGCAAGTTATAGGTCGTAGACGACCTATGAGAGTGGCTGATCTTGTAATGCTGAGGCATCCAATGTAGCGACCTAAGCTAAGTCGTTCACTCGTTAGGTCGCTAAGTCTTCTTATCTCGGTAGGTTGCTGAGTCTTCTTGGCAAGTTAGGTCGCTGCTACCCATAGGTCGTAGGTCGTGACAATGCTTAAGTCTTTAGGTCGCAAAGCTGCTTTGTGGAGTTGGGTCGTTGAGACTATTATGCCGTTAGGTCGTTGAGACTATTAGGTCGTCGGGTACACTTAGGTCGTTGGGCTGCTGAGTTATAGGTCGTGGAGTTTTTAGGTCGTTAGGTCGCGAAGTGTTAGGTAACTAGGTCGCAAAGTAATGATAGGTCGCTGGGTCGCATTACATTTTAGGTCGCCTCAAAATGGGAGTTAACACTTGCCCCTCAAAGTACCGGCCTATGTCATAGGTCGTGTGCTTCGATCTAACTCTGCTAGGTCGTGAGCGACCTAAAACATATGCTAACTCGCGTGCCTATTTGAATTCTCCTTTTTGCCCCATATAAATTGTTTGGTCCTTTCTTCCTCTCTACCTTACTGTTCCGATTTCCCACTCTCATTGACGAATTTTCGAACTTCCAAAGGCGAATTCAACCCAGCTAATCACCAATTCACCTTTTCCAACATATTACGTAAGTGAATTCGATCTCCATCCCACCATAATCACTGTTGAATTACGAATCCCCATTTTCCGACCTTAACCCAATTCCTTGCGTCGTGCTATATTTTGAATCGTTGCAATCGATTTTCGATAGCCGTTTGAGTAGGCACGAAAATGTATTGAATGTACGATGGATTGGAGATGCTTTGAATCGCTTTTCAAGTGATTCGGTGATGTGTGGAGATGATGAAATTCACGAAGAGGATGATGGATTTCTGTGTAGTTGATAGCGGGTTATCAGGTCTGGTGAATCATTGCGTGGAGAGGAAGTTAGTGACCTAGTGAATTTGAGCGACTTAAGATAATTCACGATCTAAGGACCCTTGCGACCTAAGGAATAGTTTCAACCTACACTAGGTCGCTGAACGACCTAATATTCGTGCGACCTAAGACTTTGCATGAGCTAAGAGTTACTCGAGCTAAGAACTGCACGACCTAACTTCCTTGCGACATAGGCTTTAGGTCGCGGCCGAGCTAACACTAGGACGAGTTTGTAATGCCTTATCCTTTACTTTGCGCAGCGCGACCTAAGAAGGCTCCGACCTATGCTAGGTCGCTGGACGACATAGGACTTGTGAAATCCTGAGACAACTTTGATTGAACTGTTTGAACTTTGAACTATTTGGACTTGAATTTTGCTGTACTTCTTTGCAGATTATCTCTAACGCTAATAACCTGTTAAACACAATATTTGCAGAAAAATGGGACGAATATACTGCCATTGACTGCCCACATCGAATGACAGATTAGTCGACAAAGAATAATCAACTTAAATGAACTGTGTGAACGAAATGCTGCGAACTAAAGAATTCAAGTGAAGTATTAAAGCAAAACTAAAATATCCAGTTAAAGCCGATTCGTTTGCATTCACACTACACTTGAGTTTTGTATTAACAAGTTCTGAAACCACATAGTCAACTAATTGTCAACTAGTTTAATTTCAGTTATGTTTGCTTTCTGTTTTTGTTAGTTCTGCACAACACTTCACACTTTTTAGGAAACATGCACCTTCTTATTTGAACGTCCAGTTCCTTGTATAGAATGACTTCTCAACAAGAAGAAACAAAATCAGCTGAAGAGACTTTCCCAATCGCTACTCCATTGGTTAATCCTCCAGAGAGAATTTCAACCACGCTGACATACAAAGTTTTCCGCCAACTATGCACTCTGTTCGGCATTGCTGAAGTAGATGCCATTCTTCCTGAGAGAAGCGACACTGCCGATATACCACCTTCTGGTTTTGTAGCAGTTAATCGTCAAATGTGCATGAGTGGAGCTATCCCTCCTTTTAACGACTTTCTCCAACAGCTTCTTCTCCGACTAGCTATCTCCCCCTTCCAGCTGCACCCCAATGGCTATGCTTTTCTGATGGGGTTATGTGTGCTATTCGGAAGGACGCTGGATCGTCTTTCGAGTTTTGATGAAGTTTGCTATTTGTGCACATTTGCCAAAAATAAAGATCACCCTTCCATCATTCTTGTGAGAAGCGCTAGGAACCGTAAATTAATAATTGGCCTTCTCGAAAGTGCTCACGGTTTCCTAAGCCAATTTTTCTTCATTCGCTGTCCTCCGGGATTCTATGCTACCTGGAGAGTAGGAAGTAAGAGCATTTATCTTTGTTCCTGATATTTTTCTCTGAGCTTTTCATAGCCTGAGTTGTCAAATGTTAACTTCGCCTTTTACTTTTCAGCGCTTCCTCCTCCTTCTAGGGATTCCGGTCATATACCAACTTTCGAGAGGCTTAAGGCTGTGCCAGTTGAGGAGAGAGGCATTCAATTTTTGTTGAAAGACGAATTTTTGCATCAATACGAACTTTTGCATACCTCTCGCTCTACACATCCTCATGAAATCCCGGACTCCCCAGCTAGAGCATCGGACGGCCCAGTTTCTACCGACACATCCATACCAAAAGGTTCTGCTCCCGAGGCTTCACTAGTGAAATGCTCCACTTCTGTTGATGTTACGGGGCCATCTGACGAACTTGCCCCGGTTATTGAGGAAGAAGAGCCTCAGGGATCTCCCCAACGTTCACAGAAATCTGGCGAAGAAGCTGAGAAAGACAGCCCTGTAAAGCAGAGCAGGGACGACACTTTCGAAGGATTGAGTGACCTCTTTGTCACCTCACAAGAGATCTTTAAAGATGATCCTATCACTACCGGGGTTTCTTCTTCAGTGGTCGAGGCTACTTCTACTCTGCAACAGACTCCGTCGACCCAAGAGTTGACGCTAATTACTACACCCATAACTACCGCACAATTAAAGAGTGGTTCGTAGTTTGCCGTGTGTAGCTTGCACATCACACACTTAGAATCTTTCGGCACTTTTATACTTCTGACTCTTTGTACTTTGAAGAATTCTAAAGTTGTGTTTTTTTTTCAATTTCAGGTTCTTCAATGAAGCGAGGTGGCTCGTATTATGATGACTTCCAGCGATATGGGAGACGAGGCCAGTATGACTATAAGCATTATCTTCCTGTTCACAGAGAGACTGATGAAGAGAGGGCCGCTCGGAAGGCTCGGGAGAGACGTGCCCATGAAGAACGTTCTGGAAGACCGGATGACCGATGCGATTCTTCCCATAAAGAGGGTGACTCCCACAAACGCAAATCTCACGATGACAGAGGGAAGAGTCACATAACTGATGACCCAAGTAAACGGGCTAAAGTCAGTGAGCAACCAATGCTTGCAACTTCTGAAAAGATTACCGCTCCTATTCCTTCTCAGTCTCCTGCCCCTTCCCGTACTGATATCCAGGCAATCATTAACAGGCCTTCTTACCAAGTTGGACCAGGTCCAGCCACTCTCCAAAGTCGATTTCCAAACTGGTGCTTAAAAGGAGTTCGCTTTGACCTTGACCTGGTTCCCATAGATAAAAATGCCATGTTACAGAACCTCCATGCCATTAAAACTGACATTGAGAGGACGTCAAATTGGCAAAAACTTGTTGATGAGCTCCAAAGGGTGAATCGGGCCAATCTCGAAGCTATGCTGACCATGGAGAATGACAAAACTGAATGGCAAAAGACCCTTAAGCAGCATGATGCAGAAATGAGGAGCATTGCCGATTATAATGAAAAACTTGAAGCGGAAGTTGGGAAACTCAAAGAGGAGCTTGCCACTTCCTCCGCTTCTTATTCTCAAAGGGAGAGTGTGCTCCAGCAGAAGGTGCGGGATGCTCATGCTACGCAAAGGGATGCCGAGGCCAAGGCTGGTGGGCTGGAGCAAATTGTAGAGGGCTACCGTACTGATATTACTCAGTTACAAGGGCAAACTAGCTTCCAGGTTGCGGAAATTGAAAAATTGAAAGCTCAACTATCTAAAGTCGAAAGAGAGCGAGATGAGGCTATTGCTGGTAGAATTGCAGCGGAAGAAGCTCATGAAGCTACCAAAGCTGACATCGGCTCGACATTATTTGAATTCTATTTGCAAAGTGTGTTAGGGCGTGGCAGTCTTGCATTTCTGGGTCCCAAATATGAGGTTACCCTCGCTGAAGTATGGGAAGCCGCGCTTGATATGTTTAAAGGCACCGGGTACACTGAAGAGGAGCTAGAGGCGCACTATTTAGACTTCGAAGCTCGTGCAGCTCTTGCTAGAGGGAAGGAGCAACTTCCTAGATCGCGAGTTGAAATGATAGGGGAAGAGAATCAAGAGAAAGAAACAACTTTGACTGCCCCTGTCCCTCCTTCAACTTCAGTCGATGTTGACATTGCTGGTTCTAGCTCTCATACACCGATTCCTACTAAAGCTGATACCGGAGCCATAATTACACAAGCCGTAGATGAGCCACAAGAGAGTGCTGAAGCTCTAGACTACGAAGTTGATGTGATGCCACCAACTTCTCCAGGTAACCCTAATAATGCTCAGGGGGACAACTTGCTAGTTTCTTACAGATTTGACGAGCTTCTTGATTATTTCTTAAATCTCGACGAGCCATTGTCTCCTCTTTTTACGGGAAATACTGACACTCTTAACTTTTCCTCTGTAGAGAAAGCGCCGAGCGTCATTCAAACTTCTCCACCTCCAGTAACTGTTCCTCTGCCTCCCCCAATCACTCCTACTCCTCATCTGGGATCACATGAAGAAATAATAGGTGCCCTTCGGGGCTTGGATGACCCAGCTGCTTCGCAAGAGCAAAAGGACGAAGGACTTGAGGGAGGTGAGAAATCTCCGGAGCGGACTCCTTATGATGACATAACTTTGTCTAAACTTGTTACTCCAGCAAGTGAATCTTCTTCAAAGAGGTAAAAGAAGCGCGGAATACCAAAGAAAAGGAGGAAGAGCATCATTGCTACCGAAGAGGAACCGGAAGTTGAACCAGTTGTACCTCCCTCTCCTTCTTCCCTCATGCCTAAAGATCGACCCAAAAAGCTAACCATCCGACCGGGTGAAGGGTCCAAAGGTGGCAAGAAGAAATGAAGATTCCAGTTTTCTGGTCGGGGATTGTGCGGGTACCGGCCCCCGCTTTCTTTATTTCGAAACTTGTATCTGTAAGAAATTGTAATAGAATTGAATAAAATGATCCTTTATTTGTACAAACTTCTTGTTTGTATTTGAGAATGCATTTATTTTTTATTTTTGTACAAGTTTCTTTATATAATATTGTAGTGGGCTTATGGTATGTTGTTTGAGCATTACTTTTGCCAATGTAGCTATACCATGTTGCCCCCATACCATAAGCTCGTTGCAATACTTTCAATTTCGAGGGGACTTGTACTCTTTTCTCTTTTTGGAGAATACTTATTCCGTTCTCGAAGGAATACTATTCTACTTGAAATAGAGTTCTCCTCGTTTCGTATGAGTTCTCACGCCCTACCCTTTGGAAATATCACTTTCTCTTTGCATATATATATATATATATATATATATATATATATATTTACAAAGTGAATTCTCCTATATAGTAGAGCAGGCCTCCGAAGAACACTCTAGTCTTTGTAGCTTTAACGATCTTCTTTCAAGAGCTAGAGTGTAGCTTTTAAAGAGGACTTTCTTCTTCTTCTTTTTTTGTTTCGCATTTCTGATGAAATGCTTCTTTAGAAAGTTGTACCTCTGAGGAGGGATTTTTCACGTTTCAACACTTGGAAGTTTTATTTCAATCTTGGTGAAACGTGTACCTCCAAAGAGTTGTGCCTCTGAAGAGATCCTTTTCACGTTTCAACACTTGGAAGTTTTATTTCGATCTCGGTGAAACGTGGGCTTCCGAAGAGGTCTTTTTATCATTTCGGCTCCTGGTGAAGTGGACCTCCGAAGAGCGACTCTTACACTTCAACTTCTGGTGAAATGGGCCTCCGAAGAGGGCTTTCCACGTTCCAGCACTTGGAAGTTTCATTTCAATCTCGGTGAAACGTGTGCCTCCGAAGAGGTCTTTTTATCATTTCAGCTCCTGGTGAAGTGGACCTCCGAAGAGCGACTCTTACACTTCAGCTCCTGGTGAAATGGGCCTCTGAAGAGGGCTTTTTCACGCTTCAACACTTGGAAGTTTTATTTCAATCTCAGTGAAACGTGGACCTCTGAGTGGGGCTACTGCCTGGGAGTTACTTTCTCATGGTTGGATGGATTTACGGGGCGGTCACAAGTTACTTGGACGTTCGTTGTGCAAACTGTCTCAACTAGTGAACAAGTGCCTTGCCTCCCCGCGGGGAAGAAGGTGCCTCTGGTCGTCTTATGGACTCCCAGGGCGAACACAAGTTACTTGGACATTCGTTGCAAAAACTATCTCCGCTAGTAAACAAGCGCCTCGCCTTCCCATAGGGAAGGTGCCTCCGATTGTCTCACCCATAGAGGAAGAAAACTCTCATTTTGCGGCTTGAGCCGTCAGGGGTCTTTATCCTCTGAAGAGTTGTGCCTCCGAAGAGGGCTTTTCCACGTTTCAACACTTGGAAGTTTTATTTCAATCTTGGTGAAACGTGGGCCTCCGAAGAGGTCTTTTGTTGGTGCTGGTCAGCTTGCCCATTTCTTCTTGCTGGTTGTCCATATTGGTAATCTCTTGGTACCATCTTTAAGCATGCGTCATTTTATTATTGGGTTGCTTTATCCAAAGGAATGTATTCCAGCGGAACTATGGTTTGCTTAAAGTACTTCTCAAAGGAATGTACTCCAGCGGAACCATTGTTTGCTTAAAGTACTTCCTATATAGGACTTCGGCCCTAGAGCCTTTTGCTGCTTAAAGCTTGCTTGCTTTTGAGTGATTCCACGGATTGCAATTGCTCGGTACTGCGATGGGTAAGTCTGCTTTTTTTTTTAAAAGATTTCCTACGAATTTAAATCGATATTTCAGCAATATATTCGAAGTACTTTACCTATCGAAATGAAATAAGCGACTTGTAACAGTAAAGAACACAAGATTTATAGTGGTTCGGCCAAAAGTCGGGCCTACATCCACTTTATAGTTCTCATTATTCACTCGCAGTGGTTTTACATGAGCTTTCAATACAAGAATCATACATTCATAATTCTTTTACAACATTTCAGTAAAGCTTTTAAGTAAAATATGGACGCAAGTGATTGCTGTTCCAGGCTCTCGGGATTGAATCTCCTTCAACAGTTATGAGTTTGAATGTGCCATCAAGAAGTTTGCTGCCTATGACATATGGCCCTTCCCAGTTTGGCCCGAACACTCCAGTTGTTGTCATAATTCTTTTCAAGACTAAATCCCCAATTTCAAAGCTGCGATGGCGGACTTTGGAGTTGAAATGCCTGGCTATTTTTTGCTGATGAGACGCAACTCTGAGCTTAACCTCTTCTCTTTTTTCATCAAGGAGGTCAAGTGCCTCAAGTTGAAGTTTTTCATTTTCAGCTTGATCGAAGTGAATTCTTCTATGTGAAGGGACTTTCATCTCTACTGGAATCATCGCTTCTGATCCATATGCCAATGAGAATGGAGTGTGCCCAGTTGCAGTTTTATTAGTAGTTCTGTATGCCCATAGTGCCAGTGGTAGCTTATCGACCCAACCACCTTTTTCTTTTTCCAATTGCTTTTTGATGGTTGACTTGATGATTTTGTTTACTGCTTCCACTTGCCCGTTCGCCTGCGGATGAGCCACTGCTGAAAAACTCTTCTGGATTTTGAATCGTTTGCAGAAGTCCTGGAATTCCTCGCTTTCAAATTGAGTACCATTGTCTGTGATTATTTTCTGTGGCACACCATACCTGCAAATGATATTTTTAGTCACAAAATTTATCATTTTCTTAGAGGTAATAGTAGCCAAAGGTTCAGCTTCAGCCCATTTAGTAAAATAATCAACTGCAATAATAGCATATCTAATCCCTGATTTGGCAGTCGGTAATGGCCCAATGAGATCCATTCCCCAAATGGCAAATGGCCACGGACTGACCATCTGTGTTAGCTCAGTGGAAGGTGCTCTAGGAATTTTGGCGAATCTCTGGCACTTGCCACATTTCCGAGAATATGCAGCAGCATCTCGATTAATTTCCGGCCAAAAATATCCATAACGGAGAATTTTCTTTGCAAATGTCTGACCACCCGTGTGATCTCCACATTCCCCTCTGTGTACTTCAGCTAGAATTGTCTTGGCTTCATCTTTAGTTACACATCAGAGTAATGGCATTGAAAAACCCCGCCTGTACAATCAGCCGTCTTGGACTATATATCTGGAGGCCTTCCTTAGAAGCCTCTGTCTTTCTCTCGAATTTTCTGGCAAAGAACCTTTGAGTAGATAGTCCAGTATTGGAGTCATCCATGATTCTTGTTCCTGAGATACATTCATAATCCAGTCAGCATCCATCTCGTCTGTACTTGGTGCTGACAGGACTTCTACGGGGACTAATCCCAATAGTTGAGCTTCACCAGTACTTGAATACTTTGCGAGGGAATCTGCCTTCATATTCTCTTCCCGGGGAATATGGCTTATTGAATAATGATCGAAATCCTCAAGAAGCTCCCAGGCCTTTGACAAATAAGCGGGTAGATTTCCTCCTTTAGCTTGGAATTCCTTCTTGACTTGGCATACGATAAGCTGAGAGTCACTGAAGATCTGTAATATTCTGATATTTAGCTCTTTAGCGATTCTCAAACCTGCAATGAGAGCTTCATATTCTGCCTCATTATTCGTCGAAGGAAATTCCAGCCTCAGTGCATAACACAATGATCGTCCTTCAGGGGTTTCAAGGACAACCCCTGCCCCAGAACAGTAGTCATTCCTTGCGCCATCAACGTATAATTTCCATCTCAACGGGACGTCATTAGTTTCCTCTTCCTCACTATCACCTTTATCTGTGCATTCTGCAATGAAGTCTGCTAAAGCTTGTCCGTTGATAGCTCTTCGGGGATGGTAAGTGATGTCATATTGACTGAGTTCAATATTCCACTTTAAAAGACTGCCCGAAGTCTCAGGGCCAAATAGGACTTGCTTCAAAGGTTGATCAGTGAGGACTTTGATGGGATGAGCTTGAAAATACGGCCTCAATTTCCGTGATGCAATCAATAGGCAATAGGCGAGTTTCTCCAGCTTCGAGTAATTCATCTCTGCCCCAGTGAATCTTTTACTAATGTAATAGACTGGTCGCTGGATTCTATATCTTCTCGAACCAATGCTGCACTCAGAGCGTGAGATGATATTGCCAGATATATGTAGAGATCTTCACCATTGTCGGGATTTGAGAGTATTGGAGGCACTTCCATATGACGAACCAGCTCATCAAATGCGTTCTAGCACTCGGGAGTCCAATCAAAGTTTTTTCTTCCTTTCTTTAGAGCGTCAAAGAATGGAATGCATTTATCAGTAGCTTTAGAAATGAATCGGCTCAAAGCAGCAACTTTTCCGTTAAGACTCTGCAGTTCCTTCTTTGTTCTAGGAGCTTTGACCTCCTTCAAGGCAGTGATTTGAGCAGGATTAGCCTCAATGCCCCTAGCGCTCACAATAAATCCCAAAAACCTTCCGGACTCCACTCCGAATGAACATTTCAACGGGTTACGCTTCATTCCGTATATCCGGAGGACCGCGAACATTTCCGCCAAGTGATCCATGTGGTCCACTGCTTTCTTTGACTTTACCAACATATCGTCGACATAGACTTCCATTGTCTTTCCGATTTGCGGTTTAAACATGGTGTTAACAAGCCTTTGGTAAGTTGCCCCTGCATTCTTGAGTCCGAAGGGCATAACTTTGTAGCAGTAAAGACCAACATCTGTTATGAAGCTCGTGTCCTCCTGATCTGGCTTATGCATCATGATCTGATTGTACCCGGAGTAAGCATCCATAAAAGACAACAATTCATGTCCCGTCGTTCCGTCCACCAACTGATCAATTCTAGGCAGCGGGAAACAGTCTTTGGGGCAAGCTTTATTCAGATCTGAGAAGTCAATGCATACTCTCCACTTCCCATTAACCTTTTTAACCAAGACAGGATTTGAGACCCAATCCGGGTAAACAGATTCTCTGATGAAACCATTCTCCATGAGTCGGTCGACTTCTTCTTTCAGCGCTGCTGACCTCTCTGGACCCTGAGTTCTTCTTTTCTGTTTTACTGGCATGAACTTTGGATCAATGTTGAGAGCGTGTACTGCAATCTCTGGTGATATTCCGCACATATCAGTATGAGTCCATGCGAATACATCCAAATTTGCCTTCAAGAACGAGATCAGAATATTCTGAGCTGTAGTGTTGAGTTGTGAACCCACATTCAACACCTTGTTTGGGTCCTTTAAGTCAACAGGTACCGGCACTACTCTATTCTCCCCTGCACTAGCTTTTCTTGGATCCATCTCTCTCCGGGCACCGCTATGTTCGCCAGTGCAGGGACCAACCTGTAGTTGCTACAAGGTTCGTTCTTTGATGCGGACCGAGGGCGCCGCATCTTTTCATATTTCTCTCTTCTTTGTTTCATGTAGCTCTGCGAGATAGCACTCCCGTCCCACGTTCTGATCCCCTTTAATTATCCCAATTCGGTTATCAGTGAGAAATTTTAAAGTTAGACACCATGGGGCGAGAACAGCTTTGAATGCAGCCAGGGTCGGTCGGCCCAAGATAGCATTATAAGCAAAAAATTCTTCAACAATTATAAAGGTCTTCTTTCGAGCTACCTTTCTCGGCCCCTTTCCGAGCTCTACAATCAAGTCTATAGTCCCAATCGGCTGCTTTGGCTCCCCAGCGAAGCCAGCAATTTTCAATGACGAAGCTTGAACGTCAGCCATTGGTATCTTCATCCGGTCAAAAGTTTTCTTGAAGAGAATATTACACGAAGCCCCGCAATCGACCAAAATTCTTCTCACAGTGGCCGGGCCAATACCGGCAGAAATGACCAGAGGATCTACCGTAGGGGCTTCAATACCCATAGAGTCCCTGGCGCTAAATATGATGTCATCAGGGAAAGTTTTCTGTTGTTTCAATGGCGCAGCATCCTCTAACACAAAAACACTTTCCTCTGTGGGTGCATGCTTCAGTGCACGAGCATACCTTTCCATCTCACCCCAGCTCCTGCCTGCTGGGTGAGGACCTCCCGTATCACATTAATGACAGGCCTGTCTGACTCATGCTCTACGGCCTTCTCACTCGAGCTTGGATGGTGAGCGGGGACTTGTTGCCTTTGGACTGATGAGGTTGTTGTGTCCCTACGCCTTTTAACATACTGTTGGAGCTTGTTCTCTTTCAACAGTTGCTCAATTACTTCCTTCAAGTGTCGGCATTCGTTAGTGTCACGACCAGGCTGATTGTGAAACTGACAGAATCTTCCACTTTTCTCCATTTTACTTCCAACCCTCATCTTAGGTGGCGTAGGATAAGTGATATTATCTCTGGTTGCAAAGAAGATATTTTCAGGGGTATCAGACAAGGGTGTGAAGTTGAAAGCTCGACCCTTCTTTGCATCCCCTTGTTTCTTTCCGCCGTCATTCCCCCTTTTCTGAGCATTGGATTCCTTTTTGTCTGGAGCGTTACTATCATTCTTAGTTTCTGCTGACGCCACCTTAGCCGATGCTTGAAGGCTTTCCAAGCGCATGTACTCATCAGCTTTTTTATAGAATTTATCGAGTGAATTTGGTTCTTTCATTTTCAACCGTTCTCCAAACTTGCTCGATTTATCAATTGCGCTCATCAAGTATGTTCAGACCATGCTTGGCTCAGCATTATCAACCTCGGCCAAAGCTATGTTGAATTGATTCAAAAACGATTTGATGGATTCTCCTAGGTTTTGCTCTAGACTTGACAATGACATTATATCCTTAGCTTTAGAGGCGTACAACCGAAACTGCTCCTTGAACTTCTTAGTTAAGTCCGAGAACTGATCAATGGATCTAATTGCCAGCTTGGTAAACCATAATAAAGCTACTCCTTTCAAATACGCCGGGAAGTACCGGCACTTAATCTCATCGGATGCCCTGGCGCCAGTCATATGTCAGTGATACTTATACAGAAATTCGTTAGGATCACTTGTTCCTTTGTAAGCTGGAATAGTGGGCGGAACAAATTTTCTCGGGAATTCAGCTTTCAGAATCCTCTCGGTGAATGGAGTTTTGCTTGGAGCAAAGCCCCACTCTTTCTCATCCTCGTCCATTCGCATACTTTCTTTCATGATTTGACGGACCATCCCTGAAAAATACTCTTCATCATCCACAGGCCCTGCGGGGAAAATGTCAGTCATTCTTTCAGAGTTCTGCCTTGACAGTCGTTCACGAAGGGTCGGTTGAGGTCCCGATCCTCCATCCGGAGGAAGTGGCCTTTTAATGGGGCTTACCTCCCTTTGAGAAGTATTCCCTCTAACATCCTGAGCTCTATCGGCAGAGTTTCCTTCTTTATTCGTTGGCTGACGATTAGCCTCGAGCAAATCATTTAGCTTATTCAATATCAATGTATTCTGAGCATTCTGAGCCTCTAATTGTGCATTCTGAGCATTTAACTGTTGATTCAATCCCAAAACCACAGCATCCAATTCCGCTCGCGTAACTCCCATAGTTGGAGTTGTCTGACTCAGAGGAGGAGAAGTGGCGGTGTTTTCTTGAACATCATCAGATCTGGAAGATCTACGTTTCCTTCCGGGAGCCATAATTTCTGTTAGACTTCTGGTCCTAACGGAGATTCTTTCCTCAAAGTTTGGTGAAGCAATGATGTAAATACCCTGAGATCGATGTTCTCAGTGAAAGCACCAAAAATGTTAACGTGAAATTCTGACGCTAACATCTCGGTGTGTGTAAAAACAGTGTGAAAGCACCACCCGTGAATGCGGGAATCAAGAAATAGCAGTAAGTAACAGAAAATGCAGTAAATGAACACAGAGTTTATAGTGGTTCGGCTTATGATCAAGCCTACGTCCACTTCAATCCTTTTATTGCTGAGTGGATTACAACTTAAAACAATCTCTTCCAATTACAATTCAATTCCGTTAAAAAGACAAGTGGCTAGAGAAAACTTCGATGCAACAAAGTTCTTCAAATTCATGGTTGAATGTGTCGAATCTTTGTGTGAAGTGGATCTAAGCGTCTTGCGTATGTTCGAAGTGTTGAAATGTAGATTGTCTTGAAGATAGTAGAGTCTTTAATGCCTTGAAGAAAATGATCCAAAAGCCCCCTGAATGTTGGAGGTGGTCGTGTATTTATAGGCGTGATTCTGGACATGATTTATCTGCCAAGTCCTAGGTCGTGGACGACCTAAGTTAGGTCGTAGGTTGTAGGTCGCTGACGACCTAAGGAACCTTCCATATCTGTTGCATTTTAAACTTGTCTTCGCCTGCTTTGGTTGCGAGCGACCTATTATAGGTCGTAGGTCGCGAGCAGTGTTAGAATTTTAGTAGGACAAGGTTGCACTCTAGTCTGGAGCAAGTTATAGGTCGTAGACGACCTATGAGAGTGGCTGATCTTGTAATGCTGAGGCATCCAATGTAGCGACCTAAGCTAAGTCGTTCACTCGTTAGGTCGCTAAGTCTTCTTATCTCGGTAGGTCGCTGAGTCTTCTTGGCAAGTTAGGTCGCTGCTACCCATAGGTCGTAGGTCGTCACAATGCTTAAGTCTTTATGTCGCAGAGCTGCTTTGTGGAGTTAGGTCGTTGAGATTATTATGTCGTTAGGTCGTTGAGACTATTAGGTCGTCAGGTACTCTTAGGTCGTTTGGCTGCTGAGTTATAGGTCGCCGAGTTTTTAGGTCGTTAGGTCGCGAAGTGTTAGGTAACTAGGTCGCAAAGTAATGATAGGTCGCTAGGTCGCATTACATTTTAGGTGGCCTCAAAATGGGAGTTAACAAAGATTTAATGAGTTAATCCAATCGAAATGGAAATTTCTTTGGAATCCGTAAATGGATCTTTGTGAAACTGGGTGAACTTCGTGAAATAAATCTTTTTGTTTAAAGATTTGAAATGGTAAATTTGTTAAACCATTTGAAGAAAGGTTTTGATTTTTCTGTGAAGTTGTGACTTACCTGAAATCCCAATATCCATTTATTTTTAAATACTGCGCTCATTATTCGGTTTAGCTGGGAGAGGACCGTGTGTCACATGACCCATTCCGAATAGTGATACGACGTTATGGATTGCATTTGAAGGCCGCTAGTGAAGACCGGGTATTTGTGAGAACGATAGGATAACCTATCGATTGCCCCTACACCGAGTCGCGTCGGTATAGAGATTCCCTAAGTGAAGGGATGTCTGATCGGGATTGTTAATACCCGGATTTGCAAGGGCTTCTTCGGAAGTGCCTTCGGTTCTATTCGAATCCGGGACAGACTTGTATGGTTGTATGTCTGACACTACACTTTGAGATATAAAACAGATTTCTCTCAAATACACATCTGTTAGAGGCGGAGAATTTATTCTCATAGCTTAACACCCTTCTCTGAGATGTACGAGCTCAGAGGTTATGCAGTTGAAGGTTATCAGCGATATATTCCCAATTTGGTATTGTGGCATGCTGAGTGCTGATGTGTGTTGATGATCATTAATTGATCATTTGTGATCGGAGCATGGTTTTTGTATAAAGCGTGGCTTTGAGGACGAGACTGCATCAGGACCTCAAACCCGAAAATGGTCGAAATAGGAAAGATCCAGCAAGGTTATGAAGGTCGCGCCCTTTAGGGTGTGTCATTCCCTTCTGGTAAAGGGTGGTATCATGGTATGGAGCCCAGAATTTACCTATGTGGTGGGCTTCAATCTCATTTTTGTGTGGTTGTTGCTTTGTGGTTTAGAGGCATCTCGGATAAAGGACCCAAAGGACCGGGGGTAGCATGCTCGAGAAGTAGTTACCTAGTTACAAAGGTAACCTGGCCTTGTGTTGGCAGAGATCCGGTTAGGTTCTCGGGACGTCCCGTCAGCGGCGTACCCTTGGACAGTGGAAAGTTCCTTAGCCCGACCATTTGTTGGAAATACAAATGGAATAATATGCGCCCTGTATGGTTTTAGTTGTATAACCTGCCATGGAATGTGGCGGTAACCTATAATTGAACGTGGTAGCTATAGTAAGCATACGATAATGGTCGTATGCTGGCTAAGATTAATTTTATACTTTCGAAATGTTTTTCACTGTGCACTTATAATAAGAATATCAATGAATTTGCGAATCAAGCATATTTGACTATCATAAGGAGAAATCTCCTCCAATTCTGCGTTTGCATGGTGTGTGCGGTGGGCGGCCTTATGGTAGTTTCATTTTCCAAAAAAAAGCATTGCGAATTTATTTTTAAATTCTCTTGTTGTCTGTTTATAAAGACCAACTGTTTTTGTTACTCATACCAGTCCCATAACCGATTCGGAGTTTATTTTTCCTTTCCTAAACTCTGGGTGCCCATAATTTTCCACACGGGCAGTCTAGAATTCGGTTTTTCAGATTCAGGTTTTGGTAGATTATTGCAGTCAGTCCAGTCTTTGGATCAGGATGGCACTTGCATATCTAGGTGAAACGTAATGTTGGTTCGAGCTTGCTTTGGATTGGAGCATTGGATTTGGGATGCAATGCATTAAAAATATTCTTTCCGCTGTGTCTTGTATCGCTGATAGTATTGATATCTATTGTACATTCTGTTGTATCATGTTATATCAGACATTGTATCTGTCATTATATCAATGATAAATGTATTGATATTCTTTTTCCTCCGCTGTGTTGTACTTAATGGTGTTATAAGCTCCGGTGAACCAGGTTCGACGTTTGGATCTACGGCATTTGAATATGAGTGTCGTATTCAGTGCCGATTTTCGAAGGTCGAGTCAGGGCCATCACATTTGGTATCAGAGCTAAGGTTGAACTTTAGCTCAGGAGTATAACACATTAAGTAGCTCATTAAAGATAGGGTGAAGCAAACCCTAGAATGAGTATCCCTAAGATATCCGTTCGAATGCCTCAACAAATCCTCTTACTATCTACTCATAGTAAGTATGAGTCCAAGAAGGAAACGATATAAGGGACAGGGGAATACCACTATAAATGGTCAATACCCTGTAATAGCAGAAATAATTTTCTCTATCATTTTCCTTTGATTCGTTTCAAAATTCTTTTGATTTGCTTCGTACCAGCTACACGAAGAAGTTTCAGTGTGGTGGTGGCCCTATGAATCATTGTAGAAAATCCTTATTTCGTATCTTCATTGATTTCTTATCAGCTTTTCGATTTAAACTTTAATGAATTGGAAATTTGAAATTAATTTTTTCTAAATAAATTAGAAATTTTAAATTGAGTTAAATTGATTAATAGAATATGAAGCTAAATTTAAATTGAATCGATAAAACGATATCAATTAAAACCAAATTTGAAATTTTATTATAATTCATTTGGTAGATCGAAGTCCAAAGAGGGACAAGTTGGTATACACCTTGGGGTGCTCCGACTTAATTTGGAATCAATATCTCGTGTTTGATAAAATTGAAGAAGATTGAATCCATCTATCCATCTCTTTTGTTCAGCATCTCATTTCAATTCTTCGATGGTTCCTGGTAGATCCAGGAAGAAGACTTGATATATTTGCATGGGACATAAACTCCAAATAGGTCAAAATTGTTTGTTTGGATGAATTGGTTGCTTGGGTTGCTATGGTTAATACGTATACTTCAGTTCTAAACTAAAAGTTTTGAAATTGTATCCATATATCTGTCTATTTTTGGGTCCGGATATGTTCTACGAGTGGATAGTTTTCCCTTCGGACTAACCAATGCCCCTGCATACTTCGTAAATCTGGATAACCCGAGTATCTTGTGAAATGTTAAATAGATTTGTTCTTGTATCTATTGTTGATATTCTAATTTGGTAAGCCAAATGCAGAATAGATATTCAGTTTGATTCGATGAAACATTCTTCATCTATCTTTGTGTCTCCCTGCCAAATTTCGAGGACAAAATTTCTTGGGGGGAATCTATAAGGATCTTGGATTTTTATTAAGTTTAAATTGATAATTAATTTAAATTTTTGATTAAAAAATTGTGAAATTAACTGGTAAATTGATTTGAGTTTCTTCAAATTCAAATAAAATGTGTTTAAATCATTTAATGTAAATTGTAAGTAAATGGTTTAAAAATAAATATATATACATATTTAGGTTGGGAATAGAAAAATAAATATAAATAAGCTATATTGTAGAATATAAAGTAAATATATTAGCTAAAATTATAACAACATGTTAAAAGTAGAATTCATTCATATTATAAAGTAATATGACAAAGCAAAGAAAATATATTCAAGTATGTAAGCTTGCATAAGAAGATAGTTATATATACATTCAAACAAAGAAAAGAAATAGATACATTTAGAATATGAAACAAGAAAAAATACATATGAAAGGCTTGCAAAAGAAGAAACAAGATAAATATCTATGTACAAAGAAAAAGAAAAGAAAGGAAACAAATATATAAGTATGTACACATGGAACCAAGACAAGATTAATAAATGCTAGCCTCCTTAGTACACAACATATTACCCATCAGCCACCCAAGCAAGATTATCAGCCACCAAGCAAAGAAAAATCTCAGAGCATAATGAAAAAAATCTTGCACCTGTGTTGTACAAATTTTTTATTACCCTGTAAGCTTTCTTTCTATATATCAAGCCTCTTATCTCAGTTCGTCCATCTTCAAAGCTGAGTAAAATCTGAAATAAATATCATCTCAAACATAAAAAAACTTCAATCTTAACTCAACTACAACCAAAGAATCATGTGAAAATTTCAACTCGAAATTCAAAGCCTCTTTCAAATACTGGAGACTCTGTTCATTTCTTAATCACTGTGAGTAACATTCACTTTTAAAACATAAATATCTGAATTAGTAGAAAGTTTATATCTAGAAATATGTGTGTTGAATTTGTTGCTGTGTGTTTATATATATATATATATATATATATATATATATATATATATATATATATATATATATATATATATGAATGTGTAATATATGCATGCCTGTATAAATTGAGTTACCTTTGTTCTTGCTTCTCCCAGATTTGCAAACTAAAATCATATTCTTTGATTTAATAACCATTAGATCTTAAAATATAAACAAAGATTGTCTTTGCACTCATGAACTAAGTTTTAAAAGTTTATTCAGGCCAAAACAATTTAGCAATATCCCTGGAAATAAAAGAATACCGGACCAAACTTTAATCTAGTCAAAATTCAAACTCTTTAAATTATGGATTCAGGTGTGTAATCTGAATTCATACGTTTTAACAGGATTTTTAAAGCTAAAATTATAAACTTTTTGATCAAAGATAAAACAGCGGTTCGAGTTTGATCAAATTTCATTATTTTGGGAAATTTTGATGATCTCGACGATGAGGGAGGTCGGGGTTCTCTGGGGTAGTAGCGGACTGAACGGCAGTTCTAGGAAAAATAGAGAGATCGTATATAGTTGATCGTGGCGGCAGTGGGAAGCTCTCGAAGTCCGGTAACCTAACTTTTGACGAGGCTTAAGTTTTCAATTCATTCGTCACCTATGATTGACCGAGTGCGGCGAGTTTCTGGGTGATGGAAGCTGGGTTGTAGATGAGGTTGTGGCCGGAGTTGCACGAATTCTGGTGGTCGGAGGGTCGTGGACGGCGTGTTGGCAGGTTTTGGGGTGAGTTCTGTCTCGAGTTCCAGGTTTTGCTGGAGGACCCGATTTCGATTCGAGATGCTGTAGTGGGTTTGGATGATCGTGATCGTGCCTGATGATGTCGGCGATGTGAAGCAAGGGTAGGAGGTGGCCGAAGTTGGCCAGAGCAACAGTGCATGTGAACCGTGCATTTTGATTTTCAGATGACCTTTGGTTTTGTGTAGTGAAGTTGATCTCGGGATTTACTCGAGTGATTCGAGTATTTACTCGAAGTAAATTAGGGTTTGACTCGAAGCAAATTTAGGGTTTTGCTCGAGTATTAGTTGGTTACAGGTTTTTGATAAATCCTGTCACTGTCTTGATTTTTCTTAAAAATTAATTTGAATTTAAAACCAATTTAAACGAATTTAAACTTGTGAGACAAACTTAAACAAAGTTTAAATCTAGTATGAAGTTTAGATTCAAATGAAACTTTTGAATCTTAAAGTTTTTAAAATGAAATTTGGATTTTTAAATCAAGAATTTAAAATCAAGGTTTAAATCAAAGGTTTAAAATAAATGTTTAAATTAATGGATTCAAGTCACTTTGAATCCAAATCTGGGAATTTGAATCAATTTCAAAAATTAAATATGTTTTAAACAAGTTTAAATTAAATAGTCTTTAAAAAGTAATTTGTTTTTAAATAAATGTTTTTAAACCTGAATTTGCAAGATAAAATGTAATGTAATTTAAAAGCCTAATTTTTTTAAATAAAAATGTAAGTAATTTAGTTTGAAGGCTTTTCCATATATAAGTTTCGTATGTAAATAATAAATGTTCTTTACATTTATTTTAAGGTTTATAAATTGATATTTAGATTGGTTAATGTTTAAATATATAATCATTTGGAATCTTAAATTGAAAATGGAATTTGAATTTAAATTTAAATTGTAATGTTTAAAATACACTTAAATGTTAATGAAATCATTAATAAAGAAATTAATTATCTTAGAGATAATTAAGGTAATAAAATGATTTAAATAATAAGGTAATTAAAGAATGGTTTATTTAATTTATAAATAAATAATTTAGATTAGTTTATAATTAGAAATGATTAATAATGAACCAATCTAAGATAATTTCTTAAGAAAGTAATTAAAGAAACGTTATTAGTTAATGAAGATAATTAACTAGGGATTATTAAGTAATTAAATTAATGTGATTAATTTTGATAATTAATTAGATTTATTAATTTAGATAATCAATTACACATTTTTAAATGTAATTACTTAATGAAAGTAATTAAGGGATTAATTTCTTATTGTAATTAATTTTGGTAATGTGACTAATTTAAGTTAATTAATAAATTTAATTTAACTAAGTTAAGGAAATCATTTGATAATTGGATAAGTGTAATTACTTAATGTAATTAATGGAGATAATTACTTAGAGAAGTAATAAATGATAATTACTGCGATGTAATTAATGAATATGATTTATAAATGAAGTAATTTGTGTAATTACTTTTGTAATTAATTAAGGGATTAATTAATGGAGATAATTAATAATGGGATAATTAATTTATTTAATAAGTAATTAAGGATAGTTAATTTCTGGTCTGTTATTAATCAAGGGTGATTAATAATTGTGTCTAATTAAAGATTACTTACTTAATGTAATCAATTTAAATAAAGTATAATTTAAATATAATTAGAGATCATTAATTAATATAATTAATGATGTAATTTATAATGGACAAATTAAGGAATAATTAATAATGAGATGATTAATTATGTAATTGGTTTAAAGATTAATTTAATTAATATGATTAATTAAGAATAATTTAATTAATTAAGGCGATTGATTAATTAATTTATATAAAATAATTTGTAATTAATTAATCAGGATTGGATAATTAATTCATAAGTAATTAATTTAATTGGAATTAAATTGAATTATTTAGGATTAAACAGTTAAATTAATCCTGCTTATAAATGATTATTGAATGCTTGACCTCACTTGTGAATGATTGTGTTGTATGAGATGCCTTGAATTGGTTGTCCTATCAGATCTGGGATATTTTGTTCTATGGATTTAACTGTGTATTTTATTCATTTGTTTGTGATACATTTGCATATTATCTGTGAATCTGTGAAAGAAAATGAGTGTTATAGTTTATACCTCTGTGTTTTGATCTGTAATGATGATGTTGCTGCACTATTGTGTTAAACCCCTGGACTACACCATACACACACAAATATGGATTTCACGAGGAAATCGGTTAAGTCACAGATTTTTGAAATGCTTTTTTTATAAATAACTTGAATTCAAATGTTTTGGGAATGGAATCGGGTTAAATGTGAAAAGCTTTTGAAATCAAATCTCAAGATAAAATTTATTTTTGAATAATTTGATAAGGTTTTGAAATTAAATTTGAATTCAAAATTTGAAACTGAATTCTATGATTTGAAACTATGGATTAAAGATGTTATACAAGTTTATATGGGTTAAACCATTTCAAATATAGTGATTTGGGAATTTGAATTTAAACTCAAAGGTTCTAACTCGTGCAAATATTATTGGATTCTTCCGAAACGAAAACTATTTGTTTTCAAATAATAAAGCTTTCACATAAGAAATGAACGTCCAATTTGTGTTAAAAGGAATTTCGAGTTTGAAATGAAAATGATTCCCAAGTTATGGAAATGGTTTGAAAACTATAAGTTAAATCTTTGATTTAAAGATTTAACGAGTTAATCCAATTGAAATGGAAATTGTTTTGGAATCCGTAAATGGATCTTTGTGAAACGGGTGAACTTCGTGAAATAAATCTTTTTGTTTAAAGATTTGAAATGGTAAATTTGTTAACCATTTGAAGAAAGGTTTTGGTTTTTCTGTGAAGTTGTGACTTAACTGAAATCCTAATATCCATATATTTTTAAATATTGCGCTCATTATTCGGTTTGGCCGGGAGAGGACCTTGTGTCACATGACTCATTCCGAATAGTGATACGACGTTATGGATTGCATTTGAAGACCGGTGGTGAAGACCGGGTATTTGTGAGAACGATAGGATAACCTATCGATTGTCTCTACACCGAGTCGCGCTGGTATAGAGATTCCCTAAGTGAAGGGATGTCCGATCGGGATTGTGAAAACCTGGATTTGCAAGGGCTTCTTCGAAAGTGCCTTCGGTTCCGTTCGAACCCGGGACAGACTTGTATGGTTGTATGTCTAACATTACACTTTGAGATATAAAACAGATTTCTTTCAAATACACATCTGCTGGTGGCGGTGAATTTATTCTCTTAGCTTAACACCCTTCTCTGAGACGTACAAGCTCAGAGGTTATGTAGTTGAAGGTTATCAGCGATATATTTCCAATTTGGTAGTGTGGCAAGCTGAGTGCTGCTGTGTGTTGATGATCATTGATTGATCATTTGTGATCGGAGCATGGCTTTTGTATAAAGCGTAGCTTTGTGGACGAGACTGCATCAGGACCTCACAACCCGGAAATGGTCGAAACAGAAAAGATGCGACAGGTTATGAGGGTCGTGCCTTTTAGGGTGTGTCATTCTCTTCTGGTAAAGGGTGGTATCATGGTATGGAGCCCGGATATTTACCTATGTGGTGGGCCTCAATCTCATTTCTGTGTGGTTTTTCTTTGTGATTTAGAGGCGTCTCGGATAAAGGTCCCAAAGGAACGGGGGGTGGCATGCTCGAGAAGTAGTTACCTAGTTACAGAGGTAACCCAGCCTTGTGTTGGCAGAGATCCGGTTAGGTTCTCGGGACGTCCCGCCGGAGGCGTACCCATGGACAGTGGGAAGTTCCTTAGCCCGACCATTTGTTGGAAATCCAAACGAAACAATACGCACCCTGTACGGTTTTAGTTATATAACCTGCCATGGAATGTGGCAGTAACCTACTATTGAACATGGTAGCTATAGTAGGCATATGATAATGGTTGTATGCTGGCTAAGATTATTATTATACTTTCAAAATGTTTTGCACTGTGAACTTATACTAATAATATCAAAGAATCTGCGTATCAAGAATGTTTGACTATCATAAGGAGAAATCTCCTCCAATTCTGCGTTTGCATGGTGTGTGCGGTGGGAGGCCTTATGTTAGTTTCATTTTCCAAAAAAAGCATTGCGAATTTATTTTTAAATTCTCTTGTTGTCTGTTTTTAAAGACTAATTGTTTTTGTTACTCATACCAGTCCCATGACTGACTTGGAGTTTATTGTTCCTTTCCTAAACTCTGGGTGCTCACAATTTTCCACACGGGCAGTATAGAGTTGGGTTTTTTCAGATAGTCAGGTTTAGTAGATTATCTGCAGTCAGTCCAGTCTTTGGATGAGGATGGCACTTGCTTATCTAGGTGAAACGTAATGTTGGTTCGAGCTAGCTTTGGATTGGAGCATTGGATTTGGGATGCAATATATTGAAGATATTCTTTTCGCTGTGTCTTTTATCTCTGATAGTATTGATATCTATTGTACCATTATGTTGTATCATGTTATATCAGATATTATATCTATCATTATATCAATGATATATGTATTGATATTCTTTTTCTTCCGCTGTGTTGTACTTAATGGTGTTATAAGCTCCAGCGAACCAGGTTCGACGTTTGGATCTGCGGCATTTGAATATGAGTGTCGTATTCAGTGCCGATTTTCGATGGTCGAGTCATGGCCGTCACAGACAATAAGAAAAATAGAATGTTTTCAAGTTTAATAGAATGGTTTTAAATGAATGTGGATAAGAAATGAAACGCAAATGAGTGGATCGTGAATAAAATTGAAACGGAATGTGTCGAGCTAAATAAAATGGTTGTGAATGAATTAAAATAGAAGGAAATAAATATAAATTGAGTTGGAATCAATTTAAAATGGTTATAAGCATAAGTAATTGTTATTTGCATGAATAACATCAAATTTACATAGAAAATTAGTCATTGTATCGTAAACGGACAGGATTTAAGTCATTAATGAATCATTTCAAAAAAATATAACTTAAGCTTCTACAGCCTTACTTAAGTTTATAACTTAATTCGGTTATTGAATACAAAATTAATTTTTTGGTATTCGCCCTTGAAGAGAAAAGAAATATTTCAATATCTCTTAAAATTCAATCAAAACATTTTACCTTATTCACTTTGTAAAATATAAGATATATTTAAAACATCCTTATAGTATTATGTAAAGGTTTTCCAAAAGTCTAAAACAATGCTAGAAATTTGTATCAAAACATTATAATAAGCTTTTAAAATAAGGTTCCTTAAATCAGAAGATTTATTAGACTCATTATTTTTAAAATAAGTATGAACTCAAGATTATTAAACTGAAGCTAATAGTATACTCAAATCTAACATTAAATTTCTAAATCAAAGTATAAAATTTCATATCTTTATAATTAATTTTATACACTTGTTTTAAAAATGAATATCTATGTGACGACCCAGAAATTTTAACAATTTAAATTGGAATAATAAATTGATTTTTTTAATATTTAAACGTTAATTTTTAATTTGAATTCCGAATATTAATATTTTCTTGATAAGTAAATATTGAAAATTTTATAATTCGAAATTGGGTAAAGTGTTGAATCTGGATTTTAAGCCTGTTAAAAATATAATTTGAAGGCTTATAAAATTTATAACGATAATACTGGAGATAATAGAATGATTTGAATTTAATTTAAAGATAATTTGGTCAGTTTTAATAATATATCGTTTAGATTGGAATTTAAAAATAGTCTTCCGGGGCACAGTCTCGGAATTCGACAAAACCGGTTTCATTGGATCCGTAATAGTTGGTTATTATCGGATTTCAATTTTCGTAGCCATCGGAGTTGTCATTTGACCCTGGCAGCTCGAAACGGGTAGAACTATTTTAATCGATTTAATTTAGAATTGATCGTTTACTTCCGTAACTCATGCATACAATCAAATTAGCCTCCGAAACACGTTCCATCGTGTCCGGAATACGGGTAAAACCTTATAAACGTCTGTCGGCATGTCTGAATCGGGGTTCGGAATTTCGCGTTATTCAACGAGATATATTCAATATTATATTATTTTATAAAGCGTACTCAAGAAGCTTATCCTCAAAATAAATATTTTTTCCATCCCCTCTCCTTCCAACAGCAGAATCGGAAAAAATAAAAAATAAAAAAAAGAATAGCCGAAGCCTTCACTCTTAAGAATCTATAGAATTCGAATTTATATTACCACTTCCCTCAGTTAAAACAATAAAGAACCGAAACCTTTTCCTCTCTCTCGAATCAACATAACATGGCGACGTTTTGATTTCTGGAGCTAGCCACGGCCGCGTGCGTAGATTAAAAGGGGAAGAGGTTACGGCAACTCGTCGCGGTCAGGTTAGGGTTCGCGCTTCGTGATAGATGAGGATGGGGGAAACTCGAGATTCGAGCTCGTACGCCAGCGCAGGGGGATTTAGGGTTTGTGTTCGATTCCTTTTAGTGGGAATTGCGATGATCAAGGAGTAACGACAGTGGTTGTTCGACGAGGTCCTGATGGCGATCTCTGTGACGATTTTCAAGGGGTAATGTTGAGGCTGTAGGCGATGAGTGTGGGGTAAGGCAGTTTGTTGATAGCCGTAATTGAGGACGCGACAGTGACGGGGAAGAAGCTCGCTGCTCGGCTGTGATTTTGGTGAGAGGTATATGCTGTAATTAATTTTTTAAAATTTATTTGATTAGTTAATTTAATTAAAGATTAATAATGAAGGTGATTAAAGGTGATTAAGTTATTTAAATAATTTATTTAATTATTTTAGTTATACAACCATATATATATTAAAATAAAAATAAATAAAATCATTGATTAGTGCTATATATATATGCCTAAGGTTTGGAATATGAAAGAATTTATAAAGGGTTATATTTTTTTGGAATATATAATTTATTTTTATAAATGTATATGTAATTTCAAAGGGAAAAGTTCTAGTTTAAATTTAAATCATTAAAATTTATTTATTCAAATTAATCAAATATTAATAAAATCCTTTAATATTTATACAAGGTCAATAATCGTGGAATCAAAATCGAGGATGAAATGGATTGCAAATAAAAGCAAAGGTGAGTAAGTCTCACTTTGTTGAATTTTTATTTAAATTTAAATAGTTAAATTGTAACGCCCCGGAAATTTTCGACTTTCGAAAATTCAACATCGATACTCACTTTATCGACTGCCGAGAAATCGAAGGCCGGAAAAACCGAAATGTTATGGGTTTTAGAAAGAAGAAAAGAAAAAGAAGAAGAGAGAAAGAAGATACTAAGATAGAAAATAGAGGGAAAAGAAAAAGAAAATTTTAAAATAGAACTGACAGAAAGGAAACACAACAACATCAGAATCTCACAATTCGCAGCGGAACAACATATAATAATAAATGAATAATCTTTAAACAAAGAACTATATCAGTTATTACATTTCATCATCTTACATTACATCATATCATCAGAGTGTTCAACAACATACAATAACAACAATGCAGCGGAAAAAGAAATACTATGTAAACCAGTAATACGCCATGCCATCCATCTTGCCTCCAGCAACTCCAGAATATCCAGAATATCCTGATAAACCTTAACTCTTGACTGCCCGTGTGGAAATTGGTGGGCACCCAGAGTTTAGGAAGGAAAACAATAAACTCCGAGTCAGTCTTGTGACTGGTGTGAGAACTCAAAATAGTTTATTTACTTTAAAATCAAAATAGAAGAATATTTTAAATTCAATTCGCAATGCTTTAAAAAATGAGACTACCATAAGGCCTCCCGCACACACACACATGCAAACGCAGAATCGGAGGAGATTTCTCCTTATGATAGTCAAAGATGCTTGATACGCATTTAAAATAACATTTGATATTATTATTAGTGCATAGTGTAGAGGAAAATCATTTCGAAAATAAAGATATAAATCTTAGCCAGCATAGACATTCCGCACATATGCCTACTATAGCTACTATGTTCAATAGCAGGTTACCGCCACATTCCATAGCAGGTTATACAACTAAAACCGTACAAGTTTCGTATTGTTTCTTTGGATTTCCAACAA
This sequence comes from Allium cepa, assembly GCA_030765085.1. Lineage (NCBI taxonomy): Eukaryota > Viridiplantae > Streptophyta > Magnoliopsida > Asparagales > Amaryllidaceae > Allium > Allium cepa. The sequence continues at coordinate 598,454,281 of CM060945.1, read as the reverse complement.
ATAGTCAGGCCACGGAACTTCCCACTGCCACATGGAAACGCCTCTGGCTGGACGTCCCGAGAACTTAACCAGCTCTCTGCCAACACAAGGCCGGGTTACCTTTATCACTAGGTAACTACTACACGAATATGGCATCCCCCGGTCCTTTGGGACCTTTTCACCGAGCACTCGTAATCAATTCACACAATCATAACAAAGTGTTTTCAACATGAGTAAGTATCTGGGCTCCATACCATGATACCTCCCTTTTCCAGAAGGAAATGCACACATCCTAAAGGGCGCTACCCCTCATAACCTTGCCCCATCTTTCCTGTTTTGACCATTCCGGGATGTGAGGCTCGACAAAGTCACGTCCACAAAAACATACTTTATACAAAAGCCGTGCTTTGGGTCAACAAATGATCATAGAAATGATCACCAGGATAGACGATCAAACAAATGATCCTATCACAAATAATCAACACAATGATCATTTCACAACAACACTCAGTATGTCACATTACCAAATTGGGAATATATTGCTGATAACTTCAACTATATAACCTCTGAGCTCGTACGTCTCAGAGAAGGGGGTTAAGCTAAGAGAATAAATTCTCCGCCACCAACAGAAATATATTTGAAAGAAATCGGCTTTATATCTCAACTTGTAATGTCAGACATACAATCCATACAAGTCTGTTCCGGGCTCGAACAGAACCGAAGGCACTTACAAAGAAGTCCTTGCAATCCGAATAATCTCTAATCACGTTCGGATTTCCCATCACTTATGGAGATCTCTATACCGGGGATCAGCCAGTGCAGAGACAATCAACAAGAAACCCTTACGTTTTCGAAAATATCCGGTCTTCAACACCGGTCTTCGAATGCAATTCATAACGACGTATCACATATTCGGAATGGGTTATACGACCCCAAGGTCCTTTCCCGGTTAACCCGAATAGTGAGCGCTTATTTTAAAAAAATAAGTGTGGCATTCAATTTCAAACAAATTCACAACAAATACCTATTCAAAGGTAAATATCGATAGTCGATTATTGAACTATCAATAGATATGCACAACATCACCAGAATCCAAATAATTTTCCAAATTATTTATTTCCCAAAAATATATTTAGAAGATATAAACTTTCCATACTTCAAAAATAAATCAATATTTATTTTTAAACCCATTTCCCAATTTCATTTATAAATTCCATATTGAATTTATATTTCCAAAATATTTATGAATATATGATTTCAAATATTCATTTTCAATTTATCTTCAAAAAGATAAATTCTCAACATATTCACTTTATATTGGAAAACATTTCCATACTTATTAAATAAGTAATTCACAAGTCTTTTTATTTTCTACGCTTAGAAAATATTTAATATACTCTAATCGAAATTAAGTATATATTTCATTCTTTAAGGAAATCATTCTCTTAAACATATTTATTTGGGCCAAAACGAATGTTGCGTAAAACATCGTTACGACAACCCAAAATCACTAGTATAGGGATTCGAAATTAAAATAGATATATAAATCCCAATACTATATATAACATTTCCTTTCGGAAATCATCTATTATAACAACAGTGTTATAATCTACTATTTCCTTCTATTTCTCGAAAACGTCTATTTCAACAATGAATGTTGAAATCTATGATTTCGAATCTCAATATATTTTAAAACATCGTTAGATCGGTTTAATTCTATTTCAAACATCGCTTTTCAAAATAATTTCTTTAACATATTATTCACTGTTCAAAAACGTGAATATACCTTGTTAATAAATTCCATCACTTCTATTCATTTTATTTTAAGGAATTATCCATTGTCTAAACATGAATATAACTCCATAAATAAATTAGACCAATTTACTTATCAAAGTAAGTCGTTTGCGAATTTATAAACAACGTTTATAAATTCTATTTCTATTTATTTTATATCAACTCCTTTTATAAATTCCTTTATTAACCTATCTCAATTCATATCACAATGATATATTAAAAATTCATATTATAAGTCAAATACTTATAATTTATTTATTTACAAAATCATTCCTTTAAACTTCATAAATTTTATAAATCTTATAACTTATAAGATTCATTCATTTATCCAAAATCTTATTCTTTTAAATAACTTAACAAATTTTATAAACCTACTATTTATAAAATTTCATTTATAACTTCACGGTTATAATTCTATAATTCCATTTCTATTTATGAAATTCATTTACAATTTATTCTAACACTTAGAAAAGTTCGTTTTACAATTCTAATGTTTTTAATTTATAAATATCGATTTATAAATCTTTTAATATAAAACAATTTATATTATTCTTTCGAAACATCTTCAAAGTCCTTCATAATTTCATCACTTTGATTTATAAAATAATCAAATTTCATAAATCCTATTTTTTTAAACTTTTTATAATAGATTCAAAAATCCCAGTTTAAATTATTTTATCAAATCATTAATCCCATATTCTCAAAAATCACTTTTAACTACATTCCTCAAAGATCATAATTTTTATAACATAAAAATTATAACGTTTATTTATTTGTAATAAATCAATTCCAAAAATATTTTATAAACGTATACTTTCAAAAATCACTTTAGAATCCTTTATAAATAAAAATCGTTATTTTTAAACTTTCAAAACTGGATCCGATGATGCAACACATCAATAGTCAATCACGATTTTCAAACATCATATATCATCCATGATAAACAATCAAATATCACAATATATGAAATCAAATAAATATTTGTGAGGAATCCAGTTGGATCCCTCCAACCTGTTTCCCTGCATCCACAGACATTAGCACAATACCATTCCGTTTCAAGACGGAATATCGCGGTATATGGGATTTTATAAATATATATCCGCTTACTAACGGCGCAATAGGGTCTCATCCGCTAAAAGAAAATGCGGGAAATCAATCAACTGCAATATATACATATGCCAATATATATATATTGCTATATATATAATATAATACCAATTCCACTTCGAGGTGGAATATCGCGGTATATGTGTGTAATAAATAACCTCCGCTTACTAACGGCGTATAGGGTCTATTCACATCCAATATATATATATATATATATATATATATATATATATATATATATATATATAACAATCATCATTCAATCATTCAATCAACACAGTCAATCAAATTTTAAATCTAACTATTTAAAATTAAAATAAACAACAAAATTCCTTTTTAGTGAGAAGTTCTCACCTTTATTCCCGTTTGCCATCCACTTCCAATTCAACTTGTTTTCTTCATTTATACCTTGTATAAATAATTATACAAATTTATTAATATTCGAAATAATCGAATAATAAATTTTCATTCTTGATTGTTTAATTAATCAATAGTTTTATTTAAACCAATCTCTTCTTAAATAAATTTACTTTAACAAATTTTCCTTTAAAAATAATTGTAACTAGAAATTTCCAATTAAACTAAATTTCCTTTTAATAAATTTGTTTAACTAAAAATTAGTTTTAAACTAATTCTTTTCTTTTAAAAATCTAGTCTTTATAAACTCGATATTGTTTTTTTTTAAAAATTTCTATATTTTAAAAATAAATCTTATATACATATGTTTACTGTAAAAACTTTTCTGTATGTATATTTAAAATTAGAAATTTCGGTAAAAATAGACAAGAATAGCTTTTATAAATTTTAATTTAACATCCATAAATTAACAATTTACTTTACTGCAAAAATGTTTTTTTTTCATACTATTTTTTTTTCTTTTAATACGTATACGTAAAAAAAATATATATATATATATATATATATATATATATATATAAAAATACCTTACTGCAAATCCATCTGCTCGCGTTGCCGTCGCTATGCCCCATCGATCGAGTGCCAATCCCACGGCCACCATTGACGATCGCACGCCTCACGCGAGACCCCCCTAGCTACTGCAGATCTCGCCGCCCCCCACTTCTTCGAAGTCGCGTCCACGAATCTATCGCGTCGCGACATCACGCCTTAAATTGCACGGCCCCCCAAAATCGCCGCTACCCCTTGCTGTCGATTGCGCGCCGCCGTCCCTGCGCATGCGCGCTCACCGCCGCACCGCCATCTCGTGCGCCGTCGCCTCCACTGCATTGAATCGCGACATCCCCTCTGCTCGACCCCCAATCGATCGCCGCGGCTTTCCCCCCCACGCGCGAGCACCCAGATTTGGTCGAGCGCGCGCCCCCATTTCTTTCTTTTTTTTTTTCACTCGTCTGCGGCCATTGATTTAAAATTTGAACGAGATGTTTAAATTTTCTTCTGCGTGCTCGTGTTTTAAAAAGAAGAGGGAGGGACAAGAGATCGTGTTTGCACGATCGTCATCGTGATTTTTAGGCGAGGATCTAGGACGAACGTGGTGTATTTGTTTGACTAAATATTTAAATTTAAATTTAAATTCGTTTAAAATCTTCAACGTGTTTATGTGTCGTGTGCTCACATATTAACTCCAAAAAATACGAAATTTGAAATCCGGCAATAATTCAATATTCCGGACCCAATGGAACTGGTTTCGTCGAATTCCGAGACTGTGCCTCGGACGGCTATTTTAAATATCGATTCAAACGATTTAATTTCAAAACTGAACAATTTATTTCCAAATTAAATTCTGAAGCTTCTAAAATCTTCAATATTATCAATATGAATTTTACAAGCCTTTGAAATATTTTTAATCAGCTTAAATTTGAAGATTCAAATTTTTATTCAACTTCGATAGATTAAATTCTATAAATTAAATCGTCAAATTCAAAGTTATATTGAAAATTCAATCCAAACCATCATTCAAATATTTAAGATAAATTAAATATTCTCAATTTAAATTGTTCAAAATTCAGGATCGTTACAATCTTTCCCCCTTAAAGAATTTCGTCCCGAAATTACAAGTTAAGAAGAATGCCCTTATCTCATTTATTATTTTTCACAATCCAAATAGTTTTATCAACTTACTAGCCTAAATCTTTTTACTAGAGTTTCGTTATCATTTCAACTAGCTTTCCAACTTCAATTATAGGTTTCAAACAACATTGTTCTCCTAACAATTTAAATTCAAATTCAAATTCAAATTTCAAACTTTCAAATTTTTCTCAAAATTTTTCTAACACCCTAAATTTTCGAAAAATTTCGCCAGCGTCTCCTTTGCGCGGCTAGCTCAGTACGACTACAAAATGGCACCACGGCCCCTCAGAATCAAAAAGAAAAGAGAAAAGCCAAGTGGTTAGAGAAGAAAGTCATCAAATTTCATACTGAAATTGAAATACGTACCTTTTTGTCGAGCAATTCAATTTTATCTTTGAAATCAAAATCTCAATTCCTTTATACACCTGTATAACCTGCTAGTAGTAGTATCTAATTCCAACATTCAAACTATTTTGCTAATTCAATTACAAAATTTCCAACATATACCTCTTATACGTTTTTACTTCACTATTGAAGTTGCATATTCATTCTCATTCAATTCTATTTTTTAATTAAATTCACAATTTCAATTATATTTGAATTCAATTCTCAATTCAAATTTCAATCGAATTCAATTCTCAATTTTAAATATTGAATTCTATCGATTAATTTTCATTTAGTAATTCATTTTAAATTTCAATTTCCATATTCAATTCATTCCAATTGAAATTATTTCACAAATGAATAAATTATCAAGTTAATTTACTTGAATTCAATCCATTTTATTTAATTCCATATACTAATGATAATAATTCAATATCATCACTTCCTAACAATTATGCAACCATATACCATAATAATTCATAGAAAATCATTTCTTTTCTATACAAAAATAGTTTTGGGAAAAATTATTTTATTTACCCGATTCAAAACAATTTCATATTCACTAACAAATACGCGCTCATATCTATTATTACACTCAAACTCATTCTAGAGTACTGCTGACTCTATCTCTAACGAGTAATACCCTACAGAACCATGGTTGTCGCTTAACCATATGCTCTGATACCAAATGTAACGCCCCGGAAATTTTCGACTTTCGAAAATTCGACATCGATACTCACTTTATCGACTGCCGAGAAATCGAAGGCCGGAAAAACCGAAATGTTATGGGTTTTAGAAAGAAGAAAAGAAAAAGAAGAAGAGAGAAAGAAGATACTAAGATAGAAAATAGAGGGAAAAGAAACAGAAAATTTTAAAATAGAACTGACAGAAAGGAAACACAACAACATCAGAATCTCACAATTCGCAGCGGAACAACATATAATAATAAATGAATAATCTTTAAACAAAGAACTATATCAGTTATTACATTTCATCATCTTACATTACATCATATCATCAGAGTGTTCAACAACATACAATAACAACAATGCAGCGGAAAAAGAAATACTATGTAAACCAGTAATACGCCATGCCATCCATCTTGCCTCCAGCAACTCCAGAATATCCAGAATATCCTGATAAACCTTAACTCTTGACTGCCCGTGTGGAAATTGGTGGGCACCCAGAGTTTAGGAAGGAAAACAATAAACTCCGAGTCAGTCTTGTGACTGGTGTGAGAACTCAAAACAGTTTATTTACTTTAAAATCAAAATAGAAGAATATTTTAAATTCAATTCGCAATGCTTTAAAAAATGAGACTACAATAAGGCCTCCCGCACACACACACATGCAAACGTAGAATCGGAGGAGATTTCTCCTTATGATAGTCAAAGATGCTTGATACGCATTTAAAATAACATTTGATATTATTATTAGTGCATAGTGTAGAGGAAAATCATTTCGAAAATAAAGATATAAATCTTAGCCAGCATAGACATTCCGCACTTATGCCTACTATAGCTACTATGTTCAATAGCAGGTTACCGCCACATTCCATAGCAGGTTATACAACTAAAAACGTACAAGTTTCGTATTGTTTCTTTGGATTTCCAACAAATAGTCAGGCCAAGGAACTTCCCATTGCCACATGGAAACGCCTCTGGCTGGACGTCCCGAGAACTTAACCAGCTCTCTGCCAACACAAGGCCGGGTTACCTTTATCATTAGGTAACTACTACACGAATATGGCATCCCCCGGTCCTTTGGGACCTTTTCACCGAGCGCTCGTAATCAATTCACACAATCATAACAAAGTGTTTTCAACATGAGTAAGTATCTGGGCTCCATACCATGATACCACCCTTTTCCAGAAGGAAATGCACACATCCTAAAGGGCGCTACCCCTCATAACCTTGCCGCATCTTTCCTGTTTTGACCATTCCGGGATGTGAGGCTCGACGAAGTCACGTCCACAAAAACATACTTTATACAAAAGCCGTGCTTTGGGTCAACAAATGATCATAGAAATGATCACCAGGATAGACGATCAAACAAATGATCCTATCACAAATAATCAACACAATGATCATTTCACAGCAACACTCAGTATGTCACATTACCAAATTGGGAATATATTGCTGATAACTTCAACTATATAACCTCTGAGCTCGTACGTCTCAGAGAAGGGTGTTAAGCTAAGAGAATAAATTCTCCGCCACCAACAGAAATATATTTGAAAGAAATCGGCTTTATATCTCAACTTGTAATGTCAGACATACAATCCATACAAGTCTGTTCCAGGCTCGAACAGAACCGAAGGCACTTACAAAGAAGTCCTTGCAATCCAAATAATCTCTAATCACGTTCGGATTTCCCATCACTTATGGAGATCTCTATACCGGGGATCAGCCAGTGCAGAGACAATCAACAAGAAACCCTTACGTTTTCGAAAATATCCGGTCTTCAACACCGGTCTTCGAATGCAATTCATAACGACGTATCACATATTCGGAATGGGTTATACGACCCCAAGGTCCTTTCCCCGTTAATCCGAATAGTGAGCGCTTATTTTAAAAAAATAAGTGTGGCATTCAATTTCAAACAAATTCACAACAAATACCTATTCAAAGGTAAATATCGATAGTCGATTATTGAACTATCAATAGATATGCACAACATCACCAGAATCCAAATAATTTTCCAAATTATTTATTTCCCAAAAATATCTTTAGAAGATATAAACTTTCCATACTTCAAAAATAAATCAATATTTATTTTTAAACCCATTTCCCAATTTCATTTATAAATTCCATATTGAATTTATATTTCCAAAATATTTATGAATATATGATTTCAAATATTTATTTTCAATTTATCTTCAAAAAGATAAATTCTCAACATATTCACTTTATATTGGAAAACATTTCCATACTTATTAAATAAGTAATTCACAAGTCTTTTTATTTTCTACGCTTAGAAAATATTTAATATACTCTAATCGAAATTAAGTATATATTTCATTCTTTAAGGAAATCATTCTCTTAAACATATTTATTTGGGCCAAAACGAATGTTGCGTAAAACATCGTTACGACAACCCAAAATCACTAGTATAGGGATTCGAAATTAAAATAGTTATATAAATCCCAATACTATATATAACATTTGCTTTCGGAAATCATCTATTATAACAACAGTGTTATAATCTACTATTTCCTTCTATTTCTCGAAAACGTCTATTTCAACAATGAATGTTGAAATCTATGATTTCGAATCTCAATATATTTTAAAACATCGTTAGATCGGTTTAATTCTATTTCAAACATCGCTTTCCAAAATAATTTCTTTAACATATTATTCACTGTTCAAAAACGTGAATATACCTTGTTAATAAATTCCATCACTTCTATTCATTTTATTTTAAGGAATTATCCATTGTCTAAACATGAATATAACTCCATAAATAAGTTAGAACAATTTACTTATCAAAGTAAGTCGTTTGCGAATTTATAAACAACGTTTATAAATTCTATTTCTATTTATTTTATATCAACTCCTTTTATAAATTCCTTTATTAACCTATCTCAATTCATATCACAATGATATATTAAAAATTCATATTATAAGTCAAATACTTATAATTTATTTATTTACAAAATCATTCCTTTAAACTTCGTAAATTTTATAAATCTTATAACTTATAAGATTCATTCATTTATCCAAAATCTTATTCTTTTAAATAACTTAACAAATTTTATAAACCTACTGTTTATAAAATTTCATTTATAACTTCACCGTTATAATTCTATAATTCCATTTCTATTTATGAAATTCATTTACAATTTATTCTAACACTTAGAAAAGTTCGTTTTACAATTCTAATGTTTTTAATTTATAAATATCGATTTATAAATCTTTTAATATAAAACAATTTATATTATTCTTTCGAAACATCTTCAAAGTCCTTCATAATTTCATCACTTTGATTTATAAAATAATCAAATTTCATAAATCCTATTTTTTTAAACTTTTTATAATAGATTCAAAAATCCCAGTTTAAATTATTTTATCAAATCATTAATCCCATATTCTCAAAAATCACTTTTAACTACATTCCTCAAAGATCATAATTTTTATAACATAAAAATTATAACGTTTATTTATTTGTAATAAATCAATTCCAAAAATATTTTATAAACGTATACTTTCAAAAATCACTTTAGAATCCTTTATAAATAAAAATCGTTATTTTTAAACTTTCAAAATTGGATCCGATGATGCAACACATCAATAGTCAATCACGATTTTCAAACATCATATATCATCCATGATAAACAATCAAATATCACAATATATGAAATCAAATAAATATTTGTGAGGAATCCAGTTGGATCCCTCCAACCTGTTTCCCTGCATCCACAGACATTAGCACAATACCATTCCGTTTCAAGACGGAATATCGCGGTATATGGGATTTTATAAATATATATCCGCTTACTAACGGCGCAATAGGGTCTCATCCGCTAAAAGAAAATGCGGGATATCAATCAACTGCAATATATACATATGCCAATATATATATATATTGCTATATATATAATATAATACCAATTCCACTTCGAGGTGGAATATCGCGGTATATGTGTGTAATAAATAACCTCCGCTTACTAACGGCGTATAGGGTCTATTCACATCCAATATATATATATATATATATATATATATATATATATATATATATATATATATATATATATATATATATATAACAATCATCATTCAATCATTCAATCAACACAGTCAATCAAATTTTAAATCTAACTATTTAAAATTTAAATAAACAACAAAATTCCTTTTGAGTGAGAAGTTCTCACCTTTATTCCCGTTTGCCATCCACTTCCAATTCAACTTGTTTTCTTCATTTATACCTTGTATAAATAATTATACAAATTTATTAATATTCGAAATAATCGAATAATAAATTTTCATTCTTGATTGTTTAATTAATCAATAGTTTTATTTAAACCAATCTCTTCTTAAATAAATTTATTTTAACAAATTTTCCTTTAAAAATAATTCTAACTAGAAATTTCCAATTAAACTAAATTTCCTTTTAATAAATTTGTTTAACTAAAAATTAGTTTTAAACTAATTCTTTTCTTTTAAAAATCTAGTCTTTATAAACTCGATATTGTTTTTTTTTTTAAATTTCTATATTTTAAAAATAAATCTTATATACATATGTTTACTGTAAAAACTTTTCTGTATGTATATTTAAAATTAGAAATTTCGGTAAAAATAGACAAGAATAGCTTTTATAAATTTTAATTTAACATCTATAAATTAACAATTTACTTTACTGTAAAAATGTTTTTTTTTCATACTATTTTTTTTTCTTTTTTTTTCTTTTTTTTCTCTTTAATACGTATACGTAAAATATATGTATATATATATATATATATATATATATATATAAAATACCTTACTGCAAATCCATCGGCTCGCGTTGTCGTCGCTATGCCCCATCGATCGAGCGCCAATCCCACGGCCACCATTGACGATCGCACGCCTCACGCGAGACCCCCCCTAGCTACTGCAGATCTCGCCGCCCCCCACTTCTTCGAAGTCGCGTCCACGAATCCATCGCGTCGCGACATCACGCCATGAATTGCACGGCCCCCCAAAATCGCCGCTACCCCTTGATGTCGATTGCGCGCCGCCGTCCCTGCGCATGCGCGCTCACCGCCGCACCGCCATCTCGTGCGCCGTCGCCTCCACTGCATTGAATCACGACATCCCCTCTGCTCGACCCCCAATCGATCGCCGCGGCTTCCTCCCCACGCGCGAGCACCCAGATTTGGTCGAGCGCGCGCCCCCATTTCTTTTTTTTTTTTTTTACTCGTCTGCGGCCATTGATTTAAAATTTGAACGAGATGTTTAAATTTTCTTCTGCGTGCTCGTGTTTTAAAAAGAAGAGGGAAGGACAAGAGATCGTGTTTGCACGGTCGTCACCGTGATTTTTAGGCGAGGATCTAGGACGAACGTGGTGTATTTGTTTGACTAAATATTTAAATTTAAATTTAAATTCGTTTAAAATCTTCAACGCGTTTATGTGTCGTGTGCTCACATATTAACTCCAAAAAATACGAAATTTGAAATCCGGCAATAATTCAATATTCCGGACCCAATGGAACTGGTTTCGTCGAATTCCGAGACTGTGCCTCGGACGGCTATTTTAAATATCGATTCAAACGATTTAATTTCAAAACTGAACAATTTATTTCCAAATTAAATTCTGAAGCTTCTAAAATCTTCAATATTATCAATATGAATTTTACAAGCCTTTGAAATATTTTTAATCAGCTTAAATTTGAAGATTCAAATTTTTATTCAACTTCGATAGATTAAATTCTATAAACTAAATCGTCAAATTCAAAGTTATATTGAAAATTCAATCCAAACCATCATTCAAATATTTAAGATAAATTAAATATTCTCAATTTAAATTGTTCAAAATTCAGGATCGTTACATAAATTTAAATATTTGGTTGAATGGTTGAACTAATTTGATATGCACTGTGAATTGATGATCCGGCCTGTGATTTTGGATGATTCTTGAGATAATTGTTATTTGACTCGAAATATTAGGGTTATAAGTTGTTTAAACTTAAATCATAAAAATGAATTGTTTCCATTTTAATGTTTATAATGATTTAATGATTTGTGATTCATTAAATTAGTAGGGTAATTAGAATGGATATTAAATTAATTCAGTCAATTAATGATTGGAGCGATTAATTTAGTAATTAAAGGTTTGAATTAATTAATTAATTAAAGTTAAGTCAATCTAAAAAGTTTATTAAATCCAGAATAATCAATGGATGGTTTGATAAGCGAATACTTAATGTACTTAATAAAGGAAGATTACTTGTGTAATTAATCGAGAGATTAATTAAGGTGATTAATTAAAGAGAAATTGATTTATTTAACGAAGTAAATAAATGGAGAGCTAATTATAGGTTGAGATAATTCAAGGAAGATCAATATTGTGGTTGAATGAAGTAATTAACGTGGATTAGGATGAATTGAAATATAATTGAAAATCATTAATTTATATAATCAATGATTTAATCAAAGATTATTAATTAAGATTGGCTATTCTATAATAAGTGACTTATGAAGTTAATTAATATAAGCAATTAAGAATTTTTGTAATTAAAATAGTTAATTAATTCATAAAGTAATTAAGATTGCTTATTGATTTTGGTTAAGAATAATTAATATCGTGTAGTTAATTAAAGGTAATTACTTGAATGCAATTGAAAAATAATTAATCCAGGGTGATAAATTAAGATGAAGAATGATGGGTTGACCAACTAATTGATTTGGAGTTAATTAACGTTAAATGAAGGAATCTAAGTGTTTGAGGTTTGAAATTCAATTTGAATCAATTGAATTGATTTGTATGTCATAAGGCATTGTTTATGAATGATTTAATGGTATTGGATGTTTTGATTGTGCTAATATCTCTGATATGAATGTTGTGTTTTTCGTATGGATAATTTGGGATAGGATGATGTGAGACTCGAGGAGGCTGGGATCGGGTATTGGGAGATACCCGAAACCACTTCGAACTTCGTATAATTTGATATGAGGAATTGATGGGTTGGTATGAATGGATTTAAATGACTCGTATTATTAAATCTAAACTTTGACACTTAGAAAACTTATTTGAAAATAAGTTAGGTCCATATCAAATTGTGACTTTGTAAATTGATTTGAGTTACCCGGGTTCTTTATAAGTTGTATGCTTTGGTATTGCATGTTGGATAAGTTTACTCACACTGGTTTCCAGCCTGACCCGGGTGTTACTTTGGTGTAATGCTCGGGTCAGACCGAGTATTACAGATTTTCAAGTAGATACGTTCGAGAGCTCAGGAGGCAAGCAGGATGGCAATATCGCTTAGAATATTCCGCTGTAATTATATTATTGTAATTCTGTGATAAATTGATTGTATATGACCAGCATTTGAATATATGTGAAACTCTGATGTATTGAAATGTAATCAACAGATATAGTATTCTATTGTAAGCTATTATTATTTATTATTATATTTTATCCGCTGCGATTGTGAGATGTTTGGTGTTTCTATTCTTCTTCTTCTATCTCTTTCTTCTTTTTCATAACTATCTGGAATTTTCGGGTTAGAAATTTCGGGTTGTTACAGCTGGTATCAGAGCTGAAAGGTTAAGTGAGAACCTTGGCTCTGGTGGGAACTACTCATTAAATAGAGTCTGTAGTACTCTAGAATGAGTTGAGTGTGTGTGTGTCTATATATATATATATATATATATATATATGAGCGCGTACTTGTTATTTTCATATATAAAGTTTTTAAATGATTTTATATAAAATTCATTTTTGATATGTAAAGCAATATTTTCTTCTAATAAATATTAAAGTGATTGGTTGATAATTTATTGAAATGAAAATTAAAAAGTAATACAATGCAACTAAACTGAAATTAAATAAATATAAGTTTGTAATGGATTCAAACTGAAATTGAAGTATTGAATTGGAATTAAATTAAGTAGAAATAGAAATACAACCAAATTAAAATTTAATGGATTGAAAATGAAATTCTAAATCTAATCCCAGAATTTGAAAATTTGATTTGAATTAAAAACAAAAGGCGGTTTAAAATTTTTGAACATGGCTGGGAGGGCCAAGAAATAAATATGTATATATATGTATGGATATACATTGTAACAAAGGTAATTTGAAATAAACTCTAAGGTGTTGAGTTTTGATTTTCCCTGGAGTGTGGTGTGAAAACCCAATGTGGTATAAGTTTTGAACTTATAAGAGGAAAAGAATTTTGAAGTTTGAAGAAGAAATTCAAATTGAGTAAGGTTGATTGGATTAAGTAAATTGGAATTTAACTTTGGGAAGTTAAATCAGTGTAGAAAAAGCAACCAGAATTGGAAATTTCAAGATGAAATTGGAATTTAACGTAGAAAGTAAAATGGTTGATTTGAATTAGGTATTTGTGTGATCTCAAAACGGGTTCGAGATTTAAAAATTGAAAATGGATGGACGTTTTAAAATAAATTGGTTGATATCATCCTATTGTTAATAAAAATCTTTAAATTGTGAATTGGTTGGGTTTAAATGAAATAGAAATGAAGTGTGGTGATATATCCATTATTGAGAAAAAGGGATGTTAAACTTTCATTTGGAATTAAGGGTATGGAATTACTTTGAATTAAAATTTGAATAATTGAATTTGTAAAATATACTTGTTTAAGAACTGGCTTCAAACTAGAAGATAAAACTGAATAATAAATTAAATTTTTGAAAACAAATAAAATTGTATTGAACCTTGAAATACATAAATAAAAATAATTTAAATTGGAATTTTGAATTGGACTCAGAAATTAAATAGATTAAAAACCTTAAAACAAAAGTTAATTTGGTTTAAAGAGTTAAACCAACCTTTGAGAATTTAACTCGAAATTCTATAATCCGAGATAGTTAAATTCAAGATTGAATTGAATTAGTTCAAAATTTAATTTGGTTTGAAGTAATTGGATTGGAGATTGAAGATGTATAAGTTTAAAAAAAATTAAATGGAAATTGGATTGGATTAAATTGAAGTGATTTGGATTCTAAAATTAAATTGATAATAATTCAAATCGATTGGAATAATATGAAATTATAATTAAAATTGAATAGGATTAAAATCAACTAGAATTTGATTTAAATTGGGGAAGGAATCAAGTTGATTCAACCTGAATGGGGGATTAATCAAGTCCAATGGAATTTGGAGTTATTTGAATTGGAATTGGGTCAATTTAAATAGAGATTTAAATTGAATTGTTGGGGAAGTGAACAGTTGGCTCTTGACTATTTTCAATATAAATTGTTTTGATATAAACTTATTTTTCTAAGCTATTAAATATATACAACCTTTCTTTCTTAAAGCCAAATTATTTTATATACTTGTTTTACGATTATTTTTGGAGCTATTTAACCATTTTTTAACTGTTTTCTAAACTAATTACTATTTTTCAACTACGTCACAAACAGATTTCTATTTTACAGCTATTTGGCCATTATTTAAAATTTCTGAAACTATTTAACTATTATCAACTATTCTATCATTAGTTAACTATTTTATAGCTATTTTGCAAACTAATAATTATTTTTCAACTATTTACATATTTTCATTTTTCAAGCTATTTTCTAAATATAAACTGGTCGGGGTCCAAACTGTTATTGATTTAAATACCCAACTGAGATAATAATTGAAGTATAAAAGGATTTTATACAAGTTTGAAAAGATCCAAAGTTTTAAAATTTTTATATATCTGAATATAAATATAAAGGATCTTATGAGGATTTTGGAAAAGGTTTTGGGAACCTTTGGATTTGGAAAGGCTTTTGATTTTTGGATAAAATAAATATGAGAATTTGGAAAGCCTAGTTTGAGAATTATCGATTTTGGGATAATCGATTTTGTGTAAAGGAGCTTTGTATGATATCCTACTAGGTGTATGATTTGAAGATACTATATGTGTATAGTCTAAAATTGTTTTGATGATGCCTCTGGGGAAAAAGACGCTCCCTTAAAATGAACTTCTCAGGAGTGCCACTGGGTGGTGCTGCCTTGAGCCCCAAGGGGGGTTCTAAAGTTGATCATGTGAGGAGTCCGGAAAAAACTAGTTCCTGAGGATTATTGGGTAGCGTAAGTCGACGGCGTTGATGCCTACAAAGGCATTTGGGTTATGCTGTGACGACAGTGTAACTCGATGTCGCTGCGATCTACTGTGGGGACCATAGCGAAAATCGTGTGGAGGATGAGTGTCAACGGTCTACACTTGATTTTGCCGGAAAGGCAACGCAACATCGGTAGACTGCGATCTATGGTCTAGTGGAGTGGAGAAGTTTCATTTTTGGCAGCGAAATTCGATGGCGCTGATGCATGCAGTTATATGGGTTTTTGTTGTGATAGCTACGTAACTTCAGTTGTAGCTGCGATCTGTCGTGGGTTCCATGGTGTAATCGTGGGGCACAGAGGCCTATAGTTATCTATGGATTTTGTCGGGATGGAAACGTAACCATCGGGTTAACTCGACCATGGATGGGGGTGATGATTTGCAGAGCATTCTCATCAAAGATTTTCTTCTATTTTTAAAAAATTGTTTTCTATATGTTCAATAAAATTATTTTCAAATTATTTTCACTGGATGTTGAAAGCGAGTTTACCAAGTACTTATAGATTTTCAGTTCTATGTCTGATCAACGTATGACTGAATTTCTGTGAGAACAAGGAATGGACTGGTTGAGACATCGAGTTATCAGAAGTATTTTTTTATAACAAGCTATTTTAATAGTAATATCTGAATTTAAAGGCATTTCTAAATTTTAAAATAAAGGGGAATCCCAACTGGAATTATAAAATAAAATTTAAACTCGGGAAAATTTAATAAAGTGATTTTGTAATGAAATCGAATATTGATTTAAAGATTGGAAGTAAGCTAATAACCAATTATTCGATAGAGTATGTTAATAAAATTTCACTTTGGTAAATGAATGGATTGTAAATCAATAATGGAGTTTTGGATTGAATTCGAATTATAAATAGAATTCGACTTAGATTTGACAATGAATTAAAAAGAGGAAATGTCGAAAATAAAAATAAAATAGAGTTGGATTGAAAAATGTGATGGTTCGAATTATAAATAAAATTCAAGGGTGATTTGAATAATATTTAATGAAGTTTACAAGTAAATTGGATATAAGAGAAGTGATGTTATGTGAAATAGAAGTGATTATAATAGATATGGTTTAAGTGCAAAACAAAACCCAAGTGAATAGAAATAAATTGAGAATAGTCTTGTATTAATAAAATAAATTCGATAATGAATTAAGTAATTGAATTAAAAATTGAAACGGGTTAATTGAGTTAAATAATAAATGGATGAAGTCTGATTAAATAAAAACTAAATCAAAGTGGTGATTGGAATTGGATTATCAGACTAAACTTAAGTTTGGTGGCATATTAATTTGAAAGTATAAATGAGTTAAGTATGTGCTTGGATATTATTTTGGAAATTGGGAAGGTGAACTAAAATTAAAATTTAAAAGGGATGGGCTAACTGAATTTAAATGAGATCCAAATAAAAGTAAACTTAAATTTGATGTTGGAATAAATTAAAGTAAATTCACTTAAGTTTAAAATTTATTGAAGCTTGGCTTAGAATAAGAATGGAAACTCATTAAAGAAAGGCTTGGATTAATTTAATTTGGGAATGGCTCGACGTATACAAGAATGGAATGTGTTGAACTAAATGAATGAATTGAAATTAACTTAAAGTAGTTATAAACTAAATAAATACTCTATTAAGCGAATATTGACGAATTGGTATAGAATGAATCCTCGTATGACGTAAATAAAAATAATTAAAATTCTATGGGATGATAGAGATTAAATAAATTGATTTTGAAATCAACTAAATTGAATGTGAGCTTGTTTGGATTTAAAATCAATTTGATGTAAGAAATTGTGTTGCAAGCCAAAAAAATTAAATGAAATGGCACATAAATTTGGTTGAAACAATTGAATAAGCTTTAAAATCGTATGAATCACTTATGGGAAGCGTTTGGCACAAGTTATGTATGTAATACATGTGTTTAGCTGTTGAAAATAAATGAAGTACTAGTAGATTTTCTATATTTGGCACTTACATATGTAAATTGAGTAAGTACAGGTACCTGAAGGCCGATTGGCTGGTTTGGATTGCGCTAATTGCTTAAATTAATAAGCTGCTTGCTTAAAATGCTAAATAAGGTACGCCTACGCAATAAAAATAGGAAATATGAACTGTTTTTGTTTTTTCCGACCGGGTGGGTCGATGTATATATATTTATATCTCTTGTCAAATTTCAAAAGCTCCTCCGTACAAAGGAGACTCTGCCAAAATTTTCCGAAAATTTTGGGAGTTTGAAATTTTTTGACAATTTTTGAGAAAATTTGTGTTAAGCAATTAAACGATTTTAAATATGAAACTGAAATAGAGTAGTAGATGGAACTAATAAGACTCAATTATATATGGAAAATAAAAATTAAATATTCAAAATTGAAATATGTTGAATTCATATTAAAATGGGAAAACGAATTTAAATAGAAGTAAATATGAAAATCTATATAAGAGAATGTACAAAATGATTTGTAAAGTTTCAATTGAATATTGTTGCTAAACAAGATATGCAGGTATTAATGGAAAAAGGAATTGGATTTGATTCCAAAGGATAAATTGAACTGCCCAACAAAAAGGTATGTATTTTAAATTTCTGTATGAAATTGGATTGAGTTTTTGATGTAGCCACCTGGCTTCTGTTTTCTTTTGGAATTGGGAGCCCGTGGTGACCTTTTGTAGTTGTACCGAGATAGCTGTGAAAAGGAGACGCTGGCAAAAAATTTCGGGAATTTAGGGAGTTAGAAAAATTTTGAGAAATTTTGATAATTCAAAATTTGATTTTAAACTTAAACTTGAATAAGTGAAGTAAATTAATGTCGTTGGAAACTATGAAAGGTTTGGGAAGTTGGTTAAGGTGATTGGGGGTTTTAATAGAAGATAGTTGGTAGGATGTTGAATTGTAGGTTTTGGGAAAAAGGCAAACGGGTTTTGGACCGTTTTTCCTAACTAGTAATTTCGGGGACGAAATTCTTTTAAGGGGGGAGGAATGTGACGACCCAGAAATTTTAACAATTTAAATTGGAATAATGAATTGATTTTTTTAATATTTAAACGTTAATCTTTAATTTGAATTCCGAATATTAATATTTTCTTGATAAGTAAATATTGAAAATTTTATAATTCGAAATTGGGTAAAGTGCTGAATCTAGATTTTAAGCCTATTAAAAATATAATTTGAAGGCTTATAAAATTTATAACAATAATACTGGAGATAATAGAATGATTTGAATTTAATTTAAAGATAATTTGGTCAGTTTTAATAATATATCGTTTAAATTGGAATTTAAAAATAGTCTTCCGGGGCACATTCTCGGAATTCGACGAAACCAGTTCCTTTGGATCCGTAATAGTTGGTTATTATCGGATTTCAATTTTCGTAGCCATCGGAGTTGTCACTTGACCCTGGCAGCTCGAAACGCGTAGAACTATTTTAATCGATTTAATTTAAAATTGATCGTTTACTTCCGTAACTCGCGCATACAATCAAATTATCCTCCGAAACACGTTCCATCGTGTCCGAAATACGGGTAAAACCTTATAAACGTCTGTCGGCATGTCTGATCCTGGGTTCGGAATTTCGCGTTATTCAACGAGATATTTTCAATGTTATATTATTTTATAAAGCGTACTCAAGAAGCTTATCCTCTAAATAAATATTTTTTCCATCCCCTCTCCTTCCAACAGCAGAATCAGAAAAAAAAAGAAAAAAAAGAAAAGAATGGCCGAAGCCTTTAATCTTAATAATCTATAGAATTCGAATTTATATTACCACTTCCCTCAGCTAAAACAAAAAAGAACTGAAACCTTTTCCTCTCTCTCGAATCAACATAACATGGCGACGTTTTGATTTCTAGAGCTAGCCACGGCCGCGCGCGTAGATTAAAAGGGGAAGAGGTTACGGCAACTCGTCGCAGTCAGGTTAGTGTTCGCGCTTCGTGATAGATGAGGATGGGGGGAAACTCGAGCTTCGAGTTCGTACGCCAGCGCAGGGGGATTTAGGGTTTGCGTTCAATTCCTTTTGGTGGGAATTGCGATGATGAAGGAGTAACGACAGTGGTTGTTCGACGAGGTCCTGGTGGCGATCTCTGTGGCGATTTTCAAGGGGTGATGTTGAGGCCGTAGGCGATGAGTGTGGGGTAAGGCAGTTTGTTGATAGCTGTAATTGAGGAGGCGATAGTGATGGGGAAGAAGTTCGCTGCTCGTCTGTGATTTTGGTGAGAGGTATATGCTGTAATTAATTTTTTAAAATTTATTTGATTAGTTAATTTAATTAAAGATTAATAATGAAGGTGATTGAAGGTGATTAAGTTATTTAAATAATTTATTTAATTATTTTAGTTATACACCTATATATATAAAAAAATAAAAAAAAATAAAACCATTGATTAGTGTTATATATATACATATATGCATAAGGTTTGGAATATGAAAGAATTTATAAAGGGTTAGATTTTGTTGGAATATATAACTTATTTTTATAAATGTATATGTAGTTTCAAAGGGAAAAGTTCTAGTTTAAATTTAAATCAGTAAAATTTATTTATTCAAATTAATGAAATATTAATATAATCCTTTAATATTTATACAAGGTCAATAATCGTGGAATCAAAATCGAGGATGAAATGGATTGTAAATAAAAGCGAAGGTGAGTAAGTCTCACTTTGTTGAATTTCTATTTAATTTTAAATAGTTAAATTTAAATATTTGGTTGATTGGTTGAACTAATTTGATATGAACTATGAATTGATGATCCGGCCTGTGATTTTGGATGATTCTCGAGTTAATTGTTATTTGACTCAAAATATTAGGGTTTTAAGTTGTTTAAACTTAAATCATAAAAATGAATTGTTTCTATTTTAATGTTTATAAAGACTTAATGATTTGTGATTCATTAAATTAGTAGGGTAATTAGAATGGATATTAAATTAATTCAGTCAATTAATGATTGGAGCGATTAATTTAGTAATTAAAGGTTTGAATTAATTAATTAAAGTTAAGTCAACCTAAAAAGTTTATTAAATCCAGAATAATCAATGGATGGTTTGATAAGCGAATACTTAATGTACTTAATAAAGGATGATTACTTGTGTAATTAATCGAGAGATTAATTAAGATGATTAATTAAAGAGAAATTGATTTATTTAACGAAGTAAATAAATGGATAGCTAATTATAGGTTGAGATAATTCAAGGAAGATCAATATTGTGGTTGAATGAAGTAATTAACGTGGATTAGAATGAATTGAAATATAATTAAAAATCATTAATTTATATAATCAATGATGTAATCAAATATTCATTAATTAAGATGGACTATTCTATAATAAGTGACTTATGAAGTTAATTAATATAAGCAATTAAGAATTTTTGTAATTAAAATAGTTAATTAATTCATAAAGTAATTAAGATTGCTTATTGATTTTGGTTAAGAATAATTAATATCGTGCAGTTAATTAAAGGTAATTACTTGAATGCAATTGAAAGATAATTAATCCAGAGTGATAAATTAAGATGAAGAATGATGGGTTGACCAACTAATTGATTTGGAGTTAATTAACGTTAAATGAAGGAATCTAAGTGTTTGAGGTTTGAAATTCAATTTGAATCAATTGAATTAATTTGTATGTGATAAGGCTTTGTTTATGAAAGATTGAATGGTATTGGATGTTTTGATTGTGCTGATATCTCTGATATGAATGTTGTGTTTTTCGTATGGATAATTTGGGATAGGATGATGTGAGACTCGAGGAGGCTGGGATCGGGTATTGGGAGATACCCGAAACCACTTCGAACTTCGTATAATTTGATATGAGGAATTGATGGGTTGGTATGAATGGATTTAAATGACTCGTATTATTAAATCTAAACTTTGACACTTAGAAAACTTATTTGAAATAAGTTAGGTCTATATCAAATTGTGACTTTGTAAATTGATTTGAGTTACCCGGGTTCTTTATAAGTTGTATGCTTTGGTATTCCATGTTGGATGAGTTTACTCACGCTGGTTTCCAGCCTGACCCGGGTGTTACTTTGGTGTAATTCTCGGGTCAGATCGAGTATTACAGATTTTCAGGTAGGTACGTTCGGGAGCTCAAGAGGCAAGCAGGATGGCAATATCGCTTAGAATATTCCGCTGTAATTATATTATTGTAATTCTGTGATAAATTGATTGTATATGACCAGCATTTGAATATATGTGAAACTCTGATGTATTTAAATGTAATCAACAGATATAGTTTTCTTTTGTAAGCTATTATTATTTATTATTATATTTTATCTGCTGCGATTGTGAGATGTTTGGTGTTTCTGTTCTTCTTCTTTTATCTCTTTCTTCTTTTTCATAACTATCAAGAATTTTCGGGTTAGAAAATTTCGGGTTGTTACAATCTAAATCATAGAATAACATTTATTATGGTTTAATACAAAAATTCAAATAGTAAATAAATCAATAAATTTACTATTAGTACTTTTAAATGAAGTAAATATTCCTGTAACAAATCGATTTTATCGGGATCCGAAGGTCGGCATTCTTACGTCCACTATATCAAATGCCGCATAATCGAATGCCGAAAAATCGAACTGTTATGGCTAAAGAAGAAGAGGTAGAAGAAGAAAACAGAACAGAAACAATAACTGTATTTCACAGTCGCAGCGGAACAACATATAATAGATAAATAAATAGTATCTCACAGTCGCAGCGGAACAACATATAATAGATAAATGAATAATCTTTAAATCAAAAAACTATACATTTTATACATTACCTCATCAGAGTCAAGATACAACACAACAAAACTGAACAATCATATAAACTTGTCCTTACAAGCGAATTCTACAGCGGAAAAGATAATATCATATACAAGTGGTAGGTCTCGCCATACAGCTCGCCTCCTGCTCCACAGCACTCCTAAATCCAGAATAACCTGATAACCTGTCACTAGGCTGCCCGTGTGGAAATTGATGGGCACCCAGAGTTTAGGAAGTGAACAATAAAATCCAGATCAGCCATGGGACTGGTGTGAGAACTAAAGCAGTTATTTATCTTTAAAACTACAACAACATCAAAGGAAGTGGAAAAATATCCGCTATGCTTCTGGAAAATGAAACTACCATATGGCTTCCCACCACACACATAATGCAAACGCAGAATTGGAGGAGATTTCTCCTTATGACAGTCAAAGATGCTTAATACGCAAATTTCTTTGATATTATTATTATAAGTGCATAGTGGAAAACCTTTGGAAAGCATAATATAAATCTTAGCCAACATACGACCATTATCGTATGCCTGACACCACCCTTTTCCAGAAGGAAATGACATCCCCTAAAGGGCACGGCCCTCGTAACCTTGCCGCATATTCCTGTTTCGACCGTTTCCGGGGTGTGAGGTCTGACGAAGTCTCGTCCACAAAGCTACACTTTTTCACAAAGCCACGCTTTGATCAACAAATGATCAATAAATAATCATCACACAGCAACACTCAGCATGCCACATTACCAAATTGGGAGTATATCGTTGCTAACCTTCAACTACAAAACCTCTGAGCTCGTACGTCTCAGAGAAGGGTGTTAAGCTAAGAGAATAAATTCTCCGCCACCAACAGAGATGTGTTTGAAAGAAATCTGCTTTATATCTCAAAATGTAATGTCAGACACGTAACCATACAAGTCTGTTTCGGGTTCGAACAGAACCGAAGGCACTTCCAAAGAAGCCCTTGCAATCCAGGTATTCACAATCCCGATCGAATTTCCCATCACAAAGGAAAACTCTATACCGTAGCTAACGGTGCAGAGACAATCGATAGGTCATCCTATCGTTTTCAAAAATACCCGGTCTTCAATGCTATCCATTACGTCGTATCACTTATTCGGAATGAGTTATGTGACATAAAGGTCCTCTCCCGGCTAATCTGAATAGTGAACGTTATATTTTTAAACATATGGATATTGGGATTTCAATTAAGTCACAATTTATTACCCAAACCCTTTCTTTCAAATGGTTTTGTAGTGACCCAGAAATTCTGTCCATTGAAATTGGCATATTTAATTGATTTAAATATTAACAAGTAAAATTTGTAAGTCGAATAACTCAGATTTTGAATATCTAGATTTAAGTGGATAATTAAATCGATAATTTAATATTTGAAATTACAGAAGTAATTGAAAATTTGGTTTAATGTGATTAAAAATGATTTGTAAAGTTGTATTTAATCATGTTGGAGTTCGAATGATGTAATAGAACTTTTAAAATTGAATTAAAAGTCAAACTGTAGAAATTGAATATTTTAATATTTAATTGACGAGTTAAAATAGCCATTTTTCAAACAGTCTTGGATTTCGACGAAACCAGTTTCATCGGATCTGTAATGTTATATTATTGTATGGTTTCAAATTTCGTGTCAATGGGATTTACAGTTTGTCCGGGGCAAGCTAAAACACATAGAAAATCGTTTGAGTGAATTTTGAATTTAAATAATTCGATTCGAAAACTTATCTTCCAAATTTGATCGAATTGGCTCCCGATATATATTCCATTGCATTCAGAATGGGGGAAAAACATTATAAACGTAAGGCGGCACGCTTCGTTTGGAGTTCGGAAAATTTTGGATGAATAGTGTTTTGGCAAAATTTCTATAAAACACCTTCATCTCTCACCGTTTACAGAAACCCTAATACCTAAAACCCTAGCCGCCAGATACTATCAATGGCCGAAACATTGTTTTCTTCCTCCCTTATTTTCTTCTAATCCACACGATATTTCAACAAACTGTCAACTACAAACTTGAAGATCGTATCGAGAACTATAAATCCAACGGTTGAGATTGGGTTTCGAGCTACGGATTGGCGTAAATTCTCATTCAAAGGTGCGGCAATCGAGCACGAATTCCGAGGCCAATATAGGGCCGAGCTTGGAGTTGTTGTGGCCGAAGGTAGAGGTGAGGGGGAGCTTCATCGTGGCACTCTCTGATCAACTTCTCGTCGACGATGGTGGTCGCATTAATTGATGGAGGGGGAGGCCATTTGGGTTGCGTGTGCGTGTATTATCTGGAAGGGAGGAAGAAGGCGCGCAATGGCCCTGATGAGAAGAAGCATGAGTCAACGGGCGAGATTTAATGTGGGTTTTGTAAATAAAATTGAAAAATAAATTATTTTATTAAATCCTATAAACTTTGTAACGTGATAACTTTGTCATACGAGGTCAGAAATTTACAAAACAAATTGCGCTGGGTTCGTATGGACAAATACTAAGCAATGGAGCTGGTTTGGAGTCGTTTGGAGCTAGTGATAATTTCAGGTAAAATTAAATGCTTGTTTAATTTTATTCGAAATAAACGCTACAACTGTTATCGGAAACTCAAGGTGAGAACTTCTCACTCAATCGAATTGTTTCGATTTAAATTTTAAATAGTTAGATTTAAAATTGCTTGATTGTGTGATTGAATGATAAGTTATATCTGATTTATTGAAATAGATCCTATACGCCATATATTAAGCGGATGTTATTTATTAAACACATATACCGCGATAATTCCAACTTGATGTGGAATTGGTATTATATATGTATTTGGAGTTGATTCCGGCATTATATAGTGGATGAGACCCTAGTGCACCGCATAATAGCGAATAATATTTTATAAATCCCATATACCGCGATATTTCACCTCGAAGTGGAATTGGTATTGTGCTAACATCTTTGGATGCAGGGAAACAGGTTGGAGGGATCCAACTGGATTCCTCAAACATTTGAATTTATTTCATATGTTGTGTGTTGGTTGATTTATAATCCATGTGATTATCTTTGTGATTGAGATTGTTGAAGGCTATAGGTTAGCCGAATATATTTTTGGTATCACTGGATAACGAAAATAGATAAAAAAATTGGATTTTTGAAATTTCAAATTGAAAGTTTATAGTAAAAAAATTATTTTTGAGAATAGGATAAGTTAAAAAGGAATGTTAAAAAGACAAAGTTATTTTTGAAACCATATTGAATAAAATTCCAAATTACAGAAAAAAGGCTAAGTAAATGGATTTCGATTTATATTATTATAAGTTGAAGAAATTTATTATAAAAAGAAATTATTTTGTAAATTCATTGTAAATTTATTTAGCAGAAATTAATTGGTTTTGATAATTAATTAAGAATAATCGATCAAGTATTAACTATTAATTAAGAGTTAATTAATGATCAATGAAAGGATAATTTATTAAATGTTTTTATAGTAAATTGGCTATTAATTTACCATAACTAGCAAATTTTATTCATAGAAATTTATTTGATTTAAATTAATTAGATGATTAAATTTATCCTACTTATGGATGTTTGAATTATATTGGATGTTGAATTGTTTGATATCTTTGATATGTGACGCTTTGTGATATATCCTGATGTGTGTTGTGATCTGTAATTTGTTTATCTGTGATATATATATATATATATATATATATATATATATATATATATGTGATCTATGTATGAAAGGTAAGCGTTATAGTTTATACCGCTTATTAAATATATTGTTATATTTTGATATGTGATGGTTGAATGTTGTTGCACTATAGTGTTAAACCCTTAGACTACACAATACATACACAAAATGTGGATTTCACGTGGAAATCTGTTAAGTCACAGATTTTTTGATAATTCTAAAGATTGAATTTTTGAATCCAAATTAGTTTTGGAATTGGAATGTAAAGTTTTTGAAAATGAATTTCAAAAATAAGAGTTATTTTAAATAACTTAATAAAAATTGGAATCTAAATCATTTGATTTAAATTTTGAATTCAATGTTTGAAATTGAATTCAATGATTTGGGTACTATGGTCTAAAAGATTGTACAAGTTATAAAAGGTGTTTATATGGGTTTTTAACCATTTAAAATATAGTTTTGGAAATTTTAAATTTAAATCCAAGTTTATACTTGAGTGGCTTTAACCCATGAAAAATGGTAATCAGTTTTCCAAAACGAAAACTATCTGTTTTCAAATAATAATAGCTTTCACATAAGGAAAGAAATTCCCATTTGTGTTAAAAGAATGTAAATTTGAAATTAAACTTTTTTGAAGGCTATGAATTAATCTTTGTGAAAGGTTGTTGAACTTGACTTGAAATAAAGGAGTATTTCAAATGGTGTATCTTTTATATTATAAAAGACTTGAATTGTGAATCATTTTGAAAGCTATAAGTTAAATCTTGATTTAAGATTTAATGAGTTAATCCAATTGAAATGGAAATTTATCTGGGAATCTAGGAATAAATCTTTGTGAAACTGGGTAAACTTTGTGAAGTAAATCTTTTTGTTTAAAGATTTAAATGGTAATTTGTTTAAACCATTTGAAATATTCCTTTATTTCAAGTCAAATTCAACAATCTTTCACAAAGATTAATTCATAGTCTTCAAAACAGTTTAATTTCAAATTTACATTCTTTTAACACAAATGGGAATTTCTTTCCATATGTGAAAGTTACTATTGTTTAAAAACAGATAGTTTCGTTTTGGGAAAAACTGATTACAACTTTTCATGAGTTAAAGCCACTCAAGTATAAACTTGGATTTAAAATTAAATTTTCCAAAACTATATTTTAAATGGTTAAAAACCCATATAAACACCTTTTATAACTTGTACAATCTTTTAGACCATAGTACCCAAATCATTGAATTCAATTTTAAACACTGAATTCAAAAATTAAATCAAATGATTTAGACTCCAATTTTTATTAAGTTATTTAAAATAACTCTTATTTTTGAAATTCATTTTCAAAAACTTTAAATTCCAATTCCAAAACTAATTTGGATTCAAAAATTCAATCTTTAGAATTGTCAAAAAAATCTGTGACTTAACTGATGTAACAACCCACATATTTAACGATTTTATATTTAAATGTTTTATTTAAATATAGCGTCGTTGGTCGGATTTTTGGGTCCGAAATGTTACTTTTTGCAAATGGCCGAATTAGGACTTGAAACCACCTCCATTGAGTCCAAAATGGCGTTTGCGATCTTTTTGAGTATAAGCTTTGATATGTTTGGAGCAAGTTGAATTTCGCTACCTTTTCTGGTTGGGTTTTGTTTAGCCCACTGGCTAACTAAATACCCTAGCTTAGCCCATCTCTTTCCATTCACTCATTTTCACCTTCAAACTTAAGTTAAAAGTGAAAATGGTGGAAAGGAAAGGGAATTGGAAATTCCAAGCCCTAGTTTCTTCTTGCAACATGAATTCATGCTCCAAAATCAAGAGAAGATATTGGTAAGCCTCTTCTTCATCTTCTCCAACTCTTCTCCTCTTCAATT
This sequence comes from Allium cepa, assembly GCA_030765085.1. Taxonomy (NCBI): domain Eukaryota; kingdom Viridiplantae; phylum Streptophyta; class Magnoliopsida; order Asparagales; family Amaryllidaceae; genus Allium; species Allium cepa. The sequence goes on along the minus strand of CM060945.1, from coordinate 598,425,916 downwards.
TCTAAAAGTTTCCTAAACCTAATTTGGGAAATATGTGTTTTATTCTTAGATTGAAGCTTGTAAAGTTAAAGTGAAGAGTGGTTAATCTTCTTCTTGTGTTTGTACTTCTCATCTTTGTTGTGTGCAAAAAGGTGAGTTTTGAACTCACATCTTTATCCCTTGATATCATGGGTGATGGGTATGAATTCCAATTACTTATTCATATGCATTTGGTTTTTATTTGGATTGGTTTTATGAATATTCCAATTCTTGAGTTTCAAAGTCAAATTTTTGTGAACGTTCTCTTATGAATGTTTTGATCTTGTTTTGGTGATGAATCGAAGTGCTTATAGGGTCGAGTAGCCGCTAGGCGTGAACCCCTAGCGTCCGTGCTCGTCCGATTGAAAGTTAGGAAGTTTGATCATCATTTGGGATTGGCTGGAAACAAACCAGGTTGCAGGATCGGCCGACCGAAGACCCTATCCGGTCGACCGAACCTGTATCCCGAAAGTTTCGAGGATCAGGGTCTGGTCGACCGAGCCCTGTAGCCGGCCGACCGACCTTCTGTTGTTTTGCCTATTTTGCCTTTTTGTGTGTTTTCCAAATTTTATCGATTCAAGTTGGTTCTTAGTGGTTGTTATTGCATCTTTGGCTCTGGTAACTTATTTTTGACTTCATTCACGGGTTTATATAGATAGTTAGTTAGAGCAAGGCTATAGATGGTCGCTCCTAACCAGCCTTATTCTCCGTGTTAGTTGACGGCATTACCCTGTAGTGTCCTTGGCTAGCGTAGGTATAGAGGTAGGGCGTCACAATGTGGTATCAGAGCTGAGTTCAGAACAAAGTATGATAAACATAGAATAGATGCACATATTCTGGTACATCGAAGTGTATAAGTGATACAAATCTTTGAACCATCTTGCTTCTATTTCCTTTTATGCCTTGGTGTTAGGTAGTGTGGGAATACATCTAGGAATGTATTTTATTCCGTAGTATTCCATCTTGAATTATCTACCTTGTGAATGATCTTTTTCTTATCTTACTTTCAGCGTATGGCTGGAAGAGGCAGGGGACGACGTTCGGATGCTGGGTAATCCATTGGCTCACATCCGGATGGCGTTTATATGTCTGCCGATCAGTTTTTGGAGTTGTTTAGGAGAAATCAGGCTCCAGTTCCTCCTTGAGTTTCTCCACCTTGCAAGTCTGTCTTTGCACGTCTGTGCAGTGATTTTTCTCATCTTGGAGGAAAGCCGTTTAAGGGCTCCGAGTCTGTTCTTGATGTCCAAGCTTGGTTTCGCACGTGTGAGCGTATGTTCTCTCGTATGGATCTTTCTGACCATTAAAGAGTTCTTGTAACTTCTAGCTTATTACAAGAGCATGCTCTTGATTGGTATGAGCTTCTTATAGCCGAAATTGATGAGTCTGCTATTTCTTGGACTCAGTTTCGGGAGCGATTTGAACTCAAGTTCGTTCCTGAATCTGAAAAAAAATTATTGACCCGTCGCTTGCTTGAGTTGAAGCAAGGGAAATCTTCTGTTTCTGAATATGTTGCATCATTCGAGGCTTTATATAAGTATGGTCTTGAATTCATTAGCCCTTCTTATAAGAAGAATTTGAAGTTTGTCTCTCTGGTCTTAAGAAATATCTTTAGAAGTCTTTGTTGCTCTAGCTTAAGCTTTCTTTTGAGGAGTTGGTTGATTTTGCGCTTCATCTCGAGACCGTCGAGAAGGAGTGTGATAGTGATGTTAATGTTGAGGTTTCCAAGAACCCCAACAAGAAGCCGTTTCCATTCCAGAAGTCCAGGTCTTTTCCTTCTAAGAAGACGAAGACTGGTGGTTCTAGTTCTCAGCCTCGGTCTTCTGGAACACCTTTCGTTCGGAAGTGTTTCAATTGTGGTTCTCCTGATCATATTATTCGAGCTTTTTCCAAGCCTCTCTTCTGCCGTTATTGCAATAAGGAAGGTCATCATGTTTCCACTTGCCCTATTGTTCCTGCTGGTGGCAAGTCTAGCAAGCTTTATGCTGCTAAGGCTTCTGAAGGTCCTTCTCAGCCCAAAGGTATATCTCCATTTATTTTGGAAGGTTCTATTTTATTTCATGACCATAGTATACGAGTTCTTTTCGATACGGGTGCTTCACATTCCTTCGTATCGAAGAAGCTCTTCGATGATTTATCTTTGGATGTTTCTTGTTTGGTTACTTCTTTAAGGATTGCGAACCTATTAGGGGATCCGCGACCCTTAGCATGCTTTGTGATGATGTTGAGATTGTTTTATGTGGTTTTTCCTTTCCTGCGAATCTGCACATTATATCTTGTCCATGATTTGATATGATTTTGGGAATGGACTGGCTAGTAAGATATGATGCCAGGATTATTTGTTCGAAGAGAATTTTGTATCTTCGACATCCGGATTCGCCTACTCAGTTATCTCTTGTTCTTCGGGATGTGGATAATTCCGATATGGCTTTATGTTCTCTTGACTCGCGAGATGATGATGATATATCTCGTATTCCTATTGCTTGTGATTTTCTGATGTTTTTGAACCTGTTTCAGGTTTGCCACCCAAGCAGGCAATTGAGTTTCGCATTGATCTCATTCCAGGTGCGCAGCCAGTTAGTCGTCCTCCTAAGAGGATCTCTACAAAGGAAAATGAGGAACTCAAGAAGCAGCTTTTAGAGCTTGAGTCCAAGCAGTTGATTCAGTCCAGTTTTTCTCCGTAGGTATCTGCGGTCGTCTTCATGAAGAAGTCCGATGGAAGTCTTAGGCTTTGCATTGACTATCGCAAGCTTAACGAGTTAAACATTAGGAATAGGTATCCATTGCCTAGGATCGATGATATGTTTGATCTATTGAGTTGTGCTAAGGTCTTTTCTAAGCTTGACCTTGCCACGGGTTTTCATCAGTTACGCGTCGCAGAGGATAGCATACCGCTTACCGCTTTCCGCACTCATTATGGTTCTTTTGAGTGGCTCGTTATGCCGTTCGGGTTGACGAACGCTCCTGCTTTCTTTGTTGATCTCATGAATCTGGTTTTCCGAGAATATCTCGATAAGTTCGTCCTTGTCTTTATTGATGATATCCTTATTTATTCTAAGTCTGAAGCTGAGCATGCTAATCACTTGAGAATTGTCTTGAGTACTCTCCGTCATCATCAGCTTAGAGCAAAATTCCCCAAATGCCATTTTTGGGAGAATTGGGTTAAGTTCTTAGGCCATGTTGTATCTTCCGATGGCATTTCCGTTGATCCCTCAAAGATCGAAGCCATCCAGAATTGGAAGAGGCCTGGGAATGTTCATGAGATTCGTAGTTTCCTTGGATTGGCGGGTTATTACCGTCGGTTCATTAAGGATTTTTCCCGTGTTGTGCTTCCTCTCACCAGCCTTACTCGGAAAGGCATCCGTTTTATTTGGTCCGACAAGTGTGAAGCTTCCTTTCAGACATTAAAGAAACTTCTCACTAATGCTCCTATTTTGGTGGTTCCCGAGGGGAATCAGGATCTTTTTGTCTACACCGATGCTTGTGGTAGTGGTCTCCGTGCTGTTCTTATGCAGAAGGATTGGGTAGTTTCTTATGGTTCTAGGCAACTACGTCCGAATGAAGTTCGCTATGCCACTCATGAACTTGAGTTAGCCGCCATTGTCTTTGCCTTGAAGATTTGGCGACACTATTTATTGGGCGAGCGGTTCATTCTCTATACCGATCATAAATCTTTGAAGTATTTATTCACTGAGAAGGAACTCAATATGAGACAACAGCGTTGGCTTGAGTTTCTTGCCTCCTATGACTTTTATATCCAGTATACCCCTGGTATTTCTTGCCTCCTACGACTTTGATATCCAGTATACCCCTTGTATTTCTTGCCTCCTATGACTTTGATATCCAGTATACCCATGGTAAGGGTAATCGTGTTGCTGATGCGCTTAGACGCAAACATTCGGTTGTTATTTCTATGATGCTTGCCGAATGGGATATTCTTGAGACTCTATCTTTTGTGAAATTTGTGATCGAGGTTCATCTTCTGATTCTCCTACTCTATTATTTAGTTTGGGAGCTCGATCCATTTTGTTGGATCGTATTGCCGATGCTCAACGGCGTGATCCTGATTTGTTGCATCTTATTCAACATTGTGAGTCTAGATCCTGTGATGAGGCGTTGCGGGATTTCAGCATTGATTCTCATGGTGTCTTCGCAAGAAGAATCGTCTTTTTGTGCCTTCTGATTTTGCACTTAGGCATGACATTCTTGTTGACTGTCACCGTTCTAAGTATACCATTCATCCTGGTAGTAGTAAGATGTATGCGGATATGCGTCATCTTTATTATTGGGAAGGCATGAAGCGGTGTGGCGAGTTGTGTGAGTAATTGCATAACTTGCCAGCGTATTAAGGCCGAACATCAGCGTTCTTCGGGTCTTCTTCAGCCTCTAGAGATTCGATTATTGAAATGGGATCAGATTTCTATGGATTTCATTGACGGCCTACATCGTTCGAGATCAGGCCATTCTAGCATTTGGGTTATTGTTGATCGCCTCACTAAGTCTGCTCATTTTGTTCCTAGTAAGTCTAATAGGACTACTTCACATTTGGCTAAGTTGTATGTCAAGGAAATCATGAGACTTCATGGTGTTCCTAGTTCTATTGTGAGTGATCGTGATCCTTTATTCACAAGTCATTTTTGGAAGATTCTTCAGCATTCTTTGGGAAAAAAACTTAATTTTAGTACAGCTTATCATCCGCAGTCTGACGGACAGACTGAACGGGTGAATTGTATCTTGGAAGATGTTCTCCGTATTTGTATTTTTGATTTTGGTGGTGGTTGGGAGGATCACCTACCTCTTGTAGAGTTCTCCTACAATAATAGTTTTCAGTCTAGTATCGGTATGGCTTCTTTCGAAGCTTTATACGGATGACCATGTCGGTCACTTTCTTGTTGGTTGGAATCTGATGAGAAGCTTATTCTTGGTCCAGATTTTGTTCGTGATTCTTCCAAGAAGATTGATCTTATTCGTTTGAGAATGAAAGAGGCACAAAGCCGCCAGAAATCCTACGTGGACAACCGTAGGAAGCCTCTCGAATTCTCGATCGGTGATCTTGTCTTTATTCGTGTTTCTCCTTTGAAGGGGGTGATGCGTTTTAGTATGACTGGGAAATTGGCTCCTCGCTTCATAGGACCATTTTCTATTACTGAACGTATTGGCCCTGTGGCTTATAGAGTTTCACTTCCTACTCATTTATCTGGCATTCATGACGTGTTTCACGTCTCTCAACTTCGGAAGTGTCTTCGGGAGTCGGATTCTGTTATTAATTCTCCTGATTTGCCAGAGCTTGAGGTCTCACCGGACTTATCTTTTGTACAATATCCTATTCGCGTACTTGACACGGAGGTGCGACACCTTCGAAACAAGGACGTGCCGCTCGTTAAAGTTCAATGGTCCGCTAATCCCAATGACTGTACTTGGAAAACCAGAGAGTATATCAAGCGATCTTATCCGGGTTTTCTATCTTTGCTTGGCAATGGTGAGAATGTCTTTCCATCTCAAGCTTATTTCCTTTTATTTTGAATGTTGTATGTATGTAGTTGTTACAAATATCATATCTAGGAATTGTGGAGACGCAATTTTGTAAGAAGGGGAGATCTGTAATAACCCACATATTTAACGATTTTATATTTAAATGTTTTATTTAAATATAACTTCGTTAGTCGGATTTTTGGGTCCGAAATGTTACTTTTTGCAAATGGCCGACTTAGGACTCGAAACCACCTCCATTGAGTCCAAAATGGCGTTTGTGATCTTTTTGAGTATAAGATTTGATATGTTTGTAGCAAGTTGAATTTCACTACTTTTTCTAGTTGGGTTTTGGGTTTGGTTCAACCCACTGGCTAACTAAATACCCTAGCTCAGCCCATCTCTTTCCGTTCACTCATTTTCACCTCCAAACTTAAGTTAAAACTGAAAATGGTGGAAAGGAAAGGGAATTAGAAATTCCAAGCCCTAGTTTCTTCTTGCAACTTGAATTCTTGCTCCAAAATCAAGAGAAGATATTGGTAAGTCTCTTCCTCATCTTCTCCAACTCTTCTCCTCTTCAATTTCTGAAAGTTTTCTAAACCTAATTTGGGAAATATGTGTTTTATTCTTAGATTGAAGCTTGTAGAGTTAAAGTGAAGAGTGGTTAATCTCATTCGTGTGTTTGTACTTCTCATCTTTGTTGTGTGTAAAAAGTGAGTTTTGAACTCACATCTTTATCCCTTGATATCATGGGTGATGGGTATGAATTCCTATTACTTATTCATATGCATTTGGTTTTTATTTGGATTGGTTTTATGAATATTCCAATTCTTGAGTTTCAAAGTCAAATTTTTATGAACGTTCTCTTATGAATGTTTTGATCTTGTTTTGGTGATGAATCAAAGTGCTTATAGGGCCAGGTAGCCGCTAGGCGTGAACCCCTAACGTCCGTGCTCGTCCCATTGAAAGTTAGGAAGTTTGCTCATCATTTGGGATAGGTTGGAAACAGCCCAGGTTGCAGGGTTGGCCGACCGAAGACCCTGTCCGATCGACCGAACTTGTATCCCGAAAGTTTCCAGGATCAGGGTCCAGTCGACTGAGCCCTGTAGCCAGCCGACCGACCTGCTGCTGTTTTGCCTATTTTGCCTTTTTATGTGTTTTCCAAATTTTATCGATTCAAGTTGGTTCTTAGTGGTTGTTATTGCATCTTTGTATTTGATAACTTATTTTTGACTTCATTCACAGGTTTTTATAAAATAATATTTTAAATTGTAATAAAGGCTTGCTTCTCTAATTTATAAACTCTATTTAAAACACATATACACAATTTCGCACTTCGAGCGGAGTGGAAGGGAGATCAAATGGTTAGGTAAAACACGGACCATGAATCCATGTGTTTGTCATTCTGATTAATCCCGGACCTATTTGATTGATTGTTTTGACCTTTTGGTCTGGTTTACCAATGAGATGAGGTAGACTCGTACTGCTTTGAGTGTGAAATTAACTAACGGATAGTAAACCGTTTAGTGCGAACGAGTGGTTATGAGACTCACGTTACCACTTTTCGGATTCCTTTTTGAGAGTTATGACACATTCCGCCAGTTAGTGGTGTCCAGTACTGGGCCTTTGGACCTTCACCACTGCAGTTTGTTGCCTTCTGGTGTGTTGCCTTCGAGTTTGCACCTTTAGGTTTGTTGCCTTTGGGTATGTTGCCTTTGGGTATGTTGCCTTCGGGTTTGTGCCTTCGGGTTTGTGCCTTCGGGTTTGTTGCCCTATTGCTTTCGGAGTTAGGTCTTTATGAGCCGCTCGAGTGATATTTGGGTTTGGAGTCTTCGGGCTCATGGATCCTTGTTTATACAGTACTGAGCACGTGCAAATTTTATGATGTTTCATCGATATGTATATTCCCTAGGTATCGCTCTTCGGTGTTGATCTTTTTGAGCTGCACGATATTTAGCGTTTACCTTGTGGAACTTGTGTTACCTTTATTGGTATATGTTAATTGCCTTTATGGCTTGTTTTGGGATATTCCTATCCTTTGTCTCTATGAGTTGCCGATGATACGAGGCTTCTTATGATATGATTCATCTTTTTGCTAGATGATTGTGTTATATCTTTTAGAGATATTTGGTATACATTGTGACGCAGCGGATAATAACAAAACGATATAGATCGATGAAAGTAGCAAACGGTGGATTGAAGATACTGAAATGCCCAAATTCGTTGATCACAAAGATACCGAATTCTAGCTATCTTCGACACGTTGATCGCGCACGATACCGTGAAAGAAGATCTACAATTCTTCAAACGTTGATCAAGCGCACTTGATACCGTGAATTGGCTTCAACAATCGTTAAATCGAGCGCACTCGATTACCCGGAAGTGGAGATAGGAGATTACACTCAACTACCAATTTAAGATGAAAGCACACAGCAATCAACAAGAATTTTATTCAAAAAAAATCAACCTCTCAAAAGTACAACACACTCCCTATTTATAGCATTTCACAACCGGACCCTTAAGTCGTTCACGACTCACGACTCAACATAAGTCGGCAGCGACTTAACTCACACGGCCTATTACAACACAATGCCGACTCAACTTATTACATCACCTTCACATACATGCCTTCGGCCGACTTATCTACATGCCGACCAACGAATCAAGTACCAGCGACTCAACGAATACAACGACTCAAGAACATAACGACTCAATACAGAAGCGACTCTACTTAGGTCGTGAACGAGCTACTAAATATAACTCGACAGCAACTTATCTGGAGACGACTTAAGAAAGCATCGTGATTTAAAGCCGTCAACGACTTAGCATAGGTCGTTCCAACGACTCATCCCATGGTTTCAGCTTGTTAGGTCGTAGCTCCTCTTCTTCAGACCTGTTAGGTCGTGGCCGACCTAAAACTCTTTCCAACACCGAACGACTTAAAGCTTGGTTAGGTCGTGTCTTCTTGTCTCTTGATTCTTTAAGTCGCAGATGACCCCAAACTCCTTCTTTAGGCCGTGTATTCACTAACTCGTTGGAGTTAGGCCACAGATCCATACGTTCTTCATCTTGGGTTGCATCACATTGTGACCTTGCAGGTTATTGTTGTCCAGTTTATCTAACTGGTTTGTTTAGCTGGACTGACCCGTATATTTTACACTCGGGTCAGACCGGGATGTTTCAGGTTAGGTGCTTTTGGACTTGCCTATTTTGCTTCCACATGGACTATTCAGCTTGATCCTTTTTGTTATAGCTTTTGTGTAGTCCTTTTTGTTGTAACTCTGATATGTATTATTTTGTATTCGTCTGTATATTGTGGTTCGCTATACCATTTGACGTGTATCAATTTGTAAACTCTTTTATGTATCAATATATGTGTATATGATGATCTACTATTCTGTGATGTATATTACATTTGAGTTGTTATATTCTGTTCTGATAGATCCTCCTACCACCTATGGTTTTGTTTTAAGTATTCATTGGGTATGTCGACCTGCTTGGTATGTCTATTGTCGATGTATTCAATAGATAGTTAGAGCAAGGCTATAGATGGTCGCTCCTAACCAGCCTTATTCTCCGTGTTAGTTGACGGCATTACCCTGTAGTGTCCTTGGCTAGCGTGGGTATAGAGGTGGGGCGTCACAACTGATTTCCACGTGAAATCCGCATTTTGTGTGTGTATTGTGTAGTCCAAGGGTTTAACACAATAGTGCAACAATATTCAACCATCACAGATTAAAATATAACAATATATTTGATAAGCGGTATAAACTATAACGCTTACCTTTCATTCACAAATCACAGGTATATATATATATATATATATATATATATATATATATAACACAGATAAACAAATTACAGATCACAACACACATCAGGATATATCACAAAGCATCACATATCAAAGATATCAAACAATTCAACATCCAATATAATTCAAAAATCCAAAAGTAGGATAAATTTAATCATCTGATTAATTTAAATCAAATAAATTTCTATGAATAAAATTTGCTAGTTATGGTAAATAAATAGCCAATTTATTATAAAAACATTAATAAATTATCCTTTCATTAATTATTAATTAACTCTTAATTAATAGTTAATACTTGATTAATTATTCTTAATTAATTATCAAAACCAATTAATTTCTGCTTAATAAATTTCCAATGAATTTACAAAATCATTTCTTTTTAAAATAAATTTCTTCAACCTATAATAATATAAATCAAAATCCATTTACTTAGCCCTTTTTTTCCGTAATTTGGAATTTTATTCAATATGGTTTCAAAAATAACTTTGTCTTTTTAATACTCCTTTTTAACTTATCCAATCCTCAAAAATAATTTTTTACTATAAACTTTCAACTTGAAATTTCAAAAATACAATTTTTTATCTATTTTCGGTATCCAATGATACCAAAAATATATTCAGCTAACCTATAGCTTCAACAATCTCAATCACAATGATAATCACACGGATAATAAATCAACCAACACACAACATATGAAATAAATTTAAATGTTTGAGGAATCCAGTTGGATCCCTCCAACCTGTTTCCCTGCATCCAAAGATGTTAGCACAACACCAATTCCACTTCGAGGTGAAATATCGCGGTATACGGGATTTATAAAATATTATTCGCTATTATGCGGCGCAATAGGGTCTCATCCGCTATATAATGCGGGAAATCAACTCCAAATACATATATAATACCAATTCCACATCAAGTTGGAATTATCGCGGTATATGTGTTTAACAAACAACATCCGCTTAATATACGGCGTATAGGGTCTATTTCGATACAACAGATATAATTTATCATTCAATCACACAATCAAGCAATTTTAAATCTAACTATTTAAAATTTAAATCGAAACAATTTGATTGAGTGAGAAGTTCTCACCTTGAGTTTCTGATAATAGTTGTAGCGTTATTTCGAATAAAATTAAACGCGCGTTTAATTTTACCCGAAATTACCACTAGCTCCAAACGACTCCAAACTAGCTCCATTGCGTAATATTTGTCCATACGATCCCAACGCAATTCGTTTCGTAAATTTCCGACCTCGTATGACAAAGTTATCACGTTACAAAGTTTATACGATTTAATAAAATAATTTATTTTTCAATTTTATTTACTCATCGTTGACTCATGCTTCTTCTCATCAGGGCCTTGCAAGCCTTCTTCCTCCCTTCCAGATAATACATGCACACGCAACCCAAATGGCCGCCCCCCTCCATCAATTAACGCGACCACCATCGTTGACGAGAAGTTGATCAGAGAGTGCCACGATGAAGCTCCCCCTCACCTCTACCTTCGGCCGTAACAACTCCAAGCTCGGCCCTATATTGGCCTCAAAATTCATGCTCGATTGCCGCACCTTTGAACGAGAATTTACGTCAATCCGTAGCTCGAAACCCAATCTCAACCGTTGGATTTATAGTTTTTGATACGATTTTGAAGTTTGTAGTTGAGAGTTTGTTGAAATATCGCGTGGATTAGAAGAAAATGAGGGAGGAAGAAAACAATGTTTCGGCCATTGATAGTTTCTAGCGGCTAGGGTTTTAGATATTAGGGTTTCTGTAAAAGGTGAGAGATGGAGGCCTTTTATAGAAATTTTGCCAAAACACTATTCATCCAAAAAAATTCGAACTCCAAACGAAGTGTGCCACCTACCGTTTATGATGCTTTACCCCCATTCTGAATGCAATGGAATATATATCGGGAGCCAATTCGATCAAATTTGGAAGATAAGTTTTCGAATCAAATTATTTAAATTCAAAATTCACTCAAATGATTTTCTAAGCGTTTTAGCTTGGCCCGGACAAACCGTAAATCTGATTGACACGAAATTTAAAACCATACAATAATATAACATTACGGATCCGATGAAACTGTTTTCGTCGAAATCCGAGACTGTTGAAAAATGGCTATTTTAACTCGTCAATTAAATATTAAAATATTCAATTTCTATAGTTTGACTTTTAATTCGATTTTAAAAGTTCTATAACATCATTCTAACTTCAACATGATTAAATACAACTTTACAAATCATTTTTAATCACATTAAACCAAATTTTCAATTAATTCTGTAATTTCAAATATTAAATTATCGATTTAATTATCCATTTAAATCTAGATATTCAAAATCTGAGTTATTCGACTTACATATTTTACTTGTTAATATTTAAAATCAATTAAATATACAAATTTCAATGGACATAATTTCTGGGTCGTTACAATTCCAAATTATACTTCCAGAATAGGGATTCACATTTATTTGTCAAGTGTATTACTGTAGATAAACTTCGCAAATCAAATTTCTTTCCATTTATATAATATCTTTAAATTATACATTCAAAGAAACTTATGTAAATTTTACTTGAAATATTCGTTTGAAAACTTCTTTTGCAAATCAACCATCTTTAATACTTTAATACTTTTCAAAAAAGTTCATTTGCAAACTTCCTTGCTTCATGTATAAATACCATTTAAATATTTAAATAACATCTTATAAATATATGTAAACTACTTGAAAATAATTATTTACATCGTTACTTATATTTACAAAGAAGCTATTGAAAACCTTAAACCCATGATATATATATATATTTATTAGTTTTATCTCAAGATGCTTTTCAAACATTATTAATATATCAATAATCATTTACTTTAAATATGTTTTATATAATAAATAACTTCTCAAATATTTACAACACTAATAATTTACTATTAAACCATGTTGTACATGAATAAACAATATTTTAAACATTTTAAAGTATTTAGAGTTGACAAAAATAATCAAAATATCCTTTATATAATACTTTGTCAAAATACTTTTACAACTCGATGTCTTAACAGGTTTATCCTCGTTCTTGTAGGCTCTGGCCTTGCGTTGATCCAGCTTCAGGCTAGAATTCTCCAAGTACTTAGTAGACTTGTTTCAATACCCAGTGAAAAATACTTAGAAATAGGTATGAGAAGTACCGCTCCAAATCCAATGTCAAATGATGATAATACGATAGCAGTGGCCCACTGTTGATCCAGTATTTACGCAAAGGACATAAAATTTTCTAGAAGATCCTTCTTCCTTCTGGATTCCAGAAAAATATCATGGCCAGTTCGTAAATAAGGGACCATCGACCCCTGCTGTAGTGGTACACTGCTTGTTCAATGATTTACACAACAGATCCCAAGATCGAAAGCGCCTCCAATGGGTAAACTAAAGAACTATCTACCTTTAAAAAATATCAAGAAACTCATGAATTTAAGTCCGGATTACCATGTCGGTTCGAATCCATTTCTGAAATCTCCTTAGTCCATTAAGGTTTATTGGTCAAATCCATTCGTAGATTCCCCAAGTTCATCTGGGTTGAAGCATATCATACTATACATCTTCACGGCGGGTACTTCCCCATACCTCTTACTTCAATATATAACATACCATATTTAGTACCCTTTCAAAATCACAGCTTCAAATATCACACTTATATAAATTCCATCATATATAAGATTTCATTTTCAGATAAAGTACTTTCTAAAATCAATAATCTCAAATCTATCAAATCAGTCTTATATAAATTCCATTATATATAAGATTTATCTTTTTCAGATCGAATATCTTCCAAAACAAATTGTTTCTGAATCACCTATATATACTTATATAAAGTCCATCTTATACCAAAATAAAATATTTCCAAAATCAACTTTGCTGTATGAAAAGCCATATGGGATTGAAAATCTTTGCTTTATAAAAGGTTTTGAATTTAGAATAGTTTTGTATATAAAATCGTTTTGTGAAATATTTTTGTATATAAAATGATTATGTAAATTAGTTTGTGAATAAAATAGTTTGTAGGATAGTTTTTGTAAATAAGATAGTTTTGCATAGAAGAAAATTACAATTTAAATTACAAAGAAATCCAACCCAACAACTTCCAATTTCAGCGTCAAAGCATATCAATAATATTAGAACATAAGATGTGCATATGTCTTCATTTCGCAAAATCACATTCGATCGCTCCCTCGATCACACAAGTTCGCTTTCGAACTAGTACTGTCAATTCAACTTCCCTAGTACGGACTTCGATATGGTTTCTTGACTAGAAACCATCATTCTCCTTGCATAGCCATACAGTATGATAGAGAATTCTAGAATAAAACCAAAAATCCATATCAAAAATTCGCCATCAAGAATCGAATGAAAAATCCTAACACGAAATGGTGTAATTCACCTCGAACTTATGTACTCAATTACAGATCAAACTAATTATGCGAATAAAAAAACATATGGACAACTTACGTGTTTATCCCAATTTGAGTCATCACAATTACATTTCAATCAAATTCATTTTTTAATCTCATTGATTAACACCGATATCACTTAATAATTTAATATTTTTTTCACAGAATTTCTCCATCTAATATAAAACATGAAAATATTCATTCCCATAATATTGCTTATATTTCTCTTCAGTTTAAATTACATTCGTTTCACATGTAATATTTCTCATTTAATACTACAATTATTTGCAAATCATTTCATAAGGAATTTTCTTAAGTTTATAACCAATTTATAAAAGCTTAATTCCTTTTCATAAGACACTGTTCGAGTTTAAAGTTATCACAACTTTATTTGTAACCATTTACTGCATATCCATTTATTTCATAACAATTTATAAGTCATGGCTTTATTTAAATCATTTCACTTGTAATTCCTATTTTCTTATCCCATTTAGTTTCACCTTTACCTTTCCATTTATTTATGACCCATTTCATAAATGTTAGTTAACTTTATAAACATATTTTTTTCAATTTAATACTATTTACAACATTTCCTTAATCACAAAATCAATTTAAACCTCTCAAGGCTTAAATTTCACACTTATATATTATTACGTTACATGCCAATAATGTATACAATAATTCTACTCGACAATAACAAATTAAATCTTGTTTCATTGGCTTTCAAATTAAGATTATCAAATTCAACTGCATAATTCAACACAATTATTAAGTTTCAACTCGTATATTAGTTCAGAAGTTTGATGTAACGATTGCGATTTTTTGTTCACGAAAAACCGAATAGTTAGGGTTAAAGAAGAACAAAACGATAGAAGAAGAGAGAAAAGGAAGCAACTGAACAGAAAGAAATAACAGAACAACATCAGAATCTCACAATTCGCAGTGGAACAACATATAATAGATAAATGAATAATCTTTAAATAAAGAACTATATCAGTTAGTACATTACATTACATTTCATTTCATTACATCAGAGTGTACAACGACATCAACAGCGGAAAAGAAATACTATATACTAGTAATATGCCATGCCATCCAGCTAGCCTCCAGCAACTCCTGAATTCGATAATATCCCGATAACCTGACTCTTGACTGCCCGTGTCGAAATTGGTGGGCACCCAGAGTTTAGGAAGGAAAACAATAAACTCCGAGTCAGTCATGTGACTGGTGTGAGAACTCAAAACAGTTTATCTTTAAAACAAAATAGAGGAATATTTTTAAAGTCAATTCGCAATGCTTTTTAAAAATGAGACTACCATAAGGCCTCCCGCACACACACACAATGCAAACGCAGAATAGGAGGAGATTTCTCCTTATGATAGTCAACGATGCTTGATACGCATTAAAAAGAAACATTTGATATTATTACTGGTGCATAGTGTAGAAAACAATTTCGAAAGTAGAATATAAATCTTAACCAGCATAGGCATTTCGCACTTATGCCTACTATAGCTACCATCCAAACAGTGGGGCGCCACCATAATTGAATGATAGGTTCTACAACTAAAACCGTACAAGATCCTATTGTTTCTTTGGATTTCCAACAAATGGTCAGGCCAAGGAACTTTCCATTGCCACATGGAAACGCCTCTGGAATGACGTCCCGAGAACCAAACCGGATCTCTGCCAACACAAGGCCGGGTTACCCCTAACTGGGTAACTACTGACACGAATATGTCATCCCCCGATCGTAACCGATCTATCTGAGGCTCCTCGATTTCCAACAACCACAGAATTTGCAGCAACAACATAGGTTAAATATCTGGGCTCCATACCATGATACCACCTCTATCCAGAAGGAATGACATACACTAAAGGGGCGCTACCCCCTAATAACCTTGCCGCATCCTTCCTGTTTTGACCATTTCTGGGTTGTGAGGTCCGACGAAGTCTCGTCCACAAAGCCACGCTTTATACAAAAGCTGTGCTTTGGGTCAATCAAATGATCATAGAAATGATCACCAAGATAAATGATCAAACAAATGATCATATCACAAATGATCAAACAATGATCATTTCACAGCAACGCTTAGCATGCCACACTATCAAATTGGGAGTATATCACTAATAACCTTCAACTATATAACCTCTGAGCTCGTACGTCTCAGAGAAGGGTGTTAAGCAAAGAGAATAAATTCTCCGCCACCAACAGAAACATATTTGAAAGAAATCAGCTTTATATCTCAATTTGTAATGTCAGACATACAATCCATACAAGTTTGTTCCGGGCTCGAACAGAACCGAAGGCACTTCCAAAGAAGTCCTTGCAATCCGGATATTCACTAATCACGATCAGACTTCCCGTCACTAAGGGTGATAAAACCTCTATATCGGAGATCAGCCGATGTAGAGTAACTCGACGGTAATCCTTCCGTTTTCAAAAATATCCGGTCTTCAACACTGTTCATCGAATGCAATCCATTACGACGTATCACATATTCGGAATGGGTTATACGTCCCCAAGGTCCTTTCCTGGCTAACCCGAATAGTGAGCGCTTATTCAAAAATAAGTGTGGCATTCAAATTCAAGCAAATCACAACAAATACCTATTTAAAGGTAAATATTGATAGTCGGTTATTTAACTATCAATAAGCGTGTTCAACATCACCAAATCCAAATAATTTCCCAAATTATTTACTTTCCAAAATATCTTTACTAGATTTATATTTTTCACACTTCAACCATTTGAAAACAAATTTTCAAATCACTTTTCACCTTTATCACTTTTGAAAACAAATTTCAATCATTTTCCTTACGCGGAATTTCTTTCATTTCAACATGTTTCATTTAAACCAATTAAATAAATCCTTACCGATTTACTTTATATTTACATTCCAAATCCGTAAATTAATTCCCACACTTCAAAAATAAATCAACGTTTTTTTTAAACAAATTCCCCTTTTCATTTATAAATCCCATAGTGAATTTACAATTCCAAAATATTTACGAATATATGATTCGCAAATCGATTTCTAATATTCATTTTCAAATTGTCTTCAAAAAGATAAATTCTCAAAACGTTTCATTTCACATTGGAAAAACATTTCCATACTTATTTATTAATAAGTAATTCACAAATTCATTTATTTTCAACACTTGGAAAATATTCAATATACTTAAACCGAAATTAAGTATATATTTCGTTCTTTAAGGAAATCATTCTCTTAAACATATTTATTTGGGTCAAAACGAATGTTGCGCAAAACATCGTTATGACAACCCAAAATCACTAGTATAGGGATTCGAAATTTAGATAGATATATAAATCCCAATACTATACAAAAACATTTCCTTTCGGAAATCATTTACTATAACAACAGTGTTATAGTCCATCATTTCCTTCTATTTCGCGAAAACGTCTATTTCAACAATGAATGTTGAAATCTATGGTCTCGATATTTAGTGCATTTTAAAACGTCTTTAAAATCATTAACTTCATTTCATAATGTTCCTTCCCCAAAAACATATCCATTTCATTTAAGAATATATTCACTGTCCAAAATCGTGAATATACTTCGTTAACCAATTTCAACATTTCTACATATTAAATTAAAGGATTATCCACTGTCCAAAATCGTGGATATAATTCCTTTCATATATTCCTATATCCAACTTATCAAATTCAATTGATTTCGGATTTATAAACAACGTTTATAAACTCCATTTATATTTTTATAAACTTCTATTTATAAAAATCCCTTTTATATCTCATTTTAAATGCCAAAATTCGATTTATAAGTTGATTACTTATAAATCTTATATTTTACAAAATCTATCCATTTTATATATTCATATTTCATAAATTTATAAATCTTAATTCACTTATGAAATCCATTTTTATTTCACTTTATTACTTATAAAAACTCATTTTATAATCCCAGTATTTTTAATTTATAAATATCAATTTTTTAAATCTTTTATATAAACCGTTTATAATAATTCAAAATTCCCAATTAAACCATTTTATAAATTAATCACTGTTTATTTCAAAAATCTTAATTTGGTTATATTTTACAAAAATCATAACTTTTATAACATTAAACTTATAACGTTGATTTATTTAAAATAAATCAATTCAAAATTTTAAATAAAACATATACTTTCAAAAATCACTTTAAAAATTCTTTTAAAAACCAAAATCATTATTTTAAAACTTTAAAAATGGATCGATGATGCAACACATCAAATAGTCAATCACGACTTTCAAATATCATGTATCGATATGATAATTAACAAATATCACAATATTTGTAATAAATTAAATACTGGTGGGGAATCCAGTTGGATCCCTCCAACCTGTTTCCCTGCATCCACAGATGTTAGCACAATACCAATCCCATTTCAAGACGGGATATCGCGGTATATGAGATTTATAAAATATTATCCGCTTAATATGCGGCGCAATAGGGTCTCATCCGCTATACAATGCGGAAAATCAATAACTCCAATATATACATATTCCAATATATATATATATATATATATATTGCTTTATATAGATATATCCTACGATATCTAATATCACAACCAAACAGCAATCAATAACTGCAATCCAAATTTTCAATTTGAGAGGGAAGATCTCACATTTGCTTTATTTGCAATCCATTTTCATTTCCGGCTTGATTTCTCTCGATTTATACCTTGTATAAATATTATACAGATTAATTAATATTCGAACAGATCGAATAGTAAATTTTCATTTGATAATTTCGATTCATCGGTGATTTCATTTTAATAGTTAAATTAACTGATAGTTTCGTTTAAACCAATTTTGTCTTCAAAAATTTTATTTAACTACAATTTAAATTTTCTTTATAAATAGATTAATTAACCACTAAAAATTTAATAAGTTAATTTAAACCAAACTAATAAATTAAAAGTGTATACTTGCATATTAATTTTTCCTCTGAGTATATTAAAATTCTACAATTTGAACTAGACAGTAAACCATCTTTACTTTACAAATATATGCACATATATTTTCTTTTACTGTATTTAATATTTTCTTCAACAACGTAAACATTTGCTTAATTGCACATATTTAAAATCTTTAAATTGAAAAGATAAACTGTTTTAACTTTAAAAAAATTCGAATCTGCATATTTTTTTTCAACATGTAATTAAATAAGAATAAAAATAACATTGATACCTCACAGGAAAAACGCGAACCCAAATACGAATCGTCGCCGCCAACGAACAGTCACCACCCCCTTGCTTCGGCTGCCGCGTTCCCATCTCGAATCGAGTACGCCACCATGTCGCTCGACTTCGACAAATGCTTCGCGACTCCCCGCAGCCTCCTCCAGACATCGCGAAACCCTACTTCATGCGGCTGCCCTCCAGGCGAACGCGACATCGAACACTAAATCCACCATCGCCTGCACCCTGCTTTGCACGCCTGAACGCTGCCTCTCCTCCTCGAATCGCGCGGCACCCAGATCCATCGCGACATCGCCGCCTTCTCCCACGCGCGAGCACGCGCGCGTGCGCCTGCGCCTCCTTCCCGCAGTCACGATTTGCCTGCTCTGCTCCTCTATCGCCACGCGCCGAAGAACGAAACCCGATTTCGAGTTGAACGAAGGGCTCGCGATTTTTTTAACGGCGCCATTTATAAATTGAGAGAGGGGAGTGTGATTTTGAACTGGATGCGAGAGATTTCATTTATATTTGTTTTTTTTCTCCGATTCGAATTTCTTTGATTTGAACAGGCTTCGGCCATTTTTTCGAACGAATCCAAATTGATGTCGAGGAGCGGCCATTTTTTTTCCCTTTTGAAGCTGTTATTGATTTCGAACGAAATGGGTATACTTTTAAAAATAAAGAACAGAGGGAACAAAATTACGTGATTTTGCAGAGGAAGAGTTGTGTTTGCACAATCTTTGTACCACGATTTTAGGCATAAATTACGGAAGCTACAGTGTTTTGATTTTGACCAAATTCAAATTTAAAAATTAAATTGAATTCGATTTAATTTCAAGGCGTTTGCTCACCGTATGGTCACATGACAACTCCGAAAAATACGAAATTTGAAACTCGGCAACAATACAATATTCCGGATCCAATGGAACTGGTTTCGTCGAATTCCGAGACTGTGCCCCGGAACGCTATTTTTAAATACTGATCCGAACGATAGAAATTCAAAACTGAACAAATCACTTCTAAATTCGATTCTGAAGCTTCTATTATTTTCAGTACTATCAATATGGATTTTACAAGCCTTCGAAATATTTTTAATCAGTTCAAAATTGAAGATTCAAATTTTTATTCAACTTTCAACCGATTAAATTTTATACTTTATCGCCAAATTCATTTTGATAATTTGAAATTCCAGTCAAACCATCATTCAAATATTTAAAATTAATTAAATATTTCATTTTTAAATTGTTCAAAATTCTGGGTCGTTACAATCTTCCCTCCTTGAAAGAATTTCGTCCCGAAATTACAAGTTAAGAAGAAAGCTCCAATTCCCATTAACTATTTTTTTCAAATTCAAATAGTTTATCAAATTTCAAAACAAATCTTTAAAGATTCATTATCATTTCAACTAACTTTCCAACTTTAATTATAAGTTTCAAACAATTTCATTTACTACACGATTCAAATTTAAATTTAAATTCAAATTTCCAACTTTCAAAATTTTCTTAAAAATTTTCTAACACTCGAAATTTGCGAAAAATTTCGCCAGCGTCTCGTTTGCGCGGCTAGATCGGTACGACTGCAAAACGTCCCTACGGACTCCCAATTTCAAAAAGAAAACAAAATGCCAAGTGGCGGAACAAGAAAGTCATCAAATCTCA
Source organism: Allium cepa (assembly GCA_030765085.1). Classification (NCBI taxonomy): domain Eukaryota; kingdom Viridiplantae; phylum Streptophyta; class Magnoliopsida; order Asparagales; family Amaryllidaceae; genus Allium; species Allium cepa. The sequence continues at coordinate 598,405,327 of CM060945.1, read as the reverse complement.
TAATGGAATTTAAAATACATACCTTTTTGTCGAGCCATTTAAATGATCTTCAAAATCAAAATCCAATCCCTTTATAATACCGTATATCCTACTAGCCATAATATCTAGTTACAATATTCAAACTATTTTGCACTTTCCATTACAAAATTTCGATATATGCTTCTTATCCATTTTTTTTAGCTTACTATTGAAGTTATATCCATTATCATTCAATTCTACATTTCAAACTTCATTTGAATTCAATTTACAATTTCTATTCGAATTCAATTTATCTTTTATTCTGAATATTGAATTTTTATCTTTTATCTTTAGTTCACTTCAAACTAATCTTAAAACTTCATTTTGTTTCACATAATTCACATTGTTTTCAACATTCAGTTTCAATACCAGTTTTATTCTTTTGTTCATTCCCAAAGTTTATTTTCAATTTGCTATTTTGGTTTATAACCACTCATATTAAACTAGATTTCCAATTCGAATTCAATTTACCTTTCTTTTATAATCATTGAATTTAATTCGTTCCAACCTTATTCATTCGGTCAATATTCAATTAGCTTCACTTACTAATTTTAGTTTAATACTTCACAAATCAAATTCAATTCCAGTTTTATTTGCTTACAAATTCAAAATGAATTTTAATATTCAATTTCATTTTCTTGCACTTACAATTGCAACTTTATTTATTCATTCACAAATTTTTCATTTCAATTGGAATCTCATTCCAATCAAATTTCGAATATTTTATAAGTTATCAACTTATTTACATTTCAATTTATAAATTTCACTTATACATTCATATTACTAATTCCATTTCATTAATGAATGTTAATTATCTTCTTGGAATTCCATTTTCATTTATAAATTCAGTAACAATTTATATTCACAATTTTTATTCATATATGAATTCATTTCCTCATGCTTCCAATTCATATTTATAAATTTCATTTGTCAAAATGAATTTATCTCCAAATCTTTGGTTATACATTTTTTCTTTTTAATTTCTTATTCAATTCCATATAGTAATGATAATAATTCAATATTATCTCTTCCTAACAACCAAGCATCCATATACTATAATAATTTACAGAAAACCATTTCTTTTATATACACAAATAGTTTTGGGCAAAATTATCTCATTTACCCTATTTAAACAATACTGTGTCAGTTTATCTTGTTTAAGAGTTTAGAAACTCCTATCGATTGTAGTTAGCCACCATGCACAGACCAGAATCTATAAACGATCAACCGATAAGTCAACACAATACAAAACAATTTCATATTTACTAACAAATACGCGCTCATATCTATTATTACACTCAAACTCATTCTAGAGTACTACTGACTCTATCTCTAATGAGTAACACCCAACAGAGCTAAGGTTGTCGCTTAACCTTAAGCTCTAATACCAAATGTAATGATTGCGGTCACAACCGGTAGGCTTTTCAACCATCCCAGCCCCACTGTTGCTTACACTGATATCCCAAACTTGCTTTTACGGCCAGCCTCTCGACTGTCTCAGCTTACGCCTAACCAACCCCGTAAAGAGGACGTGTGGGGGCAAGACTCTCCTGTTCGCCACCAAACCGAGAAGCGAGAACACCCCATCACGTTTCACCTAGACAAAGCAAGACTGGTGTGAGAACTCAAAACAGTTTACCTTTAAAACAAAATAGAGGAATATTTTTAAAGTCAATTCGCAATGCTTTTTAAAAATGAGACTACCATAAGGCCTCCCGCACGCACACACAATGCAAACGCAGAATCGGAGGAGATTTCTCCTTATGATAGTCAAAGATGCTTGATACACATTAAAAAGAAACATTTGATATTATTACTAGTGCATAGTGTAGAAAACAATTTCAAAAGTAGAATATAAATCTTAGCCAGCAGAGGCATTTCGCCCTTATGCCTACTATAGCTACCATCCAAACAGTGGGGGGCCACCATAAGTGAATGATAGGTTCAACAACTAAAACCGTACAAGATCGTATTGTTTCTTTGGATTTCCAACAAATGGTCAGGCCAAGGAACTTCCCATTGCCACATGGAAATGCCTCCGGAATGACGTCCCGAGAATCAAACCGGATCTCTGCCAACACAAGGCCGGGTTACCCCTAACTGGGTAACTACTGACACGAATATGTCATCCCCCGATCGTAACCGATCTATCTGAGGATCCTCGATTTCCAACAACCACAAAATTTGCAGCAACAATGTAGGTTAAATATCTGGGCTCCATACCATGACACCACCTCTATCCAGAAGGAATGACATACACTAAAGGGGTGCTACCCCCTAATAACCTTGCCGCATCCTTCCTGTTTTGACCATTTCCGGGGTGTGAGGTCCGGCGAAGTCTCGTCCACAAAGCCACGCTTTATACAAAAGCTGTGCTTTGGGTCAATCAAATGATCATAGAAATGATCACCAAGATAAATGATCAAACAAATGATCATATCACAAATGATCAAACAATGATCATTTCACAGCAACGCTCAGCATGCCACACTACAAAATTGGGAGTATATCACTAATAACCTTCAATTATATAACCTCTGAGCTCGTACGACTCAGAGAAGGGTGTTAAGCTAAGAGAATGAATTCTCCGCCACCAACAAAAATATATTTGAAAGAAATCAGCTTTATATCTCAATTTGTAATGTCAGACATACAATCCATACAAGTCTGTTCCGGGCTCGAACAGAACCGAAGGCACTTCAAAAGAAGTCCTTGCAATCCGGATATTCACTAATCACGACCGGATTTCCCATCACTAAGGGTGATAAAACCTCTATATCGGAGATCAGCCGATGAAGAGTAACTCGACGGTAATCCTTCCGTTTTCACAAATATCCGGTCTTCAACACCGGTCATCGAATGCAATCCATTACGACGTATCACATATTCGGAATGGGTTATACGACCCTAAGGTCCTTTCCCGGCTAACCCGAATAGTGAGCGCTTATTCAAAAATAAGTGTGGCATTCAAATTCAAGCAAATCACAACAAATACCTATTTAAAGGTAAATATTGATAGTCGGTTATTTAACAATCAATAGGCATGTTCAACATCACCAAATCCAAATAATTTCCCAAATTATTTACTTTCCAAAATATCTTTACTAGATTTATATTTTCCACACTTCAACCATTTGAAAACAAATTTTCAAATCACTTTTCACCTTTATCACTTTTGAAAACAAATTTCAATCATTTTCCTTACTTGGAATTTCTTTCATTTCAGCATGTTTCATTTAAACCAATTAAATAAATCCTTACCGATTTACTTTATGTTTACGTTCCAAATCCGTAAATTAATTCCCACACTTCAAAAATAAATCAACGTTTATTTTTAAACAAATTCCCCTTTTCATTTATAAATTCCATAGTGAATTTACAATTCCAAAATATTTATGAATATATGATTCCCAAATCGATTTCTAATATTCATTTTCAAATTGTCTTCAAAAAGATAAATTCTCAAAACGTTTCATTTCACATTGGAAAAACATTTCCGTACTTATTTATTAATAAGTAATTCACAAATCCATTTATTTTCAACACTTGGAAAATATTCAATATACTTAAACCGAAATTAAGTGTATATTTCATTCTTTAAGGAAATCATTCTCTTAAACATATTTATTTGGGTCAAAACGAATGTTGCGCAAAACATCGTTACGACAACCTAATCACTAGTATAGGGATTCGAAATTTAGATAGATATATAAATCCCAATACTATACAAAAACATTTCCTTTCGGAAATCATTTACTATAACAACAATATTATAGTCCATCATTTCCTTCTATTTCTCGAAAACGTCTATTTCAACAATGAATGTTGAAACCTATGGTTTTGATATTTAATGCATTTTAAAACGTCTTTAAAATCATTAACTTCATTTCATAATGTTCCTTCCCCAAAAACATATCCATTTCATTTAAGAATATATTCACTGTCCAAAATCGTAAATATACTTCGTTAACCAATTTCAACATTTCTACATATTAAATTAAAGGATTATCCACTGTCCGAAATCGTGGATATAATTCCTTTCATATATTCCTATATCCAACTTATCAAATTCATTTGATTTCGGATTTATAAACAACGTTTATAAACTCCATTTATATTTTTATAAACTGTTTATAAAAATCCTTTTTGTATCTCATTTTAAATGCCAAAATCCCATTTATAAGTTGATTACTTATAAATCTTATATTTTACAAAATCTATCCATTTTATATATTCATATTTCATAAATTTATAAATCTCAATTCACTTATGAAATCCATTTTTATTTCACTTTATTACTTATAAAAACTCGTTTTATAATCCCAGTATTTCTAATTTATAAATATCAATTTTTTAAATCTTTTATATAAACCGTTTATAATAATTCAAAATTCCCAATTAAACCATTTTATAAATTAATCACTATTTATTTCAAAAATCTTGATTTGGTTATATTTTACAAAAATCATAACTTTTATAACATTAAACTTATAACGTTAATTTATTTAAAATAAATCAATTCAAAATTTTAAATAAAACATATACTTTCAAAAATCACTTTAAAAATTCTTTTAAAAATCAAAATCATTATTTTAAAACTTTAAAAATGGATCCGATGATGCAACGCATCAAATAGTCAATCACGACTTTCAAATATCATATTTCGATATGATAATCAACAAATATCAAAATATTTGTAAATAAATTAAATACTGGTGAGGAATCCAGTTGGATCCCTCCAACCTGTTTCCCTGCATCCACAGATGTTAGCACAATACCAATCCCGTTTCAAGACGAGATATCGCGGTATATGGGATTTATAAAATATTATCCGCTTAATATGCGGCGCAATAGGGTCTCATCCACTATGTAATGCGGGAAATCAACAACTCCAATATATACATATTCCAATATATATATATTGCTATATATAGATATATCCTACTATACCTAATATCACAACCAAACAGCAATCAATAATTGCAATCCAAATTTTCAGTTGGAGTGGGAAGATCTCACCTTTGCTTTATTTTCAATCCATTTCCATTTTCGGCTTGATTTCTCTCGATTTATACCTTGTATAAATATTATACAGATTAATTAATATTCGAACAGATCGAATAGTAAATTTTGATTTGATAATTTCAATTCATTGGTGATTTCATTTTAATAGTTAAATTAACTGATAGTTTCGTTTAAACCAATTTTGTCTTCAAATTTTTTATTTAACTACAATTTAAATTTTCTTTATAAATAGATTAATTAACCACTAAAAATTTAATAAGTTAATTTAAACCAAACTAATAAATTAAAAGTGTATACTTGCATATTAATTTTTCCTCTGAGTATATTAAAATTCTACAATTTGAACTAGACAGTAAACCATCTTTACTTTACAAATATATGCACATATATTTTCTTTAACTGTATTTAATATTTTCTTCAACAACGTAAACATTTTCTTAACTGCACATATTTAAAATCTTTAAATTGAAAAGATAAACTGTTTGAACTTAAAAAAAATTCGAATCTGCATATTTTTTTAACATGTAATTAAATAAGAATAAAGATAACATTGATACCTCACTGGAAAAACACGAACCCTAATACGAATCGTCGCCGCCAATGAACAATCACCACCCCCTTGCTTCGGTGTCGCGTTCCCATCTCGAATCGAGTACGCCACCATGTCGCTTGACTTCGACAAATGCTTCGCGACTCCCCGCAGCCTCCTCTAGACATCGCGAAACCCTACTTCACGCGGCTGCCCTCCTGGTGAACGCGACATCGAACACTAAGTCCACCGTCGCCTGCACCCTGCTTTGCATGCCTGAACGCTGCCCCTCCTCTTCGAATCGCGCGGCACCCAGATGCATCGCGACATTGCCGCCTTCTCCCACGCGCGAGCACGCGCGCATGCGCCTGCGCCTCCATCCCGAAGTCACGATTTGCCTGCTCTGCTCCTCTATCGCCACGCGCCGAAGAACGAAACTCGATTTCGAGTTGAACGAAGGGCTCGCGATTTTTCTAACGGCGGCATTTATAAACTGAGGGAGGGGAGTTTGATTTTGAACTGGAAGCGAGAGATTTCATTTATATTTATTTTTTTTCTCCGATTCGAATTTCTTTGATTTGAACAGGCTTCGGCCATTTTTTCGAACGAATCCAAATTGATGTCGAGGAGCGGCCATTTATTTTTCCTTTTGAAGCTGTTATTGATTTCAAACGAAATGGGTATACTTTTAAAAAGAAAGACCAGAGGGAACAGAATTACGTGATTTTGCAGAGGAAGAGTTGTGTTTGCGCGATCTTTGTACCACGATTTTAGGCATAAATTACGGAAGCTACAGTGTTTTGATTTTGACCAAATTCAAATTTAAAAATTAAATTGAATTCGATTTAATTTCAAGGCGTTTGCTCACCGTACGGTCACATAACAACTCCGAGAAATACGAAATTTGAAACCCGACAATAATACAATATTCCGGATCCAATGGAACTGGTTTCGTTGAATTCCGAGACTGTGCCCCGGAACGCTATTTTTAAATACCGATCCGAACGATAGAAATTCAAAACTGAACAAATCACATCTAAATTCGATTCTGAAGCTTCTATTATTTTCAGTACTATCAATATGGATTTTTCTAGCCTTTGAAATATTTTTAATCTGTTAAAAATTGAAGATTCAAATTTTTATTCAACTTTCAACCGATTAAATTTTATACTTTATCGCCAAATTCATTGTGATAATTTGAAATTCCAGTCAAACCATCATTCAAATATTTAAAATTAATTAAATATTTCATTTTTAAATTGTTCAAACTTATGAGTCGTTACAATTGACTATCCAAATATCCAAATATATCATTTTATTTCAATTGTTTAAACTCCCAATCAACAAACCATAAGTTTCACAACAAAACATTTGAATTCCATAAAAAAAATATCCAAATTATACATTTTATTCTCTTTAATACACCATTACTGAACTACTTTTTAGAATATTAATTCAATCAACAATAATTAGCCAATATTTATAATTTGATTAAATACAACTATCCAACAATGATAATAAATAGATATTACCGATTCATAAAACAAACACATTATAAATAACTATATTAGTTATAGAAATTTATTCCTTAAAATATAACATATAATATTAGGAAAAATAATTTCATTTCAAAACTTATATAAAACATTTTTATATCACTAAAAAATACACGCTCTCGTATATGTATACACTCAGACAACTCATTCTAGGGTATTACTACCCTATCTCTAACGAGTTAACCCGAACCAGATAAGGTATTTCTAAACCAAAGCTCTGATGCCCACTGTGACGACCCACTTTTTTAGACGATTTAGATCGCCAATAAACCACATATATATGATTCAAACCATTCAAAAGGGAGGATTGTTAATAGGGTAAATAAGAAAATAATAGAAAAGAAGGAAAAACAGAACATAGAATCTCACATCCGAATGAAAAACTATAATAATCAAGTAAAAAGTCCATGAAGCTGTTTAATAAATGATATTTGATTTTACTTTTACAATTCAAATAAGAGTTATACATAGATCAGAAAATATAAAAAAAAATGTAGAGGAACACAATAAGCTGTGGAATAATAATAGTAAACAGCAACAATATACTAAATCTTCGCTTCGTTCTTCGAAAAATAAAATGGTCTTCAATACATTGAAAAAGCTCAGACTGGCCCAAGCATAATGAAAAGCAATACATTCGAGTCAGAACTAAAAATTTCTTTGTAAGTCATAGCAATCGCAAATAAAAATATGAGTGCAATGGCTTCAAAGATGTTATGGGATTTTTCATCTCTATCAACTGTACAAATGAGTGCAGCAATTTAGGAGATTTCAAATAATTCGAAATACCAATTTTAACCACTTTATTTTTTAAAAAAAATCTGAAGTTTAAATTAAAAACTTAAACTTTTTAAATAATCCAGTTTCAATAAATAATCCAAATTCAAGAAATTGTATGGGTATATATCATTTCAACCCAAATATTAAATGTCTTAATTATAAAATTCTAAAATGATTCAGAGGACCACTTAAATGATGTCAATAATATAGAAGGTGATAACAGGGACATATTAAAATAAATAAACAACCATACATCCAACATATCAATCAATAAGCATCCATTTCAAACAACATCCAAATCAACCAATATATTTCAATGTGTAATAGTTATCAATATCGGGTTTTAACTATCAATTAAATTCCAATATAAAATTAAATGTCAATCCAGATTCAACATAAATTCAAATGTCAACTTAAATCAACAAATAGCAATAAAAAATTTATGTATCACATCATATATTTTATTTAACTTGCAATGGAATTTTTTAGTATTGCATGAGTGGGTGTAATCACTCACCCATATGCTTTCCCTTTTCTAGCCAAATTTGGATCTGCAACTACTTTATCATTTTGTTTTGTTACCTTGCTATCTTAATCTTTTTCTATAGAAAGTTTTAGAGAAAAGATTATATAGATCTGGATTTGAAGAAAAAGACATGGAAATAAGAGAAGGTTTGAAAAAGAAAAAAAATAAAGAAGAAGAAGAATTGAAAAAAAAGAAAAGAAAGCTTTGAAAAAAGAAGATTTAAAGAATAAGAAGAAGAAAGAGAAAAATAAGCTTTGGAAAAAAGGAGAAAGGAGATTTGAAGAAGAAACATGAAAAGAAAGGAAGAAGGAAGGTGAAGAGAGACAAAAAATGAAGCTACAGAAGACGAGATTTAAAAAAATGAAATGAAGCTACAAGGATGAAGATTGAAACTAGTGAAAATTTAATAAAGCTAAATATAAACAAAGTAGGAATTGAAATAAAGTAAAAATATGAACAACCCAAAAATAATAGTACGTACTAGAATAGGTGAAGGAAAGAATTAAAAATATGAAAAGTAGGCAACGTTCATGAAATGAAAAGACTTTAGGCAATGTAAATGGAAATAAGTAATGGAACAAATGAGGAAACAATGAAAAAAAGCGTGACAATTATTAATTAAAAAAGGAATGAATGAACCAACTCTACTCTATAAAAAAACTTTTGGAATTCAAATTTCAAAACATTTGTTCGCTTAATTGATTTTCTTAACCCCAAACATACAAATTTTGACATTCATTAAAGATTTAATTACCACAACATAACTAAATTTGAATACGTCAATTTACATAACGGGGACCGCCGTTACATAAAATAAATATGAACTGTGATTTAAAAATTCAAATTTAAAAGCAATATTTTTCTCGACAAGCAATTATGAACTCAAATATTTAATTTATTTTAAATTTCAAGGTTAGTAATAAATTCACTTCCGTGCAATTTATGCCAGCTATTTAACTACCGTAAAATGTTGTTGAAAAAGTTCAATTTTCTCTTTTTATAACGTTATATTTATATTTGGAATGGAAACGTTCACCTTATTTTCCTCAAGCTTTTTTTATTTTCCTTAAAATGCTTGTTCGTTACTTGCAATTCATAAATGTAAAAATTCTTATAGTCTAAAAGTATCAACTTATACAATATTAAAATTATTCTTATATTTCCAAATAATGTACATTCCAAATGAAAACATTCTTACATTAAATTTATTAATTCCACTTTGTTTCTTTTTCCTTTTTCAAATGAAAGATTTCAATAAATTTATTTCTAGTTAATTTTAATCTTCCACTTTAAAACAGACCCTAATTGATGAAATCAATTAAATAAATACGTAAACATCGTAATCCTTATTTATAGTCATGCAAACACATTTATAAAATTATAGTATCCAACAAGCATTAAATACATACTGAATAAATGTTTTTCTCTATCAATCAATATTCATTTAACCCATAGTTAAAAATGAAATTATTCCAATTCCCATTATTAGATTATATTCTAATATGTGTTAGAATCTTCCACTTCATTTCCTCATTGTAGTTTGTTGTTTTAGAATTTTATTTATGGTCCAAACTGATGATCTAATAATGTAGTTAACATTTGTTTTACATTTCATTACGTTAATATACTCCAATTTCCATCCTTTATTTGTATTAACTACTATATTTCCATTTGATTGAATTTTGGTCAATTTCACATATCTTTATTACTAATAAAGGGAATTGATTGAATATGTTTACTTGGTGTCCTTTTGAAATTCCAAAAGTACCCTTATTCCTATCATTTTCAATCTGTGATCCTGCGCTTCTTCTCACCGCATCCATTACTCTCATTCCCCCTCTCCCGTCCTGCAGCCTAATTCGCTTCCTCCCAAATTCGTCAACAAATTTCCCTCTTCCATTAATCCCCAAATTGAATCTCATCACGGATGTAATTTCAACAGCAACCTCCCTCAACGCCGATCTCCCTTAACTGCATGCTAGCAAAATAGAATTGAGAACCAACTGTAGTTGTAAGTGACGTCATTCAGGTATATGCTAGATTTATTACCGATGCCAACATTAATATGCACTGTTATATTTTTTTTGTTAATGTACCATGCTTTGATTAAATTTATTTATTTCCTTCAAACGTAAATATTGAAGAATCCTTTGTGTGATGAAGTTAGGAAATTATATTCTTTTGTAACTTTTGTAATTTCAATCAAATGTTGAATGATATATTCATGTATGTTTTGGTCTAAACATATAATATGTGATAGTATGGTCACTATTGAGTAATGTGCTATGTAGAAATTAGTGTTTTTGATGGTAAAATTCCGCTTATGTAAAACTGATGTGGACAGTTAGTTTAGTACAACTATTCATCTAATTGATAAATTTTCTGCTTATGTATAAACTGTTCTTGGGTTTGCTCAGTTTTCTTTTAGATATAATCACTGATTTATTTTAACCATCCATATCCTATGACTCACCATATAGCTTTTACAAAAGGAGTATAATTATAAAGACGCATGCACGCACAACATGGATATACCGATAGTTTGGTAGTAATTTTCATTCTCCTGCTCTACTAAAAGTAAAATGGGACTAAAAAAACATATTGTTTGCCTCCTCCACTAATCTGATACAATTATTTTGTACTCCTGAATTGGTAGCTGGGTTAAAATAATATATAAATACAAGTTGCTCTACAAACAAATACATTAAGCGTTGTTGTGTCTTTGCTCCTAATAACGAAATATCGAACGTCCAAATTTGTTCTTTTCTTTTTGTATACATTCTTAGGTTATCCATTTGTTAGGTGTATGTTTTTGTGTCATTACCTTTTGGTTTGGAATAATAATGCAGAATATTATTAAAGCAATAATGAAGCTTGAGAATGAATTAAGTAGCTTATTGAGTAGAAAGATTTATAACAACATATCTATTACCATGTTATAATGCAAGCAGTACATTATGGTCTTACAGCTACTGAACTTCATATTATTCGGATTTTTTATGATGGCTACTTAACCTTTACGCAATCATGAAACATTTGATGGATCTTTTTGCAAGCTTAAAATCATGTATATGTCAACATAGCAAGATTTTTTATCTTTTTAAATATTTGATGCAAGTAGAGAAGAACACCACAAATTGGGAAGTATAATTTGTTCATTTCTAACAAATAACATGACATGAAAATATTAATAAATAGGAAAACATACTTAAATATTCAATGAAGTTAAAAGCTATATCATAGTGCTATAAGTAAACTTCTAATTCAAATTGGCTTCACAATAATCTACATCGGCTTTTAAATCCATAGTCGCTGCTTCCTTCTTTCAATTCAAATAGGTTTCAGGTATTATATCCATTTAGTGATATATTTTTCATGCTGTGCCATTTGATAATGGTTGATTAGTGGCTAATTTTTAAAATTTAAAGGATGAATTTAATTTCTTTTGTACCTCATCATGATTACTTAAATTTTCATGTGGTTTATTATCATGTAGGCATTTATTTGTCTAAGATTATGTTTAATTAGTATGCTTTCTTACAAATCTTTATGAGACTGTAGTGATGATAATGCTTTACATTAAAATGGACCTGACATTTAATGTAACCACCCTGACTCGACCTTCGAAAATTGACACCCAAATACATCACCTGTATTCGGATGCCGCAGATTCGAACGTTTAGTCAGGTTCAACGGAGCTTATAAAAACATTAGGTGATAACAACACAGCAGAAACGGAAATGAAATTTTATTGACACACAACATTTGATACAACAATGATACAAATGAAATGATCAACATATATCTGTGATATGATACAACAGCGGAAATAAAGAAACAGCAACAACATCGGAACACAACATCCTCAATGCCAAGCTCCAAACTCCAAACCAAGAAGCTCAAACCGCCATCATGCTAAAGTGAAACACAATGCGATCGTCAAACCAAAGACTTCTAGATCCATATCTATTATCTATTGATAACCTGGTCTAGGCTGCCCCTGTGGAAAATTGTGGGCACCCAGATTTTAAAAAGGGAACAATAAACTCCAAGTCGGGCATGGGATTGGTGTGAGAAAACAAAAACATGATTTTAAACAAAAACAAACAAAAAGAATTTAAAAAAAAATTCGCTATGCTTTTTGGAAAATGAAACAACTATAAGGCCTTCCGGCACACACACAATGCAATCTCACACTTGGGGGAGATTTCTTCTTATGATACTCAAACGTGCTTGATACACAAAAACCTTTTGATATTATTATTAGTTCTTAGTGTAGAAAACCTTTCAAAAGTATAATATTAATCTTAGCCACCATACGTACCATTATAGTATGCCTACTATAGCTATTATATTATATGGCAGGTTCTACAACTAAAACCGTACAAGGCGCGTATCGGATGATTGGATTTCCAATAATGGTCAGACTAAGGAACTTCCCCACCACATGGGTATGCCTCTGGAGGGACGCCCTAAGAACTTAACCAGCTCTCTGCCAACACAAGGCTGGGTTACCTCTGTAACAAGGTAATTAACTGTCACGAGTATGCCATCCCCCGGTCTAGACCGACCTTTTTCGAGTGCACAACACCAACAAATTCCAACAACAACATAAGTTAAGCATCTGAGCTCCATACCATGATACCACTTTTTTATCCATAAGTAAATGCACATACCCTAAAGGCACGACCCTCATAACCTTGCTGCATTCTTCCTGTTTTGACCATTTTCGGGTTGTGAGGTCCGACGAAGTCTCGTCCATAAAGCTACGCTTTTCGCAAAAGCCATGCTTCGATCAACAAATGATCAGCAGCACTTAGCATACCACATTACCAAATTAGGAGTGTATCACTAGTGAATATCAAGTACATAACCTCTGAGCTCGTACATCTCAGAGAAGGGTGTTAAGCTCGTACATCTCGGACATACATCCATAATAGTCCATCCTGGGTCTGAATGGAACCGAAGGCACTTCAAAGAAGCCCTTGCAAATCCGGATATCCACAATCCCGAACAGACTCTCCATCACATATGGAGATCTTTATACCGACGCGGCTCAGTGCAGTGACATTCGACAGGTAATCCTTTCGTTTTCGAAAATACCCGATCTTCACCACCGTCATCAAATGCACTACCATTACAACGTATCACTATTCGGAATGAGTTTTATGACATAAAGTCCTCTCTCGGCTAAACTGAATAATAAGCGCTAATTATAAAAACATATGGATATATTGGGATCTTAGTTAAGTCACAACTTTAAGCCCATAACCTTTCTTTCAAATGGTTTAAAAATTTTCCACTTTAACCTTTTAAATAAAAGATTCACCCTTGAAGATCCTCTTCAATTTTAAAACAAGGTTCACCAATCTTTAACAAAGATTCATTCATTGTTTTCAAATCTATTTTCAATTTGATTCAACAACAACTTGAAATCCTTTTCAATAAAAACTGGAAATTCTTTCGTTATATGAAAGCCATTAACATCTGAAAACAAATGCTTTTCATTTCGGGAAAATCAGATTGAATTTACTCAAGATATAGCTTTTCAAAGTATACATTAAAAAAATCAGCGAACTGCCGTATACTTGGCAAGTTCTATTTAAAACCCCAAAATAGTTCATTTAATATACTTCAAAAATCGTTTAAAATACGTATATATATTGTATAACTTGTGTACCCCTTTCAGACCATAATTTCCAAAATAATTTCAAAACTTAAGGAAGACATATTTTATACAAACTAAATTTCAATTTCAAAACTTCCATTTCAAAAGCTTTTCATATCCAACTCAATTCTATTTACAAACCAATTGGATTTAAAATTCAACTTTTAAAACCATTTCATCATTTTGAATAAAATAATACTAAATTAAAATATCTGTGACTTAACCAATTCCTGAAATCCATATTTTTGTGTGTGTGGTACAGTCCAGGGGTTTTACACACAACAATAACATATCACAACCAATATCCATCCAAGCACAACAATATCGATAAGCGGTATAGTCCTACAATGCTTCTCTTCATTCACAGATTCACAGATAAATATGTAAATTCATCCTTGATAAAAAAATCATAGATCATAGCTCAATAGAACATCACACAACAGAGATATCAAACAATTTAAAGCATTTAATATAATCCAAACATCCATAAGGATCAATTAATTACCTAATTAATTTAAACCAAATTAATTACTTATGAATAATTTACTAATCCTGGTTAATTAACATTAATTAATTACAAGCCCTTTTAATTAATTATCCTTTAATCATTTATTAATAAATTAATTAACCTTTAATAATAAATTGATCAACCTTTGATTATTAACTAATCTATCTCAACTAATAAATCAATCAACCTTTGATTATTAAACAATCAACCTTTAATCATTTAATCATTTTTTAATTAATTATCCTTAATTGATTTCATTAATTTATTAACCCTTTATTAGTTACCATTTAATTCATTATCCTTAATTAATTACAATAAGGATTATCCCTAATAACTTACATTAATAAATCACAAATTAATTACAATGAGTAATTATCCTTTAATCACTTGATTAATAAACTTTACTCATTAATTAATTACTTTTTAATTAATTAATTACCCTCGAGTAATTAATTACCTTTAACTACTTACATTAATTAATCTTAATTAATTAATTATCCTTTAATGTAATTACACAAAGTAATTATACCATAATTACATTAAGTAAGAATCCTTTATTAATTACATTAAGTAATTATACTTAATTAATTTCATTAAGTAATCATCCTCTAATTACTTAACTCATAACAAATTAATTAATCCTTAATTTAATACATAATTAACCTTCAATTAAGTAATTATCATTAAATTTCAAATTTAAGATCCTTTAATCTTAAGATAACCCATTTATCTTAACTAATTTCATAATCATTATTTAAATCCTATTTTAAATAACCTTCGAAATAAACTAACGTAATCATATGATTTAGTTTAAACCCTTTAAGTTAATCAAAATCATTATTTAAGATAAACCGTTTATCTTTAAAAATCTTATTTAAATAATCCTTGAAAATTAAACATATGAATTTAACTCGAAATACTTAAGTTAATTAAAACCATCATCTTTCAAACAACTTAAATATACCATTTAAAATAAATTTAAGAATTCAATTAAAATAAAGAATTAGAATTCTTTAACTTAATTTATTTAAAAATAATTCATTTGAAACTTTAACTAATTCCAAAAAAAATAAAACATTTATTATTTTCAAAAATTAATTAGAAAAAGGTTTTAAATTTGATTTAATTAAATTAAAAAAAACTTGTTTTAATTTATTTTTAGATCTCTGGCCCGAGACGAACCCGAGCCCAAACTCAAAAACTCCCGAGTCAACCCCGAAGCAACTTCTTAGATCCTTTCAAACTTTGCTTTCTTTTTTATTTTGAAAAATGATGCAACCGCGAACTACCCGGAACAATACTCGATACAAACCTTCCTCTCCCCGAGTTCAACTTTGAGGCATCATCCCTTATCTTTGAACCCAATTCCCTGACACAAAACTCATGCACGTGTGCACCTGGTCAGAGCGTGTCCGACCATCACCACTGTAACGACCCGGAATGTTGGCAATACTTTTTTTTATAAGTATTTAGTCAAATTAAATTAAACACAAGCTTTTCATTTTATAAACTGATAAGATCTTGGTCATGTATCAGTTACATATGTATGTGTGTGTATATATATATGTTTTGTAAAGAAAATTTTGATTTAAAAATTTGAAATAGAATCTTTCAAAATCTTTATAACAAAATCTGTCCTATTCAATTGAAATTAAAAGGTGTTACATTATTAATATTTAATATAATACATATATAAATGTAGTCTTTAATAATAATGTTTAAAAGTAAGCAACCCTATCAATATTGAACATAAAAACATAAGTATAAAACATAATTATGAATACAAGATATAAACAGAAATATAAAATATATAAATACAAGTATATGTTATAAATCAATGTTTGAAAATTTAACTACAAATAGAAAATAAAACTAAAGAAGTTATGTAAACAATAACTATAATAATTTTACATGAACATATAAGATAAGTTAGGGAAACAATGACCTGTAAAATATATTTGTACAATACAAAATCTACAACAAAGATAGTAACAGGTTGCTGTGTAAATCATGTATACAAAGAAGACAAAGTATTCACATCATATTCAAATTATCTTTGTACATATATGCAACATATCTTGTATAGAGACAAATTTATTCACACATACAAAATATCTTTATACAAATACAAATGTCAGCCAATATTAATTTGATGTAAACTAATATGAAGACATTGATTTAACCAGCACAACAATTTGTCATTTCATATTTACAAAGAAATCTATCAGCCAAAATATGCAACTATCCTTTCAATTTACAGAAATTTAACAAAAATCTCCGATCAAACCTGGTCAATACAAGTTGAGACTTGTACCAGATAAAACCCACCTCTCTGTTCAAACCAATTTCTTATATATATAAAAATCATCCTATTTTAACTTGAGAAGCTAACATGAGATAAAAAAAGAAAGAAAAAGAAAATAAACATCATCTTTATTTACAAATTCAACCTCATTCAATATCAAGGCAGAAAGTTCTTCAGGAATTCAAACTGCAGTTTTTTTCAAACAACCTTTCCTTTTTATTTCAACAATTATTTTGGTGGGTAAACATACTCTCTCGAAGTTTAAATCTTGGTGATTGATTCGTGGAAAATCTTGTGTTAGCTATCTTTTGTAAATATGAAATTCTGTGATGATTGATGTTACAGGAAGTTGTATTTTGTCAAGTTTTTTTTAATATTTCAAGCTACTGAGCAAAGAAAGCAAATAAATTTTAAATACTTCTTCATATAAATAATTTAAAATTAGGAATTTAAATTAAATGAGTTTTTTGAACTAAAGTCAGGGCTTGGATTTTGTTTTGAAGGTTTACAGTGTGATATAGATAGTGGATATCCATGTTTACAGTAAAATGAAATCGTAAGTTAAAATTCGAATGTTTTAAATTGTGGATTTGATTTCATTTGTTGATTAAACATAAAAGCTAATATTTTTAAAACAAAAACGATGATTTTTAGGTGATTATACATGGTGCAGTTCCTATATAAACTCAAATTGCATTTTTATCAATTTCTATTGGATTATTAAATATTAGCTACTGAAATTTGTTGTATAGCTAGTTTGATAATGCACGAATTCAAGAAAAATGCTAAAAAAATTATTTAATGCGAGGATTTTTGGGTCGAATCAAAAATAGGGTTTTGGGTTTGAGTTTTCTTGTGTTCTGTAAATTATTGATTGCATCACCTTAGATTGATCGTGTTACGCCCGCTTCTAGGAATGGTCGAGGAGAGTTTGGACGTGGTGTGGCCGAAGCGTCATTGCTACTGGTGTTCGGCATTCGAGGGGCGAGGCGTTTTTCTCGTGGTTGTTCGAGTTGATGGTTCCAGCTACAGGCATATTTCGATTTTGACCTTTTTGCAAAGTACTGGGTTTTGATTCGAACGCGTGGTCGATTTGTGGTTTGCAGAGGGGACTTGGGTTGCCGGAGGGTCGGCGAACCACCGTGCACGTGCATGGTGGTGATCGGATGTCAGATTTTCGTGTTTGAGTCGTCTCGAGTTGTTACTCGAGAGGATGGCGAGTTCGCACGAGTGTTAACCCAGGTGCGTGCGTAAGTATGTTCGCGTGTCACTGCAGTTCTAACTTAAGATAACAAAAAGAAGAAGAAGAAGAAAAGAACGGGTAGAAGAAGAAGGGTATGAGAAGAGAGGGGAGAATCTCGGGGGAACAGGGAAGAAAACTCGAGTTTTTCTCGAGTAAAAAAGGTGCTTGCCTCGGGTCCAGTTCCTGATGAATTTGCCTAAAATACTTTAAGTATTTTGTTATACAAAGTTTAGTATTAATAAATAAATAATGTTGGTTAGTGTTAAGTTGAGATTTGGTTAAAAATTTATTAAAAGAAGGATTTACAAATGTAAGATAATTTATTAACTTAAAGTATAAATTGATTTAGAATGCAAATTAATTTTAATTAACTAAGTAGTTTGAAGATTAAATAAATTTGTATTATTAATATTATGTTTAAATCAATTTAAACTTAAGAATTTTAATTAACTACTTAAAGTTAATTAAGAAATAAATAGTAGTTAACTTAAGAAATTGATTAAGAATTAAATGATTAATCAATTGATAATTAATGATTAATTAAGTAATCAATTGTTAATTAATGGGTATTAAATTTTATTAATCAATAATTAAGATTATTAATTAATAATTAAGAATTAATTAATTAAGTGAGTAATTAATAAATAATTAATAAATTTAATAAGTTGATTAATTAGTGATAAATCAAACTGAATAAAGTGATAAATTGAGTTAAGTAAATCAAATTATTTTGATATGAATTGATGATTCTTGTTTGATTGACTCTGATATCTATTTGGTGATATTCTGTGATATTTTGTGATATATTCTGGATATATCCATGATGACTGTGTATGATTAATCTGTGATAGCTGTTATGTGAATTCTAAGTATTGATTTAAACTGTTTAAACTAAGTAAACAACTTGTCCCTTAAAATGGCATTTGGATTTCGATGAGACCGGGATCGGGTGTCAATTTGAAATTTCGAAAACCACATCAATCCAAATTAAATGATAAGTCGTGATATCTCAAGTGGAGATCGAGATGGTATTTTAGAATGCAAGGGTTATCGTCGTTAACTTTAAGGGTGATTCCAAAACGAGTGTAACGAGATAATGCCT
Organism: Allium cepa; assembly: GCA_030765085.1. Lineage (NCBI taxonomy): Eukaryota > Viridiplantae > Streptophyta > Magnoliopsida > Asparagales > Amaryllidaceae > Allium > Allium cepa. The sequence goes on along the minus strand of CM060945.1, from coordinate 598,386,067 downwards.
TCGGTTTCGTTCGAACCCGAATTGAACCTGTATGGATTGAATGCTTTCAGCACATCGTCAGGCGGACGATGAGCATTCTAAGAGGTGTGTTCTATAAAGGTAATCGCAGCCTCAAGCCTCATCAACTGGGAATGGCTAAAACAGGGGAGATGTAACAAGATTAGGTGGGTCATGCCCAAGCAGGACGAGGTATACCCCTGTTTAGATGTTGTGTGGGCAGTCGTTGGCCACAACTGCGGGGTTATCTTGTTCAGGACTATTTAGTAAGGAATGGTTCGGGCCTTGTGTTGTAGGGGGGTCGGGAGTGATCCTCGGTATGGTGATCTAGACCCCGTACTGTGACGGGTGGTACCCTAATAGCCCTACCATTGTTGGAAACCAATTTTCCCTACGAAACCCTACGGTTTTGATTTGATTACCCACTTTTGTGGCTAGTAGATGGAATTTAATAGATGTAGCAATTTTGGCTGTTTTCTATTTACTTGAAAACACTAGACACTATTGTGATATCACTGGATTTCCTATAAAATGTTTTGGTTAGCGTAGGTAAAAACTTACCCGTGTTTTTGTGTAGGAAGTCTTACGTGATACCTTTATTTTCAAATGATTTTCAATGTTAAACAACTTTAACCCGTTTACTCACACCAGACTGATGTCTGACCCGAAGTTTATATTTTGTTATTCATAAACTCTTAGGTACTCAAATTTTTATGAGTAGCCAAGTGATAGGTTTGGATTTTGGTTTCTGGAGGAGCTTGGAGAAGAAGACCAAGCATATGTATCTATCTATATAGTTCCGTTGTGTAGTTAGCGAGTGATGTATTTTGGATGTATGTATTGACAGATATGTATATGACCGTCCTATTGTATAATATTGTATAACTCTGATATATGTATAACTATGTAATAGCTATGTGATGTATTATATTTTGTTCTATTCCGCTGTGAGATTCTGATTTTTTTATTCTTTCTTTCTATTCTTTTCTATTTCTATCCTTTTCTTTCTTATTGATGATACATCTTTCTAGGGTTAGAAAGGCGGGTCGTCACAGTTGATATCAAACCAGTAGGTTGAGCAAATACCTAGGCTCTTGAGTGATATCTATCTTAAGAGTGCGTATTTGTATTTTCATATAATTATATATCTATCTAAATTTTTTGAGTTACCTATCCAAGTAGCCAACATGAGTTCTGGAAGGAGTGGTAGAGGTAGGGGTAGTACCTCGACTGATAATGGATGAAGTCAAACTGTTTGTGAGGCTGTAAATCCAGTACCGCCTCAGGTTAGTTTTGCTGCTTTATGCAAAGACTTCATCAACCTTGGAGGCCAACCATTTAAAGGTTCAGAATCGATAATTGAAGTTCAAGCTTGGCTACACTCTTGTGAGCGCATCTTTAAGAGTATGAAGTTGTCTGATGAACGGAAGAGGGAAATGGCATCGTGGCAATTGCAAGGAGGCGCATTAGCCTGGTGGGATGCAATAGTAGCAAACGTTTCTAAGGAAGACATTTCATGGGACAAATTTAAAGAGTTATTTGAGGAGAAGTTTATGCCAACAGCAGGGAAAACTCGTTTGTACGAGGATTTTCTGAATTTGTAATAGGGAAGCATGTCTATTTCTGAGTATGAGACCAAATTCAATGAACTTTCTTGCTATGGACCTGGACTCATTGATACTCCCCTCAAAAAGAACGAAATGTTTGTGCAAGGATTGAGGCCAGAATTTCATGAAAAGATGACGGTGCTTTTGAAAGGATCTTTTCCCGATTTGATTTACATGGCACTGAGATATGAGAATTTGTTGAGTAAGAAACCAGTGGCACCAGTAGTAGCATCAGGAGGGAATTTCGCTAATCTAAATAAGCAAAAGTTCAATCCCAATTGGAGGAAGCCGAGCAAGAAGAATCCTGGAAGTAACAATGGTCCTCGCAAATGCTATATTTGTCAACAAGAAGGTCACTTGGTGAATAAGTGTCCTAGGAAAGGATTTCAACAGCAGCAGCAGCAACATTAGAGTAGTCCAGGATCAACAATGGTTCAGAGATCGTTATGCTTGAATTGTCACCAACCAGGTCACATGATCAAGAATTGCGCACTTTTGCAGAGGGCGTCTCAGAGTAAGGTCTTTCCTCTAGAAGCCGATCCATCTTCTTCTTCTAATGGAAAGGGAGTTTTGGAAGGTACATTACTTTTAGATGGCAAGTATATTAAAGTTTTGTTTGATTCGGGTGCTTCTTTGAGTTTTATTTCTCCAGAATCTATAGAAAAGTTCTTTCTTACCCCTAGTTCTGTAGATAGCCCCATCTTGGTATCTTATCCTATTGGAGGAGTGACCAAATTAGATACGATTTGTAAGGACTTGAAGATTTCCTATCTATCCCATAGTTTTTCTTATGACCCTTATGTGTTGAATTTTAAGGGATTTGATCTTATTTTGGGAATGGATTGGCTTGATAAGTATAGAGCAGTCCTGAATTGTGATGAGAGAATAGTTTCTCTGGAAACTGATTTGGGTAGAATTGCCAGAGTGTCATGTGATAATTCTGGAATTCGCTTGAGTATTCTTTTGCATGGAATTGAGACTTATCAAGAGAAGATTGAAGATATCGATGTGGTTCAAGATTTTGCTGATGTTTTTGAGAAAGTTAAGTGTCTGCCTCCACATCGAGAGATAGTGTTTTGTATTGATTTGATTCCAGGAGCAGTGCTGGTAATTCAGCCTAGTAGGAGAATGTCTACTAGGGAGAGAGAGGAGTTAATTAAGCAGACATAGGATCTTTTGGAGAAGGGATTGATTAGGCCCAGTTTTTCTTGTTGGGGCTGTACTGCGGTGTCTGTCACCAAATCGAATGGATCGCTAAGGTTCTGTGTGGATTATAGAGAATTGAACAAAGTGACTATCCGTAATAAATATCCTCTTCCTCATATCGATGATCTCTTTAACCAGTTGCATGAAGCTTCTATCTTTTCTCAACTGGATTTAGCTTCACGTTTCCATCAGTTGAGGGTAGCTGAAGACAGTATTCCCTTGACTACATTTAGGGGACCAAATTGTTTCTATGAGTGGTTGGTTATGCCTTCGGGTTAACCAACGCTCCTTCCTACTTTGTTGACTTGATGAACCGAGTCTTTCGAGTTGTATTGAATAAGTTCGTTCTAATGTTCATTCATGATATCCTGGTCTACTCCAAATCTGAAGAAGAGCACAGGCAGCATTTGAGAATTGTATTAGAGACTCTGAGGAAGCATGTTTTGAAGGAAAAGTTTTCTAAGTGCCATTTCTGGAAATCGAAAGTCAAATTTTTAGGGCACATTGTTTCTGGTGAAGGTATCTCTATAGATCCAGCGAAGGTTGAAACTATTCTGGAATGGAAGCAGCCGGAGACACTGACTGAAGTTCGTAGTTTTTTGGGATTAGCTGGCTACTACAGAAAATTTATCAAGGATTATTCCAAGATTTCTTCACATCTGATGTAACGACCCAGAATTTTTAATTTATTAAAAATTTAATATTTAATTAATTTTAACTATTAATAAGTGAATTTATAAGTCAAATAAATTTTTATTTGAATTATTGGATTTAATTGGATAATTAAATCGATAATTTAATATGTTAAATTATGGAAATAATTGAAAATTGAGTTAAATATGATTGAAAATGATTTGTAAAATTTTATTTTATCATATTGAAGTTAGAATGATATTTTAGAACTTTTAAAATCGAATTAAAAGTTAATTTGTGAAAATTGAATATTTTAATATTAAAATCGACTAGGGAAAATAGTCAATTTTTGAACAGTCTCAGAATTGAACGAAACTAGTTCCATTGGATCCGTAATAGTTAGTTATTGCCGGATTTCAATTTTCGTGTCAATCGGAGCTATCGTTTGATCGTGGCGGCTCGAAACGCATCGAATTACTTTTAATTTTAATTTGGCGAGTTAAAATAGCCATTTTTCAAAAAGTCTCGGATTTCGACGAAACTAGTTTCATCGGATCCGTAATGTGATATTATTGTAAGGTTTCAAATTTCGTGTCAATTGGATTTACCGTTTGTCCGGTACAAATTAAAACGCCTAGAAATCGATTTAAATCGGTTTAATTTAAATTGAACGTTTATTGCCATAACTCGCACAGATGTCCGAATTAGCTTCCGAAACCTGTTCCATTGTGTCCGGAACGCGGGGTAAACCCTAGAAACGCTGGTTACGGCGCGTGAATCGGAGTTCGGAATTTCCGGGATGAATAGTGTCGTTCAAAACTCTATAAATAGCACCCTTCTCTTCATAAAATAAAAAAAAAGAAAAACCTAATTTTCTAAACCCTAGCCGCCTCTTTTATAATGGATGGCCAGAAAACACCCAAATTCATTCCTTAATCTCTCCAAATCCATTCACAATCAAGCGAAGTGATCAACTGCAAAGATGAAGAGCAAGGCGAGAGCTTTCGATCTATACGGTGATGATGGAGTTTGGTGTCGCGTGGATGGAGCTAGGGGGGGCCGATTGTGGCCAGTTGTGCACGCAACACGAGGAGGAGGAGGCGGCCGAGCTTCATGCTGCTAGTGGTGGAGGTAGCTCTTGCAATGGGCTTCGACATGGCGGTGGTGTGATGAAGTTTAGTCGAGAAATGAGGTTGCAAAGTCGAACCCTAGTTTGTGGATGGTGGGTTCAAGTGCGTGCGTGTGTTCCTGTACATGAACGAGAGAGAGGGAGAAGGAGGGTGCGGCTCTGATGGCTTGGGGTTGGAATCAACGGTGGATGATGGATGAAGGTTTAAAAATAATTAAAATTGTAAATTATATATATATAATCGTGTACAAACTTCAAATATTCATAACTTTTTCATACGAGGTCGAAAACGCGCCAAACCAGTTGCGTTGGAATCGTATGGACGAGCAATACGCGATGGAGTTGGATTGGAGACGATTGGAGTTAGTGAGAATTTTGGGTAAAATTAAACATCCGTTTAATTTTATTCGAAATAAATCGCTAAAACGAAATTGAAATCAAGGTGAGAACTTCTCACTCAATCGAATCAGTTTCGATTTTATTTTGAATAGTTAGATTTAAAATATTTGAATGCATGTTTGAATGATGATTTTTATCTATTGATTGTTAAAATAGACATTATGCGCCGTTAGTAAGCGGATGTTATTTATTAAAAACATATACCGCGAATATTTCATAAACAGTGAAATTGGTATTATATATAATAGCAATATATATATATTGGCATATGTATATATTGGAGTTATTGATTTCCCGCATTTATTTGTTTAGCGGATGAGACCCTATTGCGCCGTTATTAAGCGGATAATATTTAAAATCCCATATACCGCGATAATTCCGTACTGGAGCGGAATTGGTATTGTGCTAATGTTTGTGATGCAGGAAACAGGTTGGAGGGATCCAACAGGATTCCTCAACAGTATTTATTTAATTTCAGATATTTTGATATTTGATGGATTATCATATCGATATATGATATCGTGGTTATCGTGATTGACTATTTGGTATGTAGCATCATTGGACCAAATTTTGGAATTTTAAAATATTTTTAAAGTGATTTTTGGAAATATACTATATGTTTGGAAATTGATTCATTTTAAATAAATAAACGTTATAATTTTTAAAGTTATAAAAATCACGATTTTAAGAAATACGGTTAAAGATTGATTTTTTGAAAATATGGGTTATTAACTTTATAAAAAGAGTTTAATCGGAATTTTCTGAATTTATTATTGAAAGTTTAAAAATAGGATTTATAAAATTTAATTATTTTATAAATCAAAAGGATGAAATAATAAAGGAGATTAAAGACGTTTTAAAAGAATAATATAAATTGAATTATATTAAGAGATTTATAAATGGATATTTATAAATTGAAATATTGACATTTTAAAACGAGTTTTTATAAGTGTTCGAATGAAGTGAAAATGAATTTCATAAATAAATGAAATTCATAGAATTATAAACGGTGAAGTTATAAATGGAATTTTATAAGCAGTAGGTTTATAAAATTTGAAAAGTTAATTGAAGAATGGATTTTTGATTAAATGAATCTTATAAGTTATAAGATTTATGAATTGAGATGTTTAAAAGAACGATTCTTGTAAACAAATAAATTATAAGTGTTTGACTTATAATGTCAACTTTTGTTTTATAATTGAGTTATAAATTGAATAGGTTAATAAAGGAATTTATAAAAGGAAGTTGTTATAAATAATTGGAAAAGGAATTTATAAACGTTGTTTTATAAATCCGCAAACGACTTATTTTGACAAGTAAATTGTTGAAACCTATTAATGGAGTTATATTCACGTTTTGACTGTGAATAATCCTTTGAAATAAAATGTATAGAAATGATGAAATGTGTTAACGTAGTATATTCACGTTTTTGAATAGTGAATAATATGTTAAAGAAATTGTTTTGAATGTGATATTTTAAACAGAATTAAAACGATCTAACGATGTTTTAAATGCATTGAGATTCGAAACCATAGATTTCAACATTGATTGTTGAAATAGACGTTTTCGAGAAATAAAAGGAAATGGTGGACTATAACACTGTTGTTATAGTAAATGATTTCCGAAAGGAAATGTTTTGTATAGTATTGGGATTTATATATCTATCTTAATTTCGAATCCCTATACTAGTGATTTTGGGTTGTCGTAACGATGTTTTACGCAACATTCGTTTTGGCCCAAATAAATATGTTTAAGAGAATGATTTCCTTAAAGAATGAAATATATACTTAATCTCGATTTAAGTATATTGAATATTTTCTAAGTGTTGAAAATAAATAAAATTTGTGAATTACTTATTAAATAAGTATGGAAATGTTTTTCCAATGTGAAATGAAACGTTTAGAGAATTTATCTTTTTGAAGATAAATTGAAATGAATAATTGAAATCGTATATGCATGGATATTTTAAAATGAAAATTGACTATGGAATTTATAAAAGAAAGGGGAACTGGTTTAAAAATAAATATTGATTTATTTTTGAAGTGTGAGAATTATAGATCTTGTAAAGATATTTTGGAAAATAAATAATTTGGAAAATTATTTGGAAACTGGTGATGTGTGCATATCCATTGATAGTTCAACAACCGACTATCAATATTTCCCTTTGAATGGGTATTTGATGTGATTTGTTTGAATGTGAATGCCACACTTATTTTTGAATAAGCGCTCACTATTCGGGTTAACCGGGAAAGGACCATGGGGTCGTATAACCCATTCCGAATATGTGATACGTCGTTATGAATCGCATTGAAGATCAGTGTTGAAGACCCGGTATTTGCGAGAGCGATAGGATGACCTGTCGATTGTCTCTGCACTGAGTTGCAACGGTATAGAGACTCCCTAAGTGATGGGAAATCCGATCAGGATTGTGAATATCCGGATTGCAAGGACTTCTTTGTAAGTGCCTTCGGTTTTGTTCGAGCCCGGAACAGACTTGTATGGATTGTATGTCTGACATTACAAGTTGAGATATAAAGCCGATTTCATTCAAATATATTTCTGTTGGTGGCGGAGAATTTATTCTTTTAGCTTAACACCCTTCTCTGAGACGTACGAGCTCAGAGGTTATATAGTTGAAGTTATCAGCGATATATTCCCAATTTGGTAATGTGACATACTGAGTGTTGCTGTGAAATGATAATTGTGTTGATTATTTGTGATAGGATCATTTGTTTGATCGTCTATCTTGGTGATCATTTCTATGATCATTTGTTGACCCAAAGCATGACTTTTGTATAAAGTATGTTTTTGTGGACGTGACTTCGTCGAGCCTCACACCCCGTGAATGGTCAAAACAGGAAAGATGCGGCAAGGTTATGAGGGGTAGCGCCCTTTAGGATATGTGCATTTCCTTCTGGAAAAGGGTGGTATCATGGTATGGAGCCCAGATGCTTACTCATGTTGAAAACACTTTGTTATGATTGTGTGAATTGATTACGAGCGCTCGGTTGAAAAGGTCCCAAAGGACCGGGAGATGGCATATTCGGTCAGTTGTTACTCAGTTAGGGGTAACCCGGCCTTGTGTTGGTAGAGATCCGGTTTGGTTCTCGGGGATGTCCATCCAGAGGCATTCTCATGTGGCAATGGGAAGTTCCTTGGCCTGATCATTCGTTGGAAATCCAAAGAAACAATACGACACTTGTACGGTTTTAGTTGTATAACCTGCTATGGAATGTGGCGGTAACCTGCTATTGAACATAGTTAGCTATAGTAGGCATACGATAATGGTCGTATGTTGGCTAAGATTTATATTCTACTTTCGAAATGAATTTTTCCTACACTATGCACTAATAATAATATCAAATGTTCTTTTTAAATGCGTATCAAGCATCTTTGACTATCATAAGGAGAAATCTCCTCCGATTCTGCGTTTGCATTGTGTGTGTGTGCGGGAGGCCTTATGGTAGTCTCATTTTTAAAAGCATTGCGAATTGACTTTAAAAATATTCCTCTATTTTGATTTTAAAGATAAATAAACTGTTTTGAGTTCTCACACCAGTCACATGACTGACTCGGAGTTTATTGTTTTCCTTCCTAAACTCTGGGTGCCCACCAATTTTCACACGGGCAGTCAAGAGTTAAGGTTTATCAGGATATTCTGGAAATTCTGGAGTTGCTGGAGGCAAGATGGATGGCATGGCGTATTACTAGTTATATAGTATTTCTTTTTCCGCTGCACCGTTTGTTGTTGTTTGATGTTGTACACTCTGATGATATGATGTAATGAAATGTAATGTGTAAAATGTAATAACTGATATAGTCCTTTGTTTAAAGATTATTCATTTATTATTATATGTTGTTCCGCTGTGAATGGTGAGATTCTGTTGTTGTTCTGTTGTTTTCTGTTCCGTTCTATTTTCTTTATTTTCTATTTTCTTTCCTCTCTATTTTTCTCTCTTCTTATACCTCTTTTTCTTTCTTAAACCCATAACTATTCGGTTTTTCGGCAACGAAAAATCGAAAACGTTACATTTGGTATCAGAGCATATGGTTAAGCGACAGCCATGGTTCTGTTGGGTATTACTCATTAGAGATAGAGTCAGTAGTGCTCTAGATTGAGTTTGAGTGTAATAATAGCTATGAGAGCGTAATTGTTAGTGAATATATAATTGTTTTGTATTGTGTTGACTTATCGGTTGATTGTTTATAGATTTCGGTCGATGTAGTCTAGCTAACTATCGTAGAAAGGGGTTTCTAAACTCTTAAACAAGATAAACCGACACGATACTGTTTTAAATTGGGTAAATGAAATAATTTTACCTTGATTATATTTTTATATATAAAGGAATAATTTTTCAGAATTATTAAAGTGTATATAAGTTGATTGTTAGGTTGTTTGAATAATCTAAATAATGAATAATTGTATAAGTATAATGAATTATAAGAATTGAATTATAATTAAAGTGATTTACAATTATGAAATAAACTTATATATATGAGAAGTGAAACTATATGAATATATTTATGAATATGAGTTGTAAATATAAAAATGAATTAAGTTATATAAATGAAATTCAACTTTAGAAATTGAATTGAATTAATGGATTAAATGTTAATCAATTGAATGTAATTAAATTGATATGAAATAATGAATGTAAGTGTAATTCATTAAAATCTAATGTTATTGAATAATTGAATGAAAATCAATTTAATTAAACCAATTATAAGCAAAGTAATTTGGTTGTAATAAATATACATTGGTTGTTATATGGTTGTTGGTTAATTGTATATAATTCATTAAGTGTTAATGAAATTGAGTTAATGAAATTGGAAGCTAAAGTAATTGAAATTCAATTGGAAGTTAAGTGAATCTTAAGTAAAATTGAATTTGATTTGGAAGTGAACCAACTTGAATATGAATTAGTGAATATAAACTAATTGAAAATGAATGTTAGTAAAAACATCCAATGTAAATGAATTAAATGTGATTAAATTGAAAACCTATTTCATTGAATATTAATGAGAATATAAATGAATATTGATTTGGTTATGGATGATAGTTGGTTGATGTTTGCATTTGTTGTTTGGTTGCATTTGCTATGTTGACATATATAGTTATTATGTTGCTATATGTTGTATATCGATAATATTGTCATATATGCATGGTTCTCATGTTGTTTGTTGAGTGATTAGTAGGTGCGGATCGCGTCTGCTTCGCATTTGGAGCTCGCTTTCGCGCTATATTAGCCATATATGCTTGCTAATAAAATATAAGGTACATATCTCGGATTAAATATCGTACTTTTACATTTTTTCCCTTCGGGATGCCTCATTACTTGATGAGATGTATATTTGTGATATATATACTGTCATTTTTTTTTTGGATCGAGCCGCGCAAAGGAGACTATGGCGAATTTTTCTGGAAATTTAAGGCGTTAGAAAAAATTTGAGAAAATTGGGAAATTTTTGAAAATTATAACTTTGATTTGGAATTGAAAGTTAAACAATAGTAGTTGTTTTTGAAAAGATAACTAAGTATGATTTGAAAACTTAGTAAAGTATAATAAGAAGTTTAATTATGAGTTTTGGAAAATTAATAGATTCTGTAACTTTTCTTACTTGTTAATTTCGAGGACGAAATTCTTTTAAGGGGGGAAGATTGTAACGACCCAGAATTTTTAATTTATTAAAAATTTAATATTTAATTAATTTTAAATATTAATAAGTGAATTTATAAGTCAAATAAATTTTTATTTGAATTATTGGATTTAATTGGATAATTAAATCGATAATCTAATATGTTAAATTATGGAAATAATTGAAAATTGAGTTAAATATGATTGAAAATGATTTGTAAAATTTTATTTTATCATATTGAAGTTAGAATGATATTTTAGAACTTTTAAAATCGAATTAAAAGTTAATTTATGAAAATTGAATATTTTAATATTAAAATCGACTAGTGAAAATAGTCAATTTTTGAACAGTCTCAGAATTGAACGAAACCAGTTCCATTGGATCCATAATAGTTAGTTATTACCGGATTTCAATTTTCGTGTCAATCGGAGCTATCGTTTGATCGTGGCAGCTCGAAACGCATCGAATTACTTTTAATTTTAATTTGGCGAGTTAAAATAGCCATTTTTCAAAAAGTCTCGGATTTCGACGAAACTAGTTTCATCGGATCCGTAATGTGATATTATTGTAAGGTTTCAAATTTCGTGTCAATTGGATTTACCGTTTGTCCGGTACAAATTAAAACGCCTAGAAATCGATTTAAATCGGTTTAATTTAAATTGAACGTTTATTGCCATAACTCGCACAGATGTCCGAATTAGCTTCCGAAACCTGTTCCATTGTGTCCGGAACGCGGGGTAAACCCTAGAAACGCTGGTTACGGCGCGTGAATCGGAGTTCGGAATTTCCGGGATGAATAGTGTCGTTCAAAACTCTATAAATAGCACCCTTCTCTTCATAAAATTTAAAAAAAAAAAAAAAACCTAATTTTCTAAACCCTAGCCGCCTCTTTTATAATGGATGGCTAGAAAACACCCAAATTCATTCCTTAATCTCTCCAAATCCATTCACAACCAAGCGAAGTGATCAACTACAAAGATGAAGAGCAAGGCGAGAGCTTTCGATCTATACGGTGATGATGGAGTTTGGTGTCGCGTGGAGGGAGCTAGGGGGGCCGATTGTGGCCAGTTGCGCACACAACACGAGGAGGAGGAGGGGGCCGAGCTTCATGCTGCTGGTGGTGGAGGTAGCTCTTGCAATGGGCTTCGACATGGCGGTGGTGTGATGAAGTTTAGTCGAGAAATGAGGTTGCAAAGTCGAACCCTAGTTTGTGGATGGTGGGTTCAAGTGCTTGCGTGTGTTCCTGTACATGAACGAGAGAAAGGGAGAAGGAGGGTGTGGCTCTGATGGCTTGGGGTTGGAATCAACGGTGGATGATGGATGAAGGTTTAAAAATAATTAAAATTGTAAATTATATATATATATAATCGTGTACAAACTTCAAATATTCATAACTTTTTCATACGAGGTCGAAAACGTGCGAAACCAGTTGCGTTGGAATCGTATTGACGAGCACTACGCGATGGAGTTGGATTGGAGACGATTGGAGTTAGTGAGAATTTTGGGTAAAATTAAACATCCGTTTAATTTTATTCGAAATAAATCGCTAAAACGAAATTGAAATCAAGGTGAGAACTTCTCACTCAATCAAATCAGTTTCGATTTTATTTTAAATAGTTAGATTTAAAATATTTGAATGCATGTTTGAATGATGATTGTTATCTATTGATTGTTAAAATAGACATTATGCGCCGTTAGTAAGCGGATGTTATTTATTAAAAACATATACCGCAAATATTTCATAAACAGTGAAATTGGTATTATATATAATAGCAATATATATATATTGGCATATGTATATATTGGAGTTATTGATTTTCCGCATTTATTTGTTTAGCGGATGAGACCCTATTGCGCCGTTATTAAGCGGATAATATTTAAAATCCCATATACCGCGATAATTCCGTACTGGAGCGGAATTGGTATTGTGCTAATGTTTGTGATGCAGGAAACAGGTTGGAGGGATCCAACAGGATTCCTCAACAGTATTTATTTAATTTCATATATTTTGATATTTGATGGATTATCATATCGATATATGATATCGTTGTTATCGTGATTGACTATTTGGTATGTAGCATCATTGGACCAAATTTTGGAATTTTAAAATGTTTTTAAAGTGATTTTTGAAAATATACTATATGTTTGGAAATTGATTCATTTTAAATAAATAAATGTTATAATTTTTAAAGTTATAAAAATCACGATTTTAAGAAATACGGTTAAAGATTGATTTTTTGAAAATATGGGTTATTAACTTTATAAAAAGAGTTTAATCGGAATTTTCTGAATTTATTATTGAAAGTTTAAAAATAGGATTTATAAAATTTAATTACTTTATAAATCAAAAGGATGAAATAATAAAGGAGATTAAAGACGTTTTAAAAGAATAATATAAATTGAATTATATTAAGAGATTTATAAATGGATATTTATAAATTGAAATATTGACATTTTAAAACGAGTTTTTATAAGTGTTCGAATGAAGTGAAAATGAATTTCATAAATAAATGAAATTCATAGAATTATAAATGGTGAAGTTATAAATGGAATTTTATAAGCAGTAGGTTTATAAAATTTGAAAAGTTAATTGAAGAATGGATTTTTGATTAAATGAATCTTATAAGTTATAAGATTTATGAATTGAGATGTTTAAAAGAACGATTCTTGTAAACAAATAAATTATAAGTGTTTAACTTATAATGTGAACTTTTGTTTTATAATTGAGTTATAAATTGAATAGGTTAATAAAGGAATTTATAAAAGGAAGTTGTTATAAATAATTAGAAAAGGAATTTATAAACGTTGTTTTATAAATCCGCAAACGACTTATTTTGACAAGTAAATTGTTGAAACCTATTAATGGAGTTATATTCACGTTTTGACTGTGAATAATCCTTTGAAATAAAATGTATAGAAATGATGAAATGTGTTAACGTAGTATATTCACGTTTTTGAATAGTGAATAATATGTTAAAGAAATTGTTTTGAATGTGATATTTTAAACAGAATTAAAACGATCTAACGATGTTTTAAATGCATTGAGATTCGAAACCATAGATTTCAACATTGATTGTTGAAATAGACGTTTTCGAGAAATAAAAGGAAATGGTGGACTATAACACTGTTGTTATAGTAAATGATTTCCGAAAGGAAATGTTTTGTATAGTATTGGGATTTATATATCTATCTTAATTTCGAATCCCTATACTAGTAATTTTGGGTTGTCGTAACGATGTTTTACGCAACATTCGTTTTGGCCCAAATAAATATGTTTAAGAGAATGATTTCCTTAAAGAATGAAATATATATTTAATCTCGATTTAAGTACATTGAATATTTTCTAAGTGTTGAAAATAAATAAAATTTGTGAATTACTTATTAAATAAGTATGGAAATGTTTTTCCAATGTGAAATGAAACGTTTAGAGAATTTATCTTTTTGAAGATAAATTAAAATGAATAATTGAAATCGTATATGCATGGATATTTTAAAATGAAAATTCACTATGGAATTTATAAAAGAAAGGGGAACTGGTTTAAAAATAAATATTCATTTATTTTTGAAGTGTGAAAATTATATATCTTGTAAAGATATTTTGGAAAATAAATAATTTGGAAAATTATTTGGAAACTGGTGATGTGTGCATATCCATTGATAGTTCAATAACCGACTATCAATATTTCCCTTTGAATGGGTATTTGATGTGATTTGTTTGAATGTGAATGCCACACTTATTTTTGAATAAGCGCTCACTATTCGGGTGAACCGGGAAAGGACCATGGGGTCGTATAACTCATTCCGAATATGTGATACGTCGTTATGAATCGCATTGAAGATCGGTGTTGAAGACCCGGTATTTGCGAGAGCGATAGGATAACCTGTCGATTGTCTCTGCACTGAGTTGCAATGGTATAGAGACTCCCTAAGTGATGGGAAATCCGATCAGGATTGTGAATATCCGGATTGCAATGACTTCTTTGTAAGTGCCTTCGGCTTTGTTCGAGCCCGGAACAGACTTGTATGGATTGTATGTCTGACATTACAAGTTGAGATATAAAGCCGATTTCATTCAAATATATTTCTGTTGGTGGCGGAGAATTTATTCTTTTAGCTTAACACCCTTCTCTGAGACGTACGAGCTCAGAGGTTATATAGTTGAAGTTATCAGCGATATATTCCCAATTTGGTAATGTGACATACTGAGTGTTGCTGTGAAATGATCATTGTGTTGATTATTTGTGATAGGATCATTTGTTTGATCGTCTATCTTGGTGATCATTTCTATGATCATTTGTTGACCCAAAGCATGACTTTTGTATAAAGTATGTTTTTGTGGACGTGACTTCGTCGAGCCTCACACCCCGTGAATGGTCAAAACAGGAAAGATGCGGCAAGGTTATGAGGGGTAGCGCCCTTTAGGATATGTGCATTTCCTTCTGGAAAAGGGTGGTATCATGGTATGGAGCCCAGATGCTTACTCATGTTGAAAACACTTTGTTATGATTGTGTGAATTGATTACGAGCGCTCGGTTGAAAAGGTCCCAAAGGACCGGGGGATGGCATATTCGGTCAGTTGTTACTCAGTTAGGGGTAACCCGGCCTTGTGTTGGTAGAGATCCGGTTTGGTTCTCGGGGATGTCCATCCAGAGGCATTCTCATGTGGCAATGGGAAGTTCCTTGGCCTGATCATTCGTTGGAAATCCAAAGAAACAATACGACACTTGTACGGTTTTAGTTGTATAACCTGCTATGGAATGTGGCTGTAACCTGCTATTGAACATAGTTAGCTATAGTAGGCATACGATAATGGTCGTATGTTGGCTAAGATTTATATTATACTTTCGAAATGAATTTTTCCTACACTATGCACTAATAATAATATCAAATGTTCTTTTTAAATGCGTATCAAGCATCTTTGACTATCATAAGGAGAAATCTCCTTCGATTCTGCGTTTGCATTGTGTGTGTGTGCGGGAGGCCTTATGGTAGTCTCATTTTTAAAAGCATTGCGAATTGACTTTAAAAATATTCCTCTATTTTGATTTTAAAGATAAATAAACTGTTTTGAGTTCTCACACCAGTCACATGACTGACTCGTAGTTTATTGTTTTCCTTCCTAAACTCTGGGTGCCCACCAATTTTCACACGGGCAGTCAAGAGTTAAGGTTTATCAGGATATTCTGGATATTCTGGAGTTGCTGGAGGCAAGATGGATGGCATGGCGTATTACTAGTTATATAGTATTTCTTTTTCCGCTGCACTGTTTGTTGTTGTTTGATGTTGTACAATCTGATGATATGATGTAATGAAATGTAATGTGTAAAATGTAATAACTGATATAGTCCTTTGTTTAAAGATTATTCATTTATTATTATATGTTGTTCCGCTGCGAATTGTGAGATTCTGTTGTTGTTCTGTTGTTTTCTGTTCCGTTCTATTTTCTTTATTTTCTATTTTCTTTCCTCTCTATTTTTCTCTCTTCTTCTACCTCTTTTTCTTTCTTAAACCCATAACTATTCGGTTTTTCGGCAACGAAAAATCGAAAACGTTACATCTGACTAAGCTGACAAAGAAAGGAGTAAATTCAAACGGACAACCCAGTGTGAAGAAGCTTTCAAGGAGTTGAAGACGAGGCTAACCAGTGCACCAGTACTTGCTATTCTGGATGGAAAGAGAAAATTTGAGGTTTATACTGATGCTTGTATAGTTGAATTGGGAGCAGTTCCGATGTAGAATGAAAGGGTGATTGCGTATGCGAGTCGGAAATTGAAGCCGCACGAGAAGAACTACGCTACGCACGATCTAGAATTGTTAGCCATTGTTTTTGCTTTGAAGATTTGGAGACATTATCTTTTAAGATAAAATTTTGAGTTATTCACGGATCACAAACCGTTGAAATATCTTTTCTCTCAAAAGGATCTTAATTTGAGGCAGCAACAGTGGGTCGAATTTTTGGTATCTTATGATTTCGATATTCTATATACTCCAGGAAAAGCGAATGTTGTAGCTGATGCACTTAGCAGGAACGCGGTTCTGTCTCCTCTGGAAGTTGTTCCATCTCTTATTGAAAGGATTTCAAGTAAGAAAGAATCTGATAAGATGTTGAGAAGAATCATCAAAAGAGTTAGGAAGGGTCAGTGTCCCAGTTTTGAAATCTATGGACAAGGGACATTGAGGATTAACGGGAGGATTTGTGTTCCGAATGATAGGGATCCGAGACAGGAAATGTTATCAGAGAGTCATCGTTCCAAATTGAATATTCACCCGGGAATCTCGAAGATGTATAAATATATGAGAAGAATTTTCTGGTGGCCGGGTATGAAGAAGGATATTGCTAGATTCGTGAATAGTTGTGCCATCTGCCAACAAGTTAAAGGAGATCCGCATAAGTCAGCCGGATTATTGCAGCCTTTGGAAATTCCAAATTGGAAATGGGAAATCATTTCGATAGATTTCATCGACGGTTTGCCTAGAACCAGGAAAGGAAAAGATGGAATATGGGTTATTGTGGATCGTTTAACTAAGAGCGCCCATTTTATACCCGTTAAGCCAAATCGTACTGTAGCTTCTCTGGCAGAAATTTTCTTGAGGGAGATAGTCAGATTGCATGGTGTTCCAGTCAGTATAGTAAGTGACCGTGATCCTATCTTCACCAGCAAATTCTGGAAGACTCTGCAATTAGCAATGGGAACAAATTTGAGATTGAGTACAACCTATCATCCTCAGACAGATGGACATACGGAGAGGCTTAATCGAATTCCAGAGGATATATTGCGAGCTTGCGTTTTGGATTTGGGAGGATCATGGGAAGACCATCTTCATCTAGTGGAATTCTCTTATAATAATTGTTACCAAGCGAGTATTAAGACGGCTCCTTATGAAGCTTTATATGGAAGACCGTGTAGATCCCCATCCTGTTGGATAGAATCGAAAGATCGTCTTGTGCTCGGACCCGATCTAATTCGAGAAGCCTCTATGAAAGTTGAGCTTATCAAGAAAAGAATGAAAGCTGCTCAAGATCGTCAGAAGAAATATGTAGATAAAAGGCGAAGACCAGTATTTGAGATCGGAGATTTAGTTCTTGCCAAAGTTTCCCCGATCAAAGGTCCTATAAGATTTCGAAAAAGGGGGAAACTTGCTCCGAGATTCATTGGACCATTCCGAGTGCTGGAAAGAATTCGAGATGTAGCTTATAGGATTGAATTGCCAGGGCGAATGTCTGGAATTCATAATGTATTTCGTGTATCCCATTTAAGGAAATTTATTCATGACCCATCACTGGTTGTAGAACCAGTACTTTAGGAAGATTTAGAAGTGGAACCTAATTTGACCGTGGTCAGGAATCTAGTTCGGATTGCGGATCAAGACGAGAAGCAACTCAGGAGCAAAGTAGTAAAGCTCGTCAAAGTGCAGTGGAGTGAGGATCCCAGAGATTGTACCTGGGAAACTTTAGATAGTTTTAGAAAATCCTATCCGGATTTGTGTCCAGATAACTAGTGATGTTTGTTAGGATAGACTGTTTGATTGTTTGTTATTGTATGGATGATATGTATGTTTGGTTTGTTAATATAAAAGCTTTTGAATTAACTGTTGTTTTAAATTTCGGGGACGAAATTCTTTTAAGAGGGAGGAATTTAATGACTCGGAATTTTGGCAATACTTTTTTATAAGTATTTAGTCAAATTAAATTAAATACAAGCTTTTCATTTTATAAACTGATAAGATCTTGGTCATTTATCAGTTATATATGTATATATATGTTCTGTAAAGAAAATTTTGATTTAAAAATTTGAAATAGAATCTTTCAAAATATTTATAACAAAGTCTGTCCTATTCAATTGAAATTAAGATGTTTTATATTATTAATATTTAATATAATACATATATAATTGTAGTCTTTAATAATAATGTTTAAAAATAAGCAACCCTATCAATATTGAACATAAAAACATAAGTATAAAACATAATTATGAATATAAGATATATATAGAAATATAAAATATATAAATACAAGTATACGTTATAAATCAATGTTTGAAAATTTAACTACAAATAGAAAATAAAACTAAAGAAGTTATGTAAACAATAACTATAAATTTTTTACATGAACATATAAGATAAGTTAGGGAAACAATGACCTGTATAATATATTTGTACAATACAAAATCTTTAACAAAGATAGTAACAAGTTGTTGTGTAAATCATGTATACAAAGAAGACAAAGTGTTCACATCGTATTCAAATTATCTTTGTACATATATGCAACATATCATATACAAAGACAAATTTATTCACACATACAAAATATCTTTATACAAATACAAATATCAGCCAATATTAATTAGATGTAAACTAATATGAAGACATGCATTTAATTAGCACAACAATTTGTCATTTCAGATTTACAAAGAAATCTTTCAGCAGAAATATGCAAGTATCCTTTCAATTTATAGAAATTTAACAAAAATCTCTGATCAAACCTGGTCAATACAAGTTGAGACTTGTACCAGTTAAAACCCACCTCTCTGTTCAAACCAATTTCATATATACATAACATCATCCTATTTTCACTCGTTCATTTCGAACATAGTAATCTTGAGTAGCTAACCTGAGATGAAAAAAAGAAAGAAAAAGAAAATAAACATCATCTTTATTTAAAAATTCAACCTCATTCAATATCAAGGCAGAAAAGTTCTTCACGAATTCAAACTGCAGTTTTTATTCAACAAACTTTGCTTTCTATTTCAACAATTATTTTGGTGAGTAAACATACTATCTTGAAGTTTAAATCTTGGTGATTGATTCGTGGAAAATCTTGTGTTAGCTATCTTTTTTAAATATGAAATTCTGTGATGATTGCTGTTACAGGAAGCTGTATTTTGTTATATTTTTTTTTTCAATATTTCAAGCTACTGAGCAAAAAAAGCAAATAAATTTTAAATACTTCTTCATATAAATAATTTAAACATAGGAATTTAAATTAAATAAGTTCGTTTGAACTAAAGTCAGGGCTTGGATTTTGTTTTAATGGTTTATAGTGTGATATAGATACTGGATATCCATGTTTACAGAAAAAAGAAATCATAAGTTAAAATTCGAATGTTTTAAATTGTGGATTTGATTTCATATCTTGATTAAACATACAAAGCTAAGATTTTTAAAACAAAAACGATGATTTTTAGGTGATTTTACATGGTGCACTTCCTATATAAACTCAAATTGCATTTTTATCAATTTCTGTTGGATTAATAAATATTAGCTGTTGAAATTTGTTGCATAGCTAGTTTGATAATGCACGAATTCATGAAAAATGCTAAAAAAAATATTTAACGCGAGGATTTTTGTGTCGAATCAAAAGTAGGTTTTGGGTTCGAGTTTTCCTGTGTTCTATAAATTATTGACTACGTCGTCGAAGATTGATTAAGTTATGCGTGCTTCTAGGAAATGGTCGAGGAGAGTATGGACGTGGTGTGGCCGAAGCATCGTTGCCACTGGTGGTCGGCATTCGAGGGGCGAGGCGTTTTTCTCGTGGTTGTTCGAGTTGATGGTTCGAGCTACAGGCATATTTCGATTTCGACCTTTTTGTGAAGTACTGGGTTTTGATTTCGAATGCATGGTCGATTTGTGGTTTGCAGAGGGTAGCGTGGATTGCCGGAGGGTCGACGAACCACCGTGCACATGCACGGTGGCGACCAGGTGTCAGATTTTCGTTTTTGAGTCGTCTCGAGTTGTTACTCGAGAGGATGGCGAGTTTGCGCGAGTGTTAACCCTGGTACATGCGTAAGTATCTTCACGTGTCACTACAGTTTTAACTTAAGCTAATAAAAAAAGAATAGGTAAAAGAAGAAGAAGGGTATGAGAAGAGAGTGGAGAAACTCGGGGGAACAGGGAAGAAAACTCGAGTTTTTCTCGAGTAAACGAGGTGCTTGCCTCGAGTCCCGTTCCTGATGAATTTGCCTAAAACACTTTAAGTATTTTGTTATACAAAGTTTAGTATTTATTAAATAAATAATGTTGGTTAGTGTTAATTTAAGATTTGGTTAAAAATTTATTAAAAGAAGGATTTGCAAATGTAAGATAATTAATTAACTTAAAGTATAAATTGTTTTAAAATGTAAATTAATTTTAATTAACTAAGCAGTTTGAAGATTAAATAAATTTATATTATTAATCTTGTGTTTAAATCAACTTAAACTTAAGAATTTTAATTAACTACTTAAAGTTAATTAATAGATAAATAGTAGTTAACTTAAAAAATTAATTAGGAATTAAATGATTAATCAATTGATAATTAATGATTAATTAAGTAATCAATTGGTAATTAATGGGTAATTAAATTTTATTAATCAATAATTAAGAATTAATTAATTGAGTAATTAAGAAATAATTAATAAATTTAACAAGTTGATTAATTAGTGATAAATCAAGCTGGATAAAGTGATAAATTAAGTTAAGTAAATCAAATTATTTTGATATGAATTGATGATCCTTGTTTGATTGACTCTTATATATATTTGATGATATTTTGTGATATTTTGTGATATATTCTGGATATATCTGTGATGACTGTGTATGATTTATCTGTGATAGCTATTATGTGAATTCTAAGTATTGATTTTAACTGTTTAAACTAAGTAAACAACTTGGCCCTTAAAATGGCGTTTGGATTTCGATGAGACCAAGATCGGGTGTCAATTTGATATTCCAAAAGCCACATCGATCAAAATTAAATGATAGGTCGTGATATCTCAAGTGGAGATCGAGATGGTGTTTCAGAATGCAAAGGTTATCGTCGTTAACTCTCAGGGTGATTCCAAAACGAGTGTAACGAGATAATGCCTTCGGTTTCGTTCGAACCCGAAACGAACTTGTATGGATTGAATGCTTTCAGCACATCGTCAGGCGGACAATGAGCATTCTAAGAGGTATGTTCTGTAAAGGTAATCGCAGCCTCAAGCCTCACCAACTGGGAATGGCTAAAACCGGGGAGATGCAGCAAGGTTAGGTGGGTCATGCCCAAGCAGGACGAGGTATACTCCTGTCTAGATGTCCCTTTTTGTTTCGGCTGTGCGGGCAGTTGTTGGCCACAACGGCAGGGTTATCTTGTTCGGGACTATTCAGTAAGGAATGGTTCCGGCCTTGTGTTGTAGAGGGTCGGAAGTGATCCTCGGTACGGTGGTCTAGACCCCGTACTATGACGGGTGGTGCCCCAGTAGCCCTGCCATTGTTGGAAACACATTTTACCTACAAGACCCTAGGTTTCGATTTGTATTACCCACTTTTGTGGCTACTAGCTGGAATTTAATAGATGTAACAATTTCGGCTATTTTCTATTTACTTGAAAACCCTAGACACTATTATAATATCACTGGATATCCTATAAAATGTTTTGGTTAGCATAAGGTAAAAAATTACCCGTGTTTTTGTGTCGGAAGACTTACGTGATACCTTTATTTTCGATTGATTTAAACAACTTTAACCATTTACTCACACCAGACCCATGTCAGACCCGGAGTTTATATTTTGTTTTTCACAAACTCTTCGGTACTCAAATTTTTATGAGTTGTCAAGTGATAGGTTTGGATTTTGGTTTCTGGAGGAGCTTGGAGAAGAAGACCAGACGTATGTATCTATCTATATAGTTCCGCTGTGTAGTTAGCGAGTGATGTATTTTGGATGTATGTATTGATAGATATGTATATGACTGTCCTATTGTATAATATTGTATAACTCTGATATATGTATAACTATGTAATAGCTATGTGATATATTATATTTTGTTCCATTCCGCTGTGAGATTCTGATGTTGTTATTCTTTCTTTCTATTCTTTTCTATTTCTACCCCTTTCTTTCTTATTGATGATACGTCTTTCTGGGGTTAGAAAGGTGGGTCGTCACAACCACGACCTTACCCAAATCAACGATGATCTTCCCTAACCTTTTGATCACCCAGAATCTCTATAACCACCTAAATCGAAATCGAACAAGATTAACAACTACAGGAACACAAACTGATCGCCTAAATCAATCTCGACCTGCCGCCACAAACCACCGGACCATGCCCCACTCCGAAACAAGCTCCATCGATGACCCACGCACCGTTTCCCCCTCCACGATCAACTCTGGTGCCTTGATGTTGATGAACCAGCCTCGAAAACTCATGTCGACCTATCTGCCCGTTAAACCCTACATCAACATCGATACGCCACAACAGCCACCTATAAACCCTTCCACCATTTTTCCTTTGACCATCGTCACACGAGCCACCTCCAGACCCAGGCTCGACGTCCATCCATCACTGATCGCCGTGAAATCGACGAAAATATGTTTTCTGTTCAACTCAATACTAAACACTAAAAATCATGATCTTCATATCAAAATTGCTTATTTTCATATGTGAATTAGATTATATAATCCAAACTTGAAATTAACATAGTTGGGTTTTCTGATATTTTACATTTTGACTGTCATTTCAGTTTTTCCAGTAAATCATTAACTAATTATACTTATAATTATTTTTAAAATTAAGTTTACACTCCTACCATCATCTTTTATTTGGAAACCAAAGCTTAAAATTGATTGTAAATCAAGAAATTGAATTTATTTTGAGTATGCTAGAGCCTGTATAGAACAGAGATATGTGTATTTATGTGTATACAGACATGCACACATCCATCTATGTATATATATACATACACACATATGCAGCCATATTTTTATATTCATATAAACAATTTCCACCACATACTTCAAGTATTAAATCAAAACCATCAAGTTTAGATCAGTAGTTTGCTCACCTTTTTGAAAGAATAGAGAAGCTCCTTTTTGACTTAAATATGGAAACTGGAAAATTGGGTTTTGATTTGGAAATATATGAGACGATCTTGCTGCTTTGAATTTGTTGAAGTTTAATCAGATGATGTTGCTCAGGTTGAAGGTTTTTCAGTTTGAATTTGCTCAAGTATCAGGTTGCATATTTGAAAACTGCTGTTTGATTTAACCGAGGTGATCTAATCTCGATTTTTGTTTTTGAATTGAAATGTTTCGTTTCAGGTCTGAAATAAATTTAATAGGGGTTATTTGATTTTGATCTTGAAGTTGAAATTGAAGGTTGATTTCATTTTTGGTTTTCTTTTTCTTTTGCTTTTATTTTTGGTTTCCAGATTTCTCAAATGGAAGAAAATGAAACCTGATTTTTGTTTTTATAAACTTTAAATTGAAAAAATGAGAAAGAGAGGAGTTAGATGTTGTTAACGCTGAAAATCGAACGCTAACACCCCGGTGTAGATTGAAGTTGAGCGAAAGTACCACCCGTGAACACGGGAACTTAAAACAAGTAGAAAAGTCACAGAGAAAACAAAAAAGACAACAGCTTTTATAGTGGTTCGGCTTAGGATAAGCCTACGTCCACTTTAATTCTCTCTATTACTGAATTGATTACAACTTTACAACAATCTTCAATTACAATTCTGATGAGACAAACAACTAGAACTTTGATGCAGAAGAATTCTTTGAATCCATGTAGATTGCGTTAGATTTCCTCTCGAAGTTAGTTGAGATGCCTTTCGTACTTGAAGTGTCAAGTGAGTCGAGAATTCAGCAGAGTATCGGCGCTTAAAGAGATCGGTCAAAAGTCCCCCTCATGCTTGAGGTAGGTTGGTATTTATAGGGAAATTCCACCTTTAGGTCGTAAGTCGTGACCGGTCTAAGCTAAGTCGTGGCCGACTCATCTGTCCCCTCCATGGTTTCACAAAAGTTCATTTGTATAAGTCCCAGGTCGCCCCCTAGTCAACACAACCTTGTCTCAGTAATACGGCATCGGGCTTACATTTAGTAGCCTTAGGTCGTGGACGTCTCAAGCTGGGTCGTGAGTCGTGAACGAGTTAACTGGCAAGTCACAAGTCACGGCTTAATTGGTAAGTCTTGGATCGTGTATGAGTTAAGAGACCACTGTGCCAAGTAGCTGCATTGAACTTGTCCTCCTTTGCTTGGGTCGTGAACGACTTAACATAGGTCATAGGTCGGTTGCGACTTAGGTATAGTTCATGTTCTTGTCCCTGTCTTGAGCAGTTAGAGTGGCAAACTCTCAGGATAGTTAGGTCGGCTTCCATCTTAGGTCCGTAGCTATCTTAGGTCGGTAGCGGTCTTAGGTCGGTTGCTATCTTAGGTCGGTTGGGTCGGCGTTCTTGTTAAGTATTAGGTCGGTATCCCTTTTAGGCCTTAGGTCGGTAACCTTGTTAAAGTATTAGGTCGGCAACCTTGTTAGGCCTTAGGTCGGCATCCTTCTTGGCCTGTAAGCTCGGTATCCTTGTTAGGTCGGCAAACCTGTCAAGGCAGTGAGTCGGCATCCCTTTTAAGTCTTAAGTCGGTAAGTTTTTAGGTCGCTGAGTCATGGTCGAGGCGGAGTTAACATTTGCCCCTCGAAGTATACGCCTAATGGTTAGGTCGTGTGCTTCGATGTCCTTTAACCCGTCCACTCTCTAAGTCGGTAGGTCGTACGCGACCTAACAGTTAGGTCGAATGTGCCGCTTCAGATCCCTCCACTGCAAGGTATAAGTCGCATCTTCTTCTTCTTTCTCATTACCTACTCCCTTGATTCTGCCATTAAAAACTTTCTCAAGCTCCAAAAGGCGATTTCATTCCAAACAATCACCGACAATCTTTGCTATTCATCACGTAAGTAAACCTGCTTCCTTCTCGATCCCCTGCTGTCATTGATTCATGAATCCCATTCAAACTTCACCCACCTCCTCGCGCAGTGCTCCATCACGAATCTTATCATACCGATAGTTAATGATCCTGAGATGGCTCAATTCGGATTCAAACGGTTGATGGAACGATGCCGATAGGTCACTGCTTCGGGCTAATCAATCCTGATTCACGTTAGGGTTGTAGGGTGTTGAATTCGTAGGGGTTTTAATATGGTTTAATGAATGACCCAATAGCATGAAATAACATAAATGAAATGAGGGTTTTTTGGTGAGGGAGTGGCTAACGGGTTAATGGGTTGAGTGGAGCGAGATATTGATTTGGGTGCGACCCGTTGAATTTGGGTGACTTAACTTCTGGCCAACCTAATCCTTAAATCGTGGCCGAGTTAACCCTTTGGGGGAAAAACAGCCGACTTAATCTTCTGTCGATCCAACCCTTAAACCGTGGCCGAGTTAACCCTGGGGGGAAAACTGCAGACCTAATCTTCTGCCGATCCAACACTTAAACCGTAGCCGAGTTAACCTTTAAACCGTGGCTGAGTTAACCCTTGGGGAATTTCGCACCACTTTTTTGAACTGGAGCCTTCTTCCTTACTACTCCTCACGACCTAAAGAACTGCCGATTAAAGGAACCATAAACCTAATCTTAACTCGCGAGAGATTCCTTGGGTCGTAGCCGAGTTAACACTTGGATGCCCAACTCGAATTCTCACTTAAAAGCATGACTCCAATTTGAATTCTTAACTTGATCTACTGTATTGAACTGCTTAAATCTTGGATTGTTTTAACTTTGTTGCTTTATTTCACAGACCACATTAACTTATAGGCTAACAACCTGCTGAAAACAACAATCACAAAAAACCAAGGCGAATATACTGCCATTGACTGCCCACATCAAATGACAGATTAGTCGACATAAAGTAATCAACTTAAATACACTATATGAAATGCTGTGAACCAATCAACTAAAGTGAAGTATTAATGCAAAGCATCGCTAACTTGAACTGATTTGTTTGCATCAACATTACACGCGCATATTAAAACAACGAACGCTGGACTTTATAACTGACAAATACTTGTTAGTTTTTATTCCAGTTACATTTGCTTATTGCTTGATTGATTTTACACAACACTCCACACACTTTAGGAAACGTGCACCTTCATGTTTGAATATCCAGTTGTTTGTGTAGAATGACTTCCCATCAAGAAGAAGAAGTGGTAGCTCAGGCGGGAGAGACCTTTCAAACAGCTGTTCCCATAAAGAATCCTCCAGAGAGAACTTCGACTATTCTAACTCCGAGAGCATTTATTCAGCTACGTACTCAATTTGGTTTTGCTGAAAATGATGCCCTACTTCCCGGGCCAAATGATACTACCGACAGTCCTCCCCCTGGTTTCGTCGCAGTCAATCGTCAAATGTGCCTAAGCGGGGCGATTCCTCCCTTTAATGACTTCCTTCAAACCCTTCTCCTTCGGTTGACAATCTCTCCTTTCCAACTTCATCCTAATGGCTACGCCATCTTGATGGGGTTGTGTGTTTTGTTTAGGAGAACTCTTGATCGCTTGCCAAGTTTTGAAGAAATTCGCTACTTATGCTCGTTTGCAAAGAGTAAAGACCATCCTTCCCTTATTATTGTGAGAAGCGCTAGAAACCGCAAGCTTATTTCTGATCTTACCGAAAGTGTTCATGGATTTTTGAACCAGTTTTTCTTTGCTCGCTGCCCCTCAGGGTTTTATGCCATCTGGAGAGTAGGAAGTAAGATTACCTGTTTCTATTTTCTCCATTTCCAAACTTTTCGAGATCTGAATTACCAATTGCTAATTTCATTCTTTCCTCTTTTCAGCACTTCCTCTCCCTTCTAGAGATCCAAGCCATAAGCAAATTTTTGAAAGATTGAGTGCCATGGCCGCGTAAGAGAGAAGTATAAATTTTTTGTTGAGGGATGAACTTTTGCATCAGTGCGGGCTTTTACACATTTCTCGTTCTACACATCCTCATGAGGTTCCAGACTCCCCGGCTAGAGCATTAGATGCCCCGGTTTCTTCTGACGCACCCATTCCAAAAGAACCTGCTTCTGAGACTTCTCTGGTGAAGTGCTCTACTATTGTCGATGTTGCGGGGTCGTGTGGCCAATTCACACTTGCCCCAGTTATTGAGGAAGAAGAGCCTCAGGGATCTCCCCAACATTCATAGAAGTCTGGCGAAGAAGCCGGGAAAACTAGCCCTGTCAGGCAGAGCGGGGACAACACTTTCGAAGGGTTGAGCGACCTCTTTGCCACCTCACAGGAGATCTTTAAAGACGACCCTGTCACTACAAGGGTTTCTTCTTCAGTAGTGGAAGCGACTTCTTCTCTGCAACAAGCTCCATCGACCCAAGAGTTGACGTTAACTACTACCCCCACGATTACTCCGCAATCAAAGAGTGGTTCGTAGTTTGATGCGCGTAGCTTGCACATCACACACACTTAGAATCTTTCGGCACTTTTATACTCCTAACTCTTTGTACTTTGAAGATTCTAAAGTTATGCTTCTTCTCTCTTGAAGACTTTTAAGACTTGTCTCTCTTTTTATTTCAGATTCTCCGATGGGACGCAGCGGCTCTTACTATGATGACTTTCAGCGCTACGGAAGGCGTACTCAATATGATTATAGGCGCTACCTTCCCGTTCACAGAGAAATCGGTGAAGAGAGAGCCGCCCGAAAGGCCCAGGAGAGGAGGGCTCAAGAAGAGCGTTATGAGAGAAAAGAAAGGGAGGAGCACCATGATTCATCCCAGAGAGGCGACGATTCTCACAAGAGAAAGTCGCATGATGATCGGGGAAAAAGCCATATAGTTGAGGACCCAAGCAAGCGTGTCCGACACAGTGAGAAGCATACATCTTCAACTCCTTAAAAGGTCACTGCCCCCGTCTCACTTGACATTCCTTCTGGCTCTCCTGCTCTTGGGAAGACAGACATTCAAGCAATAGTTAACAGGCCTAAATTTCAAATTAGACCAGGCCCAGCCACTCTGCAAAGCCGGTTTCCACAGTGGTGCCTAAAGGGAGTGCGGTTCGATCTTGACTTGGTCCCTATTGACAAGCCCGCCATGCTGCGAAATCTCGATGCCGTCAGACTTGATATTGAAAGAATGTCGAACTGGCAAAACCTTGTTGACGAGCTTCAAAGGGTAAACCGTGCGAATCTCGAGGCCATGCTTACTATGGAAAAGGACAAAGCTGAATGGCAAAAGGTTCTTGAGGAGCATGATACTGAGATGAGTAGCATTACTACTTATAATGAAGAGCTTGAAGCAAAGGTCGAGCAGCTTAAAGAAGAACTCGCCACTTCCTCTACTTCCTATACTCAAAAAGAAGAGGTGCTCTAAAAACAAGTGAGAGATGCTCATGCCGGCCAAAGAGACGCCGAAGACAGGCTCGAAGTGCAAAAAAGAATCAGTGAGGGCTATATTGCTGATATTGCAGAGCTTCGGAAGAAAACCAGCTCCCAAGAGGCGTAGATTCAAATGCTAAAGCTTCAACTCTCCAAAGCTGAAAGAGAGCGTGATGAGGCCGTTGCCGGTAAAATTGCAGCTGAAGAATCTCATGAGGCAACGAAGACCAGCATCAGCTCGACAATATTTGACTTCTACCTGCACAGCATCTTGGGGCACGGTAGTCTCGTCTTTCTAGGCCCCAAATATGAAGTTACTCTGGCTGAAGTGTGGGAGGCCGCACTTGACATGCTTGGCAGTAAAGGTGCTGGCTATGCCGAATCAGCTCTTGAGGAGCATTACTTGGATGACGACGCTCGCGCCGCTCTCGCCAAGTGAAAAGAACAACTTGCAAAATTAAGAGCTGAAATGGAAGAAGGGGAACGTTTAGGAAAAACTACTTCAACTGTTCCAATTCAGCCTTCACCTTCGGCTGAAATCGACATTATTGGCTCTAGTTCTCATTCTCCATCCCCTGCTAAAGTTACCACTGAGATCTCAAGCACACAGGGTGGAGATGAAGGCGAAGAGAGCGCCGAAGCACAGGCTTATGAGGTTGATATCAGGAAGCCGACTTCTCCAGGTAACTCTACAGTTAATCTTGCCCAAGTAGACTGCTCGTCGGCTTCTTATGAGTTTGATGAGCTTCTCGACTATTTCCTGAACCTTAGCAAGCCTTTATCTCCTCTCTTTACTGACTTTAACTTCTTTTCTTCTGTAGAGAAAGCATCGATCATTGTTCAAACTTCCCCTCCTCCAATTATTCCTCCTTCGGTTCTCCAGGTCACTCCTCCGTCCGCCTCTCAACCCGGGTCGCAAGAGGAGCAAATAGAAGCTCTTCATGGCTTAGATGATCCTATTGCTTCTCAAGAACATGGGGGAGAAGGGCTTGGAGAAGGCAATGAGTCTCCGGAGCGAACCACTTCTGATAACATAAAATTATCGGCTCTTGTTACTCCGGGAAGTGAGTCTTCTTCAAGGAGGAGGAGGAAGCGTGTCACTTCCAAGAAGAGAAGGAAAGACATTCTTGTTTCTGAAGAGGGAGCGAAAGCTGATCCGGCAGTAACCCTTTCTCCTTCATCCCCAACTCTCCCAAGCCATCCTGAAAAGATGCCTATTAGGTCAGGTGAAGGCTCTAAGGGTGGTGGCAAGAAGAAGTAAGGGGTCCTGCTTCGATTTATCTTTACTTTTGGCTTTTTGCATGTACTGGCCGGAGATTGTGCGGGTACTGGCCTCCGCTTTTCTTTTTCTTTTTATTTTGAAACTTGTACTTAGAGGAATACTACTCTGCTCAAAATAGAGTACAGCTCACTCCATATGAGTTTCTACGCTTCACCCTTCGAAGATATCACTTTTTCTTTTTATTTTGAAACCTGTACCTGTACAAAATTTTGACAGTATTGAATAAAATGATTCTTTTGTTTGTACAAACTTCTGTCTGTATTTGAGAATGCATTTACTATTCATTTTTGTACAAGTTTCTTTATATGATATTGCAGTGAGCTTGTGGTATGTTGTTCGAGCGTAATTTTTACCAATGTAGTTATACCATGTTGCCCCTATACCATAAGCTCGTTGCAATATTTTATACTTTGAGGGGACTTGTACTCTTATTTTCTGGAGAATAATTATTCCATACTTGGAGGAATGTTATTTCGTTAAAAATAGAGTACAGCTCCCTCCATATGAGTTTTTACGCTTCATCCTTCGATGATATCACTTTTCCTTTTGTGCATACACACATTTTTACCAAGTGAATTCTTCTATGTGGTAAAGCGGGCCTCTGAAGGGCACTTTAACTTCTTTTTGAGGAAGAGTATTTTCCAGAATAGGTGAATCATTCTTCCTTTGAGAGTTAAAGTGTGCCTTTGAAGAGGCTTTTTTTTTTATTGCGCCTCAGTGGAGGGCTTTCTGATCTTTGCTTTGCGTTTCTGACGAAGTGCTTCTTTGAAAAGTTGTACCTCTGAGGAGGGCTTTTTCACGTTTCAACACTTGGAGGTTTTATTTGAATCTCGGTGAAACGTATGCCTCCGAAGAGTTGTGCCTCCGAGGAGGGCTTTCCACGTTTCAGCACTTGGAAGTTTTATTTCAATCTCGGTGAAACGTGTGCCTCCGAAGAGGTCTTTCTGTTTGATTGCACCTCTGGGAAGATGTCTTTTTGTTTGATTGTGCCCCTGGGAAGGGGTCTTTTTGTTTGATTTTGCCTCTGGGAAGAGGTCTTTTGTTTCTGCCCCTTGGGAGAGGCTTCTATTTTTCCCTGTTCGCTGGGAAGCGGGCCTCCGAAGAGGGCTTTTCACACTTCATCTCACGGTAGTGTACCGACCGATCACGGTGAAATGTGTGCCTCGGAGTAGGGTTTTTGCCTGTAAGTTTGGAGTTTCTTTCTCTCGGTTGGACGGATTCATGGGAGTGTATCGACCGATCAGTCCGCAACTTTGTATCGAGAAAGATCTCTCTTTTTTCGGTTTAACCCGATCGAGGTCTTTTAGCATTTCAACTGTGGTGAAATGGACCTCCGAAGAGGGCTTTTCACGTTTCAACACTTGGAAGTTTTATTTTAATCTCGGTGAAACGTGTGCCTCTGAGTAGGGCTTTTGCCTGGAAGTTTGGAGTTTCTTTCTCTCGGTTGGACGGATTCACGGGAGTGTATCGACCGATCAGTCCGCAACTTTGTATCGAGAAAGACCTCTCTTTTTCTGGTTTAGCCCGCTCGAGGTCTTTATCCTCCGAAGAGTTGTGCCTCTGAAGAGGGCTTGTGCCTCCGAAGAGGTCTTTTGTTGTTTGATGCTTGCTCGCCCATGTCTCTTTGCCATCTATTCATGTTGGCGATCCCCGTTGTCTTTTGCAAGTGTCATCCCTTTTTAATTGCCAATAATTTCCCTTATCGAAAGAAATATACTTCATAGTTAAGCGAGTTGGCGGTGGTAGACACAGGCTACTTAACTGGTTGTTTGTTTGTTAAAACATTTCCAGTTAGTTAGAAATGGTCCACTTCCATCCACATTGCTAACTTTTGTTCGAAGCACTTCTTTTGTAGGATTTGAGTATGGAAATTTTAAATGGCTTAGTGTTTGCTTGCTGAGTGATGTCGGAGATCGCTTGGTCTTGCGATGGGTAAGCTTTGCTTTTATGGCCTGCATTATTAAATCGACATTTTAGTGACACAATTAACGTATTTTATATGTCGAAATAAAACAAAGCAGTTTATAATAGTAGAGAACACAAGATTTATAGTGGTTCGACCAAAAGCTGGGCCTACATCCACTTTATAGCTTTTCATTATTCACTTGCTTTACAATTGCTTTCAATACAAGAATCATATATTCGTAGTTCTTTTACAACATTTCAGTAATGCTTTCAAGTAAAATAGGAACGCAAATGATTGCTGTTCCAAGCTCTTGGGATTGGTTCTCCTTCGACAGTTGTGAGTTTGAATGTGCCATCAAGGAGTTTCACGCCTATAACATATGGCCCTTCCCAGTTTGGCCCAAACACACCTATGGCTGTCATAATTCTCTTTAGGACTAAGTCCCCAACTTCAAAGCTATGCTGACGAACTTTGGAATTGAAGTGCCTGGCTATTCTTTGCTGGTGAGCTGCAATTCTAAGTCTAGCCTCTTCTCTTTTTTCATCGAGGAGGTCAATTGCTTCTAATTGCAATTTTTCATTCTCATTTTGATCAAAATGGATCCTTCTGTGTGAGGGGACTTCAGTTTCCACTGGAATCATCGCTTCTGATCCGTATGCCAATGAAAATGGAGTATGCCCAGTCGTAGTTTTGTGGGTGGTTCTGTATGCCCATAGTGCAAGCGGTAACTTATCGACCCAACGACCTTTTGCTTTTTCCAGCTGCTTTTTGATGGTTGATTTGATGATTTTGTTTACTGCTTCCACTTGCCCGTTTGCCTGCGGATGAGCCACTGCTGAGAAGCTTTTTCGGATCTTGAATCGTTTGCAGAAATCTTGGAACTCCTCACTTTCAAACCAAGTACCATTGTCCGTGATTATCTTCTGAGGCACACCACACCTGCAAATGATATTTTTAGTTACAAAGCTTATCATTTTCTTAGAGGTAATAGTAGCCAATGGTTCGGCTTCAGC
Organism: Allium cepa; assembly: GCA_030765085.1. Taxonomy (NCBI): domain Eukaryota; kingdom Viridiplantae; phylum Streptophyta; class Magnoliopsida; order Asparagales; family Amaryllidaceae; genus Allium; species Allium cepa. The sequence goes on along the minus strand of CM060945.1, from coordinate 598,353,171 downwards.
CCATTTAGTGAAGTAATCAACAGTAACGATAGCATATTTAATTCCCGATTTGGCAGTCGGCAAAGGCCCAATGAGATCTATTCCCCAGATGGCAAACGGCCATGGAATGACCATTTGTGTTAACTCAGTGGAAGGTGCCCTAGGAATTTTAGCGAATCTCTGGCATTTATCATACTTTCGGGAATAGTCAGCAGCATCCTGATTAATTTCTGGCCAAAAGTATCCATAACGGAGGATTTTCTTTGCTAAAGTTTGACCACCTGTATGTTCCCCACATTCTCCTCCATGTACTTCAGTCAGAATTGTCTTTGCTTCTTCCTTTGTCACACATCGGAGTAATGGCATTGAAAATCCTCGTTTGTACAAACGACCATCTTGAACTATACTGGAGGCTTTCCTCATCAGCTTTTGTCGTTCTTTTGAACTTTCTGGCAAAGAACCATTGAGCAAATATTCAAGTATCGGAGTCATCCATGACTCTTGACCTTGGGATAAATTCATAATCCAATCGACATCCATTTCATCTGTGCTTGGAGCTGACAAGACTTCGACGGGAATTAATCCCAATAGTTGAGCTTCACCAGTACTTGAATACTTTGCGAGAGAATCCACCTTCATGTTCTCTTCTCGGGGTATATGGTTTATTGAATAACGGTCAAAATCTTGAAGGAGCTCCCAGGCTTTTGATAAATAGATGGGTAGATTCCCTCCTTTAGCTTGAAATTCCTTCCTGACTTGGCAAACAATAAGTTGAGAATCACTGAAGATCTGTAATGCCTTGATGTTTAGTTCTTTAGCGATCCTTAACCCAGCGATGAGAGCTTCATATTCAGATTCATTGTTTGTCGAAGGGAATTCTAGTCTCAGCGCATAACATAGTGATCGCCCTTCTAGGGTTTCAAGGACAACCCCTGCTTGGGAACAGTAATCATTCCTTGCGCCATCGACATACAATTTCCATTGGATTGGGATGCTATTAGTGACTTCTTCCTCACTATCACCCTTATCCGTACATTCTGCGATGAAATCTGCCAAAGCTTGTCCATTGATTGCTTTTCGGGGGTGGTAAGTGATGTCATATTGGCTGAGTTCAATATTCCATTTCAAAAGATGGCCCGAAGTCTCAGGACGGAATTGGACTTGCTTTAGAGGTTGATTAGTGAGGACTTTGATGGGATTAGCTTGGAAATACGGCCTCAATTTTCTTGATGCGATCAACAAACAATAGGCAAGCTTTTCTAATCTTGAATAGTTCATCTCTGCCCCAGTGAATCTTTTGCTGACATAATAGACTGGGCGTTGAATCCTTGCATCTTCCCATACCAACACTGCGCTGAGAGCATGAGACGAAATTGCCAAATATATGAAGAGATCTTCACCATTGTCAGGCTTTGAAAGTATCGGAGGCACTTCCATATGAAGAACCAACTCAGCAAATGCTTTCTGACATTCAGGGGTCCACTCAAAGTTTTTTCTTCCTTTCTTCAGAGAATCAAAGAATGGAATGCAATTGTTAGTAGCTTTGGAAATGAACCGACTCAAGGCAGCAACCTTTCCATTGAGACTTTGCAATTCCTTCTTCGTTCTAGGAGCCTTGACCTCTCTCAAGGCAGTGATCTGAGCTGGATTAGCTTCAATGCCCCTAGCGCTCACAATGAAACCCAAAAACTTTCCGGATTCCACACTCCACACCAAATGAACATTTTAAGGGATTAAGCTTCATTCTGTACTTTCGGAGTACTGCGAACATCTCTGCTAAGTGATCCATGTGGTCCACTGCTTTCTTAGACTTTACTAGCATATCATCAACATAAACTTCCATTGTCTTGCCGATCTGTGGTTTAAACATGGCATTAACAAGCCTTTGGTAAGATGCCCCTGCATTCTTGAGTCCGAAAGGCATGACCTTGTAGCAGTAGAGTCCAACATCTGTGATGAAGCTAGTATCCTCTTGATCTGGCTCATGCATCATAATCTGGTTATATCTGGAGTATGCATCCATAAAAGATAACAATTCATGTCCTGCCGTCCCATCCACCAACTGATCGATCTTGGGTAGCGGGAAACAGTCTTTGGGGCAGGCTTTGTTCAGATCTGAAAAATCAATGCATACTCTCAACTTTCCGTTAGCTTTTTTCACCAGCACAGGATTTGATACGCAATTTGGATAAGTAGATTCTCTGATGAAACCGTTCTCCATGAGCCGATCCACTTCTTCTTTTAACGCTGCCATTCTCTCAGGACTCTGATTTCTTCTCTTCTGTTTCACAGGTGTAAACTTTGGATCAATGTTCAGAGTGTGCACTACAATCTCTGGGGATATTCCACACATGTCAGCATGAGTCCAAGCGAATACATCCAAATTAGCCTTCAAAAATGAAATCAGAACATTCTGGACTGTTGTGTTGAGTTATGAACCCACATTAAGCACTTTGTTTGGGTCCTTTGGGTCAACGGGCACCGGCACTGTTACCTCTACCAGTACTACCCTATTCTCCCCTACACTGGCTTTCCTTGGATCCATCTCTCTTCGTGCGGCACTACATTCACCAGTGCAGGGTCCACCTTGTAATTGCTACAAGGTTTGTTCCTTGGTGCGGACTAGAGTCGCCGCACCTTTTCCCATTTCTCTTTTCCTTGATTCTCGCAACTCTGCAAGGTAACATTCTCGCCCCGCATCTTGGTCTCCTTTAATCACACCAACTCCGTTATCTATGGGGAATTTTAGAGTTAGGCACCATGGGGCAAGAACAGCTTTGAATGCAGCTAGAGTTGGTCGGCCTAAAAAGGCGTTGTAGGCAGAGAATTCTTCAACAATTATAAAGGTTTGCTTTCGAGCCACCTTCCTCAATCCCTTTCCAAGTTCCACAAACAAATCTATGGTCCCAATCGGCTATTTGGGTTCTCCAGCAAACCCAGCAATCATAAGTGATGAAGCTTGAACGTCGACCATTGGAATCTTCATTTGATCAAAGGTTCTCTTGAAGAGAATGTTGCAAGAAGCTCCGCAATCAACTAGAACTCTTCTCACTGTAGCCGGCCCATGACCAGCGGATATGACCAGAGGATCTATGGTAGGAGCCTCGATACCCAAGGAATCTCTGGCACTAAATACAATATCATCTGTGGAAGTCTTTTGTTGCTTTAAAGGCGCATCATTCTCTAAAACAAAAACATTCTCTTCAGCTGGTACATGCCTCAAGGCCCGGGCATACCTTTCCATCTCGCCCCAGCTTTTGCCTGCTGGCTGAGGTCCTCCAGTTATTATATTGATGACAGGCCTTTCTGATTCATGCTCTACGGCCTTCTCACTTGAACCAGGACAGTGAGCGGGAACTTGTTGTCCTTGAGTTGACGAAGTTGGGGCATTTCTGTTCCTTTTCACATACTGCTGGAGTTTGTTTTCCTTCAAGAGTTGTTCAATTACCTTTTTCAACTGGCGGCATTCGTTGGTGTCATGGCCGGGCTGGTTGTGGAACCGGCAGAACATTCCACTTTTTTCCATCTTAATCGCAACTCTCATTTTAGGTGGTGTCGGATAATTGACATCATCTTTGGTTGCAAAGAAGATGTTTTCAGGGGTATCGGTCAAGGGTGTGAAATTGAAAGAACGGCCTTTCTTAGTGTCTCCCTGTTTCATTCCACCATCGTTTCCCCTTTTCTGAGTGTTTGGTTCTTTCTTGTTCGAAGCAGCACCATTGTTCCCGGCTTGCGCTGATACCACCTTAGCCGGTGTTTGGAGGCTCTCCAAGCGCATGAATTCATCCGCTTTCTTGTAGAATTTGTCAAGTGAGTTTGGTTCTTTCATTTTCAACCATTTTCCAAATTCACTCGATTTGTCAATCGCCCTCATCAAGTATGTCAGGACCATGCGTGGCTCAGCATTATCTACCTCGCCTAATGCTATGTTAAAGCGATTCAAAAATGATATGATGGATTCTCCCGGATTTTTCCCTAGACTTGACAGTGACATTATATCTTTTGCTTTAGAAGCATACAATCAAAATTGCTCCTTGAATTTCCTGGTCAAATCAGAGAATTGATCAATGGACCTGACTGGCAGCTTTGTAAACCACAATAGAGCCACACCTTCGAGATATACCGGGAAATATCGACATTTAATTTCATCTGACGCCCTGGCACCAGTCATATGCCATTCGTACTTATACGGAAACTCGTTAGGATCACTCGTCCCCTTGTAAGCCGGAATAGTAGGGGGAACAAATTTCCTTGGGAACTCTGCCTTCAAGATCTTTTCAGTAAATGGAGTTTTGCTTGGAGCAATACCCCACTCTTTCTCATCTTCATCTTTTCGCATATTTTCCTTCATGATTTGACGATCCATACCCGAAAAATACTCTTCATCATTTACAAGCTCTGGAGGGCACACATCAGCCACTCTCTCTGAATTCCGTCTTGACAATCGTTCACGGAGGGTCGGCTGCGGCCCTGATCCTCTAGCTTGAGGAGGAGTCCTTTCTACAGGATCTGCGGCTCTTTGAGAAATGTTCCCTTCAACATCGTGAACTCCCACAGTAGGGTTCCCATCATTATTAACTGGTTGACGATTTGCCCCTAGCAGATCATTCAACTTACTCAAGATCAGGGCATTCTGGGCTTCCAACTGCGCATTCTGAGCATTCAATTGTTGATTCAGCCCCAAAACTACGGCGTCCAATTCTACTCGCGTAACTCCAACAGTTGGAGCTGCTTGACTTGAAGGAGGAGAGGTAGCAGTATTCTCTTGAACATTGTCGGATCTTAAAGAACTTCGTTTTCTCCCAGGAGCCATTATTTCCAATAAACTTCTGGTTTTACAAGAAATCCTTTCAACAATCCTTCGCGGAGCAATAGTGGAAGTTTCCTGAGTTCAATTCTCAGTGAAAGCACCAAAAATGTTAATGCTGAAAATGGAACGCTAACACCCCAGTGTAGATTGAAGTTGAGCGAAAGCACCACCCGTGAACACGAGAACTTAAAACAAGTAGAAAAGTCACAGAAAAAACAGAAAAGACAACAGCTTTTATAGTGGTTCAGCTTAGGATAAGCCTACGTCCACTTTAATTCTCTTTATTACTGAATTGATTACAACTTTACAACAATCTTCAATTACAATTCTGATGAGATAAACAACTAGAACTTTGATGCAGAAGAATTCTTTGAATCCATGTAGATTGCGTTAGATTTCCTCTCGAAGTTAGTTGAGATGCCTTTCGTACTTGAAGTGTCAAGTGAGTCGAGAATTCAGCAGAGTATCGGCGCTTAAAGAGATCGGCCAAAAGTCCCCCTCATGCTTGAGGTAGGTTGGTATTTATAGGGAAATTCCCCCCTTTAGGTCGTAAGTCGTGACCGGTCTAAGGTAAGTCGTTGCCGACTCATATGCCCCCTCCATGGTTTCACAAAAGTTCATTTGTATAAGTCCTAAGACGCCCCCGAGTCAACACAACCTTGTCTCAGTAATACGGCATCGGGCTTACATTTAGTAGCCTTAGGTCGTGGACGACTCAAGCTGGGTCGTGAGTAGTGAACGAGATAACTGGCAAGTCGCAAGTCACGGCTTAATTGGTAAGTCCTGGATCGTGTACGAGTTAAGAGACCACTGTGCCAAGTAGCTGCATTGAACTTGTCCTCCTTTGCTTGGGTCGTGAACGACTTAACATAGGTCATAGGTCGGTTGCGACTTAGGTATAATTCATGATCTTGTCCCTGTCTTGAGCAGTTAGAGCGGCAAACTCTCTGGATAGTTAGGTCGGCTTCCATCTTAGGTCCGTAGCTATCTTAGGTCGGTAGCGGTCTTAGGTCGGTTGTTATCTTAGGTCGGTTGGGTCGGCGTTCTTGTTAAGTATTAGGTCGGTATCCCTTTTAGGCCTTAGGCCGGTGACCTTGTTAAAGTATTAGGTCGGTAACCTTGTTAGGCCTTAGGTCGGCATCTTTCTTGGCCTATTAGGTCGGTATCCTTGTTAGGTCGGCAACCCTGTCAAGGCATTGAGTCGGCATCCCTTTTAAGTCTTAAGTCGGTAATTTTTTAGGTCGCTGAGTTATGGTCGAGGCGGAGTTAACAGATGTAAATATACTTGAATTTTCTTTATTTATTAATTTTTAAAATAAAAAGCAAATAGATCAAACATGCCACTTGTTTAGTTGCATATTACTTAGTTTACACTTGTTAATCTTCATACTACATGGCTTACGAATGTTTAAATGCATATGTTATTATTTTACACTTGTAAATTTTCATACATTTGTGTTTAAACCCTTGTGTTAATTAATTTATAAATGACGTTTTTAAACACTTGCTTATTAATTTATTAATGACTTATATTTTCAATATATATATATATGTATGTATTATCTTAAAGAAAAAAGAATACTATCCCTTTATTTCTTTAAATTTTAAACTTAAGTTATCATACTTATTATATTTATCTAATAAATTTCAAAAAAAAATATGTATGTGTATATATATATATATATATATATTTAAAGCTTTTATCCATTCTTGAAAATGATTTTAAACTAATTATACCTTAATAAATAAACATACATTGTTAACTCCTCTTCGTTAGCGACCTGAAGATGTGGAGCGACCTAACTACAAACATGCTTTTGCGACCTAACTGACCAAATGGTATCAGCGACCTAAGGAGATCTAACGACCTACTGGTATCAGCGACCTAAGGGGATCCAGCGACCTAAAGTCCAGAGCGACCTAACGAGTCAACAAGACGAGCGACCTAACGGTTCGAGCATTCAGCGACTTAACTTATAAAGAAGGAGACGACCTAGCGACCTAATGACTCAACGAGCTAAGTTATAGGTCGCGTCAACTTAGGTCGCACCACCAGACCATTCAACACACTTAGGTTGTCTCTCTTCTTAGGTCGCACACGACCTACTACTTGCTTAGTCAAACTAAATGCATCCTATCAAGCCACAAACCATGCCTCATAGGTCGCTCGCGACCTATGTCCTACCATAGACCGTCCTCGACCTATGATAGGTCGCTCGCAACCTAAGCAAACGAAGAAACTGTTTTAACGTAGCAGATATGAGATGTTCTTCGGGTCGTCACCGACCTATGACTTGTTTTGAATGTTATGGGACATTTGAGTGGTAGCTCGTATTGCCTAGGTCGAGGGCGACCTACGACCTATGTTAGGTCGTTTACGACCTAACGCCTACCCAAAAACACTCCTATAAATACACGACCACCTCCAACATTCAAAGGACTTTTGGCCAATCACTTCAAGCACCAATACTCTGCTGAATTCTCAACTCACCCGACACTTCAAGTTCGAAAGGCATCTCAACTAACTTCAAGGGAAAATCTAACGCAATCTACATGGATTCGAAGAATTCTTCTCTGCCAAAGTTCTAGTTGTTTGTCTTGTCAGAATTGTAATTGAAGATTGTTGTAAAGTTGTAATTAGTTCAGCAATAAAGAGAATTAAAGTGGACGTAGGCTTGCCTTAAGCCGAACCACTATAAAAACTGTTGTCTTTTCTGCTTTGTTTATGATTTTTCTACTTGTTTTAGTTCCCGTGTTCACGGGTGGTGCTTTCGCTCAACTTCAATTTACACCGGGGTGTTAGCGTCTGATTTTCACGTTAACATACATATTAGAATTTTATCCTTAAATAGCTTTTTTGAAAATTTATTATATTAAATATAACTTTCAAATCACAATGTATATATACATACATACATATATAATAGAAAAAAATTCTATTAGTTTACAATGTTTTCAAATCCAATTTATTTATAAAATATTTATTTTTTTCAAATTAAAATTCTATTTACGATCTATATATTTTTTATATATAAACAATAAAAATTCTATTTATGATTAATTATATACATATATATAAACAAACAACATATATTATTTATTTTGGAAAATTCAAATTCAAATTTCAAACTCTGTCATCCATCCCGATTCTATTTATTCCACCTCTCCTCCTTCCTCCGGGCGCCTCGATCAAACTTTCGTTCCCTAGCTTCAGGCTTTTACAATCTTTTTGTATAAATAAATAGGCATATATCTTATTTAATTTGGAAAATAACAAATTAATTCACAATTTTAGTTCAAAATTTCATTTTTAATTACCAATTTAAATTTAGACTCAAAACCAAGATCGTTACATTTAATTTAGTAGAAAAATACATAGAAGTGTTTTAAAAACACATAGAGGTACTTTAAAATCGTTTCAAGTTTTTAAGTTACCATATGTGGTGATTGAATACTGTTCGAAATAAAAAGGCATGTTATAAAGGTTGTTGCATTATTTTGAACATATTTAAACTACAAAAGATCTTAGAAAATTCAAAACACCGTTCACCCATTATAATTACAGCTCTTAACTCTAAAGGTGAACTCCAATTTTGCATATTTTTAGAGTACAAGTAATTAGCTTTATAAATACAACAGAATAACAGTACAAATCTAATGCAACTCCAATGCTTCAAATATAATTTAATTGTTTTTTTTTGTACATTATTCAAGTGCAGATGAATTAAAAAAATAGTGATACTTTTGAACATTTTTTTGAACATGGTCATTGATCGCAAAGCGGATATGATCCCAAGAATTGCTTATGTATCAGATATGGCTTTGAAAAAGATACAACTTTCTTTATTTTCCTGGCCTCATCCATCGGCGAGGCCCAGGTTCATTACCACGAAGAGTACATGGATAGAAATAATCCCACTTCTGAATACATGATAGCTGAAGTAGAATAGTAAGGATTTTGAAAAGGGGTGATTTTTCTTGTAGGGGAATGAAGCCATATAGTTTTCGAGATATACAAGTGATAGTAACTTTTAACTTAGTTATGTCATTTTCCTTAAACATTGACATCATTCATAATCTTCGTTATTTTTGGTTTAGGTCATTGAATTTAAATTGTGTTACTGTTCAAACCTCATTGTATAGTTGTTTCGTCGATCCTATATTTTTTTTGCAATAAATGTTGTTTTTCCTTTTGAGTGCTCTTCTCATGTTTGTTGTGGTACAAATAAACCATTTATTACGATTTTTTTAACATTTTAGTATCTTCAACCGATGGGTTTTTAGTATTTGTTTTTTATATATATTTTGTGACAATACAAAAACCATAAAGAAAAATATTATTTCTGTATCACATGATGCTTACAATTACGGGTTTATGAACACCTAAAGTTTAAAACTTTCAATGTTTGTCTATGTTTAATAAATTTTTACGGTGGTTCACCACATTCTTCATTTTTTCCTGCTTCATTTTGGCCCAAAAAAATAATATATCATTTTTTGTCATTATTTAAATCTAAATAATTTGAAATTTTAAGTGCGCAGATCAATCCTAGCTTACCTGTTTTTGAGTGGCTGATGCTACCGGTTAAATATATGAACTGAAAGAATGAATTCTCAGTTATTTATCCTCCATAATAATCAAAACATAGTAAGTATATCACCACCAATCCATAAATGTTTTATTTTCTGTTCTTTCTTACGAGCGACATTTCCTCTTTATCTCATCATTCAGTTTTAAAGGATGCGTAATATTCCATTTGATACAAAATTTGTTATTGGATCATGTATCAAATTATAAGTACCAAAGTGAGAATAATGAGATATATATGAATGTCTAACAAATTCCCCTTTAGTCTTTACAAAATTTCTTGCAATGAATCGTTTTCTCTCAATGACATACAAGAATAATATGTTGCCTAGAACATCAAATGAGTAATTATCATATTTTTGTGAAAATAGAATTTCCAGTTTATTTTAAAAAAAAATCTGTAACATAATGGTTTTAGTTTCATTATGAATCATTGTGTCATCAGTTTTTCAAATTTATCGTTAATTTTTATACTAGCTTCATTAAACCTGAAAACTATTCTTGACATTACAATCAAGATGGTTCTTGGGCATTCTTGCAAGTGTGACATGTTGAAAAAGAAAAGCAAAGGGGATTCCAATTGCTCATCTACTAATTTTCTAACTATTTATACTCTCTTCACACATGGATCAAAAATGAAATGAAGGTTCCTATTTTTATCCAAAAGTAAAGACACAAATGGCGTTTCCCAAAATTTCAAAAAATATATATTTGAAATTCATGTAAGATATGTTTTCCTTTGGTTGTTTAGTTTATGTCACCACTACTAACCACATGCATTTAATCTAGCAACGTGAGCTCTGGCCTTTTAATATTTTTTATTTGATGTGATGTTATTCCTTATCCACACTGGAAAGCCTGTCAATGCATAACAATCAATTAGATTATATACAATTTATAGTATTGTTAAGTAGTGCTAGATCAAATAATATTTTGTTAGATATGGTTTACAGGCACTAAAAAATTGCAGATAAGTTATTAGAGATTCAGATGCTAAACAATTGTCCAAATAGTAATACGTTATTTGTTGTTTAAATATTGATAATGGTTAAATTGATCTGCAAGAGTTTATGGAACATGTTGTAAAACCTCTTCTTATTAATACATGGTTACTTGATGTCCTTTTTGCGAAGGTTTTTTTCTCAGTATATATTGTAATCCCATACTAATTTATGTTATCTACCCAGATACACTGAATTACATTTAGTCACATCTTTCATCAGTGTCGTCGAATAATACTAAAACATATTGCTACAAGAAATTCAAGTTGCATGCTCTAGAGCACTAGGAATACAATTCTGTTACAGTGGCTAAATCCCATTTCACATCAGCAACTAATTACACCAACACGAGATCAGTTTGCACAACTAGGATCTAGGAGCATATAATTTTTTTTCCACGTTTCTTTTATCCTTCTTACGGCTGAATATATTAGCGTTTTTGTTATTTATTATGGTAAGGCTTTACGTAAAAGCTACTGCTATAATACTTGCTTAAAACTGCACATGGTTTCCAAATAAACGATCATTGTCGTATACTGATTTTTTGCACTTTTTTATAAGGAACTCATTTGACTTTTGTATGTAAGAGGTTGACAATTGTGGATGAGCTGCTAATCTGCTATGTATGGAAAAATAGGATTTTTTCGCTGTAGGTATAGCGTAATTATTTTTAAATAACATTATTGAAGAGATTGCTTCTTTTATTTATTAAACTTGCATTTCATTTTTCTTAATGCACGGTTGAAATTTGTGTTTGGATAATCATGTAGCCCATGAGTGTCATTAAAGTTTGATTATAAACTGTCATTAATTAGCAAGTTGTTTTAGAAGTCTCACACGTTTAAATTCTTCTTTTTCTTATATATTGATCACTTATGTTGTTTTTCTAAACAAAACTTTTGGAACTTTAGTAAAATTTAAAATTATCATCTATTCTCTTACGGGAACCATGTATTGTTTACAAGTAAATGTAATTATAAACAATTACATTATACTTACCTTAACATTTCAACAGTGTAGGCTATTCAAAAAATGCTTTTAATAGTAAATGATATGTAAATTCCAATTAAATAATTTTACAGTCTATTTCATCTTACATGTTACGTGCAGGTCAAATTTACTAAAACTAACATAATGACTCGCCTTTTCGGTTGTCGAAAGTTAACATCGAGTACATCTACGGTGTCTTTTTAAAACTTAAAAATATTCTTTTCCATCAATGGGATTTCACCACCAGTTTTTCAACCTCTACCATCATTCCCTTTTCGACCACCCATCAACGGAATTTAGTACCAGTTTGTCATCGATACCACCAACAAAAAAACTTCAAACAAAAATGCTGTGATTGCCGAAACCTTTGCATTCACAGCAACGTCCATCTACTCATTTTTTATTAAATAAAAATTAAATATTTCCGAACGTTAGATGCGCGTACTTTTTTTGTTAGGTGTTCGGACGGCTAAATGTCCATCATCGAAAATAACCGATCAAATTTGTAATAAAAATAACTGCAAGCGCACGGCGTACAATTCTTTATTAATGCTGGCTTGGACGCGCATCTTTTGGTCCGATCATGAACTTCCCAAAATATCCCCACATAACTTTTTAAATATTTAATTATTATTTTATATGATCTATCCAATAAATTAGGAGATAAAATCTTCCTACAAAAATTTTAGACACATTCAAACCTAGATGTTGATTCCAATTATTCATAGAATAGAATTGTTCAAATGTAATTATAATTAAACTTCAGACAGTGAATCAAATATATATGGCTGCATTAAAATATGTAATGCAAAAATTTCTAAATAAATCAACCAATCCATATATCTCTATTAATCTTTTATTGGCTTTGGGTCACACTTTTTTGATATCAATGTGAACTACCAAATACACCTGTCTATTTATTATCAAATTTTAATCACTTAAAAATTGGATTTAATATTAAACTTTTTTTTTACAAATTCAAATGCCCCTAAAAGTATGATCTAATAATTAAATATGCTTTACAAATTCGAAGTGCTTCTAAAATGAGATCTAAAATTAAACTTCCTTTACAAATTCGAAATACTTCTTCACAAATATTCAAATTTTAATATCACCGGAAAATAAAGAATCATTTTTTACTAATTTAAACATATACAACTAATAAAGAAAACAATTCACTACAAAGCGCATGCCATAACATTTTAGTTTTAGTGGGATGACCTCAATAATGTCTTTGTATTCTATGTTAAAATCCAATGGTTTTTATAGTTAAATGATTTAGGGTGTTTTATTAGTTGAACTAGCCATAAATAAATTGATGGGGTTGTGATCGTTAGTTTCGAAGAGGAGATATATTGCTTAGGATGGAAAGAAAGAAGAAATTTTTGTAACCACGACATTATTGTAAAAACTACTTTAATTTTAGTGGCTATGTTTTTAACTAACCTAACCTCCATGAATGTTTATAACCACGGATATTGAATTCAACGGAGCCAAAGTTAAAATTGATTTTATTCGGTTCTAGAACATTTGAAGGATGCAGAGTATTACCCTTTTCATTTTTCGCTACTTATATAATACTGTTTAAATCCCCTGATAAGCACTAAGGGATATTAAAGGTGTTAATGTTGTAAATGCAAACCCCCTTGGGCGTGCATATATACTCATTAATTATAATTAAAGTCTCAGTTAATTTATTTATCTAGGTTTCATTCTCTTATTAAATCAATTATTACCTTACATACATAGTCAACATTGTTGTATCTTCCATTACATCAATATTTTGCCATTTCAACTTACCTTTCGTTTATGTAACCTTTTATTTCATTGATTGTAATAAATTCACTTATTAAAATTTCCAGTTCCAATAAATTTGAGTAAACTGGTTTTCATTCTTTTACTCAAACCAAAATTCATACCATGATAAAAATTTACATTGGTTACGTTGTATAGAATCAACCTTTTTATTGTTATCAATTAAACCTGCATTAAATGCAATACTTAAGGGAATTAATTGCCATTTATTTCTAGTTAAATTTAATAGACTAAATAAATAGGTAATATATATAATAATTGTCACCATTAGCCTTTAATTTCATTTATAAGTTTATTACTTACGAACAAATGTTACCATTTCTTTCATAACACTAATTTTATTCAATTTCCATTAACAATATAATATTTTATTAATGAATTCAATATTTAAATTCTTTTTCCTATGTTTACTTTATAACTAAGAATAACCTTACACCATTTCAATTAAATGGAATTCTATTCAAATTGTTAATAATTAGCTTTAATTAACATCGCTGCATTTTATTTTAGGATTATTTAAGCTATAAATATTAAATTTTAATTTCTTTCAACATTTAATTACAAAGTTCTTACTAAATTTACTATTTTTAATTGTCGAAAATTACGGATCGTTACACTTTTCCCATTCAAAACTTTTTGTCCCCCAAAAAAAAGGAAAAGAAGGATTAAGTAATCAATATATCTTATTCAAAATATTAAATTTGTAAACAATTTATTTACATAATAAATAATTTAAATAAAATGTATTAATTTATAAACAATTAAATCCTTTTATATTCAAATCAACAAACGTTTGGAAAACATTTCATAAAAAACTACTAATTCTAAAATTCACGAAAAATTTCGGCAGTCTCTTTTGTACGAAGAGGCTCGGGAGAACTCATAATATCAAAATAACAAAATATATCATATATTTTCAAAATAAATATCCCAACAGCGGGGGAAACAATATAATATCGCTAGAAAACTATATTCTGAGAACCTACCTATTTGTCGGGCAAATAACGTTTATTCTATGAAACCAAAAGAAGTAGCTATTGCTTCCATAATCTACATTCCACTTATATAATTCAAAGTGGTTAATAATTATATAGGAATAAAATTATTATATTATTTTAAATTAATAATAAACCATCAACATAACATAATAACAGTCACTTTCAACCAAAAGCATTCCATTATCACATGAAATCAAAATAAATAAATAGAACATAACAATAATTTTTGCAACTAGTTGTAACAATCCCGTTTTTAAGCGAAATTTAAATTGGTAATTAATATAGATTTTGGGATTAATTTGTGGATTAATTTGAAAATTTTCCAAAATAAATAATATATGTGTTTGTTTATATATATATATATATATATATATATATATATATATATATATATATATCTAGGGTGTAAATAGAATTTTTAATTTGAAATTTAAAAATAAATGTCTTATAAATAAATTGGATTTAAAAACTTTATATTTTAAAATTAATAGAATTTTTTTCTAATTATAATATACAATATATTATATATGTATAAATATTGTGATTTGGAAATTATATTATGATTAATTTAATAATTTTCAAAAGCTACTTAAAAGTTAAATTCTATATTTAAAAACTCTATAGATAAATATTTGTTAATATTAGATACAATGGCTTTAGTTAAAATTAAAAATGCTAAAAAGGTTTATATACCTTCTTTTAAAATTATATATGAATAAATAAAGTTAGTATATACATTTATAATTTCAAAAAAACATAATAGATAATTTACATAAATATTTGAAAACGTAAGAATTGATAAGATAATGGCTAAACATTAAAAATATATGTTTTGACATTTGCAAAATAAGAAATTCAACCTAATAACATGTGTGCGCTTAATATATCTTAAGATTAGCAGGTGGCAATTAAATTTTCTTTTAATCTAAATTATAAATAACATGTATTAGGGAGAAACCATGCTTTTTTCTGTTCAAACAAATTTTTTAACGACCCGGCTTCCTATATCCAGAAAGTCACATCGCTAATTAAGAAAGAAAGGGATAAAAGAAGAAAAGATAAGAAAGAAGAAACCGAACAACATCAGAGAACTCACAGCGGAACGAGTGAAATATAATATATCATATAAAATATTACATAGTATCATATTACATCAGTGTACACAACTTATACAATAGATATTAGATAGTTGTAAGCATCTGTCTAACCATACAACTCAAGTTATCACAAGATACAGATACAACAAGCACAGCGGAACCATAATATATCTACACGTTGAAGCCTCCTGCTCCATATCTCCTTCAGAATTCGTCAAGCAAACCTGAATCACTTGACTACTCATACATAATATGAGTATCCAAGAGCCTGATAAAACAGAAAATAAACACTCGGGTCGGACAGGGGTCTGGTGTGAGTAAACGGGTCAAAATTTGCTTAACTTTAGAAAATCCTTTGGAAAGAAAAGGTATCACGTAAGACTTCCACACATAAATATGGAAAAGTTTTTACCTTACGCTAACCAAAACATTTGATAGGAAATCCAGTGATATTATAATAGTGTCTAGGGTTTTCAAGTAAATAAGAACAAGCCGAAATTGTTACATTATTAAATTCCGGCTACTAGCCACAAAAGTGGGTAATACAAACAAAACCATAGGGTCTCGTAGGAATAACGAGTTTCCATCAATGGCAGGGCTACTGGGGTACCGTCCGTCACAGTACGTGGCCTAGATCAACGTACCAAGGAGCCACCCTAACTCCCCTGCAACACAAGGCCGAGACCGTTCCTTACAGAACAGTCTCGAACAAGTTAACCCCGCAGTTGGCGCGCGATTCCAACTGCCCACACAACCGAAATAAAAAGTGTAACAACCCACATATTTTACGATCGAGTATTTAAATATTTTATTTAAATATTTCATCGTTAGTCGGATTAAAGTCCGAAAAGCTACTTTTTGGAAATAGTCAAATTAGGACTCGAGACCACCACCCCCATTGAGTTCAAAATGACGTTTGCGATCTTTTTAAGTATAAACTTTGATATGTTTGGAGTTAGTGGAATTTTGCTACTTTTTCACTTAGGGCTTTGGTTTGGGCTGAGCCCATTAACCCCACTTATTAACTCAGTCCCAACCCTCTCCTCTTCATTTACTTCCTTTCTATTTTAATAATACTCAAGCTTTTACATCAATGGAGAGTGGATTGGGAAATTAAAACTCAAGCCCTAGTTTTCTTTTGCAAATCAAGCTCTAGCTCCAAACTAATAGAAGAAACTTTGGTAAGCCTCTCTTCTTCTTCTTCTCTAACTCATTCTTTTATCAATTTCAGAAATTCCTAAACCTAACTTTGGGAATGTTCTTCATTTTGAGCATAGATTCAAGCTCATTTGGGTTGTGTGGTGTTAACTCTGCTTTTTCAGCAAGGCCGTGACATCAAAAATCGACCGAGAAGCCAATGATAGTTCATCTCGAAGGATGGTCGATTTAACCTCCCAATAAAGCAAGTTCCGTTGAATGAATTTTCAGATAACATCCCCTACGGAGGGGGGGTCCAGGGGGGGTGCCAACCCCCCAAGGTGGGGGTGCGGGGGCAATGCCACCGCCTACGGTGTTCGACCTGACAAGGTTGCCGACTTAACAAGGTTGCCGACTTAACAAGGTTGCCGACTTAACAAGGTTGCCGACTTAATATGGTTAACGACTCAATAAGCTTAACGACTCAAGGATTGGACGACCTAAGAAGTTCCACGACTTAACGAGTTAAGGTTCAAGGCGACTTAGAGGAATGGTACGACTCAAGAGGGTTAACGGTTCATGAGACAGGCCGACTCAGTGGATCAACGACTCAAGAACTGTGCGACTCAAGGTCTTCACGACCTAACCATTCAAGGGCTGAACGACCTACGAGTTAAGGATCTACGAGTTAAAGAATCTACGAGTTAAAAGATCTACGAGTTAAGGCCACTACGAGTGAAAGACTCTACGAGTTAAAAGGTCTACGAGATAAGGATCTATGGCTTAAGGCCTCCACGAGTTAAAGAGTCTACGAGATAACAATCTTACGAGTTAGAAGATGGCGCGACAGGAAGTCTACGGCTCAAAAGATAAGTTGTTCACGACCTAAGACTTGGAGACAAGTTCAACACCACGCCGTAGTAAGAAGAATCGCTGACGACTTACGACCTATGATGAGCCGTGTACGACTCATGCTAGCATAAAGGAAACTGCATTTGGTTAACTCGTGAACGACTTAGAACTTGTATCATTCATTCAGATGAGTTCATAACTCTGGGCCAAGCCATGAACCCAGTAAATCAGCCGCGACCTACCATGAGTCGTATACGAGTTACGACTCATCATGAGGCGTACACGAGTTACGACTCATCGTGAGTCGTATACGAGTTACGACCTAACTCCGAAGATGCCTATAAATACGCCCATAACTCCAACAGAAAGGGGACTTTTGGCTCATTCTCTTCAAGCGCCGATACTCTGCTGCATTCCAAACCAATCCAACACTCGAAGCTCTCAAGACACGAAGAACGCTACAAACAACTTCAAGAAGAGATCACATACATCCAACATGGATTTGAAGACTCTCATCTCCATTGAAGTTTGAGCTATTCGTTCAAAGTGTCTTGTAATTCAAAGTGTATTGTACTTGGGAAGAATTGTATCAGCTATTAACGAAATCGTCAATAAAGATATTCAAAGTGGACGTAGGCTCTCTCTTAAGCCGAACCACTATAAAATTGCTGTTTTTTACTGCTTTTCCGCTATTATCTACTTATAATCTGTTCCCGAGTTATCGGGTGGTGCTTTCACAATTACACTTCATACACCGGGGTGTTAGCGTTCAAATTTTAGCGTTAACATGTGGAAGAGTGGTTGATTCCCCCTTTTGCTTTCAAGCTTTTTCTTCATTGTTTTTCTGAAAAGGTGAGATTTTTATCTCACATCTATGACTATAATTATCTTTGGTTGTTGGGTATGAATTCTGTTAACGCTCAAATTTAAACGCTAACACCCTGGTGTATAAGATGTGATTGTGAAAGCACCACCCGTTCGTACGGGAAACAGAAATAAGCAGAAAGTATGCAGAAAAACAGTAAGAAACACAGTATTTATAGTGGTTCGGCTTATAATCCAGCCTACGTCCACTTTAATCTTTTTATCACTAGTTTGATTACAATCCTTTACAAGATCTTTCAATTACAACACACTTCAAGTGATAGGATATGTAAAACAAGTAGCTCAAGCTTTGATGTTGACAATCATCTTCAAATCCATGGCGAATGTGGATGATTCCTTCATGGAGTTCCTTTAGAAGTTTGTTGGATCTAAAAAGCTTTGAAGTAGTCTGGAATTCGGCAGAGTAATGGCGCTTGAAGAGAATGAGCCAAAAGTCCTTTGCATGTTGGAGATGGTTGCATATTTATAGAGAGTTCTGGGCGAAAAAAAAGTGCAAAGTCCTAACTCGTGGCCGACTTAAGATAAGTCGTGTTCGACTTAAGGTAAGTCATCCCCGAGTCACTGAGCTGAGTCTATGGCAGTTCGCCTTTTTTGAACCCATCCCTAAGTTCTAAGTCGTGTATGAGTTATCTGGCTGCAATTGCTAATTTCCTTTCTTTAGTCGTATACGACTCTTTCTATGCCGTAAGTCGTAGTCGACTTAACTAATTGCAAATGGTTTAAAGCAAGTCTTAACTCGTAGACGAGTTAAGAGATGTGTCTTTAGGTCGTATCCTCTTTAAGTCGTAAGGGTCTTAAGTCATACAAACTGCAGTTATCATTAAGTCGTAGGCCATCCATTTCGTTAAGTCGTGAGCCGCTTATCTCGTAAGCCTATTATCTCGGGTTCCTGTTTATCTCGTAGAGGCTTAACTCGTGGATGATCTTAACTCGTACACTTGCTAATTTGCAGATCTGCTAATCTCGTAAAGGCTTACCTCGCAAGTAGCTTAACTCGGGTACTCCTTAACTCGTAGGCCGCTTATCTCGTAAGCTTGCCAACTCGTAGAGGTCTTTAAGTCGTAGGAAGTTACTGACTCATGTATCCTTTAACTCGTACATGCCTTGAGTCGTACATGCCTTAACTCGTGGACCTGTTAACTCGTGAACGAGTTAGGGTTAACATTTGCCCCTCGAAGCACACGCTTAAATCGTAAGTCGTGTGCTTCGACTTATCATAACTCGGTCATGTCGTTTCAAATCCCAACCTTTCTAGATATAAAAAGCCTGAGTCGTCCTTCTTCTCATCACTTAACCTTTTAAACCGCTTTCTGCCATTAACGCATCTTCAAGCTCTCCGAGGCGATTTCGTCCCGATTCATCTCCGATTCTTTCTAGCATCAAACAATCGTAAGCGATCTTGCTTCAAACTTCGACCGTTAACCATTGTTACTTTATGTATTCAGTTCTTCGTTTCTGGCCTGCCCCTTCAAACCCTACGAGTTCTGCCAAATCGATCACTGATGAATTCAAACTTGTTTGGCTTGACTTATGGCGATTTGTGATTTGAGGCGACCTGTAATGTGATAGGTTTAGGTCGTTGTTTATTGTGAGGTTATTAGGTTTTCGGGTTGGGAATTGGAGAGGAAGGCAGGTTGGTTGAGAAATTTGACTGAATAGAGTGAAGAATTGTCTCATATACAACCCAGAGATTCTCCATGCGACCTAGCGAATTCCATGAATCGTAGCCGAGATAAGACTTAAAGGATTTCCAGTTGATTTGCATCATAGCCTTTTTCTTGTTCCTCGAGTTACGACTTAGGACTTAGGGGATTACCAGCTTGATGTGTTGACGACTTAGGATAGGAACGACTCATCCCTTGAGTCGGTTACGACTTAGTACTTGAGTCGGTTTTGACTTAGTACTTGAGTCCGATACGACTTAGCACTTGTGTTTTTTTAGGATCTGCTTAAACCTTGAATTGTTGCAGTGATGTTGAACTGTTGAACTTTGATGCCTTCTTTTACAAATTACTTTGACTCGCAAGCTAACAACCTGTCCAATACAACATTCACAGAAAAACCGGGGCGAATATACTGCCATTGATCGCCCTCTTCGAATGACAGATTAGCTAATAACAGTCATTAAACTTAAACAGATTGTGTGAATGAAGTGCTCAACTTATTAACTTCAAGTAAAATACTAAAGCAATACTGAAACAGTCAATTAAAATTGACCAGCTCGCATTAATATTATACTTGAACTAAAGACTAACAAGTTCTGAAATTTTTGTAATCGATCAATCGTCGACTAGTCTTATTTCAGTTATATTTACTTGTTATTTTTTATTAGTTTTTTGCACAACACTTCACACTTTTTTAGGAAACGTGCACCTTCATATTTGAATATCCTGTTGTTTGTGTAGAATGACTTCTCAGGAAGGTGATGCAACAGTTCGGACTGGAGAGGTAACTGTTCTTCCGGCTCCACTGGTTAATCCTCCCGAAAGAGCTCCTACTTCACTATCATACAAAGTTTTTCGCCAGTTGTGTGCTCAGTTTGGTATCGTTGAATCAGATGCCATTCTTCCCGAAAGAAATAACAATGCCGATATAGCTCCTTCTGGCTTTGTGACAATTAACCGGCAAATGTGCCTAAGTGGAGGCATTCCTCCTTTCAACGACTTTTTCCAACAACTTCTCCATCAACTGGCCATTGCTCCATCCCAGCTACACCCCAATGGCTATGCCATTCTAATGGGGTTGTGTGTGCTTTTTAGGAGAACACTTGATCGACTTCCAAGCTTTGGTGAAGTTTGTTATCTATGCTCTTTTACTCGGACTAAGGATCATCCTTCCATTACTGTTGTGAGGAGCGCCCGAAACCGCAAACTGATTGTTGGCCTCCCTGATACTGCTCACGGGTTTTTAACCCAATTCTTCTATGTTCGTTGCCCTCCGGGGTTTTATGGTGTGTGGAGAGTTGGAAGTAAGGGCGTTCAGCTTTATTCCTGACACATGTTTTCCTTATAAAATCTTTTCATAGCCTGAGTAGTTAGATGTTAATTTCCCTTTTTACTTTTCAGCGCTTCCACCTCCTTCTAGAGACCCAGGCTATAAGCAAATTTTTGAAAGATTGAATGCTGTGCCAGTAGAAGAGAGGAGTATAAAGTTTTTGCTGAGAGATGACTTTTTACATCAATACGGGCTTCTTCACTCTTCTCGCTATACTCAGCCTCGTGAAGCCCCGACTGAAGTTCCCGATTCCCCGACTGAAGCATCGGATGCCCCCGTTACTATCGAACAACCCTCATCAAAAGAGTCTAACATCGAAGCTTCATTGGTGAAATGTTCCACCCCTACCGACATTATGGGGTCATCTAGTAAGACGGCACTTGCCCCGATTGAGGAAGAAGAAGAACCTTCACAGCCTCTCGGGGGATTAGCTGATGTAGGAACTGAGAAAACAAGTCTCACCGAGCATGATGGTGACGATGTTTATGATGGGTTGAGCGACATAATAGTGACCTCACAGGAGCTTTTTAGAGATGACGTGTCTAAAACTATCTCTCCTATAATTGAGGCGACGTCCCTTCTTCGACTAACACCAACACAAACACCAACTCCTCATACCCAAGCTATCATCACCTCTACACCAATGAGTGGTTTGTAGCTTAATGCGCGTAGCTTGCACATCACACAACACTTAGGATTTTTTGGCATTTGTTCACATTTAACTTCTTTTCTCCGGAAGTTTCTAAGACTTGCTATTTTTGCCTTTTCAGATTCCTCTATGGGGCGCAGCGGCAGCGGTTCTTATTACAAAGACTTTCGACGCTATGGAGGGCGTGGCAGCTATGATTACAAGCAATACTATACCGATCCCAGAGAGACCAATGAGCAGAGAGCTGCGCGAAAAGCTGAAGAGAGGAGAAGGTATGAAGAACGTCATGAGGGAGCGGGCACGCGACATGAATCCTTCCCAAGGGATGATGATTCCCATAAACGTAAAACGCACGATGATAGGGGGAAGAGCCATATTGAGGATTCGAGAAAGCGGACCAAACTCGGCGAGGAGCACGTGCCCGTGACATCTGAGAGACCTGGCGCCTCAGTTTCTATTGACATCCCTTCCAAATCTCCTGCTCTTGAAGGAAGTGCCATCCAAACACTTCTCAACAGGCCTTCATACCATGTTGAAAGGGGCCCCCCGACTTTGCAGAGCCGATTCCCGAACTGGTGTTTGAGGGGGGTACGCTTCGACCTTGATTTGGTCCCCATTGACAAAGAAGCTATGTACAGAAATCTCGATGCTGTCAAGCTTGATATCGATAGAATGTCTGGATGGCAAAAGCTGGTTGATGAACTTCAAAGAGTTAATCGGGCTAACATCGAAGCAATGCTGACCATGGAAAATGACAAATCAGAATGGCAGAAGATTCTTGATCAACACAACGCTGAGATGAAGGAGATAGCCGAATACAATGAAAAACTCGAAGCTGAAGTAAAGCAGCTCAAAGATGATCTTGCCTCTTCTACTAATACTTACACCCAAAGAGAAGAGGTATTGCAAAAACAAGTGCGAGATGCGCACGCCAGCCAGAGGGACGCTGAAGCTAAAGCTGAGAGGTTAGAAGAAGCTGTAGAGAACCACCGCACTGATGTCACCCAGTTGCAGAATAAACTGAGCGCCCGGGACATGGAGATTGAAGCGCTAAAAGCCCAACTTGCTCAGACCGAAAAAGATCGAGATGAGGCCATGGCTGGCAAAATTGCAGCCGAAGAAACTGCTCAGACCATGGAAACCGATATCAATTCGACTTTATTCGATTTTTATTTACACTGTGTCTTGGGACGCGGCAGCCTCTCTTTTCTTGGTCCTAAGTATGAAATCACCCTGGCCGAGGTGTGGGAAGCTGCTCTTAACATGTTTAAAGACGCCGGGTATGGCGATGAAGATTTTGAGGCGCGTTACCTGGATGAGGAAGCTCGCGCTGCTCTTGCGAAGGGGCGAGAACAACTTGCCAGGATGAGAACTGGAATGGCGGAAGAGGAACGTTCTGGAAAGGAATTAACGCTTACTTCCTCTGTCCAACCTCCAGTTTCTCCTGTGGTTGACATCACGGGTTCTAGCTCCTATACTCCGTCTGCAACTAAGACAGTAACTGAAACTACAAGTGCACAAGGCGGGGATGAAGGTGGTGAAAGCAACGAAGCACAGCGATATGAAATCAGCCTCAGAGATCCAACTGCTCCAGGTAAACTTGACACCGGACCAGCCCAAGTGGTGAACTGCTCGTTCGCTCCTTGTGAACTTGACGATCTTCTTGATTATTTTTCAAATGTCAATGAATTCCCGACTTTTGATTATTCCTCAAATGTCAATGAATTCCCGACTTTTGACGAGCCGTCATCCCCTCTCTTTTCGAAAGATACTGATATTTTAAGTTTTTTCTCCTTTGTAGAGAAAGCACCGAGCCAAACTCAAGCTTCTTCTCCCCCGGTGATCCTTCCTCCATCTCTTCAAGTGGCGCCTCCTTCTGCCTCGCAACCTGGGTCACAAGAAGAACAAATAGAGGCTCTTCACGGCTTGGATGATCCCATTGCTTCACAAGAGCAGAAAGATGAAAGGCCTGAGGGAGGTGACACATCTTCATAGCGAACTCCCTCTGACGAGATTGTTCTATCTAAACTTGTCACTCCCGGGAGTGAGTCTTCCTCAAAAAAAAGAAGAAAAAAGAAGCGTGGGACACCAAAGAGGAGGGGGAAGATAGTCACCACCACTGAAGAGGAGCTGAAAGCTGGACCGGTTGCGCCTTCCTCTCCCACTTCCCTTATGCCCACCGACCGCCCTGATAAGCTGATCATTCGGCCGGGTAAAGGGTCTAAAGGCAGCAAAAAGAAGTGAAGATCTTCAGTTTCTAGTTTTTTGTGTTTTGCATGTACTGGCCGAGAATTGTGCGGGTACCGGCCCCCGCTTTTCTTTATTTTGAAACCTGTACCTGCATTGTAATTGAATAAAATGATTCCTCGTTTGTACAAACTTTTGTTTGAATTAAAGAATACATTTGTTATTCGTTTTGGCATGAGTTTATTTGATATTGCAGCGAGCTTATGGTATGTTACTTGAGCGTTACCTTTTGCTGGTTTAGTTATACCATATCGTGTGTAATTATACTATATTGCCCCCATTCCATAAGTATGCTGCAATATTCTATACCTCGAGGGGACTTGCACTCTTATTTGCTAAAGAATAATTATTTTATTTTTATTTTAAAAAGAATTCTTGTAGAGTGCAACCCCCTTCATATGAGTTTCTACGTGCTTTGTCCTTTGAAGAAATCACTTCTTTCTTTTTTGCTTAAGTACATTTTCTTTTTTACCGAGTGATTTCTTTTATGTAGCAAAGCGGACCTCTGAAGGGTACTTTAACTCCTTTTCTCTTCTCTTCTTCCCTTTTTTTTTTTTTTTTAAAAGAAGATCATTTTCCAGAATAGGTAAATTACTCTTCCTTTGTGAGTTAAAGCATGCCCCTGATGAGGATTTTTCTTTTTTATATATGGAAAGTTGTACCTCTACGGAGGGATTTTTTCACGTTTCAACACTTGGAAGTTTTATTTCAATCTCGGCGAAACGTGTACCTCCAAAGAGTTTTGCCTTAGAAAGCTTTTCCACGTTTCAACACTTGGAAGTTTTATTTCAATCTCGGCGAAACGTGGGCTTCCGAAGAGGTCTTTCTTCTTGATTGTGCCTCCGAAGAGGTCCTTATTTTGCTTGTCTTTCAACTCCGGTGAAGTGAAATTCCGAAGAGCGGCTGTTACACTTCAACTCCTGGTGAAATATGCCTCCGAAGAGGTCTTTATTTTATTTGCATTTCAACTTTGGTGAAGTGAAACTCTGAAGAGTAACTACCCCAACTCTTGGTGAAATGTGCCCCCGAAGAGGTCTTTATTTTATTTGCATTTCAACTTTGGTGAAGTGAAACTCTGAAGAGTAACTACCCCAACTCTTGGTGAAATGTGCCCCCGAAGAGGTCTTTATTTTGTTTGCATTTCAACTTTGGTGAAGTGAAACTCCGAAGAGCAACTACTTCGACTCCTGGTGAAATGTGCCTCCGAAGAGGTCTTTATTTTGTTTGCATTTCAACTTTGGTGAAGTGAAACTCCGAAGAGCAACTACTTCGACTCCTGGTGAAATGTGCCTCCGAAGAGGTCTTTATTTTGTTTGCATTTCAACTTTGGTGAAGTGAAACTCCGAAGAGCAACTACTTCGACTCCTGGTGAAATGTGCCTCAGAGAGGGTTTTCATCGCCTGGAAGTTGCTCTCTCATGGTTGGAGGGTCATGACTCCTCCAATATTTTTTGTTGAGTAGAGAACTTTCTTTTTTGTGGCATATGACCCATTAGAGGCCTTTTATCCTCCGAAGAGTTGTGCCTCTGAAGAGGACTTGTGTTGCTGATGATGGATTTTGGTTGTTTCCTCGTCTTCTTGCTTATGCCTTTCAATTCCTCTATTTTTCCTTTCCAAGTCGTCATTTCCCCTTTTTTGCAAGTAGCTGGTTTAATCCAAGGAAGTATACTTCATTGACAGGCAAGTTCGTGAGAACGGGCGCTAGCTTCCTAATTGGATGTTTGTTTGTTCAAACAATCTCAATTTATTAGCAAGGGCTCGTTTTTACGAAATCATTAGCCGTTCAATTGAAATATTTCCTATCTAGGATTTGAATTCGGGTTTTTTATGACTTGAAATTTGTTTGTTGAATGATGGAGTGAATTGCTCGGTCTTATTATGTGCAAGTTTTACTTCCATTGTCTGCAAAAATTTAAATCGACATTTTAGCAATACATTCTATGTACTTTTTATATCGAAAATAAAGCAAACATGTAATAAAAGTAAGGAACACAAGATTTATAGTGGTTCGGCCAAAAATCTGGGCCTACATCCACTTTATATTCATTCATCATTCACTTTCATCAGTTTTACAATTGCTTTCAATTACAAGAATCATACATTCACAATTCTTTTTACAATATTTCAACAAGAATTTCAAGTAAAATATGGACGCAAATGATTGCTGTTCCATGCCCTTGGAATTTGATCTCCTTCAACAGTAGTGAGTTTGAATGTGCCGTCAAGAAGCTTCTGACCTATCACATACGGTCCTTCCCAATTGGGCCCAAACACACCTGTCGCGGTCATAATTCTTTTCAGGACTAGATCTCCGATTTCAAAGCTGCGTTGGCGAACTTTAGAATTGAAATGTCTGGCTATTCTTTGTTGATGAGCTGCAACTCTGAGTTCTGCTTCTTCTCTTTTCTCATCAAGAAGATCTAGTGCTTCAGATTGCAACTTTTCATTTTCCATTTGACTGAAGTGGATTCTTCTATGTGAAGGGATCTCTGTTTCTACCGGAATCATTGCTTCCGACCCGTATGCTAATGAAAACGGAGTATGCCCAGTTGCAGTTTTGTGGGTAGTTCTATATGCCCATAGTGCTAGTGGTAGCTTATCGACCCAACCACCCTTAGCTCTTTCAAGTTGCTTTTTGATGGTTGACTTGATAATTTTATTTACTGCTTCCACTTGCCCGTTTGCCTGCGGATGAGCTACTGCTGAGAAGCTTTTCAGGATTTTAAATCGTTTACAAAAATCTTGGAATTCTTCACTTTCAAATTGAGTACCATTATCTGTAATTATCTTTTGAGGCACACCGTATCTGCAAATGATATTCTTAGTCACAAAATTTATCATCTTTTTGGAGGTGATGGTTGCCAATGGTTCAGCTTCAGCCCATTTAGTGAAATAATCTACAGCAACAATGGCATATTTGATTCCAGATTTGGCGGTTGGTAAAGGTCCGATCAAATCTATTCCCCAAATTGCAAACGGCCACGGACTGGTCATTTGTGTGAGTTCAGTAGAAGGTGCTCTAGGAATTTTGGCAAATCTTTGACATCTGTCACATTTTCGAGAGTAATCTGCAGCATCTCGATTAATTTCTGGCCAAAAATATCCATATCGGAGAATTTTCTTTGCTAAAGTTTGACCACCTGAATGATCCCCACATTCTCCTCCATGTACCTCTGATAGGATTATTTTGGCTTCTTCTTTGGATACACATCGAAGTAGTGGCATTGAGAATCCTCGTCTGTATAATTGACCATCCTGGATTATATATTGAGAAGCTTTTCTCAGTAGCTTTTGTCGTTCTTTAGAGTTTTCTGGTAAAGAGCCATTGAGTAGATACTTTGTTATTGGAGTCATCCATGATTCTTGCTCTTGCGACATACTCATAACCCAATCGATATCCATTTCATCAATGCTTGGATTTGACAAAACTTCCACTGGAACTAACCCTAAGGATTGGGCTTCGCCAGAACTTGAGTATTTTGCGAGAGAATCTGCTTTCATGTTTTCTTCTCGAGGAATATGACTTATCGTGTAATGGTCGAATTCACATAAAAGTTCCCAAGCCTTTGACACATAAGTGGGCAGATTTCCTCCTTTCGTTTGAAACTCCTTCTTGACTTGGCATACTATAAGCTGAGAATCACTGAAGATCTGTAACGCTCGAATGTTTAGTTCTTTAGCAATTTTCAAACCAGCAATCAGAGCTTCATATTCTGCTTCATTGTTTGTTGAAGGAAATTCTAATCTTAGCGCATAGCATAATGACCGGCCTTCAGGAGTTTCAAGAACAATTCCAGCACCTGAACAGTAATCATTTCTTGCGCCATCTACAAATAACTTCCATTGGATTGGGGAGTTCTCGATTGTTTCTTCCTCGCTGTTACCCTTGTCTGTAAATTCTGCAATAAAATCTGCCAAAGCTTGTCCGTTGATCGCTTTTCTAGGATGATAAGTGATGTCATATTGGCTCAATTCAATATTCCACTTTAAAAGGCGGCCCGAAGTCTCGGGGCGAAACAAGACTTGCTTTAAAGGTTGATCAGTGAGGACTTTGATAGGATGAGCCTGGAAATATTGACTCAACTTTCTTGAGGCAATCAATAGACAATAGGCGAGTTTTTCCAACTTGGAGTAATTCATTTCTGCCCCAGTGAGTCTTTTGCTGATATAGTAAACTGGATGTTGAATCCTTTTGTCTTCCCGTACCAGCGCTGCACTTAAAGCATGAGATGAAACTGCCAAGTATATAAGAAGATCCTCGCCATCGCCGGGCCTAGAAAGTATTGGAGGCTTTTCCACATGTTGAATCAATTCTTCAAAAGCTTTCTGGCATTCGGGAGTCCAGTCAAAGTTTTTCTTTCCTTTCTTTAGAGCGTCGAAGAATGGAATGCATTTATCAGTAGCTTTGGATATGAACCGACTTAAGGCGGCAATTTTTCCATTGAGACTTTGCAATTCCCTCTTTGTTTTAGGAGCTTTGACTTCTTTTAAAGCAGTGATTTGAGCTGGACTAGCTTCAATGCCCCTAGCGCTCACGATGAAACCCAAGAACTTTCCAGATTCTACCCCGAAAGAACATTTTAAAGGGTTAAGCTTCATTCCGTATCTTCGGAGGATTGCGAACATTTCTGCTAAGTGTTCGATGTGATCCACTGCTTTCTTAGATTTTACTAGCATGTCATCAACGTAAACTTCCATAGTCTTTCCCAACTGCGGTTTGAACATAGCATTGACCAGTCTTTGGTATGTTGCCCCCGCATTCTTCAACCCAAAGGGCATAACTCTGTAACAGTAAAGACCGACATCGGTGATAAAGCTTGTGTCCTCCTGATCTGGCTCATGCATCATGATCTGATTATATCCGGAGTAGGCATCCATAAAAGACAACAATTCATGACCCGCTGTTCCATCTACCAATTGATCGATCCTGGGTAATGGGAAGCAGTCTTTGGGACAGGCCTTGTTTAGATCTGAAAAGTCGATGCACACTCTCCATTTACCATTGGCTTTCTTAACCAGCACTGGATTTGAAACCCAATTTGGATAGGTAGATTCTCTGATGAAATTATTCTCCATGAGCCGGTCAACTTCCTCTTTCAATGCTGTCGACCTTTCTGGACCTTGGATTCTTCTTTTCTGCTTTACCGGCGTGAACTTTGGGTCGATATTCAGAGCATGTACCGCAACTTCTGGGGATATTCCGCACATATCGGCATGGGTCCAAGCGAAAACATCCAGGTTTGCTTTCAAAAAAGATATCAAGGCATTCTGAACTGACACATTAAGTTGTGAACCCACATTCAGCACCTTGTTTGGGTCCTTCAGATCAACGGGCACCGGTATCGTTGTTTCTGCTGGTACCACCCTACTCTCCCCCGCACTGGCCTTTCTAGGATCCATCACTTTTCGCGCCCCGCTATGCTCGCCAGTGCAGGGTCCGCCCTGTAGTTGCTATAGGGTTGGCGTTTTGATGCGGATTGGGGTTGCCGCATCTTTTCCCATTTCTCTCTTCCTTGTTTCTCGCAGCTCTGTCATATAACATTCTCGCCCAGCGTTCTGGTCTCCTTTAATAACTCCTACCCCATTGTCTGTAGGGAATTTAATAGTAAGACACCATGGGGCAAGGACAGCTTTGAATGCAGCAAGAATAGGTCGACCAAAGAAAGCATTATAAGCAGAAAATTCATCTACTATCACAAAAGTCTGCTTGCGAACTACTTTTCTTTCTCCTTCTCCGAGTTCCACAAGCAAGTCAATGGTTCCTACTGGTTGCTTTGGCTCCCCTGCGAAGCCAGCAATTTTTTGCAATGATGCCTGCACTTCAACCATAGGAATCTTCATCTGGTCGAAGGTTTTCTTAAAGAGGATATTACAGGATGCGCCGCTGTCGATAAGAATCCTTCTGACGATGGCTGGCCCAATGCCAGCCGAGATGACCAAAGGATCCAAGGTTGGGGCTTCAATACCGATGGAATCCCTGGTTTTGAATACAATGTCATCATTGAATGTCTTTCGTTGCTTCAAAGGCGTAGTGTCTTCTAGAACAAAAACATTTTCTTCCTCCGGTGCATATTTCAGGGCCCGGGAATACCTTTCCATCTCACCCCAGCTTCTGCCCGCTGGGTGAGGTCCGCCTGTAATGATATTGATAACAGGCCTTCCAGACTCAAAACCTGCATCTTTGCCATTAGTCCCAGATTGATGAGCAGGAGTTTGCTGTCCTTGGTTCGACGAAGCAGGATTATTATTATCATTCTTCTTCACAAATTGTTGTAGTTTATTTTCCCTTAACAATTCTTCAATTAGATTCTTCAATTGACGGCAGTCATCAGTGTCATGACCGGGCTGATTATGGAAGCGACAGAACCTCCCACTTTGCACAGCTTTTTTCCCGGTTCTCAAGACTGGGGGTTTAGGATAATTGACAGAATCTTTGGTAGCCAGGTAGATTCGTTCTGGAGTATCTGACAAAGGTGTGTATTCTGATGGCTTGAAGGATCTATGCTTCTTCTGATTATTCTGTTGTTTTCCATTGTTGTTCTCCCTCTTCTGTCCCACAGACTCATTTTTGCGTGGAGCATTGGTGTTAGCTTCAACCTTTTCCAATGCTGCTTTTGTCGATACAGGGCGGCTCTCCAGACGCATGAACTCGTCTGCTTTCTTGTAGAACTTTTCGAGAGAGCTTGGTTCCTTCATATTCAACCATCTTCCAAACTCACTAGATTTATCTATGGCCCTCATCAAATAGGTCAAGACCATGCGGGGTTCTGCATTATCCACCTCAGCTAACGCTATATTAAAGCGATTTAAAAAAGACTTGATAGTTTCCCCCGGATTCTGTTCCAAACCGGATAACGACATGATGTCTTTTGCCTTTGAAGCATATAGCCTAAATTGCTCTTTAAATTTCCTGGTTAGGTCTGAAAACTGATCGATGGACCGGACAGGTAGTTTTGTGAACCAAAGCAGAGCTACGCCTTCCAAATATACGGGGAAATATCTGCATTTTACTTCATCTGAGGCTCGGGCACCCGTCATATGCCAATCATACTTATACAGAAATTCGTTTGGATCACTTGTCCCCCTATAAGCTGGGATAGTTGGAGGAGCAAATTTTCGTGGGAATTCAGCCTTTAGAATTTTTTCAGTAAATGGAGTCTTGCTTGGAGCAAAGCCCCATTCTTTCTCATCTTCGACTCTTTGCATGCTCTCCTTCATAATTTGGCGAACCATTCCAGAGAGATATTCTTCATCATTGCGAGCCCTAGATCCGCCAACCTCAGGAAGTATTTGCTCAGCGGGGTTAGTGTCCCTTTCGGAAACATTCCTTTCTTCAGTTTCATGAATATTACCAGCAAAATTCCTTTCATTAGCTGTTGATTGATGGTTTGCCCCGAGCAAATCGTTCAACTTATTCAGGATTAAGGCGTTTTGGGCATTCTGGGCTTCCATTTGCACATTTTGAGCATGTATCTGTCTGTTCAACCCCAAAATTGCGGCATCCAACTCTGCTTTCGTAACCCCAACAGTTGGAGTAGCTTGATTTGGTGTTGGGGAAGCGGAGGTTCCCTCTTGAACGTTTGCAGATCTCACAGATTTACTTTTCCTTCCAGGAGCCATGATTTCGGATAGAAACTTTATCTACAAATCTTTCTGAAGCAATGATGATAGATGTCCTGAGTTCGACTCTCAATGAAAGCACCAAAATGTTAACGCTCAAATTTAAACGCTAACACCCTGGTGTATAAGATGTGATTGTGAAAGCACCACCCGTTCGTACGGGAAACAGAAATAAGCAGAAAGTATGCAGAAAAACAGTAAGAGACACAGTATTTATAGTGGTTCGGCTTATAATCCAGCCTACGTCCACTTTAATCTTTTTATCACTAGTTTGATTACAATCCTTTACAAGATCTTTCAATTACAACACACTTCAAGTGATAGGATATGTAAAACAAGTAGCTCAAGCTTTGATGTTGACAATCATCTTCAAATCCATGGCGAATGTGGATGATTCCTTCATGGAGTTCCTTTAGAAGTTTGTTGGATCTAAAAAGCTTTGAAGTAGTCTGGAATTCGGCAGAGTAATGGCGCTTGAAGAGAATGAGCCAAAAGTCCTTTGCATGTTGGAGATGGTTGCATATTTATAGAGAGTTCTGGGCGAAAAAAAAGTGCAAAGTCCTAACTCGTGGCCGACTTAAGATAAGTCGTGTTCGACTTAAGGTAAGTCGTCCCCGAGTCACTGAGCTGAGTCTATGGCAGTTCGCCTTTTTTGAACCCATCCCTAAGTTCTAAGTCGTGTATGAGTTATCTGGCTGCAATTGCTAATTTCCTTTCTTTAGTCGTATACGACTCTTTCTATGCCGTAAGTCGTAGTCGACTTAACTAATTGCAAATGGTTTAAAGCAAGTCTTAACTCGTAGACGAGTTAAGAGATGTGTCTTTAGGTCGTATCCTCTTTAAGTCGTAAGGGTCTTAAGTCATACAAACTGCAGTTATCATTAAGTCGTAGGCCATCCATTTCGTTAAGTCGTGAGCCGCTTATCTCGTAAGCCTATTATCTCGGGTTCCTGTTTATCTCGTAGAGGCTTAACTCGTGGATGATCTTAACTCGTACACTTGCTAATTTGCAGATCTGCTAATCTCGTAAAGGCTTACCTCGCAAGTAGCTTAACTCGGGTACTCCTTAACTCGTAGGCCGCTTATCTCGTAAGCTTGCCAACTCGTAGAGGTCTTTAAGTCGTAGGAAGTTACTGACTCATGTATCCTTTAACTCGTACATGCCTTGAGTCGTACATGCCTTAACTCGTGGACCTGTTAACTCGTGAACGAGTTACGGTTAACAAATTCCTAACACTTCTTCATGTGCATTTGCTCTTGATTTGGATTGGTTTTGTGAATATTCCAATTTCTGGGTTTCTAAGTCAAATTTGTGTGAAAATCCTTTTATAGATGTTTGATCATCCTTTGGATGATGCATGGAGGAGCATGTAGGGCCGGGTTGCCGATTGGCATAAACCCTTAGAGCCATTGTTCGTCCGGTTGCATTTTGGAAGAGTTTGCTCTTTATTTGGATAGGCTGAAAAACAGTCCAGGCATGATTCAGTCGACAGAAACCTTTGTTCAGTCGACTGAATCTAGAACCCGAAAGTTTTCAGGCAGGGTTTAGTCGACTGAAAATCTCTATTCAATTGACTGAACCTGGAAACAGAAAGTTTCCAGACAGGGTTTAGTCGACTGAATTCTCTGTTCAGTCGACTGAACCTGGAAACAGAAATTTTCCAGGCAGAATTCAATCAACTGAAAATCTCCGTTCAGTCAACTGAATTTGCAGTTTAGTCAACTGAATTCTCTGTTTAGTCAAATGATTTTGCTATTCCATCCCACTTTGCATTTTCGGATTGAATTTCCAATTTGAATCGATTCGTGATGATCTTATTTGTTGTTATCATTTATTACGACTTTGATTACTCCTTTTTAGGGACTTTTGAATATCAATTTCGACGGATTCTTTATCAGTTTCTTCGGATTTGATTCACATCTTCGTATGTGGATTTTAATGATTGATTGTTTCTACAATCAGTTTTATGGTTTGTCACTTTAAAAAATATAAAGGTTTTCAATGCTAGCAGTAAATATCCAAACTCTTTCATCAAAATGATTTCAAAACTATTTTATTACAAAGCTCGTTTCTTAACCCGTTTTCCAATCTATTAGTATATACAAACCTTTTCCTCACTCGTATGAGAAATCTAATTAAACGGCTTAGTAAAACGAGTGGTATGAAACGCTTGCGTTTACTTCGTTGGTTAATTCTTGGACTTGTTCGATTGAATCTCTTATGACAATTTTCTAGTGGAGATCTACAATTTGTTCGTAAATATTTAAGTTAAGCTTGTGGTTATGGGACATGAAGCTAAGCTCATATATTTACTAGCTTACTGTAATTGACACTTCTTGATGATCATGACGATCATTTTTGTGATTTAGACTAGCAATTGTGCGATATCTCTTTTTCTTCGAGGGAGATTAGACCCTGTTTCAGTGTGATTTCGACTCACACATGTGGGGTAGCGCCCACGGTCTTCGGGCCATTCGTGTGTCAAAAATTAATGGCTAGCTACCATGAGATAGCATCTCGTTCTTGTGATACATATGTTGGTGAGTTTTCATACTCCCATTCGTGTGATAGCCTCCCCCTTTTTATGATTTCTGGATTTCGTGTGTTGATTTCTGGAATTTTTATGCTTCACCAATTTTAGCGATTTTCATCGATATGATTTATCAATTTTTGTGCATTGGTGAATTCGTGTGTCATTGACTTGTTGTGAATACAAGTTTTGGGTATGAAACCTTTTTTGGATCTTTGAGAAGATTCTTGTGATATTGGTTAATCTCATGTAGATTTTCAATTACATACTTATGGTAGTATGCCATTATGGTTATCATATGTTTATGCCATATCTATTATTCTATATCATGTCATCTGATATTTATAGCTAGACTGATCTGTTTATTATTTTCTTATGAAATAATACTCGGGTCAGACCGAGATGTTGCAGGTGCTTCTGCTTGACTTCTCCCCAGGGATTCATTACTCTGACTTTTGGCTAACTACTTAGATTAGTAGTTTTTGGATATATATAGTTGAGATATAGACTCCATGATGTATACTTATTCTTTCGTATAGAACATGTTGCTATTCTTTTGGGGTATTTTGGATCTTTCAGACCACTACTCTGATGTACACTTTTATGTGTTATATATTCATATCTTTTCCGCCTTTGTGATTTGGATGTCTGTGACAGTTTTGTGTTATGTTTATTTCTATATTTGTTTCTGAAGATTATATATAGCCACTGTGTGATAGCTTTGAGTTTGTATCGGTATGTCGGATTTCCTCCTTAAATGAAATATGCTCTACTATCTGACATATCGGTGCTCGCACAAAGATATTACACGGATGGTCGCTCCTCAACAGCTTTATTCTCCATGATAGTTGACAGCATTACTCCGTAGTGTTCTTGGCTAACGTGGGTATAGAGGTGGGGCGTCACAGCTTGGTATCAAAGCCAAACTTCTGAACAATGTAGAATAATTTAACAAGGATCATCATCCTAAGTCCATCTTAGGAGTCGTGCCTTAGGATTTAATTCGTGTCTTCGTACCGATTCATCTTATTTTCTTTATGATTCCTTGTTTTATCTATCAAGATTGTTTTATACTCATTTTGTGAATAACCTTCTTCTTCTTCCTTCTTTCTTTCTTAAGGAAGAGAAATGGTAAGACCTAGCCGTCCCAGCGCCGGTCAATCTAGTGCTACTCCCCAGGATGGAGTTTTTATGTCTTCCCAGCAGCTTCTTGATTTAGTTAAGAATGCTCAAGCAGCAGGTTCTAATTCGGAACCTACTCATCCTAAGTCTGGATTTTCACGTTTGTGCAACGATTATACCAACTTGGGTGGGAAGCCATTCAAAGGTTCTGAAACTATTATTGAAGTCCAGGCTTGGTTCAGAACATGCAATCGAATCTTTTCTCGCATGAACCTCATTGATCTTCACTGAGTTCAGGTGGCCTCTAGTATGCTCCAAGAAAGAGCATTGGACTGGTATGAAATTCTTATTTCTGAAATCAATGAAGCGGATCTCACCTGGGTGCACTTCCGGCAATGCTTCGAATTAAAATTTATGCCAGAAGTTGAGAAGGTGACTTTGGCTCACCGTTTTATTGACCTTGTTCAACGTGAATCCTCCGTGACTGATTATGTTGCATCCTTCGAGTCACTTTCCAAATATGGGGTTGAATACATCAACACCCCATTGAAGAAGAACCAAAAATTTGTCTATGGCTTAAAAAAATCTCAAGAAGCCA
This sequence comes from Allium cepa, assembly GCA_030765085.1. Taxonomy (NCBI): domain Eukaryota; kingdom Viridiplantae; phylum Streptophyta; class Magnoliopsida; order Asparagales; family Amaryllidaceae; genus Allium; species Allium cepa. Next base: position 598,317,259 of record CM060945.1, on the reverse strand, counting down.
TTACTTCTAAAATTAGAAGTTCCCTTCGACCAACTCATTGATATCGCTCTTCGTCTTGAAGAGGCGGATAGGGAAAGTGATGTTGAAGTTGTGGGTGCCAAACCGAACTTCAACAACAAGAAGAGGCCAAACAAATTCAAAGGTCCTTATCCCAGAAAAAGGGTAAGCAAGCAACTCCTACTGCAAAGGCTCCTTCTCCTAGTAGTGGGAAATGCTTCAACTATGCGTCTAGGGACCATTTTGCGAACAAGTGTTCAAAGCCCCGTTGTTTTCGCTATTGTAAGAGCCCGGATCATTATATACATCAATGCCTCAAACTTGAAGGCAAGAAGAGGGAAAGCTTAATGTTGCTCTAGCCCCTGGCAACACATCTCGTGGTCAAGGTATTTCTCATTCTATCCTTGATGGCATTATTTTACTTCGTGATAATCCTATTCGAGTTCTTTTTGATACGTGTGAGTCCCATTCTTTTATTTCAAAAGAACTTGTTGATACTTTTTCTTTGGATGTTTTGTGTTTAATGACTTCTTTGAGAATTGCGAATTCGATTGGTGGATCCACGACAATCAGTTTCTTGTGTAAAGATGTCGAGATTATTTTGTGTGATTTTTCTTTCCGAGCCGATTTGCATGTTATGCGCTACTTGGGCTTTGGAATGATTTTGGGAATGGATTGGCTTAACCGTTATGAAGCCCAAATCCTATGTCCTGAGCGGACTATTCATCTTTGGCATCCTTAATCTGTTAAGCAGATTTCTATTGATCTTAAAGATTTGGATTCCAGCTTTGGTCGCATCTTTGTATTCTTTAAATCCTCAAGATGACGATAATGATGATGAGGAAGATATAATTTCTCTTATTCACGTTGTTCGTGAATTTTCCAACATATTTGAGCCCGTTTTAGGATTACCACCTAAGCGAGCAATTGAGTTCAAAATTAATGTCATCCCTGGAGCTCAACCTATTACTCGTCCTCCTTATGGCATGTCCAATAAGGAAAATGAGGAGATACGTAAACAATCATCCGAATTGGAGACGAAGCAATTTATTCGCTCTAGTTCCTCGCCTTAGGGAGCTTCGGCTATTTTTGTGAAGAAATCCGATGGTACGCTTAGGCTTTGCGTTGACTACCGCAAGCTTCATGATCTTACTATCAAAAATAAATATCCTTTACCTCGGATTGATGACCTATTCGATCAACTTAGTGGTGCTAGAGTCTTTTCACAATTGGACTTGGCAACTGGTTTTCATCAGCTTCGTATTGCAGAGATAGCATTCCTTTGACATTGTTCCGTACTCGATATGGATCTTATGAATGGCTTGTTATGCCATTAGGTTTAATGAATGCTCCGGCTTATTTCGTTGACCTTATGAATCGAGTTTTCAATGATTTTCTCGATCAATTTGTTCTCATCTTTATTGATGATATTCTTGTGTATTCAAAAACTGAGGAGGAGCATGAAAAGCATCTTCGGATTGTATTGGAAACTCTTAGGAGTAGTGAATTAAAAGCAAAGTTTTCTAAATGCCACTTTTGGCAATCTCGTGTGAAGTTTCTCGGTCATATTATTTCTGAATCCGGAATTTCCGTGGATCCTTCAAAGATTGAAGCGATTCAAGATTGGAAGAGACCAGAGAGTGTGACGGAGATTCATAGTTTTCTTGGATTGGCGGGTTATTACCGTCGTTTTATCAAAGACTTTTCTAAGATTGTCGTGCCTCTTACTAGTTTGACAAAGAAAGGTGTTAAATAAATTTGGTCGGACAAATGTGAAGCTTCTTTTCAGAAACTAAAGGAACTTCTTTATGATGCTCCTATTCTTGTTATTCCCGAGGGGAATCAAGATTTCGTTGTTTATACCGATGCTAGTCGCGTTGGTTTAGGTGCTCTTCTTATGCAAAGAGAACGTGTTATTGCTTATGCTTCTAGGCAATTGAAGCCTGCTGAGACTAGATATGCCACTCATGATTTAGAGCTCGCGGCTATTTTTTTCGCCCTTCATATTTGGCATTATTATCATTTAGGAGATAAATTTGTTCTTTATACCGATCATAAGTCCTTGAAGTATTTCTTCTCTCAAAAGGAACTTAATTTGCGCCAACATCGTTGGCTCGAATTCCTTGCATCTTATGATCTTGATATTCTTTATATTCCCGGAAAGGGAAATCGTGTTGCAGATGCACTTAGTCGAAAGCAACAAGCGGTTGTTTCCATGATGATATCCGAATGGAATGATCTCGAGGTTTTATCCACTTGTGAAATTCGAGACCGTGTTTTCGTTTTATGTTTATCTTTTGTTTTATGTAGCCTTGAGGCTCATCCTTCTCTTTTAGACCGCATTCTTGAAGCTCAAAGGCTAGATCCCGACTTGGCTCTTCTTGGCCAAAATATTAAGGATAAAATTGATATTGAAGGTTTGAAAGACTTTGATATCGATTCTCGTGGCGGCATTCGGAAATTTGGTAGACTTATCGTGCCAAATATTAGTGATCTTCGTAAAGATATTTTAGAAGATTCACATCGTTCTAAATTTACCATTCATCCCGGTATTAGTAAAATGTACGCGGATATGAAGCGACTTTATTATTGGGAGGGAATGAAATCTGATATTGCTAACTTTGTTAAGTCTTGCATGACTTGCCAACTTATTAAGGCCGAACATCAAAGGCCGGGTGGGTTATTGCAACCTTTAGAAATTCCAATTTGGAAGTTGGATCAAATTTCCATGGATTTTATAGACGGCCTTCCCCGTTCTAGTTCGGGTCATGATAGCTTATGGGTTATAGTTGATAGGCTTACTAAATCCGCCCATTTTATTCCCGTTCGGTCTAATTGGACCGTACCTCTTTTGGCCAAACTTTTTATTAAAGAAATTGTTAAATTGCATAGAGTTCCTACTTCTATTGTCAGTGATCGTGATCCATTGTTTACTAGTGGATTTTGGAAGAGTCTTCAAAAAGCTTTGGGAACGAAGCTAAATTTTAGCAACGCTTATCATCCCCAGTCCGATGGACAAACCGAGCGTGTGAATCAAACTCTTAAAGATCTTCTTCGTGCATGTGTTCTTGATTTTGGTGGAAGTTGGGAAGATCATATTTAACTTGTTGAATTTTCCTATAATAATAGCTTCCAATCTAGTATTGGTATGGCACCTTTTGAGGCACTCTATGGAAGGCCATGCCGATCTCCTTCTTGTTGGCTTGAGGCCGGTGAGAAGCTAGTTTTAGGTCCAGATTTTATTCGTGATTCCACAGAAAAGATTGACCTTATTCGTTATAGGATGAAAGAAGCCCAAAGTAGACAAAGATCCTATGCCGATAACCAGGGAAGGAAATTAGAATTTTCTGTGGGAGATCTTGTGTTTATTCGTACTTCACCTATGAAGGGTGTTGTACGTTTCAGTCGACCGGGAAAATTAGCACCTCGATATATTGGTCCATTTCCAATCACTGAAAGTATTGGTTCCGTGGCTTATTGCCTCTTATTACCGGCTCAGTTTTCTTCTATTCATGACGTGTTTCACGTTTCTTGATTACAGAAATGTCTTCGAGATTCTGATTCTATTCTTGATCCCGGTGTTGTGGAAGAAATTGAAGTTTCGCCTAATTTAACTTATGAGCAGCATCCTATTCGAATTATTGCTTCTCTGAGGTTAAACGCCTTCGAAATAAAGATGTCCCACTTGTGAAAGTTCAATGGTCTTCAAATCCTAAAGATTGCTCTTGGGAATCTAGAGAGTTCATCGAGCGAACACATCCGGACTTACTTTCCCGTGCTCTTTATGTTGAACCTTTTATTTCAAATTTCTTTTGTGATGAATATGCTCTCATGGTTGCTACCTGGTATTTTCTACTTAAATATTGCGAGGACGCAATTTCTTTAAGGAGGGGAGTCTGTAACAACCCGCATATTTTACGATTGAGTATTTAAATATTTTATTTAAATATTTCATCGTTAGTCGGATTAAAGTCTGAAAAGCTACTTTTTGCAAACAGTCAAATTAGGACTCGAGACCACCCCCATTGAGTTCAAAATGAGTTTGGTCGATCTTTTTAAGTATAAACTTTGATATGTTCGGAGTTAGTGGAATTTTGCTTCTTTTTCACTTAGGGCTTTGGTTTGGGCTGAGCCCATTAACCCACTTATTAACTCAGTCCCAACCCTCTCCTCTTCATTTACTTCCTTTCTATTTCCCTAATACTCAAGCTTTTACATCAATGGAGAGTGGAATGGGAAATTAAAACTCAAGCCCTAGTTTTCATTTGCAAATCAAGCTCTAGCTCCAAACTAATAGAAGAAACTTTGGTAAGCCTCTCTTCTTCTTCTCCAACTCATTCTTTTATCAATTTCAGAAATTCCTAAACCTAACTTAGGGTATGTTCTTCTTTTTGAGCATAGATTCAAGCTCATTTGGGTTGTGTGGAGGAGTGGTTGGTTCTCCCTTTTTCTTTCAAACTTATTCTTCATTGTTTTTGTGAAAAGATGATATTTTTATCTCACATCTATGGTGATAGTTATCTTTGGTTGTTAGGTATGAATTCCTAACACTTCTTCATGTGCATTTGCTCTTGATTTGGATTGGTTTTGTGAATATTCCAATTTTTGGGGTTTTAAGTCAAATTTTTGTGAAAATCCTTTTATGGATGTTTGATCATGCTTTGGATGATGCATCGAGGAGCATATAGGGCCGGATTGCCGATTGGCATAAACCCTTAGAGCCATTGTTCGTCCGGTTGCATTTTGGAAGAGTTTGCTCTTCATTTGGATAGGCTAAAAAACAGCCGAGGCATGATTCAGTCGACTGAAACCTCTGTTCAGTCGACTGAATCTGGAACTCGAAAGTTTCCACGCAGGGTTTAGTCGACTGAAAATCTCTATTCAGTCGACTGAACCTGGAAATAGAAAGTTTCCAGGCAGGGTTTAGTCGACTGAATTCTCTGTTCAGTCGACTGAACCTGGAAACAGAAAGTTTCCAGGTAGAATTCAATCAACTGAAAATCTCTATTCAGTCAACTGAATTTGCAGTTTAGTCAACTGAATTCTCTGTTTAGTCAATCTGACTTTGCTATTCCATCACACTTTGCCTTTTGGGATTGAATTTCCAATTTGAATCGATTCGTGATGACCCTATTTGTTATTATCATTTATTACGACTTTGATGACTCCATTTTAGGGATTTTTGAATATCAATTTCGATGGATTCTTTATCGATTTCTTTGGATTTGATTCACGTCTTCGTATGTGGATTTTAATGATTGATTGTTTCTACAATCATTTTTATGGTTTGTCACTTTAAAAAATATAAAGGTCTTCAATGCTAGTAGTAAATATCAAAACTCTTTCATCAAAATGATTTCAAAATTATTTTATTACAAAGCTCGTTTCTTAACCCGTTTTCCAATCTATTAGTATATACAAACATTTACCTTACTCGTACGAGAAATCTAATTAAACGGTTAGTAAAACGAGTGGTATGAAACGCTTGTGTTTACTTCGTCGGTTAATTCTTGGACTTGTTCGATTGAATCTCCTGTGACAATTTTCTAGGGGAGATCTACAATTTGTTTGCAAATATTTAAGTTAAGCTTGTGGTTATGGGACATGAAGCTAAGCTCATATATTTACTAGCTTACTGTAATTGACACTTCTTGATGATCATGACGATCATTTTTGTGTTTTGGACTAGCAATTGTGCGATGTCTCTTTGTCTGCGAGGGAGACTACACCCCGTTTCAGTGTGATTTCGACTCAAACATGTGGGGTAGCGCCCCATGGTCTTCAGGCCGTTCGTGTATCAAAAATTAATGGCTAGGTACCATGAGATAGCATCTCGTTCGTGTGATACATATGTTGGCGAGTTTTCATACTCCCATTCGTGTGATAGGCCTCCCCCTTTTATGATTTCTGGATTTCGTGTGTTGATTTCTGGAAATTTTATGCTTCACCAATTTTAGTGATTTTCATTGATATGATTTATCAATTTTTTGCATTGGTGAATTCGTGTGTCGTTGACTTGTTGTGAATACAAGTTTTGGGTATGAAACCCTTTTTGGATCTTTGAGAAGATTCTTGTGATACTGGTTAATCTCATATTGATTTTCAATTACATACTTATGGTAGTATGCCATTATGCTTATCATATGTTTATGCCATATCTCTTATTCTATATCATGTCATATGATATTTATAGCTAGACTGATCCGTTTATTATTTTCTTATGACATAATACTCGGGTCAGACCAAGATGTTACAGGTGCTTCTGCTTGACTTCTCCCCAGGGATTCATTACTCCGACTTTTGCCTAACTACTTAGATTAGTAGTTTTTGGATGTATACAGTTGAGATATAGACTCCATGATGTATATTTATTCTTTCGTATAGCACATGTTGCTATTCTTTTGGGGTATTGTGGATCTTTCAGACCACTACTCTGATGTACACTTTTATGTGTTATATATTCATATCTTTTTCCGCCTTTGTGATATGGATGCCTGTGACTGTTTTGTGTTATGTTTATTTCTATATTTGTTTCCTAAGATTATATATAGCCACTGTGCGATAGCTTTGAGTTTTATCGGTATGTCGGATTTCCTCCTTAAATGAAATATGTTCTACTATCTGACATATCGGTGCTCGCACAAAGATATTACACGGATGGTCGCTCCTCAACAGTCTTATTCTCCATGCTAGTTGACAGCATTACTCCGTAGTGTTCTTGGCTAGCGTGGGTATAGAGGTGGGGTGTCACAAAAAGGGACTTCTAGACAGGGGAAAATCTTGCCCTGAAATTGGCGCTACCCACCTAGCCTTGCTGCACCTCCTCTGTTTTAGCCATTCCCGGTTGATGTGGCTTGAGGCTACAATTATCTTTATAGAACACATTTATCTTAGAATACTCAACGCCCACCTGATGATGTTCTGAAAGCATTCAATCCATACAAGTTCATTGCGGGTTCGAACGAAACCATAGGCACTATCTCGTTGCACTCATATTGGAATCACCCTCAGAGTCAACGACCACAGCCCTTGCACTCTAAATCACCGTCTCGAACCTATAAGTACTATTCCGTCAAACTCATCAGGGAATCACCCCTAGAGTTATACTGACGAATAGTTCTTACACCTCGAGTCTTCACAAAGCTCCACTTGGATTCACGACCTAACGTTTAATTGGAATAGATGTGGTTTTGGGATCCCAAATATGGAAACCCGATCCCGGTCTCACCGAAACCAAACTCCATTTTAATGTCCAAGTTGTACTTAAGGGTTTTAAACATTTAACTTATATTCAGGATGATATAAATAGATAGATGAATCACATTATCATAACAGATAATTCATAACAACCATTCATCTCACAAAGCAGCATATCACATATCAGAGATATCCAAATCATCCGGTATCAACCAAACACCCAATATTAATTACCAAATAATAGTCAATTATCCAGTATAAACCAATCATCCAATACTAATCATCCAATAGAAATCAATTATTCAAAAGCAAAATTGAATATCTCCTAACCCATTGGATTACCATAATTCTTCTTCATTTATTTATTCCAAATAAATTAATAAATGATCTCCAATGATCTTCCTTAATTAATCTTCCATGATTAATTATATTTTAATTACATTCAAGTAATTATCCTTAACCATATTCAGTAATTAACCTTTAATTACTATCATTAATTACAATAATTAATGATCCTTCGTTTACTTCCATTAATCAATTATAATTAATTACAACTAATTAATCACACATTAATTAATTACTTATATTAATCAATCTTGTTTATTTAACAATTGATCCTTATTAATGAATAATAATAAACTTGTAATTAATTATTTCATTAATCATAAACAGTAATTAACAATTTGTAATTACTTATCTTAATTAATTAACCTCTTAATTAATTATATTAACCTTTGATTAATTAATCAATTAATTAATTTTTAATTACTTCATTAAGTAACTATCATTCCATTTAAATTAATTAATAAATCATTAATTAATTTCTTTATTAATTAATTATATTTTTAATTAATTACCTTTAGTAATCAATCATAATTAATCATATTCATTGATTAATTAATCACATTAATTAATTAACTCAAATAATTAAGTAATTAACTCTTAATTACTTATATAAGTAATTATCTCTAATTACTATCATTAATCAATCTTAATTTCTCTCTTAATTAATTACTTAACAAGTAGTTCATTCCATTATTAGTAATCCTTAATTCTTTAATTAATTAATTACTCCATATTTAATTAAAACAATTATATTAATCAATTCTCAATTCATTAATTAATTAACTTAAAAACAAATATTAATTAATTTCTTCATTAATAACATCATAGTGATTAACCATTAATCACTTCAACTCTAATTACTCCATGAGTAATTTTCCACTAATTACTTCCATAGGTAATTAACTTTACTTAATTACATTCAAAAATTAACCATTAATTACCTCATTAAGTAATTACACTTAATTAACCCATAATTAAGTGATTGTTTAAAATTAAAAAACAATTTAACTATTTATTTAAAATTAATTAAACAATTATTTAATTAACATCTTATATTACAAAATCCTTAATTAATTAAGAAAATTTTTATCCTAATTAATTCTTTACTTAATTACAAATCATATTCAATCAAGTATTCTTAAGTTAATAACAAAGATAAATTAACCCTATTCATTTTCATAATTAAATTATTCGAATAAAACAAATTTTAATAACTTAAAACAAATTATCTTATTTGGGTTTCAAAATCATAACTTAAACTTTATTTGAAATTAAAGCATTTAGAAATCAAATTTGAAATTTAAAAATACTTTAAACATCTAACTTAAACTTATTTATTTTCAATATAAATTGAAAACTTAGTTATTAATCATTACTTTAAAATTTATCTTAAAGCTTTGATTTAATATTTAAATTGAAAACATTCCTATAAATTGAAATTCAAAATTTATTTAAGATAATTACTTAGTTCAAAATTTATTTATGATAACTACTTTCAAAGTAATCATCTTAACAATTGAAATTTTAATGAAATTCAATTATCATCTTTAAAAGTTTGATTTATATTTATTTCAAAGAACAAGCTTCAACTTTGCATTTTGCTTCTTTCATAAAACTTAAACTTGATTTTTATTCAAACAACGAGTTTAAAAAAAAAAATCAGCAATTATAACTTTAAATTACACAGGTTATAATTTTCAACTTTATCACTAATACAGCAATATCAAAAAAGCACTCCACAACATCTCGAGTACGAACCCAAAAATAATCGAGACTGCCTCGAAGATTCCCAGCTCCCCATCATCTTCGAGTCCAACCCGTGAATAACGCGATCGAGAACCCACCCGAGTCCAACTCGTCTTCCCCAACACACCACCTTCCAGTGCATACCAACGTGCATGGTGCACGTGCCCAAGCAACTCCGGCCGCCGACGATCAACGCGACCCTCAACTACCATCACACGATCGTGTGCGAGCTCGAATCTAAACCCTGATTCACGAAAACAACCACGAATCGAATTTCGAACACTACGTGCAAAACAAACTGTAGAACCCTCTTCCACAAAACCACCATCATCACCGGCCATCCAACGTCATTCCCCTCGCCGACCCTGCCATCGAGACGTCATGACATGAGCTTTAAATTCCCCCATATGCGCAAGATTTCGGTCACCAATCCAAATCACAGAAGCCACTACAATCAAACCGAAAACAAAAGCATGCTAAACCCTAATTCATCCAAATTCCATCGATTCACTCATTAGAGAAATTATTGAACAATTTTTCCATAATCAACCATCCACAAGCTAGCCTCGACCACAATTTCAAATCAATTTATTTCGTGAATAATCGGCAATTCGCCATAAACCCAAAAACATTCAAACCCAAAATTCACGATAATTCCTCAACTAAAATTTACAATATGCATATCAAAATTCATGATTTCCCATCGTGGTTACATGCATGCAGTCCAAGTTGGAAATTAAAATAGTTGATTTTTAACAAAAATTTAGTTTTCACTGTTATTTTAAAATTTTCAACATGAATATTTATTTTAAACACCTGGAAAGATTTTAGAAATTAAGTTACATGATTTCAATCATCTCTTGTTTGCAAATTACAGATTAACAATGAATAAAAATGAGATATTGAATTTAAAGAGGGAAAAGATCAAATCTGTTTAAAACTATAGAACCTACACTTCAACGTACAGGCATTTAGAACAAACATACTTTCATGTAAGCTAATATTCATAATCCAAGCCAAATTTCATTGCATGCATCAGCAACTAACTACAGATTAATTAATCTGTTTTTAAAATAATTTACTCACTTTTAATATTTCAGAGAACACGGCAGTTTTTACCCAGGCCTTGAACATAATCTGGAAAGATGGTTGATTTAGCTTTGTTGATGAAATGAATCTTTGCATGCTTCTAATTGATGCTCTAAAATGTTGAACTTGATTCCATTTAGTTGCAGGTTGAATTGATGTGAAGAACTTCATGAATTGCAGGTTGATTTAGAACTTAGAAATGCAGTTTGAAGTTGAAAAGAACTGATCTTTGATTTGCTTTTTGATTTAAGTTTCAGATTTTAAAAGGAATTTTTTGGTTTTGAAAAACTTCAAGGTTGCCATTAATTTAAGAAAAAATGAAATGAAGACAAAGGAAAAGAAAAAAAAATGTTTGTGAAAGAAAACAAATTTTCATCTTAACACATTTATTTAAATTAAAATCAGAATAGTGCCACTTGTCTTCAAGAAATCACATTTGTCATTAAATTCACTTAATTACTTTACATGTATTGTTAAGGCGGTTAACATGGTTACACATGTCTTAAGTGTTTTTAATTAATTTTTATTTAATTTTAAAAATAATATAACTTACATATTTAATTTACTAAATTACTAAATACTTATTTATGTAAATATAAACTTATTTTTTAAAGAGAATATTCTTAAAACTAATTATAATATAAATGAATTTCTTATCTATGTATTTTTAAAATCTAAAACTTTTGTTTTTATATACTTATAACCATTTTAAATTAAACATTTTAAAAGAAAACAAAACAAAACTCTATTTAAATCTCTTCTTAAACTATCTTATTTAAAACAAACAATTATCTTATTTTTGAAAAAAAATTAATCAATCTAAATTAACTTTTGAAAAAAATATTAAGTTTTAAAACAAAGCTTTAAATCACAATTCATACATATATAAATTATTAATAGATTAAATTAAATTTCAAACAATTCCAAATTATAACATATACTTATGTATATATTAAAAATTTGAAAATTCATCTTTATTTAAAACAAAAGATATTCTATTCACAATATATATCAAATATATATATATATATATATATATATATATATATATTATAAACAGAATAAAATTTCATTTGCTTCGACAAATAATTTATATCATTTTTTTAAATTGTTAAAAAGATATTGATCTAAAGTACCAGATTGAAAATTTATTAACTTTTAAAAGATTAAATTTACCAATTTAATTTAAAATTATAAAGAAAATTATTAAACCAATTAAATTATTAATACAGATTATTAAATTCATATTGCCCAAAATTCCGGGTCGTTACAATCCTCCCCCTTAAAAGAATTTCGTCCCCGAAATTTAAAAGCAAAGATAATTTAATAATCCAGCAAAGATTTTAATTTCAAACAGCAAAGAATTCCTATCAACCAGTTACTAACAACCAGAGCAATCAGTCAAACAGACGAACCTAACTAATTATCCTGACACAAATCAGAATAAATCTCCTAATTCTATCTCGAGTTTCCCAAGTATAAATCACTGGGAGACTCTCTCTTTTGAAGCTAACAAACTATACCACTAAAATCCAGAGCTCCTCTCATCTCTAGATCTATCAATCTGAACATAATATCAGACTGTACCCAAGTCTAGCTCAACTTCCAAATCCGACTAAACTGCAGATTCAACAACCAACAATGGATCATACACGTACTCCCTTAGAGATACTACAATGAATTCCAGCTATCCAAAATGGCAATTCAATCTTATCCTATCAAAAACAAATATAAGAAATATCAAATGCCTCAGAACTAGCCATCCAATTACTGTTCTCTTAACCAGAGAAATCTTAACAACAATGAAGTCTCCAACTTCGAATTCCAAACTCCTTATCTCATATCTGCATAACTCAGCAGACAATCCTGGGCTGCCAATCTTCTTTCTGATCAGCTCAACCTATGCTGATACTTCCAGAAACAACTAGACCAAACATCCCAGTTTTGGATCATATCCAACAGAAAGTCTTCCAAAATCCGTCGAAATCCAGAACACAAGCTCTACTTCCCAAGCAATAGCAAACAGAACTTGCTTCCTTCCTTGCACAGCTGCTACCTCGCTTCCGTTGCACAACTCTGATTCTGAAATAGATGAGAATACTGTCGATGAACACAAGTACAAACTTATCTAATATATCCAGGAACTTTGTTCATCAAATCCATAAAAATCTGAGTGACCCATCTGACTCGGTCACACAACCTTATAGCAGAATACAACTCAAAAACTAGACCTGACCAATCCAAACTCCAAAAATATTCCTGAGCCGCTTTACCAACTCTTCTACTAGGCTAACTAACAAAATCACTTTTGGAACCAAAACAATATGGAACTCAACTCAAGATGTAGACAAACTTCTAATTACCTCAGTAGCTTCTATTTCCACATGAGAATCCTCGGTCTCAAACAAAAAATTGTCCAAGAAAAATGCCCAAACTAACCGCAAGTCACTTTTGCGATCCTACCTAATTAGGATTCCAAATGAACTGTCCGTTCTTTACCAATTAGAATAGCCTTAAGCTTTTCTAAACAAGGTTAACTCTTCAAGAAAGCATTCACCAACTGCCCGGACTGCTGAAGAAGATCCACAAAGGTTTCTGAACCATCAGAGAAACAACCACACTGCTGCTTCCAAACTCTACTCCAATGATACAACAAAGCTAAAGACCTTCTCGTCAGCACACCGAACACTTCGAGTTGCACTGCTACCACAGCTAACCAAAGACTTCTAATCCAAGAGGCTCCTCGAAAACCAAAACCATCAACAAACCACACAAAAGACCTTCGAGATGGCAGACAACCTCACAAGAAATTCGGGCTCCAAACCCAGCATCAACATCTCCCTCTCCTTAAGGAATGACAAATGAGACAATGTCGAAGCGAAGCCACTTATAGACCTTAGTCTCATATTCCAAAAAAGCCAACGTCCTTGCTAAAGATCCAGAAAACTACTACACAGACGAATCTTCCCTACAACAGGTAAAGACTGCTCCTCAACTACTTCTAAAACAACTTCAAGAGAAAACATCTTCGGAAATACCCATGGATACTGCATCTCATCACGTAGTTATCTAGATATCATCACTTACTTCTGTACTTCCGACAGATCCAAACTTACACTTCAAAGATAAACTCCGAATCTTTTAAAAGATTCCCTTCGGATATCAGAGAAATTCTTACTCCAAACTAAAAATCCTACTCGAGACGGTATAAGGTCTACAGTCTCGACAAATACTTCCAACCTCAACTTGTTTTTGAATTAAAAGGTGAGCTTTTTAACTCACATCTATGTTTACAACTATGTTGGATTGTCAGGAATGAGTTCCTAACATATTTACATGTTCGTTTGCTTTCGATTTGGATTGATTTGATGAAATTGCCAATTTATGATTTTTGAAGCCAAAACTACGAAGTCCTTATATGATTGATGTTTATGTTGTTCGGAGTGTTTGGGTGAGTCCTTAAGGGTGGGCAGTCGTTGACGTAAGCCAATAATCATCGCTCATCCGATCGCTTTCGATTTGTTTTGGCTTTCTGTGGCATACGTTCAGGAAATGCCTGAACAACAGGATTCAAACGTCTGAATCTTCATTTTCAAACGTCTCAATATTATACAGGGAAATTTTATTCCCCGGTATTCAGACGTCTGAATCAAAGTCCCCAGACGCCTGAATTGACTCGATTTCAAACAGAAAGGAAATAGGCTAAAAACGCCTATTTTAGACGTCTTAAACATTTGGTTCAAACGTCTGAATTACGTTCTGGAAAACTTCTAATTTTCCAGGTTCAGACGTCTGAACCACCTATTTCAGACGTCTGCATCTGCTGTGTTTTGCCAATTTGCCTATTCTGCTTGGTTTTCCAAATTTAATCGACGCGTGTTGATTCAAATTAGCTATTTATGCATATTTGACTTTGATCATTCCTTTTTGATTTCATACACGGGTTTTGATAAAATGATCTCTTCAAATGTTATTAAAGCTCGTTCTCTAATTTATAATTTATAATTTCTATTAAAACGGCGAAGTGGAAGGGAGATTAAATGGCAAGGTAAAACATGGACCATGAATCCGAGCGTTTATTTTTTCGATTAATCCCCGACCTATTCGATTGACTGTTTTGACCTTTTGGTCTGGTTTACCAATGAGGTGAGGTAAACTTTGTACTGCTTTGACTGTGAAATTAACTAAAGGATAGTAAATCGTTTAGTGCGAATGGGTGGTTATGGGACTCACGTTACCACTTTTCAGATTCCTTTTCGAGAGTTGTGACACACTCTGCCAGTTAGTGGTGTCTAGTAATGGGCCTCCGGACCTTCACCACTAAGGTTTGTTGCCTTTGGGATAGTGTCTTCAGACTGTCTCCTTCAGGTTTGTTGCCTTTGGGTTTGTTGCCTTCGGGTACGTTGCCTTCGGGTATGTTGCCTTCGGGTTTGTACCTTCGGGTTTGTGCCTTCGGGTTTGTTGCCTTATTGTATCGCTTTTGGAGTTGGTCATTCGTCACCGCTCGAGTGATATTGGGTTTGGCGTCTTCGGGCTCATGGATCCTTGTTTATACAGTACCGAGCACGTGCAATTTTCTAATGTTTCATTGATATGTATATTCCCTAGGTATCGCCCTTCGGTGTTGGTCTTTTTGAGCCGCACGATATGTAGCGGTTACCTTATGGAACTTGTGTTACCTTCATTGGTATTTGTTATTGCCTTTTTGGCTTGTTTTGGGATATTCCTATCCTTTGTTTATTTGAGTTGCCGATGATATGTGGCTTGTTCTGTTATGATTCATCTTTTGTTAGATGATTGTGTTATCTCTTTTAGAGATATTTGTCATACTTTATGAACTTGCAGGTTTATTGCTGTTCAGTTTATCTAACTGATTTGTTTAGCTATACTGACCTGTGTATTTATACTCAGGTCAGACCGAGATGTTTCAGGTTAGGTGCTTTTGGACTTGGCCTATTTTGCTTCCGCATGGACTACTCCGCTAGCTTCTTTTTATTGTGGCTTTTTGCGTAGTCCCATTTTGTTGTAACTCTGATATATATGTATTCTTTTGACTCGTCTTTATATTGTGGTTTGCTATACCACTTGACATGTATTAGTTGGTATACTATGTTATGTATCTATATATGTGCATATGATGATCTACTGTTCTGTGATTTATATTACATTTGAGTTTTTATATTCTGTTCTGATATATCCTCCAGCCACCTATGGTTTTGTTTTGAGTATTCATTGGATATGTCGATCTTCTTATATGACAATCGTCGATGTATTCAATAGATAGTTAGAGCAAGGCTATAGATGGTCGCTCCTAACCAGCCTTATTCTCCGCGTTAGTTGATGGCATTACCCCGTAGTGTCCTTGGGAACCGTGGGTATAGAGGTGGGGCGTCACAGCTTGGTATTAGAGCTGAGTTCAGAACAAAATATGATAAACACAGAATAGAAGCACATATTCTAGTGCATCAAAGTGTATAAGTGTTACAAATCTTTGAACCATCGTGCCTCTATATTCCTTCTGTGCCTTGGTGGTAGATAGAATGTGGGAATACATATAGGAATGCATTTTGTTCCGTAGTATTCCACATTTGAATTAATGACATCAACCTTGTGAATAATCTTGTTCTTATCTTACTTTCAGCGTATGGCTGGAAGAGGCAGGGGACGACGTTCGGATGCTGGGCAATCCAGTGGCTCACATTCGGATGGCGTTTACATGTCTGCCGATCAGTTTTTGGAATTGTTTAGTAGCACTCAGCCTCCAGTTCCTCCTCGAGTATCTCCACCTCATAAGTCTGTCTTTGCACGTCTGTGCAGTGATTTTTCTCATCTTGGGGGAAAGCCGTTTAACGGCTCCGAGTCTGTTCTTGAAGTCCAAGCTTCGCTTCGCACGTGTGAGCGTATCTTCTCTCGCATGGATCTTTCTGATCATGACAGAGTTCTTGTAACTTCTAGCTTATTGAAAGAGTGTGTCCTTGATTGGTACGAGCTTCTTATAGCTGAAATTGATGAGTCTACTCTTTCTTGGACTCAGTTTCGGGGACGATTCCAACTCATGTTCGTTCTTGAATCCGAAAAAGTTTTATTGAACCATCGCTTCCTCGAGTTGAAGCAACGGGAAGTCTTCTATTTCTGAGTATGTTGCATCATTCGAGGCTTTATCTAAGTATGGTCTTGAATTCATTAGCACTTCTTATATGAAGAATCTGAAGTTTTCTCTGGCCTTAAGAAGTATCTTAAGAAGTCTTTGTTGCTCCAGCTTAAGCTCTCTTTTGAGGAGTTTGTTTATTCGGCACTTCATCTTGAAGCTATCGAGAAGGAGTGTGATAGTGGTGATGATGTTGAGGTTTCCAAGAACCCCAACAAGAGGCAATTTCCATTTCAGAAGTCTAGGTCTTTTCCTTCTAAGAAGAAGAAGACTGGTGGTTCTAATTCTCAGCCTCAGTCTGCTAGAACACCTTTCATTCGGAAGTGTTTCAATTGTGGTTCTCCTTATCATATGATTCGAGCTTGTTCTAGGCCTCTCTTCTGCCGTTATTGCAAGAAGGAAGGTCATCATGTTTCCACTTGCCCTACTGTTCCTGCTGGTGCCAAGTCTAGCAAGCTTTATACTGCTAAGGCTTCTGAAGGTTCTTCTCAGCCCAAAGTTATATCTCCATCTATTTTGGAAGGTTCTATTTTATTTCATGACCATAGTATTCGAGTTCTTTTCGATACGGGTGCTTCACATTCTTTCGTATCAAAAAAGCTCGTCGATGATTTATCTTTGGATGTTTCTTGTTTGGTTACTTCTTTAAGGATTGCAAATCCTATTGGGGGATCCACGACCCTTAGCATGCTTTTTGATGATACTGAAATTGTTTTATGTGGCTTTTCCTTTCGTGCGAATCTGCACGTTATTTTTTTGTCTGGGATTTAATATGATTTTGGGTATGGACTGGCTAGTGAGATACGATGCAAGGATTATTTGTTCTGAGAGGATTTTATATCTTCGACATTCAGATTCATTTACTTAGCTATCACTTGTTCTTGGGATGTGGATAATTCCGAAATGGCTTTATATTCTCTTGATTCTCGAGATGATGATGATATATCTCATATTCCTATTGCTTGTGACTTTTCTAATGTTTTCGAGCCTGTTTCAGGTTTGCCACCCAAGCGGGCAATTGAGTTCTGCATTGATCGCATTTCAGTCGCACAACTTGTTAGACGTCCTCCCAGGAGGATGTCTATAAAGAAAAATGAGGAACTCAAGAAGCAGCTTTTAGAGCTTGAGTCCAAGCAGTTGATTTAGTCCAGTTTTTCTCTATTGGGATCCGCGGTCGTCTTCGTGAAGAAGTGGAACTCTTATGCTTTACATTGACTATCGCAAGCTCAACGAGTTAACTATCAAAAACAGGTATCCATTGCCTAGGGTCGATGATACGTTCGATTTATTGAGTGGTGCTAAGGTCTTTTCTCAGCTCAACCTTGCCACGGGTTTTCAACAGTTACGAGTCGCGGAGAATAGCAAACTCTTACCGCTTTCCGCACTCGTTATGGTTCTTTTGAGTGGCTTGTTATGCCGTTCGGTTTGACGAATGCTCCTGCTTTCTTTGTCGATCTCATGAATCGAGTATTCTGGGAATATCTCGATAAGTTCGTCCTTGTGTTTATTGATGACGTCCTTATTTATTATAAGTCTGAAGCTGAGCATGCTAATCACTTGAGAATGTCTTGAGTACCCTCCGTCATCATCAGCTTAGAGCCAAATTCTCCAAGTGCCATTTTTGGGAGAATAAAGTTAAGTTCTTAGGCCATGTTGTATCTTCCGACGGCATTTCAGTCGATCCCTTAAAGATCGAAGCCATCCAGAATTGGAAAAGGCCCGAGAATGTACATGAGATTCGTAGTTTCCTTGGATTGGCGGGGTATTACCGTCGGTTCATTAAGGAATTTTCCCATGTTGTGCTTCCTCTCACCAGCCTTACTCGGAAAGGTATTCGTTATATTTGGTCCGATAAGTGTGAAGCTTCTTTTCAGTCATTAAAGGAACTTCTCACTAATGCTCCTATTTTGGTGGTTCCCGAAGGGAATTATGATCTTGTTATCTACACCGATGCTTGTGGTAGTGGTCTCGGTGCTGTTCTTATGCAGAAGGATCGGGTAGTTGCTTATGCTTCTAGGAAACTACGTCTTAATGAAGTTCGCTATGCCACACATGATGTTGAGTTAGCCGCCATTGTCTTTGCCTTGAAGATTTGGCGACACTATTTATTGGGCGAGCGCTTCATTCTCTATGCCGATCATAAATCCTTGAAGTATTTGTTCACTCAGAAGGAACTCAATATGAGGCAACAACGTTGGCTCGAGTTTCTTGCCTCCTATGACTTTGATATCCAGTATACCTCGGGTAAGGGTAATCGTGTTGCCGATGCGCTAAGTCGCAAACTTTCGCCTGTTGTTTCTATGATGTTTGCCGAATGTGATATTCTTGAGACTCTATCTTTTTGTGAAATTCGCAATCGAGCTTCATCCTCTGATTATCCTATTTATTATTTAGTTTGGGAGCTCGACCCATTTTTTTGGATCGTATTGCCGATGCTCAGCAGCGTGATCCTGAGCTGTTGCATCTTATTCAGCTTTGTGAGTCTGGATCCTGTAATGAGGCGTTGCGGGATTTCAGCATTGATTCTCATGGGTGTCTTCGCAAGAAGAACCGTCTTTTTGTGCCTTCTAATTTTGCACTTAGGCATGACATTCTAGATGACTGTCATTGTTCTAAGTATATTATTCATCCCGGTAGTAGTAAGATGTATGCCGATATGCGTCGTCGTTATTATTAGGAAGGCATGAAGCGCGATGTAGCGAGTTATGTGAGTAATTGCATAACTTGTCAGCGTATTAAAGCCGAACATCAGCGTCCTTCGGGTCTTCTTCAGCCTCTAGAGATTCCATTGTGGAAATGGGATCAGATTTCTATGGATTTCGTTGACGGCCTACCTTGTTCGAGATTGGGCCGTTCTAGCATATGGGTTATTGTTGATCGCCTCACCAAGTCTGCTCATTTTATTCCTATTTAGTCTAATAGGACTGCTTTGCATTTGGCTAAGTTTTATGTCAAGGAAATCGTGAGACTTCACGGTGTTCCTAGTTCTATTGTGAGTGATCATGATCCTTTATTCATGAGTCATTTTTGCAGAGTCTTCAGCAAGCTTTGGGAACAAAGCTTAATTTTAAGACAGCTTATCATCCACAGTCTGACGGACAGACTGAACGGGTGAATCGTATCTTGGAAGATCTCCTTCATATTTGTATTTTTGATTTTGGTGGTAGTTGAGAGGATCACCTACCTCTTGTAGAGTTCTCCTACAACAATAGTTTTCAGTCTAGTATCGGTATGGCTTGTTTCGAAGCCCTATACGGAAGGCCATGTCGATCACCTTCTTGTTGGTTGGAATCTGGGGAGAAGCTTATTTTTGGCCCAGATTTTGTTCGTGACCCTTCTGAGAAGATTGATTTGATTCTTTTGAGAATGAAAGACGCACAGAGCCGCCAGAAATCCTACGCGGACAACCGTAGGAAACCTCTCGAATTCTCAGACGGTGATCTTGTTTTTATTCGTGTTTCTTCTTTCAAAGGGGTGATGCGCTTCCGTACGACAGGGAAATTGGCTCCTTGCTTTATAGGACCATTTTCTATTACTGAACGTATTGGCCCTGTAGTTTATAGAGTTTCACTTCCTGCTCATTTATTTGGCATTCACGACGTGTTTCACGTCTCTCAACTTCAGAAGTGTCTTCGAGAGTCGGATTCTGCTATCGATTCTCCTGATTTGCAAGAGCTTGAGGTCTCACCGGACTTATCTATTGTTCAACAACCTATTCGCATGCTTGCCATGGTGGTGCGACACCTTCGAAACAAGGACGTGCCGCTCATTAAAGTTCAACGGTCCGCTAATCCCACTGACTGCACTTGGGAAACCAGAGAGTTTATCGAGCGATCCTATCCGGGTTTTCTATCTTTGCTTGGCAATGGTGAGAATATCTTTTCGTCTCAAGCTTATTTCCTTTTCTTTTTGACGAAGTATGTATGTAGTTGTTGCAAATATCATCTCTAGGGATTGTGTGGACGCAATTTTGTTAGGAGGGGAGATCTGTAACAACCCGCATATTTAACGATTATATATTTAAATATTTTATTTAAATATAGCGTCGTTAGTCGGATTTAGGTCTGAAATGTTACTTTTTGTAAACGGCCGAATTAGGACTCGAAACCACTTCTATTGAGTCCAAAATATAGTTTGCGATCTTTTTGAGTATAAACTTTGATATGCTTGGAGTAAGTCGAATTTTGCTACTTTTTCTATTGGGTTTGGGTTCAGCCCACTTGCTAGCTTAATACCCTAACCCAGCCCCCTCTCCTCTCCACTCACTCATTTCATTTCATAAAATTCAAGCACAACTGAAAATGGGGGAAGAGAATGGGAAATAGAAATTCCAAGCCCTAGTTTACTTTGCAAACTCAAATTCTTGCTCCATAACCCAAGAGAAGCTATTGGTAAGCCTCCTCTTCATCTTCTTCAACTCTTTTCTTCTTCAATTTCAGAAGGTTTCCAAAACCTAACTTAGGAAATACTTGTTTTGATCATAGATTGAAGCTTGTAGAGTTGAAGTGGAGAGTGGTTGGTCTTTTCTTTGCAATTGGGCTTCTCATCCTTGTTTTTGAGTTAAAAGGTGAGATTTTTATCTCACATCTATGTTTACAACTATGTTGGATTGTTAGGAAAGAGTTCCTAACATATTTACATGTTCATTTGCTTTCGATTTGGATTGATTTGATGAAATTGCCAATTTTTTATTTTTGAAGCCAAATCTATGAAGTCCTTATATGATGGATGTTTATGTTGTTCGGAGTGTTTGGGTGAGTTGTTAAGGTTGGGCAGTCGTTGAAGTAAGCCCGTAATCATCGCTCATCTGATCGCTTTCGATTTGTTTGGGCCATCTATGGCCTAGGTTCAGGAAATACCTGAACAAACAAGATTTAGACGTCTGAATTATCATTTTCAGGCGTCTGAATATTATACTACGAAATTTTATTCTCCAGTATTTAGACGTCAGAATTAAAGCCCCCAAACGTCTAAATTGGCTCGATTTCAAACAGAAAGGAAATAGGCTAAAAATGCCTATTTCAGACGTCTGAATTACATTCTGGAAAACTTCTAATTTTCCAGATTCAAACGTCTGAACCACCTATTTCAGACATCTGAATATGTTGTCTTTTGCCAATTTACCTATTTTGCTTGGTTTTCCAAATTTAATCGATGCGTGTTGATTCCAATTAGCTATTTATGCATATTTGACTTTGATGATTCCTTTTTGACTTCATACACGGATTTTTATAAAATGTTCTCTTCAAATGTTATTAAAGCTCGTTCTCTAATTTATAATTTCTATTTAAAGCGCACACACAATTTTGCACTTCGAGCAAAGTGGAAGGGAGATTAAATGGCTAGGTAAAACACGGACCATGAATCCGGGCGTTTATCCTTCCGATTAATCCCCGACCTATTCGATTGACTGTTTTGACCTTTTGGGTCTGGTTTTACCAGTGAGATGAGGTAAACTTTGTACTGCTTTGAGTGTGAAATTAACTAACGGATAGTAAACCTTTAGTGCGAACGGGTGGTTATGGGACTCATGTTACCAATTTTCAGATTCCTTTTCGAGAGTTGTGACACATTCTGCCAGTTAGTGGTGTCTAGTACTGGGCCTCCAGACCTTCACCACTACGGTTTGTTGCCTTTGGGATAGTGTCTTCGGACTGTCTCCTTCAGGTTTGTTGCCTTCGGGTATGTTGCCTTCGGGTTTGTACCTACGGGTTTCTGCCTTTGGGTTTGTTGCCATATTGTATTGCTTTTGGAGTTGGCCATTCATCACCGCTCGAGTGATATTGGGTTTGGAGTCTTTGGGCTCATGGATCCTTGTTTACACAGTACTGAGCACGTGCAATTTTTTGATGTTTCATTGATATGTATATTCCCTAGGTATCTCCATTCGGTGTTGGTCTTTTTGAGCCGCATGATATGTAGTGGTTGCCTTGCGGAACTTGTGTTACCTTCATTGGTATTCGTTATTGCCTTTTTGGCTTGTTTTGGGATATTCCTATCCTTTGTTTATTTAAGTTGTCGATGATATGAGGCTTGTTCTGTTATGATTCATCTTTTGTTAGATGATTGTGTTATCTCTTTTAGAGATATTTGTTATAGTTTATGACCTTGCAAGTTTATTGTTGTTTAGTTTTTCTAACTGATTTGCTTGGCTAGACTGACCCGTATATTTATAATCGGGTCA
This sequence comes from Allium cepa, assembly GCA_030765085.1. NCBI lineage: Eukaryota > Viridiplantae > Streptophyta > Magnoliopsida > Asparagales > Amaryllidaceae > Allium > Allium cepa. The sequence continues at coordinate 598,294,553 of CM060945.1, read as the reverse complement.
GACCGAGATGTTTTAGGTTAGGTGCTTTTGGACTTAGCCTATTTTGCTTCCGCATGGACTACTCCGCTAGCTTCTTTTTATTATGGCTTTTTGCGTAGTCCCATTTTGTTATGTATTCTTTTGACTCGTCTGTATATTTTGGTTTGCTATACCACTTGACATGTATCAGTTGGTATACTCTGTTATGTTTCTATATATGTGTACATGATGATCTACTGTTCTTTGATGTATATTACATTTGAGTTGTTATATTCTGTTCTGATAGATCCTCCAGCCACCTATGGTTTTGTTTTGAGTATTCATTCGATATGTCGATCTGCTTGTATGAAAATTATCGATGTATTCAATAGATAGTTAGAGCAAGGCTATAGATGGTCGCACCTAACCAGCCTTATTCTCCACGTTAGTTGATGACATTACCCTATAGTGTCCTTGGCTACCGTGGGTATAGAGGTGGGGCATCACACTTTCAACCCGATTCCTGAGCAAGATTCAAGAAGAAAAAACAAGATCAGATTCAACAGTAAAACAACAAGTAGATCAACAATTAACATTTCCAGATCAATTCAAAGATTCCAAATCAAAAAACAAAACAATTTCCAGTTTTCAAAATAAAAAGCTTCTCTGTTTTCTTCAAACTCGTGAGTAAACTACTATCTTAAGTGCCTTAGTTTGATCTATAACTTGATATCTATGATTCATAATTGAAGTGAAGTGATAAAAAATGATTGCATGGGTGTAAGTATGTTTACATACATAAATATGCAGAGGTTTGGATATGCTGCCTGTACATATATAGATAACTCTACTTTGGTATTTACATGTTTAAATCAAGTTCAAAATTCAGTTTCTCTTTGTACAAACAATTTTAAGCCATGATCTTTAAAAAGAAAATGATTGTAACATTGAAATATCATTTTTTCTAAAATAGATTCATGTGGATATATCGAGTAACTATTTGGAAAATAAGGAGTTACAGTGATGATCATATAATAAGTTAGAAATCGAATGTCTGGAAATCATGATTTGATCGTAGAAACAGAATCCTATTGTAAAATTATGATTTTTGATGGTGGTTTCAAGATTTTAAGGATTGGAATTATCTGGAATTTGTGAGTTGACCAATATTTGCTTATTAGTCGAATTCCGATGATCGGTGAAGGGAGGTGGGTTGCGATTAAAGCTGGAGGTGGCTGGAGGACTGGAGATCATCAGAAAAATTATGGTGGAATTTATTAGTGACCGTGGTGGCCGGGCGATGGCAGATTTGGGGTTTTGAGGTTTGTTTGGTCGTCGATGTTTCGAGGTGTTTGCATCGTCAATGGTGCATCAAAATCGATGGGACTAGAGGGATTAGGAGCGTTTTGTCGTAGCACAGCTTTAGAGGAGGTTGCATGGTCTTAGGTGGTCAGGATCGTCGATGCGTGGTGGTTTTCGTTGACCAGGTTGGGTTCCAGTGTACATCAATTTGCTCGAGTTCGATTTCTTATATGTATAGATGATCTACGAGTTCGTGATGGATGAGGGTGTCGCCGTTGATGTGTGGAAGGTGACATGGTCGACCGGAGTTGGTCGGAACTCTCGTGCATGTGTACGCATGCATATGGTGTCAGAGAGTTTGGGAAGAAGTAGATGTGCTCTAGGGTAACTGATGTAATAGCTCGGGTCAGGCACGAAGTAGCTCTGGTGTGTTTGCAACAGTTGTTAAAGATTAAATCAAAAACAAAGTTAGAAAAAAGAAAGAAGGCTTACTCTGGTATGGCCTCGGGACAGATCGTGTTTGGCTCGGTGGGTATTCGAGTCGTCTCGGGTCAGTATAATGATGTATTTACAAGGTTTTAAAATTTTAAAACAAATCAAGTTTTAATTTAAATAATTTTTCTTGACCATTTCTTTTAAATAGTAAATGTTTTATTTAAGTTATGGGTTGGTTAAAGTTTTTAAATAAATTATTTGAAAATTAATTAAAGTTTAAAATATTTTATTATGTATCCTCTGTTTGATTATTAAGTTTATTTGAATAAATTTTGATATAGCGATTAAGTGGTTGATTTAAAAGATGAAGAGTTTTAATTTTTAATTAAATTAAGAATCTTAAGTTCATTTATATGTCAATGATAGTTATTCCAAGGCTTATTAAATAAAGATTAAATTAATTTATTTGGTTTTGGAAATAATAAATTAATCCTTAAATATTTTCAAACGAGATTTAATAATGATTGGATTAAGTATATAATTAAGATAAGTGTATTAACTTAAGTTAATTGAGGTCTTAATTTAATTAAAGGATAAGTAGTTAAGTAATTAAAGGATGATTAGTTAATAATTAAAGAGTAATTAATCAAGTGATTAAGGATAATTACTTAATACGATTAATTAAAGATAACCACTTATTGTAATTGATTAAGAATAATCAATTAATATATTTAATTAAAGGTTAATTAATGATAACTACTTAAAAGTTAATGACTTATGTAATATCCCGGAATTTTGGACAATTTAAATTTAATAATCTGGGTTTAAGTTTAAATTGAATTGATAATTTTTGTTAATAAATTTGGTTTCATTTAATAATTTTCTTTTTTTAAATATCTAATTTGTGAATTTATTTTTAATAAACTGATATTATTTTTTTCTATTTAATAATGTATATGTATTTATATATATTATAAGTAGATAAGTTGTTAAATTAGTTTTAATGTTTTGAAAAAGGAATTGAGATTTATTTTTGAATTTAAGCTTTTCAAGAATATTTAATAAAATACTATGATTTTAGATATGTAAGATAAATGTTTTAATTGGTTTAAAATTCATTTTTACTTAAGTATGTATATTAAAATAAGTTGCAAACTCTTTTATAAATTTATTTTAATTTTTTAAAAGTATAAGAACTGATTAATTTAATTTAAACATTCATTAACACTTAATTAAATAACTAATTACTTGAAAAGAGACATGCGTATATAATTTAAAATTTAAGTAACATGTGTTAAAAATTTATGTAAGTAAATTAACATGTTTCCATTCTTTTTACATGTGTCATTGTTGTAATTTTGTTTTTCTTTAATTTTAAATAAATCATAAATTAGCTTTAAAACATTGCATATACTCATTCCTTTATTTTTCTCATTTTTCATTCTTAAACAAAGAAACCTGAAAAAAAAAATCATCTCCTCTAACCTGCAAATTCAAATGAGCAAACATGCATGCAACAAATTTCAAACCAGTAAATGCATTGCATTGAAACTCCTCAAAAATTCAAATCTGCATCACAAAGGCCTGTATTTCAATTTCTAAATCAAATATGAGGCCTGCATTCAATTCATGTCTTCAAAAACAATCTGGATCTAAAACTGCAACTTCAAATTTGCATCTGCAACCTGCATTTGATCTGAAACATGCAGTTGGATCTGGAAAGGGAAGAGGTCTGCATTTCTTTTAAAATCTGGGAAAAAGCAACCTACATTTCAACTGAAAATTTGCATCTTCATTCAAGCTACTGCATGCTAAATCTGGGGTCTGCATCATTTTACAGGTGAGCAACTTAACCCTTAAAAACTAAGTAGGTAAAAGTTGTTTATACTTTTATTTAGAAATGACTTAACATTTTAATTTGTTGTGTATATGTTTATATGAGTTGAATTCTGTTTCACTTAGGTTCTGGCTATTACAATGTATGTTCTAGCTGATAAAAATTTCTTTTATTTTGATTTGTTTGCTGTTGTGTTTTAATCTATGAATGAAACTTGCTTATTTGTAAATAAAGTAAGCATAAAAAATTATATGAGTTAAAATAAAACTCTATTTTACCTGAAAATAATATAACAGAGTAAAAATTTATATTAAGTGAAATTCAAATTTATAGGAATTCATGTTTCAGGTTTATTAATTAAAACAACATGTAAATTCTTGAATTTTAAATCAAACATTATAATTTATAGTGTTGTGAAACAAGTGCAGTAATGAATTTACTGTATCCTACAATTTGGTTAAGTACATTCGATTTTTGCATTGAATTTGATTGAATTGGCTCCTGGAGATAGAGTAACTATCAATGATTATGGGAAAAATTCTAAATTGGATTACAATTAAACTTTGGTGTTGTAATTTGTGGATTTCAGTATGAACCCTAGTTTTTTTCTGGGTTTAGGAATTTTAGTGAAGCGGTTTCATAACTGGATCGAGTTCTGAGATATTTAGGGGATTGGTAGATGAAGGGATGATAGAGTCATCGCTGGAGTTTGGAGTGAAATAGTGGCCGGAGTCGGGTGAGCTTGCCGTTGACAGGCTAGGCACTGATTAGGGGAAGGTCGTTTCCAGGTTTCAGTTTAAAAACTTGAAATTAAATTCAAGTTGAATTAAGGGTATTTGAGGATGGAAGGTTGTTGAGAGGTCACAGGTGGATGGGGATGGTCGTTGATAAGGACCGGAGATGGCCAGAGTTGTGGTTGGTGCACAGTGTGGTTGTTGTGCAGGTGGGTAATTGTTTTGGGTTGTAGGATTTTACTACAGTGATGGTCTCGGGTAAAAATTAAAAGTGACTCGAAGTTGGGAAGCCGTTGACTCGAAGTAGGTTATAGGATGGCTCGGGTTGTAATGTTTCAGGGTTTTAAGCAGAGCCTTATTTCCAGTTTTTAAAAAAAAATTTAAAGGTAAGTTTTAAAATGCAAATTTAAAACCTGAAATAAGCATAAAATTTAAGCTGAATTTAAATATGAATTCAAAGTTTGAATTCTGGGTTTTTGTAATAATTTGAGTTTTAAATAAAAAAAAGTAAGTGTTCAGGTTTTAGTATTTATACAGTGATATGTTTCCAGGTTTTATCAAATTGATGTAAAAAGTAAATTGCAAAACCAAAATCTGAAACTAAATTAAACCTGAAATTGAATTTAAATTCAATTAGTTAAACTTTAGATCTTTGAATTAAATTTGAAATGCTTTAAAATCCAAGTTGTGTTTTTAACTAAAACAGAAACTGTTTTTTTTGTTTTTATTCAAATTTAAAAATAAAGTTTAAATTTGTAAGATTTAGTTCAAACTGAAATATTTAAACCTGAAACTTAGTTTTGAATTCAATAATTTAAATCCTGCATTTTTGAAAACATTTTTGAATTCAAAAATGTAAGTTGTTAGATTAAAAAGAAAATGTTTTCCTGTTTAAATTTAAAAGTAAAATTTTAAATAGCAACTGAAATTTAGAAATTTAAATCTAGGAACAGAAATTTAGAATAGATGAACCCGAGTTGAATTTAAATCTGGAATGTAAATTTAGATTTTAACTTTTATAGTATAAAGAACATTGGTTTGAGTTTTAAAAGCTGTAAGTTTTAATTTATAAGATAAGTTTAAACCAAGTTTAAATTTAGTTTTAAAACCTGAGATTTGACTCTAATGTCAGTTTTAAAATTTAATAAGTTTTAAAATTTAAATTTGTTTTGACTACTTTAGGAAGTTTAAACATTTTGAATTTGAAAATGAAAATGGAGATGTAAGTAAAGTTTTTAAATTTTAAGTTTGAATCTGTAATGAAAATTTGAATTGTATTTCAGTTTGAATTTAAAAAGAAATTTATATTGAATTTTGTTTGAAACAAATTGTTTAAAATACTTTTGTATAAAGTAGAATGTATCTTAATTTAGAACTTAAATTGGTTCCATTTAAATTATTAAGTTAATTTAAATGGAATATTAATTATTTAATTAATTAATAATGTGAATGTTTAATTGAGTAATTAATATTATTGTAAAGTTAATTAATTAAGATTTGAGATTAATTAATTAAGGTTAGTTAATCTATAATTAAGAATGGTTAATTAAATTTTAATTTATGATTAAGATTTATTTAATCAAGTGATTAATGATAATTAAGATTTTAATTAACACCTAATTAATTAGAGATTAATTGAATTATAGTTAAATATTAATTAATTGATAATTAATAATGGTTAATATAAGTAAATTTCTAAATTAAGTAATTAAGAAATGTAAATGAAGGTCATTAACTTAAGGTTATTTAACAATTAATTAATATGATTAATTTTAACAATTAATTAGATTAATTAATTAGTAATAATCAATTGTTTAATTTTTAATTACTTAATGAAAGTAATTAATGAACTAATTACTTGGTGTAATTAATTTAATTAATGTGAATAGTTTAGATTAATTAAGTTAAATTAATTTAAACAATTGTTGATTATTGATAATTATTTTATGTAATTTATGGATTGCAATTACTTAGAGAAGTAATTAATTAATAATTACTGAATGTAATTAAGGATATTTATTATAGAAGTAATTTGGATTTAAATTACTTTGAAAATTTATCAGTGATTAATGAAGATAATTAATTAAGAATAATTAATTATGGAAGGAATAATTAAAGTAGTTAATTACTAGTATTATTAATCACGGGTGATTAATATTTATATGTGGATTAATTATAGATTAATTACTTATGTAATTAATTTGTATTGGGAGATTGATTAAATGTAATCATTAATTAATTAATCAATGATGTAATTTGGAATTGATTAATTAAGGTATGATTAATATTAAATGCTAATTACTTATTGTAATTAGAGATAGTTAATCAATAATGATTAAAATGGATAATGAGATGATGATTTATAAAATTGATTTGTAATCAATTGAAGATTAAGATAAGCAGGATTTTGATGATGAAGTAATTAATTTAATTCATTTTAAATTAATTAGAGTTTAAGTAATTAATTTAATTCATTTTAAATTAATTATAAATGGTGTGATCATTAGATAGTTGCTTATGATTGATGAATGGTATTGGTTGCCATGTATGGGTTGTAATCTCAGCTATGAGATGAGTAGTGTATGTGATATGGATGCATTGGTTGCTTTTGGATGATAATATGAATTATCTGATTATGATACGAATTATCTATTGATGATAATGTTGATTATCTATTGTGTTGTGAATTATCTATCTGTGTATATTTAGATAATGAATTGAACTGTTTTAAACTTTAAAACAACTTGGACCTTAAAAGACACGCTTTGGATTTCGATGAGACCTGGATTGGGTTTCCATATTTGGAATCCGAAAAACACATCGATTCCAAATAACGTTAGGTCGTTAATCCATGTGGAGCGAGTGAAGACTCGAGGTTTAAGGGATATACGTCAGTATAACTTTGTGGGTGATTCCGTAATGAGTTTGATGGAATAGTACTTATAGATTCGAGATGGTGATTCAGAGTGCAAGGGTTATTGTCGTTAACTCTAAGGGTGATTCCAATACGAGTGTAACGAGATAATGCCTTCGGTTTCGTTCGAACCCGGAACGAACTTGTATGGATTGAACGCTTTCAAAACATCGTCAGGTGGACGATGAGCATTCTAAGTGATATGTCCTATAAAGGTAATCGTAGCCTCAAGCCTCATCAACCTGGAATGGCTAAAACAGGGGAGGTGCAGCAAAGCTTCGTGGGTAGCACCCACTTGAGAGCAAGATTTATCCCTGTCTAGAGGTCCCTTTATATTTTCGGCTTAGTGGTGCGGTTGCTGATCACAACTGCGGGGTTGTCTTGTTTGGAAATGTTCAGTAAGGAACGAGTCCGGCTTTGTGTTGCAGGGGATGAAGGGAGTAATCTTCGGTACGGTGATCTAGGCCACGTACTGTGACGGGCGGTACCCCAGTAGCCCAGCCATTTATGGAATCCAAAATCCAATAAGTGCCAATGGTTTTGATTGTATTTCCCACTTTTGTGGCTAGTAGCTGGAATTTAATCATGTAACAATTTCGGCTATTTCTTATTTACTTGAAAACCCTAGACACTATTATAATATCATCGGATTTCCTATCAAATTTTTTGGTTAGCGTAAGGTAAAAACTTTTCCATGTTTATGTGTGCGATGTCTTACGTGATACCTTTTCTTTTCAAAGGTTTTTCAAAGTTAAGAAACTTTAACCTGTTACTCACACCAGACCCATGTATGACCCGAAGTTATTTCTGTTTTTCTATAACTCTTGGGTACTCAAATTTTTACGAGTGGCCAAGGAAATTCAGGTTAGGATTTGGATTAGCTTTGGCGAATTGTGGAGGAGCAAATTGAGCAGGAGGCTTCTGCGTATAGTTGTATAGTTTTTTCCACTGTGTTGGTATCCCTGAGTGTTTTTCTGTAATGTATTGAGTTGTAATAACTAGACAGGTGTTTATAACTGTCTAGTATGTGTTGTATATGTCTGTGTAACTCTGATATTTGATGTATACTATGTAATACTTATGTTATTAATATAATTTATTCGTTCCGCTGTTGAGATTCTTGTGTTGTTTCTTCTTTCTCTTCTTTCTTTTCTCTTTTCTATCCCTTTCTTTCTTAAAGATGATGCGATTTTACGAGAGTGGAAAGTCAGATCGTCACACTTGGTATCAGAGCATTAGGTTGAGTGAATACCTAGTCTCTGTAGTGGTGTCTATCTTGAGACAACGTATTTGTATTTTTATTATAGATATATATTTATGTTTTTACTTATTTGTTGGATTACCTGTTCAGGTTTTTTTTCCAATATAAGTTATAAAGTTAGATGAGGTAGAAGTGTGTGTAACGCGACTACCATTGGTTGGAGTTTGAATAGATGAGGTTGGAAGTGTATTTGTCGAGACTGTAGACCTAATACCGTCTCGAGTAAGTTTTGCTTGGTGAAGGACTTCATCGATCTCTGAAGGTAACCTTGTAAAGGTTCGGAGTTCATTTTTGAAGTGCAGAATTGAGTTTTGATCTGACGATAAGGCAGAACCAGTGAGTGATGATATTTTGATATCTCAGGAAGTTGTAGCTGCGTGCTGAGATGCAGTGACTATCGATATTTCCGAAGATGTTTCTTTGGAACAAGAATAGGAAGTGAGTCTGCTCGGTGTTGTGGTTGAGTTTAACGGAGTATTCTGAGTTGGTAAGGAGTCTTTTGGTTGAGAAGTTTTTCTAAAGTGGAGTTCAGAAGCAGTAGAGTGGATCCGTTTCTCTGGTAAGTTGGCTAGGCCAGCATAAGCTATTCTGTTTAGTAGAGAGAGAGCAGTTTTCTTTGGATTTAGGCTGAGTTGATCGCAAAAGTGACTTGCGATAGTGTTCTTTTGGAACTGGTGGTTCAGTTAGTAGATGGATGGTTCCTTGAGATAGAAGTTGGTGAAGTAACTCAGGTTTGGGAGGAACATTTGAGTTTTCTTATGGATATATGGAACCATATTTTTGTGCTAGGTTGTCTAGTCTGTGCTTGTGCTGTTCTTCGGCATTTTCTTCTGTTTCGGATCAGAGTTGTGCAGCGGAAGCAGTTTAGGGGTGTTTCTGTTTCTTTTTCCGGATAAGAAGAAATTTGTTATGTCTTCTGTTGTTGAGAAGCAGGGTGTGTGTTCTTGGTTTTTGAGTGATCTTGAGGAGATCATTGGATTGTTTTGATTCAGTCTGTTTCTAATGGAATCAGCAAGAGTTGAGCTGATCAGGATAGATGTTGGTAGCCCAGGATCGTCCGAAGAATTTTTATGAATAAGAGGCAGAGAAATTCGGATTCTGGAATCGGAGATTTGTTTATGATAAGTTTTTTCTCTGATCCAAGGAGCTATAAGTTTAGGAAGCTAGCTCCGTAGTGTTTTGGATTTCTTCTGTGTTGGGTTAGATGAGTGTTTGGTTTTCTGGAGTTGAATTGCCAGTTTGGATAACTGGAATTCGGTGTGTTTCACGTATCTCTGAGGGAGTACGTGTTTGATATTTCTGGTTGTAGAACCAGCAGTTTAGGATGGTTTGGTTATTGAGTCAGACTCGTTTGTAGTCTGATATTCTGTATAGAGTTGTTGTTAGAAGCTCTATAGCTTAGTAGTATTGATTGATTGGATTCTGTAGAGCGAGTATCCCGATATATATATACATATACATATACATACATACATACATACATACATACATATATATATATATATATATATATATATATATATATATATATACCGGGGAAACTCGTGAAGATTTTATCCAAAATTCTTTTGGATAATTGGATTTGTTCTGATTGTGTGAATTGGTTGCTTTGGTTGTTTGCATAAGATTAACATATGCTGTGTTTTAAAATAAATCTGTGAATTATTAAATTATGTTTTAAATTTCGGGGACGAAATTCTTTTAAGGGGGAAGGATTGTAATATCCCGGAATTTTGAACAATTTAAATTTAATAATCTGGGTTTAAGTTTAAATTGAATTGATAATTTTTGTTAATAAATTTGGTTTGATTTAATAATTTTCTTTATTTAAATATTTAATTTGTGAATTTATTTTTAATAAACTGATAAAATTGTTTTCTATTTAATAATGTATATGTATTTATATATATTATAAATAGATAAGTTGTTAAATTAGTTTTAATGTTTTGAAAAAGGAATTGAGATTTATTTTTGAATTTATGCTTTTCAAGAATATTTAATAAAATACTCTATGATTTTAAATATGTAAGATAAATGTTTTAATTGGTTTAAAATTCATTTTTACTTAAGTATGTGTATTAAAATAAGTTGCAAACTCATTTATAAATTTATTTTAATTGTTTAAAAGTATAAGAACTAATTAATTTAATTTAAACATTCATTAACACTTAATTAAATAACTAATTACTTGAAAAGAGACATGTGTATATAATTTAAATTTTAAGTAACACGTGTTAAAAATTTATGTAAGTAAATTAACATGTGTCCATTCTTTTTACATGTGTCATTGTTGTAATTTTGTTTTTCTTTAATTTTAAATAAATCATAAATTAGCTTTAAAACATTGCATATGCTCATTCCTTTATTTTTCTCATTTTTCATTCTTAAACAAAGAAACCTGAAGAAAAAAAAATTCATCTCCTCTAACCTGCAAATTCAAATGAGCAAACATGCATGCAACAAATTTCAAACCAGTAAATGCATTGCATTGAAACTCCTCAAAAATTCAAATCTGCATCACAAAGGCCTGTATTTCAATTTCTAAATCAAATATGAGGCCTGCATTCAATTCATGTCTTCAAAAACAATCTGGATCTAAAACTGCAACTTCAAATTTGCATCTGCAACCTGCATTTGATCTGAAACATGCAGTTGGATCTGGAAAGGGAAGAGGTCTGCATTTCTTTTAAAATCTGGGAAAAAGCAACCTACATTTCAACTGAAAATTTGCATCTTCATTCAAGCTACTGCATGCTAAATCTGGGGTCTGCATCATTTTACAGGTGAGCAACTTAACCCTTAAAAACTAAGTAGGTAAAAGTTGTTTATACTTTTATTTAGAAATGACTTAACATTTTAATTTGCTGTGTATATGTTTATATGAGTTGAATTCTGTTTCACTTAGGTTCTGGCTATTACAATGTATGTTCTAGCTGATAAAAATTTCTTTTATTTTGATTTGTTTGCTGTTGTGTTTTAATCTATGAATGAAACTTGCTTATTTGTAAATAAAGTAAGCATAAAAAATTATATGAGTTAAAATAAAACTCTATTTTACCTGAAAATAATATAACAGAGTAAAAATTTATATTAAGTGAAATTCAAATTTATAGGAATTCATGTTTCAGGTTTATTAATTAAAACAACATGTAAATTCTTGAATTTTAAATCAAACATTATAATTTATAGTGTTGTGAAACAAGTGCAATAATGAATTTACTGTATCCTACAATTTGGTTAAGTACATTTGATTTTTGCATTGGATTTGATTGAATTGGCTCCTGGAGATAGAGTAGCTATCAATGATTATAGGAAAAATTCTAAATTGGATTACAATTAAACTTTGGTGTTGTAATTTGGGGATTTCAGTATGAACCCTAGTTTTTTTCTGGGTTGAAGAATTTTAGTGCTGCGGTATCATAACTGGATCGAGTTCTGAGATATTTAGGGGATTGGTAGATGAAGGGATGATAGAGTCATCGCCGGAGTTTGGAGTGAAATAGTGGCCGGAGTCGGGTGAGCTTGCCGTTGACAGGCTAGGCACTGATAAGGGGAAGGTCCTTTCCAGGTTTCAGTTTAAAAACTTGAAATTAAATTCAAGTTGAATTAAGGGTGTTTGAGGATGGAAGGTTGTTAAGAGGTCACTGGTGGATGGGGATGGTCGTTGATAAGGACCGGAGATGGCCAGAGTTTGTGGTGGGTGCACAGTGTGGTTGTTGTGCAGGTGGGTATTTGTTTTGGGTTGCAGGATTTTATTATAGTGATGGTCTCGGGTAAAAATTAAAAGTGACTCGAAGCTGGGAAGCTGTTGACTCGAAGTAGGTTATACGATGGCTCGGGTTGTAATGTTTCAGGGTTTTAAGCAGAGCCTTATTTCCAGTTTTAAAAAAATGTATTTAAAGGTAAGTTTTAAAATGAAAATTTAAAACCTGAACTAAGCATAAAATTTAAACTGAATTTAAATATGTATTCAAAGTTTGAATTCTGGGTTTTTGTAATAATTTGAGTTTTAAATAAAAAAAAGTAAGTGTTCAGGTTTTAGTATTTATACAGTGATATGTTTCCAGGTTTTATCAAATTGATGTAAAAAGCAAATTGCAAAACCAAAATCTGAAACTAAATTAAACCTGAAATTGAATTTAAATTCAATTAGTTAAACTTTAGATCTTTGAATTAAATTTGAAATGCTTTAAAATCCAAGTTGGGTTTTTAACTAAAACAGAAACTGTTTTTCTGTTTTTATTCAAATTTAAAAGTAAAGTTTAAATTTGTAAGATTTAGTTCAAACTGAAATATTTAAACCTGAAACTTAGTTTTGACTTCAATAATTTAAATCCTGCATTTTTGGAAACATTTTTCAATTCAAAAATGTAAGTTGTTAGATTAAACAGAAACTGTTTTCCTGTTTAAATTTAAAAGTAAGATTTTAAATAGCAACTGAAATTTAGAAATTTAAATATGGGAACAGAAATTTTGAATAGATGAACCTGAGTTGAATTTAAATCTGGAATGTAAATTTAGATTTTAACTTTTACGGTATAAAGAACATTGGTTTGAATTTTAAAAATCGTAAGTTTTAATTTATAAGATAAGTTTAAACCAAGTTTAAATTTAGTTTTAAAACCTGAGATTTGACTCTAATGTCAGTTTTAAAATTTAATAAGTTTTAAAATTTAAATTTGTTTTGACTACTTTAGGAAGTTTAAACATTTTTAATTTGAAAATAAGAATGGAGATGTAAGTAAAGTTTTTAAATTTTAAGTTTGAATCTGTAATGAAAATTTGAATTGTATTTCAGTTTGAATTTAAAAAGAAATTTTAAATTGAATTTTGTTTGAAACAAATTGTTTAAAATACTTTTGTATAAAGTAGAATGTTTCTTAATTTAGAACTTAAATTGGTTCCATTTAAATTATTTAGTTAATTTAAATGGAATATTAATTATTTAATTAATTAATAATGTGAATGTTTAATTGAGTAATTAATATTATTGTAAAGTTAATTAATTAAGATTTGAGAATAATTAATTAAGGTTAGTTAATCTATAATTAAGAATGGTAATTAAATTTTAATTTATGATTAAGATTTATTTAATCAAGTGATTAATGATAATTAAGATTTTAATTAACACCTAATTAATTAGAGATTAATTGAATTATAGTTAAATTTTAATTAATTGATAATTAATAATGGTTAATATAAGTAAATTTCTAAATTAAGTAATTAAGAAATGTTAATGAAGGTTATTAACTTAAGGTTATTTAACAATTAATTAATATGATTAATTTTAATAATTAATTAGATTAATTAATTAGTAATAATCAATTGTTTAATTTTTAATTACTTAATGAAAGTAATTAATGAATTAATTACTTGGTGTAATTAATTTAATTAATGTGAATAGTGTAGATTAATTAAGTTAAATTAATTTAAACAATTGTTGATTATTGATAATTATTTTATGTAATTTATGGATTGCAATTACTTAGAGAAGTAATTAATTAATAATTACTGAATGTAATTAAGGATATTTATTATAGAAGTAATTTGGATTTAAATTACATTAAAAATTTATCAGTGATTAATGAAGATAATTAATTAAGAATAATTAATTATGGAAGGAGTAATTAAACTAGTTAATTACTAGCATTATTAATCATGGGTGATTAATATTTATATGTGGATTAACTTATGTAATTAATTTATATTGGGAGATTGATTAAATGTAATCATTAATTAATTAATCAATGATGTAATTTGGAATTGATTAATTAAGGTGTGATTAATATTAAATGCTAATTACTTATTGTAATTAGAGATAGTTAATCAATAATGATTAAAATGGATAATGAGATGATGATTTATAAAATTGATTTGTAATCAATTGAAGATTAAGATAAGCAGGATTTTGATGATGAAGTAATTAATTTAATTTATTTTAAATTAATTAGAGTTTAAGTAATTAATTTAATTCATTTTAAATTAATTATAAATGGTGTGATCATTAGATAGTTGCTTATGATTGATGAATGGTATTAGTTGCCATGTATGGGTTGTAATCTCAGCTATGAGATGAGTAGTGTATATGATATGGATGCATTGGTTGCTTTTGGATGATAATATGAATTATCTGATTATGATATGAATTATCTATTGATGATAATGTTGATTATCTATTGTGTTGTGAATTATATATCTGTGTATATTTAGATAATGAATTGAATTGTTTTAAACTTTAAAACAACTTGGACCTTAAAAGACACGCTTTGGATTTCGTTGAGACCGGGATCGGGTTTCCATATTTGGAATCCGTAAAACACATCGATTCCAAATAACGTTAGGTCGTTAATCCATATGGAGCGAGTGAAGACTCGAGGTGTAAGGGCTATACGTCAGTATAACTCTGTGGGTGATTCCGTAATGAGTTTGACGGAATAGTACTTATAGATTCGAGATGGTGATTCAGAGTGCAAGGGTTATTGTCGTTAACTCTGAGGGTGATTCCAATACGAGTGTAACGAGATAATGCCTTCGGTTTCGTTTGAACCCGGAACGAACTTGTATGGATTGAATACTTTCAGAACATCGTCAGGTGGACGATGAGCATTCTAAGTGATATGTCCTATAAAGGTAATCGTAGCCTCAAGCCTCATCAAACGGGAATGGCTAAAACAGGGGAGGTGCAGCAAAGCTTCGTGGGTAGCACCCACTTGAGAGCAAGATTTATCCCTGTCTAGAGGTCCCTTTATATTTTCGGCTTAGTGGTGCGATTGCTGATCACAACTGCAGGGTTGTCTTGTTTGGAACTATTCAGTAAGGAACGGGTCCGGCTTTGTGTTGCAGGGGATGAAGGGAGTAATCCTCGGTACGGTGATCTAGGCCACGTACTGTGACAGGCGGTACCCCAGTAGCCCAGCCATTGATGGAATCCAAAATCCAATAAGTGTCAATAGTTTTGATTATATTACCCACTTTTGTGGCTAGTAGCTGGAATTTAATCATGTAACAATTTCGGCTATTTCTTATTTACTTGAAAACCCTAGACACTATTATAATATCATCGGATTTCCCATCAAATGTTTTGGTTAGCGCAAGGTAAAAACTTTTCCATGTTTATGTGTGCGAAGTCTTACGTGATACCTTTTCTTTTCAAAGGTTTTTCAAAGTTAAGCAACTTTAACCTGTTACTCACACCAGACCCATGTCTGACCCGGAGTTATTTCTGTTTTTCTATAACTCTTGGGTACTCAAATTTTTACGAGTAGCCAAGGGAATTCAGGTTAGGATTTGGATTAGCTTTGGCGAATTGTGGAGGAGCAAATGGAGTAGGAGGCTTCTGTGTATAGTTGTATAGTTTTTTCCGTTGTGTTGGTATCTCTGAGTGTTTGTCTGTAATGTATTGAGTTGTAATAACTAGACAGGTGTTTATAACTGTCTAGTATGTTTTGTATATGTCTGTGTAACTCTGATATTTGATGTATACTATGTAATACTAATGTTATTAATATAATTTATTCGTTCCGCTGTTGAGATTCTTGTGTTGTTTCTTCTTTCTCTTCTTTCTTTTCTCTTTTCTATCCCTTTCTTTCTTAAAGATGATGCGATTTTCCGGGAGGGGAAAGTCGGGTCGTCACAACTTAATATGAATTAATTAATGATTATTAATTAAGGGTTAATTTGTTAATGTAATTAATTGAGGGTTAATTAATTCATGTTATTAATTTAAAGTTAATTAATTTATGTGATTAATTAAGGCAAAATTAATTAATTAAGGATAATTAATTAAGATGGGTAATTAAGGTTGATTAATTAATTTCATTAATTAAAATAATAATAAATGTGTTGTAATTAATTAGTGTTAATTAACCAGGATAAGAAATTTATTCATAAGTAATTAATTTATTTGGTTTAGATTAATTACAGTTATGTGACTAATTAATCTTGCTTAGGATGGTTGGATTATAATGAATGCCTTGAATTGTTTGATATCTCTGATATGTGATGTTCTGTGATATGATTGCTTTGGATTGAACAGTGATTTATTTATCTGCGATGAATTTACATGTTTATTGTGAATGAAGATAAGCGTTATAGGATATACCGCTTATTGACATTGTTGTGCATGGATTTTGATGGTTGTGGTATTTTATTGCTATATGCAAAACTCCTACACACAACACACACACTAATATCGATTTCACGGTAAATTGGTTAAGTCATAGATAATTTGAATTTAAAAATTATTTTATTGAAAGTGGTGAAAAGTTTAAAAGTTGAATTTTGAATCTAAAATGGTTTGGTAGTGTAATTGGGTTAAATATGAAAAACTTTTAAAAATGAAGTTTTTAAATTATTTTGTATATTTATTTTTAATTTGGAATTTTGAAAATTATGGTTTAAAAAGCGTTATACAGGATTTTAAACCATTTTTAAAAGTATTTTAAAGGAAATTATTATGGGAATTTAATTTAACCCAAATAGATCTTGCCGTGGATACTTTAGTTCGCTGATTTTCTAGTTTATACTTTAAAAGGCTATAACTTGTACATATTTAGTCGGATTTTTCCGAAACGAAAGACCTTTGTTTTTCAAATGATAATAGCTTTCATATAAAGAAAGAATTTTCAGTTTTTGTTAAAAGGATTTCGAGTTGTGGGTAAATCAAATTTGAAATGGAAATAGTTTTGAAAGCTATGAATGAATCTTTGTTAAAGATTTGGTAAATCTTGTTTCAAGTTGAAGAGGATCTTAAAGGGTGAATCTTTTGTTTAAAAAGATTAAAAATGGAAATTTGTTTAAACCATTCAAAAGGAAAGGTTTTGGGCTAAAAGTTGTGACTTAACTAAGATCTGACTGTACCCATATGCTTTTAAAATCAGCGCTCATTATTCTGTTAAGCCCGGAGAGGACTTTATTTCATAAAACCCATTCCGTATTAATGGTATGACGAATTGGATAACATTTGAAGACGGTGGTTGAAGACTGGGTATTTTTGAAAGCAAAAGGATTACCTGTCGAATGTCTCTGCACCGAGTAATCTCGGTATAGAGATTTCCCTTTGTGATGAGGAGCCCGGACGTGATTGGGGATATCCGAATTTGCAAGAACTCCTTTTGAAGTGCCTTCGGTTCCATTCATACCTAGGATGGACTTGTATGGATGTATGTCTAACGTTACACTTTGAGATATAAAGATGGTTTCTATCAAATGTATTTCTGTTTTGTGGCGAAGAATTTGTTCTCTTAGCTTAACCCCTTCTCTGAGATGTACGAGCTTAGAGGTTATGTACTTGATGGTTACTAGTGATATATTCCCAATTTGGTAATGTGGCATGCTAAGTGCTGATCATTGTTGATCGAAGCATGACATTTGTGAAAAGTGTAGCTTTTTAGGACGAGACTTCATCGAACCTCACAACCCGGGAATGGTCGAAACAGGAAGGATGCGGCAAGGTTATGAGGGTTGCTCCCCTTAGGGTATGTGCATTTCCTTCTGGATAAAAAGTGATATCATGGTATGGAGCCCAGATATTTAACTTATGTTGTTGTTGGAATTTGTTGGTGAATCCTGGGATAAAGGTCGGTTACAATCGGGGGATGGCATGCTTGTGATAGTTAGTTGCCTAGTTAAAGAGGTAACCCGGTCTTGTGTTGGCACAGATCCGTTTAGGCTCTTAGGGCGTCCGTCCAGAGGCGTACCCATTCGGAAAGGAAGTTCCTTAGCCTTGGCCATTTGTTGGAAATCCAATCACCCAATACGAGCCCTATACAGTTTTCAAATGTATAACCTACCACCTCAGGTGGTAACTATACTAGGCATAATATAATGGTACCTATGCTGGCTAAGTTAATATTATACTTTCGAAATGTTTTTCACACTATTCACTAATAATAATGCCAAAAGGATTTTTGCGTATCAAGCATGTTTGACTATCATAAGGAGAAATCTCCCCATGTGTGCATAGCATTATATGCGTGCCGAGAGGCTTTATGATAGTTTCATTTTCCAAAAAGAATAGTGAATTTCTTTTTGTTCAAACAACTATTTTGGTTTGCTCACACCAGTCCCATGACTGACTTGGAGTTTATTGTTCTCTTTCTAAACTCTGGCTGCCCATAATTTTCAACGCGGGCAGCCTAGAATCAGGTTATCGGATGGTCAGCTAGTAGGTGTAGCTTTTGGCATTCTTTGAAGCCTTTGGATTTGGAAATCACATTACGCTACACTACCGCATGATTGTGGTTCAAGCTTTTAGGTTTGGAGTTTTGGCAATGGAGATGTTATCTTTCCGCTGTTGTTGCGGTTATCTTTCCGCTTCTTTGTTTTTCCGCTGTTGTATATATCTCTAATAATGTTTAATACTTCATATTGTATCACAGTTGTATCAATTGTTGTGTATCAATAATTTCTTTTCTGTTTCTGCTGTGTTGTTATTCACCTAATGTGTTGTAAGCGCCGACGAATCGAACTTCAACGTTTGAATCTGCGGCATTCGAATACGGGTGATGTATGGATGTCGATTTTCGAGCATTGAATCCAGGTCGTTACACAAGCATACAATCTTCACAAGGGATCAAAGTAATCAGCTATTTTTGAAGTTACAATCATTAAATTTAATATTGTATATATTTAACTATTTACTTTAATAATCAATAGCTTCAAATATTAACTTAAGTTCATAATTCTTTGCTTACAATATTCACTTTCTATTTCATTTTATTAAGTAGCACTACAATTGTAACTCAGGTTTATAACAATTTCATATTTCTTATTTATAAAAGTAAATTTCGTTGAATATTTTATTATTTAAGTTTTCTTGTATAATATTCTGTTTCATATCCTTATTTAACATTAAGCTTTTAATATTCTAGTAATTTATATATAAATATATGTTTATAAGAATGTAATTGAAAATTACACAAGTTTATCTTATTTCATTATAGTAAATAAACGTTCAATAGTTATCATTTCTTATTTTCATAACCTTTTTGTTTACAAGTTACAAATTTCAAATTCCTTGTATATTTCATTTATAACTTAGTTGTAACAACCCATATATTTTACGATTGTATATTTAATTGTTTTATTTAAATATAGCATCGTTAGTCGGATTAAAGTCCAAAATGCCACTTTTTGTAAATAGTTGAATTAGGACTCGAGACCACTTCCATTGAGTTCAAAACGGCGTTTGTGACCTTTTTGAATATAAACATTGATATGTTTGGAGTTGAATAGAATTTCGCTATTTTTCTATTAGGCTTGGATTTGGGTTTTAGCACACTAACCAAAAAAATACCCTAACTCCAACCCCTCTTCATTCATTCATTCTATTTTTTCTAACACTTCAAGCTAGAGGAAAATGGAGGAAAGAATAGGAAATTAAAATTCCTAAACCTTAGATTGCTAGGAAATTCAAGATTCGAACTCCAAAATCAAAGAGAAGTTTAGGTAAGCATCTTTATCATCTTCTCCATCTCAATCTCTCTCGATTTCAGAAATTCGTAAACCCTAACTTAGGAAATTCATTTCATTTGATAATAGATTTAGGATTCTTAAGGTCTTGTTGAAGAGGAATCGGTCTTGCTTTGTTGAAGAGCTTCTCATTCGTTGTTTTTTGGTTTAAAGGTGAGTTCTTGAACTCACATCTATATCTATACCTTTGATAATTGTTAGGTATGAATTCCTAACATTTATTTCATGTCCATTTGCTTTTGAATTGAATTGGTTAGGTGAATTTTCCAATTTTTGGCACTTTGAAGTCAAAATTCATGAAAATCCTTATATGGATGTTTGGACATGCTGTTCGGAGTGTATTGATGAGTCCATAGGGTTAGGTTATCGCTTGGCATAAATCCCTATCCATCGTCGCTCATTCAATCGCTTCCGATATGATTTGGCCATCAATGGCGTAGGCGAAAAATTTCCCTGAGCTTTAGCTCAGAACTCTGGCAGTATGCTCAGACGTCTAAAGCTACGGAATAAAAATTCTAGTCCTTCAGCTCAGACGTCTGATGCTACGGAATAAAAATTCCAGTCTTTCAAGTCATACGTTTGATCATACTTCCAGACGTCTGCGCGATGTGGAAGAAAATTCCAAATCTTCAGCTCAGACGTTTAGGGAAACCGCTAGACGTTTGACATTGTAAAATTCAGGGAAATTTCCTATTTCTATGTGGCTTACCATTAATATCGACGTTTGGTTGATCCGCTGGTCGTTGTATTTACTATTGACTTTGATGACTTCTTTTCTGGATTTTTTGGAATATCCATTTGATGGATTTGATATCGATTTCTATGGTTTTGATTCACATCGTCGATTGTGAATTTTTGGTGATTGATTGTTTTTACAATCATTTCTGTGATTTGTCAATTTAAACTACAAAGGTTTCTATACTAATAGTAAATACTCAAGCTCTTCCACAAAAATGATTTCAACATTATTTTTAATACAAATCTTGTTTTTTAAAACATTTTTCAATCTATTAGTATATACAAACTTTTACCTCATTCGTTCGAGAAATCCAATTAGACGACTTAAAAAAACAAGTGGTATGAAAAGCTTGCGTTTACTTTGTCGGTTAATTCTTCGACTTGTTCGAATGAAATATTGTGACAATTTTCGAGTGGAAATCTACAATTTGTTCGTAAATACTTAAGTTAAGTCAGTGATTATGGGACATGAAGCTAAACTCAGTTATTTACTATCTTAGCGTAATATACACTTTTTATTGATGGATAATGATCATTTTATGGTTTAGACTGGCAATATAAGATGTTTCTTTGTCCACGTGGGGGACAGTACCCAATTACATTGAGCTTCCTCTCATTTTTATAGGCTAGCGACCTATGGGTTTTATTGAGTGCAGGTTCATCGGGCATACCGTTATTGTACTACGTCGTTGTTTCGAATTATTTGAGTTTCTGGTTCATCGAGCGTACCACTATCGTACTACATCGTTTTCCAAATTATTAGAGCTCGGTTCATCGGGTGTACCATTGTATTATGTTGTTGTTCAGGCTTATCAGGTTCATCGGGCATACCTTTGTACAGTGTCATTGTTCCGAATTATTTGAGTTTCAGATACCTCGGACGTACCGTTGTACTACGTCGTTGCACCAGCTTGATGGGATAGCTCCCCATTTGTGATACACGTATTGGTGAGTTTTCATGCTCCTATTTTTGATAGGCCTCCTCCTTTGTGATTTCAGAATTTCTAATTGATGATTTTTGGAATTTGTGTTTCACCGATTCTTTAGTGATTTATATTGATAAGCTTTATCAATATTTGTGGTCTGGTGAATAAAATGAAGAATATGGCATACTTTTTGGTGTTTGAGAAAATTTGAGGTATTGTATGATTTTGTGGTTATTTAATGTATACTTGTCATAGTATGGCACTATTGTTATCATACATTTTTGTCGTATCTCTTATCCAATCTCACTTTGTACGATATTTATAGCTTGAATGGTCCGTTTATTATTTTCTTCTTAAATAATACTCGGGTTAGACCAAGGTATTTCAAGTACTTCTGCTTGACTTCTTATCAGGGTCCGTCATCTGACTTTTGGCTAATACTTAGCTTAGTAGTTTTGCTTTTATACATTCGAGATAGAGACTCCTTGATGTATACATATTCTTTTGTCTAGCACTAGTACATATTCTTTTGTGGTGTAGTGGATCTTGTGTGACCACTACTTTGATGTACACTTTTATGTGTTATATTCATATCTGTTTCCGCCTTAGTGATATGAATGTCCGTAACTGATTTATGTTATGCTTATTTTATATTTGGTTCCGAAGATCGTATAACCACTGTGTAGTAGCTTTGTATTTGTATTTGATCTGCAAGATTACCTCTAAAAATGAAATGCATGCCATACTGTCTGACATATCGGTACTCGCACAAAGCAATTACGTAGATGATCGTTCCCAACAGCCTTATTCTTCGTGCTAGTCGACGACATTACCACGTAGTGTCCTTAGATAGTGCGAGTATAGAGGTGGGCCATCATAGCTTGATATTAGAGCCAAACTTTGGAACAATATAGAATATTATAGCAAGGATCATTGTCATAAGTCTCTCTTAGGAATCGTGCCTTAGGATTTAATTCGAGTCATTGGACCTATTCTATCCTATTTTCTTTTATGATGCCTTGTTTTATCAATCAAGTCTGTTTGATATTCATTCTGAGAATAACTTTTTCCTCTTCTTTCTTTCTTTCTTAAAGAAGAGAAATGGTTAGACCAGGTCGTCCCAGTGCTGGTCAATCTAGTGTCACCTCTCATGATGGCATATTCATGTCTGCCCAACAGCTTTTAGATCTTGTAAAGAATGCTCAAGCTGCCAGACCTATTCCAGAGCCTGCTTGTCCTAAATTTGGGTTTGCATGTTTGTGCAGTGATTATACCAATTTGGGTGGAAGGCCATTCAAGGGTCCTGAAAGCGTTATAGAAGTCCAAGCTTGGCTTAGAGCATGCGACCGCATCTTTTCTCGCATGAATTTTATTGATCTACATCGAGTCCGAGTGGCTTCTAGCATGCTCCAAGAAAGAGCATTAGATTGTTATGAGCTTTTGGTTTCTGATATTATCGAAGCTGATCTTACTTGGAAGCAATTCCGGGAAAGATTCGAATTAAAGATTGTGCCGGAGGCTGAAAAAGTAACTTTAGCTCGACGCTTTATTGACCTAGTTCACGATGATTCTTCTATGACAGACTATGTCGCATCTTTTGAATCCCTCTCTAAATATGGGGTCGAGTATATTAATACCCAATTGAAGAAAAATCAGATGTTTTCCTATGGGTTGAATAAGAACCTCAAAAGCCTTTACTTTTGAAACTACAAGTTTCCTTCGATCAGCTTGTTGATATCGCTCTTCGACTTGAAGAGGTCATAAAGAGAGTGATGTTGAAGTTGTAGGTGCCAAACAGAACTTCAACAACAACATGAAGAGGCCTATTAAGTGAAAGCCTAATCCCAACAAGAAAGGGAAGCAAGCACTTCGGTAGCAAGGACTCCTACCCCTAGCCATGGACAATGCTACAATTGTGGTTCTAAGGACCATTATGCTAATGGGTGTCCAAAACCCCTTTTTTGTCGTTATTGCAAAAATTCGGGTCATCTTTTATCTTCATGTCCCAAACTTTAAAGCTAGAAAGAGGGAAAGATAAATGTTGTGCAAGTCCCTAGTAACACTTCACTTGTTCAAGGTATTTCTCATTCTATCCTTGATGGCATTATTATGTTTTCTATCATCCTATACGGGTGTATCTCACTCTTTTATATCAAATGAACTTGTTGATACTTTGTCTTTAAATGTAATGGGTTTGATGACTTCACTGAAAATTGCGAATCCGGTTGGTGGATCTGCAACATTCAGCTTATTTTGTAAAGATGTCGAGATTATTTTATGTGATTATCCTTTCCGTACCGGTTTGCATGTTATGCGTTACTTAGGCTTCGGAATGATTTTGGGAATGGATTGGCTTAACCGTTATGAAGCCTACATCCTATGTCTTGAGAGGACTATATACCTTTGACAAACTCAACCTGTTAAGCAGATTTTTATTGTTCTTAAAGATTCATATTCCAATTTGGTTGCATCCGTATATCCTATTAACCCTCAAGATGACGATAATGACGATGAAGAAGATGTTATTTCCCACATTCACATTGTTTGTGAATTTATCGATATTTGAGCTCGTTTTAAGATTACCACATAAGCGAGCAATTGAGTTAAGAGTTAATCTAATCCTTGGATGTGACGACCCGAACTCGATGTCCGACAAACAACATCAAATTCGTATCGCTGGAGCTTGCAACAACATTAGATGATAAATAACACAGCGGAAAATAAAAGATGATATCACTGATACAACATGAATACAATATCCAATACATCAATTTGATACAATGATAATCATCAACATCAGAGAATACAATACAAAATACAGCGGAACACGATACAATATGATAAGTCTTCACAGAATCCGATGCTGCAACTCTGATCCAAAAGCTCCAAAACTCCAAGCTCGATCTACCATCAAGGTTGCACCAAGATAAGCAAGTCCGTCCGTGGACTCCAAAGACTCCAAAATGATCAAATAGAAGGCTGAAGACTACCAAAACGATATCTACTACCTGACTATCTAGAAAACCAAACTCTAGACTGCCCGTGTGGAAAATGGTGGGCACCCAGAGTTTAGGAACGGAACAATAAACTCCAGGTCAGTCATGAGACTGGTATGAGCAAACAAAAACATTTGGTCTTTGAAACGAACAAAAGGATTTAAGTTTTGAAATCCGTAATGCTTTTTGAAAATGAAGCTACCATAAGGCCTCCCGCCACACACACAATGCAAAGGCAGAATTGGAGGAGATTTCTCCTTATGATAGTCAAAAATGCTTGCTACGAGGAAACTTCTTTGATATTATTACTATAAGTGCAAAGTGCATAAAAACCTTTCCGAAAGTATAATATCAATCCTAGCCAGCATAGACATTTCGAACTATGCCTACTATAGCTACCATCCAAACAGTGGGGCACCACCATAAGTAGATGGCAGGTAATACAACTAAAACCGTACAAGGCGCGTATTGGATGAATGGATTTCCAACAAATGGTCAGGCTAAGGAACTTCCTATTGCCACATGGGAACGCCTCTGGCGGGACGCCCCGAGAACCTACTCGGCTCTCTGCCAAACAAGGCCGGCTAGCCCATTCCCGGGGAATAAAACCTCAGATATGCCACCCCCGGTCCTTTGGGACCTTTAACCGAGGATCCCCTACACCAACAACATCACACAGTAATAGATATATACTACAGTGTCCACATGAGTAAGTATCTGGGCTCCATACCATGATACTACCCTTTTCCAGAAGGAATGGTCATACCCTAGGGGAGCTACCCCTGAAACCTTGCCGCATCTTTCCTGTTTCGACCATTACCGGTTTGTGAGGCTCGATGAGGTTTCGTCCACAAAGCTACGCTTTTTCACAAAGCCATGCTTTGATCACAAATGATCAACAAATGATCATCAATCACACAGCAGCACTTAGCATGCCACACTACCAAATTGGGAGTATATCGCTGATAACCTTCAACTACATAACCTCTGAGCTCGTACGTCTCAGAGAAGGGTGTTAAGCTAAGAGAACAAATTCTCCGCCACCAACAGATATGTATTTGAAAGAAATCGGCTTTATATCTCAAAGTGTAGTGTCAGACACACGACCATACAAGTCTGTTCCGGGTTCGAACAGAACCGAAGGCACTTCCGAAGAAGCCCTTGCAATCCGGGTATCCACAATCCCGATCGGACTTCCCATCACTTAGGGAATCTCTATACCGTAGCTACTCAGTGCAGAGACAATCGATAGGTCATCCTATCGTTCTCGCAAATACCCGGACTTCACCACCGGTCTTCAAATGCTATCCCTAGCGACGTATCATTATTCGGAATGGGTTACATGACACAAGATCCTCTCCCGGCTAAACCGAATAACGAGCGCAAAATTTTAAAAACATATGGATATGGATTTTAGTTAAGTCACAACTTAAAATTCAAAACTATTTCAAATGGTTTACACAAATTACCATTTTAAATCTTTAACCAAAAAGATCTATTTCACAAAGTTCACCTAGTTTCACAAAGATCCATTTACGGATTTCAAAACAATTTCCATTTCGAGTGGATTAATACATTTAATCTTTAAATCAATGATTTAACTCATAGTTTTCAAAAAAATCATTTCCAAAGGATCATTCATAACTTGGAAAACTGTTTTTCAATTCAAACTAGAAATTCCTATAATACCAATTTGGAAATTCATTTCTTATATGAAAGCTTTTATCATTTGAAAACAAACAGTTTTCATCTTGGCAAACCAAACATTTAAATTATACAAGTTTCTCAAACTTGGGTTAAATTTAATTCTAAAAACAACACTTTTAAAATTGGTTTAAAAACCCATATAAACTTGTATGACCTTTTACTTCATAAATTCTCAAAATAGAATTTATTCTCAAATTTTGAATTAAATTTTAAATTGAATTATTAAGTTTCAAAACTTTATTAAGTTAGTCAAAATAACTTTTATTTTAGAAATTCTTTTCCAAAAGCTTTTCATTTTAAAACCCGATCCATTTTCAAAATCATTTAGATTTAAAAATTCAATTTTACAATCTATTTCAAAAATTTGTGACTTAACCAATTTCCACGTGCAATCCATATTTGTGTGTGTATAATGTAGTCCAAATGCTTTTACACAATAGTGCACACATCTATCATAAGAATATCGATAAGCGGTATAACTCATAACGCTTATCTTCATTCACAGATTCATAGATAAAGTAAACTAATCAATCATAAAGATTTACTAATATGATTCGATGTGGGTTTCGGATAACCAACTGGAATCCGACTCCCTGTCGCATCGAAATCCGAATGTCATTTACGGGTCAAAGGGTTTGCATATTCATATAACAATATATTCATCACAGATAAAACAGCTTAGCATAAAGCATCACATAGCATCACAATCACATATCAAATATGTCAATTTACCATATAGCATTCAATAACAATCAAACATCTACAATTAAGATGAACAAATGGGGTGGTTTTTAAATTTATCAACCACATAATTGCTTTCATTAGTAATCTTTAATCAATGATTAATTATCATTAACTACAATTGATTAAGTTTTTAATCACCTTTATTAATTAAATCATCTCTAAATTAATTATCTAAATAAATTGACCCTTAATTAATTAAATATAAATTTCTTATTCCTTAATTAACTACTTTAATTAATAAACCTTTAATTATTGATTAATTAATCATTAATCCTTAATTATCTTCCCTTAACAACTTTCACTAAGTAATCACTATTTTAATTTAATCATTCATTAATTACTTAATCAATTAACTTAAATTACAAATTAATGTACTTAAATTAATAAATGCTCAATTATTAATTAATTTAATCTTAATTATAACTAATTATCCTTTAATTGATTTTCTTAAGTATTAATGAATTAATCTTAATTACTAATCATTATTTACTTGATTATCATTGACGATATAAATTTACTTACTTTTAAGTTAAAATTTAAACATTTGAATTTTATCTCTAAACCGTTTATTAAGTTTCATTTAAAATAACTTGTTACAAATGTAAATTGTTTTTTTTAAAGTCCTTTATTTTAATACTTTTAATTTGTACTTTCTACTAAATAAAGGAACCATCACTTATAAGGAGGAATAGTTTCAAGATTCATTAAACAATTTATTAAAGTTAAAAAAATACTGGAAAATAAAAATTTCCAGGCAAACCCGAGTATCCCCCGTGCCAAAACCGAATATACTCGAGTGTCACTTCGAGTTTTTTCCAATTTTACCCGAGCGCCCCCCCTAAAATTTCGAACTTAAAAATTTTCTAAATGTTTTACGTTCGCATCGAAATCCACTTCGAGTTGAAACCCGAGCCACCCTTGCCTTTTCCCGAGCTCTCCTTCGAGTCGCGCCAGATCACCTATCATCTTCCCCAACCAGCAACCCACTGATACAACGTTGCACGTATACGTGCACAAACATCGCGGCGAGTTTCGATCATCGACGCCGATGCCAACAAGTCACCCACGATCTCTTCCATCGACCCCAAGCGCTAAACCTCCAAGTTGAACTCAAATTCGAAATCGAGTTCTAGCACACCCACTTGGAACTTCTGAGAAACCCAAAATCCTCCTCGCCCGGTCACATCACTTCACCAGACACCACGTCACCATGTTGATAGCTTTGCCAAACGACGACGAACCAATCCCCCCTGGTCTGATTACTCAGATTGCCGTGACGATGCCAAAAGTTGCTCGTGAATCAACAGCAAACCCAACGTGCCCAAAACCCTAAATTGACTTCTTCCCCAAAATTCACGCAATAGAAATTTTTTCTAACATTTTTCCCTACTTCGCAAACCATTAAGCTATCTTCAAAACCAATTTTAACATCCAAGATTTGTTAAATCATCTGGGATTGCAAAAAAACATTTTGTGTTCATCTCGAATCTGCACCTTAAACACGTGACTAAAAATCATCGTACTTGATTTAAAAATCTTGTTTTTGAATGTTTGTTCCAAATAAAAAATCAAATCAACAAAATTAAACATTCGAATTTAACATAAAATTTTCATTTTACTGTAACTTCCCTTTTTTTCTTCTGAATATTTACTAATATTTTTTTTTTCTATTTCAAACTATTTTAGAAACAACATCACATTGGTATAATCATTTTACTTTCAAAGATCATCACCTATTAAGAATCAGAGAAAAAGGAAATTGAGTATTTTTTTTTTTTCCTTGGACAGGTTTGAAACCTGTAACTACAACAGAGGCTATATATACCTTTCCAACAGATATGCACCAGTCACCTATGTTCACATGGACACTTTGTCACCCATACAACATGTTTCACATCATTATTTTCGAATATTTATCACTTGCAAACCCATATAAAACATATATAAATTTTACATCTTTTTGTTATCTAAAACAGAGATAGAGAAACAAAGAATAACCTGGGACTTGTTTTGATGTTTCTTTGATTTGAAATTGTTTTTAAAACTTAAACTTGATTATGCCATCACATTTCATTTGAAGATCTTCACCAAAATCTATTTTCCTTTTGAGATATAAATCTTGATATGCAATCCTAGTGTTTGAGGAATCAACAGGGAAATGCACATAGTCATATATCCAACTATTTGTATGCATAGACAATGCAAGCATATTTCAGCAACCAAACAAACATTTTCAAATGCAAATCCAAACATTTAAACCATAAAAGAAAATTTAAGTGGGCCTGCTCACCTGACTTTTAAGTTTGAACAGAGGAAGAACAGTTGTTTTCTTTTATGCTTTTTTTTTGTTTTGCTTTGCCCTTTTTGATTTTTTTTCCTTGCTATACCCTGAGTTGCCTCTGCTTGATTCTTCCGGGTTTGATTTTTTTCCAGTTTTAAGCTTTGGTTTTCAAGCTTGATTCTTGCTTTGATATTTTTGATTTATTTTCTGTTTTTGATGTTGCCTTGCCTTGCCTTTGAACCTTCCTGCTTCCAGGCCTTGATTCTGGTTTTGATTATACTGCTCTCAGATTTTTTTTCTTCTTTTTTTTTCTAGAGAGAAGGGGTTTGAATTTGAGTTTGAAGATGTATCTCTTTTTTTTCTGGGTTCTTCTCAGGTTTTTGAGAAGTTTGAACACAACTCTCTTTAACTTTCTTTCTCTATTTCTTATTTCGGGCACAAGAATATGAATGGCATGATTTCTATTTTTTTTTTTATATTTTTTGTTCAAAAGTTCAAGGCCACTTGTCCATATCCTTTGTGCATGTTGTACACTTGTTGTTTATTTGGAAAATTGTGTTTAAATCCCTTGACTCAAATTGCTTTTGCAAATTTCAGTTTTAAACCCTTATGTAAATGTATTTCCACATACAACCTATGTTTACATTTTGCAAAATGTTAATGTTTCCTTTTATATTTATATTTACGCAACAAAATTTTATTCCAATTATTTTTCACACTACAATCTTTAATTTAGCCCACATATTTATATACGAGTAATTTATACATTTTATATTCATGCATTTCTTTTATTATTTATTTTCTTTTTGTACAACCTTTAAAAAGTTAAGAGTGATTTAAATATTTTGATTACATATTTACAAAGGATTACTTTTATTTATATAGGTGAATTATAAAAATAATATTTTGAAAATGAGTCCATTAATTATTATTATTTTTAATTTCAACTTCTAAATATGCCTAATATATTTAAAATTTAGAAACAACCTTTGTTAATTTAAAGCTTTTAATTCTATTTTATTTTTAATACATTTTTATTTTTGAAAACCAATGTTTGTTGATAATTTACTTATTCTTCTATTCCAAATCAATTTGCTATTTATCTTTAAATCCATATTTATTTTTAAATCATTTTTTTTATTTATAAAATTACTTATCTCTAAATTTTAACCAAATCCTACTTATAATCTAAAAATTTAGAATCATTCAAGAAATTTCCTAATTAACACATGAATAAAATTCATAATTTATTTTCAAAATTAAATTAATTACCAAATTAATCGTAGTTAATTTTTAGGAATGTTACATATTCCCCCTTAAAGAAATTTCGTCCCCGAAATTTGCTAGGCAGACGAGAAAGAATAGATGATAGATAAAGAACGATTGATCAGATCAGATCGAAATATTTATTCTGCATTCGGTTTACCAAATCAGAACATCAACAAATATGAGAATCAACTCATTCAATTACGAAAAAAAATTGGGTTATCTGATCTATGAAGTATACAGGATATTGGTTAGTTTGAAGGAATAACTAACCAACTAACCGCTCGTAGAATATATCGAAACCCAATGAAACAGATAGAAATAGGTTCGACTATGATTTCAGATTCAAGATTTAACTCATTTATGATTTGCCAAGAAATAAAACTAGGTGTAGCTCCTATAACGAACAAACTTGAAAATTTAATCGTAAACAAGAAGGTTACCTTATAAAATTTCCTTTTCTTTATCAACCATTGAGGTTGAAGAATCACCCCTGACTGCGTATCTCTTTGCTACTTGAGTTTCCTTCCTTACCGGACAGTCGTTGATCCTATGTCCTGGCTTGCGGCAATGATAACATCCTGTAGATTCCTGATCTGGCCTCATAAAAGGCTCTCTCAATCCTAGCTTCCAAGGATTCTTACATTTATCCGAGTAGTGACCTTTCTCCAAGCAGTTAAGGCAAGTAACTTCTTTTAGCTTTTTCTTTCGAGAATTCTTCTTTTCTTTATCTTTCCTCGATTTCTTTCCACCAAACTTCTTTTTCCTCCAACTCAGATTACTTGTGCTTCCACTCTCTATTGAAACTTCCTGCTTATCCAGAGTATCATATCTATAACCCATATCAATTAATTCAGAAAAGGATTCCTTTACGTGAGTAGTCATCCTCTCCTGGAATTCCTTGTTCGTTCCCCGAATAAACTTTTCATTCTTCTTTAACGGTGTATTTACCAATTCTGGACCAAATCGAGATAACTCGTTGAATTTGTTCAAATAATCTTCAAATGATAAACTTCCTTGCTTCAAATCTATAAACTCTTGGTACATTCTACAGATACCATCAGACGACATATATCGCTGCTCGAACACTTCCTTGAAATGACTCCAAGTGAATTCATCCGCCGGTTCATCTAATGTAACAGTTTCCCACCAAGCTAATGCCTCTTCCTGGAGTTGCCATGAAGCAATCAATCGCATCTGATCATCCTCCAACCTTAGTCCTTTGAAAATCCTTTCACACGATCGAATCCAGGCTTGTGCTTCGATAACTGATTCTTTGCCAGTGAATGGCTTTCCATCAAGTCTAGAAAAGCTTCGATATAAATCAGCTAGATTTGATTGAGATTGAATAGGAATATCTGTCGTTGCAGGGCCTTGACCAGTTGAAGTGGTGCTTGCCTATCCCCAATCTCGTCCTCTTCTTCCACTCATTCTCACTATCTGTGAATAGTAAGAAACCGATTTAGGCATTCAGATGAAATATCTTAGAGAATAACAACAGATAAAGGGAATAGATTGAGAAATTTGGATTTTTGGTTTCACTGGTTACACTCATTCTAGGGTACAGTTCACCCTATCTCTAATGAGCCATCTAATGTGTTACACTCCGTAGCTAAAGTTCTTACTCAACCTTTAGCTCTGATACCAACTTGTGACGACCCGAACTCGATGTCCGACAAACAACATCAAATTCGTATCGCTGGAGCTTGCAATAACATTAGATGATAAATAACACAACGGAAAATAAAAGATGATATCACTGATACAACATGAATACAATATCCAATACATCAATTTGATACAATGATAATCATCAACATCAGAGAATACAATACAAAATACAGCGGAACACGATACAATATGATAAGTCTTCACAGAATCCAATGCTGCAACTCTGATCCAAAAACTCCAAAACTCCAAGCTCGATCCACCATCAAGGTTGCACCAAGATAAGCAAGTCCGTCCGTGGACTCCAAAGACTCCAAAATGATCAAATAGAAAGCTGAAGACTACCAAAACGATATCTACTACCTGACTATCTGGAAAACCAAACTCTAGACTCCCCGTGTGGAAAATGGTGGGCACCCAGAGTTTAGGAACGGAACAATAAACTCCAGGTCAGTCATGGGACTGGTATGAGCAAACAAAAACATTTGGTCTTTGAAACAAACAAAAGGATTTAATTTTTGAAATCCGCAATGCTTTTTGAAAATGAAACTACCATAAGGCCTCCCGCCACACACACAATGCAAACGCAGAATTGGAGGAGATTTCTCCTTATGATAGTCAAAAATGCTTGCTACGAGGAAACTTCTTTGATATTATTACTATAAGTGCAAAGTGCATAAAAACCTTTCCGAAAGCATAATATCAATCCTAGCCACCATAGACATTTCAACTATGCCTACTATAGCTACCATCCAAATAGTGGGGCGCCACCATAAGTAGATGGCAGGTAATACAACTAAAACCGTACAAGGCGCGTATTGGATGAATGGATTTCCAACAAATGGTCAGGCTAAGGAACTTCCTATTGCCACATGGGAATGCCTCTGGCGGGACGCCCCAAGAACCTACCCGGCTCTTTGCCAAACAAGGCCGGCTACCCCCTTCCCGGGGAATAAAACCTCAGATATGCCACCCCCGGTCCTTTGGGACCTTTAACCCAGGATCCCCTACACCAACAACATCACACAGTAATAGATATATATTACAGTGTCCACATGAGTAAGTATCTGGGCTCCATACCAAGATACTGCCCTTTTCCAGAAGGAATGGTCATACCCTAGGGGAGCTACCCCTGAAACCTTGCTGCATCTTTCCTGTTTCGACCATTACCGGTTTGTGAGGCACGATGAGGTTTCGTCCACAAAGCTACGCTTTTTCACAAAGCCATGCTTTGATCACAAATGATCAACAAATGATCATCAATCACACAGCAGCACTTAGCATGCCACACTACCAAATTGGGAGTATATCGCTGATAACCTTCAACTACATAACCTATGAGCTCGTACGTCTCAGAGAAGGGTGTTAAGCTAAGAGAATAAATTCTCCGCCACCAACAGATATGTATTTGAAAGAAATCGGCTTTATATCTCAAAGTGTAGTGTCAGGCACACGACCATACAAGTCTGTTCCGGATTCGAACAGAACCGAAGGCACTTCCGAAGAAGCCCTTGCAATCCGGGTATCCACAATCCCGATCGGACTTCCCATCACTTAGGGAATCTCTATACCGTAGATACTCAGTGCAGAGACAATCGATAGGTCATCCTATCATTCTCGCAAATACCCGATCTTCACCACCGGTCTTCAAATGCTATCCCTAGCGACGTATCATTATTCGGAATGGGTTATATGACACAAGGTCCTCTCCCGGCTAAACCGAATAACGAACGCAAAATTTTAAACATATGGATATGGATTTTAGTTAAGTCACAACTTAAAATTCAAAACTATTTCAAATGGTTTACAGAAATTACCAATTTAAATCTTTAACCAAAAGGATCTATTTCACAAATTCACCTAGTTTCACAAAGATCCATTTACGGATTTCAAAACAATTTCCATTTCGAGTGGATTAATACATTTAATCTTTAAATCAAAGATTTAACTAATAGTTTTCAAAAAAATCATTTCCAAAGGTTCATTCATAACTTGGAAAACTGTTTTTCAATTCAAACTTGAAATTCCTATAATACCAATTTGGTAATTCATTTCTTATATGAAAGCTTTTATCATTTGAAAACAAACAGTTTTCATCTTGGCAAACCAAAAATTTAAATCATACAAGTTTCTCAAACTTGGGTTAAATTTAATTCTCAAAACATCACTTTTAAAATTGGTTTAAAAACCCATATAAACTTGTATGACCTTTTACTTCACAAATTCTCAAAATAGAATTTATTCTCAAATTTTGAATTAAATTTTAAATTGAATTATTAAGTTTCAAAACTTTATTAAGTTATTCAAAATAACTTTTATTTTAGAAATTCTTTTCCAAAAGCTTTTCATTTTAAAACCCGATCCATTTTCAAAATCATTTAGATTTAAAAATTCAATTTTACAATCTATTTCAAAAATTTATGACTTAACCAATTTCCACGTGCAATCCATATTTGTGTGTGTATAGTGTAGTCCAAGGGCTTTTACACAATAGTGCACACATCTATCATAAGAATATCGATAAGCGGTATAACTCATAACGCTTATCTTCATTCATAGATTCATAGATAAAGTAAACTAATCAATCACAAAGATTTACTAATATGATTCGATGTGGGTTTCGGATAACCAACTGGAATCTGACTCCCTGTCGCATCGAAATCCGAATGTCATTTATGGGTCAAAGGGTTTGCATATTCATATAACAATATATTCATCACAGATAAAACAACTTAGCATAAAGCATCACATAGCATCACAATCACATATCAAATATGTCAATCCACCATATAGCATTCAATAACAATCAAACATCTACAATTAAGATGAACAAATGGGGTGGTTTTTAAATTTATCAACCACATAATTGCTTTCGTTAATAATCTTTAATCAATGATTAATTATCATTAACTACAATTGATTAAGTTTTTAATCACCTTTATTAATTAAATCATCTCTAAATTAATTATCTAAATAAATTGACCCTTAATTAATTAAATATAAATTTCTTATTCCTTAATCAACTACTTTAATTAATAAACCTTTAATTATTGATTAATTAATCATTAATCCTTAATTATCTTCCCTTAACAACTTTCACTAAGTAATCACTATTTTAATTTAATCATTCATTAATTACTTAATCAATTAACTTAAATTACAAATTAATGTACTTAAATTAATAAATGCTCAATTATTAATTAATTTAATCTTAATTATAACTAATTATCCTTTAATTGATTTTCTTAAGTATTAATGAATTAATCTTAATTACTAATCATTATTTACTTGATTATCATTGACGATATAAATTTACTTACTTTTAAGTTAAAATTTAAACATTTGAATTTTATCTCTAGACCATTTATTAAGTTTCATTTAAAATAACTTGTTACAAATGTAAATTGTTTTTTTTTAAAATCCTTTATTTTAAAAATTTTAATTTGTACTTTCTACTAAATAAAGGAATCATCACTTATAAGGAGGAATAGTTTCATGATCCATTAAACAAATTTATTAAAGTTAAAAAAAACTGGAAAAGAAAAATTTCCAGGCAAACCCGAGTATCCCCCGTGCCAAAACCCAATATACTCGAGTGTCACTTCGAGTTTTTTCCAATTTTACCCGAGCGCCCCCCCTAAAATTTCGAACTTAAAAATTTCTAAATGTTTTACGTTCGCATCGAAATCCACTTCGAGTTGAAACCCGAGCCACCCTTGCCTTTTCCCGAGCTCTCCTTCGAGTCGCGCCAGATCACCCGTCGTCTTCCCCAACCAGCAACCCACTGATACAACGTTGCACGTATACGTGCACAAACATCGCGGCGAGTTTCGATCATCGACGCCGATGCCAACAAGTCACCCACGATCTCTTCCATCGACCCCAAGCGCTAAACCTCCAAGTTGAACTCAAATTCGAAATCGAGTTCGAGCACACCCACCTAGAACTTCTGAGCAACCCAAAATCCTCCTCGCGCGGTCACATCACTTCACCAGACACCACGTCACCATGTTGATAGCTTTGCCAAACGATGACGAACCAATCCCCCCCGGTCCGATTACTCAGATTGCCATGACGATGCCAAAAGTTGCTCGTGAATCAACAGCAAACCCAACGTGCCCAAAACCCTAAATTGACTTCTTCCCCAAAATTCACGCAATAGACATTTTTTCTAACATTTTTCCCTACTTCGCAAACCATTAAGCTATCTTCAAAACCAATTTTAACACCCAAGATTTGTTAAATCATCTGGGATTGACCAAAAAACATATTGTGTTCATCTCGAATCTGCACCTTAAACACGTGACTAAAAATCATCGTACTTGATTTAAAAATCTTGTTTTTGAATGTTTGTTCCAGATAAAAAATCAAATCAACAAAATTAAACATTCGAATTTAACATAAAATTTTCATTTTACTGTAACTTCCCTTTTTTTCTTCTGAATATTTACTAATAATTTTTTTTTCTATTTAAAACTATTTTAGAAACAACATCACATTGGTATAATCATTTTACTTTCAAAGATCATCACCTATTAAGAGTCAGAGAAAAAGGAAATTGAGTATTTTTTTTCCCCCTCAGACAGGTTTGAAACCTGTAACTACAACAGAGGCTATATATGCCTTTCCAACAAATATGCACCAGTCACCTATGTTCACATGGACACTTTGTCACCCATACAACATGTTTTACATCATTATTTTCGAATATTTATCACTTGCAAACCCATATAAAACATATATAAATTTTACATCTTTTTGTTATCTAAAACAGAGACAGAGAAACAAGAATAACCTGGGACTTGTTTTGATGTTTCTTTGATTTGAAATTGTTTTTAAAACTTAAACTTGATTATGCCATCACATTTCATTTGAAGATCTTCACCAAAATCTATTTTCCTTTTGAGATATAAATCTTGATATGCAATCCTAGTGTTTGAGGAATCAACAGGGAAATGCACACAGTCATATATCCAACTATTTGTATGCATAGACAATGCAAGCATATTTCAGCAACCAAACAAACATTTTCAAATGCAAATCCAAACATTTAAACCATAAAAGAAAATTGAAGTGGGCCCGCTCACCTGACTTTTAAGTTTGAACAGAGGAAGAACAGTTGTTTTCTTTTATGCTTTGTTTTTTTGTTGTTTTGCCTTGCCCTTTTTGATTTTTTTTCCCCTTGTTATACCATGAGTTGCCTCTGCTTGATTCTTCCAGGTTTGATTTTTTTCCAGTTTGAAGCTTTGGTTTTCAAGCTTGATTCTTGCTTTGACATTTTTGATTTATTTTCTGTTTTTGATGTTGCCTTGCCTTGCCTTTGAACCTTCCTGCTTCCAGGCCTTGATTCTGGTTTTGATTATACTATTCTTAGATTTTTTTTCTTCTTTTCTTTTCTAGAGAGAAGGGGTTTGAATTTGAGTTTGAAGATGTATCTCTTTTTTTTTTCTGGTTTCTTCTCAGGTTTTTGAGAAGTTTAAACACAACTCTCTTTAACTTTCTTTCTTTGTTTCTTATTTCGGGCACAAGAATATGAATGGCCTGATTTCTAATTTTTATTTATTTTATTTTATATTTTTTGTTCAAAAGTTCATGGCCACTTGTCCATTTCCTTTGTGCATGTTGTACACTTGTTGTTTATTTGGAAAATTGTGTTTAAATCCCTTGACTCAAATTGCTTTTGCAAATTTCAGTTTTTAAACCCTTATGTAAATGTATTTCCACATACAACCTATGTTTACATTTTGCAAAATGTTAATGTTTCCTTTTATATTTATATTTACGCAACAAAATTTTATTCCAATTATTTTTCACACTACAATCTTTAATTTAGCCCACATATTTATATACGAGTAATTTATACATTTTATATTCATGCATTTCTTTTATTATTTATTTTCTTTTTGTACAACCTTTAAAAAGTTAAGAGTGATTTAAATATTTTGATTACATATTTACAAAGGATTACTTTTATTTATATAGGTGAATTAAAAAAATAATATTTTGAAAATGAGTCCATTAATTATTATTATTTTTAATTTCAACTTCTAAATATGCTAATATATTTAAAATTTAGAAACAACCTTTGTTAATTTAAAGCTTTTAATTCTATTTTATTTTTAATACATTTTTATTTTTGAAAACCATGTTTGTTGATAATTTACTTATTCTTCTATTCCAAATCAATTTGCTATTTATCTTTAAATCCATATTTATTTTTAAATCAATTTTTTTATTTATTTATAAAATTACTTATCTCTAAATTTTAACCAAATCCTACTTATAATCTAAAAATTTAGAATCATTCAAGAAATTTCCTAATTAACACATGAATAAAATTCATAATTTATTTTCAAAATTAAATTAATTGCCAAATTAATTGTAGTTAATTTTCAGGAATGTTACATTGGAGCTCTGTCTATCACTCGTCCTCCTTATCGTTTATCCAATAAGGAAAACAAGGAGATGCGTAAGCAATTATCCGAATTGGAAGTGAAGCAGTTTATTCATTCTAATTCCTCTCCTTGGGGAACTTCGGCTATTTTGTGAAGAAATCCGATTGTACACTTAGGCTTTGCGTTAACTACTACAAGCTTAGTTATCTCACCATCAAGAATAAATATCCTTTACCTCGGATTGATGATCTATTCGATCAACTTAGCGATGCTAGAGTCTTTTCACAATTAGACTTAGCAACCGGTTTTCATCAGCTTCTTATCGCATAGGACAGCATTCCTTTGACATCGTTCCGTACTCATTATGGATTTTATGAATGGCTTGTTATGCCATTCTGTTTAACGAATGCTCCAACTTATTTCATCGACCTTATGAATCGAGTTTTCGAAGACTTCCTCGATCGATTTGTTCTCCTTTTTATAGATGATATTCTTGTTTATTCTAAAACCGAGGAAGAGCATGTAAAACATCTTCGGATTGTATTGGAAACTCTTAGGAGTAATCAATTGAAAGCAAAATTTTCTAAATGCCACGTTTGGAAATCTCGTGTGAAATTTTTAGGACATATTATTTCTGAATCCGGAATTTCCGTGGATCCTTCAAAGATTGAAGCAATTCAAAATTGAAAGAGTATTCAAAAAGCTTTGGGATCGAAGCTTAATTTAGCATCGCTTATCATCCTCAGTCCGATGGACAAACCGAGCGAGTGAATCAAACTCTTGAAGATCTTCTTTGTGCATATATTCTTGATTTTGGTGGAAGTTGGAAAGATTATATTTCTCTTGTTGAGTTTTCCTACAATAATAGCTTCCAATCTAGTACTGGTATGACACCTTTCGAGGCACTTTACGGAAGGCCATGTCGATCTCCTTCTTGTCGGATAAAAACTGGTGAGAAGTTGGTTTTACGTCCAGATTTTATTCATGATTCCACAGAAAAGATTGACCTTATTCGTCATAGGATGAAAGAAGCTCAAAGTAGGCAAAAATCCTATGCCGTTAACCGAAGAAGGAGGTTGGAAGTTTCCGTGGGAGACTTGGTGTTTATTCATGTTTCACTCATGAAGGGTGTTGCGCGCTTCAATTGATCGGGAAAACTAGCACCTCGATATATTGGTCCATTTTCCATCACCGAAGGCGTTGGTTCCATGGCTTATCGCCTTTTATTACCGGCTCAATTTTCTGTTATTATTGACGTATTCCACATCTCTCAACTATGGAACTGCCTTAGAGATTCTGATTCTAATCTTTAGCCCGGTGTTATTAAAGAAATTGAAGTTCACAAAATTTGACGTATGAGCAGCATCCTATTTGTATCATTGCTTCAGAGGTTAAACGCCTTCGAAATACAGATGTCCCCCTTGTGAAAGTTCAATGGTCCTCAAATCCAAAGGATTGTTCTTGGGAATCTAGAGAATTCATCGAGCGAACACATCTAGACTTACTCTCTCGAGCTCTTTAAGGTGAACTTCTTAGTTTAAATTTTCTTTTGTGCTGATATGCTTTTATGGTTGTTACTCTTTGTTTTCTTCTTAAGCATTGGAAGGATGCAATTTCTTTAATAAGGGGAGTCTGTAACAATTTCTTTAAGGTTGTTACTTCGATATGGTTTGTTAACTAGAAACCATCATTCTCCTTGCATAGCCATGTACTATGATAGAGAATTCAAGAACCAAATCAAAAATCCATATCAAATATTCGCCATCACGAATCGAATGAAAAATCCTAAAACGAAATGGTGTAATTTACCTCGAACTTATATACTCAATTCCGAATTAAATTAATTATGCGAATAAAATAATATACGCACAACTTACGTATTTATTCCAATTTGACTCATCACAATTACATTTCAATCAAACTCATTTTTTTTAATATCATTGATTAACACAAATATCACTTTATACTTTAATATTTGTTTCGTAGAATTTCTCCATTTAATATAAAACATGAATATATTCATTCTCATAATATTGCTTATATTTCTCTTCAATTTAAATTACATTCATTTCATATGTAATATTTCTCATTTAATACTACATTTATTTGCAAATCATTTCATAAGGAATTTTCTTAAGTTTATAACCAATTTATAAAAGCTTAATTCCTTTTTATAAGACATTGCTCGAGTTTAAAGTTATCACAACTTTATTTATAACCATCTACTACATATCCCTTTATTTCATAACAATTTATAAGCCATGGCTTTATTTAAATCATTTCACTTTTAATTCCTATTTACTTAATCCATTTAGTTTCACCTTTACCTTTCAATTTATTTATGACCCATTTCATAAATGTTAATTAACTTTATAACATTTTTTTTCAATTTAAAATTATTTACAACATTTACTTAATCACAATTTTAATTTAAACATCTCAAGGCTTAAAATTCACACTTGTATATTATTGCATTACATGCCAATAATGTATACAATAATTCTATTCAACAATAACAAATTAAACCTTGTTTCACTGGCTTTCAGATTAAGATAATCAGATTCAACTCATAATTCAACACAATTATTAAGTTTCGACCCATATAATTAATTCAGAAGTTTTACTATCCAAATATCCAAATATTCCATTTAATTTCAATAGTTGAAACTACCAATCAACAAACCATAAGTTTCACAACAAAACATTTCAATTCCATAAAAAATATCCAAATTATTCATTTTATTCTCTTTAATTCACCGTTATTGTACTAGCGTTTAGTTTATTAATTGAATCAAAAGTAATTAGCCAACATTTATAATTTGATTAAATACAACTAGTCAACAATGATAACAAATAGATATTACCATTTCATAAAACAAACGCATTACAAATAACTATATTAGTTATAGAAATTTATTCCTTTACATATAACATATAATATTAGGAAAAATAATTTCATTTCAAAACTTATATAATTTTTTTTATAACACTAATAAATACGCGCTCTCTACACTTAGACAACTCATTCTAGGGTATTACTACTCCATCACTAACGAGTTAACCCCAACAGGCTAAGGTATGTCTAACCAAAGCTCTGATACCAACTATGACGACCCACCTTTTTGGATGATTTAAATTGACAATAAACCATACATGTCTGATTCAAACCATTCAAAGAGAAGGATTATTAATAGGGTAAATAAGAAAATAATTGGAAAAGAAGGAAAAACAATACACAGAATCTCGTAGTGGAATGAAAAAATATAATAGTCAGATAAACAGTTCATGAAGCTGTTTTATAAATGACATTTGATTATACTTTTACAATTCAAATCAGAGTTATACATACATCAGAAAAATTAAAAAATAATGCAGCGGAACACAATTAGCAGTGGAATAATAATAATAGATAGCAAAATATACCGAATCTTTTCTTCGTCCTCCGAAAAATAAAATGGTCTTCAATACATTGAAAAAGCTCGGACTGACCCGACCATAATGAAAAATACACTTGAGTCAGAACTAAAAATACTATGTAAATCAAATCAATCTCAAATAAAAATATGAGTGCAATGGCTTTAGAAATGTTATGGGATTTTCATCTCCTATCATGTGTACAACGTGAGTGTAGTAATTTTCGAGATTTCAAATAATTCGAAATGCCAATTTTAACCAACTTATTCGAAATATGTCCGAAGTTTAAATTAAAAACTTAAACTTTTTAAATAATTCTGTTTTAATAAATAATCCAAATTCAAGAAACTGTGTGGGCATATACCATTTCAACCCATAATATAAATGTCTTAATTATCCTATTCTAAAATGATTCAAACGATGTCAATAATATAGAAGGCGATAACAGGGACATACTAAAACA
Source organism: Allium cepa (assembly GCA_030765085.1). Lineage (NCBI taxonomy): Eukaryota > Viridiplantae > Streptophyta > Magnoliopsida > Asparagales > Amaryllidaceae > Allium > Allium cepa. The sequence goes on along the minus strand of CM060945.1, from coordinate 598,252,042 downwards.
ATAAACAACCATACATTCAACATATCAATCAATAAGCATCCTTTTCATACAACATCCAAATCAACCAATATATTTCAACATAAAATAGTTATCAATATCGGGGTTTAACTATCAATTAAATTCCAATATAAAATTAAATGTCAATTTAGATTCCATATCAATTAAAATGTCAACTTAAATCAACAAACAAAAAAAATTATATATCACATCATATATTTTATTTAAATTGCAATGGAGTTTTTAGTATTGCGTTAATTGGTAGAATCACTCACGTTTTTTGCTTTTCCTTTTCTTGCCAGGTTTGGATCTGCAACTACTTTCTATTTTGTTTTGTTTTCAGGCTATCTTAATCTTTTTTTATAGAATGTTTTCAAGAGAAGATTATATATATCTGGATTTGAAGAGATAGACATGGAAATAAAAGAAGGTTTAGAAAAGAAAAAAATAAAGTAGAAGAAGAATTGAAAAAAGAAAAGGAATCTTTGAAAAAGAAGAAGATTTTAAGAATAAGAAGAAGAAAGAGAAAAAAAGCTTTGGAAAAAAGGAGAAAAAGGAGATTTGAAGAAGAAACATGAAAAAAGGAAGGGGAAAGGTGATGAGAGACAACAAATGAAGCCAAAGATGATGAGATTTAAAAAAATGAAATGAAGCTACAGTAACGAAGATTGAAACTAGTGAAAAGCGAATAAAACTAAATATAAACAAAGTAGGAATTGAAATAAAGTAAAAATATGAACAACCCAAAAAAATGGTAGGTATTAGAAGAGGTGAAGGAAAGAATTAAAAATATGAAAAGTAGGTAACTTTCATGAAATGAAAAGGCTTTAGACAATGTAAATGGAAATGAGTAATGGAACAAATGAGGAAACAATGAAAAAAAGTGTGACAATTGTTAATTAGAAAGGGAATGAATGGACCAACTCTACTCTATAAACAAACTTTCGGAATTCAAATTTCAAAACATTTGTCACCTAATTAATTTTGTTAACCCCAAACATACAAAATTTGACATTCATTAAAAATTTATTTATCATAACATTACTAAATTTGAACACACCAATTTACGTAATGGCGACCGCCGCAACATAAAATAAAATATGAACCATGATTTAAAAATTCAAATTTAAAAAAAATATTTTTCTCAACACGTCATTATGAACTCAAATATTTAATTTGTTTTAAATTTCAAGGTTAGCAATAAAATCACATCCATGCAAACTATGCCAGCTATTTAACTACCGTAAAATATTATTTTAAAAATTCAATTTTCTCTTTTACAACGTTATATTTATATTCGAAATGGAATTGTTCACTTTATTTTCCTCAAACATTCTTTTATTTTCCTCAAAATGCTTATTCGTTACATGCAATTCATAAATGTAAAATTCTTATATTCTAAAAGTATCAGCTTTTACAATATTAAATCCAATCTTATATTTCCAAATAATGTACATTCCAAATTAAAACATTCTTACATTAAATTTATTAATTGCACTATGTTTCTTTTTTCTTTTTCAATTGAAAGATTTCGATAAATTTATTTCCAATTAATTTCAATCTTCAACTTCACAACACACCCTAAATGAATGTTTTTCTCTGCAATCAATATTCATTTAACTCATCACTAAAACTGACATTTATTATTTCAATTCCTATTATTAAATTATATTCTAATACGTGTTAGAACCTTTCACTTCTTAGCTTCATTGTTGTTTTTTGTTTTAGAATTTAATTTATGGTCCAAACTTATGATCTAATATCATAGTTAACATTTTTTGCATTTCATTACGTTAATATACTCCAATTTCCATCCTTTATTTGTATTAACTACTATATTTCCATTTTATTGAATTTTGGTCAATTTCACACATTAATTATAATTAAAGTCTCAATTAATTTATTTACCTTGGTTTCATTCTCTTATTAAATCAATTATTACCTTACATACATAGTCAACATTGTTATATCTTCAATTACATCATATTTTTCCATTTCATCTTACCTTTCATTTACGTAACCTTGTATTTCATTGATTGTAATAAATTCACTTATTAATATTTTCAATTCCAATAAATTTGAGTCAACTGATTTCCATCCATTATTCAAATCAAAGGTCATACTGTGATAAAAATTTACATTGGTTACATTGTATAGTATCAACCTTTTTACCATTATCAATTAAACCTACATTAACTGCACTAATTAAGGGAATTAATTGCCATTTATTTCCAATTAAACTTAATAGACCAAATAAATAGGCAATATATATAACAATTGTCACCATTAGCCTTTAATTAAATTTATAAGTTTATTACTTACAAACAAATGCTACCATTTCTTTCGTGGCACTACTTTTATTCAATTTCCATTAACAATATAATATTTTATTAATGAATTCAATATTTAAATTCTTTTTCCCATGTTCACTTTATAACCAAGTATAACCTTACACTATTGGAATTCCATTCAAATTGTTAATAATTACCTTTAATTAACATTGCTGCATTTAATTTTAGTACTATTCCTGCCATAAATCTTAAATTTTAATTTCTTCCAACATTTAATTACCAAAATCTTATTAAATTTACAATTTTAACTGTCGAAAATTACGGGTCGTTGCACTCTTCCCCACTCAAAACATTTCGTCTCTGAAAAGAAAAAAAAGAAAAGAAGGATTAAGTAATCAATATATCTTATTTAGAATATTAAATTTGTAAACAATTTATTTACATTATAAATAATTTAAATAAAATATATTAATTTATAAATAATTAAATCCTTTTATATTCAAATTATCAAAAGTTTGGAAAACATTTCATAAAAAAATTCTAAGTTTAAAATTCACGAAAATTTTCGACAGAGTCTCCTTTGTATGGAGTGGTTCGGTAGAAATCATAATATCAAAATAAAAAATGTATCATATATTTTCAAAATAATATATCCCAACAACGAGGGAAACAGTATAATATCGCTAGAAAACCATAATCCGAGAATGTACCTGTTTGTCGGTAAATGACATTTAATTTATAAAACCAAAAGCAGTAGCAATTGCTTCCATAACCTGTATTCCACTTATATAATCAAAGAGGTTAATAACTATATAGAATTGAAATGATTATATTGTTTTAAGTTCATAACAAACAATCAACATAACATAATAATAATCACTTTCAACCAAAAGTATACCATCATCATAGAAAAAAAATCAATGGGATTGCTTGCTGTTAAGTTTTGGATTTATTTGAGATAGAGACGTACTCATTGAGTTGTGATCCATGGTTTGACACCGCGATGGTACTTTCCATTTTATTTTAAAAGGGTTTCAAATATTTTGGGAAAAGATACTTTGTGAACATACTGAATACGATAAGATAAATACATGCTTTTGTATAAAGAGATTTAATTAAAAAAAATGAGACTTAGTGTTTTAAGTGTAAAATGGAATATTGGTTGAATGATTGTTATTTGACAGTTAAATAACCGACTATCAAATCTAGGGCTAAATATAATTTTGCAAATATCTAGAAGAAGTATGAGGATTATATGGTATAGTTACCGTTCGAATCGCAATACTGCACGTATAAACTCATTTTCATTCTTCTAGGACGATTATAAGGAAATCCGTCCACTAAAGGTTAGGGGGTGATCTCCGACCTTATTTTCGTCATTTAATTTCCTAAAGAACCGGGATTGAGTTTACCAAAAAATATCGAATATCATATTTATTTTAGAGAATCGCAATAATTCGGGTTTTAAAAGGAAATGATATCATATTTATATGGTTTTGAAATGGATATTTTATTCTGGTTTTAAAGTACAATTATTTTAAATGATCGCGGTGTTATAATAACGATTGGTTGGCAAAGAGACCGGTATCGGATATGGACATACTCTCTGTCGATACCGAAAACCACTTGACTAAACGTGTACGCGGTGGAGATTCCAGAATGAAGTAGGTTGGGGGCGGCGTTTCCTGTAAGGTAAATATGTGGACCCAACTCCCGTGAGTTGGCATAAGGTGGCTAAAACAGGAGCGATTGACGAGTTAATGAGGTAGCACCTCTGATCGGACACTTCCTTTCGATACTATACTCTGACTTTGGATTTTTCGGTGGCCACCTTCACTTTTGATTTCTTTGATGTGGGGAGTTTGTTCGAGGTGGGCGGCAGCTGCGCGCTGCGCGTTTCCATCGGCCCGGAAGCGTAATTGGTATATCTACCCTGGCATTGCCTAGTTGTGCCATGTCACCTACCCTAGCGCACCTTATACGATTTTGTTTTGTACCATACCTATGGAGTGCCCTCTGACGACGCCCAGTACGGGGGAAATTACGGTACTGTATGGACTATGGGAATATATAAATGTGTTAAGGTGGAAAATGTAAAGCATTAACGCTATTTAAAAGTAAGTTTATTTTACAATTAGACACTATTATAATAGCGCAATATACTACATAGTAAATAGTTTAACGGATCCTTAGGAGATGTAAATCCCGAGCATCTCTTGAGTTACTGTACTCATATTTATTTCTGTTAACTTAACTCACATAAGATCTTTTAGTTCTGACTCGAGTGTTTTGTTTTTTCAAATTCGCTCGGGTCAGTCCGAGCGTTTCAGGATCGAAGACTTTAGCTCTAGAGGACGAAGACGGAGATTTCTATTATTAATATTAATTATATTCCACTACACTCATATTGTTCCGCTGCTTTTTCGTATGGTATGTGTACTCTGATATGTATTGTATAAATAAAATCAAGGGTTTTGTAAAACAGCTTCATGAACTGTATATTTTATTACTATATTTTATCCTTTCGTTGTGAGATTCTGTTTATTTTTTTTTTCTTTCTCTGTTTTTCTTATTTATCCCATAACAATCCGCCCTTACGTATGGATTGAATTGGCACGTGTGTCCGTTTAAATCGTGTGAAAAGGCGGGATGTTACAGTTGGTATCAGAGCTTTGGTTTAGCGATAAACCTTAGCTTTGTGGGGGTTTAACTCTTTACTAATAGGGTAGTAATACTCTATGGGAGTCGCTGAGTGTATATATATGAGAGAGCGTATTTGTTAGTGTTATAAAAAGGTTTTAATATTGTGTTGATCTGTTCCGTTTTGTATTTATAAATTCTGGTTGGTGCATGGGACGCTGTGACATCAATAGGAATTTCTAAACACTTAATAGGACAGACCGACCTAATATTTGTTTTTATATAGGTAAATGAAATAATTTTGCCTATTATATTTTATATATATATAAAATAAAATTTTCAAATGATATCTATATTTGGTTGCAATATATTGGTTGTTAGGAATAAAATTTATAAATAATAGGTAAATAAGATTAAAAATAAATAAATGTAATTTGGGAATTTAGAATTTAAGTTCCGGGGTTTTTGAAAAGTTCTTTCAAATGATTTGGAATATAATAATATTGTTATAAGTATTTTCTGATATAAATATTTAATATAATTTAAAAGAAATTGTTTTAAAGGGATTTTTGAGAAAATAAGTTTTGTACTTTCCTCTCTATCGCTGGAAAATAATTTCGGTGATGAGTGCACGCATCATCGACATTCATTTTCGAGTTTCGAAGTGGGAAGGCCACTGTAGTAATTTACTGCAAAATCGTTAAGAAATTTTATCGTTTTAGTTATAATTGGATATATATGTTAAGAGTAGACATCTATCTATTATTTTAAATGATTTAAGATTTAACTCGGTATTTAATTCTTAAATTTCCATTTATTATATTGTTTCAATTATTGTAGTGAATTGAAACGTAGGTAATTAATAAATTAAAACCTCTAAAGGAAATAAGAGATTTAATGATAGGTTATAAATGGTATTAAATGAAATTGGAAATTTGTAACCTATGAAATAAAGATTATTATTAGTGAACATTAAATTTAATTAAAGGATGAGATAAAACTTGTATAACTTTCAAGTACATATTTAAAAACATATATACTTACCAAATATTAAAAGTTGAAATGTTTAATAGAAAATGTAATGAAAATTGTACAAGTAAAATTAGGTAATGAAGTATTCAATGAATTTGCTATTAAAGGAGAATTTAATGTTATAAACTTAAGTTATAATTGAAATTTTACCAAGTAAAAAATAATTAAAGAGAAATGGGACAAATAGACGATTATAAACTTAAGTAATTAATGTGTAAATGAATGGGGTCATGCAATTATAAATGAATGTAATATAATAAAGAAAAATTGTAAACTTAAGCTACAATTGGAATTTTACTATATATAATTAAAGGTAAGTATCATAAATAGATGATAATAAACTTGAGTAAATGTTAAATTAAATTATCTTAATAAACAGAAAGATGAATACTGTAATCAATGAAATTAAGGAATCAATAAAGAGGACATGCAATAATAAATGAATGAATCGTTATAACGAAATAAAAAGGAACTGCATGACCTGAGTTAATGGAATTGAAAAATTGTGAGTAATAAGAAAAATAAATGAAGCAAACATTTAATGAGTAAATATAAATTAAAACGATGAATCACTGTATAAATAAGAAGATAATCAAACAACAAAGGTATGAAATGAAGTTGATAATAAGTTAAAATTGTTATTTGTTTGATTTATGGTTGGTTGGGTAAGGAAATTTGAAGTTGTTGGATGAATAAATAATCTATTTTTGTTCCATCTAAGACTGTTGAGTAAATAATGCACTTGATAGTTATTTTTCATTCCGTACAACTTCATGTTTTGAACCCGAACAACTATTCGCTTGTTTGATTGAATGGTTGTTTTGTATTTGTTGTGTATGCTGGTTGTTGAAATTGATGGTTGTGTATTGATTTGTTGTTAGTGATTGAAACCACTTAAATATTTTCACTTTATATAAATTGTTAACCCTTTAGATTTTATAAGAAATGCAGGTTATGGAAGCAAATTGCTACTGCTTTTGGTTCCATAAATTTAGCGTAAATGGCCCGACAAAAAGGTACGTTTTCGAATTACAGTTTATAGCGCTATTTTATATATTTTCCCGTGTAGGGATATATTATATTGGGAAATATTTGTGTATATTGTTATATTTTGATATTATATTTTCCCCTGAGCCTCTCCGTACAAAGGAGACTCTGCCAAATTTTTCCGTAAATTTTGGACTTAGAAAATTTGAAAATGTTTACAAACTTGAACGATTTATATATAAAGGATTTATATGGGTATATTTAGTTAAAGTAATAAATTTTGAAATTTTTGTTTATAAGCTAAATATTTTGAATAAGATGTATTGTTATTTAATTCTTCTTTTCCCTTCTTTCCTTTTCGAGGACGAAACGTTTTGAGTGGGGAAGAGTGTAACGACTCGTGTAAATTCGATGTTTAAAATGGATTTAATTAATAAGATTTTAATTTAAATTTAGAAAGGAATAAAAATCTTATTTATTTATATGAAACAGAATGTGAAATTTGATGTACCAAGGGAAATTAGAATTTACAAATTTAACTATATATTGTAATTAATAGTAATAGTGGAAATTGTTGCTTTGGATATAAAGTTAGAATAAGTAAAGTAATGCAATTATTGGATTTAACAATGAAATAAAATATTGATTATGGGTTTTGAATGTAGATGGGGGAAATAAAGAAATGAAGGACAATAAATAATTTATTTAATACAATCTCTTTTATTTGTAAACTATTGTAAGGGTTAATTAATTATGAAAATTTGGGGATAGGTTCAAATTGTATGTTAGACAATCAAATTTCAATAATTAAAGTTAGTAATTAATGGATTTGATGGAATAATTAATTAGATCTAGAATCTTAATTGGCATGGGTGCATATATATAATGGAAAATAAAAGGGTAAAATAATCATATACAAGTATAATTAAGGTTAAAATAGTGGGATTACTAGTAAATTAAGTCATTTACCAATATAGATAATTTGATGTGCCTTAATTTTAATTAACAAAATAACGGAAGGAATAAATGAGATTATTTAGAGTATTAATTATAATTGGATAGAGATGTTAAGTAGCAATGTTAATGCAATGTAGGTGATGCAAAATTTAGGTTGATAATAATAATGAATAGTAATAAATTGAAAATCTGTAACATATATCATCAATTACCTGATTACTTGTTAGTGGAATTAGAATGGGTAATAAGTAATAATAAGATAAATGAATGTTACACTAATAGTAAAGGAAAGAATTAAGTTTTGAGAAATTATAGGATCGTATTTATTATTTAGCGTTACTTTAATAATTAGGATAAATTGTGATATTAATATGGGAAGTATATAAAGAAATAACTAGGGAAGTATGCATTATAAGTTAATTATAAACTAAACTTATGTGCAAGGTTGAAATTGGATCTAATTGGAAACTTATTTAATAAATTGGATTCAAGCGTAATAGAAAGATTTCTTTTTTAGAAAATATTAAGTACTATAATTAGTAGAATGATTTACATTTAATATTTGAGAGTAATGAAAGGAATAAATATAGGTTGATTCAATAAAAAGGGAAGTTTTGGAAATTTATCAACAATTTTGGATTTTATGGAATTGAATATTTATATTGATTTAATCTGGAAGAAATTGACATTTAAAAATTTGATTAAGTCATTGTAAATGTTTGAGAATTTTAAGTGATAAAGATTTCCAATTCTAAAACTAAATTATAAAAAAATTGGATTTATTTACTAATTTTAATTTATTTAATTTTTATAAAAATAGCCATTTTGGTCACGAACTCGGATTTCGACGAAACTAGTTTCGTCGGATCTGTAATAGTGAATTATTGTAGGGTTTCAAGTTTCGTATTGATCGGACTTGTCATTTGATCGTACGAACGTGAAATGCCTTGAAATCGATTTAATTAAAATCAATTTGAAATCAATTTGGAAATTTTGTTTTCAACATAACTTCTTCATACGATCGAATTTGGACGTGAAACTTTTTCCATCGCGTTCAGAATATTTTAAAATAGCTATTTGGATATATGGGTTTAACCAATTCATTCCGGGGTCAGAACGGGCTTTTTGGGCCAACTACCGTTTAGCACGTTTATAAATTCGTGCCCACTTATTCTATTGCAGTTTGTCTATAAATAGGCTGTGTGTAACAACCCGCATATTTATCGATTTTATATTTAAATATTTTATTTAAATATTTTGTCGTTAATCGGATATTGGTCTGAAAAGCTACTTTTTGCAAACGGTCAAATTAGGACTCGAGACCACTTCCATTGAGTTCGAAATGCCGTTTACAATTTTTTAAGTATAAACATTGGTAGGTTTGGAGTTAGTGGAATTTCACTAACTTTTCCCGCTTTGGACTTTGGGTTAGATTGCCATTATAACTCAAGCCCAAACCCCCTTCCTTCTTCTCACTCTTCATAAATTTCCTAACAACCAAGCTTTTGCATTAATGGTGAGTGGAAGAGGAAATTAAAACTCCAAGCATAGGTTTCAACTTTAAATCCATCATTCAACTCCAAAGTCAAAGTGAAGAAATTGGATTCTAGCTTGTAGTTGCTTCTCCATTGTTTCAAGCTCCTTCTTCATTGAATTTGTGCAAAGGTGGGATTTTTATCTCACAAATCTAGTCTATAACTATATTGGACTGTTGGGAATGATTCCCTATCACTTTTGCATGCACATTAGCATTTGGTTTGGATTGGATTGGCGAAAAACTCCAATTTCTAGCGTTTTGGTGAATTTTCTACACTTAGGTCATTCTGGCCATTTTTGGTGTTTGGAGTTAGGTCGCTCGCGACCTAACCCTTAGGTCGTTCGCGTGTTATCGCGCTAAGTCGCACTGCCTTGAATCTTCACTTCGGAGTTAGGTCGTTTCACGTTAGGTCGTATGGCTTTTAGGTCGTAGGTCGTATGGCTTTCAAGTCGTAGGTCGTATGGCTTTTAGGTCGTAAGTCGTATGGCTTTTAGGTCATAGGTCGTTGGCCTTTTGACCGTTAGGTCGCATGCCTTTCTACTTCGATAGGTCGTTTGGCCATGCTTTCTATTTTTAGGTCGCGACATCTTTAGGTCGTTTTACCTATATACCCTTAGGTCGAAAGACCTTAGGTCGTGCACCTTTAGGTCGCGAACCCTATTAGGTCGCGAACCTCTTTAGGTCGCCTATCGCTTAAGCAGTTAGGTCGTTCATCCTATGATGCCTTAGGTCGTTTGACCCGTGTTACGTTAGGTCGCGTAACCCCTTAGGTCGCTTGACCTTGTTTCCTGTTAGGTCGCGTGACCTTGTTTTTGACCTTAGGTCGTTTCACTTTTAGGTCGCATGACCTTTAAACCGTTAGGTCGTTAGACCTATAACTCGATGGGTCGTTCCCCTTTAGGTCGCGAACCTTGTTAGGTCGCTCATCCTTAGCCCGCGAACCTTGTTAAGTCGTTCACCCTCCATTTCGTAAGTCGTAAGTCGTTACCGACCTTAAATCTCCTCTGCTAGTTCGGTCGTGTGCTTTTAGGTCGCTCGACTCTGTTAAGTCGTAGATCGTTGGACCTTAGGTCGTTCGCCTTCCTTAAGTCGCTCGACACCTCCACACTAGGTCGCTCGGCTTGCTTGAGTCGTAGGTCGTTGGACCTTAAGTCGCTTGCCTCCCTTAACTCCAGTTAGGTCGCTCGGCCATTGTGTTAGGTCGCGTGAACCCTTAGGTCGTTAGACCTCAATTTGCTTTAGGTTGTAGGCCGCTTGTCTTCACTTAGGTCGTACCGTTTTGGACGGGGCGCTGCCCCGCACCCCGCTGGGGGCGCTGCCCCCTGGACCCCCACGACCTGACCGGGCAGGTCGAACCCCGTAAGCGGTGGCGTTTTCCCCGCACCGCCACCTTGGGGGGTTGCCACCCCCCCCCCGGACCCCTCCTCCGTAGGGGATCTTATCTAAAAAACATTGAGCTGATTTCCTTGGATTTTATTCACATCACCGTATGCGATTTTTGTGACTGATTGTTTCTACAATTGCTTCTGTGTCTTGTCACTTTATGATATAAAGGTTTCAATACTAGTAGTAAATATCAAAACTCTTTTAACAAATAATTTCAACTCTATTTTTAATAACAAAGCTCTTTTCTTAAACCGTTTTCCAATCTATTAGTATATACAAACCTTTACCTCACTCAGATGAGAAATCTAATTAAACGACTTAGTAAAACAAGTGGTATGAAACGCTTGCGTTCACTTCGTCGGTTAATTATTGGACTTGTTCGATTGAACCTCTTGTGACAATTTTATTAGTGAAGATTTACAGTTTGTTCGTAAATATTTAAGTTAAGCAAGTGGTTATGGGACATGAAGCTAAACTTCTATATTTACTAGCTTAGTGTCATTGACACTTCTCGTTGATCATGACGATCATTCTGATGATTTAGACTAGCAACTGTGCGATGTCTCTTGTTGCGAGGTTAGACTAGACACCACTTGTGTGATTCCACTCACACATACCTTTTTGCTTTTTGGTTAGTCTGGACCTTAATCTATGTGATTCCATTCACACATGTGGGGTAGCTCCCCTTGGTCTTCGGACCGTCATGTGATAGGCCTCTTTCTCTTTTCTATGATTTTTGGACTTCTTGCATTGATTTCTAGAATTTATGTCATTAACTTGTTATGAGTACAAGTTTGGGGTATGATGCCCTTTCCGAATCTTTGAGAAGATTCTTGTGATATTGATTATCTCTTATTGATTGATCTTCTGTTGATCATTATTTACATACTTATAGTGGTATGTCATTATGGATATTTTATGTTTATGCCATATCTTTTATGTTATATCTTGTCATCTGATATTTATAGCTAGAATGACCCGTTTATTATTTTTCTTAATTAATACTCGGGTCAGACCGAGATGTTACAGGTGCTTCTGCTTGACTTCTTCCCATGGATTCATCACTCTGACTTTTGGCTAACTGTTCAGATTAGCAGTTTTTGTTGTATACACTTGAGATATAGACTCATAGTTGTATTCTTTTGTATAGCACGTGTTGCTATTCTTTTGTATTATTGTGGATCTTTTGACCACTACTCTGATGTACACTTTCATGTGTTAGTTATATATTCATATCTTCTTCCGCCTTTGTGATATGGCTGTCTGTGACTGATTTGCGTTATGCTTATTTCTACGTTTGTTTCCGAAGATTATTATAGCCACCGTGTGATAAGCAATTACATGGATGGTCGCTCCTCAACAGCCTTATTCTCCGTGCTAGTTGACAGCACTACTCCGTAGTGTTCTTGGCTAGCGTGGGTATAGAGGTGGGGCGTCACACTATGATAAACCCTAGCCTCCCTTCTATGCTCCTTCTATGCTCAATTGCTGTACGTTCAATTCTTCAACCCTTTCTCTTCCTCAATGGATGCAAAATTTCAGATCCAATTCTATTCAAATTTCAAGTGAAATTCAAACATCTCCGAAAAATTCCAAAATAATATATGTTGAAACTGTCGTTGTATACATCACAGATCCGAAATTCGTTTTTCGATTTTGGGGGTGGTTTGTCCAGAAATCTATGGATTTGTTACAGCCGTTCATCACGTTCCGATGAACGTGGATGGATCATTAAATTGATTGTACCGGGGGAAGGAGATCGCCGAGGGGATTCGATCGGTGCAGTTCGTTTGGCATAACAACGGTTGGATCGACCGGTTTTATTCGATTAGGGTTAAAACCCTATGGCGGCGGCCGGCTCTGGGTCTCGACCGGAGGTAGCTTCGGGTGATCGAACGTGAAGCATCAGGGGCGGCCGGAGTTGTGGAGTGATAAGGTGGTCCGCGGTGGGGGGAAAGTGGCGTTCGCGAGCGAAAAAAGGCGGCGGCCTGGGAAACGTGCGTTCGTGCGTGCATTAGGGCTTGGGGCCGTGTTTCACGGGTCTGGGATTGAGAAGAAGGTGACGTGGCCAGAGAGAACGTGGTAAGTATTGTTTTGTTTTATAATTTAATTTCGATTTCAAATACAATTTTCGCTATAACTTTCTCATACGACCTCATTTTCACGCGAGATTATTTTTGTTAGGATTGTAATAAAATTCCAGATGCGTTGACACTGGTTTGGAAGAATTTGGAGACCGTTGAATTTTTGAATTTAAATCGGATTTAAATTCGATTTAAATTCAAAAGGTGAGTGTTTTAACCCACTCACAATTTCTAAAATTTCTTGTGTTTGTTAAATTAATTTTAGATATGGGTAGAAATTTTTTTATGATTGTTTGGCATGTTTTATTCACTATTTCTGTTTAAAACACATTTATTTAATATAACCGTAAATTTATTTATTTATTGCATATAAATTTGACAGTTAAAATTTATTTATTTCATATTAACTGCCAGACATAGTTATGTTAAATTTTATTTCATATTAACTGCCAGTTAAGTTTACGTTTATTTTTGCATATAAACTGCCAATTAACAGTTATTAAATTTATTTTGAGTATAAACTGATAATTGATACCATTATTTATCACCTGTTATATATTGATGATTGTTTGAAATTGGATGATGACTGTTATAAATGGATGTATGATTTGATGGATGAATGGATGATTTATTTTGTCAATTGCAAGTTGCTATGCATTTCATTCATTCGGGATTGCGGTTTGAAATGATATACAACCGCATTTTATTTTAAATTGCGGATTGAAATGATAAACATCCATATCACTTGACCATAGGGTAGAAAATTTTATACAGGCACCACGGTATATATATATATATATATAAAATATACTTTGGAATGTTTTTATGGTTTTGTAAATCTATATATATATATATGGTTTATGGGATATTGAATTAGTTATTTATATATATATAGTAATTTTCGGGTTTAAGCTTTGTATAAATTTGATTTGAAGTATAAAACAAAGTTTGATTTTTAAGATCAAATACGATTAAGCATTTATTTAAAATCTAATTTCTGGAGTTTTAAATGACTTAAAAGAGAATAAGATTTGAAGATGAATATTAAGTTAATTGGAATTTAATAAAAAGTTAGAATTTTTAAAGGATATGATTTACAACTTGATTTTGTGTAGAGTGATTTTAATGAATATCAGGTTGATTTAAATGAATATATAATAAATTGAAAGAATATCCAGTTATGTGAAGATAAAGGTTTTACTTACATTATATTCAATTCATTAAGTAAACATTTCAAGTCTAAATAATAAGTAATTGATTTTGATATATATGGGTTTGTCAAATGAGTTGTTTTTGAAATGGTGAAATATTTAAAGCTTTGAAACATAAGAATTAAAATGGTATTTGGAAGTTTAAATCGATATTTGGAATTGATTTGTGAAATGTAAAGAAGCTATTTTGTTTTATAAAAGTAATCTAATATTTGACCATTTAAGAGATGGAAACTTGTTTCAAAGTTATGATTTTCAAGGTAGTATAATTTGAAATTTTATATTCAAGAGTTTTGACCTCTAAATATTTACTTTGAAAACCCTATGATTTTGGAAAGTATATATATTGGAATAAAATGATATCGTATTAATTCGGGTTTTAAAAGGAAATGATATCATATTTATATGGTTTTGAAATGGATATTTTATTCAGGTTTTAAAGTATAATTATTTTAAATGACCGCGGTGTTATAATAACGATTGGTTGGCAAAGAGACCGGGATCGGATATGGACATACTCTCTGTTGATAACGAAAACCACTTTAACTAACCGTGTACGCGGTGGAGATTCCAGAATGAAGTAGGTTGGGGGCGGTGTTTCCTGTAAGGTAAATACGTGGACCCAACTCCCGTGAGTTGGCATAAGGTGGCTAAAGCAGGAGCGATTGACGGGTTAATGAGGTAGCACCTCTGATCGAACAATTCCCTTCGATACTATACTCCGACTTTGGATTTTCCGATGGCCACCTTCACTTTTGATTTCTTTGATGTGGTGAGTTTGTTCGAGGTGGGCGGCAGCTGCGCGCTGCGCGTTTCCATCGGCCCGGAAGCATAATTGGTATATCTACCCTGGCATTGCCTAGTTGTGCCGTGTCACCTACCCTAGCGCGCCTTATACGATTTTGTTTTATACCATACCTATGGAGTGCCCTATGACGACGCCCAGTACGGGGGAGATTACGGTACTGTATAGACTATGGGAATATATAAATGTGTTAAGGTGGAAAATGTAAAGCCTTAACGCTATTTAAAAGTATGTTTATTTTACAATTAGACACTATTATAATAGCGCAATATACTACATAGTAAATAGTTTAACGGATCCTTAGGAGATGTAAATTCCGAGCATCTCTTGAGTTACTGTACTCATATTTATTTCTGTTAACTTAACTCACATAAGATCTTTTAGTTCTGACTCGAGTGTTTTGTCTTTTCAAATTCGCTCGGGTCAGTCCGAGCATTTCAGGATCGAACACTTTAGCTCTAGAGGACGAAGACGGAGATTTCTATTATTAATATTAATTATATTCCACTACACTCATATTGTTTCGCTGCTTTGTCGTATGGTATGTGTACTCTGATATGCATTGTATAAATAAAATCAAGGGTTTTGTAAAACAGCTTCATGAACTGTATATTTTATTATTATATTTTATCCTTCCGCTGTGAGATTCTGTTTAGTTTTTTATTCTTTCTCTGTTTTTCTTATTTATCCCATAACAATCTGCCCTTACGTATGGTTTGAATTGGCACAAGTGTCCGTTTAAATCATGTGAAAAGGCGGGATGTTACACAAATCTTCAAATATGTTAAATTTTGAGTTTCTTAATTCAAAATTTTATGAATATAAATAGAATTCGTATACAAAAATATGATTTTTAAAACAAGATTCGTGATTTTTAGAAGAGGGAGTAAGGTGCAGTTCGTGTTCGACTGTTTTGGGCATTTCGAGACGCCGTGGGCGATCACGTTGATCGGAGAGGTCGGGACTGGGGCTGGAGACGCGGGGGTGATCAAGGACTATGGAAAAAATATCGCGATTGTCGGCCGATGATCTTGGTGGCGGCAGGGGGCATTCGAAATCTGGTGACCTAGTTCAGCGTGGTCTGCTTTTTTCGCCTCGTTCATCGACGTTCGTCGATCGAGTTGCTCACGCTTGTGGGGTTTTGTAGAGGGGATGTAGATGAGGCTATGGCCAGAGTTGGGGAGCCTCCGGTGGTCGAAGCGTCGAGCACGGGGAGTTGCCAGGTTTTGGAGTGGGTCGATTTCGAGTTTCCACGTTTTGATCTAGGTGCTCAAATTGATTTCAGGTCACGGTGATGATTTTTGAAGGCCGTGTTCATTTTCGGTGATGGTCGCTGATGTGTGGATAGGCTGGTGGTTGGCCGGAGTTGGTCAGAGCCATGGTGCACGTGCACCGTGCACATGGAAATCCTGGTGAACTTTGGGTTTAGGTAGGAAGAGCACTCGGGTTTTACTCGAGTTATTCGAACACTTTACTCGAAGCAAGGGGGAGTCTGACTCGAAGCATTGTGTTCTGGCTCGAGTAGATGCTTAGTTACAGGTTTCAAAACCTGTTTTGTTTCAAAAAATTTAAGTCCTGAATTCAATTTTATAAATCAAGTTCAAACTAAGTTTTAAAATCTAAAGTTAACTATAAATTCAAGTTTAGTGGAATCTTAGATTAAGGATAAATAAATTTTTATAAATTAAATTAAATCAGATAAGTTTTAAGTGTTAAAGTATGCTTTTAAATATGTAAATTTAAAGTGGTTTTGAAAATAAGTTTTAAAACTTTATTAAGGATAAATTGGAATTTATTTTAAGTCCTAAATTTTGAAATGAAATTTAGAAAGTAATTGGGAAAATAAATGTTTTTAAACATATTGTGAGTGATGATTAAATTATAAATAAGAATAAGTTTTAACTTAAGTTAATGAAGATCTAATGATTTCTAATCCATTAATTATTGAGTTAATTAGGATGAATTTTTTATAATTTGTATTAAATTTATCAATTATAAATTGTTAAATGTAATTACTTAGTGAAAGTAATTAAGGAATAATCACTCATTGTAATTAATTTTGGATATTTTGATTAATTAAAGTTAATTAATTTAGTTTAATTAAATTAAGAAAATCATTAGATAAATTGGTAACAAATGATTTGTAATTAATAAATTAGAATTGGATAATTAATTCATAATTAATTAATTTAATTGGAAATAAATTGAATTAATCAGGACTAAACGATTAATTAATCCTGCATATAAATGTTTATTGAGTGCTTGACCTCACTTATGAATGATTGTATCGTATGAATGCCTTGAATTGATTGTCCCATCCGATCTGTGATATTTTGTCCTGTGGATTGTGCTATGTATAATTTATTAATTTATTGATGATGCATCTGTATATTATCTGTAAATCTATGAATGTACGATAAGCGTTATAATTATATCATTTATCAACTATATCTCTACGTTTTAATCTGTGATGATTGAATGGTGTTGCACTATTGTGTTTAACCCCTAGACCACACCATTCACACACAAATGTGGACTTCACGAGGAAATCGGTTAAGTCATAGATTTGTATCAAAATTTAGAAATTGAATTCTTGAATCCAAAATAGTTTTGAATTTTGAATTAAGAACCTTTGAAATGAATTTCAAAAATAAAAGTTATTTTAAATAACTTGATAAACCTTGGAATTTAAATAATTTGATTTAAATTTGAATTCAATGTTTGAAATTGAATTCAATAACTTGGTATTTTGGTTTAAAACATTATACATCAGATCATTTTTGAATCATTTTAACATAGCATTGGCTGAGGTCGATAATGCTGAGCCATGCATGGTCCTAACATACTTGATGAGGGCGATTGACAAATCAAACGAATTTGGAAAGTGGTTGATAATGAAAGAACCAAACTCACTCGACAAATTCTACAAGAAAGCGGATGAATTCATGCGCTTGGAGAGCCTCCAAACACCAGCTAAGGCAGTGTCAGTGGAAGCCGGGAACAGTGGTGCTGCTTCGAGCAAGAAAGAACCTAACACTCAAAAAAGGGGAAATGTTGGTGGAAAGAAACAGGGAGATGCTAAGAAAGGCCGTCCTTTCAATTTCACGCCCTTGACCGATACCCTTGAGAACATCTTCTTTGCAACCAAGGATGATGTCAATTATCCGACACCGCCTAAAATGAGAGTGGGAAATAAGATGGAGAAGAGTGGAAGGTTCTGCCGGTTGCACAACCAACCCGGCCATGACACCAACGAATGCCGTCAGTTGAAAGAGGTAATTGAACAACTTTTGAAAGAGAACAAGCTCCAGCAGTATGTGAAAAGGAATAGAAATGCCCCAACCTCATCGACTCAAGGACAACAAGCTCCCGCTCACCGTCCTGGCTCAAGTGAGAAGGCCGTAGAACTTGAATCGGAAAGACCTGTCATCAATATAATAACTGGAGGGCCTCACCCAGCAGGCAAAAGCTGGGGCGAGATGGAAAGGTATGCCCGGGCCTTGTGGCATTTACCAGTTGAAGAGAGTGTTTTTGTTTTAGAAAATGATGCACCTTTAAAGCAACAAAAGACTTCCACAGATGACATTGTATTCAGTGCCATAGATTCTTTGGGTATCGAAGCTCCTACCATAGATCCTTTGGTCATATCCGCTAGTATTGGGCCTGCTACTGTGAGAAGAGTTCTAGTTGATTGTGGAGCTTCATGCAACATTCTCTTCAAGAAGACCGTTGATCAAATGAAAATTCCAATGGCTGACGTTCAAGCTTCATCACTTAAGATTGCTAGGTTTGCTGGAGAACCCAAACAGCCGATTGGGACCATAGATTTGTTTGTAGAACTTGGAAAAGGACCGAGGAAGGTGGCTCGAAAGCAAACCTTTAAAATTGTTGAAGAATTCTCTGCCTACAATGCCTTTTAAGGCTGACCAACTCTTGCTGCGTTCAAAGCTGTTCTTGCCCCATGGTGTCTGACTCTAAAATACCCCATCGATAACGGAGTTGGTGTGATTAAGGGAGACCAAGATGCGGGGCGAGAATGTTACCTTGCAGACTTGCGAGAATCAAGGAAAAGAGAGACGGGAAAAGGTGCGGTGGCTCTAGTCCGCATCAAAGAACCAACCTTGTAGCAATTACAGGGCGGACCCTGCACTGGTGAATATAGTGGCGCATGAAGACAGATGGATCCAAGGAAAGCCAGTGTAGGGGAGAATAGGGTAGTACCGGTAGAGGTAACAGTGCCGGTACCCGTTGACCCAAAGGACCCAAACAAAGTGTTGAATGTGGGTTCACAACTCAACACAACAGTTCAGAATGTTCTGATTTTATTTTTGAAGGCAAATTGGGATGTATTCGCCTGGACTCATGCTGACATGTGTGGAATATCTCCAGAGATTGCAGTACACACTCTGAACATTGATCCATAGTTTACACCCGTGAAACAGAAAAGAAGAACCCAGGGTCCTGAGAGGACGGCAGCATTAAAAGAAGAAGTGGATCGGCTCATGGAGAACGGTTTCATCAGAGAATCAACTTATCCAAATTGGGTATCAAATCCAGTGCTGGTTAAAAAAGCTAACGGAAAATGGAGAGTATGCATTGACTTTTCAGATCTGAACAAAGCCTGCCCCAAAGACTGTTTCCCGCTGCCCAGGATCGATCAGTTGGTGGATGGGACGGCAGGGCATGAATTATTATCTTTTATGGATGCATACTCCGGATATAACCAGATTATGATGCATGAGCCAGATCAAGAGGGTACAAGTTTCATCACAGATATTGGACTCTACTGCTACAAGGTCAAGCCTTTCGGACTCAAGAATGCAGGGGCAACTTACCAAAGGCTTGTTAATGCCATGTTTAAACCGCAAATTGGTAAGACAATGGAAGTTTATGTTGATGACATGCTAGTGAAGTCTAAGAAAGCAGTGGACCACATGGATCACTTGGCAGAGATGTTCGCAGTACTTCGAAAGTACAGAATGATGCTTAATCCCTTGAAATGTTCATTTGGAGTGGAGTCCGGAAAGTTTTTGGGTTTCATTGTGAGCGCTAGGGGCATTGAAGCTAATCCCACTCAGATCACTGCCCTGAGAGAGGTCAAAGCTCCTAGAATGAAGAAGGAATTGCAAAGTCTCAATGGAAAGGTTGCTGCCCTGAGTCGGTTCATTTCAAAAGCAACTGACAAATGCATTCCATTCTTTGATGCTCTGAAGAAAGGAAGAAAAAACTTTGAGTGGACTCCTGAATGTCAGAAGGCAGAATATGATTACTTCGGGCCGTCTTTTGAAATGGAATATTGAACTCAGTCAATATGACATCACTTATCATCCCTGAAAAGCAATCAATGGAAAAGATTTAGCAGATTTTATCGCAGAATGTACGGATAAAGGTGATAGTGAGGAAGAAGCCACTAATAACATCCCAATCCAATGGAAATTGTATGTCGATGGCGCAAGGAATGATTACTGTTCCAGAGCAGGGGTTGTCCTTGAAACCCCAGAAGGGCGATCGCTATGTTATGCACTAAGACTAGAATTCCCTTCGACAAATAATGAAGCAGAATATGAAGCTCTCATCGCTGGTTTACGAATCGCTAAAGAATTAAACATCAAAGCATTGCAGATGTTCAGTGATTCTCAGCTTATTGTCTGCCAAGTCAAGAAGGAATTTCAAGCTAAAGGAGGGATCTACCCACCTATTTATCAAAAGCCTGGGAGCTTCTTCAAAATTTTGAGCGTTATTCAATAAACCATATACCCCGAGAAGAGAACATGAAGGCGGATTCTCTCGCAAAGTATTCGAGCACTGGTGAAGCTCAACTATTGGGATTAGTTCCCGTCGAAGTCTTGTCAGCTCCAAGCACAGATGAAATGGATGTTGATTGGGTTATGAATGTATCCCAAGAGCAAGAATCATGGATGACTCCTATATTTGAATATTTACTCAATGGTTCTTTGCCAGAAAGTTCAAAAGAACGACAGAAGCTGATGAGGAAAGCCTCCAGATATATAGTTCAAGATGGTCGTTTGTACAGACGAGGATTTTCAATGCCACTACTCCGATGCGTGACAAAGGAAGAAGCTAAGACAATTCTGACTGAAGTACACGGAGGGGAATGTGGGGATCATATAGGTGGTCAAACTTTAGCAAAGAAAATCCTCCGTTATGGATACTTTTGGCCAGAAATTAATCAGGATGCTGCTGACTATTCCCGAAAGTGTGATAAATGCCAGAGATTCGCTAAAATTCCTAGAGCACCTTCCACTGAGCTAACACAAATGGTCAGTCCATGGCCGTTTGCCATCTCGGGAATAGATCTCATCGGGCCTTTGGCGACTGCCAAATCGAGAATTAAATATGATATTGTTGTTGTTGATTATTTCACTAAATGGGCTGAAGCCGAACCATTGGCTACTATTACCTCTAAGAAAATGATAAGTTTTGTGACTAAAAATATCATTTGCAGGTATGGTTTGCCTCAGAAGATAATCACAGACAATGGTACCAGTTTGAAAGTGAGGAGTTCCAAGATTTCTGCAAATGATTCAAGATCCGAAAAAGCTTCTCAGCAGTGGCTCATCCGCAGGCAAACGGGCAAGTGGAAGCAGTAAACAAAATCATCAAATCAACCATCAAAAGCAGCTGGAAATAGCAAAAGGTGGTTGGGTCGATAAGTTACCGCTTGCACTATGGGCATACAGAACCACCCACAAAACTGCGACTGGGCATACTCCATTTTCATTGGCATATGGATCAAAAGCGATGATTCCAGTGGAAACTGAAGTCTCCTCACACAGGAGGATCCATTTTGATCAAGATGAGAATGAAAAATTGCAATTGGAAGCACTTGACCTCCATGATGAAAGAAGAGAAGAGGCTAAGCTTAGAATTGCAGCTCATCAGCAAAGAATAGTCAGGCACTTCAATTCCAAAGTTCGTCAGCGCAGCTTTGAAGTTGGGGACATAGTCCTGAAGAGAATTATGACAGCCACAGGTGTGTTTGGGCCAAACTGGGAGGGGCCGTATGTTATAGGCACGAAACTTCTTGATGGCACGTTCAAACTCACAACTGTCGAAGGAGAACCAATCCCAAGAGCTTGGAACAACAATCATTT
Organism: Allium cepa; assembly: GCA_030765085.1. Taxonomy (NCBI): domain Eukaryota; kingdom Viridiplantae; phylum Streptophyta; class Magnoliopsida; order Asparagales; family Amaryllidaceae; genus Allium; species Allium cepa. The sequence goes on along the minus strand of CM060945.1, from coordinate 598,230,000 downwards.
GCATCCATATTTTACTTAAAAGCATTGCTGAAATGTTGTAAAAGATTACGAATATATGATTCTTGTATTGAAAGCAATTGTAAAGCAAGTGAATAATGAAAAGCTATAAAGTGGATGTAGGCTCAGCTTTTGGCCGAACCACTATAAATCTTGTGTTCTCTACTACTATAAACTGCTTTGTTTTATTTCGACATATAAAATACGTTAATTGTGTTACTAAAATGTCGATATAATAATGCAGGACATAAAAAAAAAGCTTACCCATCGCAAGACCAAGCGATCTCCGACATTACCCCGTAAGCTAACGCTAAACCATTCAAAATTTCCATACTCAAATCCTACAAAAGAAGTGCTTCGAACAAAAGTTAGCGATGTGGATGGAAGTGGACCATTTCTAACTAACTGCGAATGTTTGTACAAACAAGCATCCAATTAAATAGCCTGTGTCTACCACCACCAACTCGCTTAACTATGAAGTATATTTCTTTGGATAAAGAAAATGATTGGCCACTAAAAAGGGACGATACTTGCAAAAGATAACGGGGATCGCCGACATGAATAGATGGCAAAGAGACATGGGCGAGCAAGCATCAAACAGCAAAAGACCTCTTCGGAGGCACAAGCCCTCTTCAGAGGCACAACTCTTCGGAGGATAAAGACCTCGAGCGGGCCTCGCCAGAAAAAGAGAGATCTTTCTTGACATAAAGATCCGGACTGATCGGTGATACACTCCCGTGGATCCGTCAAACTAAGAGAAAGAAACTCCAAACATTCAGGCAAAAGCCCTACTCAGAGGCACACGTTTCACCGAGATTGAAATAAAACTTCCAAGTGTTGTAACGTGAAAAGCCCTCTTCGGGGGCCTATTTCACCACAGTTGAAATGCTAAAAGACCTCGAGCGGGCCTCGCCAGAAAAAGAGAGTTCATTCTCGACATAAAGTTGCGGACTGATTCGTGATACACTCCCGTGAATCCGTCCAACCAAGAGAAAGAAACTCCAAACTTCCAGGCAAAATCCCTACTCAGAGGCACACATTCCACCTTGATCTGAAATAAAACTTCACACGAGTCGAAATGTGAAAAGCCCTCTTTGGAGGCCCGCTTCCCAGCGAACAGGGAAAAAATAAAAGCCTCTCCCAAGGGGCAGAAACAAAAAGACCTCTTCCCAAAGGCACAATTGAACAAAAAGACCCCTTCCCAGGGGCACAATCAAACAGAAAGACCTCTTCAGAGGCACAACTCTTCGGAGGCACACGTTTCACCGAGATTGAAATAAAACTTCCAAGTGTTGAAACGTGAAAAAGCCCTCCTCAGAGGTACAACTTTTTAAAGAAGCATTTCATCAGAAATGCAAAACAAAGATCAAAAACCCTCCACTAAGGCGCACTATAAAAAAAAGAAGAAGCCCTCTTTAAAGGCACACTTTAGCTTTCAAAGGAAGATTGGTTCATCTATTCTTGAAAATACTCTTCCTCAAAAAAAGTTAAAGTGTCCTTCAGAGGCCCGCTTTACCACATAGGAGAATTCACTTTGTAAAAATGTGTGTATGCACAAAAGAAAAAGTGATATCTTTGAAGGTTGAAGCGTAGAAACTCATATGGAGCGAGTTGTACTCTATTTTGAGCAGAATAATATTCCTCCAAGTATGGAATAATTATTATCCAGAAAATAAGAGTTCAAGTCCCTTCAAAGTTGAAAATATTGCAATGAGCTTACGGTATAGGGGCAGCATGGTGTAGCTACATTGGTAAGAATTGTGCTCGAACAACATACCACAAGCTCACTGCAATATCGTACAAAGAAACTTGTACAAAAACGAATAGTAAATGCATTCTCAAATATAGACAAAAGTTTGTACAGACAAAAAGAATCATTTTTATTCAATACTGTCAAAATTTTTGTACAGGTACAGGTTTCAAAATAAAAATAAAAAGAAAAGCGGAGACCGGTACCCGCACAATCTCCGGCCAGTACATGCAAAAAGCAAAAAGTGAAAGTAAGGGGGAGCAGGGCCCGTTACTTCTTCTTGCCACCACCTTTAGAGCCTTCACCTTGCCTAATAGGCAGTTTTTCAGGACGGCTTGGGAGAGTTGGGGAAGAAGGAGAGAGGGTCACCGCCGAATCAACCTTCGCTTCCTCTTCAGAAGCAAGAATGTTTTTCCTTTTCTTGGAAGTGGCACGCTTCCTCCTCCTCCTTGAAGAAGACTCACTTCCCGGGGTAACAAGAGCAGACATTTTTATGTCATCAGAAATAGTGTGCTCTGGGGATTTGTCGCCTCCTTCAGGTCCTTCGTCCTTCTGCTCCTGCGAAGCGATAGGATCATCCAACCCTTGAAGGGCTCCTATCAATTCTTCTTGTGATCCCAGCTGGGAAATAGGAGTGATTTGAGGGAATGGAGGAGGGACAGCTAGAGGAGGAGAAGTCTGTGTGGCACTTGGCGTTTTTGCTACAGAAGAAGAAAGGCCAAAAATATTAGTATCTCCCGTGAAGAAAGAAGATAGCGGCTCATTGAGATTTAAGAAATAATCAAAAAGTTCGTCAAACTCATGAGGAGCAAACAAACAGTCCACTTGAGCAAGATTAACGGTAGAGTTACCTGGAGAAGTCGGCTTCCTAATGTCAACCTCATAAGCCTGTGCTTCGACGCTCTCTTCGCCTTCATCTCCACCCTGCGTGCTTGTGATCTCAGTTGTAACTTTAACAGGGGATGGAGAATGGGAACCAGAGCCTGTGATGTCAACATCGGCCGAAATCGAAGGAGGGACGGGGGCAGTTAATGGTACTTCTTTCGCAAAGTGTTGCTCCCCTACCTCAGCTCGCGCTTTGGCAAGCTGCTCTTTTCCCCGGGCTAGGGCAGCTCTGGCATCATCATCTAGAAAGTGTTTTGCAAGAGATGCTTCAGCATAACCGGCGCCTGTACCTCCAAGCATGTCAAGGATTGACTCCCAAACCTCGGCCAGGGTAATCTCGTACTTCGGTCCTAAGAATGAAAGGCTCCCGTGCCCCATAACGCTATGTATATAGAAGTCAAATAGAGTGGAGCTGATATTGGCTTTAGTCGCCTCATGCGACTGTTCGGCAGCCTGCCTTCCAGTGATAGCTTCATCGCGTTCCTTCTCGGTCTTTAATAATTGAGCCTTCAGCCTCATAATCTCCAAATCCTGGGAGTTGACCTTCTCCCTTAACTCTGCAGTGTCAGCACGATACCTTTCCGTTGTTTTCTGCTCAGCCTCAAGTTGCCACTCGGCATGTCGCTCAGCAGCGTGAGCATCGCGAACTTGCTTTTGAAGTACTTCTTCTTTTTGGGTATATGAGGTAGAAGAAGTAGCAAGCTCTTGCTTAAGTTTTTCAACTTCCGCTTCAAGCTTCTCGTTGTAATCGGCAATGTTCCTCATTTCGGTATCGTGCTGGCTTAAAATTTTCTGCCACTCGGCCTTATCATTTTCCATGGTTAGCATAGCCTCTATATTCACACGGTTGACCCTCTGAAGCTCATCAACAAGGTTTTGCCACCCTGACATCCGCTCGATATCAAGCCTAATAGCATCAAGATTTTGCAGCATTGCTTGTTTGTCAATAGGGACCAAGTCAAGATCGAACCTCACTCCCTTTAGGCACCATTATGGGAACCGGCTTTGCTGAGTGGCTGGGCCTGGTCCAATTTGAAATTTAGGCCTGTTAACTATTGTTTGAATGTCTGTCTTCCTGAGAGCAGGAGAGCCAGAAGGGATGTCAAGTGAGACGGGGGCAGTGGCCTTTTCAGGAGTTGTAGATGCATGCTTCTCACCGTGCCGGGCACGCTTGCTTGGGTCTTCAACTATATGACTTTTTCCCCGGTCATCATGCGACTTTCTTTTGTTAGAGTCGTCACCTCTCTGGGAAGAATCATGGTGCTCCTCCCTTTCTTTTCTCTCATAACTCTCTTCTTGAGCCCTCCTCTCCTGAGCCTTTCGAGCGGCTCTCTCTTCGTCGGTTTATCTGTGAACGGGAAGGTAACGCCTATAGTCATATTGACTATGCCTCCCGTAGCGCTGAAAGTCGTCATAGTAAGAGCCACTGCGTCCCATCGGAGAATCTAAAATTAAAAAAAAAAGATAAGTCTTAAAAGTCTTCAGAGAAAAGAAGCGTGACTTTAGAATCTTCAAAGTACAAAGAGTTAGGTGCATGAAAGTGCCGAAAAGTCCTCTGTGTGTGGTGTGCAAACTACACGCATCAGGCTACAAACTGCTCTTTGACATAGCGGTGGTAGTGACTTGAGTGGTAGGCGTCAAAATTTGTTGAAAAGTTGATGTCGCCTCGACAACAGGAGAAGAAGCTTTAGAGACATCATCTTTAAAGAGTTCTTGTGAAGTTATCATCAGGTCACTTAGCCCCTCGAAAGTATCATCACCGCCAAGTTCGATGGGAGTATCTTTTCCGGCTTCCAGACCAGCCGCATCTTCAGAGCAACGAAGAGATTCTTCCTCTTCAATAACTGGGGCAAGTGCCAATTTGCTGGATGGCCCTGCAACATCGACAGTAGTAGAGCACTTCACCAGAGAAGCCTCGGAGGCAGGTTCTTTAGGTATGGGTTCGTCAGTGGAAACTGGGGCATCTAATGCTTTAGGCGGGGACCCTGGAACCTCTTGGGGATGTGTAGAGCGAGAAGCGTGTAAAAGTCCATACTGATGCAAAAATTCATCCCTCAACAAAAACTTTATACTTCTCTCTTTAGCAGTCATAGCACTTAATCTTTTGAAAATTTGCTTATGGCTTGGATCTCTAGAGGGGAGAGGAAGTGCTGAAAAAAGCAAAGAATGAAATTAGCAATTGGTAATTCGGATCTTGAAAATGTTTTAAAATGGAGAAAATAGAAACAGGTTATATTACTTCCTACTCTCCAAATGGCATAAAACCCTGGGGGCAGTGAGCAAAGAAAAAATGGTTCAAAAATCCATGAACACTTTCGGTAAGATCAGAAATAAGCTTGCGGTTTCTAGCACTTCTCACAATAATAAGGGAAGGATGATCTTTACTCTTTGCAAACGAGCATAAGTAGCGAATTTCTACAAAACTTGGCAAGCGATCAAGAGTTCTCCTAAACAAAACACACAACCCCATCAAGATGGCGTAGCCATTAGGATGAAGTTGGAATGGAGAGATTGTCAACCGAAGGAGAAGGGTTCGGAGGAAGTCGTTAAAGGGAGGAATCGCCCCGCTTAGGCACATTTGACGATTGACTGCGACAAAACTGTGGGGAGGACTGTCGGCGGTATCATTTGGCCCGGGAAGTAGGGCATCATTTTCAGCAAAACCAAATTGAGTACGTAGCTGAATAAACGCTCTCGGAGTTAGGATAAGTTCTCTCTGGAGGATTCTCTATGGGAACAGCTTCCTAAAAGGTCTCTCCCGCTTGAGCTACCACTTCTTCTTCTTGGAAGGAAGTCATTCTACACAAACAACTGGATATTCAAACATGAAGGTGAACGTTTCCTAAAATGTGTGAAGTGTTGTGTAAAATCAACAAAGCAATAAGCGAATATAACTAGAATAAAAACTAGCAAGCATTTGTCAGTTATAAAGGCCAGGGTTTGTTGTTGTAAATATGAAAGTGAAATGTAGATGCAAACAAATCAGTTTAAGATAGCGATGCTTTGCATTGATATTTCACTTTAGTTGATTGGTTCACAGCATTTCATACAGTGTGTTTAAGTTGATTACTCTATGTCGACTAATCTGTCATTTGATGTGGGCAGTCAATGGCAGTATATTCACCTTGGTTTTCCGTGATTGTTGTTTTCAGCAGGTTGTTAGCCTATAAGTTAATGTGATCTGTGAAATAAGGCAACAAAGTTAAAACAATCTTGGATTTAAGCAATTCAGTCCCGCAGATCAAGTTAAATATTCAAGTTGGAAGTATGCTTTTAAGTGAGAATTCGAGTTGGGCATCCAAGTGTTAACTCGGCTGCGACCCAAGGAATCTCTCGCAAGTTAAGATTAAGTTTCTGATTCCTTGAATCGGTGCTTCTTTAGGTCGTGAGGAGTAGTAAGGAGAAAGGCTCCAGTTCAAAAAGTGGTGCAAGATTCCCCAAGTGCTAGTTCGGCCACGATTTAAGGATTAGATTGGCAAATTTCCCCGAGTGCTAGTTCGGCCACGATCTAAGGTTTAGATCGTATCAAATTAGGTCGGTCAAAAGATAGGTCGCCCAAAAATTGCTGGGTCGAATCCAGGCCGATATCTCAATCCACTCGACCCGTTAGCCCGATAGCCGCTCCATCCACAAAAAACCCTCATTCCATTCATGATGTTTCATGTTATCGGATCATCCATAAAACCAGTTCGAAACCATTACGAGTTCAACACCTTGCAATCCTAACGCAAATCAAAATCGACTAGCCTGAAGCGGCAAACCATCTTCATCGTCTCATCGGTCATTTAAAGCCAAACCAAGCAACCTAAGCTTTATCAACTATAGATGTAATGGGATTCGTGATGAAGCATTATACAAGGAGGCGGTTTAAGTTTGAGTGACGGAATTCATGAACCAACAGTAATCTATGATCGAGGAAGAAGAAGGTTTACTTACGCGATGAATAGCAAAGGTTATCAGTAATTGATTGGAGTGAAATCGCCTTTGGGAGCTCAGGAGAATTTTAATGGCCGAATCAAGCGAAAGAGCAAGTAATGAAGAGGAAGAAGAAGATGAATGACTTATACCTTGTAGTAGTGAGAACTGAAGTGGCGCGTGTGACCTAACTTTTAGGTCGCACACGACCTACCGACTTAGAGAGTGGACGGGTTAGAGGATATCGAAGCACACGACCTAACCATTAGGCGTATACTTCGAGGGGCAAATGTTAACTCCGCCTCGGCCATGACTCAGCGACTTAAAAGTTACCGACCCAAAAGGTTGCCGACCTAACATGGATGCCGATCTAAGTGCCTAAGCCCTAAGAGGGATACCGACCTAACAGACTTGAGAGGGATGCCGACCTAATGCCTTAAGAAAGATACCGACCTAACTGCCTAAAACAGGAATGCCGACCTAAGACTTACAGGATACGACCTAAGATAACTACCGACCCAACATGGGTACCGGCCTAATGCCTTAATAAGGTTACCGACCTAAGACTTAACAGGGATGCCTACCTAAGATTTAAGGGGATAACGACTCAAGGCTTACGTAGGTTACCGATCTAACATGGATGCTGGCCTAAGATAGATGCCGATCTAACTATCCAATGAGGTTGCTGCCCTAACTGCTCAGGACAGGGACATGATCACGAACTGCACTTGAGTCGCTACCGACTTACGATCTATGCTAGGTCGTTCACGACCCAGGCAAAGGAAGGCAAGTCCGATGAAGCTACTTAGCACGCGGCCTCTTAACTCATACACGGTTCATGACTTATGATATATCCAGAGTTAGCAAGGATGCCTTTCCGAAGAGTCGACCCAACATTTAGGTCGCAGCCGACCCACGACTTAGTTTAAGTCGTCCGCGACCCAACTTAGGCCGGTTCCGAATTGGGACTTGGTAATGTTTCCTGCCCAGAATTCACTACAAATACATTGCCATCTCCAACTTTCAAGGGACTTTTGGACAATCTCTTCAAGCGCCGATACTCTGCCAGTTTCTAAACCAACTTTACACTTGAAGTTTCAAAGAACACTACAAGCTACTTTGGAAGACTTTCACACATCCGACATGGATTCGAAGACTTTCATCTACATCGAAGCTTAAGCAACTTGCTCAAAGTTTTTTGTAACTAAGGAGATTTATACTTGAAGAGCATTGTATTGTTTTGTAACAAGATCAGTAATAAAGACACTTAAAGTGGACGTAAGCTACTCCTTAAGCCGAACCACTATAAAATCGCTGTCTCCTACTGTATTTTCTGTTGTTTTTGCCGATATTCTGTTCCGAACTATCGGGTGTTGCTTTCACATTCATACTTCACACACCGGGGTGTTAGCGTTCGATTTTTAGCGTTAACACTGATCCAGGCATTCTTCCCTTTCAATGCTCGAGTCAGAGCGAGTATATTTATAGGTTCATATTTGGTGCTTTTGGAGCTTTAGTAGGAGAGCTGGAGATCTTCATATTCGTATACACGTATACGTTTTGATTATCTGCTGCTTAGTTGTGTATATTATCTGAAATTGTAAGGACATGATATTATAACTATTAAGGCTGATAACTATTGATTGATTGTTGAATTCTGATTGATGTAGTATGTACAGTTTCCATTTTGTAAAGATCATTGATATGATATTATATGTTTTCCGCTGCAATGTGAGATTTTGTATTGTTCTACCTTCTCTCTTTCTTCTTTTCACTTCTTCTTTCTTCTTTTCTTTCTCTTGACTTTCCATCGTTATGTGCTTCTTGGGTCAGATATGTGTGGTTTGTTGTAGGTTCAAAGGGTACGGATTTGTGGGTCATCACATGTATTGAGATGTCGGAATCTGTATGAGATACCAAGTTCATTGGGGCATATAAATCCATATGGGATTCCGTGAACTATATTTGAAGCGGTGCGCAAGCTGCAACGTCAGATATAGCCTCACTAGCGGAAATGAATATAACCTTAAATGGGAGACATGGCAAGTAGGGTTGGCAGACCCATAGGTTGCACTCGTCTCCTTTTCTAGCAATTCAGATTCCTTAAGTTGTTTTTGGCATGCCGAAGTGATGCACTCGATCTTAGCTAGACCAGTTATGTTTTTTCTATAATACTCTAGCTAGACAGGTATGATGCTTTAGAAGGATAACTCTGATCCTTGTGCAAGAGGACCATCCTCAAAGTACTGAGGGCACTCCTTTAGAAATCCTACATAATTAGCGAACGAAACTTTTTGAGTTTTGATTTTTATATAGTATTATTGCGATGTATACAGCACAAGCATCATAACTATTTTATTATTATTATTTTGACTGTTAAAAATTATTATAATATCACAGGATTTTCTATAGAATGATTTGGTGATCGTAAGATAAAAACCCGTTGTGTTTATGCATGATGTTGTTTTACGATACCTTTATTTTGAAAGGTTTTATAAATTAATAAATAAATGAATTTGAGGGTTGAAAAGTTGGGTCATCACAATAATTTAAGTAATGGATTGCATAGGCAAGATTATGGTTGGAAAATATGATTTTGGAAGTGGGTTGGATGTTTTTAGTGTTGTGTGCACAAGGAAATATGGACATGAATGGATTTGGGAGAATTACCAATTCCAAGCGACGCGATTGATTTCGAAGCGAGGGGTTGGAGGTGGAGGATGCTTTGGTGATGGGGAATCCAACAAAAATGGTGTGGTGATTTGTATTCATGTGTGTGGACAAGGTAAGGCAGAATTAGGGTTTTATGTTGGTAAGTTTGGGTCTCAGCTTCATGGTCTATAGCGATCATTGGAGGGAGAGATAAGCGTGTGGGCCTTGGCAAAGGTGGCAGAGGTGATGACGATGCCGTGGATGTATTCTGATGATGGATGATGGCCAAGGTTGTCGTAGCGAGGTGGTTGAGTGGCATGGTAGTTGTTCCAGGCGAGATGGGGTGGTCATGGGCGACCCACGAGGCTCGTTGGCGGCAAGGAAGGTTTGGCCGGAGTAGTGTGTACATGCACACAGGCATGCAAAGTTCGTGCACATAGGAAAGATGAGATAAGGAAGAAAAAACCGGAGGGAGAAGAGAGAAGAAAAAAAGAAATGGGTCGTGTTTGCTAATTATAGCCCGAGTATTTTGGTTTTAAATGCAAAGTGAATTTAATTAATTTTCATGTTTGTAAATTTATAAGCTTAAACCCTATTATCTTAGTCATTTAAAATCCAATCGACGAACAACTTTTTACGTTAAGATCATATCGTCATGTATCTTTATCTAACTAATAAATCGAGTAACTACAATGTAAAATTAAACGTATTAAACGGTTTAAGTGGAGAAATGAGCAATGTCGTAATTATGAATTATATGTAATTAAGTTATTTTTAAATGGATTGATTAATCTTGATTAATTGGGAATAAATCATTTATGCAATTCTTGATTGACAAGTAATGGGTAAAAACATATATAATTCGACTCAATTAATTGAAATCCATTCGATTCTAAAATTTAAATTGATATTAAACAATTGATTGTAGTTAATGATCTATGTTTGACTTTTACTTAGATTATTGATTTCAATTGTCCCTTGTCTGTGCCGTTAAGTAGCCAAATAATACAACTGAGTTAAATTGAATTGAATGTGGTTAATTTGACATTTTTAAGTAAAAATACATTACTGTTCCGCTAATTAAATTAATAGGACCCTTTTTAGCAGAATTAATCACCTATGAAGGCCCATAAATCCGTACCCTTTGTGTTGACCATAAATCTTGTCAGTACAACTCAAATTGAAAGGATATAAGAATCTTTAGGGTAAGAAGAATAAAGTGGTGGAAGAAAAATATAACACAACATAGAATCTCACTATCCCAACGAAACAAAATATAATATATAATAACATATTTTTAAACACAAGAACTGTACTGTTAATATACATACCATTATGAGAGTACAATATACAACAATGAATGTGGACTGTTTAATAACTTGTCCCTACACAGAGGAAATACAAATCAAGTACGGAAATACGTCTTTGCCATCCAGCTCATCCATTGAGCTCCATAGCATCCTAACCTGAATTTGTATTACTCGGTCTGACTCATGAATTATAATAAAATAACACCCGAGTTAGTCTGGAAAACCAGCGTGAGAAAACACGCTCAATTTGAATTATCGAAGTTAGAAAAACCTTTGAAAAACAAAAGGTATCTCGTAAGATTGCGTCACACATAAACATGAATGGTTTTTACCTTACGATAACCAAAACATTTTATTGAATATCCAGTGATATTGTAATAGTGTCTAAATACAAATACTTATTCATATAGCCAAAATTGTTACATTAGTTAAATTGCATATATGGTGAATTAAATTCCATATATAGTGAAGTTAATTGCATATATAATGATATATGTTATTTTTGAGTAATCTGTGACAGGTTATTTTGTGACTTAAATTGATTGGATGTTCTGGCACTTAACCTAAGATTTCGTGCTTTTAAATACCAATTAAAATATTGTTTAATTTTGTGAAGAATTGCAAACAGGGATTTTGAAGTAAAATGTTTATATAGAGTTTTGGGTAAATCTATTGGCTAAAGAAAATTGTTCTGAAATTATAATGTAATTATTTCAGATTTTGTCGAACAGAGATTTTGGGAATAAAAATATGTAAAAGGGTTTGTAAATAATAAATTCCTTATTTGTACTTATTTAAATAAAAAAGGTTTTAAAATCAAGATTTGAAATATTTTTAAAGGATAGAAGTGGTTTTGGAAATAAGTATAAAATTGATTATACTAGGCTCAAGTAGGTTTATAAATTTACGAGGTGAAATTGGAATCGAGGATTTGGACTTGTTCTAAAAGAAGATTTGAATTTTAAAATTTTGAAAATTTAAGTGTTAAAATATTCTGGAAGTTAGTTATTAAATCATTTTAAATTGCTTAAAGCATATTTAATTATTAATGGTTACTTTATAATTATTTTTAAAGCTTTATTTTTATTCAAGAAATGGTCAGCATTTTTGTTTTAAAAGGAAAAATTATTACGTACTAATGTGTTCATGTATAATAACTTTACTTAGTATATTTGACTAGATTTAGCTTGAAATTTCTTTTAGAACTTACGAGCATTATTTTAAGATAATTATTAAATGAAGTTTTCAAAAAGTAATGGTACACTCGTGGGGTGTAAATCGGAGGCGTTGAGTGCCTGCAATTAGGTTTTGGATTTCATTGGGATGGAGACGTAACCATTGAACTGCGATCCATGGTTTGGTACCGCAGTGGTACTTTCCACATTATTTTAAAAGGATTTTTCAAATATTTTTGAAAAGGATAATTTGTGAATATACTGAATTTGATAAGATAAGTACAAACATTGGATAAAGAGATTTAATTTATTTTAAGTTTAATTTAAATATGGACTTGGTGTTTTTGAGTGAAAATGAAGTATTTGGTTGAATTGATTGCTTATTTGATAGTTAAATAATTGACTATCAAATCCGGACCCAAATATAACTTTGCAAATATCTAGAAGAAGTACGGGAATTATAAGGTACAGTTACCATTCGAGGTGCTATACTGCACGTATAAACTCTATTCGTTCTTCTAGGACATTTCTAAGGAAATCCGTCCACTAACGGTTAGGAGATGATCTCTGATCTTATTTTCTTTTGTTTATTTCGTAAAGAACCGGGGTTGAGTTTGCTGGGAAATAGTGAACGTTGTTTCGAAGAGGCCGGGATCGGATTTATTATCTGAAAACCACTTCGATCCAACGAGTACGTTTTTGAAATGAAGACATCAGCTTGGAGTCGAAAATGGAGTAGCAAAGTGCAAGGCTATCGCTACTAATCCTGAGGATGATTCTAAAATGAATGTAGTAGGAATAGTGCCTTCGGTTCCGTTCGGACAGGGAATAGACTTGTATGGATGAATGCTATCAGTACATCGTCACCGGAGGACAATGAGAAATCTAAGTGAATATTTCTAAAAAGGTAATTGTAGCCTCTAGCCACATCAACCGGGAATGACTGAAATGCAGGGGAGATGCAGCAAGGCTAAGTGGGTAGCACCCTAGTAGGGTATGTCTATCACCTTTTTAGATTACCCTGGATATTATTAATATGTTTGAAAGGAGCTCGTAAAGGGTGGGAACACCCGAGGTGATAGCATATTCGGTCTATCCAGGTCAGGGACTGTAATGATCCCGTTTTTAAGTCAAACTTAAATTAGTTAGTGATATAATTTTTAGGATTAAGTTGTGAACTAATTTGAATTTTTCCATAATAAATAAGATAAGTGTTTATTTATATATGCAAATATAAATAGATTGTAAATTAAATTTTTGATTTGAAATTCAAAAATAAATATCTTTAAAAATAAATTGGAATTTAAAAACTCTATATTCTAAATTTTATAAAAATTGGTTTTCTAATTTTAATATATATATATATATATATATATGTATGTATGTATGTACATACACATTGTGATTTGAAAGTTATATTTTGAATTTGATATAATAAATTTTCAAAAAGCTATTTAAATTTAGTTCTATGTTACAAAAAACTTAAAATAATATGCATATACATCTATTTATTAATGTCAAATTAGATTTTTAAAAATCAATTTCTTTAAAGCTATAAATATTTATATAAAAAGGAAATACATTAATTAAAAATAGAAAATATTGAACATGAGATATATACATATAAATATAAATAGAAAATTACATAGAAATATATTCAAACATTTATACATGCAAGTAAAGACGAGTGTAATCAACTTATCATGAAATTAAATATGTGTAAGTACAGTATTACTTGAGAATACAAGTGTAAAGATTTTAAAATGCATTTAACAAATGTAGTTATTTTAACATACCATATTAACAAGTTTTAGTTTAAATTCAACATGTATTAAAAAGTGTCATCAATTCTTTTATTTTTATTTTTGAAAATTTATGAATAAAGTGAAACCAAGTTTATATATATCACTCTCCTCCTTTTTTCTCATTTTTTCTTTGATCTAATCAAAACCTAAAACCTGAAAAGAAAGTAGAAACAAAAATCAAACAATCATTTAAAACCTGAAGCTATGCAAAAGAAAATCAAAACCTGGAAAGCTGTAAGAGCTGAGAAAATTCAAATGCAAAGAATCAATAGCAAGTAGTAGTTTCGAATCCAAGATCATCTCAAACAGCTCTGTAAGCAAATCAAAGTTTTTCAAATTCAACATTAACTCAGTAAAAAGCAAGATCAGTTGCCAAAAGCATCTTCAGTTTCAACATCATTTTCCAGTTTTAAATTTTCCAGGCTCTGTCGTTCTCTGTTCTTCAATTGCAGGTGAGTAAACTTCATTTTTAACCAAATCCTCTTGATTTCGTATGCCTGTGATGATAATGACTTGGAAATAGTTTGTATGAATGAAAATTGTGATAGCATGCCTGAGTATATAGAGATTTTAGTGTATGCATTTTCGTATATAGATATATATATACACATGTGTTTAAAACTTATAGGTTTTAAACAAATTCAAAACTCAATTCCTCCCTCTCCAATCTATTTCTGGATGTGATCTATGAATGAAAAGTGATTCAATGAATGCAAATTAATTTTTAAAAATAAGTACAAGTGTTTAAATTGAGTAATTATTTCAAAAATGATAAATTACAGTAGAAACCAAATATAAGTCAAAATTCGATTATCATAAATTCATGTTTAGATTCATAATCGAGTTCATATTAGAAAATAATGATTTTTGAAAATGGTTTCGTGATTATTAATATTGTATATGTCGAGATATCTTGAGATGACTAGTTTTTGATTTTTCATCAAATTCCGATGAACGACGAAATGATGATCGACGTGGTCGATACTAGAGGAGGCAGGGTTGTTGTGGATCTTAGGAAAATAGTGGGTGGATTTCTCAACCACCGTGGTGGTCAAACAGGGTCAAACTAGGGCTTAAGGTACAGGTTGGACCGTTGTCGAATTCAAGGGTAGTCCGTCGTCATCGATGCTTTGAAATGGTTGGGACCAAGGGGAATAGGAGCAAGGTTCCACGGTGGAGCTCTGGTCATGTTTGCGAGTTCGCTGGTGACCTATGGTGGTGGGTCGGGGTGGTTGTTGATGATCGTTTTGTTCCAGGTGGGGTTCTTGTATACTCAATCTTGATTTATTGATCATTAGGGGGTTCTGGGTGATCGGGTTGTCTAAAGGGAAGGTCGGAGACCTATAGATGATGGCGACGTTGGTCAAAACATCGGTGGTGACATGTGCACGTACACGAGGTATCATCGTGTCTGGGTTTGTTGAGATTAAGGAAGATGAAGTTGTCTCGGGATCGCATTCGAGAAAATAAAGGGTAGACTCGGGTATTGGATCAGGAAGGTTTTGCTTGGGCTCGGGTCATTTTTAGCTAACCAGGTTTTAGAAATTTAAAATCAGAAGAAAAAGGAGAAAAGAAGACTCCGGGGCTTACTCGGGTAAAACTGCATCTGTCCAAGGTTAACACTCGAGATATCTCGGGTACAAGCAGTAACAGGTTTAAATTTTCAAATAAATCAAGTTTTTAAATTTTAAATCGATCAATTTTTGAATTATCTTCTTAAACAAATTTTCTTTCAAATGATAAATGTTTAATTCTAAGTATTTAAATAAATTGGTTTTGAAATTTAAAATAAAACAAGTTTTGTAAATTATATTCTTAAAATAATTTCTTTTATATAAAAAAAGTTTATTTAATTTTTGGTTGATAAAAGTTGTTTAGTTTATTTTAACTTAAAATTAATTAAGTTTTGCTTTCTTAAGTTTATTTTGAAATAAAAATTTAATAGCTAAATTAAGAAGTTGATTAAAAAGATTAATGGTTTATCTCAAAAAAATAATGTTTTTGATTAGGAATTAACTTAAAGGTATTAAGTTAATTTATATGTAAATAATAATATTTTTCATTCTTTATTAAATAAAAATTTAAATGATGATTAAAAAATTAAGGTAATGATTTATCTTTGATTTATTAAGGTCTTGAGTAACAAAAAGGATCATTAATTAATGTAAGTAATTAAAGGTTAATTACTTAATGTGATTACTTAGAGGTTAATTTCTTTAATGTAATTAAAGTTTGATTAATTAATAGAAGTAATTAAAGGATATTTAATTACTTATTATCATTTAAGGTGATTAATTAATGGATAATTACTTAATATAATTAAATTAAAGGATGGGAGTAATTAAAGGTTAATTACTCAACGTAAAGAATTAATTACTTAATGGATAATTAATTAATTAATGTGACTTAATTAAAGGATAATTAATTACTTAAATATCATTATTCAAGGTGATTAATTAATGTATAAATACTTAATATAAGTAATTAAAGGATAATCAAGTAATTAAAGGTTAATTACTTAATAATTAAAGGTTAATTAATTTATGTAATTAATTAAAGAATTAATTAATTATGTAATTAACTTAAGGTTAATTTATTTAAGATTAATTAAGGGATAATTAATTAATGTAGATTAATTAATTTTTATTAATTAATTAAGATAATAATAAATATTTTGTAATTAATTAATGTTAATTAATCAGGTTTAGGCGATTAATTCATAATTAATTAATTTATTTTGAGGTAATTAAACTAATTATAATCAAGGTGATTAATTTAATTTTTCTTATGGATGATTATATTTTATTAATGCCTTGAAGTATTTGATATCTCTAATATGTGATGTTATGTGGTATGATTGTGTTCGATTGAGTTGTGAACTGTAATTTATTTATCAGTGATGAATTGACATGTTTATCTTTGAATGAAAAATAAGCATTATAAGGTTATACCGTATATTGATATTGTTGTGCTTAAATTTATGATGGTTGATATTTTCTTTTTGCCTGTGAAACCCCTGGACTACACACAACACATACACAAATATGGATTCACAGTAAATTGGTAAGTCATGGATATTTTGAGTTTAATATTGTTTTATTTAAATTTTGAATCGAGAATGGTTTGGAAGTGATTTGGGTTAAATATGAAAAACTTTTTAAAAGGAAGTTTTGGAAACTAAATTTTGGATATATATTTGATTTTGGAAATTTAAAACTTTGGAAACTATGTTTAAAAAAAGGGATATACAGGTCATATAATGTATATATATGGATTTTTAATCATTTTTAAAGTATTTTAGATGAATGACTTTAAGAATTTGAATTTAACTCAAAATAGAACTTGCCGAGGATGCGGTAGTTCGTTGAATTTCCAGTTGTACTTTTAAAAGGCTGTAACTTAAACAAATTTAATCGGGTTTTCTCGAAACAAAAAACCTTTGTTTTAAAATGATAATGGCTTTGATATTAGGAAAGAATTTTCAGTTTTTGTTGAAAGATTTTAAGTTATGGGTGAATCAAATTGGAAATATTTTCGAAAACTTTGAACTGATTATTGTTGAAAATTGGTAAACTTTGTTTCAAATTGATGAGGATTTTAAAAGGGTGAATCTTTTGTTCAAAAGATTTAAAAATGAAAATTTTTCAAACCATTCAAAAAGAAAGGTTTTGGGAAATAAGTGGTGAGTTAACTAAGATCCCAATATATCCATATGTTTTTAAATTAGCGCTCATTATTCAGTTTAGCCGGGGGACGACTTTATATCATAAAACTCATTTCGAATTAATGATACGGCGAAATAGATGGCAACTGAAGATGGTGGTCGAAGACCGAGTATTTTCGAGAACGAAAGGATTACCTGTCGACTATCTCTAGACTGAGTTGCTCCGATATAAAGATTTCCATATGTGATGGGGAATCCGATTGGGATTGTGGATATCCGAATTTGCAAGGACTTCTTTTGAAGTGCCATCAGTTCCATTCAGACCCAGGATGGACTTGTATGGATGTATGTCTGATGTTACACTTTGAAATGTAAAGTCTGTATCTATCAAACACATTTCTATTTGATGGAGGAGAATTTGTTCTCTTAGCTTAACACCCTTCTCTGAGACGTACGAGCTCAAAGGTTATGTAGTTGATGGTTACTAGTGATATATTCCTAATTTGGTAATGTGGCATGCTAAGTGTTGATCATTGGTTGATCAAAGCACGACTTTTATGAAAAGCGTAGCTTTGTGGGACAAGACTACATCGAACCTCACACCCCAGAAATCGTCAAAACATGAAGGATGCAGCAAGGTTACGGGGGTTGCGCCCTTTAGGGTATGTGCATTTCCTTTTGGAAAATAAGTGGTATCATGGAGCCCTGATATATTTTATTTATGTGGATTTGTCGAAATTTGTTGCTGAGGCCTCGGAAAAGGTCGATGACGACCGGGGGATGGCGTACTCATGATAGTTAGTTATCTAGTTACGGAGGTAACCCGGCCTTGTGTTTGGCATAGAGCCGGTGAGGTTCATGGGGCGTCCCCCTAGAGGCGTACCCATTTGGAAAGGAAGTTCCTCACCCTTGACCATTTGTTGGAAATCTAATCACCCAATACGAGCCATGTACCGCTTTAGTTGTAGAACCTACCATCTAACATGGTAGCTATAGTAAGCATACTATAACGATATGTATGTTTGCTAAGATTTATATTATCTTTCGAAATATTTTCGACACTATGCACTAGTAATAAAATCAAAGGAATTTTCGCGTATTAAGCAAGTTTGACTATCGCAAGCAGAAATCTCCCCCAAGTGTACGATTGCATTGTGTGTGTGTGTCGAGAGGCCTTCTGGTCGTTTCATTTTCAAAAATGCATAGCGAATTTCTTTTTATTTTTTTGGTTCAAATAAATGTTTTATTTGCTCACACCAGTCCCATGACTGACCTGGAGTTTATTGTTCCCTTTCTAAACTCGGGGTGCCCTTAATTTTCCACACGGGCAGCTTAGAGTCATGTTATCTGTAGTTCGGATAGTACATTTTGACCTAGAAGTCTTTGGTTTAGTGATCGCATTATGTTACATTCCAGAAGGATAGTGGTTTGAATTTTTGGTTTGAAGTCATTGGAGCTTAGGCGTTGGGAAGCAGTCTGTTGGATTCTATCTCTCTTTCTCTCCTGAAGATCATGTTGGAGATTTTTTTTCGATGTTGTATTTATCTCTGGTAATGTTGATCACTTCATATCATTGTTGTTATATCCATTTGTTTATCAATAAAATTCATTTTTCTTCCGCTGTGTTGTTATCACCTAATGTTGTTATAAACTTCGATGAACTAGACTCAACGTTTGAATCTGCGGCGTTCGAATATGGGTTATGTATTGGATGTCGATTTTCGAGGGTCTAGTCTGGGTCATTACAAGTGCTATCAGAGCTAAAGGTTGATTAAGAACTTTAGCTTCGGAGTATCACATTTGGTGACTCATTAGAGATAGGGATATAAATGCTCTAGAATGAGCATAATCCCCAAGATATCTTGTCTGTATGCCTCAGTCAATTCTCTTACTATTCACTTATAGTGAGAATCAATGCAAGAAGAGGATGAGATAGGGGACAGGGGAGCACCACTACAAATGGTCGATACCCTGTAACAACAAGGAACAACTTTTTCTATCAATCTCTTTTGTTCATAATCAAATTTCAATTCTTTAATGTATTCCACGGAACTACAAGAGAAGCTTTGGTATGGTGGTGGCCCTACGAATCTTCGTTCAGGTTATGGAATAATTTCTATTTCGTATACTCTTCATTAGTTTTCCCTTAGATTTTCGTTTTTAACTTTAATGAATTTGAAATTTTAGTTTGTATAAATTGGTTAACAAAACATGGAACTAAATTAAATTGTATCGATAGAATGATTTCGGTCAAAACCAAACTTGAAAATTTTGTCGTAATTTCCTGTGAGGATCCAAGTCTGAAGAGGGACAAGCTAGTATATACTTCGGGGTATTCCAACCTGTGTTTAGAATCCATTTATCTGTCTGTTCTTTGAAGTCTGATACATTCTACGAATGGTTAGTTGTGCATTTCTAACTAACTATTGGCCATGCATATTTCGTAGACTTGATGGCCCGAGTATTTTGTGAAGTACTGAAAAAGTTTGCTCTAGTATTTATTGGTAATATTCTGATTTGGTAAGCCAAGTACATTCAATTTGATTTGTAAAATATTTCTCTATTTTTCTATGTGTTCATATGTTCTTTGTTTGTCTCTCTATCTAGCAAATTTCAAGGTCGAAATTTTCTTAATGGAGGAATCTGCAATGATCCCGTTTTAAAGTCAAATTTAAATTAGTAATTGATATAATTTTTAGGATTAAATTGTGAATTAATTTGAATTTTTCCATAATAAATAAGATAAATGTTTGTTTATGTATATAAATACAAATAGATTGTGAATTAAATTTTTGATTTGAAATTCAAGAATATATATCTTTAAAAATAAATTGGAATATAAAAACTCTATGTTCTAAATTTTATAAAAGTTTGTTTCCTAATTTTAATATATATGTGTGTGTGTGTGTGTGTGTGTGTACATATACATTGTGATTTGAAAGTTATTTTTTGAATTTGATGTAATAAATTTTCTAAAAGTTATTTAAGTTCTATATTATAAAAAAAGAAAGCTATATATAATATGTATATATATTTATTTATTAATGAAAAATTAATTTTTTAAAAATCAATTTCTTTAAAGTTATAAATATTAATATAAAAATGAAATACATTAATTAAAAATAGAAAATATTGAACATGAGACATATACATATAAATATAAATAGATAATTACATAAAAATATATTCAAACATTTACACATGTAAGTAAAGACAAGTGTAATCATCTTATCATGAAATTAAATATGTGTAAGCATTGTATTACTTGAGAATACAAGTGTAAAGATTTTAAGATGCATTTAACAAATGTAGCTATTTCAACATACCATATTAACAAGTGTTAGTTTAAATTCAACAAGTATTAACAAGTGTCATCAATTCTTTTTATTTTTATTTTTAAAAATTTGTTAATAAAGTAAAAACAAGTTTGTATATATCACTCACCTCCTTCTTTATCATTTTTCTTTGATCTAATAAAAACTAAAACCTGAAAAGAAAATAGAAACAAAAATCAAACAATCATTTAAAACTTGAAGCTACGCAAAAGAAAATCAAAACCTAGAAAGTTGTAAAACCTGAGCAAATTCTAATGCAAAGAATCAATAGCAAGTAGTTGTTTCAAATCCAAGATCATCTCAAACTGATCAGCATGCAAATCAAAGTTTTTCAAATTCAAAATCAACTCAGTAAAAAGCAAGACCATTTCCCAAAAGCATCTTCAGTTTCAACATCGTTTCCTAGTTTTAAATTTTCCAGGCTCTGTCTTTCTGTGTTCTTCAATTCCAGGTGAGTAAACCTCATTTTTAACCAAATCCTCTTGATTACGTATGCCTGCGATGATGATTACTTGGAAAAAGTTTGTATGAATTAAAAATGTGATTGCGTGCCTGAGTATATAAAGATTTTGCTGTATGCATGTCTGTATACAGGTGTGTATATATATACACCTCTGTTTAAAACTTACGGATTTTAAACAATTTCAGAACTCAATTCCTTCTTCTTCAATCTATTCCTGGATGTTATCTTTGAATGAAAATTTATTGAATGAATGAAAATTCATTTTTAAATATAAATTCAAGTGTTTAAATTAAGTAATTATTTCAAAAATGATAAATTACAGCAAAATCAAATATAATCCAAAATTTGATCATCATAAATTCGTGTTTAGATTTCATAATCGAGTTCGTATTAGAAAATAGTGATTTTTGAAAATGGTTTCATGATTATTGTTGAGATATCTTGAGATGACCAGTTTTTCATCAAATTTCGATGTACAGCGAAATGATGATCGGCATGATCGATACTGGAGGAGGCTGGGGTGTTGTGGATCTTGGAAAAAATAGCAGGTGGATATCATAACCGTTGTGGTGGTCAAACAACGTCAAACTAGGGGTTAAGGTACAGGTTGGACCTGCCGAATTCGAGGGAACTTCATCATCGTCGATGCATCAGAATGGATGGGACTAAGGGGAATAGGAGCACAGTTCCACGGCGGAGCTCTTGTCATGTTTACGAGGTCGCTGGTGATCTGTGGTGGCGAGTCGGGTAGTTGTTGACGATGGTTTTGTTCCAGGTTAGGTTCTTGTATACTCAATCTCGATTTAGTGATCGTTATGATGTTTTGGGTGATCGGGTTGTCTGAAAGGTTGGTCGGAGACCAGTATACGATGGCCACGTTGGTCAGAGCGTCGATGGTGACGTGTGCACATACACGAGATATCATCGTGTCTAGGTTTGTTGGGATTGAGGAAGATAAAGTTGTCTCGGGATCATGTTCGAGAAAATAAAGGGTAGGCTTGGGTATTGGATCGGGAAGTTTTTGCTTGGGCTCGGATCATTTTTAGTTAACCAGGTTTTAAAAATTTTAAATCAGAAGAAAAAAAAGAGAAAAAGAAGACTCGGGGGCTTACTCGGGTAAAATTGCATCTTGCGTGGGTTAACACTCGAGTTATCTCGGGTACAAGTAGTAACAGTTTTAATTCTCAAATAAACAAAGTTTTTAAGTTTTAAATCGATCAAGTTTTGAATTATCTTCTTAAACAAATTTTCTTTCAAATGATAAATGTTTTATTTTAAGTATTTAAATAAATCATTTTCGAAATTTAAAACAAAACAAGTTTTACAAATTTTATTCTTAAAACAATTTCTTTTATATAATAGAAGTTTATTTAATTTTTGGTTGATAAAAGTTGTATAGTTTATTTTAACTTAAAATTAATTAAGTTTTGTTTTCTTAATTTTATTTTGAAATAAAAATTTAACAGCTTAATTAAGAAGTTGATTAAAAAGATTAATGGTTTATCTTAAAAAAATAATGTTTTGATTAGTAATTAACTTAAAGGTATTAAGTTAATTTATATGTTAATAATAATTTATTTTGAAGGTTTATTAAATAAAGATTTTAATTACGATCAAGAAAAAAAATAGTGTAATGATTTATCTTTGATTTATTAAGGTCTTGAGTAATAAAAAGGATCAATAATTAATATAAGTAATTAAAGGTTAATTACTTAATATGATTACTTAGAGGTTAATTACTTTAATGTAATTAAAGGTGGATTAGTTAATAGAAGTAATTAAAGGATAGCTAATTACTTAATGTCATTAAATTAAGGTGATTAATTAATGGATAATTACTTAATGGAATTAAATTAAAGGATGGGAGTAATTAAAGGATAATTACTCAATGTAAAGAGTTAATTACTTAATGGATAATTAATTAATGTAATTAATTAATTAATATGATTTAACTAAAGGTTGATTTATGTAAGTAATTAAAGGATAATTAATTACTTAAATGTCATTAATCAAGGTGATTATTTAATGGATAATTACTTAATTTAAGTAGTTAAAGGATAATCAAATAATTAAAGGTTAATTACTTAATAATTAAAGGTCAATTAATTTATGTAATTTATTAAAGGATTAATTATTTATGATTAATTAAGGGATAATTAAATAATGTATGTAATTAAGGTAGTTTAATTAATTTTTATTAATTAATTAAGATAATAACAAATGGTTTGTAATTAACTAATGTTAATTAATCAGGTTTAGGTGATTAATTCATAAGTAATTAATTTATTTTGAGATAATTAAATTAATTATAATCAAGGTGATTAATTTAATCTTTCTTATGGATGATTGGATTGTATTGAACGACTAGAATTGTTTGATATCTCTAATATTTGATGTCTATGGTATGATTGTGTTGGATTGAGTTGTGAACTGTAATTTATTTATCTGTGATGAATTTACATATTTATCTGCGAATGAAAAATAAGCGTTATAAGGTTATACCGCTTATTGATATTGTTTTGCTTGAATTTATGATGATTGATATTTTATTGTTGCCTATGAAACCCCTGGACTTCACACAACACATAACAAATGGATTACACGAGAAATTGGTTAAGTCACGGATATTTTGAATTTAATATTATTTTATTTAAATATTGAATCCAAAATGGTTTGGAAGTGATTTGGGTTATATATAAAAAACTTTTGAAAAGGAAAATTTGGATATTTATTTGATTTTGGAAATTTGAAACTTTGGAAACTATGTTTAAAAAAAAGCTATATATAGGTCATATAATGTATATATATGGATTTTTAACCATTTTTTAAGTATTTTAAATGAGTGATTTTGTGAATTTGAATTTAGCTCAAAATAGAACTAGCCGAGGATGCAGAAGTTCGCTGATTTTCAAATTATACTTTTACAAGGCTATAACATGAGTAAATTTAGTCGGATTTTCCCAAACCGAAAAATCTTAGTTTTCAAATGATAACAGCTTTCATATTAAGAAAGAATTTTCAGTTTTTGTTGAAAGTATTTCAAGTTATGGGTGAATCAAATTGGAAATAGTTTTGAAAACTATGAATGAATTTTGTTAAAAATTGGTAAACTTTGTTTCAAATTGAAGTGGGTCTTAAAAGGGTGAATCTTAAGTTCAAAATATTTAGAAATGGAAATTTGTTAAACCATTTAAAAAGAATGGTTTTGGTAATTAAGTGGTGACTTAACTATGATCCCAACATATCCATATGTTTTTAAATTAGCGCTCATTATTCGATTTAACCGGGGGAGGACTTTATGTCATAAAACTCATTTTGAATTAATGATACGACGAAATGGATAGCAATTGAAGATGGTGGTTAAAGACTGGGTATTTTCGAGAATGAAAGGATTACCTGTCTAATGTCTCTGCACTGAGTTGCTCCGTTATAGAGATCTCCATATGTGATGGGTAGTTCGTTCGAGATTGGGGATATCCAGATTTACAAGGACTTCTTTAGAAGTGCCTTCGGTTCCATTTAGACCCAGGATGGACTTGTATGGATGTGTGTCTGACGTTACACGTTGAGATGTAAAGATGGATTCTGTCATATACATTTCTGTTTGGTGGCGGTGAATTTATTCTCTTAGCTTAACATCCTTCTCTGAGACGTACGAGCTCAGAGGTTATGTAGTTGATGGTTACTAGTGATATATTCCTAATTTGATAATGTGGCATGCTAAATGACGATCATTGGTTGATCGAAGCATGGCTTCTGTCAAAAGCGTAGCTTTGTGGGACGATACATCATCGAACCTCACACCTTGGAAATGGTCAAAACAGGAAGGATGCAGCAAGGTTCTGGATAAAAAGTGGAATCATGGTATGGAGCCTTGATATTTTACTTATGTGGATTTGTTGGAATTTGTTGGTGAGGCCTCGGAAAAGGTCGGCGACGACCAGGGGATGGCATAGTCACGACAGTTTGTTACCTAGTTATAGAGGTAACCCGACCTTGTGTTGGCAAAGAGCCAGTTAGGTTCTCAGGGCGTCCCTCCAGAGGCGTACCCATTCGGAAAGGAAGTTCGTTAGCCCTGACCATTTGCTGGAGATCCAGTCACCCAATATGAGCCATGTACGGTTTTAGTTGTAGAACTTGCCATCTAACACGATAGCTATAGTAGACATACTATAATGGTAAGTATGCTGGCTAAGATTTATATTGTACTTTCAAAATGTTTTCTATACTATGCACTAATAATAATATAAAAAGAATTTTCGCGTATCAAACATGTTTGACTATCATAAGGAGAAATGTACCCCAAGTGTGCGATTGCATTGTGTGTGTTCCGGGAGGCCTTATAGTAGATTCATTTTCCAAGAAGCATAGCGAATTTCTTTTTATTTATTTTGTTCAAATAACTGTTTTTATTTGCTCACACTAGTCCCATGACTGACTTGGAGTTTATTGTTCCGTTTCTAAATTCTGAGGGCCCATAATTTTCTACATGGGCAGCCAAGAGTCGGGTTATCTGTAGTTCAGATAGTAGATTTGGATCTAGAAGTCTTTGGTTTGGCGATCGCATTGTGCAACATTCCAGTAGGATAGTGGTTCGATCTTTTTGGTTTGAAGTCTTTAGAGCTTTGGAATTGGGGAAGCAGTCAGTTGGATTATATCTCTCTTTTTCTCCTGAAGATCATTTTGAGATTTTTTTTCCGCTGTTATATTTATCTCTGATAATGTTGATCACTTCATTTCATTGTTGTTGTATCCATTTGTGTATCAATAAAATTCTTTTTATTTCCGCTGTATTGGTATCACCTAATATTGTTATAAGCTCCGACGAACCAGACTCAACACTTAAATCTACGGCATTCGAATATGGGTGATGTATTGGATGTCGATTTCCGAAGGTCGAGTCCAGGTCGTTACAGGGATAGTCCAGTCTTGTGTCGGCAGGGATCGATAGGTTCGACCTCGGTATGTTGTTCTAGATGTGTATCACGCAAGTGGTACCTTAGTGTCTAGTCATTTAGTTGGAATCCATTCTCCAATAAGCGTCGTACGGTTTTGATTGTGCCCAACTATGCTGGAACATAAGATGGAAGCAGTTCAGCTATTTGAATAAGTATGTGTACTTAGACACAATTATAATATCAGATGATTTTGATATGAAAATGTTTTTTGTTACCGTAAGGTAAAAATCCATCATGTTTTTTTGTGGCGTGCTCTTATGACATACCTTTGATTTTCAAAGAATTTTGAAACTTTAATAATTCAAAATTGAGTGTGTTTTCTCACGCTGGTTTTCCAGACTGACTTGGATGTTATTTTATTATAATGCACGGGTCAAACCGAGTATTGCAGGTTCAGGTTAGGATGCTATAGAGCTCAGGAGACGAGCTGGATGGCGAAGACGTATTACTCGTACTTGTTTTATTCCACTGTAGTGTTTATTTGAAATTACCAGCAATTGTGAGGGCAGGTTGTTATAACTGTCCAGACTACTAGTTATTGATTTGTGTACTCTGGTGTGGGATATGTATATTATAGTTTTTGATTTGTGTAAAGATCTATTGATATTATATGTTATTATGTCCGTTGTGAGATTCTGTTTTGTTTAGTTTCTTCTTCTACTATTTTCTTTTTCCTCAACAATCTATCCTTTTAGTACTCGATCGTTCGACATGTTAGACGTTGAGCGTATTATGTCATTTTCGTGGGTCGACAAGGCAAGTCTTGATATTGTGGTATCAGAGCTTTGGTTGGCGATATATTTAGGCTTTGCTGGGGGATTACTCATTAGAGGTAGAGTCAGAAGTACTCTAGATTGAGTTTGGTGGGGGATTACTCATTAGAGGTAGAGTCAGAAGTACTCTAGATTGAGTTTGAGTGTATAAATAGCTATGAGCGCATAACTATTAGTGAATATAAAAAAAATTATATTGTGTTCACTTATCGGTTGAATGTTTATGAATTCTGGTCGGTATGGGAAGTACTACCGTATCGATAGGGGTTTCTAAACTCCTAAACATGGTAAACCGACATAGTATTGTTTTAAAGTGGGTGAATGGAATAATTTTTCCCAAATTATATTTTTGATATAAAAGAAATAATTTTATAAAAATTATTATATATATTTGGATGTTTGGTTGCTAATATTATAATCAGAACAAGATTATAAAAGTCAAAATGGTTTTATATATATGACCAAATAGAAATTGTATAAGTATGATTTATACAAAAGGGTATAGCTAAATTTTGATTTAAACCAGATTTCAAATCCTAGAAATTTTGGAAAATGTTTTAAATTAGGTTTGAATTAAATATTAGGAATTTTTAAATCTTGAGGATTTTTCGAAATGTTTTCCAAAGTGTTTGAAAGGAAGAATGGTGATATTATTTTAGGAGACGTTATGAAAAAGAAATTGTTTTAAAATGAATTTTGGAAGTAAGGAAGCATTGAACTCTCTTCGGACGCTGGAAAATAATCCTGGTAATGATGGCCACATCATCGGTACTCATTTTCGGGTTTCTAAGTGATGGATTGCTACCGTGGTGATTGGTTGTGATTATTTATTTTGGACTTGTGATAAACAAGTTTTGTTTTACGAATTCCAAAGGGAAATTTTTTTGGGTAAAACTAAGTTGTTTTGAAAATCCGAAAGCATGATTTGACATACAAAAGTGGTATATGTATATTATGGTTTCAAAATGATTTTGAAATATAAATGGGTGTTGAATTCTGGGGTTTTTATTTAAAGGATTTGTAAAGTGAAGAGAAATCAGTTACTGAATCTATAACTTGAAGTTGATATAGATAAGAAATGAAAATGAAAACTTTTGCAATCCTGGAATAAAAATTTAACTTGAGTAAATTAAGATGAGTAAGATCTGTTGGAATTTAATTTAAGATAAGATTAAATAAAGTTGAAATTGAAATTGAATTGAATTAGATATTAAGTTGAAGGGTAGGATAATTATATAATTTTAAGTTATAATGATTGCATGGAATGAATACATATAATTTATAAAGTGATGTATATAATCCACAATTGGCATTATTAGATGTAAATGGACTTAAGTAAGTAATAGGAGATGTTAAGTAAATAATTTTTGAACTTATGAATTGAGAAATGAAAAGGTAGAGACTAAATGGAAATGGTGATATCATAGTAAAGAACAAATTTTGAATTTTAAATGTAGGGTGAATTGAGATGAGTAAAATGAAAGTAAACAGGAATGGTGAAGTGATTGTATAACCATAGGCTATGAATATTAAACTTAAATAAGACTTAAGTAGGAAGTCATGGAATTGTGAATACATAAGGTTTGCAACTTGTTAAACTGGGAAGTGAAAAAGGATAACCAAATTAAAATGGTTAAGAAATTGATAATAAGAAATGAATTGAATATGATTGGAATATGGATTAGGTAAGTTGGGTATGAACTTAAGTATTGATATGGGATATTATAATAAACATTGGAGATAATTATATAAAATGGTCCCCAAGTATTACAATATTAATTTGGTATGCTAAGTAAATGAAGGCAAATAAATTAACGAATCAATTTAAAAGAAATTAGAATTTGGTTGCCATGAAAATTTATCTTAAGTGGTTATTACGAAATGGATTAGTAAATAAAATTAACATAGAATGGAATGTTGTTATTGTGAAATAATGCAAAAGAGGTTTGGCAAAGAGCATAAATGGGAATAAGATGTGAAAATAGAAACATTGATTTAGAGTCAATTTAATGGGAATAAATTGAAGTTAATAAAATGGATTTTCATATCATGAAAGTGAATAGTGAATGGAATGCAAATAAATTGATAGTGAATCAATTTGAAATTGAATAGAAGTGAATTTATGTAAGTAGGCACATATAAATCAATTTGGAATATATATGAGCTGTTTGTGTAAATATGAACCGAAAGTAATAAATTTGGTTGTAAATCATTTTGAATTGAGTGAAATGATACGAGGGATATATGAATCCATGGAAAAGGATTAAATTAGTGTTGGAACGTTATGGTTGCTTGTGAATATGTGGTTGGCATGTCTAGATTATGAAGTTACATCTTTAGCTAGTAAAGGAATGAAACGTTATAAAATTTCATGATTTTGAAAACTTATGTGCTTGTTTGAGTACGTACAGGTACAGGGAGTTGTTGGATAGATTTTGGGTTGCGTAAATGCATACAAAATAAGCCACTCGTTTAAAAACGATAAATAAAGTTACGCTACATAATAAAATAAAGAAATAATTATATAGTGATATATATATATATTTTTTCGAACTTGTGGGTCGATGTATATATATTTAACTCTTTTGTGATATTGCAAAAGGCTCTCCGTACAAAGGAGACACTAACAAAAAAATTTGGGAATTTAGGGTGTTAGAAAAATTTTGAAATTTTTTTGAAATTTTTGTTTAACTAGAAAGGTTGGTTTTGAGCTGTATTGGAAATCAAGGGTTTTGAAATAGAAACGAAAGCTAATAGTTTTGGATAAAATCAAAAGGGTAGGGAAGTGAATGTAGGAGATTAATTAAGTGAGTTTTAGAGAAGTTAATGGGTATGGAAGCATTTTTACGACCTTAGCATTTAGTTTTGAACATTTAATTTATTTTAAATTTTGAATTTGAATTATTAATTGACTTTGAATATGAAAGAATTTCTAAAATGGTTTAAAAATTCCAAATATAATGATTTTATTAGATTCGGTAAATAGTAATTTGATATTGAAATTTGGTATAAATGGAAATCTAGAGTTAGATGTGAATAAAAATGATTTCTAAGTTGATTTAAAATTCGATTTGGATTTTAATTATAATATTGGACATTTGGATGAGATTAAAAGGTCGATAATTTAAAATTTAAAATTTATATGTTAATTAATAGTGAAATTAATATACGGGAATAACGTAAATAATCTAATTTTGATTTACTATGAATCGGAATGATTTCTTTTGCGAATATAAATTCTATTTAAATTATAAATGGGTTAGTAAAATTTTAAAATCTAAATTTTAAACGATTTCGATGATTTTGAACATTGCTCAATTTAAATCGACGAGCTAAAATAGCCTTCCGAGGCACAGTCTCAAAATCCGACGAAACTAGTTCCATTAGATCTGTAATAGTGTATTATTATAGGATTTCAAATTTCCTAGCTTTTGAATTTACCATTTAGTCATACTGGAGAGAAACACAAAGAAATAACTATCGGAAATTTAATATTTTAATTCGATTTGAAAATCTATCATCCACATACGATCGCGTTTGGCTCCAAAACACATTAACTTTTGTTTGGAATATGGGTAAAACATTATAAACACCTGGTGGAACGTTTCGTTTGGAGTTCGTTTGAAATAGCATGTTGAAATTAGAAATAATAATAAAATATTATACGTACGTATACATACATATACGCGTGTATAGAAACCCTAGCCTCTAAACAGAATGCGACCACCATTTGCATTTTGTTGGCCTAAATACTTCCCTCTTCTTCCTCGATTTTCTTCAAATCCACAAGCTTTCGTAAGAAAGCTTCAACATGAAAATTGTAGAACACGTCCTCTTCTGTATATCAATGATCCAAAGCTAGATTGGAGCTTTGTCGTGGCCAGGAATTGTTATGGAAGTACTATCGTTTGAGCGTGGTTTTCTCGGCCTATGTAGAACCTAGTTCAACGCCGTTCAAGGCAAGGGTGCGTCGTATGATGGGTTTCGGCGTGGGGGCCTTGGATGGGCGTGGAGATGGCCGTGGTGGCCGCAAAAATCGTGTCAGCAAAGTGATTTTGGGTTCAAGCTCGTGTGTTTGAGCTGGAATGAAGATATGGAAGAAAAACAAAAATGGTCTTGATCTCCTGAAGCTTTAACATACGGCCGAGATTTTCTGCAGGGTTTGTAAATAATAACAATTAATATTATAAATTTATACTTAAAATTAAATATCTCATTTATATGAGGTCAGAATTGGACGAAACTAGCGACGCCGGAATCGCAACAATAAGCACAACGTTGTGGTTCTGTTCTGGAGTCGATCGAAGCTAGCAAATTTTTTAGGTTAAATCAAACGTGTTCGGTTTAATTTAAAATTTGACCATTAGGCGATAAACTCAAGGTGAGTTAATATCACTCATTTGCGACTGCTAGCTTTAAATTTTAAATAGTAAAATTAAATTGATGATTTATTGGTTAATTTGATAAATTATTACCAATTGGATGTGATATTATATATAGTAGTATATACATATTGGGGTGGTTGATATTCCCGCCTATATATATAGCGGATAAGACCTTATGCGCCCCGCATAATAGCAGATGACCCTATATACGGCGATATTCCACCTCGAAGTAGAATTGGTATTTTTATGTTGTGCTAACACCTATGGATGCAGGAATACAGGTTACGAGAATCAAACTGGATTCCTCAAAATATTGAATTTAATTGCATATATAGTGATGTATGTTTTTTTTTGAGTAGTATGTGATAAATTATTTTGTGATCTAAATTGGTGGATGTTGTTGCAATTAACCTAGGTTTTGGTGCTTTTAAATACCAATAAAATTATGGTTTAATTTGGTAAAGAATTGTAAATATGGATTTTGAAATAAAATGTTTATATAAAGTTTTGGGTAAATCTATTGGCTAAAGCAAATGGTTTTGGGATTGTAATGTAATTATTTCGGATTTTGCCGAATAGAGATTTGGGGAATAAAAATATGTAAAACGTTTTGTAAATAATAAATTCTTAAATGGCACTTGTTCAAATACAAAAGGTTCTAAAATCAAGATTTAAGGGTGTTATCCCACTTTTTGGTCAAAACTGGAATATCAACAAATTGGCAAGGAATGATGGACATCGGGATTGGAGATCGATTGAAAGATAGGCTACAATCGATGGCGTCAAAATTTGGTTGAGCTCCGATCGGGACAAAATTGATTGGAGATGATGATGAGGACTAGGAGAGGCTATGTTTCAAGTTTCAGGTCAATCGGAGTTCGGATGGAGGAGATATGATCGATTCAAGGTAGAAAGGATATACCGATCGAACCCATCGAGGGGTCGGGGTGACGCTCATTTCGAATCCATCGGGGGAATGTCCTTCGAATCGATCTATTCCGTACCCATCAAGTTGCAGTGCTTCGAACCCATGGAGTAATCCTCCTTCGAATCCATCAGCTTGGAGTACTTCGAATCGATCAAGTCGCTCCACTTCGTATCCATCTGGACTCAATGACTCGTATCCATCAAGTTGCGTCGTGTCCATTTGCATTCACATCGATCAGAATGGTGGAGACCTCACACCCATCGACTTAAAGTCCTTCGGACCCATCAGATTGAAGTCCTTCGAATCCATCAGAAGACGACTCGTTCGTATCCATCGAATTAAACGTGGATACGAACGCGGCGAAGTCTCCGGAATAACTCGGTCAAAGCGGCGAAAAAGGCGGGTCGATACGAAAGTTGTGCTCCACGTCATCACGAAGTCGCATGCTACCATTGATTTGAATGAATCGATACGAAGGGATCGATTCGAAGGAGACGGCAAGCCAAGAAAACTCAATTCGAATCGATCATATCTCGAGATTCATAAGTCCAAATGCTATGAAATTTTCGTAGGAGCTTGCTTACATGTTGAAGACTGTTCTCACCAAATTTCAGCTCAATTGGATGATTTCTTGATCGATTCGAATGGAGTTCGAATCGATCCCAACGTGGGCCCAATTTCCTGAGGCCGGGCTCGTGGGCCCCCCTCATGTGCCAGAAGTGGTCTCCATGATTTTAGGCAAAATATCAGCCTCCTACGCCTATAAATAGAGCCCGGGTCATTTGGAAAAGGGGCTGGATTCTGAGGCGCCAAAGCTCTGCCGGATTAGATTCTATTGGCAACCATCATTATTGTAATCAAATTGCTTCATTGTAATCGTTGCAATTCTCTGTAATCATCAAGGATAATCAATAAAAGGATAAAAACTTTGGAGTGGACGTAGGCTAGAGATAGCCGAACCACTATAAATATCGTGTCTCTTTTTATTATTTTCTGGATTGTTGTTTGCAATCTACTTAGATCTGTGATTTGTGTTCGAATATTGCTGACTGGTATTCATACACTGGTGCTTTCACGGTATTTGGGGTTTGTGACCAATTTTGGCGCAAACACTTTGGTGCTTTCATTAAGAAAGACTAGCACCCGCTACATTGGATTTAAAGTTCAGATTTGCAGAGTTTGAGGAGTTTGGATTTGAAGACAATGACTGGACAAAATAGTAGAAGGCAATGTACTGAGAGAAGCCAATAGGAAGGAAGTCAACAAGCATCCTCCGGAGCTGGGGAAGGACAAGCTTCCATCTACATAACCAGAATTGAAATGGAAGCCATGACAAACTCAATGCAAGAGAGGTTGTTGAAGAATCAACAGGAAATGATGCAGACTTTCTTCGAACAAATGAGAGCTGCAGGAATGCAAAACTTAGGAACAACTACAGCCGCTGTGGATGCAGGACAAGGGACTAGGGTTGTAGAGCCCAATGGAGAACAGGGTACAGGGCCGGAAGGCAATCAACAAGGCCTTGGGGGCAGGCCCACGGGATCCAACACAGGAGGACCTTTGGAAGGAGTTCAACAGTTCAGAGCTAACGTTGCTGCTAGTGAACCACACGAAGAATATGTGCCGGAATACCCTCGGGGGCATGGGGGGCAACCCCCGACAGACAATACTGGATTAATGGAGATCATCCGGAAAACTGTGCGAGGTGGTTTGACCAACAGAGACTTGGAAGGAGTGAATAGGAGTCCGTTCGCTCGAGAAATAAGGATGGCTCAGAATCCACCTAAGTTTAAGCTACCTAGCGTAGAGGTATATGATGGCAAGGCAGACCCAATTGATCACTTGATGAGGTACACAAGGCACATGGAGGTGCTGGGTCATCGGAGGAAGTGATGGCCCGATGCTTCCCTTTGTATTTGACGGACTTAGCTACAATGTGGTTTAAGCAGCTGGGGGAAGGATCTATCAGGACTTGGAGGGAATTGTTGGAAAGGTTTTTGGGACAGTTTCGGGTTCACGTCAAGAGGCCGAAGAATGTGATGACATTGACATCGGTAAAGAAAAGGATGGATGAATCACTTAGAGCTTTTCTAACTCGATTCAGTGCGGCAGTCGCTTCGGTGGATCGGCCTGATCCATCGATGGTTTTAATGGCAGCAGTATCAGGAGTCAGGGAGGACTCGGATTTCAAGGTATCTCTGATACGAGATCCCCCACAGGATCTCGACCAATTCTTTCATGAGGCCGAGAGGTTCCTTCGGCAAGAAGAGGCAAGTACGGACTTAAAGTTGAAAGAGGTGAATGCAGCTGGGGGTGGAGGATCATCCAGTGGAAGCTCAGACAAGGATAAGGGAAAAAGAAAATCGGATGATGATTCTGGAAAAGCTAGGAAACGATGGAAGGATCCGAAGTTTTCTACATACACAGGATTAAACGAGTCGTTGGAGCGGATATACATGGAAACTCGGGATCGCCTTCCTTACCGAAGGCCGCCTAGGAGAGAACCAGCTGAACGGGAAAGGCATCAGGAAGGCATTGTCTCTTTCACGACTTGGACAGACATGACACCAACAGCTGCAGGCATCTAAAGGACATAATTAAGGAACATGTGAGGAATGGACAACTGAGGCAGTATGTTGGGAGTCGGAATGCAGCGGTGGAGCAGGAGCAACCATCGACCACCTCACACCGTGATGATGTGAGGCCCAGGGATGGCTGTCGATTGATTATAAATTGACCTGGATAAACGAAATAAGTAACGAGCCATTGGCGAGCAACCAAATCATTTACACATGTATAGGGACAGAGATAGCCCCTAGGCATGCTGTGAATGATAATAAATTACGAAGTTGTGACTTGTGAAATCTGCTTTTCTATTTTGGTTTGGACACTTGCTTTTCTGGTTTGTTTTTGGAGTTTAGTTTGGACTCCAGATTTTTTGCTCTCTGGTTTAGATTTTCTTCTGGATGAGTGATTTCTGTTTTGGATGCTGGTTTGGATTTCTGATTTTCTGGTTTTAATTTGGATTTCGAATTTGGATTTTGGACTGGCTTTTGATTGGATTTTTATCTGATTTTTGATAAAAGGTCGTCGGGTATGGATTATGCTTGGCAAGGGGTGAGTCGCTTTGCCCGAACATGGCAAATTGACTCATTCAGGTCGTCGAGTATGGACTACGCTCGGCAAGGGTCCGGGGTGACTAGGATTCGGCCTAGGACTTAGGTCCAATATTATCGGTTATTGTTTCAGGTCGTTGAGTATGGACTATACTCAACAATGGTCCGGAGAGACTAGGATTCGGCTTAGGACTTAAGCCATGGCTTTGTACAACGTCCAGGGACACTGGACCACGGTCGTCAGGTGTGGAGTATGCTTGACAAGAACCCGGAGAGGTTAGCTCAACGTCCAGGGACATTGGAACACGGTCGTCAGGTGTGGATTGCGCTTGGCAAGAGCCCAGAGAGGTTATGGATTTAGATATCGACCCGGAGAGCTCCTGGATTCGGTTATTGGCTATGGGATAAGGTTGGATTTGGACTCGGTTGTCGAGTTCGAATGGATATGGAATTGGCTAAGGCTTTGGTTATTAGATGTGGAATTGGGCATCGACTGGGAGTAGTCAAGGATGAAATACTCTGGCGATATGGCTATGGACTTTGGATATTGGAATCGGAACTATTCAAAACACGCCTTTTTACAACAAGGCATGTTTTGGGGGGCAAAGTGTTATCCCACTTTTTGGTCAAAACTGGAATATCAACAAATTGGCAAGGAATGATGGACATCGGGATTGGAGATCGATTGAAAGATAGACTACAATCGATGGCGTCAAAATTTTGTTGAGCTCCGATTGGGACGAAATTGATTGGAGATGATGATGAGGACTAGGAGAGGCTATGTTTCAAGTTTCAGGTCAATCGGAGTTCGGATGGAGGAGATATGATCGATTCAAGGTACAAAGGATATACCGTTCGAACCCATCGAGGGGTCGGGGTGACGCTCATTTCGAATCCATCAGGGGAATGTCCTTCGAATCGATCTATTCCGTATCCATCAAGTTGCAGTGCTTCGAACCCATGGAATAATCCTCCTTCGAATACATCAGCTTGGAGTACTTCGAATCGATCAAGTCGCTCCACTTCGTATCCATCTAGACTCAATGACTCGTATCCATCAAGTAGCGTCGTGTCCATTTGCATTCACATCGATCAGAATGGTGGAGACCTCACACCCATCAGGATCGAACCCATCGACTTAAAGTCCTTCGAACCCATCGAATTGAAGTCCTTCGAATCCATCAGAAGACGA
Organism: Allium cepa; assembly: GCA_030765085.1. Classification (NCBI taxonomy): domain Eukaryota; kingdom Viridiplantae; phylum Streptophyta; class Magnoliopsida; order Asparagales; family Amaryllidaceae; genus Allium; species Allium cepa. Next base: position 598,193,697 of record CM060945.1, on the reverse strand, counting down.
CTCGTTCGTATCCATCGAATTAAACATGGATACGAACGCGGCGAAGTCTCCAGAATAAATCAGTCAAAGCGGCGAAAAAGGCGGTCGACACGAAAGTTGTGCTCCACGTCATCACGAAGTCGCATGCCGCCATCGATTCGAATGAATCGATACGAAGGGATCGATTCGAAGGAGACGGCCAGCCAAGAAAACTCAATTCGAATCGATCATATCTCGAGATTCATAAGTCCAAATGCTATGAAATTTTCACTGGAGCTTGCTTACATGTTGAAGACTATTCTCACCAAATTTCAGCTCAATTGGATGATTTCTTGATCGATTCGAATGAAGTTCGAATCGATCCCAACGTGGGCCCAATTTCCTAAGCCCGGGCGCGTGGGCCCCCCTCACGTGCCATAAGTGGTCTCCCTGATTTTAGGCAAAATATCAGCCTCCTACGCCTATGAATAGAGCCCCAGGTCATTCGGAAAAGGGGCTGGATTCTGAGGCGCCAAAGCTCTGCCGGATTAGATTCTATTGGCAACCATCATTATTGTAATCAAATTGCTTCATTGTAATCGCTGCAATTCTCTGTAATCATCAAGGATAATCAATAAAAGGATAAAAATTTTGGAGTGGACGTAGGCCAGAGATAGCCGAACCACAATAAATATCGTGTCTCTGTTTATTATTTTCTAGATTGTTGTTTGCTATCTGCTTAGATCTGTGATTTGTGTTCAAATATTTCTGACTGGTATTCATACACTGGTCCTTTCACGGTATTTGGGGTTTGTGACCAATTTTGGCGCAAACAGAGGGATAGAAGTGGATTCCGAAATAAGTAGAAAATCGGTTATACCAGGCTCAAATAGGTTTCCAAATTTACGTGGTGAAATTGGAATCGAGGATTTGGGCTTGTTTTATAAAGAAGATTAGAATTAAAAATAAATAAATTTAGAAGTGTTAAAATATTCTAGAAATTAGTTATTAAATCATTTTAAATTACTTAAAGCGTATTTAATTATTAATGGTTAATTTATAATGACTTTCAAAGCTTTACTTTTATTCAAGAAATGATCAGCATTTTTGTTTTAAAAGGAAAGATTTCTAGATACTAATGTGTTCTTGTATAATAACCTTTTTTTAGTATATTTGACAAGATTTAACTTGAAATTTGTTTTAGAAATTACAAGCATTATTTTGAGATAATTATTAATGTGACGACCCGAACTCGATGTTCGACAAACAACATCAAATTCGTATCGCCGGAGCTTGCAACAACATTAGATGATAAATAACACAGCGGAAACAAAAGATGATTATAACTGATACAACATGAATACAATATCCAATACATCAATTTGATACAATGATAATCATCAACATCAGAGAATATACAACACAAAATACAGCGAAACACGACACAATGTGAGATGAGTCTTCAACAGATCCAATACTACAACTCCAATCCAAAACTCCCAAGCCAAAGCTCTAAAACTCCAAGCTCGAATCTCCATCAAGGTTGCACAAAGCTAAGCAAGGTCAGTCCATGCACTCCAAAGACTCCAAAAATGTATCAAACGGAAAGCTGAAGGCTACCAAACCGATATATACTACCTAACTATCTGGAAAAAACCAAACTCTAGACTGCCCGTGTGGAAAATTGTGGGCACCCAGAGTTTAGGAAGGGAACAATAAACTCCGAGTCAGTCGTAGGACTGGTGTGAGCAAACAAAACATTTGGTTTTTAATACAAACAAAAGAATTTAAATTTGAAATCCGCAATGCTTTTTAAAAAATGAAACTACCGTAAGGCCTCCCGGCATACACACCATGCAATCGCACACTTGGGGGTGATTTTCCCTTAAGATAGTCAAACATGCTTACTACACAAAATACTATTTGATATTATTATTAGTGCATAGTGGAAAACATTTCGAAAGTATAATATTATTCTTAGCCAGCATAGGTATCGTTATACTATGCCTACTATAGCTACCACCTGAGGTGGCAGGTAATACGACTGCAATCGCAAAGGGCACGTATTGTATGATTGGATTTCCAACAAATGGCCATGCTAAGGAACTTTCTATTGCCACATGGGAACGCCTTTGGAGGGATGCCCCGAGAACCTACCCGGTTCTTTGCCAACACAAGGCCGGTTACCCCCTTCCCGGGAAGTAAAACCTAAGATATGCCACCCCAGTCGTTTGCGACCTTTATCCGAGGATCCTCTACACCAACAACATCACACAACAATAAATATACTACAGTGTCCACATGAGTAAGTATCAGGGCTCCATACCATGATACCACCCTTTTACAGAAGGAATGGACATACCCTAGGGGAGCTACCCTTAAACCTTGCCGCATCTTTCCTTTTTCGACCATTACCAGTTTGTGAGGCTCGATGAGGTCTCGTCCACAAAGCTACGCTTTTTCACAAAGCCATGCTTTGATCAACATATGATCAGCAGCACTTCATGTGCCACATTACCAAAGTGGGAATGTATCACTAGTAACCATCAACTAAATAACCTCTGAGATCATACGTCTTAGAGAAGGGTGTTAAGCTAAGAGAACAAATTCTCCGTCACCAAGCAAAAATGTATTTGATAGAAACCGATTTTATATCTCAAAGTGTAACGTCAGACACACATACAAGTCTGTTCCTGGTTCGAACAGAACCGAAGGCACTTCCAAAGAAGCCCTTGCAAATCCGTGTATTCACAATCCCGATCAGACTTCCCGTCATTTAGGAAATCTCTATACCGTAGCTACTCGGTGCAGAGACAATCGATAGGTCATCCTATCATTCTCGCAAATACCCCGTCTTCACCTCCGGTCTTCAAATGCTATCCATAACGTCATATAATTATTCGGAATGGGTTATATGATAAAATGGTCCTCTCCCGGCTAAACCGAATAATGAGCGCAAAATTTAAAAACATATGGATATAAGATTTCAATTAAGTCACAACATTAAAATTCACAACTTTCTTTCAAATGGTTTAAACAAATTACCATTTCAAATCTTTAAACAAAAAGATTCATTTCACAAAGTTCACATAGTTTCACAAAGATCCATTCACGGATTCCAAAACAATTTCCATTTCAATTAGATTAGATCATTTAGTCTTTAAATCAAAGATTTAACTTATAGCTTTCAAAACTGTTTCCATAGATTCATTCATAACTTAAATACCATCTTTAATTCAACTCGAACTTCCTTTAATACAAATTGGATGGACAAAAATAGATTCGACTATGATCTCTGATTCAAGATTTAACTTATTTACGAATTGTTGGGAAATAAAACTATGGGTAGTTATCATGTCGAACAAACTTGAAAATTTTAATCGTAAACGAGAAGGTTAACTTATAAAATTTATTTTCCTTTATCATCTTTTGAGGTTGAAGGATCGTCTTTGATTGCTTACACTTTCGTTACAAGAGTTAGCTTCTTTGCTGGACAGTCCTTGATCTTATGTCCTGGCTTGCAGCAGTAATAGCATCCCGTAGATTCCTGATCTGGCCTCATAAATGGCTCTCTCATTCCTGGCTTCCAAGGGTTCTTACATTTGTCCGAGTAATGACCTTTCTCCAAGCAATTGAGGCAAGTAGCATCTTTCACCTTTTTCTTCTTTCCTTTATCTTTCCTCGGTTTCTTTCCACCAAACATCCTTTTCCTCCAATTTAGATTGTTTTTATTTCCATCCTCCTTTGGAACTTCCTGCTTATCCAGAGTATCATATCTATAACCCATATCAATCAATTCAGAAAACGATTCCTTTACGTGAGTAGTCATCCTCTCCTGGAATTCCTTGTTCATTCACCGAATAAACTTTTCATTCTTCTTTAACGGTGTATTCACCAACTATGGACCAAACCGAGATAATTCATTGAATTTGTTCAAGTATTATTCAAATGATAAACTTCCTTACTTCAAATTCGTAAACTCCTAGTCATTCTAAAGATACCAACAGACGACATATATCGCTGCTCGAACACTTCCTTGAAACAGCTCCAAATAAACTCACCAACCGACTTATCCAATGTAACTGTTTACCACCAAACTAAAGCCTCTTCCTGGAGTTTCCTGGAAGCTACAATCGCATCTTATCATCTTCCAACTTTAGTCCTTTGAAAATCCTTTCGGACGATCAGATCCAGGCTTGTGCTTCTGAAACGACCCGCCCTTCTCGACCCTCGAAAATCGACACAAAATACCCCATAGTATGATATGTCGATGATCAAGTGTCGAAAAAGATAGTGTTGAGGAAAAAGAAAGGAGGTAGAGGAAAGAAGGAACTAAACAATATCAGAATTTCACAGTCGTAGCGGAATAAAATATAATACATAATATCAGCTCTTACACAAAATGAAAAATATATCTGTTTTATACAATATATCATCAGAGTATCACAAACAACAACAATTACCAATCAGACTATTTCATACAATCATAGTAGCGGATATATATACAAGTACAAGCAATACGTTTCGGACTCCAGCTCCTCTCCTGCTCCAAAGCATCCTGTCCTGAACATATAATACTCGGTCTGACCTGAGCATTATAATGAAATAACACCCGAGTCAGTCTGGAATACCAGCTGATAATAATGCACCCAAATTGATTATTAAAGTTTCAAAAATCCTTTTGAAAACAAAAGCGTCTCATAAGACCATGCCATAAATAAACATGTCGGGATTTTACCTTACGAAAGCTAAAACACTTTTTATAGAAATTGTGACGCCCCACCTTTATACCCACTCTAGCCAAGGTCACTATGGTGCAATGCCGTCAACTAGCACGGAGAATAAGGCAGTTGAGGAGCGACCATCCCCGTAATTGCTATGTGCGAGCACCGATATGTCAAATAGTAAACATGCATTTGGTTTAAGGAGGAAATCCGACATATCGATACAAATTCAAAGCTACTACACAGTGGCTATATATATTCTTTGGAAACAAATATAGAAATAAACATAACACAAATCAGTCAAAGACATCTATATCACAAAGGCGGAAATAGATATGAACATATAATACGTGAAAGTATACATCAGAGTAGTGGTCAAACAAGATCCACGATGTCACAAAAGAATAGCTTCAATTGCTAGACAAAAGAATACGGATACATCAATGAGTCTATATCTCAAATGTATATAACAAAACTACTAATCTAAGTAGTTTGCCAAAAGTCCGGGTGATAATCCCAAATGTGAAGTCAAGCAGAAGCACCTGTAACATCTCGGTCTGACCCGAGTATTATTTAATAAGAAAATAATAAACGGGTCAGTCTAGCTATAAATATCAGATAAAATGATATAGAAAAGAGATATAACATGAACATATGATAACCATAAAGCCTTACTGTGATAAGTATGCAATTAAAAATCATCTAGGGATTAATCAATATCACAAGGATCTTCTCAAAGATCAAAAAGAATGTCATACTCTTTATTTATATTCACTAAACCATAAATATTGACAATAGTATCAATGCCAATCACAAAAGTTAATGACACACAAATTCACCAATGCACAAATATTGATAAAACTTATCAATGTAAATCACGAAAATTGGTGAAAACACATATTCCAGAAATCATCAATGGAAATCCAGAAATCACAAAAAGGGGGAGGCCTATAACAAAATGGGAGCATGAAAACTCACCAACACGTGTATCAAAAAATGGAACGCTATTCCATGGTTGCTAACCATTAATTTTGAGCTGAAGCTCCACAAAACGGCCCGAAGACCATGGGTCGCTACCCTACCAAATTGAGCCGAAGCTCCACAGAAACGGGGTTTAGTCTCCCTCGTAGACAAAGATACATCGCACATTTGCTAGTCTAAATCACAAAAATGATCATCAATGATCATCAAGAAGTGTCAATTACAGTAAGCTAGTTAATGTATAAGCTTAGCTTCATGTCCCATAACAACTAGCTTAACTTAAATATTTATGAACAAATTGTAGATCTTCACTCGAAAATTGTCACAAGAGATTCAACTAAACAAGTCCTAGAATTAACCGACGAATTAAATGCAAGCGTTTCATACCATTTGTTTTACAATGTCGTTTAATTAGATTTCTCGTACGAGTGAGATGAAGTGACAAATCACAAAAATGATTGTAGAAACAATAAATCACAAAAATTCACATTCGAAGACGTGAATAAAAACTAAAGAATTCGATCCCAAATTCATTAAAGTGGAAATACCCTTTCCACTTAACAGCCACGACTTAGGACTTAACATAAGTCAACACAAGAAATCAGCAGCTCAACACGTACAGCTACACGGCATACGACCTAAGAGATCAGCAACTTAAGAAATATCATGCGGCTTAAAGTAGGTGCGACTTAAAGGGTGGCGCGACCTAACTGCAACCGAACTAAGGAATGGCACGACCCAAAGCATGTGCGACCTAACAGCACAAGCAGGCCGAGCGACCTAAGGCAGCCTGACCCAATAGTAAAGCAAGAGACCTATGGGGTAGCGACCTAAAGGGTAGAGAATAGGCCGAGCGACTTAAGGTAAATCGCAACCTAATACACATGGACAAGCCGAGCGACTTAAAGAGACCAAAGGCGCGACCTAAGCGACGCGACCTAGCCGAACGACCTCAGTGACGAGCGGCCTAAGGAGATAGCGGTTTAACATATGGCCGAGCGACTTAAGTGGTGCGACCTAAGGGGTGAAGTAGGCCGAGCGACCTAAGGTGGAACGACCTAAGCTGTCGCGACCTAAGTCATGGGACAACCTAACACACACAGTTTAACATATGGCTGAGCGACCTAGGGATAAAATGACCTAAGGGGTAAAGAAAGCCGTGCGCCTTAATGGCCGAGCGACCTAACGACCTAAGGCGTATGAGAAGGCCGAGCGACCAAAGTGGGGACGACCTAGCATGGCGCGATCTATAGGTTGCGACCTAAGGCACAGAACGACCTAAATTGCAAGCCGAGAGTCATATGTGCAGGCAGAACGACCTAAGGGATAGAAGTGCAAAAACTCTCTCAGTTTGCAACCAATCGAGCACGGAAGCTAGGGGATTATGCCCATAGGCTACCCAGTCCTATTGGCTCCTTGATGCATCACCAAAAATGTCTTCAAACATCAGAGTTAAGATTTTTAAAGATTTGAACCCAAAACACTAAAAATTAGGATTTTCACCAATTCAATCCAAACCAAGAGCAAATGCATATGAATAAGTGTTAGGAATTCATAACCAACAATCAAAGATAGTTATAGACAAAGATGTGAGACAAAAATCTCACCTTTACACAAAATCAATGAAGAAGAAGCTTGAAAGTAAAGGAAGAATCAATGGCTTCCCTTTAAATTTGGAGTTAGATGTTGGATTTGCAAATGAACAAGGGCTTGTAGTTTTAATTTCCCATTCCTTCCTTCATTTTTGATGAAGCTTGAGTGTTAGGAAATGAAAGTGAAGTTATGAAGGGAAGGGGGTTGAGCTAGAGTTAATAGTTTAGGCTAATGGGCTAAACCAAACCCAAAGCCCAAAGTGAAAAAGTGGCAAAATTCCACTAAATCAAAACATATCAAAGTTTAAACTCAAAAAGATCGCAAACGACGTTTTGGACCCAATAGAAGTGGTTCCGAGTCCTAATTCGACTGTATGCAAAAAGTAACTTTTCGGACTAAAATTCAACTAACGATAAAATATTAAAATAAAATATTTAAACATTCAATCGTAAAATATGCGGGTTGTTATAGAAATCCACTGATATTATAATAGGGTCTATATGCAAATAATTATAAAATAGCCAAAATTGTTACATGATTAAATTCCAGCTAGTAGCCACAAGTGGGTAATACAAACAAAACTCGTAAATGGCTCGTAGGGAGAATGGATTCCAACTAATGACTAGGCACTGGGGTACCACCTGTCACAGTACCTGGTCTAGATCAGCGTACCAAGGACCAGGCCTGACCCCTGCAACACAAGGCCCGGATTATCCCTTACTGGATAATCCCGAGTAAGATCACCCCACGGTTGGGATCAGCAACCGCACCCCTAAGCCGAAATAAAAGGGACATCTAGACAGGAATGACCATACCCAGAAATGGGTGCTGCCCACCAAGCCTTGCTGCATAACCCCTGATTTTATGTCATTCTCAGTTAATGAGGCTTGAGGCTAAGCGTTACCTTTTTGAACATATCCCTTAGAATGCCCATCGTCCACCTGACGATGTTCCGAAAGCATTCATCCATACAAGTCCGTCTCGGTTTTGAACGGAACCGAAGGCACTACTCCTACTACATCCATTTTGAAAATATTCTCAGGATTAGTAGCGACTAGCCCTTGCACTTCACTGCTCCATCTTCGACTTCGAACTCGTTTTTCCCACGAAATTGTACAAACTAGATCGAAGTGGTTTCCGAGAAATAAATCTCGATCCTCGTCTCTTCGAAATGATTAACGCATTTGTCCAATATTGATAGTCGGTGATTTAACTATCAATTAACATTCATAAGCATCCATCACACAATAAATAATTCCCACATTATTTATTTTCCTCAAAAATATTTTTATGAGATATAATTCTATTTTCAAATCCCTTTGAAAACATTTTTCCAATCCATTTCATCTCATGGAATAGATTTCCAAATCTTTACTTCCTCTGAAACATCCAAGTACCCATATTTAAGGTTTAAAATAATTAAAATACTTTATTCTTGAAAATACATTAAAACATTTATACTAAATCTACTTGCATACTTAATTTAAAATATACATATACTTTTTAAAAAAAATTTGAATAAAACTTCTTTATAAAATATAAACTATTTTCTTTGAAATAAAGTTAAGTCATACTAAATTTAAAATAAAGTTATGAAACTCTATACAATTTTTAAATAATACTTTGAGATTATCTTTAAAATAGAACCATTTTATAAAGTATAAATAATAACAATATTCTTCAAAACATAATTCTAATTACCCTTTTAAAATAATTTCTTCTATAACTACCTTGATATATGTTCACTTTTAAAATTCTTACAACTTAAATAATTTTCATGAAACCATCCTTTAATATAACTTCAAACTCTAATGTTTCAAAAATCTACTTTAAAAAAACGTACTTGGCTTTCAGGGAAATAACTTCCATTTTAGGATAACCCAAAGAATTCTTTTTATCAATCTTACACGATTTATCTCAATTCAATTTTACATTCATCCCGTAAAATCCCTTCCATACTTTAAAAATTGCTCCTTTTATTTTTAAACACATTTCTATTTCCTGGAAATCATTTTCAAACATATGTTTAAAATATTTAAAGTAAAGCTTCTAGAAATTATTTAATTGAAAATAATACTTAAGGAAATATATATAGGTTTCCTAAGTATTTTAAGTCAAATTCAACTTTTAAAATAAAGTTATTCAATTAAATATTTATATTAAAATTTGCTTTTATAAACTTAGAACTACTTTACATTTATTAAAAATAATTAATACCATAATTACTAAATCAAATATTTGCTTACACTTTAAACAATTTAAAATAATATTTCTTTCTAAAATATTCTAACATATTTAAACTACAGATTTATATTTTGTAAACTTTTCTTACAAACATACTAAAATTTCCATGAGAAAGCACACTTCCCGTTCTTTAGAAATAAACCTCGCTATTATTTTCAACAATTCACTTTTCCCTTTTTAAACCAAATTTCAAACCCCTCAAATTACCATCCAATTTCTTGAATTTAATTCCTTTCAAATTCTTTACTTAAGGATTTCTTTAATTCCTTTTAAACCCAAATTATTTATTTATATTTAAATTTCCAGGTTGTATTCACCAAAACATAACACAATCACAATTTAATTTCAATTTAATCTATCCCAGTATATAAATAGAATACAACATAACAGGATCTAAACAATTTATCACGGAATACAAATGAGATATATCACAGAATATAAACAAATTTCAATTGGCGAGGAATCTAGTTGGATCCCTCCAACATGTTTCCCTGCATCCACAGATAATAGCACAACAATATATATCGATTCAATTTGATAATAATTATCATATTCAACCAATCAAGCAATCATTTAAATATTGACTATTCAAATTAACTAATATTCCAGATGTGAGTGAGTTTAACTCACTTTGGGTTTTCGACGAGCGTTCAATTTAAATTAAATCAAATGGCGTTCGATTTAACCTAAATTTTTACTTGCTTCCAATAACTCCACAATTGCTCCACTGCGTAGATCGCGTCGCTGCGATTCCAGTGTGCCAGTTTCGTCAAATTTCGACCTCGCATGCATTAGTTATGAAATTTGTTAGTTTTTAATTTACAAATTAAAAAAAAGTTAGTTTATTACCAAAATCGAACACAGCCGCATCATCTTCTTCTTCTATGCACGCGCACGGTAAAAATCGAACCCATAGCCGCGGGTTACGGTTGAATGCCGCTTCTACCATACTCCATTAATCATCGATCAGCCTAGCCCACGTCGAAGCCATTCGCGCCACCTTCCTTCGGCCCTAGGCTTGCCCAGCTCGGCCTCTTCCCCCATGCATAGAATACATGCATGACATTTACGAACGCGGCCCCCTCCAACCCTCTATGCCCCACCGAACTGATCTTACCGTTGGATCTCTATAGCTTGGAGAGCTCGTCGACTTTCCAGTTGGAAGTTTTCGCCAATTCGCAACGGTTTGCACGAAAATTGAAGGCGAACGAAGAAGCTTTTTAGCCATTAAGATATAAGTAAGCGGCGGCTCCAAAATATGCTAGGGTTAGGTGTAAATGTGACGCCCCACCTCTATACCCACGCTAGCCAAGAACACTACAGTGAATGCTATCAACTAGCACGGAGAATAAGGCTGTTGAGGAGCGACCATCTGTATAATTGATTTGTGCGAGTACCGATATGCCGGATAAAAATATAACTTTTCATCTCAAGAGGAAATCCGACATACCGACACAAACTCAAAACTACTACACAGTGGCTATAATATCTTCGGAAACAAATATAGAAATAAACATAACATAAATCAGTCACAGGACAATTCATATCACAAAGGCGGAAATTAGATATGAATATTACACTAGGAAGTGTACATCAGAGTAGTGGTCTAAAAAGATCCACAATATCACAAAAGAATAGTTACATGAACTACACAAAAGAATAAGTATACATTTTGGAGTCTATATCACAAATGTATACAACAAAAACTACTAATCTAAGTAGTAACCAAAAGCAAGAGAAATTAATCCCAAGAGAGAAGTCAAGCAGAAGCACCTGTAACATCTCGGTCTGACCCGAGTATTATTTAATAAGAAAATAATAAACGGATCAGTCTAACTATAGATATCAGATGAAACGATATAGAATCAGAGTTATGACTAAACACATAATAATCACAAGGTCAAGCTGTGATATATAAGTAGTTGATAACCAACAAGAGATTAATCAACATCACAAAATCTACACAAGAATCCAAGAAGTGTCATACTCTTTATTTCGTTCATCAAACCACAAATATTGACGATAATATCAATGTCAATCGCAAAAGTCAATGACGCAGAAATTCCAGAAGACTACACAAGAAATCCAGAAATCACAAAAGTCAATGACACACAAATTCACCAATGCACAAATATCGATAAGACTTATCAATGGAAATCACGAAAAATTGGTGAAACACAAATTCTAGAAATCTACACAAGAAATCCAGAAATCACAAAAAGGGGGAGAGGCCTATCATAAACGGGAGCATAAAGCTCACCAACACGTGTATCACAAACGGAACGCTAATTCCATGGTCGCTAACCATCACAAATTGAGCCGAACCTCCACAAACGGCCCGAAGACCATGGGTTGCTACCCCATCACAAATTGAGTCAAACTCCACAAAACGGGGTTTAGTCTCCCTCGCAGACAAAGAGACATCGCACATTGCTAGTCTAAATCACAAAGATGATCGTCATGATCAACTAGAAGTGTCAATTACACTAAGCTAGTAAATATATGAGTTTAGCTTCATGTCCCATAACCACTTGCTTAATTTAAATATTTACGAACAAACTGTAAATCTCCACTAGAAAATTGTCACAAGAGGTTCAATCGAACAAGTCCAAGAATTAACCGACAAAGTAAACGCAAGCGTTTCATACCACTTGTTTTACTAAGCCGTTTAATTAGATTTCTCATACGAGTGAGGTAAAGGTTTGTATATACTAATAGATTGGAAAACGGTTTTATAAACGAATTTGGTATTAAAATAGTATTGAAATCGTTTGAGGAAAGAGTTTTGATATTTACTACTAGTATAGAAAACCTTAATATTTTTAAAGTGACAAATCACGAAGAAGATTGTAAGAACAATCAATCACAAAAATTCACATACGAAGACGTGAATAAAATCCAACGAAATCGATAAAGGATCCATCGAAATGGATATTCAAAAATCCCTAAAAAGAGTCATCAAAGTCATAATAGATGATAACAACAAATAGGATTATCACGAATCGATTTAAATTGGAATTTCAATCCAAAAAGGCAAATTGGACTCAAACAGCAGGTTCAGTCGACCGAACAGAGTTTTCAGTCGACCGACCCTGTACCTGAAAATTTTCCAGGTTCAGGAAACTTTCTGTTTCCAGTTTCAGTCGACTGTGCAAAGTTTTTCAGTCGACTGAATCATGCCTGGAAACTCTCGGGTTTCAGGTTCAGTCGACTGAACAGAGTTTTCAGTCGACTGAATCATGCCTGGGCTGTTTTTCAGCATTATTCAAATGAAGAGCAAACTCTTCCAAAATGCAACCGGACGAACATTGGCTCTAAGGGTTTATGCCAATCGGCGACCCGGCCCTATATGCTCCTCGATGCATCACCAAAAGCATGATCAAACATCCATAAAAGGATTTTCACACAAATTTGGTTTAAAAACCCAAAAATTGGAATATTCACAAAACCAATCCAAATCAAGAGCAAATGCACATGAATAAGTGTTAGGAATTCATACCCAACAACCAAAGATAATTATAGTCATAGATGTGAGACAAAAATCTCACCTTTTCTCAAAATCAAACAAGAAGAAGCTTGAAAGCAAATGGAGAATCAACCTCTCTTCAACACAACCCCAATGAGCTTGAATCTAAGCTCAAAAACAAGAACATTCCCAAAATTAGGTTTAGGAATTTCTGAAATTGGTAGGAGAATAAGTTGGAGAAGAAGAAGAGAAGCTTACCAATGGGTTCTTCTTGAGTTTGGAGCTAGGAATTTGATTTGCAAGAGAAAATAGGGTTTTGGAGTTTTAATTTCCAATCTCTCCCACCATTAAAGCTAAGAAAACTGAAAAGAGAAAGAAGTGAGGAAAATGAGGAGAGTGGTTCAGTTTTGGAGTATAAGTTAACATAGGGCTGAGCCCAAAAACCAAACCCAAAGTAAAAAGTAGCAGAAATCAACTTTCTCCAAACATATCGAAGCTTATACTCAAAAAGGTCGCAGACGGCATTTTAAACTCAATGGGAGTGGTCCCGAGTCCTAATTTGACCGTATGCAAAAAGTAGCTTTTCGGACTAAAATTCGACTAACGATAAAATATTTAAATATAAAATCGATAAATATGCGGGTTGTTACAGACTCCCCTCCTTAAAGAAATTGCGTCCTGGCAATATTACAAGAAGAAGATATATAGTAACAACCATAAAAGCATATTCAATCACAAAAGAAGTTTGAAATAAGAAGTTCACCTCAAAGAGCACGAGAAAGTAAGTCCGGATGTGTTCGCTCGATGTACTCTCTAGATTCCCAAGAACAATCCTTAGGATTTGAAGACCGTTGAACTTTAACAAGCGGAACATCTTTATTTCGAAGTCGTTTGACTTCCGAAGCAATGATACGAATAGGATGTTGCTCATAAGTTAAATTAGGCGAAACTTCAATCTCTTCCACAAAACCGGGCTCAAGAATAGAATCGGAATCTCGAAGGCATTTCCGAAGTTTAGAAACGTGAAACACGTCATGCATAGCAGAAAACTGAGCCGGTAATAAAAGGCGATAAGCCATGGAACCAATACGCACGGTGATAGGAAATGGCCCAATATATCGAGGCGCAAGTTTTCCCGATCGACTGAAACGTACAACACCTTTCATAGGTGAAACACGAATGAACACAAGATATCCCACAGAAAATTCTAACTTCCTTCTCCGGTTATCGGCATAGGATTTTTTTCTACTCTGGGCTTCTTTCATCCTATGACGAATAAGATCAATCTTTTCTGTGGAATCACGAATAAAATCTGGACCTAAAGCCAGCTTCTCACCGGCCTCAAGCCAACAAGAAGGAGATCGGCATGGCCTTCCGTAGAGTGCCTCGAAAGGTGCCATACCAATACTAGATTGGAAGCTATTATTATAGGAAAATTCAACAAGTGAAATATGATCTTCCCAACTTCCACCAAAATCAAGAACACAAGCACGAAGAAGATCTTCAAGAGTTTGATTCACGCGCTCAGTTTGTCCATCGGACTGGGGGTGATAAGCGGTGCTAAAATTAAGCCTCGTTCCTAAAGCTTTTTGAAGAGTCTTCCAAAATCCACTAGTAAACAATGGATCACGATCACTAGCAATAGAAGTAGGAACACCATGCAATTTAACAATTTCTTTGATGAATATTTTGGCCAAAAGAAGAACGGTTCGATTAGACCGAACGGGAATAAAATGGGCAGATTTAGTAAGCCTATCAACAATCACCCATAAGCTATCATGACCCGAACGAGAACGGGGAAGGCCATCTATAAAATCCATGGAAATTTGGTCCCACTTCCAAACTGGAATTTCTAAAGGTTGCAATAACCCACCGGGCCTTTGATGTTCGGCCTTAACGAGTTGGCAAGTCATGCAACGTTTAACGAAGTTAGCGATGTCAAGTTTCATTCCCTCCCAATAATAAAGTCGCTTCATATCCGCGTACATTTTACTACTACCGGGATGAATGGTAAATTTAGAGTGATGAGAATCTTCTAAAATATCTTTACGAAGATCCCTAACATTTGGCACGATAAGTCTACCAAATTTCCGAATGCCTCCACGAGAATCGATATTAAAGTCTTTCAAACCTTCAATATCAATTTTATCCTTAATATTTTGGCCAAGAAGAACCAATTCAGTATCTAGCCTTTGAGCTTCAAGAATGCGGTCTAAAAGAGATGGATGAGCCTCAAGGCTACATAAAACAAATGATGAGCATAAATCGAAAACACGGTCTCGAATTTCCCAAGTGGATAAAATCTCGAGATCGTTTCGTTCGGATATCATCATAGAAACAACAGCTTGTTGTTTACGGCTAAGAGCATCGGCGACAAGATTACCCTTACCGGGAGTATAAAGAATATCAACATCATATGGTGCAAGAAATTCGAGCCAACACTGTTGACGCAAATTAAGTTCCCTTTGAGAGAATAAATATTTCAAAGACTTATGATCTGTGTAAAGAACAAATTTCTCTCCTAAGAGATAATGACGCCAAATCCGAAGAGCAAAAACAATAGCCGCGAGCTCTAAATCATGAGTAGCATATCTAGTCTCAGCAGGCTTTAATTGCCTAGAAGCATAAGCAATAACACGTTCCTTTTGCATAAGAACGGCACCCAAACCAATGCGACTAGCATCGGTATAAACAACGAAATCTTGATTCCCATCGGGAATAACAAGAATAGGAGCATCAGAAGTTCTTTTAATTTCTGAAAAGAAGCTTCACATTTGTCCGACCAAATGTATTTAACAACTTTCTTCGTCAAGCTAGTGAGAGGCACGGAAATCTTAGAAAAGTCTTTGATAAAACGACGGTAATAGCCCGCCAATCCGAGAAAACTATGAATCTCTGTCACACTCTCCGGTCTCTTCCAATCTTGAATCGCTTCAATCTTTGAAGGATCCATGGAAATTCCGGATTCAGAAATAATGTGACCGAGAAACTTCACACGATATTGCCAAAAGTGGCACTTAGAAAATTTTGCCTTTAATTGATTACTCCTAAGAGTTTCCAACACAATCCGAAGATGTTTTTCATGCTCCTCCTCGGTTTTAGAATAAACAAGAATATCATCGATAAAGATGAGAACAAACCGGTCGAGAAAGTCTTTAAAAACTCGATTCATTAAGTCAACGAAATAAGCCGGGGCATTCATTAACCCAAATGGCATAACAAGCCATTCATAAGATCCATACCAAGTACGGAACGATGTCAAAGGAATGCTATCCTCTGCAATACGAAGCTGATGAAAACCGGTAGCCAAGTCCAATTGTGAAAAGACTCTAGCACCACTAAGTTGATCGAATAGATCATCAATCCGAGGTAAAGGATATTTATTTTTGATAGTAAGATCATTAAGCTTGCGGTAGTCAACGCAAAGCCTAAGTGTACCATCGGATTTCTTCACAAAAATAGCTGAAGCTCCCCAAGGCGAGGAACTAGAGCGAATAAATTGCTTTGTTTCCAATTCAGATAATTGTTTACGCATCTCCTCGTTTTCTTTATTGGACATACGATAAGGAGGATGAGTGATAGGTTGAGCTCCCGGAATAAGATTAATTCTGAACTCAATTGCTCGCTTAGGTGGTAATCCTAAAACGGGCTCGAATATGTCGGAAAATTCACAAACGACGTGAATAAGAGAAATAATATCACCCTCATCATCATCATTGTCATCACGAGGATTTAAAGAATATAAAGATGCAACCAAAACAGAATCTGAATCTTTAAGAATAACAGAAACCTGATTAACAGATTGAGGATGTCGAAGATGAATAGTCCGCTCAGGACATAGGATATGAGCTTCATAACGGTTAAGCCAATCCATTCCTAAAATCATTCCAAAGCCTAAATAACGCATGACATGCAAATCGGCTCGGAAAGAAAAATCACACAAAATAATCTCGACATCTTTACACAATAAACTGATTATTGCGGATCCACCAACCGGATTCGCAATTCTCAAAGAAGTCATTAAACACAAAACATCCAAAGAAAAAGTATCAACAAGTTCTTTTGATATAAAAGAATGGGACGCACCCGTATCAAAAAGAACTCGAATAGGATGATCACGAAACAAAATAATTCCATCTAGAATAGAATGAGAAATACCTTGGCCACGAAATGTGTTGCCAGAGGCTTGAGCAACATTTAACTTTCCCTCCTTCTTGCCCTGAAGCTTGGGGCATGAAGATATAACATGACCGGGAACTTTGCAGTAGCGACAAGAAAGAGACTTTGGGCACTTGTTCGCATAATGGTCCTTCGAACCACAATTATAGCATTCCCCACGACCAAAGGAAGAAGTCTTTGCCACAGAGGTTGCTTGCTTCCCTTTCTTATTGGGATAAGGGCCTTTAAATTTGTTTGGCCTCTTTTTGTTGTTGAAGTTTGGTTTGGAACCCACCACTTCAACGTCATTCTCTCTATCCGCCTCTTCAAGACGAAGAGCGATATCAACGAGTTGGTCGAAAGAAACTTCTAACTTTAGAAGTAATGGCTTCTTGAGACTTTTGTTTAAGCCATAAACAAATCTCTGATTCTTCTTCAGAGGGGTGTTGATGTATTCAACCCCATATTTGGAAAGCGACTCGAAGGAGGCGACGTAATCAGTCACGGATGACTCACCTTGAACAAGGTCTATAAATCGTCGAGCCAATGTCACTTTTTCTGCTTCTGGTACGAATTTTAACTCGAAGCGCTCTCGGAATTTCTCCCAGGTGAGATCCGCTTCATTAATATCAGAAATAAGAAGTTGGTACCAGTCCAATGCTCTTTCTCGGAGCATACTAGAGGCCACCTGAACTCGGTGAAGGTCAATAAGATTCATGCGCGAAAAGATTTGATCGCATGACCTTAGCCAGGCCTGTACTTCAATAACAGTTTCGGAACCCTTAAATGGCTCCCCACCCAAATTAGTGTAATCGCTACACAAGCGTGCAAATCCCGACTTTGGGTGAGTAGGTTCCGGGTTAGCTCCAGCTGCTTGAGCATTTGTCACTAAATCAAGAAGCTGTGGAGCAGTCATAAAAACACCATCCTGGGGTGGAGTGCTAGATGGCACGGCTCTGGGGCGGCCTGGTCTAGACATTTCTCTTCCTTTAGAAAGAAAGAAGAAGAAGAAAAGGTTATTCACCAAATTGAATATCAAGCAATCTTGACAGATAAATAAGGAATCATAAGGAAAATAGGACGAATCGGTACGAAGACTCGAATTAAATCCTAAAGCACGACTCCTAAGATGAACTTAGGACGATGACCCTTGTTATAATATTCCATATTGTTCCGAAGTTTGGCTTTGATACCAAGCTGTGACGCCCCACCTCTATACCCACGCTAGCCAAGAACACTACAGTGAATGCTGTCAACTAGCACGGAGAATAAGGCTGTTGAGGAGCGACCATCTGTATAATTGATTTGTGCGAGTACCGATATGCCGGATAAAAATATAACTTTTCATCTCAAGAGGAAATCCGACATATCGACACAAACTCAAAGCTACTACACAGTGGCTATAATATCTTCGGAAACAAATATAGAAATAAACATAACATAAATCAGTCACAGGACAATTCATATCACAAAGGCGGAAATTAGATATGAATATTACACTAGGAAGTGTACATCAGAGTAGTGGTCTAAAAAGATCCACAATATCACAAAAGAATAGTTACATGAACTACACAAAAGAATAAGTATACATTATGGAGTCTATATCTCAAATGTATATAACAAAAACTACTAATCTAAGTAGTAACCAAAAGCAAGAGAAATCAATCCCAAGAGAGAAGTCAAGCAGAAGCACCTGTAACATCTCGGTCTGACCCGAGTATTATTTAATAAGAAAATAATAAACGGATCAGTCTAACTATAGATATCAGATGAAACGGTATAGAATCAGAGTTATGACTAAACACATAATAATCACAAGGCCAAGCTGCGATATATAAGTAGTTGATAACCAACAAGAGATTAATCAATATCACAAAATCTACACAAGAATCCAAGAAGTGTCATACTCTTTATTTCGTTCATCAAACCACAAATATTGACGATAATATCAATGTCAATCGCAAAAGTCAATGACGCACAAATTCCAGAAGACTACACAAGAAATCCGGAAATCACAAAAGTCAATGACACACAAATTCACCAATGCACAAATATCGATAAGACTTATCAATGGAAATCACGAAAAATTGGTGAAACACAAATTCTAGAAATCTACACAAGAAATCCAGAAATCACAAAAAGGGGGGAGGCCTATCACAAACGGGAGCATAAAGCTCACCAACACGTGTATCACAAACGGAACGCTAATTCCATGGTCGCTAACCATCACAAATTGAGCCGAAGCTCCACAAACGGCCCGAAGACCATGGGTTGCTACCCCATCACAAATTGAGTCGAAACTCCACAAAACGGGGTTTAGACTCCCTCGCAGACAAAGAGACATCGCACATTGATAGTCTAAATCACAAAGATGATTGTCATGATCAACGAGAAGTGTCAATTACACTAAGCTAGTAAATATATGAGTTTAGCTTCATGTCCCATAACCACTTGCTTAACTTAAATATTTACGCACAAACTGTAAATCTCCAATAGAAAATTGTCACAAGAGGTTCAATCGAACAAGTCCAAGAATTAACCGACAAGGTAAACGCAAGCGTTTCATACCACTTGTTTTACTAAGCCGTTTAATTAGATTTCTCATACGAGCGAGGTAAAGGTTTGTATATACTAATAGATTGGAAAACGGTTTTATAAACGAATTTGGTATTAAAATAGTATTGAAATCGTTTGAGGAAAGAGTTTTGATATTTACTACTAGTATAGAAAACCTTTATATTTTTAAAGTGACAAATCACGAAGGAGATTGTAAGAACAATCAATCACAAAAATTCACATATGAAGACGTGAATAAAATCCAACGAAATCGATAAAGGATCCATCGAAATGGATATTCAAAAATCCCTAAAAAGAGTCATCAAAGTCATAATAGATGATAACAACAAATAGGATTATCACGAATCGATTTAAATTGGAATTTCAATCCAAAAAGGCAAATTGGACTCAAACAGCAGTTTCAGTCGACTGAACAGAGTTTTCAGTCGACTGACCCTGTACGTGGAAATTTTCCAGGTTCAGGAAACTTTCTGTTTCCAGTTTCAGTCGACTGTGCAGAGTTTTTCAGTCGACTGAATCATGCCTGGAAACTCTCGGGTTTCAGGTTCAGTCGACTGAACAGAGTTTTCAGTCGACTGAGTCATGCCTGGGCTGTTTTTCAGCCTTATTCAAATGAAGAGCAAACTCTTCCAAAATGAAACCGAACGAACATTGGCTCAAAGGGTTTATGCCAATCGGCGACCCAGCCCTATATGCTCCTCGATGCATCACCAAAAGCATGATCAAACATCCATAAAAGGATTTTCACACAAATTTGGTTTAAAAACCCAAAAATTGGAATATTCACAAAACCAATCCAAATCAAGAGCAAATGCACATGAATAAGTGTTAGGAATTCATACCCAACAACCAAAGATAATTATAGTCATAGATGTGAGATAAAAATCTCACCTTTTCTCAAAATCAAACAAGAAGAAGCTTGAAAGCAAATGTAGAATCAACCTCTCTTCAACACAACCCAAATGAGCTTGAATCTAAGCTCAAAAACAAGAACATTCTCAAAATTAGGTTTAGGAATTTCTGAAATTGGTAGGAGAATAAGTTGGAGAAGAAGAAGAGAAGCTTACCAATGGGTTCTTCTTGAGTTTGGAGCTAGGAATTTGATTTGCAAGAGAAACTAGGGTTTTGGAGTTTTAATTTCCAATCTCTCCCACCATTAAAGCTAAGAAAACTGAAAAGAGAAAGAAGTGAGGGAGAATGGGGAGAGTGGTTCAGTTTTGGAGTATAAGTTAACATAGGGCTGAGCCCAAAAACCAAACCCAAAGTAAAAAGTAGCAGAAATCAACTTTCTCCAAACATATCGAAGCTTATACTCAAAAAGGTCGCAAACGGCATTTTAAACTCAATGGGAGTGGCCCCGAGTCCTAATTCGACCGTATGGAAAAAGTAGCTTTTCAGACTAAAATCCGACTAACGATAAAATATTTAAATATAAAATCGATAAATATGCGGGTTGTTACAGTAAACGTGAATATATATATACGTATATAAACAATATTTTAATATTAAATCCATTTAAAGCGACTTTTTCAGACGATCTCCAAATGACGCGTGCCGACAGGCGTTTCTAAGGTTTTACCTACGTTCCGATCACAGTGGAATGTGTTTCGGAAGCTAATTCGATCGTACACGTGAGTTACGTAAATAAACGATCAATTTTAAATTAAATCGATTTAAGTATTTTCTATGCGTTTTAAGCTGCCAAAGCCAAACGACAACCCCGATTGGTACGAAAATTGAAATCCGATGATAACTAGCTATTATGGGTCCATGGAACTGGTTTCGTCGAATTCCGAGACTGTGCCCCGGAAGGCAAATTTAACTCGTCGATTAAATCGAGCGATTTTCACAATTGTCGAAATCATTTAAAATTTCACTTTAGAAACTGTGTTAACTCTATTATAACTCGTATAAAATTTATATTCACATTAGAAATCATTCTGATTCAGTTTAAATCAAAATTTGATTATTTTCATTATTATATTATTAAATTCCATTATTAAATTAATATAAAATTCTAAATTCAACCTATCGACTTCTAATTTCATCCAACCGTCCAATATTAAAGTTCAAATCCACTTAGACTTAAAATTAATTTTAGAATCTAATTTTGTATCTATTTGCACTCAGAATTACCAACTATTCCAATCCTAATATTAATAAATTTCAATTAAATTGCCGTATTTAAAATTTTAACTAATTTTACTAATTTAACCAAAGTCTTTTATTTCGAAATTCAAATTATAATACATATTCAACTTTTAAAATAAATTAAATGTTCAAATCTAGCGACCCAAAATTCCGGGTCGTTACATTCCTCCCCCTTATAAAAAGTTCATCCCCGAAATTTGCTAAGGTAGAAGAATATTCCTAACCCAGTAGCAAAACCTACTTAGTGAAAATCTCAAACCCACTTTGCCTAAACTCTTTAGTTTCGAATCAAAACTACTAGCTTCAATTCCTATCCCAAAATTGTTTTTATTTAATTTTAATTTGAAATCAAATTGTCGTTAACAAAACATTTCAAAAAATTTCAAAAATTTTCTAACTCCTAAAATTTATGGAAAATTTTGGCAGAGTCTCCCTTATACGGAGGAGCTTTTGGAATATCACAGTAGATATAAATATATATACATCGACGTGCACGGTCGTAAAACCCAAAAACAGTTCATATTTCATATTTTTATTGCGTAGGCGTACCTTTATTAGCATTTTTATAGCAAGCAGCTGAATAATATTGCATATACGCACTCCAATCTCTATCTACTGCCTCCAGTACCTGTACTTACTCAAACAAACACATCAGTTTTCAATAATATAAGAATTTTAATAACATTCCATTCATTAATCTTAACCAAAAATATCAATTTCATAGTTTATCCAAGCAAACTTCATAATTTAACAATGTTAACCATATTTTATCAGTACTTCAAAGGTTTAAATCACCATTTTTCAATTTCCTGACAAATCAAACTCCATTTTATTTCACTTGAATGATTTACATTCAAGTTTACTATTCTCAATCCATATTCACATCAATATGATTACATGTATATTACTAAAATCAATCTATTTCAATTCAATTCCAAATTGATTCATAATCAAATTCTTTATTTCAAATTTGATACATTTGCATTTCTTTATAATTCACTTGCGTTTATATACAACCAACTTGTTAAAATTTCAATCCATTCCAATTAGTTCAAAAATCAACTTTATTTGCTTTTCTTAATTTATTAGCTTTGTTTACACAAAACCATTAATATCAATGCAAATTTAATGTCATTCAAGCAAACAACAATTACTGAAGTTTATAACCATTTTCTTTTAAATTAATTCCAAACTGAACTATATTAATTTTACTCCTTTTGAAATTATTTACAACCCAAACATCCTCATTTTATTCCATTATCAAATTAAATTCTCATTCTTACATTTCCAATTCATTATCCATATAGGTTTATATTAATATTATTCAATTCTGGGTTATACACAACTCCTACAATCTTATTTCATCACAATATTCAATTAAAACCATTTCATTTACATTTCAATTTTATTATGTAAACAAATTTCATTCAAGATAATTTATAAAGCTTAACCACAATTATTTTCCAATTTGCTTAAGTTCTTTTACAATATTTTATTTCTTCTTAAACCAATTTTATTTCATTTTCATTTGATTCGCAATAAATCAAATTCCAATTCATTTACAAATTTTAATTGAATTTGTTTACTTATTCACCTCATTTAAAATTTAAATCATCTCCTCGATTCATTCTGAATTTTGTTAATAATATGACTACTTTAAATCATGTCAGTCATTTGAATTTATTTATAAGTCAAACCATCACTATTATAATCTAATTCCATTATTCATTCACACTCTCAGCTTTTATTGCCAATACTAAATCCCATAGTAGAACTGGGTTTTTATTTTTCTTTTCAAAATTTTCTTAACAAACCACCAAAATTTCATCCATGCCAATACGAATTCCATTTAATTTAATTTACACTAAATTTATCTTCAATCTTCTTTTCATTTAATTTAGCTTACACTAAATCCATTCTCAAACAATTCCTTTGAATTTAGTTGAGTTAAAATTTTATTCATACGATATCATTCTTACTTAATCTAAATTAAATTTCTATAACATCCCGAAATTTTTGACAATATCAATTTAATAATCTGTATTAAAATCAAATTGATATTGATAATTTTGTTAATAATAATTCAAATTGATTTAATAATCTTCTTACATAAATATTTAATTGGTTATTTTATCTTTTAAAAATAATAAATTGGTTTCTATTTATAATATAAATATATAGATTAAATTGTAAATAGATTAGAACTATTTAAATTTAATAAATAAATCATATTTTCTAATTCTTATTATTTTTAGTAATTTGGAAATTTGTTTTTATTTATTTTATAAGCTTTGCAAAGTTATTAAATAAATAATCTTGGTTTAAATTTAGTAAATGAATCTTGATTTAAAATTCTAATACATGCATTAATAATTTGGAAATTTTGATTTAAATTAATATTGAGTTTTAAAAGCTATTTAATAAACAAGTATATGATTTTAAATTGTTAAGGAAAATGTCTAAATGTTTAAAATAATTTTGGCTTGAGCTTTAAATTTAAAATGAATTAACAAAAAAAGTTTTATGGCTTAATAAAATAGGTAATTTATTAATAAAGATATAATTTCTTTTATAATTATTTTAATTTAATAATGAGTCATTTCTAAAAATAATATTAAAGTGTATTGTTTTATAAATAGATTTTGAATAAAAATAGCAATTGTAATTTCAAATTCAATTTGTATTCATAACTTGATTTTTAAATATTAGATTTTGAATTTGATTTGAATGTAAAATCCAAAGTATAGATTTTTTTTAATTGTTTTAATTTTTATATACATAAACTTTATTTATAAAATAATGTGTTTTTATTTCTTTTATAAATTTATATACATATAAAATCCTAATTAACAAATTAAATTAGGCTTAACATGTATATTAACATTTAAATTTAAATACAAATTACCTTACAAAGACATGTGTTGATTTCTTAAAGCCTCATTTAACAAATGTTATAAGATAAACATTTCAATTGACAAATGTAGAATTTTATACAAGTGTCACATTTTGTTTTGATTTTCTATTATTTAATAAAATCAAAAAATATGCTTATATAAACTTGCATTTTTCATTCTTACTAGTTTTTTTTTCCCATTTCCTAATCAAAAGAGAAACTCTAAAACTCCTCAATTTAAATTCTGTTCTGCACCATTTTTCTGCAATCTGTAGCCTGCATGTTCAAACAAAAAAAATCAGTTTACAAATCCCTGCAACATCAAACCTGAAGCCTGCACCTCTTCAAAATCCTGCACATGCCATTTGCAAACTCCTCTTCAAATTCTGTGGCCTGCACTTTTATAAAATCTACACATCTTCAATTTGAAGCCTATTCTGAAGAAAATTCAAAAGCATTTTTGTATGAAGGCATGCAAACAATTTTACAATCAGAAGCAAGGATATTTTGTTTTCAGCAACTCAATTTCTAAAGCATTTCAAATGAGGCTCTTCTTCCTTTTAAAAATGTGAGTAACTTTTAAATCTTAAATTATTAATTAGGTTGCATGCTAGTATGTTTTGATATAAATAAGTATTGTTTGTGTATTGATAAAAGTCTGATGTGAAATATATTTGTGTGCATGCTGTAAATTATCTGTTATGTTCTGTTTTCCAAGCAAAAATTTTGATTCAAATCCTTATCTTTTAATTAAGTTTCTGATAAAATGAAATTTATAAAATTAAGTTGTTTGATTATCTGAAGCTAATATTTAAAATATTTAAGTAAGTCAAAAATTAGCTTGTTGTCTATTTTGAGGAAGTTTCTGAGTTTCTTGTGGATCTATTGAACCATGTTTCTGGGATATGTTGTCGAGTTCTGCTCATCAGCATTCTCTTCAACTTCGGATCAGAGTTGTGCCGCGGAAGCAGTTTGGAAGTGTGTTGTCTTTTGATGTTTGAGGAGTAGGGTTTGACCTTGGTCGATCTTGAGGAGATCATTTTGTTGAGTTGATTGGTTTTGTTTGTTTCTAGAGGCATCAACGAAGGGATGAGCTGATCAGTAAGGTTGTAGGCAGCCCAGGATCGTCCAAAGATTTTTGAGGATAAGAGTCGGAGGAATTCGGATTTTGAAGTCGGAGATTTGATTTTGGATAAGTTTTCTCCGATCGAAAGGGAGCTATAAGATTGGGTAAGGCTGGGAAGCTAGCTCTGAAGTGTTTTGGATCTTTTCTGTGATCTTGGAGAATAAGTGATTGATCTACATGATTGGATGCCAGTTTGGATAACTGAAAGTCGAGGAGAGTCACGTATCTCTGAGGGAGTACGTGTATGATTTATCTCTGGTTGTGGAACCAAATGTTCTGGAGTTTTGGTTGTTGAGTGAGACTCGTCTGTAGTCTGATATCTTGTCTAGTGTTGTAGATCTAGATGAATAGGAGCTTTGTAGCTTCATAGTATTGATTGTTTGAATTCTGTAGAGCGAGTATCCCGGTATTTATACTTGGGGAAACTCAAAGAACTTTTATCCAGAATTTTGTCTGGATAATTAGAATTGTTTAATTGAATGAATTGTTTATTTTGGTTGTTAGCATATGTTTGATGTATGCTTGTATTTTAAAATTAAAATCTTTAATGAGATTATTAAATTACCTTTGTTTTAAATTTCGGGGATAAAATTCTTTTAAGGGGGAAGGATCGTAACATCCTAGAATTTTTGACAATATCAATTTATTAATCTATATTAAAATTAAATTGATATTAATAATTTTGTTAGTAATAATTCAAATTGATTTAATAATCTTCTTCAATAAATATTTAGTTGGTTATTTTATCTTTTAAAAATAATAAATTGGTTTCTATTTATAATATAAATATATAGTTTATATTGCAAATATATTAGCATTATTTTAAATTTAATAAATAAAGCATATTTTCTAATTCTTATTATTTTTAGTAATTTGGAAATTTGTTTTTATTTATTTTATAAGCTTTTCAAAGTTACTAAATAAATAATCTTGGTTTAAATTTAGTAAATGAATCTTGATTTAAAACTCTAATATATACGTTAATAATTTGGAAATTTTGATTTAAATTAATACTGAGTTTTCAAAGGTATTTAATAAATAAGTATATGATTTTAAATTGTTAAGGAAAATGTTTAAATGTTTAAAATAATTTTTTCTTGAGTTTTAAATTTAAAATGAATTAACAAAATAAGTTTTATGGCTTAATAAAATAGGTAATTTATTAATAAAGATAAAATTGCTTTTATATTTATTTTAATTTAATAATGAGTCATTTCTAAAAATAATATTAATAGTGTATTGTTTTATAAATAGATTTTGAATAAAAATAGCAATTGTTATTTCAAATTTAATTTGTATTCATAACTTGATTTTTAAATATCAGATTTTGAATTTGGTTTGAATTTAAAATCCAAAGTATAGATTTTTTTTAATTATTTTAATTTTTATATACATAAGCTTTATTTATAAACATAATTTGTTTTTATTTCTTTTATAAATTTATATACATATGAAATCCTAATTAACAAATTAAATTAGGCTTGACATATATATTAACATTTAAATTTAAATACAAATTACCTTACAAATACATGTGTTGATTTCTTAAAGCCTCATTTAACAATTGTTATTAGATAAACATTTCAATTGAAAAATGTAGAAATTTTATACAAGTGTCACATTTTGTTTTTATTTTCTTTTATTTAATAAAATCTGAAAATATACTTATATAAACATGCATTTTTCATTCTTACTTGTTTTTTTTCTCATTTCCTAATCAAAAGAGAAACTTCAAAACTCCTCAATTTAAATTCTGTCCTGCACCATTTTTCTGCAATCTGTAGCCTGCATGTTCAAACAAAAAACAAAATAATCAGTTTACAAATCCCTGCAACTTCAAATCTGAAGCCTGCACCTCTTCAAAACCCTGCACATGCCATTTACAAACTCCTCTTCAAATTCCGTGGCCTGCATTTTTATAAAATCTGCACATCTTCAAATTGAAGCCTGTTCTGAAGCAAATTCCAAAGCATTTTTGTATGAAGGCATGCAAACAGTTTTACAATCAGAAGCAAGGACATTTTGTTTTCAGCAACTCAATTTCTAAAGCATTTCAAATGAGGATCTGCTTCCTTTTAAAAATGTGAGTAATTTTTGAATCTTAAATTATTAATTAGGTTGCATGCTAGTATGTTTTGATATAAATAAGTATTGTTTGTGTATTGATAAAAGTCTAATGTGAAATATATTTGTGTGCATGCTGTAAATTCTCTGTTCTGTTCTGTTTTCCAAGCAAAAACTTTAATTCAAATCCTTATCTTTTAATTAAGTTTATGATTAAATGAAATTTATAAAATTAAGTTGTTTTTTATCTGAAGCTAATATTTAAAATATTTAAGTAAGTCAAAAATTAGCTTGTTGTCTCTGTGAACCAAAAACAGCTATGTGCATGTCAAAATTTAGTAATACTTAAACACTTTAATTTATCAATTCGGTATTATAAATCAAAAGCATTAACAAAAACATGATTTTTAAATCAAGAATCATAATTTTAGAAAAGAATTGAAGGCACAATAATGTGACGAACTGAAATGGGATTAATTGAATTTTCTGGTGATCTTTGATTTGTGGAGGCTCGGGGTTCTTTTAGGTGATGGAGGAGGGTTAGGAGAATCTAGGAAAAATCTTTGATGGTGATGGATATCATTGTGGAAGGTGCAGCTTTGAGAATTCTTTTTAAACCCTAATTTTTAATGGGTTTGGAAAAAATCGAGCATTACGGTAGTATAGATGATCGAGTGCTGTGGTATTTTGGGAATTAGTAGTTGGTGCGTGGTTGAAGTCGAGGCCGGAGTAGCCGATCTTCAGGTGGTCAGAGCAGCGAGGATTGGGCGTTGACAGGTTTGAAGGAGAACCTGATTGTTGTTTTCCAGGTTTGGGATTTAGTACTCAAATTTTAATTCAAGGTTAAGTGTATGATCTGATGATCGCATTTGGGTGCTGGAGTGTTTTTGGATGTAGGACGATCATCTCTGATGATCAGAGGTAGCTGGGGACGACGTGCATGTGCACGGCCTTGTTTCTGATGAAGTTTGGTGATGATGGTTTTTGCTCGAGTAGGTGTTGTGAGTTGCCCGAAGCAGTAGGGTGATTTACTCGGGAAAGATGGATTTTGACTCGAAGTGAATTTGCGGTGTCTCGGGTTGTTCTGTATTTTCAGGTTTTGTAGAAACCTGTAATTTCAGTTTTAAAATTTTTAAAATCTAAAGCTTTTGAATGTAAAGAAGGTTTCAAACCTGGTTTTAAATTCAGGTTTAAATTTAGAATTCAAGTTTAAATTTAAAATCTCAATTTTAAATAAAAATCTAAGTTTTAAAACTTGAACTTATTTAATTACTTTATTTTGGTAATTAGTTTGAACATTTTAGAAATGAAGTTTGTAAAATATGAGCAAGTTTAAGGTTAAATTTAAATCTGGGAACTAAATATGAATTTTAGTTTTTAAAATTAAAAGAAGATTTAAAATTGAAAGATTCAAACAAAATGTAAATTTAAATTATTGAATTTTGAAATGGATTTTGTTTCAAACTCTTATGAATTTCTTTATTAAGACAAGCACTTGTTTGTCTTATAATTTTAAAAGGTTTAAATTGTTTAAACTTTGTTGAGTTTAAATTATATTCATTTTAAATTTTATATTTGAAATGAAATTTTGAAAGTAAGTCCAAAAGTAATTTGTTTCAAATAAATTTGTTAATGACAATTTAAACATAATTAAGGAATGTTTTATCTTAAAAATTAATTAAGATTAGTGTTTTGAAATTTATTTATTTTAATAAGGTAGTTAAGGAATAGTTAGTTAATTTAATTAATTAATTAGGGATTAATAAATATTTTATTAAGGGTTAATCAATTTGTAATTAAGATCATTAATTAGATTATTAAATTAATGATTAAAGATTTCTTAATTAAGCAAGTAAGTTCAAATCAAGGTTAATTGATTAAATAATTAAGGAATAATTTAGTTACAATTAACTCTTAATTAATTAAATAATTAGGGATTAATTAATGAATAATTAAAGATAAATTAAATTGTAATTAATAAGGGTTAATCTAAGTTAATTACTTAATGAGAATAACTAGAGAATGTATAATGAAGGTCATTAACCAGGATTATTTAATAATTAATTAATGTGGTTAATTTTTAATAATTAATTAGATTAATTAATTTACTAATAATCATTTGTGAATTGTTGAGTATAATTACTTAATGAAGTAATTAGGAAATTAATTATTTAAGGTAATTAATTTTGTTAAATGTGATTGTTTGAATTAATTAATTAAGTTTAATTAATTAATTAAGTTTAATTAATTTAAACACTGAATGTTTTAATGATAATTATTAAATAATTAATGGATTGGAAATTACTTAGTGAAGTAATTGATTGTTAATTACAGAATGCAATTAATGGAATATGGGTCCTCTCCTGGCTAAACCGAATAATGAGCGCAAAATATAAAAACATATGGATATGGGTTTTCAATAAGTCACAACTTTAAAATTCACAACTTTCTTTCAAATGGTTTAAACAAATTACCACTATAAATCTTTAAACAAAAAGATTCATTTGACAAAGTTCACCTAGTTTCACAAAGATCCATTCAAGGATTCCAAAACAATTTCCATCTCAATTGGATTAGCTCATTTAATCTTTAAATCAAAGATTTAACTTATAGTTTTCAAAACCGTTTCCAAAGATTAATTCATAACTTAAAAACCATCTTCAATTCAACTTGAACTTCCTTTAATACAAATTGGAAATTCATTTCTAATATGAAAGCAGTTATTATTTAAAAACAAATAGTCTTTATTTTGGAAAAATCCGATTTCATTTATACAAGTTAAAATCTTTGGGTTAATTCAAATTCCCAAAACAACACTTTCTAAAATGGTTTAAAACCCATATAAACTTGTATAACCTTTTCAAAATTATAAGTTCTCAACATAGAATTCAATTTCAAATTTTTAGTTCAAATTTAAATCAAATTCAAAACTAACTTAAGTTATTCAAAAGTAACTTTTATCTTTGAAATTCTTTTTCAAAAGTTTTTTTCACTTTAAATCTGATCTATTTCTAAAACCATTTAGATTCAAAAATTCAATTTTTACACTATTTTAAAAATCTGTGACTTAACCAATTTCCACGTGCAATCCTTATTTGTGTGTGTATAGTGTAGTCCAGAGGGTTTTACACAATAGTGCACAACATCAACCATCACAGATTCAATCATATCAATATCGATAAGCGGTATAACCCATAATGCTTATCTTCATTCGCAGATTCATAGATAAAATAAATTTATCAATCACAAAGATTCATCATTACGATTCGATGTGGGTTTCGGATAACCAACTGGAATCCGACTCCCTGTCGCATCGAAATTCAAATATCGTCTTACGGGCCAAGGGGTTTTCATATTCATACAACAGTATATTCATCGCAGATATAATAGCTCAGCAGAAAGCATTACATAGCATCACATCACATAACAAATATATCAATCCATCACACATCATTCAATAACAATCAAGATCTTCAATTACGATGAGCAAATTGTGTGGTTTTTAGTTTATCAACCACATAATTAATTTCATTAGTAATCTTTAATCAGTGATTTATTATCATTGATTTCAGTTTATTAATTCTTAATCACCTTCATTAATTAATCATTCTTTAATTAATTATCTTAATTAATTAACCCTTAATTGTAATTAATTAAATCTCAATTACTTTTATTAACTAATTATTCCTTAATTAATTACTTTAATTAATAAATCCTTAATTATTAATTAAATCTTAATTATAATTAACTATCCTTTAATTAATTATTCTTAATTATTATTAAATTAATCTTAATTATAAATTATTAATTACTTGATTACCATTAACAATATACATTAACTTACTTTTAGGTTAAAAAAATTAAAACATTTGATTTATTCCTAAATCACTTTATTAAGTTTTATTTAAAATAATTTGCTAAAAAATATAAGTTTAAAACATAATTGTTTTAAAGATCCTTTATTTCAAAACCTTTAGTTTGTACCTTCTAACTTAACAATAAAATCATCATTTATAAAAAGAAATAATTTCAAAAATTTATTAAACTAATTTGTTAAAGTTTTACAACTGGAAACAAAAAACCCCAGGCAACTCGAGTGAAACCCGAGCTAGATGCAGTTGTACCCGAGCTCTCTTCGAGTCAGGCTTCAAAACCCCCGAGTTTCTTCCTTTCTTCTTTCTTTTTCTTTTTATGCTTTTTTTTAATTTTAAATTTAAATCGGATACATGTTGAAACACTCACGTGAAACCCCGAAGACACACTCGAGAAATTCATCATCTTTCCCTGAGCAAAACACGAGCTCAACCCTTCTTCCCCAATACAAAGCCACAACCCAAACATGTCAAAACCACGTGCACGTGCACCTCTGCCACGATCACCTTAGGCCATCGTCGCCATCATTGACAAGTCACTGACCATCGCCACACTCGATCTCGACCACCCAAAGCAAGTTCGAAATCGAAACGACCTATTAGCATCGAACTGGAAACCAACCCGGTTCACCCAAATTCACTCCGCGTGGCAACCTCTGGACACCGAAGTTCTTGCGATCACCCCCCACAACTGCTCCACCATCCCACTCATCTTTTCTCAAAGTCTGATCCACTCCGGTTCGCCCCACGAATTCCCAAATCGATCGTGTTGCCACCCATACACACCCGGCCCTTAAACCCTAAATCACCTTCTCCCCACCACCATGATCCACTATAAATTCCTCGAACAATTTTCCAGTGCTCATCAATATGTAAGCCTCCTTCGACAATCATCTCGAATCGTGTAACGACCCAGAATTTTGAACAATTTAAGTTGTAAATATTTGATTTATTTTAAATATTTAAATGATAATTTGACTTAAATTTCAAATTATCAGGATGAATTTGTGATTAAAATTTAGAATTTAATCTATTTAAAAGTTGAATAGAAATTTGAATTTTGACTTTGAAGTTGAAATTTAAATATTGAACTTATATTTTAAATTTGAATTTGATGATTTAGAAAAATAATTTGGATTTAAAATAAGAAAGATAAAATAATATAAAAAATAAATAAATAAAAATATATATATAATAAATAAAGAATATATACTAGTTAAAATTTTTAACAACATAAATTTAACAAAATAAAAACAAAGCAAACAATTAACAAAAACTAATTAAATTTAAAAGAAAAGAAAAGAAAATAAAATTAAATAAAAAAATAAGTAAACATACCTTACTTACCTTACCTTGTTCCATGCCGTGACCCATGCTCAAAACCACGTTCTTCCTTCTGTTTTATACCCGGCCCTCTCCCCTATTTCATTCATACGAAATAAAAAAAAAAAAAAGAAAGAAAAAAAAAAATGGCGATACGCGCGCGTAGGAGCGGCGATTGGAGGCAAGTGCTGGCGGCATGGAGCTTGCACGTGGTGTCGCGATTTAGGGGATTCGTTTCCCAGCCAATTCGATGCGATGCCGGCTTGGATTTGGGGATCTATGCTCGCGTGAAGGTGGACATTGAGGCGAAGGAAGGCGCTCGACCTGGAGGAAGCAACTCGTGACTGCGATGGGTGAACGCGAGGGCTTAGGGCTTCGGCGGCGCGCGAGAGAAGGTCGAAGGGTGCGACGGCGATGGTGGCGATTCGTGGAGGTGCGCGCGACAAACGATGGCGACGATGGAAGCGGCGGCAGCTCGTGAGAAGGTGCAGTGGCGTTCGACAGTGAAGGTATTTGAATTTTTATTTCTTAAAATTTAAAATTTAATTCAATGAAAACATATATACATTTGAAATATATAGTTTAAAATATAATGATGTATTTAAATTGCAGTGAAGTATGTAGTTTTAAATATATATAAAAATGTTTTAAAGAAGTTGAAAAAAATAATAATAATAAATAAATACAATTTAGTAAAAGGGAATTTAGTTTTAAATTTAAATCTTTAGTTAAACAATTTATTAAGAGAAAATTTGATTTAAAGAAATTTATTTAAAGTAAAATTTTAGTTAAAATAAATTTATTAAACAAAAGAAATATAATTTTATTTAAAGAAAAATTTGTTGATTCGAATTTATAAAAAAGGGAAATTAGTTCAAATTGAATTATTAGTTGAAATTAAATAAATTGATCTAAAGAAATTTTTATTTTCGAGAGGATTTATATAAGTAGAATTTTTGGAAACCTATTTTTAACTGTATAGGTATTTAAAAAAAAAAAAAAGAATTAAATTACTAGTTTAGAATTAAAGTAGTAGTTGGATTTAAATTTTTAAAATGGAAATTGAATTGTTCGTTTGTTAGAATATTAATTAAATTAAAGTTAGCAAATAAGAAGATATGTTTAAAATTTAATTTATTTGTTAAAACCAAAATCTATTAGTTGATTTAATTTATGAAAAGGAAATTTAGTTCAAATTGGAAATCTCTAGTTAAAATTATTTTAAAAGAAGGAAATTAGTTTAAATAAATTTATTAAATGAGAAATTGGTTTAAAAGAAAATAATTTTATTAAAAAAAAAAAAATTGTTAAAGATAAATTTAGATTAATTTATTAAAGAGAAAGAATGCTTCGAATTAAATAGTTAGTTAAGAAAATTTATAAAAGGAAATTTATATAAGGATATTAAACAAATATGATTAGTTCAGTTGTTATAAAATAAATAGTTTACGATAATAAATTTGTTTTATCTACTATAGTTACTAAAAAGGAAATCTTTAGTTAAAATTAAATCTATAGTTAATTTAATTATTTGAAAGAGAGTTTGGTTAATTAAATTTAATTTTTTTAGTTGAAATAAATTTTTTTTTTTAAAGAAGAAACGGATTTAAATAAAACTATTGATTTATTAAACAATCAAAAATGAAAATTTATTATTCGATCTATTCGAATATTAATAAATTGTATAAAATTGTTATACAAGGTATAAATGAAGAAATCAAGTTGAATTGGAAGTGGATGGCAAACAGGAATAAAAGGTGAGAACTTCTCACTCAAAAGGAATTTCTATTGTTTATTTAAATTTTAAATAGATAGATTTAAAATTGATTGACTGTGTTGATTGATTGCTTGAATGATGATTGTTATATATATATATATATATATATATATATATATATATATAAATATTGGATGTGAATAGACCCTATGCGCCGTTAGTAAGCGGAGGTTATTTATTACACACATATACCGCGATATTCCACCTTGAAGTGGAATTGGTATTATATTATATATATAGCAATATATATATATTGGCATATGTATATATTGCAGTTGATTGATTTCCCGCATTTTCTTTAAGCGGATGAGACCCTATGCGCCGTTAGT
Source organism: Allium cepa (assembly GCA_030765085.1). Classification (NCBI taxonomy): domain Eukaryota; kingdom Viridiplantae; phylum Streptophyta; class Magnoliopsida; order Asparagales; family Amaryllidaceae; genus Allium; species Allium cepa. The sequence continues at coordinate 598,158,461 of CM060945.1, read as the reverse complement.
AAGCGGATATATATTTATAAAATCCCATATACCGCGATATTCCGTCTTGAAACGGAATGGTATTGTGCTAATGTCTGTGGATGCAGGGAAACAGGTTGGAGGGATCCAACTGGATTCCTCACAAATATTTATTTGATTTCATATATTGTGATATTTGATTTTTATCATGGATGATATATGATGTTTGAAAGTTGTGATTGAATATCGATGTGTCGCATCATCGGGTCCAATTTTGAAGTTTAAAAATAACGATTTTTGATTTCTAAAGTGATTCTTGGAAATATACGTTTATAAAATATTTTTGGAATTGATTCATCTTAAATAAATAAACGTTATAATTTTAATATTATAAAAAAATAATTATGATTTTTGAGAAATACAGTTAAAAGTTGATTTTTGAAAATATGGGATTAGTGATTTTATAAAATAGTTTAAACTGGGATTTCTGAAATTATTATAAGAAGTTCAAAAATATTTTATAAATCAGAATGATGAAACTATGAAAGAGTTTAAGGATGTTTAAGGTAATAATATAAATTGTTCTATATTAAAAAGATTTATAAATTGATATTTATAAATTAAAATATTGGAATTATAAAACAAGCTTTTATAAGTATTAGAAAGAATTGTGAATGAATTTCACAAATGAATGAAACTTATAGAATTATAACGGTGAAGTTCTAAATAGAATTCTATAAATAAAATTTATAAAGTTATTTAGGAAATAGATGTGGATAAATAAATGAATCTTAGAGGTTATAAGATTTATAGATTTGGGAAGTTTGAAGGAATGATTTTTGTAAATAAATAAATTATAAATATTTGACTTATAATATGAATTTTTAGTATATCATTGTGATATGAATTAAGATAGGTTAATAAAGGTACTTATAAAAAGGAGTTGATATAAAATAAATAGAAATAGGATTTATAAACGTTGTTTTATAAATCCGCAACGACTTATTTTGATAAGGAATTGTTGTAATTTATTTATGGAATTATATTCATGTTTTAGACAGTGAATAATTCTTTAAAATAAAATGAATATAAGTGATGAAATTTATTAACAAGTGTATTCACGTTTTTGAATAGTGAATATTTTGTTAAAGAAATTATTTTAGATGTGATGTTTTAAATAGAATTAAAACGATCTAAAGATGTTTTAAAATGTATTGAGATTCGAAACCATAGATTTCAACATTCATTGTTGAAATAAATGCTTTCGAGAAATAAAAAGGAAATAATGGATTATAACACTGTTGTTATAATAGATAATTTCCGAAAGGAAATGTTTTGCATAGTATTGGGATTTATATATCTATTTTAATTTCGAATCCCTATACTAGTGATTTTGGGTTGTCGTAACGATGTTTTACGCAACATTCGTTTTGGCCCAAATAAAAATGGTTAAGTAAATGATTTCCTTAAAGAATGAAATATATACTTAATTTCGATTAGAGTATATGGAATATTTTCCAAGGTTGAAAATAAATAAAATTTGTGGATTACTTATAAAATAAATAGGTATGGAAATTGTTTTTTTCCAATGAGAAATGGAAAGTTAGAGAATTTATCTTTTTGAAGATAAATTGAAAATGAATATTTGAAATCGTATATTCATAAATATTTTGGAAATGTAAATTCAATATGGAATTTATAAATGGAATTGGGAAAATAGGTTTAAAAATAAATATTGATTTATTTTTGAAATATGGAAAGTTATATCTTTTAAAGATATTTTTAGAATTAAATAATTTGGAAAATTATTTGGATTCTGGTGATGTTGGCATATCTATTGATAGTTCAATGACCGACTATCAATATTTACCTTTAAATAGGTATTTGTTGTGAATTGTTTGAAATTGAATGCCACACTTATTTTTAAAAATAAGCGCTCACTATTCGGGTTAACCGGGAAAGGACCATGGGGTCGTATAACCCATTCCGAATATGTGATACGTCGTTATAAATTGCATTCGAAGACCGGTGTTGAAGACCGGATATTTTCGAAAGCGAAAGGATTTCTTGTTGATTGTCTCTGCACTGGCTGATCCCTGGTATATAGATCTCCATAAGTGATGGGAAATCCGAACGTAATTAGAAATTATTCGGATTGCAAGGACTTCTTTGTAAGTGCCTTCGGTTCTGTTCGAGCCCGGAACAGACTTGTATGGATTGTATGTCTGACATTACAAGTTGAGATATAAAGCCGATTTCTTTCAAATATATTTCTGTTGGTGGCGGAGAATTTATTCTTTGCTTAACACCCTTCTTTGAGACATATGAGCTCAAAGGTTATATAGTTGAAGTTATCAGCGATATATTCCCAAATTTGGTAATGTGACATGCTGAGTGTTGCTGTGAAATGATCATTGTGTTGATTATTGTGATAGGATCATTTATTTGATCGTCTATCTTAGTGATCATTGTGTTGATCATTTGTTGACCCAAAGCATGGCTTTTGTATAAAGTATGTTTTTGTGGACGTGAATTCGTCGAGCCTCACATCCCGGAAATGGTCAAAACAGGAAAGATGCAGCAAGGTTATTAGGGGTTGCTGTAGCTCCCCTTAGGGTATGTACATTTCCTTCTGGATAGAGGTTGTATCATGGTATGGAGCCCAGATATTTAACCTACGTGGTTACTACGAGTTTATTACTTTGTGGTTGTTGGTTATCGGGATCCCGTGAAAAAGGTCGTTTACGATCGGGGAATGGCGTGCTCGAGTCAGTAGTTACCCAGTTAGGGGTAACCCGGCCTTGTGTTGGCAGAGTTCCGGTTTGGTTCTCGGGAATGTCTTTCCAGAGGCATTCTCATGTGGCAATAGGAAGTTCCTTGGCCTGACCATTTGTTGGAAATCCAATTCCCAATACGAAACTTGTACGGTATTAGTTGTAGAACCTGCTATTCACTTATGGTGGTCACCACTGTTTGGATAGTAGCTATAGTAGGCATACGATAATGGTCGTATGTTGGCTAAGATTTATATCTTTATTTTCGAAATGATTTTCCTCTACACTATGCCCTAATAATAATATCAAATATTATTTTAAATGCGTATCAAGCATCTTTGACTATCATAAGGAGAAATCTCCTCCGATTCTGCGTTTGCATGTGTGTGTGTGCGGGAGGCCTTATGGTAGTCTCATTTTTAAAAGCATTGCGAATTGATTTAAAAATATTCCTCTATTTTGATTTTAAAGTAAATAAACTGTTTTGAGTTCTCACACCAGTCACATGACTGACTCGGAGTTTATTGTTTTCCTTCCTAAACTCTGGGTGCCCACCAATTTCCACACGGGCAGTCAAGAGTTAAGGTTTATCAGGATATTCTGGATATTCTGGAGTTGATGGAGGCAAATTGGATGGCGTAGCATATTATTAGTATATAGTATCTCTTTTCCGCTGTTTATTGTTGTTGTTGCACACTCTGATGATTTGATGTAATGTAATATAATGTGATGTAATAACTGATATAGTTCTTTATTTAAAAATTATTCATTTATTATTATATGTTGTTCCGCTGCGAATTGTGAGATTCTGATATTGTTATGTTGTTGTTCTGTTCTGTTCTATTTTTCCTTGTTCTCTGTTTTTCTTTTCTTTTTCTTCTACCTCTCTTCTTTCTTAAAACCCATAACTGTTCGGTTTTTCGGCAACGAAAAACCGAAACGTTACAGTTGGTATCAGAGCTGTTGGTTAAGCGACAACCATGGTTCTGATGGGTATTACTCGTTAGAGATAGAGTCAGCAGTACTCTAGAATGAGTTTGAGTGTAATAATAGATATGAGCGCGTATTTGTTAGTGAATATAAAATTGATTTATATAATAAGATAATTTTGCCCAAAACTATTTTTTGGTATAGAAAGAAATGATTTTCTATGAATTATTATAGTATATGGTTGCATGATTGTTAAGAAGTGATAATATTGAATTATTATCATTAGTATATGAAATTAAATAAAATGGATTGGATTCAAGTAAACTAACTTGATAATTTATTTATTTGTGAAATAATTTCAAATGAAATAAATATGAATATGAAATGTGAATGAAGATTGAATAAATATGATATGTGAATAAAAAATTGAATTGAGCAATTAAGTAAATTCGAGATGAACTTAAATATCGAAATGAATTAATGAATGAAACTAATTCAATGTAGTAATGGGAATGTACTAATTGAATTAAATTAGTTAATCAATAGAATTCAATATTTAAAATTTAGAATTGAATTCGAATGAATTTGAGATTGTGAATTAAATTGAAATTTTGGATTGAATGAGAATGAATAAGTAACTTCAACAATGAAGTAAAAACATATAAAGAAGCATATATTGGAAATTTTGTAATAAAATTGGCAAAATAGTTTGAATATTGGATTTGGATGCTACTACTAGCAGGTTATACAGGTTATACAGGTGTATAAAAGAATTGAAATTTTGATTTCAAAGATAAAAATTAAATTGCTCGACAAAAAGGTACGTATTTCAATTTCAGTATGAGATTTGATGACTTTCTTCTCTAGCCACTTGGCTTTTCTCTTTTCTTTTTGATTCTGAGGGGCCGTGGTGCCATTTTGTAGTCGTACCGATCGAGCCGCGCAAAGAAAACGCTGGCGAAATTTTTCGAAAATTTAAGGTGTTAGAAAATTTTTGAGAAAAATTTGGATGTTTGAATTTGAATTTGAATTTAAACTTGAATTGTTAAGGAAAACAATATTGTTGGAACCTATAATTGGAGTTGGAAAGATAATTGAAATGATAATGAATCTCTAGTAAAAAGATTTAGGCTAGTAAGTTGATAAAACTATTTAGATTGTGAAAAATAATAAACGGGATAAGGGCATTCTTCTTAACTTGTAATTTCGGGACGAAATTCTTTACGGGGGAAAGATTGTAACGACCCAGAATTTTGAACAATTTAAGTTGTAAATATTTGATTTATTTTAAATATTTAAATGATAATTTGACTTAAATTTCAAATTATCAGGATGAATTTGTGATTAAAATTTAGAATTTAATCTATTTAAAAGTTGCATAGAAATTTGAATTTTGACTTTGAAGTTGAAATTTAAATATTGAACTTATATTTTAAATTTGAATTTGATGATTTAGAAAAATAATTTGGATTTAAAATAAGAAAGATAAAATAATATAAAAAAAAATAAATAAAAATATATATATATAATAAATAAAGAATATATACTAGTTAAAAATTTTAACAACATAAATTTAACAAAATAAAAACAAAGCAAACAATTAACAAAAACTAATTAAATTTAAAAGAAAATAAAATAAAATAAAATAAAATAAAATAAAATAAATAAAAAAATAAGTAAACATTACCTTACTTACCTTACCTTGTTCCATGCCGTGACCCATGCTCAAAACCACGTTCTTCCTTCTGTTTTATACCCAGCCCTCTCCCCTATTTCATTCATACGAAATAAAAAAAAAAAAAGAAAGAAAAAAAAAAAATGGCGATACGCGCGCGTAGGAGCGGCGATTGGAGGCAAGTGGCGGCGGCATGGAGCTTGCACGTGGTGTCGCGATTTAGGGGATTCGTTTCCCAGCCAATTCGATGCGATGCCGGCTTGGATTTGGGGATCTATGCTCGCGTGAAGGTGGACATTGAGGCGAAGGAAGGCGCTCGACCTGGAGGAAGCAACTCGTGACTGCGATGGGTGAACGCGAGGGCTTAGGGCTTCGGCGGCGCGCGAGAGAAGGTCGAAGGGTGCGACGGCGATGGTGGCGATTCGTGGAGGTGCGCGCGACAAACGATGGCGATGATGGAAGCAGCGCAGCTCGTGAGAAGGTGCAGTGGCGTTCGACAGTGAAGGTATTTGAATTTTTATTTCTTAAAATTTAAAATTTAATTCAATGAAAACATATATACATTTGAAATATATAGTTTAAAATATAATGAAGTATTTAAATTGCAGTGAAGTATGTAGTTTTAAATATATATAAAAATGTTTTAAAGAAGTTGAAAAAAATAATAATAATAAATAAATACAATTTAGTAAAAAGGAATTTAGTTTTAAATTTAAATCTTTAGTTAAACAATTTATTAAGAGAAAATTTGATTTAAAGAAATTTATTTAAAGTAAAATTTTAGTTAAAATAAATTTATTAAACAAAAGAAATATAATTTTATTTAAAGAAAAATTTGTTGATTTGAATTTATAAAAAAGGGAAATTAGTTCAAATTGAATTATTAGTTGAAATTAAATAAATTGATCTAAAGAAATTTTTATTTTCGAGAGGATTTATATAAGTAGAATTTTTGGAAACCTATTTTTAACTGTATAGGTATTTTAAAAAAAGAAAAGAAAAGAATTAAATTACTAGTTTAGAATTAAAGTAGTAGTTGGATTTAAATTTTTAAAATGGAAATTGAATTGTTCGTTTGTTAGAATATTAATTAAATTAAAGTTAGCAAATAAGAAGATATGTTTAAAATTTAATTTATTTGTTAAAACCAAAATCTATTAGTTGATTTAATTTATGAAAAGGAAATTTAGTTCAAATTGGAAATCTCTAGTTAAAATTATTTTAAAAGAAGGAAATTAGTTTAAATAAATTTATTAAATGAGAAATTGGTTTAAAAGAAAATAATTTTATTAAAAAAAAAAAAAATTGTTAAAGATAAATTTAGATTAATTTATTAAAGAGAAAGAATGCTTCGAATTAAATAGTTAGTTAAGAAAATTTATAAAAGGAAATTTATATAAGGATATTAAACAAATATGATTAGTTCAGTTGTTATAAAATAAATAGTTTACGATAATAAATTTGTTTTATCTACTATAGTTACTAAAAAGGAAATCTTTAGTTAAAATTAAATCTATAGTTAATTTAATTATTTGAAAGAGAGTTTGGTTAATTAAATGTAATTTTTTTAGTTGAAATAAATTTTTTTTTTTTAAAGAAGAAACGGATTTAAATAAAACTATTGATTTATTAAACAATCAAAAATGAAAATTTATTATTCGATCTATTCGAATATTAATAAATTGTATAAAATTGTTATACAAGGTATAAATGAAGAAATCAAGTTGAATTGGAAGTGGATGGCAAACAGGAATAAAAGGTGAGAACTTCTCACTCAAAAGGAATTTCTATTGTTTATTTAAATTTTAAATAGATAGATTTAAAATTGATTGACTGTGTTGATTGATTGCTTGAATGATGATTGTCATATATATATATATATATATATATATATATATATATAAATATTGGATGTGAATAGACCCTATGCGCCGTTAGTAAGCGGAGGTTATTTATTACACACATATACCGCGATATTCCACCTTGAAGTGGAATTGGTATTATTTTATATATATAGCAATATATATATATTGGCATATGTATATATTGCAGTTGATTGATTTCCCGCATTTTCTTTTAGCGGATGAGACCCTATGCGCCGTTAGTAAGCGGATATATATTTATAAAATCCCATATACCGCGATATTCCGTCTTGAAACGGAATGGTATTGTGCTAATGTCTGTGGATGCAGGGAAACAGGTTGGAGGGATCCAACTGGATTCCTCACAAATATTTATTTGATTTCATATATTGTGATATTTGATTTTTATCATGGATGATATATGATGTTTGAAAGTTGTGATTGAATATCTATGTGTCGCATCATCGGGTCCAATTTTGAAGTTTAAAAATAACGATTTTTGATTTCTAAAGTGATTCTTGGAAATATACGTTTATAAAATATTTTTGGAATTGATTCATCTTAAATAAATAAACGTTATAATTTTAATATTATGAAAAAAAAAATTATGATTTTTGAGAAATACAGTTAAAAGTTGATTTTTGAAAATATGGGATTAGTGATTTTATAAAATAGTTTAAACTGGGATTTCTGAAATTATTATAAGAAGTTCAAAAATATTTTATAAATCAGAATGATGAAACTATGAAAGAGTTTAAGGATGTTTAAGGTAATAATATAAATTGTTCTATATTAAAAAGATTTATAAATTGATATTTATAAATTAAAATATTGGAATTATAAAACAAGCTTTTATAAGTATTAGAAAGAATTGTGAATGAATTTCACAAATGAATGAAACTTATAGAATTATAACGGTGAAGTTCTAAATAGAATTCTATAAATAAAATTTATAAAGTTATTTAGGAAATAGATGTGGATAAATAAATGAATCTTAGAGGTTATAAGATTTATAGATTTGGGAAGTTTGAAGGAATGATTTTTGTAAATAAATAAATTATAAATATTTGACTTATAATATGAATTTTTAGTATATCATTGTGATATGAATTAAGATAGGTTAATAAAGGTACTTATAAAAAGGAGTTGATATAAAATAAATAGAAATAGGATTTATAAACGTTGTTTTATAAATCCGCAACGACTTATTTTGATAAGGAATTGTTGTAATTTATTTATGGAATTATATTCATGTTTTAGACAGTGAATAATTCTTTAAAATAAAATGAATATAAGTGATGAAATTTATTAACAAGTGTATTCACGTTTTTGAATAGTGAATATTTTGTTAAAGAAATTATTTTAGATGTGATGTTTTAAATAGAATTAAAACGATCTAAAGATGTTTTAAAATGTATTGAGATTCGAAACCATAGATTTCAACATTCATTGTTGAAATAAATGCTTTCGAGAAATAAAAAGGAAATAATGGATTATAACACTGTTGTTATAATAGATAATTTCCGAAAGGAAATGTTTTGCATAGTATTGGGATTTATATATCTATTTTAATTTCGAATCCCTATACTAGTGATTTTGGGTTGTCGTAACGATGTTTTACGCAACATTCGTTTTGGCCCAAATAAAAATGGTTAAGTAAATGATTTCCTTAAAGAATGAAATATATACTTAATTTCGATTAGAGTATATGGAATATTTTCCAAGGTTGAAAATAAATAAAATTTGTGGATTACTTATAAAATAAATAGGTACGGAAATTGTTTTTTTTCCAATGAGAAATGGAAAGTTAGAGAATTTATCTTTTTGAAGATAAATTGAAAATGAATATTTGAAATCGTATATTCATAAATATTTTGGAAATGTAAATTCAATATGGAATTTATAAATGGAATTGGGAAAATAGGTTTAAAAATAAATATTGATTTATTTTTGAAATATGGAAAGTTATATCTTTTAAAGATATTTTTAGAATTAAATAATTTGGAAAATTATTTGGATTCTGGTGATGTTGGCATATCTATTGATAGTTCAATGACCGACTATCAATATTTACCTTTAAATAGGTATTTGTTGTGAATTGTTTGAAATTGAATGCCACACTTATTTTTAAAAATAAGCGCTCACTATTCGGGTTAACCGGGAAAGGACCATGGGGTCGTATAACCCATTCCGAATATGTGATACGTCGTTATAAATTGCATTCGAAGACCGGTGTTGAAGACCGGATATTTTCGAAAGCGAAAGGATTTCTTGTTGATTGTCTCTGCACTGGCTGATCCCTGGTATATAGATCTCCATAAGTGATGGGAAATCCGAACGTAATTAGAAATTATTCGGATTGCAAGGACTTCTTTGTAAGTGCCTTCGGTTCTGTTCGAGCCCGGAACAGACTTGTATGGATTGTATGTCTGACATTACAAGTTGAGATATAAAGCCGATTTCTTTCAAATATATTTCTGTTGGTGGCGGAGAATTTATTCTTTGCTTAACACCCTTCTTTGAGACATATGAGCTCAAAGGTTATATAGTTGAAGTTATCAGCGATATATTCCCAAATTTGGTAATGTGACATGCTGAGTGTTGCTGTGAAATGATCATTGTGTTGATTATTGTGATAGGATCATTTATTTGATCGTCTATCTTAGTGATCATTGTGTTGATCATTTGTTGACCCAAAGCATGGCTTTTGTATAAAGTATGTTTTTGTGGACGTGAATTCGTCGAGCCTCACATCCCGGAAATGGTCAAAACAGGAAAGATGCAGCAAGGTTATTAGGGGTTGCTGTAGCTCCCCTTAGGGTATGTACATTTCCTTCTGGATAGAGGTTGTATCATGGTATGGAGCCCAGATATTTAACCTATGTGGTTACTACGAGTTTATTACTTTGTGGTTGTTGGTTATCGGGATCCCGTGAAAAAGGTCGTTTACGATCGGGGAATGGCGTGCTCGTGTCAGTAGTTACCCAGTTAGGGGTAACCCGGCCTTGTGTTGGCAGAGTTCCGGTTTGGTTCTCGGGAATGTCTTTCCAGAGGCATTCTCATGTGGCAATAGGAAGTTCCTTGGCCTGACCATTTGTTGGAAATCCAATTCCCAATACGAAACTTGTACGGTATTAGTTGTAGAACCTGCTATTCACTTATGGTGGTCACCACTGTTTGGATAGTAGCTATAGTAGGCATACGATAATGGTCGTATGTTGGCTAAGATTTATATCTTTATTTTCGAAATGATTTTCCTCTACACTATGCACTAATAATAATATCAAATATTATTTTAAATGCGTATCAAGCATCTTTGACTATCATAAGGAGAAATCTCCTCCGATTCTGCGTTTGCATGTGTGTGTGTGCGGGAGGCCTTATGGTAGTCTCATTTTTAAAAGCATTGCGAATTGATTTAAAAATATTCCTCTATTTTGATTTTAAAGTAAATAAACTGTTTTGAGTTCTCACACCAGTCACATGACTGACTCGGAGTTTATTGTTTTCCTTCCTAAACTCTGGGTGCCCACCAATTTCCACACGGGCAGTCAAGAGTTAAGGTTTATCAGGATATTCTGGATATTCTGGAGTTGATGGAGGCAAGTTGGATGGCGTAGCATATTATTAGTATATAGTATCTCTTTTCCGCTGTTTATTGTTGTTGTTGCACACTCTGATGATTTGATGTAATGTAATATAATGTGATGTAATAACTGATATAGTTCTTTATTTAAAAATTATTCATTTATTATTATATGTTGTTCCGCTGCGAATTGTGAGATTCTGATATTGTTATGTTGTTGTTCTGTTCTGTTCTATTTTTCCTTGTTCTCTGTTTTTCTTTTCTTTTTCTTCTACCTCTCTTCTTTCTTAAAACCCATAACTGTTCGGTTTTTCGGCAACGAAAAACCGAAACGTTACAAATCGCCTCCCTATATCGAGCGACAGCAATTGGTAAAAAGGCAAAATTCTAATTAACTCTAGATTTCCCGTTGAATACAAACTTAAATTTTTTGAAATGTTTTCCTAAAATTACCATTTTCTACTACAAATCAAATTATGAAACCCAAACTTGAATTCGTAAGCACTGATTTTTTTCTGTTTGAATATATTTACTGACACTCCACTTTCCCGGATAAATTACTCACAAATTTTACTTGTTTTTATTTTTAAAATTTGTATTACATCAACACGAACAAATTCTTTTTAAACATCATAGGTTAAAATAAATCAAGGGAAGAGGATTAGAGTTTTTAACTTGATTTTTTTAAAGTTTGAAACTGAGAACAAAGCCCTATTTCATATGTACATAGACATATACCCAGGCAATATGACAATGCAAGCAAATTCACATCATCACTCAATCATGCTTCATATCATACTTCAACAGATCATCAAGATAAGCAAGTTTAGGGACTTATATATAAAAAGAAAAGTTTGCTCACTTGCTTTCCTGAAAGAACAGAAACTAGAGTGATGATTTTGAGCAGAGGACAGGAATTTCTTTTGAAATTTGAAGACTGGTTTTTGAATTTGTTGAAGATGTTGTTTTGATCTTGTAGTTGTAATTGTTTCACCCTGATCTGATGACTTCCAAGCTATGATTAAAAAGAGTCTTCAAATTTTCAGATTTGCTTGCTCTTTTTTATTTCCAGTTTTTTATTTTTCCAGATTTTGGTTTTGAAGAAGTGCTTTGTTTTAGTATTGAGATGGTTCCTTTACTTTTTGTTTTCAGAAATCTATGAGGCTTAAAGGAGAAGCCGAGAAGCTTCTATGAATTTTTTTTTTTTTTTTTCAAAAGTTGAATGCCATTTGTTAACATGACTAACACTTTTGCACTTATTTCTTTGCATGTATTACACTTGTTATATATAGGAAAAATTGTGTTTAAATCCTTACTCTAAATTAATAAATTATTTTGTAAATTTTTTTGTTTAACCCTTCGTGTAAATATATTTCATATGTATCGTATGCCTCTATTTCAAAATTGTTTATATTTTCTTTTATATTCATCTTTACACAAATATATTTTTTATCTCCATTGTTTTTTTTCACATTCAATCTTTAATTTAGTTCAATAAATTTATATACATATATTTTATACATTTTACATTCATACATTCTTTATTATTATTTTTTGTACAACTTTATAAAAAGAAAAAAATGATTTAATATTTTGATTTCATATTAACAAATGATCACTTTTATTTATATAAGTATATATATAAGAAGATTAAATCTTAATAATAATGTTTTGAAAATTAGTACATTAATTCTTTTGAAAATTAATACATCTTCCAAATATATTAATATAGTTAAAAATATTTAGAAACAAACTATCATTAACTTTTAAATGTTTTAAATTCTATTTATTTCCAATACATTTATTTGTAAATTCAATATTTGTTTATAAAATACTCATTCTTATTACTTCAAATCAAATTGCTACTTGTAATCTAAATTTTTATTTCTTTATTCCAGAAATTTTCTAATTAATTCATAAATAAATTCACATTTTAATTCCAAAATTAAATTAATTATCAAATTAAACATGATTAATTTTCAGGAATGTTACAATTAAATTAAGTTTTCAAAAAGTAATGGTATACTTGTGTAGCGTAAACCGAAGGCAGTGAGTGCTGCATTGAAGTTTTAGATTTCTCTAGGATAGAAACGCAACCATTGAGCTATGATCCATGGTTTGATACCGCTATGGTACTTCCCACATTATTTTAAAAGGGTTTTTCAAATATATTTGAAAAGGATAATTTGTGAATATACTAAATTTGATAAGATAAGTACAAACTTTGGATAAAGGGATTTAATTTATGTAAAATTTAATTTAAATAAGGACCTGGTGTTTTTCAGTGAAATGAAGTATTTGGTTGAATTGAGTGTTTGTTTGATGGTTAAATAAGTGACTATCAAATCAAGATCCAAATATAACTTTGGAAATATCTAGAAGAAGTATGGGAATTATATGGTACAATTACCGTTCGAGGTGCTATACTGTATGTATAAACTCGTTTCGTTCCTCTAGGACATTTATGACGAAATCCGTCCACTAACGGTTAGGAGGTGATCTTTGATCTTATTTTCATCTGTTTATTTCCTAAAGAACTGGGGTTAAGTTTATTAGGAAATAGTGAACGTTGTTTCGAAGAGACATGGATCAGATTTGTTATCTGAAAACCACTTCGATCCAACGAGTACATTTTCAAAATGAAGACATGAGCTTGGAGTCGAAGATGCAGCAATGAAGTGCAAGGGCTAATCGCTACTAATCCTGAGGGTGATTCCAAAATGGATGTAGTGGGAATAGTGCCTTCGGTTCCATTTAGATCGGGAACAGACTTATATGAATGGATGCTATCAGTACATTTTCATTGGAGGACAATGAGCATTCTAAGTGAATATTTCTAAAAAGGTAATCGTAGCCTTTAGCCTCATCAACCAGGAATGACTGAAAAGCAGGGGAGATGCAGCAAGGCTAAGTGGGTAGCACCCAAGAAGGGTATGTCTATCAACTTTCTAGATAACCTCAGATATTATCATTACATGTGAAAGGAGCTCGGAAAGGGTGGATCCACCCAAGGTGATAGCATATTTGGTCTATCCAGGTCAGGGATAGTCCGGTCTTATGTTAGCAGGGATCGATAGGTTCAATTTCGATACGTTATTCTAGATGTGTACCGTGATAGGTTGTACCGCAATGCCTAGTCATTCAGTTGGAATCCATTCTCCAATAGGCGCCGTACGGTTTTGATTGTGCCCAACTTTGCTGGAATGTGAGATGCAAGCATTTCAGCTATTTGAACAAGTATTTGTTCTGCGACACTATTATAATATCAGATGGTTTTGTTATGAAATATTATGGTTTCGTAAGGAAAAAGCCATTGTATTTATTTGTGACGTTGTCTTACGAAATACCTTTGATTTTCAAAGGATTTTGGAACTTTAATAACTCAAAATTGAGTGTGTTTTCTCACACTGGTTTTCCAGACTCACTCGGTTGTTATTTTATTATAATGCTCGGGTCAGACCGAGTATTATGATTCAGGTTAGGATGTTATAGAGCTCAGGAGACGGGCTGGATCGCGAAGATGTATTACTCTTACTTGTTTTATTCTGCTGTAGTGTTGGATTGAAATAACCCGCAACTATGAGGGTGGGTGTAACAACCCTGCTTTTCGAGATTAGCCATAAATATTAAATAATAACAATAGTTATAAATTAATATTATAAATTAAAATAAAATTGGAGAAATTAAATAATTTATTTAGAATAAACAATGAATTTTGAAAATAAAATAAGAAAATAAAGTTTTACACTTTAGTTTATTTGTTTGGGTTAACAATAAATGGAAAATAGGTTATATTTAGACAAAATGCAATAATCTTATTCATTATTGCCAATTACTTTTTTTAATAATTTTCAAGGGAAGTATTTGATTTTTAAAGGTTGTATATAATAAATGAAAAGGTGAAATTTTGTTTAAAAATATGTTTTGGATATAAAAATGGCGGAAGTTATGGTTTATTGCATTTAATTATGTAAGAAAATAATTTTTATGTAATTTTTGAAGTTAAAAAGAACTTTTAAGTATTAATTGTATAATTTGGGCATTTCATTAAAATAAAGTTTTAATTAATAAAAATAAATTCTTAGAGTTAAATAATCTTTGATTTTGATATGAAATAAATTTTTGGTACATAATGTGTGATTTTGTAAAGTGAAAGCATTGTATGTATATAGAGCTCTTGTTAAATTATTGGTTATATCAATATTTAGTAGAAATTAGGATAAGGAATGAAATAATAAGTGATAACTAGTGTTTTAATTTGAATGTAGTTAATAATATCTATTAACTTAGTGGTTAATTAGGAATAGAGGATAAACTAATTGGAAGAAAAAAATGATCTAATCATTTTATTAGACTAAGTAAAGAGGTGAAATGGAGTTTTAATTCTTTGTATTAAAACTTGTGTTTGGGCTTAATAACATTTAGCCCATTTGTGAAAATAAAGGAGAATTCTTATCTCCTTTTTATTAAAGAATGAATGGTACGTTCATTTTAACTGGGGGGAAAGAAAAAACTAGGTTTTTGAAAACTAAGAAACTCATAAACCTAGCTCCTTGGAAAATCAATTGAAATCGAGAAAAAAATCAAGGAGATAAAAGAAGATATGGGTATGTCTCCAAATCCTCTTTTCTATCCAAATCTAGAATTTAATTTCAATTTTATTTGATTTCTAATTTTTGGAATTTTTGGATGAGAGGGCTTTTGGGTGATTCTTGTGGCATATATAGCATAGGAGTTGTAGAAGAAGAGGAGTGCTCATATGTTGATCTAGGCATTGCATCTTTGTCAAATTGGAGTAAAAGGTGAGTTAATCACTCACATTACTACCTTTAATCTATGATAATAATTTTTTGTTCATATTTCAATTGAATTGGATGGTTTGTTGATTGAATTGCTTTCAAATTGGTCGTGAATTGGTTGCTTGAATTTGCATGATAGGTTGGTTGTAGTTTGCTGAAAATTATTTGTAAAAACATTGCACTAAAGTAGTTTATTAAGAGTAACTTGGGTTTGAAGAAGATGTAACCTTTCAAATTTGACGATTCTTGATGTTCTGGAAAGCATAGATTGTCTATTATAATTTTTATGTTTTGGGTTTTATTAAATTCTGAAGTTTACATGGTAAAAAGTTCATTTTATTGTCACCGTATCGAAACTAAAATGAAAGCCGTAGTGAACTTCATATTTTGAATTTTTTTGCTCATAGCCTTTTCAATTCTTATCGACATTCGATAATTTTTGATGTTCTGGAAACTTGTAATATCCTCTATAACTTTCTTTTTTTATGCTTTCTAAATTTTTTTGTTGATTAGGGGTGAACTTGCTAAACAAGTCGCTGGCCTTTGTTTTTCCTATGTATCCACTTCCTAGCATGAGTTCAACTTTGAAACATTGCAGTTTCTTCGTCTCTTATCGAAACTCAGCGATTCTTTGCATTTTAAAGTACAAATGTTGAACTTTATTTCTATAAATTTTCAGGTCATTCCGACCATGTTAACTTGTATATATCTGCTGTTGAACTTGCACCGACAGCTCGTTTTTATCGGAATTTTATAAGTTCAAACATTTTAATTTTTTCTGTATTTCTTGATGATTCTTTATGCATTTCATACACAGGTTTTATAAATGAGTTTTGAAGCTTTTTTTTCAAGTAAATTGGTTTTTAGAATAATTATTATATATTATTTTCGAGTATAAAAATTTAGTATCTTTTTAATAAGATAGACTGCAAAAGCGGTTTATAAAGTGATTTTAAATTGTTTTAAAAGCTCTTTTTCTCCAACTTATAATTTCTATACAAAATACATATTTTTGCGCTGTCTAGTGTATGAGAAGGAGAGTTAAACAATTGGGTAAAACGCATAGTATGGGATACATGCGTTTGTCTTTTCGGTTAATTCCTAACTTGTCTGTTTGATCGTTTTGGCCTACGGGTCTGGTTTACTGATGAGATGAGGTGAACCTTTTACTGCTTTGAGTATGAAATTTGCTAGCGGTTAGTAAACCGTTTAGTGCGAACGGGTGGTATGGGACACACATTAACACTTTTTGGGTTCCATTCCGAGAGTTTGTGACACATATTGTCGGTTAGTGGTGTCCAGTACTGGGCCTCCGGACCTTCGCCAGTATGGTTTGTTGCCTTCGGGTTTGTGCCTTCGGGTTTGTTGCCTTTGGGTTTCTGACTTCGGGTTTGTTGCCTTTGGGTTTTGTCCCTTCGGATATCGATTTTGGAGTTGGTACTTCTTCGCCGCTCGAGAGATACTTGGGTTTGTCGCCTTCGTGGTTGTGGATCCTTGTTTATACAGTACTGAGCACGTGCATCCTTTGTTTCTTTGATATTTATATTTCCCTAGAGTATCACCTTTTGGGGATGGCTTTTGAACCACACAACATATAGGGATTACCTTATGGAAACTTGTGTTACCTTTATTGGTTGTTATTGTTTACCTTTTTGGCTTGATTTGGGATATTCAAATCCTTTGTTTATTTGAGTTGCCGATGATATGAGGCTTGTTATGATTCATCTTTTGTTAGATGATCGAGTTATCTCTTTTAGAGATATTTGTGGTACTTTATGACCTTGCATGATCATTATCATTTAGCTTATCTAACTGATTTGTTCGGCTAGACTAACCTGTGTATTTTATACTCGGGTCAGACCAAGGTGTTTTAGGTTAGGTACATTTGGACTTAGCCTATTCTGTTTCCGCATGGACTATTCTGCTAGCTCCTTTTGTTATAGCTTTTTGTGTAGTCCTTTTTGGTTGTAACTCTAATATGTATATTCTTTTGAACCGCCTGTATATTGTGATTTCTACACCACTTGACACGTATCATTTTGTATACTCCCTGATGTATCTGTATATGAGTATATGTATGTAATGATCTACTGTTCTGTGATGTGTTTTACATTTGAGTTGTTATATTTAATTCTGTTAGATCTTATAGCCATTATATTTTTGTATTAAATATTTATTGGATATGTCTATCCACCTGAAAAAGTAAAAATATATGCTACATTTATCGACATATTGAGTAGATAGTTTAGACTAGGCTATAGATGGTCGCTCCTATCCAGCTCTATTCTCCATATTAGCCGATGGTATTACCCTGTAATACTCTTTGCTAATGTGGGTCTTGGAGTGGGGCGTCACAGGTTGGTATCAGAGCCGAGCTCAGAACAAAATATGATAAACAAATAACATAAACACATATTACAGTACATCCAAGTATAATAAAAGTGATAACATAGTTTCCCACTATCGTATTCCTCAATTGTGCCTTTAGTCTTTTCATTTCCATAGAACGGATAATAAGTTTGAAAACATTACAACGGTTTTAAATATCACTATTTTTTAAATTAGTAGAAATTAGACCTCAGATGGCTTAGATTTAAATTATGTGTTTTGATCCCTAGTGATTAGAGTTGCGCAGCGGAAATAGTGTGACCGTTTTCGCTGGGCACGTTTAATGCTTTGTTTTTAGAAAATGCTTGTTTGGTTGATAATTGCATGAATGTGTGTTAGCATAGTGATTGCTGAAATAATATCGAGTAGGTGATATAATTGAGAGTTGGAAACCTACTCAATGCAAATGATAAGAACTTGAGGTATCTTTAAGTTGTAGCTACCGCAAGAATTATAAGAAAGATTAAATTTTGAAAATGAAATTTAATTCATAAGTGGTATTTAACCAAAGGTTAAAATGAAATAAAAATTTAATGTTTAAGAATTTCATGGATGTATTTTAAAGATGTTAAATTACTAAAAGAAATTTTGGGAAAGAAAGCGTCCATGTGAATGGAAAATCTTCTTAACAAGAGATATACTTATGTATATAACTTGATTGTTTTATGAATTGATTATATTGTTTTATAATTAGAAAATGTTTTATGTTTTGAAAATAAACATTGTTACAACAAAGATTGAGATTCCTTAAGAAATCAAAACAGATTTTATAATTTCTTATATCAGTTGGCTAATAAGTTTTTAAGAAATCTAGCAGATGCATCTGATCAGCGTTATCGATAGAGATTCCTAAATGCTCACGGGGCGATGTGATACATGCATTTGAAATGGCAATAAATAATATTTACTTGTATGGATGTTGAATGCAAAAATATATAGATATTGCAAAGATTTTGAAAATTTTAAATTGCCATTTGAGATAAATATTTTATATATACTTAAGGACTTATGAAAATAGTGTGACACAGAGGGCAATGGAGAGGCAATGTTGATCTTGGTCAACTTTACAATCCTTGATAATATCATTCACTATAAATTTATTAGTTAGATGTTATCATTTTATAAACTGATAATTGGAAAATTTGAATATGGTTTCATTTAAATAAATTGTATTCGTTATTGGTTATATTACATGTTTGTGAAACTTTACATACATCAAAAATTTAAAATGCTTAAGTAAGCATTTGGGTAAAGTATTTTTGGAAAATATTACATTATGGTAATTTATTTATATGGCAAATAATTTTAATTAAGGAAATATCTTAATTGGATGAAACTATCATGTGATAGTGCTTGATAAAACAAAGCACTCAAATTATGAGAATGAATTGTTTAGGAAAGTAAACTATGGATTAGGATGAGGTTTAGTAAAAAGTAAAAGGACAGTTATGAAGATTGGTTTAAACATTTAATCATTTGATTAATAACATGTGAAAAAATGTTTGCCTTTGGGATAATTTAAGAAAATGCTAATTTGGTGCTTTTGAATTAACATGAAACTTAATAAGGAGCCAAATCATTTTGAAAGTTTTTTGTATGTATTATTGTGTAATTCTAGATGTCTTGGCTTTCCAGAGAAAAGGATCATGTAATAAATGTTTTCGATAAAATATTTTTGATCTAAAATTATGTAGTTTGGATTTGACAACGGTTTGAAAATTTTGACAGTAAAAGCTCTTGTGTCAGAAAATTTTGATTGAAAATTGCTGTTTTAAAATAGCGATAACTTGTAATTTACAAATCTAATCGAGCCCATTCTTTTTGCAAAAGAGAATGCTTTCAATAGGCTAGAAATCGTCTTGGTATCATTTTCGAAAATTTTACAGTTTGGTTATTCAAAAATGGGTTTAAAAACTGATGGACATCTCTGTCCTCCTTTATAATTTCTGAGTTTAAAGATAAAAGTAAATTGGACATAACTTTAAAAAATTAAATTCGATTTTGATGATCTTTATATCGCTAGAAAGCTTAGACAGATTAGAATAACTTTTATTTTATGAGTATTTTCATATTATGAGTTTTACTATGTAAAAAGCCCGAGTCTTTGTACCACGCCTGAATTTGAAAATTTTGAAGTTTTGAGTTGTTGTCTTATTTAAACTATGATTTTAATGCCTCGTATGTTTATAAGTGCTTGCTATTATGTTTCAATATGTTAAGTGTAGATGCAAGAAGATATTTGAAATATTGATTAGCAAAACAGTAAGTATTAAAGTAAGTGTGCTCGCATTTTAAACGCTAAAAATGAAAGGAACGAATTGCTAAGTGTTTGTGTTAAGAACTATACATACATACATACATACATACATACATACATATATATATATATATATATATATATATATATATATATATATTCTGTTCAGACCTTTTGGTCGAGGTATATCTATTATTCATATTTATGAAAATGTAAAGGGCTCTCCATGCAAAGGAGACTCTGTCAAATTTTTTGGAAAATTAAACACTTACAAAAATTTTAAGAAATTTAATTTGAGAATATTTAGAGCCATCGATGAAGGTTCTAATAAGTGTGCTTTTTAAATCATAAAGTAAAATGGTTTAAAATTTGATAAATTTAGTGGAAAAAAAATATTACTTATTTAGTATATTTATTTTTGGAATTAGAGTATGGAACTCTTATAACAAATTTTCGAGAAAATTTCTTGTAATCCATTCTTGTATGTCTTGCCTTAGTGTGATTCTTGTTATAACTTGCATTCATGCAGTCATGTGTTATGGTGCTAGCTTGAAATACCATTTATCTTTTGCTGAATCCTCCTTTGATGATTGTGCATATTTGTGTTACTCCTTTAAAGGAGTTAAGTGTGTTTCAGTATATTCGAAAAGTTGGCTCCTAGATATATAGGATCATCTACTATCACTGAACGCCTTGGTTCGATTGCTTTCATGCATCATTTTCTGTTCAGTTTTGGGTATTCATGATATGTTCTAGGTTACCCAATTTCGTTGAATCTTCGAGAATTAATCTCGATTGTTAATTCTCTTATGTTGCATGATCACGAGTCTCACCGACTTGTGTATTGTGCCGAATTCTATTCGTGTAGTTGTTTCGAAGATTAAACACCTTTGAAATAAGAATATTCCACTTATGAAATTCTATGGTCTTCTAACCCTAAGTATTGTACTTGGGAAACCATAGGATTTGTAGAGCAAACTTGTCCTGATCCTTTCATCCTCTGTTGATGATGAATATCTATGATCCTATCTTTTGATTTGAATCTTTTTGTGATGAAATAGTTGTTATAGATAACTTTCATTATAGAAATTGAGTTGATGCAATTTTGTTAAAGGGGGAGTCTGTAACAACCATGCTTTTGGAGATTAACTATAAATATTAAATTATAACGGAAGTTATAATTTAATATTGTGAATTAAAATAAAATTGGAGAAATTAAATTGCTTATTTAGAATAAACAATGATTTTTGAAAATAAAATAAGAAAATAAAGTTTGAAACTTTATTTTATTTGTTTGGGTTAAAAATAAATGTAAAATAGGTTTTATTTAGAGAAAATGCAATAATTTTATTCATTATTGCCAATTACTTCTTTTAATAATTTTTAAAGGAAGTATTTGATTTTTAAAGGTTGTATATAATAAATGAAAAGGTGAAATTCTGTTTAAAAATATGTTTTGGACATAAAAATGGTGGAAGTATGGTTTATTGCATTTAATTATGTAAGAAAATAAATTTTATGTAATTTTTGAAGTTAAAAATGAAGTTTTAAGTAATAATTGTGTAATTTGTGCATTTAATTAAAATAAGAGTTTTAATTAATAAAAATAAATTTTATAGTTAAATAATCTTTTATTTTGATATATAAAATAAATTTTTGGTACATAATGTATGATTTTGTAAAGTGAAAGCATTGTATGTATATAGAGCTCTTGTTAAGTTATTGGTTATATCAATATTTAGTAGAAATTAGAACAAGAAATGAAATAATAAGTGATAATTAGTGTTTAAATTTGAATGTAGTTAATTATATCTATTAATTTTGTGGTTAATTAGGAAAAGAAGATAAACTAATTGGAAAAAAATGATCTAATCATTTTATTAGACTAAGTAAAGAGGTGACATGGAGTTTTAATTATGTGTATTAAAACTTGAGTTTGGGCTTGATAACATTTAGCCCATTTGTGAAAATAAAGGAGAATTCTTATCTCCTTTGTATTGAAGAATGAATGATACATTCATATTAACAAAGTAGAAAGTAAAAACTAGGTTTTTCAAAATTAAGAAACTCATAAACCTAGCTCCTTGGAAAATCAATAGAAATCAAGAAAAATATCTAGAAAATAAAAGAAGACATGGGTAAGTCTCTGTAACGACCCGAAAATTTCGTTAACTAAATTTTTCATATTTTCCATAATTTTTAATAAAATGAATGTTAGGAATTTGGTGTTGCCATTTGTTCTTATTAAAAGTTAACAATTTAAAATGAGATTTCCAATTCAATAAAATAATGTAAATATTGTGGTTTGATTTTTGAATGGAATATGTGAAAAACAGGAGTAATTATGGAATAATATGTTATTTATTTAGACTATTGAAAAAAAATTTGTAAGCCAATTTTAATTAATGGTAATAATGCGATATAAGCTAATAAATTTGATTTCAATGCGATAACCATTTAATGAAGGTAATGAAACAGGATTTAGGAAAATTTATACTAGGTTATAAATAAAATAGAAGGAAACAAACGTATATATCGAATTGATTTATGAATAAATACTTTGGATAGTAATTGAATGTACAGTAATGGTAATTTAAAACTTATTTATAGTAAGACTGCATAAGATTCAGTAAATTTAAGTGGTGGAAAGATTTTTCCTAGATATACTTTGAAGATGTGAAATTAAAGGTAAATATTAAAATTGGTTAATGTAAAATAACATTGATTAACCGTAAATGGGGATAAATTTGAAAATAAAAATTTATGTTAATACAAGTGGATCATTTATAAACTTAAATGAAACATTCCAATTTAATAAGAGGTATTCGAATGTTATGTTTTATTTAAAGGTAATAATTGGATTTAATTGGAATTTGTGTATATTGGATTATATAGGAAAGGAGTATACAAAAGAAACTGTGAATAGTAGAGTAGCAACTGAAAAAGGAAGAAATTGAAATAAGGGCAATAAACATTGTATAAATTAATAGTAATAAATGCCAACATAGAATTGTAATAAATATAATTAATATTACAAGTGGGTGAACGTAAAGATAAGGGTTAAGAGTTTTGGAATAGGTATATTAGAATAACTATAAAGTGTAAATGTACGTATTTATAGCAACATGAATTATTGAATGAAAATAATTGGTAAACGGGGTTTGGGCTAAGGAAATGTTATTGATTGTTTTGAAACCTTATTTATTATGGGAAATGAATTTAGCATAAGCAAAACCAATGCAAATATCTAATTTATCAGTAAAGCAATAAAAATCAATGCATTAAATTAGGTGTAACTGAATGCATGTAAATAATTTTGTAAGAATAAGTTATAAACAATTTATTTGTGCATACCCGATTTAATTGAAATAACAGAAAAGACAAGAACTTGATTTGCCTAGGTATATATATATTGATAAACTATACCTAAATAGAAAGTTTGGTAGTAAATAGGATATAAGAAGACAAAGGCAACTAGTAAATTAATAAATGAATTCATAATAATAAGTAGTAATTAATCCATATATATTTGGCATTAGTGATAATTACAAAACTTTACCCATTTATCTAATTTATTTAATTAAATCTAAATCTATGGCAACATTGTTGTAATGATGGTTGTAAGTGAATTTGGATGTAAAAGGGTAACAATTATTTAGGTTAACCATTTTGAGTATGTTAAGTTAAGAATGGCAATCGATTGAAATAAATCTAAATTAATTATTTTGTTTTGGTTAATGTGTTCTAGTTAATAAAGGGAAGTTTATAAGAAATGAAGCATGCACTAATGACATGTGTTATAATTCAAATGTTATTTATACCCATAAAATGTCTATTCACTGAATAGAAAGATTTTAAATCAATAAGCGAATTTATTTAGGTTCCAATTTATAATTTATAACGTTTAATGTAGACTCAATTACAAAATTGACTTAAATCGTGCAGTTAGAGTAGATTTGTTTTGTAATTGGAGTAGTTAATCCTATAAGATGAAGTTAATGCAAATTCTATTTATAATTGGACCATTTGTTGATATAGATTATAGAAAGCAAGATGTATAAATTTAATTAAAGTATCAACATTCAACAATTGTAATTATTGAAAATTAAAATGGAAGTTGAGGATAATAAGGTGAAACCATGAACAAATGTTAATGCATCCTTATTACTAGTAAAAGATGAGTATATAAAAGTTTGAAAATCAAAAATAGGTTTTTGAAAACTTATTTTATAATTTCTAAATATAAGAAAGTGGAGAAATTAACACTGCAATGGATAGACTTATCAGCTTTTAATTTACATCTAAATTTGTTTAGATCAATTTGGAAATTAATAAAATTGTGGGTATATTTTGAAACATAAACGAAACGTCTAGATTTACATTTGTATATACGTTAAAATAAAATGTAAATGATAAGGAATTTATTTATTTCCTAAATCCGTAACGTGTGTAATTAATATTATTTATCTTTTGGGACCACATCCGTTTGCACGTTAAAATTCGTGCACACCTATTCTTTTGCGATCTATCTATAAATATACGATCAAAAAAACCCTAGCCTCCATCTTCTTTCATTTGTCTGTACGTTCTTTCTTTAACTCCTTCTCCTCCTCAAATGGATGCAGCCTAGATCTATTTCTATACAAATTTCAAATGAAAATTCAAACATCTCAGAAAAATTCCAAAAAAAATATATGTTGAAGATTTCATCCATACGAATCTACGCGCAGTCTCTGTTTTCGAAATCGATACTCGAGTCAGCAGCAAATCACGGTCAAAATCAGGAAATTCGAAACCTAAGTCAATTTGGGCGTTTTGATTTGGAGCGACTATTTGCAAATTGGTTTCTGGGTATTGAGAGCTCGGCTAGGGAAGTCGTAATGGTGGAGGCGCGTCACCATCTGGTGGCCTGGGGCGGTCTAAAGGCACGGTCCAAGATGGGGAGGGCGTGCATTGAAATGGGTTCATTCCCTGGACGAGCATACGTGAGTTGAGAAGAAGCTTTATGACGTGGCAAGATTTAATTAGGTTGTTGTTTAATTTTGTTTTATTTAATTTTTGTTTCAACTCATTAAAATTGAACAACTTTTTCATACGTTACCCATTTCGCGCGAAATTTCTTTTTTTAGGATCGCATTTAAATTCCGGATCTGATGACGCTGGTTTGGACAGATTTGGAGACCGTTGGATTTTTGAGTTTAAATTGAATTTAAATTCGATTTAAATTCAAAAGGTGAGTGTTTTAACCCACTCACAACTTCTAAAAGTTTTTATGTTTGTTAAATTTATTTTAAATATGAGTAGAAATTTATTTATGACTGTTGGCGTGTTTTATTCAGCATATTTGTTAAATCGCATTTATTTAACTTAATTGTTAATTTAGTTTATTTATTGCATAAAATTTGACAGGTAGAATTTATTTTTGCACATAAACTGCTAGTTAACAGTCATTAATTTTATTATGGAATAGAAACTGTTAGTTAATAATCTGTTATTAATTCCTGTATAATTCATATGCTATGTATCAATGATTGTTTAAAATTGGATGATCTTTGCAATTGATGATTGATGATTGATATTTGGATGATGAATGCTATAATTATATTGTATAAACTGCAAGTCATCATGCATTTTCATTTCATTCAGGGTTGTGATTTGAAATGATGTACAACCGCAAAATTTTATTTTTAAATTGCGGATTGAAATGATAAATATCCGTATCACTTGACCATAGGATAGAAAATTTTATACAGGCACCGTGGTCTATATATAAATTATTTTAAATTGATTTCTATGGTTTGGATGGGATACGGTTTATAAAATTTTTTAATTTTGATATTTTATAAATGTTATTCTTCTATATATATACATATGAAGTTAAAAAATTTGAATTTAAGCTGTGTATAAATCTATTAAATAAAAATGGGAAAATTGAGAAATGGAATTTGATAATTCATATTATATGTTTAAGTTTGGAAAATTTTAAGGTATGATATTTATAACTGGATTTTTCCAAGATAAATTTAAAATGAATATTCTAGTATAATTTAATTGAAGAAAATATTTAATTGCTAGAAATTGGAGTTTTATTTATGGATTTTTATGTAAATATTCAAGACTAAATAATAGAACATTTAATTTGGTTGAAGGGATAAATTCCAACTTTAGTGTTGAAATATTAATACTCCAAATGGATATATATATATATATATATATATATATATAGAAATTGAAGTGGTATTTAAATTTTGGTTTAGACTTTAAATAAAGAAATATATTTCTGAAGCCATGGAAATTATTTTCTTTACAAAGTAACCTTAAAGATAAACCATTTATTTCGTATACCGTTGAATATCCAAACCATTCAAGTGTTAGAAGTTATGGTTTTAAAATATATGAATTTCGAAATATTATGCTTTGAAAGTATAAGTCAAATATTTGGTTTCCAGATATTTTAAATTTTAAAGCAGTATGATTTTGGAAAAGAAATATATTTGGATAAAATGATATCATATTGTTTTTGGGTTTTAAGATGATATCGTATTCATAGTTTTGAAATGGAATTTTTATTCTGGTTTTAAAGTATAAACTATTTCAAATGACCGCGGTGTTATAATAACGATTGGTTGGCAAAGAGACCGGGATCGGATATGGACATACTGTCTGTCGATACCGAAAACCACTTTGACTAACCGTGTACGCGGTGGAGATTCCAGAATGAAGTCGGTGGTGGCGACGTTTCCTGTAAGGTAAATACGTGGACCCGACTCCCGTGAGTTGGCATAAGGTGGCTAAAACAGGAGTGATTCTCGGGCCAATGAGGTCATACCTCTGATCGGACGCTCCTCTTCGATATTATACTTTGACTTTGGATTGATTCAGTGGCCACTTCTATTTTTGATTTTGGGGGAGTTTGTTCGAG
Organism: Allium cepa; assembly: GCA_030765085.1. NCBI lineage: Eukaryota > Viridiplantae > Streptophyta > Magnoliopsida > Asparagales > Amaryllidaceae > Allium > Allium cepa. The sequence continues at coordinate 598,131,310 of CM060945.1, read as the reverse complement.
GTGGGCGGTAACTACGGCTACGCGTTTCCACCAGCCCGGATAGCAATTGGTATATCTACCCTGGCATTTCCTAGTTGTGCTGTGTCACCTACCATACCGAGCCTTTACTACGAGTTTTGTTTTGTACCATACCTATGGAGTGCCCTCTGACGACGCCCAGTACGGGGGAGATTACGGTACTGTATAGACTATGGGAATATATTCTGTGTTAAGGGCTATATGGGTAACCCCTTAACGCTATTAAAAGCAAGTTTATTTTACAATTAGACACTATTATAATAGCGCAATATACTACATAGTAAATAGTTTAACGGATCCTTAGGAGATGTAAATCCCGAGCATCTCTTGAGTTGCTGCACTCAAATTTACTCCTGTTGATTTAACTCACATAAGATCTTTTAGTTCTGACTCGAGTGTTTTGTCTTTTCAATTCGCTCGGGTCAGTCCGAGCGTTTCAGGATTTGAGGATTTAGCTCTGGAGGACGAAGACGAAGATTTGTATTACTAGTATCTACTATATTATTCCACTACACCATTTAATTCCGCTGCATTGTTATTGGTATGTGTAACTCTGATATATAATATATAAATGTTTTGTAAACAGATTTATAAACTATACATTTTATTATTATATTTTATCCTTACGCTACGAGATTCTGTTTTCTTTTATTTCTTTCTCGTTTTTCTTATTTACCCCATAACAATCCGGCCTTCCATATGGTTGAACTGGCACGTGTGTCGGTTTAAATCGTGCGAAAAGGCGGGATGTTGCAGTTGGTATCAGAGCTTAGGTTTGGCGATAAACCTTAGCTTTGTGAGGTTTGACTGTTTACTAATAGGGTAGTAATACCCTATGGGGGTTGTTGAGTGTATATATGAGAGAGCGTATTTGTTAGTGTTATAAAAAGGTTTTGATATTGTGTTAATCTGTTCCGTTTTGTATTTATAAATTCTGGTTGATGCATGGGAAGCTGTGTCATCAATAGGGATTTCTAAATACTTAATAGGACAGACCGACATAATATCTGTTTTAATATAGGTGAATGAAATAATTTTGCCTATTATATTTTCTATATATAAAATAAATTTTTAAATGTTATTATATATATATATATTTTGTTGCAACAGATTGGGTGTTAGGAATAAAATTTATATATAATAGGTAAATAAGATTGAATTTAAAATCAATGAAATTTGGAAATTTTAGAACTTAAGTCCAGGATTTTGAAATTTTCTTTCAAAAGGATTTTGAAGTATAATAATATTGTTACAAAAATTTTCCGATATAAATATTTCAGTATAATCCGGAAGAATTGTTTTAAAGAAGATTTTGGAGAAAATAAGTTTTGTACTTTCCTCTCTGTCGCTGGAAAATAATTTCGGTGATGGCGGCCGCATCATCGACTTTCATTTTCGAGTTTCGAAGGGGAAAGGCCACTGTGGTAAATTCTACTGTAGATTTATTTTGAAATTATTTAAAATAATTTGAAATTTGACCCGGTATTTAATTCTTAAATTTCCATTAATTAATAGTTTAAATTATTTTAGTGAAATAAAAAGTAATCAATGAATTTAAACCTCTAATTTAGGTAAGAAAATTTATGCAAAGTTATAAAGGGAAATTTGAAATTTTTAACATATGAGACAAAAAGTAATATTGTTGAACATTAAATTTAATTAAAAGAAGAGATAAAACTTGTATAAGTTCTTTTGCATTTTCTTTAACATATATAACTTACCAAATATGAAAAGTTGAAATGTTAAATAAGTGATCGGAATAGAATATTATACAAGTAGAAATTTTGGAAATAATGAAGTATTCAACGAATTGCTGTTAAATGAGAATTTAATGTTATAAACTTAAGTTATAATTGAAATTTTACTGTAATTAAAGGTAAGTATTATAAATAGGTGATTTTAAACTTAAGTAAATAAAACGAAACTCTTTAATAATTAAGGATTGATGTGTATGGTTATAAAATTTAGTATGATTTGAATGCTACTAGTTGAATAAAATGGAAAGTAGGTAATATAAATAAATGACTGTAAACCTTAGGTAATAAATTAATAAAATCCTTTATTTATAAGAATGGAGGTTATAAGGTTAAGAATTTAAGTGTAATTAAAAAAAGGGCTACTGTAATATAATATAATAGCATGCAAGCATTTAATAAATGATTGAATTTGAGAAGTGCATTAAATGTAATACAAATAAAAGAGACTTACATAACCTAAAAAAAAAAAAATGGTAAGTAATAAGTAGAAATAAGGAAACAACCATTGAATGAGAAATAAAATTTGAAGCTTGTTAGAAATAAATGTAAATTATAAAAAGGAAAATTTATGTGGGTTGAATAAAAGAAAGGAAATCAAACAATTAAAGTATGTAATGAATTTATATAAGTTGAATTAATTTGTTGGTTTAAATCGATATTGTTTACTTTATAGTTGGCTGGGTAAGGAAATTTGAAGTTGTTGGATGAATAAATAATCTATTTTTGTCCCATCTAAGACTGTTGAGTAAATGATGCACTGGATAGTTATTTTTCATTCCGTACCATTTCAAGTTTTGAACCCGAACAACTATTTGCTTGTTTGATTGAATGGTTGTTTTGTTTTGTTGTATATACTGTTTGTCGAAATTGATTGTTGTTAGTAGTTGAAACCATGAAAATATTTCACTTTATATAAATAGTTATCCTTTTTAGATTATATAAGTGAAATGCAGGTATGGAAGCAATTGTTATTGCTTTTGTTTCCATAAATTAAGCGTAATTTGCCCAACAAATAGGTATGTGCCCGGTTTACGTTTTGTAGCGCTATTTTTATATATTTTCCCGTGTTGGGATATACTATTCTATATGACACCTTGTTATATTTTGGTATTATATTTTCCCGAGCCTCTCCGTACAATGGAGACTCTACCAAAATTTTCCGTAAATTTTGGACTTAGAATTATGTTGAAAATGTTTTCCAAACTTTAATTATTTAAGTATAAAAGGATATAATGATTATAAAACGGGTATATTTTATTTAAGGTAATAAATTTAGTAAATTACTGTTTATAATTAAATATTTTGAATAAGATGTATTGTTATTTAATTCTTTCTTCTCCCTTCTTTTCCTTTTCGGGGACGAAAAGTTTTGAGTGGGAGAGAGTGTAATGACCCGAAAATTTCGTTAACTAAATTTGTCATATTTTCCATAATTTTTAATAAAATGAATGTTAGGAATTTGGTGTTGCCATTTGTTCTTATTAAAAGTTAACAATTTAAAATGAGATTTCCAATTCAATAAAATAATGTAAATATTATGGTTTGATTTTTGAATGGAATATGTGAAAAACAGGAGTAATTACGGAATAATATGTTATTTATTTAGAGTATTGAAAAAAAATTTGTAAGCCAATTTTAATTAATGGTAATAATGCGATATAAGCTAATAAATTTGATTTCAATGCGATAACCATTTAATGATGGTAATGAAACAGGATTTAGGAAAATGTATACTAGGTTATAAATCAAATAGAAGGAAACAAACGTATATATCGAATTGATTTATGAATAAATACTTTGGATAGTAATTGAATGTACAGTAATGGTAATTTAAAACTTATTTATAGTAAGACAGCATAAGATTCAGTAAATTTAAGTGGTGGAAAGATTTTTCCTAGATGTACTTTGAAGATGTGAAATTAAAGGTAAATATTAAAATTGGTTAATGTAAAATAACATTGATTAACCGTAAATGGGGATAAATTTGAAAATAAAAATTTATGTTAATACAAGTGGATCATTTATAAACTTAAATGAAACATTCCAATTTAATAAGAGGTATTCGAATGTTATGTTTTATTTAAAGGTAATAATTGGATTTAATTGGAATTTGTGTATATTGGATTATATAGGAAAGGAGTATACAAAAGAAATTGTGAATAGCAGAGTAGCAACTGAAAAAGGAAGAAATTGAAATAAGGGCAATAAACATTGTATAAATTAATAGTAATAAATGCCAACATTGAATTGTAATAAATATAATTAATATTACAAGTGGCTGAACGTAAAGATAAGGGTTAAGAGTGTTGGAATAGGTATATTAGAATAACTATGAAGTGTAAATGTACGTATTTATAGCAACATGAAATATTGAAGGAAAATAATTGGTAAACGGGGTTTGGGCCAAGGAAATGTTATTGATTGTTTTAAAACCTTATTTATTATGGGAAATGAATTTAGCATAAGCAAAACCAATGCAAATATCTAATTTATCAGTAAAGCAATAAAAATCAATGCATTAAATTAGGTGTAACTGAATGCATGTAAATAATTTTGTAAGAATAAGTTATAAACAATTTATTTGTGCATACCTGATTTAATTGAAATAACAGAAAAGACAAGAACTTGATTTGCCTAGGTATATATATATATATATATATTGATAAACTATACCAAAATAGAAAGATTGGTAGTAAATAGGATATAAGAAGACAAAGGCAACTAGTAAATTAATAAATGAATTCATAATAATAAGTAGTAATTAATGCATATATATTTGGCATTAGTGATAATTACAAAACTTTACCCATTTATCTAATTTATTTAGTTAAATCTAAATCTATGACAACATTGTTGTAATGATGGTTGTAAGTGAATTTGAATGTAAAAGGGTAACAATTATTTAGGTTAACCATTTTGAGTATGTTAAGTTAAGAATGGCAATCGACTGAAATAAATCTAAATTAATTATTTTGTTTTGGTTAATGTGTTCTAGTTAATAAAGGGGAGTTTATAAGAAATGAAGCATGCACTAATGACATGTGTTATAATTCAAATGTTACTTATACCCATAAAATGTCTACTCACCGAATAGAAAGATTTTAAATCAATAAGCGAATTTATTTAGGTTCCAATTTATAATTTATAATGTTTAATGTAGACTCAATTACAAAATTGACTTAAATCGTGTAGTTAGAGTAGATTTGTTTTGTAATTGGAGTAGTTAATCCTATAAGATGAAGTTAATGCTAATTCTATTTATAATTGGACCATTTGTTGATATAGATTATAGAAAGCAAGATGTATAAATTTAATTAAAGTATCAACATTCAACAATTGTAATTATTGAAAATTAAAATGGAAGTTGAGGATAATAAGGTGAAACCATGAACAAATGTTAATGCATCCTTATTACTGGTAAAAGATGAGTATATAAAAGTTTGAAAATCAAAAATAGGTTTTTTGAAAACTTAATTTATAATTTCTAAATATAAGGAAGTAGAGAAATTAACACTGCAATGGATAGACTTATCAGCTTTTAATTTACATCTAAATTTGTTTAGATCAATTTGGAAATTAATAAAATTGTGGATATATTTTGAAACGTAAACGAAACGTCTAGATTTACATTTGTATATACGTTAAAATAAAATGTAAATGATAAGGAATTTATTTATTTCCTAAATCCGTAACGTGTGTAATTAATAATATTTATCTTTTGGGACCACTTCCGTTTGCATGTTAGAATTCGTGCACACCTATTCTTTTGCGATCTATCTATAAATAGACGATCAAAAAAACCCTAGCCTCCATCTTCTATCATTTGTCTGTACGTTCTTTTCTTCAACTCCTTCTCCTCCTCAAATGGATGCAAGCCTAGATCTATTTCTATTCAAATTTCAAATGAAAATTCAAACATCTCAGAAAAATTCCAAAAAATATATATGTTGTAGATTTCATCCATACGAATCTACGCGCAGTCTCTGTTTTCGAAATCGATACTCGAGTCAGCGGCAAATCGCGGTCAAAATCAGGAAATTCGAAACCTAAGTCAATTTGGGCGTTTTGATTTGGAGCGACTATTTGCAAATTGGTTTTTGGGTATTGGAGAGCTCGGCTAGGGAAGTCGTAATGGTGGAGGCGCGTCACCATCTGGTGGCCTGGGGCGGTCTAAAGGCACGGTCAAAGATGGGGAGGGCGTACGTTGAAATGGGTTCATTCCCTGGATGAGCATACGTGAGTTGAGAAGAAGCTTTATGACGTGGCAAGCTTTAATTAGGTTGTTGTTTAATTTTGTTTTATTTAATTTTTGTTTCAACTCATTAAAATTGAACAACTTTTTCATACGTTACCCATTTCGCGCGAAATTTCTTTTGTTAGGATCGTAATTAAATTCCGGATCTGATGACGCTGGTTTGGACAGATTTGGAGACCGTTGGATTTTTGAGTTTAAATTGAATTTAAATTCGATTTAAATTCAAAATGTGAGTGTTTTAACCCACTCACAACTTCTAAAAGTTTTTACGTTTGTTAAATTTATTTTAAATATGAGTAGAAATTTATTTATGACTGTTGGCGTGTTTTATTCAGCATATCTGTTAAATCGCATTTATTTAACTTAACTGTTAATTTAGTTTATTTATTGCATAAAATTTGACAGGTAGAATTTATTTTTGCACATAAACTGCTAGTTAACAGTCATTAAATTTATTATGGAATAGAAACTGTTAGTTAATAATCTGTTATTAATTCCTGTATAATTCATATGCTATGTATCAATGATTGTTTAAAATTGGATGATGTTTGCAATTGATGATTGATGATTGATGATTGATATTTGGATGATGAATGCTATAATTATATTGTATAAACTGCTAGTCATCATGCATTTTCATTTCATTCGAGGTTGTGGTTTGAAATGATATACAACCGCAAAATTTTATTTTTAAATTGCGGATTGAAATGATAAATATCTGTATCACTTGACCATAGGATAGAAAATTTTATACAGGCACCGTGGTCTATATATAAATTATTTTAAAGTGATTTCTATGGTTTGGATGGGATACGGTTTATAAAAAAATTTAATTTTGATATTTTATAAATGTTATTCTTCTATATATATATACATACGAAGTCAAAAATTTTGAATTCAAGCTGTGTATAAATCTATTAAATAAAAATAGGAAAATTGAGAAATGGAATTTGACAATTCATATTATATGTTTAAGTTTGGAAAATTTTAAGGTATGATATTTATAACTGGATTTTTCCAAGATAAATTTAAAATGAATATTCTAGTATAATTTAATTGAAGAAAATATTTAATTGCTAGAAATTGGAGTTTTATTTATGGATTTTTATGTAAATATTCAAGACTAAATAATAGAACATTTAATTTGGTTGAAGGAATAAATTCCAACTTTAGTTTTGAAATATTAATATATATATATATATATATATATATATATATATATATATATGGAAATTGAAGTGGTTTTGGAACTTGAAAGTGGTATTTAAATTTTGGTTTAGACTTTAAATAAAGAAATATATTTGTAAAGCCATGGAAATTATTTTCTTTACAAACTAACCTTAAAGATAAACCATTTATTTCGTATACCGTTGAATATCCAAACCATTCAAGTGTTAGAAGTTATGGTTTTAAAATATATGAATTTCGAAATATTATGCTTTGAAAGTATAAGTCAAATATTTGGTTTCCAGATATTTTAAATTTTAAAGCAGTATGATTTTGGAAAAGAAATATATTTGGATAAAATGATATCATATTGTTTTTGGGTTTTAAGATGATATCGTATTCATAGTTTCGAAATGGAATTTTTATTCTGGTTTTAAAGTATAAACTATTTCAAATGACCGCGGTGTTATAATAACGATTGGTTGGCAAAGAGACCGGGATCGGATATGGACATACTCTCTGTCGATACCGAAAACTACCTTGACTAACCATGTACGCGGTGGAGATTCCAGAATGAAGTAGGTGGTGGCGACGTTTCCTGTAAGGTAAATACGTGGACCCGACTCCCGTGAGTTGGCATAAGGTGGCTAAAAAAGGAGTGATTCTCGGGCCAATGAGGTCATACCTCTGATCGGACGCTCCTCTTCGATATTATACTTTGACTTTGGATTGATTCAGTGGCCACTTCTATTTTTGATTTTGGGGGAGTTTGTTCGAGGTGGGCGGTAACTGTGGCTACGCGTTTCCACCAGCCCGGATAGCAATTGGTATATCTACATTGGCATTGCCTAGTTGTGCCGTGTCACCTACCATACCGAGCCTTTACTACGAGTTTTGTTTTGTACCATACCTATGGAGTGCCCTCTGACGACGCCCAGTACGGGGGAGATTACGGTACTGTATAGACTATGGGAATATATTCTGTGTTAAGGGCTATATGGGTAACCCCTTAACGCTATTAAAAAGTAAGTTTACTTTACAATTAGACACTATTATAATAGCGCAATATACTACATAGTAAATAGTTTAACGGATCCTTAGGAGATGTAAATCCCGAGCATCTCTTGAGTTACTGCACTCATATTTACTCCTGTTCATTTAACTCACATAAGATCTTTTTGTTCTGACTCGAGTGTTTTGTATTTTCAATTCGCTCGGGCCAGTCCGAGCGTTTCAGGATTTGAGGATTTAGCTCTGGAGGACGAAGACGAAGATATGTATTACTAGTATCTACTATATTATTCCACTACACCATTTAATTCCGCTGCATTGTTATTGGTATGTGTAACTCTGATATATAATATATAAATGTTTTTTAAACAGATTTATAAACTATACATTTTATTATTATATTTTATCCTTACGCTGCGAGATTCTGTTTTCTTTTATTTCTTTCTCGTTTTTCTTATTTACCCCATAACAATCCGCCCTTCCGTATGGTTGAACTGGCACGTGTGTCGGTTTAAATCGTGCGAAAAGGCGGGATGTTACAGTCTCCAAATCCTCTTCTCTATCAAAATTTAGCATTTAATTTCAATTTTGTTTGATTTCTAACTTCTGAAATTTTGGATGAGAGGGCTTTTGGGTGATTCTTGTGGCATGTATAGCATAGGAGTTGTAGAAGAAGAGGAGTGCTCATATATTGATCTAGGCATTGCATCTTTGTCAAAGTGGAGTTAAAGGCGAGTTAATCACTCATTACTACCTTTAATCTTTGATACTATTTTTTAGTTGATATTTGAATTGAATTGGATGCTTTTTCGATTTAATTGCTTTCAAATTGGTTGTCAATTGGTTGCTTGAATTTGATTGATTGGTTGGTTGTAGTTTGCTGAAAATTATTTGTAAAAATATTGCTGCAGTAAAACAGCATTATCTTAGTGCAATTTATCCAAATTAGCACAATATTTTTGAATTTGATAGAACTTTCTATGAACTACAAGTTGTCTTTTAATCACTTTAAGAAATTCTATGGTTTAGAGGGTCGAAATTAAGGTTTGAAACTGACGTACATAGCTTTGCTCTGTGCAATATTTTTGTTGAAACCTGATATTAAAATCACCATAACTTTTGAACGTTAGATCAAAATTGGGTATGGTTTTTTTCAGTTGGAAGATATTTTTACAAGGAACAAGTTTTACGTTCATTAATTTTTGTAATTTGACCTCTTATTAAGAGTAACTTTGGTTTGAAGAAGATGTAACCTTTCTGTCCTGTGTTTTAATCTTAGCTTTGAAACATAGAAATTATTTTAGGCATCTCTTTCTCGTTTCTTTTCGGATTTTGATGATTTTTAATATTCTGGAAAACCATTTGTTTTACTAAGGCGTTTAATTAGATTTCTCGTATGAGTGAATGAAGTGACAAATCACAAAAACGATTGTAGGAACAATAAATCATAAAAATTCACATTCGAAGACGTGAATAAAATCCAAAGAATTCGATTCCAAATTCATCAAAGTGGAAATAGCCTAGCAACTAAACACGACGCGACCTAGTGATCGAGCAACCTAAGTTATAGCGGAATAAGTGCAGGCCGAGTGACTTAAGGAAGTGGTACGGCCTAACTGCCGAGCGACCTAGGTCGGTAGCGGCATAAAACAGGCGAGCGACCTAACAGGGTACGACCCAAAGTATGGAGCGACCTAACAAAGGGGCAAGCGGCGTAGTGCAGGCCGAAAACGACCTAAGTTAGAGAATAGGCCGTGCGACCTAGTGAAGCGGCCTAAGCAATGCCGAGCGATCTAACATGGCCAAGGCTAACGACCTAAGGTACATACGACCTAAGGAGGTAACGACATACGAGTAGCATGCGGCCTAAGGAGTGCGACCTAAGAACATGGTGCGACCCAGTGGTTGCGAGCTAACACGGAGCGACCTTGTTGCAGAAAGTCCGAGCGACTTAGTGGTTGCAACGACCTAGCCGAGCAAGCGCGACTTAATGGTCCGAGCGACCTAACGACCTAATGAATAAACAAGGCCGTACGACATAGGGGAAGAGCGACCTAAGCAATACAAGGCCGAGCAACGACCTAGCACGGCGCGACCTATAGGTGAGCGACCTAATGTGCAGGCCGACCTAACTGCATGCCGAGAATGATTCTTGTGCAGGCCGAGCGACCTAAGGGTTTGAGGTGCAAAAACTCTCCCAATTTGCAACCGATTGAGCACGGACGCTAGGGGATTATGCCCATAGGCTACGTAGTAGTATTGGCTCCTCGATGCATCCCCAAAAACGTGTCCAAGCATCAAAGTTGGGATTTTTAAAGATTTGAACCCAAAACACTAAAAATAGGAATTTTCACCAATTCAATCCAAACCAAAATCAAATGCACAAGAATATGTGTTAGGAATTCATACCCAATAATCAAAGATAGTTATAGACAAAAATGTGAGATAAAAATCTCACCTTTACACAAAATCAATGAAGGAGAAGCCTAAAATAAATGGAGGAATCAACCACACTTGAATCTCTAAACAAGAAGCTTGAATCAATGGCTTCTCTTTAAATTTAGAGCTGGATGTTGAATTTGCAAATGAACTAGGGCTTGGAGTTTTAATTTCCCATTCCTTCCTCCATTTTTGATGAAGCTTGAGTGTTAGGAAATGAAAGTAAAGTTATGAAGAGAAGGGGGTTGAGTTAGAATTAATAGTTTAGGAAAATGGGCTAAACCAAACCCAAAACCCAAAGTGAAAAAGTAACAAAATTCCACTAACTCCAAACATATAAAAGTTTACACTCAAAAAGATTGCAAATAGTGTTTTGAACTCAATGGAGGTGGTTCCGAGTCCTAATTCGGCTGTATGCAAAAAGTAACTTTTCGGACTAAAATCCGACTAACAATAAAATATTTAAATAAAATATTTAAATATTCAATCATAAAATATGCGGGTTGTTACAGACTCCCCTCCTTAAAGAAATTGCGTCCTCGCAATATTTAGGAAGAAAATATAAGGTAACAACCAGGAAAGCATATCAACACAAAAGAAATTTGAAATATTAAATTCACCTCATGGAGCACGAGAAAGTAAGTCCGGATGTGTTCGCTCGATGAACTCTCTAGATTCCCAAGAGCAATCCTTAGGATTTGAGGACCATTGGACTTTAACAAGCGGAACATCTTTATTTCGAAGGCGCTTGAACTCCGAAGCAATAATACGAATAGGATGTTGCTCATAAGTTAAATTAGGTGAAACTTCAATTTCTTCCACAACACTGGGCTTAAGAATAGAATCGGAAATTCGTAGGCATTTCCGTAATTGAGAAACGTGAAACACGTCACGAACAGCAGAAAACTGAGCCGGTAATAAAAGATGATAAGCCACAGAACCAATACGTTCAGTGATACGGAATGGCCCAATATATCGAGATGCTAATTTTCCCGATCGACTGAAACGTACAACACCCTTCATAGGTGAAACACGAATAAACACAAGATCTCCCACTGAAAATTCTAATTTCCTTCTCTGGTTATCGGCATAGGACTTTTGTCTGCTCTGGGCTTCTTTCATCCTATGTCGAATACGGTCAATCTTCTATGTGGAATCACGAATAAAATCTGGACCTAAAACCAGCCTCTCACCGGCCTCAAGCCAATAAGAGGGAGATCGGCATGGCTTCCATACAGTGCCTCGAAAGATGCCATACTAATACTAGATTGGAAGCTATTATTATAGGAAAACTCAACAAGAGAAATATGATCTTCCCAACTTCCACCAAAATCAAGAACACATGCACGAAGAAGATCTTCAAGAATTCGATTCACACGCTTAGTTTGTCCATCGGACTGCGGATGATAAGCGGTGCTAAAATTAAGCTTCTTTCCCAAAGCTTTTTGAAGACTCTTTCAAAATCCACTAGTAAACAATGGATCATGATCACTAACAATAGAAGAAGGAACTTCATGCAATTTTACAATTTCTTTAATAAAGAGTTTGGCCAAGAGAGGAACGGTTCGATTGGACCGAACGGGAATAAAATGGGCGGATTTAGTAAGTCTATCGACTATCACCCATAAGCTATCACGACCCGAACGAGAACGGGGAAGGCTGTCTATAAAATCCATGGAGATTTGGTCCCACTTCCAAATTGGAATTTCTAAAGGTTGCAATAACCCACCAGGCCTTTTGTGTTCGGCCTTAATGAGTTGGAAAGTCATGCAACACTTAACAAAGTTAGCAACATCAGATTTCATTCCCTCCCAATAATAAAGTCGCTTCATATCTACGTACATTTTACTATTACCGGGATGAATGGTAAATTTAAAACGATGAGAATCTTCTAAAATGTCTTTACGAAGATAACTAATATTTGGCACGATAAGTCTACCAAATTTTCGGATACCGCCACGAGAATCAATATCAAAGTCTTTCAAACCTTCAATATCAATTTATACCTAAGATTTTGGCCAAGAAGAGCCAATTCGGGATTTAGCTTTTGAGCTTCAAGAATGAGGTCTAAAAGAGAAGGATGAGCCTCAAGGCTACATAAAACAAGAGATGAACATAAATTGGAAACACGATCTCAAATCTCACAAGTGGACAGAATTCCGAGATCATTCCATTCAGATATCATCATAGAAACAACTGCTTGTTGCTTAAGACTAAGTGCATCCCAACACGATTTCCCTTTCCGGGAGTATAAAGAATATCAAGATCATAAGCTGCAAGAAATTTGAGCCAACGTTTTTGAGGCAAATTAAGTTCCTTTTGAGAAAATAAATACTTCAAGGATTTATGATCAGTATAAAGAACAAATTTTTCTCCCAAAACATAATGACGCCAAATGCGAAGCGCGAAAACAATAGCCGCGAGCTCTAAATCACGAGTGGCATGTCTAGTCTCGGCTGGCTTCAATTGCCCAGAAGCATAAGCAATAACACGTTCTCGTTTCATAAGAACGGCGCCCAAACCAACGCGACTAGCATCGGTATAAACAATAAAATCTTGGTTTCCCTTGGCAATAACAAGAATAGGAGCATCGGAAAGGAGTTCATTTAATTTCTAAAAAGAAGCTTCACATTTGTCTGACCAAATGTATATAACTCCCTTCTTTGTCAAACTAGTAAGAGGCACGAATTTTTTTGAAAAGTCCTTTATGAAAAGACGGTAATAACCCGCCAATCCAAAGAAGCTACGAATCTCCGTCACACTCTCCAGTCTCTTCCAGTTTTGAATCGCTTCAATCTTTGAAGGATCTACGAAAATTTCGAATTCGAAAATAATTTGACCGAGAAACTTCACACGAGATTTCCAAAAGTGGAATTTAGAAAACTTTTCTTTTAATTGATTGCTCCTAAGAGTTTCCAACACAATCCGAAGATGTTTTTCATGCTTCTCCTCGGTTTTAGAATACACAAGAATATCATCAATAAAGATGAGAACAAACCGATCGAGGAAGTCTTTGAAAACTCTATTCATAAGGTTAACGAAATAAGCCGGAGCATTCTTTAAACCAAATGGAATAACAAGCCATTCATACGATCCATAACGAGTACGAAAAGATGTCAAAGGAATGCTATCCTCTGCAATACGAAGCCGATGAAAACCTGTAGCTAAGTCTAAAAAGACTCTAGCACCACTAAGTTGATTGAATAGATCATCAATCCGAGGTAAAGGATATTTATTCTTGATAGTAAGATCATTAAGCTTGCGGTAGTCAACGCAAAGCCTAAGTGTACCATCGGATTTCTTGACAAAAATAGCCGAAGCTCCCCAAGGTAAGGAAATAGAGCGAATAAATTGCTTCGTCTCCAATTCGGATAATTGTTTACGCATCTCCTCATTTTCTTTATTGAACATACGATAAGGAGGACGAGTAATAGGTTGAGCTCCAGGGATGAGATTAATTCTGAACTTAATTGCTCGCTTAGGTTGTAATCCTAAAATGGGCTCAAATATGTCGGAAAATTCACGAACAACGTGAATGAGAGAAATAATATCTTCCCCATCATCATTATCATCATCATGAGGATTCGAAGAATATAAAGATGCAACTAAGTTGGAGTCCGAATCATTAACGTCAATAGAAATCTGCTTAACAAATTGAGGATGTCGAAGGTAAATAGTCCGCTCAGGACATAGGATTTGGGCTTTATAGCGGTTAAGCCAATCCATTCCCAAAATCACTCCAAAGCCTAAGTAGAGCATAACATGCAAATCGGCTCGGAAAGAAAAATTACACAAAATATTCTCGACTTCTTTACACAATAAACTGATTGTTGCGGATCCACCAACCAGATTCGCAATTCTCAAAGAAGTCATTAAACACAAAACATCCAAAGAAAAAGCATCAACAAGTTCTTTTGAAATAAAAGAATGGGACACACCCATATCAAAAAGAACTCGAATAGGATGATCACGAAATAAAATAATGCCATCAAGGATAGAATGAGAAATACCTTTACCACGAGATGTGTTGCCGAGGGCTTGAGCAATATTAAGCTTTCCCTCCTTCCTATTTTGAAGTTTGGGAAAGGAAATAATGATCCGGGCTTTTGCAATAGCGACAAGTACGAGGCTTTGAACACTTGTTCGCATAATGGTCCTTAGAACCACAGTTGTAGCATTTCCCACCAGTTGGGGTAGAAGTCTTAGATGCCGAAGAGGCTTGCTTCCCTTTCTTATTGTTGGGATAATGACCTTTGAACTTATTAGGCCTTTTCTTGTTGTTGAAGTTTGGTTTGGCACTCATAATTTCAACATCACTCTCCCTATCTGCCTCTTGAAGACGAAGAGCGATATCAACGAGTTGATCAAAAGAAACTTTTAATTTTAGAAGTAATGGCTTCTTGAGATTTTTATTCAAGCCATAGACAAATCGTTGGTTTTTCATTAATGGGGTGTTTATATATTCGACCCCGTATTTAGAAAGTGACTCGAAGGATGCGACATAATCTGTCATAGAAGATTCACCTTGAACAAGTCAATGAAACGGCGAGCCAAAGTCACCTTCTGGCACAAATTTTAATTCGAAGAGCTCCCGAAATTTCTCCCAAGTAAGATCCGCTTCATTTATTTCAGAAATCAGAAGCCTATACCAATCTAATGCTCTTTCTTGGAGCATACTAGAGGCCACCTGAACACGGTGAAGATCAACAAGATTCATTCGAGAAAAGATTTGATCGCACGATCTCAGCCAAGCCTGGTCTTCAATAATAGTTTCAGAACCTTTGAATGGCTTTCCGGCCAAATTTGTATAATCGCTGCACAAACGTGCAAATGCAGACCTAGGGTGAGTAAACTCCGGATTAGATCCGGCTGCTTGAGCATTCCTTACTAGACTAACAAGCTGCTGGGCAGACATAAATACTCCATCTTGGGGAGTAGCATGAGACTGAACGGCGCTGGGACGGCCAGGTCTAACCATTTCTCTTCCTTTTTGAAAGAAAGAAAGAAGGATAAGGTTATTCTCCAAATGAATATCAAGCAATCTTGATAGATGAACAAGGAATCATAAAGAAAATAGGATGAATTGGTAAGAAGATCCGAATTAAATCCTAAAGCACGACTCCTAAGATGGACTTAGGACGATGATCCTTGCTAGATTATTCTACATTGTTCCGAAGTTCGGCTCCGATACCAAGCTGTGACGCCCCACCTCCATACCCACGCTAGCCAAGGACACTACGGGGTAATGCCGTCAACTAGCACGGAGGAACTACATTGAAATAAAACGCTGGAACTACATTAAAATCAAGGTGAATGTTTTATAAAGCTCACAACGTACTGAATATCTTTATGCTAGTTAAATCTGATATTATGAAGTGATATGAATTTTATTCGTCGTTCTTTGATAAAATTTAATTGTCATATAGATTGTCATTTGAATTAACCGTTGAAAATTAAATTTACAGTTAAACTGAAATTGAAATTGAATTGCGAATTAAATTACCTGACATTGATAACTATGAATTGCCATGAATTGTATTGTCTATTGGATGATGTATTTCGATGGATGTTATTGGTTGATATTTAGATATTTGGATGTTTATTTGTTTATATATATACTGTTATGCATACATATGACACTGTGATTGATTTAAGTGATATATATTCACCCCTGACATTTAATTGAAATAAATAATTACTTGGCCATAGGATAGAAAATTATGTACGGACACCGAATTGGCTAAATTAATAATTTCAAAATCGTCGATTTGAAATTTATTTAATTGTTTTGATTTAAAAGTTATAAATAGAAATCAATTTATAAAAATCGAATTTATCAAAAAGTTGAGTTTGGAATGTTGAAATAAAATTTGGTTAAAAGAAATTGTTAAATAATTAAAGTGGAGACTTTGGAATTTAAAAATCGGGATATGATTGAATTTCGTAAATTGATTTGTTTAAAGATTTAACCTTAATTCGAGCTTTGAATATTACTAAGTAAAAGCGATATAAAAAAGATATTTTGAAATTGAGATTGAAATTGAATCATATTTGTAATTGGGTTTTAAATTTGAATATTGATAGATAATTTTGTTAAGTATTATAAATTGATATTTTGAAAAATCAAGCTCCGAATCGATATAAATTGAAATTGAATTAATTGAAGGTGAATGTAGAATTTAATTGATTTGAAGTCAAAGTTGACAATGTTTTGAATTGAAATCGAAATTGAATCGGTAGAAGGGAAATTGAAATTGTTTGAAGTGGGAAGTTATAATTGAAATGGTTTGGTTTTGAAGCTGTTTTATTTTGTTTTCCAAATTACTCAGTTATATAAACCATTTTGAATACTTAAACTATTTTAATCTATTTTAATCAACTTAACCCAATTTAAATTATTTTAAACTAATTTATCTATTTTAAATCCATTTTAAAGATTTTAAGTATTTTTAACTATTTTAATTATTTAAACTATTTTTAAACTACTTAAAACTATTTTCTAAAATTTCAAATAGGTAAATAAGGTGAAATGTTTATGTTTAAATCTTGAATGTAAATACGAATTGGTTTAAATGAAGTTGCAACCTAAATTGAAATTCGAAAGGATTTTGAAATCGAAATGAGATATTGAGGCGAAAAATGATTTTTGAAACGAAATCTTACATTTTGAATAGATACGATGATATTTGAACTGGATTTGATTTTTGAAGCGAATATGATATTTTGATATCAATTATGAATCGATTTGAAATGTAAAAGCGCCAACGGTGTAATAATACGTAGTTATTAAAGAGACCGGGATCGGATATGGACATACTCTCTATCGATACCGAAAACCACTTTAATAACCATTAGACGCGGAGTGTTGACCCAGAATGAAGTGGATGGTTTGGTGAACGCGTTGACTGAAGAAAGAGAACGATATTGGACGACCCCTGACATGACTAAAACAGGAGCCGTGTCGGGCCATTGAGGTTCGCCATCTCTAGCGGACACACTTCTTCGATACCTTATCTATTACGTTTGTGATTCGATTTGGCTGCACCCCTTGATTTGGGAGTGCTGTTTCGCGGTGTTGGGGTAGCTGCTGGCTATGCTCAACATCAGTTCGGATCACGCAACTACTAGTATCCTAGTTGGTATCGCCTCATGTACCTTGTCATACTGATTATCCTATTCGCGACCACTACGTTATGTTTTGTGTTATACCTATGGGGTACCCTCTGATAACCACCAGTTTACGGTGGGGCTTACGGTGCTGTATAGAATATGACATTATAAAAATGTGTTAAGGGGGATTATGGTAACGCCTTAACGCTATTTTGATACTTTACATTACTGATAGTCATTATCTACTTAGCATACATTACTACCTAGTAGATAGTTTAACGGATCCTTGAGAGATGGAAAATCCCGTAACATCTCTTAAGTTATTGCACGCACGTTGACACTGGATATGAGATGTCAAACCCCGTAAACATCTCTGGCGCTGTTACACTCATATTTATTTACGATTGATTTAACTTTCATAAGGATATTTTAGTCCTGACTCGAGTGTTTTGTCTTTTCATTACGCTCGGGTTAGTCCTGAGTTTTCAGATTTTTGAAGATCTATTCTGGAGGACGAATACGAAGATTTGGTACTCTATTACTATTATTATCTGTGCATCATGCTATCTGCTGCATTATTTTATTTGTTCTGTTGTATATGTATAACTCTGATAAATGTTGTATAAATAATGATCAAAGTATAGTAAACTTCTTCATGAACTGTTTATTTGATTATTATATTTTATCGTTCCGCTGCAAGATTCTGTGTTGTTTCCTTCCTTTTATTTCTCTTTCCTCTTCTTTTCTTATTTACCCCAATAACCATTTGCCCTTTTGAATGGTTTGGAATCGACATGTGTATTTGATCGTCGGTTTAAACTGTCCAAAAAGGCGGGTCGTTACAGTTGGTATCAGAGCTTTGGTTTAGCGATAACCTTAGCTTTGTGGGGTCTGACTCGTTATAAATAGGGTAGTAATACCCTATGATGAGTCGCTGAGTGAATATATATATATGAGAGAGCGTATTTGTTAGTGATATAAAATGTTTTATATTGTGTCGGTTGATTTGTTGAGTGGCTTATGGATTCTGGTCAATACGAGTAATTAACGTCATTGATAGGGATCTCTAAACACATAAACAGAACAATTCGACATAGTATTGTTTTGAAATTGGGTAAATGAAATAATTTTGATCTAATTGTATTTTGAATATAAAGGAAAATCTTCAGAAATTATTGTGACTTATCTAGCTCACCTTATTGTTAGGAATGAAAATATCAGTTACTATCATTAATTGGATATTGTTATTTAATAAATAAGGTGAATTACAAAAATGAACAATGATGAAACACTTGTGGAATGTTTTAAGAAAGAAAATCCAATAAGAATGTTTTATAAAGGTCACTTATAAATTTAAATAGATTTAAATTGGAAAATATTGAATTTAAGACCCGGAGGTTTTGACAATGGTTCTCAAAGCTTTGAAGAAAATATATTGTGATATTAGTTGGAAAATATTTATGGGAAATATTTTGAAAGGATTTTTAAGAAGGAATGAATTCAGTACTACTCTCTTCTGTCGCTGGAAAATAATTTCGGTGATGACTGCGCAGCATCATCGACGTTCATTTCCGAGTCTCAAAGTGGGGGAGACTTCTAAAAAGCTTTGCTTTTCTTCGAAATTATTTTGGGTAAATGGGTTTTGGTTTAAACTCTAAAGGTATGATTTGTTATATAAAAAAAAGGGGATATAAGCGTATATGTTTATTTCAAACGATTTGGAAAGAACCGGGCATTTAAATTTCTAAGTTCTGTTAACTAATAATTTTCAAATTATTTGAATGAAATGTGAATAACCAGAATTTATAAAATAAGAGGATTAAGATATCTAAGCTTATGTTTTGAGAAAACTTTAGAGTTGTAGTGTACCTTTAAAGTTGAAAGGTAAGGAGGATTTAAATAAATCAAATTTATGTATATTCTAATTAAGAAAAATGAAATTCTATAAATTTGTATAATACCAAATTTGCATTCTAATAACATATAATATGACTTACCAAATGTGAAAAGTTAAAATGATGTTTTGGATATGTAATGAGATATTGTACAAATAAACAGAACCTGAAAGTAATTGAAATATACAAGTAAGGAAAACTCAAAAGGAGTTAAAATATATATAAATGGAAAATTTGGTTGTGATAAAAATGTTATATACTTAAATATAGCATGAAATGATGAATGGATAAATGGAACAAGTAAGTGAACTTAAGAAAGAAGATAAATGAATCGTATTATATCTTTGTAAATTGGTTATAGAAAATAAATATAAATTGCAAAGGGATTGAAAAAAAATTTGAATTTGTAACCTTTAAGATAACTGTAAATTAAGAAAAGTCATTTATGAGAAGTTAGACTTTTATGGAATGACTATAAATTAAAGTGATGACTAATAAAATGTTCTGCAAATAAATTGGTTATTAACTGAAACTATGAATATGGAGTAAATGTAAACAAAAGAATTAGGTATAGCTAAGAATCAATTGGGAAAGGAAATTGAGTTTAATTAAATTATATAGAATGTTTAAAATGAACTTGAGTAAGCCAATTCTTTGATATGATGTTTGAGAAAAGATAATGTTAAAGAATATGCTATGTAAAGAAATGAATATACTAACTGAATAATGGATTGTGAGTAGTTAAGTGGAAAAAAATATAAAAGTCAATAAAATAATTTAGTATAGGTAAATTGGATAGAAATCCATTGGAAGGTAATACGTGAGATTTTGCGTATATTATTTTATTCGCATAATGATTTGATCCAAATTCGAGCACAAAATTTCGAGATGATTTATATCGATCCAAATAAGGATTTTTCACTCGATTATCGACGGCCAACCCTAGATATGGATTTTTAATTTGATTCTGGAATTTTCTATCATAGTATATGGCTATGCAAGGAGAGTAACAATTTCCAATCAAGGAACCAAATCTGAGTCCGCACTAGAGAGTCGGATGAACGATACTAGTTTGGAAGTGAAATGGTGATCGAATAAGCGATTAGATTGATATTGCTCGCGGATGATATATGTACGGCTTACGGACTTAATTAAAAGTTAATATTGGAAATTTAAGATGCCAAATATAAAATGATTCTTTTAAAATTATATAACAGGATATATATAAAAGAGATAAACCAAATTGAATGTAAAATTAATAATTTGGTTATGTTGGGTATGATTTGGTTGTTATTTGATTGTTAGTTGATTGTATATAATTCATTAAGTGTTATGAAAATGGAAGCTATAAATCATTGAAATCAAATTGGAAGTTAAATGAATTTAAATAGAATTTAATTTGATTCAAATTGGAAGTGAACTAATGTAAACATAAATTAGTGAATGTTAACTAATTGAATTGAGAATGAATGTTAGTAAAATCCAACGTCAATGAATCAACTATGATTAAAAATTGAAACCCAAGTCAATAAATATTAATGAGAAGTGAATTTATATTGATTGGTTATGGATTCGTTGGATGATAGTTGGATGATAGTTGATCGATGGTTGCATTTGTTGTTTTGTTGCATTTTCCATGTTGGCATATGTAGTTGTTATGTTTCTATATGATGTATATTGATATTATTTTCATATATGCATGTTTTTCATGGTTTGTTGAGTGTTTAGTAGGTGCGGATTGCGCTTGCTTCGCATTTGGAGCTCGCTTTCGCGCTATATTAGCCGTATATGCTCGCTAAATAATATATGAGGTACATATCTTGGATTACATACCGTACTTTTACACTTTTTTCCCTACGGGATGCCTCATCACTTGATGAGATGTATATTGGTGATATATATACTGTCTTTTTTTCCGATTGAGCCGCGCAAAGGAGACTCTACCGAAATTTTCGGTAAAATCCAGGTGTTAGAAATTTTTTCAAGTTTTAATTTTTTTTTATATAACTTGTTTTGATAACTAACTTTAAAAGTTAGAAAGCCGTTCGGAGTAACGTAGTGGAAGCGTAGTATGACTTTATAGATGAAATTTAATTGTTTTATAAGTAGGTAACTTTGAATAAAATATATCTAATGTTGAATTCTATACTTAGTTCCTTTTCACTTCTTTTTCCTTTTCGGGGACGAAAAGTTTTGAGTGGGGGAGAGTGTAACGACTCGTAAATTTTCGATAATTAAAATAGCTAATTTAATAAGATTTCGTGATTCAGTGTTAGAAAAAAATTGTAAGTCGTTTGGAATAATAATAAAAGTTGAATCCATTGGGTGTAATAGAGAAATTGATTGATAAGTAAAATCTATTTAAATCAAATATTGAATATTAAACAGGTAATTTCTTTAAATTAAATATTTAAAACTTATTGAATAATTGAATAACTGTAAAATGAAAATAGTGTTCTTAATTGTGAATTGGTTTTAAAAGTTGAATCTTATAAGTTCAATTTCAATATTTCAAACTATAATGAATTATTGGATAATCGAAATTGTTTAAATGTAATATTTGGAATTTATTGAATAATTTGATAATGGGAATCGAACAACCGTATAATGGAATTTGTTGTCTATAATTTTAATTCATTTCAAAAGCTAAAATTTTAAGTTCGTTTTTGAATATTTCAAAAGATAGTGATTTAAGAATAATCAAATTTTGTTTAAATTTAATATTACAAATGTTTGAATAACTAAATTTCGAATTCGATATGATTAATTTGACATTGAAATTTAATATATGAAAATAGAGTGAATAATTGAAATTTGATTTAAATATGATTCAAATTGGTTTCCAAAGTGAATGTAAGTTATATTGGGATTTTAATAGAGTTAATAAGATTTTAAAATTGGAATTTATTGGATAATTGAATAACGGGTTTAATATGATTAAAAACTATTTGAAAATTTTTATTTTATCATATTAAAGTTAGAATGATGTTGTAGAACTTTTAAAATCGAATTAAAAGTTAATTTGTGAAAATTGTATATTTTAATATTTAAATCGACTAGTGAAATTAGCCATTTTTCGAACAGTCTCAGAATTGGACGAAACTAGTTCCATTGGATCCGTAAAAGTTTGTTATTATCGGATTTCAATTTTCGTAGCAATCAGAGTTTTCGTTTGACCGTGGCAGCTCGAACCGCATCGAAATAATTTTAATATTAATTTAACGAGTTAATATAGTCATTTTTCAAACAGTCTCGGATTTCGATGAAACCAGTTTCATCGGACCCGTAATATGATATTATTGTAAGGTTTCAAATTTCGTGTCAATAGGATTTACCATTTGTCCGAGGCGAGCCAAAATGCCTAGAAATTCGTTCAACCGATTTAATTTTAAATCGATCGTTTATTGCCGTATCATGCACAGATGATCGAATTAGCTTTCGAAACATGTTCCATTGTGTCCGAAACACGAGATAAACCCTAGAAATGCCGGTCACCGTGCGTAAATCGAAGTTCGGAAACCCGGGATAAATAGTGGTTCGAGAAATTTCTATAAATAGCCCCTTTATAAAAATAAAAATAAAAATAGCTAGGGTTTGATGCCGGCCGCCATGTTCATTTTCAAGGGCCAAAATTTTCTGATTTTCCTCTCTAATTTCCTCTCAATCCATTAGCAATCAAGCAAAACTCTCAACTGCAAAAATATGGAGCATTGAGAGATCTTCTATTTCATACGGAGATGATCGAGTTTCGAGCAACGTGGAGGGAGAATAGGGGCCGCGACTTCCTGTCGTTCACACGCATTTTGATGGGCCGTAAGGAGGCCGAGCTCCACCTAGTTTCGGCCGAGTATAGGCGTGGTGATGGGCGGCGAAGTGGAGGTTGTTGATCGTCTTCCAAGTCAACGATGAGGGTGCGGCCTTGAACCCTAGTTTCGTGAATTGGGTATGGGTTGCTTGTTTTATTATCTGGAAAGGAACGCGTGAAGAGGAAGAAGCAAGTTGGCGGCCTTGATTCATTGACTTCAAAATGCACGGCTGAGATGTTGTTGGGTATAAAATTTAAAAAGGAATTTGTGAGTTTAATTATATTAAAACTGTGTAAATGTTTAAACTGCTATAACTTTTTGCTATGAGGTCGAAAAAGCACGAAACGACTTGCGTTGGAATCGTAGGGATGAGCACTACGCAATGGAGCTGGATTGGAATCATTTGGAGCTAGTATAAATTTCGGGTAAAATTAAATGCTCGTTTAATTTTATTCGAAATAAAACGCTGGAACTACATTGAAATCAAGGTGAGTGTTTTATAATGCTCACAACGTACTGAATATCTTTATGCTAGTTAAATCTGATATTATGAAGTGATATGAATTTTATTTGTCGTTGTATGATAAAATTTAATTGTCATATAGATTGTCATTTTAATTAACCGTTGAAAATTAAATTTACAGTTAAATTGAAATTGAATTGCGATTAAATTACCTGACATTGATAACTATGAAATTGCCATGAATTGTATTGTCTATTGGATGATGTATTTCGATGGATGTTATTGGTTGATATTTAGATATTTGGATGTTTATTTGCTTATATATATACTGTTATGCATACATATGACACTGTGATTGATTTAAGTGATATATATTCACCCTTGACATTTAATTGATATAAATAATTACTTGGCCATAGGATAGAAAATTATATACGGACACCGAATTGGCTAAATTAATAATTTTAAAATCGTCGATTTGAAATTTATTTAAATGTTTTGATTTAAAAGTTATAAATAGAAATCAATTTATAAAAATCGAATTTATCGAAAAGTTGAGTTTGGAATGTTGAAATAAAATTTGGTTAAAATAAATTGTTAAATAATTAAAGTGTAGACTGTGGAATTTAAAAATCGGGATATGATTGAATTTCGTAAATTGATTTGTTTAAAGATTTAACCTTAATTCGAACTTTGAATATTACTAAGTAAAAGCGATATAAAAAAGATATTTTGAAATTGAGCTTGAAATTGAATCATATTTGTAATTGGGTTTTAAATTTGAATATTGAAAGATAATTTTGTTAAGTATTATAAATTGATATTTTGAAAAATCAAGCTCCGAATCGATATAAATTGAAATTGAATTAATTGAAGGTGAATGTAGAATTGAATTGATTTGAAGTCAAAGTTGACATTGTTTTGAATTGAAATCGAAATTGAATAGGTAGAAGGGAAATTGAAAGTGTTTGAAGTGGGAAGTTATAATTGAAATGTGTAACAACCTAGGATTTCGCAATTATTTTACTATCGTCATTGACGATTTAAATTGATTGCTAATTGCTTTTGGCATTTAACCAATCAGGGTTCTTTTAAAAATTTAATTAAAGTTGTGTGGGCTTTAGAGTAATTTGGCCCATGTTTTTTTTTTGTTGGTGCGGTGATTTTTACAAAAGGAAAACCTTACCGTTCTTTCATTTTTTCAATCACAAAACCCTAAAGAAAACATACGAAAAGTAATGGAGACGTCTTCGTTTGTTTTCATTCGTTCCTCATCTCAAACTAGGGCTTTGAAAAAAAAAAGAAATGGCAGAGGACGACGATGATTGCTTCGATCTGGAGGGTATTCGCTTGCCGATCGATTAATTGTTGCTTGCGTCGATTATTCAGCTGCTCGAAAACCAAGGTGAGTGATTCTCTCACTCACATCTCAATTAATGCTTAGCATATTGTTCGGTAGTTCGATTTGGTCTCGTTATTGATTCGAGATGAAAATTAATTTGGGGTTTTTCCTTTATGTTTTCTTACTTGTGTTCGAATCTGTGAATTTGTTAATCCTTGATTTTCATTTTCATTGTTGGCTTCGGCCTTGCTTTCTCTGATTAACTGCGGGCATGTTGGTTTCGTAACCCCGACAGGCTTTACATTGACTTCAGTCACTTGAAATATATATGTGATTTGGGGATTTCCATGGCCTTGAATCCTTTGATTTTCATTCATATACACATGTTTGACGTTTTTCTGACTTTATCAAGTCGTATAAATTTATGAATTCACGGCTTGGATTATTTTTGAAATTGAATTTGATGATGTTGTTTTATTTGACTTTGGCCAAGGCTGCTACTTTGATTTCTCTGGCATGTTTTACTTTGCCTGTACTAAGTGCACTGTGCCTCGTTTGAATCATCTTGTAGTCTGTTCAGCTTGACCTTTGTTTGAAGTAGTTCTACCTTGTGTGGCTATACATTTGTTGACACTACTTGTTGTCGGATGTTGTTTCCTGGTTGGTCTGATCTGAGCTGATTGTTGAAGTGCATTACCTTGCCTTTGTACTTGGATGATTTGCAGTTACTCTTCATTTGATCTGAACTTGTTAGTCGTGTTTGCACTGCACATATTGGTTTGTCATCTCGTTACATTTGGAAAGTTGAGCTGTTGTCTGCATTTGAGTTCGTCCTCGTTTGCATTGAGTATTCCAGTGTTGTTCTCTGAACTAGTCTGCTATCTGAACTGGATTGGAGTACATTGTTTGCATATATTGATTCCTGTAGCATTGAATCATGATGTGCTCATTATCAATTGGAGTTTCCATTTGACCCACTGTTGCTTGTTGTTGCCTTGTTGTCATATTGACTTCATGGGTTTAAATAAAATATTGCCTTGACATTTGAGTTGATATTATTTGAAACTGCTACATATCCAAACCCCTGTCACTTGTAAATTGCGGACACTTGATACTATATTGAGTTTCCCTGACTTCGTACTATCTTCTGCCATCACTAGTGCTGTGGTCCTACTATTTGTGTACCACTTGCTGTTTTAACTGGGACTTGCACTTGTAGTCTTCATGGTTGTGTGGCATTGAGCTTCACTGAGTTGTTGCTTTTCAGCGTGTGAATTTGGTCTTTGGTTGATGTTAATCACTTCGTACTGCTGTGCATCGAGCATAGTACTAGTATCTATTGAGTCATTTGGGTCAGTGTCATTTTTGTTGCACTTGCATGAATCCAATTTTGTGGTTACATGCATGCGGTGCACTATTCATGTCATTCGTATAGTACTCGACCATTAGATCACTTGTGTATATCTCTTTAGTTTGCTGTTTATGTGCCTTTTTGTGATCAACTGCATATACCCGAACCAACTTTGTTTATTTCTGCACATCCCTGGCACACTTGTTTATGCCTGGAATATGTCGTTTGGTTTCGGCCATATTCTTGTTTGTTTACACCTTCTTTCGGCTATCTCTTCATGTGTATTACTGCCATGTGCAGTTCCATGTGCACCTCTGATTCATTTGTACATGTGCAGTGATATTACATTCACTTAGTGGCATTTGGTTTGCATACCATTTGCACTGTGCAGCCTTAACCACTGCTGCATTTGTTTCGATTGCTACATCTGAGTTTTTTTTGGTTGTAGTCTTGCCCTTGTGACCTTGAGGTGGCTGCCGTTTTGTTGCAGTTTGCCCTTGAGTTCTTGTGGTGGCTGCAGTACATCTGATTTTTAGTTGTTGCACTGAAATTGATTCTTCATTGATTTTGGTTCGTTGAGCTTTTGTGTACATCATCACTGTAGTGGCAAGACAGTGCACGCAAGCGTGAACTGTAGCCACACGGTATTGCTTTTATTGATATTCTAATTGCTTTTGAATTATGGATCTTTTGCGTATTTACATACGCTGTAGTGGCGAGGCAGTACACGCGTGCGTGTACTGCAGCCCTACCTGAGTTGGCATTTTTAATTGGATATTTCAATTGCTTGAATTGTTTTACGTATTCAAATTCAATATTTTGAAATTGCATTTTTATTTGGTTTAATTTAAACATTTTGTTGATGTCTAATTATCTATTAGATAATTAGATTATGAGTTCCTGATTATTTGTTAGTAATTAGATTTTTGTTCTTAATTGCCATTTATGCAAGTTTGCTGTTTTCAAAAATTATCTTTATTAATAATCCTTTCATCTATCTTCGTTGATAATTTGAATTTGCTGATTTGTTATTTAACACTATTACGTGTTATAATTACCGTTATCCGATTTCTTATAAAAGGATCGGATTGACGAGATTTATTGTGACTGTCGTCTATTCATTATTTAATTATTATTGCTTCTGTGCACTAATAACTGAGTTTGAAATAGACTGACCCGTGTATTATTTTCTTTTGAATTTAATACTCGGGTCAGACCGAGTATTTACAGGTTGTAGATTTTTAGCTTTGGGTTGCTGCTTGAGCTATGAAGTCACTTCATATCTTTTGGAGTAGTCGTTGTCATTTATAGCAGTTAGTGTATTTTTATAGGAAGGTATGTATTCATGTATATTATATACGATAATGTACTTGTATATGTAACTTCCTGTGTCGACAGTGGTAGTTGTATCATATGTGTTGTATCATACGTATTGTATCATATGTATTGCAACTGTAACGACCCGATTTTTGCCCGCTCGAAAATCGACATCCATACTTCATATCGTATTCGAATGCCATAGATTCGACCGTTCAAATCCGATTCGCCGGAGCTTATAACAACATTAAGTAAATAACACAGCGGAATAAAAGAATAATACATTGATATACAGCTTTGATACAATATCTGATACAACAGATGATCCAATAGATATCAATATACATCAGAGATATGATACAATAAATAGCAGCGGAAAAGAAAACGATAGATAACATCTAGCAGCGGAACAATATAACTCTAAGGTAGTCTTCAAAAGAGAACTCCGAGAACTGCAACTCCATCTCCAAAAATCAATCCAGCAATAGCTCGAACCCCCAATAACGATGCACCAAGCTCAGCAAGACTGGTGCGATCCAAAGACTGAACTAACTCCAGATAATCTACTACATCTGACTATCTGAAAAACCCAACTCTAGACTGCTCGTGTAGAAAATAATGAGCACCCAGAGTTTAGGAAAGAAACAATAAACTCCGGATCAGTCGTGGGACTGGTGTGAGTAACAAAAACAGTTTATCTTTTAAAACATTCAACAAAAGATTTTCAAAGTCAATTCGCAATGCTTTTAAAAATGAGACTACCATAAGGTCTCCCGCACACACACACAATGCAAACGCAGAATCGGAGGAGATTTCTCCTTATGATAGTCAAAGATGCTTGATACGCATTAAAAAGAAACATTTGATATTATCACTAGTGCATAGTGTAGGAAAAATTCCATTTCGAATGTAAAGATATAAATCTTAGCCAACATAGACATTTCGAACTATGCCTACTATAGCTACCATCCAAACAGTGGGGCGCCACCATAAGTAGATGGCAGGTAATACAACTAATACCGTACAAGGCTCGTATTGGATGAATGGATTTTTCCAACAAATGGTCAGGCCAAGGAACTTCCCATTGCCACATGGAAACGCCTCTGGAAGGACGCCCCGAGAACCAAACCGTTCTCTGCTAAACAAGGCCGGGAACCCCTTTTCCCAAGGGATATTACAAACCCTCAGATATAACACCCCCGGTCCTTTGGGACCTTTAAACGAGAGCTCTCTAACCAACATCACACCATAATAATAAGTGTTTCAACATGAGTAAGTATCTGGGCTCCAAACCATGATGCTACCCTTTTCCAGAAGGAATGGTCATACCCTAGGGAAGCGATCCCTGAAAACCTTGCCGCACAATCCCTGTTTCGACCATTACCGGTTTGTGAGGCTCGACGAAGTCTCGTCCACAAAAACACACTTTATACAAAAGCCGTGCTTTGGGTCAACAAATGATCATAGAAATGATCACCAAGATAGACGATCAAACAAATGATCCTATCACAAATAATCAACACAGTGATCATTTCACAGCAACACTCAGCATGTCACATTGCCAAATTGGGAATATATCGCTGATAACCTTCAACTACATAAGCTCTGAGCTCGTACGTCTCAGAGACGGGTGTTAAGCTAAGAGAATAAATTCTCCGCCACCAACAGAAATATATTTGAAAGAAATCGGCTTTATATCTCAATTTGTAATGTCAGACATACTATCCATACAAGTCTGTTCTGGGTTCGAACAGAACCGAGGCACTTCTTACGAAGCCCTTGCAATCCGGATATTCACTAATCACGTTCGGACTTCCCATCACATATGGAGTCTCTATACCAGGAGCTACCCAGTGCAGAGACAATCGATAGGTCATCCTATCGCTCTCGCAAATACCCGGTCTTCATCACCGGTCTTCAAATGCTATCCATAACGTCGAATCACATATTCAGAATGGGTTATAGACCCAAAGGTCCTTTCCCGGCTAACCCGAATAGTGAGCGCAATATTTAAAAATATATGGATATGGGATTTCAATTAAGTCACAACTTAATAATTCAAGACTTTCTTCAAATGGCTTAAATAAATTACCATTTTCAATCTTTAAACGAAAAGATTCATTTTCACAAACATTAACGGTTTAAACAATTTTCACATTTTAATCTTTTAAACAAAAGATTCATTCACAGATTTTCCAAATCAATTTTCATTTCAATTTGATTTAACTCGTTAAATCTTTAAATCAAAGATTTAACTTATAGCCTTCAAAACAATTTCATTTCAATTTGATTTAAACAAATCATCAATTTAAATCTGTTAAAAATAAACAGATTTAATTCATAGCTTTCAAAAAGAATTCATTCATAACTTAGGAAAATCATTTCTCTATTCAATCTTGAAATTCCCCTAATTAACTGGAATCTCAGTTCTTATCTAAAAGTGTTTATCATTTGAAGACAACAGTTTTCATTTTGGAAATCTGATTCATTTATACGAGTTCAATTCCTTGGGTTAAATTCAAATTCCCAAAAATAATACTTTAAAAATGATTTAACTCATAATGACTAGTATAATATCATTAATCCCTAGTTTCAAATTACATAATTCAATTTGAATATTGAATTCATATTTAAATTAAAGTATTTAAATTCCAACACTTAATCCAGTTATTCAAAATAAATTTCCATCTTTGAAATTCCATTTCAAAAGCTTTTCACTTCTATTCCAATTCCATTTCCAAAACATTTGAATTTAAAAGTTCAAATTTTAAACTATTTCAAAAATTTGTGACTTAACCGATTTCCTCGTGAAATCCATAATTGTGTGTGTATGGTGTGGTCCAGGGGTTATACACAGTAGTGCAACATCATTCAATCCTCATAGATCAAAACACAGAAATATAGTCGATAAGCGATATAAGCTATAACGCTTATCGTCTATTCACAGATTTACAGATAATATACGAATGTAAATAAATGAATAAAATACACAGCTCAATCCACAGAACAAAATATCACAGATCAGATAGGACAATCAATTCAAAGCATCTCATAATAAAATCATTTATAAGTAGGGCAAACATTCAATAATCATTTATAATTAGGATTTATTAATCGTATAATCCTAATTAATTCAATTTATTTCCAAGTAAATTAATTGCCTACGAATAAATTACCCAATCTTGATTTATTAATTACAAATCATTTGATAAAATTAATTAATCAAACTCTTAAATTAATTAAATTATTCTTAATTAATAAATTAATTAAATTAACCTTAAGTTAATTACAAAATCATTCAACCTTAATTAATTTCATCTTTAAGTAATTAATTTTCTTTCTAAATAAATCAACATTCTAATTACATTAAATGTAATTTTACCTTAATCACTTGATTAATTAATTTTAATAATTAACTACTTGCAATAACTAATTAATCTTCAATTAATTATAACTCATTAATTAATTAATCTTTAATTAACCATCATTCAATTTATTATCCTTAACTGGCTACAATAAGTGCTTATCCCAAATCACTTGTTTTAATAAATCACGATTTAATTACTTCGAGTAATTATACTTAAATCCCTAGATTAATTATCTTTAATTGATTAGTCATTCAATAATCAATACTTTACATTTTAAAACTTATTTCCACATTTATATTTAAAACTTAATTTTATTTCGAAATCTAGATTTCCAGTTTAGATTTAAGCCCAGGTTTCAAAATTTGATTCAACTTTGTTTAAATCTTTCCTTTACAATTTAAATTTCATTTTAAATTCAAATATACTTAAACACTTTAAAGTTATCAAATAATTTCGAATATAAAAACTTAATTATTTCCAAACTAAGATTCAACCTAAACTTGAATTTATATTTAAACTTTTGTTTTAAAACTTAATTTAAACTTTTGTTTTGAAACTTAATTTAATCTTTTGTTTTGAAACTTAATTTAAATTTTTGCTTTGAAATTAAAAGATTAAGTTTTAAATCTCAAAACAGGAACAGGTTTTGAATCCTTTACAAACATTTCCACCCTTGCCCCCCCTTTTTTTTGCTTCTAGATAAACAACTATCGTCTCCGAGTTCAGACCCGAGACAATCTGCAAAAATCACGAGCCCTACTTCGAGTTACTCGCGCTCCACCTTCCTTCGAGTCCAACCATCGTTTTCTCGAGACCATCCCCGAGACCCTTACTTCTTCCAATCTTCAAAACTTCCCTGAAACACGAGAGTGCACCGTACACGTGCACTTCTCGTCGCCGACGTTCTGGTGAACAACACGGCCATCAGCAAGTCACGATTTGTGCCGACATCGTCCTCAGGCCATCCATCATCTCGATCACGTCGCTGATCAAAATCGAACAATAATTTGAAACCTGGAAAACAACATAGCTTCACTTCGAAACCTGTCAACGTCGCGCCTCCTCATCCCCGATCACCAGCGAGCACGCCATCCTGACCAGAGATGCAACATGACCTCCTTGCCACATTCCCCCACCCGCGATCGCCAGAAACACAATGGTGACGGCGCGATTAACTCGCGACTTCGAAGCAGTAAACACGACCCTTAAACCCTAATTTGCTCTCGAATGATCAACACGATGGATAAAAAAATCGTTGAACATTTTTCTGATGATCCATGACATTCAAACATGCTTCCTTTTTATTCTCGAGAGTTCATCACCCCGACCAACAGATTTTCATCAAAACCCAATTTTCATTTAACTCGAGAATACTCGCGATCCCCTTTCTTAAAAATTCTAATCCTTTTCTTAAAAATCATAACTTCCAAAAACAAAGCACATAATCCAATTGAATTAAGAAATTAAAACACTTAATTTTTTGACATTCTTCAGGGTTTTCACTGTCCATCCTTGGTTTACAGTGAAACCATTTGATAATTAAATTCGAAAATATTTTTAAAACCCGGATATTGATTTTATAAACATAATTTTTTTATATTCTTAAGCCCACAAAGCATCAAAGGAAAAGCTTTTGAATTTATTTTGAAACAGGGACAGGAGACACAGAGGAATATCATTCTTTCCTGTACACCATATATATACACAGACATTCATTTTAATAAAAGCATGTGAACACAATTCACCACCATCCAAACATGATTCACAGCATATATCAAATATAGATCCAAACATCAATGGAAATAGCAAAGTTAGGGGAATGTTTTGCTCACCTGTTTGCAGAATGAAGACAGAGCACAGAACAGGCATGTTTTGAAAGCAGCTTTATTTTTGTTGAAATCTTTTACTTGATTCTCTGGCTCGAGTTGATTGTATTATTTAAGTTGACATTTGTTATGTTTCAAATGGTTTTTTACTTCAAACCTTTTAGCTTGAAGGAGATGAACTGATGAGGATGATTGATATATATAAAAGAAGTATACAGGGTGTTTTCATTTTGTACAACAAGTCATGGCTGAAGATGCTTTGTTCCCATGCTTCTTATTCTTTTATGTTTACAGCCCATGCTTATGTACCTCTTATTTTAGTTATGTTTTCTTTGTACTTATTTATGCATATGTTTATTTTATTTATTTTATTTTATTTTATTTTTTTTATTTTTTTATTTTGATTTTACTTTGCAGGTTTGCTTCTACATACTTATATTTTTATCCTTTATTTGCTTGTACTTGTTTATACATATAAATGTATTTGTTTACTTGGTTTTATGTTTTATTTTGTACTCATATTTATTTGTTTGAAAACTTTATTTGCATTGCCTGCATATGTATGTTTTTATTTGTTTGTTATTTTTACTTTGTTTTGTTTACTTTGCTTATTTATTTGTTTGAATACTTTTATTTGCTCTTATTTTATTTTATTTTTCTTTGCATACATATATTTTATATTTGTTTGTATTTATTTGTTTTGTTTATGTTTATTTTATTTTGTCTACTTACCTTTATATTTGTTTGTATTTATTATGTTTGATTTGTTTATACTTAAATATATTTATTTTATTTTGTCTAAAGCTTTATTACTTTGCCTTGTTATTTTGTCATATGAACACATTTCTATTTTTATTATGTTGTTAAATTTTATTCTAGTGCCATCACTTTATATTTATTTCTTTGCTTTGTACATTGCTTTACAATGTAAATAAATTTCTATAGTCCCTATGTTATTTGAAATTCGTCTAATTTTATTTACTTCATAATTTATAATTCATCATATATAAATATTCTTATTTCTATTTCTATTTATTTTTAAAACCATTTATTAAAATTTTTATTTCAAATCCAATATATACATATATATATACAAATTTTCAAATTTATATGACTTAATATATTTTCTATTTGAATCGAGGAAACTCGCTTCCATTTATAATTAATTTTATAAATTTTTATTCAAAATTTCATTTAATTATCAATTTAAATTAAATTAAAATCTAGGGTCGTTACAAACTTCCCCCCTTAAAAGAATTTCGTCCTCGAAATTTGCAGGCACGAAAACTACACAGAGATAGATGAAAGATAGAGAAATATCTTTTCAGATCAAACTGGATATCAGTTCTGCATTTGGCTCACCAAATCAGAATATCAACAATAGATACAAGAAATTATAATAGAATTTCAAATTTGGTTTCAAACGAAATCATTTTATTGATACAATTCAAATTATCCTTCATATTCTATTGATCAATTTTAACTCAATTTAAAATTTCTAATTCATTTAAAATCTCCAATTTCAATTTTCAAATTCATATTCATTAAAGTTTAAATCGAAAAACTGATAAGAAACTGATGAGGATACGAAGTAAGAATTTCCTATAATGATTCATAAGGCCATCATCACACCGAAACTTCTTTCTGGAGCTATCACGAAGCAATCAAAAGAATTTTGGAAAGGAATCAAAAAGAGATTGATAAGAAAGATGTTCCCACTGTTGTTACAGAGTTTTGACTAATTATAGTCGTATTTCCCTGTCCCCTATCTCGTTATCTTCTTGCACTCATACTTACTATCGGTGAATAGTAAAAGAATTTACTGAGGCATTCAAATGGATATCTTAGGGATATACTCATTCTAGGATTTACTTCACCCTATCTCTAATGAGTTACTTAATGTGTTGCACTCCTGAGCTAAAGTTTAACCCTTAGCTCTGATACCAAATGTAACGACCCGAATTTTGCCGGCTCGAAAATCGACATCCATACTTCACATCGTATTCGAATGCCATAGATTCAACCGTTCAAATCCGATTCGCCGGAGCTTATAACAACATTAAGTAAATAACACAGCGGAATAAAAGAATAATACATTGATATACAGCTTTGATACAATATCTGATACAACAGATGATCCAATAGATATCAATATACATCAGAGATATGATACAATAAATAGCAGCGGAAAATAAAACGATAGATAACATCTAGCAGCGGAACAATATAACTCTAAGGTAGTCTTCAAAAGAGAACTCCGAGAACTGCAACTCCATCTCCAAAAATCAATCCAGCAATAGCTCGAACCCCCAATAACGATGCACCAAGCTCAACAAGACTGGTGCGATCCAAAGACTGAACTAACTCCAGATAATCTACTACATCTGACTATCTGAAAAACCCAACTCTAGACTGCTCGTGTAGAAAATAATGAGCACCCAGAGTTTAGGAAAGAAACAACAAACTCCGGATCAGTCGTGGGACTGGTGTGAGTAACAAAACAGTTTATCTTTTAAAACATTCAACAAAAGATTTTCAAAGTCAATTCGCAATGCTTTTAAAAATGAGACTACCATAAGGTCTCCCGCACACACACACAATGCAAACGCAGAATCGGAGGAGATTTCTCCTTATGATAGTCAAAGACGCTTGATACGCATTAAAAAGAAACATTTGATATTATCACTAGTGCATAGTGTAGGAAAAATTTCATTTCGAAAGTAAAGATATAAATCTTAGCCAACATAGACATTTCGAACTATGCCTACTGTAGCTACCATCCAAATAGTGGGGCGCCACCATAAGTAGATGGCAGGTAATACAACTAATACCGTACAAGGCTCGTATTGGATGAATGGATTTTTCCAACAAATGGTCAGGCCAAGGAACTTCCCATTGCCACATGGAAACGCCTCTGGAAGGACGCCCCGAGAACCAAACCGTTCTCTGCTAAACAAGGCCGGGAACCCCTTTTCCCAAGGGATATCACAAACCCTCAGATATACCACCCCCGGTCCTTTGGGACCTTTAAACGAGAGCTCTCTAACTAACATCACACCATAATAATAAGTGTTTCAACATGAGTAAGTATCTGGGCTCCATACCATGATACTACCCTTTTCCAGAAGGAATGGTCATACCCTAGGGAAGCGATCCCTGAAAACCTTGCCGCACAATTCCTGTTTCGACCATTACCGGTTTGTGAGGCTCGACGAAGTCTCGTCCACAAAAACACACTTTATACAAAAGCCATGCTTTGGGTCAACAAATGATCATAGAAATGATCACCAAGATAGACGATCAAACAAATGATCCTATCACAAATAATCAACACAGGGATCATTTCACAGCAACACTCAGCATGTCACATTACAAAATTGGGAATATATCGCTGATAACCTTCAACTACATAACCTCTGAGCTCGTACGTCTCAGAGAAGGGTGTTAAGCTAAGAGAATAAATTCTCAGCCACCAACAGAAATATATTTGAAAGAAATCGGCTTTATATCTCAATTTGTAATGTCAGACATACTATCCATACAAGTCTGTTCTGGGTTCGAACAGAACCGAAGGCACTTCTTACGAAGCCCTTGCAATCCGGATATTCACTAGTCACGTTCGGACTTCCCATCACATATGGAGTCTCTATACCAGGAGCTACCCAGTGCAGAGACAATCGATAGGTCATCCTATCGCTCTCGCAAATACCCGGTCTTCATCACCGGTCTTCAAATGCTATCCATAACGTCGAATCACATATTCAGAATGGGTTATACGACCCAAAGGTCCTTTCCCGGCTAACCCGAATAGTGAGCGCAATATTTAAAAATATATGGATATGGGATTTCAATTAAGTCACAACTTAATAATTCAAGACTTTCTTCAAATGGCTTAAATAAATAACCATTTTCAATCTTTAAACAAAAAGATTCATTTTCACAACCATTAACGGTTTAAACAATTTTCACATTTTAATCTTTTAAACAAAAATTCATTCACAGATTTTCCAACTCAATTTTCATTTCAATTTGATTTAGCTCGTTAAATCTTTAAATCAAAGATTTAACTTATAGCCTTCAAAACAATTTCATTTCAATTTGATTTAAACAAATCATCAATTTAAATCTGTTAAAAATAAACAGATTTAATTCATAGCTTTCAAAAAGAATTCATTCATAACTTAGGAAAATCATTTCTCTATTCAATCTTGAAATTCCCCTAATTAACTGGAATCTCAGTTCTTATCTAAAAGTGTTTATCATTTGAAGACAACAGTTTTCATTTTGGAAATCTGATTCATTTATACGAGTTCAATTCCTTGGGTTAAATTCAAATTCCCAAAAATAATACTTTAAAAATGATTTAACTCATAATGACTAGTATAATATCATTAATCCCTAGTTTCAAATTACATAATTCAATTTGAATATTGAATTCATATTTAAATTAAAGTATTTAAATTCCAACACTTAATCCAGTTATTCAAAATAAATTTCCATCTTTGAAATTCCATTTCAAAAGCTTTTCACTTCTATTCCAATTCCATTTCCAAAACATTTGAATTTAAAAATTCAAATTTTAAACTATTTCAAAAATCTGTGACTTAACCGATTTCCTCGTGAAATCCATAATTGTGTGTGTATGGTGTGGTCCAGGGGTTATACACAGTAGTGCAACATCATTCAATCATCATAGATCAAAACACAGAAATATAGTCGATAAGCGATATAAGCTATAACGCTTATCGTCTATTCACAGATTTACAGATAATATACGAATGTAAATAAATGAATAAAATACACAGCTCAATCCACAGAACAAAATATCACAGATCAGATAGGACAATCAATTCAAAGCATCTCATAATAAAATCATTTATAAGTAGGGCAAACATTCAATAATCATTTATAATTAGGATTTATTAATCGTATAATCCTAATTAATTCAATTTATTTCCAAGTAAATTAATTGCCTACGAATAAATTACCCAATCTTGATTTATTAATTACAAATCATTTGATAAAATTAATTAATCAAACTCTTAAATTAATTAAATTATTCTTAATTAATAAATTAATTAAATTAACCTTAAGTTAATTACAAAATCATTCAACCTTAATTAATTTCATCTTTAAGTAATCAATTTTCTTTCTAAATAAATCAACATTCTAATTACATTAAATGTAATTTTACCTTAATCACTTGATTAATTAATTTTAATAATTAACTACTTGCTATAACTAATTAATCTTCAATTAATTATAACTCATTAATTAATTAATCTTTAATTAACCATCATTCAATTTATTATCCTTAACTGGCTACAATAAGTGCTTATCCCAACTCACTTGTTTTAATAAATCATGATTTAATTACTTCGAGTAATTATACTTAAATCCCTAGATTAATTATCTTTAATTGATTAGTCATTCAATAATCAATACTTTACATTTTAAAACTTATTTCCACATTTATATTTAAAACTTAATTTTATTTCGAAATCTAGATTTCCAGTTTAGATTTAAGCCCAGGTTTCAAAATTTGATTCAACTTTGTTTAAATCTTTCCTTTACAATTTAAATTTCATTTTAAATTCAAATATACTTAAACACTTTAAAGTTATCAAATAATTTCGAATATAAAAACTTAATTATTTCCGAACTAAGATTCAACCTAAACTTGAATTTATATTTAAACTTTTGTTTTGAAACTTAATTTAAACTTTTGTTTTGTAACTTAATTTAAACTTTTGTTTTGAAACTTAATTTAAACTTTTGTTTTGTAACTTAATTTAAACTTTTGTTTTGAAACTTAATTTAAACTTTTGTTTTGAAATTAAAAGATTAAGTTTTAAATCTCAAAACAGGAACAGGTTTCGAATCCTTTACAAACATTTCTACCCTTGCCCCCTGTGTTTTCTGCTTCTAGATAAACAACTATCATCTCCGAGTTCAGACCCGAGACAATCTGCAAAAATCACGAGCCCTACTTCGAGTTACTCGCGCTTCACCTTCCTTCGAGTCCAACCATCGTTTTCTCGAGACCATCCCCGAGACCCTTACTTCTTCCAATCTTCAAAACTTCCCTGAAACACGAGAGTGCACCGTGCACGTGGACTTCTCGTCGCCGACGTTCTGGTGAACAACACAACCATCAGCAAGTCACGATTTGTGCCGACATCGTCCTCAGGCCATCCATCATCTCGATCACGTCGCTGATCAAAATCGAACAATAATTTGAAACCTGGAAAACAACATAGCTTCACTTCGAAACCTGTCAACGCCGCACCTCCTCATCCCCGATCACCAGCGAGCACGCCATCCTGACCAGAGATGCAACATGACCTCCTTGCCACATTCCCCCACCCGCGATCGCCAGAAACACGATGGTGACGGCGCGATTAACTCGCGACTTCGAAGCAGTAAACACGACCCTTAAACCCTAATTTGCTCTCGAATGATCAACATGATGGATAAAAAAATCATTGAAAATTTTTCTGATGATCCATGACATTCAAACATGCTTCCTTTTTATTCTCGAGAGTTATCATCACCCCGACCAACAGATTTTCATCAAAACCCAATTTTCATTTAACTCGAGAATACTCGCGGTCCCCTTTCTTAAAAATTCTAATCCTTTTCTTAAAAATCATAACTTCCAAAAACAAAGCACATAATCCAATTGAATTAAGAAATTAAAACACTTAATTTTTTGACATTCTTCAGGGTTTTCACTGTCCATCCTTGGTTTACAGTGAAACCATTTGATAATTAAATTCGAAAATATTTTTAAAACCCGGATATTGATTTTATAAACATAATTTGTTTATATTCTTAAGCCCACAAAGCATCAAAGGAAAAGCTTTTGAATTTATTTTGAAACAGGGACAGGAGACACAGAGGAATATCATTCTTTCCTGTACACCATATATATACACAGACATTCATTTTAATAAAAGCATGTGAACACAATTCACCATCATCCAAACATGATTCACAGCATATATCAAATATAGATCCAAACATCAATGGAAATAGCAAAGTTAGGGGAATGTTTTGCTCACCTGTTTGCAGAATGAAGACAGAGCACAGAACAGGCATGTTTTGAAAGCAGCTTTATTTTTGTTGAAATCTTTTACTTGATTCTCTAGCTCGAGTTGATTGTATTATTTAAGTTGAGATTTGTTTATGTTTGAAATGGTTTTTTACTTCAGACCTTTTAGCTTGAAGGAGATGAACTGATGAGGATGATTGATATATATAAAAGAAGTATACAGGGTGTTTTTGTAACGACCCGTATTTTACGTGTCGATAAATCGTAGAATTTGCAGGTCAATAGTATTGTTTATGTTGTTTCTAGCCTGAGTCGTTTAGAAAGTTAACTCATGTGTTTAGTGATGAGTTTGAGTTCTCAAGTTTTGAGTCGTTAACGAGTCAACATGTTGAGGGTTGAGTTTGGACCGAGTTAAGGTAGGCAGCGACTCATGGTCTTGGACGAGTCAGTGGGTTAGCCTGCTAGAGTTTAGACCGAATTAAGGTAGTGGGCGACTCATATGGTAACCGACTCATAGAGGTAGCGACTTATAGGTATGGTCGAGTTAGTATGTGGCCGAGTTAAGGGGTTGACCGACTCATAGGGGTGACCGACCTAAGAGGATAGTGAGATAAAAAGTGTGGTCGAGTCAACGAGTTACGACTCATAGGGTTTGCCGAGTTAAGGAGTTGAGTCGGTGGGTGTTGAGTCGGCAGAGGTTGTTGAGTCATATGCAGTTGAGTTGGCTAGGGCTTAGGTCGGCCATAAGACTAAGTCGTTAGGTCGGTAGGTACTCAGTATGGCTTACTGTAGTTGAGTCGGCATGTTAGTTGAGTCGCCATACGACTTAGGACTTAGGAAAATACGGCAGTGTCTTATGTCGTAAGCCATTGAGTCGTTAGCATGTTGTGCCGTATTTGGTTAGGTCGTTAGAGGCGTTGAGTCGTGTCTGGGATAAGCCGCGTATGAGTAAGACATGA
Source organism: Allium cepa (assembly GCA_030765085.1). NCBI lineage: Eukaryota > Viridiplantae > Streptophyta > Magnoliopsida > Asparagales > Amaryllidaceae > Allium > Allium cepa. The sequence continues at coordinate 598,090,172 of CM060945.1, read as the reverse complement.
GGCCCTGTGTTGTGTTGAGTCGGCAAGTGGCATGGGCGACTCAGGGGAATGAGTCGGCAACGACTTAAGAGCGGCCGAGTCAGGGAGAAATCAGCCTATAAATAGAGGGGTTTGGCTCACTTTTTGGCACCGGATTTTGAAGCGACGAAGTGCTGCCATTTTGAGAGCTCGACTACAACATTTCTTCATCTTCTTTTCTCCATTCCAATCTAGTTCTAACATCCATCCAAGATCGAAGATCGAGATCAAAGATTCAAGGGCCAAAGTTGAAGATCTTCATCCAACGAAGCTAGATTTCATCGTTTTAAGCGAGATTTCGCCGGATCAAGCCTTGATCTTCGCTGTCCAGATCTGAAGTGTTTAGTTTTGAGGTGTTTAGGTGATTTGGTGAGTGGTAGTTATCTCTCACGCGGACCCAAAGGAGTATATTGGATTGGTGGTTTGTTGGAGTGTTGTAGATAGTGATTTTGTGCATTTTCCTTAGATCCAAGTATAGATCCATTGTTTGTGAAGATGTTTACCTATGCAAGCTCATTTATTAAGTCATAGAAACAAAACCCATGTTTTATATTTTCTAGATCTATGCTAAAAACCCATGATTCATGTATGTTAGTTTTATGCTCATTTATTTACGAAATTGCCATTTTAGTTATAAATGCCTAATTAGATCTTGATTGAATACTTATTTGTTTGGATTAATGTTTGCCTTGATTGATTGTTGTGAATGAGCAATCTAGTTGATAGATTTGGACAAGTATGGTCAAAGATGATTCAAAAGCTACAGAAGAGGCTCTTGAATGGTGAAAGCTGCTAAAAGCATATGTGGCGGATGTGGAAGCTCATATGTATGGATTGAATGACGTTGAGATGGAACTTGGCCATGATGCGATGAGGCAAACCATGTTGTTGAGTTGAGACTTTGCTATGGTGTAATAAAGCGAAGTATGATGTGATGTAGACTTGGCGTAATCCAGGCAGGGATCATTCCAAGCATGTTGATAACTCGAGGGATGGTTCGAGTTGGTTGATAATGGATTGCTCGAGAGGTAGCTTGAGCTAGTATGAGGATAGTCGTCAAGGAGGATGACTAGGAGGCTTGGATCTCATCGTTGTTGAAGGATCTAGCATGCTCAAAAGCAAGAGTACATGGGGTGCCCATAACGACTACAGGTAGGTAGTCGGGACAACCAAAAGACTACAGGTAGGTAGTCGAGTACTCTGGGCAAAGTAGATAAGTCCTAGGCACAAGGCAGCGTGCGGAGTTATGTCTGGAACCGGGGTTACCATTAGCCCTTGACGGATGGTCATTCAATCAACGGTGAAATCAAAGCAAGGATAACAGTGATAGCCAGAGTCATGGATGTTTGGATGTTTGGTTGTATCATCATTCGGTCTCAAGAGCGGTATTTTCTAGGTGCTTATCTGATCTTGGTTTAGGCCTTGGGGGTTTGTATTTGGAAAACATCGCCCTTGACTCGAGTGATTATTGCTTTACCTTAATCATCTGCTATGTTATGCTTACTTCTCCTTGGTGTGTGTCTAGGGCTATCACTGTAGAAAGAGGCGGAGTGGGATGGTTTGGTTCCTATTCCTTTTATCCTTTATGCTCTTTTGGTATGTTTGATAGTTGATTTACTGCTCACTAAGACTTTGTCTGACTCAAGGTTTTATGTCTCCTCTTATTACCTTGGGCTGTTCATCCATGTTGGGATGGGCAGACTAGGTAGCAGGTGACAGGTGCTGTTCTTAGAAATCTGCGTTGATGGTGACAAAGACGAGCAGGAGGCTTTGCATATTAGTTTCTTACTATATGTACTGGGTGTTCCGCTGTTTGTATATTCTGAGTGCTATGTAGTGAGGCTTTGATGTATGGATTTGTTTAGATGATTGTATCAAACTACTATGGTGCTTATATGATGATTTTCCGCTATGAAGCTTCACTATATATACTTCTCTATTGTATTTTATCCATGCGCTGGGAGTTATGCGAAAGAGTTTCTGTTTTATTTTACCCTGACTATCGTCCATGGCTACTTGGCACGTCTTTCAGCGCACTATTTCCTTTTTTTGGTGCGGGAGTCATGGACGGTCGTCACATTTGGTATCAGAGCTTTGGTAAATCGATTTTAGCCAACGCTCGCTAACGTAACTACGTATGAGAGACGTAATTGTATTTTGATGGATGATTACTATATATAATATAGTAGTTTAGAAGGATTTGAACTCCTTATGCAGTTGTTACTTAAGGTGTTCTAATCATTCTTATTACAGATATTAAGGATGAGTCGAAGAGGGAGACCAGCTGCAAGGGAAAGCCGTGCTACTGAAGGAGCTGTTGATTATGGAACTATGTTCGAAGCGATGATGACTTCGATCATGAGAAGGATACCAGCTCCAGGGCCATCTGTAGATGTGGGAGTTCAAGTCCAAGCTCCAAGGCCGGTGGATTTTCCTAAGCTTTGTAAGGATTATACTGCTCTTGGAGGAAAAGCTTTCTTGGGGACGGAGTCGACTATTGAGGTACAGAGATGGATTGATGCATGTCGAAGGATCTTTGGTGACTTAGGGATTGAGGATGTAACTAAGAGGAAGCTTGCATCGAGACAGCTTCAGGGAAGAGCTGCTGATTGGTGGAATTCTATCACCATTGATACCCCAGAAGAAGAGATTACTTGGGAGCAATTCCAAGTTAGATTTGAAGCCAAGTTCATCTCTACGGCTCAGAAGTCTGTTTTGTTCAAGAGGTTTGTAGAGCTCAAGCAAAGTGGGAGACCAGTTCTTGAGTATATTTCTGAGTTTGAAGCTTTGTCCAAGTATGCCAGATCGTACATTGATTCTCCCTATCAGAAGAATGAGAAGTTTGTGACTGGTCTGGATGCTTATCTTGGGAGGCAGTTAGTGGATCATTTGGACGATCCATTTGAGAAGCTTGTGGAGAAAGCCCTTAGGCATGAGAGTTTGTTTCCTAAGGAAAGTTCTGTTGTTGCTGTAACCAGGGAAGGATCTAAACCACACCAGAGTGGCAATAAGAGGAGGAAGCAGCAGCAGAAGGGTAAGGATGGCCAGAAGAAGCCGAAAGGCGAAGTGAATTGTTATAACTGCCAACAGAAGGGCCATCTTTACAAAGATTGTAAGAATCCCAAGGTGCCGGGAAAGTGTTATAACTGTGATAAGCTGGGACATATCAAGAAGGATTGCCCAGAGTCGAGGAAAGACAGGCAGATTGTGCAAGCTTATGCTTTGGTAGTTGTGCCGTCGTCTTCAAAAGCTCCTACTGCTGAAGAGAAGGGGAAGGGTGTGGTGGTTCAAGGTACTCTTTCTATCTGTGGTGTTCCAGTTAGAGTGTTGTTTGATACTGGAGCGTCGCATTCTTTTGTTTGTAATGATTTGGTAGACCGGTTAGGTTTGAGACCGGATATTGTTGATAGGCCATTGGTTGTGACTAATCCAGTTGGGGGTTCGTCATGTTTGTGTATGATATGCCGTGGTCTAGTTGTGTCGAGTCATGATTGCTCGTTTGATTGTGATTGCTTTGTTCTGAACTTTGCGGGGTTCGGAATTATTTTGGGTATGGACTGGCTTAGGAAATATGCGGCAAGGATTGATTGTGAGAGGCTTGAGGTGACAGTCGGGAATGTGGAAGGGCGAAAGGTTGTGATACGATGCAAGCATGAGGAAGACGTCTTCATGAGCTTCATGTATTCGCTGGTTGTTCCACGGGATGGACTGTCATCAGTGCCTATTGTGAATGGATTTGAGGATGTCTTTGACGAAGTCAAAGGGTTGCCGCCGCGTAGGGAGATCGAGTTTCGTATCGATCTAGTTGAGGGAGCCAGACCTGTTGTTATGCCTCTTAGGCGGATGGCACCGAGGGAGCAGCAAGAGCTGAAGGTGCAAGTTGATGACCTTTTACGGAAAGGATTCATTCGGAGAAGTGTGTCCGAATGGGGTGCACCAGTTGTGTTCGCAACCAAAGCGGATGGATCGTTGAGGTTGTGTGTGGATTATCGTGAGCTAAATAAGTTGACTAAAAAGAACAAGTATCCATTGCCGAGAATAGATGACTTATTCGATCAGCTTCACGAGGCTAAGGTGTTTTCTCAAATGGATTTGGCAACGGGATTTCACCAATTGAGAGTGGGGAAGGATAGTGTGCCGAAGACTGCTTTTAGGACACCATCCGGGTTTTATGAATGGCTGGTAATGCCGTTTGGGTTGACTAACGCACCAGCATATTTTGTGGATCTTATGAATAGAGTATTCAGAGATCAGTTGAATAAGTTCGTGCTTGTGTTCGTGGATGATATTTTGGTTTACTCCAGAACTGAGGAAGAGCACAAGACGCACTTGAGAATTGTTTTGGAAATCTTGCGGAAACATCAGCTGAAGGCTAAGTTTTCGAAGTGTCACTTCTGGAAGAGTGAAGTGAGGTTCTTAGGCCATGTTATCTCTGGAAATGGAATAGCGGTTGATCCCGCTAAGGTGGCAACAATCCAGGATTGGGTTAGACCTAAGAATGCATCTGATGTGAGGAGTTTTCTTGGATTAGCAGGATATTATCGTCGGTTTATCAAAGACTTTTCCAAGATAGCTGCACCGTTGACAGGATTGACGAAGAAGAACCAAGTGTTCAGATGGGATGACAAGTGTGAGCAAGCTTTCGTAATCCTGAAAGAGCGACTGACAAGTGCTCCTGTTTTGACTATTCCAAGTGGGAATGAAGAGATGGTGGTTTACACCGATGCATGTGGCACTGGACTTGGAGCAGTGCTAATGCAGAAGGATAAAGTTGTTGCGTATGCAAGTCGACAACTGAAGCCGCATGAAAGGAATTATCCGACTCATGATTTGGAGTTAGCGGCGATTGTGTTTGCTTTGAAGATGTGGAGACATTATCTATTGGGAGTTAGATCGAGTTGTTTACAGATCATAAGTCGTTGAAGTATCTGTTCTCCCAAAAGGATTTGAATCTTCGACAGCAACGGTGGCTAGAGTTTCTGGCATCTTATGATTTTGGTATAGCCTATACTCCGGGAAAAGGTAACGCAGTGGCTGATGCGTTAAGTCGAAGACATGCAGGTTTGGGAGCCATGTTTTCAGAATGGAAGAGTCTCGAGTATTTGGCTGGATTTGACTTCAGGCCTAGATGTGAATTGGAACCTGAGATGTTGGCAAACTTATCGATAAGACCTACTCTTGTGGAAAGGATTGGCGAGAGCCAAAAGAGAGATGATAAGCTTGTAAAGATTATCCGAGATTTGGAATCCGGATTGGACCCAGAGAAGGATAAGAGATTCGAGGTCGATCGAGAGGGTTGGCTTCGGAAGCAAGGACGATTAGTTGTTCCCGACATTGATGGATTGAGAGATGTTCTGAGGGAAGGTCATCACTCGAAGTTGACAATTCATCCAGGTGGAAATAAGATGTATCGGGATATGAAGAGAACTTACTACTGGGAAGGCATGAAGAAAGATGTTGGAAATTTTATTTCCAAGTGTATGAACTGCCAGTTGGTGAAAGCTGAGCAGAAGAAGCCCAGTGGATTACTTCAGCCGTTAGAGGTTCCTACATGGAAGTGGGAGCAAGTGTCGATGGATTTTATCGATGGTCTACCTAGAACCAGGGCAGGAAATGAAGGGATTTGGGTCATAGTAGATCGTTTGACAAAGAGTGTAAGGTTCATTCCTGTTCGATCAACTAGGACTGCATCGAAGTTGGCTGAATTGTATGTTAAGTGGATAGTTCGATTCCATGGTATTCCGAAGAGTATAGTGAGCGATCGAGACCCATTGTTCACTAGTAGACTTTGGAAGAGCTTCCAGGAAGTTTTGGGAACTGAGTTGTGTTTGAGTACAGCTTATCACCCTCAAACAGATGGTCAGACTGAGAGAGTTAACCGAGTTTTGGAAGATCTTCTCAGAGCTTGTGTTTTGGACTTCGGAGGATCATGGGAAGATCATCTTCATTTGGTGGAGTTTGCATATAATAACAGTTATCAGTCGAGTATTGATATGGCACCATATGAGGCATTATATGGAAGACCGTGTAACTCTCCGACATGTTGGTTGGAAACCGGAGAAAAACTGATACTTGGGCCAGAGATAATTCGACAGACTTCGAATTGTATAGAGATCATTCGGCAACGAATGAAGGCAGCCCAAGATCGTCAGAAAAGTTATGCCGATAATCATCGTAAGGATTTGGAATTCGACGTATGAGAGATGGTTTTTGTGAAGATTTCTCCATTGAAGAGGGCTATTAGATTCGGGAGGAAAGGAAAGTTAACTCCGAGATTTGTTGGACCATTCCCGATTATCGAGCGAATTGGAAAGCTCGCTTATAGATTGGAGTTACCGGAAAAGATGGCGGGTGTGCACAATGTTTTTCATGTATCTTATCTACGGAAGTATGTGCACGACCCAACTATAGTGGTTTCCGCTGACAGCTGTGAAGACTTAGAGGTTGATCCAGTGGTTACGAGACCTCGTAAGCCGCTTCGTATTGTTGAAACCGACACGAAACAGCTTAGGAGGAAGACGATTACGTTGCTCAAGGTACAATGGAGTGATGATGTTAACGACTGTACATGGGAAGAGGAAGAGAGGATGAAGGCAGCTCATCCTGAGCTCTTCGAGGTATGGCCCTAAAGTGTCGTGACATCTCATGAATTTGTAGCTTGTTCTAAGTTTTAGAATTCTGCATGCTAGGCTAGAATTGGATGCATGGTTTGTTGATTGCTATGGATGATAGGCATGCGGAATAATTTTGATTGCTGTTGATTGCTGTTGATTGCTTGGAATTTCGGGGACGAAATTCCTAAGGGGGAGAGAATGTAACGACCCGTATTTTACGTGTCGATAAATCGTAGAATTGCAGGTCATTAGTATTGTTTATGTTGTTTCTAGCCTGAGTCGTTTAGAAAGTTAACTCATGTGTTTAGTGATGAGTTTGAGTTCTCAAGTTTTGAGTCGTTAACGAGTCAATATGTTGAGGGTTGAGTTTGGACCGAGTTAAGGTAGGCAGCGACTCATGGTCTTGGACGAGTCAGTGGGTTAGCCTGCTAGAGTTTAGACCGAATTAAGGTAGTGGGCGACTCATATGGTAACCGACTCATAGAGGCAGCGACTTATAGGTATGGTCGAGTTAGTATGTGGCCGAGTTAAGGGGTTGACCGACTCATAGGGGTGACCGACCTAAGAGGATAGCGAGATAAAAAGTGTGGCCGAGTCAACGAGTTACGACTCATAGGGTTTGCCGAGTTAAGGAGTTGAGTCGGTGGGTGTTGAGTCGGTAGAGGTTGTTGAGTCATATGCAGTTGAGTTGGCTAGGGCTTAGGTCGGCCATAAGACTAAGTCGTTAGGTCGGTAGGTACTCAGTATGGCTTACTGTAGTTGAGCCGGCATGTTAGTTGAGTCGCCATACGACTTAGGACTTAGGAAAATACGGCAGTGTCTTATGTCGTAAGCCATTGAGTCGTTAGCATGTTGTGCCGTATTTGGTTAGGTCGTTAGAGGCGTTGAGTCGTGTCTGGGATAAGCCGCGTATGAGTAAGACATGAGGCCCTGTGTTGTGTTGAGTCGGCAAGTGGCATGGGCGACTCAGGGGAATGAGTCGGCAACGACTTAAGAGCGGCCGAGTCAGGGAGAAATCAGCCTATAAATAGAGGGGTTTGGCTCACTTTTTGGCACCGGATTTTGAAGCGACGAAGTGCTGCCATTTTGAGAGCTCGACTACAACATTTCTTCATCTTCTTTTCTCCATTCCAATCTAGTTCTAACATCCATCCAAGATCGAAGATTGAGATCAAAGATTCAAGGGCCAAAGTTGAAGATCTTCATCCAACGAAGCTAGATTTCATCGTTTTAAGCGAGATTTCGCCGGATCAAGCTTTGATCTTCGCTGTCCAGATCTGAAGTGTTTAGTTTTGAGGTGTTTAGGTGATTTGGTGAGTGGTAGTTATCTCTCACGCGGACCCAAAGGAGTATATTGGATTGGTGGTTTGTTGGAGTGTTGTAGATAGTGATTTTGTGCATTTTCCTTAGATCCAAGTATAGATCCATTGTTTGTGAAGATGTTTACCTATGCAAGCTCATTTATTAAGTCATAGAAACAAAACCCATGTTTTATATTTGCTAGATCTATGCTAAAAACCCATGATTCATGTATGTTAGTTTTATGCTCATTTATTTACGAAATTGCCATTTTAGTTATAAATGCCTAATTAGATCTTGATTGAATACTTATTTGTTTGGATTAATGTTTGCCTTGATTGATTGTTGTGAATGAGCAATCTAGTTGATAGATTTGGACAAGTATGGTCAAAGATGATTCAAAAGCTACAGAAGAGGCTCTTGAATGGTGAAAGCTGCTAAAAGCATATGTGGCGGATGTGGAAGCTCATATGTATGGATTGAATGATGTTGAGATGGAACTTGGCCATGATGCGATGAGGCAAACCATGTTGCTGAGTTGAGACTTTGCTATGGTGTAATAAAGCGAAGTATGATGTGATGTAAACTTGGCGTAATCCAGGCAGGGATCATTCCAAGCATGTTGATAACTCGTTGGATGGTTCGAGTTGGTTGATAATGGATTGCTCGAGAGGTAGCTTGAGCTAGTATGAGGATAGTCGTCAAGGAGGATGACTAGGAGGCTTGGATCTCATCGTTGTTGAAGGATCTAGCATGCTCAAAAGCAAGAGTACATGGGGTGCCCATAACGACTACAGGTAGGTAGTCGGGACAACCAAAAGACTACAGGTAGGTAGTCGAGTACTCTGGGCAAAGTAGATAAGTCCTAGGCACAAGGCAGCGTGCGGAGTTATGTCTGGAACCGGGGTTACCATTAGCCCTTGACGGATGGTCATTCAATCAACGGTGAAATCAAAGCAAGGATAACAGTGATAGCCAGAGTCATGGATGTTTGGATGTTTGGTTGTATCATCATTCGGTCTCAAGAGCGGTATTTTCTAGGTGCTTATCTGATCTTGGTTTAGGCCTTGGGGGTTTGTATTTGGAAAACATCGCCCTTGACTCGAGTGATTATTGCTTTACCTTAATCATCTGTTATGTTATGCTTACTTCTCCTTGGTGTGTGTCTGGGGCTATCACTGTAGAAAGAGGTGGAGTGGGATGGTTTGGTTCCTATTCCTTTTATCCTTTATGCTCTTTTGGTATGTTTGATAGTTGATTTACTGCTCACTAAGACTTTGTCTGACTCAAGGTTTTATGTCTCCTCTTATTACCTTGGGCTGTTCATCCATGTTGGGATGGGCAGACTAGGTAGCAGGTGACAGGTGCTGTTCTTAGAAATCTGCGTTGATGGTGACAAAGACGAGCAGGAGGCTTTGCATATTAGTTTCTTACTATATGTACTGGGTGTTCCGCTGTTTGTATATTCTAAGTGCTATGTAGTGAGGCTTTGATGTATGGATTTGTTTAGATGATTGTATCAAACTACTATGGTGCTTATATGATGATTTTCCGTTATGAAGCTTCACTATATACTTCTCTATTGTATTTTATCCATGCGCTGGGAGTTATGCGAAAGAGTTTCTGTTTTATTTTACCCTGACTATCGTCCATGGCTACTTGGCACGTCTTTCAGCGCACTATTTCCTTGTTTTGGTGCGGGAGTCATGGACGGTCGTCACAGTTTTCATTTTGTACAACAAGTCATGGCTGAAGATGCTTTGTTCCCATGCTTCTTATTCTTTTATGTTTACAGCCCATGCTTATGTACCTCTTATTTTAGTTATGTTTTGTTTGTACTTATTTATGCATATGTTTATTTTTTTTATTTTATTTTATTTTATTTTTTTTTTATTTTTTTATTTTGATTTTACTTTGCAGGTTTGCTTCTACATACTTATATTTTTATCCTTTATTTGCTTGTACTTGTTTATACATATAAATGTATTTGTTTACTTGGTTTTATGTTTTATTTTGTACTCGTATTTATTTGTTTGAAAACTTTATTTGCATTGCCTGCATATGTATGTTTTTATTTGTTTGTTATTTTTACTTTGTTTTGTTTACTTTGCTTATTTATTTGTTTGAATACTTTTATTTGCTCTTATTTTATTTTATTTTTCTTTGCATACATATATTTTATATTTGTTTGTATTTACTTTGTTTTGTTTATGTTTATTTTATTTTGTCTACTTACCTTTATATTTGTTTGTATTTATTATGTTTGATTTGTTTATACTTAAATATATTTATTTTATTTTGTCTAAAGCTTTATTACTTTGCCTTGTTATTTCGTCATATGAACACATTTCTATTTTTATTATGTTGTTAAATTTTATTCTAGTGCCATCACTTTATATTTATTTCTTTGCTTTGTACATTGCTTTACAATGTAAATAAATTTCTATAGTCCCTATGTTATTTGAAATTCGTCTAATTTTATTTACTTCATAATTTATAATTCATCATATATAAATATTCTTATTTCTATTTCTATTTATTTTTAAAACCATTTATTAAAATTTTTATTTCAAATCCAATATATACATATATATATACAAATTTTCAAATTTATATGACTTAATATACTTTCTATTTGAATCGAGGAAACTCGCTTCCATTTATAATTAATTTTATAAATTTTTATTCAAAATTTCATTTAATTATCAATTTGAATTAAATTAAAATCTAGGGTCATTACAGCAACTGACATCAGTTATATATGTGTGTGTATATATATATATATATATATGATACTTTCTGTTATATTTGTGTTTCGAGTTTACATTATCTGTGTTATTATTATATATATTGTCCTAAACTATTATGAACCATCGTAGTTCGTTTTATACTAGAATTGGGTATGTCGACGGGAGTAAATAAATATTGGATGAAAGATAAAAATATATACCACTCCTATCGAGATAACTAATGCTAGTGTAAGGCCTAACTACGGATGGCCGCTCCTATCCAGCCTTATTCTTCGTGATATCAGACAGTATTTCTTTTAATACTCTTTGTTATTGCGAGCATAGAGGTGGGGCGTCACAGTTGGTATTAGAACTTGGGGTTTATGGACATAATATATAACATAACTTAGATGGAACATGTGTTACAACTATTAGTCGATGTTTTATTGTTCCTTGAGTCAAAAACTAAAGTTTCGAAAATGTGTTGAAAATTTTAAATATCTTTATTTTAAAATAAAAGTGAATTTGCGTTTTGTTGATTTGGTTGATTCGTGTTTGTTTATCAGAGTGCGCAGCGAAAACAGTGAGACTGTCTTCGCTGAGTACGACTGATAACCTTTTTGATTTGAAAATCAAAATATGAAATTGAAATAAATTTCATTTGTTGTTTACATAACTATGTTTAATTTGTTTTCTTTGAAAATTTCGAATCCAATTTGAGAATTCGAAGCGATTGTAGTTATGTGAATTTGTTGAGATTTTTGCTGTTTTAGAATTATCTTCATTGAAGATATATTCGACTGATTTCTTTGTTCATTTTGCGGTATACGTGCAAATTTATGTTGCACGTTGCTGCATTAATTTTACGTTGAACCGATGCTTGGTTATGAAACGTATTTTGTTGCCGTTATTATTATAACGGGAGTTTTACACCAATGCTATATTTTTGTAGCGCGGTGTTTTGTTGACATTTTTAAATGAATGAAAATTCACTGGTATTTTATTTTGATGCGAATTATTTTGATGAGATTTTGACGTTTAAAATTTACTGTCACTTTGACTTCAGTAACCGTCAAATTTTAAAGTGGATTTTCAAGCGGTTATCCCGCAATGCTGATTTTGAGATTAGTTTTATGTTGTTTTGAGAAGTACCATTTCTTTGTTGATGTTGCTACTTATGTTGCTGAGTTGATCACGTGATTATAAAAAGCGTTTTAAAAAAAAAATTGTTTTCAAAAGTTTTCAGTTTACGTTTTCAAAAGAATGAGGAAGTGATTCAAACGTTTCAGCAAAATCGAGGACTATAACCCCTTTCTTTTACTGATTCGCTTAATTCCGGATTTGTTCGTTTGAGAATGTAAATTAATAAATAAAAATTGTTTTCAAAATTTTTACAGTTTGAGTTTTCAGAAGAATGAGAAAGTGATTTAAACGTTTCAGCAAAATCGAGGACTATGAACCCTTTCTTTTACTGATTCGCTTAACTCTAGACTTGTCCGTTTGAGAATGTGAAATGTTATTTTTGAAATACACAATTTAGCACTTTCAAGGAAACGATGAAGAGAATTAAACGATTTAGTAAAACACGTGGTATGGGACATGTGCGTTTGCTATTTTGGTTAATTCCGGACTCGTTAATTGAAATATTTGATGATTTTCGTGTGCTTTCGAGCCACTATGTTGGACCCCCGGGTCATTTGTTGGACCTTCGGGTCAATACCAGTACCAGACCTTCGGGTCATTTGTTGGACCTCTGGGTCATTTGTTGGGCGCCAAAATTATGTTGGGCACTTGGTAGGCTTCGGCCATTTGTTGCTGCACGTGCGACGTAGCTAAAACTCGCCATTTGTTGAGGTCGATCCACCTTTTATGTTGATTTTCTAGATTATCTTCATTGATTCTAGATATTTGTTGTTTCCAATTATCTGCAGGTAATTGGATATTTGTTGATATGAGTTCTGATTATCGTTTTTGATAATCGAATATTTGTTGATTTGATTATCGTTTTTGATAATCGAATATTTGTTGATTTGATTATCGTTTTTGATAATCGAATAATTGTTGATTTGAAATTTGATTATCGTTTTGATAATCGAATATTTGTTGATTTGATTATCGTTTTTGATAATCGAATATTTGTTGATTTGATTATCGTTTTTGATAATCGAATAATTGTTGATTTGAAATTTGATTATCGTTTTTGATAATCGAATATTTGTTGATTTGATTATCGTTTTTGATAATCGAATATTTGTTGATTTGATTATCGCTTTTGATAATCGAATAATTGTTGATTTTAAATTTGATTATCGTTTTTGATAATCGAATATTTGTTGATTTGATTATCGTTTTTGATAATCGAATATTTGTTGATTTGATTATCGTTTTTGATAATCGAATATTTGTTGATTTGATTATCGTTTTTGATAATCGAATAATTGTTGATTTGAAATTTGATTATCGTTTTTGATAATCGAATAATTGTTGATTTGAAATTTGATTATCGTTTTTGATAATCGAATATTTGTTGATTTGAATATCGTTTTTGATAATCGAATATTTTTTATTTGATTATCGTTTTTGATAATCGAATATTTGTTGATTTGATTATCGTTTCTGATAATCGAATAATTGTTGATTTGAAATTTGATTATCGTTTTTGATAATCGAATATTTGTTGATTTGATTATCGTTTTTGATAATCGAATAATTGTTGATTTGAAATTTGATTATCGTTTTTGATAATCGAATAATTGTTGATTTGAAATTTGATTATCGTTTTTGATAATCGAATATTTGTTGATTTGATTATCGTTTTTGATAATCGAATATTTGTAGATTTGATTATCGTTTTTGATAATCGAATAATTGTTGATTTGAAATTTGATTCTCGTTTTTGATAATCGAATTTTTGTTGATTTGATTATTGTTTTTGATACTCGAATAATTGTCAATTTGAAATTTGATTATCATTTTTGATAATCGAATATTTGTTGATTAGAAATTTGATTATCGTTTTGATAATTAGACCTTTTTTGTTTTCTAATTACCGTTTTGGTAACTAGATAATTGCAGTTTCGCGATTTACAATTTGGGTTTCATAATTATATTTGTTGATAATTAGATTTTGTTGAGAATTTGTGAATTTCTTTTATGAAATTAAAAAGTTTCTATGGCGTTTGTATTCTCTACCTTTTTTTTTCCTAGCTTAACCAGTTTATGTTAGAAAAATAATGATTAGTGACGACCTAAATTATGAAAATTGCGGGGACGCAATTTTTATAAGGAGCGGAGTCTATAACAACCCAGGATTTCGCAATTATTTTACTATCGTCATTGACGATTTAAATTGATTGCTAATTGCTTTTGGCATTTAACCAATCAGAGTTCTTTTAAAAAATTAATTAAAGTTGTGTGGGCTTTAGAGTAATTTGGCCCATGTTTTTTTTGTTGGTGCGGTGATTTTTACAAAAGGAAAACCTTACCGTTCTTTCATTTTTTCAATCACAAAACCCAAAAGAAAACATACGAAAAGTAATGGAGACGACTTCGTTTGTTTTCGTTCGTTCCTCATCTCAAACTAGGGCTTTGAAAAAAAATGGCAGAGGACGACGATGATTGCTTCGATCTGGAGGGTATTCGCTTGCCGATCGATTACTTGTTGCTTGCGTCGATTATTCAGCTGCTCGAAAACCAAGGTGAGTGATTCTTTCACTCACATCTCAATTCATGCTTAGCATATTGTTCGGTAGTTCGATTTGGTCTCGTTATTGATTCGAGTTGAAAATTAATTTGGGGTTTTTCCTTTATGTTTTCTTACTTGTGTTCGAATCTGTGCATTTGTTAATCCCTTGATTTTCATTTGCATTGTTGGCTTCGGCCTTGCTTTCTCTGATGAACTGCGGGCATGTTGGTTTCGTAACCCCGGCAGGCTTTACATTGACTTCAGTCACTTCAAATATATATGTGATTTGGTGATTTCCATGGCCTTGAATCCTTTGATTTTCATTCATATACACGTGTTTGATGTTTTCCTGACTTTATCGAGTCGTATAAATTTATGAATTCACGGCTTGGATTATTTTCGAAATTGAATTTGATGATGTTGTTTTATTTGACTTTGGCCAAGGCTGCTACTTTGATTTCTCTGGCATGTTTTACTTTGCCCGTACTAAGGGCACTGTGCCTCGTTTGAATCATCTTGTAGTCTGTTCAGCTTGACCTTTGTTTGAAGTAGTTCTGCCTTGTGTGGCTATACATTTGTTGACACTACTTGTTGTCGGATGTTGTTTCCTGGTTGGTCTGATCTGAGCTGATCGTTGAAGTGCATTGCCTTGCCTTTGTACTTGGATGATTTGCAGTTACTCTTCATTTGATCTGAACTTGTTAGTCGTGTTTGCACTGCACATATTGGTTTGTCATCTCGTTACATTTGGAAAGTTGAGCTGTTGTCTGCATTTGAGTTCGTCCTCGTTTGCATTGTGTATTCTAGTGTTGTTCTCTGAACCAGTCTGCTATCTGAACTGGATTGGAGTACATTGTTTGCATATATTGATTCCTGTAGGATTGAATCATGATGTGCTCATTATCAATTGTAGTTTCCATTTGACCCACTGTTGCTTGTTGCTGCCTTGTTGTCATATTGACTTCATGGGTTTAAATAAAATATTGCCTTGACACTTGAGTTGATATTATTTGAAACTGCTACATATTCAAACCCCTGTCACTTGTAAATTGCGGACACTTGATACTATATTGAGTTTCCCTGACTTCGTACTATCTTCTGCCATCACTAGTGATGTGGTCCTACTATTTGTGTACCACTTGTTGTTTCAACTGGGACTTGCACTTGTAGTCTTCATGGTTGTGTGGCATTGAGCTTCAATGAGTTGTTGCTTTTCACCGTGTGAATTTGGTCTTTGGTTGATGTTAATCACTTCGTATTGCTGTGCATCGAGCATAGTTCTAGTATCTATTGAGTCACTTGGGTCAGTGGCATTTTTGTTGCACTTGCATGAATCCAATTTTGTAGTTACATGCATGCGGTGCACTATTCATGTCATTCCTATAGTACTCGACCATTAGATCACTTGTGTATATCTCTTTAGTTTGCTGTTTATGTGCCTCTTTGTGATCAGCTGCATATACCCGAACCAATTCTTTGTTTATTTCTGCACATCCCTGGCATATTGTTTATGCATGGAATATGTCGTTTGGTTTCGGCCATATTCTTGTTTGTTTACACCTTCTTTCGGCTATCTCTTCATGTGTATTACTGCCATGTGCAGTTCCATGTGCACCTCTGATTCATTTGTACATGTGCAGTGTTATTACATTCACTTAGTGGCATTTGGTTTGCATACCATTTGCACTGTGCAGCCTTAACCACTGCTGCATTTGTTTCGATTGTTGCATCTGAGTTTTTTTTGGTTGTAGTCTTGCCCTTGTGACCTTGAGGTGGCTGTCGTTTTGTTGCAGTTTGCCCTTGAGTTCTTGTGGTGGCTGCAGTACATTTGATTTTTAGTTGTTGCACTGAAATTGATTCTTCATTGATTTTGGTTCGTTGAGCTTTTGTGTACATCATCACTGTAGTGGCAAGGCAGTGCACGCAAGCGTGAACTGCAGCCACACGGTATTGCTTTTATTGATATTCTAATTGCTTTTGAATTATGGATCTTTTGCGTATTTACATACGCTGTAGTGGCGAGGCAGTACACACGTGCGTGTACTGCAGCCCTACCTGAGTTGGCATTTTTAAATGGATATTTCAATTGCTTGAATTGTTTTACGTATTCAAATTCAATATTTTGAAATTGCATTTTTATTTGGTTTAATTTAAACATTTTGTTGATGTCAAATTATCTATTAGATAATTAGATTATGAGTTCCTGATTATTTGTTAGTAATTAGATTTTTGTTCTTAATTGCCATTTAGGCAAGTTTGCTGTTTTCAAAAATTATCTTTATTAATAATCCTTTCATCTGTCTTCGTTGGTAATTTGAATTTGCTGATTTGTTGTTTAACACTATTACGTGTTATAATTACCGTTATCCGATTTCTTATAAAAGGATCGGATTGACGAGATTTATTGTGACTGTGGTCTATTCATTATTTAATTATTATTGCTTCTGTGCACTAATAACTAAGTTTGAATTAGACTGACCCGTGTATTATTTTCTTTTGAATTTAATACTTGGGTCAGACCGAGTATTTACAGGTTGTAGATTTTTAGCTTTGGGTTGCTGCTTGAGCTATGAAGTCACTTCATATCTTTTGGAGTAGTCGTTGTCATTTATAGTAGTTAGTGTATTTGTATAGGAAGGTATGTATTCATGTATATTATATACGATAATGTACTTGTATATGTAACTTCCTGTGTCGACAGTGGTAGTTGTATCATATGTATTGTATCATACGTATTGTATCATATGTATTGTATCATATGTATTGCAACTGACATCAGTTATATATATATATATATATATATATATATATATATATATATATATATATATATATATATATATATATATATGAGACTTTCTGTTATATCTGTGTTTCGAGTTTACATTATCTGTGTTATTATTATATATATTGTCCTAAACTATTATGAACCATCGTAGTTCGTTTTATACTAGAATTGGGTATGTCGACGGGAGTAAATAAATATGGGATGAAAGATAAAAATATATACCACTCCTATCGAGGTAACTAATACTAGTGTAAGGCCTAACTACGGATGGCCGCTCCTATCCAGCCTTATTCTTCGTGATATCAGACAGTATTTCTTTTAATACTCTTTGTTATTGCGAGCATAGAGGTGGGGCGTCACAAAATGGTTTGGTATTGAAGCTGTTTTGTTTTGTTTTCCAAATTACTCAACCATTTTGAATACTTAAACTATTTTAATCTATTTTAATCTACTTAACCCAATTTAAATTATTTTAAGCTAATTTATCTATTTTAAATCCATTTTAAAGATTTTAAGTATTTTTAACTATTTTAATTATTTAAACTATTTTTAAACTACTTAAAACTATTTTCTAAAATTTCAAATAGGTAAATAAGGTGAAATGTTTATGTTTAAATCTTGAATATAAATACGAATTGGTTTAAATGAAGTTGCAACCTAAATTGAAATTCGAAAGGATTTTGAAATCGAAATGAGATATTGAGGCGATTAATTTTTGAAACGGAATCTTACATTTTGAATAGATACGATGATATTTGAACTGGATTTGATTTTTGAAGCGAATATGATATTTTGATGTCAATTATGAATCGATTTGAAATGTAAAAGAGCCAACAGTGTAATAATACGTAGTTATTAAAGAGACCGGGATCGGATATGGACATACTCTCTGTCGATACCGAAAACCACTTTAATAACTATTATACGCGGAGTGTTGACCCAGAATGAAGTGGATGGTTTGGTGAACGCGTTGACTGAAGAAAGAGAACGATATTGGATAACCCTTGGCATGACTAAAACAGGAGCCGGGCCGGGCCATTGAGGTTCGCCATCTCTAGCGGACACACTTCTTCGATACCTTATCTATTACATTTGTGATTCGATTTGGGTGCACCCCTTGATTTGGCAGTGTTGTTTCGCGGTGTTGGGGTAGCTGCTGGCTATGCTCAACATTAGTCCGGATCACGAAACTACTAGTATCCTAGTTGGTATCGCCTCATGTACCTTGTCATACTGATTATCCTATTCGCGACCACTACGTTATGTTTTGTGTTATGCCTATGGGGTACCCTTTGATAAGCATCAGTTTACGGTGGGGCTTACGGTGCTGTATAGACTATGACATTACAAAAATGTATTAAGGGGGATTATGGTAACGCCTTAACGCTATTTTGATACTTTACATTACTGATAGTCATTATCTACTTAGCGTACATTACTACCTAGTAGATAGTTTAACAGATCCTTGAGAGATGGAAAATCCCGTAACATCTCTTAAGTTATTGCACGCACGTTGACACTCGATATGAGATATCAAAACCTGTAAACATCTCTGACGCCGTTACACTCATATTTATTTACGATTGATTTAACTTTCATAAGGATATTTTAGTCCTGACTCGAGTGTTTTGTCTTTTCATTACGCTCGGGTCAGTCCTGAGTTTTCAGATTTTTGAAGATCTATTCTGGAGGACGAAGACGAAGATTTGGTCTCTATTACTATTATTATCTGTGCATCATGCTATCTACTGCATTATTTTATTTGTTCTGTTGTATATGTATAACTCTGATAAATGTTGTATAAATAATGATCAAAGTATAGTAAACAGCTTCATGAACTTTTATTTGATTATTATATTTTATCGTTCCGCTGCAAGATTCTGTGTTGTTTCCTTCCTTTTATTTCTCATTCCTCTTCTTTTCTTATTTACCCCAATAACCATCTGCCCTTTTGAATGGTTTGGAATCGACATGTGTATTTGATCGTCGGTTTAAACAGTCCAAAAAGGCGGGTCGTTACAACACAAATCAGTCACAGACATCTATATCACAAAGGCGGAAATATATGAATATATAACACACGAAAGTGTACATCAGAGTAGTGGTCAAACAAAATCCACAATATCACAAAAGAATAGCTACAAGTGCTATACAAAAGAATATGGGTACATCCATGAGTCTATATCCCAAATGTATACAACAAAAACTACTAATCTAAGTAGTTAGCCAAAAGTCAGGGTGATAATCCCAGATGTGAAGTCAAGCAGAAGCACCTGTAACATCTCAGTCTGACCTGAGTATTATTTTATAAGAAAATAATAAATGGATCAATCTAGATATAAATATCGGATAAAATGATATAGAATAAGAGATATGACATAAATATATAATAACCATAAAGCCACACTGTGATAAGTATGCAATTGAAAATCAACGAGGTATTAATCAATATCACGAGAATCTTCTCAAAGATCAGAAGGAATGTCATACTCCTTATTTACCAAATCACCAAACTATAAATATTGACAATAATATCAATGCCAATCACAAAAGTTAATGACACACAAATTCACTAATGCACAAATAATGATAAAACTTATCAATGTAAATCAAGAAAACTGGTGAAAACACAAATTCCAGAAATCATCAATGGAAATCCAGAAATCACAAAAAGAGGAGGCCTATCACAATACGGGAGCATGAAAACTCACCAACACATGTATCACAAAATGGAACGTTGTTCCATGGTTGCTAACCATTAATTTTGAGCCGAAGCTCCACAAAAAGGCCCAAAGACCATAGGTCGCTACCCCACCAATTTGAGCCAAAGCTCCACAGAAGCGGGGTTTAATCTCCCTCGTAGACAAAGAGACATCGCGCATTTGCTAGTCTAAATCACAAAAATGATCATCAAAAATCATCAAGAAGTGTCAATTACAATAAGCTAGTAAATATATAAGCTTAGCTTCATGTCCCGTAACCACTAGCTTAACTTAAATATTTACGAACAAATTGTAGATCTCCACTCGAAAATTGTCACAAGAGATTCAATCGAACAAGTTCCAAGATTTAACCGGCGAAGTAAATGGAAGCGTTTCATACCATTTGTTTTACTAAGGTGTTTAAATAGATTTCTCGTACGAGTGAAATGAAGTGAAAAATCACAAAAACGATTGTAGAAACAATAAATCACCAAAATTCACATTCGAAGACGTGAATAAAATCCAAAGAATTCGATTCCAAATTCATCAAAGTGGAAATAGCCTAGCGACTAAACACGGCAGGACCTAGTGACTGAGCGACCTAAGTTGTAGCGGCATAAGTGCAGGCCGAGCGACTTGAGAAAGTCGTGCGACCTAACTGCCGAGCGACCTAAGTCGGTAGCGGCATAAAACAGGCGAGCGACCTAGCAGGGTATGACCCAAAGTATGGCGCGACCTAACACAGGAGCGAGCGACGTAGTGCAAGCCGAAAACGACCTAAGTTAGAGAATAGGCCGTGCGACCTAGTGAAGCGACCTAAGCAATGCCGAGCGATCTGACAAGGCCGAGGCTAACGACCTAAGGTACATACGGCCTAAGGAGGTAACGGCATAAGAGTAGCATGCGGCCTTAGGAGTACGAACTAAGAACATGGCGTGACCCAGTGGTTGTGAGCTAACACGGAGCGACCTAGTTGCAAAAAGTCCGAGCGACTCAGTTGTTGTAACGACCTAGCCGAGCAAGCACGACTTAATGATCTGAGCGACCTAACGACCTAATGATTAAACAAGGCCGTGCGACCTAGGGGAAGAGCGACCTAAGCAATACAAGGCCGAGCAACGGCCTAGCACGGCGCGACCTATAGGGGAGCGACCTAATGTGCAGGCCGACCTAACTGCAGGCCGAGAATGATTCTTGTGCAGGTCGAGCGACCTAAGGGTTTGAGGTACAAAAACTCTCCCAATTTGCAACCGATCGAGCACGGACGCTAGGGAATTATGCCCATAGGCTACCCGGTCGTATTGGCTCCTCGATGCATCACCAAAAACGTGTTCAAACATCAAAGTTGGGATTTTTAAAGATTTGAACTCAAAACACTAAAAATTGGAATTTTCACCAATTCAATCCAAACCGAAAGCAAATGCACAAGAATATGTTTTAGGAATTCATACCCAACAATCAAAGATAGTTATAGACAAAGATGTGAAATAAAAATCTCACCTTTACAAAAAATCAATGAAGGAGAAGCCTAAAAGCAAAGGAGGAATCAACCATACTTGAATCTCTACACAAGAAGCTTGAATCAATGGCTTCTCTTTAAATTTGGAGTTGGATGTTGAATTTGCAAATGAACTAGGACTTGGAGTTTTAATTTCCCATTCCTTCTTCCATTTTTGATGAAGCTTGAGTGTTAGGAAATGAAAGTAAGTTATGAAGAGAAGGGGGTTGAGTTAGAATTAATAGTTTAGGCAAATGGGCTAAACCAAACCCAAAACCCAAAGTGAAAAAGTAACAAAATTCCACTAACTCCAAACATATCAAAGTTTACACTCAAAAAGATCAAAAATTGTTTTTTTAACTCAATGGAAGTGGTTCTGAATCCTAATTCGACCGTATGCAAAAAGTAACTTTTCGGACTAAAATCCGACTAACGATAAAATATTTAAATAAAATATTTAAATATTCAATCGTAAAATATGCGGGTTATTACAACATTTATCGACGTATTCAGTAGATAGTTAAGACAAGGCTATAGATGGTCGCTCCTATCCAGCTCTATTCTCCGTATTAGAGCACAGTATTACCTTGTAATACTCTTTGCAAATGTGGGTCTCGGAGTGAGGCGTCACAGCGGGTTGTTATAACTATCTACGTTGGTAATTATTGATTTGTGTACTTTGATGTGGGTTATGTAGATTACAGTTTTTGATTTGCGTAAAGAGCTGTTGATATTATATGTTATTCGGTCCGCTATGAGATTCTGTTTTGTTTAGTTTCTTCTTCTTCTACCTATTTTCTTTCCTCAACAATCTATCCTTTCGGCACTCGATCGTTCGGCATGTTATAAACTGAGCGTATTTATGTCGATTTTTAGGGGTTGAAAGGGAAGTCGTGAAATAATATTATTTATTTAAAAGGAAATTAGGAATATTTTGAAATAATATTTTGGAAATAACTTCTGATCATTTATGTAATGATCAGAATAATCTTCTAAGTGAAAATCAGATATTAGCTAAGGCGAACGGTATTGTGCACATAGTAAATTATTCTCTTTGTCATTGTACGGTTGGGACGAGTTTGAATCCGAACAAATCCGAAGTAAGCTTGAAATGGGTAGTTGTTAAAAACCATTTATTTGGAAATAAATTAATATGGTTTCAAAAGGAGGATTCTGAAGATGGGAAATTTTTTATAGTTAACTAGTTCAAGTGGCTTGAAAATAAATAAAATAGGTAAGAGATACGTTTGGATGGTAAACGTTTCTCTTGAGTGTTATTCTCCTTTTAAGGAAGTATGTACACTATTTGGCAGCACTCAGTTCCTTAGTGTAATTTTAGGGTTACTCGGGCTAACTATATTTATTTTTTCTATAGATTAAATACATAGTATCGTTTCAAAAGTTAGTTTGAATAAAAACCGGGTATTTAAAATTCTTAAGTGAATTTCGAATAAGGATTTAAATCTAATGGTTTTGTATATCCTTAGAGGATGATAGGGGATTGTATAAGTTAAGCTATATACCATAAAAATGTATTTCATAAATAATTTACTAATAATATAACGGGTATTAAGGATAAACAATTAAATAAGTATGTGAGATGAACATTGATCGTTTCTTCTTCCTGTATAATTTTGATATAATATTCGAGTTCAAGGCATTGAGGTGTTTCACACCATTCCAAATAAGGATCCATTACTCGAATTTTAACGGCGAGCACTTGATGAAGGTTCTTGATATGGAACCAAGGTTTTCTATGATAGCTACAACTATGTAAGGAGAGTAGAGGTTCCTAATTAAGGAACCTGATCAGAGTCCACACTAGAGAATCGGGTAAGCGATACTAGTTTGGAAGTGAAGTTATATATTTGAGTAATGATTGAATCCGATATATAAATTATCTATGAACATCATGCGAGCTTACGAATAATGTTGATATTATTGTAGTGGAAATTTCAGGGATAGAATTCTTTTAAGTGGGAAGGAATGTAACGACTAGGATTTTTAGCCATCCATTGTTACGATAATTAATTAATTTTAAATATTGAAATATTAATTTTTATAAGTCGACTAATTTGATTTTTTTTAATATTGGAGATATCTGAATATAAATATTAGATTATATAAATTTTTGAACGGTAATTTATGAATATGATAAGATATATATATGCACATAAACTTCACCATTTCTAAACTTATGATAATATAAAAATACAAAGCTTACGGTGGGAATTACAAACTTGAGATAAAATATATATATATATATGTGTGTGTGTGTGTGTGTGTATGTCTAAATGAATATGTAAATATGTGTGTACCTAAATATATAAAAAAAAATGTAATATGTAAGTGTATACATCTAAATGTGTATATATACACAAATGGGCTTCATCACGGCAAATATCAATTCAAGCATACAAAACATTCAATCAAACCCACATAAGAAAACAATTCATGTATACATATAAAATAAAATCAATACATGAAATCAAATCAGCCGCCAAAAAGAAAGAGAAAAATAAAAATAAAATAAAATGAAGCCTGTACAATCATAAGGCACCCTATGCATATGTACATAACCAACCTACTTCTTGTACTATTCCACTTCCATTCACCAATATATATGGACATGCCTTATTTGTATAAAAAAAGGAATCCCTTCCATTAAACATAAGATGATTAGTTGATCAAAGCTTAGAGGGAAAGAGTTAAAACAAAGAAATAGGGTGTTCATCACTTTAGAAACTGTGAGTAAAGCATCTTAACCCTTGTTTACAGGTCATTATATATACTTCTTTAACTGTAAATTTTCGGGGAATCAATGATGTGTCAAGTGTATATGTGGTTGTTATAGGTATGTGTATGTATGTTTGGGTTTCAACATGAACAGTTCCACCAAATACTTTATCTCTTCCACCAAAAGTGCAACGTCCCGCCTTTTCGTACACTTCAAATCGACAAACGTGCTGATTCAAACCCTACGGAAGGGCGGATTGCTATGGGGTAAATAAGAAAAACAGAGAAAAAAACAAAACAGAATCTCACAGTGGAAGAATAAAATATAATAATCAATATACAGTTCGAAAACTGATTACAAAACATTTGATTCTTCTCTATACAATAAATATCCGAGTTCGCGTACCAATAAATATCAATGTAGCGGAATACGGTATGTAGTGGAATCATATAGTATATAATAATAATAATAATAATAATAATAATAATAATAATAATAATAATAAAATCTTCATCTTCTTCCTCGAGAAATATAGTCTTCAAATCCTGAAACGCTCGGACTTACCCGAGCGTATTGAAAAGACTAAACACTCGAGTCAGAACTAAAAGATCTTATGTAAGTTAAATCCAAGGAAATAAATATGAGTGCAGTAACTTAAGAGATGCTCGGGATTCACATCACCTAAGGATCCGTTAAACTATTTACTATGTAGTATATTTCGCTATTATAATAGTGTCTAATTGTAAAATACTTAATTTTAAATAGCATTAAGGCTTTACATTTTCCACCTTAACACATTTATATATTCCCACAGTCCATACAGTACTGTAATCTCCCCCGTACTGGGCATCGTTAGAGGGCACTCCACAGGTATGGTACAAAACCAAAATCATATAAGTCACGCTAGGGTAGGTGACACGACACAATTAGGCAATGCCAGGGTAGATATACCAATTACGCTTCCGGGTCGTTGGTAACGCATAGCCGCACCTATCGCCCACCTCGAGCCATACCCCCGAATCAAAGAAATCAAAAGTGGCCACCGAAAAATCCAAAAGTCGAAGTATAATATCGAAGGGATGTGTTCGATCAAAGGTGCTACCTCAGTTAACCCGTTAATCGCTCATGTTTTGGCCGCCTTATGCCAACTCATGGGAGTTGGGTCCAAGTATTTACCTCAAAGGAAAAGCCGCCGCCATCCTACTTCATTCTGGAATCTCCACCACGTACATGGTTGTTAAAGTGGTTTTCGGAGTTGGCAGAGAGTATGACAACTTCCGATCCCGGTCTCTTCAACAACCAATCGTTATTATAACACTGCAATCTTTCAAAATAATTTATACTTTAAAAACCAGAATATAATATCCATTTCAAAACTTATAAATATGACATCATTCCCATTTTTTTAACCCAAATCAATATGATATCATTTTTATTTCAAATATATCTTTTCCAAAAATCATAGCCTTTTCAAATCTATATACCTTGAAACCATAGCTTTGAAACACAACTTTTAATACTTAATGGTTTAAATACTATATTACTTTATATAATAAATTAGCTTCTTTAAATTTCACAATAAATTCCCAATATCAATTTGAACCTCCAAATAAACCATTTTAATTTCCATATATTTCAAAGCTTAAATATTATATATTCCAAAATTTAAACTTTTATAGTTCATATATTTCGATCTTTAAATATTCCACTATTTCAAAATGGCTTCTTTGATAATTTAAAATATACCAAATCTAATTTTCCATTATTTAAATTTGAAATGTTTACTTAGTAAAACGGATATTATTTAAGTATAACCCTTAAACTTCAATAATAGGATATTCTTTTAATTAAATTAACTTGATAATATTCTTTATATCAATTTGATATTCATTTAAATCCTCTAATCAAAATCAAGTTGTAAATTCATACATTTTAAATCTTAATTCATTTACATTTCAAAACAAATTTTTCGGGGATAATTCTTAAATACTTTAATTCAAATCATATTCACATTTTTCTTCAACCTTACTTTTATTTGGGTTATTATAAACTCTATATAGAATAGAATTTTAAATAGATACAACCCTATTATATAAAAGAAATAAAACTTTATTATTTAGCTTATTTCATAATTCAAAACATAATTTATACATAGCTAAATTCGATAATAAAATAGCATTTACATAATATCTAAAATCAATATCTATATACCCATATATTTCTATACAATACCACAGAAATCATTTAAAATAGTTTTACATATAGACCGCAGTTTCTGTATATAATTTTCTATCCTATGGTCAAGTGATACGGATATTTATCATTTCAATCCGCAAATTTAAAAATAAAATTTATGGTTATATATCAATTCAAACCGCAATCCCGTATGAGATGAAAATGCATAATAACTTGCAATTTATAACCATATAAAATTCAGCATCTATTCATCCAATATCAACCATCAACCATTTAATAAAATCATCATCCAATTTGAACTAAACATCAACATAGAGCATGTAAAATATAATAGGTATCAACGAACAATTTATATTCAATAATAAATTAATAACTGTTTAAATGGCAGTTTATATACAATAATAAATAAATTTAACTAGCAACTTATATGCAATACTAAATAAATCTAACTGTCAATTCATATGCAAAAATAAAAATTAAATGACAATTTAATTTGAACAAATGCAATTTAACTGAGATGATGATTAAAATATGCCAAACAACCATAAATAAATTTAAAATCACATCATATATCAATTTAACGAACATAAGAAATTTTAGAAGTTGTGAGTGGGTTAAAACACTCACCTTTTGAATTTTAATTGAATTTAAATTCAATTTAAACCCAAAAATTTGACCGTCTCAGAATTCGTCCAAAACAGCGCCAAAATATTCGTAATTTCAATAAAATCCTGACAAAAAATACCGCGCGTGATTTGGTGTTCGTATGTAAAAGTTATATCGATAATTGTGATTGAAATTTCAAAAAAAAAAAAAAAGAACACAACATCACCTTCACTAGCCACGTCATCCCTCCATGATGCACGCGCCCAGGCCTCTCAGAAAACAACGCACGCACCTCGTTCGAACGCCTCTCCAGTGACTGCCGCCTTCGATCAACGCAAATTCCACCCACCGCGTTCATTCTCCGGCCATGCCGACCGCCACCTCGCTCGCGCAAACCGAGAATAAACGATCAATTTCTGAACAACCGGTGATTCGAACAGAAAAACGAATCATGGATCTGTGATGCATACATCGAGAGCTTCAACGTATTTTTTTTTTATTTTTCCGAGGGCTTTGAAATTTATGCCTTGGATTTGATTTGTAATTGGATCTGGATCTAGAGTTTGTTTGTCTGCCATTGAAGAGGAGAGAGTTGAGATGTATGTACAGACAAATGAGAATTAGGGAGGCTTAGGTTAATTAGGGAGGCTTGGGTTTATAGCGGGATATTTGTAAGCAGGATTGAAAATAGAATAGATGGATAAGCAGACATATGCACTAACGCCAAAGTGGATCAAAAGGCCCGTTCTGACCCCGGAACGAAATTGGGTAAACCATATATCAAAATAGGTGTTTTAAAATATTCTGAACGCGATGGAAAAGGTTTAAGGTTCAATTTGCATCGTATGAAGAAGTTATGCTAAAATCAATATTTTTCAAATTGATTTCAATTGATTTCAATTTATCGATTTCAAGGCGTTTCGAGTCCGTATGATCAAACGACAAATCCGATCGCTACGGAACTTGATACCCTACAATAATTCACTGTTACAGATCAGATGAAACTTGTTTCGTCGAAATCCGAGTCAGTGACCCATAATGGCTATTTTTACATTAATTAAATAAATTAATAATTAATTAAAAAATCAAAATTTTTATTTCAATTCTGAAATTAACCAATTTTATCACCTTTGTATTTCCCAAACATTTACAATGATTTAAAAAACTTTATGTCACTTACATGTTGATTCAATCATCAATTTCAGCGTTAAATTCCAATTTTGTTAAATTTAGAAATTATAAATTAAAACTTCCATAATTCCTTTAAATTAAATTTTCATTCGTATTATTCAAATTTATTATTACAAAACGATGAGATAAATATTGGAATCAAAATCCATTATATTAACATTCTCAATTTTCCTCTAAATCCTTATTTATGAAATATTTTAATATTATATTCCACTTATTGCAATTAATCCACTTATTACATTTCAAATTAAAAATAAGTTAATAAATCTTGGTTTTCACTCCTTTATACTATCTTATGAAAACAATATACGTTTCTAATACTTTAATTTACATTAACCAACGTTAAATTAAGATTTATTTTAATCGATTCCCTAAAATTTATTTAACCCATTTAATAAACAAGCAACCTACAAAAATTGCAACTTATGCGCTTTTAATTGCATTGACATTTAACTTATAAGCTTATATCAACACTATTATCATTAATTGCAAACAGATTACCAACTTTAGTCACTACCCTAAATAACTGACGTATACTAATCTACATTATTCCTAAGTTACAAATTTTGAATTAATTACTATTTATTATTATCGCTTCACCGATTAATTAACATTTTGCATTGGTATTTCTTATAATAAATTTATTATCCAATATTCCTATATTCATCTTAGATTTGTTTTAAATGGCTATATTTCAATTTTTAACCAAAAATTTATATTTACATTCCATTATAACCTAAACAGTCGTTTCAATCAAATTTGAATTGCATTAAATTGGTTATTTATCAATTGCCAATTTCATTACTACCTTAATTTGCATGCAGTTACAGTTTATCTCCAATTCCATTTTACCATCTAAATAGAAAAGCAACCCACAATAAACATTATCGTTACTGTATAGTCACATAATTAAGCCTCTATTACTTACAAATCCATGCTGGCATTTATTTCCGTACTACTAATTGCATTCACCCTTCCATTATGTTATTAATCACCATTAAAGAAACCTTTATTATTTACAAAAACATTGTAATTACTTACCTACATTGATTTTAAAATTTTCCATTTATTGCATATTTCGTTCGATTACTATACATGAATTCGTTAAATTATCACTAATTATATCATTGCATTAGTTAAAAAATATTCCCATTTGTTTTTCTTATATTAAATTTCTTAGCCTATAACAATTCTTATTACTTCAATTAATCGTAATTTTATTTCAATTGTTAATACTTATCTTTAATTTCAAATGTTGCATTTCATTTTTTTAGTATTGACTTCAATATAAAATCTAAAATTTTTATTTCTTCCTAAATTTAATTACAAAATCTTAATTAAATTAAGCAATTAATTTCTTAAAATTTACGGGTCGTTACACTCTCCTCCACTCAAAACTTTTCGTCCCCGAAAAGGAAAAGAAGGGAAAGAGGAACTTATAAATTAATATCTATTATTCAAATCATTATATTCATAATAATAAATTTACCGAATAGGATAATTTAAATAACATACATAGATTTATAGACAATTGAATCTTAAATATTCAAATTAATACGGTTTGGAAAACATTTTCAAAATATTTTCTAAGTCTAAAATTTTCGGAAAATTTCCGCAGAGTCTCCTTTGTACGGAGAGGCTCGGAAGAAAATATATTATCAAATATAACAATATACAACCTACATTTTCCAAAATATATATATCCCATCACAGGAAAAATAAATATAATAGCGCTATAAACCGTAATCCGAAAACGTACCTATAGTCGGGCAATTAACGCTTTATTTTATGGAACCAAAAGCCCTAGCAATTGCTTCCATAACCTGCATTTCACTCTATAATCCAAAAAGGTTAATAATTATATAAATGAAATATTTAAAGTCATTTCAACCTTAAACAACAAATCAATACAACCAACAATCATTTGCAACCATCACATAGAATCAATACAAATCAATCATTCATTCATATCAAACAAAGCAAATAGCTGTTCGGGTTCAAACTTCAAATTTCACAGAATGAAAAATAAACTATCAAGTGCATCATTTACTCAACAGTCTTAGATGAAATAAAATAGATTATTTATTCATCCAAACATTTTTAAAGTATCCTTACCCAAACAACCATAGACCAAACAACAACAATTTCCAAACAATAAATCAAGTTAATTTTTGTTAATTTTATCTCAAACTATTGTTGTTTGATTTCCTTTTTATCCATATTCTGATTTATCTTTTTAATTATTCCTTTATTACTTACAATTCTTATTTCATTTATTAATGCCATCATTTATCAATTATTACATAATTTCCTTTATTAATATTCATGCTATTCATGTTTAATTCAATTCCCTTGCACATTAATTCATTTACTAAAGTTTACAATCATTTATTTATATTACTTACCTTCCTATTATATTAAATTAGTAGCATTTCAATTATACTTAAGTTTATAACACTACAATATCAATTCTTATTTATTAAAGAATTCCATTAATTACTTCCATTACCTCAAGTTAATTATTTGTATAATAACTATTACATTTTCTTATTAACATTTCAATATTTAATATTTGGTAAGTTATAAATATGCTTTTTAGGAATGTAATTAAAATTATACAAGTTTTCTCATTTCTTTTAATTAATTTAATGTTCAATAATTATATCCTTTAATTTCATTCATAACCTAGCATTAAATTACTTATTTTAATTAAGGGCTCCAATTAATGATTTACTTCCATTTTACCACACTAATTGAAACTGTAAAATATCGAAAACTTAAGAATTTAAATACCGGGTTTAATTTCAAATCATTTTTAAAGATAATAGATAAAGGTTTATACTTAAATTTATATATCCAATTATAATTAAAACAATAAAAAAATTCAAAACAAATCTGCAGTAAACTACTACAGTGGCCTTCCCACTTCGAAACTCGAAAATGAATATCAATGGTGCGTGCACTCATCACCGAAATTATTTTCCAGCGGCAAAGAGGGTAGTACTGAAATTTTTCTTTTCGAAACTTCTTTTTAAACAATTCTTTCAATTTATATTGAAATATTTGTATCAGAAAATACTTATAGCAATACTATTATATTCCTAAATTATTTGAAAGAAATTTCCAAAAATCCCGGAACTAAAACTTTAAGTTTCCAATTTCATTTATTTTATTTTCAATCTTATTTCGACTATTAATTATAAATTTATTACCTAACAACCAATATATTGCAACCAAATGTATATATCATTTAAAAATTTATTTTATATACAGAAAATATAATAGGCAAAATTATTTCATTCGCCTATATTAAAAACAAATATTATGTTGGTCTGTCCTATTAAGTGTTTAGAAATCCCTATTGATGTCATAGCGTCCCACGCACCAACCAGAATTTATAAATACAGAACAGAACAGATTAAGACAATATTAAAACATTTTTTATAACACTACAAATATGCTCTCTCATATATATATATATATATATATATATATATATATATATATATATGCTCAGCGACTCCCATAGGGTATTACTACCCTATTAATAAAGAGTCGGACCCCACAAAGCTAAGGTTTATCGCTAAACCAAAGCTCTGATACCAATTGTAATGTCCCGCCTTTTCGTACACTTTAAATCGACACATGTGCCTATTCAAACCCTACGGAAGTGCGGATTGCTACGGGGTAAATAAGAAAAACAGAGAAAAAAAACAAAACAGAACCTCACAGCGAAAGGATAAAATATAATAATCAATATACAGTTCAAAAACTGATTACAAAACATTTGATTCTTCTTTATAGAATAAACATCAGAGTTCGCATACCAATAAATATCAATGCAGTGGAATACAGTGTGTAGTGGAACCATATAGTATATAATAATAATAATAATAATAATAATAATAATAATAATGAAATCTTCGACTTCTTCCTCCAGAAATAAAGTCTTCAAATCCTGAAATACTCAGACTGACCCGAGCGAATTGAAAAGACAAAACGCTCGAGTCAGAACTAAAAGATCTTATATAAGTTAAATCAACGGAAATAAATATAAGTGCAGTAACTTAAGAGATGTTCAGGATTCACATCTCCTAAGGATCCGTTAAACTATTTACTATGTAGTATATTTCGCTATTATAATAGTGTCTAATTGTATAATAAACTTACTTTTAAATAGCGTTAAGGCTTTACATTTTCCACCTTAACACATTTATATAGTCCCACAGTCTATACTGTACCGTAATCTCCCCCGTACTGGGCGTTGTCAGAGGGCACTCCATAGGTATGGTACAAAACCAAAATCGTATAAGGCGCGCTAGGGTAGGTGACACGGCACAAATAGGCAATGCCAGGGCAGATATACCAATTACGCTTCCGGGTCGGTGGTAACGCATAGCCGTAGCTACTGCCCACCTCGAGCCACACCCCCAAATCAACGAAATAAAAAGCGGCCACCGAAAAATCCAAAAGTCGAAGTGTAATATCGAAGAGATGTGTCCGATCAAAGGTGCTACCTCAATTAACCCGCCAATCGCTCCTGTTTTAGCCACCTTATGCCAACTCACGGGAGTTGGGTCCACGTATTTACCTCAAAGGAAATGCCGCCGCCATCCTACTTCATTGTGGAATCTCCACCACGTACACAGTTGTTAAAGTGGTTTTTGGAGTTGGCAGAGAGTATGACAACTTCCGATCCCAGTCTCTTCAACAACCAATTGTTATTATAACACCGCGGTCTTTCAAAATAATTTTTACTTTTAAAACCAGAATATAATATCCATTTCAAAACTCATAAATACGATATCATTCCCATTTTTTTTAACCCAAATCAATATGATATCATTTGTTTTTCAAATATATCTTTTCCAAAAATCATAGCATTTTCAAACCTATGTACCTTGAAACCATAGCTTTGAAACACAACTTTTAATACTTAATGGTTTAAATACTATATTACTTTATATAATAAAATAGCTTCTTTAAATTTCACAATAAATTCCCAATATCAATTTGAACCTCCAAATAAACCATTTTAATTTCCATATATTTCAAAGCTTAAATATTCTATATTTCAAAACTTAAACTTTTATAGTTCATATATTTCGATCTTTAAATGTTCCACTATTTAAAAATGGATTCTTTGATAATTTAAAATATATCAAATCCAATTTTCTATTATTTAAATTTGAAATGTTTACTTAATAAAACGGATATTGTTTAAGTAAAGCCCTTAAACATCAATAACAGGATATTCTTTTAATTAAATTAACTTGATAATATTCTTTAAATCAATTTGATTTTCATTTAAATACTCTAATCAAAATCAAGTTATAAAATCATACTTTTTAAATCTTAATTTATTTACATTTCAAAACAAATTTTTCGAGGATAATTCTTAAATACTTTAGTTATTATAAACTCTATATACAATAGAATTTTAAATAGATACTTAACCCTACTATATAAAATAAATCAAACTTTATTATTTAGCTTATTTTATAATTCAAAACAAAATTTATACATAGCTAAATTCGATAATAAAATAGCATTTATATAATATCTAAAATCAATATCTATATACCCATATACTTCTTTACACAACCACAGAAATCATTTAAAATAATTTTACATATAGACCGCGGTGTCTGTATATAATTTTCTATCCTATGGTCAAGTGATACAGACATTTATCATTTCAATACGCAAATTTAAAAATAAAATTTACGGTTGTATATCATTTCAAACCGCAATCCCGAATGAGATGAAAATGCATAATAACTTGCAATTTATTACCATATTCTGCATCTATTCATCCAATATCAACCATCAACCATTTATTAAAATCATCATCCAATTTGAACAAAACATCAACATAGAGCATATAAAATGCAATAGGTATCAACGAACAATTTATATTCAATAATAAATAAATAACTGTTTAACTGGCAGTTTATATGCAATCATAAATAAATTTAACTAGCAATTTATATGCAATACTAAATAAATTTAACTGTCAACTTATATGCAAAAATAAAAATTAAATGACAATTTAATTTGAATAAATGCAATTTAACTGAGATGATGATTAAAATATGCCAAACAACCATAAATAAATTTAAAATCACATCATATATCAATTTAACGAACATAATAAATTTTAGAAGTTGTGAGTGGGTTAAAAACACTCACCTTTTGAATTTTAATTGAATTTAAATTCAATTTAAACCCAAAAATTTGACCATCTCAGAGTTCGTCCAAAACCCACGCCAAAATGTTCGTAATTTGAATACGATCCTAACAAAAAAACCGCGCGTGATTTGGTGTTCGTATGTAAAAGTTATATCGATAATTGTGATTGAAATTTCAAAAAAAAAAAGAAGAAAAAAAAAGAACACAACATCACCTTCACTAGCCACGTCATCCCTCCATGATTCACGTACCCAAGCCACTCAGAAAACAACACACGCACCTCGCTCGAACGCCTCCCGAGTGACTGCCGCCTTCGATCAATGCGAATTCCACCCACCGCGTTCATTCTCTGGCCATGCCGACCGCCACCTCGCTCGCGCGACCCTCTCTTCCCAGCTTCGTGTGCCCTCATGCGACAACTCCGGTTCAAAAATTTCCAGCAGCCGCCAATGATTTTAAACCCTAGTCAAATTTTAGGGGCCAATCCGAACGTCGATTTTCACGCTGAACCGTATAGATGTGATCTCCTCCATTCCATCTACACAACTGTACCTTCGATTTGTCGATCAGACGAATTTGATTTCGTCGCGATGGAAGGCCGAGAATAAACGATCTATTTCTAAACAACTGGTGAATCGAACAGAAAAATGAATCACGGATCTTTGATACGCACATCGAGAGCTTCAACATATTTTTTTATGAATTTTTCTGAGGGCTTTGAAATTTATGCTTTGGATTTGATTTGTAATTGGATCTGGATCTAGAGTTTGTTTGTCTGCCATTGAAGAGGAAAGAGTTGAGATGTACGTATGGACAAATGAGAACTAGGGAGGCTAGGGTTTATAGCGGGATATTTATAAGCAGGACCGAAAATAGAATAGATGGATAAACATATATATGCACTAACGCCAAAGTGGCTCAAAAACCCCGTTCTGACCCCGGAACGAAATGGGGTAAAACCATATATCAAAATAGGTGTTTTAAAATATTCTGAACGCGATGGAAAAGGTTTCGGGTTCAAATTGCATAGTATGAATAAGTTATGCTAAAATCAATATTTTTCAAATTGATTTCAATTGATTTTAATTTATCGATTTCAAGGCATTTCGAGTCCGTACGATCAAACGACAAATCCAATCGCTGTGAAACTTGAAACCCAAAAATAATTCACTGTTACAGATCCGATGAAACTTGTTTCGTCGAAATCCGAGTCAGTGGCCCATAATGGCTATTTTCGCATTAAATAAATTAATAATTAATTAAAAAATCCAAATTTTTATTTCAATTCTGAAATTGACCAATTTTATCACCTTTATATTGCTCAAACATTTACAATGATTTAAACAACTTTATGTCACTTACATGTTGATCCAATCATCAATTTCAGCGTTAAATTCCAATTTTGTTAAATTTAGAAATTATAAATTAAAATTTCCATAATTCGTTTGAATTAAATTTTCATTCATATCATTCAAGTTTTATTATTTCAAACAGATGAGATAAATATTGGAATCAAAATCCATTACATTAACATTCTCAATTTTTCTCAAAATCCATATTTATGAAATATTTTAATATTATATTCCACTTATTGCAATTAATCCACTTGTTAGATTTCAAATTATAAACAAATTAATAAATCTTGGTTTTCACTCCTTTATACTATCTTATGAAAACAATATACGTTTCTGATACTTTAATTTACATTGACCAACGTTAAATTAAGATTTATTTTAATCGATTCCCAAAAATTTATTTAACCCATTTAATAAACAAGCAATCTACAAAAATTACAAATTATGTGCTTTTAATTGAATTGACATTTAACTTATAAGCTTATATCAACACTATTATCATTAATTGCAAACGGATTACCAACTTTACTCACAACCTTAAATAACTAACGTATATTAATCTACATTATTCCCAAGTTACAAATTTTGAATTATTTACTACTTTTATTATCGCTTCACAGATTAATTCACATTTTGCATCGGTATTTCTTATAATAAATTTATTATCCAATATTCCTATATTCATATTAGATTTGTTTTAAATGGCCATATTTTCAGTTTTTAACCAAAAGTTTCTATTTACATTCCATTGTAACCTGGTCGTTTCAATCACATTTGAATTGCATTAAATTGGTTATTAATCAACTGCTAATTTCATTACTACCTTAATTTGCATACAGTTACAATTTACCTCCAATTCCAATTTACCATCTAAATATATAAGTAACCCACAATAAACATTATCGTTACTCTATAGTCACATAAGTAAGCCTCTATTACTTACAAATCCATTTTGGCATTTATTTCCATACTAATTGCATTCACCCTTCCATCACGTTATTAATCACCATTAAAGAAACGTTTATTATTTACAACAACATTGTAAATACTTACCTACATTGATTTTGAAAATTTCCATTAATTGCAGATTTGGTCCAATTACTATACATGAATTCGTTAAATTATCACTAATTATATCATTGCATTAGTTAAAAAATATTCCCATTTTTTTTCTTATATTAAATTTCTTAGCCTATAACAATTCTCATTACTTCAATTAATCGTAATTTTATTTCAATTGTTAATACTTATCTTTAATTTCAAATGTTGCATTTAATTTTTTTAGCATTGACTTCAATATAAAATCTAAATTTTTTATTTCTTCCCAAATTTAATTACAAAATCTTAATTAAATTAAGCAATTTAATTACTCAAAATTTTCTGTTCTTTGGCTTGTTTTAAAACACTTAAGTACTTCAACTTTGAAAATCAATAACCCAATATCTATTCAGTTTGAATCGTTGATTTCAAAAAGACAGTTATTTGTTTCTACATATAGAATATTTTAAAATTTATTTCATTTTAAATCATCAAGCATAGAGGAAGAAAACAACATTTAAGTGTAAGTAGGTCAGTCATGATCGAAAATTAAATATCATAATTGTAATGACCCGTAATTTTGGTTGTTTGGTTTAGAACATTTAATTTAATTTTAAATGTTGAATTGGAAATATTAATTTATTTTGAATATGGGGATTTTGGTTGAACTAGCGAAATGGAATAAAATTTCAAATATAATGATTAAATGGATTTGGTGAATAGTAAATTTGAAATTTGAAATTTGGTAAATATGTTAATTTGGAGTAAATGTGAACGGAAATAGTTTAAAAAGTTGATTTAAACTCTATGCGAATTAGAGCGAAGAAAATGGACTTTTGAATGGAACGCTTAACGACCCGTAATTTTCGATAATTAAAAATAGTTAATTTAATAAGGTTTGTGATTTAATATTGGAAGAGATAAAAATTTATGATTTATTAATGAAAATAATAACTAGAATCAGATGTAAACAAGTTAATTTAAGTTAATCGTTAACAATTTTAATGAAATTTCAATTAATTGAAATGATTGAAATGCTATACTTAGTTATAAATTGAATATATGGAAATAAATGTAAATGTTGTATTAATTGATGAAATAGTACGTAATTAATTTTAATTGGATAAAATTAGTGTTGTGTAAATAATCATAACATTTGTGTAGAAAATCAACTTATAAATGTGATTAAATTAAGTAAATGTAAACAATGATAACATTCGTGTAAATAATCATAACATTTGTGTAGAAAATCAACTTATAAATATGATTTAATTGTTGAAATAAATTGGAAATCAATTGCAATTAAACATAATTAAATATTACACTAATGGAAATTAAGAGGGAATTGGAGAATATTAATGTAATAAGATATAACCCAATGTTAACTATGCCTATAAAATAATGATTGATTGAGTAGAAAGACAAAAATCAAATTTAAACAATTTATTAGAATCCAAAATATAATTAATTGGATTTAATTTATAGTTGAAACCAAACATTATAATTAGTGTAATATTGTACACTGAATTGATATGTAATTTTTTTTAACTAATTGCAAATTGTAAGTTATCAAAAATGATGAAATTTGTTAATTATCAAATGTAAAGGGAAAAAGTGATTAAATTAATATAATATTAATTTAAATAACATAAAATTTGCCATTTAGGCAATTGCCTCGGATTTCGACGAAACTAGCTTCAACGGATCCGTGACATCGCATTATATTAGGATTTCAAGTTTCGTAGCAAACGGACTTGTCATTTAGTCGTACGAAGTCGAAACACGTAACAATCAATTTAATTGAAATCAATTTGAAATAAGCTGATTTTAAGCTAACTTCTTTATTCGATGGAATTTTGATTAGAAACCCGATCCATTGAATTTAGAAGTATCGAAAATATCATTTTTGATATATAGGATGACCCATTTTTGTTGTGGGTCGCATAGTCATTTTGAATAATCCAATCTTTTCCATTAATTTCTAATTCAGATCTACCTACATATAGGCTGTTATAAAACCGAATTGTTCTCATTCCTCGTTTCTATACGTACATCAACTTCTGTCTATCTCCTTCTTTTAAATGGAAGAAACATATTCCAATCTCAAAACCCTATTCCAAATTCAAATTCAATTTCAAAATCAAACTCCTCAAACCCTATCATATTATATACTGTTTCAAAGCTCTCGATGAGTGTATTTCACTACTGCAATTCATTTTTGCAATCAAATCACTGTTTGTCTAGAAATCAGTGATTTAATCTCGACCGTCCAATTGATAGGGTTTTGATACAATGGTGGATCTTCGTCGATGGATCGATCGGATGGCATGGGCTTGAAGTAGGGGTTGGGCAAACCCTAATGGCAGTGTTCGTTGGTTATAATGGTCAGCCAAGACGACGAAATCGGCCAAGATATCGAGTGGCAAGGTGATGCTTTAGAGAGTGGTGGAAGGCACGGTGACCAGGCTGTAGGCGCGCTTGGAGATGGGAAGTCGTGTGGTGGTCTTCGATCTGGCCGTAGGCACTCATACCTGTGGCGATGAACGTAGTTAATTGGCAACTATTCTCGTGTATAGGCAGCGTTAGGTTTTTGCACGATCACACGGGATGTAGAGTGACGTGGCATCCTTTTATTATTCTTATTTTAATTTTAATTTGAGAATTCAATTATTCTAACATTATTAACTATTACGTACGAGGTCCGATTCATGTGAGGTTTGTTCCGCTATGATCGATTCTGGACATTATGAAACTTATTTAGACGATTTCTGAGACTATTGAATTTTGGGCCTTATTTTGGACTTCAAATCAATTTGAAATCAAAGTGAGTGTTTTAACCCATTCCAACTACTTGATTATCTTATGTTAGTTAAATTGAATTTATAATGTGACTGGAAATTTATTGGTTGATGTTTAATATATTTAAATTATCATCCCAGTTCAATAGAACTTTTATTGAATTTAATCGCTATTTAATTTAATATTGAATTTTAATTGTCAACTAAATACTAGTTATTGATAATCAGTTAATTGTTGTTATTTATTGGTTATTTGGATGTTGATTGTGATCGATGTTTATTGTTGATATTGGGTGTCTGGATGTTATATTTTTATACTGTTATAACACTGCATGTTCCCTATGTGTAATAACGTGGGATTTGGCAATATTAATTTGATAATCTTCTAATATAATTATTTAAATTTGCAAAACTTATCATTTCAAAGAAAATAAATTATGCTAGCTATTTTACTATTTTTCATATATTTATGGTTTGTGAATGAGATTATGATTTGAATTCAAAATAAATATCTCAAAAATAAATTAGATTTAAAATTCTACATTTTAAAGAACAAGTGTGTATATATATAAAGTATAAATAGCTTAAGCTTAAAATAAGTATAAGTAAATAAGTTTATATTATTTTCTTTGAGTTACATAAATTAATAAAAAGAAAGTGTAAAAATAAAAATATAAAACATAATATAAAACATAAGTAAATATAAAGTACTTGCATAAAGACATGTGTAAGTTAGGAAGTATAATGCAAATACAAGTGTTAAGTTTATTTGTTTTCTTCATAAAAAAAATGAGAAACCTGATATTTGGTTTGAGGCAGTAATATATATATGCCTCAACTCTTTCTTTCTTCATCTTTCATAAATTTAAAACCAAAACCAGAAGAAAAAAATTGAGCAACAAAACAACTCTTTCAAGTCTCAAATTGAAGCAAAATATAAGATTCAAATTCAAGTTCAAAGTTCAACTAAGAAGATCAAATCAAGTTTCTAGTTTCGGTGATCAAGTTACACCTTTCAATTTTCAAATTTCAAACATCTGCTTTCCTTTGTTCAACATACGGTGAGTAAACCTTGACTTATGATGTTAAATCATACTTATATCTATGTGCATGTAATGATTGATTGTAAAAATAGCTTGAGTGCGATTTTCATGGATGTAGAAATACAATTTTGTTGAAATATCAGATGAATGATCGTGTGCATGCCTATATTTAAATATGTAAGCCTCTGTTCTTGTTTGACAGACCCAAAACCAATTCAAAAATCCAAATTTCTTCACTCAATCTCTTATAGGCCATGATATATAAAGGATATATGTTTTTAATAACTAAATTACATTTTTAAAAATATTTTTATGTGAAACTGGTGAGTGGTTTTACTGGGAAGAAAATATTACAGTGAAAAGGAAATATATTAGAAAATTCGATTTCCATGATTTCATGTTTCAGTATAGTCTGATTAGTCTTTAAAAACTATGATTTTTAAGATTAATTTCTAGATTTTTAAGTTAGGATTAGAGCAGAAATCAAAGATGATCGAAAATTGGTTTTTTTTAGTGATTTTTGGTGATCGAAGGATGATGGTGTCTCGTGATCGTTGCTGGAGGTAGCTGGTTGATCGTAGATCATGGGAAAATGGTTGGAAGTGTGTTAGTTAATCGTGGTGGCGAGACGGGGTCATTGTAGGGTTTAAGAGCATGTTTGGGTCGACGATGGTCTCGAAGCGAATGCAGCGTCGCGATGGCTTCGGGCTTGATCGGAGGTAGGGAATAGGTTGTCGAGGGACTGGAGAGACTCCAGGCGTGAGCACGTGGTTTCAGACGGTCGGAGGTGGCGATGCAAGACGTTTTTGGGTGATCAGCTTCGTCCCGGTGGTGCTCGTGTTGCTCATTTTCATTTGGAAGGTGATATCGGGTTTCTGGGTAGTGGAGGCGATCGTGCACGGCAATGGCGACTTGCTGGTGGTAGTGGCAATGATCGGAGCTGCGGTAGTGCGGTGTGCACATGCACGTGTGTCAGTGTGCATCTGGGTTTTTGGTTTGAGATTAGATAAGGATCAGTTATTCGAGAGAGTACGGGGAAATTTCAGTTTGGCTCGAGATTTTGATCGGGGTGAACTTAAGGCGTTGCTGTAGGAATTAGAGAGAGAGAGTTGGGAAGAAGACGGGATTGCTCTGGTTTGGGCTCGGGTAGCATAGGGTTTGGCTCGGTTTGTTGTTTAGTGTATTAACTAGGTTTTAAGTTTTAAAAAAAAAAACAAGTTTTAAAAGTAAAAATAAACAAGTTTTAAAAGTAAAAATAAACAAGTTTTCAAAAACAATTTTCTTAACCAATTCTTTAAATGATTAATGTTTTACTTAAGATTAGGGTTAGTTAAAGGTTATATAATAAATTGTTTTTAATTTAAATTAATTTGAGTTTAGAATATTTTATTATATGTCCGTTATTTAATTGATACCTAAGTTTAATAAAATAAAATAAACAGTATAATTAAGTAGATGTTAGGTAAAATGAAATGTTTTAAACTATTAATTAATTTAAAGACCTCAATTATTTTTATATGTTAATTCCAAAGGTTTATTAAATAGAATTTAAATAAAATTAAGTAAATAGTTGAGACATTGTTTTATACTTTTAATTAATTACTGTCTTAATTAATTAAAAGATAATTAATTAATTCCTTTAAATTAATTAAAATAAAATAAGGGGCACAAAATTAATTAAAGGCAATTAAGTAGGATTTATAATTAATTTGATTTGTTTTGCGATTAAATTAAATTAATTAGAAATGGTGTGACCAGTTATCTGTCTTATGGATGTTTAATGGTATCAAATGCTTGGTTTGTCAAATATCTCTAGTCTATTAATTTATGTTATTCTGTGATGTGAAATGCCTAAATTGAACTATTGATTAATGTGAGATGTTTCAGATACCTGTGATGAATTTCTGTGTGAATATGATATTTCAAATTTAAATTGAATTGTTTTACTTTAATAACTTGGCCTTAAAAGGTATTTGGATTTCAAAGAAATCAGGGTCGGATATCAGCAATATCTGGAACTACTTTGATTTGTAATCTACAATTCTTTATAGATTTGATTATAGAATCAAATAGGTTGGAACGGGATAAATTAAGTAACTTGGCCATTTAAACTAAGTAACGGTACTTGGATATTATTTTGTGAAATAAGTGTTTGGCTATAGCAAGATAAACCTCATAATGATGAAGAGTTACCTGGGTTTCGAACTAGTTTTATAACTTAAGTATTTCAATTTAAATGGGTTTTTTATTGTAATGCTCGGGTCAGACCGAGTATTAAAGAATTTCAGCTTAGGATGTTTTGGAGCTCAGGAGGCGAGCTGGATGGCAGGGATGTATGGAGTATATCACGCTGTGTATTAGTATTTGTATTGATTGTATTTAGGGGCAAGTTATTGTAACTGTCCAGTTATTGTGAATAACTGCACTCTGATATATTGTGTGTAAATTGACATTTACGGCTTTTTTTTGTGTAAAGCTGTTATTTGATATTATACCTTGATCTGCTACGATTGTGAGATTCTATGCTTTTGTTTTCTGTTATTCTTCTTCCTCTTTTTCTTCTTTAACCTAACAATCTGGAATTCCCGACGTTCAATTGCTTGGCACTTTTACAGTGAACGTATTAGTGTCGAACTTTTCACGGTCGAAAATCTCGGGTTGTTACACTTGGTTTCAGAGCCAGGTTAAGTAAGAACCTTGGCTCTGGTGGGGTTACTCATTAGAGATAGGGTCAGTAATACCGTAGAATGAGTTGAGCATATTATATGAGACCGTACTTGTTATTTTCCTATATAATGATTTTAAAAACGGTTTTAAAAACAATTTGCATG
Source organism: Allium cepa (assembly GCA_030765085.1). Classification (NCBI taxonomy): domain Eukaryota; kingdom Viridiplantae; phylum Streptophyta; class Magnoliopsida; order Asparagales; family Amaryllidaceae; genus Allium; species Allium cepa. The sequence continues at coordinate 598,046,852 of CM060945.1, read as the reverse complement.
TAAGCCTATATTTTGGTATATAAAGCATAATTTTTCTAATTATTATATATAGGTAATTGGTTGTTGACTATTGAAATTTAATATAATAATAAGAATTAAGTGGTAATATATATACAACCAAATAGAAAGTTGCTAAGGATTAACTATGCAAATAAGTTGAGTTAAAATGGATTCAAAGCTGAATTTAAATCCTAGAAAATTCAAAAGAATTTTCAAAGTATTTACCTTGATTTTGATTTTCCAGTAAATGATTATGGAGTTTATGGTGTGTATGATTTCTAGACATGATAATTATCACAAATTTGGTATTGTATCTTAATAAAAGGAATGTTTATTTTTCTAAAATAAACAATGATAAAGCAGAATGAAATGTTTTAAGGAAGTAAAATTTATATAAGTATAAATTGAAAAGGATTTAAATTGTAAAATTTTAAAATCTAAGTCTAGAAAATTTGAAAATTTTCAAAATGTTAAAAGAAATAATAAATAATATTATTCAGAATGATTTTGAATGTAGGAATCTTATTTAAAAAAACAAACAAGAATAGTTTAAAAATTGAAAGTATGACTGGGTGTGCAAACGATATAGACTTGTGTATATATAATGCAAAGTTGATTTAAAGTAAAATGGATATATATATATATATATATATATATATATATATATATATATATATATATATTGAAAATAAGAATAAAAGTTGGAAATTCTATTAATGAAAGTCTAAATTATAGGTTAGGAAGTCCCATTAGAACCCAGTCCAAGAGAGTAATGGATAAAAGTGAAGAACTGAAGGCGAGTGTGACGACCCGAATTTCAGCGTCTGAAAATCGGCATCCATACTTCACCTGTATTCGAACATCGTAGATTCAATTGTTGAAATCCGATTCGCTGGATCTTATAACAACATCAGATGATAACAACACAGCGGAAATAGAAGAATATTTTATTAATACACAGCATTTGATACAATAATTATACAAATGAAATGATCAACAATTATCATAGATACACAATAGCGGAAGACACAACAGCAAAACAGCAGCAACAATAGTGGAAAACAACATCTTCAATGCCAAGCTCCAAAACTCCAAACCAGAAGCTCGAACCACAATCATGCTAAACTTGAAACAAAATGCGATTGCCAAAACCCAAGGATTGAAGGCTATCGAATCTATGCCTACTAGCTGATTATCTGAAAACCTCACTCTAGGCTGGCCGTGTGGAAAATTATGGGCACCTAGAGTTTAGAAAGGGAACAATAAATGCCAGGTCAGTCATGGCACTAGTGTGAGCAAAATTTTTTTTTTCAAACAAAACAAACAAAAAGAAGTTAAAACGAAATTCGTTATGCTTTTAGGAAAACGAAACTACCATAAGGCCTCCCCCCACACACACAATGCAAGCGTGCAATTGGAGGAGATTTCTCCTTATGGTAGTCAAACATGCTTGATACACGAAAATTCTTTTGATATTATTATTAGTGCATAGTGCAGAAACATTTCAAAAGTATAATATTAATCTTAGCAAGCATAGGTACTGTTAACTCTTCTATTTCATGACTTAACGACTTAAGGGTATAAGCAACCCAAGGAATTAAAGTGTGAACAAGCTAGCAGGGGCGAAGTTAACACGACCTAACGCCCTAAGGAAAAGCGACTCAGCGACCTAACGGGTTAGAAGGTCCGACGACCTAACAACCTGAAGTATGAGCGAGTTAACATGATGCTCGATTAGCGACCTAAAGACCCCTAGCGACTTAGCAACCAACACAAGGCAACAGTATATTGCAACAGAGGGATGCAGCGACCTAGCGACCTAATGAACTAGGCAACCTTGTGACCTAGCTACCTAACGAGTTAAGACAGTGTGAGGCCACATACATACTACTTCTTCATTAAGTCGCTCACGACCTAAATACACCGAGGTAATTCCATAAGCCGTATCTTCTTGTGCCGCTTCCCTCCTTGGTTGCTACGACCTATCAGTTTGTTCAGGAGATCAAGTCCAACCCTGTTAGACCGTAACCCATGTTCCCTAGGTCCCCCACGACCTACCAACCCGCTCAGAAAAGAACAAGTGCAACCAAGATAAGCCGTAGCTCGCATCCCTACGACCTACGACCTACCCCTAGGTCGCCCACGACCTACGACCTACACCTAGGTCGCACACGACCTACGACTTACTCCAGGAATCTCGTATAAATACCATGCCTACACCACCGAAGAGGGGACCTTTTGGCTCATTTCTGGAACGCATGTACTCTGTTGATTTCTCGACTCACCCGACACTTCAAACACGAAATACATCTCAACGAACTTCAAGAAGAAATCTAACACATTCGACATGGATTCAAAGAGTTCTTCTATATCGGAGTTCTAGCTATTTGTCCTAGTAGTGTTGTAATCGAAGATTGTTGTAAAGTTGTAATCGATTGAGCAATAAAGAAGATTAAAGTGGACGTAGGCTTAACTTGAAGCCGAACCACTATAAAACTGTTATCTCTTTACTATTTTTTCTGTGACTTTTCTACTTACTTGTAATTCCCGTATTGACGGGTGGTGCTTTCACTTAATCTTTACTTACACGGGGGTGTTAGCGTTCAATTTTAGTGTTAACATTTTTGGTGCTTTCACTGAGAACCCAACTCAGGCCGTTTTCATCATTTCTTCGCAAAAGTTTGTAGAAAGAATCTCTCTCAAAACCAAAAGTCTATCAGATATAACGGCTCCTGGAAGAAAGCGTAGATCTGCTAGATCCGATGATGTTCATGAGAATACTACCACTTCTCCTCCTATGACGACCCGACTTTCCACCCCCGGAAAATCACATCATCTTATAAGAAAGAAAGGGATAGAAAAGAGAAGATGAAACACCACATCAGAATCTAACAGCGGAACGAATAAATTATATTAGTAACATAAATATTTCATAGTTTACAACCATTATCAGAGTACACAGATATATAACACATACTAGACAGTTATAAACACCTGTCTAGTTATACAACTCAAAACAAACAACTCAGAGAACACACAGCGGAATACTAGATATATATCTACACGTAGAAGCCTCCTGCTCCATTGCTCCTCCACAATTCGTCAAGCCAAACAAAAATCCTAACCTGAATCCCTTGGCTACTCATAAAAAATTTGAGTACCCAAGAGTTTATGAAAAACAAAAATAAACTACGGGTCAGACATGGGTCTGGTGTGAGTAACAGGTTAAAGTTGCTTAAGTTCAAAAATCTTTTGAAAAGAAAGGTACCACGTAAGACTTCCCACACATAAACATGGAAAAGTTTTTACCTTACGCTAACAAAAACATTTTATAGGAAATCCGATGATATTATAATAGTGTCTAGGGTTTTCAAATAAATAAGAAATAGCCGAAATTGTTACATTATTAAATTTCAGCTACTAGCCACAAAAGTGGGTAATACAATCAAAACCGTTGGCACTTATTAGATTTTGGATTCCATACAATGGCAGGGCTACTGGGGTACCGCCCGTCGCAGTACGTGGCCTAGATCACCGTACCGAGGAGTACTCCCACTCCCCTGCAACACAAGGCTGGACCCAGTCCTTACTGAATAGTTCTGAACAAGACAACCCCGACGGTTAGAGCTCAAAAGGCCGTCCACACAACCGAAATAAAAGGCACCTCTAGAAAGGGGTAAATCTCGCTCTCCAGTGGGTGCAACCCACGAATCCTTGCTGCACCTTCCCTGTTTTGCCATTCCCGGTTGATGAGGCTTGAGGCTACGATTATCTTTATAGAAATATCACTTAGAATGCCCATCGTCCACCTGACGATGTTCTGAAAGCATTCAATCCATACAAGTTCGTTTCGGGTTCGAACGAAACCGAAGGCATTATCTCGTTACACTCGTTTTGGAATCACCCTCAGAGTTAACGACGATAACCCTTGCACTCTAAACCACCATCTCGAATCTATAAGTACTATTCCGTCAAACTCATTACGGAATCACCCACAGAGTTATACTAACGTATAGCCCTTACACCTCGAGTCTTCACTCGCTCCACTTGGATTCACGACCTAACGTTATTTGGAATCGATGTGGTTTTCGGATATCCAAATATGGAAACCCGATCCCGTCTCATCGAAATCCAAAGCATGTCTTTTAGGTCCAAGTTGTTTAAAGGTTTAAAGAAATTCAATATAGTATCTATATACACAGATAGATAACACACAGAACAATAATTGATAATCAGCATTATCAAATAAGGGGCAATTCACATTATCAATGTCTAATAGATATTCCATATATCACCATCACAATAGATAACCTATGTTATCATCACAATACAGTCAAACATCCATTCCACACAATATTATTTATCTCATTACTGAGATCACAAAGCATCCAAGTCAAACAATGACATCCATTCATACATAAGCAAAGATTAACTCATCACAATATAATTAATTCAAAATGAATTAAATTAACTATCTCTATCTCTAATTAATTTAAAGTGAATTAAATTAATTACTTTATCTATAATTAATTTAAAATAAAATAAATTAATTACTTCACCAATATAAATCTTGCTTATCAATCATCTAATTGATTACAATCAGTTAATGATTCATCATTAATTATCTTAATTAATCACCTTTGATTAATTACCCTTAATTACCTTCATGTAATTATAATTAATTAATTTCACAAATTAATTATCCTCAAACAAATAGTAGTTAACCTTTAATTACTTCAATTAATTAATTAATCACAATTAATTACATTTATCCTTAATTAATTACATTAATTAATTTCCTTTAATTATTTATCATTGATTAATTAATCTCAATTAATCAACTTTAATTACATCATTAATTAAAATAATTAATGACTTTCTTTTAATAAATTACCTTAAGTAATTAATTAACTTAATTACCATATTAAACAAATTAATTATCCTTAATTAATATCTTAGTTAATCCCTTGATTAATTAATAAGTAATTTAAACCAAATTACTTTACACTTAAACATCTCCACTTAATTACAACCATGTAATTATTAATTAATTACTTAACTAAGTAAATACCCAAATCATTAATTACATAAAGTAATTATTTATAAAACCCAAATGTTTAAAATTAATTAAACTTAATTAATTAAATTAAACAATCCCATTAAACTAAATTAATTACATTAAGTAATTAATTTCTTAATTACTTTATTAAGTAATTACTCAAACCATTTACAATTGATTATTAATAAATTAATTAATTTAATTAATTATAAAAATTAATCACATTAATTAATTATTTAAATAATCCTGGTAAATGACCATCATTAACCATCCTCTAATTATTTTATTTGGTAATTAACATAAATTAATTACCATTTAAATTATCTTTAATAATTTATTAATTAAAGTTAATTATTAAATTAATTAACCTTAATTTAAATCTTAATTATATAATTAATAACCATTCATCATTAATTAATAATTAAATTAATGATCTTAATTGATTAATCATTAATCAATATTCAAATCCAAATTCAATTAATTAATTAAATGAATAAATCTTAATTAATTATAAAACATAAATCTTAATTTTAATTTCAAAAACATAACTTAATTATGTTTAAAACAATTTAATTCAAAACAAAGTACTTTTAAAATTACATTCAAATTCCAATTTAAATTCAAGCTTAAATAGAATAATTTTAAAATTATCAAAGTTTTAAATAATTTAAAACTTTTTAAATTACAAATCAAATAAATGCTATGAAAATCTTTAAAGTTAAATTCATTTCAAAACTTTTAATAATTTAAATTTCATTTTAATTTAAAACTTCAAACTAAACCTTCTTTAAAATTTAAAACTAAAATTCAAATTTTACTTTTGAATTTCCAGATTTTAAATTAACTTCAATCCTTTCTCATATTTTAAAAAAAACTCAAAATTAAAAGGTTTAAACTTCTTACCAAAATAAAATTGTTAATTAAGTCATATTATTGAAACTTTTAATTAATTTGTTTTTATATTTAAAACTAGGATTTGACTTTAAATCAGAAATTCAAACTTGAATTTGAATTTAACTTAAACTTTACTTTTAAACCTAAACTACAGATTTAAAAAGTTTAAAAGCCCAGATTTAAAAACAGTTCTGGAAACCTGGAAAAAAAACAAAGCAACTCAACCCAATACAATTTGCTTCGAGACAAAACAAGGATTACCCGATTAAAACAATCTACTGCTTCGGGCTACTCACTACACCAACTCGAGCAAACCAAACTTAGGCCAACCATCAACAGATACTTCTCATCACCGTGCATATGCACGGTCACCGTTGATCATCAGAGATGATCTTAACCAACCATACAATGACCCAGTAATCCACCACCACCATCAATTCAAGATTCAACTATCAATTCCGAAGTCCGAGATTCTTAAACCCACCTGGAAACAGTAACAGGTTCCACCCTTCCAAAACCTGTCAACGATAAAATTTCTCACCTCCGACCGCCTGACATCCAACCTCTCCGGCCACGAATGCTTCCACACACCCTCTATACCTTTCCCAAACACCAGAGCACTCGGTCAATCATACAAGACAATATGAATGATTTCTTAACACCCAGCAAAACTAGGGTTTAAAAGTAGAATTCCCAAATTTGCAATTACTCAGACAATTTATCAACATTCAAGATTTTTCCCTTACTTCCCACTCAACCTACTTCCTTTAGAAAGAATCCCGAGATCTCCCCATACAAAGATCATCAAAATTTACTAAAATCGCATTTTTAGTTCAAAACCCAATAGCAACTTCATCTACTATCTAAAAGTTCCCATCTATGATTTAAAAATCTAGTTACAGATAGTATTTTTGATTTATGATACTGAATTAACAAATTAACATGTTTGGGATTTAATAAAATCAACATGCATTGATGTTGTTCTGTGTTTTAGAGACAACTACTGATATATTTTTTTATTTTCTTAAAGTTTTAAATATTTATCTAAGATAATCAAACATTCTTTACTTAATAAGTTTCATTATACCAGAAACTTAGTTAAAAGATAAATATTTTGATAAAGTTTCTGCCTGAAAAAAAAAATCAAGCAGAGCAGGCCATACTAAAAAAAAACAGCATGCATACTTAAATACCTACATCAGATATTCACTTGTAAATAACATTCAATGCTTATTTATCTAAACATAAAATTATGCAACCAAATTAAGATTTTAAATTTTTAAAAAGGTTACTCGCCTCACAAGAAGAAGCAGAGAACAGATTTTGAAACAACTCTAAAAGCTGTGAAAATCTTTGAAGACTGGAACTTGCAAATTGAAAACACTTTGATGCTAAAATTGATTTATCTTGAAAGCAGAGCCAAATACCATATTGCGGAAATAAGAATGCAGATTTGAAGGTTCATGTAGAAATCATTTTCCCAGAATTTGAAAACACCTTTAATACTTTTAAAACTGCAGTTACAATACTGATGAAATCTACATGCTTATGATCCCATACTCTAATTACTTGCATGCATTTGAAAATTTGCAAACACTTGAATTCCTCTTGAAAACAAATTGCAGATCTGGTATAAGGAAGCTACAGTATTTTGGTAAACAGGGAGTGAAGTTTGAGGAGTGTTTTTGAATTAAGGAGCTTCAGATTTTTGGTCACATAATGTTTTTTGAAAAAATAAGTTGCAGGGTTCTTAATTCATTCCTGAATTGTATTTGAGTTTGAGGAATTTGATGGTAGGCTTTTGATCACTAAATGGTTTGAGGAGATTTTCAGATTTTTGTTTGAGCAAGTTTGAGGATTGTTTGGAAGATTTTCTTTTTGATCAAAGAAATGAAAAATAAATATATGAAAGAAAATGCAAGTTTATAGATATGTATTTTCAGATTTATCAAATAAAAGAAAAATTAAAACAAAATTTACACTTGTACATAATCCCCATATTTGTCACAATGTTATGTTAATCTTTTGACACTTGTTATAAGAGGCTTAATATTAATACACTTGTCTTTTAAAGTATTTTGTATTTACAAGTTAACATATGTATTTAATTTACATGTTAATATATACGTTAAGCCTAATTGATTTGTTAATTAGAAATTTATATGTATATAAATTTTTGAAAGAAATAAAAACAAATTATACTTATAAATAAAGCTTATATAAAAATCAAAACAATTAAAAATCTATACTTTGGATTTATATTCAAATTTTAAATCAAATTCAAAATCTAATATTTAAAAAGTCATGTTATGAATTCAAATTAAACTTGAAATAAAAATTGCCATTTTATTCAAAACCTATTTATAAAGACAATATACTATTGATATTGTTTTTTTTAGAAATATCTCATTATTAAGTTGAAATAATTATAAAAGAAATTGTATCTTTATTTATAAATTACTCATTTTATTAAGTTATAAAACTTTTGTTAATTCAATTAAATTTAAAAATCAAGCCAAAACTTACTTTAAACATTTAAAAATTTGTCTTAACAATTTAAAAATCATATATTTATTTATTAAATAACTTTGAAAACTTAATATTAAATAAAAATCAAAATTTCCAAATTATTGTTATATATATTAGAATTTTAAATCATGATTTATTAATTAAATTTAAACCAAGATCATTTATTCAATAACTTTAAAAAGCTTATATATTAAATAAAAACAAATTTCCAAATTACTAAAAATATTAGAATTAGAAAATATGCTTTATTTATTAAATTTAAAACAAAGCTAATCTATTTAAAATATAAACCATATATTTATATTATAAATAGAAACCAATTTATTATCTTTAAAAGATAAAATAACTAGTTAAATAATTATTGAAGAAGATTATTAAATCAATTTGAATTACTATTAACAAATCATCAATATCAATTTAATTTTTACTACAGATTATTAAATTGATATTGTTAAAAATTCAGGGATATTACAATCCTTCCCCTTTAAAAGAATTTCGTCCTCGAAATTTAACACAAAGGTAATTTAATAATCTTATTAAATTTTAAATTTTAAAACACAAGTATATATCAAACATATGCTAACAACCAAAAACAACCAATCAAACAAATCTAATTATCCAGACAAATTCTGGATAAAATTCATCGAGTTTTCCCAGGTGTATATATATATATACCGGAATACTCGCTCTAGAGAATCCAAACAAACAATACTATGAAGCTACAAAGCTCCTATACAACTATATTGTTAACCCTCAATTTTCTACGACTTAAGAACTGTACGACTCAAGCAAGGTATGCGACTCAAGCAGACTGCACGACTTAACGAGTCAAGGAAACCTCACGACTTAAGGTGTGTGACGACTTAACAAGTTAAGACATGAACGACTTACGACTTAAGGTCACCACGATCTAGCAGCTCAAAGCACTCCACGACTTAATGAGTTAAGAACTACACGACTCAAGAATTATAACGGTCCAAACAGTCTACGACTTAAGACAGTCTAGGACTTAAGGAAGTCTACGACTTAATGAAGTCTACGACTTAAGGAAGTCTACGACTTAAAAGGTATGCGACTTAAAGATGTGACAACCTAACGACCTAAGGGAGTAACGACTCAAAGCACAAAAAGGTTAAGACAACTACACTTATGTCGCAACCGACTTATGACTTCTTCTAGGTCGTTTACGACCTAAGACTACAGAGGCAAGTTCAGTACCACGCGGTGATTTGATAACTCGTTGACGACTCAGGACTTGTGATACGACCAAGTGAACGAACTTACTCTAGTTGAGCCGCAAGCCAAGACTTAGGTTAAGACGGTCACGACCTACGACTTATGATGAGTCGTACATGACTTAAGCAGACAAATAAGAAGCCGCATCCGGATAACTCGTACACGACCTAGGACTTATGGCATGAATTCAGGAAGACAAGCTGATCTCTATTAAACTATGGACTTGGCTCGATAAGTCGGCCGTGACTTATCCTAAGTCGGCCACGACTTATCTTAAGTCGGCCACGACATAAGACTTGGCAATAATTTCTGCCCAGAATTCTCTATAAATACATGACCATCTCCAACTTTCAGGAGACTTTTTGGAGGGGACTTTTGGGACAGTCTCTTCAAGCGCCGATACTCTGCCAGTTTCTAAACCGACTCTATACTTGAAGTTTCGAAGAACACTACAAGCTACTTTGAAAGACTTTCACACGTCCGACATGGATTCGAAGACTTTCATCTACATCGACGCTTAAGCTACTTGTTCAAAGTGTTTTGTAACTAAAGAGATTTGTACTTGAAGAGAATTGTATCGTTTTGTAACAAGATCAGTAATAAAGACACTTAAAGTGGACGTAGGCTACTCCTTAAGCCGAACCACTATAAAATCGCAGTCTCTTACTGTATTTTCGGTTATTTTAGCTGATATTCTGTTCCCGAACCATCGGGTGGTGCTTTCACATTCACACTTCACACACCAGGGTGTTAGCGTTCAATTTTAAGAGTTAACATTTTTGGTGCTTTCACTGAGAATTGAACTCAGGTTGTTCTCACCATTGCTTCTCAAAAAATTGTTGAAAGGATTTCTTTTAAAACCAGAAGTTTATTGGAAATAATGGCTCATGGGAGAAAACGAAGTTCTGTAAGATCCGACAATGTTCAAGAGAATACTGCTACCTCTCCTCCTTCAAGTCAAGCAGCTCCAACTGTTGGAGTTACGCAAGCAGAATTGGACGCCGTAGTTTTGGGGTTGAATCAGCAATTGAATGCCCAGAATGCACAGTTGGAGGCTCAGAATGCCCAGAACGCCCTGATCTTAAGTAAGTTGAATGATCTACTTGGGGCTAACCGCCAACCGGTTAATAATAATGGATACCCTACTGTGGGAGTTCAAGATGTTGAAGGAGGGAACGTTTCTCAAAGAGGCGCAGACCCTGTGGAAAAGACACCTCTCCAGGCTGGAGGATCGGGACCGCAGCCGACCGTCCGTGAACGGTTGTCAAGACAGAATTCAGAAAGAATGGCTGATATTTGCCCTCCAGAGCCTCTAAATGATGAAGAGTATTTCTCAGGCATGGTTCGTCAGATTATGAAGGAAAGCATGCGAAGAGATGAAGATGAGAAAGAATGGGGTTTTTCTCCAAGCAAAACTCCATTTACTGAAAAGATCTTGAAGGTAGAGTTCCCAAGGAAATTCGTTCCCCCTACTATTCCGGCTTACAAGGGGACGAGTGATCCTAATGAGTTTCTGTATAAGTACGATTGGCATATGACGGGTGCCAGAGCGTCTGATGAAATCAAATGTCGATATTTCCCGGTATATATGGAAGGTGCGGCTCTATTGTGGTTTACAAAGCTGCTGGTCAGGTCCATTGATCAGTTCTCCGATTTGACCAGGAAATTCAAGGAGCAATTTCGATTGTATGCTTCAAAAGCAAAGGATATAATGTCGTTGTCAAGTCTAGAGCAAAATCCAGGAGAATCCATCAGATCATTTTTGAATCGTTTTAACATAGCATTGGCTGAGGTAGATAATGCTGAGCCACGCATGGTCCTAACATACTTGATGAGGGCGATTGACAAATCAAGCGAATTTGGAAAATGGTTGAAAATGAAAGAACCAAACTCGCTTGACAAATTCTACAAGAAAGCGGATGAATTCGTGCGCTTGGAGAGCCTCCAAACACCGGCTAAGGTGGTATCAGTAGAAGCCGGAAACAATGGTGCTGCTTCGAACAAGAAAGAACCTAACACTCAAAAAAGGGGAAATGATGGTGGAAAGAAACAGGGAGACGCTAAGAAAGGCCGTCCTTTCAATTTCACACCCTTGACTGATACCCCTGAGAACATCTTCTTTGCGACCAAGGATGATGTCAATTATCCGACACCACCTAAACTGAGAGTTGGAAGTAAGATGGAAAAAAGTGGAAGGTTCTGCCGGTTCCACAACCAACCCGGCCATGACACCAACGAATGCCGTCATTTGAAAGAGGTAATTGAATAACTCTTGAAAGAGAACAAGCTCCAACAGTATGTGAAAAGGAATAAAAATGCCCCAGCCTCGTCGACTCAAGGACAACAAGTTCCCGCTCACCGTCCTTCCTCAAGTGAGAAGGCAGTAGAACATGAGTCGGAAAGACATGCCATCAATATAATAACTGGAGGGCCTCACCCAGCAGGCAAAAGCTGGGGCGAGATGGAAAGGTATGCCCGGGCGTTGAGGCATGTACCGGTTGAAGAGAATGTTTTTGTATTAGAAAATGATGCACCTTTAAAGCAACAAAAGACTTCCACTGATGATATTGTATTCAGTGCCAGAGATTCTTTGTGTATCGAGGCTCCTACCAAAGATCCTTTGGTCATATCCGCTGGTATTGGGCCGGCTGCGGTGAGAAGAGTTCTAGTTGATTGTGGAGCTTCATGCAACATTCTCTTCAAAAAAGACTTTTGATCGGATGAAAATTCCAATCACTGACGTTCAAGCTTCATCACTTAAGATTGCTGGTTTTGCTGGGGAACCCAAACAGCCGATTGGGACCATAGATTTGTTTGTAGAGCTTGGAAAAGGGATGAGGAAGGTGGCTCGAAAGCAAACCTATATAATGGTTGAAGAATTCTCTGCCTACAATGCCTTTTTAAGGCGACCAACTCTTGCTGCATTCATAGCTGTTCTTGCCCCATGGTGTCTGACTATAAAATTCCCCACAGATAATGGAGTTGGTGTGATTAAATGAGACCAAGATGCGGGGCTAGAATGTTATCTTACAGAGTTGCGTGAATCAAGGAAAAGAGAAACTGGAAAAGGTGCGGCGGCTCCAGTCCGCATCAAAGAACCAACCTTGTAGCAATTACAGGGTGGACCCTACACTGGTGAATATAGTGGCGCACGAAGAGAGATGGATCCAAGGAAAGCCAATGCAGAGGAGAATAGGGTAGTACCGGTAGAGGTAATAGTGTCGGTACCCGTTGATCCAAAGGACCCAAACAAAGTGCTGAATGTGGGTTCACAACTCAACACAACAGTTCAGAATGTTCTGATTTCATTTTTGAAGGCAAATTCGAATGTATTCGCTTGGACTCATGCTGACATGTGTGGAATATCCCCAGAGATTGTAGTACACACTCTGAACATTGATCCAATGTTTACACCCGTGAAACAGAAAAGAAGAACTCAGGGTCCTGAGAGGACGGCAGCGTTGAAGGAAGAAGTGGATCGGCTCATGGAGAACGGTTTCATCAGGTAATCTACTTATCCAAATTGGGTATCAAATCCAGTGCTGGTCAAAAAAGCTAACGGAAAATGGAGAGTATGCATTGACTTTTCAGATTTAAACAAAGCTTGCACCAAAGACTGCTTCCCGCTGCCCAGGATCGATCAGTTGGTGGATGGGTCGGCGGGGCATGAATGGTTATCTTTTATGGATGCATACTCCGGATATAACCAGATTATGATGCATGAGCCAGATCAAGAGGACACAAGCTTCATCATAGATGTTGGACTCTACTGCTACAAGGTCATGCCTTTCGGACTCAAGAATGCAAGGGCAACTTACCAAAGGCTTGTTAATGCCATGTTTAAACCGCAGATTGGCAAGACAATGGAAGTTTATGTTGATGATATGCTAGTGTAGTCTAAGAAAGTAGTGGACCACATGGATCACTTGGCAGAGATGTTCGCAGTACTCCAAAAGTACAGAATGAGCTTAATCCCTTGAAATGTTCATTTGGAGTGGAGTCCCGAAAGTTTTTGGGTTTCATTGTGAGCGCTAGGGGCATTGAAGCTAATCCTGTTCAGATCACTGCCCTGAGAGAGGTCAAAGCTCCTAAACGAAGAAGGAATTGCAAAGTCTCAATGGAAAGGTTGCTGCCTTGAGTCGGTTCATTTCAAAAGCTACTGACAAATGCATTCCATTCTTTGATGCTCTGAAGAAAGGTAGAAAAAACTTTGAGTGGACTCTTGAATGTCAGAAAGCATTTGATGAGTTGGTTCGTCATATGGAAGTGCCTCCGATACTTTCAAAGCCTGACAATGGTGAAGATCTCTTCATATTTTTGGCAATTTCATCTCATGCTCTCAGTGCAGCGTTGGTACAGGAAGACGCAAGGATTCAACGCCCAGTCTATTATATCAGCAAAAGATTCACTGGGGCAGAGATGAACTATTCATGGTTGGAAAAGCTTGCCTATTGTTTGTTTATCGCATCAAGAAAATTGAGGCCGTATTTCCAAGCTCATCCCATCAAAGTCCTCACTGATCAACCTCTAAAGCAAGTCCTATTCCGTCCTGAGACTTCGGGCCGTCTTTTGAAATGGAATATTGAACTCAGCCAATATGACATCGCTTATCATCCCTGGAAAGCAATAAATGGACAAGCTTTAGCAGATTTCATCGCAGAATGTACGGATAAAGGTGATAGTGAGGAAGAAGCCATTGGTAACATCCCAATCCAATGGAAATTGTATGTCGATGGCGCAAGGAATGATTACTGTTCTGGAGCAGGGGTTTTCCTTGAAACCCCAGAAGGGCGATCGCTATGTTATGCACTGAGACTAGAATTTCCTTCGACAAATAATGAAGCAGAATATGAAGCTCTCATCGCTGGTTTAAGGATCGCTAAAGAACTAAACATCAAGGCATTGCAGATCTTCAGTGATTCTCATCTTATTGTCTGCCAAGTCAAGAAGGAATTTCAAGCTAAAGGAGGGAATCTACCCGCCTATTTATCAAAAGCCTGGGAGCTTCTTGAAGATTTTGACCGTTATTCAATAAGCCATATACCCCGAGAAGAGAACATGAAGGCGGATTCTCTCGCAAAGTATTCAAGTACTGTTGAAGCTCAACTATTGCGATTAGTTCCCGTCGAAGTCTTGTTAGCTCCGAGCACAGATGAAATGGATGTTGATTGGATTATGAATTTATCCCAAGAGCAAGAATCATGGATGACTCTGATATTTGAATATTTGCTCAATGGTTCCTTGCCAGAAAGTTCAAAAGAACGACAGAAGCTGTTAAGGAAAGCCTCTAGATATATGATCCAGGATGGCCGATTGTACAGACGGGGATTTTCAATGCCACTACTCCGCTGTGTAACTAAAGAAGAAGCCAAGACATTCTAACTGAAGTACACGGAGGGGAGTGTGGAGATCATACAGAAGGTCAAACTTTAGCAAAGAAAATTCTCCGTTATGGATATTTTTGGCCAGAGATTAATCGAGATGCTGCTGAGTATTCCTGAAAGTGTGAAAAATGCCAGAGATTTGCCAAAATTCCTAGAGCACCTTCCACTGAGCTAACACAAATGGTCAGTCCATGGTCGTTTGCCATCTAGGGAATAGATCTCATTGGGCCTTTGCCGACTGCTAAATCGGGGATTAAATATGCTATAGTTGTTGTTGATTATTTCACTAAATAGGCTGAAGCTGAACCATTGGCTATGATAAGTTTTGTGACTAAAAATATCATTTGCAGGTATGGTGTGCCTCAGAAGATAATCACAGACAATGGTACGCAGTTCGAAAGTGAGGAATTCCAAGATTTCTACAAACGATTCAAGATCCGAAAAAGCTTCTCAGCAGCGGCTTATCCGCAGGCAAACGGGAAAGTGGAAGAAGTAAACAAAATCATCAAATCAACTATCAAAAAGCAGCTGGAAAAAGCAAAAGGTGGTTGGGTCGATAAGTTACCACTTGCACTATGGGCATACAGAACTACCCACAAAACTACGACTGGGCATACTCCATTTTCATTGGCATACGGATCAGAAGCAATGATTCCAGTGGAAACAGAAGTTCCCTCACAAAGAAGGATCCATTTTGATCAAGATGAGAATGAAAAACTGCAATTGGAAGCGCTTGACCTCCTTGATGAAAGAAGAGAGGAGGCTAAGCTTAGAATTGCAGCCCATCAGCAAAGGATAGCCAGGCACTTCAATTCCAAAGTTCGTCAGCGCAGCTTTGAAGTTGGGGACCTAGTCCTGAAGGGAATTATGACAGCCACAGGTGTGTTTGGGCCAAACTGGGAGGGGCCATATGTCATAGGCACGAAACTTCTTGATGGCACATTCAAACTCACAACTGTCGAAGGAGAACCAATCCCAAGAGCTTGGAACAACAATCATTTGCGTCCATATTTTACTTAAAAGCTTTGCTGAAATGTTGTAAAAGAATTACGAATATATGATTCTTGTATTGAAAGCAATTGTAAAGCAAGTGAATAATGAAAAGCTATAAACTGGATGTAGGCCCAGCTTTTGGCCGAACCACTATAAATCTTGTGTTCTCTACAACTATAAACTGCTTTGTTTTATTTCGACATATAAAATACGTTAATTATGTTACTAAAATGTCGATTTAATAATGCAGGCCATAAAAATAAAGCTTACCCATCGCAAGACCAAGCGATCTCCGACATCACCCAGCAAGCAAACGCTAAACCATTCAAAATTTCCATACTCAAATCCTACGAAATAAATGCTTCGAACAAAAGTTAGCGATGTGGCTGGAAGTGGACCATTTCTAACTAACTGCGAATGTTTGTAGAAACGAGCATCCAGTTAAATAGCCTGTGTCTACCACCACCAACTCGCTTAACTATGAAGTATATTTCTTTGGATAAGAAAAATTGTTGGCAACTAAAAAGGGAAGATATTTGGAAAAGATAACGGGGATCGCCGACATGAATAGATGGCAAAGAGACAGGGTGAGCAAGCATCAAACAGCAAAGGCCCTTTTCGGAGGCACAAGCCCTCTTTGGAGGCACAACTCTTCGGAGGATAAAGACCTCAAATGGGGCATTCCAGAAGACTTTCTCAACAAAAAATATTGGTATGGAGTGACCGGGAGCACCTTCCCAACTGGAAGGCAAGTTGCTCGTTTACTACCTGAGACAGTTTGCGCAGACAAGTGTCCAAGTAACTTGCATCCGCCCTGTGAATCCACACGATGATCGGAGGCACCCTCTCAAGTGGAGGGCAAGGCGCTTGTTCACTAGCTGAGACCATCTGCGCAAATAAGCGTCCAAGTAACTTGCGACCGCCCCGTGAATCCGGCCAACCATGAGAAAGAAACTTCCAGGTAGACTCGGAGGCACGCATTCCCACCGAGATCTGAAATAAAACTTCACAAGTGCTAGAATGTGAAAAGCCCTCTTCGGAGGCCCATTTCACCATAGTTGAGATGCTAAAAACCTCGAACGGGCCTGGCCAGAAAAAGAGAGTTCTTTCTCGACATAAAGTTGCGGACTGATCGGTGCTACACCCCCGTGAATCCAACCAACTAAGAGAAAGAAGCTCCAAACTTCCAGGCAAAAGCCCTACTCAGAGGCACACATTTCACCGTGATCTGAAATAAAACTTCACACGAGTCGAAATGTGAAAATCCCTCTTCGGAGGCCCGCTTCCCAGCGAACAGTGAAAAGATAAAAGCCTCTCCCAAGAGACAGAAACAAAAAGACCTCTTCCCAAAGGCACAATCAAACAAAAAGACCTCTTCCCAGAGGCACAACCAAACAAAAAAGACCTCTTCCCAGAGGCACAATCAAAATCTCTCATTAGAGGCTCAAGCAGGTTGAAACCCCTTTTTCTTTTCGAAAGGCCCACTGCACTATGAAGTGAAACTCACTAGCCAAAGCAAAAGTGACTTTTTTCAAAAAAGAAAAGAAAAGGAGGAGTGCAAAAACTTTGCAATAAAAAAAAAGAAGAAAGAAAGAGAAGACTCCTCCAATATGAAGTGCATTTTACTAAGCTAGAAAAATACTTTCTTGAAATTGAAATATTATCCTATAAAGTATAAATGCAAACTTCTTTCAAACGGATGGGTTGTTCTCTAAAAGGAAGAGTACAAATCTTCTTTAAATAGAAGAATTGTTCTCCGAAACTTTGTCACTATAAAAAAAAGAAAAGGGAAGCCCTCTTTAAAGGCACACTTTAGCTTTCGAAGGAAGATTGGTTCATCTATTCTTGAAAATACTCTTCCTCAAAAAAGTTAAAGTGCCCTTCGGAGGCCTGCTTTACCACATAGGAGAATTCATTTTGTAAGAATGTATATATGCAAAAGAAAAAGTGATATCTCAGAAGGGTGGAGCGTGAAAACTCATATGAAACGAGCTTTACTCTATTTTTAGCAGAATAATATTCCTCCAAGTATGGAATAATCATTCTCCAGAAAATAAGAGTACAAGTCCCCTCAAAGTTGAAAATATTGCAACGAGCTTATGGTATAGGGGCAACATGGTATAACTATATTGGTAAAAACAACGCTCGAACAACATACCACAAGCTCACTGCAATATCATATAAAGAAACTTGTACAAAAACGAAGAGTAAACGCATTCTCAAATACAGACAGAAGTTTGTACAAACAAAAAGAATCATTTTATTCAATACTGTCAAAATTTTGTACAGGTACAGGTTTCAAAATAAAAAGAAAAGCGGAGGCCAGTACCCGCACAATGACCGGTCAGTACAAACAAAAAGCCAAAAGCAAAATGAAGGGCATAGAGACCAGTCCCATCACTTTTTCTTCCTACCACCCTTCGAGGTTTCGCTTGGCTGGATAACTAATTTTTTTTAGGACGAGTGGTAGGAGAGGAAGGGGAAAGCGGTACTATAGGTCCTTCTCCTGCTTGCTCTCCACTAGAAGAAGCCTCCTTCTTCTTCTTAGAGACTCCATGTTTCCCTCTCTTCTTTGAAGAAGACCCGCTCCCTGGAGAGAAAAGTGTATTAGTGGCATATCATCAGAACCAGATGGTTCCGGGGTCTTCTCGCCTTCTCCAAGTCCTTCTCCTCCATGTTCTTGTGAAGCGTTAGGATGGTCCAAATCTCAAAGAGCTTCTATTTTCTCCTGTTGTGACCCTGGTTGAGAGACTGAAGGGAGAGTAACCTAAAGGGATGGGGGAGGAATAACTGGGGGAGGTGGAGTCTGAGCTATGCTCGACCCTTTCTCTGTAGAAGAAAGGAAGTTAAAGTCAGTAAAGAGAGGAGATAAAGGCTCATTGAGATTCAGGAAGTAATCAAGAAGCTCATCGAATTCAAGAGAAGCGAACAAGCAATCTAATTGAGTAAGGTCAGCATTAAAGTTACGTGGAGAAGTTGGCTTTCTAACGTTGATTTCGTAGGCGTGTGCTTCAGTGCTTTCCTCGCCTTCGTCTCCACCCTGTGCGCTCGTAATCTCAGTTATGACTTTAGTAGGAGGCGTGGAATGGGAACCAGAGCCTGTGATATTAATGTTGGCCGAAATTGAAGGAGGGACATGAGCAATCAATGGTGCTTCTCTTTCTGGATGTTCCTCTCTCATCGTCTCAGCACGCTTCCTAGCGAGCTGCTCTTTTCCTCTAGCAAGGGCTGCACGAGCTCCGTCATCTAGATAATGTTCCTCAAGCTCTGATTCAACATAGCCAGCACCTTTAGCACCAAGCATGTCAAGTGCGGCCTCCCACACTTCAGCCAGAATAATTTCATATTTGGGGCCGAGAAAGGCGAGACTACCGCGCCCCAGGACGCTGTGCAGATAGAAGTCAAATAATGTTGAACTGACATCGGCTTTAGTGGCTTGATGAGCTTCTTCAGCTGCAATTTTGCCGGCCACTGCCTCATCACGCTTTCTTTCAATCTTGGAGAGTTGAAGCTTTAACATTTCGATCTCCATCTCCTGGGAGCTAGTTTTCTTTCGAAACTCAGCAATATCGGCAGTTTGGCCCTCGTTAATTCTGTTTTGCACCTCGAGCCTATCTTCGGCATCCCTCTGAGCAGCATAAGCGTCCCGCACTTGTTGCTGAAGCACTTTCTCCCTCTGGGAGTAGGAAGTAGAAGAAGTAGCAAGATCCTCTTTAAGTTTTCCAACTTCCGCTTCAAGCTTTTCGTTATAGTCAGTGATGCTCCTCATCTCTGCGTCATGTTCATTGAGAATTTTCTGCCATTCAGTTTTATCGTTCTCCATAGTCAGCATAGCCTCAAGATTCGCACGATTCACTCTCTGGAGTTCGTCAACAAGTTTTTGCCAGCTTGACATTCTCTCAATATCAAGTCTGACGGCATCAATATTTCGCAACATGGCAGGCTTGTCAATTGGAGCTAAGTCGAGATCAAAGCGAACCCCCTTCAAGCACCATTGTGGAAACTGGCTTTGGAGAGTAGCTGGAACTGGCCCAACTTGACACGAAGGCCTATTGATGATTGTCTGGATATCAGTACGGGAAGGGGCAGGAGATTGAGAAGGAATGAGAGCAGTGGTCTTCTCAGAAATTGCGGGCACTGATTGCTCACTAACTTTATCCCGTTTGCTTGGGTCATCAGCCATGTGGCTCTTCCCTCTGTCATCATGGGATTTACGTTTATGGGAATCACCCTCTCTATGGGAAGAATCGTACTGCTCATCCCCTCTTCCATAGCGTTCTTTATAAGAACGTCTCTCCTGAGCCTTTCGAGCAGCCCTCTCTTCATCGATTTCCCTATAAGTGGGAAGATAGGGCCTATAGGCATACTGACTACGCTTTCTGTATTGCTTGAAGTCATCGTAATATGAACCACCTCGCCTCATTGGAGAACCTGAAAATGGAAAAGAAGCGTAACTTTAGAATCTTCAAAGTACAAAGAGTTAGGTGCATGAAAGTGCCGGAAAGTTCTAAGTGTGTGTAATGTGCAAACTACGCGCGTCAAACTACGAACCACTCTTCGATCGCGGAGGAATCGTGGGGGTAGTAGTTAACGTCAACTCTTGGGTCGACGGATTTTGTTGCAAAGTAGAAGTCGCTTCAACTACTGAAGAAGAAACCCTAATAGTGACAGGGTCGTCTTTAAAGAGCTCCTTTGAGATGACAAACAGGTCGCTCAACCCTTCAAAAGTGTCGTCCCCGCTCTGCTTGACAGGGATTGTTTTCCCGGCTTCTCCACCAGACTTCTGTGAATATTGGGGAGATCCCTGAGGCTCTTCTTCCTCAATGACTGGGCGAAGTGCGAATTTACCAGACGACCCCGCAACGTCGGCAGTAGTAGGGCACTTCACCAGAGAAGCCTCGGAGCCAGGTTCTTTTGGTATGGGTTCGTCAGTAGAAACTGGGGCATCTAATGCTTTAGATGGGGAGTCTGGAACCTCATGGGGGTGTGTAGAGAGAGAAGAATGCAGAAGTCCAAACTGATGTAAAAATTCGTCCCTCAATAAAAACTTTATACCTCTCTTCTGCGGTCACGGAATTCAGTCTTTCAAAAATGTTCTTGTGGATTGGATTTCTAGAGGGGGAAGGAAGCGCTGAAAAAGGAAAGAGTGAAATTAGCACTTAGCAACTCAGATCTCGAAAAGCTCAGGAATGGAAAAATAGAAACAGGTAATCTTAATTCCTACTCTCCAGATGGTGTAAAACCCTGGGGGGCAGCGAACGAAGAAAAACTGATTTAAGAAGCCATGAACGCTTTCGGAAAGATCAGTGATGAGTTTGCGATTCCTAGCGCTTCTTATAACAACAATGGAGGGATGATCTTTAATCTTTGTGAAAGAACATAAATAACAAATTTCCTCGAAACTCGGCAGTCGATCCAGAGTTCTCATGAATAAAACACAAAACCCCATCAGAATGGCATAACCATTGGGGTGCAGTTGGAACGGAGGGATGGTCAATCGAAGTAGAAACTGTTGAAGAAAGTCATTGAAGGGAGGAATAGCACCACACAAGCACATTTGGCGGTTGACAGCAACGAAGCCGCGAGGAGGTCTATCGGCAAAATCATTTGGCCCGGGCAATATAGCATCCGTTTCAACAATGCCAAATTGGGCGCGTAATAGATTAAACGCTCGTTGACTCAAGGAAGTTGAGACTCTTTCCGGTGGAGTGGTCAGCGGAGCAGCTATTGGAAGAGCCTCTCCAGTTTGTTCCGTTACTTCTTCTTGATGTGAGGCTAATCTACATAAACAACTGGATATCCAAACGAGAAGGTGCACGTTTCCTAAATGTGTGAAGTGCTGTGTAAAACTAATAAAGCAATAAGCGGATATAATTGAAATTGAACTAACATACATTGTCAACTGTAAAGTTTCAAAGTTTGTTGTTTTAAATCTAAGTACAAGTGCAGTGTTGATGCAAACAAATCAGTTTTAGTCAAATAATGCTTTGCTTTAATACTTCATTTGAGTTGGATTCACAGCATTACATACAATCTCTTTAAAGTTGATTATGTTTTATCGACTAATCTGCCATTTGACGTGGGCAGTCAGTGGCAGTATATTCGTCCCAATTTTCTGTAAATGATGTATTGAACAGATTGTTAGCTTGCAAGTCAAATGTGATCTGTGAAAGAATGCAGCAAAGTTTAACAGTTCAAAGTTCAAGCAGCAGTTCAAGGTTCAAGCAGCAGTTCAAGGTTCAAGCAGAGTTTAAAAGTGCAAGTGCTAAGTCGTAGATGACTCAAGTGCTAAGTCGTAGGCGACTCAAGAGCTAAGTCGTAAACAACTCAAGTGCTAACTCGGCAACGACTTAGGTGCTAACTCGCCGACGACTTAAGATATTTTTCCTACAGGTTATGTTAAGTCGTGGAAGATAGAGGAAAATCCAATTCAAAGCAATGGGAAAATCTCAAGTCCTAACTCGGCCACGACTCAAGGCTTAAGTCGTAAAGATTGCTAAGTCGCACCCGGGGCAACATTCCACTCTATTTGGCCAACATACCATCTAACTCCTAACCCGTTAACCCAATAACCTCACAATCATCAACCTTAGTTCTATCACACCGCTAGATCGCCACAAATTACGAATCGTCGCGAGTCAAATGAAACCGCCTTAAGTCCATCGATGTCCAGTATAACAAAACTCGCAGGGCTCTAGGGGGCGAATCGGAGACGAAAAACGGGGCGCATAAGTTGATGATAATCGGCGATTGTAGGAGGAGCAAAGTCGCTTACGCAGTTTGATGCTAGAGATGATCGGAGATAAATCGAGTCGAAATCGCCTTTGAAAGCTTGGAGAAGCGTTAATGGCAGAAGCAGCTTAAGGATTAAGTAATGAGAAGAGGGAAGTAAGATGAACGACTTAAGCCTTTTATATCTCGGGGCAGTGGAACTTGAACTGGCACACGAGTTAAGATAAGTCGAAGCACACGACCTACGACTTAGGCGTGTACTTCGAGGGGCAAATGTTAACCCTCAATTTTCTACGGCTTAAGAACTGTATGACTCAAGCAAGGTATGCGACTCAAGCAGAGTGCGCGACTTAACGAGTCAAGGAAACCTCACGACTTAAGGTGTGTGACGACTTAACAAGTTAAGACATGAACGACTTACGAATTAAGGTCACCACGATCTAGCAGCTCAAAGCACTCCACGACTTAATGAGTTAAGAACTACACGACTCAAGAATTATAACGGTCCAAACAGTCTACGACTTAAGACAGTCTACGACTTAAGGAAATCTACGACTTAAGGAAGTCTACGACTTAAAAGGTATGAGACTTAAAGATGTGACAACCTAATGACCTAAGGGAGTAATGACTCAAAGCACGAAAAGGTTAAGACAACTACACTTAAGTCGCAACCGACTTATGAATTCAGCTAGGTCGTTTATGACCTAAGACTACAGAGGCAAGTTCGGTACCACGCCGTGATTCGATAACTCGTTGACGACTCAGGACTTGTGATACGACCAAGTGAACGAACTTACTCCAGTTGAGCTGCAAGCCAGGACTTAGGTTAAGACGGTCACGACCTACGACTTATGATGAGTCGTAAATGACTTAAGCAAACGAATAAGAAGCCGCATCCGGATAACTCGTACACGACCTAGGACTTATGGCATGAATTCAGGAAGACAAGCTGATCTCTATTAAACTATGGACTTGGCTCGATAAGTCGGCCGCGACTTATCTTATGTCGGCCACGACTTAAGACTTGGCAATAATTTCTGCCCAGAATTCTCTTTAAATACATGACCATCTCCAACTTTCAGGAGACTTTTTGGAGGGGACTTTTGGGACAATCTCTTCAAGCGCCGATACTCTGCCAGTTTCTAAACCGACTCTATACTTGAAGTTTCGAAGTACACTACAAGCTACTTTGAAAGACTTTCACACGTCCGACATGGATTCGAAGACTTTCATCTACATCGAAGCTTAAGCTACTTGTTCAAAGTGTTTTGTAACTAAAGAGATTTGTACTTGAAGAGCATTGTATCGTTTTGTAACAAGATCAGTAATAAAGATACTTAAAGTGGACGTAGGCTACTCCTGAAGCCGAACCACTATAAAATCGCTGTCTCTTACTGCATTTTCGGTTATTTTAGCTGATATTCTGTTCCCGAACCATCGGGTGGTGCTTTCACATTCACACTTCACACAGCGGGGTGTTAGCGTCTTAACCGTCAGCGTTAACATATATTTAAACACTAGACAAGATATCAGACTACAAATGAGTCAGACTCAACAACCAAAACTCCTGAACTGCTGGTTCCACAACCAGAGATAGATCATACACGTACTCCCTCAGAGATTCGTGAAACTCATCGAATCCCAGTTATCCAAATTGGCAATTCAATCCTGTAGATCAATCACTTATTTTCTAAGATCACAAAAAAGATCTAAAACACTTCAGAGCTAGCTTCACAGACTTACCCAAACTTATAGCTCCTTTTTGTGATCGGAGAAAACTTATCCAAATCAAATCTTCGACTTCAGAATCCAATTTCCTCCGTCTCAAATCTTCCAAAAATCTCCAGACGATCTTGGGCTGCCTACAACCATACTGATCAGCTTATCCCTTGCTGATGCCTCTAGAAACAGACAGAACCAAAAACAACTCAGAAAAATGATCTCCTCAAGATCAATCCAAAATCCAGGAACTCAAACTCTACTCCTCAACATCAGAAAACAACAACTCGCTTCTCCTGTTCGGGAAAAAAAAAGCAGATACACTTCCAAACTGCTTTCGCTGCTCAACTCTGATCCAACATAGATGAGAATGCTTGAAGAAGAACGCAAGCACAATCAGGAAACCACACCCCAGACGTATGGTTCAACAATTCCATAAGAAAAATTTAGAAGTTCCACCAAAACTCTGAGCTGATACACCAACTAAAACTCCTTGAAACCATTCTTCTATAAAGCTGAACCACCGGTACCACTCCTGGAATTCCAGTCGATAAGAAAGCTTAATCTCCAGATGCGAACCAACTCTGACTCCCTGAAGACATCTAGAAAAACTCAAATAAACCAAGAGAACACTCAAACAATCGCAAGTCACTTTTGCAATCAATCCAAACCAAATCCAAGTACAACTGTTCTCCCTTACCAAACAGAACAGCTTACACTTAACTAGCCAACCCATCGAAGAAACGGGTCCACTCTGCTGCTTCTGAACTCTACTTCAGAAACTGCTAATCCAGAAAACTCCCTGCCGACACACTGAACACTCCGAGCTGCACTGCTGCCATAGATGCCAAAGACTTCCAAATCAAAGCTCTTCGAGAAACTCAGATCTCAAAGCAAACAGAAACTCAAGCTGACCATAGCCACAAGACTGAAGCAGACTCACTTCCTTAACTTGTTCCAAAGAAAACATCTTCGGGAACATCCATAGTCACTGTATCTCATCACGCGGCTACTATTCCTGAGGTATTAAAAATACCATCACTCACTTCTGCCAACCAACAGATCCAAACACTATTCATTCAACTTCAAAAATAAACTCCGAACCTTAACAGGTTTCCTTCAGACATTAATGAAGTTCTTCATCACTACAGAACTCACTCGAGACGGTATTAGGTCTACAATCTCGACATAACACCTCCAACCACAAATATTCAAACTCCGACATATGGTAGTCGTGTTACACACACTACTATCCCATCTACCTTTATAACTTATATTAGAAAACCTAAACAGGTAACCCAACAGATAGGTAGAAATATATATATATATAAGATTACAAATAAGCTCTCTCAAGAAAGACACCAATACAGAGCCTAGGTATTCACTCAACCTAACGCTCTGATACCAACTGTGACAGCCCGACTTTCCACATCCGGAAAATCGCATCATCTTATAAGAAAGAAAGGGATAGAAAAGTGAATAGGAAGAAGAGAAGAAGAAACAACACATCAGAATCTAACAGCGGAACGAATAAATTATATTAATAACATAAATATTACATAGTTTACAACCATTATCAGAGTACACAGATATATAACACATACTAGACAGTTATAAACACCTGTCTAGTTATACAACTCAAAACAAACAACTCAGAGAACACACAGCGGAATACTAGATATATATCTACATGTAGAAGCCTCCTGCTCCATTGCTCCTCCACAATTCGTCAAGCCAAACAAAAATCCTAACCTGAATCCCTTGGCTACTCGTAAAAAATTTGAGTACCCAAGAGTTTATGAAAAACAAAAATAAACTCCGGGCCAGACATGGGTCTGGTGTGAGTAACAGGTTAAAGTTGCTTAACTTCAAAAATCTTTTGAAAAGAAAGGTATCACGTAAGACTTCCCACACATAAACATGGAAACGTTTTTACCTTACGCTAACCAAAACATTTTGTAGGAAATTCGATGATATTATAATAGTGTCTAGGGTTTTCAAATAAATAAGAAATAGCCGAAATTGTTACATTATTAAATTCCAGCTACTAGCCACAAAAGTGGGTAATACAATCAAAACCGTTGGCACTTATTGGATTTTGGATTCCATACAATGGCAGGGCTACTGGGGTACCGCCCGTCACAGTACGTGGCCTAGATCACCGTACCGAGGAGTACTCCCACTCCCCTGCAACACAAGGCCGGACCCATTCCTTACTGAATAGTTTCGAACAAGACAACCCCGACGGTTATAGCTCAAAAGACCGTCCACACAACGGAAATAAAAGGGACCTCTAGACAGGGGTAAATCTCGCTCTCCAGTGGGTGCGACCCACGAAGCCTTGCTGCACCTCCCCTGTTTTAGCCATTCCCGGTTGATGAGGCTTGAGGCTACGATTATAAAGTCTAATTATTTAATTAATTAAGAGTTAACTGAAACTTAATTAATCCTTAATTATTTAAATAATTAACCATATAACTTAATTGCTTAATTAATAAATCATTAATCATTAATTAATAATCTAATTAGAGATCTTAATTGATTAATCATTAATCAATTTTTAAATCCAAATTCAATTAATTAATTAAACGAATAAATCTTAATTAATTCTAAAACATAAATCTTAATTTTAATTTCAAAAACATAACTTAATTATGTTTAAAACAATTTAATTCAAAACAAAGTACTTTTCAAATTACCTTTAAATTCCAATTTAAATTCAAGCTTAAATAGAATAATTTTAAAATTATCAAAGTTTTAAATAATTTAAAACTTTTTAAATTGCAAATCAAATAAATGCTATGAAAATCTTTAAAGTTAAATTCATTTCAAAACTTTTAATAATTTAAATTTCATTTTAATTTAAAACTTCAAACTAAACCTTCTTTAAAATTTAAAACTAAAATTCAAATTTTACTTTTGAATTTCCAGATTTTAAATTAACTTCAATCCTTTCTCATATTTTAAAAAAACTCAAAATTAAAGGGTTTAAACTTCTTACCAAAATAAAATTGTTAATTAAGTCAAATTATTGAAACTTTTAATTAATTTTTTTATATTTAAAACTGGGATTTGACTTTAAATCAGAAATTCAAACTTGAATTTGAATTTAACTTAAACTTTACTTTTAAACCTAAACAACAGATTTAAAAAGTTTAAAAGCCCAGATTTAAAAAACCTGGAGAAAAAACAAAGCAACTCAACCCAATACAATTTGCTTCGAGACAAAACAAGGATTACCCGAGTAAAACAATCTACTGCTTCGGGATACTCACTACACCAACTCGAGCAAACCAAACTCAGGCCAACCATCAACAGATACTTCTCATCACCGTGCATATGCACGGTCACCGTTGATCATCAGAGATGATCTTAACCAACCATACAATGACCCAGTAATCCACCACCACCATCAATTCAAGATTCAACTATCAATTCCAAAGTCCAAGATTCTTAAACCCACCTGGAAACAGTAACAGGTTCCCCCCTTCCAAAACCTGTCAACGATAAAATTTCTCACCTCCGACCGCCTGACATCCAACCTCTCCAGCCACGAATGCTTCTACACACCCTCTATCCCTTTCCCAAACACCAGAGCACTCGGTCAATCATACAAGACAATATGAATGATTTCTTAACACCCAGCAAAACTAGGGTTTAAAAGTAGAATTCCCAAATTTGCAATTACTCAGACAATTTATCAACATTCAAGATTTTTCCCTTACTTCCCACTCAACCTACTTCCTTCAGAAAGAATCCCGAGATCTCCCCATACAAAGATCATCAAAATTTACTAAAATTCCATTTTTAGTTCAAAACCCAATAGCAACTTCATCTACTATCTAAAAATTCCCATCTTTGATTTAAAAATCTAGTTACATATAGTATTTTCGATTTATGATACTGAATTAACAAATTAACATGTTTGGGAATTAATAAAATCAACATGCATTGATGTTGTTCTGTGTTTCAGAGACAACTACTGATATATTTTTTTATTTTCTTAATGTTTTAAATATTTACCTAAGGTAATCAAACAATCTTTTCTTAATAAGTTTCATTATACTAGAAACTTAGTTAAAAGATAAATATTTTGATAAAGTTTCTGCCTGAAAAAAGAACCAAGCAGAGCAGGCCATACTAAAAAAAACAACATGCATACTTAAATACCTACATCAGACATTCACTTGTAAATAACATTCAATGCTTATTCATCTAAACATAAAATTATGCAACCAAATTAAGGTTTTAAATTTTTAAAAAGGTTACTCACCTCACAAGAAGAAGCAGAGAATAGATTTTGAAACAACTCTAAAAGCTGTGAAAATCTTTGAAGACTGGAACTTGCAAATTGAAAACACTTTGATGCTGAAATTGATTTAGCTTGAAAGCAGAGCCAAATACCATATTGCAGAAATAAGAATGCAGATTTGAAGGTTCATGTAGAAATCATTTTCCCAGAATTTGAAAACACCTTTAATACTTTTAAAACTGCAGTTGCAACACTGATGAAATCTACATGCTTATGATCCCATACTCTAATTACTTGCATGCATTTGAAAATTTGCAAACACTTGAATTCTTTTTGAAAACAAACTGCAGATCTGGTATAAGGAAGCTACAGTATTTTGGTAAACAGGGAGTGATGTTTGAGGAGTGTTTTTGAATTAAGGAGCTTTAGATTTTTGGTCACATGATGGCTTTTGAAAAAAATAAGTTGCATGGTTCTTAATTCATTCCTGAATTGTATTTGAGTTTGAAGAATTTGATGGTAGGCTTTTGATCACAGAACGGTTTGAGGAGATTTTCAGATTTTTGTTTGAGCAAGTTTGAGGATTGTTTTGAAGATTTTCTTTTTGATCAAAGAAATGAAAAAATAAATATATGAAAGAAAATGCAAATTTATATAAATGTATTTTCAAATTTATCAAATAAAAGAAAAATTAAAACAAAATTTACACTTGTACATAATCCCCACATTTGTCACATTGTTATGTTAATCTTTTGACACTTGTTATGAGAGGCTTAATATTAATACACTTGTCTTTTAAAGTATTTTGTATTTACAAGTTAACATATGTATTTAATTTACATGTTAATATATATGTTAAGCCTAATTGATTTGTTAATTAGAAATTTATATGTATATAAATTTTTGAAAGAAATAAAAACAAATTATACTTATAAATAAAGCTTATATAAAAATCAAAACAACTAAAAATCTATACTTTGGATTTATATTCAAATTTTAAATCAAATTCAAAATCTAATATTTAAAAAGTCAAGTTATGAATACAAATTAAATTTGAAATAAAAATTGCCATTTTATTCAAAACCTATTTGTAAAGACAATATACTATTGATATTGTTTTTTTTTAGAAAAATCTCATTATTAAGTTGAAATAATTAAAAGAAATTGTATCTTTATCTATAAATTACTCATTTTATTAAGTTATAAAACTTTTGTTAATTCAATTAAATTTAAAACTCAAGTCAAAACTTACTTTAAACATTTAAACATTTGTCTTAACAATTTAAAAATCATATATTTATTTATTAAATAACTTTGAAAACTTAATATTAAATAAAATTCAAAATTTCCAAATTATTGTTATATATATTAGAATTTTAAATCATGATTTATTAATTAAATTTAAACCAAGATCATTTATTCAATAACTTTGAAAAGCTTATATATTACATAAAAACAAATTTCCAAATTACTAAAAATATTAGAATTAGAAAATATGCTTTATTTATTAAATTTAAAACAAAGCTAATCTATTTAAAATATAAACCATATATTTATAATATAAATAGAAACCAATTTATTATCTTTAAAAGATAAAATAACTAGTTAAATAATTATTAAAGAAGATTATTAAATCAATTTGAATTATTATTAACAAATCATCAATATCAATTTAATTTTTACTACAGATTATTAAATTGATATTGTTAAAAATTCCGGGATATTACACCTCTGTTAAGTCAAACAGCTCCAAGTGTTGGAATTACACGAGCAGAGTTAGATGTTGCGGTTTCTGGGCTATATCAGCAAATGGAAGCTCAAAATACTTTAATGTTGGAAAGGTTGAACACTTTGCTCGGAGCTAACCATCAACCGGTGAATAATGAACAAAACTTTGCCGATGATGTTCATAATGTTGAAGCAAGAAATATTCCTCAAAGGGAAGCTGGTCCTGTTGAAGAGAAACCTCCCCAAGCTGGAGGATTAGGGCCACAGCCAACCCTCCGCGAACGCTTGTCAAGACAAATTTCCGAGAAAATGGCTTATGTCTGTCCTGCAGAGCCTCTAAATGATGAGGAATACTTCTCTGGAATGGTTCGACAAATCATGAAAGAGAGCATGTAGAGAGAAGAAGATGAAAAAGAATGTGGATTCGCTCCGAGCAAGACTCTGTTCACTGAAAGGATTTTGAAAGAAGAATTTCCTAGGAAGTTTGTTCCTCCTACAATCCCGGCTTATAAGGGAACAAGTGACCCTAATCAATTCTTGTACAAGTATGACTGGCACATAACTGGTGTCAGGGCATCAGATGAGATCAAATGCGGGTACTTTCCGGTATACTTGGAAGGAGTGGCTCTACATTGGTTTACAAAGCTACCAGTCCGATCTATAGACCAGTTCTCCGATTTAACTCGGAAGTTTAAAGAACAATTCAGGTTGTATGCTTCAAAGTTGAAGGATGTTATGTCACTGTCAAGCATGGAACAGAACCCTGGAGAATCTATTAGATCTTTCTTGAACCGCTTTAACATAGCTTTGGCTGAAGTGGATAATGCAGAGCCACGAATGGACTTGACATACTTGATGAGGGCAATCGAAAAATCGAGTGAATTTGGGAAGTGGCTGAAGATGAAAGAACCGAATTCGCTTGAGAAATTCTATAAGAAAGCTGATGAATTCATGCGCTTGGAAAGACTTCAAGCACCGACTAAGGTGGTATTAACAGAGGTTGGGAATAATAATGCTGCTCCAAATAAGAAGGAATCTGGAACTCGGAAGAGGGAGAACGATGGTGGGAAGAAGCAGGGAAATGCGAAGAAAAATCGTCCTTTTCACTTCACTCCCTTAACCGATACACAAGAAAACATTTTCTTTGCAACCAAGGACACTGTCGAATACCCCACACCAGCTAAATTGAGGCTTGGGAGAAAAGCTGAGAAAAGTGGAAGATTCTGCGGATTCCACAATCAACCCGGCCATGATACTAATGGGTGCCGCCATTTGAAGGACTTGATTGATGAGCTATTGAAAGAAAATAAACTTCAGCAGTATGTGAAGAGGAACAGGAACGACCCAACTTCTTCAACTCAGTGGCAACAAGTCCCTGTCCATCAACCCAGCTCAAGTAAGAGGGCGGCAGCGCATGAATCAGAAAGGTCTGTTATTAATGTGATTACGGGAGTGTTAATCCTCTTCTATCTACTACCCTGCGATCTAGAGAAAGTAGCGACTCAACTAGTCAGCGACCTACCAAGCTCAATGACCTAGCGACCTAAGGCTTGTGACTTAACAATCTATAACAGGCTGCGACCTAAAGAGTTAGAGCGGCACCGACCTAGTTACTAAATGAAGACAGAGCGACCTAAGAATGGAGCGGTCTTAACGACCTAAAGAGCTTACGACCTAAGGGCTCCTACAATACAGCGACCTAATGAAATAATGGACTTAGCGACCTTAAAAGAGTTCAGATGCCTTGCGACCCAATGGAGTGACATAGTGTCAGTTGAAGAGCACCGCGACCTAACAAGCTAAGAAGCTCATCGACCTAAGGGTTGAACGACCTAGCGAGTTAATAAGGGGAGCGACCTAACAGAGAAGATGTTCTGCAGCGAGCTAAGGTGTGATGACATATTCCTAAGATGCTCACGACCTAAACATACCAAAGGAGCTTCCTATGCCGCTCACGACCTATGACTTGTTAGTTTATTCAGAATGATCAAGTGTACCATATTTAAGCCGTAAACCACTCCCACTTACCTATCTAAGGTCGCGGACGACCTACGACCTATCCAAGGTCGCTTGCGACCTACGACCTAACGCCGAGCTTTCCTATAAATACCCCGCCTACTCCAACTAAAAGGGGATCTTTTTGGCTCATTTCTGGAACGCCAATACTCTGCTGAATTCTCGACTCACTCGACACTTCAAATACGAAAGGCATCTTGACAAACTTCAAGAGGAAATCTAACACAACTGACATGGATTCAAAGAATTCTTCTACATCGGAGTTCTAGTTATTTGTCCCATCAGTGTTGTAATCGAAGATTGTTGTAAAGTTGTCATTGATTTAGCAATAAAGAAGATTAAAGTGGACGTAGGCTTAACCTGAAGCCAAACCACTATAAAACTGTTGTCTTTTACTGCTTTCTTTGTGACTTTGCTATTTGTTTCTAATTCCCGTATTCACGGGTGGTGCTTTCACTTAATCTCTACATACACCGGGGTGTTAGCGTTCAATTTTAAGCGTTAACATTTTTGGTGCTTTCACTGAGAATTGAACTCAGGATATCTTCGTCATTGCTTCACAAAAGTTTGTTGAAAAAACCTCTCTCAAAACTAGAAGTCTGTTAGAAATAATGGCTCCTGGAAGAAAGAGCGGATCTACAAGACCCACTAATGTTCATGAGAATACTGCCACTTCTCCTTCGTTAAGTCAAGCAGCACCAATTGCCGGAATTACATGAGCGGAATTAGATGCTGCGGTATCTAGGTTATACCAACAAATGGAAACCCAGAATGCTTTGATGCTTGAAAGGTTAAATGCACTGCTCGGAGCTAACCGTTAACCGGTGAATAAAGAAGAGAACCTTGCAGATGATGTTCATAATCCTGAAGAGAGGAATATTCCTCAAAGAGCAAGAGACACCTCCTCAAGCTGGAGGATCGAGACCACAGCCAACTCTCCGCGAACGTTTGTCCAGACAAACTTCCGAGAAAATGGGCGAAGTCTGACCTGCAGATCCTTTAAATGATGAGGAATATCTTTCGGGCATGGTGCGACAAATCGTGAAAGAAAGTATGCAGAGCGATGAAGATGAGAAGGAATGGGGATTCGCTCCGAGTAAAACTCCGTTCACTGAAAGGATTCTAAAGGCGGAATTCCCAAGGAAGTTTGTTCCTCCTACCATCCCAGCTTATAAGGGAACAAGCGACCCTAATCAATTCCTGTATAAGTATGATTGGCACATGACTGGTGCTAGAGCGTCTGATGAGATCAAATGCCGGTACTTTCCGGTATATTTGGAAGGAGTGGCTCTGCTCTAGTTCATAAAGCTTCCGGTCCGATCCATAGACCAGTTCGCCGATTTAACTCGAAAGTTTAAAGAGCAATTCAGGTTGTATGCTTCAAAGGCAAAGGATATTATGTCACTGTCAAGCCTGGAACAGAATCCTGGGGAATCTATCTGGTCTTTCTTGAACCGCTTCAACATAGCTTTGGCTGAAGTGGACAATGCAGAGCCACAGATGGTCTTGACATACCTGATGAGGGCAATCGACATCAAGCGAATTTGCGAAGTGGCTGAAGATGAAAGAACCGAATTCACTTGAGAGATTCTATAAGAAGGCTGATGAATTCATGCGCTTGGAAAGCCTTCGAGCACCAGTTAAAGTAGCATTGACAGAGGTTAAGAATAATACTACTGCTCCTACCAAAAGGGAATCCAGAAGTCAGAAAAGGGAGAACAATGGTGGGAAGAAACGGAAAGATATAAAGAAACCTCGCTTCTTAAAACCTTCAGATTTCACTCCTTTAACTGACACTATGGAGAATATCTTTTTCTACCAAAGATGCAGTAGAATATCCTAAACCGCCGGAGATGAGAGTTAGCAAAAAAGCCGCTCAGAGTGGGAGATTCTGCAGGTTTCATAATCAACCCGACCATGATACCAACGAATGTCGCCATCTGAGAAGTTTAACTGAAGAACTACTAAGAGAGAACAAGTTGCAGCAATATGTTAAGAGAGGTAGAAATGACCCAATCTCATCTGCTAAGGGCTAGCAACTTCCTGCTCATCCATTTGGCTCGGGTGAGAGGAATACCGTGAATGAATCGGAAAGGCCTGTTATCAATGTGATTACAGGAGGTCCTCACCCAGAAGGCAGAAGCTGGGGCGAGATGGAAAGATATGCCCGTGCTTTGAAGTATGTACCAGCAGAAGAGAGTGTTTTTGTGCTAGAAAATGAAGCACCTTTGAAGCAGCAGAAAACTTTCAATGATGATATTGTGTTCATAGCCAGGGACTCTATGGGTATTGAAGCTCCAACCATGGATCCCTTGGTCATCTCTGCAGGCATTGGGCTAGCTATTGTGAGAAGAGTGCATGTCGATTGCGGCGCTTCTTGCAATATTCTCTTCAGAAAGACGTTTGACCAAATGAAAATTCCGATGGCTGACGTTCAAGCCCCATCTCAGAAGATCGTTGGGTTTACTGGGGAACCGAAGCAGCCCATTGGAACTATCGACTTGTTCGTGGAGCTTGGAGAGGGGCAGAAAAAGGTGGTTTGGAAACAGACTTTTGTAATTGTTGATGAATTTTCTGCCTACAACGCCTTCCTAGGCCGACCAACTCTTGCGGCTTTTAAGGCAATTCTCGCCTCGTGGTGCCTCACTATGAAATTTCCCACGGATAATGGCGTTGTAGTTATTAAAGGGGATCAGAATGTTGGGCAAGAATGTTATCTAATAGAGTTGCGTGAAGCAAGGAAGAGAAATGGGAAAAGATGCGGCAGCCCCAGCCCACATCAAAGAATCAACCTTGTAGCAATTACAGGGTGGCCCCTGCACTAGCGAGCATAGCGGGGCACGAAGAGAAATGGATCCCAGAAAAGCTAGTGCAGGGGAGAATAGAGTGGTGCCAGTGGAAGTAATGGTGCCAGTACCTGTTGACCCGAAAGATCCGAACAAAGTGGTGTATGTGGGTTCGCAACTTAATGTGACGGTTCAAAATTCCTTAATATCATTCTCGAAAGAAAATATGGATGTATTCGCTTGGGCTCCTGCTGATATATGTGGAATATCCCTAGAAATTGCAGTACATACACTGAATATTGATCCGAAGTTTACACCGGTAAAACAGAAAAGAAGAACCCAGGGTCCTGAAAGGTTAGCAGCGCTGAAAGAAGAGGTGGACCGGCTTATGGAGAATGGTTTCATTAGGGAGTCTACTTATCCGAGTTTGGTTTCAAATCCAGTACTGGTTAAGAAAGCTAATGGGAAATGGAGAGTTTGCATTGATTTCTTAGATTTAAATAAAGCATGCCCCAAAGACTGCATCCCGTTACCCAGGATAGATCAGTTGGTGGATGGAACAACGGGGCATGAATGGTTATCTTTCATGGATGCTTACTCCGGATACAACCAGATTATGGTGCATGAGCCGGATAAGAAAGACACAAGCTTCATCACCAATGTTGGTCTCTACTGCTATAGAGTCATGCTCTTCGGACTTAAGAATGCAGGGGCAACTTACCAAAGACTCGTCAATGCTATGTTCAAACCGTAGATTGGCAAAATTATGGAAGTTTATGTTGACGATATGTTGATGAAGTCAAAGAAAGCGGTAGACCATATGGACCACTTGGCGGAAATGTTTGCAATCCTCCGGAAGTACGGAATGAAGCTTAATTGTTCGCCGACGGAAATTCTATCGAGTTAGAAAACCGTCGAACGAATTTAAATTAAAAATAACCGCAAGCGCACGGTGTACGAATGTAGCACGTGGCGAATACGGGTCGATCCGCAGGGAATTGATGATTTTAAAATTTTCTATTCACTCAAATTATACCAAAGTCGAGTGAAATTGTTGATAGAACTAAAATGAAGCTAAACTAGAATTGAAATGTGATTAGTAAACTATTGAACTAGAGAACAATTTGGGGGCAAATCCACTCTCATATTTTTGTAAATCAACAACAATCAATTTATGATCTCTAACTTTGATTTAAGTGAAATATTGTTGTATTTATCATAAGCATGATTTGTTTATGTTATTAATTAACATAACTCAAACCATCAAACTATAATGCAACAAATACCCACTTATAATTCTCATGAAAATGAAGCAAAAGCAAAAGCTATTTTAAGCATGATCTATTTACTATTGTATCTAGTAATATAGATCATCAAATTTCATTTTTACTTTAATTTCACAATCAAAAATGGATTAGCAAATGATGATGCAACTTGTGTTTATGTTGAGTAAGAATAGCTTATTTGCATAAGCAATATAAGCTATCAAACTCACTTGTATAAACTTGCATCAAAATCCACTTCATGAAGCATAAACCAAATGAGATCATAAATCATAAAATGTTGAAATTACATAAAATTAGAGAGCTTCATCACCCCTAAATTGAAGGAGTTTAGCTACTCATTTGTGGCATTGAAGCATCACAAGTAAGTTTCAACATTAAAGAAAACAAAATAGAAAATAAGCAAAGAAAGCAAAAGAGATTAGCTACTAACTACTTGCATAAATGTAAATCTAAGCTATGAACATAAGGAGAAAGAGAGCATATAAATAAACATTAACAATAAAACAAAGAAGAGTATGTAGAAAAGAGAGAAGAAAGAGGCTTGGAAGCCATTATTATTTCATAGAACATTGAGCTTACACTTTGATTTCTTTATTTCCTAAGTAAAATGAAAGAGTAGATGATAGTTTCGTATACATAAGAGGGCTATATATACATGGATAAAAACCTAATTCTATTTTTAGGGGGCTACCTAAAATGCCCTTTAGGAAATGTGGCCAACAAGTAACCATTAACCACTAATTAATCCATCATTTGTTTTGCATGAAGTTTTAACCTCCACTTAGTTGTCCATTAGCTCCAAATTGTACTTTTAGGTAAGTGGGTGGGGTCTTCCATGTTCATGGCTTGAACTATTTCCCTCTTCTTTCCTTTGTATTGATTTGTGCATGCATATATCTTCATATAAGTCTCTTCCATATGCATCCAAATTCCTATAAAAATTATCAAAAAATGTCCAAGTAAAAATTCTTATATTGACACATGCACAAAATGACCGTTTTGCCCCTAAATGAAGATGAAAATATGATGATTGGAAATAATTGAATTTTGGTTTTAAACATGTTAAAATGCCCAAATATGATGATTATTTAAATAAAAAGAGATAAAATGTGGATGTAAATATATGCACAATTACGTGCATATCAAATACCCCCACACTTATCTTTTTATTCGTTCTCGAATAAAGGAAAACTAAGATAAATCCGTTTCCGTAGGGAGCACGATTGCATTGAGCATATGCAACAAGCCGTTAAACCTCTGGGTGTCCCCAGTAGGACGAGTGTTGTCTCGTGAGGGTTTTCAGCGGATACTACCCACAAAATCCAAATGTAGGATGAAAATATCTACAAAATGCAAGATTTATTTACAAAGAGATGAATGCGAGTTTTTGAAAATATTTACAAATTAAGGATTTATTTTTAAATTGACACAAATAAGTTAAATACAAGTTTTGGTCATTGTCTTAAAAATTTTACTCGTCAAAATTTCCAATGAAAATTAAGTTGTCATAACAGGTAGAACATAGTTTGGCTAGCTGTTTCGGTTGATAACACAATGTAATTATGAAATGGATCCTTAGTTGAATATCAAAGTTTATTAAAGTGGTATTTTTATTTCTTTTCAATAACAAGTTAAATCAAACAAGTTAAAATAGTGCTAGGATTTCAATTGCTTGCTCTCTCATTACTTGCAAGAAAAATTACACACCTAGCTCAGGTAAACTGAGGCCAGATATACCACCCATGCACTGCCTTTCGGGCTTATGTGAGGGGAGTACAGAGCATGGCGAGTGCACACACTTTCGTGCATACACCTATCGACCGTAGGTGGTTTTTATTAAGTCTGTTTTTTTGGGTATGTGTTCCATACATACATAACCGTGAGGAATTTTAAATGAGTATGAAAGCACATAGTCAAAGATTCCAAGTAATTCACCTATACATAAACGTGAGGACTTTTAAATGAGAGTGAATATTTTAGATGTTATTATTTTGTATTTTTTTATATATATTTTTTTATGAGAGAGAGAGTTTTGAAAAACCATCTTAGCACCATTTAACTTAGAAGACAAAAATATTATATCCTTACTTTAAATTTTACCACCTTTTAAACAAAGATTTTCAACTAGAACATACTTCATAATTAACATAGATGAACCTTCCTATATACTAGTAAAACCATTGTTATTTGTAATCAAACTTTATTTTTATTTTTTGCTAAGACAAATAAATTTTAAAAAATTTCAATTTATTAACCAAAACTTATACTTATCCCATAGTGTTTCTTCAAAAATAAATCAAAATGGTAAAAAGAAAATGTTTTTGGAGATTTAGGAGTTTTGAGATTTTTTTTTTTGAAGAAAATGAAAATTCAAAAATGCCATAAAAAACTAAAGAAAAAATGAAAACGAGACTCCCCCCACACTTAATTTTGACTGTGTCCCCACAGTCGATGCATGATATAATGATTGTAAAGGGAAAAAATATGTACATATTTACAAAATGGGGTTAACATTCTTACTAGATGTAGCTTGGCTCATGAAGGATCATGAGCTCCTCCTCTTGGTTACCGGGAAATTCCAAGAAGGGTTTTAAGCGATGACCGTTGACTTTGAAAATCAATCCATCCTTTGGGTTTTCTATTTCTATGGCACCATGTGGAAAATCAGTTCGTACAACAATTGGTCCAGTCCACCTTGATTCAAGTTTCCCAGGGAATAAATGAAGTCTCGAGTCATATAAAAGAACTTTCTGGTTAGGCGAATTTTTTTTTTCCTTAGGATTGACTTGTCATGAAAAACTTTGGTTCTTTCTTTGTAAATTTTCTCATTTTCATACGCGTCATTCCTAAGTTCTTCTAGTTCGTTGAGTTGTAGTTTTCGATTTTCGCCAGCTTTTTCATGATCCAAGTTTAAGTTTTTTATTGCCCACAACGCTTTGTGTTCAATTTCAACGGGTAATTGGCAAGCTTTACCGTAAACTAAACGAAATGGGGACATCCCAAGGTTAGTTTTAAAAGCAGTACGGTAAGCCCAAAGCGCGTCGGTCAATTTCTAAGACCAATCTATTCGATTTTTATTGATAGTTTTCTCCAAGATTTGTTTTATTTGTCGATTTGAAACTTCATCTTGGCCATAAGTCTGAGAATGATACGGAGTGGATAACTTGTGGGTTATCGAGTATTTTTTCATTAAAGTTTCAAAAGAACGTTTGCAAAAATGGGTTCCGTTATCACTGATTATTGTGCGAGGTGTGCCGAACCTCGAAAAATGTTTTCTTTGAGAAATTTTACAATAATTTTGTGGTCATTGGTTTAGCAAGGAACAACTTCGACCCATTTTGAAACGCAATCGACAGCGAGAAGGATATACAAGTTTCCAAAAGAATTGGGAAAAGGTCCCATAAAGTCGATACCCCATACATCAAAGATTTCGATCGTAAGAATGTGGTTTAAAGGCATCATATCTCGTCGAGAAATTCGTCCAAGAATTTGACATCGATCACAAGTTTTACAAAATTCAAACGAGTCTTTGAAAAGAGAAGGCCAATAGAAACCACACTGAAGCACTTTTTCCGCAGTTTTTCGAGGACCGAAATGTCCACCGCACGCTTGATCGTGGCAAAATGAAAGAACACTCCGTATCTCATTATCCGAAATGCAACGTCGGATGATTTGGTTGGGACAATTTTTGAACAAGTATGGATCGTCCCAATAGAAATATTTCACTTGGGACATGAATTTACATTTGTCCGGTTTGGACCAAGATGAGGGAGTTTCTTTAGTGGCTAAGTAGTTCACTATATCAGCGTACCATGGATCGATTGAAATCGAAAGAAGTTGTTCATCGGGGAAGTTTTCATTGATCGACAAGGAAGATGGTGCGTTCGGAAGACGGGATAAGTGATAGGCTATGACATTATCGGGTCCTTTTTTGCCTTTGATTGTAAGGTCAAATTCTTGAAGTAAAAGGATCCAACGGATCAAACGGGATTTAGCATCCTTTTTAGCGAAGAGATATCGAAGCGCAGAATGGTCAATGTAGACAGTAATGTGTGAACCTATCAAGTATGGTCGAAACTTTTCAAACGCAAAAACGACAGCTAGTAGCTCTTTTTCGGTCGTTGTGTAGTTGAGTTAAGTGTCGTTCAAGTCATACTCGCATAGTAAATGACATGAAGTATCATGTTGATGCGTTGTCCCAAGACAGCACAAACGGCAAAGTTCGAAGCATCACACATTATTTCGAAAGGAAGATCCCAATTGGGTGCGCAAATGATTGGGGCAGAAATGAGTTCGCTCTTAAG
Source organism: Allium cepa (assembly GCA_030765085.1). Lineage (NCBI taxonomy): Eukaryota > Viridiplantae > Streptophyta > Magnoliopsida > Asparagales > Amaryllidaceae > Allium > Allium cepa. The sequence continues at coordinate 598,005,934 of CM060945.1, read as the reverse complement.
ACGTTCAAAAGAAGAGATACAATCAGAGTTAAAATCGAAAGGAACGTCTTTTCCAAGAAGGGTCGTCAAAGGACGGGCTATTTTGCTAAAGTCTTTCACAAAACGATGGTAAAAGCCAGCGTGTCCTAGAAATGATCGAATGTCCTTAACAGATTTGGGAATGGGTAGATTTGCAATGACATCGATTTTTTCTTTGTCTACCTCAATGCCTCTATTTGAGATGATGTGTCCAAGGACTATGCCTTGTTTGACCATAAAGTGACATTTTTCCCAATTCAAGGTCAAATGTTTTTCTTTACATCGATTCAGAACCAACTCGAGGTGATGTAAACACTGGGAAAAAGAATCACCAAAGATAGAGAAATCGTCCATAAAAACTTCTAAAAAGCGTTCAATCATGTCGGAAAAGATGCCAACCATGCATCGTTGGAAAGTCGTAGGAGTGTTACATAGTCCGAATGGCATACGTCGATAAGCAAAGGTACCGAATGGACATGTGAAAGTTGTTTTCTCTTGATCTTCCGTAGCGATTGGAATTTGGTTATAGCCAGAATAACCATCAAGGAAGCAGTAAAATTCATGGCCGGCTAAACGTTCGAGCATTTGGTCGATGAAAGGAAGGGGGAAGTGATCCTTACGTGTTGCGGCATTTAGTTTTCGATAGTCAATGCAAACACGCCAACCTGTTTGAGTACGAGTTGGAATAAGCTCGTTTGATTCGTTCTTGATAACGGTTAGACCAGACTTTTTCGGTACAACGTGAATTGGGCTAACCCATGAACTATCGGAGATTAGGTAAATGATTCCGTTATCGAGAAGTTTAAGAATTTCATCACGCACCGCATCTTTCATTTTTGAATTAAGCCTTCGCTGCGCGTCATGAGTAGGCTTGGCATCGTCGATTAAATGGATGCGATGTTGAACAAGAGTGGCACTAATTCCCTTTATATCAGAAATCAACCATCCAATTGCTTCTCTGTTTTTCGAAAGAATAGAGAGTAACGAGGTTTCTTGATCAAGAGAGAGAGAGTTGCGGAAATTATGACGGGTAACGTTTCGTCTTCACCTAAGTATGCATACTTAAGGTGATCGGGAAGTGGTTTGAGGTCCAACTTCGAAAGTTTTTTGATCAAAGAGTTGGATCGAGATTCGGACTCATCTTGAAGCGATTCAAAGGGAAGAGTGTATTGAATCTCGTTGGGAATTTCGGGAAACAACTTTTCGTACTTAGCTTCGTGTTCGTTGTTAAGGTCAAGTGTCTCGTTTTCAAAGTTTTCATGAATGGCACTAACTTCCAACGTTTCGTTATGAGGTTCATTCGATTGGCTTTCAAGATTGAAAATGTTAAGATCCAAAGTCATGTTTCCAAAAGAGATTTTCATTATTCCGTTACGACAATTGATTAAGGCATTTGAGGTGGCTAAGAATGGTCGGCCTAAAATCAATGGAATTTGAATCGAGGGATTCGTTACGGGTTGTGTTTCGAGAACGATAAAGTCAACGGGGAATATAAATTGCCCTACTCGAATGAGCACGTCTTTGATTTCTCCCACGGGCTTCTTAATGGAACGATCGGCAAATTGAAGCATAACTTTCGTGGGGTTTGAGCTCACCTAAGCCTAATTATTCATACACGGAGTATGGAATCAAGTTGACACTCGCGCCTAAGTCTATCAAACATTTGTTAATCGTCTTGTCTCCAATTGTACACGAAATCGTAGGGCAGCCAGGATCTTTGTATTTAACGGGCATGGATTGGGACAAGACTTCACTCAAACTAGCGGCTAAGAAGACTTTTTTGGGCACTTGAGTGTGTCGCTTTTGGGTGCACAAGTCCTTAAGAAATTTCGCGTAAGTGGGGACTTGCTGAATGATGTCAAGAAGCGGGACGTTCACTTTTACTTGTTTAAAAATTTCCAACATCTTTTCCATTTGGTCTGATGTTTCTTTGGTCGAAGACGATGTGGAAATGGAACACGGATCTCGGTAGGCGGGTCTACTCGAGTAGAAGAAGAAGAATTTTGATTGTCGTTCGATTCGACGTTTGGCTCCACGTTCTGTTCTGAGTCGTTCATTGTTTTAGAAGTGTCGAGAAAAGTTTTCGGTAAATCATTTGGATTAACGACTTGATTATCGATTTGTTTACCACAACGGAGAGTTGTGATAGCATTCAACTGGGTGACGTTGCTATCTTGAACAACATGGGCTTGATTTGAATATGCGTTTTGATTTCTGGGATTTGGAAGGGGCTGGCTTGGGAATGTTCCTCGTTCACGTTCACTTAAAGATGTGGCTAATTGACTTATTTGCATTTCGAGTTTTGCAATTGATTGGTTCGTGTTTTGCATATATGAAGTCAATGAATTTTGCAAATTGTTGTTTGATTGAAGGCTTTGAGTAGTTGCCTTAGCCAACGTTTCAAGAGTTTTCTCAAGTGAAGTTAAACGTTTATCGTCTTGGGGAGGATGATCAGAATTTGTTTGAAAATTTGATTGTCGGGGTTGATTATGGGATGGACCCGCAAAGTTTGGTTGAAAATTGTTGGGCTGAAAGGGAGGATTCGAAACATTATTCGGAAATGCTTGAAATTTTGGACGAATCGTATTCGTGTTGGGATTGTTTTGGCTCCACGCAATATTCGGATGATTTCTCCAACCAGGGTTGTACGTTGGAGAAAACGGGTCGTTTTTGGCTTTATTAAAAGCATTGATTTGTTCGATAGAGTTGGGACACTGATCGGCTACATGATTAGGATCATTGCATTTATAATACATCGGTTGGGAAGCTTGGTTCATTTGATTCGATGAGAAAACGTTATCGAATTTTTAATCATTGCGTCGATATTAGCTTCCAAAGCAACAGAAGAACCTATCGAGTGTGCACTCGATCGTGAGTAGATTGATTTTTCATTGAGCGTTCCCATTGGGATGACTTTTCAGCGAGGTTTTCAAGAAATTGCCAAGCATCATCATGATGTTGGGCAAGAAAATTGCCTTGGCACATTGATTCGAGCATCGTTCGTGAGCTGTTTTCTAGTCCATCGTATAAGATTTGGCAAATCGTCCATTTTTCAAAGTTATGGTGTGGACATTTTATCAAAAGCTCTTTGAATCTTTCAAAATATTTTCCAAATGGTTCACCCTTGAATTGATGAAAATTTACAATTTCGTTTCGAATTCTACTTGTTTTTTCCAAGGGGTAGAACTTTTTTAAGAAAGCTTTTACAAATTCTTCCCACGTTTTAATTGAGTTCGAAGGTAAACTGTACAACCATTTTTCAGCGTAATCCGTAAGAGCAAATGGGATTAATCGAAGTTTGATTCCGTCATCAGAAAGTTGTTGGAGTTTAATGGTTGCACAAACTTGTTCGAATTTAGTCAAAAAGATGTATGAATCATCGTGCTCGAAATTGCCAAATTTTGGAAGCGTGGCAATATGGTTCGAATGGATTTCGAAATGGTTACCCGTAGGGGTGGGTAACGTGATGCAAGATGGAATAGAAACTCTATCGGGAAAGATTCTATCCATAAGAGTTCGAGGGGTGTTTTCGTTCGCCATTTTAGGAGGATCGTCTGTTCGAGTTAAACGGTTTGTAGAAGGGTCGTGAGTCCAACGATTCGTTGTTGTGTCACGAGTCCAAGTACTCATGCACAAGTGAAAGTCGAGAAGAGAAAGGAGTTAGAATTGAGTTTAGGGAGTGAAAGAAGATATGAAAACGTGTTTTTGTGTTTTTTTTGAATTTATTTTTACAAGGGAGAAAACTATTTAACAAGTGAGATTTATTTTCAAAAGAAAAGTTTGATTTTTATTTTGTTTTTGGTTTTTCAAATTTTTTATATGTTTTTGATTTGTATTTTTTTTTGTTTTTTGAATTTTCAAATATTTACCAAAAAGATTTTCTTTTAAGAAAATGGAAACTGATTTTTGTTTTTCAAATTTTTTTATTCTTTTTGAAAAGATTATATTTTTTTTTTGGATGTTTGTTTTTGATTGAATATTTTCAAAGGAAAGAAAGAAAAGGATTTTTTTTGAATGAAAAATCAAGTTAAAATTTACAATTTTTTTTGGATTTTGGATCTTTTAATTTCTTTTTTAAATATGCATGAACTAATGCAACTAAATGAATGCAAAGGACTTAATTACAATTTTCTGTCCTTAGTAGCTCCTAACCCAAAATTGTATAATCACACTTTGTCTTAAATCAACAAAAATATTTCTCAGCCAGGTAACGGACAGGATTTATCGGTGCACCACGATTCACCGTAGCAATGCAACCGAAGGTTTAAGTACCTTCAGAGGAACAACCAGTATAATATTTACGTATCACCGTAATTTTTATAACTGGTTATTACTCTGCCGTAGCCTAGACACCAAGAAATAAAATCGTTCAAATAAAACAATTGTGAAGATACAATTAAGCCCTAAGTGAGCTCGTGACACCCTTAGGTCCAACATCTAACCTTTATTATTAGTCAAATTCTACGATGAAATGCGTTTGTGGGCTAAGGAAAGGGTGATGAAATCCCTCACCTTATGTGAATTGGGGTATTGCCCTTAGAAAAGAAAACCAAGATGAGATGAATGCAAAGCAGAAATTAAACGTGAAATTACAATGCAACTAAAATGAAGTTTGTTTTTGTTTTTGAATTTTGAATTTTTTTTATATATATACAAATGCAAATGCAAGCAACCAACAATGCAATAAAAAAAACAAGGATAAATGTGCACGATACCAGAGCGTGTAGATTATTTAGCAATATTTTTTTTTAGCGGCGGTTTTTCTTAGCAAAGCAAAGCAGTTTATTTGTTGGCAAACACTTTTCCCTTTTGAATTTCTGCTTTGGCAACCTGAAATGAAGAACAAGATATATTTACAATTTTTTTTTATATATATCGAATGAAATAAAACAAAGGAAAATAACACAACTGTTGAAATCAAAAGAAACAAAACAAAAGATTTTCAAACAAAGAAAAAAGAAACTTATTTGTTTTTTTTTTTTGCATATAAAAGGAGAAACTAAACAAAGTAAAATCAAAACTATTAAAACGAAAGAACCAAAACAAAACAAGTTTTTCTATGACAATTGTTTTTTTTTTTTGGGTAGAAATTAAACAAAACAACAAAAAACAAAAAACAAAAGAAGACACACTAAAATCAAATACTCACAAGCCCCAAAAAATTCAAAATCTCCACTAAACAAACTTCTTTTTTTGTTTTTTTTTGAAAGGAAACTTAAAAGTAGGGTTTTACTTAAAAAAAATTTCGTAATTAAGTTAAAAACAAACTCTTTCTTTTTTTTTAACTTAAACAACTTAATTTCGTAATAAAATTTCAAGACAACTCAACACAACACACCCCGGCCTAATATAACTATCCTCTAACCCAAATAAACCTTTCTCACGCAAAACATAATCCTTCCACGACAAAGAAAGAAAATTGCAGACATTACTCAACATCGATTTCAAAACACATTCTTAAATTAAACTTCCAACAAAATTTCCAATCCAAATCGCAATCGAAATCCACTCAAATTTTTAGTTTCCATTGTGATGGGAGCGTGTGAGAAGTCACGGGTGTTTAAGGTGACTGTGGTGGTTCAATTCGAGCTTGAGTATGGATGCTGGTTCGTGGTTTGTAGACGGTGATTGGTATGTGTGCTGGCGATTTTGAGACGTAGGTGGAGTTTGTATGGACTATGATGTTGGAGTTCGACTGGTTGAGTGGTGGTATCACTGTCGCATGTGATTTGGTTGTTCGATTGCCGTGGTTGGTTTCGATGAATCAGGTGTTGAGGTGGGCAGTTGTTTGTGCAGAGGTATGTGCGGCTGCAGTAGTGTTTCAGGCTGTGGAAGCTGCTTGTGAAGTTCGATTGGTGTGTTTGATTTAATTCGTTCGACTTGGCGAATTGGATGTGGCTTCCAGCTTCAAGTGAAGGACGAAGTGGATTTGGAAGGCGATTCGGTCGTGTTGCAGTGTCGATTCATTGCTCGCAGATGGTAAAGGCTAAATGTGGCACTGCGATTTTTGGGTTTGAAGCAGATTGAGATAGTTGAGTGGGTTTGATGTTGATTTGAGCGATTGGCTTCAGGCGGCAGTTTCAGGCAATCAGGTAAGTGTCGGCTGAGCGAAGTTGTCTTGTGTCTTTGTTTGAAGGAGTTTTTTGTGTGGGTTAGTGAATGGTATGGGTTGTGATGTATACGAAGAGGGTGTATGTGGTGGAAGAAGTATATGCAGTAGAGGCTGTTGTATGTTGCAGTGGTTATTGAAGGGGAAGGTTTGTATGGTAATTGTTGGATGTGCACACTGCAGTATTGGCGATGAACTGGAAGGAATATGGTTGCTGAATGTATAGAAGTATGATTTGGAGTTATAAATGGTTGTTAGTGCAGCAGTTTGGATGGTGGTACGGTAGTGGCAGTATTGATATGTTGAGGCAGTTGGAGGGGTGTTGGATGAGGTGGTGAAGGAATTGCAGTATTGGTATGTTGCTGTCGTGGCTGTAGCGGAACAGAGGGTAGCAGCAAGTAGTTGAAGTGGTAGTGTAAAGTGAGAGGGCAGCATGCAACAGATGATGTTGTACTGAGGTTGTTGACTGTTTGTTATAAAAACAGTTATGCCTTCACAAATAAACAGTGATGTGCAGTAGGAGGTAGATGTCAGTGTGTCGGGTATGTATGATGGTGAGAAATGTACAGCTTGGTGATGGTTGTTCACTGCAGTGAGCAGAAGTGATGTGGACAACTGATAGGTATGATTTTGTGGATGTTGGAAATTATGGGCAATATATTGGTTTGTGATGAGGAAGGGTGGTTAATAGTGAGTAGTTTGTGGATGTTGCTATGAGTGGTATGCGGTGTATTTTGATGTTTGGGTAAGGCAGTGAAGAAATTTGTAGATGTTAAGACAGAGATGAGGTGATGACTATGTAGGAAGATGAAGGAGAGTGGATGTGGTATGGAATTTGGATGGTAAAAATGAGGGAAGCACTGTTGAGGGGGAAGATGTTTGTAACAGGGGAATGTGGAATGAAGCAGAGGAAAGTTTGCAGGCTAATGTGCACAGTAATGCACAACAATGTAACAGTGAATTCTAAAAGGAAAAGAAAGGAAACAAAAATTGTAAAAACAGAAAATGAAATGTAATTTGCAGTGAAATAAAATATTGTTGTTTTGTTTTGAAGTTTTTTCTTCTTGTTTTTTGTTAAATAGATGCAGAAATAGAAAAACAACAAGCACCACAAATCAACTTGAAGACAAATATCACACACAATCACACAATTTTTTTTTAAATGCAAACACACACAAAATAAAAACACTCAAAAATCAAACAAACTAAAAATAATTCGAAGAATAGAAAATCAAAATAAAAACAGTTCCCCGGCAACGGTGCCAAAAACTTGTTCGCCGATGGAAATTCTATCGATTTAGAAAAGCGTCGAACGAATTTAAATTAAAAATAACCGCAAGCGCACGGTGTACGAATGCAGCACGTGCCGAATACGGGTCGATCCGCAGGGAATTGATGATTTTAAAAATTTCTATTCAATCAAATTATACCAAAGTCGAGTGAAATTATTGGATAGAACTAAAATGAAGCTAAACTAGAATTGAAATGTGATTAGTAAACTATTGAACTAGAGAACAATTTAGAGGCAAATCCACTTTCATATTTTTGTAAATCAACAACAATCAATTTATGATCTCTAACTTTGATTTAAGTGAAATATTGTTGTATTTATCATAAGCATGGTTTGTTTATGTTATTAATTAACATAACTCAAACCATCAAACTATAATGCTACAAATACCCACTTATAATTCTCATGAACATGAAGCAAAAGCAAAAGCTATTTTAAGCATGATCTATTTACTATTGTATCTAGTAATATAGATCATCAAATTTCATTTTTACTTTAATTTCACAATCAAAAATGGATTAACAAATGATGATGCAACTTGTGTTTTTGTTGAATAAGAATAGCTTATTTGCATAAGCAATATAAGCTATCAAACTCACTTGTATAAACTTGTATCAAAATCCACTTCATGAAGCATAAACCAAATGAGATCATAAATCATAAAATATTGAAATTACATAAATTTAGCGAGCTTCATCACCCCTAAATTGAAGGAGTTTAGCTACTCATTTGTGGCATTGAAGCATCACAAGTAAGTTTCAACATTAAAGAAAAGAAAATAGAAAATAAGCAAAGAAAGCAAAAGAGATTAGCTACTAACTACTTGCATAAATGTAAATCTAAGCTATGAACATAAGGAGAAAGAGAGCATATAAATAAACATTAACAATAAAACAAAGAAGAGCATGTAGAAAAGAGAGAAGAAAGAGGCTTGGAAGCCATTATTATTTCATAGAACATTGAGCTTACACTTTGATTTCTCAATTTCCTAAGTAAAATGAAAGAGTAGATGATAGTTTCATATACATAAGAGGGCTATATATACATGCATAAAACCCTAATTCTATTTTTAGGGGGCTACCTAAAATGGCCTTTAGGAAGTGTGGCCAACAAGTAACCATTAACCACTAATTAATCCATCATTTGTTTTGCATGAAGTTTTGACCTCCACTTAGTTCTCCATTAGCTCCAAATTGTACTTTTAGGTAAGTGGGTAGGGTCCTCCATGCTCATGGCTTGAATTATTTCCCTCTTCTTTCCTTTGTGTTCATTTGTGCATGCATATATCTTCATATAAGTCTCTTCCATATGCATCCAAATTCCTATAAAAATTATCAAAAAATGTCCAAGTAAAAATTCTTATATTGACACATGCACAAAATGACCGTTTTGCCCCTGAATGAAGTTGAAAATATGATGGTTGGAAATAATTGAATTTTGGTTTTAAACATGTTAAAATGCCCAAATATGATGATTATTTAAATAAAAAGAGATAAAATATGGATGTAAATATATGCACAATTACGTGCATATCATTAATCCTTTGAAATGTTCGTTTGGGGTGGAGTCCGGAAAGTTCTTTGGTTTTATTGTGAGTGCTAGGGGCATTGAAGCTAATCCTACTCAAATTGTTGTCTTAAAAGAAGTCAAAGCTCCTAGATCGAAGAAGGAATTACAAAGTCTTAATGGAAAAGTCGCTGCCTTGAGTCTATTCATTTCTAAATCTACTGATAAATGCATTCCATGCACTGAAGAAAGGAAGGAAGAATTTTAATTGGACTCCTGAATGCCAGAAAGCTTTCGATGAATTGATTCATCATATGGAAACACCTCCAATACTTTCTAAGCCCGACGATGGTGAGGATCTTTTCGTATATTTGGCAATCTCATCTCATGCTCTTAATGCAACGTTGGTAAGGGAAGACACAAAAATTCAGCGCCAGTCTATTATATCGGCAAGAGATTTACCGGCGCAGAGATGAATTATTTAAAATTGGAAAAAAGCTCGCCTATTGTCTACAGATTGCATCAAGAAAGTTGAGGCCGTATTTCCAAGCTCATCCTATCAAAGTCCTCACTGATCAACTTCTAAAGCAAGTCCTGTTTCGTCCTAAGACTTCGGGTCGTCTTCTGAAGTGGAATATTGAACTCAGCCAATACGACATCACTTATCACCCCCCGGAGAGCAATCAATGGACAAGCTTTGGCAGATTTCATTGCAGAATGTACAGATAAAGTTGATAGTGAGGAAGAAGTGACTGATAATTCCCCAATTCGATGGAAATTATATGTTGATGGTGCAAGAAACGATTACTGTTTCGGAGCTGGAGTTGTTCTTGAAACCCCTGAAGGGCGGTCATTGTGCTATGCATTGAGATTGGACTTCCCTTCGATAAACAATGAAGCAGAATATGAAGCTCTTATTGTCAGCTTGAGAATTGCTGAAGAATTGAATGTCAAAGTGTTGCTGATCTTCAGTGATTCACAGCTTATTGTATGTCAAGTTAAGAAAGAGTTTCAAATTAAAGGAGGAAATCTGCCCGCTTACTTATCAAGAGTTTGGGAACTTGTTGATGATCTTGACCATTATACAATAAATCATATATCCGGAGAAGAGAACATGAAGGCAGATTCTCTCGCAAAGTACGCAAGCACTGATGAAGCTCAATTATTGGGATTAGTTCCTGTAGAAGTCATGTCAGCTACAAGCACTGATGAGATTGATATTGACTGGATCATGACTATATCTCAGGAGCAAGAATCGTGGATGACCCCGATAATGGAATATTTTCTCAACGGTTCTCTACCAGAGAATTCAAAAAAACGACAGAAGTTGCTATGAAAAGCCTCCAGATATATAGTTCAAGATGGCCGATTGTATAGGCTGGTATTCTCAATGCCATTACTCCGATGTGTGACGAAGGAAGAAGCTAAGACAATTCTATCTGAAGTACACGGAGGAGAGTGTGGAGACTATTCAGGTGGTCAAACTCTAGCACAGAAAATTCTCCGTTATGGGTATTTTTGGCCTGATATTAATCGTGATGCTGCAAGCTATGCCCGAAAATGTGACCGATGCCAGAGATTTGCAAAAATGCCATTGCAAATATCCTAAGAGCACCTTCCACCGAGATAACACAGATGGTCAGTCCATGGCCATCTGCTATTTGGGGAATAGATCTAATCGGGCCTTTGCCAACCGCCAAATCCGGAGTCAGATATGCAGTTGTTGCTGTTGATTATTTTACTAAATGGGCTGAATCTGAACCATTAGCTACTATTACCTCTAAAAAGATGATAAACTTTGTAACTAAGAATATCATTTGTAGGTATGGTGTGCCTCAAAAGATAATCACAGACAACGGAACCCAATTCGAAAGTGAAGAGTTCCAAGATTTTTGCAAGCGATTCAAGATCCAGAAAAGCTTCTCAGCGGTGGCTCATCCGTAAGCAAACGGACAAGTGGAAGTAGTAAACAAAATTATCAAATCAACCATCAAAAAACAGCTAGATAAAGCGAAAGGTGGTTGGGTCGATAAGCTTCCACTAGCACCACGGGCATAAAGAACTACCCACAAAACTGCGACCGGGCACACTCCATTTTCATTAACATACGGATCAGAAGCAATGATTCCGGTGAAAATAGAAGTCCCTTCACATAGAAGAATTCGTTTCAGCCAAGCTGAAAATGAAGAGTTGCAACTTGAAGCACTTGACTTCCTTGATGAAAAAAGGGAAGAGCTCAACTCAGAATTGCAGCCCATCTGCAAAGAATTGTCAGGCATTTCAATTCCGAAGTTCGCCAACGCAGCTTTGAGATTGGGGATCTAGTCTTGAAAAGGGTCATGACAGCAACAGGAGTGTTTGCGCCAAACAGGGAAGGGCCATATGTCGTAGGCAAAAAACTTCTTGATGGCACTTTCAAACCGACAACTCTCGAAGGAGATCCAATTCCAAGAGCTTGGAACAGCAATCACTTACGTCCATATTTTACTTAAAAGCTTTGCTTAAATTTGTAAAAAGAATTATGAATGTATGATTCTTGTATTGAAAGCCATTGTAATGCCAGTGCAAGTGAATAATAAGAACTGTAAAGTGGATGTAGGCCCAGTTCTTGGCTGAACCACTATAAATCTTGTGTTCTCTACTATTATAAACTACTTATTTTATTTCGATATATTTCAATTCTATTACTAAGATGTCGATTTAATATAGCAGGCCATTAAAACAAAGCTTACCCATCATAAGACCAAGCGATCCCTGATATCACTCAACAAATGAATGTCTAGCCACAAAAATTCAAGACTCAAATCCTATACAAGAAGTGTTTCAAGAAAACAGTTAGTGGTTCCGCCAGAGGTAGACCCTTCCTAACTAATTGTGATCGTTTGTGCAGACGAACATTCGATTAATTAGCCTGTGTCTGCCCCTGCGAACTCATTTAACAATGAAGTACACTTCTTTGGATAGAATAAGCTACTAGCAAAAGAAAGGAATGTGTGCTTGGAAATGATAACAGGGAATCGCTGATATGAGCAAATGGAGAAAAGACATGGGCGACCAGGCAACAAACAGCAAAAGACCTCCTCGGAGGCACAAGCCCTCTTCGGAGGATAAAGACCTCTAATGGGACTTGCCAGAAAAAGAAAGTTCTCTTTCTCAACAAAAAGTTGTGGAATGACCGATGGCACAGGACACTCGTTAACTAGCTGAGAACGTTTGTGCAAACAAACAATCCAAGTAACTTATGTCTGCCTCGTGAATCCATCCAACCGAGAGAAGGAAACTTCCAGGCAAAAGCCCTACTCGGAGGCACACTTTTCACCGTGATCTGAAATAAAACTTCACACGAGTTGAAAGGTGAAAAGACCTCTTCGGAGGCACGCATTCCACCGAGATCTGAAATAAAACTTCACAAGTGCTGGAATGTGAAAAGCACTCTTCGGAGGCCCATTTCACCATAGTTGAAATGCTAAAAGACCTCTTCGGAGGCACACATTTCACCACGATCTGAAATAAAACTTCACACGAGTCGAAATGTTAATAGCCCTCTTTGGAGTCCCGCTTCCCAACGGACAGGGAAAAAATAAAAGCCTCTCCCCAGAGGCAGGAACAAAAAAAAGCCCTCTACCAGGAGGCACACACACAAAAAAGCCCTCTTCCCAAAGGCACAATCAAACAAAAAAGCCCTCTTCCCAGAGGCACAATCAAACAAAAGCCCTCTTCGGAGGCACAAATAGGTCGAAGCCCTTTTTTGGAGGCCCACTTTACCACGAAGGAAAATTCACTTACCAAAATAAAAGTGACTTTCTCCGAAAGTGAAGTGTAAAAACTTCGCAATAAAAAAAAGAGAAGACTTCTCCAATACGAGGCGCATTCCACTAACTCAGAAAAATATTCCCTTAAAACGGAAATATTATCCTATAAAGTACAGATGCAAATCTCCTTCAAATGGAGAAGTTGTTCTCTAAAGAAAGAGTACAAGTCTTCTAGAAACAGAAGAGTTGTCCTCCAAAATTTTGCCAATGTGAAAGAGATTGCAATAAACCATGGTATGAGGGCAATATAATATAGTTGCAAAAATAAAAACAATGCTCAAGTAACATACCATAGGTTTACTGCAACATCACACAGAGAAAATAAAGAAACTTGTATGAAAAAGAAGAATAAATGCATTCTCAAATACAGACAGAGTTTGTACAAGTAAAAGAATCGTTTTATTCCATGCTATAAAATTTTTATACATGTGCAGGTTTCAAAACAAAAGAAGGCGGGGACCGGTACCCGCACAATCTCCGGTCAACACAAGTCTTTATATATACAAGCAAAAAAGCGAGGCGAAAAGCGTAAGTCCCAAACCCATCACTTATTCTTCCTGCCACCTTTCGAGCCTTCACCTGGCCGGATGATCAACTTTTTGGGCTAGCTAGTGAGAGTTGGGGAAGAAAGAGAAAGGGGTGCAATTGGACTCTCTTTTGCTTTTTCTTCGGCGGCAGAAGCTTCCTTCTTTTTCTTTGAGACTCCGCGTTTCCCCCTCTTCTTAGAAGAAGACTCACTGCCCGGTGTGGAAAGAGCGGACAATTTTATGTCATCAGAAGCAGTCTGCTCCAGAGTTCTCTCCCCTTCTTCAGGGTCTTCGGCCTTTTGTTCCTGAGAAGCAACAGGATCGTCCAAGTCACGAAGAGCTTCTATCTACTCTTCTTGCGATCCTGGTTGAGAGATAGAAGGAGGAGTAATCTGAAGAGATGGAGGGGGACAGCTGGAGGAGGGGAAGTCTGAACAATACTTGGTGCTTTCTCTATGGGAGAAGAAAAGTTAAAGTCAGTATTCATCATAAAAAGAGGGAATAATGGCTCATCGACACTTAAGAAATAAGCAAGAAGCTCATCGAAATCGGTCGAAGCGAACAAGCAGTCCAGTTGAGCGAGATCGACACTGAGGTTACCTGGAGAAGTAGGTTTTATTATGTCAACTTCAAAAGCATGCACGTCAGTACTTTCTTGGACCTCATCTCCAGTGTGGGTGACGGCATTTTCAATAACAGGTTGAGCAGGAGGTAGAGAATGGGAATTGGAGCCAGCAATATCGATGTCGGCCGAAATTGAAGGTAGAACTGGGTCGGTTGAGATTGTCTTTCCTAAATGTTCTCCTTCTGCCATTACGGCTCTCTCTGGCAAGTTGCTCCTTTCCCCTGGCAAGAGCGGCACATGCATCATCATCTAGATAGTGCGCCATTAAATCTACTTCGGCATATCCGGCTCCTCCAAGCATATCAAGTATGGCCTCCCACACTTTGGCCAAAGTAATTTCATACTCCGGTCCCAAAAATTTAAGGCTACCGCGCCCCAGAACACTATGGATGTAAAACTCGAATAAAGTGGAGCTGATATCGACTTTAGTTGCCATATGAGATTCTTCGGCTGCAGTTTTGCCGGCAATAGCTTCATCGCGCTCTTTTTCAGCCTTAGAAAGTCGAGTTTTTAGCAGTTCAATTTCCAAGTTTTGGGAGTTGGTCTTTTCTTGTAGATGAGCAACATCGGCTTGGTAGCTGTCCACAACTTGTTGTTGTGCTTCAAATTTAGCTTCAGCATCTCGCTGTGCCGCGTGAGCATCTCTCACTTGTTTTTGAAGCACTTCTTCTCTCTGGGAATAGGAAGTGGAAGAAGTGACGAGCTCTTCCTTAAGTTTTTCAACTTCCGCTTCAAGTTTTTCATTATAAGCGGCAATACTCTTCATTTCGGCATCATGCTGATCGAGTGTTTTCTGCCACTCAGATTTGTCATTTTCCATAGTCAACATGGCTTCAAGGTTTGCGCGATTCACTCTTCGAAGCTCGTCAACGAGTTTCTGCCAGCCAGACATTCTCTCGATATCGAGTTTGACAGCATCAAGATTTCGCAACATGGCTTGCTTATCAATCGGGACCAAGTCAAGATCGAAGCGTGCTCCCTTTAAGCACCAGTGCGGAAATCGGCTCTGAAGAGTAGTCGGACCCTGTCCAACTTGATAGGGGGGCCTACTTATGATTGTTTGAATATCGGTTCTTTGAAGAGTAGGAGAGCCGGAAGGAATTTCTAAAGAGACGGGAGCAATGGGCTTTTCAGAGAGCTCAGATGTCAGTTTTTCACCAAGTTTGGCCCATTTACTCGGGTCCTCAATGACATGGCTTTTTCTCTTGTCATCACGAGACTTTCGCTTGTGGGAATCATCCTCTCTCTGAGAAGAATCATGTCATTCCTCCCGTCTCCTTTGGCGTTCTTCATAAGCACGCTTTTCACGAGCCTTCCTCGCAGCTCTTTCTTCGTCAGTTTCCTAGGACGCAGGAAGATACCTCTTGGGGTCGTAAGAGCCGCGCCTCTCATAACGCTGGAAATCATCGTAGTAGGAGCTGCTTCGTCCCATTAGAGAATCTAAAAATAAAAATTAATATAAACTCAGAAATCTTCAAAACAAGGAAGTTGAATGCATATAAGTGCTGAAAAGTCCTAAGTGTGTGTAATGTGCAAACTACACGCGTCAAACTACGAACCACTCCTTGGTTGGGGGGTAATGATGGATTTTACAGCCAGTGTCAACTCTTGGGTTGATGGAGTTTGTTGTAGGAAAGATGTCGCTTCAACTGCTGGAGAAGTAACTCTAGCAGTGATAGGATCATCTTTAAAAAGCTCTTGTGAAGTAATCATCAGGTCTCTCAACCCCTCAAAAGTATCATCACCACTGAGCCTAGCGGGACTTGTTCTCTCAGCTCCTTCATCACCAGATTTCCCGGGTTGTTGGGTGGATCCTCTTCTTCGATGACCGGGGCAAGTGCACGTTTGCCGGATGACCCCGTAACAACAATTGAAGTAGAACACTTTACCAGGGAAGCCTCAACGGTTGTTCTTTCGTTGTAAGTTCTCCAACGGGAACTGGGGCACCTGATGTTTCTACTGGAGAATCAGGAACTTCATGAGTTTGGGTAGAACGAGAAGGGTGCAAAAGTCCGTATTGGTGCATAAGTTCATCTTTCAACAAAAACTTAATACTTCTTTCCTCAACCGGCACGACACTTAATCTATCAAAAGTCGTCTTGTGACTGGGATTTCCAAAGGGAGGAGGAAGTGTTGTAAAAGAAAAGAATGAATTTAGCACTTAGCAATTCGGATCTCGAAAAGCTTAAATGGAAAAAGCGGGGATGAGCCATCTTACTCCCTGTTCCCCAGATAGCATAAAACCCAGTGGGGCAGTGAACGAAGAAGAATTGATTCAGAAAACCGTGAGCACTTTCGAAAAGATCAGTGATAAGTTTACGGTTTCTGGCACTTCTCACGAGTATGATGGAGGGGTGGTCTTTATTCTCTGCGAATGTGTATAAGCAAAAAATTTCTTCGAAGCTCGGAAGACGGTTATGTGTCCTCCTGAATAGAATGCACAATCCCATCAGAATGGCGTAACCATTGGGATGCAGTTGAAAGGGAGAGATGGTTAGTTGGAGAAGGAGTTGTTGAAGAAATTCATTGAAAGGAGGAATGGCACCACATGGGCACATCTGGCGATTAACAGTGACAAAACCGAGAGGTGGCCTGTCAACAGTATCATTTGGCCCTGGAAGTATAGCATCCGCTTCGGCAATCCCAAATTGAATACGTAATTGGTTGAATGCCCGCTTATTCAGTGTAGTTGGAGTTCTTTCCGGAGGATTGTCCAATGGAATGGCTATCGGGAAGACTCCTTCAGATTGCTCTACTGTCTCTTCTTGAGAAGACATTCTACACAAGGAATTGGATATTCAAATATGAAGGTGCATGTTTCCTAAATGTGTGAAGTGTTGTGCAAAACTAATAAAACAACAAGCACGTATAACTGAAATTAAACTAACAGGCATTTGTTAATTACAAAGTTTCTGGGTTTGTTGTTTTAAGTCCAAACACAAGTGCAGTATTGATGTAGACAAAATCAGTTCTGGTTGATTAATTCAGCATTGCTTTAATACTTCACTTGAGTTTGTTAATTCACAACATTTCATATATTTTCTTTAAGTTGATTATCTTTTATCGACTAATCTATCATTCGATGTGGGCAGTCAATGGCAGTATATTCGCCCTAGTTTTCTGCAAATGTTGAGTTCATCAGGTTATTAGCTTACAAGTTAATATAATCTATAAAAAGTGCAGCAAAGTCCAGATAGTTCAAAGTTCAAACAACTCCAAGTTCAGGCAATTCATTCCGGCGATTCAAGTTGAGGATTCAAGTTGAAATTATGCTTCAAGACAGGCAAAGCATTTTTTAACTAAGTGTTAGCTCGTCCACCACCTAAATGCTATGTTGCGAGTTAGCTTAGGTCATTAGTTCTTTAAGTCATGATGAATATAAGAGAATAAATCTTCAGGTCAGAATGACACAAAATTGTTAAAGTCCTAGCTCGGTCGCGACCTGAAGCTTACGTCGCAGAAAGTTAGGTCGTTAGTTTATAAGGTCGCTCTGCTTTTAACTTCACGTTATTCCAGCGACCTATCATAGGTCGGACTTCCTTAAGTCGTTATGTTTAGAATCCATGTGATATTTTGACCAGTTAGATCGCAAAACAATTATACCGTTGAGCCGATTGGGTCAAGCAATTCATGTCTCAAACTGCTAAAGCCCTAGGTCGTTCGAGGCTCCTAAGTCGAGCACGACGTAAGTCTCCTTAACTCGCTAATTCTTCTTCTCTCAACAAATCGCCTAACCCACTAACCCGTTAACCCAATAACCTGCTAGCCTCTCTACAATAAAATCCATCATCTCTCCACACCACAAGATCATCCAAAACCAATTCAAATCGCCTCGGATCCATCACGAACCCAATGTACTGTTGTACTCTCGTGAATCACAGCGACAACGTTTCTAATAATGATAAAAAGTTAATCGTAACACGATCCACGGCGAAATGCGGCGTGCAAAATCGGGATAGGATCTAAAATTGGGGATTCACAATTCAATGGTGATCGTGGTTGAATAATGGTCGAATTCACTTACGTAGTGAGATTGAGGAGATGATTGTTGGCTGGTTGATTCAAATTCTTCTTCGAAAGCTCAAAAATCTTTTAAAAAGCGGGTTAGGGTGTTAGAGGAGGTAAAGAGAAGAAGGGGTGATCTCGGCAGCTTATATACAGGGGTGGAGGAACACGAATCGGCACGAACGACCTAACTCTTTCATAAGTCGCCCATGACTTAACGACCTAAGCTAGAAAGGGTTAAAAGATATCGAAGCACATGACCTAACTCTTAGGCGTATACTTTGAGGGGCAAGTGTTAACCCTCTTCTATCTACGACCCTACGATCTAGAGAAAGTAGCGACTCAACTAGTCAGCGACCTACCGAGCTCAATGACCTAGCGACCTAAGGCTCGCGACTTAACAATCTATAACAGGCTGTGACCTAAAGAGTTAAAGCGGCAGTAACCTAGTAACTAAATAAAGACAGAGCGACCTAAGAATGGAGCGGTCTTAACGACCTAAAGAGCTTACGACCTAAGGGCTCCGACAACACAGCGACCTAATGAAATAATGGACTTAGTGACCTAAAAAGAGTTCAGATGCCTTGCGACCCAATGGAGTGACATAGGGTCAGTTGAAGAGCACCGCGACCTAACAAGCCAAGAAGCTCAGCGACCTGAGGGTTGAACGACCTAGCGAGTTAATAAGGGGAGCGGCCTAACAGGGAAGAAGTTCTGCAGCGAGCTAAGGTGTGACGACCTATTCCTAAGCCGCTCAAGACCTAAACATACCAAAATAGCTTCCTATGCTGCTCACGACCTATGACTTGTTAGTTTATCCAGAATGATCAAGTGTACCATATTTAAGCCGTAAACCACTCCCACTAGGTCGCGGACGACCTACAACCTATCCAAGGTCGCTTGCGACCTACGACCTAACGTCGAACTCTCCTATAAATACCCCGCCTACTCCAACTAAAAGGGGATCTTTTTGGCTCATTTCTGCAAAGCCGATACTCTACTGAATTCTCTACTCACTCGACACTTCAAATATGAAAGGCATCTCGACAAACTTCAAGAGGAAATCTAACACAACCGAAATGGATTCAAAGACTTCTTCTACATCGAAGTTCTAGTTATTTGTCCCATCAGTGTTGTAATCGAATATTGTTGTAAAGTTGTAATTGATTCAGAAATAAAGAAGATTAAAGTGGACATAGGCTTAACCTGAAGCCGAACCACTATAAAACTATTGTCTTTTACTGCTTTCTCTGTGACTTTTCTATTTGTTTCTAATTCCCGTATTCACGGGTGGTGCTTTCACTTAATCTCTACATACACCGGGGTGTTAGCGGTCAATTTTAAGCGTTAACAGGGAGGTCCTCACCCAGCAGGCAGAAGCTGAGGTGAGATGGAAAGATATGCCCGTGCCTTGAAGTATGCACCAACAGAAGAGAGAGTTTTTGTGTTGGAAGATGCTGCACCTTTGAAGCAGCAGAAAACTTTTACTGATGACATTGTGTTCAGAGCCAGGGACTCTATGGGCATTGTAGCTCCAACCATGGATCCCTTGGTCATCTCTACAGGCATTGGGCCGGCTATTGTAAGGAGAGTGCTTGTTGATTGCGGCGCTTCTTGCAATATTCTCTTCAAAAAGACATTCGATCAAATGAAAATTCTGATGGCTGATGTTCAAGCTTCATCGCAAAAAATGGTTGGGTTTACTGGGGAACCGAAGCAGCCAATTGGAACTATCGACTTGTTCTTGGAGCTTAAAGAGGCGCAGAAAAAGGTGGTTCAAAAGCAGACTTTTGTAATTGTTGATTAATTTTCTGCCTACAACGCCTTCCTAGGCCGACCAACTCTTGCGGCTTTTAAGGCAATTCTTGCCCCATGGTGCCTTACTATGAAATTCCCCACGGATAATGGAGTTAGTGTTATTAAAGGGGATCAGAATGCTGGGCGAGAATGTTATCTTACAGAGTTGCGTGAACCAAGGAAGTGGGAGATGGGAAAAGATGCGGCAGCCCCAGTCCGCATCAAACAACCAACCTTGTAGCAATTACAGGGTGGACCCTGCACTGGTGGGCATAGCGGGGCACGAAGAGAAATGGATCCCAGAAAAGCTAGTGCAGGGGAGAATAGAGTGGTTCCAGTGGAAGTAACGGTGCCAGTACCTGTTGACCCGAAAGATCCGAACAAAGTGGTGAATGTGGGTTCGCAACTTAGTGTGACGGTTCCAAATTCCTTGATATCATTCTTGAAAGCAAATCTGGACGTATTCGCTTGGACCCATGCTGATATGTGTGGAATATCCCTAGAAGTTGCAGTACATACTCTGAATATTGATCCAAAGTTTACACCGGTAAAGCAGAAAAGAAGAACCCAGGGTCCTGAAAGGTCAACAACATTAAAAGAAGAGGTAGATCAGCTCATGGAGAATGGCTTCATTAAGGAGTCTACTTATCTGAATTGGGTTTCCAATCCAGTACTGGTTAAGAAAGCTAATGGAAAGTGGAGAGTATGCATCGACTTTTCAGATTTAAACAAAGCGTGCCCCAAAGACTGCTTCCCGTTACCTAGAATAGATCAGTTGGTGGATGGAACAGTGTGGCATGAATTGTTATCTTTTATGGATGCTTACTCCGGATATAACCAGATCATGATGCACGAGCCAGATCAGTAGGACACGAGCTTCATCACCGATGTTGATCTCTACTGCTATAGAGTCATGCCTTTCGGACTTAAGAATGCAGGGGCAACTTACCAAAGACTCGTCAATGCTATGTTCAAACCGCAGATTGGCAAAACTTTGGAAGTTTATGTTGACGATATGTTGGTAAAGTCAAAGAAAGTGGTAGACCATATGGACCACTTGGCGGAAATGTTTGCAATCCTCCGAAAGTACGGAATGAAACTTAATCCTTTGAAATGTTCGTTTGGGTGGAGTCCGGAAAGTTTACGGGTTTCGTTGTGAATGCTAGGGGCATTGAAGCTAATCCTACTCAGATTGCTGCCTTAAGAGAAGTCAAAGCTCCTAGAGAGAAGAAGGAATTGCAAAGTCTCAATGTAAAAGTCCCAGCCTTGAGTCGGTTCATTTCCAATGCCACTGATAAATGCACTCCATTCTTTGATGCACTGAAGAAAGGAAGGAAAAATTTTGACTGGACTCCTGAATTCCAGAAAGCTTTCGATGACTTGATTCGTCATATGGAAACGCCTCCAATACTTTCTAAGGCCGACAATGGTGGAGATCTTTTCATATATTTGGCAATCTCATCTCATGCTCTCAGTGTAGCGTTGGTATGGGAAGACGCAAAAATTCAGAGCCCAGTCTATTATATCAGCAAAAGATTCACTGGGGCAGAGATGAATTATTCGAAGTTGGAAAAGCTCGCCTATTGCCTACTGATTGCATCAAGAAAATTGAGGCCATATTTCCGTGCTCATCCTATTAAAGTCCTCACTGATCAATCTCTGAAGAAAGTCATGTTTCGCCTTGAGACTTCGGGTCGTCTTCTGAAATGGAATATTGAACTCAGCCAATACGACATCACTTATCATCCCTGGAGAGCAATCAATGGACAAGCTTTAGCAGATTTCATCGCAGAATGTACAGATAAAGGTGATAGTGAGGAAGAGGTGACTGATAATACACCAATTCGATGGAAATTATATGTTGATGGTGCGAGAAATGATTACTGTTCCAGAGCCGGGGTTGTGCTTGAAACCCTTGAAGGGCGGTCATTGTGCCATGCGTTGAGATTAGAATTCCCTTCGACAAACAATGAAGCAGAATATGAAGTTCTTATTGCCGCTTGAAGATTACTAAAGAACTGAATGTCAAAGTGTTGCAGATCTTCAGTGATTCACTGCTTATTGTATGCCAAGTCAAGAAAGAGTTTCAAACTAAAGGAGGAAATCTGTCTGCTTACTTGTCAAGAGCCTAGGAACTTCTCGGTGATCTTGACCATTACACGATAAGTCATATACCCCGGGAAGAGAACGTGAAGGCAGATTCTCTCGCAAAGTACACAAGCACTGGCGAGGCTCAATTACTGGGATTGGTTCCTGTAGAAGTCTTGTCAGCCCCAAGTATTGATGAAATGAGGTTGATTGGATCTTGACTTTTTCTCAAGAGCAGGAGTCGTGGATGACTCCAATCAAGGAATATTTTCTTAATGGCTCCCTTCCAGAAAATACAAAGGAGCGTCAGAAGTTGTTAAGTAAAGCCTCTAGATATATAATTCAAGATGGTCGATTGTACAGAGGGGGATTCTCAATTTCATTACTCCGATGTGTAACCAAGGAAGAGGCTGAGACAATTCTAGCTAAAGTACACGGAGGAGAGTGTGGAGACCATTCAGGTGGCCAAACTCTAGCAAAGAAAATTCTCCGTTATGGGTATTTTTGGCCAGACATTATTCATGATGCTGCTAGCTACGCCCGAAAATGTGACCGATGCTAGAGATTTGCAAAAATCCCAAGAGCACCTTCCACCGAGATAACACAGATGGTCAGTCCATGGCCATTTGCTATTTGGGGAATAGATCTCATCAGGACTTTGCCAAATGCCAAGTCCGGAATCAGATATGCTATTGTTGCTGTTGATTATTTTACTAAATGGGCTGAATCTGAACCATAAGCTACTATTACCTCTAAAAAGATGATAAACTTTGTGACTAAGAATATCATTTGCAGGTATGGTGTGCCTCAAAAGATAATCACAGACAATGGTACCCAATTCGAAAGTGAAGAGTTCCAGAATTTTTGCAAGCAATTCAAGATCCAAAAAAGCTTCTCAACAGTAGCTCATCCACAGGAAAACGGGCAAGTGGAAGCGGTAAACAAAATTATCAAATCAACCATCAAAAAACAGTTGGAAAAAGCAAAAGGTGGTTGAATCGATAAGCTACCGCTAGCACTATGGGCATACAAAACTACCCACAAAACTGCGACTGGGTACACTCCATTTTCATTAGCATATGGATCACAAGCAATGATTCCGGTGGAAATAGAAGTCCCTTCACACGGAAGAATTCATTTCAACCAAACCGAAAACCAAGAGTTGCAATTTGAAGAACTTGACTTCCTTGATTGAAAAAGGGAAGAGGCTCGGCTCAGAATTGTAGCTCACCAGCAAAGAATTACCAAGCACTTCAATCCCAAAGTTCGCCAACGCAGCTTTGAGATTGGGGATCTAGTCTTGAAAAGGATCATGACAGCAACAGGAGTGTTTGTGCCAAACTGGGAAGGGTCGTATGTCATAGGCAAAAAACTTCTTGATGGCACTTTCAAACTGACAACTGTCGAAGGAGATCCAATTCCAAGAGCTTGGAACAGCAATCACTTGCGTCCATATTTTACTTAAAAAGCTTTGCTTAAATTTGTAAAATGAATATGGATGTTTCATTCTTGCATTGTAAGCCATTGTAAAAGCAAAATGTGTGGATAATAAGAACTATAAAGTGGATGTAGGCCCAGTTCTTGCCCGAACCACTATAAATCTTGTGTTCTCTACTACTACAAAATGCCTGCTTTATTTCGATATGTAAAGTAATTTAATTGTATTGCTAAAATGTCGATTTAATATTGCAGGCCATTAAAACAAAGCTTACCCATCACAAGACCAAGCGATACCTGACATCACTCAACAAACAAATGTTAAGCCACAAAAATTCCAGGTTCAAATCCTATATAAGAAATGCTTCAAGCAAACAGTTAGTGATTCCGCAGGAGATGGGCCCTTGCTAACTAATTGTGATCGTTTGTGCAAACGAGCATCCGATTAAATAGCCTGTGTCTGCCCCTGCAAACTCACTTAACAATGAAGTACACTTCTTTGGATAAAACAAACTACTTGCAAAAGAAAGGAATGTGTGCTTGAAAATGATAACAAGGAGTCGCTGATATGAGCAAATGGCAAAAAGACATGGGCGAGCAGGTAGGAAACAGCCAAAGACCTCTTCGGAAGCACAAGCCCTCTTCGGAGACACAACTCTTCGGAGGATAAAGACCTCTAACGAGGCATGCCAGAAAAAGAAAGTTCTCTTTCTCAACCAAAAAAGATTGGTGGAATGACCGGAGGCACCTTCCCAAGTGGAAGGCATAGGGCCCTTGTTAATTAGTTGAGATCGTTTGTGCAAACAAACACCCAAGTAACCTGTGTCCGCCCCGTGAATCCATCCAACCATGAGAAAGGAACTTCCAGGCAAAAGCTCTACTTAGAGGCATGCATTTCACCGAGATTTGAAATAAAACTTCACAAGAGTTGAAATGTGAAAATCCCTCTTCGGAGGCCCATTTCACCAGAGTTGAAATGCTAAAAGACCTCTTCGGAGGCATACATTTCACCGAGATTTGAAATAAAACTTCACAAGAGTTGAAATGTGAAAAGCCCTCTTCGGAGGTCCATTTCACTGGAGTTGAAATGCTAAAAGACCTATCCGGAGGCACACGTTTCACCGAGATCTGAAATAAAACTTCACAAGAGTTGAAATGTGAAAAGCCCTCTTCGGAGGCCCATTTCACCAGAGTTGAAATGCTCTCCGGAGGCACACATTTCACCGAGATTTGAAATAAAACTTCACAAGAGTTGAAATATGAAAAGCCATCATCGGATGCCCATTTCACAAGAGTTGAAATGCTAAAAGCCCTCTTCGGAGGCGTACTTCTACTTTAAAAAAAATCAATTTCTCCACAATGAGAATATTTTCCCCCGAAGATTGAAGTACCAAATCAAAGCCTTCTTTTGAAGCCCACTTCGCCGCACAGGAGAATTCACTACTTTTCTTTTTTTTTAAAAGAGAGAAAAAGAGTGATCATCTCCAAAAGTTGAAGTATATAAAAACAAGAGAGAAGATTTCTCCAATACGAGGCGCATTATACTAAATCAGAGAAATATTTCCTTAAGATGGAAAAATTATTCTCTAAAGTACAGATGCAAGCCTCATTCAAATGGAAAAGTTGTTCTCCAAAGAAAGAGTACAAGTCTTCTCGAAACAGAAGAGTTGTTCTCTAAAACTTTTGCCAATGTGAAAGAGATTGCAATAAACCGTGGTATGGGGGCAATATAATATAGTTACATTCATAAAAACAATGCTCAAGCAACATACCACAGGTTTACTGCAACATCACATAGAGAAAATAAAGAAACTTGTATGAAAAAGAAGAATAAATGCATACTCAAATACAGACAGAAGTTTGTACAAGTAAATGAATCATTTTATTCCATACTATGAAATTTTTATACATGTGCAGGTTTCAAAATAAAAGAAGGCGGGGACCGGTAACCGCACAATCTCCGGTCAACACAAGCCTTTATATATACAAGCAAAAAAGCAAAAAGCGAGACGAAAAGCATAGGACCAAACCCATCACTTCTTCTTCCTGCCACCTTTCGAGCCCTCGCCTGGTCGGATGATTAACTTTTTGGGTCGGCTTGTAAGAGTAGGGGAAGAAAGAGGAAGGGGTGAAATTGGATTTTCTTCTGCTTTTTCTTCGCTGGCAGAAGCTTCCCTCTTTTTCTTTGATATACCACGCTTCCCCTTCTTCGAAGAAGACTCACTGCCCGGAGTGAAAAATGTAGACATCTTTATGTCATCAGAAATAGTTTGCTCCGGAGTTCTTTCGCCTTCTTTAGGTTCCTCGGCCTTCTTTTCTTGTGAAGCGACCGGGTCATCCAAGCGTTGAAGAGCTTCCATCTGCTCCTCTTGTGACCCCGGTTAGGAGACGGAAGGAGGAGTAATCTGAGGAGGCGGAGAGGGAACAGCTGGAAGAGGGGAAGTCTGAACAACACATGGCGCTTTCACTACAGGAGAAGAGAAGTTAAAGTCGGCATCTCTCATAAAAAGAGGAGAAAGTGGCGCGTCAAGATTTAAGTAGTAATCAAAAAGTTCATCAAGCTCATGTGAAGTAAATAAGCAGTCCACTTGAGCAAGATCATCATTGAGGTTATGTGGAGAAGTAGGCTTTATTACGTCGACTTCAAAGTCTTGTGCTTCAGTGCTTTCTTGAGTCTCATTTCCAATGTGGGCAGCTGCACTTTCAATGACAGCTTTAGCAGGAGGTGGAGAATGGGAACTGGAGCCAACAATATCGATGTCGGCCGAAACCGAAGGTTGAACTGGGCCGGTTGAGGTTGCCTTCCCTAAATGTTCTCCTTCTGCCATTTTGGCTCTCTCTTTAGCGAGTTGCTCCTTTCCCCTGGCAAGAGCAGCAAGTGCATCGTCATCTAGATAGTGCGCCTCTAAATCTGCTTCAGCATATCCAGCTCCTCCAAGCATATCAAGTGCGGCTTCCCGCACTTTGGCCAAAGTGATTTCGTACTTCGGTCCCAAAAATCTAAGGCTACCGCGCCCCAAAACATTATGTATGTAAAACTCGAATAAAGTAGAGCTGATGTCGGCTTTAGTTGCCATATGAGATTCTTCGGCTGTTGCTTTGCCAGCAATAGCTTCATCACGCTCTTTTTCAACTTCAAAAAGTCGAGCTTTTAACATTTCAATTTCCAAGTCCTGGGAGCTAGTTTTTTCTCGCAACTGAGCAACGTCAGTTCAGTAGCTTTCTACAACTTGCTGCTGTGCTTCAAATTTTACTTCAGCATCTCTTTGCCCGGCGTGAGCATCTCTCACCTGTTTTTGAACCACTTCTTCTTTTTGAAAATAAGAAGTTGAAGAAGCGGCAAGCTCTTCTTTATATTTTTCAACTTCCGCTTCAAGCTTCTTATTGTAAGCGGCAATACTTTTCATCTCTGCATCATGCTGATCGAGTGTTTTCTGCCACTCGGATTTATCATTTTCCATAGTCAACCTGGCTTCGAGATTTGCGCGATTTACTCTTTGAAGTTCGTCAACAAGTTTCTGCCAACTAGACATTCTCTCGATATCGAGTTTGATGGCATCAAGATTTCACAACATAGCTTGCTTGTCTATCGGGACCAAGTCAAGATCAAAGCGCACTCCTTTTAAGCACCAGTGGGGAAGCCGGCTTTGAAGAGTAGCCGGACCCTGCCCAACTTGATACAGGGGCCTACTAATAATTGTTTGAATATCAGCTCTTTGAAGGGAAGGAGAGCTGGAAGGGATTTCCAAAGAGACGGGAGCAGCGGGCTTTTCAAAAATTTCAGATGTCGGTTTTTCGCCAAATTTGGCCCGTTTACTCGGATCTTCAGCGACATGACTTTTCCCTTTTTCATCACGAGATTTTCGTTTGTGAGAATCATCCTCTTTCTGGGAAGAATCATGTTGTTCGTCCCTTCTCCCGTAGCGTTCTTCATAAGCACGCCTCTCAGGAGCTTTTCTGGCAGCTCTTTCTTCGTCGGTCTCCCAAGAGGCAGGAAGATACCTCTTGAGGTTATAAGAGCCGCGCCTCCCGTAATGCTGGAAATCATTGTAGTAAGAGCCGCTACGTTCCATTGGATAACCTGAAAATGAAGAAAACACAAGTTCAGAAATCTTCAAAGCATGAAAGTTGAATGCATAAAAGTGCCGAAAAATCTAAGTGTATGTAACGTGCAAACTATGCGCGTCAAACTACGAACCACTCCTCGGTTGGGGGGAGATGACGGATTTTACAGCAACTCTTGGGCTGATGGAGTTTGTTGCATGACAGATGTCGCTTCAACTACTGGAGAAATAACTTTAGCAGTAGTGGTATCGTCTTTAAAGAGCTCCTGTGAAGTAATCATCAAGTTGCTCAGTCCCTCAAAAATGTCGTCACCATCGTGCCCAGCGGGACCCTTCCCCTTAGCTCCTTCATCAGCAGTCTTCCCAGATTGGTAAGGAGGTTCCTCTTCCTCAATGACCGGGGCAAGTGCAAGTTTTCTGGATGACCCCGCAACGTCAATAGAAGCAGAACACTTCACCAGTGAGGACTCAACAGTAGGTTCTTTCGGTGTAAGTTCTCCGGCGGAAACTGGGGCATCCGATGTCTCTACTGGAGAATCAAGGACTTCATGAGGCTGAGTAGAACGGAAAGAGTGCAGCAGTCCGAACTGGTGCAGAAACTCGTATTTTAGCAAAAAATTAATACTTCTTTCCACAACCGCCATGGCACTTAATCTTTCAAAAGTCGGCTTGTGGCTGGGATCTTTAGAGGGAGGAGGAAATGCTGTAAAATTAAAGAATGAAGTTAGCACCTAGCAACTTGGACTTTGAAAAGTTCGAATGGAAAGAGCGGGGATAAGCAATCTTACTTCCTACTCTCCAGACGGCGTAAAATCCTGGAGGGCGACGAACGAAGAAGAATTGATTTAAGAACCCATTGGCGCTTTCCGGAAGATCGACGATCAATCTACGGTTCATGGCGCTTCTCACGAGTGTGATAGAGGGATAATTTTTGTTTTTTGTAAATGTGCACAGGAAGCAAATCTCCTCAAAGCTTGAAAAACGATCAAGTGTCCTCCTTAGTAGTACACATAGTCCCATCAGGATGGTGTAGCTATTGGGATGCAATTGGAAAGGAGAGATAGTTAATCGGAGAAGGAGTCATTAATGAAAATCATTAAAAGGAGGAATAGCTCCGCTCAAGCACATCTGGCGATTGACAGCGATAAAACCGAGAGGTCGCCTGTCAGCAGTATCGTTTGGCCCGGGAAATAAAGCATCTTCTTCAGCAATTCCAAACTGAATGCGTAATTGGATGAACGCCCGTTGATTCAGGGTAGTTGAAGTCCTTTCCGGGGGATCATTCAGTGGATCGGCTACTGGGAAGACCTCTCCAGCTTGTCCTACTACTTCTTCTTGTTGAGAAGACATTCTACGTACGGAATTGGATATTCAAATATGAAGGTGCATGTTTCCTAAATGTGTGAAGTGTTGTGCAAAACTAATAAAACGACAAGCAAATATAACTGAAATTAAACTAATATGCATTTGTCAATTATAATTTTTCAGGGCCTGTTGTTTTGGGTCCAAGTACAAGTGCAGTGTTGATGCATATAAATTAGCTTTAGTTGATTAGTTTTGCTTTGCTTCAGTACTTCACTTGAATTTGGTGATTCATAGCATTTCATTCATGTAACTTCTTTAAGTTGGTTGTTCTTTATCGACTAATCTGTCATTCGATGTGGGCAGTCAGTGACAGTATATACACCCTAGTTTTCTTCAAATTTTGTGTTTAGCAGGTTGTTAGCATTAAAATCTGTGAAGAAGTACAACGAGTTCAGGCAGTTTATCTCGGCAGTTCAAGTTGAGAATTCAGCTCAACAATGTCTTGTTCATTCAAATTGAAAAATGTTCAAGTCCTTAAGTCGCAAGAACGACTCAAGCTAGCTTGGGGATTATTTAGGTCGTCCAGATCAAATCCTATGACGTAACGTAAGTCGAACTCTCATAAGTCGCATTGTTCGAGACAAGTAGGTCAAGGCAGTCCAAAATTGTCTCAGTATTAGCTCGTCCGCGAACTAAAGGTTGTATGACAAAGAGTTAGCTCGCCCAAATCCTGGTGCGACCTAAAGATAGGTCGTTAAAGGTGTATCTCATCTGAAACAGCATACCATACATCTTAGGTCGCCGTCTCTTATGTCGCTCAGAATTTAAAAGTTAGGTGCTAAGTTAGTTAGGTCGTTCAATTCACATCTAAACCGTTAAGCCTTAGGTCGTTCGAAGCTCCTAAGCCGTTCACTCCCTCACTCGCCTTAAACGGCTAACTTTGCTTCACTCACAAACTCGATAACCCGTTAATTTGTGACCCGATAACCCTCTATCATCTCCATAGTAGAATCCATCATCTTTCAATACCATCAAATCACCTAAATCCGATTTTAATCACCTCAAATTCATCATGGATCTAGTGCATCACCACATTCTCGTGAATTATAACATCAACGTGTCCAATGACGACTAAAGATCAATTGTAACATGGTTCATGGTAAGACGCAGCACATGAAATTGGATTAAAGCCGGAAAAAGCGGGATTCGCTTTTCGAAGATGGCCGTGGTTGAATTTTGACTGAGATTACTTACGCAATATGATGATAGAGAAGAATTGATGACTGGTTGGATTGAATTCTCCCTTAGAAGCTCGGAGGCTCGTTAATGGCGGAGCAGGTTGTAGAAATAGTTAAGTAAGGAGGAAGAAACGAGCTAACAGTTTATATAAGGCAAAGAGAAAAAGGCGGAGGGTCACGCGAGTTAGCTTATCTCTTGGGTCGCTCAAGACCTAGTAGAATTAGGTCGAAGCACACGACCTATGGCATAGGCATGTACTTCGAGGAGAAAATGTTAACTCTTCTATTTCATGACTCAACGACTTAAGGGTTTAAGCGACCCAAGGAATTAAAGTGTGAACAAGCTAGCAGGGGCGAAGTTAAGATGCCCTAACGACCTAAGGAATAAAGCGACTCAGCGATCTAACGGGTTAGAAGGTCCAGTGACCTAACAACCTGAAGTATGAGCGAGTTAACATGGATGCTCGACCTAACGAAGTTAGCGACCTAAAGACCCCTGGCGAACTAGCAACCAACACAAGGAAATAATATATTGCAACAGAGGGATGCAGCGACCTAGCGACCTAATGAACTAGGCGACCTAGCGACCTAACGGGTTAAGACAGTGTGAGGCCGCATACATACTGCTTCTTCATTAGGTCGCTCATGACCTAAATAGACCAAGGTAACTCCATAAGCCATAACTTCTTGTGCCGCTTCCCTCCTAGGTCGCTACGACCTATCAGTTTGTTCAGGAGATCAAGTCCAACCCTGTTAAACCGTAACCCATGTTCCCTAGGTCACCCATGACCTACCAACCTGCTCAGAGAAGAGCTAGTGCAACCAAGATAAGCTGTAGCTCGCATCCCTACGACATACGACCTTCCCCTAGGTCGCCCACGACCTACGACCTACCCCTAGGTCGCACACGACCTACGACTTACTCCAGGAATCTCCAATAAATACCATGCCTACACCACCGAAGAGGGGACCGTTTGGCTCATTTCTGGAACGCCTATACTCTGCTGATTTCTGGACTCACCCGACACTTCAAACACGAAAGACATCTCAACAAACTTCGAGAAGAAATCTAACACATTCGACATGGATTCAAGGAGTTCTTCTATATCGGAGTTCTAGCTATTTGTCCTAGTAGTGTTGTAATCGAAGATTGTTGTAAAGTTGTAATCGATTTAGCAATAAAGAAGATTAAAGTGGACGTAGGCTTAACTTGAAGCCGAACCACTATAAAACTGTTGTCTCTTTACTGTTTTTTCTGTGACTTTTCTACTTACTTCTAATTCCCGTACTGATGGTTGGTGCTTTCACTTAATCTTTACTTACAACGGGATGTTAGCGTTCAATTTTGGCGTTAACAGGTACTATTATAATGTGCCTGCTATAGCTAACACCTGAGGTGGTAGGTTCTACAACTGCAATCTTAAAGGGTGCCTATTGGCTGATTGGATTTCCAATAAACGGCCAAGGCTAAGAACTTCCTTCACCAAATTGGTACGCATCTGGAGGGACGCCCCGAGAACCTAACCGGCTCTCTGCCAACACAAGGCCCGGTTATCTCTGTAACTTGGTAGCTAACTGTCACAAGTATGCCATTCCCCGGTCAACACCGACCTTTATTCGAGAGCTCTCAATACCAACAAATTGCAACAACCACATATGTTAAATATCTTGGCTCCATACCATGATATCACTTTTTATCCAGAAGGAAATACATATACCCTAAAGGACGCGACCCTCATAACCTGGCTGCATTCTTCCTATTTCGACCATTTCCGGGATGTGAGGTTCGACGAAGTCTCGTCCACAAAGCTACTCTTTTCACAAAAGCCATGCTTTGATCAACAAATGATAAGCTGCACTTAGTTTGCCACATTACCATATTGGGAATATATCACTAGTAATTATCAACTACATAACCTCTGAGCAGGTACGTCTCAGAAAAGGGTGTCAAGCTAAGAGAAAAAATTCTCCACCACCAAACAGAAATGTATTTGATAGGAACCAGCTTTACATCTCAAAGTCTAACGTCAGACTTACGTCCATACAAGTCTATTTCGGGTTCGAACGAAACCGAAGGCATTTCAAAGAAGCCCTTGCAAATCCGGATAATCCCTAATCACATCCGAACTCCCCATCACATATGGAAATGTCTATATGGGGCCATTCGGTGCAGAGACATTTGACAGGTAATCCTTTCGCTTTCGAAAATACCCGGTCTTCGCCACCGCCTTCAAATGCTATCCATTTCGTCGTATCACTATTCGAAATAGGTTATATGACATAAAGTCTTCTCTTGGCTAAACCGAATAACGAGCGCTTAATTTAAAAAGCATATGGATATATTGGGATCTTAGTTAAGTCGCAATTTTTTTTAATCCCCAAAACCTTTCTTTTTGAATGGTTTAAACAAATTTCCACTTCTAATCTTTTTAAACAAAAGAATCACCTTTTAAAATCCACTTCAATTTGAAACCAAGATTTACCAATCATTCACAAAGATTCATTCATAGCTTTCAAAAGTATTTCCATTTTGATTTACCCATAACTTGAAAATCTTTTCAACAATAACTGGAAATCCTTTCCTTAACGACAATTATCATTTGAAAACAAAGGTTTTTCGTTTCGGAAAAATCCGATCAATTATGCACAAGTTATAGCCTTTAAAGTATAAACTTGGGTTAAATTTAAATTCCCAAAATAATACTCTTAAAATACTTCGAAAATGTTTTAAAATCCATATATATACATTATATAACTTGTATAACCCTTTTGATCCATAGTTTCCAAAATTATAACATACATACATAAAACTCAACTTCAAATCTTGAAATCAAATTCAAATCAAACTATTTAAATTTCAAAACTTCAACAAGCTATATTATTTTCAAAACTTCCATTTCAAAAAAATTTCATATTCAACCCAATTCCATTTCCAAACCATTTTGGATACAAAATTCAACCTTTAAATTTCTCATCACTGAAAATCATATTAAATTTTAAATATCGGTGACTTAACCAATTTCCCGTGAAACTCATATTTGTGTGTGTGTGGTGTAGTCCATGGGTTTTATATACAACAATAACATATCATAACCATCATCTATTCATGCACAACAATATCAATAAGCGGTATAGTCCTGTAACGCGTATTTTCATTCATTGATTCACAAATAAATATGTAAATACATTACCGATAAATAAATCACAGTTCACAATTTAGTCATGTCACAGAATATTACACATCAGGGATATCAAACAATTCAAGGCATTCAATACAATCCACACATTCATAAGCAAGATTAAATTATTCACCTAATTATAATTAATTTAGTTATCTCAAAATAGATTTAATTACTTATGAATTAATTTTCAAACCTTGCTTAATTAATTACAAATCGTTCGATATTAATTAATGAA
Organism: Allium cepa; assembly: GCA_030765085.1. Lineage (NCBI taxonomy): Eukaryota > Viridiplantae > Streptophyta > Magnoliopsida > Asparagales > Amaryllidaceae > Allium > Allium cepa. The sequence goes on along the minus strand of CM060945.1, from coordinate 597,972,695 downwards.
TTTAATTAATTAATTCTTATTTATCCATCTTAATTAATTATCCTTAATTAATCACATAAATAAGTTAACCTTAAGTTAATTACATAATTAGTTAACCCTTAATTTACTACATTAAGTAATTATATTTCAATCATAAATTAATTAACCTTTAATCATTAATTAATTCACCTTTAAATTATTAATTAATCAACCTTAATTATTAAATCAATCCCTTTAATCATTAAATAATTAACCTTTAATTATTTACTTAATTATCATTAATTAATTACATTAATTAACCCAAAATTAATAAATTATAATTACTTTCATTAATTAACTAACCTTTAATTAAATAATTATCCTTAAATTAATTACCTTAATTAATTTCATTAAGCAATCATTCTCTAATTACTCATCATTAATTAATTATCTCTTGACAAATTAATTAATCCTTAATTAATACTTAATTATTCTTTAATTAAGTAATTATCATTAAATTTCAAATTAATGATCCCTTTAATCCTAAGATAACCCATTTATCTTAATTTATTACATTAACAAATACCATTTAAAAACAATTAGGGATCACATTGATTAATCATCCAATATATATTTTATTTTGAATCCAAAATAGTTGATCTTTAAACATTTAACTTTTTGAAACGAATTTATTGTTTTATCCATAAATCAATTTAGATCATTAAGTTAATAAAAAAACATTTTATCTACTCGATTAACTTCATAATTACAACATTAAGTTTATTTAAAAATAAAATTATAGAAATAAAGGTTATATAATTTAAAACATTTCAAAACCTTGAGACTTGTTTGGGAACTAGTTAATAATTTTTTACTAAAAGTTCATTAACCAAATTTACTTCTATTTTTAATCAGGTTTTCTTGTTTTTTTTAATTTTAAAACCTGGGTTAGATAAAAAAATAGCCTGAGACAACTACCACAAATCCCAAGACCAACCCCAAGCTACCCTTAAATCTCTCAACTTCGAGCCAAAACGCGATTAACCTCGAGTCGAACCCGAGAAAATCCTCATCTTCCCAAACTCGCAATTACCCGGGCACGAGCGTTTACGCATGCACATGCACCACTAAACTGACCATCAACGATCGTCGCTGAGTCCCTCAGCAAGTCGGTGATCACCCTGCGGACTAGCCCGACCTTCCAGTTTATCGAATTTGGCTGGAAAACGAAAACGAGCAGATAGATCAATGAATGGAACCTAATTCGAACGACAAAATCCACCACTGCCGACGATCCTGATCACCAGAGACCATGCAACCTTGACCAGAGTTGCGCCTCGACACGACGCTCCTAGTCCTCCTAGTCCAATCGACCCCGATCCACCATCGACGACGAAATCGACTCGTCAACATCTTCGATCAAAACAGCTGCTAAAACCTTACAATGTCATCGTGTTGCCACCACGATGATCTAGAAATTCTGCGACTAATTTTCGCATGATTCCCCAACCTTTAGCTACCTCCAGCTTCAGGCCTGACGAATAGTTTGTCGTCGATCGTTGGAATTCGACGATAAACATGATTTTGTTCAACTAAAAATTCCACATCCAATATCAACCTAAAAATCTTGATTTCATTATTGAAATTCATCATTTTCTAATACAGTTCCAGTTATATAATCAAATTAAGAAAACATAATAATCGAATTTGGGATGTTTTTGAGTTTTCACTGTTATATATTAATTTTGAAATAAATATTCAACTTAAATATTTAAATTATTTTTAAATAAAATGTTAGTGTTACAATCATTTCTCATTCAGATATCAAAGCCTAAAAGAGATTGGAGGATTAAATTTTGAAACTTTGAATGAATTCCTAAAGCCTTGTAACAAGAACAATACATGGTTTCCTATATGCAGGCATACACACAATTTTACAAGCATGCACGCATATTTACTCAATCATACAACATTTTTCACATCACAGCTTCAAAGATTATCACATGCTACTCAGATATAATAAGTTTTAAGAATTTATAAGGGTAGTCATCTCACCTGGAATTGAAGAACAGAGCCTTGAAAAAAATGCTTGGACCTGGAAAAAAATTTTGAAAATCTAGAAATATATAATGGTCTTTGATCTGATACATAATTTGAACTTGCTTTTTTGAGATGAATCTTAGATTTGAATTTGAAATCAAGAATTTTCTTTGATCAGGCTGAGGTATGTTTGTGTTGCTTGTTAAATCAGAGATGATCAGATATTTTTGTAAAGTTTGTTTGATTTTTTTTCTTTGCTTTAATTTGTTTCGGGTTGAAATGATCTATGAAACTGAAAAATGTTTTGATCAGTTTTGTTTCTTAAGTTTTTTTTTTAGGTATTTGATTTGAAAAATATGAAAGAAAATGAAAGTAGACGTATATGTGTTTATATAACTTTGTTCATCCTTTTTTTTGTTATTTAAAATGAAAAGAAAATTTAAAAATATGTGACACTTGTTTAATGTATGTTTTAGTTTTCTCACAAATGTCAAATTGCATTATAAAACATTTACACTTGTTAATCTTCTTATTATAATGCTTATACATGTCATTTAAATGTTTAAATATGTTTTATTATATTTTTAATTTATTTTAAATATTTATATATATATATATGTCTTATATTTCATTAATACAATTTCTATTATTTAATTAGTGCATTCCTATATATATATATATATTTATAATTTTAAAGAATATGATTCAAATTATTTATACATTAATAAATAACATGTATATATATGCTTGAATTTAGCCTTTAAATCTTTAAAAAATTATTATATTTATTATTGAATTTCAAACTCACGATTCAAGTAAAAAATTAATCTATATACATTTATATAAATAAACAACATATATTATTTATGCTACAACTTAATAAATAATTTCAAAACTTAAACAAGATGTATTATATTCAACTAGATTTCAAATTACAATCTATTTATATAAATAAACACACACATATCTTATTTAATTTGAAAATTTCAAATTAATTCATAATTTAATCCAAAATTTTATGTTAGTTGTTCAATTAAATTTGATCAAAAACAGGATCGTTACAGATTTCTCCCCTTAAGGAAATTTCGTCCTCAAAATTTGCTAAACAGGGAGACAACAAAGAACGGATGAACTTACAAAGATAGAGAATTGACTCACCATATCAAGTTGAATATCAATTCTACATCTGGCTTGCCAAATCATAATATCAACAAGAAATACGAAAACAAAACTATTCAACACTTCACAAGATACTTGGGTCATCGGATCCACGAAATATCCAGAGCATTGGTTAGTCCGAAGGGATAACTAACCATTCGTAGAACATATATGGACCCCCAAAGAATAAACAAGTAGATATAATCCAATTATTTCAATTAAAATTTCAAATTTATTAAAGTTAAAATGGAAAGACTCATAAGAATATGAAATAGGAATTAGAAACCTATCTTATAATGATTCACATGGCCACCACCATACCAAAGCTTCTTCTTGTAGTTGCCACGAAACCATAAAAGAATTGGTAACGGATGATGAACTAAAGAGATTGATAGGAAAAGTTGTCCCTTGTTGCTACAGGGTATTGACCATTTGTAGTGGTACTCCACTGTCCCATACCTTGTCCTCTTCACACACTCATTCTTAATATTAATGAATAGTAAGAGAACTGACTGAGGCATACAGATGGATATCTTAAGACATACTCATTTTAGGGTATTTACATCCCTATCTCTAATGGGTCACCTAATGTGTTATACTTCTGAGCTAAAGTTCTTATTCAACGTTCAGCTCTGATACCAAAAGTGACAACCCGAATTTCAGCATTTGAAAATCAACATCCATACTTCACCCATATTCGAATGCTGTAAATTCAATCGTTGAAATCTGATTCGTCGGGGCTTATAACAACATTAGATGATAAACACACAACGGAAATAGAAGAATATTTTATTGATACACAACATTTGATACAATAATGATAAAAACGAAATAATCAACGTTAATCAGAGATACACAGTAGCGGAAGACACAACAGAAAACACCAACAACACCGGCGAAAAACAACTTCTTTAATGCCAAGGTCCAAAACTCCAAACCAGAAGCACAAAATGCGATCGCCAAAACCCAATGATTGAAGGCTATCGAATCTATGCCTACAAGCTGACTATCTGATAACCTAACTCTAGGTGCCCGTGTTGAAAATTGTAGGCACCCTGAGTTTAGAAAGGGAACAATAAACTCCGTGTAAGTCATGGGACTGGTGTGAGCAAACAAAAATAGTTGTTCAAACAAAACAAACAAAAGGTATTTAAAAAGAATTCGCTATGCTTTTTGGAAAATGAAACTACCAAAAGGCCTACCAACACACGCAATGCAAGCGCACAATTGGAGGAGATTTCTCCTTATGATAGTCAAACATGCTTGATACGCGAAAATCCTTTTGATATTTTTATTAGTCAATAGTGCAGTAACATTTCGAAAGTATAACATTAATCTTAGCCGACATAGGTACCATTATATTATGTCTTCTATAGCTACTACCTGAGGTGGCAGGTTTTACAACTGCAATCGTAAAGGATGCGTATTGGTTGACTCGATTTCCAACAAATGGTCAAGGCTAAGGAACTTTCTTCACCAAATGGGCACGCCTTTGGAGGGACGCAGCGAGAACCTAACCGTCTCTCTGCCAACACAAGGCCGGGTTACCTTTATAACTAGGTAACAAATTGTCACGAGTATGCCATTCCCCGGTCGTCGCCGACCTTTATCCAAGAGCTCTCAACACCAACAAATTACAACAATCACATAAGTTAAATATCTAGGCTCCATACCATGATATCACTTTTTGTCCAGAAGGAATTGAACATACCCATAACCTTGCTGCATTCTTCCTGTTTTGACCATTTTCGAGGTGTGAGGTTCGACGAAGTCTCGTCCACGAAGCTACGCTTTTCACAAAAGCCATGCTTTGATCAACAAACGATAAGCAACACTTAGTATGCCACATTACCAAATTGGGAATATATCTCTAGTAACCATCAACTACATAACCGTACGTCTCAAAGAATGGTGTTAAGCTAAGAGAATAACTTCTCCGCCACCAAACATAAATGTATCTGATAGGAACCAGCTCAAAGCGTAATGTCAGACATACGTCCATACAAGTCCATTCTACGTTCGAACGGAACCGAAGGCACATCAAAGAAGCCCTTGCAAATCCGGATAATCCCTAATCACGTCAGGACTCCCCATCACATAGGAAAATCTCTGTACCGGGGCCATTCGGTGCAGAGACATTCTACAAGTAATCCTTCGCTTTCGAAAAAATCCGGCCTTCACTACCATCTTCAAATGCTATCAATTTCATCGTATCACTATTCAGAATGAGTTATATGACATAAAGTCCCCTCTAGACTAAACAGAATAATGAGTGCTTAATTTAAAACGCATAGGGAAATATTGGGATCCTAGTTAAGTCACAATTTTTTAATCCCCAAAACCCTTCCTTTTGAATGGTTTAAACAAATTTCAACTTTTAATCTTTTTAAACAAAAGATTCTCCTTTTAAAATCCACTCCAATTTGAAACCGAGATTTACCAATCTTTCACAAAAATTCATTCACAGCTTTAAAAACTATTTCCATTTTGGTTCACCCATAACTTGAATATCTTTTCAACAACAACTGGAAATCCTTTCCTTAAAGGCAATTATCATTTGAAAACAAAGGTTTTTCGTTTCGGAAATATCCGATCAAATATGCACAAGTTATAGCCTTTAAAGTATAAACTTGGGTAAAATTTAAATTCCCAAATAATACTTTTAAAATACTTCAAAAATGGTTTAAAATCAATATATATACATTATATAACTTTTATAACCTTTTTGATCCATAGTTTCCAAAATTATAATATATATACATGGAACTCAGCTTCGAATCTTGAATTCAAATTCAAATCAAACTATTTAAATTTCAAAACTTTAAAAAGTTATATTATTTTCAAAACTACCTTTTCAAAAGTTTTTATATTCAACCTAATTCCATTTCCAAACCATTTTGGATACAAAATTCAACCTTCAAATTTCTTATCATTGAAAATAATATTAAATTCAAAATATCCGTGACTTAACCAATTTCCCGTGAAATCCATATTTGTGTGTGTAATGTAGTCTATGGGTTTTACACACAATAATAACATATCACAACCATCATCAATTCAAGTATAACAATATCAATAAGCGGTATAGTCGTATAACGCTTATCTTCATTCACAGATTCATAGATAAATATGTAAACACATCACAGATAAATAAATCATAGTTCACAGCTCAATCATATCAAAGAATATCATACATCAGGGATATCAAACAATTCAAGGCTTTCAATACAATCCAAACATCCACAAGCAAGATTAAATTATTCACCTAATTATAATTAATTTAATTATCTCAAAGTAGATTTAATTACTTATGAATTAAGTTTCAAACACTGCTTAATTAATTACAAATCGTTTGATATTAATTAATGAATTTAATTAATTAATTCTTAATTATTCATCTTAATCAATGATCCTTGATTAATCACATAAATAAGTTGACCTTAAGTTAATTACATAATTAGTTAACCCTTAGTTAATTACATTAAGTAATTATCTATCAATCATAATTAATTAACCTTTAATCATTAATTAATTCACCTTTAAATCATAAATTAATCAACCTTAATTAATAAATCAATCCCTTTAATCATTAAATAATTAACCTTTAATTATTCAATTATTCTTTAATTAATTATCCTTAATTAATTACATTAATTAATTAACCCTTAATTAATAAATCATAATTACTTTCATTAAATAATTAACCTTTAATTAACTAATTATCCTCAAATTAATTACCTTAATTAATTTCAATAAGTAATCATTCTCTAATTACTCATCATTAGTTAATTATCTCTTGACAAATTAATTAATACTTAATTATTCTTTAATTAAGTAATTATCATTAAATTTCAAATTAACGATCCCTTTAATCATAAGATAACCCATTTATCTTAATTTGTTACATTATCAAATACCATTTAAAAACAATTAAGGATCACATTAATTAATCATTCAATATATATTTTATTTTGAATCCAAAATAATTGATCTTTAAATCATTTAACTTTTTGATTATCCATAAACGAACTTAGATCTTTAAGTTAATAAAAAAAATTATCTTCTCGATTAACTTCTTAATTACATCATTATGTTAATTTGAAAATAAACTTTTGAAAATAAAGGTTATATAATTTAAAACATTTCAAAACCCTGAGACTTGTTTGGAAACAAGTTAATATTTTTTTAAAAACTTCATTAACCAAATTTACTTTTGTTTTTAATAAGGTTTTCTTGTTTTTTATTTATTTAAAACCTTGGTTAGGTAACAAAACAACCCGAGACAAGTACAGAAATCCCGAGCCCAACCCCAAGCTACCCTCAAATCTCTTGACTTTGAGCCAAAACGCGATCAACCTCTAGTCAAACCCGAGCAAATCCTCATCTTCCCAAACATCACAATTACCCAGGCACGAACGTGTACGCATGCACGTGCACGTGCACCACTAAACCTACCATCTCAGATCATCACCGAGTCCCTCAGAAGTCGTCGATCACTCTACCGACTAGCCCAACCTTCCAATTCGTCGTATTCGACTGGAAAATGAAAACGAGTAGATTGATCAATGTTCGGAATCTAATTCGAACGACAAATCCACCACCGCCGACGATCCTGATCACCAGAGCCATGCAACCTCGACCAGGGCCACGCCTTGATACGATGCTCCTAATCCTCCTAGTCTGATCGACCCAAGATCCACCGTAGACGATGAAATCGACTCGTAAACATATTCGACCAAAACAGCTGCAAAAACCTATAATGTCATCGTGTTTCCGCCACGATGATCTATAAATTTTGCGACCAATTTTCCCATGATTCCTCGACCTCTAGTTACCTCCAGCTCCAGGCCTGACGAATAGTTCGCCGCCGATCGCCGGATTTCGACAATAAACATGATTCTGTTCAACTAAAAATTCCACATCCAATATCAACCTAAAAATCTTGATTTCATTATTAAAATTCATCATTTTCTAATACAATTCTAGTTATATAATCAAATTAAGAAAACATGATAATCGAATTTTGGGATGTTTTTCAGTTTTCACTGTTATATATTAATTTTGAAATAAATATTCAACTTACAAACTTAAAATTATTTTTAAACCAAATGTTACAATCTTACAATAATTTCTCATTCAGATACCAAAGCCTAAAAGAGATTGGAGGATTGAATTTTGAATTTTTGAATGAATTCCTAAAACCCTATTACAAGAACAGTACATGGTTTCCTATATATAGGCATACACATATATTTTTACAAACATGCAGGCATATTTACTCAATCATGCAACATTTTTCACATAACAGCTTCAAACATTATCGCGTGCTACATAGATACAACAAGTATTAAGACCTTATAAAGGTAGTTTGCTCACTTGGAATTGAAGAACGGAGCCTGGAAAAAAATTGCTTAGACTTGGAAATAAATTTTTAAAATCTGGAAATATACGATGATCTTTGATCTGATACATAATTTGACCTTGCTTTGTTTGGGATGAATCTTGGATTTGAACTTGAAATCTGGAATCCGCTTTGATCAAGTTGAGGTTTGTTTGAGTTGCTAGTTAAATCAAAGATGATCAGATCTTTGTTTTTAAGTTTTGAGTTTGATTTTTTTTTTCTTTGCTTTAATTTGTTTCAGGTTTGAAATGATCTTTGAAACTGAAAAATGTTTTGATCTATTATGTTTCTTAAGCTTTGTTTTCGGTTTTTGATTTGAAAAATATGAAAGAAAATGAAAGTAGAAATATATGTGTTTATATAAATAAGTTCATCCTTTTTTTATTATTTAAAATGAAAAGAAAATTTAGAAATATGTGACACTTGTTTAATATATGTTGTAATTTACTCACAAATGTCAAATTGCATGGTAAAACACTTATACTTGTTAATCTTCTTATTATAATGCTTACACATGTCATTTAAATGTTTAAATATGTTTTATTATGTTTTCAATTTATTATATATATATATATATATGTCTTATCTTTTTATTAATACAATTTCTATTATTTAATTAATGCATTCCTAGATATATATTTATAATTTTAAAGAATATGATTCTAAATTAGTTATACGTTAATAAATAACATGTATATATATATATATATATTTGAATTTAAAATTTAAATGTTTGAAAAATTGTTATATTTATTACTGAATTTCAAACCCACGGTTCAATTTAATAAATAATCTATATACTAAACAACATATATTATTTATGTTGAAACTTAATAAATAATTTCAAAACTTAACCAAGATATATTATATTCAACTAAATTTCAAATTCAAATTTCAAATTACTATCCATTTATATAAATAAACAGGCACATATCTTATTTAATTTGAATAATTCAAATTAATTCACAATTTAATCCAAAATTTTATATTAATTGTTAAATTAAATTTGACTCAAAACCGGGATCGTTACAGCGAGACGTAGGGAGCCGAGACCAGTTACACCTAAGGAACGAGAAGAAGAAATACAGGAGTATGAGAAACGGGTTAAGGAAAGGGCTGGACCAGGGCCTTATGATAATGTCACCTTCTATAGATGTTACAATAAGGGTCATTATGCCGCTAAGTGCAGTAAAACAAGAAACGAAATGAAGGGTACATTTCAACTGTTTCGCTCTGAGATCTTATGCTTTAAGTGTCATACGAAAGGACAATTCCTAAACCATTTCCTTGAATTGAAGAAGGTGAAGCGTAAACCCGCAGAACCAGTCAATGAGTCGACTATTTGCTATCATTGTAAGATGACGGAACACATCGTTAGGAATTGTCCTAAGAGATGGAAGAAGAGTAAGGTTGGGGAACGTCTTGCAGGAGGCGTGAAGGTTATCTAGGTTGATGGAAGGGGAGAAAACCTTTGTGGTAAATGTTATAAGTGGGGACATCCTATCGAAAAGTGCATGTTCGGGCATTGTCCATTGGAAGGAAGTCCCTAGAGACGATCCTTGTAAAGAATACTAGGGCTCTTTTCTTTTTCTAAATCCTAGGTAGATAAGGCGTCTAGATTAATGACTTCGGTAAGACTTTTATTTTTGGATAAATGAATGTAATGTTTGAACTACTAGTGAGTAATCTATCAATGTGTGGATTATTTTATGGCAGTACAATATAATATAAATTCACTTTTATTTATTTGAGATTGGAATCGAAATTAGTTCAAACTGAAATTTGATTTGAATTAATTAGAATTATAATCGAAGTTCAATAAGTTTAAATTCAAATGGGAATTGATTTGGGCTGGAATGGGAATCGAGGTTAATTAAAATTGAATTGGAATTGAATCAATTTAATGGGATGGAAAATTGATTGGAATGGGAGATTGAAAAATTGAACAGTTTGGCTCTAAACTATTTTCAAATAAATTGTTTTAATATAAACCATCTTAAATCTATTTTTCCCAGCTATTTACTATACAACCTTTCTTTTTAAAGAAACCCAACCTATCTTATTTTATTTTACGACTATTTTGAAAACTAATTTCTATTTACAACAATTTTACATCTTTTTTACGAACTATTTAACTATTTTACATCTATTTTATAACTACTTAACTACTTATGACTATTTTACAACTAATTATTATTTTTCAACTACTTACCCTTTTTAAACTTTTCAAGCTATTTTCTAAATTCAAGCTGGTCAAAGTGCAAACTGTTTATACTTAAGTACTAATTGGGATAAGAAAGAAAGTGGTAACCTAAATGGAAATTAAAGCAATTGTAAATAAGTGAATAGAAATCAAAATGAATGCGAATAAAAAGTAAATTGATTTAGCTAATAATAAATAAGATAAATACGTATACTATTCTATTCGCATAATGATTTGATCCAGATTCGAGCATAGAATTTCAAGATAGTTATCGATCTGAGTTGGGATTGTTCACTCGAATTTCAACGACGGACCTTGGATATGGATTTTTTGATTGATTCTGGAAATTCTCTATCATAATTATGGCTATGCAAGAAGAATGACTGTTTTTGATCAAGAAAACAGATCTAAGTCCGCACTAGGAAGTCGGGTGGACGATGCAAGTTCGAAAGTGAAATTGTGTGATCAAGTGAGCGTTCGGATTTGATGTTGCATACAGATGATATATGTATATTGGACGTGCTTGAATGAAATATATATTGAAAATTTTGAAAAGAAATGTAAAAATTATTTTTGAAGGGAAAAGTATATTTTGAGAAATATATGATGAATAAAAATGGAAGTTGGATATCACTGTAACTGAAATTCATTTTATATAAACTAAGTAATATGGCAAGTAACTTAAAAATAGAAATCGAATTTGAATGTTGATTTAGCGTAAGTAAACTTATATATATATATATATATATATATGATAAACTCTCCTTGTTGAGTCTATAACTAGAAGAAAAGATTTTTGAAAAATATTTTGTTCTAGTTAAAGAATAAACTTATATATATATATAAATGATTTTACAAAATTGGCAAAAAGGTTTTGGAACCCACTGATTTTAAAAGGCTTTTGGTTTTTGGGGAAAAAATCAATTTTAGGAAATTTGGAAAGCCAAGTTTGGAAATTATCGATTTTGAGATATAGATTTTATGTAAATGGGATTTATATGTGATACATATAAGGGTTGATTTGAAAGATACCATATGTGTATAGTATAAAATGTTTTAAGAAGGTTGTGGCGAAAAAGGTGCTCCCATTTAGAATGAAACTTATAGTAGGAGATCCACGGGGTGGTTCTGCCTTAAGCCCTAAGGGGGGGTTTTTAATTTGATCCCAGAGGATGTCCGGACTAAATTGTAGTTCCTGAGGATTGTGGTTGGGATAGCGAAAGTTGAGGTCGCTGATGCCTACAGAGGCATTGGGGTTATGCTGTGATGATAGTGTAACTCGATGTAATTGCGATCTATTGCACTCCATAGGGAAGTCGAGGGGCAGTGGTTGTCTAAGGTCTACGTTTTATTTCTCTAGGAGAACTAACATTGGTAGACTATGATCTATGAATACATAGCGGAAGTCGTGTGGCGGTGAGTGCCTACAAACTACATTGGGACTCGATTGATGTAGTTTGTGATCTATGTGGTCAGTGTGGTGAAGTTTCATTTTGCAGTGAAATTCGAGGGCCCTGATGCCTACAGTTACATGGTTTTTTCCATGATGGCAACGTAACCCTGGATGTAGCTACGATCTTTGGTGGTTCCATAGTATAACGAGGGGCGCAGAGGCCTACAGTTTTCTATGGTTTCACCGGGATGGCGACGTAATCATCGGGCTAACTACGACCATGGAGGGCGTGATGATTTCTAGAGAATTCTAATAAAAATGTTTCTACATTTTAACAAAATGTTTTCTATGTGCTTTCACTGGATGTTTAAAATGGTATGCTAGGTGCTTATAGATTTTCAGTCCTACGCCTGATCAACGTATGACCTAGTTTCTGTGAGAACGAGGATAGACTTTTTGAGACATCGAGTTATTAATTTTTTCATAAAATCTATTTTGGTAATATTATACAGGAATTAAAGTGTTTTTGAAATTTTAGAATAAAAAGAGTAGAGGGTTAAGAATGTTTAAAGGATAATTTAACCGATAATTCACATTATAGATTAAAATTATTGCTTCGTTCCTTTTTAGGGACGAAAAGATTTAAAGGAGGAAGGAATGAAATAACCCAGGATTTTGGAAATATTAATTTGATAATATCTAACATAATTATTTAAATTTGCGAAACTTATCATTTCAAACAATATAAATTATGCTAGCTATTTTACAATTATTCATATATATTTATGGTTTGTGAATGAAATTATGATTCGAATTCAAAATAAATATCTCAAAAATAAATTAGATTTAAAATTCTACATTTTTAAGCACTAGTATACATATAAATTATAAATAGCTTATGCTTAAAATAAGTATAAATAAGTAAGTTTTATATTATTTTCTTTGAGTTACATAAATTAATAAAAAGAAAGTGTAAATCTAAAAATATAAAACTTAATATAAAACATAAGTAAATATAAAGTATATGCATAAAGACTTGTGTAAGTTTGGAAGTATAATGCAAATACGAGTATCAAGTTTATTTTTTTTCTTCATAAACAAAAAAAAGAGAAACCTGATATATGGTTTGAGGCGGTAATATATATATATATATATGCCTCAACTCTTTCTTTCTTCATCTTTTAAAAATTTAAAACAAAACTATGAAAAAAAACAATAGAACAACAAAATAACTCTTTCAAGTTTCAACTGAAGCAAAACATAAGATTCAAATTCAAGTTCAAAGTTCAACTAAGAAGATCAAATCAAGTTTCCAGTTTCAAAGATCAAGTTACAGCTTCAAGTTTTCAAATTTCAAACATCTAATTTCCTCTGTTCAACATACGGTGAGTAAACCTTAACTTATAAAGTTAAATCATATTTATGTCTCTATGCATGTAATGATTGATTGTAAAAATAGCTTGAATGCGATTTGCATCGATGTAGAAATGCATTTTTGTTGAAATATCATATGAATGACGTTGTGCATGTCTGTGTATAGATAGCCTCTGTTCTTCTTTAACAGACCAAAACCAATTTAAAAATTCAAATTTCTTCACTTAATCTCTTATATGCCATGATGTATAAAGGAAATATGTTTGTAACAACTAAATTCTATTTTTAAAAATATTTTTACGTGAAATTGGTGAGTGGTTTTACCGGGAAGAAAATATTAAAGTGAAAAGGAAATATATCAGAAAATTCGATGTTAACTCCGCCCCGGCCATGACTCAACGACTAGAAAGATTACCGACCTAACAGGCTTGAGAAGGATACCGACCTAACAGGCTTGAGAGGGATGCCGACCTAAGGCCTAAGAGGGATACCGACTTAAGGCTGAACAGTTGCCGACTTAATGCTAAAACAAGATGCCGACCTAAGATAGCTACCGACCTAAGATAACTACCGACCTAAGAAGCCGACTTAACTATCCAGAAAGTTTGCTGCTCTAACTGCTCAAGACAGGGACAAGATCATGAACTATACCTAAGTCACAACCGATCTATGACCTATGTTAGGTCGTTCACGACCCGAGCAAAGGGAGACAAGTTCAATGCAGCTACGTGGCGCAGTGGCCTCTTAACTCGTACACGATCCAGGACTTACCAATTAAGCCGTGACTTGCGGCTTGCCAGTTAACTCGTTCACGACTCACGACCTAGCTTGAGTCGTCGACGACCTAAAGATACTAAATGTAAGCCCGATGCCGTATTACTGATACATGGTTGTGTTGACTCGGGGGCGACCTGGGACTTATGCAAGTGAACCTATGTAAGACCGTGGGGTTTGGCCAGATAAGTCGGCCACGACCTGTCATAGGTCGGTCACGACTTACGACCCAAGGGGAAAATTTTCCTATAAATACCAACCTACCTCAAACATGTAGGGGACTTTTGGCCGATCTCTTTAAGCGCCGATACTCTGCTGAATTCTCGACTCATTCGACACTTCAAATACGAAAGGCATCTCAACTAACTTCGAGAGGAAATCTAACGTAATCTACATGGATTCAAAGAATTCTTCTGCGTCAAAGTTCTAGTTGTTTGTCTCATCAGAATTGTAATTGAAGATTGTTGTAAAGTTGTAATCGATTCAGTAATAAAGAGAATTAAAGTGGACGTAGGCTTACCCTAAGCCGAACCACTATAAAAGCTGTTGTCTTTTCTGCTTTCTCCGTGACTTTTCTACTTGTTTTTAGTTCCCGTGTTCACGGGTGGTGCTTTCGCTCAACTTCAATCTACACCGGGGTGTTAGCGTCTGATTTTTTACGTTAACATTTTTTGGTGCTTTCATTGAGAACTGAACTCAGGAAACTTCCACTATTGCTCCGCGAAGGATTGTTGAAAGGATTTCTTGTAAAACCAGAAGTTTATTGGAAATAATGGCTCCTAGGAGAAAACGAAATTCTGTAAGATCCGACAATGTTCAAGAGAATACTGCTACCTCTCATCCTTCAAGTCAAGCAGCTCCAACTGTTGGATTTACGCGAGCAGAATTTGACGCCGTAGTTTTGGGGCTGAATCAACAATTGAATGCTCAGAATGCACAGTTGGAAGCTCAGAATGCCCAGAATGCCCTGATCTTGAGTAAGTTGAATGATCTGCTAGGGGCAAATCGTCAACCGGTTAATAATGATGGGAACCCTACTGTGGGAGTTCAGGATGTTGAAGGAAACATTTCTCAAAGAGCCGCAGACCCTGTAGAAAGGACTCCTCCTCAAGCTGGAGGATCAGGGCCACAGCCAACCCACCGTGAACGATTGTCAAGGCAGAATTCAAAGAGAGTGGCTGATGTGTGCCCTCCAGAACCTCTAAATGATGAAGAGTATTTTTCGGGTATGGTTCGTCAAATCATGAAGGAAAATATGCGAAGAGATGAAGATGAGAAAGAGTGGGGTTTTGCTCCAAGAAAAACTCCATTTACTGAAAAGATCTTGAAGGCAAAGTTCCCAAGGAAATTCGTTCCCCCTACTATTCCGGCTTACAAGGGGACGAGTGATCCTAACGAGTTTCTGTATAAGTACGACTGGCATATGACTGGTGCCAGGGCGTCTGATGAAATTAAATGTCGATATTTCCCGATATATCTCGAAGGTGTGGCTCTATTGTGGTTTACAAAGCTGCCAGTCAGGTCCATTGATCAATTCTCCGATTTGACCAGGAAATTCAAGGAGCAATTTCGGTTGTATGCTTCTAAAGCAAAGGATATAATGTCACTGTCAAGTCTAGAGCAAAATCCAGGAGAATCTATCAGATCATTTTTAAATCGTTTTAACATAGCATTGGCCGAGGTAGATAATGCTGAGCCACGCATGGTCCTAACATACTTGATGAGGGCAATTGACAAATCGAGTGAATTTGGAAAATGGTTGAAAATGAAAGAACCAAACTCACTTGACAAATTCTACAGGAAAGCGGATGAATTCATGCGCTTGGAGAGCCTCCAAACACCGGTTAAGGTGGTATCAGCGGAAGCCGGGAACAATGGTGCTGCTTTGAACAAGAAAGAACCTAACACTCAGAAAAGGGGAAATGATGGTGGAAAGAAACAGGGAGATGCTAAGAAAGGCCGTTCTTTCAATTTCACACCCTTGACTGATACCCTTGAAAACATCTTCTTTGCAACCAAAGATGATGTCAATTATCCGACACCACCTAAAATGAGAGTTGGGATTAAGATGGAAAAAAGTGGAAGGTTCTGCCGGTTCCACAACCAGCCCGACCATGACACCAACGAATGTCGTCAGTTGAAAGAGGTAATCGAACAACTCTTGAAGGAAAACAAACTCCAGCAGTATGTGAAAAGGAACAGAAATGCCCCAGCTCCGTCAACTCAAGGACAACAAGTTCCCGCTCACCGTCCTGGCTCAAGTGAGAAGGTCGTGGAACATGAATCGGAAAGGCCTGTCATCAATATAATAACTGGAGGACCTCACCCAACAGGCAAAAGCTGGGGAGAGATGGAAAGGTATGCCCGAGCCTTGAGGCATGTACCAGCTGAAGAGAATGTTTTTGTTTTAGAGAATGATGCGCCTTTAAAGCAACAAAAGACTTCCAAGATGATATTGTATTTAGTGCCAGGGATTCATTGGGTATCGAGGCTCCGACCATAGATCCTTTGGTCATATCCGCTGGTATTGGGCTGGCAACTGTGAGAAGAGTTCTAGTTGATTGTGGAGCTTCATGCAACATCCTCTTCAAGAAGACCTTTGATCAAATGAAAATTCCAATGGCTGATGTTCAAGCTTCATCACTTAAGATTGCTGGGTTTGCTGGAGAACCCAAACAGCCGATTGGGACCATAGATTTGTTTGTAGAACTTGGAAAAGGAATAAGGGAGGTGGATCGAAAGCAAACCTTTATAATTGTTGAAGAAGTCTCTGCCTACAATGCCTTTCTAGGCCGACCGACTCTTGCTGCATTTAAAGCTGTTCTTGCCCCATGGTGTTTGGCCATAAAATTCCCCACGGATAATGGAGTTGGCGTGATTGAAGGAGACCAAGATGCGGGACGAGAATGTTATCTTACAGAGCTGCGTGAATCAAGGAAAAGAGAAATGGGAAAAGGTGCGGCGGCTCCAGTCCGCACCAAGGAACCAACCTTGTAGCAATTACAGGGTGGACCCTGCACTGGCGAATGTAGTGTCGCACGAAGAGAGATGGATCCAAGGAAAGCCAGTGCAGGGGAGGATAGCGTAGTACCGGTAGAGGTAACAGTGCCGGTGCCCGTTGACCCAAAGGACAAAAACAAAGTGCTTAATGTGGGTTCACAACTCAACACAACAGTTCAGAATGTTCTGATTTCATTTTTGAAGGCTAATTTGGATGTATTCGTTTGGACTCATGCTGACATGTGTGGAATATCCCCAGAGATTGCAGTACAAACTCTGAACATTGATCCAAAGTTTACACCTGTCAAACAGAAGAGAAGAACCCAGGGTCCTGAGAGAACGGCAACGTTAAAGGAAGAAGTGGATCGGCTCATGGAGAACGGTTTCATCAGAGAATCTACTTATCCAAATTGGGTATCAAATCCAGTGCTGGTGAAAAAGGCTAACGGAAAGTGGAGAGTATGCTTTGACTTTTCAGATTTGAACAAAGCCTGCACCAAAGACTGTTTCCCGCTGCCCAGGATTGATCAGTTGGTTGATGGGACGGCAGGGCATGAATTGTTATCTTTTATGGATGCATACTCCGGATATAACCAGATTATGATGCATGAGCCAGATCAAGAGGATACAAGCTTCATCACCGATGTTGAACTCTACTGCTACAAGGTCATGCCTTTCGGACTCAAGAATGCAGGGGCAACTTACCAAAGGCTTGTTAATGCCATGTTTAATCCACAAATTGGCAAGACAACGGAAATTTATGTTGATGACATGCTAGTAAAGTCTAAGAAAGCAGTGGACCACATGGATCACTTAGCAGAGATGTTCGCAGTACTCCGAAAGAACAGAATGAAGCTTAATCCCTTAAAATGTTCATTTGGTGTGGAGTTCGGAAAGTTTTTGGGTTTCATTGTGAGTGCTAGGGGCATTGAAGCTAATCCAGCTCAGATCACCGCCCTGAGAGAGGTCCAGGCTCCGAGAACGAAGAAGGAATTGCAAAGTCTCAATGGAAAGGTTGTTGCCTTGAGTCGGTTCATTTCCAAAGCTACTGACAAATGCATTCCATTCTTTGATGCTCTGAAGAAAGGAAGAAAAAACTTTGATTGGACCCCTGAATGTCATAAAGCATTTGATGAGTTGGTTTGTCATATGGAAGTGCCTCCGATACTTTCAAAGCCTGACAGTGGTGAAGATCTCTTCATGTATTTGGCAATTTGGTCTCATGCTCTCAGTGCAGTGTTGGTACGAGAAGACGCAAGGATTCAACGCCCAGTCTATTATATCAGCAAAAGATTCACTGGGGCAAAGATGAGCTACTCAAGAATAGAAAAGATCGCCTATTGTTTGTTGATCGCATCAAGAAAATTGAGGCCGTATTTCCAAGCTCATCCCATCAAAGTCCTCACCGATCAACCTCTAAAGCAAGTCCTATTCCGTCCTAAGACTTCGGGCCGTCTTTTGAAATGGAGTATTGAACTCAGCCAATATGAGATCACTTACCATCCCCGAAAAGCAATCAATGGACAAGCTTTGGCAGATTTCATCGCAGAATGTACGGATAAGGGTGATAGTGAGGAAGAAGTCACTGATAGCGTCCCAATCCAATGGAAATTGTATGTCGATGGCGCAAGGAATGATTACTGTTCCAGAGCAGGGGTTGTCCTTGAAACCCCAGAAGGGCGATCGCTATGTTATGCGCTGAGACTAGAATTCCCTTCGACAAACAATGAAGCTGAATATGAAGCTCTCATCGCTGGTTTAAGGATCGCTAAAGAACTAAACATCAAGTCATTGCAGATCTTCAGTGATTCTCAACTTATTGTTTGCCAAGTCAAGAAGGAATTTCAAGATAAAGGAGGGAATCTACCCGCCTATTTATCAAAAGCCTGGGAGCTTCTTCAAAATTTTGACCGTTATTCAATAAACCATATACCCCGAGAAGAGAACATGAAGGCGGATTCTCTCGCAAAGTATTCGAGTACTGGTGAAGCTCAACTATTAGGATTAGTTCCCGTCGAAGTCTTGTCAGCTCCAAGCACAGATGAAATGGATGTTGATTGGATTATGAATATATCCCAAGAACAAGAATCATGGATGACTCCGATACTTGAATATTTACTCAATGGTTCTTTGCCAGAAAGTTCAAAAGAATGACAGAAGCTGATGAGGAAAGCCCCCAGATATATAGTTCAAGATGGTCGTTTGTACAGACGAGGATTTTCAATGTCATTACTCCGATGTGTGACAAAGGAAGAAGCTAAGACAATTCTGACTGAAGTACACGGAGGGGAATGTGGAGATCATACAGGTGGTCAAACTTTAGCAAAGAAAATCCTTCGTTATGGATACTTTTGGCTAGAAATTAATCAGGATGCTGCTGACTATTTTCGAAAGTGTGGTAAATGCCAGAGATTCGCTAAAATTCCTAGGGCACCTTCCACTGAACTAACGCAAATGGTCAGTCCATGGCCGTTTGCCATCTGGGGAATAGATCTCATTGGGCCTTTGCCGACTGCCAAATCGGGAACAAAATATGCTATCGTTGTTGTTGATTACTTCACTAAATGGGCTGAAGCCGAACCATTGGCTACTATTAACTCTAAGAAAATGATAAGTTTTGTGACTAAAAATATCATTTGCAGGTATGGTGTGCGTCAGAAGATAATCACAGACAATGGTACTCAGTTTGAAAGTGAGGAGTTCCAAGATTTTTGCAAATGATTCAAGATTCGAAAAAGCTTCTCAGCAGTGGCTCATCCGCAGGAAAACGGGCAAGTGGAAGCAGTAAACAAAATCATCAAATCAACCATCAAAAAGCAGCTGGAAAAAGCAAAAGGTGGTTGGATCGATAAGTTACCGCTTGCACTATGGGCATACAGAACCACCCACAAAACTGCGACTGGGCATACTCCATTTTCATTGGCATACGGATCAGAAGCAATGATTCCAGTGGAAACTGAAGTCCCCTCCCACAGAAGGATCCATTTTGATCAAGATGAGAATGAAAAATTGCAATTGGAAACACTTGACCTCCTTGATGAAAGAAGAGAAGAGGCTAGGCTTAGAATTGCAGCTCACCAGCAAAGAATAGCCAGGCACTTCAATTCCAAAGTTCGTCAGCGCAGCTTTGAAGTTGGAGACTTAGTCCTGAAGAGAATTATGACAGCCATAGGTGTGTTTGGGCCAAACTGGGAAGGGACATATGTTATAGGCGCGAAACTCCTTGATAGCACATTCAAACTCACAACTGTCGAAGGAGAACCAATCCCAAGAGCTTGGAACAACAATCATTTGCGTCCCTATTTTACTTGAAAGCTTTGCTGAAATGTTGTAAAAGAATTATGAATATATGATTCTTGTATTGAAAGCAATTGTAAAGCAAGTGAATAATGAAAAGCTATAAAGTGGATGTAGGCCCAGTTTTTGGTCGAACCACTATAAATCTTGTGTTCTCTACTGTTATAAACTGCTTTGTTTTATTTCGACATATAAAATACATTAACTATGTTACTAAAATGTCGATTTAATAATGCAGGCCATAAAAACAAAGCCTACCCATCGCAAGACCAAGCGATCTCCGACATCACCCAGCTAGCAAATGCTAAACCATTCAAAATTTCCATACTCAAATCCTACAAAAGAAGTGCTTCGAACAAAAGTTAGCGATGTGGATGAAAGTGGACCATTTCTAACTAACTACAAATGTTTTTACAAACAAACAACCAGTTAAATTGCCTGTGTCTACCACCACCAACTCGCTTAACTATGAAGTATATTTCTTTGGATAAGGGAAATTATTGGCAACTAAAAAGGGATGACACTTGCAAAAAACAACGGGGATCGCCAACATGAATAGATGGCAAAGAGACATGGGCGAGCAAGCATCAAACAGCAAAAGACCTCTTCGGAGGCATAAGCCCTCTTCAGAGGCACAACTCTTCGGAGGATAAAGACCTCGAGCGGGCTCAACCAGAAAAGAGAGATCTTTCTCGATACAAAGTTGCGGACTGATCGGTCGATACACTCCCGTGAATCCGTCCAACCGAGAGAAAGAAACTCCAAACTTCCAGGAAAAAGCCCTACTCAGAGGCACATGTTTCACCGAGATTGAAATAAAACTTCCAAGTGTTGAAATGTGAAAAGCCCTCTTCGGAGATCCATTTCACCACAGTTGAAATGCTAAAAGACCTCGAGCGGGCTAAACCAGAAAAAGAGAGATCTTTCTCGATACAAAGTTGCGGACTGAATACCCTCCCATGAATCCGTCCAACCGAGAGAAAGAAACTACAAACTTCCAGGCAAAAACCCTACTCAGAGGCACACATTTCACCGTGATCGGTGATACACTCCCGTGAGATTAAATGTGAAAAGCCCTCTTCGGAGACCCGCTTCCCAGCGAACAGGGAAAAATAAAAGCCTCTCCCAAGGGGCAGAAACAAAAGACCTCTTCCCAGAGGCAAAATCACACAAAAAAGACCCCTTCCCAGGGGCACAATCAAACAGAAAAAACCTCTTCCCAAAGGTGCAATCAAACTGAAAGACCTCTTCGGAGGCACACGTTTCATCGAGATTGAAATAAAACATCCAAGTGTTGAAACGTGGAAAGCCCTCCTCGGAGGCACAACTCTTCGGAGGCACACGTTTCACCGAGATTGAAATAAAACTTTCAAGTGTTGAAACGTGGAAAAGCTCTTCTCAGAGGTACAACTTTTCAAAGAAGCATTTCACCAGAAATGCAAAGCAAAGATCAAAATCCCTCCACCGAGGTGCAATATCAAAAAAAAAAGAAAGAGAAGAAGCCCTCTTCAAAGGCACACTTTAGCTTTCAAAGGAAGACTGGTTCTTCTATTCTTGAAAATACTCTTCCTTAAAAAGAAGTTAAAGTGCCCTTCAGAGGCCCGCTTTACCACATAGGAGAATTCATTTGGTAAAAATGTGTGAAAGCACAAAAGAAAAAGTGATATCTTCGAAGGATGAAGCGTAGAAACTCATATGGAGTGAGCTGTACTCTATTTTGAGCAGAATAGTATTCCTCCAAGTATGGAATAATTATACTCCAGAAAATAAGAGTGCAAGTCCCCTCAAAATATAAAATATTGCAACGAGCTTATGGTATAGGGGCACTATGGTATAGCTACATTGGTAAAAATTACGCTCAAACAACATACCACAAGCTCACTGCAATATCATGTAAAGAAACTTGTACAAAAATGAATAGTAAATGCATTCTCAAATACAGACAGAAGTTTGTACAAACAAAAAGGATCATTTTATTCAATACTATAAAAATTTTGTACAGGTACAGGTTTCAAAATAAAAAGAAAAAGAAAAGCGGAGGCCGGTACCCGCACAATCTCTGGCCAGTACATGCAAAAAGCAGAAAGTAAAAATAAATCGAAGCAGGACCCCTTACTTCTTCCTGCCACCACCCTTAGAGCCTTCACCTGACCTAATAGGCAGCTTTTCAGGATGGCTTGGGAGAGTCGGGGATGAAGGAGAGAGGGTTACTGCCGGATCAACTTTCGTTTCCTCTTCAGAAACAAGATTGTCCTTCCTTCTCTTCTTCGAAGTGACACGCTTCCTCCTTCTCCTTGAAGAAGACTCACTTCCCGGAGTAACAAGAGCAGATAATTTTATGTTATCAGAAGTGGTTCGCTCCGGAGACTCATTGCCTTCTCCAAGCCCTTCTCCCCCGTGTTCTTGAGAAGCAATAGGATCATCTAAGCCATGAAGAGCCTCTATTTGCTCCTCTTGCGACCCGGGTTGAGAGGCGGATGGAGGAGTGACCTGGAGAGGCGGAGGAGGAATAATTGAAGGAGGAGGAGTCTGAACGATGCTCGACACTTTCTCTACGGAAGAAAAGAAGTTAAAGTCAGTAAAGAGAGGAGATAAAGGCTCATTGAGGTTCAGGAAATAGTCGAGAAGCTCATCGAACTCATAAGAAGCAAATGAGCAGTTTACTTGGGCAAGATTAACAGTAGAGTTACCTGGAGAAGTCAGCTTCCTGATATCAACCTTATAAGCCTGTGCTTCGGCGCTCTCTTCTCCTTCATCTCCACCCTGTGTACTTGTAATCTCAGTTGTAACTTTGACCGGGGATGGAGAATGAGAACTGGAGCCGAAAATGTCGATTTCGGCCGAAGGTGAAGGCTGGACTGGAATAGTTGAAGTACTTTTTCCTAAACGTTCCACTTCGACCATCCGGCTCTTAATTTTGCAAGTTGTTCTTTTCCCTTGGCTAGAGTGGTGCGAGCATCGTCATCCAAGTAATGCTCCTCAAGAGCTGATTCGGCATAGCCAGCACCTTTACCGCCAAGCATGTCAAGTGCGGCCTCCCACACTTCTGCCAGAGTAACTTCATATTTGGGACCCAGGAAGGCGAGGCTACCGCGCCCCAAGATGCTATGCAGGTAGAAGTCAAATAATGTCGAGCTGATGCTGGTCTTCGTTGCCTCATGAGATTCTTCAGCTGCAATTTTACCGGCAACGACCTCATCACGCTCTCTTTCAGCTTTGGAGAGTTGAAGCTTAAGCATTTCGATCTCCGCCTCTTGAGAGTCGGTTTTCTTCCGAAGCTCTGTAATATCAGCAATATAGACCTCATTGATTCTTTTTTGCACTTCGAGCCTGTCTTCGGCGTCTCTTTGGCCGGCATGAGCATCTCTCACTTGTTTCTGAAGCACTTCTTCTTTTTGAGTGTAGGAAGTAGAAGAAGTGGCGAGTTCTTCTTTAAGCTTCTCGACCTTCGCTTCAAGCTCTTCATTATAAGTAGTAATGCTCCTCATCTCAGTATCGTGCTGCCCAAGAACCTTTTTCCATTCAGCTTTGTCATTTTCCATAGTAAGCATGGCCTCGAGATTCGCACGGTTTACCCTTTGAAGCTCGTCAACAAGCTTTTGCCAGTTCGACGTTCTTTCAATATCAAGCCTGACGGCATCGAGATTTCACAGCATGGTGGGCTTGCCAATTGGAACTAAATCGAGATCGAAGCGGACCCCCTTCAAGCACCATTGAGGAAACCGGCTTTGCAAAGTGGCTGGGCCTGGTCCAATATGAAATTTAGGCCTATTAACTATTGCATGAATGTCTGTCTTCCCGAGAGCAGGAGAGCTAGAAGGGTTCGAGTGAAATGGGGGCAGTGGCCTTTTCAAGAGTTGTAGATGCATGCTTCTCACCGTGCCGGGCACGCTTGCTTGGGTCCTCAACCATATGGCTCTTTCCCCGATCATCATGCGACTTTCTCTTGTGAGAGTCGTCACCTCTCTGGGAAGAATCATTGTGCTCCTCCCTTTCTTTTCTCTCATAACGCTCTTCTTGAGCCCTCCTCTCCTGAGCCTTTCGGACGGCTCTCTCTTCATCAGTTTCTCTGTGAACAGGAAGGTAGCGCCTATAATCATATTGAATACGCCTCCCGTAGCGCTGAAAGTCGTCATAGTAAGAGCCGCTGCGTCCCATCGGAGAATCTGAAATAAAAAAAACAAGTCTTAAATGTCTTCAGAGAAAAGAAGCATAACTTTAGAATCTTCAAAGTACAAAGAGTTAGGAGTATAAAAGTGCCGAAAGATTCTAAGTGTGTGTGATGTGCAAACTACGTGCATCAAACTACGAACCACTCTTTGATTGCGGAGTAATCGTGGGGGTAGTAGTTAATGTCAACTCTTGGGTCGACGGAGCTTGTTGCAAAGAAGAAGTCGCTTCCACTACTAAAGAAGAAACCCTAGTAGTTACAGGGTCGTCTTTAAAGATCTCCTGTGAGGTGGCAAAGAGGTCGCTCGACCCTTCGAAAGTGTCATCCCCGCTCTGCCTGACAGGACTTGTTTTCCCGGCTTCTTCGCCAGACTTCTGTGAAAGTCGGGGAGATCCCTGAGGCTCTTCTTCCTCAATGACTGGGGCAAGTGCGAATTTGCCAGATGACCCCGCAACATTAACAGTGGTAGAACACTTCACCAGAGAAGCTTCGGAGGCAGTTCCTTTTGGTAAGGGTCGTCAGTGGAAACTGGGGCATCTAATGCTTTAGGCGGGGAGCTGCAACCTCATGGGGGTGTGTAGAGCGAGAAGCGTGCAAAAGTCCATACTGATGCAAAAGTTCATCCCTCAACAAAAAATTTATACTTCTCTCTTCCGCGGCAACAGCACTCAGTCCTTCAAAAATTTGCTTATGGCTTGGATCTCTAGAAGGGAGAGCAAGTGTTGAAAAGGGCAAAGAATGAAATTAGCAATTGGTAATTCAGATCTCGAAAGGTTTGGAAATGGAGAAAGTAGAAACAGGTAATCTTACTTCCTCCTCTCCTGATGGCATAAAACCCTGGGAGGCAGTGAATAAAGAAAAACTGGTTCAAAAATCCATGAACACTTTCGGTAAGATCAGAAATAAGTTTGCGGTTTCTAGCGCTTCTCACAATAATAAGGGAAGGATGGTCTTTACTCTTTGCAAACGAGCATAAGTAGTGAATTTCTTCAAAACTCGGCAAGCGATCAAGAGTTCTCCTAAACAAAACACACAACCCCATCAAAATGGCGTAGCCATTAGGATGAAGTTGGAACGGAGAGATTGTCAACCGGAGGAGAAGGGTTCGAAGGAAGTCATTAAAGGGAGGAATCGCCCTGCTTAGGCACATTTGACGATTGACTGCGACAAAACCGTGGGGAGGACTGTCGGCAGTATCATTTGGTCCGGGAAGTAGAGCATCATTTTTAGCAAAACCAAACTGAGTACGTAGCTGAATGAACGCTCTCGGAGTTAGGATAGTCGAAGTTCTCTCTGGAGGATTCTCTACGGGAATAACTATCGGAAAGGTCTCTTCAGCTTGAGCTACCCCTTCTTCTTCTTGGTGGGAAGTCATTCTGCACAAACAACTGGATGTTCAAACATAAAGGTGCACGTTTCCTAAAGTGTGTGGAGTGTTGTGTAAAATCAATCAAACAATAAGCAAATGTAACTGGAATAAAAACTAGCAAGTATTTGTCAGTTATAAAGTCCAGGGATCGTTGTTTTAATATGCAAGTGTAATGTTGATGCAAGCAAATCAGTTCAAGTTAGCGATGCTTTGCATTAATACTTCACTTTAGTTGATTGGTTCACAGCATTTCATACAGTATATTTAAGTTGATTACTTTATGTCGGCTAATCTGTCATTTGATGTGGGCAGTCAATGGCAGTATATTTGCCTTGTTTTTTTTTTGCGATTTTTGTTTTCAGCAGGTTGTTAGCCTATAAGTTAATGTGGTCTGTGGAAAAAAAGGCAGCAGAGTTAAAACAATCCAGGATTTAAGCAGTTCAGTCCAGTAGATCGAGTTAAGAATTCAAATTGGAGTTATGCTTTTAAGTGAGAATTCGAGTTGGGCATCCAAGTGTTAACTCGGCTGCGACCCAAGGAATCTCTCGCGAGTTAAGATTAATTTTCTGGTTCCTCAAATCGGCAGTTCTTTAGGTCGTGAGGAGTAGTAAGGAGGAAGGCTCTGGTTCAAAAAGTGGTGTGAAATTCCCCAAGGGTTAACTCGGCCACGGTTTAAGGGTTAACTCGGCCACGGTTTAAGGGTTAACTCGGCCACAGCTTAAGGGTTAACTCGGCCACGTTTTAAGGGTTAACTCGGCCACAGTTTAAGGGTTAACTCGGCCATGGTTTAAGGATTAGGTCGGCTAAAAGATAGGTCGAGTTAAGAATCCAAAGGGTTGAGTCGCTCGTACAGCCTAAGTCCTAAGTCGTCAGGAAATCGATACGACCTAAAAATTAAATCGTGTGCAGCCAAGGTTGCAAGAAATTTCTAAGTCGGTATATTCAAAAAATAACTAAGCCGTGAGAATTTCGAGTCATCCCCTCGACCAGTATCTCGCTCCACCCAACCTGTTAACCCGATAGCCAATCCCTCAAACAAAAAACCCTCATTTCATTTATGCTATTTCATGCTATCGGATCGTCCAATAAATCAATTCGAAACCACTACAAATTCAACACCTTGCAATCCTAACGCGAATCAAAATCAACTAGCCCGAATCAGTAAACCATCTCCATCGCCTCATCGGTCATTTAAGGCCAAACCAAGCAACCTAAGCTCCATCAGCCATGGGTGTAATAGGATTCGTGATGAAGCATCATGCAAGGAAGCGGTTTAAGTTTGAGTGACGGTGTTCATGAGCCAACAGTGATCTATGATCGAAGAAGAGGGTTTACTTAAGCGATGAATAGCAGAGGTTGTCAGTAATTGATTGGAGTGAAATCGCCTTTTGGAGCTCGGGAAAATTTTTAATGGCAGAATCAAGCAAGAGAGTAGGTAATGAGAAGGAAGAAGAAGATGTGACTTATACCTTGCAGTGGAGGGATCTGAAGCGGCACATACGACCTAACTATTAGGTCGCATACGACCTAATGACTTAAAGAGTGGACGGGATAGAGGATATCGAAGCACACGACCTAACCAGTAGGCGTATACTTCGAGGGGCAATTGTTAACTCCGCCCCGGCCATGACTCAACGACTAGAAAGATTACCGACCTAACAGGCTTGAGAAGGATACCGACCTAACAGGCTTGAGAGGGATGCCGACCTAAGGCCAAAGAGGGATACCGACTTAAGGCTGAACAGTTGCCGACCTAATGTTGTAGCAAGGTTGCCGACTTAATGCTAAAACAAGATGCCGACCTAAGATAGCTACCGACCTAAGATAGCTACCGACCTAAGATAGCTACCGACCTAAGATAGCTACCGACTTAAGATAGCTACCGACCTAAGAAGCCGACTTAACTATCCAGAAAGTTTGCCGCTCTAACTGCTCAAGACAGGGACAAGATCATGAACTATACCTAAGTCGCAGCCGACCTATGACCTATGTTAGGTCGTTCACGACCCGAGCAAAGGGAGACAAGTTCAATGCAGCTACTTGGCGTAGTGGCCTCTTAACTCGTACACGATCCAGGACTTACCAATTAAGCCGTGACTTGCGGCTTGCCAGTTAACTCGTTCACGACTCACGACCTAGCTTGAGTCGTCCACGACCTAAAGCTACTAAATGTAAGCCCGATGCCGTATTAATGATACAAGGTTGTGTTGACTCGGGGGCGACCTGGGACTTATGCATGTGAACCTATGTGAGACTGTGGGGTTTGGCCAGATAAGTCGGCCATGACCTGTCATAGGTCGATCACGACTTACGACCCAAGGGGAATATTTTCCTATAAATACCAACCTACCTCAAACATGTAGGGGACTTTTAGACGATCTCTTTAAGCGCCGATACTCTGCTGAATTCTCGACTCACTCGACACTTCAAGTACGAAAGGCATCTCAACTAACTTCGAGAGGAAATCTAACGCAATCTACATGTATTCAAAGAATTCTTCTGCATCAAAGTTCTAGTTGTTTGTCTCATCGGAATTGTAATTGAAGATTGTTGTAAAGTTGTAATCGATTCAGTAATAAAGAGAATTAAAGTGGACGTAGGCTTACCCTAAGCCGAACCACTATAAAAGCTGTTGTCTTTTCTGCTTTCTCTGTGACTTTTCTACTTGTTTTTAGTTCCCGTGTTCACAGGTGGTGCTTTCGCTCAACTTCAATCTACACAGGGGTGTTAGCGTCTGATTTTTTACGTTAACATTCGACTTCCATGATTTCAAGTTTCACTAGTATAATCTGATTCGTATTTAAAAGCTATGATTTTTAAGGTTAATTTCCAGATTTTTAAGTTAGGGTTAGAGGAGAAATCGAAGATGATCGGAAATTGGGTTTTTAGTGATTTCTAACGACCGGAGGATGATGGTGTCTTGTGGTCATTGCTGAAGGTAGCTGGTCTGTCGTAGATCATGGGAAAAATGGTCGAAGGGTGTTAGTTCATCGTGGTGGCGAGACGGTGTCATTTTAGGGTTCAAGAGCCTGTTCGGGTAGACGATGGTCTCGAAGTGAATGCGGCGTCGCGATGGCTTCGGGCTTGATCGGAGGTGGGGAATTGAATGTTGAGGGACTGGCGCAACTGCAGGGGCTAGCACGTGGTTTCAAACGATCGAAGGTGGCGATGCGAGATGGTTTTGGGTGATCAGCTTCGTCCCAGTGGTGTTTGTATTGCTCGTTTCGATTTGGAAGGTGATATCAGGTTTTTGGGTATTAGAGGCGATTGTGCACGACAACGGTGACTTGATGGTGGTAGCGGCGATGATCGGAGCCGCGGTAGTGCAGTGTGCATGTGCACGTGTGTCAGTGTGCATCTAGGTTTTCGGTTTGAGATTAGGTAAGGATCAGGTATTCGAGAGAGTACGGGGAAATTTGAGTTTGGCTCGAGATTTTAATCGGGTTGAACTCGAGTTGTTACTATAGGAATTTTAGAGAGAGGGTAGGGAAGAAGAAGTGATTGCTTGGGTTTGGGCTCGGGTAGCATAGGGTTTAGCTTGGGCTGTTCTCTAGTGTATTAACTAGGTTTTAAGTTTCAAAAACAAACAAGTTTTTAAAGTAAAAATAAACAAGTTTTCAAAAAAAAATTGTTAACCAATTGCTCAAATGATTAATGTTTTGCTTAATATTGAGGTTAGTTAATGGTTATATCATAATTTATTTTTAATTTAAATTAATTTGAGTTTAGAATATTTTATTATATTCCCTTATTTAATTGATACCTAAGTTTAATAAAATAAATTAAATGGTATAATTAAGTAGATGTTAGGGAAAATAAAATGTTTTAAACTATTAATTAATTTAAAGACCTCAGTTATTTTTATATGTTAATTCTAAAGGTTTACTGAATAAAATTTAAATAAAATTAAGTAAGTGGTTAAGACAATGTTTTATACTTTTAATTAATAAGGTCTTAAGTAATTAAAAGATAATTAATTAATTACAATAAATTAATTAAAATAAAATAAGGGCACGAAATTAATTAAAGGCAATTAAGCAGGATTTATAATTAATTTAACTTATTTTCGATTAAATTAAATTAATTAGTAATTTTGTGACCAGTTATCTATCTTATAGATGTTTAAATAGTATTGAATGCTTGTTTTGTTAAATATCTATGGTCTGTTAGTTTATGATATTCTCTGATGTGAAATGCTTGAATTGAACTGTTGATTAATGTGAGACGTTTTAGATACCTGTGATGAATTTATGTGTGAATCTGATATTCTAAATTTAAATTGAATTGTTTTACTTAAACAACTTGGCCTTAAAAGATGGCATTTGGACTTCGAAGAGATCAGGGTCGGATATCAGCAATAACCGTAACCACTTTGATTTGTAGTCTGTAATTCTTTATAGATTTGATTATAGAATCAAATAGGTTGGAATGGGATAAATTAAGTAAACTTGTCCATTTAAACTAAGTAACGATGCTTAATATTGTTTTGTGATATAAGTGTTTGGCTATAGCAAATAAACCTCATAATGATGAACGAGTTACCTGGGTTTCCAAAAAGTTTTATAACTTAACTATTCCAATTTAAATGAGTTTAATCATGCTGGGTTCCATCCTGAATCAGGTGTTACTTTATTGTAATGCTCGGGTCAGACCGAGTACTGTAGAATTTCAGGTTAGGATGTTCTTTATCTCAGGAGGCGGGCTGGATGGCAGGGACGTATGGAGTATATCCCGCTATGTATTAGAATTTGCATTGATTGTATTCAGGGACAAGATATTATAACTGTCCAGTTATTGTGAATAATTGTACTCTGAAATATTTTATGTGAATAGACATATATTGCTTTTCTTTGTGTAAACGCTATTATTTGATATTCTATCTTAATCCGCTGCGATTGTGAGATTCTATGCTTTTGGTTTCTGTTTTTCTACTTCCACTTTTTCTTCTTTACCTTAACAATATGGAATTCCCAGCATTCGATTGCTTAGCACTTCTACATTGAACGTATTAGTGTCAAAAGTTTAAAGTCGAAAATTTCGGGTCGCTACACTATGATTGAAATGATACATACTCAAACGATCTATAGTTTAGGGAAAATCGTTGTGGGTTGAAATGATAAACCAGAGCAATTTTATGGAATTTGAATTTTATTCGGGATTGCGGGTTGAAATGATATATATTCATAGATATAATATATTGCGGATTGAAATGATAAATATCCGTATCACTTGACCATAGGGTAGAGAATTATATACGGACACCGGATTGTTTAAATTAAAAGATTTTAAATCCTTAAACTTTGAATTTAGTTAGATGATATTTTGAAAAAAAATGATTTATATAAATTAAATTATTTTTGAAAAATCCGAGTTTTAGATGTTGAAACAGGAATTTTTTAGATTGAAATTTTAAAGTTAGATTTGAAGTATAGTTAAAACCTATCGAAATTGGGTTACTAAAAAATTTGAATATTTAAACTTCAAAATCTGTTAAATTTGAAATTGTTTGAATTTATAGTTCGAACATGGATTTTGAATCAATTTTTATTAAATGGTTTAAAGATGCGTTGAAATGAAAGAAACCTTTTAATTTGATATTTATTTCAAATTCATTATTTTAATATAAACTGTTTAAAGATATATTATTTTAGATCCTAATTTTCTAAGATTTTCAAGTTATTAAATTAATTTAATCTATTTTAAACTAATTTAAACTATTTTAATCAATTTAAACTATTTTAATTTATTTTAATTTATTTTAATCTGTTTTAAACCAATTTAATCTATTTTGATTCATTTTAATCTATTTTAGACCAATTTAATCTATTTTAAATGCATTTAATCTATTTTAAATCTATATAATCTATTTTAAGTCTATTTAATCTATTTTAAATCTATTAATCTATTTTATATCTATTTAAACTATTTTGATCCATTTAAACTATTTTAGGGTATTCTAACTATTTAAAAATTTATTTAAAACTATGGTAAACTATTTATAACTATCTAAACTGTTTTTAAATTTTTAGACCGTGTAAAGAAGAAGCATTTAAAATTGAATACGTTTAAGTGATGTTATAATCTAAGTTGGATTTTGAAATGATGTTTTAGTGAAACAACATATTCTGAGTAAGTATATTTTAAATGAGGGTTTAACTTATTTTTGGAAAATATGATTTCGAAAGTGAGTATGATTTTGAAAATGATATGGCTTGAAATCGAATATGATATTTGATATTAATTATGAATTGACTTTTGAAATATAAAAGAACAATCTGGCATGAAATAAGCGTATGATTGTTAAAGAGACCGGGATCGAACATTGTCATATTCTCTGACAGTATCGAAAACCACTTTAACAACTGTATATGTGGTGGCGATTCCAGAATGAAGTAGGATGGTTTGGCGAAAGATTCTGTACAAGGTATTAGCATTGCCTTGACTCCCGTGAGTCAGCTTAGATGTGACTAAAACATGAGCTATACCGGGCCAAGTGAGGTCATTCCTCCGATCAAGCACATTTCTTCGATACCTTACTATTACTTTGTGATTGATTTGGTGGCCGCCCCTCGATTATGGGAGTGTGTTCCGATGTGGGCGGTAGTAGCTGGTGTGCGTTATTGCCAGTCTGGGAGTGCAAATGGTAGAATCCTACCCTTGCATTGCCTCAAGTGCCGTATTCACATGCCGTACCACGCATTCTACGAGTTTGTTTTGTACCATACATATAGAGTGCCCTTGGGTAAACCTTACGGATGAGCATACGTTGCTGTATAGACTATGGAAATATATAAAATGTGTTAAGGGGGATATGGGTAACGCCATAACGCTATTTTTATACTTTACTTTACTGTAGACACTATTATAATAACGTATTGTACTACATAGTAGATAGTTTAATAGATCCTTGGGAGATGGTAATCCCGAACATCTCTTAAGTTACCGCACTCACATTAGACACTAGATAGGAGATGTCAAACCCCATAAACATATCCAACGCCGTTACACTCATATTTATTTACTGTTGATTTAACTTACGTAAGATCTTTTAGTTCTAACTCGAGTGTTTTGTCTTTTCAATTCCCTCGGGATAGTCTTAGCTTTTCAGTGTATCAAAGACTGCTTTTGGAGGACAAAGATGGAGATTTGAATACTAGCACTATTTATTTTATTTATTTCGATGCATCATGTTGTTCGACTGCATTATTTATTTATTACTGTGTATGTACTTTGATTCAGTAGTTTAAATGTGCAATCAAATGTCATTTATAAAACAGCTTCATGAACTTTATATTTTGTCATTCCGTTTTGAGATTCTGTGTTTGTTTTTCTATCTTTCTCTACTTTTCTTATTTATTCCATAACGATCCTCCTTTTTGAATGATTTGAGTCTGACGTATGTGGTTTATCATCGATTTAAAACCATCTAAAAAGGTGGGTCATTACATTTAATATCAGAGTAAGGTTTAGCGATAACCTTAGCTTTGCGGGGTCAGAATCATATAAGATAGGGTGGCAATACCCTAGGATGAGTCGTTGAGTGTACGTGTCACAATCCGGATTTCAACACCGAAAATCGACATTAATCGTCCACCGTATTACATGTCGAGCAATCGAATGCCGAAAATACAAGATCGTTACGGTAAAGAAGAAATGGGGTAAAAGAAGAAAATAGAAACAACCATATAGAATCTCACAATACCAGCGGAACAATATAGAATAGATAATAACCATTATTATACAAAAAGAACTGCAACTGTTTTTATACATTACATCATCATAGCAAATACATCAATAACCCAACATTGGACAGTTATAATAACTTGTCCTCACGAATGCTGAATATACAGCCTACAATGCACAACGGAATAGAAATCAGATACATAGGATACGTCTCGTCATCCAGCTCATCTCCTGAGCTCCATAGCATCTTATCTTGTATTTGTGATACTCGGTCTAACCCGAGCATTATAATAAAACAACACCCTAGTCAGTCTGGAAAACCAGCGTGAGGAAAAGACATGCATTTTGAATTATTAAAGTTTAAAAATCCTATTAAAAATAAATGTATCTCGTTAGACCACGCCACAAATAAAAATGATGTTTTTTACCTTACGATAACCAAAACATTTCATATCAAAATCATCTGATATCATAATAGTGTCTGTTAACCCCGTTTTGTCAACGAGTTAAGGCCTGGGCCGGCTCATCAGATAATGTTCTCAGCGACTCAGTGGATCTACGACTCAAGGTACTTCAAGACTCAACTGATTGCCGACTCAACGAATTGAGGAGATGCACGAGTTAAAGAATTGTGCGACTTACGACTTAAGGAGGTGAACGGTTTACGACTTAAGGATAGAACGACTTAATGAGTTGACAGACTAAGCGACTCACAACTCAGAGAAATCTGCGACTTAAGGCCTCTGCGACTTAAGATATGTCATGTCTCAGGGGAGGTACACGAGTTAAGGAGTCTACGAGCTAAAGAGCCTGCGAGTTAAAAGCTTACGAGTTAAGGAGCTAACGACCTAACAGGATTAAGACCTAAGCGACTTAAGGAATGTCACGACTTAAGAAAGTCCACGACTTAAAGACGTTACGACCTAAGACTTAGAGAGCAAGTTCAATACCATGCTGTAATAAGATGACTCGTTGACGACTTACGACCTAGTTTAAATCGTACACGACCTAAAACCGCAGAGCCAAGATTTTAGTGCTGCCTCACTTTAAACCGTGACCTCTTAACTCGCGAACGAGTTGGGACTTGTATCCAGATGAACGAAGAAAAGCTCAGAACCACTTCACTTACTCCACTGCTTGCTGACTCTTGAACCTTGAGTCGAGTGCGACTTACGACTCTCCATGAGTCGTGCACGACTCATGACTTGAGCGAAAAACTGCTGCCCAGAATCACACCTATAAATACGCGACCACCTCCAACGTTCAAAGGACTTTTGGCTCATTCTTTCCAAGCACCGATACTCTGCTACATTCCAAACCGACTCGACACTCAAAGCTTCAAGACACGTAGAACGCTATGAACAACTTCAAGAAGGAATCTCATACATCCGACATGGATTTGAAGACTTTCACTTACATTGAAGTTTAAGCTACTCGTTCAAAGTGTTTAGTAATTCAAAGTGTATTGTACTTGGGAAGAATTGTATCGACTTGTAACGAAATCATCAATAAAGATATTCAGAGTGGACGTAGGCAAACTATTGAGCCGAACCACTATAAAATCGCTGTTATTTACTGCTTTTGCTGTGGTTTTCTGCTTATACTCTGTTCCCGAATCATCGGGTGGTGCTTTCACAACTACACTTTACACACCGGGGTGTTAGCGTTCAAATTTTAGCGTTAACATTTTTGGTGCTTTCGCTGAGAACTGAACTCAGGCGAATTACCATCATTGCTCCACGAAAGTTTGTTGAAGTAATCTCTCTGAAGACTAGAAGTTTATCTGAAATCATGGCTCCGGGGAGAAGGAGTAGATCTGTTAGATCTGGAAATGTTCAAGAGGGAAACTCCGCTTCCCCAGTACCTAATCAAGCCACTCCACCTGTTGGGGTTACAAAAGCGGAGTTGGATGTTGTAATCTTAGGGCTGAACCAGCAGATAAATGCCCAAAGTGCACAGTTGGAGGCTCAGAATGCCCAAAATGCCCTAAGTTTGAGTAGGTTGAACGATTTGCTTGGGGCAAACCGTCAACCAACGGGTAATGAAAGGAACTTTGCTGGCAACGTTCATGATGATGAAGAAAGAAACATTCCTGAGAGGGCTGCCAACCCCTTTGAGCAAACATTTCCTGAAGTTGGTGGATCTAAAGCTCGAAATGATGAGGGGTATCTTTCTGAAATGGTTCGAAAAATCATGAAAGAGAGCATGCAAAGGAATGAGGACGAGAAGGAATGGGGTTTCGCTCCAAGTAAAACCCCGTTTACCGAAAGGATCTTAAAGGCTGAGTTCCCAAGGAAGTTTGTCCCTCCAACTATTCCAGCTTACAAGGGAACAAGTGATCCGAACGAATTCTTGTATAAGTATGATTGGCACATGACAGGTGCCAGAGCTTCTGATGAAATAAAGTGTCGATATTTTCCTGTATATTTGGAAGGTGTAGCTCTGCTTTGGTTCACCAAGCTACCAATTCGGTCTATAGATCAGTTTTCTGACCTAACCCGGAAATTCAAGGAGCAGTTCAGACTATATGCTTCAAAGGCCAAAGATATCATGTCGTTGTCAAGCTTAGAACAGAATCCAGGGAAAACTATCAGATCTTTCTTGAATCGCTTTAATATAGCGCTGGCCGAGGTAGACAATGCAGAACCACGGATGATCTTGACTTATCTGATGAGGGCCATCGACAAGTCGAGCGAATTTGGAAAATGGCTTAACATGAAGGAACCAAATTCCCTTGTAAAATTCTACAAGAAAGCAGATGAGTTCATACGCCTAGAAAGCCGTCCTGTACCGGTAAAGGTAGTATTGGAAAAAGCCGAAGATAACGTTGCTGCTCCACGCAAGAATGAATCTGTAGGACAGAAAAGGGAAAATAACGATGGGAAGAAACAAAAAAATCTGAAGAAGCCTCGTTCCTTCAAGCCATAGGAATATACTCCTTTATCAGATATGCCGGAGCGTATTTACCTTGCCACTAAAGATTCTGTTGATTATCCTAAACCTCCCGTTCTGTGAACCGGGAAAAAAGCTGTGCAAAGCGGGAAGTTTTGCTGCTTCCATAATCAACCCGGTCATGATACCGATGAATGCCGCCAATTGAAAATTTTGATTGAAGAGTTGATAAGGGAAAACAAGCTGCAGCAATTTGTGGAAAAGAATAGCAGCAATCCTGCTTCGTCTAGTCAGAGGCAACGAGCTCCTGCTCATCAACCCAGGACAAGTGAGAAAGCTGCAGGGCATGAATCCGGAAGGCCTGTTATCAATGTCATTACGGGAGGACCTCACCCAGCAGGCAGGAGCTGGGGTGAGATGGAAAGGTATACCCGGGCTTTGAAATATGTACCGGCCGAAGAAGATGTCTTTGTTTTGGAAAATGCTACGCCCCTGAAACAACAAAGAACTTTCAATGATGATATTGTGTTCAGAGCCAGGGATTCCACAGGTGTTGAAGCTCCTACCTTGGATCCCTTAGTCATCTCGGCTGGTATCGGGCCAGCTATTATCAGAAGAGTTCTCATTGATTGTGGCGCATCCTGCAATATCCTCTTCAAGAAAACATTCGACCAAATGAAGATCCCTATGGCTGATGTGCAAGCCTCGTCGCAGAAAATCGCTGGCTTCACCGGGGAGCCAAAACAGCCG
Organism: Allium cepa; assembly: GCA_030765085.1. Taxonomy (NCBI): domain Eukaryota; kingdom Viridiplantae; phylum Streptophyta; class Magnoliopsida; order Asparagales; family Amaryllidaceae; genus Allium; species Allium cepa. The sequence continues at coordinate 597,935,232 of CM060945.1, read as the reverse complement.
ATAGGAACCGTTGATTTGCTTGTAGAACTTGGAGAGGGAGAAAGAAAAGTAATCCGCAAGCAAACTTTTGTGATTGTCGACGAATTTTCTGCTTATAATGCTTTCCTTGGTCGTCCAACTCTTGCAGCGTTCAAAGCTATTCTGGCCCCATGGTGCCTCACCATTAAATTCCCCACAGACAATGGAGTAGGAGTTATAAAAGGGGATCAAAATGCTGGGCGGGAGTGTTATCTGACAGAGCTGCGAGAAGCAAGGAAAAGAGAAATGGGAAAGGATGCGGCAACCCCAGTCCGCATCAAAGAACCAGCCTTGTAGCAATTACAGGGCGGACCCTGCATTGGCGAGCACAGCGGAGCACGAAAAGAGATGGATCCTAGAAAAGCAAGCGCATGGGAGAATAGAGTGGTACCAGTGGAAACGACAGTACCAGTATCTGTTGACCCGAAGGACCCAAATAAGGTGTTGAATGTGGGTTCACAACTTAATGTGTCAATTCAGAATATCTTAATATCTTTTTCAAAAGCAAATTTGGATGTTTTTGCTTGGACTCATGCCGATATGTGCGGAATATCCCCAGAAGTTGCAGTACACGCTCTGAATATTGATCCAAAATTTACACCTGTGAAACAGAAAAGGAAAACTCAAGATCCAGAAAGGTCAGCAGCATTAAAAGAAGAAGTTGATCGGCTCATGGAGAATAACTTTATCAAAGAATCTACCTATCCGAATTGGGTTTCAAATCCAGTGCTGGTTAAGAAAGCCAACGGAAAATGGAGAGTGTGCATCGATTTTTCAGATCTAAATAAGGCCTGCCCCAAAGACTGCTTCCCGTTACCCAGGATCGATCAACTGTTAGACGGAACAGCGGGACATGAATTGTCATCTTTTATGGATGCCTACTCCGGATATAACCAGATCATGATGCATGAGCCAGATCAGGAGGACACGAGCTTTATCACCGATGTTGGTCTTTACTGCTACAGAGTTATGCCCTTCAGGCTGAAGAATGCGGGGGCAACCTACCAAAGACTTGTTAATGCTATGTTCAAACCACAATTGGGCAAGACTATGGAAGTCTACGTCGACGACATGTTAGTAAAGTCTAAGAAAGCAGTGGATCACATAGAACACTTAGCAGACATGTTCGCAGTCCTCCGAAAATACGGAATGAAGCTTAACCCTTTAAAATGTTCAATTGGAGTGGAGTCCGGAAAGTTCTTAGGTTTCATCGTGAGCGCTAGGGGCATTGAAGCTAGTCCAGCACAAATTACTACCTTAAAAGAAGTCAAAGCTCCTAGAACGAAGAAGGAATTGCAAAGTCTCAACGGAAAAGTCGTCGCCTTGAGTCGGTTCATTTCCAAAGCTACTGATAAATGCATCCCATTCTTTGACGCTCTAAAGAAAGGAAAGAAAAGCTTCGATTGGATTCTCGAATGCCAAAAAGCCTTTGATGAATTGATTCGCCATATGGAAACGCCTCCAATACTTTCTAGGCCTGGCGATGGTGAGGATCTTCTTATATACTTGGCAGTATCATCTCATGCTTTAAGTGCAGCGCTGATACGAGAAGACAAGAGGATTCAACATCCAGTTTACTATATCAGCAAAAGACTCACTGGGGTAGAGACGAATTACTCCAAGTTGGAAAAACTCGCCTATTGCCTACTGATTGCATCAAGGAAGTTGAGGCAATATTTCCAAGCTCATCCTATCAGAGTCCTCACTGATCAACCTTTAAAGCAAGTCCTGTTTCGCCCTGAGACTTCGGGTCGTCTTCTAAAGTGGAACATTGAACTCAGTCAATATGACATCACTTATCATCCCCGAAAAGCAATCAACGGACAAGCTTTAGCGGATTTCATCACAGAATTCACAGATAAGGGTAACAGTGAGGAGGAAACGATCGATGATTCCCCAATCCAATGGAAGTTATATGTTGATGGCGCGAGAAATGACTACTGTTCTGGAGCCGGAGTTGTACTTGAGACCCCTGAAGGTCGGTCATTATGCTATGCACTGAGATTGGAATTTCCTTCAACGAACAATGAAGCAGAATACGAAGCTCTTATCGCTGGCTTGAGAATTGCTAAAGAACTAAACATCCGAGCATTACAGATCTTCAGTGATTCTCAGCTTATTATATGCCAAGTCAAGAAGGAATTCCAAGCGAAAGGGGGAAATCTGCCTGCCTACTTGTTAAAGGCTTGGAAACTCCTGTGTGACTTCGATCATTACACGATAAGCCATATTCCTCGAGAAGAAAACACGAAAGCAGATTCTCTCGCAAGGTACTCTAGCACATGCGAAGCTCAATTTCTGGGGTTGACTCCAGTGGAAGTCCTGTCGGCTCCAAGCATTGATGAGATGGATATTGATTGGATCATGAGCGTGTCTCAAGAGCAAGAATCATGGATGACTCCAATAACAGAATATCTTCTCAATGGCTCTTTACCGGAAAATTCAAAAGAACGACAGAAGCTGCTGAGGAAAGCCACTCGCTATATAGTCCAGGATGGCCAATTATACATACGGGGATTCTCAATGCCATTACTTCGATGTGTATCCAGGAAGAGTCCAAAACAATCCTAGCTGAGGTGCATGGGGGAGAATGTGGTGATCATTTAGGTGGTCAAACTTTAGCAAAGAAGATTCTCCGATACGGATATTTTTGGCCAGAAATTAATCGAGATGTAGCAGACTATTCCCGAAAATGTGACAGATGCCAAAGATTTGCCAAAATTCCTAGAGCACCTTCTACTAAACTCACACAGATGGTCAGTCCATGGCCGTTTTCAATATGGGGGATAGACCTTGTAGGACCGTTACCAACTGCCAAATCTGGAATCAACTATGCCATTGTTGCTGTAGATTATTTTACTAAATGGGCAGAAGCTGAACCACTGGCTACTATCACCTCTAAAAAGATGATAAGTTTTGTGACTAAAAGTATCATTTGCAGGTATGGTGTGCCTCAAAAGATAATTACAGACAATGGTACTCAATTCGAAAGTGAAGAATTCCAAGATTTTTGCAAACGATTCAAAATCCGAAAAAGCTTCTCAACAGTAGCTCATCAGCAGGCAAACGGGCAGGTGGAAGCAGTAAATAAAATTATCAAGTCAACCATCAAGAAGCAACTCGAAAGAGCAAAAGGTGGTTGGGTCGATAAGCTACCACTAGCACTATGGGCATACAGAACTACCCACAAAACTGCAACTGGGCATACTCCGTTTTCATTGGCATACGGGTCAGAAGCAATGATTCCGGTAGAAACAGAGGTCCCTTCACATAGAAGAATTCATTTCAATCAAGCAGAGAATGAAAAACTACAGCTTAAGGCACTAGATCTCCTTGATGAAAAAAGAGAACAGGCTGAGCTCAGAATCGCAGCTCATCAGCAAAGGATAGCCAGACATTTCAATTCCAAAGTTCGCCAACGCAGCTTTGAGATTGGAGATCTAGTCCTGAAGAGAATCATGACGGCGACAGGTGTGTTTGGGCCAAATTGGGAAGGACCATATGTCATAGGTCAGAAGCTTCTTGACGGCACATTAAAACTCGCTACTGTCGAAGGAGACCAAATTCCAAGGGCTTGGAACAGCAATCACTTGCATCCATACTTTACTTGAAAGCTTTGTTGAAATATTGTAAAAAAAAAATTTATGAATGTATGATTCTTGTAATTGAAAGCAATTGTAAAACCGATGCAAGTGAATAATGAAAGACTATAAAGTGGATGTAGGTCCAAATTCTTGGCCGAACCACTATAAATCTTGTTTTCCTTATTATTATTACATGTTTGCTTTATTTTCGATATGAAAAGTACGTTAAATGTATTGCTGAAATGTCGATTTAAATTTTTGCAGGCAACGAAAATAAAACTTGCACATTACAAGACCAAGTGATTCTTGTTATCATTCAACAAACAAATTCCAAGTCACAAAAGCCTCGAATTTAAATCCTAGATAAGAAGTGCTTCAATTGAACGGCCAATGATTTCGCCGAAAACGGGCTCTAGCTAATATATTGAGAAGTTTGAAAAAACAAACATCCAATTAAGAAGCTTATGCCCGTTCTCGCGAACTGGCCTAGTAATGAAGTACACTTGTTTGGATTAAACAAACTACTTGTAAGAGAACGGAGTGCGAGCTTGAAAAGAAAAATAGAGGATCGCTAAAAAGGCATAAGCAAGTGGACAAGGAACAACTAAAGCCCTCTTCGGAGGCACAAGTCCTCTTCGGAAGCACAACTCTTCGCAGGATAAAGACCTCTAACGAGGCATATGCCGCAAAAAAGAAAGTTCTCTACTCAACAAAAAAGATTGGAGGAGTCATGATCCTCCAACCATGAGAGAGCAACTTCCAGGCAATCTTCGGAGGCACATTTCACCAGGAGTTGAAGTGCAACAGCCGCTCTTCGGAGTTTCACTTCACCAGAGTTGAAATGCAAAACAAAGTAAAAGCCCTCTTCGGAGGCCCATTTCACCAGGAGTTGAAGTGCGACAGCCGCTCTTCGGAGTTTCACTTCACCAGAGTTGAAATGCAAAACAAAATAAAAGCCCTCTTCGGAGGCCCATTTCACCAGGAGTTGAAGTGCAACAGCCGCTCTTCGGAGTTTCACTTCACCAGAGTTGAAATGCAAAAAAAAAAAAAAAAAAGAGCCTCTCCCAAGGGGCAGAAACAAAAAGACCTCTTCGGAGGCACACGTTTCACCAAGATTGAGATAAAACTTCCAGGTGTTGAAACGTGAAAAAGTCTTCCTCAGAGGTGCAACTTTTCAAAGGATAACTTTCAAAGGAAGAATGAATTACTTATTCTAGAAAATTCTCTTCCTCAAAAAGAGTTGAACTACCTTTCAAATACCCGCTTTACCACATAGAAGATTTCATTCAGTAAAATGTGTATATGCACAAAATAAAAAGTGATATCTTCGAAGGATGAAGCGTAGAAACTTATTTGTACTCTGTTTTTTAACGAAATAATATTCCTCCAAATGTGGAATAATTATTCTTTAAAAAATAAAAGTACAAGTTCCTCATAAAATAAAAGTACAAGTTCCTCATAAAATAAAATATTACAATGAGCTTATGGTATAGGGGCAACATGGTATAACTACATCGGTAAAATTGCGCTCGAACAATATATACCACAAGCTCACTGCAATATCGTACAAAGAAACTTGTACAAAAATGAATAATAAATGAATTCTCAGATACAGACAGAAGTTTGTACAAAGAAAAAGAATTATTTTATTCAACACTATTAGAATTTTATACAGGTACAGGTTCCAAAGTAAAAAGCAAAAGAAAAGCGGGGGGCCGGTACCCGCACAATTTTCGGTCAGTACATGCAAAAAAGGCAAAAAGCGATATGAAAGCCACAGAACCAGAGCCATCATTTCTTCTTCCGCCCACCTTTTGAGCCCGCACCTGGCCGAATAACCAACTTTTTAGGCCGGCTTGTAAGGGTAGGGGATGAAGGAGAAAGGGGCTCAGTCGGACTTTCTTCCGTCTCTTCTTCGCCAGTTAAAGATCCCTTCTTCTTCTTCTTCTAGGAAACTCCCTGCTTTCCTCTCTTCTTGGAGGAAGACCCACTCCCTGGAGAAAGAAGTTTAGCTAATGGTTCATCATCGAAACCAGTTGCTTCAGGAGTCTTCTCACTCTCTTCAGTTTCTTCTATTTTGTGTTCTTGTGAAGCAATGGGATCATCCAAGTCTTGAAGAGCTTCTATTTGCTCCTCTTGTGATCCCGGTTGCGAGGCGGAAGGAGGAGTCACCTGAATAGATGGAGGAGGAATAATTGGAGGTGGGGAAGCTTGAACAATGCCCGACGTTTTCTCTACAGAAGGAAAAAAGTTCAAGTCAGTAAAAAGAGGAGATAAAGGTTCGCTAAGGTTCAAGAAGCAGTCAAAAAGCCCATCAAGCTCGTAAGAAACAGATGAGCAGTCTACTTGGGCAAGATTGTCAGTAGGGTTACCTGCAGAAGTCGGTTCCCTGACGTCAACTTCGTAAGCCTGTGCCTCGGCACTCTCGATATCTTCGAAGGATGAAGCGTAGAAACTTATTTGTACTCTGTTTTTTAACGAAATAATATTCCTCCAAATGTGGAATAATTATTCTTTAAAAAATAAAAGTACAAGTTCCTCATAAAATAAAATATTACAATGAGCTTATGGTATAGGGGCAACATGGTATAACTACATCGGTAAAATTGCGCTCGAACAATATATACCACAAGCTCACTACAATATCGTACAAAGAAACTTGTACAAAAATGAATAATAAATGAATTCTCAGATACAGACAGAAGTTTGTACAAAGAAAAAGAATTATTTTATTCAACACTATTAGAATTTTATACAGGTACAGGTTCCAAAGTAAAAAGCAAAAGAAAAGCGGGGGGCCGGTACCCGCACAATTTTCGGTCAGTACATGCAAAAAAGGCAAAAAGCGATATGAAAGCCACAGAACCAGAGCCATCATTTCTTCTTCCGCCCACCTTTTGAGCCCGCACCTGGCCGAATAACCAACTTTTTAGGCCGGCTTGTAAGGGTAGGGGATGAAGGAGAAAGGGGCTCAGTCGGACTTTCTTCCGTCTCTTCTTCGCCAGTTAAAGATCCCTTCTTCTTCTTCTTCTAGGAAACTCCCTGCTTTCCTCTCTTCTTGGAGGAAGACCCACTCCCTGGAGAAAGAAGTTTAGCTAATGGTTCATCATCGAAACCAGTTGCTTCAGGAGTCTTCTCACTCCCTTCAGTTTCTTCTATTTTGTGTTCTTGTGAAGCAATGGGATCATCCAAGTCTTGAAGAGCTTCTATTTGCTCCTCTTGTGATCCCGGTTGCGAGGCGGAAGGAGGAGTCACCTGAATAGATGGAGGAGGAATAATTGGAGGTGGGGAAGCTTGAACAATGCCCGACGTTTTCTCTACAGAAGGAAAAAAGTTCAAGTCAGTAAAAAGAGGAGATAAAGGTTCGCTAAGATTCAAGAAGCAGTCAAAAAGCCCATCAAGCTCGTAAGAAACAGATGAGCAGTCTACTTGGGCAAGATTGTCAGTAGGGTTACCTGCAGAAGTCGGTTCCCTGACGTCAACTTCGTAAGCCTGTGCCTCGGCACTCTCGATATCTTCGAAGGATGAAGCGTAGAAACTTATTTGTACTCTGTTTTTTAACGAAATAATATTCCTCCAAATGTGGAATAATTATTCTTTAAAAAATAAAAGTACAAGTTCCTCATAAAATAAAATATTACAATGAGCTTATGGTATAGGGGCAACATGGTATAACTACATCGGTAAAATTGCGCTCGAACAATATATACCACAAGCTCACTGCAATATCGTACAAAGAAACTTGTACAAAAATGAATAATAAATGCATTCTCAGATACAGACAGAAGTTTGTACAAAGAAAAAGAATTATTTTATTCAACACTATTAGAATTTTATACAGGTACAGGTTCCAAAGTAAAAAGCAAAAGAAAAGCGGGGGGCCGGTACCCGCACAATTTCCGGTCAGTACATGCAAAAAAGGCAAAAAGCGATATGAAAGCCACAGAACCAGAGCCATCATTTCTTCTTCCGCCCACCTTATGAGCCCGCACCTGGCCGAATAACCAACTTTTTAGGCCGGCTTGTAAGGGTAGGGGATGAAGGAGAAAGGGGCTCAGTCGGACTTTCTTCCGTCTCTTCTTCGCCAGTTAAAGATCCCTTCTTCTTCTTCTTCTAGGAAACTCCCTGCTTTCCTCTCTTCTTGGAGGAAGACCCACTCCCTGGAGAAAGAAGTTTAGCTAATGGTTCATCATCGAAACCAGTTGCTTCAGGAGTCTTCTCACTCCCTTCAGTTTCTTCTATTTTGTGTTCTTGTGAAGCAATGGGATCATCCAAGTCTTGAAGAGCTTCTATTTGCTCCTCTTGTGATCCCGGTTGCGAGGCGTAAGGAGGAGTCACCTGAATAGATGGAGGAGGAATAATTGGAGGTGGGGAAGCTTGAACAATGCCCGACGTTTTCTCTACAGAAGGAAAAAAGTTCAAGTCAGTAAAAAGAGGAGATAAAGGTTCGCTAAGATTCAAGAAGCAGTCAAAAAGCCCATCAAGCTCGTAAGAAACAGATGAGCAGTCTACTTGGGCAAGATTGTCAGTAGGGTTACCTGCAGAAGTCGGTTCCCTGACGTCAACTTCGTAAGCCTGTGCCTCGGCACTCTCGATATCTTCGAAGGATGAAGCGTAGAAACTTATTTGTACTCTGTTTTTTAACGAAATAATATTCCTCCAAATGTGGAATAATTATTCTTTAAAAAATAAAAGTACAAGTTCCTCATAAAATAAAATATTACAATGAGCTTATGGTATAGGGGCAACATGGTATAACTACATCGGTAAAATTGCGCTCGAACAATATATACCACAAGCTCACTGCAATATCGTACAAAGAAACTTGTACAAAAATGAATAATAAATGCATTCTCAGATACAGACAGAAGTTTGTACAAAGAAAAAGAATTATTTTATTCAACACTATTAGAATTTTATACAGGTACAGGTCCCAAAGTAAAAAGCAAAAGAAAAGCGGGGGGCCGGTACCCGCACAATTTCCGGTCAGTACATGCAAAAAAGGCAAAAAGCGATATGAAAGCCACAGAACCAGAGCCATCATTTCTTCTTCCGCCCACCTTATGAGCCCGCACCTGGCCGAATAACCAACTTTTTAGGCCGGCTTGTAAGGGTAGGGGATGGAGGAGAAAGGGGCTCAGTCGGACTTTCTTCCGTCTCTTCTTCGCCAGTTAAAGATCCCTTCTTCTTCTTCTTCTAGGAAACTCCCTGCTTTCCTCTCTTCTTGGAGGAAGACCCACTCCCTGGAGAAAGAAGTTTATCTAATGGTTCATCATCAAAACCAGTTGCTTCAGGAGTCTTCTCACTCCCTTCAGTTTCTTCTATTTTGTGTTCTTGTGAAGCAATGGGATCATCCAAGTCTTGAAGAGCTTCTATTTGCTCCTCTTGTGATCCCGGTTGCGAGGCGGAAGGAGGAGTCACCTGAATAGATGGAGGAGGAATAATTGGAGGTGGGGAAGCTTGAACAATGCCCGACGTTTTCTCTACAGAAGGAAAAAAGTTCAAGTCAGTAAAAAGAGGAGATAAAGGTTCGCTAAGATTCAAGAAGCAGTCAAAAAGCCCATCAAGCTCGTAAGAAACAGATGAGCAGTCTACTTGGGCAAGATTGTCAGTAGGGTTACCTGCAGAAGTCGGTTCCCTGACGTCAACTTCGTAAGCCTGTGCCTCGGCACTCTCGCCGCCTTCATCTCCACCTTGTATGCTTGTGATCTCAGTGGTAACTTTAGTAGGAGATGGGGAATGAGAGCTAGAACCGATGATATCAATTTCGGCTGAAGGAGAAGGTTGAATTGGAGCAGTTGAGATGATTTTTCCTGAATATTCTCCTGCCGCTGTTTCGGCCCTTAATTTTGCAAGCTGTTCTCTCCCCCTGGCGAGAGCGGCACGAGCATCATCATCAAGATAATGCTCCTCAACAGCTGACTCAGCATAGCCAATGTCGTTACCACCAAGCATATCGAGTGCGGCCTCCCAAACTTCATCCAGAGTAATTTCATACTTGGGGCCTAGAAAGGCGAGGCTACTGCGCCCCAAGATGCCATGCAGGTAGAAATCAAATAATGTTGAGCTGATGTTGGTTCTCGTTGCCTCGTGAGATTCTTCAGCTGCAATTTTGCCGGCAACGGCCTCATCACGCTCCATTTCAGCTTTAGAAAGTTGAAGCTTAAGCATTTGAATCTCCGCCTCTTGGGAGCTGTTTTTCTTCCGAAGCTCTTCAATATCAGCAACATAGCCCTCACTAATTCTTTTCTGCACTTCAAGCCTGTCTTCGGCATCCCTTTGGCTGGCATGAGCATCTCTCACTTGTTTTAGGAGCACTTCTTCTTTTTGAGAATAGGAAGTAGAGGAAGCAGAAAGCTCTTGTTTCAGTTCTTCAACTTTTGCTTCAAGCACCTCATTGTAAGAAGCAATGCTCCTCATCTCAGTGTCATGTTGCTCAAGAACCTTTTGCCATTCGGCTTTATCATTTTCCATAGTGAGCATGGCCTCTATGTTTGCACGATTAACCCTTTGGAGCTCGTCAACAAGTTTTTGCCAGCTCGACATCCTCTCAATATCAAGCTTGACGGCATCGAGGTTTCGTAACATAGCAGACTTGTCAATGGGGACCAAGTCAAGGTCAAACCTTACTCCCTTCAGACACCACTGTGGAAACCGACTTTGCAAAGTGGCCGGGCACGGTCCAACTTGGAATTTGGGCCTGCTAATTATTGTTTGGATGTCTGTCTTCCCGAGAGCGGGAGAGTCGAAAGGAATGTCAAGCGAGGCGGGGGCAGTAACCTTTTCAGGAGTTGTAGAGGTGTGCTTCTCACCATGTCGGGCTCGCTTGCTCGAATCTTCAACCATATGACTTTTTCCTCTGTCATTATGGGATTTTCTTTTATGGGAACCGTCGCCTCTCTGCGAAGAATCGTGGCGCTCCTCCCTCTCTCTTCTTTCATAACGCTCCTCTTGAGCCCTCTTCTCTTGAGCCTTTCGGGCGGCTCTTTCTTCATCAGATTCTCTGTAGGAGGGGAGGTAACGCTTGTAATCATATTGGCTACGCCTCCCGTAGCGCTGGAAATCATCATAGTAGGATCCGCTGCGCCCCATCGGAGGATCTGAAATAAAAAAGAGCTAAATTTTAGAATTGTTCAAACTACAAAAAGTCAGGAGCATAAAAGTACTGAAAAATTCTAAGTGTGTGTGATGTGCAAACTAAGCGCATCAAACTACGAACCACTCTTTAATTGAGGAGTGGTTGTGGGTGTAATAGTTAGCGTCAACTCTTGAGTTGACGGAGTCTGTTGCAAGATAGAAGTCGCTTCAACTACTGAAGAAGAAACCCCGGTAGTGATAGGATCATCTTTAAAGATCTCTTGCGAGGTGGCAAAGAGGTCGCTCAGCCCTTCAAAAGTATCGTTCCTGCTCTGCTTGACAAGGCTAGTTTTCTCGGCTTCTTCGCCAGATTTCTGTGAACGTCGGGGAGATCCCTGAGGCTCTTCTTCCTCAATAACTGAGGCAAGTTCGTCAGATGGCCCCGCAACATCAACAGAAGTGGAGCACTTCACTAGCGAAGCCTCGGGAGTAGGTCATTTTGGTATGGATGTGTCTGTAGAAACTGGGGCATCCAATGCTCTAGCCGGGGAGTCTGGGATTTCATGAGGATGTGTAGAACGAGAAGTATGCAAAAATCCGTACTGATGCAAAAACTCGTCTTTCAACAAAAATTGAATGTCTCTCTCCTCAACTGGCACGGCCTTGAGCCTTTCGAAAGTTGGCTTATGACTGGGATCCCTAGAAGGAGGGGGAGCGCTGACAAAAAAAAAGAGAAGCGGAGTTAACACTTAACAATTCGGTCTCACAAAAGTCGGATAACAAACATAGTAATAATGGTTAATCTTACTTCCTTCCCTCCATACAGCGTAAAACCCCGGGGGACAGCGGACATAGAAAAATTGAGTCAAAAACCCATGAGCGCTGTTAGGAAGACCGATGATCAATTTACGATTTCGAGCACTTCTCACGACAGTAATAGAGGGGTGGTCTTTAGTCCTGGTGAAAGAGCATAGGAAGCAAATCTCGTCAAATCTTGGGAATCGATCAAGCGTCCTCCTAAACAGTACACACAACCCCATTAAAATGGCATAACCATTGGGGTGTAATTGGGATGGGGCGATGGCCAATTGACGAAGAAGTTGTTGGAAAAAGTCATTGATAGGAGGAACGCCCCCACTCAGGCACATTTGTCGACTGACCGTTACAAAGCCAGGGGGTGCTATGTCAGCAGTGTTACTTCTCTCGGGAAGAACGGCATCTGATTCAGCAATGCCAAAATGAGCGCACAATTGGCGAAAAACTCTGTACGATAAAGTAGAAGAGGCTCTTTCGGGAGGATTGACCAGTGGAGCCGGAATAATAGTTGCCTCTCCAGTCTAAACCGTTGTATCTTCTTCCTGAGAAGTCATTCTACACAAGCAACTGGATATTCAAATGTAAAGGTGCACATTTCCTAAAAGTGTGAAGTGTCGTGCAAAACTAATAAAAATAGCAAGTAAATGTAACTGGAATTAAACTAGTCGATGATTGATCGGCTACAAAATTTCAGAACTTGTTAATACAAAGTTCAAGCATAATATTAGTGCAGGCTGGTCAGTTTCAATTGACTATTTCAGTGTTGCTTTAATATTTTACTTGAAATTGATGAAAGCACTTCATTCACACAATTTATTTGAGTTAATTATCTGTTATTAACTAATCTGTCATTTGATGTGGGCAGTCGATGGTAGTATATTCGTCCCATTATTCTGTAAATGTTGAATTAGACAGGTTCTTAGCATTAAAGTTAATGAGATCTGTAAATAAGTGCAACAAGTTCAGAAATGTTATCTCGGCAGTTCGAGTTGAGAGTACAATTCAACAATGTCATGTTCATTCAAGATGAAAGGTATTCAAGTCCTTAGATCGCAGGAATGACTTAAGCTAGCACGGGGATTATTTAGGTCGTCCAGATCAAGTCAAACGACTTAACATAAGTTGAACCTCTTAAGTCGCATTGTTCAAGGCCACACAGTCAAAAAATTATCCAAGTCTTAACTTGGCCGCGACCTAAAACCTCTGCCGTAGAAAGTTAGGTCATTAAGTCGCTCTGCTTAAAGCTTTATGTTATTCAGGCAAGATAGATCGCAAGCGAATTAGGTCGCAAGCGAGTTAGGTCGTAAGCAAGCTAGGTCGTAAGTAAGTTGGGTCGCGTGTTTTATGATCAAGCCGATAAATCTAAGGTCGGCCGAAGCTCCTCAACCAATTATTTCTTAAATCCTTTTGCTCCTCCCCACTCAGCAAACTACCTAACGAACAAACCCGTTAACCCAAAAACATATTTTCACCTCTACCACAGAATCTACCTTCCCACCACCAAACCACCTCAGATACGTCATGGATCCAATGTGCTGCCACAATAATGTTGCAACCGAAGGTGGACGAGGATCGGTTGTGACATGATTCATGGCGAAGCGTGGTGTACAAAGCTGGATTACGGATGGCAAGTGGGGAATTCACGATTTGATGATGAACATGGTTAAATTTTTGATGGAATTTACTTACGCAATATAATTGTGGAGATGATTGATGATTGAATGATGAGAATCTTCTTCGAGAAGCTCAGAAACTTGTTAATGGCGGAAGTATGCAACTGAAGAGATAAAGTAATGAGAAGAAACGACCTAAGCCATTTATACCTCGGGGTAGTGAAAGATGAGTCGGCAAGCGCGAGTCAAGATGAGTCGAAGTACACGACCTACGACTTAGGCGCGTACTTCGAGGGGCAAATGTTAACCCCGTTTTGTCAACCAGTTAAGGCCTAGGCCGGCTCATCAGATAAAGTTCTCAGCGACTCAGTGGATCTACGACTCAAGGTACTTCAAGACTCAACTGATTGCCGACTCAACGAATTGAGGAGATGCACGAGTTAAAGAATTGTGCGACTTACGACTTAAGGAGGTGAACGTTTTACGACTTAAGGATAGAACAACTTAATGAGTTGACAGACTAAGCGACTCACAACTCAGAGAAATCTGCGACTTAAGGCCTCTGCGACTTAAGATATGTGATGTCTCAGGGGAGGTACACGAGTTAAGGAGTCTACGTGCTAAAGAGCCTGCGAGTTAAAAGCTTACGAGTTAAGGAGCTAACGACCTAACAGGATTAAGACCTAAGCGACTTAGGGAATGTCACGACTTAAGAAAGTCCACGACTTAAAGACGTTACGACCTAAGACTTATAGAGCAAGTTCAATACCATGCCGTAATAAGATGACTCGTTGACGACTTACGACCTAGTTTAAGTCGTACACGACCTAAAACCGCAGAGCCAAGATTTTAGTGTTGCCTCACTTTAAACCGTGACCTCTTAACTCGCGAACGAGTTAGGACTTGTATCCATATGAACGAAGAAAAGCTCAGAACCACTTCACTTACTCCATTGCTTGCTGACTCTTGAACCTTGAGTCGAGTGCGACTTACGACTCTCCATGAGTCGTGCACGACTCATGACTTGAGCGAAAAACTGCTGCCCAGAATCACACCTATAAATACGCGACCACCTCCAACGTTCAAAGGACTTTTGGCTCATTCTTTCTAAGCACCGATACTCTGCTACATTCCAAACCGACTCGACACTCAAAGCTTTCAAGACACGTAGAACGCTATGAACAACTTCAAGAAGGAATCTCATACATCCGACATGGATTTGAAGGCTTTCACTTACTTTGAAGTTTAAGCTACTCGTTCAAAGTGTTTAGTAATTCAAAGTGTATTGTACTTGGGAAGAATTGTATCGACTTGTAACGAAATCATCAATAAAGATATTCAGAGTGGACGTAGGCAAACTATTGAGCCGAACCACTATAAAATCGCTGTTATTTACTGCTTTTTCTGTGGTTTTCTGCTTATACTCTGTTCCCGAATCATCGGTGGTGCTTTTACAACTACACTTTACACACCGGGGTGTTAGCGTTCAAATTTTAGCGTTAACAGTGTCTAAGTACAAATACTTATTCAAATAGCTAAAATTGTTACATTAATTAAATTCCAGCAATAATAGGCTCTACAATCAAATCTGTAATGGCACGTATTGGAAAATGGATTCCAACTGAATGACCAGGCGCTAGAGTAAGACCTATCATGGTACACACCTAAAATAGCGTACCGAGGACTACTCAGGGATCCCCTGCTACACATGACCGGACCACCCCTAACCTGGATAGCCCAAATAAGATTACCCTATGGTTGGGATCAGCAACTGCCACACAGCCGATTAAATTAGGACTCTGGATATGGGTAACCTTACACTACTTGGCCGCGACCCACTTAGCCATGCTGCATCTCCCTGATTTTCGGTCATTCTCAGATGATGAGGTTCGAGGTTAAGCGTTACCTTTTAAGAAATATTCACTTAGAATGCTCATTGTCCTCCAATGATATTGTAATGATAGCGTTCATCCATACAAGTTCGTTCCCTGTAACATCCCAATTTTTATTAAATTTAAAATCAGAAATTAATATAGATTTTTGGATTAAATTTTGGAAATTGAATTAGAATTTGTTTGAAAATTTTAAAAACAAATTAGATAAGTATTGATTAGTGTATATGAATAAGGTTGTAATTTGCATTTGAGCTTGAAATTCAAAGAAATAAATGGTTTGAAATTATTTGAATTTAAAATCTAAATAAATATCTTAGTAAAATAATTTGAATTTAAAATAATATATATATGATTTAGTTAATGTATAATTTGTTTTAAAACATTTTCTTTTGAATTGTATATAACAATAAATAGGAAAATGTATTTATAAAATAGAAAATGTAATTTAAAATCAATATAAAATATAAAAAGACAAGTGTTTAAGTTTATAATATATAATTTAACAAGTGTTGAAATATTAACCTGTAGTTTAACAAGTGTAATCCATGAAAAAAAAGAAAATTTACAAGTGTCAAATTCCTTTTGTTTTCTTTTATTTTGAGAAAATAGTAGAAATAAGTTATATAATCATTTCATCTCTTCTCTTCTCATTTCTTTAACTTTTCCAAACTTTAAAAATCCGAGGAAAAAAAGTCAAAAACCTATATACACTCAAACCAGAAACCAACAAGTACATCAAATCTCATTTACAATTTCAAACAAAATTTCAAAGCAAAGTTTATCTCCAACAATAACCTGAAGCAAGATAATTCAACATCAAATAGATATTCAACTCAACAAGGATTAAGCAAGCTCTAATTTTCAAATAACATATCAAAACCAAAATAAGTTTTCATATTTTTCAAAAGCAAATACAACTTCCAAGGTTTTACAAAAAGTTCTATGTTCTTCTTTCAACAAGGTGAGTAAACTTTTTAAAATATGGATTTTACATGTTGTTTGAATCATGCTTGAAACAAAGTTGTAAAGTATTTACATGCATGCAAATATTTGTATATGTATATGCAGAGATGATTGTGCATGTCTGATTTACAAGCAAACATGCCTCTGTTGGTTACAGGATTCAAAAACCTATTCAAAGATTTGATTGCTCTTCCGTTGATTTTTGTTAAACTTTAGGAAATAAAGAAAAATTGTTTGTTTAAACATATTTTAAGTTTTAAAAATAAATTCAACCATAATTTACATAACAATTTACTGGAAAATCAGGAAATACGGTTGAATATAAAATATATAGGAATTTCGAGAATCATGTTTTTTGATTTCAATTATATCATCGAATTTTTTTTTTTGAAAATAATTATTGTTGAAAGTGAAATCAAATTTTTTATATATGAATCCATGGAGAACTTGCGGGTTGAATGATATTGGGTTTAAGGGAAAATTTTGGTGATCGATGAACGTGGAGGTCTCGGGATCGTGGCTGTAGGTAGCTGGGGGATGGACGAGCTTGAGAAAAATAATCAGGAAAATTCCTGATCATCGTGGTGGCAAAATTTTGATGATCTAGGGTTTAAGCTCACATTTTGGTATTGGTCGGAATTCGTCCAACTGCAGCATCGTCGCCGAATAGGACTACACGGGACATGGGGGAAATGGAGCATCGGACATCGATGAGGCTTCGGGTAGGTTCCCGTGACCTCTGATGGTCGTAGGAGGAAGTGCGAGGTGATTGTTGGACGATCAGTTGTTCCAGTAGGTAGCCTAAATGTCTTGATTTCGATTTGCGTGCGAGTCCGTTGATCTACGTGGTCAAAGGGCTTAAGTGGATAACTGTTGACTTATGGAAGGTGGCGAAGTCGACCGAAGCTCGTTGGAGCTCTGGTGCATGTGCACAAGTTTGGGTTGTGTCAGTGAATTATGATTTGGGGAAGATAAGGTCGTGACTCGAAGTTGTTTTTGGCTAATCGTATTGCTGCTCAAGTATTCATTCGGGTAATTTTGTGTATACACCGGGTTTTCTAAAACATAAACAAAAAAATAATGTTTGAAAAGAAATACAGGTTGGTTTGGGGGAAGACTCGAAGCAAATGGAGGTTTGACTCGGGTGATGATCGAGTTAGTCTCGGGTTAATGCAAAACTGTTTTAAAATTTAAAAACCAAATTTCGAATTTAAAACATGTTTGACTTGCTCTTTTAATTAATGATATTATTTAAGGTTTTAAAAGTACATTATTTCAAAAGTAATTAAATTTAATTTATTTAATTTTGTGATATTTTTTATTAATTAATTCTTAATTTATTTTAAATAAATAATATAATTAAAAGTAAGTTAAGATGAAATGTTGTTTAAACTTTAATTAACCTTAATATTTTGAACTAATTTATGTGTTAATGATGATTAATTATGAGGTTTATTAATTATATATTTTAATAATAATTAAATGATTAATTAAGATAAATTATTCATAATTACTTAATAATTAAAGAATAATTAATTAAAGTTTAATTAATTATTAAATTAAGGTTAATTAATGTATAATTAAGTATTAGTTTAATTAATGTTATTAGTTAAGAAATATTTAATTAATGAAAGTAATTAAGATTAATTAATTAATAATTAAGCAATAATTAAGCATAATTAATTAATTTATTAATTAATAATCAAAGGTTAATTAAATGATAATTAAGGTTAAGTAATTAGTAATTAAAATTAATTAATTCAAAATTAAGGATTAATTAATTTATAATTAAGGATAATTAATCATTAAGTAAAGATAATTAATGAAAATAATTATGTGATTAATTGATTATAATCACACTGTTAATTCATCTTGCTTGTAGATGATTGATTATTATTTAATGCCTTGAACTGATTGATACCCCGGATATATAATTGTGATACTTTGTGATGTGAATTGTTTTGAATTGATCTGTGATATCTGTGATATGTTTCTATGTGAATGTGAAAAATGTTGTCCTTTAATCGACATTTAAATTTCGATGCGACAGGGAGTCGGATTCCAGTTGGTTATCCGAAAACCCACATCGAATCTTAATGATGAATCTTTGTGATTGATATATCCACATGTTTTAAATTAGGCGCTCACTATTTGGTTTAGCCGGGAGTGGACTTTGTGTCATATAACCCATTCCAAATAGTGATACGACGAAATGGATAGCATTTGAAGACGGTGGTGAAGATCGGGTGTTTTCGAGAACAATAGGATAACCTATCGAATGACTCTGCACTGAGTCACTCCGGTATAGCGATCTCCATATGTGATGGGGAGTCCGATTGGGATTGTGGCTTTCCTTTATTGGATGAAGTGCCTTCGGTTCCGTTTGAACCCGAAACGGACTTGTATGATTTTATGTCTATCGTTAGACTTTGAGATATAAAGCTGATTTCTTTCAAATACATTTCTGTTTGGCGGTGGAGAATTTATTCTTTTTGCTTAACACCCTTCTTTGAGACGTACGAGTTCAGAGGTTATGTAGTTGATGGTTATTAGTGATATACTCCCAATCTGGCAGTGTGGCATGCTGAATGTTGATCAATTGTTGATCGAAGTGTGGCTTTTTGAAAAGCCTAGCTTTGTGGATAAGACTTTGTTGAACCTCACAACCTGAAAATGGTCGAAACATGAAGTATGGAGCAAGGTTACGGGGGTTGCGCCCCTTAGGGTATGTGCATTTCCTTCTGGATAAAAAGTGATATCATGGTATGGAGCCCAAATATTTAACTTATATGTTATTGGAATTTGTTGGTGTTGAGGCCTCGGTTAAAGGTCAGTTACCGCCGGGGGATGGCATACTCGTGTTAGTAGTTACCTAGTTAAAGAGGTAACCCGACCTTATGTTGGCAAAGATTCGGTTAGGTTCTCGGGGCGTCCCTAACCATTTAGTGCAGGAAGTTCCTTACCTGACCATTTGTTGGAAATCTAAACAAAACAATACGAGCCTTGTACGGTTTTAGTTGTATAACCTGCCATGCAGCAAGGTGGTAACCTGCCATAAAACATGGTAGTTATAGTAGGTATACCATAATGGTGGTATGCTAGCTAAGATTAATATTGCATTTTCGAAATGTTTTCTACACTATGCACTAATAATAATATCAAAAGAATTTTCTCGTATCAAGCATGTTTGACTATCATATGAAGAAATCTCCTCCAATTGTGCGATTGCATTGTGTGTGTGCATGGAGGCCTTATGGTAGTTTCATTTTCCAAAAAGCATAATGAATATCTTTTTACAAATTGTTTTTGTACGAACAACTATATTTGTTTACTCATACCAGTCCTATGACTGACCCGGAGTTTATTGTTCCCTTCCTAAACTTTGGGTGCCCATAATTTCCACACGGACAGCCTAGAAGCAGGTTATCCGAGTTTTTGGACTAGCTTGGATTTAGAAGTATTTTGGAAGCTGTTGGATTTTGGAAGCTTTTGGTTTGGAGATCCTTTGAAGCCTTTTGGATCTAGAAGTGTTTGGCGTTTTGAAGAACTTATCGAAGTCAAAGTATGTTGGAAACTTTTTGAAGTCTCTATTGTTCTCCACCGTGGTGTCATTGTTTTGTTGTGATCATATACATTCTACTCTGATGATGGTGTTCAGTTGTTGTAATCAAATATTGTATCGGTATTATATCTGTGTTGTTCATTAATGATAATTCTTTCCACTGTTTATATTCATCTAATGTTGTTATAAGCTCCACCGAACTGGAGTTCAACGTTTGAATCTCTGTCAGTCGAATACAAGTGAGGTATTTGATGTCGATTTTTGAACGTTGGATTTTGGGTCGTGACAAGTGGTATCAGAGCTAAAGGTTGAGTAAGAACTTTAGCTTCAGAGTATAGCATGTTAGGTGACTCATTAGAGATAGGGTTAGAAATACCCTAAAATGAGAATATCTCGTCTGAATGGTCTAAATCAAGTTTTCTTACTATTTACAGATAGTGAGAATGAGCACTAGAAGAGGATGAGTTAGGGGACGGCGAAATACAATTACAACCGGTCAAGTCCCTGCAACAACGAAAGCAGTTATTCCCACTCAACCTCAGCCGAATCTGGCTGATCTATATCAAAGTTTTTCCAGACTTGATGGAAATCCATTCACTAGCAAGGAGTCTATTATCGAAACACAAGCCTAGATTCGATCGTGTGAAAGAATTTTTAGGGGGATGAAATTGGAAGACGATCAAATGCGATTGATAGCTTCTTGGCAACTCTAGAAGGAGGCTTTAGCTTAGTGGGAGACTGTTACAGTGGATGAGCCAGAAGATGAGTTCACGTGGAGTCGATTCAAAGAGGTGTTTGAGAAACGATATACGAGGTCTGCTGGTATCTCCATAATGTACCAGGAATTCAAGGATCTGAAGCAGGGAAGTTTATCGTTAGAGGAATATTTGAACAAATTTAACGAGCTATCTCGATTTGGTCTAGAGCTGGTGAACACCCCCTGAAGAAAAATGAAAGATTTATTCAGGGAATTAACAAGAAATTCCATGAGAGGATGACAGCCCACGTAAAAGAATCTTTTTCTGACTTGATTGATATGGGTTATAGATATGCTACCCTGGATAAGCAGGGAGTTTCAAAGGAGAAAGGAAATACATGCAATCCGAATTGGAAGAAAAGGAAATTCGGAGGGAAGAAACCGTATCAAGGCAAGGAGAAGAAGAGTAAGCAGGAGAAATCGACAAGGAATATTACTTGTTACAATTATCGGGAGAAGGGCCATTATTCAAACAGCTGCAAGATGCCAAAGAAACAAGTAAAGAAAGAACAACCCATGAGAACAAGTAAGAGAACCATAGAATGTTATTATTGTCACAAGCTTGGACACGTAGTTAAAGATTGCCCAGCAATGTAACTAGCTCAAGTGGCAAAGGTGTATGCGATAAAGGATGACCCCTCAACTTAAAGGCGGATAAAGGAAAAGGTTTTCTAGAAGGTAAACTTCTCATTTATGATAGAAATGTTAGAGTTTTGTTTGATACGGGAGCCACACATAGCTTTATCACCTAACAAACCGTAAATGAATTAAAACATGAACTTGAATTTGTCGATGAGCCCATTTGCTTGAAGAATCCGGTTGGTGGTCCTGCAAATCTTTGCCTATATTGTAGGAAGGTCCCCTTCTCGTATTCTCGTCATCGATATCCCATCAATCTGTAACAACCCGGGGTTTCGTATCGATTGATTATCGTCATTATAAAATTAAATCGGTTAGCTAATTACTTTTGGGAGTTTTTAAATTGAGTTGGGAATCGTTAAAGTTATTCGGGCTTTCAATTATATCTTGGCCTACGTATCTTTGCTTAGGGCTGAGATGATCATCAAAAGCTTGTAACCGATCCCCCTTTATTCATTTTCGAAAACCCTAAAAACAAAAAAAAAACATACGAAAGAAAAAAATAAATGGCGGTCGTTCCTTTTCGTTCTTCTTCGATCTATAATTAGGGTTTTTGGAGTTCGAAGGCGCCGACTCCTGTAGCTCGATCGATCGCTTCCTCATTGCTCACTTCGGCTGCTTCTATTTGATGGGTTTGACTTCGATCTGGTGAGTGAATTTTCACTCACATCTAGTTCATCCTAAGTATTGTGCTTCTGTAGTCGATTTAGTTTTGATGTTGATGTTTTCTTTGATTTAATCAAATTTGTATATATTGATACTTATTATAGATTGGTTCAATTATATCGATTTGATGAATTTTGAATTGTTGACTTCGGTCTTGATTTTAGGTATAGGATTACATGACTTCGATCATCACCAGGGCTTTGATATTGATTTGTACTCTGTGGATTTTGGTCGTACTGTCCACTGTTCGACCTTGTTTGATCTCACCCGCTGTTTTAGGTCTTTGGCTAATTTATCTTTAACTGTTGTATCATTTTGTTGGTGATGCTCGACTGTTGAACTTTGACCAAGTTTGAACCTTCTTGATTTTTGATATTGATCTTGTTCGACTATACTTGACTTTGACTTGTTAATTACTGCTTTGAGACACGGTTGCATTCATGTGTACATCACCTGTTGTTGTTACATATGTTTGTTCCTGACCTGCTGCAGTGTAATCTTCATGTGTGTACTTTTTGAAGCTTGCACTGTCAAGTTTTACAGTTGCATACATGTTATATCTTGGTTCATGTCTCTCCTTTGGGTTGTGATTCACTTGCGTTGTTGAGTTTGTGTGTTTGTTGTACATATGAACTTGGTTCATATGTATGCTAAACATTGCTTCTCAGTGACATTTACTTACATTCATACGCTTAAATGTTTTAGTCGTTGTAGTGTTGACTTTGACCTGCTGTTCAATGACATCGGCATTGATTGAGTTCATTTTGGAAATTTCTGTCTATCTAGGTGTTCATGTGTTTGTAGTTTTCACATTGTTTCCATGTTGCCTTTTGTCTTTGGTCAGGGCACGTGTTCTTCAAGCAGTCTTCACTTTTGCCAATTTGCACTGTTAGGTTCATAGTCTTTTATTGTTGTGTGTTGTGGTGCCATGTTTTGGTGCTCTCACCTTCATACTGCTGTGTTCATGTAGTTGTATCCTTTTGTTGATGATGCTTGAGATTCTATTGCACTTAGTATCATTTGATGTTGTGTTTAGTATTCTCTGATTCATTTTATGTTGTCACACCCCTCGTATCTGCAGTTGCATTTTGTGCATTTGTTTAGTACACATCCGGGACCCTTTGCAGGGTTCATCCCGGCTTGTAACTGTGAAAAATTGCCTGACCTATTCATTAATGGGTTGCTGCATTACTGTTTGAACATCCACTGTGCGGTTCATTGATATAGCTCGATAGTTTTGGGTTCATGCACATTGTCACTTTACCATTTTATTGCCCTTCCAGTACTATCAGTTCCATGTAGTATTTGGGTTTCACGATACAGTGGGGCAGTGATGTGAATTTATCAGTCTTTCATTGCTGCCATACCAACCTTGTTGGATTTCTTGGTATTACTGTTGCATGGATATTGCTGCAGCATTATACAGTAGCCTTGCGTGTGCAATTATGCTTTGTGATGGCACTAACCAGTCGAGTTTGAGTCGTATAACTCAAACTTGATCTCGTGTTGGTGCTAATTACTTTTGAGTCGCTGAGCTTTTGTGTAACTGATACTGTAGTGGCAACACAGTGCACGCTAGCGTGTACTGCAGCCACACGGTATTGCTTTTATTGATATTCTATTTGCTTTTGATTTATTGATCTTTTGCGTATTCCAGATGCTGTAGTGGCGAGGCAGTACACGCGTGCTTGTACTGCAGCCCTACCCGAATTGAGGTTTTAATTGATATTTCAATTGTTTGAATTGTTTCGTATATCCAATTCAATATTTTGAATCATATTTTGATTTGGTTTAATTTGATGATTTTTTTGACATCTAATTATCTTTCTGATAATTAGACTATGAGTTTCTAATTAATTATTTAATAATTAGATTTTGTCGTTAATTTCCATTTAGGCAATTCTGTTATTTTCTAAATTATCTTCATTGATAACCCTTTTATTTATCTTCGTTGATAATTTAAATTTGTTGGTTTGTTGTTTAACACTATTACGTGTTATACTTACCGTTATCTGATTTCCTTATTTAAGGATTGGAATGGTGAATTTTTTTGACTGTCGTCTGATTGTTGTTCAATTATTATTGCTTCTGTGCATTAATAACTGAGTTTGCGTTAGACTGACCGGTGTATTATTTTCTTTTGAATTTAATACTCAGGTCAGACCGAGTTATTACAGGTTGTAGATATCTTGCTTTGGGTTGCTGCTAGAGCTATGAAGTCTCTTTATATCTTTTGGAGTAGTCGTTGTCATAGTATAGGATGATGTTTATTCATGTATATTAATTATATTAATGTACTTGTATATGTAACATCCTGTGTCGACAGTTGTAGTTGTACCATATGTATTGTATCACGTGTATTGTAACTGATCAGTTATATATATATGAGATTTGATATTATCAGTTTTCTGCATTCAGTTTATATGTGTTATTATTATATATATTGTCCTAAACTATTATGAACCGTCGTAGTTAGTTTTATACTAGAATTGGATATGTCGATGGGAGTAAATAAATAAGAGATGGAAAATAAAAATATATACCACTCCTATCGAGATAACCAATACTAGTATAAGGCCTAACTACGGATGGCCGCCCTATCCAGCCTTATTCATCGTAATAACAGACAGTATTTCCTTTTAATACTCTTTATTATTGCGAGCATATAGGTGGGGCGTTACAGTTGGTATCAGAGCTTGGGGTTTTTGGACATAATATAAAACATAACTTAGATGGAACATGTGTTACAACTATTTGTCGATGTTTTTATTGTGCTTTGAGTCAAAACAAAAGTTTTGAAATTATGATAAATTTTTTAAATATCTTTATTTAAAAATAAAAGTGAAATTGTGTTTTGATGATTGAGAAATTTGTGTTCTGTTTATCAGAGTGCGTAGCAGAAATAGTGAGACTGTCTTCGCTGAGTACAACTGATAACCCTTTTGATTTAAAAATCAAAATATGAAATTGAAATTAATTTCATTTGTTGTTTACATAGCTGTGTTTATTTTGTTTTCTATGAAAATTTTGAATCCGTTTTGAGGATCCCAAGCGATTGTAGTTATGTTATTTTGTTGAGATTTTTGCTATTTTGAACTATCTTCATTGAAGATATATTCAAGTGATTTCTTGTTCATTTTGTAGTATGCGTACAAATTTGAGTTGCACGTTACTGCATTAATTTTACATTGAACAGTGTTTGATTTTAAACGTATTTTGTTGCCGTTATTTTTATAACGGGATTTTTTACCGGTGCTAGATTTTTGAAGCACAGTGTTTTGTTGACATTTTGATGAATGAAAATTCTCTAGTGTTATATTTTGATGTGAATTATTTTGATGAGATTTTGACGTAAAAGAATTACTGTCGCTTTGACTTCAGTAACCTTCAAATTTTAAAGTGGATTTTCAACCGGTTATCCCGCAATGCTGATTTTGAGATCCGTTTTTACGGTGTTTTGAGAAGTGCAATTTCCCTATCGATGTAACGACCCAGGATTTTTAGTAATTAAAATTTGAATATTTAATTTATTTTAAATATTAATAAGTGAATTTATAAGTCGAATAAATTATATTTCGAATAATTGGATTTAATTGGATAATTAAATCGATAATTTAATAAGTTAAATTATGGAAATAATTGAAAATTGGGTTAAATATGATTGAAAATGATTTGTAAAATTTTATTTTATCATATTGAAGTTAGAATGATATTTTAGGACTTTTAAAATCGAATTAAAAGTTAATTTGTGAAAATTGAATATTTTAATATTAAATCGACTAGTGAAAATAGTCAATTTTTGAACAGTCTCAGAATTGAACGAAACCAGTTCCATTGGATCCGTAATAGTTAGTTATTACCGGATTTCAATTTTCGTAGCAATCGGAGTTATCGTTTGATCGTGGCAGCTCGAAACGCATCGAATTATTTTTAATATTAATTTGGCGAGTTAAAATAGTCATTTTTCAAAAAGTCTCGGATTTCGACGAAGCTAGTTTCATCGGATCTGTAATGTGATATTATTGTAAGGTTTCAAATTTCGTGTCAATCGGATTTACCGTTTGTCCGGTACAAATTAAAACGCCTAGAAAATCGTTTAAATCGGTTTAATTTAAATTGAACGTTTATAGCCATAACTCGCATAGATGTCCGAATTAGCTTTCGAAACCTGTTCCATTGTGTCCGGAACGCGGGGTAAACCCTAGAAACACTGGTTACGGCGCGTGAATCGGAGTTTGGAATTTCCGGATTGAATAGTGTTTGAGAAAATCCTATAAATAGACCACCTCTCTCTAAAATAAAATAAAAAAAGAAATTAAAACTCTAATAACTGCAGGCCGCCTCCATATCAAATAAATGGCCGAAATGCACCCCTCTTCTCCCTCTCTTTTCTTCGAATCCAAGCAACGATTCGTAAAACTTTCTAAAGCAAAGTTGTAGAGCACAACACGATCTATAAATCCAACGGTGGATCTTGGCTGCGGTGTCTCAGGGGAGCAGAAAAATGGATGGGAAGGCAGGCCGTTCGGCCTCGAACTGCGTGCATATATGGTGGCCGAGCTTAGAGCTGCGTTGGACGTGGGTAGGGGTGGTGATGCTCTGCGACATGGCGCTATCTGATCGTGTCTAAGCTGTTCGTTGATGGCTCGAATTTCGAACCCTAAAGAATGAATATGGGTTCATATGCGTATACATTACCTGTAGCCGAACGAAGAAACAAAGAAGGAGGGGATGTACGGTTGTGATGAAGGGGATGTGGATCATGCGGCCCTGATCTAGCTAGGTTGAAAATTAATTTTAAAATGTTGTAAATATTAAGTTATAAATCGTGTAAGTTTAAAAATCAATATCTTTTTCATACGAGGTCGAAAACGCGCGAAACTAGTTGCGTTGGAATCGTATGGACGGGCACTACGCGATGGAATTGGATTGGAGTCGTTTGGAGTTAGTGAAAATTTCATGTAAAATTAAACGTCCGTTTAATTTTATTCGAAATAAATCGCTAAAACGAAATTGAAATCAAGGTGAGAACTTCTCACTCAATCGAATCAGTTTCGATTTTATTTTAAATAATTAGATTTAAAATATTTGAATGCATGTTTGAATGATGATTGATATCTATTGATTGTTAAAATAGACATTATGCGCCGTTAGTAAGCGGATGTTATTTATTAAAAACGTATACCGCGAATATTTCATAAACAGTGAAATTGGTATTATATATAATAGCAATATATATATATTGGCATATGTATATATTGGAGTTGTTGATTTCCCGTATTTTTTAGCGGATGAGACCCTATTGCGCCGTCTATTAAGCGGATAATATTTTAAATCCCATGTACCGTGATAATTCCGTACTGGAGCAGAATTGGTATTGTGCTAATGTTTGTGGATGCAGGAAAACAGGTTGGAGGGATCCAACTGGATTCCTCAACAGTTTTTATTTGATTTCAGATATTTTGATATTTGATGGATTATCATATCGATATATGATATCGTTGTAGTCGTGATTGACTATTTGGTGTGTAGCATCGTTGGACCAAATGTGGAATTTTAAAATGATTTTTAAAGTGATTTTTGAAAGTATACGTTATAAATATTTTGGAATTGATTCATATTAAATAAATAAACGTATAAATTTTAAAGTTATAAAATAGTGTTAATAGGGATTTATTGAATTTATTATAAAAAGTTGAAATATAGGATTTATAAAATTTGATTATTTTATAAATCAAGAGAATGGTGAAATTATAAAGGAGATTAAAGATGTTTTAAAATAATAGTATAAATTGATTTTATAAAGGATTTATAAATTGATATTTATAAATTAAAAACATTTGAATTATAAAACGAGTTTTTATAAGTGTTTGAATGAAGTGAGAATGGATTTCATAAATGAATGAAATTTATAGAATTATAAATGGTGAAGTTATAAATGGAATTTTATAAGAAGTAGGTTTATAAAATTTATAAAGTTATTGAAAGAATAGATTTGGATAAATAATTGAATCTTATAAGTTATAAGATTTATAATTATGAAGTCCAAAGGAACGATTTTGCAAACAAATAAATTATAAGTATTTCACTTATGATATGAACTTTTGTTTTATAATTGAGTTATAAATTGAATAGGTTAATAAAGGAATTTATAAAGGAAGTAGTTATAAAATAAATAGAAATGGAATTTATAAACATTGTTTTATAAATTCGCAAACGACTTATTTTGATAAGTAAATTATTGAAACCTATTAATGGAGTTATATTCACGTTTTTGACTGTGAATAATCCTTTGAAATAAAATGAATAAAAGGATGAAATTGTTAACGTAGTATATTCACGTTTTTGAATAATGAATAATATGTTAAAGAAAATGTTTTGAATGTGATGTTTTAAATAGAATTAAAACGACCTAACGATGTTTTAAAATATGTTGACATTCGAAACCATAGATTTCAACATTTATTGTTGAAATAGACGTTTTTGAGAAATAAAAGGAAATGGTGGACTATAACACTGTTGTTATAGTAAATGATTTCCGAAAGGAAATGTTTTGTATAGTACTGGGATTCATATATCTGTTTTAATTTAGAATCCCTATACTAGTGATTTTGGGTTGTCGTAACGATGTTTTACGCAACATTCGTTTTGGCCCAAATAAATATGGTTAAGAGAATGATTTCCTTAAAGAATGAAATATATGCTTAATTTCGATTTAAGTATATTGAATATTTTCCAAGAGTTGAAAATAAAAAGATTTGTGAATTACTTATTAAATAAGTATGGAAATGTTTTCCAATATAAAGTGAATATTTGAGAATTTATCTTTTTGAAGATAAATTGAAAATGAATAATTGAAATCATATATTCATAGATATTGTGAAATATAAATTCATTATGGAATTTATAAAAGAAAGTGGAATTTGTTTAAAAATAAATATTGATTTATTTTTGAAGTGTGAAAATTATATATCTAGTAAAGATATTTTTGGGAAATAAATAATTTAGAAAATTATTTGGAATCTGGTGATGTGTGCATATCCATTGATAGTTCAATAACCGACTATCAATATTTACCTTTGAAAGGTATTTGTTGGGATTTGTTGAATTTGAATGCTACACTTGTTTTTAAATTATTGCGCTCGTTATTCGGATTACCCATTCCGAATAGTGATACGACGTAATGGATAGCATTGAAGATCGGTGTTGAAGACCTGGTATTTGCGAGAGCGATAGGATGACCTGTCGATTGACTCTGCATCGAGTAGCTACGGCATTGAGTTCTCCATATGTGATGGGAAATCCGATCAGGATTGTGGATATCCGGATTGCAAGGACTTCTTTGTAAGTGCCTTCGGTTTTGTTCGATCCCGGAACAGACTTGTATGGATTGTATGTCTGACGTTACAAATTGAGATATAAAGCAGATTTCTTTCAAATATATTTCTGTTGGTGGCGGAGAATTTATTCTTTTAGCTTAACACCCTTCTCTGAGATTACGAGCTCAAAGGTTATGTAGTTGAAGGTTATCAGCAATATATTCCCAATTTGGTAATGTGACATGCTGAGTGTTGCTGTGAAATGATCATTGTGCTGATTATTTGTGATAGGATCATTTATTTGATCGTTTATCCTTGTGATCATTTCTATGATCATTTGTTGACCCAAAGCATGGCTTTTGTATAAAGTATGTTTTTGTGGACGTGACTTCGTCGAGCCTCACACCCCGGAATGGTCAAAACAGGAAAGATGCGGCAAGGTTATGAGGGGTAGTGCCCTTTAGGATATGTGCATTTCCTTCTGGAAAAGGGTGGTATCATGGTATGGAGCCCAGATACTTACTCATGTTGAAAACACTTTATGATTGTGTGAATTGATTACGAGCGCTCGGGCGAAAGGTCCCAAAGGACCGGGGGATGGCATATTCGGTCAGTTGTTACACAGTTAGGGGTAACCCGGCCTTGTGTTGGTAGAGATCCGGTTTGGTTCTCGGGGATGTCCATCTAGAGGCATTCTCATGTGGCAATGGGAAGTTCCTTGGCCTGATCATTCGTTGGAAATCCAATTCCCAATACGAAACCTTGTACGGTATTAGTTGTAGAACCTACCATTTACTTATGGTGGTCACCACTGTTTAGATGGTAGCTATAGTAGGCATACGATAATGGTCGTATGTTGGCTAAGATTTATATTCTACTTTCGAAATGAATTTTTTCTACACTGTTCACTAGTAATAATATCAAATGTTCTTTTAAATGCGTATCAAGCATCTTTGACTATCATAAGGAGAAATCTCCTTCGATTCTGCGTTTGCATTGTGTGTGTGTGTGCGGGAGGCCTTATGGTAGTCTCATTTTTAAAAGCATTGCGAATTGACTTTAAAAATATTCCTATATTTTATTTTTAAAAGATAAATAAACTGTTTTGAGTTCCCACACCAGTCACATGACTGACTCGGAGTTTATTGTTTTCCTTTCTAAACTCTGGGTGCCCACCAATTTCCACACGGGCAGTTAAGAGTTAGGTTTATCAGGATATTCTGGAGTTGCTGGAGGCAAGCTGGATGGCATGGCGTATTACTAGTATATAGTATTTCTTTTCCGCTGTTTGTTGTTGTTGTAGTTGTACACTCTGATGATGTAATGAAATGAAATGTGATGTAATGTAATAACTGATATAGTTCTTTGTTTAAAGATTATTCATTTATTATCATATGTTGTTCCGCTGCGAATTGTGAGATTCTGTTGTTGTTCAGTTGTTTTCTTTCTATCCCGTTCTATTTTCTTTTCCCTCCATTTTCTATCTTCTTATCTCTTCTTCAATCCTTTTTCTTTTTCTTAAACATTGATAATTCGTATTTCTGTTCATCTTGAGTTAATCTATGGAGATTAGTGTATATTCAAGGAGTACGGATTTGCGGGTCATCACAATCGAATTTGCGACAGATGTTGCTGTTTTGAGCACGGGTTTTCAAAACGTTTTAAAATAAAATTATTTTCCAAAATTTCTACAGTTTGCGCTTTCAAAAGAATGAAGCGATTCAAACGTTTCAGCAAAATTGAGGACTATGAACCCTTACTTTTACTGATTCTCTTAATTTCGGACTTGTCCGTTTGAGAACGTAAAGTGTTATTTATTTAAAATATACAATTTTGCACTTTCAAGGAAACGATGATAAGAATTAAACGATTTAGTAAAACTCATGGTATGGGACATGTTCGTTTGCTATTTTGGTTAATTTTGGACTCGTTAATTGAAATATTTGTTGTTTGGTGATTTTGATGATTTTCGTGTGCTTTCGAGCCACTATGTTGGCCCTTCGGGTCATATGTTGGACCTTCGGGTCAATACTAGTACTAGACCTTCGGGTCATTTGCTGGACCTCTGGGTAATTTGTTGGGCGCCAAAAATATAGTACTTGGTAGGCTTCGGCCATTTGTTTATGCACATGCGGCGTAGCTTAAACACTCGTCATCTGATGGGATCGATCTAACCTTTTATGTTGATTTTCTAAAGTATCTTAAGTGATTTCTAGATATTTGTTGTTTCCAATTATGTGTAGGTAATTGGATATTTGTTCTTTCTAATTATCGTTTTTGATAATTGGATATTTGTTGTTTCTGATTATCGTTTTTGATAATTGGATATTTGTTCTTTCTGATTGTCGTTTTTGATAATCAAATATTTGTTGTTTCTGATTTTCATTTTTGATAATTAGATATTTATTGATTTGAGATTTCTTATTATCGTTTTTGATAATTAGATATTTGTTGATTTGTGATTTCTGATTATCGTTTTTGATAATCGGATATTTGTTGTTTCTGATTATCGTTTTTGATAATTGGATATTTGTTGTTACTGATTGGCGTTTTTGATAATTAGATATTTGTTGATTTGAGATTTCCGATTATTGTTTTTGATAATTAGATATTTGTTGATTTGAGATTTCTGATTATCGTTTTTGATAATTGGATATTTGTTGATTCTGATTATCATTTTTGATAATTGGATATTTGTTGATTCTGATTATCGTTTTTGATAATTGGATATTTGTTGATTCTGATTATCGTTTTCGATAATTGGTTATTTGTTGATTCTGATTATCGTTTTTGATAATTGGATATTTGTTGATTCTGATTATCGTTTTCGATAATTGGATATTTGTTGATTCTGATTATCGTTTTTGATAATTAGATATTTGTTGATTTGACATTTCTGATTATCGTTTTTGATAATTGGATATTTGTTGATTCTGATTATCGTTTTTGATAATTGGATATTTGTTGATTTGAGATTTCTGATTATCGTTTTTGATAATTAGATATTTGTTGATTTGAGTTTTCTGATTATCGTTTTTGATAATTGGATATTTGTTGATTCAAGATTTTTGATTATCGTCTTTGACAATTGGATATTTGTTGTTTCTCATTATCGTTTTTGATAACTAGATAATTGCGGTTTTGAGATTTGTGATTTGTATTTTCTAATTATCGTTGTTGATAATTAGATTTTGTTGTTTTCTAATTATCGTATCGATAATTTGTGACGACCCGAAAATTTTAGCAAGTTAAATTGGAATAATTAATTGATTTTAAATTATTTAAAAGTTAATTTTAACTTGAATTCAAGATATCAATATTTACTTGAAAATTAAATCAATGTATTGTATGGTTTAAATATTGAATTTTAATAATTGAAATTGGTAAATTGTTGAATCTAAAATTTCTAAGCCTTTTTAAATGATTTGAAGGCTTACGAAATTTATAATGATAATACTGGAGATAATAAAAGTGTTTGAATCCAACTTAAAGGTAATTTGTTCAGTTTTAATAATATATCGTTTAAATTGGAACCTGAAAATAGCCTTCCGAGGCACAGTCTCGGAGTTCGACGAAACCAGTTCCATTGGATCCGTAATAGTTAGTTATTATTGGATTTCAATTTTTGCAGCCATCGGAATTGTCGTTTGACCCTGGCAGCTCAAAATGCTTAGAACTATTTTAATCGATTTAATTTAAAACCGATCGTTTATTTCCGTAACTCACGCATATGATCGAGTTAGCCTTGGAAGCCCGTTCCATTGTGCTCGGAATACGGGTAAAACCATATAAACACCTGTCGGCATGTCCGATACGGAGTCCGGAGTTTCGCGTTATGCTTAACGAGACGTTCGTAAAATTTAGATAATAATAAAAATTTGAGGTACATATTGTCAGAGATATTTTCACTTCAATGCTTTCTCGTGAAGCCTCACACCATCTATATTTCTTCCGCTCCTCCCTGAATTCTTCGAGCAGAATATAACGTGTATATAAAAAAAAACTAATCATGGCCGCTTCGTCGCCTTAATTCCATTGCCGGCCTTCTCTTCGTCAGTCGCTCTTGTTTTTTTCCTTCGCGATTTTTGCTGTGGAAGGGTCGATGTGAGGCGTTCGTGTGAATTTAGGGTTGAGGGGAGCGACTGTTTTGGGTTGTTCGGCGATCGCGAGGAGGGGAGCTCGCTGTCTTAGGCTCGACCTCGAGTTTTGGGAAGATTCGCAAGGCAGTAAGAATGAAGGCGGAGTCGCGATCGAAGATATGGATTACCTACGGGTTTGCGGGAAACTCGCAAAGCTTGGGCTTGGTTCGCGAATTGAAATCAGTGGCTAGAGCTCGACTCCAACTCGTGGAGGAGGAGGGTCGCGGCAGTTTTGGTGACGTTCTGGTAGCACGCGTCGATTGTGAGTACTTTAATAAATTTTTATTTTAATTTATTGTACTCTAACAGCTTTAAGTTTGGATAAATTTTTGGGTGCATTTGTGTGACTCTAAGAATATTGTAGTTTTACTTAGGACAGTGGGGCTTGGACTCGAAGCAAGTATGGTTGCTTCGGGTTAATAGTTGTTCAGGTTGTAATGAAACCTGTTTGTATTCCAGCTCGTTATAAAAATTTAGTATTCCAGAAAACTGAGCCTGCAATTGGAACCTACTCAGTATTTAAATGATAAAATACTTAATGGAAGTACTTGGAACTAATTATTTGAAATTATTTAAAGTAAGGATTAAATAATATAAACTATTAAGGGCTTATGATTTGTGATTCAATAAATTTGTAGGGTAATGTAAATGGATAACAAATTAATTCAATTAATTGATGATTTGAATTGATAAATTTAGAAATTAAGAGTTTGAACCAATCAATTGATATTTAGCTTAATTAATTTAGAATAATCAATTGATGGTTGATACGTAATTACTTAATAAAATTATGAAATATAATTACCTTGTGAAATTAGTCAAGAAAGAAATTAAGATAGTTAAATAAAAGGGTAATAAATTTATTAAATAAAAGGGAATAGTCAATTACAGTTTGTGATTAATTGAAAGTGATTAATATTATGGTTGGATTAAAGTAATTAATTTAGATTGGAACAAGTAAAACCATAATTGGAAATAATTAATTAATACAATTGACGATGTAAGTGAAGAATCGATTAATTAAGATGAATTAATTTGAATAAGTGACTCATGGGAGTTAATTAGTATGAGTAATTAAGGATTAATGCAATTAAATAACTAATTAATTCATGAAGTAATTAAGATTGCTTAATGATCTTTGCTGAGACTAAATAATATTATGAAGTTAATGTAAGATAATTACTCGAATATAATTAAAAATAATTTATCCAAGGTGGTTAATTAAAGATGGATAATGAAGAGTTGACTAATTAAATTCTTTGGAATAAATTAATGTTAAAGGAAGGAATCGAAGAATTTAGATTTGAAAATCCAATTAGAATTGATGGAATTATTTTGGGAGTGATCAAATTTGTTTATGGATGATTGGATGGTATTGTATGATTTGAAAGAGTTGATAACTCCGATATAAAATGTTGTGTATTTCATTTGATAACTTAGGATAGGATGTTATGAGATTCGAAGAGACCGGGTCGAGTATTGGGTAAATACTCGAAAACCACTTCGAATGTTTTTAGATTGATATGTAAAATCTATAGTGAGGAATAAGTGAATTTGAGGAATTGGACTATTTAAAATCTAAATCTTTGGTATTTAGAAATTTATATGTGGAATAAGTGTTGTCTAAAATAAAATTTGGCTTTGAGAATTAATAAAAGTTCGCGGGTTTTAGATGAGTTGTATACGTTGTATTCCATGTTAGTTGAGTTTACTCACGCTGGTTCCCATCCTGACACGGGTGTTACTTTGGTGTAATGCTCGGGTCAGACCGAGTATTACAGATTTTCAGGTAGGTACGTTCTGGAGCTCAGGAGGCGAGTTGGATGGCTATAGCGTATAGAGTATTTCCGCTGTATTTATATTATTGTAAATCTGAGTCATGATAATTGTAAATATTCAGTGACTGTATATTATGTGAAACTCTGATGTATATTAAATGTAATCGACAGTTATAATATTCTTTTGTAAACTGTTATTATTTATTATATTTTATCCGCTGCGATTGTGAGATGTTTGGTGTTTCTGTTCTTCTTCTTCTATCTCTTTCTTCTTTTTCATAACTATTTGGAATTTTCGGGATGGAAAATTTTGGGTCGTTACATTTGGTATCAGAGCTGAAAGGTTAAGCGAGAACCTTGGCTCTGGTGGAGATTTACTCGTTAAATAGAGTCTGTAGTACTTTAGAATGAGTTAAATATATATATATATATATATATGAGAGCGTACTTGTTATTTGCTTATAAAGGTTTTAAATGATTTTGCATAAAAATATATGTTGATATATAAAGCAATATTTCTTTCTAATAAATATTAAGGTGATTGGGTGTTAAATTATTTGAATTAAATTAAGAAGGAATATAATACAACCAAATTAAAATTAAATTAATTAAAAATGAATTCTAGAAATAGAACTCATAAATTAGCATTGTTTGAAACTTTAAATAAACAAAGTTAAATTTGGTTTAAAAAGTTAACCCAATCTTTGAGAATTTAGCTCGAATTACATAATTCGAGATGGTTTAAATTTGAAGTTGGAATTGAACTCATTCAAATTGAATCCGATTTGAATTAGTTGGATTTGGGATTGATGATGCATAAGTTCAAAAATTTAAATGGAGGATTTGAATTGGATTGAATTGAAATGATTGAAATTGAAGTGGGTTCAATTGAATGGATATTAGTCCAAAGTAACTGGAATAACTTTGGACTTGTAATTAAAGTGGAATTGGTTTAAAATCAAAAAGGAATTTGAAATATAGATTGTAAATGTAATTTATAAATTGAAATAAACTTCATAAATAAATGAGATTATAAGTTGAAATAGAATTCCAGAGAATGTTTGAAAATAAAATGAGATGAAATTCAAGAGTAATGTTTAAATACGAGTTGGAAGAATTGGGAATTTGGAATTTTGGGAAAATTTAAAATTTCTTTGGATTTGGAAGTCGTTTCCAAATGTTTTGGAGAAATAATAGTATTATTTCGAAAATATTTCGTGTTGAACCTGAAATCTGGAAGATTTGAAATTAAAAATGTTTGGAAATGTTTTAAAAAAAAGATAAAAGCATTGAACTCTTTCGGTCACTGGAAAATAACGTCGGTGATGATTGCAGCATTATCGATGTTCATTTTCGAGTTTCTAAAAGAGAAATTGCTATCAAATTGTTTTAAATTGGAATTGTTTATGAGCTGGGTTTGGTTTTGAAATTCAAAAGGGTAACTAAATTTGCCAAAGAATTTTGGATATAGTTGACTCCTAAGAGGGCATTGAAATTTTGGAAATTTGTTTAAACTCTGGAATCTTGATTAAAATGTTTATGGAATAATAAAAATATATTGGATAAATAAAATGTATAACCTCAAGTTAAAAGCAAAGTGTGAATGTAATTGATTATAAATAGAAGTTGAACGATTTAAATTATAATTAAAGTTGTACAAGTTTAAAATTCAAATGGGAAATTTGTATTGGATTAACTTGAAAAGGGTATTGAACTTGAAGAGAGTTCAATTGATATTGGTCCAGATTTATGTGAATAATTTGGAATTAAAATTAAAGTGGAATTGGTTTAAGATCAAATGGAATTTGATTTGAAGTTGGAAAGAAATTGAAAATTAATTCAATTGAGTTGGGAATGAATTAAGTCCAATGGAAATTGGAGTTATTGGAATCGGGTCAATTTAAATGGGAGTGGAAATTTAAATTGAATTGTTGGGGGAAGTGAACAGTTTTGACTCTGGACTATTTTTAATATAATTTGTTTTGATATAAACTTATTTGTCTAAGCTATTAAATATATACAATCTTTCTTTCTTAAAGCCAAATTATTTTATATACTTGTTTTACGATTATTTTGAAGCTATTTAACCATTTTTTTCAACTATTTTCTAAACTAATTACTATTTTTCAACTATGTTACAAATTAATTACTATTTTGCAACTATTTTACAATTATCTAAAATTTCTCAAACTATTCAGCTATTTTCAACTATTCTACGATTAGTTAACTATTTTCTAACTATTTTACAAAACTAGTAATTATTTTCCAACTACTTATTTGTTTTTAAATTTTTCAAGCAATGTTCTAAATAAACTGGTCTGAGTTCAAACTGTTATGGATTTAATACCCAACTGAGATAGGAATTGAAGTGATAATCCAATTGGGGATCAATGTAAAGGTGGATAAGTGAATGGAAAAGAAATTGATAGGAAAGAGTAATCAAATTGGAATATTTGATTTTGAATAAACAAGGTTATATATCTTTGTTTTATTTAAGATGAAACCCCTTTGTTGAATCTATTGTTGGAAGAAAAAGGATTATAGAAGTGTTTGAAGTATAAAAAGAATTTTATACAAGTTTATAGTGGTCCAAAGTTTTAAAATTTATATATATCGGTATATATAAAGGATCTTATGAGGATTTTGGAAAAGGTTTTGGGAACCTTTGGATTGGGAAAGGCTTTTGATTTTGGGTAAAATCAATATTGGAATTGGAAAGCCTATTTTGAGAATTATCGTTTTTGGGATAATCGATTTTGTATAAAGGAGCTTTGTATGATATCATACTAGGTGTATGATTTGAAGATACTATATGTGTATAGTATAAAATGCTTTGATGATGGCTCTGGGGAAAAAGGCGCTCCCTTGAAATGAACTTCTCAGGAGTACCACCTGGTGGTGCTCCCTTGAGCCCCAAGGGGGGGTTTCTAATGTTGATCCTGTGAGGAGTCCGGGAAAAACTAGTTCCTAAGGATTATGAGTTGAGTATACCATAGCGTAAGTTGTGTGTGCCGTTGAGAGCCAACAGTCTGCGTTTGATTTTATATCGGTAGACTGCGACACTATGGTATACGACATAGCGAAAGTCGTGTGTGCTGCTGAAAACCAACAAACTACGTTTGAGTTTATCTCGGTAGACTGCGACCTATGTAGGACTGGAGAAGTTTCATTTCGATAGCGAGATCAGAGACCGCGGAGAGCCTGCAGTTACATGGACTTATGCTGCGACGGCAACGTAACCCTGGATGTAACTGTGATCTGTTGTGTGGGTTCCATGGCGTAATCGAGAGGCCGCGGAGAGCCTGCGGTTACATGGACTTTTGCTGTGACGGCAACGTAACCCTGGGATGTAACTGTGACCATGGATAGGGTGATGATTTTCAGAGCATTATCACCAAAGATATTTCCATTATTTTCAAAAACTGTTTTCTATATTTTTCATGAAATTTATTTCCGAATATTTTTACTGGATGTTGAAAGTGGGTTTACCAAGTACTTATAGATTTTCAGTCCTACGCCTGATCAATGTAAGACTGAATTTCTGTGAGAACAAGGATGGACAGGTTAAGACGTCGAGTTATAAAAAGTATTTTTATAAAGAGTTATTTTAATATTATGATGTAAATTTAAAAGGCATTTCTAACAATTTTTTTTAATGAAGATGTTGGAATTTTGGAAAATCAAGGAAACCCAAACTGGAATATTTATGAAGTGAATTTGTAATTAAAAATCGAATATCGATTTAGAAGTTGGAAATAAGCTGATTGGTTAAAGAATTATTTGATTGAGTATATAAATAAATTTTATCTTGGGTAAATAAATGGACCGTAAGTTAATAATGGTTTGGAAATGAATTCGAATTTTAAATAGAATTCGACTAAGATTTGATAATGAATTAAATAAGAGGAGATGTTGTAAAATAAAAATCAAATAGAGTTGGATTGAAAAGTGATGGGTTGAAATTGCAAATAAGATGCAAGTGATTTGAATAATATTTAACGTAATTTGCAAGTAAATTTGATATAATGGAAGTGTCGTCGAATGAAATGAAAGTGGATTATAATAGAAATGGTTTGGGTTGCAAACAAAATCCAGGTGAGTAGAGATAATTGAGAATGGCCTTGTATTAATAAAATTAATTCGATAATGAATTAAGTGGGTACATTAAGAAGTTAAAATGGGTTAATTGAGTTAAATAATAAATGGATGATGCCTGATCTAATAAAAATTAAATCAAAGTTGTGATTTGAATTGGATTATCAGACTGAACTTATGTTCGGTAGCATGTTAATTTGAAGTATAAATGAGTTAAGTATATGTTGCATATTATATTGATAAATTAAGAAAGTAAACTAAAATTAAAGTTAAAGTGAAGGGGCTAACTGAATTTAAAGGAATTTGATTAAATGAGAGTCAAATAAAGGTAAACTTAAGTTTAATGTTGGAATAAATTAAAGTAAATTAATTTAAGCTTAAAATTTTGGAAATTTGGCTTCGAATAAGGATGAAAGCCCATTAATTAAAGCTTGGATTGAGTTAATTTGGAAATGGCTAGTAGTATACAAGAATGGAATGTGGCGAATTAAATAAATGGGTGTAAATAAATTAAAATGGATTGGAATTAAATAAAATTGAGTTGGAA
Source organism: Allium cepa (assembly GCA_030765085.1). NCBI lineage: Eukaryota > Viridiplantae > Streptophyta > Magnoliopsida > Asparagales > Amaryllidaceae > Allium > Allium cepa. The sequence goes on along the minus strand of CM060945.1, from coordinate 597,895,764 downwards.
TCAATTTTAATTAGTTATAAAACTTAAGTAATTACTGATTCGCATGGATATTATAAAATTGCGTAGAAATGATTGTCGTTTAAGATAAACGAGATCTAATTAAATTCTATGAATTAGTGAAAGCAAATATAATTGATTTTTGAATCAATTGTTATGAATACGAGTTTGTTTTGCTTAAAAATGAATTGAGTGCAAGCAATTGCATTGTAAACCCTTAAATTGAATGAAATGGCATATGAATAGGCTGAAAGCAATTGAATCAGCTTTAAGATTATATAAATCTCTTATGGAAAGGTTTTGGTGCTTGTTGCTTATGATATACATGTGTTTAGTTATTGAAAGTAAGTGAAAAGCTAGTAAATTTTCAATATATGGCACTTACATATTTAAATTGAGTAAGTATAGGTACCTGAAGTCCGTTTGGCTGCATTTGGATTGCATTATTTGCTAGAATAAATAAGCCGCTTGCTTAAAATGCTAAATAAGGTACGACTACGCTATAAAAATAGGAAATATGAACTGTTTTTGCTTTTTCCGACCATGTGGGTCGATGTATATATATTTATATCTCTTGTCAAATTGCAAAAGCTCCTCCGTACAAAGGTGACTTTGCCAAAAAAAATTCAAAATTTTGGGAGTTAGAAAAATTTTGAAAATTTTGGTTACCAACAAACAATTATAAATTGGGAATTAAAGTAAACTAGTAAATGAAACTAATATGAATTAGTTTAAATGAAAGATAAAACTCAATATTAGAAATCGAAAATAAATTGAATTCATATGAAACGGTGAAAACTAATTTTGAAATAGATATGAAACATATATGAGGAAATGTATAAAATGATTGGAAATGTTACGATTGGATATTATTGTCAAGTAAGATATGCAGGTATTGAAAGGGAGAATAAATTGGATTTGATTCCTAAAGATAAATGTGAATTGCCCGACAAAAAGGTATGTATTTTAATTTCTACATGAAATTGGATTGTGTTTTTGATGTAGCCACTTGGCTTTTGTTTTTTTTTTTGGTATTTGGGAGCCCGTAGAGGCCTTCTGTAGTTGTATCGAGTTAGCCGCGCAAAGGAGACGCTGGCAAAAAATTTCGGGAATTTAGAGAGTTAGAAAAATTTTGAGAAAATTTTGATAATTTAAAATTTGGTTTTAAATTGAAATTTGAATAATTGAGCAAAAGAGTATCGTTTGAAACTATAGAAGGTTTTGGGAAGTTGGTTAAGGTGTTTGTGGGTCTTTAATAAAGGATAGTTGGTAGGATGTTGATTGTTAGTTTTGGAAAAAGGTAAACGGGTAATGGTCCATTCCTCCTGACTAGTAATTTCGGGGACGAAATTCTTTTAAGGGGGGAGGAATGTGACGACCCGGAAATTTTAGCAAGTTAAATTGGAATAATTAATTGAATTTAAATTATTTAAAATTTAATTCTAACTTGAATTCAAGATATCAATATTTACTTGAAAATTAAATCAATGAATTGTATGGTTTAAGTATTGAATTTTAATAATTGAAATTGGTAAATTGTTGAATCTGAAATTTCTAAGCCTGTTTAAATAATTAGAAGGCATACGAAATTTATAATGATAATAATGGAGATAATAAAATGGTTTGAATCTAATTTAAAGGTAATTTGTTCAGTTTTAATAAAATATCGTTTATATTGGAACCTGAAAATAGCCTTCCGAGGCACAGTCTCGGAATTCGACGAAACCAGTTTCATTGGATCCATAATAGTTAGTTATTATTGGATTTCAATTTTTGCAGCCATCGGAATTGTCGTTTGACCCTGGCAGCTCAAAACGCTTAGAACTATTTTAATCGATTTAATTTAAAACCGATCGTTTATTTCCGTAACTCACGCATATGATCGAGTTAGCCTTCGAAACCCGTTCCATTGTGCTCGGAACACGGGTAAAACCTTATAAACACATGTCGGCATGTCCGATACGGAGTCCGGAGTTTTGCGTTATGCTTAACGAGACATTCGTAAAATTTAGAAAATAATAAAAATTTGAGGTACATATTGTCAGAGATATTTTCACTTCAATGCTTGCTCGTGAAGCCTCACACCATCTATATTTCTTCCGTTCCTCCCTGAATTCTTCGAGCAGAATATAACGTGTATAAAAAAAACTAATCATGGCCGCTTCGTCGCCTTAATTCCATCGCCGACCTTCTCTTCGTCAATCGCTCTTGTTTTTTTCCTTCGCGATTTTTGCTGTGGAAGGGTCGATGTGAGGCGTTCGCGTGAATTTAGGGTTGAGGGGAGCGACTGTTTTGGGTTGTTCGGTGATCGCGAGGAGGGGAGCTCGCTGTCTTAGGCTCGAGCTCGAGTTTTGGGAAGATTCGCGAGGCAGTAAGAATGAAGGCGGAGTCGCGATCGAAGATAAGGATTGCCTACGGGTTTGGGGGAAACTCGCGAAGCTTGGGCTTGGTTCGCGAATTGAAATCAGTGGCTAGAGCTCGACTCGAGCTCGTGGAGGAGGAGGGTCGCGGCAGTTTTGGTGACGTTCTGGTAGCACGCGTCGATTGTGAGTACTTTAATAAATTTTTATTTTAATTTATTGTACTCTAACAGCTTTAAGCTTGGATAAATTTTTGGGTGCATTTGCGTGACTCTAAGAATATTGTAGTTTTACTCAAGAAAGTGGGGCTTGGACTCGAAGCACAGTAGGGTTGCTTCGGGTTAATAGTTGTTCAGGTTGTAATGAAACCTGTTTGTATTCCAGCTCGTTATAAAAATTTAGTATTCCAGAAAACTGAGCCTGCAATTGGAACCTACTCAGTATTTAAATGATAAAATACTTAATGGAAGTACTTGGAACTAATTATTTGAAATTATTTAAAGTAAGGATTAAATAATATAAACTATTAAGGGCTTATGATTTGTGATTCAATAAATTTGTAGGGTAATGTAAATGGATAACAAATTAATTCAATTAATTGATGATTTGAGTTGATAAATTTAGAAATTAAGAGTTTGAACCAATCAATTGAGGGTTAAGTTAATTTATTTAGCTTAATTAATTTAGAATAATCAATTGATGGTTGATAGGTAATTACTTAATAAAATTATAAAATATAATTACCTTGTGAAATTAATCAAGAAAGAAATTAGGATAGTTAAATAAAAGGGTAATAAATTTATTAAATAAAAGGGAATAGTCAATTACAGTTTGAGATTAATCGAAAGTGATTAATATTGTGGTTGGATTAAAGTAATTAATTTAGATTGGAACAAGTAAAACCATAATTGGAAATAATTAATTAATACAATTAACGATGTAAGTGAAGAATCGATTAATTAAGATGAATTAATTTGAATAAGTGACTCATGGGAGTTAATTAGTATAAGTAATTAAGGATTAATGCGATTAAATAATTAATTAATTCATGAAGTAATTAAGATTGCTTAATGATCTTTGTTGAGACTAACTAATATTATGAAGTTAATGTAAGATAATTACTCGAATATAATTAAAAATAATTAATCTAAGGTGGTTAATTAAAGATGGATAATGAAGAGTTGACTAATTAAATTCTTTGGAATAAATTAATGTTAAAGGAAGGAATCGAAGAATTTAGATTTGAAAATCCAAATAGAATTGATGGAATTATTTTGGGAGTGATCAAATTTGTTTATGGATGATTGGATGGTATTATATGATTTGAAAGAGTTGATAACTCTGATATAAAATGTTGTGTATTTCATTTGATAACTTGGGATAGGATGATATGAGATTCGAATAGACCGGGTCGAGTATTGGGTAAATACCCTAAAACCACTTCGAATGTTTATAGATAGATATGTAAAATCTATAGTGTGGAATAAGTGAATTTGAGGAATTGGACTATTTAAAAATCTAAATCTTTGGTATTTAGAAATTTATATATGAAATAAGTGTTGTCTAAAATAAAATTTGGCTTTGAGAATTAATAAAAGTTCCCGGGTTTTATATGAGTTGTATACATTATATTCATGTTAGTTGAGTTTACTCACGCTGGTTTCCAGCCTGACCCGGGTGTTACTTTGGTGTAATGCTCGGGTCAGACCGAGTATTACAGATTTTCAGGTAGGTACGTTCTGGAGCTCAGGAGACGAGTTGGATGGCTATAGCGTATAGAGTATTTCCGCTGTATTTATATTATTGTAAATCTGAGTCATGATAATTGTAAATATTCAGTGACTGTGTATTATGTGAAACTCTGATGTATATTAAATGTAATCGACAGTTATAATATTCTTTTGTAAACTGTTATTATTTATTATATTTTATCCGTTGCGATTGTGAGATGTTTGGTGTTTCTGTTCTTCTTCTTCTATCTCTTTCTTCTTTTTCATAACTATCTGGAATTTTCGGGTTGGAAAATTTCGGGTTGTTACATGATTAGATATTGTTGTTTGGTTATTTCTATATTCTAATTATCTAATTGATAATTGAATATTGCTGATAATCGTATTTATTCAGTTTTGCTGTTTTTCGAATTACCTATTGATAATTAGATTTTGTTGAGAATTTGTGAATTTCTTTTACGAAATTAAAAGATTTCTTTGGCGTTTGTATTCTTGACCTTTATTTTTCTAGCTTAACCAGTTTATGTTAGAAAAATAATTGTTATTGACGACTTTAATTATGAAAATTGCGGGGACGCAATTTTTATAAGGAGGGGAGTCTGTAACAACCCAGGGTTTCGTATCGATTGATTATCGTCATTAGATGATTAAATCAGTTAGCTAATTACTTTTGGGAGTTTTTAAATCGAGTTGGAATTCTTTTAAACAATCGTTAAAATTATTCGAGCTTTCAATTATATCTTGGCCCACGTATCTTTGCTTAGGGCTGAGATGATCATCAAAAGCTTGTAACCGGTCCCCCTTTATTCATTTTCGAAAACCCTGAAAACAAAAAAACATACGAAAGAAAAAAATGGCGGTCGATCATTTTCATTCTTCTTCGATTTGTAATCTGGGTCTCTGGAATTCGAAGGCGCCGACTCCTGTAGCTCGATCGATCGCTTCCTCGTTGCTCGCTTCGGCTGCTTCTATTTTGATGGAGTTTGACTTCGATGTGGTGAGTGAATTTTCACTCACATCTAGTTCATCCTTAGTATTGTGCTTCTGCAGTCGATTTAGTTTTGATGTTGATGTTTTCTTTGATTTAATCAAATTCGTATATATTGACACTTGTTATAGATTGGTTCAATTATACCGATTTCATGATTTTTGAACTGTTGACTTCGGTCTTGATTTGGGTATGGGATTCCATGACTTCGGTCATCACCATGGCTTTGATATTGATTTGTACTCTGTGGATTTTGGTCGTACTGTCCACTGTTCGACCTTGTTTGATCTCACCCGCTGTCTTTGGTCTTCCGCTATTTTGTCTTTGACCGTTGTATCATTTTGTTAGTGATGCTCGACTGTTGAACTTTGAACAGGTTTTAACCTTCTTGATTTTTGATGTTGATCTTGTTCGACTATACTTGACTTTGACTTGTTAATTACTGCTTTGAGACACGGTTGCATTCATGTGTACATCACTTGTTGTTGTTGCGTATGTTTGTTCCCGACCTATTGCAGTGTAATCTTCATGTGTATACTTTTTGAAACTTGCACTGTCAAGTTTTACAGTTGCATACATGTTATATCTTGGTTCATGTCTCTCCGTTGGGTTGTGATTCACTTGCGTTGCTGAGTTTGTCCTTTTTGTTTGTTGTAGATATGAACTTGGTTCATATGTATGCTAAACATTGCTTCTCAGTGACATTTACTTACATTCATACGGTTAAATCTTTTGGTCGTTGCAGTGTTGACTTTGACCTACTGTTCAATGGCATCGGCACTGATTCAGTTCATTTTGCAAATTTTTGCCTATCTAGGTGTTCATGTGTTTGTAGTTTTCATATTGATTCCATGTTGCCTTTTGTCTTTGGTCTGGGCACGTGTGCTTCAGGCAGCATTCACTTTTGCCAATTTGCACTGTTAGGTTCATAGACATTTATTGTTGTGTGTTGCGGTGCCATGTTTTGGTGCTCTCACCTTCATACTACTGTGTTCATGTAGTTGTATCCTTTTGTTTATAATGCTTGAGATTCTGTTGCACTTAGTATCATTTGACGTTGTGGTTAGTATTCTCTGATTCATTTTATGTTGTCACACCCCTTGTATCTGCATTTGCATTTTGTGCATTTTTTTGGAACACATTCTAGACCTATTGCAGGGTTCATCTCTGCTTGTAACTGTGTCAAATTGCCTTCCCAGTTCATTGATGGGTTGCTGCATTACAGTTTGAACATCCACTGTGTGGTTCATTGATGTAGCTCGACGGTTTTGGGTTCATGCACATTGTCACTTGACCATTTTATTGCCCTTCCAGTACTGTCGGTTTCATGTAGTATTTGGTTTTCACGATATAATAGGGCAGTGATATGAATTTATCGGTCTTTCATTGTTGCCAGACCGACCTTGTTAGATTTCTTGGTATTACTGTTGCATGGATATTGCTGCAGCATTATACAGTAGCCTTGTGTGTGCAATTATGTTTTGTGATGTCACCGACTAGTCGAGTTTCACTCGTATAACTCAAACTTGATCTCGTGTTGGTGCCAGTTGCTTTTGAGTCGCTGAGCTTTTGTGTAATTGGTACTGTAGTGGCAAGGCAGTGCACACGAGCATGTACTATAGCCACACGGTATTTCTTTTATTGATATTCTATATGCTTTTGATTTATTGACCTTTTGCGTAATCCATATGCTGTAGTGGCGAGGCAGTACACGCGTGCGTGTACTACAGCCCTACTCGAATTGACGTTTTAATTGATATTACAATTGTTTGAATTGTTTCGTGTATCCAATTCAATATTTTGAATCGTATTTTGATTTGGTTTAATTTGACGATTTTGTTGATATCTAATTATCTTCTTGACAATTAGATTATGAGTTTCTAATTAATTATTTAATAATTAGATTTTGTCGTTAATTGCCATTTAGGCAATTCTATTGTTTTCTAAATTATTTTCATTGATAACCCTTTTATTTATCTTCGTTGATAATTTGAATTTGTTGGTTTGTTGTTTAACACTGTTATGTGTTATATTTACTGTTATCCGATTTTCTTATTTAAGGATTGGATAGGTGAATTTATTTTGACTGTCGTCTAATTGTTATTTAATTATTATTGCTTCTATGCATTAATAACTGAGTTTGAGTTAGACTGACCGGTGTATTATTTTCTTTTGAATTTAATACTCGAGTCAGACCGAGTTATTACAGGTTGTAGATATCTTGCTTTGGGTTGCTGCTATAGCTATGAAGTCTCTTTATATCTTTTGGAGTAGTCGTTGTCATAGTATAGAATGATCTGTATTCATGTATATTAATTATATCAATGTACTTGTATATGTAACATCCTATGTCAGCAGTTGTAGTTGTACCATATGTATTGTATCACGTGTATTGTAACTGACTTCAGTTATATATATATATATATATATATTTGATATTATCTGTGTTCCGCTTTCAGTTTATCTGTGTTATTATTTTATATATTGTCCTAAACTATTATGAACCATCATAGTTAGTTTTATACTGGAATTAGGTATGTCGATGGGAGTAAATAAATAAGAGATGAAAAATAAAAATATATACCACTCCTATCGAGATAACCAATACTTGTATAAGGCCTAACTACGGATGGACCTCCTATCCAGCCTTATTCTTCGTAAAAACAGATAGTATTTCCTTTTTATACTCTTTATTATTGCGAGCATAGAGTTGGGGCGTTACAAAATCTTTTCGTTCTCAACTTTAACAAATTTGAAATCTTACTTGGAATGAATTGGTTAACGAAATACAAAGCTAAATTAGATTGTTTCAATCGAACGATTTCGTTCAAAACATTTTATTGAAATTTCCTGTGAAGATCGAAATCCAAAAAGGGATAAGATGATGTATACTTTGGGATATCCTGAACCTAGTCTAGGATCTATATCTATTGTCCAGGAATTTCACGACGTATTCGAAGAAGTCAAATCTTTACCTCCATACAGAGAAATTGAATTCAGAATCGATTTAGTTCCCAATGCTCGTCCTATTATTCATGCAAGCCGCTGGATGGCACTAAGGGAAAGAATAGAATTAGTCAAGCAAACCAGAGATTTGCTGGAGAAAGGATTAATACGTCCTAGTGTTTCCAGTTGGGGTTTAGCTTTGGTGTTCGCAGCCAAGTCTGATGGATCCTTGAGATTGTGTGCGGACTACAGCGATCTCAACAAATTAACTCTTAAAAACAAATTTCCTTTGCTAGAATCGACGTCTTGTTCGATCAACTACACAACACTCGATTCTTTTCAAAGATGAATCTAGACCAAGGATTCCATCAACTAAGGATTGCTGAAGACTATATTCACTTCACTGCTTTCAAGGGTCCAGACACATTCTACGAATGGTTAGTCATGCCTTTCGGACTAACCAATGCTCCCACATACTTCATAGACTTAATGATCCGTGTACTTCGTGAAGTGTTAAATAAATTCATTCTTGTATTCATTGATGATATTTTGATCTACTCCAAAACTGAAGAGGAGCATATTGAACATTTGAGAATTGTTTTGGAAATATTAAGGAAGAACGTTCTATTTGCCAAATTTTCTAAGTGTCTTTTTTGGGTCAAGGAAGTTATATTTCTCGGGAATATTGTTAGTGAAGATGGAATTTCTGCAAATCTTAGCAAGGTTTCTGCTATTCAGGACTGGAAGCAACCCACAACTCTGAAAGAAGTTAGAAGTTTTCTATCTTTAGTGGGATACTACCGAAAATTTGTCCAGGATTTTTCTAAGTTAGCCAGTCCATTGACTAAGCTCAGAATGAAGAATGCTAAGTTTGACTGGACTTCGAAACGCGAAGAAGCGTTCCGGGAGTTGAAGAGAAGATTGACCACCGCTCCCATTCTCGCTATTATAAATGGGAATCAAGGTCTATCTGTTTATATAGATGCTTGTGGTGATGGTGTGGGTGCTGTTGATGCAGGAGGGTAGAGTAATTACCTACGTGAGTAGACAATTGCATCCACATGTGAAAAACTACCGAACCCATGATCTCGAACTTCTAGCTGTTATCTTTGCTTTAAAAATCCAGCGTCACTATCTTCTGGGCATAAATCTCTTTAAGCTTTACTAAAAATTTAAAAGTCTAACTTAACATAATATTTAAACTTAATAAATCCTTCCTGTTTTGGGTGAAAATTTTGAATTATTCACCGACCAAAAATCTTTAAAATATCTCGTCGCCCAGAAAGATTTAAATCTAAGGTGAAGAGATCACCACATGTGATGGGGAGTCCGATCGGGATTGTGGATGCCTGGATTACAAGGGCTTCTTCACTAATTGGACCAAGTGCCTTCAATTCTGTTAGAACCCAGAATAGACTTGTATGGTTGTGTGATGACTGCCAATGGCTCCTGCACTAAACAAGGAAATAGTGCGCTGAAAAGTGTGCCAGACCGCCATGGATGATTGTCAGGGTTAAAGTAAAACTATAAGCTCTATCGTATTACACACAGCGCAGGGATAAAATACAATAGAGAAATATACATAGTGAAGCCTCACCAAATAAATCCTCATCAGTACACTACAAAACAATTTGATACAAACATCTGAATGGTCAATACATCAAGCCTCACTACATAACACTCAGAGAATCATACAAGCAGCGGAACATCCAGTACATATAGTAAGAAAATAATATGCAAAAGCCTCCAGCTCGTGTTCGTCATCAACAGCGTTGGTCAATAAGAACAGCACCTGTCACCTGCTACCTAGTATGCCCACCCCAAAACGGATGAATAGCCCAAGGTAATAAGAGTTGAACATAAAACCTTGAGTCAGACAACAGTCTTAGTGAGCGGTAAATTAACTAACAACATACCAAAAGAGCATAAAGGAAAAAGGTATAGGAATCCAACCCTCCCACTCCACCTCTTTCTACAGTGATAGCCCCCAGACCCACTAGGTAGAAATAAACATAGAAAAGTAGACATTTAAAGTAAAGCAATTATCACTCGAGTCAAGGTCGATGTTTTCCAAGTACAAACCCCCAAGGCCTAAACCAAGATCAGATAAGCACCCACAAAACATTGCTCTTGAGACCAAATGACGATACAACCAAAGCATCCAAACATCCATGACCCTGGCTATCACTGTTATCATTGCTTCGATACCACCGTTAATTGAATGACCGACACATTCTTTCAGTCGTCCGTCAAGGGCTAATGGTAACCCCGGTTCTAGACAGAACTCCGCACGTCGTCGCAGCCTGTGCCTAGGACTATCGAATCTGCCCAGAGTACTCGACCATCAACTATTAGTCTTTTGGGACTGTCGAATCTGCCCAGCGTACTCTTTCTTTGAGCCTGCTAGAACCTTCAACAACGATGAAATCTCAGCCTTCTAGTCATCTTCCTCGACGACTATTTCCATACTAGCTCAAGCGCCTCTCAAGCTAACCATTATCAACATGCTTGGAATGATCCCGTCTGGATTATACCAAGGCTACATCATATCATGCTTCGCCTCATCTCATCATAGCAAAGCCCATCTCAACATCATCATCAAGTCTATCCATGTGAGCTTCATCATCCGCCACATATGCCACGAGTAGCTTTCCTTATTCGAGAGCCTTTCCCTTAGCTTTTGAATCATCTCCGACCATACTTGTCCCAATTCAACCATAAATCAACTAACTCATAACAATCAATCAAGACAATCATTAATCCAAGTAATTAAGCATTCAAACATAATCCAAAAGCAATTATAACAAAATGGCAATCATGTAAATAAAGAGTTTAAAACTAACAAGCATAAATCAAGAATGATATCTCAACAACTTAATGGATGCACTTGCATAGGTTAACATATACTAATATGGATGTCAAATCTTCATGAACAATGGATCTATACTAAGGTTTTACAAAAATGTATGGAATCACTATCTTTAACACAAAATCAAACGACAAATCCGATATACTCCTTTGGGTCCATGTGAGAGATAACCACCACTCACCGAATCACCTAAACACCTCAAAAACAACACACTTCAGATCTGGACAGCGAAGGATCTAGCTTGATCCGTCAAAATTCCGCTTCAAACGATGAAGTCTCTCTTTGAAGAATGTAGATCTTCAATCTTGGCTCTTGGATCTTCGATTTGATCTTCAATCTTGGATGGAAGGAATCACTAGATTAAAGAAGAGAAAAGAAGTGAAGAAGTGTAGTACTCGAGCTCTCAAAATGGCAGCACTTTGTCGCTTCAAATTCCGGATCCCAAAAAGTGAGATAAGGCCCGTGTATTTATAGGCCAAACCCTTAAGTCTTTCGCCCCCCTTAAGTCGGTCACGACTTAACAAGGCCCCATGACTTACGACTCATCAACCCCACGGCCTACCGACTCAAGCCTCTAAGCGACCTAACTTAGACACGACCTAACGACTCAAGCCATCATGCGACTTACGACCTTACTACACACACGGCTTAGCGACGCAGCGACCTAACATCCTTGCCTTCATGCGACCTATGACCAAAGCCTTATCTCGTCCACGACCTAACTACAAACACATGGTCTCACGACCTAAACTTCAACGACCTAAGCCATCTTCCTTGAGCCGTCCAACCAACCTATCTCCCTCTTAGGTCGTTAACCCGTTCAATCTCCTAGGTCGTTGCCGCTAGTTCTCTTAGGTCGCTTAACCCCTTAAGCCGCTAACCACTAGGTCGTTAACTCGCACCGATCTCTTAAGTCGTCTAATCTCTTAAGGAGCTCACCTCCTTAAGCCGTTCACTTTCCTTAGGTCGCTCCATCCCCTAAGTCGCTCCACCGACCTATGCTACGACACGACCTAACCCTGGACGACTTATCTCTGGACGACTTAAGCTCCGAATGACTTAAATTCTGAACGACTTAACAACACTAACAACCTAATGACAACGGTTCTACGATCTTTCGATATGTAAAAATACGGGTCGTTACATTCTCTCCCCCTTAGGAATTTCGCCCCCGAAATTCCAAACAAACAAGAGCAACCAAAACTATTCTGCATGCCTACCATCCATAGCAATCAACAAACCATGCATCCAATTACTTGCCTAGCATGCAGAATTATAAGACTAGAACAAGTTACAATGTCATGCGATGTCACGACACCTCACGGTCATACCTTGAAGAGTTCAGGATGAGCTGCCTTCATCCTCTCTTCCTCCTCCTATGTACATTCGTTAACATCATCACTCCATTGTACCTTGAGCAACTTGACTACCTTCCTCCTAAGCTGTTTCGTGTCAGTTTCCACAACACGAAGCGGTTTACGAGGTCTCTCAACGATTGGATCAATCTCAAAGTCCTCATAACTATCAGCAGAAACCACCGTATTCGAGTTGTGCACATACTTCCGTAGATACGATACATGAAAAACATTGTGCACACCCGACATCTTTTCTGGTAATTCAAATTTATAGGCGAGCTTTCCAATTCGCTCGATGATCGGGAATGGTCCAACAAATCTCGGAGTCAATTTCCCTTTCTTCCCGAATCGAATAACATTCTTCAGTGGAGAAATCTTCACACACCTACGTCGAATTCCAAATCCTTACGACGTTTATCGGCATAGCTTTTCTGACGGTCTTAGGCTGCCTTCATTCGTCGCCGAATGATCTCTATACAATTAGAAGTCTGTCGATTCATTTCTGGCCCAAGTATCAACTTTTCTCCTGTTTCCAACCAACATGTCGGAGAGTTACATGGTCTTTATACAATGCTTCATACGGTGCCATACCAATGCTTAACTGGTAAATGTTATTATATGAGAATTCCACCAAATGAAGATACTCTTCCCATGATCCTCTGAAGTCCAAAACACATGCTCTGAGGAGATCTTCCAAAACTCGGTTGACTCTCTCGGTCTGACCATCTGTTTTAGTGTGATAAGCTGCACTCAAACACAACTCGGTTCCCAAAACTTCCTGGAAGCTCTTCCAAAATCCACTAGTGAACAATGGGTCTCGATCGCTCACTATGCTTTTCGGAATACCATGGAATCGAACTATCCACTTAACACATAGCTCATCCAATTTCGATGCAGTCCTGGTTGATCGAACAGGAATGAATCTTGCACTCTTAGTCAAACGATCTACGATGACCCAAATCCCTTCATTTCCTGCTCTGGTTCTAGGTAACCCATCGATAAAATCCACCGATATTTGCTCCCACTTCCATGTAGGAACTTCTAATGGCTGAAGCAATCCACTGGGCTTCTTCTGCTCGGCTTTTACCAACTGGCAGTTCATGCATTTGGAAATAAAATTTCCAACATCCTTCTTCATACCTTCCCAGTAATAGGTTCTCTTCATATCCCGGTACATCTTATTTCCACCTGGATGAATTTTCAGCTTCGAGTTATGACTTTCCTTCAGAACTTCATTTCTCAATTCATCTATATTGGGAAAAACCAGTTGTCCTTGTTTCCGAAGCCAACCGTCTCGATCGATTTCGAATCCTTTATCCTTTTCTGGTTCTAATCCAGATCCCAAATCACGGATAATCTTGACAAGCTTATTATCTCGCTTTTGGCCCTCACCAATTCTTTCCACAAGGGTAGGTCTTACCGATAAGTTTGCCAACATCTCAGGTTCCAATTCACATCTAGGCCTGAAGTCAAATCCAGCCAAATACTCAAGACTCTTCAATTCTGAAAACATGGCTCCCAATTCTGCATGTCTTCGACTTAACGCATTTACCACTGCGTTACCTTTTCCCGGAGTATAGGCTATACCAAAATCATATGATGCTAAAAAATCTAGCCATCGTTGCTGCCGGAGATTCAAATCCTTTTGGGAGAAACGATAATTCAATGACTTATGATCTGTAAACAACTCGAATCGAACTCCTAGTACGTAATATATCCACATCTTCAGAGCAAATACAATCCCCGCCAACTCCAAATCATGAGTCTGATAATTCCTTTGATGCGGCTTTAGTTGTCGACTTGCATACGCAACAAATTTATCCTTCTGCATTAGCACTGCTCCAAGTCCAGTACCACATGCATCGGTGTAAACCACCATCTCATCATTTCCACTTGGAATAGTCAAAACAGGAGCATTTGTCAATCGCTCTTTCAGGATTCCGAAAGCTTGCTCACACTTATCATCCCATCCGAATACTTGGTTCTTTTTCAACAATCCATTTAATGATGCAGCTACCTTGGAAAAATCTTTGATAAACCGACGATAGTATCCTGCTAATCCAAGAAAACTTCTCACATCAGATACATTCTTAGGTCTAACCCAATCCTGGATTACTGCCACCTTGGCGGGATTAACCGCTATTCCATTACCAGAGATAATATGGCCTAAGAACCTCACTTCACTCTTCCAGAAGTGACACTTCGAAAACTTGGCCTTCAGCTGATGTTTTCATAGGGTTTCCAAATCAATACGCAAGTGTGTCTTGTGCTCTTCTTCAGTTCTGGAATAAATCAAAATATCATCTACGAACACAAGTACGAATTTGTTCAACTGATCCCTGAACACTCTATTCATAAGTTCCACAAAATATGCTGGTGCATTGGTCAATCCAAACGGCATTACTAACCACTCAAAGAAACCTGATGGTGTTTTAAAAGCAGTCTTCGGCACACTATCCTCTGCCACTCTTAATTGGTGAAATCCCGTTGCCAAATCCATCTGAGAAAGCACCTTGGCTTCGTGAAGCTGATCAAACAAGTCATCTACTCTCGGCAATGGATACTTGTTCTTCTTAGTCACTTTATTCAGCTCACGATAATCAACACACAATCTTAACGATCCATCTGCCTTGGTTGCAATCACAACTGGTGCACCCCATTCAGACACACTACGCCAAATGAATCCTTTCTATAGGAGATCATCAACTTGCACCTTCAACTCTTGCTGTTCCCTAGGCGCCGTCCGCCTAAGAGGCATCACAATAGGTCTGGCTCCTTCGACTAGATTGATGCGAAACTCGATCTATCTATGCGGCGGTAACCCTTTGACCTCATCAAAGACATCCTCAAATCCATTCACAATCGGCACCGATGACATTCCATCCCGTGGAACAACCAGCGAATACATGAAGCTCATGAAGACGCCTTCCTCATGCTTACGTCGTGTCACAACCTTTCGCCCTTCTACATTCTCGACTGTCACCACCAGCCTTTCATAATCAACCTTTGCCGCATACTTCCTAAGCCAGTTCAAACCTAAAATAA
The DNA here is from genome assembly GCA_030765085.1 of Allium cepa. Taxonomy (NCBI): domain Eukaryota; kingdom Viridiplantae; phylum Streptophyta; class Magnoliopsida; order Asparagales; family Amaryllidaceae; genus Allium; species Allium cepa. The sequence goes on along the minus strand of CM060945.1, from coordinate 597,880,474 downwards.
TTCCAAACCCGGCAAAGTTCAGAACAAAACAATCACAAACAAAAGAGCAATCATGACTCGATACAACCAGACCACGACATATCATACACAAACAGGACGAACCCCAACTGGATTAGTCACAACCAATGGTCTATCAACAATATCTGGTTCTAAACCCAACCGGCATACAAGTTCATTACAAACAAAGGAATGCAATGCTCCAGTATCGATTAACACTCTAACTGGAACACCACAAATGGAAAGGGTACCTTGAACCACGACACTCTTTCCTTTCTCTTCCGTAGTAGGAGCTTTTGAAGATGATGGCACAGCCCCCAAAGCATAAGCTTGCACAATCTGTTTGTCCTTTCGCTGTTCTGGACAATTCTTCCTGATATGCCCTAGCTTGTCACAGTTGTGGCACTTTACCGGCACCTTTGGATTCTTACAATCTCTAGAGAAATGGCCCTTCTGTTGGCAATTGTAGCAGGTCACTTCGACCTTCGGCTTCTTCTGGCCATCCTTACCCTTCTGTTGCTGTTGCTTCCTCTTCTTGTTCCCACCTTGCTGTGGTTTAGAATCTTCCTTGGTCACAGCAACAACAGATCCTTCCTTAGGAAATAGATTCTCATGCCTGAGAGCCTTCTCCACAAGCTTCTCAAACGGATCGTCCAAATGATCCACCAACTGCCTCCCAAGGTAAGTGTCCAAGCCTGTCACAAACTTCTCATTTGATAAGGAGATTCAATATATGACCGAGCATACTTGGACAAGGCTTCAAACTCTGAAACATACTCAAGAACTGGTTTTCCACCTTGCTTGAGTTCCACAAACTTCTTGAACAGAGCAGATTTCTGAGCAGTAGAAATGAACTTTGCTCCAAATCTGACTTGAAATTGCTCCCAAGTAATTTCTTCCTCTGGAGTATCAATGGTGATAGAGTTCCACCAATCAGAAGCTCTTCCCTGAAGCTGTCTTGATGCAAGCTTCCTTTTGGTTGCATCCTCGATTCCCAAATCACCAAAGATCCTTCTACAAGCATCTATCCATCTCTGGACTTGTATGGTTGATTTTGTTCCCAAGAAAACCTTTCCTCCAAGAGCAGTATAGTCTTTACACAGCTTAACAAAATCCACCTGTTTTGGAGTTTGAACTTGAACTCCAACATCTACCGTTGGCCCTGGAGTTGGCATCCTTCTCATGATCGAAGTCATCATGGCCTAAAACATAGCAGCATAATCAGCAACCCCCTCAACAGCACGGCCTTCCCTAACAGCTGGTCTCCCTCTTCGACTCATTCTTAATATCTATAAAAGAATGATTAGTACACCTTGAGAAACAACTGCATAAGTGGTTCTAATCCTTCTAAACTACTATATTATATATAGTAATCATCCATAAAAATACAATTACGTCTCTCATACGTAGTTACTTCAGTGAGCATTGGCTAAGATCGATTAACCAAGGCTCTGATACCAAATGTGACGACCGCCCATGGCTCCTGCACTAAACAAGGAAATAGTGCGCTGAAAAGTGTGCCAGGCCGCCATGGATGATCGTCAGGGTTAAAGTAAAACAATAAACTCTATCGTATTACTCACAGCGCAGGGATAAAATACAATAGAGAAATATACATAATGAAGCCTCACCAAATAGAACCTCAACAGTACACTACAAAACAATTTGATACAAACATCTGAATGATCAATACATCAAGGCTCACTACATTACACTCAGAGAATCATACAAGCAGCGGAACATCCAGTACATATAGTAAGAAAATAATATGCAAAAGCCTCCAGCTCGTCTTCGTCATCAACAGCGTTGGTCAATAAGAACAACACCTGTCACCTGCTACCTAGTCTGCCCACCCCAAAACGAATGAACAACCCAAGGTAATAAGAGTTGAACATAAAACCTTGAGTCAGACAATAGTCTTAGTGAGCGGTAAATTAACTAACAACATACCAAAAGAGCATAAAGGAAAAAGGAATAGGAATCCAACCCTCCCACTCCACCTCTTTCTATAGTGATAGCCCCCAGACCCACTAAGTTGAAGTAAACATAGCAAAGTAGACATTTAAAGTAAAGCAATAATCACTCGAGTCAAGGTCGATGTTTTCCAAGTACAAACCCCCAAGGTCTAAACCAAGATCAGATAAGCACCCACAAAACATCGCTTTTGAGACCAAATGACGATACAACCAAAGCATCCAAACATCCATGACCCTGGCTATCACTGTTATCATTGCTTCGATACCACCGTTAATTGAATGACCGGCACATTCTTTCAGCCGTCCGTCAAGGGCTAATGGTAAACCCGGTTCTAGACAGAACTCCGCACGTCATCGCAGCCCGTGTCTAGGACTATCGAATCTGCCCAGAGTACTCGACCATCAACTATTAGTCTTTTGGGACTATCGAATCTGCCCAGCGTACTCTTGCTTTGAGCCTGCTAGAACCTTTAACAACGATGAAATCTCAGCCTTCTAGTCATCCTCCTTGACGACTATTTCCATACTAGCTCAAGCGCCTATCAAGCCAACCATTACCAACATGCTTGGAATGATCCTGTCTGGATTATACCAAGGCTACATCATATCATGCTTCGCCTCATCTCATCATAGGAAAGCCCATCTCAACATCATCATCAAGTCTATCCATGTGAGCTTCATCATCCGCCACATATGCCACGAGCAGGTTTCCTTATTCAAGAGCCTTTCCCTTAGCTTTTGAATCATCTCCGACCATACTTGTCCAAATTCAACCATAAATCAACTAATTCATAACAATCAATCAAGACAATCATTAATCCAAGTACTTAAGCGTTCAAACATAATCCAAAATCAATTATAACAAAATGGCAATCATGTAAATAAAGAGTTTAAAACTAACAAGCATAAATCATGAATGATATCTCTACAACTTAATGGATGCACTGGCATACGTTAACATATACTAAAATGGATGTCATATCTTCATGAACAATGGATCTATACTAAGGTTTTACAAAAATGTATGGAGTCACTATCTTTAACACAAAATCAAACCACAAATCCGATATACTCCTCTGGGTCTGCGTGAGATATAACCACCACTCACCGAATCACCTAAACACCTCAAAAACAACACACTTCAGATCTGGACAGCGAAGGATCTAGCTTGATCCGTCAAAATTCCGCTTCAAATGATGAAGTCTCTCTTTGGTGAATGTAGATCTTCAATCTTGGCTCTTGGATCTTCGATTTGATCTTCAAACTTGGATGGAAGGAAGCACTAGATTAAAGAAGAGAAAAGAAGTAAAAAAGTGTAGTACTCGAGCTCTCAAAATGGCAGCACTTCGTCGCTTCAAAATCCAGATCCCAAAAAGTGAGATAAGGCCGTGTATTTATAGGCCAAACCCTTAAGTCATTCGCCCCCCCTTAAGTCGGTCACGACTTAACAAGGCCCCACGACTTACGACTCATCAACCCCACGGCCTACCGACTCAAGCCTCTACGCGACCTAACTTAGACACGACCTAATGACTCAAGCCATCATGCGACTTACGACCTAACTACACACACGGCTTAGCGACCCAGCGACCTAACATCCTTGCCTTCATGCGACCTATGACCTAAGCCTTATCTCGTCCATGACCTAACTACAAACACAGGGTCTCACGGCCTAAACTTCAACGACCTAAGCCATCTTCCTTAAGCCGTCCAACCAACCTATCTCCCTCTTAGGTCGTTAACCCGTTCAATCTCCTAGGTCGTTGCCGCTAGATCTCTTAGGTCGCTTAACCCCTTAAGCCGCTAACCACTAGGTCATTAACTCGCTCCGATCTCTTAAGTCGTCTAATCTCTTAAGTCGCTCACCTCCTTAAGCCGTTCACTTTCCATAGGTCGCTCCATCACCTAAGTCGCTCCACCGACCTATGCTACGACACGACCTAACCCAAGACGACTTATCTCTGGACGACTTAAGCTCCGAACGACTTAAATTTTGAATAACTTAACAACACTAACAACCTAATGACAACAGTTCTACGATCTTTCGATCCGTAAAAATACGGGTCGTTACAGGTTGTATGTCTGACAATACACTTTGTGATATAAAGCTGATTTCTTTCAAATACATTTCTGTTTGGTGGCGGAGAATTTATTCTCTTAGCTTAACACCATTCCCTGAGACATATGAGCTAAGAGGTTATGTAGTTGATGGTTATTAGTGATATACTCACAATTTGGTAATTTGGCATGCTGAATGTTGATCATTTGTTGATCGAAGAACGGCTTATGCGAAAAGAGAAGCTTTATGGGCGAGACTTCGTCGAACCACACAACCCCAGAATGGTCGAAATAGGATGGATGCAGTAAGGTTACAATGGTAGCGCCCCATAGGGTATGTGCATTCCCTTATGGATAAAAAGTGATATCATGGTATGGAACCCAGATGTTTAACTTATGTGGTTGTTGGAATTTGTTGGTTTCGAGGCCACGGTTAAAGGTCGGTTACGACTGGGGGATGGCATACTCGTGTCAGTAGTTACCTAGTTATAGAGGTAACCGAATTTATGTTGGTAGAGATCCGATTAGGTTTCGGGGCGTCGCTCCAAAGGTGTACCCATTCGGTGTTGGAAGTTCCTTAGCCTGACCATTTGTTGGAAAACAATACGAGCCCTGTACAGTTTTAGTTGTATAACCTGCCATGCAGCATGGCGGTAATCTGCCTTGCAGCGTGGCGGTAACCTGCCATAAAACATAGTACATATAGTAGGTATATCATAATGGTGGTATGCTGGCTAAGATTAATATTGTATTTTCGAGATGTTTTCTACACTGTGCAATAATAATAATATCAAAAGAATTTTCTCGTATCAAGCATGTTTGACTACCATAAGGAGAAATCTCCTCTAATTGTGCGATCGCATTATGTGCGTGCGGGGAGGCCTTATGGTAGTTTCGTTTTCCAAAAAGCATAATGAATATCTTTTTATAGATTATTTTTGAACAAACAACTGTTTTTGTTTACTCATACCAGTCACATGATTGAGCCGTGTTATTGTTCCCTTCCTAAACTCTAGGTGCCTATAATTTTCCATGACAGCCTAGAAGTAGGTTATCTATGTTTTTGGAACTAACTTGGATTCAATAGTCTTTTGGAAGCTGCCGGATTTTGGAAGCTTTTCGTTTGGAGATCCTTTGAAGCCTTTGGACCTAGAAGTGTTTGGAGTTTGGAACACCTTATCCAAGTCAAAGTATGTTGGAATCTTTTTGAAGTCCCTGTTGTTCTCCACTGTGGTGTCATTGTTTTGTTGTGTATCATATACATTCTACCCTGATGTTGGTGTCCAATTGTTGTAATCAAATATTGTATCAGTTTTATATCAGTGTTATTCATCAATGTAATTTATTTTGTTTCCGCTGTTTATATTCATCTAATGTTATTAAAAGCTCCGCCGAACTGGAGTTCAACGTTTGAATCTCCGGCAGTCGAATACAAGTGAGGTATTTGATGTCGATTTTTGAACGTTGGTGTTAACGCTAAAATTGAACGCTAACACCCTGGTGTAAGTAGAGATAAAGTGAAAGCACCGCCCAACAATACGGGAATTAGAATTAAGTAGAAAAGTCGTCGAAAAAACAGTAAAGAGACAATAGTTTTATAGTGGTTCGGCTTCAAGTTAAGCCTACGTCCACTTTAATCTCCTTTATTGCTGATTCGATTACAACTTATACAACAATCTTTGACTAGAACACCACTTAGACAAATAACTAGCACTCCGATGTAGGAGAATTCTTCAAATTCATGTTGAATGTATTAGATCTCTTCTTGAAGTTCATTGAAGTGTCTTTCGTGTTTGAAGTGTCGGATGAGTCGAGAAATTAGCAGAGTATAGGCGTTCTAGGAATGAGCCAATGGTCCTTTATCAGTTGGAGTACGTGGAGTATTTATAGGGAAAATCCGGGCTAAGTCGTAGGTCGCGAACGACCTAAGGGTAGGTCGTAGGTCGCTAGCGACCTAAGGGATACGAGCTACGGCTTATCCTTGTTGCACTTGGTCAATCTGAGCAAGTTAGTAGGTCGCTGCGACTTAGGGAGAAGCGGCATAGGAAGTTGCGGCATAAGGAATTGTCTTTGTTTATTTAGGTCACTAGGTCGCTAGGTTGTTAATCTGTCGAACCTTTGGAGTCTTTTAGGTCGTTAAGTTGTTGTGTCTTTTTCTTGCAATGTACTGTTAGGTCGTCGTATACTTAGGTCGCTTACTACATTAGGTCGTTAGGTCGCTTACCATATTAGGTCGTTAAGTCGTGAAACAGAATGGTATTAACACTTGCCCCTCGAAGTATACGCCTATGTCGTAGGACGTGCGCCTCGATGTACTTGCTCTAGGTCGTGGGCGACCTAACAAGCTAATTAACTTTCGTGCCAATACGCCTTCTTCTTTCCCACCTATATAATCCATTAGCTCGCTTCTTCTTCCTTACTTGATCGCTTACTTCTGCCGCCATTATCACACTCGAGCTTGCAAGATTTGCTCTTTTTCATCCCAATCGTCAACTCCAATCAGTGAATTTAGGTAATTTCGAGCATCCATTTGCTGTGTTTACCATCGATTCCCCTTAATCTTCTCCATACTATCTTTGGTATCCCGTTGTAAAAGCACATTCGCATTTGTCTTCGATTGCTATTGAATTGCCGACGATTGCTTCGAAGCTAGTAAGTGCTTTGAATTCGAGAGGTTTAGTAATGGTTCCTGGAGTTCAGAGGAGAAGACAAGGCTTTAGGAGGTTTGAGGAGAGAAAGGGATTCGTGGTTAATCGGGTTAATGGATTTTTAGGTTTAGTCACGATGCTTCAAGCGACGCAATGGTTGGTGGACGCGTGGCAAAGTGTAATTGGAGAGCAAGGCATAGCAGTTTTGACGGGAGATAGCTTGAGATCGCTGTGTTACTTCAGAAACGACCTAGTGAATCTGAGCGGCATAATGACCTTCACGACCTAACAGATTTGGTCGTCCTAACAATCTTTGCGGCCTAACTCCTCATGGCATTACAATTTGTGACTTAACTCTTAGCGACTTAACCTTTAGGTCGTGTAAGCGACTTAATCTTTAGGTCGCGTAAGCGACTTAGAACTTAAACAAATTTGCACGGCCTTGACTTGGAGCACAAATTTAACTTGTAGGAGCATAAATAATGAACTTTTTGACTTGAACAGAACGATTTAATGGAACTTCGACCCATGCTAAGTCGCTTGAGCTTGATTGCTTGCAAAAATTGGACAACACTTAACTGAATTTTCAACTTGAACTGTTGAGATAAACTGCCAGAACTTGCTGCACTTCTTTACAGATTATATTAACTTTTAATGCTAGTAACCTGTTAAATCCAACATTTGCAGAAAACTAGGGCGAATATACTGCCACTGATTGCCCACATCGAATGACAGATTAGTCGATAAAGAATAATCAACATAAAGAGATTATACGGATGAAGTTCTATGAATCAATAAATTCAAATGAAGTATTAATGCAAAGCAAAATTAATCAACTAAAGCTGATCTGTTTGCATCAACACTGCACTTGTACTTGGACCTAAAATAACAAGCCCTGAAATTTTATAATCGACAAATGCCTATTAGTTTAATTTCAGTCACATCTGCTTGTCATTTTATTAGTTTTGCACAACACTTCATGCATTTAGGAAACGTGCACCTTCATATTTGAATATCCAGTTCCTTGTGTAGAATGACTTCTCAAGAAGAGATAGAAGAGCAAGCTGGAGAGGTCTTCCCAATAGCTAACCCCTTGGATGATCCCCCGGAAAGGACTCCGACTACTCTGAATCAACGGGTGTTCAACCAACTATGCATTCAGTTTGGTATTGCTGAGGCAGATGCTTTGCTTCCTGGGGTAAATGATGCTGTTGACAGGCCACCTTTTGGTTTCATCGCAGTTAACCCTCAGATGTGCTTGAGTGGAGCTATTCCTCACTTTAACGATTTTCTTCAACAGCTCCTCCTCCAATTGACTATCTCTCCCTTCCAGTTGCACCCCAATGGCAACGCCATTTTGATGGAACTATGTGTACTGTTCGGGAGGACACTCGACCGTCTTCCAAGCTTTGAAGAAATTTGTTATTTATGCACAATTGCGAAGAATAAAGATCATCCCTCTATAATACTCGTAAGAAGCGCAAGGAACCGTAAATTGATCATCGATCTTCCCGAAAGCGCCCATGGGTTTCTAAACCAACTTTTCTTCGTCCGTTGCCCCCTCCCGCCAAGGATTTTATAGCATTTGAAGAGTAGGAAGTAAGCTTGCCTATCTCCGTTCTTTCCGTTTCTGAACTTTCCAAAATTCGAGTTGTTAAATGCTAACTTCATTCTTTACTTTTACAGCACTTCCTCCTCCTAAAGATTCAAGCCATAAGCCGACTTTTGAAAGACTAAGTGCTGTGGCGATTGAGGAGAGAAGCATCAAATTTTTGCCGAAGGACGAATTTTTGCATCAATTCGGACTTCTACATTCTTCCCGATCTACTCAGCTTCATCATGCCCCTGGTTCTCAAATAGAGACTCCAGATGCCCCAGTTTCCGCTGGAGAACTTACACCGAAGGACCCTACTGCCGAGGCTTCATTGGTGAAATGTTCTGCTTCCATTGACGTTGTGGGGTCATCCTGCAAACTTGCACTTCCCCCGACTATCGAAGAAGAGGAAGCTTCTCAACATTCTGAGAAGGCTGCTGATGCAGGAGCTGAGGAAAGAGTCCCGCTAGGCATGACAGTGACGACACTTTTGAGGGACTGAGCGACTTGATGGTTACTTCACATGAACTCTTCAAGGATGGTTCTACCGCTTCTAAACTTGCTTCTCCAGCAGTTGAAGTGACATCAGCTTTGCAAACAACTCCATCAACCTAAGAAAGAACTCTTAAGCCGAAGAGTGGTTTGTAGTTTGACGCGCGTAGTTCACACGCCACACACACTTAGGATTTTAGCAGCTTTGTGCACTTAACTTCTTTTCTTTGAAGATTTATGAACTTATCTCTTCTTCATTTTCAGGTTCTCCAATGGGACATAGCGGCTCTTACTATGATGATTTTCAGGATTATGGAAGATGCGACTCTTATGATCCAAAGCGGTATCTTCCTACCTCTAGGGAGACCGACGAAGAAAGAGCCGCAAGAAAAGCTCGCGAGAGGCGGGCTTATGAAGAGCACTATGGGAGAAGGGATGAGCGACATGATTCTTTCCAGAGAGGTGATGATTCCCACAAAGTAAAATCTCATGATGACAAGGGGAAAGTCACATCGCTGAAGATCCAAGTAAACGGGCCAAGCTTAGCGAAAGGCCGGAGTCTGCAATTTCTAAAAAGCCAGTTGCTCCCATCTCTCTGGAAATCCCTTCCAGCTCTCCTGCCCTTCAAAGAGCTAATATTCAAACGATCATCAGTAGGCCTTCCTATAAAGTTGGACAGGGTCCGGCTACTCTTCAAAGTCGGTTTCCGCACTGGTGCTTAAAAGCAGTGCGTTTTGATCTTGATTTGGTCCCCGTCGACAAGCAAGCTATGTTGCGTAATCTTGATGCCGTCCAACTCAATATTGAGAGAATGTCTGGTTGGAAAAAACTTGTTGATGAGCTTCAAAGAGTAAACCTCGCAAACCTCGAAGCCATGTTGGCTATGGAAAACGATAAATCCGAGTGGCATAAAACTCTCGACCAGCATGATGCAGAGATGAAGAGCATCGTCGCTTACAATGATAAGCTTGAAGCGGAAGTTGAAAAACACAAAGAAGAGCTTTCCGCTTCTTCCACTTCCTATACTCAAAAGGAAGAAGTGCTTCAAAAATAGGTGAGAGATGCTCATGTCGGACAAGGAGACGCTGAAGCTAAATTCGAAGCACAGCAGAAAGTTGTAGAAAGCTACCGAACTAACGTTGCTCAGTTGCGAGAAAAAACCAGATCTCAGAACTTGGAAATTGAAATGTTAAAAGCTCGACTTTCTAAAGTTGAAAAAGAGCATGATGAATCTATCGCCGGCAAAGTAGCAGCCGAAGAATCTCATGAAGCGACCAAGGCCAACATTAGCTCTACCTTATTCGAGTTTTACATACATAGTGTTTTGGGGCGCGGTAGCCCTTCGTTTTGTGGTCCGAAGTACAAAATTACTTTGAACGAAGTGTGGGAGGCCGCAATTGATATGCTCGGAGGCGCTGGCTATGCTAAAGAGGATCTTGAGGCACACTATCTGGATGATGATGCCCGTGCCGCCCTTGCCAAGGGGAAGGAGCGACTTGCTAAACAGCGAGCCGCAACGACGGAAGGAGAACCTTTAGGGAAGGCACGTTCGACAGACCCGACTCTTCCTTCGGTTTCGGCCGATATTGATATCGTTGGCTCCAGTTCCCATTCCTCGCCTCCTGCCAAAGCTGACATTAAAATTATAACTGCTCACACTTAAGATGAGGCTCAAGAAAGCGGTGAAGCACAAGGCTTTGAAGTTGACGTTAAAAAGCTAACTTCTCCAGGTAACTTCAACGTTGATTTAGCTCAAGTGGATTGCTTGTTCACTTCACATGAACTTGACGAACTTTTTGATTATTACTTAAGTCTTGACGCGCCAATATCTCCTCTCTTTGCGGTGAATACTGACTATAACTTCTCTTCTTCTATAGTGAAAACGCCAAGTGCCACGCAGACTTCTCCTCTTATAGCTGTTCCACCTCCGTCTCTTCAAATTACTCCTCCTTCTGCTTCTCAACAGGGGTCGCAAGAGCTCTTCAAGGCTTGGACGACCCGGCAGCTTCGCAAGAGCAGAAGGCTGAGGAACTTGAAGAAGGTGAAAATACTCTGGAGCAATTTCATGATGACACAAAACTATCTGCACTTATCACTCCGGGCAGCGAGTCTTCTTCAAGGAAGAAGGGGAAGGGTGAAATTTCAAAGAGGAGAAGGAAAAGCACTTCTACTGGCAAAGACAAAGCGGAAGTAGACCCAGCTGCAACTCTATCTCCTTCTTCCCCGACTCGACCAGGCCGACTCCCAAAGTTAACCATTAGGACAGGCGAGGGCTCTAAAGGTGGCGGGAAGAAGAAATACGAGTCTCCTTCTACCCTTTTTGTTTTGCTTTTTGCTTGTACATAAAGGCTTGTATTGACCGGAATTTGTGCGGGTAACGGTCCCCGTTCTTTTGAAACCTGCACATGTATAAAAAATTTATACTATCGAATGAAATGATTCTTTTTACTTGTACAATCTTTGACTGTATTTTTGAATGCATTTATTCCTTGTTTTCGCACAAGTTTCCTCACTGTGATATTGCAATAAGTTCGTGGTATGCTGCTTGAGCGTTACTTTTATTAATGTAGCTATATTGTATTGAATTGCCCCCATACCACGGCTTATTGCAATTCCTTTTATTTGGTAAAACTTTAGAGAACAGTTCTTCGGCTTCGAGAAGACTTGTACTCTTAAGTTGGAGAACAATTCTTCTTATTTTGAGAAGACTTGTACTCTTAAGTCAGAGAACAATTCTTCTGTTTCGAGAAGATTTGTACTCTTAAGTTGGAGAATAATTCTTCCATTTTGAAGAGGCTTGCACTCTTTCTTTGGAGAATAATTTTTCCATTTTGAGGAACTGTTATTCTGCTTTAGTAGAGTGTGCCTTGTATTGGAGCATTCTTCTCTTTCTTTTGTTTGGAAATATTATACTTCACTTTCGGAGATAGTCACTTTTATTTTTGTTTGATAAGTGTACTCTCCTACGCGGTGAAGCGAGTTTCCAAAAAAGGCTTTGGATTGGAACTACAACTTCTACGGAAAAATATTTTCAAGGTGGGAAATTTGATCTTCCTTTGATAGCTGCAGTGTGCCTCCGAAGAGGGATTTTTTTTTATTCTCATTGTGCCTCGTTGGAGGGCTTTTTTGCTTTGTTCACTTGAAAGTGCTTTTCATGGGGACATGCCTCTACAGAGGTCTTGTGCCTCCGATGAGGTCTTGTGCCTCCGAAGAGGTCTTGTGCTGCCTCGGGAGAGGTCTTCTGCCTCCGAAGAGGGCAGGTGTGTGCCTTTGGTGAAGGCGAGTGCCTCCGAAGAGGTCTTGTGGTACCTCGGGAGATGTCTTGTACCTCCAAAGAGGTATTGTGCCTCCGAAGAGGTCTTTTGCCTCCGAAGAGATCTTGTGCCTCCGAAGAGGCCTTTATTTGATTGCCTGGAAGTTAATCTCTCACGGTTGAATGGATTCATGGGGCAGACGCAAGTTACTTAATTGGATGTTCGTATGTACAAACGATCGCAACTAGTTAACAAGGGCCCTCGGTGATTCCACCAATCTTTTTTGGTTGAGTAGAGAACTTTCTTTTTTCGGCGTGCCTCGTTAGAGGTCTTTATCCTCCGAAGAGTTGTGCCTCCGAAGAGGGCATGTGCCTCCGAAGAGGTCTTTTGCCTCCGAAGAGGTCTTTGGGGTGGTTGGCTTGCCATGAAGGTTGCGTCTCACGGTTAAGTGGATCCACTGGGCGGACGCAAGCTATCCAATCGGATGTTCGTTTGCACAAACGATCACAACTAGCTAGCAAGGGCCTGGTGCCTTTGCTTTGGGAAGGTGCCTCTCTGGTGGTTCTACCAACCTTTTTGTTGAGAAGCAGGACTCCTTTTTGGCTGTTTTCAGTTTGCGTGCCCAGGTCTGTTAGTCATTTTCTCATTAGCGATTCTCTATTATCATTTTCCAATCACATGTTCCTTTCTTTTGCAAATAGTTTGTCTTATCCAAAGAAGTGAACTTCATCGTTAAGTGATTTCGACGGAATCACTAACTTTTTGCATGAAGCACTCCTTATATAGGATTTGGAATCTGGAATTTTTTACGGCTTGACATTTGTTTATTGAGCGATTTCAGGTATCGCTTGGCCTTGGGATGGGTAAGCTTTGTTTTAAGGGCCTGCACTGTTAAATCGACATTTTAGCAATACATTTAAAGTATTTACACATCGAGACAAAACAAGCATTTTATAATAGTAGAGAACACAAGATTTATAGTGGTTCGGCCAAGAACTGGGCTTACATCCACTTTACAGTTCTTATTACTCATTCATACTGCTTTTACAATGGTTTGCAATACAAGAATCATACATCCATAATCATTTTACAAATTTAAGCAAAGCTTTTAAGTAAAATATGGACGCAAGTGATTGTTGTTCCAAGCTCTTGGAATTAGGTCTCCTTCGATAGTTGTCAGCTTGAAAGTGCCATCAAGAAGTTTTTTGCCTATGACATACGGCCCTTCCCAGTTGGGCGCAAACGCTCATGTTGATGTCATGATCCTTCTCAAGACTAGATCCCCAATTTCAAAGCTGCGTTGGAGAACTTTGGAATTGAAGTGCCTGGCAATTATTTGCTGATGAGCTGCAATTCTGAGCTGAGCCTCTTCCCTTCTTTCATCAAGGAAGTCTAATGCTTCGCGTTGCAACTCTTCATTTTCGGTTTGGTCGAAATTCTTTGTTGTTTCCCTGTCTAGCAAATTTCGTGGACGAAATTTTCTTAAGGGGGAATATGTAATGATCCTGGTTTTAAGCCAAATTTAATTCAATATTAATTATGGGATTAAATTTTGAATTAATTTGAATTTTTCAAAGTAAATAAGATATGTGCTTATTTATTTATATAAATACATAGTAATTTGAAATTGGAATTTGAAATTTTCCAAAATAAATAATATATTTATTTACTTATATATATTTGTATACAAATGGATTTCTAATTGAATTTTGAATTTGGAAATTAAAAAATAAATATCTCAGAAAATTAATTCGATTTAAAACTCTATATTTGAGAATTAACAAAAAATTTGTTTTGAAATTATAATATGTGTATATGTATATACACACATTGTGATTTGAACATTATATTTTGAATTTGATGTAAATAATTTTCAAAAGATAAGGATAAATAAAAAGCCTCAATAAGATTTAATATACTTCCTTTTAAAAATTTAACATGAGATAAAAATAGTTGTACATTTATAAATATAAGAACATAATGGGTAAGATTATATAAACATAATACATATATTAATAAATATATGAAACTATATATATGTTTATAATTAAAAATAGGTAAATAGTATAATTTGTATATATGAAAAAGATTTAAAAATATAATATATAAATTATATTAACGTATAATATAAAGGTTTATTGTCATATTCAAATATTAATACATGAATAAAAAGACAAGTGTAACCATTTTTAAAATGTATTATGACATTTGTAAGAATATAAAAACATGTTTAAACATTTGTAAATCATAGAAAACATGTTAAAACATTTGTAAGCTCCTTATGCCATGTAATAACAAGTGTCTTTTGTTTTTCAAAATAATAAATAAAAGGGTATTCAAGTGTGTGTCCATATATATACACACAAATCTACTCTCCTAACTTCATATTTTCTTCATATTTCATTTTCAAAAGATTAAAACCATAAAAGAAACAGCAATCAAACCTCTTCCAACTTCTAAAACCTGGAAAAAGAAATCAAAAACAAAAACCAAAGAAAAAATCAAAACAATCTTTACAAAAATAAAACTTGGAATACAGAAGTAATCAAGCAATCTTTAACCTGAAACAATTATCCCTAACTAGCAAGATTCAAGATCAATTCAAACTGGAGTAAAGCATGCAATAGACTTTAAGTTCAAATTCAAGATCAATTCAAATCCACATAAGTTTTCAACACAAAAAAATAAAAATAAAATAAAAATAAAAGGTGTACAAGTTTTCAAGCAGATTATTAAACCAAGTTTCCGTGTTAATTTATTAAACAAATTTTTAAAACAAGTTTCAGAAAAAAATTAAATGAAAACGATAGAATTATATATTTTAAAATTGTTTTTTTTAAAATAATTATATATTAGGATAAATTTTTTAATTAAATCTCTAGTGTTTTCAGATGTGATTTAATTAAGAAGCTATTAAAGTATGTGGATTAAACTTTAATTGCAAGAGAAAAAAGAGATCTCAAATGATTTTGAACATTAATTTCAAGCATTTAATTAAATAAAATTTGAATGATGTAGTTAAGTAATTAATTAAGATAATGGTTTATCTTAGATTAATTAAGGACTAAAGTAATTAAGGGTTAATTAATTAGCTTAAGTAATAATGGGATAATTAATTAATGTAAGTAAGTAAAGGATCATTAATTAATGTAATAATTAAAGGTTAAGGAAAAAATATTAGTGATTAAATGATTAAGGAATAATTAATGAATTTCAGTAATTAATTAAATGGTTTAATTAATGTTAATTAAGCAGGATTTAAAGATAATTAATTTATTTTGTGTTAATTTAATGAATTAGACTGGGTGACAAATTGATCTTGCTTATGAATGATAAACCATAGTTGAATGCCTTGGATTTGTTTGACATTCTGGTATGTAATTTGTAATGTCCTGTGATATAAAATGTTTTGGTTCAACCGTGATAAATGTGGTTGACTATCTATGACGAATTGCTGAAATTATGAATTTAGTTGAATTGTTTTTGTTCAAACAACTTGGATTAAAATAACATTGGATTCGAAGAGGCCGAGGTCGGGTATCAAGCAAATACCCGGAACCACTTCAATTATTAACTACAATAAATTCTTATAGATTTGATTCTGGAATCAAATAGGATGGAAAGAAATAAGGTAAGTAACGTGGCCATTTAATCTAAGTAACAGTTCCTAAAATACTGTTTTGTAATAAGTGATTTGACTATAACAAGTTAAGAACTCATAATAATGTACGAGTTACCCCAAATTTTTCAAATAAGTTTTGTAACTTAGTATTTCAAATTATATGGGTTTACTCACGCTGGTTTCTAGCTTGACTCGGGTATTATTTTGTTGTAATGCTTGGGTCACACCGAGTGTTACATATTTTCAGGAATGGGACGTTCTAGAGCTAAGGAGGCGAGGTGGATGGTAGGAACGTATGGAGTATATTCAGTTGTGTGTTTGAGATTTTATTGAAAGTAGTCAGGGATAGGTTGTTATAACTGTCCAACTTATTTGTGAATGATAGTACTCTGATGTATTGTTGTAAATTGAAAAATAAAGCATTCTTTCTGTGAATGCTTTATTTGATATTATATTTTTCCGCTGCGAATGTGAGATTCTGTGTTTGTTTTCTGTTTCTTCTTCTACCACTTTCTTCTTTTCCCTAATAATCTAAAAAATTTGGCATTCAGATACTCGGCTCTTCTACGGTAAACGTATTAGTGTAGAATTTTCGGGGTCAAAAATTTCAAGTCGTTACACTTTGGAATCAGAGTTGAAGGTTAAGCAAGAACCTTGGTTCTGGTGGGTTTACTCATTAAGGACAGGATCAGTAGTAGCCTATAATGAGTTGAGTGCAATATATATGAGAGCGTATTTGTTATTTACTTATATAAAGATTTTAAACGGTTTTAAAATTAGTTTTTATAAAAACTTATATCTTGATGTAAATCAATGCGTTTTCTAATTATTATATATATACTAAGATAGTTGGTTGTTGATTATTTGAATTAAATGTAATACTAAAAAGTATGTGGTAGTAAAAATACAACCAAATAAGAATTGGATAATCTGAACTATACAAATCAAATAAGCAAAAAATGGATTCAAACTGAAATTGAAATCCCGAAATTTGTAGAAGTGTTTTCAGAATACGATAATAGTGAATTGGTTTCCGATATGATAATCTTGGTTATTATCATAAAATGTTTGTTGTGTCTAAATAACGTGATGTTTGTTTTCTAATAATAATAAATAATGATAAAACATAATGAAATATTTTAAGGAAGCAACAATTTAGATAAGTATAACATGTAAATGGGTAGGGTTTAAATTGTGAAGTTTTAAAATCTAAACCCAGAAAGTTTAAGTTGATTTAAAGTGTTCAAGGATATAATAAATAATATATTTTTAAATGTAGGAATCTTATCTTAAAACAAGAGTTGTTTAATTTTTTTTAAAGAAAGATGTTTTGAACTAAAAACAAAAATGGTTTAGAATTTAAAATATGACTTGAAGTGCAAAAGAAATGGACATGCATATATGTAGGATATACATAATAACAAGTTGATTGGATGTAAACACTAAGTGTTGAAGTTTTGGATTTTCCCTGAAATGTGATAAGTTTTTGAACTTATAAGTGGGGGAGGATATTGATAAGAAGTTTAAAACTGAAAATTCAAGTTAAGTAAGGTTGGCTGGATTAAGTAAATTGAATTTAATTTAGGGAAAGTTAAATAAGTTTAACAAACAACCTGAATTGGAAATTTCAAGATGAAATTGAGATTTAACTTAGGGAAGTTAAATGTGTTGATTTGAAATGGGATTTATGTGTGATCTCAAAACAAGTTTGAGCTCTAGAAATTGGTAATGGATGGTATTGATGGATGTTTTAAATAATTTGGATATTTATTTACTCTGACTCAACCTATCATCCCTTTGTTATTAATATTTCCTGAAACTGAAAATTAGGTTATTTTAATTGAATCAAGAAGTAAATTGGGATTTTATATATATATATATATATATATATTATATATATATATATATATATATCCATTACAGAAATTAAATGGAAATAAAATTTTGATTAGAAAATTATTTGCATGATTTTGATTTTTAGAAATAAATTGGATTTCAAAGATTAAATTGTTTAAAAAAAGTTTTGAACCCCTACTTGAACTTTGAAATAAATTAAGTAAAGGTTAATTTGATTTAAGGGATTAAATAAACATCTGAAAATTTAACTCGAATTTATATAAGTCGAGATGGTTTAAAGTTGAAATTGAAATTGAAATTAGCTCAAATTGAATTGGAATTGAATCAATTTAAAAAGCAAGTAGAAATTGGAAATTGATTGGCAGTGGAGGTAGGGAAATTTAACCAGTTTGACTCTGAAACTAATTTTCAAATAAATTGTTTTAATATAAACTTTTTAAATCTATTTTCCTTACTATTCACTATACAACCTTTCTTTTAAAACCAAAATTATCTTATACTTATTTTACAGCTATTTTGAAACTAGTTACTATTTTACAACTGTTTTACAAACTAATCACTATTTTACAGCTACTTATAACTAATTACTATTTTATAACTATTTTGTAATTATCCAATTATTCTACAACTATTTAACTACTTTATAGCTATTTTATAATTAGTTAAGTATTTTACTACTTTACAACTACTTGTCTATTTTAAACTTTTCAAGCTTTTTTCTAAATTCAAGTGATCAAAGTGCAAACTATTTATAATTGAAGTGATAACCCAAATGGGAATTGAAGCAATTGTGAATAAGAGAATAGAACCAAAATGAAAGTGAATAAAAAGGATGTTGATTTAGCTGATAATCAATGAAGGAAAACACGTAGGATGTACGTATATTATTCTATTCGCATAGCAAATTGATCCAGATTCAAGCATAGAATTTCAAGATAGTATATCGATCAGAGTTGGGATTTTTCACTCGATTTTCGATGATGAACCTGGATATGGATTTTTGATTGGTTATGGAAATTCTCCATCATAGTTATGCTATGCTAGAAGAATGATAGTTTCTGATCAAGAAACCAGATCTAAGTCCGCACTAGGAAGTCGGGTGAACGATACTAGTTCGAAAGTGAAATTGTGTGATCAAATGAGCGATCGGATTTGAGCGTACGGATGGTATATGTACATCGTACGTGCTTAAATGTAATAGGTATTGAAATTTTGAAAGAAATGAAAAATGCTTTTTGGAAAGAAAAGTATATTTTGAGAAATATGTATGAATAAAAGAGGAAGTTGGATATATTTATAGTTGAAATTCATTTTATGAAAAGTTAGTGATATGGTAAATAACTTTATAAAGAAAATCAAACTTGAATATTAAATTTGGCATAACTAAAGTTATATATATTTGTTACATATAATAAACTCCCCTTGTTGAATCTATAGCCAGAAGAAAATATTTTTATTCAAAGTATAAAAAGGAAAATTTTATAAGTATGAAGTGATCCAAAGATTTTTCAGGGATAAATATAACTATACATACAAATGGTTTTATGAGAATGATTTTAGGGAAAAGGTTTTTGGAACCCATGGATTTTGAAAGGCTTTTGATTTTTAGGAAAATAATTTTTGGGAGTTTGGAACTAACAATTTGAAATATCGATTTTGTGCAAAGTAGATTTTTAAGTGAATATAAAATGGTATGATTTGAAGATACTATATGTGTATAGTATAAAATATTTTGAGATTGGTTCTAGGGAAAAAGGCGCTCCCATGAAATATACTTCATAGAAGATCCACGAGGTGGTTTTGCCTTGAGCCCTAAGGGGAGGCTCTGAATTTGATCCTGGGAGGAAGTCCGGAAAAACTGAAGTTCCTGTTGTATGTTGGTAGCAAAAGTCGAGGGCGCTGATGCCTACAGAGATATTTAGGTTATGCTGTGACGATAGTGTAACTCGATGTCATTGCGATCTACTGTGGACCATAGCGGTAGTCGAGGGCAGTGAGTGCCTGCGTTCTACGTTTGATTTTGCCGGGAGGGCGACGTAACATCGGTAGACTGCGATCTATGAAGACATAGCGAAAGTCATGTGGCGGTGAGTGCCTACAGGCTACATTGGGACTCGAATGATGTAGTCTGCGATCTGGCCTCATTCCTTTTCGAGAACGAAAGGATTTAAAGGTGGAAGGAATGTGATAACCCGGATTTTTGGGCATTGGTAATTATCAGATTTTAACTACTGAAACACTAATGCATTAGTTGAACAAATAAAATACTAATAATATAAAAATATCTGGATGTATATAAATGGATTTGAAACTATAATAAATGTTGAATTATAAATATCTGGAAATGATAGATCTTATGGGAAATTGAATAGATATATGTAAACTTAATAATATTGAAAATTATAAGTGTACATATATATATGTTATAATTAAAAATTCAATGTAATATATATACTATGATTGGGAAGTTATGTTTTAAATTCAGCATAATAATTTTTCAAAAGTTATTTAAAATTAAATTGGGCATTTTCAAAACACTTAAGATAAATATCTATTAATTCAAAAGTGAATAATAGCTTAAGTTTTAAAATAGGACTTAATAAAAAGATTAGAACATTTTATTTTAAAATTAATATGAGATAAATGGATTTTTTTTGTGTATGAGAATTTAAAACATAAGACATTAATAAATATAAAAACTAAATTGATATTATAATATATATAAACATATTTTCATGCAATTTACAAATGTAAGCTTAGATAACATACAATTAAAAAGTGTAGGCAAATTCAAAAAGTGTCATGTTATTCGTTTTCTTTTCATGTTTAATAAAAAAAGTAAGCTATATATATATATCTCTCTATTCCTACTCTCTCTCTCTCTTCTTTTATCTTCCATTTTTCAAAAACAAAGAAACTAACCTTTAAACTAACCAAAGGAAAAAGAAATTAAAGAAAAATCAAAGCCTGTTTCAAATTTCAACCTAATCAACACTAAAGTAAAATTCAAAATTCAACTGTAACATCCCACAAATTTATCAATTAAAAATTTATAATATATTTTAAACTATTGGAATTTAATCTGAAATTAAATTGAAAAGAATCTCAAACAAATAAAATAAGTGATAATTATATATGAATAAATTCCAATTTATTTTGAGTTTAAAATTTTAAAATAATAAATGTTTTAAAAATTCATTTAAATTTAAAATTATATACATATACGTATATTGCATATATGAGTAGAATTGAATGTACACTGAAATTGAATTTAAATTGTTTAAGATATGTGTGAATATATAAATGGACATAATTGGTTATATTTTAAGCTTGAATTGAAGTTTGGATTTAAATTTAAAATAAATGTTTTTAATAATAAGTGGCATTTTAAATCATTAAGGAGTAATATATGTAATGTAAATATTGGTTAAATTCTTTTAACATTGTATATGTATATACACATATACAAATGAATAAGGGGGTGTATTCATTTATAAAATGAATATAGTATAAAAAAAATTATAAAAATTCTTTTGTCTTGTAAAATCACAAATGTTAAATATACGTTCACATGGGAGATGGAGTAAAGAAATTAACAAAATTTGGATCTCATGATTATTATTTTTACAAATGGCATCCAACATCATTACTTGAATAAAATAATGAAATTAAAAACTATAGAAAACTTTTCAGCTTCCAATTTCAAATTTATTAAGCCACAAAATCTCTAAAGGTACAGTAAACAAAAGATTTAGCATTCCAAATGTAACAGTCCGCTTTTCCGTTCCCCTTGAATAGACACTAATCTCCATCGATTAACTCAAGATGAACGGAAATACGAACCATTAGGGTTTAAAAAGAAGAAAGAGGTAGAAGGAGAGAGAAAAAGATAGAAGAAGAACAGAAAGAAATAACAGAACAATATCGAATCTCACAATCGCAGCGGAACAACATATAATAAATAAGTGAATAATCTTTAAACGAAGAACTATATCAGTTATTACATTACATCACATTACATTATATCATATCATCAGAGTGTACAACAACAGACAACAACAAACAGCGGAAAAGAAATACTATATACTAGTAATACGCCATGCCATCCAGCTTCCCTCCTACAACTTCTGAATTCCAGAGTATCCTGATAAACCTTAACTCTTGACTGCCCATGTGGAAATTGGTGGGCACCCAGAGTTCAGCAAGGAAAACTATAAACTCCGAGTTAGTCATGTGACTGGTGTGAGAACTCAAAACAGTTTATTTATCTTTAAAATCAAAATAGAGGAATATTTTTAAAGTCAATTCGCAATGTTTTTGAAAATGTAACTACCATAAGACCTCCCACCACACACACAATGCAAACGCAGACTTGGAGGAGATTTCTTCTTATGTTAGTCAAAGATGCATGATACGCATTAAAAGAAACATTTGATATTATTACTAGTGCATAGTGTAGGAAAAATCATTTCGAAAGTAAAGATATAAATCTTAGCTAGCACAGGTACCATTATATTATGCCTACTATAGCTACCATATTAGATGGCAGGTTCTACAACTAAAATCGTACAAGTCTCGTATTGTTTCTTTGGATTTCCAACAAATGGTCAGGCCAAGGAACTTCCCATTGCCACATGGAAACGCCTCTGGAAGGACGTCCCCGAGAACCTAACCGGATCTCTGCCAACACAAGGTCAGGTTACCCTTCAAACTGAGTAACAACTGACACGAGTATGCCATCCCCCGGTCCTTTGGGACCTTTATCCGAGCGCTCGTAACCAACATCACACAATGATAAATAAAGTGCTTCAACATGAGTAAGTATCTGGGCTCCATACCATGATACCACCCTTTTCCAGAAGGAAATGCACATACCCTAAAGGGAGCTACCCCTCATAACCTTGCTGCATCTTTCCTGTTTTGACTATTCCGGGGTGTGAGGCTCGACGAAGTCTCGTCCACAAAGCCACGCTTTATACGAAAGCTGTGCTTTGGGTCAACAAATGATCACAGAAATGATCACAAAGATAAGTGATCAAACAAATGATCATATCACAAATGATCAAATAATGATCATTTCACAGCAACACTCAGCATGTCACATTACCAAATTGGGAATATATCGCTGATAACCTTCAACTACATAACCTCTGAGCTCGTACGTCTCAGAGAAGGGTGTTAAGCTAAAAGAATAAATTCTCCGCCACCAACAGAAATATATTTGAAAGAAATCAGCTTTATATCTCAACTTATAATGTCAGACATACAATCCATACAAGTCTGTTCTGGGTTCGAACAGAACCGAAGGCACTTACAAAGAAGTCCTTGCAATCCGGCTATTCACTAATCACGTTCGGACTTCCCATCACATATGGAGTCTCTATACCGTAGCTACTCGGCGCAGAGACAATCGACGAGTTGTCCTTTCGCTTTTGAAAATATCCGGTCTTCAACACCGGTCTTCAAATGCAATTCATAATGACGTATCACATATTCGGAATGGTTTATACGACCCCATGGTCCTTTCCGGGCTAACCCGAATAGTGAGTGCTTATTCAAAAATAAGTGTGGCATTCAAATTCAAACAAATCACAACAAATACCCATTCAAAGGTAAATACTGATAGTCGGTTGTTGAACTATCAATGGATATGCACAACATCACCAGATTCCAAATAATTTTTCAAATTATTTATTTCCCAAAAATATCTTTACAAGATATAAAATTTCAATACCTCAAAAATAAATCAATATTTATTTTTAAACAAATTCTCCTTCCTTTTATAAATTCCATAGTGAATTTACATTCCAAAATATCTATGAATATACGACTTCAATTATTCATTTTCAATTTATCTTCAAAAAGATAAATTCTCAAAATATTCACTTTATATTAGAAAACATTTCCAGACTTATTTAATAAGTAATTCACAAATCTTTTTGTTTTCTACACTTGGAAAATATTCAATATACTTAAATCTAAACTAAGTATATATTTCATTCTTTAAGGAAATCATTCTCTTAAACATATTTATTTGGGCTAAAACGAATGTTGCGTAAAACATCGTTACGACAACCCAAAATCACCAGTATAGGGATTCGAAATTAAAATAGATATATAAATCCCAATACTATACAAAACATTTCCTTTCGGAAATCATTTACTATAACAACAGTGTTATAGTCCACCATTTCCTTCTATTCCTCGAAAACATCTATTTCAACAATAAATGTTGAAATCTATGGTTTCGAATCTTAACACATTTAAAACATCGTTAGATCATTTTAATTCTATTTAAAACATCACATCCAAAACATTTTCTTTAACATAATATTCACTATCCAAAACATGAATGTACTTCGTTAACCAACTTCATCATTTCTATTCATTTTATTTTAAAGGATTATTCACGATATAAAACGTGAATATAACTCCATTAATAAGTTACAACAATTTACTTATCAAAATAAGTCGTTTGCGAATTTATAAAACAACGTTTATAAATTCCATTTCTATTTATTTTATAACAACTTCCTTTTATAAATCTCCTTTATTAACCTATTCAATTTATAACTCAATAATAAACCAAAAGTCCATAACTTTAGTTAAATATTTACAACTTATTTGTTTGCAAAATCGTTCCTTTAACTTCCCAAATTATAAATCTTATAACTTATAAGATTCATTTATTTACCCAAGTCTATCTTTTTTTAATAATTTACAAATTTTATAAACCTACTACTTATAAAATTTCATTTATAACTTCACCGTTTATAATTCTATAAAGTCCATTCATTCATGAAATTCATTCACAATTCATTCTAACACTTATAAAAACTCGTTTTATAATTCCAATATTTTGATTTATAAATATCCATCCTATAATTCTTTTATATAAATCAATTTATATTATTCTTTAAAACGTCTTTGAACTCCTTTATAATTTCACCATCTTCTTTGATTTATAAAATAATCAATTTTATAAATCCTATATTTAAACTTTTTACAATAATTTCAAAAATCCCACTTTAACTATTTTATAAAATCATTAACCCCATATTTCTCAAAAATCAACTTTTAACTATATTTCTCAAAAATCATAATTTTTATAACATTAAAATTATAACGTTTATTTATTTAAGATGAATCAATTCCAAAAATATTTATAACGTATATTTTCAAAAATCACTTTAAAAATCCTTTTAAAATTCCAAAATTTGCCCAATGATGCTACACACCAAATAGTCAATCATGACAACAACGATATCATATATCGATATGATAATCAACGAATATCACAATATCCATAATCAAATAAATACTGTTGAGGAATCCAGTTGGATCCCTCCGACCTGTTTTCCTGCATCCAAAGATGTTAGCACAATACCAATTCCGTTCCAGTACGAAATTATCGCGGTATATGGGATTTAAAATATTATCCGCTTAATAGGCGGCGCAATAGGGTCTCATCCGCGGTATAATGCGGGAAATCAACTCTAAGTACATAAATAATATCAATTTCACTGTTTATGAAATATTCGCGGCATATGTTTTTAATAAATAACCTCCGCTTACTAACGGCGCATAATGTCTATTTTAACAATCAATAGATAATAATCATCATTCAAACATACAATCAAGAATTTTAAATCTAACCATTTAAAATAAAAATCAAAACCGATTCGATTGAGTGAGAAGTTCTCACCTTGATTTCAATTTCGTTTTAGTGATTTATTTCAAATAAAATTAAACGGACATTTAATTTTACCCGAAATTCTCACTAACTCCAAACGAATCCAATCCAATTCCATAGTGTAGTGCTCGTCCTTACGATTCCAACGCAACTGGTTTCGCGCGTTTTCGACCTCGTATGAAAAAGATACGAATTTTTAAAGTTACATGAATTAATATAATATAAATTCACAATTCTTATTTTCAATTTTAACCTAAAATAAATCACGGCCACTGCTTTCATATGCAAGAAAATCATGACCGTTGCCACTTCTTCTTCTTCCCAGTTAAACATCGCGTAACCATACCCAACAACGCGCGACCCAAATCGAACGCTGCTCCTCCTAAACGACGATCGGTACCAAATCGAAGATCATCGACGCGAACCCCCACTGCCGTGAACAACCGCCCCAAGCCACGTGTCACTCGGCCCTCCATCTCGAGCTGAAAACGTGCGCGAATGTCTCGCGTCCAAATGCAAATTGCGTCGATCGATTCAATATTTTCCGATCATCACCGTTGAGAACGTAGCTCTCAATGAGATCTACAACTTCGTAGTTGGAGAAATTTCATATAGATTAACGGATTTGGAGGATTTGAGGGAGGAAGATGAGATGATTTCGGCCGTTCGAAAATAGGGTGGCGGCTAGGCTGTTAGGTTTAGGGTTTCTCAAAAATCAAGAGAATGGGTTGCTTTTATAGAAATTTCAACGAAAACACTATTCATCCCAGTTTTTCCGAACTCCAAACGAAGCATGCCGGTTGGCGTTCCTAAGGTTTACCCCGCGTTCCGAACACAATGGAACGTGTTTCGGGAGGTAATTCGGTCATCTGTGCGAGTTATGGCAGTTAACGTTCGATTTAAAATTAAACCGATTAAACGATTTTCTAGGCGTTTTGGCTTGCACCGGACAAACGGTAAATCCAATTGACACGAAATTTGAAACCATACAATAATATCACATTACGGATCCGATGAAACTTGTTTCGTCGAAATCGGAGACTTTTTGAAAAATGACTATTTTTACTAGTCGATTAAATATTAAAATATTCAATTTTCACAAATAAACTTTTAATTCGATTTTAAAAGTTCTAAAATATCGTTCTAACTCAAATATGATAAAATAAAATTTTATAAATCATTTTCAATCATATTTAACCCAAATTTCAATTATTTCTGTATTTCCAACTATTAAATTATCGATTTAATTCTTCAATTAAATCTAATTATTTGAAAAAAAAAATATTTGACTTATAAATTTCACTTATTTATATTTAAAATTAATTAAATATAAGAATTTAACTAATAAAAATTCTGGGTCGTTACATACTTCCCCCCTTAAAAGAATTTCGTCCTCGAAATTACCAAGTAAGAAAAGTTATAGAATCTATTAACTTTCCCAAAATCCATAGTTAAATTTCTTACAATACTTTACTAAGTTTCCAAATCATACTTAGTTATCTTTTCAAAAACAAACTATCTTGTTTGACTTTCAACTCCAAATGAAAGTTAAAGTTTTCAAAATTTTCCAATTTTCTCAAATTTTTTCTAACGCCTTAAATTTTCAAAAAAAATCGCCATAGTCTCCTTTGCGCGGCTCAATCCGAAAAAAAATGACAGTATATATATCACAAATATACATCTCATCAAGTTATAAGGCAACCCGCAGGGAAAAAAGTGTAAAAGTACGATATTTAATCCGAGATATGTACCTTATATTTTATTGGCGAGCATATACGGCTAATATAGCGCGAAAGCGAGCTCCAAATGCGAAGCAAACGCGATCCGCACCTACTAAACACTCAACAAACAAATGAGAAAAATGTATATAGACAATAGTATCGATATACAACATATAGCAACATAATAACTATATACGCCAACATAGCAAATGTAATAAAAGCAATAAATTCAACATCAACCAACTAACATCCAACTAACATTCATAACCAATAAATATTCATTCATATTCTCATTAATATTCAATGAATTGGGTTTTAATTTAAATCACATTTGATTCATTAACAGTGGATGTTTTTACTAACATTCATTTTCAATTAGTTTATATTCACTAATTCATATTAAAGTTGGTTCACTTCCAAATCAAATTCAATTCTATTTAAGATTCACTTAACTTCCAATTGAATTTCAATTACTTTAGCTTCCAATTTCATTAACTCAATTGTACATGGGTTTTTATACAATCAACTAATTATCATATAACAACCAATGTATATTAATTACAACCAAATTCCTTTGTTTATATTCATTCAATTTGGTTTAACACCTTTACTTTCAATTGGTTTAATTAAATTGATTTTCATTCAATTATTCAACTACCAATAACATAGATTTTAATGAATTAACACTTACATTCATTATTTCATATCTACTTAATTTACATTCAATTTGATTAACATTCAACTAGTTAACCATTTCAAGTTGAATTTCATTTACATAACTTAAGTTCATATTTATCACTTAACTTTATTAATTTACTTTGATACCAATATCAACTTCATTCAACATCCCTTAAGTTATACTTCATTTTATAAACATCACTTGGTTTTACTTAACTTAAATTCCCACTTATAAATCAATTCAGCTTCCAAATTCTAAAGTAAATTTCCATTTAACTTTAAATTCATTTTTATTTACAACTCATATTCATAAATATATTCATATAGTTTCACTTCTTATATATATAAGTTTATTTCACAATTGTAAATCACTTTATTATAATTCAATTCTTATAATTCATTTGCTTATACAATTATTCTTTAATTTAGACTATTCAAACAACTAAACAATCAACTTATATACACTTTAATAATTCTAAAAAATTATTCCTTTATGTATAAAATAAAATCAAGGTAAAATTATTTCATTTACCCAATTTAAAACAATATCGTGTCGAATTGTTCTGTACAAGTGTTTAGAGATCCCTATCAACAACGTTACTTACCTATACTAACCAGAATCCATATACCACTCAACAAAGCAATCATCACAATATAAAACAATTTTATATTCACTAACAAATACGCTCTCATAGCTATTATTACAATAAAAATCATTCTAGAGTACTACTGACTCTATCTCTAATGAGTAATACCCAACAGAGCATTGGTTGTCGCTTAACCAAATGCTCTGATACCAAATGTAATAGTCCGCTTTTCCGTACCCCTTGAATATACACTAATCTCCATCGATTAACTCAAGATGAACGGAAATACGAACCATTAGGGTTTAAACAGAAGAAAGAGGTAGAAGGAGAGAGAAAAAGATAGAAGAAGAACAGAAAGAAATAACAGAACAATATCAGAATCTCACAATCGCAGCGGAACAACATATAATAAATAAATGAATAATCTTTAAACAAAGAACTATATCAGTTATTACATTACATCACATTACATTATATCATATCATCAGAGTGTACAACAACAGACAACAACAAACAGCGGAAAAGAAATACTATATACTAGTAATACACCATGCCATCCAGCTTGCCTCCTGCAACTTCTGAATTCCAGAGTATCCTGATAAACCTTAACTCTTGACTGCCCGTGTGGAAATTGGTGGGCACGCAGAGTTTAGGAAGGAAAACAATAAACTCCGAGTCAGTCATGTGACTGGTGTGAGAACTCAAAACAGTTTGTTTATCTTTAAAATCAAAATAGAGGAATATTTTTAAAGTCAATTCGCAATGTTTTTGAAAATGTAACTACCATAAGACCTCCCACCACACACACAATGCAAACGCAGACTTGGAGGAGATTTCTTCTTATGTTAGTCAAAGATGCTTGATACGCATTAAAAGAAACATTTGATATTATTACTAGTGCATAGTGTAGGAAAAATCATTTCGAAAGTAAATATATAAATCTTAGCCAGCATAGGTACCATTATATTATGCCTACTATAGCTACCATATTAGATGGCAGGTTCTACAACTAAAACCATACAATCTCGTATTATTTCTTTGGATTTTCAACAAATGGCCAGGCCAAGGAACTTCCCATTGCCACATGGAAACGCCTCTGGAAGGTCGTCCCCGAGAACCTAACCGGATCTCTGCCAACACAAGGCCGGGTTACCCTTCAAACTGAGTAACAACCGATACAAGTATGCCATCCCCCGGTCCTTTGGGACCTTTATCCAAGCGCTCATAACCAACATCACACAATGATAAATAAAGTGTTTCAACATGAGTAAGTATCTGGGTTTCATACCATTATACCACCCTTTTCCAGAAGGAAATGCACATACCCTAAAGGGAGCTACCCCTCATAACCTAGCTGCATCTTTCCTGTTTTGAACATTCTGGGGTGTGAGGCTTGACGAAGTCTAGTCCACAAAGCCACGCTTTATACAAAAGTTGTGCTTGGTCAAAAAATGATCATAGAAATGATCACAAAGATAAGTGATCAAACAAATGACCATATCACAAATGATCAAACAATGATCATTTCACAGCAACACTCAGCATGTCACATTACCAAATTGGGAATATATTGCTGATAACCTTCAACTACATAACCTCTGAGCTCGTACGTCTCAGAGAAGGGTGTTAAGCTAAGAAAATAAATTCTCCGCCACCAACAGAAATATATTTGAAAGAAATCAGCTTTATATCTCAGCTTGTAATGTCAGACATACAATCCATACAAGTCTGTTCCAGGTTCGATCAGAACCGAAGGCACTTATAAAGAAGTCCTTGCAATCCGGTTATTCACTAATCGCGTTCGGACTTCCCATCACATATGGAGTCTCTATACCGTAGCTACTTGGTGCAAAGGCAATCGACGAGTTGTCCTTTCGCTTTTGAAAATATCCGGTCTTCAACACCGGTCTTCAAATGCAATTCATAACGACGTATCACATATTCGGAATGGGTTATACGACCCCATGGTCTTTTGCCGGTTGACCCGAATAGTGAGCACCTATTCAAAAATAAGTGTGGCATTCAAATTCAAACAAATCACAACAAATACCCATTCAAAGGTAAATATTGATAGTCGGTTATTGAACTATCAATGGATATGCACAACATCATCAGATTCCAAATAAATTTTCAAATTATTTATTTCCCAAAAATATCTTTACAAGATATAAAATTTCAATACCTCAAAAATAAATCAATATTTATTATTAAACAAATTCCCCTTCCTTTTATAAATTCCATAGTGAATTTACATTCCAAAATAACTATGAATATACGACTTCAATTATTCATTTTAAATTTATCTTCAAAAAGATAAATTCTCAAAATATTCACTTTATATTGGAAAATATTTCCATACTTATTTAATAAGTAATTCACAAATCTTTTTGTTTTCTACACTTGGAAAATATTGAATATACTTAAATCTAAATTAAGTATATATTTCATTCTTTAAGGAAATCATTCTCTTAAACATATTTATTTGGGCCAAAACGAATGTTGCGTAAAACATCGTTACGACAACCCAAAATCACCAGTATAGGGATTCGAAATTAAAATAGATATATAAATCCCAATACTATACAAAACATATCCTTTCAGAAATGATTTACTATAACAACAGTGTTATAGTCCACCGTTTCCTTCTATTTCTCGAAAACATCTATTTCAACAATAAATGTTGAAATCTATGGTTTCGAATCTTAACACATTTAAAACATCGTTAGATCGTTTTAATTCTATTTAAATGTAACGACCCATAATTTCTAACAAGTTAAATTTGAATATTTAATTGAATTTAAATATTGACAAGTGAAATTAATAAGTCGAATAATTTATTTTTCGAATATTGGATTTAATTTGGTAATTAAATCGATAATTTAATAATAGAAATTCCAGAAATAATTGAAATTTGAGTTAACTATGATTAAAAATGATTTGTAAAATTTTATTTAAGCATATTGGAGTTAGAACGATATTTTAGAACTTTTAAAATTGAATTAAGAGTTAATTTGTGAAAATTGAATATTTTAATATTTAATCGACTAGTGAAATTAGCCAATTTTCGGACAGTCTCAGAATTGGACGAAACTAGATCCATTGGATCCGTAATAGTTTGTTATTATCAGATTTCAATTTTCATAGCAATCGGAGTTGTCGTTTGACCGTGGCAGCTCGAAACGCATCGAAATTGTTTTAATATTAATTTGGCGAGTTAAAATAGCCATTTTTCAAACAGTCTCGGATTTCGACGAAACTAGTTTCATCGGATCCGTAATGTGGTATTATTGTAAGGTTTCAAATTTCATGTCAATCGGATTTATCGTTTGTCCGGTGCAAACTAAAACGCCTAGAAATTTGGTTAACCGATTTAATTTTAAATCGATCGTTTAATTCCATATCTTGCACAGATGATCGAATTAGCTTTCAAAACCTGTTCCATTGTGTCCGGAATGTGGGATAAACCCTAGGAACATCAGTTATCGCGTGTAAATCGGAGTTCAGGAAATCCAAAATGAATAGCGTTTGAGAGAATTCTATAAATAGGGCCTTTATTCACAAAAAAAATAAAAAAATAAAAATTATTAACCCTAACCCTAGAAATGGCCGGCCGCCTCCCTCATTGTCAACGGCCAGAAAATTCCCTCCTTCCTCCTCGTTTTTCTTTCAATCCACGCTTCTTTTCAGAAATCTTCCAACTACAAAATGAAAGAGGGTGGTGAGATCTCCAGATCCAACGGTTGTGATCGGAAATGACGCGGCGGATCATTGTCAAATCGAGCTCAAACGTCGAATAGTCGCACACGTTTTTCTGTGCCTACATGAGGCCGAGCTCCTCCATGCTTGGGCCGAGCATAGTGTTGGCGACGCTCTTCGATATGGCACTCTTTGATCGACCCGAAAGGATGGAGGGTGGTCGCATAATTTATCCCTAGTTTAAATTGAATGGGTTCGGCTTTCGGTTGTTATCTGGATATTACACGCGTGAAGGATAAGATACAAAGCACGGCTTGGATGCAGGGAGCAGAGATCTACGGCCCAGGATGAAGGTTGTAATATATATAAAGGAAAATAGTAAATGCTATATATAAAAAGTGTACGATGTTTAAAAATTCATATCTCTTTCATACGAGGACGAAAACGCACGAAACCAGTTGCGTTGGAATCGTATCAACGAGCACTACGCTATGGAATTGGATTGGATTCGTTTGGAGTTAGTGAGAATTTCGGGTAAAATTAAACGCGCGTTTAATTTTATTCGAAATAAATCGCTAAAACAAAATTGAAATCAAGGTGAGAACTTCTCGCTCAATCGAATCGGTTTCGATTTTAATTTTAAATAGTTAGATTTAAAATTCTTGATTATATGTTGAATGATGATTGTTATCTATTGAATTGTTAAAATAGACATTATGCACCGTTAGTAAGCGGATGTTATTTATTAAAAACATATACCGCGAATATTTCACAGTACAGTGAAATTGGTATTATATATGTACTTGGAGTTGATTTTCCCGCATTAAATAGCGTATGAGACCCTATTGCGCCGTCTATTAAGCGGATAATATTTTTATAAATCCCATATACCGCGATA
Source organism: Allium cepa (assembly GCA_030765085.1). NCBI lineage: Eukaryota > Viridiplantae > Streptophyta > Magnoliopsida > Asparagales > Amaryllidaceae > Allium > Allium cepa. The sequence goes on along the minus strand of CM060945.1, from coordinate 597,847,703 downwards.
ATTCCGTACTGGAACAGAATTGGTATTGTGCTAATGTTTGTGGATGCAGGGAAACAGGTTGGAGGGATCCAACTGGATTCCTCAACTGTATTGATTTGTTTACAGATATTTTGATATTTGTTGATTATCATATCGATATATGATATTTGGATGTGGTGATTGACTATTTGGTGCTGTTGCATCATCGGATCCGTTTCTTAAGTTTTAAAATAATGATTTTTGGTTTTAAAAGGAATTTTAAAGTGATTTTCAAAGGTATACGTTTTATTAAACTTTGATTTGTTAAAATAAATTAACGTTAAAATTTTATTTTCATAAAAGTTATGATTTTTGGAAAATAATGCTTAAGTATGATTTTGAAATATATAAGTTTAAATAACGATTTTTAAGTTAATTAAAAGAATAAATTGGTTTAAATTGGGATTTTTGAATTATTAAAAACGATGTATATAAAAGACTTATAAAATTGATATTTTATAAATTAAAAATATTGGAATATTAAAACGAGTTTTTATAAGTGTTAAAAATGAAATAAAAATTGATTTCATAAGTGAACATAATTTATAGATTTATAGATTGGGAAGTTATAAAATGAATAGATTTTGTAAAATAGAAGATTTTTAAGTAATTATCTTATAAATCGGATTTTGGCATTTAAATGAGATATAAATGGAATTTGTTAATAATGAGATTTATAAATCGAAGCTTATAAATAGAAATGGAATTTATAAACATTGTTTATAAATTCGAAATCAATTGAATTTGATAAATTGAATATTGAAGTTATTAAAGGAAATATATTCACGATTTTGGACAGTGAATATATTATTGAATAAAATGGGTATGATTTAGAGAAGTGAAATTTTAAAATGAAGTTAATTGTTTGAAAGATGTTTTAAAATGGATAACTATCGAAACCATAGATTTCAACATTTATTGTTGAAATAGACGTTTCCGAGAAAGAAGGAAATGGTGGACTATAACGCTGTTGTTATAGTAAATGGTTTCCGAAAGGAAATGTTTTGTATAGTATAGGTATTTATATATCTATTTTAATTTTGAATCCCTATACTAGTGATTTTGGGTCGTCGTAACGATGTTTTACGCAACATTCGTTTTGGCCCAAATAAATGTGTTTAAGTGAATGTTTTCCTTAAAGAATGAATTATATACTTAATTTTGATTTAAGTATATTGAATGTTTTCCAAGTGTTGGAAATAAATGAGTTTTTGAATTACTTATTAATAAATAAGTGGGGAAATGTTTTCCAATATGAAATGAATGTTTTGAGAATTATCTTTTTAAAGATAAATTGAAAGTGGATGTTTGAAATCGATTTGAAAATCGTATATTCACAGATATATTAGAAATGTAAATCCAATATGGAATTTATAAATGAAATTGGGAAAAATTGGTTTAAAAATAAATATCGATTTATTTTTGAAGTATGGGAATTATATATATATATATATATCTTGTAAAGATATTTTTGGAAGATAAATAATTTGGAAAATTATTTGGAATCTGGTGATGTTGCGCATCTTTATTGATAGTTAAATAACCGACTATCAATATTTACCTTTAAATAGGTATTTGTTGTGATTTGCTTGAATTTGAATGCTACACTTTTTTTTTTAATAAGAGCTCACTATTCGGGTTAGCCGGGAAAGGACCTTGGGGTCGTATAACCCATTCCGAATATGTGATACGTCGTTATGGATTGCATTTGATGACCGGCGTGGAAGACCGGATATTTTTGAAAACGGAAGGATTACCGTTGAGTTACTCAGCATCGGCTGATCTCCGATATAGAAGTTCTATCACCTTTAGTGACGGGAAGTCCCGACGTGATTAGAAATTAATCGGAATGCAAGGACATCTTTGTAAGTGCCTTCGGTTCTGTTCGACCCCGGAACAGACTTGTATGGATTGTATGTCTGACATTACAAGTTGAGATATAAAGCTTATTTCTTTCAAATATATTTCTGTTGGTGGCGGAGAATTTATTCTCTTAGCTTAACACCTTTCTCTGAGACGTACGAGCTCAGAGGTTATATAGTTGAAGGTTATTAGTGATATACTCCCAATTTGGTAGTGTGGCATGTTGAGTGTTTCTGTGAAATGATCATTGTTTGATCATTTGTGATATGATCATTTGTTTGATCATTTATCTTGGTGATCATTTCTATGATCATTTGTTGACCTAAAGTACAGCTTTTGTATAAAGCGTGGCTTTGTGGACGAGACTTCGTCGGACCTCACACCCCGGAAATGGTTAAAACAGGAAGGATGCAGCAAGGTTATTAGGGGGTAGTGCCCCTTTAGTGTATGTCATTCCTTCTGGATAGAGGTGGTATCATGGTATGGAGCCCAGATATTTAACCTATGTTGTCGCTGCAAATTTTATGGTTGTTGGAAATTGAGGATCCTCGGATAGATCGGTTGCGATCGGGGGATGACATATTCGTGTCAGTAGTTACCCAGTTAGGGGTAACCTGGCCTTGTGTTGGCAGAGATCCGGTTTGGTTCTCGGGACGTCATTCAAGAGGCGTTTCCATGCGGCAATGGAAAGTTCCTTGGCCTAACCATTTGTTGGAAATCCAAAGACACAATACGATCTTGTACGGTTTTAGTTGTAGAACCTATCATTCACTTATGGTGGCGCCCCACTGTTTGGATGGTAGCTATAATAGGCATAAGTGCGAAATGCCTATGCTGGCTATGATTTATATCTTTACTTTCGAAATGTTTTATACACTATGCACTAGTAATAATATCAAATGTTTCTTTTTAATGCGTATCAAGCATCTTTGTCTATCATAAGGAGAAATCTCCTCCGATTCTGCGTTTGCATTGTGTGTGTGTGCGGGAGGCCTTATGGTAGTCTCGTTTTTAAAAAGCATTGCGAATTGACTTTCAAAATATTCCTCTATTTTGTTTTAAAGATAAACTGTTTTGAGTTCTTACACCAGTCACATGATTGACTCGGAGTTTATTGTTTTCCTTCCTAAACTCTGGGTGCCCACCAATTTCCACACGGGCAGTCAAGAGTAAGGTTTATCAGGATATTATGGAATTCAGGAGTTGCTGGAGGCAAGATGGATGCATGGCGTATTCACTAGTATATAGTATTTCTTTTCCGCTGTTTGTTGTAGCACACTCTGATGATGTAATGTAATGAAATGTAATGAGATGTAATGTAATAACTGATGTAGTACTTTGTTTAAAGATTTTTCATTTATCTATTATATGTTGTTCCGTTGCGATTGTGAGATTCTGATGTTGTTCTGTTATTTATTTCTGTTCTGTTCTCTCTTTTTCTATCTTCTTCTACCTTTTCTTCTTCTTTAACCCTAACATTTCAGTTTTTCGGCAACGAAAAATCGCAAACGTTACATTTGGTATCAGAGCTTATGGTTAAGCGACAACCATGGCTCTGTTGGGTATTTCTCATTAGAGATGGAGTCAGTAGTACTCTAGAATGAGTTTGAGTGTAATAATAGATACTAGTGCGTATTTGTTAGTGAATATAAATTGTTTTATATTGTGATGATTGGTTTGTTGAGTGGTATATGGATTTTGGTCAACACGAGTAATTAACATTGTTGATAGGGATCTCTAAACACTTGTATAGAACAATTTGACACGATATTGTTTTAAATTGGGTAAATGAAATAATTTTACCATGATTATATTTTGTATATAAAGGCATAATTTTTCGGAATTATTAAAGTGTATATGAATTGATTGTTTGGTTGTTGAATAAGTTAAATAAAAACAACAGCTGTGAAAGAATGAATGGTATAAGAAAATGAATTATAAGATGGAATTATAATTAAAATGATTTACACTTGTGAAGTAATCTTATATATAAGAAGTGAAATTATATAAGTAAAAGATTTATAAATGTGATTTATAATCTAAAAATAAATTCCAGAGAAGTGTTTTGAAAGGATTTGATATTTTGGACAATTGTTTTGAAAAATTAAAGCTCTAAACTCTTTTCGGTCGCTGGAAAATAATTTCAATGATGATTGCAACATCATCGGTGTTCATTTTCGGGTTTCTAAAAGAGGGATTGCTGCCAAATTGTTTAAAAGAAAGTTGTTTGGAAAATTTGGATTTGGTTTTGGAAATTCAGAAGGTAATTTGAATTGATTCAAAAATGGTTTTGAAAGATTTGAAAGGACTCTGGAATCCTATTCAAGATATTTATGGGAATGATAAAGGAGTTGATAACTTATACAGATTGAATTTTGATAGAATAAATTTAACTTAAAGGATGGAGTTAAATTAAAGGAAGTATAAGTAAATCAATAAAATTCAAGATGAAATAAATTTGAGTTGTCTTCAAAGGCATGTAATTTGAAATTTAACAAAAGGAAAGTTAAATAAATTAATTTGGATTTGATAAGATAATTGAAATGAAATATAACTTAAGTGATGTTGAATGAAGTTGATTCTGGTATCATAGTAAATTAATAAGTTAATTAATGAAATGAAGTCATTAAGAATGTGAACTTCAGTTATATAAATGAAATTCAACATTATATTGTTAAAGGAATTAGAAATTGAATTAATAAATGGATTGAATGTTAATCAATTAAATGTAAATAATTGATATGAAATAATGGATGTAAGTGTAAATTCATTAAAAGCTAATGTTATTGGAAGTTGAATAAATTGAATGGAAGTCAATTTAATATGAACCAAATTGAATGTAAAGTGAATAAATTTAGTTATATTGGATGTACATTGGTTGTTATATGGATGTTGATTGATTGTATATAATTCATTAAGTGTTAATGAAATTGAATTAGCGAAATTGGAAGCTATGTGATTGAATTCAAATGGATAATATGTAAACTTGAATGGAATTGAATTTGATTTGATTTGGAAGTGAACTAATGAAAATGTAAATTAGTAAACGTAAACTAATTGAAATTGGATATGAATGAGTGTTAGTAAAATCCAATGTAAATGAATCAAATGTGATTTAAATTGAAAACTAATTCATTGAATATTAATGAGAATATGAATGAATATTGATTTGGTTATGGATGATAGTTGGTTGATGTTTGCATTTGTTGTTTTGTTGCATTTGCTATGTTGGCACATGTAGTTGTTATGTTGCTATATGTTGTATATTGATACTATTTTCATATATTCATGATTCTCATGTTGTTGTTAAGTGTTTAGTTGGTGCGGATGGCGTTGCTTCGCATTTGGAGCTCGTTTTCGCGCTATATTAGCCGTATACGCTCGCTAATAATAAATAAGGTACATATCTCGGATTACATACCGTACTTTTACACTTTTTTCCCTGTTGGGTGCCTCATCACTTGATGAGATGTATATTCGTGATATATATACTGTCATTTTTTTCGGATCAAGCCGCGCAAAGGAGACTCTGGCGAATTTTTCCGAAAATTTAAGGCGTTAGAATATTTTTGAGAAAATTGGGAAATTTTTGAAAATTAAGTATGATTTGGAAACTTAGTAAAGATTTTGTAAGAAGTTTAACTATGAATTTTGGGAAAGTTAAACACTTAAGAGATTTGAAAAATCTAATTTGAATGGTTTGTTTTGAAAAGTTACGGAATTTTGTAACTCTCTCTTACTTGGTAATTTCGAGGACGAAATTCTTTTAAAGGGGGAAGATTGTAACGACCCAGAATTTCTACCAAGTAAAATTTGTATATTTAATTGAATTTAAATATTAACAAGTGAAATTAATAAGTCGAACAATTTATTTTTCGAATACTGGATTTAATTTGATAATTAAATCGATAATTTAATAATAGAAATTCCAGAAATAATTGAAATTTGAGTTAAAAATGATTGAAAATGATTTGTAAAATTTTATTTAATCATATTGGAGTTAGAACGATATTTTAGAACTTTTAAAATTGAATTAAGAGTTAATTTGTGAAAATTGAATATTTCAATATTTAATCGACTAGTGAAATTAGCCAATTTTCGAACAGTCTCAAAATTAGACGAAACTAGTTCCATTGGATCCGTAATAGTTTGTTATTATCGGATTTTACTTTTCGCAGCAATCGGAGTTGTCGTTTGACCGTGGCAGCTCGAAATGCATTGAAATTGTTTTAATATTAATTTGGCGAGTTAAAATAGCCATTTTTCAAACAGTCTCGGATTTCGACGAAACCAGTTTCATCGGATCCGTAATATGATATTATTGTAATGTTTCAAATTTCATGTCAATCGGATTTAGCGTTTGTCCGGTGCAAACTAAAACGCCTAGAAATTTGGTTAACCGATTTAATTTTAAATCAATCGTTTAAGTCCATATCTCGCACAAATGATCGAATTAGCTTCCGAAACCTGTTCCATTGTGTCCGGAACGTGGGATAAACCCTAGGAACGTCAGTTACCGCGCGTAAATCGGAGTTCAGAAAATCCAAAATGAATAGTGTTTGAGAGAATTCTATAAATAGGGCCTTTATTCACAAAAAATAATAATATTATTAACCCTAACCCAAGAAATGGCCGGCCGCCTCCCTCATTGTCAACGGCCAGAAAATTCCCTCCTTCCTCCTCGTTTTCCTTTCAATCCACGCTTCATTTCAGAAATCTTCCAACTACAAAATGGAAGAGGGTGGTGAGATCTCCAGATCCAACGGCTGTGATCGGAAATGACGCGGCGGATCATTGTCAAATCGAGCTCAAACGTCGAATAGCCGCACACGTTTTTCTGTGCCTAGATGAGGCCGAGCTCCTCCATGCTTGGGACGAGCATAGTGTTGGCGACGCTCTTCGATATGGCACTCTTTGATCGACTCGAAACGATGGAGGGTGGTCGCATAATTTAACCCTAGTTTAAATTGAATGGGTTCGGCTTTCGGTTGTTATCTGGATATTGCACGCGTGAAGGAGAAGATGCAAAGCACGGCTTGGATGCAAGGAGCATAGATCTACGACCCAGGATGAAGGTTGTAATATATATAAAGGAAAATAGTAAATGTTATATATTAAAAGTGTACAATGTTTAAAAATTTATATCTCTTTCATACGAGGTCGAAAACGCATGAAACCAGTTGCGTTGGAATCGTATCGACGAGCACTACGCTATGGAACTGGATTGGAGTCGTTTGGAGTTAGTGAGAATTTCGGGTAAAATTAAACGCGCGTTTAATTTTATTCGAAATAAATCGCTAAAACGAAATTGAAATCAAGGTGAGAACTTCTCACTCAATCGAATCGGTTTCGATTTTAATTTTAAATAGTTAGATTTAAAATTCTTGATTGTATGTTGAATGATGATTGTTATCTATTGAATTGTTAAAATAGACATTATGCGCCGTTAGTAAGCGGATGTTATTTATTAAAAACATATACCGCAAATATTTCACAGTACAGTGAAATTGGTATTATATATGTACTTGGAGTTGATTTTCTCGCATTATATAGCGGATGAGACTCTATTGCGCCGTCTATTAAGCGGATAATATTTATATAAATCCCATATACCATGATAATTCCGTACTGGAACAGAATTGGTATTGTGCTAATGTTTGTGGATGCAGGGAAACAGGTGGGAGGGATCCAACTGGATTCCTCAGCTGTATTGATTTATTTACAGATATTTTGATATTTGTTGATTATCATATCGATATATGATATTTGGATGTCGTGATTGACTATTTGGTGCTGCTGCATCATCGGATCCATTTCTGAAGTTCTAAAATAATGATTTTTGGTTTTAAAAGGAATTTTAAAGTGATTTTCAAAAGTATACTTTTTATTAAACTTTGAATTGTTAAAATAAATAAACGTTAAAATTTTATTTTCATAAAAGTTACAATTTTTGGAAAATAATGCTTAAGTATGATTTTGAAATTTATAAGCTTTAAATAACGAATTTTTAAGTTATTAAAATAATAAATTGGTTTAAATTTGGATTTTTGAATTATTAAAAACGCTGTATATAAAAGACTTATAAAATTGATATTTTATAAATTAAAAATATTGGAATATTAAAACGAGTTTTTATAAGTGTTAAAAATGAAATAAAAATGGATTTCATAAGTGAACGTAATTTAAAGATTTATAGATTGGCAAGTTATAAAATGAATAGATTTTGTAAAATAGAAGATTTTTAAGTAATTATCTTATAAATTGGATTTTGGCATTTAAATGAGATATAAATGGAATTTGTTAATAATGAGATTTATAAATCGAAGCTTATAAATAGAAATGGAATTTATAAACATTGTTTATAAATTCGAAATCAATTGAATTTGATAAATTGAATATTGAAGTTATTAAAGGAAATATATTCACGATTTTGGACAGTGAATATATTATTGAATAAAATGGGTATGATTTGGAGAAGTGAAATTTTAAAATGAAGTTAATTGTTTGAAAGATGTTTTAAAATGGATTAACTATCGAAACCATAGATTTCAACATTTATTGTTGAAATAGACGTTTTCGAGAAAGAAGGAAATGGTGGACTATAGTAAATGGTTTCCGAAAGGAAATGTTTTGTATAGTATAGGTATTTATATATCTATTTTAATTTTGAATCCCTATACTAGTGATTTTGGGTCGTCGTAACGATGTTTACGCAACATTCGTTTTGGCCCAAATAAATGTGTTTAAGTGAATGTTTTCCTTAAAGAATGAATTATATACTTAATTTTGATTTAAGTATATTGAATGTTTTCTAAGTGTTGGAAATAAATGGGTTTGTGAATTACTTATTAATAAATAAGTGGGGAAATGTTTTCCAATATGAAATGAATGTTTTGAGAATTATCTTTTTAAAGATAAATTGAAAGTGGATGTTTGAAATCGATTTGAAAATCGTATATTCACAGATATATTGGAAATGTAAATTCAATATGGAATTTATAAATGAAATTGGGAAAAATTGGTTTAGAAATAAATATCGATTTATTTTTGAAGTATGGGAATTGTATATATATATATATATATATATATCTTGTAAAGATATTTTTGGAAGATAAATAATTTGGAAAATTATTTGGAATCTGGTGATGTTGCGCATCTTTATTGATGGTTAAATAACCGACTATCAATATTTACCTTTAAATAGGTATTTGTTGTGAATTGCTTGAATTTGAATGCTACATTTATTTTTTAAAACATAAGCGCTCAGTATTCGGGTTAGCCGGGAAAGGACCTTGGGGTCGTATAACCCATTCCGAATATGTGATACGTCGTTATGGATTGCATTTGATGACCGGTGTGGAAGACTGGATATTTTTGAAAATGGAAGGATTACCGTTGAGTTACTCTGCATCGGCTGATCTCCGATATAGAGGTTTTATCACCCTTAGTTACGGGAAGTCCGGACGTGATTAGAAATTATCCGGAATGCAAGGACTTCTTTGTAAGTGCCTTCGGTTCTGTTCGAGCCCGGAACAGACTTGTATGGATTGTTTGTCTGACTTTACAAGTTGAGATATAAAGCAGATTTCTTTCAAATATAATTCTGTTGGTGGCGGAGAATTTATTCTCTTAGCTTAACACCCTTCTCTGAGACGTAGGAGCTCAGAGGTTATATAGTTGAAGGTTATTAGTGATATACTCCCAATTTGGTAGTGTGGCATGCTGAGTGTTGCTGTGAAACGATCATTGTTTGATCATTTGTGATATGATCATTTGTTTGATCATTTATCTTGGTGATCATTTCTATGATCATTTGTTGACCCAAAGCACAGCTTTTGTATAAAGCGTGGCTTTGTGGGACGAGACTTCGTCGGACCTCACACCCCGGAAATGGTCAAAACAGGAAGGATGCAGCAAGGTTATTAGGGGGTAGCGCCACTTTAGTGTATGTCATTCCTTCTGGATAGAGGTGGTATCATGGTACGGAGCCCAGATATTTAACCTATGTTGTTACTGCAAATTTTGTGGTGGTTGGAAATCGAGGATCCTTGGATAGATCGGTTACGATCGGGGGATGACATATTCATGTTAGTAGTTACCCAGTTAGGGGTAACCCGGCCTTGTGTTGGCAGAGATCCGGTTTGGTTCTCGGGACGTCATTCCAAAGGCGTTTCCATGTGGCAATGGGAAGTTCCTTGGCCTGACCATTTGTTGGAAATCCAAAGAAACAATACAATCTTGTACGGTTTTAGTTGTAGAACCTATCATTCACTTATGGTGGCGCCCTACTGTTTGGATGGTAGCTATAGTAGGCATAAGTGCGAAATGCCTATGCTTGCTAAGATTTATATCTTTACTTTCGAAATGTTTTATATACTATGCACTAGTAATAATATCAAATGTTTCTTTTTAATGCGTATCAAGCATTTTTGACTATCATAAGGAGAAATCTCTTCCGATTCTGCGTTTGCATTGTGTGTGTGTGCGGGAGGCCTTATGGCAATCTCGTTTTTAAAAAGCATTACGAATTGACTTTAAAAATATTCCTCTATTTTGTTTTAAAGATAAACTGTTTTGAGTTCTCACACCAGTCACACGACTGACTCGGAGTTTAATGTTTTCCTTCCTAAACTCTGGTTGCCCACCAATTTCCATACGGGCAGTCAAGAGTAAGGTTTATCAGGATATTCTGGAATTCAGGAGTTGCTGGAGGCAAGATGGATGCATGGTGTATTCACTAGTATATAGTATTTCTTTTCCGCTGTTTGTTGTAGTACACTCTGATGATCTAATGTAATGAAATGTAATGAGATGTAATGTAATAACTGATATAGTACTTTGTTAAAAGATTTTTCATTTATCTATTATATGTTGTTCCGCTGCGATTGTGAGATTCTGATGTTGTTCTGTTATTTCTTTCTGTTCTGTTCTCTCTTTTTCTATCTTCTTCTACCTTTTCTTCTTCTTTGACCCTAACTTTTCGGTTTTTCGGCAACGAAAAATCGCAAACGTTACATTAAAACATCACATCCAAAACATTTTCTTTAACATAATATTCACTATCCAAAACGTGAATATACTTCGTTAACCAACTTCATCATTTCTATTCATTTTATTTTAATGGATTATTCACTGTATTAAACGTGAATATAACTCCATTAATAAGTTACAACAATTTACTTATCAAAATAAGTCGTTTGCGAATTTATAAAACAACGTTTATAAATTCCATTTCTATTTATTTTATAACAACTTCCTTTTATAAATCTCCTTTATTAACCTATTCAATTTATAACTCAATTATAAACCAAAAGTCCATAATTTTAGTTAAATATTTACAACTTATTTGTTTGCAAAATCGTTCCTTTAACTTCCCAAATTATAAATCTTATAACTTATAAGATTCATTTATTTACCCAAATCTATCTTTTTTTAATAACTTCACAAATTTTATAAACCTACTGCTTATAAAATTTCATTTATAACTTCACCGTTTATAATTCTATAAATTCCATTCATTTATGAAATTCATTCACAATTCATTCTAACGCTTATAAAAACTCATTTTATAATTCCAATATTTTGATTTATAAATATCCATCCTATAATTCTTTTATATAAATCAATTTATATTATTCTTTAAAACGTCTTTGAACTCCTTTATAATTTCACCATCTTCTTTGATTTATAAAATAATCAATTTTATAAATCCTATATTTAAACTTTTTACAATAATTTCAAAAATCCCAATTTAACTATTTTATAAAATCATTAACCCCATATTTCTCAAAAATCAACTTTTAACTAGATTTCTCGAAAATCATAATTTTTATAACATTAAAATTATAACGTTTATTTATTTAAGATGAATCAATTCCAAAAATATTTATAACGTATATTTTCAAAAATCACTTTAAAAATCCTTTTAAAATTCCAAAATTTGCCCAATGATGCTACACACCAAATAGTCAATCATGACAACAACGATATCATATATCGATATGATAATCAACGAATATCAAACTATCCATAATCAAATAAATACTGTTGAGGAATCCAGTTGGATACCTCCGACCTGTTTTCCTGCATCCAAAGATGTTAGCACAATACCAATTCCGTTCCAGTACGAAATTATCGCGGTATATGGGATTTAAAATATTATCCGCTTAATAGGCGGCGCAATAGGGTCTCATCCGCTATATAATGCGGGAAATCAACTCGAAGTACATAAATAATACCAATTTCATTGTTTATGAAATATTCGCGGTATGTTTTTAATAAATAACCTCCGCTTACTAACGGCGCATAATGTCTATTTTAACAATCAATAGATAACAATCATCATTCAAACATTTTAAATCTAACTATTTAAAATAAAAATCGAAACCGATTCGATTGAGTGAGAAGTTCTCACCTTGATTTCAATTTCGTTTTAGCGATTTATTTCGAATAAAATTAAAAGGACGTTTAATTTTATCCAAAATTCTCACTAACTCTAAACGACTCCAATCCATTTCCATAGCGTAGTGCTCGTCCATACGATTCCAACGCAACTGGTTTCGCGCGTTTTCGACCTCGTATGAAAAAGATACGAATGTTTAAAGTTACATGAATTAATATAATATAAATTCACAATTCTTATTTTCAATTTTAACCTAAAATAAATCACGGCCACTGCTTTCATATGCAAGAAAATCATGACCGTTGCCACTTCTTCTTCTTCCCAGTTAAACATCGCGTAACCATACCCATAAACGCGCGACCCAAATCGAACGCCGCTCCTCCTAAACGACGACCGAAACCAAATCGAAGATCATCGACGCGAAGCCCCCACTGCCGTGAACAACCGCCCCCAGCCATGTGGCACTCGGCCCTCCATCTCGAGCTGAAAACGTGCGCGAATGTCACGTGTTCAAATGCAAATTGCCGTCAGTCGATTCAATATTTTCCGATCATCACCGTTGAGAACGTAGCTCTCAACGAGAACTACAACTTCGTAGTTGGAGAAATTTCATATAGATCGATGGATTTGGAGGATTTGAGGGAGGAAGATGAGATGATTTCGGCCGTTCGAAAATAGGGTGGCAGCTAGGCTGTTAGGTTTAGGGTTTCTCAAAAATCAAGAGAATGGGTTGCTTTTATAGAAATTTCAACGAAAACACTATTCATCTCGGTTTTTCCGAACTCCAAACGAAGCTTGCTGGTTAGCGTTCCTATGGTTTACCCTACGTTTCGAACACAATGGAACGTGTTTCGGGAGCTAATTCGGTCATCTGTGCGAGTTATGGCAATAAACGTTCGATTTAAAATTAAACCGATTAAACGATTTTCTAGGCGTTTTGGCTTGCACCGGAAAAACGGTAAATCCAATCGACACAAAATTTGAAACCATACAATAGTATCACATTACGATCCGATGAAACTGTTTTCGTCGAAATCCGAGAATTTTTGAAAAATGACTATTTTTACTAGTCGATTAAATATTAAAATATTCAATTTTCACAAATAAACTTTTAATTCGATTTTAGAAGTTCTAAAATATCGTTCTAACTCCAATATGATAAAATAAAATTTTACAAATCATTTTCAATCATAGTTAACCCAAATTTCAATTATTTCTGTATTTCCAATTATTAAATTATCGGTTTAATTCTTCAATTAAATCTAATTATTCGAAAAAAAATTATTTGACTTATAAATTTCACTTATTTATATTTAAAATTAATTAAATATACGAATTTTAATTAATCAAAATTCTGGGTCGTTACACCAAACTCCAACACTCAAGAAAAAAATCAGAAAGAAAGAAAGCTAACCCTTTTTCTTCAATTCAAAACCTAAAATCTGAAATCCTTCTTAAAGCATCAAACTGTAGTGTATGTTTCCATCTCTCAGGTAGATTTTTAACTTTATAGTTTAATGAATTTGTTGTTTCAAAAATCAGGTTTTAACACAAACAAAATTCAAAACTGCAGATTAGTTTAAAAGGGAACTTCAGGTTTTTTAGTGCAAGGTTTTTTCGAAATAAATTAAGGCAAGTGAAATCATTCCTTTCAAAGATTTGAATTTGAGTCAATATTAAAGCAAGAATTAATCAATTGAATCAATCAGTTGCAGGGGGAATCAAGATCAAAGATTTTATCCATTTCTGGTTTTCAAGTTGCAGAAGAAAAAAAAGCTTCTCTGTTATTCAATTGTAAGTAATTTAAAACTGTTGTTATTGATGAATTAAGTAAATGAATACAACAAAGAGTAACCAAAGATATGTAATTCTAACTTGCAGATCTAAACTCCACAATTTAAATTAGAAAAAGAAGAAAATTTACAGGCATTCATCCCTATCTTTTGAAACTGTCAGGAAACTCTCTGCCTTCAGGAAAAAGGTGAGTAAACCTTTGATTTTTTTTTCCAATCAATTGTTGATTATATGAATGCCTGAATGATGCAAAAAATTTTTTTGCATATGGATGAATTGTTGTGCTTTTGTTTTCTTTGCCTAGAAATGTTATTTTATTTTTCTGTTCTTCTGTTCCTTTAACTCTCTAGTTTACAGTGTAAACCATGCCAAACTAAGAATCCTCTCTCTATTTCTATTGAATTTGAATGGTAGACTATGGTTTGGACATGCATTATGTTTCAGTAATTAATCTAAGTAAAGTAATAGTTTATTTTTTTTATGGAAACTATGAAAAACACAGTCACATTTAAATTTTGGTTTACAGAGTAGATCATAGCAAATCCAAATCTCTCTCTCCCTCATTTCTTTTGAAAATGGATTGTAAACAAGTTGGAGTTTTGTTTTAAACTTGCACTATGTTTTCAGTAATAAATCAAAGCAAGTTTCATAGTCTTCTTTTTACTAGAAACTATGAAAAACATAGTTACATTTAAGTATCAGGTTTATAGAGCAAACATGCTAAACTCAAGATCTCTCTCTATCCTTCTCTGAAATTAAAGTATAAACAAATAAAAGTAATGTTGGACATGCATTATGTTTAGTAACAGATCAAAAGCATAGCGACATGTTTTATTCTTTTCTGGAAAATGTAAAAAATAGTCAAAATCCAAATAGGCAAGAAATTCGAACATCAAAGATTTTTATTTCAGTAATATTATTTGAATCCCCATCAAAAATGATGATTTTAGAAACAAAAATTCAAATTTTTCATTAACTTTTCACTATGATATTGGGGTTGATCAGAAAAATGCATTTTTTTCAAAATCAGATGATCTAAACGATGGTGGGCCTCGAGTTCATCGTCGTAGTTAGATTAAATGTTCGACATTACTAGAAAAATACGAGTAGAATTTATAAGTCCTTAAATTTCTAATTCGAGATCAAATTAGGGTTTAAGAATCCATTTCTGTTCATGTTCGAAATGATGGTGCCGCACCATCATAGGGTGATAGGACTTCGTGCCTCTGGTGCCAATCGCGGCGTCGCACGTTAATGGAGCTTCGGTCAAGTTCTGGTGACCGTTGACGGTCAGTGGAGGTTGGGCGAGACTGTTTTCTGATGATGTTATGCTGTGCTAATTTGGGTAGAGGAGCTCGTTTTTTATCGTGGTAAATGATCGTGCTTTGGGGTGGCTCGATGGGTCGAGAACGTCGTCGTCGACCTGACGACGTTTGTAGTTTTGGCTAATGATGATCGGGACGGTGTGCACGTTGCACACGGCCTTGATTGTATCAGCAGTTGTTTTTTTGGTGACGACGTTTGAATCAAAGCACTACGCGGGGATTTGGGGGGAAGGCTCGAAGTCAAGCTCGTGTCGTTTTGGCGTTGCTCCGGGTCATTTTAAAACTTACACAATTTTTTGTGAAAAAAATTTTACTCGGGTTAATTTGGGCTACAACTCGAAGCGCGGGGTGTTTTTCTCAGGGACAACTCGAGGCAGTCTCGGGTTGGTAAAGAAAACAAAAAAAATCCTGTTTTAACTAAAATTTGAAAACACAAGTTAATTAATTTTTCTGATCCATTCTTTATAAATTAATGATAGTTGTTAATGGAATATGAGGTAAATGGTATTGAAATAATTATTTGAAATTTGTGAAGTTCAAAGATATATTAAATCTTATGTTTTCTTTTAAATAAAAGTTGTTTTAATATTTAACTTAATAAAAATTTAGAAGTAAATCGAATATTCAAGTGTTAACTTTAAACCAAATTTATTTATAATGATGAAATAGTAATTAACAATTAATGTTTTGTAATGATTTTATAATTAATAATTAATTAATTGAAGAATAGTCAATTAATAAAAGTGATTAAACTTAATCATTTAACAATTAAGAATTAATAAATTAAGATAATTAATAAAGGAATAATTAATTAATAAAGTTGATTAAGATTTCATTAATTCATAGTTAAGTAAAATTAAAAATTGATTTAAAATAATTAATAAAGATAATTATTTGGTTAATTCACTTAAATCACATTCACCTTAATCGAAGATGATTGACTATCATTAAATATTCTCTATTGGATTGATATTTCTATTATGATACCGTGATTGCTTTGTGCTGAACTGTGATTTGTGATTTCTTTATCAGTTTATGTGAAAACCCTTTTTGCCTGTAATACGGCATTTAAACTTCGATGCGACAGGGAGTCGGATTTCAGTCGGTTATCCGAAACCCACATCGAACCTTGAATGTAAATCCTTTTGATTGATACACCCACATATTTTAAAATTGAGCGCTCACTATTCGGATTAGCCGAGAGAGGACCTGCGTGTCATATAACCCATTCCGAATAGTGATTCGACGAAATGGATAACATTTGAAGACGGTGTTGAATACCGGGTGTCATTGAAAATGATAGGATAACTTATCGATTGTCTCTGCACTGAGTTGCTCCGGTATAGAGACCTCCACAGGTGATGGGGAGTCCGATCGGAATTGTGGATACCCGGATTGGCAAGGGCTTCTTCCTTTATTGGACGAAGTGCCTTCAGTTTTGTTCAAACCGGGAACAGACTTGTATGGTTGTGCGTCTGACACTACACTTTGAGATATAAAGCCGATTTCTTTTAAATACATATCTATTGGTGGCGGAGAATTTATTATCTTAGCTTAACACTCTTCTCCGAGACGTACGAGCTCAGAGGTTATGTAGTTGAAGGTTATCAGCGATATACTCCCAATTTGGTAATGTGGCATGCTAAGTGCTGTTGTGTGTTGATGATCATTTTTTTATCATTTGTGATCAAAACATAGCTTTCGTGTAAAGCGTAGCTTTGTGGACGAGACCTCATCGGACCTCACACCTTGAAAATGGTCGAAACAGGAAAGATGCGGCAAGGTTATGAGGGTCACGCCCTTTAGGGTATGTCATTTCCTTCTGGAAAAAGGAAGTATCATGGTATGGAGCCCGGATACTTTACCTATGTGGTTGCTGCCATCCAATTTACTGTGTGGTTGTTGCTTTGTGATGGAGGTCCCTCGGATAAAGGTCGCGAAGGACCGGGGAATGGCATAGTCATGTAGTAGTTACCTAGTTACAGAGGTAACTCGGCCTTGTGTTGGCAGAGAACTGGTTAAGTTCTTGGGACGACCCGCCAAAGGCGTACCCATGTGGCATACGAAGTTCCTTAGCCTGACCATTTGTTGGAGATCCAATTCCCAATACGAACCCAGCACGGTTTTAGTTGTAGAACCTTCCATTTAACATGGCAGCAATAGTAGGCATAGTATCATGGTACCTATGCTGGCTAAGATTAATGTTCTACTTTCGAAATGTTTTCACACTATGCACTAGTAATAATATCAAAGAATTTTTCGCGTAGCATATTTGACTATCATAAGGGGAAATCTCGCCCAAGTGTGTGATTGCATTGTGTGTGTGCCGGGAGGCCTTATGGTAGTTTCATTTTCCAAAAGCATGAATGGTTTCCATGTATAAATCTGCTTTTATTTAGAAGCAACTATCTTTGTTTACTCATGCCAGTCACATGACTGACTCGGCGTTTATTGTTTCTTTCCAAACTCTGGGTGCCCATTATTCCCACATGGGCAGCCTAGTAGCAGGTTTTCAGTATTTTGGTGTTAGCTGTCTTTTGGAATCGTTTTGGTTTGGAGATTATCGGTTTTTCGAGGTTTTCACCTTGGAGATATTTTGGAAGCTTTTGGATCTCAAGGTGCTTAGTTTGGATGTTCTCTATCACTCTTTTACCTTGAAGACTTTTGGCATATGATCTCTTATTGCTCTATTATGATGTTCTATTTGGAGTTGTGATATATGTATTATGATACTCTGATATTGTAACATATATTATGATGATGTTGTATCTGTGATGTAATGCATGATATTAATTTTGTTTCCGCTGTTTTATATTCATCTAATGTTTTTATAAGCTCCATCCGATTAGAGTTCGATGTTTGAATCATTGACAGTCGAATACAAGTGAGGCATTTAATGTCGATTTTCGAACATTGGATTTTGGGTCGTGACATGTGGTATCAGGGCTAAAGGTTGAGTAAGAACTTTAGCTACGGAGTATAACACATTAGATGGCTCATTAGAGATAGGGTGACATATACCCTATAATGAGTATAACCAAGATCGGTAAGCTAGCACTATGATATATTGGTCCTTTTCCTATTCTGAAGAGGATCGGTTCTTTGGCCTATCGAGTGCAGTTGCCATGCTGGTTATCTGGCATGCATGATGTATTCCACATTTCTAACCTTCAGTAGTATGTGCACGACCCGGATAGTATCATTGAAGAAGCTGCTTAACATGATCTCGAAATCACTCCCAATTTAACAGTCAAAAGATAACCGATAAATGGATCGTGATGAGAAGAAATTAAGGAACAAAGTTGTGAAGCTACTTAAAGTTCAGTGGAGTGGCGATCCAAAGGACTACACTTAGGAAACTGAAGATAATATGCAGAAATCATATCCCGATTGCAGAGTGGATATCTCAACTTGGTCTGGTAAGCCATTTCCTTATTCTTTCTAAATTCATATATTCTTTGTTTGTTTTTCTCTCTCTTTCAAATTTCGAGGACGAAATTTTCTTAAGGGGGATATCTGCAACATCCCAAAAATTTATCAATTAAAAATTTATAATATATTTTAAGCTATTGGAATTTAATTTGAAATTAAATTGAAAGAATCTCAAACAAATAAAATAAGTGATAATTATATATGAATAAATTCCAATTTATTTTGAGTTTAAAATTTTGAAATAATGAATGTTTTAAAAGGTCATTTAAATTTAAAATTATATACATATATGTATATTGCATATATGAGTAGAATTGAATATATATATTGAATTTAAATTGTTTAAGATATGTGTGAATATATAAATGGACATAAATGGTTATATTTCAAGTTTGAATTGAAGTTTGGATTTAAATTTAAAATAATTGTTTTTAAACATAAGTAGCATTTAAAATCATTAAGGAGTAATATATGTAATGTAAATATTGGTTAAATTCTTTTAACATTATACATGTATATACATATATACAAATGAATAAGGGGGTGTATTCATTTATAAAATGAATATGATATAAAAAAATTATAAAAATTCTTTGTCTTGTAAAATCACAAATGTTAAATATACATTCACATGGGAGATAGAGCAAAGAAATTAACAAAATTTAGGTCTCATGATTATTTTTTTACAAATAGCATCCAACATCATTACTTGAATAAAAAATGAAATTAAAAATTATAGAAAATTTTTTAGCTTCTAATTTCAAATTTATTAAGCCTCCAAATCTCTAAAGGTACAGTAACCAAAAGATTTAGCATTCCAAACTCCAACACTCAAGAAAAAAATCAGAAAAAAAGAAAAAACTGCCAACCCATTTTCTTCAATTCAAAAGCTAAAATCTAAAATCCTTCTTAAAGCATCAAGCTGTAGTGTATGCTTCCGTCTCTCAGGTAGATTTTTAACTTTATAGTTTAATGAATTTGTTGTTTCAAAAGTCAGGTTTTAACGCAAACAAAATTCAAAACTGAAGATTAGTTTAAAATGAACTTCAGGTATTGCAGTGCAAGGTTTTCTGGAAATAAATTAAGGCAAGTGAAATCATTTCTTTTAAAGATTTGAATTTGAGTTTGCTAAACACTATTAAAGCAAGAATTAATCAATTGAATCGATCATTTGCAGGAGGAATCAAGATCAAAGATTTTATCTATTTCTGGTTTTCAAGTTGAAAAAAAAAAGCTTCTTTGTTATTCAACCGTAAGTAATTAAAAACTGCTGTTATTGATGAATTAAGTAAATGGATACAACAAAGAGTAATCAAAGATGTGTAATTCTAACTTGCAGATCTAAACTCCACAATTTAAAGTAGAAAAAGAAGAAAATTTACAGGCCTTCAACCCTATCTTTTGAAACTGTCAGGAAACTCTCTGCCTTCAGGAAAAATGTGAGTAAACATTTGATTTTTTTTCAATCAATTGCTGATTGTATGAATGCCTGAATGATGCCAAAAAAAAACTTTGCATGTGAATGAATTGTTGTGCTTGTGTTTTCTTTGCCCAGAAATTTTATTTTCTTTTTCTGTTTTTCTGTATCCTTTAACTCTCTAGTTTACAGTGTAAACCATGCCAAACTAAAAAGCCTCTCTCTCTATTTGTATTGAATTTGAATGATACACTATGGTTTGGATATGCATCGTGTTTCAGTAATTAATCTAAGTAAAGCAATAGTTTGCTTTTTTGGAAACTATGAAAAACATAGTCACATCTAAATTTTGGTTACAGAGTAGATCATAGCAAATACAAATCTTTCTATCCCTCATTTCATTTGAAAATGGATTGCAAACAAGTTGGAGTTTTTTTTAAACTTGCACTATTATTTTAGTAATAAATCAAAGCAAGTTTTGTAGTTTTCATTTTACTGGAAATTGTGAAAAACATAGTTACATTTAAGTATCAGGTTTACAGAGCAAACCATGCTAAACTCAAGATCTCTCTCTATCCTTCTCTGAAATTAAAGTATAAACAAATTAAAGTGATGTTGGACATGCATTATGTTTAGTAACAGATCAAAAGAAAAGCAACATGTTTTATTCTTTCCTGGGAAATGTAAAACACAGTCACAATCCAAATAAGCAAGAAATTCGAACACCACAGATTTTTATTTCAGTAATATTATTTGAATCCCCTTCAAAAATGATGATTTTAGAAACAAAAATTCAAATTTTTCATTAACTTTTCACTGAGATATTGGGGTTGATAAGAAAAATGCATTTTTGTCAAAATCAGATGATCCAAACGATGGTGGGCCTCGAGTTCATCGTCATAGGTAGATTAAATGTTCGACATTACTAGAAAACTACGAGTAGAATTCATAAATCCTTAAATTTCTAATTTGAGATCGAATTAAGGTTTAAGAACCCATTTCTGTTCATCTTCGAAATGATGGTGCTGCGCTATCATAGGGTGACAGGACTTCGTGCCTCTAGTGCCAATCGCTGCGTCGCACGTTGATGGAGCTTGGGTCAACTTCTGTTGACCGCTGACGGTCAGAGGAGGTGGCACAAAACTGTTTTCTGATGATGTTACGCTTCGCTAATTTGGGTCGAGGAGCTCGTTTTTGATTGTGGCTAATGATCGTGCTTTGGGGTGGCTCGATGGGTCGAGAACGTCGTTGCGGACCTGACGACGGTCGTAATTTTGGCCAGTGATGACTGGGACGGTGTGCACATTGCACACGACCTTAATTGTATCAGCAGTTGTTTTTTTGGTGACGACGTTTGACTCGAAGCACTACACGAGGATTTGGGGAGAAGACTCGAAGTCAGGCTCGTATCATTTTGGCGTTGCTCCGGGTCATTTTAAAACTTAAACAATTTTTTGTGAAAAAAATGTTACCCGGGTTAATTTTTGGCTAAAACTCGAAGCGGTAGTGTTTTTCTCGAGGACAACTCGAGGCAGTCTTGGGTTGGTCATGAAAACAAAAAAAATCCAGTTATTACTAAAATTTGAAAACACAAGTTAATTAACTTTTTTGAATCCATTCTTTAGAAATTAATGATAGTTGTTAATGGAATATGAGGTAAATGGTATTGAAACAATTATTTGAAATTTATGAAGTTCAAAGATATTTTAAATCTTATATTTTCTTTTAAATAAAAGTTGTTTTAAAATTTAACTTAATAAAAATTTAGAAGTAAATCAAATATTCAAGTGTTAACTTTAAACCAAATTCATTTATAATGATGAAATAGTAATTAACAATTAGTGTTTTGTAATGATTTTATAATTAATAATTAACTAATTGAAGAATAGTCAATTAATAAAAGTGATTAAACTTAATCAGTTAACAATTAAGAATTAATAAATTAAGTTAATTAATAAAGGAATAATTAATTAATAAAGTTGATTAAGATTTAATTAATTCATAATTAAGTAAAATTAAACATTGATTTAAAATAATTAATAAAGCAATTATTTGGTTAATTCATTTAAATCACATTCACCTTAATCGAAGATGATTGACTATCATCAAATATTCTCTACTGGATTGATATTTCTATTATGATACTGTGATTGCTTTGTGCTGAACTATGATTTGTGATTTGTTTCTCTGTTTATGTGAAAACCCTTTTTGCCCGTAAAACGCCATTTAAACTACGATGCGGCAGGGAGTCGGATTTCAGTCAGTTATACAAAACCCACATCGAACCCTGAATGTGAATCCTTGTGATTGATACACCCACATGTTTTAAAATTGAGTGTTCACTATTCTGATTAGCCGGGAGAGGACCTTTGTGTCATATAACCCATTCTGAATAGTGATTCAATGAAATGGATAACATTTGAAGACGGTGTTGAATACCGGGTGTCTTCAAAAATGATAGGATAACTTATCGATTGTCTTTGCACTGAGTTGCTCCAGTATAGAGAACTCCACACGTGATGGGGAGTCCGATCGGAATTGTGGATACCCGGATTGGCAAGGGCTTCTTCCTTTATTGGACGAAGTGCCTTCGGTTCTGTTCGAACCCGGAACAGACTTGTATGGTTGTGTGTTTGACTCTAAACTTTGAGATATAAAGCCGATATCTTTCAAATACATATCTATTGGTGGCAGAGAATTTATTCTCTTAGCTTAACACCCTTCTCTGAGACGTACGAGCTCAAAGGTTGTGTAATTGAAGGTTATCAGCGGTATACTCCCAATTTGGTAGTGTGGCATGCTAAGTGCTGCTATGTGTTGATGATCATTTCTTGATCATTTGTGATCAAAGCATGGCTTTCATGTAAAGCGTAGTTTTGTGGACGAGACCTCATCGGACCTCAAACCTCGAAAGTGGTCGAAACAGGAAAGATGCGGCAAGGTTATGAGGGTCGCGCCCTTTAGGGTATGTCATTTCCTTCTTGAAAAAGGTAGTATCACGGTATGGAGCCTAGATACTTTACCTATGTGGTTTCTGCAATCCCATTTACTGTGTGGTTGTTGTTTTGTGTTGGAGGGCCCTTGGATGAAGGTCGCTAACGACCGAGGAATGGCATAGTCATGTAGTAGTTACCTAGTTACAGAGGTAACCCGGCCTTGTGTTGGCAGAGAACTGGTTAAGTTCTCTGGACATCCCGCCAGAGGCGTACCCATGTGGCATAGGAAGTTCCTTAGCCTGACCATTTATTGGAAATCCAATTCCCAATACGAACCCAGTATGGTTTTAGTTGTAGAACCTGCCGTTTAACATAGCAGCTATAGTAGGCATAATATCATGGTACCTATGCTGGCTAAGATTAATATTCGACTTTCGAAATGTTTTCACACTATGCACTAGTAATAATATTAAAGAAATTTTTGCATATTAAGCATATTTGACTATCATAAGGGGAAATCTCCCCCAAGTGTGTGATTGCATTGTGTGTGTGCCGGGAGGCCCTATGGTAGTTTCATTTTCCAAAAGCATGAATGTTTTCCTTGTATAAATCTGTTTTTATTTAGAAGCAACTATCTTTGTTTACTCATACCAGTCGCATGACTGACCCGGAGTTTATTGTTTCTTTCTAAACTCTGGGTGCCCATTATTCCCATACGGGCAGCCTAGTAGCAGGTTTTCCGTATTTTGGTGTTAGGTGTCTTTTGGAATCGTTTTGGTTTGGAGATTATCAGTTTTTGGAGGTTTTCACCTTGGAGATATTTTGGAAGCTTTTGGATCTCAAGGTGCTTAGTTTGGATGTTCTCTATCACTCTATTACCTTGAAGACTTTTGGCATATGATCTCTTATTGCTTTATTATGATGTTCTATTTGGAGTTGTGATATATGTATTATGATACTCAGATGTAGTAACAGATATTATGATGACGTTGTGTCTGTGATGTAATGCATGATATTCATTTTATTTCCGTTGTTTTATATTCATCTAATGTTGTTATAAGCTCCATCCGACTGGAGTTCGATGTTTGAATCTTTGACAGTCGAATACAAGTGAGGTATTTGATGTCGATTTTTGAACATTGGATTTCAGGTCAGATCAGATTCAAAACCAAGCATCAGGTTCCAGATTAAAGGATACAATACCGTTCTCTGTTTTCATACAGGTGAGTGAACAGTCTTTTAAAAAAAAAACTTAATTTCTTTATATGATTTTTGCATGTGATCAACAAGTGAAGTAATGTTTGCATGAATGAATTAAAGTGTTTGGGTGTATACAAATATGGTTTATTCTTTGCATGTCTGTGGAAAAGATTATATATGTCTCGATACGTATAACAAGTTCATGAACATTCAAATCAATTTGATTCCTCTTCATATATTAAATGTTAGGTTAAGATCTTTTGAAGATGAAATGTGTATATGAATGTAACATTATTTTTAAAAATAATGCAAAATGAAAATATTTAGTAAATATTCTAAAAGTAAGAAATTACAGTAGAATCTTCCCAAAACTGAAAATTCGATGTTCTTAGTATCAAGTATTGTTTATAGAAACCGATTTGTATTGGAAATTGATGAATTTTGATATTAAAATAGTAATTTTTAAGTTTCTAATTTGTGTGAATTTGTGAGTTGGGCGTGATTCGGTTTTTATTCAAGTTCCGACATTAGATTGAGGTTCGATGCAAATCGATGGAGCGTGGGGGATAGGCGTAAGTTAGAAAAATGATGAGGTGATTTCTAGAAGCGTGTAGATGGTGGACACTGTTGATATAGGGTGTGGGAAGGAGTGTCGAGGGGTTTCGTTTGGCATCGAACTATGGTGTCGCGACGAGAATTTAAGGCTGCGGTATGGGAGGAAGTAAGGGAGGCTCACGGTGAGGCTTTTGGCAAGTATGGAGCCGGCCAGTGGTTGGTGATGACCGGTCGAGGCGGAGGAAGGAGGTCCGTGCATTTCTTGTTTTAGTGGAAGTTCGTGTTTTTCTTTTAGTGGTTGCCGCATGAAGCTGGGTGGTCAGTGAACTTACGAGGCTTAAAGGTGATGAGTAAGGATGGTTGGAGGCAAGGTTGTCGTCTGGGAGAAGGTGTGCATGTGCACCGTTTCTCTGTGTGCACAATGGAAGGAAGAGGTAGGAATAGTAGAAGAGAAATAAAGAAGAAGAAGAAGGGAATCGGGAAGTTATAGTCTGGACTGGATGTCGTTCTCGAGTCATTCGCCTGTTTCATCGAGTGGTGAAACGATGGAGTGCTCAAGTGTTTGCTCAGTGGTCTGGGCTCGAGTGTTAGCTCCGGAATATTTGGGTTATGCTCGGGTTTCATTTGTGGTAGCTAAGTTATAAATAAAGGTAATTTTTTTAAGCATAAGAACATAGACTAAGTCTTCAAAAAAAAAAAAAGATGTACAAGTTTTCAAGCGGGATATTAAACCAAGTTTCCAAGTTAATTTATTAAACAAGTTTTTAAAACAAGTTTCAAAAAAAAATGATAGATTTAAATGTTTTATAATTGTTTGTTTTAAAATAATTATATATTAGGATAAATTGTTTAATTAAATCTCTAGTGTTTTCAAATGTGATTTAATTAAGAAGTGATTAAAGTATATGGATTAAACTTTAATTGAAAGAAGAAAAAAAGAGATCTCAAATGATTTTGAAAATTAATTTTAAGCATTTAATTAAATTAGATTTGAATGATGTGGTTAAGTAATTAATTAAGATAATGGTTTATCATAGATTAATTAAGGACTAAAGTAATTAAGGGTTAATTAGTTAACTTAAGTAATCATAGGATAATAATTAATGTAAGTAATTAAAGGATCATTAATTAATGTAATAATTAAAGGTTAATGAATAAATATGAGTGATTAAATGATTAAGGAATAATTAATCAATTTTAATAATTAATTAATTTCAATAATTAAATAAATTGTTTAATTAATGTTAATTAAGTAGGATTTAAAGATAATTAATTTATTTTGTGTTAATTCAATAAATTATATTGTGTGACAAAATAATCTTGCTTATGAATGATAAACCATAATTGAATGCCTTGGATTTGTTTGATATCTCTGGTATGTAATTTGTGATGTCCTGTGATATGAAATGTTTTGGTCGAACGGTGATAAATGTGGATGACTATCTATGATGAATTGTTGAAATTTTGAATTTGATTGAATTATTTTTATTTAAACAACTTTGATTAAAGATGACATTAGATTCGAAGAGACCAGGGTCGATATCAAGTAAATACCCGGAACCACTTCGATCAGTAACTACAATAAATTCTTATAGATTTGATTTTGGAATCAAATAGGCTGGAATGAAATAAAGTAAGTAACATGGCCACTTAATCTAAATAAGAATTATTAAAATATTGTTTTGTAATAAGTGATTTGACTATAACAAGTTAAGAACTCGTAGTAATGTAAGAGCTACGCTGGGGTTTTCAAATAAGTTTTATAACTTAGTATTTCAAATTATATGGGTTTACTCACGTTGGTTTCCAGCCTGACCCGGGAGTTACTTTATTGTAATGCTCAGGTCAGACCGAGTATTACAGATTTTTAGGATTGGGACGTTTTGGAGATCAAGAGGCGAGCTAGATGGTAGGAACATATGGAGTATATTCCGCTGTATGTTTGAGATTTTATTGGTAGTAATCAAGGATAAGTTGTTACAACTGTCCAGCTTATTTGTGAATGATTGTACTCTGATGTATTGTTGTAAATTGACAATTACAACATTCTTTGGGTAAATGCTATTATTTGTTGTTATATTTTTCCGCTACGAATGTGAGATTCTGTGTTTATTTTCAGTTTTTTCTTCTACCTCTTTCTTCTTTTCTCTAACAATCTGAAATTTCCGGCATTCGGATGCTCGGCATTTCTATAGTGAACGTATTACTGATGATACATTCGGATGCTCGACACATTTCTTCGATACCATATCTGTTGCTTTGTAATTGATTTGGCGGCCACCCTTGATTTTGATGTGGAAGTGTGTTTCAAGGTAGGCGATAGTAACTGCTATGCGTTATGTGACGACCCAGGATTTTGAATAATTTAAAACGGGATATTTGAATTGATTTTAAACATTCAAAAGTTAATTTTAACTTGAATTCGAGATATCAATATTTACTTTCTAATTAAACCATTGAATTATATAGTTTAAATATTGAATTTAATAACTGGAATTGGGTAAATTTTTGAATCTGAAATTGCTAAGCCGGTTAAAATAATTTGAAGGCTTGTAAAATTTATAATGACGATATTGAAGATAATAGAATGGTTGAAATTTAATATAAATGTGATTTGTTGAGTTTTGAAAATATGCTGTTTAAATCGATATTTAAAAATAGTCTTCCGAGACATAGTCTCGGAATTCGACGAAACCAGTTCCATTGGATCCGTAATAGTTAGTTATTATCGGATTTCAATTTTCGTAGCAATTGGAGTTGTCATTTGACCCTAGCAGCTCAAAACGCTTCGAATTATTTTCATCGATTTAATTTAGAATTGATCGTTTACATCTGTAACTCGCACATATGATCGAATTAGCTTCTGAAACATGTTCCATTGTGTTCAGAATGCTGGTAAAACCTTATAAACGCCTGCCGACAAGTCTGATTCAGAGTTCGAGATTTCGAGTTATGCTAAACAAGATATTTTGAAAATTAATAATATTAAAATATAGAAATATAAAGGTTAAATAGCAGCCGAAATAATGTCGCATTTTTTTCGTTTCTCTGCAAACCATTATACCCAGCAAGCAGCACGAAAAAAATCAAATCATTTCCTATTTCTCTTTTGAAGCAAGCCTCTTGCTTTCGTCCTTTAAATCGAGATTCGTCTCTCTTTTTCACAAATTGTTCTGAAATCCATCTCAAGAAATAGGCGGCCACTATTAAATCGAGTTTCCTTCATCTTTCCTCTTTTCAGACTAAAAACGAAATCAATGGCCGAAGCCCATTGTTTAAAAAAAAATAACTCATACAAATCGAATATCGATTTCGATTCGTAACCTCAGGGTCGAGGCTAGGGGTGGTCGTGAGTTCGAGTGCATGTTTGGAATCGAGGGCGGTTGTGAGGGCAAGCACAGCGATCTCGCGAGGGTGGGCATCTCGACGTCGCTCAAAGCAGGGGATCGTGTGAATCGCGACAGGCGGCGGCGACAAAGGGCTCGAGTTCGAGCAAGTGTGGGGTCGAGGGCGATTGATTGAAAGCCTGGGAAGTTGTGATGCCCCACCTCTATACCCACGCTAGCCAAGAACACTACGGTGTAGTGCTGTCGACTAGCATGGAGAATAAGGCTGTTGAGGAGCGACCATCCGTGTAATTGCTTTGTGCGAGCACCGATATGTCAGATAGTAAAAACGTGCATTTCATTTCAGGAGGAAATCCGACATGCCGATGCAAACTCAAAGCTACTACACAGTGGCTATAATAGTCTAGGACAAAATATGAACTAATAACTCAGATAATATGAATGCGAAACACAGATGAAACAGAAAATCTCATATACATATATAATAACTGATGTCAGTTACAATACATTTGACACGGTACATGTGATACAACTACAACAGTCGACTCAGGAATTTATATATACAAGTACATTATCGACTAATATACATGAATACATATCAACCTATACTATGACACGACAACTCCAAAAGATATGAAAAGTCTTAATATCTCAAGCAGCATCCCAAAGCAGAATGTCTACAACCTGCAAATACTCGGCCTGACCCGAGTATTAAATTTCAAAAGAAAATAATACTCGGGTCAGTCTAATTCAAACTCGGATATTAATGCACAGAAGCAATAATAATTAAATAATAAATAGATGACAGTCACAGAAATAAATTTACCTATCCGATTCTTAAATAAGAAATCGGATAACGGTAAATATAACGCGGACCAATTCAAAACAATTGGAACATCAATTAAAAGGTCAACACGAGTAGGGCTGCAGTATACGCACGCGTATACTGCCTCGCCACTACAACATATGGAATACGAAACAGATTCATAATTCAAAAGAAAAATAAATAATAATAAAACCAATACCGTGTGGCTGCAGTTCACGCTTGCGTGCACTGCCGTGCCACTATAGTCATGATGTACCCAATGAATACCGTGTGGCTGCAGTTCACGCTTGCGTGCACTGCCTTGCCACTATAGTGATGATGTACCCAATGAAAATTCACAAGCATCGCCGCGAATGTCATAAGGCCGAGTGTCGATTAAATTGGAGAGACAAATGCGAGGTCAAGCCTAATGAATTTAGGCTCAACACAAGGCGATGAGCAAAGTAGCAAGTCATGTACACGAAAACAAAATCAAGAAACATATAAATGCACATGAACAAGTACTGTGCATATACAATTGCACATAAACAAGTGTAGTACAATGACTGGACTAGCAAATGTAGTAAACAAGAGATGCAGGCAACAAGTGCACCAGCAGAACAAGTTGAAACAAAGTGCACAAGCATCTCGACCTAAAATAGAAACAAGGGGAACAAGTGCAACACAGTTCACCTAAATACCCAACCCAATTGAACCCAATGAATGCACAAAGGGTAGCATCTGCGCCACAACCAACTGCAATGTCAAAGAATTGATATGGATTGACACTGGGGCAAGTAACTATCCGATGAAAGAGAGTAGGCATGAATTTCAATGCAATAGGAACTTACAACAGGAGACTACAAGGTGAACCAGCAAAAGCGTGGTACCAGTTCAACTCAAAAACAACATGAATGACACAATACATAAAGCACGAAGACTCTAATGACCCTGTGCATAAAGGCAGGGGTTCAAACTGCATGAACACAGCTGTGTGTAAGTGAGGGCACCAACAGTATGGCACAACAGCACACCACAGAAGAAGGCAGTCAAAACAATGCTCAGGTAACCCAAAGCAGTGAACGACACTGTCCCTAACACAAAAAACCCAATAAAATACATAACAGTCCAATATGACATGGACAGTGGAAAATATGACACCAAGCTCAAGAAATTCAAGTGCTGGCACAACAAATTCGAACATACATATATACATATATGTGTAAACACATACATATCTATATCAGATGAAACCGGGTAACAATCAATCGTATATATACATACGCGAATGAATATATATATATAAAGCAATGCCACAGAGATATGGGACTGCAGAGGGCCGAGCATTGAAAATGTTTCAAAGCCAATGCCAAAAAGAAATATGCAGTTCAACAAAAATCAAGTTAAACTGATACAGTTCAATGCAAAAACAGGACCAGACCAACATATGAAATATGAATATGTACATGAAGTAAACATATACATATATGTGTGCAGTCAGTTCAAGTCTAACCAAACAGTGAACCTCAAAATCGAAATGAGACAGTAATGCAAGCAATGCCACAATATGTCTCGGAAATTATCCATATGCAATGAAGACAGTATTTGAAACCAAGATCGAAATATATAATGTTAAACAACTCGAAGTCAAGTGATAAAAATCAGGTTAAAAAAATGTCAGTACTGAAGTTCAGATGGAAATCAAGTTGAAGCCATGTTCAATAGAAATTGAAGTCATGGTAGCCACAAAAATCACAGCCGAAGCTTAGTGTTGTTAACCAAAACAATGCAACACTCCAATGATCAGAGAATCGAGATAACCAGAGAACAAGTTTAAACAAATTCAAGTGGCCAAAGTCAATCAGATCAATACCAAAGAAATGGTAAAAATCGAACTACCCAAAATCAAGTGATTGAAGTCACAAAAACTGAAGCCGTGGGTGATTAGGAATCATCAAAACAATTTTGACATTCAAACAAAAATAAACAGTCGAACGCGAGATGAATTAGATGTGAGCGAATGGTCACTCACCTTCTCACAAGTCGAAGCAGCTGGAGCAAGCTACGAGGAATCAATCGATCAAGGCGACACGCAAAACATCACTGGATCGATCGAATTAAAGCCGGCGACTTCAAGCCCTAACTTCTAGAGCAGAGAGAACGAAAGGAACGGCCGCCATTATTTTCGTGATTTGGTTAGGGTTGGTGAACGAATGAAAAATGGATAAAGGGAGAGGGGAACGGGTTTTTACCCATGTAAATTTTTACGGCCCAATAATAAAAGGACCACTATTTAATTTTTAAACCCATCAACCTTTTTAACAATTTTATATAAGAATTTTAATTCAAATTTAAAAACTTCAAATGGAAATTTGTGTCAATATTAATCGTTTAATGTCGATTGTAAATCGACGCGAAATACCGGGTTGTTACAGACTTCCTTCCTTAAAGAAATGGCGTCCTCGCAATCATAAGGAATAAATGGACAAAAGGTAACAACCGTAAAAGCATGTCATCATAAAATGACGAAATTTGAAAATAATAAGTTCATCATATAGAGCATGAAAGAGAAAGCCTGATCGTGTTTGCTCGATGAATTCTCTGGATTCCAAAGTGAAATTCATAGGATTTGAGAACCACTGAACTTTAACGAGAAGAACATCTTTATTTCGAAGGTGCTGAACCCCCGAAACATTGATGTGAATAGAATGTTGCTCAAAGTCAAATCTGGTGAAACTTCAATTTCTTCAATAATACCGGGCTCAAGAATAAAATCGAAATCCCTAAGGCATTTCCGTAGAAGGAAGACGCATGAAACACGTCATGAATAACAGAAAATTGAGCCGATAATAAGAGGCGATAAGCCAAGAAACCAATACGTTCAGTGATAGGAAA
Source organism: Allium cepa (assembly GCA_030765085.1). NCBI lineage: Eukaryota > Viridiplantae > Streptophyta > Magnoliopsida > Asparagales > Amaryllidaceae > Allium > Allium cepa. Next base: position 597,815,714 of record CM060945.1, on the reverse strand, counting down.
TGGCCCAATATATCGATGCACTAACTTTCCTGACCGACTGAAACGCACAACACCTATCATAGGTGAAACACGAATAATTTGGAACAACAGCGTAGTACAATAACGATACGCTAGATGAATCAAAGCTTCATTAATTCGGAACGCCGACGTAATACAAAAACGGTACGTTCAATGAACCGAAAAGTCGGGACATCGATATAGTACAATCAAGGTACATCCGATGAACCGCTCAACATAAAAGAACATCAGACGTAAGTCCATAAAGGAAATGAGACGAAGCTCAATAAAATGAAATACATCAAAACGTCCGATGAACTTGGTAAAAAGATGATTCCATTCGGACATCATCAAAGAAACAACCACTTGTTGCCTACGAATAAGTGTGTCGGCAACACGATTTCCCATCCGGGAGATGTAAATAATATCAAGATCATGAGATATATAAGAAACTCGAGTCAACGTGGTTGACGCAAATCATGTTCCTTATGAGAAAATAAATATTCCCAAGATTCATGATCAGGGTAGAGAACAAATTTCTCACCCAAAATAATGATGCCAAATTTTTAAGTACGAAATCAATAGCCAAGAGCACTAGATCATGAGTAGCATATCTAGCCTCAATAGGCATTAATGATTTAGAAACACAAGAGACAGCACGTTCTCTTTTGCAAGAGAATGGTATGTAAACCAACACGATTAGCATTGGTACTAACGATAGAGTATTGGTTCCCTCGGGAATCACAAGAATAGAAGTGTCGGAAAAGAGTTGTTTTAAATAATATTCTTTCCCGAAAAGCTAAAACTTTCGAAATTTACAATTTACTTTATGTAATTATCTTTTCAGACAAATTTACATTTAAAAATTCAATTTACTGTGTCTGATTGTCTCATCAAAGCGTCTAAGAGATTCCTATCGATAACGTTGATCAAGCGCATCGACCAGAATTCTTAAAGCACTCAATGGGCAATACAATCACAAAATATTCTCTTAATTTCATAAAAGGAATTTACAAATTTTCACCCTCAAACGGACAAGTCCGGAATTAAACGAATCAGTAAAAGAAAGGGGTCATAGTCCTCGATTTTGCTGAAACGTTTAAATCGCTTCCTCATTCTTTTGAAAGCGTAAACTATAAAAATTTTGAAAACGACTTTTATTTTGAAACAATTTTTAAAACACGTGATTAAAACAGCGATATCAGTAGCAACTTCGATAAGTGGATTTTCATTTACCAAAAGTGTCACAAGAATCTTCTCAAAGATAGAAAGGGATATCATACCCTAAACTTGTATTCATAACACGTCAATAACACACGAATTCACCAATGCACAAGAATTGATAAAACTTATCAATAGAAATCACGAAAATTGGTGAAGCACAAATTCTAGAAATCTACACAAGAAATCTAGAAATCACAAGATAAGAGTATGAAAACTCGAACGGGAGTATGAAAACTCGAAGGAGAGTATGGAAACTCGAACGGAGTATGAAAACTCGAAGGAGAGTATGAAAACTCGAACGGAGTATGAAAACTCGAAGGAGAGTATGAAAACTCGAATGGAGTATGAAAACTCGAAGGAGAGTATGAAAACTCGAACAAAGTATGAAAACTCGAAGGAGAGTATGAAAACTCAAACGGAGTATGAAAACTCGAAGGAGAGTATGAAAACTCGAACGGAGTATGAAATCTCGAAGGAGAGTATGAAAAATCAAACAGAGTATGAAAACTCAAAGGAGAGTACGAAAACTCACCTACACGCGAGCATGAAAATTCATCAACACATGTAACGCATAACGAGAACGGGAGCATGAAAACTCACCTACACGCGAGCATGAAAACTCATCAGCACATGTAACGCAAAGCGAGAACGGGAGCACGAAAACTCACCTACATGCGAGCATGAAAACTCACCAAAACGTGCAATGCAAAGCGAGAACGGGAGCACGGAATCTCACCTACACGTGAGCATGAAAATCACCAACACGTGCAACGCAAAGCGATAACGGGAGCATGGAATCTCACCTACATGCGAGCATGAAAATCATCAACACGGGCAACGCAAAGCGAGAACGGGAGCACGGAATCTCACCTACCCATGAGCATGAAAATCACCAACACGTGCAACGCAAAGCGAGAACGGGAGCACGGAATCTCACCTACACATGAGCATGAAAATCACCAACACGTGCAACGCATAACGATACGCTATCTCATGGTTGCAAGCCATTAATTTTGACACACGAATGGCCCGAAGACCGTGGGGCGCTACCCCACATGTGTGAGTCGGAATCACACAGATTGAGGTCTAGACTAACCAAAATTCAAAAAGGTATGTGTGAGTGGAATCACACAAATGGTGTCTAGTCTAACCTCGCAAACAAAAGGAAAGTATTTGTGAATGAAATCACACAAATGGTGTCTAGACAATCCTCAAAGCCCAAGAGATATGTGTGAGACGAAATCACACCGATGAGGCCTAGCCTAACCGAAAAGGTATGTGTGAACGAAATCACACAAATGGTTTCTAGACAATCCTCAAAGCCCAAGAGATATGTGTGAGACGAAATCACACCGATGAGGCCTAGTCTAACCGTAAAAATGATCATCATGATCAACGAGAAGTGTCAATTACACTAAGTTAGTAAATATAAAAGTTTAGCTTCATGTCCCATAACCACTTGCTTAACTTAAATATTTACGAACAAATTGTAAATCTTCACTAGAAAATTGTCACATGAGGTTCAATCGAACAAGTCCAAGAATTAACCGACGAAGCAAACGCAAGCGTTTCATACCACTTGTTTTACTAAGCCGTTTAATTAGATTTCTCATCCGAGTGAGGTAAAGGCTTGTATATACTAATAGGTTAGAAAACGGTTTGAGAAAAAGAGTTTTGTATTGAAAATAGAGTTGAAAACATTTTGATAAAAGAGTTTTGATATTTACTTCTAGTATTGAAACCTTTATATTTTTAAAGTGACAAATCACAAAAATGATTGTAGAAACAATCAATCACAAGAATTCACATATGAAGACGTGAACAGAATCCAAAGAAATCGATACCGAATTCATCGAAAGGTATGTTCACAAAAATTCCGAAGAAAAGGTCATCAAAGTTGCTAATAAATGACAGCAACAAATCGGGAAATAATCAAGAATCGATTAAATTCGAAAACCAAATCAATTCACTAAGATTCACATTCGAAGACGTGAATAAAATCCGAAGAATTCGATTCCAATCCATCAAAGTAGGAATACCCAAAAATTCCTGAAATAGAAGTTATCAAAGTCGACCAAGGTGATAACAACTAATCGAAAAGAAGAATCGATCAACAATTGGAAAAACAAAGCAGAACGAGCATAAATGCTTGAATGACTTTAGCAAAAGTAAAAGTCAAGTCAATGTCGATATCGACAAGGCAAAGTCCAAGACAATTTCTTTTATACCAAAGAAATTTTAAAACTATCAGAGAGAGGCACATGAAAACCAACAAACCATGGATAAACAGACAGAGTCGACAATTGAAATGCAATATGTCGGATAAACAGACAGAGTCGACAATTGAAATGCAATTTGTCTCAAAGATTGATACCCAAAACCCAATTGTATGGAGACTGCATTAAGTACACGAATCAGAGATAAGAATGCATATATACAGCAGTTCGAATAAACAATGCGAGTTTAAATCGAAGTGGGTACGAGTTGCAGCAATATGCAACTTGGTATGGCATATACACAAGGATACTTAGCAGTGCATACTTGAATGAGTAAGTGCAACAGAGAATAGCAGCAATGCTCATGAGTAAGGGTTAAGAATTCATACCTAACAAATCAAAGATGATCTTAGGCAAAGATGAGAAATAACACATCGACAAATAGTTGTAACACATGTTCCATCTAAGTTATGTTTTATATTTGTTCTAAACCCCAGGCTCTGATACCAAGCTGTGACGCCCCACCTCTATACCCACACTAGCCAAGAACACTACGGTGTAGTGCTGTCGACTAGCACGGAGAATAAGGCTGTTGAGGAGCGACCATCCGTGTAATTGCTTTGTGCGAGCACCGATATGTCAGATAGTAAAAACGTGCATTTCATTTCAGGAGGAAATCCGACATGCCGATGCAAACTCAAAGCTACTACACAGTGGCTATAATAGTCTAGGACAAAATATAAACTAATAACACATATAATATGAATGCGGAACACAGATGAAACAGAAAATCTCATATACATATATAATAACTGATGTCAATTACAATACATTTGACACGGTACATGTGATACAACTACAACAGTCGACTCAGGAAGTTATATATACAAGTACATTATCAACTAATATACATGAATACATATCAACCTATACTATGACACGACAACTCCAAAAGATATGAAAAGTCTTCATAGCTCAAGCAGCATCCCAAAGAAGAATGTCTACAACCTGAAAATACTCGGCCTGACCCGAGTATTAAATTTAAAAGAAAATAATGCTCGGGTCAGTCTAATTCAAACTCAGTTATTAATGCACAGAAGCAATAATAATTAAATAATAAATAGATGACAGTCACAGAAATAAATTTACCTATCCGATTCTTAAATAAGAAATCGGATAACGGTAAATATAACGCGAACCAATTCAAAACAATTGGAACATCAATTAAAAGGTCAACACGAGTAGGGCTGCAGTATACGCACACGTATACTGCCTCGCCACTACAACATATGGAATACGAAACAGATCCATAATTCAAAAGCAAAATAAATAATAATAAAACCAATACCGTGTGGTTGCAGTTCACGCTTGCGTGCACTGCCGTGCCACTATAGTCATGATGTACCCAATGAATACCGTGTGGCTGCAGTTCACGCTTGCGTGCACTGCCTTGCCACTATAGTGATGATGTACCCAATGAAAATTCACAAGCATCGCCGCGAATGTCATAAGGCCGAGTGTCGATTAAATTGGAGAGACAAATGCGAGGTCAAGCCTAATGAATTTAGGCTCAACACAAGGCGATGAGCAAAGTAGCAAGTCATGAACACGAAAACAAAACAAAGAAACATATAAATGCACATGAACAAGTACTGTGCATATACAATTGCACATAAACAAGTGTAGTACAATGACTGGACTAGCAAATGTAGTAAACAAGAGATGCAGGCAACAAGTGCACCAGCAGAACAAGTTGAAACAAAGTGCACAAGCATCTTGACCTAAAACAGAAACAAGGGGAACAAGTGCAACACAGTTCACCTAAATACCCAACCCAATTGAACCCAATGAATGCACAAAGCGTAGCATCTGCGCCAATACCAACTGCAATGTCAAAGAATTGATATGGATTGACACTGGGGCAAGTAACTATCAGATGAAAGAGAGTAGGCATGAATTTCAATGCAATAGGAACTTACAACAGGAGACTACAAGGTGAACCAGCAAAAGCATGGTACAAGTTCAACTCAAAAACAACATGAATGACACAATACATAAAGCATGAAGACTCTATTGACCCTGTGCGTAAAGGCAGGGGTTCAAACTGCATGAACACAGCTGTGTGTAAGTGAGGGCACCAACAATATGGCACAACAGCACACCACAGAAGAAGGCAGTCAAAACAATGCTAAGGTAGCCCAAAGCAGTGAACAACACTGTCCCTAACACAAAAAACCCAATAAAATACATAACAGTCCAATATGACATGGACAGTGGAAAATATGACACCAAGCTCAAGAAATTCAAGTGCTGGCACAACAAATTCGAACATACATATATACATATATGTGTAAACACATACATATCTATATCAGATGAAACCGGGGTAACAATCAATCGTATATATACATACGCGAATGAATATATATATAAAGCAATGCCACAGAGATATGGGACTGCAGAGGGCCGAGCATTGAAAATGTTTCAAAGCCAAAGCCAAAAAGAAATATGCAGTTCAACAAAAATCAAGTTAAACTGAGTACAGTTCAATGCAAAAACAGGACCAGACCAACATATGAAATATGAATATGTACATGAAGTAAACATATACATATATGTGAGTCAGTTCAAGTCTAACCAAACAGTGAACCTCAAAATCGAAATGAGACAGTAATGCAAGCAATGCCACAATATGTCTCAGAAATTATCCATATGCAATGAAGACAGTATTTGAAACTGAGATCGAAATATATAATGTTAAACAACTCGAAGTCAAGTGATAAAAATCAGGTTAAAAAAAGTCAGTACTGAAGTTCAGATGGAAATCAAGTTGAAGCCATGTTCAATAGAAATTGAAGTCATGGTAGCCACAAAAATCACAGCCGAAGCTTAGTTTTGTTAACCAAAACAATGCAACACTCCAATGATCAGAGAATCGAGATAACCAGAGAACAAGTTTAAACAAATTCAAGTGGCCAAAGTCAATCAGATCAATACCAAAGAAATGGTAAAAATCGAACTACCCAAAATCAAGTGATTGAAGTCACAAAAACTGAAGCCGTGGGTGATTAGGAATCATCAAAACAATTTCGACATTCAAACAAAAATAAACAGTCGAACGCGAGATGAATTAGATGTGAGCGAATGGTCACTCACCTTCTCACAAGTCGAAGCAGCTGGAGCAAGCTACGAGGAATCAATCGATCAAGGCGACACGCAAAACATCACTGGATTGATCGAATTAAAGCCGGCGACTTCAATCCCTAATTTCCAGAGCAGAGAGAACGAAAGGAACGACCGCCATTATTTTTATGATTTGGTTAGGGTTGGTGAACGAATGAAAAATGGATAAAGGGGGAGGGGAACGGGTTTTTACCCATGTAAATTTTTACGGCCCAATAATAAAAGGACCACTATTTAATTTTTAAACCCATCAACCTTTTTAACAATTTTATAAAAGAATTTTAATTCAAATTTAAAAACTTCAAATGGAAATTTGTGTCAATATTAATCGTTTAATGTCGATTGTAAATCGATGTGAAATACCGGGTTGTTACAGAAGCATTGCGAGCTTGGTGGCGCGTGTGAGGCTAGCGATTAGAGGGCCTCGGTGGTGAAGGCAGCGCTGGAGTTCGAAGCGATTTGGGAAAGGGTTTTCTTGCCGCATAAGGATCGAAAATCAGGTGAGGCTAAGGTTGAATTCAGAGCGGTAAGGTAAAAGATTTCTTTTTTGTTATTTGAATAAAATTAATAGGTATATCAACTGACATATATAGATAACAGTTTTAAATATATATATAAATTATTTTATAGATAAGACTTTGAAAAAAAAATATAGTAAAGGTTTTAAAACAGGTACATTGTTTTTAGGCTTACAAATAATTTTTAAATGATGTATAAGGTGATAGATGAGTTAATTAGCTTATTATTATTATTAGTTACTAAAAATAAATTTTTTCTAATAGGAGATTGATTGACAGATTAATTCAAATTAAAAGAGCTAATTATTTAAGTCTATTAAAAAGGAAATTTGGTTGTTCAGTTATTTCGAATATTAATAAATGGTAAATATCTATACAAGGTCTATAACATAAAGGAAACAAGCTGGATTGGAAATAGATTGCATTCAGGAATCAAAGGTGAGTAAATCTCACTCTGTTGGGTTTTTATTTAAATTTAAATGGTTAAATTTAAATAAGTGATTGAATGATTAAATTGATTGGGTGTGCACTATTGATGATATGACTTTGGTTTTGTTTGATTCGTGTACTGATTGTTGTCTGACTCGAAGTATTCGGGTTTTAAATAGTTTTAGACTCAGATCATCTAATTTAGTAATTTAAGGTTTGAATTAATCAAATTTTAAGTTTTAACTTAATAAATGGAGTGTAAATAATTCAGAATAATTATTGGATGGTTTGTTAAGTAATTACTAAAAGAAATTAATAAATATAACCACTTTGGGAAATTATCTGGAGATTAATTAAGATGATTAATAAATAAGTAATTGATTTAATTAATGAAATAAATAAAAGCTAGTTAATCACAGTTTGGGATGAATCGAAATGATTATACGTTGGTTTGAAGTAAGATAATTAAATTTGATTAGAATAAATTAAAATATAATTGGAAATCCTTAATTTATATAATTAATGATGTAATCAAAGATTTATTAATAAAGATGAATTAATCAATGATAAGTGACTTACGAGAAGTTAATTAAAATAAGTAATTAAGGATTAATGCAATTAATATAGATAATTAATTCATGAAGTAATTAAAGATTACTTACTGATTTTTGGTTAAGGAAAATTAATATCATGAAATTAATTAAAGAGAATCACTTGCATAAATTGGTGGATAATTAATCCAAGTTGATTAATTAAGATGACTAATGAAGGGATGATTGATTTATTGATTTGAAATTAATTGATGAGTAAATGAAGAAATCTAAGTGGTTGAGGTTAGTAATTCAATCAGGAATAATTAAATTAAATTTGTATGTGATTAAGCTTTTCTTATGGGTGATTGAACGGTATTGGATGCTTGAATGAGTTGATATCCCTGGTATGAAATGTTGTGTGTTTCGTATGGATAACTTGGGATAGGATGACGTGAGACTCGAGGAGGCCAGTATCGGGTATTGGGAAATACCCGAAACTACTTCGAATTTTATCGATTGATATGTGAAATCTATACGCTGGAGTGAAGTGTTTTAAAGAAATTGGACTATTTAAATAAAAAAATTGGTATTGAGAAACTTATATGTGAAATAAGTGGTGTCAATGATAAATTGTGGATTTGTGAATTTATTCGAGTACCCCGGGTTTTAATTAAAGTTGTAAGCTTTGTATTCCACGTTGGATGGTTTTTATATAAGTTGTATACTTTGTGTTCCATGGTAGTTGGGATTACTCACGCTGGTTTCTAGCATGACCTGGATGTTACTTTGATGTAATGCTCAGGTCAGATCGAGTATTACAGATTTCCAGGTAGGTACGTTCTGGAGTTCAGGAGGCGAGCTAGATGGCAGTAGCGTATCGAGTATTTCCGATGTATTCATATTATTGTAAATCTGAGTCATGATAATTGTATATGTTCAGTGACTGTATATATGTGAAACTCTGATGTATATTAAATGTAATCGACATAAATAGTATTATTTTGTAAACTGTTATTATTTATTGTTATATTTTATCCGCTGCGTATGTGAGTTGTTGATGTTTTTGTTCTTCTTCTTCTTCTATCTCTTTCTTCTCTTTTCATAACTATCTGGAATTTTCGGGATGGAAAATTTCGGGTCGTTACAGTTGGTATCAGAGCTGAAAGGTTAAGCGAGAACCTTGGCTCTGGTGGGGATTACTCATTGATTAGAGTCCGTAGTACTCTAGAATGAGTTGAGTATGTGTGTGTATGTGTGTGTGTGTGTATCTATGAGAGCTTACTTGTTATTTGGTTATAAAGATTTTAAATGATTTTATATAAAGTAATATTTCCTTCTAATGAATATTTAGGAGATTGGTTGTTAAATTATTGGAATTAAGTTAAGAAGTAATATAAAATACGACCAAAATGAAACTTATAACCAAAGTTGAAGAATAAACTTATATAACAAAATGGAATTTGAAATATAGAATGTAAATGAAATTTATAAGTTGAAATAAACTTCATAAATAAATGAGATTATAATTTGAAATAGAATTCCAGAGAACTATGACGACCCGGCTTTCTACGCCCAGAAAGACGTGTCATCAATAAGAAAGAAAGGGATAGAAATAGAAAAGAAAAGAAAGAAAGAAAGAATAACAACATCAGAATCTCACAGCGGAATGGAATAAAATATAATATATCAACATAAATATTACATAGTTATATATACATCAGAGTTAAACAATATCATACAACATGACTATCATATACATATCTGTCAGGACATACATCTCAAATATCATAAACTAACTAACACAGCGGAACTATATAGATATATACGTCTACATCGCTGAAGCCTCCTGCTCCATTGCACCTCCAGAAGTCATCAAAGCTAACCTGAATCTCTTGGCTACCCGTAAAAATTTGGGTACCCAAAAGTTGATGAAAAACAAAAATAAACACCGGGTCAGACATGGGTCTGGTATGAGTAAACGGGTTAAAGTTGTTTAACTTTGAAAATCATTTAAAATAAAGGTATCACGTAAGACTCCCCACAAATAAATACGGGTAAGTTTTTACCTTACGCTAACCAAAACATTTTATAGGAAATCCAGTGATATTATAATAGTGTCTAGGGTTTTCAAGTAAAATACAGAAATAGCTGAAATACTTACATCTCACATTTCAACATAGTTGGGCACAATCAAAACGTACGGCGCTTATTGGAAATTGTATCCCATATAATGGCAGGGCTATTGGGGTACCGCCCGTCACAGTACGTGGTCTAGATCACAGTACCGAGGAGCCACCCTAACTCCCCAGCAACACAAGGCCGAAACCATTCCTTACTGAACAGTCCCGAACAAGATAACCCCGCAGTTGGTGTACATCCAACCGCCCACACAGCCGAATAAAGGGACATCTAGACAGGGGTATATCTCGTCCTGCTTGGGCATGACCCACCTAACCTTGCTGCACCTCCCCTGTTTTAGCCATTCCCGGTTGATGAGGCTTGAGGCTGCGATTACCTTTATAGGACATATTTCTTAGAATGCTCATCGTCCGCCTTACGATGTGCTGAAAGCATTCAATCCATACAAGTTCATTCCGGGTTCAAACGAAACTGAAGGCATTATCTCGTTACACTCGTTTTGGAATCACTCTCAGAGTTAACGAGGATAACCCTTGCATTCTGAAACTCGATCTCCATTTGATAAGTCACGACCTATTGTTTAATTCGGATCGATGTGGTTTTCGGAATATCAATCGATACCTGATCCCGGTCTCATCGAAATCCAAACGCCATTTTAAAGTCCAAGTTGTGTAATTAACTTAACAGTTTAAATTTAACAATTGAATTCACATAGCAATTTAATACAGATAAATAACATCAGATACACCATATAGCAATGAAACACAATAAAGTATACACAACCATCACAAATATATCTAAAATATCACGGAACATCACAGAAATAAATAAACATCAGAGGCAATCAATATAATCATCGATTCATATCAATATTTAGTTTGATTTGTTTAAACTTAATTGCATGCTTAAGAGTGAATTATATTTTATTCCTTGCTTAATTAATTATTAATTAATTAACTTATTCCAATTTATTAACTACTTATTAATTATTCACTTAATTAATTAATTAATTCTTAATTACTAATCAATAACCTTAATTATTGATTTATAAAACCCAATTACACATTTAATTATTATTAATTTCTTAATTAATCATTAATTATTAATTAACTTAATCTTTCCACCATTAATTATTTATTTAATCAGTTATCTATGATTTGTTAATTAACCAACTTCAAATGATTAACTAAAATCTTGATTACAAATGATTTTATACAAGATTACCATTAAATTCTCTAATTACATATTCAATTAAGTTTAAACTACTTATGAAATTACCATTATTAATTTTTATTACATGCATAATTAACTTTCCATTTTAAAATTGTTACGCAACTTGTTTCAGCAAAGCTTCAAAGATCATCAGAGCTTGAACAAATTGTTTAATTCTTGATAACAAAGTTTATACTCAACTTAATTACTACTATTTCCAAATTACAAATAGTAAACATCTGCAATCATAAAACCGAAGTCAACACCGTGCTGGCCTCGGGTAGGACTCGAATCCACCCAGCAACTTCTCGCGTTAAAACTCCCCTGTCTCTCCTCTTCTTCCCTGATTCTTTTTTTTTTAAAGCTTAAGTTTTATTTCTGTTAAAACATATAAACCCACGCGCAAATAAACACTCGACCCAGTAACTAACTCGAAGCAGCAAGCCTTCAAACTCGAGCTTCTAATCACGTCGACACACACCGCGACACCTTCCCAACGCCGTGCACGTGCACGGCGGTCCATCACCGCGCTACCACCTCGCGACGCCACCAACAAGTCGCAAATCCTCCCCTCACTCGAATACAAAACCTAGTTCAACCCCAAAGTTACGAAATCAAAATTTGACCTAAAAGTCGAATTGTAACACAAACCCAATTTAAAAAAAACGCCTCGCGATTGTGATCGCGACCACCAGAGATGTCAAAACTTCGGCCATGGCTTGCCGACATCACCTCCTAGCTCCTCTCAAAGTCCCACAACACTCGGTTGCACCATGGTATTGCGTTCGTCAACAAAACCGAACCCAAAGTTACAGAATACAAAAACCCTACTTTTGATTCCCCTCAACAAATCATTTATTCGAAAATTATTTTAACAATTTTTTGTTAATCTCCTATCAATATACTAGCTACATGAAAATTTTCATCAACAATTATTGGATGAAACACCTGATATTCACATAAATACAATTTTGCTTCACTGACTAATTGCACTGTGAATAGTTGATTAAAAATTTAGATTTTTGTCTTAAAAATCATGTTTTTGTGTGAAGTTTCAACTTATAAGTTCAAGTTTGTAATTCGAGATATTCGAATTTTAACCCTTGTTTTATATTTACTGAACTTTAAGTTTACAGTATTTTTAACACACAGCTACTTAAAAAAAAATTCACTATCAAACATAGCAACACAATCCAGAAATTCACACATCAATAATACTTCATAAATTCATATTAAGAGTTAAATTTCAAAATATGTTTACTCACCACAAACTGTAGAAACTTGAAATAGAGGCTAATTAGAAGACTGCAGTTTGAAAAGTTTGAATTCCAGTAACTTCTTTGTTTTCTGAATTTTGATTTGAACTAGAAATATCAAGTTTTGTTCATTCTTATGCTTTGCAGTTAGACTGAATTAAAGGGTGAGGAAAAATAACATGACAAATATACACATATATATAACTTTGAACAAGCTGTCTTCTTGCATAAGCTTTAACATAATTTAATATTTTGCCTTACTTTTCTTTGTACTAAGGCCTGAAAATAATATGAATAATTTCGGCTGAGAGATATTTTTTTCCAGACAAAAATGTGTGCTAATTAATGTTTATGTCTTTGAATTAGCATACCCTAATTAGTGTTGGCTGACACATATATTAAGTACAAAGATACTTGTAGGCTTTTGTTTGTGCTTGTACCAATGTATTCATATGCTTATACTATAATACTTTGCTAAGATACTTGCAGTCTGGTTTGTACTAAAATGTTTCATTTTGGTTAACACTGATTAGTATTTGCTGCCATATATGTTTACAAAGATATTTTTAGTTTTTATTCATTTTGACTTCATACTTAAGTTAACATATAAATAACATGTTTGCTGCAGGTTTTCATTTGAGTTCGTACTAAATGTTTCATTTATGCTAACATCCTATTAATGTTTGCAGATTTGGTTTGTACTAAAATGTTTTGCTGGCACTTACAATATATAGAAAGATATTTGCAGATTTGTTTTCTTATGCATAAGAATTAGCTTGCAGGTTGCCATATTGACTTCATACTTACACTAACATACAAATGATGTTTGCAGGTTTATTTATACTAATGTATTTTATTGGCACTTATTTTATTTTGTAAAAATATTTGCAGGCCTTGTTTTAGTGTCTGGTGTATAAATGTACAATGGTTTTGCTCTTTATTTTATTATCTTATACTTTAAACACAAACTATACATTGGTTTTGACAGATTATATGTTTGTCTTCAAACTTATGTTAACATATAATTATATTATACTTATGCTACTTATATAAGCTTATATTTAATTTACTTATAAAAACTATTATAAGAAGCACAGATTAATCTTATTTTTCATTAAAGTTAAATATTTACAAATATTTGATTTGAAACTTATATGTGTATTAATGTATTTATATTTAATATGAAAAGAATTGTGTTATTGTACTTGTTCTTATTATTAACTGCATTCATATATCTGATATTAAATGTCATTAATACATCAATTTTAATTTAATTGAATAACACAAATTTATTTCTGAATATTGTTGAAAGAATCTATTTTATATTTGAAGTTATATTCACTTATGACCCATATACAACTAATAATATCCAAATTCTTATTTATTTATAAAATGAAAATCTTATATTTTATTTAAATTAGATTAAAAACTTATTATAATAATAGGGTCAAAATTCCAGGATGTCACATTCCTCTCCCCTTAAAAGAATTTCGTCCCCGAAATTTAAACAATAGTTAATTTTCAAAAACTTAATTATTAACAATCCAAACATACATTACATCCATACAAAACAAACAATCAAACAGTCAATCCTAACTACATTACTAGCTATCCGGGCATAAATCTGGATAAGCTTTCCTAAAACTATCAAGAGTTTCCCAGGTACAGTCTCTGGGATCCTCATTCTATTGTACCTTAACAAGTTTCACCACTTGTTCCGGAGTTGCTTCTTGTCTTGATCCACAATCTGATCAGGATTTCTAACTACAGTTAGGTTGGGTTCTACTTCTACATCTTCCTGAACAACCGGTTCTATTACCAATGAGGGGTCATGAATAAATTTCCTCAAGTGAGACACATGAAATACATCGTGAATCCCAGATATCCATTCTGGCAATTCAATCCTGTAGACTACAGTTCCAATTATTTCCAATACTCGGAATGGACCAATATATCTCGGAGCAAGTTTTCCCGTCTTTCCGAATCTTATAGCACTTTGATTGAGGAAACTTTAATAAAAACTAAATCTCCGATCTCAAATTCCAATGGTCTTCGTCTCTTATCTGCATATTTCTTCGAACGATCTTGAGCAGCTTTCATCCTTTCCTTGATAAGCTCATCCTTCGCAGAAGCTTCACGAATAAGATCGGGTCCGAGTACAAGTCGATTATTCGATTCAATCCAACAAGATGGGGATCTACACGGTCCTCCATACAGAGCTTCATAAGGAGCCATCTTAATACTCGCTTGATAACTATTATTATAGGAAAATTCCACTAGATGAAGATGGTCTTCCAATGATCCACCAAATTCCAATACACAAGCTCAAAGCATATCTTCAGAATTCGATTAAGCCTTTTCGTTTTCCGTCCGTATGAGGATGATAGGCTGTACTTAATCTCAAACTAGTTCCCATTGCTGATTGCAGAGCTTCCCAAAATTTACTAGTGAAAATAGGATCACGGTCACTTACTATGCTAATAGGAACACCATGCAATCTGACTATCTCTTTCAATAAAATTTCTGCCAAGGAAACTGTAGTACGAGTCGCCTTAACTGGAATAAAATGAGCACTCTTTGTTAAACGATCAATAATAACCCATATTCCTCCATTTCCTTTCTTGGTCCTAAGAAAACCGTCTATAAAATCCATCGGGATCATTACCCATTTCCAATCTTGAATTTTCAAAGGTTGCAATAATCCTGCAGACTTTTGTTGATCTCCCTTTACTTGCTGACAAATGGCACACTATTTACAAAAGCAGCTACATCCTTCTTCATATTCGGCCACCAGAAAACTCTCCTCATATCTTTATACATTTTCGAAATTTCCGGGTGAATACTCAATTTGGAACGATGACTCTCAGCTAAAACTTCATTGTCTCAATCCATCAATTTAGGCACACACAAACGACTATTAATCCTTAAAATACCTTGAAATCTGAGTTCCAATCGTCTTTAGTTCCAAGAATCATTTCCTCGAAAGATTTATCTTCCATTTGTTTACTAACGATCTTTTCTTGGAGAGATGGAACGACTTCCAAAAGAGATAAGACTGCATTTCTATCAAGAGCATCAGCCACGACATTTGCTTTCCCTGGAGTATACAAAATATCCAGATCATAAGATGCCAAAAATTCGACCAATCTCTGCTGTCTCAAATTAAGATCTTTTTGAGAGAAAATATATTTCAACGGTTAGTGATCCGTGAATAACTCAAACTTTTCTCCCAAAAGATAATGTCTCCAGTTCTTCTCAGCAAAAACAATAGCTAACAGTTCTAAATCATGCGTAGCATAGTTCTTCTTATGAGACCGACTAGCATACGCAATAACTTTACCACTCTGCATTAGAACTGCTCCCCATCCAACCAAACATGCATCCATATATACTTCAAATTTGCACTTCCATCCGGAATAGCAAGTACTGGTACACTAGTTAGCCTTGTCTTCAATTCCTGAAAAGCTTCTTCACACTGAGGTGTCCATTTGAATTTGGTTCCGTTCCTTGTTAGCTTGGTCAGATGCGAAGAAATTTTGGAATAATCCTTAATAAATTTTCTGTAGTAGCCAGCTAAATCTAGAAAATTACGAATTTCCATTTCAAAATAGTTTCAACTTTCGCCGGGTCTATAGAAATACCTTTACCAGAAACAATGTGCCCTAAAAAATTAACTTCTGATTTCCAGAAATGACACCTTGAAATTTTTTGCCTTCGGCACATGCTTCCTCAACTTGTTCCAAAGAAACATCTTCGGAGACATCCAAACTCACTGTGTCTCATCATACAGCTACAACTCCTTAAGATACCAAGATATCATGATTTGGTCACGTCCATCCGATAGATCCAAACTCAAGCTCATCCAAAATCACATTCCAACAATTAAATCCTCACATCATCCAAAGCTCACTCGAGATGGTAATAGGTCTACAGTCTTGACAAATACACTCCAATTACAAATATTAACTCCAATCATTAGTAGTCGTGTTTCACACACCACTACATCTACCTTATAACTTATATTGGAATACCCGAACAGGTAACCAAATAAATAGGTAGATATATATATATATATATATATATATATATATATATATATATCAAAAATACAAATACGCTCTCTTAAGAAATCACTCAAGAGCCTAGGTATTCACTCAACCTAGCTCTCTGATACCAGCTGTGAAGACCCAGCTTTCTACGCCCAGAAAGACGTGTCATCAATAAGAAAGAAAGGGATAGAAATAGAAAAGAAAAGAAAGAAAGAATAACAACATCAGAATCTCACAGCGGAATGGAATAAAATATAATATATCAACATAAATATTACATAGTTATATATACATCAGTGTTAAACAATATCATACAACATGACTATCATATACATATCTGTCAGGACATACATCTCAAATATCATAAACTAACTAACATAGCGGAACTATATAGATATATATGTCTACATCGCTGAAGCCTTCTGCTCCATTGCTCCTCCAGAAGTCGTCAAAGCTAACCTGAATCTCTTGGCTACCCGTAAAAATTTGGGTACCCGAAAGTTTATGAAAAACAAAAATAAACTCTGGGTCAGACATGGGTCTGGTATGAGTAAACGTGTTAAAGTTGTTTAACTTTGAAAATCATTTAAAATAAAGGTATCACGTAAGACTCCCCACAAATAAATACGGGTAAGTTTTTACCTTACGCTAACCAAAACATTTTATAGGAAATCCAGTGATATTATAATAGTGTCTACGGTTTTCAAGTAAAATACAGAAATAGCTGAAATGCTTACATCTCACATTTCAACATAGTTGGGCACAATCAAAACGTACGGCGCTTATTGGAAATTGGATCCCATACAATGGCAGGGCTACTAGGGTACCGCCCGTCACAGTACGTGGTCTAGATCACAGTACCGAGGAGCCACCCTAACTCCCCTACAACACAAGGCCGGAACCATTCCTTACTGAACAGTCCCGAACAAGATAACCCGCAGTTGGTGTACATCCAACCTCCCATGCAGCCGAATAAAGGGACATCTAGACAGGGGTATATCTCGTCCTGCTTGGGCATGACCCACCTAACCTTGCTGCACCTCCCCTGTTTTAGCCATTCCTGGTTGATGAGGCTTGAGGCTGTGATTACCTTTATAGGACATATTTCTTAGAATGCTCATCGTCCGCCTTACAATGTGATGAAAGCATTCAATCCATACAAGTTCGTTCCGGGTTCGAACGAAACCGAAGGCATTATCTCGTTACACTCTTTTTGGAATCACTCTCAGAGTTAACGACGATAACCCTTGCATTCTGAAACTCCATCTCGATCTCCATTTGATAAGTCACGACCTATTGTTTAATTTGGATCGATGTAGTTTTTCGAATATCAATCGATACCTGATCCCGGTCTCATCGAAATCCAAATGCCATTTTAAAGTCCAAGTTGTCTAATTAACTTAACAGTTTAAATTTAATAATTGAATTCACATAGCAATTTAATACAGATAAATAACATCAGATACACCATATAGCAATGAAACACAATAAAGTATACACAACCATCACAGATATATCTAAAATATCACAGAACATCACAGAAATAAATAAACATCAGAGGCAATCAATATAATCATCGATTCATATCAATATTTAGTTTGATTTGTTTAAACTTAATTGCATACTTAAGAGTAAATTATATTTTATTCCTTGCTTAATTAATTAACTTATTCCAGTTTATTAACTGCTTATTAATTATTCACTAAATTAATTAATTAACTCTTAATTACTAATCAATAACCTTAATTATTGATTTATAAAACTCAATTACACATTTAATTATTATTAATAGCTTAATTAATCATTAATTATTAATTAACTTAATCGTTCCACCATTAATTATTTATTTAATCAGTTATCTATGATTTGTTAATTAACCAACTTCAAATGATTAACTGAAATCTTGATTACAAATGATTTTATACAAGATTACCATTAAATTCTCTAATTACAAATTCAATTAAGTTTAAACTACTTATGAAATTACCATTATAAATTTTTATTACATACATAATTTAGCTTTCCATTTTAAAATTATTACGCAACTTGTTTCAGCAAAGCTTCAAAGATCATCAGAGCTTGAACAAATTGTATAATTCTTGATAACAAAGTTTATACTCAACTTAATTACTACTATTTCCAAATTACAGATAGTAAACTTATGCAATCATAAAACCGAAGTCAACACCGTGCTCGCCTCGGGTAGGACTCGAATCCACCCAGCAACTTCTCGCGTTAAAACTCCCCTGTCTCTCCTCTTCTTCCCTAATTCTTTTTTTTTAAAGCTTAAGTTTTATTTCTGTTAAAACATATAAACCCACGCGCAAATAAACACTCGACTCAGTAACTAACTCGAAGAAGCAATCCTTCAAACTCGAGCTTCTAATCGCGTCGACACACACCGCGATACCTTCCCAACGCCGTGCACGTGCACTGCGGTCCATCACCGCGCTACCACCTCGCGACGCCACCAACAAGTCGCAAATCCTCCCCTCACTCGAATACAAAACCTAGTTCAACCCCAAAGTTACGAAATCAAAATTCGACCTAAAAGTCGAACTGTAACACAAACCCAATTTAAAAAAAAACGCCTCGCGATTGTGATCGCGACCACCAGAGATGTCAAAACTTCGGCCATGGCTTGCCGACATCACCTCCTATCTCCTCTTAAAGTCCCACAACACTCGGTTGCGCCATGGTATTGCGTTCGTCAACAAAACCGAACCCAAAGTTACAGAATACAAACACCCTACTTTTGATTCCCCTCAACAAATCGTTTATTTGAAAATTATTTTAACAATTTTCTGTTAATCTCCTATCAATATACTGGCTACATGAAAATTTTCATCAACAATTATTGGATGAAACACCTGATATTCGCATAAATACAATTTTGCTTCACTGACTAATTGCATTGTGAATAGTTGATTGAAAATTTTGATTTTTGTATTAAAAATCATGGTTTTGTATGTAGTTTCAACTTATAAGTTCAAGTTTGTAATTCGAGATATTCGAATTTTAACCCTTGTTTTATATTTACTATAATTTTAAGTTTACAGTATTTTTAACACACAGCTACTAAAAAAAAATTCACTGTCAAACATAACAACACAATCCAGAACTTCACACATCAATAATACTTCGTAAATTCATATTAAGAGATAAATTTCAAAATATGTTTACTCACCACAAACTGTAGAAACTTGAAACAGAGTGTGACAGCCCGCAAATCCGTACCCCTTGAATCAACATTATTCTACCCTAATTGACTCAAGTGGAACAGAAATACGAACCATTGAGGTTAAAGAAAAAGAGATAGAAGAAGAAGAAACTAAACAATATCAGAATCTTACAGTCGCAGCGGAATAAAATATAATAGTAACTATAGAATTTTACACAAAATGAAATCTATATCTGTTTATATACAACATATCATCAGAGTAACTCATACATCAATCATCACATAACAGACATACCATACAACATAGCAGCGGATATATATATAGGTACATATAATACGTCTCGAACTCCAGCTCCTCTCCTGCTCCATAGCAACCTATCCTGAACATATAATACTCGGTCTGACCCGAGCATTATAATGAGATAACACCCGAGTCAGTCTGGCATACCAGCTGATAATAATGCACACAATTGATTATTAAAGTTTCAAAAATCCTTTTTAAAACAAAAGCATCTCGTAAGACCACGCCACAAATAAACATGTCGGGTTTTTACCTTACGATAGCTAAAACACTTTTTATAGAAATCCTCTAATATTATAATAGGGTCTATTTACAAATAATTATAAAATAGCCGAAATTGTTACATCTATTAAATTCCAGCTACTAGCCACCGAAGTGGGTAATACAAACAAAACTCGTACAAGGCTCGTAGGGAAAAATGGATTTCCAACAATGACTAGGCACTGGGGTACCACCTGTCACAGTACGTGGTCTAGATCACAGTACCGAGGACTACTCCCTTCGTCCCCTGCAACACAAGACCGGAATCACCTATGGGCAATTCCGAATAAGATCACCCCGCGGTTGGGATCAGCAACCGCACCACTAAGCCGAAATAAAAAGGAACCTCTAGACAGGGATGACCTTACTCTCCAGTGGGGGCTACCCACGAAGCCTTGCTGCATATCCCCTGATTTTCAGTCATTCCCGGTTGATGAGGCTTGAGGCTAAACGTTACCTTTAGAACGTTCCACTTAGAATGCCCATCGTCCGCTGACGATGTCACGAAGCATTCGTCCATACAAGTCCGTCCCGGGTTCAAACGGAACCGAAGGCACTATTCCTACTACATCCATTTTGGAAATATCCTCAGGATTAGTAGCGACTAGCCCTTGCACTTCACTGCTCTATCTTCGACTCCGAAAAACGTTTATCGCACGAAAACGTACAAACCGGATCGAAGTGGTTTTCGAGAAATAAATCTCGATCCCGGTCTCTTCGAAACGATCAACGCATTTGTCCAATATTGATAGTCGGTGATTTAACTATCAATTTATATTCATAAACATCCATAGCATCCATCACACAATAAATAATTCCCAAATTATTTATTTACCTCAAATATCTTTTAAAAGATATATTACCAAATTTCCAAATCTCATTTGAAAACATTTCTCAAAATTCCTCCTTTACAAGGTAAATCATTTACCATATATTTCCATTGGAAATATCCAAGTTCAAAACAGTTTAGATTTAAAACAGTTAAAAACATTTTAATTTAAAGTATACTTTAAATAGATAAATTTACTACTAATTATTTAATCAAAATATAATTCCAAAATATTTAAAGCAAAACTGTTTAAAAGATATAGCTTAATTTAAATTAAGGTTAAGTTATACTATATATTAAAATAAAGTGGTAAAAAGATTAACTCTTATTTCAATATACTTAGGTCAAAACTAGCTTTTAAAACAAATCCATTTGTAACATAATTATTAAAATATTTATAAAATTCTACTATTGCTAATTTATAAATAATCACTTTAAAATAATAAATTTCAAAACATTCTTTAAGACCAGTTTAAGATTTTAAAACTTCTTTTTATAAAATCAATTTAAAACTCGAACTTGGATTTTCCTTAGGAAATCTCATTTCTACTAAATCATCACAGAAATCCTTCTCACGATTTCTGTCCATTTATTAAATTTAGTTTTAGGGTTTTATAACATAAATTTATTTCCCAAAACTTCAACCAATAACATTTATCTTTAATTATCATTCCAGATTTTACAACTTCCAATTTCCATTCTAAATAGATTTCAAATTTTAATCCTTTAAATCCATTATTTAACTCTATCTTTTATTTCTCTAAATTCAATTCATCCATTTATAATTAACTTTGGATTTATAAATTTATCCAACAATATTTCTATACAAATTCATTTCAGTTTTCCATCCAAATCGGGTTTTCAAACATTTATATTCTCTTAATTTCTCATTTAACAATTTCTCAATTTCTTTGAAACCCCATTTAATTTCTTTATAATTTAAACTGCAAATTTCCTTTATAATTAATATTCTGGGTTTATAGTTTAAACCACAACATCACAATGCAATTCAATTCCAAATTTATCAATCTCAATATATAAACAGGTATCATAATCAAATAAGTACTATATTGTGAGGAATCCCGTTGGATCCCTCCAACCTGTTTTCCCTGCATCCACAAATATTAGCACAACAGTATATATATCAATTCAATTTGATAATAACTAACATATTCAGCTAAACATCCAAACAACCAATCAATACTAACTGTCTACTTTACTAGAATCCAGATGTGAGTGAGAATAACTCACCTTAAGTTTCGGCGAGCGTTCGAAATTCAAATTAAACCGGACAATGTCCGATTTAACCCAAATTTCTACTTGCCCGGATTGGTTCCGGATCTGCACCATCGCGTAGTACGTTCCTCTGCGATTCCGGCGCTACCAAGTTCATTAATTTCTGATACAATACGAATGAGTTACGAAATTTATAAGTTTTCAATTTTAATTTCAAATAAATTTCTTTTTTTTTTATTATTACCGAAGAAAACGCGGCCGCTCCCCTTCTTCTTCCATCTCGCGTTCTTCCCAGCAAGAGCCGAACCCATTATCCTAATTAGGGTTTAAAAACGCTTCACTTCTACTCGACTACGACACGATCCAATACCGCCATATGAAAACCCATCGCGAACTCCATCATCACCTGGAACCGTGCCGAGCTCGATCATCACCATGGTCTTGAAAGTGAAGACGAACGACGGCCGTTCTAGCCCCTTTTCCCGCCTCCTCGTTGATCGAAACACGATCGCCACCGTTGGATCTGAAGATCCCCTCGCTCTCTACATCTTCCATGTTGGAAGAATTTCGAATTGAAACGTGGATAAGGAGGAATTTGAAGAAGGAGGTGGAAGCTTGTCGGCCATTGGAATACATGAATGCGGCGGCTCACGTATATAGGCTAGGGTTTAGAGATATTAAGTTATATAATAATATTTTAATCAATAAATTTCTCAATTAAATCACTAATGCAAACGAACTCCAATTCTCACGTTCCGACAGGCTATCCTGGGGTTTTTCCGCGTTTCGGACACAATGGAACAGATTTCGTAAGCTAATTCGATCGTATGCACGAGTTACGGAATTAAACGATCAATTTAAAATTAAACCGATTAAAACGATTTCGATGCGTTTCGAGCTGCCGGGGTCAAACGACAACTCCGATTGCTACGAAAATTGAAATCCGATAATAACTAACTATTACGGATCCAAAGAAACTGGTTTCGTCGAATTCCGAGACTGTGCCCCGGAAGGCTATTTTAACTCGTCTATTTAATTAAGCGATTTTCGAAATTATCGAAATCACTCCAAATCTCCACTTTTAAAATTTTATTAACTTAACAATAATTCATATAAAATTTATAAACACATTAAAAATCGTTCTGGTTCATTCTGGACTTAAATCGGATTAATTGCAATATTTAATAATATTAAATTCATTTTAAATTCATATAAAATTCCAAATAATAATCTATTAACTTTAAATTCTTCCAAAAAATCTAACAATATCATTTATAACCTATGGAACTTAAAAATGCATTTAAACATCAATTTTATAACAATTCCCATTCAATTTCCAATTTATTCTCAGTTCTAATAATTATTATTATTACTCCAATTCAAATGGAATCACCATATTTTGAAACTATAACTCATCTTATTAACTCAACCATAGTCTTCTATTATCAAGATTCAAATTAGAATCCATATCCAACATTTAAAATGAATTAAATGTTAAATTTTGGCGACCCAAAATTCCGGGTCGTTACATTCCTCCCCCCTTATAAAAATTTCGTCCCCGAAATTTGTATAAGGTAGAACATACACTTAAACCCATTTACTTATCCCATTAGCTTAGTTAAAAGCTTATATACATTTCACAAAATCCTTTTTCTCAATTCCCAAACTTATTTGCTTTACTTCCCTAAAGCTTTTAATTTTTACTTATAATTCTCCAAGTTACTTAACTTTTCCCAAAACCCAAAAATTTTCTAACTCCCAAAATTTCCGAAAAATTTTGGCAGAGTCTCCCCTGTACGGAGGAGCATCTGCGATATCGCAGGATACACAAATATATATACATCGGCCCACACGGCCGGAAACCAAAATATATCACAATATATATATCATTTTCCAATTTTATTTGCGTAGGCGTACCTTTTAGCAAAATTAATAGCATGTAGCTAATATATAATGCATATACGCGCTTCAAACCCTCTCGAACGCCTCGCATTCCTGCACTTACTCAACATACTCATTAGTTACAAGATCTGTGCATATTAATCAACATTTTCCAATATAAAAGCAATCCAACATATCTATGGCATAATCCAAACCAAGCAAATTTCAAAATTTACTAATATTAACCATCCTTTACCAACAATTCAAGATTTTAAATCATCTTTCCAATTATCTATTCAAGTCCAACATTATTTACTTTCACTTGAATGATTTATACTCAAATCAACCATATACAATTCATATTTATCTCAATAGGATTAACATATGCTTCACTAATAGCAATCTATTTCAATACAATTCCTAATTGATTTACAAACCACCTTTATCTTCAGGGTAGAAGCATCTTCATTCTTATGCAAAATTACTTAATAACATTTCAATGCATTCCAATTAATTCAAAACCAAGTTCAGTGTTGAATACACTAAGACAACTCATTCATATTCACTTCAATATTATGAATAGGTGCTTTAATTCATTTATATGCAACATTATTTAATTTGATTTTCAATCAAATCCTTATTTCCAATTTGAAGCACTCACATTCCTTTATTAAAATTCCGCACATTTTAGTTTCCTCCAACTAACCTCATTTTACTTCACTTGAATGATTTACATTCAAGCTTTCTATACACCATTCATATTTCTTATAACCAATTTATTTCTATTTCAATATAATTAACATATGCCTTGTTCACACTTTTTTTTTTATAACTTACCCTTCCAATTTGATTTGTAATCAAATTTTATTTTAACATACATTCCCAAATTTGATTTTAAATCAAATTTTATTTAAACTTGAAACATTTGCAATTCTTTCATGATTTATTTCCATATATATGCAAACATTGCTTATTAAAATGTTAATTCATCCCAATTGATTCCAACTCAATTCCATTTGCAGCTTGAAACCAATTTACTTGCATTCATTTACCAACTCTTTGAATTGGATCCTAATCCATATCAATTTATTCAAACATCAATTCAATTGCATAATATCTCAATTCTTTCTTGCATACCAAATTTAGTTTCATTTTAATTTGACTCCACTTAATCAAATTCTAATTTATCCAAAACCAATTTAGTTGTTTAAACAACTCAATTCTAAATACATTCAAATATTCAAGTCATTCAAGCAAAACAATTGCCACTTATACTTATAACCCTTTAAAATTAATTCCAACTTGGATTTATATTAGTTTCATTAACCAATCCAAGTTTATATTAATATCTCTCCCTCCTGGATTATTTACAACCCATACATCCTTAATTTATCACAATAACTTATTAATATCATTTCTTGCAATTATTATCTAACAAATTTCATTCAACATTACTTAATAAAGCCCATTCCCAACCATCATTTTATTATTTAACAATATTTTCATTATTTTCTTATCAAATTAATTTTATTTCTATTTGATTCTTATTCAAATCAAATTTCAATTCTATTTATAAATTTGCATGCTCTTTGTTTATAATTCAATCCATTTCCAAATTTATTTTGATTAACAAAGTGCCCATTTAAATTTATTTCACTCATTTGAATTTTCATCCACAATTCAAACCAACTTTAGTATATTCAAATTCCATTATTCTTTCACACTTCCAATATTTATTACCATAATTGAATCCCAATCCAAATCAGGATTTTTTTTTTTTATTATTATTTTTTTTATTTACCTTCAAATTTTGACTAACTATCAAATTCTTTCCATTACAATACAAATTCCATTAATTTGTAATTTAATTCAGTCAATAACATAATCCATATTAGTTTTCAATCCACTTTCTTAATTTACTCTGAATTCATTCATAATATCACCATTTTCCAATTATTTCATTTGGCACATTTAAATTTTCTACCTTTCCTTTTTACTCCTATAAATAGAATCTAAATTTCTTTCAATATTATTTATTACACAACTGAAATTCAATTTCAATTTCATTACCCAACAAACCTTATCTCAATCCACATTCATTTGAGATTAAGTTAATTCCACTATACCATTTCACTATTCCCTCATTTGTGATTATAATTCTATTTCTATATATAAGTTCACCAACTTATTTATTTTAAAAACTTATATTGCTCATTTTACTCCACCAACATTTTATAATCACAATTCTAAATTCCATATGTATATATATATATATATCTGAATTCTTAAGGATAAAAATTCCCTTAATTTATTTCTTTGCAAACTTCAAATCCACAACCTCAAATTATGGTATAATACTTAATAGCTTATGGGTATAATCCATTACTTAATGACCCAAATCTCAAAATCAACTTACCTTTCAATTTTATCCAAATAAATTTTATCTTAAGTCCAACTTGTTTACTTATCCAGGAAAAATTCAAATTTCAATACACTTCAACATATTTTATTTACTTCAATATATGTTATTCACTTTCAATTTCTCAAATTAAATTTTAATTCCATGATTAAAATTTCTCATTTCCTTCTTATTAGCATTAGCTCCACTTAACAAATTCAATAGTTGATTCATTTCAACTTTACTCATTATTTAATTAGAACTTTCCCAGAATTCAATTTACCCGGTTTTATCTCAAAACCATTTTGAAATATATCAAATATATATATACCCATTTGGTATATCAAATCAAATTTCCATGTTTTCCAAACCAATTTGTTTGTACCCAAAACAATTTGTTCATATCCCAAACAAATTTCCATTTTGAAATATCCAAAACAACTGTTATCCCCAACAAATCCAAACAATACCATAACCAATTACTAGGGAAGCAATCCATCACTTTAGAAACTCGAAAATGAATTCTAATGATGTGGCCAGCATCATCAGGATTATTTTCCAGCGACCACAGTGAGTTCAATGCTTCTTAACTTTCCCAAATTCATTTCAAACAGTTTCCATTCAAAAATATTTCCCAAAACAACATTCCATTATTGCCTTCAATACATTGGAAAACATTTCAAATTTCCCAGGATTTTAAATTTCCAAACTTTTATTTTCAATGCATTTAAAATCCTTTCCAAAACTTCCAGGTTTTAAATTCTGGTTTAATTCCAATTTAGTTATTCTCTTTTAAATAATCTATACTTACAAAATTTATTTGATTATAACAAATTTCAAGTTTTAGATTAAATTTTGGATTCTTATTTGCACCATATTTAATTAATTCTATCTAGTTATAAACCATTTTAATATTTAAATTCTTATTAGCTTATCATTTCAAATTTTAAATCAATTGTTAGATTCTTATTTGATTTGGTATTAACATCCAACAAACACCCAATACATAATAAGCTAGAAAATCATTTCTTTTATATCAAAATATAATTTTGGGTAAAATTATTTCATTTACCCACTTTAAAAACAATACTATGTCGGTTTATCTTGTTTAAGAGTTTAGAAACCCCTATCGATACGGTTGTACTTCCCGCACCGACCAGAATTCATAAACACTCAACCGATAAGTCAACACAGTATAAAAACAATTTTATAAACACTAACAAGTACGCTCTCATATTTATTATTATACTCAACTTATTATAGAGTACTATTGACTCTATTAAATGAGTAATTATCCCACCAAAGCCTAGGTTGTCGCCAACCTAAGCTCTGATACCAAATGTGACAGCCCGCAAATCCGTACCCCTTGAATCAACATTATTCTACCCTAATTGACTCAAGTGGAACAGAAATACGAACCATTGAGGTTAAAGAAAAAGAGATAGAAGAAGAAGAAACTAAACAATATCAGAATCTTACAGTCGCAGCGGAATAAAATATAATAGTAACTATAGAATTTTACACAAAATGAAATCTATATCTGTTTATATACAACATATCATCAGAGTAACTCATACATCAATCATCACATAACAGACATACCATACAACATAGCAGCGGATATATATATAGGTACATATAATACGTCTCGAACTCCAGCTCCTCTCCTGCTCCATAGCAACCTATCCTGAACATATAATACTCGGTCTGACCCGAGCATTATAATGAGATAACACCCGAGTCAGTCTGGCATACCAGCTGATAATAATGCACACAATTGATTATTAAAGTTTCAAAAATCCTTTTTAAAACAAAAGCATCTCGTAAGACCACGCCACAAATAAACATGTCGGGTTTTTACCTTACGATAGCTAAAACACTTTTTATAGAAATCCTCTAATATTATAATAGGGTCTATTTACAAATAATTATAAAATAGCCGAAATTGTTACATCTATTAAATTCCAGCTACTAGCCACCGAAGTGGGTAATACAAACAAAACTCGTACAAGGCTCGTAGGGAAAAATGGATTTCCAACAATGACTAGGCACTGGGGTACCACCTGTCACAGTACGTGGTCTAGATCACAGTACCGAGGACTACTCCCTTCGTCCCCTGCAACACAAGACCGGAATCACCTATGGGCAATTCCGAATAAGATCACCCCGCGGTTGGGATCAGCAACCGCACCACTAAGCCGAAATAAAAAGGAACCTCTAGACAGGGATGACCTTACTCTCCAGTGGGGGCTACCCACGAAGCCTTGCTGCATATCCCCTGATTTTCAGTCATTCCCGGTTGATGAGGCTTGAGGCTAAACGTTACCTTTAGAACGTTCCACTTAGAATGCCCATCGTCCGCTGACGATGTCACGAAGCATTCGTCCATACAAGTCCGTCCCGGGTTCAAACGGAACCGAAGGCACTATTCCTACTACATCCATTTTGGAAATATCCTCAGGATTAGTAGCGACTAGCCCTTGCACTTCACTGCTCTATCTTCGACTCCGAAAAACGTTTATCGCACGAAAACGTACAAACCGGATCGAAGTGGTTTTCGAGAAATAAATCTCGATCCCGGTCTCTTCGAAACGATCAACGCATTTGTCCAATATTGATAGTCGGTGATTTAACTATCAATTTATATTCATAAACATCCATAGCATCCATCACACAATAAATAATTCCCAAATTATTTATTTACCTCAAATATCTTTTAAAAGATATATTACCAAATTTCCAAATCTCATTTGAAAACATTTCTCAAAATTCCTCCTTTACAAGGTAAATCATTTACCATATATTTCCATTGGAAATATCCAAGTTCAAAACAGTTTAGATTTAAAACAGTTAAAAACATTTTAATTTAAAGTATACTTTAAATAGATAAATTTACTACTAATTATTTAATCAAAATATAATTCCAAAATATTTAAAGCAAAACTGTTTAAAAGATATAGCTTAATTTAAATTAAGGTTAAGTTATACTATATATTAAAATAAAGTGGTAAAAAGATTAACTCTTATTTCAATATACTTAGGTCAAAACTAGCTTTTAAAACAAATCCATTTGTAACATAATTATTAAAATATTTATAAAATTCTACTATTGCTAATTTATAAATAATCACTTTAAAATAATAAATTTCAAAACATTCTTTAAGACCAGTTTAAGATTTTAAAACTTCTTTTTATAAAATCAATTTAAAACTCGAACTTGGATTTTCCTTAGGAAATCTCATTTCTACTAAATCATCACAGAAATCCTTCTCACGATTTCTGTCCATTTATTAAATTTAGTTTTAGGGTTTTATAACATAAATTTATTTCCCAAAACTTCAACCAATAACATTTATCTTTAATTATCATTCCAGATTTTACAACTTCCAATTTCCATTCTAAATAGATTTCAAATTTTAATCCTTTAAATCCATTATTTAACTCTATCTTTTATTTCTCTAAATTCAATTCATCCATTTATAATTAACTTTGGATTTATAAATTTATCCAACAATATTTCTATACAAATTCATTTCAGTTTTCCATCCAAATCGGGTTTTCAAACATTTATATTCTCTTAATTTCTCATTTAACAATTTCTCAATTTCTTTGAAACCCCATTTAATTTCTTTATAATTTAAACTGCAAATTTCCTTTATAATTAATATTCTGGGTTTATAGTTTAAACCACAACATCACAATGCAATTCAATTCCAAATTTATCAATCTCAATATATAAACAGGTATCATAATCAAATAAGTACTATATTGTGAGGAATCCCGTTGGATCCCTCCAACCTGTTTTCCCTGCATCCACAAATATTAGCACAACAGTATATATATCAATTCAATTTGATAATAACTAACATATTCAGCTAAACATCCAAACAACCAATCAATACTAACTGTCTACTTTACTAGAATCCAGATGTGAGTGAGAATAACTCACCTTAAGTTTCGGCGAGCGTTCGAAATTCAAATTAAACCGGACAATGTCCGATTTAACCCAAATTTCTACTTGCCCGGATTGGTTCCGGATCTGCACCATCGCGTAGTACGTTCCTCTGCGATTCCGGCGCTACCAAGTTCATTAATTTCTGATACAATACGAATGAGTTACGAAATTTATAAGTTTTCAATTTTAATTTCAAATAAATTTCTTTTTTTTTTATTATTACCGAAGAAAACGCGGCCGCTCCCCTTCTTCTTCCATCTCGCGTTCTTCCCAGCAAGAGCCGAACCCATTATCCTAATTAGGGTTTAAAAACGCTTCACTTCTACTCGACTACGACACGATCCAATACCGCCATATGAAAACCCATCGCGAACTCCATCATCACCTGGAACCGTGCCGAGCTCGATCATCACCATGGTCTTGAAAGTGAAGACGAACGACGGCCGTTCTAGCCCCTTTTCCCGCCTCCTCGTTGATCGAAACACGATCGCCACCGTTGGATCTGAAGATCCCCTCGCTCTCTACATCTTCCATGTTGGAAGAATTTCGAATTGAAACGTGGATAAGGAGGAATTTGAAGAAGGAGGTGGAAGCTTGTCGGCCATTGGAATACATGAATGCGGCGGCTCACGTATATAGGCTAGGGTTTAGAGATATTAAGTTATATAATAATATTTTAATCAATAAATTTCTCAATTAAATCACTAATGCAAACGAACTCCAATTCTCACGTTCCGACAGGCTATCCTGGGGTTTTTCCGCGTTTCGGACACAATGGAACAGATTTCGTAAGCTAATTCGATCGTATGCACGAGTTACGGAATTAAACGATCAATTTAAAATTAAACCGATTAAAACGATTTCGATGCGTTTCGAGCTGCCGGGGTCAAACGACAACTCCGATTGCTACGAAAATTGAAATCCGATAATAACTAACTATTACGGATCCAAAGAAACTGGTTTCGTCGAATTCCGAGACTGTGCCCCGGAAGGCTATTTTAACTCGTCTATTTAATTAAGCGATTTTCGAAATTATCGAAATCACTCCAAATCTCCACTTTTAAAATTTTATTAACTTAACAATAATTCATATAAAATTTATAAACACATTAAAAATTGTTCTGGTTCATTCTGGACTTAAATCGGATTAATTGCAATATTTAATAATATTAAATTCATTTTAAATTCATATAAAATTCCAAATAATAATCTATTAACTTTAAATTCTTCCAAAAAATCTAACAATATCATTTATAACCTATGGAACTTAAAAATGCATTTAAACATCAATTTTATAACAATTCCCATTCAATTTCCAATTTATTCTCAGTTCTAATAATTATTATTATTACTCCAATTCAAATGGAATCACCATATTTTGAAACTATAACTCATCTTATTAACTCAACCATAGTCTTCTATTATCAAGATTCAAATTAGAATCCATATCCAACATTTAAAATGAATTAAATGTTAAATTTTGGCGACCCAAAATTCCGGGTCGTTACACAGAGGCTAATTAGAAGACTGTGGTTTAAAAAGTTTGAATTCCAGTAACTTCTGTGTTTTTTCTGAATTTTGATTTGAACTAGAAATATCAAGTTTTGTTCATTCTTATGCTTTGCAGTTAGACTGAATTAAAGGGTGAGGACAAATAACATGACAAATATACACATATATATAACTTTGAACAAGCTGTCTTTTGCATAAGCTTTAACATAATTTTATATTTCGCCTTACTTTTCTTTGTACTAAGGCCTGAAAATAATACGAATAATTTCGGCTGAGAGATTTTTTTTTCCAGACAAAAATGTATGTTAATTAATGTTTATGTCTTTGAATTAGCATACCCTAATTAGTGTTGGCTGACACATATATTAAGTACAAAGATACTTGCAGGCTTTTGTTTGTGCTTGTACAAATGTATTCATACGCTTATACTATAATACTTTGCTAAGATACTTGCAGTCTGGTTTGTACTAATGTTTCATTTTGGTTAACACTGATTAGTATTTGCTGTCATATATGTTTACAAAGATATTTGCAGTTTTTATTCATTTTGACTTCATACTTAAGTTAACATATAAATAACATGCTTGTTGCAGGTTTTCATTTGAGTTTGCACTAAATGTTTCATTTATGCTAACATCCTATTAATGTTTGCAGACTTGATTTGTACTAAAGTGTTTTGCTGGCACTTACAATATATAGAAAGATATTTGCATATTTGTTTTCTTATGCATAAGAATTAGCTTGCAGGTTGCCATATTGACTTCATACTTACACTAACATATAAATGATGTTTGCAGGTTTATTTATACTAATGTATTTTATTGGCACTTATTTTATTTTGTAAAAATATTTGCAGGCCTTGTTTTAGTGTCTGGTGTATAAATGTACAATGGTTTTGCTCTTTATTTTATTATCTTATACTTTAAACACAAACTATACATTGGCTTTGACAGATTATATGTTTGTCTTCAAAGTTATGTTAACATATAATTATATTATACTTATGCTACATATATAAGCTTATATTTAATTTACTTATAAAAACTATTATAAGAAGCACAGGTTAATCTTATTTTTCATTAAAGTTAAATATTACAAATATTTGATTTGAAACTTATATGTGTATTAATGTATTTATATTTAATATGAAAAGAATTGTGTTATTGTACTTGTTCTTATTATTAACTGCATTCATATATCTGATATTAAACATCATTAATACATCAATTTTAATTTAATTGAATAACACAAATTTATTTCTGAATATTGTTGAAAGAATCTATTTTATATTTGAAGTTATATTCACTTATGACCCATATACAACTAATAATATCCAAAATCTTATTTATTTATAAAATGAAAATCTTATATTTTAATTAAATTAGATTAAAAACTTATTATAATAATAGGGTCAAAATTCCGGGATGTCACAAGAACAATTGAAAATAAAGTAAGATGAAAATTCTAGAGTAATGTTTAAATATGAATTGGAAGGATTAGGAATTTGGAATTTTTGGGAAAATTTAAAATTCCTTTGGAATTGAAAGTGGTTTCCAAAGGTTTTGGAGAAGTAATAGTATTATTTCAAAAATATTTTTGGTGTTGAATTCGAAATCTGGGAGATTTGAAATTAAAATATTTGGAAATGTTTTTAAAGAGATAAAAGCATTGAACCCTTTCGGTCACTGGAAAATAACGTCGGTGATGACTGCAACATCATCGATGTTTATTTTCGAGTTTCTAGAAGAGAATTGCTACCAAATTGTTTTAAA
Organism: Allium cepa; assembly: GCA_030765085.1. NCBI lineage: Eukaryota > Viridiplantae > Streptophyta > Magnoliopsida > Asparagales > Amaryllidaceae > Allium > Allium cepa. The sequence goes on along the minus strand of CM060945.1, from coordinate 597,781,632 downwards.
TTGGAATTGTTTGTGAACTGGGTTTGGTTTTGAAATTCAAAGGGATAATTGAATTTGCCAAAGAATTTTGGATATAGTTGAATTCTAAGGTGAAACTGGAATTTTGGAAATTTGTTTAAACTCTGGAATCTTGATTTGAAATGTTTATGGAATAATAAAATATATTGGCTAAATAGAATGTATAATTCCGAGTTAAAAGCAAAATGTGAATGTAATTGATTATAAATAGAAGTTGTAAAATTGAAATTATAATTAATGTTGTACAATTTAAAGATCAAATGGAACTAGATTTGAAGTTGGAAGGAAATTGAGAATCAATTCAACTTGAATTGGGATTAAATCAATCTCAATGGAAATTGAAGATTATTCAATTTTGAATTGGGTCAATTTAAATGGGAGTGGAAATGTAAATTGAAATGTTGGGAAAGTGAACAGTTTTGACTCTGGACTATTTTCAATATAAATTGTCTTAATATAAACTTATTTTTCTAAGCTATTAAATATATACAATCTTTCTCTCTTAAAGCCAAAATATTTTATACTTGTTTTACAATTATTTTTGGAACTATTTAACCAATTTTCAACTTCTTTCTAAACTCATTACTATTTTTCAACCATGTTACAAATTATTTACTTTTTTACAACTATTTTGCAAATATCTAAAATTTCTAAGACTATTTAGCTATTTTTTTCCAACTATTTCATAATTAGCTAACTATTTTACAGCTATATTTCAAACCAATAATTATTTTTCAACTATTTACCTATTTTAAAATTTTTAAGCTATTTTCTAAATATAAACGGTCAAAGTTCAAACTGTTATTGGTTTAAATACCCAACTGAGATAAGGATTGAAGTGATAAGTCAATGAGAATTAAGGCAATTGTAAAGAAGTAAAAAAGGGAATTAAAGGAAATGTGAATAGAAAGGGAATTGATATGGCTGATAATCAGTGAAAATAAATACGTAGGATGTACGTATATTATTCTATTCGCATAGTGATTTGGTCCAGATTCGAGCATAGAATTTCGAGATAGTTTATCGATCCGAGTTAAGATTTTTCACTCGATTTTCGACGGCGAACCTGGATATGGATTGTTGATTGGTTCTGGATATTCTCTATCATAGTTATAGCTATGCAAGGAGAATGACGGTTTTTGATCAAGAAACCAGACCTGAGTCCGCACTAGGAAGTCGGATGGACAATGCTAGTTCGGAAGTGAAATTGTGTGATCGGGTGAGCGATCGGATTAGTATAGCGTACGGATGATAAGTGTACATCGTACGGATTTGAATGAAATTGATATTGGAAAGAGAAATTAAATTGGGATATTTTCTTTTGAATAAACAAAGTTGTATATCTTTGTTATACGAGATAAATCTCCCCTTGTTGAATTTATTGCTGGAAGAAAAATGTTTTTGAAATGTTTGAAGTATAAAAAGGGATTTTATACAAGTTTGAAATGATCCAAAGTTTTAAAAATTATATATATTTTTGAATATATATATATATATATATAAAGGATCTTATGAGGATTTTGGAAAAGGTTTTGAGAACCTTTGGTTTTGGAAAGGCTTTTGACTTTTGGGTAAAATCAATATTGGAATTTGGAAAGCCTAGTTTGAGAATTATCGATTTTGCAATAATCGATTTTGTGTAAAGGAGCCTTGTATGAGATCATACTAGGTGTATGATTTGAAAGATACTACATATGTATAGTATAAAGTGTTTTGATGATGGCTCTGGGGAAAAAGGTGCTTCCTTGAAATGAACTTCTCAGGAGTGCCACTGGGTGGTATTGCCTTGAGCCCTAAAAGGGGGTTCTAAAGTTGATCTTGTGAGGAGTCCGGACAAAACTAGTTCCTAGGGATCTTGAGTAGAGTTTACCATGGTGAAGGTCGTGTGTGCCGCTGAGAACCAACAGTTACATGGACTTTTGTTGTGATGGCAACGTAACCCAGGATGTAACTGCGACCTATGGTATAACATAGCGAAAGTCGTGTGTGCCACTGAGAGCCAACAGTCTACGTTTGATTTTATATTGGTAGACTGCGACGTATGTAGGAGTGGAGAAGTTTCATTTCGACGGCGAAATCAGAGGCCGCGGAGAGCCTGCAGTTACATGGACTTTTGCTGCGACGGCAACGTAACCCTGGATGTAATTGTGATCTGTTGTGTGGGTTCCATGGCGTAATCGAGAGGCCGCGGAGAGCCTGCAGTTACATGGACTTTTGCTGCGACGGCAACGTAACCCTGGAATGTAACTGTGACCATGGATGGGAGTGATGATTTTTGGAGCATCCTCACTAAAGATATTTCCTTTATTTTCGAAAATGTTTTCTAGATTTCCAATAAAAATTATTTTTCAAGTATTTTCACTGGGTGTTGAAAACGGGTTTACCAAGCACTTACAGATTTTCAGTCCTACGCTTGATAACCGAATGACTGAATTTCTGTGAGAACAAGGATGGACAGGTTGAGACATCGAGTTATAAGAAATATTTTTATAAAAAGCTATTTTAATTGTATCTTCTGAATTTAAAGGCATTTCTAAATTTTAAAATAAAGGGGAATCCAAACTAAAATTATAAAATAAAATTGGACTCGGGGAATTTAAATGCAGCGATTCTTTGTAATAAAATCGAACATTGATTTAAAAGATGGAAGTAAGCTAATTAGCTAAATAATTATTTTATCGAGCATGTTAATAAAATTTAACTCGGTTAACTAAAATGGATTGTAAGTTGATAATGAAGTTTGGAAATGAATTCGAGTTATAAATAGAATTCGACTTGGGTTTGATTATGGATCAAATAAGAAGGGATGGTGTAAAAATAAAATTGAGATGGATTGAAAAGTGATAGTTTGAACTGCAAATAAAATTCAAGTGTGATTTGAATAATATTTAACGAAAGTTGCAAGTAAATTGGATATAAGAGAAGTGATTATAATAGAAATGGTTTGAGTTGCAAAACAAAACCCAAGAGAATAGACTAAATTGAGGATGGTCTTATATTAATAAAATAAATTCGATAACGAATTAAGTAAATTAAATTTTTTAAAATAGGTTGATTGAGTTAAATAATAAATGGATGAAGTCTGATTGAATAAAAACTAAATCAAAGTTGTGATTGGAATTGGATTATCAGACTGAACTTAAGTTCGGTGGCATACTAATTCGAAGTATAAATGAGATAAGTATGTGTTGCATATTATGCTGATAAATTAAGAAAGTAAACTAAAATTAAAATTAAAGTGGATGGGCTAACTGAATTTAAAGGAATTTGATTAAATGAGAGTCAAATAGAGGTAAACTTAAGTTTGATGTTGGAATAAATTAAAGTAAATTAACTTAAGTTTAAAATTTTGGAAACTTGGCTTCGAATAAGGATGAAAGCCCATTAATAAAAGCTTGGATTGAATTAATTTGAAAATGGCTAGTAGTATACAAGAATGGAATGTGGCGAACTAAATAAATGGGTGTGAATAAATTAAAATGGATTGTAATTAAATAAAATTGAGTTGGAATCAATTTTAATTGGTTATAAAACTTAATTAATTATTTATTCACATGGATATTATCAAATTGCGTAGAAATGATTGTCGTTTAATGTAAACGAGATTTAATTAAATTCTGTGAATTAGTGAAAGCAAATACAATTGATTTTTGAATCAATTGATATGAATACGAGTTTTTTTTGCTTAAAAATGAATTGAATGCAAGCAATTGCATTGTAAACCATTAAAATTGAATGTAATGGCATATAAATTTGGCTGGAATCAATTGGATTAGCTTTAAATTATATATATCGCTTATGGTAAGCATTTGGTGTTTGTTGCTTTTGAAATGCTTGTGTTTAGCCATTAAAGGTAGGTGAAATGCTAATAGAATTTCTATATATGCACTTACATGTTTAAATTGAGTAAGTACAGGTACATGGAAGCCGTTTGGCTAGATTAGGGGTATGCTAATTGCTAAAATAATAAGTTGCTTGCTTAAATGCTAAATAAGGTATGCCTACGCAATAAAAATAGGAAATATGAACTGTTTTTGCTTTTTTCGACGTGTGGGTCGATGTATACATATTTATATCTATTGTTAAATTGCAAAGGTTCCTCCGTACAAAGGAGACTCTGCCAAAATTTTCTAAAAATTTTGGGAGTTAAATTTTTGAAAATTTTTGGGAAAATTTTTATTAACAACAAAACGATTTCAAATTGAAAATTAAAGTAAATTAGTAAACGAAACTAATACGAATCAGTTATACTTGAAAGATAAAATTTAATATTCAAATTTAAAAGTAAATTGAATTCGTATGGAAGTGGGAAAAACTAGTTTGAATAGAAATGGATATGAAAACTTCTGTAAGGAAAAGTATGTAAAGATGCGAAAGGGCTATGATTGGATGTTATTGCTAAGTAGGTTATGCAGGTATTAAAGGGAAAGAAATTGGATTTGATTCCAAAAGGTAAATGTGAATTGCCCGACAAAAGGTATGTATTTAATTTCTGTATGAAATTGGATTGGGTTTTTGGATATAGCCACTTGGCTTTTGTTTCTTTTGAGAATTTGGGAGCCCGTAGAGGCCTTTTGTAGTTGTACCGAGCTAACCGCGCAAAGGAGACGCTGGCAAAAAATTTCGGAAATTTAGGGAGTTAGAAAAATTTTGAATTTTTTTTGATAATTCAAAAGTAGGCTTTCAATTGAAATTTAAATGAATGAGCAAAAGGGTATCGTTTGAAACTGCGGAAGAGTTTGGGAGGTTAGAAATAATAGTAAGGGGTCTTTTATAAAAGATAGTTGGTAAGATGTTGAACTGTTGGTTTTGGGAGAAAAGGCAAATGGGTTTTGAACCATTCTTCCTAACTAGTAATTTCGAGGACGAAATTCTTTTAAGGGGGGAGGAATGTGACGACCCAGGATTTTGAATAATTTAAAATGGGATAATTGAATTGATTTTAAACATTCAAAAGTTAATTTTAAATTGAATTCGAGATATCAATATTTACTTGATAATTAAACCATTGGATTATATAGTTTAAATATTGAATTTAATAATTGGAATTGGGTAAATTTTTGAATCGGAAATTTCTAAGCCAGTTAAAATAATTTGAAGGCTTGTAAAATTAATAATGACGACATTGAAGATAATAGAATGGTTGAAATTTAATTTAAATGTGATTTGTTCAGTTTTTAAAATGTACCGTTTAAAGCGATATTTAAAAATAGTCTTCTGAGACACGGTCTCGGAATTCGACGAAACCAGTTCCATTGGATCCGTAATAGTTAGTTATTATCGGATTTCAATTTTCGTAGCAATCGGAGTTGTCATTTGACCCTGGCTGCTCAAAACGCTTCGAATTATTTTCATTGATTTAATTTAAAATTGATCGTTTACATCTATAACTCGCACATATGATCGAATTAGCTTCTGAAACACGTTCCATTGTGTTCAGAATGTGGGTAAAACTTTATAAACGCCTACCGACGGGTCTGATTCAGAGTTCGAGATTTTGAGTTATGCTAAACAAGATATTTTGAAAATTAATAATATTAAAATATAGAAATATAGAGGTTAAATCAGCAGCCGAAATAATGTTGCATTTTTTTTCGTTTCTCTGCAAACCATTATACCCAGCAAGCAGCACGAAAAAAATCAAATCTTGTCCCTTTTGTCTTTTGAAGCAAGCCTCTTGCTTTCGTCCTTTAAATCGAGATCCGTCTCTCTTTTTCACAAATTGTTCTGAAATCCATCTCAAGAAATAGGCGGCCACTATTAAATTGAGTTTCCTTCTTCTTCCCTCTTTTCAGATTAAAAACGAAATCAATGGCTGAAGCCCATTGTTTAAAAAAAATAACTCATATGAAATCGATATGAAATCGAATATCGATTTCGATTCGTAACCTCAGGGTCGAGGCTAGGGGTAGTCGTGGGTTCGAGTGCATGTTTAGAATCGAGGGCGGTTGCGAGGGGAATCACGACGATCTTGCGAGGGTGGGCATCTCGACGTCGCTCGAACCAGGGGAGTAACTCGCGTGAATCGCGACAGGCGGTGTCGACAAAGGGCTCAAGTTCGAGCAAGTGTGGGGTCGAGGGCGATTGATTGAAATCCTGGGAAGCATTGCGAGCTTGGTGGCGCGCGCGAGGCTAGCGGTTAGAGGGTCGCGGTGGTGAAGGCAGCGCTGGAGTTCGAAGCGATTTGGGAAAGGGTTTTCTTGCCGCATAAGGATCGAAAATCGGGTGAGGATAAGGTTGAATTCAGAGCAGTAAGGTAAAAGATATCTTTTTTGTTATTTGAATAAAATTAATAGGTATATCAACTGACATATATAGATAACAGTTTTAAATATATATATATATATATAAATTATTTTGTAGGTAAGACTTTGAGAAAAAATATAATAAAGTTTTTAAAACAGTTACATTGTTTTTAGGCTTACAAATAAATTTTTAAATGATGTATAAGGTGATAAATGAGTTAATTAACTTATTATCATTATTAGTTAGTAAAAATAAATTTTTTCTAATAGGAGATTGATTGACAGATTAGTTCAAATTAAAAGAACTAATTATTTAAGTCTATTAAAAAGGAAATTTGGTTGTTCAGTTATTTCGAATATTAATAAATGGTAAATATCTATACAAAGTCTATAATAAAAAAGAATCAAGCTGGATTGGAAATAGATTGCATTCAGGAATCAAAGGTGAGTAAATCTCACTCTGTTGGGTTTTTATTTAAATTTAAATGGTTAAATTTAAATAAGTGATTGAATGATTAAATTGATTAGGTGTGCACTATTGATGATATGACTTTGGTTTTGGTTGATTCATGTACTGATTGTTGTCTGACTCGAAGTATTCGGGTTTTAAATAGTTTTAGACTCATATCATCTAATTTAGTAATTTAAGGTTTGAATTAATTAAATTTTAAGTTTTAACTTAATAAATCGAGTGTAAATAATTTAGAATAATTATTGGATGGTTTGTTAAGTAATTACTAAATGAAATTAATAAATATAATCACTTTGGGAAATTATCAAGAGATTAATTAAGATGATTAATAAAGAAGTAATTGATTTAATTAATGAAATAAATAAAAGCTAGTTAATCACAGTTTGGGATTAATCGAAATGATTATACGTTGGTTTGAAGTAAGATAACTAAATTTGATTACAATAAATTAAAATATAATTGGAAATACTTAATTTATATAATTAATGATGTAATCAAAGATTTATTAATAAAGATGAATTAATCAATAATAAGTGACTTATAAGAAGTTAATTAAAATAAGTAACTAAGGATTAATGCAATTAATATGGATAATTCATTCATGAAGTAATTAAAGATTACTTACTGATTTTTGGTTAAGGAAAATTAATATCATGAAATTAATTAAAGAGAATCACTTGCATAAATTGGTGGATAATTAATCCAAGTTGATTAATTAAGATGACTAATGAAGGGATGATTGATTTATTGATTTGAAATTAATTGATGAGTAAATGAAGAAATGTAAGTGGTTGAGGTTAGTAATTCAATCAGGAGTAATTAAATTAAATTTGTATGTGATTAAGTTTGCTTATGGGTGATTGAACGGTATTGGATGCTTGAATGAGTTGATATCCCTTGTATGAAATGTTGTGTGTTTCGTATAGATAACATGGAATAGGATGACGTGAGACTCGAGGAGGCCGGTATCGGGAATTGGGAAATACCCGAAACCACTTCGAATTTTATAGATTGATATGTGAAATATATACGCCGAAGTGAAATGTTTTAAAGAAATTGGACTATTTAAATAATAAAAATTGGTATTGAGAAACTTATGTGTGAAATAAGTGGTGTCAATGATAAATGTGGATTTGTGAATTTATTCGAGTACCCTGGGTTTTAATTAATGTAGTAAGCTTTGTATTCCATGTTGGATGGGTTTTATATAAGTGGTATACTTTGTGTTCCATGGTAGTTGGGATTACTCACGCTGGTTTCTAGCCTGACCCGAATGTTACTTTGATGTAATGCTCGGGTCAGACTGAGTATTACAGATTACTAGGTAGGTACGTTCTGGAGTTCAGGAGGCAAGCTAGATGGCAGTAGCGTATAGAGTATTTCTGCTATATTTATATTATTGTAAATCTGAGTCATGATAATTGTATATGTTCAATGACTGTATATATGTGAAACTCTGATGTATATTAAATGTAATCGACATAAATAGTATTATTTTGTAAACCGTTATTATTTATTATTATATTTTATCCGCTATGTATGTGAGTTGTTGATGTTTCTGTTCTTCTTCTTCTTCTATCTCTTTCTTCTTTTTTCATAACTATCTGGAATTTTTGGGATGGAAAATTTCGGGTCGTTACACGTTACCACTAATCCGGATACGCAACGGGTATATCTACTATGGCATTGCCTCGAGTGCCGTGTTCACATGCCCTAGAGCGCCTTCTATGAGTTTGTTTTGTACCATACCTATGGAGTGCTCTCGGTAGCCTCCAGTTTGCGAAAAATTTACTGTATTGTATAGACTACGAGAATATACAAAATGTGTTAAGGGGGATATGGGTAAAGCCTTAAAGCTATTTTAATACTTTTACTTTACTGTAGACATATCATAATAGTGTATTTTATGAAATTGTAGATAGTTTAACGGATCCTTAGGAGATGGAAATCCCGAAGTTACTACACCCACGTGAGACACTGGATAGGAGATATCAAATTCTTTAAACATCTCTAATGCCATCACACTCATTTACCATTGATTTAACTTATATAAGATCTTTTAGTTCTGGCTCAAGTGTTTTGTCTTTTCAATTTGCTTGGGTCAACCTGAGCATTTTAGGTTTGAAGACTTATTTCTGGAGGACGAAGCCAAAGACTTATAACTATTATTATCATGATATGTATTCCACTCCATCATGTTGTTCTGCTACATTTATTTATTTATTCCTGTTTATGTAACTCTAATTTTATGTTGTAAAACATAATCTAATGTATTTATAACATAACTTCATGAACTGTTTATTTGATTATTATATTTTGTCATTCCGCTGTGAGATTCTGTTTTGTTTTATTTCTTTCTCTTCTTCTTATTTACCCCCATAACTATCTGCCCTTTTGAATAGTTTGAGTTTGTCTATGTGTCTGCTTAAAACATCCAAAGAGGCAAGTCGTTACAGTTGGTATCAGAGCTTCGGTTTAGTGATAACCTTAGCTTTGTAGGGTTTGACTCTTTAGAAATTGGGTAGCAATACCCTAAAATGAGTCGTTGAGTGTATATATATGAGAGGGCGTGTTTGATAGTGTTATAAAAGGTTTTTATATTGTGTTAATTTGTTCCATTTTGTATTTATAAATTCTAGTTAGTGCATAGGATGCTACGACATCGATAAGGATTTCTAAATATTTAATAAGGCAAACCGATACAATATTTCTTTTGAAATGTAGGTAAGTGAAATAATTTTTCCTATTTTATATTTTTGTGTATAAAATAATAATTTTATAAATGATATATTTGGTTGTAATATATATGTTGTTAGGTAGTGAAATTTATAAATATTGTTGAAATAAGATCTGTAAATAAAATAAATATAAATTAGAAAATTTAGAACATAAGTTCCAGGATTTTTGAAAATTTCTTTCGAATGATTTTTGAATATAATAATAATAATATTTAGAAGTATTTTCTGATTAATATATTTCCATTATGCTTTGAAAGAATGTTTTAAAAAGAAATTTTAAAGGAAATAAGTTTTGTACTCCCCTCTCGGAAAATAATTTCGGTGATGAGTGCATGCAACACCAACATTCATTTTCGAGTTTCAAAGTGGGAAGACTGATGTAGTAGTTTTACTACACCTCCATTTTGATAAACGAAACTTAATCTTAATTTATGAAGTTTGATTTGATATATATATATATATATATATATAAGTTATGAGTATATATAGTATTTAAAAAAAATTGAAATAAAACCCGGTTGTTTGATTCTTAAGTTACCGTACATTGGAAATTTAAATTATTGTTTTGAATAGAATCTTGACTACATTACTAATTAGAAACCTCTAAAAATGAAAATAAGAAACTGGATGCTAAAATGGTTCATGAAATAGATTAGAAACTGAAATTTTGAAAACTACAAATAAAATGGTAATGAAAATAAGAGAATGTAACTATTGAACATTTTGAATGTGAAAACTTGTGTAACCGTTTATTGCATTCTAAAAGACATATATTGTAACAACCCGCATATTTATCGATTTTATATTTAAATATCTTATTTAAATATTTTATCGTTAGTCGGATTTTAGCCCGAAAAGCTACTTTTTGCATACGGTCGAATTAGGACTCGAGACCACTTTCATTGAGTTAAAAATGCCGTTTACAATCTTTTAAGTACAAACTTTGATATGTTTGGAGTTAGTGGAATTTCACTACTTTTTTGCTTTGAACTTTGGTTTGGACTTAGCCTATTAGGCCCAACCTTCACTCCTTCTCTTCATAACTTCATTCTATTTTCTTTTACATTCAAGCTTCATCAAAAATGGAGGAGGGAATGGGAAATTAAAACTCCTAGCCTAGGTTTCAACTTCAAATACAACATCTAACTCCAAATCCAAAGAGAAGACATTGGATTCAAGCTTGTGGTTGATTCTTGCTTTGCTTCCAAGCTTCATCTTCATTGATTTTTGTGCAAATTGAGATTTTTATCTCACATTCTTGTCTATAACTATCTTGGATTGTTGGAATGACTTCCTATCACTTTAGCATGTACATTTGCATTTGGTTTGGATTGGATTGGCAAAAAACTCCAATTTTTAGCGTTTTTGGTGAAATTACTTGGCTTAGGTCGTTCGGCCGGGGGAAAAGTCACCTCTTTGTGTTTAGCTCGTTCCATCGTTAGGTCGCTCGGCCACAAAGCCATTAGGTCGCTCGGCCTCAAAACCATTAGGTTGTTTGCATGAGTTAGGTCCTTCGGCAGATAGCTCGTTTCATACTGGGCCGTTCACCACTTTGGTCGCTTGGCCTGGTTTAAGCATCATCTGTTGTTAGGTCGCAACACCATTAGGTCGCGCCATGTTGGGCCTCGGCTAGCTCGTTCCTCCTTAGGTCGCTCGACCTATTTAACTCGCACCTATTTTGTACTTGAAACCCCTAGGTCGTTTAAGGCCATAGGTCGTTGCACTTTGGCTCGACCATGTGCTAAGTCGCTTGCACCGTTAGGTCGTTTCTGGCCTTAAAGTCGTTCGCCTCCTTTAGGTCGCGTACCCATTGGGTCATACCACCTAGGCCGCATGCTCACCTCTTTAGGTCGCACCACTGCATATATCGATCGTGTTAGGTCGCTCACCTATACGCCGCTCTCTCTATTGCCTTGATAAGTCGCTCGGCCATGTCACCAAGATAGGTCGCAACCACTAGGTCGCTTGGCATGTACAACCATGTTAGGTCGCTCACCACATTAGGTTGCAACATCTCGACCTTCTTTAACTCCTTAGATCGTTGCACCTTAGCTCGGCCATGTTAGGCCGAATGTGAATTTTGTGATTTGATTGTTTTTACAATCATTTTTGTGATTTGACACTTTAAAAACATGAAGGTTTCAATGCTAGTAGTAAATATCAAAACTCTTTCACCAAAGCGATTTCAACACTATTTTAATTACAAAACTCTTTTCTCAAACTGTTTTCCAATCTATTAGTATACACGAACCTTTACCTCACTCGGATGCGAAATCTAATTAAACGGCTTAGTAAAAAAAGTGGTATAAAACGCTTGCATTTGCTTCGTTGGTTAATTCTTGGACTTGTTCGATTGAACCTCTTGTGACAATTTTTAGTGAAGATCTACAGTTTGTTCGTAAATATTTAAGTTAAGCAAGTGTTTTTGGGACAGGAAGCTAAACTCATATATTTACTAGCTTAGTATAATTGACACTTCTTTATGATCAATGACGATCATTTTTGAGATTTAGACTAGCAATTGTGCGATGTCTCTTTGTCTATCGACTCACATATGTGGGGTAGCGCCCCACAGCCTTCGGGCCTTTCTTGTGGAGCCTCGTATCAAAATTAATGGTTAGCTACCATGAGATAGCGTCTCGTTTTGTGACACACGTGTTGGTGAGTTTTCATACTCCCGTTTTGTGATAGGCCTCTCCCTTTTTGTAATTTCTGTATTTCTTGTGTAGATTTCTAGAATTTGTGCTTCACCAATTTTCATGATTTCCGTTGATATGTTTTATCAATTTTTTTTTCTGCATTGGTGAATTTGAATTTGTGTGTCATTAACTTTTTGGTGAATTTGAATCTTTGAGAAGAGTCTTATGATATTGATTAATCTCTTACTGATCTTAATTTACATACTTATCCTAGTATGTCATTATGGTTATTTAACGATCATACCATATCTTTTATTCTATATCATTTCATCCGATATTTATAGCTAGACTGATCCGTTTATTATTTTCTTGTTAAATAATACTCGGGTCAGACCAAGATGTTACAGTTGCTTTTGCTTGACTTCTCCCCAGGGATTTATTACACTGACTTTTGGCAAACTACTTAGATTAGTAGTTTTTGTTGTATACATTTGAGATATAGACTCAGTGATGTATACTTATTCTTTTGTATAACACTTATTGCTATTCTTTCGTGTTATTGTGGATCTTTCAGGCCACTACTCTATTGTACACTTTTATGTGTTATATATTCATATCTTTTTCCGCCTTTGTGATATTCATGTCTGTGACTGATTTGTGTTATGTTTGTTTCTATATTTGCTTCCGAAGGTTATACATAGCCACTGTGTGATAGCTTTGTGTTTGTATCGGTATGTCGGATTTCCTCCTTTAATGAAATGCATGTTATACTATCTGACATATCGGTGCTCGCACAATGAAATTACATGGATGGTCGCTCCTCCACAGCCTTATCCTCCGTGCTAGTCAACAGCATTACACAGTAATGTTCTTGTCTAGTGTGGGTATAGAGGTGGGGCGTCACAGCTTGGTATCGGAGCCAAACTTCGGAACAATATAGAATAACCTAATAAGGATCATCGTCCTAAGTCCATTTTAGGAGTCGTGCTTTAGGATTTAATTCGAGTCTTCGTACCGATTCATCCTATTTCCTTTATGATTCCTTGTTTTATCTAGCAAGGTTGCTTGATATTTATTTGGAGAATAATTTTTCTTCTTCTCTCTTTCTTAAAGAAGATAATGTCTAGACCAGGACATACCAGAGCCGGACCTTCTAGTGCTGCTCCCTAGGATGGAGTTTTTATGACTGTCCAGCAGCTTCTCGACTTAGTGAAGAATGCTCAAGCAGCCGGTTCTAATCCGAAGTCTACTCATCCTAGGTCTGGATTTGCACGCTTGTGCAATGATTATACCAACTTGGGTGGGAAACCATTCAAAGGTTCTGAAACTATTATCGAAGTCCAGGCTTGATTAAGAACATGCGATCGAATCTTTTCTCACATGAATCTTATTGATCTTCACCGTATTCAGGTGGCTTCTAGTATGCTCCAAGAAAGAGCATTAGACTGGTACGAACTTCTAATTTCGGAGATTAATGAAGTGGATCTTACTTGGAAGAAATTCCAAGAACGCTTCGAATTAAAATTTGTACCAGAAGCTGAGAAAGTGACACTGGCTCGTCATTTCATAGACCTTGTTCAAGGTGAATCCTGCGTGACAGATTATGTCGCATCTTTTGTGTCGCTTTCCAAATATGGGGTTGAATATATCAACACCCCATTGAAGAAGAACCAAATATTTGTTTATGGCTTGACCAAAAATCTTAAGAAGCCACTACTTCTAAAATTAGAAGTTTCTTTCGACCAACTCGTTGATATCGCTCTTCGTCTTGAAGAGGCGGATAGGGAAACTGATGTTGAAGTGGTGGGTTCTAAACCAAACTTCAACAACAAGAAGAGGCCAAACAAATTCAAAGGTCCATATCCCAACAAAAAGGGTAAGCAAGCAACTCCTGCTGCAAAGACTTCTTCCCCTAGTAGTGGGCAATGTTACAACTGTAGTTCTAAAGACCATTTTGCGAACAAGTGTTTAAATCCCAAATCTTGTCGCTATTGTAAAAGCCCGGATCATTATATACATGTTTGCCCCAGACTTCAGGGCAAGAAAAAGGGAAAATTAAACATTGCTCAAGCCGCTGGCAACACATCTCGTGGTCAAGGTATGTCTCATTCTGTACTTGATGGCATTATATATTTCATGATCAGCCTATTCGAGTTCTTTTTGATACTGGTGCATCCCATTCTTTTATTTCAAAAGAACTCGTCGATACTTTTTCTTTAAGTGTTGCTGCTTTAATGACTTCTTTAAGAATTGCGAATCCGGTTGGTGGATCCACAACTCTTAGTTTGCTTTGTAAAGATGTGGAGATTATTTTGTGCGATTTTTCTTTCCTAGGCGATTTGCATGTCATGTGTTATTTAGGCTTTGGAATGATTTTGGGTATTGATTGGCTTAACCGTTATGAAGCTCATATCCTATGTCCTGAGCGGACTATTTATCTTCGACATCCGCAATCTGTAGAGCAGATTTCAATTATTCTTAAAGATTCGGATTCCACTGTGGCTGCATCCTTATATTTCTTAAATCCTCGTGATGATGATAATGATGATGAGGAAGATGTCATTTCTCGTATTCACGTCGTTCGTGAATTTTTCGACATATTTGAGCCCGTTTTAGGACTACCACCTAAGCGAGCAATTTAGTTCAAAATTAATCTCATCCCTGGAACTCAACCAATTACTCGTCCTACTTATCGCATGCCCAATAAGGAAAACGAGGAGATGCGCAAATAATTATCCGAATTGGAGACGAAGCAATTTATTCGCTCTAGTTCCTCACCTTGGGAAGCTTTGGCTATTTTCGTGAAGAAATCTGATGGTACGCTTAGGCTTTGCGTTGACTATCGCAAGCTTAATGATTTTACTATTAAAAAATAAATATCCTTTACCTCGGATTGATGATCTATTTGATCAACTTAGCAGTGCTAGAGTCTTTTCACAATTGGACTTGGCTACCGGTTTTCACCAGCTTCGTATTGCAGAGGATAGTATTCCTTTGACATCGATCCGTACTTGTTTTGGACCTTATGAATGGCTTGTTATGCCATTTGGTTTAACGAACGCCCCGGCTTATTTCGTTGACCTCATGAATCGAGTTTTCAAAGATTTCCTCGATCCATTTATTCTCATTTTCATTGATGACATTCTTGTGTATTCAAAAACCGAGGAGGAGCATAAAAAGCATCTTCGGATTATGTTGGAAACTCTTAGGAGTAATCAATTAAAAGCAAAAATTTCTAAATGCCACTTTTGGCAATCTCGTGTGAAGTTTCTCGGTCATATTATTTCCGAATCCGGAATATCAGTGGATCCTTCAAAGATTGAAGCGATTAAAAATTGGAAGAGACCGGAGAGTGTAACGGAAATCCGTAGCTTTCTTGGATTGGCAGGATATTACCGCCGTTTCACAAAAGACTTTTCTAAAATTGCCATGCCTCTTGCTAGCTTAACCAAGAAGGGCGTTAAATACATCTGGTCGGACAAATGTCTAACTTCTTTTCAGAAATCGAAAGAACTCCTTTCCGATGCTCCTATTCTTGTGATTCCCGATGGAAGCCAAGATTTTATTGTTTATACCGATGCTAGTCGCATTGGTTTGGGTGTCGTTCTTATGCAAAAAGAACGTGTTATTGCTTATGCTTCCAGGCAATTAAAGCCAACCGAGACTAGACATGCCACTCATGATTTAGAACTCGCGGCTATTGTTTTCGCTCTTCGGATTTGGCGTCATTATCTTTTAGGAGAGAAATTCGTTCTTTATATCGATCATAAGTCCTTAAAGTATTTATTCTCTCAAAAGGAACTTAATTTGCGTCAACAATGTTGGCTTGAGTTCCTAGCACCTTATGACCTTGATATCCTTTATACTCTCGGAAAGGGAAATCGAGTTGCTGATGCAATTAGTCGCAAGCAACAGACGGTTGTTTCCATGATAATATCCGAATGGAATGATCTTCAGGTTTTATCCACTTGTGAAATTCGAGATCGTATTTCCGATTTATGTTCATCTCTTATTTTATGTTGCCTTGAGGCTCATCCTTCTCTTTTAGACCGCATTCTTAAAGCTCAAAGGCTAGATCATGAATTTGCTCTTCTTGGCCAAAATATTAGGGATAAAATCGATTTTGAAGGTTCGAAAGACTTTGATATTGATTCTCGTGGCGGCATTCGAAAATTTGGTACACTTATCGTACCAAATATTAGTGATCTTCGTAAAGATATTTTAGAAGATTCTCATCGTTCTAAATTTACCATTCATCCTGGTAGTAGTAAAATGTACGCAAATATGAAACGACTTTATTATTGGGAGGGAATGAAATCTGAAATTGCTAACTTTGTTAAGTGTTGAATGACTTGCCAACTTGTCAAGGCCGAACATCAAAGGCCCGGTGGGTTGTTGCAACCTTTAGAAATTCCAATTTGGAAGTGGGATCAAATTTCCATGGATTTTATTGATGGCCTTCCTCGTTCTCGTTCGGGTAATAATAACTTCTGGGTGATAGTCGATAGACTTACTAAATCCGCCCATTTTATTCCCGTTCGGTCTAATCGAACCGTTCCCCTTTTGGCCAAATTCTTTATCAAAGAAATTGTTAAATTGCATGGTATTCCTACTTCTATTGTTAGTGATCGTGATCCATTGTTCACTAGTGGATTTTGGAAGAGTCTTCAAAAAGCTTTGGGAACGAAGCTTAATTTTAGCACCGCTTATCACCCTCAGTCCGATGGACAAACCGAGCATGTGAATCAAGCTCCTGAAGATCTTCTTCGTGCTTGTGTTCTTGATTTTGGTGGAAGTTGGGAAGATCATATTTCTCTCGTTGAGTTTTCCTATAATATTAGCTTCCAATCTAGCATTGGTATGGCACCATTTGAGGCACTCTATGGAAGGCCATGTCGATCTCCTTCTTGTTGGCTAGAGGCCGGTGAGAAGCAGGTTTTAGGTCCAGATTTTATTCGTGATTCCACAGAAAAGATTGGACTTATTCTTCATAGGATGAAAGAAGCCCAGAATAGACAAATCCTATACCGATAATCGAAGAAGGAAATTAGAATTTTCTGTTGGAGATCTTGTATTTATTCGTGTCTCACCTATGAAAGGTGTTGTACGTTTCAGTCGATCGGGAAAATTAGCGCCTCGATATATTAGGTCATTTCCTATCACCGAACGTATTGGTTCCATGGGTTATCGCCTTTTATTACTGGTTCATTTTTCTGCCATTCATGACGTGTTTCAAGTTTGTCAATTACGGAAGTGCCTTTGAGATTCCGATTCTATTCTTGAGCCTGGTGTTGTGGAAGAAATTGAAGTTTCGCCGAATTTAACTTATAAGCAACATCCTATTCTTATTATTGCTTCAGAAGTCAAACGACTTCAAAATAAAGATGTACCGCTTTTGAAGGTTCAATGGTCCTTAAATCCTAAAGATTGTTCTTGGGAATCTAGAGAATTCATCGAGCGGACACATCCGGAATTACTTTCTCATGCTTTTTAAGGTGAACTTCTTATTTTAAATTTCATTTGTGTTAATATGCTTTTATGGTTGTTACTTTTTATTTCCATCTTATATTGCGAGGACGCAATTTCTTAAAGGAGGCGAGTCTGTAACAACCCACACATTTATCGTTTTATATTTAAATATTTTATTTAAATATTTTATCGTTAGTCGGATTTCAGCCCGAAAAAATACTTTTTGCATACGGTCGAATTAGGACTCAAGACCACTTTCGAATTAGGACTCGAGACCACTTCCATTGAGTTAAAAACGCCGTTTACAATCTTTTAAGTATAAACTTTGATATGTTTGGAGTTAGTGGAATTTCACTACCTTCGCTTTGGACTTTTGTTTGGACTTAGCCTATTAGGCCCAAACCTCACTCCTTCTCTTCATAACTTCATTCTATTTTCTTTTACATTCAAGCTTCATCAAAAATGGAGGAGGGAATGGGAAATTAAAACTCCAAGCCTAGGTTTCAAATTCAAATCCAACATCTAACTCAAAATCCAAAGAGAAGACATTAGATTTAAGCTTGTGGTTGATTATTGCTTTGCATTCAAGCTTCATCTTCATTGATGTTTGTGCAAAGGTGAGATTTTTATCTCACATTCTTGTCTATAACTATCTTGGGTTGTTGGGAATGACTTCCTATCACTTTAGCATGTACATTTGCATTTGGTTTGGATTGGATTGGCAAAAAATCAAATTTTTAGCGTTTTTGTTGAAATTACTGGGCTTAGGTCGTTCGGCCGGGGGAAAAGTCGCCCCTGTGTGTTTAGCTCGTTCCATAGTTAGGTCGCTCGGCCACAAAGCCGTTAGGTCGCTCGGCCTCAAACCCATTAGATCGTTCGCATGAGTTAGGTCGTTCGGCAGATAGCTCGTTTCACACTGGGCCGTTCACCACTTTGGTCGCTCGACCTGGTTCAAGCATCATCTGTTGTTAGGTCGCAACACCCTTAGGTCGCGCCCCCTTAGGTCGCGCCATGTTGGGCCTCGGCTAGCTCGTTCCTCCTTAGGTCACTCGACCTATTTAACTCGCACCTATTTTGTGCTTGAAACCCCTAGGTCGTTCAAGGCCGTAGGTCGTTGCACTTTGGCTCGACCATGTGCTAAGTCGCTTGCACCGTTAGGTCGTTTCTGGCCTTAAGTCGCTCGCCTCCTTTACGTCGCGTACCCATTGGGTCGCACCACCTATGCCACATACTCACCTCGTTAGGTCGCACCACTGCATATATCGATCGTGTTAGGTCGCTCACGTATAGGCCGGTCACCCTATTGCCTTGATAAGCCGCTCGGCCATGTCACCAAGATAGGTCGCAACCACTAGGTCGCTCGGCATGTGCAACCATGTTAGGTCGCTCACCACATTAGGTTGCAACGTCTCGACCTGCTTTAACTCCTTAGGTCGTTGCACCTTAGCTCGGCCATGTTAGGTCGCAAGGGTATTTCTACTTTGATGCATTTGGAGTTGATTCCTTTGGATTTTATTCAGGACTTCGAATGTGAATTTTGTGATTTGATTGTTTTTACAATCATTTTTGTGATTTGACACTTTAAAAACATGAAGGTTTCAATGCTAGTAGTAAATATTAAAACTCTTTCATCAAAGTGATTTCAACACTATTTTAATTACAAAACTCTTTTCTCAAACCGTTTTCCAATCTATTAGTATACACAAACCTTTACCTCACTCGGATGAGAAATCTAATTAAACGGCTTAGTAAAACAAGTGGTATGAAAAACTTGCGTTTGCTTCGTCGGTTAATTCTTGGACTTGTTCGATTGAACCTCTTGTGACAATTTCTAGTGAAGATCTACAGTTTGTTCGTAAATATTTAAGTTAAGCAAGTGGTTATGGGACATGAAGCTAAACTCATATATTTGCTAGCTTAGTGTAATTGACACTTCTTTATGATCAATGACGATCATTTTTGTGATTTAGACTTGCAATTGTGTGATGTCTCTTTGTCTACGAGGGAGACTAAACTCTGTTTGTGTGATATTTCGACTCACATATGTTGGGTAGCGCCCCACGGTCTTCGGGCCATTCTTATGGAGCCTCGGCTCAAAATTAATGGTTAGCTACCATGAGATAGCATCTCGTTTTGTGGTACACGTGTTGTTGAGTTTTCAAACTCCCGTTTTGTGATAGGCCTCCCCTTTTTTGTGATTTTTGGATTTCTTGTGTAGATTTTTGGAATTTGTGCTTCACCAATTTTCGTGATTTCCATTGATAAGTTTTATCATTTTTTTTGCATTGGTGAATTTGTGTGTCATTACCTTTTTGGTGAATTTGGATCTTTGAGAAGATTCTTGTGATATTGATTAATCTTTTGCTGATCTTCATTTACATACTTATCATAGTATGTCATTATGGTTATTTTGCGCTCATACCATATCTCTTATTCTATATCATTTCATTTGATATTTATAGCTAGACTGGTCCATTTATTATTTTCTTATTAAATAATACTCGGGTCAGACCGAGATGTTGCAGGTGCTTCTGCTTGACTTCTCCCCAAGGATTTATTACACTGACTTTTGGCTAACTACTTAGATTAGTAGTTTTTGTTGTATACATTTGAGATATAGACTCAGTGATGTATACTTATTCTTTTGTATAGCACTTATTGCTATTCTTTTGTGTTATTGTGGATCTTTCTGGCCACTACTCTATTGTACACTTTTATGTGTTATATATTCATATCTTTTTCCGCCTTTGTGATATGGATGTCTGTGACTGATTTGTGTTATGTTTGTTTCTATATTTGCTTCCGAAGGTTATATATAGCCACTGTGTGATAGCTTTGAGTTTGTATCGGTATGTCGGATTTCCTCCTTTAATGAAATGGATGTTATACTATCTGACATATCGGTGCTCGCATAAAGAAATTACATGGATGGTCGCTCCTCCACTGCCTTATCCTCCGTGCTAGTCGACAGCATTACACAGTAGTGTTCTTGTCTAGTGTGGGTATAGAGGTGGGGGGTCATATATATATATATATATATATATATATATATATATAACTTACCAAAATATTTAAAAGTTGAAATGTTTGTAGAAATATGTTATAGAATATGACAAGTAAAACTTAAATAAATGAAAATGTTCAATGGAATTACTTGTATAAATAAGAATTTTGATATTATAATGGTTTTAAACTTAACATTATAACTGAAATACTTCTAAATAAAATGTAATAGAAAAAAAATGAAAATTGTAAGTAAATGATTATAAACTTAGGTAAATGATTGAATTTATTTATAATTAAAATAAGTAGAAAGGATGAACACTGTAAGTAGATGATTATAAACTCAAGTTAATGGTGGAACCCATTTATAATTGAAATGAATCGAAAAATGAATATTATATTAAATTAAGTTGTTATAACTTCAGAAAGGTTGAAAAGATTCATAAAATTGATTGAATGTTCAATAACACTATATAAGGAAATGAATGTAAATAAAAAAGTAAGAAACTTAAGTACGAACTTATGCACAAATGAATATAATATCTAATGGAAATCAAATATGTAAAATAATAAATGTGAACTAAACTTCAACAAAATGTATGTAAAACTTAAATAATGAATTCATTGATCATTATACACAATTGAATGGATATAACATATATAAGAAATGAATGCAAAGCAATGAAAAGAAATTTACATTGTATGAATAAATGGGAAAAATGAATTTTGTAAGTAATGAATGGAAATAAACGAAATAAGTATTGAATGAATGAATGCAAAATTATTTACAAAGAAACCGATATAGTACTTTAAGAATTGATTTACATATATTTAAAAAAAATTGTATGAGTAAAGTATGTAAGAAAATGTAAATAACATATGTGAATGAATGTAAATAAATGGAACTAAGTATTATATAATGAATGGGAATTGGATTTTGAGAAATAAATGTAAATTAAAGAAATAATCATTGTATGGAAAAAATGAACAATAAATGTTGTGAAAGGAAATTTATTAGAATAAACCTAAACAATTATGGAATTTGTTGTTTGTTTTGGCTTTTGGATTGTTAGGAAAAGATACTTATAATTGTTTGGATGTATGAATAATCTATTGAATTTTATCTAAGACTGTTGCGTAGAAGGTATACTTAGTAGTTTATTTGTCATTCTATGCGATTAAAAGTGTTTGAACCCGAACAAACCATTTGTTGGTTGCTATGGATGTATGATTGATTTCTTTGATTGCATGTGATGATATGATGGTTGTATTGTTTGTTTGCAAGTGACTAATGTATGTTGTGATTGTTTTGTTGATATTAGTTGAAACAACTTAAATATTTCTTTTTTATATAATTATTAACATCTTTTGGTTATCTAAGTGAGATACAGGTTTATGGAAGCAATAGCTACTGCTTTTGGTTTCATAAAATAAGCGTTATTTTTCCGACAAATATGTAAGTTCTCGGATTACGGTTTTGTAGCCATATTATATTGTTTATCCCACTGTTTGGGATATATTATTTTGAAAATATGATATATATATTGTTATTATTGATATTATTATTTTCTTCCAGACCTCTCCATACAAAGGAGACTCTGCCAAAATTTTCTATAAATGTTGGACTTAGAAAATTTTTGTGAAATGTTTTCCAAACTTTTGTTAACTTGAATATAAAGGATTTAATTGTTATAGGGTGATATATTCTATTTTAATTATTTGACTATGTAAATTTATTTATTTATAAATTAAATAATTTGGATAAGATATATTAATCACTTAATTCCTTCTTTTCTCTTCTTTTTCCTTTTCGGGGACGAAAAATTTTAAGTGGGGGGAGTTTAACCACCCGTAATTTTCTACAAATAAAAAAATGTTAATTTAATAAAGTTTAGTAGTTTAGTGTTCGAAGAAATAAAAATCTATGAATAAAAAATATAAATATAAAAAATATAAATATAAATGAGATAATGTGAAATAGTATTAATTTAAGGTAATGTATAATTGCTTTGAATGAAATTCCAACTAATTGAAACAATTAAAAAGTTATAATTGGTACAAATTGTAAATAAATTATAATAATGTATGTATTAATGGATAATTAGATTAATAAAGCAATTGATAATTTAAATATTGGATTAACTAATGAAATAACATATAATTAATGGTAATTATATAAAACCAGTGTAGTATGAGTGGTTATAACTTTTGTTGTAAATAATAAAATTAAAAATGTTATTAAATGTAGAAATACTGACAATTGTTATTTGTTACCAATTTATTTAAATCAGTTGCAACTAAATGTCATTAAATGTTATATTAATGTGAGTTAAGATAATTACTAGAGTGAAACGTAATAATGTAAATGTAAGGTTAGTTATTAAATATTTTAATGGTAGGCCAATCAATTGAAATAGTTTAAATGTTATATTTGGTTATAATTTGAATAAGTAAATAAATGTAAATGTTGTATAAATTAATGAACTAGCATATAATTAAGGGGGAATTAATTTAAAGGACAAAGATTTGTATACTTTTTGCCTTAAGGACACGACCTCAATATTTTTACCATAAGGACAAACATTCTTCTAAAAATTATTCATAAGGACAAACATTTTTCAAAATTATTCATAAGGACAACAAAACTGCTACCGAGCTAAAACTGATACCTAAAAACTGCTACCGATAACTACAAACTGATACCTAAAAACTGCTATCAATAACTAAAAACTGATACCTACAGAAAGTTGTCATTCAGAATAAAATATTGAAGTTCTGTCCTTGAGGCTAAAAAGCTGTGAAATTTTGTCCTTAACAATAATTTCATGTATAATTAATGGTAATTGAATAAAATCAGTGGTATGTAATAAATTATCACATTTGTTTGTAAATAACGAACTTATAAGTGTGATTAAAAATTAATGGTAACAATTATATAGTTTGCCAATTTATTTGGTCTATTAAATTAAATTGGAAATCAATTGCAATTAAATGAAATTAAATATTACTTTAGTAGGATTTAATAGGAAATATGGAAATAATAATGTACTAAGATATAAATCCCATGTTAATTATACCCATAAGATGATAATTGATTTGATAATAAGATTGACCATTAAATAAATGGACTTAATAGACTTATTGAAATCTAAATTTATAATTACTAAATTATTCGAAATTGAAATTTAATACTGTAGTTTGTGAAATATTTAATATTGAACTGATTTTGAATTTTTTTTTAAAATATTATAAAGTACCAAGTAATCTAAAATGACAGAAATTGTAAATTATTGAATTTGGATTGGAAAAGTGATTCGTTAATTTAATATTTATTTAATTTTTTACTGTGAAAATAGCCATTTTGGACACTTACTCGGATTTCGATGACACCGGTTTTGTCGGATCTGTAACGGTGAATTATTATAGGATTTTCAGTTTCGTAGTGATCGGACTTATCGTTTGTTTTATGGACTCGAAACGCGTAAATTGATTTAATTAAAATCAATTTGAAATAAGCTGATTTTGGCATAACTTCTTCATACGATGTAATAAGGACTTGAAACCTATTACATTGAGTTTAAAAATATTGAAAACATCTATTTGGATATATGAGATGACCCATTTCCGTTTTGGAAACGAAACGGGCTTTTCGGATCGTTTGCAATCAATCTTGTTCATTCATTTCTATTTCTGATCTGCCTATAAATAGCCAGTTATAAACCCTGGTTATTTCTTGTTCCTCATTTTAGTACATACATTTCATCTGTCCACTTCTCCTTTTCAATGGCAGAGCATATTCAAATCCACAAACCATAATTGCAAATCAAAATCAAATCCAAAAATCAAACTCCTCCAAACTATATTGGATTGTATACAGTTTTGGAGCTCTCGACAAGTGTAACCCGATGGGGTCATTCGTTTTTGTAATCCAATCATAATTTTACCAGAAACTCATAATTTCATCCCAGCCGTTCATGTATAATCGTTGAGATTCATCGGTGGATCTACAGCTATGGGACGATCGGGTAGCGTCTTTGGGTAGAAGAGATCGAGCTGGGATCATCGGTGATATTCGTTCATGTCACTGTAGCCACGAGATTGCGAAAAAATCCAATTTGGGTTAGCCCTTTAAGCGGTGGCAATGGCTCAGGTCAAGGTCGGGGCGTTCGCACGGTGATGGGAGGGAGCGGCTAGTCCAGGAGGGAACGGTGGTAGGGGCTGATCCGCAATTTGAGGACCGTGGCAGCAGGGTTTGGAGGTCAACGGCTAGGGAGGGCGGCAGCTAATGAACGAGTCACGTTATTATGTTTACATTGATTTGTACGAGGTATGATGTGGTAATATTATAATGTTATTTTATTTATTTAAATTTTGTTTTCGAATCTTCTAACTCGAATAACTTTTTCATATGAACTCAGATTTGGACGCGGTTTGTTCCACTGAGATTGTATTGATATTCCGAACATTGTGGCTCTTGTTTGGACGAATTCTAAGAGTGTTTGAATTGGGGCCCTAAATTGGATTTTTAAATCGATTTAAATTCAATGATGAGTGTTTTAACTCACTCACAACTTCTAGAATTTCTTATGTTAGTTAAATTAAATTAATGATGTGATTAGAAATTTATTTATGGCTGTTTGGTATATTTAAATCGTCATTCCAATTAATTTGACTTTATTTTGAATTTATTATTATTTAATGTATTATTGAATTTAAATTGCCATTTTGTTTCTTGTTAATGATAATCTGTTAATTATTGTAATTTATTTGATTGAA
Organism: Allium cepa; assembly: GCA_030765085.1. Lineage (NCBI taxonomy): Eukaryota > Viridiplantae > Streptophyta > Magnoliopsida > Asparagales > Amaryllidaceae > Allium > Allium cepa. Next base: position 597,756,272 of record CM060945.1, on the reverse strand, counting down.
TTGGGTGATGATTTTGATGGATGTTTGGTTGTTGATATTGGATGATTGGATGCTATGTTTAATTTACGTATTGTTATCACTCTGCAATTACCCTATGCGTTGAAATGATACATACCCGAACGAAATGTATATTAAGAAAAATCATTATGGGTTGACATGATAGACTCGAGAGATTTTATGGATTTATTTAATTCGGGATTGCGGTTTGAAATATATATATAAACATAAAATTTTAAATTGCGGATTGAAATGATAAATATCCGTATCACTTGAACCTAAAGTAGAAAATTATTTACGGACACCAGATTGCTTAAATTTAAATTATTTTGAACCTTTGAAAATTTGAATTCAGTTGAGTTGTATTTTGAAAAAGAAATTGATTTATATAAGCTGAAGTATTTTCGATAACCCAAGTGTTAATGCTGAAAAAGGATTTGATTTTATAAAATTGTTCAAAGGATTTAAATTGGAATTTCAAGGTTGAAGTGTCAAATATAATGAATTTAGTGGAATTAAGTTATTGAAATGTTTGGATTGAAATCTATTTAAACTAATCCAAATTGTTTTAATCAAATTTACTATTTTCAATCAATTTTAAAACTATTTTTTAATTAATTTTAAATCTATTACAACCTATTTAATAAAATTTAACCTATTTTACCTATTTTAAACAAATTAAATTTATTTAATCTATTTTAAATCTATTTAATATAATGTAAATCTATTTAATCTGTTTTTAATTTATTTAATCCATTTGAAAATGTGCTTATCTATTTAATCTATTCAAATCATGTTAAAACTAAATAATCAAATTTAAATCTATTTAAACTATTTTCACTATTTTCACTATTTTGAATGTATTCAAAATATTTTAAAACTATATAAACTATTTATATTTACCTAAACTATTTTCAAAAATTTCAGACTGTATAAAGTTGAAGTATTTATATTTAAAGCCATGATGATGACACAACCTAAGTTGAAATTTGGATTTTATACCTTTTTGAAAAAAGACGTATTTGAGTGAATAAGATGATTTTGAAATGAAGAATTAATTAACAGAACTTAGCGAAAATTTCAAAGTGAATATGATTTGAAAGTGAATATGGTTTGAAGTGAATATGATTTCGAAAGAGATACAATTTGAAATTTAATATGATATTTTGATATAAATTGTGAGTTGACGTTTGAAACGTAAAAGAACCATCTGTTGTGTAATAACGTTTGGTTGTTAAAGAGACTGGGATTGGATATTGTCATACTTCTATGAATACCGAAAACCACTTTAACAATTGTGTACGTGGTGGAGATTCCAGAAATGAAGTAGGATGGTTTATCGAACGATTTTTGTATAAGGTATGACGTGACCCTGACTCCTGTGGATCAGCTTAGATGTGACTAAAACAGGAGCTATGTCGGGCCAAGTGAGGTCATTCCTCCTATCAGACACCTTTCTTCGATACCATATATGTTGCTTTGTAATTGATTTGTTGGCCACCCTTGATTTCGATTTGGGAGTATTTTCCGAGGTGGGCTGTGACGGCCCGCACATCAACCTTTAAAAATCGGCATCCAATACATCGCCCGTATTCAAATGCCGGAGATTCAAACATTGGAATCCGGTTCGCTGGAGCTATAACACATTAGATGAAAACAACACAGCGAAAACAAAATGACTTTCATTGATACACCAAATGGATAACTACATTCTACAATAAGAACTTAACATCATCAAAGCCAGTATAAAACACAACAGCGGAAAAATATAATAGGAAGAAAGATAACATCAGCGGGATCTTCAAAGAGAGAGGGGGAGAGAGAGAGAGAGAGAGAGTCCAACACACTGCATCTTCATTCCAAAGCTCAAAAGATTCAAACCAAAAAGCAGAAAAACCAAAAGATTCAAAGACTTCCAAATCTACATCTATTCTAACTTAGCTCTAGAACCTACTGATAATCCTAACTGCCTGTGTGGAAAATTATAGGCGCCCGGAGTTTAGAAAAGGGAACAATAAACTTCGAGTCAGTCATGGGACTGGTGTGAGCAAACATAAAAACAGTTTTTTTGTATAAAAAGAAATTACTAAAAGAAATCCGTTCATGCTTTTTGGAAAATGAAACTACCATAAGATCTCCCGGCACACACTCAGATGGAATCGCACATATGGGGGAGGTGTCTCCTTATAATAGTCAAACATGCTTGATATGTGAAAATCTTTTTGATATTATTATTAGTGCATAGTGTGGAAAAACATTTGCAAGTATAATATTAATCTTAGCCAACACACATACCATTATAGTATACCTACTATAGCTACCATGTTAAATGGCAGGTTCTACAATTAAAACCGTAAAGGGCTCATATTGTTTTGTTTGAATTTCCAACAAATGGCCAAGGCTAATGTGAGGATTAGGATTTTCGACTCATGAAAGTTGACATTAATATGTCCACTATATCAACTGCCAAACAATCGAATGCCGAAAAACCGAACCCTTAGGGTTTAAGAAGAAAAAGATAGAAGAAGTAAGATAGAAGAAGCAACAGAACAATATCAGAATCTCACAATCGCAATGGAACAACTTATAATACATAAATGAGTAATCTTTAAATCAAAAGAACTGTATCAGTTATTACATTACATCACATCAGTTATTACATTACATCACATTACATTACATTATCAGAGTTTACAACAAGAAGCAGCGAAAAAGAAATACTATATACTAGTTGATACGCCATGCCTTCCAGCTTGCCTCCAGATCTCTACAGCAACTCCTGAATTCCAGAATGACCTGATAACCTGACTCTAGACTGCCCATGTGGAAAATGATGGGCACCCAGAGTTTAGGAATCGAACAATAAACTCTAGGTCAGTCATGGGACTGGTGTAAGAACTTAAAATAGTTTATCTTTAAAAACAAACAAAGAAATATTTTAAAATAGATCAACGGTGCTTTTAGAAAATGTAACTACCATAAGGCCTTCCGCCATACACACAATGCAAACGCGGAATTGGAGGAGATTTCTCCTTATGATATTCAAACATGCTTGATACGAGAAATTTTTCTTCGATATTATTATTGTAAGTGCAAAGTGGAAAACCTTTTGAAAGTATAATATAAATCTTAGCCAGCATAGGTACCATTATAGTATGCCTACTATAGCTACCATATTAGATGGCAGGTTCTACAACTAAAACCATAAAAGGCTCGTATTGTTTCTTTGGATTTTCGAACAAATGGTCAGGCAAAGGAACTTCCTGGGCCACGTGGGTACGCCTCTGGCAAGACCCCCCGAGACCTAACTGGATCTCTGCCAAACACAAGGCCGGGTTACCTCTGCAAAAGTAGGTAACTGCTGACACGAGTATGCCATCCCCCGGTTGTAAACAACCTTTATCCGAGGATCCTCAACTAACAACAATCACAAAGTCGTATATATCTACGATATCCACATAAGTTAAGTATCTGGGCTCCATACCATGATACCACTTCTATCCAGTAGGAAATGCACATACCCTAAGGGGCGCTGCTCCCTATAACCTTGCTGCATCTTCATGTTTTGACCATTACCGGGTTGTGAGGTCCGACGAAGTCTCGTCCACAAAGCTACGCTTTTGACAAAAGCTATGCTTTAATCAACAAATGATCAACAGCACTTCGTATGCCATATTACTAAATTGGGAATGTATCACTAGTAACCATCAACTACATTACCTCTGAGCTCGTACGTCTCAGAGAAGGGTGTTAAGCTAAGAGAATAAATTCTCTGCCACCAACAAAAATATATTTGATAGAAACCAGCTTTACATCTCATATTTGTAACGTCAGACACACATCCATACAAGTCCGTTCCGGGATCGAACGGAACCGAAGGCACTTCCAAAAGAAGCCCTTGAAATCCGGATATTCACTAATCACGTCTGGACTTCCATCACAAAGGGTGATAAAATCTTTATATCGGAGATCAGCCGATGCAGAGACATTCGATGGTAATCCTTTCGTTTCCAAAAATATCTGATCTTCAACACCGGTCTTCAAATGCTATCCATTACGACGTATCACTATTCGGAATGGGATTCATGACCCAAAGGTCCTCTCTCGGCAAAACCGAATAACGAGCACTTATTTTAAAATAAATGTAGCATTCAAATTCAAGCAAAACACAACAAATACCCATTTAAAGGTAAATATTGATAGTCGGTTATTTAACTATCAATAGATATGCACATCATCACCAGATTTTAAATATTTTCCCAAATTATTTATTTTCCAAAAATACCTTTACAACATATATTTTTCCATACTTCAACCATTTGAAAACAAATTTCAAATCACTTTTTACCTTTACAACTTTTGAAAACAAATTTCAAATCATTTTCCTTACGCGGAAACACTTCTAAATATTTATTTATTTTCACTAGAAACCTGCCGAGTTCAAATATTTTAAAATAATTTATAACACTTATCCAAAATTTATCGGAAAGCACCTTGAAATAAAACAGTTTTTATTTAAATACTTTACTCAAAATATTAGTCATAAAAATATTATACCAATACTACATATAACTTAAGTCCAAAATAATTTTCAAAATAAAATTAGTAGTTAGAGTATAACTATTTAAATAACTATTTTCTAAAACAATTATTGATTAAATCTTAGAAATAACCATTTCTATATTAACTTAATAAATCTTTACTTAAAGGATTTAAAACAATTTAAAAGTTTAATTTCTCAAAAGTATCCTTTTCAAAACCAATTCTAAAATTATACATATATATATGTATATGTATGTATGTATGCATGTATATATCTTTCAAAGCTATTCAGAAATTTTATTCGGCTTTCCAGCGAGAATACACTTTCATTTCAAAATGGTTCATTTAAACCAATTAAAAAATCCTTACTGATTTACTTTAAATTTATGTTCCAAATCCATAAATTTATTTCCACGCTTCAAAAATAATTCAATGTTTATTTTTAAACAAATTTCCCTTTCCTTTATAAATTCCACGGTGAATTTAAATTTCCAAATATCCGATTTTCAAATCGATTTCAAATATTCACTTTCAACAACAATTCAAATTTTCAGTTGATTTCAAAAACAACCAAATCAAATTCCATATCGATTTTTTCCAAGAAATTATACACTAAGTGAATTTCATTCAAATCTCAAATTGAAATCAATTTCTACTAAACCCCAAATCAATTTTCAAATTGATTCTAAATTCTGTTCAAAACTCCAAATAAATTTCCAAACGGATTTTCAAAATACTTTAAATTCAATCGCCAAAAATCAATTCCCAAATGGGTTTCAAATTTTATTTCTTTTTAAAAATAAATTCCTTTTAAAGAAAACCAAATCTTTTACTTTTCAAATCTTTAAAAATCTGTATTTTGAATAAATTCTTCAACCTTTGAATAATATTACCCGAAATCCGTTTATTAAAGCTTTTTTCCATATTTTGAAATTTTATTCAATAAGATCAAAAAATAAAAATTTATTTTTAGAATTCCTTCTGTTAAATTTACCCAATTTTGAAAAATAAATTTTAATATAAACTTTCAACCTGAATTTTCAAAAATCAAATTTTTATTTATTTACGGTATCCAACGATACTAAAATTATATTCGGCTAAATTTTATCCTTCAACGATTTCAATCACAAAGATAATCACACGGAGATTATAAATAATCAACACACAACATTGAAACAAATTCAATTATTTGAGGAATCGAGTTGGTTCCCTCCAACCTGTCTCCCTGCATCCATAGATGTTAGCACAATACCAATCCCGTTTCAGGACGGGGTATCGTGGTACATGGGTTTATATAAAATATTATTCGCTATTATGCGGCGCAATAGGGTCTCATCCTCCATATAATGCGGGAAATCAACTCTAAGTACATATATAATACCAATTCCACTTCAAGGTAGAATATCGTGGTATATGTGTTTAATATAATAACCTCCGCTTAATATACGACGTATAGGGTCTATTTCAATACAACAGATAGCAACCATCATTCAATCACACAATCAAGCAATTTTAAATTTAACCATTTAAAATTTAAATCGAAACAAATTTGATTGAGTGAGATGTCCTCACCTTGCTTCCAATACCGTTGCAGTGTTTTATCTCGAATAAAATTAAACACGCATTTAATTTTACCCAAAATTGACACTAGCTCCAATCAATCCCAATCTAGCTCCATCGCATAGTATTCTTCCATACGATCCCAATGCAAGTCGTTTCGTGCGAAACGGACCTCGTATGAAAAAGTTATAGCGTTTTAACGATTACATAATTTTAACATAATAAAATTTACATTTTTCTTTTTATTTTTAAACCTTAGAATAATCTGAGCCATGCATTCAATAGCCTAAAATCTAGGCCGCGCGTTCCCTCTTCTCCCTCCTCCTATTTTCGAACGCAGATAACCCATATGGCTGCCTCTTTCCATCAATTTTCGCGACTATCTACGACCATTTTAACGACGATCAAACAACGTCATTTGAAAGGCCATCATGAGAGCCACCTTCGGCTGGAACCACAACGAGCTTGGCTGCCCATTTCTCTAGAAAATCATGCACGAATGTATGAACTTTGAATCCAGATTCACATCGATTCGTTACATGAAATCCAATCATAACCGTTGGATTGCTAGCTCTCATCGTACTCTACAACTTCGTAGTTGAAAGTTTCTTGAATCGATTTGTGGATTGAAAGGTAATTGAAGAAGATTGAAGACAAGATTTCGGCCATTGATACTGTTGGTGGCGGCTGAAAAATAGGGTTAGGGTTTGATGCAAAATAGAAAATAGTGAGGCCTTATATAGAAATTTACGCCACACTATTCACCCGAATTTTTTTCGAACTCCAATTGAAGCGTGCTGCCTGGCGTTTATAATGTTTTACCCCTATTCCGAACGCAATGGAATATATATCAGGAGCCAATTCGATTGTATTTGAAAGATAGGTTTTCAAATCGACTATTTAAATTTAAAATTCACTTAAACCAATTTCAGAGCATTTTAGCTTGTCCCGGAGAAACCTTGAATCCGATTGACACGAAATTTAAAATATTACAATAATATAACATTACGGATCCAATGAAACTAGTTTCGTCGAAATTCGATACTGTTTTGACTATTTTTACTTGTCAATTAAATATTAAAATATTTAATTTCCACAGTTTGACTTTTAATTCAATTTAAAAGTTCTATAACATCATTCTAACTCCAATATGATTTAATACAACTTCACAAATCAATTTAAATCACATTAAACCTAATTTCCAATTATTTCTGTAATTTTAAATATTAAATTATTGATTTAATTATCCAATTAAATGTAGATATTCGAAATAAAAATTTATCCGACATACAAATTTTACTTGTTAATATTTAAAATTAATTAAATATACGAATTTCAAATGACAGAAATTCTGGGTCGTTACAGCTAAGGAACTTCCTTTATCCGAATAGGTACGCCTCTAGAGGGACGTCCCGAGAACCTAGCCGGATCTCTGCCAACACAAGGCAAGGTTACCTCTGTAACAAGGTAACTAATTGTCACGAGTATGCCATCCTCCAGTCGTAACCGACCTTTATCGAGACGCCTCAACAACCAACAACCACATAAGTAAAATATCTGGGCTCCATACTAGAATACCACTTTTTGTTCAGAAGGAAATGCATATACCCTGAGGGTCGCGAACCCCATAACCTTGCCGCATCCTCCCTATTTCGACCATCTCTCGGGGTGTGAGGTTTGATGAAATCTCGTCCCACAAAGCTACGCTTTGCCCAAACGCCACGCTTCGATCAACCAATGCTCGGCACTTAGCATGCCACGTTACCAAATTGGGAATATATCACTAATAACTATAAACTATATAACCTATGAGCACGTACATCTCAAAGAAGGGTGTCACGCAAAGAGAATAAATTCTCTGCCACCAAATAGAAATGTATTTGATAGGAACCAACGTTATATCTCAAAGTGTAATGTCAGACATACATCCATACAAGTCCATCCTAGGTCTGAATGGAACCGAAGGCACTTCGTCCCACAAAGGAAAATGCCCTTGCAAATCTGGAAATCCCGTAATCACGTCCGAACTCCCCATCACATAGGGTAATTTCTATATCGGAGCAACTTGGTGCAGAGACAATGGACATGTGATCCTTTCATTTTCGAAAATACCTGGTCTTCAACCACCGTCTCCAAATGCAATTCCATTTCGTCATATCATTATTCGGAATGGGTTTTATGACTTAATGTCCTCCCTCGGTCTTTTCGAATAATGAGCGCTTATTTAAAAACATATGGATACAAATCCATTTTTAATTTTTTTAAACAAAAGATCCACTTTTAAGATCCGATGTGGTTTTCGGATAACCATTTGTAATCCGATTCCCGGTCTCATCGAAATTCAAATGCCATCTTAAAGGCAAGTTTTTTAAGTAAACAAATTTAATTCAATTCAGAAGTTCACAGTCACACAACATTTCATCACAGATAAATAACTTACATTTATCACAGCTCAATCCAAAATTATTCATATCACAGAATATCACATATCAGAGATATGAAACAATTCAAGGCATTCAATATAATCCAATCATCCATAAGCAAGATTACTTAATCACACAATTTATAATTAATTTAATTTAAACCAAATAAATTAATCACTTATGAATTAATTACCTAACCCAGCATAATTATCATTAATTAATTACAAACAATTATTATTTAAATTAATTTGTGAAATTAATTGATCATACTTAATCGTCCATCTTAATAAATTTTCCTTAATTACTTACATTAATAAATTACCCCTTAATTAATTACATTAATTAATTATCCTTTAATTAATTACGTTAACAAATTAACCCTTTAATTACTTACATCAAGTAATTATCCTTTAGTTACTCAATTAATTAATCATCCTTTAAATAATTACATTAAGTAATTATCCTTTAAGTAGCTAACCTTTAATTACTAACACTAATTAATCATCCTTTAATTAATTACATAAAGTAATTATTCTTTAAGTAATTAACCTTTAATTACTCACATTGATTAATCACCCTTTAATTAATTACATTAAGTAATTATCCTTTAAGTATTTAACCTTTAAGTAATTAATTATCCCTTAATTACTTACATAAATTAATTAACCTTCAATTAATTAACTATCCTTTAATTAGTTTCATTAAGTAATTATCCTTTAATTAAAGTAATTAATTATCCTATAATTACTTAAGTTAATTAATTAATCTAAGGTAATCCATTATCTTAATTAATTACTTAATTCCTAATTAATTTTAATTAAATCACCTATTAAATTAAACTAATTACCTATAAATTCTGCTTAATCAACATTAATTATTTCAAACCATTTATAATTACTATAATTAATTGTTGACATTAATTAATTATCCTTTAATCACTTAAGGTCTTAATTAATTTTAGGATAAACCATTTATCTTAATTAATTACTTAATTAAATCATTTAAATCTTATTTAAATTAAAGGATTGAAATTAATTTATTCAAAGTCACTAAGACCCTTTTTATTAATTAAAGTTTAATATACTTATCTTAATCACATACTTAATTACATCATTAAATTATATTTGAAAACACTTAGGGATTTAAACAGATAATTTACCTAATGCAACAACCCACATATGTATCGATTTTATATTTAAATATTTTATTTAAATATTTTGTCGTTAATCGGATATTGGTCCGAAAAGCTAGTTTTTGCAAACGGTCAAGTTAGGACTCGAGACCACTTCAATTGAGTTCGAAATGCCGTTTACAACTTTTTTAAGTACAAACATCGATAGGTTTGGAGTTAGTGAAATTTCACTAACTTTTCCCGCCTTGGACTTGGGGTTAGTTTAGCCTATTAAGCCCAAGTTCCAGCCCCCTTCTCCTCACTCTTCATAAATTTCCTAACTAACTCAAGCTTTGGCATTAATGGTGAAGAGAATGGGAAATTAAAACTCCAAGCACAAATTCAATTGCAAATCCAACATTCAACTCCAAATTCAAGTAGAAGATATTGGATTCAAGCTTTGGATTGCTTCTCCTTGCTTTCAAGCTTCATCTTCATAAATTTTAGTGCAAAGGTGAGGTTTTTATCTCACATTCTTGTCTATAACTATCACGGATGTTTGGGAATGATTTCCTACCACTTTAGCATGCACATTTGCATTTGGTTTGGATTGGATTGGCGAAAAATTCCAACTTTTAGTGTTTTTGGTGAAAATCTACCCTTAGGTCGCTCTGCCTTTGCTAGGTCGTTCGCGTGGAAAAGTCTCGGCCTTCAAATAGGTCGTTTCCGACCTAAAATGTCCTATAACGTTAGGTCGCTCGACGCTTCGGAATTAGGTCGTGGGTCGTTGGGCTGTAGGTCGTGGGTCGCAAGCACCTTAGGTCGTAGGTCGTTCGAATTCCTTAGGTCGCTACGTTTTAGGTCGCTGCTTCTTTTAGGTCGCTCGACCACTTACCCCTTTAGGTCGTGTGGCTATGACTTCCTTAGGTTGCGACGTTTTAGGTCGCTAGGTCGCGACGTTTTAGGTCGCTGCACCCTATGCCTCTATAGGTCGCTCGACCTCGTTTATGACCATAGGTCGCTCGACCTCGTTTATGACCATAGGTCGCTCTCCCCCTCTTCGTTAAGTCGCTTAGGTCGTAGGTCGTAAGTCGCCTAGGTCGTAGGTCGCTCGGTCCTGCTTCTGTACCTAAGTCGCGAATACCTTAGGTCATGAACCCTGTTAGGTCGCGTTGTACTTTAGGTCGCATGACCCATAGGTCGCTTGTTCCAGTTGGGTCGCTCGGCCACTTTGTTAAGTCGCTCATCCTGTTGCTCTGTTAGGTCGCAACCTCTGTTAGGTCGTCATTGTTGGGTCGCGAGTCATCGTTAGGTCGCGAACACCTCTAGGTCGCAACCACTAAGTCGCTTGACCCCTTAGACCCCTAGGTCGCAACCATTAGGTCGCTCGACCCTATTCCTCTTAGGTCGTTAGACCTCATTTTGTCTTCACTAGGACCCCCGCGACCTGACCGGGGAGGTCGAACCCCGTAAGCGGTGGCGTTGCCCCCGCACCCCCACCTTGGGGGGTTGCCACCCCCCTGGACCCCCTCCTTAGGGGATCTTATCTGAAAAACATTGAGCTGATTTCCTTGGATTTTATTCACATCTCCGTATGCGATTTTTGTGACTGATTGTTTCTACAATTGCTTCTGTGTTTTGTTACTTTATAATATAAAGGTTTCAATACCAGTAGTATATATCAAAACTCTTTTAACAAACAATTTCAACTCTATTTTTAATAACAAAGGTCTTTTCTTAAACCGTTTTCCAATCTATTAGTATATACAAACCTTTACCTCACTCGTATCAGTAATCTAATTAAACGACTTAGTAAAACAAGTGGTATGAAACGCTTGCGTTTACTTCATCGGTTAATTCTTGGACTTGTTCGATTGAATCTCTTATGACAATTTTCTAGTGGAGATCTACAGTTTGTTAATAAATATTTGAGTTAAGCAAGTGGTTATGGGACATGAAGTTAAACTTTTATATTTACTAACTTAGTGTAATTGACACTTCTTGATGATCATGACGATCATTTTTGTGTTTTAGACTAGCAACTGTGCGATGTCTCTTTGTCTGCGAGGGAGACTAGACCCCGCTCTTGTGATGTTTCGCCATCTCATTTGTGTGATATTTCACCATCACATATGTGGGGTAGCGCCCCACGGTCTTCGGGCCATTCGTGTGTCAAAATTAATGGCTTGCAACCATGAGATAGCTTCTCGCTTTGTGTTACACGTGTAGGTGAGTTTTCATGCTCCCATTTTGTGAGTTTTCATGCTCCTATATTGTAATTTCTGGATTTCTTGTGTAGTCTTCTGGAATTTGTGCTTCACCTATTTTCATGACTTTCATTGTTATGATTTTCCAACTTTTATGTTTAGGTGAATTTGGATCTTTTAGAAGATTCTTTTGATATTGTTTGATCTCTTGATGATCTTCATTTACTTGCTTATCATAGTATGTCCTTATGGTTACTATATGTTCTTGCCATATCTATTGTTTATATCATGTTATGTGATATTTATAGCTAGACTGATCCGTTTATTATTTTCTTATAAATAATACTCGGGTCAGACCGAGATGTTATAGGTGCTTCTGCTTGACTTCTCCCCTAGGGATTTACTACTCTGACTTTTGGCTGACCTTTTAGATTAGCAGTTTTTGTCGTTTACACTTGAGATATATACTCATAGATGTATTCTTTTGCATAGCACGTGTTGTTATTCTTTTGTATTATTGTGGATCTTTTTGACCACTACTCTGATGTACACCTTCGTGTGTTAGTTATATATTCATATCTTCTTCCGCCTTTGTGATATGGATGTCTGTGACTGATTTGTGTTATGCATATTTCTATGTTTGTTTTCGAGGATTATTTACAGCCACCGTGTGATAAGAAATCATATGGATGGTCGCTCCTCAACAGCCTTATTCTCCACGCTAGTTGACAACACTACACCGTAGTGTTCTTGGCTAGCGTGGGTATAGAGGTGGGGCGTGACAGCTTGGTATAAGAGCCAAACTTCGGAACAATGTAGAATAACTTAACAAGGATCATCGTCCTAAGTTTATCTTAGGAGTTATACCATAGGATTAATTCGAGTCTTCGTACCGATTCATCCTATTTCCTTTATGATTCCTTGTTTTATCTATCAAGATTGCTTGATATTCATTGGTGAATAACCTTCTTCCTTCTCTTGTTTCTTTCTTAAAGGAAGAGAATGTCTAGACCAGGCCGTCCCAGAACTGGATCATCTAGTGCTGCTCCCCAGGATGGAGTTTTTATGACTGCTCAACAGCTTCTTGATTTAGTAACAAATGCTCAAGTAGCTGGAGCTAACCCGGAAACTACTCACCCAAAGTCGGGATTTGCACGCTTGTGCAGCGATTACGCCAACTTGGGTGGGAAGCCCTTCAAAGGTTCGGAAACGATCATCGAGGTCCAGGCTTGGTTAAAATCATGTGATCGAATCTTTTCTCGCATGAACCTTATCGATCTCCACCGCCTTCAGGTGGCTTCCAGCATGCTCCAGGAGAGAGCATTGGACTGGTACGAACTCCTTATTTCAGAAATTAATGAAGCGGATCTCACCTGGGAGCAATTTCAGGGATGCTTCGAGTTAAAGTTTGAACCAGAAGCTAGGAAAGTAACCTTGGCTCGACGTTTTATAGACCTTGTTCGAGGTCAATCCTCTGTGACTGATTACATCGCAGCCTTCGAGTCGCTTTCCAAATATGGGGTTGAATACATCAACACCCCATTGAAGAAGAACCAGAGATTCGTTTATGGCTTAAATAAGAATCTTAAGAAGCCACTACTCCTGAAACTAGAAGTTGCATTTGATCAACTCGTCGATATCGCTCTTCGTCTTGAAGAGGCCGATAGGGAGAGTGATGCTGAAGTGGTTGGCGCTAAACCAAACTTCAACAACAAAAAGAGGCCTAACAAATTTAAAGGTTCTTATCCTAACAAAACGGGTAAGCAGGCAACTTTGGCTACAAGGACACCTTCCTCTAGTAGCGGGCAATGCTATAACTGTGGTTCTAAGGACCATTTTGCGAACAAGTGTTCGAAGCCCAAAGGTTGTCGCTATTGTAAGAGCCCAGATCATTTCATGCATCAATGCCTCAAACTTGAAGCCAAGAAGGAGGGAAAGTTAAATGTGGCTCAAGCCCCTGGCAACACATCTCGTGGCCAAGGTATTTCTCATTCCATTCTTGATGGTATTATTTTATTTCATGGTCAACCTATTAGAGTTCTCTTTGATACGGGTGCATCCCATTCTTTTATATCAAAAGAACTTGTTGATACTTTTTCTTTAAATGTTGTTGCTTCAATGACTTCTTTAAGAATCGCGAATCCGGTTGGTGGGTCCACAACTCTTAGTTTGCTTTGTAAAGATGTGGAGATTATTTTATGTGATTTTTCTTTCCTAGCCGATTTGCATGTCATGCGTTACTTAGGCTTTGGAATAATTTTGGGAATGGATTGGCTTAACCGTTATCAAGCCCATATCCTATGTCCTGAGCGGACTATTCATCTCCGACATCCACTATCTGTTGAACAGATTTCTGTTAATCTTAGAGATTCAGAATCCTGTTTGGTGGCATATTTATATTCTTTAAATCCTCGTGATGACGATGATGATGATGAAGATGATATTATTTCTCGTATTCACGTTGTTCGTGAATTTTTCGACATATTCGAGCCCGTTTTAGATTTACCACCTAAACGAGCAATTGAGTTCAGAATTAATCTTGTTTCTGGAGCTCAACCTATTACTCGTCCTCCTTATCGCATGTCCAATAAGGAAAACGAGGAGATGCGTAAACAATTATCCGAATTGGTGACGAAGCAATTTATTCGCTCTAGTTCCTCACCTTGGGGAACTTCGGCTATTTTCGTGAAGAAATCCGACGGTACGCTTAGGATTTGCGTTGACTATCGCAAGCTTAACGATCTGACTATTAAAAATAAATATCCTTTGCCTCGGATTGATGATCTATTCGATCAGCTTAGTGGTGCTAAGGTCTTTTCACAATTGGACTTGGCTACCGATTTCCATCAGCTTCGCATCGCCGAGGATAGCATTCCTTTGACATCATTCCGTACTCGATATGGATCTTATGAACGGCTTGTTATGCCATTTGGGTTAACGAATGCTCCAGCTTATTTCGTTGACCTCATGAATCGAGTTTTCAAAGATTTCCTCGATTGGTTTGTTCTCATATTCATTGATGTTATTCTTGTGTATTCAAAAACCGAGGAGGAACATGAGAAACATCTTCGGATTGTATTGGAAACTCTTAGGCATAATCAATTAAAGGCGAAATTTTCTAAATGCCACTTTTGGCAATCTCGTGTGAAGTTTCTCGGTCATATTATTTCTGAATCCGGAATTTCCGTGGACCCTTCAAAGATTGAAGCGATTCAAGATTGGAAAAGATCTGAGAGTGTGACTGAAATCCGTAGCTTTCTCGGATTGGCGGGCTATTACCGTCGTTTCATTAAAGACTTTTCTAAGATTGTCGTGCCTCTTACTGGCTTGACTAAGAAGGGAGTTAAATACATTTGGTCGGACAAAAGTGAAGCCTCTTTTCAGAAATTGAAAGAACTCCTTTCCGATGCTCCTGTTCTTGTTATTCCCGTGGGGAATCAAGATTTTGTTGTTTATACTGATGCTAGTCACGTTATTTTGGGTGCCGTTCTTATGCAAAAAGAACGTGTTATTGCTTATGCTTCTAGGCAATTAAAACTGGCCGACACTAGATATGCCACACATGATTTAGAACTCGCGGCATTGTTTTCGCCCTTCGGATTTGGCGTCATTATCTATTGGGAGAGAAATTTATTCTTTACACGGATCATAATTCTTTGAAATATTTATTTTCTCAAAAGGAACTTAATTTTCGTCAACAGCATTGGCTCGAGTTCCTTGCACCTTATGATCTTGATATTCTTTATACCCCCGGTAAGGGTAATCGTGTCGCTGATGCTCTTAGCCGTAAACAACAAGCAGTTGTTTCTATGATGATATCCAAATGGAACGATCTCGAGGTTTTATCCACTTGTGAGATTCAAGAGCGCGTATCTGATTTACGCTCATCACTTGTTTTATGTAGCCTTGAGGCTCATCCTTCTCTTTTAGACCGCATTCTTGAAGCTCAAGGGCTAGATCCTAAATTGGCTCTTCTTGGCCAAAATGTTAAGGATAAAATTGTTATTGAAGGTTTGAAAGACTTTGGTATTGATTCTCGTGGCGGCATTCGAAAATTTGGTAGACTTATCGTACCAAATATTGGAGATCTTCGTAAAGATATTTTAGAAAATTCCCATCGTTCTAAATTCACCATTCATCCCGGTAGTAGTAAAATGTACGCTAATATGAAGCGACTTTATTATTAGGAGGGAATGAAATCTGATATTGCTAACTTTGTTAAGTGTTGCATGACTTGCCAACTTGTCAAGGCCGAACATCAAAGGCCTGGTGGGTTATTGCAACCTTTAGAAATTCCAATTTGGAAGTGGGATCAAATTTCCATGGACTTTATAGATGGCCTTCCCCGTTCTCGTTCAGGTCATGATAGCTTATGGGTGATTGATGATAGACTTACTAAATCCGCCCATTTTATTCCGGTTCGGTCCAACCGAACCGTTCCTCTTTTGGCCAAACTATTTGTCAAGGAAATTGTAAAATTGCATGGAGTTCCTACTTCTATTGTTAGCGATCGTGATCCATTGTTTACTAGTGGATTTTGAAAAAGTCTTCAAAAAGCTTTAGGAACGAAGCTTAATTTTAGCACCGCGTATCACCCCCAGTCCGATGGACAAACCGAGCGTGTGAATCAAACTCTTGAAGATCTTCTTCGTGCTTGTGTGCTTGATTTTGGTGGAAGTTGGGAAGATCATATTTCACTTGTTGAATTTTCCTATAATAATAGCTTCCAATCTAGTATTGGTATGGCACCTTTCGAGGCACTCTACGGAAGGCCATGCCGATCTCCTTCTTGTTGGCTTGATGCCGGTGAGAAGCTAGTTTTAGGTCCAGACTTTATTCGAGAATCCACGGAAAAGATTGAACTTATTCGACATAGGATGAAACAAGCCCAGAGTAGACAAAAATCCTATGCCGATAATCGAAGAAGGAAATTAGAATTTTCTGTTGGGGATCCTGTTTTTATTCGTGTTTCACCTATGAAGGGTGTTGTACGTTTCAGTCGATCGGGGAAGTTAGCGCCTCGATATATTGAGCTGTTTCCTATCACTGAACGTATTGGTTCCATGGCTTATCGCCTTGCATTGCCGGCTCAGTTTTCTTCTATGCATGACATATTTCACGTTTCTCAATTACGGAAATGCCTTCGGGATTCCGATTCTATTCTTGAGCCTGCTGTTGTGGAAGAAATTAAAGTTTCGCCAAATTTAACGTATGAGCAGCATCCTATTCGAATTATAGCTTCGGAGGTTAAACGACTTCGAAATAAAGATGTTCCGCTTGTGAAGGTTCAATGGTCCTCAAATCCTAAGGATTGCTCTTGGGAATCCAGAGAATTCATCGAGCGAACACATCCGGACTTGCTTACTCCTGCTCTTTGAGGTGAACTTCCTATTTCAAATTTCTCTTGTGTTAATATGCTTTTATGGTTGTTACTTGTTATTTCCATCTTACATATTGCGAGGACGCAATTTCTTTAAGGAGGGGAGTCTGAAACAACCCACACATTTATCGATTTTATATTTAAATATTTTATTTAAATATTTTATCGTTAATCAGATATTTGTCTGAAAAGCTACTTTTTGCAAACGGTCAAGTTAGGACTCGAGACCACTTCCATTGAGTTCGAAATGTCGTTTACTACTTTTTTAAGTATAAACATCGATAGGTTTGGAGTTAGTGAAATTTCACTAACTTTTCCCGCCTTGGACTTTGGGTTAGTTTAGCCTATTAAGCCCAAGTTCCAACCCCCTTCTCCTCACTCTTCTTAAATTTCCTAACTAACTCAAGCTTTGGCATTAATGGTGAAGAGAATGGGAAATTAAAACTCCAAGCACAAATTCAATTGCAAATCCAACACTCAACTCCAAATTCAAGTAGAAGATATTGGATTCAAGCTTTGGATTGCTTCTCCTTGCTTTCAAGCTTCATCTTCATAAATTTTAGCGCAAAGGTGAGATTTTTATCTCACATTCTTGTCTATAACTATCACGGATGTTTGGGAAAGATTTCCTACCACTTTAGCATGCACATTTGCATTTGGTTTGGATTGGATTGGCGAAAAATTCCAACTTTTAGTGTTTTTGGTGAAAATCTGCCCTTAGGTCGCTCTGCCTTTGCTAGGTCGTTCGCGTGGAAAAGTCTCGGCCTTCAAATAGCTCGTTTCCGACCTAAAATGGCCTATAACGTTAGGTCGCTCGACGCTTCAGAATTAGGTCGTGGGTCGTTGGGCTGTAGGTCGTAGGTCGTTCGAATTCCTTAGGTCGCTACGTTTTAGGTTGTTGCTTCTTTTAGGTCGCTCGACCACTTACCCCTTTAGGTCGTGTGGCTATGACTTCCTTAGGTCGCGACGTTTTAGGTCGCTAGGTCGCGACGTTTTAGGTCGCTGCACCCTATGCCTCTATAGGTCGCTCGACCTCGTTTATGACCATAGGTCGCTCACCCCCTCTTCGTTAAGTCGCTTAGGTCGTAGGTCGTAAGTCGCCTAGGTCGTAGGTCGCTCGGTCCAGCTTCTGTCCCTAAGTCGCGAATACCTTAGGTCGTGAACCATATTAGGTCGCGTTGTACTTTAGGTCGCATGACCTATAGGTCGCTTGTTCCAGTTAGGTCGCTCGGCCACTTTGTTAAGTCGCTCGTCATGTTGCTCTGTTAGGTCGCAACCTCTGTTAGGTCGGCCATTTGGGTCGCGAATCATCGTTAGGTCGCGAACACCTCTAGGTCGCAACCACTAAGTCGCTTGACCCCTTAGATCCCTAGGTCGCAACCATTAGGTCGCTCAAACCTATTCCTCTTCGGTCATTAGACCTCATTTTGTCTTCACTAGGTCGTACCATTTTGGACGGGGCGCTGCCCCCAGGACCCCTGCGACCTGACCGGGCAGGTCGAACCCCGTAAGCGGTGGCGTTGCCCCCGCACCCCCACCTTGAGGGGTTGCCACCCCCTGGACCCCCCTCCGTAGTGGATCTTATTTGAAAAACATTGAGCTGATTTCCTTGGATTTTATTCACATCTCCGTATGCGATTTTTGTGACTGATTGTTTCTACAATTGCTTCTGTGTTTTGTCACTTTATAATATAAAGGTTTCAATACTAGTAGTAAATATCAAAACTCTTTTAACAAACAATTTCAACTCTATTTTTGATAACAAAGCTCTTTTCTTAAACCGTTTTCCAATCTATTAGTATATACAAACCTTTACCTCACTCGTATGAGAAATCTAATTAAAGGACTTAGTAAAACAAGTGGTATGAAACGCTTGCGTTTACTTCGTCGGTTAATTCTTGGACTTGTTCGATTGAATCTCTTGTGACAATTTTCTAGTGGAGATCTACAGTTTGTTAGTAAATATTTGAGTTAAGCAAGTGGTTATGGGACATGAAGTTAAACTTTTATATTTACTAACTTAGTGTGATTGACACTTCTTGATGATCATGATGATCATTTTTGTGTTTTAGACTAGCAACTATGCGATGTCTCTTTGTCTGCGAGAGAGACTAGACCCCGCTCTTGTGATGTTTCGCTATCTCATTTGTGTGATTTTTCGCCATCACATATGTGGGGTAGCGCCCCACGGTCTTCGAGCCATTCGTGTGTCAAAATTAATGGCTTGCAACCATGAGATAGTTTCTCGCTTTGTGCTACAAGTGTAGGTGAGTTTTCATGCTCCCATTTTGTGAGTTTTCATGCTCCTATATTGTAATTTCTGGATTTCTTGTGTAGTCTTCTGGAATTTGTGCTTCACCTATTTTCATGACTTTCATTGTTATGATTTTCCAACTTTTATGTTTAGGTGAATTTGGATCTTTTAGAAGATTCTTTTGATATTTTTTTGATCTCTTGATGATCTTCATTTACATGCTTATCATAGTATGTCCTTATGGTTACTATATGTTCTTGCCATATCTATTGCTTATATCATGTTATCTGATATTTATAGCTAGACTGATCCGTTTATTATTTTCTTATAAATAATATTGGGGTCAGACCGAGATGTTACAGGTGCTTCTGCTTGACTTCTCCCCTAGGGATTTACTACTCTGACTTTTGGCTGACCTTTTAGATTAGCAGTTTTTGTCGTTTACACTTGAGATATAGACTCATAGATGTATTCTTTTGCATAGCACGTGTTGCTATTCTTTTGTATTATTGTGGATCTTTTTGACCACTACTCTGATGTACACCTTCATGTGTTAGTTATATATTCATATTTTCTTCCGCCTTTGTGATATGAATGTCTGTGACTGATTTCTGTTATGTATATTTCTATGTTTGTTTCCGAGGATTATTTACAGCCACCATGTGATAAGAAATCATATGGATGGTCGCTCCTCAACAGCCTTATTCTCCGTGCTAGTTGACAAAACTACACCGTAGTGTTCTTGGCTAGCGTGGGTATAGAGGTAGGGCGTCACACCTAATATGAAATTATTTTAAATCAAAAAAAAAATTAAAAACATTATACTTTAAATTTTCAACCTTTGAAACTTGCTTGAAAAACTTGTTCAATACTTATGTTTTAAAAACTTGTTCACTAATTGCTTTGAAACTTGTTTAAAACTTTGCTTTAGACACTTTGTTTATTTGTTTTGCTTTGAAACCTGTTACTAAAATTTATTCATTCTAAAATATAATCGCCTCGAGCCCAAGACAAAAATTCCCGTGTTAATACCCGAGCCAAATGCAAGTTTTCTCGAGAAACAACCCGAGTTACTTTCTCTTTTTTTTTCTTTTTAAACTTATTTTGTTTTAAAAATTAAAACTGTTGCTCAACTAAAAACACTCGCGTTTACATACAAAAGCAAACCCAAGCCAAAATTATGTTTCCCCGAGTACAAACCTGAGGCCCAACTCTTCTTCCCTGATCCTTCCTTTTTCATAGCTACCACCAGATATACGTGCACGTGCACAAATAGTGCAGGAGCTACGGCGATCACCCTCGACCACATCGCCAAGTCGCCGACGATCAATTCGACCCACACGACTCCTAGAACCATGAACCATCTCTCAAAATCAAAATCGAGCAAGACGATCACCACTGAAATAAAAAACCAACCACCAAAACCATTCGCAAAGCCACCTCCGACCGCCATAGAGCTCGCCCCTTCGTCCAAACCATCGCATTGCTTCCACGCTTTGATTCCCCCTACTTCAGCCTCTTCCGATCCGACTACGACGTGCATTGGCCTTGAAACCCACATCGACCAAGTCGGGGTATTAAACCCTACTTTGCCATTGTCTTGCCATCACGGTGATCTAGAAATTCACCGACAATTTTTTCCTACAACCCCCGTCCCCTAAGCCACCTCCAGCCTCAACCAGCGACTCCACCCATCATCCATCGACGAGAAATGATGAATGAAGTCATTCCATTCATCTTTCAATTCCTCTCAAAATACAAACTTAAAAATTATGATTTTATAACCAAAAATCATCTTTTCTAAAAATGAATCAGGTTATATAATTGCATCTTGCAATCGTGAGGGTCGAATTTTTGATGTGCTTTAAGTTTCACTGTAAATTCCTCGTCCAAGTCAAAGAACTTTCTAATTATACTTAAAAGTATTGTTAAAATTTAAATCTTGATAATTCAAACCTATTTTGTTTGAACATCAAATCCTAAAAAGAATTAGGGGATGAGATTTTGAATTTTTGAATAGGTTTTGAAACCTGTAATCTTTGAACAGAGGCATGTTTGCCTGAACATAGACATGCACACTACATATATGCAATCATATTTTACATCCATACAAACATACTTCACCTCATAATTTCAAGGATGATCACATGCATTAAGATATCAAAAACAGTTAGCTTTTAAAAAGATGTTAACTCGCATTTTTTGGAAAAAAACAGAGAAATAGGCTTTTATTCGATCTGGAACTGCCTTGATTTTGAACTTGATATTTGTTGAAGTTGAGTTGCCTATGAATTAAATCATTGCTGGCTTTAGTTTTTATTTTCTGCTTTTATTTCTTAGGTTTGAAAATTATTGAGAAAAAAAACTAAAGGTTAAGAAAACGAAAGGGTAGGAGTTAGAGTGGTATGTATATAAAAAAAATTTCATTTTATTTATTATTTTAAAAATGAAAAGAACCAATGACACTTGTATTTGTATGATATAATTAAGTTAACACTTGTATTTGCATGTTGCATTTATCTCACACATCTCTTTAAGCGTGCATTAATGTTTTTAATATGTTTTTATATAATTTTTACATTATAATATTTAGTTTTATATACTTTATGTTTTTGTTAACATATGTTTTATGTTTCATATTATTTATGTTATATGCCTAATTTTAAGAGAAAATGTGTTAAATCTTTTATTAAATATTATTTTTAAGCTTAAAATATTATATCTTAAATTAATATATATTTATCTATAGTTTTTTTAAAATATAGAGTTTTTAAATCCAATTTATTATTATTATTTTAGATATTTATTTGAATTTCAAATCAAAATTCTATTTACAATCTATTTATATGTACATAAACAAACACAGATTTTATTTGTTTTTGGAAAAAAATTCAAATTAGTTCACAAATTAGTTCTAAAAGTATATTAATTACTAAATTAAATTTTGCTTAAAAGCGGGATTGTTACAAATTCCACCTAGAAAATTTCATCCTCGAAATATGATAGACATGGAGACAAATAAAGAACATATGAGCACATAAAAGATAGAGAAATAACATACCAGATCAACTGAAATATTTATTCTACAATTGGCTAACTAAATCAGAATATCATTAATAAATACGAGAATGAACTTATTCAATACCTCACGAAATACTCAGGTCATCAGGTCTATGAAATATGTAGGGGCATAGGTTAGTCCAAAGGCATAACTAACCATTCGTAGAACGTATCGGGACCTCTAAAAACAGTCAAATGAATACAATCTTTCACGATTCTCAATTGATGAAATCCTTGGGCTAGGTCCAACTTGGAAAAGAATCGAACACCATGCAATCGATCTAACAGGTCATCGATTCGAGGCAGAGGAAATTTATTCATAAGGGTTAACTTATTAAGATCATGATAGTCTACGCATATTTCAAAGATCCATCGGACTTAGCAACAAATACTACCGTTGAACCCCAACTGGAATGATTCGGTCGTATAAATCATTTCTCCAGTAAATCTTGGGTTTGCTTAACTAGCTCTACTCTTTCCCTTGGTACCATCCTACGACTTGCATGCACAACTGGATGGGCATTGGAAACCAAGTTGATTCTAAATTCGATTTCCTTTGCGGAAGTAAAGACTTAACTTCTTCAAATACGTCAAGAAATTCTCAAACAATAGGTATGGATTCCAAACTCAAGTCGGGATACACTAAAGTATACATTAGCTTGTCCCTCTTCGAACTTGGATCCTCACAAGAAATCACAACAAAATTCCCAAGTTTGGTTTTGATCGAAATTGTTCTATTTATACAATCTAATTTAGCTTCATATTTTGTTAACCAATCCATTCCAAGTAAAATCTCAAATTTATTAAAGTCAAGAATGAAAAGGCTGATAGGAAACAGATGATGAGAATACGAAATTGGAACCTATCTACATCGTAAACAAAGATTCACAGGGCCTCCTACTGGGTTCTTCGCACAAATAGGTTCGTCTACGAATTCGGGTTTAAGATGTAACTCTTATACGGTTTGTTGGGAATAAAACTGTGCGTGGCTCCAATGTCGAATAAAACTCTAACAATTTTATCATAAATAAAACTGTGCGTGGTAATCTTCTTGATGCATCTTAGAAATACCAGCGGAGGGCATATAACGCTGCCCAAATACTTGCTTGAATCTGTCCCATTTAAACTCATCCTCTGACTCGGCCAAAGCAATGGTTTCCTACCAAGCCAAGCGTCTTCCTGGAGCTGCGAGGAAGCCATCAACCTCCTTTGAACATCATCCGATTTCAATCCTTTGAAAATTCTCTCACAAGATCGAATCCGAGCTTGCGCTTCTATAATAGTCTTCGTGCCTTTGAATTGTTTCCTTCCAAGTCTTGCGAAATTCCGATATAGCTCTGCCAAATTTGGCTGGGGTAGGATAGGAAGAGCTGCTCCTTCCACTACTGTTGTTGTAGGGTCCGACCATTTGTAGTGGTACTTCCCATTCCCCTACCTTGTCCAGTTCTTGCGCTCATTCTCACTAAATAGTAAGAAAATTTTATTTAGTCATATAGACAAGATATCTTAGGGAATATACTCGTTCTAGGGTATTTTTAACCCTATCTCTAATGAGTCACCTAATGAGTTATACTCCAATCTGATACCAAAAATGTGGCAATCCGCACTTCAATCTTCGAACATCAACATCCAATACATCACACGTATTCAAATGCTAGAGATTCAAACGTTGGAGTCCGGTTCGCTGGAGCTATAACACATTAGATGAAAACAACATAGCGGAAACAAAATGACTTTCATTGATACACCAAATGGATAACAAAATTCTACAACATGAGCTCAACATCATCAGAGCCAATATACAACACAACAGTGGAAAAATATAACAGCGGAAAGATAAAATCAACAGGGTCTTCAAAGAGAGAGAGAGAGAGAGTGAGAGTCCAACACACTGCATCTTCATTCCAAAGCTCCAAAGGCCCAAACCAAAAAGCTTAAAAACCAAAAGCTTCAAAGACTTCCAAATCTACATATATTCCAACTTAGCTCTAGAACCTACTGATAATCCTGACTCTAGGCTACCTGTAGGGAAAATTATGGGCACCTAGAGTTTTGAAAAGGGAACAATAAACTTCGAGTTAGTCATGGGACTGGTGTGAGAAAAATAAAAATAGTTTTTTTGTACAAAAAGAAATCTGTTCATGCTTTATGGAAAATGAAACTACCATAAGGTCTCCGAGCATACACTTAAATGCAATCGCACACATAATGGAGGTTTCTCCTTATAGTAGTCAAACATGCTTGATACACGAAAATCCTTTTGATATTATTATTAGTGCATAGTGTGGAAAAACATTTGCAAGTATAATATTAATCTTAGCGGCCATACGCACCATTATAGTATGCATATTATGGCTACCATGTTAAATGGCAGGTTCTACAACTAAAACCGTAAAGGGCTTGCATTGTTTTGCTTGGATTTCCAGCAAATGGCCAAGGCTAAGGAACTTCCTTTATCCGAATGGGTACGCATTTGGAGGGACGTCCCGAGAACCTAACCGGATCTCTGCCAACACAAGGCTGAGTTACCTCTGTAACTAGGTAACTAACTATCACGAGTATGCCATCCCTCAGTCGTAGCCGACCTTTACCGAGGCGCCTCAACAACCAACAACCACATAACTAAAATACTTGGGCTCCATACTAGAATACCACTTTTTACCCAGAAGGAAATGCACATACCCTGAGGGTCGCGAACCCCATAACCTTGCCGCATCCTTCCTGTTTCGACCATTTCCCGGGGTGTGAGGTTCGATGAAGTCTCGTCCCACCAAGCTACGCTTTACACAAAAGCCATGCTTCGATCAACCAATGCTCAGCACTTAGCATGCCACATTACCAAATTGGGAATATATCACTAGTAACTATCAACTACATAAATTCTGAGCTCGTACATCTCAGAGAAGGATGTTTAGCTATGAGAATAAATTCTTCGCCACCAACTAGAAATGTATTTGATAGAAACCAGCTTGATACCTCAAAGTGTAATGTTAGACATACATCCATACAAGTCTATCCTGTGTATGAATAGAACCGAAGGCACTTCGTCCAACCAAGGAAAAGTCCTTGCAAATCCGGATATGCCCAAATCACGTCCGGACTCCCCATCACATAAGGTAATCTCTATACTGGAGCAACTCGGTGCAGAGGCAATTGACAGGCAATCCTTTCGGTTTCGAAACTACCCGGTCTTCAACCACCGTCTTTAAAAGCAATTCCACTACGTCGTGTCACTATTCAAAATGGGTTTTATGACTTAATGTCCTCCCCCGACCTTTTCGAATAATGAGCGTTTATTTAAAAACATGTGGATACAAATTTCTATTTTTAATTTTTAAACAAAAGATCCACCATTCAGATCTGAAGTGGTTTTCGGACAACCATTTGGAGTTCGATTCCCGGTCTCATCGAAATTCAAATGCCATCTTAAAGGCCAGGTTGTTTAAGTAAATAATTTTAATTCAATTCAGAAGTTCACATTCATACAGCAATTCATCACAGATAAATAACTTGCATTTACCACAGCTCAATCCAAAATAATTCATATCACATAATATTCGTGCTAGAGATATCAAAAAATTCAAGGCATTCAATATAATCCAATCATCCATAAGCAAGAGTACTTAATCACATAGTTTATAATTAATTTAACTGTAACGACCCGATTTTACGACGCCCGAAGGTCGACATTAATACGTCCATTGTATCAATTGCGCACAATCGAATGCCAGAAAACCGAACTGTTAGGGTTTAAGAAGAAGAAGATAGAAGAAGAATACAAATAATAAACAGAAACTCACATTTCACAGTGGAACGAATATATAATAGAAATGAATAATCGTTAAATCAAAGACTCATTTCTGTTAATACAATACAACATCAGAGTTTACAACGACATCATACATCACTGATAGTTATTATAACTTGACTATATGAAAACTTGTAACGACCCAGAATTTTGAACAATTTAAATTGGAAATATTTAATTAATTTTAAATATTTGAATGATGGTTTACCTTGGATTCCCAATATAATTATGAAATTGGCGATTGAATTATAAAATTTAATCTATTGAAAGTTGAATACTAATTTAAATCTTCAATTTTAAGCTGATTAAAAATATTTCAAAGGCTTGTAAAATTCATATTGATAATGCCGAAGATAATGGAAGCTTCAGAATTGAATTTGAAAGTGATTTGATCAGTTTTGAAATTTACCGTTTAAATTGAATTTAAAAATAGCCTTCCGAGGCACAGCCTCAAAATTCGAAGAAACTAGTTCCATTCGATCCAGAATATTGTATTATTATCGGATTTCAAATATCTTATTATTTGGAGTTGTTATGTGAGCACACGGTAAGTAAACACGTTGAAATTTGTATCGAAACTAATTGAATTTAAATTAAAAAAAGGGGCTTATCACATCAGCACGTTACCTCCCTAAAATTACGCCTAAAAATTCACGATACGAAATCGTGCAAGCATGCCTCCTTCCATTTTTAAATAACCATCTTCCTCAGTTCAAAATCAGAGAGAAAAATAAATTAATAATGGCCACGTGAACCATTCTTCCTTCCCAAATCGAATTCACTTTTCTCTCGTTCTCTCTCAGCTAAAATCAATGGCCGAAGTAAATAAAAAATTTAATGGCGATAAGTTGATAGAGGGGTTCGATCGAGCTCGCGATTTCGAGGTGCGGCGGCGACAAGGGGCCTCGAACCCGAGTTCGAATTTGACGGGGGTGGCATTGCGATCTCATTCACGCGATTTGAAAGCATGGGTTGGGGGGCGGTTCAGGCAAGCAAAGCGACGAATCCAATCGCGTGCGTACGCATGGTCTTGGGCGATGGCATTCGAGGTGGAGGATGAAGTGTCGAGCAGTAGGTGGCGAATTGAGGTGGCTTCTTCATCAGCGGCGTGCGAGGTTCAAGGTCGCGGTGGTGAGGCCGAGTATGGAGGTTGTCAGGATCGATTGATTTGGAGGTTGCGGCATGTCTCGAGTTAGGGTAATGAATTTTTTCTGTGAATTTTATTTTACAGTAAGTTAAAACAATTTAAATTCTTAAATTATCCATAAATCTATACATATATATAAATAAATAATTTATACAGTAAACAGAAGAAGAAAATTGATTAACAGTTATTTTAATTAAAATTTAGATATATGCAGAAACCAAAAATTATATAAGTTTTTGAAATATAAATTTTTTTAATGTTAAGCAGTAGGAATGAATATGTTCACATTCGTATTAATATTCGAACAGATCGACTAATAAATTTTCATTTGATAATTTTGATTCATCGGTGATTCCATTTTAATAGTTAAATTAACTGATAGTTTTATTTAAACCAATATTTTTCCTTTAATAACTTATTTCTAACTAATAATTAAACTTCTCTTTTTAATAAATTTAATTAACCAAATTTTTTTAAACTAATATTCTTTAACCATTTCTAAAACAAATTAAACAAATTTTCTTCTTATGAAATATTTTTCAGTGACTTATAAGATAGTCTATATAGATTTAAAAATCTATTTTTGCATAAACTTCTCACATTCAAAATTAATGAATAAGGTTTTAAAAAGGCTGAAATTTTGAATGTGAGAAGTTTATGCAAAAATAGATTTTTAAATCTATATAGACTATCTTATAAGTCACTGAAAAATATTTCATAAGAAGAAAATTTGTTTAATTTGTTTTAGAAAAGGTTAAAGAATATTAGTTTAAAAAAATTTGGTTAATTAAATTTATTAAAAAGAGAAGTTTAATTATTAGTTAGAAATAAGTTATTAAAGGAAAAATATTGGTTTAAATAAAACTATCAGTTAATTTAACTATTAAAATGGAATCACCGATGAATCAAAATTATCAAATGAAAATTTATTAGTCGATCTGTTCGAATATTAATAAATTGTGTAAATATTTATACAAGGTATAAATCAAGAAAATCGAGTCAAGATGGAAATGGATTGCAAAATAAAAAGCAAAGGTGAGAACTTCTCACTCAAAAAGGGTTATGTTTAAATTTTAAATAGTCAGATTTAAAATTGTTGATTGTGTTGATAGTTTGTTTGGATAAATATAGTATTATCTATTGTATTGAAATAGACGTTATGTGCCGCCTATTAAGCGAATGTTATTTATTGAACCTATATACCGCGATATTCCACCTCGAAGTGGAATTGGTATTATATATGTACTTGGAGTTTATTTTCCCGCATTATATAGCGGATGAGACCCTATTGCGCCGCCTACTAAGCGGATAATAATTTATAAATTCCATATACCGCGATATCCCGTCTTGAAACGGGATTGGTATTGTGCTAACATCTGTGGATGCAGGGAAATAGGTTGGAGGGATCCAACTGGATTCCTCACCAGTATTTATTGGATTTTAGATATTGTGATATTTGATTGATTATCATATCGATATATGATGTTTGGAAGTCGTGATTGACTATTTGGTGTGTTGCATCATCGGATCCCTTTTTGAAGTTTAAAATAATGATTTTGATTTTAAAAAGAATTTTAAAGTGATTTTTGAAAGTATACGTTTTATTAAATTTTGATTTGTTAAAATAAATAAACATTATAATTTTATTGTTAAAAGCTATATTTTTGGAAAATAATACTTAAGTATGATTTTGGAGTTATATAAGTTTTAAATAACGTTTTGTAAATTATTAAAATGATTGGTTTATTTAATTTAGATTTTTGAATCATTATAAACGGTTTATATAAAAGATTTCTAAGCTTAATATTTATAAAAAAATATAGGAATTATAAAACGAGTTATTATAAGTGTTAAAATGAAGTATAAATTGATTTCACAAGCAAATAAAATTTATAGATTTATAAATTATGAAATTATAAAATGAATATATTTTTGTAAAATAAAAGATTTTTAAGTAATTAATTTATAAATTGGATTTTCGCATTTTAATTGAGATTTTCGATTAAGTATAAATGGTTTATAGATGAGATTTATAAAATATATATCTTATAAATCGAAATAATGGAATTATAAAAGAAGTTCTGTTAATGCTGAAATTGAGGTTATAAATGGAATTTTATAAGTAGCAAGATTTTTAAATCTTGTAAATTGAAGTCCTTATAAAAATATAAATGAGGATTTATAAACATTGTTTTATAAATCCGAAATCGACTTATTTTGATAAGTCAATTATTTTAGATTTTTAAAGGAGATATATTCACGATTTTGGATGGTGGATAATCCATTAAACAAAATGTGTAGAAAAATGTTGAATTTGGTTAACGAAGAATATTCACGATTTTACGACAGTGAATAATATATTAAAGTGTTTTGGGGAAGTGATATTTTAAATAGAATTAAAACGATTTGAAGTTGTTTTAAAATGCATTAAGTGTCGAAACCATAGATTTCAACATTCATTGTTGAAATAGACGTTTCCGAGAAATAGAAGGAAATGGTAGACTATAACACTGTTGTTGTAGTAGATGATTTCCGAAAGGAAATGTTTTATATAGTATTGGTATTTATATATCTATTTAATTTCGAATCCCTATACTAGTGATTTTGGGTTGTCGTAACGATGTTTTATGTAACATTCGTTTTGACCCAAATAATGGGTTTAATAGGATGTTTTCCTTAAGAAATGAAATATATACTTAATATTAATTTAAGTATATCGAATCTTTTCCAAATGTTGAAAATAAATATTTTTGTGAAATACTTATTATTAAATAAGTAGGGAAATGTTTTTCCAATATGAAATGAACGTTCTGAGAATTATCTTTGTAAAGATAAATTGAAAGTGAATATTTGAAATCGATTTGAAAATCGTATATTCACTTATATTTGAGAAATGTAAATTCAATATGGAATTTATAAATGAAATTGGGAAAATTTGTTTTCAAAATTGATTTATTTTCGAAGTATGGAAATTATATATATATATATATATATATATATATTTGTAAATATATTTTTGGAAAATAAATAATTAGGAAAATTATTTGGAATCTGGTGATGTTGTGCATACCTATTGATAGTTAAATAACCGATTATCAATATTTACCTTTAAATAGGTATTTGTTGTGATTGCTTGAATTTGAATGCTACACTTATTTTTAAAAATAAGCGCTCAGTATTCGGGTTAGCCGGGAAAGGACCTTGGGGTCGTATAACTCATTCCGAATATGTGATACGTCGTAATAGATAACATTGGTGACCAGTGTTGAAGACTGGATATTTATGAAAACAGAAGGATTACCGTCGAATGTTTCTGCGTCGGCTGATCCCCGATATAGAAATTTATTACCCTTTGTGATGGGAAGTCCGGTCGTGATTAGTGAATATCCGGATTGGAAGGACTCCTTTGTAAGTGCCTTCGGTTCCGTTCAATCCCGGAACGGACTTGTATGGAGGTGTGTCTGACGTTACAATTTGAGATGTAAAGTTGGTTTCTATCAAATATGTTCCCGTTGGTGGCGGAGAATTTATTATATTAGCTTGACACCCATAGAGGTTATGTAGTTGATGGTTACTAGTGATACATTCCCAAATTGGTAATGTGGCATACGAAGTGTTGTTGAGCATTTGATGAAGAAAGCACAGCTTTTGTATAAAGCGTAGCTTTGTGGACGAGACTACGTCGGACCTCACACCCCGGAAATGGTCAAAACATGAAGGATGCGGCAAGGTTATTAGGGCGTAGCACCCGTTTAGTGTATGTCATTCCTTCTGGATAGAGGTGGTATCATGGTATGGAGCCCAGATACTTAACCTATGTTGTTGCTGCAAATTTATTGCTTTGTGGTTGTTGGAAATAGAGGATCCTCGGATATAGATCGGTTACGATCGGGGAATGACATATTCGTGTCAGTAGTTACCCAGTTAGGGGTAACCCGGCCTTGTGTTGGCAGAGATCCGGTTTGGTTCTCGGGTCATCTTTCCAGAGGCATACCCATGTGGCAATGGGAAGTTACTTGGCCTGACCATTTGTTGAAAATCCAAAGGAAAAATAGGAACCCTGTATGGTTTTAGTTGTATAACCTGCCATGGAATGTGGCGGTAACCTGCTATTGAACAGGTAGCTATAGTAGGCATAAGTGCGAAATGCCTATGCTGGCTAAGATTTATATCTTTACTTTCGAAATATTTTCCTACACTATGCACTAGTAATAATATCAAATGTTTCTTTTTAATGCGTATCAAGCATCTTTGACTATCATAAGGAGAAATCTCCTCCGATTCTGCGTTTGCATTGTGTGTGTGTGCGGGAGGCCTTATGGTAGTCTCATTTTCTAAGAAACATTTCGAATCTATTTTAAAATTATCCTGTACTTTGTTTTAAAAATAAACTGTTTTAGTTCTCACACCAGTCACACGACTGACTCGGAGTTTATTGTTTCCTTCCTAAACTCTGGGTGCCCACCAATTTCCACACGGGCAGTCTAGAGTTAGGTTATCAGGATATTCTGGAATTTAGGAGTTGTTGGAGGCAAGCTGGATGGCATGGCGTATTACTAGTATATAGTATTTCTTTTCCGCTGTTTGTTGTTGTCTGTTGTTGTATACTCTAATGATGTAATGAAATGAAATATGATGTAATGTAATAACCGATATAGTTCTTTGTTTAAATATTATTCATTTATCTATTATATGATGTACTGCTGCGATTGTGAGATTCTGATATTGTTCTGTTATTTTCTTTTTCTTTCTCTCTTCTTCCACCATTTCTTCTTATTTAACCATAACGGTACGGTTTTCCGGCATTCGATTGCTCGATAGTTGATACAGTGGACGTATTGATGTCGGTTTTCGTAAGTCGAAGAACCGGTTCCTTACAAAACTGATTTGCACTAACCTTATGCAACGGACACTACATAGTAAAGAGATAGGTCTCACCGTCCAGCTTCAACTCCTGATCTCCACAGCAACTCTTTTCTGACTTCCCTCCTGAATAATTGATAACCTGACTCTAGACTGCCCGTGTGGAAAACTATGGGCACCCAGTGTTTAGAAAGGGAACGATAAACTCTAGGTCAGTCATGAGACTGGTGTGAGATCTTTAAAACAGTTATACTTTTACCAAAGAAAATAAAAGTATTTTAAAGAAATCCGCAATGCTTTTGGAAAATGAAACTACCATAAGGCCTCTCGGCACACACACAATGAAATCGCACACTTGGGGGAGATTTCTCCTTATGATAGTCAAACATTCTTAATACGACAAATCATTTCAATATTATCATTAGTGCATAGCGCAGAAAACATTTGCAAGTATAATATTAATCTTAGGAAGCATACATACCATTATAGTATGCCTACTATAGCTACCATATTAGATGGCAGGTTATACAACTAAAACTGTACAAGGCGTGTATTGGTAATTGGATTTCCAACAAATGGTCAGGCTAAGGAACTTCCTGCGCCATATGGGTACGCCTCTAAAAGGACGTCTCGAGAACTTAATCAGTCTCTGCCAACACAAGGCCGGGTTACCTCTGCAAAAATAGGTAACTACTGACACGAGTATGCCATCCTCTGGTTGAAACAACCTTTATCCGAGGATCCTCAAAACAACAATCACAAAGTAATATATATTTGCGATATCCACATAAGTTAAGTATCTGGGCTCCATACCATGATACCACTTCTATTCAGAAGTGGTATGCACATACCCTAAGGGGCGCTACCCCCTATAACCTTGCTGCATTCTTCCTGTTTCGACCATTCTGAGGTGTGAGGTCCGACGAAGTCTCGTCCACAAAGCTACGCTGTTCACAAAAGACATGCTTCGATCAACAAATGATCAGCAGCACTTCGTATGCCACATTACCAATTTGGGAATGTATCATAGTAACCATTAACTACATAACCTCTGAGCTCGTACATCTCAGAGAAGGGTGTTAAGCTAAGAGAATAAATTCTCCGCCACCAACATAAATGTATTTGATAGAAACCAGCTTTACATCTCAAAGTGTAATGTCAGACACACATCCATACAAGTGTTTCGGGATCTAACGGAACCGAAGGCACTTCCAAAGAAGCCCTTGTAATCCAGATATTCACTAATCACGTATGGAATCCCCATCACAAAGGGTGATAAAATCTCCATACCGGAGCAACCCGGCGCAGAGACATTCGACAGGTAATCCTTTCGTTTTTGAAAATACCCGGTCTTCACACCGTCTTAAAATGCAATCCCATTTCGTCGTATCGTTATTCGGAATGGGTTTTATGACACAAGGTCCTCTCCCGGCTAATCCGAATAACGGGCGCTTATTTTTAAAAATAGGTGTTACATTCAGATTCAAACAAATCACAACAAATTCCACTTTGATCTTTTAACAAAAGATCCATCATAATCACAAAGATTCGATGTGGGTTTCGAATATCCATTTGGAATTCGACTCCTAGTCGCATCGAAATTTAAATGCCATTTAAAGGCCAATATTGATAGTTGGTTATTTAACTATCAATCATTATTCACAACAATCGCTGATTTCAAATAATTTTTCCTCAATTATTAATATCTTCGCAAGATAAAATTTTACTTTTCAACGATTGAAAACAAATTCAAATCAACTTTTTCACACTTATTTATTCATTTCCACTGAAAATATGTCGAGTTCAAATATTTTAAAATAATATAAAATACTTATTCAAAATATACTTGAAAACATTTAAAATAAACTATTTTAGAATATTTGCTTAAATATTAGTTATGAAAAATATTATACTAATATCTCATATAAAAATTCAAGTCCAAAAATAATTTTAAAATAAAATTAGTAGATAGAGTATAAATATTTAAATAACTATTTTTTAAATTAAATATCAATTTAAATCAATAAAATAATCCCTTATATATTTAATTAAATAAATTTTTACTTTAAAAACAATTTCCAAACTAATTTCTCCAACAATATTATTTTAAAACCAAATCTAGGACTTTTAAATTTTATTCAATAGCATTTTAAAAATATACTCGGCTTTCCAGGGAAAATTTCCTTTTCCATTACAAATGGTCCATTCCAATAAATTAATAAATCTTCTTGAATTATTTTAATTTACATTCCAATTTGTAAATTTCTTTCTACACTATAAAAATAAACCAATATTTATTTTTAAACAATTTCCCTTTTCTTTACAAATTCCCGTTGTGAATTTACATTTTCAAATATCAACTGATATACAAATTTTAAATCGATTCCCAAATATCATCTTCAAACCCAATCAAAACCCAAATTGATTTCCAGTTTATTTCAAACACAAAATCAAATTCCAATTTGATTTTCCAAATTAATTTTCCAATATCAAATCAATTTCAAATTGATTTTCCAAGTTATTTCCAAAACACCTAACCAAATTTCCAAATGAATTCCTAAGATTTATTCTAAATCCAAATTTATTCCCGAATCGATTTCTAAAATTAATTTCGATTCTAAATTAAATTCCAAATTTAATTTCTAAATTTATTTCCTTTTGAAATAAATTTCTTTATGTCTTTCAATTATTTAAAATACGTATCTTAACTAATTTCTTTAACCATTGAACAATATTACACGAAATTCATTTATTAAAATATTCTCAAATTTTTGGGAATTTATTTAATAAGTTTTGAAAGATAAAACTTATCTATTTAATTTCCTTCTGTTAAAATTCACCCAATTCTTTTGAATGAATTTATTATAAATTTTCTACCCAAATCTCAAAATCAAAAAAAAAATTATTTATTTATTCCTGGTATCCTACGATACCAAAAATATATTCGGCTATATTATAGCCTTCAACGGTTTCAATCACAAATAATCACACACAGATGATAAATAATCAACACACAATTTTGAAAGCAAATCAAAATGTTTTGAGGAATCCAGTTGGATCCCACCAACCTGTTTCCCTGCATCCACAGACGTTAGCACAACAATTAAATACCAATTCCACATTGAGGTGGAATATCATGGTATATGGGATTAATATTATATCATCCGCTATTATGCGGCGCAATAGGGTCTCATCCGCTATATAATGCGGAAAATCAGCAATTCCAAATACATATATAATACCAATTCCACTTCGAGGTGGAATATCACGGTGTATGGGTTTAAAATAATAACATCCGCTATTATGCGGCGCATAGGGTCTAAACTAATATAACTGATAATAAATTAATTATCCAAACACACAATCAATCAATTTTAAATTTAA
The DNA here is from genome assembly GCA_030765085.1 of Allium cepa. Lineage (NCBI taxonomy): Eukaryota > Viridiplantae > Streptophyta > Magnoliopsida > Asparagales > Amaryllidaceae > Allium > Allium cepa. The sequence goes on along the minus strand of CM060945.1, from coordinate 597,720,536 downwards.
CTATTAAAATTAAATCAGCGATTGAGTGAGGAGATCTCACCTTTAACAATGCATGCAATCCATTTTCCATTCCAGTTTTTTTCACAACCTTTCTTGTATAAACAATTTATACAGTTTATTAATATTCAAAATGATCGAACAATAAATTTCCATTTAATAATTTAGTTAACCAATAGTTTCATTTTCAAATTAGAAATTTCCGTTTCGAAAATATATTCAGGGAATGAATTTGTCCAATAAATTATTTAATTATTTTAGTTACTAAAAGATATTTTGTAAAGGAATTTTAAATATTAAAGGAATTTAAAATCTATTTTAATCTGTTTTTAACTTCATATATGTATATCATATATAATATATTTGGAAAAAACTGAATTATTTTTAAATCTTTACTATAAGTATAAATTTCTTCTTATTTCATGGATATATATAAAATCCGCATTAATATACTATACTGAGATAATATATTCACATACACATTTGTTTGCAAATTAAATTAATTGAAGATGAAATCGAGGGTACCTTTGTTCGCATGAGTCTGGCGAACCCCAATCCAAAACACACGACCCAGATCCATCGGCCAACATCCTAGCTTGCCGCTTCGAACGCCACGCCGCCCGATGTCATCACTCATCATCGACCCTGCCAACGTGAAGCCATCGCCTCGACCTCGCGAGCTACCACTATCGCGATGTTGATGTCCTAGCTTTTCCTTCTTTCCCCTGTCGCGCTCGCCACTGTGACCGCCCCAGTAGTGCTCAACGAATCGACAGTGGCGGCCTCGCCTTCGAATTCGAGAAAACCCCACGACCTCATCTGGTTCAGTTTGATATTCAATTTCGTCATTCCTTTGTCTTCGATTCCCAGAGGCGATCTTTAACTATTGCGATCCGAAGTTGATTTAAACGCGACATGATTTTGATTGAATGTGAGCTCGGTTGATTTTAGGAAATCGCGGTTTAAAATGGTCGCCATTTTTTTCTTTCGATCTGAGAAATAAAGTTGAAGGATTTCGATTTTGTTATTTGATTTTCTTTTGCGTGATCTATTTCTTTTTGGTATTTTTTTTTAAATGACGCGAGCATAAAAATTTCTACGTGCAAGACAAATGGTGAGGGTTAGAAGACAGGTGGCCAAGACCTGATGTGAATTGTCTTTGACCAGTCAAACTATAGGTTATATTCAAAATTTTAAATTTAAATTTTAAATCATCTCAAATTGCGCAACTCAAAATTTTGACCTCCAATTGAAACGTGCCGCCAGGCGTTTATAATGTTATACGCCTATTCCGAACGCAACGGAAAAGGTTCCGAGTCCAAATTCGATCGTATAGAGAAGATAGCTTTTTTGAACTAGTTAAAATACCAAACTTTCAATTTGAATTTCAACGCATTTGCTTATCGTATGGCCAAACGATCACTCCAAACACTACGAAAATTAAAATCCGATAATAATAAAATATTACGGATCCAATGGAACTAGTTTCGTCGAATTCCGAGACTGTGCCTCGAAAGGCTATTTTTAAATATCGATTTAAACGATATATTTTCAAAACTAATTAAATCGCTTTCAAATTCAATTCTGAAGCTTCCATTATCTTCAGTATTGTCAGTATAAATTTTCTAACCCATCAAATTATTTTTAACAAGCTTAAAAATGAAAATTTAAGTTTTAACCTAGTCTCAATAAATTGAATTTAACACTTGAATCGCCAAATTTATTCTGATATCTGAAATTCAATTTTTAAAAATAACTTCCAATATTTTAAAATCAATTAAACATTTTAATTTCAAACGTTGAAAATTCTGGATCGTCACATCCTTCCCCCTTAAAAGAACTTCGTCCCGAAATTACTAGTTAAGAAGAATGGACCATAACCCGTTTATCACTTTTCCATTTCAAATAGTTTTTTCAATAACTTGCCAAAGCAAATCTTTTTATTAGAGATCCACTACCATTTCATCTAACTTTCCAAAATCAATCATAGATTCCAAACAACATTGTTTTCTCAATAATTCAAATTTAAATTTAAATACAAATTTTAAATTTTCAAAATTTTCTCAAAATTTTTCTAACTTCCTAAATTTTCGAAAAATTTCGCCAGCTTCTCCTTGGCGCGTCTAGCTCGGTACGACTATAAAATGGCACTACATGCCTCCAGATTTCAAAAAGAAACGAAAAGTCAAGCGGCTAGACAAGATCATCAAATTTCATACTGAAATTCAAATACATACCTTTTTGTCGAGCAACTCAAAATTTATCTTCGAAATCAAAATCTGAAATCCATTTCCCTAAATACACCTGTATACCTTGTTAGCCATAATATCCAATTACAACATTCAAATATCATTTTGCACATTCCTTTACAAAATTTTCAATATATACTTCTTATACCATTTTTACTTTACTATTGAAGTTATATATCTATTTGCATTCGATCTTGAATTTTCAGTTTCATTCGAATTTAATTTTACAATTTCAATCCTATTTGGATTCAATTTACCTTCTGAATATTGAATTTTATCAATTATCTTTCATTCACAACTGATTCATCTTGCTATTTTAAATTAGTTTCTTTTACTAATTCATTACAAGTTCTAATTGATTTAATCTCAAACCATTTTTTTTCACCTTTATTATGTTTAGTTCACTTCGAACTAATTTTACAACTTCATTTTATTCTACACAATTCAAATTGGTTTTCAATATTCAATTTCAACTTCAATTTTATTCTTTTGTTCGTTCCTAAACGCAATTCAATTCACTATTTTGGTTTATAACCACTTATATTTAAACTGGACTTCCAATTCTATATGAATTCAAATTTACCTTTTATTTATAATTATTGAATTCAATTCAATATAAACCATATCTATTTGTCATTCCTTTTATTAGTTTCAGTTACTAATTTTTATTTCGATACTCTGCTTTGCTTATAACAAATGAAATTCAATTCTAATTCTATTCTATTTGCTTACAAATTCGAAATGAATTTCAACATTCAATTCACTTTAATTTATTTGCAGTTGCAAATTTATTTATTCATTCACAATTTATTTTCCACCTTTATAGATTTTATTCCAATCATTTAGTCTATAAGACTTCTTAAATTCACCTTCATACATATTAACTCAATCTTCAATTTCAATTTCATTTTGAATCCATATCATCATTTTATTTGACATAAATTTTCAATCTCAATTCTTTTATTCAATTTTCATTTTTAATTCCACTTGATTTAAATTTTTCCATCCAACTTATTTTGTTTCCACATTTACCTTTTTCTAACTTCTCTTTAAGTTAGATTTTTATTTTAACAACTTCAAATTTACAAGTTATCAACTTAATGATATTCCATAACTATTTTATTTAACATTCCAGAGTCTTTTCAACTTTTCAAAAATTATTTTTGAAAGCAATTCAAATTATCCTTTTTGAATTTCCAAAACCAAATCCAATTTGCCAACAACTTCCTTTTAAAACTAATTGGCAGCAATCCCTCTTTTGGAAACCCGAAAATGAACATCGATGATGCTACAGTCATCACCGAAGTTATTTTTTAGCGACCGAAAAGAGTTTAGAGCTTTCATCCCTTCAGAATACTTTTCCAAAACTTTGAAAATTATTTCCAAACTAAAAAGGAATTTAATCTTTTCCCAAATCTTCAAAGTATAAATCCTTTCAAATTCTTTTAAACATTCCTCTGGAATTTTATTATAAATCACATTTACATTTACAATTCCCATTTGTATATAAATTTTATTTCTCAGCTTTAAGTTATGATTTCAATTTCTTATTCAACAACCAATGATAATAATTTAATATTATCACTTTGTTCGTCGACGGAAATTCTATCGGTTTAGAAAACCGTCGAACGAATTTAGAAATAAAAATAACCGCAAGCGCACGGTGTACGAATGTAGCACGCGGCGAATACGGGTCGACCCGCAGGGAATTGGTGATTTTAAAATTCTATTCAATCAAATTAACCAAAGTTGAAAGTGTGATTAGATAAAAATGTAAGAAACTAATAAAAACTAGCAAAAGAAAATGATAATAATATGAGAGTCAAAAGAACAATTTAGAGATAAATCCACTCTCTAGATCATATAAATCAACAAAATGAAGTTATGATCTCTCTTTTCTTTTCATTAGTGTAATTAGTTGATGTGTTTATCATAAGTATGATATATTTGTGCTATTAATTAGCCCAATATAAACCATCAAACTATAACACAACCACCAATACACTTTTAAATCTCATAAAATATGACAACAAAGTTGAAAGCAAAATCTATTTTAAGCATGGCCTATTAACTATTAATTAGAAAAATAAGACATCAAATTTTAATCTCAACAATCACTTCCTTGCCATAATCATATGTAGATGAAGAGGCAATTTGTGTTTTGTTTGTTTAAGTATAGCCTATTTGTTATGAACAACATAGACTATCAAATTCAAAGCTAAACAACATCATTAAACCACTTCAATCATTCTATTAAGCACAAAAGGAGAGCATAAACATCAAATTAATTTGAAGCTACATGATTAGAGAGCTTCATTACCCCTAAATTGAATGGGTTTAGCCTCTCATATTTGTCATCATATGAACAAATGTAGCAAACAACATTGAATAAAAAGAAGAGGAAAAAGAGAGCAAAATGAAAGGAAAAATTATTCTACTTGCATAAAAGAGAAGAGATCTACACTACAACATGAAAGTAAATAAGCATGATAAGAAAAAGAACATATATTGAAGTTTCATAAAAAAAAAGAATTACATAAGAGAAGACGTGGCTAAGTAGCCATGGAAAGAAAGAGAGATTTGATTTATTTTCTAAACTAAAACTAACTAACGAAGAGGAGGAGGCTACATTAAACATAAGGGGTATTTATACAAGTTAGAAACCCTAATGCATATTTTTGGGGAATGCCCAAAATGCCCCTTAGGAAGTGTGGAGGCCAAGTTATCATTAACATGCCTTAATCCCCCATTAAGTGTACATGAAGCCATTAACTCCAAAAGCATATGCATTAGCCTTTAATTTGTACATTAAGGTAGGTGGGTAGGTGGGGTCCTCCATGTTCTTCACTTTGAATTATTTCCATCTTCATTCCTTTGTATTAATTTTGTGCATGCATATCTTCATGAAACCACTCCTATTTGAGAACATTTTCCTACAAAAATATATAAAAATTTCCAATCAATTTTTCTCAAAAAAATATATGCACCTAAATGACCTTTTGCCCATATATGAAGATGAATATGTGACAATTTCAAATAATATGAATTTTGGTTTAAACAAGTTAAAATACCCAATATGATCATTTATTTAATTTAAAAAGAACAAATATGGTGGTTAAAATATGTACATTTACATGCACATCACACTTCCTAACAACCAAGCAACCATATACTATAATAATTTATGAAAAATAATTCCTTTTATATACGAAAATTATTTCATTTACCATATTTTAAAACAATATCGTGGTGAATTGTTCTGTACAAGTGTTTAGGGATCCATATCGATGGAGTTGTATAGACTGTACCGACCAGAATACATATACCACTCAACAAACCAATCATCAAAATATAAAACAATTTTTATATTCACTAACAAATGCGCGCTTATAAAGGCCCGCAAATCCGTACCCATTTGAGCTGGCAAATTTCCACAACAACTTAGCCAAAGAGGAACAAACCTACGAGTCTTTAGGGTTTAAAGAATGTAGAGGTAGAAGAAGAAAAGAACAATAATAGAATCTTACATTTCGCAGTGGAAAAATATATAATAGATAAATGAATACTTTTTAAATCAAAGACTCATCACTGTTAATACAATAAACGTCAGAGTTTACAACGACATCATACATCACTGACAATTGTTATAACTTGACTATATAAAAATTGATTTTCACTAACCATACGCATCAGACACTACATAGTAAAGAGATACGTCTCACCATCCAGCTTCAACTCCTGACTTTGCTCCCGAATAACTGATAACCTGACTCTAGGCTGCCTGTGTGGAAAATTAAGGGCACCCAGAGTTTAGAATGGGAACAATAAACTCCAGGTCACCATGGTACTGGTGTGAGATCTTAAAAAAACAGTTATTCTTTAACCATAAGAAAACAAAGGAATTAAAAGAAATCTGCAATGCTTTTTGGAAAATAAAACTACCATAAGGCCTCCCGCCACACACACAATGTTAACGCTAAAATTTGAACGCTAACACCCCGGTGTATGAGTTGTAGTTGTGAAAGCACCACCCGACGACTCGGGAACAGATTACAAGCAGATAATAGCAGAAAAGCGGTAAACAACAACAATTTTATAGTGGTTCGGCTTTAGGGTATAGCCTACGTCCACTTTAAGTACTTTTATTAATAATCTCGTTACAAGCTGATACAATTCTTCCCAAATACAATACACTTTGAATTACAAGAGACTTAGAACAAGTAGCTTAAACTTCGATGAAGATGAGAGTTTTCGAATCCATGTTGGATGTATGTGATCTCTTCTTGAAGTTGTTTGTAGCGTTCTTAATGTCTTGAGAGCTTCAAGTGTTGGATTGGATTGGTTTGGAATGCAGCAGAGTAACGGCGTTTGAAGGAAATGAGCCAAAAGTCCTTTTCTAGTTGGAGCTAGGATCGTATTTATAGGCATTTCTCGGAATTAGGTCATGACTCGTACACGACTCATGATGAGCCATAACCCGTTCACGACTCATAGTAGGTTGCGGCCGACCTACTGGATTAGTTCACTGCTTGGTCCAAAGCTAGGCTTCCATTTAGATGAATAACACAAGTCCTAAGCCGTTCACGAGTTAACCAGTGCAACCTTCCTTGATGTTAGTATGAGTCACATGTCGTATCTCATTATAAGTTGTACGTCGTCATAAGTCGTGAACGACTTATCTTTTGAGTCGTAAACTTCCTTAAGTCATGCCACCCTTAACTAGTAAGATTGTGCAGACCTTAGGTCGTCAGGCCGTAATGTTCTTAGGTTGTGAAGGCCTTAAGTCGTAGACCTTTTAACCCGTGGAGGCCTTAAGTCGTAGATCCTATCTCGTAGACTCTTTAACCCGTGGAGGCCTTAAGTCGTAGATCCTATCTCGTAGACTCTTTAACCCGTGGAGGCCTTAAGTCGTAGATCCTATCTCGTAGACTCTTTAACCCGTGGAGGCCTTAAGTCGTAGATCCTATCTCGTAGACTCTTTAACCCGTAGAGGCCTTAAGTCGTAGATCCTATCTCGTAGACTCTTTAACCCGTGGAGGCCTTAAGTCGTAGATCCTATCTCGTAGACTCTTTAACCCGTAGAGGAAACTGGGTTAACACTTGCCCCTCGAAGCACATGCCTTAAGTCGTAAGTCGTGTGCTTCGACTCATCATAACCCTGGTGTGCCGATTCGAGTTCCACTTCCCTGAGGTATAAAATGCTTGGGTCGTTCCTCCTATTTCCTTCTTCTCATTACTTACCCCTGAGCTATTTCTGCCATTAACACGTCCTCGAGCTTTCGGAAACAAATTCAACCAGTTCATCCTACCGTTGATTCAGTCCCTATAATCCTCATCATCGCATCGCGTAAGTAAATCCGCAGTTCATTTGATTCCGCGATAGCCACTAACTTGCGAATCTGGACCCCTCATTGACAACTTTAATCCAGTTCCTTATACCACGCTTCATCACGATTGTTGCCACGATCGATTGCTGGTGAGCTCGAGGAAGTTCGATTTGGTTTTGGATAATTCGCGAGGAGAAGAAAATGGGTTTCAATATATTTATATTTTATTTTTATTTTTAGGCTGTTAGGGGTTTGGAGAAGACGAGATAATAGTTGAGGCATGAGTTTTAGGTCGTAACTGAGTTAAGACTTAGAAGAATTCGTATCTTTCTGACTTGAAGTCTTGTCTCTCTCTTACGATTCAAAGGACTACCGACTCAAGGCATCAACGACTCAAAAGTGAAGCGACCTATCCTGTCTCTCCTTATAGTCCTTTAGGTCGTGGACGAGTCAACCAGAGAACCAACGACTTAACTTAACCCGAAGGAAAAATTCTTAACTCGTAGACGAGTTAGCACTTAAGTTGTTGCCGAGTTATCACTTGAGTCGTTTACGACTTAGCTCTTGAGTCGTCTACGACTCAGCACTTGCATTTTTAAACTCTGCTTAGACCTTGAACTGTTACATGGATTTTGAACTGTTGAACTTTGCTGCATTCTTTTACAGATTACTTTAACTTGTGGGTTAACAATCTGTTTAATATGATATTTACAGAAAATTGGGACGAATATACTGCCATCGACCGCCCACATCAAACGACAGATTAGTTAATAACGGATAATTAACTTAAATAAATTGTGTGAATGAAGTGCTATAGATTTCAAGTAGAATATTAAAGCAACACTGAAATAGTCAATTGAAACTGACCAGCCTGCACTAGTATTATGCTTGAACTTTAAATTAACAAGTTCTGAAATTACCGTAGTCGATCAATTGTCGACCAGTTTAATTCCAGTTATATTTACTTGTTATTTTTATCAGTTTTGCACGACACTTTACACTTTTAGGAAACGTGCACCTTCATATTTGAATATCCAGTTGCTTGTGTAGAATGACTTCTCAGGAAGAAGATGCAACAGTTCAGACGGGAGAGGCAACTGTTCTTCCAGCTCCACTAGTTAATCCTCCCGAAAGAGTTCCTACTACACTATCATATAAAGTTTTTCGCCAGCTGTGTGCTCAGTTTGGCATTGCTGAATCAGATGCCATTCTTCCTGAGAGAAGTAACACTGCTGACATAGCACCTTCTGGCTTTGTGACAGTTAACCGACAAATGTGCCTAAGTGGGGGCGTTCCTCCTTTCAATGACTTTTTCCAACAACTTCTTCATCAATTGGCCATTGCTCCATCCCAACTACACCCCAATGGCTACGCCATTCTAATGGGGTTGTGTGTGCTATTTAGGAGAACACTTGATCGACTTCCGAGCTTTGATGAAATTTGTTACTTATGCTCCTTTACCCGGACCAAAGATCATCCTTCTATTACTGTTGTGAGAAGCGCCCGAAACCGCAAATTAATTGTTGGCCTTCCTGACACTGCTCACGGGTTTCTAACCCAGTTCTTCTTCGTTCGTTGCCCCCCGGGGTTTTATGCTCTGTGGAGGGAAGGAAGTAAGATCACCCATCCTTGCTTCGTTTGTTATCTGGCCTTTGTGAGACTGACCTGCTAAGTGTTAACTCTGCTTCTTTTTATTTTCAGCGCTGCCTCCTCCCTCTAGGAATCCCAGTCACAAGTCGACTTTTGAGAGGCTTAAGGCCGTGCCGGTTGAGGAGAGAGATATTCAATTTCTGTTGAAAGATGAGTTTCTGCATCAGTACGGACTTTTGCATACTTCTCGTTCTACGCGTCCTCATGAAATTCCAGACTCCCCAGCTAGAGTGTTGGATGCCTCAGTTTCTACTAGCACATCCATATCTAAAGGACCTGCTCCTGAGGCTTCGCTAGTGAAGTGTTCCACTTCTGTTGATGCTGCGGGGCCATCTGACAAACTTGCCCCGGTTATCGAGGAAGAAGAGCCTCAGGGATCTTCCCATCATTCACAAGAATCTGGTGAAAAAGCTGAGAAATCCAGTCCCGTTAAGCAGAGCAGGGACGATACTTTCGAAGGACTGAGCGACCTTTTTGCTACTTCACAAGAGATCTTTAAAGAAGATCCTATCACTGCCGGGATTTCTTCTTCAGTAGTTGAAGCTACTTCTACTTTGCAACAGTCGCCGTCGACTCAAGAGTTGACGCTATCTATTACACCCACAACTACTCCCCAATTAAAGAGTGGTTCGTAGATTGATGCGCGTAGTTTGCACATCACACACACTTAGAATTCCTGGCACTTTTATGCTCTCTCTCTTTTTTTAACGTTTGAAGGATTCTCAAGTTTTATTTCTTCTTTTTAAATTTTAGGTTTACCAATGAGGCGAGGCAGCTCGTACTATGATGACTTTCAGCGATATGGGAAACGCAGTCAGTATGGCTATCAATCCTATCCTCCTATTCATAGAGAGACTGATGAAGAAAGGGCAGCCCGGAAGGCTCGGGAAAGACATGATTATGAAGAACGCTTTGGAAGACCAGATAGTCGACATGATTCCTCCCACAGAGAGAGTGACTCTCTTAAACGCAAATCTCATGATGATAGAGGGAAGATTCACACAACTGATGACTCGAGCAAACGAGCCAAAGTTATTGAGGAGCCAATGCCTGTGCCTTCAGAGAAGATTACTGCTCCTACTTCTTCTCAATCTCCTGCCCCTTCCCCTACTGATGTCCAAGCAATCATCAATAGGCCATCTTACCAAGTTGGACCAGGTCCAGCCACTCTTCAACGCCGATTTCCTAATTGGTGTTTAAAAGGAGTTCGCTTTGACCTCGATCTGGTTCCCATAGATAAAAGTGCTATGCTACGGAACCTTGATGCAGTCAGAACCGATATTGAGAGGATGTCATCTTGGCAGAAACTCGTTGATGAGCTCCAAAGGGTGAATAGGGCCAATCTCGAAGCTATGCTTACCATGGAGAACGACAAAACTGAATGGCAAAAGATCCTTAAATAGCATGATGCAGAAATGAGGAGTATCGCCGATTATAATGAGAAACTTGAGGCAGAAGTTGGGAAACTTAAAGAGGAGCTTGCTACTTCTTCCACTTCTTATTCTCAAAGGGAGAGTGTGCTTCTTCAACAGGTGTGGGATGCTCATGCCGCGCAAAGGGATGCTGAGGCCAAGGCTGATGAGTTGGAGCAGATTATAGAGGGCAACCGTACTGACATTACTCAGTTACGAGGGCAAACTGGCCTTCAGGCTGCAGAGATTGAAAAATTGAAAGCGCAGTTATCCAAAGTCGAGAGAGAGCGGGATGAGGCTGTTGCGGGTAGAATTACAGCTGAAGAGGCCCATGAAGCTACCAAAGCTGATATTGGCTCAACACTATTTGATTTCTACTTGCAATGTATATTAGGGCGTGGCAGTCTTGCATTCCTGGGCCCCAAGTATGAGATTACCCTGGCCGAAGTGTGGGAGGCCGCACTAGATATGTTTAAAGGGGCCGGGTACACTGAAGAGGAGTTGGAGGTGCACTACTTAGACTTTGAGGCTCGCGCAGCCCTTGCCAGAGGGAAGGAGCAACTCGCCAGATCGCGGGTTGAAATAGTGGGGGAAGAGCATCAAGAAAAAAAAACAAATTTGACTGTTCCTGTCCCTCCTTCAACTTCGGCCGATGCTGGCATTATTGGCTCTAGCTCTTATGTACCGATCCCTGCTCAAACTGATACCGGGGCCAAAATTACTCAAGTTACAGATGAATCGCAAGAGAGTGCTGAAGCCCCGGACTATGAAATTGACGTAATAAAGACAACTTCTGCAGGTAATTCCACTGTAAATTTCGCTCAAGTGGATTGCTCATTTATTTCACATGGGTTTAATGAGCTCCTTGACTATTTTCTCAACCTTGATGAGCCTTCATCTCCTCTCTTTACTGACTTTAACCTCTTTTCTTCTACAGAGAAAGTATCAAGCACCGCTCAGATTTCTCCTCCTCCGGTTATCCCTCCTCCGTCTCTCCAGGTGGCTCCTCCTTCTGCTTCTCAGCCCGGGTCGCAAGAGGAACAAATAGAAGCCCTTCACGGTTTAGACGATCCCATCGCTTCGCAAGAGCATAGAGACGAGGGACTTGAGGGAGGTGAGATATCTCCGGAGCGGACCCCTTCTGATGACATAACTTTGTCTAAACATGCCACTCCGGGAAGTGAGTCTTCCTCAAAGAGGAGGAAAAAGCACGGAACGTCAAAGAGGAGGGGGAAGATAATCACTGCTACTGAAGGGGAGCCAGAAGTTGGACCAGCTGCACCTATCCCTCCTTCTTCCCTTGTGCCAACTGACCGGCCTGAAAAGCTAATCATTCGGCCGGGAAAAGGGTCCAAAGGCAGTAAAAAGAAGTGAACATTTTAGCTTTTTGCCTTTTGTATGTACTGGTCGAGAATTGTGCGGGTACCGGCCCCCGCTTTTCTTTATTTTGAAACCTGTACCTGCATTTCAATTGAATAAAATGATCCTTTGTTTGTACAGACTTCTGTTTGAATGCATTTATTATTCATTTTTGCACAAGTTTATTTATATGATATTGCAGCGGGCTTATGGTATGTTGTTTGAGTATTACTTTACTGATGCAGCTATACTACTATACCATGTTGCCCCCATACCTTAAGCTTGCTGCAATATTTTATACTTCGAGGGGACTTGCACTCTTATTTGCTAAGAATAAATATTTTATTCTTTTTAAAGAAAATTTTTGTAGAGTACAACTCCCTTCGTATAAGTTTTTACGCTTTGTCGTTCGAAGAAATCACTTTTTTCTTTTACTTATGTGCATATTCTACCAAGTGAATTCTTCTATGTGGTAAAGCGGACCTCTGAAGGGCACTTTAACTTCTTCTTTTTTATATATATACAAAGTTGTACCTCTGAGGAGGGATTTTTCACGTTTCAACACTTGGAAGTTTTATTTCAATCTCGGTGCAACGTGTACCTCCAAAGAGTTGTGCCTTTGAAGAAAGCCTTTTCACGTTTCAACACTTGGAAGTTTTATTTCAATCTTGGTGAAACGTGGGCTTCCGAAGAGGTCTTTCTTCTTGATTGTGCCCTTGAAGAGGTCTTTCCTTTGAATTGTGTCCCCGGGAGGGGGTTGTACCTCTAAGGAGGGATTTTTCACGTTTCAACACCTGGAAGTTTTATTTCAATCTTGGTGAAACGTGTACCTCCAAAGAGTTGTGCCTTCGAAGAAAGCCTTTTCACGTTTCAACACTTGGAAGTTTTATTTCAATCTCGGTGAAACGTGGGCTTTCAGGAAGGTCTTTATTTTGTCTCTGCATTTCAACTTTGGTGAAGTGAAATTCCGAAGAGCGGTTGTTACACTTCAACTCTTGGCGAAATGTGCCTCCGAAGAGGGCTTTTATTTTGTTTACATTTCAACTCTGGTGAAGTGAAATCTCGAAGAGCGGTTATAACACTTCAACTGCTGGTGAAATGGGCCTCCGAAGAGGGCTTTTATTTTTGTTTGCATTTCAACTCCGGTGAAGTGAAATCTCGAAGAGTGGTCATAACACTTCAACTCCTGGTGAAATGTGCCTCAGAGAGGGTTTTCATCGCCTGGAAGTTACTCTCTCATGGTTGGAGGGTCATGACTCCTCCAATCTTTTTTGTTGAGTAGAGAACTTTCTTTTTTGTGGCGTATGACCCATTAGAGGTCTTTATCCTTCGAAGAGTTGTGTCTCCGAAGAGGACTTGTGCTGCCGATGATGGCTTTGGTTGTTCCTCTGTTCACTTGCTTATGCCTTTTCAATGATCCTCTGCCTCCTCTTTTTTTTTTTTTTTAAGTAACTTGTTTAATCCAAGGAAGTGCGCTTCATTGTCAGGCAATTTCGTGAGAATGAGCACTAGCTTCTTAATTGGACGTTTGTTTGTTCAAACGATCTCAATTTATTAGCAAAGACCCGTTTCTGTCGAAATCATAGGCCGTTCAATTGAAGTACTTCCTATCTAGGATTTGAATTCGGGGCTTTTGTGACTTGAAATTTGGCGAGAATCACTCGGTCTTTTTATGTGCAAGTTTCATTTCCACTGTCTGCAAAAATTTAAATCGACATTTCAGCAATACATTCTATGTACTTTTCATATCGCAAATAAAGCAAACATGTAATAATAATAAGGAACACAAGATTTATAGTGGTTCGGCCAGGAAATTGGGCCTACATCCACTTTGTATTCTTTCATTATTTACTTGCATCAGTTTTACAATTGCTTTCAATTACAAGAATCATACATTCATAATTCTTTTTACAATATTTCAACAAAATTTTCAAGTAAAGTATGGACGCAAATGGTTGCTGTTCCATGCCCTTGGAATTTGATCTCCATCAACAGTAACGAGTTTGAATGTGCCGTCAAGAAGCTTCTGACCTATTACATACGGTCCTTCCCAATTTGGCCCATACACACCTGTCGCTGTCATAATTCTCTTCAGGACTAGGTCTCCAATCTCAAAGCTGCGTTGGCGAACTTTGGAATTAAAATGTCTGGCTATTCTTTGCTGATGAGCTGCAATTCTGAGATTAGCCTCATCTCTTTTTTCATCAAGGAAGTCTAGCGCTTCAAGCTGTAGCCTTTCGTTCTCTGCTTGGTTGAAATGGATCCTTCTGTGTGAAGGAACCTCTGTTTCTACCGGGATCATTGCTTCCGACCCGTGTGCTAATGAGAAAGGAGTGTGTCCAGTCGCAGTTTTGTGAGTGGTTCTGTATGCCCATAGTGCAAGTGGTAGCTTATCGACCCAACCACCTTTTGCTTTTTCAAGTTGCTTTTTGATGGTTGATTTGATGATCTTGTTTACTGCTTCCACTTGCCCGTTTGCCTGCGGATGAGCAACTGCTGAAAAGCTTTTCTGGATTTTGAATCGCCTGCAAAAATCTTGGAATTCCTTGCTTCCAAACTGAGTAACATTGTCTGTGATTATTTTCTGAGGCACACCATACCTGCAAATGATATTCTTGGTCACGAAACTTATCATCTTCTTAGAGGTGATAGTAGCCAATGGTTCAGCTTCAGCCCATTTAGTAAAATAATCAACTGCAACAATAGCATATTTAATCCCTGATTTGGCAGTCGGTAGCGGCCCAATGAGATCCATTCCCCAAATTGCAAATGGCCATGGACTGACCATTTGTGTGAGTTCAGTTGAAGGCGCTCTAGGAATTTTGGCAAATCTTTGGTATCTGTCACACTTTCGGGAATAGCTTGCAGCATCATGATTAATTTCTGGCCAAAATATCCGTATCGGAGAATTTTCTTTGCTAATGTTTGACCACCTAAATGATCACCACATTCTCCTCCATGTACCTCAGCTAGGATTGTTTTGGACTCTTCCCTGGATACACATCGAAGCAATGGCATTGAGAATCCCCGTCTGTATAATCGGCCATCCTGAATTACATAGCGAGAGGCTTTCCTTAGTAGCTTCCGTCTCTCTATCGAATTTTCTGGCAGAGAACCTCTGAGTAGGTAGTCCAGTATTGGAGTCATCCATGACTCTTGTTCTTGAGATACATTCATAATCCAGTCAATATCCATCTCGTCTATACTTGGTGCTGAAAGGACTTCTATGGGGACCAATCCCAATAGTTGAGCTTCACCAGAACTTGAATACTTTGCGAGGGAATCTGCCTTCATATTCTCTTCCCGAGGAATGTGGCTTATTGAATAGTGATCGAGCTCACACAGAAGTTCCCAAGCCTTTGACAAGTAAGCGGGCAGGTTTCCCCCTTTCGTTTGAAATTCCTTCTTGACTTGGCATACAATAAGCTGAGAATCACTAAAGATCTGTAACGCTCGTATGTTTAGTTCTTTAGCGATTTTCAGTCCTGCGATAAGAGCTTCATATTCTGCTTCATTGTTTGTTGAAGGAAATTCCAATCTTAGTGCATAGCATAATGACCAACCTTCAGGAGTCTCAAGTACAACTCCGGCTCCAGAACAGTAATCATTTCTTGCACCATCGACATATAACTTCCACTGGATAGGGGAATTGTCGAACGTTTCTTCCTCACTGTTACCCTTATCTGTAAATTCTGCAATGAAATCCGCTAAAGCTTGTCCATTGATTGCTTTCCGGGGATGATAAGTGATGTCATACTGACTGAGTTCAATATTCCACTTTAGAAGACGACCCGAAGTTCCAGGGCGAAACAGGACTTGCTTTAAAGGTTGATCAGTGAGGACTCTGATAGGATGAGCTTGAAAATATTGCCTCAATTTCCTAGACGCAATTAGTAAGCAATAGGCGAGTTTTTCCAACTTAGAGTAATTCATCTCTGCCCCAGTGAGTCTTTTGCTGATATAGTAAACTGGATGTTGAATCCTTTTGTCTTCCCGTATCAGCGCTGCACTTAAAGCGTGTGATGATACTGCCAAGTATATAAGAAGATCCTCGCCATCGCCAGGCCTAGAAAGTATTGGAGGCGTCTCCATATGGCGAATCAATTCATCAAAGGCTTTTTGGCATTCGGGAGTCCAATTGAAGTTTTTCTTTCCTTTCTTTAGGGCGTCAAAGAATGGGATGCATTTATCTGTGGCCTTGGAAATGAACCGACTCAAGGCGGCAACTTTTCCATTGAGACTTTGCAATTCCTTCTTTGTTCTAGGAGCTTTGACTTCTTTCAAGGCGGTAATTTGAGCTGGACTAGCCTCAATGCCCCTAGCGCTGACGATAAACCCTAAGAACTTTCCGGACTCGACCCCAAATGTGCATTTCAGAGGGTTAAGCTTCATTCTGTATTTCCGGAGGACTGCGAACATTTCTGCCAAGTGTTCAATGTGATCCGCTGCTTTCTTAGACTTTACTAACATGTCGTCGACGTAGACTTCCATAGTTTTGCCCAATTGCGGTTTGAACATAGCATTAACAAGTCTTTGGTAGGTTGCCCCTGCATTCTTCAATCCGAAGGGCATAACTCTGTAGCAATAAAGACCAACATCAGTGATAAAGCTCGTGTCCTCCTGATCCGGTTCATGCATCATGATCTGGTTATATCCGGAGTAGGCATCCATGAAAGATAACAATTCATGTCCCGCTGTTCCATCTACCAGTTGATCGATCCTGGGTAAAGGAAAGCAATCTTTGGGGCAGGCCTTGTTCAGATCTGAAAAATCAATGCACACTCTCCATTTTCCATTAGTTTTCTTAACCAACACAGGATTTGAAACCCAATTCGGATATGTAGATTCTTTGATGAAGTTATTTTCCATGAGTCGATCAATTTCCTCTTTTAATGCTGCTGACCTTTCTGGACCTTGGGTTCTTCTTTTCTGTTTGACTGGTGTAAACTTTGGGTCAATATTCAGAGCGTGTACTACAACTTCTGGAGATATTCCACACATATCAACATGAGTCCAAGCGAAGACATCCAGATTTGCTTTCAAGAAAGATATCAAGATATTCTGAATTGACACATTAAGTTGCGAACCCACATTCAACACCTTATTTGGGTCCTTCGGGTCAACAGGTACCGGTACCGTCGTTTCAACCGGCACTACTCTATTCTCCCCTGCACTGGCTTTTCTGGGATCCATCTCTTTCCGTGCCCCGCTATACTCGCCAGTGCAGGGTCCGCCCTGTAATTGCTACAAGGCTGGCTCTTTGATGCGGACCGGGGTGGCCGCATCCTTTCCCATTTCCCTTTTTCTTGACTCTCGCAACTCTGTCAAATAGCACTCTCGCGCAGCATGTTGATCCCCTTTTATAACTCCTACTCCATTGTCTGTAGGGAATTTAATAGTGAGGCACCACGGGGCTAGGATAGCTTTGAACGCTGCGAGCGTTGGACGGCCAAGGAAAGCATTATAAGTAGAAAATTCATCGACAATCACAAATGTTTGCTTGCGGACTACTTTCCTTTCTCCTTCCCCAAGTTCTACAAGCAGATCGATGGTTCCTATTGGTTGCTTTGGCTCCCCGTTGAAGCCAGCGATCTTCTGCGATGAGGCTTGTACATCGACCATAGGGATTTTCATTTGGTCGAATGTCTTCTTGAAGAGGATATTACATGATGCTCCTCAGTCAATGAGAACTCTTCTGACAATGGCCGGTCCGATACCAGCTGAGATGACCAAGGGTCTAGGGTAGGAGCTTCGATACCTGAGGAATCTCTGGCTCTGAAAATAATATCATCACTGAAAGTTTTCTGTTGTTTCAGGGGCGTAGTGTCTTCTAAAACAAAGACGTCTTATTCGGCTGGAACATATTTCAAAGCCCTGGTATATCTCTCCATCTCACCCCAGCTCTTGCCAGCTGGGTGAGGTCCTCCTGTAATGACATTGATAATGGGCCTTCCAGATTCATGCCCCGTAGCTTTCTCACCTATCCTAGGCTGATGAACAGGAGCCTGTTGCCCCTGACTTGACGATGCAGGATTGTTGCTATTCTTTTTCACGAATTGCTGCAACTTGTTTTCTCTTAGCAATTCTTCAATCAGATTTTTCAACTGGCGGCATTCATCGATCTCATGACCGGGTTGATTATGGAAGCGGCAGAACTTCCCATTTTGTATAGCCTTTTTTCCGGTCCTCAAAGGGATAGGTTTAGGGAGGTCAACAGAATCTTTAATGGCAAGGTAGATATGCTCCGGCGTATCTGATAAAGGAGTATACTCTGATGGCTTGAAGGATCGGGGCTTCTTCAGATTACTCTGTTTCTTCCCATTGTTATTTTCCCTTTTTTGCCCTACAGATTCATTCTTGTGTGGAGCAACAGTGTTGTCTTCAGCTTTTTCCGACACTGCCTTTACCGGTACAGGACGGCTTTCCAGGCGTATGAATTCATCTGCCTTTTTGTAGAACTTTTCGAGGGAGGTTGGCTCCTTCATGTTTAGCCATTTCCCAAATTCGCTCGACTTGTCAATAGCCCTCATTAGATAAGTCAATATCATTCGCGGTTCAGCATTGTCCACCTCTGCCAGTGCTATATTAAAGCGGTTCAAGAAAGATTTGATAGATTCACCAGGATTCTGTTCTATACTTGACAACGACATGATGTCCTTGGCCTTTGAAGCATATAGTCTGAACTGTTCCTTGAACTTTCGGGTCAGGTCTGAAAACTGATCAATAGATCGGACTGGCAACTTGGCGAACCATAGTAGAGCCACACCTTCAAGGTATACTGGGAAATATCGGCACTTTATCTCGTCTGAGGCTCTGGCACTTGTCATGTGCCAATCATATTTATACAAGAATTCATTCGGATCACTTGTCCCTTTGTAAGCTGGGATAGTTGGAGGAACAAACTTCCTTGGAAATTCCGCCTTTAAGATTTTCTCAGTAAATGGAGTTTTACTTGGGGCAAAACCCCATTCTTTCTCATCTTCAACCCTTTGCATACTTTCTCTCATGATTTTCCGGACCATTCCAGAAAGATACTCCTCATCATGTCGAGTTCCAGATCCACCAACCTCAGGAAGCGTTTGCTCAAAGGGACTGGCAGCCCTTTCTGGAGCATTCCTTTCATTAGCATCATGAATGTTGCCAGCATAATTCCTTCCATTACCAGCCGGTTGATTGTTTGCCCCGAGCAAATCATTCAACTTATTCAGAATTAGAGCATTTTGGGCACTCTGAGCCTCTAATTGTGCATTCTGGGCGTTTATCTGCTGGTTCAGCCCTAATATTACAACATCCAACTCCGCTTTCGTAACCCCAGCAGACGGAGTGGGTTGATTAGGTACAGGAGAAGCGGAGGTTCCCTCTTGAATATTCCCAGATCTGACAGATCTACTCTTCCTTCCAGGAGCCATTATCTCGGATAGACTTCTGGTTTTCAGGGAAATTCTCTCTACAAACCTCTGTGAAGCAATGATGATAACTTGCCTGAGTTCGAGTTCTCAGTGAAAGCACCAAAAATGTTAACGCTAAAATTTGAACGCTAACACCCCGGTGTATGAGTTGTAGTTGTGAAAGCACCACCCGACGACTCGGGAACAGATTACAAGCAGATAATAGCAGAAAAGCGGTAAACAACAACAACTTTATAGTGGTTCGGCTTTAGGGTATAGCCTACGTCCACTTTAAGTACTTTTATTAATAATCTCGTTACAAGCTGATACAATTCTTCCCAAATACAGTACACTTTGAATTACAAGAGACTTAGAACAAGTAGCTTAAACTTCGATGAAGATGAGAGTTTTCGAATCCATGTTGGATGTATGTGATCTCTTCTTGAAGTTGTTTGTAGCGTTCTTAATGTCTTGAGAGCTTCAAGTGTTGGATTGGATTGGTTTGGAATGCAGCAGAGTAACGGCGTTTGAAGGAAATGAGCCAAAAGTCCTTTTCTAGTTGGAGCTAGGATCGTATTTATAGGCATTTCTCGGAATTAGGTCATGACTCGTACACGACTCATGATGAGCCATAACCCGTTCACGACTCATAGTAGGTTGCGGCCGACCTACTGGATTAGCTCACTGCTTGGTCCAAAGCTAGGCTTCCATTTAGATGAATAACACAAGTCCTAAGTCGTTCACGAGTTAACCAGTGCAACCTTCCTTGATGTTAGTATGAGTCGTATGTCGTATCTCATTATAAGTCGTACGTCGTCATAAGTCGTGAACGACTTATCTTTTGAGTCGTAAACTTCCTTAAGTCGTGCCACCCTTAACTAGTAAGATTGTGCAGACCTTAGGTCGTCAGGCCGTAATGTTCTTAGGTTGTGAAGGCCTTAAGTCGTAGACCTTTTAACCCGTGGAGGCCTTAAGTCGTAGATCCTATCTCGTACTCTTTAACCCGTGGAGGTCTTAAGTCGTAGATCCTATCTCGTAGACTCTTTAACCCGTGGAGGCCTTAAGTCGTAGATCCTATCTCGTAGACTCTTTAACCCGTGGAGGCCTTAAGTCGTAGATCCTATCTCGTAGACTCTTTAACCCGTCGAGGCCTTAAGTCGTAGATCCTATCTCGTAGACTCTTTAACCCGTGGAGGCCTTAAGTCGTAGATCCTATCTCGTAGACTCTTTAACCCGTAGAGGAAACTGGGTTAACACACAATGCAAACGCAAAATTGGAGGAGATTTCTCCTTATGATAGTCAAACATGCTTGATACGTGAAATCGTTTAAAATTAGTATTATTAGTGCATAGTGTAGAAAACATTTCGAAAGTATAATATTAATCTTAGCCAGCATAGACATTCCGAACTATGCCTACTATAGTTACCATCTAAACAGTGGTGACCACCATAAGTAAATGGCAGCTTATACAACTAAAATCGAACTGGGTTCGTATTGGGAATTGGATTTCCAACAAATGGTCAGGCCAAGGCACTTCCCGTTGCCACATAGGTAAGCCTCTGGAGGGACGCCGCGAGAACCTAACCGGATCTCTGCCAACACAAGGCCGAGTTACCTCTGCAAAAATAGGTAACTACTACATGAGTATGTCATCCCTCGGTTGTAAACAACCTTTATCCGAGGATCCTCAACAACAACAATCACAAAGTAATATATATTTGCGATATCCACATAAGTTAAGTATCTAGGCACCATACCATGAAACCACTTCTATCCAGAAGGAAATGTACATACCCTAAGGGGCGCTACCCCCTATAACCTTGCCGCATTCTTCCTGTTTTGGCCATTCCGGGGTGTGAGTTCCGACGAAGTCTCGTCCACAAAGCTACTTTTTTCACAAAAGCCATGCTTCGATCAACAAATGATCGCCAGCACTTCGTCTGACACTTTACCAAATTGAGAATGTATCACTAGTAACCATCAACTACATAACCTATGAGCTCGTACGTCTCAGATAAGGGTGTTAAGCTAAGAGAATAAATTCTCCGCCACCAACAGAAATGAATTTGATAGAAACCAGCTTTACATCTCAAAGTGTAACGTCAGACACACATCCATACAAGTCCGTTCCGAGATCGAACGGGACCGAAGGCACTTCAAAGAAGCCCTTGCAAATCCGGATATTCACTAATCACGTTCGGAATCCTCATCATAAAGGGTGATAAAATCTCTATACCGGAGCAACCCGGTGCAAAGACATTCGATAGGTAATCCTTTCGCTTTCGAAAATACCCAGTCTTCAACACCATCTTCAATTGCAATCCTATTTCGTCGTATCGTCATTCGGAATGGGTTTTATGACACGAGGTCCTCTCCTGGCTAATCCGAATAACGAGCGCTTATTTTTAAAAATAAGTGTTAATTCAAATTCAAACAAATCACAACAAATTCCACTTCGATCGTTTAACAAAAGGTCCATCATAATCACAAAGGTTTGATGTGGGTTTCGAATATCCAGTCGGAATACGACTCCCAGTCGCATTGAAATTCAAATGCCGATTAAGGCCAATATTGATAGCCGGTTATTTAACTATCAATCATCATTCATAACAGTCACTGGATTTCAAATAATTTCCCCCAATTATTATTATTTTCAATATATCTTTGCAAGATAAAAACTTAATTTTCGACACTTTGAAAATAAATTAAAATCAACTTTTCACACTTCAATCCTTTGAAAAAAAATTCAAATAAACTTTTCCTTACGCGGAAAACATTTTCAAATATTTATTCATTTCCACTGAAAATCTGCCGAATTCAAATATTTAAAAATAATCTAAAATACTTATTGAAATTATACTTGGAAACATTTAAAATAAAACTATTTTTAAAACACTTGCTTAGATATTAATTACGAAAATATTATACCAATATCTCATATAAAAATTCAAGTCCAAAACTAATTTTAGAATAAAATTTGTAGATAGAGTATGAATATTTAAATAACTACTTCCTAAATCAAATATCAATTTAAATCTTTAAAACAATCCCTTATATAATTAATTAAATAAATTTTACTTTAAAGGTTTAAAACAAATTTTGAAAACAAATTTCGTCAACAGTATTATTCTAAAAACCAAATCTAGAACTTTTAAATTTTATTCAAAAGCTATTTTAAAAATGTATTCGGCTTTCCTGGGAAGAATTCTTTTTCCATTACAAAATGGTCCATTCCAATAAATTAATAAATCTTCTTGATTTATTTTAATTTACATTTCAAATCTGTAGATTCCTTTCCACATTTTAAAAATAAACCAATATTTATTTTTAAACAATTTCCCTTATCTTTACAAATTCCTGTTGTGAATTTACATTTCTAAATATCAACTGATATACAAATTTTAAATCGATTCCCAAATATCATCTTCAAACCCAATCGAATCCCAAATTGATTTCCGTATTTCAAACATAAAATCAAATTCCAATCTGATTTCACAAATTAATTTTCCAATATCAAATCAATTTCAAATTGATTTTCCAAGTTATTTCCAAAACACCTAACCAAATTTAGAAATCGATTCCTAAGATTTATTCTAACTCCAAATTAATTCCCTAATCGATTTCTAAAATTAATTTCAACTACAAATTAAATTACTAATTTAATTTCTGAATTTATTTCATTTTGAAATAAATTCTTTTATCTCTTTCAAATATTTAAAATCCGTATCTTAATAAATTCTTCAACTATTAAACAACATTCTCGAAATTCCGTTATTAAAAATATTTCCCATATTTTTGGAATTAATTCGATCGGATTATTTAAATCAACTTTAATACATTAATTGTAACGGTCTATGCTTTTCTACTCTAATTTCCAAAAATCCAATTTCACATTTCTGGTATTCTACGATACCAAAAATATATTCGGCCAATTTTAGCCTTTAATGGTTTCAATCACAAATAGCCACACATAGATTATAAATAATAAACATTCAATATTAAAACAAATCAAAATGTTTTAAGGAACCCAGTTGGATCCCTCTAACATGTTTCCCATCTTCCACAGATGTTAGCGCAACAAATAAATACCCGTTCCACTTCAAGGTGGAATATCGCGGTAAATGTGATTTATAAAATATTATCCGCTATTATGCGGCGCAATAGGGTCTCATCCACTATATAATGCGGGAAATCAACAACTCCAAATATATATATAATACCAATTCCACTTTGAGGTGGAATATCGCGGTATATGGGTTTAATATAATAAGCTCCGCTATTATGCGACATATAGGATCTAAACTATTATAACTAATAATAAATTAATTACCCAAACACACAATCAATCAATTTTAAATTTAACCATGAAAATTAAATCAGCGATTGAGTGAGAAGATCTCACCTTAGCTTTCGTTTTGCAATCCATACCCAATCCACCTTGACTAGTTTTCATGTCTTTTGACCTTGTATAAATAATTGATAATTTATTACTATTTGAACTAATCAAACAATTTATTACCATTTATTAATTAACTAACAAATTTACATAAACTAATTTTTCCTTTAATAAATTATTTTAAATGATTAAAATAATTGAATAATCTTATTGAATAAGTTAACCACGCTTTTTATTTTTAAAACCATTAACTACTCTAACCAAATGTGTTAACTAAACAATTAAATCCCTAATCTGTTTTTAAAATGAACTAGTAAATATGTATATTTATTTCCCTTTGAATAACATACATTTATAATAATGATTTACATATAAACTTAACAACATTAGAAAATTTCTATACATATTAAAATATGTATGAGTATTTATATATATTTTTTTTACTTAGAAAAATATGTTTCTCTCCTTGAAATTAGCCATAGTAATTACTTTACTGAATATATGTTCATATAAATTATCCTACAAACTTACTGTGAAATATTTATTTCTAACTTCTTCTGTTTCTATAACATATAAATATATATATATGTATATATATAATTAAATTAAATTAAATTTAACTGAGAAACAAATTAGAAAAAAACAAATACCTTACTGCGACATCGCCTCGTCCACTGCCCCTCCCAACTACGCCGCCACCTAACTGATGCATGCCCCCCGGATGCACGCGAGCTCCTCCACCCTTGCACGCACGAGAATGTGTGTTCACCCAAATCACGACCGCCCCAGTATGCTCGACTAACCCACAACGGCGGCCTCGCCTTCAAAATCACGAAAACCCCACAACCCATTGGCGCCGCCGCCTCCATCACCGCGTTCGAAGTCGCCGCCTTCTTCAAGTACATCGTGATCGAACACGGCCCAAGCCCTAACCCAGATCGAGGCCGCGATTCATGGAAGCTTGAAAACGAGCTCGTGATTTTGATTTTAGATTGAATTCGATTTTGAACATCATTTTTTTCATTTGCTAAAAAGAATTTGATCGGATTTGGGAACGAGGCCATCTCGATTTTTGATTTTGGAAATTAAACGAGTCTTTAGCCCTAGGGTTTGATTTTTGAATTGAAGAGGAAGAGGGGAACTCGTGATTTTTGAGGAGGCCGGCTTTGATGATTGTTTGCTTATTATTATTTTTTTCCTTTTTCTTTAAACGAAATGGAAACACTTGTACACGATATGAAAAGGTAAGGGACACATGCTAAAAACTTCAACATGTGTATGAAAAGCTTTAACACAATATTTTAATGCAACTGTAACAACCCAGGGTTTTGCACCGATTAATTATCGTCATTAGACGAATAATTCTGCTGGCTAATTGCTATTAGGAGATTTAATCAGTTGAAATTCTTTTTAAAAAAATTTGTTGTTGTGTGGGCTTTAAAGTTAATCTCGGCCTACGTTCCTTTTTATTTTGGTGCTGCATTATCCAAACGCCGATGACCGTTCCTCTATCCCCATTCACTTCTCTTCGCAACCATAAATAGAACAAACGAAAGAAAAATAAATAAATAAACGACAGCTTGTTCCTTTTCTTTGTTCGATCAAAATTAGGGTTTTATAGAAATTTGAAGAAGCCGAATTAAATCGATTGATCTTGATTTCCTTGTTTATTGAATCGCTGCTAGGGTGTCGTTTTTCTTTTGGCTCCGCTCGATTTCTTGAGGACCACGGCTTCGTCTCCGAAATGTTCGATCTTTGGTGTGCTCTGCATGAAAGGTGACTGATTTTCACTCACATCTTTAATTCACTCTTAGTGCTATGCTCGGCAGTTCGATTTTGTTTTGTTGCTGATGATTCTTTGAAGTTTTCAATCCATTCGATTTTGATTCTGATTTTTTTTTTATTCCTTGATACTTACGGCTTGGATTGCCTTGCTCATCATAGTTTCGACTTTGCTGGTTCGACTTTAGCACTGACTTGTTTATGTCGGCCTTGGCACTTTTGTTGATATTATTTGAAACTTCTATACATATGAATCCCTGTCACTTGTTAATTTCGGCCACTTGAGGCTGTTATGTGAATTTCTGACTTTGAATTGCTCTGAGAAAATTGTGTTATGTTGTAACTTGTTGTATTAGATGGCATCCTCTGTTGTATGGTGTTGTTTCTTCGAGCCGGTATCTTCCCTTCTGAACCTATCTGGTGCATTCTTGCAAATAGATGTTGTTGAAGTCACTTTCACTTGTATCACACATTTCTGGTCTTTACTTCATGTAGGCACTGCCTGTGTGTAGTTTCAATTGCAAGTATGTTTGTAGTTTAACTCTTGTTTGGATTTTTTGTGCACATGCTTCTGATTCATTTTTGAGACAGTTTGCATATATGGGCTAATATGTGCTCGTGTACATATCCACTTAGTGGCATTTGTTTGCTGTTATGTTGGTTTAGACTTGCATTATTGGTTCAGCACTTGTGTCCACTGCATACTTTGTGCATATCAACTTGTTGACATCACTTGTAATGTTCATTTGAAGTTGTAGCCCTTGTGCTCAACTCTGTCCACTGTTGCATTATGTTGTACCTGTTTTGTTGTCTTCATGTACATGTATGTTGCCATTGCCCTTGTGCACTGATATCTGCTGTCATGTTGAATTTGAGAACTTTTGTGTGGTATTGATTTTGCTGGTGCATATGTTTGTTTCTGAAGTGTGGGAACTGATGTCTTGCTTCACTGTGACCTTCATGTATTTTGTTCATAGCCAGTTGCCTCTGGTTTGAGTTTTGCGTCAAAACTGATACTTTCATTTGCACATTTGGGTTTCATGACACATTTGGGTAGTGATGTGAGCTTATTGGTCATTCATTGTTTCCCAGACCGATCTTGTTGGATTTCTTGGTATTACTGTTAGCTTTGTTATGTCCTTGCAGTTGTGTTGAGTCATGATAGCAGTGACTTGACCTTTGCATTTTGTTATTGATTTGGCTTTGCAGTCTCGACTTGCTGTTGACATTTGGAGTTGTGATGACATCATATACTGTATTGGCGAGGCAGTGCAAGCGTGCGTGTACTGCAGCCAAACAGAAGTGACGTTTTAATTGATATTTCAATTGCTTGAATTGTTTCGTGTGTCCAATTTTGAAATTGTACTTTTATTCGGTTTAATTTAATTATCTTGTTGTTGTCTAATTATCTACTAGATAATTAGATTATGTGTTTTCTAATTATCGTATCGATAATTAGATTTTGTTGTTTATGCTGTTTCACTGGCTTGGGTTTTGCTCTGGCCATTGGATGTTAATTTCTGTTTAGGCAATTATGTTGTTTTCTAAATTATCTTCATTGATAATTCTTTAATTTAGCTTTGCTGATGATTTGGCTTTGCTGATTTGCTGTTTAATGTTGTTACGCGTTATAATTACCGTTATCTGATTCCTTATTAAAGGATTGGACAGGTGAGATTTATTTTGATAGTCGTCTATTTGATTATTTAATTATTATTGCTTCTGTGCATTAATAACTGAGTTTGAATTAGACTGACCCGCGTATTATTTTCCTTTTAATTTAATACTTGGGTCAAATCGAGTTATTACAGGTTGTTGATGTCTTGCTTTGGGTTGCTGCTTGAGCTATGAAGTTTCTTCATGTTTTTGGAGTTGTCGTAGTCATTTTATAGGATAATATGTATTCATGTATATTATTTACTGTAATGTACTTGTATATGTAACTTCCAGTGTCGACAGTTGTAGTTGTATCATATGTAGAGTATCACATGTGTTGTAACCGACTTCAGTTATATATATGAGATTTTATATTATCCGTGATCTATGTTTAACTTATCTGTGTTATTATTATATATTCGTCCTGAACTATTACGAACCATCGTAGTTCGTTTTATACTGGAATTGGATATGTCGATGAGAGTAAATAAACAAAGATAAAAGAAAAGAATATATGCCACTCCTATCGAGATAACCAATACCAGTGTAAGGCCTAACTACGGATGGCCGCTCCTATCAAGCCTTATTCTTCGTAATAACAGACAATATTTCCTTTTAATACTCTTTGTTATTATGAGCATAGAGGTGGGGCGTCACAGTTGGTATCAGAGCGAGGTTGTTTATGGACATAATGTATAACTTAACTTAGATAGAACATGTGTTATTTGTTGATGTTTTTAAATTGTGCCTTGAGTCAAAACTAAAGTTTTGAAATTATGATCAAACTTTTAAATATCTTTATTTAAAAATAAAAGTGAAATTGTGTTTTGATGGTTGATTAATTTATGTTCTGTTTATCAGAGTGCGCAGCGGAAACAATGAGACTGCCTTCGCTGAGTACAGTCGATAACCCTTTTGATTAAAAAATCAAAATATGAAAATGAAATTAAATTCATTGTGTTATTACATTGATGTGTTTATATTTGTTTTCTTTGAAAATTTCGAATCCGATTTGAGGATCCGAAGCGATTGCAGTTATGTGATTTTGTTGAGATTTTTGCTGTTTTAAATTATCTTCATTAAAGATATATTCGAGTGATTTATTTGTTCATCTTTTAGTGTACGTGAAAATATGAGTTGCACGTTACTGCATTAATTTTACGTTGAACCGGTGTTTGGTTTTAAAAGTATTTTGTTGCTGTTATTTTTATAACGGGATTTTTACACCGGTGCTAAATTTTTGAAGCATGGTGTTTTGTTGACATTTTTAATGAATGAAAATTCACCGGTATTATATTTTGACGCGAATTATTTTGATGAGATTTTGACGTTTAAAAATTACTATCGCTTTGACTTCAGTAACCGTCAAATTTAAAGTGAATTTTCAAGCGGTTAGCTCGCAATGCTGATTTGATACCCGTTTTTACGGTGTTTTGAGAAGTGCAATTTCCTTGTCGAAATTGCTAGTTTGTTACTGTTTTAATCACGGATTTGCAAATCATTTTAAAATAAAATAGTTTCCAAAAATTATACTGTTTGCGCTTTCAAAAGAATGAGGAAGCGATTTAAACGCTTCAGCAAAATTGAGGACTATCTACCTTCACTTTTACTGATTCGCTTAATTCCGGACTTGTCCTTTTGAGAACGTAAAATGTTATTTATTTAAAATACACAATTTTGCACTTTCAAGGAAACGATGAAGAGATTTAAATGATCTAATAAAACACATGGTATGGGACATGTGTGTTCACTATTTCGGTTAATTCTGGACTCGTTAATTGAAATGTTTGTTGTTTTGATGATTTTGTGGGCTTTCGAGCCACTATGTTGGACCTTTGGGTCATATGATGGACCTTCGGGTCAATACCAGTACTAGACCTTCGGGTCATTTGTTGGACCTTCGGGTCATTTGTTGGGTGCCAAAAATATAATACTTGGTAGGCTTCGGCCATATGAGATGCATGTGCAGCATAGCTAAAACTCGCCATTTGTTGGGATCGATCCACCTTTTATGTTGATTTTCTAGTCATCTTAATTGATTTCTAGATATTTGTTGTTTCTAATTATCTACAAGTAATTAGATATTCGATGTTTTCTGATTATCGTTTTTGATAATTAGATATTTGATGTTTTCTGGTTATTGTTTTTGATAATTAGATATTTGTTGTTTCTGATTATCGTTTTTGATAATTAGATGTTTGTTGTTTCTGATTATCGTTTTTTATAATTACATATTTATGTTTCTAATTATCGTTTTTGATAATTAGATATTTGATGTTTTCTGATTATCGTTTTTGATAATTAGATATTTATTATTTCTGATTATCGTTTTTGATAATTAGTTATTTGTTGTTTCTTATTATCGTTTCTGATAATTAGATATTTGATGTTTCTGATTATCGTTTTTGATAATTAGATATTTGATGTTTTCTTACTATCGTTTTTGATAATTAGATATTTGATGTTTTCTTATTATCGTTTTTGATAGTTAGATATTTGATGTTTTTCTATTATCGTTTTTGATAATTAGATATTTGTTGTTTCTGATTATCGTTTTTGATATTTAGATATTTGTTGTTTCTGATTATCGTTTTTGATAATTAGATATTTGATGTTTTTTATTATCGTTTTTGATAATTAGATATTTGTTGTTTCTGATTATCGTTTTTGAGAATTAGATATTTGATGTTTCTGATTATCGTTTTTGATAATTAGATATTTGTTGTTTTCTGATTATCGTTTTTGATAATTAGATATTTGTTGATTTGAGATTTCTGATTATCTATAATAATAAGATTTTGTTGAGAATTTGTGAATTTCTTTTATGAAATTAAAAGATTTCTCTGGTGTTTGTATTCTTGACCTTTATTTTTCTAGCTTAACCTGTTTACGCTAGAAAAATAATTGTAATTGACAACTTTGATTACGAAAATTGCGGGGACTTAATTTTTATAAGGAGGGGAGTCTGTAACAACCCGGGGTTTTGCACCGATTAATTATCGTCACTAGACGAATAATTCTGCTGGCTAATTGCTATTAGGAGATTTAATCAGTTGAAATTCTTTTAAAAAAAATTGTTAAATGTTGTGTGGGCTTTAAAGTTAATCTCGGCCCACGTTCCTTTTTATTTTGGTGCTGCATTATCCAAAGGCCGATGACCGTTCCTCCATCCCCATTCACTTCTCTTCGCAACCCTATCCACAACAAACGAAAGAAAAAAAAATGGCGGCTCGTTCCTTTTCTTTGTTCGATCAAAATTAGGGTTTTGGAGAAATTTAAAGAAGCTGAATTAAATCGATTAGTCTTGATTTCCTTTTTTTGTCGAATGGCTGCTAGGGTGTCGTTTTTCTTTTGGCTCCGCTCGATTTCTTGAGGACCACGGCTTCGTCTCTGAAATGTTCGATCTTTGGTGTGCTATGCATGAAAGGTGAGTGATTTTCACTCACATCTTTAATTCACTCTTAGTACTATGCTCGGCAGTTCGATCTCGTTTTTTTTTGGTGATTTCTTTGACGTTTTCAATCCATACGGTTTTGATTCTGATTTTTTTGTTCGATTCCTTGATACTTACGGCTTGAATTGCCTTGCTCATCATAGTTTCGACTTTGCTGGTTCGACTTTAGCACTGACTTGTTTAATGTCGTCCTTGACACTTTTGTTGATATTATTAGAAACTGTTATACATTTGAATCCCTGTCACTTGTTAATTTTGGCCACTTGAGGCTATTATGTGAATTTCTGACTTTGAGTTGCTTTGAGCAAATTGTGTTATGTTGTAACTTGTTGTACTAGATGGCATTCTCTGTTGTATGGTGTTGTCTCTTTGTACCAGTATCTTCACTTCTGAACCTATCTGGTGCATTCTTGCAAATAGATGTTGTTGAAGTCACTTTCTCTTGTATCACACATTTCTGGTCTTTGCTTCATGTAGGCACTGCCTGTGTGTAGTTTCAATTGCAAGTACATTTGTAGTTTAACACTTGTTTGGATTTTTGGTGCACAAGCTTTTGATTCGTTTTTGAGGTAGTTTGAATATATGAGATAATACGTGTTCGTGTACATATCCACTTGGTGGCATTTTTTGCTGTTATGTTGGTTTAGACTTGCATTATTGGTTCAGCACTTGTGTCCACTACATACTCTGTTGCATATCAACTTGTTGACGTCACCTGTAATGTTCATTTGAAGTTGTAGCCCTTGTGCTCTACTCTGTCCACTGTTGCATTATGTTGTACCTGTTTTGTTGTCTTCATGTATATGTATGTTGTCATTGCCCTTGTGGACTGATATCTGTTGTTATGTTGAATTTGAGAACTATTGTGTGGTATTGATTTCGCTGGTGCATATGTTTGTTTCTGAAGTATGGGAACTGCTGTCATGCTTCACTGTGACCTTCATGTATTTTGTTCATAGCCAGTTGCCTCTGGTTTGAGTTTTGCTTCAAAACTGATACTTTCATTTACACATTTGGGTTTCACAATACATTTGGGCAGTGATGTGAACTTATTGGTCATTCATTGTTGCCCAGACCGATCTTGTTGGATTTCTTGGTATTACTGTTAGCTTTGTTTTGTCCTTGCAGTTGTGTTGAGTCATGATAGCAGTGAATTGACCTTTGCATTTTGTTTTTGATTTGGCTTTGCAGTCTCGACTTGCTGTTAAAATTTGGAGTTGTGATGACATCATATACTGTATTGGCGAGGCAATGCACGCGTGCGTATACTGCAGCCAAACAGAAGTGATGTTTTAACTGATATTTCAATTGCTTGATTTGTTTCGTGTGTCCAATTCAATATTTTGAAATTGTATTTTGATTCGGTTAATTTGATTATTTTGTTGTTGTCTAATTATCTACTATATAATTTGATTATGCGTTTTCTAATTATCGTATCGATAATTAGATTTTGTTATTTATGTTGTTTCACTGGCTCGGGTTTTGCTCTGGCCACTGGATGTTAATTGCGGTTTAGGAAATTCTGTTGTTTTCTAAATTATCTTCATTGATAATCCTTTTATATCTTTGTTGATGATTTGGCTTTGCTGATTTGCTGTTTAATGCTGTTACGCGTTATAATTACCATTATCCGATTCCTTATTAAAGGATTGGATGGGTGAGATTTATTGTGACAGTTGTCCATTTGATTATTTAATTATTATTGCTTCCATGCATTAATAACTGAGTTTGAATTTGACTGACCCGCGTATTATTTTCATTTAAATTTAATAATCGGGTCAGACCGAGTTATTACAGGTTGTTGATATCTTTCTTTAGGTTGTTGCTTGAGCTATGAAGTTTGTTCGTAGTTTGGGAGTTGCCGTAGTCATTTGTAGGATGATATGTATTCATGTATGTTATTTACTGTAATGTACTTGTATATGTAACTTCCATTGTCGACAGTTGTAGTTGTATCATATGTATAGTATCACATGTATTGTAACTGACTTCAGTTATATATATATATGAGATTTTATATTATCCGTGTTCTGTGTTTAACTTATCTGTGTTATTATTATATATGTGTCCTGAACTATTATGAACCATCGTAGTTCGTTTTATACTGGAATTGGATATGTCGATTGGAGTAAATAAACAAAGATAAAAGAAAAGAATATATACCACTCCTATCGAGATAACCAATACTAGTGTAAGGCCTAATTACGGATGGCCGCTCCTATCCAGCCTTATTTTTCGTAATAACACACAGTATTTCCTTTTAATACTCTTTGTTATTGTGAGCATAGAGGTAGGGCGTCACAGCAACGATATTAGTTATTTTTAAAATTAAATTTAAATTCAAATCATCTTGAAAACGCAATTTAAAATTTTGAACTCCTATCAATGCGTGCCGCCAGGATTTTATAATGTTAACCCCCTATTCCGAACTCGATGGAAAAGGTTTCGAGTACAAAATCGATCATATGGAGAAGATAACTTTATTGTACCAGTTAAAACATTAAATTTTCAATTAAATTTTCAACGCGTTTATTTATCGTACGGGCATACGATCACTCCAAACACTACGAAAAATGAAAACCGATAATAACACAATATTACGGATCCAATGGAACTTATTTCGTCGAATTCCGAGACTGTGCCTCGGAAAACTATTTTTAAATATCGATTTAAACGATAAAATTCAATACTGAGCAAAACAGTTTCAAATTCAATTCTGAAGCTTCTATCATCTTCAATATTATCAATATAAATTTTCTAAGTCATCAAATTAATTTTAACGGGCTCAAAATTGAAGATTTACAATTTTACCCAAATTTCTGTAATTAAATTTGATAATTAAATTGCTAATTTCATAGTTAAAATTGAAACTCAAGCTTAAAACAACTTCCAATATCTAAAATCAATTAAATAATTTAATTTCAAATGTTGAAAATTCTGGGTCGTCACATCCTTCCCCCTTAAAAGAATTTCGTCCCCAAATTATTAGTTAAGAAGAATGGACCTTAACCCGTTTACTAAGTACCCAAAATAAACAGTTTTAATAACTTTTCAAAACCAATCTTTTATTAACAACCCATTATTGATTCAACTAACTTTACAACCTCAACGGCAAACTTCAAACAATATTATTTTCTTAACCATTCGAATTTAAATTCAAATCCAAATTTTAAATTTTCAGAATTTTCTCAAAAGTTTTCTAACTCCATAAATTTTCGAAAAATTTCGTCAGCGTCTCCTTTGCGCGGCTAGCTCGGTACGACTACAAAAATGGCACCACGACCCCCAGATTTCAAAAAGAAAAGAAAAAGCCAAGCGGCTAGACAAGAAGATCATCAAATTTCATACTAAAATTCAAATACATACCTTTTGTCTAGCAATTCAATTTTTATCTTCTAAATCAAAATCCCTATTTCCTTTTCCTTTAATATACATGTATATCCTGCTAAACATAATATCCAATTGCAACATTCAAATATCATTTTGCACATTCATTACAAAATTTTCAATATATACTTATTATACCATCTTTACTTTACTATTGAAGTTTCATATCTATTTTCATTAAATCTTACATTTTTCATATCATTTGAATTCAATTTACAATTTCAATTCTATTTGGATTCAATTTACCTTCTTAATATTGAATTTTATCAATTATCTTTCATTCACAACTGACTCATCTTGCTATTTTAAATTAGTTTCTCTAATTAATTCATTACAAGTTCTAATTCATTTCATCACAACACATTTTTTTCACCTTTATTATCTTTAGATCACTTCAAACTAATTTTTACAACTTCATTTTATTTCACACAATTCAAATTGGTTTTCAATATTCAGTTTCGATTCCAGTTTTATTCTTTTGTTCATTTTTTTTAAAAATTTATTTTCAACTCACTATTATAGTTTATAACCACTTATATTTAAACTAGACTTCAAATTCCATATGAATTTAATTTACCTTTGTTTTCTAACTTCTCTTTAAGTTGGATTTTATTTTAACAACTTTAAACTTTACCAGTTATCAACTTAATGATATTCCATAACTATTTTATATAACATTCCAGAGTCTTTTCAACCTTTCAAAATTCATTTTTTTCAAATCAATTCGAATTATTCTTTGAATTCCAAAAATCTAAACCAGTTTTGCAAATAACTTCCATTTTAAATAATTTGGCAGCAATTCCTCTCTTTTGGAAACCCGAAAATGAACATCGATGATGCTGCAGTCATCACCGAAGTTATTTTCCAGCGATCGAAAAGAGTTTAGAGCTTTCATCTCTTCAAAACACTTTTCCAAAACCTTTGAAAACCATTTTCAAACTCAATAGAATTTAATTTCCAAAATTCCAAATCCTTTCAAAAACATTTCCAAAAACTTCTCTGGAATTCTATTTCTAATTATAAATCACATTTATAATTTACATTCTCAAATTTCATTTGTATATGGATTTTATTTCTAAACTTTTGATTATGATTCCAATTTCTTATTCAATTTTAATGATAATAATTTAACATTATCACTTCCAAACAAACAAGCAGCCATAAACTATAATAATTTACAAAAATTATTTTCTTTTATATACAAAATAGTTTTGGGTAAAATTATTTCATTTACCATATTTTAAAACAATATCGCGTCGAATTGTTCTGTACAAGTGTTTAGAGATTCCTATCGATAGAGTTGTACGGACTATACCAACCAGAATCCATATACCAATCATCACAATATAAAACAATTTTTTTATCATAAACA
The DNA here is from genome assembly GCA_030765085.1 of Allium cepa. Classification (NCBI taxonomy): domain Eukaryota; kingdom Viridiplantae; phylum Streptophyta; class Magnoliopsida; order Asparagales; family Amaryllidaceae; genus Allium; species Allium cepa. Next base: position 597,685,105 of record CM060945.1, on the reverse strand, counting down.
AATACGCGCTCATATCTATTAATACACTCAAACTCATTCTAAAGTACTACTAACTCTATCTCTAATGAGTAACACCCAACAGAGCCAAGGTTGTTGCTTAACCAAATGCTCTGATACCACTTGTAAAGGCCTGCAAATCCGTACCCCTTTGAGCTGGCAAATTTCGAAAACAACTTAGCCAAAGAGGAAAAAACCTACGAGTCTTTAGGGTTTAAAGAATGAAGAGGTAGAAGAAGAACAAAACAACAATAGAATCTTTCATTTCGCAGCGGAACAATATATAATAGATAAATGAATAATCTTTAAATCAAAGACTCATCACTGTCAATACTATACAACATCAGAATTTACAACGACATCATACATCACTGACAGTTATTATAACTTGACTATGTAAAAACTGATTTTCACTAACCATACGCAACGGACACTATATAGTAAAGAGATACATCACGCCATCCAGCTTCAACTCTTGATCTACACAGCAACTCATTTATGAATTTTCTCTCGAATAAATAATAACCTGACTCTAGGCTGTCAGTGTGGAAAATTATGGGCACCCAGAGTTTAGAAAGGGAACAATAAACTCTAGGTCAGTCATGAGACTGGTGTGAGATCTTAATAAAACAGTTATTCTTCAATCGTAAGAAAACAAAGGAATAAAAAGAAGTCCGCAATGCTTTTTGGAAAATGAAACTACCATAAGGCCTCTCGCCACACACACAATGCAAACGCAGAATTGGAGGAGATTTCTCCTTATGATAGTCAAACATGCTTGATACAAAAAATCCTTTAATATTATTATTAGTGCATAGTGTAGAAAACATTTCGAAAGTATAATATTAATCTTAGCCAGCATAGACATTCCGAACTATGCCTACTATAGATACCATCTAAACAGTGGTGACGACCATAAGTAAATGGCAGGTCATACAACTAAAACCGAACTGGGTTCGTATTGGGAATTGGATTTCAAACAAATGGTGAGGCCAAGGAACTTCCCATTTCCACATGGGTACGCCTCTGGAGGGACGCCCCGAGAACCTAACCGGATCTCTGCCAACACAAGGCCGGGTTACCTCTGCAAAAATAGGTAACTACTACATGAGTATGTCATCCCCAGGTTGTAAACAACCTTTATCCGAGGATCCTCAACAACAACAATCACAAAGTAATATATATTTGCGATATCCACATAAGTTAAGTATCTGGGCATCATACCATGACACCACTTCTATCCAGAAGGAAATGCACATATCCTAAGGGGCGCTACCCCCTATAACATTGCCGCATTCTTCCTACTTCAGCCATTCCGGAGTGTGAGGTCCGACGAAGTCTCGTCCACAAAGCTACGCTTTTCACAAAAGCCATGCTTCGATCAACAAATGATCAACAACACTTCGTATGCCACATTACCAAATTGGGAATGTATCACCAGTAACCATCAACTACATAACCTCTGAGCTTGTACGTTTCAGAGAAGGGTGTTAAGCTAAGAGAATAAATTCTCCGCCACCAACAGAAATGTATTTGATAGAAACCAGCTTTACATGTGACGCCCCACTCCGAGAGCCTCGTTAACAAAGAGTACTACATAGATAATACTGTCGGCTAACGCGGACAATAGAGTATAATGGAAGCGACCATGTGTAATCTTACCTTAACTATTCAATGAATACGTCGAAAAGTAGAATCACATTAAAATTCGACCTATTCAATAAATATTTAAAGAAAAACTACAATGGCTATAGGATCTATCAGAAGAAAATATAACAACTCAAATGTAATTCACATCACAGAACAGTCGATCATAATATACACACAAACAGATACACAATAGAGTATACAAAATAATACATGTCAAGTGGTACAGGAGACCACGATATACAGACGAGACGAAAAAAGTATAAATATCAGATTTACAACAGATAAGGACCACAAAAGACGCTATAACAAAATGAAGCTAGCGAATAGTCCATGCGGAAGCAAAATAGGCTAAGTCCCAAAAGCACCTAACCTGAAACATCTCGGTCTGACCCGAGTATAAAATACACGAGTCAGTCTAGATAACAAATCAGTTAGATAAACTGAACAATAATAAACCTGCAAGGTCATACAGTATAACAAATGTATCTGGAGGAGATAACACAATCATCAACAAGAGATGAATCATATAGAACAAGCCTCATATCATCGGCAACATATAGAAACAAAGGACACAAATATCCCAAAACAAGCCAAAAGGCAAATAGCAAATACCAATAAGGTATACAAGTTCCACAAGGTAATCGTTATACATCATGCGGCTCAAACAGACCAACACGATGGGCGATACCAAGGGAATATAATATCAATGAAACATATGATTGCTCGAGCTCAGTACTGTACAACAAGGATCCATAAGCCCGAAGGCTCCAAACCCAAGTATCACCCATGCGGCACATAAGGCCAACATCAGAGCGAAACTATTTAGGGCAACAAACCCGAAGGCAACATACCCGAAGGCAACAAACCTAGGGAGAAAGTCCGAAGACACCATCCCAGAGGCAACAAACCGTAGTGGTGAAGGTCGTAGACCCAGTACTGGACACCACTAACTGGCGGAATGTGTCACAACTCTCGAAAAGGAATCCGAACAGTGTTAACGTGCGTCCCATAACCACTCGTTCGCACTAAACGGTTTACTATCCGTCAGTCACTTTCACACTCAAAGCAGTACAAATTTACCTCATATCATCAGTAAACTAAACCCGAAGGTCAAAACAATCAATCGAATAGGTCGGGGACTAATCGGAAAGATAAACGCACAGATTCATGGTCTTTGTTTTTCCCAACCATTTAATCACCCTTCCACTTCGCTCGAAGTGCGAAAGTGTGTGTTTTAAATAGAATTTATAAATTGGAGAAACGAGCTTTTAAATGCGATTCGAGAGATTATTTTATAAAAAACCATGGATGAAGTCAAGAGTAAGTTATCAAAGCCAAATATGCAATAACAACCACTAAAAAGCAACTTGAATCGATAAAATCCGGAAAAGAAATCAAAATATACAAAAACAGGCAAAACAGGGCAAATTGGAGCAGGTCGGTTGGCCGCCTACAGGGCTCGGTCGACCGGACACTGTTCATAAAAACTCTTGGGAAGCAGGTCGGTCGACCGGCTACACGGCTCGGTCGGCCTAACCTAATGATTTTGCACTTCCTGCCCTATTTCAATGAAATGCAAACTCTTCCAAAACGCGATCGTTCGAGCAATGGACCTAAGGAGCTTTAGCCAATAGATACCCCAGCTCCATTAGCTCTTCGATTCGCAACCAAAAACATATTCAAACATCAAAGTTAGGATCTTTAAAGAATTGAACCCGAACACTAAAAATTTGGATATTCACCAATTCAATCCAAACCAAAAGCAAGAGCATATGAACAAGGTGTTAGGAATTCATACCCAACATCAATGAAATCATAAGAAATAGATGTGAGTTCAAAACTCACCTTTTTACACAAAACAAAGAAGATGAAGAAGCACAAATGCAAGGAATCAACCAACTACACTCCACTTCAACACTACAAGCTTCAATCTAGAATCAAAGCAAGTATTTCCGAAGTTAGGGTTAGGAAATTACTGAAATTGAAGAGGAGAAGAGATGGAGAAGATGGAGATGAACTTACCAATGGATTCCCTTTGATTTTGGAGCAAGAATCAAGTTTACAAGAAGAACTAGGGCTTGCTAATTTCTATTTCCACTTCCTTTCCCCCATTTCAGTTTTTTAGCTTAAGAAATGAAGAGAGATGAAGTGAAGGGGTTGAGTTAGAGGTTTAGTTAAGCTAGTGGGCTGAACCCAAACCCAAAACCCAACTAGAAAAGGTAGCCAATTACGACTTACTCCAAACATATCGGAGCTTATACTTAAAAAGATTGCAAACGACATTTTGAACTCAATGGAAGTGGTCTTGAGCTCCAATTCGACCGTTTGCAAAAAGTGACATTTCGGACCCCAAAATCCGAATAACGACGCCATATTTAAATCAAACATTTAAATATGTAATCGTTAAATAGGCGGGTTGTTACAGATCTCCCCTCCTTAAAGAAATTGCGTCCTCGCAATACTTAAGGAGAAAATAAATAGTAACAACCAAAAGGCATATCAACACAAAAGAATATCCGAAGAAGAAGCTCACAATAAAGGTCACGAAAAGATAAGCCCAAACTTGCTTGCTTAGAGAATTCTCTAGATTCGTAAGCTCAAATATTCGGAACACCGACGTAATGCAAACAATACGTCAATGAACCGAAGCCCAACAAAAAGAAGCACAATAAAACGTCCGATGAACTTGGTAAAAAGATCATTCCATTCGGACATCAGCATAGAAACAATCACTTGTTGCTTACAACAAAGTGCATTGGCAACACGATCCCCCTTCAGGGAGTATACAAAGAATATCAAGGTCATAAGATGCAAGGAACTCAAGCCATCATTAAGCTCCTTATGAGAAAGTAAATATTCGAAAGATTTATGATCGATGTGGAGAACAAATTTCTCCGCCATAAATAAACGATGATGCCAAACTCTAAAAGCGAAAACGATAGCCGCGAGCACTAAATCATGAGTGGCATATCTAGTCTCGATAGGCTATAACTATTTAGAAGAATAAATGATAGCACGTTCTCTTTTGCAAGTGAACGGCATCCAAACCAATACAATTAGCATTGGTACAAAAGATAAAGCATTGGTTCCCTACGGGAATAACAAGAATAGGGATATCGAAAAGAAAGAGTTCTTTTAAATTAATTTTCTTTCCCAAAAAGCTAAGACTTTCAAAATTACAATTATCTTTCTGTAGTAATCTTTCAAGAAAAATTTACTTATTCCAAATCAATTTACTGTGCCTGATTGTCTCATCAAAGCATTTAGGAAATTCCTATCGATAACGTTGATCAAGCGCATCGACCAGAATTCTCAAAGCACTCAATGGGCAATACAATCACAAAATCATCTTCTATATGATAAACATGTTTCTAAAAACTTTTAAAAATATTCTTTGTTCGTTTAAAGAACAAAAATCCAATTATACTTATAAATAAATCTTATGAAAAAGATTTGCAAAGTTCTTTAAATTGCTATTTTCCATCCAAAATCAATAAATACCAAAATGGAATCATCGAGATATTCATAGAATACTCGATTCATAAAATGGATGAAATGAGCTAGACAAACTGAATGACATAACAAATCATTTATAAGAATTACAACGAGTGCGGAATGCGGTAAGTGGAGTGCTAACTTCCGCAACTCGTAGCCAAATGAAAACCAGTGGTAAGGTCGAGCTAAAAAGACCTTAACACTACTCAAAAGATTGCTTAGGTGATAATCCTAAGACAAGACTAGAAATACCAGAAAATTCTCAAACTACAAGAATGAGAGAAACAACACTTTCCTCATCATGAGGGATTAAAGAATAAAATGATACCATCAAATTGGAATCGAAATCACAAAGAAAATAAAGACCTACCAAAATAGATGGAGACATACCTTATGCTCGAGAAGAACCTCCAGGAGCATCTGCTATACTTGCCTTGCCTGGTTGAGAATTATTCAGAGCAATGGGACAAGTGGAAATATGATGGCCTTCCTTCTTGCAGTAGCGACAGAAGAGAGGCTTAGGACAAGCTCGAATCATATGATCAGGGGAACCACAATTGAAACACTTTCGAATGGAAGGTGTTCCAGCAGACTGAGACAGAGAATCAGATTCAACGGACTTTTTCTTCTTGGAATGGAAAAATTCCGGCTCATCCAATGGAGACTGCTTTTTGTTGGGGTTCTTGCAAACCTCAACATCATCACTACTATAACACTCCCCCTCGATGGCTTCGAGATGAAGTGCAGAATCAACTAACTCCTCAAAGGAAAGCTTAAGCTCAAGCAATAAAGACTTCTTCAGATATTTCCTAAGACCAGATACAAACTTCAGATTCTTCCTATAAGAAGTGCCAATGAATTCAAGACCATACATAGATAAGGCCTCGAAAGATGCAACATATTCAGAAACGGAAGACTCCCCTTGCTTCAACTCAAGAAAGCGCCGGGACAACAAAGCTTTCTCAGATTCAGGAACGAACTTGAGTTCGAATCATTCTCGAAACTGAGTCCAAGAAAGAGCAGACTCATCAATTTCGGCTACAAGAAGCTCGTATCAATCAAGGGCACGCTCTCGCAATAAGCTTGAAGTTACAAGAACTCTATCATGATTAGAAATATCCATTCTAGATAAGATACGTTCGCACGTGCGAAACCAAGCTTGGGTCTCAAGAACAGACTCGGAGCCTTTAAACGGCTTTCCTCCAAGATGAGTAAAATCACTGCACAAGCGTTCAAAGGTAGACTTGCGAGGTTGAGACACTCGAGCAGGAACTGGAGGCTGAGTGCTCCTAGTTTAACTCCATAAACTGATCGGCAGACATATAAACGCCGTCCGGATGCGAGCCACTGGATTGCCCAGCACCCGAGCGTCGTCCTCTGCCTCTTCCAGCCATAAGCTGAAAGTTGAAGAAGATAAAGATTTACTACAAGGTAGATATTTCAATACGGAATAAAATATATTCCTAGACGTATTCCCCAAATCCTATCTACCCCAAAAACACATAGGGAATAAAAGCACGATGATTCAAAGATCTGTAACACTTGTTACACTTTGATGTACCGTAATATGTGCTTCTGTTCTGTGTTTATCATATTTTGTTCTGAACGCAGCTCTGATACCACGTTGTGACGCCCCACTCCGAGAGCCTCGTTAACAAAGAGTATTACATAGATAATACAGTCGGCTAACGCGGACAATAGAGTATAATGGAAGCGACCATGTGTAATCTTACCTTAACTATTCACTAAATACGTAGAAAAGTAGAATCACATTAAAATTCGACTTATTCAATAAATATTTAAAGCAAAACTACAATGGCTATAGGATCTATCAGAAGAAAATATAACAACTCAAATGTAATTCACATCACAGAACAGTCGATCATAATATACACATAAACAGATACACAACAGAGTATACAAAATAATACATGTCAAGTGGTACAGGAGACCACAATATACAGACGAGACGAAAAAAGTATAAATATCAGAGTTACAACAGATAAGGACCACAAAAGACGCTATAACAAAATGAAGCTAGCGAATAGTCCATGCGGAAGCAAAATAGGCTAAGTCCCAAAAGCACCTAACCTGAAGCATCTCGGTCTGACCCGAGTATAAAATACACGGGTCAGTCTAGATAACAAATCAGTTAGATAAACTGAACAATAATAAGCCTGTAAGGTCATACAATATAACAAATATCTCTAGAGGAGATAACACAATCATCAACAAGAGATGAATCATATAGAACATGCCTCATATCATCGGCAACATATAGAAACAAAGGATACAAATATCCCAAAACAAGCCAAAAGGCAAATAGCAAATACCAATAAGGTATACAAGTTCCACAAGGTAATCGTTATACATCATGCGGCTCAAACAGACCAACACGATGGGCGATACCAAGGGAATATAATATCAATGAAACATATGGTTGCTCGAGCTCAGTACTGTACAACAAGGATCCATAAGCCCGAAGGCTCCAAACCCAAGTATCGCCCATGCGGCACATAAGGCCAACATCAGAGCGAAACTATATAGGGCAACAAACGCGAAGGCACACACCCGAAGTCAACATACCCGAAGGCAACAAACCTAGGGAGAAAGTCCGAAGACACCATCCCAGAGGCAACAAACCGTAGTGGTGAAGGTCGTAGACCCAGTACTGGACACCACTAACTGGCGGAATGTGTCACAACTTTCGAAAAGGAATCCGAACAGTGTTAACGTGCGTCCCATAACCACTCGTTCGCACTAAACGGTTTACTATCCGTCAGTCACTTTCATACTCAAAGCAGTACAAATTTAACTCACATCATCGGTAAACTAAACCCGAAGGTCAAAACAATCAATCGAATAGGTCGGGGACTAATCGGAAATATAAACGCACAGATTCATGGTCCGTGTTTTGCCCAACCATTTAATCACCCTTCCATTTCGCTCGAAGTGCGAAAGTGTGTGTTTTAAATAGAATTTATAAATTGGAGAAACGAGCTTTTAAATGCGATTCGAGAGATTATTTTATAAAAACCCGTGGATGAAGTCAAGAGTAAGTTATCAAAGCCAAATATGCAATAACAACCACTAAAAAGCAACTTGAATCGATAAAATCCGGAAAAGAAATCAAAATATACAAAAACAGGCAAAACAGGGCAAATAGGAGCAGGTCGGTTGGCCGCCTACAGGGCTCGGTCGACCGGACACTGTTCATAAAAACTCTTGGGAAGCAGGTCGGTCGACCGGCTACATGGCTCGGTCGGCCGAACCTAATGATTTTGCACTTCCTGCCCTATTTCAATGAAATGCAAACTCTTCCAAAACGCGATCGTTCGAGCAATGGACCTAAGGAGCTTTAGCCAATAGATACCCCAACTCCATTAGCTCTCCGATTCGCAACCAAAAACATATTCAAACATCAAAGTTAGGATCTTTAAAGAATTGAACCCGAACACTAAAAATTTGGATATTCACCAATTCAATCCAAACCAAAAGCAAGAGCATATTAACAAGGTGTTAGGAATTCATACCCAACATCAATGAAATCATAAGAAATAGATGTGAGTTCAAAACTCACCTTTTTACACAAAACAAAGAAGATGAAGAAGCACAAATGCAAGGAATCAACCAACTACACTCCACTTCAACACTACAAGCTTCAATCAAGAATCAAAGCAAGTATTTCCTAAGTTAGGGTTAGGAAATTACTGAAATTGAAGAGGAGAAGAGATGGAGAAGATGGAGATGAACTTACCAATGGATTCCCTATGATTTTGGAGCAAGAATTAAGTTTACAAGAAGAACTAGGGCTTGCTAATTTCTATTTCCACTTCCTTTCCCCCATTTCAGTTTTTAGCTTAAGAAATGAAATGAAATGAAATGAAGAGAGATGAAGAGAAGGGGTTGAGTTAGAGGTTTAGTTAAGCTAGTGGGCTGAACCCAAACCCAAAACCCAACTAGAAAACGTAGCCAATTACGACTTACTCCAAACATATCGAAGCTTATACTTAAAAAGATTGCAAATAACATTTTGAACTCAATGGAAGTGGTCTTGAGCTCCAATTCGAACGTTTGCAAAAAGTGACATTTCGGACCCTAAAATCCGAATAACGACGCCATATTTAAATCAAACATTTAAATATGTAACCGTTAAATAGGCGGGTTGTTACATTACATCTCAAAGTGTAACGTCAGACACACATCGATATAAGTCTGTTCCGGGATCGAACGGAATCGAAGGCACTTCAAAGAAGCCCTTGCAATCCGGATATTCACTAATCACATCTGGAATCCCCATCACAAAGGGTGATAAAATCTCTATACCGAAGCAACCCGGTGCAGAGACATTCGACAGGTAATCCTTTCGCTTTCAAAAATACACTGTCTTCAACACCATCTTCAATTGCAATCCCATTTCGTCGTATCGTTATTCGGAATGGGTATTATGACACAAGGTCCTCTCTTGGCTAATCCGAATAACGAGCGCTTATTTTTTAAAATAAGTGTTAATTCAGATTCAAACAAATCACAACAAATTCCACTTCGATCTTTTAACAAAAGATCCATCACAATCACAAAGGTTCGATGTGGGTTTCGAATATCCAGTTGGAATTAGACTCCCAGTCGCATCGAAATTCAAATGCCGATTAAGGCCAATATTGATAGTCGGTTATTTAACTATCCATCATCATTCACAACAGTTGCTGGATTTCAAATAATTTCCTCCAATTATTATTATTTTCAATATATCTTCGCAAGATAAAAACTTCACTTTTCGACACTTTGAAAATAAATTCAAATCAATTTTTCACGCTTCAATCCTTTGAAAAAATATCCAAATCAATTATTCCTTACGCGGAAAACATTTTCAAATATTTATTCATTTCCATTGAAAATCGGCCGATTTTAAATATTTAAAAATAATACAAAATACTTGTTGAAATTATGCTTGGAAACATTTAAAATAAAACTATTTTTAAAACACTTGCTTAAGTATTAATTATGAAAATATTATACCAATATCTCATATAAAAATTCAAGTCCAAAACTAATTTTAAAATAAAATTTGTAGATAGAGTATGAATATTTAAATGACTATTTCCTAAATCAAATATCAATTTAAATCTTTAAAATAATCCCTTATGTAATTGATTAAATAAATTTTACTTAAAAGGTTTAAAACAAATTTCTTCAATAGTATTATTTTAAAAACCAAATCTAGAACTTTTGAATTTTATTCAAAATCTATTTTAAAAATGTATTTGGCTTTCCAGGGAAGAATTCTTTTTCCATTACAAAATGGTCCATTACAATAAATTAATAAATCTTCTTGATTTATTTTAATTTACATTTCAAACCTGTAAATTCCTTTCCACATTTTAAAAATAAACCAATATTTATTTTTAAACAATTTCCATTTTCTTTACAAATTCCCGTTGTGAATTTACATTTCCAAATATCAATTGATATACAAATTTTAAATCGATTCCCAAATATCATCATCAAACCCAATCAAATCACAAATTGATTTCCAATTTATTTCTAACACAAAATCAATTCCAATTTGATTTCCCAAATTAATTTTCCAATATCAAATCAATTTCAAATTTATTTTCCAAGTTATTTCCAAAACACCTAACCAAATTTCCAAATCGATTCCTAAGATTTATTCTAACTCCAAATTAATTCCCGAATCGATTTCTAAAATTAATTTCAACTCCAAATTAAATTCCAAATTTACTTTCTAAATTTATTTCCTTTTGAAATAAATTATTTTATCATTTTTAAACATTTAAAATCCGTATCTTAAATAAATTCTTCAACTATTAAATAACATTCTCGAAATTCCTTTATTAAAAATATTTCCCATATTTTTGGAATTAATCCGATCGGATTATAAAAATCAACTTTAATACTTTAATTGTAACGATCTATGTTTTTCTACTCTAATTTCCAAAATTCCAATTTCATATTTCTGGTATTCTACGATACCAAAAAGATATTCGGCTAATTTTAGCCTTCAATGGTTTCAATCACAAATAGCCACACATAGATTATAAATAATAAACATCCAATATTGAAACAAATCAAAATGTTTTGAGGAATCCAATTGGATCCCTCCAACCTGTTTCCCTGCATCCACAGACTTTAGCACAATAATTAAATACGCATTCCACTTCAAGGTGGAATATCGCGGTATATGGGATTTATAAAATATTATCCACTATTATGCGGCGCAATAGGGTCTCATCCGCTATATAATGCGGGAAATCAACAACTCCAAATACATATATAATACCAATTCCACTTCAAGGTGGAATATCGCGGCATATGGGTTTAATATAATAACCTCTGCTATTATGCGGCGCATAGGGTCTAAACTAATATAACTAATGATAAATTAATTATCCAAACACATAATCAATCAATTTTAAATTTAACTATAAAAATTAAATCAGCGATAAGTGAGAAGATCTCACCTTAGCTTTTGTTTTGCAATCCATTCCCAATCCACCTTGACTCGTTTTCATGTCTTTTGACCTTGCATAAATAATTGATAATTTATTACTATTTGAACTAATCGAACAATTTATTACCATTTATTAAATAACTAACAAATTTACTTAAACTAATTTTTCCTTTAATAAATTATTTTTAATGATTAAAAATAATTGAATACGCTTGTTAAATAAGTTAACCACTGCTAATTCCCTTGTTATGCGACTTAGCGACTCAACAACCGGTGCGACCTAAAGAGGCTAACAAGTTGAAACGACCTAGCGACTTATATAGGCACAACGACCTAGAGAACCTACCGACCTAACGACCTAAAAACAGGACGACCTAACGACCTAAAAGTGAGCCGACCTAATGACCTAAAAATGGGAAACCTAACGACCTAACAATGAGACGACCTAACGACCTAAAAGTGAGACGACCTAATTACTTAACAGTGAGACGACCTAACGACCTAAAAGTGAGACGACCTAACGAGCTAAGCAACGTGGCGAGTTAACGACTTAGCCTAGGTCGCTACATTGGATAACCTCAGCGTTGTAAAGGTCGCCAACTATTTTCTTAGGTCGTCCATGACCTAGTACTTCATTCAGAAGAGACTAGTGCTATCGGGTAGGGCCGAAGTTTCCATCTGTTAGGTCGCTCATATGTGATCCACGACCTATCTTAGGTCGCAACCTTCGACCTACAACTTGCCAGCCCAAACACTCAAATGCAACACTGTCTAGCCACAGAGCTGTATCCTCTAGATCGCCCACGACCTACCTTAGGTCGCTTGTGACTTAAGGCCTACCTTAGGTCATTCACGACCTAAGGCCCGTCCAAAATCTCTTATAAATACAGCATGGGCTCACACATTCAAAGGAATTTTGGATGATTCTTGGAGGGATCAACACTCTGCCATTTTCTCAACTCGAACAGCACTTCAAGCACTCCAAACACCAAGGACATTACGACGATCTTCAAGAGAAAATCTACATCATTCAACATGGATTCGAAAGATTATTTTACATCGAAGTTTGAACTACTAGTCTAGAAGTTGTTGAAAATGAAGAATGTTGTATAAGTTGTACTTGAGTAAGCAATAAAGAGATTATAAAGTGGACCTAGGCTTGACCATAAGCCGAACCACTATAAAAACTGTGTCTTTTATCGTTTTATTGTTAACTTCTGCTTATTTCTAAGTCCCGTATTGACGGATGGTGCTTTCACACTTACACTACTTGCACCGGGGTGTTAGCGTCTGATTTTTACGTTAACATTTTTGGTGCTTTCACTGAGAATCCAACTCAGGGTACTGTCATCATAGCTTCGCAGAAATTTGTGGAAAGGATTTCTTTAAAAACTAGAAGTTTATCAGAAATAATGGCTCCTGGAAGAAAGCGCAAATCTGTTAGATCCGACGATGTTCGCGAGAATACTGCCACTTCTCCTCCTTTAAGTCAAAGAACTCCAACTGTTAGAGTAACGCGAGCGGAATTGGATGCTGCGGTTTCTGGACTATATCAGCAGATGGAAACCCAAAACAATCTGATGTTGGAAAGGTTGAACGATTTGCTTGGGGCTAACAGTCAACCGGTGAATAAAGAACCAAACTTTGCTGATAATGTTCATGATGTTGAAGAAAGAGATGTTCCTCAAAGGGCAGTTGGCCCAGTCAAAGACACACCTCCCCAAGTTGGAGGATCAGGACAACAGCCAACTTTCCTTGAGCGCCTTTCAAGGCAAACTTCTGAGAAGATGGTTGATGCATGTCCTGCTGAGCCCCTCAATGACGAGGAATATTTCTCAGGGATGGTCCGACAAATCATGAAGGAAAGCATGCAAAGGGAAGAAAACGAAAAAGAATGGGGGTTTGCTCCAAGAAAGACTCCATTCACTGAAAATATTTTAGAAGCAGAATTTCCTAAGAAATTCGTTCCTCCTACCATTTCGGCTTACAAGGGGACAAGTGACCCTAACGAATTTGGGTACAAGTATGATTGGCACATGAAGGGTGCCAGGGCTTCTGATGAGATCAAATGCCGGTATTTTCCGGAATACTTGGAAGGAGTTGCTCTACTTTGGTTCACGAAGTTGCGGGTCCGGTCGATAGACTAGTTTTCTAATTTGACTCGAAAGTAAGGAACAGTTCAGATTGTACGCTTCAAAGGCGAAAGATATAATGTCGTTATCCAACTTGGAGCAAAATCCTGGAGAATCCATTAGATCTTTCTTGAATCGTCTCAATATAGCTTTGGCTGAAGTGGACAATGCAGAGCCGAGAATGATCTTGACGTACTTGATGAAAGCTATTGAAAAGACAAGTGAGTTCGGGAAGTGGTTGAAAATGAAGGAACCAAATTCACTTGACAAGTTTTATAAGAAAGCCGATGAATTCATGTGCTTGGAAAGCCTCAAAACATCGACTAAGTTGGTATCGACAAGGGCTGGAAACAGTAATGCTGCTCCGAATAATAAGGAATCTATCAATCAGAAGAGGGGAAACGATGGTCAGAAAAAGCAAGGAGATGCAAAGGAAAGTCGTCCCTTCAACTTTACCCCTCTGACTGATACCTCGGAGAATATCTACTTTGCAAACAAAGACACGGTCGAATTCCCCCTACCAGCTAAGCAGAGAGTTGGAGTGAGAGCTGAGAAAAGTGGAAAATTTTGCTGGGTCCATAACCAACCCAGCCATGATACTAACGAGTGCCGTCACTTGAAGGAGTTAATTGAGGAACTGTTGAAGGAAAACAAGCTCCAGCAATATGTAAAGAGGAACAGGAATGGCCCTACTTCGTCAACTCAAGGGCAAAAGTTTCCTGTTTATCGTCCTGGCTCAAGTGAAAAGGTGGAAGCTCATGAATCAGAGAGGCCCATTATTAATGTCATTACAGGAGGACCTCACCGAGCTGGCAGAAGCTGGGGAGAGATGAAACGATACACTCACGCATTGAAGTATGCACCAGCAGAGGATAGTGTTTTTTGTTAGAAGATGCCGTGCCTCCGAAGCAGAAGAAAACTTTTAATGATGACATAGTCTTTAGAGTCAGGGATTCTATGGGTGTTGAAGCCCCTACCATAGATCCCTTGGTTATTTCTACTGGCATTGGGCCAGCTTGTAAGAAGAGTACTTGTTGATTGCGGTGCTTCTTGCAATATTCTTTTCAAAAAGACCTTCGATCAGATGAAGATCCCAATGGCTGAGGTTCATGCTTCATCGCAAAAGATTGTTGGGTTTACTGGGGAACCCAGACAGCCGATTGGGACTATTGACCTTTTCGTAGAACTTGGAGAGGGGAAAAAGAAAGTCGTTCAAAGGCAGACTTTTGTAATTGTTGATGAATTTTCTGCTTACAACGCCTTCCTAGGCCGTCCAACTCTTGCAGCCTTTAAAGCAATCCTCGCCCCATGGTGCCTTACCATGAAATTCCCCACAGATAATGGAGTTGGTGTTGTTAAAGGGGATCAGAATGCAGGGCAGGAATGTTATCTGATAGAACTACGAGAAGCAAGAAAGAGAGAGATGGGAAAGGATGCGGCAGCCCCAGCCCGCATCAAAGAATCACCCTTGTAGCAGTTACAGGGTGGACCCCGTACTGGCGAATGCAGCGAAGCACGAAGAAAAATGGATCACAAAAAAGCCAGTGCAGGGGAGAATCGAGTGATGCCAGTGGAAGTAACGGTACCAGTACCTGTTGACCCAAAAGACCCAAACAAGGTGCTTAATGTGGGTTCACAACTTAATACGGCGGTTCAGAATATTTTGATATCATTCCTGAAAGAAAATCTGGATGTATTCACTTGGACCCATGCTGATATGCTTGGAATATCCCCAGAAATTGCAGTACATACTCTGAATATTGATTCGAAGTTTACACCGGTAAAACAGAAAAGAAGAACCCAGGGTCCTGAAAGGTCAGCAGCGTTGAAGGAAGAGGTAGATCGGCTTATGGAGAATGGTTTAATCAGAGAGTCTGCTTATCCGAATTGGGTTTCAAATCCAGTACTGGTGAAGAAATCTAATGGGAAATGGAGAGTTTTCATTGACTTCTCAGATTTAAACAAAGCCTGCCCCAAACATTGCTTCCCATTACCCGGAATAGATCAGTTGGTAGATGGAACGGCATGACACGAATTGTTATCTTTCATGGATGCTTACTCCGGATACAACCAGATTATGATGCATGAGCCGGATCAGGAGTATACAAGCTTCATCTCCGATGTTGGACTCTACTGCTACAAAGTCATGCCCTTCGGACTTAAGAATGCAGGGGCAACTTACCAAAGACTCGTCAGTGTTATGTTTAAACCGCAGATTGGCAAAACTATGGAAGTCTATGTTGACAATATGTTGGTGAAATCAAAGAAAGCGGTAGACCATATGGATCACTTGGCGGAGAAGTTTGCAATCCTCCGGAAGTACGGAATAAAGCTTAATCCTTTGAAACGTTCATTTGGGGTGGAGTCCGGAAAGTTCTTGGGTTTCATTGTGAGTGCTAGGGGCATCGAAGCTAATCCTACTCAAAATGATGCCTTAAGAGAAGTCAAAGCCCCTAGGACAAAGAAGGAACTATAGAGTCTCAATGGGAAAGTCGGTGCTCTGAGTCGATTCATTTCCAAAGCTACTGATAAATGCATTCCGTTCTTTGATGCATTGAAGAAAGGAAGGAATAATCTTGATTGGACTCCTGAACGCCAAAAAGCTTTCGATGAGTTGATCCGTCATATGGAAACGCCTCCAATACTTTCAAAGCCGGACAATGGTGAAGATCTTTTTGTATATTTGGTAATCTCGTCTCATGCTCTCAGTGCAGCCCTGGTACGGGAAGATGCAAAGATTCGACGCTCGGTCTATTATATCAGCAAAAGATTCCCTAAGGCAGAGATGAATTATTCGAAGTTGGAAAAGCTCTCCTATTGTTTGCTAATTGCATCAAGAAAATTGAGGCCCTATTTTCAAGATCATCCAATCAGAGTCCTCACTGATCAGCCTCTGAAGCAAGTCCTGCTTCGCACTGAGACTTCGGGTCGCCTTTTGAAGTGGAATATCGAACTCAGCCAATATGACATCACTTATCATCCCCGAAGAGCAATCAATGGACAAGCTTTGGCAGATTTCATCGCAGAATGTACAGACAAGGGTGACAGTGAGGAAATAGTGACTGATAATTCCCCAATTCAATAGAAAATGTACGTTGATGGCACAAGAAACGATTACTGTTCTGGGGCTGGGGTTGTGCTTGAAACTCCTGAAGGGCGGTCATTGTGCTATGCTTTAAGATTGGAATTCCCTTCGACAAACAATGAAGCAGACTATAAAGCTCTTATTGCCAGTCTGAGAATTACTAAAGAATTGAATGTCTAAATATTGCAGATTTTCAGTGATTCCAGCTTATTGTATGTCAAGTCAAGAAAGGGTTTCAAACCAAAGGAGAAAATCTGCCCGCTTACTTGTCAAGAGCCTGGGACCTCCTCGACGACCTTGACTATTATACAATAAATCATATACCCAGGGAAGAAAACATGAAGGAAGATTCCCTCTCAAAGTATGCAACCACTGGTGAGGCTCAATTGCTGGGATTAGTTCCTGTGGAAGTCCTGTCAGGTCCAAGCATTAATGAGATGGATGTTGACTGGATCATGACTATATCACAAGAGCAAGAATCCTTGATGACTCCGATAATGGAGTATCTGCTCAACGGTTCTCTACCAGAAAACTCAAAAGAACGGCAGAAGTTGTTAAGAAAACCCTCCAGATACATAATTCAAGATGGCCGATTGTATAGGCGGGGATTCTCAATGCCATTACTCCGATGTGTGACCAAGGAAGAAGCTGAGACAATTCTAACTGAAGTACACGGGGGAGAATGTGGAGATCATTCAGGTGGCCAAACTCTAGCAAAGAAAATTCTCCGTTATGGGTATTTCTGGCCAGACATTAATCCTGATGCTGCAAGTTATGCCCGAAAATGTGACCGATGCCAGAGATTTGCAAAAATCCAAAGAGCACCTTCCACCGAGATAACACAGATGGTTAGTCCATGGCGATTTGCTATTTGGGGAATAGATCTCATCGGGCCTTTGCCAACTGCCAAATCCGGAATTAGATATGCTATCGTTGCTGTTGATTATTTTACTAAATGGGCTGAATCTGAACCATTAGCAACTATTACCTCTAAGAAGATGATAAACTTTGTAACTAAGAATATCATTTGCAAGTATGGTGTGCCTCAAAAGATAATCACGGACAATGGAACCCAATTCGAAAGTGAAGAGTTCCAAGATTTTTGCAAGAAATTCAAGATCCAGAAAAGCTTCTAAGCAGTAGCTCATCCACAGGCAAACGGGCAAGTGGAAGCAGTAAACAAAATTATCAAATCGACCATCAAAAAACAGCTGGAAAAAGTGAAAGGTGGTTGGGTCAATAAGCTTCCACTAGCACTATAGGCATATAGAACTACACATAAAACTGCGACGGGGCACACTCCATTCTCCTTGGCATATGGATCAGAGGCAATGATTCCGGTAGAAATAGAGGTCCCTTCACATAGAAGAATTCATTTCAACCAAGCAAAAAATGAAGAGTTGCAACTTGAAGCACTTGACTTCCTTGATGAGAGAAGGGAAGAGGCTCACCTCAGAATTGCGGCCCATCAGCAAAGAATTGCCAGGCACTTCAACTCCAAAGTTCGCCAACGCAGCTTTGAGATTGGAGATCTAGTCTTGAAGAGGGTCATGACAGCAACAGGAGTGTTTGCGCCAAACTGGGAAGGGTCGTATGTCATAGGACAAAAACTTCTTGATGGCACTTTCAAACTAATCACTGTCGAAGGAGATCCAATTCCAAGAGCTTGGAACAACAATCATTTGCGCCCATATTTTACTTAAAGGCATTAATGAAATATTGAAAAAGAATGATGAATGTATGATTCTTGTATTGATAGCCATTGTAAAGCCAGTGCAAGTGAATAATAAGGACTATAAAGTGGATGTAGGCCCAGTTCTTAGCCGAACCACAATAAATATTGTGTTCTTTACTATTATAAACTACTTGTTTTATTTCGATATATAAAATACGTCAATTGTATTGCTAAAGTGTCGATATAATACTGCAAGCCATTAAAACGAAGCTTACCCATCATAAGACCAAGCAGTCCCCGACGTCATCCAACAAGCAAATGTTAAGCCGTTCAAAATTTCCATACTTAAATCCTACGTAAGAAGTGCTTCAAGCAAAAAAGTTAGTGATTCTTCAGGAAGTGGGCCCTTGCTAACTAATTGTGGTTGTTTGTACAAACAAGCATCCGATTAAATAGCCTGTGCTGCCCCCGCAAAATCGCTTATCTATGAAGTACACTTCTTTGGATAAAGGAAATTAGAGGAATGTTTGGAAAAGATAACGAGGATTGCCAATATGAATAGATGGCAAAGAGACATGGGCGAGCAAGCATCAAACAGCCAAGGACCTCTTCGGAGGCACAAGCCCTCTTCGGAGGCATAACTCTTCGGAGGAAAAAGACCTCGAACGGGGCATGCCAGAAAACGAAAATTTTCTTTCTAAAAAAAAAAAAAATGGTATGGAATGACCGGCAGCACCTTCCCAACTGGAAGGCAAGGCGCTTGTTCACTAGCTGAGACACTTTGCGCAAACGAACGTCCAAGTAACTTGCGCCCGCCCCGTGAATCCATGGGGTGATCGGAGGCACCTTCCCAAGTGGAAGGCGTGGTGTTTGTTCACTAGCTGAGACAGTTTGCGCAAATAAACGTCCAAGTAACTTGCGTCCACCCCGTAAATCCAGCCAATCATGAGGAAGAACCTTCCAAGCATACTGGGAGGCACACATCTCACCGAGATCTGAAATAAAACTTCATAAGAGTTGAGATGTGCAAAGACCTCTTCGAAGGCACATTTCATCAGGAGTTGAAGTAATTCACCAGAGCTGAAATGATATCAAGACACCTCTCCGGAGGCACATTTCACCAGGAGTTGAAATAATTCACCGGAGCTGAAATGATATCAAGACCTCTTCGGAGGCACATTTCACCAGAAGTTGAAATAATTCACCGGATCTGAAATGATAACAAGACCTTTTCGGAGGCACACATTTCACCGTGATTTGAAATAAAACTTCACACGATTCGAAATGTGAAAAGCCCTCTTCGGAGGCCCGCATCCCAGCGGACAGGGAAAAAAAAAGAGCCTCTCCCTAGAGGCAGAAACAAAAAGCCCTCTTCCCAGAGGCACAATAAAAATAAAAGCCCTCTTCCCAGAGGCACAATCAAACTAAAAGCCCTCTTCCCAGAGGCACAATCGAACAAAAGCCCTCTTCGTAGAGGCACAATCGAACAAAAGCCCTCTTCGGAGGCACAAGCAGGTTGAAGCCTTTTTCAAAGGCCCACTTTACCACAAAGGAGAATTCACTTGCCAAGATAAAAGTGACTTTCTCCGAAAGTGAAGTGTAAAAACTTCGCAACAAAAAAAAAGAGAGAAAACTTCTCAAATATGAGCCGCATTTTACTAAATCAAAAAAAAAATCCTTAAAACGGGAATATTATCTTATAAAGTACAGATGCAAACGTCCTTCAAATGGAACAGTTGTTCTCTAAAGAAAGAACACAAGTCTTCTCGAAACAGAAGAGTTGTTCTTCAAAATTGTACCAATGTGAAAGAGGTTGCAATAAACCTTGGTATGGGGGCAATATAGTATAATCACAAAAATAAAAACAATGCTCAAGCAACATACCATAGGTTTACTGCAACATCACACAGAGAAAATAAAGAAACTTGTATATATAAAAAATATAATAAATGCATTCTCAAATACAGACAGGAGTTTGTACAAGTAAAAGAATCATTTTATTCCATACTATAAAAAAATTACATGCGCAGGTTTCAAAATAAAAGAAGACGGGGACTAGTACCCGCACAATCTCCAGTCAACGCAAGCTTGTATACAAACAAAAAGCAAAAAGCGAGATAAAAAGAACAGGACCAAAGCCATCATTTCTTCTTCCTTCCACCTTTTGAGCCTGCGCCTGGCCGGATGACCAACTTTTTGGGCCGGCTTGAAAGAGTAGGGAAGAAGGAGAAAGGGGAACAATTGGACTTGTTTCTTCTTTCTCCTCGCTGGCTGAAGCTTCTTTCTTCTTTGAAACTCCACTTTTCCCCCTCTTCTTAAAAGAAGACCTGCTTCCTGGAGTGAAAAGTGTGGTTAACGGTGCATCGTCAGAACCAGTTGGTTCCGGAGTCTTCTCGCCCTCTTCAGGTTCTTCTCCCCTATGTTCTTGTGAAGCAATGGGATCGTCCAAGTCTCGGAGAGCTTCTATTTGCTCCTATTGTGATCCCGGTTGAGAGGCAGAAGGAGGAATGACCTAAAGAGACGGAGGAGGAATAACTGGAGGAGGGGAAGTCTGAACAATACTTGGTGCTTTTTCTACAGGAGAAGAAAATTTGAAGTCAGTATTCCTTATAAAAAGAGGGGATAATGGTTCATCGACACATAAGAAATAAGCAAGAAGCTCATCGAACTCAGTCCAAGCGAACAAGAAGCCCGCTTGTGCGAGATCAACATTGAGGTTACCTGGAGAAGTAGACTTCACTATGTCAATTTCGAAATCCTGCGCTTCGGCGCTTCCTTGAACCTCATCTCCAGTGTGGGCGGTGGTGCTTTCGGTGACGGCTTTAGTAGGAGGCGGAGAATGGGAACCGGAACTAACAATGTCGATATCAGCTGAAACCGAAGGTTGAACTAGGTCAGTTAAAGCTGCCTTTCCTACATGTTCTCCTTCAGCCATTCCGGCCCTCTCTTCGGCAAGTTGCACCTTTCCCCTGGCAAGAGCAGCGCGAGCATCGTCAACAAGATAATTTGCCTCTAAATCCGCCTCAACATAGCCAGCACTGCCAAACATGTCAAGTATGGCCTCCCATACTTCGGCCAGAGTTATTTCATATTTGGGGCCAAGAAAGGAGATACTAACATGCCCCAGGACGCTATGTAAGTAGAAGTCAAACAATGTTGAGCTGATATTGGCCTTCGTTGCTTCATCAGACTCTTCAGCTACAATTTTGCCGGCAACAGCCTCATCACGCTCTCTTTCAGCTTTAGAGAGTTGAAGTTTTAGCATTTCGATCTCCACGTCCTGGGAACTAGTCTTCTTTCGCAACTCTGCAATGTCAACAATATGGCCCTCATTAATTCTTTTTTGCACATCAAGCCTATCTTCGGCATCTCTTTGAGCGGCATGAGCATCTCGCACTTGTTGTTGAAGCACTTGCTCCCTTTGCGAATAGGAAGTGGAGCAAGTGGCAAGCTCTTCTTTAAGTTTTTCAACTTCCGCTTCGAGCTTTTCATTATAAGTAGCAATGCTTCTCATTTCTGCATCATGTTGCTCAAGAATCTTCTGCCACTCAGATTTGTCGTTTTCCATTGTTAACATGGCTTCAAGATTCGCGCGATTTACCCTCTGGAGCTCATCGACAAGCTTTTGCCAACCTGACATTCTTTCGATATCAAGTTTGACAGCATCAAGGTTGCGCAGCATAGCCTGCTTATCGATCGGGACCAGGTCAAGATCAAAGCGCACTCCTTTCAGGCACCAGTTCGATAATCGACTCTGAAGAGTAGCTGGGCCTGGACCAACTTGATATGGGGGACTTCTAAGGATTGTTTGAATATCGGTACGTGCCAGGGCAGGAGATTGAGATAGTGCAGGGGCAGCAGGTTGTTCGAAAGTCTCGGATGCTGGTTTTGGCCATGTTTGGCCCTTTTACTCACGTCTTTGGCAACTTGACTTTACCCCTTGTCGTCACGGGACTTCCATTTATGAGAATCATCTTCCCTCTGGGAAGACTCGTGTCGCTCGTCTCGTCTTTCATGGCGTTCTTCGTGAGCACGTCTTTCACGAGCTTTTCGTGCGGCTCTTTCTTCATCAGTCTCCCTATAAGAAGGAAGATATCTCTTAGGATCAAAAGAGCCACGTCTCCCTTAGCTCTGAAAGTCATCGTAATAAGAGCGTCGCCCCATTGAAAGACCTGAAAATGGAAAAGAGGCAAAGCTTGAGAATCTTTGAAGTAAAGTCGATGTAAGTGCATAAGAATGCTAAAAATCCTAAGTGTGTGTAACGTGCAAACTACGCGCGTCAAACTACGAACCACTCCTCGGTTGCGGGGAAATGATAGGTTTTATAGCTAACGTCAACTCTTGAGCTGACAGAGTCTGTTGTAAAGTGGATGTTGCTTCAACTGCTGAAGATGTAACTCTAGCAGAAGCAGGGTCGTCTTTAAAGAGCTCCTGCGAAGTAATCATCAGATCGCTTAACCCTTCAAAAATGTCATCCCCACTATGCTTGGCAGGACTCGCTCTCTCGGTTCCCTCATCACCGGATTTTCCTAAATGATGAAAAGGCTCTTCCTCTTTGATTATCGGGGCAAGTGTAAGTTTGTCAGATGGCCCCGCAATATCAGTAGAAGTAGAGCACTTCACCAGTAAAGCCTCAGAAGTAGGTTCCTTCAGTATAGGTTCCTCAGCAGAAACTGGGGCATTTGGCAATTTGGCCGGAGAATCGGGAACTTCGTGAGGTTGAGTAGAGCGAGAAGGGTGGAAAAGCCCATATTGGTGCAGAAGTTCATCTTTCAGCAAAAACTTGATACTTCTTTCTTCAGCCGGCACAGCACTTAATCTATCAAAAGTCGTCTTATGACTGGGATTTCTAGAAGGAGGAGGAATTGCTATAAAAGAAAAGAATGAAGTTAGCACCTAGCAATTCGAGTCTTGAAAAGCTGAAACGGAAAAACGGGGATGAGCAATCTCACGTCCTTTTCTCCAGATGGCATAAAATCCTAGAGGACAGCAGACAAAGAAGAATTGATTCAGAAAGCCGTGAGCACTTTCGGAAAGATTAGTAATAAGTTTGCGATTTCTGACACTTCTCACGAGTATAAAGGAGGGGTGGTCATTATTCTTTGCAAATGAGCATAAGTATAAAATTTATTTGAAGCTCGGAAGACGGTTAAGTGTCCTCCTGAATAAAACACACAATCCCATCAGGATGGCGTAGCCAATGGGATGTAGTTGGAAGGGAGAGATGGTTAGCTGGAAAAGGATTTGATGAAGGAATTCATTGAAAGGAGGAAAGGCACCGCAAAGGCACATCTGACGGTTGACGGCTACGAATCCAAGAGGTGGCCTGTCGGCAGTATCATTTGGGCCAGGAAATATAGCATCCTCTTCGGCAATCCCAAATTGAATACGTAGTTGATTGAATGTCCGCTGACTCAAGGTAGTTGGAGTTCTCTCCGGAGGATCGACCAAGGGGTCAGCTATCGGGAAAACTTCTTCGGATTGCTCAATTATCTCTTCTTGAGAAGACATTCTACACAAGGAACTGGATGTTCAAATGTGAAGGTGCACCTTTCCTAAATGTGTGAAGTGTTGTGCAAAGCTAACAAAGTGACAAGTAAATATAACTTAAATTAAACTAATAAACATGTGTCAATCGTAAAATTTCAAGACTTGTCGCTTTAAGTCAAAGTACAAGTGCAGTATTGGTGCAAACAAATCGACTTTAGTTGATTAACATTGCTTTAATTCTTCACTTGGATTTATTGATTCACAGCATTTCATATGGTTTCTTTAAGTTGATCATCTTTTATCGACTAATCTGTCATTTGATGTGGGCTGTCAATGGCAGTATATTCGTCCCATTTTTCTGCAAATGTTGTATTTAACAGGTCATTAGCATTAAAGTTGATTTAATCTGTTAAGAAAGCATAGCAAGGTAATGCAAGTTATCTCTTCAGTTCAAAGTTCAAGTTGGAAGTGCAATCAAGTTTTATCAAAATTTTGAAGCTCTCTAGTTGTTAAGTCATAGGTCGTATGGTTTGAGTTAAAGAATACAAGGCATGGCAGTGTGCATCCAAGTCCTAGGTCGCTCACACGATCTAAAGGTTAAGTCACAAAGCTTCAAATCAAGGCAGTGAAAATTTGCTCAAGTCTTAGGTCGTTCGCGATCTAGCAAGTATATGAGGTTGGTATAAGCCGCAAGAAGCTGCTCGGCAGTGCAAAATTATCTAGGTCCTAGCTCGGCCGTGACCTAAGACCTAAGTCGAAGATATGATAAGTCGCAAAGGGGTTAGGTCGTAAGGAAGATGAGTCGGTTAGTTCACATCCAAACCAAAAGGTCGCCTGAGGTACTTAAACCGGTCATTTCCGATCCCTCTCTAACCTATTCGCTTCTCTCCACTTAACAAATCACATAACCCGCTATCCAATAACCCAATAGCCAAGAATCTCTTCACCTGCTCCAAACTCCGGAAACCTGTCCTCTCCAAGTTTCCAAAAACCCCGTAAAACCCTAGGCCAACTTATTCCTACAGAAACCACTAACAATTCAACGGAGAATCGAAAGGCAAATTCGAATGCCAAATTGCATTGTAACAACAAAATTGTGTGGAAAGGGTTATGATGGAATCGACAACGAGTGCAACGAGTAAATGCTCAAGATTACCTAAATTTGCTGATGGAATTGATGGTTGAAAGAGGAAAAGATTTTGTGCTAAATCTTTAAGATCGGAGGTTAGTTACTGGCGGCTTAGAATATTGGAACAGATAAAGTGAAGAAGGAGCGGGTTAAGCAATTTATATGGGAAAAGAAAGGAAGGCATATCTTCACGCGACCTAACGAATCCGATGAGTCGCTTAAAACCCAAGGAACTAAGTCGAAGCACACGACTTACGACCTAGGTGTGTACTTCGAGGGGCAATTGTTAATTCCCTTGTTATGCGACTTAGCAACTCAACAACCAGAGCAACCTAAAGAGGCTAACAAGATGAAACGACCGAGCGACTTATATAGGCACAGCGACCTAGAGAACCTACCGACCTAATGACCAAAAAACAGGACGACCTAACGACCTAAAGGTGAGCCGACCTAATGACCTAAAAATAGGACGAACTAACGACCTAACAATGAGACGACCTAAAAGTGAGACGACCTAACGACCTAACGAGCTAAGCAACGTGGCGAGTTAACGACTTAGCCTAGGGCGCTACATTGGATAACCTCAGCGTTGTAAAGGTCGCCAACTATTTTCTTAGGTCGTCCATGACCTAGTACTTCATTCAGGAGAGACTAGTGCTATCGGGTAGGGCCGAAGTTTCCATCTGTTAGGTCGCTCATATGTGATCCACGACCTATCTTAGGTCGAAACCTTCGACCTACAACTTGCCAGCCCAAACACTCAAATGCAACACTGTATAGCCACAGAGCCATATCCTCTAGATCGCCCACGACCTACCATAGGTCGCTTGCGACTTAAGGCCTACCTTAGGTCGTTCACGACCTAAGGCCCGTCCAATATCTCCTATAAATACAACATGGGCTCACACATTCAAAGGACTTTTGGATGATTCTTGGAGGGATCAACACTCTGCTATTTTCTCAACTCGAACAACACTTCAAGCACTCCAAACACCAAGGACATTACGATGAACTTCAAGAGAAAATCTACATCATTCAACAAGGATTCGAAAGATTATTTTACATCGAAGTTTGAACTACTAGTCTAGAAGTTGTTGAAACTGAAGAATGTTGTATAAGTTGTACTTGAGTCAGCAATAAAGAGATTATAAAGTGGACGTAGGCTTGACCATAAGCCGAACCACTATAAAAACTGTGTCTTTTATCGTTTTATTGTTAACTTCTGCTTATTTCTAAGTCCCGTATTGACGGGTGGTGCTTTCATACTTACACTACTTGCACCAGGGTGTTAGCGTCTGATTTTTACGTTAACAACCACCCTCTTTATTTTTAAAACCATTATCTACTTTAATCAAATGTGTTAACTAAACAATTAAATCCCTAATCTGTTTTTAAAGCGAACTAGTAAATATGTATATTTATTTCCCTTTGAAATCACATACATTTATAAAAAAGATTTATACATAAACTTAACAACATTAGAAAATTCCTATACATATTAAAATATGTATGAGTATTTATTTATATATATTTTGTTTACTTAGAAAAAATTGTTTCTCTCCCTGAAATTAAACATAGTAATTACTTTACTGAATATATGTTCATATAAATTATCCTAGCAACTTAATGTAAAATATTTATTTTTAACTTCTTCTGTTTCTATAACACACACATATATATAATTTAATTAAATTTAACTGAGAAATAAATTGGAAAAAAACGAATACCATACTGCGACATCGCCTCGTCCACTGCCCCTCCCAACTACGCCGCCACCTAACTGATGCATGCCCCCACCAGATGCACGCGAGCTCCTCCAACCTTGCATGCACGAGAATGTGCGTTCGTCCAAATCGCTACCGCCCTAGTAATGCTCTACGAACCCACAATGGCGGCCTCGCCTTTAAAATCGCAAAGCCCCCACAACCCATTGGCGCCGCTGCCTCCATCGCCGCATTCGAAGTCGCCACCTTCTTCAAGGACATCGTGATCGAACATGGCCCAACACCTAACCCAGATCGAGGCCGCGATTCATGGAAGCTTGAAAACGAGCTCGTGATTTTGATTTTATATTGAATTCGATTTCGAACATCATTTTTTTTCATTGGCTAAAATGAATTCGATCGGCTTTGGGAATGAGGCAATCTCGATTTCTGATTTTAGAAATTAAACGAGGCTTCGGCCCTAGGGTTTGATTTATGAATTGAAGAGGAAGAGGGGAACTCGTGATTTTAAGGAGGCCGGCTTTGATGATTGTTTGCTCGTTATTATTTTTTTCCTTTTTCTTTAAACGAAAGGGAAACACTTGTACGCAATATGAAAAGATAAGTTACACGTGCTAAAAACTTCAACATGTGTATGAAAAGCTTTAAAACAATATTTTAATGCAACGATATTAGTTATTTTTAAATTTAAATTCAAATTCAAATCATCTTAAAAACGCAATTTAAAATTTCAAACTCCGACCGAGACGTGCCGCCAGACGTTTATAATGTTAACCCCTTATTCCGAACTCGATAGAAAAGGTTTCGAGTCCAAAATCAATCGTATGGAGAAGATAACTTTTTTGAACCAGTTAAAACATTAAATTTTCAATTAAATTTTCAACGCGTTTATTTATCGTGCGGCCAAACGATCACTCCAAACACTACGAAGATTGAAATCCAATAATAGCACAATATTACGGATCCAATGGAACTCGTTTCGTCGAATTCCAAAACTGTGCCTCGGAAAGCTATTTTTAAATATCGATTTAAACGATAAAATTTAATACTGAACAAAACAGTTTCAAATTCAATTCTGAAGCTTCTATCATCTTCAATATTATCAATATAAATTTTCTAAGTCATCAAATTATTTCTAACGGGCTCAAAATTGAAGATTTACAATTTTATCCAAATTTCTTTAATTAAATTTGATAATTAAATTGCTAATTTCACAGTTAAAATTGAAACTCAAGCTTAAAACAACTTCCAATATCCAAAATCAATTAAATAATTTAGTTTCAAATGCTGAAAATTCTAGGTCGTCACAGCGCTCATATCTATTATTACAATCAAAGTCATTCTAGAGTACTACTGACTCTATCTCTAATGAGTATCACCCAACAAAGCCAAGGTTGTCGCTTAACCAAATGTTCCGATATCACTTTTTAACGACCCAATTTTACAACGTCCGAAAGTCGACATTAATACATCCATTGTATCAATTGCAGCACAATCGAATGCCGAAAAACCGAACCGTTAGGGTATAAGAAGAAGAAGATAGAATAAGAACACAAACAATAAACAGAAACTCACATTTCGTAGTGGAACAAATATATAATAGATAGATGAATAATCTTTAAAACAAAGACTCATTTCTGTTAATACAACATCAGAGTTTACAACGACATCATACATCACTGATAGTTATTATAACTTGACTATATGAAAACTGATTTGCACTAACCATACGCAACGGACACTACATAGTAAAGAAATACGTTTCGCCGTCCAGCTTCAACTCCTGATCTCCACAGCAACTCTTTTCTGACTTCGCTGCCGAATAACTGATAACCAGACTCTAGGCTGACCGTGTGGAAAATTATGGGCACCCAAAGTTTAGAAAGGGAACGATAAACTCCAGGTCAGTCATGGGACTGGTGTGAGATCTTTAAAACAGTTATACTTTTACCAAAGAATATAAAAGAATTTAAAAGAAATCCGTAATGCTTTTGGAAAATGAAACTACCATAAGGCCTTCCGGCACACACACAATGCAATCACACACTTGGGGAGATTTCTCCTTATGATAGTCAAACATGCTTAATAGGCAAAATCTTTTTAATATTATCATTAACGCATAGTGCAGAAAACCTTTGCAAGTATAATATTAATCTTAGCCAACATACATACCATTATAATATGCCTACTATAGCTACCATATTAGATGGTAGGTTATGCAACTAAAACCGTACAAGGGGCGTATTGATAATTGGATTTCGAACAAATGGTCAGGATAAGAAACTTCCTGGGCCACAAGGTTACGCCTTTGGAGGGACGTCCCAAGAACCTAACCGGATCTCTGCCAACACAAGGCCGGGTTACCTCTGCAAAAATAGATAACTACTGACACGAGTATGCCATCCTCCGGTTGTAAAAACCTTTATCTGACGATCCTCAACAACAACAATCACAAAGTAATATATATTTGCGATATCCACATAAGTTAAGTATCTAGGCTCCATACCATGATACCACTTATATCCAGAAGGAAATGCACATAACCTAAGGGGAGCTACCCCCATAACCTTGCTGCATTCTTCCTGTTTCGACAATTCCGGGGTGTGAGGTCCAACGAAGTCTCGTCCACAAAGCTAAGCTTTTCACAAAAGCCATGCTTTGAT
This sequence comes from Allium cepa, assembly GCA_030765085.1. NCBI lineage: Eukaryota > Viridiplantae > Streptophyta > Magnoliopsida > Asparagales > Amaryllidaceae > Allium > Allium cepa. The sequence goes on along the minus strand of CM060945.1, from coordinate 597,655,593 downwards.
CAACAAATGATCAGCAGGACTTCGTATGCCACATTACCAAATTGGGAATGTATCAATAGTAACCATCAACTACATAACCTCTTACCTCGTATGTCTTAGAGAAGGGTGTTAAGCTAAGAGAATAAATTCTCCGCCACCAATAGAAATGTATTTGATAGAAACCAGCTTTACATCTCAAAGTGTAATGTCAGACACACATCCATACAAGTCCGTTCCGGGATCGCGGAACCGAAGGCACTTCCAAAGAAGCCCTTGCAATCCGGATATTCACTAATCACGTCCGGAATCCCCATCACAAAGGGTGATAAAATCTCTATACCGGAGCAACCCGGTGCAAAGACATTCGACAGGTAATCCTTTCCTTTTCGAAAATACCCGGTCTTCAACACCGTCTTCAAATGCAACCCCATTTCCCCGTATCGTTATTCGGAATGGGTTTTATGACATAAGGTCCTCCCCCGGCTAATCCAAACAACGGGCGCTTATTTTTAAAAATAGGTGTTACTTTTAGAGTCAAACAAATCACAACAAATTCCACTTCGATCTTTTAACAAAAGATCCATCACAATCACAAAGGTTCGATGTGGGTTTCGAATATCCATTTGGAATTCGACTCCCGGTCGCATCGAAATTTAAATACCATTTAAAGGCCAACATTGATAGTTGGTTATTTAACTATCAATCATCACTCACAACAATCGCTGGATTTCAAATAATTTTTCCCCAATTATTAGTATCTTCGCAAGATAAAATTTTACTTTTCAACCATTAAAAACAAATTCAAATCAATTTTTTCACACTTATTTATTCATTTCCACAGAAAATCTGCCGAGTTCAAATATTTTAAAATAATATAAAATACTTATTCAAAATATACTTGGAAACATTTAAAATAAACTATTTTAGAATATTTGCTTAAATATTAGTTATGAAAAATATTATACTAATATCTTGTATAAAAATTCAAGTCCAAAACTAATTTTAAAATAAAATTAGTAGATAGAGTATAAATATTTAAATAACTATTTTCTAAATTAAATATCAATTTAAATCTTTAAAATAATCCCTTATATAATTAATGAAATAAATTTTTACTTTAAAAACAATTTCCAAACTAATTTCTCCAACAATATTATTTCAAAACCAAATCTAGAACTTTTAAATTTTATTCAATAGCAATTTTAAAAATATACTCGGCTTTCCTGGGAAGAATTCTTTTTCCATTACAAATGGTCCATTCTAATAAATTGATAAATCTTCTTGATTTATTTTAATTTACATTCCAATTTGTAAATTTCTTTCCACACTTTAAAAATAAACCAATATTTATTTTGAGAAATTTCCCTTTTCTTTACAAATTCCCTTTGTGAATTTACATTTCCAAATATCAACTAATATACGAATTTTAAATCGATTCCCAAATATCATCTTCAAACCCAATCAAATCCCAAATTGATTTCCAATTTATTTCAAACACAAAATCGAATTCCAATTTGATTTCCCAAAATAATTTTCCAATATCAAATCAATTTCAAATTGATTTTTCAAGTTATTTCCAAAACACCTAACCAAATTTCCAAATCGATTCCTATGATTTATTCTAACTCCAAATTAATTCCCGAATCGATTTCTAAAATTAATTTCAACTCTAAATTAAATTCCAAATTTAATTTCTAAATTTATTTCCTTTTGAAATAAATTTCTTTATCTCTTTCAATTATTTAAAATACGTATCTTAAATAATTTCTTCAACCATTAAACAATATTACTCGAAATTCCAATATTAAAATATTCTCCCGTATTTTTGGAATTTACTCAATCAGTTTTGAAAGATAAAACTAATCTATTTAAATTTCCTTCTTTTAAAATTCACCCAATTCTTTTGGATGAATTTATTATAAATTTTCCATCCAAATCTCAAAATCAAAAAAATTATTTATTTATTCCTCGTATCCTACGATACCAAAAATATATTCGGCTAAATTATAGCCTTCAACGGTTTCAATCATAAATAATCATACATAGATGATAAATAATCAATACAATTTTGAAAACAAATAAAATTGTTTTGAGGAATACAGTTGGATCCCTCCAACCTGTTTTCCTGCATCCACAGACGTTAGCACAAAAATTAAATATCAATTCCACCTCGAGGTGGAATATCGTGGGACATGGGATTAATATCATATCATCCGCTATTATGTGGCGCAATAGAGTCTCATTCGCTATATAATGCGGGAAATCGACAACTCCAAATGTATATATAATACCAATTCCACTTCGAGGTGGAATATCGCGGTATATGGGTTTAAATATAATTACCTCCTCTATTATGTGGCGCATAGGGACTAAACTAATATAACTGATAATAAATTAGTTATCCAAACACACAATCAATCAATTTTAAATTTAACTATTAAAATTAAATCAGCGATTAAGTGAGGAGATCTCACCTTTAACAATGCATGTAATCCATTTTCCATTCCAGTTTGTTTTTCACGACCTTTAAACCTTGTATAAACAATTTATACAGTTTATTAATATTCGAAATGATCGAACAATAAAATTCCATTTAATAATTTAGTTAACCAATAGTTTCATTTTTAAATTAGAAATTTCCCTTTCGAAAATATCTTCTGGGAATGAATTTGTCCAATAAATTATTTAATTATTTTAGTTACTAAAAGATATTTTATAAAGGAATTTTAAATATTAAAGGAATTAAAATTCATTTTAATCTGTTTTTAACTTCATATATATATAATATATATCTGGAAAAAAAACTGAATTATATTTTAAATCTTTATTGTAAGTATATATTTCTTCTTATTTTATGCATAAATATAAAATCTGCATTAATATATTATACTGAGATAATATATTCACATACACATTTGTTTGCAAATTAAATTAATCGAAGATGAAATCGAGGGTACCTCTGTTCGCACGAGTCTGGCGAACCCCAATCCAAATCATACGATCCAGATCCATCGGCCAACATCATAGCTTGCCGCTTCGAACGCCACGCCGCCAGACGTCATCACTCATCATCCACCCTGCCAACGCGAAGCCATTGCCTCAACCTCGCGAGCTACCACTATCACGATGTCGATGCCCTAGCTTGGCCTCCTTTCCCCTACCACGCTCGCCACTGCGACCGCCCCAGTAATGCTGTACGAACCCACAACGGCGGCCTTGCCTTCGAAATCGCGAAAACTCGACGACCTCATCTGCTTCGGTTCGATATTCAATTTTGCCATTCATTTGTCTTTGATTCCCAGAGACGTCTTTTACCATTGCGGTCCGAAGTCGATTTAAACACGACTTGATTTTGATTAAATGTGAGTTCGGTTGATTTTAGGAATTCGCGGTTTAAAATGGTCGCCCTTTTTTTCTTTCGATCTGAGAAATAAAGTTGAAGGATTTCGATTTTGTTATTTGATTTTCTCTTGCGTGGTCTATTTCTTTTTGGTATTTTTTTAAAATGACGCGTGCATCAAAATTTCTATGTGCAAGACATATGGTGAGGTTAAGAAGACAAGTGGCCAAGACCTTATGTGAATTGTCTTTGACCAGTCAAACTATAGGTTATATTCAAAATTTTAAATTTAAATTTTAAATCATCTCAAGTCACGCAAGTCAAAAATTCGATCTCCAATCGAAATGTGCCGTCAGGCGTTTATAATGTTATACGCCTATTCCGAACGCAACGGAAAAGGTTCCGAGTCCAAATTCGATCGTATGGAGAAGATAGATTTTTTGAACTAGTTAAAATATCGAACTTTCAATTTAAATTTCAGCGCGTTTGCTTATCGTATGGCCAAACGATCACTCCAAACACTACGAAAACTGAAATCCGATAACAATAAAATATTACGGATCCAATGGAACTGGTTTCGTCAAATTCCGGGACTGTGCCTCGGAAGGCTATTTCTAAATATCGATTTGAACGATATATTTTCAAAACTGATTAAATCGCTTTCAAATTCAATTCTGAAGCTTCCATTATCTTTAGTATTGTCAATATAAATTTTCTAAGCATCAAACTATTTTTAACAAGCTTAAAAATTCAAATTCAAGTTTTAACCTGGTCTCAATGAATTGAATTTAACAATTAAATCGCCAAATTTATTCTGATATCTGAAATTCAAGTTTTAAAAACGACTTCCAATATTTTAAAATCAGTTAAATATTTTAATTTCAAACGTTGAAAATTCTGGGCCGTCACATTAATTTAAACCAAACAAGTTAATTACTTATGAATTAATTACCCAACTCTGCTTAATTATCATTAATTAATTACAAACCTATTATTATTATTTAAATTAATTAAAGAAATTAATTAATCATCCTTAATTATCCATCTTAATTAATTATCCTTAATTACTTACATTAATAAATTATCCCTTAATTAATTACATTAGTTAATTATCCTTTAATTAATTACATTAACAAATTAACCCTTTAATTACTTACATTAAGTAATTATCCTTTGGGTAATTATCCTTTAATTACACACATTAATTAATCATCCTTTAATTAATTACATTAAGTAATTATCCTTTAAGTAATTAAGCTTTAATTACTCACATTAATTAATCATCCTTTAATTAATTACATTAAGTAATTATCCTTTAAGTAATTAACCTTTAATTACTCACATTGATTAATCACCCTTTAATTAATTACATTAAGTAATTATCCTTTAAGTAATTAACGTTTAAATAATTATCCCTTAATTACTTACATAAATTAATTAACGTTCAATTAGTTAACTATCCTTTAATTAATTTCATTAAGTAATTATCCTTTAACTACATTAATTAATTATCTTATAATTACTTAAGTTAATTAATTAATCGATGATAAACCATTATCTTAATTAATTACTTAATTACTTTATTCCTAATTAATTTTAATTAAATCACCAAATAAATTAAACTAATTACCTCTAAATTCTGCTTAATTATCAAACCATTTATACTTAATATAATTAATTACTGACATTCATTAATTGCCATTTAATCACTTATGGTCTTAACTTTAAGATAAACCATTTATCTTGATTAATTACTTAATCAAATCATTTAAAACTTACTTAAATTAAAGGATTGAAGTTAATTTATTCAAAGTCACCTCCAACCCTTTTTATTAATTAAAGTTTAATATACTTGTCTTAATCACCCACTTAATTACATCATTAAATTATATTTGAAAACGCCTAGGGATTTAAATCAAATAATTTACCTAACATAAAATTATTTTAAATCAAAAAAAATAAAAATGTTATACTTTAAATTTTCAACCTTTGAAACTTGCTTGAAAAACTTGTTCAATACTTATATTTTGAAAACTTGTTTAATAATTGCTTTTAAACTTGTTAAAATTTTTGCTTTAGACACTTTGTTTATTCGTTTTGCTACGAAAACCTGTTACTAAAATTTATTCATTCTAAAATATAATCGACTCGAGCCCAAGACGAAAATTCCCAAGTCAATACGCGAGCCAAATGCAAGTTTTCCCAAGCAACAACCCAAGTCACTTCCCTTTTTTTTCTTTTTAAACTTTATTTTGTTTTAGAAACTGTTGCTCAGCTAAAAACTGTGACGACTCGCCCTTCTCGACCCTGGAAAATCGACAAAAATACTCTACAGTATAATATGCCGACGATCAAGTACCGAAAAAGACAGATTGTTAAGGGAAAAGAAAGGAGATAGAAGGAACAAGGAACTAAACAATATCAGAATCTCACACTCGCAGCGGAACAAAATATAATACATAATATCATCTCTTTACACAAAACGAGAACTATATCTGTTTATACAATATATCATCAGAGTGTAACAAACAAACTACAACTACCAGCCCGACAATTTCAAACGAGCGCAGCAGCGGATATAAACAAGTACGGACAATACGTCTCGGACTCCATCTCATCTCCTGCTCCATAGCGGCCTATCCTGAATAAATAGTACTCGGTCTGACCCGAGCATTATAATGAAATAACTCCCGAGTTTGTCTGGAATACCAGCTGATAAAGTTACACCCAAATTGATTATTAAAGTTTCAAAAATCCTTTTGAAAACAAAAGCATCTTGTAAGACCATGCCACAAATAAACATGTCAGGTTTTTACCTTACGATAGCTAAAACACTTTTTCTAAAAATCCTCTGATACTATAATAGGGTCTATATACAAATACTTATAAAATAGCTGAAATTGTTACATGATTAAATTCCAGCTACTAGCCACAATCGTGGGTAATACAAACAAAACTCGTAAAAGGCTCGTAGGGAGAATGGATTTTCAACTAATGACTAGGCACTGGGGTACCACCTTTCACAGTACCTGGTCTAGATTAGTGTACCGAGGACCACGCCCAATCCCCTGCAACATAAGGCCGGGGCTACCCCTTACCGGATAATCTCGAGTAAGATCACCCCACGGTTGGGATCAGCAACCTCACCACTAAGCCGAAATAAAAGGGATATCTAGACAGGGATGACCTCACCCTGAAATGGGTGCTACCCACCTAGCCTTGCTGCATAACCCCTGATTATCAGTCATTCCCCGTTGATGAGGCTTGAGGCTAAGCATTACCTTTAGAACGTTTCACTTAAATGCCCATCGTCCACCTGACGATGTTCCGAAAGCATTCAACCATACAAGTCCGCCCAGGGTTCGAACGGAACAGAAGGCACTACTCCTACTACATCCATTTTGGAAATATCCTCAGGATTAGTATCGACTAGCCCTTGCACTTCACTGCTCCTTCTTCGACTTCGAACTCGTTTTTCCCACGAAAATTTACAAACTAGATCGAAGTGGTTTTCGAGAAATTAATCTCGATCCCGGTCCCTTCGAAACGATCAATGCATTGTCCAATACTGAAAGTCGGTGATTTAACTATCAATTAACATCCATAAGAATCCATCACATAATAAATTACTTCCCACATTATTTATTTTCCTCAAAATATCTTCGCAAGATAAATTTCCATTTTCAAATCCTGTTGAAACACCATTCAAACCCAACTCTTCACATGAAATAAACTCATAAATCTCTACTTCCTCTGAAACATCCAAGTACTCATACTTAAGATTTAAAATAATTTAAATTCTTTACTCATGAAAATACATTAAAACATTTATATTAAGATTACTTACATACTTAATTTAAAATATACTTTTAAAAATATTTCGAATAAAACTACTTTATAAAATATAAACTATTTTCTTCAAAATAAAGCTAAGTCATACTAAATTTTAAAATAAAGATATGAAATCCTATACAAGTTTTCAAATAAAACTTTAACTACTTATCTTTAAAATAAAACCATTTTATAAAGTATAAGTATTAATAATACTATTTAAAACATAATACTAATTACCCCTTTAAAATAATTACTTCTTTAACTAATTTGATATATATTCACTTTTAAAATTCTTACAACTTAAATAATTTCTTGAAACCATTCTTTAATACAACTTCAAAACTTCTAACTTTCTCAAAAAAAATCTGATTTAAAAACGTACTTGGCTTTCCAGGGAAATACACTTCCATTTTAGGATAACCCAAAGAATTCTTTTTATAAATCCTACATGATTAACCCCAATTCAATTTTACGTTCATCACGTAAATTCCTTTCCATGCTTTAAAATTAAAATCATTTTATTTTAAAACACATTGCTATCTCCTGGAACCACTTTCAAAATATATGTTTAAAATATTTAAAACAAACTTATAGAAATTACTTAATTGAAAATAATACTTAAGGAAATATATAGAAGTTTTCTAAGTAATTTAAGCCAATTTAACTTTTAAATAAAGTTGTTAAATTAAATATATACATATTAAAATTTCCTTTTTAAATCACAATCTTGAATTTAATTCCTTTAAATTCTTTACTTAAGAATTTCTTTTATTTCCTTTTAAACCCAATTTATTTTATTTATATTTAAATTTCCAAATTGTATTCACCAAATCAGAGCACGTCATAATTTAAATTTTCAAATTAATCTATCCTAATATATAAACAAAACACAGCATAACAAGATCTAAATCAATTTATCTCAGGATATCAATGAGATATTTCATAGAACATGATTAAAATTTCTATTTGTGAGGAATCCAGTTGGATCCCTCTAACCTGTTTTCTCTGCATCCAATGATATTAGCACAACCAACAAATATTGATTCAATCTGATAATAGTTACCATATTCAGCTAAACGACCAATCAAATATTTGAATATTAGCTATTTAAATTTACTGGTATCCAGATGTGAGTGAGATTAACTCACCTTGAGTTTTTGACGAGCATTCAAATTTAAATTAAATCGAACGGCGTTCGATAACCTAAATTTTTACTTGCTCAGAATGATCCCAGAATTGCTCCACTGCGTAGTACTCGTCGTTGTGATTCCGGCGTCGACAGTTTCGTCGAAATCTGATAATACATGTAAGAGATATTCATTTCCAAAGGTTGTAAATAAAATTTGAAAAAAACAATTTCCTTTATTTTAATTTTCTTTACCCTCAACCCTTCAATACGAGAAAGGAAATCGCAGCTGCTCATACTCTCTTCCTCCTCAACGCGTATGTTCATTCCAGGCATCATTCAACCCAAAGCCGCTACCATACCTCAAAAATCGCGACCCGAACCATTGCCTTATGGGATGATCGGCGACAAACCTTAGAAGCGCCTACTCGAGCTCCATCACCGCCTACAACCACACAAGGATCGGTCATCCCTAGCCTCCAGATTCTAAGAACGAACGCACACGCATCACTATCGATTTGCGGCTAAATCACTGTGCTAAATCCCATCTCAGCCGTTAGATCTTAAGATCTCGACGAGCTCGTCGTCATTCCAGTTGGAAATTTCATGAATAAGTGCAAGGATTAAGAGAATATTGAGGGAGAACTAAGAATGATTTCGGCCATTGATTTATCTCAAGTGGCGGTCCAGAAGAAAATAGGGTTTCGGCCTTTTAAAAACGTGTATATACATACGTGTGTGTATATATATATTAATTTAATATTAAAGTCATTATTAAACAAATTTGTCAAACAATCTCCAAACAACGCATGTCGACAGGCGTTTATAAGGTTTTACCCGCATTCCGAACATAATGGAACGTGTTTCGAAGGCTAATTCGATCATATGCACGAGTTACAAAAATAAACGATCAATTTTAAATTAAATCGATTAAAATAGTTTCTATGCATTTTTAGTTGCCAGGGTCAAACGAAAACTCCGATTGCTACGAAAATTGAAATCTGACAATAATTAACTATGACGACTCCAATGGAACTGGTTTCGACGAATTCTGAGACTGTGCTTCGGAAGGCTATTTTAGCTCGTCAATTAAATCGAGCGATTTCCGAAATTGTCGAAATCATCTAAAATTTCACTTTTATAACTTTACTCACTTAATAATAAATCATATAGAATTCATGTTCACATCAGAAATCATTCTGATTCATTTCGAACCAAAATCTGATTATTTGCATTATTATATTATTAAATTACATTATTAAATTAATGTAAAATCCCAAATTTTATTTATCGACTTTTGATTTCATCCAAAAGTCCAACATCACTATTTAAAACTAAATACACTTAAAATAAATTTTAGAAACCATTTTCGTATCTATTCACATCCAGAATCACCAATTATCCCAATTTCAATATTAAATTATTATTATTCAAAATTTCAATCAAATTCCCGTATTTTAAATTTAACTAATTCTATTAATTTCACAAAAACCTTTTTACTTCAAAGTCAAATTATAATCCATATTCGACATTTAAAATGAATTAATGTTCAAATCTAACGACTGAAATTCCGGGTAATTACATTCCTCCCCCCTTATCAAAATTTTGTCCCCGAAATTTGGAAAGGTAGAAAGAATGCTCCAAACCCAATAGCAAAACCCACTTAGTGAAAATCTCATATTATACTTTGCCTAAATTCTTTAGTTTCAAAACAAAACTGCTTGTTAACGCAAAAAGTCTGACGCTAACACCCCGATGCAAATAGAGATTGAATGAAAGCACCACCCGCTAACACGGGAAACAGAAAAAGCAGTAATTCAATGAAAATAGCAGTAAGAGACATAGAGTTTATAGTGGTTCGGCATATAATCAAGCCTACGTCCACTTCAATCCTTCTTTATTGCTTATACGATTACAATCCTTTATAATTTCCTTCAATTACAATTCACTTCAAAAGACAAGTAGCTAGAAAAAATTCGATGCAAGAGAATTCTTCGAATTCATGGTTGAAAATGTTGAATCCCTGCTTGAAGTTAACTAAAGCTTCTTGTGAGTTTCGAAAGTTGGAGTAAGGCTCGGCTTGAGGATGGCAGAGTCTCAATGCTTTGAAGAAAATGATCGGAAAAGTCCCCTTAATATTGGAGAACATGCCGTATTTATAGAGAGTCCTCTACTTACCTTAAGTCGTTTGTGACTTAAAGTAAGTCGTAAGTCGCGGGTTATGACTTAGGATGGGCCGTAGGTCGCACCGGGTTAAGGGGTGAGTAGTTACAACTTTACTTGTTCATACATGACCCTTTGTACTAACTGATGGGTATTTGCGACTTATAGAAGGCGGCATAGTTCAATCACCAAGTATAAGGTCGTGAACGACTCATCGTAGGCCGTGAAAGCTTTAATTCCTTAGGTTGTCAAATCCTTAAGTCGCTAGGTCATGCCACCGTTTAACTTGCTAGGTTATGGACCTCTTAAGTTGTAAGGTCGATAACTCGGTGAGTCATTTACCAGTTAAGCCGCTGCTCTCTTTAAGTCGCTTACCCATTGAGTCACTGACCTCCTTAAGTTGTTGCTTCATTTCAGAAGTTACGTCGCTCGGCCCGCCTCATGTGTTAAGTTGCTAGTTCCTTTGCCTTGTTAACTCGTGGGTCGCCTTTGTCCTTAAGTCGCTAAGTCACGATGCAGGGCTTCGTTTTAGTTGCTACGCTATTGCCTTGAGTCGCTTGCCTCCTTGGGTCGCTAAGTCGCTTAGCCTAGGAATCAACATTTGCCCCTCGAAGTAAGCGCCTAAGTCGTAGGTCGTGTACTTCGATTTAGTTTCCTTAGGTCGTGAGCGACTCAAGAGGTAACTCGTATGGCTATTCGCCTCCCTTCTTCTGTACTATTTAAACCTTTGACTCGCTCTTTCCTCTTTACTGAATCATCTTGATAACTCTTTCCACCATTAATGATCTCTCGAGCTCCCAAAGGTGAAACTGATCCATCCTGCCGTCAATCCATCCTTTCTTTTGCATTGTGTAAGTGAATTTGATCTCCATTCAACCCAAAATCACCGTCGAACCATGAATTTTTCACTTTCTGCTCCCAGTTCACTATCCATACATCGCATTCCCTTTCCGAGCTATGCTATGATCGGTTTTAGATTGCGATTAACTACATTGTTGTTGTGGATCACAAGGGTCCAACGGTGTATTGGAATTGCGATGGATCTGCAATGATTTGGACTGGCGTTAGGTGATTTTGCGGTATCGATAGACAATGGGTTTCGTCGCTCAGGTGATAATGGGTTATTGGGTTATAGGTCGACGAGTTACCGATTATATAGGAGGTTTGTCTGTTGAGATACTAGCTTGAACACGACCCAGCAATTTTGGGTGACCTATGAACGTTCGCGACTTATCTTTTGACCGACTTAACTAGATGTGACATAAGCCTTGAGTCGTGGCGGAGTTAGGACATGGAGAAATTCTTATCACTTTGAACTGAAGCCTTTTCCCCTTACTATGCTCCACGACTTAAAGGACCAATGATTTAAAGAACCAACAACTTAACTCGCAAGAAATCTTTTAAGTCGTGGACGAGTTAGTACTTGGATGCTCAACTCGAATTCACACTTAGAAGCATAATCTCAACTTGAGTGCTTAACTTGAACTGCCAGATTAAATTGCCTAAATTCTGGATTGCTCGAACTCTGTTGCACTTTTTCACAGATCACATTAACTTATAAGCTAACAACCTGCTGAAAACAACAATTACAGAAAACCAGGGCGAATATACTACCATTGACTGCCCACATCAAATGACAGATTAGTCGACATAGAATAATCAACTTAATGAAACTATATGAAATGCTGCGAACCAATCAGCTAAAGCAAAGTATTAATGCAAAGCATCGTTAACTTGAACTGATTTGTTTGCATCAACATTACACTTGCATATTTGGACTTAAAACAACAAGCCCTAAAACTTTATAACTGACAAATGCTTGCTAGTCTTAATTCCAATTATATTTGCTTGTTGCTTTGTTGATTTTACACAACACTTCACACATTTTAGGAAACGTGCACCTTCACGTTTGAATATCCAGTTGTTTATGTAGAATGGCTTCACATCAAGAAGAAGTAACAGAACAAACTGGAGAGGCCTTTCCGATAGCTGTTCCACTGAACAATCCTCCAGAAAGAGTTTCAACTTCCTTGAGTCAACGGGTGTTTATTCAATTACGCATCCAATTTGGCATTGCCGAAACAGATGCTTTACTACCTGGACCAAATGATTTTGCTGATAGGCCACCTCGTGGATTTGTTGCTGTTAACCGCCAAATGTGCATGTGCGGTGCCATTCCTCCCTTCAATGACTTTCTTTAATAGCTCCTACTTCGATTGACCATCTCTCCGTTCCAATTGCACCCCAATGGCTACACCATATTAATGGGGTTGTGTGTTTTATTCATGAGAACTCTGGATCGACTGCCACGTCTCGAGGAAATTTGTTACTTATGTTCGTTCACAAAAACTAAAGATCATCCCTCTATTACTGTTGTAAGAAGCGCTAGGAATCGCAAACTCATTACCAATCTTTCCGAAAGCGCACATGGCTTCTTGAATCAATTTTTCTTTGTTCGCTGCCCCCTAGGGTTTTATGCTATCTGGAGAGTAGGAAGTAAGATTACCTGCTTCTATTTTTTCCATTCCTGAGCTTTTCAAGATCTGAGTTGCTAAGTGCTAATTTGACTCTTTCCTTTTTCAGCACTTCCTCCCCCCTCTAGAGATCCAGGCCACAAGCAAATTTTTGAAAGACTGAATGCCATGGCCGTAGAGGAAAGAAGTATAAAGTTTTTGACGAGGGACGAATTTTTACATCAGTTTGGACTTTTTCATTCTTCTCGCTCTACAAACCTCCATGAGGTCCCAGACTCCCCAGCTAAAGCATTAGATGCCCCAGTTTCTATTGACGAACCCACACTAAAAGAACCTGCTTCTGAGGCTTCTCTGGTGAAGTGCTCTACTTCTACTGATGTTGCGGGGTCATCTGGCAAATTTGCACTTGCCCCGGTCATTGAAGAAGAAGAAGAGCCTCAGGGATCTCCCCAACATTCGAAGAAATTTGGCGATGAAGGAGCCAGGAAAACAAGTCCTGTCAAGTAGAGAGGGGATGACACTTTTGAGGGGTTGAGCGACCTGTTTATCACCTCACAGGAGCTCATTAAAGACGATCCTGTTACTACTAGGGTTTCCTCTTCAGTAGTTGAAGCAACTTCTATTTTGCGACAAACTCCATCGACTCAAGAGTTGACGTTAGCTACTACCCCCGTCATTCCCCTGTGATCGAAGAGTGGTTCGTAGTTTGATGTGCGTAGTTTGCACATTACACACACTTAGGACTTTTCAGCACCTATATGCACTTAACTCCTTGCAATTCGACGATTCTCAAGTTATGCGTTTTCTTTTATTTCAAGTTCTCCAATGGGGCGAAGTGACTCGTATTATGATGACTTTAAGCAGTATGGAAGGCGCAGTCAATATGATTACAGGCGTTATCTTCCCCCTCATAGGGAAACTGATGAAGAGAGGGCTGCTTGGAAAGCTCAGGAGAGAAGAACATACGAAGAGCGGTACGGGAGAGGGGACGAACGTCACAACTCTTCCCACAGAGATGGTGATTCCCTCAAACGAAAATCCCACGGTGACAAAGGAAAGAGCCACGCCGTCGAAGATTCGAGCAAACGGACCAAACATGGTGAAAAGTCATCACCTGTCATTCTTAAAGAACCCATTGCTTCGGTGCCTCCTCAATCTCCTGCTCTTGCTCGTACCGACATTCAGACGATCATTGGCAGGCCCTCATATCAGGTCGGACCAGGCCCAGCAACTCTTCAAAGCCGATTTCCAAACTGATGCTTGAAGGGAATTCGCTTTGATCTTGATCTGGTTCCAATCGACAAACCAGCCAGGTTGCGAAATCTTGATGCTGTCAAGCTTGATATTGAGAGAATGTCGAATTGGCAGAAACTTGTTGATGAACTCCAGAGAGTGAATCGCGCGAACCTTGAGGCTATGCTGACCATGGAGAACAATAAATCTGAATGGCAAAAGACTCTCGATCAACATGATGCAGAGATGAGGAGCATTGCCGCTTATAATGAAAAGCTTGAAGCGGAAGTTGGAAAACTTAAAGGGGAGCTTTCTACTTCCTCCACTTCCTACTCTCAAAGGGAAAATGTGCTTCAGTAACAAGTGTGGGATGCTCATGCTAGCCAACGAGAGGCCGAAGATAAACTCAAGTGGCAGGAAAAGGTTGTAGAAGATTATCACGTTGAAGTTGCACAGTTGCGACAACATACCAGCTCCCAGAACCTCGAAATTGAGACATTAAAAACTCACCTTGCTACAGTTGACAAAGAGCGCGATGAGGCTGTTGCTGGTAAAATTGAAGCCGAAGAAGCTCATCAAGCCACTAAAGCCGATGTCAGTTCGACATTGTTTGACTTCTACTTGCAAAGTGTCCTAGGGCGTGGCAGTCTCGCATTTTTGGGCCCCAAATATGAAATCACTTTGGCTGAAGTATGGGAAGCCGCGCTTGATATGTTTAAAGATGCTGGGTATGCCGAAGATGAACTCGACGCACATTATCTGGATGACGGAGCTCGTGTATCCCTTGCCAGAGGAAAAGAGCAGCTTGCTACAGAGCGTGCCGGGACGATGAGAGAGGAGCATCCAGAGAAAGAAGCACCATTAATTATCCCTGTCCCTCCTCCAATTTCGGCCGACGTTGATATCACAGGCTCCGGTTCCCATTCTCCGTCCCCTGCTGAAGTCATAACTGAGATTACAAGTGCACAGGGTGGAGATGAAGGCGAAGAAAGCAATGAAGCACAAGCTTATGAAGTTGACATTAGGAAGCCGACTTCTCCAGGTAACTCCTCTATTAATCTTGCTCAAGTGGACTGCTTGTTTGCTTCGACCGAGTTTAACGAGCTTCTCGATTATTTTTTAAATCTCAACGGGCCTTTATCTCCTCTCTTTATTGATTATAATCTCTTTTCTCTGTAGAGAAAGTGCCCAGCGTCATAGAAACCTCTCCTCCTCCATCCGTTCCTCCTCCAACTTTCAAATTACTCCTAATTCCCAGCCGGGATCGCAGGAAGAATTAATAGGAGCCATTCAAGACTTGGACAATCCAACTGCTTCCAGGAGCAGAAGGCCGAAGGACTTGAAGGAGGCGAAGTATCTCCGGAGAGAACCCTTTCCGATGACATAAAATTGTCTGCTCTTGTCACTCCGGGGAGTGAGTCTTCTTCAAAGAGGAGGAGGAAGCGTACAACTTCAAAGAAGAAAGGGAGAAGCATTTCTGTTACTGAAAAGGAAACGGAAGTTGATCCAGCACTAGCTTTCTCTCCTTCTCCCCCAATTCTCCCAAGCCGGCCTGAAAAATTGCCTATTGAGTCAGGTGAAGGCTCTAAAGGTGGTGGGAGAAAGAAGTGATGAGTCACGCTTTCCCTTCTTTGCTTTACTTTTTGCTTTTTGCATGTACTGGCCGGAGATTGTGCGGGTACCGGCCCCCGTTTTTCTTTATCCTGAAACCTTTACCTGTATAAAATTTTCGTAATATTGAATAAAATGTTCCTTTACCTATACAAACTTTTGTCTGTATTTGAGAATACATTTATTCTTTATCTTTATACAAGTTCCTTGTTTCCTTTGTGTGATATTCCAGTTAACCTATGGTATGTTGTTTGAGCATTGTTTCCATTCTTGTACCTATAATGTGCTGCCCCCATACCATGGTTTATTGCAATCTCTTTCACATTGGCAAAGTTTTTAGAGAACAATTCCTCTATTTCGAGAAGACTTGTACTCTTTCTTTAGAGAACAACTTTTCCATTTGAAGGAGGTTTGCATCTGTACTTTATAGGATAATATTTCCATTTTAAGGAAATATTTTTCGTATTTAGTAGGATGCACCTCATTTTGGAGGAGTTTTTTCTCTTTTCTTTTTTTTGTTGCGAAGTTTTTACACTTCACTTTTTTTTTTGGGAGAAAATCACTTTTGTTTTGGCGAGTGAACTTTCTTTCGTGGTAAAGTGGGCTTCAACTTGCTTGTGCCTCTAGTAAGAGGGCTTTTTGTTTGATTACGCCTCTGGGGAGAGGGCTTTTTGTTTGATTGTGCCTCTGGGAAGTGGGCTTTTTGTTTCTGCCTCTGGGGAGAGGCTTTTACTTTTTCCCTGTTCGCTGAGAAGCAGGCCTCCGAAGAGGGCTTTTCACATTTCGACTCGTGTGAAGTTTTATTTCAGATCACGGTGAAATGTGTGCCTCTGAGTAGGGCTTTTGCCTGGAAGTTTGGAGCTTCTTTCTCTTAGTTGGATGGATTCACGGGGCGGACACAAGTGTTCTGTGCCACCGATCAGTCTGCAACTTTATGTCGAGAAAGAATTCTCATTTTCTGGCGAGGCCCGCTCGAGGTCTTTTAGCATTTCAACTATGGTGAAATGGGCCTCCGAAGAGGGCTTTTCACATTCCAACACTTGTGAAGTTTTATTTCAGATCTCGGTGGAATGCGTGCCTCCGAGTCTACTTGGAAGTTTCTTCCTCATGGTTGGCCGGATTCACGGGGCGGACGCAAGTTACTTGGATGCTTATTTGCGCAGATTGTCACAACTAGTGAACAAGCGCCTTGCCTTCCACTTGGGAAGGTGCCTCCGATCATCGTATGTATTCACGGGGCGGACGCAAGTTACTTGGACGCTTGTCTGCGCAAACTGTCTCAGCTAGTAAACAAGCGCCTTGCCTTTCAGTCGGGAAGGTCAATCTTTTTCGTTGAGAAAGTCTTTTGGCATGCCCCGTTTGAGGTCTTTATCCTCCCAAGAGTTGTGCCTCCGAAGAGGGCTTCTGCCTCCGAAGAGGTCTTTTGCTGTTTGATGCTTGCTTGCCCATGTTTCTTTGCTATCTATTCATATCGGCGATCCCCGTTATCTTTTCCAAATTCCATTCCCTTTTTGTTGCCAACAACTTCCCTTATCCAAAGAAATATACTTCATAGTTAAGCGAGTTGGTGGTGGTAGACACAGGCTATTTAACTGGATGCTCGTTTGTACAAACATTCACAGTTAGTTAGCAATGGCCCACTTCCAGTCGAATCACTAACTTTTGTTCGAAGCACTTCTTTCGTAGGATTTGAGTATGGAAATTTTGAACGGCTTAACGTTTGCTTGTTGGGTGATGTCGTGGATTGCTTGGTCTTGTGATGGGTAAGCTTCGTTTTTATGTCCTGCATTATTAAATCGACATTTTCGTAATACAATTGACGCATTTTATATATTGAAATAAAGCAAAGCAGTCTATAATAGTAAAGAACACAAGATTTATAATGGTTCGGCCAAGAACTAGGCCTACATCCACTTTATATTTCTTATTATTCACTTGCACTGACTTTACAACGGCTTTCAATACAAGAATCATACATTCATCATTCTTTTACAATATTTCATTAAAGCCTTTAAGTAAAATATGGGCGCAAATGATTGCTGTTCCAAGCTCTTGGAATTGGGTCTCCTTCAGCAGTTACAAGTTTGAATGTGCCATCAAGAAGTTTTTGGCCTATAACATACGGCCCTTCCCAGTTTGGTCCAAGCACGCATGTAGGTGTCATAATTCTTTTTAAGATTAGATCCCCCACTTCAAAGCTGTGCCGGCGAACTTTGGAATTGAAGTGCCTGGCTATTCTTTGCTGGTGAGCTGCAGTTCTGAGCTCAGCTTCTTCCCTTTTCCCATCAAGGAAGTCAAGGGCTTCAAGTTGTAGCTTTTCATTTTCGGCTTGATTGAAATGGATTCTTCTATGTGAAGGGACCTCTATTTCTACAGGAATCATTGCCTCTGATCCATATGCCAATGAAAATGGAGTGTGCCCCGTCGCATTTTTATGTGTAGTTCTATATGCCCATAGTGCGAGCGGAAGTTTATCGACCCAACCACCTTTTGCTTTTTCCAGCTGTTTTTTGATGGTTGATTTGATAATTTTGTTTACTGCCTCCACTTGCCCGTTTGCCTACGGATGAGCCACTGCTGAGAAACTTTTCTAGATCTTGAATTTTTTGCAAAAATCTTGGAACTCTTCACTTTCAAATTGGGTTCCATTGTCTGTGATTTTCTTTTGAGGTACTTCATACCTGCAAATGTTATTCTTAGTTACAAAGTTTATCATTTTCTTAAAGGTAATAGTAACTAATGGTTCAGATTCAGCCCATTTAGTAAAATAATCCACAGCAACAATAGCATATCTGATTCCGGATTTCGCAGTTGGTAGAGGCCCGATGAGATCCATTCCCCAAATAGCAAATGGCCACGGACTAAGCATCTGTGTTATCACAGTGGAAGGTGCTCTTGGGATTTTAGCAAATCTCTAGCATTTGTCGCACTTTCGGGAGTAGTCTGCAACATCTCGATAGATATTCGGCCAAAAGTATCCATAACGGAGAATTTTCTTTGCTAAAGTTTGACCACCTGTATGATCTCCACATTCCCCTCCATGTACCTCAGCTAGAATTGTCTTAGCTTCTTCTTCAGTCACACATCGGAGTAATGGCATTGAAAATCCTCTTCGGAATAATCGGCCATCTTGAATTATATACCTTGAAGTCTTTCTTAACAGTTTGTGACGTTCTTTTGAACTCTCTGGCGCAGATCCGTTGAGCAGATAATCCTTTATCGGAGTCATCCATAATTCCTGTTCTTGAGATATGGCCATGATCCAGTCTATATCCATTTCATCAATGCTTGGAGTTGACAGGACTTCCACAGGAACTAATCCCAATAATTGAGCTTCACCAGTGCTTGCATACTTCGCGAGAGAATCTGCCTTCATATTCTCTTCCCGGGGGATATGGCTTATTGTGTAATGGTCGAAATCATCAAGAAGCTCCCAGGCCTTGGACAAATATGCGAGTAGATTCCCCCCTTTGGCTTGAAACTCTTTCTTCACTTGACACACGATAAGCTGTGAATCATTGAAGATCTGCAACGCCCTGATGTTCAGTTCTTTAGCAATTCTTAAACCGGCAATAAGAGCTTCATACTCTGCTTCTTTGTTTGTCGAAGGGAATTCCAAACTTAAAGCATAACACAGTGACCGTCCTTCAGGGGTTTCAAGCAAAACCCCGGCCCCGGAACAGTAATCGTTTCTTGCGCCATCAACATACAATTTCCATAGAAGTGGGGAATAATCGGTTACTGCCTCCTCGCTATCACCTTTGTCTGTACATTCTGCGATGAAGTCTGCCAAAGCTTGTCCGTTGATTGCTATCCGGGGATGATAAGTGATGTCATATTGACTGAGCTCAATATTCCACTTCAAAAGACGACCCGAAGTCTCAGGACGAAACAGAACTTGTTTCAAGGGCTGATCGGTGAGGACTTTGATGGGATGAGCTTGGAAATATGGCCTCAATTTTCTTGACGCAATCAGTAGACAATAGGCGAGCTTTTCCAATTTTGAATAGTTCAATTTTGCCCCAGTGAATCTCTTGCTGATGTAGTAGACCGGGAGCTGAATTTTCGCATCCTCCCGCACCAAAGCTGCACTAAGGGCATGAGACGAGATTGCCAAATATACAAAAAGATTTCACCATTGTCAGGCTTAGAAAGTATAGGAGGCGTTTCCATATGACGAATCAGCTCATCGAAAGCTTTCTGGCATTTCGGAGTCCAATCAAAGCTTTTCCTTCCCTTCTTTAGAGCATCAAAGAATGGAATGCATTTATCAGTAGCTCTGGAAATGAACCAACTCAAGGCTGCAATTTTTCCATTGAGACTTTGAAATTCCTTCTTTGTTCTGGGAGCTTTGACTTCTCTTAAGGCAGTTATCTGAGCAGGATTAGCTTCAATGCCCCTTGCACTCACAATGAAACCCAAAAACTTTCCCGATTCTATCCCAAATGAACATTTCAATGGATTAAGCTTCATACCATACTTTCGGAGGATTGAGAACATCTTTGCCAAGTGATCCATGTGATCCACTGCTTTCTTTGACTTTACCAGCATATCATCGACATAAACTTCCAAAGTCTTGCCAATCTGTGGTTTAAACATGGCATTAACAAGTCTTTGGTAAGTTGCCCCCGCATTCTTAAGTAAGAAAGGCATGACTCTGTAGCAGTAGAGACCAACATCGGTGATAAAGCTTGTGTCCTCCTAGTCTTGCTCATGCATCATGATCTGGTTATATCCGGAGTAGGCATCCATAAAAGATAGCAATTCATGCCATGCCGTTCCATCCACCAACTGGTCAATCCTGGGTAACGGGAAGCAGTCTTTGGGGCAGGCTTTATTTAGATCTGAAAAGTCAATGCACACTCTCCATTTCCCATTAGCTTTTTTAACCAGTACAGGATTTGAGACCCAATTCGGATAAGTAGATTCCTTGATAAAACCATTCTCCATGAGCCGATCAACCTCTTCTTTCAATGCTGCTGACCTTTCGGGACCATGAGTTCTTCTTTTCTGCTTTACAGGTGTAAACTTTGGATCAATATTCAAGGTATGCACTGCAATTTCTAGAGATATTCCACACATATCAGCATGAGTCCAAGCGAATACATCCAGATTTTCTTTCAAAAATGATATCAAAACATTTTGAACCGTTGCATTAAGCTGCGAACCCACGTTCAACACTTTGTTCGGGTCTTTAGGGTCAACAGGTATTGGCCTGTCACTTCAACTGGTACCACTCTATTCTCCCCTGCACAGGATTTTATGGGATCCATCTCTCTTCATGCATCACTATGTTCGCATGTGTAGTGTCCACCCTGTAATTGCTACAAGGTTGATTCTTTGATGCGGACTGGGGCCGCCGCATCTTTTCCCATATCTCTCTTCCTTGCTTCGCGCAATTCTGTAAGATAACATTCCCGTCCAACATTCTGATCCCCTTTTACCACACCGACTCCATTATCTATGTGGAATTTTATGGTCAGACACCATGGGGCAAGAATTGCTTTAAATGCTGCCAAAGTTGGTCGGCATAGAAAGGCATTGTAGGCAGAAAACTCTTCAACAATAACAAAGGTCTGTTTTCAAGCCACCTTTCTTTGCCCCTCTCCAAGCTCTACAAACAAATCAATAGTCTCGATTGGCTGTTTCGGCTCCCCAGTAAAACCAGCAATCTTTAGTGATGAAGCTTGAACGTTGGCCATTGGAATCTTCATCTGATCAAAAGTCTTCTTGAAGAGAATGTTGCACGAAGCTCCATAATCAACCAAAACTCTTTTCACAATAGCTGGCCCAATGCCAGCGGAGATGACCAAAGGGTCAATGGTAGGAGCTTCAACACCCATCGAATCCCTAGCACTGAATATAATGTCATCATTAGAAGTTTTCTGCTACTTCAGGGGTGTAGCATCTTCTAACACAAACACACTTTCATCTGCCGGTGCATACTTCAAAGCACGGGCGTATCTTTCCATCTCACCCCAACTCCTGCCAGTTGTGTGAGGGCCCCCTATAAGCACATTTATAACAGGCCTCTCTGATTCATGAGCTGCCGCCCTTTCGCTTGAGCTAGGACGATGAACAGGAACTTGTTGTCCTTGAGTTGACGAAGTTGGGCCATTCTTGTTCCTTTTTACATATTGTTGGAGCTTGTTTTCCTTCAATAGTTCCTCAATTACCTCCTTCAAGTGACGGCACTCGTTAGTATCATGCCCGGGTTGGTTATGGAACCGGCAAAACCTTCCATTCTTCTCAGCTTTCCTATTAACTCTTTGCTTAGCTGGTGCGGGGAATTCAACCGTGTCTTTGTTCACAAAGTAGATGTTCTCCGGGGTATCAGTTAGAGGGGTGAAGTTTAAGGGACGACCTTTCTTTGCATCTCCTTGCTTCTTCTGGCCATCGTTCCCCCTCTTCTGATTGCCAGATTCCTTCTTATTCGGAACAACATCACCATTTCCAGCCCCTGTCGATACCATATTAACCGGTGCTTGAAGGCTTTCCAAGCGCATGAATTCATCGGCTTTCTTATAAAACTTGTCGAGCGAATTTGGTTCTTTCATTTTCAACCACTTCCAAATTCACTTGATTTATCAATCTCCCTCATCAAGTATGTAAGAATCATGCGTGGCTCTGCATTATCCACCTCGGCCAAAGCTATGTTAAAGCGATTCAAGAATGACCTGATAGATTGTCCAAGATTTTGCTCGAGGCTGGAGAGTGACATTATATCCTTTGCCTTCGACGCATACAATCGAAATTGTTCCTTAAATTTCCGAGTTAAATCAGAAAATTGGTCTATCGACCGGACCAACAACTTTGTGAACCACAGTGGAGCGACTCCTTCCAGGTATACTGAAAAATACCGGCATTTGACTTCATCAGAGGCTCTGGCACCCGTCATGTGCCAATCATACTTATACAGAAACTCATTAGGATCGCTCGTTCCCTTGTAAGCTGGAATAGTTGGTGGGACAAACTTCCTTGGGAATTCTGCTTTCAAGGTCTTTTCAGTGAATGGAGTTTTGCTCGGAGCGAAACCCCACTCTTTCTGATCTTCAACTCTCTGCAAACTTTCCTTCATAATCTGGCGAACCATGCCTGAGAAATACACTTCTTCATTTTGAGGCTCGGTGGGACAAATATCAGCCATTCTCTCCGAATTTTGTCTTGACAACCGTTCGCGGAGGGTTGGTTGATGTCCCGATCCTCCGGCTTGGGGAGGTGTCCTTTCCACCGGGTCAGCTAGCTTTTGAGGGATATTTCTTCCTTCCACATTCTGCACTTCATCAGCAAGGTTTCCCTCCTTAGTCACCGGCTGACGGTTTTCCTCAAATAAAGCATTCAACCTTTCCATCATTAGGTTATTCTGAGCTTCCATCTGTCGATGTAGCCCAGATACCACGACATCTAGCTCTGCTCGTGTAACTCCGACAGTCGGAGTTGTTTGACTTAAAGGAGGAGAAGTGGTAGTGGTCTCGCGAACATCATCAGATCTGGCAGATTTGCCCTTTCTTCCAGGGGCCATTATTTCTAATAAACCCCTGGTTCTTAGAGAGATCCTTTCCACGAACTTTTGTGAAGCAATGATAAAAATAACCTGAGTTCATTCTCAGTGAAAGCACCAAAAAATGTTAACGCAAAAAGTCTGATGCTAACACCCCGATGCAAATAGAGATTGAATGAAAGCACCACCCGCTAACACGGGAAACAGAAAAAGCAGTAATTCACTGAAAAAGCAGTAAGAGACAAAGAGTTTATAGTGGTTCGGCTTATAATCAGGCCTACGTCCACTTCAATCCTTCTTTATTGCTTATACGATTACAATCCTTTACAATTTCCTTCAATTTCAATTCACTTCAAAAGACCAGTAGCTAGAAAAACTTCGATGCAAGAGAATTCTCCGAATTCATGGTTGAATATGTTGAATCCCTGCTTGAAGTTAACTGAAGCTTCTTGTGAGTTTCGAATGTTGAAGTAAGGCTCGGCTTGAGGATGGCAGAGTCTCAATGCTTTGAAGAAAATGATCGGAAAAGTCCCCTTAATGTTGGAGCACATGCCGTATTTATAGAGAGTCCTCTACTGACCTTAAGTCGTTTGTGACTTAAAGTAAGTCGTAAGTCGCGGGTTATGACTTAGGATGGGCCGTAGGTCGCCACCGGGTTAAGGGGTGAGTAGTTACGACTTTACTGGTTCATATATGACCCTTTGTACTAACTGATGGGTATTCGCGACTTATAGAATACGACATAGTTCAATCACCAAGTATAAGGTCGTGAACGACTCATCGTAGGCCGTGAAAGCTTTAATTCCTTAGGTTGTCAAACCCTTAAGTCGCTAGGTCGTGCCACCGTTTAACTTGTTAGGTCATGGGCCTAGGAGTCAACACTGCTAGTTTTGATTCCTATTCCGAAATCTTTTTTATTTTTATTTTTATTTGAAATCAATTTGTCGTTAAAAAAACGTTTCAAAATTTTCAAAATTTTTCTAACTCCCAAAATTTTCAAAATTTTTTGCCAGAGCCTCCCTTGTACGGGGGAGCTTTTGCAATATTACAATAGGTATAAATATATATACATCAACCCACACGGTCGAAAAACCGAATATATCACAATATATATATGTGTATATGTATATATATATCATTTTCCCAATTTTATTGCGTAGGCTTACCTTTTATTAGCATTTTAAAAGTAAGCGGCTAAATAATATTGCATATACGCGCTCTAACTCTATCTACTCCCTCCCGTACCTGTACTTACTTAAACAAACACATCAGTTTTCAATAATATGAGAATTTATTAACATTCTATTCATTAAACTCGCCAAACACATCAATTACATAGTTTAAACCAATAAACCTCCTAATTTAACATGTTAACCATATTTTATCAGCAGTCCAAAGATTTCAATTACCATTTTAATTTCCTGACAGATCCAAACTTCATTTTTAACCTCCTCGAATGATTTAAATTCAAGTTTACTTTCTACAATTCATATTTACTACAACCAATTCACTCTCACTTCAATATGATTAACATATGCTTTACTTGCATCAATTTATTTCAATCCAATTTCAAAATTGATTCACAATCAAATTCTTATTTTTAATTAGATACCTTTGCATTTCTTTTATGACCTACTTTCATTTTATGCAAAACTACTTAATTATATTACACTTATTCCCATTTGAGTAAAAACCAACTTTATTTACCTTTTCAAATCAATCCACTTTCGTTTAGAACAATCGACCAATTTCTGTGCAAATTTAAAGTTATCCAAGCAAGTAAATCACTTAAGCTTATAACCATTTAAAATTAATTCCAACTTAGATTTAAATTAATTTTATTTCATTCGGAATTTTTCACATTCCCAAATATTCTTATTTCATTGCAATTTTTTAAATAGGATCCTTATTCTCACTTCAAGTTCATCATCCAACTTAAGTTTATATTAATATCATTCCATCTGTATTATTTACAAATAGTACATTCTTATTTCATCACAATAACTAATTAAAATCCCTTCACTTGCATTTCAATTTTATTGCCCAAACAAATTTCATTCAAGACCCCTTATAAAGCTCGACCACAATTATTTTCCAATTTGCTTAAGTTCTTTCAATTTCACAATATTTCCATTTCATCTTATATCATTTTATTTTATTTTAATTTGATTTTCATCCAATCAAATTCCAATTCATTTGCAAATTTTACTTCAATTTGTTTACTTACTCAATCCATTTTAAATTTTATTTCATCTCCTCAATTCATTCTGAATTTTATTAATGATATGACCATTTTTAATTATCTTATACCCAAACTAAATTTTACTTGCATTTTGGACCATTTCCATTTTAAATAGATTTTTTTTTCAATCCGATACAATTTCCATTTAATTTAGCTTACACTAAATTCATTTCTAAACAATCCCTTTTGAATTTAGTTGAGTGAAAATTTAATTCGTTAAATATCACTCTTACTTAATTTAAATTTTCCTTCAACTCAATCATTTTCCAAATTTAATTCAAGTTCTACTAAATTTATTCAGCCAATTTAAATTCTTACCATTCTCTCTACTATTTTAGATATGAATTTAATTCCATTCAATGTTATTTATAATGCAATTGAATTTTTAATTTCAATTCCATCCAAATTTAACTCAATTTCTCTTAGTCTAAGTTAAATTCAATCCGATCAAATTTATTTCTCCTATAATATAAGTTCAAGCCTTATTTTCTGACTTAAGTCCATTCACCTTTTATCTTTTATGTTTTCTTCACCTTATTTCAATTTACATTTCAATTGGGATAAAATTTTGAATTTCCCATAAAGTACCCACCATTTTATTTTGGTTTTATAATTTCCATTCCTAATCTTAAGTTCACTAACTCATTTATTTAAAGCCTATATTGCTCATTTTAATCCATTTACATCTTATGATCACAATTCCAAATTTTATATATATGTATCAATGAATTCTTAAGGATACAAATTTTCTTTCAATATAATTCTTTGCACAATTTTAAATCCACATTTTCAGATTATAAGTATAACACTTAATAGCTTATGGGTACAATTCATTACACAATGACCCACAATTACAAAGTCATTTTACATTTCAATTTAATCCAAATCAATTTAATTCTAAGTCCAGTTTATTTAACTTATCCCAAGTTAAATTCAAATTTCCTTTTCACTTCCATATAGTCAAGTTAAATTTTAATTCCAGGATTAAAATTTTCATTTTCTTCTTATTAATATCAACTTCACTTAATAAGTTTAATAGTTGATTCATTTTAACTTTACACGTTATTTAAATAGAATTCCCCAGAATTCAATTACCCGGTTCTATTCCAAAACCATTTTGAAATAATAATCAACTCATACCTACTTGGTTCATCAAATCAAATCTCTGGATTCCAAATAACTTATTTATATCAAAACAAATTTCCTCCTATGAAATTTCTAAAACACCTTGTATATCAAACAAATCTAAACTGATATCATACCCAATTACTATCGAAGCAATCCATCACTTTAGAAACTCGAAAATGAATTTTGATTATGTGGCCATCATCATCAGGATTATTTTCCAGCGGATGAAGTGATTTCAGTGCTTCCTTACTTTCACAAATTCATTTCAAAACAATTTTCATTCAAAAATACTTTCCAAAATAATACCCCATCATTACCTTCAAACACTTTCGAAAACATTTCCACCATTTCCAAGATTTTATATTCCCAAACTTTTTGTTTAAATTCATTTTGAACGCTTTTCAAAATTTCTGAGATTTAAATTCTGGTTTAATTCAAATTTAGTTATTCTTATTTTGTATAATTTATACCTGTACAATTTTATTTGGTTATAACCATTTCAAATTTTAGATTCTTATATTTGATTATAATATAACAACCAGACATCCAAATATATATAATAATTTTAGAAAATCATTTCTATTATATCAACATACAATTTTGGGTAAAATTATTTCATTTACCCACTTTTAAAAAAAATACTATGTTGGTTTACCTTGTTTAAGAGTTTAGAAACCCCTATCGATACGGTTGTACTTCCCGTACCGACCAGAATTCATAAACACTCAACCGATAAGTCAACACAGTATAAAAACAATTTTTATATTCAATAACAAATACGCTCTCATATCTATTATTACACTCAGCTCATTATAGAGTGCTATTGACTCTGTTTAATGAGTAATTTCCCCACCAGAGCCAAGGTTATCGCCAACCCAAGCTCTGATACCAAATGTGACGACCCGCCCTTCTCGAACCTGGAAAATCGACACTAAATACTCCACGGTATAATATGTCGACGATCAAGTGCCTGAAAAGATAGATTGTTAAGGGAAAAGAAAGGAGATAGAAGGAAGAAGAAACTAAACAATATCAGAATCTCACACTCGCAGCGGAACAAAATATAATGTATAATATCAGCTCTTTTCACAAAATCAAAACTATATCCTTTTATAAAATATATCATCAGAGTGTCACAAACAAACAACAATTACCAGCCTGACAATTTCAAACGAGCGCAGTAGCGGATATAAACAAGTACGGATAATACGGCTCCGACTCCAACTCCTCTCCTGCTCCATAGCATCCTATCCTAAACAAATAATACTCGGTCTGACCCGAGCATTATAATAAAATAACACCCGAGTCAGTTTGAAATACGGGCTGATAAAGTTACACCCAAATTGATTATTAAAGTTTCAAAAATCCTTTTGAAAACAAAAGCATCTCATAAGACCACACCACAAATAAACATGTCGGGTTTTTACCTTGCGATAGCTCAAACACTTTTTATAAAAATCTTCTGATATTGTAATAGGGTCTATATACAAATACTTATAAAATAGCCGAAATTGTTACATGATTAAATTCCAGCTACTAGCCACAATCGTTGATAATACAAAGAAAACTCGTAAAAGGCTCATTGGGAGAAAGGATTTCCAACTAATGACTAGGCACTGGGGTACCACCTGTCATAGTACCTGGTCTAGATCAGTGTACCGAGGACATGCCCGATCCCCTGCAACACAAGGTCGGGACTAGCCCTTACTTGATAGTCCCGAGTAAGATCACCTCACGGTTGGGATCAACAACCGCACCAGTAAGCCAAAACAAAAGGGACATCTAGACAGGGATTACCTCACCCTGAAATGGGTGCTACCCACCTAGCGTTGCTGCAAAACCCTGATTTTCATTCATTCCCGGTTGATGAGGCTTGCGGCTAAGTGTTACCTTTAAAACGTTTCACTTAGAATGCCCATTGTCCACCTGACGATGTTCCGAAAGCATTCATCCGTACAAGTCCGCCCCGGGTTCGAACGGAACCGAAGGCACTACTCCTATTACATCCATTTTGGAAATATACTCAGGATTAGTACCGACTAGCCCTTGCACTTCGCTGCTCCATCTTCGACTCCGAACTCGTTTTTCCCACGAAAACGTACAAACCAGATTGAAGTGGGTTTCGAGAAATTAATCCTGATGCCGGTCTCTTTGAAACGATCAACGCATTGTCCAATAGTGATAGTCGGTGATTTAACTATCAATTAACATCCATAAGCATCCATCAGACAATAAATTATTTCCCACATTATTTATTTTCCTCAAATATATCTTCGCAAGATATATTTCCATTTTAAAATCCCACTGAAACACCTTTCAAACCCAACTCTTCTCATGAAATAAATTCCCAAATCTTTACTTCCTCTGAAACATCCAAGTACCCATACTTGAGATTTAAAATAATTTAAATTCTTTAATCATGAAGATACATTAAAACATTTATATTAAGACTACTTACATACTTAATTTAAAATATACTTTTAAAAATATTTCGAATAAAACTACTTTATAAAATATAACCTATTTTCTTCAAAATAATGGTAAGTCATACTAAATTTTAAAATAAAGCTATGAAATCCTATACAAGTTTTCAAATAAAACTTTAACTAATTATCTATAAAATAAAACCATTTTATAAAGTATAAGTATTAATAATACTCTTTAAAACATAATACTAATTACCCATTTAAAATAATTACTTCTATAACTAATTTGATAAATGTTCACTTTTAAAATTCTTACAACTTAAATAATTTCTTGAAACCATTCTTTAGTACAACTTCAAAACTTCTAGTTTTTTCATAAAAATATGCTTTAAAAACGTACTTTTTTTCTAGGGAAATACACTTCCATTTTAGGATAACCCAAAGAATTCTTTTCATAAATCCTACACGATTTACCCCAATTCAATTTTACGTTCATCACGTAAATTCCTTTCCATACTTTAAAAATAAACTCCTTTTATTTTTAAACACACCGCTATTTCATGGAAACCACTTTCAAAATATATGTTTAAAATATTTAAAATAAAGCTTCTAGAAATTACTTAATTGAAAATAATACTTAAGGAAATATATAGAATTTTTCTAAGTAATTTAAGCCAATTTAGCTTTTAAATAAAGTTATTAAATTAAATATTTATATTAAAATTTCCTTTTTAAATCACAATTTCAAACACTTCAAATTTCCAACCAATTTCCTGAATTTAATTCCTTTAGATTCGTTACTTAAGAATTTATTTTATTTCCTTTTAAACCTAATTTATTTTATTTATATTTAAATTTCCAGAATGTATTCACCAAATCAAAGCACAGCATAATTTAAATTTTCAAATTAATCTATCCCAATATATAAAAAAAACACAGCATAACAAGATCTAAATCAATTTATCTTAGGATATCAATGAGATATTTCGAAGAACATATTTAAAATTTCTATTTGTGAGGAATCCAGTTGGATCCATCCAACCCGTTTTCCCTGCATCCACAGATATTAGCACAACCAATAAATATCGACTCAATCAAATAATAATTATCATATTCAGCTAAACAACCAATCAAACATTTAAATATTAGCTATTTAAATTTACTGGTACCTAGAAGTGAGTGAGATTACGTAACCTTGAGTTTTCGACGAGCGTTCAAATTTAAATTAAATCGAATGGCGTTAGATTTAACCTAAATTTTTACTTGCTCGGAATGATCCCAGAATTGTTCCACTGCGTAGTACTCGTCGCTGTGATTCCGGCGTCGTCAGTTTCGTCGAAATTTGATGATATATGTAAGAGATATTCATTTCCCAAGGTTGTATATAAAATTTGCAAAAATCGATTTCCTTTATTTTAATTTTCTTTACCCTCAACCGTTCAATACGAGGAAGGAAATCACGGCCGCTCATACTCTCTTCCACCTTAACTCGTACATTCGTTCCAGACATCGTTCAACCCAAAGCCGCTACCATACCTTGAAAACCGCGACCCAAACCATTGCCTTATAGGATGATCGACGACGACCCTTAGAAGCGCCTACTCGAGCTCCATCGCCGCCTACAACCACGCGAGGCTCAGTCATCCCTAGCCTCCAGATTCTAAGCACGAACATGCACAAATCACTATCGACTTGCCGCTAAATCACTACGCTAAATCCCACCTCAGCCGTTAGATCTCAAGATCTCGTCGAGCTCATCGTCTTTCCAGTTGGAAATTTCTTGAATAAGTGCAAGGATTAAGAGAAAATTGAGGGAGAACTAAGGATGATTCCGGCCATTGCTTTATCTCAAGTGGCGTCCCAGAAGGAAATAGGGTTTCGGCCTTTTAAAAATGTATATATATGTGTGTATATATATATTAATTTAATATTAAAGTCATTTTTAAACAACTTTGTCAAACAATCTCCAAACAACGCATGCCGACAGGCGTTTATAAGGTTTTACGCGCATTCCGAACACAATGGAACGTGTTTCGAAGGCTAATTGGATCATATGCGCGAGTTACGGAAATAAACGATCAATTTTAAATTAAATCGATTAAAATAGTTTCTATGTGTTTTGAGCTGCCAGGGTCAAACGACAACTCTACTTGTTACGAAAATTTAAATCCGATAATAAATATTTACGGATCTAATGGAACCGGTTTTGTCGAATTCTGAGACAGTGCCTCGGAAGGCTATTTTAACTCGTCGATTAAATCGAGCGATTTCCGGAATTGTAGAAATCATCTAAAATTTCACTTTTAAAACTTTACTGACTTAATAATAAATCATATAGAATTCATATTCACATCAGAAATCATTCTGATTCATTTCGAACCAAAATCTGTGTAACGACCCAGAATTTCTAGTCGTAAATTTTGAACATTTAATTCATATTAAACGTTAAATGTGGATTTTGAATTGACTTTGAAGTAAAATGATTTTGGTTAAATTTATAGAATTAGTTAAATTTCAAATACGGTAATTTAATTGAAATTTGAATAATAATAACTTAATATTGGAATTGGGATAATTGGTGAATTTGGATATAAATAAATACGAAAATGGTTCCTAAACTTTGTTTTAAGTCTATTTGGATTTAAATAATGATGTTGGACTTTTGGATGGAATCGAAAGTCGATAAATTAAGATTTAGAATTTTATATTAATTTAATAATGGAATTTAATAATACAATAATGCAAATAATCAGATTTTGGTTCGAAGTGAATCAGAATAGTTTGTAATGTAATTATGAATTCTATACGATTTATAATAGAGTTAATAAAATTTTAAAGGTGAAATTTTAAGTGATTTCAACGATTGTGAAAATCGCTCGAATTTAATCGACGAGTTAAAATAGCCTTCCGGGGCACAGTCTTGGAATTCAACGAAACCAGTTCCATTGGATCCGTAATAGTTAGTTATTATCGAATTTCAATTTTTGTAGCAATCGAAGTTGTCACTCTGGCAGCTCAAACGCATAGAAACTATTTTAATCGATTTAATTTAAAATTAATCGTTTATTTCTGTAACTCGCACATATGATCGAATTTGCCTCTGAAACACGTTCCATTGTGTTCGGAATGCGGGTAAAACCCTATAATCGCCAGGCGGCACGTGCGATTTGGATTTCGTTTGAAAAGTCATGTGATTTGTGAGAAATATTATTAAATTGATATATTTATACACGTTTATATGCTCAATTTCTTAGGGACGAAACCCTAGAAACCACGCAGCCACTTCCTCGTATATTCAATGGCCGAAAAAATATCAACTTTCACCTTCAATTTGCGATCAATCCATCACGTAATAGCGAATTCTTTCAACTGGAAGATCGAAGAGCTCGTCAAGAGCTTCAGATCCAACGGGTGATTCGAGCTATCGTCGTCGATTGGGGGTGATAAGAGGCCACGTTTGCGTGTTTTTAACGCACGATTTCTGGTGCGAGGGGACGACCGACCTTCGCCTGGTTTCGACCGTGGGTGGAGCTGAGGCGCACGCGCGATGTGGTTGTATTGGATCTTGTTCTCGGCGATGGTTGGAGGTGCGGTTCGCAACCCTAATGAAGCGGCTAATGAGTTCGTGAATTCCTAGAACGTGTGTGAGGAAGAAAGTCAAGGAACGACCCTGATTCCTGAAGCCAGATCTAACGGTAGAACTTGTTTTAGGTTATAAAAAAAGAAAATTTGTTTTAAAATGCATTTAAAATTTATAAATTCGTAACTTGTGCATACATTATCAGAATTCGACGAAACTGGCAACGCCGGAATCGCAGTGACGAGTACTACGCAGTATAGCAATTCTGCA
Organism: Allium cepa; assembly: GCA_030765085.1. Classification (NCBI taxonomy): domain Eukaryota; kingdom Viridiplantae; phylum Streptophyta; class Magnoliopsida; order Asparagales; family Amaryllidaceae; genus Allium; species Allium cepa. Next base: position 597,622,686 of record CM060945.1, on the reverse strand, counting down.
ATCGTTCTGAGCAAGTAGAAATTTAGGTTAAATCGAACGCCGTTCGATTTAATTTAAATTTGAACGCTCGTCGAAAACTCAAGGTGAGTAATCTCACTCAAATCTGGACACCAGTTAATTTAAATTGCTAATATTTAAATTTTTGATTGGTTGTTTAGATGAATATGATAATTATTATCAGATTGAATCGATATCTGTTGGTTGTGCTAATATCTGTGGATGCAGGGAAACAGGTTGGAGGATCCAACTGGATTCCTCACAAATAGTAATTTTATTTATATTCTGTGATATATCTCATTGATAAATTTATTTTATCTATGAGTCTGTGAAGGAAGATAAGCATTATGGATTATACCTCTTTTCGACGTTAATATGATTGAATCTGTGATGGCTGATGTTGTGCACTATTGTGTTAAACCCCTGGATTACACTGTACACACGCGAATATCGATTGCACGTGGGAATTGGTTAAGTCATAGTTTTTGAAATAATTTTTGAATTGAATTTTTGAATCCAAATGGTTTTGGAAATAAATCAGATTTAAAGTGTGTAACGACCCAAAATTTCCAAACCAGAAAATTCCAGATAGTTATGAAAAAAGAAGAAAGAGATGGAAGAAGAAAAAGATCAGAAACACCAAAATCTCACGTTCGCAGCGGATCAAAATATAATATCAAATAATAATAGTTTACAAAAGCATAATATTCTGTCGATTATATTTTAATACATCAGAGTTACACATATAATCAAACATTGGACATATAAAAATAAACATGTCTCAGATAATCTGAAATATACTACAGCGGAAATACTTCATACGTTCCTGCCATTCAGCTCGCCTCATAAGCACCAGAACGACCTTACCTGAAAATCTGTAATACTCGGTCTGACCCGAGCATTACATCAAAGTAACACCAGGGTCAGGCTGGAAACCAGCGTGAGTAAACCCATCTAACATGGAATACAAAGCATACAACTTATATATAACCAGGGATAACTCGAATCAATTTACAAATTTACAATATGTTATAGACATCACTTATTTCACACAAAGTTTTCTAAGTACCAAAGATTTAGATTTAAATAGTCTAATTTCTTTAAATCACTTCATTCCATCTATAGATTTCACATATCATTCTACAATAATTCGAAGTGGTTTCGGGTATTTCCTAATACCCGACCCCGGTCTCTTCGAGTCTTGTGTCGTCCTAATCCAAGGTATCCAAGTGAAACACACAACATTTCATATCAGAGATATCAACTCATTTCAAAGCATCCAATACCATTAAATCATGATAAGCAAAGCTTAATCACATACAAATTTAATTTAATCAATCCTGATTGAATTATTAACCTCAACGACTTAGATTTCTTCATTTAACATTAATTAATTTCAAATCAATTAATCAATCATCCCTTCATTATTCATCTTAATTAATTACCTTTGATTAATTATCCTTCAATTACATTAAAGTAATTAAATTTAATTAGTTTCACAATATATAATTATTATTAATCAAAAATCAATAAGTAATCTTAATTTCTTCATAAATTATTTAACTATATTAATTACATTAATCCTTTATTACTTATATTAATTAACTTCTCATAAGTCACTTATTATTGATTAATCTATCTTAATCAATCAATCTTTAATTACATCATTAATTATATAAATTAATAATTTCCAATTATATTTCAATTTATCCTAATCTAAATTAATTACATTAATTAAACCACAATATTAATCGTCCTCGATTAATCTCAACCTGTAATTTACTATTTTTTTACTTACTTCATTAAATAAATTAATTACTCGTTTCATAATAGAAACTTAAAAGAATTTAAAACCAAATTAATTTTTAAATTCAAATCAATTTACAAATGCACTTTAACATTCAAGTTGTTAAAACACTCGATATTTAAAAATTTATTTGTTTTAAAAATTGAGATTCACTAACTTAAATGCCAGATTTAAGTTTGATTTAAAACTTGTTTTTAAATCTCTAATTTACAATTTAGCTTCAGTTATTAAATATCACATTCATTTCTTTCCAATACATTCTTATTTTATTCTATAATTATTTCACTTCTGAAATTCACCCTTATATTTCTTCAAAAATCCAATTTATATATTTCGATAACTCAGGATACCGAAATATTCAAGCAAACCACAGCATTCAATATTCCAATTACCAAAATATTCATCATACAATATCAATCATTCTAGTATACACTATATATTACTATATAATATAGCACATCAATTCAATTCAACCATTCAACCAATCATTTAAATTTAACCATTTAAATTTAAATAAAAATCCAGAAGCGTGAGGTTTACTCACCTTTGATTTTTGTTTGGCGATCAATTCCATCTCGACCATTATCTTCCAAATTTTGGACCTTGTATAGACATTGTATGATTTTATGAATATTCGAACAATATGGACAAATCAATTTCTATTTAATAAATTTCATTTTACCTAATACGTTAATTTCAAACTATTTTTCTATTTATAAAATATTTTCTAGTTATCAAATAATTATATAAGTTAACTAAATAAATTGATTTCAATTTATAAATTTAATTTAACTAAATCTTTATTTAAACAAATAATTAAATTTTCCTAAACTATTTTTTTTTTTAGTTTTTTCTTTTTCTTCTACATCCTTACATATATTTCCCAATCCGAAAACAAATAATAGTTCGTACCTAAATTTCAAATTTCATCACTGAAGTAAATAACAAAATAAATTTCTTTCCTGTCATGTACATATATTATATAAACTTAGGGAAATTAAAATAAAACACATACTGTTAGACCTCACCTCGACCACCATTACCTCAGCTCGACGTGCCGCCATCATCGACCTCAATCCAAAGCCTCGTTATCGACTCCATGCCGCTGCCTTACCGCAAAGCTTTCTGCCTTGCTCGCGAGCGTCACACGAGATCCACGTGCCTCGTGACTGCGCGTACAATCTCTCATAACCGCAATTCAAGTTGCCGATCCAAACCCTAAAGCCGCAAACTGCCTAGCCTCGCAAATCCAAGCCCAACACTCGATTTGCCGCCATCGCGAATTGCCGAATCCACCTCCCTTCGCGCTGCTTCGTGCGCGCGTACTCGAATTCATCAATGCAGCCCCAAAATCGAACGGCATGAAATCGAGCTGCCGATTGAGGACGTGATTATTTTGACTTTGATTTTCAAATGAATTTCGTTCAAATCTAAGTTCCGCCATTTCGTTCTTTTTTTTTCTTTTTTTAGATGAATTCGATTTCTGCTCTTTAGAATAAAGAGGGACACGGGGATAAATATCGATTTAGGGAAGCTTCTTGAGTATGCGTTTTTGTTAATAAAAATATCTTTGACTATTTGACTTTAAATTTTATTATAATACAAAACTTTCAAAACATCTCATTAATTGCCGTTTAAAATTTTGAACTCCACTTGAGGAATGCTGCTAGGCGATTGTAAGGTTTTACCCGAGTTTCGAACACAATGGAACGTGTTTCGAATTCTAATTCGATCATATGCGCGGGTTATGGAAGTAAACGATCAATTTTAAATTAAATCGATTAAAATAGTTCTAAGCGTTTTGAGCTGCCAGGGTCAAACAACAACTCCGATAGCTACGAAAATTGAAATCCGATAATAACTAACTGTTACGGATTCAATGGAACTAGTTTCATCGAATTCCGAGACTGTGCCTCAGAATGCTATTTTTGAATTTAATTTAAACGATAAATTTTCAAGACGGAACAAAAAACTACCAAATTCAACTTTAACACTTTTACTATCTTTAGTATTATCATTATAAATTTTGCAAGCCTTTAAATTATTTTTAACAGACTTAAAACTCCAGATTCAACATTTTACCCAATTTCGATTTATTAAATCTAATAACTTAATTGCTATAAATAATAATATTTGAATTCAATTTAAAATTAACCTTTTTAAATATTTACAATCAATTAAATATTCCCATTTAAATCGTTATGAATTGAACGCGTCACATTCATCCCCCCTTAAAAGAATTTCGTCACCGAAATTACTAGTTAGGAAGAATGGTCCAATACCCGTTTACTTCTCCCCCCAAAATCAACAGCTGTATCAACATCCTACTAAATATCTTTTATAAAAGACCCCTTATTATTCTTACTAACCTCCTAAACTCTCCCACAGTTTTCAAACAATATCGTTTTGCTCAATCATTCAAATTTCAATTTAAAACCAAATTTGAATTATCAAAAATTTCTTAAAATTTTACTAACTCCCTAAATTTCTGAAAATGTTGGCCAGCGTCTCCTTTGCGCGGCAAGCTCGGTACAACTATAAAATCCCTCAACGGGCTCACAAATTCCAAAAAGAAAACAGAAAGCCAAGTGGCTAGATAAAAAACCCAATCCAATTTCATACAGAAATTTAAATACATATCTTTTAGTCGAGCAATTCAAATTATCTCCTGAAATCAAATCCAATTATCTTTCCCTTTACAATACCTGCATAACTTACATAGAAATAATATCCAATCATAGCCTTTAAAAATCATTTCATACATTTCCTTACAGGAGTTTTCATATCTACTTCTATTCAAATTAGTTTTCCCCATTTCCTTATGAATTCAATTTATCTTCAATTCCGAATAATGAATTTTATCTTCCATTTATAACTGATTCATATTGTTATTTTAAATTGTTTCATCTACTAATTTATTTCGATTTCCAATTTGAAATTGTTTGCCGTTAACAAAAAAATTTCCCAAAAATATTCATAAAATTTTGGGAGAGTCTCCTTTGTACGGAGGAGCTTTTGCAATTTGACAAGAGATATAAATATATATACATCGACCCACCCAGTCGGAAAATAAAAAACAGTTCATATTTCCTATTTTTATTGCGTAGGCGTACCTTTAGTTAGCATTTTAAGCGAGCGGATTATTTAGTTTAGCAATTAGCGTAATCCAAATCCAGCCAAACGACTTCATGGTACCTGTACTTACTCAATTTGAACATGTAAGCACTATATATGTATGAAGTTTTTAACATTTCTCTTACTTAAAAAGCTACAACACATCAACTCTAAAAGAAATGCATTCTAAATAACTTCCACGAGCAATTTGTATGATTTCAAAACTAATTCAATTGCTTTCAACCAATTCATATGCCATTTCGTTCAATTTCATTGGTTTACAACTCAATTGCTTCCATTCAATTTATTTTTAAGCAAAACAAACTCATATTCACTTCAATTGATCTTAAAACCAATTTATTTAATCTCTACCCACTTATAGAGTTTTAATTACTTTTGGTTTAAGTCAAATGACAACTATTTTTATGTAAATTCGACGATATTTGCCTAATAGAGTATCCATTTTAGTTTATAACTACTTTAAATTAATTTGAACTCATTCTGTATTTAATTCCATTTCATTTCTAATTTATTCACCAGCCATACAATTGCATTCCAATTCATCTCTGCATTGATTTCATTTTAAAACTATCTCATTGAGCTTGACCACATTCGATGTTTATATTAATATCCATTTTCCAAATAAATTTAACCCAAATCTTTATTTAATGGTCTACTATTCTCACTCGAAATCAAGCTTTTAATTAAGAAATTCTACTTCAAATTAATTCGCCTCATAACTTAAGTCCATTCTGATAACCCAATTCTAATTAAAACTTTTGATTTAATTTTTATTAATCCAGACTTCATCCATTTATTATTTAACTCAATTAACCCATTTTAAATTTTTAATCCACTAACTTAATTCATTTTCGAATTTATTTTATTTATACAAAACCATTCTCAATTTATTTCTACTTACTTGGATTTTGTTTGCAACTCAACCATTTCTATTATAATTCACTTCCATTTTATTTATTTTATTTTACAACATCTCACTCATTTTAATTCATATTGAATTCAAGTCGAATTCTATTTATAATTCGATTTCATTTTCAAACTCCATTATTAACTTACAATCCATTTTATTTATCCGAGTTAAATTTTATTAACATATTCTATCAAATAATTATTTATCTAATTAGCTTACTTCCAAATATTTTTTAAACAATATTTGATTTTTATTACGAAAATCAATTCATTAAATTTTCTTGAATTCAAAATTTTTATAATTCCAGTTTGGATTTTCTTTCATCTTTCAAAATTCAAACACTTTTATTTAAAAAAAATTGAAATGCTTTTAAATTTACATCATACTAATAAAGTAGCTCTTTATAAAAATACTTCTTATAACTCGATGTCTCAACCAGTCCATCCTTGTTCTCACAGAAATTCGGTCATACGTCGATCAAGCATGGCACTGAAAATCTATAAGTACTTAGCAAACCCATTTTCAACATCCAGTGAAAATATTGGGATAATAATGTGGCGCCCCACCTCAATACCCACGCTAGCCAAGAACACTACGGAGTAATGTTGTCAACTAGCGCAGAGAATAAGGCTGTTGAGGAGCGACCATCCATGTAACCTCTTTGTGCGAGCACCGATATGTCAGATAGTGTAGCATGCATTTCATTTAAGGAGGAAGCCCGACATACCGATACAAACTCAAAGATATCACATAGTGGCTATAAATAAATCTTCGGAAACAAATATAGAAATAAACATAACACAATCAGTCACAGACATCCATATCACAAAGGCGGAAAAAGATATGAATATATAACTAACACATGAAAGTGTACATCAGAGTAGTGGTCATGAAAGGACCACATACACAAAAGAATAGCAACACGTGCTATATAAAAGAATACATCTATGAGTCTATATCTCAAGTGTAAACGACAAAAACTGCTAATCTAAATGGTCAGCCAAAAGTCAGAGTAGTAAATCCCTGAGGGAGAAGTCAAGCAGAAGCACCTGTAACATCTCGGTCTGACCCGAGTATTATTTATAAGAAAATAATAAACGAATCAGTCTTGCTATAAATATCAGATAACATGATACAGAACAATAGATATGGCAAGATCACATAGTAACCATAAAGACATACTATGATAAGCATGTAAATGAAGATCATCAAGAGATCAAACAAAATCAAAAGAATCTTCTAAAAAATATCCAAATTCACCTATACATAAAAGCTGGAAAGTCATAACAATGAAAGTCATGAAAAAAGTGAAGCACAAATTCCAGAAGACTACACAAGAAATCCAGAAATCACAATATAGGAGCATGAAAACTCACAAAATGAGAGCATGAAAACTAACCTACACGTGTAACACAAAGCGAGACACTATCTCATGGTTGCAAGCCACTAATTTCGACACACGAATGGCCCGACCGTGGAGCGCTACCCCACATATGTGATGGCGAAACATCACACAAATGCGATGGCGAAACATCACAAGAGCGGGGTCTAGTCTCCCTCGCAGACAAAGAGACATCGCACAGTTGCTAGTCTAAAACACAAAAATGATCGTCATGATCATCAAAAAGTGTCAATTTCACTAAGTTATTAAATATAAAAGTTTAGCCTCATGTCCCATAACCACTTGCTTAACTCAAATATTTATGAACAAACTGTAGATCTTCACTAGAAAGTTGTCACAAAAGATTCAATCGAACAAGTCCAAGAATTAACCAACGAAGTAAACGCAAGCGTTTCTTGCCACTTGTTTTACTAATTCGTTTAATTAGATTTCTCATAAGAGTGATGTAAAGGTTTGTATATACTAATAGATTGGAAAACGGTTTAAGGAAAGAGCTTTGTAGTAAAATAGAGTTAAAATTGTTTTGATGAAAGAGTTTTGATATTTACTACTAGTATTAAAACCTTCATATTTCTAAAGTTGTTATCCCGTCTTTTTAGCAAGGCCGTGATACCATAAAATCGACCGAGAAGCCCAAGATAGTTTGTCTCGAAGAATGGTCAACTCTGCATCTCAACAAAGCAAGTTCTGTTGGATGTTTTTCAGATAAGATCCCCTACGGAGGGGGGGTCCAGGGGGGTGGCAACCCCAAAGGTGGGGGTGCGGGGGCAACGCCCCCGCTACGGGGTTTGACCTACCCGGTCAGGTCGCAGGGGTCCAGGGGGCAGCACCCCGTCCAAAACGGTACGACCTAGTGAAGACCTAAGGGAGGATAGGATAGAGCGACTTAATGGTTGCAACCTAAGGGTCTAAGGGGTCAAGCGACCTAACATAGAAATAAGGCCTAACGACCTAGGGAAAATGCTCGTGCGACCTAAGTGGTCATACGACCTAAAGTTAATAAGGTCAAGCGACCTAAGGTGACATCGGGTCAAGCTACTTAAAGACGCCGTGACCTAGCGACCTATCGAAATAAAAGGGGCGAGCGACCTAACTCAACCAGCGACCTACGACCTAACGAGGTAAACGGTCAAGCGATCTAACAATATAAGGCCGAGCGAGTTACAAGGCGAACGACCTAGTGGTTGCGCGCGACCCAGCTGGACACGCGACCTAACAGTACAAAGGTCCAACGACCTAAAGTTATTAGTTCATGCGACCTAAAGTGTCACGACCTAGCGACCTAGGGGCTTGAACGACCTAACGCCGCATACAAATTCGAGCGACCTAGCTTAACCAGGGACCTACGACCCAAAGCCCAACGACCTAGCGACCTAAAACAAAACGACTAACGAACTAATTCCGAGTTCCGAGTGACCTAACGTTGTAGGCCATTTTAAGGTCCGAAATGAGCTATTTTGAGGCCGAGACTTTTCCACGCGAACGACTTAGCATAGGCAGAACGACCTAAGTGTAGAATTTCACCAAAAACATTAAAATTTGGAGTTTTTCGCCAATTCGATTCAAACCAAATGCAAATGTGCATGCAAACGTGATAGGGAATCATTCCCAACAGTCCAAGATAGTTATAGATAAGAATTGTGAGATAAAAATTTCACCTTTTCACCAGATTATGAAGGTAAAGCTTGAAGGTGAATGGAGAAGCAACTACAAGCTTGAATCCAATGCTTTTCCTTGAATTTGGAGTTGAATGATGGAGTTGGAGTCGAAACCTAGGCTTGGAGTTTCTAATTTCCCTTTCCACTCACCATTAATGTTAAAGTTTGTGTTTGGTAGGAATTTATGAAGAGTGAGGAGAAGATGAGAAGTGGGTTTGAGTTATAATGGCTAATCTAACCCAAAGTCCAAAGCGGGAAAAGTAAGTGAAATTCCACTAACTCCAAACCTATCAATGTTTATATTTAAAAAAGTTGTAAACGGCATTTCGAACTCAATGGAAGTGGTCTCGAGTCCTAATTTGACCTTTTGCAGAAAGTAGCTTTTTTCGGACCAATATCCTATTAACGACAAAATATTTAAATAAGATATTTAAATATAAAATCAATAAATATGCGGGTTGTTACAGACTCCCCTCCTAAAGAAATTGCGTCCTCGCAATATATAAGATGGAAATAAAAAGTAACAACCATAAAAGCATATTAACATAAAAGAAATTTGAAATAGGAAGTTCACCTCAAAGAGCAGGAGTAAGCAAGTCCGGATGTGTTTGCTCGATGAACTCTCTGGATTCCCAAGAGAAATCCTTAGGATTTGAGACCATTGAACCTTCACAAGCGGAACATCTTTATTTCGAAGTTGTTTGACCTCCGAAGCAATAATTTGAGTAGGATGCTGCTCGTAAGTTAAATTCGGCGAAACTTCAATTTCTTCCACAACACCAGGCTCAAAAATAGAATTGGAATCTCGTAGGCATTTCCGTAATTGGGAAACATGAAACACGTCATGCACAGCAGAAAACTGAGCCGGTAATGTAAGGCGATAAGCCATAGAACCAATACGTTCAGCGATAGGAAATGGCCCAATATATCGGGGTGCTAACTTTCCCGATCGACTGAAACGTACTACACCTTTCATAGGTGAAACATGAATAAAAACAAAATCTCCCACAAAAAATTCTAACTTCCTTCTTCGATTATCGACATAGGGTTTCAGTCTACTCTGGGCTTCTTTCATCCTATGTCGAATAAGTTCAATCTTCTCTGTGGAATCACGAATAAAGTCTGGACCTAAAACCAGCTTCTCACCGGCCTCAAGCCAACAAGAAGGAGATCGGCATGGCCTTCCATAGAGTGCCTCGAAAGGTGCCATACCAATACTAGATTGGAAGCTATTATAATAGGAAAATTCAATGAGTGAAATATGATCTTCCCAACTTCCACCAAAATCGAGCACACAAGCACGAAGAAAAACTTCAAGAGTTTGATTCACACGCTCGGTTTGTCCATCGGACTGGGGGTGATAAGCAGTGCTAAAATTAAGCTTCGTTCCTAAAGCTTTTTGAAGACTCTTCCAAAATCCACTAGTAAACAATGGATCTTGATCGCTAACAATAGAAGTAGGAACTCCATGCAATTTAATAATTTCTTTGATAAAGAGTTTGGCCAAAAGAGGAACGGTTCGGTAAGACCGAATGGGAATAAAATGGGCAGATTTAGTAAGTCTATCAACGATTACCCATAAGCTATCATGACCCGAACGAGAACGGGGAAGGCCATCTATAAAATCCATGGAAATTTGATCCCACTTCCAAATTGGAATTTCTAAAGGTTGCAATAAGCCACCAGGCCTTTGATGTTCGGCCTTGACAAGTTGGCAAGTCATGCAACACTTAACAAAGTTAGCAATATCAGATTTCATTCCCTCCCAATAATAAAGTCGCTTCATATCTGCGTACATTTTACTACTACCGGGATGAATGGTGAATTTAGAACGATGGGAATCTTCTAAAATATCTTTACAAAGATCACCAATATTTGGTACGATAAGTGTACCAAATTTTCGAATGCCGCCACGAGAATCAATATCAAAGTCTTTCAAACCTTCAATATCAATTTTATCCTTAACATTTTGGCCAAGAAGAGCCAATTCTGGATCCAGCCCTTAAGCTTCAAGAATGCGGTCTAAAAGAGAACGATGAGCCTCAAGGCTACATAAAACCAGTGATGAGCATAAATCGGACACGCGCTCTCGAATTTCACAAGTGGATAAAATCTCGAGATCGTTCCATTCGGATATCATCATAGAAACAACTGCTTGTTGTTTACGGCTAAGAGCATCGGCGACACGATTTCCCTTACCGGGGGTATAAAGAATATCAAGATCATAAGGTGCAAGGAACTCGAGCCAATGCTGTTGACGCAAATTAAGTTCCTTTTGAGAAAATAAATATTTCAAAGACTTATGATCCATGTAAAGAATAAATTTCTCTCCCAATAGATAATGACGCCAAATTCGAAGGGCGAAAACAATAGCCGCGAGTTCTAAATCATGTGTGGCATACCTAGTCTCGGCCGGCTTTAATTGCCTAGAAGCATAAGTAATAACACGTTCTTTTTGCATAAGAACGGCACAAAAACCAACGTGACTAGCATAAGTATAAACCATAAAATCTTGATTCCCTTCGGGAATAACAAGAATAGGAGCATCGGAAAGGAGTTCTTTCAATTTATGGAAAGAGGCTTCACATTTGTCCGACCAAATGCATTTAACTCCCTTCTTAGTCAAGCCAGTAAGAGGCACGACAATCTTAGAAAAGTCTTTAATGAAACGACGATGATAACCCGCCAATCCGAGAAAACTACGAATCTCTGTCACACTCTCCGGTCTCTTCCAATCTTGAATCGCTTCAATCTTTGAAGAATCCACGGAAATTCCAGATTCGAAAATAATATGACCGAGAAACTTCACACGAGATTGCCAAAAGTGGAATTTAGAAAATTTTGCCTTTAATTGATTACTCCTAAGAGTTTCCAATATAATCCGAAGAAGCCTTTCATGCTCCTCCTCGGTTTTAGAATACATAAGGATATCATCAATGAAGATGAGAACAAACCGATCGAGGAAAGCCTTGAAAACTCGATTCATGAGGTCAACGAAGTAAGCCGGAGCATTCGTTAAACCAAATGGAATAACAAGCCATTCATAAGATCCATATCGAGTATGGAACGACGTCAAAGGAACACCATCCTCAGCAATACGAAGCTGATGAAAACCGGTAGCCAAGTCCACCTGTGGAAAGACCCTAGCTCCGCTAAGCTGATCAAACAGATTGTCAATCCGATGTAAAGGATATTTATTCTTAATAGTCAGATCGTTAAGCTTGCGATAGTCAATGCAAAGCCTAAGCGTACCATCGGATTTCTTCACGAAAATAGCCGAAGCTCCCCAAGGCGAGGAGCTAGAGCGAATAAATTGCTTCGTCTCCAATTCGAACAACTATTTGCACATCTCCTCATTTTCCTTATTAGACATGCGATAAGGAGGACGAGTAACCGGTTGAGCTTCAGGGGTAAGATTAATTCTGAACTCAATTGCCCGTTTAGGTGGTAAACCTTAAACGGGCTAAAATATGTCGGAAAATTCACGAACGACGTGAATTCGAGAAATGACATCTTCCTCATCATCACCATCATGAGGATTTAAAGAATATAAAGATGCAGTCAACGCAGAATCCGAATCTTTAAGAATAATAGAAATCTGATTTACAGATTGCGGATGTCAGAGATAAATAGTCCGCTCAGGACATAGGATATGAGCTTCATAACGATTAAGCCAATCCATTCCCAAAATCATTCCAAAGCCTAGGTAACGCATAGCATACAAATCGGCTAGGAATGGAAAATCACATAAAATAATCCCCACATTTTTACAAAGCTAACTAAGAGTTGCGGATCCACCAACAGGATTCGCAATTCTCAAGGAAGTCATTAAAGCATCAACATTTAAAGAGAAAGTGTCGACAAGTTCCTTTGATATAAAAGAATGGGATGCACCCGTATCAAAGAGAACTCTAATAGGTTGATCATGAAATAAAATAATACCATCAAGAATGGAATGAGAAATACCTTGGCCACGAGATGTGTTGCCAGGGGCTTGAGCCACGTTTAACTTTCCCTCTTTCTTTCCTTTTAGTGTGGGGCACATATGTATATAATGTTCCGAGCTCTTGCAATAGCGACAACTTTTGGGCTTCGAACACTTGTTCGCAAAATGGTCCTTAGTACCACAGTTATAGCATTGCCCACTACTAGAGGAAGGTGTCTTCGCAGCCGAAGTTGCTTGCTTACCCTTTTTGTTGGGATAAGAACCTTTAAATTTGTTAGGCCTCTTTTTGTTGTTGAAGTTTGGTTTAGCGCCAACCACTTCAACATCACTCTCTCAATCGGCCTCTTCAAGACAAAGAGTGATATCGACGAGTTGATCAAATGCAACTTCTAGTTTCAGGAGTAGTGGCTTCTTAAGATTCTTATTTAAGCCATAAACGAACCTCTGGTTCTTCTTCAGTGGAGTATTTATATATTCGACCCCATATTTGGAAAGTGATTCGAATGATGCAACGTAGTCCGCCACAGAAGACTGACCTTGAACAAGGTCAATAAATCTCCGAGCCAAAGTTACTTTTTCAGCCTCGGGCACGAATTTCGATTCGAAGTGTTCCCGGAAGTGCTCCCAGGAGAGATCCGCTTCATCAATTTCTGAGATTAACAGCTCATACCAATCCAACGCTCTTTCTTGGAGCATACTAGAAGCCACCTGGACTCGATGGAGGTCACTGAGGTTCATGCGAGAGAAGATTCTATCGCACGATCTGAGCCAAGCTTGGACCTCGATGATAGTTTCAGTGCCTTTAAATTGCTTCCCACCCAAGTTGGTGTAATCATTGCACAAACATGCAAACCCAGATTTAGGGTGAGTAGGTTCCGGATTAGAACCAGTAGCTTGAGCATTCGTGACAACGTCAAGAAGTTGCTGGGTAGTCATAAAAACACCATCTTGGGGAGTTGCAGCAGATTGACAGGCACGGGGACGTCCAGGTCTAACCATTTTTCTTCCTTAAGAAAGAAGGAGAAGAAAAAGGTTATTCACTAGAAGATACATCAAGCAATCTTGATAAGTGAAACAAGGAATCATAATAAAAATAGGATGAATCGGTACGAAGACTCGAATTGATCCTAAGGTACGACTCCTAAGCTGGACTTAGGACGATGATCCTTGTTAAGTTATTCTACATTATTCCGAAGTTTGGCTCCGATACCAAGCTGTGATGCCCCACCTCAATACCCACGCTAGCCAAGAACAATACGGAGTAATGTTGTCAACTAGCGCGGAGAATAAGGCTGTTGAGGAGCGACCATCCATGTAACCTCTTTGTGCGAGCACCGATATGTCAGATAGTATAGCATGCATTTCATTTAAGGAGGAAGTCCGACATACCGATACAAACTCAAAGATATCACACAGTGGCTATAAATAAATCTTCGGAAACAAATATAGAAATAAACATAACACAATCAGTCACAGACATCCATATCACAAAGGCGGAAAAAGATATGAATATATAACTAACACATGAAAGTGTACATCAGAGTAGTGGTCATGAAAGGACCACATACACAAAAGAATAGCAACACATGCAATACAAAAGAATACATCTATGAGTCTATATCTCAAGTGTAAACGACAAAAACTGCTAATCTAAATGGTCAGCCAAAAGTCAGAGTAGTAAATCCGTGGGGGAGAAGTCAAGTAGAAGCACATGTAACATCTCGGTCTGACCCGAGTATTATTTATAAGAAAATAATAAACGGATCAGTCTAGCTATAAATATCAGATAACATGATACAGAACAATAGATATGGCAAGAACATATAGTAACCATAAAGACATACTATGATAAGCATGTAAATGAAGATCATCAAGAGATCAAACAATATCAAAAGAATCTTCTAAAAGATCCAAATTCACCTATACATAAAAGCTGGAAAGTCATAACAATGAAAGTCATGAAAATAGGTGAAGCACAAATTCAGAAGACTACACAAGAAATACAGAAATCACAATATAGGAGCATGAAAACTCACAAACTGGGAGCTTCAAAACTCACCTACACGTGTAACACAAAGCGAGGCGCTATCTCATGGTTGCAAGCCATTAATTTTGACACACGAATGGACCGAAGACCGTGGGGCGCTACCCCACATATGTGATGGCGAAACATCACACAAATGCGATGGCGAAACATCACAAGAGCGGGGTCTAGTCTATCTCGCAGACAAAGAGACATCGCACAGTTGCTAGTCTAAAACACAAAAATGTTCGTCATGATAATCAAGAAGTGTCAATTTCACTAAGTTAGTAAATATAAAAGTTTAGCCTCATGTCCAATAACCACTTGCTTAACTCAAATATTTACGAACAAACGGTAGATCTTCACTAGAAAGTTGTCACAAAAGATTCAATCGAACAAGTCCAAGAATTAACCAACGAAGTAAACGCAAGCGTTTCTCACCACTTGTTTTACTAATTCGTTTAATTAGATTTCTCATACGAGTGAGGTAAAGGTTTGTATATACTAATAGATTGGAAAACGGTTTAAGGAAAGAGCTTTGTAGTAAAATAGAGTTAAAATTGTTTTGATGAAAGAGTTTTGATATTTACTACTAGTATTGAAACCTTCATATTTCTAAAGTTGTTATCCCGTCTTTTTAGCAAGGCCGTGATACCATAAAATCGACCGAGAAGCCCAAGATAGTTTGTCTCGAAGAATGATCAACTCAGCATCTCAACAAAGCAAGTTCTGTTGGATGTTTTTCAGATAAGATCCCCTGCGGTGGGGAGGGTCCAGGGGGGTGGCAACGCCCCCGCTACGGGGTTCGACCTGCCCGGTCAGGTCGCGGGGGTCCAAGGGGCAGTGCCCCGTCCAAAACGGTACGACCTAGTGAAGACCTAAGGGAGGATAGGATCGAGCGACCTAATGGTTGCGACCTAGGGGTCTAAGAGGTCGAGCGACCTAACATAGAAATAAGGCCTAACGACCTAGGGAAAATGCTCGTGCGACCTAAGTGGTCATATGACCTAATGTTAATAAGGTCAAGCGACCTAAGGTGACATCGGGTCAAGCGACCTAAAGACGCCGCGACCTATCGAAATAAACGGGGAGAGCGACCTAACTCAACCAGCGACCTACGACCTAACTAGGTAAACAGTCAAGCGATCTAACAATATAAGGCCGAGCGAGTTACAAGGCGAACGACCTAGTGGTTCCGCGCGACCCAGCTGGACACGCGACCTAACAGTACAAAGGTCCAACGACCTAAAGTTATTAGGTCATGCGACCTAAAGTCAACCAGGGACCTACGACCTAAAGCCCAACGACCTAGCGACCTAAAACCAAAGGACCTACAACCTAATTTCGAGTGTCGAGCAGCCTAACGTTATAGGCCATTTTAAGGTCGGAAACGAGCTATTTTGATGCCGAGACTTTTCCACGCGAACGACCTAAGTGTAGAATTTCACCAAAACACTAAAATTTGGAGTTTTTCGCCAATTCGATTCAAACCAAATGCAAATGTGCATGCAAACGTGATAGGGAATCATTCCCAACAGTCCAAGATAGTTATAGACAAGAATTGTGAGATAAAAATCTCACCTTTTCACCAAATTATAAAGGTAAAGCTTGAAGGTGAATGGAGAAGCAACTACAAGCTTGAATCCAATGCTTTTCCTTGAATTTGGAGTTGAATGATGGAGTTGGAGTTGAAACCTAGGCTTGGAGTTTCTAATTTCCCTTTCCACTCACCATTAATGTTAAAGTTTGTGTTTGGTAGGAATTTATGAAGAGTGAGGAGAAGGAGAGAAGTGAGTTTGAGTTATAATGGCTAATCTAACCCAAAGTCCAAAGCGGGAAAAGTAAGTAAAATTCCACTAACTCCAAACCTATCAATGTTTATACTTAAAAAAGTTATAAATGGCATTTCGAACTCAATGGAAGTGGTCTCGAGTCCTAATTTGACCGTTTGCAAAAAGTAGCTTTTTTCGGACCAATATCTGATTAACGACAAAATATTTAAATAAAATATTTAAATATAAAATCAATAAATATGTGGGTTGTTACAAATAATTTTATTGGAAATATAGAAAACAGTTTTTGAAAATAGATGTTATATCTTGGTGAGAATGCTCTGGAAATCATCATCCCCGTCCATGGTCGCAATTACATCCTGGGTTACGTTGCATCGCAGCAAAAGTCCATGTAACTGTAGGCACTCCGCTCCCCTTGATTACGCCATTTAACCTACAACATATTGCAGTTACATTCTAGGGTTACGTTGCCATCGTAGCAAAAGTCCATGTAACTATAGGCATCAGCGCCCCTCGATTTTCGCTGTCAAAATGAAACTTCTCCACTCCGACATAGGTCACAGTCTACCGATATAAAATCAAACGCAGACTGTTGGCTCTCAGCAGCACACACGACTTTCGCTATGTTACCATAGGTCACAGTCTACCGATATACAATCAAACGAAGACCATTGGCTCTCAGCGGCACACACGACTTTCGCTATGGTGCACATTACTCATAATCCTCAGGAACTAGTTTTGTCCGGACTCCTTACAGGATCAACTTTAGAACCCCCCCTTGGGGCTCAAGGTAGCACCACCCGGAGGCACTCCTGAGAAGTTCATTTCAAGGGAGCGCCTTTTTCCTCAGAGCCATCATCAAAACACTTTATACTATACATATATAGTATCTTTCAAATCATACACCTAGTATGATTTCATACAAATCTCCTTTACACAAAATCGGTTATCTCAAAATCGATTATTGTCAAACTAGGCTTTCCAAATTTCAATATTGATTATACCCAAAAATCAAAAGCCTTTCCAAATCCAAAGGTTTCCAAAACCTTTTCTCAAAATCCTCATAAGATCCTTTATACACACGCGCGCGCACACACACACACAAAAATATATATATATATATATATATATATATTTATATAATCCTTGATAAAAAATATTTGGATCATTATCAAACTTGTATAAAACTCCTTTTAAACTTCAAACACTTTCAAAATCCTTTTCTTCCGTCAATAGATTCAACAAGGGGAGATTTATCTTATATAACAAAGATATATTACTTTGTTTATTCAAAATCAAATACTCAAATTAGATTACTCTTTCCAATATCAATTTCATTCAAATATGTACGCTATACCAATCTGATTGCTCGCTCGATCACACAATTTCACTTCCGAACTAGTATCGTCCACCCGACTTCCGAGTGCGGACGCATATCTGGTTTCTTGATCAGAAACCTTCATTCTCCTTGCATAGTCATAAATATGATATAGAATACCCAGAGCTAATCAACAATCCATATCCAGGTTCGCCGTCGAAAATCAAGTGAAAATTCTCAACTCGGATCGATATAACTATTTCGAAATTCTGTGCTCGAATCTGGATCAAATCACTATGCGAATTGAATAATATACATACATCCTACATATTTATTTTCATTGATTATTAGCCAAATCAATTTCCTTCGGTTCATCCTCACTTTGAATTTTATTCACTTTTTCCTTAATCCCCATTTGGATTATCACTTCAATTCTTATCCCAATTAGGTATTTAATCATAAGCAGTTTAAACTCCGACTAGTTTATATTTAGAAAACAGCTTGAAAATTTTAAAAATAGACAAGTAGTTGAAAAATAATTATTAGTTTGCAAAATAGATGTAAAATAGTTGGAAAATAGTTGAATAGTTTCAGAAATTTTAGATAATTGCAAAATAGTTGTAAAATAGTAATTAATTTGTGATATAGTTGAAAAATAGTAATTAATTTATTAAAATAGTTGAAAAATTGTTAAATAGTTCCAAAAATAATCGCAAAACAAATACCAAATATTTTGGCTTTAAAAAGAAAGGTTGTATATATTTAATGGCTTGGAAAAATAAGTTTATATTAAAACAATTTATATTGAAAATAGTCCAAAGTTAAAATTGTTCACTTCCCTATCCATTCAACTTAAATTTCCATTTGATTTTAATCTTGTTCAACTTTAAGTTATAATTTCAAATTATTCCAATCAATTTGGACTAATATCAATTGAACACACTTCAATTTCAATATCTTTTCAAGTTAATCAAATTCAAATTTTCCATTAAAATTTTAAACTTATCCATCTTCAATTACAAATCTAATTAATTTAAATCAAATTCAATTTTGAACTAATTCAATTTCAATCTCAATTTTAAATCATATCGAATTATATAAATTCGAGTTAAATTCTCAAAGGTTGGTTTGACTCTTCAAACCAAATTAACCTTTATTTAATGTTTTTAAACAATTTAATTTCTGAGTTCTAATTCTATAATTTCATTTCAATTAATTTCATTTCAATTTGGTTGTATTTCTGTTACCACTTAATTTAATTCCAGTTCAAGATTTCAATTTGGTTGTATTATATTACTGCTTGATTTAATTCCAATGATTTAACAACCAATCACCTTAATATTTATTAGAAGGAAACATTGCTTTATATATCAAAATATATTTTATATAAAACCATTTAAAAAATTTATATAAGAAAATAACAAGTACGCTCTCATATATATATATATATATATATATATATATATATTCAACTCATTTTAGAGTACTACGGACTCTATTTAATGGGTAATCCCCACCAGAGCCAAGGTTCTCGCTTAACCCTTCAGCTCTGATACCAACTGTAATGACCCAAAATTTCCAAACCCGAAAATTCCAGATGGTTATGAATAAAGAAGAAAGAGATAGAAGAAGATCAGAAACACCAAAATCTCACATTCGCAGCGGATCAAAATATAATATTAAATAATAATAGTTTATAAAAGGATAATGTGATAGCCCGCAAATCTGTAACCCTTGAATCAACACTATTGTACCTCTGTTAACTCAAGTGGCACGGAAATAAGAACCATTTGGGTTTAGGAAGAAGAGATAGAAGAAGAAGAAGTTAAACAATATCAGAATCTCACAGTCGCAGCGGAATAAAATATAATAGTGAATATAGATCTTTACACAAAATGAAATCTATCACTGCTTTATACATCATATCATCAGAGTATCTCATACATCAACCAATACCAATCAGACATACCATACAATTACATCGGCAGAATATATATATATATATATATATATAGGTACAGATAATACGTCTCGGACTCCAGCTTCTCTCCTGCTCCATAGCATCCTGTCCTGAATATATAATACTCGGTCTGACCCGAGCATTATAATGAAATAATACCCGAGTCAGTATGGAATACCAGCTGATAATAATGCATCCATATTGATTATTAAAGATTCAAAATCCTTTTTACAACAAATGCATCTCGTAAGACCACGCCACAAATAAACATGTCGTGTTTTTACCTTACGATAGCCAAAACACTTTCTATAGGAATCCTCTGATATTATAATAGGGTCTATTTCCAAATACTTATAAAATAGCCGAAATTGTTACATCTATTAAATTCTAGCTACTAGCCACAAAAGTGGGTAATACAAACAAAACTCGTACAAGGCGCATAGGGAGAATGGATTTCCAACAATGACTAGGCACTGGGGTACCACCTATCACAGTACGGGGCCTAGATCACCATACCGAGGACCACGCCCGATCCCCTGCAACACAAGGCCAGACCCATCCCTTACTGGACAGTTCCGAATAAGATCACCCCGCGGTTGGGATCAGCAACCGCACCAATAAGCCGAAATAAAAAGGGACATCTAGACAGGGATGACCTCACTCTCCAGTGGGGGCTACCCACGAAGCCTTGCTGCATATCCCCTGATTTTCAGTCATTCCCATTTGATGAGGCTTGAGGATAAGCGTTACCTTTTAGAACATTTCACTTAGAATGCCCATCGCCCACCTGACGATGTTCCGAAAGCATTCGTCCATACAAGTCCGTCCCGGGTTCGAACGGAACCGAAGGCACTATTCCTACTCATCCATTTTGAAAATATCCTCAGGATTAGTAGCGACTAGCCCTTGTACTTCACTGCTCCATCTTCGACTCCGAACACGTTTTTCCGCGAAACGTACAAACCGGATCGAAGAGGTTTTTTCAAGAAATAAATCTCGATCCCAGTCTCTTCGAAACGATCAACGCATTTGTCCAATATTGATAGTCGGTGATTTAACTATCAATTAACATCCACAAACATCAATCACACAATAAATAATTTCCACATTATTTATTTGACTCAAATATCTCTTACAAGATATATTTTCAAATTTTCCAAGCTCATTTGGAAACAATTTCCCAAAATTCTTCCTTTTTACGGTAAGTCCCAATACCATTTATTCCCATTGGAAAGACCAAGCTTAACCATTTTGCTTTAAAAACAGTTAAAATACTTTATAATGAAATATACGTCAAAATATGAAAATTTCTTCTATTTATTTACTCAAATTATAATTTCAGAACAATTTTAAAATGGCATTATTTAATAAGATATAAACTGGTTATAAATAAGGGTTTGGTTTACTAAATTTAAAAATGGAGTTTAAAAGAATAATGCTAGCCTTTACCAATAACTTAAACAAATGATTATAAAACAAAGTTTATTAATTTCTTCTTTAAAATAACCATTTCTTAAAAAATACTCTTTAAACAATTTAAACTTTAACTTTTAATTAAATAAATCTTTTAAAACACTAACTGGTTTTTCCTGGGAAAACACTTCCCCGTTCAAACATCCCAAAGTGTCCTTCATATAAATCCAACCGATTTATTTCAATTCAATTTATGTTTACAACCTAAATTCCAAATTCCATACTTATCTATACCTTCATTCGAAGTTCAATTTCAATTTCCCATATCCAGAAATTCATTTTGAAATATAGATGTTAAATCATTCTTAAATAAAATAAATTTGGAGAATTTTTCAATGAAAAACCATATTTAAATTTTACTTAAATAAAATCCCAATGAAAAACGGCGTTTCAAAATATTCTATTTACATTTAAAACTATTAATTTAAAGTCGGAAGCTTCATTTTAACATATTTTAATTTTCCCGGATAACACTATTCATTATTAAAATAACCCATCGTTATTCTAAACCAAATTGTAATTTTCATAGAATTCATTTCCAGAAAACTACACTTCACATTTGTCAATTGGTAAATTTCCACAGTATTCCAAATCCCAATTTTACCAATTTTATACTTTCCATCCAAATCAGATTTCACATTTTATTCTTTGAAATTCTATTATTAACAATTCATTTTATTTCGTAAAAACCCAATTTAATCCATTCATAATTAAATTATGTAATTTTAATTTATACAACAATTTCACAGTACAATTTAATTTCAGATTTGTCAATCACAACACATAATCAGGCATCATTATCAATTATAAAATAATTGTTACATTGTGAGGTATCCAGTTGGATTCCTCCAACCTGTTTTCCTTGCATCCACAAATATTAGCACATCACATATATAAATATCAATCCAGACTGATTGCAACAATTATATTCAACCAATCACACGGATATTCAAATATTAACTATTTAAATTAGCTAGCATCCAGATGTGAGTGAGAGTAACTCACCTTGGGTTCCGGCGAGCATTCGAAATTTAAATTAAACCGAACGACGTTCGATTTAACCTAAATTTTTACTTGCTCAGAAAAATTCCGGAACTGCTCCACTGCATAGTACACGTCCCTGCGATTCCGGTGTCGTCAATTTCGTTGAAATCCAAAATAATATCAGGCCACTCAAATCTGAAACCACGATCCTGGCCGCTCAAATCCTCCTTCCTTCACGCGTCTATCACCAGGCATCCAAGAACAAATCGAACCCATCATCGTACGACTAGGGTTCAACATTGCTCCACCCCTGGTCGATCGAAGATCGATCTGAATATGCCACACAAACCCACACAACGACACTACCCTCCGCCCAGACCCTCGTCCAACTCGATCGCGACATGCCCCTAGAAAACGCGAACGAAATGAATATGAACGGCAGCGAAATCCCCTCCATCCACCTCTCCAAATCACATCTCGACCGTTGGATGAGAAGAGATCGAGGTGATCTACAACTTCCTAGTTGGGAGTTCTTTCAAACAAAGTGTGGATTGATCGATAATTGAGGAAAAATAAAAAGCATTTCCGGCCATTAAAGATAAAAGAAAACGGCGGCTCATGTTTAGCTAGGGTTTAGGAATGAATATAAATATATATAATATTATTTTATTAATATAATTCTCCATTTGACAACTTATGCAAACGAACTCCAATTCTCACGCACCAACAGGCTTTCCTAGGGGTTTTCTGTGTTCCGGACACAATGGAATAGGTTTCGTTAGCTAATTTGATCATGTGCGCGAGTTACAGAATTAAACGATCAATTTAAAATTAAATCGATTAAATCGATTTCTATGCGTTTTGAGCTGCCACTGTCAAACGACAACTCCGATTGCTACGAAAATTGAAATCCGATAATAAATAGCTATTACGGATCCAATGGAACTGGTTTCGTTGAATTCTGAGACTGTGCCCCGGAAGGCTATTTTAACTCGTCGATTAAATCGGACGATTTTCGAAATTGTCGAAATCACTCACAATCTTACTTTTAAAACTTTGTTTAATTAATTATAATTCATATAGAATTCATACCCACATTAGAAATCATACTGATTCAGTTTAAATCAAAATCTGAATATTTGCATTATTATATTATTAAATTCCATTATTAAATAAGATAAAATTCCAAATTCAACATATCGACTTTTAATTTCATCCAACAGCCCAATATCATAATATAAATCCAATTAGACCTAAAATAAATTTTAGAATCTAATTTTTATATCTATTTACACTCAGAATCACCAATTATTCCAATTCAAATGTTAAATTATTATTATTCAAATTCAACCGGAATTACTATAATTAAAAATTATAGCTTATTTCACTGATTGAACCTGAATCCATCCATTACAAAATCAATTAAGAATCCACATTAACATTTAAAACGAATTAAATGTTCAAATTCAATGGCTTAAAAATCCGGGATGTTACATTCCTCCCCCCTTATAAAAATTTCGTCCTCGAAATTTGCTAAGGTAGAAACTATGCTCAAACTCACTTACTCATCCAATTTGCTTAGTTAAAAACTTATATTCACTTTCCGAAATCCTTTAGCCCAATCCCACATTCATTTGTTTTACTTACTCTAAAACTTTAAATTCTAACGTATTTAAGAATAACTTTCCAAGTTAATAAATTTTTCCAAAATCCCCAAAATTTTCTAACTCCCAAAATTTCCAAAAAATTATGGTAGAGTCTCCCTTGTATGGAGGAGCTTTCGCGATATCGCCATATAAATAAATATATATACATCGACCCACACGGTCGGAAACCAAAATATATCACAATATATATATCATTTCCCAATTATATTTGCGTGGGCGTACCTTTTTAACAAATTTTAAAAGGGAGCGGCTACTATAACGCATATACGCGCTCCAACTCTCTCAAACGCCTCCCATACCTGTACTTACTCAACAAACTCATCAGTTTTTAAAGATATGAACATTTTAACAACATTTCCAATATAAATGTAAGCCAAACATATCCATTTCATAATCAAATCAACAATTTGCATGGTTTCATAAGTAAACCATATTTTATAACATGCATAAAGTTTCCTTTTCTAATGCCAAATCCCACTTTATTTCACACAAAGGATTTACATACAAGTTTCGCTATTTCAAATCATACTCTACCCAATTTTCGAATTGATTCTCCAAGCAAATTTTATTTAAATTTGTTACATTTGCATTTCTATTATAACTCTCTTACATTTATACTCAAATCCATTTATTAAGATTTTAGCCCATTCTACTTTCATCCAAACCAACTTCATTTCATTTCACTTGAATGATTTACATTCATGGTTACTATTTACCATTCATATTTATTACAACCAATTCATTTCTATTTCAATATGATTAACACATGCCTTACTTGCATTTCTTTATTTTAACTTACATTCCCAATTTGATTAACAATCAAATTTTATTTTAAACTTGAAACATTTGCATTTCCTTTATGATCCATTTCCATTCATATGCAAAATCACTTAATTAGATTGCATTTATCTAATTAATTTAAAACCATCTTTATTTGCTTCTTCGAATCAATTCACTTGCATACATATACAACTCTTTGAATTTTATTCCAATCCATATCAATTTATTCAAAAATCAGTTTCAATTGCTTGTTAAACAACTCAATTCCGAAGACATGCAATTTTCATGTCATTCGAGCAAAATAACAACCACTTTAGCTTATAACCATTAAAATTAATTCTACTTAGATTTATATTAATTTTATTCAATTTTGCCTAGTTCACAAGCCAAGTATTTTTTAGTATTTTCATTCCAATGCAATTGTTAAATTAAATTTTCCTTACATTTTTATTTCCTTATGCAATTCAGGTTTATATTAATTTCATTCAATCCTGGATTATTTACAACCCAGATATCCTTAATTTATCACAATAATTAATTAATACCATTTCACTTGCAATTCAATTTTATTATCTAACCAATTTCATTCAAGAGTACTTAATAAGGCTTATTCACAATCATTTTGTTTTTCTCTTTTAAGTTGCTTAAGTTCTTTCACAACATTTTCATTATCTTCTTATATCAATTTTATTTACTTCCTTTGATTCTCATTCCATCTAATTCCAATCCATTTACAAATTCGAATGCCCCTTTGTTTACTTATTCAATCCATTTTAGATTTATTACATTAACAAAAAGACCATTTAAATTATTTCACTCATTTGAATTTATTCACACTTCAAACTATCTCCACTATAATCGAATTCCATCTTTCATTCACACTTCAATATTTGTTACCAAAATTAAATTCCATTCCAAAACTAGACTCAATTTACTTTCTAAATTTTGGCCAAACTATCAAAATTTTGTTCATGCCAATACAATTTCCATTTATTTTAGCTTACACAAAATTCATTTCCAAACAATCATTTTGAATTTAGTTGAGTGAGCATTTACTTCATTCAACATCATTTCAACTAAATTAAATTTCCATTCAATTCGATTCTTATCCAAATTTATTTCAAGTTTACTTGAAATTTTGCTTAGCCAAATTAAATTCACTCCACTTCTTTACCACTTAAATAAGGATTGAATTTCATTCAATATGCCTATAATGCAACTGAATTTTGTATTTTATTTCACTTCAATTTTATTCCTCCATAAATAAATTCAAAACTTATTTTCTATTGTAAGTTCATTCACCCTTTTATATCTCACTTTCCTTATCTTACTTTACATTCTATTTAGGATTGAGTTTGAATTCACCATACCATTCCACTATTTTCCATTTGTGATTATAACTCCATTTCTCTATTTATATGTTCACCAACAAATTTACTTAAAAGCTTATATTGCTCATTTTAATCCATCTACGTCTTATAATCACAATTTCAAATTATATATATGTGTATCACTAAATTTTTAAGGATACATTAATTTAATCCTTTGCACAACTTTAAATCCACAATTTCAGATTATAAGTATTGTACTTAATAGCTCATGGGTACAATTCATTTCACAATGACTCACAATTTCAAGTCATCTTACATTTCAATTTAATCCAAGTCAATTTAATTCTAAACCCAATTCTTTTTAACTTATCCAAGTTAAATTCTAATTTTCTACTCACTTTGATATATTTCATTCACTTTCATTTACTCAAGTTAAATTTTAAATTCCAAGATTAAAATTTTCATTTCTCCCTTCATATTAAAATCAACTTCACCAAATAAATTCGATATTTGATCCATTTTAGCTTCACATTATTTAAATAGAATTTTCTCAGAATTCAATTACCCGGTTTTATTTCAAAACCATTTTGAAACAATAAATAACTCATACTTCCCTGGTATATCATCAAATCTCCAGACTTTTCGAAACAACTTGTTTATACCAAACAAATTTCCTCCCTTGAAATTCTCAAAACAACTGGCATACCCAACAAATCCAAACAATATCATAATCCAACCATTTTGGTAGCAATTCATCACTTTAGAAACTCGAAAATGAATTCTAATGATGTGGCCAGCATCATCAGGACTATTTTCCAGCGACTGAAGTGAGTTCAATGCTTTCTTACTTTCCCAAATTCTTTTCAAAACAGTTCCCATTCAAAAATACTTCCCAAATCAATATTCCAATATTGCCTTCAAAAGCTTTGGAAAACATTTCAACATGGTAGCTATGGGAACACGGTATTCCAATATGCCCTCGATAGCTTCTAGTTTACGGAGGCGATACGGTATTGTATAGACTATGGGAATATATAAAATGTGTTAAGCGGGATATGGGTAACGCCTTAACGCTATTTTAATGCTTATACTTTAGTGTAGACATATCATAATAGCGTATTTTACTACATTTTAGATAGTTTAACAGGTCCTTAGGAGATGGAAATCTCGAACATCCCCTAAGTTACTACACCCACGTTAGACACTGGATAGGAGATGTCAAACCTAAACATCTTTGACGCCGTCACACTCATATTTACCATTGATTTAACTTACATAAGATCTTTTAGTTCTAACTCGAGTGTTTTGTTTTTTCTTTTCGCTTGGGTTAGCCTGAGCATTTTAGGGTTGAAGACTTATTTCTGGAGGATGAAGACAAAGATTTGTAACTATTATTATCATGATATGTATTCCACCGCATCATGTTGTTCTACTGCACTTATTTATTTATTCCTGTTTATGTAACTTTGATTTTGTATTGTAACAAAATAAGCAAATGTATTTATAAAACAACTTCATGAACTGTTTATTTGATTATTGTATTTTATCATTCCGCTGCGAGATTCTGTTTTGTTTTATTTCTTTATCTTTTTCTTATTTACCCTATGACTATCCGCCCTTTTGAATAGTTTGGGTCTGGTCTATGTGTCTGCTTAAAACGTCCAAAAAGGCAAGTCGTTACAGTTGGTATCAAAGCTTCGGTTTTGTGATAACCTTACCCTTGTTGGGTCTGAATCTTTAGAAATTAGGTAGTAATACCCTTGAATGAATCGCCGAGTGTATATATGAGAGGGCATATTTTTTAGTGTTATAAAAGGATTTTATATTGTGTTAATTTATTCCGTTTTGTATTTATAAATTTTGGTTAGTGTAGAGGACGCTATTTCATCGATATGAATTTCTAAACACTTAATAATGCAAAGCGACACAATATTTGTTTTGAAATGTAGGTAAATGAAATAATTTTTCCTATTATATATTTTTGTGTATGAAATAATAATTTTATAAATGATATATTTGATTGTAATATATTTGTTGTTAGGTAGTGAAATTTATAAATATTGGTTGAAATAAGATCTTTAAATAAAATAAATATAAATTGGAAAATTTAGAACTTAAGTGCCGAGATTTTTGAAAATTTCTTTCGAATGATTTTGGAACATAATAATAATATTTATAAGTATTTTTTGACAAATATATTTCCAATATTCTTTGAAAGAAATGTTTTAAAAATAAATTTTAAAGGAAATAAGTTCTGTACTCCCCTCTCTGACGTTGGAAAATAATTTCGGTGATGAGTGCATGCATCATCGACATTCATTTTCAAGTTACAAAGTGGGAAGACTGTGTAGTAGTTTTACTACACCTCCGTTTCAATAAACGAAACTTAATCTTAATTTCCGAAGTTTGATTTGACATATATATATAAGTTATGAGTATTTATATTATTTTGAAAAAAATTGAAATGAAACCCGGTTGTTTGATTCTTAAGTTTCCATTAATCGGAAATTTAAATTATTGTTTTGAATGGAATCTTGACTGCATTAATAATTAGAAACTTCAAAAAATGAAATAAGAAATTTGATGTTAAAATGGTTCATGAAATAAATAACAAATTGAAAATTTGAAAACGACAAATAAAATGGAAATGAAAATAAGAGAATTTAACTATTGAACATTTTGAATGTGAAAACTTGTGTAAACTTTTATTGCATTCTAAAATACATATATATAACTTACCAAAATATTTAAAAGTTGAGATTTTAGTAGAAATATGCAATAGAATAATAAGTAAAACTTAAATAAATGAAAATGTTCAACGAAATTACTTTTATAAATAAGAATTTCGATATTATAATGGTTATAAACTTAAGGTTATAATTGAAATACTACTAAATAAAATGTAATAGAAAAGTGAATAATGTAAGTAAATGATTATAAACTTAAGTAAATGTTTGAATTTATTTATAATTAAAATAAGTAGAAAGGATGAACACCGCAAGTAGATGATTATTAACTCAAGTTAATGAAGGAATCCATTTATAATTGAAATCAATAGAAAAATGAATATTATATTAAATTAAGTGGTTATAACTTCATAAAGGTTGAAATGATTCATAAAATAGATTTAATATTCAATGACACTATATAAGGAAATGAAGGTAAATAAGAAGGTAAGAAACTTAAGTATGAACTTATGCACAAATGAATATAATATCTAATGGAAATCAAGTGTTAACTCCGCCTTAACCATGACTCACCGATCTAGTGCATCAAGAGGTTCCGACCTAACAGTTAGAAGCGTGCCGACCTAAAGCTCAACAGGGGGTGCCGACCTAAGGCCTAAGGGTATGCCGACTTAACACTTCAACGAGGCTACCGACTCAACATAAATACCGACCCAACAGCCTTAGCTCATTGCCGACCTAAAATGAATGACGACTCAATGGTTACCGACTTAATGACTCAGAAGGGACAGCGACTCAAGGTACTTCACGACTCAATGCCCTTACAAAGTTCCCGACCTAAGGCCCTAAATGGATAACGACCTAATGCCTTAAAGGATGCCAACTTAGGAAGTCTACTGACCTAATTTAAGTACCGATCTAATTACCTAAGGGAGTTGCCGACCTAACTGATCAGGACATGGAAAGGTGCACGACCTATACTTAAGTCGCAACCGACTTAAGACATATGCTAAGCCGTTCACGACCCAGGCAAATGAAGGCAAATCCTATACAGCTACTTGACACGCGCATGTTAACTCGGCAACGACCTAAGACTAGTGATATGAGTTCAGACACGCGCATGTTAACTCGCTAAGTCGACCACGACTTATGTTAAGTCGGCCACGACTTAGCCTGAGTCGGTCACGACTCAGGACTTGGGCGAAAAAACTTCTATCCAGGCTTGCCTATAAATACATAGCCACCTCCAACTTTCAGAGGACTTTTGGCACATTCTCTTCATACACCGTTACCTTGCTGCATTGAGAACTTCATCAACACTTAGAGCTTTCAAGATTAGAGGAATACATCAAAGAACTTCACGAAGAAACCACACATCTTCAACATGAATTTAAGGACTTTAATCGACATTGAAGCTTAAGACTTGTTCCAAATCACTTGTAACTTGAAGTGTATTGTACTTGAGAAGAATTGTATCAGCTTGTAACGGGGTTATTAATAAAAGTACTTAGAGTGGACGTAGGCTATACCCTTAAGCCGAACCACTATAAAATTGTTATTGTTTACTGCTTTTCCGCTATTACTTGCTTGTAATTCTTTCCCGATCTATCGGGTGGTGCTTTCACAACTACACTTCACACACCGGGGTGTTAGCGTTCACATTTTAGCGTTAACATTTTTGGTGCTTTCACTGAGAATTGAACTCAGGAAAACTATCATCATTGCTTCACAGAGATTTGTAGAAAGAATTTCCTTAAAAACCAGAAGTCTATCTGAGATTATGGCTCCTGGAAGGAAAAGTAGATCTGTCAGATCTGGAAACATTCAAGAGGGAACCTCCGCTTCCCCTGTACCTAATCAACCCACTCCGTCAGTTGGAGTTACGAAAGCGGAGTTGGATGCTGTGATTTTAGGGCTAAACCAGCAGATAAACGCCCAAAATGCACAATTAGAGGCTCAGAGTGCCCAAAATGCTCTAATTCTGAATAAGTTGAATGATTTGCTCGGGGCAAACAATCAACCGGCTGGTAATGAAAGGAATTATGCTGGAAACATTCATAATGCTAACGAAAGGAATGCTCCAGAAAGGGCTGCCAGTCCCTTTGAGCAAACGCTTCCTGAGGTTGGTGGATCTGGAACTCGACATGATGAGGAGTATCTTTCTGGGATGGTCCGGCAAATCATGAGAGAAAGTATGCAGAGGGTTGAAGATGAGAAAGAATGGGGTTTCGCCCCAAGTAAAACTCCATTTACTGAGAAAATCTTAAAGGGGAGTTTCCAAGGAAGTTTGTCCCTCCAACTATCCCAGCTTACAAAGGGACAAGTGATCCGACATGAATTGTTATCTTTCATGGATGCCTACTCCGGTTATAACCAAATCATGATGCACGAGCCGGATCAGGAGGATACAAGCTTTATCACAGATGTTGGACTTTATTGCTACAGAGTTATGCCCTTCGGATTGAAAAATGCAGGGGCAACCTACCAAAGACTTGTTAATGCTATGTTCAAACCGCAATTGGGCAAAACTATGGAAGTCTACGTCGACGACATGTTAGTGAAGTCCAGGAAAGCAGCGGATCACATTGAACACTTAGCAGAAATGTTCGCAGTCCTTCGGAAATATAGAATGAAACTTAACCCTCTGAAATGTACATTTGGGGTCGAGTCCGGAAAGTTCTTAGGTTTCATCGTCAGTGCTAGGGGCATTGAGGCTAGTCCAGCTCAAATTACTGCCTTGAAAGAAGTTAAAGCTCCTAGAACGAAGAAGGAATTGCAGAGTCTCAACGGAAAGGTCGCCGCCCTGAGTCGGTTCATTTCCAAAGCCACTGATAAATGCATCCCATTCTTTGACGCCCTAAAGAAAGGAAAGAAGAATTTTGAATGGACTTCCGAATGCCAAAAAGCCTTCGATGAGTTAATCCGTCATATGGAAACGCCTCCAATACTTTCTAGGCCAGGCAATGGTGAGGATCTTCTTATATACTTGGCAGTATCATCTCATGCTCTAAGTGCAGCGCTGATACGGGAAGACAAAAGGATTCAACATCCGGTTTACTATATCAGCAAAAGACTCACTGGGGCAGAGCTGAATTACTCCAAGTTGGAAAAACTCGCCTATTGCCTACTAGTTGCATCAAGGAAACTGAGGCAATATTTCCAAGCTCATCCTATCAGAGTACTCACTGATCAACCTCTAAAGCAAGTCCTATTTCGCCCTGAAACTTCGGGTCGCCTTCTAAAATGGAACATTGAACTCATTCAATATGACATCACTTATCACCCCCGAAAAGCAATCAATGGAAAAGCTTTAGCTGATTTCATTGCAGAATTCACAGAGAAAGGTAATGGTGAGGAAGAAGCGATCAATGATTCCCCAATCCAGTGGAAATTATATGTTGATGGCGCAAGAAATGACTACTGTTCTGGAGCAGGGGTGGTACTTGAAACTCCTGAAGGTCGGTCATTATGCTATGCACTAAGATTGGAGTTTCCTTCAACAAACAATGAAGCAGAATATGAAGCTCTTATCGCAGGACTGAAAATCGCTAAAGAGCTAAACATTCGAGCATTACAGATCTTCAGTGATTCTCAGCTTATTGTATGCCAAGTCAAGAAGGAATTTCAAACAAAAGGTGGAAACTTGCCTTCCTACTTGTCAAAAGCTTGGGAACTTCTATGTGAACTCGATCATTATTCAATAAGCCATATTCCCCGGGAAGAGAATACGAAGGCAGATTCCCTCGCAAAGTATTCAAGTTCTGGTGAAGCTCAACTATTGGGATTGGTTCCCGTAGAAGTCCTCTCAGCACCAAGTATAGACGAGATGGATATAGACTGGATTATGAATGTATCTCAAGAACAAGAATCGTGGATGACTCCAATATTAGATTACCTACTCAACGCCTCTCTGCCAGAAAATGCGAGAGAGAGACAAAAGCTACTAAGGAAAACCTCTCGCTATGTAATTCAGGATGGCCGATTGTACAGACGGGGATTCTTAATGCCTTTACTTCGATGTGTATCCAGGGAAGAGTCCAAAACAATCGTAGCTGAGGTACATGGAGGCGAATGTGGTGATCATTCAGGTGGCCAAACATTAGCAAAGAAAATTCTCCGATACGGATATTTTTGGCCAGAAATTAATCGAGATGCTGCAGATTACTCCCGAAAATGTGACAGATGCCAAAGATTTTCCAAAATTCCTAGAGCACCTTCTACCGAACTCACACAGATGGTCAGTCCATGGTCGTTTGCGATTTGGGGAATGGATCTCATTGGGCCGCTACCAACTGCCAAATCAGGGATTAAATATGTTATTGTTGCAGTTGATTACTTTACTAAATGGGCTGAAGCTGAACCATTGGCTACTATCACTTCTAAGAAAATGATAAGCTTTGTGACCAAGAATATCATTTGCAGATACAGTGTGCCTCAGAAAATAATCACAGACAACGGTACTCAGTTTGAAAGCGAGGAATTCCAGGATTTTTGCAAACGATTCAAAATCCAGAAAAGCTTTTCGGCAGTAGCTCATCCGCAGGCAAACGGGCAAGTGGAAGCAGTGAACAAGATCATCAAATCAACCATCAAAAAGCAACTCGAAAGAGCAAAAGGTGGTTGGGTCGATAAACTACCACTTGCACTATGGGCATACAGAACTACTCACAAAACTGCGACTGGGCATACTCCTTTTTCGTTAGCATACGGATCGGAAGCAATGATCCCGGTTGAAACAGAGGTCCCTTCACACAGAAGAATTCATTTCAATCAAGCAGAAAATGAAAAGCTACAACTTGAAGCGCTGGATCTCCTTGATGAAAAAAGAGATGAAGCTAACCTCAGAGTTGCAGCTCATCAGCAAAGGATAGCCAGACATTTCAATTCCAAAGTTCGTCAACGCAGCTTTGAAATTGGAGATCTAGTCCTGAAAAGAATTATGACCGCGACAGGTGTGTTTGGGCCCAATTGGGAAGGACCATATGTGATAGGTCAGAAGCTTCTTGACGGCACATTCAAACTCACTACTGTTGAAGGAGTTCAAATTCCAAGGGCATGGAACAGCAATCACTTGCGTCCATATTTTACTTGAAAATTTTGTTGAAATAATGTAAAAGAGTTGTGAATGTATGATTCTTGTAATTGAGAGCAATTGTAAAACTGATGCAAGTGAATAATGAATGAATATAAAGTGGATGTAGGCCCAAATTTCTGGCCGAACCACTATAAATCTTGTGTTCCTTATTATTATTACATGTTTGCTTTATTTTCGATATAAAAGTACATAAAATGTATTGCTGAAATGTCGATTTAAATTTTTGCAGACAATGGAAATAAAACTTGCGCATAATAAGACCGAGTGATTCTCACCATCATTCAACAAACAAATTTCAAGTCATAAAGGCCCCGAATTCAAATCCTAGATAGGAAATACTTCAATTGAACGGCTTATGATTTCGATAGAAACGAGCCCTTGCTAATAAATTGAGATTGTTTGAACGAACAAACATCCAATTAGGAAGCTAGTGCCCGTTCTCACGAACTTGCCTGACAATGAAGCACACTTCCTTGGATTAAACAAGCTACTTGCAAGAAGAGGGGAACGAAAACTTGAAAAGGAAAAAAAAAAAGGATCGCTGAAAAGGCATAAGCAAGAAGACAAGAATACAACCAAAAACCATCATTGGCGGCACAAGCCCTCTTCGGAGGCACAACTCTTCGGAGGATAAAGACCTCTAATGGGTCATATGCCACAAAAAAGAAAGTTCTCTACTCAACAAAAAAGATTGGAGGAGTCATGACCCTCCAACCATGAGAGAGTAACTTCCAGGCAATGAAAACCCTCTTTGAGGCACATTTCACCGGGAGTTGAAGTGTAACAGCCGCTTTTCGGAATTTCACTTCACCAGAGTTGAAATGCAAACAAAAGAAAGACCTCTTCGGAGGCACATTTCACCAGGAGTTGAAGTGTAACAGCCGCTCTTCGGAATTTCACTTCACCAGAGTTGAAATGCAAACAAAAGAAAGACCTCTTCGGAGGCACATTTCACCAGGAGTTGAAGTGTAACAGCCGCTCTTTGGAATTTCACTTCACCAGAGTTGAAATGCAAACAAAATAAAGACCTCTTCGGAGGCGCAATTAAGAAGAAAGACCTCTTCGGAAACCTACGTTTCACCGAGATTGAAATAAAACTTCCAAGTGTTGAAACGTGAAAAGGATTTCTAAGGCATAACTCTTTGGAGGTACACGTTTCACCGAGATTGAAATAAAAATTCCAAGTGTTGAAACGTGAAAAATCCCTCCTCAGAGGTACAACTTTCTATATATATATAAAAAAAAGATCCTCATCAAGAGCATACTTTAACTTCCAAAGGAAGAGTAATTTACCTATTATGGAGAATGATCTTCCTCAAAAAAAAAGGGGGTTAAAGTACCCTTCAGAGGTCCGCTTTACCGCATAAAAGAATTCACTTGGTAAAATATGTACGTAAGCAAAAGAAAGAAGTGATTTCTTCAAAGGACAAAGCGTAAACACTTATACGAAGGGAGTTGTACTCTACAAAAATTTTCTGTAAAAGAATAAAATAATTATTCTTTAGCAAATAAGAGTGCAAGTCCCCTCGAAGTATGAAATGTTGCAGCAAGCTTAAAGTATGGGGGCAACATGGTATAATTACATGCAAAATGGTATAGCTGCATCAGTAAAGTAATACTCAAACGACATACCATAAGCCCGCTGCAATATCATATAAATAAACTTGTGCAAAAATGAATAATAAATGCATTCTCAAATTCAAACAAAAGTCTGTACAAATAAAGAATCATTTTATTCAATTGCAGATATTGCAGATGCAGGTTTCAAAATAAAAAGCAGGGGCCGGTGCCTGCACAACATCCGACCATTACACAAAAAAGGAATCAAAAAGCTCAACTCTTTATTTCTTCTTGCCGCCTTTAGACCCTTTACCCGGCCGAGTGGTTAGCTTTTCAGGTCTTTCAGGTTGGTCTGAAGGCATAAGGGAAGAAGGGGAGGGAGGTGCAACTGGTGCAATTTCCGGTTCCTCTTCAGTGGTGATAATTTTCTTCCCCCTCCTCTTCGATGTCCCATGCTTCTTTCTTTTCTTCGAGGAAGACTCACTCCCCGGAGTAACGAGAGCGGACAAAACTACGTCGTCAGAAGGAGTCCGCTCCGGAGAGATCTCGCCTCCTTCGAGTCCCTCATCTTTTTGCTCCTGCGAAGCAATAGGGTCATCCAAACCATGAAGAGCCTCAATTTTCTCCTCTTGTGACCCAGGTTGTGAAGCAGAAGGAGGAGTCACCTGAAGAGATGGAGGAGGAATAACCAGAGAAGGCGAAGTCTGCACGGCACTTGTTGCTTCAACTGCAGAAGAAGAAAAATTGAAAATGTTAGTATCTTCCCGAAAGAAGGGAGATATGGGTTCATCGAGATTCAAGAGGTAATCGAGAAGCTCATCAAATTTTTGAGGAATAAGCAGGTAATTCACCTGAATCGGACCAATGTCGAAATTACCTGAAGATGTTGGCTTCGTCAGTTCAATCTCATAATTCTGAGCCCCAATGTCCTCCAAAGCCTCTTCATCAGTAGGGGTAATTACCCCGGTTCTTGTAGGAGGCGGCGAATGAGCACTGGAGCCTGTAATGTCCACCTCGGGAGAAACTAGAGGACGTTCAGAGGTAGTAGGCGGTACTTCTTTTTTAGAACGCTCCTCTTCCGCCATCCCGGCCTGCACTCTGGCAAGCTGCTCCTTTCCCTTGGCAAGAGCGGCACGGGCTTCATCATCAAGATAATGCTCTTCAAGGGCTGACTCAGCATATCCAGCACCTTTACCACCGAGCATATCAAGTGTTGCCTCCCAAACTTCAGCCAGTGTGATTTCATACTTGGGGCCTAGAAAGGCAAGGCTGCCACGTCCCAAAATGCTGTGCAGATAAAATCGAATAATGTGGAGCTAATGTCAGCTTTGGTTGCTTGATGAGCCTCTTCGGCCGCAAGTTTACCAGCAACAGCCTCGTCGCGCTCCTTTTCGGCCATAGCAAGTCGAGTTTTTAACAACTCTATCTCCAAGCTTTGAGAGTCGGTCTGTTCTCGCAGTTGTACAGTTTCAGCACGGTATTCTTCTATGACCTTTTCCTTGTATGCAAGCTTATCTTCGACTGCTCTTTGACTGGCATGCGCATCTCGTACTTGTTGCTGAAGCATGCTCTCCTTTTGTGAATGGAAAGTAGATGAAGTAGCTAATTCTTCCTTAAGTTTTTCTACTTGCGCTTCCAGTTTTTCATTGTAGGAAGCAATACTTCTCATTTCGGCGTCATGCTGTTCGAGAGTCTTCTGCCACTCAGCCTTATCATTCTCCATTGCTAGCATGGCCTCGAGATTGGCTCGGTTAACCCTCTGAAGTTCGTCGACGAGTTTTTGCCAGTTCGACATTCTTTCGATATCGGTCCTGACAGTATCAAGATTTCGCAGCATAGCCGGTTTGTCGAGAGGAACCAAGTCGAGATCAAATCGAACCCCTCTCAGGCACCACTGAGGAAATTGACTTTGAAGAGTGGGAGGACCTTGCCCGACTTGGTATGCGGGCCGGTTGATGATTGCTTGAATGTCGGAGCGAACGGGAGCAGGAGATTGAGCAGGGACATGTTCAGAAGCTGAAGGAGTTGTTTCTTCAGTAAGTCTAGCCCGCTTGCTAGAAGAATCGTCTATGTGACTCTTTGCTCTCTCATCATGAGCTTTTCTCTTTTGGGTATCATCATCTCTGTGGGGAAGATCATGTCTTTCTTGTTCCCTTCGGCGACGTTCTTCGTATGCTCGTCTCTCGTCGGCTTTCCTGATGGCCCTCTCTTCATCCGACTCTCTGTAAGAAGGAAGGTAACGCCTGTAATCATACTGGCTACGCCTCCCGTAGCGCTGGAAATCATCATAGTACGAGCCGCTGCGCCCCATAGGAGAATCTGGAATTAAAATAATAAGCTTTAGAAATCTTTAAAGTACAAGAAGATAAGTGCATAGAAGTGATGAGAAATCCAAAGTGTCGTGTAACGTGTAAACTACGCGCATCAAGTTACAAACCACTCTGTGGAATAGAGGTAGTCATAACTTGAGTAGGAGGAGTTGACATCTGTTGAAAAGAAGATGTCGCCTCGATTACAGAAGAGACAGTTTTAGAAACATCATCTTTGAAAAGTTCTTGAGATGTCACAATTAAATCGCTCAACCCCTCAAAAACATCATCGCCATCTTGTTTTTTGGAGCTTGCTTTCTTAACTCCTTCACTAGTAGATCGAGGGGGTTCTTCCTCTTTGATAACCGGGGCAAGTTTATCAGATGGCCCCGTAACATCAACAGAAGTGGAGCACTTCACTAGCGAAGACTCAGGAGTCTTTATCGGAGAATCAGGGACTTCCGTTGGAACTTCATGAGCATGCATAGAGCGAGAAGCGTGTAGAAGCCCATGTTGATGTAAAAATTCATCCCTCAATAGAAATTTTATGCTCCTCTCTTCTGCGGCCACGGCACTCAACCTCTCAAAAACTTGCTTATGAATTGGATCTCTAGAAGGGAGAGGAAGTGCTGAAAGGAACAAAGAATGAAATTAGCAACTGAAAGTTTGGATCTCGAAAAGGTTTCAAAACGGAAAAAATAGAAACACTAATCTTACTTCCTACTCTCCAGATGGCATAAAACCCTGGGGGACAGCGAGCAAAGAAAAACTGATTCAAAAATCCATGAACACTTTCAGTAAGATCGGAAATGAGCTTGCGGTTTCTGGCACTTCTCACAATAATGAGGGAAGGATGATCTTTACTCTTTGCAAACGAGCACAGATAACGAATTTCTTCAAAACTCGGTAGGCGATCAAGAGTTCTTCGGAACAAAACACACAACCCCGTCAAGATGGCGTAGCCATTAGGATGAAGTTGAAACGGAGAGATTGTCAACCGAAGGAGAAGAGTTCGAAGGAAGTCGTTAAAAGGAGGGATCGCCCCACTTAAGCACATTTGGCGGTTGACTGCAACAAAACCATGGGGAGGATTGTCGGCGGTATCACTTGGCCCAGGGAGTAGAACATCACTTTCAGCAAAGCCAAATTGAGTGCGCAGCTGGATAAACGCTCTCGAAGTTAGAATAGTCGAGGTTCTCTCCGGAGGATTCTCTATGGGAATAGTTGTCGGAAAAGTTTCTTCCTCTTGAGTTACCACTTCTTCTTCTCGGTGGGAAGTCATTCTACATAAACAACTGGGTATTCAAACACGAAGGTGCACGTTTCCTAAAGTGTGTGAAGTGTTGTGTAAAATCAATCAAGCAGTAAACAAATATAACTGGAATGAAAACTAGCAAGCATTTGTTAGTTATGAAATTCAGGGACTATTGTTTTAAGCCTAAATATGCAAGTAAGATGTTGATGCAGATAAATCAGTTCAGATTATTGATACTTTGCATTAATGTTTAACTCTAATTGATTGATTCACAAACATTTCATGCAATATAATTAAGTTGCTTGTCTTGTTTTGACTAATCTGTCATCTGACGTGGGCAGTCAATGGCAGTATTTTCGCCTTGGTTTTCTTTCTTTGTTATTTTCAGCAGGTTAGCAGCTTATAAGTTAATGCGATCTGTGAAATAATACAATGAGATTCAAGCAAATTTAAAGTTGGGGCAGTTCAAAATTTAGGCAACTTAGTTTGGCAGTTCAAGTTAGAAACTCAAAGTGGATCTATGCTCTCAAAAAGTCAGCATGCCCAAAGCTTAAGTGTTAACTCGGCAGCGGTTTAAGAGCCAACTCGGTCGTGGTTTAAGGGTTTAACTCGACCACGACTTAGGGATTAACTTGGCCGCGGTTCAAGGTTAAATCAGTAGAAGGTTAAATCGGCAGATTTCCCCAAGAATTAATTTGGCTACGATCTAAGGGTAAGGTCGGCCAAATGTTAAGCTACCCAAATTCACTGAGTCGCTTCCGAGCTAACATCTCACTACATTCAACCCGTTAACCCAATAACCATTCCATCAGCAGCCGCCTTCATTCACATAATCCAATAACCCAATAA
Source organism: Allium cepa (assembly GCA_030765085.1). Classification (NCBI taxonomy): domain Eukaryota; kingdom Viridiplantae; phylum Streptophyta; class Magnoliopsida; order Asparagales; family Amaryllidaceae; genus Allium; species Allium cepa. The sequence goes on along the minus strand of CM060945.1, from coordinate 597,582,747 downwards.
AACAATTTGAAATTGTCACAGATCTGATGTCCTGCCATCAAAGACCATCGAGCCTGAGGCGATAAACCCCCTTTATTGTATCAACAATCATCTCAAGCAACCTAAACTTCATCAATTACGAAAACGATGGTATTCTTGATGGAGCATCACACAAAGAGGCGATTCGTGTTTGAGCGACAGGATTCATGAATCGACAAGTAATCTACGATCGAAAGAGAAATAGAATCACTTACGCAATGGATGGTAGAGGTTATCGGTGACTAGTTGGAAGGAAATTGCTTCTAGGAATTTGAGAATACTTTAATGGCGGAATCAGGCAAGAGAATAAGTGACGAAGAAAGAGGAAGAAAGTTAACTTATACCCTGCGGTGGAAAATTTGGAGCAACACATACGGTCTAACTGTTAGGTCGCATACGACCTACCGACCTAAGAGGGGACGGGTTAAGGGCTATCGAAGCACACGACCTAACATTTAGGCGTATACTTCGAGGGGCAAATGTTAACTCCGCCTTAACCATGACTCACCGATCTAGTGCATCAAGAGGTTCCGACCTAACAGTTAGAAGCGTGCCAACCTAAAGCTCAACAGGGGGTGCCGACCTAAGGCCTAAGGGTATGCCGACTTAACACTTCAACGAGGCTACCGACTCAACATAAATACCGACCCAACAGCCTTAGCTCATTGCCGACCTAAAATGAATGACGACTCAATGGTTACCGACTTAATGACTCAGAAGGGACAGCGACTCAAGGTACTTCACGACTCAATGCCCTTACAAAGTTCCCGACCTAAGGCCCTAAATGGATAACGACCTAATGCCTTAAAGGATGCCGACTTAGGAAGTCTACTGACCTAATTTAAGTACCGATCTAATTACCTAAGGGAGTTGCCGACCTAACTGATCAGGACAAGGAAAGGTGCACGACCTATACTTAAGTCGCAACCGACTTAAGACATATGCTAAGCCGTTCACGACCCAGGCAAATGAAGGCAAATCCTATACAGCTACTTGACACGCGCATGTTAACTCGGCAACGACCTAAGACTAGTGATATGAGTTCAGACACGCGCATGTTAACTCGCTAAGTCGACCACGACTTATGTTAAGTCGGCCACGACTTAGCCTGAGTCGGTCACGACTCTGGACTTGGGCGAAAAAACTTCTATCCAGGCTTGCCTATAAATACATAGCCACCTCCAACTTTCAGAGGACTTTTGGCACATTCTCTTCATACACCGTTACCTTGCTGCATTGAGAACTTCATCAACACTTAGAGCTTTCAAGATTAGAGGAATACATCAAAGAACTTCACGAAGAAACCACACATCTTCAACATGAATTTAAGGACTTTAATCGACATTGAAGCTTAAGACTTGTTCCAAATCACTTGTAACTTGAAGTATATTGTACTTGAGAAGAATTGTATCAGCTTGTAACGGGGTTATTAATAAAAGTACTTAGAGTGGACGTAGGCTATACCCTTAAGCCGAACAACTATAAAATTGTTATTGTTTACTGCTTTTCCGCTATTACTTGCTTGTAATTCTTTCCCGATCTATCGGGTGGTGCTTTCACAACTACACTTCACACACTGGGGTGTTAGCGTTCACATTTTAGCGTTAACATCAAGTATGCAAAATAATAAATGTGAACTAAACTTCAATAAAATGTACGTAAAACTTAAATAATGAATTCATTGATCATTATAAACTATTGAATGGATATAACATATGTTGGAAATGAATGCAATGCAATGAAAAGAAATTTACATTGTATGAATAAATGGAAAAATAAAATTTTGTATTTAATGAATGGAAATAAATGAAATTAGTACTGAATGAATGAATGTGAAATTATTTACAAAGAAACCTATATAGTACTTTAAGAATTAATTTATATATGTTTAAAAAAAATTGTATGAGTAACAAATGTAAGAAAATGTAAATAACATATGTGAATAAATGAGTGTAAATAAATGGAACTAAGTATTATGTGAATGAATGGGAATTGGATTTGTGAGAAATAAATGTATATTAAAGATATAATTATTGTATGCAAAAAAATGAACAATAAATACTATGAAAGGAAATTTATAAGAATAAACTTAAAGAATTGTGGAATTTGTTGTTTGTTTTGGCTTTTGGGTTGTTTAGGAAAAGATACTTCTAATTGTTTGGATGTATAAATAATCTGTTGAGTTTTATCTAAGACTGCTGAGTAGAAGGTATACTTAGTAGTTTATTTGTCATTTAATGCGATTAAAAGTGTTTGAACCCGAACAAACCGTTTGTTGGTTGTTATGGGTGTATGTTTGATTTCATTGATTGCACATGATGATATGATGGTTGAATTGTTTGTTTGCAAGTGACTAATGTATGTTGTGATTGTTTTGTTGACATTCGTTGAAACAACTTAAACATTCTTTTTTATGTAATTATTAACCTCTTTTGGTTCTCTAAATAGGATACAGGTTTATGGAAGCAATAGCTATTGCTTTTGGTTTCATAAAATAAGCGTTATTTGCTCAACAAATTGGTAAGTTCTCGGATTATGGTTTACATCTATAATCTATTTTTTCCCTATGTTTGAGATATATTATTTTGAAAATACGATATATATTGCTATTATTGATATTATTATTTTCTCCCAAACATCTCCATACAAAGGAGACTCTGTCGAAATTTTCTATAAATGCTGGACTTAGAAAAATTTTGTGAAATATTTTCCAAACTTTTGTTAACTTGAATATGAAAGGGTTTAATTTATAGGGTGATATATTTTATTTAAATTATTTGACTATGTAAATTTATTTTTTTATAAATTAAATATTTTGGATAAGATATATTGACTACTTAATTCATTCTTTTCTCTTTCCTTTTCGGGGACGAAAAGTTTTGAGTGGAGGGGAGTGTAACGACCCGTAATTTTTTATAATTAAAAAATTGTTAATTTAATAAAGTTTTGTAATTTAATGTTGGAATAAATAAAAATCTATGAATTAAAAATAAGTATATAACTGAGATAAAGTGAAATAGTATTAATTTAAGGTAATGTTGTGATAACCCGAATTTTTGGGCATTAGGTAATTAGATAATTATCTGATTTTAACTATTGATAACACTAGTTTATAAGTTGAATAAATAAATCTGATAATAAATATTTATATCCGGATAAATATTTATTTGATAATCTCCTAACATAATTGTTTAAAATGGGCAAACTTATTATTTTCAAGCAAATAAATATGTGATAATTTCTTAAAATGATCTAAAATTCATTCTTTTTCAAAACTAATAAAATGTGTATTTGTTTGTTTAAATATCTGTAAGTAGCTGGTAAATAAAAATTTTGAATTTTAAATTCAAATTTAATTATCTTAGAAATAAATTGGATTTAAAAATATTATGTATATATGATTTTTAATAGTATATAATTAGTTTTATATCATTCTCTATAAATAAGTTTTATGAAATATAAATAAAGAATATATATATAACTAATATATTTGTATAACTATTTATGGGCGTATAATTGGAATTTTATATTACTTACTTTTAAACTATATATATGGATAAATAGGGGAGAAAGTTTAAATATAAGCAGATAAGGACATTTACAAAAGTAAACTGGAATTATAATATAAATATATATATATAAACATATATAAAAAACATATTAAATTTTTTATATAAATGTAAAAAAATTAAAATACAATTTAACAAATGTAAGTCAATATAGCATGCAAATTACAAATTGCAAGATAATTATAACAAGTGTCATGTTTAATTAGTTTTCTTTTCATTTTTTTTAAAGAAATTAAAAATATTCTTATATATACACATCTCCCTACCTCATCATTTCATTTTCTTTGATATCAAACCCAAAAATGAGCAATATTTCAAACCTGAAAAACTGAAATACAAACCAGAGACAAGGGTCAAAACAAAAGTAAAACCAGGAAAGAATTAAATCAACCAAAGATTCAAACCAAGTAACAACTTTTCCTTCCATTTCTAAAATCTAGAAACTGTAAAACCTATGATAAAACAATATAGTAGATTCAAGTCTCAACTCAGTTTTAAAACAAATTCAGTTCAAATTCATGTGGCAAAAGAAAATCAGATCATAACAATAATCAAGCTAGTCAGATTAAAATTCAAGATTTAATTCCTGTTCAAAAACAAGAATCATTTTCCAAGCTTTGCTCTCTGTTCAACAACAAAAGGTGAGTAAACTCTTGGAATTTGATATATCTTGAATTGGCATGTGATGAATCATTGAAGTATGATATGAATTATGTTGTGCATGTTGTTTAAAAATGATTTTATGTATATATGTGTGTTAATATCTGTGTTCAAGACAGGGAACAGGCAAAAGCATGCCTCTGTTCAAACATTACAGGTTTTAAACCTAATTAAAAAATTCAAATCGTTCAACTAAATGATTTTTAGACTTTGATCTCTGAATAAAATATATTTGTATGTGGTAACATCATTCTTAAAAATACAATTTAAGTAAAAATAGTTTGTAAATATTCAGAAAATAAGAAATTACAGTGAGATCTTTTAAAATCTAGAAAAATAATGCTTTTAATTTCATGTTTGGGTTATATCTATAGATTCGTGTTTAAAAACTTTGATTTTTAAAATAGAAATCTAGTTTTTAGCTTTGATTCGAGATAGATTTTCAAGTTTAACGGAAATGGTGTGTTCGTACAATTAAGGCGATGCAATGCTCAGTGAGGTCAGGGTTCATGGCAGAGGTAGTTCCTGGATCGAGGGTGGGAGAAGAAATGGTCGGAAGGTTTATCTTTCGCCGTGGTGGCGCGGCGAGGTGATTGTAGGGTTTTATGCCCTGTTGGGTTCGTCGGCATGTTCGAATCGATTTCTCCGATGTGCGTGCTTCGGGCTTGATCGCAGGAAGGGGGTTAGGTGCGTGGGCTATTGGAGAAGAGTTGGTCGGAGTATCGATGCTCCTGGTGGCCGGAGGTTGCAGCACGGGGAGGATCTTGGGTAATGATTCGTTCCTGGTTGGGTTCATTGAGCTCGATTTTCTTTTCGTATTCGATCTTTTGATCTGATGGTCGGAATTGAAGGGTAAGGTCGTAGGTGACTTTCCGATGGTGGCATTAGTGGTCGGAATGATGACCGATGATCTATGCACGTGCACGATGGGTCTGCGTGTGTCAGTGGTTTGAGGAAGATTGGTAGGCTCCGGGGAAGATAGGTTGTTTCTCGAGTCTAGTTTCAGGTCGAGTTGCGTGGGTGATTCTTGTATAACGTATTTTAAATTTAAAACTGAAAACCAAGTTTTAAAAAGGGAAAGTGGATTTCTTGAGTGTGAATCAGAGTAGACACTAGGTTGAAGCCGAAGTAAGTATTTTAACAGTTTTAAGTTTAAATAAGAGCAAGCTTTTAAATTTAAAATGAAACTAGTTTGAACTAATTCTTAAATCTAATTCTTTATATAATAAATGTTTTAATATTTAATCTAAGAAAAGTGGTAAGATTTGTTTAACTTAAATTTATTAAGTTAAATTCTTATGATATTTTTAAACTTAATATAATTAAGTAGTTGATTAAAAGATAAATTGTTTTAAATTTATGTGTTAATGATAATTAAGTAATTAATAAAGATAAATGGTTTATCTTAAGATTAACTAAGTTCTTGGATAATTAATGATAAATTAAATTAATGAATTAATTAAAGAGAAATTAATTAATTTATGACTAACGATTAGTTAATTAATAATTGAGGGTTATAAATTAATTAATTGGTAATTAGAGATTAATTAATGTAAATAATTAGGTATTAATTACATAAATTAAGTAATTAAAGGATAATTTGTTAAGGTTAATTAATTTAATTAGTAATTAAAGGTTAATTTAATTAAAAATTAAAGGTTAATTAATAATTAGAAGATAGTTAATTCATAATTAACCAATTACTCAATGAAAGTAATTATGGATAACTAATTCAGATGGATAATTAAGGATGATTAATTAATGGTTTGTAATTAATTAACATTCGTTAAGCAGGATTTAAAAGCAATTAAATTAATTACAAATGCTACAATTAATTTATCTTGCTTATAGATGATTAAGATATATTGATCACTTAGATTATTTGATATCTTTGATATGTGATTTGTGATGCTTTTTGATATGATATATTTGGATTGAACTTGGATAATATGGATTGTCTATCTGTGATGCATTGCTATGTAAATATGTAATTGTGGATATAAATGGAACTGTTTAAAACTTAAACTTCTTTGTTTTAAAGATGATATTGGATTCCAAGAGACCTGGGTCGGGTACCAGCAAATACCCGAAACCACTTCGATTAGTAATTTTCAGTAATTCATTAGATTTGAGTTTAGAGTCAAATAGGCTGGAATGGGATAATTTAAGTAACTGGACCATTTAAACTAAGTTTTGGTACCTAGATATTGATGTGTGAAATAAGTGTTGACTATGACAAGTTACGAACTTGTAGTGAAGTACGAGTTACCCGGGTTTTAAATAAGTTATTTGCATTAGAATTTCATGTAAGATGAGTTTGCTCATGCTGGTTTCTAGCCTGACCCGGGTGTTACTATGAGTAATGCTCGGATCAGACCGAGTATTATAGATTTTTAGATTAGGACGTTCTAGAGCTCAAGAAGTGAGCTGGAGGGCACGAATGTATGGAGTGTATTCTGTTGTGTAATGGAGTTGTATTGTAATTATTAATAGTAGTCTGGGACAGGTTGATATAGCTTTCTAGTCTATTTGTAAATGGTTGTAACTCTGATGAATTGTATGTAAACTGATAATTACAGCTTCCACGTATAAATGCTACTATTTGATATTATATTTAATCTGTTGCGAATGTGAGATGCTATTGTTTTTTGTTCTTCTTCTACCTTCTTCTTCATTACTCTAACAATTCGAAATTTCCAGCGTTCGATTGCTCGGCACTTCTACCGTGAGCATATTAGTGTCGAATTTTCGAGGTCGAAATTTTAGGTTGTTACATTTTGGTATAAGAGCAGATGGTTAAGTGAGAACCTTGGTTCTGGTGGGTTTACTCATTAAGGATAGGGTTAGTAATACCTTCGTTTGAGTTGAGTGTAATCTATACGAGAGCATATTTGTTATTTTTTTATATAAAGATTTTAAAATAGGATTTAAATTTAGTCTTTATATAAGTTTATATTTTGTTATATAAAGAAATAGTTTTTCTAATATATATTATGGTAATTTGTTGTTGTATTATTTGAATTAAAAGTGATAATAAGAATTAAGTGGTAATAGAAATACAACCAAATGGGAATTGGATAATATGAACTATATAAATAAGATAAGCTAGAAATGGATTCAAACTAGAAGATAAAATCCTGAATCATAGAAGTGTTTTCAGAAAGTTGAATTAAGTGACCATGATTTTATTTTCCAACAAATTATAAGATAAAATATAGTGAATTGGTTTCCAAATATGATAATCTTTGTTATTATCATAAATGGTTATTGTGTTCAATAAGGAAATGTTTTAAGTAAACGTTTAGGTGAGTATGACTTATAAATTGGGATTGAAGATAATTTAAATTGTGAAGTTTTAAATTTAAGTTCAAAATTTTAAATTATTTCAAAGTATTAAAAGATATAATATATGGTATTTCTAAATGTAGGAATCTTATCTTAAAACAAGAGTTGTTTTAAAAAAAATTAATGGGAATTTGTTTTGAAATTAAAGAAAACCAAGAATGGTTCAAAAATTAAAGTATGACTTGAAGTGCAAAAGAAATGGTTGTATATATATGTGGGATATATATAAGATCAATGTTGATTGGAAGTAAACACTAGGTGTTGAGTTTCAATTTTCCTTAGAAGGTGATGTGAAAACCCAAAGTGAAATAAGTTTTTGAACTTATAAGGAGGAAGATATTTGGTAAGAAGTTTAAAATTTGAAATAGAGAATTCGAATTGAATCGGGTTGGCTGGATTAAATAAATTGAATTTAACTTAGGGGAGGTTAAATAAGTTTAGAACAAACAACCTGAATTAGGAATTTCAAGTTGAAATTGAGATTTAACTTAGGAAAGTTAAATGGGTTAGGTTAAAATGGGAGTTATGTGTGATCTCAAAATGGGTTTGAGATCTAGGAATTGGAAATGAATGTTATTGATGAATATTTTAAATAATTTGGATGTTTATTTATTATGACTTATCCTGATATCATCCTGTTGTTATTAATAATCTATGAAACTGAGAATTGGGTTATTTTATATGAACTAAGAAATGAGTTGAGGTAATATACATCCATTACTGAAATAAAATAGAAATAAGATTGAACTTATGAAATGGAAATCGCTTTGAGCTGAAAGATTTAAATGTTAGAAATGAGCTTGCTGAAAATTTGATAAGAATTGGTTTCGAAGTTAAAAATGAGAAATAAATTGGATTCTAAAGATTAAATCATTTTAAAAGTTTTGAACTCTTATTTAGACTACCTGTGAAGACCCGCAAATCCGTACTCCTTGAATATACACTAATCTCCATAGATTAACTCAAGATGAACAGAAATACGAATTCTCAATGTTTAAGAAAAAGAAAAAGACAGAAGAAGAGATAAGAAGATAGAAAATAGACCAGAAAACAGCAAAACAATATAAGAATCTCACAATCGCAGCGGAACAACATTATAATAAATAAATGAATAATCTTTAAACAAAGAACTATATCAGTTATTACATTTTATACATTACATTACACCATCAAAGTGTATAACAACAAACAAACAACAACAAACAGCGGAAAAGAAATACTATATACTAGTAATACGCCAATGCCATCCATCTTGCCTCCAGCAACTCCTGAATTCCAGAATATCCTAATAAACCCGTCTCTTGACTGCCCGTGTGGAAATTGGTGGGCACCCAGAGTTTAGGAAGGAAAACAATAAAGTCCGAGTCAGTCATGTGACTGGTGTGAGAACTCAAAATAGTTTATTTATCTTTAAAATCAAAATAGAGGAATATTTTTAAAGTCAATTCACAATGCTTTTAAAAATGAGACTACCATAAGGCCTCCCGCACACACACACAATGCAAATGCAGAATCGGAGGAGATTTCTCCTTATGATAGTCAAAGATTCTTGATACGCCTTAAAAAGAACATTTGATATTATTACTAGTGCATATCGTAGCGAAAAATCATTTCGAAAATAAAGATATAAATCTTAGCCAGCATAGGCATTCTGTACTTATGCCTACTATAGCTACCATGTTCAATAGCAGGTTACCGCCACATTCCATGGCAGGTTATACAACTAAAACCGTACAAGATCGTATTGTTTCTTTGGATTTCCAACAAATGGTCAGGCCAAGGAGCTTCCCATTGCCACATGAGAACGCCTCTGGAAGGACGTCCCCGAGAACCAAACCGGATCTCTGCCAACACAAGGCCTGGTTACCCCTAACTGGGTAACTACTGACACGAGTATGCCATCCTACGGTCCATTAGGACCTTTATCCGAGCGCTTGATAACCAACATCACACAATGATAAATAAAGTGTTTCAACATGAGTAAGTATGCGGGCTCCATACCATGATACCACCCCTTTCTAGAAGGAAATGCACATACCCTAAGAGGCGCTACCCCCAATAACCTTGCTGCATCTTTCCTGTTTTGACCATTCCGGGGTGTGAGGCTCGACGAAGTCTCGTCCACAAAGCCACGCTTTATACAAAAGCTGTGCTTTGGGTCAACAAATGATCATAGAAATGATCACAAAGATAAACGATCAAACAAATGATCATATCACGAATGATCAAACAATGATCATTTCACAGCAACACTCAGCATGTCACATTACCAAATTGGGAATATATCGCTGATAACCTTCAACTACATAAACTCTGAGCTCGTACGTCTCAGAGAAGGGTGTTAAGCTAAGAGAATAAATTCTCCGCCACCAACAGAAATATATTTGAAAGAAATCAGCTTTATATCTCAATATGTAATGTCAGACATGCTATCCATACAAGTCTGTTCCGGGATCGAACAGAACCGAAGGCACTTACAAAGAAGTCCTTGCAAACCGGATATTCACTAATCACGTCCGAACTTTCCATCACATATGGAATTTCTATACCGGGGCCATTTGGTGCAGAAACATTCGACGGTAATCCTTCCGTTTTCAAAAATATCCGGTCTTCAACACCGGTCATCAATGTTATCCATTACGTCGTATCACTATTCGGAATGGGTAATCCGAATAACGAGCGCAATAATTTTAAAAATAAGTGTGGCAGTCAAATCCAAGCAAATCACAACAAATACCTATTCAAAGGTAAATATTGATAGTCGGTTATTGAACTATCCATGGATATGCACAACGTCACCAGATTCCAAATAATTTTCCAAATTATTTATTTTCCAAAAATATCTTTACTAGATATATAATTTTCACACTTCAACCATTTTGAAAACAATTTTCAAAATCACTTTTCTCCTTTACCACTTTTGAAAACAAATTTCAATCATTTTCCTTACGCGGAAATACTTTCATTTCAACATGGTTCATTTAAACCAATTAAATAAATCCTTAACGATTTACTTTATATTTACATTCCAAATCCGTAAATTAATTCCCATAGTTCAAAAATTAATCAACGTTTATTTTTAAACAAATTTCCCCTTTGCTTTTATAAATTCCATAGTGAATTTATATTCCAAAATATTTATGAATATACGATTTCAATTATTCATTTTCAATTTATCTTCAAAAAGATAAATTGTCAAAATGTTTTATTTCCCATTGGAAAAACATTTCCATACTTATTTATTCATAAGGAATTCATAAGTCCTTTTATTTTCTATACTTGGAAAATATTCAATATACTTAAATCGGAATTAAGTATACATTTCATTCTTTAAGGAAATCATTCGTTTAAACATATTTATTTGGGCCAAAACGAATGTTACGAAAACATCGTTACGACAACCCAAAATCACTATTATAGTGATTCGAAATTAAAATAGATATATAAATCCCAATACTATACAAAACATTTCCTTTCGAAAATCATTTACTATAACAACAGTGTTATAGTCCACTATTTCCTTCTATTTCTCGAAAACGTCTATTTCAACAATGAATGTTGAAATCTATGGTTTCGAATCTTAACATATTTTAAAAACATCGTTAGATTGTTTTAATTTTATTTAAAACATCACGTCCAAACCATTTTCTTTAACATATTATTCACTATTCAAAAACGTGAATATACTTCGTTAACCAATTTCATCATTTCTATTCATTTTTTATAGGATTATTCACTGTCTAAAACGTGAATATAACTCCATTAATAAGTTATAACAATTTACTTATCAAAATAAGTCGTTTGCGGATTTATAAAACAACGTTTATAAATTCCATTTCCATTTATTTTATAACAACTTCCTTTTATAAATCTCCTTTATTAACCTATTCAATTTATAACTCAATTATAAACCTAAAGTCCATAACTTAAGTTAAATACTTATAATTTATTTGTTTGCAAAATCGTTCCTTTAACTTCCCAAATTATAAATCTTATAACTTATAAGATTCATTTATTTACCTAAATCTATTCTTCAAATAACTTTACAAATTTTATAAACCTACTGCTTATAAAATTCCATTTATAACTTCACCGTTTATAATCCTATAAATTTCATTTATTTATGAAATTCATTTACAATTCATTCTTACACTTATAAAAACTCATTTTATAATTCCAATATTTTAATTTATAAATTATCAATTTATAAATCTTTTATATAAATCAATTTATATTATTATTTCAAAACGTCATTAAAGTCCTTTATAATTTCACCATTCTCTTTGATTTATAAAATAATCAAATTTCATAAATCCTATTTTTAAACTTTTTATAATAAATTTAGAAATCCCAATTTAAGCTATTTTATAAAATCATTAACCCATATTTTCAAAAATCAACTTTTAGCTATATTTCTCAAAAATTATAATTTTATAACATTAAAATTACAACGTTTATTTATTTAAAATGAATCAATTCCAAAAATATTTTATAAACGTATACTTTCAAAAAAATCAATTTTAAAATCCTTTTAAATTTCCAAAATTGGCCTAGTGATGCTACACACCAAATAATCAGTCACGACAACAATGACATCATATATCGATATGATAATCAATGAATATCAAAATATCCATAATCAAATAAATATTGTTGAGGAATCCAGTTGGATCCCTCCAACCTGTTTTCCTGCATCCAAAAACATTAGCACAATACCAATTCCATTCCAGTACGGAATTATCGCGGTATATGGGATTTAAAATATTATCCGCTTAATAGACGGCTCAATAGGGTCTCAACCGCTATATACTGTGGGAAATCAATTCCAAGTACATAAATAATACCAATTTCACTGTTTATGAAATATTTGTGGTATATGTTTTTAATAAATAACATCCGCTTACTAACGGCGCTTAATGTCTATTTTTAACAATCAATAGATAACAATCATCATTCAAACATGCATTCAAGAATTTTAAATCAAACTATTTAAAATAAAATCGAAACCGATTCGATTGAGTGAGAAGTTCTCACCTTGATTTCAATTTCGTTTTCAACTTTTATTTCGAATAAAATTAAACGCGCGTTTAATTTTATCCAAAATTTTTGCTAATTCCAAACGACTCCAATCCAATTCCTTAGCGTAGTGCTCGTCCATACGATTCCAACGCAACTGGTTTCGCGGGTTTTCGACGTCGTATGAAAAAGATACGAATTTTTGAAGTTACACGAATTTATAACCATAAATTTACAACATAATTTCAATTTTTTTTCAAACCTAAATCAATCTCTGCCGTACGTTCCTTTGATTTTGCATCAGGGCCGCATATTCCATTTCCTTCTCCAGCAAACTCACGTTCGATACTCAGGACCGAACAAACCAAAAACCACGTTCAAAATTTTTTGAGGCCGCACCACCTACGAGCACTTCCATGCCGATCAACGACTTCCATGCGAATGCCCATCTCCCCCTCAACCTTCGGCTGCCACCTTGCAAAGCTCGGTCATCATATTGTTGCGAAAAACGTGCACGACTCTCGGCCGTTTGAGGACGATTTGCCACCAATCCGCTAACCCAAACGCGATCGTGACCGTTCAGATTGAAGATCTCGTTGTCGTCTACAACTTTCATGTTGAAAGTTTTTCCTAATTGTTGATGGATGAAGAGATAAAAGAGGAAGAAGGAGGGTGTGTTTCAGCCATTGAACATATTAGAGGCGGCTGTGCTTTCATGAAACCCTAGGTTAATAATTTTTGCAAATTTATGAAGAACATGGGCTTATATAGAAAATTTCACGAACACTATTCATCACGGATTTTCCGAACTCCGATTTACACGCGGTGACTGGCGTTTCTAAGGTTAACCCCGCATTCCGGACACAATGGAACGTGTTTCGGGAGCTAATTCGGACATTTGTGCGAGTTATGGCAATAAACGTTCGATTTAAAATTAAACCGATTAAACGATTTTCTAAGCGTTTTAGCTTGCACCGGACAAACGGTAAATCCGATTGACACGAAATTTGAAACAATACAATAATATCACATTACGGATCCGATGAAACTTGTTTCATCGAAATCCGAGGCTGTTTGAAAAATGGCTATTTTAACTCGCCAAATTAATATTAAAAACAATTTCGATGCGTTTCGAGCTGCCACGGTCAAACGAAAACTCCGATTGACACGAAAATTGAAATCCGATAATAAAAAACTATTACGGATCCAATGGAACTAGTTTCGTCCAATTCTGAGACTGTTCAAAAAAAGGCTAATTTCACTGGTCGATTAACTATTAAAATATTCAATTTCCACAAATAAACTTTTAATTCGATTTTAAAAGTTCTATAACATCATTCTAACTGCAATATGATAAAATAAAATTTTACAAATCATTTTTAATCATTTTAAACCCAATTTTCAATTATTTCTGTATTTCCAACTATTTAATTATCGATTTAATTATTCAATTAAATCCAATTATTCGAAATAAAATTTATTCGACTTATAAATTCACTTATTAATATTTTAGAATTAATTAAATATTCAAATTTTAATTAATAAAAATTCTGGGTCCTTACATACTTCCCCCCTTAAAAGAATTTCGTCCTCGAAATTACCAAGTAAGAAAGGTTACAGAATCTATTAATTTTCCCAAAATTCATAGTTAAACTTCTTACAATACTTTACTAAGTTTTCAAATCATACTTAGTTATCTTTTCAAAAATAACTACTATTGTTTAACTTTCAACTCCAAATCAAAGTTATAGTTTTCAAAATTTTCCAATTTTTTCTCAAAAATATTCTAACGCCTTAAATTTTCGGAAAAAATCGCCATAGTCTCCTTTGCACGGCTCGATCCGAAAAAAATGACAGTATATATATCAAAAATATACATCTCATCAAGTGATGAGGCATCCCGTAGGGTAAAAAATGTAAAAGTACGATATTTAATCTGAGATATGTACCTTATATTTTATTAGCGAGCATATACGGCTAATATAGCGCGAAAGCGAGCTCCAAATGCGAAGCAAACGCGATCCGCGCCTACTAAACACTCAGCAAACAACATGAGAACATGTATATATGAAAATAATATCAATATACAACATATAGCAACATAATAACTATATATGCCAACATAGAAAATGTAGCAAAAGCAATAAATTCAACCATCAACCAACTATCATCCAACTAATGTCCATAACCAATAAATATTCATTCATATTCTCATTAATATTCAATGAAATAGGTTTTCAATTTAATCACATTTGATTCATTAACAGTTGATGTTTTTACTAACATTCATTTCCAATTAGTTTATATTCACTAATTTATATTCAAGTTGGTTCACTTCTAAATCAAATTCCAATCTATTTGAGATTCACTTAAGTTCCAATTGGATTTCAATTACTTCGGATTTAAATTTCATTAATACTTAATGAATTATATACAATCAACTAACAATCATATAACAACCAATGTACATTAATTACAACCAAATTCCTTTGCTTATATTCATTCAGTTTGGTTTATCACCATCACTTTCAATTGGTTTAATTAAATTGATTTTCATTCAATTATTCAACTTTCCAATAACATTAGATTTTAATGAATTAATACTTACATCCATTATTTCATATCAACTTAATTTACATTCAATTGATTAACATTTAATCCATTCATTCAATTCAATTACAAAAGTTGAATTTCATTTATATAACTCAAGTTCATATTCATCACTTGGTTTTACTTAACTTAAATTCCCACTCATAAATCAATTCAGATTCCCAATTCTAAAGTAAATTTTTTTATTTAACTTTTAAATTCATTTTTAGTACAACTCATATTCATAAATATATTCATATAATTTCACTTCTTATATATATAAGGTTATTTCTCAATTGCAAATCACTTTAATTATAATTCAATTCTTATAATTCATTTTACTTATACAATTATTCTTTAATTTAGATTATTCAAAGAACTAAACAATCAACTTATATACACTTTAATAATTCTGAAGAATTATTCCTTTATATAAAAATATAATCAAGGTAAAATTATTTCATTTACCCAATTTAAAACAATCCTATGTCGATTTATCTTGTTTAAGAGTTTAGAAACCCCTATCTACGATAGTTAGCTAGACTACATCGACCGGAATCTATAAACAATCAACCGATAAGTCAACACAATACAAAACATTTTATATTCACTAACAAATACGCACTCATAGCTATTATTACACTCAAACTCATTCTAGAGCACTACTGACTCTATCTCTAATGAGTAATACCCAACAGAGCCATGGTTGTCGCTTAACCATATGCTCTGATACCACCTGTGAAGATCCGCAAATCCGTACTCCTTGAATATACACTAATCTCCATAGATTAACTCAAGATGAACAGAAATACGAATTCTCGATGTTTAAGAAAAAGAAAAAGACAGAAGAAGAGATAACAAGATAGAAAATAGAACAGAAAACAGCAGAACAATATAAGAATCTCACAATCGCAGTGGAACAACATTATAATAAATAAATGAATAATCTTTAAACAAAGAACTATATCAGTTATTACATTTTATACATTACATTATGACGCGGCGGATAAATCGAAACAAACTTCAATCGGTGAAAGTAGCGATCGATGGAATGAAGATACCGAAATGCCCAAATTCGTTGATCCGAAGATACCGAATTCTAGCTATCTCAAACACGTTGATAGCGCACTATACCGTGTTCAAAGATCTACGATTCTTCACATGTTGATCTAGCGCACTAGATTCCGTGAATCGGCTTCAACAAACGTAGATTCGAGCGCACTCGAATGACGTAAGTGGAGATAGGAGATTACACTCAACTACCAATTAGAGAAGAAAGCACGAAGCAATCAACAAGAAATTTTATTCAAAAATCAAATCCCTTACAAATAAACAACTCACGCGTATTTATAGTGTTTTGCCCTGACCTTTAAGTCGGCAACCGACCTATGACTTAGCTAACTCGGCACCAGCTTAACACTCAACAACTCAACCGACTCACTACCATTCATACAATACAGCGGCTCAACATGTCTCGTGAACGACTCATCACTTCACAGACCATACGACTCATGACTTAGGAAAAAAAAATATACAAACAGTACAACACTTACGACTTAAAAATGCCCCGACTCAACAGAACAACACACGACTCAAAACAATTACATTACAACATGACTCATCAATCGACCGACTCAACACCAGTGTTTACATAGCAGCTCGTTATACAACATATACGACTCAACATAGGTCGTGAACGACTCATGACTCAACTAAGGGCCGACTCAAGACCCACACGACTCAAGCATCCAAGTTCCTTGTGGCATGCTTCTTCGATTGACCTTCAATAGATCGTAAACGACTTATATTCCCAAACGACTCAAACGTAGCCTTCTTCACACGGCTTAAGGTTACTCCACTAACTCGCCACTTCCCTTTACGCGATTCCTTAGGTCGAAAACTTCTTCCGTTAAGTCGGAAACAACTCAAGGCCTTAACGTTAGGTCGTGAATATCCATTGTTAAGTCGTGAGCGGCTTATAACCCCCGAGCGACTTAAGAACAAAGCCAATTCCAATCGACTCAAAGGCTTTGAACAATTTAAACATATCGATTCCGTAGTTTGTACTGCATCATCCTCCCCGGGTTGAGAAAAATTCGTCCTCGAATTGGTAAGTTCTTCCACAACAATTTCATATCCATGATATGGAATCAAATGTTTAACGTTAAAAACATCAGAAGTATAAACATCATCTGGTAACTTTAATCGATATGCATTCTTATTGATTTTTTTCAAAATTTCAACTGGACCAATTTTCCGCGCTTTCAATTTATTGTATGTTCCCACCGGAAAATGATCTTTTGTCAATATTGCATATACCAAATCGCCTTCGTTAAATTCAACATTTCATCGCTTCAAATCTGCAGACTTCTTATACGTCTCATTCGCTTTCTCCAATCGTTCCTGAACGATTTTATGACATTCAGTCAGCTCACCAACAAAATCAGCAGCTCGTTTAACTGTCACCTTCGGTTGTGGTACTACTGCCAAATCCAACGGTCCCCTGGGTAAATTTGAATATACAATCTGAAACGGACTGTATCCTGTACTACGATTCACTGCATGATTATGAGCAAACTCTGCTTGGCATAATTTCATGTCCCAACTTCTCAAATTGTCCTTCACAAGACATCGCAACAAATTCCCCAACGATCGGTTAACAACTTCTGCCTGTCCATCAGTTTGCGGATGATAAGCACTACTAAATTTCAGCTTCGTTCCCACCATTTTCCACAAACTTAACCAAAAGTGACTCAGAAAACGAGTATCCCGATCAGAAACAATAGATTCTGGTAAACCATGTAATCGATACACCTCCTTAAAGAATAATTGTGCCACTCGGACTGCATCCGCTGTCTTCTTGCAGGCAATAAAATGTGCCATCTTCGAAAATCTGTCAACCACTACATATATAGAATCATTACCACGCTGCGTTCTCGGCAATCCCAATACAAAGTCCATACTGACATCAACCCATGGTCTAGCCGGTACAGGCAACGGCATATACAACCCAGCATTGGTCGCGGTTCCTTTCGAAACTTGGCAACTATGACATCGCTCCACAAACCTCCCCACTTCTTTCCTCATCGACGAACAAAAGTAAGACTGTGAAATCAATTGCAAAGTACGATCACGGCCCACATGCCCTTCCTCGTGTAACTCCTTGATAATTTTCAATCTCAAGCTACAATCTGGTATGCATAAACGATTTCCTTTAAACAGAAAACCATCCACCAATATGAATTCATCAGCATTTCCTTCCTTAACTTGTTCAACAAATTTCACAAAATACGGATCTTCTTCAATCAGCTCTGGCAATAGCTCAAAACCTGTCACTTCCACTTTCATTGTTGTCAACAAATGACTCCTCCGACTTAAAGCATCAGCCACACGATTCGTCACCCCTGACTTATGTTTGACAACAAAAGTAAACTGTTGTAAATAAGCGATCCATGATGCATGTCTTGCTGAAATTTTATCCTGCCCCTGCAAATGCTTCAACGCTTCATGATCAGTGTAAGAACAAACTCTTTCTGAAATAGATAATGCCTCCAATGTTTAACAGCTTGCACAACAGCATAAAACTCAACATCGTATGTACTATATCTCATCTTGGTCCCTGACAACTTCTCAGTAAAATATGCAATAGGCTTTCCACACTGACTCAACACTCCTCCAATCCCAACCTTTGATGCATCAGTATGTAGTTCAAACAACAACTGAAAATCAGGTAAAACAAGAACCGGTGCTGTCGTCAATAGTTCCTTGATCTTCTCAAAAGCAACTCCCGCTTCCTCTGACCATACAAACTGTTTCCCCTTCATGCAATCAGTAACTGGAGCCATCACACTACTAAAGTGTGGAATAAACCTCCGATAGAATGACGCTAGTCCATGAAAACTTCTCACCTCTGTAATTGTCCTCGGCTGTGGCCAATTCCTGATTGCTTCAACTTTATTCTGGTCAACTTGAATTCCTTCCTCCGAAACAACATACCCCAGAAATAAAACACTCCTCGTCATAAACACACACTTCTTTGTAGCAGCATAAAATTGTTCTTTACGAAGAATGATCAATACTTCCCTCAAATGTTGAACATGCTCTTCCGTACTCCTGCTATAAATCAGAATATCATCGAAATAAACCACCACGAACTTCCCAATGAATGGTCTAAAGATTTGATTCATCACCCGCATGAATGTACTAGGTGCATTTGATAAACCAAATGGCATAACCAACCATTCATATAACCCCTCTCTCGTCTTGAAAGTTGTCTTCCATTCGTCTCCCGGTCTAATTCGAATCTGGTGATAACCACTCTTCAAATCAATCTTTGAAAATATAGTAGCCCCACTCAACTGATCTAACAAATCATCCAACCTCGGCATAGGGAATCTGTAACGAACAGTAATCTTGTTCAAAGCTCTACTATCTGTACACATTCTCCATGTTCCATCCTTCTTCGGTACCAACAAAGCTGGCACAGCACAAGGACTCAAGCTTTCCTGAACACGTCCCTGCTCAAGTAACTCTTCCACCTGCCTTCGTAACTCTTCATGTTCCTTCGGACTCATTCGGTAATGTGGTCTATGTGGTAATACTGCTCCTGGACCAAGATCGATTTGGTGTTGGATGTCTCTCAGTGGCGGTAACTCCTTAGGCAACTCCTCTGGAAACACATCCTCAAACTCTTCCAAAACTGGCTTTGCTTCTTCAGGAATTTCAACCTCTTCACTGCTCTCACGCCCAATCAACAAGTATACTTCAGGCTCCTCTTCAACTTCTTTAACAAACTCCTTCAAAGTCAACAGAGTTTTCAATTCCTCAATCTCCTCTAGCTTGCTCTCCTTCTGTTGTTGCTTCTTGGGAACCAAAGTGATTTTAGTACCCTCGAACATGAAACTGTAACTATTGGCACGACCATCATGTTGAACTGATCTATCAAACTGCCACGGTCTGCCCAACAACAGATGACATACATCCATGTCCACTACATCGCACCAGATTTCATCTTTGTATTTCTTCCCAATAGAAAATTTCACGCAAGCTCTTCTCCCAACTTTCACCTCACCTCCTTTCCTCAACCAAGCTAACTTGTACGGTTTAGGATGCTTCTCGGTTTTCAATTCCAACTTCTTTACTGCCTCTGTAGAGATAATGTTATCGCAACTCCCAGCATCAATAACGAATTTACAAACTCTTCCAAGAATAGTGCAAGTAGACTGAAATATGTTATTCCTCAACCAACTGTCTCCCTCCTCTTGCTTTGGTGTCAAACAACTCCTCCTCATCATCAGTGAATATCCTTCGTCTCTCGATAACAAGTCTTCCTCCTCAACCGGTAAGGAATTAGAACACTCAGCCTCTTCATCCTCATCCTTAGCTTCAACTATCATAGTTCTCTTCTTCGGCTTCGGACACTCATTGCTTTTATGACCCATTTCCTGGCAATTATAACATTTGAACCCACAATTAACCTTCGTCTTCTCACCCTCCTTCACAATTGGCTTACTGACAGGTTTAGGAACATTAGAACTTCCACTGGCCCCCTTCACTTGATTGTTAGAATTAGTAAACACACCACCTCCACTCCTTCCCTGCTTCTCCCAAGCTAACGCTTTCTGATGTGCCTCTGCTACAGATCTTGGATCAAACATATTAACCATATCCTGGATCTGCATTCTCAATCCCCCAATGAATCTAGTAGTTAATTATTCTTCAGTCTCCATAATATCGTTCCTGGCAATGAGTTGGTAAAATTCATCAGCATAATCACTAACAGACTTCGTCCCTTGCCTCAGATTCTGCAACCTCTGGTACATAAGTGACTGATAGTTGTAAGGTAAGAAAGTAGATCTCATCAATTTCTTCATCTTCTCCCAAGATTCTATCTTTGACTTCCCCATTCTCTCCCTGGTAAGTTTAGTTTGCTGCCACCACGCCAAAGCTCTCCCCCTCAACCTAGTAGCAACCAACTTCACCCTTCGATTCTCTGGAACCTCCTTGAAATCAAAGATTTTCTCCACATTAGATAACCAATCCAAGAATTCTTCAGCTACCATCCCTCCTTTAAACTCCGGAATCTCCATCTTCATTCCCGATTCCCAACTTCGATCATCATCAATAACCCGATACTGACATTGTCCCTGATCTCGGTCTCTGAAATGAATACTTCCCCTCTCACCATCAAACTCCTCATCAAAGTCTGATGCATATCGTTGTCTTTCACTCCCTCCAGCATCTCTACCACCACTCCTACTACCAACATCCCGTCTATCATGATCATCAACATTCCTCCTACTTCGTTTATCAACACTCCTCGGCTCTTGACTTTCTCTCCTCTCCCGTTCTGAATGTGATGACACTCTACTACCCCCACGGATGGATTCAGGTGAATTTCTTCTTCTACTTTGATTCATATCAATCATAAGCTTCTCCAACCTACCAATGCCTTCATCAATCTTCCCACGCATACGTTGTTCCATTTGATCGGCCACTTCTCTCCGATATAAAGCTTCAACATTTTGATGGCGGTTAGCTCTCCTTGGCGGCATGATTGAGATTCATAAAATTTCAACAAATCGATACCAATGTGATGCTTCAACTTCACATACAACTTCACAAGGCTCGGCCTCAACACTTCAACGCAAGCCCAAAAACACACGGCTTAGCACCACTAGCTCACTTGAATCGACCTAAGGCTTAGGCCGACTTGCTTCACAAATTCAAACTCCTTTCAACACTTTGATCCAAAAGACAATGGATCGAAAGTTCTCCTTTTGTTGCAAGACGATGAGCAACTTCAAACTTCAACACTTGGCTCCAAGAATCAACTTAGCTATGATTGGCTAAGTATGGCTCTGATACCAAAAACTGATGCGGCGGATAAATCGAAACAAACTTCAATCGGTGAAAGTAGCGATCGATGGAATGAAGATACCGAAATGCCCAAATTCGTTGATCCGAAGATACCGAATTCTAGCTATCTCAAACACGTTGATAGCGCACTATACCGTGTTCAAAGATCTATGATTCTTCACACGTTGATCTAGCGCACTAGATTCCGTGAATCGGCTTCAACAAACGTAGATTCGAGCGTACTCGAATGACGTAAGTGGAGATAGGAGATTACACTCAGCTACCAATTAGAGAAGAAAGCACGAAGCAATCAACAAGAAATTTTATTCAAAAATCAACTCCCTTACAAATGAAAAACTCACGCGTATTTATAGTGTTTTGCCCTGACCCTTAAGTCGGCAACCGACCTATGACTTAGCTAACTCGTCACCGGCTTAACACTCAGCAACTCAACCGACTCACTACCATTCATACAATACAGCGGCTCAACATGTCTCGTGAACGACTCATCACTTCACAGTCCATACGACTCATGACTTAGGAAAAAAAAATATACAAACAGTCCAACACTTACGACTTAAAAATGCCATGACTCAACAGAACAACACACGACTCAAAACAATTACATTACAACATGACTCATCAATTGACCGACTCAACACCAGTGTTTACATAGCAGCTCGTTATACAACATATACGACTCAACATAGGTCGTGAACGACTCACGACTCAACTAAGGGCCGACTCAAGACCCACACGACTCAAGCATCCAAGTTCCTTGCGGCATGCTTCTTCGATTGACCTTCAATAGATCGTAAACGACTTATATTCCCAAACGACTCAAACGTAGCCTTCTTCACACGGCTTAAGGTTACTCCACTAACTCGCCACTTCCCTTTACGCGATTCCTTAGGTCGGAAACTTCTTCCGTTAAGTCGGAAACAACTCAAGGCCTTAACGTTAGGTCGTGAATATCCATTGTTAAGTCGTGAGCGGCTTATAACCCCCGAGCGACTTAAGAACAAAGCCAATTCCAATCGACTCAAAGGCTTTGAACAATTTAAACATATCGATTCTGTAGTTTGTACTGCGTCACATTACATCATCAGAGTGTATAACAACAAACAAACAACAACAAACAGCGGAAAAGAAATACTATATACAAGTAATACGCCAATGCCATCCATCTTGCCTCCAACAACTCCTGAATTCCAGAATATCCTGATAAACCTGTCTCTTGACTGCCCGTGTGGAAATTGGTGGGCACCCAGAGTTTAGGAAGGAAAACAATAAACTCTGAGTCAGTCATTTGACTGGTGTGAGAACTCAAAACAGTTTATTTATCTTTAAAATCAAAATAGAGGAATATTTTTAAAGTCAATTCGCAATGCTTTTAAAAATGAGACTACCATAAGGCCTCCCGCACACACACACAATGCAAACGCAGAATCGGAGGAGATTTCTCCTTACGATAGTCAAAGATGCTTGATACGCGTTAAAAAGAACATTTGATATTATTACTAGTGCATAGTGTAGAGAAAAATCATTTCGAAAATAAAGATATAAATCTTAGCCAGCATAGGCATTCCGCACTTATGCCTACTATAGCTACCATGTTCAATAGCAGGTTACCGCCACATTCCATGGCAGGTTATACAACTAAAACCGTACAAGATCGTATTGTTTCTTTGGATTTCCAACAAATGTTCAGGCCAAAGAACTTCCCATTGCCACATGAGAACGCCTCTGGAAGGACGTCCCCGAGAACCAAACCGGATCTCTGCCAACACAAGGCTGGGTTACCCCTAACTGGGTAACTACTGACACGAGTATGCCATCCCCCAGTCCTTTAGGACCTTTATCCGAGCGCTCGATAACCAACATCACACAATGATAAATAAAGTGTTTCAACATGAGTAAGTATCTGGGCTCCATACCATGATACCACCCCTTTCCAGAAGGAAATGCACATACCCTAAGGGGCGCTACCCCCAATAACCTTGCTGCATCTTTCCTGTTTTGACCATTCCGGGGTGTGAGGTTCAGCAAAGTCTCGTCCACAAAGCCACGCTTTATACAAAAGTTGTGCTTTGGGTCAACAAATGATCATAGAAATGATCATAAAGATAAACGATCAAACAAATGATCATATCACAAATGATCAAACAATGATTATTTCACAGCTACACTCAGAATGTCACATTACCAAATTGGGAATATATCGCTGATAACCTTCAACTACATAACCTCTGAGCTCGTACGTCTTAGAGAAGGGTGTTAAGTTAAGAGAATAAATTCTCCGCCACCAATAGAAATATATTTGAAAGAAATCAGCTTTATATCTCAATTTGTAATGTCAGACATACTATCCATACAAGTCTGTTCCGAGACCGAACAGAACCGAAGGCACTTACAAAGAAGTCCTTGCAATCCAGATATTCACTAATTACGTCCGGACTTCCCATCACATATGGAATTTCTATACCGGGTCCATTCGGTGCAGAAACATTCGACGGGAATCCTTCCGTTTTCAAAAATATCTGGTCTTCAACACCGGTCCTCAATGTTATCCATTACGTCGTATCACTATTCGGAATGGGTAATCCGAATAACGAGCACAATAATTTTAAAAATAAGTGTGGCATTCAAATCCAAGCAAATCACAACAAATACCTATTCAAAGGTAAATATTGATAGTCGGTTATTGAACTATCCATGGATATGCACAACATCACCAGATTCCAAATAATTTTCCAAATTATTTATTTTCCAAAAATATCTTTACTAGATATATAATTTTCACACTTCAACCATTTTGAAAACAATTTTCAAAATCACTTTTCACCTTTACCACTTTTGAAAACAAATTTCAATCATTTTCCTTATGCGGAAATACTTTCATTTCAACATGGTTCATCAATTAAATAAATCCTTAACGATTTACTTTATATTTACATTCCAAATCCGTAAATTAATTCCCACACTTCAAAAATAAATCAACGTTTATTTTTAAACAAATTCCCCTTTCCTTTTATAAATTCCATAGTGAATTTATATTTCAAAATACTTATGAATATACGAGTTCAATTATTCATTTTCAATTTATCTTCAAAAAGACAAATTGTCAAAACTTTTTATTTCCCATTGGAAAAACATTTCCATACTTATTTATTCATAAGGAATTCACAAGTCTTTTTATTTTCTATACTTGGAAAATATTCAATATACTTAAATCGGATTAAGTATACATTTCATTCTTTAAGGAAATCATTCGTTTAAACATATTTATTTGGGCCAAAACGAATGTTACGTAAAACATCGTTACGACAACCCAAAATCACTAGTATAGGGATTCGAAATTAAAATAGATATATAAATCCTAACTATACAAAACATTTCCTTTCGGAAATCATTTACTATAACAACAATGTTATAATCCACCATTTCCTTCTATTCTCGAAAACGTCTATTTCAACAATGAATGTTGAAATCTATGGTTTCGAATCTTAACATATTTTAAAAACATCGTTAGATTGTTTTAATTTTATTTAAAACATCACGTCCAAACCATTTTCTTTAACATATTATTCACTATTCAAAAACGTGAATATACTTCGTTAACCAATTTCATCATTTCTATTCTTTTTTAAAGGATTATTCACTGTCTAAAACGTGAATATAACTCCATTAATAAGTTATAACAATTTACTTCTCAAAATAAGTCGTTTGCGGATTTATAAAACAACATTTATAAATTCCATTTCTATTTATTTTATAACAACTTCCTTTTATAAATCTCCTTTATTAACCTATTCAATTTATAACTCAATTATAAACCAAAATACCATAACTTAAGTTATATACTTATAATTTATTTGTTTGCAAAATCGTTCCTTTAACTTCCCAAATTATAAATCTTATAACTTATAAGATTCATTTATTTACCCAAATCTATTCTTAAAATAACTTTACAAATTTTATAAACCTACTGCTTATAAAATTCCATTTATAACTTCACCGTTTATAATCTGTTAACGCTAAAATGTGAACGCTAACACCCCAGTGTGTGAAGTGTAGTTGTGAAAGCACCACCCGATAGATCGGGAAAGAATTACAAGCAAGTAATAGCAGAAAAGCAGTAAACAACAACAATTTTATAGTGGTTCGGCTTATGGGTATAGCCTACGTCCACTCTAAGTACTTTTATTAATAATCCCGTTACAAGCTGATACAATTCTTCTCAAGTACAATATACTTCAAGTTACAAGTGATTTGGAACAAGTCTTAAGCTTCAATGTCGATTCAAAGTCCTTAAATCCATGTTGAAGATGTGTGGTTTCTTCGTGGAGTTCTTTGATGAATTCCTCTTATCTTGAAAGCTCTAAGTGTTGATGAAGTTCTCAATGCAGCAAGGTAACGGTGTATGAAGAGAATGTGCCAAAAGTCCTTTGAATGTTGGAGGTGGCTATGTATTTATAGGCAAGCTTGGACATGAATTCTGCGCATAAGTCCTGAGTCGTGACCGACTCAAGCTAAGTCGTCCCCGAGTCAGGCTAAGTCGTGGTTGACTTATAAAACCAACCTTTCCCCTCTTCATGGCTTATTCCTCTGCTGGATTTCATGACAAGTCTTGAGTCGTGTCCGAGTCAATTTTCCTAGGCATTGTGGCGATGGGTTACGACTTAACGATTTTGAGTCATGGACGAGTCATGGTGAGTCGCCCCATGTTAACTCAAGGCCGAACTGCTGGCTTGGTCCCAAGAGATAAGTCGTTCCCGAGTCAACTTATCATAACTCCTCTCATATTAGCATGTGTCGTACTCGACTTATCATAAGTCGTAGGTATCCATAAGTCATGACATTCCTTAGGTCGTTCCTTAGGATGAGTCGTGAACCTGTTGAGTCATTGAACCATGAGTCGTTGAGTCATGAGTCGCTGAGTCATGAGTCGCTGAGTCATGAACTTCCATAAGTCGCACAACAGTTGAGTCGAAGACTAGCTGAGCCGGTCTTTGATGAGTCGGACCTAGATCATATGAGTCGGCGAGTTCCTTCTTCGGTCATTGAGTCGTACGCGAGTTAATTGTACTTGGCTTTCTGATTTGCACACTTGAACCGCTAACGACTCATGGTGAGTCGTAAATCTTCTGAGTCGCTTAATGCTTTATCTGATGAGTCGGCCCAAGCTTCAGTGGGGTTAACATTTGCCCCTCGAAGCACACGCCTAAGTCGTAGGTCGCGTGCTTCGACTTATCTTACCCCGCGTGTGCCGACTCATATCCTACTACCTTGGTATATAAATAGCATGAATCGTCATTCTTATCTTCTTCTTCTTTTACCGATCTCGTGAGTCGTTTTCCGCCATTAACACATCTCCAAGCTCCCAAAAGCAATTTCAACTCAAAATCTCCTCCGATCATCTCTGACATCACACCACGTAAGCAGTTTCGCCTCCTTTCTGATTGTCGATCATCATTTCCCTGTGCGCACCGTCCTTTTCTTCAATTTATCCCCTTGAGCTTTGCGAGTTAGGTTGCTCTAATCATTGATGGATTGAGGATTGTCTGATTCAATGATTTGCAACTCGAGGCGATCCACTGACGCGATAAAATTAGGGTTGTAGATTGAGAGTTTATTGTGTTAATGGGTTAGATGGTTGATTCGAATGCTGCTGTAGGTTTGACTCGGCTCCTTTCGTATGAACCAGTGACCCTCACGATTTAATCATGGCACGACTCATCATGCTCGTCAACTTGAGCTTTGAGTCGCGACCGAGACAGAACCCCTGAATTGTGGCCGAGATAAAACCTTTGAATCGCGGCCGAGATAAGACCTTTGAGTCGCGGCAGAGATAAAACTTAGAGATTTCCTTATTATTTTGCACCAGAGCTCCTTTATCATACTCCACGACCTAAGCCCTGAGTCGTTGCCGAGATAAGACTTAGCCTTGAGTCGTTTCCGAGATAAGACTTGGAGATAATCTCCTTATCTCCACGACTCATTACTTAGGGCACTGCCGACTCAGAACTTTTGAACCGTTGATGGGTTATGACTTGTGTAAATTCTGTTTGAACATTGGACCATTGCATTAACTTCGAACTGTTGAATTTTATTGCACTCATTCACAGGTTATTTTGACTTGCAGGCTAATAACCTGTTCAATTCAACATTCACAGAAAACTGGGACGAATATACTTGTCATTGACTGCCCACATCGAATGACAGATTAGTTAACAATAGACGATTAACTTGAATAAATTGTGTGTATGAAGTGCCTTTAACTTATCAATTTCAAACAAAATACCAAAGCAATGCTGAAATAGTCAATAGAAATCGACCCGCTTGCACTAATATTATGCTTGAGCTTTAGATTAACAAGTTCTGAAATGTTTACAATCGATCAAGCATCGATCAGTATAATTCCAGTTAAATATACTTGTCACTTTTTATTAGTCTTGCACAACACTTCACACTTTTTAGGAAACGCGCACCTTCGCATTTGAACATCCAGTTGCTTGTGTAGAATGACCTCTCATCAAGAAGAGCCGATGGGCCAGGCTGAAGATGTCTTCCCAGTAGCCATCCCTGTAGACAACCCTCCGGAGAGAACATCCACAACTTTGAATCAGCGGGTGTTTAACCAACTGCGCGTCCAGTTTGGCATTGATGATGCTGACATCTTACTTCCGGGGCCAAATGGCACCGCGGATAGGCCCCCTCTTGGCTCTGTTGCTGTTAATCGCCAAATGTGCTTGAACGGCGCTATTCCTCCTTTTAATGACTTTCTTCAACAGTTCCTGCTTCGGTTGTCTATCTCTCCATTCCAATTACACCCCAATGGCTACGCCATTCTGATGGGGTTATGTGTTCTATTTAGGAGAGTTTTGGATCGATTACCAAGCTTCGGGGAGATCTGCTATTTTTGCTCATTCACGAAAATTAAAGACCATCCCTCCATCGTGGTTATAAGAAGCGCTCGAAACCGCAAACTTATTACTGATCTCTCCGAAAGCGCTCACGGATTTTTGAATCAGTTTTTCTTTGTTCGCTGCCCTCCAGGGTTTTATGCCATCTGGAGAGTGGGAAGTAAGATTTCCTGTCTTTACTTTTTCCGTTTTGAAACTTTCTCGAGATCTGAACTCTCAGTTGCTAATTTCATTCTTTTCCTGTTTTAGCACTTCCACCCCCTGCTAGGGACCCAAGTCTTAAGCAAATTTTTGAAAGATTAAATGCCGTGCCGGTAGAAGAGAGGAGCATAAAGTTTCTTCTAAACGATGAATTTTTACATCAATACGGACTCCTCCATCCCTCTCGCTTTACTCAGCCTCATGAAGCTCCAACGGAGGTTCCTGATTCTCCGGTGAAAACTCCTGATCTTCCGATCTCCACTAAAGAGCACATGCGAGGAGAAATTTCTGCAGAAACCCTACTAGTAAAGTGCTCCACTTCAAGAGACGATGCGGGTCCCTCCGAAAAGCCCGCACTTGCTCCCATAATTGAAGAAGAAGAGGAGCCCCTTTCCCAAACCAGGAAGAGTGCCGACAAAGGAGCTGATGGAGGGAATCAGGTTGGGCATGACGGTGATGACGTCTTTGGGGATTTAAGTGACATAATCGTCACTTCCCAAGAGCTCTTTAAAGATGACCCTGCCTGTGGTAAAACTGTACCCCCGATGATTGAAGCGACATCTGCCCTCCAACAGACTCCATTTATCCCAAGAATTGTCACCGACAGTGGGACCTATTACTTCCCCCCAACTGAGGAGTGGTTCGTTAGTCCAACGCGAGTAGTTTGCACTTCACACACAACTAAGGATTTTCCAGCACATTTATGCACTTATCTTCTCATACTTTAAAGATTTCTAAAGCTTATCTTTTCTTATTTCAGATCCTTCAATGACACGCGGCGGATCGTATTATCAGGATTTCCAACGCTACAGGGGGCGTGGTCAATATGATTATAGGCGTTACTTTCCCTCCTACAGAGAATCTGATGAAGAAAGGGCTGCCCGAAAGGCTCATGAAAGGAGGACCGAAGAAGAACGTCGCGAAAGAAGGGAGAGAGAAGAGCGCCATGATTCTTGGCAAAAAGGCGATGACTCCCACAAGAGAAAAACTTATGACGATCGAGGAAAAGGTCACATGGGTGAAGACTTAAGCAAACGAGCCCGTCACAGTGAAAAGCAGGCCTCTACTACTCCTGAGAAAGTTACTACTCCTGCCTCGCTCGACATTCCTTCCGACTCTCCCGCTCTTGGGAAATCAGACATTCAAACGATAATAAGCAGGCCCAAATTTCAAGTTGGACCGGGCCCAGCCACTTTACAAGGTCGTTTTCCACAGTGGTGCTTAAAGGGTGTGAGGTTCGACCTTGACCTGGTCCCTATTGACAAGCCTGCCATGCTACGAAATCTCGACGCCATCAAACTTGATATCGAGAGGATGTCAAACTGGCAGAAGCTTGTTGATGAGCTTCAGAGAATTAATCGTGCCAACATAGAGGCCATGCTCACTATGGAAAATGACAAGGCTGAATGGCAAAAGGTCCTGGAGCAACATGATACCGAAATGAGGAGCATTGCTTCCCACAATGAGGAGCTCGAAGCAAAGGTTGAGAATTTGAAACATGAGCTTGCTGCTTCCTCTACTTCATATTCTCAAAAAGAAGAAGTGCTCCTGAAACAAGTGAGAGACGCTCACGCTAGCCAAAGGGATGCCGAAGACAGGCTCGAAGCACAAAAAAGAATCAGTGAAGGCTATGTCTCTGATATTGCTGAGCTTCGAAAGAAAAACAACTCCCAGGAGGCGGAGATACAAATGCTTAAGCTTCAGCTTGCCAAAACTGAAAGGGAGCGTGATGAGGCTGTCGCCGGCAAAATCGCAGCCGAAGAATCTCATGAGGCGACCAAAAACAACTTCGGCTCAACATTATTCGACTTCTACTTGCATAGCGTCTTGGGGCGTGGAAGCCTCGCTTTTCTTGGTCCCAAGTATGAAATCACTTTAGCTGAAGTGTGGGAGGCCGCCCTTGAGATGCTTGGTGCTGAAGGTGCTGGTTATGACGAATCAGCCCTGGAAAGGCATTATTTTGATGATGACGCTCGCGCTGCCCTTGCCAAGGGAAAGGAATAACTTGCCAAATTAAGAACTGAAGTGACGGAAGGGGACCGGCTGGGGAAAACCACTTCAACTACTCTAGTCCAGCCACCTTCTTCGTCTGAAGTCGACATTATTGGTTCCAGTTCCCATCTTGCATCTCCCACCAAAGTTACCACTGAGATTACAAGCATACAAGGTGGAGACGAGGGTGATGAGAGCGCTGATGCGCAAGCTTATGAAGTCGATATCAGGAAACCAGCTTCTCCAGGTAATTTCACTGTTAATCTCGCTACTGTCAATTCTGCTCAAGCGGGTTACTCATTTATTTCGCATGAGTTTCATGAGCTCCTTGGCTATTTTCTCAACCTTGATGAGCCTTCATCTCCTCTCTTTACTGACTTCACTGGCGAACCTTCATCTCCTCTCTTTACTGACTTTAACCTCTTTTCTTCTGTAGAAAAAGTATCAAGCACTGCTCAAATCTCTACTTCTCCGGTAATCCCTCCTCCATCTCTTCAGGTGGCTCCTCCTTCTGCTTCGCAGCCTGGATCACAGGAGGAACAAATAGAGGCTCTCCATGGCCTGGATGATCCCATTGCTTCGCAAGAGCAGAAAGATGAGGGACTTGAGGGAGGCGACATATCTCCGGAGCGGACTCCTTCTGACGACATAACTCTATCTAAACTTGTCACTCCAGGAAGTGAGTCTTCCTCGAAGAGGAGAAGGAAGCAAGGAGCATCAAAGAGGAGAGGGAAGATAATCACTGCCACTGAAGAGGAGCCAGAAGTTGGGCCAGCTGCGCCTACCTCTCCTTCCTCCCTTATACCCACTGGCCGACCTGAAAAGCTGGTCATTCGGCCGGGTAAAGGGTCCAAAGGCAGTAAAAAGAAGTGAAGACTTTAGCTTTTTGTCTTTTGTATGAACTGGCCAAGAGTTGTGCGGGTACCGGCCCCCGCTTTTATTTTGAAACCTGTATCTGCATTATAGTTGAATAAAATGATTCTTCGTTTGTACAAACTTCTGTTTGAATTTGAGAATGCATTTACTATTTATTTTTTGCACAAGTTTATTTACACGATATTGCAGCGAGCTTATGGCATGTTACTTGAGCGTTACCTTTTGCTGGTTTGGCTATACCATATTGTGTGTAATTATACTATATTGCCCCCATTCCATAAGTTTGCTGCAATATTCTATACTTCGAGGGGACTTGCACTCATATTTGCTAAAGAATAATTATTTTATTCTTTAAAGAAATTTTTTGCAAAGTACAACCCTCTTCGTATAAGTTTCTGCGCTTCGACCTTTGAAGAAATCACTTCTTTCTTTTGCTTAAGTACATTTTTTACCAAGTGAATTCTTTTATGCGGTAAAGCGGACCTCTGAAGGGTACTTTAACTCCCTCTCTCTCTTTTTCTCTCTTCTTTTTTTTTTCGAGGAAGATTATTCCCCAGAATAGGTAAATTACTCTTTCTTCGGAAGTTAAAGTATGCCCCTGATGAGGATTTTTTTTTATATAGAAAGTTGTACCTCTGAGGAGGGATTTTTTACGTTTCAACACTCGGAAGTTTTATTTCAATCTCGGTGAAACGTGTACCTCCAAAGAGTTTTGCCTTAGAAAGCCTTTTCACGTTTCAACACTTGGAAGTTTTATTTCAATCTCGGCGAAACGTGGGCTTCCGAAGAGGTCTTTCTTCTTGATTGTGCCTCCGAAGAGGTCTTTATTTTGTTCGTCTTTCAACTCTGGTGAAGTGAAATTCCGAAGAGCGGCCGTTACACTTCAACTCCTGGTGAAATATGCCTCCGAAGAGGTCTTTATTTTGTTTGCATTTCAACTCTGGTGAAGTGAAATCCGAAGAGCGGTCATAACACTTCAACTCCTGGTGAAATGGGCCTCCGAAGAGGGCTTTTATTTTGTTTGCATTTCAACTTTAGCGAAGTGAAACTCCGAAGAGTAACTACTCCGACTCCTGGTGAAATGTGCCTCCGAAGAGGCATTTTTCTTTGTTTGCATTTCAACTCTGGTGAAGTGAAATTCCGAAGAGCGGCTATTTCACTTCAACTCCTGGTGAAATGTGCCTCAGAAAGGGTTTTCATTGCCTGGAAGTTACTCTCTCATGGTTGGAGGGTCATGACTCCTCCAATCTTTTTTGTTGAGTAGAGAACTTTCTTTTTTGTGGCATATGACCCATTAGAGGTCTTTTATCCTCCGAAGAGTTGTGCCTCTGAAGAGGACTTGTGCTGCCGATGATGGATTTTGGTTGTTTCCTTGTCTTCTTGCTTATGCCTTTTCACCGATCCTCTTTTCTTTTCTCTTTTCAAGTTTTCATTCCCCTTTTCTTGCAAGTAGCTTGTTTAATCCAAGGAAGTGTACTTCATTGCCAGGCAAGTTCGTGAGAACGGGCACTAGCTTCCTAATTGGATGTTTGTTTGTTCAAACAATCTCAATTTATCAGCAAGGGCTCGTTTCTATCGAAATCATTAGCCGTTCAATTGAAGTATTTCCTATCTAGGATTTGAATTCGGGGTCTTTGTGACTTGAAATTTGTTTGTTGAATGATGGTGAGAATCGCTCGGTCTTATTATGCGCAAGTTTTATTTCCATTGTCTGCAAAAATTTAAATCGACATTTCAGCAATACATTTTATGTACTTTTATATCGAAAATGAAGCAAACATGTAACAAAAATAAGGAACACAAGATTTATAGTGGTTCGGCCAAGAATTTGGGCCTACATCCACTTTATATTCTTTCATTAATCACTTGCATCAGTTTTACAATTGCTTTCAATTACAAGAATCATGCATCCACAACTCTTTTATATTATTTCAACAAAATTTTCAAGTAAAATATGGACGCAAGTGATTGCTGTTCCATGCCCTTGGAATTTGAACTCCTTCAACAGTAGTGAGTTTGAATGTGCCGTCAAGAAGCTTCTGACCTATCACATATGGCCCTTCCCAATTGGGCCCAAACACACCTGTCGCGGTCACAATTCTTTTCAGGACTAGATCTCCAATTTCAAAGCTGCGTTGACGAACTTTGGAATTGAAATGTCTGGCTATCCTTTGCTGATGAGCAGCAACTCTGAGATTAGCTTCGTCTCTTTTTTCATCAAGGAGATCTAGCGCTTCAAGTTGTAGCTTTTCATTTTCTGCCTGATTGAAATGGGTTCTTCTGTGTGAAGGGACCTCTGCTTCAACCGGAATCATTGCTTCCGATCCGTATGCTAACGAAAAAGGAGTATGCCCAGTCGCAGTTTTGTGAGTAGTTCTGTATGCCCATAGTGCAAGCGGTAGTTTATCGACCCAACCACCTTTTGCTCTTTCGAGTTGCTTTTTGATGGTTGATTTGATGATCTTGTTCACTGCTTCCACTTGCCCGTTTGCCTGCGGATGAGCTACTGCCGAAAAGCTTTTCTGGATTTTGAATCGTTTGCAAAAATCCTGGAATTCCTCGCTTTCAAACTGAGTACCATTGTCTGTAATTATTTTCTGAGGCACACCGTATCTGCAAATGATATTCTTGGTCACAAAGCTTATCATTTTCTTAGAAGTGATAGTAGCCAATGGTTCAGCTTCAGCCCATTTAGTAAAGTAATCAACTGCAACAATAGCATATTTAATCCCTGATTTGGCAGTTGGTAGCGGCCCAATGAGATCCATTCCCCAAATCGCAAACGGCCATGGACTGACCATCTGTGTGAGTTCGGTAGAAGGTGCTCTAGGAATTTTGGCAAATCTTTGGCATCTGTCACATCTTCGGGAGTAATCTGCAGCATCTCGATTAATTTCTGGCCAAAAATATCCGTATCGGAGAATTTTCTTTGCTAATGTTTGACCACCTGAATGATCACCACATTCTCCTCCATGCACCTCAGCTAGGATTATTTTGGACTCTTCCCGGGATACACATCGAAGCAATGGCATTGAGAATCCCCGTCTGTACAATCGGCCATCCTGAATTACATAGCGAGAGGCTTTCCTTAGTAGCTTTCGTCTTTCTATCGAATTTTCTGGTAGAGAACCTCTGAGTAGGTAATCTAATATTGGAGTCATCCACGACTCTTGTTCTTGAGATACATTCATAATCCAATCTATATCCATCTCGTCTATACGTGGTGTTGAGAGGACTTCTACGGGAACCAATCCCAATAGTTGAGCTTCACCAGAACTTGAAAACTTTGCGAGGGAATCTGCCTTCGTATTCTCTTCCCGGGGAATATGGCTTATTGAATAATGATCGAGTTCACATAGGAGTTCCCAAGCCTTTGACAAGTAGGAAGGCAAGTTTCCACCTTTTGTTTGAAATTCCTTCTTGACTTGACATACAATAAGCTAAGAATCACTGAAGATTTGTAATGCTCGAATGTTTAGCTCTTTAGCGATTTTCAGACCTGCAATAAGAGCTTCATATTCTGCTTCATTGTTTGTTGAAGGAAATTCCAGTCTTAGTGCATAACATAATGATCGACCTTCAGGAGTTTCAAGTACCACTCCGGCTCCAGAACAGTAGTCATATCTTGCGCCATCAACATACATCTTCCACTGGATTGGGGAATCATTGATCGCTTCTTCCTCACCATTATCTTTCTCTGTGAATTCTGCAATGAAATCAGCTAAAGCTTGTCCGTTGATTGCTTTTCGGGGATGATAAGTGATGTCATATTGACTGAGTTCAATGTTCCATTTTAGAAGGCGACCCGAAGTTTCAGGGCGAAATAGGACCTGCTTTAGAGGTTGATCAGTGAGTACTTTGATAGGATGAGCTTGGAAATATTGCCTCAGTTTCCTTGATGCAACTAGTAGGCAATAGGCGAGTTTTTCCAACTTGGAGTAATTCAGCTCTGCCCCAGTGAGTCTTTTGCTGATATAGATAACCGGATGTTGAATCCTTTTGTCTTCCCGTATTAGCGCTGCACTTAGAGCATGAGATGATACTACCAAGTATATAAGAAGATCCTCACCATTGCCTGGCCTAGAAAGTATTGGAGGCGTTTCCATATGACGGATCAACTCATCGAAGGCTTTTTGGCATTCGGAAGTCCATTCAAAATTCTTCTTTCCTTTCTTCAGGGCGTCAAAGAATGGGATGCATTTATCAGTGGCTTTGGAAATGAACCGACTCAGAGCGGCGACCTTTCCGTTGAGACTCTGCAATTCCTTCTTCGTTCTAGGAGCTTTAACTTCTTTCAAGGCAGTAATTTGAGCTGGACTAGCCTCAATGCCCCTAGCACTGACGATGAAACCTAAGAACTTTCCGGACTCGACCCCAAATGTGCATTTCAGAGGGTTAAGTTTCATTCTGTATTTCCGAAGGACTGCGAACATTTCTGCCAAGTGTTCAATGTGATCCGCTGCTTTCCTGGACTTCACTAACATGTCGTCGACGTAGACTTCCATAGTTTTGCCCAATTGCGGTTTGAACATAGCATTAACAAGTCTTTGGTAGGTTGCCCCTGCATTTTTCAATCCGAAGGGCATAACTCTGTAGCAATAAAGTCCAACATCTGTGATAAAGCTTGTATCCTCCTGATCCGGCTCGTGCATCATGATTTGGTTATAACCGGAGTAGGCATCCATGAAAGATAACAATTCATGTCCCGCGGTTCCGTCTACCAGTTGATCGATCCTGGGTAGCGGGAAGCAATCTTTGGGGCAAGCCTTGTTTAGATCAGAAAAATCGATGCACACTCTCCATTTTCCATTAGCCTTCTTGACCAGCACAGGATTTGAAACCCAATTTGGATATGTAGATTCTTTGATGAAGTTATTTTCCATGAGTCGATCAACTTCTTCTTTTAATGCTGCTGACCTTTCTGGACCTTGAGTTCTTCTTTTCTGCTTAACTGGCGTAAACTTTGGGTCAATATTCAGAGCGTGTACTGCAACTTCTGGAGATATCCCACACATATCGGCATGAGTCCAAGCAAAGACATCCAGATTTGCTTTCAGGAAAGATATCAAGATATTCTGAATTGACACATTAAGCTGTGAACCCACATTCAACACCTTATTTGGGTCCTTCGGGTCAACAGGTACCGGAACTGTCGTTTCCACCGGCACTACTCTATTCTCCCCTGCACTGGCCTTTCTGGGATCCATTTCTTTCCGTGCCCCGCTGTGCTCGCCAGTGCAGGGTCCGCCCCGTAATTGCTACAAGGCTGGTTCCTTGATGCGGACTGGGGTTGCCGCATCCTTTCCCATTTCTCTTTTTCTTGACTCTCGCAGCTCTGTCAAATAGCATTCTCGCGCAGCATTTTGATCCCCTTTTATAACTCCTACTCCATTGTCAGTATGGAATTTAATAGTGAGGCACCACGGGGCTAGGATAGCTTTGAATGCTGCGAGTGTTGGACGGCCAAGAAAAGCATTATAAGCAGAAAACTCATCGACAATCACAAATGTTTGCTTGCGGACTACTTTCCTTTCTGCTTCCCCAAGTTCTACAAGCAGATCGATGGTCCCAATTGGTTGCTTTGGTTCCCCAGTGAAGCCAGCGATCTTCTGTGATGAGGCTTGTACATCGATCATAGGGATTTTCATCTGGTCAAATGTCTTCTTGAAGAGGATATTACATGATGCTCCGCAGTCAATGAGGACTCTTCGGACAATGGCCGGTCCAATACCAGCCGAGATGACCAAGGGATCTAGAGTAGGAGCTTCAATACCTGTGGAATCTCTGGCTCTGAAAATAATATCATCGCTGAAAGTTTTCTGTTGTTTCAGGGGCGTAGTGTCTTCTAAAACAAAGACATCTTCTTCGGCTGGGGCATATTTCAAAGCCCTGGAATATCTCTCCATCTCACCCCAGCTCTTGCCAGCTGGGTGAGGCCCTCCTGTAATGACATTGATAACGGGCCTTCCAGATTCATGTCCCGTAGCTTTCTCACCCGTCCTGGGCTGATGAACAGGAACTTGTTGCCCCTGACTTGACGATGCAGGATTGTTGCTATTCTTCTTTACAAATTGCTGCAGTTTGTTCTCTCTTAGCAACTCTTCAATCAGATTTTTCAACTGACGGCATTCATCAGTTTCATGACCGGGTTGATTGTGGAAGCGGCAGAATTTCCCACTCTGTATGGCTTTTTTCCCGGTCCTCAAAGGGATAGGTTTAGGGAAATCGACGGAATCTTTAGTGGCAAGGTAGATGTGCTCCGGCGTATGTGATAATGGAGTATATTCTGATGGCTTGAAGGATCGGGGCTTCTTCAGATTACCCTGTTTCTTCCCATTATTATTCTCCCTTTTTTGCCCCACCGATTCATTCTTGCGTGGAGCGACAGTGTTGTCTTCTGCTTTCTCCAACACTGTCTTTACTGGCAAAGGACGACTTTCCAAGCGAATGAATTCATCTGCTTTTTTGTAGAACTTTTCGAGGGAGGTTGGCTCTTTCATATTCAACCATTTCCCAAATTCGCTTGACTTATCAATAGCTCTCACCAGATAAGTCAATATCATTCATGGTTCAGCATTGTCCACCTCGGCCAGCGCTATATTAAAGCGGTTCAAGAAAGATCTGATAGATTCACCAGGATTCTGCTCTAAACTTGACAGTGACATGATGTCCTTTGCCTTCGAAGCATATAGTCTAAACTGCTCCTTGAATTTTCTGGTCAAGTCCGAAAACTGATCAATAGATCGGACTGGCAACTTGGTGAACCATAGTAGAGCCACACCTTCCAGGTATACGGGGAAATATCGGCACTTTATTTCGTCCGAGGCTCTGGCACCTGTCATGTGCCAATCATATTTATACAAGAATTCATTCGGGTCACTTGTCCCTTTATAAGCTGGGATAGTCGGAGGTACAAACTTCCTTGGAAATTCTGCCTTTAAGATTCTTTCAGTAAACGGAGTTTTGCTTGGGGCGAAACCCCATTCCTTCTCATCTTCAACCCTTTGCATACTTTCTTTCATGATCTGCCGGACCATTCCAGAAAGATATTCCTCATCATGCCGAATTCTAGATCCACCGGCCTCAGGTACTGCCTGTTCAAAGGGACTAGTAGCCCTTTCAGGAGCATTCCTTTCATTAACATCATGAACGTTGCCAGCATAGTTCCTTTCATTACCAGCCGGTTGATTGTTTGCCCCAAGTAAGTCGTTCAACTTATTCAGAATCAGAGCATTCTGGGCACTTTGAGCCTCTAATTGTGCATTTTGGGCGTTTATCTTCTGGTTTAGCCCTAGAATCACAGCATCCAACTCCGCTTTCGTAACTCCAACAGATGGAATGGGTTGATTAGGCATAGGGGAAGCGGAGGTTCCCTCTTGAATGTTTCCAGATCTGACAGATCTACTTTTCCTTCCAGGAGCCATAATCTCAGATCGACTTTTGGTTTTTAAAGAAATTCTTTCTACAAACTTTCGCGAAGCAATGGTGAAAGTATTCCTGAGTTCAATTCTCAGTGAAAGCACCAAAAATGTTAACGCTAAAATGTGAACGCTAACACCCCAGTGTGTGAAGTGTAGTTGTGAAAGCACCACCCGATAGATCGGGAAAGAATTACAAGCAAGTAATAGCAGAAAAGCAGTAAACAACAACAATTTTATAGTGGTTCGGCTTATGGGTATAGCCTACGTCCACTCTAAGTACTTTTATTAATAATCCCGTTACAAGCTGATACAATTCTTCTCAAGTACAATATACTTCAAGTTACAAGTGATTTGGAACAAGTCTTAAGCTTTAATGTCGATTCAAAGTCCTTAAATCCATGTTGAAGATGTGTGGTTTCTTCGTGGAGTTCTTTGATGAATTCCTCTTATCTTGAAAGCTCTAAGTGTTGATGAAGTTCTCAATGCAGCAAGGTAACGGTGTATGAAGAGAATGTGCCAAAAGTCCTTTGAATGTTGGAGGTGGCTATGTATTTATAGGCAAGCTTGGACATGAATTCTGCGCATAAGTCCTGAGTCGTGACCGACTCAAGCTAAGTCGTCCCCGAGTCAGGCTAAGTCGTGGTTGACTTATAAAACCAACCTTTCCCCTCTTCATGGCTTATTCCTCTGCTGGATTTCATGACAAGTCTTGAGTCGTGTCCGAGTCAATTTTCCTAGGCATTGTGGCGATGGGTTACGACTTAACGATTTTGAGTCGTGGACGAGTCATGGTGAGTCGCCCCATGTTAACTCAACGCCGAACTGCTGGCTTGGTCCCAAGAGATAAGTCGTTCCCGAGTCAACTTATCATAACTCCTCTCATATTAGCATGTGTCGTACTCGACTTATCATAAGTCGTAGGTATCCATAAGTCATGACATTCCTTAGGTCGTTCCTTAGGATGAGTCGTGAACCTGTTGAGTCATTGAACCATGAGTCGTTGAGTCATGAGTCGCTGAGTCATGAGTCGCTGAGTCATGAACTTCCATAAGTCGCACAACAGTTGAGTCGAAGACTAGCCGAGCCGGTCTTTGATGAGTCGGACCTAGATCATATGAGTCGGTGAGTTCCTTCTTCGGTCATTGAGTCGTACGCGAGTTAATTGTACTTGGCTTTCTGATTTGCACACTTGAACCACTAACGACTCATGGTGAGTCGTAAATCTTCTGAGTCGCTTAATGCTTTATCTGATGAGTCGGCCCAAGCTTCAGTGGGGTTAACATAATCCTATAAATTTCATTTATTTATGAAATTCATTTACAATTCATTCTAACACTTATAAAAACTCATTTTATAATTCCAATATTTTAATTTATAAATTATCAATTTATAAATCTTTTATATAAATCAATTTATATTATTATTTCAAAACGTCTTTAAAGTCCTTTATAATTTCACCATTCTCTTTGATTTATAAAATAATCAAATTTCATAAATCCTATTTTAAAACTTTTTATAATAAATTCAAAAATCCCAATTTAAGCTATTTTATAAAATCATTAATCTATATTTTCAAAAATCAACTTTTAGCTATATTTCTCAAAAATTATAATTTTATAACATTAAAATTATAACGTTTATTTATTTAAAATGAATCAATTCCAAAAATATTTTATAAACGTGTACTTTCAAAAAAATCAATTTTAAAATCCTTTTAAAATTCCAAAATTGGCCTAGTGATGCTACACACCAAATAGTCAATCGCGACAACAATGACATCATATATCGATATGATAATCAATGAATATCAAAATATCAATAATCATATAAATACTGTTGAGGAATCCAGTTGGATCCCTCCAACCTGTTTTCCTGTATCCAAAAACATTAGCACAATACCAATTCCGTTCCAGTACGGAATTATCGCGGTATATTGGATTTAAAATATTATCCGCTTAATAAACGGCGCAATAGGGTCTCATCCGCTATATACTGCGGGAAATCAATTCCAAGTACATAAATAATACCAATTTCACCGTTTATGAAATATTCGCGGTATATGTTTTAAATAAATAACATCCGCTTACTAAAGGCGCATAATGTCTATTTTTAGCAATCAATAGATAACAATCATCATTCAAACATGCATTCAAGAATTTTAAATCAAACTATTTAAAATAAAATCGAAACCGATTCGATTGAGTGAGAAGTTCTCACCTTGATTTCAATTTCGTTTTCAGCTTTTATTTCGAATAAAATTAAACGCCCATTTAATTTTATCCAAAATTTTCGCTAACTCCAAACGACTCCAATCCAATTCCATAGCGTAGTGCTCATCCATACGATTCCAACGCAACTGGTTTCGCGCGTTTTCGACCTCGTATGAAAAAGATACGAATTTTTTGAAGTTACACGAATTTATAACCATAAATTTACAACATAATTTCTATTTTTTTTAAACCTAAATCATTCTCTGCCGTACGTTCCTTTGATTTTGCATCAGGGTCGCATGTTCCATTTCCTTCTCCAGCAAACTCACGTTCGATACTCAAGACCGAACAAACCCAAAACCACGTTCAAAAATTTTTGAGCCCGCAACACCTACGAGCACTTCCATGCCGATCAACGACTTCCACGCGAATGCCCATCTCCACCTTAACCATCGGCTGCCACCTTGCAAAGCTCGGTCATCATATTGTTGCGAAAAACGTGCGTGACTCTCGGCCGTTTAAGGACGATTTGCCACCAATCCGCTAACCTAAACGCGATCGTGACCGTTCAGATTGATGATCTCGTTGTCGTTACAACTTTCATGTTGAAAGTTTTTCCTAATAGTTGATGGATGAAAAGATAAAAGAGGAAGAAGGAGGGTGTGTTTCAGTCATTGAACATATAAGAGGCAGCTATGCTTTCATGAAACCCTAGGTTAATATTTTTTGCAAATTTATGAAGAACATGGGCTTATATAGAAAATTTCACGAACACTATTCATCCCGGATTTTCCGAACTCCGATTTACGCGCGGTGACTGGCGTTTCTAGGGTTTACCCCACGTTCCGGACACAATGGAATATGTTTCGGGAGCTAATTCGGGCATCTGTACGAGTTATGGCAATAAACGTTCGATTTAAAATTAAACCGATTAAACGATTTTCTAGGCGTTTTAGCTTGCACCGGACAAACGGTAAATCCGATTGACACAAAGTTTGGAACCATACAATAATATCACATTACAGATCCGATGAAACTTGTTTCGTCGAAATCCGAGACTGTTTGACAAATGGCTATTTTAACTCGCCAAATTAATATTAAAAACAATTTCGATGCGTTTCGAGCTGCCACGGTCAAACGAAAACTCCGATTGACACGAAAATTGAAATCCAATAATAACAAAGTATTAGAGATCCAATGGATCTAGTTTCGTCCAATTCTAAGACTGTTCAAAAAAAGGCTAATTTCACTAGTCAATTAAATATTAAAATATTCAATTTTCACAAATAAACTTTTAATTCGATTTTAAAAGTTCTATAACATTATTCTAACTCCAATATGATAAAATAAAATTTTACAAATCATTTTTAATCATATTAAACCCAATTTTCAATTATTTCTGTATTTCCAACTATTTAATTATCGATTTAATTATTCAATTAAATCCAATTACTCGAAATAAAATTTATTCGACTTATAAATTCACTTATTAATATTTTAAAATTAATTAAATATTCAAATTTTAATTAATAAAAATTATCAGTCGTTACATACTTCCCGCCTTAAAAGAATTTCGTCCTCGAAATTACCAAGTAAGAAAGGTTACAGAATCTATTAATTTTCCCAAAATTCATAGTTAAACTTCTTACAATACTTTACTAAGTTCTCAAATCATACTTAGTTATCTTTTCAAAAATAACTACTATTGTTTAACTTTCAACTCCAAATCAAAGTTATAGTTTTCAAAATTTTCCTATTTTTTCTCAAAAATATTCTAACGCCTTAAATTTTCGGAAAAAATCGCCACAGTCTCCTTTGCGCGGCTCGATCCGAAAAAAAATGACAGTATATATATCACAAATATACATCTCATCAAGTGATGAGGCATCCCGTCGGGTAAAAAATGTAAAAGTATGATATTTAATCCGAGATATGTACCTTATATTTTATTAGCGAGCATATACGGCTAATATAGCGCGAAAGCGAGCTCCAAATGCGAAGCAAATGCGATCCGCACCTACTAAACACTCAGCAAACAACATGAGAACATGTATATATGAAAATAATATCAATTTACAACATATAGCAACATGGCATATAGAAAATGTAGCAAAAGCAA
This sequence comes from Allium cepa, assembly GCA_030765085.1. Taxonomy (NCBI): domain Eukaryota; kingdom Viridiplantae; phylum Streptophyta; class Magnoliopsida; order Asparagales; family Amaryllidaceae; genus Allium; species Allium cepa. The sequence goes on along the minus strand of CM060945.1, from coordinate 597,538,947 downwards.
TAAATTCAACCATCAACCAACTATCATCCAACTAATGTCCATAACCAATAAATATTCATTCATATTCTCATTAATATTCAATGAAATAGGTTTTCAATTTAATCACATTTGATTCATTAACAGTTGATGTTTTTACTAACATTCATTTCCAATTAGTTTATATTCACTAATTTATATTCAAGTTGGTTCACTTCTAAATCAAATTCAAATCTATTTGAGATTCACTTAAGTTCCAATTGGATTTCAATTACTTCAGATTTCAATTCATTAATACTTAATGAATTGTAAACAATCAACTAACAATCATATAACAACCAATGTATATTAATTACAACCAAATTCCTTTGCTTATATTCATTCAATTTGGTTTATCACCATCACTTTCAATTGGCTTAATTAAATTGATTTTCATTCAATTATTCAACTTTCCAATAATATTAGATTTTAATGAATTAATACTTACATCCATTATTTCATATCAACTTAATTTACATTCAATTGATTAACATTTAATCCATTCATTCAATTCAATTACAAAAGTTGAATTTCATTTATATAACTCAAGTTCATATTCATCACTTTGTTTTACTTAACTTAAATTCCCACTCATAAATCAATTCAGATTCCCAATTCTAAAGTAAATTTTTTTATTTAACTTTAAATTAATTTTTATTACAACTCATATTCATAAATATATTCATATAATTTCACTTCTTATATATATAAGATTATTTCTCAATTGCGAATCACTTTAATTATAATTCAATTCTTATAATTCATTTTACTTATACAATTATTCTTTAATTTAGATTATTCAAACAACTAAACAATCAACTTATATACACTTTAATAATTCTGAAAAATTATTCCTTTATATATAAAAATATAATCAAGGTAAAATTATTTCATTTACCCAATTTAAAACAATACTATGTCGATTTATCTTGTTTAAGAGTTTAGAAACCCCTATCTACGATAGTTAGCTAGGCCACATCGACCGGAATCTATAAACAATCAACCGATAAGTCAACACAATACAAAACCATTTTATATTCACAAACAAATACGCACTCATAGCTATTACTACACTCAAACTCATTCTAGAGCACTACTGACTCTATCTCTAATGAGTAATACCCAATAGAGCCATGGTTGTCGCTTAACCATATGCTCTGATACCACCTGTGAAGACCCGCAAATCCATACTCCTTGAACATACACTAATCTCCATAGATTAACTCAAGATGAACAGAAATACGAATTCTCAATGTTTAAGGAAAAGAAAAAGACAGAAGAAGAGATAAGAAGATAGAAAATAGAACAGAAAACAGCTGAACAATATAAGAATCTCACAATCGCAGCGGAACAACATTATAATAAATAAATGAAAAATCTTTAAACAAAGAACTATATCAGTTATTACATTTTATACATTAGATTACATCATCAGAGTGTATAACAACAAACAAACAACAACAAACAGCGGAAAAGAAATACTATATACTAGTAATACGCCAATGCCATCCATCTTGCCTCCAGCAACTCCTGAATTCTAGAATATCCTGATAAACCTGTCTCTTGACTGCCCGTGTGGAAATTGGTGGGCACCCAGAGTTTAGGAAGGAAAACAATAAACTCCGAGTCAGTCATGCGACTGGTGTGAGAACTCAAAACAGTTTATTTATCTTTAAAATCAAAATAGAGGAATATTTTTAAAGTCAATTCGCAATGCTTTTAAAAATGAGACTACCATAAGGCCTCCCGCACACACACACAATGCAAACGCAGAATCGGAGGAGATTTCTCCTTATGATAGTCAAAGATGCTTGATACGCGTTAAAAAGAACATTTGATATTATTACTAGTGCATATTGTAGCGAAAAATCATTTCGAAAATAAAGATATAAATCTTAGCCAGCATAGGCATTCCGCACTTATGCCTACTATAGCTACCATGTTCAATAGCAAGTTACTGCCACATTCCATGGTAGGTTATACAACTAAAACCGTACAAGATTGTATTGTTTCTTTGGATTTCCAACAAATGGTCAGGCCAAGGAACTTTCCATTGCCACATGAGAACGCCTCTGGAAGGACGTCCTCGAGGACCAAACCGGATCTCTGCCAACACAAGGCCGGGTTACCCCTAACTGGGTAACTACTGACACGAGTATGCCATCCTCCGGTCCTTTAGGACCTTTATCCGAGTGCTCGATAACCAACATCACACAATGATAAATAAAGTGTTTCAACATGAGTTAGTCCAAACTGAACTTGATTTGAATTAAGTGGAAACTGTGATTGAAGTTGAATAAGTTTAGATTCAAATGGGAATCGATTTGAATTTGGGGATAGAAATTGAGGTTAATTCGAATTGAATCAATTTAAGTGGAAATTGGAAATTGAAAGTTAATTAGAAATGGAGATTAGGAAATTGAACAGTTTGATTCTAAAACTATTTTCAAATAAATTATTTTAAAATAAACTATTTTAAATCTATTTTCCTACCTATTTACTATACAACCTTTCTTTTTAAAACACAAACAATCTTATACTTATTTTACAATTATTTTGAAAAAACTAATTACTATTTTGCATCTGTTTTAAAAACTAATCACTATTTTAAAACTACTTACAAACTAATTACTATTTTACAACTAATACTATTTTTACTACTTACCTATTTTAAACTTTTCAAGCTATTTTCTAAACTCAAGTAACTAGAGTGCAAAATGTTTATAAATTGAAATTATAACCTAAATGGAAATTGAAGCACTTGTAAATAAGTGAGTAGGAAATAAATTGAAGGTGAATAAAAAGGAAATTTATTTAGCTAATAATCAATGAGGATAAATACATAGGATGTACGTATATTATTCTATTCGCACAGTGATTTGATCCAGATTCGAGCACAGAATTTTAAGATAGTATATCGATCCGAGTAGGGATTTTTCACTCGATTTTTGATGGCGAACACTGGACATGGATTTTGATTGTTTCTGGAAATTCTCTATTATAATTTTGATATGCAAGGAGAATGACGATTTCTGATCAAGAAACCAGATCTGCGTCCGCACTAGAAAATCGGTTGGACGATACTAGTTCGGAAGTGGAATTGTGTGATCGAGTGAGCGATCAGATTTGATATTGCATACGGATTATATATGTACATCGTACGCGCTTGAATGAAATAGATATTGAGATTTTGAAAGAAATGAGAAATGATTTTTGAAATAAAACTATATCTTGAGAAATATGTATATGAATAAAAGTGAAAGTTGGATATCTTTTGAAATTCACTTTATGAAAAGTAAGTAATATGGTAAATAAATTTATAAGGGAAATCAAATTTGAGTATTTGATTTGGTATAAATAAAGTTATATATATTTGTTATATATGTGATAAACTCCTCTTGTTGAAACAATAGCAAGAAGAATAGATTTCTGATAAATATTTAAAGTATAAAAAGGGAATTTATATAGGTATGAAGTGATCCAAGATTTTTCAAGGATGTATATATCTACATATATAAAAATGGTTTTATGAGAATGATTTTGGGAAAAAGGTTTTGGAACCTATTGATTTGGAAAGGCTTTTGATTTTTGGGAAAATCAAATTTTGGAAGTTTGGAAAGCCAAGTTTGGAGCTATCGATTTGAGATATCGATTTTGCGTAAATGAGATTTATGTGAATCATAAAGGGTATGATTTGAAAGATACTATAAGTGTATAGTATAAAATGTTTTGAGATTGGGTCTGGGGAAAAAGGAACTCCCATTGAAATGAACATCATAGGCGATCCTCGGGGTGGTTCTTCCTTGAGCCCTAAGGAGGAGGCACTAAATTGAATCCTTGGAGGAAGTCCGACAAAATGAAGTTCCAGAGGATTGTGTGTTGTGGGTAACGAAAGTCAAGGGCGTTGATGCCTATAGAGACATTTGGGTTATGTTGTGCGACCGTGTAACTTGATGTCACTACAATCTGCTGTGGACCATAGAGGAAGTCGTGTGTGCTGTAAGAGCCAACGGTCTACATTTAATTTTGCCATGATGGAAAATAACATCGGTAGACTGCGATCTGTGAAGACGTAGCGAAAGTTAAGAGGCCGTGAAAGCCTAAGGTTGCATTAGGACTTAACTGATGTAGTCTACGACCTATGTAGGAGTGGTGAAGTTTCATTTGGCAGCGAAATTCGAGGGCGCTGATGCCTACAGTTACATGTAATTTTTCCATGATGGTGACATTACCTTGGATGTAGCAGTGATCTGTAGCGGGTTGCATGGCGTAATCGAGGGGCGCGGAGTGCCTACAGTTATCTATGGATTTTGCCGAGATGGCAACGGAACCATCAGATTAACTACTACCATGGAGGGGGTGATGATTTCCAGAGCATTCTCACCGAAGATGTTTCCTCTATTTTCAAAAATGTTTTCTATATTTTCAAAAAATGTTTTCCCAAGTATTTTCACTAGGTGTTGAAAACGGGTTTACCAAGTACTTATAGATTTTCAGTCATACGCCTGATTAACATATAACTGAATTTCTATAAGAACAAGGATGGACTTGTGGAAACATCGAGTTATAAAAAGTATTTTTATAAAACCATTTTAGTAATATTATATAAATTTAAAAGTTTTTTAAAAATTCTTTAATAAAGAATTTATAGTTGAAATTTTCAAAAAGCAATATAAGCTGATAATAATCATTTTAGTAAAATTCTGGCTTCGTTCCTTTTCGAGGACGAAAAGATTTAAAGGGTGGAAGAATGTGATAACCCGGATTTTTGGGCATCTGGTAATTAGGTACTTATCTGATTTTAACTATTGAAAACACTAATTCACAAGTTGAATAAATAAATCTGATAATAAATTTTTATATCTAGATAAATATTTATTTGATAATCTCTAAATATAATTATTTAAAATGGGCAAACTAATTATTTTCAAGCAAATAAATAGTGATAATTTATTAAAATGATGTAAAAATTTATTCTTTTTCAAAATTAATAAAATGTGTACTTGTTTGTGTAAATAACTATAAGTAGTCGGTAAATAAAAATTTTAAATTTGAAATTCAAATGTCATTATCTTAGAAATAAATTGGATTTAAAATTAATATATATATATATATATGATTTTTAATAGTATATAATTAGTTTTATATCATTCTCTTTAAAAAAGTTTTTGTAACATTCTCGGATTTTAGCTAAGTATAATTTGATAATTAATTTGATTTTCGAAATTAGATTTTGAATTAATTGCTTATTTTTTCAAATTAAAAAACATTTGTTTATTTATGTAAATTGATTTTTAAATAGAATTTGGATTTGATGTTCAAAAATAAATGTTCTAAAGTATAACTTGATTTTAAATCATGTTTCTATAGAGATTATAAATATATTTTAATAATAGAAAAGAATTTACTTTATGATTCGAAAGTTATCTTTTGAAATTAATATAAATAAATTTACAAAATCTATTTAAAAAAATTAAAATCAAATATATACATATCTTTTGAAAAGTTAATAGATTTTGAAAAAAGTATTTAAAAAGGAAAAGTAATTATAAGAAAATTGAAAATAAGATATCAACATATATGCACCTAAATATAAACTAATATATTTATTTTATAAAATTATTATTAATATATATATATAATGTACAAATTTAAACACTTTGTAATATAAAATAAACAAGTATGGTAGCTTAAGCTTGTATTTGATAAAAAAATTAAATTATATTTTCTTTTAAAATAATAGATAAAGTTTGTATATTTATAAATATAAAATATAATACATATGTTAAGTTATAAAACATAAGTAATTAAGGGTTTAAAACACAATGTATAAATATGATTTGTACAAGGATATAAATATAAAATAAAATTTAACAAGTGTAAGTTAAGGAATAACATAAATTAACAAGTGTAGCTAGTTTAAATAAGTGGCTTAATCTCTTTAAAATTAAGAAAAATAAAGATATATGTAAATAATAAGAAGAGTAAAACCAGGCTTCATCTCATTTCTTTTACTTGCATTCTCAACCTGGAAACAAAACTCCAGCTCAAAAGCAACAAATCAAAAAAATTGAAAACCAAGATTCAAAACAATTCAACATCAGCTTTCAGTTTCCAAAATGAAATCAGAGCAAAGCCAGGAAAATAAAAACAACTTCAAAAGCTGGTATCAAAAATTATAATAAAAAAAGAATAGCTCAAGTTCAAATCGGAAAATAGAAACAAAGAATCAAATATCATCTTCACTTGATTCAATACCTGAGCAACAAATATCAAGTTCATCCAAATTAAAAGATCAAAGCAAAACAAAAATGTGGGATCAGATTTCAAACCTGAGATCAAGCAACAAATTCAACTCAACTTCAACCGGGATGCCAGAAAGCTAAATAAATCTATGGCTTCACTTCAAAAATTCATATTAAATTCAGATGAAAAAGCAAATCAAAAATGCATATAAAAATCTCCGTTTTAGGCTTCATTTCCAGGCTCTGTTCTTAATTAAGGTGAGCGAACCCCTTTACTCCACTATATCTCTTGGTGTTTGGATTTGTATTTGATATATGATATGAATTATGCTAGAATGATGGTGTGAATGTGTTTGCATGCCTTTATAAATATGAATGACTGTGTGTAGATTAGTGTACAGGCAAAAACATGCCTCTGTTCATACTACAAATTTTAAAATCTGTTTATAAACTCATATCCCCTCATGCAATGAAATTTAGACTGTGATCCCTAAAAGTAAGATGACTATAACAATGTAATGCAAACTTTAAAAATGGTTTCAGGGTATTTATTTTAGGTAATTATTTCAAAATAAGGGATTTACAGTATAAATCAATGTAAGTCAGAAAATTGAAAGATTAATTTCACGTTTTGATTTCATAATTTGATTAGTATTTGGAAATGATGAATTTTAATAAAGGTTTCATGATTTCTAAATTAGAGAATGTTGCAAATTCTGGAGATGAACAAATTTGGGTTTTTTGTTGATTTTCGATGATCAAAAAACTATCGAGCCTTGGGCTTGATATCAGAGAAAGATGATTTGTCGTATATCAATAGAAAAATAGAAAGAAACTTTCCAGATGATCTGATAAGTTTGGGTTCAATGAAATAGGGTTTAAGGGCATGGTTTATCGGCGTCATTCTCGAATCGATTTTAGGGTAAATTATGGATCGTGGTAGACCGGACTAGGGGGAAACGATGCATTGGGGGGTGACGAAGTGCGGGTCAAAGTCGTGGGGCATCAGGAGGTAGAGATGATCGGAACGAGGTGTTTGTAGGTGGTTGGTTTTGATTCTAGTTTAAATTGTACAGCTCGATTTTTGTTTACGTCGAGATTGGAGGTTCTGGAGGGTCGTGAGGTTTGTGGACATCATCGTCGACTTGACGAGGGTGGCGAGATTTGTCGAAGACGGTCCCACCATCTTTACACATGCACGCGATATCCTTAATGTCTCGTGATGGTTGAAATTTGAGGAAGAAAGGAGGAACATGCTCAAAGTCATATTCGGGGAGTTGATGTCCTGGCTCGAGTACGTGCGCGGTGTGTTCAGGTGGTTTAGCCGTTGATAATGATTTAAAAATTAAACTAAGTTAAAAAAGGACGAAGAAAAAAAGAGACTCGGAGGAAATTCGAAAAAAACAAAGTCAGGCACGGGGAAGAACTGGTGCGGACTCGGATTTTTGAATATTTGGGTTCGGGTTTTGTAATGTTGTAGTTTGAAAATTTTAAAATAAGCAAGTTGTCCAATTAAATCAAATTTTAAACCATTTTTTTAATATAATAAATGTTTGTCCTTGGTTTTGAATAAATTTAAGGTTTTACAATGTTTGAATTAAACTTGAGGTGTTATAACCCTTTATTTATTCTTAAATTTATTTTAAATAAATATAATGGTATAATTAAGAATAATTATGAAGCTTAAATGTTTGTTTTCTGAAAGATTTTAAGTTGAGTTAGGTTATAATGATAATTTGTCTCAAAGGATATTTAAAATAAAATTTAAATGATGACCTTGTAATTGATAAATATAAATAATTTATCTTTTAAAATCAATTAAGGTCTCGAGTAATTTCTTAGTGAAATTAAAAAAAAATGTTATTTACTTAATGAGATTAATCAATGGTTGATTAACTGATATGATTAATTTAAAGGTAAATTTGTAAATTGATTTTTATTATAATTACTTAATTAAAGAATGATTAACTAATAATAAGTAATTAAAGGTTATTTACTTAACGAAATTAATTAAGTATAATCATTTAAGGTTATTAATAAAGAAAAAGTACTTAATGTGATTAAGTTAAAGGTTGATTTATTAATATGGGTAATTAAGGATAATTAATTACTTAAAGGTAATTACTTAATCAAAAGTAATTAATTAATGAATTAAAGAATAAATACTTAATGAAATTAATTTGTGGTTAATTAATGTAAATGATTAGGATAATCACTTATTGTAATTAATTAAGGATATTAATTAAATGGTAATTAATTAAGGATTAATTAATTAGTGTAATTAATTAAGGTTAATTCATTAAAATATAATTAAATAATTAAAGGATAATTATTTAATGATTAAGGGTTAATGGATTTACCAGTTTAGGTTAATTACTTTATAAAGGACTAAAGGTTAATTAATGATGAAGGTTCGTAATTAATTAACATTAATTAACCGGGATTAGTGGTCAATCTGATTTGAAATAATTGGATAACTAATTGATCTTATTGATGGATATTTGAATTCTATTAAATGCTGTGAATTGCTAGATATCCCTGATATGTTATGCTTTCTGCTATGAATTGTTTTGGTGTGATCTGTGATGATTGTCATTTATTTATCTGCGATAAATTTATATTATTTATCTATGAATTTGTGAATGAAGATAAGCGATATAAGATTATAACACTTATCGATGTTGATATGCTTGAATCTATGATGTGATAATTGATGACGTTGTGCTATTGTGTAAAACCCCTAGACTACACTATACACACACAAATATGGATTGCATGAGGAAATTGGTTAAGTCACAGTTTTTGAAACGGTTTTAAAAAGTTGAATTTTGAATTCAAATGGGTTTTGGAAATGGAATTGGGTTAATTATAAGAAGCTTTTGGAAATGGGTTTTTAAAGATAAAAGTTTTTTTGAATAACTTGATAAAGCTTTGAAAATTTACATAATTTGATTTGAATTTGAATTCAAAATTTAATATTGAATTCTATGTTTGGAAACTATGATTTAAAAAGGTTAAACAAGTTATAGATGTGTAGATATGGGTTTTAAACCATTTAAAAAGTATTGTTTTGGGAATTTGAATTTAAAAAAAGCTTTATACTTGAACAACTTTAACTTGTATAAATGTACTCGAAACGAAAACTGTTTGTTTTTCAAGTAATAAAAGCTTTCATATAAGGAAAGAATTTCCAATTTGAGTTAAAAGAATTTTAAGTTTGAAATGAAAATGGTTTTCCAACTAATGAATAAATCTTTGGAAATAGTTTTGAAAGCTATGAATTGAATCATTGATTTAAAGATTGGAGGAGTTAATCCAATTTGAAATGGAATTGCATCAAAAGGCTTTGAATGATCTTTGTAAAAGATGGGTGAACTTTGTAAAATAAATCTTTTTGTTTAAAGATTTAAAATGCTAATTTATTTAAACTATTTGTTTTAGGTAATAAGTTGTGACTTAACTGAAATCCCAATATCCCTATGTTTTTAAATATTGCGCTCGTTATTCGATTTAGCCGGGAGAGGACCTTGTGTCGTAAAAACCCATTCCGAATAATGATACGACGTTGTGGATCGCATTTGACGACCGATGGCGAAGACTGGTTGTCTTCAAGAACGATAGGATAACAACTCTCGACCGAGTTGCTCCGTTATAGAGATCTTCATATATGATGGGAGTCCGATCGGGATTGTGGATACCCGGATTACAAGAGATTCTTCCTTTATTGGATGAAGTGCCTTCGGTTCCGTTCAAACCCGGAACGGGCTTGTATGGTTGTATGTCTGACATTACACTTTGAGATATAAAACTGATCTCTATCAAGTACATTTCTGTTTGGTGGCGGAGAATTTATTCTCTTAGCTTAGCACCCTTCTCTGAGACGTACGAGCTCATATGTTTTGTAGTTGATAGTTATCAGTGATATACTCCCAATTTGGTAGAGTGACATGCTGAGTGCTGCTGTGTGATCATTTGTTGATCAAAGCATGACTATTTTTTCAAGCGTAGCTTTATGGACTAGACTGCATTAGGACCTCACACCCCGGAAATGGTCAAAATAGGAAAGATGCGGCGAGGTTATGAGGGTCGCGCCCCTTAGGGTGTGTCATTCCCTTTTGGAAAAGGGTTGTATCATGGTATGGAGCCCAGATACTGAACTCATATGGTCACTGCAAATCTATTACTTTATGGTTGCTTTGTGGTTGAGAACTCTCGGATAAAGGTCGTAAACGACAGGGGGATGGCTTGTTCCAGTAGTAGTTACCTAGTTACAGAGGTAACCCGGACTTGCGTTGGCAAAGAGCCAGGCAAGTTCTCGGGACGTCCCTCCGGAGGCGTACCCATGTGGCAGTAGGAAGTTCCTTAGCCTGACCATTTGTTGGAAAATCAAAGAAACAATACGCACCCTGTACGGTTTTAGTTGTATAACCTGCCATGGAATGTGGTGGTAACCTACTATTGAACATGGTAGCTATAGTAGGCATAAAATAATGGTCGTATGCTGGCTAAGATTAATATTATACTTTCGAAAGGTTTTCTACACCATCAACTAATAATAATATCAAAAGGATATTGCGTATCAAGCATGTTTGACTATTTTAAGGAGAAATCTCCTCCAATTATGCGTTTGTATGGTGCGGTGGGAGGCCTTATGTTAGTTTCATTTTCCAAAAACCATTGTGGATTTCAATTTTAAAATTCTTTTGTTTTTTTAAAGACAAAACAGTTTTTTTTGCTCATACCAGTCCCATGACTGACCCGGAGTTTATTGTTCCCTTCCTAAACTCTGGGTGCCCACTATTTTCCACAAGGGCAGTCTAGAGTTGGGTTTTTCAGATAGACGAATAGTAGGTGTCGATTTGGTAGCATTCAATATCTGGATATTAGCAATCGCATTTGGATCAAGTAGCTTCACTTCAGAAATGATGGTGGTTCTCGCTTTTTGGTTTGGAGCCTTTCTAGCTTTGGGTTTTGGAAATGGAGTCGCTATATGTTGGAATATCTATCTTGTTGAGTTCTGAAGATATATCTTTTAGAGATATCTTTCTACTATTGATGGTTGTAAAGTCTAGACCATCTTCTGGTGTTGTCTTCCGCTATTGTATATCTCTTGACTCTGATTTGTATTAATATTCAATTGTGTATGATATTGTTCCAATTGTGTATCAAATATATATATATATATTCATTATTTTCTTCCACTGTGTTTTTGTACTTAATGTGTTATAAGCTCCGGCGAACCAGATTCGATGTTTGAATCTGCGACATTCGAATGCAGGTGATGTATTCAGTGCCGATTTTCAAAGGTCGAGGCAGGGTCGATTCATTTGGTATCAGAGTTGAAGGTTGAAACTTTATCTCAGGAGTATAACACATAAGGTAACTCATTAGAGATATGGTGAAGTATACCCTAGAATGAGTATATCCCTAAGATATCCGTCTGTATGCCTCGGTAAATTCTCTTACTATCCACTAATATGAAGTACGAGTGCAAGAAGAGGACGAGGTAGGGGACATGGAAGTACCACTACAAATGGTCAATACCTTGCAGCAACAAAGAAATAATCTTTTCTCTATCAATCTCCTTTGATCCAACTTCAAATTCTTTGATGGTTTGATGGCAGCTCTAGGAAGAAGCTTTGGTAGTAGATCATTATTTTGGTCAAATCGAAGTATGAGTTGACATGGGACATAAACTCCAAATGGGTCAGAAATGTTGTATGGAAGAATTGTTTGCTTTGGTTGCTATAGTTGATAGGTATACTTTAGGTTTTCAAATAAAAAATTTTGGGATCGTATCCACGTATCTGTCTATTCTTTGGCGTCCAAATATGTTCTACGAATGGTCAGTTATCCTTCGAACTAAAGTGCCCTGTATATCTTCGTAGATTTTGTGAACCGAGTATCCAGTGTAATATTGAATAAGTTTGTTCTCATAATTATCGGTGATATTCTGGTTTGGTAAGATAAATAGAGAATAGATAATCACTTGATTAATGAGTAAATTCTCTATTTTTGTATCCATCCTTCGTTGTCTCCCTAGCAAATTTCGGGGCCGAAATTTTCTTAATGGGGGGAATCTACAACATTCTCGGATTTTAGGCAAGTATAATTTGATAATTAATTTAATTTTTGAAATTAAATTGTGAATTAATTTGTTATTTTCCAAATTAAAAGGACATTTGTTTATTTATGAAAATAAATTTTTAAATAGAATTTGGAATTGAGGTTCAAAAATAAATGTGTTAAAGTATAATTTGATTTTGAATCATATTTCTTTAGAGATTATAAATATATTTTAATAATAGAAAAGAATTTATTTTATGATTTGAAAGTTATCTTCTGAAATTAATATAAATAAATTTACAAAAGCTATTTAAAAAAAATTAAAATCAAATATATACATATCTTTTGAAAAGTTAATAGATTTTGAATAAAGTATTTAAAAAGGGAAAGTAATTATAAAAAAATTGAAAATAAGTTATCAATATATATATATATATATATATATATATATATATCTAAATATAAACTAATATATGTATTTTATAAAATTCTTATTAATATAAGTAATATGCAAATATAAACACTTGGTAATATAAAATAAACAAGTATGGTAGCTTAAGCTTGAATTTGATAAAAAGATTTAAATTATATTTTCTTTTGAAATGAATAGATATAGTTTGTATATTTATAAATTAAAATATAATACATATGTTAAGTTATAAAACATAAGTAATTAAGGGTTTAAAACATAATGTATAAATATGATTTGTACAAGGATAAAAACATAAAAAAAAATTGTTTTAACAAGTGTAAGTTAAGGAATAACATAAATTAACAAGTGTAGCTAGTTTAAACAAGTGGCTTAATCTCTTTGAAATTGAGAAAAATAAAGATATATGTAAATAATAAGAAGAGTAAAACCAGGCTTTATCTCATTTATTTACATGCATTCTCAACCTGGAAACAAGATTCCAGTTCAAAAGCAATAAATCAAAGAAATTTGAAAACCAAGATTCAAAACAATTCAACATCAAGCTTTTAGTTTCCAAAATGAAATCAGAGCAAAGGCAGGAAAATCAAAACAACTTCAAAACCTAGAATGGAAAATCAGAAGAAGAAAAAAAGAATAGCTCAAGTTCAAATTGGAAAACAGAAACAAAGAATCAAATATCATCTTCACTTGATTCAATACCTGAGGAACAAATATCAGGTTCATCCAAATTGAAAGATCAAAGCAAAACAAAAATCTAGGATCAGATTTCAAACCTGAGATCAAGCAACAAATGCAACTCAACTTCAACCTGTAAGTCGGAAAACTAAATTAATCTAAGGCTTCACTTCAAAAATTCAGATCAAATTCAGGTGAAAAAGAAAATCAAAAATGCAGATAAAAATCTTTGTTTCAGATTTCATTTCCATGCTCTATTCTTCATTAAGGTGAGCAAACCCCTTAACTCTGCTATATATCTTGGTGTTTGGATTTGTATTTGATATATGATATGAATTATGCTGGAATGATGGTGTGAATGTGTTTGCATGCCTTGATAAATATGGATGACTGTGTGCATATTAGTGTACAGGAAAAAACATGCCTCTGTTCATACTCTACAAATTTTAAAATCTGTTTATAAACTCATATCTCCTCATGCAATGAAATTTAGACTATGATCCTTAAAAGTGAAATGACTGTAACAATGTAATACAAAATTTAAAATTGGTTTCAGGGTTTTTATATTAGATAATTATTTCAAAATAAGGGATTTACAGTAAAAATCAATATAAATCAGAAAATCAAATGATTTAATTTCATGTTTCGATTTCATAATTTGATTAGTATTTGGAAATAATGAATTTTAATTAAGGTTTCATGAATTCTAAATTATAGAATGTTGCGAATTCTCGAGATGAACAAATTTGGGTTTTTTGTCGATTTTCGATGATCAAAGAACAATCGAGCCTTGGGCTTGATATCAGAGAAAGATGATGTGTCGAAGAACAATAGAAAAGTAGAACGAAACTTTGGGTTCGAAGAAATAGGGTTTAAGGGCATGGTTTATCACGTCATTCTCGAATCGATTTTAGGGTCAACTATGGATCGGGGTAGACCAGACTGGGGGAAACGATGCATCGGGGTGTGGCGAAGTTTGGGTCAAAGTCGTGGGCATCAAGAGGCAGAAATGATCAGAATGTGGTGTTTGTAGGTGGCTGGGTTTGGTTCCAATTAAATTGTATAGGTCAATTTTTGTTGACGTCGAGATTGGAGGTTCTGGGGGGTCGCGAGGTTTGTAGGCATCATCGCCGGCTTGCCGAGGGTGACGAGATTGGTCAGAGACGGACCACCATCTATACACGTGCACGCGATATCCTCAACGTCTGGTGATGGTTGAAATTTGAGGAAGAAAGGAGGAACGGGCTCAAAGTTATATTCGGGGAGTTGATGTCCTGGCTCGAGTATGTGCGCAATGTGTTCAGGTGGTTTAGCCGTCGATGATGACATAAAAATTATACTGAGTTAAAAAGGATGAAGAAAAAAAAGACTCGGAAGAAATTCAAAAAAAATCGAAGTCAGGCATGGGGAAGAACCAGTGCAGGCTCGGGTTTTTAAATATTTGGGCTTGGGTTTCGTAATGTTGTAGTTTGAAAAAAATAAAATAAGCAAGTTGTCCAATTAAATCAAATTTTAAACTTTTTTTATAAGATAATAAATGTTTATCTTTGGTTTTGAATAAATTTAAGGTTTTTTAATGTTTGAATTAAACTTGAGGTGTTATAACCCTTTATTTATTCTAAAATTTATTTTAAATAAATATAACGGTATAATTAATCATTTAATTAAGAAGCTTGAATGTTTGTTTTCCGAAAGATTTTAAGTTAAGATAGTTTATAATGATAATTGGTCTCAAAGGATATTTAAAATAAAATTTAAATGATGACCTTGCAATTAATAAAGATAAATAGTTTATCTTTTAAAATCAATTAAGGTCTCGAATAATTTCTTAGTGAAATTAAAAAAAATAATGTTATTTACTTAATGAGATTAGTCAATGGTTGATTAATTGATATGACTAATTTAAAGGTAAATTTATAAATTTATTTTTATTATAATTACTTAGTTAAAGAATGATTAACAAATAATAAGTAATTAAAGGTTATTTAATTAATGAAATTAATTAAGTATAATCATTTAAGGTAATTAATAAAGAAAAAGTACTTCATGTGATTAAGTTAAAGGTTGATTTATTAATACGGGTAATTAAGGATAATTAAATACTTAAAGATAATCACTTAAAGATAATTACTTAATCAAAAGTAATTAATTAAAGATTTAAATTGATTAATCAAGTAATTAAAGAATAATTACTTAGTGTAATTAATTTGTGATTAATTAATGTAAATGATTAGGATAATCACTTATTGTAATTAATTAAGGATAATTAATTAAATGGTAATTAATTAAGGATTAATTAATTAGTGTAATTAATTAAGGTTAATTCATTAAAATATAATTAAATAATTAAAGGATAATTATTTAATGATTAAGGGTTAATGGATTTATCAATTTAGGTTAATTAATTTATAAATGATTAAAGGTTAATTAATGATGAAGGTTCGTAATTAATTAATATTAATTAAACAGGATTAGTGGTCAATCTGATTTGAATTAATTGGATAACTAATTGATCTTATTAATGGATATTTGAATTCTATTGAATGCTGTGAATTGTTCGATATCCTGATATGTTATGCTTTGTGCTATGAATTGTTTTGGTGTGATCTGTGATGCATGTCATTTATTTATCTGTGATAAATTTATATTATTTATCTATGAATCTGTGAATGAAGATAAGCAGTATAAGATTATACCGCTTATCGATGTTGATATGCTTGAATCTTTGATGTGGTGATTGATGATGTTGCATGATTGCGTAAAACCCCTGGACTACACTATACACACATAAATATGGATTGCACGAGGAAATTGGTCAAGTCGCAGATTTTTGAAATGGTTTTAAAAAGTTAAATTCTGAATTCAAACTGGTTTTCGAAATGGAATTGGGTTAATTGTAAGAAGCTTTTGGAAAAGGGTTTTTAAAGATAAAAGTTATTTTGAATAACTTGATAAAGCTTTGAAAATTTAAATAATTTGATTTGAATTTGAATTCAAAATTTAAAACTGAATTCTATGTTTGGAAACTATGATTTAAAAAGGTTATACAAGTTATAGATGTGTTTGTATGGGTTTTAAACCATTTAAAAAGTATTGTTTTGGGAAATTTAATTTAAACCAAGCTTTATACTTGAAGAGCTTTAACCTGTATAAATGTAATCGGATTTTTCCGAAATGAAAACTGTTTGTTTTTCGAATAATAAAAGCTTTCATATAAGGAAAGAATTTCCAACTTGAGTTAAAAGGATTTCAAGTTTGAAATGAAAATGGTTTTCCAAGTTATGAATAAATCTTTGGAAATAGTTTTAAAAGCTATGAATTTAATCTTTGATTTAAAGATTGGAAGAGTCAATCCAATTTGAAATGGAATTGTGTTGAAAGCTATGAATGATCTTTGTAAAAGATGAGTGAACTTTGTGAAATAAATCTTTTGTTTAAAGATTTAAATTGGTAATTTGTTTAAACAATTCTTTTAGGGTAATAAGTTGTGACTTAACTGAAATTCAAATATCCATATGTTTTTAAATATTGCGCTCATTATTCTGTTTAGTAAGCTAAACAGGATCTTGTGTCATATAACCCATTCCGAATAATGATACGACATTATGGATTGCATTTGAAGACCGGTGGTGAAGACTAGGTGTCTTCAAGAATGATAGGATAACCTGTCGAATGACTCTGCACCAAGTTGCTCTGGTATAGAGATCTCCGTATTTGGTGGGGAGTCGGATAGAGATTGTGGATACCCGGATTGCAAGGGATTCTTCCTTTATTGGACGAAGTGCCTTCGGTTCCGTTCGAACCCGGAATGGACTTGTATGGTTGTATGTCTGACATTACACTTTGAGATATAAAACTGATCTCTATCAAATACATTTCTGTTTGGTGGCGGAGAATTTATTCTCTTAGCCTAACACCCTTCTCTGAGACGTACGAGCTCAGAGGTTATGTAGTTGATAGTTATCAGTGACATACTACTAATTTAGTAGTGTGGCAAGCTGAGTGCTGTTGTGTGATCATTTGTTGATCAAAGCATGGCTTTTGTGTTAAGCGTAACTTTGTGGACGAGACTGCATCAGGGCCTCCCACCTCGGAAATGGTCGAAACAGGAAAGATACGACAAGGTTATGAGGGTCGCGCCCTTTAGGGTGTGTCATTCCCTTTTGGAAAAGAGTGGTATCATGGTATGGATCCCAGATACTTAACTCATGTGGTCACTGCAAATCTATTACTTTGTGGTTGCTTTGTGGTTGAGAGTTCTCGGATAAAGGTCGCAAACGACCGGGGGATGGCATGCTCGAGTAGTAGTTACCTAGTTAAAGAGGTAACCCGACCTTGTGTTGGCTGAGAGCCGAGTACGTTCTCGAGACGTCCCTCTAGAGGCGTACCCATGTGGTAGTAGGAAGTTCCTTAGCTTGTCCAATTTTTGTAAAATCCAAAGAAACAATACGCGCCCTGTACGGTTTTAGTTGTATAATCTGCCATGGAATGTGGTTGTAACCTGCTATTGAACATGGTAGTTATAGTAGGCATACAATAATGATCGCATGCTGGCTAAGATTAATATTGTACTTTCGAAAGGTTTTATGCACTATGCACTAATAACAATATCAAAAGGATTTTGTGTATCAAGCATGTTTGACTATCATAAGGAGAAATCTCCTCCAATTCTGTGTTTTCATGGTGTGTGCGGTGGGAGGCCCTATGGTAGTTTCATTTTTCAAAAAGCATTGCGGATTTCAATTTTAAAATTCTTTTGTTGTTCTTTTTAGAAGACAAAACTATTTGTGTTTGCTCATAACAGTCCCATGATTGATGCGGAGTTTATTATTCCCTTCCTAAACTCTAGGTGCCCACAATTTTCCACACGGGAAGTCTAGAGTTGGGTTTTTCAGATAGACGAATAGTAGGTGTCGATTTGGTAGCATTCAATCTCTAGATATTAGCAATTGCATTTGGATCGAGTAGCTTCACTTCAGCATTGATGGTGGTTCTCGCTTTTTGGTTTAGAGCCTTTCTAGCTTTGGAGTTTTGGCAATGGAGTCACTATATGTTGGAGTATCTATCTTGTTGAGTTCTAAAGATATTATCTTTTAGAGATATCATTCTGCTATCTATGGTTGCAAAGTCTAGACCGTCTTCTGGTGTTGTCTTCCGCTATTGTATATCTCTTGGCTCTGATTTGTATTGATATTCAGTTGTATCTGATATTGTATCAATTGTGTATCAAAGATATATATATATATATATATATTCATTATTTTCTTCCGCTGTGTTGTTGTACTTAATGTGTTATAAGATCTGGCAAATCAGATTCGATGTTTGAATCTGCGGCATTTGAATACAAGTGATGTATTCGGTGCCGATTTTCGAAGGTCGAGTTAGGGTTATTTCATTTGGTATCAGAGCTGAAGGTTGAAACTTTAGCTCAGGAGTATAACACATTAGGTAACTCATTAGAGATAGGGTTAAGTATACCCTAGAATGAGTATATCCCTAAGATATCCGTCCATATGCCTTAGTAAATTCTCTTACTATCCACTGGTAGTAAGTATGAGTGCAAGAAGAGGATGAGGTTGGGGACTGGGATGTACCACTACAAATGGTCAATACCCAGCAACAACAAAGAAATATTCTTTTCTCTATCAATCTCCTTTGATCCAACTTCAAATTCATTGATAGTTTGATGGTAGCTTTAGGAAGATGCTTTGGTAGTAGATCATTATTTTGGTTAAACCGAAGTATGAGTTGACATGGGACATAAACTCCAAATAGGTCTGAATTATTGTATGGATGAATTGTTTGCTTTGGTTGCGATGGTTGATAGGTATACTTTGGGTTTTTAAATAAAAAGTTTTGGGATTATATCCTTATATCTGTCTATTCTTTGGAGTCTAGATATGTTCTACGAATGGTTAGTTATCCTCCGAACTAACCAGAGCCCTGTATATCTTTGTAGATTTAGTGAACCGAGTATTCTGTCTAATGTTGAATAAGTTTGTTCTCGTAAATATTGGTGATATTCTGGTTCGGTAAGCCAAATACAGGATAGATAATCAGCTTGATTAATGAATCGATTCTCTATCTTTGTATCCATCCTTTGTTGTCTCCCTAGCAAATTTCGGGGACGAAATTTTCTTAAAGGGGGGAATCTACAACATTCTCGGATTTTAGCCAAGTATAATTTAATAATTAATTTAATTTTTGAAATTAAATTGTGAATTAATTTGTTATTTTCCAATTTTAAAAGACATTTGTTTATTTATGTAAATTGATTTTTAAATTGAATTTGGATCTAAGGTTCAAAAATAAACGTGTTAAAGTATAATTTGATTTTAAATCATATTTCTTTAGAGATTATAAATATATTTTAATAATAGAAAAGAATTTATTTTATGATTTGAAAGTAATCTTTTGAAATTAATATATACAAATTTATAAAAGCTATTTAAAAAAATTAAAATCAAATATATACACATCTTTTGAAAAGTTAATAGATTTTGAATAAAGTATTTAAAAAGGAAATGTAATTATAAAAAAATTGAAAATAAGATATCAACATATATATATAAATATAAACTAATATATGTATTTTATAAAATTCTTACTAATATATGTAATGTGCAAATATAAACACCCTGTAAAATAAAATAAACAAGTATAGTAGCCTAAGCTTGAATTTGATAAAAAGATTTAAATTATATTTTATTTTAAAATGAATAGATATAGTTGGTATATTTATAAATATAAAATATAATACATATGTTAAGTTGTAAAACATAACTAATTAAGGGTTTAAAACATAATGCATAAATATGATTTGTACAAGGATATAAACATAAAAAAATTTGTTTTAACAAGTGTAAGTCAAGGAATAACATAAATTAACAAGTGTAGCTAGTTTAAAGAAGTGGCTTAATCTCTTTAAAATTGTGAAAAATAAAGATATATATAAATGATAAGAAGAGTAAAACCAGGCTTCTTCTCACTTCTTTTACATGCATTCTCAACCTGGAAACAAGATTCCAGTTCAAAAGCAATAAATCAAACAAATTTGAAAACCAAGATTCAAAACAATTCAACATCAAGCTTTCAGTTTCCAAAATGAAATCGGAGCAAAGGCGGGAAAATCAAAACAACTTCAAAACTTGGAATGAAAAATCAGAAGGAAAAAAAAGAATAGCTCAAGTTCAAACTGGAAAACAGAAACAAAAATCAAATATCATCTTTACTTGATTCAATACCTGAGCAACAAATATCAGGTTCATCCGAATTAAAAGATCAAAGCAAAAAAAAATCTGGGATCAGATTTCAAACCTGAGATCAAGCGACAAATGCCACTAAACTTCAATCTGGAAGCAAGAAAGAAAAATAAATCTATGGCTTCACTTCAAAAATTCAGATCAAATTCAGATGAAAAAGCAAATCAAAAACGCAGATAAAAATCTTTGTTTCAGATTTCATTTCCAGGCTCTGTTCTTCATTAATGTGAGCAAACCCCTTTACTCTGCTATATCTCTTGGTGTTTGGATTTGTATTTGATATATGATATGAATTATGTTGGAATGATGGTGTGAATGTGTTTGCATGCCTTTATAAATGTGAATGACTGTGTGCATATTAGTATACAGGCAAAAACATGCCTCTGTTCATACTCTACAAATTTTAAAATCTGTTTATAAATTCATATCTCCTCATACAATGAAATTTAGACTATGATCCCTAAAAGTAAAATGACTGTAACAATGTAATACAAAATTTAAAAATGGTTTCAAGGTTTTTACATTAGATAATTATTTCAAAATAAGGGATTTACCGTAAAATCAATATAAGTCAGAAAATCAAATGACTTAATTTCATGTTTTGATTTCATAATTTGATTAGTATTTGGAAATCATGAATTTTAATAGAGGATTCATGATTTTTAAACTAGAGAATGTTGCGAATTCTCAAGATGAACGAATTTGGTTTTTTTTGTTGATTTCCGATGATTAAAGAACAATCGAGCCTTGGGCTTGATAACAGAGAAAGATGATGTGTCGTAGATCAGTAGAAAAATAGAACGAAACTTTGCAGATGATCTGATAAGTTTGGGTTCAACGAAATAGGGTTTAAGGGCATGGTTTATCGGCGTCATTCTCGAATCGATTTTGGGGTCAATTGTGGATCGGGGTAGACCGGACTGGGGGAACGATGCATCGAGTGAGGCAAAGTTTGGGTCAAAGTTGTGGGGCGTTAGGAGGCAGAGATGATGGGAACGAGGTGTTTGTAGGTGGTTGGTTCTGGTTCCAGTTTAAATCGTATAGCTCGATTTTTGTTTAAGTCGAGATTGGAGGTTCTAGGGGGTCGAGAGGTTTATGGGCATCATCATCGACTTGCCGAGCATAGCGAGATTTGTCGGAGATGGTCCCACTATATGTACACGTGCACGTGATTTCCTTAATGTCTGGTGATGGTTGAAATTTGAGGAAAAAAGGAGGAACATGCTCAAAGTTATATTAGGGGAGTTGTGTCCTGGCTCGACTATATGCGCGGTGTGTTCAGGTGGTTTAGCCGTTGATGATGATTTAAAAATTAAACTAAGTTAAAAAGGACAAAGAAAAAAAATAAGAATCAGAGGAAATTCGAAAAAAATCGAAGTCAGGCATGGGGAAGAACCAGTGCGGGCTCCGGTTTTTTGAATATTTGGGCTCGGGTTTTGTAATGTTGTAGTTTGAAAATTTTAAAATAAGCAAGTTGTCCAATTAAATAAAATTTGAACTTTTTTTATAAGATAATAAATGTTTATCTTTGGTTTTGAATAAATTTAAGGTTTTATAATGTTTGAATTAAACTTGAGGTATTATAAACCTTTATTTATTCTTAAATTTATTTTAAATTAATATAATGATAGAATTAAGAATTTAATCAAGAAGCTTAAATGTTTGTTTTCTGAAAGCTTTTAAGTTAAATTAGGTTATAATGATAATTTGTCTCAAAGGATATTTAAAATAAAATCTAAATGAGACCTTATAATTAATAAAGATAAATAATTTATCTTTTAAAATCAATTAAGGTCTCGAGTAATTTCTTAGTGAAATTAAAAAAGTAGTATTATTTACTTAATGAGATTAACCAATGGTTGATTAATTGATATGATTAATTTAAAGATAAATTTATAAATTGATTTTTATTATAATTACTTAATTAAAGAGTGATTAACTAATAATAAGTAATTAAAGGTTATTTACTTAACGAAATTAATTAAGTATAATCATTTAAGGTAATTAATAAAGAAAAAGTACTTAATGTCTTAAGTTAAAGGTTGATGTATTAATATAGGCAATTAAGGATAATTAATTACTTAAAGATAATTACTTAATCAAAAGTAATTAATTAACGATTTAAATTGATTAATCAAGTAATTAAAGAATAACTACTTAATGTAATTAATTTGTGATTAATTAATGTAAATGATTAGGATAATCGCTTATTGTAATTAATTAAGGATAATTAAATGGTAATTAATTAAGGATTAATTAATTAGTGCAATGAATTAAGGTTAATTCACTAAAATATAATTAAATAATTAAAAGATAGTTATTTAGTGATTAGGGTTAATGGATTTATTAATTTAGGTTAATTAATTTATAAATGATTAAAGGTTAATTAATGATGGAGGTTCGTAATTAATTAACCAGGATTAGTGGTCAATCTGATTTGAATTAATTGGATAACTAATTGATCTTATTGATGGATATTTGAATTCTACAAAATATTGTGAATTGTAAGATATCCCTGATATGTTATGCTTTATGCTATGAATTGTTTTGGTGTGATCTGTGATGAATGTCATTTATTTATCTGCGATAAATTTATATTATCTATCTATGAATCTGTGAATGAAGATAAGCGATATAAGATTATACCGCTTATCGATGTTGATTTGCTTGAATCTATGATGTGATGATTAATGATGTTGCACTATTGTGTAAAACCCCTGGACTACACTATACACACACAAATATGGATTGCACGAGGAAATTGGTGAAGTCACAGATTTTTGAAACGGTTTTAAAAAGTTGAATTTTGAATTCAAATGGGTTTTGGAAATGAAATTGGGTTAATTATAAGAAGCTTTTGGAAAAGGGTTTTTAAAGATAAAAGTTATTTTGAATAACTTGATAAAGCATTGAAAATTTAAAAAATTTGATTATAATTTTAATTCAAATTTTAAAATTGAATTCTATGTTTGGAAACTATGATTTAAAAAGGTTATACAAGTTATAAATATGTTTATATGGGTTTTAAACCATTTAAAAGGTACTGTTTTGGGAATTTGAATTTAAACCAAGCTTTATACTTGAAGAGCTTTAACTTGTATAAATGTAATCAGATTTTTCCGAAATGAAAACTGTTTGTTTTTCAAATAACAAAAAGCTTTCATATAAGGAAAGAATTTCCAATTTGAGTTAAAAGGATTTCAAGTTCGAAATGAAAATGATTTTCCAACTTATGAATAAATCTTTGGAAATAGTTTTAAAAGCTATGAATTGAATCTTTGATTTAAAGATTGGAAGAGTTAATCTAATTTGAAATGGAATTGTGTTGAAAGGCTATGAATGATCTTTGTAAAAGATGGATGAACTTTGTGAAATAAATCTTTTTGTTTATAGATTTAAAATGTTAAATTGTTTAAACTATTTGTTTTGGGTAATTTGTTGTGACTTAAATAAAATTCCAATATCCATATGTTTTCAAATATTGCTCTCATTATTCGGTTTAGCCGAGTGAGGACCTTGTGTCATATAACTTATTCCGAATAATGATACTATGTTATTTATCGCATTCGAAGACCGATGGTGAAGACCAGGTGTCTTCAAGAACAATAGGATAACCTGTCGAATGACTCTGCGCAGAGTTGCTCCAATATAGAAATCTCCATATGTGATGAGGAGTCCGATCGGGATTGTGGATACCCGAATTGCAAGGGCTTCTTCCTTTATTTGACGAAGTGCCTTCTGTTCCGTTCGAACCAGAAACGGACTTGTATGGTTGTATGTCTGATATTACACTTTGAGATATAAAACTGATCTCTATCAAATACATTTCTGTTTCATGGCAGAGAATTTATTCTATTTGCTTAACATCCTTCTTTGAGACGTATGAGCTCAGAGGTTATGTAGTTGATAGTTATCAGTGATATACTCCCAATTTGGAAGTGTGGCATGCTGAGTACTGCTGTGTGATCATTTGTTGATCAAATCATGGCTTTTGTGCAAAGCGTAGCTTTGTGGACGAGACTGCGTCAGTACCTCACACCTTGGAAATGGTCGAAACAGGAAATATGCGGCAAGTTTACGAGGGTCGTGCCCTTTTGGGTGTGTCATTCCCTTCTAGAAAAGGATGGTATCATGGTATGGATCCCAGATACTTAACTCATGTGGTCACTACAAATCTATTACTATGTGGTTGCTTTGTGGTTGAGAGCTCTCGGATAAAGGTCACAAACAACCGAGGGATGGCATGTTCAAGTAGTAGTTACCTAGTTACAGAGGTAACCTGGCCATGTATTGGCAAAGAGCCGGGTAGGTTCTCGGGACGTCCCTCCAGAGGCGTACCCATATGGCAGTAGGAAGTTCCTTGGCCTGACCATTTATTGGAAAATTGAAAGAAACAATACGCACCCTATATGGTTTTAGTTGTATAACCTGCCATGGAATGTGGTGGTAACCTGCTATTGAACATGGTAGTTATAGTAGGCATACAATAATGGTTGTAATACTGGCTAAGATTAATATTATACTTTCGAAAGGTTTTTGCACTATGCATTAATAATAATATCAAAAGGATTTTGCGTATCAAGCATGTTTGACTATCATATGGAGAAATCTCCTCCAATTCTGTGTTTGCATGGTGTGTGCGGTCGGAGGCCTTATGCTAGTTTCTATTTTCGAAAACCATTGCGGATTTCAATTTTAAAATTCTTTTATTTTTTGTTTTTACAAGACAAAATTGTTTTTGTTTGCTCATACCAGTCCTATGACTGACCCGGAGTTTATTGTTCCCTTCCTAAACTCTGGGTTCCCACAATTTTCCATACGGGCAGTCTAGAGTTGGTTTTTTCAGATAAACGAATAGTAGGTGTAGATTTGGTAGCATTCAATCTCTGGATATTGGCAATCACATTTGTATCGAGTAGTTTCACCTCAGCATTGATGGTAGTTCTTGCTTTTTGGTTTGGAGCCTTTCTAGCTTTGGATTTTTGGCAATGGAGAAGCTATATGTTGGAGTATCTATCTTGTTGAGTTCTGAAGATGTTATATTTTAGAGATATCTTTCTGCTTCGATGGTTGCAAAGTCTAGACCATCTTATGGTGTTGTCTTCCGCTATTGTATATCTCTTAACTTTGATTTGTATTGATATTCAGTTGTATATGATATTGTATCAATTATGTATCAAAGATATATGTATATATTCATTATTTTCTTCCGCTGTGTTGTTAAACTTAATGTGTTATAAGCTCCGGCGAACCAGATTCGATGTTTGAATCTGCAGCATTCGAATACCGATGATGTATTCGCTGCCGATTTTCGAAGGTCGAGTCAAGGTCGTTTCATTTTCATGAAGTATAAATAAAGAATATATATATAAAACTAGTATATTTGTATAACTATTTGTGAATGTATAATTGGAATTTTATATCATTTACTTTTAAATTATATATATAGGTAAATAGGAGAGAAATTTAAATATAAACACATAAGGACATTTATAAAAATAAATTGAAATTATAATATAAATATGTACATAAACATGTAAAAAAAACATATTAAAAACAATTTATACAAGTGTAAAAATTTTAAAATACAATTTAACAAATGTAAGTCAATATAGTATGCAAATTACAAATAGTAACATAATTATAACAAGTGTCATGTTTAATTAGTTTTCTTTTCATTTTTTTTAAAGAAATTAAAACATTCTTATATATACACATCTCCGTACCTCATCATTTCATTTCCTTTGATATTGTCTCAAACCCAAAACTGAGCATAATTTAAAACCTGGAAAAACTAAAATACAAAGCAAAGACATGGACCAAAACAAAAGTAAAAACTAGAAAGAATTAAATCAAGCCAAGATCCAAATCAAGTAACAACTTCTCCTTCCATTTCTAAAATCTAGAAACTGTAAAACCTATGCTAAACCAATATAGTGGATTCAAGTTTCAACTCAGTTTTAAAACAAATTCAGTTCAAATTCAAGTTGCAAAGAAGATCAGATCATCACAGTAATCAAGCTAATCAGATTAAAACTCAAGATTTAATTCCTGTTCAAAAACAAGAATCATTTTCCAAGCTTTGCTCTCAGTTCAACGCCAAAAGGTGAGTAAACTCTTAGAATCTGACATATCTTGAATTGGCATGTGATGAATCATGAAGTATGATATGAATTATGCAGCGCATGTCGTTTAAAAATGATTATATATATATACATACATACATATATATATATATATATATATATGTGTGTGTGTGTGTGTGTGTGTTAGTATCTCTGTTCATGACTGGGAATAGGCAAAAGCATGCCTCTCTTCAAACATTACATGTTTTAAATCGATTAAAAATTCAAATCTTCAACTAAATGATTTTTAGGCTTTGATCTCTGAACAAAATATATTTGTATGTGGTAACATCATTCTTAAAAATATAATTTAAGTAAATCTAGTTTGTAAATATTCAGGAAATAAGTAATTACATTGAGATCTTTTCAAATCTGGAAAATTGATGTTTCTAGTTTCAAGTTCTGGTTATATCTATAGATTCCTGTTGAAAAACTTTGATTTTTAAAATAGAAATCTAGATTTTTAGCCTTGATTCGAGATAGATTTCTCAAGTTGAACGGAAATGGTGTGTTATAAAATTCAGGCGATCGCGAAGCTCGGTGAGGTCGGGATTCATGCTAGAGGTAGTTCATGGATCAAGTGTGGTAGGAAAAATGGCAGGAAGGGTTATCTTTCACCGTTGTGGTGCGGCGATGTGATTGTATGGTTTTAAGCCCTGTTGGGTTCGTCAGCATGTTCAAATTGATTTCTCCGACATGGGTGCTTCGGGCTTGATCGCAGTTAGGGGGTTTGGTGCGTGGGCCTTCAGAGAAGAGTTGGTCGAAGTATCGATGCTCCTGGTGGCCGTAGGTGGCAGCACAGGGAAGATTTTGGGTAATGGTACTTTCCTGGTTGGGTTCGTTGAGCTCAATTTTGTTTTCGTATTCGATCTTCCGATCATTGTGGTCGAAATTGAAGGGTAACGTCGTAGGCGACTTGCCCGAATGATGACCGATGATATATGCATGTGCATGATGGGTCTGCATGTGTTAGTGATTTGAGGAAGATTGGTAGGCTCGGGGGAAGATAAGTTGTGTCTCGAGTCTAGTTTCGGTCAAGTTGCGTGAGTGATTCTTGTATAACAGATTTTAAATTTAAAACTAAAAACCAAGTTTTAAAAAGGGAAAGAGGATTTCTCGGGTGTGACTCAGAGTAGACACCGGGTTAAACCGAAGTAAGTATTTTAATATTTTTAGGTTTAGATAAGAGCAAGTTTTTAAATTTAAAATGAAACTTGTTTAAACTATTTCTTAAATCTAATTCTTTATATAATAAATGTTTTAATATTCGATTTAAGAAAAGTAATAAGATTTGTTAAATCAAATTTATTAAGTTAAATTCTTAAGATATTTTTAAACAAAATATAATTAAGTAGTTGATTAAAAGATAAAGTGTTTTAAATTTATGTGTTAATGATAATTAAGTAATTAATAAAGATAAATGATTTCCTTAAGGTTAATTAAGGTCTCGTATAATTAATGATAAATTAAATTAATGAAATAATTAAAGAGAAATTAATTAATTAATGATTAAGGATTAATTAATTAATAATTGAGGGTTATAAATTAATTAATTTGTAATTAGAGATAAATTAATGTAAATAATTAGGGATAATTACTAAAATTAAGTAATTAGAGCATTAATTTGTTAAGGGTTAATTAATTTAATTAGAAATTAAAGGTTAAATTAATTAAAAATTAAGGGTTAATTAATAATTAGAAGATAGTTAATTACTAATTAAAGGTTAATTATGTGAGGATAATTAAAAATGGAATAATTACTCAATGAAAGTAATCATGGATAATTAATTCAGATGGATAATTAAAAGATGATTAACTAATGGTTTATAATTAATTAATGTTGGGTAAGCATGATTTAAAAGAAATTAATTAATTAGAAATGCTACAATTAATTTATCTTGCTTATAGATGATTAAGATATATTGAATGACTTAGATTATTTGTTATCTTTGATATGTGATTTGTGATGCTTTGTGATATGATATGTTTGGATTGAACTGGGATAATACGTATTGTCTATCTATGATGAATTGCTATGTAAATATGTAATTCTGGATATAAATGGAAATGTTTAAAACTTAAACAGCTTTGTTTTTAAGATGATATTGGATTCGAAGAGACCAGGGTCGGGTACCAGCAAATACCTGAAACCACTTCGATTAGTAATTTAAGTTCATTAGATTTGGGTTTAGAAACTAATAGGCTAGAATGCGATAATTTAAGTAACTGGACCATTTAAACTATGTTTTGGCACTTAGATATTGATGTGCGAAATATGTGTTGACTATAGCAAGTTAAGAACTTGTAGTGAAGTATGAGTTACCTCATGTTTTAAATAAGTTATTTCCATTAGAATTTCATGTTAGATGGGTTTACTCACGCTGGTTTCCAGCCTGACCAGGGTGTTACTTTGATGTAATGCTCGGGTCAGACCGAGTATTATAGATTTTCAGGTTAGGAAGTTCTGGAGCTCAGGAGGCGAGCTGGAGGGCAGAATGTATGGAGTGTATTCTGCTGTGTAATGGAGTTGTTTTGTAATTATTAATAGTAGTCTGGGACAGGTTGATACAACTATCTAATCTATTTGTAAATGGTTGTAACTCTGATGAATTGTATGTAAAGTGATAATTACACCTTCCTTGTATAAATGCTATTATTTGATATTATATCTAATCCCCTGCGAATGTGAGATGCTGTTGTTTTCTATTCTTCTTCTACCCTCTTCTTCATTTCTCTAACAATTTGAAATTTCCAGCGTTCGATTGCTCGGCACTTCTACCGTGAGCGTTTGGTGTCGAATTTTGTAGATCGAAATTTTGGGTCGTTATC
This sequence comes from Allium cepa, assembly GCA_030765085.1. NCBI lineage: Eukaryota > Viridiplantae > Streptophyta > Magnoliopsida > Asparagales > Amaryllidaceae > Allium > Allium cepa. The sequence goes on along the minus strand of CM060945.1, from coordinate 597,509,297 downwards.
AAATGTATAATTGCTTTGAATGAAATTCCAATTAATTGGAATGATTAAAAAGTTATAATTGGTATAGATTGTAAATAAATTATAGTAATGTATGTATTAATGGATAATTGGATTAATAGAGCAATTGATAATTTAAATATTGGATTAATTAATGAAATAACATATAATTAATGGTAATTAAATAAAATCAGTTTAGTATGAGTGGTTATAACTTTTGTCATAAATAATAAACTTAAAAATCTTATTAAATGTAGAAATGGTGACAATTGTTATCTGTTACCAATTTATTTAAATCAATTGCAACTAAATGTCATTAAATTTTATATTAATGTGAGTTAAGATAATTAATAGAGTGAAACATAATAATGTAAATGTAAAGTTAATTTTTAAATATTTTAATGATAGGCCAATCAATTGAAATAGTTTAAATGTTATACTTGGTTATAATTTTAATAAGTAAATAAGCGTAAATTTGTGTAGATTAATGAATTAGTGTATAATTAATGGTAATTGAATAAAATCAGTGTTACGTAAGAAATTGTAACATTTGTTTGTAAATAATGAACTTATAAGTGTGACTAAAAGTTAATGGTAACAATTAGTATATTTTACCCATTTATTTGGTCTATTAAATTAAATTGGAAACCAATTGTAATTAAATGAAATTAAATATTATGTTAATAGGAATTAAAAGGAAATTAGGGAATATTAATGTACTAAGATATAAATCCAATGTGAATTATACCCATAAGATGATAATTGATTGAATAACAAGACTGACAATCAAATAAATGGAGTTAATGGATTTATTGAAATCTAAATTTATAATTACTAAATTATTAGAAATTTAAATTTAATGCTGTAATTTGTGCAATATTGAATATTGAACTGAAATAGAATTTTTTTTTTAAAATATTATAAAGTACCAAGTAATTTAAAATGATATAAATTGCAAATTATTTAATTTGAATTGGAAAAGTGATTTAATTAATTTAATATTAATTTAATTTGTTAGTGAAAATAGCCATTTTGGTTACTAATTCGGATTTCGATGAAACCAGTTTTTTCGGATCTGTAACGGTGAATTATTGTAGGATTTCCAGTTTCGTAGCGATCGGACTTGTCGTTTGATGGTACGGACTCGAAACGCATAGAAATTGATTTAATTGAAATCAATTTGAAATAAACTGATTTTACCATAACTTCTTCATACGATGGAACTAGGACTTAAAACCTACTCGATTGAGTTTAAAAATATTGAAAACATCTATTTGGATATATGGGATGGACCATTTCCTTTTCCGGAACGAAACGGGCTTTTCGGATCGTTTATCGTTCAAAGTTGTAAATCGATATTGTCCATTCATTTCGATTTCTGATCCGTCTATAAATAGCCTGTTATAAACCCTGGTTATTTTTTATTCCTTATTTCAGTACGTACATTTCATCTGTCTACTTCTCCCTTTCAATGGTAGAAGATATTCAAATCCACAAACCCTAATTGCGTATCAAAATCAAATCCAAAAATCAAACTCCTCCAAACTATATCGAATTGTATACCGTTTCGAAGCTCTCGACGAGCGTAACCCAATGGTGTCATTTTCTTTTGTAATGAAATCATAATTTTTCTAGAAATTCAAAATTTAGTCCCCGTCGTTCATGTATAATCGTTGAGATTCAACGGTGGATTTCGCATGGTGATGGGAGGGAGCACCTAGTCCAGGTTTAGGAGGTCAACGGCTAGGGAGGGCGGTGGCTAAAGAACGAGTCACGTTATTAGGTTTACGTTGATCTGTACGGGGTATGACGTGGTAATATTATAATGTTATTTTATTTATTTAAATTTTGTTTTTAAATCTTCTAACTCAAATAACTTTTTCATATGAACTCGGATTTGGACGTGGTTTGTTCCATTGGGATCGTATTGAAATTACGGACATTGTGACGTATGTATGGACGAATTCTAAGATTGTTTGAATTTGGGCCCTAAATTGAATCTTTTTAATCGATTTAAATTCAATAGTGAGTGTTTTAACCCACTCACAACTTCTAGAATTTCTTATATTAGTTAAATTAAATTAATGATGTGATTAGAAATTTATTTATGGCTATTTGGTATATTTAAATCGTCATTCCAATTAACTTGAATTTATTTTTAATTTATTTTTATTTAATGTTTTATTGAATTTAAATTGCCAGTTAGTTTCCTGTTAATGATAATCTGTTAATTTTTGTAATTTATTTGATTGAATTGGATGATGATTTTGATGTATGTTTGGTTGTTGATATTGGATGATTAGATACTATGTTTAGTTTATATATTATTATCACTCTGCAAGTTCCCTATGCGCGGAAATGATACATACTCGAATGATATATAGATTAGGCAAAAATCATTATGGGTTGAAATGTTGACTCGAGCGATTTTATGCATTTTATTTAATTCGGGATTGCCGTTTGAAATGATACAGAACCATAAATTTTTAAATTGCAGATTGAAATGATAAATATCCACATCGCTTGAACCTAGGGTAGAAAATTATATACGGACATCGGATTGGTTAAATTTAAATGATTTTGAAAATTTGAACTCAGTTGACTTGTATTTTGAAGAAGAAATTGATTTATAAAAAGTGAAGTATTTTCGATAACCCCAGTGTTAATGCTGGAAAAGGATTTGATTTTATAAAATTGTTCAAAGGATTTAAATTGGAATTTCAAGGTTGAAGTGTCGAATATAATGAATTTAGTAGAATTAAGTCATTGAAATTTGGATATAACTTTGAAATCTATTTCAACTAATTTAAACTATTTTAATCAAATTAACTATTTTCAATCAATTTTAAAACTATTTTTAATTAATTTTAAATCTATTGCAACCTATTTAATACTATTTTACCTATTTTACCTATTTTTAACTAATACATTTATTTAATCTATTTTAAATCTATTTAATATAATGTAAATCTATTTAATCTATTTTAAATTTATTTAATCCATTTAAAAATCTGCTTAATCTATTTTAAATCTATATAATCTATATTTAGTCTATTTAAATTATGTTAAGACTAATTAAATCAGATTTAAATCTATTTAAACTATTTTCACCATTTGAACTATTTTAAATCTATTTAAACTATTTTAAAACTATATAAACTATTTATATTTATCTAAACTATTTTCAAAAATTTCAAACCGTATAAATTTGAAATATTTATATTTAAAGATGTGATGATGGTACAACCTAAGTAGAAATTTGGAATTCATTCTTTTTTGAAAAACGACGTATTTGAGTGAATAAGATGATTTTGAAATGAAGAATTAATTAGCAGAACTTATCGAAAATTTCAAAGTGAATATGATTTGAAAGTGAATATGGTTTGAAGTGAATATGATTTCGAAAGAGATATGATTTGAAATTGAATATGATATTTTGATATAAATTGTAAATTGACGTTTGAAACGTAAAGGAACCAACTAGTGTGTAATAAGCGTTTGGTTGTTAAAGAGGCCGGGTTCGAATATTGTCACGCTCTGCCAATACCGAAAACTACTTTAACAACTGCGGACGTGGTGGAGATTCTAGAAATGAAGTAGGATAGTTTGGCGAACGATTTCTATGTAAGGTATGACGTGACCTTGACTCCCACGAGTCAGCTTAGATGTGACTAAAACAGGAGCCACGTCGGGTCAAATGAGGTCATTCCTCCTATTGGACTGTAACAACCCGAATTTTTCACCAATTTATAATCATCATTAAACGATTAATGTTGATAGCTATTTTCTGTTTGGAATTTTTATCGGTTGGTATTCTTTTCTTAAATTTGCTTAATAATTTTTATCGGGCTTTAAAAATTTGTTGTAGCCCATTTCTTTTGTTGCCGTGATGGTTATCAAAAGAGAATAGCCGGCCCCATTATTCGTTATCTTTAAACCCTAAACAAAATCACGAACGGAATAAAAATGGTGGTCGTTCCTTTTCTTCCTCTTCGACAATTAGGGCTTTTCCATTCGAAGGCGCTGGCCTCTGGGCGATCGAAGCTCTCTCCTCGTTGCTCACTTCGGCCGCTTCTTTTGGTCGAGTTCGCCTTCGCTTTGGTCAAGGTGAGTAAATTTTATTACTCACATCTAATTCTTGCTTAGTATTGTGTTCATGTTGTTCAACTTTGTTTCGATGTTGAATTCGTTTGACTTTGGGTTATTTCTTTGCTACTTGCTCTGCACGACATTGATTTTTATGTCGTGATTGCCATGGCTTTGATTTTTAGTTTGTAACTACTGCTTTGAACTCTCTGGCATTCGAATTGATTCTGTTTGGCCTTCGGCCAATTTTGAAATTCGTTGCTTGATTAATTGATACCGGGGATTTTGATTTTCCTGGTGATTTTTGCTTGTATGTTCACCCCTGTAGCATACGTGACTTGATCGAGTTGCTGCCATTATTGTTGGCACTGACTTCATCAGGTTTGCATTCTTTAATCTGGTGGTTGTTGACCCTATGTGCTTCGACTCTGGCACTTAAGTCTTTTTCTAAACTGATACTTGAAGTTGACTTCGGTCACATGACATTTTTGATTTATTCATTTGTGAATTTTTTGCTTCTGTTCATGTGGAATATTTTCTAGTTTCTGTTGGTTTTGTTATTAATTCCTTTGAACTACTTTTGGCACTTGTCTATACTAAGTGTTGTTTCATTTGATTTAGACATGTATGTGCATTCATGCATGTGCATACATGTACTCTTGTAGACTTTGATTATCCTATGTGCCATGTTGATTTATGTGTACATTTGTGCACCTGTTTTGGTTGAAGCATGTAGCCTTTGTGCTTGTTCTATGTTGTCTTATCTTGGGTACACCTGCTTGTTTCATCTGTAGCCTTTGTCCCTTATTGTTCCACTATGCATTGTTTACTGCCATACCGCCATGTCGTATTGCGTTTTGTTATTTGTGACATTGAGCCTCGACTTTGATCGTGGTTGCCCTGTTGCTCCTTCCTTTGGAAAATGGGCTACCCCTTTGTTTCAGTTTGAATAGGGTTTTAAACATTTTTGCTCACTTTTGCACTAGGCTTGGTGTCTTGTCTCTGGCCATTCTTTGGTTCCTGACCTGTTGAACTTGAGTCTGTTGGTTGTTGTTCATGTGCCTCTTTGTGGTTCAGTCTGTTAGTTGGGCTACAATTCATGTGTTTACTTGGAGCATGTTATGTTTGTGCTCGAGTCTGGTTTTAACATACTGTCGTGGTTCATGTTTTCATTTGGGTGGCTTGACTTGAGCTTGAGTTACTTTAAGGTATATTTATGTTGTGTATGTCGACTTTGCATAAGCTAGAGCTCTGTAGCCTTGCTTTGTTCAGTTCACTACTTGTAGCCTCTATTCGACCTGATTTTGCTTCGACTTTGGTCACTGGTGCATATTGTTCAACATGTAGTTTGTTGTTTGATTTTTGTACTTGTGTTGAATCCAGCTTAAACGCTCGGGTTTGGCCTTGTGCTCGTTTGTGAATTTTCATTGTGTACATCATCACCGTAGTGGCAGGGCAGTGCTTGCAAGCGTGGACTACAGCCACACGACATTGATTTTTTGGGCACGACATCACTATAGTGGAAAGGCAGTGCACGCAAGCGCGAACTACAGCCATACGGTACAGCGTGTATGATATTCTAGTTTGTTTCGATTTATGGATCTTTTGCGTATTCCATATTCCGTAGTGGCGAGGCAGTGCACGTGTGCGTGTACTGCAGCCCTACCCGTATTGTTATTTTAATTGATATTTCAATTGTTTGAACTGTTTTGTTTATTCAATTCAATATGATTTGAATTGTATTTTTATTGGTTTAATTTGATGATTTTGTTGTTAATTGCCGATTTGGCAATTTCGATGTTTTCCAAATTATCTTCATTGATATTCTTTTTACTTATCTTTGTTGATGATTTGAATTTGCTGATTGTTGTTTAGCACTGTTACGTGTTATATTTATCGTTATCTGATTTCTTTATTTAAGGATCGGATAGACGAGATTTATTATGACTGTCGTCTATTCATTATTTAATTATTATTGCTTCTGTGCACTAATAACTGAGTTTGAATTAGACTGACCCGTGTATTATTTTCTTTTGAATTTAATACTCGGGTCAGACCGAGTTATTTCAGGTCGTAGATATCTTGCTTTGGGTAACGGTTTAAGCTATGAAGACTTTTCATATCTTTTGGGAGTTGTCGTGTCATAGCATAGGTTGATATGTATTCATGTATGTTAGTCGATAATGTACTTGTATATGTAACTTCCTGAGTCGACAGTTGTAGTTGTATCATATGTTCTATGTTAAATGTATTGTAACTGACATAAGTTATATATATATATATATATATATATATATATGAGACTTTTCTGTTTTATCTATGCTCCACATTTATTGATATTATCTGTGTTATTATTATATCTACTGTCCTAAACTATTATGAACTATCGTAGTTCGTTTTATACTGGAATTGGGGTATGTGATGGGAGTAAATAAATCAGAGATGAAAAATGAAAGAATATATATATATATATACCACTCCTATCGAGATAACCAATACTATTGTAAGGCCTAACTATTGATGGCCGCTTTTCAACAGCCTTATTCTCCGCGCTAGTTGACAGCATTACACCATAGTGTTCTTGGCGAGCGTGGGTATAGAGGTGGGGCGTCACAGCTTGGTATCAAAGCCTGTAGTTTATGGACATAATATAAAACATAACTTAGACGGAACATGTGTTACAACTACTTGTCGATGTTTTATCTCTCATCTTTGTATATGATTATCTTTGATTGTTAGCTATGAATTTCTAATGCTTAATCATGAGAATTTATTTTGATTTCGTGAAAGTTTTTTGGCTTCGGCCTCCGTTTGCTTTGCGAACTCAAGTTGGGTTTTTGATTATGATGTTGATTCGTTTTGTACTCAACTGTGGCCTTTACTTGTTGAATTCGACATTGACTTGATTTTTACTTTTGTTGAAATCATTTATGCATTTATGCTCGTTCTGCTTTGTTTTTCCAATTGTTAATCGAATCTTCTTTTCCGATTAGTTGTTATCTCCTTTGTCGACTTTGATAACTTCTATTTTTGGAATTTTTGAGTATTTCTACTTTGACGGATTTGGAATTGAATTCTTTGGATTTTATTCACGTCTTCGAATGTGAATTTTATTGAATTGATTTGGTTTACAAATTTAATCGATTCTTGTTAATTCTCCGATTTGTTGCTATCATTTATTAGCAACTTTGATGGCATTTTCTTCAAGATTTTCATGAACATACCTTTTGAAGAACTTAGTATCGATTTATTTGGATTCTATTCACATCTTTGTATGTGAATTCTTGTGATTGATTGTTCCTACAATCAATTTTGTGATTTGTCACTTTAAAAATATAAAGGTTTTCTATACTAGTAGTAAATATCAATACCCTTTTCTCCAAACGATTTCAAAACTATTTTACTACAAAGCTCTTTTCCTAAACCGTTTTCCAATCTACTAGTATATACAAACCTTTACCTCACCCGTACAAGAAATCTAATTAAACGACTTAGTAAAACGAGTGGTATGAAACATTTGCGTTTGCTTCGTCGGTTAATTTTTGGACTTGTTCGATTGAACCGCTTGTGACAATTTGTAGTGAAGATTTACAGTTTGTTCGTAAATATTTAAGTTAAGCAAGAGGTTATGGGACATGAAGCTAAACTTTTATATTTACTAACTTAGGGTAATTGACACTTTTCGTTGATCATGACGATCATTTTACGATTTAGACTAGCAATTGTGCGATGTCTCTTTGTTGCAAGGTTAGGCTAGACACCATTTGTGTGATTCCACTCACACATATCTTTTTGCTTTCTGGTTAGGCTAGACACCATTTGTGTGATTCCATTCACACATACCTTTTTGCTTTTTGGTTAGCCTAGACACCACTTGTGTGATTCCACTCACACATACTTTCTTTTTGTTGCGAGGTTAGACTAGACACCACTTGTGTGATTCCACTCACACATACCTTTTTGATTTTTGGTTAGTCTAAACCTCATCTGGGTGATTCCGACTCACCAATATGGGGTAGCTCCCCACGGTCTTCGGACCATTCGTGTGTCAAAATTTAATGGTTGGCCACCATGAGATACCGTCTCGCTTTGCGTTACACGTGTTTGTGAGTTTTCATGCTCATGTGTAGGTGAGTTTCCATGCTCCCGTTCTTGCTGTGCGTTACACGTGTTGGTGAGTTTTCATGCTCACATGTAGGTGAGTTTCCATGCTCCCGTTCTCGTTTTGCGTTACACGTGTTGGTGAGTTTTCATGCTCACGTGTAGGTGAGTTTCCATGCTCCCGTTCTTGTTTTGCGTTACACGTGTTGGTGAGTTTTCATGCTCACGTGTAGGTGAGTTTCCATGCTCCCATTCTCGCTTTGCGTTACACGTGTTGGTGAGTTTTCATGCTCACGTTTAGGTGAGTTTCCATGCTCCCGTTCACGCTTTGCGTTACACATGTTGGTGAGTTTTCATGCTCACGTGTAGGTGAGTTTCCATGCTCCCGTTCTCGCTTTGCCTTGCACATGTTGGTGAGTTCTCATGCTCACGTGTAGGTGAGTTTCCATGCTCCCGTTCTCGCTTTGCGTTACACGTGTTGGTGAGTTTTCATGCTCATGTGTAGGTGAGTTTCCATGCTCCCGTTCTCGCTTTGGGTTACACGCGTTGGTGAGTTTTCATGCTCACGTGTAGGTGAGTTTCCATGCTCCCGTTCTCGCTTTGCGTTACACGTATTGGTGAGTTTTCATGCTCACGTGTAGGTGAGTTTTCATGCTCCCGTTCTCGCTTTGCGTTACACGTGTTGGTGAGTTTTCATGCTCACGTGTAGGTGAGTTTTCATACTCCCATTTGAGTTTTCATACTCCCATTTGAGTTTTCATACTTTCATGTTATGATTTATGGATTTCTTGTGTAGTCTTCTGGAACTTGTGCTTCACCAATTTTCGTGATTTCTATTGATAAGTTTTATCAATTTTTATGCATTGGTGAATTCGTGTGTCATTGACTTGTTATGAATACAAGTTTAGGGTAAGATACCCTTTCTATCTTTGAGAAGATTCTTGTGATATTTTTGATGAATGAAAATTCATTGGTATTATGTTTTAATGCCAATTATTTTGATGAGATTTTGACATATAAAAAATTACTGTCGCTTTGACTTCAGTAACCGTCAATTTTAAAATGGATTTTCAAGCGGTTATCCCGCGATGCTTATTTTGTTGTCCGTTTTTGCGGTATTTTGAGAAGTGCAATGTCCTTGTCGAAGTTGCTACTGATGTTGCTGTTTTAATCACGTGTTTTAAAAATTTGTTATTTTCAAAATTGTTTCAAAATACAAATTAAAATTATTTTCAAATTTTTTACAGTTTACGCTTTCAAAAGAATGAGGAAGCGATTTAAATGTTTCAGAAAAATCGAGGACTATGACCCCTTTCTTTTACTGATTCGCTTAATTCTGGACTTGTCCGTTTGAGAATGTGAAATGTTATTCTTAAAATACACAAATATGCACTTTCAAGAAAACGATGAAGTGAATTAAACGATTTAGTAAAACTCGTGGTTATGGGTCATGTGCGTTTGCTATTTCGGTTAATTCCGGACTCGTTAATTGAAATATTTGTGATTTCTGATTATCGTTTTTGATAATCAGATATTTGTTGTTTCTAATTATCGTTGTTGATAATTAGATATTTGAGATTTGATTATCATTTTTGATAATCGAATATTTGTTGTTTCTAATTATCATTTGTGATAATTAGATATTTGTGATTTGATTATCGTTTTAGATAATCGAATATTTGTTGTTTCTAATTATCGTTTGTGATAATTAGATATTTGTGATTTTATTATCGTTTTTGATAATCGAATATTTGTTGATTTGGGATTTGGTTATCGTTTTTGATAATTGAATATTTGTTGTTTACGATTATCGTATTTGATAATTGGATATTTTTTGATTTGAGATTTCTAATTATCGTTTTTGATAATTAGATATTTGCAATTTTGCAACTTGTGATTTTTGTTTTTCTAATTATCTTTGTTGATAATTAGATTTTGTTGTCTTCTAATTATCGTATCAATGATTAGATATTGTTGTTTTGTGATCTTTGTATTCTGATTATCTATTTGATAATTAAGTTGTAGAGAATTTGTGAATTACTTTTATGAAATTAAAAGATTTCTTTGGCGTTTATATTGTGCTACGCCGGTGTACCGGCTCAATTTTCTACTATTCATGATGTTTTCCATGTCTTCCAATTACGGAAATGCCTTAGGGATTTTCGATTTTTATACTTGAGCAACCTTCTATTCACATCATAGCTTCGGGGGTGTGGCACCTTCGAAATAAAGATGTTTTTTCTTGCGGAAGTTCAATGGTTCTCAAATCCTAAAGATTCCACTTAGGAATCCAAAGAATTAATCGAGCAAACACGTTCAAGTTTACTCTTTCATGCTCTTTATGGTGAACTTCCTATTTCGAATTTTCTTCATCTTGTGATGATATGCTCTTATGGTTGTTACCTTTTGTCCATTTATTCCGTATGATTGCGAGGACGCAATTTCTTTAAGGAGGGGAGTCTGTAACAACCCGAATTTTTCACCAATTTATAACCATCATTAAACGATTAATGTTGATAGCTATTTGCTGTTTGGAATTTTTATCGGTTGGTATTCTTTTCTTGAATTTGTTTAAGAATTTTTATCGGGCTTTAAAAATTTGTTGTAGCCCATTTCTTTTGTTGCCGTAATGGTTATCAAAAGAGAATAACCGGCCCCTTTATTCGTTATCTTCAAACCCTAAACAAAATCACGAACAAAATAAAAATGGTGGTCGTTCCTTTTCTTCCTCTTCGACAATTAGGGCTTTTCCATTCGAAGGCGCTGGCCTCTGGTCGATCGAAGCACTCTCCTCGTTGCTCACTTCGGCCGCTTCTTTTGGTCGAGTTCGCCTTCGCTTCGGTCAAGGTGAGTAAATTTTATTACTCACATCTAATTCTTGCTTAGTATTGTGTTCATGTTGTTCAACTTTGTTTCGATGTTTAATTCATTTGACTTTGGGTTATTTCTTTGCTACTTGCTTTGCACGGTATTGTTTTTTATATCGTGATTGCCATGGCTTTGATTTTTAGTTTGAAACTACTGCTTTGAACTCTCTAGCATTCGAATTGATTCTGTTTGGACTTCGGCCAATTTTGAAATTCGTTACTTGATTAATTGATACCGACGACTTTGATTTTTCTGGTGATTTTTGCTTGTATGTTCACCTCTGTAGCATACGTGACTTGATCGAGTTGTTGCCATTATTGTTGGCACTGACTTCATCATGTTTGCATTCTTTAATCTGGTGGTTGTTGACCCTATGTGCTTCGACTCTGGCACTTAAGTCTTGTTCTAAACTGATACTTGAAGTTTACTTCGGTCACCTGACTTTTTTGTTTTATTCATTTGTGAATTTTTTGCTTCTGTTCATGTAGAATATTTACTAGTTTCTGCTGGTTTTGTTATTAATTCCTTTGAACTACTTTTGGCACTTGTTTATACAAAGTGCTGTTTCATTCGATTTAGACATGTATGTGCATTCATACATGTGCATACGTGCACTCTTGTAGACTTTGATTATCCTATGTGCCATGTTGATTTTTGTGTACATTTGTGCGCCTATTTTGGTTGAAGCCTGTAGCCTTTGTGCTTGTTCTATGTTGCCTTATCTTGGGTACACCTGCTTGTTTCAACCGTAGCCTTTGTCCCTTGTTGTTCCACTATGCATTGTTTACTGCCATACCGCCATGTCGTATTGTGTTGTCTTATTTGTGACATTGAGCCTCGACTTTGATCGTGGTTGCCCTGTTGCTCCTTCCTTTGGAAAATGGGCTACTCCTTTGTTTCAGTTTGTATAGGGTTTTAAACATTTTTGCTCACTTTTGCACTGGGCTTGGTGTCTTGTCTCTGGCCATTCTTTGGTTCCTGACCTGATGAACTTGAGTCTGTTGGTTGTTATTCATGTGCCTCTTTGTGGTTCAGTCTGTTAGTTGGCCTGCAATTCATGTGTTTACTTGGAGCATGTTATGTTTGTGCTCGAGTCTGGTTTTAACATACTGTCGTGGTTCATGTTTTCATTTGGGTGGCTTGACTTGAGCTTGAGTTACTTTAATGTATATTTATGTTGTGTATGTCGACTTTGCATAAGCTAGAGCTCTGTAGCCTTGCTTTGTTCAGTTCACTACTTGTAGCCTCTATTCGACCTGATTTTGCTTTGACTTTGGTCACCGCTGCATATCGTTCAACATGTAGTTTGTTGTTTGATTTTTGTACTTGTTTGAATCCATCTTAAACGCTCGGGTTTGACCTTGTGCTCGTTTGAGAATATTGATTGTGTACATCATCACCGTAGTGGCAGGGCAGTGTGCGCAAGCGTGAACTATAGCCACACGGTATTGAGTTTTTGGGCACGACATCGCTATAGTGGTAAGGCAGTGCACGCAAGCGCGAACTGCAGACACACGGTATGGCGTGTATGATATTCTAGTTTGTTTCGATTTATGGATCTTTTGCGTATTCCATAGTCCATAGTGGCGAGGCAGTGCACGCGTGCGTGTACTACAGCCCTACCCGAATTGTTATTTTAATTGATATTTCAATTGTTTGAATTGTTTCGTTTATTCAATTCAATATGATTTGGATTGTATTTTTATTGGTTTAATTTGATGATTTTGTTGTTAATTGCCGATTTGGCAATTTCGATGTTTTCCAAATTATCTTCATTGACATTCTTTTTACTTATCTTTGTTGATGATTTGAATCTGCTGATTGTTGTTTAACACTATTACGTGTTATATTTATTGTTATCCGATTTCTTTATTTAAGGATCGGATAGACGAGATTTATTGTGACTGTCGTCTATTCATTATTTAATTATTATTGCTTCTGTGCACTAATAACTGAGTTTGAATTAGACTGACCCATGCATTATTTTCTTTTGAATTTAATACTCGGGTCAGACCGAGTTATTTCAGGTCGTAGATATCTTGCTTTGGGTAGCGGTTTGAGCTATGAAGACTTTTCATATCTTTTGGGAGTTGTCGTGTCATAGCATAAGTTGATATGTATTCATGTATGCTAGTCGATAATGTACTTGTATATGTAACTTCCTGAGTCGACAGTTGTAGTTGTATCATATGTTCTATGTCAATGTATTGTAACTGACATCATTTTTATATATATGAGACATTTCCGTTTTATCTATGTTCCGCATTTATTGATATTATCTGTGTTATTATTATATCTACTGTCCTAAACTATTATGAACCAACGTAGTTTGTTTTATACTGGAATTGGGGTATGTCGATGGGAGTAAATAAATCAGAGATGAAAAATGGAAGAATATATATATATATATATATATATATATAAACACATCACTCCTATCGAGATAACCAATACTAGTGTAAGGCCTAACTACTGACGGCCGCTCCTCAACAGCCTTATTCTCCACGCTAGTTGACAGCATTACACCGTAGTGTTCTTGGCTAGCGTGGGTATAGAGGTGGGGCGTCACATGGACACATTTCTTCGATACCATATCTGTTGCTTTGTGACTGATTTGGTGGCCATCCTTGATTTTGATTTGGGAATGTGTTCTGAGGTGGGCGGTAGTAATACGTATTACCACCAATCCGGATACGCAATTGGTATATCTACCATGGCATTGCCTCAATGCAGTGTTCACATCCCCTAGATCTCCTTCTACAAGTTTGCTTTGTACCATACCTATGGAGTGCCCTCTGATAGCCTCCAATTTACGGAGGGATTACAGTACGGTATAGACTATGGGAATATACAAAATGTGTTAAGTGCGTAACGTCTTAACGCTATTTTAATACTTTTACTTTACTGCAAACATATTATAATAGCATATTTTACTACATAGTAGATAGTTTAACGGATCCTTAGGAGATGGAAATCCCGAACATCACTTAAGTTACTACACCCACGTTAGACACTGAATAGGAGATGTCAAACCCCGTAAACATCTTTGACGCCGTTAACTCATATTTTCCATTGATTTAACTTACATAAGATCTTTTAGTTCTAACTCGAGTGTTTTGCCTTTTCAATTCGCTCGCGTCAGCCTTAGCATTTCAGGGTTGAAGACCTTATTTCTGGAGGACAAAGACAAAGATTTGAAACTATTATTATCATGATATGTATTCCATACAAAATGAGAAATAAATCTCACCGTATTAGTAAATGCTAAGCACATGATAATTACCATGTATTCAGTTCCTCTATTTATGTCTTACCTGTTTTGATCATGCTTATTATTGCCAAATTAATTTATATTGCTGCATAGTTACAATTACTTAAAATTACCGAAACTGTGTGATTGAAGATTAATGTAAATTTCCCATTATTTTTTGAAATAAATTGGCAAAAGTTGAATATCTTTCTTTCGTCCTTGATTTTGCTAACATTTCACATCTTACTAAATAAAAGTAGTTTACCAAATTTAACTCTACTTGAACAAATTGATTAATTTAGCAATTGTAGATTTAATGATTTATTAAAATATCGTAGTTCAAAAATAAGATTTTTAATATCTACGGTTTAGGAATTAGTTTAACATCTTTTGTAATTAGAGTTAGTAGAATATTAATCTCTAGTTCTAATTCATAACTGAATTGTAAAGCTGGTCTCTTACTTACTAATTATATAAATTAGAACCTTACTTCTAACACCACACCTAAGAATTATTATCATTCGCCAACTCATTTATTTTCGATCTTTAAATGGAATAAACTTTTGTGTATTAGTTGTATTTAAGAATCGTTCTCAGAATTAAATCACATATTTAATAAACTTTCCAGTCATATCTATTGTTTATATGTAAAGATAAATTTTTAAAAGACATAGTTTTATATAGTAGTTTTTAATTGCATTTTAGTACAGCAGTTAAAAGCAGCTTTTAAATGGTTTATTTAAGTGCAGTTTTTAACCATAATTAATTAATGCAGTTAAATAGGTGTATTTAAATTCAGTTTTTAATTGCATTTAGTAAATGCATTTAAATGGGTGTATTCAATGCAGTTTTTAG
Source organism: Allium cepa (assembly GCA_030765085.1). Taxonomy (NCBI): domain Eukaryota; kingdom Viridiplantae; phylum Streptophyta; class Magnoliopsida; order Asparagales; family Amaryllidaceae; genus Allium; species Allium cepa. The sequence continues at coordinate 597,494,140 of CM060945.1, read as the reverse complement.
TTGCGTTACTAAACCACATTAAAAACTGCATTTAAATAGGTGTATTTAAATGCAATTTTTAACTGCATTTAAATGTCGCATTTTTACTGCATTTTAAAACCGCACAACTAAAATGCTTAGCAATGCAGTAAAAAATGCATTATAATAACAAGAAACGACTGCCAAGTCCATAGAATTGGAAGATGATGGAAGAAAAGTCCCTTTCGAAAAAGTTGTAAAAATTTGATCCTTGTTTTTAGTTTATGACTAATTTATGCTACTTTTGCCCCTGATTTCAACGTTGGGTTGATTTGCTACAAATGGACAATTTGGTAAAAAATAACAAAACCGGGACCTAATTTACATGGGTTTATTAGTAGGGACTTTTGTGCATGGGCTTTGAGAACTGGACCTTTGGTCCAAAACCCTTCATAATAATGCAGTTTTTAAAAGCTGCTCTTAAATGCAGTTAAAAACTGCAATTTGCAATTTTTTATGGTGTAGGCCCCGTTTGGCTTGTCATTTTTAGTTTTGTGTTTTCGTCTATACAAAGGCGCATCCGTTGTACGTATTGTTTAAAAACAAACAATTTTGAAAAATGAAATTAACATGTAAAATAGAAAACAAGTTTATTTTTTTTCGTGTTTCGAGGGATAACAAAAGCACGGAGAACAATCCAACTCCTTCGTTGTCCGTTGGTCGTCGCAATGGGTAAGAATTATAAGTCTTCTTCTCTTATTTCTTACTATTTCTTATTGCATGTTAAAAATACAAAACTCAAAATACAAAATGAAACCAAACGGCCCTAGTTTTTCAAAAATCAAATTTTCAAAACTTATAGCATTAAATTTTCAAAAATTTAAATTTGGAAAAAAAACAAGTTTCAAAATTTTGATTTTTACATATCCATAATACCTATCATTAGAAAGATAAAGATAATAAATTTGTGATTTAATGGTTAATACGGTCTATTAATGCAATATTTTTATAAAAAATTGTTACATTTTAAAGATTGATAATTAATGGGGTGCGGACTTTAAATAAGAGTGTGAGAATATTTGTTATATATGACAAAAATGCATATGTAGAGATCTAATTTACTTACATTATCATGTAGAGTGCTTTGTTTATTTTAATTTTAATTAAAAATAGAGATTTGTCATGCAAAGCTATGTAAATTAAAGATTTACAAACAAGATGACAATTTTAGGTAAATTATTTGACTTATACATAAATTTTCCAAATCCATTTGTATAAATAGATGTTACAAAAATAGGGAATTTTCGACACACACATTTACATACGTACATATGTAAGTCTTTTGATTCGCACTATATATTTATGTTTTTTAACGTTTATGATGGAAATGTTTTTTTGTAAATAATTATCCCATGGTATGATCAACCACAACTAACAAAAATAACTTTTTTAAAAATAAATATATATATATATATAAACCGACGGTCGGTTTTCCACTGTCGTACGGTTGTGCTAGTGTCAACCACGGTATTCTTGATATCGTTGAATTATTTTAAAACTCATATTTAAGAAATAATAAATGATATAAATACGCTGAGTTGGTTCCTTAATAGGAAAGATATTAATTTGAAATTAAACGCCCTATGAGGTATGCATAACGCATGCCAAGTTAATTATACAGATGTTTAAATTTAGAAAATGTTATTAAAGATACAATAAATAATAACATTGTCTGAGGTTTTATATAAAAGACTATTTTAACTCTAATTCCTTCTCAAAAACCAAATTTTACTGTTACCTTCTGCTTAACATAAAAAATATAACAATGGTAGCTGCTAATATATTTCCATGCATGTCAACAAAGGGAAAGAAGCCTGTAGGACCAGTGGCGGAGCCACTTTAAAGCCGAGGGGGTAACGTGCCCCTCTAGAAAAAAATATTTTTCCTTACCACCGTGTCAATTTTCTATATGAACACCTAACAAAACCTGAGCAATACTTTCACACATATGTCTCTATCAAATAACCAGTGCAATGAAAGTAAACTGGTTAAAATTTGCATGTTTCTTCTACCAAAAATGTGATAACCTGGTTTTTGAATAACAGTTAACATAATAATTAATCGGTTTTTAACTATTAAGATACCAATTCTATTTGAATTAAACAAATAAAATTTGATAATTTAAAATATCTGGATGTATATAGAAAATTTGAAGCTATAATAATAATTGAAATAAAATGGTAGTAAATCATTAAATACATATATAAATATGTGTAAACTCTATTTATTTTTGAAAACTTTAAAGTATGTCCATATACATGTTTAATTTTTAATGTATAGTTAATTTTAAAGCCATATTCTTCAAGTTGTAAATATATAACATTTAAAATACATAATATTAATTTATTTCGATTATAATTGTTGAAATGAATTAAAGTGTTAAATATTTTCTTTAAGACTCTATGTACAAAATAAAAGATAACATGTGTAAATATTTTAAATACCATCTAACAAGTGTTAAATATTAATCTTTGGTAATGTATATATCTTTTGAAATATAAGCATCAAATTTAAAAGTATATAGCATTTAAACTATAATAAGAATAAGATTTGAAATTTAATACATATGTTATAATTTATCTAACAAGGGTTTAAAACTAAAATAATAAATAAATTTACGAAAGGGGGTTTTAACATAATTTAATCAAAAAGGTGACATTCGTAAAACAAATGTTGATATGAACTCACAAGTGGCATTATGAATTTCCCTTAATTTAAAAAAAAAAATAAGAAACAAAAGAAAGTGGGAAATCTTAAGAAAACAAAAGTTTCAGATCGAAAAATCAAAACAAATGAAAAAAACAAAATAATCAGATCAGTTTCAACCTGAAGCAAAGACAAATTCAACGATTCAACTCAACATAAGATAAATATAAAGCCAAGAGGAACCAAATATTTGAACTACTTCAAGTTTTAACAAAAACAAGGTCTGATTCTGATTCAACTGCAAGTTTCAACAGTTTAAATCAAAGGATTTCAAACATGCAAAAGAATTCAACAGCAAGGCAAATCAAAAAGCTGTTCAAAGTATAAAAATGCTCTGTTCTTCATTCTGGGCAGGTGAGTGAACTAAAGCTTTAAAAAGATCAGTTAAATTTGACTTATGTGATAAAATGTTTGAAGAAATTGTGATGCATGTTGATTAGATGTATGCATGTTTGTCTAGAGATGAATGTTGTTATATATGAATGTGGAAATTTGTGAATATGTATGAAAGTATCAGAAATTACTTCTGCCTAAGTTACAGAATGGAAATTTAGTTCAAAATTTCAAATTCTTCCACCCTGATCACCGTTAGGCTTAAGTATATAAACAAATTATGTCTGTTTTGAACATAAGTTAAAAATTTAATTTATTTTTAAGTAAATTAAGGTTTGTATATCTCTGGAAATTTAAATTTTCAGGGAAAATTCTGAATTGTCAAAATTTTGATTCCTACCATTAAAGGTTTTATATATACAATATGAATCACCATTAAATTATAGGATTTTTAATAGTCAAAACATGAATTTTAATTGGGTAAATTGGAAGAATTGGTTTGATGATCGGATTCTGGTTTTCCCACCTTTTCTGGTGATCGGTGGCTTTGGGACGACCGAGACTTTTACTGTGGCAAGAAGGGAGGCCATAGGATAGGGTAAAAATAGAGGTAGAATTTTGCAACCACCGTGGCGGCGGCTAGTGGGTGGACTAGGGTTCGGTTGTCCTTTTGGGATGAGGGGTTTGTCAGGGCTTGTGTGTCGGCTATGGAGGATCGGAAGGTTTCGCGAGGTGTGGGTTATGTTCGACGAAGTATGGAGCACCATCAGGAATGTCGGCGAGGTTCATCGGGGAAGAAGTTGTCGGAGACGTTGGGTTTATGGTTCATACTTTCTGCAGTAATTCGAGATTTGGGTCGAATTTCGATTCGTAGGTTAGTGATTCGATCTGGGTTGAGGAGTAGATCATCGAAGTCATTTGGGAATGGTTGGCGATCGGTTTGATGGTCGAAGATGGTTGGATGGTGGTGCAACATGCACCGTGTACGTTTCGTACACTGAAGTTTGAAGTTCTGGGAAAGAAGTTGAGACTCGAAGGGGTGTTCGTGTAATTCGTTGATCGGCTCGAAGTAGAGGAAGAGAGTGGGTGTCTTCGGGGTGGGCACGAGGGGTTCCTGTAATTGGACCCGAGTTTTAGGGTAAGGGCATTCTGGTTACTGTGCAGATATTAAATTGCATATGAAATTTGAGTTTGAATTAATATAAATCAAGTATAAGGTTATAAAACAAGTTTTATTAAAGGAAACATTCAAAGATATAAAATCTTTTTGTTTTAAAATAAATGTAAATCAAATTTTATAAATGTTAATTCAAGTTATTAAGTATAGAATATGGTATGCTCGGGAAAGTGGATTTTGGGTCTCGGGTTATACTGGATGTTGGACTCAGGTTTTCAAATATTAAGTATAAATGGAAGTGTTTCGGATTTGATCAAAGAATTTGAACTTTTAAGTACTGCTAGGTTTCAAAGCATAGTAAAACAAGTTTAAAATACTAATTGGGATTAGCTCCTAAAGCATATACTTGATAATGTTTAAGTTATGTTTTGACAACTTTAAATTATCAAGTTAAAATGTTTATTTTATTTTAAGTCTTAATTGATGATTGAGTTAAGCAAGTTAATTAAGGGCGAATTTGGTATGATCGATTAATTTAATTAATAATAATGTCGGTAAATTAAAGAATTAATCTATTAATGTGATTATTAATTAAGGAATCAATTAAAGGATTATCAAGGCTAAATTACTTAATGAAATCAGGTAATGATAGTGTAAGAGGTTTAAAGGATCAACTGTTGCGTATAATTTAATTTAATTAGTAATTAAATGCTAAGCATTTAATTTATCAATAATAATAATGAAAGTAATTACTTAATGCCATTAATTAAGGTAGGTAATTGATGGTGATTGCTAAAGATGATCTATTTAATGGTAATTACTTGACGGGAGAAATTTAAGAGTTAATTACTTAGTGTAATGAGTTAAGGGATTGATTAATTTATGCAATTAATGAGTAAGACTAAATTAATTAATGGATTGATGGGTAATCAAATTTGTAAAATTAAGTAAGATGGTGACTAAAGGTAAATTGATATGAGGGTTTTGAGAATATTTAATTTGTGGTAAATTAATTGAAGGCTAATTACTGAATGTAATTAGAAAGAATAATTAAGAGATGATTAATTATTGGTTTGTAATGAATTTTTGATAAGTAAGCAAGATTAAAAGTGATTAAGGAAATTAATTTGATTATGAATGGGTTACTAATCAATCTTGCTTATGAATGATGGGTTGATATTTCTGGTATAAATGTTTGTGATATGATCTGTTGTCTTGTATAGTGATTGTGCGGTTATCTGTCGTTGATGAGTCGCTATATTAAAAGTGACATCTTATATTAAAGGTAGAATTATGTTTCACTTAATCTATAGGGGTTAAGATGACATTGGGTTCGAAGAGACCGGAGTCGGGTATTAGTAAATACCCGAAACCACTTCGATTTGTCAAAATTGGATGTGTGGAATGAATAGGATGAAATGGAATGATTAAAGTGAATTAGGGCCATTTAATCTAAGTTTGGTATGTAGAAATTAATGTGTGATATAAAGTGATGTCTATAACGACTTGTAAATTTATACAAGTTAACCCGGGTTTATATAAGTTGTATGCTTTTGTCATTCTTGTTAGATGAGTTTGCTCACGCTGGTTTCCAGCCTGACCCGGGTGTTACTTTGATGTAATGCTCGGGTCAGACCGAGTATTACAGATTTTCAGGTAAGGACACTCTGGAGCTCAAGAGGCGAGCTGGAGAGCAGGAACGTATGGAGAGCTTCTGATGTTAATATATTATAGTATCTGAAACTGATAAATTTATCTGTTCTGTGATTGTAAATCTGTTGTAACTCCGATATAATAAAGTGTAATTTGACAAGTACAGTTTCCTTTGTATAATTATTATTTATGTGATATTATATTTTATCCGCTGCGTATGTGAGACTCTGAGTTTGGTTTTCTGTTCTTCTTCTTCTTCTTCTTCTTCTTCTTTCTTTTTCTTCTTTTCACTAACTATCTGGAAATTTTTGTATCGAAATTTCTGGGCTATTACATTTGGTATCAGAGCGGAAGGTTAAGCGAGAACCTTGGCTCTGGTGGGATTACTCATTAAGGATAGGGTAAGTGGTACCCTAGGATGAGTTGAGTGTGTATATATATATATATATGAGAGAGTACTTGTTATTTTCTTATATAAAGGTTTTTAAATGATTTCAAAAGTAAATGAATCTTATATAAGAAATAGATTATCTATTATATTAAGGAAATTGGTTGTAGTATTAATTAAACTAAAAGTAATAGTAAAAATTAAGTGGAAATAGAATTACAACCAAATTGAAATTAAAGACAAGTTTGAAATGGATTCAAACTGAAATTAAATCTGGAATTTGGAAAAGGTTTCAGGATAAGGGTAATCAATTAATTTATGTAATTAATTAAACTTTATTTAATGAAGATTAATTAATGGATAATAATTGGAAATGATAAATAAAGAGGGAGTTACTTAATGAAGTAACTAGAGGTAAGTAATTTAAGGGATAATTACTTAATGAAGGTAATTAAAAAAAATAAGTTAATTATCGAATTTGATCAATTCGAATTAATTAATGATGTAATTAATTTAAAGAAATAATAAATAATATTATTTAATGCATTTGAATGAAATGGTCCTATTTCAAACCGGAGATGTTTGAAAATTTTAAAAGAAAATTTGTTTGAATTGGAACCAAAGGTGGTTTAAAATTTTAAAATTTGGCTTGGCAAGCCAAGAAGTAAATATGTATATGTATGGGTATACTTAAATATCAAAGTTGGTTGAAATAAACTCTAAATGTTGAGTTTTAAATCTGGAATGGGATATGATACTCAAAGTGATAAGTTTTTGAACTTAATAAGAGGAAAGACTATTTATGGGAAGTTCAAAATTTGAAATGGAAGTTCAAACTGGGTAAGGTTGACTGGATTAAGTGAATTGAGTTTAACTTGGGAAAAGTTAAATATGTTGGGATGTTCAACCTGATTTGTAAATTTTAAGATAAAATTAAGACTTAACTTGGGAAGTTAAATGGTTGACTGTAATTAGGAAGTCTGAGTGATCTCAAATTGGGTTTGAGATCCGAAAATTGGAAATGAATGGATGTTTTGAAATAATTGGATGATATCATCTTATTGTTATTAATAATCTTTAAAATGTGAATCAGATTTGTTTAAATAAATGGGAAATGGAGTTTGGTAATCCAGTGTTGGGATAAAAAGGTAAACTGATTTAAAGAAATTAAATCAACAATTGAAGTATTAACTCGAATTTATGTAATTCGAGATGGTTCATAGTGAACTAGAATTTGAAGTTGGTTCAAATTGAATTTGATTTGAATTAATTGAAATGGCGATTGAAGATGTATAAGTATAAAATTCAAATTGAAAATTTGAATTGGATTGGTTTGAATAATTTGGAATTGAAGTGGGTTCAATTGAATGGATATCAGTCCAAAGTGATTGGAATAACTTGGGATTGTAATTAAAGTTGAATATGTTTAAAATCAAATGGAATTTGATTTAAATTGAAAAAGAAATTGGGAATAAGTCAATTTCAATGGAAATTGAAGTTATTTAAAACTGGAATTGGGTCAATTTAAATGGAAGGGGAAATTTAAATTGAATTGATGAGAATTGAGATTGGGAAGAGAACAGTTTTGACTCTGGACTATTTTTAATATAAATTGTTTTAATATTAACCTATTTTCAAAGATATTTATTATATACACAACTTTTCTTTTAAAAAGCCAAACTATCTTATATTTTTGAAACTGTTTAACAATTTTCTAACTATTCTATAAACTAATTATTATTTTCAACTACTAATTACTATTTTATAGCTATTTTGCAATTATTTAAAATTTCTATGACTATTTAACTATTTTCCAATCATTTTACAATTACTGAACTATTTTACAACTATTTTACAAACTAGTAATTATTTTCTAACTATTTGTCTATTTTTAAATTTTTAAGCAACTTTCTAACATAAATTGGACAGAGTCTAAACGGTTATTGGTTAAATACCCAATCGAGATAAGAATAGAGGTGATAGTCCAAATGGATTGAAGCAATTGTGAGTAAGTGAATGAATATTTAAGTGAATGTGAATAGAAATGGAATTGATTTGGCTAATAACCAATAAAGATAAATACGTAGGGTGTACGTATGTAATTGTATTCACATAGTGATTTGATCCAGTTTCGAGCACAGAATTTCGAGATAGTTATATCAATCCGAGTGGGATTTTACACTCGATTTTCGACGGCGAACCTGGATATGGGTTGTTGATTGGTTCTGGATATTCTCTATCATATTTATGACTATGCAAGGAGAATGACGGTTTCTGATCAAGAAACCAGATCTGTGTCCGCACTAGGAGGTCGGGTGGACGATACTAGTTCGGAAGTGAAATTGTGTGATCGAGTGAGCGATCAGATTGGTATGGCGTATGAATGATATGTGCACATCGTACGGATTTGAATAAAATTGATATTTAAAGAAGTAATCAAATTTGAATATTTGATTCTGGATAAATAAAGTTATATATCTTGGTTATATAAGATAAAACTTCCCTTGATGAATCTTTTGCCAAACGAAAAGGGTTTTGTTTTGAAAAGATTTGAAGTGCAAAAGGATTTTATACAAGTTTAAAATGATCCAAAGATTTTTATCAAGGATTTTATATATATCTCTATATATAAAGGATCATATGAGGATTTTGGAAAAAGGTTTTGGCAACCTATGGATTTGGAAAGGCTTTTGATTTTTGGGGAAAATCAATATTTTATTTAGAAAGCCTAGTTTGAGAATTATCGATTTTGGGATAATCGATTTTATATAAAGGAGCTTTAAATGAGATCATACTAGGTGTAGGATTTAAAGATACTATATATGTATAGTATAAAATGTTTTGATGATGCTCTGGGGAAAAAGGCGCTCCCTTGGAATAGACTTCTCAGGAGTACCACCGGGTGGTGCTGCCTTGAGCCCCAAGGGGGGTTCTAAATTTGATCCTGTGAGGAGTCCGGACAAAACTAGTTCCTGAGGATTATTGGGTAGCGAAAGTCGATGGCGCTGATGCCTACATGGGCATTTGGGTTATGCTGTGACGACGGTGTAACTCGATGTCGCTGCGATCTACTGTGGGGACCATAGCGAAAATCGTGTGGAGGATGAGTGTCAATGGTCTACACTTGATTTTGCCGGGAAGGCAACGCAACATCGGTAGACTGCGATCTATGGTCAAGTGGAGTGGAGAAGTTTCATTTTTAGCAGCGAAATTCGAGGGCGCTGACGCCTACAGTTTTATGGGTTTTAGCTGTGATAACTATGTAATCCCAGTTGTAGTTGCGATCTGTAGCGGGTTACATGGTGTAATCGTGGGGCGCGGAGGCCTACAGTTATCTGTGGATTTTGTCGGGACGACAACGTAATCATCGGGTTAACTGCGACCATGGATGGGTGTGATGATTTCCAGAGCATTCTCACCAAAGATATATCCTCTATTTTCAAAAACTGATTTCTATATTTTCAATAAAAATTATTTTCAAAATATTTCACTGGATGTTGAAAACGGGTCTGCCAAGCACTTGTAGATTTTCAGTCATATGCCTGATCAACGTATGACCAAATTTCTAGGAGAACAAGGATAGACTGGTTGAGACATCGAGTTATAAAAGTATTTTATAAAACCTATTTTGGCAATATTATAGAGATTTTAAAGGTGTTTGAAAAATAATCAAAGAATATTTTAACTAGATTTTTAAATATTTTCTGCTTTCGTTCCTTTACGAGGACGAAAAGATTCTAAGGGGGGAGGAATGTGATAACCTGGTTTTTGAATAACAGTTAACATAATAATTAATTGGTTTTTAACTATTAAGATACCAATTCTATTTGAATTAAACAAATAAAATTTGATAATTTAAAATATCTGGATGTATATAAGAAAATTTGAAGCTATAATAATAATTGAAATAAAATGGTAGTAAATCATTAAATACATATATAAATATGTGTAAACTCTATTTATTTTTGAAAACTTTAAAGTATGTCCATATACATGTTTAATTTTTAATGTATAGTTAATTTTAAAGTCATATTCTTCAAGTTGTAAATATATAACATTTAAAATACATAATATTAATTTATTTCGATTATAATTATTGAAATGAATTAAAGTATTAAATATTTTCTTTAAGACTTTATGTACAAAATAAAAGATAACATGTGTAAACATTTTAAATACCATCTAACAAGTGTTAAATATTAATCTTTGGTAATGTATATATCTTTTGAAATATAAGCATCAAATTTAAAAGTATATAGCATTTAAACTATAATAAGAATAAGATTTGAAATTTAATACACATGTTATAATTTATCTAACAAGGGTTTAAAACTAAAATTATAAATAAATTTACAAAAGGGGTTTTTAACATAATTTAATCAAAAAGGTGACATTTGTAAAACAAATGTTGATATGAACTCACAAGTGGCATTATGAATTTCACTTAATTTAAAAAAAAAAAGAAACAAAAGAAAGTGGGAAATCTTAAGAAAACAAAAGTTTCAGATCGAAAAATCAAAACAAATGAAAAAAAAACAAAATAATCAGATCAGTTTCAACCTGAAGCAAAGACAAATTCAAGAATTCAACTCAACATAAGATAAATATAAAGCCAAGAGGAACCAAATATTTGAACTACTTCAAGTTTTAACAGAAGCAAGGTCTGATTCTGATTCAACTGCAAGTTTCAACAGTTTAAATCAAAGGATTTCAAACATGCAAAAGAATTCAACAGCAAGGCAAATCAAAAAGCTGTTCAAAGTATAAAAATGCTCTGTTCTTCATTCTGGGCAGGTGAGTGAACTAAAGCTTTAAAAAGATCAGTTAAATTTGACTTATGTGATAAAATGTTTGAAGAAATTGTGATGCATGTTGATTAGATGTATGCATGTTTGTCTAGAGATGAATGCTGTTATATATGAATGTGGAAATTTGTGAATATGTATGAAAGTATCAGAAATTACTTCTGCCTAAGTTACAAAATGGAAATTTAGTTCAAAATTTCAAATTCTTCCACCCTGATCACTGTTAGGCTTAAGTATATAAACAAATTATGTCTGTTTTGAACATATGTTAAAAATTTAATTTATTTTTAAGTAAATTAAGGTTTGTATATCTTTGGAAATTTAAATTTTCAGGGAAAATTCTGAATTGTCAAAATTTTGTTTCCTACCATTAAAGGTTTTATATATACAATATGAATCACCATTAAATTATAGGATTTTTAATAGTTAAAACATGAATTTTAATTGGGTAAATTGGAAGAATTGGTTTGATGATCGGATTCTGGTTTTCCCACCTTTTCTGGTGATCGGTGGCTTTGGGACGACCGAGACTTTTACTGTGGCAAGAAGGGAGGCCATAGGATAGGGTAAAAATAGAGGTAGAATTTTGCAACCACCGTGGCGGCGGCTAGTGGGTGGACTAGGGTTCGGTTATCCTTTTGGGATGAGGGGTTTTTCAGGGCTTGTGTGTCGGCTATGGAGGATCGGAAGGTTTCGCGAGGTGTGGGTTATGTTCGGCGAAGTATGGAGCACCATCAGGAATGTCGGCGAGGTACATCGGGGAAGAAGTTGTCGGCGACGTTGGGTTTATGGTTCATACTTTCTGCAGTAATTCGAGATTTGGGTCGAATTTCGATTCGTAGGTTGGTGATTCGATCTGGGTTGAGGAGTAGATCATCGAAGTCATTTGGGAATGGTTAGCGATCGGTTTGATGGTCGGAGATGGTTGGATGGTGGTGCAACATGCACCGTGTACGTTTCGTACACTGAAGTTTGAAGTTCTGGGAAAGAAGAGTTAAGACTCGAAGGGGTGTTCGTGTAATTCATTGATCGGCTCGAAGTAGAGGAAGAGAGTGGGTGTCTTCGGGGTGGGCACGAGGGGTTCCTGTAATTGGACCCGAGTTTTAGGGTAAGGGCATTCTGGTTACTGTGCAGATATTAAATTGCATATGAAATTTGAGTTTGAATTAATATAAATCAAGTATAAGGTTATAAAACAAGTTTTATTAAAGGAAACATTCAAAGATATAAAATCTTTTTGTTTTAAAATAAATGTAAATCTAATTTTATAAATGTTAATTCAAGTTATTAAGTATAGAATATGGTATGCTCGGGAAAGTGGATTTTGGGTCTCGGGTTGTATTGGATGTTGGACTCAGGTTTTCAAATATTAAGTATAAAGGGAAGTGTTTCGGATTTGATCAAAGAATTTGAACTTTTAAGTACTGCTAGGTTTCAAAGCATAGTAAAACAAGTTTAAAATACTAATTGGGATTAGCTCCTAAAGCATATACTTGATAATGTTTAAGTTATGTTTTGACAACTTTAAATTATCAAGTTAAAATGTTTATTTTATTTTAAGTCCTAATTGATGATTGAGTTAAGCAAGTTAATTAAGGGCGAATTTGGTATGATCGATTAATTTAATTAATATTAATGTCGGTAAATTAAAGAATTAATCTATTAATGTGACTATTAATTAAGGAATCAATTAAAGGATTATCAAGGCTAAATTACTTAATGAAATCAGGTAATGATAGTGTAAGAGGTTTAAAGGATCAACTGTTGCGTATAATTTAATTTAATTAGTAATTAAAGGCTAAGCATTTAATTTATCAATAATAATAATGAAAGTAATTACTTAATGCCATTAATTAAGGTAGGTAATTGATGGTGATTACTAAAGATGATCTATTTAATGGTAATTACTTGACGGGAGAAATTTAAGAGTTAATTACTTAGTATAATGAGTTAAGGGATTGATTAATTTATGCAATTAATGAGTAAGACTAAATTAATTAATGGATTGATGGGTAATCAAATTTAGGAAATTAAGTAAGATGGTGATTAAAGGTAAATTGATGTGAGGGTTTTGAGAATATTTAATTTGTGGTAAATTAATTAAAGGCTAATTACTGAATGTAATTACAAAGAATAATTAAGAGATGATTAATTATTGGTTTGTAATGAATTTTTGATAAGTAAGCAAGATTAAAAGTGATTAAGGAAATTAATTTGATTATGAGTGGGTTACTAATCAATCTTGCTTATGAATGATGGGTTGATATTTCTGGTATAAATGTTTGTGATATGATCTGTTGTCTTGTGTAGTGATTGTGCGGTTATCTGTCGTTGATGAGTCGCTATATTAAAAGTGACATCTTATATTAAAGGTAGAATTATGTTTCACTTAATCTATAGGGTTTAAGATGACATTGGGTTCGAAGAGATCGGAGTCGGGTATTATTAAATACCCGAAACCACTTCGATTTGTCAAAATTGGATGTGTGGAATGAATAGGATGAAATGAAATGATTAAAGTGAATTAGGGCCATTTAATCTAAGTTTGGTATGTAGAAATTAATGTGTGATATAAAGTGATGCCTATAACGACTTGTAAATTTATACAAGTTAACCCGGGTTTATATAAGTTGTATGCTTTTGTCATTCTTGTTAGATGAGTTTACTCACGCTGGTTTCTAGCCTGACTCGGGTGTTACTTTGATGTAATGCTCGGGTCAGACCGAGTATTACAGATTTTCAGGTAAGGACGTTCTGGAGCTCAAGAGGCGAGCTGGAGAGCAGGAACGTATGGAGAGCTTCTGATGTTAATATATTATAGTATCTGAAACAGATAAATTTATCTGTTCTGTGATTGTAAATCTGTTGTAACTCCGATATAATAAAGTGTAATTTGACAAGTACAGTTTCCTTTGTATAATTATTATTTATGTGATATTATATTTTATCCGCTGCATATGTGAGACTCTGAGTTTGGTTTTCTGTTCTTCTTCTTCTTCTTTCTTTTTCTTCTTTTCACTAACTATCTGAAAATTTCTGTATTGAAATTTTTGGGCTATTACAAAAAATTAGTTGATTCATGCACCAAAAAGCAAAATAACAGAGCAACAATGAACCAAATGAGAGAAAAATAAATCAATTAACAAAAGAAATGCATTGTTTATAAAACAGTTCATTTATAGATCGCGCACTCGCTTTTGCAGCTCTACTCTATTTATCTATTACTCCATGCAACTCAGGTATGAATTCCATGTTTATCCATCAATACATCTATTTACCTAACTTAGATTCAATCTGAACAAGAGAAAATGGAATCATAAACAAAGCCTTAGGATGCTTGATCAGTGATCAACATTTAATTTGTGCTTATATTTGCATTGATAGATCATTTATATTTGTTATATAAAATACATATGCGAAGTTCACATTAGATCAAAACAAACATACACATAACTATTCAAATGATAGTTTAAAAAAATTCGTTGACTGCGGCCCCAAAACCCCTGCCTTTTTTAATTGTGCCCCCGCCAGCTTCCAATCCTGGCTACGCCACTGTGTAGCACTACTAGTGCCAATTTCATCCCTTCCAAAGGGCAATGGTCCTGATGCTTCAAAAGGTGAAAAGGAAGTAAAAGTTTTACTTGGTCCTAAAAGGGTATCGGTTCCAAATGAGGATGTTGCAACTAGTAATTAAGTTAAAAAAGATGATGATGATAATAATCTTTTTATTTTTTTGCTGTTTAATTTGGTTTTATGGAAATCTCTATACCTGAACATGTAGTTTAATCAAAGAACTGCCTCCCTCTAATTTATGTATGTTTTTGTGCTTTTTTATTAATGAAATTCGATTTCAAGATGTATTAATTAGTTTATTTTCTCTTTCTATTATGATACTCTCGTATGTTTGATATTTGCAAATCATGTTTAATTGGAAAGAATACTGTTTATCTATTTTCATTAGTTTATTATTTTTGTTTTTGTTAATTAATTGGCAAAGAACATGTTTAATTGAACTCGTCAAATTGACTAGGCGGCAGCACATATCTTCAATTGTTCATTTTCAATTCAATGATCTGTGCCCTCTCTACCGAAATGTGTTTTTTAAGTAGTCCCTTTGAGAAAATGTGTAATATTCAACCAGAAAAAAGCCATTAATGTACTGTCTTCAATTGTATTGGATAAAATAAATGAATTAACAAGTGAAGTACAATGATGTAGTTGCGCAATGCACCATGTTAAAAAATAAATGCATATTCCATTAAAAAATTTGAAGCTAAATGAATATTTTACCAATATAATTATTTAGACTAAAATGTTTTATGTCTTTACATCTTCGCTAACTTTTCTTTTTTCAATAAAGATCGATTAATATGAGGATAGAATTTTTGAAGATACAACTTGGTAAAAAAGGGTAACGATTTTTGGGAAAGCAATATTATATTAATCTGCATGTACTCCAAGGTTTTTGAGTTTATGAGTCATTGTTTGATTTTCTTGAATCACGTGCATAACGAGTGTTTTTATGTATGTATATATATATATATATATATATCTATGTAAGTTTGTATATGTGCATCATTTCTGAATTGAAATATTATAATTATTAATGCAAATAATCTGCTATGTCAAATATGTTATTGTTATTTATTCAGTTGAAACTAATGAAACATTTATATAATTATTTCGAAAAACAAAACCATATGGCAAAGCGGTCTACGCTGCACTATTACATGGTTGTACTAATATCTTCTAATATCATTCATTTTTCTATATTTTATGTTAGAATTTTTACGTTTTGATATACTACATCATCTTATACTAACGCTTCCATAAATCAATAAACCTATTTTGATAACCTGCATGAGAGGTACACCATATCTACTCCTTCCCATATTTAAAATTTAGTAATGAATATTTGTATTTTGTTGCTAGTTGTAGAATTAATAAAATAATTTGATAATGGTGATAATTATTGTCATTAAGTAGTACTCAATTCCCAATACTACTGCATAATTGCTGAAGAAATTAGGAAAGGAGAGGGAGTAAACAATAAGAATTTAGTTCATAAAGGGAAACATATAGCAATATGGTACATGAAACTGAGGCAACCTATGTAGCATTAGACATAAAATTTTACATTAAATAAATTTAGTGCTTGCTCTAAATTAATTGAATTCCTACAATCATTGAGCTCAGTGGTTTTTATTAACTAAATTATAATCATGTGTCAAATATGTCGTAGACAATATCATTATGTATCATAAATCCTTAGTTCTTGAAACTAATATGTTATCTCAGTTTAATTAAAATCTACCATTTGGTTTATTAGGTGTTGATTTTGTATTAAAGTACAAATGATGAGCTGTTTGAATTATACATTTTGTAATTTCGTAAAAAACAAAAACCAATTAACTTGAAGCCTACATTTAACAGTTTATGCTTAATTAAACATACGCTTTTTTGTTTTTTTACGTGAAAGAGTGCATGCACATAAATGAATTCTTTTTTGACTTAGTATGTATCTTGAATGACACGAAAGGTGCACACAAAGGGTATGAAAGGAGAATGGTTTGTAAAAGGGAAATGCGTTCTTGTATACAAAACGGGAATTCTGGAAGAGGCATTTTAGTTGTTTTTATGGAAAATGTTTCATTGATGCCAATAAGTGTTAATCTTCGAGATCGAACTTGTGACATTTATTTTCATAGCCTAAATTACCAACAAATTATCGAAACCTTGTTGGCATAAAAAATAATAATTTGAACATGGTTAATTAACGATGACAAATATTAATCTCGAGAATCGAACTAATAACATTTAATCCCATAGTCAAGCTACCAACCAATTGAATCAACCACGTTGGTTCATTGAACAAGGATGGCTAAATTGGTTTGTGGTTTAGTGTAATGATCCGCCTTTTTGACATTCAAATGTCGATACTGATATATCCACGGCACTCATGTGTCCAATACCATAATGTCAGAAAGATAGATTTTTAGGGCAAAAATAAAAAGAAGAAAGGAGCAAGAAAGAATAAAACAGGATATTAGAATCTCACAACGGAATGATAACATATAATATCGAAAATATAGTACAAGGAGTTACTTTAAGATACATAGCATTTCAAAATTACAATCCTAAGTAATATCGTAAGCCTAGACAGTTATAATAGCATGTCCTCATAGATATTGATGTACATACTACTAATGTAGTGGAAATAAGAATAGTATGGTAGGTGAAACATTTAGCTCATCTCCTTGAAATCCGAAGAATACCCAAATAAAACATGCCTTTCTCAAACAGCTTGAAAAAGAAGGAAAAGATAAAACCATGAGTCAAACATAAGTCCACCGTGAAACTAATTTCGACCCAATCAAAGCCCATCAAACCCAAGGGCCACATCAACGTGAGTTGTTAGGTTGATTAATTAAAACAATAACATAATACACAGAGCTAAATATCTATACTTTCAGAATCTCACAGCGGGTTGGATAAAATATAATATCAGAAACATGTACCCATTCATAAATAAAACCATTTTAGAAAAATAACGTGTTAAACATTACATCATGTTTACATAAAGCCTCCATAGTATAGTATCTTAAACATAACCTTCTTAACTCGTTACAATAAAATACTTAAAAATATAAATAAATTGATAACTATCACAAGTCTTTAACTCCACCTTTATCTCCTAAATCAGTATCACTCTCTTTAGCTTGTGCTGTAATGATGGGTGGGTCAAAACAATAACTATCTAGTTAAATGAAAATCTCAAGTTTTACCATAATTGTACTTGGGCGGTATTAACTAAATAAGAAATATGACTTACATATAAAATCATAAAATATGTGTAAAGTCGACTGTAAACCCGAAGGCTCTTCAAGTCCAACTGTATAAAATACATATAAAGTCAATTGTAAGCCTGAAGGCTATTTCTGTCCAACTATACAAAAGTCAACTATAAGCTTGTAGGCTCTTCCAGTCTGACTATAAAAAAAGTCAACTGTAAGCCCTCCTAACCCTACTATACAACTCTAACATAACTAAAGTTTTAGACGTAAGAGGAAGCACTCAAACCAATTAATACCTTTTTAATGGAATTTAGCCAGACTCTTATCATTTAAGACCTATAAATAGGCAAATCCCTATCATTTAAGACCTAACCCATTAGGGACCCTACATGATTCTTCATTAATGATATCGTAAGATATCCAATTAGCCACTAAAACACTATAAATCCAATACACTTTAAAAAAAAGGCAAACCCTACCATACCCACTTAATAGCTCTAAGTTGAAACAGACCCTTCCTAAGGATTTCACCTACCGCATCCAAAAGCATAACTTATGACCATAGTCCACTCATGACGTCTCACAATAGTCCAACCATTCATAGGTACTAGTAGCTAAATTTCCTGGGCAGATTTACTCTACAGAATTGGGACTAACCTCGAGTCCATTATGGTTATTTATTATAGATGAGGTCCTACATTAGTCCTTAAAGTCACACCACTGGTTGTTAGATTTAACTAGATAGTCTTCCATGTAGCTTTGGACTAACCTCGCATCCCTATAACTTAGGCATACCTTATATGTATACCAACTATATACATATATCATCATATATGATTCATAATTAAGGCCATATAATGTACCCCTTATTACGGCTCTAATTGGTGATTAACTCCTAATTTCTAATAACTTCCTACAAATTAGTATTGCCTAACTATTATGATAATACTAGTCATGCTCAATGCACTATAATTAATACATTACTTGCAACGACTCGCCTTTTCGATCCTTAGAAGTCGAAACTACTGCATCCACGGTATTCATATGCCGAGCATTCAAGTGTTGGAAAGACAAATTATTGGAGTAAAAGGAAAAGGAAAAAACAGAACTAAATCTCACAACGTGATGAATAATATATAATATCTAAAATTATTTTTACAAAAGAAAACCTTCAATATCAAACAACATCTAATCTATCTTCATCCTAGACAGTTATATCAGTGTGTCCTTACAAATGCTGATAACCACAACCAATAAAAACACAATAGAAATAAAATATGAAAACATGTCCTGGGCATCTAGCTTACTCATGAAGTTCCAAAGCATCCAAAGCTAACTCTAAAATATATACTCACATCTGAGTCGTGTATTATAAGAAAATAACTCTTGGATCAGTCTAGTAAACAAGCGTGAGAAACTTAAATTATTTAGATTGTTATATCTTATAAAATCTTCTAAAAGGAAAAGGTATTTCGTAAGACCATGTCGCACATAAACAAGGATGAGTTTTACGATAATCAAACAATTTTTTATAAAATTTAGTGATATTATAATAATGTTCAAGGTTTAAAGTAAACAATGAATCATAGCCGAAATTGTTGCACTAATTGAATTCGAGTATAATAGGTATACAACTAAGTTCGTCAATGCATGTATTAGATAATAAATTCTATACAATGACAAGGCAATATGGTACCATCTACCACTATACACCTCTAGAAAATGTATCGAGGGCCTCACTTGGACCCCCGCCAACACAGAACCGGCCTAACCCCTTAATATACTACCGAACATGTCGTCATCTTGGTTGTTTTACAATCTTTTCTCGAGAGCTCTCATGCACAACCAATTCCATATATATATATACATACATATATATATATATATATATATATATATATATACGTACATATCTCTGTGTGTGTGTGTGTATCTATGTATGTATATGTATATATATAGAAGGGTGATAACATACCCTAGTGGGTGTGACCCACACAGCCCTGCTGCATCTCCCCTGATTTCAGTCATTCCCAGTTGTTAAGGTTAGAGGCTACGACTTGCCTTTGATATAGAAATCCTACTTGGAATGCCCTCTAGGCTATAGTGCAATGTCAGGATTCATCCGTACAAGTTGTTTAGAATAAGAACAAACCAAAGACACTACTTTTATTACATCCATTTTGGAATCATCCTTAGATTAGTAGCAAGTAGCAATTGCACTTTAAGAACCCCTTCTTCAGTTTCATCATCTTCAAGATGTCTTTAGTTCGTACGACTGAGTTGATTCAAAGTGGTTTTCGGATAATCATACGTATCCGTTCTCGGTCTCTTCGAACCAACATTCGATAGTTTTTACTAAACTCAACATCTATTCTTTCGAAAATAAACAGAACACATAAAAGTGGGGATCACACACTAATTGTTTAAATGGATGAATCTTCTTATTATTTATCCTAGAATAACAAAACGGGTCTATACATACAGTAGTATCAATAGAGACACCTATACCACATAATTCTCGTATTTCTCCTAAATATTTCTGGAGTTAAAAATGGATCCAGATTTGATAGTCGGCTATTTACCTATCAAATAAACAAAAAATTAAAAATAGATTTGATTTCATATGGAATCCACTAGGCCTCTTAAATTAATCTTTATAAATTAAACACTTCATTTATCTACCCAAAAAATATTCAGATACTTATCTCACCGATATATGAGTATTCTCAAACCATTTTACTTCTATACTTGGAAGACTTTACCATATACTTATAAAATGTACAAGAATATTCATAAAAAATTAAGAAAGACTTCTTATATTCAAAATCATATTAAAAGGATCAAAACAATGTCATTCAAAGCGTTGTTTACTATAAACCCAAAACCACTAATCCTTCAGTGCTGAGTATGGAAAATGCTTCAAAACCACCAAAAGTAAGAAGGATTATTTATTAAATTCATAATTAAACTTTATTTTTACAGGTGATCCAATTCATATAACATTAAGGTCTTATAAACCCTAAACTTGTTTTGAAAATTCCAAGATCTCTTTCACTTTATTACTTTAATATCCTTTTATTTAAAAATAATTATCTTTATAAAACAATTTGACGCAGCGGATTAATCAAACAAAACTTCAATCGATGGATTGTAGCAATCGGTGAGTTGAAGATACCAAAAATGCCCAAGTTCGTTGATCCAAAGATACCGAACTCTAGCTATCTCAAACACGTTGATAGCGCACTATACCGTGTTTCAAGATCTACGATTCTTCGCACGTTGATCTAGCGCACTAGATTCCGTGAATCGGCTTCTACGATCGTTGAATCGAGCGCACTCGATTAACCGAAAGAGGAGATAGGAGATTACACTCAACTACCAATTGGTATGAAAGCACAAAGCTAACAAAAGAGAAATTTTATTCAAAATCAACAACTCTAAAATTTACAACACACCCGCTATTTATAGGCATTACAACTCAACACAACCTACAACACTCAACTCCTAGGTCGGCACCGACTCACCATGTACGACTCATCTCGGCCGACTCACCATAAGTCGTTACCGACTCAACACACGCAACTCCAACCCCTTACAACGGAATACAAAGTAAACGACTCAACATGACCGACTTAACAGTAAGACCTACATATAACAACTCACCCGGTTCAATACATTACCGACTCAACGTATAACGACTCAAGGATTTGCGCCTTAGCACCCAACACAAACCATAGGTCGGTAACGACCTAACATACAACAGTACACGACTCAAAAATATACTGCTTATCTCCTTGCCGACTCATCTTAGGTCGTAGCCTGTTAGCTCGGTCCCGACTCATGCCTTCCTCATTAACTCGCACCTTTCCCACACATGCTCCCTTAGGTCGGTCTCGACTCAAGGCCGCCTCAAGTTCCTGCTCAGTGACTCGTGCCGTTTCTTCCCATGTCTTGTTGAGTCGTGGACGCTTTATACTGAGTCGTAGACGACTCAAACCAAGTCGGAGACGACTCAACACCGAAGTCCATTTTACTCTACTTTTGTTATCCCGGAAACGACTTAGGGCCTCCTCCTTTGCTCGTAACCTATGTCCCTTAAGTCGGTAACGACTTAAAATCTCCGAGTTACCCAACTCCACAGCTTCCCCCACACGACCTAGAAGCATGTTAACTCGTGACCGACTTATCTCTTGGGAAATTGTAGATCGTGCTGCATCATCCTCCCCTGGTTGAGAAAAATTCGACCTCGAATTTGCAACTTCTTTCCCAACAATCTCATCTCCATGATACGGAATTAAATGTTTGACGTTAAAGACATCAGAAGTATAAACATCATCTGGTAACTTTAATCGATAAGCATTCTCATTGATTTTTTTCAAAACTTCAACTGGACCAATTTTTCGCGCTTTCAACTTGTTATAAGCACCCACTGGAAATCGATCCTTTGTTAACACAGCATAAACTAAATCACCTTCTTTAATTTCAACATTTCGTCGTTTCGAATCTGCAAACTTCTTATATTCCTCATTCGATTTCTCCAATCGTTCCTGAACGACTTTATGACATTCCGTCAGCTCATCAACAAAATCAGCAGCTCGTTTAACTGTTTTCTTTGACTGTGGTACAACTGCTAAATCCAACGGTCCCCTGGGTAAACATGAATAAACAATCTGAAACGGACTGAATCCTGTGCTTCGATTAACTGCATGATTGTGAGCAAATTCTGCCTGACATAGTTTCAGGTCCCAACTTCTCAAATTATCCTGTACAAGACAACGCAACAAATTTCCCAATGACCTGTTAACAACTTCTGTCTGTCCATCGGTTTGTGGATGATAAGCACTGCTGAAATTCAACTTCGTCCCCACCATTTTCCACAAACTCAGCCAAAAGTGACTCAGAAAACGAGTATCTCGATCAGAAACAATAGATTCTGGCAATCCATGAAGTCGATAAATCTCCTTGAAAAATAACTGCGCTACTCGAACTGCATCTGCTGTCTTCTTGCAAGCAACAAAATGTGCCATTTTTGAAAACCTGTCCACCACAACAAATATCGAATCATTTCCCCTTTGAGTTCTCGGCAAACCCAAAACGAAATCCATGCTAATATCAACCCATGGCTTGGATGGTACTGGTAATGGCATATACAACCCCGCATTCGTTGCTGTTCCTTTTGAAACTTGGCAAATATGACATCGCTCCACAAATCTCTCAACTTCTTTTCTCATCGATGGCCAAAAGTAAGATTGTGAAATCAACTGCAAAGTACGATCACGGCCCACATGTCCTTCCTCGTGCAATTCCTTCACAATTTTCATCCTCAGACTACAATCCGGAATACATAATCGATTTCCTTTAAACAGAAAACCATCAACCAACATGAATTCATTGGTACTCCCATCCTTCACTTTTTCAACATATTTCACAAAGTAAGGATCTTCTTCAAGCATCTCTGGCAACATTTCAAACCCCGTCACTTCAACCTTCATTGTCGTTAGTAAATGACTCCTCCTACTCAAAGCATCAGCTACCCGATTTGTCACCCCTGATTTGTGCTTAACGACAAAAGTAAACTGTTGTAAATAAGAAATCCATGATGCATGTCTCGCTGAAATTTTATCCTGTCCCTGTAAATGTTTCAAAGCTTCATGATCTGTGTAAAGAACAAATTCCTTCTGAAACAAATAATGCCTCCAATGCTTGATAGCCTGAACAACAGCATAAAATTCCACGTCATATGTACTGTATCTCATCTTTGCTCCTGACAGTTTCTCACTAAAATAAGCAACTGGCTTTCCATTCTGGCTCAGAACTCCTCCAATACCAACCTTCGAAGCATCAGTATGCAATTCAAATAACAACTGAAAATTAGGTAAAACAAGAATTGGTGCAGACGTCAGCAATTCCTTGATTCTCTCAAAGGCAACCCCCGCTTCCTCTGACCATACAAATTGTTTACCTTTCATGCAATCAGTCACTGGAGCCATCACGCTACTGAAGTGTGGAATGAATCTTCGGTAGAATGACGCTAGCCCATGAAAACTTCTCACTTCTGTAATTGTCTTTGGCTGTGGCCAATTCCTGACTGCTTCAACTTTGCTATGGTCAACTTGGATACCTTCTCCAGAAACAACATAACCCAGGAATAAAACAGTAGGTGTCATAAACACACATTTCTTTGTAGCAGCATAAAATTGTTCTTCTCGAAGTATAAGCAACACTTCCCTCAGATGTAGAACATGCTCCTCTGTACTTCTGCTATAAATCAGAATATCATCGAAATACACCACGACAAACTTCCCAATGAATGGTCGAAAGATTTGATTCATCACCCGCATGAATGTACTAGGTGCATTAGACAAACCAAATGGCATAACCAACCATTCGTACAACCCCTCTCTTGTTTTGAAAGCTGTCTTCCATTCATCTCCAGGTCTGATTCGGATTTGATGGTAACCACTCTTCAAATCAATCTTCGAGAATATAGTTGCCCCACTCAACTGATCCAACAAATCATCCAACCTCGGCATAGGAAATCTGTAACGAACAGTGATCTTATTCAAAGCTCTACTATCAGTGCACATTCTCCAAGTTCCGTCCTTCTTTGGCACTAACAATGCAGGTACAGCACACGGACTCAAACTTTCCTGAATACGACCCTGTTCAAGTAATTCTTCCACCTGCCTTCGTAACTCCTCATGTTCCTTCGGACTCATTCTGTAATGTGGTCGGTGTGGTAACACTGCTCCCGGAACAAGATCAATCTGATGTTGAATGTCTCTAAGTGGCGGTAACTCCTTCGGTAACTCATCTGGAAAGACATCTTCAAATTCTTTCAAAACAGGCTTTACTTCTTCTGGAATCTCAACTTCTTCACTACTCTCTCTCCCAATCAACAAAAACACTTCCGGTTCTTCCTCCACTTCTTTAACAAACTCCTTCAAAGTCAACAGAGTTTTCAATTCTTCAATCTCCTCCAGTTTGTTCTCCTTCTGCTGTTGCTTCTTAGGAACCAAAGTGATTTTAGTACCCTCGAACATGAAACTGTAACTGTTGGCACGACCGTCATGCTGAACTGCTCTATCAAACTGCCATGGCCTGCCCAATAACAAGTGACAAACATCCATGTTCACAACATCACACCAAATTTCATCTTTGTACTTCTTCCCAATCGAAAAATTCACACAAGCTCTTCGACACACTTTCACTTCACCTCCTTTTCTTAACCATGCTAGCTTGTACGGTTTAGGATGCTTCTCAGTTTTCAAGTTCAATTTCCTCACAGCCTCTGTAGAAATAATATTATCGCAACTTCCAGCATCAATAACGAACTTGCAAACTTTTCCCAGAATAGTACATGTCGATTGAAAAATATTGCTTCTCAGCCAACTACAATCCTCCTCTTGCTTTGGTGTCAAACAACTTCTCCTCATCATAAGATTACATCCTTCATCTCCCGACACTTCTTCTTCCTCCTCAACATAAGGTACATTTGAATACTCTGCCTCCTCACCATCATCTGCCTCAACCTCTGCAACCATGGTTCTCTTCTTCGGCTTCGGACATTCGTTGCTTTTGTGACCCAACTCCTGACAATTATAACATTTGAAAACACTACTAGCCTTCGCTTTCTCTGCCTCCTTCACCACTGGCTTTGTAACAGGTTTAGGAACACTAGAACTTCCGCCAACACCCCTTGCTTGATTATTGGAATTAGTAAACACACCACCTCCACGCCTTCCTTGTTTCTCCCAAGCTAACGCCTTTTGATGTGCCTCCGCTACAGATCTCGGATCGAACATATTAACCATATCCTGGATCTGCATTCTCAATCCCCCAATGAATCTAGCAGTCAATTGTTCTTCTGTCTCCATGATATCATTCCTGGCAATGAGTTGGTAAAATTCATCAGCATAATCACTAACAGATTTTGTCCCCTGCCTCAGATTCTGCAACCTTTGGTACATAAGTGACTGGTAATTATAAGGTAAGAAAGTAGATCTCATCAGCTTCTTCATCTTCTCCCAAGATTCTATCTTTGACTTCCCCATTCTCTCCCTGGTCAGTTTAGTTTGCTGCCACCACGCCAAAGCTCTCCCCCTCAGCCTTGTAGCAACCAACTTCACCCTTCTATGCTCAGGAACCTCCTTGAAATCAAAGATCTCTTCAACATTAGAAATCCAATCGAGAAATTCCTCTGCTACCATCCCTCCTTTAAATTCTGGAATTTCCATCTTCATACCCGATTCCCATCGACGATCATCTTCAACATCCCGATAAGAATTCCGAATTTGGTCTCGATCTCGATAATGAATACTAGCTCTATCCCCTTCGTCAAAAAAATCACAAGTACGTCTACATCGATCTCGACCAATATCATCCCTTCGCTCATGCATGCTTCTTTGACTACGTCTCTCTTCATCCCTATATGCTTCATGGTCAAATTCACGTTGACTTCTTCTCTCTTCATATGCATAGTCATGATGATCTCTTCGTGATGAAATTGATGTGTCTCTTCTATCTCTACAAGAATGTGGCGATACCCTCCTCGCTTCCGTAACCGATGGCGAAACTCGGATTCCTCCATGGTTCGAGTTTGGTGATCTCCTCCTTTGATTCAAATCAGTCATCAATCTCTCCAATTTACCAATGCCTTCATCAAACTTTTCATTAATACGTTGTTCCATAAGCTCGGCTTCTTCTCTACGATACAAAGCTTCAACGTTTTGATGACGATTAGCTCTCCTTGGTGGCATGATCGAAAACTTCACAAGACTTCAAAAATTCAACACAAGACTTCAATCAACAAGTCACGGTTCAACAATGTCTCGGCTCCAACTGGTCTCGGCCTTGACACTTCACGGTTCAACTTAGGTCGATTTCAACAATGCACAACTCAATCACTTGGCACGGCTCAAACTAGCTCGCACCAATCTATCTCGGTTCACTTGCTTAGCTCGGCCTACAACTCCAAAACCCTTCAAAATTTGGCGCGCAAAACTCCAATTCAAAATCCAAACAAAGTCCAACTCCTCGATCCAAAATGAAATGGATCAAACACCCCAAACTTGTTGCAACTTCAATATGAACACAATGAACAACTCCAAACTTCAAAAACTTCAAAAACTTGGCTCCAAGAATCAAACTTAGCTATGATTGGCTAAGAATGGCTCTGATACCAAAACTGACGCAGCGGATTAATCAAACAAAACTTCAATCGATGGATTGTAGCAATCGGTGAGTTGAAGATACCAAAAATGCCCAAGTTCGTTGATCCAAAGATACCGAACTCTAGCTATCTCAAACACGTTGATAGCGCACTATACCGTGTTTCAAGATCTACGATTCTTCGCACGTTGATCTAGCGCACTAGATTCCGTGAATCGGCTTCTACGATCGTTGAATCGAGCGCACTCGATTAACCGAAAGAGGAGATAGGAGATTACACTCAACTACCAATTGGTATGAAAGCACAAAGCTAACAAAAGAGAAATTTTATTCAAAATCAACAACTCTAAAATTTACAACACACCCGCTATTTATAGGCATTACAACTCAACACAACCTACAACACTCAACTCCTAGGTCGGCACCGACTCACCATGTACGACTCATCTCGGCCGACTCACCATAAGTCGTTACCGACTCAACACACGCAACTCCAACCCCTTACAACGGAATACAAAGTAAACGACTCAACATGACCGACTTAACAGTAAGACCTACATATAACAACTCACCCGGTTCAATACATTACCGACTCAACGTATAACGACTCAAGGATTTGCGCCTTAGCACCCAACACAAACCATAGGTCGGTAACGACCTAACATACAACAGTACACGACTCAAAAATATACTGCTTATCTCCTTGCCGACTCATCTTAGGTCGTAGCCTGTTAGCTCGGTCCCGACTCATGCCTTCCTCATTAACTCGCACCTTTCCCACACATGCTCCCTTAGGTCGGTCTCGACTCAAGGCCGCCTCAAGTTCCTGCTCAGTGACTCGTGCCGTTTCTTCCCATGTCTTGTTGAGTCGTGGACGCTTTATACTGAGTCGTAGACGACTCAAACCAAGTCGGAGACGACTCAACACCGAAGTCCATTTTACTCTACTTTTGTTATCCCGGAAACGACTTAGGGCCTCCTCCTTTGCTCGTAACCTATGTCCCTTAAGTCGGTAACGACTTAAAATCTCCGAGTTACCCAACTCCACAGCTTCCCCCACACGACCTAGAAGCATGTTAACTCGTGACCGACTTATCTCTTGGGAAATTGTAGATCGTGCTGCATCACAATTTATTACTTTATACACTTTTTATTTAATAAACTGATTACCTATAAGAAACTCTCTAATAAATAATTTCTTCAGTTTAAACATCATTAGTAAATAATTAATTAACTTTTAAACACTATAACGAATAAATTATAAATTAATCACTGTTAAATAAATGATTATTTGATTTAAACCTCAATTAATGAATAATTAATAAATTAAAATCATCATTATTAAAAAATTAACTAACTTGACAAATAATTAATTAACTTTAAAATAAATTGAATAAAATAATTGATTTACCTTTTAAACAGCTATAATAAAATTATTAAATAACGTTCAACTTTAAAATATCATTAATAAATAATTAGTTAACCTTAAAATATTATAATTAAAATAATATTAAATTATCCATTTAGATATACAAAACATTTTACTTCAAAATATTTTAAAGTCAAATTAAACCTAATTCTTTTAAATTTGGAGAGCAGCAACCATACTGGCACTTAGACAAATTACAGCTTATTTTCGGTTCAATAATCAAGATCATATCACTGATATTTACATAAACAAAGTATATGTAAATAATATACATAACTATCAACTAATAGATAATACATTCCTTTATCCAATTCATCTGGCATATAAATAATGTCCAAATTAATAAAATAGCAGGACAAAGATTTATTCGTCTAAAAAGATGTCCAATATAATCTATCATGTCTAAATATAGTAGAGTTGTGTTTTATTCTGCTAACAGGATGTCAGTGATAAAATATAATAAACTAACCACATAATTATTTTCTACCACTATTAATTTATCATCAAATTATACTTCACTAGGACTATCATCCATTTTATTTTAAGTGTTGTGCTTGTCAATACGAATCTAGTGCAAGAAACCTCAGGTTAGACAGATCTAGGATAGGCAAGAGATAGATTTTCAAAGTTAATCATATACAAATAATAATTTAATTAGTTAAACCCACACCCCAAACCAATAGGCCGCTGTTCATCTAACCAAACCTAACAAGCTTCTTATTTTTCTTCTCCAAACCTACTTCCCCAAATCAAATTGATTCCCACCTAAACCCAAATACAAAAATGCCTGAACCCAAGAAGAACTAAACCACCATGCATGTGCAATTTTCACGCCCCTTCCGTCTTCTGACAGCCATACTAACCTCTCCTACAAACTCTTCTGACTTACGCCATTCACGTGTCCCATCGTCGTGGCCACCCATGGCTTCGATCATAATTCGGTCATCCTTCCCAAATCAAGACACATTCAGTTTTGATAAATCACCAACTCAACGCTAACTTGACCTACCATCCGCCACCGCTACACCATTATTTCGACAGCGAACCTTTGCCTTGTCACCCAGCTAACTCCAACCCAACTGTGCACCTCCTCCTACCGCCAGAAATCTTAGTGATTAATTTAAAAGAAGGTTATTTAATTATTAAAACCTTAAATTCCATAAATTAATTATTCACAAATCAAAGTGATAAAATTCCTAGTCACTATATTCTTCCCCCTTAAATGAATTTCGACCTCGAAATTCATTCTCTATCAAACCAAGAAAAAAATAAGCCAACACAAATACTTAAAATTTTCATAGGATTGTACGATGTACGTAGATCATCCACACACAATATTCGATTCGATCAGTTGCTCGAATATGTAAACTTTTCTTCTAAACTAGTATCACTCACTTGGCTTCCCAAGTGCGAACTCTGATCAGGCTCCTCGATTAGGAACCACCTTTCTCCTTACATAGCCACATACTATGATGGAAAACATTGATAACATATCAACAACCTTCACCAAGTGTTCGCCGTCAAGAATCAGGTGATAAATCCTTATTCGGATCGGTGCATGAATCACCAAAATGACATGCACTCGAATCTTGGATTAAGAACTTTGCGAAGAAATGATCTACACCTAACTTACAAACAAATTCTTATTGGTTCGAAATTATACCAATTTTCTTTTACCTCTAAAATTATTTATGAAAACATTTCATAAAAACATACATAAAACTTTAAACTTTTATAATAACCTATTATACCCGAAGAGTATATACAACTTCCTAATTTAATATTTTCTTAAAGGGAACTTAAGAACTAAATACCTACGTTTTTATTTCAAATTCCTTTTGGAATGATAATATATATTTAATTTTGACCGACATTAATATTGAACGCCTTATAGTCAAATCGTGAAACTGAATTAATAAGGTGTGCGTATCTAATTTGAATTAAACAATAAATGCTCATAAAGTAGTCAAGCTCAAACAATCAAAAAATGATGATAAATAAATATCGTCCCTCTCTAACAAATAATCACTACCAAAAAACAACTGCACCAATTTTGAAAACTATTCTTTTACGCACAAAATATAATCCGAGGTAAAATTATTTCATTTACCCAATTTCAAAACAATACTATGTCGGTTTGCCTTTTTCAAGTTTTTAGAAATCCCAATCAACACAGTTGTACTCTGTATATCGACTAGGATTCATAAACCGCTTAACCTATAAACCAACACACAACATTTTTATAGCATTAACAAAGACACACACTCTCTCAAAATCTTTCTAGGGTATTACTAGCACTATCTCTACTGAGTATACCCGCCAAAGCATTAGTGTTCGCTCAACCAAAGCTTTGATACCAATTGTAAAGACTCGCCTTTTCGATCCTCGGAAGTCAACTTTAATAAATGCATGGTATTCACACGCCGAGCTCCAAGTGCCGAAAAGATAGATTGATGGGGTGAAAATAAAAGGAAAAGATAGAAGTAAATCCCATAAAATGATGAATAATATAAAATACCCCAAATTATTTTTACAAAAGAAACCCTTTAATATCAAACAACATCTGAGTCTAACTTATAATTAGCTTGGACAATTATAACGGTTTGTCCTTACAAATGCTGATAAACACAACTAATAAAAACATAGCTGAAATAGAAATATGGAAATATGTCTAAGGCATCCAACTCCACTCCTGAAGCTCTAAAGCATCCAAAGCTAACTCTGAAAAATACTTGGGTCTGACGAAAGCATTATAAGAAAACAACACCCAGATTAGTCTAGTAAACAAGCGTGACAAACTCTAATCATTTAGATTTTTATATCTTATGAAACCTTTTAAAAATAAAAGGTATCATGTAAAACCATGCTGCACATAAACACGGACGAGGTTTTGCCTTTCAATAACCAAACACTTTTGTAGAAAATTTGGAGATATTATAAAAATGTCTAGGGTTTAAAGTAAATAATGAATCATAGCTGAAATTGTTACATTAAGCAAATTCCAGTATAATAGATATACAACTATGTCCACAAAGGCATGCATTAGAGAATGAATTTCATATAATGACATGGCACCAGGCTACCACATACCACCGTACACCTCTAAAAAATATACCGAGGGCCTTGCCTATATCCCCTACCAACACAAAACTAGCCTGGCCCTTACTGGATAGTATCGAATATGTCATCACCTTGTTTTCCTTGCCAATTTTTCTCAAGAGTTCTGATGCACAACCAAATCCATATATATATATATATATATATATATATATATATATATATATATATATAGGGTGATGACATACCCTAATGGGTGAAACCCGCATAACCCTACTACATCTTCCCTGATTTTAGTCGTTCCCACTTGTTGAGGCTAAAGGCTATGATTTACCTTTTATATAACAATCCCACTTCGAATGCCCTCCAAACAACAATGCAAACCAGCTTCATTCATAAAAATTTCTCATGATATAAACAAGCCAATGGCACTACTTCTACTACTACCATTTTTGAATCACCCTTCAGGATTAATAGAAAGTTGCCCTTGCTTTAAGAGCCCTACATTCAATTTCATCATCTTTAAGATGTCTTTAGTTCGAACGCTTGAGTTGATTTGAAGTGGTTTTCAAATAATTCATACTTATCTGTCCTGGTCTCTTCGAACCAACATTCGATAGTTTCAGGTAAACTCAATTTTGGTTCTTTCAAAAATAAATAGACAAAACATAAGAGTGGGGATCACCCATTGATCGTTTAAATGAACGAATCTTCTTATCATTTATCTTAGAAAATGCAACGAGTCTATTAGTACAGTAGTACCATTAAAGATAACTGTACCACATAATCCTCGTGCTTCTCCTAAATATTTCCGGAGATAAAAATGGTTCCAAATTTGGTAGTCGATTGTTTAAGTATCAAATAAGAAAACAACCAAACATAGATTTAATTCAATATGGAATCCACTAAGCCTCTTAAATTAATCTTCATAAATTAACAACTTCAATTATGTTAACTCCGCCTCGGCCATGACTCAGCGACCTAAAAAGTTACCGACTTAAGACTTAAAAGAGATGCCGACTCAATGCCTTGACAAGATTGCCGACCTAACATGAATGTTGATCTAACTACCTAAGGCCTAAGAGGGATACCTACCTAATGTCCCAACAGAAGTACCGACCTAGGATGGCTACCGACCTAACACGGGTACCGACCTAGTGCCTTAGAGGACGCCGACTTAACAGGAACACCGACCTAAGATTTGAGGGGATACTGACCTAAGGCTTAGGAGGTTACCGATCTAACATGGGTACTGCCCAAGGAAGTTGCCGACCTAACTGCTCAAGACAGGGACAAGATCACGAACTGCACTTGAGTCGCTACCGACTTACGACCTATGTTAAGTCTTTCACGACCCAAGCAAAGGAAGACAAGTTCAATGCAGCTACTTGGCACAATGGCCTCTTAACTCGTATACGGTTCAAGACTTACCAGTTAAGCCATGACTTATGACTTGCCAGTTAACTCGTTCATGACTCACGACCTAGCTTGGATCGTCCATGACCTAAAGCTACTAAATATAAGCCCGATGTCGTGTTACTTATAGAAGGCTGGGTTGGCTCGGGGGCGACTTGAACTTATACAAGGGAACCTTTGTGAAACCATGGAGGGGCCAGATGAGTCGGCCACGACCTGCCATAGGTCGGTCACGACTTACGACCCAAGGGGGAAATTTTCCTATAAATACCAACCTACCTCCAACATGTAAGGGACTTTTTGGCCGATCTCTTTAAGTGCCGATACTCTGCTGAATTCTCGACTCACTCGACACTTCAAGTACGAAAGGCATCTCAACTAACTTCGAGAGGAAATCTAACGCAATCTACATGGATTCAAAGAATTCTTCTGCATCAAAGTTCAAGTTGTTTGTCTCATCAGAATTGTAATTGAAGATTGTTGTAAAGTTGTAATCGATTCAGTAATAAAGAGAATTAAAGCGGACGTAGGCTTAACCTAAGCCGAACCACTATAAAAGCTGTTGTCTTTTCTGCTTTCTCTGTGACTTTTCTACTTGTTTTTAGTTCCCGTGTTAACGGGTGGTGCTTTCGCTCAACTTCAATCTACACCGGGGTGTTAGCGTCTGATTTTTTACGTTAACATTTTTTGGTGCTTTCACTGAGAAACCAACTCAGGAAACTTCCACTATTGCTCCGCAAAGGTCTGTTGAAAGGATTTCTTTTAAAACCAGAAGTTTATTGGAAATAATGGCTCCTGGGAGAAAACGAAGTTTTGTAAGATCCGACAATGTCCAAGAGAATACTGCTACCTCTCCTCCTTCAAGTCAAGCAGCTCCAACTGTTGGAGTTACGCGAGCAGAATTGGACGCCATAGTTTTGGGGCTGAATCAACAATTGAATGCTCAGAATGCGCAGTTGGAAGCTCAGAACGCCCAGAACGCCCTGATCTTAAGTAAGTTGAATGATCAACTTGGGGCAAACCGTCAACCGGTTCATAATGATGGGAACCCTACTGTGGGAGTTCAGGATGTTGAAGGGAACATTTCTCAAAGAGCCGCAGACCCTGTAGAAAGGACTCCTCCTCAAGCTGGAGGATCACGGCCGCAGCCGACCCTCCATGAACGATTGTCAAGGCAGAATTCAGAGAGAGTGGCCGATGCTGCCCTCCAGAGCCTCTAAATGATGAAGAGTATTTTTCGGGTATGGTTCGTCAAATCATGAAGGAAAATATGCGAAGAGATGAAGATGAGAAAGAGTGGGGTTTTGCTCCAAGCAAAACTCCATTTACTGAAAAGATCTTGAAGGCAGAGTTCCCAAGGAAATTCGTTCCCCCCACTATTTCGGCTTACAAGGGGACGAGTGATCCTAACGAGTTTCTGTATAAGTACGACTGGCATATGACTGGTGCCAGGGCGTCTGATGAAATTAAATGTCGATATTTCCCGGTATATCTCGAAGGTGTGGCTCTATTGTGGTTTACAAAGCTGCCAGTCAGGTCCATTGATCAATTCTCCGATTTGACCAGGAAATTCAAGGAGCAATTTCGATTGTATGCTTCTAAAGCAAGGGATATAATGTCAATGTCAATTCTAGAGCAAAATCCGGGAGAATCTATCAGATCATCTTTAAAACGTTTTAACATAGCATTGGCCGAGGTAGATAATGCTGAGCCACGCATGGTCCTAACATACTTGATGAGGGCAATTGACAAATCGAGTGAATTTGGAAAATGGTTGAAAATGAAAGAACCAAACTCACTTGACAAATTCTACAAGAAAGCGGATGAATTCATGCGCTTGGAGAGCCTCCAAACACCGGCTAAGGTGGCATCAGCGGAAGCCGGGAACAATGGTGCTGCTTTGAACAAGAAAGAACCTAACACTCAAAAAAGGGGAAATGATGGTGGAAAGAAACAGGGAGACGCTAAGAAAGGCCGTTCTTTCAATTTCACACCCTTGACCGATGCCCCTGAAAACATCTTCTTTGCAACCAAAGATGATGTCAATTATCCGACACCGCCTAAAATGAGAGTTGCGAGTAAAATGGAAAAAAGTGGAAGGTTCTATCGGTTCCACAACCAGCCCGGCCATGACACCAACGAATGCCGTCAGTTGAAAGAGGTAATTGAACAACTCTTGAAGGAAAACAAACTCCAGCAGTATGTGAAAAGGAACATAAATGCTCCAGCTTTGTCAACTCAAGGACAACAAGTTCCAGCTCACCGTCCTGCCTCAAGTGAGAAGGCCGTAGAGCATGAATCGGAAAGACCTGTTATCAAAATAATAACTGGAGGACCTCACCCAGCAGGCAAAAGCTGGGGCGAGATGGAAAGGTATGCCCGGGCCTTGAGGCATGTACCAGCTGAAGAGAATGTTTTTGTTTTAGAGAATGATGCGCCTTTAAAGCAACAAAAGACTTCCACAGATGACATTGTATTTAGTGCCAGAGATTCCTTGGGTGTCGAGGCTCCGACCATAGATCCTTTGGTCATATCCGCTGGTATTGGGCAGGCAACTGTGAGAAGAGTTCTAGTTGATTGTGGAGCTTCATGCAACATCCTCTTCAAGAAGACCTTTGATCAAATGAAAATTCCAATGGCTGACGTTCAAGCTTCATCACTTAAGATTGCTGGGTTTGCTGGAGAACCCAAACAGCCGATTGGGACCATAGATTTGTTTTTCGAACTTGGAAAGGGACTGAGGAAGGTGGCTCGAAAGCAAACCTTTATAATTGTTGAAGAATTCTCTGCCTACAATGCCTTTTTAGGCCGACCGACTCTTGCTGCGTTCAAAGCTGTTCTTGCCCCATGGTGTCTAACTCTAAAATTCCCTACAGATAACGGAGTTGGTGTGATTAAGGGAGACCAAGATGCGGGGCGAGAATGTTACTTTGCAGAGTTGCGAGAATCAAGGAAAAGAGAAATGGAAAAGGTGTGGCGACTCCAGTCCGCACCAAAGAACAAGCCTTGTAGCAATTACAAGGTGGACCCTGCACTGGTGAATGTAGTGGCGCACGAAGAGAGATGGATCCAAGGAATGCCAGTGCAGGGGAGAATAGGGTAGTACGGTAGAGGTAACAGTGCCAGTGCCCGTTGACCCAAAGGACCCAAACAAAGTGCTTAATGTGGGTTCACAACTCAACACAACAGTTCAGAATGTTCTGATTTCATTTTTGAAGGCTAATTTGGATGTATTCGCTTGGACTCATGCTGACATGTGTGGAATATCCCCAGAGATTGCAGTACACACTCTGAACATTGATCCAAAGTTTACACCTGTGAAACAGAAGAGAAGAACCCAGGGTCCTGAGAGAACGGCAGTGTTAAAAGAAGAAGTGGATCGACTCATGGAGAACGGTTTCATCAGAGAATCTACTTATCCAAATTGGGTATCAAATCCAGTGCTGGTGAAAAAGGCTAACGGAAAGTGGAGAGTATGCATTGACTTTTCAGATTTGAACAAAGCCTGCCCCAAAGACTGTTTCCCGCTGCCTAGGATCGATCAGTTGGTGGATGGGACGGCAAGGCATGAATTGTTATCTTTTATGGATGCATACTCCGGATATAACCAGATTATGATGCATGAGCTAGATCAAGAGGATACAAGCTTCATCACCGATGTTGGACTCTGCTGCTACAAGGTTATGCCTTTCAGACTCAAGAATGCAGCGACAACTTACCAAAGGCTTGTTAATGCCATGTTTAAACCACAGATTGGCAAGACAATGGAAGTTTATGTTGATGACATGCTAGTAAAGTCTAAGAAAGCAGTGGACCACATGGATCACTTAGCAGAGATGTTCGCAGTACTCCGAAAGTATAGAATGAAGCTTAATCCCTTAAAATGTTCATTTGGTGTGGAGTCTGGAAAGTTTTTGGGTTTCATTGTGAGCGCTAGGGGCATTGAAGCTAATCCAGCTCAGATCAATGCCCTGAGAGAGGTCAAGGCTCCTAGAACGAAGAAGGAATTGCAAAGTCTCAATGGAAAGGTTGCTGCCTTGAGTCGATTCATTTCCAAAGCTACTAACAAATGCATTCCATTCTTTAATGCTCTGAAGAAAGGAAGAAAAAACTTTGAGTGGACCCCTGAATGTCATAAAGCATTTGATGAGTTGGTTCGCATATGGAAGTGCCTCCGATACTTTCAAAGCCTGACAGTGGTGAAGATCTCTTCATATATTTGGAAATTTCGTCTCATGCTCTCAGTGCAGTGTTGGTACAGGAAGACGCAAGGATTCAACGCCCAGTCTATTATATCGGCAAAAGATTCACTGAGGCAGAGATGAACTATTCAAGATTAGAAAAGCTCGCCTATTGTTTGTTGATCGCATCAAGAAAATTAAGGCCGTATTTCCAAGCTCATCCCATCAAAGTCCTCACTGATCAACCTCTAAAGCAAGTCCTATTCCATCCTGAGACTTCGGGCCGTCTTTTGAAATGGAATATTGAACTCAGCCAATATGACATCACTCACCATCCCCGAAAAGCAATCAGTGGACAAGCTTTGGCAGATTTCATCGCAAAATGTACGGATAAGGGTGATTGTGAGGAAGAAGTCACTGATAGCGTCCCAATCCAATGGAAATTGTATGTCGATGGCGCAAGGAATGATTATTGTTCCGGAGCAGGGGTTGTCCTTGAAACCCCAGAAGGACGATCGCTATGTTATGCGCTGAGACTAGAATTCCCTTC
Organism: Allium cepa; assembly: GCA_030765085.1. Classification (NCBI taxonomy): domain Eukaryota; kingdom Viridiplantae; phylum Streptophyta; class Magnoliopsida; order Asparagales; family Amaryllidaceae; genus Allium; species Allium cepa. Next base: position 597,456,522 of record CM060945.1, on the reverse strand, counting down.
GACAAACAATGAAGCCGAATATGAAGCTCTCATCGCTGGTTTAAGGATCGCTAAAGAACTAAATATCAAGGCATTGCAGATCTTCAGTGATTCTCAACTTATTGTTTGCCAAGTCAGGAAGGAATTTCAAGCTAAAGGAGGGAATCTACCCGCCTATTTATCAAAAGCCTGGGAGCTCCTTCAAGATTTTGACCGTTATTCAATAAACCATATACCCTTAGAAGAGAACATGAAGGCGGATTCTCTCGCAAAGTATTCGAGTACTGCTGAAGCTCAACTATTGGGATTAGTTCCCGTCGAAGTCTTGTCAGCTCCAAGCACAGATGAAATGGATGTTGATTGGATTATGAATGTATCCCAAGAACAAGAATCATGGATGACTCCGATACTTGAATATTTACTCAATGGTTCTTTGCGAGAAAGTTCAAAGGAACGACAAAAGCTGATGAGGAAAGCCTCCAGATATATAGTTCAAGATGGTCGTTTGTACAGACGAGGATTTTCAATGCCATTACCCCGATGTGTGACAAAGGAAGAAGCTAAGACAATTCTGACTGAAGTACACGGAGGGGAATGTGGGGATCATATAGGTGGTCAAACTTTAGCAAAGAAAATCCTCCGTTATGGATACTTTTGGCCAGAAATTAATCAGGATGCTGCCGACTATTCCCGAAAGTGTGATAAATGCCAGAGATTCGCTAAAATTCCTAGAGCACCTTCCACTGAGCTAACACAAATGGTCAGTCCATGGTCGTTTGCTATCTGGGGAATAGATCTCATTGGGCCTTTGCCGACTGCCAAATCGGGGATTAAATATGCTATCGTTGTTGTTGATTACTTCACTAAATGGGCTGAAGCCGAACCATTGGCTGCTATTACCTCTAAGAAAATAATAAGTTTTGTGACTAAAAATATCATTTGCAGGTATGGTGTGCCTCAGAAGATAATCACTGACAATGGTACTCAGTTTGAAAGTGAGGAGTTCCAAAATTTCTGCAAACGATTCAAGATCCTAAAAAGCTTCTCAGCAGTGGCTCGTCCGCAGGCAAACGGGCAAGTGGAAGCAGTAAACAAAATCATCAAATCAACCATCAAAAAGCAGCTGGAAAAAGCAAAAGGTGGTTGGGTCGATAACTTACCGCTTGCACTATGGGCATACAGAACCACCCACAAAACTACGACTGGGTATACTCCATTTTCATTGGCATACGGATCAGAAGCGATGATTCCAGTGGAAATTGAAGTCCCCTCACACAAAAGGATCCATTTTGATCAAGATGAAAATGAAAAATTACAATTGGAAGCACTTGACCTCCTTGATGAAAGAAGAGAAGAGGCTAGGCTTAGAATTGCAGCTCACCAGCAAAGAATAGCCAGGCACTTCAATTCCAAAGTTCGTCAGCGCAGCTTTGAAGTTGGGGACTTAGTCCTGAGGAGAATTATGAAAGCCATAGGTGTGTTTGGGCCAAACTGGGAAGGGCCATATGTTATAAGCGCGAAACTTCTTGATGGCACTTTCAAACTCACAACTGTCAAAGGAGAACCAATCCCAAGAGCTTGGAACAGCAATCATATGCGTCCCTATTTTACTTGAAAGCTTTGCTGAAATGTTGTAAAAGAATTATGAATATATGATTCTTGTATTGAAAGCAATTGTAAAGCAAGTGAATAATGAAAAGGTATAAAGTGGATGTAGGCCCAGTTTTTGGCTGAACCACTATAAATCTTGTGTTCTCTACTGTTATAAACTGCTTTGTTTTATTTCGACATATAAAATACGTTAATTGTGTTACTAAAATGTCGATTTAATAATGCAGGCCATAAAAACAAAGCTTACCCATCGCAAGACCAAGCGATCTCCGACATCGCCCAGCAAGCAAATGCTAAACCATTCAAAATTTCCATACTCAAATCCTACAAAAGAAGTGCTTCGAACAAAAGTTAGCGATGTGGATGAAGGTGGACCATCTCTAACTAACTGCAAATGTTTGTACAAACAAACAACCAGTTAAATAGCCTGTGTCTACCACCACCAACTCGCTTAACTATGAAGTATATTTCTTTGGATAAGGGAAATTATTGGCAACTAAAAAGGGATGACACTTGCAAAAGACAACGGGGATCGCCAACATGAATAGATGGCAAAGAAACATGGGCGAGCAAGCATCAAACAGCAAAAGACCTCTTCGGAGGCACAAGCCCTCTTCAGAGGCACAACTCTTTGGAGGATAAAGACCTCGAGCAGGCTTAACCAAAAAAAAGAGATTTTTGTCGATACAAAGTTGCGGACTGATCGGTCGATACAGTCCCGTGAATCCGTCCAACCGAGAGAAAGAAACTCCAAACTTCCAGGCAAAAGCCCTAATCAGAGGCACACGTTTCACCGAGATTGGAATAAAACTTCCAAGTGTTGAAACGTGAAAAGCCCTCTTCGGAGGCCCATTTCAGCACAGTTGAAATGCTAAAAGACCTCGAGCGGGCTAAACCATAAAAAGAGAGATCTTTCTCGATACAAAGTGGCGGACTGATCGGTCGATACACTCCCGTGAATCCATCCAACCGAGAGAAAGAAACTCCAAACTTCCAGGAAAAAACCCTACTCAGAGGCACACATTTCACCGTGATCAGTGATACACTCCCGTGAGATGAAATGTGAAAAGCCCTCTTCGGAGGCCCGCTTCCCAATGAACAGGGAAAACTAAAAGCCTCTCCCAAGGGGCAGAAACAAAAGACCTCTTCCCAGAGGCACAATCATACAAAAAAGACCCCTTCCCAGGGGCACAATCAAACAGAAAAACCTCTTCCAAGAGGTGCAATCAAACAGAAAGACCTCTTCGGAGGCACACGTTTCACCGAGATTGAAATAAAACTTCCAAGTGTTGAAACGTGGAAAGCCCTCCTCGGAGGCACAACTCTTCGGAGGCACACGTTTCACCGAGATTGAAATAAAACTTCCAATTGTTGAAACGTGGAAAAGCTCTCCTCAGTGGTACAACTTTTCAAAGAAGCATTTCACCAGAAATGCAAAGCAAAGGTCAAAAGCCCTCCATCGAGGCGCAATAAAAAAAAAAGAAGCCCTCTTCAAAGGCACACTTTAGCTTTCAAAGGAAGACTGGTTCTTCTATTCTTGAAAATACTCTTCCTCAAAAAGAAATTAAAGTGCCCTTCAGAGGCCCGCTTTACCACATAGGAGAATTCACTTGGTAAAAATGTGTGAAAGCACAAAAGAAAAAGTGATATCTTCGAAGGATGAAGCATAGAAACTCATATGGAGTGAGTTGTACTCTATTTTGAGCAGAATAGTATTCCTTAAAGTACGGAATAATTATTCTCCAGAAAATAAGAGTGCAAGTCCCCTCAAAGTATAAAATATTGCAACGAGCTTATGGTATAGGGGCAACATGGTATAGCTACATTGGTAAAAATTACGCTCAAACAACATACCACAAGCTCACTGCAATATCATATAAAGAAACTTGTATAAAAATGAATAGTAAATGCATTCTCAGATACAGACAGAAGTTTGTACAAACAAAAAGAATCATTTTATTCAATACTATCAAAATTTTGTACAGGTACAAGTTTCAAAATAAAATGAAAAAGAAAAGCGGAGGCCGGTACCCGCACAATCTCCAGCCAGTACATGCAAAAAGCAAGAAGTAAAAATAAATCGAAGCAGGACCCCTTACTTCTTCCTGCCAACACCCTTAGAGCCTTTACCTGACCTAATAGGCAGCTTTTCAGGATGGCTTGGGAGAGTCAGGGATGAAGGAGAGAGGGTTACTGTCGGATCAACTTTCGTTTCCTCTTCAGAAACAAGAATGTCTTTCCTTCTCTTCTTGGAAGTGACACGCTTCCTCTTTCTCCTTGAAGAAGACTCACTTCCCGGAGTAACTAGAGTAGATAATTTTATGTTATAAGAAGTGGTTCGCTCCCGAGACTCATTGCCTTCTCCAAGCCCTTCTCCCCCGTGTTCTTGAGAAGCAATAGGATCATCCAAGCCATGAAGAGCCTCTATTTGCTCCTCTTGCGACCCGGGTTGAGAGGCGGATGGAGGAGTGACCTGGAGAGGCGGAGGAGGAATAATTGAAGAAGGAGGAGTCTGAACGATGCTCGACACTTTCTCTACAAAAAATAAGAAGTTAAAGTCAGTAAAGAGAGGAGACAAAGGCTCATTGAGGTTCAGGAAATAGTCAAGAAGCTCATCGAACTCCTAAGAAGTAAATGAGCAGTCTACTTGGGCAAGATTAACAGTAGAGTTACCTGGAGAAGTCGGCTTCCTGATATCAACCTCATAATCCTGTGCTTCGGCGCTCTCTTCGCCTTCATCTCCACCCTGTGCACTAGTGATCTCAGTTGTAACTTTAACCAGGGATGGAGAATGAGAACTGGAGCCGATAATGTCGATTTCGGCCGAAGGCGAAGGTTGAACTGGAATATTTGAAGTAGTTTTTCCTGAACGTTCTCCTTCTGCCATTTCAGACCTTAATTTTGCAAGTTGTTCTTTTCCCTTGGCGAGAGCGGCGCGAGCTTCGTCATCCAAGTAATGCTCCTCAAGAGCTGATTCGACGTAGCCGGCACCTGTAGCACCAAGCATATCAAGTGCGGCCTCCCACACCTCAGCCAGGGTAATTTCATATTTGGGACCTAGGAAGGCGAGGCTACCGCGCCCCAAGACGCTATGCAGGTAGAAGTCAAATAATGTCGAGCTGATGCTGGTCTTCGTTGCCTCATAAGATTCTTCAGCTGCAGTTTTACCGGCAACGGCCTCATCACGCTCTCTTTCAGCTTTGGAGAGTTGAAGCTTTAGCATTTGAATCTCCGCCTCTTGAGAGTCGGTTTTCTTCCGAAGCTCTGCAATATCAGTAATATAGCCCTCATTGATTCTTTTTTGCACTTCGAGCATGTCTTCGGCGTCTTTTTGGCCGGCATGAGCATCTCTCACTTGTTTCTGAAGCACCTCTTCTTTTTGAGTGTAAGAAGTAGAAGAAGTGGCGAGTTCTTCTTTAAGTTTCTCGACCTTCGCCTCAAGCTCTTCATTATAAGTAGTGATGCTCCTCATCTCGGTATCATGCTGCTCAAGAACCTTCTGCCATTCAGCTTTGTCATTCTCCATAGTAAGCATGGCCTCGAGATTCGCACGGTTTACCCTTTGAAGCTCGTCAACAAGCTTTTGCCAGTTCGACATACTTTCAATATCAAGCCTGACGGCATCGAGATTTCGCAGCATGGCAGGCTTGTCAATAGGGACCAAGTCAAGATCGAACCGCACTCCCTTTAGGCACCAGTGCGGGAACCGGCTTTGCAGAGTGGCCGAGCCTGATCCAACTTGGAATTTAGGCCTGCTGATTATTGTCTGAATGTTTGTCTTCCCAAGAGCAGGAGAGCCAGAAGGAATGTCAAGTGAGGCGGGGGCAGTGACCTTTTCAGGAGTTGTAGATGTATGCTTCTCACCGTGCCGGGCACGCTTGCTTGGGTCCTCAACCATATGGCTTTTTCCTCGATCATCATGCGACTTTCTCTTGTGAGAGTCGTCACCTCTCTGGGAAGAATCATGGTGCTCCTCCCTTTCTTTTCTGTCATAACGCTCTTCTTGAGCCCTCCTCTCCTGAGCCTTTCGGGCGGCTCTCTCTTCATCAGTTTCTCTGTGAACGGGAAGGTAGCGTCTATAATCATATTGACTATGCCTCTCGTAGCGCTGAAAGTCGTCATAGTAAGAGCCACTGCGTCCCATCGGAGAACTTGAAATTTATATAAAAAAAAGACAAGTCTTAAAAGTATTTAGAGAAAAGAAGTGTAACTTTGGAATCTTCAAAGAACAAAGAGTTAGGAGCATAAAAGTGCAGAAAGATTCTAAGCGTGTGTGATGTGCAAACTATGCGCATCAAACTACGAACCACTCTTTGATTGCGGAGTAATCGTGGGGGTAGTAGTTAACGTCAACTCTTGGGTCGACGGAGCTTGTTGCAAAGAAGAAGTCGCTTCCACTACTGAAGAAGAAACCCTAGTAGTTACAGGGTCGTCTTTAAAGATCTCCTGTGAGGTGGAAAAGAGGTCGCTTAACCCTTCGAAAGTGTCGTCCCCGCTCTGCCTGACAGGACTTGTTTTCCCGGCTTCTTGGCTAGACTTCTGTAAATGTCGGGGAGATCCCTGAGGCTCTTCTTCCTCAATGACTGAGGCAAGTGCGAATTTGCCAGATGACCCCGCAACATCAACAGTGCTAGAACACTTCACCAGAGAAGCTTCGGAGGCAGTTTCTTTTGGTAAGGGTTCGTCAGTGGAAACTGGGGCATCTAATGCTTTAGGCGGGGAGTCTGGAACCTCATGGGGGTGTGTAGAGCGAGAAGCATGCAAAAGTCCATATTGATGCAAAAGTCATCCCTCAATAACAATTTTATACTTCTCTCTTCCGCGGCAACGGCACTCAATCTTTCAAAAATTTGCTTATGGCTTGGATCTCTAGAAGAGAGAGGAAGTGCTGAAAAGAGCAAAGAATGAAATTAGCAATTGGTAATTCAGATTTCGAAAAGTTTGGAAATGGAGAAAATAGAAACAGGTAATCTTACTTCCTACTCTCTAGATGGCATAAAACCCTAGGGGGCAACGAGCAAAAAAAAACTGGTTCAGAAATCCAGGAACACTTTCGGTAAGATCAGAAATAAACTTGCGGTTTCTAGCGCTTCTCACAATAATAAGGGAAGGATGGTCTTTACTCTTTGCAAACGAGCATAAGTAGCGAATTTCTTCAAAACTCGGCAAGCGATCAAGAGTTCTCCTAAACAAAACACACAACCGGAGGAGAAGGGTTCGAAGGAAGTCATTAAAGGGAGGAATCACCCCGCTTAAGCACATTTGACGATTGACTGCGACAAAACTGTGGGGAGGACTGTCGGCAGTATCATTTGGTCCGGGAAGTAGAGCATCATTTTCAGCAAAACCAAACTGAGTACGTAGCTGAATGAACGCTCTCGGAGTTAGGATAGTCGAAGTTCTCTCTGGAGGATTCTCTACGGGAATAGCTATCGGAAAGGTCTCTTCAGCTTGAGCTACCCCTTCTTCTTCTTGGTGGGAAGTCATTCTACACAAACAAATGGATGTTCAAACATGAAGGTGCACGTTTCCTAAAGTGTGTGGAGTGTTGTGTAAAATCAATCAAACAATAAGCAAATGTAACTGGAATAAAAACTAGCAAGTATTTGTCAGTTATGAAGTCCAAGGATCGTTGTTTTAATATGCATGTGTAATGTTGATGCAAGCAAATCAGTTCAAGTTAGCGATGCTTTGCATTAATACTTCACTTTAGTTGATTGGTTCACAGCATTTCATACTGTGTTTTTAAGTTGATTACCCTAGGTCAACTAATCTGTCATTCGATGTGGGCAGTCAATGGCAGTATATTCGCCTTTGTTTTTTGTGATTATTGTTTTCAGCAGGTTGGTAGCCTACAAGCTAGTGTGATCTGTGAAATAAAGCAGCAAAGTTAAAACAACCCAGGATTTAAGCAGTTCAGTCCAATAGATTAAGTTAAGAATTCAAATTGGAATTATGCTTTTAAGTGAGAATTCGAATTGGGCATCCAAGTGTTAACTCGGCCACGACCTAAGGAATCTTTCACGAGCTAAGATTAAGTTCTTGATTTTTTAAATCGGCAGTTCTTTAGGTCGTGAGGAGTAGTAAGGAGGAAGGCTCCGGTTCAAAAAGTAGTGCAAAATTCCCCAAGTGCTAGTTCGGCCACTATTTAAGGGCTAGGTCGGCAAGTTTCTCCAAGTGATTAGTTCGGCCACGATCTAAGGATTAGATCGTATCAAATTGGGTCGGCCAAAAGATAGGTCGAGTTAAGAATCCAAAGGGTTGAGTCGCTCGAACAGCCTAAGTCGCAAGTCGTCTGGAAATCAATACGACCTAAAAGCTAAATCGTGCGCAGCCGAGGTTGCAAGAGATTTCTAAGTCGGTATTTTCAGAAACTAACTAAGCCGTGAGAATTACAAGTCGTCCCCTCGACCAGTATCTCACTCCACCAACCCGTTAACCCGATAGCCACTCCCTTAACCAAAAAAGCCTCATTTCATTTATGCTATGTCATGCTATCGGATCATCCATTAAACCAGATTAAAACCCCCATGAATTCAACGCCCCACAATCCTAACATAAATCAGGATTGATTAGCCTGAAGCAGTGACCCATCGGCATCGTTTCATCAACCGTTTGAATCCGAATTAAGCCATCTCAGGATCATCAACTATCGGTATGATAAGATTCGTGATGAAGCGCTGCGCGAGGAGGTGGTTGAAGTTTGAATGGGATTCATGAATCAATGACAGTAAGGGATTGAGAAGGAAGCAGGTTGACTTACGTAATGATTATCAGTGATTGATGGAATGAAATCGCCTTTTGGAGCTTGGGAAAGTTTTTAATGGCATAATCAAGGGAGTAGGAAATGAGAAGGAAGAAGAAGATGTGACTTATACCTTGCAGTGGAGGGATCTAAAGCGGCACGTACGACCTAACTGTTAGGTCGCGTACGACCTACCGACTTAGAGGGTGGACGAGTTAAAGGACATCGACGCACATGACCTAACCATTAGGCGTATACTTCGAGGGGCAAATGTTAACTCCGCCTCGGCCATGACTCAGCGACCTAAAAAGTTACCGACTTAAGACTAAAAAGAGATGCCGAATCAATGCCTTGACAAGATCGCCAACCTAACATGAATGCCGATCTAACTACCTAAGGCCTAAGAGGGATGCCGACCTAATGTCCCAACAGAAGTACCGACCTAGGATGGCTACCGACCTAACACGGGTACCGGCCTAGTGCCTTTGAGGATGCTGACTTAACAGGAATACCGACCTAAGATTTGAGCGGGTGCTGACCTAAGGCTTAGGAGGTTACCGATCTAACATGGGTACTGCCCAAGGAAGTTGCTGACCTAACTGCTCAAGACAGGGACATGATCATGAACTACACTTGAGTTGCTACCGACTTACGACCTATGTTAAGTCGTTCATGACCCAAGCAAAGGAAGACAAGTTCAATGCAGGTACTTGGCACAGTGGCCTCTTAACTCGTACACGGTTCAGGACTTACCAGTTAAGCCATGACTTATGACTGGCCAGTTAACTCGTTCACGACTCACGACCTAGCTTGGATCGTCCACGACCTAAAGCTACTAAATATAAGCACGATGCCGTGTTACTTATAGAAGGTTGGGTTGGCTCGGGGGCGACTTGGAACTTATACAAGGGAACCTTTGTGAAACCATGGAGGGGCCAGATGAGTCGGCCACGACCTCCCATAAGTCGGTCATGACTTACGACCCAAGGGGGAAATTTTCCTATAAATACCAACCTACCTCAAACATGTAGGGGACTTTTTGGCTGATCTCTTTAAGTGCCGATACTCTGCTGAATTCTCGACTCACCCGACACTTCAAGTATGAAAGGCATCTCAACTAAATTCGAGAGGAAATCTAACGCAATCTACATGGATTCAAAGAATTCTTCTGCATCAAAGTTCTAGTTGTTTGTCTCATCAGAATTGTAATTGAAGATTGTTGTAAAGTTGTAATCGATTCAGTAATAAAGAGAATTAAAGTGGACGTAGGCTTAACCTAATCCAAACCACTATAAAAGCTGTTGTCTTTTCTGCTTTCTCTGTGACTTTTTTACTTGTTTTTAGTTCCCGTGTTCACGGGTGGTGCTTTCGCTCAACTTCAATCTACACCGGGGTGTTAGCGTCTGATTTTTTACGTTAACAAATTATTTATCGATAAAATATTTATATACTTATCTCACTGGTATAAGAATTTTCTCAAACAATTTTACTTCTATACTTGAAAGGCTTTACCATATACTTATACGATGGTACCAGAATATTCATAAAAATTTTAGAAAGATTTCTTATTTTCCAAATCGTATTAAATGGATCGAAACAATGTGATTCAAAGTAAGGTTTATATTTAAAATTATTTACTGTGAAAATTCATAAATAATTTATAAAAATATATTTAAACTTGGAACCATTTCTAAAATAATCTAATTAATGTTATTAAATGCTTCGAAGAACGTCCCATAAAAATTATTATTTTCATTATCATTTACACTCACTTTAAATCACAAAAAGCGTTAAAAACAACATTACACGATCCCAAAAATGCTATCGTAGGTAGCATTTATAAGTGTTGTAAATGCCAATGGATAGAGAACACTAAGAAAATTGCATAACTATTCAAAGAGACCCAAAGGATACCTTTAAATAATCATATATGAACCACTAAAAGTAGCAATATCAAAGTACATTATAGCGACTACTCCGCTCCTAAATTTTTCAACTTTGTTCAACCAGTTATAAAATCATTTAAACCTTGATACTTTTAGAGTAATAAATACAAATATAGTACTTATTAAAACAGGAAAGAATCCCCTACAGACGGCTTTCAAAATCATATTAAAAATTGTCGAACACAAGGCGATTTCAAAGTACATGCATAGCGACGTTTTTGATATCACTTCTATAAATTTGTTCCACAAGTGTTATAACTGCTCAAACCACTTTCTTGTTTTCCTAGACATTAATATATGTTTAGAGCCAAATAAATATATATACTTCCATAAAATATATGCAATTAACCATTTTAAGCAAGTTAAACACACTGAATTTCAAAGTGCACTTATAGCAACCATTCTTGCTTGAAACACTTTCAAACATAATTCAGTGCCATATACAACCAAACTAAAGATATAAATATAAAGCCAAGTCCATGTTACATGGTATAATGGATAAGAGAACTGACAATATACAGAATATAGTTGTCATTTCCTTTTCAAAAGCAAGAATGGTCCAAAAATTATAACTTTAATTAGTTTCATTTAACTTTTTGTTCAAGCACACACATACATAACAAGATATATGCTTACTCAACGGTGAGTGAATTCACCCCAAAACCAAGATAACACAAGAACAAGCCACTTAAAACAAAACAACACTTCCAATTTGTGACTAAATTTCCCATTTCTTTTCAAACTTCACCAAAAAACTTTTGAATGTTTATAATACATTTCATATTCATTTTAAATCATTTTTTAAAGAGGTTTAACATTCCATATACACCAATTTATTAAATCAAGGAAAGTGATTTCCGTTGTGCTTATCGACGTGTAATTCCGTGTCTTGCATATATATTCAACATTTATATTTAAATAACCAAACTTGATAATCAAAGCATAATAAACATCCATTGCAAACACCATATCATCATCTAAAATTTAATAAAATAGTTTAGGAGCTCTTACCTTCATTTTCCCTTCGAGCTAATAGAAAATAGACTACAACTCCGCTACAATCGAACCAAAGCAAACGAAACTAAGCCTATGACCTAAGAGAGAGCTCGGCCTAGCCTTAATAGTGATGGTGCCCATAGCCAAGGGAATGGTGGGTGGCGGTCTTAGGTTTTGGAAGTGAAGAGGAGGTGTTTCAAACTAGTTTTGAAGTGGATTGAATTATAAGATAGTATATAACTTTTTCTCTATTTGTTTGTTATGTTTTTTTTTCTAACTTTTATAAAATATTTTTCTGTGAGTAAGAAGCCATTAAAAAGGCTCTTAGAAAGATTAAAAGAAAGAAAGAAGAAGTGGAATGGTGTTAGAAATTTGTGAGAAAAAGGGTGGTATTTGTAGGAAAAACCTTAGAATAAAATATTCAATTGCATAATTACCCAAATACCCCGAGCTCACACCCTTCCCCTAGCCCCTAGCGCACAGCTTCCCCCCAAATGCCATGTGATGGTTGTTGTGTGGTGATGATGTGGCACAATAAAGTGATGTTTGCTTTATGGTTACTTAAAGAATAAGCTTAGGAATTATCAAATCATTTTTGTATTATGTATATGTATATGTATATGTATATGTATATGTATGTGTATGTATGTATGTATGAGCATGTTATCATGTGCATATGACATATATATGTATGTACATGTAGGTGCATAACACTTCGAACATCTTTAAACAACTTTTGTTCGTTAAATCGTTGAAATCCAGAGAACCTATTATCGGTCACATTTTCAGTTATTTATTAACGTACATATATTTGCAAACAAAACTCAAAAATAAATATCTTATCAATTTAAACTAATTAAAACGATCACATTTGAATTTTAACACCATATAAATTAATAATACAAATTATTTTAAAAAATTGCCAGTATACGGATAAACACATTGTTGGTTTTTTCATTATATTTTCAAATTAAACATGCATCTTTATAAAACTTTTATAAATGTTTTACTATAACTTTAAAATCATTTAAAATAAATAATCACTCGTTTAAAATCATTATTTAAATAATTAAAATAGTTATTAAATCATTAAATCTCAATTTAAATTCATAAACCTTTATTTAAATACAATGTCATTTTATCGATATAAATTTTAAGGAAAATACTTATTCAAATAAGATTGCTATTACTTATTCTCACTTGAAACAATTTATTTTTGAATTGGTACTTAGGTACAACATATCACTAGGACAATGGTGTTTATCCACTTAAAACAATATTATATCTGTATTATCATCCTTTTATTTGCATAAATTTAAAACAAATACAATTTATCAAAGTAATAAATTGGCGGGTCGTTTCACTTTGCTTTCCACCTCACATGTTTCTAAAACAAATATCTAAACACTGTACACCAAAATATCTTCTCCTTAAACAATTTGTTAATCTTTTACTATTCACATTTAGTTACCCATAAACACTAAATATGCTCACATGGCAATTAAATAAATATTAATATATTAGGAAAGCACAACACGATCATACAAATTTTACCAAGTTAAAAAGTTGTTTATCGATAAAACAATTTTCAATCACATTATTGATATTTCTTCGAACTATTTGTTTTTTGTACATTATTCAAAAACAAGTTTACCATCATTAGTTATTAATTAAAAAAGGGTTAACAAGGGTGTTAAACCAATTTTAATCACATTATAACAAGATTCAAATATTTAATAATTAAGATATTGAAATACTAAGTGTTCAAAACTATGGTTCACTACAACAACCATCCAAATGTGACAACATACTAATACACAAAATCATTGTACAAACTAATAAATAACTTATAATAAATAAATTTAACAATATAGATCAGATATATACCTTTCACCAATGCCTAATGCATAAATGTTAAAACGAAGAACTGAACTCTTTGAAACCATTTCCTATTCTGAAGTTCTAGCTCTCGAACTTTCTTACCAACGACGATCGAATAGATTTAATTTTATTTGATTTAGGTGTTTGTAATTTGGACGCTCCTATGGCTATGCTCGGCCTATGGCTGTTGCAAGATAGGACTGAGAAGAGATCACAATTGAGGCACAAGTGGATAAATAAAAGAAGGGTAAAAGAATGAAAATTAGATCACGATTCTCTTTTAACTCTCGACTAAATCTTTATTTTTAATTATTCAAACCACTTCATTGCGAACATGACAAAGTCGGCCTCCCGTATGCATGCCTACAGCTATCTATTGAAGCTTGTAAATTGGAGTTGAAACTATTCTAAGCCCGAACAATAATCCTTACGACAAGCACAATTGTCCCAGTGGTTAAGTGATTCGACTTTGGTGCGAGAGGTCTTCGGTTCGAAACTTGTGTAGCGTGATTTGAACATTATTGACACGTGATTTGTGGTTTATTGTACCTGTGTCATGTTGTATTTAAAGTATCCTTTCAAAAAAACAATAATCCTTACATTATATCCAATTAAACATGTACCGGTATAGATCAATTGGTATATTTATTGTTACTATAAACACATTGTTTATTATTGTTCAATACACTAAAATAAAATTTTATAATTAGTTTTTCATAAATATTGACTAAATTTAATTAGTTTATAACGATTATAAATCAATGAAATCTTGTTGTATTTAGGAGAATTCAACGTTTTGGTTGTGTGACTCTTGGGTGTATATTTGGTCAATGATTAATATCAAACAATGGAATATTAACATTCACACATCACTTATAAGGTTATATGACATTATAACAAATTTATCGCTAACTTGGCAATGGTAAAATCCAATTTTACTTTATTACATGTTACCTATAGTGATAAATATTTACATCAATTCTCTTCCTCAAAATTATATCATTTTAGACTTATGGAATTTGGAATGGCCAAAATCCAATATTATCTATATTCAACTTTATAATCCAAACGCAAAATCACTAGTTCAATAATAACAATTATTATCAGCCGTCTGCTCTATCTAGTGACTTCGACTTTGAGTTAACTTCAGTTGACCGTGATACTAACCTTACGCAACTAAGGAGACGAATGCACTCTTGAATAGTGTTTCACTTCGAATACTTCCACTCGACCTAACTATAGCCATTCGGTGGATGTCGTGACACGATTTAACTATAATAAAGTGGAACTTCCATATTGAAGATCAGTAGTATTCTCAAGTCAAGAAAACTGTGTAATTTTGTCACATTGATATTTTCTATTTGATCATAGTTGTATTAACCGACAGAAAAATATCCAATGAGTCATTTCATAGTTATCCTATAACTATTAGTACGTAACTCCTTGGTGCCCCAATCAGTCAAGAGTAGTACACTACTCAACATTTGAAGCACGTTGCTAACTCCAGTCTCAATGAATGTATTGATATCTGAACTGGATAATTCTATCAACAACCCCAATTTTTTCTTTTTCCACCCCGATAGCTTATAAAAAAGAATGACACCCCACATATTCCCTTTTCCACAACATTTTATACCCAAATTACCGTTGTCTTGAAAAAAACAATATAATGAATATTGCATTTTTTCACATGAATTGTATATAAAGCTTATATTTGTTGAAAAACTAATTTTTTTAGGTGACGTCTTTAGGGTTTATTAATTTGATTTTAATCTTCATTTATTTTATTATTATCTTACTTGAATTGGAAATAATTAAAGATGGAAATCTCATAAATTTTGTTGTTAGACCTTAGATATCGTATGGGAATAGTGGAGAAATGTACAGTACTATTTTCAACCTGAAATGGCTATGGTTTTTTAGTATGATAGAAGTAGATAATTAATACATAGATAATAAATTATATGTCTTTATTTCTTCTTATTCTTCTTTCTTTTTGTCGATATTTTGGTCATAAATCTTTATTCTTTTTCACTAGGGTGGGAAAGGGAAAAACCGAGATGTTAATAGAACCATCCATCTTAACTAGGATTATTTGAAATGATATGTCTATTTTATTATGATAAATTATATATGGTTACAACACATTGTAACTATTATCACAAAATATATCAGTTATTTCAATGGAATATACTTTTAATTAATTAAATTAATTAATTAATATAATATCAAGCATATAATATGAAGAAAAGACTTTTCATTTTGAATAGGATTGATTATCAAAATAGATAAATGTAACAATCACATAATTACCCTCAGGGCATACCCCTAACTCTATCAATAAAGGTAACGTTTTCACATGTACTATAACACAGAAAAATAATGAGACACACAAATATATGCACACACAACTGAAAATAATAGAATACTATATAGATGGCTGACGCAATAAGAAATAATTTTGAAAATAAATTCATTTTGGTTGCTCCTTATATATAAACTTTTAGTCAAGTATCCAATATATACCGATTACCATATAACTATATATATTTTTCCTGGGTTAAACATTACTAAATAGCATTAATGAAGAGCACGGTTTACATGAAAAAAGTGTAATTTTAAGAAAACATTTATTCAATTAACTAGCGTCTTAACCATACAAAAGGAGAAGTAAATCTCACCATATTAGTAAACGCTAAGTACATGTTAATTACCATGTCTTCGGTTCCTCTATTTATGTCTTACCTGTTTTGGTCATGCTTACTAATACCAAATTAATTTATATTGTTGCATGGTTACAATTACTTGAAATTACCGAATACCATGTAATTGAAGATCGATGCAAATTTACCGATTAATATTTGAACTATGTTGGCAAAAGTTGAATATCTTTCATTCATCCTTGATTTTGCTAACTTTTTACATCTTACTAAATATAAGTAGTTTACCAAAATTTAAGTCTATTTGAACAAATCCATTAATTTAGCAATTGTATATTTTGATGATTCATTAAAATAACGCATCTCAAAAATAAGATTTTTAATATCTATCGTTTAGGAATTTCTTTTGTAATTACATTTAATAGAATATTAATCTCGAGTCAAATTCCATAGTTGAATTAGTAAGCGGGTCACATACTAACTAATTATATAAATTAGGCCATTACTAACATTACGCTCTACAATTACTCTCATTCGTCAACTCGTTTATTTTCAATTTCTAAAACGTGATAACTTTTTGTGTATTAATAAGATTTAAGAATCGTTTTCACCATTAAATCGCATATTTAATAAACTTTCCAGTGATATCTATTGTTTATATATATAAATAAAAAATTTAAAAATGTAATTTTATATAGTAGTTTTTAACTACATTTTAATAATGTTATTAAAAACTGCATTTAAATGGTGTTTAAATGCAGTTTTTAACTACAATATTTAAATACAGTTTTTAACTACATTAAAAAAATGCGGTTAAAAATGTATTTAGATAGATGTATTTAAATTAAATTTTTTAACTGTATCTAATTAATGCATTTAAATGTGTGTACTCAAATGAAATTTTTAATCGCGTTACTAAACCACGGTTAAACACTGCATTTAAATAGGTGTTTTTAAATGTTGTTTTTAACTGCATTTAGATGTTGCACTTTTTACATTACACCAGAAAAACCATTTTGCCACGGCTTTGAGCCGCGACAAAATAATTTTATCACGGTTCTGAGCCGTGGCAAAATTGACAATGGCAAATTTTTTACCATGGATCGTAGCCTTGGGGAAATAAAATTTTGCCATGGCAAATTAAAGTTTTGCTACAAAAAAATACATTTCAAATTAAACTTTGTTTATGTATTTTTTATGACTTTCTACATGTTTGCAGATCAAGCAATATGATAAATTTATATAGAACGTTCTTACATTGTCTTAACGTTGAAAACTACTAGAAACGTCCCAAATCTTAATTGATTTTAGTAATGGATTTATTCATTTACTGCTATATACAAAATTAAAAATGGTCTTTGCCAACAAATTAATTTTGCTAAACAAAGAACAACACAAAAAACATAGGCATATAGACCTTTTTTATAAAAAAACAAGAAACAAACCGTACTGAAATCTATAGCATTCAACAAAAAAAACATTGAACACAAATGCACCAATGTAAACAACTCTATTATGTACATTCGTAATATAAAGAAACAACCTAAGAACAAGACTTGATTAGTCCCATGTAATATAAATTCCTAAGGAACAAATTCCCAATATAGAACAAACCAACTCACTTCTATTTACCTCCTTATCTTCTTTCCTATTCAAACAAGTTCTTCTAATATTTTCTTCTTTAACCACCATACAATCATCCCCTAACCTTTGTTGAACTGAATCGATTATACGAGTCTCTAACATTTCTCCATTAATAGTTGTGGCATAAAATGTATTGGAAGAGTTATCCTTGCTTGTAGAAACTTCAACTCTTGTTACCAACAGTCCATTTTCTCCATGTTGAGCAGCATCGATGTTGGATGTAACTCCTGCAAAGGGGAAGAAAAAAAATGTACATGCATGGTACAAAATATCAATGAAACATTAGGAACTTTAATGGAAAATATCAACAACATTTACCTCCAATGATGACAAGACCATCTAATTTTAAGTCATGACTTGTCTTCAAAGCAACATTAACCTGTTCAGTTGTTCTGATTTGGTCCTATGTATGGCCAAGTAGATCATATATATCCACCTTCACAAGGAACGGAAACTATGAACAATGATGCTAACTAATAAAAGATAATTAGTAAATTGGATCTTAAGAACCTTGATTTTTGTAAGAAGAAAGAACGTCATCACACTACAAGAACGGCACCAGATAGCGACGGCTTTTAGCCGTCGCTAGCCGACGATAAAACCGTCGCTATATAGGTCGTCGCCCAATAGTATAGCGACGGCTTTAGCGACGGCTCCGTCACATAAATAGGGACGGCTCGTGACTGCAAATGTGCCATGTGGAAATTTTTTCAACGTCTAAATGACGTCGCTAGCCGTAGCTAGCCATCGCTAATCTGAACCAATTGGCCGTCACTAGCCGTCGCTAAACTGAACAGATAGCCGTCGCTAGCCGTCGCTAACCTGCATAAATTTCTGTGCACCTGCACAGCCCATATACACTTCAACCAATCTGAACCAAACAACCGCCATACACTATATTCATCAACTATAACCATCATATAACATCACTATACATTCAAACAATATAAAATCCAACCAAATCCCATTTTCAAATCCAACCAAATCTCATTTTCAAATCCAACCAAGTCCATTAACCAGAATATGTACATAGTAAACCGAAATTTCTACATAATATTCCGACATATATATACATAATATCCAACCAAATCCATCAACTAGAAGTCATCAAAATATATACATAATATCGTGAAATATATATACACCAAACCAACAAAAATGTGTACATACCAAACTATAAGCAAACAAACATACTTACTCCTCGTCATCGCTGCCGTCCTCTCCAGGCATCCTCCCATGCTGTTGCAAATAAGCCACAATATGCTCATCCAGCTGTTGCTCAAAGAAACTCTTCCTCCAATCATTTATTTCTTCCACTGTCGCCCTCAACTGAGCAATTTCCGCCTCTTGCTGCGACCTCCCGTATGCACTCTGCGTTCTCATCGCCTGTAAAATAATTCATAATTATTTATATATTAGTATATATATATATAATATTTTTAAAATTATTTAACTATTCATATGCATAAGTAAATTTATATATCTGTACATGTCAAAATTTACCTCCACGTTTCCATAGCTATACCGTCGACTGGTCCGAGAAGGCGGGTCAATAATAGCATCACAAATATGGTTCTCCTCCTCTAACGTAAGCTCTTCCCGACCAGTGGACTGTGCTACACGAGCCCGCTCTGCTTCGTACCTCTCTTGCGATTACAAACAATTGTTTTACACGATAAAAACTGAATTTGAAAATTTTGAAAATAAAATAAGACAAAATATTGCTATTAACAGTAAATTAATTTACCATTACGGATTGTGATTTGTCATCCTTCCACTCGTACGAAACATTGCCCTCTTCGTCAGTCCTCTCCACGGCACGCGTGGCCTTGAACAGCTCGGCCATAGTGGGCTCGCGGTATCTCGCGGCCTGAAAATATATAAATGTTATTGCTAATCTGATTATAAAATATTGTAATAAAATGTAAACACAGTTTATAAATTAAATTACAGCTCTCTCTTGTGCTCCTAAAAGGATTTGGAGCCACCACGGTACAATGCAGGATTTTTATTCCTGTTTGCCCGGTTCCGCGCAGATAATTCCTACAAATTAAGATTAATTATCACGTATATATCTTGCGAGATTTATATTAGACTTAAATAACAAAGAAAACGTATTTTACTTACTTTTACCGCCGGACTGTTCCAAAGCTGAAGTAATTCATTCCATACACCCTCACCCATCCAGTTCGGCTTTTTCCCTGCATTCTTAGCCTTGCACAATGTATCCCTGTAATTTTTCCTCATTCGTTTGTTCCAGTAATTTAAAAAAATGCCCAAGTCATCAGGGTCAACGCGGACTGCAGCCTGTAAATTAAAATTATTTTAAGTTATATAGATTATATTAATTTACAACTGAAATTCAAACTACTACTTACAAGTAAATCTGCCTGTATAGCGTTCTTGACATGAGGGGGGATGTCATCCCAGCGAGGCCAACAACCATCCATCCGGCACTAAAATGCCTTTCTCAAAACCTGTAAAATATAATCTGATGGTTCCACCTCAAAGCCACTACAAAAGTTATGATATACATGTTTAGTGGATTATAAAACTTATACTTTAAATAAAATTGATACTTACCCAGCACTTCTAGGAACAACTTCTGCAATCGGACATAAGTCCGGTGCAGTGCCACTACCACCTACACTGGGAGATGGGGATGGCGTGCCACCACCACCTACACTCCGTCTCCTGCCAGACATATCTGCTATTGAAAAACAATATCATCAGAGAACAATTATAGAAATTCACTACTACATAGCATGTTTAAATCACTTTCACAGCAACAATTATAAAAATTTACTAGTACAAAACATGGATAAAAATTATATAAATAATCATCACAGAACCATAATAGAAATTCACTACTACATAGCATGTTTCAATCACTTTCACAAAGCAATTATAAAAATTTACTAGTACAAAACATGGATAAAAATTATATAAATAATCATCACAGAACCATAATAGAAATTCACTACTACATAGCATGTTTCAATCCCTTCCAAGAACAATTATAAAAATTTACTAGTACAAAACATGGATAAAAATTAACTAAATGATCATCATAGAACAATTACAGAAATTTACTATTACATCACATGTTTTAATCACTATCACATAACAATTATATCAATAACGATCAGTCTTCATCGTTTTCTGATTCAGATTCGGTCTCGTATTCTATCTAATTTTGTTCAGTACTTTCGAATGCATCAAATAGGACGTTCGATTCATTATTCAAAAGCCCTACATCAATATCATCAGTTATTATTATTTCTCTGTTAACTGTGAAAATTTTCTTATCTCTTCTAAAAGTATGATTGGGATGAAGAAAATACCGATGACGATCAAACCACGAAACTTTCTTCCCATATCGTAACGAAAATGCTTGTATTTCTTCCATACAATAAGGGCATGCTAGACGACCGGCCATACTCCAACCAGAAAGCATCCCGTATGCAGGAAAATCATTAATCGTCCATAACAAAGAAGCGAATAACCGAATTTTTTTTCGTTTATACATCGTAAGTTTCGACTCCTTCATTCCACAGTTTCTTCAACTCTTCGATCAATGGTTGTAAATAAACATCAATTCCTTGGGTTGGATCATGAGGGCCGGGAACGACAGTGGTGAGAAACATATATGGTGTCTTCATACACATCCATGGAGGTAAATTATACGAAGTAACGATAATTGGCCAGGATAAATATTTACCACCAAACTGTAAAAATGGTGAAAATCCATCCGTACATAAACCAAGTCTGACATTACGGCTTTCCACAGCAAATGCAGGATAAGTCTTATCGAAATGTTTCCATGCTTCACCGTCGGATGGATGTATCAAAGTTCCTTCTTCCGCTGTTCTCACACTATGCCATCGCATATGACAGGCCGTAGCAGAAGATGCATATAATCTTTGAAGTCTGGGAGTGATGGATAAATAATGCATTCTCTTGTGCCGGACTTCTTTCCCTTTCTTCTTTCTTGGTTTGTATCTTTCTTCGTTGCATATTTTGCATTTTCCGAGGTCAACGTCGTCTTTTCAATACAATAAGCAACCTTTCACACATGCATCTATCTTCTCGTACGGTAGACCGAAAGCGGACATCAATTTTTTTACTTCATAATGACTATCGCACATCAGATTATTGGGTGGCATGTGTCGTTTTGCAGCTTGTACAACTGCTGTAAATGCAGCTTCCGTAAGGTTTAATTTTGATTTCATAGTTATGTATTCGACGGTTACAAAAAGTTCAGTTCCGCTTTGCATCCATCCCACAGCGGCCTCTTAGCAGAATCCAACAAATCGTATATTTTTTTAGCTTCCCCAGTCGGTTCTTCTTCGACATTTTCGTCTTCATCGACAGCTTCAGTTGTAGGAAACATTGATCGTGCTGCATCATCCACCATATTTTCTATCGGATTCGTCATCATATTACCGTCCTTTAAAACTTCAGTATTAGGTGTAGGTTCAACAAATTCTCCATGACGATCCTAGAAATAATAATCAGGCACGAAACCATATTGATACAAATGTACTTCAACTATATCCTGTTTCCAATGCTTCAAATGTTGGCACTTACTACACGGGCAAAAAATTTCTGTATTGTTTCGGTTATTAGATTTAGCAAATCTAATTAATTCGTGTATACCGTCATAGAAATGTTGCTTTATTGATCCCTTCTTTCCAGTTCTAACTTCATACATGCAAGTACGGTCGAGAAAATAATTGAACATTTTTCTTGATTTGAAAATGTATGTTACAAAATTTAAATCATTAATTTTCAATCATTCTCCATTGTAAACAGTTCATCGTTCCAGAAAATTCAAAATATAAACTTCACTTTATTTTTTTATTTTTTGGTGTTTGGTTTTCACTTCGGTGGTCAGTCATCCTACTTCCCATTACAAACACAATAATGTAATTACATTTTATAAATCATTTCAGATTAAACGGTTCAACAAAATTTCGGCAGCACTTCCCTTATGTTCCATGTATCATACACAAATGCGTGTACACAGGGAACGTAAAGGAAGTGCTGTCGAAATTTTATAACCGTTTAAAATGAAATGATTCATAATATGTAATTACTTTATTGTGTTTGTAACTTGTCCAATACAGGGACAAATCCAAAAAATATTGTATCAGATGAATAGAAATGTCCGTTCCATTACAAAACGAACATCCATATAACGATCATATACAACACTTGCCAGACGGGGCCAAAGCCAATCTAAGGGATAAAAAAAAATTCTTTAAATTTTGTCAAATATTGTTGTTCTTTTCAAATTTTGACAATGTTTCAACTATTTATATTTTAATTCAAAATTTTGTTGTATTTAAATTTTAGTTCAACATTCAATTAACAATTTTAGTTCAATATTCATTTCTTTATTTTTTTATGACATAGATTTTGTGTGACTATTTGTTGTTGTTATATTCATTTCTTAATTTCTTTACAAAATCGATTTTAGTACAATATCAGTTGTTTTTAAAGTCATTTCTTAATTTTTTTTAAAATAAATTAGATATTTGCAGAATTTTTAATGTTCTCGTATTCATTTTTTAATTTTTTGTACAAACTTTATTTTCTACAATATATACAACCTTTTGCATTTTGGCCGTCGCTAGCCGTCGCTCAACCAACAGGGTAAATATAAGAATTATCAATAAATATAATTAGAAAACAACAAATTCTAATTATCAAATAGATAATTAGAAAACAATAAAAAAAATTATTAAATAAAAATTTGTCAATTTAAATTCACTTAAAAACTTAAATTTGTAATTTATCAATTTCATAAACTATGAAATACTTTCACGTAAATTTATCAATAACCAAGTTAATCATTAATATACACTATTTTTTCACCTAAAACAACTAACCATGTTAATCGCCAACACTAATTATCTACATCAACCATTTATTCAACTTGATCATGATAAACTAATTAATGTAATACTTAATTCAAGTTCATGATAATAAACTAATTAATCTACCAAATCAACATACAACACTACTAATACCTAATTTAACAACACTACTAATACCCAATTTAAAAACAAATCTCAATTTTACAACAAATCATAATTGAATTAGGGTTTAAACATCTTGGATCAAAGTGATCATTTTTAAACCTTGGTCGATGTTGTGTAGGCTAAAAGCATCATATGCGAGTCATGTAATTTGTAAAGAAGTTGATTAACAATTTGCTAAACTAAGAAGCTAATTAGTGATGATACTTAATGTTTAGTGAATAAAAATAAAGCTAGTAAACACAAGAGACTAGATTGGGACAAAGAACTGATGATGGATTATTTCAGGTTAGAAAGCAAAATACCATGCAAAATGTTCTAAAAATTGTTGAACATGTTATTGAAGTATTGAAGTGCTGGCTATGTAACCACATAGGCAACTGTAAATCTTCTATGTGAAATTTGTGATTCCCTTTTCTGTAGCTCTTTTTTTATATGGAATATGGTATTTGACAGACTTCCAAATTATTCAAAGTTATCTAAGGTCGAATAAAGCTTCTTCCTTATGTTCATCCAAAATCTTACCTAATAGGAAAATGGAGTTATATTTACACATCATCAAAAAATAGTTATTGTTGATGCTGGTAATTATATAAGAAAAATAACTGCATTTTTTGCCAGACTTTATTTATGTGGCTAGAGATATGATACTCCTCACCACACTTTATTTAGGACACTCAAGATGCAGCATAATGATGATTTTCACCAGCCTAACTTTGCAGTAAGCTTAATTATGAGTAATTTATATCCATGTTTTTAATTCTGATGGTGATGTGTGTTTTAAAAGATATATAAAAGGCCTTTGAATCCATGAAAATTAACCATAAACTAGTTCATCTAGTTAACAGATAATTTATGTGAAAATATTTTTTTATACACACCAACAATTTTTCTGTTAAACCAACATGAATTTCATTTTCTTTGGAATCAATTTTCCTTGACAAATTTATCTGTAATTTCTGCTTTTTTTAGCGTGTTACTGCTTCATCAAACTCTTTGATTTACAATTAACATATCACTTAATCAGGGGCCTATAGCAAATGGTCCAAGAGAATCATAGCATGATTTGCATAGTAGAAACTATGGTCCAGCTGCTTATGATGTATTAACAAATTTTGAATAACGATGGCAAAAAGCTGCTAAACGCAATGAGATACATAAATTAAAAAATCTTTTGATGATGCATTGATTCAAATTGATAGAATTGAAGAAATTCTAAGTGTTCACGAGTCACCGTATTCAAACAATAACATGAATCCGAAGACTTGGCATGTGTAGGTATATATAGTGTAGATTTTGTTTGAATTTATGATTTATATTTCACTTTAAATTCATGGTTTAACATTTTCAGATTTTTCACTCCATGGATTCAGATTCTGCTAAAGGATTTCCAAAGGATCCAAAGATTACTTCTAGCAAGGCATGGCCGAGGCTCTGATTTAATTTTCTTTACTGTTTACTATTTTAGTTTATTATCATAACTTAACAGATTTACTTTTTTATATAGGATTGTTTGTGGGAAAAACATATTAATTGACATGAGGATACATACAGCTTATGTTAAGTCCACACATGTTGCGCAACATTTTATTTACACCGAAAACCAGTACTTTTTGGGATCTTCATACGACTGGGATTCAAACAAAAATCTAGGTAAGCAAAACATTCATATTTATTTATTTTCTTCTAAAATTAATTTTACACAGATCCCCTTATTGGTTTGTTGAAATGGACGTAATACTCTATCAATGATTTGTTATCATATTAGATTACCTGGCAACGATTATATTTAGATTTCAATTTGGAACTTTGTATTATAGAAGAGCTTCTCTGGAATCATTGCCCTTTTTATCATGATGATATGCATATATATATATATATACACACACATATGAAAGAATTTTATGATAACTATACTCATCCATGAGTAAGCTTATAGCAAACCTATTTTTTAAACACGAGGTTGAAAAACTATATCTCGAGATAGTGCTAATTTGATGTTGTGCATTTCCACGATTAAAGCAAGTAGTTATTAACGGGTTTTTTTTCAAAAAACATATAAATATGCATGCACAGTACAAAATATCAATTTCCTAAATACATATGGTCGACCTTTAGCTCATTTCCTAAGAGCTACAGCCAATGTTCCTGCTGCTCAAATCATAACCAATCATCCCGCTCTAAAGTTTTTCCTTGCTTTTTTTTTCTTTTTTCTTTTGTGCATGCATAAAATTTTGAACATAAGCTAGTTCTAATATAATTTATAGGGTAGAAGTTGTATTTTCTGGTAGACAATTACCAAGAGGACACAACGTAATTTGGGGTCTCTATGATGCTATTAAAGTGCACAATTCTCAGAGCATTTTCCTCGGATTTGTTGGTAGAAATAAAAAAATATTATTGCTTATTATTTTTATTCAATGCACATTCTAAATTTCATTTTATCTCATGCTGTAAAATTACGTCTACTTTGTATATAGAACCGAGTGTTTATTTGCACAGAAAACACTCGAGATAACTGACACTACAAGAAAGGCTTCGTATAGCAACGGAGCCTAGCGACGGCTAAAAAAAGAGGCCGTCGCTAACCATCGCTATACGCAATATACAGATCCAAGCCGAGAGCAGCATATTCACTTCACTTGCTCCTTCAAAACCTTCCTCCTTCCCCCAATCCGTCTCCCTTCGTCACCGTAGCCGCCACCCCAGCCTTCAACGCCTTCAAATCACCCAAATTTGTGTCGGTATGCTCCTAATCTCATGTTTGAATGTAAATTTGATGTTTTTAGGTTTAGTTTAAACCCTAATTCAATTATGATTTGTTGTAAAATTGAGATTTGTTGTTAAATTGGGTATTAGTAGTGTTGTTAAATGCATAGGATATTGTTTATATGGTTTTGAAATAGATATTAAATACTGGTTTTGAAAGCAAAATTATTTTTAAATGACGGTGGTGTTATAATAACGATTGGTTGTTGAAGAGACTGGGATTGAAAGTTGTCATACTCTCTGCCAACCCCGAAAACCACTTTAACAACCGTGTACGCGGTGGAGATTCCAGAATGAAGTAGGATGGTGGCGGCGTTTCCTCTGAGGTAAATACGTGGACCCAACTCCCATGAGTTGGCATAAGGTGGCTAAAACAGAAGCGATCGACGGGTTAATAAGGTAGCACCTTTGATCGGACACTTCCCTTCGATACAATACTCTGATTTTGGATTGATTCGGTGGCCACCTTCACTTTTGATTTCTTTGATTTGGAGGAGTTTGTCCAAGGTGGGCGGTAGTAGCAGCTACGCGTTACCACCGACCCGGAAGCATAATTGGTATATCTAATCTGGCGTTGCCTAGTTGTGCCGTGTCACCTACCCTATCGCGCCTTGTACGAGTTTGGTTTTCTCCCGTAGCCTGTGTGGTATCCTCTGGTGGCTTCCCGATCAGGAGGGACTATGATATTGGATGGACTACTGGGACTATTATTATGTTAAGGGGGAGATTAGGTAACTCCTTAACGCTATTTAAAAGTAAGTTTATTTTGCAATTAGACACTATTATAATAGCGAAATATACTACATAGTAAATAGTTTAACGGATCCTTAGGAGATGTAAATCCCGAGCATCTCTTGAGTTACTGCACTCATATTAATTTCTGTTGATTAAACTTACATAAGATCTTTTAGTTCTGACTCGAGTGTTTTGTCTTTAAATTCGCTCGGGTCAGTCCGAGCATTTCAAGACCGAAGACTTTAGCTCTGGAGGACGAAGACGGAGAATTCTATTATTATTATTTATTATATTCCACTACACACCGTATTCCACTGCATTGTTATTATTGGTATGTGTACTCTGATATATGTTGTATAAGTATAATTAGACATTTTGTAAATAGTTCATGAACTGTATATTGATTATTATATTTTATCCTTCCGCTGTGAGATCCTGTTTTCTTTTATTTCTTCTCGTTTTTTCTTATTTACCCCATAACAATCCGTCCTTTTGTATGGTTTGAATTAGCACGTGTGTCGATTTAAAGCGTGCGAAAAGGCAGGACGTTACAATGGTTGTATCTCATGAGCAGAAGTCGTGGATGACCCCGATCAAGGAATATCTACTCAACGCCTCCCTGCTAGAAAACTCAAAAGAGCGCCAGAAGCTGTTAAGAAAAGCCTCAAGACATGTAATTCAAGACGGCTGGTTGTACAGACGAGGATTCTCAATGCCATTACTTCGATGTGTAACAAAGGAAGATGCTAAGACAATTTTAGCTGAGGTGCACGGAGGAGAGTGCGGGGATCATTCAGGTGGCCAAACTCTAGCAAAGAAAATTCTCCGCTATGGGTATCTTTGGCCAGATATTAATCGAGACGCTGCTAGCTACTCTCGAAAGTGTGATAGATGCCAGAGATTTGCAAAAATCCCAAGAGCACCTTCCACTGAGCTAACACAGATGGTCAGTCTGTGGCCGTTCGCTATTTGGGGGATAGATCTCATTGGGCCTTTGCCGATTGCCAAGTCCGGAATCAAATATGTTATTGTTGTTGTTGATTATATCACTAAATGGGCTAAATCCGAACCATTGGCTACTATTACCTCTAAAAAGATGATAAACTTTGTGACTAAAAATATCATTTGCAGGTATGGTGTGCCTTAGAAGATAATCATAGACAATAGTACCCAATTCGAAAGCGAAGAATTCCGAAACTTTTGCAGACGATTCAAGATCCATAAAAGCTTCTCAACAGTGGCTCATCCGCAGACAAATGGGCAAGTGGAAGCAATGAACAAAATTATCAAATCAACCATCAAAAAACAGCTCGAAAAAGCAAAAGGTGGTTGGGTTGATAAGCTGCCACTAGCACTTTGGGCATACAGAACTACCCACAAGACTACGACTGGGCACACTCCATTCTCATTAGCATATGGATCAGAAGCAATGAATCCAATGAAAATAGAGGTCCCCTCACACAGGATAATTCATTTCAACCAAGCTAAAAATGAAAAGCTGCAACTTGAAGCACTTGACTTGCTTGATGAAAGAAGGAAAGAGGCTGAGCTCAGAGTTGCAGCCCATCAGCAAAGAATAGCCAGGCACTTCAATTCTAAAGTTCGCCAACGCAGCTTTGAAATTGAGGATCTACACATGAAAAGGGTCATGACAGCGACAGGAATGTTTGGGCCAAACTGGCAAGGGCCATACGTCATAAGCAAAAAAACTTCTTGATGGCACTTTCAAGCTCACAACTGTTGAAGGACATCCAATTTCGAGAGCCTGGAACAACAATCACTTGCGTCCATATTTTACTTAGAAGCTATGCTTAAATTTGTAAAATGATTATGGATGTATCATTCTTGTATTGATTCGCACTGATTTTAGTATAAATCTTGTGTTCTCTACTACTATAAAGTGCCTGTCTCATTTCAATGTGCGAATATCTTAAATATATTGCTACAATGTCGATTTAATATTGCAGGCTATCAAAGCAAAGCTTACCTATCCAACACATCACAAGGCCAAGCGATTCCTACAGATCACTCAACAAACAAATGCCAAGCCACAAAAATTCCAAATTCATTTCCTACATAAGAAGTGCTTCTCACAAACAGTTGGTTATTCCACCAAAGGGGCATCTTCCCAAAGTGAAGGTTCTAGGCCCTTGATAGTTAATTGTGATCGTTTGTGCAAACAAACATCCAGTTAGGTAGCTTGCATCTGCCCCGTGGATTCACTTAACAGTGAAATACACTTCTCTGGAAAAAAGGAAAAAAACAAACAATTTGCAAAAGAAAGGAACATGTGCTTGGAAATGATAATGAGGAATCGCTGAGGGGCAGATGGTGAAAAGACATGGGCAAACAGACAAAAAACAGCCAAAATGGAATCTTGTCTCTCAACCAAAAAGGTTGGTGGGACCACCAAAGGAGCACCTTCCCAAAGTGGAGGTTCCTCGCCCTTGCTAGTTAATTGTGACTGTTTGTGCAAACAAGCATCCAGTTCGGTAGCTTGCGTCTGCTCCATAGATTCACTTAATTGTGAGATGCAACCTTCCTGGCAAACGAAACAAAAAGCCCTCTTTGGAGGCACACTTCACAAAAAGTTGAAGTGCCAAATAAATCGCACTGACGAGGAACGCCGAAAAATGAAACGCTTTTCGCCAACAAAAAGGTTTGTGGGACCACCAAAGGGGACATTCCCGAATTGAAGGCGCCGGGCCCTTGCTAACAAATTGTGATCGTCCGTACAAACGAACATCCAATTAGGTAGCTTGTGTCCGCCCCATGGATCCATTTAACTGCGAAAAGTAACTTTCTGGCAAACAAAAAGCCCTCTTCGGAGGCACACTTCACAAAAAGTTGAAGTGCCAAATAAAGCCCTCTAACGAGGCATGCCCAAAAATGAAATGCTTTTCTCGAACAAAAAGGTTGGTGGAACCACCGAAGGGGCACCTTCCCAAGATGAAGGCACCGGGCCCTTGCTAACAAATTGTGATCGTCCGTACAAACAAACATCCAATTAGGTAGCTTGCATCCTCCCCGTGGACCCATTTAACTGCGAGAAGTAACTTTCAGGCAAACAAAAAACCCTCTTCAGAGGCACACTTCTACTCTCAAGGTAAGATCAGTTTCTCCATAATGAGAACATCATTCCCTAAAAAAGTTGAAGTGCCAAATAAAGCCCTCAAACGAGGCATGCTCAAAAATGAAATGTTATCTCTTGAAAAAGTCATTGGTGGAACCACCAAAGGGGCACCTTCTCAAAAAGAAGGTTCTGGGCCGCAGCTAACTGCTCACAATCATTTGTGCAAACAAATATCTGATAAAGCAGCTGATGCCAGTCCCGTGGGCCCACTTAGCGATGAGATATAACTTTCTGGCAAACAAATTAAAGCCTTCTTCGGAGGCCCGCTTTAACGCGTAGGGGAATCCACTTGTCAAAAATAAAAGTGACCATCTCCGAAAGTTAAAGTGCAGAAACTTTTTCTAAAAAAAAGAGAAAACTTCTCCAATACAAGGCACTCTCTACTAAAGCAGAATAATATTTTCTCAAAATGGCAGAATTATTCTCCAAAGTAAGAGTACAAGTCTTCTCAAAATGGAGAAGATTGCAATAAGCCATGGTATGGGGGCAATATAATATAGCTACATTAATAAATGCAACGCTCAAGCAACATACCACGAGCTCACTGCAATATCATACAAAGAAAATAAAGAAACTTGTATGAAAATAAGGAATAAATGCATTCACTAATACAGATAAAAGTTTGTACATGTAAAAAGAGTCATTCTATTCCATACTATAAAAGATTTGTATACATGTGCAGGCTCCAAAAAGCGGGGGTCGGTACCCGCACAATCTCCGGTCGATACAAGTCTTTAAATACAAGCAAGAAGCAAAAAAGAAGAACAAGAAGGTTAAAACAAGACCCATTACTTCTTCTTCCCGCCGCCTTTGGAGCTTTCGCCTGGCCTAATGATTAACTTCTTGAGTCGGCTTGAACAAGTCGGGGAAGAAGAAGAAAGAGGTGCAATTGGGTCCTCTTCCACTTTCTCATCGTCAGCAGAAGTGCCCTTCTTATTCTTCGAAATTCCACGCTTTCCCCTCTTCTTTGGAGAAGATTCGCTACCCGGACTGATAAGATCAATCAGCTTTGTATCATCAGCAGTAAATTTCTCCGGGTCCTCTCACCTTCTTCAAGTTCTTCAGCTTTCTGCTCTTGTGAAGCGGTCGGGTCATCTAAGCCTTGAAGAGCTCCTATTTGTTCCTCTTGCGACCCCAGTTGAGAAGCAGAAGAAGGAGTAACTTGAAGAAGTGGAGGGGCAACAGCTGGAGGAGGCGAAGCATGTACAACACTTGTTGTTTTCATTATAGAAGAAGAAGAGTTAAACATCAGTATTTCTCGCAAAGAGAGGAGATAGTGGCACGTCGAGGTTTAAGTAATAAGCAAGAAGTTGATCGAGCTCATGTGAAGCAAACGAGTAATCCACTTGAGCTGGATCAGTGTTGAAGTTACCTGGAGAGATTGACTTTATCACGTCAATTTCAAAATCTTAGGCTTCGGTGTCTTCTTGGGCCTCGTCTTTGGCATGAGCAGTTGTAGTTTCGGTTTCAGCTTTGGCAAGAGGCGGAGAGTGGGAACTGGAGCCAATAATATCAATGTCAACCGAAGCCGAAGGACGAGTTGGGTCAGCCAAGGTACCTTCCCTAGGTGCTCTCCTTCCGCCGCTTCGGCTCGTTCCATGACAAGTTGTTCTTTCCCTTTGGCAACGGCGGCAAGACCCTCATCATCCAAATAATAAGCCTCAAAATCCTCCTCAGCGTAGCCAGTGTCTCTAAACATTTCAACTGCTGCCTCCCACACTTCAGCCAGGGTAACCTCATACTTGGGTCCAAAAATGAAAAACTTCCACGCCCTAAGACGCTGTGAACATAAAACTCGAATAGAGTGGAGCTGACGTTGGCCTCAGTCACCTCATGAGATTATTCAGCGGCTACTTTTCCAGCGATGGCCTCGTCACGCTCCTTTTCTGCCTTAGAAAGCTGGGCCTTTAACATTGTAATCTCCAAATCTAGGGATTTAGTCTTTTCCCACAACTGAGCAACTTCATTGCGGTAGATTTCCACAATTTTCTGCTGCGCCTCAAGTTTAGCCTCAGCATCTCGTTGGGTAGCGTGGGCGTCTCTTACTTACTTTAAAGAACCTCTTCCTTTTGAGTATAAGAAGTGGAAGAGGTGGCAAGATCATTTTAAGCTTCTCGACTTCAGCCTCAAGTTTCTCGTTATAGGCGATGATGCTCTTCATCTCTGTATCATGCTGATCAAGAACTTTCTGCCACTTAGACTTATCGCTTTCCATGGTCAGCATAGCCTCGAGATTTAAACAGTTTACTCTTTGAAGCTCATCAACAAGTTTTTGCCAGCCGGACATTCTTTCAATATCAAGCTTGACAGCGTCGAGATTTCTCAACATAGCCTGTTTATCAATTGGAACCAAGTCCAGATCAAAACGTACTCCTTTCAAACACCAAAGCGGAAATTGGCTTTGGAGTGCAGGCCGAGACTTCACAACATGATAAGGAGGCCTATTAATGATTGCTCGAATATCAGCTCTTTCAAGGGCAGGAGAGCTAGAATGGATGTCTAGAGAGATAAAAGCAACTGGCGCTTTAGAAATTTCAGATGTAGACTTTTCGCTAAGCTTGGCTCGCTTGCTTGAATCTTCAGCTACATGACTCTTTCCCTTATCGTCATGAGACTTTCTCTTATGGGAGTCATCATCCCTCTGGTAAGAGTCATGTCGGTCATCTCTTCTTACATAACTCCCCTTATAAGCCTGACTTTTGCGAGCTTTCCCAGCTGCTCTTTCCTCATTAGTCTCCTTAGGGGCAGGAAGATAGTGCCTGGGGTCATAAGAATCACGCCTCGCGTAGCGCTGAAAGTCATCGTAATATGGGCTGCTGCGTCCCATGGGAGAACCTGAAAGTGAAGAAGAGATAAAATTTAGAAATCTTCGAAATAAAGAAGCTAAGTGCGCATAATTTCAAAAAAATCCTAAGTGTGTGTGTGGCGTGCGAACTACGCGCGTCAAGCTACAAACCAGTCTTTGGCTTAGGAGCGATGTCGGCTTTTGCAGCAGGAGTCAACTCTTGGGTTGATGGAGTTGATCGCAAAATGGATGTTGCTTCGATTGCTAGAGAAACAAGCTTAGAAGTGGTGGTGTCATCTTTAAAGAGCTTTAGGGAAGTCACCATAAGATCGCTCAGTCCTCCAAAGATATCATCACCATCATGCCCAATGGAATCGGTCTTATCAGCAGTGTCCTCATCTGCACGCTTTACACTCTACATAACGGAACTTTCTTTCTCAGCTCCCTCATCGGTTTCTCCAGTAGCCTTCCCAAAATGTTGAGGAAATTCCTCTTCTTCAATAACTAGGGGAAGTTTAGATTTGCCAGATAATCCCACACCGTCAATAGAACTGGAGCATTTCACTAATGAAGCCTCTACAATAGGTTCCTTCAGTGCAAATCCCTTTGCGGAGGTTGGGGCATCTGACGCTTCTGCTTGAGAACTGGGGGCATCACGGGACTAAATAGATCGAGAAGAGTGCAAGAGTCCGTATTGGTGCAAAAATTCGTCCTTCAGTATAAACTTAATACTTCTCTCATCGATAGCCACGGCACTCAATCTTTCAAAAGTCGATTTGTGACTATAATCTTTAGAGGGAGGAGGAAGTGCTGCAGAAGTAAAGAATGAAGTTAGCACTTGACTACTCGAATTTTGAAAGGCTCAGAAATGAAGTGAACGGAGATAGGTAGTCTTACTTCCTACTCTCCAAATACCGTAGAATCCCGGCGGGGCAACGGACAAAGAAGAGCTGGTTTAAAACCCATGAGCGCTCTCGGGCAGAACCATAATCAGCTTATAGTTTTTTGCACTCCTTACAAGAGTAATGGAAGGGTGATCTTTGTTCCTTCCGAATGAAAACAAATAGCAGATCTCCTCGAAGCTTGGGAGGCGGTTAAGCGTCCACCTAAATAGTACGCACAACCCCATCAAGATGGCATAGCCGTTAGGGTGCAATTGGAATGGAGAAATAGTTAGTCGAAGGAGAAGTGTTCTAAGAAAATCGTTGAAGGAGGGAATAGCTCCATTCAAACACATTTGACGATTGACTATAATGAAGCCAAGAGGCGGCGTATCAGCAGTGTCATTTACCCCAAGAAGCAGAGCATCCACTTCAGCAATGCTGAATTGAATACATAGCTGGCTGTAAGCCCATTGGTTCAATGTAGTTGAAACTCTTTCCGGAGGATTCTCCAAAGGGTCAGCTATTGGGAAAACCTCATCGGCCCGCTCTACTATCTCTTCTCGCACTTGTTGAGAAGACATTCTACACAAGGAACTGAATATTCAAATATGAAGGTGCACGTTTCCTAAAAGTGTGAAGTGTTGTGCAAAACTAATAAAATGACAAGCAAATATAACTTGAATTAAACTAGTTGGGGTTTGTCGATTGTAAAGTTTCAGGGCTTGTTATTTTAAGTCCAAGTACAATGTTAATGCAAACGGATCAGCTTTAGTTGATTAATTTAGCTTTGCTTTAATATTTCACTTGAACTGGTTAATTCACAACATTTCGTCCACACAATTCCCTTAAGTTAATTATTCTTTATCGACTAATCTGTCATTCGATGTGGGCAGACAATGGCAGTATATTCGCCCTAGTTTTCTCGAAATGTTGTATTTAACAGGTTGTTAGCTTAAAAGTTAATACAATCTGTGAAAGAGTGCAACAAGTTCAAGCAGTTCATTCTGGCAGTTCATCAGTCATGTTCCTACGAGTTAAAGCTATGCTGAGGGTTAAATTAGGTCGTGTTGATTCTTTAATTCGTTCACTAAGTTAAGTCGTGTGATTCATGTCGCTAAGCCCTAGGTCGTTCGAAGCTCCTAAGTCGGGCATTTCCTAACTCTCCTTAACCTGCTAACTCCTCTTCATTCAACAACTCACCTAACTCGATAACCCGTTAGCATCTCCACAATGAAATCCATCATCTCTCCACACCGCCAAATCATCCAAGACCGATTCAAATCACCTCAGATCCATCATAGATCCGATGCACTGCCGTGTTCTCATGAATTACAATGACAACATGTCCAATGACGATCAAAAATCGATCGTAACATGACTCATGGTGAAATGCGGCACATGAAATCGAATTGGGGTTAGAAAATGGGGGATTCACGATTCGGCGATGGTCGTGGTTGGATAATGATCGGATTCACTTACGTAATGTGATGGTGAAGATGATCAACGACTGGTTAGTTTGAATTCGTCTTCAAGAGCTTGAAGATTCTTCAATGGCGGGTTAGAGTGTTAGAGCAGGTGAAGAGAAGATGGAGCAACCTAAGCGACTTATATACAGGGGCAATGGAAGTCGAATCGGCGCGAACGACCAAGCTCTCTCATAAGTCGCTCACGACTTAGAGACTCAAGATGGCGCGAGTTAAGAGGCATCGAAGCGCATGACCTAACCCCTAGGCGTATACTTCGAGGGGCAAGTGTTAACACCTCTCTTATTCATGACTTAGCGACTTATTCGACTCAACGACCTAAGAGAATAAGCGACTCAACTATCCAAGGCATAAACGACTTAACGACCTATAGCAGGGCATGAACTAACGACCTAAAACACAGAGCGACTCAACATGGCATGACTAAATGGCTTAAGGAGCTCCAGCGACCTAGCGACCTAGCAACTCAATGAAGGCAAGGACCTAACGAGTTAAGAAAGAGCGACCCAACGACCTAGCAAGCTTCAGAGTTAAGCCGCATGCGCACCGCCTCTTCTATTAGGTTGTTTACGACCTAAGCAAGCTGAGATAACTCCTGTGCTACACATGCTAAGTTGCTCACAGCATATATCTCGACCAGGATGGCTCCATTAAGTCGCTAACGACTTATGCTACCTCGGGATCTCTCTTAGGTCACAACTCCCTAGGTTGCTCACGACCTATGACACCACACGACCTAACTCAACAACACCCTTATAAATACCCCGCCTACTCCACGTTGAAGGGGGACGATTTCTGACGATTTTTTAGAACGCCAAGACTTTTCTGTTTTCACAACTTCTTCAACACTTCAAACGCCAAAGACACTTCAAAAACCTTGGGAAAAGATCAAGTTCATTCAACATGAATTCAAGGAACTTTTCTGCATCAAAGTACTAACTACTTGCCTTAATGGTGTTGTAATTGAAGGATTATTGTGAAGTTTGTAATCAAATCAATAAGAGAAGAGATTAAGTGGATGTAGGCTTGACTTTGAGCCTAATCACTATAAAAACTGTTGTCTCTTTACTATTTTCTGCTATTTTCTGCTTGTTTTTAGTTTCCGTACCAACGGGTGGTGCTTTCTCTATATCACAACTCACACTGGGTTTTAACGTACATTTTTAGCGTTAAGAAAAGGTGAATGGTTCCTAAAAGTGAAATGAGTTCTTGTATACAAAAGGGGTATTCTGAAAGAGACATTTTAATTTTTTTTATGGAACATACTTCATTGATGCCAACAAGTGTTGATCTTGGGGATCGAACTTGTGAGATTTATTTTCATAGCCTAAACTACCAACAAATTATCAAAACCCCGTTGGCATAAAAAAATTATTTGAATATGGTTAACTAATGGCAACAAATATCAATCTTGAGGATCAAACTCATAACTTTTAATCCCATAGTCAAGTCACCAACCAATTGAGTCAACCACTTTGGTTCATTGAACATGGATGGCTCAATTGGTTAGTAGTTTAGTGTAATGATCCACCTTTTTGACCTCTAAATGTCGATGCTGATATATCCATGGTACTCATGTGTCAAACACTCAAATGTCGAAAAGACAGATTGTTAGGGCAAAGAAAAGCAGAAAGAAAAGAAACGAATCTCACAATGGAATGATATCATATAATATCAAAAAGATAGTACAATGAGTTAATTTAAGAAACATTACATTTCAAAGTTACAAGCCTAAGTGTTATCATAAGCCTAGAAAGTTATAATAACATGTCCTCATAGATACTGATATACATACGACTAATGTAGTGGAAATAAGAATAATATGGTAGGTGAAACATTTAGCTCATCTCCTTGAAATACAAACAATACCCAACTAAAACATGCCTTTCTCAAATACCTTGAAAAGGAAGGAAAAGTAAAACCAAGAGTCAGACATAAGTCGGTTATGAAACTCAAGAAACATGTTGCATTCATATAATCTTTTGAGACCAACCGAATTTGTCAGACCCCTCTGAAACAGAACTAATTTCGACCCAATAAAAGCCCATCGAACCTAGGCCCACATCAACTTGAGTTGTTAGGTTGATTAATTAAAACAATACACAATACATAGAGCTAACTATCTATACTTTCAGAATCTCACAGCGGATGGATAAAATATAATATCAAAAACATTACCCATTCATAAAGAAAACCATTTCATAAAAATAACATGTTAAACATTACATCATGTTTACATAAACCCTACATAGTATAATATCTCAAACATAGCCGTCTGAACTTCGTACAATAAAATACTTAGAAATATAAATATATTGATAACTATCACAAGTCTTCAACTCCACCTTTGTCTCCTAAATTAGTATCACTCTCTCTAGCCTGTGTTGTAATGATGAGTGAGTCAGAACAACAAATATCTAGTTAATGAAATCTCAAGTTTTACCATAATTGTACTTGCGCGGTATTAATTAAATAAGAAATATGTCTTACATATAAAATCATAACATATGTATAAAGTCGATTGTAAACCCAAAGGCTCTTCAAGTCCTACTGTATAAAATATATAATGTCAATTGTAAGCCTGAAGGCTCTTCTAGTCCCACTATACAAAAGTCAACTATAAGCCTATAGGCTCTTACATTCTGACTATAAAAAAGTCAACCATAGGCCCTCCCAAACCTACTATACAACTCTAACATAACTAGCATTTTAGATGTAAGAGGAAGAACTCAAACCAATTAATACCTTTTTAATAGAATTTAGCCGTACTCTGATCATTTAAGACCTATAAATAGGCAAATCCCAATCATTTAAGACCAAATCAAATGGGGACCCTACATGATTCTTCATTAATGACATCGTAACAAAATCCAATTAGCTACTATAAATCCAATTCACTTAAAAAAAAGGCAGACCCTACCATAGCCACTTAGTAGCTCTAAGCTGAAACAGACCCTACCTAAGGATTTCACCTATCGCACCGAAAAGCATAACTTATGACCCATAATCCACTCATGACATCTCACATTAGTCCGACCATTCATAGGTACTAGTAGCTAAATTGACTGGGCAGATTTACTCTACAAAATTGTGACTAACCTCTTGTAACAACCCGCATATTTTACGATTGTATATTTAAATATTTTATTTATATATAGCATCGTTAGTCGGATTTATGTACGAAAGGTTACTTTTTGCAAACAGTCAAATTATGACTCGAGACCACTTTCATTGAGTTCAAAATAGCGTTTGCGACCTTTTTGAGTATAAACAACGATATGTTTGGAGCTGGCTAAAATTTCGACCTTTTCACTTGGGGCCTTGGGTTTGGGTTTCAGCCCATTAACCTAACATATCAACCCAACTCCACTCTACCCCTCTTCATTCCTTTATAATATTTCCTGCCATTCAAGCTTTAGCAAAAATAGTGGAGGAGATTGGAAATTAAATCCTAAGCCCTAGTTTCTTTAGCACATCCAAGTTTTAGCCCCAAAATCAAAGATAAGGTTAGGTAAGCATCTCCTTCTTCTTCTCCATCTAAATCTCTCTCCAATTTCAGTAATTCCCTATAACCTAATTTGGGAAATTATTTCTTATGATCTTCGATTGGAGCTTTTAGAATTGAGATTGAAGAGTGATTGATCATCCTTTGTTTTCAAGCTTCGTCTTTCTTGTTTTTGGTGTAAAAGGTGAGATTTTTATCTCACATCTATGTCAATAACTATCATTATTATTAGGTATGAATTCCGAACATCTAATCATGTTCATTTGCTTTTGATTTGAATTAATTTGGTGTTCATTTCAATTTTTGGTGTTTTGAAGTTAAATCTTTAAAAATGCTAGCTTTGATGCTTGAACATGTCTTTGGGGTGAGTCGATGAGCCTATAGGACTGGGTTGTCACGTAGCATAAATCCCTAGTTGTAATTGCTCGATCGATCGGCTCCGTTTGGATTCTTGCCCCTTTGGGGACTAGGCTGGAAATACTGGAAAACAGGTTCCAATCGACTTGGTCTCTTAGTTCAGTCAACTGACTTGGAACCCGAGAGTTTTCCATGCATTGGGCCAGTCGACTGAACTCAGTGTCCAGTCGACTGACCTGCTTGCTTCAGCCCAATTTGCCTGTTTTTCTTGAGATTCCGATTTTTATCCATTCGTGGTTATCTAATTTGTTATTATAATTTATTATCGAATTTTATGGCATCTACTTTGGAATTTTTGGGAATATACATTTTGATGACTTCGATATCGATTTCTTTGGATTGGATTTGCGTTTTTGTATGTGAATTTTTGGGTGATTGATTGTTTATACAAACAATTTGTGATTTGTCACTTTAAAATACAAAGGTTTCTATATTAGTAGTAAATATTCAAACTCCTTTACAAAGATGATTACAACTCTATTTTCAATATCAAACTCATTTATAAAACCGTTTTCCAATCTATTAGTATATATAAACCTTTACCTTATTTGTTCGAGAAATCCAATTAAATGACTTAGCAAAACAAGTGGAATGAAAAGCTTGCATTTACTTTGTCGGTTAATTCGTAGACTCATTCGACTGAAACTCTTGTGACAACTTTCGAGTGGAGATTTACAGGTTGTTCGTAAATATTTAAGTTAAGCCAGTGGTTATGGGACATGAAGCTAAACTCATCTACTTACTAGCTTAGTGTAATTGACACTTCTTAATGATCGATGATGATCATTTTGTGATTTAGACTAGCAATGTGCGTTGTCTCTTTGTCTGTGAGGGAGAAAACCCCGTTTCTGTGGAGCTTCGGCTTAATTTTGTCGGGTAGCGACCCATGGTCTTCAGACCGTTTTGTGGAGCTTCGGCTAAAAATTGATGGTTTGCAACTATGGAATAGCGTTCCGTTTTGTCATACACGTGTTGGAGTTTTCATGCTCCCGTTTTGTGATAGGCCTCCCCCTTTTTGTGATTTCTGGATTACTAATTGATGATTTCTAGAATTTGGGTTTCACCAATTTATATGATTGACATTGATATGTTAGTCAATATTTGCGGTTTGGAGAATATGGCAAAGAATATGACATTCTTTTTTATGCAATGAGATTTTTGAGATATTGTATGATTTTTGTTGTTGTTAAATGTATACTTTTCATAGTATGGCATAATTGTTATCACACATTTTTCATCATATCGCTTATTCTATCTCATTTTATGTGATACTTGTAGCTAGATTGATCCGTTTATTATTTTCTTATTAAATAATACTCGGGTCAGACCGAGATGTTACAAGTGCTTCTGCTTGACTCCTTATCTGGAATCATCATCTGGCTTTTGTCTAACTACATTAGATTGGTAGTTTTTGCTGTTATACCTTTAAGATAGAGACTCCTTGATGTATACATATTCTTTTGTCTAGAACTTGTATCTATTCTTCTGTGATATTATGGATCTTGTTTGACCGCTACTTTGATGTACACTTCTATGTGTTATATTCATATCTATTTTCGCCTTTGTGATATGGATATCTGTGACTGATTTATGTTATGTTTATTGCTATATTTGTTTCCAAAGACCACATAGCCACTGTGTAGTAGCTTTGAGTTTGTATCGGCATGTCGGATTTCCTCTTGAAATGAAATGCATGTTGTACCATCTGACATATCGGTGCTCACCCAAAGCAATTACACGGATGGTCGCTCCTCAACAGCCTTATTCTTCGTGCTAGTTGATTGCATTACTCCATAGTGTCCTTGGCTAGCGTGAGTATAGAAGTGGGGCGTCATAGCATTGTATCAGAGCCAAACTTTGGAACAATGTAGAATAATTTAACAAGGATCATCGTCCTAAGTCCATCTTAGGAGTCGTGCCTAAGGGTTTTATTCGAGTCATTGGACCTGTTTTATTCTATTTTCTTTGTGATGCCTTGTTTTATCAATCATTATTGCTTGATATTCATTCTGAGAATAACTTTTTTCCTTCTTTCTTTCTTTCTTAAAGAAGAGAAATGGTTAGATCTGGCCTTCCCATTGTCGGTCAATCAAGTGCTACTCATCAGGATGGAGTATTTACGTCAGCTCAACAGCTTCTCGATCTTGTAAAGAATGCTCAAGCTGTCGGACCCATTCTAGATCCTACTCCCCCAAAATCCAAATTTGCTGCGCAGTGAATATACCAACTTGGTTGGAAGACATTCAAGGGTTCCGAAAGCATTATTGAAGTCCAAGCTTGGCTTAGAACATGCGATCACATCTTTTCTCGCATGAATCTTATTGACCTTCATCGAGTCCAAGTGGCTTCTAT
The DNA here is from genome assembly GCA_030765085.1 of Allium cepa. Taxonomy (NCBI): domain Eukaryota; kingdom Viridiplantae; phylum Streptophyta; class Magnoliopsida; order Asparagales; family Amaryllidaceae; genus Allium; species Allium cepa. The sequence continues at coordinate 597,414,952 of CM060945.1, read as the reverse complement.
ATGCTCCAAAAAAGAGCATTAGATTGGTATGAGCTTCTGATTTCTGAAATAGTTGAAGTGGATCTTACTTGGGAGCAATTCTGGGAAAGATTCGAATCAAAGTTTGTGCCGGAAGCTGAAAAAGTGACTTTGGCCCATCGTTTTATTGACCTTGTTCAAGGTGAATCTTCTGTGGCAGATTACGTCGCATCTTTTGAATCCCTCTCTAAATATGGGGTCGAGTACATTAATACCCCATTGAAGAAAAATCAGGATTTGTCTATAGCTTGAGTAAGAATCTCAAAAAGCCATTACTTCTGAAATTGGAAGTTGCTTTTGATCAGCTTGTTGATATCGCTCTTCGACTTGAAGAGGCAGATAAAGAGAGTGATGTTGAAGTTGGGAGTGCCAAACCAAACTTCAACAACAACAAGAAGCGGCCTAATAAGTTCAAAGGTCCTTATCCCAACAAGAAAGTGAAACATGCAACCCCGGTATCGAAGACTTCTACCGCTAGTGGTGGCCAATGCTACACTTGTGGTTCTAAGGACCATTATGCAAATAAGTGTTCAAAGCCCCTTGCTTGTCGCTATTGCAAAAGTTCGAGTCATTATATATCTGCATGTCCCAAACTTCAAAGCAAGAAGGAGGGAAAGCTAAATGTGGCGCATGCCCCTAGTAACACTTCTCATGGTCAAGGTATTTCACATTCTATCCTTGATGGCATTATTATGTTTCGTGATCATCCTATTCAAGTTCTTTTTGATACGGATGCATCCCATTCTTTTATATCAAAAGAACTTGTTGATACTTTTTCTTTGAGTGTTATGGCTTTAATGACTTCTTTGAGAATTGCGAATCCAGTTGGTGGATCCGCAACACTCGGTTTTCTTTGTAAAGATGTCGAGATTGTTTTATGTGATTATTCTTTTCGAGCCGATTTTCATGTCATGCGCTACTTAGGCTTCGGAATGATTTTGGGAATGGATTGGCTTAACCATTATGAAGCTCAAATCCTATGTCCTGAGCGGACTATTCATTTTCGACATCCTCAATCTGTTAAGCAGATTTCTGTTGTTCTTAAAGATTCGAATTCCGACTTAGCAGCATCTTTAAATTCGTTAAATCCTCATAATGATGACGAGGAAGATGTCATTTCTCTTATTCACGTTGTTCGTGAATTTTTTGACATATTTGAGCCCGTTTTAGGATTACCTCCTAAGCGAGCCATTGAGTTCAGAATTAATCTAATTCCTGGAGCTTTACCTATTACTCGTCCTCCTTATCGTATGTCTAATAAGGAAAATGAAGAGATGCGTACACAATTATCTAAATTGGAGGCGAAGCAATTTATTCGCTCTAGTTCCTCTCCTTGGGGAGCTTCGGCTATTTTTGTGAAGAAATTCGATGGTACACTTAGGCTTTGCGTTGACTACCGCAAGCTTAATGATCTCACTATCAAGAATAAATATCCTTTACCTCGGATTGATGATTTATTTGATCAAATTAGTGGTGCTAGAGTCTTTTCACAGTTAGACTTAGCAAGCGGCTTTCATCAGCTTTGTATTGTAGAGGATAGTATTCCTTTGACGTCGTTTCGTACTCGTTATGGATCTTATGAATGGCTTATTACGCCATTTTGTTTAACGAATGCTCCAGCTTATTTCGTTGACCTTATGAATCAAGTTTTCAAAGACTTCCTCGACCGGTTTGTTCTTATCTTTATAGATGATATTCTTGTTTATTCTAAAACCGAGGAAGAGCATTAAAAGTATCTTTGGATTGTGTTGGAAACTCTTAGGAGCAATCAATTGAAAGAAAAAATTTCGAGGTGCCACTTTTGGCAATCTCATGTGAAATTTCTTGGTCATATCATTTCTGAATCCGGAATTTTCGTGGATCCTTCAAAGATTGAAGCAATTCAAAATTGAAAGAGACCGGAGTGTGTTATGGAAATCCGTAGCTTTCTTGGATTGGTGGGTTATTACCGTCGTTTCGTAAAAGACTTTTCAAAAATTTCCATGCCTCTTACAAGTTTGACAAAGAAAGGAGTTAAGTACATTTGGTCAGACAAATGTGAAGCTTCTTTTCAGGAATTAAAAGAACTCCTTTCCGATGCTCCTATTCTTGATTCCCGAAGGGAACCAAGATTTTATTGTTTATACCGTTGCTAGTCGTGTTGGTTTGGGAGCCGTTCTTATGCAAAGGGATCGTGTTATTGCTTATGCTTCTAGGCAATTAAAGCCAGCGGAGACTAGATATGCCACACATGATTTTGAGCTCGCGACTATTATTTTCGCCCTTAGAATTTGGCGCCATTATCTTTTGGGAGAAAAATTTATTCTCTATCATAAACCTTTAAAGTATTTATTTTCTCAAAAGGAACTTAATTTGCGTCAACAACGTTGGCTCGAATTTCTTGCATCTTATGATCTTGATATTCTTTACACTCCCGGAAAGGGGAATCGTGTTGCTGATACCCTTAGTCCTAAGCAACATGCAGTTGTTTCTATGATGATATCTGAATGGAATGATCTCGGGATTTTGTCCACTTGTGAGATTCAAGATCGTGAATCCGATTTATGTTCATCTCTTGTTTTATGTAGCCTTGAGGCCCATCCTTCTCTTTTAAACCTCATTCCTGAAGCTCAAAATCTAGATTCTGAATTGTCTCTTCATAGCCAAAGTTGTAGGGATAAAATAAATATTGAAGGGTTGAAAGACTTTGATATTGATGCTCGTGGCGGCATTCGGAAATTTGGTAGACTTATTGTGCCAAATACTAGTGATCTTCGTAAAGACATTTTAGAAGATTCTCATCGTTCTAAATTTACCACTCATCCCGGTAGTAGTAAAATGTACGCGGATCTGAAGCGACTTTATTATTGGGATGGAATGAAATACGATATTGCTAGCTTTATAAAGCGTTGCATGACTTGCCAACTCGTTAAGGCCGAGCATCAAAGGCCCGACGGGTTATTGCAGCCTTTGGACATTCCAATTTAGAAGTGGGACCAAATTTCCATGGATTTTATTGATGGTCTTCCCCGTTCTCGTTCGGTTCATGATAGCCTATGGGTGATAGTTGATAGACTTACATAATCCGTCCATTTTATTCCCTTTCGATCCAATCGGACCGTAACTCTTTTGGCCAAACTCTTTGTTAAAGAAATTGTTAAATTGCATGGAGTCGCTACTTCTGTTGTTAGCGATCGTGATCCATTGTTTATTAGTGGATTTTGGAAGAGTCTCCAAAAAGATTTGAGAACAAAGCTTAATTTTAGCACCGCTTATCACCCTCAGCCCGATGTACAAACCGAGCATGTGAATCAAACTCTTGAAGATCTACTTCGTGCATGTGTTCTTGATTTTGGTGGAAGTTGGAAAGATCATATTTCTCTTGTTGAGTTTTCCTATAATAATAGCTTCTAATCTAGTATTGGTATGGCACCTTTTAAGGAACTCTATGGAAGGCCATGCCGATCTCCTTCTTGTTTTCTTGAGGCAGGTGAGAAGCTGGTTTTAGGTCTAGACTTTATTCGTGATTCCAAAAAAAAGATTGACCTTATCCGCCATAGGATGAAAGAAGCTCAAAGTAGGCAAAAATCCTAATAATCAAAGAAGGAAATTATAATTTTCGGTGCAAGATTTTGTGTTTATTCGTGTTTCATCTATGAAGGATGTTGTGCGTTTCAATCGATCGGGAAAATTAGCACCTCGATATATTGGTCCATTTCCCATCACCGAACGTATTGGTTCCGAAGCTCATCGCCTTTTATTACCGGCTCATTTTTCTGCTATTCATGACGTATTTCACGTTTCTCAACTACATAAATGCCTTAGGTATTCTGATTCTATTCTTGATCCCATTGCTGTGGAAGAAATTGAAGTCTCGCCTAATTTGACTTATGAGTAGCATCCTATTTGTATCATTGCATCGGAGGTAAAATGCCTTCGAAATAAATATATCCCTCTTGCGAATGTTCAATGGTCCTCAAATCCTAAGGATTGTTCTTGGGAATCTAGAGAATTCATTGAGCGAACACATCCGGACTTACTCTCTCGTGCTCTTTGAGGTGAACTTCTTATTTCAAATTTCTTTTGTGTTGATTTGCTTTTATGGTTGTTACTTTTTATATTTTCTTCTTAAGTATTGCGAGGACGCAATTTATTTAAGGAGGAGAGTCTGTAACAATCCGCATATCTTACGATTGTATATTTAAATATTTTATTCAAATATTGCATCGCTGGTCGAATTTAAGTCCAAAAGGTTACTTTTTGCAACCAGCCAAATTAGGACTCGAGACCACTCCCATTGAGTTCAAAATGGCGTTTGCGACCTTTTTGAGTATAAACATCGATATGTTTTGAGCTAGCTAAAATTTTGAACTTTTCACTTAGGGCTTTGGGTTTCATCCCATTAACCTAACATATCAACCCAATTCCACTCCACCCCTCTTTATTCCTTCATAATATTTCCGACAACTCAAGCTTTCGCAAAAATGGCGGAGGAGATTGAAAATTAAAATCCTAAGCCCTAGTTTCTTTAGCAAATCCAAGTTTTAGCCCCAAAATCAAAGAGAAGCTTAGGTAAGCATCTCCTTCTTCTTCTCCATCTCAATCTCTCTCAAATTTCAGTAATTCCCTATACCCTAATTTGGGAAATTATTGCTCATGATCTTAGATTGGAGCTTTTATAGTTGAGATTGAAGAGTGGTTGATCATCCTTTGTTTTCAAGCTACTTCTTTCTTGTTCTTAGTGTAAAAGGTTTGATTTTTATCTTACATCTATGTCTATAACTATCATTATTTTTGGGTATGAATTCCTAACATCTATTCATGTTCATTTGCTTTTGATTTGAATATATTTGGTGTACATTTCAATTTTTTGTGTTTTGAAGTTAAATCTTTAAAAATCCTAGCTTTAATACTTGAACATGTCTTTGGGGTGAGTCGAAGACCTATAGTACTAGGTTGTCGTGTGGCATAAATCCCTAGTTGCAATTGCTCGATCGGTCGGCTCCGTTTGGATTCTTTCCCCATTGGGGACTAGGTTGGAAATACTGTAAAACAGGTTCCAATCGACTGGCTCTCTGAGGTCAGTCGACTGATTTGGAATCCGAGAGTTTTCCAGGCATTGGGCCAGTCAACTGAACTCAATGTCCATTCGACTAACCTGCTTGCTTCAGCCCAATTTGCCTATTTTGGTTGAGATTCCAATTTTTATCGATTCGTGGTTATCTGTTTTGTTGTCATCATTTATTATTGAATTTGATGACTTCTACTTTGGAATTTTTGGGAACATACATTTTGATTACTTCGATATCGGTTTTTTTGGATTGGATTCGTGTCTTTGTATGTGAATTTTTTGTGATTGATTGTTTGTACAATCAATTTTGTGATTTGTCACTTTAAAGTACAAAGGTTTCTATACTAGTTGTAAATATTCAAACTCCTTTACAAAGATGATTACAACTCTATTTTCAATATCAAACTCATTTATAAAACCGTTTTCCAATCTATTAGTATATGCAAACCATTACCTCATTTGTTCAAGAAATCTAATTAAATTACTTAGCAAAACAAGTGGAATGAAACGCTTGCGTTTACTTTGTCGGTTAATTCTTAGACTCGTTCGATTGAAAATCTTGTGACAACTTTCGAGTGGAGATTTACATTTTGTTCGTAAATATTTAAGTTAAGCCGGTGGTTATGGGACATGAAGCTAAACTCATCTATTTACTAACTTAGTGTAATTGACACTTCTTGATGATCGATGATGATCATTTTGTGACTTAGACTAGCAATGTGCGATGTCTCTTTATTTTTTCATTAATTAATTACTTTTAATTAAGTAATAAATATTAAGTAATTAACTACCTTTAAATTACTTCATCACATAAATCAATCATCCTTTAATGTAATTACACAGAGTAACCACCCCTTAATTACGTTAAGTAATTAATTTCATTTAGTAACCATTTATTAATTTCTTATAAAAATTAAATCACCTTTAATTCAATTACATTCAATAATCCCAATATAATTACTCAAAACTTGTTCAGATTTGTTAACATCTTGTTTTGGATTTTTCTTTACTTTAAAAACCACATTCTTTACTTAACAAAATTTAAAGACATAAACGACCCAACCTTATTTAATAACCCAACCCAGAGCAACGGGTCGAAGCCCAAATCCATCAGCCAGGAATAAACTGAAGTCCCCTGTTAACTGCTCTTCATTAGCGACCTAGGACCTAAAGATATGGAGCGACCCAACAACAGGAATGACTTAGCGATTTAAAGATGACTCGACCTAGGAAGGGGGGAGGCGACCTATCAGGCTTTGCGACCTAACAAGAAGCTGCGACCTAAATGAGGCTACGACCTAAGAATGAGTGCGACCTACGACCTACTTAGGTCGGGCACGACCTATGGCCCTAATCCAAAGTTGCCTATAAATAGAACCCTAACTCCAACAATGAAGGGGCTTTTTGGCACATTCTCTTCATACACCATTACCTTGCTGCATTGAGAACTTCATCAACACTTAGAGCTTTCAAGATTAGAGGAATTCATCAAAGAGATTCACGAAGAAACCACACATCTTCAACATGAATTTAAGGACTTTAATCAACATTGAAGCTTAAGACTTGTTCCAAATCACTTGTAACTTGAAGTATATTGTATTTGAGAAGAATTGTATCAGCTTGTAACGAGATCATTAATAAAAGTACTTAAAGTGGACGTAGGCTATACCCTTAAGCCGAACCACTATAAAATTGTTGTCGTTTCCTGCTTTTCTACTGTTTTCTGCTTATAATCTGTTCCCGAGCTTTCGGGTGGTGCTTTCACAACTACACTTCACACACCGGGGTGTTAGCGTTCACATTTTAGCGTTAACATTTTTGGTGCTTTCACTGAGAATTGAACTCAGGGCAAACTTCAACCATTGTTCAACAAAATTCTGACAGAATTCATGGCTTCAGAAAGGAAACGGAAGCTTTTGAGGTTTGAAGGTACTTGCAGCAATGCCATTGCTCTTCCCACGCTAAGTGAAACAGCTTCAAGTATTGGAGTCACAAGGGCTGAATTAAACGCCGTGATATATGGAATATATCAACACATGGAAGTTCAAAGCAATAGGATACTGGATAAGATGAACGCATTGCAGGAAGAAGTCCATCGACTAGAAAGTGATATAAAAACCATTGCCAAAGAGGCCCAGGTTTCAGAAGAATGGAATACTCCTCAACGAGCAACTGGCATTACTATTGGAACATTCCCCCAAACAGAGAATTCATGGCCACGACCAACTATCCACGAACGTTTGTCAAGGCGAACTTTTGAAAGAATAGTTGACGATTACCCATTGAGTCCTGGTAACGATGAAGAATACATACCGGAAATGATTGAACAGAAAGAGAAGAATGGGGGAAGGAGAAAGCAGAAACTCTTGAAAAAAGCTCGACGCTTCATACCCTCCAACTTCACTCCCTTGACCGACACTCCGGAAAGTATCTTCTTGGCAACAAAGGATGTTGTTGTGTACCCCAAACCATCTCTGATGAGGAGAAGTGCGACAGACAATGGGAAATTCTGTCAATTTCACAATCAACCTGGCCATGAAACTAACCAATGTCGCCATCTAAGGAAGGAGATTGAAGAATTGATCAAGCAGAATGAACTGCAACAGTATGTGAAAAAAGATGGAATTAACTACTCCTCATCCTCTAAGGTGCAGCTGGTTCCTGCTCAACAATGTAGCTCAAATAAAAGAACCGTGGCACAGGGAGATGAAGGACCTATCATCAGTGTCATTACAGCAAGCCCTCACCAGGTAGGGAAAAATTGGATGAGGCGGGAAGACGTGCTCACGCTCCAAGGAGACCTTCAAAGCGATAGGAAGTTTCGATTCTGAAAGATGTTGCCATCCAGTCCTCTTATGCCAAAAGATTCAATTCCTAAAGCCTGGGGCAGCAATTGCTTCCATACCTTACTTGAACACTTCGTTTCAAATTTGTAAAAGAGTGCTGATCCAATGATTCTTGTATCAAAATCTGTAGTAAAAACAAAGACCAAAGCTTCTCTACGGAGACCGAATGCTTCTCCTCAGAGACCAAAGCCCTCTACGGAGGCAAAATGCTTCTCTACGGGGACCGAATGCTTCTCCTCAGAGACCAAAGCCCTCTACGGAGGCAAAATGCTTCTCTACGGGGACCGAATGCTTCTCCTCAGAGACCAAAGCCCTCTTCGTAGGCGAGAAGCTTCTCTACGGAGACCGAATGCTTCTCCTCAGAGACCAAAGCCCTCTTCGGAGGCGAAAAGCTTCTCTACGGAGACCGAATGCTTCTCCTCAGAGACCAAAGCCCTCTACGGAGGCCAAATGCTTCTCTACGGGGACCGAATGCTTCTCCTCAGAGACCAAAGCCCTCTACGGAGGCAAAATGCTTCTCTACGGAGACCGAATGCTTCTCCTCAGAGACCAAAGCCCTCTACGGAGGCAAAATGCTTCTCTACGGGGACCGAATGCTTCTCCTCAAAGACCAAAGCCCTCTTCGGAGGCGAGAAGCTTCTCTACGGAGACCGAATGCTTCTCCTCAGAGACCAAAGCCCTCTTCGGAGGCGAAAAGCTTCTCTACGGAGACCGAATGCTTCTCCTCAGAGACCAAAGCCCTCTACGGAGATAAAATGCTTCTTTACGGAGACCGAATGCTTCTCCTCAAAGACCAAAGCCCTCTTCAGAGGCAAAAAAGCTTCTCTACGGGGACCGAATGCTTCTCCTCAGAGACCAAAGCCCTCTTCGAAGGCAAAATGCTCCTCTTCGGAGGCACAACTCTTCGGAGGACAAAGACCTCAAATGGGACATATGCCGCAAAAAAGAAAGTTCTCTACTCAACAAAAAAGATTGGAGGAGTCATGACCCACCAACCATGAGAGAGTAACTTCCAGGCAATGTAAACCATCTCTGGGGCACATTTCACCAGGAGTTGAAGTGTAACAGCCGCTCTTCGGAATTTCACTTCACCAGAGTTGAAATGCAAACAAAATAAAAGCCCTCTTCGGAGGCCCATTTCACCAGGAGTTGAAGTGTTATGACCGCTCTTCGGATTTCACTTCACCAGAGTTGAAATGCAAACAAAATAAAAGCCCTCTTCGGAGGCCCATTTCACCAGGAGTTGAAGTGTTATGACCGCTCTTCGGATTTCACTTCACCAGAGTTGAAATGCAAACAAAATAAAGACCTCTTCGGAGGCATATTTCACCAGGAGTTGAAGTGTAACAGCCGCTCTTCGGAATTTCACTTCACCAGAGTTGAAAAACAAACAAAATAAAGACCTCTTCGGAGGCACAATCAAGAAGAAAGACCCCTTCGGAAGCCCACGTTTCGCCGAGATTGAAATAAAACTTCCAAGTGTTGAAACGTGAAAAGGCTTTCTAAGGCAAAACTCTTTGGAGGTACACGTTTCACCGAGATTGAAATAAAACTTCCGAGTGTTGAAACGTAAAAAATCCCTCCTCAGAGGTACAACTTTCTATATAAAAAAAAAAAATCCTCATCAGGGGCATACTTTAACTTCCGAAGAAAGAGTAATTTACCTATTCTGGGGAATAATCTTCCTCGAAAAAAAAAAGAGAAAAAGAGAGAGAGGGAGTTAAAGTACCCTTCAGAGGTCCGCTTTACCGCATAAAAGAATTCACTTGGTAAAAAACGTACTTAAGCAAAAGAAAGAAGTGATTTCTTCAAAGGTCAAAGCGCAGAAACTTATACGAAGAGGGTTGTACTTTGCAAAAATTTTCTTTAAAGAATAAAATAATTATTCTTTAGCAAATATGAGTGCAAGTCCCCTCGAAGTATAGAATATTGCAGCAAACTTATGGAATGGGGGCAATATAGTATAATTACACACAATATGGTATAGCCAAACCAGCAAAAGGTAACGCTCAAGTAACATGCCATAAGCTCGCTGCAATATCGTGTAAATAAACTTGTGCAAAAAATAAATAGTAAATGCATTCTCAAATTCAAACAGAAGTTTGTACAAACGAAGAATCATTTTATTCAACTATAATGCAGATACAGGTTTCAAAATAAAAGCGGGGGCCGGTACCCGCACAACTCTCGGCCAGTTCATACAAAAGACAAAAAGCTAAAGTCTTCACTTCTTTTTACTGCCTTTGGACCCTTTACCCGACCGAATGACCAGCTTTTCAGGTCGGCCAGTGGGTATAAGGGAGGAAGGAGAGGTAGGCGCAGCTGGCCCAACTTCTGGCTCCTCTTCAGTGGCAGTGATTATCTTCCCTCTCCTCCTTGATGCTCCTTGCATCTTTCTCCTCTTTGAGGAAGACTCACTTCCTGGAGTGACAAGTTTAGATAAAGTTATGTCGTCAGAAGGAGTCTGCTCCGGAGATACGTCGCCTCCCTCAAGTCCCTCATCTTTCTGCTCTTGCGAAGCATTGGGATCATCCAGGCCATGGAGAGCCTCTATTTGTTCCTCCTGTGATCCAGGCTGCGAAGCAGAAGGAGGAGCCACCTGAAGAGATGGAGGAGGGATTACCGGAGAAGTAGAGATTTGAGCGGTGCTTGATACTTTTTCTACAGAAGAAAAGAGGTTAAAGTCAGTAAAGAGAGGAGATGAAGGTTCACCAATAAAGTCAGTAAAGAGAGGAGATGAAGGCTCATCAAGGTTGAGAAAATAGCCAAGGAGCTCATGAAACTCATGCGAAATAAATGAGTAACCCGCTTGAGCAGAATTGACAGTAGCGAGATTAACAGTGAAGTTACCTGGAGAAGCTGGTTTCCTGATATCGACTTCATAAGCTTGCGCATCAGCGCTCTCGTCACCCTCGTCTCCACCTTGTATGCTTGTAATCTCAGTGGCAACTTTGGTGGGAGATGCAAGATGGGAACTGGAACCAATAATGTCGACTTCAGACGAAGAAGGTGGCTGGACTAGAGTAGTTGAAGTGGTTTTTCCCAGCCGGTCCCCTTCCGTCACTTCAGTTCTTAATTTGGCAAGTTGTTCCTTTCCCTTGGCAAGGGCAGCGCGAGCGTCATCATCAAAATAATGCCTTTCCAGGGCTGATTCGTCATAACCAGCACCTTCAGCACCAAGCATCTCAAGGGCGGCCTCCCACACTTCAGCTAAAGTGATTTCATACTTGGGACCAAGAAAAGCAAGGCTTCCACGCCCCAAGACGCTATGCAAGTAGAAGTCGAATAATGTTGAGCCGAAGCTATTTTTGGTCGCCTCATGAGATTCTTCGGCTGCGATTTTGCCGGCGACAGCCTCATCACGCTCCCTTTCAGTTTTGGCAAGCTGAAGCTTAAGCATTTGTATTTCCGCCTCCTGGGAGTTGTTTTTCTTTCGGAGCTCAGCAATATCAGTAGCATAGCCTTCACTGATTCTTTTTTGTACTTCGAGCCTGCCTTCGGCATCCCTTTGGCTAGCGTGAGCATCTCTCACTTGTTTCAGGAGCACTTCTTCTTTTTGAGAATAGGAAGTGGAGGAAGCAGCAAGCTCTTGTTTCAATTCCTCGACTTTTGCTTCAAGCTCCTCATTGTAAGAAGCAATGTTCCTTATTTCGGTGTCGTGTTGCTCAACGACCTTTTGCCATTCGGCCTTATCGTTTTCCATAGTAAGCATGGCCTCTATGTTGGCACGGTTAACTCTTTGAAGCTCATCGACAAGCTTCTGCCAGTTTGACATCCTCTCGATATCAAGTTTGACGGCGTCGAGATTTCGTAGCATGGCAGACTTGTCGATGGGGACCAAGTCTAGGTCGAACCTCACTCCCTTAAGGCACCATTGAGGAAACCGGCTCTGCAGAGTGGCAGAACCCGGTCCAACTTGAAATTTGGGCCTGCTAATTATCGTTTGAATGTCTGATTTCCCAAGAGCGGGAGAGTCAGAAGGAATGTCGAGCGAAGCAGGAGTAGTAACTTTCTCAGGAGTAGTAGAGGCCTGCTTTTCACTGTGACGGGCTCGTTTGCTTAAGTCTTCACCCATGTGACCTTTTCCTCGATCGTCATGAGATTTTCTCTTGTGGGAGTCATCGCCTTTTTGCCAAGAATCATGGCGCTCTTCTCTCTCCCTTCTTTCACGACGCTCTTCTTCATCCCTCCTTTCACGAGCCTTTCGAGCAGCCCTCTCTTCGTCAGACTCTCTATAGGAGGTGAAGTAGCGCCCATAATTATATTGACCACGCCCCCCGTAGCATTGGAAGTCCTGATAATATGATCCGCCGCGTGTCATTGAAGGATCTGAAATAAGAAAATACAAGCTTTAGAAATCTTTAAAGTATAAGAAGATAAGTGCATAAATGTGCTGGAAAATCCTTAGTTGTGTGTGAAGTGCAAACTACTCGCGTTGGACTAACGAACCACTCCTCAGTTGGGGGGAAGTGATAGGTGTCACTGTCGGTGACAATTCTTGAGATAAAGGAGTTGGAGTCTGTTGGAGGGCAGATGTCACTTCAATCATCGGGGGTACAGTTTTGCCGCAGGCAGGGTCATCTTTAAAGAGCTCTTGGGAAGTGACAATTATGTCACTTAAATCCCCAAAGACGTCATCACCATCATGCCCAACCTGATTCCCTCCATCAGCTCCTTTGTCGGCACTCTTCCTGGTTTGGGAAGGGGGCTCCTCTTCTTCTTCAATTATGGGGGCAAGCGCGGGTTTTATTGATGGCCCCATGTCATCTCTTGGAACAGAACACTTTATTAGTGAAGTTTTTATAGAAATTTCTCCTTGTATGTGTTCTCCAGTAGAGACCGGGGCATCAGGAATTATCACTGGAGAGTCAGGAACTTCCGTCGGAGCTTCATGAGCTTGAATTGAACGAGAAATATGTAGAAGCCCGAACTGATGAAGAAATTCATCCGTTAATAAAAATTTAACGCTCCTCTCTTCAGCCGGGACAACGCTCAATCTCTCAAACATCGCCTTATGGCTTAGGTCCCTAGATGGAGGAGGAAGTGCTGTAAAGATAAGAAATGGAATCAGCACTTGGCAATACGAAACATGAAAGACTTAGAGTAAAATTGAAGAATGAAGGAAAAAAGATCTCACTTCCTACTCTCCAGTCAGCGTAAAATTCTGCGGGGCAACGAACGTAGAAGTATTGATTCAGGAAGCCATGTGCACTCTCCGGCAAATGTAAAATAAGCTTGCGGTTCCTCGCACCTCTTACAAGTACAATTGAAGGGTGGTCCTTGTTCTTTGCAAAAGTACACAAGTAACAAATCTCCTCGAAACTCGGAAGACGGTCAAGAGTCCTCATGAACAAAACGCACAATCCCATCAAAATGGCATAGCCATTGGGATGCAACTGGAAAGGAGAGATTGTCAATCGGAGAAAGGTTTGTCGAAGAAATTCATTAAATGGAGGAATTGCTCCACTTAAGCACATTTGGCGATTTATGGCGATAAAACCATAAGGCGGTCTATCAGCGAAATCATTTGGTCCAGGAAGTAAAACTTCTGCCTCGGCAATGCCAAATTGAACGCATAATTGATTAAGTGTCCGCTGTTTCAGAAGAGTAGGAGTTCTTTCTGGAGAGTTTTCTAATGGAATAGCAATCGGGAAAGTCCCTTCGGCATATTCTATCATCTCTTCTTGTTCTTGTTGAGACGTCATTCTACATAAGCAACTGGATGATTCAGATGAAAAGGTCCACGTTTCCTAAAAAGCGTGAAGTGTTGTGCAAAAAAAATAAATAATAAAAACAAGAGAAAGTCAAACATAACTGAAATTAAGTTGGTTGACAGTTAGTCGACTATGAGATTTCAAGACTTGTTAATATAAAGCTCAAGTATAGTGTTAATGCAAACGAATCAGCTTTAACTGGATATTTTAAGTTTTTCTTTAGCATTTCACTTGAGTTCATTGGTTCACAACATTTCATTCACACAGTTCATTTAAGTTAATTACTCTTTATCGACTAATCTGTCATTTGATGTGGGCAGTCAATGGCAGTATATTCGTCCCAGTTTTCTGCAAATATTATGTTTAACAGGTTATTAGCATTGGAGGTAATCTACGACAAAGTGCAACAGAATTCGAGATCAAACAATTCAATTCGATTCAAACAAGTCTTCACAGATTTTCTTAAGTCATAGGTCATCCAGCGACCTAGCATAGGTCGAAGCCTCCTTAAGTCGCGCTGTGTAAAGCGTTTCAATCTCGTCACCGTGTTAACTCGGCCGCGACCTAGAATCTATGTCGCAGGAAAGTTAGGTCGTGCAGGTCCTAACTAAGTATAACTCTCAGCTCATGGAAAGCCCTAGGTCGTTTAGCAACCTAATGTAGGTCAAGACTACTCCTTAGGTCGCAAGGGTTCTTAGATCGCAAATTGTCTTGAATCGCTCACATTCACTAGGTCGCAGACTTCTTCTCCACGCAATACTTCACCGAACCCGATAACCCACTATCCACCACACTTGGATCCACCATCTTATTCGTGAGATTCATCGTCTTTCCATACCACCATACCATTTGAAAACCAACTCAAAATACCTCCGATCTACCATAAATCAAACTCGCTACTGTTCGTTCGTGAGACACTACAACAGCAATAACCACTGACGATCAAAAATCGATCACAACGCGGCTCAAAGAGGAGCACGACGTACAAAATTGATTTGGGGTTCGGAAGTTAGAGCTTGGGATTCGATGATGATCGTGGGGTGGAAAGAAATCGAAGACACTTACGTAATTTGGTAGCAAGGATGAATCGATGAATGAGTAAACTTGAATTCGCCTTTTGAAGTTCGAAGAATCGTTGATGGCGGTAGGAGGTCAGAGCAGTGAGGAGAAGAAGAATTAAAGCGACCTAACATATTTATATGAGGTAAAAATGGGAAGGCAAATAGGCACGCATGCTGATACAAGTGTTAGGTCGCTCACGACCTAGCTAAGCCGAGTCGAAGCACGCGACCTATGTCATAGGCCCATACTTCGAGGGGCAAATGTTAACTGCTCTTCATTAGCGACCTAGGACCTAAAGATATGGAGCGACCCAACAACAGGAATGACTTAGCGATTTAAAGATGACTCGACCTAGGAAGGGGGGAGGCGACCTATCAGGCTTTGCGACCTAACAAGAAGCTGCGACCTAAATGAGGCTACGACCTAAGAATGAGTGCGACCTACGACCTACTTAGGTCGGGCACGACCTATGGCCCTAATCCAAAGTTGCCTATAAATAGAACCCTAACTCCAACAATGAAGGGGCTTTTTGGCACATTCTCTTCATACACCATTACCTTGCTGCATTGAGAACTTCATCAACACTTAGAGCTTTCAAGATTAGAGGAATTCATCAAAGAGATTCACGAAGAAACCACACATCTTCAACATGAATTTAAGGACTTTAATCAACATTGAAGCTTAAGACTTGTTCCAAATCACTTGTAACTTGAAGTATATTGTATTTGAGAAGAATTGTATCAGCTTGTAACGAGATCATTAATAAAAGTACTTAAAGTGGACGTAGGCTATACCCTTAAGCCGAACCACTATAAAATTGTTGTCGTTTCCTGCTTTTCTACTGTTTTCTGCTTATAATCTGTTCCCGAGCTTTCGGGTGGTGCTTTCACAACTACACTTCACACACCGGGGTGTTAGCGTTCACATTTTAGCGTTAACATCCCCCCTCTAATTCGTACACGATACAAAATCGAACTACACACGTGCCAAGCGTCGATTCACCGAGCCTATATGGAAAAGCTCAAATAATTCACAAGCATCATGCAACCTTCTTCGATTCACCATCGAACCCAACTCGAGATCAAACTCGAGCCTTCCCCCTCTGATTCATTCCCAAACTTTCGAACTACTCAGAGATAAACGTGCACCGTGCACGTGCACGGCGATCAGACCGACATTCCCACCATGCCGACCATGCTCGCGAGTCAATGGTGATCTCAACTTCCACCCCGACCATTTCGAATCGCCAAAGCTCCAGTGACACGAAAACGAGCTGCAACGACCAAAACTGGAACGCGACCCATCGGAGAAACCACTCCAAGGCAACGCCACCGACCACCTATACCCAAGACGACTACCCAGAGCGACGTCACGACTCCAGCCACGTCTTCCCCCATATGCGATTGAGATCGGTCACCTCACCACGATGAACGAATCTCAATTACCACGTCTTCCCAGTCCAGACTTTAAACCCTAGTACGACAAATTCCGATCATTACAGTCAAAAGAAAAATCCAAAATATTTTTCCATCACTATACCATACTCCTGCCTCCTCCGTGCCAAAACTCGAAGGTTCAATCGATGCCGTTCAACGGCAATACCCCAAAAACCCAAAATAGAGAAATTCATAAATTCTCGATCAAAACAATAATGAAAATCACAAGATTTTCACTAAAATTCATGATTCGTTTGGATGATCAGACTATATAATTCAAAGATGAAATCATTGTTACTGATTTTTAACCAAAACTTGATTTTACTGTAATATATTTATAGTTTATTTATTAAATAATTTTACCTTAACTATTTTTAAAAACAAGATCATGTTATTATTCACATTTTATCTTCAGAATTCAAAGCCTAATGCAAAGTATTTAAGAAAATAGGAATTAATTTGAAAACGTTGGGTTTGTAGCTAATAACAGAGCATCATATTCAAATATTCACACATATATCAAGCATTTCCACACATAAATTCAGATAAAATAATGCATGCAAACTATTTCACAACTTTATCACACAAGATTATCACATGCAAAACCTACAACCTATTTTTAAATAAAAGTTTACTCACATTGTTCTGTTTGAACAGAGACAGTGTTAATCTGGTTTGAGTTGATTTCCAGGCTTAAATTTGATCAGGTTTTGATTGATATAAGTTGTTTGTGACGATCTGTATGCTTTCTTCAATTACTTTATCTCTGATTCCAGGTTTTGAAGTTGATTTGCCTGATTCCAGACTTTGTTTTCAAAGCTTTAGACTTTGAAACAAATTGTTGAAGTTGAAGCCTACTTCCTTTGATTGTTGAAAAGCTTTGAATTTTGCTTTGATTGAAAATCTGTTTTCCTTGTTTGAATTTCTAAGGAGATTGTTTCAGATTTGTGTTTATGAAAGAGATGGATGTTTTTATTTCATTTTTTTTCTGGGTTCTGATTTTTAGAGTTTTTACAGGCTTCTTTCTTTTCCTGTTGTAATTTGAAGATGTTAAAAGAAATAAGAGGGAGAGGTTTAAGATATTATATAGTTTCTATTTCCTTTTTGTAAATTTTTCTTAAAAATGAAAACAATAAAATGTCTCTTGTTAATTATATTGATAAGATTACTACACTTGTTTAATTGATGTGTTAAAAGCTTAACGCTTGTCCCTTTTTTACATTTGTATGATTTAAATAAATTTTTATATTATATTTCTTATATAAAGACATTTTCCTTATATTAATATATATACTATTTAAAAGAAATGCTTTTAAAACTAATTACCCATTAAATAATTTACATAAACAATATTTTTAAACCCAAATCATTTTTCTAAGTCATTTAAATTCAAACACAAATTCAATATTCAAATTCAAATTTTAAAGTCAAATTTTACTCATATATACATATACATATATATTTCAAATTCAAATAATTCTAAAATATTCATTATTTTGAATTGAAATTTCACGATCTACACACACACAAATCAACACTTATTTTATTTATTTTGAAAATTTCAAACTAATTCAAAGTTTTATCCCAAAATTTACATCAATTACTAATTTAAATTTAATACAAAAAGATGGATCGCTACATATTCCCCCCTTAAGAAAATTTCGTCCTCGAAATTTGAAAGGGAGAGAAAGACAAACAAAGAATATAAGATCACAGAAAAAGATAGAGAAATGGCTTATCAGATTAAGCCAGAATATCCACAAATATGAGAATAAACTCACTTAACACTCTGTGAAATATTTGGGTCATCTGATCTAAGAAATATGCAAGCATTGGGGCATTGGTTAGTCCGAAGGAATAACTAACCATTCATAGAATATATTGAAACCCAATGAAACTGACAAAAATAGGTTCGATTACGATTTCAGATTCAAGATTTAACTCTCTTACGATTTGCTGAGAAATAAAACTATGTGTAGTTCCCGTATCGAACAAAACTCGAAATTTTTTATCGTAAATGAGAAGGTTACCTTCTAAAATTCCTTTTCCCTTATCAGCCCTTGAGATTGAAGGATCATCTTTGATTGCATACACCTTCCCTACATGAGCTTGCTTCCTTTTCGGACAATCTTTTACTTCATGACCTGGCTTGTGACAGTAATTGCATTCCTTAACTCCCTGACCAGTCTTCACGGTTTTTTCTTTCTTAACTTGTCGCTTCGGATTCTTACAGCTGTTTGAATAGTGGCCCTTTTCTTGGCAATTGTAACAAGTTATCTCTTTCGCCGGGTTTCCCTGTTTGTCCTTCTTTTCTTTGCCTTGACATGGTTTCTTACCCCCGAACTTTCTCTTCTTCCAATTTTGATTGCTTGTATTTCCTCCTTTCCCTCGAAACTTCCTGCAAATCCTGGGTAGCATATCTATACCCCATATCTATCGAATCTGAAAAAGATTCTTTGACGTGTGTCGTCATTCTTTCATGGAATTTCTTATTCATCCCACAAATGAATCTTTCATTTTTCTTTAGAGGCGTGTTCACCAATTATTAACCGAAACAGGATAATTCGTTAAATTTGTTTAAGTACTCCTCAAATGACAAACTCCCCTGCTTCAAGTCCATGAATTCTTGGTACATTCGGGAGATACCAGCCGATGACATATAGCGCTTCTCAAACACTTCCTTAAATCGATTCCAAGTAAATTCTTCTTCTGGTTCATCTATAGTAACTATCTCCCACCATGCTAGGGCCTCTTCCTGGAGTTGCCAAGAAGCTATTAATCTCATTTGATCATCTTCCAATTTCAGTCCCTTGAAAATCCTTTAACATGATCGGATCCAGGCTTGGCTTCGATAATGGATTCTTTTCCAGTGAACAGCTTTCCACCCAATCTGGAAAAACTTCGATACAGATCAGCCAGATCTGGCTGAGGTTGAGTGGGAATAGCTGCTGTTACATGGACTTGACCAACTGTAGTTGTATTTCCCCATCCCCTACCTTGTCCTCTTCTTCCGCTCATTCTCACTATTTGTAAATAGTAAGAAAATTTGATTTAGGCATAAGGACAAGATATCTTAGGGATATCAACGATCAAAATAAATAGACTGAGTAATTCGAGTTTTCGGTTTACGGGTTGTACTCATTCTAGGGAAACATCACCCTATCTCTAATGAGCCATCTAATGTGTTATACTCCATAGCTAAAGTTCATAGTATCTTGTCCATTCTTATTATCAGCTTTGATCGTTGAATTCATGCCAATTTTTCTTTGCTTCGATTCGTCATTCAAATTTCGATGTCCGTATCAGTATGCGAATCCATGTCATCTCCTGTTCTCTCTAGCCTCGAAAGGTGAGCAATCACCCACGATTAATATTCTTTTATTTATTAAATTTGATTTCAATTGAAACGACAATTGAAATATGTTGTTGTTAGTTATTTACACTGTTATATATATATGTTATTACCTGTATCAGTTCACTTGTGACATCTAACACCATTATCTGTTACTTATACGATGATAATCCAGTTTGGTTAATAATTGATTGATTGTTTGTTGTTTACATTGGACGTTAAATCATTAATGTATAAAGTGATAAATAATATGCAACTGAATTTGACGTAGGATAGTTAAAATTGGAATCGATATAAGTGTTGAATTCGATTTTGATTAGTTAAATTTGTATAATATGACCCCCTTAAATGTTTAATTATTTGACATGTAGCAATTTGGTTAATTACACCTTGAACCTTTTGAATGCATGTTGTATAAAGTTGATGCATTATAAATTGAAAATGGGTATCAAGTGAAAATTGCATAAAAATAAGTGTAATAATCTTTAATCTACATGAAATGATAGTGTAGATTCTAGGAAAAATTATATTAATTTGCATAAATAACAAATGTAAATTAATACAATTATTTCGGGATTATTTAAATAAACTACTGGATTGTTATTGATGTTTGCTATTGCTTGTTTATTTACTTTGGCACCATCCCAGTTATCACACTACAAGTTTCCTTTGCTATGCTTTGATTTTTAAATTGAAATGGAATCGGGTTGAAATGATAAATACCTAAATAAAAACTTTGACTTAGGATAGAGAATTAAATAAAAACCCGATTGGTCAATAATTTGATTTAAAAATAAAAATAAAGATTTTATTTGAATAAAATAATAAGGGTTTTAAATGAAGTTGTAATTTGAATTATAGTGAAATTTAAATGTTAATATTTAATAATCTGAAACAAAATATTAACAAAGTAATTAATGAAAGAACGTTGTTAAATTAAAGAAACGACTGAATTAAGTTTTGAAATTTTTTAATAATTAAGTTTTGAAATTATTTAATAATTAAGTTTTGAAATTATTTAAAAATTATTAAGATTGAATTATTTAATAATTAAATAAAATTGAATTCTTTAATAAGTGAACTTCTTTAATAAGTGAAATTGAGTTCTGTAATAATTAAGCTTGGAAATTTGTTTAAATAAGTAAATAAGTGAAATCGAATTTCTACAACAAAAAATAAAATGTGATTTATTGAAATTAATATAAGACTTGAAATTTAAAGAATTTGATTTGACGAATTTAATTTAATTAAATTTGGAAGTTTGATATGATATAGGAAAACTTAAATTGATTTAATGAATTGGAAAATAAATAGAAATTGTTTTGAATGATAAAGTAACTTAACTAATATTGAATGAAATCGACCAATGAATTTAAATTGATTCGAATGTTAAACTAATTTAATTTAAGTGATTACGGAATGAAATTTATATACGAACTTGAATCAATATTTGAATTGTTTTAAATAAAAACTGAAATTGAATTATAAGATTTTGAAGTAGTAATTTGGAAGTTTTGAAACGTAAATTATGGAAATTGATATAGAAAGACAAATGGAATGATGGTGTACAAATACTAATTGAAATTGATTTGGTTTTCAAATTTATTGAACGACCAATCGGTGTAATAATTACGAAAGTTACTAAAGAAACCGGGATAGCTTATGGGCATACTCTCTGTCTAAACCGAAAACCACTTTAATAACTATACATGGAGTGTGATCCAGAATGAAGTGGTTGGAATGATGTACGTGATGGCCGGAGAAAGAAAACGATAATGGATAGCCTTGACACTTATGTCAAATTGAAAATGACTAAAACAGGAGCCGTGCTGGGGCAAATGGGTTAGCCACCTCGAGCGAACACACTTCTTCGTAAACTACTCATTACTGTTATTGATTGGTATGCACCCTCGAATTTTAGGAGTGTTGTTTCGCGGTGTTGCGATCGTTGCGGCGATGCGTTCTCACCAGTCCGGATCCGGCAAACGGTAGTTTCACTACCTTGGGTATTGCCTCATGTGTCTTGTCATACTTGTATCCCTATATACACGACCACTACGAATTTTTTTGGTGTTATACCTATGGAGTACTCCCTGATATCCCACTAGTTTATGGTGGAGTTTACAGTGCTGTATAGTCTATGACACTTATATAAAATGTGTTAAGGGGGATAATGGTAATGCCTTAACACTATTTTGATACTATATATTACTGATAGGCATTATCTACTTAGAGTACACTACTACATAGTAGATAGTTTAACGGATTCTTAGAGGATGGTTATTCCAACGTCCTTTGAGTTACTTGTATTTCAGTTGTTATTTCACTTGAGTTGGATATATTGATATAAGAATGTTAATCCTGACTCGAGTATTTTGTGTTTTACTTTACACTTGGGTCAGACTGAGTGTACCAGTATTCAAGACTCATCTTTGGAGTTGGAGCTTTGCTTGGAGATCCAGCTATCTATCTAGCTTTCAGATATTTAGTTGATTCCGGTGATGTATTCTGATATTGTATTTGACTATTGTATTCGAGACTTCTGTTGTACTTTATTTAACCCTGATATGTATATAGTAGCTTCATGAACTACTATCTTTTTTTCCGCTGCATTTATTACTCTATGTCTGTGATCTGTGATTATTTATTTGCTGTATATGTTCAGTTTTTCCAAATTTAAATTAACAATTCAGTATTTTGAATTATTCAAGTCCGACATGTGCGGATGCGAATAGTCCAATATAGCGGGTCGTTATAGTTGGTATCAGAGCTTTGGTAGCTCTAGGTAAACCTCGGCATATAGGGTAAATGTATTTACATAATCACTTCCATTCGAGTTTGAATCTCTTCATTTTGACTCGATTCCTTTGAATTTTGGAACACTCCCTATGTAACGACCTGCTATTTTGGACTATTCGCATCCGCACATGTCAGACTTGAATAATTCAAAATACCGAATTGTTAATTTAAATTTGGCAAAACTCAGATATACAGTAAATAAATAATCACAGAATCACAGACACAGAGTAATAATATGCAGCGGAAGTAAAAGAAAAATAGTAGTTCATGAAGCTACTATATAAATATATAAGATACATCAGAGTTAAATAAGTTACAACAGAAGTCTCGAATACAGCAGTCAAATATAAGAATCAGAATACATCACTGGAATCATCGAATACTGAAAGCTGGATAGATGGCTGGATCTTCAAGCAAAGCTCCAACTCCAAAGGTGAGCCTCGAATACTGGTACACTCAGTCTGACCCGAGCGTAAAGCAAAACACAAACACTCGAGTCAGAATTAACATTCTTATATCAATAAATCCAACTCAAGTGAAATAGCAATCGAAATACAAGTAACTTAAAGGATGTTGGAATCACCATCCTCTAAGGATCCGTTAAACTATCTACTATGTAGTAGTGTACGCTAAATAGATAATGTCTATCAGTAATATAAAGTATCAAAATAGTGTTAAGGCGTTACCATTATCTCCCTTAACACATTTTATATAAATGTCATAGTCTATACAGCACTATAAACTCCACCGTAAACTAGTGGGATATCAGGGAGTACTCCACAGGTATAACACAAAACAAATTCGTAGTGGTCGCGTATATAGGGATACAAGTATGACAAGGCACATGAGGCAATACCCAAGGTAGTGAAACTACCGTTCGCCTGATCCGGACTGGTGAGAACGCATCGCCGCAGCGATCGCAACACCGCGAAACAACACTCCTGAAAAGTACGAGGGTGCGCCAATCAATCACAAATAATGAGTAGTAGTTACGAAGAAGTGTGTTCGCTCGAGGTGGCTAACCTCATTTCGCCTGGCACGGCTCCTGATTTTAGTCATTTCCAATTTGACACAAGTGTCAAGGCTATCCATTATCGTTCACTTTCTTCAATCATCAACGTACATCATTCCAACCACTTCATTCTGGATCATCACTACGCGTATAGTTATTAAAGTGGTTTTCGGTTTAGATAGAGAGTATATCCATAACCGATTTCGGTTTCTTTAATAACTTTCGTAATTTTTATACCGATTGGCCGTTTAATAAATTTCAAAACCAAACCAAATCCAATTTCAATTAGAATTTATAAATCAACATTTCATTTGTCTTTCAAAATCAATTTCCAAAAATCTATGTTTCAAAACTTCCAAATTACCATTTCAAAATCTTACAATTCAATTTTTATTTTTATTTAAACAATTCAAATATTGATTCAAGTTCGTATATTAGTTCATTCCGAAAACATTTAAGTTAATTTAATTTAACATTCAAAATCAATTTCAATTCATTAGTCGATTTCATTCAATATTCGTTAAGTTAGTTTACCATTCAAACAGTTTCCATTAAATTTCCAATTCATTAAATCAATTACTTAAGTTCAACCTCATTATATCAACTAACACATTAAATTCAATTAGATTCGTCAAATCAATTCTTTAAATTACAAGTCCTACAGTTATTACAATAAAACGCACTTTATTTCTTGTTAAGAAATCCAATTTGATTTATTCACTTACTTAAATTTTCCGAACTTAATTAAATAAGAAACCCAATTTCATTTATTAACGATGTTCGAATTCAATTATTCAAAAGTTCAATTTCTCTTATCAAAGAATTCAATTTTTTTTTCAATTATCAAATAATTCAATCTTTTTCAATTATTAAATAATTTTCGATCTTAATTATTAATAATTTCAAAACTTAAAAAAATTCAAACTTAATTATAAATTCAACTTAATTATTAAATCATTTCAAACTTAATTAAATGAATAATTCCCAATTTTATCGTCAAATAATTCATTTCAAACAACGCTCTTTCATCATTTATTACATTAATATTTTGTTTCAAATTCCAATATTAACAATTTCCTTTAATCAAAATTTACGTCCAATTTTTATTTCAAAACTTTATTATTCAAATAAAATCTTTATTTTATTTCAAATCAAATTATTGACCAATCGGGTTTATTTAATTCTCTATCATAAGTCAAGTTCGTTTTGGATATTTATCATTTCAACCCGATTCCAATTCCAATTCAAAAAATCAAAACATAACAAAGGGAACTTGCAGTGTGATAACTGGAATGGTGTCAAAGTAAATAAACAAGCAATAACAACAATCAAACACAATCCAATAATCAATTCAAATAATCCCGAAATAATCATATTAATTCACATTGTTGTTTGTGCGAATTAATATAATTATTTCTAGAATCTACACTATCATTTCATGTAGATTAAAGATTACTACATTACGGTTTTTCACTTGCCGTTTCAATTTCAATTCTACAACAATTTATCCAATATACGTTCAAGGTTCAAAGTGTAATTTATCAAATTCCACATGTCGATTAACCTAACAATTAAAAGGGGTCATATTATTCAAGTTAACTAATCAAATTCAACACATATGTCAATTCACATTTTTAAACTATCCTACGTCAAATTCAATTGCATAATATTTATCACTTTATACATTACAATTTAACATCCAATATAAACAACAAACAAACAATCAATTATCAATCAAACTAGATTATCATTGCATAAATAACAGATAATGGTGTCAGATGTCAAAGGTGAACTGATACATAAATAAAAGTGCAATAAATAACAGCAGCATATTTCAATTGTCGTTTCAATTGAAATCAAATTTAATAAATAAAAGAACATTAATCGTGAGTGATTGCTCACCTTTCTAGGCTAGAGAGATGAATAGACAACGAAGTTGAGTCACGGATCGTAAGCACGACTTTCGGAATAACTAGATTGGCACGAATCGACTAGCAAAGCTGTTAAATATGAATCTTCGAAATCAAATCAGAATAGGAGCGATGAAAGTAAATGATATCAGTGAACATATATACATAACTATATTCCAAAATTTAACACATAAAATATATAATAAAAAAAATCAGTTTTAAATATATATTTTCAAATCGATTTTTAATTTAACACAGATAAAATTCCATAGATATGCATTTCTAACGCCATCTTACAATTAAATCACATATATTTAAATTCAAACATATTTTCATTTATTTATTATTATTATTATTATTTTATTAACAACAATATCCAAAATCATCTTTCTTAAATACAACATTTAAAAGAAATCAAATCAAAGCATTCAACATAGCAATAATTACAAAACATGTCCTGCGTCAAAGTTTACAATATAATTCTATGTGCTACCGAGATCGAAATGGTCTGAAGTTTGGTATGAATAAAGATCAAAACTTTTATTTCAAAACTGCAAAGAATCACTTGATTCCGACGTAAGACGGAGGAGATACGATGCGTCAAACATGAACTCGGGTCGTGTTTGCAGCAGTGTAAAATAATTTCAAGTGCACAAAAGAACAGCTGCCTGGGTCAAACTTCTAGATCCTCGACCACTAACCAAACGATGTCGGATTTTACTGAAATTTGACATGCATAAACTAGGTAACTTCGACTCTTTTTTAAAAATAGAATCAACCCATTCCGATAAAACACGAGTGAGATATGACATCGTGAACATGAAGTCTAACTGTTGTTCAGAAAAAAAATAAAAATAAACAAATATCACCTTTATTATAAACTACAACCAAGAAAACAAAGCCATGTTCATTGTATCACATATGTTTTGAAATGACTGTTTAAATGTATACTTAGAAAATGAACAGTACTTATATAATATAAAATAGCTTATATCAATATCTATCTATACTGTAGCATTTGTACACAAAATTTAGTATATATAAAGCAAGCACCACTGTACATATATTCGCAGTCTGATGTGAAACAGAATCTTTAATATATAAATATTTATAGCAACAGCAAACCCATATTCCTTGATTTATCATAACAATACAAACTTACTTATTATTATATTAGCTCTTAAATGAATCACACTATACATATAATGAAATATACAAAATTGTAACCTGTATACATATAATATATATCTATAACCAATATCGAACATACATATAAACGTACTTTTCGAAACAATAATAAGCTAACATTATTTCTTAACATATAATATATATCGAATACCAAATCTCATATAAATATGATCTGACCTATAAATATGTTAACAGCGTATTATACTTTAAACTTTTACACTCAACACAATGCATTAACTAATATATATTCATATACCTATGCTTATCCATACCAAAGAAAGAGAAGCGGAGAGGGAAGAAGCTCAGAGGTGACATGTGATATGTTGGAGTTGTGGTTGCCGTGCGTGGCGGCTTCAAGGTGGCGGGGCTTGGCTGAGGCTTTGGGAAGGAGGGTGGTGGATGTTGCGCCAGCAAGAGGGAGGGAAGGCGGATGCAGAGGCTTCGGCTATGGAGTGATTGGTGTTTGAGGTGGTGGCTTACGTTTGAAGCATGCATGGTTTTATGGGTTTCAATGTTGAAGAAGCCTCAGCCATGGAAGAAGATGAAATGAAGAGGCCAAGGCAAATGTGAAATGCAATTTTAAAGTGAAAGTGACAGAGGTACGTTGTTTAAAAATAAATGTGCAATATTTCCTCTTAATGGTGAACCGCCGTTATCAAAATGTAAAGTGAACAGTTGGTATTGAAAAACATGCACACACGTATAAATGTAAACAGCGGGAATAATCAAAGGAAATTTATTGTTGTGGCCAGCGGTTCAAAAAAAAATTTAAAAAAAAAAAGGAAACAAGGAATTTCACATGACACTAGTTTCGGTATCGATATAACGTACGATTTCACCGTTTCATCGCGTACCGGACCTCAAAACCCGAAATAAATGCACCGCAGAGATCAGCACGACGAGAAGATCAATACGGTATACAAGTATCGGTGATACGATTATATTATAAAAATTCGAAATTTTATGATAGCGGAAAAACGCAAAAAAAAATTAGATCGACGGAGCTATAGATGTCCGAATTTGGAAAAACGACGAACTGACATCTTGCTCAGAAGATGGTTTAGAATTTTTCTATGTAAAAATATTTTGGTTTTGAAATTTTTTATTTTCATCGCTTTTAACTGATTAAATTGAAGTAAATTTACGCACGAAATAAACTTTCGTATTTTCGGACGAAAATATACCAGTTGCTATGTTTAACTAGACGCATTCCAAATATCAAATTTATATTTCTAAATTTTATCGTTTTAAGTTTCATAAAGTTTAATTAATTAAACAAATAAAACGACTAAAATTTACGGGTCGTTACATTCTCCCCCACTCAAAACTTTTCGTCCCTGAAAAGGAAAGAAGTAAGAGAATAGAAACAACCAAAATAAAATAAACTTGAATTACATAATAAACAATTAATTTAAACCATATAAATTTCAATTTAAATAATTTATATTCATCAATTGGTTTTAAATTCAAGGTTTCATTAATTTGATTTGTTTAATGTTAGGTACCAAAGGTTTCTTTCAAAATGAAATTTAATTTAAATTCAATTAATTCAAGATATCTCATTAAGTTGATTTAATTTCAATTTATTATCTTTCAAAACAAAAATTTATTTCATAGATTTCATCTATTATTTAATTAACTTTTTATTCTATTCATCTCCATAAACATTTTATAATTTAAAAATTAAGTAAATAACGTTTATTATACGCACTCGAATTTTATTTATAAAGACAATTTATTTTATATTCTCCAATTTTTTATTTTATTTTAACAATTTCAAAAGTCCTAAATTTGAATAGTCATTTATTAATCATACTTTATTCGACAAATTTAATTTTCTTTATTCCAATTTATTATTAACTTTATTTCACTTTATATATCTTGTTACATATACTATGTATATTTACATTTATCGTAACCACTCAATTTATTTAAAATTTCTATAAACATCATTTGTATTGTATAATATCCAATTTCATAGTTAACTTTTGAAAATTTGGTTCATTTTATATTTGAGATTACTCTCAACAAAATTTAAGAATCAAATTTCTGATTTTCTTCAAGCTATTTATAGCTATAAAATAAATATATATATAATGTATTAAATCAATTTTTTTTTAAAAAAAACTCTTCAATATATTATAATTCAAGTCATGTATAGAAATTCAAAGCGATTAAATTTCCAAAGCAAAACTGTAGCAAAGCTACAGAATGGTCTCTTCACTTCGAAACTCGAAAATGAATGTCGATGATGCGGCCGTCATCACCGAAATTATTTTCCAGCGACAAAGAGAAGAGCACCGATTTAAGCATTTAAAATTCCTTGAAAACGATTTCTATTCGAAAATACTTTAAATAATATACGTTTTAAACTTTAAAACCATAGTACGAAATTATCTGAAATTAAATTCTCAAATTCTAATTTTTAGGTTCACTTCAAATTCCAAATCAAATTATAACTAAGTTTTATAAATTCATTTATTTATATTATGAAACAGTCAATGATTTGTAAAACAATAAATGAAAATTAAATTTTAACATTAACATTTTAATTTCAGAAAAATTTATACTTATATATAACTCGAAATTATTTTATTTACTAAATTTGAAAACAATATTGTGTCAGTTTGCCCTGTTAAATTGTTTTGGAAATCCTATCGATAGCGTTGATCAGACGAATCGATCGAAAATCCAAATCAAAATCAACAACTCAAACAACGCAATATATATAAAACATTTTTATATTAATATCAAATACACTTTCTCGCTCGGCGATACAAGGATGGATTTCAAAGCAAGGATAGAGATTCAAATTTGATGGAAATCAAATCAAAGAGAATTTTGATTCCATAATACATTCGAAGAAAAGATAAGATGATTCAATTTACAGAATCGGGAGATGGATATGCTTATTTAATTTACGGCCAACCTTAACCGGTCGACCGTAACTTCAATAATTAGAACGATGCAGAATTTCGAGGTAGATCAACATTCGATCTCAAGAAATAGAATTCAGGTATAGCAAGAGATGGATAGTAACGTAAACCGAGGATACATAAATCTCCGATAAATCAATGCTTATTGTAAAAGAGTTTCACCCATTTACAAATAATTTGAAGGTTGGCGAGACCGCTGATTCATTATAAAGATTATTCGAAGTGGAGTTGTGGGATACTCCGGAATCGAAAGAAGACGAAGAGTGAGGGACACGAATGAATTTTGGAAACGAGGGAACATCCCAAAATTCAAAGGAATTGAGTCAAAAAGAAGAGATTGAAACTCGAGTGGGAGTGATTCTGTAAATACATTTACCCTATATGCTAAGTTTTGCCTAGAGCTACCAAAAGCTCTGATGCCAACTGTAACGACCTGCTATTTTGGACTATTCGCATCCGCACATGTAAGACTTGAATAGTTCAAAATACCGAATTGTTAATTTAAATTTGGCAAAACTCAGATATACAGTAAATAAATATTCACAGAATCACAGACACAGAGTAATAATATGCAGCGGAAGTAAAAGAAAAATAGTAGTTCATGAAGCTACTATATAAATATATAAGATACATCAGAGTTAAATAAGTTACAACAGAAGTCTCGAATACAGCAGTCAAATATAAGAATCAGAATACATCACTGGAATCATCGAATACTGAAAGCTGGATAGATGGCTGGATCTTCAAGCAAAGCTCCAACTCCAAAGGTGAGCCTCGAATACCGGTACACTCAGTCTGACCCGAGCGTAAAGCAAAACACAAACACTCGAGTCAGGATTAACATTCTTATATCAATAAATCCAACTCAAGTGAAATAGCAATCGAAATACAAGTAACTTAAAGGATGTTGGAATCACCATCCTCTAAGGATCCGTTAAACTATCTACTATGTAGTAGGGTACGTTAAATAGATAATGTCTACCAGTAATATAAAGTATCAAAATAGTGTTAAGGCGTTACCATTATCTCCCTTAACACATTTTATATAAATGTCATAGTCTATACAGCACTGTAAACTCCACCGTAAACTAGTGGGATATCATGGAGTACTCCATAGGTATAACACAAAACAAATTCGTAGTGGTCGCGTATATAGGGATACAAGTATGACAAGGCACATGAGGCAATACCCAAGGTAGTGAAACTACCGTTCGCCTGATCCGGACTGGTGAGAACGCATCGCCGCAGCGATCGCAACACCGCGAAACAACGCTCCAAAAAAGTACGAGGGTGCCCCAATCAATCACAAATAATGAGTAGCCGTTACGAAGAAGTGTGTTCGCTCGAGGTGGCTAACCTCATTTGGCCCAGCACGGCTCCTGATTTTAGTCATTTCCAATTTGACACAAGTGTCAAGGCTATCCATTATCGTTCACTTTCTTCAATCATCAACGTACATCATTCCAACCACTTCATTCTGGATCATCACTGCGCGTATAGTTATTAAAGTGGTTTTCGGTTTAGATAGAGAGTATATCCATAACCGATTCCGGTTTCTTTAATAACTTTCGTACTTTTTATACAGATTGGCCGTTTAATAAATTTCAAAACCAAACCAAATCCAATTTCAATTAGAATTTATAAATCAACATTTCATTTGTCTTTCAAAATCAATTTCCAAAAATCTACGTTTCAAAACTTCCAAATTACCATTTCAAAATCTTACAATTCAATTTTAATTTTTATTTAAACAATTCAAATATTGATTCAAGTTCGTATATTAGTTCATTCCGAAAACATTTAAGTTAATTTAATTTAACATTCAAAATCAATTTCAATTCATTAATCGATTTCATTCAATATTCGTTAAGTTAGTTTATCATTCAAACAGTTTCCATTAAATTTCCAATTCATTAAATCAATTACTTAAGTTCAACCTCATTATATCAACTAACACATTAAATTCAATTAGATTCGTCAAATCAATTCTTTAAATTACAAGTCCTACAGTTATTACAATAAAACACACTTTATTTCTAGTTAAGAAATCCAATTTGATTTATTCACTTACTTAAATTTTCCAAACATAATTAAATAAGAAACCCAATTTCATTTATTAACGATGTTCGAATTCACTTATTCAAAAGTTCAATTTCTCTTATCAAAGAACTCAATTTTTTTTTTCAATTATCAAATAATTCAATCTTTTTCAATTATTAAATAATTTTCAATCTTAATTATTAATAATTTCAAAACTTAAAAAAATTCAAACTTAATTATAAATTCAACTTAATTATTAAATCATTTCAAACTTAATTAAATGAATAATTCCCAATTTTATCGTCAAATAATTCATTTCAAACAACGCTCTTTCATCATTTATTACATTAATATTTTGTTTCAAATTCCAATATTAACAATTTCCTTTAATCAAAATTTACGTCCAATTTTTATTTCAAAACCTTATTATTCAAATAAAATCTTTATTTTATTTCAAATCAAATTATTGACCAATCGGGTTTATTTAATTCTCTATCCTAAGTCAAGTTCATTTTGGGTATTTATCATTTCAACCCGATTCCAATTCCAATTCCAATTCAAAAAATCAAAACATAACAAAGGGAACTTGCAGTGTGATAACTGGAATGGTGTCAAAGTAAATAAACAAGCAATAACAACAATCAAACACAATCCAATAATCAATTGAAATAATCCCGAAATAATCGTATTAATTCACATTGTTGTTTGTGCGAATTAATATAATTATTTCTAGAATCTACACTATCATTTCATGTAGATTAAAGATTACTACATTACGGTTTTTCACTTGCCGTTTCAATTTCAATTCTACAACAATTTATCCAATATACGTTCAAGGTTCAAAGTGTAATTTATCAAATTCCACATGTCGATTAACCTAACAATTAAAAGGGGTCATATTATTCAAGTTAACTAATCAAATTCAACAATATGTCAATTCACATTTTTAAACTATCCTACGTCAAATTCAATTGCATAATATTTATCACTTTATACATTACAATTTAACATCCAATATAAACAACAAACAAACAATCAATTATCAATCAAACTGGATTATCATTGCATAAATAACAGATAATGGTGTCAGATGTCAAAGGTGAACTAATACATAAATAAAAGTGCAATAAATAACAGCAGCATATTTCAATTGTCGTTTCAATTGAAATCATATTTAATAAATAAAAGAACATTAATCGTGAGTGATTGCTCACCTTTCGAGGCTAGAGAGATGAATAGACAACGAAGTTGAGTTACGGATCGTAAGCACGACTTTCGGAATAACTAGATTGGCACGAATCGACTAGCAAAGCTGTTAAATATGAATCTTCGAAATCAAATCAGAATAAGAGCGATGAAAGTAAATAATATCAGTGAACATATATACATAACTATATTCCAAAACTTAACACATAAAATATATAATAAAAAAAAATCAATTTTAAACATATATTTTCAAATCGATTTTTAATTTAACACAGATAAAATTCCATAGATATGCATTTCTAACGCCATCTTACAATTAAATCACATATATTTAAATTCAAACATATTTTCATTTATTTATTATTATTATTATTATTATTTTATTAACAACAATATCCAAAATCATCTTTCTTAAATACAACATTTAAAAGAAATCAAATCAAAACATTCAACATAGCAATAATTACAAAACATGTCCTGCGTCAAAGTTTATAATATAATTCTATGTGCTACCGAGATCGAAATGGTCTGAAGTTTGGTATGAATAAAGATCAAAACTTGTATTTCAAAACTGCAAAGAATCACTTGATTCTGACGTAAGACGGAGGAGATACGATGCGTCAAACATGAACTCAGGTCGTGTTTGCAGCAGTGTAAAATAATTTCAAGTGCACAAAAGAACAGCTGTCTGGGTCAAACTTCTTGATCCTCGACCACTAATCAAACAATGTCGGATTTTACTGAAATTTAACATGCATAAACTAGGTAACTTCGACTCTTTTTTAAAAATAGAATCAACCCATTCCGATAAAACATGAGTGAGATATGACATCGTGAACATGAAGTCTAACTGTTGTTCAGAAAAAAAATAAAAAAAAACAAATATCACCTTTATTATAAGCTACAACCAAGAAAACAAAGCCATTTTCACTGTATCACATATGTTTTGAAATGACTGTTTAAATGTATACTTAGAAAATGAACAGTACTTATATAATATAAAATAGCTTATATCAATATCTATCTATACTGTAGCATTTGTACACAAAATTTAGTATATATAGAGCAAGCACCACTGTACATATATTCGCAGTCTGATGTGAAACAGAATCTTTAATATATAAATATTTATAGCAACAGCAAACCCATATTCCTTGATTTATCATAACAATACAAACTTACTTATTAATATATTAGCTCTTAAATGAATCACACTATACATATAATGAAATATACAAAATTGTAACCTGTATACATATAATATATATCTATAACCAATACCAAACATACATATAAACGTACTTTTCGAAACAAGAATAAGCTAACATTATTTCTTAACATATAATATATATCGAATACCAAATCCCATATAAATATGATCTGACCTATAAAAATGTTAACAGCGTATTATACTTTAAACTTTTACACTCAACACAATGCATTAACTAATATATATTCATATACCTATGCTTATCCATACCAAAGAAACAGAGGCGGAGAGGGAAGAAGCTCAGAGGTGACATGTGATAGGTTGGAGTTGTGGTTACCGTGCGTGGCGGCTTCAAGGTGGCGGCGCTTGGCTGAGGCTTTGGGAAGGAGGGTGGTGGCTGCTGCGCCAGCAAGTGGGAGGGAAGGCTGATGCAGAGGCTTCGGCTATGGAGTGCTTGGTGTTTGAGGTGGTGGCTTATGTTTGAAGCATGCACGGTTTTATGGGTTTCAATGTTGAAGAAGCCTCGGCCATGGAAGAAGATGAAATGAAGAGGCCAAGGCAAATGTGAAATGCAATTTTAAAGTGAAAGTGACAGAGGTACGTTGTTTAAAAATAAATGTGCAGTATTTCCTCTTAATGGTGAACCGCCGTTATCAAAATGTAAAGTGAACAGTTGGTATTGAAAAACATGCACACACGTATAAATGTAAACAGCGGGAATAATTAAAGGAAATTTATTGTTGTGGCCAGCGGTTAAAAAAATTTTTTTTTTTAAAAAAATAAGGAAACAAGGAATTTCACATGACACTAGTTTCGGTATTGATATAACGTACGATTTCACCGTTTCATCGCGTACCGGACCTCAAAACCCGAAATAAATACACCGCAGAGATCAGCACGACGAGAAGATCAATACGGTATACAAGTATCGGTGATACGATTATATTATAAAAATTCGAAATTTTATAATAGTGGAAAAACGCAAAAAAAAATAAGATCGACAGAGCTATAGATGTCCGAATTTGGAAAAACGATGAACTGACATCTTGCTCAGAAGATGGTTTAGAATTTTTCTACGTAAAAATATTTTGGTTTTGAAAACGTTTTATTTTCATCGCTTTTAACTGATTAAATTGAAGTAAATTTACGCACGAAATAAACTTTCGTATTTTTGGACGAAAATTTACCAGTTGCTATGTTTAACTAGACGCATTCCAAATATCAAATTTATATTTCTAAATTTTATCGTTTTAAGTTTCATAAAATTTAATTAATTAAACAAATAAAACGACTAAAATTTACGGGTCGTTACACCCTGCGGTTCCAAAATCCATTCGTGTCCCTCACTATTTGTCTTCTTTTAATTCTGGAGTATCTCATAACTCCACTTCGAAGGATCTTTATAATGAGTCGGCGGTCTTGCCAATCTCAAATTGATTTATAAAAGGGGTAAAACTCCTTTACAATAGACATCGATTTACCAGAGATTTTTGTATTCTCGGTTTACGATGCTATCTATCTCCTGCTATGCCTGAATTCTATCTCTTG
Source organism: Allium cepa (assembly GCA_030765085.1). NCBI lineage: Eukaryota > Viridiplantae > Streptophyta > Magnoliopsida > Asparagales > Amaryllidaceae > Allium > Allium cepa. Next base: position 597,379,625 of record CM060945.1, on the reverse strand, counting down.
CGATCAAATGTAGATTTACCTTGGAATTCTGCATCGAACTTATTCTTGAAGTCACGGTCGACGCAATTAAGGTTGCCCGCGATTTAGTAAACTTATCAATCTTCTTATTTTGACATTAATCATCCTATCTTCTGTTTCGAACTTATCTTCGTATCAGAATTATCCTTGATTTGAGTCCATCAAATTTGAAATTCTATATTCTTTCTTTGAAATCCATGCTTGAATCGTCGAACGAGGAAGTGTATTTGTAAATTAATATTAAATGTTTTAATATATATTGTGTTTTTTGAGTTGTTGATGTTGATTTGAGTTTTGGATCGATTCGTCTGATCAACGCTATCGATAGGATTTCCAAAACATTTGAACAGAACAAACTAACACGATATTGTTTTCAAATTTGGTAAATAAAATAATTTTGTATGACTATATTATATATATGGGTATAAATTTTTATGAAATTAATCGTTAATGAATTTGTTGTCACAAATGATAATACTTGATGTTCATTTATTGTTTTGTAAACCATTGATTAACAACACATAAATAAATGAATTTATAAACTTGGTTATAATTTGATTTGGAATTTAGAATTGAGAATTTAATTTCCGGTGACTTTAAACTTTGGTTTTAAAACGTATATTATTTAAAGTATTTCAAAATAGAAATCATTTTCAAAGAATTTTAAATGTTTAAATCAGTGCTCTCCTATTTTGTCGCTGGAAAATAATTTCGGTGATGGCGGCCGCATCATCGACATTCATTTTTGAGTTTCCAAGTAGAGAGACAATTCTGCAGCTTTGCTATGGTTTGTTTTGAAAAATAATTTGACTTGAATTTCTTAAAGTATGATTTGTAATATATATATATTGATATATGATTTAAATCTGATTTGATATTATATATATATATATATATATATATATATATATATATATATTTGTTTATCTCTAAATAAATTTGAAGTTACTCGATAATTTAATTCTTAAATTTATGTTAAAGGATAATTTCAATTATAAAATGAAATCGAAATTTTGAATAAAAATTTAAGCCTGAATAATATAATTAGAAAATTTTACTTGTATAATGCTCGATTGCATTCCAATATAAATTCCCTAAATTTCTAAAAGTTAACTATGTAATTGAATATTATACAATATAAAATGATATAAATGGAATTCATAAATAGTTTGAGTGGTTATAATAAGTGACAGTCTATTTAATAAATGTGATAAGATATATTAAGTGGAATAAATATAATAAAAAATTTAGAATCAAGAAAAATTAAATCTGTTGATTAAAATATAATTTTAATAAATGATTATTCAAATTTATGAATTTAGGAAATGTTAAATAAAGGATAATTGGATAATAAACAATGAATAAACGAGACAAATAAAATAAAGTTTGTTATGAAGAAATCTTTTGGTACCAAATATTAATAAATTGAAATTAAATCAACTTATTGAAATACCTTGATTTTTTAAACCAAATATTGAGTATTTATTTAGGTAAATTGAAATTTATATGGTTTGTGTGACGACCCGACTTTCCACTCCCGGAAAATCGCATCATCATTAAGAAAGAAAGGGATAGAAAAGAGAAAAGGAAAGAAGAGAAAGAAGAAACATCACAAGAATCTCAACAGCGGAACGAATAAATTATATTAATAACATAAGTATTACATAATATACAACAAATATCAGAGTACACAGACATATACAACACATACTAGACAGTTATAAACACCCGTCTAGTTATTACAACTCAATCACAATACACAAACACTCAGAGATACCAACACAGTGGAAAACTATATAACTACACGCAGAAGCCTCCTGCTCCATTGCTTCTTCACAATTCGTCAAAGCTAACCTGAATCCTAACCTGAATTCCCTTGGCTACTCGTAAAAATTTGAGTACCCAAGAGTTATAGAAAAACAGAAATAACTCCGGGTCAGACATGGGTCTGGTGTGAGTAACAGGTTAAACTTGCTTAACTTTGAAAAACCTTTGAAAAGAAAAGGTATCACGTAAGACTTCCCACACATAAACATGGAAAAGTTTTTACCTTGCGCTAACCAAAACATTTGATAGGAAATCTGATGATATTATAATAGTGTCTAGGGTTTTCAAGTAAATAAGAAATAGCTGAAATTGTTACATCTATTAAATTCCAGCTACTAGCCACAAAAGTGGGTAATACAATCAAAACCGTTGGCACTTATTGGATTTTGGATTCCATACAATGGCTGGGCTACTGGGGTACCGCCCGTCATAGTACGTGGCCTAGATCACCGTATCGAGTATTACTCCCTTCATCCCCTGCAACACAAAGCCGGACCCGTTCCTTAATGAACAGTTCCAAACAAGACAACCCCGTAATTGTGATCAGCAACCGCACCACTAAGCCGAAAATATAAAGGGACCTTTAGACAGGGATAAATCTTGCTCTCAAGTGGGTGCTACCCACGAAGCTTTGCTGCATCTCCCCTGTTTTAGCCATTCCCGATTGATGAGGCTTGAGGCTACGATTACCTTTATAGGACATATCACTTAGAATGCTCATCGTCCACCTGACGATGTTCTGAAAGCATTCAATCCATACAAGTTCGTTCCGGGTTCGAACGAAACCGAAGGCATTATCTCGTTATACTCGTTTTGGAGTCACCCTCAGAGTTAACGACAATAACCCTTGCACTCTGAATCACCATTTCGAATCTATAAGCACTATTCCGTCAAACTCATTACGGAATCACCCACAGAGTTATACTGACGTATAACCCTTACACCTCGAGTCTTCACTCGCTCCATTTGGGTTAAGGACCTAACGTTATTTGGAATCGATGTGGTTTTCGGATCCAAATATGGAAACCCGATACCGGTCTCATCGAAAACCAAAGCGTGTCTGTAACGACCCCACTTCCTACTCCCAGGAAGTAGTATCGTTAATAAGAAAGAAAGAGGTGAGAAAATAGAAAAGATAGAGAAGAAAGAACAACAACATTAGAATCTCACAGCGGAACGAATAAAATATATTAATCACATAAGTATTTACATAATATATACATGGATCAGAGCTATACAGATAATACATCACATACTAGACAGTTATAAACACCTGTCTAGTTATACAACTCAATACACATTACATCACAGAGATACCACACAGCGGAACTATATATATATCTACAACGCTGAAGCCTCCTGCTCCATTGCTCCTCCAGAATTCGTCAATGCTAAACCTGAATCCCTTGGCTACCCGTAAAAATTTGGGTACCCGAGAGTTTATGAAAAACAAAATAAACTTCGGGTCAGACATGGGTCTGGTATGAGTAACAGGTTAAAGTTGCTTAAGTTTGAAAATCTTTTGAAAAACAAAAGGTATCACGTAAGACTTCCCACACATAAACATGGAAAAGTTTTTACCTTACGCTAACCAAAACATTTGATAGGAAATCCAGTGATATTATAATAGGTCTAGGGTTTTCAAGTAAATAGAAAATAGCCGAAATTGTTACATTATTAAATTCCAGCTACTAGCCACAAAAGTGGGTAATACAATCAAAACCGTTGGCACTTATTGGATTGTGGATTCCATACAATGGCAGGGCTACTGGGGTACCGCCCGTCACAGTACGTGGCCTAGATCAACGTACCGAGGATTACTCCCTTCATCCCCTGCAACACAAGGCTGGAACCATTCCTTACTGAACAGTCCCGAACAAGATACACCCCGCAGTTGGCTGCAGACCAACCGCCCACTAAGCCGAATAAAAAGGGACATCTAGACAGGGGAATATCCTTGTCCTGCTTGGGCATGACCCACCTAACCTTGCTGCACCTCCCCTGTTTTAGCCATTCCCGGTTGATGAGGCTTGAGGTTACGATTACCTTTATAGAACATATTTCTTAGAATGCTCATCGTCCGCCTGACGATGTGTTGAAAGCATTCAATCCATACAAGTTCGTTCCGGGTTCGAACGAATCCGAAGGCATTATCTCGTTACACTCATTTTGGAATCACCTCAGAGTTAACGACGATAACCCTTGCATTCTGAATCTTCATCTTCACTTCAGATTCACGACCTAACGTTAATTTGGAATCGATGTGGTTTTCGGAGATTCCTAATGCGGAAAACCCGATCCCGGTCTCATCGAAATCCAAAACGTGTCTTTTAAGGCCAAGTTGTCTATTTAGTCTTAACAGTGAATTCAATATCATCAATATGCACAGATAGACAATTCACATCTCATAATAGATAATACATCATCATCATAAACAGATAATTAATATTATCATCCAAACAGATAATTAAACATTATCATACTTAAAATATACATCCATATCACATAGATATTATCCATTTCACATCTGAGATTACAATCAATCAGTGAAATATAAATATCATCCATAAGCATGATTTATGAATCACAATCTATAATTAATTTAAAATGAATTAAATTAACTACTTCCATATTTAATTAATTTAAAGTAAATTAAATTAATTACTCATTCCATAAATCCTGCTCTCACAATCATTAATGTATAAATCAAATTAATTACTCATTTTCTAATTACAAGAATAATTTAGTCTTAAATTAATTCTCAATTGAATTATTCTAAATCATTCATAATAGATTAACATTTTATTACTTTCCTATTAATTACTCCTTAATTTATCATTCTTAATTACATCATTAATTATATTAATTAATGATCTTCAATTTATATTCAATTACTTATTTAAAATAATTAAGTGATTAATCTTTACTTAAACACAATTATTAATCACCCCTTGATTAATAACAAACCAGTAATTATCTGCTCTTAATTACTTATTAACAAATTAATCATTCCATGATTAATTATTTCCATAAATTGATCCTTTGATAAATTACAAAAGATATTACTCAAATTACTCTACTTCAAAACATCTTGTATTTATTTCATCAAGTAATGATCATCCAATTATTATTCTGAGTAATTATGCTCCATTAATTACACTCTGTAATTACACATACCAAATCATCAATTACTTATATATTCAAATTAATCATCTTTGATTTGAATATTCTTTACTGCATTCCAGAAATTTCCTTTAATTTATTTACAGAATTTAATCTTGAATAAATCCATTAATTGATTACATTTATATTGATTTATTATCTTTTTAATTATCTTGTTGATTTATTATTTTCAAATAAATCAATTTCTCTAATTCCCATCATTGATTATTTTAATTAATGATTTCTAATTACATTTTCATTTGTTAATTATATTAAGAATACACATCTTCAAATTACAAATATTAATCCTCTTGATTAATAACAAACAGTAATTAATTATTCATAATTAATTACTTCTCAATAACACTCTTAATTAATCCCCAGATTAATTTAAGTAATTATATTTCAAATACTTCCATTAACAACATCTTCCAGTTAATTACCTTCGGTAATCATTCATCAATTACTTCTCTAAGTAATTTAATTCCTAAATATCAATTAGTTAAACTAAATTAATTAACTCAAATCAAATCAATTTACTCAATTAATAAGTAATTAATTTTCTTAATTACTTCTCAAATAAATAATTACATTTAAACTATTGAATTAATTAGTCTAATTAATTTATTACAAAATCAATCATATTAATTAATTATAACATCATTTGGTTAATGAACTTCATTAATAATTATTTAATTATTTTCTTCTAACATAATCAACTTATATTAATTATTAATTATGAATTAATTAACCATTATTAATTTAAAAGAAACTAATCTATAGTTCTAAATCACAATTAGTTAATTAATTCATTAATTAACTTTAATTACCACATTTACACTATAATTCCTAGCTTAACTAATATTCATCATTAAGTATTCTTGCCTAATTAACTTAAAGATCAAAACATATAAAATTCCAAAACTTCATGAATTAAAGACAATTGTTCTTATGATTGGTTTAAATTCTTATTTCCAATATGTTTAAACATTTATTTCAATAATTTAAACTTTATCTTAATAAAATGTTTACACTAACTTTTTTTTCAAAACCCCTTCTTAAACTTACATATTTAATAGCATTAAACTTATTTGAATCAATTTTAAATTATAAAACTTTAATATAGTTTCAAGTCTGGAATTACATATCTAAGTCCTGACTTCCTTTGGAGTTGACATGTCTCAACCTCTTCTTAATAGTTTAAAATTTTCTTTTGAACTTAACTTAGTTTGAAAATACTTTAATCATTTACCACTTTTGAGATATTAAAATAATTTAAATTCTGGAACTTATTATTTTCAACTCTATTCCAAAACTAACTTGAATTCACTGTTACATTTTTATTTAAACTAAGTTTAACTTTGATTTAAAATTTTAAACAAAAGTTTTAACTATTGTTAAAACTGTTACAGGTTTAATCCTGTACAACATCACCCCGAGTACCCCCAGTGTCTACTTCGAGTAAACATATAAAGTTCCCCGAGAAAATCAGCGTTCTGCTCCGAGTTTTCCTCAGGCGCGCGCGAGAATGAATCAAGAAACAGAACCTGGAAATACAATATCTCTCTCCCCTTAAAACCTAGAAAACAACAACTCAACACACCCCTAAACCTGTCAACGCCACGCGCTCCGTACCCCCACCACCGGAGGCCGCCAAACTCCGGTTACAACTTCGACCCTAACCCCTTCACCTCCCCTCAAAACGGCGTCGCACTTGAACGCCTATGGTGGCCGCAGCGACCAAAACTAAAGACACATTATAAATTAGGTTTAAAAACTTAAAAACCCCAACGACGCTTCCACCATCATTTGCGCCTCCGTCCCCTATTTTTACAAGCTTCACGGCAGCATCCCCTACCACCAGACCCAATCTCAAACCCCCAGGACGAGTTGATCGCGCACGGCGACTTAAAAAGCTCCAAACAGGAAACCACAAACTGCTCCTCACCCCTTCCACTAAAAATCCCCATACTAATCTTAAAAATCATAGTTTGGTCCAACTATTCGATTCATGAACCTGAATCAATGATCGGAGGAGGTTGAAATTTTGTCAAATGTTGAGTTTGCTCAGAGATTGGTTTTCAGAGACAAAGTTTTAAGATGTTTATATCTTAACTAAATTTTTAAATTTAGATCTTAATGTTACAAACAACTTTTATTCAAATCTTAAGTCCATTCATCAATCAGAGAAGAAGCAAATGATTTTTGAATGTGAAGTTCTGTTTACAGAGTAACAGAAAGCAGACATATCAACATTTCCAGATTATATTTTGGTTTCCAGATAAGATTTCTCTTGTATTTTTAGTTAAATAAATTTTAAACTTAAATCTTAAAGTTAAACTAACGAGTCTTATTTAAATTCTATTAACTAACAGCCCACAGATCAAAGGAATTAGATACTTTTGTTTAGAAACCAAGCCTGAAACTAAACAAGCAGAACATGTTTAACTACAGCAATTATCAATCCATCCATAAACACATGCATTCACAAATATATATATACAAACTTAAAACTTCATCTCAGAAATTTTTCAAGCAACAAATTAAAATTTACTTAAGCTTTAAAAGGAAGTTACTCACAGATATGTGAATGAACAGGGCACTTTGTTGAAGCAGGTTTGAAAACAACTGTAACTTCATTTTGCTTCTGCTTCTTGGATTTAAGTATGAAATAGCCTTCTTTTCATGTTTTAGTTTGTATGAATTTTGAAATGAAGAAACTTTTCTTTTTAATTGATTCGAATTGAATAAGGTGAGACTGCTTTATAGAAAGAAAAGAAGACAGTGTATTATTATGTTTCATACTATTAAGACAATATTTGCATACAATCTTATATTGTACAGATTTGCACCAGAGAGATATTTTAGGTTGGAGGCTGAAAAGAATACTTAATGTACTAAAAGATTTTGCATTAATTAATTTTTGTTTGTTAGCTTAAGATATTTAACAATGTCTTCCTACACAAGCTTCAAATATATATATATATGCAGTTTGTATATCTATCTGGCCTGCGCACAAAAATATTTTATATTTGCTCATTGGCCTGCATATTTATCTAGATGCTTTAAACATATACTTATATGTATATACTGCAGTTCATTTTATGAAAGTTTACAAGTTTTGAAAGTTCCTTTGTTTCTAGTTTTATTGTTGTCTTATTGAATTTTAAAATGCATATAAATGTTATTATGTTTGTTTTGTTATTTGCAAACTAAATGAATTTATAGTTGTTAAGTTATTATAATGTAGTTAATGTAATTACTTTATATTTTTCCCAATTATCTTGTAGTCATGTATTTATATTTCTTAACATTATTTAAAAGTAACTTATTTATCAATTTGTAATGGTAAATAAATTAAATTATCTTTTCATTATAAACTACATATTTATTAATGTATATTAATGTATTGTTTTACACAATTATATATAACTCATATATATTTTTAAATCAAACTATACTAAAAATAAAAGAAAAAAAATCATTTTGTTAATAAATGTTAATTTTAAACTTAAGTTCAAATAAGTTTCCAATATATTTAAACATTTACTTATGTATTTAAAACCTTGTATTTATTTATTTAGCCATTGAAAAGTTTATATTAAATAAAACATAATTTCTAATTCACTAAAATATATATTAGAATTTAAAACATAATTTATTAGTTAAGCTTTAAAACAAATCTCATCTATTTACAATGTATACAAATATATACATATATAAATAGAAAACAAATAATTTATTTTAACAGATATCATTTACCAATCTAAATATTTATTAAAATAAAAGTATCAAATTCATATTTAATTAACAAAAATATATCATATCAATTTAATATTTAATTCAGATTATTAAATTGATATTGCTAGAAAATTCCGGGTCATCACATTCCTCCCCCCTTAAAAGAATTTCGTCCCCGAAATTTAAAAGCAAAGGTAATTTAATAATATTTAAGATTTTAATTAATTTTAAATCATAAGCATATATCAATTACATGCTAACAATCATCACAACCAATCAACTCAATCAACAAAACTAACTATCCAGACAAAATTCTGGATAGAGTTCCCTAGAGTTTCCCAGTATAACACCGGAATACTCGATCTATAGAATCCAAATAGCCTATACTCCTAATCTACAGAACTCCTTCGAATCAGAGAAAATTCATACAAAATGAAATTCCCGACTTCGAAATCCAAATTCCTCCGTCACTTATCCACCAAATACTTCTGACAATCCAGAGCTGCCTTCGACCCTACTGATCAGCCCAACTCTTGCTGATAACTCCTAAAATAATCTGAATCCAAAAACAATCCAGTAGAATGAGCTTCTCAAAATCAACCAAAACCAAGAACTCAACCTTTACTATCCTCAGTAGAAAACAACTTCTCTTTTCCAGAAAAGAAAAAAGATGCACTTCTAACTGCTTCCGCTGCATAACTTTGATCTGGATGGATGAAAATGCTGATGATGCACACATACGAACTGGACAACACATCACAAAAAATATGATTCAGCAGATCCAAAATAAAACTCAGTAGTCCCTCCAAAACTTGAGCTGCTTTACCAACTCTCTCTCTAGAAACCATTCTATTACTAAGCTGAACCATCGGCATTACTTCTGAAATCCAGTCGATATCAAACTCAACTCTTCAGATGCCAAAGACAAACTACTGACTTCTTCAAAGATATCCAGAAAAATTCTGCCATCCCAGAGAACACTTAACTATCGCAAGTCACTTTTGCGATCAACTCATGCTAATATCCAAAGAAAACTGCTCTCTCCTACCAATTCTGAACAGCTTAAGCTTATTCAGCCAATCTATTGAAGAAATGGATTCACAAAACTGCCTCTGAACTTCACCTCTAAAGAACTGCTGACAATTTGACTTTCTCGCGTGCCGGCAGAACAATCTGAGCTGCAACACTGCTGCTGATGCCAAAACTCCTTAATCCAAAATTCTTCGAAAAAAAAAAAACTCAGGCCTCAAAGCCAAACACAACATTCAGCTAACTCAACCTCAAAACTAAGGCAGACACATTTTCTTATCCAAAGATCTTTGAGAACTTCTGCGGAAACAAACCATCACTACTGTATCTTAACCCACAACTACTACGTCTTGAGTTACCAAAATAATCTTTCTAGCTTCGGCTCAACTGACAAAAATCCAAATTCTACTCATCCAAACTTGTACAACAAAACGGACTTCAAATCTTAACAGGTTCCTCAAGAGACTTGGTGAAATCCTTACACCACAAATTCACTCGAGACGGTATTAGGTCTACAGTCTCGTCAAATATACTTCCAACCACAGGTAGTCGTGTTACACACACCACTGCCCAATCTATCCTTATACTTATATTGGAAAACCCGAACAGGTAATCCAACAAATAGATAGAAATAAATATATAAATATATATCAAAATTACAAATACGCTCTCTCAGGAAAGAAATCACTTACGAGCCTAGGTATTCACTCAACCTAGCGCTCTGATACCACTGTAACGACCCCACTTCCTACTCCCAGGAAGTAGTATCGTTAATAAGAAAGAAAGAGGTGAGAAAATAGAAAAGATAGAGAAGAAAGAACAACAACATTAGAATCTCACAGCGGAACGAATAAAATATATTAATCACATAAGTATTTACATAATATATACATGGATCAGAGCTATACAGATAATACATCACATACTAGACAGTTATAAACACCTGTCTAGTTATACAACTCAATACACATTACATCACAGAGACCACACAGCGGAACTATATATATATCTACAACGCTGAAGCCTCCTGCTCCATTGCTCCTCCAGAATTCGTCAATGCTAAACCTGAATCCCTTGGCTACCCGTAAAAATTTGGGTACCCGAGAGTTTATGAAAAACAAAATAAACTTCGGGTCAGACATGGGTCTGGTATGAGTAACAGGTTAAAGTTGCTTAAGTTTGAAAATCTTTTGAAAAACAAAAGGTATCACGTAAGACTTCCCACACATAAACATGGAAAAGTTTTTACCTTACGCTAACCAAAACATTTGATAGGAAATCCAGTGATATTATAATAGGTCTAGGGTTTTCAAGTAAATAGAAAATAACCGAAATTGTTACATTATTAAATTCCAACTACTAGCCACAAAAGTGGGTAATACAATCAAAACCGTTGGCACTTATTGGATTGTGGATTCCATACAATGGCAGGGCTACTGGGGTACCGCCCGTCACAGTACGTGGCCTAGATCAACGTACCGAGGATTACTCCCTTCATCCCCTGCAACACAAGGCTGGAACCATTCCTTACTGAACAGTCCCGAACAAGATACACCCCGCAGTTGGCTGCAGACCAACCGCCCACTAAGCCGAATAAAAAGGGACATCTAGACAGGGGAATATCCTTGTCCTGCTTGGGCATGACCCACCTAACCTTGCCGCACCTCCCCTGTTTTAGCCATTCCCGGTTGATGAGGCTTGAGGTTACGATTACCTTTATAGAACATATTTCTTAGAATGCTCATCGTCCGCCTGACGATGTGTTGAAAGCATTCAATCCATACAAGTTCGTTCCGGGTTCGAACGAATCCGAAGGCATTATCTCGTTACACTCATTTTGGAATCACCTCAGAGTTAACGACGATAACCCTTGCATTCTGAATCTTCATCTTCACTTCAGATTCACGACCTAACGTTAATTTGGAATCGATGTGGTTTTCGGAGATTCCTAATGCGGAAAACCCGATCCCGGTCTCATCGAAATCCAAAACGTGTCTTTTAAGGCCAAGTTGTCTATTTAGTCTTAACAGTGAATTCAATATCATCAATATGCACAGATAGACAATTCACATCTCATAATAGATAATACATCATCATCATAAACAGATAATTAATATTATCATCCAAACAGATAATTAAACATTATCATACTTAAAATATACATCCATATCACATAGATATTATCCATTTCACATCTGAGATTACAATCAATCAGTGAAATATAAATATCATCCATAAGCATGATTTATGAATCACAATCTATAATTAATTTAAAATGAATTAAATTAACTACTTCCATATTTAATTAATTTAAAGTAAATTAAATTAATTACTCATTCCATAAATCCTGCTCTCACAATCATTAATGTATAAATCAAATTAATTACTCATTTTCTAATTACAAGAATAATTTAGTCTTAAATTAATTCTCAATTGAATTATTCTAAATCATTCATAATAGATTAACATTTTATTACTTTCCTATTAATTACTCCTTAATTTATCATTCTTAATTACATCATTAATTATATTAATTAATGATCTTCAATTTATATTCAATTACTTATTTAAAATAATTAAGTGATTAATCTTTACTTAAACACAATTATTAATCACCCCTTGATTAATAACAAACCAGTAATTATCTGCTCTTAATTACTTATTAACAAATTAATCATTCCATGATTAATTATTTCCATAAATTGATCCTTTGATAAATTACAAAAGATATTACTCAAATTACTCTACTTCAAAACATCTTGTATTTATTTCATCAAGTAATGATCATCCAATTATTATTCTGAGTAATTATGCTCCATTAATTACACTCTGTAATTACACATACCAAATCATCAATTACTTATATATTCAAATTAATCATCTTTGATTTGAATATTCTTTACTGCATTCCAGAAATTTCCTTTAATTTATTTACAGAATTTAATCTTGAATAAATCCATTAATTGATTACATTTATATTGATTTATTATCTTTTTAATTATCTTGTTGATTTATTATTTTCAAATAAATCAATTTCTCTAATTCCCATCATTGATTATTTTAATTAATGATTTCTAATTACATTTTCATTTGTTAATTATATTAAGAATACACATCTTCAAATTACAAATATTAATCCTCTTGATTAATAACAAACAGTAATTAATTATTCATAATTAATTACTTCTCAATAACACTCTTAATTAATCCCCAGATTAATTTAAGTAATTATATTTCAAATACTTCCATTAACAACATCTTCCAGTTAATTACCTTCGGTAATCATTCATCAATTACTTCTCTAAGTAATTTAATTCCTAAATATCACTTAATTAAACTAAATTAATTAACTCAAATCAAATCAATTTACTCAATTAATAAGTAATTAATTTTCTTAATTACTTCTCAAATAAATAATTACATTTAAACTATTGAATTAATAGTCTAATTAATTTATTACAAAATCAATCATATTAATTAATTATAACATCATTTGGTTAATGAACTTCATTAATAATTATTTAATTATTTTCTTCTAACATAATCAACTTATATTAATTATTAATTATGAATTAATTAACCATTATTAATTTAAAAGAAACTAATCTATAGTTCTAAATCACAATTAGTTAATTAATTCATTAATTAACTTTAATTACCACATTTACACTATAATTCCTAGCTTAACTAATATTCATCATTAAGTATTCTTGCCTAATTAACTTAAAGATCAAAACATATAAAATTCCAAAACTTCATGAATTAAAGACAGTTGTTCTTATGATTGGTTTAAATTCTTATTTCCAATATGTTTAAACATTTATTTCAATAATTTAAACTTTATCTTAATAAAATGTTTACACTAACTTTTTTTTCAAAACCCCTTCTTAAACTTACATATTTAATAGCATTAAACTTATTTGAATCAATTTTAAATTATAAAACTTTAATCTAGTTTCAAGTCTGGAATTACATATCTAAGTCCTGACTTCCTTTGGAGTTGACATGTCTCAACCTCTTCTTAATAGTTTAAAATTTTCTTTTGAACTTAACTTAGTTTGAAAATACTTTAATCATTTACCACTTTTGAGATATTAAAATAATTTAAATTCTGGAACTTATTATTTTCAACTCTATTCCAAAACTAACTTGAATTCACTGTTACATTTTTATTTAAACTAAGTTTAACTTTGATTTAAAATTTTAAACAAAAGTTTTAACTATTGTTAAAACTGTTACAGGTTTAATCCTGTACAACATCACCCCGAGTACCCCCAGTGTCTACTTCGAGTAAACATATAAAGTTCCCCGAGAAAATCAGCGTTCTGCTCCGAGTTTTCCTCAGGCGCGCGCGAGAATGAATCAAGAAACAGAACCTGGAAATACAATATCTCTCTCCCCTTAAAACCTAGAAAACAACAACTCAACACACCCCTAAACCTGTCAACGCCACGCGCTCCGTACCCCCACCACCGGAGGCCGCCAAACTCCGGTTACAACTTCGACCCTAACCCCTTCACCTCCCCTCAAAACGGCGTCGCACTCGAACGCCTATGGTGGCCGCAGCGACCAAAACTAAAGACACAGTATAAATTAGGTTTAAAAACTTAAAAACCCCAACGACGCTTCCACCATCATTTGCGCCTCCGTCCCCTATTTTTACAAGCTTCACGGCAGCATCCCCTACCACCAGACCCAATCTCAAACCCCCAGGACGAGTTGATCGCGCACGGCGACTTAAAAAGCTCCAAACAGGAAAACACAAACTGCTCCTCACCCCTTCCACTAAAAATCCCCATACTAATCTTAAAAATCATAGTTTGGTCCAACTATTCGATTCATGAACCTGAATCAATGATCGGAGGAGGTTGAAATTTTGTCAAATGTTGAGTTTGCTCAGAGATTGGTTTTCAGAGACAAAGTTTTAAGATGTTTATATCTTAACTAAATTTTTAAATTTAGATCTTAATGTTACAAACAACTTTTATTCAAATCTTAAGTCCATTCATCAATCAGAGAAGAAGCAAATGATTTTTGAATGTGAAGTTCTGTTTACAGAGTAACAGAAAGCAGACATATCAACATTTCCAGATTATATTTTGGTTTCCAGATAAGATTTCTCTTGTATTTTTAGTTAAATAAATTTTAAACTTAAATCTTAAAGTTAAACTAACGAGTCTTATTTAAATTCTATTAACTAACAGCCCACAGATCAAAGGAATTAGATACTTTTGTTTAGAAACCAAGCCTGAAACTAAACAAGCAGAACATGTTTAACTACAGCAATTATCAATCCATCCATAAACACATGCATTCACAAATATATATATACATACTTAAAACTTCATCTCAGAAATTTTTCAAGCAACAAATTAAAATTTACTTAAGCTTTAAAAGGAAGTTACTCACAGATATGTGAATGAACAGGGCACTTTGTTGAAGCAGGTTTGAAAACAACTGTAACTTCATTTTGCTTCTGCTTCTTGGATTTAAGTATGAAATAGCCTTCTTTTCATGTTTTAGTTTGTATGAATTTTGAAATGAAGAAACTTTTCTTTTTAATTGATTCGAATTGAATAAGGTGAGACTGCTTTATAGAAAGAAAAGAAGATAGTGTATTATTATGTTTCATACTATTAAGACAATATTTGCATACAATCTTATATTGTACAGATTTGCACCAGAGAGATATTTTAGGTTGGAGGCTGAAAAGAATACTTAATGTACTAAAAGATTTTGCATTAATTAATTTTTGTTTGTTAGCTTAAGATATTTAACAATGTCTTCATACACAAGCTTCAAATATATATATATGCAGTTTGTATATCTATCTGGCCTGCGCACAAAAATATTTTATATTTGCTCATTGGCCTGCATATTTATCTAGATGCTTTAAACATATACTTATATGTATATACTGCAGTTCATTTTATGAAAGTTTACAAGTTTTGAAAGTTCCTTTGTTTCTAGTTTTATTGTTGTCTTATTGAATTTTAAAATGCATATAAATGTTATTATGTTTGTTTTGTTATTTGCAAACTAAATGAATTTATAGTTGTTAAGTTATTATAATGTAGTTAATGTAATTACTTTATATTTTTCCCAATTATCTTGTAGTCATGTATTTATATTTCTTAACATTATTTAAAAGTAACTTATTTATCAATTTGTAATGGTAAATAAATTAAATTATCTTTTTATTATAAACTACATATTTATTAATGTATATTAATGTATTGTTTTACACAATTATATATAACTCATATATATTTTTAAATCAAACTATACTAAAAATAAAAGAAAACAAATCATTTTGTTAATAAATGTTAATTTTAAACTTAAGTTCAAATAAGTTTCCAATATATTTAAACATTTACTCATGTATTTAAAACCTTGTATTTATTTATTTAGCCATTGAAAAGTTTATATTAAATAAAACATAATTTCTAATTCACTAAAATATATATTAGAATTTAAAACATAATTTATTAGTTAAGCTTTAAAACAAATCTCATCTATTTACAATGTATACAAATATATACATATATAAATAGAAAACAAATAATTTATTTTAACAGATATCATTTACCAATCTAAATATTTATTAAAAGAAAAGTATCAAATTCATATTTAATTAACAAAAATATATCATATCAATTTAATATTTAATTCAGATTATTAAATTGATATTGCTAGAAAATTCCGGGTCATCACAGTGTCTTATTAGGGCTAAGTTGTTTTAAAGTTTAAAACAATTCAATTCATTATCTAAATATACACAGATAGATAATTCACAATACAACAGATAACCAACATTATCATTATCAACAGATAATTCATATCATAATCAGATATCCATACTATCATCCAAAAGCAACCAATGCATCCATCACATACACTATTCATCTCATAACTGAGATTACAAACCATACATGGCAACCAATACCATTCATCAAACATAAGCAACTATCTAATGATCACACCATTTATAATTAACTTAAAATGAATTAAATTAATTACTTAATTTCTAATTAATTTAAAATGAATTAAATTAATTACTACATCATCAAAATCCTGCTTATTTTAATCTTCAATTGATTACAAATCAATTTTTAAATCATTATCTCATAATTTATTTCACTTAATCCTTACTGATTAACCATTTCTAATTACAATAAGTAATTAGCATTTAATATTAATTATACCTTAATTAATCAATTCCAAATTACATCATTAATTAATTAATGATTACATTTAATCAATCTCTAAATATAAATTAATTACATAAGTAATTAATCTCCAATTTAAACAACATATATATTAATCACCCTTGATTAATAGTCATTCAGTAATTAACTACTTTAATTACTCATCCCATAATTAATTATTCTCAATTAATTATCTTCATCAATCACTTGATTAATTTCAAAGTAATCAAATTACTTCTATAATAAAGATCCTTACTTACATTCAGTAATTATTAATTAATTACTTCTCTAAGTAATTACAAATTTATTAATTACATAAGTAATTATCAATAATCCACAAATGTTTAAATTAATTAAACTTAATTAATCTAACTAATTACATTAATAAAATTAATTACACCAAGTAATTAATTCTATAATTACTTTCATTAAGTAATTAAACAATTGATTATTATTAATTAATTAATCTAATTAATTATCAAAATTTAATCACATTAATTAATTGTTAAAATAATCTTAAGTTAATGACCTTCATTAACAATTCTTAATGACATAATTAAGAAATTAACTTCAATTAATCATTATTAATTATCAATTAATTAATCTTTAATTATCATTTAATTAATCTCTAATTATTGATTAATTAAGTGTTAATTAAAATCTAAATTATCATTAATCACTTGATTAAGTAAATCTTAATCATAAATTAAAATTTAATTAACCATCCTTAATTATAGATTAATTAACCTTGATTAACAAATCTCAAATCTTAATTAACTTAAAAATTGTTAATTACTTAATTAATTATCTACACAATTAATTAATTAAATAATTAATTTTCATCTTAATTACCTTAATAATTAAATGAATCCAATCATTAAATTATATTTATCTTTTTAGATAAACATCTCTTATTAAATATTTAACTTCAGTTTAACTTAAGACTCAAATTTAACTTAAATAATTCAAAACTTAATCTTATATGTTAAAACATCTAACTTATCAATAAGTTAAACAATTTAAATTTCAATTCAATTCAAATTCGAATCAATTTAAAATTACTTTAAAATTTCAAAATTGAAATGCATCTTCCAAACTTATTTTAGTTTTAATTTTTTAAAGTTCTTCCTACAAATCTTCACACTCAATTCAAATGCAAATCAGTTTAATCATTTTAAAACAATTTAAATTTAAACCTTTATTTAAAACTGAAATTTAAATTTATTTCCAGATTTAAAACTCAGATTTGAGTTCACCTTGAATTTCTAATTTAAATATTTAACCTTACAATTCAAATGCAAAACACATATGTATTTACACTTGTAAGTCTGAAAATCAAATTTAAATTTAAATTACTGACAAATCAATTTGAATTCATATCTAAATTTCAGATTTTTAAAAACTCAGTATAAATTTCCATTTGCAGCTTAAACTTAACCTTTACTTTTAAAAACAGAAACAGTTTCTGTTTTATTTTAAAAAAAAACAAACCTTGAAATTTCTGAATTTAAATTATTTCAAAGAAACCAAAATTCAAACTTATTTGAATTCATATTTAAACTCAGTTTCAAAATCCTAAGTTAAAACTTTAGTTTGCATTTATTTTAACTTTTATAAAACTGAAAACAGTTTTCCTATTTTTCTTTTTTTTAAAACCAAACTTGAATTCTTAATTCAAATTATTTCAAATCAAAATTCAAGCTATTTGAATTCATCTTCAGATTCAGGTTTGATCCTAAGCTAAACTTCCAGATTTAAAATTTAAACTTGACTTCTTACATTTCTTAAAACAGAACAGGTTCTGTTTGCTAAGACCTGAAACATAAATACACTCGAGCAACCCCATTTTACTTCGGGTCAGTAACCCTCTTACTTCGAGTCATTCTTCATTTTACCCGAGACAATCCCGAGACATGAAACCCTGCACCCAAAACAGAACACCACCATCATCACCAACACGCACAAACCCCTGTGCACCCACTCCCCTACTCCGGCCATCACTGGCCATCATCTCAGGCCCTCCTCCATCGACCAGCAACCCCACAACAACCTTCCACCTTCAAAACTCCATAATACAACTTGAATTTGAATTCAAGTTTTTAAACCAAAACCTGGTACAGTCAAAACACTTTCCTCCTAAATCCTGTCAACGGTGGAATTTCCCAATTCCGACCACCTTCAACCTCCAAATTCCGGTGACAACTCCATCAACACATCATCCATCCATACCCAGAAAATCTTTGAACTCGAATCATTATAAATGCAGAAATGTTCGATTCTCCACAGCCCAAAAACAACTAGGGTTCATAAATATAAATCCCAAATTCAACATCAATATGTAATCGCGATCCAATTTAGAATTTTTCCCATAATCATTGATAACTATTCTATCAATAGAAGCAAAATCAATCAATTCAAATGCAAGAATCAAGTGTACTATATCAAAATGTAAAATACAATATGTTCATCTCTACACTTGGTTTGCAGCATATTAAATTGTAATTTTTGATTTAGAATTCTTAAATTCACTTATAGTTTCTATTTGTAAACCTGAAACAATAGATTATAACATTTGAATTTTCCTCTATATTAATTATTGTTCTGTGTAACCTGATTTCCAGGTTACAAAAAATTCAAATTTGATTCATATAAATTTGAATTTACTCTAATCCTAAACAAACAGATTTTATTCAATTTTGAATTTAAACTATAACAATCAAAACCTTGGAGATCTAACATGCATTACATATCTTATATACACAGGCAGGAAAACTAAAAAGCATATGCACAAATTTAATTCATCAGGTTTAAACAAGCATATAATCCTACTTATTTATTTTAAATTAAGTGTTACTCACCTGTACCAAAACGCAGAGTAAACTTTTAAATTGCAGGCTCCAGATTTGTAAAAAATAGATGATTGCAGTCATGCAAAATTGCTAATCGAAATCCTGTTGAAAATTTGCTTGAATCCCTTAAAACTTTAAGCTTGAATGCATTTTAACATTTGCTCTCAACCTGATGCTTCCAGATTCAAAAATTTATGCATGCAGACATCCTCCTTTCCAGATTCATATGTATGTTTGCATTTTGCAGATTTTAGAAAGAATGCAGGTTGTAGTTTGTCTTGCTTGTAGTTTTAAAGAGGAGTTACGGGGTTAAGATTATGAAGAGGGATTTGAGATGAATTTCTAGTTTGAGGAGTTTGAATGCATGTTGTTTACAGATTTGAGAAAATGCAAGAGTTTGCTAGGCATTTGAAATTTGCAGGTTTGAGGAGATGAAATTCCGATTTTCATTGAAGTTGATTTGCAATTGAATTTTTTTATTTTATAAAATGGAAATGAAGAAGGGAAAAGAGAATGGGAAGAGTGCAAGTTATATAACTAGTTCATGATTTTAATTAAAATTAAAGAAAAACAAAAATACAACATGACACTTGTCTCAAGTTATTACATTTGTCATATTAAATTGATGATAAGTTTACACATGTATTTTAAATGTTTTATTATTTTAATTAAGTGTTAAAGAAAGTTAAACTTAGATAATTAGTTCTTATATCCTTTAAACAATTTATGAAAGATGATATAACTTATATGAATACATGTTTCTTATTTAAAATTGTATTTTAAATTTCAAATTAAATTAACAAATCAAAATTATCAATTAATATTTTAAAAAGAATAACACAAAGATTTTTGTAACTTATTTTAATATTCAACTTGAATTAAAATGAATTTTAAACTAATTAAAACATTTATCTTACATATTTAAAAATCATATAATTATTTTATTAAATATTTTTGAAAAAGCTTAAATAAAAAAAATAAATCTCAATTCCATTTTCAAAACATTAAAATTATGTTTATACTAATTTAATAACTTATCTATTTAATATATATAAATACATATACATTATTAAATAGAAAACAATTTATTAACTTATTAAAAATAAATTCAAAAATTAAATATTTAAATAAAGAAAATTATTAAATCAAATCAAATTTATTAACAAAATTTATCAATTTAATTTAAATTTAAACCCAGATTATTTAATTTAAATTGTCCAAAATTCCGGGATATTACAATCCTTCCCCCTTAAAAGAATTTCGTCCGCGAAATTTAAAACAAAGGTAATTTAATAATCTATTTACAGATTTTATTTTAAAATACAGCATATGTTAATCATATGCCAACAACCTAAGTAACCAATTCACACAATTAAAACAAATCTAATTATCCAAAGAAATTTTTGGATAAAACTTTACGAGTTTCCCCGGTGTGTGTGTATATATATATATATATATATATATATATATATATATATATATATCGGGATACTCGCTCTATAGAATACAACCAATCAATACTACTAAGCTATAGAGCTCCTAACAACAATTCTATACAGAATATCAGACTACAGACGAGTCTGACTCAACAACCAAACCATCCTAAACTACAGGTTCTACAACCAGAAATGGCAAACACAAATCTTACCCAACACAGAAGAAACCAAAACACTACGGAGCTAGCCTCTCAAACTTATAGCTTCTTGAATCGTAGAAAACTTATCCCAAACAAATCTCCGATTCCAGAATCCAAATTTCTCTGTCTCTTATCCATAAAAACTCTTCGGACGATCCTGTTCTACCAACATCCACCCTGATCAGCTTAACTCTTGCTGATGCTTCTAGAAACAGACTGAATCAAAACAATCCAACGATCTCCTCACGATCACTCAAAAACCAAGAACACACGCCCTGCTTCTCAGCAACAGAAGATAGAACAAACTTCTCCTTATCCGGAAAAAGAAAACAGAAACACTCCCAACTGCTTCCGCTGCACAACTCTGATCCGAAGCAGAAGAAAATGCTAAAGAATAGCACAATCACAGATTGGACAACCCAGCACAGAAATATGGATTCCATATATCCTTAAGAAAACTCAGATGTTCCTCCGAAACCTGAGTTGCTTCACCAACTTCTATCTCAAGGAACCATCCACCTACCAACTGAACCACCAGTTCCAATCCTGGAAAGATAACTCAATCTCCAGATGCAGACAAACTCTGACTTCCAGGAAGAAATCCGGACAATCTCCAAACAATCCAAAAAGAACATACTATCGCAAGTCACTTTTGCGATCATCTCAGCCTAAATCCAAAGAAAACGGCTCTCCCTTTACCAAACAGATCAGCTTATGCTGGCTTAGCCAACTCACCAGAGAAAACGATCCACTTTGCTGCTTCTGAACTCCACTTCAGAAAAACTACTCAGCTAGAAGATTCCTTACCAACTCAGAACACTCTGCTAAACTCAGCCACATCACCGAGCAGTCTCACGTCTTACTCTTGTTCCAAAGAAATATCTTCGGAAATACCCATAGTCACTGCATATCATCACGCAGCTACAATTTCCTGAGATATCAAAATATCATCACTCACTAGTTTCTGCCCAAACGACAGATCCAAACTCAACTCTGCACTTCAAAGATGAACTCCGAACCTTTACAGGTTTCTTTCAGAGATCGATGAAGTACTTCATCACAACAGAACTCACTCGAGACGGTATTAGGTCTACAGTCTCGACAAATACACTTCCAACCTCATCCATCAAATTTCAACCAATGGTAGTCGTGTTACACACACTTCTACCTCATCTACCTTTATAACTTATATTGGAAAAACCTGAACAGGTATACCAACAAATAGGTAGAACCATATATATATATATATATATACACACACACACAAATACGCTCTCTCAAGATAGACACCACTACAGAGACTAGGTATTCACTCAACCTAATGCTCTGATACCAACTGTGACGACCCGACTTTCCACTCCTGGAAAATCGCATCATCATTAAGAAGGAAAGGGATAGAAAAGAGAAAAGGAAAGAAGAGAAAGAAGAAACATCACAAGAATCTCAACAGCGGAACGAATAAATTATATTAATAACATAAGTATTACATAATATACATCAAATATCAGAGTACACAGACATATACAACACATACTAGACAGTTATAAACACCTGTCTAGTTATTACAACTCAATCACAATACACAAACACTCAGAGATACCAACACAGCGGAAAACTATATAACTACACGCAGAAGCCTCCTGCTCCATTGCTTCTTCACAATTCGTCAAAGCTAACCTGAATCCTAACCTGAATTCCCTTGGCTACTCGTAAAAATTTGAGTACCCAAGAGTTATAGAAAAACAGAAATAACTCCGGGTCAGACATGGGTCTGGTGTGAGTAATAGGTTAAAGTTGCTTAACTTTGAAAAACCTTTGAAAAGAAAAGGTATCACGTAAGACTTCCCACACATAAACATGGAAAAGTTTTACCTTGCGCTAACCAAAACATTTGATAGGAAATCTGATGATATTATAATAGTGTCTAGGGTTTTCAAGTAAATAAGAAATAGCTGAAATTGTTACATCTATTAAATTCCAGCTACTAGCCACAAAAGTGGGTAATACAATCAAAACCGTTGGCACTTATTGGATTTTGGATTCCATACAATGGTTGGGCTACTGGGGTACCGCCCGTCACAGTACGTGGCCTAGATCACCGTACCGAGGATTACTCCCTTCATCCCCTGCAACACAAAGCCAAGAAGTTGCTGGGTAGTCATAAAAACTCCATCTTGGGGAGTTGCAGCAGATTGATAGGCACGGGGACGTCCAGGTCTTACCATTTTTCTTCCTTAAGAAAGAAGGAGAAGAAAAAGGTTATTCACTAAAAGATATATCAAGCAATCTTGATAGGTGAAACAAGGAATCATAATAAAAATAGGATGAATCGGTACGAAGACTCGAATTGATCCTAAGGTACGACTCCTAAGCTGGACTTAGGACGATGATCCTTGTTAAGTTATTCTACATTGTTCCGAAGTTTGGCTCCGATACCAAGCTGTGATGCCCCACCTCAATACCCACGCTAGCAAAGAACAATACGGAGTAATGTTGTCAACTAGCGTGGAGAATAAGGCTGTTGAGGAGTGACCATCCATGTAACCTCTTTGTGCGAGCACCGATATGTCAGATAGTATAGCATACATTTCATTTAAGGAGGAAGTCCGACATACCGATACAAACTCAAAGATATCACACGGTGGCTATAAATAAATCTTCGAAAACAAATATAGAAATAAACATAACACAATCAGTCACAGACATTCATATCACAAAGGCGGAAAAAGATATGAATATATAACTAACACATGAAAGTGTACATCAGAGTAGTGGTCATGAAAGGACCACATACACAAAAGAATAGCAACACGTGCTATACAAAAGAATACATCTATGAGTCTATATCTCAAGTGTAAACGACAAAAACTGCTAATCTAAATGGTCAGCCAAAAGTCAGAGTAGTAAATCCGTGGGGGAGAAGTCAAGTAGAAGCACCTGTAACATCTCGGTCTGACCCGAGTATTATTTATAAGAAAATAATAAATGGATCAGTCTAGCTATAAATATCAGATAACATGATACAGAACAATAGATATGGCAAGAACATAAAGTAACCATAAAGACATACTATGATAAGCATGTAAATGAAGATCATCAAGAGATCAAACAATATCAAAAGAATCTTCTAAAAGATCCAAATTCACCTATACATAAAAGCTGGAAAGTCATAACAATGAAAGTCATGAAAATAGGTGAAGCACAAATTCCAGAAGACTACACAAGAAATACAGAAATCACAATATAGGAGCATGAAAACTCACAAACTGGGAGCTTCAAAACTCACCTACACATGTAACACAAAGCGAGACGCTATCTCATGGTTGCAAGCCATTAATTTTGACACACGAATGGACCGAAGACCGTGGGGCGCTACCCCACATATGTGATGGCGAAACATCACACAAATGTGATGGCGAAACATCACAAGAGCGGGGTCTAGTCTATCTCGCAGACAAAGAGACATCGCATAGTTGCTAGTCTAAAACACAAAAATGTTCGTCATGATCATCAAGAAGTGTCAATTTCACTAAGTTAGTAAATATAAAAGTTTAGCCTCATGTCCCATAACCACTTGCTTAACTCAAATATTTACGAACAAACGGTAGATCTTCACTAGAAATTTGTCACAAAAGATTCAATCGAACAAGTCCAAGAATTAACCAACGAAGTAAACGCAAGCGTTTCTTACCACTTGTTTTACTAATTCGTTTAATTAGATTTCTCATATGAGTGAGGTAAAGGTTTGTATATACTAATAGATTGGAAAACGGTTTAAGGAAAGAGCTTTGTAGTAAAATAGAGTTAAAATTGTTTTGATGAAAGAGTTTTGATATTTACTACTAGTATTGAAACCTTCATATTTCTAAAGTTGTTATCCCGTCTTTTTAGCAAGGCCGTGATACCATAAAATCGACCGAGAAGCCCAAGATAGTTTGTCTCGAAGAATGATCAACTCAGCATCTCAACAAAGCAAGTTCTGTTGGATGTTTTTCAGATAAGATCCCCTGCGGAGGGGAGGGTCCAGGGGGGTGGCAACGCCCCCGCTACGGGGTTCGACCTGCCCGGTCAGGTCGCGGGGGTCCAAGGGGTAGTGCCCCGTCCAAAACGGTACGACCTAGTGAAGACCTAAGGGAGGATAGGATCGAGCGACCTAATGGTTGCGACCTAGGGGTCTAAGGGGTCAAGCGACCTAACATAGAAATAAGGCCTAGCGACCTAGGGAAAATGCTCGTGCGACCTAAGTGGCCATACGACCTAATGTTAATAAGGTCAAGCGACCTAAGGTGACATCGGGTCAAGCGACCTAAAGACGCCGCGACCTATCGAAATAAACGGGGAGAGCGACCTAACTCAACCAGCGACCTACGACCTAACTAGGTAAACAGTCAAGCGATCTAACAATATAAGGCCGAGCGAGTTACAAGGCGAACGACCTAGTGGTTGCACGCGACCCAGCTGGACACGCGACCTAACAGTACAAAGGTCCAACGACCTAAAGTTATTAGGTCATGCGACCTAAAGTGTCGCGACCTAGCGACCTAGGGGCTTGAATGACCTAACACCGCATACAAATCCGAGCGACCTAAGTCAACCAGGGACCTACGACCTAAAGCCCAACGACCTAGCGACCTAAAACCAAAGGACCTACGACCTAATTCCGAGTGCCGAGCAACCTAACGTTATAGGCCATTTTAAGGTCGGAAACGAGCTATTTAGATGCCGAGACTTTTCCACGCGAACGACCTAGCATAGGCAGAACGACCTAAGTGCAGAATTTCACCAAAACACTAAAATTTGGAGTTTTTGGCCAATTCGATTCAAACCAAATGCAAATGTGCATGCAAACGTGATAGGGAATCATTCCCAACAGTCCAAGAGAGTTATAGACAAGAATTGTGAGATAAAAATCTCACCTTTTCACCAAATTATGAAGGTAAAGCTTGAAGGTGAATGGAGAAGCAACTACAAGCTTGAATCCAATTCTTTTCCTTGAATTTGGAGTTGAATGATGGAGTTGGAGTTGAAACCTAGGCTTGGAGTTTCTAATTTCCCTTTCCACTCACCATTAATGTTAAAGTTTGTGTTTGGTAGGAATTTATGAAGAGTGAGGAGAAGAAGAGAAGTGAGTTTGAGTTATAATGGCTAATCTAACCCAAAGTCCAAAGCGGGAAAAGTAAGTAAAATTCCACTAACTCCAAACCTATCAATGTTTATACTTAAAAAAGTTATAAATGGCATTTCGAACTCAATGGAAGTGGTCTCGAGTCCTAATTTGACCATTTGCAAAAAGTAGCTTTTTTCGGACCAATATCTGATTAACGACAAAATATTTAAATAAAATATTTAAATATAAAATCAATAAATATGCGGGTTGTTACAAATAATTTTATTGGCAATATAGAAAACAGTTTTTGAAAATAGATGTTATATCTTGGTGAGAATGCTCTGGAAATCATCATCCCCGTCCATGGTCGCAGTTACATCCTGGGTTACGTTGCATCGCAGCAAAAGTCCATGTAACTGTAGGCACTCCGCTCCCTTCGATTACGCCATTTAACCTACAACATATTGCAGTTACATTCTAGGGTTACGTTGCCATCGTAGCAAAAGTCCATGTAACTGTAGGCATCAGCGCCCCTCGATTTTCGCTGTCAAAATGAAACTTCTCCACTCCGACATAGGTCACAGTCTACCGATATAAAATCAAACGCAGACTGTTGGCTCTCAGCAGCACACACGACTTTCGCTATGTTACCATAGGTCACAGTCTACCGATATACAATCAAACGAAGACCATTGGCTCTCAACGGCACACACGACTTTCGCTATGGTACACATTACTCATAATCCTCAGGAACTAGTTTTGTCCGGACTCCTTACAGGATCAACTTTAGAACCCCCCTTAGGGCTCAAGGCAGCACCACCCGGAGGCACTCCTGAGAAGTTCATTTCAAGGGAGCGCCTTTTTCCCCAGAGCCATCATCAAAACACTTTATACTATACATATATAGTATCTTTCAAATCATACACCTAGTATGATTTCATACAAATCTCCATTACACAAAATCGGTTATCTCAAAATCGATTATTCTC
This sequence comes from Allium cepa, assembly GCA_030765085.1. NCBI lineage: Eukaryota > Viridiplantae > Streptophyta > Magnoliopsida > Asparagales > Amaryllidaceae > Allium > Allium cepa. The sequence goes on along the minus strand of CM060945.1, from coordinate 597,352,059 downwards.
AAACTAGGCTTTCCAACTTTCAATATTGATTATACCCAAAAATCAAAAGCCTTTCCAAATCCAAAGGTTCCCAAAACCTTTTCTCAAAATCCTCATAAGATCCTTTATACACACACGCGCGCACACACACACACACAAATATATATATATATATATATATATATATATATATATATATATATATATGTGTAATCCTTGATAAAAAATATTTGGATCATTATCAAACTTGTATAAAACTCCTTTTAAACTTCAAACACTTTCAAAATCCTTTTCTTCCGTCAATAGATTCAACAAGGGGAGATTTATCTTATATAACAAAGATATATTACATTGTTTATTCAAAATCAAATACTCAAATTAGATTACTCTTTCCAATATCAATTTCATTCAAATCTGTACGCTATACCAATCTGATCGCTCGCTCGATCACACAATTTCACTTCCGAACTAGTATCGTCCACCCGACTTCCTAGTGCGGACACAGATCTGGTTTCTTGATCAGAAACCGTCATTCTCCTTGCATAGTCATAAATATGATAGAGAATACCCAGAACTAATCAACAATCCATATCCAGGTTCGCCGTCGAAAATCAAGTGAAAATTCTCAACTCGGATCGATATAACTATTTCGAAATTCTGTGCTCGAATCTGGATCAAATCACTATGCGAATTGAATAATATACATACATCCTACATATTTATTTTCATTGATTATTAGCCAAATCAATTTCCGTCGGTTCATCCTCACTTTGAATTTTATTCACTTTTTCCTTAATCCCCATTTGGATTATCACTTCAATTCTTATCCCAATTAGGTATTTAATCATAAGCAGTTTAAACTCCGACTAGTTTATATTTAGAAAACAGCTTGAAAATTTTAAAAATAGACAAGTAGTTGAAAAATAATTATTAGTTTGCAAAATAGATGTAAAATAGTTAACTAATTATAAAATAGTTGGAAAATAGTTGAATAGTTTCAGAAATTTTAGATAATTGCAAAATAGTTGTAAAATAGTAATTAATTTATTAAAATAGTTGAAAAATTGTTAAATAGTTCCAAAAATAATCGCAAAACAAATACCAAATATTTTGGCTTTAAAAAGAAAGGTTGTATATATTTAATAGCTTGGAAAAATAAGTTTATATTAAAACAATTTATATTGAAAATAGTCCAAAGTCAAAATTGTTCACTTCCCTATCCATTCAACTTAAATTTCCATTTGATTTTAATCTTGTTCAACTTTAAGTTATAATTTCAAATTATTCCAATCAATTTGGACTAATATCAATTGAACACACTTCAATTTCAATATCTTTTCAAGTTAATCCAATTCAAATTTTCCATTAAAATTTTAAACTTATCCATCTTCAATTACAAATCTAATTAATTTAAATCAAATTCAATTTTGAACTAATACAATTTCAATCTCAATTTTAAATCATAACGAATTATATAAATTCGAGTTAAATTCTCAAAGGTTGGTTTGACTCTTCAAACCAAATTAACCTTTATTTAAAGTTTTTAAACAATTTAATTTCTGAGTTCTAATTCTATAATTTCATTTCAATTAATTTAATTTCAATTTGGTTGTATTTCTGTTACCACATAATTTAATTCCAGTTCAAGATTTCAATTTGGTTGTATTATATTACTGCTTGATTTAATTCCAATGATTTAACAACCAATCACCTTAATATTTATGAGAAGGAAACATTGCTTTATATATCAAAATATATTTTATATAAAACCATTTAAAAAATTTATATAAGAAAATAACAAGTACGCTCTCGTATGTATATATATATATATATATATATATATATATATATATTCAACTCATTTTAGAGTACCACGGACTCTATTTAATGAGTAATCCCCACCAGAGCCAAGGTTCTCGCTTAACCCTTCAGCTCTGATACCAACTGTAATGACCCAAAATTTCCAAACCCGAAAATTCCAGATGGTTATGAATAAAGAAGAAAGAGATAGAAGAAGATCAGAAACACCAACATCTCACATTCGCAGCGGATCAAAATATAATATTAAATAATAATAGTTTATAAAAGGATAATGTGATAACCCGCAAATCCGTAACCCTTGAATCAACACTATTGTACCTCTGTTAACTCAAGTGGCACAGAAATACGAACCATTTGGGTTTAGGAAGAAGAGATAGAATGTAACGACCCAGGATTTTTAGTAATAAAAATTTGAATATTTAATTAATTTTAAATATTAATAAGTGGATTTATAAGTCGAATAAATTTTATTTCGAATAATTGGATTTAATTGAATAATTAAATCGATAATTTAATATGTTAAATTATGGAAAATAATTAAAAATTGAGTTAAATATGATTGAAAATGATTTGTAAAATTTTATTTTATCATATTGAAGTTAGAAAGCTATTTTAGAACTTTTAAAATCGATTTAAAAGTTAATTTGCGAAAATTGAATATTTTAATATTTAATCGACTAGTGAAAATAGTCAATTTTTGAACAGTCTCAGAATTGGACGAAACTAGTTCCATTGGATCCGTAATAGTTAGTTATTACCAGATTTCAATTTTCGTAGCAATCGGAGCTATCGTTTGATCGTGGCAGCTCGAAACGCATCGAATTATTTTTAATTTTAATTTGGCGAGTTAAAATAGTCATTTTTCAAAAAGTCTCGGATTTCGACGAAACCAGTTTCATCGGGTCCATAATGTGATATTATTGTATGGTTTCAAATTTCGTGTCAATTGGATTTACCGTGTCCGGTACAAATTAAAACGCCTAGAAAATCATTTAAATCGGTTTAATTTAAATTGAACGTTTATTGCCATAACTCGCACAGATGTCCGAATTAGCTTTCGAAACCTGTTCCATTGTGTCCGGAACGCGGGGTAAACCCTAGAAATGCTGGTTACGGCGCGTAAATCGGAGTTTGAAAATCCCGGAATGAATAGTGTTTTGAATAATTTCCTATAAATAACCCCCTCAGTCAAATAAAAAAGAAGATAAACCTAACCCTAATATTCATTAGCCGCCTCCACCTAAATATACGGCCAGCACCTCTTCTCGTTCCTCCTCGAATTCCTTCAAATCTAAGCATTATTTCGAGAAGTTTTCAACTAGCAAAAGGTAAAGGGCAGCGAGATGAGCACATCCAACGGCTGGAATTGAGAACGGAGCCATGGATTGTCGTGATTTTGGCTGCGTTTGTCATGGAGTGCGCATGCATTTCGATGAAAAGGGGGGGCCGAGCTTTATGGTATTGCAGCCGAGCATAGTGGGGATGGAGGCGCACGACATAAAGGTGGTTGATCGAATTATCGTCGAGCGTGGTGGAGGCGATATTAAACCCTAATTTAGGCACGATGGGTTCGGCTTTACTGATGTTGAACGCGTGCGTGATGAAGGAGAAAGGGTGAACGGTCCTGATGCTAGCAAGTGGATCCAATGGCTTAGATTTGTGTGGGTTTAAAATTTTAATTTATATTGTAAATTGTTTAGTGAATCTTTAAAAATTCATAACTTTTTCATACGAGGTCGAAAACGTGCGAAACCAGTTGTGTCGGAATCGTATGGACGAGCACTACACGATGGAATTGGATTGGAGTCGTTTGGAGTTAGTGAGAATTTTGGATAAAATTAAACGCGCGTTTAATTTTATTCGAAATAAATCGCTAAAACGAAATTAAAATCAAGGTGAGAACTTCTCACTCAATCGAATTAGTTTCTATTTTTATTTTAAATAGTTAGATTTAAAATATTTGAATGCATGTTTGAATGATGACTGTTGTCTATTAATTGTTAAAATAGACATTATGCGCCGTTAGTAAGGGATGTTATTTATTAAAAACATATACCGCGAATATTTCATAAACAGTGAAATTGGTATTATATATAATAGCAATATATATATATTGGCATATGTATATATTGGAGTTATAGATTTCCCGCATTGTATAGCGGATGAGACCCTATTGCGCCGTCTATTAAGCGGATAATATTTTAAATCCCATATACCGCGATAATTCCGTACTGGAGCGGAATTGGTATTGTGCTAATGTTTGTGGATGCAGGAAAACAGGTTGGAGGGATCCAACTGGATTCCTCAACAGTATTTATTTGAATTCAGATATTTTGATATTTGATGGATTATCATATCAATATATGATATCGTTGTTGTCGTGATTGACTATTTGGTGTGTAGCATCATTGAACCAAATTTTGGGATTTTAAAATGATTTTAAAGTGATTTTTGAAAGTATACGTTTATAAAATATTTTTGGAACTGATCCATTTTAAATAAATAAACGTATAATTTTTAATGCTATAAAAATTATGATTTTTGAGAAATATAGTTAAAGGTTGATTTTTGAAAATATGGGATTAATGATTTTATTAAAGAGTTTAAATTGGATCTCTGAATTTATTGTAAAAAGTTTAAAAATAGGATTTATAAAATTTGATTATTTTATAAATCAAAAGGATGAAATTATAAAGAAGTTTAAAGACAATTTGAAATAATAGTATAAATTGATTTATATAAAAGATTTATAAAATGGATATTTATAAATTAAAATATTTGAATTATAAAACGAGTTGTTATAAGTGTTTGAATGAAGTGAAAATGAATTTCATAAATGAATGAAATTTATAGAATTATAAACGGTGAAGTTATAAATGGAATTTTATAAGCAGTAGGTTTATAAAATTTATAAAGTTATTAAAATAATGGTTTTGGATAAATAAATGAATCTTATAAGTTATAAGATTTATAATTATGAAGTTCAAAGGAACGATTTTGCAAACGAATAAATTATAAGTATTTCACTTATAATATGAACCTTTGTTTTATAATTGAGTTATGAATCGAATAGGTTAATAAAGGAATTTATAAAAGGGAGTTGTTATAAAATAAATAGAAAAGGAATTTATAAACGTTGTTTTATAAATTTGCAAATGACTTATTTTAAGAAGTAAATTGTTGAAACCTATTAATGGAGTTATATTCACATTTTTGACTGTGAATAATCCTTTAAAATAAAATGTATAAAAGGATGAAATTTGTTAACGTAGTATATTCACGTTTTTGAATGGTGAATAATATGTTAAAGTAATTATTTTAGATGTGTTGTTTTAAATAGAATTAAAACGATCTAATGATGTTTTCAAATGTGTTGAGATTCGAAACCATAGATTTCAACATTCATTGTTGAAATAGACGTTTTCGGGAAATAAAAGGAAATGGTGGACTATAACACTGTTGTTATAGTAAATGATTTCCGAAAGGAAATGTTTGGTATAGTATTGGGATTTATATATCTATTTTAATTTCGAATCCCTATACTAGTGATTTTGGGTTGTCGTAACGATGTTTTACGGAACATTCGTTTTGGACCAAATAAATATGTTTGAGAGAATAATTTCCTTAAAGAATGAAATATATACTTAATTTCGATTTAAGTATATTGAATATTTTCCAAAGGTTGAAAATAAAAGATTTGTGAATTACTTATTAAATAAGTATGGAAATGTGTTCCAATATGAAGTGAATATTTTGAGAATTTATCTTTTTGAAGATAAATTGAAATGAATAATTGAAATTGTATACGCATGAATATTTTTGGAATATAAATTCACTATGGAATTTATAAAAGGAAGTGGAATTTGTTTAAAAATAAATATTGATTTATTTTTGAAGTGTGAAAACTATATATCTAGTAAAGATATTTTTGGGAAATAAATAATTTGGAAAATTATTTGGAAACTGGTGATGTGTGCATATCCATTGATAGTTCAATAACCGACTATCAATATTTCCCTTTGAATGGGTATTTGATGTGATTTGTTTGAATTTGAATGCCACACTTATTTTTGAATAAGCGCTCACTATTCGGGTTAACCGGTAAAGGACCATGGGGTCGTATAACCCATTCTGAATATGTGATACGTCGTTATGAATTGCATTTGAAGACCGGTGTTGAAGACCGGATCTTTTTGAAAGCGAAAGGACAACTCGTCGATTGTCTTTGCACCGAGTAGCTACGGTATAGAGACTCCATATGTGATGGGAAGTCCGGACGAGATTAGAGATTATCCGGATTGCAAGGACTTCTTTGTAAGTGCCTTCGGTTTTGTTCGAGCCCGGAACAGACTTGTATGGATTGTATGTCTGACGTTACAAATTGAGATATAAAGCAGATTTCTTTCAAATATATTTCTGTTGGTGGCGGAGAATTTATTCTTTTAGCTTAACACCCTTCTCTGAGACATACGAGCTCAGAGGTTATGTAGTTGAAGGTTATCAGCGATATATTCCCAATTTGGTAATGTGACATGCTGAGTGTTGCTGTGAAATGATCATTGTGTTGATTATTTGTGATAGGATCGTTTATTTGATCGTCTATCTTGGTGATCATTTCTATGATCATTTGTTGACCCAAAGCATGGCTTTTGTATAAAGTATGTTTTTGTGGACGTGACTTCGTCGAGCCTCACACCTCGGGAATGGTCAAAATAGGAAAGATGCGGCAAGGTTATGAGGGGTAGCGCCCTTTAGGATATGTGCATTTCCTTCTGGAAAAGGGTGGTATCATGGTATGGAGCCCAGATACTTACTCATGTTGAAAACACTTTATCATTGTGTGAATTGATTGCGAGCGCTTGGTTGAAAGGTCCCAAACGACCGGGGGATGGCATATTCGGTCAGTTGTTACTCAATTAGGGGTAACCCGGCCTTGTGTTGGCAGAGATCCGGTTTGGTTCTCGGGGATGTCCATCCAGAGGCATTCTCATGTGGCAATGGGAAGTTCCTTGGCCTGATCATTCGTTGGAAATCCAATTCCCAATACGAAACTTTGTACGGTATTAGTTGTAGAACATGCCATTCACTTATGGTGGTCACCACTGTTTGGATGGTAGCTATAGTAGGCATAGTTCGAAATGTCTATGCTGGCTAAGATTTATATTCTACTTTCGAAATGAATTTTTCCTACACTATGCACTAGTAATAATAAAAAAATGTTCTTTTAAATGCGTATCAAGCATCTTTGACTATCATAAGGAGAAATCTCCTCCGATTCTGCGTTTGCATTGTGTGTGTGTGCGGGAGGCGTTATGGTAGTCTCATTTTTAAAAGCATTGCGAATTGACTTTAAAAATATTCCTCTATTTTGATTTTTAAAGATAAATAAACTGTTTTGAGTTCTCACACCAGTCACATGACTGACTCGGAGTTTATTGTTTTCCTTCCTAAACTCTGGGTGCCCACCAATTTCCACACGGGCAGTTAAGAGTTAGGTTTATCAGGATATTCTGGATATTCTGGAGTTGCTGGAGGCAAGCTGGATGGCATGGCGTATTACTTATATAGTATTTCTTTTTCCGCTGCACTGTTTGTTGTTGTACACTCTGATGATGATGTAATATAATGTAATGAAATGAGATGTGATGTAATGTAATAACTGATATAGTTCTTTGTTTAAAGATTATTCATTTATTTATTATATGTTGTTCCGCTGCGAATTGTGAGATTCTGTTATTGTTCTGTTGTTTTCTATTCCGTTCTATTCTCCATTTTCTTTCCTCTCTATTTTCTACCTTCTTTCTCTTTTCTTCTGTCTCTTTCTTCTTCTTAAAACCCTAAGTGTTCGGTTTTTCGTCGTTCGACTGCTCGGCAGTCGATAAAGTGAGTATCGATGTTGAATTTTCGAAAGACGAAGAATCGGGTCCTTACATCTGGTATCAGAGCATATGGTTAAGCGACAACCATGGTTCTGTTGGGTATTACTCATTAGAGAGAGTCAGTAGTACTCTAGAATGAGTTTGAGTGTAATAATAGCTATGAGTGCGTATTTGTTAGTGAATATAAAATTGTTTTATATTGTGATGATTGGTTTATTGAGTGGCATATGAACCTTCGTCAGCACGGTATGCACAACTATGCCGAAGGGGTTTATAAACACTTGAATAGAACAACTCGACACGATATTGTTTTAAATTGGGTAAATTGAATAATTTTACCTTGATTATATTTTATATATAAAGGAATAATTTTTCAGAATTATTAAAGTGTATATAAGTTGATTGTTTGGTTGTTTGAATAATCTAAATAAAAAAAACATGTTGTAAAAGGATAATTGTATAAACAAAAGAATTATAAGAATTGGATTATAATTAAAGTGATTTACAATTATGAAATAAACTTATATATATAAGAAGTGAAACTATATGAATATATTTATGAATATGAGTTGTAAAGTAAAAATGAATTTAAAGTTAAATGGAAATTTACTTTAGAATTGGAATCTGAATTGATTTATAAGTGGGAATTTAAGTTAAGTAAAAACAAGTGATGTTTGTAAAATGAAATATAACTTAAGAGATGTTGAATGAAGTTGATATTAGTATCAAAGTAAATTATTAAAGTTAAGTGATAGATGTGAACTTAGATTATGTAAATGAAATTCAACTTTTGTAATTGAATTGAATGAATGGATTGAATATTAATCAATTAAATGTGAATAATTGATATGAAATAATGAATATAAGTTAATTCATTAAAATCTAATGTTATGGAAAGTTGAATAGTTGAATGAAAATCAATTTAATTTAAACCAATTGAAAGCAAAGGAATTTGGTTGTAATTAATATACATTGGTTGATGTTTGCATTTGTTGCTTTAGTTGCATTTGCTATGTTGGCATATATAGTTATTATGTTGCTATATGTTGTATATTGATACTATTGTCTATATGCATGATTCTCATGTGGCTTGTTGAGTGTTTAGTAGGTGCGGATCGCGTTTGCTTCGCATTTGGAGCTCGCTTTCGCGCTATATTAGCCGTATATGCTCGCTAATAAATTATAAGGTACATATCTCGGATTAAATATCGTACTTTTACAATATTTTCCCTTCGGGATGCCTCATTACTTGATGAGATGTATATTTGTGATATATATACTGTCATTTTTTTTTCGGATCGAGCCGCGCAAAGGAGACTATGGCGAATTTTTCCGAAAATTTAAGGCCTTAGAAAAATTTGAGAAAATTGGAAATTTTTGAAAACTATAAACTTTGATTTTAGAATTGAAAGTTAAACAATAGTAGTTGTTTTTGAAAAGATAACTAAGTATGATTTGAAAACTTAGTAAAGATTGTAAGAAGTTTAACTATGGATTTATGGAAAGTTAATAGATTCTATAACTTTTCTTACTTAATAATTTCGAGGACGAAATTCTTTTAAGGGGGGAAGATTGTAACGACCCAGGATTTTTAGTAATAAAAATTTGAATATTTAATTAATTTTAAATATTAATAAGTGGATTTATAAGTCGAATAAATTTTATTTCGAATAATTGGATTTAATTGAATAATTAAATCGATAATTTTATATGTTAAATTATGGAAAATAATTGAAAATTGAGTTAAATATGATTGAAAATGATTTGTAAAATTTTATTTTATCATATTGAAGTTAGAAAGATATTTTAGAACTTTTAAAATCGATTTAAAAGTTAATTTGTGAAAATTGAATATTTTAATATTTAATCGACTAGTGAAAATAGTCAATTTTGGAACAGTCTCAGAATTGGACGAAACTAGTTCCATTGGATCCGTAATAGTTAGTTATTACCGGATTTCAATTTTCGTAGCAATCGGAGCTATCGTTTGATCGTGGCAGCTCGAAACGTATCGAATTATTTTTAATTTTAATTTGGCGAGTTAAAATAGTCATTTTTCAAAAAGTCTCGGATTTCGACGAAACCAGTTTCATCGGGTCTGTAATGTGATATTATTGTATGGTTTCAAATTTCGTGTCAATTGGATTTACCGTTTGTCCGGTACAAATTAAAACGCCTAGAAAATCGTTTAAATCGGTTTAATTTAAATTGAACGTTTATTGCCATAACTCGCACAGATGTCCGAATTAGCTTTCGAAACCTGTTCCATTGTGTCCGAAACGCGGGGTAAACCATAGAAACGCTGGTTACGGCGCGTAAATCGAAGTTTGAAAATCCTGGAATGAATAGTGTTTTGAATAATTTCCTATAAATAACCCCCTCACTCAAATAAAAAAAAAAGATAAACCTAACCCTAATATTCATCAGCCGCCTCCACCTAAATACACGGCCATCACCTCTTCTCGTTCCTCCTCGAATTCCTTCAAATCTAAGCATTATTTCGAGAAGTTTTCAACTAGCAAAAGGTAGAGGGCAGCGAGATGAGCACATCCAACGGTTGGAATTGAGAACGGAGCCATGGATTGTCGTGATTTTGGCTGCGTTTGTCATGGAGTGCGCACGCATTTCGATGAAAAGGGGGAGCCGAGCTTTATGGTATTGCAGCCAAGCATAGTGGGGATGGAGGCGCACGACATGAAGGTGGTTGATCGAATTATCGTCGAGCGTGGTGGAGGCGATATTAAACCCTAATTTGGGCACGATGGGTTCGGCTTTACTGATGTTGAACGCATGCGTGATGAAGGAGAAAGGGTGAACGGTCCTGATGCTAGCAAGTGGATCCAATGGCTTAGATTTGTGTGGGTTTAAAATTTTAATTTATATTGTAAATTGTTTATAAAAAATTCGTGAATCTTTAAAAATTCATAACTTTTTCATACGAGGTCAAAAACGCGCGAAACCAGTTGCGTTGGAATCGTATGGACGAGCACTACGCGATGGAATTGGATTGGAGTCGTTTGGAGTTAGTCAGAATTTTGGATAAAATTAAACGCGCGTTTAATTTTATTCGAAATAAATCGCTAAAACGAAATTAAAATCAAGGTGAGAACTTCTCACTCAATCGAATTAGTTTCGATTTTTATTTTAAATAGTTAGATTTAAAATATTTGAATGCATGTTTGAATGATGATTGTTATCTATTAATTGTTAAAATAGACATTATGCGCCGTTAGTAAGCGGATGTTATTTATTAAAAACATATACCGCGAATATTTCATAAACAGTGAAATTGGTATTATATATAATAGCAATATATATTTATTGGCATATGTATATATTGGAGTTATTGATTTCCCGCATTGTATAGCGGATGAGACCCTATTGCGCCGTCTATTAAGCGGATAATATTTTAAATCCCATATACCGCGATAATTCCGTACTGGAGCGGAATTGGTATTGTGCTAATGTTTGTGGATGCAGGAAAACAGGTTGGAGGGATCCAACTGGATTCCTCAACGGTATTTATTTGAATTCAGATATTTTGATAATTGATGGATTATCATATCAATATATGATATCGTTGTTGTCGTGACTGACTATTTGGTGTGTAGCATCATTGAACCAAATTTTGGGATTTTAAAATGATTTTAAAGTGATTTTTGAAAGTATACGTTTATAAAATATTTTTGGAACTGATCCATTTTAAATAAATAAACGTATAATTTTTAATGCTATAAAAGTTATGATTTTTGAGAAATATAGTTAAAGGTTGATTTTTGAAAATATGGGATTAATGATTTTATAAAAGAGTTTAAATTGGATCTCTGAATTTATTGTAAAAAGTTTAAAAATAGGATTTATAAAATTTGATTATTTTATAAATCAAAAGGATGAAATTATAAAGAAGTTTAAAGACAATGTGAAATAATAGTATAAATTGATTTATATAAAAGATTTATAAAATGGATATTTGTAAATTAAAATATTTGAATTATAAAACGAGTTCTTATAAGTGTTTGAATGAAGTGAAAATGAATTTCATAAATGAATGAAATTTATAGAATTATAAACGGTGAAGTTACAAATGGAATTTTATAAGCAGTAGGTTTATAAAATTTATAAAGTTATTAAAATAATGGTTTTGGATAAATAAATGAATCTTATAAGTTAGAAGATTTATAATTATGAAGTTCAAAGGAATGATTTTGCAAACGAATAAATTATAAGTATTTCACTTATAATATGAACCTTTGCTTTATAATTGAGTTATGAATCGAATAGGTTAATAAAGGAATTTATAAAAGGGAGTTGTTATAAAATAAATAGAAAAGGAATTTATAAACGTTGTTTTATAAATTCGCAAACGACTTATTTTAAGATGTAAATTGTTGAAACCTATTAATGAAGTTATATTCACATTTTTGACTGTGAATAATCCTTTAAAATAAAATGTATAGAAGGATGAAATTTGTTAACGTAGTATATTCATGTTTTTGAATGGTGAATAATATGTTAAAGAAATTATTTTAGATGTGTTGTTTTAAATAGAATTAAAACGATCTAACGATGTTTTTAAATGTGTTGAGATTCGAAACCATAGATTTCAACATTCATTGTTGAAATAGACGTTTTCGGGAAATAAAAGGAAATGGTGGACTATAACACTGTTGTTATAGTAAATGATTTCCGAAAGGAAATGTTTGGTATAGTATTGGGATTTATATATCTATTTTAATTTCGAATCCCTATACTAGTGATTTTGGGTTGTCGTAACGATGTTTTACGTAACATTCGTTTTGGCCCAAATAAATATGTTTGAGAGAATGATTTCCTTAAAGAATGAAATATATACTTAATTTCGATTTAAGTATATTGAATATTTCCAAAGGTTGAAAATAAAAGATTTGTGAATTACTTATTAAATAAGTATGGAAATGTGTTCCAATATGAAGTGAATATTTTGAGAATTTATCTTTTTGAAGATAAATTGAAATGAATAATTGAAATTGTATACGCATGAATATTTTTGGAATATAAATTCACTATGGAATTTATAAAAGGAAGTGGAATTTGTTTAAAAATAAATATTGATTTATTTTTGAAGTGTGAAAACTATATATCTAGTAAAGATATTTTTGAGAAATAAATAATTTGGAAAATTATTTGGAAACTGGTGATGTGTGCATATCCATTGATAGTTCAATAACTGACTATCAATATTTCCCTTTGAATGGGTATTTGATGTGATTTGTTTGAATTTGAATGCCACACTTATTTTTGAATAAGCGCTCATTATTCGGGTTAACCGGGAAAGGACCATGGGGTCGTATAACCCATTCCGAATATGTGATACTTCGTTATGAATTGCATTTGAAGACCGGTGTTGAAGACCGGATCTTTTTGAAAGCGAAAGGACAACTCGTCGATTGTCTTTGCACCGAGTAGCTACGGTATAGAGACTCCATATGTGATGGGAAGTCCGGACGTGATTAGAGATTATCCGGATTGCAAGAACTTCTTTGTAAGTGCCTTTGGTTTTGTTCGAGCCCGGAACAGACTTGTATGGATTGTATGTCTGACGTTACAAATTGAGATATAAAGCAGATTTCTTTCAAATATATTTCTGTTGGTGGCGGAGAATTTATTCTTTTAGCTTAACACCCTTCTCTGAGACATACGAGCTCAGAGGTTATGTAGTTGAAGGTTATCAGCGATATATTCCCAATTTGGTAATGTGACATGCTGAGTGTTGCTGTGAAATGATCATTGTGTTGATTATTTGTGATAGGATCGTTTATTTGATCGTCTATCTTGGTGATCATTTCTATGATCATTTGTTGACCCAAAGCATGGCTTTTGTATAAAGTATGTTTTTGTGGACGTGACTTCGTCGAGCCTCACACCTCGGGAATGGTCAAAACAGGAAAGATGCGGCAAGGTTATGAGGGGTAGCACCCTTTGGGATATGTGCATTTCCTTCTGGAAAAGGGTGGTATCATGGTATGGAGCCCAGATACTTACTCATGTTGAAAACACTTTATGATTGTGTGAATTGATTGCGAGCGCTCGGTTGAAAGCTCCCAAACGACCGGGGGATGGCATATTCGGTCAGTTGTTACTCAGTTAGGGGTAACCCGGCCTTGTGTTGGCAGAGATCCGGTTTGGTTCTCGGGGATGTCCATCCAGAGGCATTCTCATATGGCAATGGGAAGTTCCTTGGCCTGATCATTCGTTGGAAATCCAATTCCCAATACGAAACTTTGTACGGTATTAGTTGTAGAACCTGCCATTCACTTATGGTGGTCACCACTGTTTGGATGGTAGCTATAGTAGGCATAGTTCGAAATGTCTATGCTGGCTAAGATTTATATTCTACTTTCGAAATGAATTTTTCCTACACTATGCACTAGTAATAATAAAAAAATGTTCTTTTAAATGCGTATCAAGCATCTTTGACTATCATAAGTAGAAATCTCCTCCGATTCTGCGTTTGCATTGTGTGTGTGTGCGGGAGGCCTTATGGTAGTCTCATTTTTAAAAGCATTGCGAATTGACTTTAAAAATATTCCTCTATTTTGATTTTTAAAGATAAATAAACTGTTTTGAGTTCTCACACCAGTCACATGACTGACTCGGAGTTTATTGTTTTCCTTCCTAAACTCTGGGTGCCCACCAATTTCCGCACGGGCAGTTAAGAGTTAGGTTTATCAGGATATTCTGGATATTCTGGAGTTGCTGGAGGCAAGCTGGATGGCATAGCGTATTACTTATATAGTATTTCTTTTTCCGCTGCACTGTTTGTTGTTGTACACTCTGATGATGATGCAATGTAATGTAATGAAATGAAATGTGATGTAATGTAATAACTGATATAGTTCTTTGTTTAAAGATTATTCATTTATTTATTATATGTTGTTCCGCTGCGAATTGTGAGATTCTGTTATTGTTCTGTTGTTTTCTATTCCTTTCTATTCTCCATTTTCTTTCCTCTCTATTTTCTACCTTCTTTCTCTCTTCTTCTGTCTCTTTCTTCTTCTTAAAACTCTAAGTGTTCGGTTTTCCTTCGTTCGATTGCTCGGCAGTCGATAAAGTGAGTATCGATGTTGAATTTTCGAAAGACGAAGAATCGGGTCCTTACATAGAAGAAGAAGAAGTTAAACAATATCAGAATCTCACAGTCGCGGTGGAATAAAATATAATAGTGAATATAGATCTTTACACAAAATGAAATCTATCACTGTTTTATACATCATATCATCAGAGTATCTCATACATCAACCAATACCAATCAGACATACCATACAATTACATCGGCAGAATATATATATATATATATATATATATATATATATATATAGGTACAGATAATACGTCTCGGACTCCAGCTCCTCTCCTGCTCCATAGCATCCTGTCCTGAATATATAATACTCGGTCTGACCCGAGCATTATAATGAAATAACACCCGAGTCAGTATGGAATACCAGCTGATAATAATGCATCCAAATTGATTATTAAAGATTCAAAATCCTTTTGACAATAAATGCATCTCGTAAGACCACGCCACAAATAAACATGTCGTGTTTTACCTTACGATAGCCAAAACACTTTCTATAGGAATCCTCTGATATTATAATAGGGTCTATTTCCAAATACTTATAAAATAGCCGAAATTGTTACATCTATTAAATTCTAGCTACTAGCCACAAAAGTGGGTAATACAAACAAAACTCGTACAAGGCTCATAGGGAGAATGGATTTCCAACAATGACTAGGCACTGGGGTACCACCTGTCACAGTACGGGGCCTAGATCACCATACCGAGGACCACGCCCGATCCCCTGCAACACAAGGCCAGACCCATCCCTTACTGGACAGTTCCGAATAAGATCACCTCGCGGTTGGGATCAGCAACCGCACCAATAAGTCGAAATAAAAAGGGACATCTAGACAGGGATGACCTCACTCTCCAGTGGAGGCTACCCACGAAGCCTTGCTGCATATCCCCTGATTTTCAGTCTTTCCCATTTGATGAGGCTTGAGGATAAGCATTACCTTTTAGAACATTTCACTTAGAATGCCCATCGCCCACCCGACGATGTTCCGAAAGCATTCGTCCATACAAGTCCGTCCCGGGTTCGAACGGAACCGAAGGCACTATTCCTACTACATCCATTTTGGAAATATCCTCAGGATTAGTAGCGACTAGCCCTTGTACTTCACTGCTCCATCTTCGACTCCGAACACGTTTTTTCGTGAAACGTACAAACCGGATCGAAGAGGTTTTTCGAGAAATAAATCTCGATCCCAGTCTCTTCGAAACGATCAACGCATTTGTCCAATATTGATAGTCGGTGATTTAACTATCAATTAACATCCACAAACATCAATCACACAATAAATAATTTCCACATTATTTATTTGACTCAAATATCTCTTACAAGATATATTTTCAAATTTTCCAAGCTCATTTGGAAACAATTTCCCAAAATTCTTCCTTTTCACGGTAAGTCCCAATACCATTTATTCCCATTGGAAAGACCAAGCTTAACCATTTTGCTTTAAAAACAGTTAAAATACTTTATACTGAAATATACGTCCAAATATGAAAATTTCTTCTATTTATTTACTCAAATTATAATTTCAGAACAATTTTAAAATGGCATTATTTAATAAGATATAAACTGGATTTAAATAAGGGTTTGGTTTACTAAATTTAAAAATGGAGTTTAAAAGAATAATGCTAGCCTTTACCAATAACTTAAACAAATGATTATAAAACAAAGTTTATTAATTTCTTCTTTAAAATAACCATTTCTTAAAAAAATACTCTTTAAACAATTTAAACTTTAACTTTTAATTAAATAAATCTTTTAAAACACTAACTGGTTTTTCCCGGGAAAAGACTTCCCCGTTCAAACATCCCAAAGTGTCCTTCATATAAATCCAACCGATTTATTTCAATTCAATTTATGCTTACAACCTAAATTCCTAATTCCATACTTATCTATACCTTCATTCGAAGTTCAATTTCAATTTCCCATATCCGGAAATTCATTTTGAAATATAGATGTTAAATCATTCTTAAATAAAATAAATTTGGAGAATTTTTCAATGAAAAACCATATTTAAATTTTACTTAAATAAAATCCCAATGAAAAACGGCGTTTCAAAATATTCTATTTACATTTAAAACTATTAATTTAAAGTCGGAAGCTTCATTTTAACATATTTTAATTTTCCCGGATAACACTATTCATTATTAAAATAACCCATCATTATTCTAAACCAAATTGTAATTTTCATAGAATTTATTTCCAGAAAACTACACTTCACATTTGTCAATTGGTAAATTTCCACAGTATTTCAAATCCCAATTTTACCAATTTTACACTTTCCATCCAAATCAGATTTCACATTTTATTCTTTGAAATTCTATTATTAACAATTCATTTTATTTCGTAAAAACCCAATTTAATCCATTCATAATTAAATTATGTAATTATAATTTATACAACAATTTCACAGTACAATTTAATTTCAGATTTGTCAATCACAACACATAATCAGGCATCATTATCAATTATAAAATAATTGTTACATTGTGAGGTATCCAGTTGGATTCCTCCAACCTGTTTTCCTTGCATCCACAAATATTAGCACATCACATATATAAATATCAATCCAGACTGATTGCAACAATTATATTCAACCAATCACACAGATATTCAAATATTAACTATTTAAATTAGCTAGCATCCAGATGTGAGTGAGAGTAACTCACCTTGGGTTCCGGCGAGCATTCGAAATTTAAATTAAACCGAACGACGTTCGATTTAACCTAAATTTTTACTTGCTCAGAAAAATTCCGGAACTGCTCCACTGCATAGTACACGTCCCTGCGATTCCGGTGTCGTCAATTTCGTTGAAATCCAAAATAATATCAGGCCACTCAAATCTGAAACCACGATCCTGGCCGCTCAAATCCTCCTTCCTTCACGCGTCTATCACCAGGCATCCAAGAACAAATCGAACCCATCATCGTACGACTAGGGTTCAACATTGCTCCACCCCTGGTCGATCGAAGATCGATCTGAATATGCCACACAAACCCACACAACGACACTACCCTCCGCCCAGACCCTCGTCCAACTCGGTCGCGACATGCCCCTAGAAAACGCGAACGAAATGAATATGAACGGCAGCGAAATCCCCTCCATTCACCTCTCCAAATCACATCTCGACCATTGGATGAGAAGAGTTCGAGGTGATCTACAACTTCCTAGTTGGGAGTTCCTTCAATCAAAGCGTGGATTGATCGATGATTGAGGAAAAATAAAAAGCATTTCCGGCCATTAAAGATAAAAGAAAACGGCGGCTCATGTTTAGCTAGGGATTAGGAATGAATATAAATATATATAATATTATTTTATTAATATAATTCTCCATTTGACAACTTATGCAAACGAACTCCAATTCTCACGCACCAACAGGCTTTCCTAGGGTTTTTCTGTGTTCCGGACACAATGGAATAGGTTTCGTTAGCTAATTTGATCATATGCGCGAGTTACAAAATTAAACGATCAATTTAAAATTAAATCGATTAAATCGATTTCTATGCGTTTTGAGCTGCCACTGTCAAACGACAACTCCGATTGCTACGAAATTGAAATCCGATAATAACTAGCTTTTACGGATCCAATGGAACTGGTTTCGTTGAATTCTGAGACTGTGCCCCGGAAGGCTATTTTAACTCGACGATTAAATCGGACGATTTTCGAAATTGTCGAAATCACTCACAATCTCACTTTTAAAACTTTGTTTAATTAATTATAATTCATATAGAATTCATACCCACATTAGAAATCATACTGATTCAGTTTAAATCAAAATCTGAATATTTGCATTATTATATTATTAAATTCCATTATTAAACAGGATAAAATTCCAAATTCAACATATCGGCTTTTAATTTCATCCAACAGCCCAATATCATAATATAAATCCAATTAGACCTAAAATAAATTTTAGAATCTAATTTTTATATCTATTTACACTCAGAATCACCAATTATTCCAATTCAAATGTTAAATTATTATTATTCAAATTCAACCGGAATTACTATAATTAAAAATTATAGCTTATTTCACCGATTGAACCTGAATCCATCCATTACAAAATCAATTAAGAATCCACATTAACATTTAAAACGAATTAAATGTTCAAATTCAATGGCTTAAAAATCCGGGATGTTACATTTGTGACGACCGCCCATGACCCCCGCACCAAAACAAGAGAATAGTGCGCTGAAAGGTGTGCCAAGAAGCCATGGACGATAGTCAGGGTAAATTAAAACAGCGGAACCTCTATCGTAAAACTCACAGCGCATGGATAAAATACAATAGAGAAATATAATACAGTGAGGCTCCCATAGAACAGAATATCATCATCTAATCATAATAGCTTTATACAAACATATGAATCATCCATACATCAAAGCCTCACTACATAACACTCAAACAAATACAGCAGCGGAACACCCAGTACATATAATAGGAAATAATGTGCAAAAGCCTCCTGCTCGTCTTCGTCATCATCAGCGTAGATCTCCAAGAACAGCACCTGTCACCTGCTACCTAGTCTGCCCATCCCAACATGGATGAACAGCCCAAGGTAATAAGAGGAGACATAAAACCTTGAGTCAGACAAAGTCTTAGTGAGCAGTAAATCAACTATCAAATATACCAAAAGAGCATAAGGGATAAAAGGAATAGGAACCAAACCATCCCACTCCACCTCTTTCTACAGTGATAGCCCCCAGACACATACTAAGAAGAAGCAAGCATAACATAGCAGATAATTAAGGTAAAGCAATAATCACTCGAGCCAAGGACGATGTTTTCCAAATACAAACCCCCAAGGCCTAAACCAAGATCAGATAAGCACCCAGAAAACACCGCTCTTGAGACCGGATGATAATACAATCAAACATCCATGACTCTGGCTATCACTGTTATCCTTGCCTTGATTTCACCGTTAGTTGAATGACCACCTGTCAAGGGCTAATGGTGACCCCGGTTTTAGACATAACTCCGCACGTCATCATGACCCGTGCCTAAGCCAAACGCATCAGCCCAGAGTACTAGCACGTCATCGTGACCCGTGCTTGGAACGTCATCGTGACCCGTTCCAACGTACCCTTGCTTTGAGTATGCTAGAACCTTCAACAACGATGAGATCTTAGCCTCCTAGTCATCCTCCTTGACGACTCTTTCCATACTAGCTCAAGCGCCTCTCAAGCTAACCATTATCCATCCCAACTCGAACCGCATCACCGAGTTATAACTTTGCACGTCGTTATGACCCGTGCTTGGAACGTCATCATGACCCGTCCCATCTCAACATATGCCTTGCCCCATCACATCATAGCAAAGTCCCATCTCAATATCATGCTTTGCCTTCTCGCATTATGGCAAGGTTCCACATCATCAAATCCATCCATATGAGCTTCCACATCCGCTTCATATGCTACAGGCAGCTTTCACCATTCAAGAGCCTTTCCACTTAGCTTTTGAATCACCATCGACCTTACTTGTCCAAGTCAAGTAATAGATCAACTAATCGATCAAATCAAACGTTAATCCAAGTAATCAATCATTCAACAAGATCTACATAGAAAATCAAGTAATCAAACATGATGTAAATAGGCATTTATAATTACAATGGCAATTTCGTAAATAAATGAGCATAGATCTAACATACATGAATCATGGGTCTTTAGCATAGATCTAAAAAATATAAATCATGGGTTTTGTCTCTACAACTAGATGAATGAACTTGCATAAGTAAACATCTTCATAAGTAATGGATCTACCCATGGATCTAAGGAAAATGTATGAAATCACTATCTACAGCACTCCAACAAACCACCAATCCAATATACTCCTTTGGGTCCGCGTGAGAGATAACTACCACTCACCGAATTACTCAAACACTTCAAAACTAATCACTTCAGATCTGGACAGCGAAGATCCAAGCTTGATTCGTCGAAATCCCGCTTGAAACGATGAAGTCTCGCTTCAACGGATGAAGATCTTCAACTTTGGTCCTTGAATCTTCGATCTCGATCTTCGATCTTGGATGGATGTTAGAACTAGATTGGAATGGAGAAAAGAAGATGAAGAAATGTTGTAGTCGAGTTTCCAAAATGGCAGCACTTCGTCGCTTCAAAAACCGGTGCCAAAAAGTGAGCCAAAGCCCTCTATTTATAGGCAGATCACCCCCTTAGGTCGCCTGGCCCTTAACTCGCGTGCTCGGTTTTAAGTCGTTGCCGACCTAAAGATCCCCGACCTAACTTAAGTCGGTGCCGACCTATTTCTATGCCGACCTAAAACCATGCCGCCCCTAACGACTTACGACCTAAGACACACATGACTCAACCGACCTTACGTCCTTCGACTCATCAGGTCCTACGACTTAACTCGTTCGGTTCCTTAAGTCGCTTGCGACATAGCGACCTAACTCGTAAGTCGTTCACATATCCTTAGTGACCTAGTAACCCACGTGACTTAACACTAAGTCGCTCAACCGACTTAACACGAAGTCTCCCACACGACTTATCTACATACGCGGTTTAACACACACGACTCAAGCACGAGCCGACCTAACCAAAACAACAACCCTAACTCTAAGTCGCTCATGCGACTTAACTCAAATCGACCCAACACTCTTAGGTCGCTCCAAAATGCCTCCGACCTAACAACCATACGACCTAACCCCCTTAGGTCGTTAACTCCACTAACTCGCCAGCACGCTATCCTCACTAACCCGCTAACTTGTTAGCTTGTCCCAGCCCCTAAGTCGCTAACTCCTTAAGTCGGCCATACCCTTAACTCGCCAACTTCTTAACTCGGCAACTATCCTATAGGTCGGTCACGACTCATCCCATGAGTCGTTCGCGACTCAATCCCCTAACACGCTAACTCGATCAAACCCATAGGTCGCTCTACTCGACCTAACTCTCACACGACCTAAGCTCAAGTTGCCTACACGAGTTAACCTCCCATACGACTTAGGCTAGGGATAAGACAAACAACACTAACGACCTGTAAATTTTACGATTTATCGACACGTAAAATACGGGTCGTTACATTCTCTCCCCCTTAGGAATTTCGCCCCCGAAATCCCAAACAAACAACAGCACTCAAAGCTATTCTGCATGCCTACCATCCATAGCAATCAACAAACCATGCATCCAATTCTAACCTAGCATGCAGAATTCTAAGACTTAGAACAAGCTACAAATTCATGAGATGTCACGACACTTTAGGGCCATACCTCGAAGAGTTCGGGATGAGCTGCCTTCATCCTCTCTTCCTCCTCCCATGTACAGTCGTTAACATTGTCACTCCATTGTATCTTGAGCAACGTAATCGTCTTCCTCCTAAGCTGTTTCGTGTTAGCTTCAACAACACGAAGCGGCCTACGGGGTCTTCTAACAACTGGATCAACCTCTAAATCTTCACAGCTATCAGCAGGAACCACAGTACTTGGGTCGTGCACATACTTCCGTAGATAAGATACATGAAAAACATTGTGCACTCCCGCCATCTTTTCCGGTAACTCCAATCTATAAGCGAGCTTTCCAATTCGCTCGATAATCGGGAATGGTCCAACAAATCTCGGAGTCAATTTCCCTTTCTTCCCGAATCTGATAACACTCTTCAATGGAGAAATCTTCACAAAAACCATATCACCTACGTCGAACTCCAAATCCTTACGACGATTATCAGCATAACTTTTCTGACGATCTTGGGCTGCCTTCATTCATTGCCGAATGATCTCTATACAATCCGAAGTCTGTCGAATCATCTCTGGCCCAAGTATCAGTTTTTCTCCAGTTTCCAACCAACATGTCGGAGAGTTACACGGTCTTCCATACAATGCCTCAAATGGTGCCATACCAATACTCGACTGATAACTGTTGTTATACACAAATTCCACCAAGTGAAGATGATCCTCCCATGATCCTCCGAAATCCAAAACACAAGCTCTGAGAAGATCTTCCAAAACTCGGTTGACTCTCTCAGTCTGACCATCTGTTTGGGGGTGGTAAGCTGTACTCAAACACAACTTAGTTCCCAAAACTTCCTGGAAGCTCTTCCAAAATTCACTAGTGAACAATGGGTCTCGATCGCTCACTATTCTCTTCGGAACACCATGGAATCGAACAATCCACTTAACATACAACTCAGCCAACTTCGATGCAGTCCTAGTTGATCGAACAGGAATGAACCTTGCGCTCTTAGTCAAACGATCTACGATGACCCAAATCCCTTCATTCCCTGCCCTGGTTCTAGGTAGGCCATCGATAAAATCCATCGACACTTGCTCCCACTTCCATGTAGGAACCTCTAATGGCTGAAGTAATCCACTGGGCTTCTTCTGCTCAGCTTTCACCAACTGGCAGTTCATACACTTAGAAATAAAATTTCCAACATCCTTCTTCATACCTTTCCAGTAATATGTTCTCTTCATATCCCGATACATTTTATTTCCTCCTGGATGAATTGTCAACTTCGAGTGATGACTTTCCCTAAGAACTTCATCTCTCAATCCATCTACATCGGGAACAACTAGTCGTCCGTGCTTCCGAAGCCAACCCTCTCGATCGACTTCGAATCCTTTATTCTTTTCTGGGTCCAATCCAGATTCCAAATCTCGGATAATCTTGACAAGCTTATCGTCTCGCTTTTGGCTCTCGCCAATTCTCTCCACCAGAGTAGGCCTTATCGATAAGTTTGCCAACATCTCAGGTTCCAATTCACATCTGGGCCTGAAATCAAATCCAGCCAAATACTCGAGACTCTTCCATTTCGAAAACATGGCTCCCAATCCCGCATGTCTTCGACTCAACGCATCAGCTACTGCGTTACCTTTTCCCGGAGTATAAGCTATACCAAAATCATACGATGCTAAAAACTCTAGCCATCGTTGCTGTCGAAGATTCAAATCCTTTTGGGAGAACAGATACTTCAACGACTTATGATCTGTAAACAACTCAAATCTAACTCCCAACAGGTAATGTCTCCACATCTTCAAAGCAAACACAATTGCCGCTAACTCCAAATCATGAGTCGAATAATTCCTTTCATGCGGCTTCATTTGTCGACTTGCATACGCAACAACTTTACCCTTCTGCATTAGCACTGCTCCCAGTCCAGTACCACATGCATCGGTGTAAACCACCATCTCATCATTCCCACTTGGAATAGTCAAAACAGGAGCACTTGTCAGTCGTTCTTTTAGGATTACGAAAGCTTTCTCACACTTGTCATCCCATCTGAACACTTGGTTCTTCTTCGTTAATCCTGTTAATGGTGCAGCTATCTTGGAAAAGTCCTTGATAAACCGTCGATAATATCCTGCTAATCCAAGGAAACTTCTCACATCAGATGCATTCTTAGGTCTAACCCAATCCTGGATCGCCGCCACCTTAGCGGGATCAACCGCTATTCCATTTCCAGAAATAACATGGCCTAAGAATCTCACTTCATTCTTCCAGAAGTGACACTTCGAAAACTTAGCCTTCAGCTGATGTTTCCGCAAGATTTCCAAAACCAAACGCAAGTGCGTCTTGTGCTCTTCTTCAGTTCTGGAATAAATCAGAATATCATCTACGAACACAAGTACGAACTTGTTCAACTGATCTCTGAATACTCTATTCATAAGATCCACAAAATATGCCGGTGCGTTAGTCAATCCAAATGGCATTACCAGCCACTCATAAAACCCGGATGGTGTCCTGAAAGCAGTTTTCGGCACACTATCCTTCGCCACTCTCAACTGGTGAAATCCCATTGCCAAATCCATCTGAGAAAACACCTTAGCCTCGTGGAGCTGATCAAACAAGTCATCTATTCTCGGCAATGGATACTTGTTCTTCTTAGTCACCTTATTCAACTCACGATAATCCACACACAACCTCAACGATCCATCCGCTTTGGTTGCAAACACAACTGGTGCACCCCATTCGGACACACTATGCCGAATGAATCCCTTCCGTAAAAGGTCATCAACTTGCACCCTCAACTCTTGCTGCTCCCTAGGCGCCATCCGCCTAAGAGGCATCACAACAGGTCTGGCTCCCTCAACTAGATCGATACGAAACTCGATCTCCCTATGCGGCGGTAACCCTTTGACCTCGTCAAAGACGTCCTCAAATCCATTCACAATAGGCACCGACGACAGTCCATCCCGTGGAACAACCAGCGAATACATGAAGCTCATGAAGACGCTTTCCTCATGCTTACATCGTATCACAACCTTTCGCCCTTCCATATTTCCGACTGTCACCTCCAGCCTCTCACAATCAATCCTTGCCGCATACTTCCTAAGCCAGTCCATACCCAAAATAATTCCGAACCCCGTAAAGTTCAGAACAAAGCAATCACAAACAAACGAGCAATCATGACTCGACACAACTAGGCCACGGCATATCATACACAAACATGACGAACCCCCAACTGGATTAGTCACAACCAATGGCCTATCAACAATATCCGGTTTCAAACCTAACCGGCCTACCAAATCATCACAAACAAAAGAATGCGACGCTCCAGTATCAAACAACACTCTAACTGGAACACCACAAATAGAAAGAGTACCTTGAACCACCACACTCTTCCCCTTCTCTTCAGCAATAGGAGCTTTTGAAGACGACGACACAGCTCCCAAAGCATAAGCTTGCACAACCTGCCTATCTTTCCTCGGTTCTGGATAGTCCTTCTTGATATGTCCCAGCTTATCACAGTTGTGGCACTTCAACTGCACCTTTGGATTCTTGCAATCCCGGGAGAGATGACCCTTCTGTCGGCAGTTGTAGCAAGTCACTTCGCCTTTCAACTTCTTCTGGCCATCCTTTCCCTTCTGTTGCTGCTGCTTCCTCTTCTTATTTCCACCCTGCTGCGGCTTAGACCCTTCCTTGGTTACAGCAACAACAGAACCTTCCCTGAGAAACAAACTCTCATGCCTAAGAGCTTTTTCCACAAGCTTCTCAAACGGATCATCCAAATGATCCACTAACTGCCTTCCAAGATAAGCGTCCAAACCACAAACTTCTCGTTCTTCTGGTAGGGAGAATCAATATACGATCTGGCATACTTGGACAAAGCTTCAAACTCAGAAATATACTCAAGAACTGGTCTCCCACCTTGCTTGAGCTCCACAAACCTCTTAAACAAAACAGATTTCTGAGCCGTAGAGACGAACTTGGCTTCAAATCTGACTTGGAATTGCTCCCAAGTGATCCCTTCCTCTGGAGTATCGATGGTGATGGAATTCCACCAATCAGCAGCTCTTCCCTGAAGCTGTCTTGATGCAAGCTTCCTCTTGGTTGCATCCTCAATTCCCAAATCACCAAAAATCCTTTGACAAGCATCAATCCATCTCTGCACTTCAATGGTCGATTCCGTCCCCAAGAAAGCTTTTCCTCCAAGAGAAGTATAGTCCTTGCAAAGCTTAGCAAAATCCACTGGTCTTGGAGCTTGAACTCGAACTCCAACATCTACTGATGGCCCCGAGGCTGGTATCCTTCTCATGATCGAAGTCATCATGGCCTCAAACATAGGAGCATAATCAACAGCTTCCCTAGCAGCACGGCCTTCCCTAGCAGTTGGTCTCCCCCTTCGACTCATCCTTAATATCTACAAAAAGGAATGACTTAGAACACCTTGAGAAACAACTGCATAAGGAGTTCAAATCCTTCTAAACTACTATATTATATATAGTAATCATTCATCAAAATACAATTACGTCTCTCATACGCAGTTACGTCAACGAGCGCTGGCTAAAAATCGATTAACCAAAGCTCTGATACCAAATGTGACGACCGCCCATGACCCCCGCACCAAAACAAGAGAATAGTGCGCTGAAAGGTGTGCCAGGAAGCCATGGACGATAGTCAGGGTAAATTAAAACAGTGGAACCTCTATCGTAAAACTCACAGCGCATGGATAAAATACAATAGAGAAATATAATACAGTGAAGCTCCCATAGAACAGAATATCATCATCTAATCATAATAACTTTATACAAACATATGAATCATCCATACATCAAAGCCTCACTACATAACACTCAAACAAATACAGCAGCGGAACACCCAGTACATATAATAGGAAATAATATGCAAAAGCCTCCTGCTCGTCTTCGTCGTCATCAGCGTAGATCTCCAAGAACAGCACCTGTCACCTGCTACCTAGTCTGCCCATCCCAACATGGATGAACAGCCCAAGGTAATAAGAGGAGACATAAAACCTTGAGTCGGACAAAGTCTTAGTGAGCAGTAAATCAACTATCAAATATACCAAAAAAGCATAAGGGATAAAAGGAATAGGAACCAAACCATCCCACTCCACCTCTTTCTACAGTGATAGCCCCCAAACACATACTAAGAAGAAGCAAGCATAACATAGCAGATAATTAAGGTAAAGCAATAATCACTCGAGCCAAGGACGATGTTTTCCAAATACAAACCCCCAAGGCCTAAACCAAGATCAGATAAGCACCCAGAAAACACCGCTCTTGAGACCGAATGATAATACAACCAAACATCCATGACTCTGGCTATCACTGTTATCCTTGCCTTGATTTCACCGTTAGTTGAATGACCACCTGTCAAGGGCTAATGGTGACCCCGGTTTTAGACATAACTCCGCACGTCATCATGACCCGTGCCTAAGCCGAACGCATCAGCCCAGAGTACTAGCACGTCATCGTGACCCGTGCTTGGAACGTCATCGTGACCCGTTCCAACGTACCCTTGCTTTGAGTATGCTAGAACCTTCAACAACGATGAGATCTTAGCCTCCTAGTCATCCTCCTTGACGACTCTTTCCATACTAGCTCAAGCGCCTCTCAAGCTAACCATTATCCATCCCAACTCGGACCGCATCACCGAGTTATAACTTTGCACGTCGTTATGACCCGTGCTTGGAACGTCATCATGACCCGTCCCATCTCAACATATGCCTTGCCCCATCACATCATAGCAAAGTCCCATCTCAATATCATGCTTTGCCTTCTCGCATTATGGCAAGGTTCCACATCATCAAATCAGTCCATATGAGCTTCCACATCCGCTTCATATGCTACAGGCAGCTTTCACCATTCAAGAGCCTTTCCACTTAGCTTTTGAATCACCATCGACCTTACTTGTCCAAGTCAAGTAATAGATCAACTAATCGATCAAATCAAACGTTAATCCAAGTAATCAATCATTCAACAAGATCTACATAGAAAATCAAGTAATCAAACATGATCTAAATAGGCATTTATAATTACAATGGCAATTTCGTAAATAAATGAGCATAGATCTAACATACATGAATCATGGGTCTTTAGCATAGATCTAACAAATATAAATCATGGGTTTTGTCTCTACAACTAGATGAATGAACTTGCATAAGTAAACATCTTCATAAGTAATGGATCTACACTTGGATCTAAGGAAAATGTATGAAATCACTATCTACAACACTCCAACAAACCACCAATCCAATATACTCCTTTGGGTCCGCGTGAGAGATAACTACCACTCACCGAATTACTCAAACACTTCAAAAACTAATCACTTCAGATCTGGACAGCGAAGATCCAAGCTTGATTCGTCGAAATCCCGCTTGAAACGATGAAGTCTCGCTTCAACGGATGAAGATCTTCAACTTTGGTCCTTGAATCTTCGATCTCGATCTTCGATCTTGGATGGATGTTAGAACTAGATTGGAATGGAGAAAAGAAGATGAAGAAATGTTGTAGCCGAGTTTCCAAAATGGCAGCACTTCGTCGCTTCAAAAACCGGTGCCAAAAAGTGAGCCAAAGCCCTCTATTTATAGGCAGATCACCCCCTTAGGTCGCCTGGCCCTTAACTCGCGTGCTCGGTTTTAAGTCGTTGCCGACCTAAAGATCCCCGACCTAACTTAAGTCGGTGCCGACCTATTTCTATGCCGACCTAAAACCATGCCGCCCCTAACGACTTACGACCTAAGACACACATGACTCAACCGACCTTACGTCCTTCGACTCATCAGGTCCTACGACTTAACTCGTTCGGATCCTTAAGTCGCTTGCGACATAGCGACCTAACTCGTAAGTCGTTCACACATCCTTAGTGACCTAGTAACCCACGCGACTTAACACTAAGTCGCTCAACCGACTTAACACGAAGTCTCCCACGCGACTTATCTACATACGCGGTTTAACACACACGACTCAAGCACGAGCCGACCTAACAAAAACAACAACCCTAACTCTAAGTCGCTCATGCGACTTAACTCAAATCGACCCAACACTCTTAGGTCGCTCCAAAATGCCTCCGACCTAACAACCATACGACCTAACCCCCTTAGGTCGTTAACTCCACTAACTCGCCAGCACGCTATCCTCACTAACCCGCTAACTTGTTAGCTTGTCCCAGCCCCTAAGTCGCTAACTCCTTAAGTCGGCCATACCCTTAACTCGCCAACTTCTTAACTCGGCAACTATCCTATAGGTCGGTCACGACTCATCCCATGAGTCGTTCGCGACTCAATCCCCTAACACGCTAACTCGATCAAACCCATAGGTCGCTCTACTCGACCTAACTCTCACACGACCTAAGCTCAAGTTGCCTACACGAGTTAACCTCCCATACGACTTAGGCTAGGGATAAGACAAACAACACTAACGACCTGTAAATTTTACGATTTATCGACACGTAAAATACAGGTCGTTACAACATTCCTCCCCCCTTATAAAAATTTCGTCCTCGAAATTTGCTAAGGTAGAAACTATGCTCAAACTCACTTACTCATCCAATTTGCTTAGTTAAAAACTTATATTCACTTTCCAAAATCCTTTAGCCCAATCCCTCATTCATTTGTTTTACTTACTCTAAAACTTTAAATTCTAACGTATTTAAAAATGACTTTCCAAGTTAATAAATTTTTCCAAAATCCCCAAAATTTTCTAACTCCCAAAATTTCCGAAAAATTATGGTAGAGTCTCCCTTGTATGGAGGAGCTTTCGCGATATCGCCATATAAATAAATATATACGTCGACCCACACGGTCGGAAACCAAAATATATCACAATATATATATATATCATTTCCCAATTATATTTGCGTAGGCGTACCTTTTTTAAAAATTTTAATAGGGAGCGGCTACTATAACGCATATGCGCGCTCCAACTCTCTCAAACGCCTCCCATACCTGTACTTACTCAACAAACTCATCAGTTTTTAAAGATATGAACATTTTAACAACATTTCCAATATAAATGTAAGCCAAACATATCCATTTCATAATCAAATCAACAATTTGCATGGTTTCATAAGTAAACCATATTTTATAACATGCATAAAGTTTCCTTTTCTAATGCCAAATCCCACTTTATTTCACACAAAGGATTTACATACAAGTTTCGCTATTTCAAATCATACTCTACCCAATTTTCGAATTGATTCTCCAAGCAAATTTTATTTAAATTTGTTACATTTGCATTTCTATTATAACTCTCTCAAATCCATTTATTAAGATTTTAGCCCATTCTACTTTCATCCAAACCAACTTCATTTCATTTCACTTGAATGATTTACATTCAAGGTTACTATTTACCATTCATATTTATTACAACCAATTCATTTCTACTTCAATATGATTAACACATGCCTTACTTGCATTTCTTTATTTTAACTTACATTTCCAATTTGATTAACAATCAAATTTTATTTTAAACTTGAAACATTTGCATTTCCTTTATGATCCATTTCCATTCATATGCAAAATCACTTAATTAGATTGCATTTATCTAATTAATTTAAAACCATCTTTATTTGCTTCTTCAAATCAATTCACTAGCATCCATATACAACTCTTTGAATTTTATTCCAATCCATATCAATTTATTCAAAAATCAGTTTCAATTGCTTGTTAAACAACTCAATTCCGAATACATGCAATTTTCATGTCATTCGAGCAAAATAACAACCACTTTAGCTTATAACCATTAAAATTAATTCTACTTAGATTTATATTAATTTTATTCAATTTTGCCTAGTTCACAAGCCAAGTATTTTTTAGTATTTTTATTCCAGTGCAATTGTTAAATTAAATTTTCCTCACATTTTTATTTCCTTATCCAATTCAGGTTTATATTAATTTCATTCAATCCTGGATTATTTACAACCCAGATATCCTTAATTTATCACAATAATTAATTAATACCATTTCACTTGCAATTCAATTTTATTATCTAACCAATTTCATTCAAGAGTACTTAATAAGGCTTATTCACAATCATTTTGTTTTTCTCTTTTAAGTTGCTTAAGTTCTTTCACAACATTTTCATTATCTTCTTATATCAATTTTATTTACTTCCTTCTCATTCCATCTAATTCCAATCCATTTACAAATTCGAACGCCCCTTTGTTTACTTATTCAATCCATTTTAGATTTATTACATTAACAAAAAGACCATTTAAATTATTTCACTCATTTGAATTTATTCACACTTCAAACTATCTCCACTATAATCGAATCCCATCTTTCATTCACACTTCAATATTTGTTACCAAAATTAAATTCCATTCCAAAACTAGACTCAATTTACTTTCTAAATTTTGGCCAAACTATCAAAATTTTGTTCATGCCAATACAATTTCCATTTATTTTAGCTTACACAAAATTCATTTCCAAACAATCATTTTGAATTTAGTTGAGTGAGCATTTACTTCATTCAACATCATTTCAACTAAATTAAATTTCCATTCAATTTGATTCTTATCCAAATTTATTTCAAGTTTACTTTAAATTTTGCTTAGCCAAATTAAATTCACTCCACTTCTTTACCACTTAAATAAGGATTGGATTTCATTCAATATGCCTATAATGCAACTGAATTTTGTATTTTATTTCACTTCAATTTTATTCCTCCATAAATAAATACAAAACTTATTTTCTATTGTAAGTTCATTCACCCTTTTATATCTCACTTTCCTTATCTTACTTTACATTCTATTTAGAATTGAGTTTGAATTCACCATACCATTCCACTATTTTCCATTTGTGATTATAACTCCATTTCTTTATTTATATGTTCACCAACAAATTTACTTAAAAGCTTATATTGCTCATTTTAATCCATCTATGTCTTATAATCACAATTTCAAATTATATGTATGTGTATCACTAAATTTTTAGGGATACATCAATTTAATCCTTTGCACAACTTTAAATCCACAATTTCAGATTATAAGTATTGTACTTAATAGCTCATGGGTGCAATTCATTTCACAATGACTCACAATTTCAAGTCATCTTACATTTCAATTTAATCCAAGTCAATTTAATTCTAAACCCAATTCTTTTTAACTTATCCAAGTTAAATTCTAATTTTCTACTCACTTCAATATATTTCATTCACTTTCATTTACTCAAGTTAAATTTTAAATTCCAAGATTAAAATTTTCATTTCTCCCTTCATATTAATATCAACTTCACCAAATAAATTCAATATTTGATCCATTTTAGCTTCACATTATTTAAATAGAATTTTATCAGAATTCAATTATCCGGTTTTATTTCAAAACCATTTTGAAATAATAAATAACTCATACTTCCCTGGTATATCATCGAATCTCCAGACTTTTCGAAATAACTTGTTTATACCAAACGAATTTCCTCCCTTGAAATTCTCAAAACAACTAGCATACCCAACAAATCCAAACAATATCATAATCCAACCATTTTGGTAGCAATCCATCACTTTAGAAACTCGAAAATGAATTCTAATGATGTGGCCAGCATCATCAGGACTATTTTCCAGCGACTGAAGTGAGTTCAATGCTTTCTTACTTTCCCAAATTCCTTTCAAAACAGTTCCCATTCAAAAGTACTTCGCAAATCAATATTCCAATATTGCCTTCAAAAGCTTTGGAAAACATTTCAACATGGTAGCTATGGGAATGCGATATTCCAATATGCCCTCGATAGCTACTAGTTTATGGAGGCGATACGGTATTGTATAGACTATGGGAATATATAAAATGTGTTAAGCGGGATATGGGTAACGCCTTAACGCTATTTTAATGCTTATACTTTAGTGTAGACATATCATAATAGCGTATTTTACTACATTTTAGATAGTTTAACGGGTCCTTAGGAGATGGAAATCTCGAACATCCCCTAAGTTACTACACCCACGTTAGACAATGGATAGGAGATGTCAAACCTAAACATCTTTGACGCCGTCACACTCATATTTACCATTGATTTAACTTACATAAGATCTTTTAGTTCTAACTCGAGTGTTTTGTTTTTTCTATTCGCTTGGGTTAGCCTGAGCATTTTAGGGTTGAAGACTTATTTCTGGAGGATGAAGACAAAGATTTGTAACTATTATTATCATGATATGTATTCCACCGCATCATGTTGTTCTACTGCACTTATTTATTTATTCCTGTTTATGTAACTCTGATTTTGTATTGTAACAAAATAAGCAAATGTATTTATAAAACAACTTCATGAACTGTTTATTTGATTATTGTATTTTATCATTCCGCTGCGAGATTCTGTTTTGTTTTATTTCTTTATCTTTTTCTTATTTACCCTATGACTATCCGCCCTTTTGAATAGTTTGAGTCTGGTCTATGTGTCTGCTTAAAACGTCCAAAAAGGAAAGTCGTTACAGTTGGTATCAGAGCTTCGGTTTTGTGATAACCTTACCCTTGTTGGGTCTGAATCTTTAGAAATTAGGTAGTAATACCCTTGAATGAATCGCCGAGTGTATATATGAGAGGGCATATTTTTTAGTGTTATAAAAGGCTTTTATATTGTGTTAATTTATTCCGTTTTGTATTTATAAATTTTGGTTAGTGTAGAGGACGCTATTTCATCGATATGAATTTCTAAACACTTAATAATGCAAAGCGACACAATATTTGTTTTGAAATGTAGGTAAATGAAATAATTTTTCCTATTATATATTTTTGTGTATAAAATAATAATTTTATAAATGATATATTTGATTGTAATATATTTGTTGTTAGGTAGTGAAATTTGTAAATATTGGTTGAAATAAAATCTTTAAATAAAATAAATATAAATTGGAAAATTTAGAACTTAAGTGCCGAGATTTTTGAAAATTTCTTTCGAATGATTTTGGAACATAATAATAATATTTATAAGTATTTTTTGACATATATATTTCCAATATTCTTTGAAAGAAATGTTTTAAAAATAAATTTTAAAGGAAATAAGTTCTGTACTCCCCTCTCTGACGTTGGAAAATAATTTCGGTGATGAGTGCATGCATCATCGACATTCATTTTCAAGTTACAAAGTGGGAAGACTGTGTAGTAGTTTTACTACACCTCCGTTTTAATAAACGAAACTTAGTCTTAATTTCCGAAGTTTGATTTGACATATATATATAAGTTATGAGTATTTATATTATTTTGAAAAAAATTGAAATGAAACCCGGTTGTTTGATTCTTAAGTTTCCATTAATCGGAAATTTAAATTATTGTTTTGAATGGAATCTTGACTGCATTAATAATTAGAAACTTCAAAAAATGAAATAAGAAATTTGATGTTAAAATGGTTCATGAAATAAATAACAAATTGAAAATTTGAAAACGACAAATAAAATGGAAATGAAAATAAGAGAATTTAACTATTGAACATTTTGAATGTGAAAACTTGTGTAAACTTTTATTGCATTCTAAAAGACATATATATAACTTACCAAAATATTTAAAAGTTGAGATTTTAGTAGAAATATGCAATAGAATAATAAGTAAAACTTAAATAAATGAAAGTGTTCAACGAAATTACTTTTATAAATAAGAATTTCGATATTATAATGGTTATAAACTTAAGGTTATAATTGAAATACTACTAAATAAAATGTAATAGAAAAGTGAATAATGTAAGTAAATGATTATAAACTTAAGTAAATGTTTGAATTTATTTATAATTAAAATAAGTAGAAAGGATGAACACCGCAAGTAGATGATTATTAACTCAAGTTAATGAAGGAATCCATTTATAATTGAAATCAATAGAAAAATGAATATTATATTAAATTAAGTGGTTATAACTTCATAAAGGTTGAAATGATTCATAAAATAGATTTAATATTCAATGACACTATATAAGGAAATGAAGGTAAATAAGAAGGTAAGAAACTTAAGTATGAACTTATGCACAAATGAATATAATATCTAATGGAAATCAAGTATGCAAAATAATAAATGTGAACTAAACTTCAATAAAATGTATGTAAAACTTAAATAATGAATTCGTTGATCATTATAAACAATTGAATGGATATAACATATGTTGGAAATAAATGCAATGCAATGAAAAGAAATTTACATTGTATGAATAAATGGAAAAATAAAATTTTGTATTTAATGAATGGAAATAAATGAAATTAGTACTGAATGAATGAATGTGAAATTATTTACAAAGAAACCTATATAGTACTTTAAGAATTAATTTATATATGTTTAAAAAAAATTGTATGAGTAACAGATGTAAGAAAATGTAAATAACATATGTGAATAAATGAGTGTAAATAAATGGAACTAAGTATTATGTGAATGAATGGGAATTGGATTTGTGAGAAATAAATGTATATTAAAGATATAATTATTGTATGCAAAAAAATGAACAATAAATATTATGAAAGGAAATTTATAAGAATAAACTTAAACAATTGTGGAATTTGTTGTTTGTTTTGGCTTTTGGGTTGTTTAGGAAAAGATACTTCTAATTGTTTGGATGTATAAATAATCTGTTGAGTTTTATCTAAGACTGCTGAGTAGAAGGTATACTTAGTAGTTTATTTGTCATTTAATGCGATTAAAAGTGTCTGAACCCGAATAAACCGTTTGTTGGTTGTTATGGGTGTATGTTTGATTTCATTGATTGCACATGATGATATGATGGTTGAATTGTTTGTTTGCAAGTGACTAATGTATGTTGTGATTGTTTTGTTGACATTCGTTGAAACAACTTAAACATTCTTTTTTATGTAATTATTAACCTCTTTTGGTTCTCTAAATAGGATACAGGTTTATGGAAGCAATAGCTATTGCTTTTGGTTTCATAAAATAAGCGTTATTTGCTCGATAAATTGGTAAGTTCTCGGATTATTGTTTTATATCTATAATCTATTTTTTCCCTATGTTTGAGATATATTATTTTGAAAATATGATATATAATGCTATTATTGATATTATTATTTTCTCCCAAACATCTCCATACAAAGGAGACTCTGTCGAAATTTTCTATAAATGCTGGACTTAGAAAAATTTTGTGAAATATTTTCCAAACTTTTGTTAACTTGAATATGAAAGGGTTTAATTTATAGGGTGATATATTTTATTTAAATTATTTGACTATGTAAATTTATTTGTTTATAAATTAAATATTTTGGATATGATATATTGATTACTTAATTCATTCTTTTCTCTTTCCTTTTCGGGGACGAAAAGTTTTGAGTGGAGGGGAGTGTAACGACCCGTAATTTTTTATAATTAAAAAATTGTTAATTTAATAAAGTTTTGTAATTTAATGTTGGAATAAATAAAAATCTATGAATTAAAAATAAGTATATAACTGAGATAAAGTGAAATAGTATTAATTTAAGGTAATGTTGTGATAACCCGAATTTTTGGGCATTAGGTAATTAGATAATTATCTGATTTTAACTATTGATAACACTAGTTTATAAGTTGAATAAATAAATCTAATAATAAATATTTATATCCGGATAAATATTTATTTGATAATCTCCTAACATAATTGTTTAAAATGGGCAAACTTATTATTTTCAAGCAAATAAATATGTGATAATTTCTTAAAATGATCTAAAATTCATTCTTTTTCAAAACTAATAAAATGTGTATTGTTTGTTTAAATATCTATAAGTAGCTGGTAAATAAAAATTTAGAATTTTAAATTCAAATTTAATTATCTTAGAAATAAATTGGATTTAAAAATATTATGTATATATGATTTTTAATAGTATATAATTAGTTTTATATCATTCTCTTTAAATAAGTTTTATGAAATATAAATAAAGAATATATATATAACTAATATATTTGTATAACTATTTATGGGCGTATAATTGGAATTTTATATTACTTACTTTTAAACTATATATATGGATAAATAAGGGAGAAAGTTTAAATATAAGCACATAAGGACATTTACAAAAGTAAACTGAAATTATAATATAAATATATATATATATATATATATATAAACATATATAAAAAACATATTAATTTTTTTATATAAATGTAAAAAAATTAAAATACAATTTAACAAATGTAAGTCAATATAGCATGCAAATTACAAATTGCAAGATAATTATAACAAGTGTCATGTTTAATTAGTTTTCTTTCATTTTTTTTAAAGAAATTAAAAATATTCTTATATATACACATCTCCCTACCTCACCATTTCATTTTCTTTGATATCAAACCCAAAAATGAGCAATATTTCAAACCTGAAAAACTGAAATACAAACCAGCGACAAGGGTCAAAACAAAAGTAAAACCAGGAAAGAATTAAATCAACCAAAGATTCAAACCAAGTAACAACTTTTCCTTCTATTTCTAAAATCTAGAAACTGTAAAACCTATGATAAAACAATATAGTAGATTCAAGTCTCAACTCAGTTTTAAAACAAATTCAGTTCAAATTCATGTGGCAAAAGAAAATCAGATCATAACAATAATCAAGCTAGTCAGATTAAAATTCAAGATGTAATTCCTATTCAAAAACAAGAATCATTTTCCAAGCTTTGCTCTCTGTTCAACAACAAAAGGTGAGTAAACTCTTGGAATTTGATATATCTTGAATTGGCATGTGATGAATCATTGAAGTATGATATGAATTATGTTGTGCATGTTGTTTAAAAATGATTTTATGTATATATGTGTGTTAATATCTGTGTTCAAGACAGGGAACAGGCAAAAGCATGCCTCTATTCAAACATTACAGGTTTTAAACCTAATTCAAAAATTCAAATCGTTCAACTAAATGATTTTTAGACTTTGATCTCTGAATAAAATATGTTTGTATGTGGTAACATCATTCTTAAAAATACAATTTAAGTAAAAATAGTTTGTAAATATTCAGGAAATAAGAAATTACAGTGAGATCTTTTAAAATCTAGAAAAATGATGCTTTTAATTTCAAGTTTGGGTTATATCTATAGATTCGTGTTTAAAAACTTTGATTTTTAAAATAGAAATCTAGTTTTTAGCTTTGATTCGAGATAGATTTTCAAGTTTAACGGAAATGTTGTGTTCGTACAATTAAGGCGATGCAATGCTCAGCGAGGTCAGGGTTCATGGCAGAGGTAGTTCCTGGATCGAGGGTGGGAGAAGAAATGGTCGGAAGGGTTATCTTTCGCCGTGGTGGCGCGGCGAGGTGATTGTAGGGTTTTAAGCCCTGTTGGGTTCGTCGGCATGTTCGAATCAATTTCTCCGATGTGCGTGCTTCGGGCTTGATCGCAGGAAGGGGGTTAGGTGCGTGGGCCATTGGAGAAGAGTTGGTCGGAGTATCGATTCTCCTGGTGGACGGAGGTTGCAGCACGGGGAGGATCTTGGGTAATGATTCGTTCCTGGTTGGGTTCATTGAGCTCGATTTTCTTTTCGTATTCGATCTTTCGATCTGATGTCGGAATTGAAGGGTAAGGTCGTAGGTGACTTTCCGATGGTGGCATTAGTGGTCGGAATGATGACCGATGATCTGTGCACGTGCACGATGGGTCTGCGTGTGTCGGTGGTTTGAGGAAGATTGGTAGGCTCCGGGGAAGATAGGTTGTGTCTCGAGTCTTGTTTCGGGTCGAGTTGCGTGGGTGATTCTTGTATAACATATTTTAAATTTAAAACTGAAAACCAAGTTTTAAAAAGGGAAAGTGGATTTCTTGAGTGTGAATCAGAGTAGACACTAGGTTGAAGCCGAAGTAAGTATTTTAACAGTTTTAAGTTTAAATAAGAGCAAGCTTTTAAATTTAAAATGAAACTAGTTTGAACTAATTCTTAAATCTAATTCTTTATATAATAAATGTTTTAATATTTAATCTAAGAAAAGTGGTAAGATTTGTTTAACTTAAATTTATTAAGTTAAATTCTTATGATATTTTTAAACTTAATATAATTAAGTAGTTGATTAAAAGATAAATTGTTTTAAATTTATGTGTTAATGATAATTAAGTAATTAATAAAGATAAATGGTTTATCTTAAGATTAACTAAGTTCTTGGATAATTAATGATAAATTAAATTAATGAATTAATTAAAGAGAAATTAATTAATTTATGACTAACGATTAGTTAATTAATAATTGGGGGTTATAAATTAGTTAATTGGTAATTAGAGATTAATTAATGTAAATAATTAGGGATTAATTACTTAAATTAAGTAATTAAAGGATAATTTGTTAAGGTTAATTAATTTAATTAGTAATTAAAGGTTAATTTAATTAAAAATTAAAGGTTAATTAATAATTAGAAGATAGTTAATTCATAATTAACCAATTACTCAATGAAAGTAATTATGGATAACTAATTCAGATGGATAATTAAGGATGATTAATTAATGGTTTGTAATTAATTAACATTCGGTAAGCAGGATTTAAAAGAAATTAAATTAATTACAAATGCTATAATTAATTTATCTTGCTTATAGATGATTAAGATATATTGATCACTTAGATTATTTGATATCTCTGATATGTGATTTGTGATGCTCTGTGATATGATATATTTGGATTGAACTTGGATAATATGGATTGTCTATCTGTGATGCATTGCTATGTAAATATGTAATTGTGGATATAAATGGAACTGTTTAAAACTTAAACATCTTTGTTTTAAAGATGATATTGGATTCCAAGAGACCTGGGTCGGGTACCAGCAAATGCCCGAAACCACATCGATTAGTAATTTTCAGTAATTCATTAGATTTGAGTTTAGAGTCAAATAGGCTGGAATGGGATAATTTAAGTAACTGGACCATTTAAACTAAGTTTTGGTACCTAGATATTGATGTGTGAAATAAGTGTTGACTATGACAAGTTATGAACTTGTAGTGAAGTACGAGTTACCCGGGTTTTAAATAAGTTATTTGCATTAGAATTTCATGTAAGATGAGTTTGCTCATGCTGGTTTCTAGCCTGACCCGGGTGTTACTATGAGTAATGCTCGGATCAGACCGAGTATTACAGATTTTTAGATTAGGACGTTCTAGAGCTCAAGAAGTGAGCTGGAGGGCACGAATGTATGGAGTGTATTCTGCTGTGTAATGGAGTTGTATTGTAATTATTAATAGTAGTCTGGGACAGGTTGATATAGCTATCTAGTCTATTTGTAAATGGTTGTAACTCTGATGAATTGTATGTAAACTGATAATTACAGCTTCCACGTATAAATGCTACTATTTGATATTATATTTAATCTGTTGCGAATGTGAGATGCTGTTGTTTTTTGTTCTTCTTCTACCTTCTTCTTCATTACTCTAACAATTCGAAATTTCCAACGTTCGATTGCTCGGCACTTCTACCGTGAGCATATTAGTGTCGAATTTTCGAGGTCGAAATTTTAGGTTGTTACATTTTCGTA
The DNA here is from genome assembly GCA_030765085.1 of Allium cepa. Lineage (NCBI taxonomy): Eukaryota > Viridiplantae > Streptophyta > Magnoliopsida > Asparagales > Amaryllidaceae > Allium > Allium cepa. The sequence continues at coordinate 597,311,699 of CM060945.1, read as the reverse complement.
TAATAGCAGATGGTTAAGTGAGAACCTTGGTTCTGGTGGGTTTACTCCTTAAGGATAGGGTTAGTAATACCTTAGAATGAGTTGAGTGTAATCTATACGAGAGCATATTTGTTATTTTTTTATATAAAGATTTTAAAATAGGATTTAAATTTAGTCTTTATATAAGTTTATATTTTGTTATATAAAGCAATAGTTTTTCTAATATATATTATGGTAATTTGTTGTTGTATTATTTGAATTAAAAGTGATAATAAGAATTAAGTGGTAATAGAAATACAACCAAATGGGAATTGGATAATATGAACTATATAAATAAGATAAGCTAGAAATGGATTCAAACTAGAAAATAAAATCCTGAATCATAGAAGTGTTTTCAGAAAGTTGAATTAAGTGACCATTATTTTATTTTCCAACAAATTATAAGATAAAATATAGTGAATTGGTTTCCAAATATGATAATCTTTGTTATTATCATAAATGGTTATTGTGTTTAATAAGGAAATGTTTTAAGGAAGTAAACATTTAGGTGAGTATGACTTATAAATTGGGATTGAAGATAATTTAAATTGTGAAGTTTTAAATTTAAGTTCAAAATTTTAAATTATTTCAAAGTATTAAAAGATATAATATATGATATTTCTAAATGTAGGAATCTTATCTTAAAACAAGAGTTGTTTTAAAAAAAATTAATGGGAATTTGTTTTGAAATTAAAGAAAACCAAGAATGGTTCAAAAATTAAAGTATGACTTGAAGTGCAAAAGAAATGGTTGTGTATATATGTGGGATATATATAAGATCAATGTTGATTGGAAGTAAACACTAGGTGTTGAGTTTCAATTTTCCTTAGAAGGTGATGTGAAAACCCAAAGTGAAATAAGTTTTTGAACTTATAAGGAGGAAGATATTTGGTAAGAAGTTTAAAATTTGAAATAGAGAATTCGAATTGAATCGGGTTGGCTGGATTAAATAAATTGAATTTAACTTAGGGGAGGTTAAATAAGTTTAGAACAAACAACCTGAATTAGGAATTTCAAGATGAAATTGAAATTTAACTTAGGAAAGTTAAATGGGTTAGGTTAAAATGGGAGTTATGTGTGATCTCAAAATGGGTTTGAGATCTAGGAAGTGGAAATGAATGTTATTGATGAATATTTTAAATAATTTGGATGTTTATTTATTATGACTTATCCTGATATCATCCTGTTGTTATTAATAATCTATGAAACCGAGAATTGGGTTATTTTATATGAACTAAGAAATGAGTTGAGGTAATATACATCCATTACTGAAATAAAATAGAAATAAGATTGAACTTATGAAATGGAAATCGCTTTGAGCTGAAAGATTTAAATGTTAGAAATGAGCTTGCTGAAAATTTGATAAGAATTGGTTTTGAGGTTTAAAATGAGAAATAAATTGGATTCTAAAGATTAAATCATTTTAAATGTTTTGAACTCTTATTTAGACTACCTGTGAAGACCCGCAAATCCGTACTCCTTGAATATACACTAATCTCCATAGATTAACTCAAGATGAACAGAAATGCGAATTCTCAATGTTTAAGAAAAAGAAAAAGATAGAAGAAGAGATAAGAAGATAGAAAATAGAACAGAAAACAGCAGAACAATATAAGAATCTCACAATCGCAGCGGAACAACATTATAATAAATAAATGAATAATCTTTAAACAAAGAACTATATCAGTTATTACATTTTATACATTACATTACATCATCAGAGTGTATAACAACAAACAAACAACAACAAACAGCGGAAAAGAAATACTATATACTTGTAATACGCCAACGCCATCCATCTTGCCTCCAGCAACTCCTGAATTCCAGAATATCCTGATAAACCTGTCTCTTGACTGCCCATGTGGAAATTGGTGGGCACCCAGAGTTTAGGAAGGAAAACAATAAACTCCGAGTCAGTCATGTGACTGGTGTGAGAACTCAAAATAGTTTATTTATCTTTAAAATCAAAATAGAGGAATATTTTTAAAGTCAATTCGCAATGCTTTTAAAAATGAGACTACCATAAGGCCTCCCGCACACACACAATGCAAACGCAGAATCGGAGGAGATTTCTCCTTATGATAGTCAAAGATGCATGATACGCGTTAAAAAGAACATTTGATATTATTACTAGTGCATATTGTAGCGAAAAATCATTTCGAAAATAAAGATATAAATCTTAGCCAGCATAGGCATTCCGCACTTATGCCTACTATAGCTACCATGTTCAATAGCAGGTTACCGGCACATTCCATGGCAGGTTATACAACTAAAACCGTACAAGATCGTATTGTTTCTTTGGATTTCCAACAAATGGTCAGGCGAAGGAGCTTCCCATTGCCACATGAGAACGCCTATGGAAGGACGTCCCCGAGAACCAAACCGGATCTCTGCCAACACAAGGCCGGGTTACCCCTAACTGGGTAACTACTGACACGAGTATGCCATCCTCCGGTCCATTAGGACCTTTATCCGAGCGCTCGATAACCAACATCACACAATGATAAATAAAGTGTTTCAACATGAGTAAGTATCTGGGCTCTATACCATGATACCACCCCTTTCTAGAAGGAAATGCACATACCCTAAGGGGCGCTACCCCCAATAACCTTGCTGCATCTTTCCTGTTTTGACCATTCCGGGGTGTGAGGCTCGACGAAGTCTCGTCCACAAAGCCACGCTTTATACAAAAGCTGTGCTTTGGGTCAACAAATGATCATAGAAATGATCACAAAGATAAACGATCAAACAAATGATCATATCACGAATGATCAAACAATGATCATTTCACAGCAACACTCAGAATGTCACATTACCAAATTGGGAATATATCGCTGATAACCTTCAACTACATAACCTCTGAGCTCGTACGTCTCAGAGAAGGGTGTTAAGCTAAGAGAATAAATTCTCCGCCACCAACATAAATATATTTGAAAGAAATCAGCTTTATATCTCAATATGTAATGTCAGACATGCTATCCATACAAGTCTGTTCCGGGATCGAACAGAACCGAAGGCACTTACAAAGAAGTCCTTGCAAACCGGATATTCACTAATCACGTCCGGACTTTCCATCACATGTGGAATTTCTATACCGGGGCCATTCGGTGCAGAAACATTCGGTGGTAATCCTTCCGTTTTCAAAAATATCCGGTCCTCAACACCGGTCATCAATGTTATCCATTACGTCGTATCACTATTCGGAATGGGTAATCCGAATAACGAGCGCAATAATTTTAAAAATAAGTGTGACATTCAAATCCAAGCAAATCACAACAAATACCTATTCAAAGGTAAATATTGATAGTCGGTTATTGAACTATCCATGGATATGCACAACGTCACCAGATTCCAAATAATTTTCCAAATTATTTATTTTCCAAAAATATCTTTACTAGATATATAATTTTCACACTTCAACCATTTTGAAAACAATTTTCAAAATCACTTTTCTCCTTTACCACTTTTGAAAACAAATTTCAATCATTTTCCTTACGCGGAAATACTTTCATTTCAACATGGTTCATTTAAACCAATTAAATAAATCCTTAATGATTTACTTTATATTTACGTTCCAAATCCGTAAATTAATTCCCACAGTTCAAAAATAAATCAGCGTTTATTTTTAAACAAAATTTCCCCTTTGCTTTTATAAATTCTATAGTGAATTTATATTCCAAAATATTTATGAATATACGATTTCAATTATTCATTTTCAATTTATCTTCAAAAAGATAAATTGTCAAAATGTTTTATTTCCCATTGGAAAAACATTTCCATACTTATTTATTCATAAGGAATTCACAAGTCCTTTTATTTTCTATACTTGGAAAATATTCAATATACTTAAATCGGAATTAAGTATACATTTCATTCTTTAAGGAAATCATTCGTTTAAACATATTTATTTGGGCCAAAACGAATGTTACGTAAAACATCGTTACGACAACCCAAAATCACTATTATAGTGATTCGAAATTAAAATAGATATATAAATCCCAATACTATACAAAACATTTCCTTTCGAAAATCATTTACTATAACAACAGTGTTATAGTCCACCATTTCCTTCTATTTCTCGAAAACGTCTATTCCAACAATGAATGTTGAAATCTATGGTTTCGAATCTTAACATATTTTAAAAACATCGTTAGATTGTTTTAATTTTATTTAAAACATCACGTCCAAACCATTTTCTTTAACATATTATTCACTATTCAAAAACGTGAATATACTTCGTTAACCAATTTCATCATTTCTATTCATTTTTTATAGGATTATTCACTGTCTATAACGTGAATATAACTCCATTAATAAGTTATAACAATTTACTTATCAAAATAAGTCGTTTGCGGATTTATAAAACAACGTTTATAAATTCCATTTCTATTTATTTTATAACAACTTCCTTTTATAAATCTCCTTTATTAACCTATTCAATTTATAACTCAATTATAAACCAAAAGTCCATAACTTAAGTTAAATACTTATAATTTATTTGTTTGCAAAATCGTTCCTTTAACTTCCCAAATTATAAATCTTATAACTTATAAGATTCATTTATTTACCCAAATCTATTCTACAAATAACTTCACAAATTTTATAAACCTACTGCTTATAAAATTCCATTTATAACTTCACCGTTTATAATCCTATAAATTTCATTTATTTATGAAATTCATTTACAATTCATTCTTACACTTATAAAAACTCATTTTATAATTCCAATATTTTAATTTATAAATTATCAATTTATAAATCTTTTATATAAATCAATTTATATTATTATTTCAAAACGTCATTAAAGTCCTTTATAATTTCACCATTCTCTTTGATTTATAAAATAATCAAATTTCATAAATCCTATTTTTAAACTTTTTATAATAAATTCAGAAATCCCAATTTAAGCTATTTTATAAAATCATTAACCCATATTTTCAAAAATCAACTTTTAGCTATATTTCTCAAAAATTATAATTTTATAACATTAAAATTATAACGTTTATTTATTTAAAATGAATCAATTCCAAAAATATTTTATAAACGTATACTTTCAAAAAAATCAATTTTAAAATCCTTTTAAATTTCCAAAATTGGCCTAGTGATGCTACACACCAAATAGTCAGTCACGACAACAATGACATCATATATCGATATGATAATCAATGAATATCAAAATATCCATAATCAAATAAATATTGTTGAGGAATCCAGTTGGATCCCTCCAACCTGTTTTCCTGCATCCAAAAACATTAGCACAATACCAATTCCGTTCCAGTACGGAATTATCGCGGTATATGGGATTTAAAATATTATCCGCTTAATAGACGGCTCAATAGGGTCTCAACCGCTATATACTGTGGGAAATCAATTCCAAGTACATAAATAATACCAATTTCACTGTTTATGAAATATTCGCGGTATATGTTTTTAATAAATAACATCCACTTACTAACGACGCTTAATGTCTATTTTTAGCAATCAATAGATAACAATCATCATTCAAACATACATTCAAGAATTTTAAATCAAACTATTTAAAATAAAATCGAAACCGATTCGATTGAGTGAGAAGTTCTCACCTTGATTTCAATTTCGTTTTCAGCTTTTATTTCGAATAAAATTAAACGCGCGTTTAATTTTATCCAAAATTTTTGCTAACTGCAAACGACTCCAATCCAATTCCTTAGCGTAGTGCTCGTCCATACGATTCCAACGCAACTGGTTTCGCGCGTTTTCGACGTCGTATGAAAAAGATACGAATTTTTGAAGTTACACGAATTTATAACTATAAATTTACAACATAATTTCAATTTTTTTTCAAACCTAAATCAATCTCTGCCATACGTTCCTTTGATTTTGCATCAGGGCCGCATATTCCATTTCCTTCTCCAGCAAACTCACGTTCGATACTCAGGACCAAACAAACCCAAAACCACGTTCAAAATTTTTTGAGGCCGCACCACCTATGAGCACTTCCATGCCGATCAACAACTTCCACGCGAATGCCCATCTCCCCCTCAACCTTCGGCTGCCACCTTGCAAAGCTCGGTCATCATATTGTTGCGAAAAACGTGCACGACTCTCGGCCGTTTAAGGACGATTTGTCACCAATCCGCTAACCCAAACGCGATCGTGACCGTTCAGATTGAAGATCTCGTTGTCGTCTACAACTTTCATGTTGAAAGTTTTTCCTAATTGTTGATGGATGAAGAGATAAAAGAGGAAGAAGGAGGGTGTGTTTCAGCCATTGAACATATAAGAGGCGGCTGTGCTTTCATGAAACCCTAGGTTAATAATTTTTGCAAATTTATGAAGAACATGGGCTTATATAGAAAATTTCACGAACACTACTCATCACGGATTTTCCGAACTCCGATTTACACACGGTGACTGGCGTTTCTAGGGTTTACCTCGCATTCCGGACACAATGGAACGTGTTTCGGGAGCTAATTCGGACATCCGTGCGAGTTATGGCAATAAACGTTCGATTTAAAATTAAACCGATTAAACGATTTTCTAGGCGTTTTAGCTTGCACCGGACAAACGGTAAATCCGATTGACACGAAATTTGAAACCATACAATAATATCACATTACGGATCCGATGAAACTTGTTTCGTCGAAATCCGAGGCTGTTTGAAAAATGGCTATTTTAACTCACCAAATTAATATTAAAAACAATTTCGATGCGTTTCGAGCTGCCACGGTCAAACGAAAACTCCGATTGACACGAAAATTGAAATCTGACAATAAAAAACTATTACGGATCCAATGGAACTAGTTTCGTCCAATTCTGAGACTGTTCAAAAAAAGGCTAATTTCAATAGTCGATTAAATATTAAAATATTCAATTTCCACAAATAAACTTTTAATTCGATTTTAAAAGTTCTATAACATCATTCTAACTCCAATATGATAAAATAAAATTTTACAAATCATTTTTAATCATATTAAACCCAATTTTCAATTATTTCTGTATTTCCAACTATTTAATTATCGATTTAATTATTCAATTAAATCCAATTATTCGAAATAAAATTTATTCGACTTATAAATTCACTTATTAACATTTTAAAATTAATTAAATATTCAAATTTTAATTAATAAAAATTATGGGTCGTTACATACTTCCCCCTTAAAAGAATTTCGTCCTCGAAATTACCAAGTAAGAAAGGTTACAGAATCTATTAATTTTCCCAAAATTCATAGTCAAACTTCTTACAATACTTTACTAAGTTTTCAAATCATACTTAGTTATCTTTTCAAAAATAACTACTATTGTTTAACTTTCAACTCCAAATCAAAGTTATAGTTTTCAAAATTTTCCAATTTTTTCTCAAAAATATTCTAACGCCTTAAATTTTCGGAAAAAATCGCCATAGTCTCCTTTGCGCGGCTCGATCCGAAAAAAAATGACAGTATATATATCACAAATATACATCTCATCAAGTGATGAGGCATCCCGCAGGGTAAAAAATGTAAAAGTATGATATTAATCCGAGATATGTACCTTATATTTTATTAGCGAGCATATACGGCTAATATAGCGCGAAAGCGAGCTCCAAATGCGAAGCAAATGCGTTCCGCGCCTACTAAACATTCAGCAAACAACATGAGAACATGTATATATGAAAATAATATCAATATACAACATATAGCAACATAATAACTATATATAACATTTAATCCATTCATTCAATTCAATTACATTCAACATAATTTACATTCAATTGATTAACATTTAATCCATTCATTCAATTCAATTACAAAAGTTGAATTTCATTTATATAACTCAAGTTCATATTCATCACTTGGTTTTACTTAACTTAAATTCCCACTCATAAATCAATTCAGATTCCCAATTCTAAAGTAAATTTTTTTATTTAACCTTTAAATTCATTTTTAGTACAACTCATATTCATAAATATATTCATATAATTTCACTTCTTATATATATATATAAGGTTATTTCTCAATTGCAAATCACTTTAATTATAATTCAATTCTTATAATTCATTTTACTTATACAATTATTCTTTAATTTAGATTATTCAAACGACTAAACAATCAACTTATATACACTTTAATAATTCTGAAAAATTATTCCTTTATATATAAAAATATAATCAAGGTAAAATTATTTCATTTACCCAAATTAAAACAATACTATGTCGATTTATCTTGTTTAAGAGTTTAGAAACCCCTATCTACGATAGTTAGCTAGGCTACATCGACCGGAATCTATAAACAATCAACCGATAAGTCAACACAATACAAAACCATTTTATATCCACTAACAAATACGCACTCATAGCTATTACTACACTCAAACTCATTCTAGAGCACTACTGACTCTATCTCTAATGAGTAATACCCAACAGAGCCATGGTTGTCGCTTAACCATATGCTCTGATACCACCTGTGAAGACCCGCAAATCCGTACTCCTTGAATATACACTAATCTCCATAGATTAACTCAAGATGAACGGAAATACGAATTCTCAATGTTTAAGAAAAAGAAAAAGACAGAAGAAGAGATAAGAAGATAGAAAATAGAACACAAAACAGCAGAACAATATAAGAATCTCACAATCGCAGCGGAACAACATTATAATAAATAAATGAATAATCTTTAAATAAAGAACTATATCAGTTATTACATTTTATACATTACATTACATCATCAGAGTGTATAACAACAAACGAACGACAACAAACAGCGGAAAAGAAATACTATATACTAGTAATACGCCAATGCCATCCATCTTGCCTCCAGCAACTCCTGAATTCCAGAATATCCTGATAAAACTGTCTCTTGACTGCCCGTGTGGAAATTGGTGGGCACCCAGAGTTTAGGAAGGAAAACAATAAACTCTGAGTCAGTCATGCGACTGGTGGGAGAACTCAAAACAGTTTATTTATCTTTAAAATCAAAATAGAGGAATATTTTTAAAGTCAATTCGCAATGCTTTTAAAAATGAGACTACCATAAGGCCTCCCGCACACACACACAATGCACACGCAGAATCGGAGGAGATTTCTCCTTACGACAGTCAAAGATGCTTGATACGCGTTAAAAAGAACATTTGATATTATTACTAGTGCATATTGTAGCGAAAAATCATTTCGAAAATAAAGATATAAATCTTAGCCAGCATGGGCATTCCGCACTTATGCCTACTATAGCTACCATGTTCAATAGCAGGTTACCGCCACATTCCATGGCAGGTTATACAACTAAAACCGTACATGATCGTATTGTTTCTTTGGATTTCCAACAAATGGTCAGGCCAAGGAACTTTCCATTGACACATGAGAACGCCTCTGGAAGGACGTCCCCGAGAACCAAACCGGATCTCTGCCAACACAAGGCCGGGTTACCCCTAACTGGGTAACTACTGACACGAGTATGCCATCCCCCGGTCCTTTAGGACCTTTATCCGAGCGCTCGATAACCAACATCACACAATGATAAATAAAGTGTTTCAACATAAGTAAGTATCTGGGCTCCATACCATGATACCACCCCTTTCCAGAAGGAAATGCACATACCCTAAGGGGCGCTACCCCCAATAACCTTGCTGCATCTTTCCTGTTTTGACCATTCCGGGGTGTGAGGCTCAACGAAGTCTCGTCTACAAAGCCACGCTTAATACAAAAGTTGTGCTTTGGGTCAACAAATGATCATAGAAATGATCACGAAGATAAACGATCAAACAAATGATCATATCACAAATGATCAAACAATGATCATTTCACAGCAACACTCAGCATGTCACATTACCAAATTGGGAATATATCGCTGATAACCTTCAACTACATAACCTCTGAGCTCGTACGTCTCAAAGAAGGGTGTTAAGCTAAGAGAATAAATTCTCCGCCACCAACAGAAATATATTTGAAAGAAATCGGCTTTATATCTCAATTTGTAATGTTAGACATACTATCCATACAAGTCTGTTCCGGGATCGAACAGAACCGAAGGCACTTACAAAGAAGTCCTTGCAATCCGAATATTCACTAATTACGTCCGGACTTCCCATCACATATGGAATTTCTATACCTGGTCCATTCGGTGCAGAAACATTCGACGGTAATCCTTCCGTTTTCAAAAATATCTGGTCTTCAACACCGGTCATCAATGTTATCCATTACTTCGTATCACTATTCGGAATGGGTAATCCGAATAACGAGCGCAATAATTTTAAAAATAAGTGTGGCATTCAAATCCAAGCAAATCACAACAAATACCTATTCAAAGGTAAATATTGATAGTCGGTTATTGAACTATCCATGGATATGCACAACATCACCAGATTCCAAATAATTTTCCAAATTATTTATTTTCCAAAAATATCTTTACTAGATATATAATTTTCACACTTCTACCATTTTGTAAACAATTTTCAAAATCACTTTTCACCTTTACCACTTTTGAAAACAAATTTCAATCATTTTCCTTATGCGGAAATACTTTCATTTCAACATGGTTCATCAATTAAATAAATCCTTAACGATTTACTTTATATTTACATTCCAAATCCGTAAATTAATTCCCACACTTCAAAAATAAATCAACGTTTATTTTTAAACAAATTCCCCTTTCCTTTTATAAATTCCATAGTGAATTTATATTCCAAAATACTTATGAATATACGATTTCAATTATTCATTTTCAATTTATCTTCAAAAAGATAAATTGTCAAAACGTTTTATTTCCCATTGGAAAAACATTTCCATACTTATTTATTCATAAGGAATTCACAAGTCTTTTTATTTTCTATACTTGGAAAATATTCAATATACTTAAATCGGAATTAAGTATACATTTCATTCTTTAAGGAAATCATTCGTTTAAACATATTTATTTGGGCCAAAACGAATGTTACGTAAAACATCGTTACGACATCCCAAAATCACTAGTATAGGGATTCGAAATTAAAATAGATATATAAATCCCAACTATACAAAACATTTCCTTTCGGAAATCATTTACTATAACAACAGTGTTATAGTCCACCATTTCCTTCTATTCTCGAAAACGTCTATTTCAACAATGAATGTTGAAATCTATGGTTTCGAATCTTAACATATTTTAAAAACATCGTTAGATTGTTTTAATTTTATTTAAAACATCACGTCCAAACCATTTTCTTTAACATATTATTCACTATTCAAAAACGTGAATATACTTCGTTAACCAATTTCATCATTTCTATTCTTTTTTAAAGGATTATTCACTGTCTAAAACGTGAATATAACTCCATTAATAAGTTATAACAATTTACTTATCAAAATAAGTCGTTTGCGGATTTATAAAACAACATTTATAAATTCCATTTCTATTTATTTTATAACAACTTCCTTTTATAAATCTCCTTTATTAACCTATTCAATTTATAACTCAATTATAAACCAAAATACCATAACTTAAGTTAAATACTTATAATTTATTTGTTTGCAAAATCGTTCCTTTAACTTCCCAAATTATAAATCTTATAACTTATAAGATTCATTTATTTACCCAAATCTATTCTTCAAATAACTTCACAAATTTTATAAACCTACTGCTTATAAAATTCCATTTATAACTTCACCGTTTATAATCCTATAAATTTCATTTATTTATGAAATTCATTTACAATTCATTCTAACACTTATAAAAACTCATTTTATAATTCCAATATTTTAATTTATAAATTACGAATTTATAAATCTTTTATATAAATCAATTTATATTATTATTTCAAAACGTCTTTAAAGTCCTTTATAATTTCACCATTCTCTTTGATTTATAAAATAATCAAATTTCATAAATCCTATTTTTAAACTTTTGATAATAAATTCAGAAATCCCAATTTAAGCTATTTTATAAAATCATTAATCCATATTTTCAAAAATCAACTTTTAGCTATATTTCTCAAAAATTATAATTTTATAACATTAAAATTATAACGTTTATTTATTTAAAATGAATCAATTCCAAAAATATTTTATAAACGTATACTTTCAAAAAAATCAATTTTAAAATCCTTTTAAAATTCCAAAATTGGCCTAGTGATGCTACACACCAAATAGTCAATCGCGACAACAATGACATCATATATCGATATGATAATCAATGAATATCAAAATATCAATAATCATATAAATACTGTTGAGGAATCCAGTTGGATCCCTCCAACCTATTTTCCTGTATCCAAAAACATTAGCACAATACCAATTCTGTTCCAGTACGGAATTATCGCGGTATATTGGATTTAAAATATTATCCGCTTAATAAACGGCGCAATATGGTCTCATCCGCTATATACTGCGGGAAATCAATTCCAAGTACATAAATAATACCAATTTCACTATTTATGAAATATTCGCGGTATATGTTTTTAATAAATAACATCCGCTTACTAACGGCGCATAATGTCTATTTTTAGCAATCAATAGATAACAATCATCATTCAAACATGCATTCAAGAATTTTAAATCAAACTATTTAAAATAAAATCGAAACCGATTCGATTGAGTGAGAAGTTCTCACCTTGATTTCAATTTCGTTTTCAGCTTTTATTTCGAATAAAATTAAACGCGCATTTAATTTTATCCAAAATTTTAGCTAACTCCAAACGACTCCAATCTAATTCCATAGCGTAGTGCTCATCCATACGATTCCAACGCAACTGGTTTCGCGCGTTTTCGACCTCGTATGAAAAAGATACGAATTTTTGAAGTTACACGAATTTATAACCATAAATTTACAACATAATTTCTATTTTTTTTAAACCTAAATCAATCTCTGCCGTACGTTCCTTTGATTTTGCATCAGGGTCGCATATTCCATTTCCTTCTCCAGCAAACTCACGTTCGATACTCAGGACCGAACAAACCCAAAACCACGTTCAAAAATTTTTGAGCCCGCACCACCTACGAGCACTTCCATGCCGATCAACGACTTCCACGCGAATGCCCATCTCCCCCTCAACCTTCGGCTGCCACCTTGCAAAGCTCGGTCATCAAATTGTTGCGAAAAACGTGCGCGACTCTCGGCCGTTTGAGGACGATTTGCCACCAGTCCGCTAACCTAAACGCGATCGTGACCGTTCAGATTGAAGATCTCGTTGTCGTTACAACATTCATGTTGAAAGTTTTTCCTAATTGTTGATGGATGAAGAGATAAAAGAGGAAGAAGGAGGGTGTGTTTCAGCCATTGGACATATAAGAGGCGGCTGTGCTTTCATGAAACCCTAGGTTAATAATTTTTGCAAATTTATGAAGAACATGGGCTTATATCGAAAATTTCATGAACACTATTCATCCCGGATTTTCCGAACTCCGATTTACGTGCGGTGACTGGCGTTTCTAGGGTTTACCCCATGTTCCGGACACAATGGAACGTGTTTCGGGAGCTAATTCGGACATCTGTGCGAGTTATGGCAATAAACGTTCGATTTAAAATTAATCCGATTAAACGATTTTCTAGGCGTTTTAGCTTGCACCGGACAAACGGTAAATACGATTGACACGAAGTTTGAAACCATACAATAATATCACATTACAGATCCGATGAAACTTGTTTCGTCAAAATCCGAGACTGTTTGAAAAATGGCTATTTTAACTCGCCAAATTAATATTAAAAACAATTTCGATGCGTTTCGAGCTGCCACGGCCAAACGAAAACTCCGATTGACACGAAAATTAAAATCCGATAATAACAAACTATTAGAGATCTAATGGATCTAGTTTCGTCCGATTCTGAGACTGTTCAAAAAAAGGCTAATTTCACTAGTCAATTAAATATTAAAATATTCAATTTTCACAAATAAACTTTTAATTCGATTTTAAAAGTTCTATAACATCATTCTAACTCCAATATGGTAAAATAAAATTTTACAAATCATTTTTAATCATATTAAACCCAATTTTCAATTATTTCTGTATTTTCAACTATTTAATTATCGATTTAATTATTCAATTAAATCCAATTACTCGAAATAAAATTTATTCGACTTATAAATTCACTTATTAACATTTCAAAATTAATTAAATATTCAAATTTTAATTAATAAAAATTATGGGTCGTTACATACTTCCCCCCCTAAAAGAATTTCGTCCTCGAAATTACCAAGTAAGAAAGGTTACAGAATCTATTAATTTTCCCAAAATTCATAGTCAAACTTCTTACAATACTTTACTAAGTTTTCAAATCATACTTAGTTATCTTTTCAAAAATAACTACTATTGTTTAACTTTCAACTCCAAATCAAAGTTATAGTTTTCAAAATTTTCCAATTTTTTCTCAAAAATATTCTAACGCCTTAAATTTTCGAAAAAAATCGCCATAGTCTCCTTTGCGCGGCTCGATCCGAAAAAAAATGACAGTATATATATCACAAATATACATCTCATCAAGTGATGAGGCATCCCGCAGGGTAAAAAATGTAAAAGTATGATATTAATCCGAGATATGTACCTTATATTTTATTAGCGAGCATATACGACTAATATAGCGCGAAAGCGAGCTCCAAATGCGAAGCAAATGCGTTCCGCGCCTACTAAACACTCAGCAAACAACATGAGAACATGTATATATGAAAATAATATCAATCTACAACATATAGCAACATAATAACTATATCGGCCAACATAGAAAATGTAGCAAAAGCAATAAATTCAACCATCAACCAAATATCATCCAACTAATGTCCATAACCAATAAATATTCATTCATATTCTCATTAATATTCAATGAAATAGGTTTTCAATTTAATCACATTTGATTCATTAACAGTTGATGTTTTTACTAACATTCATTTCCAATATGTTTATATTCACTAATTTATATTCAAGTTGGTTCACTTCTAAATCAAATTCAAATCTATTTGAGATTCACTTAAGTTCCAATTGGATTTCAATTACTTCAGATTTCAATTTCATTAATACTTAATGAATTATATACAATCAACTAACAATCATATAACAACCAATGTATATTAATTACAACCAAATTCCTTTGCTTATATTCATTCAATTTGGTTTATCACCATCACTTTCAATTGGCTTAATTAAATTGATTTTCATTCAATTATTCAACTTTCCAATAACATTAGATTTTAATGAATTAATACTTACATCCATTATTTCATATCAACTTAATTTACATTCAATTGATTAACATTTAGTCCATTCATTCAATTCAATTACAAAAGTTGAATTTCATTTATATAAATCAAGTTCATATTCATCACTTTGTTTTACTTAACTTAAATTCCCACTCATAAATCAATTCAGATTCCCAATTCTAAAGTAAATTTTTTTATTTAACCTTGAATTAATTTTTATTACAACTCATATTCATAAATATATTCATATAATTTCACTTCTTATATATATAAGATTATTTCTCAATTGCAAATCACTTTAATTATAATTCAATTCTTATAATTCATTTTACTTATACAATTATTCTTTAATTTAGATTATTCAAACAACTAAACAATCAACTTATATACACTTTAATAATTCTGAAAAATTATTCCTTTATATATAAAAATATAATCAAGGTAAAATTATTTCATTTACCCAAATTAAAACAATACTATGTCGATTTATCTTGTTTAAGAGTTTAGAAACCCCTATCTACGATAGTTAGCTAGGCTACATCGACCGGAATCTATAAACAATCAACCGATAAGTCAACACAATACAAAACCATTTTATATTCACTAACAAATACGCACTCATAGCTATTACTACACTCAAACTAATTCTAGAGCACTACTGACTCTATCTCTAATGAGTAATACCCAACAGAGCCATGGTTGTCGCTTAACCATATGCTCTGATACCACCTGTGAAGACCCGCAAATCCGTAATATTTGAATATACACTAATCTCCATAGATTAACTCAAGATGAACGGAAATACGAATTCTCAATGTTTAAGAAAAAGAAAAAGACAGAAGAAGAGATAAGAAGATAGAAAATAGAACACAAAACAGCAGAACAATATAAGAATCTCACAATCGCAGCGGAACAACATTATATTAAATAAATGAATAATCTTTAAATAAAGAACTATATCAGTTATTACATTTTATACATTACATTACATCATCAGAGTGTATAACAACAAACGAACAACAACAAACAGCGGAAAAGAAATACTATATACTAGTAATACGCCAATGCCATCCATCTTGCCTCCAGCAACTCCTGAATTCCAGAATATCCTGATAAAACTGTTTCTTGACTGCCCGTGTGGAAATTGGTGGGCACCCAGAGTTTAGGAAGGAAAACAATAAACTCCGAGTCAGTCATGCGACTGGTGGGAGAACTCAAAACAGTTTATTTATCTTTAAAATCAAAATAGAGGAATATTTTTAAAGTCAATTCGCAATGCTTTTAAAAATGAGACTACCATAAGGCCTCCCGCACACACACACAATGCAAACGCAGAATCGGAGGAGATTTCTCCTTATGTTAGTCAAAGATGCTTGATACACGTTAAAAAGAACATTTGATATTATTACTAGTGCATATTGTAGCGAAAAATCATTTCGAAAATAAAGATATAAATCTTAGCCAGCATGGGCATTCCGCACTTATGCCTACTATAGCTACCATGTTCAATAGCAGGTTACCGCCACATTCCATGGCAGGTTATACAACTAAAACCGTACAAGATTGTATTGTTTCTTTGGATTTCCAACAAATGGTCAGGCCAAGGAACTTTCCATTGCCACATGAGAACGCCTCTGGAAGGACGTCCCCGAGAACCAAACCGGATCTCTGCCAACACAAGGCCGGGTTACCCCTAACTGGGTAACTACTAACACGAGTATGCCATCCTCCGGTCCTTTATGACCTTTATCCGAGCGCTCGATAACCAACATCACACAATGATAAATAAAGTGTTTCAACATGAGTTAGTCCAAACTGAACTTGATTTGAATTAAGTGGAAACTGTGATTGAAGTTGAATAAGTTTAGATTCAAATGGGAACCGATTCGAATTTGGGGATAGAAATTGAGGTTAATTCGAATTGAATCAATTTAAGTGGAAAATGGAAATTGAAAGTTAATTAGAAATGGAGATTAGGAAATTGAACAGTTTGATTCTAAAACTATTTTCAAATAAATTATTTTAAAATAAACTATTTTAAATCTATTTTCCTAGCTATTTACTATACAACCTTTCTTTTTAAAACACAAACAATCTTATACTTATTTTACAATTATTTTGAAAACTAATTACTATTTTGCATCTGTTTTAAAAACTAATCACTATTTTAAAACTACTTACAAACTAATTACTATTTTACAACTAATACTATTTTTGCTACTTACCTATTTTAAACTTTTCAAGCTATTTTCTAAACTCAAGTAACTAGAGTGCAAAATGTTTATAAATTGAAATTATAACCTAAATGGAAATTGAAGCACTTGTAAATAAGTGAGTAGGAAATAAATTGAAGGTGAATAAAAAGGAAATTTATTTAGCTAATAATCAATGAGGATAAATACATAGGATGTACGTATATTATTCTATTCGCACAGTGATTTGATCCAGATTCGAGCACAGAATTTCAAGATAGTATATCGATCCGAGTAGGGATTTTTCACTCGATTTTTGATGGCGAACACTGGACATGGATTTTTGATTGTTTCTGGAAATTCTCTATTATAATTAGGATATGCAAGGAGAATGACGGTTTCTGATCAAGAAACCAGATCTGCGTCCACACTAGAAAATCGGTTGGACGATACTAGTTCGGAAGTGGAATTGTGTGATCGATTGAGCGATCAGATTTGATATTGCATACGGAATATATATGTACATCGTACGCGCTTGAATGAAATAGATATTGAGATTTTGAAAGAAATGAGAAATGATTTTTGAAATAAAACTATATCTTGAGAAATATGTATATGAATAAAAGTGAAACTTGGATATCTTTTGAAATTCACTTTATGAAAAGTAAGTAATATGGTAAATAAATTTATAAGGGAAATCAAATTTGAGTATTTGATTTGGTATAAATAAAGTTATATATATTTGTTATATATGTGATAAACTCCTCTTGTTGAAACAATAGCAAGAAGAATAGATTTCTGATAAATATTTGAAGTATAAAAAGGGAATTTATATAGGTATGAAGTGATCCAAGATTTTTCAAGGATGTATATATCTACATATATAAAAATGGTTTTATGAGAATGATTTTGGGAAAAAGGTTTTGGAACCTATTGATTTGGAAAGGCTTTTGATTTTTGGGAAAATCAAATTTTGGAAGTTTGGAAAGCCAAGTTTGGAGCTATCGATTTGAGATATCGATTTTGCGTAAATGAGATTTATGTGAATCATAAAGGGTATGATTTGAAAGATACAATAAGTGTATAGTATAAAATGTTTTGAGATTGGGTCTGGGGAAAAAGGCACTCCCATTGAAATGAACATCATAGGCGATCCTCGGGGTGGTTCTTCCTTGAGCCCTAAGGAGGAGGCACTAAATTGAATCCTTGGAGGAAGTCTGACAAAATGAAGTTCCATAGGATTGTGTGTTGTGGGTAATGAAAGTCAAGGGCGTTGATGCCTACAGAGACATTTGGGTTATGTTGTGCGACCGTGTAACTTGATGTCACTGCAATCTGCTGTGGACCATAGAGGAAGTCGTGTGTGCTGTAAGAGCCAACGGTCTACGTTTAATTTTGCCATGATGGAAAATAACATCGGTAGACTGCGATCTGTGAAGACGTAGCGAAAGTTAAGAGGCCGTGAAAGCCTAAGGTTGCATTGGGACTTAACTAATGTAGTCTACGACCTATGTAGGAGTGGTGAAGTTTCATTTGGCAGCGAAATTCGAGGGCGCTGATGCCTACAGTTACATGTAATTTTTCCATGATGGTGACATTACCTTGGATGTAGCAGTGATCTGTAGCGGGTTGCATGGCGTAATCGAGGGGCGCGGAGTGCCTACAGTTATCTATGGATTTTGCCGAGATGGCAACGGAACCATCGGATTAACTACTACCATGGAGGGGGTGATGATTTCCAGAGCGTTCTCACCGAAGATGTTTCCTCTATTTTCAAAAATGTTTTCTATATTTTCAACAGATGTTTTCCCAAGTATTTTCACTAGGTGTTGAAAACGGGTTTACCAAGTACTTATAGATTTTCAGTCATACGCCTGATTAACATATAACCGAATTTCTATAAGAACAAGGATTGACTTGTGGAAACATCGAGTTATAAAAAGTATTTTTATAAAACCGTTTTAGTAATATTATATAAATTTAAAAGTTTTTTAAAAATTCTTTAATAAAGAATTTATAGTTGAAATTTTCAAAAAGCAATATAAGCTGATAATAATCATTTTAGTAAAATTCTGGCTTCGTTCCTTTTCGAGGACGAAAAGATTTAAAGGGTGGAAGAATGTGATAACCCGGATTTTTGAGCATCTGGTAATTAGATACTTATCTGATTTTAACTATTGAAAACACTAATTCACAAGTTGAATAAATAAATCTGATAATAAATATTTATATCTAGATAAATATTTATTTGATATTCTCTAAATATAATTATTTAAAATGGGCAAAACTAATTATTTTCAAGCAAATAAATAGTGATAATTTATTAAAATGATGTAAAAATTTATTCTTTTTCAAAATTAATAAAATGTGTACTTGTTTGTGTAAATAACTATTAGTAGTCGGTAAATAAAAATTTTAAATTTGAAATTCCAATGTCATTATCTTAGAAATAAATTGGATTTAAAATTAATATATATATATATGATTTTTAATAGTATATAATTAGTTTTATATCATTCTCTTTAAAAAAGTTTTTGTAACATTCTCGGATTTTAGCTAAGTATAATTTGATAATTAATTTAATTTTTGAAATTAGATTTTGAATTAATTGCTTATTTTTTCAAATTAAAAACATTTGTTTATTTATTTAAATTGATTTTTAAATAGATGGATTTGATGTTCAAAAATAAATGTGCTAAAGTATAACTTGATTTTAAATCATGTTTCTATAGAGATTATAAATATATTTTAATAATAGAAAAGAATTTACTTTATGATTCGAAAGTTATCTTTTGAAATTAATATAAATAAATTTACAAAATCTATTTAAAAAAATTAAAATCAAATATATACATATCTTTTGAAAAGTTAATAGATTTTGAAAAAAGTATTTAAGAAGGAAAAGTAATTATAAGAAAATTGAAAATAAGATATCAACATATATGTACCTAAATATAAACTAATATATTTATTTTATAAAATTATTATTAATATATATATATATATAATGTACAAATATAAACACTTTGTAATATAAAATAAACAAGTATGGTAGCTTAAGCTTGAATTTGATAAAAAAAATTAAATTATATTTTCTTTTAAAATAATAGATAAAGTTTGTATATTTATAAATATAAAATATAATACATATGTTAAGTTATAAAACATAAGTAATTAAGGGTTTAAAACATACTGTATAAATATGATTTGTACAAGGATATAAATATAAAATAAAATTTAACAAGTGTAAGTTAAGGAATAACATAAATTAACAAGTGTAGCTAGTTTAAATAAGTGGCTTAATCTCTTTAAAATTAAGAAAAATAAAGATATATGTAAATAATAAGAAGAGTAAAACCAGGCTTCATCTCATTTCTTTTACTCGCATTCTCAACCTGGACACAAAACTCCAGCTCAAAAGCAACAAATCAAAAAATTTGAAAACCAAGATTCAAAACAATTCAACATCAGCTTTCAGTTTCCAAAATGAAATCAGAGCAAAGCCAGGAAAATAAAAACAACTTCAAAACCTGGAATCAAAAATCATAATAAAAAAGGAATAGCTAAAGTTCAAATCGGAAAGTAGAAACAAAGAATCAAATATCATCTTCACTTGATTCAATACCTGAGCAATAAATATCAAGTTCATCCAAATTAAAAGATCAAAGCAAAACAAAAATGTGGGATCAGATTTCAAACCTGAGATCAAGCAACAAATTCAACTCAACTTCAACCGGGATGCCAGAAAGCTAAATAAATCTATGGCTTCACTTCAAAAATTCATATTAAATTCAGATGAAAAAGCAAATCAAAAATGCAGATAAAAATCTCCGTTTTAGGCTTCATTTCCAGGCTCTGTTCTTAATTAAGGTGAGCGAACCCCTTAACTCCACTATATATCTTGGTGTTTGGATTCGTATTTGATATATGATATGAATTATGCTAGAATTATGGTGTGAATGTGTTTGCATGCCTTTATAAATATGAATGACTGTGTGCAGATTAGTGTACAGGCAAAAACATGCCTCTGTTCATACTCTACAAATTTTAAAATCTGTTTATAAACTCATATCCCCTCATGCAATGAAATTTAGACTGTGATCCCTAAAAGTAAGATGACTATAACAATGTAATGCAAACTTTAAAAATGGTTTCAGGGTATTTATTTTAGGTAATTATTTCAAAATAAGGGATTTAAAGTAAAAATCAATGTAAGTCAGAAAATCAAAAGATTTAATTTCACGTTTTGATTTCATAATTTAATTAGTATTTGGAAATGATGAATTTTAATAAAGGTTTCATGATTTCTAAATTAGAGAATGTTGCAAATTCTGGAGATGAACAAATTTGGGTTTTTTGTTGATTTTCGATGATCAAAAAACTATCGAGCCTTGGGCTTGATATCAGAGAAAGATGATTTGTCGTATATCAATAGAAAAATAGAAAGAAACTGTCCAGATGATCTGATAAGTTTGGGTTCAATGAAATAGGGTTTAAGGGCATGGTTTATCGACGTCATTCTCGAATCGATTTTAGGGTAAATTGTGGATCGTGGTAGACCGGACTGGGGGGAAACGATGCATCGGGGTGTGACGAAGTGTGGGTCAAAGTCGTGGGGCATCAGGAGGTAGAGATGATCGGAACGAGGTGTTTGTAGGTGGTTGGTTTTGGTTCTAGTTTAAATTGTACAGCTCGATTTTTGTTTACGTCGAGATTGGAGGTTCTGGAGGGTCGTGAGGTTTGTGGGCATCATCGTCGACTTGACGAGGGTGGCGAGATTTGTCGAAGACGGTCCCACCATCTTTACATATGCAGGCGATATCCTTATCGTGATGGTTGAAATTTGAGGAAGAAAGGAGGAACATGCTCAAAGTCATATTCGGGGAGTTGATGTCCTGGCTCGAGTACGTGCGCGGTGTGTTCAGGTGGTTTAGCCATTGATGATGATTTAACAATTAAACTAAGTTAAAAAAGGACGAAGAAAAAAAGAGACTCGGAGGAAATTTGAAAAAAACAAAGTCAGGCACGGGGAAGAACTGGTGCGGACTCGGATTTTTGAATATTTGGGTTCGGGTTTTGTAATGTTGTAGTTTGAAAATTTTAAAATAAGCAAGTTGTCCAATTAAATCAAATTTTAAACCATTTTTTTAATATAATAAATGTTTGTCCTTGGTTTTGAATAAATTTAAGGTTTTACAATGTTTGAATTAAACTTGAGGTGTTATAACCCTTTATTTATTCTTAAATTTATTTTAAATAAATATAATGGTATAATTAAGAATAATTATGAAGCTTAAATGTTTGTTTTCTGAAAGATTTTAAGTTGAGTTAGGTTATAATGATAATTTGTCTCAAAGGATATTTAAAATAAAATTTAAATGATGACCTTGTAATTGATAAATATAAATAATTTATCTTTTAAAATCAATTAAGGTCTCGAGTAATTTCTTAGTGAAATTAAAAAAAAATTATTTACTTAATGAGATTAATCAATGGTTGATTAATTGATATCATTAATTTAAAGGTAAATTTGTAAATTGATTTTTATTATAATTACTTAATTAAAGAATGATTAACTAATAATAAGTAATTAAAGGTTATTTACTTAACGAAATTAATTAAGTATAATCATTTAAGGTTATTAATAAAGAAAAATTACTTAATGTGATTAAGTTAAAGGTTGATTTATTAATATGGGTAATTAAGGATAATTAATTACTTAAAGGTAATTACTTAATCAAAAGTAATTAATTAATGAATTAAAGAATAAATACTTAATGAAATTAATTTGTGGTTAATTAATGTAAATGATTAGGATAATCACTTATTGTAATTAATTAAGGATATTAATTAAATGGTAATTAATTAAGGATTAATTAATTAGTGTAATTAATTAAGGTTAATTCATTAAAATATAATTAAATAATTAAAGGATAATTATTTAATGATTAAGGGTTAATGGATTTACCAATTTAGGTTAATTACTTTATAAACGACTAAAGGTTAATTAATGATGAAGGTTCGTAATTAATTAACATTAATTAACCGGGATTAGTGGTCAATCTGATTTGAAATAATTGGAAACTAATTGATCTTATTGATGGATATTTGAATTCTATTGAATGCTGTGAATTGCTAGATATCCCTGATATGTTATGCTTTCTGCTATGAATTGTTTTGGTGTGATCTGTGATGATTGTCATTTATTTATCTGCGATAAATTTATATTATTTATCTATGAATTTGTGAATGAAGATAAGCGATATAAGATTATAACACTTATCGATGTTGATATGCTTGAATCTATGATGTGATAATTGATGACGTTGTGCTATTGTGTAAAACCCCTAGACTACACTATACACACACAAATATGGATTGCATGAGGAAATTGGTTAAGTCACAGTTTTTGAAACGGTTTTAAAAAGTTGAATTTTGAATTCAAATGGGTTTTGGAAATGGAATTGGGTTAATTATAAGAAGCTTTTGGAAATGGGTTTTTAAAGATAAAAGTTTTTTTGAATAACTTGATAAAGCTTTGAAAATTTACATAATTTGATTTGAATTTGAATTCAAAATTTAATATTGAATTCTATGTTTGGAAACTATGATTTAAAAAGGTTAAACAAGTTATAGATGTGTAGATATGGGTTTTAAACCATTTAAAAAGTATTGTTTTGGGAATTTGAATTTAAAAAAAGCTTTATACTTGAACAACTTTAACTTGTATAAATGTACTCGAAACGAAAACTGTTTGTTTTTCAAGTAATAAAAGCTTTCATATAAGGAAAGAATTTCCAATTTGAGTTAAAAGAATTTTAAGTTTGAAATGAAAATGGTTTTCCAACTAATGAATAAATCTTTGGAAATAGTTTTGAAAGCTATGAATTGAATCATTGATTTAAATATTGGAGGAGTTAATCCAATTTGAAATGGAATTGCGTAAAAAGGCTTTGAATGATCTTTGTAAAAGATGGGTGAACTTTGTAAAATAAATCTTTTTGTTTAAAGATTTAAAATGCTAATTTATTTAAACTATTTGTTTTAGGTAATAAGTTGTGACTTAACTGAAATCCCAATATCCCTATGTTTTTAAATATTGCGCTCGTTATTCGATTTAGCCGAGAGAGGACCTTGTGTCGTAAAAACCCATTCCGAATAATGATACGACGTTGTGGATCGCATTTGACGACCGATGACGAAGACTGGTTGTCTTCAAGAACGATAGGATAACAACTCTCGACCGAGTTGCTCCGTTATAGAGATCTTCATATATGATGGGAGTCCGATCGGGATTGTGGATACCCGGATTACAAGAGATTCTTCCTTTATTGGATGAAGTGCCTTCGGTTCCGTTCAAACCCGGAACGGGTTTGTATGGTTGTATGTCTGACATTACACTTTGAGATATAAAACTGATCTCTATCAAGTACATTTCTGTTTGGTGGCGGAGAATTTATTCTCTTAGCTTAACACCCTTCTCTGAGACGTACGAGCTCATATGTTTTGTAGTTGATAGTTATCAGTGATATACTCCCAATTTGGTAGAGTGACATGCTGAGTGCTGCTGTGTGATCATTTGTTGATCAAAGCATGACTATTTTGTCAAGCGTAGCTTTATGGACTAGACTGCATTAGGACCTCACACCCCGGAAATGGTCAAAATAGGAAAGATGCGGCGAGGTTATGAGGGTCGCGCCCCTTAGGGTGTGTCATTCCCTTTTGGAAAAGGGTTGTATCATGGTATGGAGCCCAGATACTGAACTCATATGGTCACTGCAAATCTATTACTTTGTGGTTGCTTTGTGGTTGAGAACTCTCGGATAAAGGTCGTAAACGACAGGGGGATGGCTTGTTCGAGTAGTAGTTACCTAGTTACAGAGGTAACCCGGACTTGCGTTGGCAAAGAGCCAGGCAAGTTCTCGGGACGTCCCTCCGGAGGCGTACCCATGTGGCAGTAGGAAGTTCCTTAGCCTGACCATTTGTTGGAAAATCAAAGAAACAATACGCACCCTGTACGGTTTTAGTTGTATAACCTGCCATGGAATGTGGTGGTAACCTACTATTGAACATGGTAGCTATAGTAGGCATAAAATAATGGTCGTATGCTGGCTAAGATTAATATTATACTTTCGAAAGGTTTTCTACACCATCAACTAATAATAATATCAAAAGGATATTGCGTATCAAGCATGTTTGACTATTTTAAGGAGAAATCTCCTCCAATTATGCGTTTGTATGGTGCGGTGGGAGGCCTTATGTTAGTTTCATTTTCCAAAAACCATTGTGGATTTCAATTTTAAAATTCTTTTGTTTTTTTAAAGACAAAACAGTTTTTTTTGCTCATACCAGTCCCATGACTGACCCGGAGTTTATTGTTCCCTTCCTAAACTCTGGGTGCCCACTATTTTCCACAAGGGCAGTCTAGAGTTGGGTTTTTCAGATAGACGAATAGTAGGTGTCGATTTGGTAGCATTCAATATCTGGATATTAGCAATCGCATTTGGATCAAGTAGCTTCACTTCAGAAATGATGGTGGTTCTCGCTTTTTGGTTTGGAGCCTTTCTAGCTTTGGGTTTTGGAAATGGAGTCGCTATATGTTGGAATATCTATCTTGTTGAGTTCTGAAGATATATCTTTTAGAGATATCTTTCTACTATTGATGGTTGTAAAGTCTAGACCATCTTCTGGTGTTGTCTTCCGCTATTGTATATCTCTTGACTCTGATTTGTATTAATATTCAATTGTGTATGATATTGTACCAATTGTGTATCAAATATATATATATATATATATATTCATTATTTTCTTCCACTGTGTTTTTGTACTTAATGTGTTATAAGCTCCGGCGAACCAGATTCGATGTTTGAATCTGCGACATTCGAATGCAGGTGATGTATTCAGTGCCGATTTTCAAAGGTCGAGGCAGGGTCGATTCATTTGGTATCAGAGTTGAAGGTTGAAACTTTATCTCAGGAGTATAACACATAAGGTAACTCATTAGAGATAGGGTGAAGTATACCCTAGAATGAGTATATCCCTAAGATATCCGTCTGTATGCCTCGGTAAATTCTCTTACTATCCACTAATATGAAGTACGAGTGCAAGAAGAGGACGAGGTAGGGGACATGGAAGTACCACTACAAATGGTCAATACCTTGCAGCAACAAAGAAATAATCTTTTCTCTATCAATCTCCTTTGATCCAACTTCAAATTCTTTGATGGTTTGATGGCAGCTCTAGGAAGAAGCTTTGGTAGTAGATCATTATTTTGGTCAAATCGAAGTATGAGTTGACATGGGACATAAACTCCAAATGGGTCAGAAATGTTGTATGGAAGAATTGTTTGCTTTGGTTGCTATAGTTGATAGGTATACTTAATGAAATTAAGGTCTCGAGTAATTTCTTAGTGAAATTAAATGGTCTCAAAGTAGCATTCAATATCTGGATATTAGCAATCGCATTTGGATCAAGTAGCTTCACTTCAGAAATGATGGTGGTTCTCGCTTTTTGGTTTGGAGCCTTTCTAGCTTTGGGTTTTGGAAATGGAGTCGCTATATGTTGGAATATCTATCTTGTTGAGTTCTGAAGATATTATCTTTTAGAGATATCTTTCTACTATTGATGGTTGCAAAGTCTAGACCATCTTCTGGTGTTGTCTTCCGCTATTGTATATCTCTTGACTCTGATTTGTATTAATATTCAATTGTGTATGATATTGTACCAATTGTGTATCATATATATATATATATATATATATACATTATTTTCTTCCACTGTGTTTTTGTACTTAATGTGTTATAAGCTCCAGCGAACCAGATTCGATGTTTGAATCTGCGACATTCGAATGCAGGTGATGTATTCAGTGCCAATTTTCAAAGGTCGAGGCAGGGTCGATTCATTTGGTATCAGAGTTGAAGGTTGAAACTTTATCTCAGGAGTATAACACATAAGGTAACTCATTAGAGATAGGGTGAAGTATACCCTAGAATGAGTATATCCCTAAGATATCCGTCTGTATGCCTCGGTAAATTCTCTTACTATCCACTGATAGGAAGTACGAGTGCAAGAAGAGGACGAGGTAGGGGACATGGAAGTACCACTACAAATGGTCAATACCTTGCAGCAACAAAGAAATAATCTTTTCTCTATCAATCTCCTTTGATCCAACTTCAAATTCTTTGATGGTTTGATGGCAGCTCTAGGAAGAAGCTTTGGTAGTAGATCATTATTTTGGTCAAATCGAAGTATGAGTTGACATGGGACATAAACTCCAAATGGGTCAGAAATGTTGTATGGAAGAATTGTTTGCTTTGGTTGCTATAGTTGATAGGTATACTTCAGGTTTTCAAATAAAAAATTTTGGGATTGTATCCACGTATCTGTCTATTCTTTGGCGTCCAAATATGTTCTACGAATGGTCAGTTATCCTTCGAACTAAAGTGCCCTGTATATCTTCGTAGATTTTGTGAACCGAGTATCCAGTGTAATATTGAATAAGTTTGTTCTCATAATTATCGGTGATATTCCGGTTTGGTAAGATAAATAGAGAATAGATAATCACTTGATTAATGAGTAAATTCTCTATTTTTGTATCCATCCTTCTTTGTCTCCCTAGCAAATTTCGGGGGCGAAATTTTCTTAATGAGGGGAATCTGCAACATTCTCGGATTTTAGCCAAGTATAATTTGATAATTAATTTAATTTTTGAAATTAAATTGTGAATTAATTTGTTATTTTCCAAATTAAAAGGACATTTGTTTATTTATGAAAATAAATTTTTAAATAGAATTTGGAATTGAGGTTCAAAAATAAATGTGTTAAAGTATAATTTGATTTTGAATCATATTTCTTTAGAGATTATAAATATATTTTAATAATAGAAAAGAATTTATTTTATGATTTGAAATTTATCTTCTGAAATTAATATAAATAAATTTACAAAAGCTATTTAAAAAAATTAAAATCAAATATATACATATCTTTTGAAAAGTTAATAGATTTTGAATAAAGTATTTAAAAAGGGAAAGTAATTATAAAAAAATTGAAAATAAGTTATCAACACACACACATATATATATTTATATATATAAATGTAAACTAATATATGTATTTTATAAAATTCTTATTAATATAAGTAATATGCAAATATAAACACTTGGTAATATAAAATAAACAAGTATGGTAGCTTAAGCTTGAATTTGATAAAAAGATTTAAATTATATTTTCTTTTGAAATGAATAGATATAGTTTGTATATTTATAAATTAAAATATAATACATATGTTAAGTTATAAAACATAAGTAATTAAGGGTTTAAAACATAATGTATAAATATGATTTGTACAAGGATAAAAACATAAAAAAAATTGTTTTAACAAGTGTAAGTTAAGGAATAACATAAATTAACAAGTGTAGCTAGTTTAAACAAGTGGCTTAATCTCTTTGAAATTGAGAAAAATAAAGATATATGTAAATAATAAGAAGAGTAAAACCAGGCTTCATCTCATTTATTTTACATGCATTCTCAACCTGGAAACAAGATTCCAGTTCAAAAGCAATAAATCAAAGAAATTTAAAAACCAAGATTCAAAACAATTCAACATCAAGCTTTCAGTTTCCAAAATGAAATCAGAGCAAAGGCAGGAATATCAAAACAACTTCAAAACCTAGAATGAAAAATCAGAAGAAAAAAAAAGAATAGCTCAAGTTCAAATTGGAAAATAGAAACAAAGAATCAAATATCATCTTCACTTGATTCAATACCTGAGGAACAAATATCAGGTTCATCCAAATTGAAAGATCAAAGCAAAACAAAAATCTAGGATCAGATTTCAAACCTGAGATCAAGCAACAAATGCAACTCAACTTCAACCTGTAAGTCAGAAAGCTAAATTAATCTAAGGCTTCACTTCAAAAATTCAGATCAAATTCAGGTGAAAAAGAAAATCAAAAATGCAGATAAAAATCTTTGTTTCAGATTTCATTTCCATGCTCTATTCTTCATTAAGGTGAGCAAACCCCTTAACTCTGCTATATCTCTTGGTGTTTGGATTTGTATTTGATATATGATATGAATTATGCTGGAATGATGGTGTGAATGTGTTTGCATGCCTTGATAAATATGGATGACTGTGTGCATATTAGTGTACAGGAAAAAACATGCCTCTGTTCATACTCTACAAATTTTAAAATCTGTTTATAAACTCATATCTCCTCATGCAATGAAATTTAGACTATGATCCTTAAAAGTGAAATGACTGTAACAATGTAATACAAAATTTAAAATTGGTTTCATGGTTTTTATATTAGATAATTATTTTAAAATAAGGGATTTACAGTAAAAATCAATATAAATCAGAAAATCAAATGATTTAATTTCATATTTGGATTTCATAATTTGATTAGTATTTGGAAATAATGAATTTTAATAAAGGTTTCATGAATTCTAAATTATAAAATGTTGCGAATTCTCGAGATGAACAAATTTGGGTTTTTTGTCGATTTTCGATGATCAAAGAACAATCGAGCCTTGGGCTTGATATCAGAGAAAGATGATGTGTCGAAGAACAATAGAAAAGTAGAACGAAACTTTGGGTTCGACGAAATAGGGTTTAAGGGCATGGTTTATCGACGCCATTCTCGAATCGATTTTAGGGTCAACTATGGATCGGGGTAGACCAGACTGGGGGAAACGATGCATCGGGGTGTGGCGAAGTTTGGGTCAAAGTCGTGGGCATCAAGGGGCAGAGATGATCAGAATGAGGTGTTTGTAGGTGGTTGGTTTTGGTTCCAATTAAATTGTATAGCTCGATTTTTGTTGACGTCGAGATTGGAGGTTCTGGGGGGTCGCGAGGTTTGTAGGCATCATCGCCGGCTTGCCGAGGGTGACGAGATTGGTCAGAGACGGACCACCATCTATACACGTGCACGCGATATCCTCAACTTCTGGTGATGGTTGAAATTTGAGGAAGAAAGGAGGAACGTGCTCAAAGTTATATTCGGGTAGTTGATGTCCGGCTAGAGTATGTGCGCAATGTGTTCAGGTGGTTTAGCCGGCGATGATGACATAAAAATTATACTGAGTTAAAAAGGATGAAGAAAAAAAAGACTCGGAAGAAATTCAAAAAAATCGAAGTCAGGCATGGGGAAGAACCAGTGCAGGCTCGGGTTTTTGAATATTTGGGCTTGGGTTTCGTAATGTTGTAGTTTGAAAAAAATAAAATAAGCAAGTTGTCCAATTAAATCAAATTTTAAACTTTTTTTATAAGATAATAAATGTTTATCTTTGGTTTTGAATAAATTTAAGGTTTTTTAATGTTTGAATTAAATTTGAGGTGTTATAACCCTTTATTTATTCTTAAATTTATTTTAAATAAATATAACGGTATAATTAATAATTTAATTAAGAAGCTTGAATGTTTGTTTTCTGAAAGATTTTAAGTTAAGTTAGTTTATAATGATAATTGGTCTCAAAGGATATTTAAAATAAAATTTAAATGATGACCTTGCAATTAATAAAGATAAATAGTTTATCTTTTAAAATCAATTAAGGTCTCGAATAATTTCTTAGTGAAATTAAAAAAAAGATGTTATTTACTTAATGAGATTAGTCAATGGTTGATTAATTGATATGATTAATTTAAAGGTAAATTTATAAATTTATTTTTATTATAATTACTTAGTTAAAGAATGATTAACAAATAATAAGTAATTAAAGGTTATTTACTTAATGAAATTAATTAAGTATAATCATTTAAGGTAAATAATAAAGAAAAAGTACTTAATGTGATTAAGTTAAAAGTTGATTTATTAATACGGGTAATTAAGGATAATTAATTACTTAAAGATAATCACTTAAAGATAATTACTTAATCAAAAGTAATTAATTAAAGATTTAAATTGATTAATCAAGTAATTAAAGAATAATTACTTAGTGTAAATAATTTGTGATTAATTAATGTAAATGATTAGGATAATCACTTATTGTAATTAATTAAGGATAATTAATTAAATAGTAATTAATTAAGGATTAATTAATTAGTGTAATTAATTAAGGATTAATTAATTAGTGTAATTAATTAAGGTTAATTCATTAAAATATAATTAAATAATTAAAGGATAATTATTTAATGATTAAGGGTTAATGGATTTATCAATTTAGGTTAATTAATTTATAAATGATTAAAGGTTAATTAATGATGAAGGTTCGTAATTAATTAATATTAATTAACCAGGATTAGTGGTCAATCTGATTTGAATTAATTGGATAACTAATTGATCTTATTAATGGATATTTGAATTCTATTGAATGGTGTGAATTGTTCGATATCCTGATATGTTATGATTTGTGCTATGAATTGTTTTGGTGTGATCTGTGATGCATGTAATTTATTTATCTATGATAAATTTTTATTATTTATCTATGAATCTGTGAATGAAGATAAGCAGTATAAGATTATACCGCTTATCGATGTTGATATGCTTGAATCTTTGATGTGGTGATTGATGATGTTGCATGATTGCGTAAAACCCCTGGACTACACTATACACACATAAATATGGATTGCACTAGGAAATTGGTCAAGTCGTAGATTTTTGAAATGGTTTTAAAAAGTTAAATTCTGAATTCAAACTGGTTTTGGAAATGGAATTGGGTTAATTGTAAGAAGCTTTTGGAAAAGGGTATTTAAAGATAAAAGTTATTTTGAATAACTTGATAAAGCTTTGAAAATTTAAATAATTTGATTTGAATTTGAATTCAAAATTTAAAACTGAATTCTATGTTTGGAAACTATGATTTAAAAAGGTTATACAAGTTATAGATGTGTTTGTATGGGTTTTAAACCATTTAAAAAGTATTGTTTTAGGAAATTTAATTTAAACCAAGCTTTATACATGAAGAGCTTTAACCTGTATAAATGTAATCGGATTTTTCCGAAATGAAAACTGTTTGTTTTTCGAATAATAAAAGCTTTCATATAAGGAAAGAATTTCCAGTTTGAGTTAAAAGGATTTCAAGTTTGAAATGAAAATGGTTTTCCAAGTTATGAATAAATCTTTGGAAATAATTTTAAAAGCTATGAATTTAATCTTTGATTTAAAGATTGGAAGAGTCAATCCAATTTGAAATGGAATTGTGTTGAAAGCTATGAATGATCTTTGTAAAAGATGAGTGAACTTTGTGAAATAAATCTTTTTGTTTAAAGATTTAAATTGGTAATTTGTTTTAACAATTTTTTTAGGGTAATAAGTTGTGACTTAACTGAAATTCCAATATCCATATGTTTTTAAATATTGCGCTCATTATTCTGTTTAGCAAGCTAAACAGGATCTTGTGTCATATAACCCATTCCAAATAATGATACGACATTATGGATTGCATTTGAAGACCGGTGGTGAAGACTAGGTGTCTTCAAGAATGATAGGATAACCTGTCGAATGACTCTGCACCAAGTTGCTCTGGTATAGAGATCTCCGTATTTGGTGAGGAGTCGGATAGAGATTGTGGATACCCGGATTGCAAGGGATTCTTCCTTTATTGGACGAAGTGCCTTCGGTTCCGTTCGAACCCGGAATGGACTTGTATGGTTGTATGTCTGACATTACACTTTGAGATATAAAACTGATCTCTATCAAATACATTTCTGTTTGGTGGCGGAGAATTTATTCTCTTAGCCTAACACCCTTCTCTGAGACGTACGAGCTCAGAGGTTATGTAGTTGATAGTTATCAGTGACATACTACTAATTTAGTAGTGTGGCATGCTGAGTGCTGCTGTGTGATCATTTGTTGATCAAAGCATGGCTTTTGTGTAAAGCGTAACTTTGTGGACGAGACTGCATCAGGGCCTCACACCTCGGAAATGGTCGAAACAGGAAAGATACGGCAAGGTTATGAAGGTCGCGCCCTTTAGGGTGTGTCATTCCCTTTTGGAAAAGAGTGGTATCATGATATGGATCCCAGATACTTAACTCATGTGGTCACTGCAAATCTATTACTTTGTGGTTGCTTTGTGGTTGAGAGTTCTCGGATAAAGGTCGCAAACGACCGGGGGATGGCATGCTCGAGTAGTAGTTACCTAGTTACAGAGGTAACCCGACCTTGTGTTGGCTGAGAGCCGAGTACGTTCTCGAGACGTCCCTCTAGAGGCGTACCCATGTGGTAGTACGAAGTTCCTTAGCTTGTCCAATTTTTGTAAAATCCAAAGAAACAATACGCGCCCTGTACGGTTTTAGTTGTATAATCTGCCATGGAATGTGGTTGTAACCTGCTATTGAACATGGTAGCTATAGTAGGCATACAATAATGATTTGCATGCTGGCTAAGATTAATATTGTACTTTCAAAAGGTTTTATGCACTATGCACTAATAACAATATCAAAAGGACTTTGTGTATCAAGCATGTTTGACTATCATAAGGAGAAATCTCCTCCAATTCTGTGTTTGCATGGTGTGTGCGGTGGGAGGCCCTATGGTAGTTTCATTTTTCAAAAAGCATTGCGGATTTCAATTTTAAAATTCTTTTGTTGTTCTTTTTAGAAGACAAAACTATTTGTGTTTGCTCATAACAGTCCCATGACTGATGCTGAGTTTATTATTCCCTTCCTAAACTCTAGGTGCCCACAATTTTCCACACGGGCAGTCTAGAGTTGGGTTTTTCAGATAGACGAATAGTAGGTGTCGATTTGGTAGCATTCAATCTCTAGATATTAGCAATTGCATTTGGATCGAGTAGCTTCACTTCAGCATTGATGGTGGTTCTCGCTTTTTGGTTTGGAGCCTTTCTAGCTTTGGAGTTTTGGCAATGGAGTCACTGTATGTTGGAGTATCTATCTTGTTGAGTTCTAAAGATATTATCTTTTAGAGATATCATTCTGCTATCTATGGTTGCAAAGTCTAGACTGTCTTCTGGTGTTGTCTTCCGCTATTGTATATCTCTTGGCTTTGATTTGTATTGATATTCAGTTGTATCTGATATTGTATCAATTATGTATCAAAGATATATATATATATATATATATACATTATTTTCTTCCGCTGTGTTGTTGTACTTAATGTGTTATAAGATCCGGCAAATCAGATTCGATGTTTGAATCTGCGGCATTCGAATACAAGTGATGTATTCGGTGTCGATTTTCGAAGGTCGAGTTAGGGTTATTTCATTTGGTATCAGAGCTGAAGGTTGAAACTTTAGCTCAGGAGTATAACACATTAGGTAACTCATTAGAGATAGGGTTAAGTATACCCTAGAATGAGTATATCCCTAAGATATCCGTCCATATGCCTTGGTAAATTCTCTTACTATCCACTGGTAGTAAGTATGAGTGTAAGAGGAGGATGAGGTAGGGGACTGGGATGTACCACTACAAATGGTCAATACCCAGCAACAACAAAGAAATATTCTTTTCTCTATCAATCTCCTTTGATCCAACTTCAAATTCATTGATAGTTTGATGGTAGCTTTAGGAAGATGCTTTGGTAGTAGATCATTATTTTGGTTAAATCGAAGTATGAGTTGACATGGGACATAAACTCCAAATAGGTCTGAATTATTGTATGGATGAATTGTTTGCTTTGGTTGCGATGGTTGATAGGTATACTTTGGGTTTTTAAATAAAAAGTTTTGGGATTATATCCTTATATCTGTCTATTCTTTGGAGTCCAGATATGTTCTACGAATGGTTAGTTATCCTCCGAACTAACCAGTGCCCTATATGTCTTCGTAGATTTAGTGAACCGAGTATTCTGTCTAATGTTGAATAAGTTTGTTCTCGTAAATATTGGTGATATTCTGGTTCGGTGAGCCAAATACAGAATAGATAATAAGCTTGCTTAATGAATCGATTCTCTATCTTTGTATCCATCCTTTGTTGTCTCCCTAGCAAATTTCACGGACAAAATTTTCTTAAAGGGGGGAATTTGCAACATTCCCGGATTTTAGCCAAGTATAATTTAATAATTAATATAATTTTTGAAATTAAATTGTGAATTAATTTGTTATTTTCCAATTTTAAAAGACATTTGTTTATTTATGTAAATTGATTTTTAAATTGAATTTGGATCTGAGGTTCAAAAATAAATGTGTTAAAGTATAATTTGATTTTAAATCATATTTCTTTAGAGATTATAAATATATTTTAATAATAGAAAAGAATTTATTTTATGATTTGAAAGTAATCTTTTGAAATTAATGTATACAAATTTATAAAAGCTATTTAAAAAAATTAAAATCAAATATATACACTTCTTTTGAAAAGTTAATAGATTTTGAATAAAGTATTTAAAAAGGAAATGTAATTATAAAAATTGAAAATAAGATATCAACATATATATATAAATATAAACTAATATATGTATTTTATAAAATTCTTACTAATATATGTAATGTGCAAATATAAACACCTTGTAAAATAAAATAAACAAGTATAGTAGCCTAAGCTTGAATTTGATAAAAAGATTTAAATTATATTTTATTTTAAAATGAATAGATATAGTTGGTATATTTATAAATATAAAATATAATACATATGTTAAGTTATAAAACATAACTAATTAAGGGTTTAAAACATAATGCATAAATATGATTTGTACAAGGATATAAACATAAAAAAATTTGTTTTAACAAGTGTAAGTTAAGGAATAACATAAATAACAAGTGTAGCTAGTTTAAAGAAGTGGCTTAATCTCTTTAAAATTGTGAAAAATAAGGATATATGTAAATGATAAGAAGAGTAAAGTAACGACCCAGAATTTTTGTTAATTAAAATTTGAATATTTAATTTAATTTAAATATTAATAAGTGAATTTATAAGTCGAATAAATTTTAATTTGAATTATTTGATTTAATTGAATAATTAAATCGATAATTTAATATGTTAAATTATGGAAATAATTAAAAATTTAGTTAAATATGATTGAAAATGATTTGTAAAATTTTATTTTATCATATGGGAGTTAGAACGATATTTTAGAACTTTTAAAATCGAATCAAAAGTTAATTTGTGAAAATTGAATATTTTAATATTTAAATCGACTAGTGAAAATAGCCAATTTTTGAACAGTCTCAGAATTGAACGAAACCAGTTCCATTGGATCCGTAATAGTTAGTTATTACCGGATTTCAATTTTCTTGTCAATCGGAGCTATCGTTTGAGCGTAGCAGCTCGAAACGCATTGAATTGTTTTTAAATTTTAATTTGGTGAGTAAAAATAGCCATTTTTTAAAAAGTCTCAGATTTCGACGAAACCAGTTTCATCGGATCTGTAATGTGATATTATTGGAAGGTTTCAAATTTCGTGTCAATTGGATTTACCGTTTGTCCGGTACAAATTAAAACGCCTAGAAATCGATTTAAATCGGTTTAATTTAAATTGAGCGTTTATAGCCATAACTCGCACAGATGTCCGAATTAGCTTTCAAAACCTGTTCCATTGTGTCCGGAACGCGGGATAAACCCTAGGAACGTCAGTTTCGGCGCGTGAATCGGAGTTCGGAATTTCCGGATGAATAGTGTTCGAATTTTTTCTATAAATAGAGACCAACACCTTCATAAATTAAAAATAAAATAAAACCATAATCTAACCCTAGCCGCCACCTCCCTGACCAATGGCCAGAAACGTCCCAACTTCCACCTCGATTATCTCCTCATCCATCGACATTTACTAACAACTTTCAACTAACAAATTGAAGAGGGCGTCAAGATCTATCATATCAACGGTGGAGATCGCAATTGGAGTTGTATTTTGTGTGTTAAAAGTCTGCGTGCGTGGCCGTTGTCCTCGAGATTCGTGCAACATGGGGGGGGCCGAGCCTTGTGCCATTCAGGCCGAGCATGGAGGGGGTCAAGAGCTTCGAATTGCAAGTTGTTGATCGAGTTTTCATCGTGTGTGGTGTTAGCAATATTAAACCCTAGTTCTAAGGGGATGGGTTTGGGTGTGCGGCCTGTACGTGAATGAAGGGAAGAGGAAGAAAGGTGTATGCACGGCCAAGATTTGCTGGTTGTGGGATCAACGGCTGTAGATGCTTAGGGTTTGAAAATTATAAATTATTTATAAATTTAGTTTATAAAAATCGTGTACAATCTTATAAAAATCATAACTTTTTCATACGAGGTCGAAAATGCGTGAAACCAGTTGCGTTGGAATCGTATGGACGAGCACTACGCTATGGAATTCGATTGGAGTCGATTGGAGTTAGTGAGAATTTTGGGTAAAATTAAACGTCCGTTAAATTTTATTCGAAATAAATCGCTAAAACGAATTTAAGATCAAGGTGAGAACTTCTCACTCAATCGAATCAGTTTCGATTTTATTTTAAATAGTTAGATTTAAAATATTTGAATGCATGTTTGAATGATGATTGTTATCTATTGATTGTTAAAATAGACATTATGCGCCGTTAGTAAGCGGATGTTATTTATTAAAAACTTATACCGCGAATATTTCATAAACAGTGAAATTGGTATTATTTATAATAGCAATATATATATATTGGCATATGTATATATTGGAGTTATTGATTTCCCGCAATTTTTTGTTTAGCGGATGAGACCCTATTGCGCCGTTATTAAGCGGATAATATTTTAAATCCCATATACCGCGATAATTTCGTACTGGAGCGAAATTGGTATTGTGCTAATGTTTGTGGATGCAGGAAAACAGGTTGGAGGGATCCAACTGGATTCCTCAACAGTATTTATTTGATTTCAGATATTTTGATATTTGATGGATTATCATATCGATATATGATATCGTTGTTGTCGTGATTGACTATTTGGTGTGTAGCATCATTGGACCAAATTTGGAATTTTAAAATGATTTTAAAAGTGATTTTTGAAAGTATACGTTATAAAATATTTTTGGAATTGATTCATTTTAAAATAAATAAACGTATAATTTTTAAAGTTATAAAAATTATGATTTTTGAGAAATATAGTTAAAAAAACTGATTTTTGGGAATATGATGCTAATGATTTTATAAAATAGTTTAATCGGGATTTTAGAATTTGTTATGAAAAGTTTAAATATAGGATTTATAAAATTTAATTATTTTATGAATCAAAATGGTGAAATAATAAAGGAGATTAAAGACGTTTTAAAGAATAATATAAATTGATTTATATTAAGAGATTTATAAATGGATATTTATAAATTGAAATATTGACATTATAAAACGAGTTTTATAAGTGTTTGAACGAAGTGAAAATGAATTTTGTAAATGAATGAAATTTATAGAATTATAAATGGAGAAGTTATAAATGAGATTTATAAATAGTAAGATTTATAAATTAATAAATTTATTAAAAAAAAATGGTTTAGGATAAATAATTTAATCTTATAAGTTATAAGATTTATAATTATGAAGTTTAAAAGAAACGATTTTTGTAAAATAATCGTTTATAACCATTTAACTTATAATTTGAATCTTTGGTTTATAATTGAGTTATAAAGTGAATAGGTTAATAAAGAAAATTTATAAGGAAAGAAGTTATAAAACAAATAGAAATGGAGTTTATAAACGTTGTTTTATAAATTCACAAACGACTTTTTTTGATAAGTAAATTGTTGAAACCTATTAATGGAGTTATATTCACATTTTTGACTGTGAATAATACTTTAAAATAAAATGAATAGAAATGATGAAATTGTTAATTGAAGTATATTCACGTTTTTGAATAGTGAATAATATGTTAAAGAAATTGTTTTGAATGTGATATTTGAAATAGAATTAAAACGATCTAACAATGTTTTAAAATATGTTGAGATTCGAAACCATAGATTTCAACATTTATTGTTGAAATAGACGTTTTCGAGAAATAAAAGGAAATGGTGGACTATAACACTGTTGTTATAGTAAATGATTTCCGAAAGGAAATGTTTTGTATAGTATTGGGATTTATATATCTATCTTAAAATTCGAATCCCTATACTAGTGATTTTTGAGTCGTCGTAACGATGTTTTACACAACATTCGTTTTGGCCCAAATAAATATGTTTAAGAGAATGATTTCCTTAAAGAATGATATATATACTTAATTTCGATTGAAGTATATTGCATATTTTCCAAGTGTTGAAAATAAATAAAAATTGTGAATTACTTATGAATAAATAAGTATGGAAATGTTTTCCAATATAAAGTGAATATTTTGAGAATTTATCTTTTTAAAGATAAATTGAAAAGAAATATTGAAATGAATAATTGAAATCGAATATTCATAGATATTTTAGGATTATAAATTCACTAAGGAATTTATAAAAGAAAGTGGAATTGGTTTAAAAATAAATATTGATTTATTTTTGAAGTATGAAATAATATATCTTGTAAAGATATTTTGGAAAATAAATAATTTGGAAAATTATTTGGAAACTGGTGATGTGTGCATATCCAGTGATAGTTCAATAACCGACTATCAATATTTCCCTTTGAATGGGTAATTGATGTGATTTGTTTGAATGTGAAGGCTACACTTATTTTTGAATAAGCGCTCACTATTCGGGTTAACCGGGAAAGGACCATGGGGTCGTATAACCCATTCCGAATATGTGATACGTCGTTGTGAATTGCATTGAAGATCGGTGTTGAAGACCCGGTATTTGCGAGAGTGATAGGATGACCTATCGATTGTCTCTGCACCGAGTTGCTCCGGTATAGAGTTCTCCCTAAGTGATGGGAAATCCGATCAGGATTGTGAATATCCGGATTGCAAGGACTTCTTTGTAAGTGCCTTCGGTTTTGTTCGAGCCCGGAACAGACTTGTATGGATTGTATGTCTGACGTTACAAATTGAGATATAAAGCAGATTTCTTTCAAATATATTTCTGTTGGTGGCGGAGAATTTATTCTTTTAGCTTAACACCCTTCTCTGAGACGTACGAGCTCAGAGGTTTTATAGTTGAAGTTATCAGCGATATATTCCCAATTTGGTAATGTGACATGCCGAGTGTTGCTGTAAATGATCATTGTGTTGATTATTTGTGATAGGATCGTTTATTTGATCGTCTATCTTTGTGATCATCTCTATGATCATTTGTTGACCCAAAGCATGGCTTTTGTATAAAGTATGTTTTTGTGGACGTGACTTCGTCGAGCCTCACACCCCGTGAATGGTCAAAACAGGAAAGAAGCAGCAAGGTTATGAGGGGTAGCGCCCTTTAGGATGTGTGCATTTCCTTCTGGAAAAGGGTGGTATCATGGTATGGAGCCCAGATACTTACTCATGTTGAAAACACTTTGTTATGATTGTGTGAATTGATTACGAGCGCTCGGTGAAAAGGTCCCAAAGGGCCGGGGGATGGCATATTCGGTCAGTTGTTACTCAGTTAGGGGTAACCCGGCCTTGTGTTGGTAGAGATCCGGTTTGGTACTCGGGGATGTCCATCCAGAGGCACTCTCATGTGGCAATGGGAAGTTCCTTGGCCTGATCATTCGTTGG
Organism: Allium cepa; assembly: GCA_030765085.1. Classification (NCBI taxonomy): domain Eukaryota; kingdom Viridiplantae; phylum Streptophyta; class Magnoliopsida; order Asparagales; family Amaryllidaceae; genus Allium; species Allium cepa. The sequence continues at coordinate 597,270,937 of CM060945.1, read as the reverse complement.
AAATCCAAAGAAACAATACGAGACTTGTACGGTTTTAGTTGTATAACCTGCTATGGAATGTGGCGGTAACCTGCTATTGAACATAGTTAGCTATTGTAGGCATACGATAATGGTCGTATGTTGGCTAAGATTTATATTCTACTTTCGAAATGAATTTTTCTTACACTATGCACTAGTAATAATATCGAGTGTTCTTTTTAAATGCGTATCAAGCATCTTTGACTATCATAAGGAGAAATCTCCTCCGATTCTGCGTTTGCATTATGTGTGTGTGCGGGAGGCCTTATGGTAGTCTCATTTTTAAAAGCATTGCAAATTAAAATAAAAGTATTCCTCTATTTTGATTTTTAAAGATAAATAAACTGTTTTGAGTTCTCACACCAGTCACATGACTGACTTGGAGTTTATTGTTTTCCTTCCTAAACTCTGGGTGCCCACCAATTTCCACACGGGCAGTCAAGAGTTAGGTTTATCAGGATATTCTGGATATTCTGGAGTTGCCGGAGGCAAGCTGGATGGCATGGCGTATTACTAGTTTATATAGTATTTCTTTTTCCGCTGCACTGTATGTTGTTGTATGATGTTGTACACTCTGATGATGATATGATGTAAAGTATAAAATGTAATAACTGATATAGTTCTTTGTTTAAAGATTATTCATTTATTATTATATGTTGTTCCGCTGCGAATTGTGAGATTCCGATGTTGTTCTGTTGTTTTCTGTTCCGTTCTATTTTCTATTTTCTATTTTCTTTTCTATGTTCTCTATTCTCTTTTTCTTCTATTTTAAAAATTTCTATTTTCTGTTTTCTCTTTTCTCTCTATCTTCTATCTTCTTCTCTCTTCTTCTGCCTTTTTCTTTTCCTAAATTTTTCTTAAAACCCTCAGTGTTCGGTTTTCCGTCGTTCGATTACTCGGCAGTCGATAAAGTGAGTATCGATGTTGAATTTTCGGAAGACGAAGAATCGGGTCCTGACAATGTGGTATCAGAGCATATGGTTAAGCGACAACCATGGTTCTGTTGGGTATTACTCATTAGAGATAGAGTCAGCAGTGCTCTAGAATGAATTTGAGTGTAATAATAGCTATGAGAGCGTATTTGTTAGTGAATATGAAATTGTTTTATATTGTGATGATTGGTTTGTTGAGTGGCATATGAACTTTCGTCAGCGTGGTCCGCAAGACTATGCCGAAGGGGTTTCTAAACACTTGAATAGAACAATTCGACACGGTATTGTTTTAAAATTGGGTAAATGAAATAATTTTGCCTTGATTATATTTTATATATAAAGAAATAATTTTCAGAATTATTAAAGAGTATATAAGATGATTGTTTAGTTGTTTGAATAATCTAAATAAAAGAATAATTGTATAAGCAAAAGAATTATAAGAATTGAATTATAATTAAAGTAATTTACAATTGTGAAATAAACTTATATGTATAAGAAGTGAAACTAATGAATATATTTATGAATATGAGTTGTAAATAAAAATGAAATTAAAGTTAAATGGAATATAACTTAAGTGTTATTGAATGGAATTGACTTTGGGTATCAAAGTAAATTAATAAAGTTAATTGATAAGTGTGAACTTGAGTTATATAAATGAATTGGAAATTGAATTGAATTAATCAATTGAATGTGAATTTAGTTGATATGAAATAATGAATATAAGTGTTAATTCATTAAAATCTTATGTTATTGAAAGTCGAAAAATTGAATGAAAATCAATTTAATGTTAAACCAAATTGAATGTAAAACTAATAATTTAGTTATGTTAAATAAACATTGGCTGTTATATGATTGTTAGTTGATTGTATATAATTCATTAAGTGTTAATGAAATTGAGTTAATGAAATTGAAAGCTAAAGTAATTGAAATTCAATTGGAAGTTAAGTGAATCTTAAATGGAAGTGAATTTGATTGGAAGTGAACCAACTTGAATATGAATTAGTGAATATGAACTAATTGAAAATGAATGTTAGTAAAAACATCCACTGTTAATGAATCAAATGTGATTTAAATTAAAAACCTATTTCATTGAATATTAATGAGAATATAAATGAATATTTATTGAATTGGATGATAGTTGGTTGATGGTTGAATTGATTGCTTTTACTACATTTGCTATGTTGACATATATAGTTATTATGTTGCTATATGTTGTATATTGATACTATTTTCATATATGCATGATTCTCATGTTGTTTGTTGAGTGTTTAGTAGGTGCGGATTGCGTTTGCTTCGCATTTGGAGCTCGCTTTCGCGCTATATTAGCTGTATATGCTTGCTAATAAGATATAAGGTACATATCTCGGATTACATACCGTACTTTTATACTTTTTTCCCTGCGGGATGCCTCATTACTTGATGAGATGTATATTTGTGATATATATACTGTCATTTTTTTTTCCGGATCGAGCCGCGCAAAGGAGACTATGGCGAATTTTTCCGGAAATTTAAGGCGTTAGAAAAAATTTGAGAAAATTGGAAAATTTTGAAAACTTTAGCTTTGATTTGGAATTGAAAGTTAAACAATAGTAGTTGTTTTTGAAAGGATAACTAAGTATGATTTGAAAACTTAGTAAAGTTATTGTAAGAAGTTTGACTATGGATTTTGGAAAATTAATAAATTCTATAACTTTTCTTTCTAGTTAATTTCGAGGACGAAATTCTTTTGAGTGGGGAAGATTGTAACGACCCAGAATTTTTGATAATTAAAATTTGAATATTTAATTTATTTTAAATATTAATAAGTGAATTTATAAGTCGAATAAATTTTAATTTGAATTATTTGATTTAATTGAATAATTAAATCGATAATTTAATATGTTAAATTATGGAAATAATTAAAAATTTAGTTAAATATGATTGAAAATGATTTGTAAAATTTTATTTTATCATATGGGAGTTAGAACGATATTTTAGAACTTTTAAAATCGAATTAAAAGTTAATTTGTGAAAATTGAATATTTTAATATTTAAATCGACTAGTGAAAATAGCCAATTTTTGAACAGTCTCAGAATTGAACGAAACCAGTTCCATTGGATCCGTAATAGTTAGTTATTACCGGATTTCAATTTTCGTGTCAATCGGAGCTATCGTTTGAGCGTAGCAGCTCGAAACGCATCGAATTGTTTTTAAATTTTAATTTGGCGAGTAAAAATAGCCATTTTTCAAAAAGTCTCGGATTTCGACGAAACCAGTTTCATCGGATCCGTAATGTGATATTATTGTAAGGTTTCAAATTTCGTATCAATTGGATTTACCGTTTGTCCGGTAAAAATTAAAACGCCTAGAAATCGATTTAAATCGGTTTAATTTAAATTGAGCGTTTATAGCCATAACTCGCACAGATGTCCGAATTAGCTTTCGAAACCTATTCCATTGTGTCCGGAACGCGGGATAAACCCTAGGAACGTCAGTTTCGGCGCGTAAATCGGAGTTCGGAATTTCCGGATGAATAGTGTTCGATTTTTTTCTATAAATAGAGACCAACACCTTCATAAATTAAAAAAAATAAATAAAACCCTAATCTAACCCTAGCCACCACCTCCCTGACCAATGGCCAGAAACCTCCCAACTTCCACCTCGATTATCTCCTCATCCATCGACATTTACCAACAACTTTCAACTAACAAATTGAAGAGGGCGTCAAGATCTATCATATCAACGGTGGAGATCGCAATTGGAGTTGTATTTTGTGTGTTAAAAGCCTGCGTGCGTGGCCGTTGTCCTCGAGATTCGTGCAACATGGGGGGGGGGCCGAGCCTTGTGCCATTCAGGCCGAGCATGGAGGGGGTCAAGAGCTTCGAATTGCAAGTTGTTGATCGAGTTTTCATCGTGTGTGGTGTTAGCAATATTAAACCCTAGTTCTAAGGGGATGGGTTTGGGTGTGCGGCCTGTACGTGAATGAAGGGAAGAGGAAGAAAGGTGTATGCACGGCCAAGATTTGCTGGTTGTGGGATCAACGGCTGTAGATGCTTAGGGTTTGAAAATTATAAATTATTTATAAATTTAGTTTATAAAAATCGTGTACAATTTTATAAAAATCATAACTTTTACATACGAGGTCGAAAATGCGTGAAACTAGTTGCGTTGGAATCGTATGGACGAGCACTACGCTATGGAAATGGATTGGAGTCGATTGGAGTTAGTGAGAATTTTGGGTAAAATTAAACGTTCGTTTAATTTTATTCGAAATAAATCGCTAAAACGAATTTAAGATCAAGGTGAGAACTTCTCACTCAATCGAATCAGTTTCGATTTTATTTTAAATAGTTAGATTTAAAATATTTGAATGCATGTTTGAATGATGATTGTTATCTATTGATTGTTAAAATAGACATTATGCGCCGTTAGTAAGCGGATGTTATTTATTAAAAACATATACCGCGAATATTTCATAAACAGTGAAATTGGTATTATATATAATAGCAATATATATATATTGGCATATGTATATATTGGAGTTATTGATTTCCCACAATTTTTTGTTTAGCGGATGAGACCCTATTGCGCCGTTATTAAGCGGATAATATTTTAAATCCCATATACCGCGATAATTTCGTACTGGAGCGAAATTGGTATTGTGCTAATGTTTGTGGATGCAGGAAAACAGGTTGGAGGGATCCAACTGGATTCCTCAACAGTATTTATTTGATTTCAGATATTTTGATATTTGATGGATTATCATATCGATATATGATATCGTTGTTGTCGTGATTGACTATTTGGTGTGTAGCATCATTGGACCAAATTTGGAATTTTAAAATGATTTTAAAAGTGATTTTTGAAAGTATACGTTATAAAATATTTTTGGAATTGATTCATTTTAAAATAAATAAACGTATAATTTTTAAAGTTATAAAAAATATGATTTTTGGGAAATATAGTTAAAAAAACTGATTTTTGAGAATATGATGCTAATGATTTTATAAAATAGTTTAATCGGGATTTTAGAATTTATTATGAAAAGTTTAAATATAGGATTTATAAAATTTAATTATTTTATGAATCAAAATGGTGAAATAATAAAGGAGATTAAAGACGTTTTAAAGAATAATATAAATTGATTTATATTAAGAGATTTATAAATGGATATTTATAAATTGAAATATTGACATTATAAAACGAGTTTTATAAGTGTTTGAATGAACTGAAAATGAATTTTGTAAATGAATGAAATTTATAGAATTATAAATGGAGAAGTTATAAATGAGATTTATAAATAGTAAGATTTATAAATTAATAAATTTATTAAAAAAAATGGTTTAGGATAAATAATTTAATCTTATAAGTTATAAGATTTATAATTATGAAGTTTAAAAGAAACGATTTTTGTAAAATAATCGTTTATAACCATTTAACTTATAATTTGAATCTTTGGTTTATAATTGAGTTATAAAGTGAATAGGTTAATAAGGAAAATTTATAAGGAAAGAAGTTATAAAACAAATAGAAATGGAGTTTATAAATGTTGTTTTATAAATTCGCAAATGACTTATTTTGATAAGTAAATTGTTGAAACCTATTAATGGAGTTATATTCACATTTTTGACTGTGAATAATACTTTAAAATAAAATGAATAGAAATGATGAAATTGTTAATTGAAGTATATTCACGTTTTTGAATAGTGAATAATATGTTAAAGAAATTATTTTGAATGCGATATTTGAAAAAGAATTAAAACGATCTAACGATGTTTTAAAATATGTTGAGATTCGAAACCATATATTTCAACATTTATTGTTGAAATAGACGTTTTCGAGAAATAAAAGGAAATGGTGGACTATAACACTGTTGTTATAGTAAATGATTTCCGAAAGGAAATGTTTTGTATAGTATTGGGATTTATATATCTATCTTAAAATTCGAATCCCTATACTAGTGATTTTTGAGTCGTCGTAACGATGTTTTACACAACATTCGTTTTGGCCCAAATAAATATGTTTAAGAGAATGATTTCCTTAAAGAATGAAATATATACTTAATTTCGATTGAAGTATATTGAATATTTTCCAAGTGTTGAAAATAAATAAAAATTGTGAATTACTTATGAATAAATAAGTATGGAAATGTTTTCCAATATAAAGTGAATATTTTGAGAATTTATCTTTTTAAAGATGAATTGAAAAGAAATATTGAAATGAATAATTGAAATCGAATATTCATAGATATTTTTGGATTATAAATTCACTAAGGAATTTATAAAAGAAAGTGGAATTGGTTTAAAAATAAATATTGATTTATTTTTGAAGTATGAAATAATATATCTTGTAAAGATATTTTGGAAAATAAATAATTTGGAAAATTATTTGGAAACTGGTGATGTGTGCATATCCAGTGATAGTTCAATAACCGACTATCAATATTTCCCTTTGAATGGGTAATTGATGTGATTTGTTTGAATGTGAAGGCTACACTTATTTTTGAATAAGCGCTCACTATTCGGGTTAACCGGGAAAGGACCATGGGGTCGTATAACCCATTCCGAATATGTGATACGTCGTTGTGAATTGCATTGAAGATCGGTGTTGAAGACCCGGTATTTGCGAGAGTGATAGGATGACCTATCGATTGTCTCTGCACCGAGTTGCTCCGGTATAGAGTTCTCCCTAAGTGATGGGAAATCCGATCAGGATTGTGAATATCCGGATTGCAAGGACTTCTTTGTAAGTGCCTTCGGTTTTGTTCGAGCCCGGAACAGACTTGTATGGATTGTATGTCTGACGTTACAAATTGAGATATAAAGCAGATTTCTTTCAAATATATTTCTGTTGGTGGCGGAGAATTTATTCTTTTAGCTTAACACCCTTCTCTGAGACGTACGAGCTCAGAGGTTTTATAGTTGAAGTTATCAGCGATATATTCCCAATTTGGTAATGTGACATGCCGAGTGTTGCTGTAAATGATCATTGTGTTGATTATTTGTGATAGGATCGTTTATTTGATCGTCTATCTTTGTGATCATCTCTATGATCATTTGTTGACCCAAAGCATGGCTTTTGTATAAAGTATGTTTTTGTGGACGTGACTTCGTCGAGCCTCACACCCCGTGAATGGTCAAAACAGGAAAGAAGCAGCAAGGTTATGAGGGGTAGCGCCCTTTAGGATGTGTGCATTTCCTTCTGGAAAAGGGTGGTATCATGGTATGGAGCCCAGATACTTACTCATGTTGAAAACACTTTGTTATGATTGTGTGAATTGATTACGAGCGCTCGGTGAAAAGGTCCCGAAGGACCGGGGGATGGCATATTCGGTCAGTTCTTACTCAGTTAGGGGTAACCCGGCCTTGTGTTGGTAGAGATCCGGTTTGGTTCTCGGGAATGTCCATCCAGAGGCATTCTCATGTGGCAATGGGAAGTTCCTTGACCTGATCATTCGTTGGAAATCCAAAGAAACAATACGAGACTTGTACGGTTTTAGTTGTATAACCTGCTATGGAATGTGGCGGTAACCTGCTATTGAACATAGTTAGCTATAGTAGGCATACGATAATGGTCGTATGTTGGCTAAGATTTATATTCTACTTTCGAAATGAATTTTTCTTACACTATGCACTAGTAATAATATCGAGTGTTCTTTTTAAATGCGTATCAAGCATCTTTGACTATCATAAGGAGAAATCTCCTCTAATTCTGCGTTTGCATTGTGTGTGTGTGCGGGAGGCCTTATGGTAGTCTCATTTTTAAAAGCATTGCGAATTAAAATAAAAATATTCCTCTATTTTGATTTTTAAAGATAAATAAACTGTTTTGAGTTCTCACACCAGTCACATGACTGACTTGGAGTTTATTATTTTCCTTCCTAAACTCTGGGTGCCCAACAATTTCCACACGGGCAGTCAAGAGTTAGGTTTATCAGGATATTCTGGATATTCTGGAGTTGCTGGAGGCAAGCTGGATGGCATGGCGTATTACTAGTTTATATAGTATTTCTTTTTCCGCTGCACTGTATGTTGTTGTATGATGTTGTACACTCTGATGATGATATGATGTAAAGTATAAAATGTAATAACTGATATAGTTCTTTGTTTAAAGATTATTCATTTATTATTATATGTTGTTCCGCTGCGAATTGTGAGATTCTGATGTTGTTCTGTTGTTTTCTGTTCCGTTCTATTTTCTATTTTCTATTTTCTATTTTCTTTTATATGTTCTCTATTCTCTTTTTCTTCTATTTTAAAATTTTCTATTTTCTGTTTTCTCTTTTCTCTCTATCTTCTATCTTCTTCTCTCTTCTTCTTCCTTTTTCTTTTCCTAAATTTTTCTTAAAACCCTCAGTGTTCGGTTTTCCGTCGTTCGATTACTCGGTAGTCGATAAAGTGAGTATCGATGTTGAATTTTCGGAAGACGAAGAATCGGGTCCTGACAGTAAAACCAGGCTTCATCTCACTTCTTTTACATGCATTCTCAACCTGGAAACAAGATTCCAGTTCAAAAGCAATAAATCAAACAAATTTGAAAACCAAGATTCAAAACAATTCAACATCAAGCTTTTAGTTTCCAAAATGAAATCGGAGCAAAGGCGGGAAAATCAAAACAACTTCAAAACCTGGAATGAAAAATCAGAAGGGAAAAAAAGAATAGCTCAAGTTCAAACTGGAAAACGGAAACAAAAATCAAATATCATCTTTACTTGATTCAATACCTGAGCAACAAATATCAGGTTCATCCGAATTGAAAGATCAAAGCAAAAAAAAAAAATCTGGGATCAGATTTCAAACCTGAGATCAAGCGACAAATGCCACTAAACTTCAATCTGGAAGCAAGAAAGAAAAATAAATCTATGGCTTCACTTCAAAAATTCAGATCAAATTCAGATGAAAAAGCAAATCAAAAACGCAGATAAAAATCTTTATTTCAGATTTCATTTCCAGGCTCTGTTCTTCATTAAGGTGAGCAAACCCCTTTACTCTGCTATATCTCTTGGTGTTTGGATTTGTATTTGATATATGATATGAATTATGTTGGAATGATGGTGTGAATGTGTTTGCATGCCTTTATAAATATGAATGACTGTGTGCATATTAGTATACAGGCAAAAACATGCCTCTGTTCATACTCTACAAATTTTAAAATCTGTTTATAAATTCATATATCCTCATACAATGAAATTTAGACTATGATCCTTAAAAGTAAAATGACTGTAACAATGTAATACAAAATTTAAAAATGTTTTCAAGGTTTTTACATTAGATAATTATTTCAAAATAAGGGATTTACAGTAAAATCAATATAAGTCAGAAAATCAAATGACTTAATTTCATGTTTTGATTTCATAATTTGATTAGTATTTGGAAATTATGAATTTTAATAGAGGATTCATGATTTTTAAACTAGAGAATGTTGCGAATTCTCAAGTTGAACAAATTTGGTTTTTTTGTTGATTTCCGATGATCAAAGAACAATCGAGCCATGGGCTTGATAACAGAGAAAGATGATGTGTCGTAGATCAATAGAAAAATAGAACGAAACTTTGCAGATGATCTGATAAGTTTGAGTTCAACGAAATAGGGTTTAAGGGCATGGTTTATCGACGTCATTCTCGAATCGATTTTGGGGTCAATTGTGGATCGGGGTAGACCGGACTGGGGGAACGATGCATCGAGTGAGGCAAAGTTTGGGTCAAAGTCGTGGGGCGTTAGGAGGCAGAGATGATGGGAACGAGGTGTTTGTAGGTGGTTGGTTCTGGTTCCAGTTTAAATCGTATAGCTCGATTTTTGTTTAAGTCAAGATTGGAGGTTCTAGGGGGTCGAGAGGTTTATGGGCATCATCATCGACTTGCCGAGCATAGCGAGATTTGTCGGAGATGGTCCCACTATATGTACACGTGCACGCGATATCCTTAATGTCTGGTGATGGTTGAAATTTGAGGAAAAAAGGAGGAACATGCTCGAAGTTATATTTGGGGAGTTGTATCCTGGCTCGACTATATGCGCGGTGTGTTCAGGTGGTTTAGCCTTTGATGATGATTTAAAAATTAAACTAAGTTAAAAAGGACAAAGAAAAAAAAAAGAATCAGAGGAAATTCGAAAAAAATCGAAGTCAGGCATGGGGAAGAACCAGTGCGGGCTCCGGTTTTTTGAATATTTGGGCTCGGGTTTTGTAATGTTGTAGTTTGAAAATTTTAAAATAAGCAAGTTGTCCAATTAAATAAAATTTAAACTTTTTTTATAAGATAATAAATGTTTATCTTTGGTTTTGAATAAATTTAAGGTTTTATAATGTTTGAATTAAACTTGAGGTATTATAAACCTTTATTTATTCTTAAATTTATTTTAAATTAATATAATGATAGAATTAAGAATTTAATCAAGAAGCTTAAATGTTTGTTTTCTGAAAGGTTTTAAGTTAAGTTAGGTTATAATGATAATTTGTCTCAAAGGATATTTAAAATAAAATCTAAATGAGACCTTATAATTAATAAAGATAAATAATTTATCTTTTAAAATCAATTAAGGTCTCGAGTAATTTCTTAGTGAAATTAAAAAAGTAGTATTATTTACTTAATGAGATTAATCAATGGTTGTTTAATTGATATGATTAATTTAAAGATAAATTTATAAATTGATTTTTATTATAATTAATTAATTAAAGAGTGATTAACTAATAATAAGTAATTAAAGGTTATTTACTTAACGAAATTAATTAAGTATAATCATTTAAGGTAATTAATAAAGAAGAAGTACTTAATGTCTTAAGTTAAAGGTTGATGTATTAATATAGGCAATTAAGGATAATTAATTACTTAAAGATAATTACTTAATCAAAAGTAATTAATTAACGATTTAAATTGATTAATCAAGTAATTAAAGAATAATTACTTAATGTAATTAATTTGTCATTAATTAATGTAAATGATTAGGATAATCGCTTATTGTAATTAATTAAGGACAATTAAATGGTAATTAATTAAGGATTGATTAATTAGTGCAATGAATTAAGGTTAATTCACTAAAATATAATTAAATAATTAAAGGATAGTTATTTAGTGATTAGGGTTAATGGATTTATTAATTTAGGTTAATTAATTTATAAATGATTAAAGGTTAATTAATGATGGAGGTTCGTAATTAATTAACCAGGATTAGTGGTCAATCTGATTTGAATTAATTGGATAACTAATTGATCTTAATGATGGATATTTGAATTCTACTAAATGCTGTGAATTGTTAGATGTCCCTGATATGTTATGCTTTATGCTATGAATTGTTTTGGTGTGATCTGTGATGAATGTCATTTATTTATCTGCGATAAATTTCTATTATCTATGTATGAATCTGTGAATGAAGATAAGCGATATAAGATTATACCGCTTATCGATGTTGATATGCTTGAATCTATGATGTGATGATTGATGATGTTGCACTATTGTGTAAAACCCCTGGACTACACTATACACACACAAATATGGATTGCACGAGGAAATTGGTGAAGTCACAGATTTTTGAAACGTTTTTAAAAAGTTGAATTTTGAATTCAAATGGGTTTTGGAAATGAAATTGGGTTAATTATAAGAAGCTTTTGGAAAAGGGTTTTTAAAGATAAAAGTTATTTTGAATAACTTGATAAAGCTTTGAAAATGTAAAAAATTTGATTTTAATTTTAATTCAAATTTTAAAATTGAATTCTATGTTTGGAAACTATGATTTAAAAAGGTTATACAAGTTATAGATGTGTTTATATGGGTTTTAAACCATTTAAAAGGTACTGTTTTGGGAATTTGAATTTAAACCAAGCTTTATACTTGAAGAGCTTTAACTTGTATAAATGTAATCGGATTTTTCCGAAATGAAAACTGTTTGTTTTTCAAATAATAAAAGCTTTCATATAAGGAAAGAATTTCCAATTTGAGTTAAAAGGATTTCAAGTTTGAAATGAAAATGATTTTCCAACTTATGAATAAATCTTTGGAAATAGTTTTAAAAGCTATGAATTGAATCTTTGATTTAAAGATTGGAAGAGTTAATCTAATTTGAAATAGAATTGTGTTGAAAGGCTATGAATGATCTTTGTAAAAGATGGATGAACTTTGTGAAATAAATCTTTTTGTTTATAGATTTAAAATGTTAAATTGTTTAAACTATTTGTTTTGGGTAATATGTTGCGACTTAACTAAAATTCCAATATCCATATGTTTTCAAATATTGCTCTCATTATTCGGTTTAGCCGAGTGAGGACCTTGTGTCATATAACTCATTCCGAATAATGATACTATGTTATTTATCGCATTCGAAGACCGATGGTGAAGACCAGGTGTCTTCAAGAACAATAGGATAACCTGTCGAATGACTCTGCGCAGAGTTGCTCCAGTATAGAAATCTCCATATGTGATGAGGAGTTCGATCGGGATTGTGGATACCAGGATTGCAAGGGCTTCTTCCTTTATTTGACGAAGTGCCTTCTGTTCCGTTCGAACCTGAAACAGACTTGTATGGTTGTGACGACCCGTCCTCCTGCTCCCAGGAAGAAGTATCGTTTTTAAGAAAAGAAAGAGGTGAGAAAATAGAAAAGATAGAGAAGAAAGAACAACAACATCAGAATCTCACAGCGGAACGAATAAATTATAATAATTCATATAAGTATTTACATAATATACAACATCAATCAGAGTTATACAGATACAACATCACATACTAGACAGTTATAAACACCTGTCTAGTTAATACAACTCAATACAATACAAGCAAATAACTCAGAGATACCAACACAGCGGAACTATAAGTATATCTACAACGCTGAAGCCTCCTGCTCCATTGCTCCTCCAGAATTCGTCAAAGCTAAACCTGAATCCCTTGGCTACCCGTAAAAATTTGGGTACCCGAGAGTTTATGAAAAACAAAAATAAACTCCGGGTCAGACATGGGTCTGGTATGAGTAACAGGTTGAAGTTGCTTAATTTTGAAAATCTTTTGAAAACAAAAGGTATCACGTAAGACTCCCCACACATAAACATGGAAAAGTTTTTACCTTACGCTAACCAAAACATTTGATAGGAAATTCTGTGATATTATAATAGTGTCTAGGGTTTTCAAGTAAAATACAGAAATAGCTGAAATGCTTACATCTCACATTCCAACATAGTTGGGCACAACTAATTCGTACGGCACTTATTGGATTTTGGATTCCATACAATGGCAGGGCTACTGGGGTACCGCCCGTCACAGTACGGGGCCTAGATCACCGTACCGAGGATTACTCCCTTCATCCCCTGCAACACAAGGCCGGAACCATTCCTTACTGAACAGTCCCGAACAAGATAACCCCGCAGATAGCCGTCGCTACTGCCCACTAAGCCGAAATAAAGGGACATCTAGACAGGGGAATATCCTTGTCCTGCTTGGGCATGACCCACCTAGCCTTGCTGCATCTCCCCTGTTTTAGCCATTCCCGGTTGATGAGGCTTGAGGCTACGATTACCTTTATAGAATATAATTCTTAGAATGCTCATCGCCCACCTGACGATGTGTTGAAAGCATTCAATCCATACAAGTTCGTTCCGGGTTCGAACGAAACCGAAGGCATCATCTCGTTACACTCATTTTGGAATCACCCTCAGAGTTAACGACGATAACCCTTGCATTCTGGAACTTCATCTTCACTTCAGATTCACGACCTATCGTTAATTTGGAAACGATGTGGTTTTCGGATGTTCCTAAAGCGGAAAACCCGATCCCGGTCTCATCGAAATCCAAAACGTGTCTTTTAAGGCCAAGTTGTCTATTTAGTCTTATCAGTTTAATTCAATATCATCAATACACACACATATGGATAATTCATAATATTACAATAGATAATCACATCATCATAAACAGATAGCTCGTATTATCATCAAAACAGATAATTAAATATCATCATACTTTAAATCAAGCATCCATATCACATAGATAGTATTCAAGTCAGAACTGAATGCACAACCATCAAATAAAATATCACTATCATTCATCCATAAGCAATGATTTATAATCATATCATTTTGTAATTAATTTAGAATGAATTAAATTAACTACTTCAATCTCAAATTAAAGTAAATTAAATTAATTGCTTTATCTATAAATCTTGCTTATACAACTTATTAAATTAATTTTAAACAAATTAATTAATCAATCTCTAGATATTTATCTTGATTAACTTCTTCAATTAATCACCTTCTAATTACAATAAGTAATTAGTCTTTAATTAATTATCCTAAATCATTTATAGTAATTCACATTTAATTACCTTATTTATAATTAAATACAATTAATTACATTATCTTTAATTAATCACTACATTATTTATTTTTTTATTTTTTAATTAAACTATTCTAAATTTCATCATTAATTACATTAATTAATGATCTCTAATTCATATTAAATTACTTTATTAATCACATTAAGTGATAAATCTTGTATTAAACACAATTATTAATCACCTTTGATTAATATCAACCAGTAATTAACTACCCTTAATTACTTATTCCCAAATTAATTATCCCATAATTAATTATCTCCATTTAATTAATCCCTTGATTTATTACAAAAGTAATTATCCCAATTACTTTATTAACACATTATTTTCACTAGTTATATTCAGTAATTATATTAATTTCTTCCTCAAGTAATTATGCTCCATTGAATACACTAAGTGATTATACATATCAAACCCTCAAATGATTTCTTAAATTAATTAAATTAAATTAATTAACTTAACTAATCATATTATCATAATTAATTACAATAAGCAATTAATCTCTTAATTACTTTCATCAAGTAATCATACTTAACCAATTTACAAATGATTATCTTAATTAATTAATCTAATTAATTAATAAAAAATTAATCACATTAATTACTTAAATAATCCTTTATTAATTAAATCACATCAATATCTTAATTATTCTAAGATAATCCATTTACATTATTAACGACTTCATTATCATTAAAGTGTAAAACTTAACACCTTAGATCAAATCCAAATTCCATCTTGAATATAAGATTCAAAATGTTTATCTATTTTAACATAACCACATTTAAATTCAATTTATAATCCTAAAAATAAATGTGAATGACATTTATTACTTATATAATAACCTTATATAAGAAGAGCTTTTAATTAATTTACCTATTAAATTTAAAAATTAAGCCTTTAAAATACATTACATTTAAACTTGCAAATTCAAGTTTAAAAAAAAAAACAAATCATATACCTCCCATTCAAATTCTTTATAAAGTACTTTATCAAATTTCAAGTTTAAACATTTATTTGAAACAAATTTACTAAAAAAAACTATTTGATTTAAACTTGATTTAAAAAAATATCCATATTAAGAAACTGGTTCAAATTCCCAGATCTGGATTCAAAAATTTATCTGAAAACTGAACTTAACTTCTAAATTTAAAACCACTGTTTAAACCTATTTTTTTCCAGATTTTAGAATTCAAATTAAGAAAACTGGAATCAGCAGTTTTCAAAAACCTGAACCTTCTTTGGAAAAAATTCAAAAATTTTAAGATTTCAAATCATTTGAATCTAAACTTCAGCTAGGTTTATATTTGTTTAAATCTATCTTGTAACTTTAAAATTCTATTTAACTTTGGTCACACTTCAAATTTGCAGACAGGTTTTGAAAGAAAACCTGAAGCAAACCCACTGAGTCGAGGAAACCAATACTTGCTTCGAGTCAGATTATAGTCCACTTCGAGTAAACCCCTGGATTTACTCGAGTAAACTGAAGATCAAGTCTTCCAACTCCAAAGTTCATCTGTACATGGTGCACAGTGCACATGCACTTATCATCCACTCGACTTCAACAATTCTGATGACTTAAATAAGTCATCAATCACTAAAGAATCCCACCTCAATCACCACACTTTGATTTCTCCTCAAGAATCAAAAATTCAAGCTTCACTCAAACCTGGAATTCAACACAACATACTGCCAGAACCTGTCAACGCTTCCCATCCCTTCCTCCGACCACCGGAGCACCAGCACCACCGGCCACCACTTCATCCATGGCCAAACTTCAACTTCCCAAACCCCTGTTAAACTCGATGCACCAGAGACCACAGGGTAGACTCGAGAAGCCCAGACAGTCGAACACTTATAACACCTCACACCCTCCACTAAAAATCACGAATCTTGTTTTAAAAAAATCACGTTTTAGTATTTCGATTACATTAGCATACCTGAATTAGAAAACCAAAGGATTCGAATTTTTGCCTAATCTGGAGTTGGTGTTCGAACAACTGGTTCCCCAGATATGCTACTAAATTATTTTAGGTTGAACTTATGTTTATAATCTAGTTCAAAGTCATACAACTACAATCTGTTTAAATGCTAGCTCCAAATAGCAAGTAGATTGGGTAGTAGTGATTTTTGAAACAAATGTTGTTCAGTTTTGAACACAGTGAATATACATGAGGACATGCATACCACTTCAGCCTTCAACAAGCATAGGCAGTTCAATATACATAGATATATACACACAGCAAAATATACAACAGATTCATATATATAGCAACCTTCCTACAACAGTTCAGATGCTTACATTTTAAGAAAATATTCCTCATCTTTTAGAACAGAGGGTTTATGGGGTGGCAACAGTTTGGAAATGAAAACTGTTTGCTTATATATTTTTTTTTAAAAAAAATTTGTAGTCTTGTGTGCTAAAGGGAAAGTAAGTAACAGGCATTATCAAAGTTATACACACCATTTTACACTTCATTTAATTAACTAGCAAGCAACCATTCAATACTTAAGCATTTTTATAAAAATGTTACTCACAGCAAATTGGAAGAACAGAGCCTCCCCTTGAAACAGTTTTGAGATGCAACTGAAATGCTTCCTCTTTTTAAACTTGCAAATCCTTATACATGCTTAGATGATAAAATATGTAGATGCTGAAGAGCTTGGAAGTTCTTGAATGCATGCAGATGATAGCTCTTTGCTACCAGGTTGAAGAGATGCAGACTACTTTTTTTTTTTTTTTTAAATGAATAGGTGTTACTCACTTTGATTAAAAAGAAGGGACAGAGCACCATTTGCTTTAAACAGCCTAATTTTAAAAACTGGGAACAGTTTGCTTCAATCATCCAAAACTCTATGTTTTTGTTGAGAAGTGTTTCAAGTTTTATATTTGAGTTTGTATGAGAAATAAAATAAAATGAAGAAGCTTGTTATAAAATCTTACTCTGGTTTGATATGTTTAAAATGAATTGGAGGATAAGTATAAATAGAAAAATAACTTTGTATAGGGTAGGTGTTATCTGGTTAAACACATGCAAGTACAATCTTACTTTTGTTTGTATCAGGCCATATCTTTGTTTTTAGGAGGCTGAAATGATTTGAATCCATTTCGAATGGACATAAGGTTGTGCTAAGTAAATGCAAGCATTAATGGTTAATGTACTCTTGTTTCCTAATTAGCTAACTTAATCATTTCATATGTAAATATTTTTACTTAGCTTACCACTTCTCTTCTCTAACCTGCATATGTTTTACTTCATCTTGCTTTGCATTTTCTTACAGGTTACTACATTTTCTTATGCCTATAACACTTTACATACAAATCGTACTTGTTTTACATAACCAAGCTTCACATGCAAGATTCCTTTTTACTTTATTTTTGCCTGATTTTAATTTATGTATTATTTGTATATATATATATACTTTCTGCCTGACTTGTTTTCATACCTATCACATTTGTGTTTTTGTGTTCCTAGATATTTGTTTATACTATGTACTAGCCTAGCATATCACCTTACAGGTTACATACATAAGTATTTTTACTTCCTGGCAGCCTTATTTCTTATTGTACAAATTGCAGATTTTATTTTAGTCTTGGTGGCTGATATGAATGTATTGTGTGCTAGAGATATTAACATTAATTGCTTTTGTTTGTTCCATATCAATCACCTTGTTTTATTTGTCTGATTTGTACAAAGATTTTTGTTTTATTATTTACTTTGCTTTGTTTCATACTTTTGCATTTCTATTTCAAACATTTTTAGTTACAGGCCTATTACAGTTTGAACTTATATATTTATTTGCTTATAGGTTCCTTTATTTTAAATTTAAATAATTAAATACTTATGTTGAGATTTACAAAGTATTATTTTATTTAACATTTTTGAAAGACTACAAATCATAGCTTCTTTCAAAAATATACACATATTAAAATATCAACTTCCATTTATATTATAAAACCCATTTTCAAAGATATTACAATATTAATATAGTTTAGATATAACTTATTATTAAATTAAAAATAAATTTATAATAGAACTATTCTCTATAATATAAGTCACTTATTTTATCAAGCTATAAAACAAAACAAAACTTTTTATTTAAATTTAAACTCTAGGCTAAATTTTATTTCTAAACAATTTAAATTTATCTTGGGTATTTTAAGATCACATTATTATTTATTCAACATTAAATAAAGATTAAATTCCTAATTTACCAAAAATATTAGAATTAGAATTCATGTCTTTATTTCATTAAACTTAAAACAAAGATTACCTATTTACAATATATACAGATATATATATATATATATTATAAATAGAAACAATTTAATTGGTTTTTTAAAAGATAAATTATCAGTTAATCATTTGTTTAAAAGAAGATTATTAAATCAATTCCAATTATTGTTAACAATATTATTAAATCAATTTAATTTTATCACAGATTATTAAATTGATATTGCCTCAAATTTCCGGGATATCACATTCTTCCCCCCTTAAAAGAATTTCGTCCCCGAAATTTAAAATAAAGGTAATTTAATAATCTAATTTAAATATTTATTTTAAAACACAAGCATATATTAATCATATGCTAACAACCATAGCAACCAATTCATCCAACCAAACAAATTTAACTATCTAGACAAAATTCTAGATAGAGTTTCCTCGAGTTTCCTCAAGTATAAATACCAGGTTACTCGCTCTATAGAATCTAAACAAACAATACTACTAAGCTACAGAACTTTCATTCACCTAAATCTATAAAACAAAACTGGATACCAGACTACGGACAAGTCTGAATCACAACCAAAACTCCCTGAACTGCTGGTTTTACAACCAGAGATAGATCTTACACGTACTCCCTCAGATATACGTGAAACGCAACGAATTCCGATTATCCAAACTGACAATCCAATCCTAAAAACGCTTATCCAAAATCAAATCTCCGACTTCGGAATTCAAATTCCTTCATCTCTTATCCATAAAATTCTTCAGACGATCCTGGGCTGCCATCATGCTTCCTGATCAGCTCAACCCCTGCTGATGCCTCTAGGAACAAACTGAACCAAAAATAATCCAACACAATGATCTTTCCAAGATCAACTAAAACTCAGAACATAAAATCTATTCCAAATCAGAAAATAGATCCCACTTCTCCCATCTGGAAAAGATAAAAACAGGTGCACTCCAAATCTGCCTCAGATCCTGGAAAATTTCCTGAAGAAACTCTTTAATCCAAAGCACTGCAACTTCCAGTTGCTTCCAAACAAAAACAGCTTCCACCATGCTTCCACTACGCAACTCTGATTGAGCAGATGAAAATGCTGATGATGATCACGAGCACAAGCTGGAAAACACATCCCAAAACTACGGTTCAACGGATCCAAAAATAAAACTCAGAAGTTTCCATAAAGCCTGAGCTGCTTCACCAAATTCCTCTCCAGAAACCATCCTACTACTAAGCTGAACCACCGGTACCACTCCTAGAATCCAGTCGATACCAACTCAATCTCCAAATGCTGACAAAACTTTAACTTCCTGAAGACATCCATAAAAATTCACAAGAGAATACTTAAACCATCGCAAGTCACTTTTGCGATCAATCCAGCCAATTCCAAAGATATTGTTCTCCCTTTACCAATCAGAACAGCTTACACTTATGTGGCCAACCCATCGAAGAAATGGAATTACTCTGCAGCTTCTAAACTCCACTGCTGACTCAGAAGCCAAAGACTACTTAATCCAAAGCTCTTCAAGAAACTCGGACCTCAAATCAAAAAGAAACACCCTGCTGATCTCAGCCACAACACCGAAGCAGCTACACTTCCTTAACTGATTCCAAAGAAACATCTTCAGAGACATCCATAATCACTGTGTCTCATCACACAGCTACTACACCTTGATATTTCAAGATATCATGACTTGCTTCTGTCCGACCGACAGATCCAAACTCTAGCTCAACCAAACTTACACTTCAAAAATGAACTCCGAATCTTAACAGATTTCCTTCAGAGGTCGATGAAATCCTTCTCCCACTCAAAGCTCATTCGAGACGGTATTAGGTCTACAGCCTCGACAAATACACCACCAACCTCAAACATTTAAACTCCAACCATTGGTAGTCGTATTACACACACCACTACCCTATCTACCTTTACAACTCATTGGATAACCCGAACAGGTAACTCAACAATAGGTAGGAATAAATAAATAAATATATATATCAAAATTACAAATACGCTCTCTCAAGAAAGAAAACACTTAAGAGCCTAGGTATTCACTCAACCTAGCGCTCTGATACCAACTGTGACGACCCGTCCTCCTACTCCCAGGAAGAAGTATCGTTTTTAAGAAAAGAAAGAGGTGAGAAAATAGAAAAGATAGAGAAGAAAGAACAACAACATCAGAATCTCACAGCGGAACGAATAAATTATAATAATTCATATAAGTATTTACATAATATACAACATCAATCAGAGTTATACAGATACAACATCACATACTAGACAGTTATAAACACCTGTCTAGTTAATACAACTCAATACAATACAAGCAAATAACTCAGAGATACCAACACAGCAGAACTATAAGTATATCTACAACGCTGAAGCCTCCTGCTCCATTGCTCCTCCAGAATTCGTCAAAGCTAAACCTGAATCCCTTGGCTACCCGTAAAAATTTGGGTACCCGAGAGTTTATGAAAAACAAAAATAAACTCCGGGTCAGACATGGGTCTGGTATGAGTAACAGGTTAAAGTTGCTTAATTTTGAAAATCTTTTGAAAACAAAAGGTATCACGTAAGACTCCCCACACATAAACATGGAAAAGTTTTTACCTTACGCTAACCAAAACATTTGATAGGAAATTCTGTGATATTATAATAGTGTCTAGGGTTTTCAAGTAAAATACAGAAATAGCTGAAATGCTTACATCTCACATTCCAACATAGTTGGGCACAACTAATTCGTACGGCACTTATTGGATTTTGGATTCCATACAATGGCAGGGCTACTGGGGTACCGCCCGTCACAGTACGGGGCCTAGATCACCGTACCGAGGATTACTCCCTTCATCCCCTGCAACACAAGGCCGGAACCATTCCTTACTGAACAGTCCCGAACAAGATAACCCCGCAGATAGCCGTCGCTACTGCCCACTAAGCCGAAATAAAGGGACATCTAGAAAGGGGAATATCCTTGTCCTGCTTGGGCATGACCCACCTAGCCTTGCTGCATCTCCCCTGTTTTAGCCATTCCCGGTTGATGAGGCTTGAGGCTACGATTACCATTATAGAATATAATTCTTAGAATGCTCATCGCCCACCTGACGATGTGTTGAAAGCATTCAATCCATACAAGTTCGTTCCGGGTTCGAACGAAACCGAAGGCATCATCTCGTTACACTCATTTTGGAATCACCCTCAGAGTTAACGACGATAACCCTTGCATTCTGGAACTTCATCTTTACTTCAGATTCACGACCTATCGTTAATTTGGAAACGATGTGGTTTTCGGATGTTCCTAATGCGGAAAACCCGATCCCGGTCTCATCGAAATCCAAAACGTGTCTTTTAAGGCCAAGTTGTCTATTTAGTCTTATCAGTTTAATTCAATATCATCAATACACACACATATGGATAATTCATAATATTACAATAGATAATCACATCATCATAAACAGATAGCTCGTATTATCATCAAAACAGATAATTAAATATCATCATACTTTAAATCAAGCATCCATATCACATAGATAGTATTCAAGTCAGAACTGAATGCACAACCATCAAATAAAATATCACTATCATTCATCCATAAGCAATGATTTATAATCATATCATTTTGTAATTAATTTAAAATGAATTAAATTAACTACTTCAATCTCAAATTAAAGTAAATTAAATTAATTGCTTTATCTATAAATCTTGCTTATACAACTTATTAAATTAATTTTAAACAAATTAATTAATCAATCTCTAGATATTTATCTTGATTAACTTCTTCAATTAATCACCTTCTAATTACAATAAGTAATTAGTCTTTAATTAATTATCCTAAATCATTTATAGTAATTCACATTTAATTACCTTATTTATAATTAAATACAATTAATTACATTATCTTTAATTAATCACTACATTATTTATTTTTTTATTTTTTAATTAAACTATTCTAAATTTCATCATTAATTACATTAATTTATGATCTCTAATTCATATTAAATTACTTTATTAATCACATTAAGTGATAAATCTTGTATTAAACACAATTATTAATCACCTTTGATTAATATCAACCAGTAATTAACTACCCTTAATTACTTATTCCCAAATTAATTATCCCATAATTAATTATCTCCATTTAATTAATCCCTTGATTTATTACAAAAGTAATTATCCCAATTACTTTATTAACACATTATTTTCACTAGTTATATTCAGTAATTATATTAATTTCTTCCTCAAGTAATTATGCTCCATTGAATACACTAAGTGATTATACATATCAAACCCTCAAATGATTTCTTAAATTAATTAAATTAAATTAATTAACTTAACTAATCATATTATCATAATTAATTACAATAAGCAATTAATCTCTTAATTACTTTCATCAAGTAATCATACTTAACCAATTTACAAATGATTATCTTAATTAATTAATCTAATTAATTAATAAAAAAATTAATCACATTAATTACTTAAATAATCCTTTATTAATTAAATCACATCAATATCTTAATTATTCTAAGATAATCCATTTACATTATTAACGACAAAGTGTAAAACTTAACACCTTAGATCAAATCCAAATTCCATCTTGAATATAAGATTCAAAATGTTTATCTATTTTAACATAACCACATTTAAATTCAATTTATAATCCTAAAAATAAATGTGAATGACATTTATTACTTATATAATAACCTTATATAAGAAGAGCTTTTAATTAATTTACCTATTAAATTTAAAAATTAAGCCTTTAAAATACATTACATTTAAACTTGCAAATTCAAGTTTAAAAAAAAAAACAAATCATATACTTTCCATTCAAATTCTTTATAAAGTACTTTATCAAATTTCAAGTTTAAACATTTATTTGAAACAAATTTACTAAAAAAAACTATTTGATTTAAACTTGATTTAAAAAAAATATCCAAATTAAGAAACTGGTTCAAATTCCCAGATCTGGATTCAAAAATTTATCTGAAAACTGAACTTAACTTCTAAATTTAAAACCACTGTTTAAACCTATTTTTTTTCCAGATTTTAGAATTCAAATTAAGAAAACTGGAATCAGCAGTTTTCAAAAACCTGAACCTTCTTTGGAAAAAATTCAAAACTTTTAAGATTTCAAATCATTTGAATCTAAACTTCAGCTAGGTTTATATTTGTTTAAATCTATCTTGTAACTTTAAAATTCTATTTAACTTTGGTCACACTTCAAATTTGCAGACAGGTTTTGAAAGAAAACCTGAAGCAAACCCACTGACTCGAGGAAACCAATACTTGCTTCGAGTCAGATTATAGTCCACTTCGAGTAAACCCCTGGATTTACTCGAGTAAACTGAAGATCAAGTCTTCCAACTCCAAAGTTCATCTGTACATGGTGCACAATGCACATGCACTTATCATCCACTCGACTTCAACAATTCTGATGACTTAAATAAGTCATCAATCACTAAAGAATCCCACCTCAATCACCGCACTTTGATTTCTCCTCAAGAATCAAAAATTCAAGCTTCACTCAAACCTGGAATTCAACACAACATACTGCCAGAACCTGTCAACGCTTCCCATCCCTTCCTCCGACCACCGGAGCACCAGCACCACCGGCCACCACTTCATCCATGGCCAAACTTCAACTTCCCAAACCCCTGTTAAACTCGATGCACCAGAGACCACAGGGTAGACTCGAGAAGCCCAGACAGTCGAACACTTATAACACCTCACACCCTCCACTAAAAATCACGAATCTTGTTTTAAAAAAATCACGTTTTAGTATTTCGATTACATTAGCATACCTGAATTAGAAAACCAAAGGATTCGAATTTTTGCCTAATCTGGAGTTGGTGTTCGAACAACTGGTTCCCCAGATATGCTACTAAATTATTTTAGGTTGAACTTATGTTTATAATCTAGTTCAAAGTCATACAACTACAATCTGTTTAAATGCTAGCTCCAAATAGCAAGTAGATTGGGTAGTAGTGATTTTTGAAACAAATGTTGTTCAGTTTTTAACACAGTGAATATACATGAGGACCTGCATACCACTTCAGCCTTCAACAAGCAT
Source organism: Allium cepa (assembly GCA_030765085.1). NCBI lineage: Eukaryota > Viridiplantae > Streptophyta > Magnoliopsida > Asparagales > Amaryllidaceae > Allium > Allium cepa. The sequence continues at coordinate 597,246,413 of CM060945.1, read as the reverse complement.
AGGCAGTTCAATATACATAGATATATACACACAGCAAAATATACAACAGATTCATATATATAGCAACCTTCCTACAACAGTTCAGATGCTTACATTTTAAGAAAATATTCCTCATCTTTTAGAACAGAGGGTTTATGGGGTGGCAACAGTTTGGAAATGAAAACTGTTTGCTTATATTTTTTTTTTAAAAAAAAATTTGTAGTCTTGTGTGCTAAAGGGAAAGTAAGTAACAGGCATTATCAAAGTTATACACACCATTTTACACTTCATTTAATTAACTAGCAAGCAACCATTCAATACTTAAGCATTTTTATAAAAATGTTACTCACAGCAAATTGGAAGAACAGAGCCTCCCCTTGAAACAGTTTTGAGATGCAACTGAAATGCTTCCTCTTTTTAAACTTGCAAATCCTTATACATGCTTAGATGATAAAATATGTAGATGCTGAAGAGCTTGGAAGTTCTTGAATGCATGCAGATGATAGCTCTTTGCTACCAGGTTGAAGAGATGCAGACTACTTTTTTTTTTTTTTTAAATGAATAGGTGTTACTCACTTTGATTAAAAAGAAGGGACAGAGCACCATTTGCTTTAAACAGCCTAATTTTAAAAACTGGGAACAGTTTGCTTCAATCATCCAAAACTCTATGTTTTTGTTGAGAAGTGTTTCAAGTTTTATATTTGAGTTTGTATGAGAAATAAAATAAAATGAAGAAGCTTGTTATAAAATCTTACTCTGGTTTGATATGTTTAAAATGAATTGGAGGATAAGTATAAATAGAAAAATAACTTTGTATAGGGTAGGCGTTATCTGGTTAAACACATGCAAGTACAATTTTACTTTTGTTTGTATCAGGCCATACCTTTGTTTTTAGGAGGCTGAAATGATTTGAATCCATTTCGAATGGACATAAGGTTGTGCTAAGTAAATGCAAGCATTAATGGTTAATGTACTCTTGTTTCCTAATTAGCTAACTTAATCATTTCATATGTAAATATTTTTACTTAGCTTACCACTTCTCTTCTCTAACCTGCATATGTTTTACTTCATCTTGCTTTGCATTTTCTTACAGGTTACTACATTTTCTTATGCCTATAACACTTTACATACAAATCGTACTTGTTTTACATAACCAAGCTTCACATGCAAGATTCCTTTTTACTTTATTTTTGCCTGATTTTAATTTATATATTATTTGTATATATATATATACTTTCTGCCTGACTTGTTTTCATACCTATCACATTTGTGTTTTTGTGTTCCTAGATATTTGTTTATACTATGTACTAGCCTAGCATATCACCTTACAGGTTACATACATAAGTATTTTTACTTCCTGGCAGCCTTATTTCTTATTGTACAAATTGCAGATTTTATTTTAGTCTTGGTGGCTGATATGAATGTATTGTGTGCTAGAGATATTAACATTAATTGCTTTTGTTTGTTCCATATCAATCACCTTGTTTTATTTGTCTGATTTGTACAAAGATTTTTGTTTTATTATTTACTTTGCTTTGTTTCATACTTTTGCATTTCTATTTCAAACATTTTTAGTTACAGGCCTATTACAGTTTGAACTTATATATTTATTTGCTTATAGGTTCCTTTATTTTAAATTTAAATAATTAAATACTTATGTTGAGATTTACAAAGTATTATTTTATTTAACATTTTTGAAAGACTACAAATCATAGCTTCTTTCAAAAATATACACATATTAAAATATCAACTTCCATTTATATTATAAAACCCATTTTCAAAGATATTACAATATTAATATAGTTTAGATATAACTTATTATTAAATTAAAAATAAATTTATAATAGAACTATTCTCTATAATATAAGTCACTTATTTTATCAAGCTATAAAACAAAACAAAACTTTTTATTTAAATTTAAACTCTAGGCTAAATTTTATTTCTAAACAATTTAAATTTATCTTGGGTATTTTAAGATCACATTATTATTTATTCAACATTAAATAAAGATTAAATTCCTAATTTACCAAAAATATTAGAATTAGAATTCATGTCTTTATTTCATTAAACTTAAAACAAAGATTACCTATTTACAATATATACAGATATATATATATATATATATATTATAAATAGAAACAATTTAATTGGTTTTTTAAAAGATAAATTATCAGTTAATCATTTGTTTAAAAGAAGATTATTAAATCAATTCCAATTATTATTAACAATATTATTAAATCAATTTAATTTTATCACAGATTATTAAATTGATATTGCCTCAAATTTCCGGGATATCACAATGGTTGTATGTCTGATATTACACTTTGAGATATAAAACTGATCTCTATCAAATACATTTCTGTTTCATGGCGGAGAATTTATTCTCTTTGCTTAACATCCTTCTTTGAGACGTACGAGCTCAGAGGTTATGTAGTTGATAGTTATCAGTGATATACTCCCAATTTGGAAGTGTGGCATGCTGAGTGCTGCTGTGTGATCATTTATTGATCAAATCATGGCTTTTTGTAAAGCGTAGCTTTGTGGACGAGACTGCGTCAGTACCTCACACCTCGGAAATGGTCGAAACAGGAAATATGCGGCAAGTTTATGAGGGTCGCGCCCTTTTGGGTGTGTCATTCCCTTCTGGAAAAGGGTGGTATCATGGTATGGATCCCAGATACTTAACTCATGTGGTCACTACAAATCTATTACTATATGGTTGCTTTGTGGTTGAGAGCTCTCGGATAAAGGTCACAAACAACCGAGGGATGGCATGTTCGAGTAGTAGTTACCTAGTTACAGAGGTAACCTGGCCATGTATTGGCAGAGAGCCGGGTAGGTTCTCGAGACGTCCCTCCAGAGGCGTACCCATATGGCAGTAGGAAGTTCCTTGGCCTGACCATTTATTGGAAAATTGAAAGAAACAATACGCACCCTATATGGTTTTAGTTGTATAACCTGCCATGGAATGTGGTGGTAACCTGCTATTGAACGTGGTAGCTATAGTAGGCATACAATAATGGTTGTAATACTGGCTAAGATTAATATTATACTTTCGAAAGGTTTTTGCACTATGCACTAATAATAATATCAAAAGGATTTTGCGTATCAAGCATGTTTGACTATCATATGGAGAAATCTCCTCCAATTCTGTGTTTGCATGGTGTGTGCGGTCGGAGGCCTTATGGTAGTTTCTATTTTCGAAAACCATTGCGGATTTCAATTTTAAATTCTTTTATTGTTTGTTTTTACAAGACAAAACTGTTTTTGTTTGCTCATACCAGTCCTATGACTGACCCGGAGTTTATTGTTCCCTTCCTAAACTCTGGGTTCCCACAATTTTCCACACGGGCAGTCTAGAGTTGGTTTTTTCAAATAGACGAATAGTAGGTGTAGATTTGGTAGCATTCAATCTCTGGATATTGGCAATCGCATTTGTATCGAGTTGTTTCACTTCAGCATTGATGGTAGTTCTTGCTGTTTGGTTTGGAGCCTTTCTAGCTTTGGATTTTTGGCAATGGAGAAGCTATATGTTGGAGTATCTATCTTGTTGAGTTCTGAAGATGTTATCTTTTAGAGATATCTTTCTGCTTCGATGGTTGCAAAGTCTAGACCATCTTATGGTGTTGTCTTCCGCTATTGTATATCTCTTGACTTTGATTTGTATTGATATTCAGTTGTATATGATATTGTATCAATTATTTATCAAAGATATATGTATATATTCATTATTTTCTTCCGCTGTGTTGTTAAACTTAATGTGTTATAAGCTCCAGCAAACCAGATTTGATGTTTGAATCTGCAGCATTCGAATACCGATGATGTATTCGCTGCCGATTTTCGAAGGTCGAGTCAAGGTCGTTTCATTTTTATGAAGTATAAATAAAGAATATATATAAAACTAGTATATTTGTATAACTATTTGTGAATGTATAATTGGAATTTTATATCATTTACTTTTAAATTATATATATAGGTAAATAGGAGAGAAATTTAAATATAAACACATAAGGACATTTATAAAAATAAATTGAAATTATAATATAAATATGTACATAAACATATAAAAAAACATATTAAAAACAATTTATACAAGTGTAAAAAGTTTAAAATACAATTTAACAAATGTAAGTCAATATAGTACGCAAATTACAAATAGTAACATAATTATAACAAGTGTCATGTTTAATTAGTTTTCTTTTCATTTTTTTTAAAGAAATTAAAATCATTCTTATATATACACATCTCCGTACCTCATCATTTCATTTCCTTTGATATTGTCTCAAACCCAAAACTGAGCATAATTTAAAACCTGGAAAAACTAAAATACAAAGCAAAGACATGGACCAAAACAAAAGTAAAAACTAGAAAGAATTAAATCAAGCCAAGATCCAAATCAAGTAACAACTTCTCCTTTCATTTCTAAAATCTAGAAACTGTAAAACCTATGCTAAACCAATATAGTAGATTCAAGTTTCAACTCAGTTTTAAAACAAATTCAGTTCAAATTCAAGTTGCAAAGAAGATCAGATCATCACAGTAATCAAGCTAGTCAGATTAAAACTCAAGATTTAATTCCTGTTCAAAAACAAGAATCATTTTCTAAGCTTTGCTCTCAGTTCAACGCCAAAAGGTGAGTAAACTCTTAGAATCTGACATATCTTGAATTGGCATGTGATGAATCATGAAGTATGATATGAATTATGCAGTGCATGTCGTTTAAAAATGATTATATATATATATATATATATGTGTGTGTGTGTGTGTTAGTATCTCTGTTCATGACTGGGAATAGGCAAAAGCATGCCTCTCTTCAAACATTACATGTTTTAAATCGATTAAAAATTCAAATCTTCAACTAAATGATTTTTAGGCTTTGATCTCTGAACAAAATATATTTGTATGTGGTAACATCATTCTTAAAAATATAATTTAAGTAAATCTAGTTTGTAAATATTCAGGAAATAAGTAATTACATTGAGATCTTTTCAAATCTGGAAAATTGATGTTTTTGTTTCAAGTTCTGGTTATATCTATAGATTTGTGTTGAAAAACTTTGATTTTTAAAATAGAAATCTAGATTTTTAGCCTTGATTCGAGATAGATTTCTCAAGTTGAACGGAAATGGTGTGTTATAAAATTCAGGCGATCGCGAAGCTCGGTGAGGTCAGGATTCATGCTAGAGGTAGTTCATGGATCGAGTGTGGTAGAAAAATGGCAGGAAGGGTTATCTTTCACCGTTGTGGCGCGGCGAGGTGATTGTATGGTTTTAAGCCCTGTTGGGTTCGTCAGCATGTTCAAATCGATTTCTCCGACATGGGTGCTTCGGGCTTGATCGCAGTTAGGGGGTTTGGTGCGTGGGCCTTCAGAGAAGAGTTGGTCGAAGTATCGATGCTCCTGGTGGCCGTAGGTGGCAGCACGGGGAAGATTTTGGGTAATGGTTCTTTCCTGGTTGGGTTCGTTGAGCTCAATTTTGTTTTCGTATTCGATCTTCCGATCATTGTGGTCGAAATTGAAGGGTAACATCGTAGGCGACTTGCCGGAATGATGACCGATGATTTGTGCATGTGCATGATGGGTCTGCATGTGTTAGTGATTTGAGGAAGATTGGTAGGCTCGGGGGAAGATAAGTTGTGTCTCGAGTCTAGTTTCGGTCAAGTTGTGTGAGTGATTCTTGTATAACAGATTTTAAATTTAAAACTAAAAACCAAGTTTTAAAAAGGGAAAGAGGATTTCTCGGGTGTCAGAGTAGACACCGGGTTAAACCGAAGTAAGTATTTTAATATTTTTAGGTTTGGATAAGAGCAAGTTTTTAAATTTAAAATGAAACTTGTTTAAACTATTTCTTAAATCTAATTCTTTATATAATAAATGTTTTAATATTCGATTTAAGAAAAGTAATAAGATTTGTTAAATCAAATTTATTAAGTTAAATTCTTAAGATATTTTTAAACAAAATATAATTAAGTAGTTGATTAAAAGATAAAGTGTTTTAAATTTATGTGTTAATGATAATTAAGTAATTAATAAAGATAAATGATTTCCTTAAGGTTAATTAAGGTCTCGTATAATTAATGATAAATTAAATTAATGAAATAATTAAAGAGAAATTAATTAATTTATGATTAATGATTAATTAATTAATAATTGAGGGTTATAAATTAATTAATTTGTAATTAGAGATAAATTAATGTAAATAATTAGGGATAATTACTTAAATTAAGTAATTAGAGCATTAATTTGTCAAGGGTTAATTAATTTAATTAGAAATTAAAGGTTAAATTAATTAAAAATTAAGGGTTAATTAATAATTAGAAGATAGTTAATTACTAATTAAAGGTTAATTATGTGAGGATAATTAAAAATGGAATAATTACTCAATGAAAGTAATCATGGATAATTAATTCAGATGGATAATTAAAAGATGATTAACTAATGGTTTATAATTAATTAATGTTGGGTAAGCATGATTTAAAAGAAATTAATTAATTAGAAATGCTACAATTAATTTATCTTGCTTATAGATTATTAAGATATATTGAATGACTTAGATTATTTGTTATCTTTGATATGTGATTTGTGATGCTTTGTGATATGATATGTTTGGATTGAACTGGGATAATACGTATTGTCTATCTATGATGAATTGCTATGTAAATATGTAATTCTGGATATAAATGGAATTGTTTAAAACTTAAACAGCTTTGTTTTTAAGATGATATTGGATTCGAAGAGACCAGGGTCGGGTACCAGCAAATACCTGAAACCACTTCGATTAGTAATTTAAGTTCATTAGATTTGGGTTTAGAATCTAATAGGCTAGAATGCGATAATTTAAGTAACTGGACCATTTAAACTATGTTTTGGCACTTAGATATTGATGTGCGAAATATGTGTTGACTATAGCAAGTTAAGAACTTGTAGTGAAGTATGAGTTACCTCATGTTTTAAATAAGTTATTTCCATTAGAATTTCATGTTAGATGGGTTTACTCACGTTGGTTTCCAGCCTGACCCAGGTGTTACTTTGATGTAATGCTCGGGTTAGACCGAGTATTATAGATTTTCAGGTTAGGAAGTTCTGGAGCTCAGGAGGCGAGCTGGAGGGCAAGAATGTATGGAGTGTATTCTGCTATGTAATGGAGTTGTATTGTAATTATTAATAGTAGTCTGGGACAGGTTGATACAACTATCTAATCTATTTGTAAATGGTTGTAACTCTGATGAATTGTATGTAAAGTGATAATTACACATTCCTTGTATAAATGCTATTATTTGATATTATATCTAATCCCCTGCGAATGTGAGATGCTGTTGTTTTCTATTCTTCTTCTACCCTCTTCTTCATTTCTCTAACAATTTGAAATTTCCAGCGTTCGATTGCTCGGCACTTCTACCGTGAGCGTTTTGGTGTCGAATTTTGTAGATCGAAATTTTGGGTCGTTACCAAATGTATAATTGCTTTGAATGAAATTCCAATTAATTGGAATGATTAAAAAGTTATAATTGGTATAGATTGTAAATAAATTATAGTAATGTATGTATTAATGGATAATTGGATTAATAGAGCAATTGATAATTTAAATATTGGATTAATTAATGAAATAACATATAATTAATGGTAATTAAATAAAATCAGTTTAGTATGAGTGGTTATAACTTTTGTCATAAATAATAAACTTAAAAATCTTATTAAATGTAGAAATGGTGACAATTGTTATCTGTTACCAATTTATTTAAATCAATTGCAACTAAATGTCATTAAATTTTATATTAATGTGAGTTAAGATAATTAATAGAGTGAAACATAATAATGTAAATGTAAAGTTAATTTTTAAATATTTTAATGATAGGCCAATCAATTGAAATAGTTTAAATGTTATACTTGGTTATAATTTGAATAAGTAAATAAGTGTAAATTTGTATAGATTAATGAATTACTATATAATTAATGGTAATTGGATAAAATCAGTGTTACGTAAGAAATTGTAACATTTGTTTGTAAATAATGAACTTATAAGTGTGACTAAAAGTTAATGGTAACAATTAGTATATTTTACCCATTTATTTGGTCTATTAAATTAAATTGGAAACCAATTGTACTTAAATGAAATTAAATATTATGTTAATAGGAATTAAAAGGAAATTAGGGAATATTAATGTACTAAGATATAAATCCAATGTGAATTATACCCATAAGATGATAATTGATTGAATAACAAGACTGACAATCAAATAAATGGACTTAATGGACTTATTGAAATCTAAATTTATAATTACTAAATTATTAGAAATTGAAATTTAATGCTGTAATTTGTGCAATATTGAATATTGAACTGAAATAGATTTTTTTTTAAAAATATTATAAAGTACCAAGTAATTTAAAATGATATAAATTGCAAATTATTTAATTTAAATTGGAAAAGTGATTTAATTAATTTAATATTAATTTAATTTGTTAGTGAAAATAGCCATTTTGGTTACTAATTCGGATTTCGATGAAACCAGTTTTTTCGGATCTGTAACGGTGAATTATTGTAGGATTTCCAGTTTCGTAGCGATCGGACTTGTCGTTTGATGGTACGGACTCGAAATGCATAGAAATTGATTTAATTGAAATCAATTTGAAATAAACTGATTTTACCATAACTTATTCATACGATGGAACTAGGACTTGAAACCTACTCGATTGAGTTTAAAAATATTGAAAACATCTATTTGGATATATGGGATGACCCATTTCCTTTTCCGGAACGAAACGGGCTTTTCGGATCGTTTATCGTTCAAAGTTGTAAATCGATATTGTCCATTCATTTCGATTTCTGATCCGGCTATAAATAGCCTGTTATAAACCCTGGTTATTTTTTATTCCTTATTTCAGTACGTACATTTCATCTGTCTACTTCTCCCTTTCAATGGTAGAAGATATTCAAATCCACAAACCCTAATTGCGTATCAAAATCAAATCCAAAAATCAAACTCCTCCAAACTATATCGAATTGTACACCGTTTCGAAGCTCTCGACGAGCGTAACCCAATGGTGTCATTTTCTTTTGTAATGGAATCATAATTTTTCTAGAATTCAAAATTTAGTCCCCATCGTTCATGTATAATCGTTGAGATTCAAAGGTGGATTTCGCATGGTGATGGGAGGGAGCAGCTAGTCCAGGGAGGAACGTTGGTAGTGGCTGATCGGCGATTAAGGCCCGTGGCAGCGGGTTTAGGAGGTCAACGGCTAGGAAGGGCGGTGGCTAAAGAACGAGTCACGTTATTAGGTTTATGTTGATCTGTACGGGGTATGACGTGGTAATATTATAATGTTATTTTATTTATTTAAATTTTTTTTTTAAATCTTCTAACTCGAATAACTTTTTCATATGAACTCGGATTTGGACGTGGTTTGTTCCATTGGGATCGTATTGAAATTACGGACATTGTGACGCATGTATGGTCGAATTCTAAGATTGTCTGAATTTGGGCCCTAAATTGAATCTTTTTAATCGATTTAAATTCAATAGTGAGTGTTTTAACCCACTCACAACTTCTAGAATTTCTTATGTTAGTTAAATTAAATTAATGATGTGATTAGAAATTTATTTATGGCTATTTGGTATATTTAAATCGTCATTCCAATTAATTTGAATTTATTTTTAATTTATTTTTAATTTATTTTTAATTTATTTTTAATTTATTTTTATTTAATGTTTTATTGAATTTAAATTGCCAGTTAGTTTCCTGTTAATGATAATCTGTTAATTTTTGTAATTTATTTGATTGAATTGGATGATGATTTTGATGTATGTTTGGTTGTCGATATTGGATGATTAGATACTATGTTTAATTTATATATTATTACCACTCTGCAAGTTCCCTATGCGCGGAAATGATACATACTCGAACGATATATAGATTAGGCAAAAATCATTATGGGTTGAAATGTTGACTCGAGCGATTTTATGCATTTTATTTAATTCGAGATTGCGGTTTGAAATGATACAGAACCATAAATTTGTAAATTGCAGATTGAAATGATAAATATCCACATCGCTTGAACCTAGGGTAGAAAATTATATACGGACATCGGATTGGTTAAATTTAAATGATTTTGAAAATTTGAACTCAGTTGACTTGTATTTTGAAGAAGAAATTGATTTATAAAAAGTGAAGTATTTTCGATAACCCAAGTGTTAATGCTGGAAAAGGATTTGATTTTATAAAATTGTTCAAAGGATTTAAATTGGAATTTCAAGGTTGAAGTGTCGAATATAATGAATTTAGTAGAATTAAGTCATTGAAATTTGGATATAACTTTGAAATCTATTTCAACTAATTTAAACTATTTTAATCAAATTAACTATTTTCAATCAATTTTAAAACTATTTTTAATTAATTTTAAATCTATTGCAACCTATTTAATACTATTTTACCTATTTTACCTATTTTTAACTAATTACATTTACTTAATCTATTTTAAATCTATTTAATATAATGTAAATCTATTTAATCTATTTTAACTTTATTTAATCCATTTAAAAATCTGCTTAATCTATTTTAAATCTATATAATCTATATTTAGTCTATTTAAATCGTGTTAAGACTAATTAAATCAGATTTAAATCTATTTAAACTATTTTCACTATTTGAACTCTTTTAAATCTATTTAAACTATTTTAAAACTATATAAACTATTTATATTTATCTAAACTATTTTCAAAAATTTCAAACTGTATAAATTTGAAATATTTATATTTAAAGATGTGATGATGGTACAACCTAAGTAGAAATTTGGAATTTATTCTTTTTTGAAAAACGACGTATTTGAGTGAATAAGATGATTTTGAAATGAAGAATTAATTAGTAGAACTTATCGAAAATTTCAAAGTGAATATGATTGGAAAGTGAATATGGTTTGAAGTGAATATGATTTCGAAAGAGATATGATTTGAAATTGAATATGATATTTTGATATAAATTGTAAATTGACGTTTGAAACGTAAAAGAACCAACCATTGTGTAATAAGCATTTGGTTGTTAAAGAGGCCGGGTTCGAATATTGTCACGCTCTGCCAATACCGAAAACTACTTTAACAACTGCGGACGTGGTGGAGATTCTAGAAATGAAGTAGGATAGTTTGGCGAACGATTTCTGTGTAAGGTATGATGTGACCTTGACTCCCATGAGTCAGCTTAGATGTGACTAAAACAGGAGCCACGTCGGGTCAAATGAGGTCATTCCTCCTATTGGACTGTAACAACCCAAATTTTTCACCAATTTATAATCATCATTAAACGATTAATGTTGATAGCTATTTTCTGTTTGGAATTTTTATCGGTTGGTATTCTTTTCTTAAATTTGCTTAATAATTTTTATCGGGCTTTAAAAATTTGTTGTAGCCCATTTATTTTGTTGCCGTGATGGTTATCAAAAGAGAATAGCCGGCCCCATTATTCGTTATCTTCAAACCCTAAACAAAATCACGAACAGAATAAAAATGGTGGCCGTTTCTTTTCTTCCTCTTCGACAATTAGGGCTTTTCCATTCGAAGGCGCTGGCCTCTGGGCGATCGAAGCCCTCTCCTCGTTGCTCACTTCGGCCGCTTCTTTTGGTCGAGTTCGCCTTCGCTTCGGTCAAGGTGAGTAAATTTTATTACTCACATCTAATTCTTGCTTAGTATTGTGTTCATGTTGTTCAACTTTGTTTCGATGTTGAATTCGTTTGACTTTGGGTTATTTCTTTGCTACTTGCTCTGCAAGGCATTGATTTTTATGTCATGATTGCCATGGCTTTGATTTTTAGTTTGTAACTACTGCTTTGAACTCTCTGGCATTCGAATTGATTCTGTTTGGCCTTCGGCCAATTTTGAAATTCGTTGCTTGATTAATTGATACCGGGGATTTTGATTTTCCTGGTGATTTTTGCTTGTATGTTCACCCCTGTAGCATAGGCGACTTGATCGAGTTGCTGCCATTATTGTTGGCACTGACTTCATCAGGTTTGCATTCTTTAATCTGGTGGTTGTTGACTCTATGTGCTTCGACTCTGGCACTTAAGTCTTTTTCTAAACTGATACTTGAAGTTGACTTCGGTCACCTGACATTTTTGATTTATTCATTTGTGAATTTTTTGCTTCTGTTCATGTGGAATATTTTCTAGTTTCTGTTGGTTTTGTTATTAATTCCTTTGAACTACTTTTGGCACTTGTCTATACTAAGTGCTGTTTCATTTGATTTAGACATGTATGTGCATTCATACATGTGCATACATGTACTCTTGTAGACTTTGATTATCCTATGTGCCATGTTGATTTATGTGTACATTTGTGCACCAGTTTTGGTTGAAGCCTGTAGCCTTTGTGCTTGTTCTATGTTGCCTTATCTTGGGTACACCTGCTTGTTTCATCTATAGCCTTTGTCCCTTGTTGTTCCACTATGCATTGTTTACTGCCATACCGCCATGTCGTATTGCGTTTTGTTATTTGTGACATTGAGCCTCGACTTTGATCGTGGTTGCCCTGTTGCTCCTTCCTTTGGAAATGGGCTACTCCTTTGTTTCAGTTTGAATAGGGTTTTAAACATTTTTGCTCACTTTTGCACTAGGCTTGGTGTCTTGTCTCTGGCCATTCTTTGGTTCCTGACCTGATGAACTTGAGTCTGGTGGTTGTTGTTCATGTGCCTCTTTGTGGTTCAGTCTGTTAGTTGGGCTACAATTCATGTGTTTACTTGGAGCATGTTATGTTTGTGCTCGAGTCTGGTTTTAACACACTGTCGTGGTTCATGTTTTCATTTGGGTGGCTTGACTTGAGCTTGAGTTACTTTAATGTATATTTATGTTGTGTATGTCAACTTTGCATAAGCTAGAGCTCTGTGGCCTTGCTTTGTTCAGTTCACTACTTGTAGCCTCTATTCGACCTGATTTTGCTTTGACTTTGGTCACTGGTGCATATTGTTCAACATGTAGTTTGCTGTTTGATTTTTGTACTTGTGTTGAATCCAGCTTAAACGCTTGGGTTTGACCTTGTGCTCGTTTGTGAATTTTCATTGTGTACATCATTACCGTAGTGGCAGGGCAGTACACGCAAGCGTGAACTACAGCCACACGGCATTGATTTTTTGGGCACGACATCACTATAGTGGAAAGGCAGTGCACGCAAGTGTGAACTACAGCCATACGGTACGGCGTGTATGATATTCTAGTTTGTTTCGATTTATGGATCTTTTGCGTATTCCATATTCCGTAGTGGCGAGGCAGTGCACGTGTGCGTGTACTGCAGCCCTACCCGTATTGTTATTTTAATTGATATTTCAATTGTTTGAACTGTTTTGTTTATTCAATTCAATATGATTTGAATTGTATTTTTATTGGTTTAATTTGATGATTTTGTTGTTAATTGCCGATTTGGCAATTTCGATGTTTTCCAAATTATCTTCATTGATATTCTTTTTACTTATCTTTGTTGATGATTTGAATTTGCTGATTGTTGTTTAGCACTGTTACGTGTTATATTTATCGTTATCTGATTTCTTTATTTAAGGATCGGATAGACGAGATTTATTATGACTGTCGTCTATTCATTATTTAATTATTATTGCTTCTGTGCACTAATAACTGAGTTTGATTTAGACTGACCCGTGTATTATTTTCTTTTGAATTTAATACTCGGGTCAGACCGAGTTATTTCAGGTCGTAGATATCTTGCTTTGGGTAACGGTTTAAGCTATGAAGACTTTTCATATGTTTTGGGAGTTGTCGTGTCATAGCATAGGTTGATATGTATTCATGTATGTTAGTCGATAATGTACTTGTATATGTAACTTCCTAAGTCGACAGTTGTAGTTGTATCATATGTTCTATGTTAAATATATTGTAACTGACATAAGTTATATATATATATATATATATATATATATATATGAGACTTTTAGGTTTTATCTATGTTCTGCATTTATTGATATTATCTGTGTTATTATTATATCTACTGTCCTAAACTATTATGAACTATCGTAGTTCGTTTTATACTGGAATTGGGGTATGTGATGGGAGTAAATAAATCAGAGATGAAAAATGAAAGAATATATATATATACCACTCCTATCGAGATAACCAATACTAGTGTAAGGCCTAACTATTGATGGCCGCTTTTCAACAGCCTTATTCTCCGCGCTAGTTGACAGCATTACGCCGTAGTGTTCTTGGCGAGCGTGGGTATAGAGGTGGGGCGTCACAGCTTGGTATCAAAGCCTGGAGTTTATGGACATAATATAAAACATAACTTAGACGGAACATGTGTTACAACTACTTATCGATGTTTTATCTCTCATCTTTGTATATGATTATCTTTGATTGTTAGCTATGAGTTTCTAATGCTTAATCATGAGAATTTATTTTGATTTCGTGAAAGTTTTTTGGCTTCGGCCTCCGTTTGCTTTGCGAACTCAAGTTGGGTTTTTGATGATGATGTTGATTCGTTTTGTACTCAACTGTGGCCTTTACTTGTTAAATTCGACATTGACTTGATTTTTACTTTTGTTGAAGTCATTTATGCATTTATGCTCGTTCTGCTTTGTTTTCCAATTGTTAATCGAATCTTCTTTTCCGATTAGTTGTTATCTCCTTTGTCGACTTTGATAACTTCTATTTTTGGAATTTTTGAGTATTTCTACTTTGAAGGATTTGGAATTGAATTCTTTGGATTTTATTCACGTCTTCGAATGTGAATTTTAGTGAATTGATTTGGTTTACAAATTTAATCGATTCTTGTTAATTCCCCGATTTGTTGCTATCATTTATTAGCAACTTTGATGACATTTTCTTCGAGATTTTCGTGAACATACCTTTTGAAGAACTTAGTATCGATTTCTTTAGATTCTATTCACATCTTTGTATGTGAATTCTTGTGATTGATTGTTCCTACAATCAATTTTGTGATTTGTCACTTTAAAAATATAAAGGTTTTCTATACTAGTAGTAAATATCAATACCCTTTTCTCCAAACGATTTCAAAACTATTTTACTACAAAGCTCTTTTCCTAAACCGTTTTCCAATCTACTAGTATATACAAACCTTTACCTCACCCGTATGAGAAATCTAATTAAACGACTTAGTAAAACGAGTGGTATGAAACACTTGCGTTTGCTTCGTCGGTTAATTTTTGGACTTGTTCGATTGAACCGCTTGTGACAATTTCTAGTGAAGATTTACAGTTTGTTCGTAAATATTTAAGTTAAGCAAGTGGTTATGGGACATGAAGCTAAACTTTTATATTTACTAACTTAGGGTAATTGACACTTTTCGTTGATCATGACGATCATTTTACGATTTAGACTAGCAATTGTGCGATGTCTCTTTGTTGCAAGGTTAGGCTAGACACCATTTGTGTGATTCCACTCACACATATCATTTTGCTTTCTGGTTAGGCTAGACACCATTTGTGTGATTCCATTCACACATACCTTTTTGCTTTTTAGTTAGCCTAGACACCACTTGTGTGATTCCACTCACACATACTTTCTTTTTGTTGCGAGGTTAGACTAGACACCACTTGTGTGATTCCACTCACACATACCTTTTTGATTTTTGGTTAGTCTAAACCTCATCTGGGTGATTCCGACTCACCCATATGGGGTAGCTCCCCACGGTCTTCGGACCATTCGTGTGTCAAAATTTAATGGTTGGCCACCATGAGATACCGTCTCGCTTTGCGTTACACGTGTCGGTGAGTTTTCATGCTCATGTGTAGGTGAGTTTCCATGCTCCCGTTCTCGCTTTGCGTTACACGTGTTGGTGAGTTTTGATGCTCACATGTAGGTGAGTTTCCATGCTCCCATTCTCGTTTTGCGTTACACGTGTTGGTGAGTTTTCATGCTCACGTGTAGGTGAGTTTCCATGCTCCTGTTCTTGTTTTGCGTTACACGTGTTGGTGAGTTTTCATGCTCACGTGTAGGTGAGTTTCCGTGCTCCCGTTCTCGCTTTGCGTTACACGTGTTGGTGAGTTTTCATGCTCACGTTTAGGTGAGTTTCCATGCTCTCGTTCACGCTTTGCGTTACACGTGTTTGTGAGTTCTCATGCTCACGTGTAGGTGAGTTTCCATGCTCCCATTCTCGCTTTGCCTTACACATGTTGGTGAGTTTTCATGCTCACGTGTAGGTGAGTTTCCATGCTCCCGTTCTCGCTTTGCGTTACACGTGTTGGTGAGTTTTTATGCTCATGTGTAGGTGAGTTTTCATGCTCCCGTTCTCGCTTTGGGTTACACGTGTTGGTGAGTTTTCATGCTCACGTGTAGGTGAGTTTCCATGCTCCCGTTCTCGCTTTGCGTTACACGTATTGGTGAGTTTTCATGCTCACGTGTAGGTGAGTTTTCATGCTCCCGTTCTCGCTTTGCGTTACACGTGTTGGTGAGTTTTCATGCTCACGTGTAGGTGAGTTTTCATACTCCCATTTGAGTTTTCATACTCCCATTTGAGTTTTCATACTCTCATTTTATGATTTATGGATTTCTTGTGTAGTCTTCTGGAACTTGTGCTTCACCAATTTTCGTGATTTCTATTGATAAGTTTTATCAATTTTTGTGCATTGGTGAATTCGTGTGTCATTGACTTGTTATGAATACAAGTTTAGGGTAAGATACCCCTTTCTATCTTTGAGAATATTCTTGTGACATTTTTGATGAATGAAATTCATTGGTATTATGTTTTAATGCCAATTATTTTGATGAGATTTTGACGTATAAAAAATTATTGTCGCTTTGACTTCAGTAACCGTCAATTTTAAAATGGAATTTCAAGCGGTTATCCCGCGATGCTTATTTTGTTGTCCGTTTTTGCGGTATTTTGAGAAGTGCAATGTCCTTGTCGAAGTTGCTACTGATGTTGCTGTTTTAATCACGTGTTTTAAAAATTTGTTATTTTCAAAATTGTTTCAAAATACAAATTAAAATTGTTTTCAAAATTTTTACAATTTACGCTTTCAAAAGAATGAGGAAGCGATTTAAACGTTTCAGAAAAATCGAGGACTATGACCCCTTTCTTTTACTGATTCGCTTAATTCCGGACTTGTCCGTTTGAGAATGTGAAATGTTATTTTTAAAATACACAAATATGCACTTTCAAGAAAACGATGAAGTGAATTAAATGATTTAGTAAAATTCGTGGTTATGGGTCATGTGCGTTTGCTATTTCGGTTAATTCCGGACTCGTTAATTGAAATATTTGTGATTTCTGATTATCGTTTTTGATAATCAGATATTTGTTGTTTCTAATTATCGTTGTTGATAATTAGATATTTGAGATTTGATTATCATTTTTGATAATCGAATATTTGTTGTTTCTAATTATCATTTGTGATAATTAGATATTTGTGATTTGATTATCGTTTTAGATAATCAAATATTTGTCGTTTCTAATTATCGTTTGTGATAATTAGATATTTGTGATTTGATTATCGTTTTTGATAATCGAATATTTGTTGATTTGGGATTTGGTTATCGTTTTTGATAATTGAATATTTGTTGTTTACGATTATCGTATTTGATAATTGGATATTTTTTGATTTGAGATTTCTAATTATCGTTTTTGATAATTAGATATTTGCAATTTTGCGACTTGTGATTTTTGTTTTCCTAATTATCTTTGTTGATAATTAGATTTTGATGTCTTCTAATTATCGTATCAATGATTAGATATTGCTGTTTTGTGATCTCTGTATTCTGATTATCTATTTGATAATTAAATTTTGTAGAGAATTTGTGAATTTCTTTTATGAAATTTAAAGATTTCTTTGGCGTTTATATTGTGCTACGCCGGTGTACCGGCTCAATTTTCTGCTATTCATGATGTTTTCCATGTCTTCCAATTACGGAAATGCCTTAGGGATTTTCGATTTTTATTCTTGAGCAACCTTCTATTCACATCATTGCTTCGGGGGTGTGGCACCTTCGAAATAAAGATGTTTTTTCTTGCGGAAGTTCAATGGTTCTCAAATCCTAAAGATTCCACTTAGGAATCCAAAGAATTCATCGAGCAAACACGTTCAAGTTTACTCTTTCATGCTCTTTATGGTGAACTTCCTATTTCGAATTTTCTTCATCTTGTGATGATATGCTCTTATGGTTGTTACCTTTTGTCCATTTATTCCGTATGATTGCGAGGACGCAATTTGTTTAAGGAGGGGAGTCTGTAACAACCCGAATTTTTCACCAATTTATAATCATCATTAAACGATTAATGTTGATAGCTATTTGCTGTTTGGAATTTTTATCGGTTGGTATTCTTTTCTTAAATTTGTTTAAGAATTTTTATCGGGCTTTAAAAATTTGTTGTAGCCCATTTCTTTTGTTGCCGTAATGGTTATCAAAAGAGAATAACCGACCCCTTTATTCGTTATCTTCAAACCCTAAACAAAATCACGAACAGAATAAAAATGGTGGTCGTTCCTTTTCTTCCTCTTCGACAATTAGGGCTTTTCCATTCGAAGGCGCTGGCCTCTGGTCGATCGAAGCACTCTCCTCGTTGCTCACTTCGGCCGCTTCTTTTGGTCGAGTTCGCCTTCGCTTCGGTCAAGGTGAGTAAATTTTATTACTCACATCTAATTCTTGCTTAGTATTGTGTTCATGTTGTTCAACTTTGTTTCGATGTTTAATTCGTTTGACTTTGGGTTATTTCTTTGCTACTTGCTTTGCACGGTATTGTTTTTTATATCGTGATTGCCATGGCTTTGATTTTTAGTTTGAAACTACTGCTTTGAACTCTCTGGCATTCGAATTGATTCTGTTTGGACTTCGGCCAATTTTGAAATTCGTTACCTGATTAATTGATACCGGCGACTTTGATTTTTCTGGTGATTTTCGCTTGTATGTTCACCCCTGTAGCATACGTGACTTGATCGAGTTGCTGCCATTATTATTGGCACTGACTTCATCATGTTTGCATTCTTTAATCTGGTGGTTGTTGACCCTATGTGCTTCGACTCTGGCACTTAAGTCTTGTTCTAAACTGATACTTGAAGTTGACTTCGGTCACCTGACATTTTTGTTTTATTCATTTGTGAATTTTTCGCTTCTGTTCATATAGAATATTTACTAGTTTCTGCTGGTTTTGTTATTAATTCCTTTGAACTACTTTTGGCACTTGTTTATACAAAGTGCTGTTTCATTCGATTTAGACATGTATGTGCATTCATACATGTGCATACGTGCACTCTTGTAGACTTTGATTATCCTATGTGCCATGTTGATTTTTGTGTACATTTGTGCACCTATTTTGGTTGAAGCCTGTAGCCTTTGTGCTTGTTCTATGTTGCCTTATCTTGGGTACACCTGCTTGTTTCATCTGTCGCCTTTGTCCCTTGTTGTTCCACTATGCATTGTTTACTGCCATACCGCCATGTCGTATTGCGTTGTCTTATTTGTGACATTGAGCCTCGACTTTGATCGTGGTTGCCCTGTTGCTCCTTCCTTTGGAAAATGGGCTACTCCTTTGTTTCAGTTTGCATAGGGTTTTAAACATTTTTGCTCACTTTTGCACTGGGCTTGGTGTCTTTGTCTCTGGCCTTCTTTGGTTCCTGACCTGATGAACTTGAGTCTATTGGTTGTTGTTCATGTGCCTCTTTGTGGTTCAGTCTGTTAGTTGGACTGCAATTCATGTGTTTACTTGGAGCATGTTATGTTTGTGCTCGAGTCTGGTTTTAACATACCGTCGTGGTTCATGTTTTCATTTGGGTGGCTTGACTTGAGCTTGAGTTACTTTAATGTATATTTATGTTGTGTATGTCGACTTTGCATAAGATAGAGCTCTATAGCCTTGCTTTGTTCAGTTCACTACTTGTAGCCTCTATTCGACCTGATTTAGCTTTGACTTTGGTCACTGCTGCATATTGTTCAACATGTAGTTTGTTGTTTGATTTTTTTACTTGTTTGAATCCATCTTAAACGCTCGGGTTTGACCTTGTGCTCGTTTGAGAATATTCATTGTGTACATCATCACCGTAGTGGCAAGGCAGTGTGCGCAAGCGTGAACTATAGCCACACGATATTGAGTTTTTGGGCACGACATCGCTATAGTGGTAAGGAAGTGCACGCAAGTGCGAACTGCAGACACACGGTATGGCGTGTATGATATTCTAGTTTGTTTCGATTTATGGATCTTTTGCGTATTCCATATTCCGTAGTGGCGAGGCAGTGCACGCGTGCGTGTACTACAGCCCTACCCGAATTGTTATTTTAATTGATATTTGAATTGTTTGAACTGTTTCGTTTATTCAATTCAATATGATTTGGATTGTATTTTTATTGGTTTAATTTGATGATTTTGTTGTTAATTGCCGATTTGGCAATTTTGATGTTTTCCAAATTATCTTCATTGACATTCTTTTTACTTATCTTTGTTGATGATTTGAATCTGCTGATTGTTGTTTAACACTGTTACGTGTTATATTTATTGTTATCCGATTTCTTTATTTAAGGATCGGATAGACGAGATTTATTGTGACTGTCGTCTATTCATTATTTAATTATTATTGCTTCTGTGCACTAATAACTGAGTTTGAATTAGACTGACCCATGTATTATTTTCTTTTGAATTTAATACTCGGGTCAGACCGAGTTATTTCAGGTCGTAGATATCTTGCTTTGGGTAGCGGTTTGAGCTATGAAGACTTTCATATCTTTTGGGAGTTGTCGTGTCATAGCATAAGTTGATATGTATTCATGTATGCTAGTCGATAATGTACTTGTATATGTAACTTACTGAGTCGACAGTTGTAGTTGTATCATATGTTCTATGTCAAATGTATTGTAACTGACATCAGTTTTATATATATGAGACATTTCCGTTTTATCTATGTTCCGCATTTATTGATATTATCTGTGTTATTATTATATCTACTGTCCTAAACTATTATGAACCAATGTAGTTCGTTTTATACTGGAATTGGGGTATGTCGATGGGAGTAAATAAATCAGAGATGAAAAATGGAAGAATATATATATATATATATATACATCACTCCTATCGAGATAACCAATACTAGTGTAAGGCCTAACTACTGATGGCCGCTCCTCAACAGCCTTATTCTCCGCGCTAGTTGACAGCATTACACCGTAGTGTTCTTGGCTAGCGTGGGTATAGAGGTGGGGCGTCACATGGACACATTTCTTCGATACCATATCTGTTGCTTTGTGACTGATTTGGTGGCCATCCTTGATTTTGATTTGGGAATGTGTTCCGAGGTGGGCGGTAGTAATACGTATTACCACCAATCCGGATACGCAATTGGTATATCTACCATGGCATTGCCTCAATGCAGTGTTCACATCCCCTAGATCTCCTTCTACAAGTTTGCTTTGTACCATACCTATGGAGTGCCCTCTGATAGCCTCCAATTTACGGAGGGATTACAGTACGGTATAGACTATGGGAATATACAAAATGTGTTAAGTGCGTAACGTCTTAACGCTATTTTGATACTTTTACTTTACTGTAGACATATTATAATAGCATATTTTACTACATAGTAGATAGTTTAACGGATCCTTAGGAGATGGAAATCCCGAACATCACTTAAGTTACTACACCCACGTTAGACACTGAATAAGAGATGTCAAACCCCGTAAACATCTTTGACGCCATTAACTCATATTTTCCATTGATTTAACTTACATAAGATCTTTCAGTTCTAACTCGAGTGTTTTGCCTTTTCAATTCGCTCGCGTCAGCCTTAGCATTTCAGGGTTGAAGACCTTATTTCTGGAGGACAAAGACAAAGATTTGAAACTATTATTATCATGATATGTATTCCATACAAAATGAGAAATAAATCTCACCGTATTAGTAAATGCTAAGCACGTGATAATTACCATGTATTCAGTTCCTCTATTTATGTCTTACCTGTTTTGATCATGCTTATTATTGCCAAATTAATTTATATTGCTGCATAGTTACAATTACTTAAAATTACCGAAACTGTGTGATTGAAGATTAATGTAAATTTCCCATAATTTTTTGAAATATATCGGCAAAGGTTGAATATCTTTATTTCGTCCTTGATTTTGCTAACATTTCACATCTTACTAAATAAAAGTAGTTTACCAAAATTTAACTCTAATTGAACAAATTGATTAATTTAGCAATTGTAGATTTAATGATTTATTAAAATAACGTAGCTCAAAAATAAGATTTTTAATATCTACGGTTTAGGAATTAGTTTAACATCTTTTGTAATTAGAGTTAGTAGAATATTAATCTCTAGTTCTAATTCATAACTGAATTGTAAAGCTGGTCTCTTACTTACTAATTATATAAATTAGAACCTTACTTCTAACACCACACCTAAGAATTATTATCATTCGCCAACTCATTTATTTTCGATCTTTAAATGGAATAAACTTTTATGTATTAGTTGTATTTAAGAATCGTTTTCAGAATTAAATCACATATTTAATAAACTTTCCAGTCATATCTATTGTTTATATGTAAAGATAAATTTTTAAAAGACATAATTTTATATAGTAGTTTTTAATTGCATTTTAGTACAGCAGTTAAAAGCAGCTTTTAAATGGTGTAATTAAGTGCAGTTTTTAACCATAATTAATTAATGCAGTTAAATAGGTGTATTTAAATTCAGTTTTTAAGTGCATTTAGTAAATGCATTTAAATGGGTGTATTCAATGCAGTTTTTAGTTGCGTTACTAAACCGCATTAAAAACTGCATTTAAATAGGTGTATTTAATTGCAGTTTTTAACTGCATTTAAATGTCGCATTTTTACTGCATTTTAAAACTGCACTAAAATGCTTAGCAATGCAGTAAAAAAATGCATTATAATAACAAGAAACGACTGCCAAGTCCATAGAATTGGAAGATGATGGAAGAAAAGTCCCTTTCGAAAAAGTTGTAAAAATTTGATCCTTGTTTTTAGTTTATGACTAATTTATGCTACTTTTGCCCCTGATTTCAACGTTGGGTTGATTTGCTACAAAGGGACAATTTGGTAAAAAATAACAAAACCGGGACCTAATTTACATGGGTTTATTAGTAGGGACTTTTGTGCATGGGCTTTGAGAACATGGACCTTTGGTCCAAAACCCGTCATAATAATGCAGTTTTTAAAAGCTTCTCTTAAATGCAGTTAAAAACCGCAATTTGCAATTTTTAATGGTGTAGGCCCCGTTTGGCTTGTCATTTTTAGTTTTGTGTTTTCGTCTATACAAAGGCGCATCCGTTGTACATATTGTTTAAAAACAAACAATTTTGAAAAATGAAACTAACATGTAAAATAGAAAACAAGTTTATTTTTTTTTTTGTTTCAAGGGAAAACAAAAGCACGGAGAACAATCCAACTCCTTCGTTGTCCGTTGGTCGTCGCAATGGGTAAGAATTATAAGTCTTCTTCTCTTATTTCTTACTATTTCTTATTGCACGTTAAAAATACAAAACTCAAAATACAAAATGAAACCAAACGGCCCTAGTTTTTCAAAAATCAAATTTTCAAAACCTATAGCATTAAATTTTCAAAAATTTAAATTTGGAAAAAAAAACAAGTTTCAAAATTTTGATTTTTACATATCCATAATACCTATCATTAGAAAGATAAAGATAATAAATTTGTGATTTAATGGTTAATACGGTCTATTAATGCAATATTTTTATAAAAAATTGTTACATTTTAAAGATTGATAATTAATGGGGTGCGGACTTTAAATAAGAGTGTGAGAATATTTGTTATATATGACAAAAATGCATATGTAGAGATCTAATTTACTTACATTATCATGTAGAGTGCTTTGTTTATTTTAATTTTAATTAAAAATAGAGATTTGTCATGCAAAGCTATGTAAATTAAAGATTTACAAATAAGATGACAATTTTAGGTAAATTATTTGACTTATACATAAATTTTCCAAACAGGAAATTATTGTCAAGTACAAAATTTCACAGCTTTTTAGCCTCAAGGACAGACCTTCAATATTTTATCCTGAAGGACAACTTTCTGTAGGTATCAGTTTTTAGTTATCGGTAGCAGTTTTTAGGTATCAGTTTGTAGTTATCGGTAGCAGTTTTTAGGTATCAGTTTTTAGCTCGGTATCAGTTTTGTTGTCCTTATGAATAATTTTGGAAAATGTTTGTCCTTGTGAATAAATTTTAAAAGAATGTTTGTCCTTGTGGCAAAAATATTGAGGTCGTGTCCTTGAGATAAAAAATACAGAGATTTTTGTCCTTTAAATTAATTCCCCCTTTTCCAAATCCATTTGTATAAATAGATGTTACAAAAATAGGGAATTTTCGACACACACATTTACATACGTACATATGTAAGTCTTTTGATTCGTACTATATATTTATGTTTTTTAACGTTTATGATGGAAATGTTTTTTGTAAATAATTATCCCATGATATGATCAACCACAACTAACAAAAATATCTTTTTTAAAAATAAATATATATATAAACCGACGGTCGGTTTTCCACCGTCGTACGGTTGTGCTAGTGTCAACCACGGTATTCTTGATATCGTTGAATTATTTTAAAACTCATATTTAAGAAATAATAAATGATATAAATACGCTGAGTTGGTTCCTTAACAGGAAAGATATTAATTTGAAACTAAACGCCCTATGAGGTATGCATAACGCATGCCAAGTTAATTATACAGATGTTTAAATTTAGAAAATGTTATTAAAGATACAATAAATAATAACATTGTCTGAGGTTTTATATAAAAGACTATTTTAACTCTAATTCCTTCTCAAAAACCTAATTTTATTGTTACCTTCTGCTTAACATAAAAAATATAACAATGGTAGCTGCTAATATATTTCCATGCATGTCAACAAGGGGAAAGAAGCCTGTAGGACCAGTGGCGGAGCCACTTTAAAGCCGAGGGGGTAACGTGCCCCTCTAGAAAAATATATTTTTCTTTACCACCGTGTCAATTTTCTATATGAACACCTGACAAAACCTGAGCAATACTTTCATACATACGTCTCTATCAAATAACCAGTGCAATGAAAGTAAACTGGTTAAAATTTGCATGTTTCTTCTACCAAAAATGTGATAACCCGGTTTTTGAGTAACAGTTAACATAATAATTAATTGGTTTTTAACTATTAAGATACCAATTCTATTTGAATTAAACAAATAAAATTTGATAATTTAAAATATCTGGATGTATATAGAAAATTTGAAGCTATAATAATAATTGAAATAAAATGGTAGTAAATCATTAAATACATATATAAATATGTGTAAACTCGATTTATTTTTGAAAACTTTAAAGTATGTCCATATACATGTTTAATTTTTAATGTATAGTTAATTTTAAAGTCATATTCTTCAAGTTGTAAATATATAACATTTAAAATACATAATATTAATTTATTTCGATTATAATTGTTGAAATGAATTAAAGTATTAAATATTTTCTTTAAGACTCTATGTACAAAATAAAAGATAGCATGTGTAAATATTTTAAATACCATCTAACAAGTGTTAAATATTAATCTTTGGTAATGTATATATCTTTTGAAATATAAGCATCAAATTTAAAAGTATATAGCATTTAAACTATAATAAGAATAAGATTTGAAATTTAATACATATGTTATAATTTATCTAACAAGGGTTTAAAACTAAAATTATAAATAAATTTACAAAAGAGGGTTTTAACATAATTTAATCAAAAAGGTGACATTCGTAAAACAAATGTTGATATGAACTCAAAAGTGGCATTATGAATTTCCCTTAATTTAAAAAAAAAATAAGAAACAAAAGAAAGTGGGAAATCTTAAGAAAACAAAAGTTTCAGATCGAAAAATCAGAACAAATGAAAAAAAAAACAAAATAATCAGATCAGTTTCAACCTGAAGCAAAGACAAATTCAAGGATTCAACTCAACATAAGATAAATATAAAGCCAAGAGGAACCAAATATTTGAACTACTTCAAGTTTTAACAGAAGCAAGGTCTGATTCTGATTCGACTACAAGTTTCAACAGTTTAAATCAAAGGATTTCAAACATGCAAAAGAAATCAACAGCAAGGCAAATCAAAAAGCTGTTCAAAGTATAAAAATGCTCTGTTCTTCATTCTGGGAAGGTGAGTGAACTAAAGCTTTAAAAAGATCAGTTAAATTTGACTTATGTGATAAAATGTTTGAAGAAATTGTGATGCATGTTGATTAGATGTATGCATGTTTGTCTAGAGATGAATGTTGTTATATATGAATGTGGAAATTTGTGAATATGTATGAAAGTATCAGAAATTACTTCTGCCTAAGTTACAGAATGGAAATTTAGTTCAAAATTTCAAATTCTTCCACCCTGATCACTGTTAGGCTTAAGTATATAAACAAATTATGTCTGTTTTGAACATAAGTTAAAAATTTAATTTATTTTTAAGTAAATTAAGGTTTGTATATCTCTGGAAATTTAATTTTTCAGGGAAAATTCTGAATTGTCAAAATTTTGATTCCTACCATTAAAGGTTTTATATATACAATATGAATCACCATTAAATTATAGGATTTTTAATAGTCAAAACATGAATTTTAATTGGGTAAATTGGAAGAATTGGTTTGATGATCGGATTCTGGTTTTCCCACCTTTTCTGGTGATCGGTGGCTTTGGGACGACCGAGACTTTTACTGTGGCAAGAAGGGAGGCCATAGGATAGGGTAAAAATAGAGGTAGAATTTTGCAACCACCGTGGCGGCGGCTAGTGGGTGGACTAGGGTTCGGTTGTCCTTTTGGGATGAGGGGTTTTTCAGGGCTAGTGTGTCGGCTATGGAGGATCGGAAGGTTTCGCGAGGTGTGGGTTATGTTCGACGAAGTATGGAGCACCATCAGGAATGTCGGCGAGGTTCATCGGGGAAGAAGTTGTCGGCGACGTTGGGTTTATGGTTCATACTTTCTGCAGTAATTCGAGATTTGGGTCGAATTTCGATTCGTAGGTTAGTGATTCGATCTGGGTTGAGGAGTAGATCATCGAAGTCATTTGGGAATGGTTGGCGATCAGTTTGATGGTCGAAGATGGTTGGATGGTGGTGCAACATGCACCGTGTACGTTTCTTACACTGAAGTTTGAAGTTCTGGGAAAGAAGAGTTGAGGCTCGAAGGGGTGTTCATGTAATTCGTTGATCGGCTCGAAGTAGAGGAAGAGAGTGGGTGTCTTCGGGGTGGGCACGAGGGGTTCCTGTAATTGGACCCGAGTTTTAGGGTAAGGGCATTCTAGTTACTGTGCAGATATTAAATTGCATATGAAATTTGAGTTTGAATTAATATAAATCAAGTATAAGGTTATAAAACAAGTTTTATTAAAGGAAACATTCAAAGATATAAAATCTTTTTGTTTTAAAATAAATGTTAATCAAATTTTATAAATGTTAATTCAAGTTATTAAGTATAGAATATGGTATGCTCGGGAAAGTGGATTTTGGGTCTCGGGTTATATTGGATGTTGGACTCAAGTTTTCAAATATTAAGTATAAAGGGAAGTCTTTCGGATTTGATCAAAGAATTTGAACTTTTAAGTACTGCTAGGTTTCAAAGCATAGTAAAAAAAGTTTAAAATACTAATTGGGATTAGCTCCTAAAGCATATACTTGATAATGTTTAAGCTATGTTTTGACAACTTTAAATTATCAAGTTAAAATGTTTATTTTATTTTAAGTCTTAATTGATGATTGAGTTAAGCAAGTTAATTAAGGGCGAATTTGGTGTGATCCATTAATTTAATTAATAATAATGTCGGTAAATTAAAGAATTAATCTATTAATGTGATTATTAATTAAGGAATCAATTAAAGGATTATCAAGGCTAAATTACTTAATAAAATCAGGTAATGATAGTGTAAGAGGTTTAAAGGATCAACTGTTGCGTATAATTTAATTTAATTTGTAATTAAAGGCTAAGCATTTAATTTATCAATAATAATAATGAAAGTAATTACTTAATGCCATTAATTAAGGTAGGTAATTTATGGTGATTACTAAAGATGATCTATTTAATGGTAATTACTTGACGGGAGAAATTTAAGAGTTAATTACTTAGTATAATGAGTTAAGGGATTGATTAATTTATGCAATTAATGAGTAAGACGAAATTAATTAATGGATTGATGGGTAATCAAATTTGTAAAATTAAGTAAGATGGTGATTAAAGGTAAATTGATGTGAGGGTTTTGAGAATATTTAATTTGTGGTAAATTAATTAAAGGCTAATTACTGAATGTAATTAGAAAGAATAATTAAGAGATGATTAATTATTGGTTTGTAATGAATTTTTGATAACTAAGCAAGATTAAAAGTGATTAAGGAAATTAATTTGATTATGAGTGGGTTACTAATCAATCTTGCTTATGAATGATGGGTTGATATTTCTGGTATAAATGTTTGTGATATGATCTGTTGTCTTGTATAGTGATTGTGCGGTTATCTGTCGTTGATGAGTCGCTATATTAAAAGTGACATCTTATATTAAAGGTAGAAGTATGTTTCACTTAATCTATAGGGGTTAAGATGACATTGGGTTCGAAGAGACCGGAGTCGGGTATTAGTAAATACCCGAAACCACTTCGATTTGTCAAAATTGGATGTGTGGAATGAATAGGATGAAATGGAATGATTAAAGTGAATTAGGGCCATTTAATCTAAGTTTGGTATGTAGAAATTAATGTGTGATATAAAGTGATGTCTATAACGACTTGTAAATTTATACAAGTTAACTCAGGTGTTAACTCCACTTTTTCAGCATGGCCGTGATATCAAAAATCGACCGAGAAACCAATGATAGTTCGTCTCGAAGAATAGTCAACTCAGCATTCCAACAAAGCAAGTTCTGTTGAATGGCTTTTCAGATAAGATCGCCTACGGAGGGGGGGTCCAGGGGGGGTGCCAACCCCCCAAGGTGGGGGTGCGGGGGCAACGCCACTGCTACGGTGATCGACCTATCTTCTACTCGAGAATGAAGCGACCTATCTTCTACTCGAAGTCAACGACCTAACTGATGAAGCGGGTTAACGAGCTAACAAGTGGCACGACTTACCGACTTAATAAGGTTGCCGACTTAATAAGGTTGCCGACTTAACAAGGTTGCCGACTTAATAAGCTTAACGACTCAAGGATTGGACGACCTAAGAAGTGCCACGACTTAACGAGTTAAGGTTCAAGGCAACTTAGAGGAATGGAACGAATCAAGAGGGTTAATGGTTCATGAGACAGGCCGACTCAGTGGATCAACGACTCAAGAACTATGCGACTCAAGGTCTTCGCGACCTAACAATTCAAGGGCTGAACGACCTACGAGTTAAGGATCTACGAGTTAAAGATTCTACGAGTTAAAAGATCTACGAGTTAAGGCCACTGCGAGTTAAAGAGTCTACGAGATAACAATCTTACGAGTTAGAAGATGGCATGACAGGAAGTCTACGGCTCAAAAGATAAGTTGTTCACGACCTAAGACTTGGAGACAAGTTCAATACCACGCTGTAGTAAGAAGAATCGCTGACGACTTACGACCTATGATGAGTCGTGTACGACTCATGCTGGCATAAAGGAAACTGCGTTTGGTTAACTCGTGAACGACTTAGAACTTGTATCATTCATTCAGATGGGTGCATAACTCTGGGCCAAGCCATGAACCCAGTAAATCAGCCGCGACCTACCATGAGTCGTACACGAGTTACGACTCATCGTGAGTCGTACACGAGTTACGACTCATCGTGAGTCGTACACGAGTTACGACTCATCGTGAGTCGTACACGAGTTACGACTCATCGTGAGTCGTACACGAGTTACGACCTCATCGTGAGTCGTATACGAGTTACGACCTAACTCCGAAGATGCCTATAAATACGCCCATAACTCCAACAGAAAGGGGACTTTTGGCTCATTCTCTTCAAGCGCCGATACTCTGCTGCATTCCAAACCAATCCAACACTCGAAGCTCTCAAGACATGAAGAACGCTACAAACAACTTCAAGAAGAGATCACATACATCCAACATGGATTTGAAGACCCTCATCTCCATTGAAGTTTGAGCTACTCGTTCAAAGTGTCTTGTAATTCAAAGTGTATTGTACTTGGGAAGAATTGTATCAGCTTGTAACGAGATCATCAGTAAAAATACTTAAAGTGGACGTAGGCTATACCCTCAAGCCGAACAACTATAAAATTGCTGTTGTTTACTGCTTTCCTGCTATTATCTGCTTATAATCTGTTCCCGAGTTATCGGGTGGTGCTTTCACAACTACACTTCACACACCGAGGTGTTAGCGTTCAAATTTTAGCGTTAACATTTTTGGTGCTTTCACTGAGAACCCAACTCAGGAATACTTTCACCATTGCTTCGCGAAAGTTTGTTGAAAGAATCTCTCTAAAGACCAGAAGTTTATCCGAGATAATGGCTACTGGAAGACAGCTCAGATCTGATAGATCTGGTGATGCTCATGAGAATACTACCACTTCTCTTGCTCCAAATGAAGCAGCTCCGAGTGTTGGAATTACACAAGAGGTGTTTGATGCTGCAGTTTCTGGGTTATATCAGCAAATGGAAGCCTAGAACGCTCTAATGCTGGAAAGAATGAATGCTTTATTTGGGGGCAACCGTCAAACAGAAAATAATGAAGAGACCTTTGCAGATGATGCCCATGATTCCCAAGAGAAAGGTATCCCTCAAAGACCAGTTGGCACCGCCGCAGGGGCACCTTCTCAAGCTGAAGGTTCAAGGACGCAGCCAATTTTTCGCGAACATTTGCCCAAGCAAACTTCTGAAAGAGCAGCTGACTTCTGCCCGGCAAAGCCTCTGAACGATAAGGAGTACCTATCAGGGATGATTCGCTCAATTATGAAAGAGAGCATGCAGAAGCAAGAGGATGAAAATGATTGGGGGTTTGCTCCAAGTAAGACACCGTTCACCAAAAAGATCTTGAAGGCAGAGTTCCCAAGGAAATTTGTACCTCCTACTATCCCGGCCTATCGAGGCACAAGTGACCCTAATCAGTTCCTGTACAAGTATGATTGGCATATGACCGGGGCAAGAGCAACAGATGAAATCAAGTGCCGATACTTTCCGATATACTTAGAGGGAGTGGCCTTACTTTGGTTCACAAAGCTACCAGATAGATCCGTGGATCAATTTTCCGACTTAACATGAAAGTTCAAAGATCAGTTCAGGCTATATGCTACAAAGGCCAAGGATATAATGTCACTCTCTAGTCTAGGACAAAATCCCGGGGAGTCTATCAGATCGTTCTTAAACCGCTTCAATATAGCCTTGGCCGAGGTTGATAACGCAGAGCCACAGATGGTTTTGACTTACCTGATGCGGGCTATCGATAAATCGAGTGAATTTGGCAAATGGCTAAAAATGAAGGAGCCAAACTCACTTGAGAAATTCTATAAGAAGGCCGACGAGTTTATGCGCTTGGAAAGATTTCCTGTGCCAACAAAAGCAGTCGTGACCGAAATTCAGAATGTCAATGTTACTTCTAATAAAGGAGAATCTAGAGGACAGAAAAGGAAGAATGATGATGGGAAAAAGCAGGGAAATCCAAAGAAAAACCGCCACTTTGAACCGTCGGATTATACTCCCTTAACTGATACTCCAGAGAACATTTTCTTAGCAACAAAGGATATTGTTGAATATCCTAAACCACAAAAGTTGAGACTTAGGAAAAATGCCATGCAAAGTGAAAGATTCTGTAAATTCCACAATCAACCTGGCCATGACACTGACGAGTGTCGCCATTTGAAGGATCTGATTGAGAAGTTATTGAAAGAGAATAAACTTCAGCAATATGTCCGGAGAAACAGGAATGATCAATCCTCATCCACTCAGGGGCAAATACTTCTCACTCATCATTACGACCCAAATGAAAGAACTGCAACGCAGGGATCTGAGAGGCTTATCATTAATGCTATCACAGGGGGCCCTCACCCAGCGGACTGAAGTTGGGACGACATGGAAAGATATGCTCGTGCTTTGAGACAAGCCCCGGAGGGAGAGAATATCCTTGTTCTGGAAGATGATGCCTAATGGCCATATTTCACTTAATGGCTTTTGCTTAAAATTCATAGAATAATACTGGATTTATGATTCCTATATAAAATGCCGTTGTAAAAACAGTGCAAATAAATAATAGAAACTATAAATCTTGAACTTTCTATTACGATAAAATGGTTGTTTCATTTCGATATGCAAATATCTTAAAATATATTGCTAAAATGTCGATTTAATGCTGCAGGCAATCAAAGCAAAGCTCACCTAGTCATCACATCACAAAGCCAAGCGATTCCTACAAATCGCTCAACAGGCGAATATCAGGCCACAAATATTCCAGACCCCCATCCTACAAAAGAAGTGCTTCAAGCAAACAGTGAGTGATTCAACTGGGGGTGGGCCCTTGCAAACTAATTGAGATCGTTTGTGCAAACGAACATTCGATTAAGTAGCTTGTGTCCGCCCCTCCAAGCTCACTTAGCAATGAAGTACACTTCTTTTGATAAAATAAACTACTTCCAAAAGAAGGAAATGTGGGTTTGGAAATGATAACGGGGAATCACTGAGGATCAAATGGTGAAAAGACATGGGCGAGCAGGAAGGAAACAAATAAAGACCTCTTCGGGGGCACATTTCACCGGAGCTGAAGTGCAAACTCTTCGGAGGCCCACTTCTCCAGAGCTGAAATGCCAAATAAAGACCTCTTCGGGGGCACATTTCACCAGAGCTGAAGTGCAAACTCTTCGGAGGCCCACTTCTCCAGAGCTGAAATGCCAAATAAAGACCTCTTCGGGGGCACATTTCACCGGAGCTGAAGTGCAAACTCTTCGGAGGCCCACTTCTCCAGAGCTGAAATACCAAATAAAGACCTCTTCGGGGGCACATTTCACCAGAGCTGAAGTGCAAACTCTTCGGAGGCCCACTTCTCCAGAGCTGAAATGCCAAATAAAGACCTCTTCGGGGGCACATTTCACCGGAGCTGAAGTGCAAACTCTTCGGAGGCCCACTTCTCCAGAGCTGAAATGCCAAATAAAGACCTCTTCGGGGGCACATTTCACCGGAGCTGAAGTTCAAACTCTTCGGAGGCCCACTTCTCCAGAGCTGAAATGCCAAATAAAGACCTCTTCGGAGGCACATTTCACCGGAGCTGAAGTGCAAACTCTTCGGAGGCCCACTTCTCCAGAGCTGAAATGCCAAATGAAGACCTCTTCGGGGGCACATTTCACCAGAGCTGAAGTGCAAACTCTTCGGAGGCCCACTTCTCCAGAGCTGAAATGCCAAATAAAGACCTCTTCGGGGGCACATTTCACCGGAGCTGATGTGCAAACTCTTCGGAGGCCCACTTCTCCAGAGCTGAAATGCCAAATAAAGACCTCTTCGGGGGCACATTTCACCGGAGCTGAAGTGCAAACTCTTCGGAGGCCCACTTCTCCAGAGCTGAAATGCCAAATAAAGACCTCTTCGGGGGCACATTTCACCGGAGCTGAGGTGCAAACTCTTCGGAGGCCCACTTCTCCAGAGCTGAAATGCCAAAGAAAGACCTCTCCGGGGGCACATTTCACCAGAGCTTAAGTGCAAACTCTTCGGAGGCCCACTTCTCTAGAACTGAAATGCCAAACAAAGACCTCTTCGGGGGCACATTTCACCAGAGCTGAAGTGCAAACTCTTTGGAGGCCCACTTCTCCAGAACTGAAATGCCAAATAAAGACCTCTTCGGGGGCACATTTCACCGGAGATGAAGTGCAATCTCTGTGGAGGCCCACTTCTCCAGAGTTGAAATGTCAAATCAAAGCCCTCCAACGAGGCGCAAAAAAAAAAAAAAAAAGTAAGAAAGGCTTCTCCAACACAAGGCACACTCAACTAAAGCAAGAATAATATTTCCTCAAAAATGGAAAATTATTCTCTAAAGAAAGAGTGCATGCCTTCTCAAAATGGAAGAGTTATTCTCTAAAGTAAGAGTACAAGTCTTCTAAAAACAGAAGAATTGTTCTCCAAAATCTCCTCAAAATGGAGAATATTACAATGAGTTGTGGTATGGGGGCAATATAATATTGCTACATTAATAAAAGCAGTACCCAAGCAACGTACCACAAGCTCACTGCAATATCATACAAAGAGAATAAAGAAACTTGTATGAAAATGAGGAATAAATACATTCTCAAATACAGACAAAAGTTTCTATAAAATTTGTTGCGCACGTGCGGGTTTCAAAAGGCAAAACAAGAAGGATGACCCCACACCGTCAAATGGAGTAAAACATTACACTAATAAGGCTTCCGCAATAGGTTCCATTGATGCAAGTTCCTTTGCGAAAGCTGGGACATCTGAAGTTTCTTCTTGAAAACCAGGGGCATCGTGAAGCTAAGTCAACCAAAAAGAGTGCAAAAGTATGAATTAGTGCAAAAATCCATCTTTCAGCAAAAAAATTAACGCCCTCTCCTTAACCGTCACAGCACTTAGTCTTTTAAAAATTGACTTCTGACTGGAATATTCGGAAAGAGGAAGGAAGTGCTGCAAAAGTAAAGAATGAAATTAGCACCGGACAACTCAGATTTTGAAAATCCCAGAAATGGGAAGATCCAGTTTGCCCCACTACTCTTCTTATCGAAAAGACATTCTATATGAAGAACTGAATATTCAAAAGTAAAGGTGCACGGTTTCTAAAAGCGTGTGAAGTGTTGTGCAAAGCTACTAAAATAACAAGTAAATAAAGCAATACTTGAAATAATACTGGTTGGCATATGTCAATTCAGAAGAATTCAAGGCTTGTTATTTAAAAGTAAGTGCGGTGTCAATGCAGATAGCAGTTATAACTGTGTAAACTTTGTGTTGATACTTCATTCAAGATAATTAATTCGCAACACTTCATCAAGACCATACTAATTTGCTTACAATAAAATACCAGTTCTTTGATCTAATCCATCACTCGATATAGGCAATCGGTGATGAGTATATTCGCCCTATTTTTCTGCAAATGGTGCGTTTAACAGGTTGTTAAAATAATCTGTAAAGAGATGCAACAAGTTCAGGTCAAAATTCCATTGAATCGCATTGGTCAAGTTTAAAAGGCTTCAGGTCAAAACAAAGCAAAGTTGCCTAAGTACAAGCTCAGCAGCTCAGTAAAGCACGAGTTAAGAAGAATCGAAGCACACGACCTAGTCCCTAGGCATATACTTCGAGGGGCAAAAGTTAACTCCACTTTTTCAGCATGGCCGTGATATCAAAAATCGACCGAGAAACCAATGATAGTTCGTCTCGAAGAATAGTCAACTCAGCATTCCAACAAAGCAAGTTCTGTTGAATGGCTTTTCAGATAAGATCCCCTACAGAGGGGGGGTCCAGGGGGGTGCCAACCCCACAAGGTGGGGGTACGGGGGCAACGCCACCGCTACGGTGATCGACCTATCTTCTACTCGAGAATGAAGCGACCTATCTTCTACTCGAAGTCAACGACCTAACTGATGAAGCGGGTTAACGAGCTAACAAGTGGCACGACTTACCGACTTAATAAGGTTGCCGACTTAATAAGGTTGCCGACTTAACAAGGTTGCCGACTTAATAAGCTTAACGACTCAAGGATTGGACGACCTAAGAAGTGCCACGACTTAACGAGTTAAGGTTCAAGGCAACTTAGAGGAATGGAACGAATCAAGAGGGTTAACGGTTCATGAGACAGGCCAACTCAGTGGATCAACGACTCAAGAACTATGCGACTCAAGGTCTTCACGACCTAACAATTCAAGGGCTGAACGACCTACGAGTTAAGGATCTACGAGTTAAAGACTCTACGAGTTAAAAGATCTACGAGTTAAGGCCACTACGAGTTAAAGAGTCTACGAGATAACAATCTTACGAGTTAGAAGATGGCACGACAGGAAGTCTACGGCTCAAAAGATAAGTTGTTCACGACCTATGACTTGGAGACAAGTTCAATACCACGCTGTAGTAAGAAGAATCGCTGACGACTTACGACCTATGATGAGTCGTGTACGACTCATGCTAGCATAAAGGAAACTGCGTTTGGTTAACTCGTGAACGACTTAGAACTTGTATCATTCATTCAGATGGGTGCATAACTCTGGGCCAAGCCATGAACCCAGTAAATCAGCCGCGACCTACCATGAGTCGTATACGAGTTACGACTTATCATGAGTCGTACACGAGTTACGACTCATCATGAGTCGTACACGAGTTACGACTCATCGTGAGTCGTATACGAGTTACGACCTAACTTCGAAGATGCCTATAATACGCCCATAACTCGAACAGAAAGGGGACTTTTGGCTCATTCTCTTCAAGCGCCGATACTCTGCTGCATTCCAAACCAATCCAACACTCGAAGCTCTCAAGACATGAAGAACACTACAAACAACTTCAAGAAGAGATCACATACATCCAACATGGATTTGAAGACCCTCATCTCCATTGAAGTTTGAGCTACTCGTTCAAAGTGTCTTGTAATTCAAAGTGTGTTGTACTTGGGAAGAATTGTATCAGCTTGTAACGAGATCATCAGTAAAAATACTTAAAGTGGACGTAGGCTATACCCTCAAGCCGAACCACTATAAAATTGCTGTTGTTTACTGCTTTCCTGCTATTATCTGCTTATAATCTGTTCCCGAGTTGTCGGGTGGTGCTTTCACAACTACACTTCACACACCGGGGTGTTAGCGTTCAAATTTTAGCGTTAACACCGGGTTTATATAAGTTGTATGCTTTTGTCATTCTTGTTAGATGAGTTTACTCACGCTGGTTTCCAGCCTGACCCGGGTGTTACTTTGATGTAATGCTCGGGTCAGACCGAGTATTACAGATTTTCAGGTAAGGACACTCTGGAGCTCAAGAGGCGAGCTGGAGAGCAGGAACGTATGGAGAGCTTCTGATGTTAATATATTATAGTATCTGAAACAGATAAATTTATCTGTTCTGTGATTGTAAATCTGTTGTAACTCCGATATAATAAAGTGTAATTTGACAAGTACAGTTTCCTTTGTATAATTATTATTTATGTGATATTATATTTTATCCGCTACGTATGTGAGACTCTGAGTTTGGTTTTCTGTTCTTCTTCTTCTTCTTCTTCTTCTTCTTCTTCTTTCTTTTTCTTCTTTTCACTAACTATCTGGAAATTTCTGTATCGAAATTTCTGGGCTATTACATTTGGTATCAGAGCGGAAGGTTAAGCGAGAACCTTGGCTCTGGTGGGATTACTCATTAAGGATAGGGTAAGTGGTACCCTAGGATGAGTTGAGTGTGTGTATATATATGAGGGAGAGTACTTGTTATTTTCTTATATAAAGGTTTTTAAATGATTTCAAAAGTAAATGAATCTTATATAAGAAATATATTATCTATTATATTAAGGAAATTGGTTGTAGTATTAATTAAACTAAAAGTAATAGTAAAAATTAAGTGGAAATAGAATTACAACCAAATTGAAATTAAAGACAAGTTTGAAATGGATTCAAACTGAAATTAAATCTGGAATTTGAAAAAGGTTTCAGGATAAGGGTAATCAATTAATTTATGTAATTAATTAAACTTTATTTAATGAAGATTAATTAATGGATAATAATTGGAAATGATAAATAAAGAGGGAGTTACTTAATGAAGTAACTAGAGGTAAGTAATTTAAGGGATAATTACGTAATGAAGGTAATTAAAAAAAAATAAGTCAATTATCGAATGTGATCAATTGGAACTAATTAATGATGTAATTAATTTAAAGAAATAATATATAATATTATTTAATGAATTTGAATGAAATGGTCCTATTTCAAACCGGAGATGTTTGAAAATTTTAAAAGAAAATTTGTTTGAATTGGAACCAAAGGTGGTTTAAAATTTTAAAATTTGGCTTGGCAAGCCAAGAAGTAAATATGTATATGTATGGGTATACTTAAATATCAAAGTTGGTTGAAATAAACTCTAAATGTTGAGTTTTAAATCTGGAATGAGATATGATACTCAAAGTGATAAGTTTTTGAACTTAATAAGAGGAAAGACTATTTATGGGAAGTTCAAAATTTGAAATGGAAGTTCAAACTGGGTAAGGTTGAGTGGATTAAGTGAATTGAGTTTAACTTGGGAAAAGTTAAATATGTTGGGATGTTCAACCTGATTTGTAAATTTTAAGATAAAATTAAGACTTAACTTGGGAAGTTAAATGGTTGACTGTAATTAGGAAGTCTGAGTGATCTCAAATTAGGTTTGAGATCCGAAAATTGGAAATGAATGGATGTTTTGAAATAATTGGATGATATCATCCTATTGTTATTAATAATCTTTAAAATGTGAATCTGATTTGTTTAAATAAATGAGAAATGGAGTTTGGTAATCCAGTGTTGGGATAAAAAGGTAAACTGATTTAAAGAAATTAAATCAACAATTGAAGTATTAACTCGAATTTATGTAATTCGAGATGGTTTATAGTGAACTGGAATTTGAAGTTGGTTCAAATTGAATTTGATTTGAATTAATTGAAATGGTGATTGAAGATGTATAAGTATAAAATTCAAATTGAAATTTTGAATTGGATTGGTTTGAATAATTTGGAATTGAAGTGGGTTCAATTGAATGGATATCAGTCCAAAGTGATTGGAATAACTTGGGATTGTAATTAAAGTTGAATATGTTTAAAATCAAATGGAATTTGATTTAAATTTAAAAAGAAATTGGGAATAAGTCAATTTCAATGGAAATTGAAGTTATTTAAAATTGGAATTGGGTCAATTTTAATGGAAGGGGAAATTTAAATTGAATTGATGAGAATTGAGATTGGGAAGAGAACAGTTTTGACTCTGGACTATTTTTAATATAAATTGTTTTAATATTAACCTATTTTCAAAGATATTTATTATATACACAACTTTTCTTTTAAAAAGCCAAATTATCTTATATTTTTGAAACTGTTTAAAAATTTTCTAATTATTCTATAAACTAATTATTATTTTCAACTACTAATTACTATTTTATAGCTATTTTCCAATTTTTTAAAATTTCTATGACTATTTAACTATTTTCCAATCATTTTACAATTACTGAACTATTTTACAACTATTTTACAAACTAGTAATTATTTTCTAACTATTTATCTATTTATAAATTTTTAAGCAATTTTCTAAAATAAATTGGACAGAGTCTAAACGGTTATTGGTTAAATACCCAATCGAGATAAGAATAGAGGTGATAATCCAAATGGATTGAAGCAATTGTGAGTAAGTGAATGAAAATTTAAGTGAATGTGAATAGAAATGGAATTGATTTGGCTAATAACCAATAAAGATAAATACGTAGGGTGTACATATGTAATTCTATTCGCATAGTGATTTGATCCAGTTTCGAGCACAGAATTTCGAGGTAGTTATATCAATCCGAGTGGGATTTTACACTCGATTTTCGACGGCGAACCTGGATATGGGTTGTTGATTGGTTCTGGATATTCTCTATCATATTTATGACTATGCAAGGAGAATGACGGTTTCTGATCAAGAAACCAGATCTGTGTCCGCACTAGGAGGTTCCCTTGGAATGGACTTCTCAGGAGTACCACCGGGTGGTGCTGCCTTGAGCCCCAAGGGGGGTTCTAAAGTTGATCCTGTGAGGAGTCCGGACAAAACTAGTTCCTGAGGATTATTGGGTTGCGAAAGTCGACGGCGCTGATGCCTACATGGGCATTTGGGTTATGCTGTGACGACGGTGTAACTCGATGTCGCTGCGATCTACTGTGGGACCATAGCGAAAATCGTGTGGAGGATGAGTGTCAATGGTCTACACTTGATTTTGCCGGGAAGGCAACGCAACATCGGTAGACTGTGATCTATGGTCAAGTGGAGTGGAGAAGTTTCATTTTTGGCAGCGAAATTCGAGGGCGCTGATGCCTACAGTTATATGGGTTTTAGCTGTGATAACTATGTAATCCCAGTTGTAGCTGCGATCTGTAGCGGGTTCCATGGTGTAATCGTGGGGCGCGGAGGCCTACAGTTATCTGTGGATTTTGTCGGGACGACAACGTAATCATCGGGTTAACTGCGACCATGGATGGGTGTGATGATTTCCAGAGCATTCTCACCAAAGATATATCCTCTATTTTCAAAAACTGATTTCTATATTTTCAATAAAAATTATTTTCAAAATATTTCACTGGATGTTGAAAACGGGTCTGCCAAGCACTTGTAGATTTTCAGTCATACGCCTGATGTTTGCGCAAAAAATGGGCAAACACCTCCAAGTCGTGTGATTTAGTTGATTTTATGTGATTCTTAATGATTTAGATGAGTTATGTAAATATGAAAAAAGCAGGGGCTGAAATGTAAAAGACACACAGATTTATAGTGGTTCGGCCAGAACGTGCCTACGTCCACTTTATATGTTATTATCTTCTTTCTTTCAGATTATAAGTACAATGCTTTGTGTACAAGTATATGAAAGTAGTTTGAAAGTTCCTTCCGTGCTTGAGCTCTCAAACTTGTCTGCCATTGTTGTACCCCTGCCCCTCTATTTATAGAGCGAGGTAGGGGGCAGGGGCCTTGGATGTATATAGCTGCCGGTGGGCCCGGGCTGAAGCAATCTGGCCTGGTAGCGTTCTGGTTCGGCGAAGCTTGGTGCGGCAGTGGTGAGTGTACCGGTTGCTGGCGTAGCTTGGTTCGGTTGTGGTGGTTCGGTGGTAGGAGTGTGGATATGGATCGGTAGTGAGCTTGGAGGTTGGTTCGGTTGTATGTGGTCCGGTCGTGGTGGTCCGGTGATGGTGGGAAATGGGTTGGACCGGTGGTGTATGGAAACTGTGTTGGACCGGTGGAGTCATGGAGTTGGTTCGGTATGGAAGTGGAGAGGTCTGGTCCGGTAGCTTGTAGGTGTTGGTCCGGTCGTGAGCTGGTTCGGTGGCTTGATGCTTGGATCGGATGGATGCTATGTCGAATGAGCTTGTATATTAGGAGTGCCGAATGCTCTTAGGCATGGACTGCCGAATGAAACATAACGCTTGCATCTTTTAATACTGAATGAACCCAAAGACTATTGTCACCGAATGAACATGAGAGTATAAGGCCGAATGGACTTTTATACTTGAATCGTCCCAGACTCATATATGCTTGCTGGCTGCTTCTTCTTGGTTTGTTCGTGGTGGAAATGCACACAACATTGATATTCCAGCTTTGACCAAAAATGGGATAACATTGGATGAAACTGACGCTTCTCGCTCTCGAGATCTTCTGGGTGAGAATTCGCCCAACATTTGCCCCCCAAAGTGGGGCACGTGCTTGCATGTGTCGTGCTTTGTTTCCCTGCGGTAGGAAGGCGTGTTTGGTAGTGCCATGAACTGGATGTTCCTATCCTGTTGGTTTCCTGCGAAGGAATATACAGTTTTAATGTGATTTCAAATGACGACCGTTCGAGGTCGGGTGCCGTTTGAGGCGAGTAGGTGTGCCCCAAGGGGACATAGCATTATTGATGCCAGGTTTACGTTCGAGGGGGTCCCTGGATAGTTTGTGAAGATGGTTTATCGCCAGCTCAGAGCATGCCTAAGGATCGTTCGCGACCCCATACATGTGTAAGTAGCTTAGCCATTTCAGAATTAGCAGAACTAAATATCCATTCAACCGATGAGTTTTAAAAGGATGTCAAAATGTAAATCCTCACGATGATAGGGTTAATAGCCATTCAGAGCATGTCTGAGGACCGTTCGTGGTCGCGTACATGTGTAAATGATTAACCCATGTTAGTGGGAGATTTACTACTTATTCATCGTTATCATAATCTCTATTTTATCAGTAGATCCTAGAGTCCGGTACTTATCTGAGTGAGACGCTTTGCATGCCCCCGCCACTGGTCTTCACTGATTCGGATAGCTCCATTCGGTTTTCGTTTGGTCCGATATGCCGAACCGGTTGGTCCGGTGTTTTCTCGCTCGTCTATATATAGGGGCTACACCACCTTGGAAATTCTTTACCGAATCAACGAGGGCCGAATCAACCTTATACCGAATCAATCACTAGCCGAACCAATCTCGTGCCGAACCAGGTATATGTCCCTTTGCCGAATGAACTTGATAACCGAATGGGTCTGATGCCGAATAAACACGAAAGTTTTTTATTTGCCGAATGCTTCTTTGCATTGTATTACCGAATGAGCAAGTATACCGGATGAACTTCCAAGGCTGAATGAAACTACCGAATGGAGTATATGCCGAATGAGAATTCATACTTGAATCTCGAGTGGAATACCAGACCTATATACACTTGCTTGCTTTATATACTTGCTTGTTTATGTTTCTATACTTCTTGATCTAACACCGTGTTTTTCTTGTGCTGTATATAAATGTCTCGCAAAGCGGAAACCCGATCGGATAAAAAGAAATCTAAAGGTAGAGGAGAGTCATCCTCCTCCGTGCCCCCAGCCCAACCAAGACCGGTGCCACATGGGCCTGCCCCGAGGTCGTTAGTGGATGGGTACGGTCCCCAGGAACTTCTGGTCTCCCCTCCCGATTGCTTTCCTAGCTCTCTAAAGGAGGAGCAACTTGATGTTATGTCCCGTTCCTTCGGGATAGACAGGGCTCGCATGCTGTTGCCGGGAGATGGAGTGATGCCGTATAATCCCCCCGAAGGCTACTTTGCTTACAGCAGATATCATTGCATGTGTGGTGCTATCCCTCCTATCAATGCTTGGATAGTTAGCTTTACCACATATTTGAAGGTGGCTCCATTCCAGCTCCTGCCGAACTCTTATGCCATTCTGGTGAGCCTTTTCGTTATCTTCCAGAGGAGGTACGGGCGCCCTCCTTCTAACCGGGAAATTCGATACTTGTATAACCTGAGAGGCTACAAGAAGAGGTCTCCGTATATTAGTCTAGAAGCGGCCGTGCCCTTCAAACCGGTCTTGGACTTACATTCAAAGTTTACCATGTTCAAGAAAGAATGGTTTTTAATCAGGGACGATTCTGTTTCTTTCCGCCTTTTCACTTCCGGCTGTAAGATGAATTTCATTTATATTTTCCATGTTCTGACTGTAGTGCTTCTTCTGACACGCTTCTATTTCTTGCTAGCGACAGGTGGCATTGCAGTCGTGGAAGATGATTCTTTGGTGCGGATGGCTGCTGAAATAAAGGCCATTCCCGCACGGGACAGGTCGGCTTCGTTCCTGATCAGGAACGCTACCCTCCTGGAGTACAACTTGATCCAGCCGCACCAGTCCGTGGTTATGCAGAGGGACACGGCTGAGGAGAAGGCCGCTAAAGCTAAGGAGGGGGCCACGGTGAAGAGTGGCAAGAGGAAGCCCTTTGTACAACATCCCGTCGTGGGAGGCAAGAAGCTTAAGGAGTCTGAGGGCCCCTCTCCTAGTACTTGCCCGATCATCCCGGAGGAGGAAGGTGTGGAAGAGGGCGAAGGAGGCGATATGGAAGGAGAGTCGGAGGGCGGAGGAGATGGAGATGGTCAGGGTGGTAGTGGTGCTGGTGCCTTAACCTCTGGGCAAGACCCTGAACTGGATGAGGCTCTCCGCCAGGCCTTCGGGGAATCGGAGGGAGAATCGGAAGTGGAGAAGGCGAAGGAGACTGGCAAGGTCGGGGCTGGTGCCGATCTATCCCCTAAGGGCTCCTCAGCCAGGGTGACTCCGGCGGTGCAAGGTGAACTTTTGTCCTCTGTCGATTCCATTTACGATAGGGACTTAGAAATATTTTATGGTTCACTTCCGTCCTGGAATGAGATTCAGGACTTATTGCAGTATCCCACTCCTCCGCAGGGTTTGTATAATAGATGTGCATTCTCACTTTCTCTTTCTTTTTAACTTAACATGTTTCTTGAATTATGGATCGTCGTATGTTCATAACACTTGTTTTTTACTCCAGGGGCAGGCCAGGCGGCTAAAACGTCAGACGTTCGACACCGCCTTGAACAATTCAAGTTGATGAGAGCTTCTGATAAGCCGAAGCCTCTTACTGGTCGTCCTGGGGACGTGGTCAGATACCGTCCTCTTCTTGGGGTCATTGAAGAGAGCATTCAGAAAAAGAAGAGGAGTCGTTCCTTATTTGAGCCTTCCCCTGGTTCGCAGCTTCCTGTTC
Organism: Allium cepa; assembly: GCA_030765085.1. Lineage (NCBI taxonomy): Eukaryota > Viridiplantae > Streptophyta > Magnoliopsida > Asparagales > Amaryllidaceae > Allium > Allium cepa. Next base: position 597,202,398 of record CM060945.1, on the reverse strand, counting down.
AGCCTCCTCGTGATACCACGGAGGAGAGCACAGAGTTTATCCCCCCTCCACCTCCTTCTAAGAATCCCACTGTTATCCGTATAAGGCGTCCTGACGTGCCTCGCGACCCCTTTGCCGGTCATCCTGATTTAGATCCAAGCTCTCGAGATATTTCATTTGATGAGGCCACGGGTGAGCACCTTCTTCCCCGCAACCCCATGGTACGAGTGCTAGACGAGGCCAAGTCCCTAGATCTTGATCTGCTTACCACTCGGGTAGTTACCATGGGAGACGAAGCCAAAGCTAATATCGATCGGGTGGCTGCAGAGACCAAGAAGTTAATGAAGCATCATGCTCAATTGGTCAAGGCCGGGGAGGAGATTGGGAGTGCTAATATTCGGTTGCGGCTAAAGGTTGCCGATCAGGCCGAACAGCTTGCCGGTCAAGCCGTTCAGATTTCTCAGCGCGAGGAAACCTCCAGGCGGCTGAAAGAGACCATTGAAAAGGCTAGTAGGGCAGAACTACGGAAGATGGAGGCCGCTTGTAAGGAGCAGATCGACCTGGCCATTGCGACAGTGGATGAGGTTCGGAATGCGGATCTCGAGCAGGTAGAGGAGTTGTCTGGGAGGCTTGAGGCCGTGGAGATGGCTCAAGTCAAGTTAAAGGAGGAGATGGAGGAGATGAGGAGGTCTCTCCAGGCTGACTGCTTGAGATACCGATCAGAGAGGGATGTCGCTGTCGCCAAGTTGCAGGTTTCCGAGGCCCGGGTGAGGGAGTTTGAGGAGAATGAGGGGATGATGGACGAGATGCTGCAGGACATGTACTTCCGCACTTGGAAGGAGGGCAGCTTGTCTTGGATGGATGACTATCCCCGGGTCATGGCCAAGATATATCTTCGGGCTTTAGAAGAGGCCAGGGTCAATGCGGGTAAGGAAGGTGGAGTGGCTTTTAGTCTAGATGTGGTCACTACTCAGTTCTCGAAAGAGGAGCAAGCGGCGGTGAAGGAGGGGATGCGGTTGCTTGCGGCGGAGGAAGCGGGTGTGCAACTGGAGGATGAGGATCAAGCGGCGGACGCTGGTGAGTTATTCTTCTCTTTTCCTTTTCCTTCTGGGTTTCCATAACTTGATCGTTTATCGTTTGTTTAATGAATTCCTCTTCTGGATTGGACAGGTGGAACTTCCGATCAACACGCTGGGAGCTCCGACCCTGGGGCCAAGTAGGCTTGGGGGAGTTGGTAGGATGAGAGCGAAGTGTGGACGCAGCTGGTTACTTGTCCGGATTTGGCCACCTTTTTATTTCCCTTTATCGCTGTTTATGTTAGTCCAAAACATTGATGTGACTGTAGTAATATTATTTGCAAAGAATAACTTTATGTGATTTTATGACATAAGCTGATTTTGTTATGTTTAAATGTTGTTGTCATTTTGATGTGGTGCGTGAGAAGTATGCATATGCCTGTGATTTTAGTTGTGTTTGATGTTAAGCTGTTGCTTGAAATATAATTTCATGTTTTGCAATGTTAGTGTGACGTATGAATAAACTATAGTTACATATTTATGTACAAGAGAAGAGAGTACCGCCCTTCATGTTTTAGTTGCAGGTGGTAGCTTTGAGCGTCTTGTGTAACTGATCATGGACATAGCTGAGTACCTTGCCACCCAGTACGCAGGCTTAGATTCTCATGAGTGAATGTTCCCTATTTGGTTTCCTGTACTTTAGAGTTTGTTATACAGGATAGGAGAAAAGTATTTAAATGAAATGGAAATATGGGAAAAGTAAAACTTCCAGTCACGGAAGGCCGTCGATGTGCTTAAGTTCGTGGCAAACGGGTTTTGTAGTCACTTTCCCTAGCTGTGGGTCTTGGAGACATTTGTCACCCATCTTACGCCTCCACGGGGAGTTTTCTTTTTTACCACAGCCGCACTTAAGACACATCGGAGCCGAGATCGCGCACGGTAACTACCCGAACCATTATGGTCCGTAATCGTGGGTATTATTCGATTTACCGTGGCCGGCTAGCGTGGGTGCCGTTGGCCGTGAACTACCCCTGGCTGGCCACAACTTATGTTGAGGCTTAAAGTAGGTTCACAGTTGCCGGCGAGCCGAACGCCGTAATGAGCTGCCATCGGCTATAGTCGGCCTTTATGATGACTTATAATCGGCTCATTACAGTTGGCTTTGAGGGCAGTCGCGAGCAATGAGTTAACCCGCAGCAGAGGGATGCTGGAGTAAAAGAGTCTCATTGGCGAGTGCATAGAATCGTAGTGTACCTGTTAGGCCTTGTCCAGATGAGGCCGTGGTGCATCTTGAGTGGAGATGCCTTAGGATTTTGTTCAACAGAAATGGATAAATCTTAACAAGTAGCCAAGATATAAAGGAACAAGTTAAAAAGAGACAAGATTTTTTAAAGTGGTTCGGCAAGAAAATGCCTACTTCCACTGATTCTCTTTGTTAATTCACTTCATATGGGCAGTACAAGTTAAGAAAAGTATCGACGGAGGTGTCGGATGTTCCATGCCTTCTGGAACACCTCTCCGTCCACTGTTGACAAAATATAAGCTCCGTTGTGGAGATCTTTATGAATTACATATGGTCCGTCCCAGATGGGGTCCAGTGCCCCGGGGCGCGGAAAGATTCGCCTGAGGACAAGATCTCCTTCTTGTAAGATGCGATGCTTGACTTTGGAGTTGTATAGTGCTGCCACTTTTTGTTTGTGAGCTGCTGCTTTGAGTGCTGCATCGTTTCTCCTTTCCTCAATCAGATCCAAAGACATGAGGAGGAGTTCTTCGTTTTCTTCTGGATTGTAGTGGATCCTACGGTGGGCAGGAACAACAGTCTCAACAGGGAGCATTGCTTCCGATCCGTATGCCAAAGAGAAAGGAGTATGTCCCGTTGATGTTCTGAAAGATGTGCGGTAGGCCCAAAGTGCCATAGGAAGTTCGTCCACCCAAGCGCCTTTTGACTTTTCAAGTTTCTTCTTGATTAGGGTTTTGAGAATTTTGTTGACAACTTCGACTTGTCCGTTTGCCTGAGGATAAGCTACTGATGAGAAGCTTTTATGAATTCCATGCTCTTGGCACCAGTCAGCGAATTCTTCGCTGTCAAATTGGAGTCCGTTGTCCGATATGATCTTGAGTGGTACTCCGTACCTGCACGGAATATTTTTGATCAAGAAGTTGATAACTTTTGCTGAAGATATTTTATTTAGGGGTTCCGCTTCCACCCATTTGGTGAAATAATCGACTGCCACTATAGCATATTTGGCTCCGCCTCTGCCCGTTGGCAGTTCGCCAATTAAATCAATTCCCCATACAGCAAAGGGCCAAGGGCTGGTCATTTGAGTAATCTCATTTGTGGGTAGTCGAGGAATCTTGGCAAATTTCTGACATCTGTCGCATCTCTTGACGAAGTCTAAGGCGTCTTTGTTTAGTGTGGGCCAGTAATATCCATATCGGAGTATCTTTTTCGCCAGAGTCTGCCCTCCAGTGTGATCTCCGCAACTTCCTTAATGGACGTTGAATAAGATTTTCTTGGCTTCCCTTCCAGCGACGCATCTGAATAAGGGGCTAGAGAAGCCACGCCGATAGAGGATGCCTTCTTGTATTGTGTAGTGGGGAGCTTTCCTCAAAATTCTCCTGACTTCATCACGTTTGTCTGGTAGTGTGCCATCTTGCAAATATTTCCGGATAGGAGTCATCCAAGTTCCTTCTTCGATTGCAGTTATCAGATTCACTTGTTCGAAACTTGGGGCTAGCTGCCTTGAGATGGCTAGTGCTCCAGAAATGGTGCTATTCTTCATACTAGCTTGCTTTGCTAGTTCATCGGCCTCTTGGTTATCTTCTCGAGGAATGTGTTTGATTAGATAATGGTCCAATTGACCGAGCAGCAGTTTGGTTTTCTTTAGATATGCCGTGAGTCGTTCTCCTCGTGTCTGGAACTCTCCTAGTACTTGGTTTACGATAAGTTGAGAATCACTATGAAGACATAAAGAATCGACTCCAATTTCTAAGGCAAGCTCCAATCCCGCTATTACTGCCTCATACTCCGCATCGTTGTTAGTGGCCACGAATTCCAACCTTAATGCATAGTACAACTTTCTTCCCCTGGGGGTGATTATCACAATACCTGCCCCCGAGCCTTGTTCGTTCGATGCTCCATCTACAAAGAGGTTCCACTTGATGTTTTTTGCTATTTCAAATTGATCCTTGCCTTCGTTGGTAGTGAATTCGGCAATGGAATCGGCCATGGCTTGCCCCTTGATAGCGGTGCGAGGGTGGTAGGTGACGTCATACTGACTTAGTTCAATGCACCATTTGAGGAGTCGTCCAGAAGTGTCGGGACGATGGAGCACCTGTCTAAGTGGTTGATCGGTTAGAACTCTGATGGAGTGAGATTGGAAGTAGTGTCACAGTTTTCGTGACGCGATCAATAAACAATATGCCAATTTCTCAAGTTTAGGATATCTGGCTTCTGCCCCCGTAAATCTCTTACTTAAAAAGTATACCGGGCGTTGTGTACGGTCCTCTTCTCTTACCAAGGCAGCGCTTAGAGCATGAGATGATACAGCGAGGTATAGGTATAGCTCTTCGCCTTCGTTTGGAGTTGAGAGTACTGGTGGTCTCTGAAGGTGTTCGATCAGGTTAAGGAAGGCTTTTAAGCATTCATCGGTCCACTCGAACTTTCCTTTGTCTTTCTTGAGAGCTTCGAAGAAAGGGACGCACTTGTCAGTTGCTTTGGAAATGAATCTGCTTAGGGCGGCCACCCTTCCGTTTAGGCTCTGCATTTCTTTTCGAGTGGAAGGTATCCTTATTTTTTTTAGAGCCCGGATTTTTTCAGGGTTTGCTTCAATTCCTCTGGCATGGATGATGAATCCTAAGAATTTTCCCGATGACACTCCGAAGGAGCACTTTAGAGGATTCAGCTTCATTCCATATCGGCGAAGTACCTGAAACATCTCGCCCAGGTGGCTTACATGATCGTCGGCTCTCCTGGGCTTTACCAACATGTCATCCACATATACTTCCATAGTTCGTCCAATTAATTCCGCGAACATCTTGTTGATGAGGCGCTGATAGGTAGCTCCGGCATTTTTGAGTCCAAAAGGCATGACTTTGTAACAATATAATCCCCGGTCAGTGATGAAGCTAGTGTTGTCTTGATCGGGAGCGTGCATGGGAATCTGGTTGTATCCGGAGTATGCATCCATAAAAGATAAAAGTTCGTGCCCGGCAGTGCTGTCCACAAGTTGATCGATTCGGGGGAGCGGGAAGCAGTCTTTCGGGCAAGCGTCATTTAAGTTGGAGAAATCAATGCATGTTCGCCACTTCCCATTAGCTTTCTTTACTAGTACCGGGTTAGCGATCCATTTTGGGTAGATGGCTTCTCGTATGAAGTCATTAGCAAGTAGGTTCTTTACTTCCTCATCGAGGGCTGCTGATTGTTCTGCTCCCATGCTTCTCTTTTTCTGCTTTATCGGTACCTTGGTTGGATCGATGTTCAGCATGTGGCATGCTATGTCTGGGGAGATTCCTTTCATATCGGCATGTGTCCACGCAAATACATATAAGTTGTGGTGGAGAAAGTCAATGAGTTGATCCTTCAATTCTGTTTTTAGCTGAGATCCTATTTTTAATAGTCTACTTGAATCATGTTTGTCTACAGATACGAATTCCATGGCCTCTGCAGGCTCAGCGGTAGCCTCCTCCTCCTTATCCCTGGGGTCTAGTTCATTGAAAGGATCGCTGGTGTATCGAAGAGGAGGGGCTTTCTTTAGTTGCTATGCTTCCAAGCTTTTCATGCAGAGAGTAGTCTCTGCATCTTTCCCTTTATTCTTTCTACGGTTATTGCGAAGTTCAGTTACATAGCAATCTCGAGCGGCGTCTTGATCTCCTTCAACTTCTCCTATTCCGTTATCTGTTGGGAATTTCATCTTTAGGCACCACGGGGCTAGGACAATTTGGAAGTCAGATAAGGCTGGTCTTCCCAAGAAGGCGTTGTAGGCCGAGTGGTTTTCTATTAGTACGAACGTTTGTTTTCGCACAACGGAGCGGAGATGACTTCCTATTTCGACGAAGAGGTCAAGTTGCCCGATGGGCATTTTCGCATCTCCAGTGAAACCGTGCAGGGGTTTGTTGCAGGGAGACACATCCTTCATTGACAGCTTCATTTTGTCGAAAGCATGCTTGAATAGGATATTTACGGAGCTTCCTGTGTCTATTAGAATTCGGAAAACTTTAGCTGGACCGAACCAGGCAGAGATGACCATGGGATCCATATGTGGATACTGTCTTCCTTCTAAATCACGCCTACTGAATACGATGTCGTCACTCTTTTTCCGTTTCGGGTGGCGTTCTTCCATAATGGAGTTAACATAGCCTTCAACATTTCTAAGTGACTTGCCGTATCTTTCCATCTCTGCCCAGCTTCTGTCGGCGATGTGTGGTCCTCCCGAGATGGTATGGACCACTATCTTCTCATGACTAGAGCCACTGGTGTTGCGATTCCCTCCGCCTACTTCTGGGAGGGGTCGCTTTGAGTCCTCATTGGCAGGAGTTGGAGTCTTGTTCTGACCTTTCACATAGCGTTCCAGCCTTCTTCTTCTGATGTGTTCTTCGATCAAGTCCCGGAGATGGTGGCATTCATTGGTGTCATGTTCGTGGGATTCGTGGAAGCGGCAGAACTTTCCAGACTTGAGTGCGTTATCAGATTCTTTTTTGTGCGGGGGGCGCTTGTATCCGAGTTCGCCCTGAGTGGCTAGAAAGATGTTTTCGATTGTTTCATTCAAAGGAGTGTAGGAGTCAAATCTTGGTCCTGGTCGATATTGGCGTTTTTCAACCTTCCTGCCCCCAGCATTGTCTCTAGATTCATTTCTTCGAGTGTCCTTAGCTGCAGCGGGAACCTTGTCCGAAGTTGTCTTACCTTGTTGCCCTGACTGCCTCTCAGTGGCGGCATCTTCAAGTCTCATATACTTTCCAGCTTCATGGAAGAAATCAGGTAAAGTAGCTGGTTTTTCCTTAGTTAGTCTTCTAGCGAACTTGCTATCTGGGTGTACACCACTACAGAGGGCCATTAGGGTGATCTTCTCATCGGCATCTTGGACTGCGGCCACTGCGGCGTTGAACCGGGCTAGATATTGTTGCAGTGTCTCTCCGGATTTCTGTTTGACATTGGATAGAGAATAAGCATCCTTGGGTTGTTCTACATGGATGCGGAACTGGCTAATGAACCTTTCTTTCAACATCTCCCATGAGCTGAGAGATCCTTGGGGTAGATGGCAGAACCAGGAGGTAGCTAGATCTGCTAGGAATAGCGGAAAGCATTTACACAACACCCCTTCTGTTGCTCCGCTCATGAGCATATGCTGGGTGTATCTCTGTAAGTGTACGATGGGGTCGGAAGTTCCCTTGTAAGGTTCCATGGTTGGCATTTTCCATTCTTGGGGGGTGATGGCAGTTTCGATATTGCGGGTGAAGGGGCTGGTGACCCTACCGCCTATTCCTTGGTCCCTTTGCTCCCGTTGGACGCATTCTCTGAATAATCGTGCCATTCTTTCATCAGAATTTGGAGCGGATAGAAATGAACTTGGTTCTTCCCTGCGGGATCGATCTCGTCCAGATGACCTGTAGGGATGGTATAGTCTATCACTTCTGACGTTATCCAGTGGTTGCCTCTGGCTGCTCGGATGCATGCTAGGACCAGCTACAGTTGCCCCCTGCCTTGATCTTCCCCTGTGGGGTTCTGTTTCGAGCATTTCCATGGAGTCAACTTCGGGCTGGGTTCTAGCTCGGCTCCGTTCAGCGGGGTTTCTATGATTAGGTGGCATGACTGGCTCAGCTACATCCGACCCTCGCCTGGCGCCTCCCCTCTGGGTTCGGTTCCAAGCGCTTCCTCGAGTCGGAGTTCAGGCTGAGTTCGGGCGCGGCCCCTATCATTGTTGTTCCTGTTGATGGTTTCCTCGAAGAGGGAAGACCTTTGCTGTCTCCGAGATCCTCCAGATTGAGATTCACCCCATGATTCAGTGTTGCGGTTGGATTCTTCGACATCCCTCAAGCGTGACATGAGTTGGTTCACCAAAGCTTCTTGTTGGGATGCGAAGCAGTTAGTCACTTCCACCACAACTCTGTCTAGGTCTGCTCTAGTGATTACTGCCGGTTGTTCCGCGGCAGGGGCTGTTGGAATTGCCTGATCTACATGCGGCACTGCTGCTGTAGTGGGATGGTTCTCTTGATCTGGATCCACTGGATTTGGAGCGCTGCTGGTTGCAACGTTCTTTCCCTTATTGGCGTCTTTTCTTGGCCTGGAAGTCATGTTTCCTAGGCAATGAAGGGTGCTATTGGGAAAGAAGGTTGAAGAGGGAAGCTTTAGCTTCGAGTTCGAAGTTCTCAGTGAAAGCACCAAAAATGTTTGCGCAAAAAATGGGCAAACACCTCCAAGTCGTGTGATTTAGTTGATTTTATGTGATTCTTAATGATTTAGATGAGTTATGTAAATAAGAAAAAAGCAGGGGCTGAAATGTAAAAGACACACAGATTTATAGTGGTTCGGCCAGAACGTGCCTACGTCCACTTTATATGTTATTATCTTCTTTCTTTCAGATTACAAGTACAATGCTTTGTGCACAAGTATATGAAAGTAGTTTGAAAGTTCCTTCCGTGCTTGAGCTCTCAAACTTGTCTGCCATTGTTGTACCCCTGCCCCTCTATTTATAGAGTGAGGTAGGGGGCAGGGGCCTTGGATGTATATAGCTGCTGGTGGGCCCGAGCTGAAGCAATCTGGCCTGGTAGCGTTCTGGTTCGGCGAAGCTTGGTGCGGCAGTGGTGAGTGGACCGGTTGCAGGCGTAGCTTGGTTCGGTTGTGGTGGTTCGGTGGTAGGAGTGTGGATATGGATCGGTAGTAAGCTTGGAGGTTGGTTCGGTTGTATGTGGTCCGATCATGGTGGTCCGGTGATGGTGGGAAATGGGTTGGACCGGTGGTGTATGGAAACTGTGTTGGACCGGTGGAGTCATGGAGTTGGTTTGGTATGGAAGTGGAGAGGTCTGGTCCGGTAGCTTGTAGGTGTTGGTCCGGTCGTGAGCTGGTTCGGTGGCTTGGTGCTTGGACCGGATGGATGCTATGTCGAATGTGCTTGTATATTAGGAGTGCCGAATGCTCTTAGGCATGGACTGCCGAATGAAACATAACGCTTGCATCTTTTAATACTGAATGAACCCAAAGACTATTGTCACCGAATGAACATGAGAGTATAAGGCCGAATGGACTTTTATACTTGAATCGTCCCAGACTCATATATGCTTGCTGGCTGCTTCTTCTTGGTTTGTTCGTGGTGGAAATGCACACAACATTGATATTCCAGCTTTGACCAAAAATGGGATAAGATTGGATGAAACTGACGCTTCTCGGTCTCGAGATCTTCTGGGTGAGAATTCGCCCAACACCTGATCAACGTATGACCAAGGAGAACAAGGATAGACTGGTTGAGACATCGAGTTATAAAAGTATTTTATAAAACCTGTTTTGGCAATATTATAGAGATTTTAAAGGTGTTTGAAAAATAATCAAAGAATATTTTAACTAGATTTTTAAATATTTTCTGCTTTCGTTCCTTTTCGAGGACGAAAAGATTCTAAGGGGGGAGGAATGTGATAACCCGGTTTTCGAATAACAGTTAACATAATAATTAATTGGTTTTTAACTATTAAGGTACCAATTCTATTTGAATTAAACAAATAAAATTTGATAATTTAAAATACCTGGATGTATATAAGAAAATTTGAAGCTATAATAATAATTGAAATAAAATGGTAGTAAATCATTAAATACATATATAAATATGTGTAAACTCTATTTATTTTTGAAAACTTCAAAGTATGTCCACATACATGTTTAATTTTTAATGTATAGTTAATTTTAAAGTCATATTCTTCAAGTTGTAAATATATAACATTTAAAATACATAATATTAATTTATTTTGATTATAATTATTGAAATGATTTAAAGTATTAAATATTTTCTTTAAGACTTTATGTACAAAATAAAAGATAACATGTGTAAACATTTTAAATACCATCTAACAAGTGTTAAATATTAATCTTTGGTAATGTATATATCTTTTGAAATATAAGCATCAAATTTAAAAGTATATAGCATTTAAACTATAATAAGAATAAGATTTGAAATTTAATACATATGTTATAATTTATCTAACAAGGGTTTAAAACTAAAATTATAAATAAATTTACAAAAGGGGGTTTTAACATAATTTAATCAAAAAGGTGACATTTGTAAAACAAATGTTGATATGAACTCACAAGTGGCATTATGAATTTCACTTAATTTAAAAAAAAAAGAAACAAAAGAAAGTGGGAAATCTTAAGAAAACAAAAGTTTCAGATCGAAAAATCAAAACAAATGAAAAAAAAAACAAAATAATCGGATTAGTTTCAACCTGAAGCAAAGACAAATTCAAGGATTCAACTCAACATAAGATAAATATAAAGCCAAGAGGAACCAAATATTTGAACTACTTCAAGTTTTAATAGAAGCAAGGTCTGATTCTGATTCAACTACAAGTTTCAACAGTTTAAATCAAAGGATTTCAAACATGCAAAAGAATTCAACAGCAAGGCAAATCAAAAAGCTGTTCAAAGTGTAAAAATGCTCTGTTCTTCATTCTGGGCAGGTGAGTGAACTAAAGCTTTAAAAAGATCGGTTAAATTTGACTTATGTGATAAAATGTTTGAAGAAATTGTGATGCATGTTGATTAGATGTATGCATGTTTGTCTAGAGATGAATGCTGTTGTATATGAATGTGGAAATTTGTGAATATGTATGAAAGTATCAGAAATTACTTCTGCCTAAGTTACAAAATGGAAATTTAGTTCAAAATTTCAAATTCTTCCACCCTGATCACTGTTAGGCTTAAATATATAAACAAATTATGTCTGTTTTGAACATAAGTTAAAAATTTAATTTATTTTTAAGTAAATTAAGGTTTGTATATCTCTGGAAATTTAAATTTTTAGGGAAAATTCTGAATTGTCAAAATTTTGATTCCTACCATTAAAGGTTTTATATATACAATATGAATCACCATTAAATTATATGATTTTTAATAGTTAAAACATGAATTTTAATTGGGTAAATTGGAAGAATTGGTTTGACGATCGGATTCTTGTTTTCCCACCTTTTCTGGTGATCGGTGGCTTTGGGACGACCGAGACTTTTACTGTGGCAAGAAGGGAGGCCATAGGATAGGTTAAAATAGAGGTAGAATTTTGCAACCACCGTGGTGGCGGCTAGTGGGTGGACTAGGGTTCGGTTGTCCTTTTGGGATGAGGGGTTTTTCAGGGCTTGTGTGTCGGCTATGGAGGATCGGAAGGTTTCGCGAGGTGTGGGTTATGTTCGACGAAGTATGAAGCACCATCAGGAATGTCGGCGAGGTACATCGGGGAAGAAGTTGTCGGCGACGTTGGGTTTATGGTTCATACTTTCTGCAGTAATTCGAGATTTGGGTCGAATTTCGATTCGTAGGTTAGTGATTCGATCTGGGTTGAGGAGTAGATCGTCGAAGTCATTTGGGAATGGTTGGCGATCGGTTTGATGGTCGGAGATGGTTGGATGGTGGTGCAACATGCACCGTGTACGTTTCGTACACTGAAGTTTGAAGTTCTGGGAAAGAAGAGTTGAGACTCGAAGGGGTGTTCGTGTAATTCGTTGATCGGCTCGAAGTAGAGGAAGAGGGTGGGTGTCTTCGGGGTGGGCATGAGGGGTTCCTGTAATTGGACCCGAGTTTTAGGGTAAGGGCATTCTGGTTAATGTGCAGATATTGAATTGCATATGAAATTTGAGTTTGAATTAATATAAATCAAGTATAAGGTTATAAAACAAGTTTTATTAAAGGAAACATTCAAAGATATAAAATCTTTTTGTTTTAAAATAAATGTAAATCAAATTTTATAAATGTTAATTCAAGTTATTAAGTATAGAATATGGTATGCTCGGGAAAGTGGATTTTGGGTCTCGGGTTATATTGGATGTTGGACTCAGGTTTTCAAATATTAAGTATAAAGGGAAGTGTTTCGGATTTGATCAAAGAATTTGAACTTTTAAGTACTGCTAGGTTTCAAAGCATAGTAAAACAAGTTTAAAATACTAATTGGGATTAGCTCCTAAAGCATATACTTGATAATGTTTAAGTTATGTTTTGAAAACTTTAAATTATCAAGTTAAAATGTTTATTTTATTTTAAGTCTTAATTGATGATTGAGTTAAGCAAGTTAATTAAGGGCGAATTTGGTATGATCGATTAATTTAATTAATAATAATGTCGGTAAATTAAAGAATTAATCTATTAATGTGATTATTAATTAAGGAATCAATTAAAGGATTATCAAGGCTAAATTACTTAATGAAATCAGGTAATGATAGTGTAAGAGGTTTAAAGGATCAACTGTTGCATATAATTTAATTTAATTAGTAATTAAAGGCTAAGCATTTAATTTATCAATAATAATAATGAAAGTAATTACTTAATGCCATTAATTAAGGTAGGTAATTGATGGTGATTACTAAAGATGATCTATTTAATGGTAATTACTTGACGGGAGAAATTTAAGAGTTAATGACTTAGTATAATGAGTTAAGGGATTGATTAATTTATGCAATTAATGAGTAAGACTAAATTAATTAATGGATTGATGGGTAATCAAATTTAGGAAATTAAGTAAGATGGTGATTAAAGGTAAATTGATGTGAGGGTTTTGAGAATATTTAATTTGTGGTAAATTAATTAAAGGCTAATTACTGAATGTAATTAGAAAGAATAATTAAGAGATGATTAATTATTGGTTTGTAATGAATTTTTGATAAGTAAGCAAGATTAAAAGTGATTAAGGAAATTAATTTGATTATGAGTGGGTTACTAATCAATCTTGCTTATGAATGATGGGTTGATATTTCTGGTATAAATGTTTGTGATATGATCTGTTGTCTTGTATTGTGATTGTGCGGTTATCTGTCATTGATGAGTCGCTATATTAAAAGTGACATCTTATATTAAAGGTAGAATTATGTTTCACTTAATCTATAGGGGTTAAGATGACATTGGGTTCGAAGAGACCGGAGTCGGGTATTATTAAATACCCGAAACCACTTCGATTTGTCAAAATTGGATGTGTGGAATGAATACGATGAAATGAAATGATTAAAGTGAATTAGGGCCATTTAATCTAAGTTTGGTATGTAGAAATTAATGTGTGATATAAAGTGATGTCTATAACGACTTGTAAATTTATACAAGTTAACTCGGGTTTATATAAGTTGTATGCTTTTGTCATTCTTGTTAGATGAGTTTACTCATGCTGGTTTCCAGCCTGACTCAGGTGTTACTTTGATGTAATGCTCGGGTCAGACCGAGTATTACAGATTTTCAGGTAAGGACGTTCTGGAGCTCAAGAGGCGAGCTGGAGAGCAGGAACGTATGGAGAGCTTCTGATGTTAATATATTATAGTATCTGAAATAGATAAATTTATCTGTTCTGTGATTGTAAATCTGTTGTAACTCCGATATAATAAAGTGTGATTTAACAAGTACAGTTTCCTTTGTATAATTATTATTTATGTGATATTATATTTTATCCGCTGCATATGTGAGACTCTGAGTTTGGTTTTCTGTTCTTCTTCTTCTTCTTCTTTCTTTTTCTTCTTTTCACTAACTATCTGGAAATTTCTGTATTGAAATTTCTGGGCTATTACAAAAAATTAGTTGATTCATGCACCCAAAAGCAAAGTAACAGAGCAACAATGAACCAAATGAGAGAAAAATAAATCAATTAACAAAAGAAATGCATTGTTTATAAAACAGTTCATTTATAGATCACACGCACTCGCTTTTGCAGCTCTACTCTATTTATCTATTACTCCATGCAACTCAGGTATGAATTCCATGTTTATCCATCAATACATCTATTTACCTAACTTAGATTCAATCTGAACAAGAGAAAATGGAATCATAAACAAAGCCTTAGGATGCTTGATCAGTGATCAACATTTAATTTGCGCTTATATTTGCATTGATAGATCATTTATATTTGTTATATAAAATACATATGCGAAGTTCACATTAGATCAAAACAAACAGACACATAACTATTCAAATGATAGTTTAAAAAAATTCGTTGACTGCGGCCCCAAAACCCCTGCCTTTTTTAATTGTGCCCCCGCCAGCTTCCAATCCTGGCTACGCCACTGTGTAGGACTACTAGTGCCAATTTCATCCCTTCCAAAGGGCAATGGTCCTGATGCTTCAAAAGGTGAAAAGGAAGTAAAAGTTTTACTTGGTCCTAAAAGGGTATCGGTTCCAAATGAGGATGTTGCAACTAGTAATTAAGTTAAAAAAGATGATGATGATAATAATCTTTTTTTTTTTTGCTGTTTAATTTGGTTTTATGGAAATCTCTTTACCTGAACATGTAGTTTAATCAAAGAACTGCCTCCCTCTAATTTATGTATGTTTTTGTGTGTTTTATTAATGAAATTCGATTTCAAGATGTATTAATTAGTTTATTTTCTCTTTCTATTATGATACTCTCCTATGTTTGATATTTGCAAATCATGTTTAATTGGATGGTGAAGAATACGGTTTATCTATTTTCATTAGTTTATTATTTTTGTTTTTGTTAATTAATTGGCAAAGAACATGTTTAATTGAACTCGTCAAATTGACTAGGCGACAGCACATATCTTCAATTGTTCATTTTCAATTCAATGATCTGTGCCCTCTCTACCGAAATGTGTTTTTAAGTAGTCCCTTTGAGAAAATGTGTAATATTCAACCAGAAAAAAGCCATTAATGTACTGTCTTCAATTGTATTGGATAAAATAAATGAATTAACAAGTGAAGTACAATGATGTAGTTGCGCAATGCACCATGTTAAAAAATAAATGCATATTCCATTAAAAAATTTGAAGCTAAATGAATATTTTACCAATATAATTATTTAGACTAAAATGTTTTATGTCTTTACATCTTCGCTAACTTTTCTTTTCTTTTTTCAATAAAGATCGATTAATATGAGGATAGAATTTTTGAAGATACAACTTGGTAAAAAAGGGTAACGATTTTTGGGAAAGCAATATTATATTAATCTGCATGTACTCCAAGGTTTTTGAGTTTATGAGTCATTGCTTGATTTTCTTCAATCACGTGCATAACGAGTGTTTTTATGTATGTGTGTATATATATATATATATATATATATGTAAGTTTGTATATGTGCATCATTTCTGAATTGACATATTATAATTATTAATGCAAATAATCTGCTATGTCAAATATGTTATTGTTATTTATTCAGTTGAAACTAATGAAACATTTATATAATTATTTCGAAAAACAAAACCATATGGCAAAGCGGTCTACGCTGCACTATTACATGGTTGTACTAATATCTTCTAATATCATTCATTTTTCTATATTTTATGTCAGAATTTTTACGTTTTGATATACTACATCATCTTATACTAACGCTTCCATAAATCAATAAATCTATTTTGATAACCTGCATGAGAGGTACACCATATCTACTCCTTCCCGTATTTAAAATTTAGTAATGAATATTTGTAGTTTGTTTCTAGTTGTAGAATTAATAAAATAATTTGATAATGGTGATAATTATTGTCATTAAGTAGTACTCAATTCCCAATACTACTGCATAATTGCTGAAGAAATTAGGAAAGGAGAGGGAGTAAACAATAAGAATTTAGTTCATAAAGGGAAACATATAGCAATATGGTACATGAAACTGAGGCAACCTATGTAGCATTAGACATAAAATTTTACATTAAATAAATTTAGTGCTTGCTCTAAATTAATTGAATTCCTACAAACAGTGATCTCAGTGGTTTTTATTAACTAAATTATAATCATGTGTCAGATATGTCGTAGACAATATCATTATGTATCATAAATCCTTAGTTCTTGAAACTAATATGTTATCTCAGTTTAATTAAAATCTACCTTTTGGTTTATTAGGTGTTGATTTTGTATTAAAGTACAAATGATGAGCTGTTTGAATTATACATTTTGTAATTTCGTAAAAAACAAAAACCAATTAACTTGAAGCCTACATTTAACAGTTTATGCTTAATTAAACATACGCTTTTTTGTTTTTTTACGTGAAAGAGTGCATGCACATAAATGAATTCTTTTTTGACTTAGTATGTATCTTGAATGACACGAAAGGTGCACACGAAGGGTATGAAAGGAGAATGGTTTGTAAAAGGGAAATGCGTTCTTGTATACAAAACGGGAATTCTGGAAGAGGCATTTTAGTTGTTTTTATGGAAAATGTTTCATTGATGCCCACAAGTGTTAATCTTCGGGATCGAACTTGTGACATTTATTTTCATAGCCTAAATTACCAACAAATTATCAAAACCTTGTTGGCATAAAAAAAAATTATTTGAATGGTTAATTAACGATGACAAATGTTAATCTCGAGAATCGAACTAATAACATTTAATCCCATAGTCAAGCTACCAACCAATTGAATCAACCACGTTGGTTCATTGAACAAGGATGGCTCAATTGGTTTGTGGTTTAGTGTAATGATCCGCCTTTTTGACATTCAAATGTCGATACTGATATATCCACGGTACTCATGTGTCCAATACCATAATGTCAGAAAGACATATTTTTAGGGCAAAAATAAAAAGAAGAAAGGAACAAGAAAGAATAAAACAGGATATTAGAATCTCACAACGGAATGATAACATATAATATCGAAAATATAGTACAAGGAGTTACTTTAAGATACATAACATTTCAAAATTACAATCCTAAGTAATATCATAAGCCTAGACAGTTATAATAGCATGTCCTTATAGATATTGATGTACATACTACTAATGAAGTGGAAATAAGAATAGTATGGTAGGTGAAACATTTAGCTCATCTCCTTGAAATCCGAAGAATACCCAAATAAAACATGCCTTTCTCAAACAGCTTGAAAAAGAAGGAAAAGATAAAACCATGAGTCAAACATAAGTCCACTGTGAAACTAATTTCGACCCAATCAAAGCCCATCAAACCCAAGGGCCACATCAACGTGAGTTGTTAGGTTGATTAATTAAAACAATAACATAATACACAGAGCTAAATATCTATACTTTCAGAATCTCACAGCGGGTTGGATAAAATATAATATCAGAAACATGTACCCATTCATAAATAAAACCATTTTAGAAAAATAACGTGTTAAACATTACATCATGTTTACATAAAGCCTCCATAGTATAGTATCTTAAACATAACCTTCTTAACTCGTTACAATAAAATACTTAAAAATATAAATAAATTGATAACTATCACAAGTCTTTAACTCCACCTTTATCTCCTAAATCAGTATCACACTCTTTAGCTTGTGCTGTAATGATGAGTGGGTCAGAACAATAACTATCTAGTTAAATGAAAATCTCAAGTTTTACCATAATTGTACTTGGGCGGTATTAACTAAATAAGAAATATGACTTACATATAAAATCATAAAATATGTATAAAGTCGACTGTAAACCCGAAGGCTCTTCAAGTCCAACTATATAAAATACATATAAAGTCAATTGTAAGCCTGAAGGCTATTTCTGTCCAACTATACAAAAGTCAACTATAAGCCTGTAGGCTCTTCCAGTCTGACTATAAAAAAAGTCAACTGTAAGCCCTCCCAACCCTACTATACAACTCTAACATAACTAAAGTTTTAGACGTAAGAGGAAGCACTCAAACCAATTAATACCTTTTTAATGGAATTTAGCCAGACTCTTATCATTTAAGACCTATAAATTGGCAAATCCCTATCATTTAAGACCTAACCCAATAGGGACCCTACATGATTCTTCATTAATGATATCGTAAGATATCCAATTAGCCACTAAAACACTATAAATCCAATACACTTTAAAAAAAAGGCAAACCCTACCGTACCCACTTAATAGCTCTAAGCTGAAACAGACCCTTCCTAAGGATTTCACCTACCGCATCCAAAAGCATAACTTATGACCATAGTCCACTCATGACGTCTCACAATAGTCCAACCATTCATAGGTACCAGTAGCTAAATTTCCTGGGCAGATTTACTCTACAGAATTGGGACTAACCTCGAGTCCATTATGGTTATTTATTATAGATGAGGTCCTACATTAGTCCTTAAAGTCACACCACTGGTTGTTAGATTTAACTAGATAGTCTTCCATGTAGCTTTGGACTAACCTCGCATCCCTGTAACTTAGGCATACCTTATATGTATACCAACTATATACATATATCATCATATATGATTCATAATTAAGGCCATATAATGTACCCCTTATTACGGCTCTAATTGGTGATTAACTCCTAATTTCTAATAACATCCTACAAATTAGTATTGCCTAACTATTCTGATAATTCTAGTCATGCTCAATGCACTATAATTAATACATTACTTGCAACGACTCGCCTTTTCGATCCTTAGAAGTCGAAACTACTGCATCCACGGTATTCATATGCCGAGCATTCAAGTGTTGGAAAGACAAATTATTGGGTAAAAGGAAAAGGAAAAAACAGAACTAAATCTCACAACGTGATGAATAATATATAATATCTAAAATTATTTTTACAAAAGAAAACCTTCAATATCAAACAACATCTAATCTATCTTCATCCTAGACAGTTATATCAGTGTGTCCTTACAAATGCAGATAACCACAACCAATAAAAACACAATAGAAATAAAATATGAAAACATGTCCTGGGCATCTAGCTTACTCATGAAGTTTCAAAGCATCCAAAGCTAACTCTAAAATATATACTCACATCTGAGTCGTGTATTATAAGAAAATAACTCTTGGATCAGTCTAGTAAACAAGCGTGAGAAACTTAAATTATTTAGATTGTTATATCTTATAAAATCTTCTAAAAGGAAAAGGTATTTCGTAAGACCATGCCGCACATAAACAAGGATGAGTTTTACGATAATCAAACAATTTTGTATAAAATTTAGTGATATTATAATAATGTTCAAGGTTTAAAGTAAACAATGAATTATAGCCGAAATTGTTGCACTAATTGAATTCGAGTATAATAGGTATACAACTAAGTTCGTACATGCATGTATTAGATAATAAATTCTATACAATGACAAGGCAATATGGTACCATCTACCACTATACACCTCTAGAAAATGTACCGAGGGCCTCACTTGGACCCCCGCCAACACAGAACTGGCCTAACACCTTAATATACTACCGAACATGTCGTCATCTTGGTTGTTTTACAATCTTTTCTCGAGAGCTCTCATGCACAACCAATTCCATATATATATATACATACATACATATATATATATATATATACGTATATATCTCTGTGTGTGTGTGTATCTATGTATGTATATGTATATATATAGAAGGGTGAAAACATACCCTAGTGGGTGTGACCCACACAGCCCTGCTGCATCTCCCCTGATTTTAGTCATTCCCAGTTGTTAAGGTTAGAGGCTACGACTTGCCTTTGATATAGAAATCCTACTTAGAATGCCCTCTAGGCAACAGTGCAATGTCAGGATTCATCCGTACAAGTTGTTTAGAATAAGAACAAACCAAAGACACTACTTTTATTACATCCATTTTGGAATCATCCTTAGATTAGTAGCAAGTAGCAATTGCACTTTAAGAACCCCTTCTTAAGTTTCATCATCTTCAAGATGTCTTTAGTTCGTACGACTGAGTTGGTTCAAAGTGGTTTTCGGATAATCATACGTATCCGTTCTTGGTCTGTTCGAACCAACATTCGATAGTTTCTACTAAACTCAACATCTATTCTTTCGAAAATAAACAGAACACATAAAAGTGGGGATCACACCCTAATTGTTTAAATGGATGAATCTTCTTATTATTTATCCTAGAATAACAAAACGGGTCTATACATACAGTAGTATCAATAGAGACACCTATACCACATAATTCTCGTATTTCTCCTAAATATTTCTGGAGTTAAAAATGGATCCAGATTTGATAGTCGGCTATTTACCTATCAAATAAACAAAAAATTAAAAATATATTTGATTTCATATGGAATCCACTAGGCCTCTTAAATTAATCTTTATAAATTAAACACTTCATTTATCTACCCAAAAAATATTCAGATACTTATCTCACCGATATAAGAGTATTCTCAAACCATTTTACTTCTATACTTGGAAGACTTTACCATATACTTATAAAATGTACAAGAATATTCACAAAAAATAAAGAAAGACTTCTTATATTCAAAATCATATTAAAAGGATCAAAACAATGTCATTCAAAGCGTTGTTTACTATAAACCCAAAACCACTAATCCTTCAGTGTTGAGTATGGAAAATGCTTCAAAACCACCAAAAGTAAGAAGGATTATTTATTAAATTCATAATTAAACTTTATTTTTACAGGTGATCCAATTCATATAACATTAAGGTCTTATAAACCCTAAACTTGTTTTGAAAATTCCAAGATCTCTTTCAATTTATTACTTTAATATCCTTTTATTTAAAAATAATTATCTTTATAAAACAATTTATTACTTTATACACTTTTTATTTAATAAACTGATTACCTATAAGAAACTCTCTAATAAATAATTTCTTCAGTTTAAACATCATTAGTAAATAATTAATTAACTTTTAAACACTATAACGAACAATTTATAAATTAATCACTGTTAAATAAATGATTAATTGATTTAAACCTCAATTAATGAATAATTAATAAATTAAAATCATCATTATTAAAAAATTAACTAACTTGACAAATAATTAATTAACTTTAAAATAAATTAAATAAAATAATTGATTTACCTTTTAAACAGCTATAATAAAATTATTAAATAACGTTCAACTTTAAAATATCATTAATAAATAATTAGTTAACCTTAAAATATTATAATTAAAATAATATTAAATTATCCATTTAGATATACAAAACATTTTACTTCAAAATATTTTAAAGTCAAATTAAACCTAATTCTTTTAAATTTGGAGAGCAGCAACCATACTGGCACTTAGACAAATTACAGCTTATTTTCGGTTCAATAATCAAGATCATATCACTGATATTTACATAAACAAAGTATATGTAAATAATATACATAACTATCAACTAATAGATAATACATCCCTTCATCCAATTCATCTGGCTTATAAATAATGTCCAAATTAATAAAATAGCTGGACAAAGATTTATTCGTCTAAAAAGATGTCCAATATAATCTATCATGTCTAAATATAGTAGAGTTGTGTTTTATTCTGCTAACAGGATGTCAGTGATAAAATATAATAAACTAACCACATAATTATTTTCTACCACTATTAATTTATCATCAAATTATACTTCACTAGGACTATCATCCATTTTATTTTAAGTGTTGTGCTTGTCAATACGAATCTAGTGCAAGAAACCTCAGGTTAGACAGATCTAGGATAGGCAAGAGATAGATTTTCAAAGTTAATCATATACAAATAATAATTTAATTAGGTAAACCCACACCCCAAACCAATAGGCCCCGGTTCATCTAACCAAACCTAACAAGCTCCTTATTTTTCTTCTCCAAACCTACTTCCCCAAATCAAATTGATTCCCACCCAAACCCAAATACAAAAATGCCTGAACCCAAGAAGAACTAAACCACCATGCATGTGCAATTTTCGCGCCCCTTCCGTCTTCTGACAGCCGTACTAACCTCTCCTACAAACTCTTCTGACTTACGCCATTCACATGTCCCATCGTCGTGGCCACCCATGGCTTCGATCATAATTCGGTCATCCTTCCCAAATCAAGACACATTCAGTTTTGATAAATCACCAACTCAACGCTAACTTGACCTACTATCCGCCACCGCTACACCATTATTTCGGCAGCGAACCTTTGCCTTGTCACCCAGCTAACTCCAACCTCACTCTGCACCTCCTCCTACCGCCAGAAATCTTAGTGATTAATTTAAAAGAAGGTTATTTAATTATTAAAACCTTAAATTCCATAAATTAATTATTCACAAATCAAAGTGATAAAATTCCGAGTCACTATATTCTTCCCCCTTAAATGAATTTCGACCTCGAAATTCATTCGCTATCAAACCAAGAAAAAAATAAGCCAACATAAATACTTAAAATTTTCATAGGCATGTACGATGTATGTAGATCATCCACACACAATATTCGATTCGATCAGTTGCTCGAATATGTAAACTTTTCTTCTGAACTAGTATCACTCACTTGGCTTCCCAAGTGCAAACTCTGATCAGGCTCCTCGATTAGGAACCACCTTTCTCCTTACATAGCCACATACTATGATGGAAAACATTGATAACATATCAACAACCTTTACCAAGTGTTCGCCGTCAAGAATCGGGTGATAAATCCTTATTCGGATCGGTGTATGAATCACCAAAATGACATGCACTCGAATCTTGGATTAAGAACTTTGCGAAGAAATGATCTACACCTAACTTACAAACAAATTCTTTTTGGTTCGAAATTATACCAATTTTCTTTTACCTCTAAAATTATTTATGAAAACATTTCATAAAAACATACATAAAATTTTAAACTTTTATATTACCCTATTATACCCGAAGAGTATATACAACTTTCTAATTTAATATTTTCTTAAAGGGAACTTAAGAACTAAATACCTACGTTTTTATTTCAAATTCCTTTTGGAATGATAATATATATTTAATTTTAACCGACATTAATATTGAACGCCTTATAGTCAAATCGTGAAACTGAATTAATAAGGTGTGCGTATCTAATTTGAATTAAACAACAAATGCTCATAAAGTAGTCAAGCTCAAACAATCAAAAAATGATGATAAATAAATATCATCCCTCTCTAACAAATAATCACTACCAAAAAACAACTGCACCAATTTTGAAAACTATTCTTTTACGCACAAAATATAATCCGAGGTAAAATTATTTCATTTACCCAATTTCAAAACAATACTATGTCGGTTTGCCTTTTTCAAGTGTTTAGAAATCCCAATCAACACAGTTGTACTCTGTATATCGACTAGGATTCATAAACCACTTAACCTATAAACCAACACACAACATTTTTATAGCATTAACAAACACACACACTCTCTCAAAATCTTTCTAGGGTATTACTGGCACTATCTCTACTGAGTATACCCGCCAAAGCATTAGTGTTCGCTCAACCAAAGCTTTGATACCAATTGTAAAGACTCGCCTTTTCGATCCTCGGAAGTCAACTTTAATAAATGCATGGTATTCACACGCCGAGCTCCAAGTGCCGAAAAGATAGAATGATGGGGTGAAAATAAAAGGAAAAGATAGAAGTAAATCCCATAAAATGATGAATAATATAAAATACCCCAAATTATTTTTACAAAAGAAACCCTTTAATATCAAACAACATCTGAGTCTAACTTATAATTAGCTTGGACAATTATAACGGTTTGTCCTTACAAATGCTGATAAACACAACTAATAAAAGCATAGCTGAAAAAAATATATGGAAATATGTCTAAGGCATCCAACTCCACTCCTGAAGCTCTAAAGCATCCAAAGCTAACTCTGAAAAATACTTGGGTCTGACCAAAGTATTATAAGAAAACAACACCCAGATTAGTCTAGTAAACAAGCGTGACAAACTCAAATCATTTAGATTTTTATATCTTATGAAACCTTTTAAAAATAAAAGGTATCATGTAAAACCATGCTGCACATAAACACGGACGAGGTTTTGCCTTTCAATAACCAAACACTTTTGTAGAAAATTTAGAGATATTATAAAAATGTCTAGGTTTTAAAGTAAATAATGAATCATAGCTGAAATTATTACATTAATCAAATTCCAGTATAATAGATATACAACTATGTCCACAAAGGCACGCATTAGAGAATGAATTTCATATAATGACATGGCACCAGGCTACCACATACCACCGTACACCTCTAAAAAATATACCGAGGGCCTTACCTATATCCCCTACCAACACAAAACCAGCCTGGCCCTTACTGGATAGTATCGAATATGTCATCACCTCGTTTTCTTTGCCAATTTTTCTCAAGAGTCCTGATGCACAACCAAATCCATATATATATATATATATATATATATATATATATAGGGTGATGACAAACCCTAATGGGTGAAACCCGCATAACCCTACTACATCTTCCCTGATTTTAGTCGTTCCCACTTGTTGAGGCTAAAGGCTATGATTTACCTTTTATATAACAATCCCACTTCGAATGCCCTCCAAACAACAATGCAAACCAGCTTCATTCATAAAAATTTCTCATGATATAAACAAGCCAATGGCACTACTTCTACTACTACCATTTCTGAATCACCCTTCAGGATTAATAGAAAGTGGCCCTTGCTTTAAGGGCCCTACATTCAATTTCATCATCTTTAAGATGTCTTTAGTTCGAACGCTTGAGTTGATTTGAAGTAGTTTTCAAATAATTCATACTTATCTGTCCTGGTCTCTTCGAACCAACATTCGATAGTTTCAGGTAAACTCAATTCTGGTTCTTTCAAAAATAAATAGACAAAACATAAGAGTGGGGATCACCCATTGATCGTTTAAATGAACGAATCTTCTTATCATTTATCTTAGAAAATGCAACGAGTCTATTAGTACAGTAGTACCATTAAAGATAACTGTACCACATAATCCTCGTGCTTCTCCTAAATATTTCCGGAGATAAAAATGGATCTAGATTTGGTAGTCGATTGTTTAAGTATCAAATAAGAAAACAACCAAACATAGATTTAATTCAATATGGAATCCACTAAGCCTCTTAAATTAATCTTCATAAATTAACAACTTCAATTATGTTAACTCCGCCTCGGCCATGACTCAGCGACCTAAAAAGTTACCGACTTAAGACTTAAAAGAGATGCCGACTCAATGCCTTGACAAGATTGCCGACCTAACATGAATGTCGATCTAACTACCTAAGGCCTAAGAGGGATACCTACCTAATGTCCCAACAGAAGTACCGACCTAGGATGGCTACCGACCTAACACGGGTACCGACCTAGTGCCTTAGAGGATGCCGACTTAACAGGAATACCGACCTAAGATTTGAGGGGGTACTGACCTAAGGCTTAGGAGGTTACCGATCTAACATGGGTACTGCCTAAGGAAGTTGGCGACCTAACTGCTCAAGACAGGGACAAGATCACGAACTGCACTTGAGTCGCTACCGACTTACGACCTATGTTAAGTCGTTCACGACCCAAGCAACGGAAGACAAGTTCACTGCAGCTACTTGGCACAATGGCCTCTTAACTCGTACACGGTTCAAGACTTACCAGTTAAGCCATGACTTATGACTTGCCAGTTAACTCGTTCACGACTCACGACCTAGCTTGGATCGTCCACGACCTAAAGCTACTAAATATAAGCCCGATGTCGTGTTACTTATAGAAGGTTGGGTTGGCTCGGGGGCGACTTGGAACTTATACAAGGGAACCTTTGTGAAACCATGGAGGGGCCAGATGAGTCGGCCACGACCTGCCATAGGTCGGTCACGACTTACGACCCAATGGGGAAATTTTCCTATAAATACCAACCTACCTCCAACATGTACGGGACTTTTTGGCCGATCTCTTTAAGTGCCGATACTCTGCTGAATTCTCGACTCACTCGACACATCAAGTACGAAAGGCATCTCAACTAACTTCAAGAGGAAATCTAACGCAATCTACATGGATTCAAAGAATTCTTCTGCGTCAAAGTTCTAGTTGTTTGTCTCATCAGAATTGTAATTGAAGATTGTTGTAAAGTTGTAATCGATTCAGTAATAAAGAGAATTAAAGAGGACGTAGGCTTAACCTAAGTCGAACCACTATAAAAGCTATTCTCTTTTCTGCTTTCTCTGTGACTTTTCTACTTGTTTTTAGTTCCCGTGTTCACGGGTGGTGCTTTCGCTCAACTTCAATCTACACCGGGGTGTTAGCGTCTGATTTTTTACGTTAACATTTTTTGGTGCTTTCACTGAGAAACCAACTCAGGAAACTTCCACTATTGCTCTGCAAAGGTCTGTTGAAAGGATTTCTTTTAAAACCAGAAGTTTATTGGAAATAATGGCTCCTGGGAGAAAACAAAGTTCTGTAAGATCCGACAATGTCCAAGAGAATACTGCTACCTCTCCTCCTTCAAGTCAAGCAGCTCCAACTGTTGGAGTTACGCGAGCAGAATTGGACGCCGTAGTTTTGGGGCTGAATCAACAATTGAATGCTCAGAATGCGCAGTTGGAAGCTCAGAACGCCCAGAACGCCCTGATCTTAAGTAAGTTGAATGATCGACTTGGGGAAAACCATCAACCGGTTCATAATGATGGGAACCCTACTGTGAGAGTTCAGGATGTTGAAGGGAACATTTCTCAAAGAGCCGCAGACCCTGTAGAAAGGACTCCTCCTCAAGCAGGAGGATCAAGGCCGCAGCCGACCCTCCGTGAACGATTGTCAAGGCAGAATTCAGAGAGAGTGGCCGATGCCTGCCCTCCAGAGCCTCTAAATGATGAAGAGTATTTTTCGGGTATGGTTCGTCAAATCATGAAGGAAATATGCGAAGATATGAAGATGAGAAAGAGTGGGGTTTTGCTCCAAGCAAAACTCCATTTACTGAAAAGATCTTGAAGGCAGAGTTCCTAAGGAAATTCGTTCCCCCCACTATTTCGGCTTACAAGGGGACGAGTGATCCTAATGAGTTTCTGTATAAGTACGACTGGCATATGACTGGTGCCAGGGCGTCTGATAAAATTAAATGTCGATATTTCCTGGTATATCTCGAAGGTGTGGCTCTATTATGGTTTACAAAGCTGCCAGTCAGGTCCATTGATCAATTCTCCGATTTGACCAGGAAATTCAAGGAGCAATTTCGATTGTATGCTTCTAAAGCAAGGGATATAATGTCGCTGTCAATTCTAGAGCAAAATCCGAGAGAATCTATCAGATCATTTTTAAATCGTTTTAACATAGCATTGGCCGAGGTAGATAATGCTGAGCCACGCATGGTCCTAACATACTTGATGAGGGCAATTGACAAATCGAGTGAATTTGGAAAATGGTTGAAAATGAAAGAACCAAACTCACTTGACAAATTCTACAAGAAAACGGATGAATTCATGCGCTTGGAGAGCCTCCAAACACCGGCTAAGGTGGCATCAGCGGAAGCCGGGAACAATGGTGCTGCTTTGAACAAGAAAGAACCTAACACTCAAAAAAGGGGAAATGATGGTGGAAAGAAATAGGGAGACGCTAAGAAAGGTCGTTCTTTCAATTTCACACCCTTGACCGATACCCCTGAAAACATCTTCTTTGCAACCAAAGATGATGTCAATTATCCGACACCACCTAAAATGAGAGTTGCGAGTAAAATGGAAAAAAGTGGAAGGTTCTATCGGTTCCACAACCAGCCCGGCCATGACACCAACGAATGCCGTCAGTTGAAAGAGGTAATTGAACAACTCTTGAAGGAAAACAAACTCCAGCAGTATGTGAAAAGGAACAGAAATGCTCCAGCTTTGTCAAATCAAGGACAACAAGTTCTCGCTCACCGTCCTGCCTCAAGTGAGAAGGCCGTAGAGCATGAATCGGAAAGACCTATTATCAATATAATAACTGGAGGACCTCACCCAGCAGGCAAAAGCTGGGGCGAGATGGAAAGGTATGCCCGGGCCTTGAGGCATGTACCAGCTGAAGAGAATGTTTTTGTTTTAGAGAATGATGCGCCTTTAATGCAACAAAAGACTTCCACAGATGACATTGTATTTAGTGCCAGAGATTCCTTGCGTATCGAGGCTCCGACCATAGATCCTTTGGTCATATCCGTTGGTATTGGGCCGGCAACTGTGAGAAGAGTTCTAGTTGATTGTGGAGCTTCATGCAACATCCTCTTCAAGAAGACCTTTGATCAAATGAAAATTCCAATGGCTGACTTTCAAGCTTCATCACTTAAGATTGCTCGGTTTTCTAGAGAACCCAAACAGCCGATTGGGACCATAGATTTGTTTTTCGAACTTGGAAAGGGACTGAGGAAGGTGGCTAGAAAGCAAACCTTTATAATTGTTGAAGAATTCTCTGCCTACAATGCCTTTTTAGGCCGACCGACTCTTGCTGCATTCAAAGCTGTTCTTGCCCCATGGTGTCTAACTCTAAAATTCCCCACAGATAACGGAGTTGGTGTGATTAAGGGAGACCAAGATGCGGGGCGAGAATGTTACTTTGCAGAGTTGCGAGAATCAAGGAAAAGAGAAATAGGAAAAGGTGCGGCGACTCCAGTCCGCACCAAAGAACAAGCCTTGTAGCAATTACAGGGTGGACCCTGCACTGGTGAATGTAGTGGCGCACGAAGAGAGATGGATCCAAGGAAAGCCAGTGCAGGGGAGAATAGGGTAGTACCGGTAGAGGTAACAGTGTCGATGCCTGTTGACCCAAAGGACCCAAACAAAGTGCTTAATGTGGGTTCACAACTCAACACAATAGTTCAGAATGTTCTGATTTCATTTTTGAAGTCTAATTTGGATGTATTCGCTTGGACTCATGCTGACATGTGTGGAATATCCCCAGAGATTGCAGTACACACTCTGAACATTGATCCAAAGTTTACACCTGTGAAACAGAAGAGAAGAACCCAGGGTCCTGAGAGAACGGCAGCATTAAAAGAAGAAGTGGATCGACTCATGGAGAACGGTTTCATCAGAGAATCTACTTATCCAAACTGGGTATCAAATCCAGTGCTGGTGAAAAAGGCTAACGGAAAGTGGAGAGTATGCATTGACTTTTCAGATTTGAACAAAGCCTGCCCCAAAGACTGTTTCCTGCTGCCCAGGATCGATCAGTTGGTGGATGGGACGGCAAGGCATGAATTGTTATCTTTTATGGATGCATACTCCGGATATAACCAGATTATGATGCATGAGCTAGATCAAGAGGATACAAGCTTCATCATTGGACTCTGCTGCTACAAGGTCATGCCTTTCAGACTCAAGAATGCAGCGGCAACTTACCAAAGGCTTGTTAATGCCATGTTTAAACCAAAGATTGGCAAGACAATGGAAGTTTATGTTGATGACATGCTAGTAAAGTCTAAGAAAGCAGTGGACCACACGGATCACTTAGCAGAGATGTTCGCAGTACTCCGAAAGTACAGAATGAAGCTTAATCCCTTAAAATGTTCATTTGGTGTGGAGTCTGGAAAGTTTTTGGGTTTCATTGTGAGCGCTAGGGGCATTGAAGCTAATCCAGCTCAGATCACTGCCCTGAGAGAGGTCAAGGCTCCTAGAACGAAGAAGGAATTGCAAAGTCTCAATGGAAAGGTTGCTGCCTTGAGTCGATTCATTTCCAAAGCTACTGACAAATGCATTCCATTCTTTGATGCTCTGAAGAAAGGAAGAAAAAACTTTGAGTGGACCCCTGAATGTCATAAAGCATTTGATGAGTTGGTTCACATATGGAAGTGCCTCCGATACTTTCAAAGCCTGACAGTGGTGAAGATCTCTTCATATATTTGGAAATTTCGTCTCATGCTCTCAGTGCAGTGTTGGTACAGGAAGACGCAAGGATTCAACGCCCAGTCTATTATATCAGCAAAAGATTCACTGGGGCAGAGATGAACTATTCAAGATTAGAAAAGCTCGCCTATTGTTTGTTGATCGCATCAAGAAAATTGAGGCCGTATTTCCAAGCTCATCCCATCAAAGTCCTCACTGATCAACCTCTAAAGCAAGTCCTATTCCGTCCTGAGACTTCGGGCCGTCTTTTGAAATGGAATATTGAACTCAGCCAATACGACATCACTTACCATCCCCGAAAAGCAATCAGTGGACAAGCTTTGGCAGATTTCATCGCAGAATGTACGGATAAGGGTGATAGTGAGGAAGAAGTCACTGATAGCGTCCCAATCCAATGGAAATTGTATGTCGATGGCGCAAGGAATGATTATTCTTCCGGAGCAGGGGTTGTCCTTGAAACCCCAGAAGGGCGATCGCTATGTTATGCCCTGAGACTAGAATTCCCTTCGACAAACAATGAAGCCGAATATGAAGCTCTCATCGCTGGTTTAAGGATCGCTAAAGAACTAAATATCAAGGCATTGCAGATCTTCAGTGATTCTCAACTTATTGTTTGCCAAGTCAGGAAGGAATTTCAAGCTAAAGGAGGGAATCTACCCGCCTATTTATCAAAAGCCTGGGAGCTCCTTCAAGATTTTGACCGTTATTCAATAAACCATATACCCCAAGAAGAGAACATGAAGGCGGGTTCTCTCGCAAAGTATTCGAGTACTGCTGAAGCTCAACTATTGGGATTAGTTCCCGTCGAAGTCTTGTCAGCTCCAAGCACAGATGAAATGGATGTTGATTGGATTATGAATGTATCCCAAGAACAAGAATCATGGATGACTCCGATACTTGAATATTTACTCGATGGTTCTTTGCGAGAAAGTTCAAAGGAACGACAGAAGTTGATGAGGAAAGCCTCCCGATATATAGTTCAAGATGGTCGTTTGTACAGACGAGGATTTTCAATGCCATTACCCCGATGTGTGACAAAGGAAGAAGCTAAGACAATTCTGACTGAAGTACACGGAGGGGAATGTGGGGATCATACAGGTGGTCAAACTTTAGCAAAGAAAATCCTCCGTTATGGATACTTTTGGCCAGAAATTAATCAGGATGCTGCTGACTATTCCCGGAAAGTGTGATAAATGCCAGAGATTCGCTAAAATTCCTAGAGCACCTTCCACTGAGCTAACACAAATGGTCAGTCCATGGCCGTTTGCTATATGGGGAATAGATCTCATTGGGCCTTTGCCGACTGCCAAATCGGGGATTAAATATGCTATCGTTGCTGTTGATTACTTGACTAAATGGGCTGAAGCCGAACCATTGGCTACTATTACCTCTAAGAAAATGATAAGTTTTGTGACTAAAAATATCATTTGCAGGTATGGTGTGCCTCAGAAGATAATCACTGACAATGGTACTCAGTTTGAAAGTGAGGAGTTCCAAGATTTCTGCAAACGATTCAAGATCCTAAAAAGCTTCTCAGTAGTGGCTCGTCCGCAGGCAAACGGGCAAGTGGAAGCAGTAAACAAAATCATCAAATCAACCATCAAAAAGCAGCTGGAAAAAGCAAAAGGTGGTTGGGTCGATAACTTACCGCTTGCACTATGGGCATACAGAACCACCCACAAAACTACGACTGGGTATACTCCATTTTCATTGGCATACGGATCAGAAGCGATGATTCCAGTGGAAATTGAAGTCCCCTCACACAGAAGGATCCATTTTGATCAAGATGAAAATGAAAAATTGCAATTGGAAGCACTTGACCTCCTTGATGAAAGAAGAGAAGAGGCTAGGCTTAGAATTGCCGCTCACCAGCAAAGAATAGCCAGGCACTTCAATTCCAAAGTTCGTCAGCGCAGCTTTGAAGTTGGGGACTTAGTCCTGAGGAGAATTATGAAAGCCATAGGTGTGTTTGGGCCAAACTGGGAAGGGCCATATGTTATAAGCGTGAAACTTCTTGATGGCACTTTCAAACTCACAACTGTCGAAGGAGAACCAATCCCAAGAGCTTGGAACAGCAATCATATGCGTCCCTATTTTACTTGAAAGCTTTGCTGAAATGTTGTAAAAGAATTATGAATATATGATTCTTGTATTGAAAGAAATTGTAAAGCAAGTGAATAATGAAAAGCTATAAAGTGGATGTAGGCCCAGTTTTTGGCTGAACCACTATAAATCTTGTGTTCTCTACTGTTACAAACTGCTTTGTTTTATTTCGACATATAAAATACGTTAACTGTGTCACTAAAATGTCGATTTAATAATGCAGGCCATAAAAACAAAGCTTACCCATCGCAAGAC
This sequence comes from Allium cepa, assembly GCA_030765085.1. Classification (NCBI taxonomy): domain Eukaryota; kingdom Viridiplantae; phylum Streptophyta; class Magnoliopsida; order Asparagales; family Amaryllidaceae; genus Allium; species Allium cepa. The sequence goes on along the minus strand of CM060945.1, from coordinate 597,170,495 downwards.
CAAGCGATCTCCGACATCACCCAGCAAGCAAATGCTAAACTATTCAAAATTTCCATACTCAAATCCTACAAAAGAAGTGCTTCGAACAAAAGTTAGAGATGTGGATGAAGGTGGACCATCTCTAACTAACTGCAAATGTTTGTACAAACAAACAACCAGTTAAATAGCCTGTGTCTACCACCACCAACTCGCTTAACTATGAAGTATATTTCTTTGGATAAGGGAAATTATTGGCAACTAAAAAGGGATGACACTTGCAAAAGACAACGGGGATCGCCAACATGAATAGATGGCAAAGAAACGTGGGCGAGCAAGCATCAAACAGCAAAAGACCTCTTCGGAGGCACAATCCCTCTTCAGAGGCACAACTCTTCGGAGGATAAAGACCTCGAGCGGGCTTAACCAGAAAAAGAGAGATCTTTCTCGATACAAAGTTGCGGACTGATCGGTCGATACAGTCCCGTGAATTCGTCCAACCGAGAGAAAGAAACTCCAAACTTCCAGGCAAAAGCCCTACTCAGAGGCACACGTTTCACCGAGATTGAAATAAAATTTCCAAGTGTTGAAACATGAAAATCCCTCTTCGGAGGCCCTTTCAGCACAGTTGAAATGCTAAAAGACCTCGAGCGGGCTAAACCAAAAAAAGAGAGATCTTTCTCGATGCAAAGTTGCGGACTGATCGATCGATACACTCCCGTGAATCCGTCCAACCGAGAGAAAGAAACTCCAAACTTCCAGGCAAAAACCCTACTCAGAGGCACATATTTCACCGTGATCAGTGATACACTCCCGTGAGATGAAATGTGAAAAGCCCTCTTCGGAGGCCCGCTTTCCAATGAACAGGGAAAAATAAAAGCCTCTCCCAAGGGGCAGAAACAAAAGACCTCTTCCCAGAGGCACAATCACACAAAAAAGACCCCTTCCCAAGGGCACAATCAAACAGAAAAACCTCTTCCAAGAGGTGCAATCAAACAGAAAGACCTCTTCGGAGGCACACGTTTCACCGAGATTGAAATAAAACTTCCAAGTGTTGAAACGTGGAAAGCCCTCCTCGGAGGCGCAACTCTTCGGAGGCACACGTTTCACCGAGATTGAAATAAAACTTCCAAGTGTTGAAACGGGGAAAAGCTCTCCTCAGTGGTACAACTTTTCAAAGAAGCATTTCACCAGAAATGCAAAGCAAAGGTCAAAAGCCCTCCACCGAGGCGCAATAAAAAAAAAAAGAAGCCCTCTTCAAAGGCACACTTTAGCTTACAAAGGGAGACTGGTTCTTCTATTCTTGAAAATACTCTTCCTCAAAAAGAAGTTAAAGTGCCCTTCAGAGGCCGCTTTACCACATAGGAGAATTCACTTGGTAAAAATGTGTGAAAGCACAAAAGAAAAAGTGATATCTTCGAAGGATGAAGCGTAGAAACTCATATGGAGTGAGTTGTACTCTATTTTGAGCAGAATAGTATTCCTTAAAGTACGGAATAATTATTCTCCAGAAAATAAGAGTGCAAGTCCCCTCAAAGTATAAAATATTGCAACGAGCTTATGGTATAGGGGCAACATGGTATAGCTACATTGGTAAAAATTACGCTCAAACAACATACCACAAGCTCACTGCAATATCATATAAAGAAACTTGTACAAAAATGAATAGTAAATGCATTCTCAGATACAGACAGAAGTTTGTACAAACAAAAAGAATCATTTTATTCAATACTATCAAAATTTTGTACAGGTACAGGTTTCAAAATAAAATGAAAAAGAAAAGCGGAGGCCGGTACCCGCACAATCTCCGGCCAGTACATGCAAAAAGCAAGAAGTAAAAATAAATCGAAGCAGGACCCCTTACTTCTTCCTGCCAACACCCTTAGAGCCTTCACCTGACCTAATAGGCAGCTTTTCAGGACGGCTTGGGAGAGTCGGGGATGAAGGAGAGAGGGTTACTGTCGGATCAACTTTCGTTTCCTCTTCAGAAACAAGAATGTCTTCCCTTCTCTTCTTGGAAGCGACACGCTTCCTCCTTCTCCTTGAAGAAGACTCACTTCCCGGAGTAACAAGAGTAGATAATTTTATGTTATTAGAAGTGGTTCGCTCCCGAGACTCATTGCCTTCTCCAAGCCCTTCTCCCCCGTGTTCTTGAGAAGCAATAGGATCATCCAAGCCATGAAGAGCCTCTATTTGCTCCTCTTGCGACCCGGGTTGAGAGGAGGATGGAGGAGTGACCTGGAGAGGCGGAGGAGGAATAATTGAAGAAGGAGGAGTCTGAAGGATGCTCAACACTTTCTCTACAGAAGAAAAGAAGTTAAAGTCAGTAAAGAGAGGAGACAAAGGCTCATTGAGGTTCAGGAAATAGTCAAGAAGCTCATCGAACTCCTAAGAAGTAAATGAGCAGTCTACTTGGGCAAGATTAACAATAGAGTTACTTGGAGAAGTCGGCTTCCTGATATCAACCTCATAAGCCTGTGCTTCGGCGCTCTCTTCGCCTTCATCTCCACCCTGTGCACTTGTGATCTCAGTTGTAACTTTAACCAGGGATGGAGAATGAGAACTGGAGCCGATAATGTCGATTTCGGCCGAAGGCGAAGGTTGAACTGGAATAGTTGAAGTAGTTTTTCCTGAACGTTCTCCTTCTGCCATTTCAGACCTTAATTTTGCAAGTTGTTCTTTTCCCTTGGCGAGAGCGACGCGAGCTTCGTCATCCAAGTAATGCTCCTCAAGAGCTGATTCGACGTAGCCGGCCCCTGTAGCACCAAGCATATCAAGTGCCGCCTCCCACACCTCAGCCAGGGTAATTTCATATTTGGGACCTAGGAAGGCGAGGCTACCACGCCCCAAGACGCTATGCAGGTAGAAGTCAAATAATATCGAGCTGATGCTGGTCTTCGTTGCCTCATAAGATTCTTCAGCTGCAGTTTTACCGGCAACGGCCTCATCACGCTCTCTTTCAGCTTTGGAGAGTTGAAGCTTTAGCATTTGAATCTCCGCCTCTTGAGAGTCGGTTTTCTTCCGAAGCTCTGCAATATCAGTAATATAGCCCTCATTGATTCTTTTTTGCACTTCGAGCCTGTCTTCGGCGTCTTTTTGGCCGGCATGAGCATCTCTCACTTGTTTCTGAAGCACCTCTTCTTTTTGAGTGTAAGAAGTAGAAGAAGTGGCGAGTTCTTATTTAAGTTTCTCGACCTTCGCCTCAAGATCTTCATTATAAGTAGTGATGCTCCTCATCTCGGTATCATGCTGCTCAAGAACCTTCTGCCATTCAGCTTTGTCAATCTCCATAGTAAGCATGGCCTCGAGATTCGCACGGTTTACCCTTTGAAGCTCGTCAACAAGCTTTTGCCAGTTCGACATACTTTCAATATCAAGCCTGAGGGCATCAAGATTTTGCAGCATGGCAGGCTTGTCAATAGGGTCCAAGTCAAGATCGAACCACACTCCCTTTAGGCACCAGTGCGGGAACCGGCTTTGCAGAGTGGCCGGGCCTGATCCAACTTGGAATTTAGGCCTGCTGATTATTGTCTGAATGTCTGTCTTCCCAAGAGCAGGAGAGCCAGAAGGAATGTCAAGTGAGACGGGGGCAGTGACCTTTTCAGGAGTTGTAGATGTATGCTTCTCACCGTGCCGGGCACGCTTGCTTGGGTCCTCAACCATATGGCTTTTTCCCCAATCGTCATGCGACTTTCTCTTGTGAGAGTCATCACCTCTCTGGGAAGAATCATGGTGCTCCTCCCTTTCTTTTCTGTCATAGCGCTCTTCTTGAGCCCTCCTCTCCTGAGCCTTTCGGGCGGCTCTCTCTTCATCAGTTTCTCTGTGAACGGGAAGGTAGCGCCTATAATCATATTGACTACGCCTCCCATAGCGCTGAAAGTCGTCATAGTAAGAGCCACTGCGTCCCATCGGAGAACCTGAAATTTATAAAAAAAAAAGACAAGTCGTAAAAGTATTCAGAGAAAAGAAGTGTAACTTTAGAATCTTCAAAGAACAAAGAGTTAGGAACATAGAAGTGCCGAAAGATTCTAAGTGTGTGTGATGTGCAAACTACGCGCATCAAACTACGAACCACTCTTTGATTGCGGAGTAATCGTGGGGGTAGTAGTTAACGTCAACTCTTGGGTCGACGGAGCTTGTTGCAAAGAAGAAGTCGCTTCCACTACTGAAGAAGAAACCCTAGTAGTTACAGGGTCGTCTTTAAAGATCTCCTGTGAGGTGGAAAAGTGGTCGCTTAAACCTTCGAAAGTGTCGTCCCCGCTCTGCCTGACAGGACTTGTTTTCCCGGCTTCTTCGCCAGACTTCTGTAAATGTCGGGGAGATCCCTGAGGCTCTTCTTCCTCAATGACTGAGGCAAGTGCGAATTTGCCAGATGACCCCGCAACATCAACAGTGGTAGAACACTTCACCAGAGAAGCTTCGGAGGCAGTTTCTTTTGGTAAGGGTTCGTCAGTGGAAACTGGGGCATCTAATGCTTTAGGCGGGGAGTCTGGAACCTCATGGGGGTGTGTAGAGCGAGAAGCGTGCAAAAGCCATATTGATGCAAAAGTTCATCCCTCAATAACAATTTTATACTTTTCTCTTCCGCGGCAATGGCACTCAATCTTTCAAAAATTTGCTTATGGCTTGGATCTCTAGAAGGGGGAGGAAGTGCTGAAAAGAGCAAAGAATGAAATTAGCAATTGGTAATTCAGATTTCGAAAAGTTTGGAAATGGAGAAAATAGAAACAGGTAATCTTACTTCCTACTCTCTAGATGGCATAAAACTCTAGGGGGCAACGAGCAAAGAAAAACTGGTTCAGAAATCCATGAACACTTTCGGTAAGATCAGAAATAAACTTGCGGTTTCTAGGCTTCTCACAATAATAAGGGAAGGATGGTCTTTACTCTTTGCAAACAAGCATAAGTAGCGAATTTCTTCAAAACTCGGCAAGCGATCAAGAGTTCTCCTAAACAAAACACACAACCCCATCAAGATGGTGTAGCCATTAGGATGAAGTTGGAACGGAGAGATTGTCAACCGGAGGAGAAGGGTTCGAAGGAAGTCATTAAAGGGAGGAATCGCCCCGCTTAGGCACATTTGACGATTGACTGCGACAAAACCGTGGGGAGGACTGTCGGCAGTATCATTTGGTCCGGGAAGTAGAGCATCATTTTCAGCAAAACCAAACTGAGTACGTAGCTGAATGAACGCTCTCGGAGTTAGGATAGTCGAAGTTCTCTCTGGAGGATTCTCTACGGGAATAGCTATCGGAAAGGTCTCTTCAGCTTGAGCTACCCCTTCTTCTTCTTGGTGGGAAGTCATTCTACACAAACAAATGGATGTTCAAACATGAAGGTGCACGTTTCCTAAAGTGTATGGAGTGTTGTGTAAAATCAATCAAACAATAAGCAAATGTAACTGGAATAAAAACTAGCAAGTATTTGTCAGTTATAAAGTCCAGGGATCGTTGTTTTAATATGCAAGTGTAATGTTGAAGCAAGCAAATCAGCTCAAGTTAGCGATGCTTTGCATTAATACTTCACTTTAGTTGATTGGTTCACAGCATTTCATACAGTGTTTTTAAGTTGATTACCCTAGGTCAACTAATCTGTCATTCGATGTGGGCAGTCAATGACAGTATATTCGCCTTGGTTTTTTGTGATTATTGTTTTCAGCAGGTTGGTAGCCAACAAGCTAGTGTGATCTGTGAAATAAAGCAGCAAAGTTAAAACAACCCAGGATTTAAGCAGTTCAGTCCAGTAGATTAAGTTAAGAATTCAAATTGGAATTATGCTTTTAAGTGAGAATTCGAATTGGGCATCCAAGTGTTAACTCGGCCGTGACCTAAGGAATCTTTCACGAGCTAAGATTAAATTCTTGATTCTTTAAATCGGCAGTTCTTTAGGTCGTGAGGAGTAGTAAGGAGGAAGGCTCCGGTTCAAAAAGTAGTGCAAAATTCCCCAAGTGCTAGTTCGGCCACTATTTAAGGGCTAAGTCGGCAAGTTTCTCCAAGTGATTAGTTCGGCCACGATCTAAGGATTAGATCGTATCAAATTGGGTAGGCCAAAAGATAGGTCGAGTTAAGAATCCAAAGGGTTGAGTCGCTCGAACAGCCTAAGTCGTAAGTCGTCTGGAAATTAATACGACCTAAAAGATAAATCGTGCGCAGCCGAGGTTGCAAGAGATTTCTAAGTCGGTATATTCAGAAACTAACTAAGCCGTGAGAATTACAAGTCGTCCCCTCGACCAGTATCTCACTCCACCAACCCGTTAACCCGATAGCCACTCCCTTAACCAAAAAACCCTCATTTCATTTATGCTATTTCATGCTATCGGATCATCCATTAAACCAGATTAAAACCCCCATGAATTCAACGCCCCACAATCATAACATAAATCAGGATTGATTAGCCCGAAGTAGTGACCCATCGGCATCGTTTCATCAACCGTTTGAATCCGAATTAAGCCATCTCAGGATCATCAACTATCGGTATGATAAGATTCGTGATGAAGCGCTGCGCGAGGAGGTGGTTGAAGTTTGAATGGGATTCATGAATCAATGACAATAAGGGATCGAGAAGGAAGCAGGTTGACTTACGTAATGATTATCAGTGATTGATGGAATGAAATCGCCTTTTGGAGCTTGGGAAAGTTTTTAATGGCATAATCAAGGGCGTAGGAAATGAGAAGGAAGAAGAAGATGTGACTTATACCTTGCAGTGGAGGGATCTGAAGCGGCACGTACGACCTAACTGTTAGGTCGCGTACGACCTACCGACTTAGAGGGTGGACGAGTTAAAGGACATCGAAGCACACGACCTAACCATTAGGCGTATATTTCGAGGGGCAAATGTTAACTCCGCCTCGGCCATGACTCAGCGACCTAAAAAGTTACCGACTTACGACTAAAAAGAGATGCCGACTCAATGCCTTGACAAGATTGCCGACCTAACATGAATGCCGATCTAACTACCTAAGGCTTAAGAGGGATGCCGACCTAATGTCCCAACAGAAGTACCGACCTAGGATGGCTACCTACCTAACACGGGTACCAGCCTAGTGCCTTTGAGGATGCCGACTTAACAGGAATACCGACCTAAGATTTGAGCGGGTGCTGACCTAAGGCTTAGGAATACCGATCTAACATGGGTACTGACCAAGGAAGTTGCCGACCTAACTGCTCAAGACAGGGACATGATCATGAACTGCACTTGAGTTGCTACCGACTTACGACCTATGTTAAGTCGTTCACGGCCCAAGAAAAGGAAGACAAGTTCAATGCAGCTACTTGGCACAATGGCCTCTTAACTCGTACACGGTTCAGGACTTACCAGTTAAGCCATGACTTATGACTTTCCAGTTAACTCGTTCACGACTCACGACCTAGCTTGAATCGTCCACGACCTAAAGCTACTAAATATAAGCCCGATGCCGTGTTACTTATAGAAGGTTGGGTTGGCTCGGGGGCGACTTGGAACTTATACAAGGGAACCTTTGTGAAACCATGGAGGGGCCAGATGAGTCGGCCACGACCTCCCATAGGTCGGTCACGACTTACGACCCAAGGGGGAAATTTTCCTATAAATGCCAACCTACCTCAAACATGTAGGGGACTTTTTAGCTGATCTCTTTAAGTGCCGATACTCTGCTGAATTCTCGACTCACTCGACACTTCAAGTACGAAAGGCATCTCAACTAAATTCGAGAGGAAATCTAACGCAATCTACATGGATTCAAAGAATTCTTCTGCATCAAAGTTCTAGTTGTTTGTCTCATCAGAATTATAATTGAAGATTGTTGTAAAGTTGTAATCGATTCAGTAATAAAGAGAATTAAAGTGGACGTAGGCTTAACCTAAGCCGAACCACTATAAAAGCTGTTGTCTTTTCTGCTTTCTCTGTGACTTTTCTACTTGTTTTTAGTTCCCGTGTTCACGGGTGGTGCTTTCGCTCAACTTCAATCTACACCGTTGTGTTAGCGTCTGATTTTTTACGTTAACAAATTATTTATCGATAAAATATTTATATACTTATCTCACTGGTATAAGAATATTCTCAAACAATTTTACTTCTATACTTGAAAGGCTTTACCATATACTTATACGATGGTACCAGAATATTCATAAAAAATTTAGCAAGATTTCTTATTTTCCAAATCGTATTAAATGGATCGAAATAATGTGATTCAAAGTAAGGTTTATATTTAAAATTATTTAATGTGGAAATTCATAAATAATTTATAAAAATATATTTAAACTTGGAACCATTTCTAAAATAATCTAATTAATGTTATTAAATGCTTCGAAGAACGTCCCATAAAAATTATTATTTTCATTATCATTTACACTCACTTTAAATCACAAAAAGCGTTAAAAACAACATTACACGATCCCAAAAATGCTATCGTAGGTAGCATTTATAAGTGTTGTAAATGCCAATGGATAGAGAACACTAAGAAAATTGCATAACTATTCAAAGAGACCCAAAGGATACCTTTAAATAATCATATATAAACCACTAAAAGTAGCAATATCAAAGTACATTATAGCGACTACTCCGCTCCTAAATTTTTCAACTTTGTTCAACCAGTTATAAAATCATTTAAACCTTGATACTTTTAGAGTAATAAATACAAATATAGTACTCATTAAAACAGGAAAGAATCCCCTACAGACGGCTTTCAAAATCATATTAAAAATCGTCGAACACAAGGCGATTTCAAAGTACATGCATAGCGACGTTTTTGATATCACTTCTATAAATTTGTTCCACAAGTGTTATAACTGCTCAAACCACTTTCTTGTTTTCCTAGATATTAATATATGTTTAGAGCCAAATAAATATATATACTTCCATAAAATATATGCAATTAACCATTTTAAGCAAGTTAAACACACTGAATTTCAAAGTGCACTTATAGCAACCATTCTTGCTTGAAACACTTTCAAACATAATTCAGTGCCATATACAACCAAACTAAAGATATAAATATAAAGCCAAGTCCATGTTACATGGTATAATGGATAAGAGAACTGACAATATACAGAATATAGCTGTCATTTTCTTTTCAAAAGCAAGTATGGTCCAAAAATTATAACTTTAATTAGTTTCATTTAACTTTTTGTTCAAGCACACACATACATAACAAAATATATGCTTACTCAACGGTGAGTGAACTCACCCCAAAACCAAGATAACACAAGAACAAGCCACTTAAAACAAAACAACACTTCCAATTTGTGACTAAATTTCCCATTTCTTTTCAAACTTCACCAAAAAACTTTTGAATGTTTATAATACATTTCATATTCATTTTAAATCATTTTTTAAGGAGGTTTAACATTCCATATACACCAATTTATTAAATCAAGGAAAGTGATTTCCTTTGTGCTTATCGACGTGTAATTCCGTGACTTGCATATATATTCAACATTTATATTTAAATAACCAAACTTGATAATCAAAGCATAATAAACATCCATTGCAAACACCATATCATCATCTAAAATTTAATAAAATAGTTTAGGAGCTCTTACCTTCATTTTCCCTTCGAGCTAATAGAAAATAGACTACAGCTCCGCTACAATCGAACCAAAGCCAACGAAACTAAGCCTATGACCTAAGAGAGAGCTCGGCCTAGCCTTAATAGTGATGGTGCCCATAGCCAAGGGAATGGTGGGTGGCGGTCTTAGGTTTTGGAAGTGAAGAGGTGGTGTTTCAGACTAGTTTTGAAGTGGATTGAATTATAAGATAGTATATACCTTTTTCTCTATTTGTTTGTTATGTTTTTTTTCTAACTTTTATAAAATATTTTTCTGTGAGTAAGAAGCCATTAAAAAGGCTCTTAGAAAGCTTGAAAAAAAGAAAGAAGAAGTGGAATGGTGTTAGAAATTTGTGAGAAAAAGGGTGGTATTTGTAGGAAAAACCTTAGAATAAAATATTCAATTGCATAATTACCCAAATACCCGAGCTCACACCCTTCCCCTAGTTCCTAGCGCACAGCTTCCCCCCAAAAGCCATGTGATGGTTGTTGTGTGGTGATGATGTGGCACAATAAAGTGATGTTTGCTTTATGGTTACTTAAAGAATAAGCTTAGGAATTATCAAATCATTTTTGTATTATGTATATGTATATGTATATGTATGTGTATGTATGTATGTATGAGCATGTTATCATGCGCATATGACATATATATGTATGTACATGTAGGTGCATAACACTTAGAACATTTTTAAACAACTTTTGTTCGTTAAATCGTTGAAATCCAGAGAACCTATTATCGGTCACATTTTCAGTTATTTATTAACGTACATATATTTGCAAACAAAACTCAAAAATAAATATCTTATCAATTTAAACTAATTAAAACGATCACATTTGAATTTTAACACCATATAAATTAATAATACAAATTATTTTAAAAAATTGCTAGTATACGGATAAACACATTGTTGGTTTTTTCATTATATTTTCAAATTAAACATATCTCTTTATAAAACTTTTATAAATGTTTTACTATAACTTTAAAATCATTTAAAATAAATAATCACTCGTTTAAAATCATTATTTAAATAATTAAAATAGTTATTAAATCATTAAATCTCAATTTAAATTCATAAATCTTTATTTAAATACAATGTCATTTTATCTATATAAATTTTAAGGCAAATACTTATTCAAATAAGATTGCTATTACTTATTCTCACTTGAAACAATTTATTTTTGAATTGGTACTTAGGTACAACATATCACTAGGACAATGGTGTTTATCCACTTAAAACAATATTATATCTGTATTATCATCCTTTTATTTGCATAAATTTAAAACAAATACAATTTATCAAAGTAATAAATTGGCGGGTCGTTTCACTTTTCTTTCCACCTCACATGTTTCTAAAACAAATATCTAAACACTGTACACCAAAATATCTTCTCCTTAAACAATTTGTTAATCTTTTACTATTCACATTTAGTTACCCATAAACACTAAATATGCTCACATGGCAATTAAATAAATATTAATATATTAGGAAAGCACAACACGATCATACAAATTTTACCAAGTTAAAAAGTTGTTTGTCGATAAAACAATTTTCAATCACATTATTGATATTTCTTCGAACTATTTGTTTTTTGTAAACATTATTCAAAAACAAGTTTACCATCATTAGTTATTAATTAAAAAAAGGGTTAACAAGGGTATTAAACCAATTTTAATCACATTATAACAAGATTCAAATATTTAATAATTAAGATATTGAAATACTAAGTATTCAAAACTATGGTTCACTACAACAACCATCCAAATGTGACAAAATACTAATACACAAAATCATCATATAAACTAATAGATAACTTATAATAAATAAATTTGACAATATAGATCAGATATATACCTTTCACCAATGCCTAATGCATAAATGTTAAAACGAAGAACTGAACTCTTTGAAACCATTTCCTATTCTGAAGTTCTAGCTCTCGAACTTTCTTACCAACGACGATCGAATAGATTTAATTTTATTTGATTTAGGTGTTTGTAATTTGGACGCTCCTATGGCTATGGTCGGCCTATGGCTGTTGCAAGAGAGGACTGAGAAGAGATCACAATTGAGGCACAAGTGGATAAATAAAAGAAGGGTAAAAGAATGAAAATTAGATCACGATTCTCTTTTATCTCTCGACTAAATCTTTATTTTTAATTATTCAAACCACTTCACTGTGAACATGACAAAGTCGGCCTCCCGTATGCATGCCTACAGCTATCTATTGAAGCTTGTAAATTGGAGTTGAAACTATTCTAAGCCCGAACAATAATCCTTACGACAAGCACAATTGTCCCAGTGGTTAAGCGATTCGACTTTGGTCGAGAGGTCTTCGGTTCGAAACTTGTGTAGCGTGATTTGAACATTATTGACACGTGATTTGTGGTTTATTGTACCTGTGTCATGTTGTATTTAAAGTATCCTTTCAAAAAAACAATAATCCTTACATTACATCCAATTAAACATGTACCGGTATAGATCAATTGGTATATTTATTGTTACTATAAACACATTGTTTATTATTGTTCAATACACTAAAATAAAATTTTATAATTAGTTTTTCATAAATATTGATTAATTTAATTAGTTTATAACGATTATAAATCAATGAAATCTTGTTGTATTTAGGAGAATTCAACGTTTTGGTTGTGTGACTCTTGGGTGTATATTTGGTCAATGATTAATATCAAACAATGGAATATTAACATTCACACATCACTTTTAGGTTATATGACATTATAACAAATTTAAAGCTAACTTGGCAATGGTAAAATCCAATTTTACTTTATTACATGTTACCTATAGTGATAAAAATTTACATCAATTCTCTTCCTCAAAATTATATCATTTTAGACTTATGGAATTTGGAATGGCCAAAATTCCAATATTATCTATATTCAACTTTATAATCCAAACGCAAAATCACTAGTTCAATAATAACAATTATTATCAGCCGTCTGCTCTATCTAGAGACTTCGACTTTGAGTTAACTTCAGTTGACCGTGATACTAACCTTACGCAACTAAGGATACGAATGCACTCTTGAATAGTGTTTCACTTCGAATACTTCCACTCGACCTAACTATAGCCATTCGGTGGATGTCGTGACACGATTTAACTATAATAAAGTGGAACTTCCATATTGAAGATCAGTAGTATTCTCAAGTCAAGAAAACTGTGTAATTTTGTCACATTGATATTTTCTATTTGATCATAGTTGTATTAACCGACAAAAAAATATCCAATGAGTCATTTCATAGTTATCCTATAACTATTAGTACGTAACTCCTTGGTGCCCCCAATCAGTCAAGAGTAGTACACTACTCAACATTTGAAGCACGTTGCTAACTCCAGTCTCAATGAATGTATTGATATCTGAGCTGGATAATTCTATCAACAACCCCAATTTTTTCTTTTTCCACCCCGATAGCTTACAAAAAAGAATGACACCCCACATATTCCCTTTTCCACAACATTTTATACCCAAATTACCGTTGTCTTGAAAAAAACAATATAATGAATATTGCATTTTTTCACATGAATTGTATATAAAGCTTATATTTGTTGAAAAACTAATTTTTTTGGGTGACATCTTTAGGGTTTATTAATTTGATTTTAATCTTCATTTATTTTATTATTATCTTACTTGAATTGGAAATAATTAAAGATGGAAATCTCATAAATTTTGTTGTTAGACCTTAGATATCGTATGGGAATAGTGGAGAAATGTACAGTACTATTTTCAACCTGAAATAGCTATGGTTTTTTAGTATGATAGAAGTAGATAATTAATACATAGATAATAAATTATGTGTCTTTATTTCTTCTTATTCTTCTTTCTTTTTGTCGATATTTTGGTCATAAATCTTTATTCTTCTTCACTAGGGTGGGAAAGGGAAAAACCGAGATGTTAATAGAACCATCCATATTAACTAGGATTATTTGAAATGATATGTCTATTTTATTATGATAAATTATATATGGTTACAACACATTGTAACTATTATCACAAAATATATCAGTTATTTCAATGGAATATACTTTTAATTAATTAAAATAATTAATTAATATAATATCAAGCATATAATATGAAGAAAAGACTTTTCATTTTGAATAGGATTGATTATCAAAATAGATAAATGTAACAATCACATAATTGCCCTCAGGGCATACCCCTAACTCTATCAATAAAGGTAACTTTTTCACCTGTACTATAGCACAGAAAAATAATGAGACACGCACAAATATATGCACACACAACTGAAAATAATAGAATACTATATAGATGGCTGACGCAATAAGAAATAATTTTGAAAATAAATTCATTTTGGTTGCTCCTTATATATAAACTTTTAGTCAAGTATCCAATATATACCCATTACCATATAACTATATATATTTTTCCTGGGTTAAACATTACTAAATAGCATTAATGAAGAGCACGGTTTACATGAAAAAAGTGTAATTTTAAGAAAACATTTATTCAATTAACTAGCGTCTTAACCATACAAAAGGAGAAGTAAATCTCACCGTATTAGTAAACGCTAAGTACCTGTTAATTACCATGTATTCGGTTCCTCTATTTATGTCTTACCTGTTTTGGTCATGCTTACTAATACCAAATTAATTTATATTGTTGCATGGTTACAATTACTTGAAATTACCGAATACCATGTAATTGAAGATCGATGCAAATTTACCGATTAATATTTGAACTATGTTGGCAAAAGTTGAATATCTTTCATTCATCCTTGATTTTGCTAACTTTTTACATCTTACTAAATATAAGTAGTTTACCAAAATTTAAGTCTATTTGAACAAATCCATTAATTTAGCAATTGTATATTTTGATGATTCATTAAAATAGCGCATCTCAAAAATAAGATTTTTAATATCTATGGTTTAGGAATTTCTTTTGTAATTACATTTAATAGAATATTAATCTCGAGTCAAATTCCATAGTTGAATTAGAAAGCGGGTCACATACTCACTAATTATATAAATTACGCCATTATTACTAACATCACGCCCTACAATTACTCTCATTCGTCAACTCGTTTATTTTCAATTTCTAAAATGTGATAACTTTTTGTGTATTAATAAGATTTAAGAATCGTTTTCACCATTAAATCGCATATTTAGTAAACTTTCCAGTGATATCTATTGTTTATATATATAAATAAAAAATTTAAAAATGTAATTTTATATAGTAGTTTTTAACTACATTTTAATAATGTTATTAAAAACTGCATTTAAATGGTGTTTAAATGCAGTTTTTAACTACAATATTTAAATACAGTTTTTAACTGCATTAAAAAAATGCGGTTAAAAATGTATTTAGATAGATGTATTTAAATTAAAAAATTTAACTGTATCTAATTAATGCATTTAAATGTGTGTATTCAAATGCAATTTTTAATCGCGTTACTAAACCACGGTTAAACACTGCATTTAAATAGGTGTTTTTAAATGCTGTTTTTAACTGCATTTAGATGTTGCAGTTTTTACATTACACCAGAAAAACCATTTTGCCACGGCTTTGAGCCACGAAAAAATAATTTTATCACGGTTCTGAGCCGTGGCAAAATTGACAATGGCAAATTTTTTACCATGGTTCGTAGCCTTGGGGAAATAAAATTTTGCCATGGAAAATTAAAGTTTTGCTACAAAAAAATACATTTCAAATTAAACTTTGTTTATGTATTTTTTATGACTTTCTACATGTTTGCAGATCAAGCAATATGATAAATTTATATAGAACGTTCTTACATTGTCTTAACGGTGAAAACTACTTGAAACGTCCCAAATCTTAATTGATTTTAGTAATGGATTTATTCATTTACTGCTATATACAAAATTAAAAATGGTCTTTGCCAACAAATTAATTTTACTAAACAAAGAACAACACAAAAAACATAGGTATATAGACCTTTTTTTATAAAAAAACAAGAAACAAACCGTACTGAAATCTATAGCATTCAACAAAAAAAACATTGAACACAAATGCACCAAAGTAAACAACTCTATTATGTACATTCATAATATAAAGAAACAACCTAAGAACAAGACTTGATTAGTCCCATGTAATATAAATTCCTAAGGAACAAATTCCCAATATAGAACAAACCAACTCACTTCTATTTACCTCCTTATCTTCTTTCCTATTCAAACAAGTTCTTCTAATATTTTCTTCTTTAACCACCATACAATCATCCCCTAACCTTTGTTGAACTGAATCGATTATACGAGTCTCTGACATTTCTCCATTAATAGTTGTGGCATAAAATGTATTGGAAGAGTTATCCTTGCTTGTAAAAACTTCAACTCTTGTTACCAACAGTCCATTTTCTCCATGTTGAGCAGCATCGATGTTGGATGTAACTCCTGCAAAGGGGAAGAAAAAAAAAAGTACATGCATGGTACAAAATATCAATGAAACATTAGGAACTTTAATGGAAAATATCAACAACATTTACCTCCAATGATGACAAGACCATCTAATTTTAAGTCATGACTTGTCTTCAAAGCAGCATTAACCTGTCCAGTTGTTCTCATTTGGTCCTATGTATGGCCAAGTAGATCATATATATCCACCTTCACAAGGAACGGAAACTATGAACAATGATGCTAACTAATAAAAGATAATTATTAAATTGGATCTTAAGAACCTTGATTTTTGTAAGAAGAAAGAACGTCATCACACTACAAGAACGACATCAGATAGCGACGGCTTTTAGCCGTCGCTAGCCGACGCTAAAACCGTCGCTATATAGGTCGTCGCCCAATAGTATAGCGACGGCTTTAGCGACGGCTCCTTCACATAAATAGGGACGGCTCGCGGCTGCAAATGTGCCATGTGGAAATTTTTTCAACGTCTAAATGACGTCGTTAGCCGTAGCTAGCCATCGCTAACCTGAACCAATTGGCTGTCGCTAGCCGTCGCTAAACTGAACAGATAGCCGTCGCTAGCCGTCGCTAACCTGGATAAATTTCTGTGCACCTGCACAGCCCATATACACTTCAACCAATCTGAACCAAACAACCGCTATACACTATATTCATCAACTATAACCATCATATAACATCACTATACATTCAAACAATATAAAATCCAACCAAATCCCATTTTCAAATCCAACCAAATCTCATTTTCAAATCCAACCAAGTCCATTAACCAGAATATGTACATAGTAAACCGAAATTTCTACATAATATTCCGACATATATATACATAATATCCAACCAAATCCATCAACTAGAAGTCATCAAAATATATACATAATATCGTGCAACCAAAATGTGTATATACCAAACTATAAGCAAACAAACATACTTACTCCTCGTCATCGCTGCCGTCCTCTCCAGGCATCCTCCCATGCTGTTGCAAATAAGCCACAATATGCTCATCCAGCTGTTGCTCAAGGAAACTCTTCCTCCAGTCATTTATTTCTTCCACTGTCGCCCTCAACTGAGCAATCTCCGCCTCTTGCTGCGACCTCCCGTATGCACTCTACATTCTCATCGCCTGTAAAATAATTCATAATTATTTATATATTAGTATATATATAATATTTTTAAAATTATTTAACTATTCATATGCATAAGTAAATTTATATATTTGTACATGTCAAAATTTACCTCCACGTTTCCATAGCTATACCGTCGACTGGTCCGAGAAGGCGGGTCAATAATAGCATCACAAATATGGTTCTCCTCCTCTAACGTAAGCTCTTCCCGACCAGTGGACTGTGCTACACGAGCCCGCTCTGCTTCGTACCTCTCCTGTGATTACAAACAATTGTTTTACACGATAAAAACCGAATTTGAAAATTTTGAAAATAAAATAAGACAAAATATTATTATTAACAGTAAATTAATTTACCATTACGGATTGTGATTTGTCATCCTTCCACTCGTACGAAACATTGCCCTCTTCGTCAGTCCTCTCCACGGCATGCGTGGCCTTGAACAGCTCGGCCATAGTGGGCTCGTGGTATCTCGCGGCCTGAAAATATATAAATGTTATTGCTAATCTGATTATAAAATATTGTAATAAAATGTAAACACAGTTTATAAATTAAATTACAGCTCTCTCTTGTGCTCCTGAAAGGATTTGGAGCCACCACGGTACAATGCAGGATTTTTATTCCTGTTTGCCCGGTTCCGCGCAGATAACTCCTACAAATTAAGATAAATTATCACGTATATATCTTGCGAGATTTATATTAGACTTAAATAACAAAGAAAACATATTTTACTTACTTTTACCGCCGGACTGTTCCAAAGCTGAAGTAATTCATTCCATACACCCTCACCCATCCAGTTCGGCTTTTTCCCTGCATTCTTAGCCTTGCACAATGTATCCCTGTAATTTTTCCTCATTCGTTTGTTCCAGTGATTTAAAAAAATGCCCAAGTCATCAGGGTCAACGCGGACTGCAGCCTGTAAATTAAAATTATTTTAAGTTATATAGATTATATTAATTTACAACTGAAATTCAAACTACTACTTACAAGTAAATCTGCCTGTATAGCGTTCTTGACATGAGGGGGGATGTCATCCCAGCGAGGCCAACAACCATCCATCCGGCACTAAAATGCCTTTCTCGAAACCTGTAAAATATAATCTGATGGTTCCACCTCAAAGCTACTACAAAAGTTATGATATACATGTTTAGTGGATTATAAAACTTATACTTTAAATAAAATTGATACTTACCCAGCACTTCTAGGAACAACTTCTGCAATCGGACGTAAGTCCGATGTAGTGCCACTACCACCTACACTGGGAGATGGGGATGGCGTGCCACCACCACCTATACTCCGTCTCCTGCCAGACATATCTGCTATTGAAAAACAATATCATCAGAGAACAATTATAGAAATTCACTACTACATAGCATGTTTAAATCACTTTCACAGCAACAATTATAAAAATTTACTAGTACAAAACATGGATAAAAATTATATAAATAATCATCACAGAACCATAATAGAAATTCACTACTACATAGCATGTTTCAATCACTTTCACAAAACAATTATAAAAATTTACTAGTACAAAACATGGATAAAAAATATATAAATAATCATCACAGAACCATAATAGAAATTCACTACTACATAGCATGTTTCAATCACTTCCAAGAACAATTATAAAAATTTACTAGTACAAAACATGGATAAAAATTAACTAAATGATCATCATAGAACAATTACAGAAATTTACTATTACATCACATGTTTTAATCACTATCACATAACAATTATATCAATAACGATCAGTCTTCATCGTTTTCTGATTCAGATTCAGTCTCGTATTCTATCTAATTTTCTTCGGTACTTTCGAATGCATCAAATAGGACGTTCGATTCATTATTCAAAAGCCCTACATCAATATCATCAGTTATTATTATTTCTCTGTTAACTGTGAAATTTTTCTTATCTCTTCTAAAAGTATGATTGGGATGAAGAAAACACCGATGACAATCAAACCACGAAACTTTCTTCCCATATCGTAACGAAAATGCTTGTATTTCTTCCATACAATAAGGGCATGCTAGACGACCGGCCATACTCCAACCAGAAAGCATCCCGTATGTAGGGAAATCATTAATCGTCCATAACAAAGAAGCGAATAACCTAATTTTTTTTGTTTATACATCGTAAGTTTCGACTCCTTCATTCCACAGTTTCTTCAACTCTTCGATCAATGGTTGTAAATAAACATCAATTCCTTGGGTTGGATCATGAGGGCCGGGAACGAAAGCGGTGAGAAACATATATGGTGTCTTCATACACATCCATGGAGGTAAATTATACGTAGTAACGATAATTGGCCAGGATAAATATTTACCACCAAACTGTAAAAATGGTGAAAATCCATCCGTACATAAACCAAGTCTGACATTACGGCTTTCCGCAGCAAATGCAGGATAAGTCTTATCGAAATGTTCCCATGCTTCACCGTCGGATGGATGTATCAAAGTTCCTTCTTCCGCTGTTCTCACACTATGCCATCGCATATGACAGGCCGTAGCAGAAGATGCATATAATCTTTGAAGTCTGGGAGTGATGGATAAATAATGCATTCTCTTGTGCGGGACTTCTTTCCCTTTCTTCTTTCTTGGTTTGTATCATTCTTCGTTGCATATTTTGCATTTTCCGAGGTCAACGTCGTCTTTTCAATACAATAAGCAACCTTTCACACATGCATCTATCTTCTCGTACGGTAGACCGAAAGCGGACATCAATTTTTTTACTTCATAATGACTATCGCACATCAGATTATTGGGTGGCATGTGTCGTTTTGCAGCTTGTACAACTGCTGTAAATGCAGCTTCCGTAAGGTTGAATTTTGATTTCATAGTTATGTATTCGACGGTTACAGAAAGTTCAGTTCCGCTTTGCATCCATCCCACAGCGGCCTCTTAGCAGAATCCAACAAATCGTATATTTTTTTAGCTTCCCCAGTCGGTTCTTCTTCGACATTTTCGTCTTCATCGACAGCTTCATTTGTAGGAAACATTGATCGTGCTGCATCATCCACCATATTTTCTATCGGATTCGTCATCATATTACCGTCCTTTAAAACTTCAGTATTAGGTGTAGGTTCAACAAATTCTCCATGACGATCCCAGAAATAATAATCAGGCACGAAACCATATTGATACAAATGTACTTCAACTATATCCGGTTTCCAATGCTTCAAATGTTGGCACTTACTACACGGGCATCAAATTTCTGTATTGTTTCTGTTATTAGATTTAGCAAATCTAATTAATTCGTGTATACCGTCGTAGAAATGTTGCTTTATTGATCCCTTCTTTCCAGTTCTGACTTCATACATGCAAGTACGGTCGAGAAAATAATTGAACATTTTTCTTGATTTGAAAATGTATGTTACACAATTTAAATCATTAATTTTCAATCATTCTCCATTGTAAACAGTTCATCGTTCCAGAAAATTCAAAATATAAACTTCACTTTATTTTTTTATTTTTTGGTGTTTGGTTTTCACTTCGGTGGTCAGTCATCCTACTTCCCATTACAAACACAATAATGTAATTACATTTTATAAATCATTTCAGATTAAACGGTTCAACAAAATTTCGGCAGCACTTCCCTTATGTTCCATGTATCGTACACAAATGCGTGTACACAGGGAACGTAAAGGAAGTGCTGTCGAAATTTTGTAACCGTTTAAAATGAAATGATTTATAATATGTAAGTACTTTATTGTGTTTGTAACTTGGCCAATACAGGGACAAATCCGACAAATATTGTATCAGATGAATAGAAATGTCCGTTCCATTACAAAACGAACATCCATATAACGATCATATACAACACTTGCCAGACGGGGCCAAAGCCAATCTAAGGGATAAAAAAATTTCTTTAAATTTTGTCAAATATTGTTGTTCTTTTCAAATTTTGACAATGTTTCAACTATTTATATTTTAATTCAAAATTTTGTTGTATTTAAATTTTAGTTCAACATTCAATTAACAATTTTAGTTCAATATTCATTTCTTTATTTTTTTATGACATAGATTTTGTGTGACTATTTGTTTTTTTATATTCATTTCTTAATTTCTTTACAAAATCAATTTTAGTACAATATCAGTTGTTTTTAAAGTCATTTCCTAATTTTTTTTTAAAATAAATTAGATATTTGCAGAATTTTTAATGTTCTCATATTCATTTTTTAATTTTTTATACAAACTTTATTTTTTACAATATACACAACCTTTTGCATTTTGGCCGTCGCTAGCCGTCGCTCAACCAACAGGGTAAATATAAGAATTATCAATAAATATAATTAGAAAACAACAAATTCTAATTATCAAATAGATAATTAGAAAACAATAAAAAAAATTATTAAATAAAAATTTGTCAATTTAAATTCACTTAAAAACTTAAATTTGTAATTTATCAATTTCATAAACTGTGAAATACTTTCACGTAAATTTATCAATAACCAAGTTAATCATTAATATACACTATTTTTTCACCTAAAACAACTAACCATGTTAATCGCCTACACTAATTATCTACATCAACCATTTATTCAACTTGATCATGATAAACTAATTAATGTAATACTTAATTCAAGTTCATGATAATAAACTAATTAATCTACCAAATCAACATACAACACTACTAATACCTAATTTAACAACACTACTAATACCCAATTTAAAAACAAATCTCAATTTTACAAAAAATCATAATTGAATTAGGGTTTAAACATCTTGGATCAAAGTGCTCATTTTTAAACCTTAGTCGATGTTGTGTAGGCTAAAAGCATCATATGCGAGTCATGTAATTTGTAAAAAAGTAGATTAACAATTTGCTAAACTAAGAAGCTAATTAGTGATGATACTTAATGTTTAGTGAATAAAAATAAAGCCAGTAAACACAAGAGACTAGATTGGGACAAAGAACTGATGATGGATTATTTCAGGTTAGAAAGCAAAATACCATGCAAAATGTTCTAAAAATTGTTGAACATGTTATTGAAGTATTGAAGTGCTGGCTATGTAACCACATAGGCAATTGTAAATCTTCTATGTGAAATTTGTGATTCCCTTTTCTGTAGCTCTTTTTTTATATGGAATATGGTATTTGACAGACTTCCAAATTATTCAAGGTTATCTAAGGTCGAATAAAGCTTCTTCCTTATGTTCATCCAAAATCTTACCTAATAGGAAAATGTAGTTATATTTACACATCATCAAAAAATAGTTATTGTTGATGCTGGTAATTATATAAGAAAAATAACTGCATTTTTTGCCAAACTTTATTTATGTGGCTAGAGATATGATACTCCTCACCACACTTTATTTAGGACACTCAAGATGCAGCATAATGATGATTTTCACCAGCCTAACTTTGTAGTAAGCTTAATTATGAGTAATTTATATCCATGTTTTTAATTCTGATGGTGATGTGTGTTTTAAAAGATATATAAAAGGCCTTTGAATCCATGAAAATTAACCATAAACTAGTTCATCTAGTTAACAGATAATTTATGTGAAAATATTTTTTTATACACACCAACAATTTTTCTGTTAAGCCAACATGAATTTCATTTTCTTTGGAATCAATTTTTCTTGACAAATTTATCTGTAATTTCTTCTTTTTTTAGCGTGTTACTGCTTCATCAAACTCTTTGATTTACAATTAACATATCACTAAATCAGGGGCCTGTAGCAAATGGTCCAAGAGAATCATAGCATGATTTGCATAGTAGAAACTATGGTCCAGCTGCTTATGATGTATTAACAAATTTTAAATAACGATGGCAAAAAGCTGCTAAACACAATGAGATACATAAATTAAAAAATCTTTTGATGATGCATTGCTTCAAATTGATAGAATTGAAGAAATTCTAAGTGTTCACGAGTCACCGTATTCAAACGATAACATGAATCCGAAGACTTGGCATGCGTAGGTATATATAGTGTAGATTTTGTTTGAATTTATGATTTATATTTCACTTTAAATTCATGGTTTAACATTTTCAGATTTTTCGCTCCATGGATTCAGATTCTGCTAAAGGATTTCCAAAGGATCCAAAGATTACTTCTAGCAAGGCATGGCTGAGGCTCTGATTTAATTTTCTTTACTGTTTACTATTTTAGTTTATTATCATAACTTAACAGATTTACTTTTTTATATAGGATTGTTTGTGGGAAAAACATATTAGTTGACATGAGGATACATACAGCTTATGTTAAGTCCACACATGTTGCGCAACATTTTGTTTACACCGAAAACCAGTACTTTTTGGGATCTTCATACGACTGGGATTCAAACAAAAACCTAGGTAAGCAAAACATTCATATTTATTTATTTTCTTCTAAAATTAATTTTACACAGATCCCCTTATTGGTTTGCTGAAATGGACGTAATACTCTATCAATGATTTGTTATCATATTAGATTACCTGGCAACGATTATATTTAGATTTCAATTTGGAACTTTGTATTATAGAAGAGCTTCTCTGGAATCATTGCCCTTTCTATCATGATGATATGCATATATACACACACACACACACACACACACACACACACACACACACATATGAAAGAATTTTATGATAACTATACTCATCCATGAGTAAGCTTATAGCAAACCTATTTTTTAAACACGAGGTTGAAAAACTATATCTCGAGATAGTGCTAATTTGATGTTGTGCATTTCCACGATTAAAGCAAGTAGTTATTAACGGTTTTTTTTCAGAAAACATATAAATATGCATGCACAGTACAAAATATCAATTTCCTAAATACATATGGTCGACCTTTAGCTCATTTCCTAAGAGCTACAGTCAATGTTCCTGCTGCTCAAATCATAACCAATCATCCCGCTCTAAAGTTTTTCCTTGCTTTTTTTTCTTTTTTCTTTTGTGCATGAATAAAATTTTGAACATAAGCTAGTTCTAATATAATTTGTAGGGTAGGAGTTGTATTTTCTGGTAGACAATTACCAAGAGGACACAACGTAATTTGGGGTCTCTATGATGCTATTAAAGTGCACAATTCTCAGAGCACTTTCCTCGGATTTGTTGGTAGAAATAAAAAAATATTATTGCTTATTATTTTTATTCAATGCACATTCTAAATTTCATTTTATCTCATGCTGTAAAATTACGTCTACTTTGTATATAGAACCGAGTGTTTATTTGCATAGAAAACACTCGAGATAACTGACACTACAAGAAAGGCTTCGTATAGCAACGGAGCCTAGCGACGGCTAAAAAAAGAGGCCGTCGCTAACCGTCGCTATACGCAATATACAGATCCAAGCCGAGAGCAGCATATTCACTTCACTTGCTCCCTCAAAACCTTCCTACTTCCCCCAATCCGTCGCCCTTCGTCACCGTAGCCGCCGCCCCAGCCTTCAACGCCTTCAAATCACCCAAATTTGTGTCGGTATGCTCCTAATCTCATGTCTGAATGTAAATTGATGTTTTTAGGTTTAGTCTAAACCCTAATTCAATTATGATTTGTTGTAAAATTGAGATTTGTTGTTAAATTGGGTATTAGTAGTGTTGTTAAATGCATAGGATATTGTTTATATGGTTTTGAAATAGATATTAAATACTGGTTTTGAAAGTAAAATTATTTTTAAATGACGGTGGTGTTATAATAACGATTGGTTGTTGAAGAGACTGGGATTGGAAGTTGTCATACTCTCTGCCAACCCCGAAAACCACTTTAACAACCGTGTACGCGGTGGAGATTCCAGAATGAAGTAGGATGGTGGCGGCGTTTCCTCTGAGGTAAATACGTGGACCCAACTCCCATGAGTTGGCATAAGGTGGCTAAAACAGGAGCGATCGATGGGTTAATAAGGCAGCACCTTTGATCGGACATTTCCTTCGATACAATACTCTGATTTTGGATTGATTCGGTGGCCACCTTCACTTTTGATTTCTTTGATTTGGGGGAGTTTGTCCAAGGTGGGCGGTAGTAGCAGCTACGCGTTACCACCGACCCGGAAGCATAATTGGTATATCTAATCTGGCATTGCCTAGTTGTGCCATGTCACCTACCCTATCGCGCCTTATACGAGTTTGGTTTTCTCCCGTAGCCTGTGTGGTATCCTCTGGTGGCTTCCCGATCAGGAGGGACTATGATACTGGATGGACTACTGGGACTATTATTATGTTAAGGGGGAGATTAGGTAACTCCTTAACGCTATTTAAAAGTAAGTTTATTTTGCAATTAGACACTATTATAATAGCGAAATATACTACATAGTAAATAGTTTAACGGATCCTTAGGAGATGTAAATCCCGAGCATCTCTTGAGTTACTGCACTCATATTAATTTCTGTTGATTAAACTTACATAAGATCTTTTAGTTCTGACTCGAGTGTTTTGTCTTTCAATTTGCTCGGGTAAGTCCGAGCGTTTCAAGACCGAAGACTTTAGCTCTGTAGGACGAAGACGGAGAATTCTATTATTATTATTTATTATATTCCACTACACACTGTATTCCACTGCATTGTTATTATTGGTATGTGTACTCTGATATATGTTGTATAAGTATAATTAAAAATTTGTAAATAGTTCATGAACTGTTATTGATTATTATATTTTATCCTTCCGCTGTGAGATCCTGTTTTCTTTTATTTCTTCTCATTTTTTCTTATTTACCCCATAACAATCCGTCCTTTTGTATGGTTTGAAATAGCACGTGTGTCGATTTAAAGCGTGCGAAAAGGCAGGACGTTACAATGGCTGTATCTCATGAGCAGAAGTCGTGGATGACCCCGATCAAGGAATATCTACTCAACGCCTCCCTGCTAGAAAACTCAAAAGAGCGCCAGAAGCTGTTAAGAAAAGCCTCAAGACATGTAATTCAAGACGGCTGGTTGTACAGACGAGGATTCTCAATGCCATTACTTCGATGTGTAACTAAGGAAGAGGCTAAGACAATTTTAGCTGTGGTGCACGGAGGAGAGTGCGGGGATCATTCAGGTGGCCAAACTCTAGCAAAGAAAATTCTCCGCTATGGGTATTTTTGGCCAGATATTAATCGAGACGCTGCTAGCTACTCTCGAAAGTGTGATAGATGCCAGAGATTTGCAAAAATCCCAAGAGCACCTTCCACTGAGCTAACACAGATGGTCAGTCCGTGGCCGTTCGCTATTTGGGGGATAGATCTCATTGGACCTTTGCCGATTGCCAAGTCCGGAATCAAATATGTTATTGTTGCTGTTGATTATATCACTAAATGGGCTAAATCCGAACCATTGGCTACTATTACCTCTAAAAAGATGATAAACTTTGTGACTAAAAATATCATTTGCAGGTATGGTGTGCCTTAGAAGATAATCATAGACAATAGTACCCAATTCGAAAGCGAAGAATTCCGAAACTTTTGCAGACGATTCAAGATCCATAAAAGCTTCTCAACAGTGGCTCATCCGCAGGCAAATGGGCAAGTGGAAGCAATGAACAAAATTATCAAATCAACCATCAAAAAACAGCTCGAAAAAAGCAAAAGGTGGTTGGGTTGATAAGCTGCCACTAGCACTTTGGGCATACAGAACTACCCACAAGACTGCGACTGGGCACACTCCATTCTCATTAGCATATGGATCAGAAGCAATGAATCCAGTGAAAATAGAGGTCCCCTCACACAGGATAATTCATTTCAACCAAGCTAAAAATGAAAAGCTGCAACTTGAAGCACTTGACTTGCTTGATGAAAGAAGGAAAGAGGCTGAGCTCGGAGTTTCAGCCCATCAGCAAAGAATAGCCAGGCACTTCAATTCTAAAGTTCGCCAACGCAGCTTCGAAATTGGGGATCTACTCTTGAAAAGGGTCATGACAGTAACAGGAATGTTTGGGCCAAACTGGGAAGGGCCATACGTCATAGGCAAAAAACTTCTTGATGGCACTTTCAAGCTCACAACTGTTGAAGGAGATCCAATTTCAAGAGCCTGGAACAGCAATCACTTGCGTCCATATTTTACTTAGAAGCTATGCTTAAATTTGTAAAATGATTATGGATGTATCATTCTTGTATTGATTCGCACTGATTTTAGTATAAATCTTGTGTTCTCTACTACTATAAAATGCCTGTCTCATTTCGATGTGCGAATATCTTAAATATATTGCTAAAATGTCGATTTAATATTGCAGGCTATCAAAGCAAAGCTTACCTATCCAACACATCACAAGGCCAAGCGATTCCTACAGATCACTCAACAAACAAATGCCAAGCCACAAAAATTCCAAATTCAATTCCTACATAAGAAGTGCTTCTCACAAACAGTTGGTGATTCCACCAAAGGGGCATCTTCCCAAAGTGAAGGTTCCAGGCCCTTGCTAGTTAATTATGATCGTTTGTGCAAACAAACATCCAGTTAGGTAGCTTGGATCTGCCCCGTCGATTCACTTAACAGTGAAATACACTTCTCTGGAAAAAAGGAAAAAAAACAAACAACTTGCAAAAGAAAGGAACATGTGCTTGGAAATGATAACGAGGAATAGCTGAGGGGCAGATGGTGAAAAGACATGGGCAAGCAGACAAAAAACAACCAAAATGGAATCTTGTCTCTCAACCAAAAAGGTTGGTGGGACCACCAAAGGAGCACCTTCCCAAAGTGAAGGTTCCACGCCCTTGCTAGTTAATTGTGACTGTTTGTGCAAACAAGCATCCAGTTCGGTAGCTTGCGTCTGCTCCATGGATTCACTTAACTGTGAGATGCAACCTTCCTGGCAAACGAAACAAAAAGCCCTCTTTGGAGGCACACTTCAAAAAAAGTTGAAGTGCCAAATAAATCGCACTAACGAGGAACGCCGAAAAATGAAATGCTTTTCGCCAACAAAAAGGTTGGTGGGACCACCAAAGGGAACCTTCCCGAAGTGAAGGCGCCGGGCCCTTGCTAACAAATTGTGATCGTCCGTACAAACGAACATCCAATTAGGTAGCTTGCGTCCGCCCCATGGATCCATTTAACTGCGAAAAGTAACTTTCTGGCAAACAAAAAGCCCTCTTCGGAGGCACACTTCACAAAAAGTTGAAGTGCCAAACAAAGCCCTCTAACGAGGCATGCCCAAAAATGAAATGCTTTTCTCGAACAAAAAGGTTGGTGGAACCACCGAAGGGGCACCTTCCCAAGATGAAGGCACCGGGCCCTTGCTAACAAATTGTGATCGTCCGTACAAACAAACATCCAATTAGGTAGCTTGCATCCGCCCCGTGGACCCATTTAACTGCGAGAAGTAACTTTCAGGCAAACAAAAAACCCTCTTCAGAGGCACACTTCTACTCTCATGGTAAGATCAATTTCTCCATAATGAGAACATCATTCCCTAAAAAAGTTGAAGTGCCAAATAAATCCCTCTAACGAGGCATGCTCAAAAATGAAATGTTATCTCTTGAAAAAGTCATTGGTGGAACCACCAAAGGGGCACCTTCTCAAAAAGAAGGTTCTGGGCCGCAGCTAACTGCTCACAATCGTTTGTGCAAACAAATATCTGATAAAGCAGCTGATGCCAGTCCCATGGGCCCACTTAGCGATGAGATATAACTTTCTGGCAAACAAATTAAAGCCTTCTTCGGAGGCTCGCTTTAACGCGTAGGGGAATCCACTTGTCAAAAATAAAAGTGACCATCTCCGAAAGTTAAAGTGTAAAAACTTTTTCTAAAAAAAAGAGAAAACTTCTCCAATACAAGGCACTCTCTACTAAAGCAGAATAATATTTTCTCAAAATGGCAGAATTATTCTCCAAAGTAAGAGTACAAGTCTTCTCAAAATGGAGAAGATTGTAATAAGCCATGGTATGGGGGCAATATAATAAAGCTACATTAATAAATGCAACGCTCAAGCAACATACCACGAGCTCACTGCAATATCATACAAAGAAAATAAAGAAACTTGTGTGAAAATAAGGAATAAATGCATTCACTAATACAGATAAAAGTTTGTACATGTAAAAAGAGTCATTCTATTCCATACTATAAAAGATTTGTATACATGTGCAGGCTCCAAAAAGCGGGGGTCGGTACCCGCACAATCTCCGGTCGATACAAGTCTTTAAATACAAGCAAGAAGCCAAAAAGAAGAACAAGAAGGATAAAACAAGACCCATTACTTCTTCTTCCCGCCGCCTTTGGAGCTTTCGCCTGGCCTAATGATTAACTTCATGAGTCGGCTTGAACAAGTCGGGGAAGAAGAAGAAAGAGGTGCAATTGGGTCCTCTTCCACTTTCTCATCGCCAGCAGAAGTGCCCTTCTTATTCTTCGAAATTCCACGATTTCCCCTCTTCTTTGAAGAAGATTCGCTACCCGGACTGATAAGATCAATCAGCTTTGTATCATCGGCAGTAAATTTCTCCGGGGTCCTCTCACCTTCCTCAAGTTCTTCAGCTTTCTGCTCTTGTGAAGCGGTCGGGTTATCTAAGCCTTGAAGAGCTCCTATTTGTTCCTCTTGCGACCCCAGTTGAGAAGCAGAAGAAGGAGTAACTTGAAGAAGTGGAGGGGCAACAGCTGGAGGTGGCGAAGCCTGTACAACACTTGTTGTTTTCATTATAGAAGAAGAAGAGTTAAACATCAGTATTTCTCGCAAAGAGAGGAGATAGTGGCACGTCGAGGTTTAAGTAATAAGCAAGAAGTTGATCGAGCTCGTGTGAAGCAAACGAGTAGTCCACTTGAGCTAGATCAGTGTTGAAGTTACCTGGAGAGATTGACTTTATCACGTCAATTTCAAAATCTTAGGCTTCGGTGTCTTCTTGGGCCTCGTCTTTGGCATGAGCAGTTGTAGTTTTGGTTTCGGCTTTGGCAAGAGGCGGAGAGTGGGAACTGGAGCCAATAATATCGATGTCAACCGAAGCCGAAGGACGAGTTGGGTCAGCCAAGGTACCTTCCCTAGATGCTCTCCTTTCGCCGCTTCGGCTCATTCCTTGACAAGTTGTTCTTTCCCTTTGGCAAGGGCGGCAAGACCCTCATCATCCAAATAATAAGCCTCAAAATCCTCCTCAGCGTAGCCAGTGTCTCTAAACATTTCAACTGCTGCCTCCCACACATCAGCCAGGGTAACCTCATACTTGGGCCCAAAAATGAAAAACTTCCACGCCCTAAGACGCTGTGAACATAAAACTCGAATAGAGTGGAGCTGACGTTGGCCTCAGTCGCCTCATGAGATTATTCAGCGGCTGCTTTTCCAGCTATGGCCTCGTCACGCTCCTTTTCGGCCTTAGAAAGCTGGGCCTTTAACATTGTAATCTCCAAATCTGGGGATTTAGTCTTTTCCCACAGCTGAGCAACATCATTGCGGTAGATTTCCACAATTTTCTGCTGCGCCTCAAGTTTAGCCTCAGCATCTCGTTGGGTAGCATGGGCGTCTCTTACTTACTTTGAAGAACCTCTTCCTTTTGAGTATAAGAAGTGGAAGAGGTGGCAAGATCATTTTAAGCTTCTTGACTTCAGCCTCAAGTTTCTCGTTATAGGCGGTGATGCTCTTCATCTCTGTATAATGCTGATCAAGAACTTTCTGCCACTCAGACTTATCGCTTTCCATGGTCAGCATAGCCTCGAGATTTAAAAAGTTTACTCTTTGAAGCTCATCAACTAGTTTTTGCCAGCCGGACATTCTTTCAATATCAAGCTTGACAGCGTCGAGATTTCTCAACATAGCCTGTTTATCAATTGGAACCAAGTCCAGATCAAAACGTACTCCTTTCAAACACCAAAGCGGAAATTGGCTTTGGAGTGCAGGCGGAGACTTCACAACTTGATAAGGAGGCCTATTAATGATTGCTTGAATATCAGCTCTTTCAAGGGCAGGAGAGCTAGAAGCGATGTCTAGAGAGATAAAAGCAACTGGCGCTTTAGAAATTTCAGATGTAGACTTTTCGCTAAGCTTGGCTCGCTTGCTTGAATCTTCAGCTACATCACTCTTTCCCTTATCGTCATGAGACTTTCTCTTATGGGAGTCATCATCCCTCTGGTAAGAGTCGTGTCGGTCATCTCTTCTTACATAACTCCCCTTATAAGCCTGACTTTTGCGAGCTTTCCCAGCTGCTCTTTCCTCATTAGTCTCCTTAGGGGCAGGAAGATAGCGCCTGGGGTCATAAGAATCACGCCTCGCGTAGCGCTGAAAGTCATCGTAATATGGGCTGCTGCGTCCCATGTGAGAACCTGAAAGTGAAGAAGAGACAAAATTTAGAAATCTTCGAAATAAAGAAGCTAAGTGCGCATAATTTCAAAAAATCCTAAGTGTGTGTGTGGCGTGCGAACTACGCGCGTCAAGCTACAAACCACTCTTTGGCTTAGGAGCGATGTCGGCTTTTGCAGCAGGAGTCAACTCTTGGGTTGATGGAGTTGATCGCAAAATGGATGTTGCTTCGATTGCTAGAGAAACAAGCTTAGAAGTGGTGGTGTCATCTTTAAAGAGCTTTAGGGAAGTCACCATAAGATCTCTCAGTCCTCCAAAGATATCATCACCATCATGCCCAATGGAATCGGTCTTATCAGCAGTGTACTCATCTGCACGCTTTACACTCTACATAACGGAACTTTCTTTCTCGGCTCCCTCATCGGTTTCTCCAGTAGCCTTCCCAAAATGTTGAGGAAATTCCTCTTCTTCAATAACTAGGGGAAGTTTAGATTTGCTAGATAATCCCACACCGTCAACAAAACTAGAGCATTTCACTAATGAAGCCTCTGCAATAGGTTCCTTCAGTGCAAATTCTTTGCGGAGGTTGGGGCATCTGACGCTTCTGCTTGAGAACTGGGGGCATCACGGGACTAAATAGATCGAGAAGAGTGCAAGAGTCCGTATTGGTGCAAAAATTCGTCCTTCAGTATAAACTTAATACTTCTCTCATCGATAGCCACGGCACTCAATCTTTCGAAAGTCGATTTGTGACAATAATCTATAGAGGGAGGAGGAAGTGCTGCAGAAGTAAAGAATGAAGTTAGCACTTGACTACTCGAATTTTGAAAGGCTCAGAAATGAAGTGAACGAAGATAGGTAGTCTTACTTCCTACTCTCCAAATACCGTAGAATCCCAGCGGGGCAACGGACAAAGAAGAGCTGGTTTAAAACCCATGAGCGCTCTCGGGCAGAACCGTAATCAGCTTACAACTTTTTGCACTCCTTACAAGAGTAATGGAAGGGTGATCTTTGTTCCTCCCGAATGAACACAAATAGCAGATCTCCTCGAAGCTTGGGAGGCGGTTAAGCGTCCTCCTAAATAGTACGCATAACCCCATCAAGATGGCATAGCCGTTAGGGTGCAACTGGAATGGAGAAATAGTTAGTCGAAGGAGAAGTGTTCTAAGAAAATCGTTGAAGGAGGGAATAGCTCCATTCAAACACATTTGACGATTGACTACAATGAAGCTAAGAGGCGGCATATCAGCAGTGTCATTTACCCCAAGAAGCAGAGCATCCACTTCAGCAATGCTGAATTGAATACATAGCTGGCTGTAAGCCCATTGGTTCAATGTAGTTGAAAATCTTTCAGGAGGATTCTCCAAAGGGTCAGCTATTGGGAAAACCTCATCGGCCCGCTCTACTATCTCTTCTCGCACTTGTTGAGAAGCCATTCTACACAAGGAACTGAATATTCAAATATGAAGGTGCACGTTTCATAAAAGTGTGAAGTGTTGTACAAAACTAATAAAATGACAAGCAAATATAACTTGAATTAAACTAGTTGGGGTTTGTCGATTGTAAAGTTTCAGGGCTTGTTATTTTAAGTCCAAGTACAATGTTGATGCAAACGGATCAGCTTTAGTTGATTAATTTATCTTTGCTTTAACACTTCACTTGACTTGGTTAATTCACAACATTTCGTCCACACAATTCCCTTAAGTTAATTATTCTTTATCGACTAATCTGTCATTCGTTGTGGGCAGACAATGGCAGTATATTCGCCCTAGTGTTCTCGAAATGTTGTATTTAACAGGTTGTTAGCTTAAAAGTTAATACAATCTGTGAAAGAGTGCAACAAGTTCAAGCAGTTCATTCTGGCAGTTCATCAGTCATGTTCCTACGAGTTAAAGCTATGCTGAGGGTTAAATTAGGTCGTGTTGATTCTTTAATTCGTAAGTCGTGTGATTCAAGTCGCTAAGCCCTAGGTCTTTCGAAGCTCCTAAGTCGGGCATTTCCTAACTCTCCTTAACCTGCTAACTCCTCTTCATTCAACAACTCACCTAACTCGATAACCCGTTAGCATCTCCACAATGAAATCCATCATCTCTCCACACCGCCAAATCATCCAAGACCGATTCAAATCACCTCAGATCCATCATAGATCCGATGCACTGTTGTGTTCTCATGAATTACAATGACAACATGTCCAATGACGATCAAAAATCGATCGTAACATGACTCATGGTGAAATGCGGCACATGAAATCGAATTAGGGTTGGAAAATGGGGGATTCACGATTCGGCGATGGTCGTGGTTGGATAATGATCGGATTCACTTACGTAATGTGATGGTGAAGATGATCAACGACTGGTTAGTTTGAATTCGTCTTCAAGAGCTTGAAGATTCTTCAATGGAGGGTTAGAGTGTTAGAGCAGGTGAAGAGAAGAAGGAGCCACCTAAGCGACTTATATACAGGGGCAATGGAAGTCGAATCGGCGCGAATGACCTAGCTCTCTCATAAGTCGCTCACGACTTAGCGACTCAAGATGGCGCGAGTTAAGAGGCATCGAAGCGCATGACCTAACCCCTAGGCGTATACTTCGAGGGGCAAGTGTTAACACCTCTCTTATTCTCGACTTAGCGACTTATTCGACTCAACGACCCAAGAGAATAAGCGACTCAACTATCCAAGGCATAAACGACTTAACGACCTATAGCAGGGCATGAACTAACGACCTAAAACACAGAGCGACTCAACATGGCATGACTAAATGGCTTAAGGAGCTCCAGCGACCTAGCGACCTAGCAACTCAATGAAGGCAAGGACCTAACAAGTTAAGAAAGAGCGACCCAACGACCTAGCAAGCTTCAGAGTTAAGCCGTATGCGCACCGCCTCTTCCATTAGGTTGTTTACGACCTAAGCAAGCTGAGATAACTCCTGTGCTACACATGCTAAGTCGCTCACAGCATATTCTCGACCAGGATGGCTCCATTAAGTCGCTAACGACTTATGCTACCTCGGGATCGCTCTTAGGTCGCAACTCCCTAGGTTGCTCACGACCTATGACAACACACGACCTAACTCAAAAACACCCTTATAAATACCCCGCCTACTCCACGTTGAAAGGGGACGATTTCTGAGGATTTTTTAGAACGCCAAGACTTTTCTATTTTCACAACTTCTTCAACACTTCAAACGCCAAAGACACTTCAAAAACCTTGGGAAAAGATCAAGTTCATTCAACATGAATTCAAGGAGCTTTTCTGCATCAAAGTTCTAACTACTTGCCTTAATGGTGTTGTAATTGAAGGATTATTGTGAAGTTTGTAATCAAATCAATAAGAGAAGAGATTAAGTGGATGTAGGCTTGACTTTGATCCTAATCACTATAAAAACTGTTGTCTCTTTACTATTTTCTGCTATTTTCTGCTTGTTTTTAGTTTCCGTACCAACGGGTGGTGCTTTCGCTATATCACAACTCACACTGGGTGTTAACGTACATTTTTAGCGTTAAGAAAAGGTGAATGGTTCCTAAAAGTGAAATGCGTTCTTGTATACAAAAGGGGTATTCTGAAAGAGACATTTTAATTTTTTTTATGGAGCATACTTCATTGATGCCAACAAGTGTTGATCTTGGGGATCGAACTTGTGACATTTATTTTCATAGCCTAAACTACCAACAAATTATCAAAACCCCGTTGGCATAAAAAAATTATTTGAATATGGTTAATTAATGACAACAAATATCAATCTTGAGGATCAAACTCATAACTTTTAATCCCATAGTCAAGTCACCAACCAATTGAGTCAACCACTTTGGTTCGTTGAACATGGATGGCTCAATTGGTTAGTAGTTTAGTGTAATGATCCACCTTTTTGACCTCTAAATGTCGATGCTGATATATCCATGGTACTCATGTGTCAAACACTCAAATGTCGGAAAGACAGATTGTTAGGGCAAAGAAAAGCAGAAAGAAAAGAAACGAATCTCACAATGGAATGATATCATCTAATATCAAAAAGATAGTACAATGAGTTAATTTAAGAAACATTACATTTCAAAGTTACAAGCCTAAGTGTTATCATAAGCCTAGAAAGTTATAATAACATGTCCTCATAGATACTGATATACATACTACTAATGTAGTGGAAATAAGAATAATATGGTAGGTGAAACATTTAGCTCATCTCCTTGAAATACAAACAATACCCAACTAAAACATGCCTTTCCCAAATAGCTTGAAAAGGAAGGAAAAGATAAAACCAAGAGTCAGACATAAGTCGGTTATGAAACTCAAGAAACATGTTGCATTCATATAATCTTTTGAGACCAACCGAATTTGTCAGACCGCTCTGAAACAGAACTAATGTCGACCCAATAAAAGCCCATCGAACCTAGGCCCACATCAACTTGAGTTGTTAGGTTGATTAATTAAAACAATACACAATACATAGAGCTAACTATCTATACTTTCACAATCTCACAGCGGAATGGATAAAATATAATATCAAAAACATTACCCATTCATAAAGAAAACCATTTCATAAAAATAACGTGTTAAACATTACATCATGTTTACATAAAGCCTACATAGTATAATATCTCAAACATAGACGTCTGAACTTCGTACAATAAAATACTTAGAAATATAAATATATTGATAACTATCACAAGTCTTCAACTCCACCTTTGTCTCCT
Organism: Allium cepa; assembly: GCA_030765085.1. Lineage (NCBI taxonomy): Eukaryota > Viridiplantae > Streptophyta > Magnoliopsida > Asparagales > Amaryllidaceae > Allium > Allium cepa. The sequence goes on along the minus strand of CM060945.1, from coordinate 597,134,664 downwards.
AAATTAGTATCACTCTCTCTAGCATGTGTTGTAATGATGAGTGAGTCAGAACAACAAATATCTAGTTAATGAAATCTCAAGTTTTACCATAATTGTACTTGCGCGGTATTAATTAAATAAGAAATATGTCTTACATATAAAATCATAACATATGTATAAAGTCGATTGTAAACCCAAAGGCTCTTCAAGTCCTACTGTATAAAATATATAATGTCAATTGTAAGCCTGAAGGCTCTTCCAGTCCCACTATACAAAAGTCAACTATAAGCCTATAGGCTCTTACATTCTGACTATAAAAAAGTCAACCATAGGCCCTCCCAAACCTACTATACAACTCTAACATAACTAGCATTTTAGATGTAAGAGGAAGCACTCAAACCAATTAATACCTTTTTAATAGAATTTAGCCGTACTCTGATCATTTAAGACCTATAAATAGGCAAATCCCAATCATTTAAGACCAAATCCAATGGGGACCCTACATGATTCTTCATTAATGACATCGTAACAAAATCCAATTAGCTACTATAAATCCAATTCACTTAAAAAAAAGGCAGACCCTACCATAGCCACTTAATAGCTCTAAGCTGAAACAGACCTTACCTAAGGATTTCACCTATCGCACCCAAAAGCATAACTTATGACCCATAATCCACTCACGACATCTCACATTAGTCCGACCATTCATAGGTACTAGTAGCTAAATTGACTGGGCAGATTTACTCTACAAAATTGTGACTAACCTCTTGTAACAACCCGCATATTTTACGATTGTATATTTAAATATTTTATTTATATATAGCATCGTTAGTCGGATTTATGTACGAAAGGTTACTTTTTGCAAACAGTCAAATTAGGACTCGAGACCACTTTCATTGAGTTAAAAATAGCGTTTGCGACCTTTTTGAGTATAAACAACGATATGTTTGGAGCTAGCTAAAATTTCGACCTTTTCACTTGGGGCTTTGGGTTTGGGTTTCAGCCCATTAACCTAACATATCAACCCAACTCCACTCTACCCCTCTTCATTCCTTCATAATATTTCCTACAATTCAAGCTTTAGCAAAAATAGTGGAGGAGATTGGAAATTAAATCCTAAGCCCTAGTTTCTTTAGCACATCCAAGTTTTAGCCCCAAAATCAAAGATAACGTTAGGTAAGCATCTCCTTCTTCTTCTCCATCTAAATCTCTCTCCAATTTCAGTAATTCCCTATAACCTAATTTGGGAAATTATTTCTTATGATCTTCGATTGGAGCTTTTAGAATTGAGATTGAAGAGTGATTGATCATCCTTTGTTTTCAAGCTTCGTCTTTCTTGTTTTTGGTGTAAAAGGTGAGATTTTTATCTCACATCTATGTCAATAACTATCATTATTATTAGGTATGAATTCCGAACATCTAATCATTTTCATTTGCTTTTGATTTGAATTAATTTGGTGTTCATTTCAATTTTTGGTGTTTTGAAGTTAAATCTTTAAAAATGCTAGCTTTGATGCCTTAACATGTCTTTGGGGTGAGTCGATGAGCCTATAGGACTGGGTTGTCACGTGGCATAAATCCCTAGTTGTAATTGCTCGATCGATCGGCTCCGTTTGGATTCTTGCCCCTTTGGGGACTAGGCTGGAAATACTAGAAAACAGGTTCCAGTCGACTTGCTCTCTTAGTTCAGTCAACTGACTTGGAACCCGAGAGTTTTCCATGCATTGGGCCAGTCGACTGAACTCAGTGTCCAGTCGACTGACCTGCTTGCTTCAGCCCAATTTGCCTGTTTTTCTTGAGATTTCGATTTTTATCCATTCATGGTTATCTAATTTGTTATTATAATTTATTATCGAATTTTATGGCATCTACTTTGGAATTTTTGGGAATATACATTTTGATGACTTCGATATCGATTTCTTTGGATTGGATTTGCGTTTTTGTATGTGAATTTTTAGGTGATTGATTGTTTATACAAACAATTTGTGATTTGTCACTTTAAAATACAAAGGTTTCTATATTAGTAGTAAATATTCAAACTCCTTTACAAAGATGATTACAACTCTATTTTCAATATCAAACTCATTTATAAAACCGTTTTCCAATCTATTAGTATATATAAACCTTTACCTTATTTGTTCGAGAAATCCAATTAAATGACTTAGCAAAACAAGTGGAATGAAACACTTGCATTTACTTTGTCGGTTAATTCGTAGACTCATTCGATTGAAACTCTTGTGACAACTTTCGAGTGGAGATTTACAGGTTGTTCGTAAATATTTAAGTTAAGCCAGTGGTTATGGGACATGAAGCTAAACTCATCTACTTACTAGCTTAGTGTAATTGACACTTCTTAATGATCGATGATGATCATTTTGTGATTTAGACTAGCAATGTGCGTTGTCTCTTTGTCTGTGAGGGAGAAAACCCCGTTTCTGTGGAGCTTCGGCTTAATTTTGTCGGGTAGCGACCCATGGTCTTCAGACCGTTTTGTGGAGCTTCGGCTAAAAATTGATGGTTTGCAACTATGGAATAGCGTTCCGTTTTGTGATACACGTGTTGGAGTTTTCATGCTCCCGTTTTGTGATAGGCCTCCCCCTTTTTGTGATTTCTGGATTACTAATTGATGATTTCTAGAATTTGGGTTTCACCAATTTTTATGATTGACATTGATATGTTAGTCAATATTTGCGGTTTGGAGAATATGGCAAAGAATATGACATTCTTTTTGATGCAATGAGATTTTTGAGATATTGTATGATTTTTGTTGTTGTTAAATGTATACTTTTCATAGTATGGCATAATTGTTATCACACATTTTTCATCATATCGCTTATTCTATCTCATTTTATGTGATACTTGTAGCTAGATTGATCCGTTTATTATTTTCTTATTAAATAATACTCGGGTCAGACCGAGATGTTACAAGTGCTTCTGCTTGACTCCTTATCTGGAATCATCATCTGGCTTTTGTCTAACTACATTAGATTGGTAGTTTTTGCTGTTATACCTTTAAGATAGAGACTCCTTGATGTATACATATTCTTTTGTCTAGAACTTGTATCTATTCTTCTGTGATATTATGGATCTTGTTTGACCGCTACTTTGATGTACACTTCTATGTGTTATATTCATATCTATTTTCGCCTTTGTGATATGGATATCTGTGACTGATTTATGTTATGTTTATTGCTATATTTGTTTCCAAAGACCACATAGCCACTATGCAGTAGCTTTGAGTTTGTATCGGCATGTCGGATTTCCTCTTGAAATGAAATGCATGTTGTACCATCTGACATATCGGTGCTCACCCAAAGCAATTACACGGATGGTTGCTCCTCAACAGCCTTATTCTTCGTGCTAGTTGATTGCATTACTCCATAGTGTCCTTGGCTAGCGTGAGTATAGACGTGGGGCGTCATAGCATTGTATCAGAGCCAAACTTTGGAACAATGTAGAATAATTTAACAAGGATCATCGTCCTAAGTCCATCTTAGGAGTCATGCCTTAGGGTTTTATTCGAGTCATTGGACCTGTTTTATTCTATTTTCTTTGTGATGCCTTGTTTTATCAATCATTATTGCTTGATATTCATTCTGAGAATAACTTTTTTCCTTCTTTCTTTCTTTCTTAAAGAAGAGAAATGGTTAGATCTGGCCTTCCCATTATCGGTCAATCAAGTGCTACTCATCGGGATGGAGTATTTATGTCAGCTCAACAGCTTCTCGATCTTGTAAAGAATGCTCAAGCTGTCGGACCCATTCTAGATCCTACTCCCCCAAAATCCAAATTTGCTGCGCAGTGAATATACCAACTTGGTTGGGAAGACATTCAAGGGTTCCGAAAGAATTATTGAAGTCCAACCTTGGCTTAGAACATGCGATCACATCTTTTCTCGCATGAATCTTATTGACCTTCATCGAGTCCAAGTGGCTTCTATATGCTCCAAAAAAGAGCATTAGATTGGTATGAGCTTCTGATTTCTGAAATAGTTGAAGTGGATCTTACTTGGGAGCAATTCTGGGAAAGATTCGAATCAAAGTTTGTACCGGAAGCTGAAAAAGTGACTTTGGCCCATCGTTTTATTGACCTTGTTCAAGGTGAATCTTCTGTGGCAGATTACGTCGCATCTTTTGAATCCCTCTCTAAATATGGGGTCGAGTACATTAATACCCCATTGAAGAAAAATCAGGATTTGTCTATAGCTTGAATAAGAATCTCAAACAGCCATTACTTCTGAAATTGGAAGTTGCTTTTGATCAGCTTGTTGATATCGCTCTTCGACTTGAAGAGGCAGATAAAGAGAGTGATGTTGAAGTTGGGAGTGCCAAACCGAATTTCAACAACAACAAGAAGTGGCCTAATAAGTTCAAAGGTCCTTATCCCAACAAGAAAGGGAAACATGCAACCCCAGTATCGAAGACTTCTACCGCTAGTGGTGGCCAATGCTACACTTGTGGTTCTAAGGACCATTATGCAAATAAGTGTTCAAAGCCCCTTGCTTGTCGCTATTGCAAAAGTTCGAGTCATTATATATCTGCATGTCCCAAACTTCAAAGCAAGAAGGAGGGAAAGCTAAATGAGGTGCATGCCCCTAGTAACACTTCTCATGGTCAAGGTATTTCACATTCTATCCTTGATGGCATTATTATGTTTCGTGATCATCCTATTCGAGTTCTTTTTGATACGGATGCATCCCATTCTTTTATATCAAAAGAACTTGTTGATACTTTTTCTTTGAGTGTTATGGCTTTAATGACTTCTTTGAGAATTGCGAATCCAGTTGGTGGATCCGCAACACTCGGTTTGCTTTGTAAAGATGTCGAGATTGTTTTATGTGATTATTCTTTTCGAGCCGATTTTCATGTCATGGGCTACTTAGGCTTCGGAATGATTTTGGGAATGGATTGGCTTAACCATTATGAAGCTCAAGTCCTATGTCCTGAGCGGACTATTCATTTTCGACATCCTCAAACTGTTAAGCAGATTTCTGTTGTTCTTAAAGATTCGAATTCCGACTTAGCAGCATCTTTAAATTCGTTAAATCCTCATAATGATGACGAGGAAGATGTCATTTCTCTTATTCACGTTGTTCGTGAATTTTTTGACATATTTGAGCCCGTTTTAGGATTACCTCCTAAGCGAGCCATTGATTTCAGAATTAATCTAATTCCTGGAGCTGTACCTATTACTCGTCCTCCTTATCGTATGTCTAATAAGGAAAATGAAGAGATGCGTACACAATTATCTAAATTGGAGGCGAAGCAATTTATTCTCTCTAGTTCCTCTCCTTGGGGAGCTTCGGCTATTTTGTGAAGAAATTCGATGGTACACTTAGGCTTTGCGTTGACTACCGCAAGCTTAATGATCTCACTATCAAGAATAAATATCCTTTACCTCGGATTGATGATTTATTTGATCAAATTAGTGGTGCTAGAGTCTTTTCACAGTTAGACTTAGCAACCGGCTTTCTTCAGCTTCGTATTGTAGTGGATAGTATTCCTTTGATGTCGTTTCGTACTCGTTATGGATCTTATGAATGGCTTATTACGCCATTTGGTTTAACGAATGCTCCAGCTTATTTCATTGACCTTATGAATCAAGTTTTCAAAGACTTCCTCGACCGGTTTGTTCTCATCTTTATAGATGATATTCTTGTTTATTCTAAAACCGAGGAAGAGCATTAAAAGCATCTTTGGATTGTGTTGGAAACTCTTAGGAGCAATCAATTGAAAGAAAAAATTTCGAGGTGCCACTTTTGGCAATCTCATGTGAAATTTCTTGGTCATATCATTTCTGAATCCGGAATTTTCGTGGATCCTTCAAAGATTGAAGCAATTCAAAATTGAAAGAGACCGGAGTGTGTTATGGAAATCCGTAGCTTTCTTGGATTAGTGGGTTATTACCGTCGTTTCGTAAAAGACTTTTCAAAAATTTCCATGCCTCTTACTAGTTTGACAAAGAAAGGAGTTAAGTACATTTGGTCAGACAAATGTGAAGCTTCTTTTCAGGAATTAAAAGAATTCCTTTCCGATGCTCCTATTCTTATGATTCCCGAAGGGAACCAAGATTTTATTGTTTATACCGTTGCTAGTCGTGTTGGTTTGGGAGCCGTTCTTATGCAAAGGGATCGTGTTATTGCTTATGCTTCTAGGCAATTAAAGCCAGCCGAGACTAGATATGCCACACATGATTTTGAGCTCACGACTATTATTTTCGCCCTTAGAATTTGGCGCCATTATCTTTTGGGAGAAAAATTTATTCTCTATCATAAACCTTTAAAGTATTTATTTTCTCAAAAGGAACTTAATTTGCGTCAACAACGTTGGCTCGAATTTCTTGCATCTTATGATCTTGATATTCTTTACACTCCCGGAAAGGGGAATCGTGTTGCTGATACCCTTAGTCGTAAGCAACATGCAGTTGTTTCTATGATGATATCTGAATGGAATGATCTCGGGATTTTGTCCACTTGTGAGATTCAAGATCGTGAATCCGATTTATGTTCATCTCTTGTTTTATGTAGCCATGAGACCCATCCTTCTCTTTTAAACCTCATTCTTGAAGCTCAAAAACTAGATTCCGAATTGTCTCTTCATTGCCAAAGTTGTAGGGATAAAATAAATATTAAAGGGTTGAAAGACTTTGATATTGATGCTCGTGGCGGCATTCGGAAATTTGGTAGACTTATTGTGCCAAATACTAGTGACCTTCGTAAAGACATTTTAGAAGATTCTCATCGTTCTAAATTTACCACTCATCCCGGTAGTAGTAAAATGTACGCGGATCTGAAGCGACTTTATTATTGGGATGGAATGAAATACGATATTGCTAGCTTTATAAAGCGTTGCATGACTTGCCAACTCGTTAAGGCCGAGCATCAAAGGTCCGACGGGTTATTGCAGCCTTTGGACATTCCAATTTAGAAGTGGGACCAAATTTCCATGGATTTTATTGATGGTCTTCCCCGTTCTCGTTCGGTTCATGATAGCCTATGGGTGATAGTTGATAGACTTACATAATCCGTCCATTTTATTCCCTTTCGGTCCAATCGGACCTTACCTCTTTTGGCCAAACTCTTTGTTAAAGAAATTGTTAAATTGCATGGAGTCGCTACTTCTGTTGTTAGCGATCGTGATCCATTGTTTATTAGTGGATTTTGGAAGAGTCTCCAAAAAGATTTGAGAACAAAGCTTAATTTTAGCACCGCTTATCACTCTCATCCCGATGTACAAACCGAGCGTGTGAATCAAACTCTTGAAGATCTACTTCGTGCATGTGTTCTTGATTTTGGTGGAAGTTGGAAAGATCATATTTCTCTTGTTGAGTTTTCCTATAATAATAGCTTCTAATCTAGTATTGGTATGGCACCTTTTAAGGAACTCTATGGAAGGCTATGCCGATCTCCTTCTTGTTTTCTTGAGGCAGGTGAGAAGCTGGTTTTAGGTCTAGACTTTATTCGTGATTCCAAAAAAAAGATTGACCTTATCCGCCATAGGATGAAAGAAGCTCAAAGTAGGCAAAAATCCTAATAACCAAAGAAGGAAATTATAATTTTCTGTGCAATATTTTGTGTTTATTCGTGTTTCATCTATGAAGGATGTTGTGCGTTTCAATCGATCGGGAAAATTAGCACCTCGATATATTGGTCCATTTCCCATCACCGAACGTATTGGTTCCGAAGCTCATCGCCTTTTATTACCGGCTCATTTTTCTGCTATTCATGACGTATTTCACGTTCTCAACTACAGAAATGCCTTAGGGATTCCGATTCTATTCTTGATCCCAGTGCTGTGGAAGAAATTGAAGTCTCGCCTAATTTGACTTATGAGTAGCATCCTATTTGTATCATTGCATCGGAGGTAAAATGCCTTCGAAATAAAGATGTCCCTCTTGCGAACGTTCAATGGTCCTCAAATCTAAGGATTGTTCTTGGGAATCTAGAGAATTCATTGAGCGAACACATCCGGACTTACTCTCTCGTGCTCTTTGAGGTGAACTTCTTATTTCAAATTTCTTTTGTGTTGATTTGCTTTTATGGATGTTACTTTTTATATTTTCTTCTTAAGTATTGCGAGGACGCAATTTATTTAAGGAGGAGAGTCTGTAACAATCCGCATATTTTACGATTGTATATTTAAATATTTTATTCAAATATTGCATCGCTGGTCGAATGTAAGTCCAAAAGGTTACTTTTTGCAAACAGTCAAATTAGGACTCGAGACCACTCCCATTGAGTTCAAAATGGCGTTTGCGACCTTTTTGAGTATAAACATCGATATGTTTTGAGCTAGCTAAAATTTTGAACTTTTCACTTAGGGCTTTGGATTTCAGCCCATTAACCTAACATATCAACCCAATTCCACTCCACCCCTCTTTATTCCTTCATAATATTTCCGACAACTCAAGCTTTCGCAAAAATGGCGGAGGTGATTGAAAATTAAAATCCTAAGCCCTAGTTTCTTTAGCAAATCCAAGTTTTAGCCCCAAAATCAAAGAGAAGCTTAGGTAAGCATCTCCTTCTTCTTCACCATCTCAATCTCTCTCAAATTTCAGTAATTCCCTATACCCTAATTTGGGAAATTATTGCTCATGATCTTAGATTGGAGCTTTTAGAGTTGAGTTTGAAGAGTGGTTGATCATCCTTTGTTTTCAAGCTACTTCTTTCTTGTTCTTAGTGTAAAAGGTGTGATTTTTATCTTACATCTATGTCTATAACTATCATTATTTTTGGGTATGAATTCCTAACATCTATTCATGTTCATTTGCTTTTGATTTGAATATATTTGGTGTACATTTCAATTTTTTGTGTTTTGAAGTTAAATCTTTAAAAATCCTAGCTTTAATACTTGAACATGTCTTTGGGGTGAGTCGAAGACCTATAGGACTGGGTTGTCGTGTGGCATAAATCCCTAGTTGCAATTGCTCGATCGGTCGGCTCCGTTTGGATTCTTGCCCCTTTGGGGACTAGGTTGGAAATACTGTAAAACAGGTTCCAATCGACTGGCTCTCTGAGGTCAGTCGACTGATTTGGAACCCGAGAGTTTTCCAGGCATTGGGCTAGTCAACTGAACTCAATGTCCAGTCGACTAACCAGCTTGCTTCAGCCCAATTTGCCTATTTTGCTTGAGATTCCAATTTTTATCGATTCGTGGTTATCTGTTTTGTTGTCATCATTTATTATTGAATTTGATGACTTCTACTTTGGAATTTTTGGGAATATACATTTTGATTACTTCGATATCGGTTTTTTTGGATTGGATTCATGTCTTTGAATGTGAATTTTTTGTGATTGATTGTTTGTACAATCAATTTTGTGATTTGTCACTTTAAAATACAAAGGTTTCTATACTAGTTGTAAATGTTCAAACTCCTTTACAAAGATGATTACAACTCTATTTACAATATCAAACTCATTTATAAAACCGTTTTCCAATCTATTAGTATATGCAAACCTTTACATCATTTGTTCAAGAAATCTAATTAAATGACTCAGCAAAACAAGTGGAATGAAACGCTTGCGTTTACTTTGTCGGTTAATTCTTAGACTCGTTCGATTGAAAATCTTGTGACAACTTTCGAGTGGAGATTTACATTTTGTTCGTAAATATTTAAGTTAAGCCGGTGGTTATGGGACATGAAGCTAAACTCATCTATTTACTAACTTAGTGTAATTGACACTTCTTGATGATCGATGATGATCATTTTGTGATTTAGACTAGCAATGTGCGATGTCTCTTTGTTTTTTCATTAATTAATTACTTTTAATTAAGTAATAAATATTAAGTAATTAACTACCTTTAAATTACTTCATCACATAAATCAATCATCCTTTAATGTAAGTACACAGAGTAACCACCCCTTAATTACATTAAGTAATTAGTTTCATTTAGTAACCATTCATTAATTTCTTATAAAAATTAAATCACCCTTAATTCAATTACATTCAATAATCCCAATATAATTGCTCAAAACTTGTTCAGATTTGTTAACATCTTGTTTTGGATTTTTCTTTACTTTAAAAACCAAATTCTTTACTTAACAAAATTTAAAGACATAAATGACCCAACCTTATTTAATAACCCAACCCAGAGCAATGGGTCGAAGCCCAAATCCATCAGCCAGGAATAAACTGAAGTCCCCCCTCTAATTCGTACACGATACAAAATCGAACTACACACGTGCCAAGCGTCGATTCACCGAGCCTATCTGGAAAAGCTCAAATAATTCACAAGCATCACACAACCTTCTTCGATTCACCATCGAACCTAACTCGAGATCAAACTCAAGCCTTCCCCCTCTGATTCATTCCCAAACTTTCGACGGCGATCAGACCGACATTCCCACCATGCCGACCATGCTCGCGAGTTAATGGTGATCTCAACTTCCACACCGTCCATTTCGAATCGCCAAAACTCCAGTGACACGAAAACGAGCTGCAACGACCAAAACTGGAATGCGACCCATCGTAGAAACCACTCCAAGGCAATGCCACCGACCACCTATACCCAATCTGACTACCCAGAGCGACGTCACGACTGCAGCCACGTCTTCCCCCATATGCGATTGAGATCGGTCACCTCACCACGATGAACGAATCTCAATTACCACGTCTTCCCAGTCCAGACTTTAAACCCTAGTACGACAAATTCCGATCATTACAGTCAAAAGAAAAATCCAAAATATTTTTCCATCACTATACCATACTCCTGCCTCCTCCGTGCCAAAACTCGAAGGTCCAATCGATGTCGTTCAACGGCAATACCTCAAAAACCCAAAATAGAGAAATTCATAAATTCTCGATCAAAACAATATTAAAAATCACAAGATTTTCACTAAAATTCATGATTCGTTTGGATGATCAGACTATATAATTCAAAGATGAAATCATTGTTACTGATTTTTAACCAAAACTTGATTTTACTGTAATCCCAATATTTATAGTTTATTTATTAAATAATTTTACCTTAACTATTTTTAAAAACAAAATCATGTTATTATTCACATTTTATCTTCAGAATTCAAAGCCTAATGAAGAGTATTTAAGAAAATAGGAATTAATCTGGAAATGTCGGGTTTGTAGCTAATAACAGAGCATCATATTCAAATATTCACACATATATCAAGCATTTCCACACATAAATTCAGATAAAATAATGCATGCAAACTATTTCACAACTTTATCACACAAGATTATCACATGCAAAACCTACAACCTATTTTTAAATAAAAGTTTACTCACATTGTTCTGTTTGAACAGAGACAGTGTTAATCTGGTTTGAGTTGATTTCCAGGCTTAAATTTGATCAGGTTTTGATTGATATAAGTTGCTTGTGACGATCTGTATGCTTTCTTCAATTACTTTATCTCTGATTCCAGGTTTTGAAGTTGATTAGCCTGATTCCAGACTTTGTTTCCAAAGCTTTAGACTTTGAAACAAATTGTTGAAGTTGAATCCTACTTCCTTTGATTGTTGAAAAGCTTTGAATTTTGCTTTGATTGAAAATCTGTTTTCCTTGTTTGAATTTCTAAGGAGATTGTTTCAGATTTGTGTTTATGAAAGAGATGGATGTTTTGTTTTCATTTTTTTTCTGGTTTCTGATTTTTAGAGTTTTTACGGGCTTCTTTCTTTTCCTGTTGTAATTTGAAGATGTTAAAAGAAATGAGAGGGAGAGGTTTAAGATATTATATAGTTTCTATTTCCTTTTTGTAAATTTTTCTTAAAAATGAAAACAATAAAATGTCACTTGTTAATTATATTGATAAGATTACTACACTTGTTTAATTGATGTGTTAAAAGCTTAACGCTTGTCCCTTTTTTACATTTGTATGATTTAAATAAATTTTTATATTATATTTCTTATATAAAGACATTTTCCTTATATTAATATATATACTATTTAAAAGAAATGCTTTTAAAACTAATTACCCATTAAATAATTTACATAAACAATATTTTTAAACCCAAATCATTTTTCTAAGTCATTTAAATTCAAACACAAATTCAATATTCAAATTCAAATTTTAAAGTCAAATTTTACTCATATGTATATATACATATATATTTCAAATTCAAATAATTCTAAAATATTCATTATTTTGAATTCTTAAACCCAAATGAAATTTCACGATCTACACACACACAAATCAACACTTATTTTATTTATTTTGAAAATTTCAAACTAATTCAAAGTTTTATCCCAAAGTTTACATCAATTACGAATTTAAATTTAATACAAAAAGATGGATCGCTACAGATTCCCCCCTTAAGAAAATTTCGTCCTCGAAATTTGAAAGGGAGAGAAAGACAAACAAAGAATATAAGATCACAGAAAAAGATAGAGAAATGGCTTATCAGATTAAGTCAGAATATCTACAAATATGAGAATAAACTCACTTAACACTCTGTGAAATATTTGGGTCATCTGATGTACGAAATATGCAAGGCATTGGGGCATTGGTTAGTCCGAAGGAATAACTAACCATTCGTAGAATATATTGAAACCCAATGAAACTGACAAAAATAGGTTCAATTACGATTTCAGATTCAAGATTTAACTCTCTTACGATTTGCTGAGAAATAAAACTATGTGTAGTTCCCGTATCGAACAAAACTCGAAATTTTTTATCGTAAATGAGAAGGTTACCTTCTAAAATTCCTTTTCCCTTATCATCCCTTGAGGTTGAAGGATCATCTTTGATTGCATACACCTTCACTACATGAGCTTGCTTCCTTTTCGGACAATCTTTTACTTCATGACCTGGCTTGTGACAGTAATTGCATTCCTTAACTCCCTGACCAGTCTTCACGGTTTTTTCTTTCTTAACTTGTCGCTTCGGATTCTTGCAGTTGTTTGAATAGTGGCCCTTTTCTTCGCAATTGTAACAAGTTATCTCTTTCGCCGGGTTTCCCTGTTTGTCCTTCTTTTCTTTGCCTTGACATGGTTTCTTACCCCCGAACTTTCTCTTCTTCCAATTTTGATTGCTTGTATTTCCTCCTTTCCCGCGAAACTTCCTACAAATCCAGGGTAGCATATCTATACCCCCTATCTATCGAATCTGAAAAAGATTCTTTGACGTGTGTCGTCATTCTTTCATGGAATTTCTCATTCATCCCACAAATGAATCTTTCATTTTTCTTTAGAGGCGTGTTCACCAATTATGGACCGAAACAGGAAAATTCGTTAAATTTGTTTAAGTACTCCTCAAATGACAAACTCCCCTGCTTCAAGTCCATGAATTCTTGGTACATTCGGGAGATACCAACCGATGACATATAGTGCTTCTCAAACACTTCCTTAAATCGATTCCAAGTAAATTCTTCTTCTGGTTCATCTATAGTAACTGTCTCCCACCATGCTAGGGCCTCTTCCTGGAGTTGCCAAGAAGCTATTAATCTCATTTGATCATCTTCCAATTTCAGTCCCTTGAAAATCCTTTAACATGATCGGATCCAGGCTTGGCTTCGATAATGGATTCTTTTCCAGTGAACAGCTTTCCACCCAATCTGGAAAAACTTCGATACAGATCAGCCAGATCTGGCTGAGGTTGAGTGGGAATAGCTGCTGTTACATGGACTTGACCAGCTGTAGTTGTATTTCCCCATCCCCTACCTTGTCCTCTTCTTCCGCTCATTCTCACTAATTGTAAATAGTAAGAAAATTTGATTTAGGCATAAGGACAAGATATCTTAGGCATATCAACGATCAAAATAAGTAGACTGAGTAATTCGAGTTTTCGGTTTACGGGTTGTACTCATTCTAGGGAAACTTCACCCTATCTCTAATGAGCCATCTAATGTGTTATACTCCATAGCTAAAGTTCATAGTATCTTTTCCATTCTTATTATCAGCTTTGATCGTTGAATTCATGCCAATTTTGCTTTGCTTCGATTCGTCATTCAAATTTCGATGTCCGTATCAGTATGCGAATCCATGTCATCTCCTGTTCTCTCTAGCCTCGAAAGGTGAGCAATCACCCACGATTAATGTTCTTTTATTTATTAAATTTGATTTCAATTGAAACGACAATTGAAATATGTTGTTGTTAGTTATTTACACTGTTATATATGTTATTACCTGTATCAGTTCACTTGTGACATCTGACACCATTATCTGTTACTTATACGATGATAATCCACTTTGGTTAATAATTGATTGATTGTTTGTTGTTTACATTGGACGTTAAATCATTAATGTATAAAGTGATAAATAATATGCAACTGAATTTGACGTAGGATAGTTAAAATAGGAATCGATATAAGTGTTGAATTCGATTTTGATTAGTTAAATTTGTATAATATGACCCCCTTAAATGTTTAATTATTTGACATGTAGCAATTTGGTTAATTACACCTTGAACCTTTTGAATGCATGTTGTATAAAGTTGATGCATTATAAATTGAAAATGGGTATCAAGTGAATATTGCATAAAAAATAAGTGTAATAATCTTTAATCTACATGAAATGATAGTGTAGATTCTAGGAATAATTATATTAATTTGCATAAATAACAAATGTAAATTAATACAATTATTTCGGGATTATTTAAATAAACGACTGGATTGTTATTGATGTTTGCTATTGCTTGTTTATTTACTTGGCACCATCCCAGTTATCACACTACAAGTTCCCTTTGCTATGCTTTGCTTTTTAAATTGAAATGGAATCGGGTTGAAATGATAAATACCTAAATAAAAACTTTGACTTAGGATAGAGAATTAAATAAAAACCCGATTGGTCAATAATTTGATTTAAAAATAAAAATAAAGATTTTATTTGAATAAAATAATAAGGGTTTTAAATGAAGTTGTAATTTGAATTATAGTGAAATTTAAATGTTAATATTTAATAATCTGAAACAAAATATTAACAAAGTAATTGATGAAAGAACGTTGTTAAATTAAAGAAACGACTGAATTAAGTTTTGAAATTTTTTAATAATTAAGTTTTGAAATTATTTAATAATTAATTTTGAAATTATTTAATAATTAAGTTTTGAAATTATTTAAAAATTATTAAGATTGAATTATTTAATGATTAAATAAAATTGAATTCTTTAATAAGTGAACTTCTTTAATAAGTGAAATTGAGTTCTGTAATAATTGAGCTTGGAAATTTGTTTAAATAAGTAAATAAGTGAAATCGAATTTCTACAACAAAAAATAAAATGTGATTTATTGAAATTAACATAAGACTTGAAATTTTAAGAATTTGATTTGACGAATTTAATTTAATTAAATTTGGAAGTTTGATATGATATAGGAAAACTTAAATTGATTTAATGAATTGGAAAATAAATAGAAATTGTTTTGAATGATAAAGTAACTTAACTAATATTGAATGAAATCGACCAATGAATTTAAATTAATTCGAATGATAAACTAATTTAATTTAAGTGATTACGGAATGAAATTTATATACGAACTTGAATCAATATTTGAATTGTTTTAAATAAAAATTGAAATTGAATTATAAGATTTTGAAGTAGTAATTTAGAAGTTTTGAAACGTAAATTATGGAAGTTGATATAGAAAGACAAATGGAATGATGGTGTACAAATACTAATTGAAATTGATTTGGTTTTGAAATTTATTGAAATACCAATCGGTGTAATAATTACGAAAGTTACTAAAGAAACCGAGATAGCTTATGGGCATACTCTCTGTCTAAACCGAAAACCACTTTAATAACTATACGTGGAGTGTAATCAAGAATGAAGTGGTTGGAATGATGTACGTGATGGCCGGAGAAAGAAAACGATAATGGATAGCCTTGACACTTATGTCAAATTGAAAATGACTAAAACAGGAGCCGTGCCGGGGCAAATGGGTTAGCCACCTCGAGCGAACACACTTCTTCGTAAACTACTCATTACTGTTATTGATTGGTATGCACCCTCGAATTTTAGGAGTGTTGTTTTGCGGTGTTGCGATCGTTGCGGCGATGCGTTCTCACCAGTCCGGATCAGGCAAACGGTAGTTTCACTACCTTGGGTATTGCCTCATGTGCATTGTCATACTTGTATCCCTATATACGCGACCACTACGAATTTTTTTGGTGTTATACCTATGGAGTACTCCCTGATATCCCACTAGTTTATGGTGGAGTTTACAGTGCTGTATAGTCTATGACACTTATATAAAATGTGTTAAGGGGGATAATGGTAATGCCTTAACACTATTTTGATACTTTATATTACTGATAGGCATTATCTACTTAGAGTACACTACTACATAGTAGATAGTTTAACGGATTCTTAGAGGATGGTTATTCCAACGTCCTTTGAGTTACTTGTATTTCAGTTGTTATTTCACTTGAGTTGGATATATTGATATAAGAATGTTAATCCTGACTCGAGTATTTTGTGTTTTACTTTACGCTCGGGTCAGACTGAGTGTACCAGTATTCGAGACTCATCTTTGGAGTTGGAGCTTTGCTTGGAGATCCAGCTATCTATCTAGCTTTCAGATATTTAGTTGATTCCGGTGATGTATTCTGATATTGTATTTGACTATTGTATTCGAGACTTCTGTTGTACTTTATTTAACCCTGATATGTATATAGTAGCTTCATGAACTACTATCTTTTTTTCCGTTGCATTTATTACTCTGTGTCTGTGATCTGTGATTATTTATTTACTGTATATGTTCATTTTTTCCAAATTTAAATTAACAATTCAGTATTTTGAATTATTCAAGTCCGACATGTGCGGATGCAAATAGTCCAATATAGCGGGTCGTTATAGTTGGTATCAGAGCTTTGGTAGCTCTAGGTAAACCTCGGCATATAGGGTAAATGTATTTACATAATCACTTCCATTCGAGTTTGAATCTCCTCATTTTGACTCGATTCCTTTGAATTTTGGAACACTCCCTGTGTAACGACCTGCTATTTTGGACTATTCGCATCCGCACATGTCGGACTTGAATAATTCAAAATACCGAATTGTTAATTTAAATTTGGCAAAACTCAGATATACAGTAAATAAATAATCACAGAATCACAGACACAGAGTAATAATATGCAGCGGAAGTGTAAGAAAAATAGTAGTTCATGAAGCTACTATATAAATATATAAGATACATCAGAGTTAAATAAGTTACAACAGAAGTCTCGAATACAGCAGTCAAATATAAGAATCAGAATACATCACTGGAATCATCGAATACTGAAAGCTGGATAGATGGCTGGATCTTCAATCAAAGATCCAACTCCAAAGGTGAGCCTCGAATACTGGTACACTCAGTCTGACCCGAGCTTAAAGCAAAAGACAAACACTCGAGTCAGAATTAACATTCTTATATCAATAAATCCAACTCAAGTGAAATAGCAATCGAAATACAAGTAACTTAAAGGATGTTGGAATCACCATCCTCCAAGGATCCGTTAAACTATCTACTATGTAGTAGTGCACACTAAATAGATAATGTCTATCAGTAATATAAAGTATCAAAATAGTGTTAAGGCGTTACCATTATCCCCCTTAACACATTTTATATAAATGTCATAGTCTATACAGCACTGTAAACTCCACCGTAAACTAATGGGATATCAGGGAGTACTCCATAGGTATAACACAAAACAAATTCGTAGTGGTCACGTATATAGGGATACAAGTATGACAAGGCACATGAGGCAATACCCAAGGTAGTGAAACTACCGTTCGCCTGATCCGGACTGGTGAGAACGCATCACCGCAGCGATCGCAACACCGCGAAACAACACTCCTGAAAAGTACGAGGGTGCACCAATCAATCACAAATAATGAGTAGTAGTTACGAAGAAGTGTGTTCGCTCGAGGTGGCTAACCTCATTTGGCCCGGCACGGCTCCTGATTTTAGTCATTTCCAATTTGACACAAGTGTCAAGGCTATCCATTATCGTTCACTTTCTTCAATCATCAACGTACATCATTCCAACCACTTCATTCTGGATCATCACTACGCGTATAGTAATTAAAGTGGTTTTCGGTTTAGATAGAGAGTATATCCATAACCGATTCCGGTTTCTTTAATACCTTTCATAATTTTTATACCGATTGGCCGTTTAATAAATTTCAAAACCAAACCAAATCCAATTTCAATTAGAATTTATAAATCAACATTTCATTTGTCTTTCAAAATCAATTTCCAAAAATCTATGTTTCAAAACTTCCAAATTACCATTTCAAAATCTTACAATTCAATTTTTATTTTTATTTAAACAATTCAAATATTGATTCAAGTTCGTATATTAGTTCATTCCGAAAACATTTAAGTTAATTTAATTTAACATTCAAAATCAATTTCAATTCATTAGTCGATTTCATTCAATATTCGTTAAGTTAGTTTATCATTCAAACAGTTTCCAATAAATTTCCAATTCATTAAATCAATTACTTAAGTTCAACCTCATTATATCAACTAACACATTAAATTCAATTAGATTCGTCAAATCAATTCTTTAAATTACAAGTCCTACAGTTATTACAATAAAACGCACTTTACTTCTTGTTAAGAAATCCAATTTGATTTATTCACTTACTTAAATTTTCCAAACTTAATTAAATAAGAAACCCAATTTCATTTATTAACGATGTTCGAATTCAATTATTCAAAAGTTCAATTTCTCTTATCAAAGAATTCAATTTTTTTTTCAATTATCAAATAATTCAATCTTTTTCAATTATTAAATAATTTTCAATCTTAATTATTAATAATTTCAAAACTTAAAAAAATTCAAACTTAATTATAAATTCAACTTAATTATTAAATCATTTCAAACTTAATTAAATGAATAATTCCCAATTTTATCGTCAAATAATTCATTTCAAACAACGCTCTTTCATCATTTATTACATTAATATTTTGTTTCAAATTCCAATATTAACAATTTCCTTTAATCAAAATTTACGTCCAATTTTTATTTCAAAACCTTATTATTCAAATAAAATCTTTATTTTATTTCAAATCAAATTATTGACCAATCGGGTTTATTTAATTCTCTATCCTATGTCAAGTTCATTTTGGGTATTTATCATTTCAACCCGATTCCAATTCCAATTCAAAAAATCAAAACATAACAAAGGGAACTTGCAGTGTGATAACTGGAATGGTGTCAAAGTAAATAAACAAGCAATAACAACAATCAAACACAATCCAATAATCAATTCAAATAATCCTGAAATAATCGTATTAATTCACATTGTTGTTTGTGCGAATTAATATAATTATTTCTAGAATCTACACTATCATTCCATGTAGATTAAAGATTACTACATTACGGTTTTTCACTTGCCGTTTCAATTTCAATTCTACAACAATTTATCCAATATACGTTCAAGGTTCAAAGTGTAATTTATCAAATTCCACATGTCGATTAACCTAACAATTAAAAGGGGTCATATTATTCAAGTTAACTAATCAAATTCAACACATATGTCAATTCACATTTTTAAACTATCCTACGTCAAATTCAATTGCATAATATTTACCACTTTATACATTACAATTTAACATCCAATATAAACAACAAACAAATAATCAATTATCAATCAAACTGGATTATCATTACATAAATAACAGATAATGGTGTTAGATGTCAAAGGTGAACTGATACATAAATAAAAGTGCAATAAATAACAGCAGCATATTTCAATTGTCGTTTCAATTGAAATCAAATTTAATAAATAAAAGAACATTAATCGTGAGTGATTGCTCAACTTTCGAGGCTAGAGAGATGAATAGACAACGAAGTTGAGTCACGGATCGTAAGCACGACTTTCGGAATAACTAGATTGGCACGAATCGACTAGCAAAGCTGTTAAATGAATCTTCGAAATCAAATCAGAATAGGAGCGATGAAAGTAAATGATATCAGTGAACATATATACATAACTATATTCCAAAATTTAACACATAAAATATATAATAAAAAAAATCAATTTTAAACATATATTTTCAAATCGATTTTTAATTTAACACAGATAAAATTCCATAGATATGCATTTCTAACGCCATCTTACAATTAAATCACATATATTTAAATTCAAACATATTTTCATTTATTTATTATTATTATTATTATTATTATTATTTTATTAACAACAATATCCAAAATCATCTTTCTTAAATACAACATTTAAAAGAAATCAAATCAAAGCATTCAACATAGCAATAATTACAAAACATGTCATGCGTCAAAGTTTACAATATAATTCTATGTGCTACCGAGATCGAAATGGTCTGAAGTTTGGTATGAATAAAGATCAAAACTTGTATTTCAAAACTGCAAAGAATCACTTGATTCCGACGTAAGACGGAGGAGATACGATGCGTCAAACATGAACTCAGGTCGTGTTTGCAGCAGTGTAAAATAATTTCAAGTGCACAAAAGAACAGCTGCCTGGGTCAAACTTCTAGATCCTCGACCACTAATCAAACGATGTCGGATTTTACTGAAATTTGAAATGCATAAACTAGGTAACTTCGACTCTTTTTTAAAAATAGAATCAACCCATTTCGATAAAACATGAGTGAGATATGACATCGTGAACATGAAGTCTAACTGTTGTTCAGAAAAAAATAAAAATAAACAAATATCACCTTTATTATAAACTACAACCAAGAAAACAAAGCCATGTTCGCTGTATCACATATGTTTTGAAATGACTTTTTAAATGTATACATAGAAATGAACAGTACTTATATAATATAAAATAGCTTATATCAATATCTATCTATACTGTAGCATTTGTACACAAAATTTAGTATATATAAAGCAAGCACCACTGTACATATATTCGCAGTCTGATGTGACACAGAATCTTTAATATATAAATATTTATAGCAACAGCAAACCCATATTCGTTGATTTATCATAACAATACAAACTTACTTATTATTATATTAGCTCTTAAATGAATCACACTATACATATAATGAAATATACAAAATTGTAACCTGTATACATATAATATATATCTATAACCAATACCGAACATACATATAAACGTACTTTTCGAAACAAGAATAAGCTAACATTATTTCTTAACATATAATATATATCGAATAACAAATCCCATATAAATATGATCTGACCTATAAAAATGTTAACAAAGTATTATACTTTAAACTTTTACACTCAACAGAATGCATTAACTAATATATATTCATATACCTATGCTTATCCATACCAAAGAAACAGAGGCGGAGAGGGAAGAAGCTCAGAGGTGACATGTGATAGGCTGGAGTTGCGGTTGCCGTGCGTGGTGGCTTCAAGGTGGCGGGGCTTGGCTGAGGCTTTGGGAAGGAGGGTAGTGGCTGCTGCGCCAGCAAGAGGGAGGGAAGGCGGATGCATAGGCTTCGGCTATGGAGTGCTTGGTGTTTGAGGTGGTGGCTTATGTTTGAAGCATGCACGGTTTTATGGGTTTTAATGTTGAAGAAGCCTCAGCCATGGAAGAAGAAGAAATGGAGAGGCCAAGGCAAATGTGAAATGCAATTTTAAAGTGAAAGTGACAGAGGTACGTTGTTTAAAAATAAATGTCCAATATTTCCTCTTAATGGTGAACCGCCGTTATCAAAATGTAAAGTGAACAGTTGGTATTGAAAAACATGCACACACGTATAAATGTAAACAGCGGGAATAATTAAAGGAAATTTATTGTTGTGGCCAGCGGTTCAAAAAATTTTTTTTTTTAAATTAAGGAAACAAGGAATTTCACATGACACTAGTTTCAGTATCGATATAACGTACGATTTCACCGTTTCATCGCGTACCGGACCTCAAAACCCGAAATAAATACACCACAGAGATCAGCACGACGAGAAGATCAATACGGTATACAAGTATCGGTGATACGATTATATTATAAAAAATCGAAATTTTATAATAGCGGAAAAACGCAAAAAAAAAATAAGATCGACGGAGCTATAAATGTCCGAATTTGGAAAAACGACGAACTGACATCTTGCTCAGAAGATGGTTTAGAATTTTTCTATGTAAAAATATTTTGGTTTTGAAAACGTTTCATTTTCATCGCTTTTAACTGATTAAATTAAAGTAAATTTACGCACGAAATAAACTTTCGTATTTTCGGACGAAAATTTACCAGTTGCTATGTTTAACTAGACGCATTCCAAATATCAAATTTATATATCTAAATTTTATCGTTTTAAGTTTCATAAAATTTAATTAATTAAACAAATAAAACGACTAAAATTTACGGGTCGTTACACCCTGCGGTTCCAAAATCCATTCGTGTCCCTCACTATTTGTCTTCCTTTAATTCTGGAGTATCTCATAACTCCACTTCGAATGATCTTTATAATGAGCCGGCGGTCTTGCCAATCTCAAATTGATTTATAAAAGGGGTAAAACTCCTTTACAATAGACATCGATTTACCAAAGATTTTTGTATTCTCGTTTTACGATGCTAGCTATCTCCTGCTATGCCTGAATTCTATCTCTTGCGATCAAATGTAGATTTACCTTGGAATTCTGCATCGATCTTATTCTTGAAGTCACGGTCGACGCAATTAAGGTTGCCCGCGATTTAGTAAACTTATCAATCTTCTTATTTTGACATTAATCATCCTATCTTCTGTTTCGAACTTATCTTCGGATCAGAATTATCCTTGATTTGAGTCCATCAAATTTGAAATTCTATATTCTTTCTTTGAAATCCATGCTTAAATCGTCGAACGAGGAAGTGTATTTGTAAATTAATATTAAAAGTTTTAATATATATTGTGTTTTTTGAGTTGTTGATGTTGATTTGGTTTTGGATCGATTCGTCTGATCAACGCTATCGATAGGATTTCCAAAACATTTGAACAGAACAAACTAACATGATATTGTTTTCAAATTTGGTAAATAAAATAATTTTGTATGACTATATTATATATATAGGTATAAATTTTTATGAAATTAATCGTTAATGAATTTGTTGTCACAAATGATAATACTTGATGTTCAATTATTGTTTTGTAAACCATTGATTAACAACACATAAATAAATGAATTTATAAACTTGGTTATAATTTGATTTGGAATTTAGAATTGAGAATTTAATTTCCGGTGACTTCAAACTTTGGTTTTAAAACGTATATTATTTAAAGTATTTCAAAATAGAAATCATTTTCAAAGAATTTTAAATGTTTAAATCAGCGCTCTCCTATTTTGTCGCTGGAAAATAATTTCGGTGATGGCGGCCGCATCATCGACATTCATTTTTGAGTTTCCAAGTAGAGAGACAATTCTGCAGCTTTGCTATGGTTTGTTTTGAAAAATAATTTGACTTGAATTTCTTAAAGTATGATTTGTAATATATATATTGATATATGATTTAAATGTGATTTGATAAATTATATATATATATATATATATATATATATATATATATATTGTTTATCTCTAAATAAATTTGAAGTTACTCGAAAATTTAATTCTTAAATTTATGTTAAAGGATAATTTCAATTATAAAATGAAATCGAAATTTTGAATAAAAATTTAAGCCTGAATAATATAATTAGAAAATTTTACTTGTATAATGCTCGATTGCATTCCAATATAAATTCCCTAAATTTCTAAAAGTTAACTATGTAATTGAATATTATACAATATAAAATGATATAAATGGAATTCATAAATAGTTTGAGTGGTTATAATAAGTGACAATCTATTTAATAAATGTGATAAGATATATTAAGTGGAATAAATATAATAAAAAATTTAGAATCAAGAAAAATTAAATCTGTTGAATAAAATATAATTTTAATAAATGATTATTCAAATTTATGAATTTAGGAAATGTTAAATAAAGGATAATTGGATAATAAACAATGAATAAACGAGACAAATAAAATAAAGTTTGTTATGAAGAAATCCTTTGGTACCAAATATTAATAAATTGAAATTAAATCAACTTATTGAAATACCTTGATTTTTTAAACCAAATATGAGTATTTATTTAGGTAAATTGAAATTTATATGGTTTGTGTGACGACCCGACTTTCCACTCCCGGAAAATCGCATCATCATTAAGAAAGAAAGGGATAGAAAAGTGAAAAGGAAAGAAGAGAAAGAAGAAACATCACAAGAATCTCAACAGCAGAACGAATAAATTATATTAATAACATAAGTATTACATAATATACAACAAATATCAGAGTACACAGACATATATAACACATACTAGACAGTTATAAACACCTGTCTAGTTATTACAACTCAATCACAATACACAAACACTCAGAGATACCAACACAGCGGAAAACTATATAACTACACGCAGAGGCCTCCTGCTCCATTGCTTCTTCACAATTCGTCAAAGCTAACCTGAATCCTAACCTGAATTCCCTTGGCTACTCGTAAAAATTTGAGTGCCCAAGAGTTATAGAAAAACAGAAATAACTCCGGGTCAGACATGGGTCTGGTGTGAGTAACAGGTTAAAGTTGCTTAACTTTGAAAAACCTTTGAAAAGAAAAGGTATCACGTAAGACTTCCCACACATAAACATGGAAAAGTTTTTACCTTGCGCTAACCAAAAGATTTGATAGGAAATCTGATGATATTATAATAGTGTCTAGGGTTTTCTAGTAAATAAGAAATAGCTGAAATTGTTACATCTATTAAATTCCAGCTACTAGCCACAAAAGTGGGTAATACAATCAAAACCGTTGGCACATATTGGATTTTGGATTCCATACAATGGCTGGGCTACTGGGGTACCGCCCGTCACAGTACGTGGCCTAGATCACCGTACCGAGGATTACTCCCTTCATCCCCTGCAACACAAAGTCGGACCCGTTCCTTAATGAACAGTTCCAAACAAGACAACCCCGCAGTTGTGATCAGCAACCGCACCACTAAGCCGAAAATATAAAGGGACCTCTAGAGAGGGATAAATCTTGCTCTCAAGTGGGTGCTACCCACGAAGCTTTGCTGCATCTCCCCTGTTTTAGCCATTCCCGGTTAATGAGGCTTGAGGCTACGATTACCTTTATAGGACATATCACTTAGAATGCTCATCGTCCACCTGACGATGTTCTGAAAGCATTCAATCCATACAAGTTCGTTCCGGGTTCGAACGAAACCGAAGGCATTATCTCGTTATACTCGTTTTGGAATCACCCTCAGAGTTAACGACAATAACCCTTGCACTCTGAATCACCATCTTGAATCTATAGGCACTATTCCGTCAAACTCATTACGGAATCACCCACAGAGTTATACTGGCGTATAACCCTTACACCTCGAGTCTTCACTCGCTCCATTTGGGTTAAGGACCTAACGTTATTTGGAATCGATGTGGTTTTCGGATCCAAATATGGAAACCCGATCCCGGTCTCATCGAAAACCAAAGCGTGTCTTATTAGGGCCAAGTTGTTTTAAAGTTTAAAACAATTCAATTCATTATCTAAATATACACAGATAGATAATTCACAATACAACAGATAACCAACATTATCATTATCAATAGATAATTCATATCATAATCAGATATCCATACTATCATCCAAAAGCAACCAATGCATCCATCACATACACTATTCATCTCATAACTGAGATTACAAACCATACATGGCAACCAATACCATTCATCAAACATAAGCAACTATCTAATGATCACACCATTTATAATTAACTTAAAATGAATTAAATTAATTACTTAATTTCTAATTAATTTAAAATGAATTAAATTAATTACTACATCATCAAAATCCTGCTTATTTTAATCTTCAATTGATTACAAATCAATTTTTAAATCATCATCTCATAATTTATTTCACTTAATCCTTACTGATTAACCATTTCTAATTACAATAAGTAATTAGCATTTAATATTAATTATACCTTAATTAATCAATTCCAAATTACATCATTAATTAATTAATGATTACATTTAATCAATCTCTAAATATAAATTAATTACATAAGTAATTAATCTCTAATTTAAACAACATATATATTAATCACCCTTGATTAATAGTCATTCAGTAATTAACTACTTTAATTACTCATCCCATAATTAATTATTCTTAATTAATTATCTTCATAAATCACTTGATTAATTTCAAAGTAATCAAATTACTTCTATAATAAAGATCCTTACTTACATTCAGTAATTATTAATTAATTACTTCTCTAAGTAATTACAAATTTATTAATTACATAAGTAATTATCAGTAATCCACAAATGTTTAAATTAATTAAACTTAATTAATCTAACTAATTACATTAATAAAATTAATTACACCAAGTAATTAATTCTATAATTACTTTCATTAAGTAATTAAACAATTGATTATTATTAATTAATTAATCTAATTAATTATCAAAAATTAATCACATTAATTAATTGTTAAAATAATCTTAAGTTAATGAACTTCATTAACAATTCTTAATGACATAATTAAGAAATTAACTTCAATTAATCATTATTAATTATCAATTAATTAATCTTTAATTATCATTTAATTAATCTCTAATTATTGATTAATTAAGTGTTAATTAAAATCTAAATTATCATTAATAACTTGATTAAGTAAATCTTAATC
This sequence comes from Allium cepa, assembly GCA_030765085.1. Lineage (NCBI taxonomy): Eukaryota > Viridiplantae > Streptophyta > Magnoliopsida > Asparagales > Amaryllidaceae > Allium > Allium cepa. Next base: position 597,108,145 of record CM060945.1, on the reverse strand, counting down.
ATAAATTAAAATTTAATTAACCATCCTTAATTATAGATTAATTAACCTTGATGAACAAATCTCAAATCTTAATTAACTTAAAAATTGTTAATTACTTAATTAAATATCTACACAATTAATTAATTAAATAATTAATTTTCATCTTAATTACCTTAATAATTAAATGAATCCAATCATTAAATTATATTTATCTTTTTAGATAAACATTTCTTATTAAATATTTAACTTCATTTTAACTTAAGACTCAAATTTATATTAAATAATTCAAAACTTAATCTTATATGTTAAAACATCTACCTTATCAATAAGTTAAACAATTTAAATTTCAATTCAATTCAAATTCAAATCAATTTAAAATTACTTTAAAATTTGAAAATTGAAATACATCTTCCAAACTTATTTTAGTTTTAATTTTTTAAAGTTCTTCCTACAAATCTTCACACTCAATTCAAATGCAAATCAGTTTAATCATTTAAAAACAATTTAAATTTAAACCTTTATTTAAAACTGAAAATTAAATTTATTTCCAGATTAAAAACTCAGATTTGAGTTCACCTTGAATTTCTAATTTAAATATTTAACCTTCCAATTCAAATGCAAAACACATATGTATTTACACTTATAAGTCTGAAAATCAAATTTAAATTTAAATTACCGACAAATCAATTTAAATTCATATCTAAATTTCAGATTTTTAAAAACTCAGTATAAATTTCCATTTGCAACTTAAACTTAACCTTTACTTTTAAAAACAGAAACAGTTTCTGTTTTATTTTAAAAAAAACAAACCTTGAAATTTCTGAATTTAAATTATTTCAAAGAAACCAAAATTCAAACTTATTTGAATTCATATTTAAACTCAGTTTCAAAATCCTAAGTTAAAACTTTAGTTTGCATTTATTTTAACTTTTATAAAACTAGAAACAGTTTTCCTATTTTTCTTTTTTTTTAAAACCAAACTTGAATTCTTAATTCAAATTATTTCAAATCAGAATTCAAGCTATTTGAATTCATCTTCAGATTCAGGTTTGATCCTAAGCTAAACTTCCAGATTTAAAATTTAAACTTGACTTCTTACATTTCTTAAAACAGATCAGGTTCTGTTTGCTAAGACCTGAAACATAAATACACTCGAGCAACCCCATTTTACTTCGGGTCAGTAACCCTCTTACTTCGAGTCATTCTTCATTTTACCCGAGACAATCCCGAGACATGAAACCCTACACCCAAAACAGAACACCACCATCATCACCAACATGCACAAACCCCTGTGCACCCACTCCCCTACTCCGGCCATCACTGGCCATCATCTCAGGCCCTCCTCCATCGACCAGCAACCCCACAACAACCTTCCACCTTCAAAACTCCATAATACAACTTGAATTTGAATTCAAGTTTTTCAACCAAAACCTGGTACAGTCAAAACACTTTCCCCCTAAATCCTGTCAACGGTGGAATTTCCCAATTCCGACCACCTTCAACCTCCAAATTCCGGTGACAACTCCATCAACACATCATCCATCCGTACCCAGAAAATCTTTGAACTCGAATCATTATAAATGCAGAAATGTTCGATTCTCCACAGCCCAAAAACAACCAGGGTTCATAAATATAAATCCCAAATTCAACATCAACATGTAATCGCGATCCAATTTAGAATTTTTCCCATAATCATTGATAACTATTCTATCAATAGAAGCAAAATCAATCAATTCAAATGCAAGAATCAAGTGTACTATATCAAAATGTAAAATACAGTATGTTCATCTCTGCACTTGGTTTGCAGCATATTAAATTGTAATTTTTGATTTAGAATTCTTAAATTCACTTATAGTTTCTATTTGTAAACCTGAAACAACAGATTATAAAATTTGAATTTTCCTCTATATTAATTATTGTTCTGCGTAACCTGATTTCCAGGTTACAAAAAATTCAAATTTGATTCATATAAATTTGAATTTACTCTAATCCTAAACAAACAGATTTTATTCAATTTGGAATTTAAACTATAACAATCAAAACCTTGGAGATCTGACATGCATTACATATCTTATATACACAGGCAGGAAAACTTAAGAGCATATGCACAAATTTAATTCATCATATTTAAACAAGCATATAATCCTACTTATTTATTTTAAATTAAGTGTTACTCACCTGTACCAAAACGCAGAGTAAACTTTTAAATTACAGGCTCCAGATTTGTAAAAAATAGATGATTGCAGTCATGAAAAATTGCTAATTGAAATCCTGTTGAAAATTTGCTTGAATCCCTTAAAACATTAAGCTTGAATGCATTTTAACATTTGCTCTCAACCTGATGCTTCCAGATTCAAAAATTTATGCATGCAGACATCCTCCTTTCCAGATTCATATGTATGTTTGCATTTTGCAGATTTTAGAAAGAATGCAGGTTGTAGTTTGTCTTGCTTGCAGTTTTAAAGAGGAGTTACAGGGTTAAGATTATGAAGAGAGATTTGAGATGAATTTCTAGTTTGAGGAGTTTGAATGCATGTTGTTTACAGATTTGAGAAAATGCAAGAGTTTGCTAGGCATTTGAAATTTGCAGGTTTGAGGAGATGAAATTTAGATTTTCATTGAAGTTGATATGCAATTGAATTTTTTTATTTTATAAAATGGAAATGAAGAAGGGAAAAGAGAATGGGAAGAGTGCAAGTTATATAACTAGTTCATGATTTTAATTAAAATTAAAGAAAAACAAAAATACAACATGACACTTGTCTCAAGTTATTACATTTGTCATATTAAATTGATGATAAGTTTACACATGTATTTTAAATGGTTTTGTTATTTTAATTAAGTGTTAAAGAAAGTTAAACTTAGATAATTAGTTCTTATATCCTTTAAACAATTTATGAAAGATGATATAACTTATATGAATAAATGTTTCTTATTTAAAATTGTATTTTAAATTTCAAATTAAATTAACAAATCAAAATTATCAATTAATATTTTAAAAAGAATAACACAAAGATTTTTGTAACTTATTTTAATATTCAACTTGAATTAAAATGAATTTTAAACTAATTAAAACATTTATCTTACATATTTAAAAATCATATAATTATTTTATTAAATATTTTTGAAAAAGCTTAAATAAAAAAATCTCAATTCCATTTTCAAAACATTAAAATTATGTTTATACTAATTTAATAACTTATCTATTTAATATATATAAATACATATACATTATTAAATAGAAAACAATTTATTAACTTATTAAAAATAAATTCACAAATTAAATATTTAAATAAAGAAAATTATTAAATCAAATCAAATTTATTAACAAAATTTATCAATTTAATTTAAATTTAAACCCAGATTATTTAATTTAAATTGTCCAAAATTCCAGGATATTACAATCCTTCCCCCTTAAAAGAATTTCGTCCCCGAAATTTAAAACAAAGGTAATTTAATAATCTATTTACAGATTTTATTTTAAAATACAGCATATGTTAATCATATGCCAACAACCTAAGTAACCAATTCACACAATCAAAACAAATCTAATTATCCAAAGAAATTTTTGGATAAAACTTTACGAGTTTCCCCGGTATATATATATATATATATATATATATATATATATATATATATATATATATATATCGAGATACTCGCTCTATAGAATACAACCAATCAATACTACTAAGCTATAGAGCTCCTAACAACAATTCTATACAGAATATCAGACTACAGACGAGTCTGACTCAACAACCAAACCATCCTAAACTACTGGTTCTACAACCAGAAATAGCAAACACAGATCTTACCCAACACAGAAGAAACCAAAACACTACGGAGCTAGCCTCTCAAACTTATAGCTTCTTGAATCGTAGAAAACTTATCCCAAACAAATCTCCGATTCCAGAATCCAAATTTCTCTATCTCTTATCCATAAAAACTCTTCGGACGATCCTGGGCTACCAACATCCACCCTGATCAGCTTAACTCTTGCTGATGCTTCTAGAAACAGACTAAATCAAAACAATCCAACGATCTCCTCACGATCACTCAAAAACCAAGAACACACACCCTGCTTCTCAGTAACAGAAGATAGAACAAACTTCTCCTTATCCGGAAAAAGAAAACAGAAACACTCCCAACTGCTTCCGCTGCACAACTCTGATCCGAAGCAGAAGAAAATGCTGAAGAATAGCACAAGGCAGATTAGACAACCCAGCACAGAAATATGTATTCCATATATCCATAAGAAAACTCAGATGTTCCTCCGAAACCTGAGTTGCTTCACCAACTTCTATCTCAAGGAACCATCCATCTACCAACTGAACCACCAGTTCCAATCCTGGAAAGATAACTCAATCTCCAGATGCAGACAAACTCTGACTTCCAGGAACAAATCCGGACAATCTCCAATCAATCCAAAAAGAACGTACTATCGCAAGTCACTTTTGCGATCATCTCAGCCTACATCCAAAGAAAACGGCTCTCCCTTTACCAAACAGATCAGCTTATGCTGGCTTAGCCAACTCACCAGAGAAAACGATCCACTCTGCTACTTCTGAACTCCACTTCAGAAAAACTACTCAGCCAGAAGATTCCTTACCAACTCAAAACACTCTGCTAAACTCAGCCACATCACCGAGCAGTCTCACGTCTTACTCTTGTTCCAAAGAAATATCTTCGGAAATACCCATAGTCACTGCATATCATCACGCAGCTACAATTTCCTAAGATATCAAAATATCATCACTCACTGGTTTCTGCCTAAACGACAGATCCAAACTCAACTCTGCACTTCAAAGATGAACTCCGAACCTTTACAGGTTTCTTTCAGAGATCGATGAAGTACTTCATCACAACAGAACTCACTCGAGACGGTATTAGGTCTACAGTCTCGACAAATACACTTCCAACCTCATCCATCAAATTTCAACCAATGGTAGTCGTGTTACACACTTCTACCTCATCTACCTTTATAACTTATATTGGAAAAACCTGAACAGGTATACAAACAAATAGGTAGAGCCATACACACACACACACACACACACACACACAAATACGCTCTCTCAAGATAGACACCACTACAGAGACTAGGTATTCACTCAACCTAATGCTCTGATGCCAACTGTGACGACCCGACTTTCCACTCCTGGAAAATCGCATCATCATTAAGAAAGAAAGGGATAGAAAAGTGAAAAGGAAAGAAGAGAAAGAAGAAACATCACAAGAATCTCAACAGCGGAACGAATAAATTATATTAATAACATAAGTATTACATAATATACAACAAATATCAGAGTACACAGACATATATAACACATACTAGACAGTTATAAACACCTGTCTAGTTATTACAACTCAATCACAATACACAAACACTCAGAGATACCAACACAGCGGAAAACTATATAACTACACGCAGAAGCCTCCTGCTCCATTGCTTCTTCACAATTCGTCAAAGCTAACCTGAATCCTAACCTGAATTCCCTTGGCTACTCGTAAAAATTTGAGTGCCCAAGAGTTATAGAAAAACAGAAATAACTCCGGGTCAGACATGGGTCTGGTGTGAGTAACAGGTTAAAGTTGCTTAACTTTGAAAAACCTTTGAAAAGAAAAGGTATCACGTAAGACTTCCCACACATAAACATGGAAAAGTTTTTACCTTGCGCTAACCAAAACATTTGATAGGAAATCTGATGATATTATAATAGTGTCTAGGGTTTTCAAGTAAATAAGAAATAGCTGAAATTGTTACATCTATTAAATTCCAGCTACTAGCCACAAAAGTGGGTAATACAATCAAAACCGTTGGCACATATTGGATTTTGGATTCCATACAATGGCTGGGCTACTAGGGTACCGCCCGTCACAGTACGTGGCCTAGATCACCGTACCGAGGATTACTCCCTTCATCCCCTGTAACACAAAGTCGGACCCGTTCCTTAATGAACAGTTCCAAACAAGACAACCCCGCAGTTGTGATCAGCAACCGCACCACTAAGCCGAAAATATAAAGGGACCTCTAGAGAGGGATAAATCTTGCTCTCAAGTGGGTGCTACCCACGAAGCTTTGCTGCATCTCCCCTGTTTTAGCCATTCCCGGTTAATGAGGCTTGAGGCTACGATTACCTTTATAGGACATATCACTTAGAATGCTCATCGTCCACCTGACGATGTTCTGAAAGCATTCAATCCATACAAGTTCGTTCCGGGTTCGAACGAAATCGAAGGCATTATCTCGTTACACTCGTTTTGGAATCACCCTCAGAGTTAACGACAATAACCCTTGCACTCTGAATCACCATCTCGAATCTATAGGCACTATTCCGTCAAACTCATTACGGAATCACCCATAGAGTTATACTGACGTATAACCCTTACACCTCGAGTCTTCACTCGCTCCATTTGGGTTAACGACCTAACGTTATTTGGAATCGATGTGGTTTTCGGATCCAAATATGGAAACCCGATCCCGGTCTCATCGAAAACCAAAGCGTGTCTTATTAGGGCCAAGTTGTTTTAAAGTTTAAAACAATTCAATTCATTATCTAAATATACACAGATAGATAATTCACAATACAACAGATAACCAACATTATCATTATCAACAGATAATTCATATCATAATCAGATATCCATACTATCATCCAAAAGCAACCAATGCATCCATCACATACACTATTCATCTCATAACTGAGATTACAAACCATACATGGCAACCAATACCATTTATCAAACATAAGCAACTATCTAATGGTCACACCACTTATAATTAATTTAAAATGAATTAAATTAATTACTTAATTTCTAATTAATTTAAAATGAATTAAATTAATTACTACATCATCAAAATCCTGCTTATTTTAATCTTCAATTGATTACAAATCAATTTATAAATCATCATCTCGTAATTTATTTCACTTAATCCTTACTGATTAACCATTTCTAATTACAATAAGTAATTAGCATTTAATATTAATTATACCTTAATTAATCAATTCCAAATTACATCATTAATTAATTAATTGATGATTACATTTAATCAATCTCTAAATATAAATGAATAACATAAGTAATTAGTCGCCAATTTAAACAACATATATATTAATCACCCTTGATTTATGGTCATTCAGTAATTAACAACTTTAACTACCCATCCCATAATTAATTATTCTCAATTAATTATCTTCATCAATCACTTGATTAATTTCAAAGTAATCCAAATTACTTCTATAATAAAGATCCTTAATTACATTCTGTAATTATTAATTAATTACTTCTCTAAGTAATTACAAATTTATTAATTACATAAGTAATTATCAATAATCCACAAATGTTTAAATTAATTAAAGTTAAATAATCTAACTAATTACATTAATAGAATTAACTACACCACGTAATTAATTCTATAATTACATTCATTAAGTAATTAAACAATTGATTATTATTAATTAATTAATCTAATTAATTATCAAAAATTAATCACATTAATTAATTGTTAAAATAATCTTAAATTAATGACCTTCATTAACATTTCTTAATTACATAATTAAGAAATTAACTTCAATTAATCATTATTAATTATCAATTAATTAATCTTTAATTATCATTTAATTAATCCTTAATTATTGATTAATTAAGTGTTAATTAAAGTCTAAATTATCATTAATCACTTGATTAAGTAAATCTTAATCATAAATTAAAATTTAATTAACCATCCTTAATTATAGATTAGTTAACCTTGATTAGTAAATCTCAAATCTTAATTAACTTAAAAATTGTTAATTACTAAATTAAATATCTACATAATTAATTAATTAAATAATTAATTTTCATCTTAATTACCTTAATAATTAAATGAATCCAATCATTAAATTATATTTATCTTTTTAGATAAACATTTCTTATTAAATATTTAACTTCATTTTAACTTAAGACTCAAATTTATCTTAAACAATTCAAAACTTAATCTTATATGTTAAAACATCTACCTTATCAATAAGTTAAACAATTTAAATTTCAATTCAATTCAAATTCAAATCAATTTAAAATTACTTTAAATTTCAAAATTGAAATACATCTTCCAAACTTATTTTAGTTTTAATTCTTTAAAGTTCTTCCTACAAATCTTCACACTCAATTCAAATGCAAATCTGTTTAATCATTTAAAAACAATTTAAATTTAAACCTTTATTTAAAATTAAATTTATTTCTAGATTTAAAACTCAGATTTGAGTTCACCTTGAATTTCTAATTTAAATATTTAACCTTCCAATTCAAATGCAAAAAACATATGTATTTACACTTTTAAGTCTGAAAATCAAATTTAAATTTAGATTACTGACAAATCAATTTGAATTCATATCTAAATTTCAGATTTTTAAAAACTCAGTATAAATTTCCATTTGCAACTTAAACTTAATCTTTACTTTTAAAAACAGAAATAGTTTCTGTTTTATTTTAAAAAAAACAAACCTTGAAATTTCTGTATTTGAATTATTTCAAAGAAACCAAAATTCAAACTTATTTGAATTCATATTTAAACTCAGTTTCGAATTCCTAAGTTAAAACTTTAGTTTGCATTTATTTTAACTTTTATAAAACTGGAAACAGTTTTCCTATTTTTCTTTTTTTTTAAAACCAAACTTGAATTCTTAATTCAAATTACTTCAAATCAGAATTCAAGCTATTTGAATTCATCTTCAGGTTCAGGTTTGATCCTAAGCTAAACTTCCAGATTTAAAATTTAAACTTGACTTCTTACATTTCTTAAAACAGAACAGGTTCTGTTCGCTAAGACCTGAAACATAAATACACTCGAGCAACCCCATTGTACTTCGGGTCAGTAACCCTCTTACTTCGAGTCATTCTTCATTTTACCCGAGACAATCCCGAGACATGAAACCCTGCACCCAAAACAGAACACCACCATCATCACCAACATGCACAAACCCCTGTGCACCCACTCCCCTACTCCGGCCATCACTGGCCATCATCTCAGGCCCTCCTCCATCGACCAGCAACCCCACAACAACCTTCCACCTTCAAAACTCCATAATACAACTTGAATTTGAATTCAAGTTTTTAAACCAAAACCTGGTAAAGTCAAACCACTTTCCCCCTAAATCCTGTCAATGGTGGAATTTCCCAATTCCGACCACCTTCAACCTCCAAATTCCGGTGACAACTCCATCAACACATCGTCCATCCATACTCAGAAAATCTTTGAACTCGATTCATTATAAATGCAGAAATGTTCGATTCTCCACAGCCCAGAAACAACTAGGGTTCATAAATATAAATCCCAAATTCAACATCAACATGTAATCGTGAACCAATTTAGAATTTTTCCCATAATCATTTATAATATTCCATCAACAGAAAAAAAATCAATCAATTCAAATGCAAGAATCAAGTGTACTATATCAAAATGTAAAATACAGCATGTTCATCTCTGCACTTGGTTTACAGCATATTAAATTGTAATTTTTGATTTAGAATTCTTAAATTCACTTATAGTTTCTATTTGTAAACCTGAAACAATAGATTATAACATTTGAATTTTTCTCTATATTAATTATTGTTCTGTGTAACCTGATTTCCAGGTTACAGAAAATTCAAATTTGATTCATATAAATTTGAATTTACTCTAATCCTAAACAAGCAAGTTTTATTCAATTTTGAATTTAAACTATAACAATCAAAATGTAACGACCCATGATTTTTATAGATTTAAATTGATAATTTAAATGAATTTTTGAATAAAAAATTGCAAAATTAATTATAAAGGGAAGCGAGTTTCCCCGATTCAAATAGAAAAAAAATATATTAAGTCATATGAAATTGAAAATTTGTATATATTGGATTTGAAATAAAATAAGAAATAAATGTTTGAGTAAATTTGAATTTAATATATAGGAAATATGAACTACAAACAAAGTATATTTATAAAATATAAATCTATGTATAACAAGACATACAAGTCAATGAAATATTTAAGTTAGAAGTGTAAATAAATCCATACAAGATGAATTATAAAATATAAATTAAACACATTGAAGAAAATATAATAACATTTAATGTCATTCATATTACAAAACAAGTAAAATAATATTTTAAGTTAACAATAGAAATTTATTCATATTCCAAAGTATAGAAATTAATAAATAAATTGATTTAAAAATTTATAAATGATGATAATTTGAGTTATATAAAATATATGTGTACAAAGAGAAATATAAAACAATAATTTTTAAAGTAAAATTTATGATAATTATTTAAACTAAAAATAGAAGTAAATTTAAAATGCAAGAATAAAGCAAATACATTTAAGTAAGCAAAATAAAAGTATATATTTTTACATAAATAAACAAATGCATAAATAAGAAACAAAACAAAGTAAGATATATAAACAAAGTAAAATAAGTATGTAGGCAATATAAGATGTACATAAAGTAAAATAAATATTTATTAAACATATAATTAACTCAAACAAAGTACATATAAGAAAATAGGCTGTAAACTGTACATATAACAAAGTACATATAATTAACTCAAATAAAATGGGAAGTAAGACAAAGCAATTAATGCAAGATATCTCCAGCCACCAGAGGAAGATCTGCATAATTGGTAAGGCAAGAAAGAGAAATACATAAGTCTAAGCTAGCAAATAAGATAAGCATGTACACAACAAACAATTAATGCAACATGCCTCCAATACAATTCAGCCATGCTTAGTGAACAAACAAAGATATAACACTGTATAAACATCACCTTGTATAAACAATATTTATTCACCTATACACTTCCTTCTTTCTTTTTATACCAGCCTTCTCCTCCCATTTTAATTCGTTCCAGCAAGAAAACTGTAAAAGCAAATAGCAAAACCAAAAGAAGAAGATCAAAACAGTTTTCAAAACAGCAAAGAGTTCTCTGTTCAATTTCTTTTGTTTCAAGGTGAGTAACTTATTCTTTTTAGATACTTTTAAAATATAAAACTGTTGCTTACACATATATAGGTATATTTGTGAGTAGCAATTAGTTTTCTACTTGAAAATTTGTTGCATTTGCTCTGTGTATCTATGTTGTTCATCTCTCTGGTTAAGTTCCAGAGTATCAGATCACCAAGAAAATTTCATTTCTTCCTCTCTGATCAATGTTAAGCCTTGCTTCCAAAAACAAGTATGTATGTTTTAGTTTGAGTTGCCATCTAAAAATAATTGCATAACATAAAAATGCATATAGAATGAAAGCTCAAGTTTTTTACAGTAAAGGACCTTGTTTCTGGAAATTTCCAGTATCACAAAACATTGATTCAATTATATAACTCGAATCTACATTCAAAGATAGGAATTTTAAAACGAATTTGAGGATTTTTAGCTAAGCATTCTAGGAGCAGTTCATAGTTGAACAATTCTTGTATTTTAACCATTTCCTGAGGATCAAATCGATTTTAATGGTATGGTTGTGCTGGAAGCAAGTTTGAACATGGAGGATATCAGGAAAATTGTTGAATAAATTTTCTAATTCACGAATTGGTTGAACGAATCAAAGATAGGGTTTAAGGGTCCATTTTGGTCGAGGGGGAACATGAGATTGTCGCAACGTCGTCGTGGCATCGAGTGGGATCGCATCGGTGGGAATAGCGGCGTGAGCTTAGGACGAAGCTCTGGTTAAATTTTCGTAGCTTCTGGTGGCATATAGCAGTGAGGAGGGGAGTTTTGCCGACGAACAATTTATTCCAGGGGGCTGTGAATAACTCGATTTTGATTACGCAGTGATTTTTGATTTTTGGGTGGTTCGAATCGGTTCAGGCGATCAACGATAGGCTTCTGGTGGTCTCGGCAACGATCGCAGATGATCGACGTGGCTGTGCACGTACACGTGCATTTGCGTGAATATCTGGAATGTGGAGTTGGGGAAGGAAGAGGGAGCTCGAGTTCGAACACGTGAAAAACCATAATTTACTCGAAGCTTTACTCGAGATTTTGGGGGGGGGGGGGGGAGGATACTCGTGTGATTCTCGAGTAAACTGTCAATTTACTCGAAGCGGAGAGGTGTTGTACTCAAACTAAACCAGGGAGGCTCGGGCAGAATTTTTTTTCAGGGATCAACCTGTACCCGTTTAACAGTTAAAAATCTAGTTTTAAATCAAATTAAAGTTTCAACTGGAAAACTTGAAATAATTTTAAACCAGATTTCCAGATTTTGAAATCAATTTAAAATTTGTAACTTAAGTGTTTAAAGAAAATTTTAATATGTTACAGCTAAAGAGAAAATAGATTTTTAACTCTTTAAAATTTCTTTAGTAATCAATTGTTATTTTACTATGTAAATTTAAAGACAAAAAAATGAAGATTTATGATTTAAAATTCATTAACGAATGAATTCCTAATAGTTAATTAATTTATAATAAAAAAAATGATTAATAGAAGAAATTTCCTTTAAAAAGGTGATTAAAGAAATTTAATAATTAATGAAATCAATAACTAAGATTTTATTTTGAATAATTAATTAATGTGATAAATTTTGATAATAAATTAGATTGATTAATTTAATCATAATCAATTGTGGAACTATTAAGTAAAATTTCTTAATGACAGTAATTGTGGAGTTAATTATTCAATATCATTAATTGAGTTAATTGAATTTGTTCAAGATAAGTACTTTAGTTAATTAATTCAGAATAATCACTTAATAATTTTGAAAATAAAATTACTTAGAGAAGTAATTAATAGATAATTAATGAATGTAATCAATTAAATGGTGATTTGAAATTTGAGTAAATTATTTGTTAATTTAAAGGATTAATTAATAATGTGATTAATTAAGATTAACTTAATAATTAAAAATTAATTGATTCATTAATTAAGAACGATAGTTAATAATTAAGGGTTAACTAATAAATTGTGAAAGGGAATTTATTTCAAATAATTTGTAATTAGATTATGATAATTAACCCGGATTAACAATTGATACATCCGATTTAAATTAATTATTTGATTAATAAGTTCGTTTGTGAATGTTTGGACTTGGCGGAATAATTGGTTTGTTTGATACCCCTGATATGTGATGCTTTGTTTTGAGCCGTGTGACTTATTTATCTGTAATTTATATATCTGTGATCTGTTATCTGTAAATAAAGATGAGCGTTATAATTTATATCGCTTATCAGATATATTGTTGTATTTGATCTGTCATGATTGAATGATGTGCACTACTGTGTATAAACCCTGGACTACACCATACACACACAAATATGGATTTCACGAGGAAATCGGTTAAGTCACAGATAATGTAGAATTAATGTTTTTGAAATTAAAGATTTAATTTCAAATTGATTTTGAAAATGGATTTGGGTTAAACGTTAAAGCTTTTGAAAAGGTGTTTTCACAAGATAAAAGCTATTTTGAATAACTTAGTAAAATTTCCAATTTAAAATAAAGAATTGAATTCCTTGTTGAGATTTATGATTGGAAATTATGGTTAAAGATATTATAAGTGTGTTTCATATGAATTTAAACCACTTTTGACATATTGGTTTGAGAATTTGAATTTAACCCAAGAACCTTAACTCGTATAAATGAATCAGATTTCCAAAATGAAAACTGTTGTTTTCAAATTGATAAACACTTTCAGATAAGAAATGAAATTCCAGTTAATTAGGGGAATTTCAAGATTGAATAGAGAAATGATTTTCCTAAGTTATGAATGAATTCCTTTTGAAAGCTATGGATTAAATTTGTTTATTTTTAACAGATTTAAATTGATGATTTGTTTAAATCAAATTGAAATGAAATTGTTTTGAAGGCTATAAGTTAAATCTTTGATTTAAAGATTTAACGAGTTAATCAAATTGAAATGAAGATTGATTTGGAAAATCTGTGAATGAATCTTTTGTTGTAAAAGATTAAAATGTGAAAATTGTTTAAACCGTTAAAGGTTGTGAAAATGAATCTTTTTGTTTAAAGATTGAAATGGTAATTGGATTAAACCATTTGAAAGAAAATTTTGGGTAATAAGTTGTGACTTAATTGAAATCCCATTATCCATTTGTTTTTAAAATATCGTGCTCACTATTCGGTTTAGCCGGGAAAGGACCTTTGTGTCGTATAACCCATTCCGAATATGTGATACGTCGTTATGGATAGCATTTGAAGACCGGTGATGAAGACCGGGTATTTGCGAAAGCGATAGGATGACCTATCGATTGTTTCTGCACCGAGTCGCGCCGGTATAGAAACTCCCTAAGTGATGGGAAATCCGATCAGGATTGTGAATATCCGGATTGCAAGGACTTCTTTGTAAGTGCCTTCGGTTCTGTTCGAGCCCGAAACAGACTTGTATGGATTGTATGTCTGACATTACAAATTGAGATATAAAGCCGATTTCTTTTAAATATATTTCTGTTGGTGGCGGAGAATTTATTCTCTTAGCTTAACACCCTTCTCTGAGACGTACGAGCTCAGAGGTTATGTAGTTGAAGGTTATCAGCGATATATTCCCAATTTGGTAATATGACATGCTGAGTGTTGCTGTAAATGATCATTGTGTTGATTATTTGTGATAGGATCATTTGTTTGATCGTCTATCCTGGTGATCATTTCTATGATCATTTGTTGACCCAAAGCATGGCTTTTGTATAAAGTATGTTTTTGTGGACGTGACTTCGTCGAGCCTCACACCCCGTGAATGGTCAAAACAGGAAAGAAGCAGCAAGGTTATGAGGGGTAGCGCCCTTTAGGATGTGTGCATTTCCTTCTGGAAAAGGGTGGTATCATGGTATGGAGCCCAGATACTTACTCATGTTGAAAACACTTTATGATTGTGTGAATTGATTACGAGATCTCGGATAAAGGTCCCAAAGGACCGGGGGATGGCATATTCGGTCAGTTGTTACTCAGTTAGGGGTAACCCGGCCTTGTGTTGGTAGAGATCCGGTTTGGTTCTCGGGGATGTCCATCCAGAGGCATTCTCATGTGGCAATGGGAAGTTCCTTGGCCTGATCATTCGTTGGAAATCCAATTCCCAATATGAAACCCTGTACGGTATTAGTTGTAGAATCTGCCATTTACTTATGGTGGTCACCACTGTTTAGATGGTAGCTATAGTAGGCATACGATAATGGTCGTATGTTGGCTAAGATTTATATTCTACATTCGAAATGAATTTTTCCTGCACTATGCACTAGTAATAATATCAAATGTTTCTTTTAATGCGTATCAAGCATCTTTGACTATCATAAGGAGAAATCTCCTCCAATTCTGCGTTTGCATTGTGTGTGTGTGCGGGAGGCCTTATGGTAGTCTCATTTTTAAAAAGCATTGCGAATTGACTTTGAAATTCTTTTGTTGAATGTTTTAAAAGATAGACTGTTTTTGTTGCTCACACCAGTCCCACGACTGATCCGGAGTTTATTGTTTCTTTCCTAAACTCTGGGTGCTCATTATATTTCTACACGAGCAGTCTAGAGTTGGGTTTTTCAGATAGTCAGATGTAGTAGATTATCTGGAGTTAGTTCAGTCTTTGGACCACACCAGTCTTGCTGAGCTTGATGCATCGTTATTGGGAGTTCGAGCTATTGCTGGATTGATTCTTGGAAATGGAGTTGCAGTTATTTTTGGAGTTCTTCCTTGAAGACTATCTCAGAGTTATTGTTCTGCTGCTAGATGTCTTCTATTTTCTTTTCCGCTGCTATTTTATTGTATCATATCTCTGATGTATATTGATATCTATTGGATCATCTGTTGTATCAGATATTGTATCAAAGCTGTATATCAATGTATTATTCTTTTATTCCGCTATGTTGTTTACTTAATGATTGCTATAAGCTCCGGCGAATCGGATTTGAACGGTCGTATCTATGGCATTCGAATACGATTTGAAGTATGGATGTCGATTTTCGAGCGGGCAAAATCCGAAACGTTACATTTGGTATCAGAGCTAAGGGTTGAACTTTAGCTCAGGAGTATAACACATTAAGTAACTCATTAAAGATAGGGTGAAGTAAATCCTAGAATGAGTAATCCTTAAGATATCCGTTTGAATGCCTCAGTAAATTCTCTTACTATCCACTAATAGTAAGTATGAGTGCAAGAACAGAACGAGATAGAGGACAGGGGAATGCGACTATAAATAGTCAATACCCTGCAACGGTGGAAATAACTTTCTCTATCAATTTTCTTTGATTCATTTTCAAATTCTTTTGAATTCTTCGCGATAGCTCCAGAAAGAAGTTTCGGTGTGATGGTGGCTCTACGAATCGTTGTAGAAAATCCTTATTTCGTATCTTCATCGGTTTCCTATCAGTTTTGATTTTAAACTTTAATGAATTTGGAATTAGAAATTTTAAATTGAGTTAAATTGATTAATAGAATATGAAGAATGATTAGAATTGTATCGATAAAATGATTTTGTTTAAAACTAAAATTTGAAATTTTATTATAATTTCTTGTATCTATTGTTGATATTCTGATTTGGTAAGCCAAACGCAGAATTGATATCCAGCTTGATTTGAAAAGGTACTTCTCTATCTTTCATCTATCTGTGTTGTTTTCGTGCCTGCGAATTTCGAGGACGAAATCCTTTTAAGGGGGGAAGTCTGTAACGACCCAGGATTTTTATAGATTTAAATTGATAATTTAAACGAATTTTTGAATAAAAAATTGTAAAATTAATTATAAAGGGAAGCGAGTTTCCCCGATTCAAATAGAAAAAAATATATTAAGTCATATGAAATTGAAAATTTGTATATATTGGATTTGAAATAAAATAAGAAATAAATGTTTGGGTAAATTTGAATTTAATATATAGGAAATATGAACTACAAACAAAGTATATTTATAAAATATAAATCTATGTATAACAAGACATACAAGTCAATGAAATATTTAAGTTAGAAATGTAAATAAATCCATGCAAGATGAATTATAAAATATAAATTAAACACATTGAACAAAATATAATAACATTTAATGTCATTCATATTACAAAACAAGTAAAATAATATTTTAAGTTAACAATAGAAATTTATTCATATTCCAAAGTATAGAAATAAATAAATAAATTGATTTAAAAATTTATAAATGATGATAATTTGAGTTATATAAAATATATGTGTACAAAGAGAAATATAAAACAATAATTTTTAAAGTAAAATTTATGATAATTATTTAAACTAAAAATAGAAGTAAATTTAAAATGCAAGAATAAAGCAAATACATTTAAGTATGCAAAATAAAAGTATATATTTTTACATAAATAAACAAATGCATAAATAAGAAACAAAACAAAGTAAGATATATAAACAAAGTAAAATAAGTATGTAGGCAATATAATATGTACATAAAGTAAAATAAATATTTATTAAACATATAATTAACTCAAACAAAGTACATATAAGAAAATAGGCTGTAAACTGTACATATAACAAAGTACATATAATTAACTCAAATAAAATGGGAAGTAAGACAAAGCAATTAATGCAAGATATCTCCAGCCACCAGAGGAAGATCTGCATAATTGGTAAGGCAAGAAAGAGAAATACATAAGTCTAAGCTAGCAAATAAGATAAGCACGTACACAACAAACAATTAATGCAACATGCCTCCAATACAATTCAGCCATGCTTAGTGAACAAACAAAGATATAACACTGTATAAACATCACCTTGTATAAACAATATTTATTCACCTGTACACTTCCTTCTTTCTTTTTATACCAGCCTTCTCCTCCCATTTTAATTCGTTCCAGCAAGAAAACTGTAAAAGCAAATAGCAAAACCAAAAGAAGAAGATCAAAACAGTTTTCAAAACAGCAAAGAGTTCTCTGTTCAATTTCTTTTGTTTCAAGGTGAGTAACTTATTCTTTTTAGATACTTTTAAAATATAAAACTGTTGCTTACACATATATAGGTATATTTGTGAGTAGCAATTAGTTTTCTACTTGAAAATTTGTTGCATTTGCTCTGTGTATCTATGTTGTTCATCTCTCTGCTTAAGTTCCAGAGTATCAGATCACCAAGAAAATTTCATTTCTTCCTCTCTGATCAATGTTAAGCCTTGCTTCCAAAAACAAGTATGTATGTTTTAGTTTGAGTTGCCATCTAAAAATAATTGCATAACATAAAAATGCATATAGAATGAAAGCTCAAGTTTTTTACAGTAAAGGACCTTGTTTCTGGAAATTTCCAGTATCACAAAACATTGATTCAATTATATAACTCGAATCTACATTCAAAGATAGGAATTTTAAAACGAATTTGAGGATTTTTAGCTAAGCATTCTAGGAGCAGTTCATAGTTGAACAATTCTTGTATTTTAACCATTTCCTGAGGATCAAATCGATTTTTAATGGTATGGTTGTGTTGGAAGCAAGTTTGAACATGGAGGATATCAGGAAAATTGTTGAATAAATTTTCTAATTCACGAATTGGTTGAACGAATCAAAGATAGGGTTTAAGGGTCCATTTTGGTCGAGGGGGAACATGAGATTGTCGCAACGTCGTCGTGGCATCGAGTGGGATCGCATCGGTGGGAATAGCGGCGTGAGCTTAGGACGAAGCTCTGGTTAAATTTTCGTAGCTTCTGGTGGCGTATAGCGGTGAGGAGGGGAGTTTTGCCGACGAACAGTTTATTCCAGGGGGCTGTGAATAACTCGATTTTGATTACGCGGTGATTTTTGATTTTTGGGTGGTTCGAATCGGTTCAGGCGATCAACGATGAGCTTCTGGTGGTCTCGGCAACGATCGCAGATGATCGACGTGGCTGTGCACGTACACGTGCATTTGCGTGAATATCTGGAATGTGGAGTTGGGGAAGGAAGAGGGAGCTCGAGTTCGAACACATGAAAAACCATAATTTACTCGAAGCTTTACTCGAGATTTGGGGGGGGGGAGGATACTCGTGTGATTCTCGAGTAAACTGTCAATTTACTCGAAGCGGATAGGTGTTGTACTCAAACTAAACCAGGGAGGCTCGGGCGGAATTTTTGTTCAGGGATCAACCTGTACCCGTTTAACAGTTAAAAATCTAGTTTTAAATCGAATTAAAGTTTCAACTGGAAAACTTGAAATAATTTTAAACCAAATTTCCAGATTTTGAAATCAATTTAAAATTGGTAACTTAAGTGTTTAAAGAAAATTTTTATATGTTACAGCTAAAGAGAAAATAGATTTTTAACTCTTTAAAATTTCTTTAGCAATCAATTGTTATTTTACTATGTAAATTTAAAGACAAAAAAAATGAAGATTTATGATTTAAAATTCATTAACGAATGAGTTCGTAACAGTTAATTAATTTATAACAAAAAAATGATTAATAGAAGAAATTTCCTTTAAAAAGGTGATTAAAGAAATTTAATAATTAATGAAATCAGTAACTAAGATTTTATTTTGAATAATTAATTAATGTGATAAATTTTGACAATAAATTAGATTGATTAATTTAATCATAATCAATTGTGGAACTATTAAGTAAAATTTCTTAATGACAGTAATTGTGGAGCTAATTATTCAATATCATTAATTGAGTTAATTGAATTTGTTCAAGATAAGTACTTTAGTTAATTAATTCAGAATAATCACTTAATAATTTTGAAAATAAAATTACTTAGAGAAGTAATTAATAGATAATTAACGAATGTAATCAATTAAATGGTGATTTGAAATTTGAGTAAATTATTTGTTAATTTAAAGGATTAATTAATAATGTGATTAATTAAGATTAACTTAATAATTAAAAATTAATTGATTCATTACTTAAGAACGATAGTTAATAATTAAGGGTTAACTAATAAATTGTGAAATGGAATTTATTTCAAATAATTTGTAATTAGATTATGATAATTAACCCGGATTAACAATTGATACATCCGATTTAAATTAATTATTTGATTAATAAGTTCGTTTGTGAATGTTTGGACTTGGCGGAATAATTGGTTTGTTTGATACCCCTGATATGTGATGCTTTGTTTTGAGCCGTGTGACTTATTTATCTGTAATTTATATATCTGTGATCTGTTATCTGTAAATAAAGATGAGTGTTATAATTTATATCGCTTATCAGATATATTGTTGTATTTGATCTGTCATGATTGAATGATGTGCACTACTGTGTATAAACCCTGGACTACACCATACACACACAAATATGGATTTCACAAGGAAATCGGTTAAGTCACAGATAATGTAGAATTAATGTTTTTGAAATTAAAGATTTAATTTCAAATTGATTTTGAAAATGGATTTGGGTTAAACGTTAAAGCTTTTGAAAAGGTGTTTTCACAAGATAAAAGCTATTTTGAATAACTTAGTAAAATTTCCAATTTAAAATAAAGAATTGAATTCCTTGTTGAGATTTATGATTGGAAATTATGGTTAAAGATATTATAAGTGTGTTTCATATGAATTTAAACCACTTTTGACATATTGGTTTGAGAATTTGAATTTAACCCAAGAACCTTAACTCGTATAAATGAATCAGATTTCCAAAATGAAAATGTTGTTTTCAAATTGATAAACACTTTCAGATAAGAAACGAAATTCCAGTTAATTAGGGGAATTTCAAGATTGAATAGAGAAATGATTTTCCTAAGTTATGAATGAATTCCTTTTGAAAGCTATGGATTAAATCTGTTTATTTTTAACAAATTTAAATTGATGATTTGTTTAAATCAAATTGAAACGAAATTGTTTTGAAGGCTATAAGTTAAATCTTTGATTTAAAGATTTAACGAGCTAATCAAATTGAAATGAAGATTTATTTGGAAAATCTGTGAATGAATCTTTTGTTGTAAAAGATTAAAATGTGAAAATTGTTTAAACCGTTAAAGATTGTGAAAATGAATCTTTTTGTTTAAAGATTGAAATGGTAATTGGATTAAACCATTTGAAAGAAAATTTTGGGTAATAAGTTGTGACTTAATTGAAATCCCATTATCCATTTGTTTTTAAAATATCGTGCTCACTATTCGGTTTAGCCGGGAAAGGACCTTTGTGTCGTATAACCCATTCCGAATATGTGATACGTCGTTATGGATAGCATTTGAAGACCGGTGATGAAGACTGGGTATTTGCGAAAGCGATAGGATGACCTATCGATTGTTTCTGCACCGAGTCGCGCCGGTATAGAAACTCCCTAAGTGATGGGAAATCCGATCAGGATTGTGAATATCCGGATTGCAAGGACTTCTTTGTAAGTGCCTTCGGTTCTGTTCGAGCTCGGAACAGACTTGTATGGATTGTATGTCTGACATTACAAATTGAGATATAAAGCCGATTTCTTTCAAATATATTTCTGTTGGTGGCGGAGAATTTATTCTCTTAGCTTAACACCCTTCTCTGAGACGTACGAGCTCAGAGGTTATGTAGTTGAAGGTTATCAGCGATATATTCCCAATTTGGTAATATGACATGCTGAGTGTTGCTGTAAATGATCATTGTGTTGATTATTTGTGATAGGATCATTTGTTTGATCGTCTATCCTGGTGATCATTTCTATGATCATTTGTTGACCCAAAGCATGGCTTTTGTATAAAGTATGTTTTTGTGGACGTGACTTCGTCGAGCCTCACACCCCGTGAATGGTCAAAACAGGAAAGAAGCAGCAAGGTTATGAGGGGTAGCGCCCTTTAGGATGTGTGCATTTCCTTCTGGAAAAGGGTGGTATCATGGTATGGAGCCCAGATACTTACTCATGTTGAAAACACTTTATGATTGTGTGAATTGATTACGAGATCTCGGATAAAGGTCCCAAAGGACCGGGGGATGGCATATTCGGTCAGTTGTTACTCAGTTAGGGGTAACCCGGCCTTGTGTTGGTAGAGATCCGGTTTGGTTCTCGGGGATGTCCATCCAGAGGCATTCTCATGTGGCAATGGGAAGTTCCTTGGCCTGATCATTCGTTGGAAATCCAATTCCCAATATGAAACCCTGTACGATATTAGTTGTAGAACCTGCCATTTACTTATGGTGGTCACCACTGTTTAGATGGTAGCTATAGTAGGCATACGATAATGGTCGTATGTTGGCTAAGATTTATATTCTACTTTCGAAATGAATTTTTCCTACACTATGCACTAGTAATAATATCAAATGTTTCTTTTAATGCGTATCAAGCATCTTTGACTATCATAAGGAGAAATCTCCTCCAATTCTGCGTTTGCATTGTGTGTGTGTGCGGGAGGCCTTATGGTAGTCTCATTTTTAAAAAGCATTGCGAATTGGCTTTGAAATTCTTTTGTTGAATGTTTTAAAAGATAGACTGTTTTTGTTGCTCACACCAGTCCCACGACTGATCCGGAGTTTATTGTTTCTTTCCTAAACTCTTGGTGCTCATTATATTTCTACGCGAGGAGTCTAGAGTTGGGTTTTTCAGATAGTCAGATGTAGTAGATTATCTGGAGTTAGTTCAGTCTTTGGACCACACCAGTCTTGCTGAGCTTGGTGCATCGTTATTGGGAGTTCGAGCTATTGCTGGATTGATTCTTGGAAATGGAGTTGCAGTTATTTTTGGAGTTCTTCCTTGAAGACTATCTCAGAGTTATTGTTCTGCTGCTAGATGTCATCAATTTTCTTTTCCGCTGCTATTTTATTGTATCATATCTCTGATGTATATTGATATCTATTGGATCATCTGTTGTATCAGATATTGTATCAAAGCTGTATATCAATGTATTATTCTTTTATTCCGCTGTGTTGTTTACTTAATGATTGTTATAAGCTCCGGCGAATCGGATTTGAACGGTCGTATCTATGGCATTCGAATACGATTTGAAGTATGGATGTCGATTTTCGAGCGGGCAAAATCCGAAACGTTACACAAAACCTTGGAGATCTGACATGCATTACATATCTTATATACACAGGCAGGAAAACTAAAAGGCATATGCACAAATTTAATTCATCAGATTTAAACAAGCATATAATCCTACTCATTTATTTTAAATTAAGTGTTACTCACCTGTACCAAAACGCAGAGTAAACTTTTAAATTGCAGGCTCCAGATTTGTAAAAAATAGATGATTGCAGTCATTAAAAATTGCTAATTGAAATCCTGTTGAAAATTTGCTTGAATCTCTTAAAACTTTAAGCTTGAATGCATTTTAACATTTGCTTCCAACCTGATGCTTCCAGATTCAAAAATTTATGCATGCAGACATCCCCCTTTCCAGATTCATATGTATGTTTGCATTTTGCAGATTTTAGAAAGAATGCAGGTTGTAGTTTGTCTTGCTTGCAGTTTTAAAGAGGAGTTACAGAGTTAAGATTATGAAGAGGGATTTGAGATGAATTTCTAGTTTGAGGAGTTTGAATGCATGTTGTTTACAGATTTGAGAAAATGCAAGAGTTTGCTAGGCATTTGAAATTTGTAGGTTTGA
The DNA here is from genome assembly GCA_030765085.1 of Allium cepa. Lineage (NCBI taxonomy): Eukaryota > Viridiplantae > Streptophyta > Magnoliopsida > Asparagales > Amaryllidaceae > Allium > Allium cepa. Next base: position 597,084,781 of record CM060945.1, on the reverse strand, counting down.
GGAGATGAAATTCAGATTTTCATTGAAGTTGATATGCAATTGAATTTTGTTCTTTTATAAAATGGAAATTAAGAAGGGAAAAGAGAATGGGAAGAGTGCAAGTTATATAACTAGTTCATGATTTTAATTAAAATTAAAGAAAAACAAAAATACAACATGACACTTGTCTCAGGTTATTACATTTGTCATATTAAATTGATGATAAGTTTACACATGTATTTTAAATGGTTTTGTTATTTTAATTAAGTGTTAAAGAAAGTTAAACTTAGATAATTAGTTCTTATATCCTTTAAACTATTTATGAAAGATGATATAACTTATATGAATACATGTTTCTTATTTAAAATTGTATTTTAAATTTCAAATTAAATTAACAAATCAAAATTATCAATTAATATTTTAAAAAGAATAACACAAAGATTTTTGTAACTTATTTTAATATTCAACTTGAATTAAAATGAATTTTAAACTAATTAAAACATTTATCTTACATATTTAAAAATCATATAATTATTTTATTAAATATTTTTGAAAAGGCTTAAATAAAAAAAATAAATCTCAATTCCTATTTTCAAAACATTAAAACTATGTTTATACTAATTTAATAACTTATCTATTTAATATATATAAATACATATACATTATTAAATAGAAAACAATTTATTAACTTATTAAAAATAAATTCACAAATTAAATATTTAAATAAAGAAAATTATTAAATCAAATCAAATTTATTAACAAAATTTATCAATTCAATTTAAATTTAAACCCAGATTACTAAATTTAAATTGTCCAAAATTCTGGGATATTACAGTTTGAATTAATTTTGTTACTCTGTTTTCAATCTATGTTCTTTCTGGTTGTTCCTATTCTCCTACCCCCTTCCTTTTCGGGGATGAAAAGTTTTGAGTGGGGGGGAGTGTAACGACCCGTAAACTTTAGTCGTTTATTTATTTAATTAATTGAATTTTGTGAAATTTTAAATAATAAAATTTTGAAATAAAAAATTAATATTTGAAATGCGTTTAGTTAAACTTAGCAACGGGTAAATTTTCATCCAAAAATATGAAAGTTTATTTTCCTGTGTAATTTTATTTCAATTTAATCAGTTAGGAATCGATGAAAATAAAATATTTTCGAAACCTAAATATTTTTATATAAAAAAATTGTAAATCATCTTCTGAGCAAGACGTCAATTTTCCTTTTTCCAAATTCGGACTTTTTAGCTCCGTCGATCTTATTTTTGTGTGTTTTTTGTTGCATTTTCCGCAAGTAGAAAATTCGAATTTTTATAATTCAATCGTACCACTGTTGTCCATATGTCGTTTTAGTCGTCTCGTCATGCTGATCTCCGTAATATATCCATCTCTGCATTTCGACGTCCATTACGCGACGAAGATCGCCAAATGGATAGCCGTATTGATTACGAAATTTCAACTTCGATTCCCGGGTCCATTCAAATTTCCAACGGTAGAAGTCAAGCGGTCATTGCCTTTATTATTCCTTGAAATTTTGTGCTTGACCTTACCATGCCCACTACTTTATTTTTGGTTGGTACGTTTTATTTTAGCATGCCTTTATTTTGGAATGGTAAACTTATTCTCTGGCCATTTGATTCCCAATTCGTTTCCCCCTCTCTGCTTACCTTTTCTTCTTCCTACCTAGACCTGGTTTCTCTCGGCCATTAAAAAAACAACAAAAAGAAAAAAACGCTCAACATCTACAACCGCATCCACCCAAGACTCGCCTCCACTTCGCCAAGCATCGCAACCAGCCATAGCCTCCGCACGCCAGCAACCGACCTCCCCTTCACCGCGCGTCGACCCTCTTTCACCAAAACCCACGTCTTCAACAGTAGCAAGCTCCTCACCTTGCAACACGTCGGCCTCCCATAACCGCTGCTCCACCACAACCATTCTCCCTCCGATCTCCGACTTGCTTCCTCCCAGCGCCCGCACTACATAGTCTAGGCCGAGCTCAAAAGCTCGCCCAAACTTCCCTCCGGGCTCGTAAACTCCAACTTCCATTTTTCCGTACTTTGAGCTGTGTCTTGCCGAGCTCGGTTCTCCCCTGCACAGTGCAGCCTCTCTTCCTTGCATATGTATATAAAGGTATATGTTTTATAGGTTTATATGTTCTTCCAGAGTTTGGCACATTAATTTTAAATATATATATATATATATATATATATATATATATATATATATTTGTGTGTGTATACATGCGTTGTTGTACAGATCTCAAAATCTGTGAGTGTATATATATATTGTTATAATAGTTTACATAAACCGTATAAAAACAAACTATTGTATGTATATTAGCCTTAAATGGTAGATATTTATGTATACTGTTTATATTAGTTTTGCAAGAATATGTTAGTTTTGATTATAAAAGTCTTTGTATATACATTTATACCCATATCTGTTAGTTTAAAGAAGTTACAATATATGTATTACTGTGTATATAAGTTATAGTATGTTTACAGTATAAATACAAATGTATATTTTATGTTAGTTATATATAAAGGTATATAACTAACATTATTTTAATAGTTATATGAGTTTATTAAAAAAATGCTTTATTGTTACTACCTATAAAATACAGGTCTATATAAAGCAAGTAAGGTTGTATCTTCCTATAACTCGTGTTCTTTCTGAAGCTTGTATATACATATTATAATAATTTAATCTTTGTATATGCTTAAATTCAAAGTTAGTTTTAAATATAATAAGTAGGTAAGTTAAGTATAAACTATAAATTCATTTACATAGTGGCATTTGCTGTTTGAATATAAATAATGTGTTTGATTTTTATCTATATGGTTCAATGTATGTTGGATATATGAGGTTGATTTAAAAAAAATAATTATGTATATATATGTTTGATTTTTTTTCTATGTGCCTTTTAATTTGAAACAATGTATTTTGAAATAAATATATCTTTAAATTTAATATGTGTTGGATATAGGATATGTATAAAGTTATATAAGTTCATTCATATCCATTTTCTTCATCGATCCAGTTCTGATTGAATCTTGTCTATTCTTACTATTAGCTTTGATCGTTGAATTCATGCCAATTTTGCTTTGCTTCGATTCGTCATTCAAATTTCGGTGTCCGTATCAGTGTGTGAATCCGTATCATCTTCTGTTCTCTCTAGCCTCGAAAGGTAAGCAATCACTCACAATTAATGTTCTTTTATTTATTAAATTTGATTTCAATTGAAACGACAATTGAAATATGCTGCTGTTAGTTATTTACACTATTATATATATGCTATTCCCTGCATCAGTTCACCTGTGACATCTGACACCATTATCTGTTACTTATACGATGATAATCCGGTTTGGTTGATAATCGATTGATTGTTTGTTTTTTACATTGGACGTTAAATCGTTAATGTATAAAGTGATGAATAATATGCAACTCAATTCGTCGTAGGATATTTAAATTTGAATCGATATATATGTTGAATTCGATTTTTGTTAGTTAAATTTGTATAATATGACCCCCTTAAATGTTTAATTATTTGACATGTAGAAATTTGGTTAATTACACCTTGAACCTTTTGAATGTATGTTGTATAAAATTGATGCAGTATAAATAAAAAATGGATATCAAGTGAAAATTGCATAAAATAATAAGTTTAATAATCTTTAATCTACATGAAATGATAGTGTAGATTATAGGAATAATTATACTAATTTGCATAAATAACAAATGTAAATTAATGCGATTATTTCGGGATTATTTAAATAAACTACTGGATTGTTATTGATGTTTGCTATTGCTTGTTTATTTACTTTGGCACCATCCCAGTTATCACACTACAAGTTCCCTTTGCTATGCTTTGATTTTTAAATTGAAATGGAATCGGGTTGAAATGGTAAATACCTAAATAAAAACTTTGACTTAGGATAGAGAATTAAATAAAAACCCGATTGGTCAATAATTTGATTTAAAAATAAAAATAAAGATTTTATTTGAATAAAATAATAAGGGTTTTAAATGAAGTTGGTATTTGAATTCTAGTGAAATTTAAATGTTAATATTTAATAATATGAAACAAAATATTAACAAAGTAATTGATGTAAGAACGTTGTTTAATTTAAGAAATGATTGAGTTAAGTTTTGAAATTATTTAATAATCAAGTTTTGAAATTATTTAATAATTAAGTTTTGAAATTGTTTAATAATTAAGTTTTGAAATTATTTAAAAATTTATTAAGATTGAATTATTTAGTAACTAAATAAAATTGAAATCTTTAATAAGTGAAATTGAACCTTTTTAATAAGTGAAATTGAGTTTTGTAATAATTAAGCTTGGAAATTTGTTTAAATTAAAAAGTAAATAAGTGAAATCGAATTTGTTCAACAAGAAATAAAATATGATTTATTAAAGTTAATATAAGACTTGAAATTTAAAGAATTTGATTTGACGAATTTAATTTAATTAAATTTGGAAGTTTGATATGATATAGGAAAACTTAAATTGACTTAATGAATTGGAAAATAAATAGAAATTGTTTTGAATGATAAAATAACTTAACGAATATTGAATGAAATCGATCAATGAATTTAAATTGATTTGAATGTTAAATTAATTTAATTTAAATGATTATGGAATGAAATTTATAAACGAACTTGAATCAATATTTGAATTGTTTTAAATAAGAATTGAAATTGAATTATTAGATTTTGAAATAGTAATTTGGAAGCTTTGAAACGTAAATTATGGAAATTGATATAGAAAGACAAATGGAATGATGGTGTACAAATACTAATTGAAATTGATTTGGTTTTGAAATTTATTAAACGATCAATCGCTGTAATAATTACGAAAGTTATTAAAGAAACCGGGATCGGTTATGGAAATACTCTCTGTCTAAACCGAAAACCACTTTAATAACAATACGTGGAGGTGATCCAGAATGAAGTGGTTGGAATGATGAACGTGATGACTGAAGAAAGAGAACGATAATGGATAGCCTTGACACTTGTGTCAAATTGGAAATGACTAAAACAAGGAGCCGTGCCGGGCCAAATGGGGTTAGCCACCTCGAGTGAACACACTTCTTCGTAAACTACTCACTACTTGTTATTGATTGGTGTGCACCCACAAATTTTGGAAGTGTTGTTTCGTGGTGTTGCGATCGTTGCGGCAATGCGTTCTCACCAGTCTGGATCAGGCAAACGGTAGTTTCACTACCTTGGGTATTGCCTCATGTGCCATGTCATACTTGTATCCCTATATACGCGACCACTGCGAATTTGTTTTGTGTTATACCTATGGAGTACTCCCTGATATCCCACTAGTTTACGGTGGAGTTTACAGTGCTGTGTAGTCTATGACACTTATATGAAATGTGTTAAGGGGGATAATGGTAACACCTAAACACTATTTTGATACTTTATATTGCTGATAGGCATTATCTACTTAGCGTACACTACTACATAGTAGATAGTTTAACGGATCCTTAGAGGATGGTCATTCCAACGTCCTTTGAGTTACTTGTATTTCAGTTGTTATTTCACTTGAGTTGGATTTATTGATATAAGAATGTTAATCCAGACTCGAGTGCTTTGTGTTTTGCTTTACCCTCGGGTCAGACTGAGTGTACCAGTATTCGAGACTCACCTTTGGAGTTGTAGCTTCGCTTGGAGATCCAGCTATCTATCCAGCTTTTAGATATTCAGTTGATTCCAGTTATGTGTTCTGATATTGTATTTGACTATTATATTCGAAACTTCTGTTGTACCTTATTTAACCCTGATATGTATATAGTAGCTTCATGAACTACTATCTTTTGTTTCCGCTGCATTTATTACTCCGTATCTGTGATCTGTGATTATTTATTTATTGTATATGTTCAGTTTTTCCAAATTTAAATTATTAATTCTGTATTTTGAATTATTCAAGTCTGAGATGTGCGGATGCGAATAGTCCAAAATAGCGGGTCCTTACACAACCTTTAGCTCTGATACCACTTGTGACGACCCAAACTTGATGCCCGACAAACGACATCGAAATCCGCATCGCCGGAGCTTGTAACAACATTAGATGTAAATAAACAGCGGAAACAAAAAGGAATATCATTGATCATAACAAAGATACACTTTGATACAATATCCACTACAACATCAATCACTAATATCAGAGTGATACTGTCATAACCCATTTTTCCGTACCGATTTAAGCCACCCTTAAACCACTCTTGCCAGCCAAACCGTTCGGAAGAACGGATAATGAAAGAAAGAAAGATGGTAGAAATAGAAAGAAGAAAAGAGAAAAGAGAACAAATCATAATCTCACAGCGGATCGACTAAATTATAATATAATCAAATCTTTACACGCAACCAAAACTAATACGTATATATCATATACAGGTTTTACATCAGAGTTACAACCATACAACTCGGACAATTATATCAATCTTGTCCTTACAATCATCACCATATGATTCAACAGACTGAATATATATATAATTACGAGAATACGATATTGATCCAGTTCCTTTCCTGAACAACCTCCGCTCTTCCAGTAAAACCTGGAATACATATGCTCGGTTTGACCCGAGCATATAGGAAAAACACCAAGCCCGGGTCAGTCTCGTAAACCAGCATGAGAAATACACTCAAATTGATTTTTTTAAAGTTAGAAAATCCTTTAAAACAAAAGCATCTCAGACCATGCCACAAATAAACATGTCGGGTTTTTACCTTACGATAGCTAAACATTTTTATTAAAATTCTTTGATATTATAATAGGCTCTATTTACAAATACTTATTAAAATAGCCGAAATTGTTACATGATTAAATTCCAGCTCTAGCCATAGAGTGGGTAATACAAAAAAAACTCATAAAAGGCTCATAGGGAGAATCGATTTCCAACTAATGACTAGGCACTGGGGTACCACCTGTCACAGTACGTGGCCTAGATCACTGTACCGATGATCACTCCCGACCCCCTACAACACAAGACCGGGACTACCACCTTACTGGGTAATCCCGAATGAGATCACCCCGCGGTAGGGATCAGCAACCGCCCACTAAGACGAAATAAAAAGGGACATCTAGACAGGGATGACTCACCCTGCTTGGGTGCTACCCACCTAGCCTTGCTGCATAACCGCTGATTTTCAGTCATTCCCGGTTGATGAGGCTTGAGGCTAAGCGTTACCTTTTAGAACAATATTCCTTAGAATGCCCATCGTCCACCTGACGATATTCCGAAAGCATTCATCCATACAAGTCCGTCCCGGGTTCGAACGAAACCGAAGGCACTATTCCTACTACATCCATTTCGGGAATATCCTCAGGATTAGTAGCGACTAGCCCTTGCACTTCACTGCTCCATCTTTGAATCCAAACTCGTTTCCGTGAAACGTACAAACCGGATCGAAGTGGTTTTCGAGAAAAAAATCTCAGTCCCGGTCTCTTCGAATCGATTAACGTATTGTTCAATATTGATAGTCGGTTATTTAACTATCAAATAATCAATCAATACAACCAAGTTATTTCCCATTGCCACCATTAAGCCTTGTTCACATTTCAAATCCTAACAGATTAAAATTTACTAAGAAAGCTTAATTCTTTCGATATATATATAACCATTTCTTTTCCCAATCATACTTATAAAGTTTCCAAGTATTATTTACAAGTTAAATAAATAAAATACTCTTTATAAAGTTAATTTTAAATATTAATTAAACAACATTTATATAACATAGGTGTATATTGAAGAAGTTATACTTGAAAAATTATTTTAATAAAAATTATCATTTAAGGAATCAATTTAAAATTGTTTAATACTTGATATAATTTTAAATAATACAAACTTATAGAAATTTACCCTTAAAAATGATTTTCACAATAATATATAAACTACATTTGATTTTTTTCAAATTATGATTTAATCCTTTTAATAAATTCTAAAAATATTTATCTTTTTAACAAAACTAGGTACAAAATCAATCAAAACATAATAAGGCTTATCAGTCCTAACGGTACTTATCAATTCACCATTCACATTTCGAATATTCAATCAATCAGCTTCCATAGATCGATATTATGTTTCCAAATATGATTAACAGGAAAATACAGGCACATGTATGAATAACAGTTCATAATTTAGCAATGCTAGAAATAACTACACATATAAGATCAGATAGATGGCCTATACAATCAACAAGTATTAAATTTTATTATTCAGCGGAATGGTGTCAGTTTCTGCTGTCAGGATGTCAAAAATAAATCTATTATTAACACATATATTTCAGTTTGGTACATCTTGACAGATAAGCCGTGTAAAATTTCATACGGCACACATATTCAAATGGTATTTTAATTCTGTCTATTAGGCTTATAAAAATTTTCTTATTTAGTCTACACAATAGATCGTACAATGGTGTAAGATCTAGTGATAGAATAAACCTCTTAGTAACACTTTATTATATGGGAAATTATGTAATTATTTTAAAACTACTTAAGCAATTGCGTTAATTCAAAAAGTATAATGTTTATTTAATTTTCCTTAATCATTTCACTTATAGTTATTTTCTTTTACGAATTAACTCAAGGGTGGTTAATTCGTTAAATAAATTACTTATTAAAAACTTGTCTAGTTCGTAATAAAGTAACTTATTAAAATAACTTAAGTTAAATTCAAAATCGATCAACCTGTTCCCAGACTTCCTTGTTTTATTTAAATATAAGTAACATTTTTTTTATATATATATTATTTATTTATTTATTTATTTATTTATTTTTAAACAAAAGTTTGGTTTACCACAATCACCCTGACCACTTCCTGATTTCATGCCTGGGAGATAATCTATTGTAATTTACTTTTTTGTGTTAGCTCATGATCCTTTATTACTATTGAATTCCAGTTTACAAAAACAAAACCCAAGGCTGGAACACAATCCTTAAACGACCCAAAATGTCCACTAAATAAAACATCACAAATGGGTCGAGCCTAGTTCCTAACACAGTAGCAAACTCAAATCCATCTTCTTCTCAGCCTTCTTATTTCCAGATTCATACTCCCATCAACACCTCAATTCCATTGCCTCGCCGAAAACATCAACCTCGATCGACCCAGCATTGCATTCGAACCCATCCCTTAACGCAACTCGACACTAATTTAAAACAAATACTGATCTCACTCTTGCATCGAACGACCTGAGTTTCCCGTGCACGACGTGCACGTGTACGAACCACGCCAACCACACTTGCTTGCCGCAACGCCTTAGATCGATCATACTTCATCCCTAGAACCTATCCACCGCCTTACCAAAGTCCTCTGACTCTTTGATCACAAATTCGACCATCGGCACCACTTCCTGCAACTAGAAAACTAACCCATTCCCACACATCGACCCACCCCGACCACCACCGGCCACTATTGGGTACGCCGCTTGTCCAGATCGAAAGCCACTCCAACCCACTCACGTCCTTCCCAAAACCAAAGCACTCGGTCGCCACCACACTCCGGAAGTCAACTCCGTTTCCTCCCTTCCAAAAACTTCTCTAAAACCCAAAATTCGATTCGCACCACCGAACCCAACCGAAAATCGAAAAATGGCCACGGTCGAAGCCTCCACCATGATCGCTACTTCTATCGAAACCACCCACGTCACCCCTCTTCGCCTAATTTATTGGAAAAATATTTTTAATTGAAAACTGTTCACCTTTCGATTTCTCAACATAATCATTACTAAAAATTATGAATTAACCACTAAAAATCATATTTTCATATAAGGATCGAGATTGCGTACTTAAATTCTAAAATTAAAAACATTAATTTTTGACTTTAATTGAGTTCCCACTATAAAACAGTACTCGCTCGAGTTACACAAACCAAATCCACACAAATTTATTTTTCCCACAAATTATACTTGCAAATGAACAATTTCCTAGTTTACATCAACCTGAAATATAGTTTAGGGGGAAAGGTTAAGATTTTTGAAGGCAGTTTGAACACTATATTTATAGTACATAGTGAATTAAATTTCCAGGGTTTTTAAAACTTAGTTTCCCACCTTCCACATCGATTCCAGAAGCTTCAAAGCTTGAAGTAGAGATCTTGACTAAGAGTTGAAATCGAATTTTTAAACAACTTCTAAAAATTCCAGAGTTTGAAATTGAATAGCAAATACTCCAACTGTTTTCTTCTTGGTAATAGAACACTGTTCTCTTCTTCTTAATCTTTAATTGCTTAAGGCATTTACAAGCTTTAGGTTTCTTGAATTTGTGCTTAAAATTTCCAACAACTTGAACCTGAAATGGTTCATTATATAGATGCAGCTGCAATCGAGAACAGGGAACACAGTAGACAAAATGTATGCTGGAGTTGCCATTTTGTTGGTCTGTAATTTGACTTTTATTTCTGTTGAAAAGATTGTGAAAGAAACTATAGATTTTGTTAGATATTTCTTACTTCCATCAGGCAATTTACTACCGTGATTATTTGTTTGCTTCTTTACTTCTTTTACTTATAGTAATAGGTTTACTAACCTCTACATTATTTCTTTTTACTTACACTAATAGGTTTACAAAGGTATTTGTACTTAGATTTGTATTAAGACAAGTCTATATACATGTGCTGACAGAAATTATTACAAGGACAAATACATGTATATGTATTTGGATTTGAACAAGGACAATTATATATATATATATATATATATATATATATATATATATATATATATATATATATATATATATATATATATATGCTGACAGGAACCATTGCAGAGGCAAATATATGTATTGATTTTAAGTATATGAATAGAAATATTCCTTGGTTGTTGAATTAAGTGTTTGTGTTTTGGGTGAAATAAAAATTTGAAAAGTAATTAAATTGGTAACCTAGTTCTTCCCGGCTTACTCGACTTAAATTAATATTTGTTTACTATATTATGCTTTCTTGTTTCTTGCTTACTGTAATAATTTACAGCCTTCTTCTTATCATATTTTTAGAATAATGTAAATCATACAGTATTAAAAGCGTATGCAAATATATTCAAAATTTAAACAGTTCGTAATTCGCATGATTAGTCAAAGTAATATTTGTATTTTTTTTATACTTTTAAAAATAAAAATAAGAAACTATATTGAAATAACATTTCCTAATTTATTCATCTTATAAAAACGTATATGTTAATTGAAATAAATATTACCAAATAACTAAAGTTTTGTCTTTGCTTTTGACTTAATTAAAATTTGCATTTGTCGTTCATACCATGAAATAAAGGCGAAAACTCAATAAACTAAAATAACTTCTTGTCTAATTTGTTTTCAAAACGTAACAATCTATATTAAATACCCCATATACATATGTTAAAAAAAAGAATGACAATCAATATTAAATTCTCGATGTGTTATAAAACTTCATAGTTGTATAAAATTATTCTTGAATCCTTCTTATATATATGACTCTATCCAAAATATCATTCATAATATAGACATATATTATCGACAAATATTTTAAATCACTTGTTATCTATGTGTATATAGTTTCTCAATTATATACACCCCTATTATTATACTTAAGTGGTTGTTATACAACTGAATTTATTTATGACGTTTTATTAATTAAGTATTATAAAATTCCTTATTCAATGTGTATATAGTTTCTTTTGAACTTATCATCACACATTTACACTTTTCTAATTCAATATATATCATTATTTTAGAAATACTTAATATTTCTATTTAGTTAATACAAACAACATTTATACCGGAATCACATATTTTACTTTTACTTCATTAAGAATTTTATCCAAATTCTATATACATCTCAATTTAATTTAATGTCATAAATTCCTATTCTCGTTATGTGTAAATTTATTATTTCCGATATATATGACTATTTGATTTTAATAAGTTTATATCCTTTAATATAGTCTATCTTATAGAATAAAATATATACATTTAATCTCTAAACAAATGCATATATGTTTTCAAAACAATCTACACATATATATTTTTTTCAAAACAAAATATGTATAATAAATTTCATTTAAACCAATCTAAAATTAAATATATACTTGACAATCCAAATTATGTTGATTTGGGAAAATTTCATAAGATTATTAATTATTAATTTATGGAAACATTGTATATAAAAATACAATATTATTGAATATTATAAATTAATATTCACAACTCAGGATGTCTAAAATCCTGGGTCGTTACAGTTACACAAAAGATACTACAACAAAATGACCACTCCAAAGCGGAACAATAGAGTCTTCAAAAAAAAGCTTCCAACATACATCAACTTCGATAAGGACTTCAAAAAATACAAAAACTCCAAGCACTTTGAAAGATTTCCAAATCCAAAATCTTTCCAAAATCTGACAGCTTCCGAAAGACTTCCAAATCCAAGCTAGCTCCCAAAATACGGATAACCTGTTTCTAGGCTGTCGGTTTGGAAAATTTTGGACACCCAGAGTTTAGGAAGGGAACAATAAACTCCGGGTCAGTCGTGGGACTAGTATGAGTAAACAAAAATATTTGATTTGAAAAAATAAGTTAAAATGAAATTCGCAATGCTTTTTTGAAAATGAAACTACCATAAGGCCTCCCGCCACACACATAATGCAAGCGCATACTTGGAGGAGATTTCTCCTTATGACAGTCAAAAATGCTTGATACGCAAAAACCATTTGATATTATTATTAGTGCATAGTGTAGAAAACATTTCGAAAATATAACATCAATCTTAGCCAGCATACAACATTCCGTCGTATGCCTACTATAGCTGCCATGTTCAATAGCAGGTTACCGCCACATTCCATGGTAGGTTATACAACTAAAACCGTACTGGGCGCATATTGTTTTTTTTAGATTTCCAACAAATGGTCAGGCAAAGGAACTTCCTACACCGAAATGGGTACGCCTCTGGAAGGACGCCCCCGAGAACTTAACCGGATCTCTGCTAACACAAGGCCGAAGCTACCTCACGCTTTAACCAAGCTATAACATAGGTAGCTACCACACAAGCATGCCATCCCCGGTCGTTACCAATCTTTATCCGAGGCGCCTCTCAACTAACAATCACACAATAATAAGTATGTAGCAACCACATAGATTAAATATCTAGGCTCTATACCATGATATCATGTTTTATCCAAAAGAAAATGGATATACCCTAGGTGCGCGATCCCTAAAAAACCTTGCTGCAACATTCATGTTTCGACCAATACCGGGTTGTGAGCCTCGACGAAGTCTCATCCACAAAGCTACCCTTTTTCACAAAGCCATGCTTCGATCAACAAATGATCAGCAGCACTTCGTATGCCACATTACCAAATTGGGAATGTGTCACAGTAACCTTCAAATACATAACCTCTGAGCTCGTACGTCTCAGAGAATTAAGCTAAATCTCCTCCACCAAACAGAAATGTATTTGATAGAAACCAGCTTTACATCTCAAAGTGTAACGTCAGACACACATCCATACAAGTCTGTTCTGGGTTCAAACAGAACCGAAGGCACTTCCAAAGAAGCCCTTGCAATCCGGTATCCCCAATCCCGATCGGACTCCCCATCACATATGGAGATCTCTATACCGTAGCTACTCAGTGCAGAGTCATTCGATAGGTTTCGTTCTCGAAGACACCCGGTCTTCACCATCGTCTTCGAATGCTATCCATTTCGTCGTGTCACTATTCAGAATGGGTTATTGGACAAAAAGGTCCTCTCCCGGCTAAACTGAATAGTGAGCGCAATATTTAAAAACCATATGGATAATGGGATCACAGTTAAGTCACAACTTATTATCCAAAACCTTTCTTTCAAATGGTTTAAACAAATTACCATTTCCACTTTAAACGAAAAGATTTATTTCATAAAGTTCACCAATCTTTCACATAAATTCAGTTATTTCAAAACAATTCCCCTTTCATATCTTTTATAGAAAGGTTAAAATCCTTTCTTTCAAATGGTTTTAAACATATTACCATTTACAAATCTTTAAACAAAAAGATTCACTTCACAAAGTTCACCCAGTTTCACAAAGATCCATTAACAAATTTCAAAACAATTTCCATTTCAATTGGATTAACTCATTCAATCTTAAAATCAAAGATTTAACTTATAGCTTTCAAAACCCGTTTCCAAAGGATCATTCGTAACTTGGAAACCCATTTCATTTCAAATTGAAATCCCTTTAACACAAGTTGGGAATTCATTCCTTATATGAAAGCTTCTATTATTTGAAAACAAATAATTTTCATCTCGAAAAAATCTGATCACATTTATACAAGTTAAAATCTTTGGGTTGAATTCAAATTCCCAAAAAAACACTTTAAAAATGGTTTAAAACCCGATATAAACTTGTATAACCTTTTTAAATCATAATTTCCAATATAGAATTCAATTTTAAATTTTGAATTCAAATTCAAATTAAATTTCAAAACTAAATCAAGTTATTCAAAAATAACTTTTATCTTTGAAATTCCTTTTCAAAAGCTTTCCACTTTAAACCCACTCCATTTCCAAAACAATTTGGATTCAAAAATTCAATTTTAAATTATTTCAAAAATCTGTGACTTAACCGATTTCCTCGTGAAATCCATATTTGTGTGTGTATAGTGTAGTCCAGGGGGTTTTACACAATAGTGCAACATCAATCCTCACAGATTCAATCATATCAATATCGATAAGCGGTATAACCCATAACGCTTATCTTCATTCACAGATTCATAGATAAGGTAAATTTATCAATCACTAAGATTCATCATTACGATTCGATATGGGTTTCTGATAACCAACTGGAATCTGACTCCTTGTCGCATCGAAATTCGAATGCCGTTTTACGGGCCAAGGGATTTTCATATTCATACAACAGTATATTCATCACAGATATAACAACTCAGCACAAAGCATTTCATGTTACATAGCATCCCAAGCACATAATAGAGATATTAATCCGTTACACAACATTCAATAGAATATAGTCATCCATAAATAAAGTTAGTTAATCATCTGATACATTGAAACCAGATTAATCACAAATTCTAGTTAATTAATATTTATTAATTACAAACCATTTTAATTAATTATCTTTAATTACATTAATTAATTAACCCTTAATCAATTTTCATTAAATTAATTATCCCTAATTAATTATCCTTAACTAATTACAATAATTAATTAACCATTAATTAATTAAGTATTCTTAAATTAATTACACTAATTAATAATTCTTGAATTAATTAACCTTTAAACACTTGATAAATAATCCATAATTATATTGATTAAATTAATTAACTTTAATTATTACAATAAGTGATTATCCTAATCACTTATATTAGTAAATCACAAATTAATTACTTTGAGTAATTATCCTTTAATTACTTGATTAATAAATTTAGATCATTAATTAATTAGTTTTAATTAAGTAATAAATATTAAGTAATTAACCACCTTTAAATTACCCCATCACATAAATCTATCATCCTTTAATGTAATTACACAAAGTAACTACCCCTTAATTACATTAAGTAATTAATTTCATTAAGTAATCATACATTAATTTCTTACAGAAATTAAATCACCCTTAATTCAATTACATTCAATAAGTATCCCAATATAATTGCTCAAAACTTGTTAAGATTTGTTAACATCTTGTTTTGGATTTTTCTTTAATTTAAAAACCAAATTCTTTACTTAACAAAATTTAAAGACATAAACGACCCAACCTTATTTAATAACCCAACCGAGAGCAACAGGTCAAAGCCCAAATCCATCAGCCAGGAATAAATCGAAGTCCCCTCTCAGAGTCGTACAGGATACAAAATCGAACTGCACCCAGGCCAAGCATCGATTCACCAAGCCTATCTGGAAAAGCTCAAACAATTCACATGCATCACGCAACCTTCTTCGATTCATCATCAAACCCAACTCGAGATCAAACCCGAGCCTTCCCCTCTGCTTCATTCCTAAATTTTCGAACTACTCATAGATGAACGTGCATCGTGCACGTGCACGGCGATCAGACCGACCTTCCTACCTTGCTGACCATGCTCGCGAGTCAATGGTAATCTCAACTTCCACCCTGACTATTTTGAATCGCCAAAACTCCAGATAGACGAAAACGAGCTACAGCGACCAAAACTGGAACGCGGCCCATTAGAGAAACCTCTCCAAGCCAACGCCACTGACAACCTGTACCCACGCCACCTACCTAGAGTGACGTCACGACTCCAGCCACGTCTTCCCCCATATGCGATTGAGACCGGTCACCTCACAGCGATGAACGAATCTCAATTACCACGTCTTCCCAGTCCAGACTTTAAACCCTAGTACGACAAATTCCGATCATCACAGTAAAAAAAAATCCAACAATATGTTTCCATCACTCTACCATACTCCAGCCTCCTCTATGCCAAAACTCAAAGCTCTAATCGACGTCGTTCAACGGCAATACCCCAAAAACCCAAAACCGAGAAATTCACAAATTCTCGATCAAACCAATATTAAGAATCACAAGATTTTCACTAAAATTCATGATTCGTTTGGATGAATCAGACTATATAATTCAAAGATGAAATTGTTGTTATTGATTTTTAACCAAAACTTGATTTTACTGTAATCCCAACATTTATAGTTTATTTATTAAATAATTTTACCTTAAACTATTTTTAAAAGCAAGATCATGTTATTATTCACATTTGTCTTCAGAATTCAAAGCCTAATGCATATTATTTAAGAAAATAGGAATTATTCTGAAAATGTCGAGTCTGTAGCTAATAACAGAGCATCATATTCAAATATTCACACATATATCAAGCATTTCCACACATAAATTCAGATAAAATAATGCATGCAAACTATTTCACAACTTTATCACACAAGAATATCACACGCAAAACCTACAACCTATTTTTTTGTAAAAGTTTACTCACCTTGTTCTGTTTGAACAGAGACAGTGTTAATCTGGTTTGAGTTGATTTTCCAGGCTTAAATTTGATAAGGTTTTGATTGATATAAGTTGCTTGTGACGATCTGTATGCTTTCTTCAATTACTTTATCTCTGATTCCAGGTTTTGAAGTCGATTTGCCTTATTCCAGACTTTGTTTTCAAAGCTTTAGATTTCGAAACAAATTGTTGAAGTTGAATCCTACTTCCTTTGATTGCTGAAAAGCTTTGAATTTTTCTTTGATTGAAAAATTGTTTTCCTAGTTTGAATTTCTGAGGAGATTGTTTCAGATTTGTGTTTATGAAAGAGATGGATGTTTTGTTTTCATTTTTTTTCTGGGTTTTGATTTTTAGATATTTTGCAAGCTTCTTTCTTTTCCTTTTGTAATTTGAAGAGGAGAGGTTTAAGATATTATATTGTTTCTATTTCCTTTTTGTAAATTTTTCTTAAAATTGAAAACAATGAAGTGACACTTGTTAATTATATTGATTAGATTACTACACTTGTTTAATTGATGTGTTAAAAGCTTAACACTTGTCCCTTTTCTATATTTGTATGATTTAAATAAATTTTTATATTATATGTCCTATATAAAGACATTTTCCTTATATTAATATATACTATTTAAAAGAAATTCTTTTAAAACTAACTATCCATTAAATAATTTACATAAACAATATTTTTAAACCCAAATCATTTTTCTAAGTCATTTAAATTCAAATACAAATTCAATATTCAAATTCAAATTTTTGAGTCAAATTTTACTCATATATACATATACATATATATTTCAAATTCAAATAATTCTAAAATATTCATTATTTTGAATTCTTAAACCCAAATGAAATTTTGCAGTCTTATTTATATATATATATATACACACACAAATCAACACTTATTTTATTTATTTTGAAAATTTCAAATTAATTCAAAATTTTATCCTAAAATTTACATCAATTACTAATTTAAATTTAATTCAAAAATGGGGATCGTTACAATTACTGTTCAAAGAAACCCTAAGGATACCTTTGTTTTCCCAACACAAACAAATGACTTAAGATCTAATTTTTCGTAATAAGTATTATACTTAGACTACTTAAATACCATTCAAAGAAACCCTAAGGATACCTTTAAACAATCACATAAAATCCACTAAAACTAGCAATTTCAAATTGCATTATAACGACTATTACGCTCCTAAATTTTTCAACTTTTCTGAACCAGTTATAAAATCGTTTAAACCTTGATACTTTTTAGAGTAATAAAAAAAATAGAGTACTTCTTCAAATAGAAAAGAATCCCCTAAAGACGGCTTTCAAAATCATATTAAAAATCGCCGAACACAAGGCGATTTCAATGTACATGCATAGCTACCTTTTTGATATGACTTCTATTAATTTGTTGCACAAGTGTTATAGCTGCTCGAACCACTTTCTTGTTTTCCAAAACATTAATATATTTTTAGAGCAAAAAAAATATATACTTCCACAAAATATATGCAATTAACCATTTTAAGCAAGCTAAACACACTGAATTTCAAAGTGCACTTATAGTAACCATTCTTGCTTGAAACACTTTCAAACATAATTCAATGCCACATATAACAAAACTAAAGATATAAATATATAGTCAAGGCCATGTTATATGGTATAATGGATAAGAGAACTTACAATATACAGAATATAGTTGTCATTTGCTTTTTAAAAGCAAGTATGGCCAAAAAATTGGAACTTTAATTAGTTTCATTTAACTTTATATTCGACCACGCACATATATAACAAAATATATACTTATTCGACGGTGAGCGAACTCACCCTAAAACCAAGATAACACAAGCACAAGCCACTTAGAACAAAACACCACTTCCTATTTTTGACTAAATTTCCCATTTCTTTTCAAACTTCACCAAAAAACTTTTAAATGTTTATAATACATTTCAAATTCATTTTGAAACGTTTTTTAAAGAGGTTTAACATTCCATATACACCAATTTATTAAATCAAGGTAAGTTATTTTCTTTGTGCTTATCGTCGCGTATTTCCATGTCTTGCATATATATTCAGCATTCATATTTAAACAACCAAACTTGACGATCAAAGCATAATAAATATCCATTGCAAACACCATATCATCATCCAAAATTTAATACAATAGTTTAGGAGTTCTCATCTTCATTTTCCCTTCGAGCTAATAGAAAATAGGCTATAGCTCCGCTACGATTGAACCAAAGCAAACGAAACTAAGCCCACGACCTACGAGAGAGCTCGACCTAGCCTTGATAGTGATGGTGCCCATGTCCAAGGGAATGGTTGGTAGTGGTCTTAGGTTTTGGAAGTGAAGAAGAAGTGTTTCAGACTAGTTTTGAAGTGGATTGATTTATAAGCTAGTATATACCTTTTTCTCTTCTTTTTTTTGTTATATTTTTTTTAACTTCTATAAAATATTTTTCTATGAATAAGAAGCCATTAAAGAGGCTCTTAGAAAGCTTGAAAAAAAAGGAGGAGCGGAATGGTGTTAGAAATTTGTGAGAAAACGGTGGTATTTATAGGAAAAAACTTAGAATAAAATATTCAATTGCATAATTACCCAAATACCCTAGCTCACACCCCTCTCCTAGCACTTAGCGCACGACTTCCCCCTAAAAGCCATGTGATGGTTGATGTGAGGTGATGATGTGTTACAATTTTAATCACATTATAGCATGATTCAAATATTTTAATAATTCAGATATTTAAATACCAAGTGTTCGAAACTATAGGTCACTACAACAACCATCCAAATGTGACAACATACCAATACACAAAATCATCATATAAACTAATAGATAACTTATGATAAATAAATTTAACAATATAGATCAGATATATACCTTTCACCAATGCCTAATGCATAAATGCTGAAACGAAAAAGTGAACTCTTTGGAACCAATTCCTATTCTAAATTTCTAGCTCTCGAATTTCCTTACCAATGACGATCGAATAGATTTAATTGTATTTGATTTAGGTGTTTGTAATTTGGAAAATCCTATGGCTATGGTCGGCCTACAATGGCTGTTGCAAGAGAGGACTGAGAAGAGATCACAATTGAGGCACAAGTGGATAAATAAAAGAAGGGTAAGAGAATGAAAATTGGATCAAGATTGTCTTTTTATCTCTCGACTAATTCTTTATTTTTAATTATCCAAACCACTTGACCGTGAATATGACAAAGCCGGCCTCCCGTATGCATGCCTACAGTGTAAATTGGCGTTGAAACTATTCTAATCCCGAACAATAATCCTTACAACAAGCACCATTGTCCCAGCGGTTAAGTGATTCGACTTTGGTGCGAGAGGTCACCAGTTCAAAACTTGCATAGCGTGATTTGAACATTTATTGACACGTAATTTGTGGTTTGTTGTCCCAGTGTCATGTTGTATTTAAAGTATCCTTTTAAAAAACAATAATCCTTACATTTAAATCCAATTAAACATGTACTGATATCGTATATCAATCGGTATATTTATTATTACTTTAAACACATTGTTTATTATTGTTCAATACACTAAAATAAACACTACAACAAAATAGTCTTTTTAAAACGGGCAATACCCATTGTAATATGGTTTTCGCAACGGGCATGTGCCCGTTGTAATAGGCCTCGTTGTAATAGATCCACCACATTTTACATCGGGCAAAGCAGGTTGTAAGAACCGTTGTAGTATACCTTTTTACAACGGGTTATGACCGTTGTAATAGACTATAATACAACGACCATAACCCGTTGCAATAGACTAACCGTATTAGTTGCATAGCCTGTTTCACAACATGCATTGACCGTTGTAAAAAGCATATTTAACAACGTGTTGTGACCTTTGTAAGAAGCTCATATAACAACGCACATTGCCCGTTGCAAAATAAATGGAAATTTTAAAAAAAATTACAACAGCATCGATGCAATACATCCATACTAATACTTCACATTTCATACAAACCACAACAGTACAAACATCATTTTCATGTGCCTTACAACTGCTATATACAACATCCCTTCTTAGAGTCATTTTTTCATATCATACACACTTCTCCTTCATCCCTGACCTACCAGTCTACCGCCTCTAACTGCAGCAACCAATCCACTGCTACACTACAACCAACAGTCTTTCTGCCTTACTGTCTTCCTTTTCTACCAACACATATAACATCATCTTTGACTGCCTGTAACTCCAACCTTGCCCCAACTCCCTTCAGTCTAACATTGTCTTCAGTGTGCACCTCTTCGAACTAAAAGCCAACCATCAACAGCAGCAGTCCCCTCTATGACAATCGTCATTCCTCCTCCACACCTGTACTTGAACAAATTGCCTTCATCTCTCCGTCCTCAAATCCTAATCAAACTTCCTTTGCTTGACTAGGTACATGACCAACAATGAAGAAAACCACCAATTAAATTAAACAACAAAAATTTCATATTTATAACAAAAACAAAATTTCCAAAACTCGGATTCAACTGGCCCAGGCCTTCCAAGAAATGCTATACCCAATGAACAAACTTCACCAATGAATTCTCTGTTTCTCTTCCTCCTATCATTGCTGGTTAGGGCTGTTGATTCCAATGCAACTATCTCCTCATTCAGACTTCTCTCCTGCTTTTGAAGCTCTTGAACATAAACAATTGTGTCCTTTGATGCTTTGTCCATCTAATTTTCAAATATAAAATAAAATTATATGTTATTTAATTACTGTAGTCATTAAGTTACAAATATTGGCATAGCCAAGGATGAGGCTTCCAAGTAATGTGTGATACCTTAGAAATGCTAGGAACCACACTTAGGAGTGCATAAAGACTATCATCAAATTTTCTTCTTTTTCTTTGCATCTCTTTTAGGTTCTTTATACTACTTGAACTTGAAGGTGCATTGTAATCTGTTGATCTCGATTCATGGTAGCTTGATAGTATCTCCTCATGGAATGTCCAGCTAGATACAAATCAAGCACACAGAATTAATTAAAAAGATGAACTAAATGGAAAAACCTATAGAATAAAATGAGTAAAAAGTAGTAATGTAGAAAATACTTGTCAAGTTCAGCATAAATTCTTTTTGTTTCCCAGTAATTGTTGTACTCTTCTTCAATAAACTCCATCTTTTTATTTTTGTAGTTTTCAAATACTAAGAAATGTAGAGACCGAATATGAGAAGTTGAAGTATTTATAGACTGAATATGAGAAGAACAAGTACAGGCCAATAATTTTGATTTTAAATTGTTTAATAACAAACACAAGAGGATACACGTTTAAAATGCAAGTTTGGGAGGTATGGGGTGTAACAACCCGCATAATTAACAATTTTATATTTAAATGTTTTATTTAAATATAGCGTCGTTAGTCGAATTTAGGTCCGAAATGTTACTTTCTGCAAATGGCCGAATTGGAACTCGAAACTACCTCCACTGGTTCCAAAATGGCGTTTGCGATCTTTTTGAGTATAATATTTGATATGTTTGGAGTAAGTGAAATTTTGGCTACTTTTTCTACTTGGTCTTGAGTTTGGGTTCAGCCCAATCTCCACTTAACCCTCTAGCTTAGCCTCTTCTCTTCATTCATCTCCATTTCATTTCATTTCTCAAGCAAAAACTGAAATGGTGGAAGGAAAGAGGAAATAGAAATTGCAAGCCCTAATTCCATTTGCGAACTCCAAATTCTTGCTCCAAAATCAAAGAGAAGCCATTAGTAAGCTCTTCTTCATCTTCTCCAACTCTTCTCCTCTTCAATTTCAGAAAATTTCCTAAACCTAAATTGGGAAATATGTGTTTTATTCTTAGATTGAAGCTTGTTGAGTTGAAGTAGTGTTTGGTTGATCTTCTCCTTGATATTGAGCTTCATCTTCTTTGTTTTTGGGTAAAAGGTGATTTTTGAACTCACATCTACTTCTTTTGATATCATTGATGTTAGGAATGAATTCCTAATACTTGTTCATGTGCATTTGCTTTCGATTTGGATTGCTTTGGTGAAATTACCAAATATTGAATTTTGAAGCCAAATCTATGAAAAACCTTATATGGTTGATGTTTTTGTTGTTTGGAGTGTTTGGAGGTGTTGTCAAGGTTGTGTTGTCATTTGACGCAAGCCCATAATCAACACGCATCCAATTGCTTTCGATTTGCTTGGCCATAGTTGGCCAAGGTTCAGGAATTGCCTGACCATCTGGTTTCAGACGTCTGAAACCCTATTTTCAGACGTCTGAATATTGTTCAAGGGAAATTTCAATCCCCAGATTCAGACGTCTGAATTTATATTCTAGACGTCTGAATTGGCTAAATTTCGACCAGAAAGGAAATAGGCAAAATATTGCCTATTTCAGACGTTTGGATGTTAGGATTCAGACGTTTGAATTCTGTTTTGGAAAACAAATTGATTTCCAGATTCAGACGTCTGAATCCCTTCTTTCAGACGTCTGAATATGCTGTTTTTGGCCAATTTGCCTTGTTCGTTTAATTTTCCAAATTTGATCGATGCATATTGATTCGAATTAGTTGTTTATGCATATTTGACCTTGATAATTTCTTTTTGAATTCATTCACGGGTTTTTATAAATTATTTCTTCAAATTGTATTAAAAGTTCTCTTCTCCGATTTATAAATTCTATTTAAACCACACGTATAATGTCGCACTTCGAGCGAAGTGGAAGGGCGATTAAATGGTTGGGCAAAACACGGACCATGAATCGGTGCGTTTATCCTTCCGATTAATTCCCGACCTATTCAATTGATCGTTTTAACCTTCGGGTTTGGTTTACTGATGATATGAGGTGAACTTTGTACTGCTTTGAGTATGAAAGTGGCTGACGGATAGTAAACCGTTTAGTGCGAACGAGTGGTTATGGGACATACGTTAACACTTTTCGGATTCCTTTTCGAGAGTTGTGACACATTCCGCCAGTTAGTGGTGTCCAGTACTGGGTCTCTGACTTCACCACTACGGTTTGTTGCCTTCGGGTATGTGCCTTCGGGTTTGTGCCTTCGGGTTTGTTGCCCTTTAGTATAGCTTCCGATGTTGGTCGTTATGAGTCGCATGGGTGATATTGGGCTGCCCTTTAGTTTCGCTTCTGATGTTGGTCGTTATGAGCCGCATGGGTGATATTGGGTTTGGAGTCTTCGGGCTCATGGATCCTTGTTTATACAGTACTGAGCTCGAGCAATATTCTGATATTTCATTCATATGTATATTCCCTTGGTATCGCTCTTTGGTGTTGGTCATTATGAGCCGCATGATGCGTAGCGTTTACCTTGTGGAACTTGTATACCTTATTGGTATTTGTTATTGCCTTTTGGCTTGTTTTGGGATATTCATATCCTTTGTTTCTATATGTTGCCGATGATATGAGGCTTGTTATCATATGATTCATCTTTTGTTAGATGATTGTGTTATCTCTTTTAGAGATATTTGCTATACCTTGTAACCTTGCAGGTTTATTGGTGTTCAGTTTATCTAACTGATTTGTTTAGCTAGACTGACCCGTGTATCTTATACTCGGGTCAGACCGAGATGTTTCAGGTTAGGTGCTTTTGGACTTGGCCTATTTTGCTTCCGCATGGACTGTTCAACCTGTTCTTTTTTCATAGCTTTTTGTGTAGTCCTATTTTGAAGTAACTCTGTTATGTATTCTTTTGACTCGTATGTATATGGTGGTTTGCTATACCACTTGATATGTATTATTTTATAACTCTGTTATGTATCTATATATGTATATATGATGATTTACTGTTCTGTGATGTATATTACATTTGAGTTATTATATTCTGTTCTGGTAGATCCAACCACCTATGGTTTTGTTTTAATTATTCATTAGGTACGTCGACCTGGTTGGTATGTTTATTGTCGATGCATTCAATAGATAGTTAGAGCAAGGCTATAGATGGTCGCTCCTAACCAGCCTTATTCTCCGTGTTAGTTGACGGCATTACCTTGTAGTGTCCTTGGCTAGCATGGGTATAGAGGTGGGGCGTCACAGCGTGGTATCAGATCTGAGTTCAGAAAAAAATATGATAAACACAGAAATAGATGCACATATTATGGTACATCAAAGTGTATAAGTGATACAAATCTTTGAATCATTGTGTCTCTTTATTCCATCAAGGTTAGATAGAGTTTGGGAATACGTCTAGGAATGCATTTTATTCCGTAGTATTCCATATTGCAATATCTACCTTGTGAATAATCTTGTTCTTATCTTACCTTCAGCGTATGGCTGGAAGAGGCAGGGGACGACGTTCGGATGCTGGGCAATCCAGTGGCTCACATCCGGATGGTGTTTATATGTCTGCTTATCAGTTTTTGGAGTTTTTTAGGAGCACTCAGCCTCCAGTTCCTCCTCGAGTGTCTCCACCTCGCAAGTCTGCCTTTGCACGTCAGTGTAGTGATTTTTCTCATCCTGGAGGGAAGCCGTTTAAGGGCTCCGAGTGCGTTCTTGAAGTCCAAGCTTGGCTTCGCACGTGCGAGCGTATCTTCTCTCACATGGATCTTTCTCACCATGATAGAGTTCTTGTGACTTCTAGTTTATTACAAGAGCGTGCTCTTGATTGGTAGGAGCTTCTTGTAGCCAAGATTGATGAGTCTACTCTTTCTTGGACTCAGTTTCGGGAGCGATTTGAACTCAAGTTCGTTCCTGAATCTGAAAAAGTTTTATTGACCCGTCGCTTCCTTGAGTTGAAGCAAGGGAAATCTTCTGTTTCTGAGTATGTCGCATCATTCGAGGCTTTATCTCAGTATAGTCTTGAATTTATCAATCCTTCTTAAAAGAAGAATTTGAAGTTTGTTTTCGGTCTTATGAAATATCTTAAGAAGTCTTTGTTGCTCCAGCTTAAACTTTCTTTTGTGGAGTTGGTTCATTCGGCACTTCATCTCGAGACCGTCGAGAAGGAGTGTGATAGTGATGTTGATGTTGAGGTTTCCAAGAACCCCAACAAGAGGCCGTTTTCAATTCAGAAGAAGCCTTTTCCTTCTAAGAAAAAGAAGACCAGTGGTCCTAGCTCTCAGCCTCAGTCTTCCGGAACACCTTTCGTTCGAAAGTGTTTCAATTGTGGTTCTCTTGATCATATTATTCGAGCTTGTCCTAAGCCTCTCTTCTGCCGTTATTGCAAGAAGGAAGGTCATCATGTATCAGCTTGCCCTACTGTTCCGGTTAGTGCCAAGTCTAGCAGGCTTTATGCTGCTAAGGCTTCTGAAGGTCCTTCTCAGTCCAAAGGTACATCTTCATCTATTTTGGAAGGTTCTATTTTATTTCATGACCATAGTATTCAAGTTCTTTTCGATACGGGTGCATCACATTCTTTCGTATCGAAAAAGCTCGTTGATGATTTATCTTTGGATGTTTCTTGTTTGATTACTTCTTTAAGGATTACGAATCCAACTGGGGGATCCGCGACCCTTAGTTTGCTTTGTGATGATGTTGAGATTGTTTTATGTGACTTTTCTTTCCGTGCGAATCTGCACGTTATTTCTTGTCTGGGATTCGATATGATTTTGGGTATGGACTGGCTAGTGAGATATGATGCCAGGATTATTTGTTCGGAGAGAACTATATATCTTCGACATCTGGATTCGCCTACTCAGCTATCTCTTATTCTTCGGAATGTGGATAATTCCAAGATGGCTTTATATTCTCTTGACTCGCGAGATGATGATGATATATCTCGTATTTCGGTTGCTTGTGACTTTTCTGATGTTTTTGAGCCTGTATCGGGTTTCCACCCAAATGGGCAGTTGAGTTCCGCATTGATCTCATTCCAGGCGCGCAGCCAGTTAGTCGTCCTCCCACGAGGATGTCTACAAAGGAAAATGAGGAACTCAAGAAGCAGCTTTTGGAGCTTGAGTCCAAGCAGTTGATTCAATCCAGTTTTTCTCCGTGGGGATCCGCGGTCGTCTTCGTGAAGAAGTCTGATGGAACTCTTAGGCTTTGCATTGATTATCGCAAGCTTAACGAGTTAACCATCAGAAATAGGTATCCATTGCCTAGGATCGATGACATGTTCGATCTATTGAGTGGTGCTAAGGTGTTTTCTCAGCTCAACCTTGCCACGGGTTTTCATCAGTTACGAGTCGCGGAGGATAGCATACCTCTTACAGCTTTCCGCACTCGATATGGTTCTTTTGAGTGGCTCGTTATGCCGTTCGGTTTGACGAACGCTCCTGCTTTCTTTATCGATCTCATGAATCGAGTATTCCGGGAATATCTCGATAAGTTCGTCCTTGTGTTCATTGATGATATCCTTATTTATTCTAAGTCTGAAGCTGAGCATGCTAATCACTTGAGAATTGTCTTGAGTACCCTCCGTCGTCATCAGCTTAGAGCCAAATTCTCCAAATGCCACTTTTGGGAGAATAAGGTTAAGTTCTTAGGCCATGTTGTATCTTCCGATGGCATTTCTGTCGATCCCTCAAAGATCGAAGCCATCCAGAATTGGAAGAGGCCTGAAAATGTTCATGAGGTTCGTATTTTCCTTGGATTGGCGGGTTATTACCGTCGGTTCATTGAGAACTTTTCATGTGTTGTGCTTCCTCTCACCTGCCTTACTCGTAAAGGCATTCATTTTATTTGGTCCAACAAGTGTGAAGCTTCCTTTTTGACATTAAAGGAACTTCTCACTAATGCTCCTATTCTTGTGGTTCCCGAAGGGAATCATGATCTTGTTGTCTACACCGATGCTTGTGGTAGTGGTCTCGGTGCTGTTCTTATGCAGAAGGATCGGGTAGTTGCTTATGCTTCTAGGCAACTGCGTCTGAATGAAGTTCGCTATGCCACTCATGATCTTGAGCTTGCCGCCATTGTCTTTGCCTTGAAGATTTGGCGACATTATTTATTGGGCAAGCGCTTCATTCTCTATACCGATCATAAATCTTTGAAGTATTTGTTCACTCAGAAGGAACTCAATATGAGACAACAGCGTTGGCTCGAGTTTCTTGCTTCTTATGACTTTGATATCCAGTATACCCCTGGTAAGGGTAATCGTGTTGCAGATGCGCTTAGTCGCAAACATTCGGCTGTTATTTCTATGATGTTTGCCGAATGGGATGTTCTTGAGACTCTATCTTTTTGTGAAATTCGTGATCGAGGTTCATCTTCTGATTCTCCTATTCTATTATTTAGTTTGGGAGCTCGACCTATTTTATTGGATCGTATTGTCGATGGTCAGCGGCGTGATCCTGAGTTGTTGCATCTTATTCAGCTTTGTGAGTCTGGATCTTGCGATGAGGCGTTGCAAGATTTCAGCATTGATTCTCATGGGTGTCCTCGTAAGAAGAACCATCTTTTTGTGCCTTCTGATCTTGCACTTAGACATGACATTCTTGATGACTGTCACCGTTCTAAGTATACCATTCATCCCGGCAGTAGCAAGATGTATGCCGATATGCGTCATCTTTATTATTGGGAAGGCATGAAGCGCGATGTGGCGAGTTATGTGAGCAATTGCATAACTTGTCAGCATTTTAAAGCCGAGCATCAGCGTCCTTCTGGTCTTCTTCAGCCTCTTGAAATTCCATTGTGGAAATGGGATCAGATTTCTATGGATTTCATTGACGGCCTACCTCATTCGAGATCTGGCCATTCTAGCATTTGGTTTATTGTTGATCGCCTCACCAAGTCTACTCATTTTGTCCCTATTAAGTCTAATAAGACTACTTCTCTTTTGGCTAAGTTATATGTCAAGGAAATCGTGAGACTTCACGGTGTTCCTAGTTCTATTGTGAGTGACCGTGATCCTTTATTCACGAGTCATTTTTGGAAGAGTCTTCAGCAAGCTTTGGGAACAAAACTTAATTTTTCTACAGCTTATCATCCGCAGTCTGACGGACAGACTGAACGGGTGAATCGTATCTTTGAAGATCTTCTCCGTATTTGTATTTTTGTTTTTGGTTGAAGTTGGGAGGATCACCTACCTCTTGTAGAGTTCTCCTACAACAATAGTTTTCAGTCTAGTATCGGTATGGCTCTTTTCGAAGCCTTATACGGAAGGCCATGTCGATCAACTTCATGTTGGTTGGAATCTGGGGAGAAGCTTATTCTTGGCCCGAACTTTGTTCGTCATTCTTCTGAGAAGATTGATCTTATTCGATTGAGAATGAAAGAGGCACAAAGTCGTCAGAAATCCTACGTGGACAACCGTAGGAAGCCTCTCGAGTTCTCGATCGGCGATCTTGTTTTTATTCGTGTTTCTCCTTTGAAGGGGGTTATGCGTTTCAGTACGACTGGGAAATTGGCTCCTCGCTTTATAGGACCATTTTCTATTACTGAACGTATTGGCCCTGTGGCTTATAGAGTTTCACTTCCAGCTCATTTATCTGGCATTCATGACGTGTTTCACGTCTCGCAACTTCGGAAGTGTCTTCGGTAGTCGGATTCTGTTATTACTTCTCCTGATTTGCAAGAGCTTGAGATCTCACCAGACTTATCTATTGTACAGCAACCTACTCGCGTGCTTGACACGGAGGTGCGACACCTTCGGAACAAGGACGTACCGCTCGTTAAAGTTCAATGGTCCGCTAATCTCAATGACTGTACTTGGGAAACCAGAGAGTATATCGAGCGATCTTATCCGTGTTTTCTATCTTTGCTTGTCGATGGTGAGATTATCTTTTCGTTTCTAACTTGTTTCCTTCTTTTTTTTGAATGTTGTATGTATGTAGTTGTTACAAATACCGTCTCTAGGAATTGCGGGGATGCAATTTTGTAAGGAGGGGAGATCTGTAACAACCCGCATAATTAACGATTTTATATTTAAATGTTTTATTTAAGTATAGCGTCGTTAGTGGAATTTAGGACCGAATGTTACTTTCTGCAAATGGCCGAATTGGAACTCGAAACTACCTCCATTGGTTCCAAAATGGCGTTTGCGATCTTTTTGAGTATAATATTTGATATGTTTGGAGTAAGTGAAATTTTGGCTACTTTTTCTACTTGGGCTTGAGTTTGGGTTCAGCCCAATCTCCATTTTACCCTCTAGCTTAGCCCCTTCTCTTCATTCATTTCCATTTCATTTCATTTCTCAAAAACTGAAATGGTGGAAGGAAAGAGGAAATAGAAATTGCAAGCCCTAATTCCATTTGCAAACTCCAAATTCTTGCTCCAAAATCAAAGAGAAGCCATTGGTAAGCTCTTCTTCATCTTCTCCAACTCTTCTCCTCTTCAATTTCAGAAAATTTCCTAAACCTAAATTGGGAAATATGTGTTTTATTCTTAGATTGAAGCTTGTTGAGTTGAAGTAGTGTTTGGTTGGTCTTCTCCTTGATATTGAGCTTCATCTTCTTTGTTTTTGGGTAAAAGGTGAGTTTTGAACTCACATCTACTTCTTTTGATATCATTGATGTTAGGAATGAATTCCTAATACTTGTTCATGTGCATTTGCTTTCAATTTGGATTGCTTTGGTGAAATTACCAAATATTGAATTTTGAAGCCAAATCTATGAAAAACCTTATATGGTTGATGTTTTTGTTGTTCGGAGTGTTTGGAGGTGTTGTCAAGGTTGGGTTGTCATTTGACGCAAGCCCATAATCAACACGCATCCAATTGCTTTCGATTTGCTTGGCCATAGTTGGCCTAGGTTTAGGAATTGCCTGACCATCTGGTTTCAGACGTCTGAAACTCTATTTTCGGACGTCTGAATATTGTTCAAGGGAAATTTCAATCCCTAAATTCAGACGTCTGAATTTATATTCTAGACGTCTGAATTGGCTAAATTTCGACCAGAAAGGAAATAGGCAAAATATTACCCATTTCAGACGTCTGGATGTTAGGATTCAGACGTCTGAATTCTGTTTTGGAAAACAAATTGATTTCCAGATTCAAACGTCTGAATTCCTTCTTTCAGACGTCTGAATATGCTGTTTTTGGCCAATTTGCCTTGTTCGTTTAATTTTCCAAATTTGATCGATGCATATTGATTCCAATTAGTTGTTTATGCGTATTTGACCTTGATAATTTCTTTTTGAATTCATTCACGGGTTTTTATAAATTATTTCTTCAAATTGTATTAAAAGTTCGCTTCTCCGATTTATAAATTCTATTTAAACCACACGTACAATGTCGCACTTCGAGCGAAGTGGAAGGGCGATTAAATGGTTGGGCAAAACACGGACCATGAATCTGTGCGTTTATCCTTCCGATTAATTCCCGACCTATTCAATTGATCGTTTTAACCTTCGGGTTTGGTTTACCGATGATATGAAGTGAACTTTGTACTGCTTTGAGTGTGAAAGTGGCTAACGGATAGTAAACCGTTTAGTGCGAACGAGTGGTTATGGGACATATGTTAACACTTTTCGGATTCCTTTTCGAGAGTTGTGACACATTCCGCCAGTTAGTGGTGTCCAATACTGGGTCTTTGACCTTCACCACTACGGTTTGTTGCCTTCGGGTTTGTGCCTTCGGGTTTGTTGCCCTTTAGTATCACTTCCGATGTTTGTCGTTATGAGCCGCATGGGTGATATTGGGTTGCCCTGTAGTATCGCTTCCGATGTTGGTCGTTATGAGCTGCATGGGTGATATTGGGTTTGGAGTCTTCAGGATCATGGATCCTTGTTTATACAGTACTGAGCTCGAGCAATATTCTGATGTTTCATTCATATGTATATTCCCTTGGAATCGCTCTTCGGTGTTGGTCATTATGAGCCGCATGATGCGTAGCGTTTACCTTGTGGAACTTGTATACCTTATTGGTATTTGTTATTGCCTTTTGGCTTGTTTTGGGATATTCGTATCCTTTGTTTCTATATGTTGCCGATGATATGAGGCTTGTTATCATATGATTCATCTTTTGTTAGATGATTGTGTTATCTCTTTTAGAGATATTTTCTATACCTTGTAACCTTGCAGGTTTATTGTTGTTCAGTTTATCTAACTGATTTGTTTAGCTAGACTGACCCGTGTATCTTATACTCAGGTCAGACCGAGATGTTTCAGGTTAGGTGCTTTTGGACTTGGCCTATTTTGCTTCCGCATGGACTATTCAGCTTGTTCTTTTTTTCATAGCTTTTTGTGTAGTCCTATTTTGTAGTAACTCTGATATGTATTCTTTTGACTCGTCTGTATATGGTGGTTTGCTATACTACTTGATATGTATTATTTTATAACTCTGTTATGTATCTATATATGTGTATATGATGATTTACTGTTCTGTGATGTATATTACATTTGAGTTATTATATTCTGTTCTGATAGATCCAACCACCTATGGTTTTGTTTTAAGTATTCATTAGGTACGTCGACCTGGTTGGTATGTTTATTGTCGATGTATTCAATAGATAGTTAGAGCAAGGTTATAGATGGTCGCTCCTAACCAGCCTTATTCTCCGTGTTAGTTGACAGCATTACCTTGTAGTGTCCTTGGCTAGCGTGGGTATAGATGTGTGGCGTCACATGGGGTTTGATTTTATTGATTACCACACTGTTTTTTGTATGTTTTTTGCAAGAAGGAACATTTTTAACATGGAGCTTCTAGAGGATGGATATATTTTTTCAATCACATTACAGTCAAATTACGCAATTATGACTTTGAAAAGAACCCTTGCACTTTCAGGTGTATTATTAAAAGATTTAAACAACATTATTATTATATATGACAAACAAGTAAAACAGATTACAATACAGTTTAACCAAAAAAAATGGAAAAGGAAAAGGGAATTCAGTTTTTACCTACTGAATAAAACAGGTATTCGGTCTTTAGGTCATACAACTAATTACGAGAGGCAATATAATACTTATGGAAAATGTGAAAAACTGGTTTATATATTAAAACAGAGGATTGAATTTGTGATAAAAACCTGCCACTGAGGACATAACCAGATTGTGACATTTTATTCATTTCAGCCTCTCGGTAGCCAATGATAATTTATGGTTTATTTACGATTCTGTGACCTACAAACCAAAGAAGAACATGGTCGTTAAATGTTTATTTACGATTGAAGTTATGTTCGAGTCAACGAATTACTTCATCGAGGGAGTGAGTTTTCTAAATAAAAGTTTACCGTTTATTCTTGAATTTAAGTCTTTTGAGAATCAGTAGGAGATGAATGCTGATGAGAGAATGAAGTGGTCTTAATTCGAAACTTGTACATGGACTATTAGTGCAACATTTTGAATAGTTCTATGATGAGGGAATGAAGTGGACTTAATTCTTCCCATTTTCCAACGAACATTGTTGGAGATGCTCTAATTCCTGGCAATTGTAAGACCCAACAGGTTTTAGATCACTTATTGACAACCATGCACAATTCAACAACTTGTGATAATTTTGTCATTGGTTTCATAGCTTCCACTACATTACAAAGCGCAATGTCTTATATATTGTTGTCCACAACGTGTAAAGGAGAATTCAAATTGACCAACAGACCATAAAAAAAAGAAAGCAAACACTGAATTTTCTGAGTGTTGTAAATTTATCACGCAGCCAACATGATAAAAAAATATAGCATAAAAATCGGAGTAGCCAGAAACATTTTGAAAAGAATTCTTTTGTAAGCCATAAAACTTAAGTAGATAGTTTTAGCATACCTTCATAGAAGCCAATGTGAATTGGGCCAGTGTGTTGGATCTAGATCATCAATTCCTCTTATTGTTCCCATGTAGCTGACAACAAAATAGAAATGTAACAGGTATACTATTTCATCTTCAATTGCATACGATGCATGGTATCACTTATCGACGAATGCTTAATTCTTCAGTTTCAAACAGCATTCTGAAACGCATTCCAACAGAAACTCGTGTGTGACAAACAACATTTACGTACTTGGCAAGTGGTATGACAAACTCTGAAGGACTTTCTCTAAAGTCAATACGTGTATGTAAGAAAATATGCTGGAGTAGATGATATTATTCTAAATAATAATGCACGAAAAACCTTAGGTTAAAAAATATTGTAAATCTGCTGTCAGTAGAAACTGCATGAGCTGCAGCAGCAAGAAGTCCAATGTGCATCATTTATAATTATTTATTAAAAAGTTACATATCTGGATCTTTTATTAAAAGGATCATAAACAAGAAACCTAATAACATATATTAAAATTTGAAATTTGAAATTTATTAAAATTTCAAATTTGAATACTAAAAATTCAAAAAATGGATTTTAAAAGTTTAAATTTGAATTTTAAAAATTCAAATTTTAACATTTCTAAAATTTGTGCTACAAATATTAGGCAAGGCTTTCTTTTTTTAGTTTAAACTGCAACATATTTTTGTCGCAAAAAATAAAAGATTTTTACGTCTCCTATTATTCTGTGAAATAGTAATTAATTATTATTTTTGTTTTTTCCTTCATATTGACTAGAAATCAGACAAAATTTTGACCAATGAATTCATATTCGTATTACGGACTATACAGACCACTCGAATATTTCAAGCATTGAATATACGATGTAAAAGGTGGATTCAATATACTCAATCCGATAATGATTAGACGCACTCACAACGTGCAGGAAACACACACATCATGCATACTGCACACACCATCCACTGTCATGCTCATCCACAAATATATGAACACATACTCATAAATACACACACATTGATGTACATATCAGAGCACGAGAACACATTTATTCATTTCATTATTTAATTTATACAAACATTTGGATGTAGTTTAAATAAAGATACTCACCTAGATCCTGTTCTTACTCTTATTATACTTCTAAACATTCTTCCCTCCAACACATATATGTGTATATACCACCGTCGTCATGGACGGCAGCATGGTGATACAGAGCTAGGAACCAAAAAATCACTTCCCGTCTTCACTAATAACTCTTTCTTCATCAACCCGACTCGCTTAAACCAATGCCAACTATCCTGGACCACCCATTAAAAATCCGTCATCTCCATCATAGCTATAGGAGATAGTAGCATCATGATCCCAACTGTTCTCGCACCTTCCAAAAAATGCACCGATGATGTTCCTCTCGACCCAAAACCAACGCTACAATCGCTCTGACCTAACTCTATCGGAGTCGCCACTAATACCTAACCCTAGAATGGAACCCACCACTTCGAACACCATCGCACAGTCCCAAATTCACACCAAAAATTCTCCTTCACTTCGAGAAGTTAACGTCGCAGATGGCATCGTTTAATTCTTCATGATTTAGGAGAATTCTCTTTTCGAAGAGATCGGTCAAGTTTTATACGAATTCATATAAAATATACGAACGAAAATAAAGGGGTTCGCATCGGCAAAGGAAGAGAGCATCGATCGATAAAGGAAGCACGTAAATCATCATTCGACCATGCAATTGAAGACGGCAGCTTCAATTTTTCCCAAAGCCCTAATTTCGAGCAAAGAGGAATGAGCGGCCAACATTCTTACAGAGGGGAACGAAATAAAAGGCCAGCCTTGTTTTTTTAATTGGAAATTAGGGTCTTGATTAGCAGCATTACAACGGATGTGATGACCCGCCCTTCTCGACCCTCGAAAATCAACACAAA
This sequence comes from Allium cepa, assembly GCA_030765085.1. Lineage (NCBI taxonomy): Eukaryota > Viridiplantae > Streptophyta > Magnoliopsida > Asparagales > Amaryllidaceae > Allium > Allium cepa. The sequence goes on along the minus strand of CM060945.1, from coordinate 597,049,395 downwards.
ATACTCCACAGTATAATATGCCGACAATCGAGTGCCGGAAAAGACAGATTGTTGAGGGAAAAGAAAGAAGATAGAAGAGAGAAGGAACTAAACAATATCAGAATCTCACAATCGTAGCGGAACAAAATATATTATATATATAATATCAGTTCTTTACACTAAATGAAAACTATATCTGTTTTATACAATATATCATCAGAGTATATCACAAACAAACAATCATTACCAGCCTGACAATTTCAAACGAGCGCAGCAACGGATATAAACAAGTACGGATAATACGTCTGGGACTCCAGCTCCTCTCGTGCTCCATAGCATCCTATCCTAAACATATAATACTCTGCCTAACCCGGGTATTATAATGAAACAACACCCGAGTCAGTCTGGAATACCAGCTGATAAAGTTACACCTAAATTGATCATTAAAGATTCAAAAATCCTTTTGAGAACAAAAGCATCTCGTAAGACCACGCCACAAATAAACATGTCAGTTTTTTACCTTACGATAGCTAAAACACTTTTTATAAAAGAAATCTTATGATATTATAATAGGGTCTATATACAAATACTAATTAAAATAGCCGAAATTGTTACATCTATTAAATTCCAGCTACTAGCCACAAAGTAGGTAATACAAACAAAACTTGTAAAAGGCTCGTAGGGAGAATGGATTTCCAACTAATGACTAGGCACTGGGGTACCACCTGTCACAGTACGTGGCTTAGATAACCGTACCGAGGACCACTCCTGATCCCCTACAACACAAGGCCGGGACTACCCCTTACTGGATAATCCCGAGTAAGATCATCCCACGGTTGGGATCAGCAACCGCACCACTAAGCCGAAATAAAAGGGACATCTAGACAGGGATGACCTCACCCTGAAATGGGTGCTACCCACCTAGCCTTGCAGCATAACCCTTGATTTTCAGTCATTCCTGGTTGATGAGGCTTGAGGCTAAGCGTTACCTTTTTAGAACGTTTTACTTAGAACGCCCATCGTCCACCTGACGATGTTCCGAAAGCATTCATCCATACAAATCTGTCCCGGGTTCGAACGGAACCGAAGGCACTACTCCTACAACATCCATTTTGGAAATATCCTCAGGATTAGTAGCGACTCTCCCTTGCACTTCATTGCTCCATCTTCGACTCCGAACTCATTTTTCCCACGAAAACGTACAAACCGGATCGAAGTGGTTTTCGAGAAATTAATCCCGATCTCGGTCTCTTCGAAACGATCAACGTATTGTCCAATATTGATAGTCGGTGATTTAACTATCAATTAACATCCATCACAAAATAAATAATTTCCCACATTATTTATTTTCCTCAAAAATACCTTTGCAAGATATATTTCTATTTTCAAACCCTTTTGAAAGAATTTTCAAATCCAACTCTTCTCATGGGGAAAATTCCCAAATATTTACTTCCTTTGAAAACATGCAAGTGCCCATACTTAAGATTTAAAATAATTTAAATTCTTTATTCTTGAAAATACATTAAAACATTTAAATTACTTAAATACTTTATTTAAATATATGTACTTTTAAAAATATTTCAAACAAAACTACTTTATAAAATATAAACTATTTTCTTTAAGGTAAAGTTAAGCTAATTAAATTTTTTACAATAGGAGTTATGAAATTCTATTCAAGTTCCAAATAATACTCTAACTAAACTTACTCTTAAAATCAAACTATTATATATTTATAAATATTAAAAATTATCTTTAAACATAATATCCATGAACCTTTTAAAATAATTACTACTATAACTATTTCAATAATATTTACTTTTTAACTTAAAAACTTAAATAATTTCATAAAATCATTTCTTAAGAAAAACAAATTTAAAACATTTAACTTTCACTTAAAAATCTGCTTTGAAACGTACTTGGCTTTTCAGCGAATACACTTCCATTTCAGAATAATCCAAAGAATTCTTTTTATAAATCCTGCTTGATTTATCTCAATTCAAACTTACATTTAATCCCGTAAATTCCCTTCCACTCTTTACAAATAAACCCATTTCATTTTTAAACACATTTCTATTTCTCGGAATATCACTTTGAAGATACATGCTTAAAATATTTTAAATAAAGCTTATGGAAATTACTTAATTGAAAACGATACTTAAGGAAATATAGAGAGGTTTTCTAAGTAATTTAAGCCGATTTAGCTTTTAAAATAAAGTTATTAAATCAAATATTTATATTATAATTTCCTTTTGAAAACTTAATACTACTTTACTTTTTTTAAAATGCCGTAATTACTTAAACAAATATTTACTTTCACTTAAAAACAATTAAAGATAATAATAATTTTCTAAAATATCCTAAAAACTCCTTTGCAAACTTTCCAGTTTATCTTCAAAAATCTTTCTTTAAACATGCTTGGTTTCCAAGAAAATACACTTCCCATCCTTTAAAAATAATTCTCGCTATTATTTTAAACAATTCACCTTTCCCTTTTAAATCACAATTTCAAACACTTTAAATTTTCAACAATTTCTTGAATTTAATTCCTTTAAATTCTTTACTTAAAAATTTCTTTTATTTCCTTTTAAACCCAATTTATTTTGTTTATATTTAAATTCCCAGATTGTATTCAACCAATCATAGCACAACACAATTTAAATCTTCAAATTAATCTATCCCAATATATAAACAAAACACCGCATAATAAGATCTAAATCAAATTTATCACGGGATATAAATAAAATTTCTATTTGTGAGGAATCCAATAGGATCCCTCCAACCTGTTTTTCCCTACATCCATAGAAATTAGCACAACAAATAAATATCGATTCAATCTGACAATAATTATCATATTTAGAAAACAACCAACCAAACATTTAAATATTAGCTATTTAAATTAACTGTGTCCAGATGTGGGAGAGATTAACTCGCCTTGAATTTCCGACGAGCGTTCAAATTTTAAATTAATTCGAACGGCGTTCGATTTAACCTAAGTTTTCACTTGCTCAGAATGATTCCAGAATTGTTCCACTGTGTAGTACTCGTCGTTGCAATTCCTGCGCTTCTTGTTTTGTTTGAATCTGATAATGAACGCATGAGATATGAATTTTATAAGTTCAATTACGAATTTAAAGAAATTTTTTTAACCTTCTCAAATCCTAGCCGTTCGTTTAATCCCAGATCAAAGCCGCTACTCCTTCTTCCTCACCCATGTCTCCATCCTCTCACAAACCCATAGCCGGCGTTTAGGGTTTCAAACCGCTCCATCTTTACTAGCCTATACGATGATCCAACGCCTTGACACTGACGCCCCTCGAAAACTCCACCTACGGCCAAAACGAGGTGGATCTCGGTTCACCAATGGCTCCAAGATCTGAGCACATACGTGCATCGAACGCAGCGGCCAATGGCCCTCCATGATTCACAAATCTCGATCGCGACCATATGGATTGAAAGCCCTCGTCAAGCTCTCCGATCTTCCAGTTGATGATTTTCGAAGAAAGTCGATGGATAGGGAGATATTAAGGTGAAAGGTCATTCATTTACGGCCATTGGATGATATACAACGGCGGCTCGTAAATTAGGGCTAGGGTTTGGCCGATAACGCATATATATACGTGTATAAATATAATTTTAATATTGAATCCATTTTAAAGCAACTATTCCACACGATCTCCAAACAACGCGTGCCGAGATACAATTATAATGTTTTACCTGCATTCTGAACACGATGGAATGCGTTCAGAGGCTAATTCGATCATATGCATGAGTTACGGAAACAAACGACCAATTTTAAATTAAATCGATTAAAATAGTTTCTATACGTTTTGAGCTGCCAGGGTCAAACGACAAGTCTGATCGCTACGAAAATTGAAATCTGATAATAACTAACTATTACGGATCCAATGGAACTGGCTTCATCGAATTCCGAGACTGTGTCCCAGAAAGCTATTTTAACTCGTCGATTAATTCGAGCGATTTTCAAAATCGTTGAAATCACTTAAAATTTCACTTTTTTAAAATTTATTAATTCTATTATAAATTGTACAGAATTTATATTCACATTAGAAATAATTTTGATTCAGTTTAAATCAAAATCTGATTATTCACATTATTATATTATTAAATTCCATTATTGAATTAATATAAAATTCCAAATTCAACTTATCGACTTTTAATTCCATCTAAAAATCCAATAGAAAAACTCAAATCAAACTAAACTTAAAATAAACATTAGAAACCATTTTCATAACTATTTACATCCAGATTCACAAATTATCCCGATTCCAATTATTTATTTATTATTCAAATTTTAATTGAATTTCCATATTGAAAATTACAACTAAATTCATTTATTTAACAAAATCCTTATTTCAAAATCAATTCAAAATCCACATTTAACATTTAAAATGAATTAAATGTTCAAAATTGAACAGTCAAAATTCCGGGTCGTTACATTCCTTCCCCCTTATAAAAATTTCATCCTCGAAATTTGATAAGGTAGAAAAAATTCTTCGAACTCAATAGCAAAACCTACTTAGTGAAAATCTCAATTTCACTTTGCCTAAATTCTTAAGTTTCAAATCAAAACTACTAGTTTCGATTCCTATTCCAAAATCCTTTTCATTTTAATTTAATTTGAAATCAATTTGTCGTTAACGAAACGTTTCAAAATTTTCAAAAATTCTTTGACTCCCAAAATTTCCGACTCCCAAAATTACCGGAAAATTTTGGCAGAGTCCCTCTTGTATGGAGGTGCTTTTGCAATATCACAATAGATATAAATATATATACATCGACCCACACGGTCGGAAAACTAAAAATATCACAATATATATGTATCATTTCCCAATTTTATTGCGTAGGCGTACCTTTTATTAGCATTTTAAAAGCAAGCGGCTAAATAATATTGCATATACGCTCTACAACTCTATCGATTACCTCCCGTACCTGTACTTACTTAAACAAACACATCAGTTTACAATAATATGAGATTTTCAATGACATTCCATTTATTAATCTAAACCAAGCATGTCAATTTCAAAGCCCTCACAATACATTTTCATAATTCTACATGTTAACCTTCTTAAAAAAACAATCCACCAGTTTTCAACACCATTCTAATTTCTTTCACAAGTCCAAACTTCAATTTATTCCACTCGAATAACTTACATTCAATTTACTATATACAATTCATATTTACTTGTAGTGATCCTGACTCGACCTTCGAAAATCGGTACCGAATACGACATTCATCTTCAAATGCCGCAGATCCAAGCGTCGAATCTGTTTCACCAGAGCTTATAACACCATTAAGTACAACACAGTGGAAGGAGAAGAAATGAATATCATATACAACATCGATACAATATCCGATACAATATCTGATATAATATGATACAACAGAATGATACAATGAATATCTATATACATCAGAGATATGACACAAGATAATAGCAGCGGAAAGAAATAGATAACGCCAACAGGGGAACAATATCTCCAAAATAGTCTTCTTTAGAGAGAACTCCAGAACAGTAACTCCATCTCCAAGGCACTAATCCAGAAATAGCTCGAACTCCCAATAATGACGTGTCACCTAGATAAGAAAATCTTGTCTGAATCTAAAGACTAGACTAACTCCAGATAATCTATAAACCTGACTATCTGAAAACCCCAACTCTAGACTGCCCGTGTGGAAAATTGTGGGCACCTATAGTTTAGGAAAGGAACAATAAACTCCGAGTCATTCATGGGACTGGCATGAGTAACAAAAACAGCTGGTCTTTAAAACAGACAAAAAAAGAATTTATAAGAAATCCGCAATGCTTTTTGAAAAATGAAACTACCATAAGGCCTCCCACCGCACACACCATGCAAACGCAGAATTGGAGGAGATTTCTCCTTATGATAGTCAAACATGCTTGATACGAGAAAATTTCTTTTCAATATTATTACTAGTGAATAGTGTAGAAAAACATTTTGAAAGTATAATAATAATCTTAGCCAGCATAGGCATTTCACACTTATGCCTACAATAGCTACCATGTTCAATAGCAGGTTATTGCCCCATTCCATGGCATGTTATACAACTAAAAACGTACAGGGCGTGTATTGTTTTGTTTCGGAAGAATCCAATTATAATTGCACGAGTTAAAGTCTATGAATTTACATCCAAATTCCCAAATCGATACGTTTGAAATGGTTTAACCCATATATAACTTGTATAATATCTTTAATTCCCAGTTTTAAATCATAGAATTCAGTTTCCAATTTTGAATTCAAATTTAAATCAAATTATTTAAATTTGAAAACTTTATCGAGTTATTTAAAAATAAATTTTATCTTGAAATTTCATTTCAAAAGCTTTCCACATTTAACCCGATTCCATTTCCAAAACCATTTGGATTTAAACATTCAACTTTTAAAACAATTTTGAATTAAATTCAAATATCTGTGACTTAACCGATTTCCTCGTGATATCCATATTTGTGTGTGTATAAGTGTGGTCCAAGGGTTTAACACAATAGTGGAACATCCTTCAATCCTCACAGATCAAAACATAGAAATATAATTGATAAGCGGTATAAACTATAATGCTTATCTTTCATGCACAGATCATAGAGATATATCTATATCACAAATAATAAATTACATCACAGATAATTAATTACATTCATCCTAAAAAAAATTACAGATCACAACACAAATCAGGATATATCACAAAGCATCACACACTAGGGATATCAAACAATTCACCCATTCAATAAAATCCAAACATCTATAAGTAGGATCAATTTAATAATCTGATTGATTTAAATCAGATTAATTTCAATGAATAAATTAGTCATGGTAAATTAATAATCAATTAATTACAAAACATTCGATAAATTATCCTTTAATTAATCATTAATTAACCCTTAATTAATAATTAATTCTTAATTAATTATTCTTAATTAATTACAATAACTAATTAATTACTTTTTAATTAATAATTATTTTTTTAATAACTTTCATTAATTAATTTAACTTTTAATAAATTAATTATTCTTACATCACTTACCTTATTTAATTTATCACATTATCCTTAAATTAATTATTACTTAATCACTTGATTAAGCAACTTTAATCATTAATTAATATCTAATTAATAATCCTTAATTTACAAATTAATTATTCCCTACTTAATTAATTTAAAATTTTAATTACTTATTTAATTAATCCAAATCAATAATTAATTAAATAATAAATTATCCATTTTAATTAACTTCAAAATTATTGAATTACAAATCATCCAATCTTTATTTTCTTAAAAGTAAAAATCATAAAAAAACTTACTTCTAAATTTACTTTTAATTTCATTTTAATTTTTTATTTATTTAAAATGAATACCAATTTATCTTTAATAAAGTTTAAAACCATGTTTTTAAACTTCAACTTCACGGGTTAAAGTATCACTTTCGTTATAAAGAAATTTAAAGGAGTTAAATTTAAATTCACACTTTTAAACATACCTTTACATTTAAACTTATTCTAAACATTTAAAGTTATAAAACTTTATTTGATTTCAAAACTCTGGAATTCAAATTCAGAATTTGGTCCAGGCTTCAAATCTTAATTTAAATTCTTTCTTACAGTTCAATTCCTATTTTGCAATTCAAAATTACTTTTGAATACACTTAAATGCTTAACCACTCTTTTAAGTAAAAAATATATTTAAATTTAAACTTATTCATTCTCAAACTAAGTTTCCAAACTGAACTTGAATTTATATTTAACTTTGATTTAAAACTCAATTTAAACCCTGATTTATAAACTTACATTCAATCTTTTTTTTTAAATCTGGAAACAGGATAGTTTTCTGTTTTAACCCTATACAAAACATTACCCGAGCCCATCCTAATGTGCTTCGAGCCGAACATCACCAGGCTCAAGTCCATCACTCGAATCACTCGAGAGAAACTCGAGACCAAATATCATCTGACCCAAACAACCCTTCACAAGAAAATAAACACACCGTGCACATGCACAGTGGTTCTGACCACCTCCGGTCACCACCCAGACTTCAAGCATGACGACGAACTACCCTAAAACCCATCACGATCATCAAAGCCTCTCCATCCACTCGAAATCCAATTCGAGTGTTCCTATCGAACCTGGAACAACACTGGCATCACCATTCCAAAACCTAGAAACGCCTCGCTTGCAAAATTTTGACCATCAGACGACCCAAAAACTCCGGCCACACGATTGCCAACGTCCCCCTACCACCTCTCAGAGCCACGAAACACTCGATCCAACGTAGACGACAAACAACTAAGCCTCGTCAAAAATTAGGTTTCCAGACTTAAAATCGCTCGCCGCTGCCACCACGACCAACTGCACCTCACCGCATTATTTTTCCCATCAACACTGATCGCTCCTCCACCTCCAGGAGGAAGCTCGACCTCTCCGATCAACGAAATCAACCGTGACGACCAAAAATGCACGATTCAAACAAACCCAAACTGCTCTTCATTCCTCAATCTAAAAATTATGATTTTAACTTTAAAAATCATGTTAAATTATGCGAATTCAGGTTATATACCTGACTCCATGAATTAAGAGGTTTATATTTTAACTTATTTAAAGCTTTTGCTCAGTTCTTTGATTTCCAGAGACATTGAAAAGTTGTTTTAACTTAAATTGATTTTTAAAACTTAGTTCATGATTAAACAAACAATTTTTGTTTTGATCCTACATCCAAACAGTAAGTAGATTGTGAAGAAATGATTTTTGAATCAGAATCTTGGTTTATGAACTAAGACAGAGAACATATAGAAATAACAACCTGCACACAAAATATTTCCAACATACCAATATACACAAAGAATTCATACTTGTTCACAGATATGTTCACAATAGATTCATACTTTTAAAATTTAAGAATGATGTTACTCACCTTGTTTTCCAGAATGAACAAAGCTCTTTAATTTGAAACAGGCTATTGAACTGCAGCCGAAATCTTTTCTTGATCCTATGGCGTTAATGAAGTTGTATTGTTGTTTAAGTTGAATTTTTGTTTAGGTTGTAGATGGTATTACTTCAGATTTTTTTCTTAGCTTGATGGACGAACTGAAATGAATGGGTTGATATATAGGAAAAGGTTTATAGGTGAGATTATTCTTGTTTGAACAGGGTGATCATATTGTTTGTACAATCCCAAACCAAAGATATTTTTCTTGTTTGTTTGGCTGTGCATATTTTTTCTTTGTGTTTGACTAGCCCATTTCTTTGGTGGATGACAATCTGGTTTAGTGGCTGAGATGATAGGTTATTGTGTGCTAAAATTCAAGCATTAATTTCCTTTGTATGTTTGTATTTAGATATTTAGATTTTTTTTTGTTTTCTTGTTGTTCAAGCTTACATACTTATCTTCTTGCATTCATTTTGTTTTTTTATGAGCATATCCATGAACAGGTTATTATCTTTGTCTTACCTTACATTTTGCATTCCTATATATATATATATATATATAGATATTTAACTTTTAAATAAATAGTTTTTAAAACTTAATTCTACTTCAATAAAATAAACACACCTATTTTTATTCGAATTTGGAGAAACTCAAATCAATTTACGAATTAGTTTCACAATTTTTATCCAATAATTAAATTGATTATCAATTTAAACTTAGTCCAACTCTAGGATCGTTACATATTTCCCCCTAAAAAAATTTCGTCCTTGAAATTTGCAGGCACGAAAACAACAAAGATAGATACACAAAGACAGAGAAACGGTTTTCCAGGTCAAACTGGATATCTATTCTGTATTTGGCCCACGAAATCAGAATATCGATAATATGAGAACAAACTTATACAATACCACACAGGATTCTCCGGTCATCAAATCTACAAAATATGCAAGGGCACTGGTTTGTTTGAAGAATAACTAAATATTCGTAGAATATATCGAACCCCAGAGAAGAGCAGATAGATTCAATCTTCTACAATTTCTCTAACACAAGATATGGAATCCAAACTCAAGTCGGAATACCCCAAAGTATATACCAACTTGTCCTTCTTCGGACTTCGATCTACCCAAGAAATTACAATAGAATTTCAAATTTGGTTTTAAACGAAATCGTTTTATTGATATAATTCAAATTTAACTTCATATTTTTATTTACCAATTTATTTAAAATTTCCAATTTCTAATTTCAAATTCATTAAAGTTTAGATCGAAAAGCTGATAAGAAACCAATGAAGATACGAAGGATTTTCTACAACGATTCGTAGGGCCACCATCACACCGAAACTTCATTCTGGAGCTGTCACGGAGATATCAAAAGAATTTGGAAAAACGAATCAAATAAGATTGATAGAAAAATTATTTCCGTTGTTGCAGGGCATTGACCATTTATAGTGGTACTCCCCTGTCCCCTATCTCGTCTTCTTCTTGCACTCATACTTACTATCAGTGGATAGTAAGAGAATTTACCGAGGCATTCGAATGGATATCTTAGGGATATACTCATTCTAGGGTATACTTCACCCTATCTCTAATGAGTTACTTAATGTGTTATACTCCTGAGCTAAAGTTTTAACCCTCCATCTCTGATACCAAATGTAGCGGTCCTGACTCGACCTTCGAAAATCGGCACCGAATACAACACTCATATTCAAATGCCGCAGATCCAAACGTCGAATCTGGTTCACCGGAGCTTATAACACCATTAAGTACAACACAGCGGAAGGAAAAGAAATGAATATCATATACAACATCGATACAATATCTGATATAATGTGATACAACAGAATGATACAATGAATATCTATGTACATCGGAGATATGACACAAGATAATAGCAGCGAAAAGAAATAGATAATGCCAGCAGCGGAACAATATCTCCAAAATAGTCTTCTTTAGAGAGAACTCTAGAACTGTAACTCCATCTCCAAGGCACTAATCCAGAAATAGCTCGAACTCCCAATAACGACGTGTCACCTAGATAAGCAAGTCTTGTCCAAATCTAAAGTCTGGACTAACTCCAGGTAATCTATAAACCTGACTATCTGAAAAACCAAACTCTAGACTGCCCGTGTGGAAAATTGTGGGCACCCAGAGTTTAGAAAAGGAACAATAAACTTCGAGTCAGTCATGGGGCTGGTATGAGTAACAAAAAAAGTTGGTCATTAAAACAGACAACAAGAGAATTTATAAGAAATCCGCAATGCTTTTTGAAAAATGAAACTACCATAAGGCCTCCCACCGCATACACCATGCAAACAGAGAATTGGAGGAGATTTCTCCTTATGATATTCAAACATGCTTGATACGAGAAAATTTCTATTCAGTATAATTACTAGCACATAGTGTAGAAAATCATTTCGAAAGTATAATATTAATCTTAGCCAGCATAGGCATTTCACACTTACGCCAACTATAACTGTAACAACCATGAATTTTGAACAATTTAAATTGAAAATATTTAATTAATTTTAAATATTTGAATGATGGTTTAGTTTGAATTCCCAATATAACTATGAATTGGCGATTAAATTTTAGAATTTAATCTGTTGAAAGTTGAATAAAATTTTGAATTTTCAATTTTAAGCTGATTAAAAATATTTTAAAAGCTTAGAAAATTCATATTTATAATACTGAAGATAAAAGAAGCTTCAGAATTGAATTTGAAAGTGATTCGTACAGTTTTGAAATGTTATCGTTTAAATTGAATTTAAAAATAGCCTTCCGAGGCACGGTCTCGAAATTCGACGAAACCAGTTCCATTGGGTCCGGAATATTGTATCATTATCAGATTTTAATTTTTCATGGCGTTCTGAGTTGATACGTGAGTATACGACATATAAACATGTCAAAGAGAATTTATACAAAACAAATTGAATTCAAAATTAAAAAAAAGAATAATAATAATAATATATATAACATAATTAGTACAACTGCCTTACTTTTATCAGCTACAAACACGATCTATCATCCCTACAAACACGCCATTACTTACGCCTTCAACCACGCCCTAAATCGTGCACAAAATCACGTCTCCCCTTCTCTTTTATATTCGAAACCCTACCTTTTCAAAGCAGAACGAAGAGAATTTTTTTTATATATTAATGGCGGCTCTGTTGTTTCGTTCGTCTTCCTTCAATAATTAGGGCTTTTCGAAATCGTGGGCTTCGGCTTCAATTTTTCTCGACCGCGTCAGGTGAAAGGTGAGTGATTTCTTATCACTCACATCTAATTCCACTCTGATGATTTTTTTCAGCATGTTAAAATTTGCCATTTTCGCTGTTTGATTTAGTAATATTCTCGGCTTTGAATTGATGTTAAACTACGATTTTTATAAAAACTGTTACATCGGCCTTAAACTTGATATTGATGGTGTTCCTTATATTATCTAATATGAAAAGAAAAAGAAAAAGAAAACGATTTCGGCATTTGGCTTGAACTGTAAAACCTGCTTCATTGAGTTTGATGGGTTTGTTATCACTTGAATTCGACTTTGAGTTATTTTGTTGTTTTTCTTTGGAGAGTGGGCTGCTTCTGTCTAATATAAAAGGTTCATGTTGTATTGACGTTTGAATTGATTTTGTGTTGCTTTTGAGTTGAACTGGTACATTTCCTTCGGCTGTGACTTTGAGCATTTTTCTGTGACATTGGTCTTGACCAATTAAACCTGATTTTTGCCTCGGCTTGCACTTGATCGTGTATTAGCTTTGGCTATTATAATTCTGACCTTGCTTCAAAGTATGGCTTTCTTTGATGTTGGGATCGACACTGTCTTTGTGGCTTTGTTCGAACTAACTATTTAAGATTGAAATTGATTTTTGGTGTCGTTTTGCTAGACGTTGGCTTTGCATTTCTGTGTAATGGTTTCGACCCTTATATCTCTGATTTTGATAACCTCGGCACTGTCACTGTCCACTGGTCATTGATAGTTTGGTTTGGGTGGTGATTCACTGTTGTAACCTGTTTTGATTGTGCTTCCCTTGTTGTTGCACTTGCTTAAATCCATTTTTTTTTGTAGTTGCATACATGCTGTGCACTACTTACATTGCCCACTGTATTTCCAAACTGAGGATAATTACACACCTAAGCATCTTGCTTTGATAATTATTTAGTCCCTGTTAGTTCATGCTTTGCATTGAAGAATATGCCATTATATATGCTAATTTGTGATTGCACTTCATTTTCTTACTTTGTCCCTGTCAGTTAATGGTAGCTTGCATTATAGCAATGAAATATGGGTATGCATTGTTTAAGTTGAAAATGGATCTGTTTGATTTTTATTTTTCCGTCCCTACCTTGGCTCGCTGATTTGTAACCTGTGCTAGTGCCTTGAAATATGACATAAAATCTTTTGTATAATTAGCATACATTTCTGTCATTCTATCCTTGTTTATTTTTGTTGCCTTCACCCGAAACCTCAATGTGGTGGCTGCAGTTATGGTTGTAGTTTGCCCTTAAGTTCAAAGTGGGGCTGCAGTTCATTTTTATAAAAATCTTGCACTTGTTGAAGTGTGCAAGTAATGAGTTGTTTGGGAATTTGTTTTCTTGAGTTTACTTGAGTATATGCAAAACAGTTGCATCTCGACCCTGCCATGTTGCATGGGTTTTTGTGTGGCAACTGCGTTGAGTCACTGACTTGACCTTTGCATTTTTGTTAATGGTTTGGCTTTGCAGCTTAATTTTATTGCAATGAGTAACATCACTTAATAACAAATTTAAACGTATAATTCTGATGCATATATGTATGTGAATGAATGTGTTTATATCTTTATATATGAATGCCTTATGAATAATGAATAATATGTGAGTGCAGGCTGTATATCATATACCCCTCTGATTTGATTTTTCTCGATACAATGTTTGATTTAAAAATTATTCTCTATTGATATACTGATTTGTTTTGAGCTTAGTGTTAAGACAATATTGGTCGTTATATTCTAAACTAAAGCTTAAACATATATTAAGTTAAAAACAGTTAGTTAATAACTCTGAAAATTTAAGAACTGTTTTAAATTTTTAAACCAAGGTTTGACCTGAGTTTTCTAAAAAAAGTTTCAAATATAAATACAAGTCTCTATTATGTAGAATTCACTATGCACTGGTCCATTGTTTTAGTGAAGTCTGACTTAGTTGGTTGCGAGGTTGCCATTGATTTAATTCCATCCTGTCTGTTCATTTTCTTGCATCATTGGGTGGCACTTGCTATCCAATTAACATGTGCATTTCCTTCATATGGTCTGTGCACTGTGTAGCCACATGATCATATATATGTGTAGCTGGTTATACTTGTCAACTGGTCTTCATTTGCATTGTACAGTAGCTTGAACATTGAGCTTGTTGTATTGGTTATCTTACTGGACTTGTTGAGTTGTCCTTGTTGTCACTTTAATTTGGACTGCACATATGAAGGGGTCACTGACCTGATTTGTATGTTGGTTAGCTTCACTCGACTTTGTTAAGCATGTCTTTGTTGTTCCCCAGATTTGGTGACTGCAAATTGCCTTGGATTCGTTTATGCAGTTGCCCTTGTCGGTTTGCGTTGCGTCAATATTGGATTCTTGATTAATTTCGGTTCGTTGATTTTTTGAGTACATCATCACTATAGTGGCAAGGCAGTGCACGCAAGCGTGAACTGCAGCCACATAGCATAGATTTTATTGTTATTTCATTTACTTTTGATTCATTGATCTTTTGTGTATTTCCACACTGTATTGGCGAGGCCGTGCATGCGTGCGTGCACTGCAGCCAATCGATATTGATGTTTTAAATGATATTTCAATTGTTTAAATTGATTTGATTTAAATTGATGATTTTGTTGTTAATTGCCGTTTTGGCAATTCTGTTGTTTTCTAAACTTTCTTCATTAATAGTCATTCTATCTATCTATGTTGAAAATTTGAATCTACTGATTTATTGTTTAACACTGTTAAGTGTTATATTTTTCGTTATCCAGTTTCTTCGTTAAAAGGGTCGGATAGACGAGAATTATTTTGACTGTCATCTAATTGTTATTTAATTATTATTGCCTCTATGCACTAATAACTGAGTTTGAATTAGACTGACCCGTGTATTATTTTCTTTTGAATGTAATACTCGGGTCATACCGAGTATTTTGCAGCTTGAAGATTTTTCGGGCAGCGAAGTTAGAAAGAGGGGAAACGCTTCACTTTTATCTTTTCGGGGATTTATTTTTGTACTTAAAGAAATATTCCGCAGTATAAATTAATGCATTGTACAAACTCTGATATATGTAAGAAAAATTCATTATGTGAAATATAAGTATTCTGTTGTTTCTGTGGCTGATTCTGTTTAAACTCTATAAACTGAATAACAATCCGTCATTTTGAACGTTTCAAGTTGGTTTAATTACCGACTAGGGACGGTCAGAAGGGCGGGTCGTTACAATAGCTACCATGTTCAATAGCAGGTTACCGCCACATTCCATGGAAAGTTATACAACTAAAACCGTACAGGGCGCATATTATTTTGTTTGGATTTCTAACAAATGGTAGGGCTAAGAAACTTCCCACTGTCCATGGGTACGCGTCTGGTGGGACGTTCCGAGAAACTAACCGGATCTCTGCCAACACAAGGCCGGGTTACCTCTGTAACTAGGTAACTACTACTCGAGCATGCCACCCCCCGGTCCTTTAGGACCTTTATCCGAGGCGCCTCTAAACCACAAAGAAACAACCACATAGTAAATGAGATTGAAGCCCAACACATAGGTAAATATCTGGGTACCATACCATGATACCACCCTTTACCAGAAGGGAACGACACACGCTAAAGGGCGCGACCCTCATAACCTTGCCGAACCTCTCCTGTTTCGACCATTTCCGGCGTGTGAGGTCCTAATGCAGTCTCGTCCACAAAGCTACGTGTTAACGCTGAAAATCGAACGCTAACACCCCGGTGTAGATTGAAGTTGAGCGAAAGCACCACCCGTGAACACGGGAACTAAAAACAAGTAGAGAAATCACAGAGAAAGCAGAAAAAACAATAGTTTTTATAGTGGTTCGGCTTAGGGTAAGCCTACGTCCACTTTAATTCTCTTTATTACTGAATCGATTACAACTTTACAACAATCTTCAATTACAATTCCGATGAGATAAACAACTAGAACTTTGATGCAGAAGAATTCTTTAAATCCATGTAGATTGCGTTAGATTTCCTCTCGAAGTTAGTTAAGATGCCTTTCGTACTTGAAGTGTCGAGTGAGTCGAGAATTCAGCAGAGTATCGGCGCTTAAAGAGGTCGGCCAAAAAGTCCCCCTCATGCTTGAGGTAGGTTGGTATTTATAGGGAAATTCCCCCTTTAGGTTGTAAGTAGTGACCGGTCTAAAGTAAGTCGTGGCCGACTTATCTGGCCCAGCCTTATGGTCTCACAAAAGTTCATTTGTACAAGTCCTAAGTCGCCCACGAGTCAACATCTAAGTCCCAAATGAGTCAACTAGTCCTCTTGATGCGGCGTTGAACCTTCACCCAGTAGCTTTAGGTCGTGGACGACTCAAGCTAGGTTGTGAGTCGTATACGAGTTAACTGATAAGCCTGTTCCCTTCAGATAATAACCAAAGTCCTGAATCGTGTACGAGTTAAGAGGTCACTGTGTTAAGTAAGGAGCAGCGCCTCATTTGCTTAAGTCACTCACGACACATGCTAGGTCGTAAGTCGCAGATAGCTTTAGGTCGATAACTCATTTCCTTCTTAAGTCGTGCCATCTCTTGAATCGTTAATTCACCTTAAGTCGTGGATGCCTTAGGTCGTAAGTCACCAAGTCCTTCAACTCGTTAAACCGTTAGGTCATCCATACCTTGAGTCGTAGGTCGTGAAGTACTCTGAGTCGGTAATTTCCTTAAGGTATTGAGTCGGTCTATTCTCTTAGGGCAGTTAAGACATAGCTTCCTTAAGTCGGTAGGTCGTGCCACCAGCTAAGTCGCTAAGCCGTCATACTTTTTAGCTTGTTAAGCCCTTAAACCGTTAAGTCGTCAGTCCCTTAAGTCGTCCATCCTCTTGACTCGTTGAGTCGTGCATCTTTTAACTCGTTAGGTTGATAACTCACTGAGTCGTTTGTCCATTGAGTCGCCGCCCACCTTGAGTCATTTTCTTATTGAGTCGTTGACCATAGGAGTTAACAATTGCCCCTCGAAGTACATGCCTAAGTCGTAGGTCGTGTACTTCGATCTAATCCCTAAGTCGTGGACGACTCAAGGAGCTGGTTAACTCGTTTGACCATCCATCTTCTTCTCTGCCTCCTATATAAGCCGTTAAGTCGCTTCTCTACTTTTACCTCGTTGCTTGTCTTCTTTTCGTCATTGTTGCATCCGAGCTCCCAAAGGCGACTTCAGTCCGATCAACCATCAATTTTCCTTAATATTACATCGTCGATCAACAGATTTAGGTAACTTCAGTCAGCTGTCCATCGCGTTTACCACCAACTCTTCGTAACCATTTAGAAATAGCTTTTGTTTCCATGCTGTGAGATTATGTTTCGATTCATCTTCTGACCATTGCCGATCATTGAAAATTGCCCTAGAAGGTGAATCGGCTTAGGATCTTATGTAGTTGTTTGGCAAGTGTTTGGATTTGTTTTTGGGTTTTGCTTGAGAAGATGATGGATTTTGTTGCTAATGGAAGATAACGGGTTATTGGGTTGGAGAAGGATCAGCGGGTTGAGAAGAGATATCATGAAGTTTTCGCGACTTTGTCAATTTGCATAGTTTTCAAAGTGACTGACTTAAGATCCCCTACGACCTTAATTGCACACGACTTAACCCTTTAGGTTATGTTTGTTTCTGGACGACTTAAGACTTAGCTTCATTTGCACTTCATTTGCTCTATCTTGGTTTGAGACTTTATGACTTGGCCTCTAGGCCGTGAGCGACTTAGCCCTGAGTCGTAGCCGAGCTAACTTTTAAGTCGTGAACGACTTAACTTTTAAGTCATGGACGACTCATGACTTCAACTGTGACTCAATGACTTGAACAAAATTTGAAAACTTAGAGATGTTGACAGAACTTGATTGTATTTCCAATTTGAGTTGCCAGGATAAACTGCTTGAACTTTAAACTGTTACTTGAACTTTGAACTGTTAAACTTTGCTGCATTCATTCACAGATCACTTGTGACTTGCAAGCTAACAATCTGTTCAATACATCATTTACAGAAAATCGGGAGGAATATACTGCCACTGACTGCCCACGTCAAATGACAGATTAGTCAACATAGAGTAATCAACTTAAACATACTGTATGAAATGCTGTGAACCAATCAACTAAAGTGAAATATTAATGCAAAGCATTGCTATCTTGAACTGATTTGTTTGCATCTACATTTCTCTTTCATAATTTAAAACAACAAACCCTGGACTTCATAACTGACAAATGCTCGCAAGTTTTCATTCCAGTTTTATTCGCTTATTGCTTTGTTGATTTTACACAACACTTCACACATTTTAGGAAACGTGCACCTTCATATTTGAATATCCAGTTGCTTGTGTAGAATGACTTCTCAGCAAGAAGATATAACAGCCCAGGCTGGAGAGGCCACTCTTATTCCAGCTCCATTAGTCAATCCTCCAGAATGAGCCCCTACCACCTTATCGTACAAAGCTTTTCGTCGGTTGTGTGGTCGGTTTGGCATTGCTGAGGCAGATGCCATTCTTCCTAATAAAAGTGACACTGCTGATGTGGCGCCTACTGGCTTTGTAGCGGTTAACCGGCAAATGTGCCTAAGCGGGGCCATTCCCCCTTTCAACGACTTTCTCCAGAATCTTCTTCTTCGACTAGCTATCTCCCCATTCCAGCTACACCCCAATGGCTATGCCATTCTAATGGGGTTATGCGTGCTATTTAGGAGAACATTTGACCGACTTCCAAGCTTTGACGAGATTTGCTTCCTATGTTCCTTTACTAGGACTAAGGATCATCCTTCTATCACCGTCGTGAGAAGCGCCCGAAATCGTAAATTGATCGTTGGCCTCCCTAACACTGCACATGGTTTCTTAACTCAATTCTTCTTTGTCCGCTGCCCCCCGGGGTTTTATGCTGTGTGGAGGAAAGGAAGTAAGATCATCTACCTCTACCCCTTCTATACTTTGAGTTTTGTGAAGTCCGAATTGCCAAGTGTTAACTTCATTTTTTCATTTCAGCGCTTCCCCCTCCTTCTAGAGATCCCAGTCGCAAGTCAACTCTGGAGAGGCTCGTAGCTGTACCGGTTGAAGAGCGGGATATGAAATTTTTGTTGAACGACGAATTCCTTCACCAGTTCGGACTTCTTCACCCTTCTCGCTCCACACACCCCCATGAGGCTCCAGACTCCCCACCTAAAGCATTAGATGCCCCAGTTTCTTCTGACGAACCCATACCAAAAGAACCTGCCCCTGAGGTTTCTCTGGTGAAGTGCTCTACTACTGTCGAGGTTGCGGGGCCGTCTGGCAAATCCGCACTCGCCCCATTCATCGAGGAAGAAGAGCCTCAGGGATCTCCCCAACGTTCACAGAAGTTTGGCGAAGAAGTCGGGAAAACAAGCCCTGTCAGGCAGAGCTGGGACGACACTTTCGAAGGGTTAAGCGACCTCTTTGCCACCTCTCAGGAGATATTTAAAGACGACCATATCACTACTAGGGTTTCTTCTTCAGTAGTAGAAGCAACTTCTTCTTTGCAACAAGCTCCGTCGACCCAAGAGTTGATGTTAACTACTACCCCCACAACTACTCCGCAATCGAAGAGTGGTTCGTAGTTTGATGCGCGTAGTTTGCACATCACACACACTTAGAATCTTTCGGAATTTTCATACACCCAATTCTTTGTACTTTGAAGATTCTACAGTTACACTTCTTTTCTCTGAAGACTTTTAAGACTTGTCTCTTTTTTTATTTCAGATTCTCCGATGGGACGCAGCGGCTCTTACTATGACGACTTTCAGTGCTACGGGAGGCGTAGTCAATATGAACTTAGATGCGCAATCGAAGAGTTGACGTTAACTACTACCCCCACAACTACTCCGCAATCGAAGAGTAGTTCGTAGTTTGATGCGCGTAGTTTGCACATCACACACACTTAGAATCTTTCGGCATTTTCATACACCCAATTCTTTGTACTTTGAAGATTCTACAGTTACAATTCTTTTCTCTGAAGACTTTTAAGACTTGTCTGTTTTTTTATTTCAGATTCTCCGATGGGACGCAGCGGCTCTTACTATGACGACTTTCAGCACTACGGGAGGCGTAGTCAATATGATTATAGGCGCTACCTTCCTGTTCACAGAGAAACCGACGAAGAGAGAGCCGCTCGAAAGGCTCAGGAGAGAATGGCTCAAGAAGAGCGTTATGAGAGAAAAGAAAGGGAGGAGCACCATGATTCTTCCCAGAGAGGTGACGATTCTCACAAGAGAAAATCGCATGATGATCGGGGAAAAAGCCATATAGTTGAGGACCCAAGCAAGCGTGCCCGGCACGGTGAAAAGCATGCTTCTACAACTCCTGAAAAGGTCACTGCCCCTATCTCACTTGACATTCCTTCTGAATCTCCTGCTCTCGGGAAGACAGACATTCAGACAGTAATCAGCAGGCCTAAATTCCAAGTTGGACCAGGCCCGGCTACTCTGCAAAGCCGGTTCCCGCACTGGTTCCTAAAGGGAGTGTTGTTCGATCTTGACTTAGTCCCTATTGATAAGCCTGCCATGCTACGAAATCTCGATGCCGTCAGGCTTGATATTGAAAGGATGTCGAACTGGCAAAAGCTTGTTGACGAGCTTCAAAGGGTAAACCGTGCGAATCTTGAGGCCATGCTTACTATGGAGAATGACAAAGCTAAATGGCAGAAGGTTCTTGAGCTGCATAATACCGAGATGAGGAGCATCACTACTCATAATGAAGAGCTTGAGGCGAAGGTCGAGAAACTTAAAGAAGAACTCGCCACTTCTTCTACTTCTTACACTCAAAAAGAAGAGGTGCTCCAGAACCAAGTGAGAGATGCTCATGCCGGCCAAAAAGACGCCGAAGACAGGCTCGAAGTACAAAAAAGAATCAATGAGGGCTATGTTGCTGATATGGCAGAGCTTCGGAAGAAAACCGACTCTCAAGAGGCAGAGATCGAAATGCTTAAGCTTCAACTTTCCAAAGCTGAAAGAGAGCGTGATGAGGCCGTTGCCGGTAAAATTGCAGCTGAAGAATCTCATGAGGCAACGAAGACCAGCATCAGCTCGACATTATTTGACTTCTACCTGCACAGCATCTTGGGGCACGGTAGTCTCGCCTTTCAAGGCCCCAAATATGAAATTACTCTCGCTGAAGTGTGGGAGGCCGCACTTGACATGCTTTGCGGTGAAGGTGCTGGCTATGCCGAATCAGCTCTTGAGGAGCATTACTTGGATGAAGATGCTCGCGCCGCTCTCGCCAAGGGAAAAGAACAACTTGCAAAATTAAGAGCTGAAATGGCAGAAGGGGAACGGTTAGGAAAAACTACTCCAACTATTCCAGTCCAGCCTTCACCTTCGGCCGAAATCGACATTGTCAGCTCCAATTCTCATTCTCCATCCCTGGTCAAAGTTACAACCGAGATTACAAGTACATAGGGTGGAGATGAAGGCAAAGAGAGCGCCGAAGCACAGGCTTATGAGGTTGATATCAGGAAGCCGACTTCTCCAGGTAAATCTACTGTTAATCTCGCCCATGTAGACTGCTCATTTGCTTCTTATGAGTTCGATGAGCTTCTCGACTATTTTCCGAACCTCAGCGAGCCTTTATCTCCTCTCTTTACTGACTTTAACTTCTTTTCTTCTGTAGGAAAGCATTGAGCATTGTTCAGACTCCTCCTCCTTCAATTATTCCTCCTCCGCCTCTCCAGGTCACTCCTCCGTCCACCTCTCAACCCGTGTCGCAAGAGGAGCAAATAGAAGCTCTTCATGGCTTAGATGATCCTATTGCTTCTCAAGAACATGGGGGAGAAGGGCTTGGAGAAGGCAATGTGTCACTGGAGCGAACTACTTCTGATAACATAAAATTATCTGCTCTTGTTACTCCGGGAAGTGAGTCTTCTTCAAGGAGGAGGAGGAAGCGTGTCACTTCCAAGAAGAGAAGGAAAGACATTCTTGTTTCTGAAGAGGAAGCGAAAGTTGCTCCGGTAGTAACCCTTTCTCCTTCATCCCCGACTCTCCCAAGCCGTCCTGAAAAGCTGCCTATTAGGTCAGGTGAAGGCTCTAAAGGTGTGGCAAGAAGAAGTAAGGGGTCCTGCTTCGATTTATCTTTACTTTTTTCTTTTTGCATGTACTGGCCGGAGATTGTGCGGGTACCGGCCTCCGCTTTTCTTTTTCTTTTTATTTTGAAACCTATACCTGTATAAAATTTTGATAGTATTGAATAAAATGATTCTTTTGTTTGTACAAACTTCTGTCTTTATTTGAGAATGCATTTACTATTCATTTTTGTACAAGTTTCTTTATATGATATTGTAGTGAGCTTGTGGTATGTTGTTTGAGTGTAATTTTTACCAATGTAGCTATAACAAGCTCCGTCGACCCAAGAGTTGACGTTAACTACGACCCCCACAACTACTCCGCAATCGAAGAGTGGTTCGTAGTTTGATGCGCGTAGTTTGCACATCACACACACTTAGAATCTTTCGGAATTTTCATACACCCAATTCTTTGTACATTGAAGATTCTACAGTTACACTTCTTTTCTCTGAAGACTTTTAAGACTTGTCTCTTTTTTTATTTCAGATTCTCCGATGGGACGCAGCGGCTCTTACTATGACGACTTTCAGCGCTACGGGAGGCGTAGTCAATATGATTATAGGCGCTACCTTCCTGTTCACAGAGAAACCGACGAAGAGAGAGCCGCTCGAAAGGCTCAGGAGAGAAGGGCTCAAGAAGAGCTTTATGAGAGAAAAGAAAGGGAGGAGCACCATGATTCTTCCCAGAGAGGTGACGATTCTCACAAGAGAAAATCGCATGACGATCGGGGAAAAAGCCATATAGTTGAGGACCCAAGCAAGCGTGCCCGGCACGGTGAAAAGCATGCTTCTGCAACTCCTTAAAAGGTCACTGCCCCTATCTCACTTGACATTCCTTCTGACTCTCCTGCTCTCGGGAAGACAGACATTCAGACAGTAATCAGCAGGCCTAAATTACAAGTTGGACCAGGCCCGGCTACTCTGCAAAGCCGGTTCCCGCACTGGTTCCTAAAGGGAGTGCGGTTCGATCTTGACTTGGTCCCTATTGATAAGCCTGCCATGCTGCGAAATCTCAATGCCGTCAGGCTTGATATTGAAAGAATGTCGAACTGGCAAAAGCTTGTTGACGAGCTTCAAAGGGTAAACCGTGCAAATCTCGAGGCCATTCTTACTATGGAGAATGACAAAGCTGAATGGCAGAAGGTTCTTGAGCAGCATAATACCGAGATGAGGAGCATCACTACTTATAATGAAGAGCTGGAGGCGAAGGTCGAGAAACTTAAAGAAGAACTCGCCACTTCTTTTACTTCTTACACTCAAAAAGAAGAGGTGCTCCAGAAACAAGTGAGAGATGCTCATGCCGTCCAAAAAGACGCCGAAGACAGGCTCGAATTACAAAAAAGAATCAATGAGGGCTATGTTGCTGATATCGCAGAGCTTCGGAAGAAAACTGACTCTCAGGAGGCAGAGATCGAAATGCTTAAGCTTCAACTTTCCCAAGCTGAAAGAGAGCATGATGAGGCTGTTGCCGGTAAAATTGCAGCTGAAGAATCTCATGAGGCAACGAAGACCAGCATCAGCTCGACATTATTTGACTTCTACCTACACAGCATCTTGGGGCACGGTAGTCTCGCCTTTCTAGGCCCCAAATATGAAATTACTCTGGCTGAAGTGTGGAAGGCCGCACTAAACATGCTTTGCGGTGAAGGTGCTGGCTATGCCGAATCAGCTCTTGAGGAGCATTACTTGGATGACGATGCTCGCGCCGCTCTCGCCAAGGGAAAAGAACAACTTGCAAAATTAAGAGCTGAAATGGCAGAAAGGGAACGGTTAGGAAAAACTACTCCAACTATTCCAGTCCAACCTTCACCTTCGGCCGAAATTGACATTGTCGACTCCAGTTCTCATTCTCCATCCCTGGTCAAAGTTACAACCGAGATTACAAGTACACAGGGTGGAGATGAAGGCGAAGAGAGTGTCGAAGCACAGGCTTATGAGGTTGATATCAGGAAGCCGACTTCTCCAGGTAACTTTACTATTAATCTTGCCCAAGTAGACTTCTCATTTGCTTCTTATGAGTTTGATGAGCTTCTCGACTATTTTCTGAACCTCAGCGAGCCTTTATATCCTCTCTTTACTGACTTTAACTTCTTTTCTTCTGTAGAGAAAGCATCGAGCATTGTTTAGACTCCTCCTCCTTCAATTATTCCTCCTCTGCCTCTCTAGGTCACTCCTCCGTCCGCCTCTCAACCCGGGTCGCAAGAGGAGCAAATAGAAGCTCTTCATGGCTTAGATGATCCTATTGCTTCTCAAGAACATGGGGGAGAAGGGCTTGGAGAAGGCAATGAGTCACCATAGCGAACTACTTCTGATAACATAAAATTATCTGCTCTTGTTACTCCGGGAAGTGAGTCTTCTTCAAGGAGGAGGAGGAAGCGTGTCACTTCCAAGAAGAGAAGGAAAGACATTCTTGTTTCTGAAGAGGAAGCGAAAGTTGCTCCGGCAGTAACCCTTTCTCCTTCATCCCCGACTCTCCCAAGCCATCCTGAAAAGCTGCCTATTAGGTCAGGTGAAGGCTTTAAAGGTGGTGGCAAGAAGAAGTATGGGGTCCTGCTTCGATTTATCTTTACCTTTTGCTTTTTGCATGTACTGGCCGGAGATTGTGCGGGTACCGGCCTCCGCTTTTCTTTTTCTTTTTATTTTGAAACCTGTACCTGTACAAAATTTTGACAGTATTGAATAAAATGATTCTTTTTGTTTGTACAAACTTCTGTCTGTATTTGAGAATGCATTTGCTATTCATTTTTGTACAAGTTTCTTTATATGATATTGCAGTGAGCTTGTGGTATGTTGTTTGAGCGTAATTTTTACCAATGTAGTTATACCATGTTGCCCCTATACCATTAGCTCGTTGCAATATTTTATACTTTGAGGGGACTTGTACTCTTATTTTCTAGAAAATAACTATTCCATACTTGGAGGAATACTATTCTGCTCAAAATAGAGTACAGCTCACTCCATATGAGTTTCTATGCTTCATCCTTCGAAGATATCACTTTTTCTTTTGTGCTTTCACACATTTTTACCAAGTGAATTCTTCTATGTGGTAAAGCGGGCCTCTGAAGGGCGCTTTAACTTCTTTTTGAGGAAGATTATTTTCGAGAATAGAAGAACCAATCTTCCTTTGAAAGCTAAAGTGTGCCTTTGAAGAGGGCTTCTTCTCTTTTTTTTTATATTGCAACTCGGTGGAGGGCTTTTGATCTTTGCTTTGCATTTCTGGTGAAATGCTTCTTTGAAAAGTTGTACCTCTGAGAAGAGCTTTTTCACGTTTCAACACTTGGAAGTTTTATTTCAATCTCGGTGAAACGTGTGCCTCCGAAGAGTTGTGCCTCCGAGGAGGGCTTTCCACGTTTCAATACTTGGAAATTTTATTTCAATCTCGGTGAAACGTGTGCCTCCGAAGAGGTCTTTCTGTTTGATTGCACCTCTGGGAAGAGGTTTTTTGTTTGATTGTGCCCCTGGGAAGAGGTCTTTTGTTTCTGCCCCTTGGGAGAGGCTTTTATTTTGTTTGATTGCGCCTCTGGGAAGAGGTCTTTTGTTTCTGCCCCTTGGGAGAGGCTTTTATTTTGTTTGATTACGCCTCTGGGAAGAGGTCTTTTGTTTCTGCCCCTGCATTCTTGAGTCCGAAAGGCATGACCTTGTAGAAGTAGAGTCCAACATCTGTGATGAAGCTGGTATCCTCTTGATCTGGCTCATGCATCATAATCTGGTTATATCCGGAGTATGCATCCATAAAAGATAACAATTTATGTCCTACCGTCCCATCCACCAACTGATCG
Source organism: Allium cepa (assembly GCA_030765085.1). Lineage (NCBI taxonomy): Eukaryota > Viridiplantae > Streptophyta > Magnoliopsida > Asparagales > Amaryllidaceae > Allium > Allium cepa. The sequence goes on along the minus strand of CM060945.1, from coordinate 597,023,397 downwards.
ATCCTGGGCAGCGGGAAACAGTCTTTGGGGCAGGCTTTGTTCAGATCTGAAAAATCAATGCATACTCTCCACATTCTGTTAGCCTTTTTCACCAGCACTGGATTTGATACCCAATTTGGACAAGTAGATTCTCTGATGAAACCGTTCTCTATGAGCCGATCCACTTCTTCTTTTAACGCTGCCGTTCTCTCAGGACCCTGAGTTCTTCTCTTCTGTTTCACAGGTGTAAACTTTGGATCAATGTTCAGAGTGTGTACTGCAATTTTTGGGGATATTCCACACATGTCAGCATGAGTCCAAGCGAATACATCCAAATTAGCCTTCAAAAATGAAATCAGCACATTCTGAACTGTTGTGTTGAGTTGTGAACCCACATTAAGCACTTTGTCTTGGTCCTTTGGGTCAACGGGCACCGGCATTGTTACCTCTACCGGTACTACCCTATTCTCCCCTGCACTGGCTTTCCTTGGATCCATCTCTCTTCGTGCACCACTACATTCGCCAGTGCAGGGTCCACCCTGTAATTGCTACAAGGTTGGTTCTTTGATGCGGACCGGAGCCGCCGCACCTTTCCCATTTCTCTTTTCCTTGATTCTCGCAACTCTGCAAAGTAACATTCTCGCCCCGCATCTTGGTCTCCCTTAATCACACCAACTCCGTTATCTGCGGGGAATTTTAGAGTCAGACACCATGGGGCAAGAACAGCTTTGAACACAGCAAGAGTTGGTCGGCTTAAAAAGGCATTGTAGGCAGAGAATTCTTCAACAATTATAAAGGTTTGCTTTCGAGCTACCTTCCTCAGTCCCTTTCCGAGTTCTACAAACAAATCAATGGTCCCAATCGGCTGTTTGGGTTCTCCAGCAAACCCAGCAATCTTAAGTGACGAAGCTTGAACGTCAGCCATTGGAATTTTCATTTGATCGAAGGTCTTCTTGAAGAGGATTTTGCATGAAGCTCCACAATCAACTAGAACTCTTCTCACAGTTGCCGGCCCAATACCAGCGGATATGACCAAAGGATCTATGGTCGGAGCCTCGATACCCAAAGAATCCCAGGCACTGAACACAATATCATCTGCGGAAGTCTTTTGTTGCTTTAAAGGCGCATCATTTTCTAAAACAAAAACATTATCTTCAGCTGGTACATGCCTCAAGGCCCGGGCATACCTTTCCATCTCGCCCCAGCTTTTACCTGCTGGGTGAGATCCTCCAGTTATTATATTGATGACAGGCCTTTTCGATTCATGCTCTACGGCCTTCTCACTAGAACAAAGACGGTGAGCGGGAACTTGTTGTCCTTGAGTTGACGAAGCTGGGGCATTTCTGTTCCTTTTCACATACTGCTGGAGCTTGTTCTCTTTCAAAAGTTGTTCAATTACCTCTTTCAACTGACGGCATTTGTTGGTATCATGGCCGGGTTGGTTGTGGAACCGGTAGAACCTTCCACTTTTTTCCATCCTAATCCCAACTCTCATTTTAGGTGGTGTCGGATAATTGACATCATCTTTGGTCGCAAAAAAGATGTTCTCAGGGGTATCGGTCAAGGGTGTGAAATTGAAAGGACGGCCTTTCTTAGCATCTCCCTGTTTCTTTCCACCATCATTTCCCCTTTTCTGAGTGTTAGGTTCTTTCTTGTTCGAAGCAGCACCATTGTTCCCAGCTTCCGCTGATACCACCTTAGCCGGTGTTTGGAGGCTCTCCAAGCGCATGAATTCATCCGCTTTCTTGTAGAATTTGTCAAGTGAGTTTGGTTCTTTCATTTTCAACCATTTTCCAAATTCACTCGATTTGTCAATCGCCCTCATCAAGTATGTCAGGACCATATGTGGCTCAGCATTATCTACCTCAGCCAATGCTATGTTAAACAGATTCAAAAATGATCTGATGGATTCTCCCGGATTTTGCTCTAGACTTGACAGCGACATTATATCCTTTGCTTTAGAAGCATACAATCGAAATTGCTCCTTGAATTTCCTGGTCAAATCGGAGAATTGATCAATAGACCTGACTTGCAACTTTGTAAACCACAATAGAGCCACACCTTCGAGATATACCGGGAAATATCGACATTTAATTTCATCAGACGCCCTGGCACCAGTCATATGCCAGTTGTATTATACAGAAACTCGTTAGGATCACTCGTCCCCTTGTAAGCCGGAATAGTGGGGGAACGAATTTTCTTGGGAACTCTGCTTTCAATATCTTTTCAGTAAATGGAGTTTTGCTTGGAGCAAAATCCCACTCTTTCTCATCTTCATCTCTTCGCATATTTTCCTTCATGATTTGACAAACCATACCTGAAAAATACTCTTCATCATTTAGAGGCTCTGCAGGGCACACATCAGCCACTCTCTCTGAATTCTGCCTTGACAATCGTTCACGGAGGGTCGGCTACGGCCCTGATCCTCCACCTTGAGGAGGAGTCCTTTCTACAGGGTCTGCGGCTCTTTTAGAAATGTTCCCTTCAACATCCTGAACTCCTACAGTAGGGTTTCCATCATTATTAACCGGTTGACGATTTTCCCATAGTAGATCATTCAACTTACTCAAGATCAGGGCATTCTGGGCATTCTGGGCTTCCAACTGCGCATTCTGAGCATTCAATTGCTGATTCAATCCCAAAACTACGGCGTCCAATTCTGCTCGTGTAACTCCAACAGTTGGAGCTGCTTGACTTGAAGGAGGAGAGGTAGCGGTATTCTCTTGAACATTGTCGGATCTTACAGAACTTCGTTTTCTCCTAGGAGACATTATTTCCAATAAACTTCTGGTTTTAAAAGAAATCCTTTCAACAATCCTTCGCGGAGCAATAATGGAAGTTTCCTGAGTTGGGTTCTCAGTGAATGCACCAAAATGTTAACGCTGAAAATCGAACACTAACACCCCGGTGTAGATTGAAGTTGAGCGAAAGCACCACCCGTGAACACGGGAACTAAAAACAAGTAGAGAAATCACAGAGAAAGCAGAAAAAACAACAGTTTTTATAGTGGTTCGGCTTAGGGTAAGCCTACGTCCACTTTAATTCTCTTTATTACTGAATCGATTATAACTTTATAACAATCTTCAATTACAATTCCGATGAGAGAAACAACTAGAACTTTGATGCAGAAGAATTCTTTAAATCCATGTAGATTGCGTTAGATTTCCTCTCGAAGTTAGTTGAGATGCCTTTCGTACTTGAAGTGTCGAGTGAGTCGAGAATTCAGCAGAGTATCGACGCTTAAAGAGGTCGGCCAAAAGGTCCCCCTCATGCTTGAGGTAGGTTGGTATTTATAGGGAAATTCCCCCTTTAGGTCGTAAGTCGTGACCGGTCTAAAGTAAGTCGTGGCCGACTTATCTGGCCCAGCCTCATGGTCTCACAAAAGTTCATTTGTACAAGTCCTAAGTCGCCCACGAGTCAACATCTAAGTCGCAAATGAGTCAACTAGTCCTCTTGATGCGGCGTTGAACCTTCACCCAGTAGCTTTAGGTCGTGGACGACTCAAGCTAGGTTGTGAGTCATATACGAGTTAACTGATAAGCCTGTTCCCTTCAGATAATAACCAAAGTCCTGAATCGTGTACGAGTTAAGAGGTCACTGTGTTAAGTAAGGAGCAGCACCTCATTTGCTTAAGTCGCTCATGACACATGCTAGGTTGTAAGTCGCAGATAGCTTTAGGTCGTTAACTCATTTCCTTCTTAAGTCGTGCCATCTCTTGAATCGTTAAGTCATCCTGTCCTTGAGCCGTGGACTTCCTTAAGTCGTGGATGCCTTAGGTCGTAAGTCACCAAGTCCTTCAACTCGTTAAACCGTTAGGTCGTCCGTACCTTGAGTCGTAGGTCGTGAAGTACTCTGAGTCGACAATTTCCTTTAGGTATTGAGTCGATCTATTCTCTTAGGGCAGTTAAGTCATAGCTTCCTTAAGTCGGTAGGTCGTGGCACCAGCTAAGTCGCTAAGCCGTTATACTTTTTAGGTTGTTAAGCCCTTAAACCGTTAAGTCGTCAGTCCCTTAAGTCGTCCATCCTCTTGACTCGTTGAGTCATGCATCTTTTAACTCGTTAGGTTGATAACTCACTGAGTCGTTTGTCCATTGATTCGCCGCCCACCTTGAGTCGTTTTCTTATTGAGTCGTGGACCATAGGAGTTAACACTACGCTTTATACGACAGCCATGCTTTGATCACAAATGATCATCAACACACAGCAGCACTTAGCATGCCACGCTACCAAATTGAGAATATATCGCTAATAACCTTCAACTACATGACCTCTGAGCTCGTATGTCTCAGAGAAGGGTGTTAAGCTAAGAGAATAAATTCTCCACCACCAACAGATATGTATTTGAAAGAAATCCGCTTTATATCTCAAAGTGTAGTGTCAGACACACAACCATACAAGTTTGTCTCTGGTTCGAACAGAACTGAAGGCACTTCCGAAGAAGCCCTTGCCAATCCGGGTATTCACAATCCCGATCGGACTTCCCATCACTTAGGGAGAACTCTATACTGGAGCAACTCAGTGCAGAGTCAATCGATAGGTTATCCTATCGTTCTCACAAATGCCCGGTCTTCACCACCGGTCTTCAAATGCAATCCATAACACCGTATCACTATTCGGAATGGGTTATATGACACAAGGTCCTCTCCCGGCTAAACCGAATAATGAGCGCAATATTTTCAAAACATATGATATGGGATTTCAGTTAGGTCACAGCTTATAAAAACCCAAAACCTTTCTTCAAATGGTTTAAACAAATTACCATTTCAAGTCTTTAAACAAAAAGATCTATTTTACAAAGTTCACCCAGTTTTACAAAAATTCATTTACGGATTTCAAAACAATTCCCATTTCAATTGGATCAACTCATTAAATCTTTAAATTAAAGATTTAACTTATAGCTTTCAAATCGTTTCCAAAGAGTTATTCATAACTTGGAAATCCATTTTCATTTTAGACTTGAAATCCTTCTAACACAATTTGGAAGTTCATTTCTTATATGAAAGCTTTTATTATTTAAAATAGTTTTCGTTTCGGAAGAATCTGATTATAATTGCATGAGTTAAAGCCTTTGAATTTAAATCCAAATTCCCAAATCAATACGTTTGAAATGGTTTAACCCATATATAACTTGTATAATATCTTTAACTCCTAGTTTCAAATCATAGAATTCAGTTTCAAATTTTGAATTCAAATTTAAATCAGATTATTTAAGTTTGGAAACTTTATCGAGTTATTTAAAAATAAATTTTATCTTGAAATTTCATTTCAAAAGCTTTTCACATTTAACCCGATTCCATTTCCAAAACCATTTGGATTCAAATATTCAACTTTTAAAACTATTTTGAATTAAATTCAAATATCTATGACTTAACGATTTCCTCATGAAATCCATATTTGTGTGTGTATAAGTGTGGTCCAGGGGTTTAACAAAATAGTGCAACATCCTTCAATCCTTACAGATCAAAACACTGAAATATAATTGATAAGCGATATAAACTATAACGCTTATCTTTCATCCACAGATCAAAGATATATATATATCACAAATAATAAATTACATCACAGATAATTAATTACATTCATCCCAAATAAATAAATTACAGTTCACAACACAAATCAGGATATATCACAAAGCATCACACACCAGTTATATCAAATAATTCACACATTCAATAAAATCCAAACATCCATAAGTAGGATCAATTTAATTATCTGATTGATTTAAATCAGATTAATTTCTATGAATTAATTTGCTAGTCATGGTAAATTAATAATCAATTAATTACAAAACATTCGATAAATTATCCTTCAATTAATCATTAGTTAACCCTCAAATAATAATTAATTCTTAATTAATTATTCTTAATTAATTACAATAAATAATTAATTACTTTTTAATTAATAATTATTTCTTAATCACTTCCATTAATTAATTTAACTTTTAATAAATTAATTTTTCTCGAATCACTTACCTTATTTAATTTATCACATTATCCTTAAATTAGTTATTACTTAATCACTTGATTAAGCAACTTTAATCATTAATTAATATCTAATTAATAATCCATAATTTACAAATTAATTATTCCCTACTTAATTATTTTTTAAACCTTAATTAATTAATTGAAACCTTTAATTACTTATTTAATTAATCCAATTAATTAATTAATTAAATAATAAATTATCCATTTTAATTAACTTCAAAATTATTGAATTACAAATCATACAATCTTTATTTTCTTAAAAGTAAAACTCATAAAAAAAATTACTTCTAAATTTACTTTTAATTTCATTTCATTTTTTTATTTAGAATGAATACCAATTTATCTTTAAAAAAGTTTAAAACCATTGTTTTTAAACTTCAACTTCATGGGTTAAAGTATCACTTTTGTTATAAAGAAATATAAAAGAGTTAAATTTAAATTCACATTTTTAAACATACCTTTACATTAAACTTATTCTAAACATTTAAAGTTATAAAACTTTATTTGATTTCAAAACTCTGGAATTCAAATTCAGAATTCAGTCGAGGTTTCAAATCTTAATTTAAATTCTTTGTTACAGTTCAATTCCTATTTTGCAATTCAAAGTTTCTTTTGAATACACTTAAATGCTTAACCAGCTCTTTTAAGTAAAAAAATATATTTAAATTTAAACTTATTCATTCTCAAACTAAGTTTCCAAACTGAACTTGAATTTATATTTAACTTTGATTTAAAACTCAATTTAAACCTTGATTTATAAATTTACATTCAATCTTTTTTTAAATCTAGAAACAGGACAGTTTTCTGTTTTAACCCTGTACAAAACATTACCCGAGCCCATCCTAATGTGCTTCAAGCCGAACATCACCAGGCTTCAATTCCATCGCTTAAATCACTCGAGAGAAACTCGAGACCAAACATCATCAGACCCAAACAACCCTTCACCAGAAAATAAACACAATGTGCACATGCACGGTGGTTCTGACTACCTCCGGTCACCACCCAGACTTCAAGCACGACGACGAACTACCCTAAAACCCGTCACAATCATCAAAGCCTCTCCATCCACTCGAAATCAAATTCGAGTGTTCCTATCGAACCTGGAACAACACTGGCATCACCATTCCGAAAACTAGAAACGCCTCGCTTGCAAAATTCCGACCATCAGACGACCCAAAACTCCGGCCACACGATCGCCAACGTCCCCTCTAACACCTCCCAGAGCCACGAAACACTCGATCAAACATAGACAACAAACAAATCGAAAACTAAGCCTCGTCAAAAATTAGGTTTCCAGACTAAAAATCGCTCGCTACCGCCACCACAACCAACTGCACCTCACCGCACTATTTTTCCCATCAACACTGATTGCTTCTCCATCTCAAGGAGGAAGCTCGACCTCTCCGATCAACGAGATCAACCGTGACGACCAAAAATGCACGATTCAAAAAAACCCAAATTGCTCTTCATACCTCAATCTAAAAATTATGATTTTAACTTTAAAAATCATGTTAAAGTATGCGAATTCAGGTTATATGCCTGACTCCATGAATTAAGAGGTTTAAATTTTGGCTTATTTAAAGCTTTTGCTCAATTCTTTGATTTCCAAAGACATTGACAAGTTGTTTTAACTTAAATTGATTTTTGAAACTTAGTTCATGATTAAACAAACAATTTTTTTTGATCCTACATCCAAACAGTAAGTAGATTGTGGAGAATTGATTTTGAATAAAAATCTTGGTTTATGAACTAAGACAGATAACATATAGAACTAACAACCTGCACACAAAATATTTCCAACATACCAATATACACAAAGAATTCATACTTATTCACAGATATGTTCACAACAGATTCATACTTCTAAAATTTAAGAATGATGTTACTCACCTTGTTTTGCAGAATGAACAGAGTTCTTTAATTTGAAATAGGCTATTGAACTGTAGCTGAAATCTTTTCTTGATCCTCTGGCTTTAATGAACTTGTATTGTTGTTTAAGTTGAATTTTTGTTTAAGTTGTAGATGGTATTACTTCAGATTTTTTTTCTTAGCTTGATGGACGAACTGAAATGAATGGGTTGATATATAGGAAAAGGTTAACAGGTGAGATTATTCTTGTTTGAACAGGGTGATCATATTGTTTGTACAATCCCAGACCAAAGATATTTTTCTTATTTGTTTGACTGTGCAGATTTTTTCTTTGTGACTAGCCGATTTCTTTGGGGGGGTGATAATCTGGTTTAGTGGCTGAGATGATAGGTTATGGTGTGCTAAGATTCAAGCATTAATTGCCTTTGTTTGTTTGTATTTATATATTTAGATTTTTTTTTGTTTTCTTATTGTTCAAGCCTACATACTTATCTTCTTGCATTCATTTTGTATTTTTATGAGCATATCCATGAACAGGTTATTATCTTTGTCTTACCTTACATTTTGCATTCCTATATATATATATATATATATATATATATATATATATATATATATATATTTTACCATTAAAGAAATCGTTTTTAAAACTAAATTCTACTTCAATAAAATAAACACACCTATTTTTGTTTGAATTTGGAGAAACTCAAATCAATTTACGAATTAATTTCACAATTTTTATTCAATAATTTAATTAATTATCAATTTAAACTTAGTCAAAATCTAGGATCGTTACAGATTCCCCCTTGCAGAAATGTCGTCCCCGAAATTTGTAGGCACGAAAACAAAAAAGATAGATACACAAAGATAGAGAAACAATTTTCTAGGTCAAACTGGATATCTATTCTGTATTTGGCCAACCAAATCAAAATATCGATTATATGAGAACAAACTCATACAACACACAGGATACTCGGGTCATCAAATCTACGAAATATGCAAGGGCACTTGTAACGACCCGAAATTTTCGAACCAGAAAATTCCAGATAGTTATGAAAAAGAAGAAGGAGGTAGAAGAAGAAGAACAGAAACACCAAAACATCTCACAATAGCAGCGGATAAAATATGATAATAAACAATAATAATTTACAGAAGAATACTATATCTGCCGATTACATTTAATATACATCAGAGTTTCACATCTATATATATATATATATATAGTCACTAAATATATATACAATTATCATATCTCAGATTAATAATATTATAAATACAACGGAAATACTCTATACGCTGTAGCCATCCAGCTCGCCTCCTGAGCTACAGAACGTACCTACCGGGAAATCTGTAATACTCGGTCTGACCCGAGCATTACACCAAAGTAACACCCGGGTCAGGCTGGAAACCAGCGTGAGTAAACCAAACTAATATGGAATACCAAAGCAATCAACTTATAAAAAAAACCCGGGGTAACTCAAACAAAGTTTACAAGTGCTCCATATGTTATAGGCATAACTAATTCCACACATCTATTACCTAAGTGCCCAAGCTTAGATTTAACTAGTCCACTTCCCTTTAATCACTTCATTCCAATAAATGAATTTCACATACCAATCTATAGTCGAAGCGGTTTCGGGTATTTCCTAATATCCGATCCCGGTCTCTTCGAAACTCATGTTATTCCAACCCAAGTTATTCAAATGAAAATACACAACATACCATATCAGAGATATATACCCATTCAAGATATCCAAAATCATTCAATTGTCCACAAACAAAGCTTGTTTGCTGCCGACATTAATTAAGTTAATTCTGATTTAATTTCCAACCTCAACCATTTAGAATCATCCCCTTGTCACTAATAAATTGCCAAATCAATTAACCAATCAATCCTTCATTTCTCATCTAAATTAATTACCTAGGTTCAATTATATTTTTTTCAGTTACATTCATATAACCATCTTTGATCAATTACACGATATCAATTATTCTTATCCAAATCAAAAAGTATTCTTTAAATACCCCATAAATTAGTTTCATTTATCCTTAATCGCTTATATGAATTAATTCTCATAAGTACCTTATTTTGGGTTGATCAATCTTTGATCATACTATTAATTATAAAACCTAAGGATTTCAATTATAATTTTAATTTATCTAATCAAATTTATTTATCTCGATTAAGCCACAATATTAATCATTCTCGATTAATCTCAACCTGTAATTTAATCTCCTTATTTACTTCACTAAAAAAAAATCAATTACACCTTTATTAACCTTCTTAATTAATCTCTTGATTAATTCCACCAAGTAATTATATTTTATTAATACCACTAAGTAATCTCTATTAAACCATTCATTGATCAATTTACATCCAACACTTATCCACAATTACTCTCCCAAGTAAGTATACCTCATTATACATACCAAATTTCACAATCTTCATCCTTTATTAATTAATAAAATCAATTACTTTGAATCAATCTCATTTAAAGACCATTCAAAAACCTTCACCAATGATCCATCATTGTTATAATCATAAATCGATCCTTTAATTACCTCTTTAAGTGTTTAATGTTAATTAATCACTTTGATTACAAATTTATTTCTAAATTATTTCATTTCTAATTACATAATTAATTTCTAAACTATAACTAAAATTTTATACCTTATACTCGATTAACTAATTTCTAGTCACTGATTATCGATCCAAACCAATTTAATTATCAATCCCTAGTTGCCTTTAATTTAACCCTGAATTAATACCTTAACCCACAACGTAAACTTAAAGTCCTTAATAATGTAATTAATTAATCTATAACATTTATTAATCAATTTTTTTTTATTTAACGCTTTATTTACCCCTGTTAATTTGATGAATTTCCAATCATTCACTAACACACTTAAAATATTTACTTACAGCATCATTTCGAATTCCATTTCGAATTAGCTTCAAATTGAATATAATCAATTAAGGATCACTCACCTGCATCTGATTAACCCACTGAGATAATACGAACATGAAGACCCAACCTCATCACGCAGTCACCGCCTTCAATCCACTTCGCGAGCATCGCCTCTGACACTACTGAACAAGTCGACAACGATTCTCGAGGCACACGGCCTCGGCGACTCACTCACCGTTGCCTATAACGCCCCATGCCGCAAGCTTGCTCAACCTCCCCATGTACCGCCGAAGACGCGAACTCCCAGTACCGCACCCTTGCGCGACTCGCCCTTGCTCGCCGCTCCCCCCTCCACAGGCCTCGCAACTCAATCAACTTCGAGCTAGCGCCGCCTGGTTCGCCTCGCCATCGCGAGCGACATATCAAGTCGCCGCTTCGTTCGAGAATGTTCTAGCTCGCGCGCGACCGCGCTTCTCCTTCTCTCGAATTCGAGTCGCGCTCGTTCAACTTCGCTTTTTTTTTTGTATAACCGAATCGATTTGGAAAAATGGTGGAAGGATTTGGGGGTAGCTTCTTCAGCACGCTTGAATACTAAATAATTAAATATGAAACGTGTTTCGAAGGCTAAATAATTAAATATGAAAGAGGAGAGGATGGAAATAAAAATATTGATTTGGGGGTAGCTTCTTCAGCACGCTTGAATACTAAATAATTAAATATGAAAAATATCTCGTATCCCTAAACACGAAATCTCGAACCCTGAATCAAACATGCCGACAAGCGTTCATAAAGTTTTACCCGCATTCCGAACACAATGGAACGTGTTTCGAAGGCTAATTTGATCGTATGGGCGAGTTACGGAAGAAAAGGTTCAATTTTAAATTAAATCGATTAAAATAATTCGAAGCGTTCTGAGCTGCCACGGTCAAACGACCACTCCGATTGCTACGAAAATTGAAATCCGATAATAACTAACTATTACGGATCCAATGGAACTGGTTTCGTCGAATTCCGAGACTGTGCCTCGGAAAGCTATTTTTAAATTCAATTTAAACGATATATTTTTAAAATTGAACAAATTACATTTAAATTAAATTTCAATCATTCTATTATCTTTAGTATCCTCATTATAAATTTTATAAGCCTTCAAATTATTTTTAATTGGCTTAGAAATCAGATTCAACAATTACCCAATTTCAATTATAAAATTCAATATTTACACCATGTAATTCAATGATTTAATTATCAAGTAAATATTGATATCTGGAATTTTTAAGTTAAAATTAACTTTTAAATATTTAAAATCGATTAATTGTTCCAATTTACTTTGTTAAAATTTCCGGGTCGTCACATTCCTCCCCCCTTAAAAGAATTTCGTCCCCGAAATTACTAGTTAGGAGGAATGGACCAATACCCGTTTACTTTTTCCCAAAACCCACACTTCAACAGTCTTACCAACTATCCTTTATTAAAGACCACTATCACCTTAACTAACTTCCTAAAATCTTCTGTGATTTCAAACAACACCCCTCACTTAATCGTCTAAATATCAATTTAAAACCAAATTGTGAATTATCAAAATTTTCTCAAAATTTTTTCTAACTCTCTAAATTCCCGAAAATTTTTGCCAGCGTCTCCTTTGCGCGGCAAGCTCGGTACTACTACAAAAGGCCTCTACGGGCTCCCAAATTCCAAAAGAAAACAAAAGCCAAGTGGCTACATCAAAAACCCAATCCAATTTCATTCAGAAATTTAAATACATACCTTTTTGTCGGGCAATTCACATTTATCATTTGGAATCAAATCCAATTTCTTTTTTCCTTTAATATACCTGCAAATCTTAATTGGCAACAATATCCAATCATAAGCCTTTCAATCATTTTATACATTTCCTTATATAGGTTTTCATATATGTAACAGCCCGCTATTTTGGACCATTCAAATCGACAATAAAACCGTACATGTCCGACTTGAATAATTCAAAATACCGAATTGTTAATAAAATTTGGCAAAACTTAAAATATATAGTAAATAAATCAATCATAGATCACTTACAAAGAGTAATACAATGCAGCGGAATAGATAAAGAATAGTAGTTCATGAAGCTACTATATACCTCAGAGTTAGAAATAAAATAAAACCGAATTGTTCAAATGCCATGAAGTCTCCAATGCAACAGATGGCTTCTCTGAACCAATCAACTGGATGACTGAAGGGATAGATAGCTGGATCTTCAAGCAAAGCTCCAACTTCGAAGGTGAGTCTCAAATGCTGTATCTCTCAGTCTGACCCGAGCGTAAAGCAAAACACAAAACACTCGAGTCAAGATTAACATTCTTATATCTATAAATCTAACTCAAGTGAAATATCAACTGAAATATAATTAACTTAGAGGATGTTTGGGATAACCATCCTCTAAGGGTCCATGGAACTATCTAAAAGATAGAAATATACACTATAACACTGTAGTCTTTTCAACTTAATTTATACTTCAAATCCAAATATCATTTTCACTTCAAATATCTCTATACTTCCCAAATGGTATTTTTATATATTAAATAATTTGTACAGTAAAGTAATTTCAATTCCCTCAACTTAACAAATCGTTTAACATCAACCCGACCATCCCATTTAAATCTATTTCAATCTCAATTTATTAATTTAAGTTCAACTCAATTTCTAAAATAACCACTTCAATTTTATCGATCTCAAATTCGGATTTGAAATCACAAAATACCCTTTATATTCAATATATTTCAAAACTTTAAGTATTCAACGTTTCAAACTAACTTTTTAATCAATTTAGTTTCTAAATAATAAATTCAACTATTCTGATTTCAAATACATATCTGAATCTCAAAATAAACCATTTAAATCCCAATATAGTTCAAAGCTTTAATATATAATTAAATTTTCAATTTAATAGTTCCATATAGATCTCGTTTAACCTCATTATTATCTAGTCTTAAATTAATCCCTCATTAGATACAATATCATTTAAGTAACCTTAAATTACACTTTACTCAATATTTTCTTTAATTTATGTAAACGTAAAATATTCATTAAATCACTTAAATAAAAATCCAGTTACAAAATCATACCCTTAAATTTCCCATTCAATAATTTCAAATTGATTTAATTGAATAAATCCTTATTTTAAATACCTTTTAGATAAACCCACATTTATCTCCCAATCTTAGTAAATTGCAGAATACTTTTTGGAATAAAACTTACATAAATATTTATCGTAATTTATGTATTAAATCAAATTTTGACTAAATTAAATATTATTAAATCTATATATCATTACCCTTTATATATAAAAAAATTTAAGGATTAACATTTAATAAGACCATATATTTCTTTCCAAAACAATGAATTAAATTTCAAAATATTTATATATATGGACCAACGATGTCTGTATATATTTCTTATCATATGGTCAAGTGTTACAGATATTTATCATTTCAATCCGTACACTAAATGTATACGGGTGGATAGCATTTCAATCCGTAATCCCAATTCAATTAAATGAAAATCGCTTGGGTTTATCATTTCAACCCATAACGATTTTCTCCTATTCTAAAGTCTGTTCGGGTATGTATCATTTCAACCCATAGTGATTTCTATACTAACAGGGAACTTGCAAAGTGATAACAGATATGTAAATAATAATAACAACAGGCATATATCATCAAAATAAATATACAAACAATAGGATATGGTGTCATATCCCATAAGTGAATAGTTACAGATAATAGCATATATAACAATTTAAATAACTACAGCCTCATATTTCAATTGTCGTCTCAATTGAAATCAAATTTAGTAAATAAAATAACGTTAATCGTGAGTGATTTCTCACCTTTCGAGGCCAGAGAAAAAGAAGTGAGTTATGAAATCCAGATCCGAATTCCAAAACAAAGCTAGATGGACACGGTTCAATGATCAAAGCTAATAAAACGAATAGACGAATTCAAATCAGAATTGGATCAAGGAAGATAAATAGGATAAGTGAGCTTATATACAACTAGCCAACATATGCAGACACAGTTTATAAAATATGCAACAAAATATGCATACCTCGGTTAATATATATACATATGTGACGCCCCACCTCTATACCCACGCTAGACAAGAACATTACAGTGAATGTTGTCGACTAGCACGGAGAATAAGGCTGTTGAGGAGCGACCATCCGTGTAATTTCTTTGCGCGAGCACCGATATGTCAGATAATATAACATGCATTCTATTTCAAGAGGAAATCTGACATACCGACACAAACTCAAAGCTACTACATGGTGGCTATATAAATCCTTCGAAAACAAATATAGCAATAAACATAACATAAATCAGTCACAGACAATTCATATCACAAAGGCGGAAATAGATATGAATATTACACTAGGAAGTGTACATCAGAGTAGTGGTCTCAAAAGTTCCACAATATCACAAAAGAATAGTTACATGAACTACACAAAAGAATAAGTATACATTATGGAGTCTATATCTCAATGTATACAACAAAAACTACTAATCTAAGTAGTTAACCAAAAGCAAGAGAAATCAATCCCTAGAGAGAAGTCAAGCAGAAGCACCTGTAACATCTTGGTCTGACCCGAGTATTATTTAATAAGAAAATAATAATAGGATCAGTCTAACTATAAATATCAGATGAAACGATATAGAATAAGAGATATGACTAAACGCATAATAATCACAATGCCAAGCTGTGATATATATATATATATATATATATATATATACTAAGTTGATAATCATCAAGAGATTAATCAATGTCACCAAATCTACACAAGAATCAAAGAATCGTCATACTCCTAATTTCGTTCACCATACCATGAATATTGACGATAATATCAACGTCAATCACAAAAGTCAATGACACACAAATTCCAGAAAACTACACAAGAAATCCAAAAACCACTATAGTCAATGACACACAAATTCACCAATGCACAAATATTGATAAAACTTATCAATGGAAATCACGAAAATTGGTGAAACACAAATTCTAGGAATCTACACAAGAAATCCAGAAATCACAAAGGGGGGGAGGCCTATCACAAACGGGAGCATAAAGCTCACCAACACGTGTATCACAAACGGAACGCTAATTCCATGGTCGCTAACCATCACAAATTGAGCCGAAGCTCCACAAACGGCCCGAAGACCATGGGTTGCTACCCCATCACAAATTGAGTCGAAACTCCACAAAACGTGGTTTAGTCTCCCTCGCAGACAAAGAGACATCGCACATTGCTAGTCTAAATCACAAAGATGATCGTCATGATCAGCAAGAAGTGTCGATTACAATAAGCTAGTAAACATATGAGTTTAGCTTCATGTCCCATAACCACTTGCTTAACTTAAATATTTACGAACAAACTGTAAATCTCCACTAGAAAATTGTCACAAGAGGTTCAATCGAACAAGTCCAAGAATTAACCGACAAAGTAAACGCAGGCATTTCATACCACTTGTTTTACTAAGCCGTTTAATTAGATTTCTCATACGAGTGAGGTAAAGGTTTGTATATACTAATAGATTGGAAAATGGTTTTATAAACGAATTTGGTACTAAAATAGCATTGAAATCGTTTGAGGAAAGAGTTTTGATATTTACTACTAGTATAGAAAACCTTTATATTTTTAAAGTGACAAATCATGAAGAAGATTGTAAGAACAATCAATCACAAAAATTCACATACGAAGACGTGAATAAAATCCAATGAAATCGATAAAGGATCCATCGAAATGGATATTCAAAAATCCCTAAAAAGAGTCATCAAAGTCATAATAGATGATAACAACAAATAGGATTATCACGAATCGATTTAAATTAGAATTTCAATCCAAAAAGGCAAATTGGACTCAAACAGCAGGTTCAGTCGACTGAACAGAGTTTTTCAGTCGACTGACCCTGTACATGGAAATTTTTCAGGTTCAGGAAACTTTCTGTTTCCAATTTCAGTCAACTATGCAGAGTTTTTCAGTCGACTGAATCATGCCTGGAAACTCTCGGGTTTCAGGTTCAGTCGACTGAACAGAGATTTCAGTCGACTAAATCATGCCTGGGCTGTTTTTTCAACCTTATACAAATGAAGAGCCAACTCTTCCAAAATGCAACCGGACGAACATTGGCTCTAAGGGTTTATGCCAATCGGCAACCCGGCCCTATATGCTCCTCGATGCATCACCAAAAGCATGATCAAACATCCATAAAAGGATTTCACACAAATTTGACTCAAAAGCTCAAAAATTGGAATATTCACAAAACCAATCCAAATCAAGAGCAAATGCACATGAAGAAGTGTTAGGAATTTATACCCAACAACCAAAGATAATAATAGTCATAGATGTGAGATAAAAATATCACCTTTTCACACAATCGAACAAGAAGAAGCTTGAAAGCAAATGGAGAATCAACCTCTCTTCAATCACAACCCAAATGAGCTTGGATCTAAGCTCAAAAACAAGAACATTCCCGAAATTAGGTTTAGGAATTTCTTAAATTGGGAATAGAATAAGTTGGAGAAGAAGAAGAGAAGCTTACCAATGGGTTCTTCTTGAGTTTGGAGCAAGGAATTTGATTTGCAAGAGAAACTAGGGTTTTGGAATTTTAATTTCAATCTCTCCCACCATTAACACTCTAAAAACTGAAATGAGAAGAGAATGAGGGTGAGTGCGGAAGCGTGGCTCAGATTTGAGCATAAGTTAACATAAGGTTGAGCCCAAAAACCAAACCCAAAGTAAAAAGTAGCAGAAATCAACTTTCTCCAAACATATCGAAGCTTATACTCAAAAAGGTCGCAAACGGCATTTTAAACTCAATGGGAGTGGTCCCAGCCCTAATTCGACCGTATGCAAAAAGTAGCTTTTCAGACTAAAATCCGACTAACGATAAAATATTTAAATAAAATATTTAAATATAAAATCGATAAATATGCGGGTTGTTACAGACTCCCCTCCTTAAAGAAATTGCGTCCTCGCAATATTACAAGAAGAAGATATATAGTAACAACCATAAAAGCATATTCAACACAAAAGAAGTTTGAAATAAGAAGTTCACCTCAAAGGGCACGAGAAAGTAAGTCCGGATGTGTACGCTCGATGTACTCTCTAGATTCCCATGAACAATCCTTAGGATTTGAAGACCATTGAACTTTAACAAGCGGAACATCTTTATGTCGAAGTCTTTTGACTTCCGAAGCAATGATACGAATAGGATGTTGCTCATAAGTTAAATTAGGCGAAATTTCAATTTCTTCCACAACACCGGGCTCAAGAATAGAATCGGAATCTCGAAGACATTTCCGAAGTTGAGAAACGTGAAACACGTCATGCATAGCAGAAAACTGAGCCGGTAATAAAAGGCGATAAGCCACAGAACCAATACGTTCGGTGATAGGAAATGGCCCAATATATCGAGGCGCAAGCTTTCCCGATCGACTGAAACGTACAACACCCTTCATAGGTGAAACACGAATGAACACATGATCTCCCACAGAAAATTCTAACTTCCTTCTCCGGTTATCGGCATAGGATTTTTGTCTACTCTGGGCTTCTTTCATCCTGTGACGAATAAGATCAATCTTTTCTGTAGAATCCCGAATAAAATCTGGACCTAAAACCAGCCTCTCACCGGCCTCAAGCCAACAAGAAGGAGATCGGCATGGCCTTCCATAGAGTGCCTCAAAAGGTGTCATACCAATACTAGATTGGAAGCTATTATTATAGGAAAATTCAACAAGTGAAATATGATCTTCCCAACTTCCACCAAAATCAAGAACATAAGCACGAAGAAGATCTTCAAGAGTTTGATTCACACGCTCGGTTTGTCCATCGGACTGGGGATGATAAGCGGTGCTAAAATTAAGCTTCTTTCCCAAAGCTTTTTGAAGACTCTTCCAAAATCCACTAGTAAACAATGGATCACGATCACTAACAATAGAAGTAGGAACACCATGCAATTTAACAATTTCTTTGATAAATATTTTGGCCAAAAGAGGAACGGTTCGGTTAGACCGAACGGGAATAAAATGGGCGGATTTAGTAAGTCTATCAACAATTACCCATAAGCTATCGTAACCCGATCGAGAACGGGGAAGGCCATCTATAAAATCCATGGAAATTTGATCCCACTTCCAAACTGGAATTTCTAAAGGTCGCAATAACCCACCGGGCCTTTGATGTTCGGCCTTAACGAGTTGGCAAGTCATGCAACGTTTAACGAAGTTAGCGATGTCAAGTTTCATTCCCTCCCAATAATAAAGTCGCTTCATATCCGCGTACATTTTACTACTACCGGGATGAATGGTAAATTTAGAACGATGTGAATCTTCTAAAATGTCTTTACGAAGATCACCAATATTTGGCACGACAAGTCTACCAAATTTCCGAATGCCGCCACGAGAATCGATATCAAAGTCTTTCAAACCTTCAATATCCATTTTATCCCTAATATTTTGGCCAAGAAGAGCCAAGTCGGGATCTAGCCCTTGAGCTTCAAGAATGCGGTCTAAAAGAGATGGATGAGCCACAAGGCTACATAAAACAAATGATGAGCATAAATCGGAAACACGGTCTCGAATTTCGCAAGTGGATAAAATCTCGAGATCGCTCCATTCGGATATCATCATAGAAACAACAGCATGTTGTTTACGGCTAAGAGCATCGGCGACAAGATTACCCTTACCGGGAGTATAAAGAATATCAAGATCATATGGTGCAAGAAATTCGAGCCAACGCTGTTGACGCAAATTAAGTTCCTTTTGAGAGAATAAATATTTCAAAGACTTATGATCTGTGTAAAGAACAAATTTTTCTCCTAAGAGATAATGACGCCAAATCCGAAGAGCAAAAACAATAGCCGCGAGCTCTAAATCATGAGTGGCATGTCTAGTTTCAGCAGGCTTTAATTGCCTAGAAGCATAAGCAATAACACGTTCCTTTTGCATAAGAACGGCACCTAAACCAATGCGACTAGCATCGGTATAAACAACGAAATCTTGATTCCCATCGGGAATAACAAGAATAGGAGCATCAGAAAGAAGTTCTTTTAATTTCTGAAAAGAAGCTTCACATTTGTCCGACCAAATGTATTTAACACCTTTCTTCGTCAAGCTAGTGAGAGGCATGGAAATCTTAGAAAAGTCTTTGATAAAGCGACGGTAATAGCCCGCCAATCCGAGAAAACTACGAATCTCTGTCACACTCTCCGGTCTCTTCCAATCTTGAATCGCTTCAATCTTTGAAGGATCCACGGAAATTCCGGATTCGGAAATAATGTGACCGAGAAACTTCACCCGTGATTGCCAAAAATGGCATTTAGAAAATTTTTCCTTTAATTGATTACTCCTAAGAGTTTCCAACACAATCCGAAGATGTTTTTCATGCTCCTCCTTGGTTTTAGAATACACAAGAATATCATCGATAAAGATGAGAACAAATCGGTCGAGAAAGTCTTTAAAAACTCGATTCATTAAGTCAGCGAAATAAGCCGGGGCATTAGTTAACCCAAATGGCATAACAAGCCATTCATAAGATCCATACCGAGTGCGGAACGATGTCAAAGGAATGCTATCCTCTGCAATACGAAGCTGATGAAAACCGGTAGCCAAGTCCAATTGTGAAAAGACTCTAGCACCACTAAGTTGATCGAATAGATCATCAATCCGAGGTAAAGGATATTTATTTTTGACAGTAAGATCATTAAGCTTGCGGTAGTCAACGCAAAGCCTAAGTGTACCATTGGATTTCTTCACAAAAATAGCTGAAGCTCCCCAAGGCGAGGAACTAGAGCGAATAAATTGCTTCGTTTCCAATTCAGATAGTTGTTTACGCATCTCCTCGTTTTCTTTATTGGACATACGATAAGGAGGACGAGTGATAGGTTGAGCTTCCGGAATAAGATTAATTCTGAACTCAATTGCTCGCTTAGGTGGTAATCCTAAAACGGGCTCGAATATGTCGAAAAATTCACAAACGACGTGAATAAGAGAAATAATATCACCCTCATCATCATCATCGTCATCACGAGGATTTAAAGAATATAAAGATGCAATCAAAGCAGAATCTGAATCTTTAAGAATAACAGAAACCTGATTAACAGATTGAGGATGTCGAAGATGAATAGTCCGCTCAGGACATAGGATATGAGCTTCATAACGGTTAAGCCAATCCATTCCCAAAATCATTCCAAAGCCTAAATAACGCATGACATGCAAATCGGCTCGGAAAGAAAAATCACACAAAATAATCTCGACATCTTTACACAATAAACTGATTGTTGCGGATCCACCAACCGGATTCGCAATTCTCAAAGAAGTCATTAAACACAAAACATCCAAAGAAAAAGTATCAACAAGTTCTTTTGATATAAAAGAATGGGACGCACCCGTATCAAAAAGAACTCGAATAGGATGATCACGAAATAAAATAATTCCATCTAGAATAGAATGAGAAATACCTTGGCCACGAGTTGTGTTGCCAGGGGCTTGAGCAACATTTAACTTTCCCTCCTTCCTGCCCTGAAGCTTGGGGCATGAAGATATAACATGACCGGGAACTTTGCAGTAGCGACAAGAAAGAGACTTTGGGCACTTCTTCGCAA
Source organism: Allium cepa (assembly GCA_030765085.1). NCBI lineage: Eukaryota > Viridiplantae > Streptophyta > Magnoliopsida > Asparagales > Amaryllidaceae > Allium > Allium cepa. The sequence continues at coordinate 597,002,022 of CM060945.1, read as the reverse complement.
AATGGTCCTTCAAACCACAATTATAGCATTCCCCACGACCAAAGGAAGAAGTCTTTGCCTTGGAGGTTCCTTGCTTCCCTTTCTTATTGGGATAAGGGCCTTTAAATTTGTTTGGCCTTTTCTTGTTGTTGAAGGTTGGTTTGGAACCCACTACTTCAACATCATTCTCCCTATCCGCCTCTTCAAGACGAAGAGCGATATCAACGAGTTGGTCGAAAGAAACTTCTAACTTTAGAAGTAATGGCTTCTTGAGACTTTTGTTTAAGCCATAAACAAATCTATGATTCTTCTTCAGAGGGGTGTTGATGTATTCAACCCCATATTTGGAAAGCGACTCGAAGGAGGCGACGTAATCAGTCACAGAGGACTCACCTTGAACAAGGTCTATAAATCGTCGAGCCAATGTCACTTTCTCTGCTTCCGGCACAAATTTCAACTCGAAGCGTTCTCGGAATTTCTCCCAAGTGAGATCCGCTTCATTAGTTTCAGAAATAAGAAGCTCGTACCAGTCCAATGCTCTTTCTCGGAGCATACTAGAGGCCACCTGAACTCGGTGAAGGTCAATAAGATTCATGCGCGAAAAGATGCGATCGCATGTTCTTAGCCAAGCCTGTACTTCAATAACAGTTTCGGAACCTTTGAATGGCTCCCCACCCAAATTAGTGTAATCGCTACACAAGCGTGCAAATCCCGACTTTGGGTGAGTAGGTTCCGGGTTATCTCCAGCTGCTTGAGCATTTGTCACTAAATCAAGAAGCTGTTGAGCGGTCATAAAAACTCCATCTTGCGGTGGAGTGCTAGATGGCACGGCTCTGGGACGGCCTGGTCTAGACATTTCTCTTCCTTTTAGAAAGAAAGAAGAAGAAGAAGAAAAGGTTATTCACCAAATTGAATATCAAGCAATCTTGATAGATAAAACAAGCAATCATAAAGAAAATAGGATGAATCGGTACGAAGACTCGAATTAAATCCTAAAGCACGACTCCTAAGATGGACTTAGGACGATGATCCTTGTTATAATATTCCATATTGTTCCGAAGTTTGGCTCTGATACCAAGCTATGACGCCCCACCTCTATACCCACGCTAGACAAGAACATTACAGTGAATGCTGTCGACTAGCACGGAGAATAAGGCTGTTGAGGAGCGACCATCCGTGTAATTTCTTCGCGCGAGCACCGATATGTCAGATAATATAACATGCATTCTATTTCAAGAGGAAATCTGACATACCGACACAAACTCAAAGCTACTACACGGTGGCTATATAAATCCTTCGGAAACAAATATAGCAATAAACATAACATAAATCAGTCACAGACAATTCATATCACAAAGGCGGAAATAGATATGAATATTACACTAGGAAGTGTACATCAGAGTAGTGGTCTCAAAAGTTCCACAATATCACAAAAGAATAGTTACATGAACTACACAAAAGAATAAGTATACATTATGGAGTCTATATCCCAATGTATACAACAAAAACTACTAATCTAAGTAGTTAACGAAAAGCAAGAGAAATCAATCCCAAGAGAGAAGTCAAGCAGAAGCACCTGTAACATCTCGGTCTGACCCGAGTATTATTTAATAAGAAAATAATAATAGGATCAATCTAACTATAAATATCAGATGAAACGATACAGAATAAGAGATATGACTAAACGCATAATAATCACAATGACAAGCTGTGATATATATATATATATATATATATATATATATATACTAAGTTGATAATCATCAAGAGATTAATCAATGTCACCAAATCTACACAAGAATCAAAGAATCGTCATACTCCTAATTTCGTTCACCATACCATGAATATTGACGATAATATCAACGTCAATCACAAAAGTCAATGACACGCAAATTCCAGAAAACTACGCAAGAAATCCAGAAACCACTATAGTCAATGACACACAAATTCACCAATGCACAAATATTGATAAAACTTATCAATGGAAATCACGAAAATTGATGAAACACAAATTCTAGGAATCTACACAAGAAATCCAGAAATCACAAAGGGGGGGAGGCCTATCACAAACGGGAGCATAAAGCTCACCAACACGTGTATCACAAACGGAACGCTAATTCCATGGCCGCTAACCATCACAAATTGAGCCGAAGCTCCACAAACGGCCCGAAGACCATGGGTTGCTACCCCATCACAAATTGAGTCGAAACTCCACAAAACGGGGTTTAGTCTCCCTCGCAGACAAAGAGACATCGCACATTGCTAGTCTAAATCACAAAGATGATCGTCATGATCAGCAAGAAGTGTCGATTACAATAAGCTAGTAAACGTATGAGTTTAGCTTCATGTCCCATAACCACTTGCTTAACTTAAATATTTACGAACAAACTGTAAATCTCCACTAGAAAATTGTCACAAGAGGTTCAATCGAACAAGTCCAAGAATTAACCGACAAAGTAAACGCAAGCGTTTCATACCACTTGTTTTACTAAGCCGTTTAATTAGATTTCTCATACGAGTGAGGTAAAGGTTTGTATATACTAATAGATTGGAAAACGATTTTATAAACGAATTTGGTACTAAAATAGCATTGAAATCGTTTGAGGAAAGAGTTTTGATATTTACTACTAGTATAGAAAACCTTTATATTTTTAAAGTGATAAATCACCAAGAAGATTGTAAGAACAATCAATCACAAAAATTCACATACGAAGACGTGAATAAAATCCAACGAAATCGATAAAGGATCCATCGAAATGGATATTCAGAAATCCCTAAAAAGAGTCATCAAAGTCATAATAGATGATAACAACAAATAGGATTATCACGAATCGATTTAAATTAGAAATTCAATCCAAAAAGGCAAATTGGACTCAAACAGCAGGTTCAGTCGACTGAACAGAGTTTTTCAGTCGACTGACCCTGTACATGGAAATTTTCCAGGTTCAGGAAACTTTCTGTTTCCAGTTTCAGTCGACTGTGCAGAGTTTTTCAGTCAACTGAATCATGCCTGGAAACTCTCGGGTTTCAGGTTCAGCCGACTGAACAGAGATTTCGGTCGACTGAATCATGCCTGGGCTGTTTTTTCAGCCTTATACAAATGAAGAGCCAACTCTTCCAAAATGCAACCGGACGAACATTGGCTCTAAGGGTTTATGCCAATCGGCAACCCAGCCCTATATGCTCCTCGATGCATCACCAAAAGCATGATCAAACATCCATAAAAGGATTTCACACAAATTTGACTCAAAAGCTCAAAAATTGGAATATTCACAAAACCAATCCAAATCAAGAGCAAATGCACATGAAGAAGTGTTAGGAATTTATACCCAACAACCAAAGATAATAATAGTCATAGATGTGAGATAAAAATATCACCTTTTCACACAATCGAACAAGAAGAAGCTTGAAAGCAAATGGAGAATCAACCTCTCTTCAATCACAACCCAAATGAGCTTGGATCTAAGCTCAAAAACAAGAACATTCCCGAAATTAGGTTTAGGAATTTCTGAAATTGGGAATAGAATAAGTTGGAGAAGAAGAAGAGAAGCTTACCAATGGGTTCTTCTTGAGTTTGGAGCAAGGAATTTGATTTGCAAGAGAAACTAGGGTTTTGGAATTTTAATTTCCAATCTCTCCCACCATTTACACTCTAAAAACTGAAATGAGAAGAGAATGAGGGTGAGTGGGGAAGAGTGGCTCAGATTTGAGCATAAGTTAACATAGGGTTGAGCCCAAAAACCAAACCCAAAGTAAAAAGTAGCAGAAATCAACTTTCTCCAAACATATCGAAGCTTATACTCAAAAAGGTCGCAAACGGCATTTTAAACTCAATGGGAGTGGTCCCGAGCCCTAATTCGACCGTATGCCAAAAGTAGCTTTTCGGACTAAAATCTGACTAACGATAAAATATTTAAATAAAATATTTAAATATAAAATCGATAAATATGTGGGTTGTTACAACATAGGTGTGCAGACCGACTATATTAATATAACCATATATATACTATATAACATTTCCTCTACCAATTTGTATATGACTATACATAAGACTATACTTGAAATCAAAATACACATCCCTTAAAAAAAATCCAACGTATATCAGTCAGTGCAAACAACCTTAAGGCTGACATGAAATAAACTTTTGAAAGCATATACTGTTGAAATCATAAAATATTGATATAACTTATACTGTAAAACTACCATAGAAAATTTTATATATATACCTACATTTTAAATATAACTTATGTAAATTGTTGAAAATAAAATAAAATATAGTACGGTAGACTCTAAAATACTAAAACAATTGTAAATATATATATATATATATATATATATATATATATTATAAATTGACCTATCAAACTTGTACCCACCAATTTTATATAATATATATACCAAAACAGTAACGAAAATTGAAATACTATATTTTATATATCTAACATATGAAAGTTAATAAAATAACATATTTTATTATAGTTGAAACTGTTATAACCAAATATATAAAACATATAAAAATACGTATATTAATAGAAGGCTGCCAAACTTATACCATATATACCGTAAGCTATCAATAGTAAAATAAAACGCGTATATATATATATATATATATATATATATATATTTAACTTATCAACTAGTTAGTAAAACATACGTATCTAAAAGCCGTACGATAACTATATGCTAACAAAAGTCAAAAACTATATACCGTAGAATCTTAAAATAATATACATAATACGGTATAAATATATACTAACCTTTATATATGAACAGAAGTTAAATATTTATATACACGTTTATAATATAACAATTATCATATATATACTATTATGAAATATGTTATTATTTTTAAAGTTCAACTGTTAGGGAATTCAAAATCCACATAGTTGCAGTAAACATATAAAACAAAACTTATGCACAATGTATACTATTCTTAATATATAAAATAGACTTATATCAAATAAAATGCGTACTTACTTTTAAAAACCAGAGAGGAAATGTTTTATCAACTCATGCATGCAGCCATGGGGAGGAGGCAGGCCAAGGAAAAGAGAGAGCTCATGCTCAGGTTTGGAAGAAATAAGAAAAGGTGGAGGGGAGATGAGAACAGGCGATTTTTAAAGGAAGAATGCATGCGTGATTCAAGCAACATGACATGGCGAAAGGCATTCTTCAGGAAATAGAGAAAATGCTAGTTTCTTAAATATAAAGGTAGGTATGCATCTGATGTGCTATACGACTTTATATAATATTTACAAAGCTCTCTCCTCTTTTAATATTAATTTGAGGGCAACGAATAGCCTACAGAGAGAAAAGAAGATGCAATCTATGTTATACTGTATATATATATATATTCCTAGAAGCACGGAAATGAAGAGGTAAAAGAGGGAAGAGAAAGTGGCGTATAAATGAATGGTAAATAAATTTAGATTTCAAATGAAATAAATGGAACAACAGAGATTAAAGTATGGATGTAAATCCTGGAATAATAAAAAGAAACGTTTATATGTTGATTAAGAAAAATAATTAAAACAATTAATGGCTTAAATGGGGCAGCATGTTTCAAATTTTTGAAATGCAAAAGAAACGTACACTATAAATATAAAGTTTTCAAAAGCAAAAGAAACGTAAAGCTGTTCATTAATTCATCAAAACGTTATTTAAGTAATAAATTGAAATGAATATAAAAATAAAAGTAATTGTAACGGTCAATAGTTGATTTAGCTATACACTTAAGGCAATAAATTTTTGTTTGTTTGTACAACACATAATGAGTTTTGAAAGTCAAGGATATAAAAATGGATAAAAGGAAAGAAATCAAGAAATTTTGTGAGCAATAGCTTTCCAAGGAAAGGTAGGCTTACATTATATATACATGCTGAGATGATTAGGCACGTTCAAAAATTTTGAAGCAAATGAAGGAATTGGAAAAATATAAAAAATGAAAGAAATTTGAAAAGTCCGTAGCTATGATATAGCCAAAAATTATTAAAGCCATTCACTAGGAAGGTTGGAACCGAAATAATAGGGAGAGGAAGGCACATTAAATTTGATGACAAAGTTGTGTTCAGATCTATAAGCAAGTGGTTTATGTATTATAAGCCTTATGAAAGCGAGGGAAGGAACGGATGCTACTAGCTTGATGATTTGAGATTCTTTCAAGCGTTAAAAACAAAAATAAAGAGAGACCAGAATAAACGCACCACCATAAATATAAATATACGCTTCAATTGCAAAAGAACGTATAGAGAAAATTATGGGTACTGGGAAAGGTAAAGTCAGTGCACGAAACTACAAGGAATAATAAAAGCAAGGTCGATGATCTCAAATTTATTAATGGTTACGAATGGAAAAGTCTACCTGAATTGGAAAAGTATTAAGCAATAGAAATCTTTAACGGTAGTAAAAAGAAACCGTTACGCACTGATTCAGAAATCAATTAAAGCAATTAATAATTTGAATTGGACAGCATGTTTTCTCAATTAAATAAACTTCCATAAAATTATTTGAAAATTTACAATCTGCTATATTTAAATATACGTATTCTAAATATATAAACATTTTATTTAAAAATTCAATTATTATAAGATTTCACAAATATTCAATTAAATACGTTATAGAATCAATTAAAATTGTTAAAAATTTTCGGGTCGTTACACTCTCCCCCACTCAAAACTTTTCGTCCCCGAAAAGGAAGGAGGTAGGAGAACAAAACAACCAGAAAAAAAATAGATTGAAAGCCAAGATAAACAATAAATTTTAAAACTATGTAAATTTTATTTCAAATATTTATTTGAAAATTTCATCTGAAATTAAATTTTATTTAATATTTAATACTTCTCAAACTCCTTTGCAAACAATTATTTACATTATTACTTCTATTTACAAAGACTATTGAAAATATTAAATCCAAAATTTATGAAATTTTTAATTTTTCTCAAGATACCTTTCAAATATTATCAATAAATTAATAATCATTTTCTTTAAAGATATTTTATTTAATTTATAACTTCAAAAATATTTATAACACTAAAATTTTATATAAAACAATGTAGTATACAAATAAGCAATATTTAAAAGATTTATTCAAAAAGGAAAGGAAGGTAGATTCCGAAAACGGAATACAGGTGAAAAATAAAGCTGAGCAGATGAGGTAGATTCAAAAGAATAGAATCGGGCACGAATAATTTATTTCAAACCATAAGAATTTTAAATTTCAAAATTAATACAGAGTTTTCTTGTTGGAAATACTTTTATAATAAATTACCTTTATAATAATATACTTTTATATCAAAACAAATTTTCTTTCCACAAATACTTTTATAACTCGATGTTTCAACAAGTTTATCCTCGTTCTTGCAGACTCTGGCCATGCGTTGATCAGGCGCAAAGCTAGAATTCTTCAAGTACTTAGTAGACCCGTTTTAACACCCAGTGAAAATACTTGAAAAACACTTTAAAAACAGATATGGAAAGTACAATCCAAACAAACAACCAAACCAAAACCTTTGTCCGACCATGGTTCGCAGATACACAATGGTTAAGCCTGGATCCCCCAGGAAACAATCCATATCTGTAAGCTTTCTCAGCCCTGCGAGTTACGCCATGATGACTAGTAGAGTGCAGGATACACAATGGTTACGCCTGGATCCCCCAAGAAACAATTCGTACCCCTAGGCAAGACTCAGCCAGGCACTTGCACTACTATTCGCGACCTACACAGATTGCAGGATACACAGTGGTTACGCCTGGATCCCCCAGGAAACAATCCGTACCCCTAGGCAAGACTCAGCCAGGCAATTGCGCTATGCATTCACGAGAGAAAAAAAACCATGGGTTACGCCACGGTGGGAAACACTCGAGTATTACATCCGAAAAACCAAAAATTAGAGAGAATAATATCGATAGAATGAATCCACGACGTGGCCACAAAGCGGGTATCAAGCAGAAGGCACTTTCCATATCTTTGCTTCGAAAATATATATCATATAGTACCTTTTCAAATACTTTCAAATATCATACTTATATAAAATTCATATATATATATAAGATTCCATTTTCAAATCGAATACTTTCCAAATCAATAGTATATCAAATCATACTTATATAGACTTCGATTTTAAAAAAAATTCTCTTTCCAAATTCAGTACCTTTCAAATCAATAGATTTCAAATCACTTCATACTTATACAAATCCATTTTATATAAGTTCGACCACTCCCAAATCAAGCGCTTAACAATATAAGGTTCTCAAATTTCAAATCATTTCAATATCAATTCAGTTTCAAAATCATATAGGATTTCACCAAATTTTCTTCCAAATTAAATATCTAAATTTCAAAGTTTCCAAAATAATAGGTTTAGAAAATTATCCCAGTTTCCAAATTAAAATAATTCATGTCAAACAAATTCATTTCCAAAATCACCATATAAGTACTGGTTTTTAATTTCAATTTAATTTCAAAACCAAATATTTTCTCAAAATCAATTATACTCAAAATGGTTTCCCAAATTTAAAATCATCCCTTTAAAACTTTAAAACTATCTATTTCTATTAGAAATATCCAATTTACCTTTCTGAAAACCATTATTTGAAATTAATTTTTTTTTTCCAAAACATTTCAAAACTAAATTCCATATTAATATAATTAAAAATAGTCATATTCACTTACTTAACAAAAGGTTTTGAACTTACTTAAGTCATATACTCTTCAAAACTAAACTTATATGCTTTATCAAAAAAATTATACTTTTCGAAATTTCTTAGTTTAAAACTTTTAAACCTTGATTTGGAAGTGCTCGAACCTTCAAAATAGTCGATGAAATCAAATTTCAAATCTAAGAGTTGGAAATCAACTTTTTTTTTAAATAGAGTTATTACTAGTCAAATCGAAAACTCGAGGACTGAACACCGGTCTCACTTTAAATTGTTTCAAATATATACATATATCTTCCGAAAATATCAAATTATACTTCGGAATTTGAAATCAAAAACGGTTTTACAAAATCACTCGCATAGCGAAGCTATTAAAGTGGCCTCTCCCCCACTCTGAAACTCGAAAATCATTGTCGATGATGCTAGCACTCATCACCGAAATTATTCTCCAACGACATAAGTGAGTTCTGGACTTCTATTTTCTTGAAAACTTCTTCGAAATTTCTTCAAAATTATTGGAATTCATGTAACGACCCAGGATTTTTAGTAATTAAAATTTGAATATTTAATTAATTTTAAATATTAATAAGTGAAATTTATAAGTCGAATAATTTTATTTTGAATAATTGGATTTAATTGAATAATTAAATCAATAATTTAATATGTTAAATTATGGAAATAATTGAAAATCAAGTTAAATATGATTGAAAATGATTTGTAAAATTTTATTTTATCATGTTGGAGTTAGAACGATATTTTAGAACTTTTAAAATCGAATTAAAAGTTTATTTGTGAAAATTGAATATTTTAATATTAAATCGACTAGTGAAAATAGCCAATTTTTGAACAGTCTCAGAATTGGACGAGACCAATTCCATTGGATCCGTAATAGTTAGTTATTATCGGATTTCAATTTTCGTGTCAATCGGAGTTATCGTTTGATCGTAGCAGCTCGAAACGCATCGAATTATTTTTAATATTAATTTGGCGAGTTAAAATAGCCATTTTTCAAAAAGTCTCGGATTTGGACGAAACTAGTTTCATCGGATCCGTAATGTGATATTATTGTAAGGTTTCAAATTTCATGTCAATCGGATTTACCGTTTGTCCGGTACAAATAAAAACGCCTAGAAAATCGGTTTAATTTAAATTGAACGTTTATTGCCATAACTCGCACAGATGTCCGAATTAGCTTCCGAAACCTGTTCCATTGTGTCCGGAACGCGGGGTAAACCATAGAAACGCTGGATACGGCGCGTAAATCGGAGTTTTGAAAACCTGGATGAATAGTGTTCGATATTTTCTATAAATAGGCCTTAAAATTCACAAAAATAAAAATAAATAGAAACTAGGGTTTCTATCATCAGCCGCCACCCACACATATGTATGGCCGAAAATGTCAGTCGTTCTCCCTCAATTATCTTCCAATCCATTGATTATTATCAACAATCTCCAACTACAATATTGTAGAGCACATCGTGATCTTCGTGTTCAACGGTGGTGATCGAGAATGGAGCTGTATTTCGTGAGATATTTGGCCGCGTTCCCCTTGCGTTTGCACGCGTTTCTAGGCAAAGGGAGGCGACCGAGCTTCGCAAGCCTCTGGGCGGCGATGGAGTGGTGGACGAGCTATTCGATGGTGTCTCCTGATCGTGGTGGAAGCAAGTGAGGTGGCCGAATTTTCAAACCCTAGTAATGTAAATGGGTTCGGCCATTGTCTTTTGTTGGACGCGCACGTGGAAGAAGAGAAGGGATGGTGGAGATTGCAAAGGAAGGGGATCTAATGGTAGATAATAGCTTAGGTTTATAAATAATGAAATTATGTTGTAAATTATAAATATAAATTCGTGTAATCTTAAAAATTCCATATTTTTTCATACGAGGTCGAAAAAGCGCGAAACTAGTTGCGTTGGAATCGTATGGACGAGCACTACGCGATGGAATTGGATTGGAGTCGATTGGAGTTAGTGAGAATTTCGGGTAAAATTAAACGTCCGTTTAATTTTATTCGAAATAAATCGCTAAAACGAAATTAAAATCAAGGTGAGAACTTCTCACTCAATCGAATCAGTTTCGATTTTATTTTAAATAGTTAGATTTAAAATATTTGAATGCATGTTTGAATGATGATTGTTATCTATTGATTGTTAAAATAGACATTATGCGCCGTTAGTAAGCGGATGTTATTTATTAAAAACATATACCGCGAATATTTCATAAACAGTGAAATTGGTATTATATATAATAGCAATATATATATATATATATATATATTGGCATATGTATATATTGGAGTTGTTGATTTCCCGCATTTTTTTAGCGGATGAGACCCTATTGCGCCGTTATTAAGCGGATAATATTTTAAATCCCATATACCGCGATAATTCCGTACTGGAGCAGAATTGGTATTGTGCTAATGTTTGTGGATGCAGGAAAACAGGTTGGAGGGATCCAACTGGATTCCTCAACAGTATTTATTTGATTTTGAATATTTTGATATTCGTTAATTATCATATCGATATATGATATCGTTGTAGTCGTGATTGACTATTTGGTGTGTTGCATCATTGAACCAAATTTTGGAACTTTAAAATGATTTTTAAAGTGATTTTTGAAAGTATACGTTTATAAAATATTTTTGGAATTGATCCATTTTAAATAAATAAACGTTATAATTTTTAAAGTTATAAAAATTATGATTTTGAGAAATACGGTTGAAGATTGATTTTTGAGAAAATATGGGTTAATGTTTTTATAAGATAATTAAATTGGATTTTTGAAATTATTATAAAAAGTTGAAAATATAGGATTTATAAAATTTGATTATTTTATAAATCAAAATGGTGAAATTATAAAGGGGATTAAAGATGTTCTAAAATAATAGTATAAATTGATTTTATAAAGGATTTATAAATTGATATTTATAAATTAAAACATTTGAATTATAAAACGAGTTTTTATAAGTGTTTGAATGAAGTGAAAATGGATTGCATAAGTGAATGGAATTTATAAAATTTATAAATGGTGAAGTTATAAAATGAAATTTATAAATAGTAAGATTATAAATTTTGTGATGTTATTAAAGAATATATTTGGATAAATAATTGAATCTTATAAGTTATAAGATTTATAATTATGAAGTTTAAAAGAACGATTTTGTAAAATAATCGTTTTATAAGCATTTAACTTATAATGTGAACTTTTGATTTATAATTGAGTTATAAATCGAATAGGTTAATAAAGGAGATGTATAAAAAGGAAGTAGTTATAAAACAAATAGAAATAGAATTTATAAACGTTGTTTTATAAAATTCGCAAACGACTTATTTTGATAAGTAAATTGTTATAACTTATTTATGAAGCTATATTCACGTTTTAGACAGTGAATAATCCTTTAAAATGAAATGTATAGAAATGATGAAATTGGTTAACGTAGTATATTCACGTTTTTGAATAGTGAATAATATGTTAAAGAAAATGTTTAGATTTGATGTTTTAAATAGAATTAAAACAATCTAACGATGTTTTAAAATGTGTTGAGATTCGAAACCATAGATTTCAACATTTATTGTTGAAATAGACGTTTTCGAGAAATAAAAGGAAATGGTGGACTATAGCACTATTGTTATAGTAAATGATTTCCGAAAGGAAATGTTTTGTATAGTATTGGGATTTATATATCTATTTTAATTTCGAATCCCTATACTAGTGATTTTGGGTTGTCGTAACGATGTTTTACGCAACATTCGTTTTGGCCCAAATAAAATATGTTTAAGAGAATGATTTCCTTAAAGAATGAAATATATACTTAATCTCGATTTAAGTATATTGAATATTTTCCAAGTGTTGAAAATAAATAGGTTCATGAATTACTTATTTAATAAGTATGGAAATGTTTTCCAATATAAAGTGAATATTTTGAGAATTTATCTTTTTGAAGATAAATTGAAAAGGAATATTGAAACCTATTGAAAATCGTATATTAGTAGATATTGTGAAATATAAATTCACTATGGAATTTATAAAAGAAAGGGGAACTTGTTTAAAAATAAATATTGATTTATTTTTGAAGTATTGAAAATAATATATCTTGTAAAGATATTTTGGAAAATAAATAATTTGGAAAATTATTTGGAATCTGGTGATGTGTGCATATCCATTGATATTTCAATAACCGACTATCAATATTTCCCTTTGAATGGGTATTTGATGTGATTTGTTTGAATTTGAATGCCACACTTATTTTTGAGTAAGCGCTCACTATTCGGATTAACCGAGAAAGGACCATAGGGTCGTATAACCCATTCCGAATATGTGATACGTCGTTATGAATTGCATTCGAAGACTGGTGTTGAAGACCGGATATTTTTGAAAGCGAAAGGACAACTCGTCGATTGTCTTTGCACCGAGTAGCTACGGTATAGAGACTCCATATGTGATGGGAAGTCCGGACGTGATTAGAGATTATCCGGATTGCAAGGACTTCTTTGTAAGTGCCTTCGGTTCTGTTCGAGCCCGGAACAGACTTTTATGGATTGTATGTCTGACATTACAAATTGAGATATAAAGCCGATTTCTTTCAAATATATTTCTGTTGGTGGCGGAGAATTTATTCTCTTAGCTTAACACCCTTCTCTGAGACGTACGAGCTCAGAGGTTATGTAGTTGAAGGTTATCAGCGATATATTCCCAATTTGGTAATGTGACATGCTGAGTGTTGCTGTGAAATGATCATTGTGTTGATTATTTGTGATAGGATCATTTGTTTGATCGTCTATCTTGGTGATCATTTCTATGATCATTTGTTGACCCAAAGCACGGCTTTTGTATAAAGTGTGTTTTTGTGGACGAGACTTCGTCGAGCCTCACAAACCGGTAATGGTCGAAATAGGAATTGTGCGGCAAGGTTTTTAGGGATAGCGTCCCTAGGGTATGACCATTCCTTCTGGAAAAGGGTAGTATCATGGTATGGAGCCCAGATACTTACTCATGTTGAAACACTTATTATTATGGTGTGATGTTGGTTAGAGAGCTCTCGTTTAAAGGTCCCAAAGGACCAGGGGTGGCATATCTGAGGGTTTGTAATATCCCTTGGGAAAAGGGGTTCCCGGTCTAGTTTAGCAGAGAACGGTTTGGTTCTCGGGGCGTCCTTCCAGAGGCGTTTCCATGTGGCAATGGGAAGTTCCTTGGCCTGACCATTTGTTGGAAAATCCATTCTTCAAATACGAGCCTTGTACGGTTTTAGTTGTATAACCTGCCATGGAATATGGCGGTAACCCGCTATTGAACATGGTAGCTATAGTAGGCATAGTTCGAAATGTCTATGTTGGCTAAGATTTATATCTTTATTTTCGAAATGAATTTTCTCTACACTATGCACTAATAATAATATCAAATGTTTCTTTTAAATGCGTATCAAGCATCTTTGACTATCATAAGGAGAAATCTCCTCCGATTCTGCGTTTGCATTGTGTGTGTGTGCGGGAGGCCTTATGGTAGTCTCATTTTTAAAAGCATTGCGAATTGACTTTAAAAATATTCCTCTATTTTGTTTTCAAAGATAAATAAACTATTTTGAGTTCTCACACCAGTCACATGACTGACTCGGAGTTTATTGTTTTCCTTCCTAAACTCTAGGTGCCCACCAATTTCCACACGGGCAGTCAAGAGTAAAGGTTTATCAGGATATTCTGGATATTCTGGAGTTGCTGGAGGCAAGATGGATGGCATGGCGTATTACTAGTATATAGTATTTCTTTTCCGCTGCACTGTTTGTCGTTGTTATTGTTGTACACTCTGATGATATGATGTAATGTAATGTATAAAATGTAATAACCGATATAGTTCTTTGTTTAAAGATTATTCATTTATTTATTATATGTTGTTCCATTGTGGATTGTGAGATTCTGATGTTGTTCTGTTATTTCTTTCAGTTCTATTTTTTTTCTTTCTCCCTATTTTCTATTCTTTCTCTCTTCTTCTACCTCTTTCTTCTTCTCTTCTTTCTTAAACCCTAACATTTCGGTTTTTCGGCAACGAAAAATCCTTATCGTTACAATTCATTTGAACCCATTTGAAACATTTCTTATTCGGAAAAATACCTTTAAATCGTATTATTTTTATATATTTTTCAAAATCTTAAATCCAATTTCAAAATACCGGAATTCAATTCTCGAATTTCAAATTTAACCCTTCAGTTGTAAATCATTTTTTTTTATATAAATCAATTTCTTACAAGTTTTCAAATTTTCAAATCCTTTCAAAACTTTTATATATATAGAATAACATTTCTTATTTGTTTTATATATAGGTATATAATCCTTATCGAAAACAATTTCTTTTTATATATAGAATAAAATCATATTTATTAAAATAATAATTTCGATATATATAAAACAATTTTAAAATACAACAAACCCGATTTTCAAAGGATGATTCAAGAATGGATTTCAAAACAAAGATAAAGATTTAATTTAGAGGAACTCTAATCAATAGAATCCTGATTCGAAGATAGGCTCAAACAAAGTTGAGAAAATCAAATTACAAAATAGAAGATGGATATACTTCTATAAATCTCGGGCGACCTTAACCGGGTCAACCGTGACTTCAGGAATATAATTGATGCGGAATTCTAAAGCAAATCGACATTCGATCGCCAGAGATAGAATTCGGCATACCAAGATATAGCAGCATCGTAAACCGTGGATACAGAAATCTTCGATGAATCAACGCCAATTGTAAAGGAGTTTTCACCCCCTTTACAAAACATTCAGTGCAGTTGTGGGATACTCCAGAATCAAACGAATATAAATAGGGAGAGATGGAATGAATTTCGAAACCGAGGGACATTCCAAAATTCAAAGGAAATCGAGTCAAAAGGAAGAGATTCAACTCGAGTGAAAGTGATTCTGTAAATAAATTTACCATATATGCTAAGTTTTGCCTAGAGCCAAAGCTCTGATATCAACTATAACAGCCCGCTATTTTGGACCATTCAAATCGACAATAAAACCATACATGTCCGACTTGAATAATTCAAAATACCGAATTGTTAATAAAATTTGGCAAAACTTAAAATATACAGTAAATAAATCAATCATAGATCACTTACACAGAGTAATACAATGCAGCAGAATAGATAAAGAATAGTAGTTCATGAAGCTACTATATACCTCAGAGTTAGAAATAAAATACAACCGAATTGTTCAAATGCCATGAAGTCTCCAATGCAACAGATGGCTTCTCTGAACCAATCAACTGGATGACTGAAGGGATAGATAGTTGGATCTTCAAGCAAAGCTCCAACTTCGAAGGTGAGTCTCAAATGTTGTATTTCTCAGTCTGACCCGAGCGTAAAGCAAAACACAAAACACTCGAGTCAGGATTAACATTCTTATATCTATAAATCTAAATCAAGTGAAATATCAACTGAAATATAATTAACTTAGAGGATGTTTGGGATAACCATCCTCTAAGGGTCCATGGAACTTTCTAAAAGATAGAAATATACACTATAACACTGCAGTCTTTTCAACTTAATTTATACTTCAAAACCAAATATCATTTTCACTTCAAATATCTCTATACTTCCCAAATAGTATTTTTATATATTAGATAATTTGTACAGTAAAGTAATTTCAATTCCCTCAACTTAACAAATCGTTTAACATCAACCTGACCATCCCATTTAAATCTATTTCAATCTCAATTTATTAATTTAAATTCAACTCAATTTCTAAAATAACCACTTCAATTTTATCGATCTCAAATTCGGATTTGAAATCACAAAATACCCTTATATTTCAAAACTTTAAGTATTCAACGTTTCAAACTAACTTTTTAATCAATTTAGTTTCTAAATAATAAATTCAACTATACTGATTTCAAATACATATCCGAATCTCAAAATAAACCATTTAAATCCCAATATAGTTCAAAGCTTTAATATTTAATTAAATATTCAATTTAATAGTTCCATATAGATCTCGATTTAACCTCATTATTATCTAGTCTTAAATTAATCCCTCATTAGATACAATATCATTTAAGTAACCTTAAATTACACTTTACTCAATATTTTCTTTAATTTATTTAAACGTAAAATATTCATTAAATCACTTAAATAAAAATCCAGTTACAAAATCATACCCTTAAATTTCCCATTCAATAATTTCAAATTGATTTAATTGAATAAATCCTTATTTTAAATACCATTTAGATAAACCCACATTTATCTCCCAATCTTAGTAAATTGCAGAATACTTTTTGGAATAAAACTTACATAAATATTTATCGTAATTTATGTATTAAATCAAATGTTGACTAAATTAAATATTATTAAATCTATATATCATTACCCTTTATATATAAAAAAATTTAAGGATTAACATTTAATAAGACCATATATTTCTTTCCAAAACAATGAATTAAATTTCAAAATATTTATATATATGGACCAACGATGTCTGTATATATTTCTTATCATATGGTCAAGTGTTATGGATATTTATCATTTCAATCCGTACACTAAATGTATACGGGTGGATAGCATTTCAACCGTAATCCCAATTCAATTAAATGAAAATCGCTTGGGTTTATCATTTCAACCCATAACGATTTTCTCCTATTCTAAAGTCTGTTCGGGTATGTATCATTTCAACCCATAGTGATTTCTATACTAACAGGGAACTTGCAGAGTGATAACAGATATGTAAATAATAATAACAACAGGCATATATCATCAAAATAAATATACAAACAATAGGATATGGTGTCATATCCCATAAGTGAATAGTTATAGATAATAGCATATATAACAATTTAAATAACTACATCCTCATATTTCAATTGTCGTCTCAATTGAAATCAAATTTAGTAAATAAAAGAACATTAATCGTGAGTGATTTCTCACCTTTCGAGGCCAGAGAAAAAGAAGTGAGTTATGAAATCCAGATCCGAATTCCAAAACAAAGCTAGATGGACACGGTTTAATGATCAAAGCTGATAATAGGAATAGACGAATTCAAATCAGAATTGGATCAAGGAAGATAAATAGGATAAGTGAGCTTATATACAACTAGCCAACATATGCAGACACAGTTTATAAAATATGCAACAAAATATGCATACCTCGGTTAATATATATACATAGGTGTGCAGACCGACTATATTAATATAACCATATATATACTATATAACATTTCCTCTACCAATTTGTATATGACTATACATATGACTATACCTGAAATCAAAATACACATCCCTTAAAAAAAAAAATCCAATGTATATCAGTCAGTGCAAACAACCTTAAGGCTGACATAAAATAAACTTTTGAAAGCATATACTGTTGAAATTATAAAATATTGATATAACTTATACTGTAAAACTACAATAGAAAATTTTATATATATACCTACATTTTAAATATAACTTATGTAAATTGTTGAAAATAAAATAAAATATAGTACGGTAGACTCTAAAATACTAAAACAATCGTAAAAATATATATATTATAAATTGACCTATCAAACTTGTACCCGCCAATTTTATATAATATATATACCAAAACAGTAATGAAAATTGAAATACTATATTTTATATATCTAACATATGAAAGCTAATAAAATAACATATTTTATTATAGTTGAAACTGTTATAGCCAAATATATAAAACATATAAAAATACGTATATTAATAGAAGGCTGCCAAACTTATACCATATAACTATCGATAGTAAAATAAAACGCGTATATATATATATATATATATATATATATTTTACTTATCAACTAGTTAGTAAAACATACGTATCTAAAAGCCGTACGATAACTATATGCTAACAAAAGTCAAAAACTATATACCGTAAAATCTTAAAATAATATACATAATACGGTATAAATATATACTAACCTTTATATATGAACAGAAGTTAAATATTTATATACACGTTTATAATATAACAATTATCATATATATACTATTATGAAATATATTATTATTTTTAAAGTTCAATTGTTAGGGAATTCAAAATCCACATAGTTGCAGTAAACATATAAAACAAAACTTATGCACAATCTATACTGTTCTTAATATATAAAATAGACTTATATCAAATAAAATGCGTACTTACTTTTAAAAACCAGAGAGGAAATGTTTTGCCAACTAATGCATGCAGCCATGGGGAGGAGGCAGGCTAAGGAAAAGAGAGAGCTCATGCTCAGGTTTGGAAGAAATAAGAAAAATGGAGGGGAGATGAGAACAGGCGATTTTTAAAGGAAGAATGCATGCGTGATTCAAGCAACATGACATGGCGAAGGGCATTCTTCAGGCAATAGAGAAAATGCTAGTTTCTTAAATATAAAGGTAGGTCTGCATCTGATATGTGAACGTGCTATATGACTTTATATAATATTTACAATGCTCTCTCCTCTTTTAATATTAATTTAAGGGCAACGAATAGCCTATAGAGAGAAAAGAAGATGCAATCTATGCTATACTATATATATATATTCCTAGAAACACGGAAACGAAGAGGTAAAAGAGGAAAGAGAAAGAGGCATATAAATGAATGGTAAATAAATTTAGATTTCAAATGAAATAAATGGAACAACAGAGATTAAAGTATGGATGTAAATCCTAGAATAATAAAAAGAAACGTTTATATGTTGATTAAGAAAAATAATTAAAACAATTAATGGCTTAAATGGGGCAGCATGTTTCAAATTTTTGAAATGCAAAAGAAACGTACACTATAAATATAAAGTTTTCAAAAGCAAAAGAAATGTAAAGCTGTCCATTAATTCATCAAAACGTTATTTAAGTAATAAATTAAAATGAATATAAAAATAAAAGTAATTGTAATGGTCAATAGTTGACTTAGCTATACACTTAAGGCAATAATTTTTTGTTTGTTTGTACAACACATAATGAGTTTTGAAAGTCAAGGATATAAAAATGGATAAAAGGAAACAAATCAGGAAATTTTGTGAGCAATAGCTTTCCAAGGAAAGGTAGGCTTACATTATATATACATGCTGAGATGATTAGGCACGTTCAAAAATTTTGAAGCAAATGAAGGAATTGGAAAAATATAAAAAATGAAAGAAATTTGAAAAGTCCGTAGCTATGATTTAGCCAAAAATTATTAAAGCCATTCACTAGGAAGGTTGGAACCTAAATAATAGGGAGAGGAAGGCACATTAAATTTGATGACAAAGTTGTGTTCAGATCTATAAGCAAGTGGTTTATATATTATAAGCCTTATGAAAGCGAGGGAAGGAACGGATGCTACTAGCTTGATGATTTGAGATTCTTTCAAGCGTTAAAAACAAAAATAAAGAGAGACCAGAATAAACGCACCACCATAAATATAAATATACGCTTCAATTGCAAAAGAACGTATAGAGAAAATTATGGGTAGTGGGAAAGGTAAAGTCAGTGCACGAAACTACAAGGAATAATAAAAGCAAGGTCGATGATCTCAAATTTATTAATGGTTACGAATGGAAAAGTCTACCTGAATTGGAAAAGTATTAAGCAATAGAAATCTTTAACGGTAGTAAAAAGAAACCGTTACGCACTGATTCAGAAATCAATTAAAGCAATTAATAGCTTGAATTGGACAGCACGTTTTCTCAATTAAATAAACTTCCATAAAATTATTTGAAAATTTACAATCTGCTATATTTAAATATACGTATTCTAAATATATAAACATTTTATTTAAAAATTCAATTATTATAAGATTTCACAAATATTCAATTAAATACGTTATAGAATCAATTAAAATTGTTAAAATTTTCCTGGTCGTTACAATATACATTAAATTTACTTTCACTTCAAGGTATTAAATTTTATCATTCATCTATAACTTGTTCATATTAGTTTCATTTATTAATTTTCCAATTTGAAATTGTTTTGCCGTTAACAAAAATTTTCTAACTCCCAAAATTTTCGAAAATTTTTGGCAGAGTCTCCTTTGTACGGAGGAGCTTTTGCAATTTGACAATAGATATAAATATGTATACATCGACCCACAAGGTCGGAAAAAGCAAAAACAGTTCATATTTCCTATTTTTATTGCGTAGGCGTACCTTATTTAGCAATTTAAGCAAGTAGCTTATAAATTTTAGCAATTAGCATACACCAAATCTGGCCAAACGGCTTCCCTGTACCTGTACTTACTCAATTTAAATACGTAAGCGTCATACATAGAAAATCTATTAACACTTCACTTACTTTTAGTAGCTAAACACAAGTATTACATAAATAATAAGCACCAAACACTTCCAATAAGCAATTTATATGTTTTAAAGCACATCTTATTGTTTCCAACCAAATTTATATCCCTTTTCATTCAATTTTAATGGTTTACACAAATTACTTGCATTCAGCTCATTTTAAGCGAAACAATCTCATATTCACTTCAATTGATTCAAAAATCAATTATATCGCTTCCACTAATTCATAGCATTTAATTTGATTAAATCTCGCTTACGTTAAACGATAATCATTTCTACGCAGTTTTGATAATATCCATGTGAATAATTAATTATTTAAGTTTTATAACCAATTAAAATTGATTCCAACTCAGCTTTATTTAGTTCAATTCCATTTTAATTTATTTACAATCATTTTATTTAGCTCGACACATTCCATGCTTGTGTAATACTAACCATTCCCAAATTAATTTAAACCGAGCTTTTATTCAATGGGCTTTTATCCTTATTCGAAGCCAAGCTTTCATAAATTTTAAACTTAGGTAAATTACTTCAATCTATTTCCACCTCAACTTAAGTTCACTTCATTAAATTTGATTCTCATCGAATCAAATCCCATTAAATTTAGCT
This sequence comes from Allium cepa, assembly GCA_030765085.1. Classification (NCBI taxonomy): domain Eukaryota; kingdom Viridiplantae; phylum Streptophyta; class Magnoliopsida; order Asparagales; family Amaryllidaceae; genus Allium; species Allium cepa. The sequence continues at coordinate 596,980,540 of CM060945.1, read as the reverse complement.
AGCCCATCACTTTAATTTTAAATTTAATTCACCTTCTCAATTCATCACAGTAATATCCAACACATACTTAACTCATTTATACTTCAAATTAATATGCTACCGAACTCAAATTCGGTGTGATAATCCATTTTAGTTAACCGCGTTAAATTTTATTAACGTATTCAATTAAATAATTATTTTATTAATTAGCTTACTTCCAACTTTTTAAATCAATATGCGATTTTATTACAAAGAATCGTGTAACGACCCCACTTCCTACTCCCAGGAAGTAGCATCGTTAATAAGAAAGAAAAGGGTGAGAAAATAGAAAAGATAGAGAAGAAAGAACAACAACATCAGAATCTCACAGCGGAACGAATAAAATATATTAATTACATAAGTATTTACATAATATATACATCAATCAGAGCTATACAGATAATACATCACATACTAGACAGTTATAAACACCTGTCTAGTTAATACAACTCAATACACAATACATCACAGAGATACCACACAGCGGAACTAAATATATCTAAAACGCTGAAGCCTCCTGCTCCATTGCTCCTCCAGACTTCGTCAAAGCTAAACCTGAATCCCTTGGCTACCCGTAAAAATTTGGGTACCCGAGAGTTTATGAAAAAAAAAATAAACTTCGGGTCAGACATGGGTCTGGTATGAGTAACAGGTTAAAGTTGCTTAATTTTGAAAAATCCTTTGAAAACAAAAGGTATCACGTAAGACTTCCCACACATAAACATGGAAAAGTTTTTACCTTACGCTAACCAAAACATTTTATAGGAAATTCTGTGATATTATAATAGGTCTAGGGTTTTCAAGTAAATAGAAAATAGCCGAAATTGTTACATTCATTAAATTCCAGCTACTAGCCACAAAAGTGGGTAATACAATCAAAACCGTTGGCACTTATTGGATTTTGGATTCCATACAATGGCAGGGCTACTGGGGTACCGCCCGTCACAGTACGGGGCCTAGATCACCGTACCGAGGATTACTCCCTTCATCCCCTGCAACACAAGGCCGGAACCATTCCTTACTGAACAGTCCCGAACAAGATACACCCCGCAGTTGGCTGCAGACCAACCACCCACTAAGCCGAATAAAAAGGGACATCTAGACAGGGGAATATCCTTGTCCTGCTTGGGCATGACCCACCTAACCTTGCTGCACCTCCCCTGTTTTAGCCATTCCCGGTTGATGAGGCTTGAGGTTACGATTACCTTTATAGAACATATTTCTTAGAATGCTCATCGTCCGCCTGACGATGTGTTGAAAGCATTCAATCCATACAAGTTCGTTCCGGGTTCGAACGAAACCGAAGGCATTATCTCGTTACACTCATTTTGGAATCACCCTCAGAGTTAACGACGATAACCCTTGCATTCTGAACCTTCATCTTCACTTCAGATTCACGACCTAACGTTAATTTGGAAACGATGTGGTTTTCGGATGTTCCTAATGCGGAAAACCCGATCCCGGTCTCATCGAAATCCAAAGCGTGTCTTTTAAGGCCAAGTTGTCTATTTAGTCTTAACAGTGAATTCAATATCATCAATATGCACAGATAGACAATTCACATCTCATAATAGATAATACATCATCATCATAAACAGATAATTAATATTATCATCCAAACAGATAATTAAACATTATCATACTTAAAACATACATCCATATCACATAGACATTACCCATCTCATTCCTGAGATTACAATCAAACAATGAAATATCAATATCATCCATAAGCATGATTTATGCATCACAATCTATAATTTATTTAAAATGAATTAAATTAACTACTTCTATCTTTAATTAATTTAAAGTAAATTAAATTAATTTCTCATTCTACAAATCATGCTCTCACAATCATTAATTAATTATTCTCTAATTACAAGAATAATTTAGTCTTTAATTAATTCTCAATTGAATTATTCTAAATCATTTATAACAATTAACATTTAATTACTTTCTTAATTAATTATTCCTTAATTTACAATTCTTAATTACATCATTAATTATATTAATTAATGATCTTCAATTTATATTAAATTACTTCAATTAATCTTTATTTAAACACAATTATTAATCACCCCTTAATTAATAACAAACCAGTAATTAACTATCCTTAATTACTTATTAACAAATTAATCATTCCATGATTAATTATTCCCATAAATCAATCCTTTGATTAACTATAAAAGAAATTACTCACATTACTTCATTTACAAATCATCTTGAATGAATCTCATCAAGTGATTATCATCCAATTACTATTCTGAGTAATTATGCTCCATTAATTACACTTATATTCACATATATCAAATCATTAAATGATTTCTTAATTTAATCTTATTATCCATTACTTATATATATATATTCAAATTAATCATCTTTGCTTTAAATATCTTTTGCAACATTCCAGTAATTTCCTTAATTTATTTACAAAAATAAATCTTGAATAAATCCATTAATTAATTACATTTATATAGATTTATTACCTTTCTAATTATCTTGTTGATTCATTATTCTCAAATAAATCAATATCATCATTAATTATTAATTAATGATTTCTAATTACATCTTCATTTGTTAATTTATATTAAGAATACACATCTTCAAATCATAAATATTAATCCTCTTGATTAATAACAAACAGTAATTAATCATTCAATATTAATTACTTCTCAATAACACTCTAAATTAATCCCCTGATTAATTTTAAGTAATTATATTCCAATTACTCCTATTAACAACATCACCCAATTAATTACATCCCGTAATTATCCTTCAATTACTTCTCTAAGCAATTCAATTCCAAATTATCAGTTAATTAAACTAAATTAATTAACTCGAATCAATTTACATAATTAATAAGTAATTAATTTCTTAATTACTTTTCAATAAATAATTTCATTTAAACTATTAAATTAATTAATCTAATTAATTTATTTCAAAATCAACCATATTAATTAATTATAACACAATCTGGTTAATGAACTTCATTAATAATTATTTAATTATCAACTTATATTAATTATTATTAATTATAAGTTAATTAACCATTTAAAAATCTAATCTATAGTTCTAAATCACATATTAGTTAATTAATTCATTAATTAACTTTAATTACTACTTTTACACTATACTTACTTGTTTAATTAATTTCAATCATTAATTATTCTTACTTAATCAACTTAAGAGTTAATGCTTCTAAAACTTCATGAATTAAAGTAAAATTCCAATATGTTTTTTTTAAAACATTTGTTTAAATTACTTTCTAAATGAAACCAATTTATCATTAATAAAGTTTTATAACTAATTTTTTTTTTTTCAAAACTCTTTGAAATCTCACACATTCAATTTCAACTAAAACTTATTTGAATGAATTTAAATTATAAAACTTTATTTTAGTTCTAAATCTAACTTTTCATAACTAAGTCCAGATTTCTTTGGAGTCAACTTGTCTATATACTTTCTTAACCATTCTATATTTCATTTTTGAATTCAAATCATTTTTGAATAAACTTAAACCTTAAACACCTTTAAATTATTAAAATGAATTTAAGTTTTGAAAACTTATTTATACCAACTTTATTTTCAAAACTCACTTGGATTCACAGTTAAACTTTGATTTAGATCTAGGTTTTTAACTTTGATTTTAGATTTTAAAACAAAGTTTTAAAAACAGTTGTAACTGTTAAAACAGTTCCAGGTTGTACAAAATACAGGACAATTACCACTACCCGAGCTCCCCTTGTGTTTGCTTCGAGTTATACGCGAGACCTCCCCGAGAAAATATACGAGCTGCTTCGAGTTTCTCACCAGGCACGCGCGAATGGAAACAAATTACAGAACCTGGAAACAACAGAACCTCACCTCCCCTCAAACCTGTCAGCGCCGCTCTTCCCCAACCCTGACCACGTGGCGACAAGAAACTCCGGCCATGAACGCATCAAAGACTGAGCTACCCCCTCACAAAGATTCACGGCACTCGATCGCCTGATGGCGTCGAACAGAACCCAATACTTCGGCTACTACAACTAGGTTATGAGCAGGAATTTTGCTCAAAAAAAATTGTGTTCCAGATGAAAATTTTAAGTTGTTTTATCTTAAATAAATGCTTAGACTTAGTTTGAGATGATACAAACATCATTTGCTTGAAATTGAAGCGCAAGCATAAATCAGGGATGAAGTAAACAAGGTTTAATAGCAAAATTTTGTTTTACAGGGAGTAACAGAGAACAAGCATATGCTTCACTGCAATTTAGATTTTGTTCCAGGTAAAACTCAAGATTTTATTGCTTTAAGTGTATTTCTAAACTTAAACTCATGAATTAACAAACTTAAATTATTCAGATCTCTAACTCTAACAAAGATTAGACGAATAGATTTGCATTTTGATCAACTTTTAATTTTCTGAACTAAGAGTTACCTGAATACAACAGAAGCATATTAACAAACATTTATAAACTCCAAATTTATCAACCCTATATATATAAACAAAGCATATTTCATCTCAGAAGTTTTTCACAATCAACAAATTAAAAGTTACTTAAACTTTAAAAAAAAAAAAAAAAAGTTACTCACAGTTAAACAGTTCTTCCTTATCTAACTTGAATTCAAGTTTAAAATTTACTTTATGATCAACAACATATTTATTTCATACTTCATCAAGCAACCAGATTACTAAGTATTTTAAAAAAAAAAGTTACTCACTTGGGAATAAACAGAGAACAGGTTTTTGGACGAAATCCTGGAACTTGCAAATACTTTTAAGTCTTGATTACTTAAAGTTGAAATGCTCTGAAACTAGGCAGTCTGCACTACAAACCCCTTAGCCAATTGATGTAGGGAAGATACTTGATTTCCAGTGTGAAAAGAAAATATGACAGGTTTGAGTTTTACAAGTTCTTAGTTAAACTTTTGAAAGAAAAGTTGCAGACTTTAATTTATTACAAGTTTGCAATTGTTGTGATGAACGAATTAGAAATGAAAAGAGGTATATTATACACAGGGGAGGGGTTTACTGGGTATAAGTTTATCTGTTTTGATGCAGAGATTTTTCTTTCAAATGGAGGCTGAGATGATATTTTTAACATTTCGAATTGACTCCAGTTTTGTGCTGAGATGAAAGCAAATAATGCTAATGTACTTAATGTTTCGTACTTATCTTCTTTTGTACTAAGATATTTTCTTTTACTTTGTTTAGAGATTTCTCTTGCCTTGCATACATACATATTTTATTTGCCTATGAAACTACTTACAGGCTTCACATATACAGTTGTATATTTTGTTACTGTCCTTTACTTCTGGTTCATGCCTATCACACATATATACTCTATTTTGTTTTATTTCAGCCTGCACACTTTGATTTGTTATTATCATTTGCTTTGTTCATACAATTTGGCCTGCACACTTATATTTGCTCATTGGCCTGCATATTTTATATTTTTATATCTTGCTTTCCAGATAATATTTAAACTGATATGAGGTAAGTTAATATATACTTACATTTGCAGTTTATAACATCATGATGTTTGTACAACAAAACAGAGATATTTGTTTGTCTTGATGCTTTACATTATATACAGTTGTTATAGTACTGTCATTTGCTTCTAGATATTATCTATTTCCCTTTGTACAATCTGATACATTTGTTTTGGTGCTTTAAACATATACTGCAGTTTGCTTCTGTTGGTTTACAAATCTGAAAATTCTTTTGTTTCTAGTGTTATTGTTGTCCTGTTATATTTTAAAATGCATATGAATGTTGTTATGTTATTTTAATTTAATGTACTAACTTATATCTCTTTTCCAATTTATCTTGTATCTTGTATTTTTTTTATTTATACATTTCATTTTATATTATAAAACACATGATCAATTTGAAATGATAAATAGAATAAATTATCTTTTTATTATAAGCTACATATTTTATTAATGTATGTTAATGTATTGATTTACAAAATTATATATATAACTCATCTATATTTTTAAATTCATATTTTAAATCAAACTATACTGAAAGAAAAGAGAACAAATATTTTGTTAATAAATTAAATTTAAACTTAAGTTAAATAAGTTTTCAAACTATTTATTTATTTAGCTTTGAAATGTTTATATTAAATAAAACATAATTTCTAATTCACTAAAATATATACTAGTATTTAAACATAATTTATTAGTTAAACTTTAAAACAAATCTCATCTATTTACAATGTATACAAATATATACATATATAAATAGAAAACAAACAATTAATTTTTAACAGATTAAATTTACCAGTTAGATATTTATTAAAAGAAAAGTATCAATTCAGATTTTATTATCAAATCAATTTAATATTTAATGCAGATTATTAAATTGATATTGCTAGAAAATTCCGGGTCGTCACATTCCTCCCTCCTTAAAAGAATTTCGTCCCCGAAATTTAAAAGCAAAGGTAATTTAATAATATATTTAAGATTTGAATTTAATTTTAAATCATAATCATATATCAATCACATGCTAACAATCATCACAACCAATCTACTCAATCAACAAAACTAACTATCCAGACAAAATTCTGGATAGAGTTCCCTAGAGTTTTCCAGTATAATACCGGAATACTCGATCTATAGAATCCAAATAGTCTATATTACTAATCTATAGAACTCTTGGGATCAGAGAAAATCCATCCAAAATGAAATCTCCGACTCCCAAATCCAAATTCCCTCATCTCTTATCCACCAAATACTTCTGACAGTCCAGAGCTGCCTTCAACCCACTGATCAGCTCCACCTTCGCTGATAACTCCTACAATAATCTGAATCCAAAAACAATCCAGTAGAATAATTTTCTCAAAATCAACCAAAACCAAGAACTCAACCTCTACCATCATCAGTAGAAAACATCTTCTCATTCCCAGAAAAGAAAAACAAATGCACTCCAAACTGCTTCCGCTGCACAACTCTGATCTAGATGGGTGAAAATGCTAATGATGCACATAAGCATAACTGGACAACACATGACAAAAATATGATTCAGCAGATCCAAAATAGAACTCAGAAATTCCTCCGAAACTCGAGTTGCTTTACCAATTCCTTTCTCCAGAAACCATTCGATTACTAAGCTGAACCATCGGTACTACTTCTGAAATCTAGTCGATACCAAACTCAACTCCTCAGATGCTATGGCCAACCACCGACCTCTACAAAGATATTCAGAAAAAGATTTCTGACATCCCAGAGAATACTTAACTATCGCAAGTCACTTTTGCGATCCACTCAGGTTAATATCCAAAGAAAACTGTTCTCTCCTACCAATGTGAACATCTTAAACTTATCTAGCCAATCCATTGAAGAAATGGATTCACAAAACTGGTTCTGGACTTCACTTCTAAAGAACTGTTGACAGATGACCTTCTCGCGTGCCGGCAGAACAAATCTGAGTTGCAACACTGCTACTGATGCCAAAACTCCTTAATCCAAAACTCCTCGAAAAACTCGGGCCTCAAAGCCAAACACAATATTTAGCTGAACTCAACCTCAAACTAATGTAGACACACTTCCTTATTCAAAATTCTTTGAGAACTTCTTCGGAAACAATCCATCGCTACTGCATCTCAACACACAACCACTACTTCTTAAGTTACCAAAATAATATTTAAGCTTCTGCTCAACTCACAAAAATCCAAATTCTTCTATCCAAACTTGTACAACAAAAAAAAAAAAATGGACTCCAAATCTCAACAGTTTTCCCTCCAGAGATTAGGTGAAATCCTTCCACCATGAATCTATTCGAGACGGTATTAGGTCTACAGTCTCGCCAAATATACTTCTAACCGCAGGTAGTCGTGTTACACACACCACTACTCAATCTATCCTTATATTTATATTGGAAAACCCGGACAGGTAATCCAACAAAATATATATATATATATATATATATATATATATATATATATATCAAAATTACAAATACGCTCTCTCAGAAAAGAAATCACCTAAGAGCCTAGGTATTCACTCAACCTAGCGCTCTGATACCACTGTAATGACCCCACTTCCTACTCCCAGGAAGTAGCATCGTTAATAAGAAAGAAAAGGGTGAGAAAATAGAAAAGATAGAGAAGAAAGAACAACAACATCAGAATCTCACAGCGGAACGAATAAAATATATTAATTACATAAGTATTTACATAATATATACATCAATCAGAGCTATACAGATAATACATCACATACTAGACAGTTATAAACACCTGTCTAGTTAATACAACTCAATACACAATACATCACAGAGATACCACACAGCGGAACTAAATATATCTAAAACGCTGAAGCCTCCTGCTCCATTGCTCCTCCAGACTTCGTCAAAGCTAAACCTGAATCCCTTGGCTACCCGTAAAAATTTGGGTACCCGAGAGTTTATGAAAAACAAAATAAACTTCGGGTCAGACATGGGTCTGGTATGAGTAACAGGTTAAAGTTGCTTAATTTTGAAAAATCCTTTGAAAACAAAAGGTATCACGTAAGACTTCCCACACATAAACATGGAAAAGTTTTTACCTTACGCTAACCAAAACATTTTATAGGAAATTCTGTGATATTATAACAGGTCTAGGGTTTTCAAGTAAATAGAAAATAGCCGAAATTGTTACATTCATTAAATTCCAGCTACTAGCCACAAAAGTGGGTAATACAATCAAAACCGTTGGCACTTATTGGATTTTGGATTCCATACAATGGCAGGGCTACTGGGGTACCGCCCGTCACAGTACGGGGCCTAGATCACCGTACCGAGGATTACTCTCTTCATCCCCTGCAACACAAGGCCGGAACCATTCCTTACTGAACAGTCCCGAAAGAGATACACCCTGCAGTTGGCTGCAGACCAACCACCCACTAAGCCGAATAAAAAGGGACATCTAGACAGGGGAATATCCTTGTCCTACTTGGGCATGACCCACCTAACCTTGCTGCACCTCCCCTGTTTTAGCCATTCCCGGTTGATGAGGCTTGAGGTTACGATTACCTTTATAGAACATATTTCTTAGAATTCTCATCGTCCGCCTGACGATGTGTTGAAAGCATTCAATCCATACAAGTTCGTTCCGGGTTCGAACGAAACCGAAGGCATTATCTCGTTACACTCATTTTGGAATCACCCTCAGAGTTAACGACGATAACCCTTGCATTCTGAACCTTCATCTTCACTTCAGATTCACGACCTAACGTTAATTTGGAAACGATGTGGTTTTCGGATGTTCCTAATGCGGAAAACCCGATCCCGGTCTCATCGAAATCCAAAGCGTGTCTTTTAAGGCCAAGTTGTCTATTTAGTCTTAACAGTGAATTCAATATCATCAATATGCACAGATAGACAATTCACATCTCATAATAGATAATACATCATCATCATAAACAGATAATTAATATTATCATCCAAACAGATAATTAAACATTATCATACTTAAAACATACATCCATATCACATAGACATTACCCATCTCATTCCTGAGATTACAATCAAACAATGAAATATCAATATCATCCATAAGCATGATTTATGCATCACAATCTATAATTTATTTAAAATGAATTAAATTAACTACTTCTATCTTTAATTAATTTAAAGTAAATTAAATTAATTTCTCATTCTACAAATCATGCTCTCACAATCATTAATTAATTATTCTCTAATTACAAGAATAATTTAGTCTTTAATTAATTCTCAATTGAATTATTCTAAATCATTTATAACGATTAACATTTAATTACTTTCTTAATTAATTATTCCTTAATTTACAATTCTTAATTACATCATTAATTATATTAATTAATGATCTTCAATTTATATTAAATTACTTCAATTAATCTTTATTTAAACACAATTATTAATCACCCCTTGATTAATAACAAACCAGTAATTAACTATCCTTAATTACTTATTAACAAATTAATCATTCCATGATTAATTATTCCCATAAATCAATCCTTTGATTAACTATAAAAGAAATTACTCACATTACTTCATTTACAAATCATCTTGAATGAATCTCATCAAGTGATTATCATCCAATTACTATTCTGAGTAATTATGCTCCATTAATTACACTTATATTCACATATATCAAATCATTAAATGATTTCTTAATTTAATCTTATTATCCATTACTTATATATATATTCAAATTAATCATCTTTGCTTTAAATATCTTTTGCAACATTCCAGTAATTTCCTTAATTTATTTACAAAAATAAATCTTGAATAAATCCATTAATTAATTACATTTATATAGATTTATTACCTTTCTAATTATCTTGTTGATTCATTATTCTCAAATAAATCAATATCATCATTAATTATTAATTAATGATTTCTAATTACATCTTCATTTGTTAATTTATATTAAGAATACACATCTTCAAATCATAAATATTAATCCTCTTGATTAATAACAAACAGTAATTAATCATTCAATATTAATTACTTCTCAATAACACTCTAAATTAATCCCCTGATTAATTTTAAGTAATTATATTCCAATTACTCCTATTAACAACATCACCCAATTAATTACATCCCGTAATTATCCTTCAATTACTTCTCTAAGTAATTCAATTCCAAATTATCAGTTAATTAAACTAAATTAATTAACTCGAATCAATTTACATAATTAATAAGTAATTAATTTCTTAATTACTTTTCAATAAATAATTTCATCTAAACTATTAAATTAATTAATCTAATTAATTTATTTCAAAATCAACCATATTAATTAATTATAACATAATCTGGTTAATGAACTTCATTAATAATTATTTAATTATCAACTTATATTAATTATTATTAATTATAAGTTAATTAACCATTTAAAAATCTAATCTATAGTTCTAAATCACATATTAGTTAATTAATTCATTAATTAACTTTAATTACTACTTTTACACTATACTTACTTGTTTAATTAATTTCAATCATTAATTATTCTTACTTAATCAACTTAAGAGTTAATGCTTCTAAAACTTCATGAATTAAAGTAAAATTCCAATATGTTTTTTTTTAAAACATTTGTTTAAATTACTTTCTAAATGAAACCAATTTATCATTAATAAAGTTTTATAACTAATTTTTTTTTTTCAAAACTCTTTGAAATCTCACACATTCAATTTCAACTAAAACTTATTTGAATGAATTTAAATTATAAAACTTTATTTTAGTTCTAAATCTAACTTTTCATAACTAAGTCCAGATTTCTTTGGAGTCAACTTGTCTATATACTTTCTTAACCATTCTATATTTCATTTTTGAATTCAAATCATTTTTGAATAAACTTAAACCTTAAACACCTTTAAATTATTAAAATGAATTTAAGTTTTGAAAACTTATTTATACCAACTTTATTTTCAAAACTCACTTGGATTCACAGTTAAACTTTGATTTAGATCTAGGTTTTTAACTTTGATTTTAGATTTTAAAACAAAGTTTTAAAAACAGTTGTAACTGTTAAAACAGTTCCAGGTTGTACAAAATACAGGACAATTACCACTACCTGAGCTCCCCCTGTGTTTGCTTCGAGTTATACGCGAGACCTCCCCGAGAAAATATACGAGCTGCTTCGAGTTTCTCACCAGGCACGCGCGAATGGAAACAAATTACAGAACCTGGAAACAACAGAACCTCACCTCCCCTCAAACCTGTCAGCGTCGCTCTTCCCCAACCCTGACCACGTGGCGACAAGAAACTCCGGCCATGAACGCATCAAAGACTGAGCTACCCCCTCACAAAGATTCACGGCACTCGATCGCCTGATGGCGTCGAACAGAACCCAATACTTCGGCTACTACAACTAGGTTATGAGCAGGAATTTTGCTCAAAAAAAATTGTGTTCCAGATGAAAATTTTAAGTTGTTTTATCTTAAATAAATGCTTAGACTTAGTTTGAGATGATACAATCATCATTTGCTTGAAATTGAAGTGCAAGCATAAATCAGGGATGAATTAAACAAGGTTTAATAGCAAAATTTTGTTTTACAGGGAGTAACAGAGAACAAGCATATGCTTCACTGCAAGTTAGATTTTGTTCCAGGTAAAACTCAAGATTTTATTGCTTTAAGTGTATTTCTAAACTTAAACTCATGAATTAACAAACTTAAATTATTCAGATCTCTAACTCTAACAAAGATTAGACGAATAGATTTGCATTTTGATCAACTTTTAATTTTCTGAACTAAGAGTTACCTGAATACAACAGAAGCATATTAACAAACATTTATAAACTCCAAATTTATCAACCCTATATATATAAACAAAGCATATTTCAACTCAGAAGTTTTTCACAATCAACAAATTAAAAGTTACTTAAACTTTTTTAAAAAAAAAAAAAAGTTACTCACAGTTAAACAGTTCTTCCTTATCTAACTTGAATTCAAGTTTAAAATTTACTTTATGATCAACAACATATTTATTTCATACTTCATCAAGCAACCAGATTACTAAGTATTTAAAAAAAAAAAGTTACTCACTTGGGAATAAACAGAGAACAGGTTTTTGGACGAAATCCTGGAACTTGCAAATACTTTTAAGTCTTGATTACTTAAAGTTGAAATGCTCTGAAACTAGGCAGTCTGCACTACAAACCCCTTAGCCAATTGATGTAGGGAAGATACTTGATTTCCAGTGTGAAAACAAAATATGGCAGGTTTGAGTTTTACAAGTTCTTAGTTAAACTTTTGAAAGAAAAGTTGCAGACTTTAATTCATTACAAGTTTGCAATTGTTGTGATGAACGAATTAGAAATGAAAAGAGGTATATTATACACAGGGGAGGGGTTTACTGGGTATAAGTTTATCTGTTTTGATGCAGAGATTTTTCTTTCAAATGGAGGCTGAGATGATATTTTTAACATTTCGAATTGACTCCAGTTTTGTGCTGAGATGAAAGCAATTAATGCTAATGTACTTAATGTTTCATACTTATCTTCTTTTGTACTAAGATATTTTCTTTTACTTTGTTTAGAGATTTCTCTTGCCTTGCATACATACATATTTTATTTGCCTATGAAACTACTTACAGGCTTCACATATACAATTGTATATTTTGTTACTGTCCTTTACTTCTGGTTCATGCCTATCACACATATATACTCTATTTTGTTTTATTTCAGCCTGCACACTTTGATTTGTTATTATCATTTGCTTTGTTCATACAATTTGGCCTGCACACTTATATTTGCTCATTGGCCTGCATATTTTATATTTTTATATCTTGCTTTCCAGATAATATTTAAACTGATATGAGGTAAGTTAATATATACTTACATTTGCAGTTTATAACATCATGATGTTTGTACAACAAAACAGAGATATTTGTTTGTCTTGATGCTTTACATTATATACAGTTGTTATAGTACTGTCATTTGCTTCTAGATATTATCTATTTCCCTTTGTACAATATGATACATTTGTTTTGGTGCTTTAAACATATACTGCAGTTTGCTTCTGTTGGTTTACAAATCTGAAAATTCTTTTGTTTCTAGTGTTATTGTTGTCCTGTTATATTTTAAAATGCATATGAATGTTGTTATGTTATTTTAATTTAATGTACTAACTTATATCTCTTTTCCAATTTATCTTGTATCTTGTATTTTTTTTATTTATACATTTCATTTTATATTATAAAACACATGATCAATTTGAAATGATAAATAGAATAAATTATCTTTTTATTATAAGCTACATATTTTATTAATGTATGTTAATGTATTGATTTACAAAATTATATATATAACTCATCTATATTTTTAAATTCATATTTTAAATCAAACTATACTAAAAGAAAAGAGAACAAATATTTTGTTAATAAATTAAATTTAAACTTAAGTTAAAATAAGTTTTCAAACTATTTATTTATTTAGCTTTGAAATGTTTATATTAAATAAAACATAATTTCTAATTCACTAAAATATATACTAGTATTTAAACATAATTTATTAGTTAAACTTTAAAACAAATCTCATCTATTTACAATGTATACAAATATATACATATATAAATAGAAAACAAACAATTAATTTTTAACAGATTAAATTTACCAGTTAGATATTTATTAAAAGAAAAGTATCAATTCAGATTTTATTATCAAATCAATTTAATATTTAATGCAGATTATTAAATTGATATTGCTAGAAAATTCCGGGTCGTCACAAATCGCATCATTTTAACTTCCTGAGTCCAATTTTATTTTATAATTCCAATTTGGATTCCCCTTTTATTTTCCCCCAAAATTTCAACATTTTATTTTTTTACAGTTTCGAAATGCTTTTAAATTCAGATAATATAATTAAAATAGCTTTTTATAAAATATTACTTATAACTTGATGTCTCAACCAGTCCATCCTTGTTCTCACAGAAATTCAATCATACGTTAATCAGGCGTAGGACTGAAAATCTATAAGTACTTGGTAAACCCGTTTTCAACACCCAGTAAAATACTTCGAAAATAATTTTAAAAATATCGAAAACAGTTTTTGAAAATAGAGAAAATATCTTTAGTGAGGATGCTCTGGGATTCATCACACCCATTCCATGGTCACAGTTACATACCAGGGTTATGTTGCAGTCGCAACAAAAGTCCTTATAACTGCAGGCTCTCCGCGGCACTCTCGATTACGCCATGGAACCCACACAACAGATCACAGTTACATCCAGGGTTACGTTGCCGTCGCAGTAAAAGTCCATGTAATTGCAGGCTCTCCGCGGCACTCTGATTGTCGCTGTCGAAATGAAACTTCTCCACTCCTACATAGGTCGCAGCCTACCGAGATAAACTCAAACGCAGACTGTTGGCTCTCAGCGGCACACACGACTTTCGCAATGTTACCATAGGTCGCAGTTACATCCTGGGTTACGTTGCAGTCACAACAAAAGTCCATGTAACTGTTGGCTCTCCGCGGCACACACGACTTACGCTATGGTAAACTCAACTCATAATCCTCAGGAACTAGTTTTGTCCGGACTCCTCGCAGGATCAACTTTAGAACCCCCCTTGGGGCTCAAGGCAGCAGCACCCGGTGGCACTCCTGAGAAGTCCATTCCAAGGGAGCGCCTTTTTCCCCAGAGCTATCATCAAAACACTTTATACTATACACGTATAGTATCTTTCAAATCATACACTTAGTATGAATTTTATCAAAAATCCTTTACACAAAATCGATTATTCCCAAAATCGATAATTCTCAAACTAGGCTTTCCAAATTCAATATTGATTTTACCCAAAAATCAAAAGCCCTTCCAAATTCAAAGGTTCCCAAAACCTTTTCCAAAATCCTCATAGATCCTTTATATATATACAGATATATATAATTTTTAAAAACTTGGATCACTTTAAACTCGTATAAAATTTCTTTTATACCTCAAACACTTCCAAAATCCTTTTTCTTCCAACAACAGATTTAGCAAGGGAAGAATATATATACAAAGATATAGCTTTGTTTACCCAAATTCAAATATTCAAATTTTATTACTCTTTCCAATATCAATTTCCTTTCTATTCACATTCACTTATTCACTTTGACGCCCTACCTCTATACCCACGCTAGCCACGAACATTACGGTGAATGCTGTCAACAAGCACGGAGAATAAGGCTGTTGAGGAGCGACCATCTGTATAATTGCTTTGTGCGAGTACCGATATGCCAGATAAAAATATAACTTTTCATCTCAAGATGAAATCCGACATACCGACATAAACTCAAAGCTACTACACAGTGGCTATAAAGGTCTTCGGAAACAAATATAGAAATAAACATAACATAAATCAGTCACAGACAATTCATATCACAAAGGCGGAAATAGATATGAATATTACACATGAAAGTGTATATCAGAGTAGTGGTCTTAAAAGATCCACAATATCACAAAAGAATAGTTACATGAACTACACAAAAGAATAAGTATACATTATGGAGTCTATATCTCAAATGTATACAACAAAAACTACTAATCTAAGTAGTCAACCATAAGTCAGAGGAAATCAATCCCAAGAGAGAAGTCAAGCAGAAGCACCTGTAACATCTCGGTCTGACCCGAGTATTATTTAATAAGAAAATAATAAACGGATCAGTCTAGCTATAAATATCAGATGAAACGATATATAATAAGAGATATGACTAAACACACAATAATCACTATGCCAAGCTGTGATATATATAAGTAATTGAAAATCAACAAGAGATTGATCAATATCACCAAGTCTACACAAGAATCAAAGAAATGTCATACTCCTTATTTCGTTCACCAAACCACAAATATTGACGATAATATCAATGTCAATCACAAAAGTCAATGACACACAAATTCACCAATGCACAAATATTGATAAAACGTATCAATGGAAATCACGAAAATTGGTGAAACACAAATTCTAGAAATCATCTCAAGAAATCCAGAAATCACAAAGGGGGGGAGACCTATCACATGAACGGGAGCATGAAAACTCACCAACAGCTGTAACACATGAACGAGAAGCTATCTCATGTAGCTAGCCATTAATTTGACACACGAATGGTTCGAAGACCTGACACACGAATGGTCCGAAGACCGTGGGTTGCTACCCCACCAAATTTGAGTCGAAACTCCACAAAGCAGACAAAGAGACATCGCACAACTACTAGTCTAAATCACAAAAATGATCGTCATGATCATGGAGAAGTGTCAATTACACTAAGCTGGTAAATATATGAGTTTAGCTTCATGTCCCATAACCACTTGCTTAACTTAAATATTTACGAACAAATTGTATATCTCCACTAGAAAATTGTCACAAGAGTTTCAATCGAACAAGCCCAAGGATTAACCAACAAAGTGAACGCAAGCGTTTCATACCACTTGTTTTACTAAGTCGTTTAATTAGATTTCTCATACGAGTGAGGTAAAGGTTTATATATACTAGATTGGAAAACGGTTTTATAAACGAATTTGGTATTAAAATATTATTGAAATCGTTTGAGGAAAGAGTTTTGATATTTACTACTAGTATAGAAAACCTTTATATTTTTAAAGTGACAAAGCACAAGGGGGATTGTAGAAACAATCAATCACAAAGATCACATTCGAAGATGTGAATAAAAAACCAACGAAATCGATAAAGGATCCATCGAAGTGGATATATCTAAAATTCCCAAGGAAAATAAGTCATCAAAGATGATAATAAATGATGACAATAAATAGGATCATCACGAATCGATTTAAATTGGAAATTCAATCCAAAAAGGCAAATTGGACTCAAACAGCAGGTTCAGTCGACTGAACAGAGTTTTCAGTCGACTGGCCCTGTGCCTGGAAATTTTCCAGGTTCAGGAAACTTTCTGTTTCCAGTTTCAGTCGACTGAATAGAGTTTTCAGTCGACTGAATCATGCCTGGAAACTTTCGGGTTCCAGGTTCAGTCGACTGAACAGAGTTTTCAGTCGACTGAATCATGCCTGGGCTGTTTTTCAGCCTTATTCAAATGAAGAGCAAACTCTCCCAAAATGCGACCGGACGAACATTGGCTCTAAGGATTTATGCCAATCGGCAACCCGGCCCTATATGCTCCTCGGTGCATCACCAAAAGCATGATCAAACATCCATGAAAGGATTTTCACACAAATTTGACTTAAAAGCCTAAAAATTGGAATATTCACAAAACCAATCCAAATCAAGAGCAAATTCTCATGAAGAAGTGTTAGGAATTCAAACCTAACAACCAAAGATAATTATAGTCATAGATGTGAGATAAAAATCTCACCTTTGAACTAAATTTATGAAGATGAAGCTTGAAAGCAAAGGGGAATCAACCACTCTTCAAAACCAACTCTAGAAGCTTGAATCTAAGCTCAAAAACAAGAATGTTAACGCTTAAATTTGAACGCTAACACCCCGGTGTGTGAAGTATAGTTGTGAAAGCACCACCCGATAGATCGGGAAAGAATTATAAGCAAGTAATAGCGGAAAGGCAGTAAACAACAGCAATTTTATAGTGGTTCGGCTTATGGGTATAGCCTACGTCCACTTTAAGTACTTTTATTGATGATCACGTTACAAGTTGATACAAATCTTCTCAAGTACAACACACTTTGAATTACAAAAGACTTAGAACAAGTAGCTCAAACTTCGATGTTGACAAAAATCTTCAAATCCATGGTGGATGTAGATGATTTCTTCATGAAGTTCTTTTAGACATTCTTTGAAACTCAAAAGCTTTAAGTGTTGAAGTAGTCTGGAATTCGGCAGAGTAATGGTGCTTGAAATTGATTGACCAAAAGTCCCTCGAATGTTGGAGGTAGGTTGGTATTTATAGGCAAAGATTTTGGACCTAAGCTCGGTCTTAACTCCTCACCGACCCAGTTAAGTCGTGGCCGACCTATAAGAGCCCTGATATGGTCAAGCCGTGTTTACCTGTCTTCGATGGATTCACACAAGTCCTAAGTCGTTTCCGACTTAGACTAAGTCGCCGTCGGTCTAACGTGCTACGTGTTAAATGGTTGCACCGTTTCACCCTTCATCTCCCTGGGTCGGTTGCGATTCATCGTAGTTAGATCGGTAGCATGTCAAGTCGGTAGGCTATGTAAGTCTCTAGGTCGGGATTTCCCTTTAACCATTAGGTCGGTACGTCTCTTGAGAGTTAAGTCGGGACCTCTCCTGAGCTATTTAGGTCGGCCATTCTTGGGTCGGCATCACTCTTAAGATGTTGGATCGGTGAATATATTAAGACGGTGGGTTACTTCAAACCTTAGGTCGGAATCTCTTTGCAGCGTTAAGTCGGTACGCTTTCTTAACCAGTTAAGTCGGTATCGAATTAGGTCGGCCATCTTGCTAATCAGTTAGGTCGGCGCCATCTCCACATACCTGCTGAGTCGTAACCGAGATAGGGTTAACATTTGCCCCTCGAAGTATACGCCTTAGGCTTAAGTCGTGTGCTTCGAAATATCTTAGCTCGGCTTCCCTTAAGTCGGTAGATTGCGTACGACCTACCGATTAGCGTCGTTTCATAATCCTTCACCGTGAGTTATAAATTAGCTCTCTTCTTCCTCCTTCTTCATTTAACCTCTTGCTCAATTCCGCCATTAAAGCACTGTCAGATCCTTAAAGGCGATTTTATTCAATTGATCATCGATAACTTCTGCTACACATTGCGTAAGTGATTCCACCTTTCTCGATTGTAGATTACCATCGGTTCTCAAACTTTATCGCTTGAATTCAAACGGCCTCCTTGCATGATGCTTCATCACAAATTCCATCATATTTGCCGTTGATGAAACTTAGGTTGCTCGATTAAAAGTTCGATGAAGTAATGAAAGTGGCTCGTCGTCTTAGGCTAACCGTTTGAGATTACCATGCGACAAATTTGTGATAACTTCGAACTGATTTAGTGGATGGTCCGGCAGCAGGTGATGGTATGAATGGAATAGGGGTTTTTGCTGGTGGAGGAGCGGTTAGCGGGCTCATGGGTTGAGTGGAGTGAGGTATTGGTTTAGATGCGACCCAGTGATCTTGAATGACTTTTCTTATGGCCGATCTGATTTGGGGGATGTAAGCTTTAGGTCGGGGCCGAGCCAACACATAGGGAAACCTACCGACCTAACTTTTAAGGCTTGAACCGCGACCGAGTTAATACTTGGAGAAACTTTTTCCTTTTGAATCAGGGCCTGCTTCCCCACCTCTCTCTTGCGACCTAGGGAACTGCCGAGTTAAAGGAGTAGGAACCCTACATTAATGTGTGGGAGATTCTTAAGGCATAACCGAGTTAGCACTTAAGCATTTAACCAAGCTTGCCGAATCGAATTGCTATGATTTTGGCCAACTTCAGACTTAGCCTTTCTTTTTTTTAGGTTGTAGCCGAGATACGACTTAGGCCTTGGACATGCTGACACTTGAGAGTGTTAACTAACTTTAATCATTTTGACTTGGACTGCCAAATTAAGTGGAATAAACTTTGAACTATGATCAAACTTTGAACAGGGATTAAACTTTGAACTGCCCCAACTTTAAATTTGTTTAAACACATTATGTCACTTCACAGATCATTCTCACTTTTAAGCTACCAACCTGTTGAGAATAACAAACAAACAAAGGAAAACAAGGCGCACATACTGCCATTGACAGCCCATATCAAATGGCAGATTAGTCAAGACAAGATAAGCATCATGAATATAATGCATGAAATGTTGTGAATTAATCGACTAAAGTAGAATATTAATGCAAAGTATCAACAATTTGAACTGATTTGTTTGCATCAACATTATATTTGCATATTCAAACTCAAAACAAAGATTCCTGGTCTTTATAACTAACAAATGTTTGCTAGGTTTTATTCCAGTTGCCTTTGCTTATTGTTTGATTGATACTTGTACAACACTTCACACACTTTAGGAAACGTGCACCTTCATGTTTGAATATCCAATTGCTTGTGTAGAATAACTTCTATCCAACAAGAAGAAACGGTAGCTCAAGAGGAAGAGACTTTCCCGGTGGCTGTTCCCATAGAGAATCCTCCGGAGAGAACTTCGACCATTCTAACCCCAAGAATGTTTATTCAGATACGCACTCAATTCGGCTTTGCTGAAAGTGATGTCTTATTGCCCGGGCCAAGCGACACTGCTGATAATCCTCCTTACGGTTTTGTTGCAGCCAATCGCCAAATGTGCTTAAGTGGGGCAATTCCCCCTTTCAATGACTTCCTTCGAACTCTTCTTCTCCGGTTGACGATCTCTCCATTTCAACTTCATCCTAATGGTTATGCCATCTTGATGGGGTTGTGTGTTTTGTTTAGAAGAACTCTTGATCGCCTACCGAGTTTTGAAGAAATTCGTTATCTGTGCTCGTTTACAAAGAGTAAAGATCATCCTTCACTCATTATTGTGAGAAGTGCTAGAAACCGCAAGCTCCTTTCCGATCTCACTGAAAGTGTTCATGGATTTTTGAACCAGTTTTTCTTTGCTCGCTGCCCTCCAGGGTTTTATGCCATCTGGAGAATAGGAAGTAAGACTAGTGTTTCCATTTTTTCGTTTTTGAAACTTTTTTCGAGATCCGAACTTTCAGTTGCTAACTTCATTCTTTGCTCTTTTCAGCACTTCCTCTCCCTTCTAGAGATCCGATTCATAAACAAGTTTTTGAGAGGTTGAGTGCCGTGGCTGCGGAAGAAAGGAGCATAAAATTTCTGCTGAAGGATGAATTTTTACACCAATACGGGCTTCTACACGCTTCTCGTTCTACGCATGCTCATGAAGTTCCAACAGAAGTTCCCGATTCTCCGATGAAAACTCCTGACGCCCCGGTTACTGTCGAACAACTTACATCAAAAGAGTCTAATATTGAAGCTTCATTGGTGAAGTGTTCCACTCCTACCGACATTATGGGGTCATCTAGTAAGACGGTGCTTGCCCCGATCGAGGAAGAAGAAGAACCTTCACGGCCTCTCGGGGGATTAGCTGATGTAGGAATTGAGAAAACAAGTCCCACCAAGCATGATGGTGACGATGTTTATGAGGGGTTGAGCGACATAATAGTGACTTCGCAGGAGCTTTTTAGAGATGACGTATCTAAAACTATCTCTCCTGTAATTGAGGCGACGTCTCTTCTTCGACAAACACCAACACAAACATCAACTCCTCATACCCAAGCTATCATCACCTCTGCACCAAAGAGTGGTTTGTAGCTTAATGCGTGTAGCTTGCACATCACACAACACTTAGGATTTTCCAGCACATTTATGCACTTATCTTCTTATACTTTAAAGATTTCTAAAGCTTATCTTTTCTTATTTCAGATTCTTCAATGACACGCGGCAGATCATATTATCAGGATTTCCAACGCTACGGGGGGCGTGGTCAATATGATTATCGGCGTTACTTTCCCTCCTATAGAGAGTCTGACGAAGAGAGGGCTGCTCGAAAGGCTCGTGAAAGGAGGGATGCAGAAGAGCGTTATGACAGAAGGGATAGGGATGAGCACCATGATTCTCTGCAGAGGAGTGATGACTCGCACAAAAGGAAATCTCACGACGACCGAGGAAAAGGTCATGTAGCTGAAGATTCAGGCAAACGAGCCCGACATGGTGAGAGACATGTTTCCACTATTCCCGAAAAGCCTACTGCCCCTGCCCCTCTTGACATTACTTCTGACTCTCCTGCTCTTGGGAAGGAGGACATCCAGACAATAATAAGCAGGCCTAAATTTCAAGTGGGACCTGGCCCGGCCACTTTACAAAGTCGTTTTCCACAATGGTGCTTAAAGGGCGTGAGATTCGACCTAGACTTGGTCCCCATTGACAAGTCTGCTATGTTGCGCAATCTTGATGTAGCCAAGCTCGATATCGAGAGGATGTCAAACTGGCAGAAGCTTGTTGATGAGCTTCAAAGAGTTAACCGTGCCAACTTAGAGGCCATGCTCACCATGGAAAATGATAAGGCTGAGTGGCAAAAGGTGCTTGAGCAGCACGACACCGAAATGAGGAGCATAACTTCCTATAACGAGGAGCTCGAAGCAAAGGTTGAGAAGTTGAAAGATGAGCTTGCTGCTTCCTCTACTTCATACTCTCAAAAAGAAGAAGTGCTTCTCAGACAAGTTAGAGATGCTCATGCCAGTCAGAGGGATGCCGAAGATAGGCTCGAGGCACAAAAAAGAATCAGTGAAGGCTATGTCTCTGATATTGCTGAGCTTCGAAAGAAAAACAACTCCCAGGAGGCGGAGATACAAATGCTTAAGCTTCAGCTTGCCAAAACTGAAAGGGAGCGTGATGAGGCTGTCGCCGGCAAAATCGCAGCCGAAGAATCTCATGAGGCGACCAAAAACAGCTTCGGCTCAACATTATTCGACTTCTACTTGCATAGCGTCTTGGGGCGTGGAAGCCTCGCCTTTCTTGGTCCCAAGTATGAGATCACTTTAGCTGAAGTGTGGGAGGCCGCCCTCGATATGCTTGGTGCTGAAGGTGCTGGTTATGACGAGTCAGCCCTGGAAAGGCATTATTTTGATGAAGACGCTCGCGCTGCTCTTGCCAGGGGAAAGGAACAACTTGCCAAACTAAGAACCGAAGTGACGGAAGGGGACCAGCTGGGGAAAACCACTTCAACTACTCTAGTCCAGCCACCTTCTTCGTCTGAAGTCGACATTATTGGTTCTAGTTCCCATCTCGCATCTCCCACCAAAGTTACCGCTGATATTACAAGCACACAAGGCGGAGACGAGGGTGAAGAGAGCGCTGATGCGCAAGCTTATGAAGTCGATATCAGGAAACCAGCTTCTCCAGGTAACTTCACTGTTAATCTCGCTACTGTCAATTCTGCTCAAGCGGGTTACTAGTTTATTTCACATGAGTTTCACGAGCTCCTTGGCTATTTTCTCAACCTTGACGAGCCTTCATCTCCTCTCTTTACTGACTTCATTGGTGAACCTTCATCTCCTCTTTTTACTGACTTTAACCTTTTTTCTTCTGTAGAGAAAGTACCAAGCACTGCTCAAACTTCTACTCCTCCGGTCATCCTTCCTTCATCTCTTCAGGCGGTGCCTCCTTCTGCCTCGCAACCTGGATCACAGGAGGAACAAATAGAGGCTCTTCACGGCTTGGATGATCCCATCGCTTCGCAAGAGCAGAAAGATGAGAGACCTGAGGGAGGTGACATATCCCCGGAACGGACTCCTTCTGACGACATTGTTCTATCAAAACTTGTCACTCCGGGGAGTGAGTCTTCCTCACAAAGGAGAGAGAAGCGTGGGACATCAAAGAGGAGGGGGAAGAAAATCACCGCCACTGAAGAGGAGCCGGAAGTTGAACCGGTTACACCTACCTCTCCTACTTCCCTTATACCCACTGGCCGACCTGGAAAGCTGGTCATTCGACCGGGTAAAGGATCCAAAGGAGGGAAGAAGAAGTGAAGATTTTAGCTTTTTGTCTTTTATATGAACTGGCCGAGAGTTGTGCGGGTATCGGCCCCCGCTTTTATCCTGAAAACCTGTATCTGCATTATAGTTGAATAAAATGATTCTTCGTTTGTACAAACTTCTGTTTGAATTTGAGAATGCATTTACTATTTATTTTTGCACAAGTTTGTTTATATAACATTGCAGCGGGCTTATGGTATGTTGTTTGAGTATTACTTTACTGATGCAGCTATACTACTATACCATGTTGCCCCCATACCTTAAGTTTGTTGCAATGTTTTATACTTCGAGGGGACTTGCACTCTTATTTGTTAAAGAATAATTATTTTATTCTTTAAAGAAAATTTTATAGAGTACAACTCCCTTCGTATAAGTTTTTACGCTTTGTCGTTCGAAGAAATCACTTTTTTCTTTTGCTTATGTGCATATTTTACCAAGTGAATTCCTCTATGTGGTAAAGCGGACCTCTGAAGGGTACTTTAACTTCTTTTCTTTTTACGATCATTTTCCATTTGAAAGTTAAAGTACGCTTTTGATGAGGATTTTTTTTTTTTTTTTTTTTTAATGCAAAATTGTACCTCTGAGGAGGGATTTTTCACGTTTCAACACTTGGAAGTTTTATTTCAATCTCGGTGAAACGTGTACCCCCAAAGAGTTGTGCCTTCGAAGAAAGCCTTTTCACGTTTCAACACTTGGAAGTTTTATTTCAATCTCGGTGAAACGTGTGCTTCCAAAGAGGTCTTTTTTCTTGATTGTGTCCCCGGGAGGGGGTCGTACCTCTAAGGAGGGATTTTTTACGTTTCAACACTTGGAAGTTTTATTTCAATCTCGGTGAAACGTGTACCCCCAAAGAGTTGTGCCTTCGAAGAAAGCCTTTTCACGTTTCAACACTTGGAAGTTTTATTTCAATCTTGGTGAAACGTGGGCTTTCAAGAAGGTCTTTTTTTCTTGCATTTCAACTTTGGTGAAGTGAAATTCCGAAGAGCGGTTGCTACACTTCAACTCCTGGCGAAATGTGCCTCCGAAGAGGGCTTTTATTTTGTTTACATTTCAACTCTGGTGAAGTGAAATCCCGAAGAGCGGTTATAACACTTCAACTCCTGGTGAAATGGGCCTCCGAAGAGGGCTTTTATTTTGTTTACATTTCAACTCTGGTGAAGTGAAATCCCGAAGAGCGGTTATAACACTTCAACTCCTGGTGAAATGGGCCTCCGAAGAGGGCTTTTATTTTGTTTGCATTTCAACTCTGGTGAAGTGAAATTCCGAAGAGCTGTTATAACACTTCAACTCCTGGTGAAATGTGCCTCAGAGAGGGTTTTCATCGCCTGGAAGTTACTCTCTCATGGTTGGAGGGTCATGACTCCTCCAACCTTTTTTGTTGAGTAGAGAACTTTCTTTTTTGTGGCGTGTGACCCATTAGAGGTCTTTTATCCTCCGAAGAGTTGCGCCTCCGAAGAGGACTTGTGCCGCTGATGGTAGCTTTGGTTGTTCCTCTGTTCACTTGCTTATGCCTTTTCAGCGATCCTCTTTTTTTTTTTTTTTTTTTTTTTCAAGTTTTCATTCCCCTTTCTATCACAAGTGGCTCGTTTAATCCAAGGAAGTGTACTTCATTGCCAGGCAAGTTCATGAGAACGGGCACTAGCTTCCTAATTGGATGTTTGTTTGTTCAAACAATCTCAATTTATCAGCAAGGGCTCGTTTCTATCGAAATCATTAGCCGTTCAATTGAAGTATTTCCTATCTAGGATTTGAATTCGGGGTCTTTGTGACTTGAAATTTGCTTGTTGAATGATGGTGAGAATCGCTCGGTCTTATTATGCGCAAGTTTTATCTCCATTGTCTGCAAAAATTTAAATCGATATTTCAGTAATACATTTTATGTATTTTTATATCGAAAACAAAGAAAACATATAATGATAATAAGGAACACAAGATTTATAGTGGTTCGGCCATGAAATTGGGCCTACATCCACTTTATATTCTTTCATTATTTACTTGCATCAGTTTCACAATTGCTTTCAATTACAAGAATCATATATTTATAATTCTTTTTACAATGTTTCAACAAAATTTTCAAGTAAAGTATGGACGCAAGTGATTGCTGTTCCATGCCCTTGGAATTTGATCTCCATCAACAGTGGTGAGCTTGAATGTGCCGTCAAGAAGTTTCTGACCTATTACATATGGTCCTTCCCAATTTGGCCCAAACACACCTGTCGCGGTCATAATTCTTTTCAGGACTAGATCTCCAATTTCAAAGCTGCATTGACGAACTTTGGAATTGAAATGTCTGGCTATCCTTTGCTGATGAGCTGCAACTCTGAGGTTAGCTTCATCTCTTTTTTCATCAAGGAGATCCAGCGCTTCAAGTTGCAGCTTTTCATTTTCTGCTTGATTGAAATGGATTCTTCTGTGTGAAGGGACCTCTGTTTCAACCGGGATCATTGCTTCCGATCCGTATGCTAACGAAAAAGGAGTATGCCCAGTTGCAGTTTTGTGAGTAGTTCTGTATGCCCATAGTGCAAGTGGTAGTTTATCGACCCAACCACCTTTTGCTTTTTCGAGTTGCTTTTTGATGGTTGATTTGATGATCTTGTTCACTGCTTCCACTTGCCCGTTTGCCTGCGGATGAGCTACTGCCGAAAAGCTTTTTTGGATTTTGAATCGTTTACAAAAATCCTGGAATTCCTCGCTTTCAAACTGAGTACCATTGTCTGTGATTATTTTCTGAGGCACACCGTATCTGCAAATGATATTCTTGGTCACAAAGCTTATCATTTTCTTAGAAGTGATAGTAGCCAATGGTTCAGCTTCAGCCCACTTAGTAAAATAATCAACTGCAACAATAGCATATTTAATCCCTGATTTAGCAGTTGGTAGCGGCCCAATGAGATCCATTCCCCAAATTGCAAATGGCCATGGACTGACCATCTGTGTGAGTTCGGTAGAAGGTGCTCTAGGAATTTTGGCATATCTTTGGCATTTGTCACATTTTCGGGAATAATTTGCAGCATCCCGATTAATTTCCGGCCAAAAATATCCGTATCGGAGAATTTTCTTTGATAATGTTTGACCACCTGAATGATCACCACATTCTCCTCCATGCACTTCAGCTAGGATTGTTTTGGACTCTTCTCGGGATACACATCGAAGCAATGGCATTGAGAATCCCCGTCTGTACAATCGGCCATCCTGAATTACATAGCGAGAGGCCTTCCTTAGTAGCTTTCGTCTTTCTATCGGGTTTTCCGGCAGAGAACCTCTGAGTAGGTAATCCAGTATTGGAGTCATCCATGACTCTTGTTCTTGAGATACATTCATAATCCAGTCTATATCCATTTCGTCTATACTTGGCGCTGAAAGGACTTCTACAGGGACCAATCCCAATAGTTGAGCTTCACCAGAACTTGAATATTTTGCGAGGGAATCTGCCTTCATATTCTCTTCCCGAGGAATGTGGCTTATTGAATAGTGATCGAGTTCACATAGGAGTTCCCAAGCCTTTGACAAGTAGGAAGGCAGGTTTCCACCTTTTGCTTGAAATTCCTTCTTGACTTGGCATACAATAAGCTGAGAATCACTGAAAATTTGTAATGCTCGAATGTTCAGCTCTTTAGCGATTTTCAGACCTGCAATAAGAGCTTCATATTCTGCTTCATTGTTTGTTGAAGGAAATTCCAGTCTTAGTGCATAACATAATGATCGACCTTCAGGAGTTTCAAGTACCACTCCGGCTCCAGAACAGTAGTCATTTCTTGCGCCATCAACATACATCTTCCACTGGATTGGAGAATCATTGAACGCTTTTTCCTCACCATTATCTTTCTCTGTGAATTCTGCAATGAAATCAGCTAAAGCTTGTCCGTTGATTGCTTTTCGGGGATGATAAGTGATGTCATATTGACTGAGTTCAATGTTCCATTTTAGAAGGCGACCCGAAGTTTCTGGGCGAAATAGGACTTGCTTTAGAGGTTGATCAGTGAGCACTTTGATAGGATGAGCTTGGAAATATTGCCTCAGTTTCCTCGATGCAACTAGTAGGCAATAGGCGAGTTTTTCCAACTTGGAGTAATTCAGCTCTGCCCCAGTGAGTCTTTTGCTGATATAGTAAACTGGATGTTGAATCCTTTTGTCTTCCCGTATCAGCGCTGCACTTAGAGCATGAGATGATACTGCCAAGTATATAAGAAGATCCTCACCATTGCCTGGTCTAGAAAGTATCGGAGGCGTTTCCATATGACGGATCAACTCTTCAAAAGCCTTTTGGCATTCGGGAGTCCATTCAAAGTTCTTCTTTCCTTTTTTCAGGGCATCGAAGAATGGGATGCATTTATCAGTAGCTTTGGAAATGAACCGACTCAGGGCGGCGATCTTTCCGTTGAGACTCTGCAATTCCTTCTTTGTTCTAGGAGCTTTGACTTCTTTCAAGGCAGTAATTTGAGCTGGACTAGCCTCTATGCCCCTAGCACTGACGATAAAACCTAAGAACTTTCCGGATTCGACCCCAAATGTACATTTCAGGGGGTTAAGCTTCATTCTGTATTTTCGGAGGACCGCGAACATTTCTGCTAAGTGTTCAACGTGATCCGCTGCTTTCCTGGACTTTACTAACATGTCGTCGACATAGACTTCCATAGTTTTGCCCAATTGCGGTTTAAACATAGCATTAACAAGTCTTTGGTAGGTTGCCCCTGCGTTTTTTAATCCGAAGGGCATAACTCTGTAGCAATAAAGTCCAACATCTGTAATAAAGCTTGTATCTTCCTGATCCGGCTCATGCATCATGATTTGGTTATAACCGGAGTAGGCATCCATGAAGGATAACAATTCATGTCCCGCAGTTCCGTCTACCAGTTGATCGATCCTGGGTAATGGGAAGCAATCTTTGGGGCAAGCCTTGTTTAGATCAGAAAAATCGATGCACACTCTCCATTTCCCATTAGTTTTCTTGACCAACACAGGATTTGAAACCCAATTCGGATATGTAGATTCTTTGATGAAGTTATTTTCCATGAGTCGATCAACTTCTTCTTTTAATGCTGCTGACCTTTCTGGACCTTGGGTTCTTCTTTTCTGTTTAACTGGCGTAAACTTTGGGTCAATATTCAGAGCGTGTACCGCAACTTCCGGGGATATCCCACACATATCGGCATGAGTCCAAGCAAAGACATCCAGATTTGCTTTCAGGAAAGATATCAAGACATTCTGGATTGATACATTAAGCTGTGAACCCACATTCAACACTTTATTTGGATCCTTCGGGTCAACAGGTACCGGAACTGTCGTTTCCACCGGTACTACTCTATTTTCCCCTGTACTGGCTTTTCTGGGATCCATTTCTTTACGTGCCCCGCTGTGCTCGCCAGTGCAGGGTCCGCCCTGTAATTGCTACAAGGCTGTTTCCTTGATGCGGACTGGGGTTGCCGCACCCTTTCCCATTTCTCTTCTTCTTGACTCTCGCAGCTCTGTCAAATAGCACTCTCGCGCAACATTCTGATCCCCTTTTATAACTCCTACTCCATTGTCAGTAGGGAATTTAATAGTGAGGCACCACGGGGCTAGGATAGCTTTGAATGCTGCGAGTGTTGGACGGCCAAGAAAAGCATTATAGGCAGAAAACTCATCGACAATCACAAATGTTTGCTTTCGGACCACTTTCCTTTCTCCTTCCCCAAGTTCTACAAACAAATCGATGGTTCCTACTGGTTGCTTTGGCTCCCCAGTGAAGCCCACGATTTTCTGTGATGAGGCTTGCACATCGATCATAGGGATTTTCATCTGGTCAAATGTCTTTTTGAAAAGGATATTACATGATGCTCCGCAGTCAATGAGGACTCTTCTGACAATGGCTGGTCCTATACCAGCCGAGATGACCAAGGGATCTAAAGTAGGAGCTTCAATACCTGTAGAATCTCTGGCTCTGAAAATAATATCATCACTGAAAGTTTTCTGTTGTTTAAGGGGCGTAGTGTCTTCTAGAACAAAGACGTCTTCTTCGGCTGGAGCATATTTCAAAGCCCTGGAATATCTCTCCATCTCACCCCAACTCTTGCCAGCTGGGTGAGGTCCTCCGGAAATGACATTGATAACGGGCCTTCCAGATTCATGCCCCGTAGCTTTCTCACCTACCCCAGGCTGATGAACAGGAGCCCGCTGCCCCTGACTCGACGATGCAGGATTGTTGCTATTCTTTTTCACAAATTGCTGCAACTTGTTTTCTCTTAGCAACTCTTCAATCAGATTTTTCAGCTGGCGGCATTCATCAGTTTCATGACCTGGTTGATTGTGGAAGCGGCAGAATTTCCCACTTTGTATGGCTTTTCTCCCAGTTCTCAAAGGGATAGGTTTAGGGAAATCGACGGAATCTTTAGTGGCCAGGTAGATGTGCTCCAGTGTATGTGATAATGGAGTATATTCTGATGGCTTGAAGGATCGGGGCTTCTTCAGATTACCCTGTTTCTTCCCATTACTATTCTCCCTTTTTTGCCCCACCGATTCATTCTTGCGTGGAGCGACAGTGTTGTCTTCTGCTTTTTCCAACACTGTCTTTACTGGTAAAGGACGGCTTTCCAAGCGAATGAATTCGTCTGCTTTTTTGTAGAACTTTTCGAGAGAGGTTGGCTCCTTCATATTTAACCATTTCCCAAATTCGCTTGACTTATCGATAGCCCTCATCAGATAAGTCAATATCATTCGTGGTTCAGCATTGTCCACCTCAGCCAGTGCTATATTGAAGCGGTTCAAGAAGGATCTGATAGACTCACCAGGATTCTGCTCTAAACTCGATAGTGACATAATATCCTTGGCCTTCGAAGCATATAGTCTAAACTGCTCCTTGAATTTTCTGGTCAAGTCTGAAAACTGATCGATAGATCGGACTGGTAACTTGGTGAACCACAGTAAAGCCACGCCTTCCAGGTATACGGGGAAATATCGGCACTTTATTTCATCGGAGGCCCTGGCACCTGTCATGTGCCAATCATACTTATACAAGAACTCATTCGGATCACTTGTCCCTTTGTAAGCTGGAATAGTCGGAGGGACAAACTTCCTTGGAAATTCCGCCTTCAAGATCTTTTCAGTAAACGGAGTTTTACTTGGGGCGAAACCCCATTCCTTCTCATCTTCAACTCTTTGCATACTTTCTTTCATGATCTGCCGGACCATTCCAGAAAGATATTCCTCATCATGCCGAGTTCTAGATCCACCGGCGTCAGGTACTGCCTGCTCAAAGGGACTAGTAGGCCTTTCAGGAGCATTCCTTTCATCAACATTATGAATGTTGCCTGCATAGTTCCTTTCATTACCAGCCGGTTGATTGTTTGCCCCAAGTAAGTCGTTCAACTTATTCAGAATCAGAGCATTCTGGGCACTTTGAGCCTCTAGTTGTGCATTTTGGGCGTTTATCTGCTGGTTTAGCCCTAGAATCACAGCATCCAATTCCACTTTTGTAACTCAAACAGACGGAGTGGGTAGATTAGGCACAGGGGAAGCGGAGGTTCCCTCTTGAATGTTCCCAGATCTGATAGATCTACTTTTCCTTCCAGGAGCCATAATCTCAAATATACTTCTGGTTTTTAAGGAAATTCTTTCTTCAAATCTCTGCGAAGCAATGATGACAGCTGTCCTGAGTTCAATTCTCAGTGAAAGCACCAAAAATGTTAACGCTTAAATTTGAACGCTAACACCCCGGTGTGTGAAGTATAGTTGTGAAAGCACCACCCGATAGATCGGGAAAGAATTATAAGCAAGTAATAGCGGAAAGGCAGTAAACAACAGCAATTTTATAGTGGTTCGGCTTATGGGTATAGCCTACGTCCACTTTAAGTACTTTTATTGATGATCACGTTACAAGTTGATACAAATCTTCTCAAGTACAACACACTTTGAATTACAAAAGACTTAGAACAAGTAGCTCAAACTTCGATGTTGACAAAAATCTTCAAATCCATGGTGGATGTAGATGATTTCTTCATGAAGTTCTTTTAGACGTTCTTTGAAACTCAAAAGCTTTAAGTGTTGAAGTAGTCTGGAATTCGGCAGAGTAATGGTGCTTGAAATTGATTGACCAAAAGTCCCTCGAATGTTGGAGGTAGGTTGGTATTTATAGGCAAAGATTTTGGACCTAAGCTCGGTCTTAACTCCTCACCGACCCAGTTAAGTCGTGGCCGACCTATAAGAGCCCTGATATGGTCAAGCCGTGTTTACCTGTCTTCGATGGATTCACACAAGTCCTAAGTCGTTTCCGACTTAGACTAAGTCGCCGTCGGTCTAACGTGCTACGTGTTAAATGGTTGCACCGTTTCACCCTTCATCTCCCTGGGTCGGTTGCGATTCATCGTAGTTAGATCGGTAGCATGTCAAGTCGGTAGGCTATGTAAGTCTCTAGGTCGGGATTTCCCTTTAACCATTAGGTCGGTACGTCTCTTGAGAGTTAAGTCGGGACCTCTCCTGAGCTATTTAGGTCGGCCATTCTTGGGTCGGCATCACTCTTAAGATGTTGGATCGGTGAATATATTAAGACGGTGGGTTACTTCAAACCTTAGGTCGGAATCTCTTTGCAGCGTTAAGTCGGTACGCTTTCTTAACCAGTTAAGTCGGTATCGAATTAGGTCGGCCATCTTGCTAATCAGTTAGGTCGGCGCCATCTCCACATACCTGCTGAGTCGTAACCGAGATAGGGTTAACAAAGAACATTCCCAAAATTAGGTTTAGGAATTTCTGAAATTGGTAAGAGAATAAGTTGGAGAAGAAGAAGAGAAGCTTACCAATGGGTTCTTCTTGAGTTTGGAGCTAGGAATTTGATTTGCAAGGGAAGTTAGGGCTTGGAGTTTTAATTTCCTCTTCCACCCTCCATTAACATAAAAGCTTGAGTATTAGGAAAATAGAAGAGAAGTGAATGAAGAGGAGAGTCTTGGAACTGAGTTAAGTGGTTAATTGGCTCAGCCCAACCAAAGCCCTAAGCGGGAAAAAGTGGCAAAAATCAACTTTCTCCAAACATATCGAAGCTTATACTCAAAAAGGTCGCAAACGTCATTTTGAACTCGATGGAAGTGGTCTCGAGTCCCAACTCGACAGTTTGCAAAAAGTAGGTTTTCGGACCAAAATCCGATGAACGATGAAATATTTAAATTAAATATTTAAATATATAATCGATAAATATGCGGGTTGTTACAGACTCCCCTCCTTAAAGAAATTGCGTTCACGCAATAATTAAGAAGGAAATATAAGAAGTAACAACCATAGAAGCATATTAACACAAAAGAAAATTTGAATCAAGAAGTTCACCTTAAAGAGCACGAAGGAGTAAATCCGAAAGTTTTCGTTCGATGAATTCTCAAGATTTCACGTGAGCAATCCTTAGGATTTGAGAACCATTGAACCTCTACCAAAAAGAATATCTTTATATCGAAGGCGCTCAATCCTCCGAAGCAATGATGCGAATAGAATGGTGCTCAAAAGTCAAATTTGGTGAAACTTCAATCTCCACAATATCACCGGGCTCAAGAATGAAAACCGGAATCCCTAAGGCATTTCCGTAGGTAAAAGACGTGGAAAACGTCAAGAATAGCAGAAAGTTGAGCCGGTGCAATGGCGTAGTACAATCACGGTACGCCCGAGAAACTAGAAACTCGAATAATTTGGAGCACCGACGTAGTACAAAGACGGTACGTCCAGTGAACCAAAAAGCCAAGTCATTGATGTAGTGCAAACGGTACATCCACTGTATCCAAAAAGAGAAGACATCGATGTAGTCCAAACGGTACATCCGATGAATCAAAAGCAAAGACATCGATGTAGTACAAACGGTACATCCGATGAATCCAAAAAGAGAAGACATCGATGTAGTACAAACGGTACATCTGATGAATCAAAAGCAAAGACATCGATGTAGTACAAACGGTACATCCGATGAATCAAAAGCAAAGACATCGATGTAGTACAAACGGTACATCCGATGAATCAAAAGCAAAGACATCGATGTAGTACAAACGGTACATCCGATGAATCAAAAGCAAAGACATCGATGTAGTACAAACGGTACATCCGATGAATCAAAAGCAAAGACATCGATGTAGTACAAACGGTACATCCTATGAATCAAAAGCAAAGACATCGATGTAGTACAAACGGTACATCCGATGAATCAAAAGCAAAGACATCGATGTAGTACAAACGGTACATCCGATGAATCGAAAGCAAAGACATCGATGTAGTACAAACGGTACATCCGATGAATCGAAAGCAAAGACATCGATGTAGTACAAACGGTACATCCGATGAATCGAAAGCAAAGACATCGATGTAGTACAAACGGTACATCCGATGAATCGAAAGCAAAGACATCGATGTAGTACAAACGGTACATCCGATGAATCGAAAGCAAAGACATCGATGTAGTACAAACGGTACATCCGATGAATCGAAAGCAAAGACATCGATGTAGTACAAACGGTACATCCGATGAATCCAAAGAAAAGACATCGATGTAGTACAAACGGTACATCCGATGAATCAAAAGCAAAGACATCGATGTAGTACAAACGGTACATCCGATGAATCAAAAGCAAAGACATCGATGTAGTACAAACGGTGCATCCGATGAATCAAAAGCAAAGACATCGATGTAGTACAAACGATGCATCCGATGAATCAAAAGCAAAGACATCGATGTAGTACAAGCGGTACATCCGATGAATCAAAAGCAAAGACATCGATGTAGTACAAACGGTGCATCCGATGAATCAAAAGCAAAGACATGGATGTAGTACAAACGGTACATCCGACGAATCAGAAGCAAAGACATCGATGTAGTACAAACGGTACATCCGATGAATCAGAAGCAAAGACATCGATGTAGTACAAACGGTACATCCGATGAATAAAAAGCAAAGACATCGATGTAGTACAAACGGTACATCCGATGAATCAAAAGCAAAGACATCGATGTAGTACAAAGGTTACATCCGATGAATCAAAAGCAAAGACATCGATGTAGTACAAACGGTACATCCGATGAATCCAAATAGAGAAGACATCGATGTAGTACAAACGGTACATCCGATGAATCAAAAGCAAAGACATCGATGTAGTACAAACGGTACATCCGATGAATCCAAAAAGAGAAGACATCGATGTAGTACAAACGGTACATCCGATGAATCAAAACCCATATAATTCGAAACACTGACGCAGTACAAAAACGGTACGTCCAATGAACCGAAGCCCGAATGGTTTTCGGAACACCGACGCAGTACAAAAACGAAACGTCCAATGAACCGAACACAATAAAAGAACATCGGACGCAAGTTCATAAAAGAAATGAGATGAAACTCAATAAAACGAAATACATCAAAACGCCCGATGAACTTGATAAAAAGATAATTTCATTCGGTCATCAACAAAGAAACAACTCCTTGTTGCTTACGACTAAACGCGTTGGCAACACGATTTCCCCTTCGGGAATAACAAGAAAGATTAAGAGTATCGAAAAGAAAGAACTTCTTTTAAAATAATTCTCTTCCCCGAAAAGTTAAAACTTTCAAAATTACATTTTTACTTTTATGTAATAATCTTTCTACAAAAATTTACATTTTTGCAAGTCAATATATCGTGTCTGATTGTCACATCAAAGCGTTTAGGAAATTCCTATCGATAACGTTGATCAAGCGCATCGACCAAAATTCTTAAAGCACTCAACGGGCAATACAATCACAAAATCATCTTTTATAGGATAAATAAATCTCTTACAAAGTTTTAAGAATATTCTTTGTTTGTTTCAAGAACAAAAATACAGTTTTTCTTATAAATAAATCTTATGAAAAAGATTTGCAAAAATTTTAAACTACTATTTTCATCCAAAATCAATAAATACAAGAATGGTCTCATCGAAATATTCATAGAATATTCGATTTATAAAATGGATGAAATGAGCTGGACAAATTGAATGACATAATAAGTCATTCAAAAGAATCATAACGAGTGCGGAATGCGGTAAGTGGAATGCTAATTTCCGCAACTCGTAGCAAACGAAAACCGGTGGTAAAGTCAAACTGAAAAGACCTTAACACCACACAAAAGATATTGCTTAGGTGATGATTCTAAGACAAGCTCAAAAAAATACCGGAAAATTTCTCTAACTACATGAATGAGAGAAATAACACTTTCCTTATAAGTGGGCTTAAGGAATAAAATGATTCCACCAAATTGGAATCAAAATCACAAAGGAAAAATAGAAATCTGCTTAACAGATTGAAAATGTCGAGGATGAATAGTCCACACGGGACAAAGGATATGGCCTCATAATAATTAAGCCAATCCGTACAAAAGTAAATTCCAAAGCCAAAGTAATTATCGGCTCGGAAAGAAAAGTCACATAAAACAATCTCGACATCTAAACAAAAGCAAATTGAGTGTTGCGGATCTACCATCCGGATTCACAATCCTCAAAGAAGTCATCAAGCCCAAAATATTCAAAGAAAAAGAATCGACAAGTTCTTTTGATATAAAAATAATGAGATGAAACTCATATCAAAAAGAACTCGAATAAGAAGATCACAAAATAAATGTAATCAAGGATTAAATGAGACATACCTTGACCAAGAGAAGAGTTGCTAGGAACTTGCAGCCTTCCTTCTCTCTTGCTTGGAAGCTTAGGACACGAAGATAAAAGATGGCCCGAAACTTTGCAGTACCGACAAAAGAGGGGCTTCGGGCACTCCCTTGTATAATGGTCTGTTGAACCACAATTGTAGCATTGACCACGACTAGAGGTAGGAGTCTTTGCTATCGGAATTTGTTGCTTCCCTTTCTTATTAGAATTGGGGCCTTTGAACTTAATTGGCCTCTTCGAGTTATTGTTGAAGTTCTGTTGGGCACGCACAACTTCAACATCACCTTCGTTATCGGCCTCTTCAAGACGAAGAGCGATATCAATAAGCTGATCAAATGAAACCTCATGTTTCAGAAGTAATGACTTTTTAGGATTCTTATTCAAGCCATAGACAAATCTATGATTTTTCTTCAATGGGGTATTGATGTATTCAACCCCATATTTGGAAAGCGACTCGAAGGATGCGACGTAATCAGTCACAGAGGATTGACCTTGAACAAGGTCTATAAAACACCGTGCTAAAGTTACTTTTTCAGCCTCCGGCACAAACTTTAGTTCGAATCGTTCCCGGAATCGTTCCCAAGTAAGATCCGCTTCAACGATTTCAGAAATTAAAAGCTCATATCAATCTAACGCTCTTCCCTAGAGCATGCTAGAAGCCACTTGGACTCGATGAAGGTCAATATGATTCATGCGAGAAAAGATGCGATCGCATGATTTGAGCCAAGCTTGAATTTCTATAACACTCTCGGATCTCGTGAATGGCCTTCCACCCAAATCGGTATAATCTCGGCACAAGCGTGCAAAACTGGATCTAGGATGAGTAGGCTCCTGATTGGGACCCGCTGTTTGAGCGTTCTTGACAAGATCTAAAAGCTGCTGGGCAGACAAAAAAACTCCATCCAGGGGAGTAGCACTAGATTGACCGGCGCTGGGGCGGCCTGGTCTAACCATTTCTCTTCTTTAAGAAAGAAAGAAAGAAGAGGAAAAAGTTATTCTCAAAATAAATATCAAGCAATCTTGATAGATAAAACAAGGAATCATAAAAGAAAATAGGACAGGACGGTACGAAGACCCGAATAAAATCCGAAAGCACGACTCCTAAGATGGACTTAGGACGATGATCCTTGTTATAATATTCCATATTGTTCCGAAGTTTGGCTCTGATACCAAGCTGTGACGCCCCACCTCTATACCCATGCTAGCCAAGAACATTACGGTGAATGCTGTCAACTAGCACGGAGAATAAGGCTGTTGAGGAGCGACCATCTGTATAATTGCTTTGTGCGAGTACCGATATGCCAGATAAAAATATAACTTTTCATCTCAAGAGGAAATCCGACATACCGACACAAACTCAAAGCTACTACACAGTGGCTATAAAGGTCTTCGGAAACAAATATAGAAATAAACATAACATAAATCAGTCACAGACAATTCATATCACAAAGGCGGAAATAGATATGAATATTACACATGAAAGTGTATATCAGAGTAGTGGTATAAAAAGATCCACAATATCACAAAAGAATAGTTACATGAACTGCACAAAAGAATAAGTATACATTATGGAGTCTATATCTCAAATGTATACAACAAAAACTAGTAATCTAAGTAGTCAACCATAAGTCAGAGGAAATCAATCCCAAGAGAGAAGTCAAGCAGAAGCATCTGTAACATCTCGGTCTGACCCGAGTATTATTTAATAAGAAAATAATAAACGGATCAGTCTAGCTATAAATATCAGATGAAACGATATAGAATAAGAGATATGACTAAACACATAATAATCACTATGCCAAGCTGTGATATATATAAGTAATTGAAAATCAACAAGAGATTAATCAATATCACCAAGTCTACACAAGAATCAAAGAAATGTCATACTCCTTATTTCGTTCACCAAACCACAAATATTGACGATAATATCAATGTCAATCACAAAAGTCAATGACACACAGATTCACCAATGCACAAATATTGATAAAACTTATCAATGGAAATCACGAAAATCGGTGAAACACAAATTCTAGAAATCATCTCAAGAAATCCAGAAATCACAAAGGGGGGGGGGAGACCTATCACATGAACGGGAGCATGAAAACTCACTAACAGCTGTAACACTTGAAGGAGAAGCTATCTCATGGTAGCTAGCCATTAATTTGACACACGAATGGTCCGAAGACCTGACACACGAATGGTCCGAAGACCGTGGGTTGCTACCCCACCAAATTTGAGTCGAAACTCCACAAAGCAGACAAAGAGACATCGCACAACTGCTAGTCTAAATCACAAAAATGATCGTCATGATCATCGAGAAGTGTCAATTACACTAAGCTAGTAAATATATGAGTTTAGCTTCATGTCCCATAACCACTTGCTTAACTTAAATATTTACGAACAAATTGTATATCTCCACTAGAAAATTGTCACAAGAGTTTCAATCGAACAAGTCCAAGAATTAACCAACAAAGTGAACGCAAGCGTTTCATACCACTTGTTTTACTAAGTCGTTTAATTAGATTTCTCATACGAGTGAGGTAAAGGTTTATATATACTAATAGATTGGAAAACGGTTTTATAAACGAATTTGGTATTAAAATAGTATTGAAATCGTTTGAGGAAAGAGTTTTGATATTTACTACTTGTATAGAAAACCTTTATATTTTTAAAGTGACAAAGCACAAGGGGGATTGTAGAAACAATCAATCACAAAGATCACATTCGAAGATGTGAATAAAAATCCAACGAAATCGACAAAGGATCCATCGAAGTGGATATATCTAAAATTCCCAAAGAAAATAAGTCATCAAAGATGATAATAAATGATGATAATAAATAGGATCATCACGAATCGATTTAAATTGGAAATTCAACCCAAAAAGGCAAATTGGACTCAAACAGCAGGTTCAGTCGACTGAACAGAGTTTTCAGTCGACTGACCCTGTGACTGGAAATTTTCCAGGTTCAGGAAACTTTCTGTTTCCAGTTTCAGTCGACTGAACAGAGTTTTCAGTCGACTGAATCATGCCTGGAAACTTCCGGGTTCCAGGTTCATTCGACTGAACAGAGTTTTCAGTCGACTGAATCATGCCTGGGCTGTTTTTCAGCCTTATTCAAATGAAGAGCAAACTCTCCCAAAATGCAACCGGACGAACATTGGCTCTAAGGGTTTATGCCAATCGTCAACCCGGCCCTATATGCTCCTCGGTGCATCACCAAAAGCATGATCAAACATCCATGAAAGGATTTTCACACAAATTTGACTTAAAAACCTAAAAATTGGAATATTCACAAAACCAATCCAAATCAAGAGCAAATTCTCATGAAGAAGTGTTAGGAATTCAAACCTAACAACCAAAGATAATTATAGTCATAGATGTGAGATAAAAATCTCACCTTTGAACTAAATTTATGAAGATGAAGCTTGAAAGCAAAGGGGAATCAACCACTCTTCAAAACCAACTCTAGAAGCTTGAATCTAAGCTCAAAAACAAGAACATTCCCAAAATTAGGTTTAGGAATTTCTGAAATTGGTAAGAGAATAAGTTGGAGAA
This sequence comes from Allium cepa, assembly GCA_030765085.1. Taxonomy (NCBI): domain Eukaryota; kingdom Viridiplantae; phylum Streptophyta; class Magnoliopsida; order Asparagales; family Amaryllidaceae; genus Allium; species Allium cepa. Next base: position 596,940,468 of record CM060945.1, on the reverse strand, counting down.
GAAGAAGAGAAGCTTACCAATGGTTTCTTCTTGAGTTTGGAGCTAGGAATTTGATTTGCAAGGGAAGTTAGGGCTTGGAGTTTTAATTTCCTCTTCCACCCTCCATTAACATAAAAGCTTGAGTATTAGGAAAATAGAAGAGAAGTGAATGAAGAGGAGAGTGTTGGAACTGAGTTAAGTGGTTAATTGGCTCAGCCCAACCAAAGCCCTAAGCGGGAAAAAGTGGCAAAAATCAACTTTCTCCAAACATATCGAAGCTTATACTCAAAAAGGTCGCAAACGTCATTTTGAACTCGATGGAAGTGGTCTCGAGTCCCAACTCGACAGTTTGCAAAAAGTAGGTTTTCGGACCAAAATCCGATGAACGGTGAAATATTTAAATAAAATATTTAAATATATAATCGATAAATATGCGGGTTGTTACATTCACATTTGCCTTTATCCCCATTTGGATTATTTCCTCAATTCTTATCCCAGTTGGGTATTTAATCATAAACAGTTTGAACTCCGACCAGTTTATATTTAGGAAATAGCTTGAAAATTTTGAAAATATATAAGTAGTTGAAAAATAATCAATAGTTTGCAAAATAGTTGTAGAATAATTGACTAATTGCAAAAGAGTTGAAAAATAGTTAAATAGTTATGAAAATCTTAAATAATTGCGAAACAGTTGTAAAATAGAAATTAATTCATAACTTAGTTGAGAATTAGTAATTGGTGTATAAAACAGTTGTAAAATAGGTAAAGAGTTCCAAAAGTAGTGGCAAAACCAGTATAAAATAGTTTAGGTTTTAGAAAAAAAGTTGTATAGTAAATAGATAAGAAAATAGATTTAAAACTATTTATATTAAAACAATTTACATTGAAAATGGTCTGGAGTCAAAACTGTTCACTTCCCCAACAATTCAATTTGAAATTTCCACTCCATTTAAATTAATCCAAATCCAATTTAATTAACTCCAATTTCCATTGGACTTAATTCATTCCCAATTCAAATAGAATTGATCCTCAATTTCCTTCCAATTTCAGATCAAATTCCATTTGACCTTTAAACTTATAACCTTAAGTATAATTTCAATTTTACACCTTCTATTTGTAATCAATTACATTCACACTTTGCTTTTAACTTGGAGTTATACATTTTATTTAACCAATATGTTTTTTTTTTTTGATTATGCCATAAACAATTTAATCAAGACTCTAGAGTTTACACAAATCTCGAAATTTTAATATCACCTTAGAATTTTACTATATCCAAATTCCTTTGCAAATTAAATTATCCCTTTGAATTCCCAAAACCAAACCCAGTTCACAAGCAATTCCAATTTAAATTGATTTGGTAGCAATTTGTCTTCTAGAAACTCGAAAATGAGCATCGATGATGCTGCAGTCATCACCGGCGTTATTTTCCAGTGACCGGAAGAGTTCAATGCTTTTATCTCTTTAAAAACATTTCCAAACATTTTTAATTTCAAATCTCCCAGATTTCAAATTCAACCCCAAAAATATTTTTGGAATAATACTATTATTTCTCTAAAACATTTGGGAATCACTTTCAAATCCGAAGAAATTTTAAATTTTCCAAAAATTCCTAATTCCCAATCCATCCAATTTATTTTTGAACATTACTCTGGAGTTTTTATCTTTCTTTATTTTCAAATATTCTCTGGAATTCTATTTCAAATTATAATCTCATTTATTTATGAAGTTTATTTCAATTTATAAATTACATTTACAATCTATATTTCAAATTCCATTTTGTTATATAAGTTTACTCTTCAACTTGGTTATAAGTTTCAATTTGGTCGTATTTTATTTTACTTCTTAATTTAATTTCAATAATTTAACAACCAATCATTTAGATATTTCTTAGAAGGAAATATTGCTATATATATCAAAATATATATTTTTACATAAAATCATTAAAAATCTTTATAAGCAAATAACAAGTACGCTCTCATATATATATATATGTATACACACACACACACACACACACACACTCAACTCATTCTAGAGTACTACGGACTCTATTCAATGAGTAATTCCCACCAGAGCCAAGGTTCTCGCTTAACCTCGCTCTGATACCAAATGTAACGACCCGAAATTTTCGAACCAGAAAATTCCAGATAGTAATGAAAAAGAAGAAGGAGGTAGAAGAAGAAGAACAGAAGCACCAAAACATCTCACAATCGCAGCGGATAAAATATGATAATAAATAATAATAATTACAGAAGAATACTATATCTGCCGATTACATTTAATATACATCAGAGTTTCACATATATATATATATAGTCACTGAATATATATACAATTATCATATCTTAGATTAATAATATTATAAATGCAGCGGAAATACTCTATACGCTGTAGCCATCCAGCTCGCCTCCTGAGCTCCAGAACGTACCTACCTGGAAATCTATAATACTCGGTCTGACCCGAGCATTACACCAAAGTAACAACCGGGTCAGGCTGGAAACCAGCGTGAGTAAACCAAACTAATATGGAATACCAAAGCAATCAACTTATAAAAAAAACCCGGGGTAACTCAAACAAATTTTACAAGTGCTCGATATGTTATAGGCATAACTAATTCCACACATCTATTGCCTAAGTGCCCAAGCTTAGATTTAACTAGTCCACTTCCCTTTAATCACTTCATTCCAATAAATGAATTTCACATACCAATCTATAGTCGAAGCGGTTTCGGGTATTTCGTAATATCCGATCCCGGTCTCTTCGAAACTCATGTTATTCCAACCCAAGTTATTCAAATGAAAATACACAACATTCCATATCAGAGATATATACCCATTAAAGATATCCAAAATCATTCAATTGTCCACAAACAAAGCTTGTTTGCTGCCGACATTAATTAAGTTAATTCTGATTTAATTTCCAACCTCAACCATTTAGAATCATCCCCTTGTCACTAATAAATTGCCAAATCAATTAACCAATCAATCCTTCATTTCCCATCTAAATTAATTACCTAGGTTCAATTACATTTTTTCCAGTTACATTCATATAACTATCTTTGATTAATTACACGATATCAATTATTCTTATCCAAATCAAAAAGTATTCTTTAAATACCCCATAAATTAGTTTAATTTATCCTAATCGCTTATATGAATTAATTCTCATAAGTCCCTTATTTTGGGTTGATCAATCTTTGATCATACTATTAATTATAAAACCCAAGGATTTCAATTATAATTTTAATTTATCTAATCAAATTTATTTATCTCGATTAAGCCACAATATTAATCATTCTCGATTAATCTGAACCTGTAATTTAATCTCCTTATTTACATCACTAAAAAAAATCAATTACTCCTTTATTAACCTTCTTAATTAATCTCTTGATTAATTCCACCAAGTAATTATATTTTATTAATACCACTAAGTGATCTCTATCAAACCATTCATTGATCAATTTACATCCAACACTTATCCACAATTACTTTCCCAAGTAAGTATACCTCATTATACCTACCAAATTTCACAATCTTCATCCTTGATTAATTAATAAAATCAATTACTTCGAATCAATCTCATTTAAAGACCATTCAAAAACCTTCACCAATGATCCATCATTGTTATAATCATAAATCAATCCTTTAATTACCTCTTTAAGTGTTTAATGTTAATTAATCACTTTGATTACAAATTTATTTCTAAATTATTTCATTTCTAATTACATAATTAATTTCTAAACTATAACTAAAATTTTATACCTTATACTCGATTAACTAATTTCTAGTCACTGATCATCGATCCAAACCAATTTAATTATCAATCCCTAGTTACCTTTAATTTAACCTTGAATTAATACCTTAACCCACAACGTAAACTTAAAGTCCTTAATAATGTAATTAATTAATCTATAACATTTATTAATCAATTTTTTTTTATTTAACGCTTTATTTACCCCTGTTAATTTGATGAATTTCCAATCATTCACTAACACACTTAAAATATTTACTTACAACATCATTTCGAATTCCATTTCGAATTAGCTTCAAATTGAATAGAATCAATTAAGGATCACTCACCTGCATCTGATTAACCCACTGAGATAATACGAACATGAAGACCCAACCTCATCACGCAGTCACCGCCTTCGATCCACTTCGCGAGCATTGCCTCTGACACTACTGAACAAGTCGACAACCATTCTCGAGGCACACGGCCTCGGCGACTCACTCACCGTTGCCTATAACGCCCCAGGCTGCAAGCTTGCTCAACCTCCCCATGTACCGCCGAAGATGCGAACTCCCAGTACCGCACCCTTGCGCGACTCGCCCTTGCTCGCCGCTTCCCCCTCCACAGGCCTCGCAACTCAATCAGCTTCGAGCTAGCGCCGCCTGGTTCGCCTCGCCATCGCGAACGACATATCAAGTCGCCGCTTCGTTCGAGAATGTTCTAGCTCGCGCGCGACCGCCCTTCTCCTTCTCTAGAATTCGAGTCGCGCTCGTTCAACTTCGCTTTTTTTTTATAACCGAATCGATTTGGAAAAATGGTGGAAGGAGGGCTCGGTTCGCATCTGTAGAAAGAGGAGAGGATGGAAATAAAAATATTGATTTGGGGGTAGCTTCTTCAGCACGCTTAAATACTAAATAATTAAATATGAAAAATATCTCGTGTCCCTAAACACGAAATCTCGAACCCCGAATCAAACATGCCGACAAGCGTTCATAAAGTTTTACCCACATTTCGAACACAATGGATCGTGTTTCGAAGGCTAATTTGATCGTATGCGCGAGTTACGGAGGAAAAGGTTCAATTTTAAATTAAATTGATTAAAATAATTCGAAGCGTTCTGAGCTGCCCCGGTCAAACGACCATTCCGATTGCTACGAAAATTGAAATGCGATAATAACTAACTATTACGGATCCAATGGAACTAGTTTCGTCGAATTCCGAGACTGTGCCTCGGAAAGCTATTTTTAAATTCAATTTAAACGATATATTTTTAAAATTGTACAAATTACATTTAAATTAAATTTCAATCATTCTATTATCTTCAGTATCCTCATTATAAATTTTATAAGCCTTCAAATTATTTTTAACTGGCTTAGAATCTCAGATTCAACAATTACCCAATTTCAATTATAAAATTCAATATTTACACCATGTAATTCAATGATTTAATTATCAAGTAAATATTGATATCTGGAATTTTTTTAAGTTAAAATTAACTTTTAAATATTTAAAATTGATTAATTGTTCCAATTTACTTTGTTAAAATTTCCGGGTCGTCACAGCAGTGGTTGGTTCGAACAATAACTAACTATTCGTAGAATATATCGAACCCCAGAGAAGAGATAGATAAATTCAATCTTCTACAATTTCTCAAACACAATATATGGAATCCAAACACAAGTCGGAATACCCCAAAGTATATACCAACTTTCCCTCTTCGGACTTCGATCTACCCAAGAAATTACAATAGAATTTCAAATTCGGTTTTAAACGAAATCGTTTTATTGATACAATTCAAATTTAACTTCATATTTTTATTAACCAATTTATTTAGAATTTCCAATTTCTAATTTCCAATTCATTAAAGTTTAGATCGAAAAGCTGATAAGAAACCAATGAAGATACGAAGTAAGGATTTTCTACAACGATTCGTAGGGCCACCATCACACTGAAACTTCTTTCTGGAGCTGTCACGAAGATATCAAAAGAATTTAGAAAGACGAATCAAATAAGATTGATAGAGAAAATTGTTTCCGCTGTTGCAAGGCATTGACCAATTATAGTGGTACTCCCATGTCTCCTATCTCGTCTTCTTCTAGCACTCATACTTAGTATTAGTGGATAGTAAGAGAATTTACTGAGGCATTCGAACGGATATCTTAGGGATATACTCATTCTAGGGTATACTTCAACCTATCTCTAACGAGTTACTTAATGTGTTATACTTCTGAGCTAAACTTTTAACACTCCAGCTCTGATACCAAATGTAGCGATCCTGACTCGGCCTTTGAAAATCGACACCGAATACGACACTCATGTTCAAATGCCGCAGATCCAAACATCGAATCTGGTTCACCAGAGCAAGTACAACACAACGGAAGGAAAAGAAATGAATATCGTATACAACATCGATACAATATCCGATACAATATGTGATATAATATGATACAACAGAATGATACAATGAATATCCATATATATTAGAGATATAACACAAGATAATAGCAGCGAAAAGAAATAGATAACGCCAGAAGTGGAACAATATCTCCAAAATAGTCTTCTTTAGAGAGAACTCCAGAATTGTAACTCCATCTCCAAGGCACTAATCCATAAATAGCTCGAACTCCCAATAACGACGTGTCACCTAGATAAGCAAGTCTTGTCCAAATCTAAAGACTGTACTAATTCCAGATAATCTATAAACCTGACTATCTGGAAAGCCCAACTCTAGACTGCCTGTGTGGAAAATTGTGGGCACCCAGAGTTTAGGAAAGGAACAATAAACTCCGAGTCATTCATGGGACTGGTATGATAACAAAAACAGATAGTCTTTAAAACTGACAACAAGAGAATTTATAAGAAATTTGCAATGCTTTTTGAAAAATGAAACTACCATAAGGCCTCCCACCGCACACACCATGCAAACGCAGAATCGGAGGAGATTTCTCCTTGTGATAGTCAAACATGCTTGATATGAGAAAATTTCTTTTCAATATTATTAATAGTGCATAGTGTAGAAAATCATTTTCAAAGTATAATATTAATCTTAGCCAGCATAGGCATTTCGTACTTATGCCTACTATAGCTACCATGTTCAATAGCAGGTTTTCGCCACATTCCACGGAAGGTTATACAACTAAAATCGTACAGGGCGCTTATTGTTTTGTTTGGATTTCTAACAAATGGTCGGGCTATGGAACTTCCCACTGTCCATGGGTACGCCTCTAGCGGGACGTCCTGAGAACCCAATCGGATCTCTGCCAACACAAGGCCAGGTTACCTCTGTAACTAGGTAACTACTACTCGAGCATGCCACCCCCCCAGTCCTTTGGGACCTTTATCCGAGGCGCCTCTAAACCACAAAGCAACAACCACACAGCAAATGAGATCGAAGCCCACCACATAGGTAAATATCTGTGCTCCATACCATGATACCACCCTTTACCAGAAGAGAATGATAAACTCTAAAGGGCATGACCTCATAACCTTGCCGCATCTTTCCTGTTTCGACCATTTCCAGGGTGTGTGAGGTCCTGATCAGTCTCGTCCACAAAGCTACGCTTTACACGAAAGCCATGCTTTGATCACAAATGATCATCAACACACAGCAGCACTTAGCATGCCACACTACCAAATTGGGAATATATCGCTGATAACCTTCAACTACATAACCTCTGAGCTCATACATCTCAAAGAAGGGTGCTAAGCTAAGAGAATAAATTCTCCGCCACCAACAGATATATATTTGAAAGAAATCTGCTTTATATCTCAAAGTGTAGTGTCAGACATACAACCATACATGTCTGTCCCGGGTTCGAACAAAAAACCGAAGGCACTTCCGAAGAAGCCCTTGCAAATCCGGGTATTCACAATCCCGATCGGACTTTCCATCACTTAGGGAGAACTATATACCGGAGTAACTCATTGCAGAGTCAATCGATAGGTTATCCTGTCGTTCTTACAAATACCCGGTCTTCACCACCGGTCTTCAAATGCAATCCATAACACTGTATCACTATTCGGAATGGGTTATATGACACAAGGTCCTCTCCCGGCTAAACCGAATAATGAGCGCAATATTTTAAAAACATATGGATATGGGATTTCAGTTAAGTCACAACTTATAAAAACCCAAAACCTTTCTAAAAATGGTTTAAACAAATTACCATTTCAAATCTTTAAACAAAAAGATTTATTTCACAAAGTTCGCCCAGTTTCACAAAAATTCATTTATGGATTTCAAAACAATTCCCATTTCAATTGGATCAACTCATTAAATTAAAGATTTAACTTATAGCTTTCAAACCGTTTCCAAAGATTTATTCATAACTTGGAAAACCATTTTCATTTTGGACTTGAAATCCTTTCAACACAATTTGGAAGTTCATTTCTTATATGAAAGCTTTTATTATTTGAAAACAAATAGTTTTCGTTTCGGAAGAATCCGATTATAATTGCACGAGTTAAAGCCTTTGAATTTAAATCCAAATTCCCAAATTAATACGTTTGAAATGGTTTAACCTATATATAACTTGTATAATATCTTTAATTCCTAATTTCAAATCATAGAATTCAGTTTCAAATTTTGAATTCAAATTTAAATCAGATTATTTAAATTTGAAAACTTTATCGATTTATTTAAAAATAAATTTTATCTTGAAATTTCATTTCAAAAGCTTTTCACATTTAACTCGATTCCATTTCCAAATCCGTTTTGTTTTAAATATTCAACTTTTAAAACTATTTTGAATTAAATTCAAATATCTGTGACTTAACCGATTTTTTTGTGAAATCCATATTTTTGTGTGTATAAGTGTGGTTCAGGGGTTTAACACAATAGTGCAACATTCTTCAATCCTCACAGATCAAAACACTGAAATATAATTGATAAGCGGCATAAACTATAACGCTTATCTTTCATACACAGATCATATATATATATATATATATATATATCACAAATAATAAATTACATCACAGATAATTAATTACATTCATCCCAGATAAATAAATTACAGATCACAACACAAATCAGGATATATCACAAAGCATCACAACCAGGGATATCAAACAATTCACCTATTCAATAAAATCCAAACATCCATAAGTAGGACCAATTTAATTATCTGATTGATTTAAATCAGATTAATTTCTATGAATAAATTTGCTAGTCATGGTAAATTAACAATCAATCAATTACAAAACATTCGATAAATTATCCTTTAATTAATCATTAATTAACCCTTAATTAATAATTAATTCCTAATTAATTATTCTTAATTAATTACAATAACTAATTAATTACTTTTGAATTAATAATTATTTATTAATCACTTCAATTAATTAATTTAACTTTTAATAAATTAATTATTCTCCAATCACTTACATTATTTAATTTATCACATTATCCTTAAATTAATTATTACTTAATCACTTGATTAAGCAACTTTAATCATTAATTAATATCTAATTAATAATCCTTAATTTACAAATTAATTATTCCCTACTTAATTAATTTTTTAAACCTTAATCAATTAATTTAAACCTTTAATTACCTATTTAATTAATCCAATTAATTAATTAATTAATTATCCATTTTAATTAACTTCAAAATTATTGAATTACAAAATCATCCAATCTTTATTTTCTTAAAAGTAAAACTCATAAAAAAACTTATTTCTAAATTTACTTTTAATTTCATTTTAAGTTTTTTTTGATTTAAAATGAATACCAATTTATCTTTAATAAAGTTTAAAACTATTGTTTTTAAACTTCAACTTCACGGGTTAAAGTATCACTTTTGTTATAAAGAAATTTAAAAGAGTTAAATTTAAATTCAAATTTTTAAACATACCTTTACATTTAAACTTATTCTAAACATTTAAAGTTATAAAACTTTATTTGATTTCAAAACTCTGGAATTCAAGTTCAGAATTCAGTCCAGGTTTCAAATCTTAATTTAAATTCTTTCTTACAGTACAATTCCTATTTTTCAGTTCAAAATTACTTTTGAATACACTTAAATTCTTAACCACTCTTTTAAGTAAAAAAATATATTTAAATTTAAACTTATTCATTCCCAAACTAAGTTTCCAAACTGAACCTGAATTTACATTTAACTTTGATTTAAAACTCAATTTAAACCTTAATTTATAAATTTACATTCAATTTTTTTTTTAAATATGGAAACAGGACAATTTTCTGTTTTAACCCTGTACAAAACATTACCCGAGCCCATCCTAATGTGCTTCGAGCCGAACATCACCAGGCTTCAATTCCATCACTCGAATCACTCGAGAGAAATTCGAGACCAAACATCATCAGACCCAAACAACCCTTCACCAGAAAACAAACACACCGTGCACATGCACGGTGGTTCTGACCACCTTCGATCACCACCCAGACTTCAAGCACGATGACAACCTACCCTAAAACCCATCACGATCATCAAAGCCTCTCCATCCACTCGAAATCAAATTCGAGTGTTCCTATCGAACCTGGAACAACACTGGCATCACCATTCTTAAACCTAGAAACGCCTCGCTTGCAATGTTTCGACCATCAGACGACCCAAAACTCCGACCACACGATCGCCAACGTCCCCTCTACCACCTCCCAGAGCCACGAAACACTCGATCCAACGTAGACGACAAACGAATCGAAAACTAAGCCTCGTCAAAAATTAGGTTTCCAGACTAAAAATCGCTCGCTCGCCGCCGCCACCACGGCCAACTGCACCTCACCGCACCATTTTTCCCATCAACATTGATCGCTCCTCCACCCCCAGGAGGAAGCTCGACCTCTCCGATCAACAAGATCAACAGTGACGACCAAAAATGCACGATTCAAACAAACCCAAACCGCTCTTCATTCCTCAATCGAAAAATTATGATTTTAACTTTAAAAATCATGCTAAAGTATGCGAATTCAGGTTATATACCTGACTCCATGAATTAAGAGGTTTAAATTTTGACTTATTTAAAGCTTTTGCTCAGTTCTTTGATTTCCAAAGACATTGACAAGTTGTGTTAACTTAAATTGATTTTTAAAACTTAGTTCATTATTAAACGAACAATTTTTGTTTTGATCCTACATCCAAACAGTAAGTAGATTGTGAAGAATTGATTTTTGAATCAAAATCTTGGTTTATGAACTAAGACAAAGAACATATAGAAAGAACAACCTGCACACAAAATATTTCCAACATACCAATTTGCACAAAGAATTCATACTTATTCACAGATATGTCCACAACAGATTCATACTTTTAAAATTTAAGAATGATGTTACCCACCTTGTTTTCCAGAATGAACAGAGCTCTTTAATTTGAAACAGGCTATTGAATTACAGCTGAAATCTTTTCTTGATCCTCTGGCTTTAATGAAGTTGTATTGTTGTTTAAATTGAATTTTTGTTTAAGTTGTAGATGGTATTACTTCAGATTTTTTTCTTAGCTTGATGGACGAACTGAAATGAATGGGTTGATATATAAGAAAAGGTTTGCAGGTGAGATTATTCTTGTTTGAACATGGTGATCATGTTGTTTGTACAATCCCAGACCAAAGACATTTTTCTTGTTTGTTTGACTGTGCAGATTTTTTCTTTGTGTTTGACTAGCCGATTTCTTTGGTGGCTGATAATCTGGTTTAGTGGCTGAGATGATAGGTTATTGTGTGCTAAGATTCAAGCATTAATTGCCTTTGTTTGTTTATATTTAGATATTTAGATTTTTTTGTTTTCTTATTGTTCAAGCCTACACACTTATCTTCTTGCATTCATTTTGTTTTTTTATTAGCATATCCATGAACAGGTTATTATCTTTGTCTTACCTTACATTTTGCACTCCTATATATATACACACACATATATATAGATATTTAACTTTTAAACAAATCGTTTTTAAAACTTAATTCTACTTCAATAAAATAAATATTTTTATTTGAATTCGGAGAAACTCAAATCAATTTACGAACTGATTTCACAATTTTTATTCAATAATTAAATTAATTATCAATTTAAACTTAGTCAAAATCTGGAATCGTTACATTACTACAACCAATTCACTTTCACTTCAATATGATAAAATATGCTTTACTTACATCAATTTATCTCAATTCTCTTTCGAATTGATTCACAATCAAATTTTTATTTTAAATTTGTTACACTTGCATTTCTTTTTTGATTCTCTTGCATTTATATACAAAACCACTTAATTATATTGCACTTATTCTAATGGAGTGAAAACCAACTTTATTAATTTCTTCAAATCAATCCACTTTCGTTTACAACAAACGACCAATTTCTATGAAATTTAAAGTTATCCAAGCAAGAAACCATCACTTAAGCTTATAACCATTTAAAATTAATTCCAACTTATATTTATATTAATTTTATTTCATTCGAAATGTTTCACAATCACAAATATTCTTATTTCATTGCAAATGTTAAATTAAATCCTCACCCTTACATTTCCATTTCATTAACCAATTCAAGTTTATATTAGTATCATTACATTCTGGATCATTTACAATCCATACATCCTTATTTTATCACAATATTTGCTTAAAACCATTTCACTTGCATTTCAACTTTATTACCTAAACAATTTTATTCAAGACCACTTATAAAGCTCGACCACAATCATTTTCCCATTTGCTTAAGTTATTTCAATAACAAAATAACTCCATTTCTTCTTACATCAGTTTTATTTCCATTTTAAATTGATTTTCATTCAATCAAAATTCCAATCCATTACAAATTTTAATTCAATTTGTTTACTTATTCAATCCATTTTAAATTTAATTCACCTACTCAATTTATTTCTGAATTTATTTATAACATAACCGTTCCAATTATTCTAAACCAGAACTGGGGTTTTATTTTGCTTTTTTCTAATTTTTAGCAAACTACCAAATTTTATTCATCCCAATACAAACTCCGTTTAATTTAGTTTACTCTAGATTCATCTTCAAGCTTCTCTTTTGAATTTAGTTGACTGAGCATTTATTTCATCCAATATCATTTCAACTAAATTAAATTTCCTTTCAATTCAATTCTTCTCAAATTTTAATTCAATTTCAACTAAATTTTATTTAGCCAGCTTAAATTCATACCATTTTCTTTACAATTTTAAATAATATTTAATTCCATTCAATATTATTTATAACACGACTGAATTTTGATTTTAGTTAAATCCAAATCCATCTCAATTCCATTTAATTGAAGTTAAATCCAATTCGATCCAATTTTATTCCACCATTCAATTTAAATTTTTACTTTCTAATATATAAGTTTTAAAAGTTATTTATTAACTTAAGTCCATTCACATCTTATATTTTTCTTTGCCTTATCACATTTCACATCCATTTAAGATTCAAATTTTTAATTTACCATACCAGTCAACCATTTTATTTTGGTTTTACAATTTCATTTCCTATTCTTAAGTTCACCAACTTATTTACGTACAAGCTTATATTGTTCATTTTAATCCATTTACATCTTTTAATCACAATTCCAAAATATATATATATATATATACATATATATATATATCACTGAATTCTTAAGGACAAAAATTTTCTTTCAATTTAATTCTTTGCACAATTTTAAATCCACAATTTCGGATTATAAGTATAACACTTAATAGCTTATGGGTACAAATTCATTACACGATTATGACCCACAATTACAATGTCATTTTACATTTCAATTTAATCCAAATCAATTTAATTCCAAGTCCAATTTATTTAACTTATCCGAAGTCAAATTCAAATTTTCTATTTACTTCCATATACTCAAGTTAAATTTTAATTCCAGGATTAAAATTTTCATTTTCTTCTTATTAATATCAACTTCAGTTAATAAGTTCAATAGTTGATTTAATTTAACTTTACACGCTATTTTTAAATAGAATTTCCAGAATTCAATCGCCAGGTTTTATTCCAAAACCATTTTGAAACAATAATCAACTCATACCTACTTGGTATGTCAAATCAAATCTTCGGATCCCAAATAACTTGTTTATACCAAACAAATTTCCCCCTTTGAAATTTCTAAAACTACTTATATATTCAACAAGTCTAAACAGATATAATAACCAATCACCACGGTAGCAATCCATCACTTTAGAAACTCGAAAAAGAATTCTGATGATGTGGCCATCGTCATCAGGATTATTTTCTGACGACTAAAGTGAGTTCAGTGCTTCCTTACTTCCACAAATTCATTTCAAAACAGTTTCCATTCAAACATATTACCCAAAATAATATTCCATTATTGCCTTCAAACACTTTGGAAAACATTTCAAACATTCCCAAGATTTTAAATTTCCAAACTTTTGTTTTCACTACATTTAAAACACTTATCAAAATTTCCAAGATTTAAATTCTGGTTTAATTCAAATTTAGTTATTCTTCTTTTGTAAAATTTATACTCATAGAATTTTATTTGATTATAACCATTTCAAATTTTAGATCAAATTTTAGGTTCTTATTTGACTAAGATATCCACATCTAAACAATCAAATATATATAGTAATTTCAGAAAATTATTTCTTTCATATCCTAATATAACTTTGGGTAAAATTATTTCATTTACCCTCTTTAAAAACAATACTATGTTGACTTATCTTGTTTAAGAGTTCAGAAACCCCTATCGATACGGTTGTACTTCCCGTACCGACCAGAATCCATAAACACTCAATCGATAAGTCAACACGGTATAAAAACAATTTTTGTATTCACTAACAAGTACGCTTTCATATCTATTAATACACTCAACTCATTATAGAGTACTACTGACTCTATTTCTAATGAGTAATTTCCCCACCAAAGCCTAGGTTATCGCCAACCTAAGCTCTGATACCCAATGTGACGACCCTCCCTTCTCGATCCTTGAAAATCAACACAAAATACTCTGCAGTGTAAAATGCCGACGATCGAGTGCCAGAAAATACAGATTGTTGAGGGAAAAGAAAGAAGATAGAAGAGAGAAGGAACTAAATAATACGAGAATCTCACAATGCAGCGGAACAAAATATAACATATATATATATATATATATATATATATATATATAAGATCAGATCTTTGCACTAAATGAAAACTATCTGTTTTATACAATATATCATCAGAGTATATCACAAACAAACAACCATTACCAGCCTGACAATTTCAAACGAGCGCCGCAGCGGATATAAAAAAGTACGGATAATACGTCTCGGACTCTAGCTCCTCTCCTGCTCCATAGCATCCTATCATGAACATATAATACTCGGTCTAAAGCGAGCATTATAATGAAATAACACCCGAATCTGTATTGAATACCAGCTGATAAAGTTACACCCAAATTGATTATTAAAGTTTCAAAAATCCTTTTGAAAACAAAAGCATCTCGTAAGACCATGCCACAAATAAACATGTCGGGTTTTTACCATACGATAGCTAAAACACTTTTTATAAAAAAAATCCTCTGATATTATAAGATGTTCTATATACAAATACTTATTAAAATAGCCGAAATTGTTACATCTATTAAATTTCAGCTACTAGCCACAAAGTGGGTAATACAAACAAAACTCGTAAAAGGCTCGTAGGGAGAATGGATTTCCAACTAATGACTAGGCACTGAGGTACCACCTGTCACAGTACGTGGCCTAGATCACCGTACCGAGGACCACTCCCGATCCCGTGCAACACAAGGCCGGGACTACCTCTTACTGGATAATCCCGAGTAAGATCACCCCACGGTTGGGATCAGCAACTGCACCACTAAGCCAAAATAAAAGGGACATCTAGACAGGGATGACTTCACCCTGAAATGGGTGCTACCCACCTAGCCTTGCTGCGTAAACCCCTAATTTTCAGTCATTCCCGGTTAATGAGGCTTGAGGCTAAGCGTTATCTTTTTAGAACGTTTCACTTAGAATGCCCATCGTCCACCTGACGATGTTCCGAAAGCATCCATCCATACAAGTCCGTCCCGGGTTCGAACGGAACCGAAGGCACTACTCCTACTACATCCATTTTGGAAATATCCTCAGGATTAGTAGCGATTAGCCCTTGCACTTCACTGCTCCATCTTCGACTCCGAACTCGTTTTTCCTACAAAAACGTACAAATCGGATCGAAGGGTTTTTCGAGAAAATGATCTCGATCCTGGTCTCTTCAAAACGATCAGCGCATTGTCCAATATTGATAGTCAGTGATTTAACTATCAGTTAGCATCCATAAACATCCATCACAAAATAAGTAATTTCCCACATTATTTATTTTCCTAAAAAATACCTTTGCAAGATATATTTCTATTTTCAAACCCTTTTGAAACAGTTTTCAAACCCAACTCTTCTCATAGAGGAAATTCCCAAATATTTACTTCCTCTAAAAACATCCAAGTACCCATACTTAAGATTTAAAATAATTTAAATTATTTATTCTTGAAAATACATTAACACGTTTAAATTGCTTAAATACTTTATTTAAATATATGTACTTCTAAAAATATTTCAAACAAAACTACTTTATAAAATATAAACTATTTTCTTTAAGGTAAAGTTAAGCTTATTAAATTTTTGACAATAGGAGTTATGAAATTCTATTCAAGTTCCAAATAATACTTAAACTAAACTTACTCTTAAAATCAAACTATTCTATATTTAAAAATATTAAAAATTATCTTTAAACATAATATCCATGAACCTTTTAAAATAATTACTACTATATCTATTTCAATAATATTTACTTTTAAACTTAACAACTTAAATAATTTCATAAAAACATTTCTTAAAAAACAAATTTAAAACTTTTAACTTTCACTTAAAAATCTGCATTGAAACATACTTGGCTTTTCAGGAAAATACACTTCCATTTCAGAATAATCCAAAGAATTCTTTTTATAAATCCTACTTGATTTATCTCAATTCCAACTTACGTTTAATCCCGTAAATTCCCTTCCACTCTTTACAAATAAACTCCTTTTATTTTTAAACACATTTCTATTTCCTGGAATATCATTTTCAAGATACATGCTTAAAATATTTTAAATAAAGCTTCTAGAAATTACTTAATTGAAAACAATACTTAAGGAAATATAGGGAGGTTTTCTAAGAATTTAAGCCAATTTAACTTTTAAAATAAAGTTATTAAATCAAATATTTATATTATAATTTCCTTTTGAAAACTTAATACTACTTTACTTTTTTTAAAATAATTAAATGCCATAATTACTTAAATAAATATTTACTTTTACTTAAAAACAATTAAAGATAATAATAATTTTCTAAAATATCCTAAAAGCACCTTTGCAAACCTTCCAATTTATCTTTGAAAATCTTTCTTTGAAACATGCTTGGTTTCCAAGAAAATACACTTCCCATCCTTTAAAAATAATTCTCGCTATTATTTTAAACAATTCACCTTTCCCTTTTAAATCACAATTTCAAACACTTCAAATTTTCAACCAATTTCTTGAATTTAATTCCCTTAAATTCTTTATTTAATAATTTCTTTTATTTCCTTTTAAACCCAATTTATTTTATTTATATTTAAATTCCCAGATTCTATTCACCCAATCATAGCACAACACAATCTAAATCTTCAAATTAATCAATCCCAATATATAAACAAAACACAGCATAACAAGATCTAAATCAATTTATCACTGGATATAAATAAATTTTCTATTTGTGAGGAATCCTGTTGGATCCCTCCAACCTGTTTTTCCTTCCATCCACAGATATTAGTACAATAAATAAATATCGATTCAATATGATAATAATTATCATATTCAGCTAAACAACCAACCAAACATTTAAATATTAGCTATTTAAATTAACTAGTATCCAGATGTGAGAGAGATTAACTCACCTTGAATTTCCGACGAGCGTTCAAATTATAAAATAGATCGAACGGCGTTCGATTTACCTAAATTTTTACTTGCTCAGAATGATTCCAGAATTGCTCCACTATAAATTAAATCCCATAGCCTCCGTTTAGGTTTCAAACTGCTCCATCTTTACTCGCCTATACGATAATCCAACGCCTTGACGTTGAACCCCTCGAAAACTCCACCTACGGCCAAAACGAGGTGAAGCTCGGTTCACCCATGGCTCCAAGATCTGAGCACGTACACGCGATGAACGAAGCGGCCTACCGCCCTCCATGATTCACAAATCTCGATCGCGACCATATGGGTTGAAAGCCCTCATCAAGCTCTCTGATCTTCCAGTTGATGATTTTCGAAGAAAGTCTATGGATAGGGAGATACTGAGGGGGAAAGGTCATTCATTTATGGCAATTGAATAATATACAATGGCGGCTCGTGAATTAGGGCTAGAGTTTGGCCGATAACGCATATACATACGTGTATAAATATTATTTTAATATTAAATCCATTTTAAAGCAACTATTCCACACGATTTCCAAATGACGTGTGCCGATAGGAAATTCTAATGTTTTACCCGCATTCCGAACACAATGGAACGTGTTTCAGAGGCTAATTCGATCATATGCATGAGTTACGGAAATCACGATCAATTGTAAATTAAATCGAATAAAATAGTTTCTATGCATTTTGAGCTGCCAGGGTCAAACGACAACTTTGATCGCTAAGAAAATTGAAATCCGATAATAACTAACTATTACGGATCCAACGGAACTGGTTTCGTCGAATTCCGAAACTGTGTCCCGGATGGCTATTTTAAAACGTCAATTAATTCGATTAATTTTCAAAATCGTCGAAATCACTTAAAATTTCACTTTTTAAAATTTTATTAATTCTATTATAAATCTCATAGAATTTATATTCACATTAGAAATCATTCTGGTTCAGTTTAAATCAAAATCTGATTATTCACATTATTATATTATTAAATTCCATTATTGAATTAATATAAAATTTCAAATTCAACTTATCGACTTTTAATTCCATCTAAAAATCCAATGGAAAAACTCAAATCAAACTAAACTTAAAAAAACCTTAGAAACCATTTCATAACTATCTACATCTAGATTCACAAATTATCCCGATTCCAAATATTTAATTATTATTCAAATTTTAATTGAATTTCCATATTGAAAATTACAACTAAATTCTATTGATTTAACAAAATCCTTATTTCAAAATCAATTCAAAATCCACATTTAACATTTAAAATGAATTAAATGTTCAAAATCTAACGATCAAAATTCCGGGTCATTACAACGGACGTTATTAGAACGTTGTAAAATTGACACCTATTGCAACGGGCCTGAATGGACCGTTGTAATTGCCTTCTATTACAACGGGCAACCGATGCCCGTTGTAAAAAGGGCATTGTATATGGCATCTTTTACAATGGCTTGAATGGACCATAGTAATAGCCTTTTATTACAACGGGCTACCAATGCCCGCTGTAAAAAGGGCGTTGTAATAGGGTATTTTTGTTGTAGTGAAAATTTTATAATTAATATTTCATAAATATTGATTAATTTAATTAGTTTATAACGATTATAAATCAATGAAATCTTGTTGTATTTAGAAGAATTCAATTATTTGGTTGTTTGACTCTTGGGTGTAAATTTGGTCAATGATTAATGTCAAACCATGGAATATTAACATTCAAACATCACTTATACGGTAATATAACATTATGACAAATTTATCGCTAACTTGGAAATGGTAAAATCAAATTTTACTTTATTACATGTTACCTATGTGATAAATATTTACATCAATTCTCTTCGTCAAAATTATATCATTTTAGACTTATGGAATTTGGAATGGTCCAAATTCCAATATTATCTATATTCAACTTTATAGTCCAAACGCGAAATGATTGGTTCAGTAATAACAATTATTATTAACCGTTTGCTCGATCTAAAGATATCGACTTTGAGTTGACTTCAGTTGACCGTGATACTAACCTTACGCAACTAAAGAGACGAATCCACTCTTGAATAGTGTTTCACTACGAATGCTTCCACTTGACCTAACTATAGTCATTCGGTGGATGTCGCGACACGATTTAACTATAATCAAGTGGAGCTTCCATATTGAAGATCAGTAGTATTCTCGACTCAAGAAAACTGTGTAATTTTGTCACATTGATATTTTCTATTTGATCATAGTTGTTTTAACCGATAGAAAACAATCATGTAAGTCATTTCATAGTTATCTTGTAACAACCCGCATATTTATCGATTTTATATTTAAATATTTTATTTAAATATTTTGTCGTTAATCGGATATTGGTCTGAAAATCTACTTTTTGCAAACGGTCAAATTAGGACCCGAGACCACTTCCATTGAGTTTGAAATGCCGTTTACAATCTTTTTAAGTATAAACTTTGATATGTTTGGGGTTAGTGGAATTTCACTAACTTTTCTCACTTTGGACTTTGGGTTGGTTTAGCCTATTAAACCTAAGTTCGAACCCCTTCTCCTCATCTCTTCATAAATTCCTACCTAACTCTAGTTTTAGCATTAATGGTGAGTGGAAAGGGAAATTAAAATCCCAAGCCCAAGTTCATTAGCAAATTCAACATCCAACTCCAAAATCAAAGTAAAGACATTGGATTCAAGCTTGTAGTTGCTTCTCTATTGACTTCAAGCTTCTTCTTCATTGAATATGTGCAAAGGTGAGATTTTTATCTCACAATTCTAGTCTATAACTATATTGGACTGTAGGGAATGATTCCCCAACACTTTAGCATGTACATTTGCATTTGGTTTGGATTGGATTGGTGAAAAACTCCAATTTTTGGTGTTTTAGGCGAAAAACTGCAGTTAGGTCGTTCTGGACCTTTAGGTCGTTCGCCTAGGAGAAGTCTCACCATCATTTGGCTCATTCTGGCCTTAGCTCGTTCGGAGTTAGGTTGTTGCCTCTAGGTCGCTCGAGTGTTAAACCCTTAGGTCACTCGCATGTTAAAATCCTTAGGTCGCTCGCGTGTTAAACCCTTAGGTCGCTCGCGTGTTAAAATCCTTAGGTCGCTCGCATGTTAAACCCTTAGGTCGCTCGCGTGTTAGACGTATTAGGTCGTGGGTTAAATAGGTCGTTCGGCCTCAAATGACTAGGTCGCTCACTTAAGTCGCTCATCCCTCTAGGTCGCATGACCATTAGGTCGCATCCACCTAGGCCGCATGCTTACCACTTTAAGTCGCTCGACCTTGCCTGGTTTGTTAGGTCGCTTGGCCATTTGAGTTAGGTCGCATGACCACAGGGTTGCTCCAGTTAGGTCGCATGACCCCTTAAGTCGCTTGCATCTGTTAGGTCGCTCGCTTTTGCTAACTCGTGAACACCTCTAGGTCGCAACCACTAGGTCGCTTGACCCCTAGGTCGCAACCATTAGGTCGCTCGATCCTATCCTCCCTTAGGTCTTCACTAGGTCGTACCGTTTTGGACGGGGCGCTGCCCCACACCCTGCCGGGGGCGCTGCTCCCTGGACCCCCACGACCTGACCGGGCAGGTCGAACCCCGTAGCGGGGTTGTTGCCCCCGCACCCCCACCTTGGGGGGGTTGCCACTCCCCGGAGCCCCCTCCATAGGAGATCTTATCTGAAAAACATTCAACAGAACTTGCATTGTTGAGATGCTGAGTTGACCATTCTTCGAGACAAACTATCTTTGGCTTCTCGGTCGATTTTATGGTATCACGGCCTTGCTAAAAAGGCGGGATAACAATTTTAGAAATATGAAGGTTTCAATAGTAGTAGTATATACAAACCTTTACCTTACTCGGACGAGAAATCTAATTAAACGGCTTAGTAAAACAAGTGGTATGAAATGCTTGCGTTCAATTCGTCGGTTAATTCTTGGACTTGTTCGATTGAACCTCTTGTGACAATTTTCTAGTGAAGATTTACAGTTTGTTCGTAAATATTTAAGTTAAGCAAGTGGTTATGGGACATGAAGATAAACTTTTATATTTACTAGCTTAGTGTAATTGACACTTCTCGTTGATCATGACGATCATTTTATGATTTAGACTAGCAATTGTGCGATGTCTCTTTGTTTGTAAGGTTAGACTAGACCTCATGGGTGTGATTCCGACTCACACATATCTCTTTGTCTGAAAGGTTAGTCAAGACACTATTTGGGTGATTCCACTCACACATACCTTTTTGTTGCGAGGTTAGGCTAGACACCATTTGTGTGATTCCACTCACACATACCTTTTTGCTTTTTGGTTAGCCTAGACCTCATCTGGGTGATTCTGACTCACCCATATGGGGTAGCTACCCATGGTCTTCGGACCATCATGTGATAGGCCTCTTTCCCTTTTTCTTTGATTTCTGGATTTCTTGTGTTGATTTCTGGAATTTATGTCATTGACTTGTTATGAGTACAAGTTTAGGGTATGATGCCCTCTTTGGATCTTTGAGAAGATTCTTGTGATATTGATTTATCTTTTATTGATTGATCTTCTATTGATCATCATTTGCATACTTATAGTAGTATGTTAGTATGGATATTTTATGTTTATGCCATATCTTTTGTTCTATACCATGTCATCTGATATTTATAGCTAGACTGATCCGTTTATTATTTTCTTAAATAATACTCGGGTCAGACCGAGATGTTACAGGTGCTTCTGCTTGACTTCTTCCCAGGATTTGCTACTCTGACTTTTGGCTAACTATTTAGATTAGCAGTTTTTGTTGTATACACTTGAGATATAGACTCATAGTTGTATTCTTTTGTATAGCACGTGTTTGTTAACGCTTAAATTTGAACGCTAACACCCCGGTGTGTGAAGTGTGGTTGTGAAAGCACCACCCGTTGGTACGGGAACAAGATACAAGTAAAGAAATTGCAGAAAAGCAGTAAAAGACGACAGTTTTATAGTGGTTCGGCCTAAAATCGAGCCAACGTCCACTTTGATTTCTTTATTGCTGAACAAGTACAACTTATACAACTTTCTTCAATTACAATCCACTCTAGACTGTTAGTACAACCTTTTACGGAGAATTATCTTTCAAACTCATGATAAATGATGTGGATTCTCTCTCTTGAATTTGATGTAATGTCTTCGATGTTTGGAGTGCTTGAAGTGTTGCTTGAGTCGAGAAAATGGCAGAGTTTTGGCGCTTCGAGAATGAACCAAAAGTCCCCTTAATGTTGGAGGTAGGTTGGTATTTATAGGCAAAGATCTTGGACCTAAGCTAAGTCGTAACCGGTTCTGAATCGCCCCCGACCCAGCTAAGTCGTGGCCGACTTATGGGAGCACCACTATGATCTAGCTGAGTTGATCTTTCTTCGCTGAATTTGCACAAGTCCAAAGTCGTCACCGGGTCAAGCCAGGTCGTAGGTCGTTCCCTCTCTCTGATGCATGGCCTCCGACTTAAATGGGAAGTGCACGCTCAAATAGGTCGTTGCCGATTTAATGAATTGACGAGCTAAACGTGAACTAACTCCCTTGCCCAGGTCGCGCACATCCTAGCACAGACCATGAGTCGTTCACGACACAAGTGTAAGTCGTGAACTTGTTCCACTCAATTAGGTCGGTAAACATGTTAAGTCCTTAAGTCGGATCGAATTAGGTCGGCAACTTCATTAGGCAGTTAGGTCGGCACCATGTTAAGTCGGATCCTTTGTTAAGCAGTTAGGTCGGCAACTCCATTAGGCAGTTAGGTCGGCACCATGTTAAGTCGGATCCTTTGTTATTTCTTGAGTCGTTAGGCCAGTTCCTTCTGAAGCACTAGGTCGGCATCTATGTGAAGGCATTGGGTCGGCATGCTCCCTAACCAGTTAAGTCGGTATCGATTTAAGTCGGCCACCTTGTTAATCAGTTAGGTCAGCTATCCCTTTAAGTCCTGAGTCGGCGCCATCTCCACATACTGGACCACTGAGTCGTAACCGAGGCAGGGTTAACATTTGCCCCTCGAAGTATACGCCTTGGGATTAAGTCGTGTGCTTCGATACCTCTTAACTCGGTCACTCTTAGGTCGGTAAGTCGTGAACGACTTATCAGCTAACTCGTGTATGATGACCCGTATCATTTCACTTCAGAATATAAGCCGGCCTCCTTCAACCTTCTTCGTCACTTATTCATTCACTCAATTTCGATTCTACCATTAAAATTCTCCTGAGTTCTTTAAGGCGATTCCATCCTACCTGATCACCAGTAATTCCTACTATTCATTGCGTAAGTGATTCTACTCCTCCCTTGATTGTAGATTACCTTCGGTTCTCAAACTTTATCGCTTGAATTCGAACGGCCTCCTTGCATGATGCTTCATCACGAATTCTATCATATTTGCCGTTGATGAAACTCAGGTTGCTCGATTAAAAGTTCGATGAAATAATGAAAGTGGCTCGTCGTCTTAGGCTAATCGTTTGAGATTACCATGCGACAAATTTATGATAACTTCGAACTGATTTAGTGGACGGTCCGGCAGCAGGTAATGGTATGAATGGAATAGGGGTTTTTGCTGGTGGAGGAGCGGTTAGCGGGCTAATGGGTTGAGTGGAGTGAGGTATTGGTTTAGACGCGACCCAGTGATTTTAGGTGACTCATCTTTTGGCCGATTCAAATCATAAATCATGACCGTGTTAGTGCTTGAGTGAGACCCACCGACCTACCATTCTGCCGATCTAAGCTTTAAACCGTGGCCGAGATAATGCCAGAAAGAAGCTTACCGATCTAAACTTTAAAGCTTGAATCGTGACCGAGCTAACACTTGAGAAATTCCTGCCTTTTGAACCAGAGCCTGCGACCTAGGGGAACGAGTTGCCAAGTTAAACTATTTAGACCTTGACCTGCTACCGACTTAGCTTTATCTTGCAAAAGAATTTTAAACCGTAG
Source organism: Allium cepa (assembly GCA_030765085.1). NCBI lineage: Eukaryota > Viridiplantae > Streptophyta > Magnoliopsida > Asparagales > Amaryllidaceae > Allium > Allium cepa. The sequence goes on along the minus strand of CM060945.1, from coordinate 596,915,978 downwards.
CCGAGTTAGTACTTGAGCTTCAGACATGTTATCATTTAGGTGCATGGGCCTACTTTGAGCATTTGCCTTGAGCTAAAGAACTAAATTGTCTGAATTTTTGAACTTTAAACTTGCCTGAATCTCCTTGTATTATGCCGCATTAACTTATAAGCTGCTAACCTGCTAAAAATAACAAACAAAGAGAACCAAGGCGAAAATACTGCCATTGACTGCCCACGTCAGATGTCAGATTAGTCAAGACAAAACAAACAACTTAATTATATTGCATGAAATGTTTGCGAATCAATCAATTAGGGTTAAGCATTAGTGCAAAGTATCAACAATCTGAACTGATTTGTCTGCACCAACATCTTACTTGCATATTTAGGCTTAAAACAATAATCCCTGAATTTCATAACTAACAAATGTTTGCTAGTTTTTATTCCAGTTATATTTGTTTACCGCTTGATTGATTCTACACAACACTTCACACACTTTAGGAAACGTGCACTTTCATGTTTGAATGCCCAGTTGTTTATGTAGAATGACTTCCCATCGAGAAGAAGAAGTGGTAACTCAAGAAGAAGAAACTTTCCCGACAACAGTTCCGATAGAGAATCCTCCGGAAAGAACTTCGACTATTCTATCTTTGAGAACATTTATTCAGCTGCGCACTCAATTTGGCTTTGCTGAAAATGATGTCCTATTCCCTGGGTCAAATGATACTGCTGATAATCCTCCCCATGGTTTCGTTGCAGTCAACCGCCACATGTGCTTAAGTGGGGCGATTCCTCCTTTTAATGACTTCCTTCGAACTCTTCTTCTCCGGTTGACAATCTCTCCATTTCAACTTCATCCTAATGGTTATGCCATCTTGATGGGGTTGTGTGTTTTGTTTAGAAGAACTCTTGATCGCCTACCGAGTTTTGAAGAAATTCGTTATCTGTGCTCGTTTACAAAGAGTAAAGATCATCCTTCACTCATTATTGTGAGAAGTGCTAGAAACCGCAAGTTCCTTTCCGATCTCACTGAAAGTGTTCATGGATTTTTGAACCAGTTTTTCTTTGCTCGCTGTCCTCCAGGGTTTTATGCCATCTGGAGAATAGGAAGTAAGACTAGTGTTTCCATTTTTTCGTTTTTGAAACTTTTTTCGAGATCCGAACTTTCAGTTGCTAACTTCATTCTTTGCTCTTTTCAGCACTTCCTCTCCCTTCTAGAGATCCGATTCATAAACAAGTTTTTGAGAGGTTGAGTGCCGTGGCTGCGGAAGAAAGGAGCATAAAATTTCTGCTGAAGGATGAATTTTTACACCAATACGGGCTTCTACACGCTTCTCGTTCTACGCATGCTCATGAAGTTCCAACAGAAGTTCCCGATTCTCCGATGAAAACTCCTGACGCCCCGGTTACTGTCGAACAACTCACATCAAAAGAGTCTAATATTGAAGCTTCATTGGTGAAGTGTTCCACTCCTACCGACATTATGGGGTCATCTAGTAAGATGGTGCTTGCCCCGATCGAGGAAGAAGAAGAACCTTCACGGCCTCTCGGGGGATTAGCTGATGTAGGAATTGAGAAAACAAGTCCCACCAAGCATGATGGTGACGATGTTTATGAGGGGTTGAGCGACATAATAGTGACTTCGCAGGAGCTTTTTAGAGATGACGTATCTAAAACTATCTCTCCTGTAATTGAGGCGACGTCTCTTCTTCGACAAACACCAACACAAACATCAACTCCTCATACCCAAGCTATCATCACCTCTGCACCAAAGAGTGGTTTGTAGCTTAATGCGTGTAGCTTGCACATCACACAACACTTAGGATTTTCCAGCACATTTATGCACTTATCTTCTTATACTTTAAAGATTTCTAAAGCTTATCTTTTCTTATTTCAGATTCTTCAATGACACGCGGCGGATCATATTATCAGGATTTCCAACGCTACGGGGGGCGTGGCCAATATGATTATCGGCGTTACTTTCCCTCCTATAGAGAGTCTGACGAAGAGAGGGCTGCTCGAAAGGCTCGTGAAAGGAGGGATGCAGAAGAGCGTTATGACAGAAGGGATAGGGATGAGCACCATGATTCCCTGCAGAGAAGTGACGACTCTTACAAAAGGAAATCTCACGACGACCGAGGAAAGGGTCATGCAGCTGAAGATTCAGGCAAACGAGCCCGATATGGTGAGAGACATGCTTCCACTATTCCCGAAAAGCCTACTGCCCCTGCCCCTCTCGACATTACTTCCGACTCTCCTGCTCTCGGGAAGGAGGACATCCAGACAATAATAAGCAGGCCTAAATTTCAAGTGGGACCTGGCCCAGCCACTTTACAAAGTCGTTTTCCACAATGGTGCTTAAAGGGTGTGAGATTCGACCTAGACTTGGTCCCCATCGACAAGTCTGCTATGTTGCGCAATCTTGATGCAGTCAAGCTCGATATCGAGAGGATGTCAAACTGGCAGAAGCTTGTTGATGAGCTTCAAAGAGTTAACCGTGCCAACTTAGAGGCCATGCTCACCATGGAAAATGATAAGGCTGAGTGGCAAAAGGTCCTTGAGCAGCACGACACCGAAATGAGGAGCATTACTTCCTACAACGAGGAGCTCGAAGCAAAGGTTGAGAAGTTGAAAGATGAGCTTGCCGCTTCCTATACTTCATACTCTCAAAAAGAAGAAGTGCTTCTCAGACAAGTTAGAGATGCTCATGCCAGTCAGAGGGATGCCGAAGACAGGCTCGAGGCACAAAAAAGAATCAGTGAAGGCTATGTCTCTGATATTGCTGAGCTTCGAAAGAAAAACAACTCCCAGGAGGCGGAGATACAAATGCTTAAGCTTAAGCTTGCCAAAACTGAAAGGGAGCGTGATGAGGCTGTCGCCGGCAAAATCGCAGCCGAAGAATCTCATGAGGCGACCAAAAACAGCTTCGGCTCAACATTATTCGACTTCTACTTGCATAGCGTCTTGGGGCGTGGAAGCCTCGCCTTTCTTGGTCCCAAGTATGAGATCACTTTAGCTGAAGTGTGGGAGGCCGCCCTCGATATGCTTGGTGCTGAAGGTGCTGGTTATGACGAGTCAGCCCTGGAAAGGCATTATTTTGATGAAGACGCTCGCGCTGCTCTCGCCAGGGGAAAGGAACAACTTGCCAAACTAAGAACCGAAGTGACGGAAGGGGACCAGCTGGGGAAAACCACTTCAACTACTCTAGTCCAGCCACCTTCTTCGTCTGAAGTCGACATTATTGGTTCCAGTTCCCATCTCGCATCTCCCACCAAAGTTACCGCTGATATTACAAGCACACAAGGCGGAGACGAGGGTGAAGAGAGCGCTGATGCGCAAGCTTATGAAGTCGATATCAGGAAACCAGCTTCTCCAGGTAACTTCACTGTTAATCTCGCTACTGTCAATTCTGCTCAAGCGGGTTACTAGTTTATTTCGCATGAGTTTCATGAGCTCCTTGGCTATTTTCTCAACCTTGACGAGCCTTCGTCTCCTCTCTTTACTGACTTTAACCTTTTTTCTTCTGTAGAGAAAGTACCAAGCACTGCTCAAACTTCTACTCCTCCGGTCATCCTTCCTTCATCTCTTCAGGCGGTGCCTCCTTCTGCCTCGCAACCTGGATCACAGGAGGAACAAATAGAGGCTCTTCACGGCTTGGATGATCCCATCGCTTCGCAAGAGCAGAGAGATGAGAGACCTGAGGGAGGTGACATATCCCTAGAACGGACTCCTTCTGACGACATTGTTCTATCAAAACTTGTCACTCCGGGGAGTGAGTCTTCCTCACAAAGGAGAGAGAAGCGTGGGACATCAAAGAGGAGGGGGAAGAAAATCACCGCCACTGAAGAGGAGCCGGAAGTTGAACCGGTTACACCTACCTCTCCTACTTCCCTTATACCCACTGGCCGACCTGGAAAGCTGGTCATTCGATCGGGTAAAGGGTCCAAAGGAGGGAAGAAGAAGTGAAGATTTTAGCTTTTTGTCTTTTATATGAACTGGCCGAGAGTTGTGCGGGTGTCGGCCCCCGCTTTTATTTTGAAAACCTGTATCTGCATTATAGTTGAATAAAATGATTCTTCGTTTGTACAAACTTCTGTTTGAATTTGAGAATGCATTTACTATTTATTTTTGCACAAGTTTATTTATATGATATTGCAGCGGGCTTATGGTATGTCGTTTGAGTATTACTTTACTGATGCAGCTATACTACTATACCATGTTGCCCCCATACCTTAAGCTTGCTGCAATATTTTATACTTCGAGGGGACTTGCACTCTTATTTGTTAAAGAATAATTATTTTATTCTTTAAAGAAAAATTTTTATAGAGTACAACTCCCTTCGTATAAGTTTTTAAGCTTTGTCGTTCGAAGAAATCACTTTTTTCTTTTGCTTATGTGCATATTTTACCAAGTGAATTCCTCTGTGTGGTAAAGCGGACCTCTGAAGGGTACTTTAACTTCTTTTCTTTTTCTTTTTTTTGACGATCATTTTCCATAGTAGGCAAATTACTTTTCCTTTGAAAGTTAAAGTACGCTTTTGATGAGGATTTTTTTTTATATATATGGAAAGTTGTACCTCTGAGGAGGGATTTTTCACGTTTCAACACTTGGAAGTTTTATTTCAATCTCGGTGAAACGTGTACCTCCAAAGAGTTATGCCTTAGAAATCCTTTTCACGTTTCAACACTTGGAAGTTTTATTTCAATCTCGGTGAAACGTGGGTTTCCGAAGAGGTCTTTCTTCTTAATTGTGTCCCTGGGAGGGGGTTGTACCTCTGAGGAGGGATTTCTCACGTTCCAACACTTGGAAGTTTTATTTCAATCTTGGTGAAACGTGAACCCCCAAAGAGTTGTGCCTTTGAAGAAAGCCTTTTCACGTTTCAACACTTGAAAGTTTTATTTCAATCTCGGTGAAACGTGGGTTTCCGAAGAGGTCTTTCTTCTTAATTGTGTCCCCGGGAGGGGGTTGTGCCTCTGAGGAGGGATTTCTCACGTTCCAACACTTGGAAGTTTTATTTCAATCTTGGTGAAACGTGTACCCCCAAAGAGTTGTGCCTTTGAAGAAAGCCTTTTCACGTTTCAACACTTGGAAGTTTTATTTCAATCTTGGCGAAACGTGGGCTTTCAGGAAGGTCTTTATCTTGTTTTTGCATTTCAACTTTGGTGAAGTGAAATTCCGAAGAGCGGTCACAACACTTCAACTCCTGGTGAAATGGGCCTCCGAAGAGGGCTTTTATTTTGTTTGCATTTCAACTCTGGTGAAGTGAAATTCCGAAGAGCGGTCACAACACTTCAACTCCTGGTGAAATGGGCCTCCGAAGAGGGCTTTTATTTTGTTTGCATTTCAACTCTGGTGAAGTGAAATTCCGAAGAGCGGTCATAACACTTCAACTCCTGGTGAAATGTGCCTCAGAGAGGGTTTTCATCGCCTGGAAGTTACTCTCTCATGGTTGGAGGGTCATGACTCCTCCAATCTTTTTTGTTGAGTAGAGAACTTTCTTTTTTGTGGCGTATGACCCATTAGAGGTCTTTTATCCTCCGAAGAGTTGCGCCTCCGAAGAGGACTTGTGCCGCTGATGGTAGCTTTGGTTGTTCCTCTGTTCACTTGCTTATGCCTTTTCAGCGATCCTCTTTTTTTTTTTCCTTTTCAAGTTTTCATTCCCCTTTTCTCACAAGTGGCTTGTTTAATCCAAGGAAGTGTACTTCATTGCCAGGCAAGTTCGTGAGAACGGGCACTAGCTTCCTAATTGGATGTTTGTTTGTTCAAACAATCTCAATTTATCAGCAAGGGCTCGTTTCTATCGAACTCATTAGTCGTTCAATTGAAGTATTTCCTATCTAGGATTTGAATTCGGGGTCTTTGTGACTTGAAATTTGTTTGTTGAATGATGGTGAGAATCGCTCGATCTTATTATGCGCAAGTTTTATTTCCATTGTCTGCAAAAATTTAAATCGACATTTTAGCAATACATTTTATGTATTTTTATATCGAAAACAAAGCAAACATATAATGATAATAAGGAACACAAGATTTATAGTGGTTCGGCCATGAAATTGGGCCTACATCCACTTTATATTCTTTCATTATTTACTTGCATCAGTTTCACAATTGCTTTCAATTACAAGAATCATACATTCATAATTCTTTTTACAATGTTTCAACAAAATTTTCAAGTAAAGTACGGACGCAAATGGTTGCTGTTCCATGCCCTTGGAATTTGATCTCCATCAACAGTGGTGAGCTTGAATGTGCCGTCAAGAAGCTTCTGACCTATTACATATGGTCCTTCCCAATTTGGCCCAAACACACCTGTCGCGGTAATAATTCTTTTCAGGACTAGATCTCCAATTTCAAAGCTGCGTTGACGAACTTTGGAATTGAAATGTCTGGGTATCCTTTGCTGATGAGCTGCAACTCTGAGGTTAGCTTCATCTCTTTTTTCATCAAGGAGATCCAGCGCTTCAAGTTGCAGCTTTTCATTTACTGCTTGATTGAAATGGATTCTTCTGTGTGAAGGGACCTCTGTTTCAACCGGGATCATTGCTTCCGATCCGTATGCTAACGAAAAAGGAGTATGCCCGGTTGCAGTTTTGTGAGTAGTTCTGTATGCCCATAGTGCAAGTGGTAGTTTATCGACCCAACCACCTTTTGCTCTTTCGAGTTGCTTTTTGATGGTTGATTTGATGATCTTGTTCACTGCTTCCACTTGCCCGTTTGCCTGCGGATGAGCTACTGCCGAAAAGCTTTTCTGGATTTTGAATCGCTTGCAAAAATCCTGGAATTCCTCGCTTTCAAACTGAGTACCATTGTCTGTGATTATTTTCTGAGGCACACCGTATCTGCAAATGATATTCTTGGTCACAAAGCTTATCATTTTCTTTGAAGTGATTGTAGCTAATGGTTCAGCTTCAGCCCACTTAGTAAAATAATCAACTGCAACAATAGCATATCTAATCCCTGATTTAGCAGTTGGTAGCGGCCCAATGAGATCCATTCCCCAAATTGCAAATGGCCATGGACTGACCATCTGTGTGAGTTCGGTAGAAGGTGCTCTAGGAATTTTGGCATATCTTTGGCATTTGTCACATTTTCGGGAGTAATCTGCAGCATCCCGAGTAATTTCTGGCCAAAAATATCCGTATCGGAGAATTTTCTTTGCTAATGTTTGACCACCTGAATGATCACCGCATTCTCCTCCATGCACTTCTGCTAGGATTGTTTTGGACTCTTCCCGGGATACACATTGAAGCAATGGCATTGAGAATCCTTGTCTGTACAATCGGCCATCCTGAATCACATAGCGAGAGGCCTTCCTTAGTAGCTTTCGTCTTTCTATCGAGTTTTCTGGCAGAGAACCTCTGAGTAGGTAATCCAGTATTGGGGTCATCCATGACTCTTGTTCTTGAGATACACTCATAATCCAGTTTATATCCATCTCGTCTATACTTGGCGCTGAAAGGACTTCTACAGGGACCAATCCCAATAGTTGAGCTTCACCAGAACTTGAATATTTTGCGAGGGAATCTGCCTTCATATTCTCTTCCCGAGGAATGTGGCTTATTGAATAGTGATCGAGTTCACATAGGAGTTCCCAAGCCTTTGACAAGTAGGAAGGCAGGTTTCCACCTTTTGCTTGAAATTCCTTCTTGACTTGGCATACAATAAGCTGGGAATCACTGAAAATTTGTAGCGCTCGAATGTTTAGCTCTTTAGCGATTTTCAGACCTGCAATAAGAGCTTCATATTCCGCTTCATTGTTTGTTGAAGGAAATTCCAGTCTTAGTGCATAACATAATGATCGACCTTCAGGAGTTTCAAGTACCACTCCGGCTCCAGAACAGTAGTCATTTCTTGCGCCATCAACATACATCTTCCACTGGATTGGAGAATCACCGATCGCTTTTTCCTCACCATTATCTTTCTCTGTGAATTCTGCAATGAAATCAGCTAAAGCTTGTCCGTTGATTGCTTTTCGGGGATGATAAGTGATGTCATATTGACTAAGTTCAATGTTCCATTTTAGAAGGCGACCCGAAGTTTCTGGGCGAAATAGGACTTGCTTTAGAGGTTGATCAGTGAGCACTTTGATAAGATGAGCTTGGAAATATTGCCTCAGTTTCCTCGATGCAACTAGTAGGCAATAGGCGAGTTTTTCCAACTTGGAGTAATTCAGCTCTGCCCCAGTGAGTCTTTTGCTGATATAGTAAACTGGATGTTGAATCCTTTTGTCTTCTCGTATCAGCGCTGCACTTAGAGCATGAGATGATACTGCCAAGTATATAAGAAGATCCTCACCATTACCTGGTCTAGAAAGAATCGGAGGCGTTTCCATATGACGGATCAACTCTTCAAAAGCTTTTTGGCATTTGGGCGTCCATTCAAAGTTCTTCTTTCCTTTTTTCAGGACATCGAAGAATGGGATGCATTTATCAGTAGCTTTGGAAATGAACCGACTCAGGGCGGCGATCTTTCCGTTGAGACTCTGCAATTCCTTCTTTGTTCTAGGAGCTTTAACTTCTTTCAAGGCAGTAATTTGAGCTGGACTAGCCTCAATGCCCCTAGCACTGACGATAAAACCTAAGAACTTTCCGGATTCGACCCCAAATGTACATTTCAGGGGGTTAAGCTTCATTCTGTATTTCCGGAGGACTGCGAAGATTTCTGCTAAGTGTTCAATGTGATCCGCTGCTTTCCTGGACTTCACTAACATGTCGTCGACATAGACTTCCATAGTTTTGCCCAATTGCGGTTTGAACATAGCATTAACAAGTCTTTGGTAGGTTGCCCCTGCGTTTTTCAATCCGAAGGGCATAACCCTGTAGCAATAAAGTCCAACATCTGTAATAAAGCTTGTATCCTCCTGATCCGGCTCATGCATCATGATTTGGTTATAACCGGAGTAGGCATCCATGAAGGATAACAATTCATGTCCCGCAGTTCCGTCTACCAGTTGATCGATCCTGGGTAATGGGAAGCAATCTTTGGGGCAAGCCTTGTTTAGATCAGAAAAATGATGCACACTCTCCATTTCCCATTAGCTTTCTTGACCAACACAGGATTTGAAACCCAATTCGGATATGTAGATTCTTTGATGAAGTTATTTTCCATGAGTCGATCAACTTCTTCTTTTAATGCTGCTGACCTTTCTGGACCTTGGGTTCTTCTTTTCTGTTTAACTGGCGTAAACTTTGGGTCAATATTCAGAGCGTGTACCGCAACTTCCGGGGATATTCCACACATATCGGCATGAGTCCAAGCAAAGACATCCAAAAATCGCCTTCAGGAAAGATATCAAGATATTCTGAATTGAAACATTAAGCTGCGAACCCACATTCAACACCTTATTTGGGTTCTTTGGGTCAACAGGTACCGGAACTGTTGTTTCCACCGGTACAACTCTATTCTCCCCTGTACTGGCTTTTCTGGGATCCATTTCTTTCCGTGCCCCGCTGTGCTCGCCAGTGCAGGGTCCGCCCTGTAATTGCTACAAGGCTGGTTCCTTGATGCGGACTGGGGTTGCCGCACCCTTTCCCATTTCTCTTTTTCTTGACTCTCGCAGCTCTGTCAAATAGCACTCTCGCGCAGCATTCTGATCCCCTTTTATAACTCCTACTCCATTGTCAGTAGGGAATTTAATAGTGAGGCACCACGGGGCTAGGATAGCTTTGAATGCTGCGAGTGTTGGACGGCCAAGAAAAGCATTATAGGCAGAAAACTCATCGACAATCACAAATGTTTGCTTTCGGACCACTTTCCTTTCTCCTTCCCCAAGTTCTACAAACAAATCGATGGTTCCTACTGGTTGCTTTGGCTCCCCAGTGAAGCCCACGATTTTTTGTGATGAGGCTTGCACATCGATCATAGGGATTTTCATATGGTCAAATGTCTTTTTGAAGAGGATATTACATGATGCTCCGCAGTCAATGAGGACTCTTCTGACAATGGCTGGTCCTATACCAGCCGAGATGACCAAGGGATCTAAAGTAGGAGCTTCAATACCTGTAGAATCTCTGGCTCTGAAAATAATATCATCACTGAAAGTTTTCTGTTGTTTAAGGGGCGTAGTGTCTTCTAGAACAAAGACGTCTTCTTCGGCTGGAGCATATTTCAAAGCCCTGGAATATCTCTCCATCTCACCCCAACTCTTGCCAGCTGGGTGAGGTCCTCCGGAAATGACATTGATAACGGGCCTTCCAGATTCATGCCCCGTAGCTTTCTCACCTGCCCCAGGCTGATGAACAGGAGCCCGCTGCCCCTGACTCGACGATGCAGGATTGTTGCTATTCTTTTTCACGAATTGCTGCAACTTGTTTTCTCTTAGCAACTCTTCAATCAGATTTTTCAGCTGGCGGCATTCATCAGTTTCATGACCTGGTTGATTGTGGAAACGGCAGAATTTCCCACTTTGTATGGCTTTTCTCCCGGTTCTCAAAGGGATAGGTTTAGGGAAATCGACGAAATCTTTAGTGGCCAGGTAGATGTGCTCCGGTGTATGTGATAATGGAGTATATTCTGATGGCTTGAAGGATCGGGGCTTCTTCAGATTACCCTGTTTCTTCCCATTACTATTCTCCCTTTTTTGCCCCACCGATTCATTCTTGCGTGGAGCGACAGTGTTGTCTTCTGCTTTTTCCAACACTGTCTTTACTGGTAAAGGACGGCTTTCCAAGCGAATGAATTCATCTGCTTTTTTGTAGAACTTTTCGAGAGAGGTTGGCTCCTTCATATTTAACCATTTCCCAAATTCGCTTGACTTATCAATAGCTCTCATCAGATAAGTCAATATCATTCGTGGTTCAGCATTGTCCACCTCAGCCAGTGCTATATTGAAACGGTTCAAGAAAGATCTGATAGACTCACCAGGATTCTGCTCTAAACTGGACAATGACATGATATCCTTGGCCTTCGAAGCATATAGTCTAAACTGCTCCTTGAATTTTCTGGTCAAGTCTGAAAACTGATCGATAGATCGGACTGGCAACTTGGTGAACCACAGTAAAGCCACGCCTTCCAGGTATACGGGGAAATATCGGCACTTTATTTCGTCGGGGGCCCTGGCACCTGTCATGTGCCAGTCATATTTATACAAGAACTCATTCGGATCACTTGTCCCTTTGTAAGCTGGAATAGTCGGAGGGACAAACTTCCTTGGAAATTCCGCCTTCAAGATTTTCTCAGTAAACGGAGTTTTACTTGGAGCGAAACCCCATTCCTTCTCATCTTCAACCCTTTGCATACTTTCTTTCATGGTCTGCCGGACCATTCCAGAAAGATATTCCTCATCATGCCGAGTTCTAGATCCACCAGCCTCAGGAACTGCCTGTTCAAAGGGACTAGCAGCCCTTTCAGGAGCATTCCTTTCATTAACATCGTGAATGTTGCCAGCACAGTTCCTTTCATTACAAGCTGGTTGATTGTTTGCCCCAAGTAGATCGTTCAATTTATTCAGAATCAGAGCGTTCTGGGCACTTTGAGCCTCTAATTGTACATTTTGGGCGTTTATCTGCTGGTTTAGCCCTAGAATCACAGCATCCAACTCCGCTTTCGTAACTCCAACAGACAGAGTGGGTTGATTAGGCACAGGGGAAGCGGAGGTTCCCTCTAGAATGTTTCCAGATCTGACAGATCTGCTTTTCCTTCCAGGAGCCATAATCTCAGATAGACTTCTGGTCTTTAAAGAAATTCTTTCTACAAATCTTTGTGAAGCAATGATGAGAGTTTTCCTGAGTTGGGTTCTCAGTGAAAGCACCAAAAATGTTAACGCTTAAATTTGAACGCTAACACCCCAGTGTGTGAAGTGTGGTTGTGAAAGCACCACCCGTTGGTACGGGAACAAGATACAAGTAAAGAAATTGCAGAAAAGCAGTAAAAGACGACAGTTTTATAGTGGTTCGGCCTAAAATCGAGCCTACGTCCACTTTGATTTCTTTATTGCTGAACAAGTACAACTTATACAACTTTCTTCAATTACAATCCACTCTAGACTGTTAGTACAACCTTTTACGGAGAATTATCTTTCAAACTCATGATAAATGATGTGGATTCTCTCTCTTGAATTTGATGTAATGTCTTCGATGTTTGGAGTGCTTGAAGTGTTGCTTGAGTCGAGAAAATGGCAGAGTTTTGGCGCTTCGAGAATGAACCAAAAGTCCCCTTAATGTTGGAGGTAGGTTGGTATTTATAGGCAAAGATCTTGGACCTAAGCTAAGTCGTAACCGGTTCTGAATCGCCCCCGACCCAGCTAAGTCGTGGCCGACTTATGGGAGCACCACTATGATCTAGCTGAGTTGATCTTTCTTCGCTGAATTTGCACAAGTCCAAAGTCGTCACCGGGTCAAGCCAGGTCGTAGGTCGTTCCCTCTCTCTGATGCATGGCCTCCGACTTAAATGGGAAGTGCATGCTCAAATAGGTCGTTGCCGATTTAATGAATTGACGAGCTAAACGTGAACTAACTCCCTTGCCCAGGTCGCGCACATCCTAGCACAGACCATGAGTCGTTCACGACACAAGTGTAAGTCGTGAACTTGTTCCACTCAGTTAGGTCGGTAAACATGTTAAGTCCTTAAGTCGGATCGAATTAGGTCGGCAACTTCATTAGGCAGTTAGGTCGGCACCATGTTAAGTCGGATCCTTTGTTAAGCAGTTAGGTCGGCAACTCCATTAGGCAGTTAGGTCGGCACCATGTTAAGTCGGATCCTTTGTTATTTCTTGAGTCGTTAGGCCAGTTCCTTCTGAAGCACTAGGTCGACATCTATGTGAAGGCATTGGGTCGGCATGCTCCCTAACCAGTTAAGTCGGTATCGATTTAAGTCGGCCACCTTGTTAATCAGTTAGGTCAGCTATCCCTTTAAGTCCTGAGTCGGCGCCATCTCCACATACTGGACCACTGAGTCGTAACCGAGGCAGGGTTAACAGTGTTGCTATTCTTTTGTATTATTGTGGGTCTTTTTGACCACTACTCTGATGTACACTTTCATGTGTTAGTTATATATTCATATCTTCTTCCGCCTTTGTGATATGGATGTCTGTGACTGATTTGTGTTATGCTTATTTCTATGTTTGTTTCCGAAGATTATTTATAGCCACCATGTGATAAGCAATCACATGGATGGTCGCTCCTCAACAGCCTTATTCTCCGTGCTAGTTGACAGCACTACACCGTAGTGTTCTTGGCTAGTGTGGGTATAGAGGTGGGGCGTCACATATCCATATTAGTACGTAACTCCTTGGTGCCCCAATCAGCCAAGAATAATACACTGCTCAACATTTGAAGCGTGTTGCATACTCCAGTCTCAAGGATGTATTGACATCTGAACTGGATAATTCTATCAACATCCCCATTTTTATTTTTCCACCCCGATAGTTTACAAAAAAGAATGACACCCCACATATTCCCTTTTCCACTCCATTTTATAACCAAATTACCCTTGTCTTGAAAAAAACAATTTAATGAAATATTGCACTTTTTCACATGAATTTTATATAAAGCTTATAATTGTTGAAAAGCTAATTTTTTTAGGTGACATCTTTAGGGTTTATTAATTTTGATTTTAATCTTCATTTATTTTATTATTATCTTACTTGAATTGGAATTAATTAAAGATAGAAATCTCATTAATTTTTTTGTTAGATCTTAGATGTCGTATGGGAATAATGGAGAAATGTACAATATTATTTTCAACATGAAATAGCTATGGTATTTTAGTATGATAGAAATAGATAATTAATACACAGACGGTAAATTATGTGTCTTTATTTCTTCTTATTCTCCTTTCTTTTTGTGGATATTTTGGTCACAAATCTTTTTTTCTATTTCACTGGATGGGAAAGGGGAAAACCAAGATGTTAATAGAACCATCCATCTTAATTAGGATTATTTGAAATGATACGTTTATTTTATTATGATAAATTACACATGGTTACAATACATTGTAACTATTATCATAAAATATACCAGTTATTTCAATTAAATATACTTTTAATTAATTAAATTAATTAATTAATATAATATCAAGTATATAATATAAAGAAAACACTTTTTATTTTGAATTGGATTGATTATCAAAATAGATATATGTAACAATCACAAAATTGCCCTCAGGGCATAACCCTAACTCTATCAAATAAAAGGTAACTTTTTCACATGTACAATAACGTAGAAAAATAATGAGACAAACAAAGATACACATACACAATGAAAATAATAGAATGTTATATAGATGGCTGATGTGGTAAGAAATTATTTTGAAAATAAATTCATTGTGGTTGCTCCTTATATATAAACTTTTAGTCAAATATCCAATATATACTGATTACCATATAACTATATTTTTTTCATGGGTGAAACATTACTAAATAACATTAATGAAGAGCACGGTTTACATGACGAAAGTGTAATTTTAAGAAAACATTTATTCAATTAACTAGCATCTTAACCATACAAAATGAGAAATAAATCTCACCGTAGTAGTAAATGCTAAATACATGTTAAATCCACGTTTTGACCTTGTATAAATATTTATACAGGTTATTTATATTCAAACAATTTGAACTATCACTTGTCAATAAATTTGGTTAACTTTGAATTTAATCCTAACTAGTAAATCTTCTTAATACCCTTGAAGCTACATATTTTTTTTCTGTTATAAACATATATAAATTAGATAAATAAATAAATAAGAAAAATAAAAGCTATACCTACTATCTCCTCGAATCACAAGCAACCTGCCGCACCATGAGGCCATCGTTCATCCACGCAGCAGCCATCGAAACCACAAAGTCACCGCGTGAAACCCAAGGATACGACGCGGCCCTAATACGCGAGCTTCAAATCGCCGAGCCACCGCCTTCAACACGACACTGCCTCGAAAGTACTCGCGAAACCCTAATTCGCTCGCCATCTCCTGCATCCGCGATGTGGACCCCAAGCCGACCACGACGATGTCAGCATCCCTCTTTCACCCCCACGCGCGCACTCGAAGGCGTAACTCCCCATCCTGGCTATGGCCTCGAACGAGCATCACCTAACTCGAAGTCGCAACTTCTTGAAACGCAAGCCCTAAATCCAACACTCGAGTCGAAGATTTCATGGCTCCTCAAAGTTGCCACGATTCAAACGCGACTTCGGCCTTCTTCGATTTCGATTTCGATTTCATTTTTTTTTTAGTTTAGTTTGGGTTCGAATAAGTGGGGAAAAGAAACAACCGAAGGTATATTCATATGGAGGTATCTTTAGAGGAGGTAGTTGCAGTGCTTTTGACGCAACAAGCTTCTCTAGCATGCCTGGCTAATATAATTAAATATCGAAAATATCCCGCGTTTTATAACGCGAAATCCCGAACCCCGAATTAGATATGCCGACTGACTTTTATAAGGTTTTACCCCTATTTTGAACACAACGGAATGTGCTTCAGTAGCTAATTTGATCGTATGTTCGTGTTATGGAAGAAAATGATCAATTTTAAATTAAATCGACTAAAATAATTTCTAAGCGTTTCGAGCTGCCAGGGTCAAATGACAACTCCGATCGCTACAAAATTGAAATCCGATAATAACTAACTATTAGGGATCTAATGGAACTGGGTTTGTCGAATTCCGAGATTGCGCCTCGGAAAGCTATTTTTAAATTCCAATTTAAACGATATATCATTAAAATTGAACAAATTACCCTTAAATTAAATTCAAATCATTCTATTGTCTCTAGCATTATCATTATAAATTTTATAAGCCTTCAAACTATTTTAAACAGGCTTAAAAATTTCAGATTCAAAAATTTACCAAATTTCAATTATTAAATTCAATATTTAAACTATATATTTCAATGATTTAATTATCAAATAAATATCGATATCTTAAATTCAAGTTAAAATTAACTTTTAATATTTTAAAATCAATTAATTATTCAAATTTAAATTGTTAGAAATTCCGGGTCATCACATTCCTCCCCCCTTAAAAGAATTTCGTCCCCGAAATTACTAGTTAGGATGAATGGCCCAATACCCGTTTACTTTCCCCAAAAAAACTCACAATTCAACATCCTACTAACTATCCTTTACTAAAGATTCACTATTACCTTAAGCAACTTCCCGAAAAACTATCCTTTGCTCAATCATCTAAATTTCAGTTTAAAACCAAAATTTTGAATTATCAAAATTTTCCCAAATATTTTCTAACTCTCTAAATTCCCGAAAAATTTTGCTAGCGTCTTCTTTGCGCGGCTAGCTCGGTACTACTACAAAAGGCCTCTACGGGCTCCCAAATTTCCAAAAGAAAACAAAATCCAAGTGGCTACATCAAAAACCCAATCCGATTTCATACAGAAATTAAAAGACATACCTTTTCCGGGCAATTCAAATTTATCTTCTGATATCAAATCCAATTTCTTTTTCCTTATAATCCCTGCATATCTTATTTAACAATAATATCAAATCATAGCCCTTCCAAATCTTTACATACTTATCCTTACAGAAGTTTTCATATCCTTTCCTATTCAAACTAGTTTTCCCCACTTCATACAATTTCAATTTACTTTAAATTTTGAATATTGTATTTTTATCTTTCATTCATAACTGATTCATAGTAGTTTCATTTGCTAATTTACTTTAGTTTCAAATTTGAAATTGTTTTGTCGTTAACAAGACTTCTCCCAAAAAATTTCTAACTCCCAAAATTTTCGAAATTTTTTGGCACAGTCTCCTTTGTACGGAGAAGCTTTTGCAATTTGACAAGAGATATAAATATGTATACATCGACCCACACGGTCGGAAAAAGCAAAAACAGTTCATATTTCTATTTTTTATTGCGTAGGCGTACCTTATTTAGCATTTTAAGCATGTGGCTTATTTATTTTAGCATTTAGTGCAATCCAAATCCAGCCAAACGGCCTTCAGATACCTGTACTTAATCAGTTTAAATATGTAAGTGCCATATATAAAGAATTCATTAGCATTCCACTTACTTCCAATAGCCAAACATATACATTTCATAAACAACAAGTACTAAACGTTTTCCATAAGCGATTTATATAATTTTTAAAGCTAATACAATTGTTTTCAACCAATTCATAAGCCATTTTATTCAGTTTTATTGGTTTGCAACTCAATTTCTTACATTCAATTGATTATCCAAACAAGCTCATATTCACTTCAAATAGTTCCAAAATCAATTTTATTTAATCTCTACCGACTCATGGCATTTTAATTATTTTCATTTATGCCGAACGACAAACATTGTTATGCAATTTCGACGATATTCGCTTAATAAAGTATCTATTTTAGTTTATAACTATTTCAAATTAATTTCAACTCATTCTGCATTTTAATTCCATTTCATTTCTAATTTATTTACCAACCACTCATAGTATTTCATTTTATTTCCGCAACTGTTCCATTCAAAACAAATTATTAAGCTTGGCACATCCAAAATTTATAAATTAATAACCATTTCCCAATTTAATTCAAGCTTCTATTTAATGGGCTTTCACTCTTGTTCGAAGCCAAACTTCCATAAATTTTAAACTTAGGTGAATTTACTTTAACTTATTCCAACATCAAACTTAAGTTTACTTCTATTTGATTCTCATTTAATCAAATTCCATTAAATTCAGTTGGCCCATCCATTTAAATTTTAACTTTAATTCATCTTCTCAATTTATCAAAATAATATCCGAACACATACTGAACTCATTTATTCTTCAAATTAATATACCACCAAATTTAAGTTCAGTCTGATAATCCAATTCCAATCACAACTTTGATTTAATTTTTTTTATTCAACCAGACTTCATCCATTTATTATTCAACTCAATTAACCCATTTAAAAACTTTAATTTACTTAATTCCTTATCGAATTTATTTTATCAATATAAGGCCATTCTCAATTTATTTCTATTCACTTGGGTTTTGTTTTGCAACTCAAACCATTTCTATTATAATCACTTCTCTTATATCCAATTTACTTACAAATTTCATTAAATATTATTCAAATCACCCTTGAATTTTATGTAACGATCCCGGATTTTAATTGAGTTTAAAATGACAATTAATTAAATTTTTGAAATTTAATTGTGAAATAAATTCGAGTTTCTCCAAATTCGAAGAAAATACGTGTTTGTTTATTTATTGTACAATTAAGTTTTAAAAACAATTTCTTTAGAAATTAAATATATATATGTAGGAAATAAAATACATTCAAGTATAGTACAAACAAACAAAAATATAAAGTGAATCCATTAACTAAAATTTTAACAACATAGAATTTCATTTATATTGCTAAGCAATTAGAATAAACAAAGTGAAAAAAAAATGCAAAGGTAAGTCTAAAACAAAAGCAAAGTAAAGTATAAACAAGACAAGAGAAATTCATACAAGTATCTTTAGTACACTTAAACAAAACTTCAACAGCAAACAATATGTAGGCTGTGTAAACAAAATGTAAGTTTGAAGACAATAAAATATATGTGTATGTGTAGGCTGAGAATACACTTGAAAAAAATATATGTGAAAGTTGCTAAAGAATCCAAGTATTCAACAAAAGAAGACAGCCAAAATACAACAGATATATATATTCAAGTGTACAATATGAAAAGAAGATGTACAAAGCAATTAATGCAAGCATACAAAATAAGATTTGTAGCCACCAAAAATATCAACTAAGTCAATAAAACGAGAAAAACATCTCTGACTTAGTACAAAAACACAGTATAATTACCTGTACAAGGAAAAGAAACATAGCATCACTTGTAAATTGTCTTTTTTATCAAATTTCTTCATTTCAGTTTGTCCCTACAAGTTAAAATCTGAAGTGAATATTATTCCAAAACTTAAAACAAATCTCAACTTCAACAAAAAGTCTACTTCAATACAAACCAGAGATTATGGAGATGATCTCAGCTAGCAAACTTCAAGTTTGCGTCAAAACAGAAGCTCTGTTTTCTTATGGAAACCACTGTGAGCAAACTAACCTTGAACTTGCTATAATATTTTGATGCTATTGTTCGTATGAATGATATAAAAAGAATGCTGCAAGAATATGAACCTCTGTATATGCTTGTACACAAGTAAATGTTTTGTTCCAGGTTTTCTAAACTTGAAAACCTGTTATAAATTCATATGTTCATGCGTAGAACTTTTTATACTATGATTTCTGAAAGGAACTTATCCATAACAAAGTTAAGCAACTTTTGAAAATAATTTTAAGAAAAAAAATGAAGTGAATAGTGTATAAAATATTATTTACAGTGAAAGCAAAACAAAAATCAAAAATTCGAATAACTCGAATTGTAAACTTGAATTGATATATTGAAACAACATACAAAAATATGATTTTTAAGACAAAATTTATAATTTTTAGACAACTATACATAGTGCAGTTAGTCAGTGAACCAAAATTTCTTTTATATGAATATCCGATAATTCGAATCAACAATTGTTGATGAAATTTGACGTGTAGCTTGAGTGTTGATGTGAGATCACTAGAAAAATGTTGGAAAAATTTTCGAATGCAAGATTTGATGGGGTGGATCAATTTTAGGGTTTCATTGTTTGAATTTGTCGACCATATTCGCGAGACGATTGGGAAATTTGTGGGGGATCGGAGGTCATCGCGACTAGGGTGAATGCTGCGTGGATGGAAGGAGGTGCTATTGTCAGAGGGGCGTGGTTTCTGATCGCCGTGAGTGCCGTGGCGAACGCGAATTATGGATCTGGGTTGGGTTCTGGGTTGGTTTGGTTAGGTGGTGAGAGAGCTTGATTTTGATTCGCCTTCGAATTCGAACATCGGTGAGGTTGGAATGTTTGTGGGGATCAACGGTGATATGCTGGAAGTCTCGGTGATGGTCGGCGGCCATCCAATCGCCCGAGCATGTGCACAAGTTACTGTGCATATCAGAGGCTTTATATTGGGAATGAAGAAGAAAGCCATTTTGGGTCTCACGTGAATGTCTTGCATCATCAGGTTATAATTCAACTTGAAATATACTTACTGAAGAAAGAAAAAAAAAAAGAAGAAGCGAACGGGAAGAAGAAGAACTCGGGAAAAGCATAGAGGAGCTCGAGTTGTTACTCGAGTAAGATCGGCATTTCGCTCGGGTCAATTTCCCAAAGCCTGAGTATGATAAAAAGTAGATTAAGCAAACCCTTTGAACAAATTTTAAAGTAATGATGGCAATCAATGTTTAACAAATTGAGGGTAAAATTTTATTTCAAGTTTAATTATTGGAAGGAAATGCTTAACAATGTTTTTTTAAAAAAAATCCCAATTAACGTTTTGATTAAGTAATTAAACTGAGATGAGTACTTAATGTAATTACACTAAAGTTTTAAGCTAATAATGAATTGATTTCAAAGTAAGGAAGATTTTAATTGTTAATTGAGATAAACAATCATTATTAATTAATATTTTTTAAAAGGAGTAATCAAGAAATAATTAATCAAGTTGAATAATTATGATTACTAATTATTATTATTTTGGGAGTGATTAAGAATAATTAAAGTGTAATTGTAATTAAAGGTTAATGAATGATTAAGTGATTTATAAATTTGTAATTAACCACTTAAGTAAATTTATAAATTATTAATAGTTAATCGATTAAGTAATTTAATTGAGAATTAAAAATGATAAATTAAGTTTTATTAATAATTAAGGTTATTAATGGTTAGTCAATTTCTATGAATAATGATTAAAGTTAGTTAATCAAGTGATTAAGATATAATTACATTTAATGTAATTAAATGTTGACTTATTTATAAAAGTAATAAATTACTTAAAGATAATTATTTAATGGAATTAAATAAAGGTTAAAAGATATGTAATTAATTTAAGGATAATTTAATTAATGTGATTAATTAAGAATCATGTAATTAAATAAGGTGATTGATAAATTAATTTATATCAAATAAATTGTGATTAATAAATCAGAATTGGATAATTAATTCATAAGTAATTAATTGGAAATAAATTGAATTACTTAGGATTAAACGATTAATTAATCCTGCTTATAAATGATCATTAAATGTTTGACCTTACTTATGAATAATGGTATTGAATGAGTTGCCTTGGATTGATTGTCCTATCTGATCTATAATATTTTGTTCTGTGACTGTGTATAATTTATTCATTTATTTACAATTGCAAATTTTCTGTGAATCTGTGTATAAACGATAAGCGTTGTAGTTTATATCGCTTATCAACTATATTTCTATGTTTTAATCTGTGATGATTGAATGTTGTTGCACTATTGTGTTAAACCCCTAGACTACACCTTACACACACAAATATGGATTTCACGTGGGAATCGGTTAAGTCACAGATTTCTGAAAATAGTTTTGAAATTGAATTTTTAAATTCAAATGTTTTGGAAATGGATTGGGTTTAAAGTGAAAAGCTTTTGAAATGGAATTTCAAAGATGAAATTTATTTTGGATAACTTGATTAAATTTTGGAATTTAAATAATTTGATTTAAATTTAAATTCAAAATTTAAAACTGAATTCTATGATCTGAAAACTAGGGACTGAAGATGTTATACCGGTTTATATGGGTTAAACTTTTAAAGGTATTAATTTGGGAATTTGAAATTAAGGCTATAACTTGTACAAATGAAAATTTGATTTTTTCTGAAACAAGAACTATTTTTTTTAAATAAATAAAAGTTTTCACATAAATAATGAACTTCCAATTGGTGTTAAAAGATTTCAAATTTAGAATGAAAAGGAAATGTTTTGAAAAGCTATGAATGAATCTTTGGAAGCAAATTTGAAAATTGAAAATTAAATCTTAATTTAAAGATTTAATGAATTAATCCAGTTGAAATGGAATTGTTTTGAAATACAGGAATGAATCTTTGAGAAAATGAGTGAACTTAGTGAAATAAATCTTTTGTTTAAAAGATTTGAAATGGTAATTGGTTTAAACCATTTGAAAGAAAATTTTGAATCATTAAGTTGTGACTTAATTGAAATCCCATATCCATATGTTTTTAAATGTTGCGCTCACTATTCGGTTTAGCCGGGAGAGGACCTTTGTGTCGTATAACCCATTCCGAATATGTGATACGTCGTTATGGATAGCATTTGAAGACTGGTGGTGAAGACCGGGTATTTGGGACAACGATAGGATGACCTATCGATTGTCTCTGCACTGAGTCGCGCCGGTGTAGAGACTCCCTAAGTGATTGGAAATCCGATCGGGATTGTGAATATCCGGATTGCAAGGACTTCTTCGGAAGTGCCTTCGGTTCTGTTCGAGCCCGGAACAGACTTGTATGGATTGTGTGTCTGACATTACATTTTGAGATATAAAGCAGATTTCTTTCAAATACATTTCTGTTGGTGGTGAAGAATTTATTCTCTTAGCTTTACACCCTTCTCTGAGACATACGAGCTCAGAGGTTATGTAGTTGAATGTTATCAGCGATATGTTCCCAATTTGGTAATGTGACATGCTAAGTGTTGCTGTGTAATGATCATTGTTTGATCATTTGTGATAGGATCATTTGTTTGATCATTTATCTTTGTGATCATTACTTTGATCATTTGTTGACCCAAAGCATGGCTTTGTACCAAAGCGTAGCTTTGTGGACGAGACTTCGTCGAGCCTCACAAATCGGTAATGGTCGAAACAGGAATTGTGCGGCAAGGTTTCAGGGGTCGCTCCCCTAGGGTATGACCATTCCTTTTGGAAAAGGGTAGTATCTTGGTATGGAGCCCAGATACTTACTCATGTGGACACACTATATTTATTTATGTGTGATGTTGGATTAGAGGTACCTCGTTTAAAGGTCCCAAAGGACCGGGGGTGGCATATCTGAGGGTTTATAATATCCCTTGGGAAAAGGGATTCTCGGCCTTGTTTGGCAGAGAACGGTTTGGTTCTCGGGGCGTCCCGCCAGAGGCGTTCCCATGTGGCAATAGGAAGTTCCTTAGCCTGACCATTTGTTGGAAATCCAATCAAAACAATACGAGCCTTGTACGGTTTTAGTTGTATTACCTGCCATGGAATGTGGTGGTAACCTGCTATTGAACATGGTAGCTATAGTAGGCATAAGTGCGGAATGCCTATGCTGGCTAAGATTTATATTCTACTTTCGAAATGTTTTCTGCATTGTGCACTTATAATAATAATATCCAAGAAATTTTCTGCGTATCAAGCATGTTTGACTATCATAAGAAGAAATCTCCTCCAATTCTGCATTTGCATTGTGTGTGTGGCGGGAGGTCTTATGGTAGTTTCATTTTCTAAAAGCATTGCGATTACTTTAAAATTCTCTTGTTGTTTATTTTTAAAGGATAAACTGTTTTTGTTACTCACACCAGTCCCATGACTGACCCGGAGTTTATTGTTCATTTCCTAAACTCTGGGTGCTCACTATTTTCCACACGAGCAGTCTAGAGTTGTTTTTTTTTCAGATAGTTAGGTTCAGTAGATTGTCAGGAGCTAGTTCAGTCTTTGGACATGACTGACCTTGTTTAGCTTGGTGCATCGTTATTGGGAGTTCGAGCTATTTCTGGATTGGTTCTTGGAGATGGAGCTGCATTTTTGGAGTTCTTTCTTGAAGACTATCTTGAGTTATTTGTTCCGCTGCTAGGGTTATCTATTTTTCCTTTCCGCTGCTATTATATTGTATTATATCTCAGATGTATATCGATATCTATTGTATCATCTGTTGTATCAGGATGTTGTATCAGATGTTGTATATTGATATTCATTATTTCTTCCGCTGTGTTGTTTACTTAATTGTGTTATAAACTCCGGCGAATCGGATTTGAACAATCGAATCTGCGGCATTCGAGTACGATGTAGAGTATGGATGTCGATTTTCGAACGGGCAAATTCCGCATTCGTTACATTTTATTTGTAAGTCAACCATCACATTTTCAATCCCACTCTATTTTATTTGCATTTTATAGCATCTTCACTTATTCAATTTATTATCAAATCCAAGTTGAATTCTATTTACAATTCGAATTCATTACCAAATATTATTAATCTACAATCCATTTGTTTACCCAAGTTAAATTTTATTAACATACTCAATCACAATTATTTAACCACTTAGCTTATTTCCAATTTCTAAATCAATATTCGATTTTAATTACAAATCACTTCATTGAAATTCTTGTTTGGATTTCCTTTTTATTTTCCCAAAATTCCAACACCTTTATTTAAAATTTTAGAAATGCTTTTAAATTCACATCATACTTAATAAAATAGCTCTTTATAAAAATACTTTTATAACTCGATGTCTCAACCAGTCCATCCTTGTTCTCACAGAAATTCAATCATACGTTGATCAGGCGTAGGACTGAAAATCTATAAGTACTTGGTAAACCCGTTTTCAACACCCAGTGAAAATATTTGGAAGATAATGTTATCGAAAATATAGAAAACAGTTTTTGAAAATAGAGAAAATATCTTTGGTGTGAATGCTCTGGAAATCATCACCCCCATCCATGGTCACAGTTACATCCCAGGGTTACGTTGCCGTCGCAGCAAAAGTCCATGTAACTGCAGGCTCTCCGCGGCCTCTCGATTACGCCATGGAACCCACACAACAGATCACAGTTACATACAGGGTTACGTTGCCGTCGCAACAAAAGTCCATGTAACTACAGGCTCTCCGCGGCCTCTCGATTTTCGCTGTCAAAATGAAACCTCTCCACTCCTACATAGGTCGCAGCCTGCCGATATAAAATCAAACGCAGACCGTTGGCTCTCAGCGGCACACACGACTTCCGCTATGTTATACCATAGGTCGCAGTCTACCGATATAAAATCAAACGCAGACTGTTGGCTCTCAGCGGAACACACGACTTCCGCTATGTTATACCATAGGTCGCAGTCTACCGAAATAAAATCAAACGCAGACTGTTGGCTCTCAGCGGCACACACGACTTCCGCTATGTTATACCATAGGTCGTAGTCTACCGATATAAAATCAAACACAGACTGTTGGCTCTCAGCGGCACACACAACTCCCACTATGGTATACACTGCTCATAATCCTCAGGAACTAGTTTTGTCCGGACTCCTCACCGGATCAACTTTAGAACCCCCCCTGGGGCTCAAGGCAGCACCACCCGGTGGCACTCCTGAGAAGTTCATTTCAAGGGAGCGCCTTCTTTCCTAAAGCCATCATCAAAACATTTTATACTATACACATATAGTATCTTCAAATCATACACCTAGTATGATATTATACAAAGCTCCTTTACACAAAATCGATTATCCCAAAATCGATAATTCTCAAAATAGGCTTCCCAAATCCCATATATTGATTTTACCCAAAATCAAAAGCCTTTCCAAATCCAAAGGTTCCCAAAACTTTTTCCAAAATCCTCATAAGATCCTTTATATATATACCAATATATATAAATTTTAAAACTTGGACCACTTTAAACTTGTATAATATTCCTTTTATATTTCAAACACTTCCAAAATCCTTTTTCTTCCAACAATAGATTCAACAAAGGGGTTTCATCTTAAATAAAACAAAGATATATAACCTTGTTTATTCAAAATCAAATATTCCAATTTGATTACTCTTTTCAATATCAATTTCTTTTCCATTCACTTATCCACCTTTACATTAATCCCCATTTGGAATATCACTTCAATTCCTATCTCGGTTGGGTATTAAATCCATAACAGTTTGAACTCGGACCAGTTTATTTAGAAAATAGCTTGAAAAATTTAAAAACAAATAAGTAGTTTGAAAATAATTACTAGTTTTGTAAAATAGTTAGAAAATAGTTAACTAACCGTAGAATAGTCGAAAATAGCTGAATAGTTTCAGAAATTTTAGATAATCGTAAAATAGTTGTAAAATAGCAATTAATTGTAACATAGTTGAAAAATAGTAATAAGTTTAGAAAATAGTTGAAAAAAATGGTTAAATAGCTTCAAAAATAATCGTAAAACTAGTATATAAAATAATTTGGCTTTAAGAAAGAAAGGTTGTATTTATTTAATAGCTTAGAAAAATAAGTTTATATCAGAACAATTTATATTGAAAACAGTCAAGAGCCAACTGTTCACTTCCCCAACAATTCAATTTAAATCTACATTTAAATTGACCCAATTCCAATTCAAATAACTCCAAATTCCATTGGACTTGATTAATTCCCAATTCAAATTGAATCAATCTTGATTCCTTCCCAAATTTATATCAAATTCTAGTTGATTTTAATCCTGTTCAATTTTAATTATAAGTTCATATTATTCCAATCAATTTGAATTATTATCAATTTAATTTTCAGAATCCAAATCACTTAAATTTAATCCAATCCAATTTCCCATTTAAATTTTTTGAACTTATACAATTTCAATCACCTATCCAATTACTTCAAACCAAATTAAATTTTGAACTAAATCAATTTCAATCTTGAATTTCAAACCACCTCGAATTATATAAATTCGAGTTAAATTCTCAAAGGTTGATTTAACTTTTTAAACCAAATTAACTTTTATTTAAAGTTTTAAACGATCTTAAATTTCTGAGTCCAATTCTTCATTTCAATTTATCTGTACTTATATTTTTCAGATTCAAATAAGAGCTTAATACAATTTTATTTGTTTTCAAAATTTAATTTATTATTCAATTTTATCTTCCAGTTTGAAGCCAGTTCTTAAACAAATTTAATTTACAATTTAATTATTCAAATTATCTTTGGATTTTATCTGTGCAATACCATTCTCAATTCAAAGATTTTTATTAACAACAGGATGATATCATCCAATTTATTTTAAAACGTCCATCCATTTTAAATTTTTAAATCTCAAACCCGTTTGAGATCACACAAATTCTCGATTCAAATCAACCATTTAGCTTTCCAAGTTAAATTCCAATTTCATCTTGAAATTTCCAATTCCAGTTGTTCATCCAAACTTATTTAACTTCTCCCAAGTTAATTAATCCTTAAATTTCACAATAATAATCTTCCCGCTTAAAAACTTATCACTTGGGTATCTCATCCCATTCCAAATTTCAAACTCAACATTTAGAGTTTATTCAAACTATTTTTGATTAATGTATATTCCTTATTCATACAAATTATTCCCTTTCCACACGAGGTCATCCATAAAATTTAAACCACTATGGGTTTTAGTTCAAATCAAATTTCAAACAACCCATTGTTTGCAACAAGTCCCAGTTATCCAAATAATACTCATTTATTATTTCTCATTACTTTGAACCCAAATTTCCAAATTCTGGGATTAGATTTAGAATTTCATTTTCAATCACTTAAATTTTAATTTAGTTGTATTTTTGTTCCTACTTAATTTATTTCCAATTCTAAACTTCAGTTTCAGTTTGAATCCATTTCAAACTTATCTTTATTAAATTTAAGTTTGGTTGTATTATATTATTTCTAAATTTTAATTTCACTAATTTAACAACCAATCGCCTCAATAGTTATTAGAATGAAATATTCCTTTATATATCAAAATATATTTTTATATAAAATCATTTAAAACCTTTGTAAGAAAATAACAAGTATGCGCTCATATATATACACCCAACTCATTCTAGAGTACTTTGGACTCTATTTAATGAGTAATCCCCACCATAGCCAAGGTTCTCGCTTAACCTTTCAGCTCTGATACCAAATGTAACGACCCAAAATTTTCGAACTCGAAAATTCCAGATAGTTATTAAAAAAGAAAGAGATAGAAGAAGAAGAACAAAATCAACAACATCTCACATTCGCAGCGGATAAAATATAATAAATAATAACAGTTTACAAAAAAAAAATACTATATCTATCGATTACATTTAATATACATCAGAGTTTCACATTATATATAGTCACTGAATACTTACAATTATCAAGTCTCAGATTAACAATAATATAAATACAACGGAATACTCTATACGATATTGCCATCCAGCTCGCCCCCTGAGCTCCAGAACATACTTACCTGGAAATCTGTAATACTCGGTCTAACCCGAGCATTACATCAAAGTAACACCCGGGTCAGGCTGGAAACCAGCGTGAGTAAACCCATCTAATCGTGAAATACTGAAGCAAACAACTTATATAAAACCCGGGGTAACTTATATCAATTTAACCAATTCACAATTCGCTATAGACAACACTTATTTTACCTATCAATTTCTAAGTACCAAACTTAGATAAATATTCCAGTCTACCAAAATCATTTCAATCCAGCCTATTGATTTCACAAATCGTTATTGATTATCAAGTCTCGGAGTTGGCAGAGAGCTTCCGATCCCAGTCTCTTCAACAACCAATCGTTATTATAACACCATGGCCTCTTTAAAATAGTTTATACTTTAAAACTAGAATAAAATATCCATTTCAAAACCATATAATTACGATATCATTTCTATTTTAAAACCCAAATCAATATGATATCATTTTATTTCACATATATCCTTTTCAAGAAATCTATATACCTTGAAATCTATGGCTTTGAAACATAACTTAATATACTTCAATGGTTTAAATATTTAATTACTTTATATAATAAAGTCGCTTCTTTAATTTTACAAATAAATTCCAAATGCCGATTTTAATCTCTCAATAAACCATTTCAATTCATATATTTCGAAGCTTTAAATATTCCACCATTTCAAAACTAATTCTTTGATAATTCCATATATATCAATTTTAATTACTATTATTTAGATTTGAAATGTTTACTTAATAAATTCAATATAATTTAAGTAAAACCTTTAACTTCACATAACTGGATATTCTTTCAATTTATTTAACTTGATATATTCATTTAAATCAACCTGATATTCATTTAAATCACTTTAAACCAAAATCAAGTTATAAAAATCGTACCCTTTGAAAATCTCAGTTTTTATTTAAATTTCACATCCATTCTTATTCAAGTCAAAATCTTAAATCCTTCAATTCAAACCAATTTCATATTTTTCTTCCAACTATATTTTTATTTAAGTCTTAAAAACTCTATATATCCAATATCTTTAAAGGGTACTTAACCATATAATAATAAAACAATCAAACTCCGTTATTCAACTTATTTTTATTCAACTAATTTATACATAGCTTAAATTCAAGAATTTAATATTTATATAATATCAAAATCATTATTTATTAATCCGTATATTTCTTTCCAAACCATAGAAAATCATTTCAAATATTTGTATATATAGACCACGGTGTCTGTATATAATTTTCTACCCTATGGTCAAGTGATACAGATATTTATCATTTCAATCCTAAATTTAAAATAAAATTACGGTTATATATCATTTCAAACCGCAATCCCGAGAAAATTGAATGTGCAGCGACCCAAAATTTCCGAACCCGAAAATTCCAGATAGTTATAAAAAAAAAGAGATAGAAGAAGAAGAACAAAATCAACAACATCTCACATTCGCAGCGGATAAAATATAATAAATAATAACAGTTTACAAAAAAAAAATACTATATCTATCGATTACATTTAATATACATCAGAGTTTCACATTATATATAGTCACTGAATACTTATAATTATCAAGTCTCAGATTAACAATAATATAAATACAACGGAATACTCATACGATATTGCCATCCAGCTCGCCTCCTGGGCTCCATATATACCTACTTGGAAATCTGTAATACTCGATCTGACCCGAGCATTACATCAAAGTAACACCCGGGTCAGGCTGGAAACCAGCGTGAGTAAACCCATCTAATCGTGAGTTACGAAAGCAAACAACTTATATAAAACCCAGGGTAGCTTATATCAATTTAACCAATTCACAATTCGCTATAGACAACGCTTATTTTACCTATCAATTTCTAAGTACCAAACTTAGATAAATATTCCAGTCTACCTAAATCATTTCAATCCAGCCTATTGATTTCACAAATCAATATATAAATATTCGAAGTGGTTTCGGGTATTTTCAAAGTGCCGACCCCGGTCTCTTCGAGACTCATATTATCCTAACCCGAGTTATTCAAATGAAATTCACAACATTTTCATATTAGAGATATCAACACATTCAAAACATCCAATACCATTCAATCATCCATAAGCAAAGCTTAATCACATACAAAGTAGTTCAATTAATTCTAATTGAATTTCAAACCTCAATCATTTGACTCCTTCATTAATTAATTCCAGAACAATTAATTAATCAACCTTTCATTATTCATCTTAATTAATCACCCTGGATTAATTATTTTCAATTACATTCAAGTACTTATCTTTAATTAATTTCACGACATTAATTAACTATAATCAATTACATTAATTTTTAATTACTTATATTAATTGACTTCTCATAAGTCACTTATTATGAATAATTAATCTTAATTAGTCAATCTTTATTTGTATCATTGATTTTATAAATTAATGATTCCAAGTATAATTTAATTAATCCTAATCTAAACTTATTTCATTCAACAATCAATCATTAATTACACCACAAATATTAATCATTCTTGATTTATCTCAACCTTTAAATTAACTATCTGTTTATTTACTCCTTTAGATAAATCAATTCCCTCTTAATTAGTCGTCTTAATTAATCTCTTAATAAATTACACAATGTAATTATATTATATTTTAATTAAGTAATTATTCATCAAACCATCCAATGACTATTCTGAATTAATTAAACTTTATTTATTAACTTAAACCATAATTAATTAATTCCAAACCTTTAATTACTAAATTAATTAACCCAAATTATTAATTAACTAACTAACTAATTATTTATTTTAATTACACTTCAAATTTATGAACCAGAATTTATTAAGCCTTCAACAACATTCTCTTGTTTATAACATTAAATCTAAAACAATATAAAAACCCGAATACTTCGAGTCAACCCAAATTGACTCGAGATCAAATCAAAACAAAGTCACATCATCTTCAATAGCAAATCCAATCAATTTATTCATCCAGTCAATTATTAAAATTTAACCATTTTAAATTTAAATAAAAATCCAACATAGTGAGATTTACTCACCTTTGATCCCTGAATTCGTATTCCACTTCATTCTCGACTTGTTTTATCCACGTTTTGACCTTGTATAAATATTTATACAGGTTATTTATATTCAAACAAATTGAACTATCAATTGTCAATAAATTTGATTAACGTAGAATTTAATCCTAACTAGTAAATCTTCTTAATATTCTTGAAGCTACATATTTTTTTCTGTTATAAACATATATAAATTAGATAAATAAATAAATAAGAAAAATAAAAGCTATACCTACTGTCTCCTCGAATCACAAGCAACCTGCCGCACCACGAGGCCATCATTCATCCACGCGGCAGCCATCGAAACCACAAAGTCACCGCTGAAACCCAAGGATACGACGCGGCCCCAATACGTGAGCTTCAAATCACCGAGCCACCGCCTTCAACACGACACTTCCTCGAAAGTACTCGCAAAACCCTAATTCGCTCACCACCTCCTGCGACCGCGATGTGAACCCCAAGCCGAGACGATGTCAGCATCCCTCTTTCACCCCCACGCGCGCACTCGAAGGCGTAACTCCCCATCCTGCCTATGGCCTCGAACGAGCATCACCTAACTCGAAGTCGCAACTTCCTGAAATGCAAGCCCTAAATCCAACACTCGAGTCGAACTCGATTTCATGGCTCCTCAAAATTGCCACGATTCAAACGCGGCTTCAGCCTTCTTCGATTTCGATTTCATTTTTTTTTAGTTTAGTTTGGGTTCGAATAAATGGGGAAAAGAAACAACCGAAGGTATATTCATATGGAGTTATCTGTAGAGGAGGTAGTTGCAGTGCTTTTGTACGCAACAAGCTTCTCTTGCACGCCTGGCTAATATAATTAAATATCGAAAATATCACGCGTTTTATAATGCGAAATCCCGAACCCCGAATTAGATATGCCGACTGACTTTTATAAGGTTTTATCCCTATTCCGAACACAACAGAATGTGTTTCAGAAGCTAATTTGATCGTACGTGTGAGTTATGGAAGAAAATGATCAATTTTAAATTAAATCGACTAAAATAATTTCTAAGCGTTTTGAGCTGCCAAGGTCAAATGACAACTCCGATCGCTACAAAAATTGAAATCCGATAATAACTAACTATTAGGGATCTAATGGAACTGGTTTCGTCGAATTCCGTGACTGCGCCTCGGAAAGCTATTTTTAAATTCCAATTTAAACGATATATCATTAAAATTGAACGAATTACCCTTAAATTAAATTCAAATCATTCTATTATCTCTAGTATTATCATTATAAATTTTATAAGCCTTCAAACTATTTTAAACAGGCTTAAAAATTTCAGATTCAAAATTTTACCCAATTTCAATTATTAAATTCAATATTTAAACTATATAATTTAATGATTTAATTATCAAATAAATATCGATATCTTAAATTCAAGTTAAAATTAACTTTTAATATTTTAAAATCGATTAATTATTCAAATTTAAATTGTTAGAAATTCCGGGTCATCACAGAATGCATAACAACTTGTAGTTTATGATGATATAAATAAACATCTATTCATCCATCATAAAATCATACATCCATTCACAATCATCATCCTACCAATCAATCAATATCAATATATAACTGATAATAAATAACAGGTAATTTATAGGCAGTCACATTCAAATATAAATCAAACAATTCATCTAACTGGCAGTTTATATGCAATAATAAATTTAAATAACAATTTAATTCAATAAATGCAAAATTAACTGAGATAATGATTAAATATATGCCAACAGCTGTAAATAAATTTCAAATCACATCATAAATAAATTTAGCAAACGTAAGAAACTTTAGAAGTTGTGAGTGGGTTAAAACACTCACCTTTTGAATTTAAATTCAATTCAAACCTAAAAATTGCACAGTCTTAGAATTCGTCCAAACAAGCGCCCTAAAATGTCCGGAATTTTGCTAGGATCGCAGCTGAAAAACCCATGCTTGAAACGGACCTCGTATGTAAAAGTTATGGCATTTAGAACGAATGAAAATTAAATTTAAGTGAAATAAAATAAAACAAAAAAAGTTACACATCATCACCCCTATGGTTTGCCTTTGCTATAGAAACCCTAGAAACCATTCGCGATCAGAAAGAAGCCGCCACTATCTCCATCAATATGCCGTGACCAAAGTTCACTTATATCGCGATCGAAGACCGCCCTGCGCTCTCCGTTCGAGGCCGTGCCTCTCCAAGCGTCGTGCAACCCCATCAAGTCCCCAGGCCGCCGCCGTTTCGCCGTGTTCAACCTCCTGCTGTGGCGATTTCCGACCTCCTTTGACATGAACCACCCATTAGATCGTCATGGTTCAACTTCCTCTACGCTCCCACACCCTCCGATTGTCGCCAAACCGACGATCCGCCGTTGAAACGCAAGACCCAAAATGAACGGCAGAGAATCATCTTGAATTTCATGACAACCAATGCATCGAATCCTAAAACGAATATCACCGGAAGATTACGCTCTTCGAGAGCTTCAACATATATTTTTTTCAAATTTTTCTAAGGAGTTTGAAATTTTTGATGATTTTCGAATTGAATTTCGAATTGGATAAATTAAGGTTTACAGCCATTGAGGAAGAGGAGCACATAAGTTTCTGTACGTATAGAAATGAGGAATAGAGGGCAGCTAGGGTTTTTAACAGGATATTTGTAGACAAGGTTGCAATTAAAATAGATAGATCGGATTTGAATATACGTGCTAACATAAAGTGGCCCAAAAAGCCTGTTTTGACTCTTTAGTTGATTTTAATTTCATTTATTTCAAGGCGTTTCGAGTCCGTGCGATCAAAAGACAAGCCCGAACGCTGCGAAACTTGAAATCCTATAATAATTCACCGTTACGGATCTGTTGAAACTAGTGTCTCGAAATCCAAGTCAGTGGCCAAAATGGCTATTTTACATTAATTAAATAAATAAATAATTTATTAATTAAATCAAAATTTTCATTTTAAACCCTATAATTGACCAATTTAATTATTTTTAAAATTCTTAGTCCTTTATACTAATTTAAACAATTTAGGTGTCCATTTAGAGTTAATTAATTCATCAATTCCAGTATTAACCTCAATTTATTGAATTCAGAATCTATAAATAAATTTTCAAAAATTCCATTTAATTACATCAATCAAAATTATATCCATTTATTATTGTCAAATAGATGGATTTATCATTGGATTCAAAATCATTGCATTAATATTTTTTTATTCCATCTTCATTTCAATTAACGAAAAATTTAAATGTTTAATTTACTTTTTTCAATAAACTCAATTATTTAACTTTAATTTCAAATAAATAAATAAATCCTGATTCCCATTCTTCGTATTCACTATTTATCATATTATCATCTTAGGTACCATTTATTTTGATATATATCCAGATACATTAATATTTTTCCAATTTCTTTATCTCAATTGCATAACTTTTAAATTACATTAACGTAACATTCAATTTGAATTTTATTGCAATTGATTACCCGTTTTAATTCAATAGACGAAATCAATGGTTCCCTTATAATAATAGTTTTACATTCATTACATTAGTGCTCCCATCTCATCCTTTATTTATCGACTATTATATCTTCATTTACTATATTTTGGTCAATTCACACTTCCGTTATTATATTAATAATCATTAAAATAACGTTTATTATCAACCATAAACATTACAATTACTTAACGTTATTTGATTTTATTCAATGACCATTTATTATAATTTAAATTCCTTAATTAAATTCAACGCTTACATTTTGTTTCACAATATTAAATTTGTAGCTAAGTATGTATTTACCTTATTTCCATTGAATTGAATTTCATTCAATTTACTAATAATTAACTTTAGTTTCATTAACGTAATATTAGATTATAAATTTTTGAAACCGATTTCCAATTTAAAATCAACCAGCTACAAAATAGGTAACGTCCAAAATCATTACCGTTAATACTTTAGTCGCATTAATAGCTTTTATTATTCACAAATCAAAGTTTACATTTATTAAATCAACCAATTCATATTATGAATAAATTTAACATTACTTAAATTTATACTAACAAAACGTCAAATCATTCCAAAGCCTAAATAACGCATGACATGCAAATCGGCTCGGAAAGAAAAATCACACAAAATAATCTCGACATCTTTACACAATAAACTGATTGTTGCGGATCCACCAACCGGATTCGCAATTCTCAAAGAAGTCATTAAACACAAAACATCCAAAGAAAAAGTATCAACAAGTTCTTTTGATATAAAAGAATGGGACGCACCCGTATCAAAAAGAACTCGAATAGGATGATCACGAAATAAAATAATTCCATCTAGAATAGAATGAGAAATACCTTGGCCACGAGTTGTGTTGCCAGGGGCTTGAGCAACATTTAACTTTCCCTCCTTCCTGCCCTGAAGCTTGGGGCATGAAGATATAACATGACCGGGAACTTTGCAGTAGCGACAAGAAAGAGACTTTGGGCACTTCTTCGCATAATGGTCCTTCAAACCACAATTATAGCATTCCCCACGACCAAAGGAAGAAGTCTTTGCCTCGGAGGTTCCTTGCTTCCCTTTCTTATTGGGATAAGGGCCTTTAAATTTGTTTGGCCTTTTCTTGTTGTTGAAGGTTGGTTTGGAACCCACTACTTCAACATCATTCTCCCTATCCGCCTCTTCAAGACGAAGAGCGATATCAACGAGTTGGTCGAAAGAAACTTCTAACTTTAGAAGTAATGGCTTCTTGAGACTTTTGTTTAAGCCATAAACAAATCTCTGATTCTTCTTCAGAGGGGTGTTGATGTATTCAACCCCATATTTGGAAAGCGACTCGAAGGAGGCGACGTAATCAGTCACAGAGGACTCACCTTGAACAAGGTCTATAAATCGTCGAGCCAATGTCACTTTCTCTGCTTCCGGCACAAATTTCAACTCGAAGCGTTCTCGGAATTTCTCCCAAGTGAGATCCGCTTCATTAGTTTCAGAAATAAGAAGCTCGTACCAGTCCAATGCTCTTTCTCGGAGCATACTAGAGGCCACCTGAACTCGGTGAAGGTCAATAAGATTCATGCGCGAAAAGATGCGATCGCATGTTCTTAGCCAAGCCTGTACTTCAATAACAGTTTCGGAACCTTTGAATGGCTCCCCACCCAAATTAGTGTAATCGCTACACAAGCGTGCAAATCCCGACTTTGGGTGAGTAGGTTCTGGGTTATCTCCAGCTGCTTGAGCATTTGTCACTAAATCAAGAAGCTGTTGAGCGGTCATAAAAACTCCATCTTGCGGTGGAGTGCTAGATGGCACGGCTCTGGGACGGCCTGGTCTAGACATTTCTCTTCCTTTTAGAAAGAAAGAAGAAGAAGAAGAAAAGGTTATTCACCAAATTGAATATCAAGCAATCTTGATAGATAAAACAAGCAATCATAAAGAAAATAGGATGAATCGGTACGAAGACTCGAATTAAATCCTAAAGCACGACTCCTAAGATGGACTTAGGACGATGATCCTTGTTATAATATTCCATATTGTTCCGAAGTTTGGCTCTGATACCAAGCTATGACGCCCCACCTCTATACCCACGCTAGACAAGAACATTACAGTGAATGCTGTCGACTAGCACGGAGAATAAGGCTGTTGAGGAGCGACCATCCGTGTAATTTCTTCGCGCGAGCACCGATATGTCAGATAATATAACATGCATTCTATTTCAAGAGGAAATCTGACATACCGACACAAACTCAAAGCTACTACACGGTGGCTATATAAATCCTTCGGAAACAAATATAGCAATAAACATAACATAAATCAGTCACAGACAATTCATATCACAAAGGCGGAAATAGATATGAATATTACACTAGGAAGTGTACATCAGAGTAGTGGTCTCAAAAGTTCCACAATATCACAAAAGAATAGTTACATGAACTACACAAAAGAATAAGTATACATTATGGAGTCTATATCTCAATGTATACAACAAAAACTACTAATCTAAGTAGTTAACGAAAAGCAAGAGAAATCAATCCCAAGAGAGAAGTCAAGCAGAAGCACCTGTAACATCTCGGTCTGACCCGAGTATTATTTAATAAGAAAATAATAATAGGATCAATCTAACTATAAATATCAGATGAAACGATACAGAATAAGAGATATGACTAAACGCATAATAATCACAATGACAAGCTGTGATATATATATATATATATATATATATATATATATATATACTAAGTTGATAATCATCAAGAGATTAATCAATGTCACCAAATCTACACAAGAATCAAAGAATCGTCATACTCCTAATTTCGTTCACCATACCATGAATATTGACGATAATATCAACGTCAATCACAAAAGTCAATGACACGCAAATTCCAGAAAACTACGCAAGAAATCCAGAAACCACTATAGTCAATGACACACAAATTCACCAATGCACAAATATTGATAAAACTTATCAATGGAAATCACGAAAATTGATGAAACACAAATTCTAGGAATCTACACAAGAAATCCAGAAATCACAAAGGGGGGGAGGCCTATCACAAACGGGAGCATAAAGCTCACCAACACGTGTATCACAAACGGAACGCTAATTCCATGGTCGCTAACCATCACAAATTGAGCCGAAGCTCCACAAACGGCCCGAAGACCATGGGTTGCTACCCCATCACAAATTGAGTCGAAACTCCACAAAACGGGGTTTAGTCTCCCTCGCAGACAAAGAGACATCGCACATTGCTAGTCTAAATCACAAAGATGATCGTCATGATCAGCAAGAAGTGTCGATTACAATAAGCTAGTAAACGTATGAGTTTAGCTTCATGTCCCATAACCACTTGCTTAACTTAAATATTTACGAACAAACTGTAAATCTCCACTAGAAAATTGTCACAAGAGGTTCAATCGAACAAGTCCAAGAATTAACCGACAAAGTAAACGCAAGCGTTTCATACCACTTGTTTTACTAAGCCGTTTAATTAGATTTCTCATACGAGTGAGGTAAAGGTTTGTATATACTAATAGATTGGAAAACGATTTTATAAACGAATTTGGTACTAAAATAGCATTGAAATCGTTTGAGGAAAGAGTTTTGATATTTACTACTAGTATAGAAAACCTTTATATTTTTAAAGTGATAAATCACCAAGAAGATTGTAAGAACAATCAATCACAAAAATTCACATACGAAGACGTGAATAAAATCCAACGAAATCGATAAAGGATCCATCGAAATGGATATTCAGAAATCCCTAAAAAGAGTCATCAAAGTCATAATAGATGATAACAACAAATAGGATTATCACGAATCGATTTAAATTAGAATTTCAATCCAAAAAGGCAAATTGGACTCAAACAGCAGGTTCAGTCGACTGAACAGAGTTTTTCAGTCGACTGACCCTGTACATGGAAATTTTCCAGGTTCAGGAAACTTTCTGTTTCCAGTTTCAGTCGACTGTGCAGAGTTTTTCAGTCAACTGAATCATGCCTGGAAACTCTCGGGTTTCAGGTTCAGCCGACTGAACAGAGATTTCGGTCGACTGAATCATGCCTGGGCTGTTTTTTCAGCCTTATACAAATGAAGAGCCAACTCTTCCAAAATGCAACCGGACGAACATTGGCTCTAAGGGTTTATGCCAATCGGCAACCCAGCCCTATATGCTCCTCGATGCATCACCAAAAGCATGATCAAACATCCATAAAAGGATTTCACACAAATTTGACTCAAAAGCTCAAAAATTGGAATATTCACAAAACCAATCCAAATCAAGAGCAAATGCACATGAAGAAGTGTTAGGAATTTATACCCAACAACCAAAGATAATAATAGTCATAGATGTGAGATAAAAATCTCATATTTCACACAATCGAACAAGAAGAAGCTTGAAAGCAAATGGAGAATCAACCTCTCTTCAATCACAACCCAAATGAGCTTGGATCTAAGCTCAAAAACAAGAACATTCCCGAAATTAGGTTTAGGAATTTCTGAAATTGGGAAGAGAATAAGTTGGAGAAGAAGAAGAGAAGCTTACCAATGGGTTCTTCTTGAGTTTGGAGCAAGGAATTTGATTTGCAAGAGAAACTAGGGTTTTGGAATTTTAATTTCCAATCTCTCCCACCATTTACACTCTAAAAACTGAAATGAGAAGAGAATGAGGGTGAGTGGGGAAGAGTGGCTCAGATTTGAGCATAAGTTAACATAGGGTTGAGCCCAAAAACCAAACCCAAAGTAAAAAGTAGCAGAAATCAACTTTCTCCAAACATATCGAAGCTTATACTCAAAAAGGTCGCAAACGGCATTTTAAACTCAATGGGAGTGGTCCCGAGCCCTAATTCGACCGTATGCAAAAAGTAGCTTTTCGGACTAAAATCTGACTAACGATAAAATATTTAAATAAAATATTTAAATATAAAATCGATAAATATGTGGGTTGTTACAACATAGGTGTGCAGACCGACTATATTAATATAACCATATATATACTATATAACATTTCCTCTACCAATTTGTATATGACTATACATAAGACTATACTTGAAATCAAAATACACATCCCTTAAAAAAAATCCAACGTATATCAGTCAGTGCAAACAACCTTAAGGCTGACATGAAATAAACTTTTGAAAGCATATACTGTTGAAATCATAAAATATTGATATAACTTATACTGTAAAACTACCATAGAAAATTTTATATATATACCTACATTTTAAATATAACTTATGTAAATTGTTGAAAATAAAATAAAATATAGTACGGTAGACTCTAAAATACTAAAACAATTGTAAATATATATATATATATATATTATAAATTGACCTTTCAAACTTGTACCCACCAATTTTATATAATATATATACCAAAACAGTAACGAAAATTGAAATACTATATTTTATATATCTAACATATGAAAGTTAATAAAATAACATATTTTATTATAGTTGAAACTGTTATAACCAAATATATAAAACATATAAAAATACGTATATTAATAGAAGGCTGCCAAACTTATACCATATATACCGTAAGCTATCAATAGTAAAATAAAACGCGTATATATATATATATATATATATATTTAACTTATCAACTAGTTAGTAAAACATACGTATCTAAAAGCCGTACGATAACTATATGCTAACAAAAGTCAAAAACTATATACCGTAAAATCTTAAAATAATATACATAATACGGTATAAATATATACTAACCTTTATATATGAACAGAAGTTAAATATTTATATACACGTTTATAATATAACAATTATCATATATATACTATTATGAAATATGTTATTATTTTTAAAGTTCAACTGTTAGGGAATTCAAAATCCACATAGTTGCAGTAAACATATAAAACAAAACTTATGCACAATGTATACTATTCTTAATATATAAAATAGACTTATATCAAATAAAATGCGTACTTACTTTTAAAAACCAGAGAGGAAATGTTTTATCAACTCATGCATGCAG
Source organism: Allium cepa (assembly GCA_030765085.1). Taxonomy (NCBI): domain Eukaryota; kingdom Viridiplantae; phylum Streptophyta; class Magnoliopsida; order Asparagales; family Amaryllidaceae; genus Allium; species Allium cepa. The sequence continues at coordinate 596,875,566 of CM060945.1, read as the reverse complement.
CCATGGGGAGGAGGCAGGCCAAGGAAAAGAGAGAGCTCATGCTCAGGTTTGGAAGAAATAAGAAAAGGTGGAGGGGAGATGAGAACAGGCGATTTTTAAAGGAAGAATGCATGCGTGATTCAAGCAACATGACATGGCGAAAGGCATTCTTCAGGAAATAGAGAAAATGCTAGTTTCTTAAATATAAAGGTAGGTATGCATCTGATGTGCTATACGACTTTATATAATATTTACAAAGCTCTCTCCTCTTTTAATATTAATTTGAGGGCAACGAATAGCCTACAGAGAGAAAAGAAGATGCAATCTATGTTATACTGTACATATATATATATATATATTCCTAGAAGCACGGAAATGAAGAGGTAAAAGAGGGAAGAGAAAGTGGCGTATAAATGAATGGTAAATAAATTTAGATTTCAAATGAAATAAATGGAACAACAGAGATTAAAGTATGGATGTAAATCCTGGAATAATAAAAAGAAACGTTTATATGTTGATTAAGAAAAATAATTAAAACAATTAATGGCTTAAATGGGGCAGCATGTTTCAAATTTTTGAAATGCAAAAGAAACGTACACTATAAATATAAAGTTTTCAAAAGCAAAAGAAACGTAAAGCTGTTCATTAATTCATCAAAACGTTATTTAAGTAATAAATTGAAATGAATATAAAAATAAAAGTAATTGTAACGGTCAATAGTTGATTTAGCTATACACTTAAGGCAATAAATTTTTGTTTGTTTGTACAACACATAATGAGTTTTGAAAGTCAAGGATATAAAAATGGATAAAAGGAAAGAAATCAGGAAATTTTGTGAGCAATAGCTTTCCAAGGAAAGGTAGGCTTACATTATATATACATGCTGAGATGATTAGGCACATTCAAAAATTTTGAAGCAAATGAAGGAATTGGAAAAATATAAAAAATGAAAGAAATTTGAAAAGTCCGTAGCTATGATATAGCCAAAAATTATTAAAGCCATTCACTAGGAAGGTTGGAACCGAAATAATAGGGAGAGGAAGGCACATTAAATTTGATGACAAAGTTGTGTTCAGATCTATAAGCAAGTGGTTTATGTATTATAAGCCTTATGAAAGCGAGGGAAGGAACGGATGCTACTAGCTTGATGATTTGAGATTCTTTCAAGCGTTAAAAACAAAAATAAAGAGAGACCAGAATAAATGCACCACCATAAATATAAATATACGCTTCAATTGCAAAAGAACGTATAGAGAAAATTATGGGTACTGGGAAAGGTAAAGTCAGTGCACGAAACTACAAGGAATAATAAAAGCAAGGTCGATGATCTCAAATTTATTAATGGTTACGAATGGAAAAGTCTACCTGAATTGGAAAAGTATTAAGCAATAGAAATCTTTAACGGTAGTAAAAAGAAACCGTTACGCACTGATTCAGAAATCAATTAAAGCAATTAATAATTTGAATTGGACAGCATGTTTTCTCAATTAAATAAACTTCCATAAAATTATTTGAAAATTTACAATCTGCTATATTTAAATATACGTATTCTAAATATATAAACATTTTATTTAAAAATTCAATTATTATAAGATTTCACAAATATTCAATTAAATACGTTATAGAATCAATTAAAATTGTTAAAAATTTTCGGGTCGTTACACTCTCCCCCACTCAAAACTTTTCGTCCCCGAAAAGGAAGGAGGTAGGAGAACAAAACAACCAGAAAAAAAATAGATTGAAAGCCAAGATAAACAATAAATTTTAAAACTATGTAAATTTTATTTCAAATATTTATTTGAAAATTTCATCTGAAATTAAATTTTATTTAATATTTAATACTTCTCAAACTCCTTTGCAAACAATTATTTACATTATTACTTCTATTTACAAAGACTATTGAAAATATTAAATCCAAAATTTATGAAATTTTTAATTTTTCTCAAGATACCTTTCAAATATTATCAATAAATTAATAATCATTTTCTTTAAAGATATTTTATTTAATTTATAACTTCAAAAATATTTATAACACTAAAATTTTATATAAAACAATGTAGTATACAAATAAGCAATATTTAAAAGATTTATTCAAAAAGGAAAGGAAGGTAGATTCCGAAAACGGAATACAGGTGAAAAATAAAGCTGAGCAGATGAGGTAGATTCAAAAGAATAGAATCGGGCACGAATAATTTATTTCAAACCATAAGAATTTTAAATTTCAAAATTAATACAGAGTTTTCTTGTTGGAAATACTTTTATAATAAATTACCTTTATAATAATATACTTTTATATCAAAACAAATTTTCTTTCCACAAATACTTTTATAACTCGATGTTTCAACAAGTTTATCCTCGTTCTTGCAGACTCTGGCCATGCGTTGATCAGGCGCAAAGCTAGAATTCTTCAAGTACTTAGTAGACCCGTTTTAACACCCAGTGAAAATACTTGAAAAACACTTTAAAAACAGATATGGAAAGTACAATCCAAACAAACAACCAAACCAAAACCTTTGTCCGACCATGGTTCGCAGATACACAATGGTTAAGCCTGGATCCCCCAGGAAACAATCCATATCTGTAAGCTTTCTCAGCCCTGCGAGTTACGCCACGATGACTAGTAGAGTGCAGGATACACAATGGTTACGCCTGGATCCCCCAAGAAACAATTCGTACCCCTAGGCAAGACTCAGCCAGGCACTTGCACTACTATTCGCGACCTACACAGATTGCAGGATACACAGTGGTTACGCCTGGATCCCCCAGGAAACAATCCGTACCCCTAGGCAAGACTCAGCCAGGCAATTGCGCTATGCATTCACGAGAGAAAAAAAACCATGGGTTACGCCACGGTGGGAAACACTCGAGTATTACATCCGAAAAACCGAAAATTAGAGAGAATAATATCGATAGAATGAATCCACGACGTGGCCACAAAGCGGGTATCAAGCAGAAGGCACTTTCCATATCTTTGCTTCGAAAATATATATCATATAGTACCTTTTCAAATACTTTCAAATATCATACTTATATAAAATTCATATATATATATATAAGATTCCATTTTCAAATCGAATACTTTCCAAATCAATAGTATATCAAATCATACTTATATAGACTTCGATTTTAAAAAAAATTCTCTTTCCAAATTCAGTACCTTTCAAATCAATAGATTTCAAATCACTTCATACTTATACAAATCCATTTTATATAAGTTCGACCACTCCCAAATCAAGCGCTTAACAATATAAGGTTCTCAAATTTCAAATCATTTCAATATCAATTCAGTTTCAAAATCATATAGGATTTCACCAAATTTTCTTCCAAATTAAATATCTAAATTTCAAAGTTTCCAAAATAATAGGTTTAGAAAATTATCCCAGTTTCCAAATTAAAATAATTCATGTCAAACAAATTCATTTCCAAAATCACCATATAAGTACTGGTTTTTAATTTCAATTTAATTTCAAAACCAAATATTTTCTCAAAATCAATTATACTCAAAATGGTTTCCCAAATTTAAAATCATCCCTTTAAAACTTTAAAACTATCTATTTCTATTAGAAATATCCAATTTACCTTTCTGAAAACCATTATTTGAAATTAATTTTTTTTTTCCAAAACATTTCAAAACTAAATTCCATATTAATATAATTAAAAATAGTCATATTCTCTTACTTAACAAAAGGTTTTGAACTTACTTAAGTCATATACTCTTCAAAACTAAACTTATATGCTTTATCAAAAAAATTATACTTTTCGAAATTTCTTAGTTTAAAACTTTTAAACCTTGATTTGGAAGTGCTCGAACCTTCAAAATAGTCGATGAAATCAAATTTCAAATCTAAGAGTTGGAAATCAACTTTTTTTTTAAATAGAGTTATTACTAGTCAAATCGAAAACTCGAGGACTGAACACCGGTCTCACTTTAAATTGTTTCAAATATATACATATATCTTCCGAAAATATCAAATTATACTTCGGAATTTGAAATCAAAAACGGTTTTACAAAATCACTCGCATAGCGAAGCTATTAAAGTGGCCTTTCCCCCACTCTGAAACTCGAAAATCATTGTCGATGATGCTAGCACTCATCACCGAAATTATTCTCCAACGACATAAGTGAGTTCTGGACTTCTATTTTCTTGAAAACTTCTTCGAAATTTCTTCAAAATTATTGGAATTCATGTAACGACCCAGGATTTTTAGTAATTAAAATTTGAATATTTAATTAATTTTAAATATTAATAAGTGAAATTTATAAGTCGAATAATTTTATTTTGAATAATTGGATTTAATTGAATAATTAAATCAATAATTTAATATGTTAAATTATGGAAATAATTGAAAATCAAGTTAAATATGATTGAAAATGATTTGTAAAATTTTATTTTATCATGTTGGAGTTAGAACGATATTTTAGAACTTTTAAAATCGAATTAAAAGTTTATTTGTGAAAATTGAATATTTTAATATTAAATCGACTAGTGAAAATAGCCAATTTTTGAACAGTCTCAGAATTGGACGAGACCAATTCCATTGGATCCGTAATAGTTAGTTATTATCGGATTTCAATTTTCGTGTCAATCGGAGTTATCGTTTGATCGTAGCAGCTCGAAACGCATCGAATTATTTTTAATATTAATTTGGCGAGTTAAAATAGCCATTTTTCAAAAAGTCTCGGATTTGGACGAAACTAGTTTCATCGGATCCGTAATGTGATATTATTGTAAGGTTTCAAATTTCATGTCAATCGGATTTACCGTTTGTCCGGTACAAATAAAAACGCCTAGAAAATCGGTTTAATTTAAATTGAACGTTTATTGCCATAACTCGCACAGATGTCCGAATTAGCTTCCGAAACCTGTTCCATTGTGTCCGGAACGCGGGGTAAACCCTAGAAACGCTGGTTACGGCGCGTAAATCGGAGTTTTGAAAACCTGGATGAATAGTGTTCGATATTTTCTATAAATAGGCCTTAAAATTCACAAAAATAAAAATAAATAGAAACTAGGGTTTCTATCATCAGCCGCCACCCACACATATGTATGGCCGAAAATGTCAGTCGTTCTCCCTCAATTATCTTCCAATCCATTGATTATTATCAACAATCTCCAACTACAATATTGTAGAGCACATCGTGATCTTCGTGTTCAACGGTGGTGATCGAGAATGGAGCTGTATTTCGTGAGATATTTGGCCGCGTTCCCCTTGCGTTTGCACGCGTTTCTAGGCAAAGGGAGGCGACCGAGCTTCGCAAGCCTCTGGGCGGCGATGGAGTGGTGGACGAGCTATTCGATGGTGTCTCCTGATCGTGGTGGAAGCAAGTGAGGTGGCCGAATTTTCAAACCCTAGTAATGTAAATGGGTTCGGCCATTGTCTGTTGTTGGACGCGCACGTGGAAGAAGAGAAGGGATGGTGGAGATTGCAAAGGAAGGGGATCTAACGGTAGATAATAGCTTAGGTTTATAAATAATGAAATTATGTTGTAAATTATAAATATAAATTCGTGTAATCTTAAAAATTCCATATTTTTTCATACGAGGTCGAAAAAGCGCGAAACTAGTTGCGTTGGAATCGTATGGACGAGCACTACGCGATGGAATTGGATTGGAGTCGATTGGAGTTAGTGAGAATTTCGGGTAAAATTAAACGTCCGTTTAATTTTATTCGAAATAAATCGCTAAAACGAAATTAAAATCAAGGTGAGAACTTCTCACTCAATCGAATCAGTTTCGATTTTATTTTAAATAGTTAGATTTAAAATATTTGAATGCATGTTTGAATGATGATTGTTATCTATTGATTGTTAAAATAGACATTATGCGCCGTTAGTAAGCGGATGTTATTTATTAAAAACATATACCGCGAATATTTCATAAACAGTGAAATTGGTATTATATATAATAGCAATATATATATATATATATATATTGGCATATGTATATATTGGAGTTGTTGATTTCCCGCATTTTTTTAGCGGATGAGACCCTATTGCGCCGTTATTAAGCGGATAATATTTTAAATCCCATATACCGCGATAATTCCGTACTGGAGCAGAATTGGTATTGTGCTAATGTTTGTGGATGCAGGAAAACGGGTTGGAGGGATCCAACTGGATTCCTCAACAGTATTTATTTGATTTTGAATATTTTGATATTCGTTGATTATCATATCGATATATGATATCGTTGTAGTCGTGATTGACTATTTGGTGTGTTGCATCATTGAACCAAATTTTGGAACTTTAAAATGATTTTTAAAGTGATTTTTGAAAGTATACGTTTATAAAATATTTTTGGAATTGATCCATTTTAAATAAATAAACGTTATAATTTTTAAAGTTATAAAAATTATGATTTTGAGAAATACGGTTGAAGATTGATTTTTGAGAAAATATGGGTTAATGTTTTTATAAGATAATTAAATTGGATTTTTGAAATTATTATAAAAAGTTGAAAATATAGGATTTATAAAATTTGATTATTTTATAAATCAAAATGGTGAAATTATAAAGGGGATTAAAGATGTTTTAAAATAATAGTATAAATTGATTTTATAAAGGATTTATAAATTGATATTTATAAATTAAAACATTTGAATTATAAAACGAGTTTTTATAAGTGTTTGAATGAAGTGAAAATGGATTGCATAAGTGAATGGAATTTATAAAATTTATAAATGGTGAAGTTATAAAATGAAATTTATAAATAGTAAGATTATAAATTTTGTGATGTTATTAAAGAATATATTTGGATAAATAATTGAATCTTATAAGTTATAAGATTTATAATTATGAAGTTTAAAAGAACGATTTTGTAAAATAATCGTTTTATAAGCATTTAACTTATAATGTGAACTTTTGATTTATAATTGAGTTATAAATCGAATAGGTTAATAAAGGAGATGTATAAAAAGGAAGTAGTTATAAAACAAATAGAAATAGAATTTATAAACGTTGTTTTATAAAATTCGCAAACGACTTATTTTGATAAGTAAATTGTTATAACTTATTTATGAAGCTATATTCACGTTTTAGACAGTGAATAATCCTTTAAAATGAAATGTATAGAAATGATGAAATTGGTTAACGTAGTATATTCACGTTTTTGAATAGTGAATAATATGTTAAAGAAAATGTTTAGATTTGATGTTTTAAATAGAATTAAAACAATCTAACGATGTTTTAAAATGTGTTGAGATTCGAAACCATAGATTTCAACATTTATTGTTGAAATAGACGTTTTCGAGAAATAAAAGGAAATGGTGGACTATAGCACTATTGTTATAGTAAATGATTTCCGAAAGGAAATGTTTTGTATAGTATTGGGATTTATATATCTATTTTAATTTCGAATCCCTATACTAGTGATTTTGGGTTGTCGTAACGATGTTTTACGCAACATTCGTTTTGGCCCAAATAAAATATGTTTAAGAGAATGATTTCCTTAAAGAATGAAATATATACTTAATCTCGATTTAAGTATATTGAATATTTTCCAAGTGTTGAAAATAAATAGGTTCATGAATTACTTATTTAATAAGTATGGAAATGTTTTCCAATATAAAGTGAATATTTTGAGAATTTATCTTTTTGAAGATAAATTGAAAAGGAATATTGAAACCTATTGAAAATCGTATATTAGTAGATATTGTGAAATATAAATTCACTATGGAATTTATAAAAGAAAGGGGAACTTGTTTAAAAATAAATATTGATTTATTTTTGAAGTATTGAAAATAATATATCTTGTAAAGATATTTTGGAAAATAAATAATTTGGAAAATTATTTGGAATCTGGTGATGTGTGCATATCCATTGATATTTCAATAACCGACTATCAATATTTCCCTTTGAATGGGTATTTGATGTGATTTGTTTGAATTTGAATGCCACACTTATTTTTGAGTAAGCGCTCACTATTCGGATTAACCGAGAAAGGACCATAGGGTCGTATAACCCATTCCGAATATGTGATACGTCGTTATGAATTGCATTCGAAGACTGGTGTTGAAGACCGGATATTTTTGAAAGCGAAAGGACAACTCGTCGATTGTCTTTGCACCGAGTAGCTACGGTATAGAGACTCCATATGTGATGGGAAGTCCGGACGTGATTAGAGATTATCCGGATTGCAAGGACTTCTTTGTAAGTGCCTTCGGTTCTGTTCGAGCCCGGAACAGACTTTTATGGATTGTATGTCTGACATTACAAATTGAGATATAAAGCCGATTTCTTTCAAATATATTTCTGTTGGTGGCGGAGAATTTATTCTCTTAGCTTAACACCCTTCTCTGAGACGTACGAGCTCAGAGGTTATGTAGTTGAAGGTTAATATTCCCAATTTGGTAATGTGACATGCTGAGTGTTGCTGTGAAATGATCATTGTGTTGATTATTTGTGATAGGATCATTTGTTTGATCGTCTATCTTAGTGATCATTTCTATGATCATTTGTTGACCCAAAGCACGGCTTTTGTATAAAGTGTGTTTTTGTGGACGAGACTTCGTCGAGCCTCACAAACCGGTAATGGTCGAAATAGGAATTGTGCGGCAAGGTTTTTAGGGATAGTGTCCCTAGGGTATGACCATTCCTTCTGGAAAAGGGTAGTATCATGGTATGGAGCCCAGATACTTACTCATGTTGAAACACTTATTATTATGGTGTGATGTTGGTTAGAGAGCTCTCGTTTAAAGGTCCCAAAGGACCAGGGGTGGCATATCTGAGGGTTTGTAATATCCCTTGGGAAAAGGGGTTCCCGGTCTAGTTTAGCAGAGAACGGTTTGGTTCTCGGGGCGTCCTTCCAGAGGCGTTTCCATGTGGCAATGGGAAGTTCCTTGGCCTGACCATTTGTTGGAAAATCCATTCTTCAAATACGAGCCTTGTACGGTTTTAGTTGTATAACCTGCCATGGAATATGGCGGTAACCCGCTATTGAACATGGTAGCTATAGTAGGCATAGTTCGAAATGTCTATGTTGGCTAAGATTTATATCTTTATTTTCGAAATGAATTTTCTCTACACTATGCACTAATAATAATATCAAATGTTTCTTTTAAATGCGTATCAAGCATCTTTGACTATCATAAGGAGAAATCTCCTCCGATTCTGCGTTTGCATTGTGTGTGTGTGCGGGAGGCCTTATGGTAGTCTCATTTTTAAAAGCATTGCGAATTGACTTTAAAAATATTCCTCTATTTTGTTTTCAAAGATAAATAAACTATTTTGAGTTCTCACACCAGTCACATGACTGACTCGGAGTTTATTGTTTTCCTTCCTAAACTCTAGGTGCCCACCAATTTCCACACGGGCAGTCAAGAGTAAAGGTTTATCAGGATATTCTGGATATTCTGGAGTTGCTGGAGGCAAGATGGATGGCATGGCGTATTACTAGTATATAGTATTTCTTTTCCGCTGCACTGTTTGTCGTTGTTATTGTTGTACACTCTGATGATATGATGTAATGTAATGTATAAAATGTAATAACCGATATAGTTCTTTTTTTAAAGATTATTCATTTATTTATTATATGTTGTTCCATTGTGGATTGTGAGATTCTGATGTTGTTCTGTTATTTCTTTCAGTTCTATTTTTTTTCTTTCTCCCTATTTTCTATTCTTTCTCTCTTCTTCTACCTCTTTCTTCTTCTCTTCTTTCTTAAACCCTAACATTTCGGTTTTTCGGCAACGAAAAATCCTTATCGTTACAATTCATTTGAACCCATTTGAAACATTTCTTATTCGGAAAAATACCTTTAAATCGTATTATTTTTATATATTTTTCAAAATCTTAAATCCAATTTCAAAATACCGGAATTCAATTCTCGAATTTCAAATTTAACCCTTCAGTTGTAAATCATTTTTTTTTATATAAATCAATTTCTTACAAGTTTTCAAATTTTCAAATCCTTTCAAAACTTTTATATATATAGAATAACATTTCTTATTTGTTTTATATATAGGTATATAATCCTTATCGAAAACAATTTCTTTTTATATATAGAATAAAATCATATTTATTAAAATAATAATTTCGATATATATAAAACAATTTTAAAATACAACAAACCCGATTTTCAAAGGATGATTCAAGAATGGATTTCAAAACAAAGATAAAGATTTAATTTAGAGGAACTCTAATCAATAGAATCCTGATTCGAAGATAGGCTCAAACAAAGTTGAGAAAATCAAATTACAAAATAGAAGATGGATATACTTCTATAAATCTCGGGCGACCTTAACCGGGTCAACCGTGACTTCAGGAATATAATTGATGTGGAATTCTAAAGCAAATCGACATTCGATCGCCAGAGATAGAATTCGGCATACCAAGATATAGCAGCATCGTAAACCGTGGATACAGAAATCTTCGATGAATCAACGCCAATTGTAAAGGAGTTTTCACCCCCTTTACAAAACATTCAGTGCAGTTGTGGGATACTCCAGAATCAAACGAATATAAATAGGGAGAGATGGAGTGAATTTCGAAACCGAGGGACATTCCAAAATTCAAAGGAAATCGAGTCAAAAGGAAGAGATTCAACTCGAGTGAAAGTGATTCTGTAAATAAATTTACCATATATGCTAAGTTTTGCCTAGAGCCAAAGCTCTGATATCAACTATAACAGCCCGCTATTTTGGACCATTCAAATCGACAATAAAACCGTACATGTCCGACTTGAATAATTCAAAATACCGAATTGTTAATAAAATTTGGCAAAACTTAAAATATACAGTAAATAAATCAATCATAGATCACTTACACAGAGTAATACAATGCAGCAGAATAGATAAAGAATAGTAGTTCATGAAGCTACTATATACCTCAGAGTTAGAAATAAAATACAACCGAATTGTTCAAATGCCATGAAGTCTCCAATGCAACAGATGGCTTCTCTGAACCAATCAACTGGATGACTGAAGGGATAGATAGTTGGATCTTCAAGCAAAGCTCCAACTTCGAAGGTGAGTCTCAAATGTTGTATTTCTCAGTCTGACCCGAGCGTAAAGCAAAACACAAAACACTCGAGTCAGGATTAACATTCTTATATCTATAAATCTAAATCAAGTGAAATATCAACTGAAATATAATTAACTTAGAGGATGTTTGGGATAACCATCCTCTAAGGGTCCATGGAACTTTCTAAAAGATAGAAATATACACTATAACACTGCAGTCTTTTCAACTTAATTTATACTTCAAAACCAAATATCATTTTCACTTCAAATATCTCTATACTTCCCAAATAGTATTTTTATATATTAGATAATTTGTACAGTAAAGTAATTTCAATTCCCTCAACTTAACAAATCGTTTAACATCAACCTGACCATCCCATTTAAATCTATTTCAATCTCAATTTATTAATTTAAATTCAACTCAATTTCTAAAATAACCACTTCAATTTTATCGATCTCAAATTCGGATTTGAAATCACAAAATACCCTTATATTTCAAAACTTTAAGTATTCAACGTTTCAAACTAACTTTTTAATCAATTTAGTTTCTAAATAATAAATTCAACTATACTGATTTCAAATACATATCCGAATCTCAAAATAAACCATTTAAATCCCAATATAGTTCAAAGCTTTAATATTTAATTAAATATTCAATTTAATAGTTCCATATAGATCTCGATTTAACCTCATTATTATCTAGTCTTAAATTAATCCCTCATTAGATACAATATCATTTAAGTAACCTTAAATTACACTTTACTCAATATTTTCTTTAATTTATTTAAACGTAAAATATTCATTAAATCACTTAAATAAAAATCCAGTTACAAAATCATACCCTTAAATTTCCCATTCAATAATTTCAAATTGATTTAATTGAATAAATCCTTATTTTAAATACCATTTAGATAAACCCACATTTATCTCCCAATCTTAGTAAATTGCAGAATACTTTTTGGAATAAAACTTACATAAATATTTATCGTAATTTATGTATTAAATCAAATGTTGACTAAATTAAATATTATTAAATCTATATATCATTACCCTTTATATATAAAAAAATTTAAGGATTAACATTTAATAAGACCATATATTTCTTTCCAAAACAATGAATTAAATTTCAAAATATTTATATATATGGACCAACGATGTCTGTATATATTTCTTATCATATGGTCAAGTGTTATGGATATTTATCATTTCAATCCGTACACTAAATGTATACGGGTGGATAGCATTTCAACCGTAATCCCAATTCAATTAAATGAAAATCGCTTGGGTTTATCATTTCAACCCATAACGATTTTCTCCTATTCTAAAGTCTGTTCGGGTATGTATCATTTCAACCCATAGTGATTTCTATACTAACAGGGAACTTGCAGAGTGATAACAGATATGTAAATAATAATAACAACAGGCATATATCATCAAAATAAATATACAAACAATAGGATATGGTGTCATATCCCATAAGTGAATAGTTATAGATAATAGCATATATAACAATTTAAATAACTACATCCTCATATTTCAATTGTCGTCTCAATTGAAATCAAATTTAGTAAATAAAAGAACATTAATCGTGAGTGATTTCTCACCTTTTGAGGCCAGAGAAAAAGAAGTGAGTTATGAAATCCAGATCCGAATTCCAAAACAAAGCTAGATGGACACGGTTTAATGATCAAAGCTGATAATAGGAATAGACGAATTCAAATCAGAATTGGATCAAGGAAGATAAATAGGATAAGTGAGCTTATATACAACTAGCCAACATATGCAGACACAGTTTATAAAATATGCAACAAAATATGCATACCTCGGTTAATATATATACATAGGTGTGCAGACCGACTATATTAATATAACCATATATATACTATATAACATTTCCTCTACCAATTTGTATATGACTATACATATGACTATACCTGAAATCAAAATACACATCCCTTAAAAAAAAAAATCCAATGTATATCAGTCAGTGCAAACAACCTTAAGGCTGACATAAAATAAACTTTTGAAAGCATATACTGTTGAAATTATAAAATATTGATATAACTTATACTGTAAAACTACAATAGAAAATTTTATATATATACCTACATTTTAAATATAACTTATGTAAATTGTTGAAAATAAAATAAAATATAGTACGGTAGACTCTAAAATACTAAAACAATCGTAAAAATATATATATTATAAATTGACCTATCAAACTTGTACCCGCCAATTTTATATAATATATATACCAAAACAGTAATGAAAATTGAAATACTATATTTTATATATCTAACATATGAAAGCTAATAAAATAACATATTTCATTATAGTTGAAACTGTTATAGCCAAATATATAAAACATATAAAAATACGTATATTAATAGAAGGCTGCCAAACTTATACCATATAACTATCGATAGTAAAATAAAACGCGTATATATATATATATATATATATATTTTTTACTTATCAACTAGTTAGTAAAACATACGTATCTAAAAGCCGTACGATAACTATATGCTAACAAAAGTCAAAAACTATATACCGTAAAATCTTAAAATAATATACATAATACGGTATAAATATATACTAACCTTTATATATGAACAGAAGTTAAATATTTATATACACGTTTATAATATAACAATTATCATATATATACTATTATGAAATATATTATTATTTTTAAAGTTCAATTGTTAGGGAATTCAAAATCCACATAGTTGCAGTAAACATATAAAACAAAACTTATGCACAATCTATACTGTTCTTAATATATAAAATAGACTTATATCAAATAAAATGCGTACTTACTTTTAAAAACCAGAGAGGAAATGTTTTGCCAACTAATGCATGCAGCCATGGGGAGGAGGCAGGCCAAGGAAAAGAGAGAGCTCATGCTCAGGTTTGGAAGAAATAAGAAAAATGGAGGGGAGATGAGAACAGGCGATTTTTAAAGGAAGAATGCATGCGTGATTCAAGCAACATGACATGGCGAAGGGCATTCTTCAGGCAATAGAGAAAATGCTAGTTTCTTAAATATAAAGGTAGGTCTGCATCTGATATGTGAACGTGCTATATGACTTTATATAATATTTACAATGCTCTCTCCTCTTTTAATATTAATTTAAGGGCAACGAATAGCCTACAGAGAGAAAAGAAGATGCAATCTATGCTATACTATATATATATATTCCTAGAAACACGGAAACGAAGAGGTAAAAGAGGAAAGAGAAAGAGGCATATAAATGAATGGTAAATAAATTTAGATTTCAAATGAAATAAATGGAACAACAGAGATTAAAGTATGGATGTAAATCCTAGAATAATAAAAAGAAACGTTTATATGTTGATTAAGAAAAATAATTAAAACAATTAATGGCTTAAATGGGGCAGCATGTTTCAAATTTTTGAAATGCAAAAGAAACATACACTATAAATATAAAGTTTTCAAAAGCAAAAGAAATGTAAAGCTGTCCATTAATTCATCAAAACGTTATTTAAGTAATAAATTAAAATGAATATAAAAATAAAAGTAATTGTAATGGTCAATAGTTGACTTAGCTATACACTTAAGGCAATAATTTTTTGTTTGTTTGTACAACACATAATGAGTTTTGAAAGTCAAGGATATAAAAATGGATAAAAGGAAACAAATCAGGAAATTTTGTGAGCAATAGCTTTCCAAGGAAAGGTAGGCTTACATTATATATACATGCTGAGATGATTAGGCACGTTCAAAAATTTTGAAGCAAATGAAGGAATTGGAAAAATATAAAAAATGAAAGAAATTTGAAAAGTCCGTAGCTATGATTTAGCCAAAAATTATTAAAGCCATTCACTAGGAAGGTTGGAACCTAAATAATAGGGAGAGGAAGGCACATTAAATTTGATGACAAAGTTGTGTTCAGATCTATAAGCAAGTGGTTTATATATTATAAGCCTTATGAAAGCGAGGGAAGGAACGGATGCTACTAGCTTGATGATTTGAGATTCTTTCAAGCGTTAAAAACAAAAATAAAGAGAGACCAGAATAAACGCACCACCATAAATATAAATATACGCTTCAATTGCAAAAGAACGTATAGAGAAAATTATGGGTAGTGGGAAAGGTAAAGTCAGTGCACGAAACTACAAGGAATAATAAAAGCAAGGTCGATGATCTCAAATTTATTAATGGTTACGAATGGAAAAGTCTACCTGAATTGGAAAAGTATTAAGCAATAGAAATCTTTAACGGTAGTAAAAAGAAACCGTTACGCACTGATTCAGAAATCAATTAAAGCAATTAATAGCTTGAATTGGACAGCACGTTTTCTCAATTAAATAAACTTCCATAAAATTATTTGAAAATTTACAATCTGCTATATTTAAATATACGTATTCTAAATATATAAACATTTTATTTAAAAATTCAATTATTATAAGATTTCACAAATATTCAATTAAATACGTTATAGAATCAATTAAAATTGTTAAAATTTTCCTGGTCGTTACAATATACATTAAATTTACTTTCACTTCAAGGTATTAAATTTTATCATTCATCTATAACTGGTTCATATTAGTTTCATTTATTAATTTTCCAATTTGAAATTGTTTTGCCGTTAACAAAAAATTTCTAACTCCCAAAAATTTCGAAAATTTTTGGCAGAGTCTCCTTTGTACGGAGGAGCTTTTGCAATTTGACAATAGATATAAATATGTATACATCGACCCACAAGGTCGGAAAAAGCAAAAACAGTTCATATTTCCTATTTTTATTGCGTAGGCGTACCTTATTTAGCAATTTAAGCAAGTAGCTTATAAATTTTAGCAATTAGCATACACCAAATCTGGCCAAACGGCTTCCCTGTACCTGTACTTACTCAATTTAAATACGTAAGCGTCATACATAGAAAATCTATTAACACTTCACTTACTTTTAGTAGCTAAACACAAGTATTACATAAATAATAAGCACCAAACACTTCCAATAAGCAATTTATATGTTTTAAAGCACATCTTATTGTTTCCAACCAAATTTATATCCCTTTTCATTCAATTTTAATGGTTTACACAAATTACTTGCATTCAACTCATTTTAAGCGAAACAATCTCATATTCACTTCAATTGATTCAAAAATCAATTATATCGCTTCCACTAATTCATAGCATTTAATTTGATTAAATCTCGCTTACGTTAAACGATAATCATTTCTACGCAGTTTTGATAATATCCATGTGAATAATTAATTATTTAAGTTTTATAACCAATTAAAATTGATTCCAACTCAGCTTTATTTAGTTCAATTCCATTTTAATTTATTTACAATCATTTTATTTAGCTCGACACATTCCATGCTTGTGTAATACTAACCATTCCCAAATTAATTTAAACCGAGCTTTTATTCAATGGGCTTTTATCCTTATTCGAAGCCAAGCTTTCATAAATTTTAAACTTAGGTAAATTACTTCAATCTATTTCCACCTCAACTTAAGTTCACTTCATTAAATTTGATTCTCATCGAATCAAATCCCATTAAATTTAGCTAGCCCATCACTTTAATTTTAAATTTAATTCACCTTCTCAATTCATCACAGTAATATCCAACACATACTTAACTCATTTATACTTCAAATTAATATGCTACCGAACTCAAATTCGGTGTGATAATCCATTTTAGTTAACCGCGTTAAATTTTATTAACGTATTCAATTAAATAATTATTTTATTAATTAGCTTACTTCCAACTTTGTAAATCAATATGCGATTTTATTACAAAGAATCGTGTAACGACCCCACTTCCTACTCCCAGGAAGTAGCATCGTTAATAAGAAAGAAAAGGGTGAGAAAATAGAAAAGATAGAGAAGAAAGAACAACAACATTAGAATCTCACAGCGGAACGAATAAAATATATTAATTACATAAGTATTTACATAATATATACATCAATCAGAGCTATACAGATAATACATCACATACTAGACAGTTATAAACACCTGTCTAGTTAATACAACTCAATACACAATACATCACAGAGATACCACACAGCGGAACTAAATATATCTAAAACGCTGAAGCCTCCTGCTCCATTGCTCCTCCAGACTTCGTCAAAGCTAAACCTGAATCCCTTGGCTACCCGTAAAAATTTGGGTACCCGAGAGTTTATGAAAAACAAAATAAACTTCGGGTCAGACATGGGTCTGGTATGAGTAACAGGTTAAAGTTGCTTAATTTTGAAAAATCCTTTGAAAACAAAAGGTATCACGTAAGACTTCCCACACATAAACATGGAAAAGTTTTTACCTTACGCTAACCAAAACATTTTATAGGAAATTCTGTGATATTATAATAGGTCTAGGGTTTTCAAGTAAATAGAAAATAGCCGAAATTGTTACATTCATTAAATTCCAGCTACTAGCCACAAAAGTGGGTAATACAATCAAAACCGTTGGCACTTATTGGATTTTGGATTCCATACAATGGCAGGGCTACTGGGGTACCGCCCGTCACAGTACGGGGCCTAGATCACCGTACCGAGGATTACTCCCTTCATCCCCTGCAACACAAGGCCGGAACCATTCCTTACTGAACAGTCCCTAACAAGATACACCCCGCAGTTGGCTGCAGACCAACCACCCACTAAGCCGAATAAAAAGGGACATCTAGACAGGGGAATATCCTTGTCCTGCTTGGGCATGACCCACCTAACCTTGCTGCACCTCCCCTGTTTTTGCCATTCCCGGTTGATGAGGCTTGAGGTTACGATTACCTTTATAGAACATATTTCTTAGAATGCTCATCGTCCGCCTGACGATGTGTTGAAAGCATTCAATCCATACAAGTTCGTTCCGGGTTCGAACGAAACCGAAGGCATTATCTCGTTACACTCATTTTGGAATCACCCTCAGAGTTAACGACGATAACCCTTGCATTCTGAACCTTCATCTTCACTTCAGATTCACGACCTAACGTTAATTTGGAAACGATGTGGTTTTCGGATGTTCCTAATGCGGAAAACTCGATCCCGGTCTCATCGAAATCCAAAGCGTGTCTTTTAAGGCCAAGTTGTCTATTTAGTCTTAACAGTGAATTCAATATCATCAATATGCACAGATAGACAATTCACATCTCATAATAGATAATACATCATCATCATAAACAGATAATTAATATTATCATCCAAACAGATAATTAAACATTATCATACTTAAAACATACATCCATATCACATAGACATTACCCATCTCATTCCTGAGATTACAATCAAACAATGAAATATCAATATCATCCATAAGCATGATTTATGCATCACAATCTATAATTTATTTAAAATGAATTAAATTAACTACTTCTATCTTTAATTAATTTAAAGTAAATTAAATTAATTTCTCATTCTACAAATCATGCTCTCACAATCATTAATTAATTATTCTCTAATTACAAGAATAATTTAGTCTTTAATTAATTCTCAATTGAATTATTCTAAATCATTTATAACAATTAACATTTAATTACTTTCTTAATTAATTATTCCTTAATTTACAATTCTTAATTACATCATTAATTATATTAATTAATGATCTTCAATTTATATTAAATTACTTCAATTAATCTTTATTTAAACACAATTATTAATCACCCCTTAATTAATAACAAACCAGTAATTAACTATCCTTAATTACTTATTAACAAATTAATCATTCCATGATTAATTATTCCCATAAATCAATCCTTTGATTAACTATAAAAGAAATTACTCACATTACTTCATTTACAAATCATCTTGAATGAATCTCATCAAGTGATTATCATCCAATTACTATTCTGAGTAATTATGCTCCATTAATTACACTTATATTCACATATATCAAATCATTAAATGATTTCTTAATTTAATCTTATTATCCATTACTTATATATATATTCAAATTAATCATCTTTGCTTTAAATATCTTTTGCAACATTCCAGTAATTTCCTTAATTTATTTACAAAAATAAATCTTGAATAAATCCATTAATTAATTACATTTATATAGATTTATTACCTTTCTAATTATCTTGTTGATTCATTATTCTCAAATAAATCAATATCATCATTAATTATTAATTAATGATTTCTAATTACATCTTCATTTGTTAATTTATATTAAGAATACACATCTTCAAATCATAAATATTAATCCTCTTGATTAATAACAAACAGTAATTAATCATTCAATATTAATTACTTCTCAATAACACTCTAAATTAATCCCCTGATTAATTTTAAGTAATTATATTCCAATTACTCCTATTAACAACATCACCCAATTAATTACATCCCGTAATTATCCTTCAATTACTTCTCTAAGTAATTCAATTCCAAATTATCAGTTAATTAAACTAAATTAATTAACTCGAATCAATTTACATAATTAATAAGTAATTAATTTCTTAATTACTTTTCAATAAATAATTTCATTTAAACTATTAAATTAATTAATCTAATTAATTTATTTCAAAATCAACCATATTAATTAATTATAACATAATCTGGTTAATGAACTTCATTAATAATTATTTAATTATCAACTTATATTAATTATTATTAATTATAAGTTAATTAACCATATAAAAATCTAATCTATAGTTCTAAATCACATATTAGTTAATTAATTCATTAATTAACTTTAATTACTACTTTTACACTATACTTACTTGTTTAATTAATTTCAATCATTAATTATTCTTACTTAATCAACTTAAGAGTTAATGCTTCTAAAACTTCATGAATTAAAGTAAAATTCCAATATGTTTTTTTTAAAACATTTGTTTAAATTACTTTCTAAATGAAACCAATTTATCATTAATAAAGTTTTATAACTAATTTATTTTTTTTCAAAACTCTTTGAAATCTCACACATTCAATTTCAACTAAAACTTATTTGAATGAATTTAAATTATAAAACTTTATTTTAGTTCTAAATCTAACTTTTCATAACTAAGTCCAGATTTCTTTGGAGTCAACTTGTCTATATACTTTCTTAACCATTCTATATTTCATTTTTGAATTCAAATCATTTTTGAATAAACTTAAACCTTAAACACCTTTAAATTATTAAAATGAATTTAAGTTTTGAAAACTTATTTATACCAACTTTATTTTCAAAACTCACTTGGATTCACAGTTAAACTTTGATTTAGATCTAGGTTTTTAACTTTGATTTTAGATTTTAAAACAAAGTTTTAAAAACAGTTGTAACTGTTAAAACAGTTCCAGGTTGTACAAAATACAGGACAATTACCACTACCCGAGCTCCCCTTGTGTTTGCTTCGAGTTATACGCGAGACCTCCCCGAGAAAATATACGAGCTGCTTCGAGTTTCTCACCAGGCACGCGCGAATGGAAACAAATTACAGAACCTGGAAACAACAGAACCTCACCTCCCCTCAAACCTGTCAGCGCCGCTCTTCCCCAACCCTGACCACGTGGCGACAAGAAACTCCGGCCATGAACGCATCAAAGACTGAGCTACCCCCTCACAAAGATTCACGGCACTCGATCGCCTGATGGCGTCGAACAGAACCCAATACTTCGGCTACTACAACTAGGTTATGAGCAGGAATTTTGCTCAAAAAAAATTGTGTTCCAGATGAAAATTTTAAGTTGTTTTATCTTAAATAAATGCTTAGACTTAGTTTGAGATGATACAAACATCATTTGCTTGAAATTGAAGCGCAAGCATAAATCAGGGATGAAGTAAACAAGGTTTAATAGCAAAATTTTGTTTTACAGGGAGTAACAGAGAACAAGCATATGCTTCACTGCAATTTAGATTTTGTTCCAGGTAAAACTCAAGATTTTATTGCTTTAAGTGTATTTCTAAACTTAAACTCATGAATTAACAAACTTAAATTATTCAGATCTCTAACTCTAACAAAGATTAGACGAATAGATTTGCATTTTGATCAACTTTTAATTTTCTGAACTAAGAGTTACCTGAATACAACAGAAGCATATTAACAAACATTTATAAACTCCAAATTTATCAACCCTATATATATAAACAAAGCATATTTCATCTCAGAAGTTTTTCACAATCAACAAATTAAAAGTTACTTAAACTTTAAAAAAAAAAAAAAAAAAATTACTCACAGTTAAACAGTTCTTCCTTATCTAACTTGAATTCAAGTTTAAAATTTACTTTATGATCAACAACATATTTATTTCATACTTCATCAAGCAACCAGATTACTAAGTATTTTAAAAAAAAAAGTTACTCACTTGGGAATAAACAGAGAACAGGTTTTTGGACGAAATCCTGGAACTTGCAAATACTTTTAAGTCTTGATTACTTAAAGTTGAAATGCTCTGAAACTAGGCAGTCTGCACTACAAACCCCTTAGCCAATTGATGTAGGGAAGATACTTGATTTCCAGTGTGAAAACAAAATATGACAGGTTTGAGTTTTACAAGTTCTTAGTTAAACTTTTGAAAGAAAAGTTGCAGACTTTAATTTATTACAAGTTTGCAATTGTTGTGATGAACGAATTAGAAATGAAAAGAGGTATATTATACACAGGGGAGGGGTTTACTGGGTATAAGTTTATCTGTTTTGATGCAGAGATTTTTCTTTCAAATGGAGGCTGAGATGATATTTTTAACATTTCGAATTGACTCCAGTTTTGTGCTGAGATGAAAGCAAATAATGCTAATGTACTTAATGTTTCGTACTTATCTTCTTTTGTACTAAGATATTTTCTTTTACTTTGTTTAGAGATTTCTCTTGCCTTGCATACATACATATTTTATTTGCCTATGAAACTACTTACAGGCTTCACATATACAGTTGTATATTTTGTTACTGTCCTTTACTTCTGGTTCATGCCTATCACACATATATACTCTATTTTGTTTTATTTCAGCCTGCACACTTTGATTTGTTATTATCATTTGCTTTGTTCATACAATTTGGCCTGCACACTTATATTTGCTCATTGGCCTGCATATTTTATATTTTTATATCTTGCTTTCCAGATAATATTTAAACTGATATGAGGTAAGTTAATATATACTTACATTTGCAGTTTATAACATCATGATGTTTGTACAACAAAACAGAGATATTTGTTTGTCTTGATGCTTTACATTATATACAGTTGTTATAGTACTGTCATTTGCTTCTAGATATTATCTATTTCCCTTTGTACAATCTGATACATTTGTTTTGGTGCTTTAAACATATACTGCAGTTTGCTTCTGTTGGTTTACAAATCTGAAAATTCTTTTGTTTCTAGTGTTATTGTTGTCCTGTTATATTTTAAAATGCATATGAATGTTGTTATGTTATTTTAATTTAATGTACTAACTTATATCTCTTTTCCAATTTATCTTGTATCTTGTATTTTTTTTATTTATACATTTCATTTTATATTATAAAACACATGATCAATTTGAAATGATAAATAGAATAAATTAACTTTTTATTATAAGCTACATATTTTATTAATGTATGTTAATGTATTGATTTACAAAATTATATATATAACTCATCTATATTTTTAAATTCATATTTTAAATCAAACTATACTGAAAGAAAAGAGAACAAATATTTTGTTAATAAATTAAATTTAAACTTAAGTTAAATAAGTTTTCAAACTATTTATTTATTTAGCTTTGAAATGTTTATATTAAATAAAACATAATTTCTAATTCACTAAAATATATACTAGTATTTAAACATAATTTATTAGTTAAACTTTAAAACAAATCTCATCTATTTACAATGTATACAAATATATACATATATAAATAGAAAACAAACAATTAATTTTTAACAGATTAAATTTACCAGTTAGATATTTATTAAAAGAAAAGTATCAATTCAGATTTTATTATCAAATCAATTTAATATTTAATGCAGATTATTAAATTGATATTGCTAGAAAATTCCGGGTCGTCACATTCCTCCCTCCTTAAAAGAATTTCGTCCCCGAAATTTAAAATCAAAGGTAATTTAATAATATATTTAAGATTTGAATTTAATTTTAAATCATAATCATATATCAATCACATGCTAACAATCATCACAACCAATCTACTCAATCAACAAAACTAACTATCCAGACAAAATTCTGGATAGAGTTCCCTAGAGTTTTCCAGTATAATACCGGAATACTCGATCTATAGAATCCAAATAGTCTATATTACTAATCTATAGAACTCTTGGAATCAGAGAAAATCCATCCAAAATGAAATCTCCGACTCCCAAATCCAAATTCCCTCATCTCTTATCCACCAAATACTTCTGACAGTCCAGAGCTGCCTTCAACCCACTGATCAGCTCCACCTTCGCTGATAACTCCTACAATAATCTGAATCCAAAAACAATCCAGTAGAATAATTTTCTCAAAATCAACCAAAACCAAGAACTCAACCTCTACCATCATCAGTAGAAAACATCTTCTCATTCCCAGAAAAGAAAAACAAATGCACTCCAAACTGCTTCCGCTGCACAACTCTGATCTAGATGGGTGAAAATGCTAATGATGCACATAAGCATAACTGGACAACACATGACAAAAATATGATTCAGCAGATCCAAAATAGAACTCAGAAATTCCTCCGAAACTCGAGTTGCTTTACCAATTCCTTTCTCCAGAAACCATTCGATTACTAAGCTGAACCATCGGTACTACTTCTGAAATCTAGTCGATACCAAACTCAACTCCTCAGATGCTATGGCCAACCACCGACCTCTACAAAGATATTCAGAAAAAGATTTCTGACATCCCAGAGAATACTTAACTATCGCAAGTCACTTTTGCGATCCACTCAGGTTAATATCCAAAGAAAACTGTTCTCTCCTACCAATGTGAACATCTTAAACTTATCTAGCCAATCCATTGAAGAAATGGATTCACAAAACTGGTTCTGGACTTCACTTCTAAAGAACTGTTGACAGATGACCTTCTCGCGTGCCGGCAGAACAAATCTGAGTTGCAACACTGCTACTGATGCCAAAACTCCTTAATCCAAAACTCCTCGAAAAACTCGGGCCTCAAAGCCAAACACAATATTTAGCTGAACTCAACCTCAAACTAATGTAGACACACTTCCTTATTCAAAATTCTTTGAGAACTTCTTCGGAAACAATCCATCGCTACTGCATCTCAACACACAACCACTACTTCTTAAGTTACCAAAATAATATTTAAGCTTCTGCTCAACTCACAAAAATCCAAATTCTTCTCATCCAAACTTGTACAACAAAAAAAAATGGACTCCAAATCTCAACAGTTTTCCCTCCAGAGATTAGGTGAAATCCTTCCACCATGAATCTATTCGAGACGGTATTAGGTCTACAGTCTCGCCAAATATACTTCTAACCGCAGGTAGTCGTGTTACACACACCACTACTCAATCTATCCTTATATTTATATTGGAAAACCCGGACAGGTAATCCAACAAAATATATATATATATATATATATATATATATATCAAAATTACAAATACGCTCTCTCAGAAAAGAAATCACCTAAGAGCCTAGGTATTCACTCAACCTAGCGCTCTGATACCACTGTAATGACCCCACTTCCTACTCCCAGGAAGTAGCATCGTTAATAAGAAAGAAAAGGGTGAGAAAATAGAAAAGATAGAGAAGAAAGAACAACAACATCAGAATCTCACAGCGGAACGAATAAAATATATTAATTACATAAGTATTTACATAATATATACATCAATCAGAGCTATACAGATAATACATCACATACTAGACAGTTATAAACACCTGTCTAGTTAATACAACTCAATACACAATACATCACAGAGATACCACATAGCGGAACTAAATATATCTAAAACGCTGAAGCCTCCTGCTCCATTGCTCCTCCAGACTTCGTCAAAGCTAAACCTGAATCCCTTGGCTACCCGTAAAAATTTGGGTACCCGAGAGTTTATGAAAAACAAAATAAACTTCGGGTCAGACATGGGTCTGGTATGAGTAACAGGTTAAAGTTGCTTAATTTTGAAAAATCCTTTGAAAACAAAAGGTATCACGTAAGACTTCCCACACATAAACATGGAAAGGTTTTTACCTTACGCTAACCAAAACATTTTATAGGAAATTCTGTGATATTATAACAGGTCTAGGGTTTTCAAGTAAATAGAAAATAGCCGAAATTGTTACATTCATTAAATTCCAGCTACTAGCCACAAAAGTGGGTAATACAATCAAAACCGTTGGCACTTATTGGATTTTGGATTCCATACAATGGCAGGGCTACTGGGGTACCGCCCGTCACAGTACGGGGCCTAGATCACCGTACCGAGGATTACTCTCTTCATCCCCTGCAACACAAGGCCGGAACCATTCCTTACTGAACAGTCCCGAAAGAGATACACCCCGCAGTTGGCTGCAGACCAACCACCCACTAAGCCGAATAAAAAGGGACATCTAGACAGGGGAATATCCTTGTCCTACTTGGGCATGACCCACCTAACCTTGCTGCACCTCCCCTGTTTTAGCCATTCCCGGTTGATGAGGCTTGAGGTTACGATTACCTTTATAGAACATATTTCTTAGAATGCTCATCGTCCGCCTGACGATGTGTTGAAAGCATTCAATCCATACAAGTTCGTTCCGGGTTCGAACGAAACCGAAGGCATTATCTCGTTACACTCATTTTGGAATCACCCTCAGAGTTAACGACGATAACCCTTGCATTCTGAACCTTCATCTTCACTTCAGATTCACGACCTAACGTTAATTTGGAAACGATGTGGTTTTCGGATGTTCCTAATGCGGAAAACCCGATCCCGGTCTCATCGAAATCCAAAGCGTGTCTTTTAAGGCCAAGTTGTCTATTTAGTCTTAACAGTGAATTCAATATCATCAATATGCACAGATAGACAATTCACATCTCATAATAGATAATACATCATCATCATAAACAGATAATTAATATTATCATCCAAACAGATAATTAAACATTATCATACTTAAAACATACATCCATATCACATAGACATTACCCATCTCATTCCTGAGATTACAATCAAACAATGAAATATCAATATCATCCATAAGCATGATTTATGCATCACAATCTATAATTTATTTAAAATGAATTAAATTAACTACTTCTATCTTTAATTAATTTAAAGTAAATTAAATTAATTTCTCATTCTACAAATCATGCTCTCACAATCATTAATTAATTATTCTCTAATTACAAGAATAATTTAGTCTTTAATTAATTCTCAATTGAATTATTCTAAATCATTTATAACAATTAACATTTAATTACTTTCTTAATTAATTATTCCTTAATTTACAATTCTTAATTACATCATTAATTATATTAATTAATGATCTTCAATTTATATTAAATTACTTCAATTAATCTTTATTTAAACACAATTATTAATCACCCCTTGATTAATAACAAACCAGTAATTAACTATCCTTAATTACTTATTAACAAATTAATCATTCCATGATTAATTATTCCCATAAATCAATCCTTTGATTAACTATAAAAGAAATTACTCACATTACTTCATTTACAAATCATCTTGAATGAATCTCATCAAGTAATTATCATCCAATTACTATTCTGAGTAATTATGCTCCATTAATTACACTTATATTCACATATATCAAATCATTAAATGTTTTCTTAATTTAATCTTATTATCCATTACTTATATATATATTCAAATTAATCATCTTTGCTTTAAATATCTTTTGCAACATTCCAGTAATTTCCTTAATTTATTTACAAAAATAAATCTTGAATAAATCCATTAATTAATTACATTTATATAGATTTATTACCTTTCTAATTATCTTGTTGATTCATTATTCTCAAATAAATCAATATCATCATTAATTATTAATTAATGATTTCTAATTACATCTTCATTTGTTAATTTATATTAAGAATACACATCTTCAAATCATAAATATTAATCCTCTTGATTAATAACAAACAGTAATTAATCATTCAATATTAATTACTTCTCAATAACACTCTAAATTAATCCCCTGATTAATTTTAAGTAATTATATTCCAATTACTCCTATTAACAACATCACCCAATTAATTACATCCCGTAATTATCCTTCAATTACTTCTCTAAGTAATTCAATTCCAAATTATCAGTTAATTAAACTAAATTAATTAACTCAAATCAATTTACATAATTAATAAGTAATTAATTTCTTAATTACTTTTCAATAAATAATTTCATCTAAACTATTAAATTAATTAATCTAATTAATTTATTTCAAAATCAACCATATTAATTAATTATAACATAATATGGTTAATGAACTTCATTAATAATTATTTAATTATCAACTTATATTAATTGTTATTAATTATAAGTTAATTAACCATTTAAAAATCTAATCTATAGTTCTAAATCACATATTAGTTAATTAATTCATTAATTAACTTTAATTACTACTTTTACACTATACTTACTTGTTTAATTAATTTCAATCATTAATTATTCTTACTTAATCAACTTAAGAGTTAATGCTTCTAAAACTTCATGAATTAAAGTAAAATTCCAATATGTTTTTTTTTAAAACATTTGTTTAAATTACTTTCTAAATGAAACCAATTTATCATTAATAAAGTTTTATAACTAATTTTTTTTTTTCAAAACTCTTTGAAATCTCACACATTCAATTTCAACTAAAACTTATTTGAATGAATTTAAATTATAAAACTTTATTTTAGTTCTAAATCTAACTTTTCATAACTAAGTCCAGATTTCTTTGGAGTCAACTTGTCTATATACTTTCTTAACCATTCTATATTTCATTTTTGAATTCAAATCATTTTTGAATAAACTTAAACCTTAAACACCTTTAAATTATTAAAATGAATTTAAGTTTTGAAAACTTATTTATACCAACTTTATTTTCAAAACTCACTTGGATTCACAGTTAAACTTTGATTTAGATCTAGGTTTTTAACTTTGATTTTAGATTTTAAAACAAAGTTTTAAAAACAGTTGTAACTGTTAAAACAGTTCCAGGTTGTACAAAATACAGGACAATTACCACTACCTGAGCTCCCCCTGTGTTTGCTTCGAGTTATACGCGAGACCTCCCCGAGAAAATATACGAGCTGCTTCGAGTTTCTCACCAGGCACGCGCGAATGGAAACAAATTACAGAACCTGGAAACAACAGAACCTCACCTCCCCTCAAACCTGTCAGCGTCGCTCTTCCCCAACCCTGACCACGTGGCGACAAGAAACTCCGGCCATGAACGCATCAAAGACTGAGCTACCCCCTCACAAAGATTCACGGCACTCGATCGCCTGATGGCGTCGAACAGAACCCAATACTTCGGCTACTACAACTAGGTTATGAGCAGGAATTTTGCTCAAAAAAAATTGTGTTCCAGATGAAAATTTTAAGTTGTTTTATCTTAAATAAATGCTTAGACTTAGTTTGAGATGATACAATCATCATTTGCTTGAAATTGAAGTGCAAGCATAAATCAGGGATGAATTAAACAAGGTTTAATAGCAAAATTTTGTTTTACAGGGAGTAACAGAGAACAAGCATATGCTTCACTGCAAGTTAGATTTTGTTCCAGGTAAAATCAAGATTTTATTGCTTTAAGTGTATTTCTAAACTTAAACTCATGAATTAACAAACTTAAATTATTCAGGTCTCTAACTCTAACAAAGATTAGACGAATATATTTGCATTTTGATCAACTTTTAATTTTCTGAACTAAGAGTTACCTGAATACAACAGAAGCATATTAACAAACATTTATAAACTCCAAATTTATCAACCCTATATATATAAACAAAGCATATTTCAACTCAGAAGTTTTTCACAATCAACAAATTAAAAGTTACTTAAACTTTTTAAAAAAAAAAAAAAAGTTACTCACAGTTAAACAGTTCTTCCTTATCTAACTTGAATTCAAGTTTAAAATTTACTTTATGATCAACAACATATTTATTTCATACTTCATCAAGCAACCAGATTACTAAGTATTTAAAAAAAAAAGTTACTCACTTGGGAATAAACAGAGAACAGGTTTTTGGACGAAATCCTGGAACTTGCAAATACTTTTAAGTCTTGATTACTTAAAGTTGAAATGCTCTGAAACTAGGCAGTCTGCACTACAAACCCCTTAGCCAATTGATGTAGGGAAGATACTTGATTTCCAGTGTGAAAACAAAATATGGCAGGTTTGAGTTTTACAAGTTCTTAGTTAAACTTTTGAAAGAAAAGTTGCAGACTTTAATTCATTACAAGTTTGCAATTGTTGTGATGAACGAATTAGAAATGAAAAGAGGTATATTATACACAGGGGAGGGGTTTACTGGGTATAAGTTTATCTGTTTTGATGCAGAGATTTTTCTTTCAAATGGAGGCTGAGATGATATTTTTAACATTTCGAATTGACTCCAGTTTTGTGCTGAGATGATATTTTTAACATTTCGAATTGACTCCAGTTTTGTGCTGAGATGAAAGCAATTAATGCTAATGTACTTAATGTTTCATACTTATCTTCTTTTGTACTAAGATATTTTCTTTTACTTTGTTTAGAGATTTCTCTTGCCTTGCATACATACATATTTTATTTGCCTATGAAACTACTTACAGGCTTCACATATACAATTGTATATTTTGTTACTGTCCTTTACTTCTGGTTCATGCCTATCACACATATATACTCTATTTTGTTTTATTTCAGCCTGCACACTTTGATTTGTTATTATCATTTGCTTTGTTCATACAATTTGGCCTGCACACTTATATTTGCTCATTGGCCTGCATATTTTATATTTTTATATCTTGCTTTCCAGATAATATTTAAACTGATATGAGGTAAGTTAATATATACTTACATTTGCAGTTTATAACATCATGATGTTTGTACAACAAAACAGAGATATTTGTTTGTCTTGATGCTTTACATTATATACAGTTGTTATAGTACTGTCATTTGCTTCTAGATATTATCTATTTCCCTTTGTACAATCTGATACATTTGTTTTGGTGCTTTAAACATATACTGCAGTTTGCTTCTGTTGGTTTACAAATCTGAAAATTCTTTTGTTTCTAGTGTTATTGTTGTCCTGTTATATTTTAAAATGCATATGAATGTTGTTATGTTATTTTAATTTAATGTACTAACTTATATCTCTTTTCCAATTTATCTTGTATCTTGTATTTTTTTTATTTATACATTTCATTTTATATTATAAAACACATGATCAATTTGAAATGATAAATAGAATAAATTATCTTTTTATTATAAGCTACATATTTTATTAATGTATGTTAATGTATTGATTTACAAAATTATATATATAACTCATCTATATTTTTAAATTCATATTTTAAATCAAACTATACTAAAAGAAAAGAGAACAAATATTTTGTTAATAAATTAAATTTAAACTTAAGTTAAAATAAGTTTTCAAACTATTTATTTATTTAGCTTTGAAATGTTTATATTAAATAAAACATAATTTCTAATTCACTAAATATATACTAGTATTTAAACATAATTTATTAGTTAAACTTTAAAACAAATCTCATCTATTTACAATGTATACAAATATATACATATATAAATAGAAAACAAACAATTAATTTTTAACAGATTAAATTTACCAGTTAGATATTTATTAAAAGAAAAGTATCAATTCAGATTTTATTATCAAATCAATTTAATATTTAATGCAGATTATTAAATTGATATTGCTAGAAAATTCCGGGTCGTCACAAATCGCATCATTTTAACTTCCTGAGTCCAATTTTATTTTATAATTCCAATTTGGATTCCCCTTTTATTTTCCCCCAAAATTTCAACATTTTATTTTTTTACAATTTCGAAATGCTTTTAAATTCAGATAATATAATTAAAATAGCTTTTTATAAAATATTACTTATAACTTGATGTCTCAACCAGTCCATCCTTGTTCTCACAGAAATTCAATCATACGTTAATCTGGCGTAGGACTGAAAATCTATAAGTACTTGGTAAACCCGTTTTCAACACCCAGTAAAATACTTCGAAAATAATTTTAAAAATATCGAAAACAGTTTTTGAAAATAGAGAAAATATCTTTAGTGAGGATGCTCTGGGATTCATCACACCCATTCCATGGTCACAGTTACATACCAGGGTTATGTTGCAGTCGCAACAAAAGTCCTTATAACTGCAGGCTCTCCGCGGCACTCTCGATTACGCCACGGAACCCACACAACAGATCACAGTTACATCCAGGGTTACGTTGCCGTCGCAGTAAAAGTCCATGTAATTGCAGGCTCTCCGCGGCACTCTGATTGTCGCTGTCGAAATGAAACTTCTCCACTCCTACATAGGTCGCAGCCTACCGAGATAAACTCAAACGCAGACTGTTGGCTCTCAGCGGCACACACGACTTTCGCAATGTTACCATAGGTCGCAGTTACATCCTGGGTTACGTTGCAGTCACAACAAAAGTCCATGTAACTGTTGGCTCTCCGCGGCACACACGACTTACGCTATGGTAAACTCAACTCATAATCCTCAGGAACTAGTTTTGTCCGGACTCCTCGCAGGATCAACTTTAGAACCCCCCTTGGGGCTCAAGGCAGCAGCACCCGGTGGCACTCCTGAGAAGTCCATTCCAAGGGAGCGCCTTTTTCCCCAGAGCTATCATCAAAACACTTTATACTATACACATATAGTATCTTTCAAATCATACACTTAGTATGAATTTTATCAAAAATCCTTTACACAAAATCGATTATTCCCAAAATCGATAATTCTCAAACTAGGCTTTCCAAATTCAATATTGATTTTACCCAAAAATCAAAAGCCCTTCCAAATTCAAAGGTTCCCAAAACCTTTTCCAAAATCCTCATAGATCCTTTATATATATACAGATATATATAATTTTTAAAAACTTGGATCACTTTAAACTCGTATAAAATTTCTTTTATACCTCAAACACTTCCAAAATCCTTTTTCTTCCAACAACAGATTTAGCAAGGGAAGAATATATATACAAAGATATAGCTTTGTTTACCCAAATTCAAATATTCAAATTTTATTACTCTTTCCAATATCAATTTCCTTTCTATTCACATTCACTTATTCACTTTGACGCCCTACCTCTATACCCACGCTAGCCACGAACATTACGGTGAATGCTGTCAACAAGCACGGAGAATAAGGCTGTTAAGGAGCGACCATCTGTATAATTGCTTTGTGCGAGTACCGATATGCCAGATAAAAATATAACTTTTCATCTCAAGATGAAATCCGACATACCGACATAAACTCAAAGCTACTACACAGTGGCTATAAAGGTCTTCGGAAACAAATATAGAAATAAACATAACATAAATCAGTCACAGACAATTCATATCACAAAGGCGGAAATAGATATGAATATTACACATGAAAGTGTATATCAGAGTAGTGGTCTAAAAAGATCCACAATATCACAAAAGAATAGTTACATGAACTACACAAAAGAATAAGTATACATTATGGAGTCTATATCTCAAATGTATACAACAAAAACTACTAATCTAAGTAGTCAACCATAAGTCAGAGGAAATCAATCCCAAGAGAGAAGTCAAGCAGAAGCACCTGTAACATCTCGGTCTGACCCGAGTATTATTTAATAAGAAAATAATAAACGGATCAGTCTAGCTATAAATATCAGATGAAACGATATATAATAAGAGATATGACTAAACACATAATAATCACTATGCCAAGCTGTGATATATATAAGTAATTGAAAATCAACAAGAGATTGATCAATATCACCAAGTCTACACAAGAATCAAAGAAATGTCATACTCCTTATTTCGTTCACCAAACCACAAATATTGACGATAATATCAATGTCAATCACAAAAGTCAATGACACACAAATTCACCAATGCACAAATATTGATAAAACGTATCAATGGAAATCACGAAAATTGGTGAAACACAAATTCTAGAAATCATCTCAAGAAATCCAGAAATCACAAAGGGGGGGAGACCTATCACATGAACGGGAGCATGAAAACTCACCAACAGCTGTAACACATGAACGAGAAGCTATCTCATGTAGCTAGCCATTAATTTGACACACGAATGGTTTGAAGACCTGACACACGAATGGTCCGAAGACCGTGGGTTGCTACCCCACCAAATTTGAGTCGAAACTCCACAAAGCAGACAAAGAGACATCGCACAACTACTAGTCTAAATCACAAAAATGATCGTCATGATCATGGAGAAGTGTCAATTACACTAAGCTGGTAAATATATGAGTTTAGCTTCATGTCCCATAACCACTTGCTTAACTTAAATATTTACGAACAAATTGTATATCTCCACTAGAAAATTGTCACAAGAGTTTCAATCGAACAAGCCCAAGGATTAACCAACAAAGTGAACGCAAGCGTTTCATACCACTTGTTTTACTAAGTCGTTTAATTAGATTTCTCATACGAGTGAGGTAAAGGTTTATATATACTAGATTGGAAAACGGTTTTATAAACGAATTTGGTATTAAAATATTATTGAAATCGTTTGAGGAAAGAGTTTTGATATTTACTACTAGTATAGAAAACCTTTATATTTTTAAAGTGACAAAGCACAAGGGGGATTGTAGAAACAATCAATCACAAAGATCACATTCGAAGATGTGAATAAAAAACCAACGAAATCGATAAAGGATCCATCGAAGTGGATATATCTAAAATTCCCAAGGAAAATAAGTCATCAAAGATGATAATAAATGATGACAATAAATAGGATCATCACGAATCGATTTAAATTGGAAATTCAATCCAAAAAGGCAAATTGGACTCAAACAGCAGGTTCAGTCGACTGAACAGAGTTTTCAGTCGACTAGCCCTGTGCCTGGAAATTTTCCAGGTTCAGGAAACTTTCTGTTTCCAGTTTCAGTCGACTGAATAGAGTTTTCAGTCGACTGAATCATGCCTGGAAACTTTCGGGTTCCAGGTTCAGTCGACTGAACAGAGTTTTCAGTCGACTGAATCATGCCTGGGCTGTTTTTCAGCCTTATTCAAATGAAGAGCAAACTCTCCCAAAATGCGACCGGACGAACATTGGCTCTAAGGATTTATGCCAATCGGCAACCCGGCCCTATATGCTCCTCGGTGCATCACCAAAAGCATGATCAAACATCCATGAAAGGATTTTCACACAAATTTGACTTAAAAGCCTAAAAATTGGAATATTCACAAAACCAATCCAAATCAAGAGCAAATTCTCATGAAGAAGTGTTAGGAATTCAAACCTAACAACCAAAGATAATTATAGTCATAGATGTGAGATAAAAATCTCACCTTTGAACTAAATTTATGAAGATGAAGCTTGAAAGCAAAGGGGAATCAACCACTCTTCAAAACCAACTCTAGAAGCTTGAATCTAAGCTCAAAAACAAGAATGTTAACGCTTAAATTTGAACGCTAACACCCCGGTGTGTGAAGTATAGTTGTGAAAGCACCACCCGATAGATCGGGAAAGAATTATAAGCAAGTAATAGCGGAAAGGCAGTAAACAACAGCAATTTTATAGTGGTTCGGCTTATGGGTATAGCCTACGTCCACTTTAAGTACTTTTATTGATGATCACGTTACAAGTTGATACAAATCTTCTCAAGTACAACACACTTTGAATTACAAAAGACTTAGAACAAGTAGCTCAAACTTCGATGTTGACAAAAATCTTCAAATCCATGGTGGATGTAGATGATTTCTTCATGAAGTTCTTTTAGACGTTCTTTGAAACTCAAAAGCTTTAAGTGTTGAAGTAGTCTGGAATTCGGCAGAGTAATGGTGCTTGAAATTGATTGACCAAAAGTCCCTCGAATGTTGGAGGTAGGTTGGTATTTATAGGCAAAGATTTTGGACCTAAGCTCGGTCTTAACTCCTCACCGACCCAGTTAAGTCGTGGCCGACCTATAAGAGCCCTGATATGGTCAAGCCGTGTTTACCTGTCTTCGATGGATTCACACAAGTCCTAAGTCGTTTCCGACTTAGACTAAGTCGCCGTCGGTCTAACGTGCTACGTGTTAAATGGTTGCACCGTTTCACCCTTCATCTCCCTGGGTCGGTTGCGATTCATCGTAGTTAGATCGGTAGCATGTCAAGTCGGTAGGCTATGTAAGTCTCTAGGTCGGGATTTCCCTTTAACCATTAGGTCGGTACGTCTCTTGAGAGTTAAGTCGGGACCTCTCCTGAGCTATTTAGGTCGGCCATTCTTGGGTCGGCATCACTCTTAAGATGTTGGATCGGTGAATATATTAAGACGGTGGGTTACTTCAAACCTTAGGTCGGAATCTCTTTGCAGCGTTAAGTCGGTACGCTTTCTTAACCAGTTAAGTCGGTATCGAATTAGGTCGGCCATCTTGCTAATCAGTTAGGTCGGCGCCATCTCCACATACCTGCTGAGTCGTAACCGAGATAGGGTTAACATTTGCCCCTCGAAGTATACGCCTTAGGCTTAAGTCGTGTGCTTCGAAATATCTTAGCTCGGCTTCCCTTAAGTCGGTAGATTGCGTACGACCTACCGATTAGCGTCGTTTCATAATCCTTCACCGTGAGTTATAAATTAGCTCTCTTCTTCCTCCTTCTTCATTTAACCTCTTGCTCAATTCCGCCATTAAAGCACTGTCAGATCCTTAAAGGCGATTTTATTCAATTGATCATCGATAACTTCTGCTACACATTGCGTAAGTGATTCCACCTTTCTCGATTGTAGATTACCATCGGTTCTCAAACTTTATCGCTTGAATTCAAACGGCCTCCTTGCATGATGCTTCATCACGAATTCCATCATATTTGCCGTTGATGAAACTTAGGTTGCTCGATTAAAAGTTCGATGAAGTAATGAAAGTGGCTCGTCGTCTTAGGCTAACCGTTTGAGATTACCATGCGACAAATTTGTGATAACTTCGAACTGATTTAGTGGATGGTCCGGCAGCAGGTGATGGTATGAATGGAATAGGGGTTTTTGCTGGTGGAGGAGCGGTTAGCGGGCTCATGGGTTGAGTGGAGTGAGGTATTGGTTTAGATGCGACCCAGTGATCTTGAATGACTTTTCTTATGGCCGATCTGATTTGGGGGATGTAAGCTTTAGGTCGGGGCCGAGCCAACACATAGGGAAACCTACCGACCTAACTTTTAAGGCTTGAACCGCGACCGAGTTAATACTTGGAGAAACTTTTTCCTTTTGAATCAGGGCCTGCTTCCCCACCTCTCTCTTGCGACCTAGGGAACTGCCGAGTTAAAGGAGTAGGAACCCTACATTAATGTGTGGGAGATTCTTAAGGCATAACCGAGTTAGCACTTAAGCATTTAACCAAGCTTGCCGAATCGAATTGCTATGATTTTGGCCAACTTCAGACTTAGCCTTTCTTTTTTTTAGGTTGTAGCCGAGATACGACTTAGGCCTTGGACATGCTGACACTTGAGAGTGTTAACTAACTTTAATCATTTTGACTTGGACTGCCAAATTAAGTGGAATAAACTTTGAACTATGATCAAACTTTGAACAGGGATTAAACTTTGAACTGCCCCAACTTTAAATTTGTTTAAACACATTATGTCACTTCACAGATCATTCTCACTTTTAAGCTACCAACCTGTTGAGAATAACAAACAAACAAAGGAAAACAAGGCGCACATACTGCCATTGACAGCCCATATCAAATGGCAGATTAGTCAAGACAAGATAAGAATCATGAATATAATGCATGAAATGTTGTGAATTAATCGACTAAAGTAGAATATTAATGCAAAGTATCAACAATTTGAACTGATTTGTTTGCATCAACATTATATTTGCATATTCAAACTCAAAACAAAGATTCCTGGTCTTTATAACTAACAAATGTTTGCTAGGTTTTATTCCAGTTGCCTTTGCTTATTGTTTGATTGATGCTTGTACAACACTTCACACACTTTAGGAAACGTGCACCTTCATGTTTGAATATCCAATTGCTTGTGTAGAATAACTTCTATCCAACAAGAAGAAACGGTAGCTCAAGAGGAAGAGACTTTCCCGGTGGCTGTTCCCATAGAGAATCCTCCGGAGAGAACTTCGACCATTCTAACCCCAAGAATGTTTATTCAGATACGCACTCAATTCGGCTTTGCTGAAAGTGATGTCTTATTGCCCGGGCCAAGCGACACTGCTGATAATCCTCCTTACGGTTTTGTTGCAGCCAATCGCCAAATGTGCTTAAGTGGGGCAATTCCCCCTTTCAATGACTTCCTTCGAACTCTTCTTCTCCGGTTGACGATCTCTCCATTACAACTTCATCCTAATGGTTATGCCATCTTGATGGGGTTGTGTGTTTTGTTTAGAAGAACTCTTGATCGCCTACCGAGTTTTGAAGAAATTCGTTATCTGTGCTCGTTTACAAAGAGTAAAGATCATCCTTCACTCATTATTGTGAGAAGTGCTAGAAACCGCAAGCTCCTTTCCGATCTCACTGAAAGTGTTCATGGATTTTTGAACCAGTTTTTCTTTGCTCGCTGCCCTCCAGGGTTTTATGCCATCTGGAGAATAGGAAGTAAGACTAGTGTTTCCATTTTTTCGTTTTTGAAACTTTTTTCGAGATCCGAACTTTCAGTTGCTAACTTCATTCTTTGCTCTTTTCAGCACTTCCTCTCCCTTCTAGAGATCCGATTCATAAACAAGTTTTTGAGAGGTTGAGTGCCGTGGCTGCGGAAGAAAGGAGCATAAAATTTCTGCTGAAGGATGAATTTTTACACCAATACGGGCTTCTACACGCTTCTCGTTCTACGCATGCTCATGAAGTTCCAACAGAAGTTCCCGATTCTCCGATGAAAACTCCTGACGCCCCGGTTACTGTCGAACAACTGACATCAAAAGAGTCTAATATTGAAGCTTCATTGGTGAAGTGTTCCACTCCTACCGACATTATGGGGTCATCTAGTAAGACAGTGCTTGCCCCGATCGAGGAAGAAGAAGAACCTTCACGGCCTCTCAGGGGATTAGCTGATGTAGGAATTGAGAAAACAAGTCCCACCAAGCATGATGGTGACGATGTTTATGAGGGGTTGAGCGACATAATAGTGACTTCGCAGGAGCTTTTTAGAGATGACGTATCTAAAACTATCTCTCCTGTAATTGAGGCGACGTCTCTTCTTCGACAAACACCAACACAAACATCAACTCCTCATACCCAAGCTATCATCACCTCTGCACCAAAGAGTGGTTTGTAGCTTAATGCGTGTAGCTTGCACATCACACAACACTTAGGATTTTCCAGCACATTTATGCACTTATCTTCTTATACTTTAAAGATTTCTAAAGCTTATCTTTTCTTATTTCAGATTCTTCAATGACACGCGGCAGATCATATTATCAGGATTTCCAACGCTACGGGGGGCGTGGTCAATATGATTATCGGCGTTACTTTCCCTCCTATAGAGAGTCTGACGAAGAGAGGGCTGCTCGAAAGGCTCGTGAAAGGAGGGATGCAGAAGAGCGTTATGACAGAAGGGATAGGGATGAGCACCATGATTCTCTGCAGAGGAGTGATGACTCGCACAAAAGGAAATCTCACGACGACCGAGGAAAAGGTCATGTAGCTGAAGATTCAGGCAAACGAGCCCGACATGGTGAGAGACATGTTTCCACTATTCCCGAAAAGCCTACTGCCCCTGCCCCTCTTGACATTACT
This sequence comes from Allium cepa, assembly GCA_030765085.1. Lineage (NCBI taxonomy): Eukaryota > Viridiplantae > Streptophyta > Magnoliopsida > Asparagales > Amaryllidaceae > Allium > Allium cepa. The sequence continues at coordinate 596,836,921 of CM060945.1, read as the reverse complement.
TCTGACTCTCCTGCTCTTGGGAAGGAGGACATCCAGACAATAATAAGCAGGCCTAAATTTCAAGTGGGACCTGGCCCGGCCACTTTACAAAGTCGTTTTCCACAATGGTGCTTAAAGGGCGTGAGATTCGACCTAGACTTGGTCCCCATCGACAAGTCTGCTATGTTGCGCAATCTTGATGCAGTCAAGCTCGATATCGAGAGGATGTCAAACTGGCAGAAGCTTGTTGATGAGCTTCAAAGAGTTAACCGTGCCAACTTAGAGGCCATGCTCACCATGGAAAATGATAAGGCTGAGTGGCAAAAGGTCCTTGAGCAGCACGACACCGAAATGAGGAGCATTACTTCCTACAACGAGGAGCTCGAAGCAAAGGTTGAGAAGTTGAAAGATGAGCTTGCCGCTTCCTCTACTTCATACTCTCAAAAAGAAGAAGTGCTTCTCAGACAAGTTAGAGATGCTCATGCCAGTCAGAGGGATGCCGAAGACAGGCTCGAGGCACAAAAAAGAATCAGTGAAGGCTATGTCTCTGATATTGCTGAGCTTCGAAAGAAAAACAACTCCCAGGAGGCGGAGATACAAATGCTTAAGCTTAAGCTTGCCAAAACTGAAAGGGAGCGTGATGAGGCTGTCGCCGGCAAAATCGCAGCCGAAGAATCTCATGAGGCGACCAAAAACAGCTTCGGCTCAACATTATTCGACTTCTACTTGCATAGCGTCTTGGGGCGTGGAAGCCTCGCCTTTCTTGGTCCCAAGTATGAGATCACTTTAGCTGAAGTGTGGGAGGCCGCCCTCGATATGCTTGGTGCTGAAGGTGCTGGTTATGACGAGTCAGCCCTGGAAAGGCATTATTTTGATGAAGACGCTCGCGCTGCTCTCGCCAGGGGAAAGGAACAACTTGCCAAACTAAGAACCGAAGTGACGGAAGGGGACCAGCTGGGGAAAACCACTTCAACTACTCTAGTCCAGCCACCTTCTTCGTCTGAAGTCGACATTATTGGTTCCAGTTCCCATCTCGCATCTCCCACCAAAGTTACCGCTGATATTACAAGCACACAAGGCGGAGACGAGGGTGAAGAGAGCGCTGATGCGCAAGCTTATGAAGTCGATATCAGGAAACCAGCTTCTCCAGGTAACTTCACTGTTAATCTCGCTACTGTCAATTCTGCTCAAGCGTGTTACTAGTTTATTTCACATGAGTTTCACGAGCTCCTTGGCTATTTTCTCAACCTTGACGAGCCTTCGTCTCCTCTCTTTACTGACTTTAACCTTTTTTCTTCTGTAGAGAAAGTACCAAGCACTGCTCAAACTTCTACTCCTCCGGTCATCCTTCCTTCATCTCTTCAGGCGGTGCCTCCTTCTGCCTCGCAACCTGGATCACAGAAGGAACAAATAGAGGCTCTTCACGGCTTGGATGATCCCATCGCTTCGCAAGAGCAGAGAGATGAGAGACCTGAGGGAGGTGACATATCCCTAGAACGGACTCCTTCTGACGACATTGTTCTATCAAAACTTGTCACTCCGGGGAGTGAGTCTTCCTCACAAAGGAGAGAGAAGCGTGGGACATCAAAGAGGAGGGGGAAGAAAATCACCGCCACTGAAGAGGAGCCGGAAGTTGAACCGGTTACACCTACCTCTCCTACTTCCCTTATACCCACTGGCCGACCTGGAAAGCTGGTCATTCGACCGGGTAAAGGGTCCAAAGGAGGGAAGAAGAAGTGAAGATTTTAGCTTTTTGTCTTTTATATGAACTGGCCGAGAGTTGTGCGGGTGTCGGCCCCCGCTTTTATTTTGAAAACCTGTATCTGCATTATAGTTGAATAAAATGATTCTTCGTTTGTACAAACTTCTGTTTGAATTTGAGAATGCATTTACTATTTATTTTTGCACAAGTTTATTTATATGATATTGCAGCGGGCTTATGGTATGTTGTTTGAGTATTACTTTACTGATGCAGCTATACTACTATACCATGTTGCCCCCATACCTTAAGCTTGCTGCAATATTTTATACTTCGAGGGGACTTGCACTCTTATTTGTTAAAGAATAATTATTTTATTCTTTAAAGAAAAATTTTTATAGAGTACAACTCCCTTCGTATAAGTTTTTAAGCTTTGTCGTTCGAAGAAATCACTTTTTTCTTTTGCTTATGTGCATATTTTACCAAGTGAATTCCTCTATGTGGTAAAGCGGACCTCTGAAGGGTACTTTAACTTCTTTTCTTTTTCTTTTTTTTGACGATCATTTTCCATAGTAGGCAAATTACTTTTCCTTTGAAAGTTAAAGTACGCTTTTGATGAGGATTTTTTTTATATATATGGAAAGTTGTACCTCTGAGGAGGGATTTTTCACGTTTCAACACTTGGAAGTTTTATTTCAATCTCGGTGAAACGTGTACCTCCAAAGAGTTATGCCTTAGAAATCCTTTTCACGTTTCAACACTTGGAAGTTTTATTTCAATCTCGGTGAAACGTGGGTTTCCGAAGAGGTCTTTCTTCTTAATTGTGTCCCTGGGAGGGGGTTGTACCTCTGAGGAGGGATTTCTCACGTTCCAACACTTGGAAATTTTATTTCAATCTTGGTGAAACGTGTACCCCCAAAGAGTTGTGCCTTTGAAGAAAGCCTTTTCACGTTTCAACACTTGAAAGTTTTATTTCAATCTTGGTGAAACGTGGGTTTCCGAAGAGGTCTTTCTTCTTAATTGTGTCCCCGGGAGGGGGTTGTACCTCTGAGGAGGGATTTCTCACGTTCCAACACTTGGAAGTTTTATTTCAATCTTGGTGAAACGTGTACCCCCAAAGAGTTGTGCCTCTGAAGAAAGCCTTTTCACGTTTCAACACTTGGAAGTTTTATTTCAATCTTGGCGAAACGTGGGCTTTCAGGAAGGTCTTTATCTTGTTTTTGCATTTCAACTTTGGTGAAGTGAAATTCCGAAGAGCGGTCACAACACTTCAACTCCTGGTGAAATGGGCCTCCGAAGAGGGCTTTTATTTTGTTTGCATTTCAACTCTGGTGAAGTGAAATTCCGAAGAGCGGTCACAACACTTCAACTCCTGGTGAAATGGGCCTCCGAAGAGGGCTTTTATTTTGTTTGCATTTCAACTCTGGTGAAGTGAAATTCCGAAGAGCGGTCATAACACTTCAACTCCTGGTGAAATGTGCCTCAGAGAGGGTTTTCATCGCCTGGAAGTTACTCTCTCATGGTTGGAGGGTCATGACTCCTCCAATCTTTTTTGTTGAGTAGAGAACTTTCTTTTTTGTGGCGTATGACCCATTAGAGGTCTTTTATCCTCCGAAGAGTTGCGCCTCCGAAGAGGACTTGTGCCGCTGATGGTAGCTTTGGTTGTTCCTCTGTTCACTTGCTTATGCCTTTTCAGCGATCCTCTTTTTTTTTTTTTTTCCTTTTCAAGTTTTCATTCCCCTTTTCTCACAAGTGGCTTGTTTAATCCAAGGAAGTGTACTTCATTGCCAGGCAAGTTCGTGAGAACGGGCACTAGCTTCCTAATTGGATGTTTGTTTGTTCAAACAATCTCAATTTATCAGCAAGGGCTCGTTTCTATCGAACTCATTAGCCGTTCAATTGAAGTATTTCCTATCTAGGATTTGAATTCGGGGTCTTTGTGACTTGAAATTTGTTTGTTGAATGATGGTGAGAATCGCTCGATCTTATTATGCGCAAGTTTTATTTCCATTGTCTGCAAAAATTTAAATCGACATTTCAGCAATACATTTTATGTATTTTTATATCGAAAACAAAGCAAACATATAATGATAATAAGGAACACAAGATTTATAGTGGTTCGGCCATGAAATTGGGCCTACATCCACTTTATATTCTTTCATTATTTACTTGCATCAGTTTCACAATTGCTTTCAATTACAAGAATCATACATTCATAATTCTTTTTACAATGTTTCAACAAAATTTTCAAGTAAAGTATGGACGCAAATGGTTGCTGTTCCATGCCCTTGGAATTTGATCTCCGTCAACAGTGGTGAGCTTGAATGTGCCGTCAAGAAGCTTCTGACCTATTACATATGGTCCTTCCCAATTTGGCCCAAACACACCTGTCGCGGTAATAATTCTTTTCAGGACTAGATCTCCAATTTCAAAGCTGCGTTGACGAACTTTGGAATTGAAATGTCTGGCTATCCTTTGCTGATGAGCTGCAACTCTGAGGTTAGCTTCATCTCTTTTTTCATCAAGGAGATCCAGCGCTTCAAGTTGCAGCTTTTCATTTTCTGCTTGATTGAAATGGATTCTTCTGTGTGAAGGGACCTCTGTTTCAACCGGGATCATTGCTTCCGATCCGTATGCTAACGAAAAAGGAGTATGCCCGGTTGCAGTTTTGTGAGTAGTTCTGTATGCCCATAGTGCAAGTGGTAGTTTATCGACCCAACCACCTTTTGCTCTTTCGAGTTGCTTTTTGATGGTTGATTTGATGATCTTGTTCACTGCTTCCACTTGCCCGTTTGCCTGCGGATGAGCTACTGCCGAAAAGCTTTTCTGGATTTTGAATCGCTTGCAAAAATCCTGGAATTCCTCGCTTTCAAACTGAGTACCATTGTCTGTGATTATTTTCTTAGGCACACCGTATCTGCAAATGATATTCTTGGTCACAAAGCTTATCATTTTCTTTGAAGTGATTGTAGCTAATGGTTCAGCTTCAGCCCACTTAGTAAAATAATCAACTGCAACAATAGCATATCTAATCCCTGATTTAGCAGTTGGTAGCGGCCCAATGAGATCCATTCCCCAAATTGCAAATGGCCATGGACTGACCATCTGTGTGAGTTCGGTAGAAGGTGCTCTAGGAATTTTGGCATATCTTTGGCATTTGTCACATTTTCGGGAGTAATCTGCAGCATCCCGAGTAATTTCTGGCCAAAAATATCCGTATCGGAGAATTTTCTTTGCTAATGTTTGACCACCTGAATGATCACCGCATTCTCCTCCATGCACTTCTGCTAGGATTGTTTTGGACTCTTCCCGGGATACACATTGAAGCAATGGCATTGAGAATCCTCGTCTGTACAATCGGCCATCCTGAATCACATAGCGAGAGGCCTTCCTTAGTAGCTTTCGTCTTTCTATCGAGTTTTCTGGCAGAGAACCTCTGAGTAGGTAATCCAGTATTGGGGTCATCCATGACTCTTGTTCTTGAGATACACTCATAATCCAGTTTATATCCATCTCGTCTATACTTGGCGCTGAAAGGACTTCTACAGGGACCAATCCCAATAGTTGAGCTTCACCAGAACTTGAATATTTTGCGAGGGAATCTGCCTTCATATTCTCTTCCCGAGGAATGTGGCTTATTGAATAGTGATCGAGTTCACATAGGAGTTCCCAAGCCTTTGACAAGTAGGAAGGCAGGTTTCCACCTTTTGCTTGAAATTCCTTCTTGACTTAGCATACAATAAGCTGGGAATCACTGAAAATTTGTAGCACTCGAATGTTTAGCTCTTTAGCGATTTTCAGACCTGCAATAAGAGCTTCATATTCCGCTTCATTGTTTGTTGAAGGAAATTCCAGTCTTAGTGCATAACATAATGATCGACCTTCAGGAGTTTCAAGTACCACTCCGGCTCCAGAACAGTAGTCATTTCTTGCGCCATCAACATACATCTTCCACTGGATTGGAGAATCACCGATCGCTTTTTCCTCACCATTATCTTTCTCTGTGAATTCTGCAATGAAATCAGCTAAAGCTTGTCCGTTGATTGCTTTTCGGGGATGATAAGTGATGTCATATTGACTAAGTTCAATGTTCCATTTTAGAAGGCGACCCGAAGTTTCTGGGCGAAATAGGACTTGCTTTAGAGGTTGATCAGTGAGCACTTTGATAAGATGAGCTTGGAAATATTGCCTCAGTTTCCTCGATGCAACTAGTAGGCAATAGGCGAGTTTTTCCAACTTGGAGTAATTCAGCTCTGCCCCAGTGAGTCTTTTGCTGATATAGTAAACTGGATGTTGAATCCTTTTGTCTTCTCGTATCAGCGCTGCACTTAGAGCATGAGATGATACTGCCAAGTATATAAGAAGATCCTCACCATTACCTGGTCTAGAAAGAATCGGAGGCGTTTCCATATGACGGATCAACTCTTCAAAAGCTTTTTGGCATTTGGGCGTCCATTCAAAGTTCTTCTTTCCTTTTTTCAGGACATCGAAGAATGGGATGCATTTATCAGTAGCTTTGGAAATGAACCGACTCAGGGCGGCGATCTTTCCGTTGAGACTCTGCAATTCCTTCTTTGTTCTAGGAGCTTTAACTTCTTTCAAGGCAGTAATTTGAGCTGGACTAGCCTCAATGCCCCTAGCACTGACGATAAAACCTAAGAACTTTCCGGATTCGACCCCAAATGTACATTTCAGGGGGTTAAGCTTCATTCTGTATTTCCGGAGGACTGCGAACATTTCTGCTAAGTGTTCAATGTGATCCGCTGCTTTCCTGGACTTCACTAACATGTCGTCGACATAGACTTCCATAGTTTTGCCCAATTGCGGTTTGAACATAGCATTAACAAGTCTTTGGTAGGTTGCCCCTGCGTTTTTCAATCCGAAGGGCATAACCCTGTAGCAATAAAGTCCAACATCTGTAATAAAGCTTGTATCCTCCTGATCCGGCTCATGCATCATGATTTGGTTATAACCGGAGTAGGCATCCATGAAGGATAACAATTCATGTCCCGCAGTTCCGTCTACCAGTTGATCGATCCTGGGTAATGGGAAGCAATCTTTGGGGCAAGCCTTGTTTAGATCAGAAAAATCGATGCACACTCTCCATTTCCCATTAGCTTTCTTGACCAACACAGGATTTGAAACCCAATTCGGATATGTAGATTCTTTGATGAAGTTATTTTCCATGAGTCGATCAACTTCTTCTTTTAATGCTGCTGACCTTTCTAGACCTTGGGTTCTTCTTTTCTGTTTAACTGGCGTAAACTTTGGGTCAATATTCAGAGCGTGTACCGCAACTTCCGGGGATATTCCACACATATCGGCATGAGTCCAAGCAAAGACATCCAAATTCGCCTTCAGGAAAGATATCAAGATATTCTGAATTGAAACATTAAGCTGCGAACCCACATTCAACACCTTATTTGGGTTCTTTGGGTCAACAGGTACCGGAACTGTTGTTTCCACCGGTACAACTCTATTCTCCCCTGTACTGGCTTTTCTGGGATCCATTTCTTTCCGTGCCCCGCTGTGCTCGCCAGTGCAGGGTCCGCCCTGTAATTGCTACAAGGCTGGTTCCTTGATGCGGACTGGGGTTGCCGCACCCTTTCCCATTTCTCTTTTTCTTGACTCTCGCAGCTCTGTCAAATAGCACTCTCGCGCAGCATTCTGATCCCCTTTTATAACTCCTACTCCATTGTCAGTAGGGAATTTAATAGTGAGGCACCACGGGGCTAGGATAGCTTTGAATGCTGCGAGTGTTGGACGGCCAAGAAAAGCATTATAGGCAGAAAACTCATCGACAATCACAAATGTTTTCTTTCGGACCACTTTCCTTTCTCCTTCCCCAAGTTCTACAAACAAATCGATGGTTCCTACTGGTTGCTTTGGCTCCCCAGTGAAGCCCACGATTTTCTGTGATGAGGCTTGCACATCGATCATAGGGATTTTCATCTGGTCAAATGTCTTTTTGAAGAGGATATTACATGATGCTCCGCAGTCAATGAGGACTCTTCTGACAATGGCTGGTCCTATACCAGCCGAGATGACCAAGGGATCTAAAGTAGGAGCTTCAATACCTGTAGAATCTCTGGCTCTGAAAATAATATCATCACTGAAAGTTTTCTGTTGTTTAAGGGGCGTAGTGTCTTCTAGAACAAAGACGTCTTCTTCGGCTGGAGCATATTTCAAAGCCCTGGAATATCTCTCCATCTCACCCCAACTCTTGCCAGCTGGGTGAGGTCCTCCGGAAATGACATTGATAACGGGCCTTCCAGATTCATGCCCCGTAGCTTTCTCACCTGCCCCAGGCTGATGAACAGGAGCCCGCTGCCCCTGACTCGACGATGCAGGATTGTTGCTATTCTTTTTCACGAATTGCTGCAACTTGTTTTCTCTTAGCAACTCTTCAATCAGATTTTTCAGCTGGCGGCATTCATCAGTTTCATGACCTGGTTGATTGTGGAAACGGCAGAATTTCCCACTTTGTATGGCTTTTCTCCCGGTTCTCAAAGGGATAGGTTTAGGGAAATCGACGGAATCTTTAGTGGCCAGGTAGATGTGCTCCGGTGTATGTGATAATGGAGTATATTCTGATGGCTTGAAGGATCGGGGCTTCTTCAGATTACCCTGTTTCTTCCCATTACTATTCTCCCTTTTTTGCCCCACCGATTCATTCTTGCGTGGAGCGACAGTGTTGTCTTCTGCTTTTTCCAACACTGTTTTTACTGGTAAAGGACGGCTTTCCAAGCGAATGAATTCATCTGCTTTTTTGTAGAACTTTTCGAGAGAGGTTGGCTCCTTCATATTTAACCATTTCCCAAATTCGCTTGACTTATCAATAGCTCTCATCAGATAAGTCAATATCATTCGTGGTTCAGCATTGTCCACCTCAGCCAGTGCTATATTGAAACGGTTCAAGAAAGATCTGATAGACTCACCAGGATTCTGCTCTAAACTGGACAATGACATGATATCCTTGGCCTTCGAAGCATATAGTCTAAACTGCTCCTTGAATTTTCTGGTCAAGTCTGAAAACTGATCGATAGATCGGACTGGCAACTTGGTGAACCACAGTAAAGCCACGCCTTCCAGGTATACGGGGAAATATCGGCACTTTATTTCGTCGGGGGCCCTGGCACCTGTCATGTGCCAGTCATATTTATACAAGAACTCATTCGGATCACTTGTCCCTTTGTAAGCTGGAATAGTCGGAGGGACAAACTTCCTTGGAAATTCCGCCTTCAAGATTTTCTCAGTAAACGGAGTTTTACTTGGAGCGAAACCCCATTCCTTCTCATCTTCAACCCTTTGCATACTTTCTTTCATGATCTGCCGGACCATTCCAGAAAGATATTCCTCATCATGCCGAGTTCTAGATCCACCAGCCTCAGGAACTGCCTGTTCAAAGGGACTAGCAGCCCTTTCAGGAGCATTCCTTTCATTAACATCGTGAATGTTGCCAGCACAGTTCCTTTCATTACAAGCTGGTTGATTGTTTGCCCCAAGTAGATCGTTCAATTTATTCAGAATCAGAGCGTTCTGGGCACTTTGAGCCTCTAATTGTACATTTTGGGCGTTTATCTGCTGGTTTAGCCCTAGAATCACAGCATCCAACTCCGCTTTCGTAACTCCAACAGACAGAGTGGGTTGATTAGGCACAGGGGAAGCGGAGGTTCCCTCTAGAATGTTTCCAGATCTGACAGATCTGCTTTTCCTTCCAGGAGCCATAATCTCAGATAGACTTCTGGTCTTTAAAGAAATTCTTTCTACAAATCTTTGTGAAGCAATGATGAGAGTTTTCCTGAGTTGGGTTCTCAGTGAAAGCACCAAAAATGTTAACGCTTAAATTTGAACGCTAACACCCCGGTGTGTGAAGTGTGGTTGTGAAAGCACCACCCGTTGGTACGAGAACAAGATACAAGTAAAGAAATTGCAGAAAAGCAGTAAAAGACGACAGTTTTATAGTGGTTCGGCCTAAAATCGAGCCTACGTCCACTTTGATTTCTTTATTGCTGAACAAGTACAACTTATACAACTTTCTTCAATTACAATCCACTCTAGACTGTTAGTACAACCTTTTACGGAGAATTATCTTTCAAACTCATGATAAATGATGTGGATTCTCTCTCTTGAATTTGATGTAATGTCTTCGATGTTTGGAGTGCTTGAAGTGTTGCTTGAGTCGAGAAAATGGCAGAGTTTTGGCGTTTCGAGAATGAACCAAAAGTCCCCTTAATGTTGGAGGTAGGTTGGTATTTATAGGCAAAGATCTTGGACCTAAGTTAAGTCGTAACCGGTTCTGAATCGCCCCCGACCCAGCTAAGTCGTGGCCGACTTATGGGAGCACCACTATGATCTAGCTGAGTTGATCTTTCTTCGCTGAATTTGCACAAGTCCAAAGTCGTCACCGGGTCAAGCCAGGTCGTAGGTCGTTCCCTCTCTCTGATGCATGGCCTCCGACTTAAATGGGAAGTGCATGCTCAAATAGGTCGTTGCCGATTTAATGAATTGACGAGCTAAACGTGAACTAACTCCCTTGCCCAGGTCGCGCACATCCTAGCACAGACCATGAGTCGTTCACGACACAAGTGTAAGTCGTGAACTTGTTCCACTCAGTTAGGTCGGTAAACATGTTAAGTCCTTAAGTCGGATCGAATTAGGTCGGCAACTTCATTAGGCAGTTAGGTCGGCACCATGTTAAGTCGGATCCTTTGTTAAGCAGTTAGGTCGGCAACTCCATTAGGCAGTTAGGTCGGCACCATGTTAAGTCGGATCCTTTGTTATTTCTTGAGTCGTTAGGCCAGTTCCTTCTGAAGCACTAGGTCGGCATCTATGTGAAGGCATTGGGTCGGCATGCTCCCTAACCAGTTAAGTCGGTATCGATTTAAGTCGGCCACCTTGTTAATCAGTTAGGTCAGCTATCCCTTTAAGTCCTGAGTCGGCACCATCTCCACATACTGGACCACTGAGTCGTAACCGAGGCAGGGTTAACAGTGTTGCTATTCTTTTGTATTATTGTGGATCTTTTTGACCACTACTCTGATGTACACTTTCATGTGTTAGTTATATATTCATATCTTCTTCCGCCTTTGTGATATGGATGTCTGTGACTGATTTGTGTTATGCTTATTTCTATGTTTGTTTCCGAAGATTATTTATAGCCACCGTGTGATAAGCAATCACATGGATGGTCGCTCCTCAACAGCCTTATTCTCCGTGCTAGTTGACAGCACTACACCGTAGTGTTCTTGGCTAGTGTGGGTATAGAGGTGGGGCGTCACATATCCATATTAGTACGTAACTCCTTGGTGCCCCAATCAGCCAAGAATAATACACTGCTCAACATTTGAAGCGTGTTGCATACTCCAGTCTCAAGGATGTATTGACATCTGAACTGGATATTCTATCAACATCCCCATTTTTATTTTTCCACCCCGATAGTTTACAAAAAAGAATGACACCCCACATATTCCCTTTTCCACTCCATTTTATAACCAAATTACCCTTGTCTTGAAAAAAACAATTTAATGAAATATTGCACTTTTTCACATGAATTTTATATAAAGCTTATAATTGTTGAAAAGCTAATTTTTTTAGGTGACATCTTTAGGGTTTATTAATTTTGATTTTAATCTTCATTTATTTTATTATTATCTTACTTGAATTGGAATTAATTAAAGATAGAAATCTCATTAATTTTTTTGTTAGATCTTAGATGTCGTATGGGAATAATGGAGAAATGTACAATATTATTTTCAACATGAAATAGCTATGGTATTTTAGTATGATAGAAATAGATAATTAATACACAGACGGTAAATTATGTGTCTTTATTTCTTCTTATTCTCCTTTCTTTTTGTGGATATTTTGGTCACAAATCTTTTTTTCTATTTCACTGGATGGGAAAGGGGAAAACCAAGATGTTAATAGAACCATCCATCTTAATTAGGATTATTTGAAATGATACGTTTATTTTATTATGATAAATTACACATGGTTACAATACATTGTAACTATTATCATAAAATATACCAGTTATTTCAATTAAATATACTTTTAATTAATTAAATTAATTAATTAATATAATATCAAGTATATAATATAAAGAAAACACTTTTTATTTTGAATTGGATTGATTATCAAAATAGATATATGTAACAATCACAAAATTGCCCTCAGGGCATAACCCTAACTCTATCAAATAAAAGGTAACTTTTTCACATGTACAATAACGTAGAAAAATAATGAGACAAACAAAGATACACATACACAATGAAAATAATAGAATGTTATATAGATGGCTGATGTGGTAAGAAATTATTTTGAAAATAAATTCATTGTGGTTGCTCCTTATATATAAACTTTTAGTCAAATATCCAATATATACTGATTACCATATAACTATATTTTTTTCATGGGTGAAACATTACTAAATAACATTAATGAAGAGCACGGTTTACATGACGAAAGTGTAATTTTAAGAAAACATTTATTCAATTAACTAGCATCTTAACCATACAAAATGAGAAATAAATCTCACCGTAGTAGTAAATGCTAAATACATGTTAAATCCACGTTTTGACCTTGTATAAATATTTATACAGGTTATTTATATTCAAACAATTTGAACTATCACTTGTCAATAAATTTGGTTAACTTTGAATTTAATCCTAACTAGTAAATCTTCTTAATATCCTTGAAGCTACATATTTTTTTTCTGTTATAAACATATATAAATTAGATAAATAAATAAATAAGAAAAATAAAAGCTATACCTACTATCTCCTCGAATCACAAGCAACCTGCCGCACCATGAGGCCATCGTTCATCCACGCAGCAGCCATCGAAACCACAAAGTCACCGCGTGAAACCCAAGGATACGACGCGGCCCTAATACGCGAGCTTCAAATCGCCGAGCCACCGCCTTCAACACGACACTGCCTCGAAAGTACTCGCGAAACCCTAATTCGCTCGCCATCTCCTGCATCCGCGATGTGGACCCCAAGCCGACCACGACGATGTCAGCATCCCTCTTTCACCCCCACGCGCGCACTCGAAGGCGTAACTCCCCATCCTGGCTATGGCCTCGAACGAGCATCACCTAACTCGAAGTCGCAACTTCTTGAAACGCAAGCCCTAAATCCAACACTCGAGTCGAAGATTTCATGGCTCCTCAAAGTTGCCACGATTCAAACGCGACTTCGGCCTTCTTCGATTTCGATTTCGATTTCATTTTTTTTTTAGTTTAGTTTGGGTTCGAATAAGTGGGGAAAAGAAACAACCGAAGGTATATTCATATGGAGGTATCTTTAGAGGAGGTAGTTGCAGTGCTTTTGACGCAACAAGCTTCTCTAGCATGCCTGGCTAATATAATTAAATATCGAAAATATCCCGCGTTTTATAACGCGAAATCCCGAACCCCGAATTAGATATGCCGACTGACTTTTATAAGGTTTTACCCCTATTTTGAACACAACGGAATGTGCTTCAGTAGCTAATTTGATCGTATGTTCGTGTTATGGAAGAAAATGATCAATTTTAAATTAAATCGACTAAAATAATTTCTAAGCGTTTCGAGCTGCCAGGGTCAAATGACAACTCCGATCGCTACAAAATTGAAATCCGATAATAACTAACTATTAGGGATCTAATGGAACTGGGTTTGTCGAATTCCGAGATTGCGCCTCGGAAAGCTATTTTTAAATTCCAATTTAAACGATATATCATTAAAATTGAACAAATTACCCTTAAATTAAATTCAAATCATTCTATTGTCTCTAGCATTATCATTATAAATTTTATAAGCCTTCAAACTATTTTAAACAGGCTTAAAAATTTCAGATTCAAAAATTTACCAAATTTCAATTATTAAATTCAATATTTAAACTATATATTTCAATGATTTAATTATCAAATAAATATCGATATCTTAAATTCAAGTTAAAATTAACTTTTAATATTTTAAAATCAATTAATTATTCAAATTTAAATTGTTAGAAATTCCGGGTCATCACATTCCTCCCCCCTTAAAAGAATTTCGTCCCCGAAATTACTAGTTAGGATGAATGGCCCAATACCCGTTTACTTTCCCCAAAAAAACTCACAATTCAACATCCTACTAACTATCCTTTACTAAAGATTCACTATTACCTTAAGCAACTTCCCGAAAAACTATCCTTTGCTCAATCATCTAAATTTCAGTTTAAAACCAAAATTTTGAATTATCAAAATTTTCCCAAATATTTTCTAACTCTCTAAATTCCCGAAAAATTTTGCTAGCGTCTTCTTTGCGCGGCTAGCTCGGTACTACTACAAAAGGCCTCTACGGGCTCCCAAATTTCCAAAAGAAAACAAAATCCAAGTGGCTACATCAAAAACCCAATCCGATTTCATACAGAAATTAAAAGACATACCTTTTCCGGGCAATTCAAATTTATCTTCTGATATCAAATCCAATTTCTTTTTCCTTATAATCCCTGCATATCTTATTTAACAATAATATCAAATCATAGCCCTTCCAAATCTTTACATACTTATCCTTACAGAAGTTTTCATATCCTTTCCTATTCAAACTAGTTTTCCCCACTTCATACAATTTCAATTTACTTTAAATTTTGAATATTGTATTTTTATCTTTCATTCATAACTGATTCATAGTAGTTTCATTTGCTAATTTACTTTAGTTTCAAATTTGAAATTGTTTTGTCGTTAACAAGACTTCTCCCAAAAAATTTCTAACTCCCAAAATTTTCGAAAATTTTTGGCACAGTCTCCTTTGTACGGAGAAGCTTTTGCAATTTGACAAGAGATATAAATATGTATACATCGACCCACACGGTCGGAAAAAGCAAAAACAGTTCATATTTCTATTTTTTATTGCGTAGGCGTACCTTATTTAGCATTTTAAGCATGTGGCTTATTTATTTTAGCATTTAGTGCAATCCAAATCCAGCCAAACGGCCTTCAGATACCTGTACTTAATCAGTTTAAATATGTAAGTGCCATATATAAAGAATTCATTAGCATTCCACTTACTTCCAATAGCCAAACATATACATTTCATAAACAACAAGTACTAAACGTTTTCCATAAGCGATTTATATAATTTTTAAAGCTAATACAATTTTTTTCAACCAATTCATAAGCCATTTTATTCAGTTTTATTGGTTTGCAACTCAATTTCTTACATTCAATTGATTATCCAAACAAGCTCATATTCACTTCAAATAGTTCCAAAATCAATTTTATTTAATCTCTACCGACTCATGGCATTTTAATTATTTTCATTTATGCCGAACGACAACCATTGTTATGCAATTTCGACGATATTCGCTTAATAAAGTATCTATTTTAGTTTATAACTATTTCAAATTAATTTCAACTCATTCTGCATTTTAATTCCATTTCATTTCTAATTTATTTACCAACCACTCATAGTATTTCATTTTATTTCCGCAACTGTTCCATTCAAAACAAATTATTAAGCTTGGCACATCCAAAATTTATAAATTAATAACCATTTCCCAATTTAATTCAAGCTTCTATTTAATGGGCTTTCACTCTTGTTCGAAGCCAAACTTCCATAAATTTTAAACTTAGGTGAATTTACTTTAACTTATTCCAACATCAAACTTAAGTTTACTTCTATTTGATTCTCATTTAATCAAATTCCATTAAATTCAGTTGGCCCATCCATTTAAATTTTAACTTTAATTCATCTTCTCAATTTATCAAAATAATATCCGAACACATACTGAACTCATTTATTCTTCAAATTAATATACCACCAAATTTAAGTTCAGTCTGATAATCCAATTCCAATCACAACTTTGATTTAGTTTTTTTTATTCAACCAGACTTCATCCATTTATTATTCAACTCAATTAACCCATTTAAAAACTTTAATTTACTTAATTCCTTATCGAATTTATTTTATCAATATAAGGCCATTCTCAATTTATTTCTATTCACTTGGGTTTTGTTTTGCAACTCAAACCATTTCTATTATAATCACTTCTCTTATATCCAATTTACTTACAAATTTCATTAAATATTATTCAAATCACCCTTGAATTTTATGTAACGATCCCGGATTTTAATTGAGTTTAAAATGACAATTAATTAAATTTTTGAAATTTAATTGTGAAATAAATTCGAGTTTCTCCAAATTCGAAGAAAATACGTGTTTGTTTATTTATTGTACAATTAAGTTTTAAAAACAATTTCTTTAGAAATTAAATATACATATGTAGGAAATAAAATACATTCAAGTATAGTACAAACAAACAAAAATATAAAGTGAATCCATTAACTAAAATTTTAACAACATAGAATTTCATTTATATTGCTAAGCAATTAGAATAAACAAAGTGAAAAAAAAATGCAAAGGTAAGTCTAAAACAAAAGCAAAGTAAAGTATAAACAAGACAAGAGAAATTCATACAAGTATCTTTAGTACACTTAAACAAAACTTCAACAGCAAACAATATGTAGGCTGTGTAAACAAAATGTAAGTTTGAAGACAATAAAATATATGTGTATGTGTAGGCTGAGAATACACTTGAAAAAAATATATGTGAAAGTTGCTAAAGAATCCAAGTATTCAACAAAAGAAGACAGCCAAAATACAACAGATATATATATTCAAGTGTACAATATGAAAAGAAGATGTACAAAGCAATTAATGCAAGCATACAAAATAAGATTTGCAGCCACCAAAAATATCAACTAAGTCAATAAAACGAGAAAAACATCTCTGACTTAGTACAAAAACACAGTATAATTACCTGTACAAGGAAAAGAAACATAGCATCACTTGTAAATTGTCTTTTTTATCAAATTTCTTCATTTCAGTTTGTCCCTACAAGTTAAAATCTGAAGTGAATATTATTCCAAAACTTAAAACAAATCTCAACTTCAACAAAAAGTCTACTTCAATACAAACCAGAGATTATGGAGATGATCTCAGCTAGCAAACTTCAAGTTTGCGTCAAAACAGAAGCTCTGTTTTCTTATGGAAACCACTGTGAGCAAACTAACCTTGAACTTGCTATAATATTTTGATGCTATTGTTCGTATGAATGATATAAAAAGAATGCTGCAAGAATATGAACCTCTGTATATGCTTGTACACAAGTAAATGTTTTGTTCCAGGTTTTCTAAACTTGAAAACCTGTTATAAATTCATATGTTCATGCGTAGAACTTTTTATACTATGATTTCTGAAAGGAACTTATCCATAACAAAGTTAAGCAACTTTTGAAAATAATTTTAAGAAAAAAAATGAAGTGAATAGTGTATAAAATATTATTTACAGTGAAAGCAAAACAAAAATCAAAAATTCGAATAACTCGAATTGTAAACTTGAATTGATATATTGAAACAACATACAAAAATATGATTTTTAAGACAAAATTTATAATTTTTAGACAACTATACATAGTGCAGTTAGTCAGTGAACCAAAATTTCTTTTATATGAATATCCGATAATTCGAATCAACAATTGTTGATGAAATTTGACGTGTAGCTTGAGTGTTGATGTGAGATCACTAGAAAAATGTTGGAAAAATTTTCGAATGCAAGATTTGATGGGGTGGATCAATTTTAGGGTTTCATTGTTTGAATTTGTCGACCATATTCGCGAGACGATTGGGAAATTTGTGGGGGATCGGAGGTCATCGCGACTAGGGTGAACGCTGCGTGGATGGAAGGAGGTGCTATTGTCAGAGGGGCGTGGTTTCTGATCGCCGTGAGTGCCGTGGCGAACGCGAATTATGGATCTGGGTTGGGTTCTGGGTTGGTTTGGTTAGGTGGTGAGAGAGCTTGATTTTGATTCGCCTTCGAATTCGAACATCGGTGAGGTTGGAATGTTTGTGGGGATCAACGGTGATATGCTGGAAGTCTCGGTGATGGTCGGCGGCCATCCAATCGCCCGAGCATGTGCACAAGTTACTGTGCATATCAGAGGCTTTATATTGGGAATGAAGAAGAAAGCCATTTTGGGTCTCACGTGAATGTCTTGCATCATCAGGTTATAATTCAACTTGAAATATACTTACTGAAGAAAGAAAAAAAAAAAGAAGAAGCGAACGGGAAGAAGAAGAACTCGGGAAAAGCATAGAGGAGCTCGAGTTGTTACTCGAGTAAGATCGGCATTTCGCTCGGGTCAATTTCCCAAAGCCTGAGTATGATAAAAAGTAGATTAAGCAAACCCTTTGAACAAATTTTAAAGTAATGATGGCAATCAATGTTTAACAAATTGAGGGTAAAATTTTATTTCAAGTTTAATTATTGGAAGGAAATGCTTAACAATGTTTTTTTTAAAAAAATCCCAATTAACGTTTTGATTAAGTAATTAAACTGAGATGAGTACTTAATGTAATTACACTAAAGTTTTAAGCTAATAATGAATTGATTTCAAAGTAAGGAAGATTTTAATTGTTAATTGAGATAAACAATCATTATTAATTAATATTTTTTAAAAGGAGTAATCAAGAAATAATTAATCAAGTTGAATAATTATGATTACTAATTATTATTATTTTGGGAGTGATTAAGAATAATTAAAGTGTAATTGTAATTAAAGGTTAATGAATGATTAAGTGATTTATAAATTTGTAATTAACCACTTAAGTAAATTTATAAATTATTAATAGTTAATCGATTAAGTAATTTAATTGAGAATTAAAAATGATAAATTAAGTTTTATTAATAATTAAGGTTATTAATGGTTAGTCAATTTCTATGAATAAT
Organism: Allium cepa; assembly: GCA_030765085.1. Taxonomy (NCBI): domain Eukaryota; kingdom Viridiplantae; phylum Streptophyta; class Magnoliopsida; order Asparagales; family Amaryllidaceae; genus Allium; species Allium cepa. The sequence continues at coordinate 596,818,490 of CM060945.1, read as the reverse complement.
GATTAAAGTTAGTTAATCAAGTGATTAAGATATAATTACATTTAATGTAATTAAATGTTGACTTATTTATAAAAGTAATAAATTACTTAAAGATAATTATTTAATGGAATTAAATAAAGGTTAAAAGATATGTAATTAATTTAAGGATAATTTAATTAATGTGATTAATTAAGAATCATGTAATTAAATAAGGTGATTGATAAATTAATTTATATCAAATAAATTGTGATTAATAAATCAGAATTGGATAATTAATTCATAAGTAATTAATTGGAAATAAATTGAATTACTTAGGATTAAACGATTAATTAATCCTGCTTATAAATGATCATTAAATGTTTGACCTTACTTATGAATAATGGTATTGAATGAGTTGCCTTGGATTGATTGTCCTATCTGATCTATAATATTTTGTTCTGTGACTGTGTATAATTTATTCATTTATTTACAATTGCAAATTTTCTGTGAATCTGTGTATAAACGATAAGCGTTGTAGTTTATATCGCTTATCAACTATATTTCTATGTTTTAATCTGTGATGATTGAATGTTGTTGCACTATTGTGTTAAACCCCTAGACTACACCTTACACACACAAATATGGATTTCACGTGGGAATCGGTTAAGTCACAGATTTCTGAAAATAGTTTTGAAATTGAATTTTTAAATTCAAATGTTTTGGAAATGGATTGGGTTTAAAGTGAAAAGCTTTTGAAATGGAATTTCAAAGATGAAATTTATTTTGGATAACTTGATTAAATTTTGGAATTTAAATAATTTGATTTAAATTTAAATTCAAAATTTAAAACTGAATTCTATGATCTGAAAACTAGGGACTGAAGATGTTATACCGGTTTATATGGGTTAAACTTTTAAAGGTATTAATTTGGGAATTTGAAATTAAGGCTATAACTTGTACAAATGAAAATTTGATTTTTTCTGAAACAAGAACTATTTTTTTTAAATAAATAAAAGTTTTCACATAAATAATGAACTTCCAATTGGTGTTAAAAGATTTCAAATTTAGAATGAAAAGGAAACGTTTTGAAAAGCTATGAATGAATCTTTGGAAGCAAATTTGAAAATTGAAAATTAAATCTTAATTTAAAGATTTAATGAATTAATCCAGTTGAAATGGAATTGTTTTGAAATACAGGAATGAATCTTTGAGAAAATGAGTGAACTTAGTGAAATAAATCTTTTGTTTAAAAGATTTGAAATGGTAATTGGTTTAAACCATTTGAAAGAAAATTTTGAATCATTAAGTTGTGACTTAATTGAAATCCCATATCCATATGTTTTTAAATGTTGCGCTCACTATTCGGTTTAGCCGGGAGAGGACCTTTGTGTCGTATAACCCATTCCGAATATGTGATACGTCGTTATGGATAGCATTTGAAGACTGGTGGTGAAGACCGGGTATTTGGGACAACGATAGGATGACCTATCGATTGTCTCTGCACTGAGTCGCGCCGGTGTAGAGACTCCCTAAGTGATTGGAAATCCGATCGGGATTGTGAATATCCGGATTGCAAGGACTTCTTCGGAAGTGCCTTCGGTTCTGTTCGAGCCCGGAACAGACTTGTATGGATTGTGTGTCTGACATTACATTTTGAGATATAAAGCAGATTTCTTTCAAATACATTTCTGTTGGTGGTGGAGAATTTATTCTCTTAGCTTTACACCCTTCTCTGAGACATACGAGCTCAGAGGTTATGTAGTTGAATGTTATCAGCGATATGTTCCCAATTTGGTAATGTGACATGCTAAGTGTTGCTGTGTAATGATCATTGTTTGATCATTTGTGATAGGATCATTTGTTTGATCATTTATCTTTGTGATCATTACTTTGATCATTTGTTGACCCAAAGCATGGCTTTGTACCAAAGCGTAGCTTTGTGGACGAGACTTCGTCGAGCCTCACAAATCGGTAATGGTCGAAACAGGAATTGTGCGGCAAGGTTTCAGGGGTCGCTCCCCTAGGGTATGACCATTCCTTTTGGAAAAGGGTAGTATCTTGGTATGGAGCCCAGATACTTACTCATGTGGACACACTATATTTATTTATGTGTGATGTTGGATTAGAGGTACCTCGTTTAAAGGTCCCAAAGGACCGGGGGTGGCATATCTGAGGGTTTATAATATCCCTTGGGAAAAGGGATTCTCGGCCTTGTTTGGCAGAGAACGGTTTGGTTCTCGGGGCGTCCCGCCAGAGGCGTTCCCATGTGGCAATAGGAAGTTCCTTAGCCTGACCATTTGTTGGAAATCCAATCAAAACAATACGAGCCTTGTACGGTTTTAGTTGTATTACCTGCCATGGAATGTGGTGGTAACCTGCTATTGAACATGGTAGCTATAGTAGGCATAAGTGCGGAATGCCTATGCTGGCTAAGATTTATATTCTACTTTCGAAATGTTTTCTGCATTGTGCACTTATAATAATAATATCCAAGAAATTTTCTGCGTATCAAGCATGTTTGACTATCATAAGAAGAAATCTCCTCCAATTCTGCATTTGCATTGTGTGTGTGGCGGGAGGTCTTATGGTAGTTTCATTTTCTAAAAGCATTGCGATTACTTTAAAATTCTCTTGTTGTTTATTTTTAAAGGATAAACTGTTTTTGTTACTCACACCAGTCCCATGACTGACCCGGAGTTTATTGTTCATTTCCTAAACTCTGGGTGCTCACTATTTTCCACACGAGCAGTCTAGAGTTGTTTTTTCTTCAGATAGTTAGGTTCAGTAGATTGTCAGGAGCTAGTTCAGTCTTTGGACATGACTGACCTTGTTTAGCTTGGTGCATCGTTATTGGGAGTTCGAGCTATTTCTGGATTGGTTCTTGGAGATGGAGCTGCATTTTTGGAGTTCTTTCTTGAAGACTATCTTGAGTTATTTGTTCCGCTGCTAGGGTTATCTATTTTTCCTTTCCGCTGCTATTATATTGTATTATATCTCAGATGTATATCGATATCTATTGTATCATCTGTTGTATCAGGATGTTGTATCAGATGTTGTATATTGATATTCATTATTTCTTCCGCTGTGTTGTTTACTTAATTGTGTTATAAACTCCGGCGAATCGGATTTGAACAATCGAATCTGCGGCATTCGAGTACGATGTAGAGTATGGATGTCGATTTTCGAACGGGCAAATTCCGCATTCGTTACATTTTATTTGTAAGTCAACCATCACATTTTCAATCCCACTCTATTTTATTTGCATTTTATAGCATCTTCACTTATTCAATTTATTATCAAATCCAAGTTGAATTCTATTTACAATTCGAATTCATTACCAAATATTATTAATCTACAATCCATTTGTTTACCCAAGTTAAATTTTATTAACATACTCAATCACAATTATTTAACCACTTAGCTTATTTCCAATTTCTAAATCAATATTCGATTTTAATTACAAATCACTTCATTGAAATTCTTGTTTGGATTTCCTTTTTATTTTCCCAAAATTCCAACACCTTTATTTAAAATTTTAGAAATGCTTTTAAATTCACATCATACTTAATAAAATAGCTCTTTATAAAAATACTTTTATAACTCGATGTCTCAACCAGTCCATCCTTGTTCTCACAGAAATTCAATCATACGTTGATCAGGCGTAGGACTGAAAATCTATAAGTACTTGGTAAACCCGTTTTCAACACCCAGTGAAAATATTTGGAAGATAATGTTATCGAAAATATAGAAAACAGTTTTTGAAAATAGAGAAAATATCTTTGGTGTGAATGCTCTGGAAATCATCACCCCCATCCATGGTCACAGTTACATCCCAGGGTTACGTTGCCGTCGCAGCAAAAGTCCATGTAACTGCAGGCTCTCCGCGGCCTCTCGATTACGCCATGGAACCCACACAACAGATCACAGTTACATACAGGGTTACGTTGCCGTCGCAACAAAAGTCCATGTAACTACAGGCTCTCCGCGGCCTCTCGATTTTCGCTGTCAAAATGAAACCTCTCCACTCCTACATAGGTCGCAGCCTGCCGATATAAAATCAAACGCAGACCGTTGGCTCTCAGCGGCACACACGACTTCCGCTATGTTATACCATAGGTCGCAGTCTACCGATATAAAATCAAACGCAGACTGTTGGCTCTCAGCGGAACACACGACTTCCGCTATGTTATACCATAGGTCGCAGTCTACCGAAATAAAATCAAACGCAGACTGTTGGCTCTCAGCGGCACACACGACTTCCGCTATGTTATACCATAGGTCGTAGTCTACCGATATAAAATCAAACACAGACTGTTGGCTCTCAGCGGCACACACAACTCCCACTATGGTATACACTGCTCATAATCCTCAGGAACTAGTTTTGTCCGGACTCCTCACCGGATCAACTTTAGAACCCCCCCTGGGGCTCAAGGCAGCACCACCCGGTGGCACTCCTGAGAAGTTCATTTCAAGGGAGCGCCTTCTTTCCTAAAGCCATCATCAAAACATTTTATACTATACACAGATAGTATCTTCAAATCATACACCTAGTATGATATTATACAAAGCTCCTTTACACAAAATCGATTATCCCAAAATCGATAATTCTCAAAATAGGCTTCCCAAATCCCATATATTGATTTTACCCAAAATCAAAAGCCTTTCCAAATCCAAAGGTTCCCAAAACTTTTTCCAAAATCCTCATAAGATCCTTTATATATATACCAATATATATAAATTTTAAAACTTGGACCACTTTAAACTTGTATAATATTCCTTTTATATTTCAAACACTTCCAAAATCCTTTTTCTTCCAACAATAGATTCAACAAAGGGGTTTCATCTTAAATAAAACAAAGATATATAACCTTGTTTATTCAAAATCAAATATTCCAATTTGATTACTCTTTTCAATATCAATTTCTTTTCCATTCACTTATCCACCTTTACATTAATCCCCATTTGGAATATCACTTCAATTCCTATCTCGGTTGGGTATTAAATCCATAACAGTTTGAACTCGGACCAGTTTATTTAGAAAATAGCTTGAAAAATTTAAAAACAAATAAGTAGTTTGAAAATAATTACTAGTTTTGTAAAATAGTTAGAAAATAGTTAACTAACCGTAGAATAGTCGAAAATAGCTGAATAGTTTCAGAAATTTTAGATAATCGTAAAATAGTTGTAAAATAGCAATTAATTGTAACATAGTTGAAAAATAGTAATAAGTTTAGAAAATAGTTGAAAAAAATGGTTAAATAGCTTCAAAAATAATCGTAAAACTAGTATATAAAATAATTTGGCTTTAAGAAAGAAAGGTTGTATTTATTTAATAGCTTAGAAAAATAAGTTTATATCAGAACAATTTATATTGAAAACAGTCAAGAGCCAACTGTTCACTTCCCCAACAATTCAATTTAAATCTCCATTTAAATTGACCCAATTCCAATTCAAATAACTCCAAATTCCATTGGACTTGATTAATTCCCAATTCAAATTGAATCAATCTTGATTCCTTCCCAAATTTATATCAAATTCTAGTTGATTTTAATCCTGTTCAATTTTAATTATAAGTTCATATTATTCCAATCAATTTGAATTATTATCAATTTAATTTTCAGAATCCAAATCACTTAAATTTAATCCAATCCAATTTCCCATTTAAATTTTTTGAACTTATACAATTTCAATCACCTATCCAATTACTTCAAACCAAATTAAATTTTGAACTAAATCATTTTCAATCTTGAATTTCAAACCACCTCGAATTATATAAATTCGAGTTAAATTCTCAAAGGTTGATTTAACTTTTTAAACCAAATTAACTTTTATTTAAAGTTTTAAACGATCTTAAATTTCTGAGTCCAATTCTTCATTTCAATTTATCTGTACTTATATTTTTCAGATTCAAATAAGAGCTTAATACAATTTTATTTGTTTTCAAAATTTAATTTATTATTCAATTTTATCTTCCAGTTTGAAGCCAGTTCTTAAACAAATTTAATTTACAATTTAATTATTCAAATTATCTTTGGATTTTATCTGTGCAATACCATTCTCAATTCAAAGATTTTTATTAACAACAGGATGATATCATCCAATTTATTTTAAAACGTCCATCCATTTTAAATTTTTAAATCTCAAACCCGTTTGAGATCACACAAATTCTCGATTCAAATCAACCATTTAGCTTTCCAAGTTAAATTCCAATTTCATCTTGAAATTTCCAATTCCGGTTGTTCATCCAAACTTATTTAACTTCTCCCAAGTTAATTAATCCTTAAATTTCACAATAATAATCTTCCCGCTTAAAAACTTATCACTTGGGTATCTCATCCCATTCCAAATTTCAAACTCAACATTTAGAGTTTATTCAAACTATTTTTGATTAATGTATATTCCTTATTCATACAAATTATTCCCTTTCCACACGAGGTCATCCATAAAATTTAAACCACTATGGGTTTTAGTTCAAATCAAATTTCAAACAACCCATTGTTTGCGACAAGTCCCAGTTATCCAAATAATACTCATTTATTATTTCTCATTACTTTGAACCCAAATTTCCAAATTCTGGGATTAGATTTAGAATTTCATTTTCAATCACTTAAATTTTAATTTAGTTGTATTTTTGTTCCTACTTAATTTATTTCCAATTCTAAACTTCAGTTTCAGTTTGAATCCATTTCAAACTTATCTTTATTAAATTTAAGTTTGGTTGTATTATATTATTTCTAAATTTTAATTTCACTAATTTAACAACCAATCGCCTCAATAGTTATTAGAATGAAATATTCCTTTATATATCAAAATATATTTTTATATAAAATCATTTAAAACCTTTGTAAGAAAATAACAAGTATGCGCTCATATATATACACCCAACTCATTCTAGAGTACTTTGGACTCTATTTAATGAGTAATCCCCACCATAGCCAAGGTTCTCGCTTAACCTTTCAGCTCTGATACCAAATGTAACGACCCAAAATTTTCGAACTCGAAAATTCCAGATAGTTATTAAAAAAGAAAGAGATAGAAGAAGAAGAACAAAATCAACAACATCTCACATTCGCAGCGGATAAAATATAATAAATAATAACAGTTTACAAAAAAAAATACTATATCTATCGATTACATTTAATATACATCAGAGTTTCACATTATATATAGTCACTGAATACTTACAATTATCAAGTCTCAAATTAACAATAATATAAATACAACGGAATACTCTATACGATATTGCCATCCAGCTCGCCCCCTGAGCTCCAGAACATACTTACCTGGAAATCTGTAATACTCGGTCTAACCCGAGCATTACATCAAAGTAACACCCGGGTCAGGCTGGAAACCAGCGTGAGTAAACCCATCTAATCGTGAAATACTGAAGCAAACAACTTATATAAAACCTGGGGTAACTTATATCAATTTAACCAATTCACAATTCGCTATAGACAACACTTATTTTACCTATCAATTTCTAAGTACCAAACTTAGATAAATATTCCAGTCTACCAAAATCATTTCAATCCAGCCTATTGATTTCACAAATCGTTATTGATTATCAAGTCTCGGAGTTGGCAGAGAGCTTCCGATCCCAGTCTCTTCAACAACCAATCGTTATTATAACACCATGGCCTCTTTAAAATAGTTTATACTTTAAAACTAGAATAAAATATCCATTTCAAAACCATATAATTACGATATCATTTCTATTTTAAAACCCAAATCAATATGATATCATTTTATTTCACATATATCCTTTTCAAGAAATCTATATACCTTGAAATCTATGGCTTTGAAACATAACTTAATATACTTCAATGGTTTAAATATTTAATTACTTTATATAATAAAGTCGCTTCTTTAATTTTACAAATAAATTCCAAATGCCGATTTTAATCTCTCAATAAACCATTTCAATTCATATATTTCGAAGCTTTAAATATTCCACCATTTCAAAACTAATTCTTTGATAATTCCATATATATCAATTTTAATTACTATTATTTAGATTTGAAATGTTTACTTAATAAATTCAATATAATTTAAGTAAAACCTTTAACTTCACATAACTGGATATTCTTTCAATTTATTTAACTTGATATATTCATTTAAATCAACCTGATATTCATTTAAATCACTTTAAACCAAAATCAAGTTATAAAAATCGTACCCTTTGAAAATCTCAGTTTTTATTTAAATTTCACATCCATTCTTATTCAAGTCAAAATCTTAAATCCTTCAATTCAAACCAATTTCATATTTTTCTTCCAACTATATTTTTATTTAAGTCTTAAAAACTCTATATATCCAATATCTTTAAAGGGTACTTAACCATATAATAATAAAACAATCAAACTCCGTTATTCAACTTATTTTTATTCAACTAATTTATACATAGCTTAAATTCAAGAATTTAATATTTATATAATATCAAAATCATTATTTATTAATCCGTATATTTCTTTCCAAACCATAGAAAATCATTTCAAATATTTGTATATATAGACCACGGTGTCTGTATATAATTTTCTACCCTATGGTCAAGTGATACAGATATTTATCATTTCAATCCTAAATTTAAAATAAAATTACGGTTATATATCATTTCAAACCGCAATCCCGAGAAAATTGAATGTGCAGCGACCCAAAATTTCCGAACCCGAAAATTCCAGATAGTTATAAAAAAAAGAGATAGAAGAAGAAGAACAAAATCAACAACATCTCACATTCGCAGCGGATAAAATATAATAAATAATAACAGTTTACAAAAAAAAAATACTATATCTATCGATTACATTTAATATACATCAGAGTTTCACATTATATATAGTCACTGAATACTTATAATTATCAAGTCTCAGATTAACAATAATATAAATACAACGGAATACTCATACGATATTGCCATCCAGCTCGCCTCCTGGGCTCCATAACATACCTACTTGGAAATCTGTAATACTCGATCTGACCCGAGCATTACATCAAAGTAACACCCGGGTCAGGCTGGAAACCAGCGTGAGTAAACCCATCTAATCGTGAGTTACTAAAGCAAACAACTTATATAAAACCCAGGGTAGCTTATATCAATTTAACCAATTCACAATTCGCTATAGACAACGCTTATTTTACCTATCAATTTCTAAGTACCAAACTTAGATAAATATTCCAGTCTACCTAAATCATTTCAATCCAGCCTATTGATTTCACAAATCAATATATAAATATTCGAAGTGGTTTCGGGTATTTTCAAAGTGCCGACCCCGGTCTCTTCGAGACTCATATTATCCTAACCCGAGTTATTCAAATGAAATTCACAACATTTTCATATTAGAGATATCAACACATTCAAAACATCCAATACCATTCAATCATCCATAAGCAAAGCTTAATCACATACAAAGTAGTTCAATTAATTCTAATTGAATTTCAAACCTCAATCATTTGACTCCTTCATTAATTAATTCCAGAACAATTAATTAATCAACCTTTCATTATTCATCTTAATTAATCACCCTGGATTAATTATTTTCAATTACATTCAAGTACTTATCTTTAATTAATTTCACGACATTAATTAACTATAATCAATTACATTAATTTTTAATTACTTATATTAATTGACTTCTCATAAGTCACTTATTATGAATAATTAATCTTAATTAGTCAATCTTTATTTGTATCATTGATTTTATAAATTAATGATTTCAAGTATAATTTAATTAATCCTAATCTAAACTTATTTCATTCAACAATCAATCATTAATTACACCACAAATATTAATCATTCTTGATTTATCTCAACCTTTAAATTAACTATCTGTTTATTTACTCCTTTAGATAAATCAATTCCCTCTTAATTAGTCGTCTTAATTAATCTCTTAATAAATTACACAATGTAATTATATTTTATTTTAATTAAGTAATTATTCATCAAACCATCCAATGACTATTCTGAATTAATTAAACTTTATTTATTAACTTAAACCATAATTAATTAATTCCAAACCTTTAATTACTAAATTAATTAACCCAAATTATTAATTAACTAACTAACTAATTATTTATTTTAATTACACTTCAAATTTATGAACCAGAATTTATTAAGCCCTCAACAACATTCTCTTGTTTATAACATTAAATCTAAAACAATATAAAAACCCGAATACTTCGAGTCAACCCAAATTGACTCGAGATCAAATCAAAACAAAGTCACATCATCTTCAATAGCAAATCCAATCAATTTATTCATCCAGTCAATTATTAAAATTTAACCATTTGAAATTTAAATAAAAATCCAACATAGTGAGATTTACTCACCTTTGATCCCTGAATTCGTATTCCACTTCATTCTCGACTTGTTTTATCCACGTTTTGACCTTGTATAAATATTTATACAGGTTATTTATATTCAAACAAATTGAACTATCAATTGTCAATAAATTTGATTAACGTAGAATTTAATCCTAACTAGTAAATCTTCTTAATATTCTTGAAGCTACATATTTTTTTCTGTTATAAACATATATAAATTAGATAAATAAATAAATAAGAAAAATAAAAGCTATACCTACTGTCTCCTCGAATCACAAGCAACCTGCCGCACCACGAGGCCATCATTCATCCACGCGGCAGCCATCGAAACCACAAAGTCACCGCTGAAACCCAAGGATACGACGCGGCCCCAATACGTGAGCTTCAAATCACCGAGCCACCGCCTTCAACACGACACTTCCTCGAAAGTACTCGCAAAACCCTAATTCGCTCACCACCTCCTGCGACCGCGATGTGAACCCCAAGCCGAGACGATGTCAGCATCCCTCTTTCACCCCCACGCGCGCACTCGAAGGCGTAACTCCCCATCCTGCCTATGGCCTCGAACGAGCATCACCTAACTCGAAGTCGCAACTTCCTGAAATGCAAGCCCTAAATCCAACACTCGAGTCGAACTCGATTTCATGGCTCCTCAAAATTGCCACGATTCAAACGCGGCTTCAGCCTTCTTCGATTTCGATTTCATTTTTTTTTAGTTTAGTTTGGGTTCGAATAAATGGGGAAAAGAAACAACCGAAGGTATATTCATATGGAGGTATCTGTAGAGGAGGTAGTTGCAGTGCTTTTGTACGCAACAAGCTTCTCTTGCACGCCTGGCTAATATAATTAAATATCGAAAATATCACGCGTTTTATAATGCGAAATCCCGAACCCCGAATTAGATATGCCGACTGACTTTTATAAGGTTTTATCCCTATTCCGAACACAACAGAATGTGTTTCAGAAGCTAATTTGATCGTACGTGTGAGTTATGGAAGAAAATGATCAATTTTAAATTAAATCGACTAAAATAATTTCTAAGCGTTTTGAGCTGCCAAGGTCAAATGACAACTCCGATCGCTACAAAAATTGAAATCCGATAATAACTAACTATTAGGGATCTAATGGAACTGGTTTCGTCGAATTCCGTGACTGCGCCTCGGAAAGCTATTTTTAAATTCCAATTTAAACGATATATCATTAAAATTGAACGAATTACCCTTAAATTAAATTCAAATCATTCTATTATCTCTAGTATTATCATTATAAATTTTATAAGCCTTCAAACTATTTTAAACAGGCTTAAAAATTTCAGATTCAAAATTTTACCCAATTTCAATTATTAAATTCAATATTTAAACTATATAATTTAATGATTTAATTATGAAATAAATATCGATATCTTAAATTCAAGTTAAAATTAACTTTTAATATTTTAAAATCGATTAATTATTCAAATTTAAATTGTTAGAAATTCCGGGTCATCACAGAATGCATAACAACTTGTAGTTTATGATGATATAAATAAACATCTATTCATCCATCATAAAATCATACATCCATTCACAATCATCATCCTACCAATCAATCAATATCAATATATAACTGATAATAAATAACAGGTAATTTATAGGCAGTCACATTCAAATATAAATCAAACAATTCATCTAACTGGCAGTTTATATGCAATAATAAATTTAAATAACAATTTAATTCAATAAATGCAAAATTAACTGAGATAATGATTAAATATATGCCAACAGCTGTAAATAAATTTCAAATCACATCATAAATAAATTTAGCAAACGTAAGAAACTTTAGAAGTTGTGAGTGGGTTAAAACACTCACCTTTTGAATTTAAATTCAATTTAAACCTAAAAATTGCACAGTCTTAGAATTCGTCCAAACAAGCGCCCTAAAATGTCCGGAATTTTGCTAGGATCGCAGCTGAAAAACCCATGCTTGAAACGGACCTCGTATGTAAAAGTTATGGCATTTAGAACGAATGAAAATTAAATTTAAGTGAAATAAAATAAAACAAAAAAAGTTACACATCATCACCCCTATGGTTTGCCTTTGCTATAGAAACCCTAGAAACCATTCGCGATCATAAAGAAGCCGCCACTATCTCCATCAATATGCCGTGACCAAAGTTCACTTATATCGCGATCGAAGACCGCCCTGCGCTCTCCGTTCGAGGCCGTGCCTCTCCAAGCGTCGTGCAACCCCATCAAGTCCCCAGGCCGCCGCCGTTTCGCCGTGTTCAACCTCCTGCTGTGGCGATTTCCGACCTCCTTTGACATGAACCACCCATTAGATCGTCATGGTTCAACTTCCTCTACGCTCCCACACCCTCCGATTGTCGCCAAACCGACGATCCGCCGTTGAAACGCAAGACCCAAAATGAACGGCAGAGAATCATCTTGAATTTCATGACAACCAATGCATCGAATCCTAAAACGAATATCACCGGAAGATTACGCTCTTCGAGAGCTTCAACATATATTTTTTTCAAATTTTTCTAAGGAGTTTGAAATTTTTGATGATTTTCGAATTGAATTTCGAATTGGATAAATTAAGGTTTACAGCCATTGAGGAAGAGGAGCACATAAGTTTCTGTACGTATAGAAATGAGGAATAGAGGGCAGCTAGGGTTTTTAACAGGATATTTGTAGACAAGGTTGCAATTAAAATAGATAGATCGGATTTGAATATACGTGCTAACATAAAGTGGCCCAAAAAGCCTGTTTTGACTCTTTAGTTGATTTTAATTTCATTTATTTCAAGGCGTTTCGAGTCCGTGCGATCAAAAGACAAGCCCGAACGCTGCGAAACTTGAAATCCTATAATAATTCACCGTTACGGATCTGTTGAAACTAGTGTCTCGAAATCCAAGTCAGTGGCCAAAATGGCTATTTTACATTAATTAAATAAATAAATAATTTATTAATTAAATCAAAATTTTCATTTTAAACCCTATAATTGACCAATTTAATTATTTTTAAAATTCTTAGTCCTTTATACTAATTTAAACAATTTAGGTGTCCATTTAGAGTTAATTAATTCATCAATTCCAGTATTAACCTCAATTTATTGAATTCAGAATCTATAAATAAATTTTCAAAAATTCCATTTAATTACATCAATCAAAATTATATCCATTTATTATTGTCAAATAGATGGATTTATCATTGGATTCAAAATCACTGCATTAATATTTTTTTATTCCATCTTCATTTCAATTAACGAAAAATTTAAATGTTTAATTTACTTTTTTCAATAAAATCAATTATTTAACTTTAATTTCAAATAAATAAATAAATCCTGATTCCCATTCTTCGTATTCACTATTTATCATATTATCATCTTAGGTACCATTTATTTTGATATATATCCAGATACATTAATATTTTTCCAATTTCTTTATCTCAATTGCATAACTTTTAAATTACATTAACGTAACATTCAATTTGAATTTTATTGCAATTGATTACCCGTTTTAATTCAATAGACGAAATCAATGGTTCCCTTATAGTAATAGTTTTACATTCATTACATTAGTGCTCCCATCTCATCCTTTATTTATCGACTATTATATCTTCATTTACTATATTTTGGTCAATTCACACTTCCGTTATTATATTAATAATCATTAAAATAACGTTTATTATCAACCATAAACATTACAATTACTTAACGTTATTTGATTTTATTCAATGACCATTTATTATAATTTAAATTCCTTAATTAAATTCAACGCTTACATTTTGTTTCACAATATTAAATTTGTAGCTAAGTATGTATTTACCTTATTTCCATTGAATTGAATTTCATTCAATTTACTAATAATTAACTTTAGTTTCATTAACGTAATATTAGATTATAAATTTTTGAAACCGATTTCCAATTTAAAATCAACCAGCTACAAAATAGGTAACGTCCAAAATCATTACCGTTAATACTTTAGTCGCATTAATAGCTTTTATTATTCACAAATCAAAGTTTACATTTATTAAATCAACCAATTCATATTATGAATAAATTTAACATTACTTAAATTTATACTAACAAAACGTCAAATTTGGATTTATTTTAATTGATTACCAAAGTTTATTTACACATTAAATAAACAAACAACCTATATAAATTTTTCCACCTATTTTGTAACAACCCGCATATCAATTTTATATTTAAATATTTTATTTAATTATTTTACCGTTAGTCGGATTATGGTACGAAAAGCTACTTTTTGCATACGTTCAAATTAGGACTCGAGACCATTTCCAATGAGTTCGAAATGCCGTTTGCAACTTTTTTAAGTATAAGCATTGATATGCTTGGAGTTGGTGGAATTTCACCACTTTTTCACTTGAGACCAATAGTTGGGCTTTTAACCTATTAAACCCAAACTCCACCTTCCCCTCTTTATAACTTTTTAATTGCTTTAAACCTTCAAGCTTCTTCAAAAATGGTAGTGGGAATGGGAAATTAAAACTCCAAGCTCAAATTAAACTTCAAATCCATCATTCAACTCCAAATTCAACAAGAAGACATCGGATTCAAGCTTCTTGCATTGAGATTGAGAGGGATTGATTCTTGCTTGCTTTGTTCTTCATTTTCATTGGTTTTTGGTGCAAAGGTGAGATTTTTATCTCACAATTCTAGCCTATAACTATATTGGACTGTTGGGAATGATTCCCTATCATTTTTGCATGCATATTAGCATTTGGTTTGGATTGTATTGGCCAAAAGCTCCAATTTTTAGCGTTTTGGTGAATTTTCTGCACTTAGGTCGTTCTGGCCATTTTTCTGTGTTCGGAGTTAGGCCGCTCGTGACCTAACCCTTAGGTCGCTCGCGTGTTATCGCGCTAGGTCGCACTGCCTTGATTTTCACTTCGTAGTTAGGTCGTAGGTCGTATGGACCTTAGGTCGTAGGTCGTTATGCTCATTTCTGATGTCTTCGGAGTTAGGTCGTATGGACCTTAGGTCGTAGGTCGTTCTGTCCATTTCTAACGTCATTTGAGTTAGGTCGTAACTCGTGGGTTTTAGGCCGTAACACGATGGCGTTAGGTCGCGTGTTTCACTAGGTCGTTAGGACTTTACCTCGTTAGGTCGTAGGTCGCTCGACCTCACTTACCTAGATAGAGCGCTCCCCTTTAGGTCGCATGACCCTTATTCCTCTAGGTCGCTCCAGTTAGGTCGCTTGGCTACTTATGTTAGGTCGTATGACCTCTAGGTCGCTCCAGTTATGTTGCTTGGCTACTTATGTTAGGTCGTTATGTTAGGTTGTATGAGCTCTAGGTCGCTCCAGTTAGGTCGCTTGGCCACTTATGTTAGGTCGCTCGTCCTGATGACCTGATAGGACGCACTCCCATTTGACCTCTTGAGTCGCTCGGACTTGTCTTGTGTTAGGTCGCTAGACCTTAAAACCTTTAGGTCGCATGACCTTTACTCCCTTAGGTTGCTCGATCCTATTCTCCCTTAGGTCTTCACTAGGTCGTACCATTTTGGAAGGGGCGCTGCCCCCGGGACCCCCGCGACCTGACCGGGCAGGTCGAACCCCGTAGCAGGGGCGTTGCCCCCGCACCCCCACCTTGGGAGGTTGCCACCCCCCTCCGTAGGGGATCTTATCTGAAAAACATTCAATAGAACTTGCTTTGTTGAAATGCTGAGTTGACCATTCTTCGAGACAAACTATCTTGGGATTCTCGGTCGATTTTATGGATTTTGAATATCTATTTCGATGGATTCTTTATCGGTTTCTTTGGATTTTATTCACGTCTTCGTATGTGAATTTTAATGATTGATTGTTTCTACAATCACTTCTATGATTTGTCACTTTAAAATATTAAGGTTTCAATACTAGTAGTAAATATCAAAACTCTTTCATATTTTCAATAACAAAGCTCTTTTCTTAAACCATTTTCCAATCTACTAGTATATACAAACCTTTACCTCACTAGTATGAGAAATTGAATTAAACGGCTTAGTAAAACAAGTGGTATGAAACGCTTGCGTTTGCTTCGTCGATTAACTCTTGGACATGTTCGATTGAACCTTTTTGTGACAATTTTCTAGTGAAGATCTACAGTTTGTTCGTAAATATTTGAGTTAAGCAAGTGGTTATGAGACATGAAGCTAAACTTTTATATTTACTAGCTTAGTGTAATTGACACTTCTCGTTGATCATGACGATCATTTTGTGATTTAGGCTAGCAATTGTGCGATGTCTCTTTGTTTGCTTCCTGGTTAGGCTAGATACCATTTGTGTGATTCCATTTACACATACCTTTTTGCTTTTTGGTTAGCCTAGACACCATTTGTGTGATTCCACTCACACATACCTTTTTGTTGCGAGGTCAGGTTAGACACCATTTGTGTGATTCCATTCACACACAACTTTTTTCTTTTTGGTTAGCCTAGACCTCATCTGCGTGATTCCGACTAATCCATATGGGGTAGCTCCCCATGGTCTTCGGACCGTCATGTGATAGGCCTCTTTCTCTTTTTCTATGATTTCTGGATTTCCTGTGTTGATTTCTAGAATTTATGTCATTGACTTGTTATGAGTACAAGTTTACGGTATGATGCCCCCTTTGGATCTTTGAAAAGATTCTTGTGATATTGATTTATCTCTTATTGATTGATCTTCTTTTGAACATCAGTTTCATACATATAGTAGTAAGTCAGTATGGATATTTTATGTTATGCCATATCTTTTAGTTTATACCATGTCATCTGATATTTATAGCTAGACTGATCCGTTTATTATTTTCTTAAATAAGACTCGGGTCAGACCGAGATGTTATAGGTGCTTCTGTTTGACTTCTCCCCGGGGTTTGCTACTCTGACTTTTGGCTAACTATTTAGATTAGCAGTTTTTGTTGAATACACTTGAGATATAGACTCATAGTTGTATTCTTTTGTATAGCACGTGTTGCTATTCTTTTGTATTATTGTGGATCTTTTTGACCACTACTCCGATGTACACTTTCATGTGTTAGTTATATATCCATATCTTCTTCCGCCTTTGTGATATGGATGTCTGTGACTGATTGTGTTATGCTTATTTCTATGTTTGTTTCCGAAGATTATTTATAGCCACCGTGTGATAGCTTTGAGTTTGTATCGGTATGTCGGACTTCCTCCTTAAATGAAATGCATGCTATACTATCTGACATAACGGTGCTCGCACAAAGAAATTACATGGATGGTCGCTCCTCAACAGCCTTATTCTTCATGCTAGTTGACAGCACTACATCATAGTGTTCTTGGCTAGCGTGGGTATAGAGGTGGGGCGTCACATATTTGATCCTAGTTGCATTTATAAGTTTGTTACTTATCAATCCAGATTATAATTCCATCTATAATGCTAATTTTTATTTCATTACGTTAATACATGCCTATTTACCTCTTAAATTTGATAAATATTATATTAACATCACTACCTTAAATCCAAACTCTTGTTATTTTTACTTATAATTTATTACAATTGGTTTCAATTAATTTGGATTGCGCTACATTACTATAAACATTAAACTTCCCTTATACGCTATTATTAATAACCAAATGTTGTAATTTGATTTGGATCTAATCCAATGCATTAAATGAATGGGTAAATGATTAAAGTTTTTCACTATTGCCAATTTCTCGCATTCATACTTAATTTTCTTTCCATTTATTATATATTATTTTATTACTAAGTCATCCTTTTTTAAATTATTATTTTACCTTTTATATCCCATTATAAATTAATGCACACATTAATTAATTCATATTTACATCCACTTCCGTATATAAATTTTGTAACCAAGTTATAATATTTACATTTATTTTTCTTATTTTAATTAATTCCCAAATATTCCTATTCACAATCAATTATAACTTTGCAATCTTAACAAATCCATAAATTGTCAATTGCCTAATATATACATTAATTACTATTAAATGTTCTTCATAAATTTATTTCCTTGGTTTCAAACTTTTATTCATCAATTACTGCGTTATAAATAAACTTACGTTTCTATTCAAATTACATTCACTTTTCCGTTATTATATTAATTATCATTACTTTAGTTAAAACATCATTCACATTTGTTTTCTTACATTAAATTCTTAGCCTAGTACAATAATTCCCATTGCTTCAATTAATCGGAATTTCATTATAATTGTAAATACTTAGCTTTAATTTCCATGGTTGCATTGCATTTTTAACATTTACTTCAATATACATCATAAAATTTTATTTCTTTCTAAAATTTAATTACAAAATTCATATAATTCAACAAATTTAATTATCGAAATTTACGGGTCGTTACAACTACTATATACAAAATTACAAATAGTCTTTGTGTAACAATCCCGTTTTTAAGCCAAATTTAATTTAGTAATTAATATAATTTTTAGAATTAATTTGTGAACTAATTTGAATTTTTTCCAAAAGAATAAGAGATGGGTTTGTGCATATATATATATAGATACACACGCATATACATATGTATATAAATATTATATAGAATTTGAATTTGAAATTCAAAAATAAATATCTTAAAAATAAAATGGATTTAAAAAACTTTATATTTTAAAAACTAATATATATGTGTTTATTTATTAATGTATAATTAGTTTTGAAATACATCTTCTTTAAAATTATAAATATATAAATAAAAGGAAATGTATTTATTAAAATATAAAATATAATATAAAATTTATATAAAAACATTAATAACATGCAAAATTATCAAGTATAACGATTCTAGAATGCATTAAACAAGTGTAACTATTTTATCATGCATAATAAGAAGTGTATATTTTTAGTTTTCTTTCTATTTCTAAAAAATATATGGAAACAAGTTATATATACCACTCTAACTCCTTCCTTCTCTTTTTCTTTGTTAATATTCAAAACCTAAGAAAATAAAATCAGAAAATAAAATAAAAAGATACAACTATTTCAACCTGAAGTATAGATTCAACTCAACAACTTCAAATTTAAACTCAAGATCAGTTCTATATCATGTAGCAGATCAAATTTCCAGATCAAAACAATTCCCAATGTTCAAGCTTTATAGGATTCTCTGTTTTTCACATCTGTGAGTAAACTAACTTGAATCTGTTTATATATCTTGATATTTGGATTGATACTTGAAGTATATTGTAAAATAATGTTCATATGGATGTAAAATATGTCTTCGTGTATATGTGTATATGTGTGTGTGTGTGTGTGTGTAGATTTATGTGTGCATGTCCGTGTACAGGCATATATCCCCCTATTCAAAATTTACAGGTTTTAAATACAAGAACTAAAATCAAATTCTCTTTCCCCTATCTATTTTAGGATATGATCTCTAAATGAAATATGTTAGAATTAACCAGATCTGATTTAAAAAAAAAGATTCAGTTGAATATATTGGATAAATATTTCTAAAAGAAGAAATTATAGAGAAATAAAATTCAAGATTGAAATTTGATTTTTAAAATTTCAAGTGTTAATTATATAAATTAATTCGTATTGAGAAAGGATGAATTTTGATAATGAAATCATGATTTTTAATGTTGTGGGTGTTGAGATTCCTCGAGTCGAACGGAATCGCTTATCTTGTCGATTTCTCGTCGATAGATAATAGATGGAGTCGCGGGTTGAAGCTGGAGGTGCTGGAAGTCTGGAGATCATTGGAAAAATGGCCGGAGGATTTTTAGATCATCGGTGTGGTTGGTCGTTGGCAATTTTGGGTTTTACGATCAAGTTTGATCGACGTTGTATTTGAGGGCATAGCGACGTAAGGGTTGCATCGATGCCGATCGGAGTGAGGGGGACTGAGGCGCGGGACTGCGGCGGAGATCTGGACATGAACGTGAGGTGTTTGGTGGTCGTAGGCGTCGGGTCGAGGTGGGTCATGGACGATCGGTTTTGTTCCAGTAGGTTTGTGTGTGCTCGATTTCGTTTTGGCGATCAATTCGGAGTTCTAGGTAGTCAAGATCGTCTACAAGGTCATTGCCGACTTGTTGATGGTCGTAGCGTTGGTCAGATGGATGTCGATCGATCGTGCATGTATACAAATGCATCTGTGTATATGGGTGATGCTGTAGGGATAGAAAAAGAAGGTTTTGCCTCGAGTGAGAGCTCGGGGTAGAGAAGATTTGGCTCCAGTTTGTACTGAGTGATTCGAATGTGTTTATAATAGGTTTTAAATTTTAAATGAAACAAAGTTAAAAAGAAAAAAAGAATTTCTCGGGGTTGGGCTCGGGTAGGTACGGGGGTGACTCGGGTCTGAGTGCTTTAGTGTAATAACAATTTAAAAAAAAATTAAAAAAAATCGAGTTTAAACATTTCTGAACTAATTCTTTAAATAATTGTTTTTATTTAAGTTTGGGATTTGTTAAAGGTTTTAAAGTAAATTATTTTAATTTAATAAAGTTTAAATTATTTAATTATGTGAACATTTTTTAATTAATTCTTTAAGTTGTTTAAAAAAAATTAATAGTGTAATTAAGAAGTAAATTAAGAAAATAAAATGTTTTAATTGTTAATTAACTTAAAGTCTAAGTTAATTTATAGGTTAATGATAAATTATTTCCAAGGTTTGTTAAATAAAGATTTTTTTATGATAATTAAGTGATTAATTAAGATAAAATGGTTTATCTTAAATAAATTAAGGTATTGGGTAATTAAAGATTTATTAATTAGTGAAAGTAATTAAAGAATAATTAATTAATTAATAAGTAACTAAAGAATAATTAGTTAATTAATTAATTAAAGATAATTAATTAATAATTTATGGTTAATTAATTAAAGGTTAATTAACTAATAATTGATGGTTAATTAATTTATGATTAAAGGATAATTAATTAGGATGGATAATTAAGAATGATTAATTAATTTCATTAATTAATTAAAATATAACAAATGGTTTGTAATTAATTAATGTTCATTAAGCGGGGTTAGGTAATTAATTCATAATTTATTTATTTATTTTGAGTTAATTAAATTAATTATAAATTATGTGATTAATTATCTTGCTTATGGATGATTAATTATATTGAATGCTTGGATTGATTTAGTATGTCAATTGTAATATTCTATGATATGAATTGCTTTGGATTGAGCTATGATAAATGTAAGTATTTATCTATGACGAATTGCTATGTGAATATAATGTCTGCATTTAATTATAAAAGGCGGCTCTTTTGTTTAAAATATTAAAAATGGAAATTTGTTTAAACCATTCCAAAGGAAAGGTTTTGGGAAATAAGTTGTGACTTTACTAAGATTCGAATGTATCCACATGTTTTAAGTAAGCGCTCATTATTCGGAAAGGCCAGGGAGGACATTAAGCTGTAAAACCCATTTCGAATAATGATACGACGGAATGGAATTGCATTTGAAGACGGTGGTTGAAGACCGGGTATTTTCGTAAATGAAAGGATTGCTTGTTGATTGTCTCTGCACCGAGTTGCTCCGGTATAATGATTTCCCTATGTGACGGAGAGCCCGGACGAGATTAGGGATATCCGGTTTTGCAAGGACTTTTTCCTTAATTAGACGAAGTGCCTTCAGTTCCATTCAGACCCAGGATGGACTTGTATGAATGTATATCTAACATTACACTTTGAGATATAAAGCCGGTTTCTATCAAATACATTTCTGTTTAGTGGCGGAGAATTTATTCTCATAGCTTTACGCTCTTCTCTGAGACGTACGAGCTCAGAGGTTATGTAGTTGATGGTTATTAGTGATATATTTCCAATTTGGTAATGTGGCATGCTAAGTGTTAAGAATTGGTTGATCGATACATGACTTTTGTGTAAAGCGTAGCTTTGTGGAATGAGACTTCATCGAACCTCAAACCTTGGGAAATGGTTGAAACGGGAAGGATGCGGCAAGGCTATAGGGTTCGCGACCCTAAGGGTATGTGCATTTCCTTCTGGATAAAAAGTGGTATTATGATATGGAACCTAGATATTTTACTTATGTGGCTGTTGGAATTTGAGGGCCCTCGATAAAGGTCGGTTACGACCGGGGGATGGCATACTCGTGACAGTTAGTTACCTAGTTACAGAGCTAACCCGGCCATGTGTTGGTAGAGATCCGGTTAGGTTCTTGGGACGTCCCTCTAGAGGCGTACCCATTCAGATAAAGAAAGTTCCTTAGCCTTGGCCGTTTGTTGGAAATCCAAACAAACAATACAAGCCCTTTACGGTTTTAGTTGTAGAACCTGCCATTTAACATGGTAGTTATAGTAGGCATACTATAATGGTACGTATGTTGGCTAAGATTAATATTATACTTGCAAAATGTTTTTCCACAAAAGTGCACTAATAATAATATCAAAAGGATTTTTGCGTATCGAGCATGTTTGACTACTATAAGGAGAAACCTCCCTTATGTGTGCGATTGCATTTGAGTGTGTGCCGGGAGACCATATGGTAGTTTCATATTCCAAAAGCATGAACGGATTTCTTTTTGTACAAATGACTATTTTTATGTTTCTCACACCAGTCCCATGACTGACTCGGAGTTTATTTTCCCTTTACTAAACTCTAGGTGCCTCTAACTTTCCATACGGGTAGCCTAGATTCAGGTTATAAGTAGGTTCTGGAGCTAAGTTGGAAAGTAGATGTAGATTTGGTAGTCTTTGAAGCTTTTGGTTCTTGAGCTTTTTGGTTTGGACTTTGGAGCTTGGAAAGGAAGATGTAGTATGTTGGAGCCCCTGTTGATGTTATTTTTCCGCCATTATGTGTATTCTGCTGTTGTGTAGTATATATAGCACTCTGATGACGTCGGTCACTTGTTTTAGAATGTTGTAATCTATGTGTGTATGAATGAAAGTCATTTTGTTTCTGTTGTGTTGTTATCATCTAACGTGTTATGGCTCCAGCAAACCGGACTCCAACGTTTGAATCTTCGGCATTTGAATACGGGTGATGTATTGGATGCTGATTTTCGAAGGTTGAAGTGCGGGTCGTCACACTTTGCCAACAACTTCATTTTGCTAAACAAAGAACAACACAAAAAACATAGGTATATAGACCTTTTTTTGATAAAAAAAACAAGAAACAAACCGTACTGAAATCTATAACATTCAACATAAAAAACATTGAACATAAATGAACTGAAGCAAACAACTCTATTATGTACATTCATAACATAAAGAAACAACCTAAGAACAAGACTTGATCAGTCCCATGTAATATAAATTCCTAAGGAACAAATTCCCAATATAGAACAAACCAACTCTACTTCCATTTACCTCCTTACCTTCTTTCCAATTCAAACAAGTTCTTCAAATATTTTCTTCTTTAACCACCATATAATCATCCCCTAACCTTTGTTGGACTGAATCAATTATACGAGTCTATGGCATTTCTCCATTAATAGTTGTGCCATAAAATGTGTTGGAAGAGTTATCCTTGCTTGTAGAAACTTCAGCTCTTGTTACCAACAATCATTTTCTCCATGTTGAGCAGCATCTATATTGGATGTAACTCTTGCAAAGAAGAATAAAAAATGTACCGGCATGGTACAAAATATCAATGAAACATTAGGAACATTAATGGCTAATATCAATAACATTTACCTCCAATGATAACAAAACCATCTAATTTTATGTCTTGGCTTGTCTTCAAAGCAACATTGACCTTTTTAGTTATACTGATTAGGTCTTGTGTACGGCCAAGTAGATCATATATATCCACCTTCATAAGGAACGGATACTATGAACAATGATGCTAACTAATAAAATATAATTATTAAATTGGGTCTTAAGAACCTTGATTTTTTTAAGAAGAAAGAATGTCATCTATTATCTCAAGTGTTTTCTGTGCAAAGAACCCTCGGTTTCGCCTACGAAGTAGACGTAATTTTACAACATGAGATAAAATGAAATTTAGAACGTGCATTGAATAAAAATAATAAGCAATAGTATTTTTTTCTTTCTACCAACAAATCCAAGAAAATTGCTCTGAGGATTGTGCGCTTTAATAGCACCATAGAGACCCCAAATTACGTTGTGTCCTCCTGGTGATTGTCTACCAGAAAATACAACTCCTACCCTACAAATTATATTAGAACTAGCTTATGTTCAAATTTTTGTGCATGCACAAAAGAAAAAAAATTAAGCAAGGAAAAACTTTAGAGCAGGATGATTGGTTATGATTTGAGCATTAGGAACATTGGCTGTAGCTCTTAGGAAATGAGCTAAAGGTCGACCATATGTATTTAGGAAATTGATATTTTGTACCATGCATGCATATTTTATATGTTTTCATAAAAAAACTGTTAATAACTACTTGCTTTAATCGTAGAAATGCACAACATCAAATTAACACTATTTCGAGATACAGTTTTTCAACCTCGTATTTAAAAAATAGGTTTGCTATAAGCTTACTCATGGATGAGTTTAGTTATCATAAAATTCATATATATATATATATATATATATATATATATATATCATGATAGAAGGGGTAATGATTCCAAAGAAGCTCTTCTATAATACAAAGTTCCAATTTAAATCTAACTATAATTGTTTTCAGGTAATCTAGTATGATAACAAATCATTGGTAGAGTATTACGTTCATTTCAGCAAACCAATAAGGGGATCTGTGTAAAAGTAATTTCAAAAGAAAATAAATAAATATGAATGTTTTGCTTACCTAGGTCTTTGTTTGAATCCCAGTTGTATGAAAATCCAAGAAAGTACTGGTTTTCGGTGTAAATAAAAAGTTGCGCAGCACGTGTGGACTTAACATAAGCTGTATGTATGCTCATGTCAATTAATACGTTTTTCCCACAAACAATTCTATGTAAAAAAATTAAACCAGTTAAGTTATGATAATAAACTGAAATAATAAACAGTAAAGAAAATTAAATCAGAGCCTAAGCCATGCCTTTCTAGAAGCAATCTTTGGATCCTTTGGAAATCCTTTAGTAGAATTTGAATCAATGGAGCGAAAAATATGAAAATGTTAAAACAGGAATTTAAAGTGAAACATGAATCAAAAAATTCAAATACAATATACACTATATATACCTCCACATGGCAAGTCTTCGGATTCATGTTATTGTTTGAATACGGTGACTCGTGAACACCAAGAATTTATTCAGTTCTACCAATTCGAAGCAATGCATCATCAAAAGATTTTACTAATTTATGTACCCCATTGCATTTAGCAGCTTTTTGCCATCATTCTTTAAAAAAATTTAATACATCATAAGCAGCTAGACCATCGATTCTACTATGTAAATCATGCAATGGTTCTCTTGGACCATTTGCTACATGTCCCTGATTTAGAGATATGTTAATTGTGAATCAAAAAGTTCCATGAAGCAGTAATAACACACAAAAAAGAGCAGAAATTGCAGATAAATTTGTTAAGAAAAATTGATACCAAATAAAATGAAATTCACGTTGGCTTAACGGAAAAATTATTAGTGTGGATAAAAAAAATATTTTCACAAAAATTATCTGTTAAATGGATGAGTACCAGTTTATGGTTAATTTTCATGGATTCAAAGGCCTTTTATATATCACTTAAAACACACATCACCATCAGAATTAAAAACATGGACATAAATTACTCATAATTAAGCTTACTGCAATGTTAGGCTGGTGAGAATCGTCTTTATGCTGCGTCTTGAGTGTCCTAAATAAAGGGTCCTAAGGAGTATCATATCCCCAGCCACATAAATCAGGTCTTCCAACAAATGCAATTACTTTTCTTCTATAATTACCAGCATCAACAACAACTATTTTTTGATGATGTGTAAATTACTCCATTTTCCTATTAGGCAAGATTTTGGATGAACATAAGGCGGAAGCTTTATTTGACCTTAGATAACTTTGAATAATTTGGAAGTCTGTCAAAGACCATATTCCATATGAAAAAAGAGCAACATAAAAGGGAATTACGAATTTCACATAGAAGATTTACAGGTTCCTATGTGGTTACACAGCCAGCACTTCAATACTTCAATAACATGTTGGACCATTTTTAGAACATTTTGCATGGTATTTACTTTCTAACCTGAAATAAATCCATCATTACTTCTTTGTCCCAATCTAGTCTATTGGCTTTATTATTATTCACTAAACATTAAGTATCATCACTAATTAGCTTCTTAGTTTAACAAATTGTTAATCAACTTCTTTACGAATTACATGACTCACATATGATGCTTTTAGCCTACACAACATCGACCAAGGTTTAAAAATGACCACTTTGATACAAGATGACTGGCTTTGATAACATGAAATTACCATCAAGGGCAAAAGTTTCAGCATTTTAGCTTTAAGGACAGACCTTAAGTATTTTAGCATGAAGAAGAACTTTATTTAGGCATCAGTTTTTAGTTATGATAGCATTTTTTAGATATTAGTTTGTAGTTATCGGTAGCAGTTTTTACGTATCATTTTTTAGTTCGGTAGCAGTTTTGAAAAAATGTTTGTCCTTATGAATAATTTTGGAAGAATGTTTGTCCTTTTGAATAATTTTTAGGAGAAAGTTTGTGCTTGTGGTTAAAATATTGAGGTCCTGTCTTTAAGGATAAAAATATACAAATTTTTGTCCTTTAAATTAATCTCCCTTTTGAAAATAATAATAAAAATAACAGAAACAAAGTTGTGTATTAGGGATGGCAGACATAAAATTGAATAATCCTGGTAGAAATGGCATATACATGCATATATTGTATAATATGTT
Organism: Allium cepa; assembly: GCA_030765085.1. NCBI lineage: Eukaryota > Viridiplantae > Streptophyta > Magnoliopsida > Asparagales > Amaryllidaceae > Allium > Allium cepa. Next base: position 596,791,514 of record CM060945.1, on the reverse strand, counting down.
TCAATACAATGTTGAAATAAAAGGTAGAAAAACGAAGATAATAAGTACAATGACATTAAGAGTTTCATAATCAAGGAAAACAAATGCACATAACATAATAGAGAAGAACAACCTAAAACACAAAAGTTACATATTGTTTGGCCCAACTATGCGTTTTCTCAGCAGAAAGAGGGAAAAGCATAACCTTAACAGAAGAATGTTTGAAAAATCTACGATTCGCATCGTCATTACCCGCTATAATATCATTCGGTGGATATAGTTAGTAAGTGGAATGATAATTAAGCTAATAATACAATATCATTGAAGCATTACAGTAGCAGGGTGTTTTTTCAATACCGATCGGTCACTTTCTAAGCTTTATAGTCAGTCAAAACTAGACGATACATTCCAATTGCTACTTAAATTGATAATTCAATCACCTTACAATGCATTCATACTACACTAATATCTTTAGCAAGCAGCATAAAATTCTCATAATAAAGTCCATGTGCCCTTCGGGAAAGTATTAAACATAAAATAAATTTATATGCTTTTAAGCATACTAAATTAATCAAAAAGCAAAGGGACTACCAAATTATAACCCAAAAGACTTCTAGAAGTTGGATCATCCCAAACAAGATGCAAAATCCTTATCCCTTCTTGTGCTTCCTTTTCAGAAGCTCCCCAAGCGTTATATCTCTTCCTAATATTTTGTATAATGATGCATATACATAAAACAAAAATCATTTTGCGTTTTAACTAGTTTGTACGTTTAGAATTATCCATGTTTTTAATATTTTCAAATGCACCTGCCAAAAGGACGGTAAAATTAATTTATAAATAAAACATACATATGAAGATGCAAATTCAATTTGTGTTGAAGAAAATGTAATAGAAACAAACTGCAAATTATTACTGTTATTTTTCAATTTCATAATCGATTGATGAAGTATGCGCAGTAATAATAGAATTTGGAAGTATATGAGAATTTTTAATTTTAGCATAGAACTGAATGATGTTTTAAGTCAGTTTTCTTAACAGGCCTAAATCAATAAAAAAAGCCAACCTTAGAAGCATAAACATGAAAAATAAGACTAGAAAGATACCGACCTGAATGTGATTGACAATTATACTGAAATTAACCGAATACTTTCTTCAACTTAAAATGTTCGACCAAAAGATCTCTAACGTTATGCGCTGTTAATAAATGGGATTAGAATCAAATCCACACTCAATCTATATTAACATCTTTGCGTCTTTGTAACCGTGAGAAAAAAGAAGTGCGATTGGGGAAAATTGTGAAATTAGAGCGCGTGACTGAAATTAGGGCGTTCTTTTTTTTAAGCACAGAGGCGAGGGTTATTGAGGAGGAACCGGATGGTGAATTTTTTCGATAATATCGGAACGGTTCATAGCCGTGGTGAAATTGTGACGGTCTTAGACTGTGCTAGTTTACTTTACCACGGCTCAAAACAGTGATAAAATTATCATGTCTCAAAACCGTGGCAATTTTTCTGCGTTGGGGTATGGCAAATGGACAGTATGGCGTAGTGTTATTGCAATTTAGAACTGCACAATTGAAATGCAGTAAAAAAAACAGCATTATAATAATACAGTTTTTAACTGCATTTCTCAAATACAGTTAAAAACTACAATATTATAATGCGGTTTTGAAAGGTGCAGTTTTTCAAAACGAAATTCAAAAATTAAATTCTCAAAACTTACTACATTAAATTTTCAAAAATTTGAATTTGGAAAAAACGTGTTTCAAAATTTTGATTTTTATATATATCCATAATACCTGTCATTAGAACGATAAAGATAATAAAATTTATGATCGGTGAAACAGTTTATTAATCCGATATTTTTACGAAAAATTGTTGCGTTTTAAAGATTGATAATTAATAGGGTGCGGATTTTATATAACAGTGTGAGAAGAATAACCGTAGATGAAAGAAATGCATGTGCAGGGGCCTAATTTGCATACATTATTATGTAGGGTGTTTTGTTCATTTTAATTAAAAAATAAGGATTAACATGCAAAGCCCTGTAAGTTAAAGATTAATAAATAAGATGACAATTTTTAGATAAATTATTTGACTTATACATAAATTTGTAAAATCCAATTGTATTATTAGATGTTATAAAAATGGAAGATTTTCGACACATACATTTACGTATGTAATGTATATTTTTTAATCTTTTTTAACGTTTATGGTGGAAATGTTCTTTTGTAAATAATTATCTCCTGGTATGATCGACTAAACTAACAAAAATACCTTTTTTTAAGAATAAAAACAGTATGATCAAATGAAACTAAAAAAATACCTTTTTTTAAAGAAAAAATATAAGCCCACGGTCGTTTTTCCATAATTACGCAGTTGTGCTAGTATCAATTATGGTATTTTTGATATGGTTAAATTATTCATTAAAACTCATATTTAAGACATAATAAATGATAATACGCTGAGTTGGTTCCTTAACAGGAAAGATATTAATTTGAAATTAATCGTCCTATGAGATACGCATAACGCATGCCAGGTTAATTATACAGATTCTTTAATTTAGGAAATATTATTAAAGATATAATAAGTATTAACGTCGTCTGATATTTTTTGTAAACGGCTATTTTAACCCTAATTCCTTCTCAAAATTCCAATTTTACTTTTATCTTCTGCTTAAGATAAAAAATAGAACAATGGAAGCTGCTAAAATGGAAGAGCATGGTGGGTGTGATTCCTTACTCATGATGAAATTGATGAATTTACTGGTGGTGAACAATGTGTTTGATGAAGTGGCGGAATTAATATGTGGGAAGGAAGAAGAGACTAAACTAAAATGTACGATGAAGCAAGAAACTGTGCACACTTTTCATGTATACAGCAGAGAATTATTGATCTGAAGGTAAACTGGATTACAGAGGTGGGATTTGAATCGAGAACTGTTAATATGAGTTTGTACTTGGAAAGGAACAGATCAGTATAAGAAGATGGATCAAAAAAAATGTCGTTATCTAAAGATGACCCAAACAATAACTATAAATCAAGTGAAGTTTCATGTATCAGTTTCAAGAACACACATTTTTTGCAAAAGAATGATCAACTTCAGAAATTTCAAGAAGATAAGATAAAGAGAAGTAAACTGATAGTTGCAAGTATTTGTACCGAATGGAAGAGTGTTATATACCAATGACTCTCAAATATCAAGAATCATAATAAGTGCCAAATATAACTAGAAAAATGGTACATTGAATCACAGCAGAAATTACAAGATTCAGATTATCAACACGGAGCAGTTATATGCTACTGTAATTTTGATAAGATTGGTAATTGACAAGTAAATGGTATAAAGGTTCAGATTTTAATAGAAGCTTATAAGCAAAAAGAAAAGTCAAGCATAAGAATCAACAACACAAGATATTTGCATACAAATTGAATAAGAATTACGTTCTAATTGAATAACAGTAATCAATTAACAGCCAAAAGAAATGCTGCACTAAGATCTGAAACAATTGATAATAGAAGTATGCTAGTAGTATATTGCAAATGAATAGTCAAGAGCAGATAGAACAAAACAGATATGAGCAAATATAAGAAGACTGAAACAATCTAAATGCAGAGAACAATACTTAACTGAGTAGATCTGATTTAACAAGAATGAAGCGTATATGTATGAGCACAGAGTTGAACAATATGAAAGAATTGAAGAGGACAAATATCACTGATGGCAACAGCTTTAATATGAAAGAAGGACAATTTTATTTCTGAGTTTTTTTTTATATTCTCAACAGTTACAAAAACTGCTTATATAGGTGCAGTTTATCAAAATGAACCCAAATTATACAACAATCTTCAATAATGGCCCAATTAACTCACAAATTAATTATACAACAATATTACGCCAAAATTCAATGCTATAAGTCCTGAAAACTTGCACACACATGCACAACTTCAGGTCTTGTACTCTTGCACAAATGTGCACATATGCCAACTATTTCATTCCATCAGTCCACTGCACAAGCTTCATCTTCCTCCTTGCTTTCAACACTCTCTTGAAGCAACTGACCTCCTCTCTCTTCTAAAACCAGTGCTAACATTCCTCTGCTGCTGCATCTCCCCTCCACTTCAAGAAGTGACCTTGTCCTAAGGTCTAATGTAGGGAATTTTTTAATCATTGGACAATAATCTTCCCAGGTAGCTTCCTCTACAGATTTCTCTTTCCATTTGACCAAAATTTGAACCACGGCTTCATTATTTCTGGGTATTATTCTTCTATCAATTATATACTCGAGCTGCTCTACAATCTCTTCCACAAAACTGGGAACATCATCTTGCACAATAACAGAACTTCCTACCCTTTTCTTCAGCTGAGATACATGAAAGACAGGGTGGATTTTTGCAGTGGCGGGTAGTTGGAGTTTATAAGCTACTTCTCCAATTTTCTCAATTACTTCATATGGTCCATAGTACTTGGGTGAGAGCTTGCAAGTTTTTCTGAATTCTGGTTGTCAATTGCTTGTAAGGTTGAAGCTTAAGGAACACCCGATCTCCTACTTCAAACTTCCTCTCTGATCTTTTCAAATCTGCATACTTCTTCATTATTTCACGTTCCATTCTCAAACTATCCTTCAAGTACTCTAACATTATGTCTCTAGTAAACAACATCTCCTCAACTTGTTCCACTTTAGCTGTGTTTTGGACATATGATAGAAGTGTGGGTGGGTCAATACCATACACGGCTTTGAATGGAGTCGTGTTGGTCGAAACTTTCCAAGTAGTATTATACCAATACTCAGCTAGCGTCATCCACTTACTCCACTCATTAGGTTTATGGCAGATGAAGCACCACAAATACCCCTCCAATATGTTGTTAATCACTTCTGACTGCCCATCACTTTGAGGATGGTAGGCAGTGCTTAGCTTTAAGCTACTGCCTTGCAACTTGAACAGTTCTTGCCAAAATTTGCTTGTGAATATTAAGTCTCTGTCACTAACAATGGTTTTGGGTAAGCCATGTAATTTAAACACACCGTTGAAGAACACAATGGCAACATCTTAGGCAGTATAGGGGTGACTGAGAGGAAAAAAGTGAGCATACTTGCTTAGCCTGTAGGTTCGATTTCACCTTAGAGGGGGGGTGAATAGGGTGATGGTATAAATTATAAAAATTAACTGCGGAAGCTTATAAATAATATCAACAGAGATCACAGAATAATAGCAGCACAGAAAAATAGCAGAATAATAAAATGCAGAAATAGAACACCGCAAAATTTACCCAGCTTTGGCAAAACCCTGCCTACGTGCTACCTCCAAGGTTTCTACTAGAAATTAGATAGTCAGACGCTTACACTCGTAAACTCATGACACCCGCTATCGACTAAACCTAACTCTACGCTCAAAACCCTGCCACAACCTAGCCATCGAGTTGTGAATTCTCAAACTACGCCACGTAGTTTGTCCCCAAGTCACACGATTAGAAATCTAAACGGTTTAAAAATAAATTACAAATTATAAAAAAATTAAAAGACAAAAACACCCTTGATTTTAACTAAAGCCTTAAACAATAACTAGAGTAAATAAGCCAGCCCAAAATCACACTCTCTTTTATTTTCTATCGGCCCAAAATCACACTCTCTTTTATTTTCTATGGGCCCGTTCCCTTTTTGAGATAATGGCGGCTTGTTCTCATCTTTGCAAATTAGGGCTTCGTTCCTTCGTTCCAAATTTGGGGTATTGAAGCACTGTTTCGAATTGTTCGATCGACGCAGATGATTTTATCGATGCTTGCTTGTTCGATCAGATGTTACTTTGAATTGCAGACAAATGCTTCTATTTGATCGAGTTTGATATTTGCTTCGGTATGTAATTTATCCTTTTTTACTTTCTGATTAAATGCTTGAACTCGATACCTATGGCGATGATGATTATTACAATTTATAGGAGTCGAATCTCCTTGAATTACGTTCGTCTGATTTGTTCATTATCATGCTTTCGCCCACTCGATTTTTGTTGAACGTTGATGATTTATTTCTGACTTTTCAATTTGCTTGGATAACACGGTTTAGAACTCTGACTTGGTCGTAATCGATTTTGATTCGTGGATTTTCTGGTTGACTTCGGTATGCTTCCACGACTTCGACACTTACATTGTTCATCTCGACTTGTACATGTTGTTGCTTGATTGTGGTCTTTGACTTTGCAAAGGGCTTGCTGTACTTGGATATTTCCAATTTTATTTTTCTGGTCTTGGATTTGTGGTATTTGCATTTGTATCACTTGATAGCATCAAGTCTGATCTACTGTTGTCATTTGGTATTGTTGTATGTTGTTTTGAGCCATGTTCGCTGTGGCATTGCATTGTGAGTTGTGTTCATGTTTGATCACCGAGCACTGCTTACTGTCATGTTGCATACTCTCTGTATACATACTCGAGTCTTGTTCATCCAATTCATTGAGATTGTTGCATATAGTTTTATTGAGTCTGAATATGTGCTCTGGTAGTCATTTATGCATCCTTACCTGTTGCACTGAGTCTTGAATCACTTGAACCTTAGTGTTGGTCTATCTAGATTCAAAATCTGGTTACATTATGGTGAACTCGTGATACATTCTCCACTTGCTGTTTGCTTTTGGTTTCATGTTATAGTTGCAATGTGTTTTTGCAGTTTGTATTTTCTGTTTACCTATGTATATGCTTCACTGCATCTTCAACTACCTGTTGTACATGGAGTGTGTGACGACCCTGAATTTCTAACAATTTAAAATTGAATAGTTAATTGATTTTAAAATATTTAACAGTTAATTTTAACTTGAATTCAAGATATTAATATTTACTTGATAATTAAATTATTGAATTATATAGTTGAAATATTGAATTTAATAACTGAAATTGGGTAAATTGTTGAATCTGAGGTTCGCAGCCTGTTTAAATAATTTGAAGGCTTATTAAATTTATGATGATGATACTGAAGATAATAGAATGGGTAAAATTAAATTTAAAGGTGATTTGTTCGGTTTTGAGATCATATCGTTTAAATTTAATTTAAAAATAGCCTTGCAAGGCACAGTCTCGGAATTCGACGAAACAGTTCCATTGGATCCGTAATAGTTAGTTATTATCGGATTTCAATTTTCGTGGCAATCAGAGTTGTCGATTGACCCTGACAGCTCGAAACGCTTAGATTTATTTTAATTGATTTAATTTAAAATCGATCGTTTAATTCCATAACTTGCATGTACGTTCAAATTAGCCTCCGAAACATGTTCCATTGTGTTCGAAATGCGGGTAGAACCTTATAAGCGTTTGTCGGCATGTCTGATTAGGGGTTCGGGCTTCACGGTATGCAAATGAGATATTTTCAATTTTCGATTTTATAAAATCAATTCATAGTCTAAAATTTAATCACCCTAGTCACGTGGTTGGTCTAGCTTATACTTGAAGCTTCGTTAAGGAAAATATCTCTTTGTTGTTCCCAGAAAGATCAAGGAAAATCTCCAGAACGAAGAAAAAAATATAAATAATGGCCGAAGCCAGAGGAATTTCAAACCGACCTCGTCTCCATTTATTCCATCGTTTAAAAAAAAAACAAAACAGGAAGACGATTCCATCTATTTTTCTTTGCCGCATCTCAGTTCAAATAGGGGCTTCCATTTTCTCGCTTGAGCAAATCGATTCAAGCTGGATTTCGATTATATTGGGTCGCGCCACTTTTCTGGTGACCGATACCAGGATCGCTCGCGATTTGGACTCGAGGCCTTTGGGTAGCGTTGCGTTCTTGAAGCACTTGCCTTAGGGGCTCGCGCGCACTGATTGAGAGTTGGCAAAGTCGTGTCTTCGAGTGGGTTTGTCGCGATCTTCCGGGCCAAGTTTGGAATTCGTGAACACTTCAAGTCGCGACGTTGTCGCGAGTGCCGAGCCGAGTGGTGCTATCGTGGCCTTCTGGGGGTTCGATCTCATATGTGGCAACGAGGCAGGGTAATTGAAATTTCGGCAGGCAATTTGGAGGTTGTGCGAGATGGTTGTAGACGGTGATGAATGGGTTCAAAGCAGACGCATTGTTTGATGGGGCGGTAAGGTATGTTTGCAGTTTGTGTATTCATAATTTTTGTTTTTTTATTTATTTATTTCAATGTTAATAGCATAAATTTGTATCAAAATATATAATAACGATGCGTTTTATAAACCAATTCATTTTTAGCTATAGATTTATATGTATATAGGAATACATGCAGTAAGAAGATCTCTGTTGTTATTAAAATAATAATATTTCGACTAGCTTATTTATTTATCTTAGTGATAAAAGAATTTTGGAAAAGAAAAAAAATTCGTTTAAATATAATGAAATATAAATACTGGAACTTACTATTTGGGTTTAAAATTTTAAATGTACTTACACATCCCTATTCTAATTTATGTATATATATAAAGTTTAATGTTTATCTCGAATGTTAATGAATTTTATGATGTTTACAAGGTCAAAATTTTGATGAAAACAAGGTCGAGATCATAGGGGATTGCAATTAAAAGCAAAGGTGAGTAAACCTCACTCTATTGGATTTCTATTTAGACTTAAATTGATAAATTTAAATAATTGGATGCTTGTTTGAGTTGATTGAATGTGTGCTGAAGTTTTGGGAACTTTGGTTTTGGTTGGTTCTTGAGTTGATTGTTGTTTGACTCAAAGCACTTGAGGTTTAAAATGGTTCTAAACTTAAACCATTAAAAAAGAAATGGTTCAGATTAAAATCAATAAAGATTTAATAATTGGTGATTCATTAAATAAATGGGATAATTGAACGAATACTTAATTAATTAAACTAGTGTATGATTTTGGTTAATTAATTGGATCTAAATTAGTTAGAATGATCATTAGGAGATTTGATAAATAATTGCGTAATGAAATTAATAAAAATGTAACTACCTTGTGGAATTAATCTAGAGATTAATTAAAATGATTAATTGAGAAGTAATTAATTTATTTAATGATGGAACTAGAAGATAGATAATTTCGGTTGAGATAAATCAAGAATGATTAATTATTTAGTGTAATTAATTTAGATTAAAATAAATTGAAATGTAAATGAGGACTCATTAATTTATATAATCAATGATGTAAATAGAGATTGATTAGTTAAGAAAATAAATTGATATAAGTGACTTATGAGAAGTTAAATTAATACAAGTAATTATTGACTAATATAATTTAAATAGTTAATTAATTCCTGAGGTAATTAAGGTTACTTGTTGATTTTGGGTTTTGGGTTAAGACTGATTATTTCGTGAAATGAATTAAAGATAATTACTTGAAAGAAATTGAAAGATAATTAATCCTGGGTGATTAATTAAGATGGATGAATATGAAAGAATTGATTAATTAATTGGTTTGGAAATAAATCAATGAAGAAATCTAAGTAATTGGGGTTTGGAATTCAATTAGAATCAATTGAATTGGCTTGTGTGAGATTAAACTCTAATTATGGATAATTGAGTGGTATTGGATGTTTGAAATAAGGTGATACCTCTGATATGAAAGTTGTGTTTTTCATTTGGATGACTTGGGATAGGATAGCATGAGTTTCGAAGAGACCGGGATCGGGTGTTGGAAATACCCGAAACCACTTCGAATTTTATAAATTGATTTGAGAAATCAAAAGGCTGAAATGGGATGAGTTAAGTAAATTGGATTGTTTTATCTAAGTTTGGTACTTAGAAATTTATATGCGAATTAAACGTTATTTATAACAACTTGTGAATTGATATAAGTTAACCGGGTTATATAAGTTGTTTGTTTGGTATTCCTTGTTAGTTGGGTTTACTCACGCTGGTTTCCAGCCTGACCCGGGTGTTACTTTGGTGTAATGCTCGGGTCAGACCGAGTATTACAGATTTTCAGGTACGTACGTTCTGGAGCTCAGGAGGTGAGCTGGATGGCGATATTGTATAGAGTATCCCGCTGTATTTATATTATTGTTCATCTGAGTCATGATAATTGTAAATATTCAGTGACTGTATATTATGTGAAACTTTGATGTATATTAAATGAAATCGACAGTTATAATATTCTTTTTTAAACTGTTATTATTTATTATTATATTTTATCCGCTGCGAATGTGAGATGTTTGGTGTTTCTGTTCTTCTTCTTCTATCTCTTTCTTCTTTTTTATAACTATCTGGAATTTTCGGGTTCGAAAATTTCGGGTCGTTACATTTGGTATCAGAGCTGAAAGGTTAAGCGAGAACCTTGGCTCTGGTGGTAATTACTCATTTAATAGAGTCCGTAGTACTCTATAATGAGTTGAGTGAATATATATATATATATATATATATATATATATATATGAGTGCGTACTTGTTATTTTCTTATATAAAGGTTTTAAATGATTTTATATAAGAATGTAATTTGATATATAAAGCTATATCTTCTTCTAATAAATATTATGGAGATTGGTTGTTAAATTATTGGAATTAAATTAAGAAGTAATATAATACAATCAAATTGAAATCTTGAATTGGGACTAAGTGAAGAAGGAATATAATACAACCAAATTAAAATTAAATCAATTAAAAATGAAATTCTAGAATTAGAACTCAGAAATTAGAATTGTTTGAAACTTTAAAATGAACAAAGTTAAATTTGGTTTAAAAGGGTTAAACCAATTTTTGAGAATTTAGCTCGAATTATATAATTCGAGATGGTTTAAATTTGAAGTTGGAATTGAACTCATTCAAATTGAATTCTTTTTGAATTAATTGGATTTGAGATGGAAGATGTATAAGTTCAAAAATATTTAAATGGGAGATTTGAATTGGATTGAATTGGAATGATTGAAATTGAAGTGAGTTCAATTGAATGAATATTAGTCCAAAGTAATTGGAATAACTTTGGAATTGTAATTGAAGTGGAATTGGTTTAAAGATCAAAATGGAATTTGAAATATAGACTGTAAATGTAATTTATAAATTGAAATAAACTTCATAAATAAATGAGATTATAATTTGAAATAGAAATCCAGAGAATATTTGAAATAGAGTAAGATGAAAATTCCAGAGTAATGTTTAAATATGAATTTGATGGATTGGGAGTTTGGAATTTTGGGAAAAATTAAAATTCCTTTTGGTTTGAAAGTGGTTTCCAGGGGTTTTGAAGAAAGAATAGTATTATTTCAAGAATATTTTTGTGTTTGAAATTTGAGAGATTTGAAATCAAAAATATTTGGAAGTGTTTTTAGAGAGATAAAAGCATTGAACTCTTTTGGTCACTGGAAAATAAAGTCGGTGATGACTGCAGCATCATCGATGTTCATTTTCGAGTTTCTAGAAGAGAAATTGCTACCAAATTGTTTTAAATTGGAATTGTTTGTGAACTGGGTTTGGTTTTGACATTCAAAGGGATAATTGAATTGGAAATTTGTTTAAACTCTGGAATCTTGATTAAATGTTTATGGCATAATAAAAATATATTGGCTAAATAAAATGTATAATTCTGAGTTAAAAGCAAAATGTGAGTGTAATTGATTATAAATAGAAGATGTAAAATTGAAATTATACTTAAAGTTGTACAAGTTTAAAGATCAAATGGAAATTGATTTGAAGTTGGAAGGAAATTGAGAATCAATTTAATTTAAATTGGGGATGAATCAAGTCCAATGGAAATTGGAGTTAATTAAATTGGGATTGGGTCAATTTAAATGGAGTGGAAATTTAAATTGAATTGTTGGGGAAGTGAACAGTTTTGACTCTAGACCATTTTCAATGTAAATTGTTTTAATATAAGTAGTTTTAAATCTATTTTCTTATCTGCTTACCATACAACTTTTTTTTTAAACCCAAACTATTTTTATACTGGTTTTTGCCACTACTTTTGGAACTCTTTAACTATTTTACAACTTTTTATAAACTAGTTACTAATGTTCAACTAAGTTACGAATTAATTTCTATTTTACAATTATTTTGCAATTATCTAAGATTTCTATAGCTATCTAACTATTTTTCAACTATTTTATAATTAGTTAACTATTTTACAATGATTTTGCAAACTAATAATTATTTTTCAACTACTTACCTATTTTAAAAATTTTCAAGCTATTTTTCTAAACTGGTCGGAGTTCAAACTGTTATTGATTAAAGTACCCAACTGAGATAAGGATAGAAGTAATAATCCAAATGGGGATTAATGTAAAGGCGAATAAGGAATGTGTAATGGTTCTTTTGAACCGAAAGAATATTTTAAGAAATATGAAATGAATAAAGATGGAAATTGGATAATTCTATGGTTTTTGAGAGTGTTTGGAGTATAAAAGGTGTTTTATACAAGAAAGTAAGGATCCAAAGTTTTAAAAATTTATATATATGTATCTGAATATATATAAAGGATCGTTTGAGGATTTTGGGAAAGGCTTTTGATTTTTGGGAAAAATCAATATTGAGTTCTGGAAAGCCTATTTTGAGAATTATCGATTTTGGGGTAATCGATATTGTGTAAAAGAGCTTTGTATGATATCATACTAGGTGTATGATTTGAAGATAGTATATGTGTATAGTATAAAATATTTTGATGATGGCTCTGGGGAAAAAGGCGTCCCCTTGAAATGAACTTCTCAGGAGTGCCACTGGGTGGTGCTGCCTTGAGCCCGAGGGGGTTCTAAAGATGATCCTATGAGGAGTCCGGACAAAACTAGTTCCTGAGGATTATGAGTTGAGTTTACCATAGCGTAAGTCGTGTGTGCCGCGGAGAGCCAACAGTTACATGGACTTTTGTTGTGACTGCAACGTAACCCAGGATGTAACTGTGACCTATGGTAACATTGCGAAAGTCGTGTGTGCCGCTGAGAGCCAACAGTCCGCGTTTGAGTCTATCTCGGTAGACTGCGACCTATGTAGGAGTGGAGAAGTTTCATTTCGACAGCGAAAATCAGAGTGCCGCGGAGAGCTTGCAGTTACATGGACTTTTGCTGCGACGGCAACGTAACCTTGGATGTAACTGTGATACGTTGTGTGGGTTCCATGGCGTAATCGTGAGTGCCGCGGAGAGCCTGCAGTTACATGGACTTTTGTTGCGACTGCAACGTAACCCTGGTATGTAACTGTGACCATGGAATGGGGGTGATGATCTTCAGAGCATTCTCACCAAAGATATTTCCTCTATTTTCAAAAACCCGATTCCTAGATTTTCAATAAAATTATTTTTCAAATGTTTTACTGGGTGTTGAAAACGGGTTTACCAAGTACTTATAGATTTTCAGTCCAACGCCTGATCAACGTATGACTGAATTTCTATGAGAACAAGGATAGACTAGTTGGGACATCAAGTTATAGAAGTATTTTTATAAAGAGTTATTTTATTAAGTATGTTGTGAATTTAAAAGCATTTCTAAAATTTTAAATAAAGGTGTTGGAATTTTGGGAAAATAAAAAGGAAATCCAAACTAGAATTACAATGAAGTGATTTGTAATTAAAATCGAATATTGATTTAGAAATTGGAAATAAGCTAATTGGTTAAATAATTGTGAGATTGAGTATGTTAATAAAATTTAACTTTGGTAAATAAATGGATTGTAAATTAATAATGGAGTTTGGAAATGAATTCAAATTGTAAATAGAACTCGACTTGGATTTAATAATGAAATAAATTAGAAGAGATGTTGTAAAAATAAAATAGGGTTGGATTGAAAAAAAAATGTGATGGTTTGGATTATAAATAAAATTCAAGGGTGATAATGAGATTTGTAAGTAGATTGGATATAAGAGAAGTGATTATAATAGAAATAGTTTGAGTTGCAAAGCAAAATCCAAGTGAATAAAAATAAATTGAGAGTGGCCTTGTATTAATAAAATAAATTCGATAACGAAATAAGTAAGCAATTAAAAATTTTAAATGGGCTTATTGAGTTAAATAATAAATGGATGAAGTCTGATAGAATAAAAACTAAATCAAAATTGTGATTGTAACAAGATTATCAGACTGAACTTAAATTTGGTGGTATATTAATTTAAAGTATAAATGAGATAAGTATGTGGCTGGACATTATTTTGGAAATTGTGAAGGTGAATTTAAAATCAAAATTTAAAATGGATAAGTTAACTAAATTTAATGGAAGTTACTTAAATGAGAATCAAATAGAAGCAAACTTAAGTTTAATGTTGGAATAAACTAAAGTAAATTCACTTAAATTTAAAAGTTATGGAAGTTTGGCTTTGAATAAGAGTGAAAGCCCATTAAATAAAGCTTGGATTGAATTAATTTGGAAATGGCTAGTAGTATACAAGAATGGAATGTGTCGAGCTAAATAAAATGATTGTGAATAAATTAAAATGGAATTGAATTAAATAAAACTGAGTTGGAATCAATTTTAATTGGTTATAAAACTTAAATAATTAATTATTCACATGGATATTATCAAATTGCGTAGAAATGATTATCGTTTAACGTAAGCGAGATTTAATCAAATTAAATGCTATGAATTAGTGGAAGCGATATAATTGATTTTTGAATCAATTGAAGTGAATATGAGATTGTTTCGCTTAAAATGAGTTGAATGCAAGTGATTGTGTGTAAACCATTAAAATTGAATGAAAAGGCATATAAATTTGGTTGGAAAGAATTAGATGTGCTTTAAAACATATAAATTGTTTATTGGAAGTGTTTGGTGCTTGTTATTTATGTAATGCTTGTGTTTAGCTATTAAAAGTAAGTGAAATGTTAATAGATTTTCTATGTATGGCACTTACATATTTAAATTGAGTAAGTACAGGTACAGGGAAGCCGTTTGGCTAGATTTGGGGTATGCTAATTGCTAAAATTTAGTTAAGCTGATTGCTTAAATTGCTAAATAAGGTACGCCTACGCAATAAAAATAGGAAATATGAACTGTTTTTGCTTTTTCCGACCGTGTGGGTCGATGTATACATATTTATATCTATTGTCAAATTGCAAAACCTCCTCCGTACAAAGGAGACTCTGCCAAAAAATTTCGAAAATTTTGGGAGTTAGAATTTTTTTGGAAAATTGGTTAACGACAAAACAATTTCAAATTGGAAATTAAAGTAAACTAGTAAATGAAACTAACATGAATCAGTTTTAATGAAAGATAAAATTCAATATTAGAAATCGAAATAAAATTAAAGTCATATGAAAACGGAAACAACAAAATTGAGTATCAGTATATGTGAAAACCTATATATGAGAATGTATAAAATAATTTGTAAGGTTGTGATTGGGTATTGTTGCTAAGTGAGATATGCATGTATTAAAGAGAAAAGAAATTGGATTTGGTTCCAAAAGATAAATTTGAATTGCCCGACAAAAAGGTATGTATTTAAATTTCTGTATGAAATTGGATTGGGTTTTGATGTAGCCACTTGGCTTTTGTTTTCTTTTTAGAATTTGGGAGCCCGTAGAGGCCTTTTGTAGTAGTACCGAGCTAGCCGCGCAAAGGAGACGCTGGCAAAAATTTTCGGGAATTTAGGGAGTTAGAAAAATTTTGAGATAATTTTGATAAGGTTTTAAATTGACATTTAAATGATTGAGAAAAAGGGGTAGTGTTTGAACTATAAAAGATTTTGGGAGGTTAGTTAAGATGATAGTGGGTCATTAATAAAGGATAGTTGGTAGGAAGTTGAATTGTGAATTTTGAAAAAGTAAATGGGTGTTGGTCAATTCTTCCTAACTAGAAATTTCGGGGACGAAATTCTTTTAAGGGGGGAGGAATGTGACGACCCGGAATTTCTAACAATTTAAAATTGAAAAGTTAATTGATTTTAAAATATTTAAGAGTTAATTTTAACTTGAATTCAAGATATTAATATTTACTTGATAATTAAGTTATTGAATTATATGGTTGAAATATTGATTTAATAATTGAAATTGGGTAAATTGTTGAATCTGAGGTTCGCAGCCTGTTTAAATAATTTGAAGGCTTATTAAATTTATGATGATGATACTGAAGATAATAGAATGGGTAAAATTAAATTTAAAGGTGATTTGTTCGATTATGAGATCATATCGTTTAAATTTAATTTAAAAATAGCCTTGCGAGGCACAGTCTCGGAATTCGACGAAACCAGTTCCATTGGATCCGTAATAGTTAGTTATTATCGGATTTCAATTTTCGTAGCAATCAGAGTTGTTGATTGACCTTGACAGCTCGAAACGCTTAGATTTATTTTAATCGATTTAATTTAAAATCGATCGTTTAATTCCATAGCTTGCATGTACGTTCAAATTAGCCTCCGAAACATGTTCCATTGTGTTCGAAATGCGGGTAGAACCTTATAAGCGTTTGTCAGCATGTCTGATTAGGGGTTCGGGATTCACGGTATGCAACATGAGATATTTTCAACTTTCGATTTTATAAAATCAATTCATAGTCTAAAATTTAATCACCCTAGTCACGTGGTTGGTCTAGCTTATACTTGAAGCTTCGTTAAGGAAAATATCTCTTTGTTTTTCCCAGAAAGATCAAGGAAAATCTCCAGAAGGAAGAAAAAAATATAAATAATGGCGGAAGCCAGAGGAATTTCAAACCGACCTCGTCTGCATTTATTCCATCGTTTAAAAAAAACAAAACAGGAAGACGATTCCATCTATTTTTCTTTGCCGCATCTCAGTTCAAATAGGGGCTTCCATTTTCTCGCTTGAGCAAATCGATTCAAGCTGGATTTCGATTATATTGGGTCGCACCTCTTTTCTGGTGACCGATACCAGGATCGCTCGAGATTTGGACTTGAGGCCTTTGGGTAGCGTTGCGTTCTTGAAGCACTTGCCTTAGGGGCTCGCGCGCACTGATTGAGAGTTGGCAAAGTCGCGTCTTCGAGTGGGTTTGTCACGATCTTCCGGGCCAAGTTTGGAATTCGTGAACCCTTCAAGTCGCGACGTTGTCGCGAGTGCCGAGCCGAGTGGTGCTATCGCGGCCTTCTGGGGGTTCGACCTCATATGTGGCAACGAGGCAGGGTAGTTGAAATTTCGGCAGGCAATTTGGAGGTTGTGCGAGATGGTTGTAGACGGTGATGAATGGGTTCAAAGCAGACGCATTGTTTGACGGGGCGGTAAGGTATATTTGCAGTTTGTGTATTCATAATTTTTGTTTTTTTATTTATTTATTTCAATGTTAATAGCATAAATTTGTATCAAAATATATAATAACGATGCGTTTTATAAACCAATTCATTTTTAGCTATAGATTTATATGTATATAGGAATACATGCAGTAAGAAGATCTCTGTTGTTATTAAAATAATAATATTTCGACTAGCTTATTTATTTATCTTAGTGATAAAAGAATTTTGGAAAAGAAAAAAATTTGTTTCAATATAATGAAATATAAATACTGGAACTTACTGTTTGGGTTTAAAATTTTAAATGTACTTACACATCCCTATTCTAATTTATGTATATATATAAAGTTTAATGTTTATCTCGAATGTTAATGAATTTTATGATGTTTACAAGGTTAAAATTTTGATGAAAACAAGGTCGAGATCATAGGGGATTGCAATTAAAAGCAAAGGTGAGTAAACCTCACTCTGTTGGATTTCTATTTAGACTTAAATGGATAAATTTAAATAATTGGATGCTTGTTTGAGTTGATTGAATGTGTGCTGAAGTTTTGGGAACTTTGGTTTTGGTTGGTTCTTGAGTTGATTGTTGTTTGACTCAAAGCACTTGAGGTTTAAGATGGTTCTAAACTTAAAACGTTAAAAAAGAAATGGTTCAGATTAAAATCAATAAAGATTTAATAATTGTTGATTCATTAAATAAATGGGATAATTAAACGAATAATTAATTAATTAAACTAATGTATGATTTTGGTTAATTAATTGGATCTAAATTAGTTAGAATGATCATTGGGAGATTTGATAAATAATTGCGTAATGAAATTAATAAAAATGTAACTACCTTGTGGAATTAATCTAGAGATTAATTAAAATGATTAATTGAGAAGTAATTAATTTATTTAATGATGGAACTAGAAGATAGATAATTTCGGTTGAGATAAATCAAGAATGATTAATACTTATAGTTTAATTGATGATTAATTATTTAGTGTAATTAATTTAGATTAAAATAAATTGAAATGTAAATGAGGACTCATTAATTTATATAATCAATGATGTAAATAGAGATTGATTAGTTAAGAAAATAAATTGATATAAGTGACTTATGAGAAGTTAAATTAATACAAGTAATTATTGACTAATATAATTTAAATAGTTAATTAATTCCTGAGGTAATTAAGGTTACTTGTTGATTTTGGGTTTTGGGTTAAGACTGATTATTTCGTGAAATGAATTAAAGATAATTACTTGAAAGAAATTGAAAGATAATTAATCCTGGGTGATTAATTAAGATGGATGAATATGAAAGAATTGATTAATTAATTGGTTTGGAAATAAATCAATGAAGAAATTTAAGTAATTGGGGTTTGGAATTCGATTAGAATTAATTGAATTGGCTTGTATGAGATTAAACTCTAATTATGGATGATTGAGTGGTATTGGATGTTTGAAATAAGGTGATACCTCTGATATGAAAGTTGTGTTTTTCATTTGGGATGACTTGGGATAGGATAACATGAGTTTCGAAGAGACCGGGATCGGGTATTTGAAATACCCGAAACCACTTCGAATTTTATAAATTGATTTGAGAAATCAAAAGGCTGAAATGGGATGAGTTAAGTAAATTGGATTGTTTTATCTAAGTTTGGTACTTAGAAATCTATATGCGAATTAAACGTTATTTATAACAACTTGTGAATTGATATAAGTTACCCGGGTTTATATAAGTTGTTTGTTTGGTATTCCTTGTTAGTTGGGTTTACTCACGCTGGTTTCCATCCTGACCCGGGTGTTACTTTGGTGTAATGCTCGGGTCAGACCGAGTATTACAGATTTTCAGGTAGGTACTTTTTGGAGCTCAGGAGGCGAGCTGGATGGCGATATCGTATAGAGTATTCCGCTGTATTTATATTATTGTTCATATGAGTCATGATAATTGTAAATATTCAGTGACTGTATATTATGTGAAACTCTGATGTATATTAAATGTAATCGACAGTTATAATATTCTTTTGTAAACTGTTATTATTTGTTATTATATTTTATCCGCTGCGAATGTGAGATGTTTGGTGTTTCTGTTCTTCTTCTTCTATCTCTTTCTTCTTTTTCATAACTATATGGAATTTTCGGGTTCGAAAATTTCGAGTCGTTACACAGTGTATTGATTGTCTGCATTTTGTCTTGTATCACTTGTGTCACTAGTGTACTTGAGTCAGTGGTTTGCTCCATTATGTACTTTAGTCTGATGCTTGTGTAAGTGCTTGTATCATCATTGTAGCATATGCTACTATCTACTTGAGTTTGCTTCTTTTCTGGTTGGTCTGGCCTGAACTTCACTTGAGCATTGGTCCATGTATACTTGGTGTTGTAGTTTCCTTTCTTGGAATTCAACAGCTTGCATTTGTGTTGTAGCCTTGAGTTCATGGTGTACATGTGTAACGACCCAGAATTTTTAGTAATTAAAATTTGAATATTCGATTAATTTTAAATATTAATAAGTGAATATATAAGTCGAATAAAATTTATTTCGAATAATTGGATTTAATTGGATAATTAAATCAATAATTTAATATGTTAAATTATGGAAATAATTGAAAATCGAGTTAGATATGATTGAAAATGATTTGTAAAATTTTATTTTATCATATTAAAGTTAGAACGATATTTTAGAACTTTTAAAATCGAATTAAAAGTTAATTTGTGAAAATTGAATATTTTAATATTTAAATCGACTAGTGAAAAATAGTCAATATTTGAACAGTCTCAGAATTGGATGAAACTAGTTCCATTGGATCCGTAATAGTTAGTTATTACCGGATTTCAATTTTCGTGTCAATCGGAGTTATCGTTTGATCGTGGCAGCTCGAAACGCATCGAATTATTTTTAATATTAATTTGGCGAGTTAAAATAGCCATTTTTCAAACAGTGTCGGATTTCGACGAAACAAGTTTCATCGGATCCGTAATGTGATATTATTGTAGGGTTTAAAATTTCGTGTCAATTGGATTTACCGTTTGTCCGGTACAATTTAAAACGCCTAGAAAATCGTTTAAATCGGTTTAATTTAAATTGAACGTTTATTGCCATAACTCGCACCGATGTCCGAATTAGCTTCCAAAACCTGTTCCACTGTGTCCGGAACGCGGGGTAAACCCTAGAAACGCTGGTTACGGCGCGTAAATCGGAGTTTGGAATTTCCGGATGAATAGTGTTCGTTCATTTCCTTATAAATAGCCCCTACCCTTCATAAAATAAAAAAAATAAACAAACCTAATTCTAAAACCCTAGCCGCCGTTCATAGCAACCAAAGGCCGAAAATTGTCCATCTTCATCCCTCCAAATCTTCAAATCCAAGCATTAATTCAACAATCTTCCAACATGAAAGTGGTAGAGCGTAATGAGGACTACAAGATCAACGGTTATGATCGCGTTTGGAGCCATGGATCGACGTGGGGAGGGGTTTGAAGGAGGCGCGTTCGGCCTCGAACTACGTGCTACAGGGACAGCCGAGCTCTACATGATTATGGCCGAACATAGCTCTGGCAATGGGCGTTCTAGTGGTGGCGACGTGATGAAGTTTCATCGAGTATAAGTGGTGCAAGATTAAACCCTAATTTTTTGCTATATGGCTTCATGCTTGCGTTCCTTGGCCTGGAGTTTCACGTGAATGGGGGGGAGGAGAAGGAGCACGCACGGATCTGATGGCATGGGCTTGGATCCTACGGCCCAGAATGGATGGAGTTAAAATAATAAAGAAAATGTTGTAATTTATATAGTTTAAATTGTGTAAACTTATAAAATGCATATCTTTTTCATACGAGGTCAAAAACGCGCGAATCAAGAAGCGTTGGAATCGTATGGACGAGCACTATGCGATGAAGTTGGATTGGAGTCGTTCGGAGTTAGTGAGAATTTTGGGTAAAATTAAACGCGCGTTTAATTTTATTCGAAATAAATCGCTAAAACGGAATTTAAAATCAAGGTGAGAACTTCTCACTCAATCGAATCAGTTTCGATTTTTTTTAATGGTTAGATTTAAAATATTTGAATGCATGTTTGAATGATGATTGATATCTATTGATTGTTAAAATAGACATTATGCGCCGTTAGTAAGCGGATGTTATTTAATAAAAACATATACCGCGAATATTTCATAAACTGTGAAATTGGTATTATATATAACAGCAATATATATATATTGGCATATGTATATATTGGAGTTATTGATTTCCCGCATTTGTTTAGCGGATGAGACCCTATTGCACCGTCTATTAAGCGGATAATATTTAAATCCCATATACCGCGATAATTTCGTACTGGAGCGAAATTGGTATTGTGCTAATGTTTGTGGATGCAGGAAAACAGGTTGGAGGGATCCAACTGGATTCCTCAATAGTATTTATTTGATTTCAGATATTTTGATATTTGATGGACTATCATATCGATATATGATGTCGTTGTTGTCGTGATTGACTATTTGGTGTGTAGCATCATTGGACCAAGTTTTGGAATTTTAAAATGTTTTTAAAGTGATTTTTGAAAGTACAAGTTTATAAAATATTTTGGAATTGATTCATTTTAAATAAATAAACGTTATAATTTTAATGTTATAAAAATTATGGTTTTTGAGAAATGTGGTTAAAGGTTGATTTTTGAAAATATGGGATTAATGATTTTATAAAAGAATTTAAATCGGGATAATTGAATTTATTATGAAAAGTTGAAATATAGGATTTATAAAATTTAATTATTTTATGAATCAAAATGGTGAAATAATAATAAAGGAGATTAAAGATGTTTAAAAGAATAATAATATGAATTGATTTATATAAGATATTTATAAATGGATATTTATAAATTGAAATATTGAAATTATAAAACGAGTTTTTATAAGTGTTAGAATGAATTATGAATGGATTGCATAAGTGAATGGAATTTATAAAATTATAAATGGTGAAGTTATAAGTGAAATTTATAAATAATAAGATTTATAAATTTCGTGAAGTTATTAAAGAATGGTTTTGGATAAATAATTGAATCTTATAAGTTATAAGATTTATAATTATGAAGTTTAAAGGAACAATTGTGCAAACAAGTAAATTCTAAGTATTTAACTTATAACATGAACTTTTGTTTTATAATTAAGTCATAGATTGAATAGGTTAATAAAGGAATTTATAAAAGGAAGTTGTTATAAAATAAATAGAAATGGAATTTATAAACATTGTTTTATAAATTCGTAAACGACATATTTTGATAAGTAAATTGTTGAAACCTAGTAATGGAGTTATATTCACGTTTTTGAACTGTGAATAATCCTTTGAAATAAAATGAATAGAAGTGATGAAATTGATTAACGTAGTATATTCACGTTTTTGAATAGTGAATAATATGTTAAAGAAAACGTTTAGAATGCGATGTTTTAAATAGAATTAAAACGATCTAACGATGTTTTAAAATGTGTTGAGATTCGAAACCATGGATTTCAACATTTATTGTTGAAATAGACGTTTTTGAGAAATAAAAGGAAATAGTGGACTATAACACTGTTGTTATAGTAAATGATTTCCGAAAGGAAATGTTTTGTATAGTATTGGGATTTATGTATCTATTTTAATTTCGAATCCCTATACTAGTGATTTTGGGTTGTCGTAACGATGTTTTACGCAACATTCGTTTTGGCCCAAATATGTATGTTTAAGAGCATGATTTCCTTAAAGAATGAAATATATACTTAATTTCGATTGAAGTATATTGAATATTTTCTAAGTGTTGAAAATAAATAAAATTTGTGAATTACTTATGAATAAGTAAGTATGGAAATGTTTTCCAATATAAAGTGAATATTATGAGAATTTATCTTTTGAAGATAAATTGAAATGAATAATTGAAATCGTATATTCATAGATATTTTGAAATATACATTCACTATGGAATTTATGAATAGAAAGGGAAGTTGTTTAAAAATAAATATTGATTTATTTTCGAAGTGTGAAATTATATATCTTGTAAAGATATTTTGTGAAAATAAATAATTTGGAAAATTATTTGGAATCTGGTGATGTTGTGCATATCCATTGATAGTTCAATAATCGACTATCAATATTTCCCTTTGAATGGGTAATTGATGTGATTTGTTTGAATTTGAATGCCACACTTATTTTTGAATAAGCGCTCACTATTCGGGTTAACCGGGAAAGGACCATGGGTTCGTATAACCCATTCCGAATATGTGATACGTCGTTATGAATTGCATTTGAAGATCGGTGTTGAAGACCTGGTATTTGCGAGAGCGATAGGATGACCTGTCGATTGTCTCTGCACTGAGTTGCAACGGTATAGAGACTCCCTAAGTGATGGGAAATCCGATCAGGATTATGGATATCCGGATTGCAAGGACTTCTTTGTAAGTGCCTTCGGTTCTGTTCGATCCCGGAACAGACTTGTATGGATTGTATGTCTGACATTACAAATTGAGATATAAAGCCGATTTCATTCAAATATATTTCTGTTGGTGGCGGAGAATTTATTCTTTTAGCTTAACACCCTTCTCTGAGACGTACGAGCTCAGAGGTTATGTAGTTGAATGTTATCAGCGATATATTCCCAATTTGGTAATGTGACATGCTGAGTGTTGCTGTAAATGATCATTGTGTTGATTATTTGTGATAGGATCGTTTATTTGATCGTCTATCCTGGTGATCATTTCTATGATCATTTGTTGACCCAAAGCATGGCTTTTGTATAAAGTATGTTTTTGTGGACGTGACTTCGTCGAGCCTCACACCTCGGGAATGTTCAAAACAGGAAAGATGCGGCATGGTTATGAGGGGTAGCGCCCTTTAGGATATGTGCATTTCCTTCTGGAAAAGGGTGGTATCATGGTATGGAGCCCAGATACTTACTCATGCTTAAAACACTTTATGATTGTGTGAATTGATTGCGAGCGCTCGGTGAAAGGTCCCAAAGGACCTGGGGATGGCATATTCGGTCAGTTGTTACTCAGTTAGGGGTAACCCGGCCTTGTGTTGGTAGAGATCCGGTTTGGTTGTCGGGGATGTCCATCCAGAGGCATTCTCATGTGGCAATGGGAAGTTCCTTGGCCTGATCATTCGTTGGAAATCCAAAGAAACAATACGAGACTTGTACGGTTTTAGTTGTAGAACCTGCTTCCTCAGGAGGTAGCTATAGTAGGCATAATATAATGGTACCTATGCTGGCTAAGATTTATATTCTACTTTCGAAATGAATTTTTCTCTACACTATGCACTAGTAATAATATCAAATGTTCTTTTTAAATGCGTATCAAGCATCTTTGACTATCATAAGGAGAAATCTCCTCCAAGTCTGCGTTTGCATTGTGTGTGTGGTGGGAGGTCTTATGGTAGTCTCATTTTTAAAAGCATTGCGAATTGACTTTAAAAATATTCCTCTATTTTGATTTTAAAGATAAATAAACTGTTTTGAGTTCTCACACCAGTCACATGACTGACTCGGAGTTTATTGTTTTCCTTCCTAAACTCTGGGTGCCCACCAATTTCCACACGGGCAGTCAAGAGTTAAGGTTTATCAGGATATTCTGGATATTCAGGAGTTGCTGGAGGCAAGATGGATGGCATGGCGTATTACTAGTTATATAGTATTTCTTTTTCCGCTGCAATGTTTGTTGTTGTATGTTGTTGTACACTCTGTTGATATGATGTAATGAAATGTAATGTATAAAATGTACTAACTGATATAGTTCTTTGTTTAAAGATTATTCATTTATTATTATATGTTGTTCCGCTGCGAATTGTGAGATTCTGATGTTGTTCAGTTGTTTTCTATTCCATTCTATTTTCTATTTTCTACCTTTTTCCATCTTCTTCTACCTCTTTCTTTTTCTTAAAACCCTAAGTGTTCGGTTTTCCGTCATTCGATTGCTCGGCAGTCGATAAAGTGAGTATCGATGTTGAATATTCGAAAGACGAAGAATCGGGTCCTTACAATGTGGTATCAGAGCATATGGTTAAGCGACAACCATGGTTCTGTTGGGTATTTTCATTAGAGATAGAGTCAGTAGTGCTCTAGAATGAGTTTGAGTGTAATAATAGCTATGAGAGCGTATTTGTTAGTGAATATATAAAAATTGTTTTGTATTGTGTTGACTTATCGGTTGATTGTTTATAGATTTCGGTCGATGTAGTCTAGCTAACTATCGTAGAAAGGGGTTTCTAAACTCTTAAACAAGATAAACCGACACAATATTGTTTTAAATTGGGTAAATGAAATAATTTTACCTTGAGTATATTTTATATATAAAGAAATAATTTTTTCAGAATTATTAAAGTATATATAAGTAGATTGTTTGATTGTTTAGTTGTTTGAATAATCTAAATTGAAGAATAATTGTATAAGCAGAAGAATTATAAAAATTTAATTATAATTAAAGTGATTTACAATTGTGAAATAAACTTATATATATGAGAAGTGAAACTATATGAATGTATTTATGAATATGAGTTGTAAATAAAAATGAATATAAGTGTTAATTCATTAGAATCTAATGTTATTGGAAAGTTGAATAGTTGAATGAAAATCAATTTAATTAAACCAATTGATAAGCAAAGGAATTTGGTTGTAACTAATATACATTGGTTGTTATATGATTGTTAGTTGATTAATTGTATATAATTCATTAAGGGTTAATGAAATTGGAAGCTAAAGTAATTGGAATTCAATTGGAAGTTAAGTGAATCTTAAATAGAATTGAATTTGAATTGGAAGTAAACCAACTTGAATAAGAATTAGTGAATATAAACTAATCGAAAATGAATGTTAGTAAAAACATCCACTGTTAATGAATCAAATGTGATTAAATTGAAAACCAATTCATTGAATATTAATGAGAATATGAATGAATATTTATTGGTTATGGATGCTAGTTGGTTGATGGTTGAATATATTGCTTTTGTTTCATTTGCTATGTTAACATATATATTTATTATGTAGCTATATGTTGTATATCGATACCATTTTCATATATGCATGATTCTCATGTTGTTTGTTGAGTGTTTAGTAGGTGCGGATCGCGTTTGATTCGCATTTGGAGCTCGCTTTCGCGCTATATTAGCCGTATATGCTTGCTAATAAAATATAAGGTACATATCTCGGATTACATACCGTACTTTTATACTTTTTTCCCTTCGGGATGCCTCATTTCTTGATGAGATGTATATTTGTGATATATATACTGTCATTTTTTTTTCGGATCGAGCCGCGCAAAGGAGACTATGGCGAATTTTTCCGAAAATCTAAGGCGTTAGAAATTTTTTTGAGAAAGTTGGAATTTTTTTGAAAACTTTAACTTTGATTTGGAAGTTAAAAGTTAAACAATAGTAGTTGTTTTTGAAAAGATAACTAAGTATGATTTGAAAACTTAGTAAAGATTTTGTAAAAAGTTTAACTATGGATTTTATGGAAAGCTAATGGATTCTGTAACTTTTCTTACTTAATAATTTCGAGGACGAAATTCTTTTAAGGGGGGAAGATTGTAACGACCCAGAATTTTTAGTAATTAAAATTTGAATATTTAATTAATTTTAAATATTAATAAGTGAATATATAAGTCGAATAAAATTTATTTCGAATAATTGGATTTAATTGGATAATTAAATCAATAATTTAATATGTTAAATTATGGAAATAATTGAAAATCGAGTTAAATATGATTGAAAATGATTTGTAAAATTTTATTTTATCATATTAAAGTTAGAACGATATTTTAGAACTTTTAAAATCGAACTAAAAGTTAATTTGTGAAAATTGAATATTTTAATATTTAAATCGACTAGTGAAAAATAGTCAATTTTTGAACAGTCTCAGAATTGGACGAAACTATTTCCATTGGATCCGTAATAGTTAGTTATTACCGGATTTCAATTTTCGTGTCAATCGGAGTTATCGTTTGATCGTGGCAGCTCGAAACGCATCGAATTATTTTTAATATTAATTTGGCGAGTTAAAATAGCCATTTTTCAAACAGTGTTGGATTTCGACGAAACCAGTTTCATCGGATCCGTAATGTGATATTATTGTAAGGTTTAAAATTTTGTGTCAATTGGATTTACCGTTTGTCCGGTACAATTTAAAACGCCTAGGAAATCGTTTAAATCGGTTTAATTTAAATTGAACGTTTATTGCCATAACTCGCACAGATATCCGAATTAGCTTCCAAAACCTGTTCCATTGTGTCCGGAATGCGGGGTAAACCCTAGAAACGCTGGTTACGGCGCGTAAAACGGAGTTTGGAATTTCCGGATGAATAGTGTTCGTTCATTTCCTTATAAATAGCCCCTACCCTTCATAAAATAAAATAAAAAATAAACCTAATTCTAAAACCCTAGCCGCCGTTCATAGCAACCAAAGGCCGAAAATTGTCCATCTTCATCCCTCCAAATCTTCAAATCCAAGCATTAATTCAACAATCTTCCAACATGAAAGTGGTAGAGCGTAATGAGGACTACAAGATCAACGGTTATGATCGCGTTTGGAGCCATGGATCAAAGTGGGGAGGGGTTTGAAGGAGGCGCGTTCGGCCTCAAAATGCATGCTACAGGGACAGCCGAGCTCTACATGATTATGGCCGAACATAGCTCTGGCAATGGGCGTTCTAGTGGTGGCAACGTGATGAAGTTTCATCGAGTATAAGTGGTGCAAGATTAAACATTAATTTTTTGCTATATGGGTTCTTGCTTGCGTTCCTTGGCCTGGAGTTTCACGTGAATGGGGGGGAGGAGAAGGAGCACGCACGGATCTGATGGTATGGGCTTGGATCCTACGGCCCAGAATGGATGGAGGTTAAAATAATATAGAAAATGTTGTAATTTATATAGTTTAAATTGTGTAAACTTATAAAATGCATATCTTTTTCATACGAGGTCGAAAACGCGCGAAACAAGAAGCGTTGGAATCGTATGGACGAGCACTACGCGATGAATTTGGATTGGAGTCGTTTGGAGTTAGTGAGAATTTTGGGTAAAATTAAACTCGCGTTTAATTTTATTCGAAATAAATCGCTAAAACGGAATTTAAAATCAAGGTGAGAACTTCTCACTCAATCGAATCAGTTTCGATTTTTTTTAATAGTTAGATTTAAAATATTTGAATGCATGTTTGAATGATGATTGATATCTATTGATTGTTAAAATAGACATTATGCGCCATTAGTAAGCGGAAGTTATTTAATAAAAACATATACCGCGAATATTTCATAAACAGTGAAATTGGTATTATATATAATAGCAATATATATATATATATTGGCATATGTATATATTGGAGTTATTGATTTCCCGCATTTGTTTAGCGGATGAGACCCTATTGCGCCGTCTATTAAGCGGATAATATTTAAATCCCATATACCGCGATAATTTCGTACTGGAGCGAAATTGGTATTGTGCTAATGTTTGTGGATGCAGGAAAACAGGTTGGAGGGATCCAACTGGATTCCTCAACAGTATTTATTTGATTTCAGATATTTTGATATTTGATGGACTATCATATCGATATATGATGTCGTTGTTGTCGTGATTGACTATTTGGTGTGTAGCATCATTGGACCAAGTTTTGGAATTTTAAAATGTTTTTAAAGTGATTTTTGAAAGTATAAGTTTATAAAATATTTTGGAATTGATTCATTTTAAATAAATAAACGTTATAATTTTAATGTTATAAAAATTATGGTTTTTGAGAAATATGGTTAAAGGTTGATTTTTGAAAATATGGGATTAATGATTTTATAAAAGAATTTAAATCGGGATAATTGAATTTATTATGAAAAGT
The DNA here is from genome assembly GCA_030765085.1 of Allium cepa. NCBI lineage: Eukaryota > Viridiplantae > Streptophyta > Magnoliopsida > Asparagales > Amaryllidaceae > Allium > Allium cepa. The sequence goes on along the minus strand of CM060945.1, from coordinate 596,762,658 downwards.
TGAAATATAGGATTTATAAAATTTAATTATTTTATGAATCAAAATGGTGAAATAATAATAAAGGAGATTAAAGATGTTTAAAAGAATAATAATATGAATTGATTTATATAAGAGATTTATAAATGGATATTTATAAATTGAAATATTGAAATTATAAAACGAGTTTTTATAAGTGTTAGAATGAATTATGAATGGATTGCATAAGTGAATGGAATTTATAAAATTATAAATGGTGAAGTTATAAGTGAAATTTATAAATAATAAGATTTATAAATTTCGTGAAGTTATTAAAGAATGGTTTTGGATAAATAATTGAATCTTATAAGTTATAAGATTTATAATTATGAAGTTTAAAGGAACAATTGTGCAAACAAGTAAATTCTAAGTATTTAACTTATAACATGAACTTTTGTTTTATAATTAAGTCATAGATTGAATAGGTTAATAAAGGAATTTATAAAAGGAAGTTGTTATAAAATAAATAGAAATGGAATTTATAAACATTGTTTTATAAATTCGTAAACGACTTATTTTGATAATTAAATTGTTGAAACCTAGTAATGGAGTTATATTCACGTTTTTGAACTATGAATAATCCTTTGAAATAAAATGAATAGAAGTGATGAAATTGATTAACGTAGTATATTCACGTTTTTGAATAGTGAATAATATGTTAAAGAAAACGTTTAGAATGCGATGTTTTAAATAGAATTAAAACGATCTAACGATGTTTTAAAATGTGTTGAGATTCGAAACCATGGATTTCAACATTTATTGTTGAAATAGACGTTTTCGAGAAATAAAAGGAAATGGTGGACTATAACACTGTTGTTATAGTAAATGATTTCCGAAAGGAAATGTTTTGTATAGTATTGGGATTTATGTATCTATTTTAATTTCGAATCCCTATACTAGTGATTTTGGGTTGTCGTAACGATGTTTTACGCAACATTCGTTTTGGCCCAAATAAGTATGTTTAAGAGCATGATTTCCTTAAAGAATGAAATATATACTCAATTTCGATTGAAGTATATTGAATATTTTCTAAGTGTTGAAAATAAATAAAATTTGTGAATTACCTATGAATAAGTAAGTATGGAAATGTTTTCCAATATAAAGTGAATATTATGAGAATTTATCTTTTGAAGATAAATTGAAATGAATAATTGAAATCGTATATTCATAGATATTTTGAAATATACATTCACCATGGAATTTATGAATAGAAAGGGAAGTTGTTTAAAAATAAATATTGATTTATTTTTGAAGTGTGAAATTATATATCTTGTAAAGATATTTTGGGAAAATAAATGATTTGGAAAATTATTTGGAATCTGGTGATGTTGTGCATATCCATTGATAGTTCAATAATCGACTATCAATATTTCCCTTTGAATGGGTAATTGATGTGATTTGTTTGAATTTGAATGCCACACTTATTTTTGAATAAGCGCTCACTATTCGGGTTAACCGGGAAAGGACCATGGGGTCGTATAACCCATTCCGAATATGTGATACGTCGTTATGGATAGCATTTGAAGACCGGTGGTGAAGACCGGGTATTTGCGAAAGCGATAGGATGACCTATCGATTGTTTCTGCACCGAGTCGCGCCGGTATAGAAACTCCCTAAGTGATGGGAAAATCCGATCGGGATTGTGAATATCCGGATTGCAAGGACTTCTTTGTAAGTGCCTTCGGTTCTGTTCGAGCCCGGAACAGACTTGTATGGATAGTATGTCTGACATTACAAATTGAGATATAAAGCCGATTTCTTTCAAATATATTTCTGTTGGTGGCGGAGAATTTATTCTTTTAGCTTAACACCATTCTCTGAGACGTACGAGCTCAGAGGTCATGTAGTTGAAGGTTATCAGAAATATACTCCCAATTTGGTAATGTGACATGCTGAGTGTTGCTGTGAAATGATCATTGTGTTGATTATTTGTGATAGGATCGTTTATTTGATCGTCTATCCTGGTGATCATTTCTATGATCATTTGTTGACCCAAAGCATGGCTTTTGTATAAAGTATGTTTTTGTGGACGTGACTTCGTCGAGCCTCACACCTCGGGAATGGTCAAAACAGGAAAGATGCGGCAAGGTTATGTAACGACCCCGGATTTTAATTTAATTTAAATTGATAATTTATCGAATTTTTGAATTAAAATTGTGAAATGTATAGATGGATTGATGCGAGTTTCCCCGATCTCAAATAAATATTAAAGTATATACATTGACACAAGTACGAAATGAATAAATAAGTGAATTGTTAATTTATTATTGATGGTTAAAATATATATACACTAAATACAAGACTAATTATAGTAATAACAATTAAAATATAAACTAGAAATACAAGACAATAAAGGTCGAGTCAAACAAATAAATAAATGTAAAATAAAACACATTTAACAAATTCTAACAACAAATTAAATATAGAACTCATGTATATTTCAAAATATAAAACAAAAGAAAGAAACAAAATAAAATATATTTGTACATATATAAGTTAAAGTCTAACCAATAACAAAACAAACACATAAATATGCAGGCAAATAGAAAGTAAGTATAAAAACATAAACAAACTGTACAAGTTTATAAAACAAAAAAACAATAAGTATAAGACAAAACTAAAGCAAAGTACAATACTACATGAACATAAACAAAGAAAAATATCCACAAACTAACTACATACATAATTTAAAACAAAGAAAAAAAAAGAATACAAAGCATAAAGCAAATATGAAAAGTAAGTAAATAAACAAAACAAAGTAAAATAACAAACAATAGCATATCAGCCACCCTAGAAAACATAGAACAAGAACAAGAAAAATAAAACTGGATTAGATCACAAAAGAAAAGGAAACTTTGAATACAAGACTTGGTACTTGCAAAAGAAATCAAACAGCATATCTATAAGAGTGTATGTATAATGTACTTGTAAGAATTAAAATGAGATGGCTGTTACATTGAAGCATGAAGCATTTAATGCTTTCAAACCAGCCCATAACTATTGTACAAACAAAAAATAATAACCCCTGTACACATCTCCTTTATATTAGCCTTCCCCTCTCATTGTAAGTCTGTTCCACAAATGAAAGCAAATATGAAGTAATGTTATCTCAAACTAAAACAAAATTCATCAAACAAACAGAGATCAGATCAAAACTTCCACAAACCAAAAGCCTGTAACCAGTTTTTCAAATCTGGAAGAAGAAAGAAAAAGAAAAAAAAATACAAATTACAAACTGGAAAATCTGGGAATTAAGCAAGTAAACAAGTGGGATTCCAGCTTGTATTCAAAAGCCTGTTTCAAGTAGAAGACCTCTGTTCTTCTTCTCATGACAAGGTGAGTAACATCAGATCCCAAAATGTTTTAGTATATTCATTCTGATGAATGTCCTCTCTAAGGTTAGTTCATTTGTGAGTAAAAATTTTGTTTTCTTCAATTCTTTTGTTACTGTATGGATGTGGAATGATGTAGGGAACCTAAACTTTGGTTTGCATCTTGAATTTATGAATGAATGTTTTGTTTTACATATTGATTATACAATTTTAAATCTCTGGTTTCAGTTCAGGAAAAAGAAAAAAAAATATGAAAACCTGTCGAATCCTTTTCTTTCCCCTCTGTCTCTATTTGATTTGAATGATAAACTAAGGTTGGCCATCCAATCTTGTTTCAGTAAAAAAAAATATATGGAGTTTTGTTTAAACTTGCACCATGTTTTCAGAAACAAAATAAAACAAGTTAGTAGTCTTACTGAAAGAAAAAAAAACAGTAACATTTGAACTTTGGTTTACAGGGTAATTAATATCAAAGGAAATTTAAATCTCTCTATCTCTTTGCTTCTGAAAGGATTGTAATCAATTTAAAATGTTGTTGTAAACCTGTCTTGTATTTTCAGTAATAAAATTAAAGTAAGTTATATAGTTTTCTTCATAGAAATTGTGAAACACAGTAACAATTCAAAATTTGTAGAAATTCGAATTTTACGAATTTTTATTTCAATAAGTTTATTTGAATTCCCTTGAAAAATGATAATTTTTTTTGAGCAAGAATCAAATTTTTTTCATTGGCTTTTCACTGGAATTTTGGGAAGTTATGGAAAATAAAGTTTTACCAAAATCTGATGATCTAAAAAGTTATAGGCCTCGAATTCGTTGTCGTAGATTGTTTGGGTGTTCGTGATTTCCCAGAAAAATACTAGATCAATTTATAAATTCTTAAATCTTGGATTCGAGAGTAAATAAGGGTTTTGGGGTTGCGTAACTGGTGTCTGGAATTTGGGTTCGTTCGCCCTCGTCAGTGCATCGAGCTTGGCTAGGTTTGGGGAGATTGTACCTGAGACGACGATGAAGGTGTAGGCGAAGGCACAGGGTTTCTGGTGGTCGAGGTTGCTCAGGCGAGGTGGTTTCTGGTGAGACTGGGGGTTTCCAATTTCAACTGTAAGTCTCGATTTTGTTTCGAGCCTCGCGACGTTCGTTTGGGGGTCGGATTGGTTCAAGAGGACAATAGTCGGTGTGTGGGGAACGTCACCGGAGGTGGCGACGCCGTGGATGGTCTGTGCACGTGCACGGTGCCCTGAGTTGTTTTACTGGTGAAGTCCGGGTTTGGGGTAGAGTTATATTTGAGTTCCTCGAGTAGCTCCAGAGTCGTGCTCGAGAATTTAGAATGTTTGCTTCGAGTCCTTTCGCGTGTGCGTGTGAGATGATTTAACAGTAGTTTAAAACTTAAACTTGAAAAAAAAAAAAGAAACAGGAGAAGAAAGAACAGAGGGAGAAGAAAAGGAAGCAGGAGATTGACGCGGGAAAAGGAGGGGGAAAACTCGCGTTTGCTCGAAGTAGATGAGGGGAGGAGCTGTGGTAGAATTATTCAGGTTTTAAAACCTGTAGCAAGTTTTAACAGTTTTTTTTTTATTTTTTTATTTTTTTTTTACAAGTTAAACCAAGTTATTAAACAAAGTTCAATAATGAATTTGAGTTAGTTTTGAAATTTGAATAATTTAATTTAAATTTGGAATTAAATTTAGTTTTATAAATTTGAAGGTATAAATAAGTTTAAATGTTAAAGTTCCTTTAATATGTGAATTTAATAAATAAATTTTGATTTAAACTCTTTTAAAAATTTCTTTATAATAAAATATTACTTCAACAAGTAATTTAAAGGATTTTTAAGGTTTTCAACATATTTGTAAATGATATTTAAATCACTACTAAGAATGAGTTCACCTTAAATTAATAAAGATTGAATGATTCGTAATACATTAATTATTAAGATAATAGGAATGGATAATTAATGTTTTGTATCAATTAAATTAGTAATTGTAAGTTTAACCTTATTAATTAAGGTCTAGTTTCTTAAAAAAATTAATTAATTGGTTAATTAATTATGTAACTCGTTTAAAAGATTAATCTAATTAATTTATTAATTAAGAAGAATTAATAAAGGTGATTGATAAATTAATCTATATCAATTGATTTGTAATTAATAAATCAGAATTGAAAAATAAATTCATAAGTAATTAATTTAATTGGGAATAAATTGAATTACTTAGGATTAAACAAATAATTAATCCTACTGGTAAATGATTATTGAATGGCTGACCTTACTTATGAACGATTATATTATATGAAATGCCTTGAATTGATTGCCCTATTTGATCTGTGCCATTTTGTTCTATGGATTGAGCTGTGTGTGATTTATTCATTTACTTATGATACATCTATATATTGTGATCTGTATATAACAGATAAGCGTTATAGTTTATATCGCTTATCAATTATATTCCTGTATTCTGATCTGTGATAATTGTATGATGTTGCACTACTATGTATAACCCCTGGACCACACCATACACACACAAATATGGATTTCACGAGGAAATCGATTAAGTCACAGATAAATTAAATGTCATGTTTTTGAAATTAAAGTTTTAATTTCAAATTGATTTTGAAAATGGATTTGGGTTAAAAGGTAAAGCTTTTGAAAAAGGTTTTCACAGATAAAAAGCTATTTTGAATAACTCGGTAAAATCTCTAATTTAAATAATTCAATTTGAATTTGAATTCAATATTTGGAATTGAATTCGATGATTGGAAATTATGGTTAAAGATATTATAAACAGGTTTGTATGAATTTAAACCATTTTTTAAGTATTATTTTTGGGAATTTGAATTTAACCCAAGGATTTCAACTCGTATAAATGAATCAGATTTCCAAAATGAAAACTGTTGTTTTCAAATGATAAACACTTTTGGATAAGAACTGAGATTCCAGTTAGTTAGGGGAATTTCAAGATTGAATAGAGAAATGATTTTCCTAAGTTATGAATGAATTCTTTTTGAAAGCTATGAATTAAATCTGTTTATTTTTAACAGATTTAAATTGATGATTTGTTTAAATCAAATTGAAATGAAATTGTTTTGAAGACTATAAGTTAAATCTTTGGTTTAAAGATTTAACGAGTTAATCAAATTGAAGTGAAAATTGATTTGGAAAATCTGTGAATGAATCTTTTGTTTAAAGATTAAAAATGTGAAAAATTGTTTAAACCGTTAAAGGTTGTGAAAATGAATCTTTTTGTTTAAGATTGAAAATGGTAATTTGTTAAGCCATTTGAAGAAAGGTTTTGGGTAATAAGTTGTGACTTAATTGAAATCCCATTATCCATTTGTTTTTGAAATATCGTGCTCACTATTCGGTTTAACCGGGAAAGGACCTTTGTGTCGTATAACCCATTCCGAATATGTGATACGTCGTTATGGATAGCATTTGAAGACCGGTGGTGAAGACCGGGTATTTGCGAAAGCGATAGGATGACCTATCGATTGTTTCTGCACCGAGTCGCGCCGGTATAGAAACTCCCTAAGTGATGGGAAAATCCGATCGGGATTGTGAATATCCGGATTGCAAGGACTTCTTTGTAAGTGCCTTCGGTTCTGTTCGAGCCCGGAACAGACTTGTATGGATAGTATGTCTGACATTACAAATTGAGATATAAAGCCGATTTCTTTCAAATATATTTCTATTGGTGGCGGAGAATTTATTCTTTTAGCTTAACACCCTTCTCTGAGACGAACGAGCTCAGAGGTCATGTAGTTGAAGGTTATCAGAAATATACTCCCAATTTGGTAATGTAACATACTGAGTGTTGCTGTGAAATGATCATTGTGTTGATTATTTGTGATAGGATCATTTATTTGATCGTCTATCCTGGTGATCATTTCTATGATCATTTGTTGACCCAAAGCATGGCTTTTGTATAAAGTATGTTTTTGTGGACGTGACTTCGTCGAGCCTCACACCTCGGGAATGGTCAAAACAAGAAAGATGCGGCAAGGTTATGAGGGGTAGCGCCCTTTAGGATATGTGCATTTCCTTCTGGAAAAGGGTGGTATCATGGTATGGAGCCCAGATACTTACTCATGTTGAAAACACTTTATGATTGTGTGAATTGATTACGAGATCTCGGATAAAGGTCCCAAAGGACCGGGGGATGGCATATTCGGTCAGTTGTTACTCAGTTAGGGGTAACCCGGCCTTGTGTTGGCAGAGATCCGGTTTGGTTCTCGGGGATGTCCATCCAGAGGCATTCTCATGTGGCAATGGGAAGTTCCTTGGCCTGATCACTCGTTGGAAATCCAAAGAAACAATACGAACCTTGTACAGTATTAGTTGTATAACCTGCCATGGAATGTGGCGGTAACCTGCTATTGAACATGGTTAGCTATAGTAGGCATACGATAATGGTCGTATGTTGGCTAAGATTTATATTCTACTTTCGAAATGAATTCTTCCTACACTATGCACTAGTAATAATATCAAATGTTTCTTTTAATGCGTATCAAGCATCTTTGACTATCATAAGAAGAAATCTCCTCCAAGTCTGCGTTTGCATTGTGTGTGTGGCGGGAGGTCTTATGGTAGTCTCATTTCAAAAAGCATTGCGAATTAACTTTAAAATATTTCTTTGAATGTTTTAAAAGATAAACTGTTTTGTTGCTCACACCAGTCCCACGACTGATCCGGAGTTTATCGTTTCTTTCCTAAACTCTGGGTGCTCATTATTTTCTACACGAGCAGTCTAGAGTTGGGTTTTTCAGATAGTCAGGTTTAGTAGATTATCTGGAGTTAGTTCAGTCTTTGGAGCGCACAAGTCTTGCTTATCTTGGTGCAGCGTTATTGGGAGTTCGAGCTATTGCTGGATTGATTCTTGGAGATGGAGTTGCAGCTCTCGGAGTTCTTCCTTGAAGACTATCTCAGAGTTATTGTTCTGCTGCTAGATGTTATCTATTTTTCTTTTCCGCTGCTATTTTATTGTATCATATCTCTGATGTATATTGATATCTATTGGATCATCTGTTGTATCAGATATTGTATCAAAGCTGTATATCAATGTATTATTCTTTTATTCCGCTGTGTTATTTACTTAATGATTGTTATAAGCTCCGGCGAATCGGATTTGAACGGTCGAATCTACGGCATTCGAATACGATATGAAGTATGGATGTCGATTTTCGAGCGGGTGATGCAGCTCAGAACAGAGAAGAAATGCAACCTAAATTTCTAACAAGGATGAGTCGTACACGACTCATAGGGAGGTTAAGTCGTACATGACTTAGGAAGGCAGGGTTAAGTCGTTTCCGACTTAATGGTGCACGGGATAGCAAGTTTCGAGTTAACAACAATTTAAGCCGCATAAAAGAGGCATCGGGTTTGAGTCGTTCGAGCTTGAGTCGTATACGGGATAATGGAACAGGGTTACGACTCAAGGGAAACTTGGAGTGTTCATACTTGATGAGTCGTACACGACTTAACAACGTATCCATAAGTCGTGGCCGAGATAGCATCAAGAAGGAGAAGGGTTCAACTGATGGGAACTTGAGTCGAAGGAAGGATGTTGAGTCGTGAGTCGTAGGTCGTTGCCGACCTAGTATGAGTCGTGAGTCGTTCATATGAAATGATGAGTCGTGTACTATGACTGATATGTTGTAACCATGAGTCGGTTGAGACTTAAGTCGTTTATAAGTTGAGTCGTAAATTGTTCTTGAGTCGGAGGCGGAACTTACACGAGTCGTTGGCTTTGTGTTCTGTTGTAAAGTGTTGGAGTTACGTGTGTTGAGTCGGTAACGACTTATGATGAGTCGGCCGAGATGAGTCGTGTATGTTGAGTCGGTGCCGACCTAAGAGTTGGGTGACGAATGTTGTGTTGAGTGTAATGCCTATAAATAGCGTGTGTGTTGTAATTTTTGGGGTGGTCGATTGTTGAATAAAATTCTCTTTTGTTAGCTTCGTGCTTTCATACCAATTGGTAGTTGAGTGTAATCTCCTATCTCCTCTTTCGGTTAATCGAGTGCGCTCGATTCAACGATCGTAGAAGCCGATTCACGGAATCTAGTGCGCTAGATCAACGTGCGAAGAATCGTAGATCTTTGAACACGGTATAGTGCGCTATCAACGTGTTTGAGATAGCTAGAGTTCGGTATCTTTGGATCAACGAACTTGGGCATTTTTTGGTATCTTCAACTCACCGATTTCTACATTTCATCGATTGAAGTTTTGTTTGAATAATCCGCTGCGTCATTATTTGGTATCAGAGCCATACTTAGCCAATCATAGCTAAGTTGATTCTTGGAGCCAAGTTTTTGAAGTTTTTGAAGTTTGAAGTTGTTCATTGTGTTCATATTGAAGTTGCAACAAGTTTGAATTGTTTGATCCATTACATTTTGGATCAAAGTGAGCAAAGGAGTTTGAAATTGAAGAAGGCCGTGTATACTAGCGGGGAGTAGCTGAGCCTTGTGGAGTGTTTGAATTTGGAGCCGACTTAACCTAAGTCGCGACTTGTTGCCGAGTCAAGGGTTAAGCCGAGTCAAGCTAAGCTGTACATTGTTGAGCCGAGACTTGTTATTTTGTTGAAAGCTTTGGAGTTTTGTGTTTGAATTGTAGAAGTTTGTGAAGTCTTCAATCATGCCGCCAAGGAGAGCTAACCGACATCAAAACATTGAAGCTTTGTATCGTAGAGAAGAAGCCGAGCTTATGGAACAACATATTAATGAGAAATTTGATGAAGGCATTGGTAAATTGGAGAAATTGATGAATGATTTGAATCAAAGGAGGAGATCACCAAACTCGAACCATGGAGGAAACCGAGTTTCGCCATCGGTTACGGAAGCGAGGAGGGTATCACCACATTCTTGTAGAGATAGAAGAGAAACGTCAATTTCATCACGAAGAGATCATCATGACTATGCACATGAAGAGAGAAGAAATCAACATGAATTTGACCATGAAGCATATAGGGATGAAGAGAGACATAGTCAAAGAAGCATGCATGAACGAAGGGATGATAATGGTCGAGATCGATGTAGACGTATTTTTGATTTTGTTGAAGAGGGTGACAGAGCTAGTATTCATTATCGAGATCGAGACCAAGTTCGAAATTCTTATCGTGTTATTGATGATGATCGTCGATGGGAATCGGGTATGAAGATGGAAATTCCGGAGTTTAAAGGCGGAATGATTGCTGAAGAGTTCTTAGATTGGATTTCTAATGTTGAAGAGATCTTTGATTTCAAGGAGGTTCCCGAGCATAGAAGGGTGAAGTTGGTTGCTACTAGGTTGAGGGGGAGAGCTTTGGCGTGGTGGCAGCAAACTAAACTAACCAGGGAGAGAATGGGGAAGTCAAAGATAGAATCATGGGAAAAGATGAAAAAGTTGATGAGATCTACTTTCTTACCTTACAACTACCAATCACTTATGTACCAGAGGTTGCAGAATCTGAGGCAAGGGACAAAGTCTGTTAGTGATTATGCTGATGAATTTTACCAACTCATCGCCAGGAATGATATCATGGAGACAGAAGAACAGCTAACTGCTAGATTCATTTGGGGCTTGAGAATGCAGATCCAGGATATGGTTAATATGTTTGATCCTAGATCAGTAGCAAAGGCACATCAGAAAGCGTTAGCTTGGGAGAAACAAGGAAGGCGTGGAGGTGGTGTGTTTACTAATTCCAATAATCAAGCAAGGGGTGTTGGCGGAAGTTCTAGTGTTCCTAAACTTGTTACAAAGCCAGTGGTGAAGGAGGCAGAGAAAGCAAAGGCTAGTAGTGTTTTCAAATGTTATAATTGTCAGGAGTTGGGTCACAAAAGCAACGAATGTCCGAAGCCGAAGAAGAGAACCATGGTTGCAGAGGTTGAAGCAGATGATGGTGAGGAGACAGAGTATTCAAATGTACCTTATGTTGAGGAGGAAGAAGAAGTGTCGGGAGATGAAGGTTGTAATCTTATGATGAGGAGAAGTTGTTTGACACCAAAGCAAGAGGAGGATTGTAGTTGGTTGAGAAGCAATATTTTTCAATCGACATGCACTATTTTGGGAAAAATTTGCAAGTTCGTTATTGATGCGGGAAGTTGTGATAATATTATTTCTACAGAAGCAGTAAGGAAGTTGAACTTGAAAACTGAGAAGCATCCTAAACCATACAAGCTAGCATGGTTAAGGAAGGGTGGTGAAGTGAAAGTGTGTCGAAGAGCTTGTGTTAATTTTTCTATTGGGAAGAAGTACAAAGATGAAATTTGGTGTGATGTCGTAGATATGGATGTTTGTCATTTATTGTTGGGTCGACCATGGCAGTTTGATAGAGCAGTTCAGCATGACGGTCGTGCCAACAGTTACAGTTTCATGTTCGAGGGTACTAAAATCACTTTGGTTCCTAAGAAGCAACAGCAGAAGGAGAGCAAGCTAGAAGAGATTGAAGAATTAAAAACTTTGTTGACTTTGAAGGAGTTTGTTAAAGAAGTTGAAGAAGAACCGGAAGTATTTTTGTTGATTGGGAGAGAGAGTAGTGAAGAAGTTGAAATTCCAGAAGAAGCAAAGCCCATTTTGAAAGAATTTGAAGATGTCTTTCCAGAGAAGTTACCTAAGGAGTTACCACCACTTAGAGACATTCAACATCAAATTGATCTTGTTCCAGGAGCAGTGTTACCACATCGACCACATTACCGTATGAGTCCGAAGGAACATGAGGAGTTACGAAGGCAGGTGGAAGAGTTGTTGGAACAGGGACGTGTTCAGGAAAGTTTAAGTCCTTGTGCCGTGCCAGCATTGTTAGTACCAAAGAAAGACGGAACATGGAGGATGTGCACGGATAGTAGAGCTTTGAATAAGATCACTGTTCGTTACAGATTTCCTATGCCGAGGTTGGATGATTTGTTGGATCAGTTGAGTGGGGCAACTATATTTTCAAAGATTGATTTGAAGAGTGGTTATCATCAAATTCGTATCAGACCTGGAGACGAATGGAAGACAGCTTTCAAAACTAGAGAGGGGTTGTACGAATGGTTGGTTATGCCATTTGGATTGTCAAATGCACCTAGTACATTCATGCGGGTGATGAATCAAATTTTTAGGCCATTCATTGGGAAGTTTGTCGTGGTTTATTTCGATGATATTCTGATTTATAGCATGAGTACGGAGGAGCATGTTCTACATTTGAGGGAAGTGTTGCTTATTCTTCGTGAAGAACAATTTTATGCTGCTACAAAGAAATGTGTGTTTATGACACCCAGTGTTTTATTCCTGGGTTATGTTGTTTCAGGGAAAGGTATTCAAGTTGACCAGAGCAAAGTTGAAGCAGTCAGGAATTGGCCACAGCCCAAGACAATTACAGAAGTGAGAAGTTTTCATGGGCTAGCGTCATTCTACCGAAGATTCATCCCACACTTCAGTAGCGTGATGGCCCCAGTGACTGATTGCATGAAAGGGAAACAATTTGTGTGGTCAGAAGAAGCGGGGGTTGCCTTTGAGAAGATCAAGGAATTGTTGACGTCTGCACCAATTCTTGTTCTACCTAATTTTCAGTTATTGTTTGAATTGCATACTGATGCATCGAAGGTTGGTATTGGAGGAGTTCTGAGTCAGAATGGGAAGCCAGTTGCATATTTCAGTGAAAAGTTGTCAGGGGCGAAGATGAGATACAGTACATATGACGTTGAATTTTATGCTGTTGTTCAGGCTGTTAAGCATTGGAGACATTACTTATTTCAGAAGGAATTTGTTCTGTACACTGATCACGAAGCTTTGAAACATTTACAGGGGCAGAATAAAATTTCAGCGAGACATGCATCATGGATTGCTTATCTGCAGCAGTTTACTTTTGTCGTTAAGCACAAATCAGGGGTGACAAATCGGGTAGCTGATGCTTTGAGTAGGAGGAGTCATTTACTAACGACAATAAAGATTGAAGTGACGGGGTTCGAAATGTTGCCTGAGATGATTGAAGGAGATCCTTACTTTGAGAAATATGTTGAGAAAGTGAAGAATGGGAGTACCGATGAATTCATGTTAGTTGATGGTTTTCTGTTTAAAGGAAATCGTTTATGTATTCCGGATTGTAGTTTGAGGATGAAGATTGTGAAGGAGTTGCACGAGGAAGGACATGTAGGCCGTGATCGTACTTTGCAGTTGATTTCGCAATCTTACTTTTGGCCGTCGATGAGGAAAGAGGTGGAAAGATTTGTGGAGCGATGCCATATTTGCCAAGTTTCAAAGGGGACAGCAACAAATGCAGGGTTGTATATGCCATTACCTGTACCGACTAAGCCATGGGTTGATATTAGCATGGATTTCGTTTTGGGTTTGCCGCGAACTCAAAGGGGAAATGATTCGATATTTGTTGTGGTGGACAGGTTTTCAAAAATGGCACATTTTGTTGCTTGCAAAAGGACAGCAGATGCAGTTCGAGTGGCACAGTTATTTTTCAAGGAGATTTATCGACTTCATGGTTTACCAGAATCTATTGTTTCTGATCGAGATACTCGTTTTCTGAGTCACTTTTGGTTGAGTTTGTGGAAGATGGTGGGAACGAAACTGAAATTTAGCAGTGCTTATCATCCACAAACTGATGGGCAGACAGAAGTTGTTAACAGGTCATTGGGAAATTTGTTGCGTTGTCTTGTACAAGATAATTTGAGAAGTTGGGACATGAAGCTATGCCAGGCAGAATTTGCTCATAATCATGCAGTAAATCGAAGCACAGGATTCAGTCCGTTTCAGATTGTTTATTCAAATTTACCCAGGGGACCGTTGGATTTAGCAGTTGTACCACAGTCAAGGAGAACAGTTAAACGAGCTGCTGATTTTGTTGATGAGCTGACTGAATGTCATAAAATCGTTCGGGAACGATTGGGGAAATCGAATGAGAAGTATAAGAAGTCTGCAGATTTGAAACGTCGAAATGTTGAATTTAAAGAAGGAGATTTGGTTTATGCTATATTGACAAAAGATCGTTTTCCAGTAGGTGCTTATAACAAGTTGAAAGCGCGAAAAATTGGTCCAGTTGAAGTTTTAATGAAAATCAATGAAAATGCTTATCGATTAAAGTTACCAGATGATGTCTATACTTCTGATGTTTTTAACATCAAACATTTAATTCCATATCATGGAGGTGAGATTGTTGAGGAAGAATTTACAAAATCGAGGTCGAATTTTTCTCAACCAGGGGAGGATGATGCAGCTCAGAACAGAGAAGAAATGCAACCAAAATTTCTAACAAGGATGAGTCGTACACGACTCATAGGGAGGTTAAGTCGTACACGACTTAGGAAGGCAGGGTTAAGTCGTTTCCGACTTAATGGTGCACGGGATAGCAAGTTTCGAGTTAACAACAATTTAAGCCGCATAAAAGAGGCATCGGGTTTGAGTCGTTCGAGCTTGAGTCGTATACGGGATAATGGAACAGGGTTACGACTCAAGGGAAACTTGGAGTGTTCATACTTGATGAGTCGTACACGACTTAACAACGTATCCATAAGTCGTGGCCGAGATAGCATCAAGAAGGAGAAGGGTTCAACTGATGGGAACTTGAGTCGAAGGAAGGATGTTGAGTCGTGAGTCGTAGGTCGTTGCCGACCTAGTATGAGTCGTGAGTCGTTCATATGAAATGATGAGTCGTGTACTATGACTGATATGTTGTAACCATGAGTCGGTTGAGACTTAAGTCGTTTATAAGTTGAGTCGTAAATTGTTCTTGAGTCGGAGGCGGAACTTACATGAGTCGTTGGCTTTGTGTTCTGTTGTAAAGGGTTGGAGTTACGTGTGTTGAGTCGGTAACGACTTATGATGAGTCGGCCGAGATGAGTCGTGTATGTTGAGTCGGTGCCGACCTAAGAGTTGGGTGACGAATGTTGTGTTGAGTGTAATGCCTATAAATAGCGTGTGTGTTGTAATTTTTGGGGTGGTCGATTGTTGAATAAAATTCTCTTTTGTTAGCTTTGTGCTTTCATACCAATTGGTAGTTGAGTGTAATCTCCTATCTCCTCTTTCGGTTAATCGAGTGCGCTCGATTCAACGATCGTAGAAGCCGATTCACGGAATCTAGTGCGCTAGATCAACGTGCGAAGAATCGTAGATCTTTGAACACGGTATAGTGCGCTATCAACGTGTTTGAGATAGCTAGAGTTCGGTATCTTTGGATCAACGAACTTGGGCATTTTTTGGTATCTTCAACTCACCGATTTCTACATTTCATCGATTGAAGTTTTGTTTGAATAATCCGCTGCGTCAGCGGGCAAAATCCGAAACGTTACATTTGGTATCAGAGCTAAGGTTGAACTTTAGCTCAGGAGTGTAACACGTTAAGTAGCTCATTAGAGATAGGATGAAGTAAATCCTAGAATGAGTAATCCTTAAGATATCCGTTTGAATGCCTCAGTAAATTCTCTTGCTATTCAGTGATAGTAAGTATGAGTGCAAGAAGTGAACGAGATAGAGGACAGGGGAATGCGACTATAATTGGTCAATACTCTGTAACAACAGTGGAAACATCTTTCTTATCAATTTTCTTTGATTCGTTTCCAAATTCTTTTGATTTCTTCGTACCAGCTACAAGAAGAAGTTTTGGTGCGGTGATGCTCTACGAATCATTGTACGAAATTCTTACTTCGTATCTTCATCGGTTTCTTATCAGCATTTTGATTTAAACCTTAATAAATTTGGAATTAGAAATTTTAAATTGAGTTAACTTGATTAATAGAATATGAAGAATGATTAGAATTGTATCGATAAAATGATTTTGTTTAAAACCAAAATTTGAAATTTTATTATAATTTCTTGTATCTATTGTTGATATTCTGATTTGGTGAGCCAAATGCAGAACTGATATCCAGTTTGATCTGAAATGATATTTCTCTATCTTTGAATCTATCTCTGTGTTGTTTTCATGCCTGCGAATTTCGAGGACGAAATTCTTTTTAAGGGGGGAAGTCTGTAACGACCCCGGATTTTAATTTAATTTAATTGATAATTTATCGAATTTTTGAATTAAAATTGTGAAATGTATAGATGGATTGATGCAAGTTTCCCCGATCTCAAATAAATATTAAAGTATATACATTGACACAAGTACGAAATGAATAAATAAGTGAATTGTTAATTTATTATTGATGGTTAAAATATATATACACTAAATACAAGACTAATTATAGTAATAACAATTAAAATATAAACTAGAAATACAAGACAATAAAGGTCGAGTCAAACTAATAAATAAATGTAAAAGTAAAACACACTTAACAAATTCTAACAACAAATTAAATATAGAACTCATGTATATTTCAAAATATAAAACAAAAGAAAGAAACAAAATAAAATATATTTGTACATATATAAGTTAAAGTCTAACCAATAACAAAACAAACACATAAATATGCAGGCAAATAGAAAGTAAGTATAAAAACATAAACAAACTGTACAAGTTTATAAAACAAAAAAACAATAAGTATAAGACAAAACTAAAGCAAAGTACAATACTACATGAACATAAACAAAGAAAAATATCCACAAACTAACTACATACATAATTTAAAACAAAGAAGAAAAAAAGAATACAAAGCATAAAGCAAATATGAAAAGTAAGTAAATAAACAAAACAAAGTAAAATAACAAACAATAGCATATCAGCCACCCTAGAAAACATAGAACAAGAACAAGAAAAATAAAACTGGATTAGATCACAAAAGAAAAGGAAACTTTGAATACAAGACTTGGTACTTGCAAAAGAAATCAAACAGCATATCTATAAGAGTGTATGTATAATGTACTTGTAAGAATTAAAATGAGATGGCTGTTACATTGAAGCATGAAGCATTTAATGCTTTCAAACCAGCCCATAACTATTGTACAAACAAAAAATAATAACCCCTGTACACATCTCCTTTATAATAGCCTTCCCCTCTCATTGTAAGTCTGTTCCACAAATGAAAGCAAATATGAAGTAATGTTATCTCAAACTAAAACAAAATTCATCAAACAAACAGAGATCAGATCAAAACTTCCACAAACCAAAAGCCTGTAACCAGTTTTTCAAATCTGGAAGAAGAAAGAAAAAGAAAAAAAAAATACAAATTACAAACTGGAAAATCTGGGAATTAAGCAAGTAAACAAGTGGGATTCCAGCTTGTATTCAAAAGCCTGTTTCAAGTAGAAGACCTCTGTTCTTCTTCTCATGACAAGGTGAGTAACATCAGATCCCAAAATGTTTTAGTATATTCATTCTGATGAATGTCCTCTCTAAGGTTAGTTCATTTGTGAGTAAAAATTTTGTTTTCTTCAATTCTTTTGTTACTGTATGGATGTGGAATGATGTAGGGAAGCTAAACTTTGGTTTGCATCTTGAATTTATGAATGAATGTTTTGTTTTACATATTGATTATACAATTTTAAATCTCTGGTTTCAGTTCAGGAAAAAGAAAAAAATAATATGAAAACCTGTCGAATCCTTTTCTTTCCCCTCTGTCTCTATTTGATTTGAATGATAAACTAAGGTTGGCCATCCAATCTTGTTTCAGTAAAAAAAAAAAAATGGAGTTTTGTTTAAACTTGCACCATGTTTTCAGAAACAAAATAAAACAGGTTAGTAGTCTTACTGAAAGAAAAAAAAAAAAAACAGTAACATTTGAACTTTGGTTTGCAGGGTAATTAATATCAAAGGAAATTTAAATCTCTCTATCTCTTTGCTTCTGAAAGGATTGTAATCAATTTAAAATGCTGTTGTAAACCTGTCTTGTATTTTCAGTAATAAAATTAAAGTAAGTTATATAGTTTTCTTCATAGAAATTGTGAAACACAGTAACAATTCAAATTTTGTAGAAATTCGAATTTTACGAATTTTTATTTCAATAAGTTTATTTGAATCCCCTTGAAAAATGATAATTTTTTTGAACAAGAATCAAATTTTTTTCATTGGCTTTTCACTGGAATTTTGGGAAGTTATGGAAAATAAAGTTTTACCAAAATCCGATGATCTAAAAAGTTATAGGCCTCGAATTTGTTGTCGTAGATTGTTTGGGTGTTCGTGATTTCCAGAAAAATACTAGATCAATTTATAAATTCTTAAATCTTGGATTCGAGAGTAAATAAGGGTTTTGGGGTTGCGTAACTGGTGTCTGGAATTTGGGTTCGTTCGCCCTCGTCAGTGCATCGAGCTTGGCTAGGTTTGGGGAGATTGTACCAGAGACGACGACGAAGGTGTAGGCGAAGGCACAGGGTTTCTGGTGGTCGAGGTTGCTCAGGCGAGGTGGTTTCTGGTGAGACTGGGGGTTTCCAATTTCAACTGTAAGTCTCGATTTTGTTTCGAGCCTCGCGACGTTCGTTTGGGGGTCGGATTGGTTCAAGAGGACAATAGTCGGTGTGTGGGGAACGTCACCGGAGGTGGCGACGCCGTGGATGGTCTGTGCACGTGCACGGTGCCCTGAGTTGTTTTACTGGTGAAGTCCGGGTTTGGGGTAGAGTTATACTTGAGTTCCTCGAGTAGCTCCAGAGTCGTGCTCGAGAATTTAGAATGTTTGCTTCGAGTCCTTTCGCGTGTGCGTGTGAGATGATTTAACAGTAGTTTAAAACTTAAACTTGAAAAAAAAAAAAAACAGGAGAAGAAAGAACAGAGGGAGAAGAAAAGGAAGCAGGAGATTGACGCGGGAAAAGGAGGGGGAAAACTCGCGTTTGCTCGAAGTAGATGAGGGGAGGAGCTATGGTAGAATTATTCAGGTTTTAAAACCTGTAGCAAGTTTTAACATATTTTTTTTTTTTTTTACAAGTTAAACCAAGTTATTAAACAAAGTTCAATAATGAATTTGAGTTATTTTTGAAATTTGAATAATTTAATTTAAATTTGGAATTAAATTTAGTTTTATAAATTTGAAGGTATAAATAAGTTTAAATGTTAAAGTTCCTTTAATATGTGAATTTAATAAATAAATTTTGATTTAAACTCTTTTAAAAATTTCTTTATAATAAAATATTACTTCAACAAGTAATTTAAAGGATTTTTAAGGTTTTCAACATATTTGTAAATGATATTTAAATCACTACTAAGAATGAGTTCACCTTAAATTAATAAAGATTGAATGATTCGTAATGCATTAATTATTAAGATAATAGGAATGGATAATTAATGTTTTGTATCAATTAAATTAGTAATTGTAAGTTTAACCTTATTAATTAAGGTCTAGTTTCTTAAAACAATTAATTAATTGGTTAATTAATTATGTAACTGGTTTAAAAGATTAATCTAATTAATTTATTAATTAAGAAGAATTAATAAAGGTGATTGATAAATTAATCTATATCAATTGATTTGTAATTAATAAATCAGAATTGAAAAATAAATTCAAAAGTAATTAATTTAATTGGGAATAAATTGAATTACTTAGGATTAAACAAATAATTAATCCTACTGGTAAATGATTATTGAATGGTTTACCTTACTTATGAACGATTATATTATATGAAATGCCTTGAATTGATTGTCCTATTTGATCTGTGCCATTTTGTTCTATGGATTGAGCTGTGTGTGATTTATTCATTTACTTATGATACATCTATATATTGTGATCTGTATATAACAGATAAGCGTTATAGTTTATATCGCTTATCAATTATATTCCAGTATTCTGATCTGTGATAATTGTATGATGTTGCACTACTATGTATAACCCCTGGACCACACCATACACACACAAATATGGATTTCACGAGGAAATCGATTAAGTCACAGATAAATTAAATGTAATGTTTTTGAAATTAAAGTTTTAATTTCAAATTGATTTTGAAAATGGATTTGGGTTAAAAGGTAAAGCTTTTGAAAAAGGTTTTCACAGATAAAAAGCTATTTTGAATAACTCGGTAAAATCTCTAATTTAAATAATTCAATTTGAATTTGAATTCAATATTTGGAATTGAATTCGATGATTGGAAATTATGGTTAAAGATATTATAAACAGGTTTGTATGAATTTAAACCATTTTTTAAGTATTATTTTTGGGAATTTGAATTTAACCCAAGGATTTCAACTCGTATAAATGAATCAGATTTCCAAAATGAAAACTATTGTTTTCAAATGATAAACACTTTTGGATAAGAACTGAGATTCCAGTTAATTAGGGGAATTTCAAGATTGAATAGAGAAATGATTTTCCTAAGTTATGAATGAATTCTTTTTGAAAGCTATGAATTAAATCTGTTTATTTTTAACAGATTTAAATTGATGATTTGTTTAAATCAAATTGAAATGAAATTGTTTTGAAGACTATAAGTTAAATCTTTGGTTTAAAGATTTAACGAGTTAATCAAATTGAAATGAAAATTGATTTGGAAAATCTGTGAATGAATCTTTTGTTTAAAGATTAAAAATATGAAAAATTGTTTAAACCGTTAAAGGTTGTGAAAATGAATCTTTTTGTTTAAGATTGAAAATGGTAATATGTTAAGCCATTTGAAGAAAGGTTTTGGGTAATAAGTTGTGACTTAATTGAGATCCCATTATCCATTTGTTTTTGAAATATCGTGCTCACTATTCGGTTTAACCGGGAAAGGACCTTTGTGTCGTATAACCCATCCCGAATATGTGATACGTCGTTATGGATAGCATTTGAAGACCGGTGGTGAAGACCGGGTATTTGCGAAAGCGATAGGATGACCTATCGATTGTTTCTGCACCGAGTCGCGCCGGTATAGAAACTCCCTAAGTGATGGGAAAATCCGATCGGGATTGTGAATATCCGGATTGCAAGGACTTCTTTGTAAGTGCCTTCGGTTCTGTTCGAGCCCGGAACAGACTTGTATGGATAGTATGTCTGACATTACAAATTGAGATATAAAGCCGATTTCTTTCAAACATATTTCTGTTGGTGGCGGAGAATTTATTCTTTTAGCTTAACACCCTTCTCTGAGACGTACGAGCTCAGAGGTCATGTAGTTGAAGGTTATCAGAAATATACTCCCAATTTGGTAATGTAACATACTGAGTGTTGCTGTGAAATGATCATTGTGTTGATTATTTGTGATAGGATCATTTATTTGATCGTCTATCCTGGTGATCATTTCTATGATCATTTGTTGACCCAAAGCATGGCTTTTGTATAAAGTATGTTTTTGTGGACGTGACTTCGTCGAGCCTCACACCTCGGGAATGGTCAAAACAGGAAAGATGCGGCAAGGTTATGAGGGGTAGCGCCCTTTAGGATATGTGCATTTCCTTCTGGAAAAGGGTGGTATCATGGTATGGAGCCCAGATACTTACTCATGTTGAAAACACTTTATGATTGTGTGAATTGATTACGAGATCTCGGATAAAGGTCCCAAAGGACCGGGGGATGGCATATTCGGTCAGCTGTTACTCAGTTAGGGGTAACCCGGCCTTGTGTTGGCAGAGATCCGGTTTGGTTCTCGGGGATGTCCATCCAGAGGCATTCTCATGTGGCAATGGGAAGTTCCTTGGCCTGATCATTCGTTGGAAATCCAAAGAAACAATACGAACCTTGTACAGTATTAGTTGTATAACCTGCCATGGAATGTGGCGGTAACCTGCTATTGAACATGGTTAGCTATAGTAGGCATACGATAATGGTCGTATGTTGGCTAAGATTTATATTCTACTTTCGAAATGAATTCTTCCTACACTATGCACTAGTAATAATATCAAATGTTTCTTTTAATGCGTATCAAGCATCTTTGACTATCATAAGAAGAAATCTCCTCCAAGTCTGCGTTTGCATTGTGTGTGTGGCGGGAGGTCTTATGGTAGTCTCATTTCAAAAAGCATTGCGAATTAACTTTAAAATATTTCTTTGAATGTTTTAAAAGATAAACTGTTTTGTTGCTCACACCAGTCCCACGACTGATCCGGAGTTTATCGTTTCTTTCCTAAACTCTGGGTGCTCATTATTTTCTACACGAGCAGTCTAGAGTTGGGTTTTTCAGATAGTCAGGTTTAGTAGATTATCTGGAGTTAGTTCAGTCTTTGGAGCGCACCAGTCTTGCTTATCTTGGTGCAGCGTTATTGGGAGTTCGAGCTATTGCTGGATTGATTCTTGGAGATGGAGTTGCAGCTCTCGGAGTATGGATGTCGATTTTCGAGCGGGCAAAATCCGAAACGTTACAGGTTATGAGGGGTAGCGCCCTTTAGGATATGTGCATTTCCTTCTGGAAAAGGGTGGTATCATGGTATGGAGCCCAGATACTTACTCATGTTGAAAACACTTTATGATTGTGTGAATTGATTGCGAGCGCTCGGTGAAAGGTCCCAGAGGACCGGGGGATGGCATATTCGGTCAGTTGTTACTCAGTTAGGGGTAACCCGGCCTTGTGTTGGTAGAGATCCGGTTTGGTTCTCGGGGATGTCCATCCAGAGGCATTCTCATGTGGCAATGGGAAGTTCCTTGGCCTGATCATTCGTTGGAAATCCAAAGAAACAATACGAGACTTGTACGGTTTTGGTTGTAGAACCTGCTTCCTCAGGAGGTAGCTATAGTAGGCATAATATAATGGTACCTATGCTGGCTAAGATTTATATTCTACTTTCGAAATGAATTTTTCTCTACACTATGCACTAGTAATAATATCAAATGTTCTTTTTAAATGCGTATCAAGCATCTTTGACTATCATAAGGAGAAATCTCCTCCAAGTCTGCGTTTGCATTGTGTGTGTGGCGGGAGGTCTTATGGTAGTCTCATTTTTAAAAGCATTGCGAATTGACTTTAAAAATATTCCTCTATTTTGATTTTAAAGATAAATAAACAGTTTTGAGTTCTCACACCAGTCACATGACTGACTCGAAGTTTATTGTTTTCCTTCCTAAACTCTGGGTGCCCACCAATTTCCACACGGGCAGTCAAGAGTTAAGGTTTATCAGGATATTCTGGATATTCAGGAGTTGCTGGAGGCAAGATGGATGGCATGGCGTATTACTAGTTATATAGTATTTCTTTTTCCGCTGCACTGTTTGTTGTTGTATGTTGTTGTACACTCTGTTGATATGATGTAATGAAATGTAATGTATAAAATGTAATAACTGATATAGTTCTTTGTTTAAAGATTATTCATTTATATTATATGTTGTTCCGCTACGAATTGTGAGATTCTGATGTTGTTCAGTTGTTTTCTATTCCGTTCTATTTTCTATTTTCTACCTTTTTCCATCTTCTTCTACCTCTTTCTTTTTCTTAAAACCCTAAGTGTTCGGTTTTCCGTCATTCGATTGCTCTGCAGTCGATAAAGTGAGTATCGATGTTGAATTTTCGAAAGACGAAGAATCGGGTCCTTACAACATGTAAGTTGCTTGAGTCACTTTGTTGTACTACATATTCCAGTGTGCCATGACTTCATATAGTAGCTCAAATTGCTCGAGTTGCTTGGTAACATCTATTTTGTTGTCTGAACTTGTCTGGAGCTTCTTGTCTTACTTGATCTGGTTTGATTGGTCACTGACACTTTGGTTTTACTTTGAGCTTCAGTATCAATTGCAAGTGCATTTGTAGTTTAGCTCTTGTTCATGTCATTTGATCATAGCATTCATGTGTACTTTTGATTTGCACATTGAGTTGAATCAAGCTTAAACGCTCAGGTTTGACCTTGTGCTCCTGTCGAGATTTTATTTATATCGCACCTGAGTTGAACCCGTCCTTTTATTTTGGGTTTGACCTTGTGCTCACCTGTCCCTGTAACTCAATCAAGTACATATTTCGGTGTGCACGGCCTGGTGGCATATACACTGTGTATGTCACAAGCTATTCGTGTATGATAAATTCAAATTTAAATGATGACGAACAACCCAAATAACTGAGGTAAATAATATTTCCAAAATTCACATTTTATATTATATTGCAAAAATATTTCTTGTTCAATTTTACCGCGTTAGTGAATATTTTTGCACATTGCTCAGATGCTGGATTCTAACTGGAATGAAGTTGAAGATAAATACGAGTGTGAGTGATATGTAGTGAGGTCAACTGTAAATGTAAAATTGTGATGTAATTGAATTTGTATCAAAGTTGTATATTAAAGTGAGAGCTTGAATTTGTACTATTCAAAAATGTAATAAATATTTGTTTGAATAAAATTTCTGTTTGAATTCAAATTCTGTGTCATTTAATTTTATTCAGCAAATATTTGTTCGATCTATGAAAAATAAAATATTACATTAACAAATACATTTAAATGAATATATATACATGTTTATTATCATCAAACAAAAATCATATAAGCGCATGTTCAGAATCTCCCCCTTTTGATGATAACAAACATATATTTAAGATTTTGAATATGTTAAATGTATTTGATCATAGGTATATCCTAATTGCTCCCCCTATTTAAATGCTTCCTCTCTACACAAAGCTCCCCTTACATATATGCATACAATTAAAAATATGCAAATGAGCCTAGATGCAAATGGAAAATATTTGACCTTTGCTTGATTTTATTTGACAAAATCTTAACTTTTCTCTCCCCCTTTTGTTATCAGCAAAAGAATAATAGTGTTAGAGAAAATAGAGATAAAGCGATCGATATTAATTTCAACATTAAAACTCAATTGAATATAAATATTAAATTTCAATAAAAAATCAAACAAAAATCATAGATATTTTGTTATGCGCATATTCCACTTTTAGAATGATGGGAATGATCTCATCGTATAAAACCATACAGTTGTGTCTATTTGTGGTATATTTATATCAGGAGTTTGAATATCTACTAACCATGCATAACCGTTAGGACTTTTAAATGAGATTAGTAGCATTCCAATTTTATTTAAAAAAATGAATTCAAGTATCTTCTAACCACGCATAACCGTGACGACTTTTAAATGGGATTAGAATCAACTTGTTTATTTAAAAATCAACTTTTGATATGCGTTCCATACATGCATAACCGTGAGGACTTTTAAATGAGCATGGAAGCACATAACAAATTCCAAGTAATTCATCCATGCATAACCGTGAGGACTTTTAAATGAGAGTGGATACATTAGTATTTATTTATTATTACTATATATTTTTTTTAATAAAAAAATGTAAAATGAAAAACGAACGGTTCTGCTTAAAGTACCACATATCGACAAATTATATAGAATTTTGATGAGTGATGGTTGTTAGAAATATGATAGAGATAGAGATGGTCATGGAATTTTTACCAACAAAAAGTTTTATAACTCTTGTTTAAATTTCTAAAGAAATTTACTAATTATACTATAACGACCCTGACTCGACCTTCGAAAATCGGCACCGAATACGACACTCGTATTCAAATGCCGCAGATCCAAACGTCGAACCTGGTTCGCCGGAGCTTATAACACATTAAGTAAATAACACAGCGGAAGAAATGAATAACATATATCAATGTACAACATTTGATACAATATCTGATACAACAGAATGATACAATGAACATCAATATACATCAGAGATACAAGAAATAGCAGCGGAAAGGAAAAGATAACACTAGCAGCGGAACAAAATCTCCAGTGTGGTCTTCAAGAAAGAATTCCAGTATTAGTAACTCCATCTCCAAGGCATCAATCCAGAAATAGCGAGAACTCCCAAATCAAGATGAAGAGAAGCAACTCGATCCAAAATGCGATTGCCAAATCCTAAGGCTGAAAGCTATCGAATCTACACCTACTACTGATTATCTGAAAACCCCAACTCTAGACTGCCCGTGTGGGAAATAGTGGGCACCCAGAGTTTAGGAAAGGAACAATAAACTCCAGGTCAGTCATGGGACTGGTATGAGCAAACAAAAACATTTGGTCTTTTAAAACAAACAACAGAATTTAAATTTGAAATCCGCAATGCTTTTTGAAAAATGAAACTACCATAAGGCCTCCCGGCACACACACAATGCAAACGCACACATGGGGGAGATTTCTCCTTATGATAGTCAAACATGCTTAATACGAGAAAAATTCTGTGATATTATTACTAGTGCATAGTGGAAAATCTTTCGAAAGTATAATATAAATCCTAGCCAGCATAGGTACCATGATACTATGCCTACTATAGCTGCCATGTTAAATGGCAGGTTCTACAACTAAGACCGTACAAGGCACGTATTGGATGAATGGATTTCCAACAAATGGTCAGGCTAAGGAACTTCCTACTGCCACATGGGATCGCCTCTGGCGGGACGTCCCGAGAAACTAACGTTACGGTTAGATCTCTGCCAACACAAGGCCGGGTTACCTCTGTAACTAGGTAACTACTACACGAATATGCCATCCCCCGGTCCTTTGGGACCTTTATCCGAGGCGCCTCAAAGCAACAACCACACAGTAAATGAGATTGGAGCAACCACATGAGTAAGTATCTGGGCTCCATACCATGATACCACCCTTTACCAGAAGGGAATGACATACCCTAAAGGGAGCGACCCTCATAACCTTGCCGCATCTTTCCTGTTTTGACCATTTCCGGGGAGTGAGGTCCTGATGCAGTCTCGTCCACAGAGCTACGCTTTGGCACAAAGCCATGCTTTGGGTCAACAGATGACCAAAGCAATGATCACAAAGATAAATGATCAAACAAATGATCATATCACAAATGATCAACCAATGATCATCAACAGCAGCACTCAGCATGCCACATTACCAAATTGGGAATATCACTGATAAATATCAACTACATGACCTCTGAGCTCGTACGTCTCAGAGAAGGGTGTTAAACTAAGAGAATAAATTCTCCGCCACCAAGCAGAAATGTATTTGATAAAGATCAGTTTAATATCTCAAAGTGTAATGTCGGACATACAACCATACAAGTCTGTTTCGGGTTCGAACAGAACCGAAGGCACTTCCGAAGAAGCCCTTGCAAATCCGGGTATCCACAATCCCGATCGGACTTCCCATCACTAAGGGAATCTCTATACCGTAGCTACTCGGTGCAGAGAAAATCGATAGGTTATCCTAACGTTCTCGAAGACACCCGGTCTTCAACACCGGTCTTCAAATGCTATCCATAACGTCGTATCACTATTCGGAATGGGCTATATGACACAAGGTCCTTTCCCGGCTAAACCGAATAGTAAGCGCCATATTTTAAAACATATGGATATGGGATTTCAGTTAAGTCACAACTTAAAAATCCAAACTTTTCTTTTAAATGGTTAAACAAATTACCATTTTAAAATCTTTAAACAAAAAGATTTATTTCACAAAGTTTCACCCAGTTTCACAAAGATCTATTCCTAGATTTCAAAACAATTCCCATTTCAATTGGATTAACCCAATTAAATCTTTAAAATTAAAGATTTATAGCTTTCAAAACACGTTTTCAAAGATTTATTCATAACTTGGAAAACTATTTTCATTTTTAGACTTGAAATCCTTTACCACAAATTGGAAATTCATTCTCATGTGAAAGCTTCAATCATTTGGAAACAAATAGTTTCCTTTTCAGAAAAATCCAATTTATACAAGTTGAAATCTACGGGTTAATTTTTTTTATTAAAGTCCAAAACATCACTTCTTAAAATGGTTAAAAAACCCACATAAGCCCATTTATAGGTTGAATAACCTTTTTAAACCCTAGTCCCAAATCATAGAATTCAATTTCAAATATTGAATTCAAATTTAAATCCAATTATTTAAATTTCAAAACTCAATCTAGTTATTTAAAATAACTTCTATTTTTGAAATACATTTTTCAAAAGCTGTTTAAATTCTAATTCCAAAACTATCTTGGATTCAAAAAATTCAATTTTAAGATTATTTCAAAAATCTGTGACTTAACCCATTTCCACGTGCAGTCCATATTTGTGTGTGTAGTGTGGTCCAGGGGTTCAACACAATAGTGCACAATATCATCATCACAGATTCAATTACTACAATTCGATGTGGGTTTCGGATAACCAAATGGAATCCGACTTCCCGTCGCATCGAAATTCAAATGTCGTTTTACGGGTCAAGGGGTTTTCATATTCATATGACAGTATATTCATCACAAATATAGCAGCTCAGTGCAAAGCATCACATAGCATCACATCACATATCAAATATATCAATCATCACACAACATTCAATAGCAATCAAACATCTACAATTAAGATGAATATTTGGTTGGTTTTAAATTTATTACCTAGATAATTACTTTCATTAGTAATTACAAACCAATGATTAATTATTATTATCTACAATTGATTAAGTTTTTAATCACCTTCATAATTAATCATTTCTTTAATTAATTATCTTAACTAATTAACCCTTAATTGTAATCTATTGAATCTCAATTTCATATTTCTTAATTATAACTTCAATTAATAAGCCTTTAATTATTGATTAAATCTTAATTATAATTAATTGTCCTTAATTGATTAATAGATTTATCATTCCTTAATTAATTTATAATAATTAATTACTCCTTATTTAATAGTGATTTCATAATCACTTTAAGTTAATTAACCATTAATTATTATTCATAAAACTTTAATTATTAGACAATTAACCTTTGATTATTTAATTCACCATTTAATTAATTATTATTTTTAATTAAATAAATTAACCCTTAATTCCTTATCCTGTAAATTAATTTATTATCCTCAAATAAATTATCTTAGTCATATAAATTTATTTCCCTTAATTACTTCTCATTGATTAACTTTATATAAAATTATTTCAAAACCGATTCAGATTTTTTTGTTTTTTTTGTTTTTTTTTTTTTTACTTAAGTTTCAACTTGTTGAAGAAAATTGAAAATTTCTTTACTTTGAATTGGGTCGACATTTACTTTTGAAAACTTGTATTAATTTGAGTCACTTGTTTTCTAAAACGTGGACATAATTTCTCTTGAAATTTTAAAACCAAGCTGCAACAAAATATACGACCCGAGCCAACATCGATGCTTCCCCGAGCAATATCACCCTCTGCTTCGAGTTCCCACAAAACCAACCCGTATGCTTAAACTTTTAAACTCAATTTTTTTTTTTGTTTCAGTGTTTAACCCGATATGCTTCCAAAATTTCCCGGACTCATGCTCGAGCCAGAACACAATCTCCCCCAAGACACGCTTCGAGTTCTCCATCTTCTTCTCCCCCCTCAACAATCCCATGTACATGACTATACTGGTGCATATGCACCGATGATCGGAGCGCCTCCGATCAACACTACGACCACCCACGTGTCATCCATGAACATCTCAACCCAATCAACAACCCAGATCGATGATTTGATCGAGAAAACAAAATCGAGCTGTTCAACTTAAACTTGGAATCGAACCCATCATCGAATTTCACCTCGAACCGGCACCGTCGATCATCAGCAACCACAAACTTCTTCCCAAAGGTTCGCCGACCCATCACTCTCCCCTTCCCCCTTGACCGATCGTCTCTGATGCTCCAGAGGCGACGCGACAACCCAAAACTCACGCCTCGACCAAATCAGTTGTTAAACCCTAAATCACCATCGGCTGTCTTCACCGATGAACTAAAAAATTATTCGCCATTTTTCTAATGATCCATAGACCTCACGCGACCTTCGACCACGAGTCCGAGATCATACGATCGTGCGATCACCAAAAATTGCCATGTATTCACTTTCTGTTCTACTTCAAATCACTCACTCGTTCCCAATTTAAAAATCCTGTTTAACCTTTTAAAAATCATGATTTCTGATGAGAATTCCAGGTTGTATTAATGAATCAACCAATTACAATGTCTGAAATTAACATGTTCTAAGGCTTTGACTGTTTACCTCCATTTTCCAGGTAAACTCGAATCTGTTATATTCAAAAATAATTTTAAATCTTCATTTATGATTAAATAATCATAGTTTATTTGAATACCGCAACCTATCGGAATTTAAATGAGAAGATTTGAATTTAAACTTTGTTTAAACTCTGTAAAACAAGAACAGTATTCACATTGATACATTACAACATACAGGTATCTTTAAAAATTTATACATGTGTATTTATATTTACAACTGAATTATTATCTCACATAGGCATTATCATAGGCAAACCAAAAATCATACGTAGACAGGTTAAAAGTTTGCTCGTCTTGCATGGTCGAGCAGAGGCCAGACTTCTTATTTCTGGTTCCAAGTTATAAATGCTTTGATTCCTGAAGCATTTAATTTCCTAGTCTTGCTTCCAGGTAAATATTAATGACTAATTATATCTAACCAGTATTTTCAAAACTAAAGTCATGATTTGCTTACTATATTTTCCTTAAACAACTTTAGACTAAGAGGTAATAGAGAAGATGATTTGAGGTTTTGAATTAGTTGCATCTGAGAACAAGAACAGGGGACTTACAGACACATATACTCATCACATATGAACTGAAGTTCATACAAGCACAAATAAACAAAATCTCCACAACAAGGTCCACAGATTCATCACATGCAACGAACAAAACAGGTAAAGTTCGATAGGGGTGATGTTTGCTCACCTGGAATTAAATGTTTGAAGGCAGAGAGAAGAATTTCTTTGAGCCTGTATTTTTTTTTCTTTAATTCCTGAAGTTTAGATCTGCAAATTGGAAATGGTTTTGTCTTTGATCTTAAATTTTCCTGCAAATCAGATTTGATGCAATTGCTAAAGTCTTTTGTTTTATTTATTCATTTCATAAATAAACAAAGTTTTAAATTTTCTTACTTACAGTATTGTTTTAAATGCAACAGAGAATAGGGTCTGCTGTTGCAAACCAAAAATTCATCTTGACTTGAACTTTATTTCATCCCTGCAACTGATATACAAGGTTGTTTAAAACTTTGTCTTATTTACTAATTTCAACATTAAACTCAGATTTAAAAAAAAAGTTTCACTTGCCTTTACTTATTGCCAGAGAAAACTGCATTTGCTTTCAAATTTAAGTTGTTCCAGATTGATATTTGCATTGCTACTTGAATTGATCTGCACTCTGTTCTTGCTTTGAAACCTGAGTTGCAAATGCTTGCTACTTTGATTGCTATTTCTTCTTTTTTTTTTTTTTTCTGATTTATCTTTTTTCTTTGTTGAGATTTGAAATGCAAAATCTTTTATTACTGCAGTTTCAGATTTTGGTGAGAGGTTATTATAATTGCATATGGGGAACTCAAAAGTTTCTTTGCAATTTTTTATTTAATTAAATAAAATGAATGCCACTTGTTTAAAAGAGATGATTATGAGATCTCTATGAAATGTCCACTTCTTTATTCATTTGTATGTGTAGTGTTTCCTTTCATATCTACATTCACAAAATTTACATTCTCACATGTGCATGTTTGTAT
Organism: Allium cepa; assembly: GCA_030765085.1. Classification (NCBI taxonomy): domain Eukaryota; kingdom Viridiplantae; phylum Streptophyta; class Magnoliopsida; order Asparagales; family Amaryllidaceae; genus Allium; species Allium cepa. The sequence continues at coordinate 596,731,123 of CM060945.1, read as the reverse complement.
ATGTTTATATTTATTTTAAATTTCAATTCAAATTGAATTATAACCACTTATGTACATTTATATATATTCATATCCATACATTTATTTAGAAAAAAGTTATATCTACACAATTTACATTCATACATATTTTTATTTATTTATTTATTTTTGTACAATCTTTTATAAAAAGAAAAGAATGACTTTTAAATACTTTGATTTTATATTAACAATAGTTATATTTATTTATTTGAGGGAATTTGACTTAAGAATAATATTTCAAAAATGAGTACACTAATTTTTTTCTTTTTAACCACTTCCAAATATAAATATAATTAAAAATTTAGAAAACAACTTTTACTATCATTTTATTAATCTCAAGCTTTTTAATTTCTATTTTATTTTTAATGCATTTTATTTTGAAATTCAATACTTGTTTTCCAATTCACTTATTCTTAAATTTCAAATTTAAATCTCTATTTAAAATCAAAATTATTTATCTGTTCTAAGAATTTTCTAATTAATTCAAAATTTATTTTCAAAAATAAATTTAATTGCCAAATTAACTTGGCTAAAATTTCAGGAATGTTACAGATTTCCCCCCTTAAAAGAATTTCGTCCTCGAAATTGCAAGGAAGACGAGAAAGAAAAGATAATAGATAAAGAAATGATTGATCAGATCAGAATCGAGATATTTATTCTGCATTCGGTTTCCCAAACCAGAATATCAACAATATGAGAACAAACTCATACAATATTACACGAAATATTTGGGTCCACCAGTCTACGAATATGCAACGACATTGATTAGTTCGAAGGGATAACTAATCGTTCGTAGAATATATCGGATCCCAGAGAATAGATAGATAGATAGATTCAATCTTCTATTATTTCTCAAGCACTAGATATGGATTCCAAATTCAGGTTGGAATACCAATCTATTCCTCTTTGAACTTCAATCAACACAAGAAATTACAATAGAATTTCGAATTTAGTTTTAATCGATATCGTTTTATTGATATATTCCAAATTTAGCTTCATATTTGTTAACCAATTTACTTAATTTAAAAATTTCCCATTTATTTAATTTAAATTTTCAGATTCAAATTCATTAGAGTTTAGAGCGAAAAGCTGATAAGAAACAGATGAAGATACGAAGTATGGATTTTCTACAACGATTCGTAAGGCCACCATCGCACCGAAACTTCTTTCTGGAGCTGTCACGAAGGAATCAAAAGAATTGAAAAGACGAATCAAAGGAAATTGATAGAGAAAAGATATTTCCACTGTTGCAGGGTATTGACCATTTGTAGTCGTATTCCCCTGTCCCCTATCTCGTTCTCTTCTCGCACTCATACTTACTATCAGTGGATAGTAAGAGAATTTACTGAGGCACTCGAACAGATATCTTAGGGATATACTCATTCTAGGGTATGCTTCACCCTATCTCTAATGAGTTACTTAATGTGTTATACTCCTGAGCTAAGGTTTTAACCATCAGCTCTGATACCAATTATAAAGAACCTCATTTCCGTCAGCAGTAACCGATAGGCTTTTCAACCATCCCAGCCCCACCGTGGCTTACACTGGTACCCCAGACCTTGCTTTTACGGCCAGCCTCTCGACTGTCACGGCTTACGCCTAACCAACCCCGTAAAGAGGACGTGTAGGGGTAAGAGTCTCCCGTTCGCCACTTAATGTATTCGGTGCCGATTTTCTGGTTTGCAACTGCAGACCATATATCCCTGCACCCAAGAATTTAAACTGTAGGTAGGTAAATTAAATTTTTTGTTATTGATGAAATGTATAATCAAATCTTGTGACGACCCTGACTCGACCTTCGAAAATCGGCACCGAATACGACACTCGTATTCAAATGCCGCAGATCCAAACGTCGAACCTGGTTCGCCGGAGCTTATAACACATTAAGTAACTCATTAGAGATAGGGTGACGTAAACCCTAGAATGAGTATATCCCTAAGATATCCATTCGAATGCCTCAGTAAATTCTCTTGCTATCCACTGATAGTAAAGTATGAGTGCGAGAAGAGAACGAGATAGAGGACCTTGTGTCATATAGCCCATTCCGAATGGTGATACGACGTTATGGATTGCAATTGAAGACCGATGTTGAAGACCGGGTGTCTTCGAGAATGATAGGATAACCTGTCGATTGACTCTGCACTGAGTTGCTCCGGTATAGAGTTCTCCTTAGTGATGAGAAGTCCGATCGGGATTGTGGATACCCGGATTTGCAAGGGCTTCTTCGGAAGTGCCTTCGGTTCTGTTCGAACCCGGAACAGACTTGTATGGTTGTATGTCCGACATTACACCTTGAGATGTTAACTGATTTTTATCAAATACATTTCTGCTTGGTGGCGGAGAATTTATTCTCTTAGCTTAACACCCTTCTCTGAGACGTACGAGCTCAGAGGTTATGTAGTTGATATTTATCAGTGATATTCCCAATTTGGTAATGTGGCATGCTGAGTGCTGCTGTGTGATGATCATTGGTTGATCATTTGTGATATGATCATTTGTTTGATCATTTATCTTTGTGATCATTGCTTTGGCCATCTGTTGACCCAAAGCATGGCTTTGTTGCACAAAGCGTAGCTTTGTGGACGAGACTGCATCAGGACCTCACTCCTCGGAAATGGTCGAAACAGGAAAGATGCGGCAAGGTTATGAGGGTCGCGCCCTTTAGGGTATGTCATTTCCTTCTGGAAAAGGGTGGTATCATGGTATGGAGCCCAGATACTTACTCATGTTGGTACACTATACCTATTACTGTGTGGTGTTGTTGTGCGCGCACTCGGATAAAGGTCCCAAAGGACCGGGGGATGACATATTCGTGTAGTAGTTACCTAGTTACAGAGGTAACCCGGCCTTGTGTTGGCAGAGATCTAACCGTAACGTTAGTTCTCGGGACGTCCCGCCAGAGGCGTACCCATGTGGCAATAGGAAGTTCCTTAGCCTGACCATTTGTTGGAAATCCATTCGTCCAATACGTGCCTTGTACGGTTTTAGTTGTAGAACCTGCCATTTAACATGGCAGCTATAGTAGGCATAGCATCATGGTACCTATGCTGGCTAGGATTTATATTATACTTTCGAAAGATTTTCCACTATGCACTAGTAATAATATCAAAGAATTTTTCTCGTAGTAAGCATGTTTGACTATCATAAGGAGAAATCTCCCCCATGTGTGCGTTTGCATTGTGTGTGTGCCGGGAGGCCTTATGGTAGTTTCATTTTCTAAAAAGCATTGCGGATTTCAAATTTAAATTCTCTTGTTTATTTCAAAGACCAAATGCTTTTGTTTGCTCATACCAGTCCCATGACTGACCTGGAGTTTATTGTTCCTTTCCTAAACTCTGGGTGCCCACTATTTTCCCACGGGCAGTCTAGAGTTGGGATTTTCAGATGATCTATAGTAGGTGTAGATTCGATAGCTTTCAGCCTTAGGATTTGGCAATCGCATTTTGGATCGAGTTGCTTCTCTTCATCTTGATTTGGAGTTCGAGCTATTTCTGGATTGGTACTTTGGAGATGGAGATTACTGATATTGGAGTTCTTTCTTGAAGACTATTTTGGAGATTTGTTCCGCTGCTAGTGTTATTATTATATTTCCGCTGCTATTCTTTGTATCTCTGATAATATTGATATCTATTGTACCATTCTGTTACATACAACCATACAAGTCTGTCCCGGGTTCGAACAGAACCGAAGGCACTTCCGAAGAAGCCCTTGCAAATTCGGATAATCCCTAATCACGTCCGGACTTCCCATCACATATGGAGATCTCTATACCGGGGATCAGCCAGTGCAGAGACAATCGACGAGTTACCCTTTTGTTTTCGGAAATATCCGGTCTTCACCACCGGTCTTCAATTGCTATCCATAACGTCGTATCACTATTCGGAATGGGCTATATGAAACTAGGTCCTCTCCCGGCTAAACCGAATAATGAGCGCCATATTTTAAAACATATGGATATGGGATTTTAGTTAAGTCACAACTTATAAAATCCAAAACTTTTCTTTCAAATGGTTAAACAAATTACCATTTTAAATCTTTAAACAAAAAGATTTATTTCACAAAGTTTCCCCTAATTTCACAAAGATCTATTCATAGATTCAAAACAACTTCCATTCCGATTGGATTAACTCAATAAATCTTTAAATTAAAGATTTAATTTATAGCTTTCAAAACACGTTCCAAAGATTTATTCATAACTTGGAATACCATTTTCATTTCAAAACTTGAATTCCTTTTAACATACATTGGAAATCCATTTCTTATATGAAAGCTTCTATTATTTGAAAACGGCAGTTTTCGTTTCAGAAAAGTCCGATTTATACAAGTTGGAATCTTGGGTTAATTTTAAATTTCAAGACATCACCTTTTAAAGTGGTTTAAAAACCCCATATAAATCCATTTATAAGTTGGATAACTTTTTAAACCCTAGTTTCCAAATCATAGAATTCAACTTCAAATATTGAATTCAAATTTAAATCAAATTATTTAAATTTCAAAACTCAATTAAGTTATTCACATAACTTTTATTTTTTGAAATTCATTTTTTTTCAAAAACTTCAATTCCAATTCCAAAACTATTTTGGATTCAAAAATTCAAATTTTAAAAAAATTTCAAAATCTGTGACTTAACCCATTTCCACGTGCAATCCATATTTGTGTGTGTATAAGTGTGTGCCGGGAGGCCTTATGGTAGTTTCATTTTTCAAAAAGCATTGCGGATTTCAAATTTAAATTCTGTTGTTTGTTTTAAAAGACCCAAATGTTTTTGTTTGCTCATACCAGTCCCATGACTGACCTGGAGTTTATTGTTCCTTTCCTAAACTCTGGGTGCCCACTATTTTCCCACACGGGCAGTCTAGAGTTGGGTTTTCAGATAGTCAGATTCTTAGTAGATTTCTGGAGTTGGTTCAGTTTTGGACCACAGCTGCATTTGCTTATCTTTGTGCATCGTTATTGGGAGTTCGAGCTATTTCTGGATTGGTGCTTTAGAGATGGAGATTACTGATACTGGATTTCTTCCTTGAAGACTATTTTGGAGATTTTGTTCCGCTGCTAGTGTTATCTTTTCTTTCCGCTGCTATTTCTTGTATCTCTGATGTATATTTATATCCATTGTATCATTCTGTTGTATCGGATATTGTATCAAATGTTGTACATTGATATATGTTATTCATTTCTTCCGCTGTGTTATTTACTTAATGTGTTATAAGCTCCGGCGACTCGAATTTGAACGCTCGAATCTGCGGCATTCGAGTACAATGTGAAGTATGGATGTCGATTTTCGAACGCGAAAAATTCGCAGCCGTCACATTTGGTATCAAACTCTATACCGGAGCAACTCAGTGCAGAGTCAATCGATAGGTTATCCTATCGTTCTCACAAATACCCGGTCTTCACCACCGGTCTTCAAATGCTATCCATAACGTCGTATCACTATTCGGAATGGGCTATATGACACAAGGTCCTCTCCCGGCTAAACCGAATAGTGAGCGCCATATTTTAAAACATATGGATATGGGATTTTAGCTAAGTCACAACTTATAAAATCCAAAACTTTTCTTTCAAATGGTTATCAAATTACCATTTAAATCTTTAAACGAAAAGATTTATTTCACAAAGTTTCACCCGGTTTCACGAAGATCTATCCATAGATTTCAAAACAATTCCCACTTCAATTGGATTAACCCAATTAAATCTTTAAAATTAAAGATTTATAGCTTTCAAAACACGTTTCCAAGGATTTGTCTAAAGTTTGAAAAACTATTTTCATTTTAGACTTGAAGCCCTTTTACACACATTGAAAGTCCATTTCTTATAGGGAAGCAAATCTAATTTATACAAGTTGAAATCTAGAGTTGAATTTAAATTCCAAAACGTCACCTTTAAAATGGTTTTAAAAACCCATATAAACCCAATTATAAGTTGAATAACCTTTTTAAACCTTAGTTTCCAAATTTTAGAATTCAATTTCAAATATTGAATTCAAATTTAAATCCAATTATCTAAATTTTCAAAACTTAATCAAGTTATTTAAAAATAACCATTTTCAAAAGCTTCAATTCTAGTTCAAAAACTATTTTGGATTTAAAAATCAAATTTTTAAAACAATTTCAAAAATCTGTGACTTAACTAATTTCCACGTGCAACCCATATTAGTGTGTGTATAAGTGTGGTCGGGGGGTTCAACACAATAAGAGTGCCACATTATCAATCAGCACAGATTCAATTATTAGAATTCGATGTGGTTTCGGATAACCAAATGGAATCCGACTCCCTGTCGCATCGAAATCCAAATGTCGTTTTACAAGTAAAGAGGTTTGCATATTCATATAACAATATATACATCACAGATATAACAGCTCAGTATAAAGCATCACATAGCATCACATATCAAATATATCAATCCATCACACAACATTCATTAACAATCAAACATCTTTAATCAAGATGAATAAACCGTGTGGTTATAAATTTATTACCCACATAATTACTTCTATTTGTAATCTTTAAATCAATGATTAATTATCATTAACTATAATTAATTAAGTCTTAACCATCTTCATTTATTAATCATTTATTAAATAAATTGTCTTAATTTATTTATCCTTTAATTGTAATTAATTAATCTTAATTGCTTATTTCTCAATTAATTACTTTAACAAATAAACTTTTAGTTATTGATAAATTAAATCTTAGTTAAAATTAATTGTCCTTAATAAATAGATTTATTATTCCTTAATTAATTTCAACAACTAATTATTCCTTAATTAATAATGATTTCTCAATCATTTTTAAATTAATTAACCTTAATCTATTTTTCTTGATTCAATTATCTTAATTAATTAACCACATAAATTAATTTTACCTTAAAATAATTAACCCTAATATCTGATAAATCAATCTTTAATTATGTACTATAATTACTTTCACTAAGCAATGGTTATTTTATTTAATCATTTATTTATTACTTGATTAATTAATTATTAATCATTAATTAAAAACTAATTTTATTTAATAAATCATTCTTAATTACAAGTTAATTATTCAAAGAATAATTAATCCTAAACCCTTAATCCTTAATTACCTTAAGTAATCACTTATTTCATTAATTTATTAAATAATTTAATTATTCATTTAATTAACCTAATAATTAAATGAAATATAAATCATTCATTTATTAAAATCAATCTAAAATCCTTAATTGATGATAATTCCTTTACTTTGAGATGAAACAACCCAGTTCTGTTTATAACCTATGCTTAAATTCAGTTTCAAAATCTTAAGTCTCAATTTTAGTTTGTATTAAGTTCAAACTTTACAAAACTGGAAACAGTTTCCTTCTTCTTCTTTTTTTTTTATATTTTTTTTTTAAACCAAATTTGAATTCCTGCATTCAAATTATTACAAAATAAGAATTCAAACAATTTGAATTCATTTTAGATTCAAGTTTAAATCCTAAGCTAAACTTTTAGTTTAAAATTTAAACTTAACTTTCAATTTCAAAACTGCAAAGACAGGTTTCTGTTTTGCTAAAACCTGAAACAATTCCTTATTACAATTGATTATCAAATTCTAAATCATTAAACTTTATTTAAATAAAATATAATATTTAGAAATCAATTAAATTTAAACATATTTTAAATTGAACTTTTAAAATATGTTTAAATTTAATTGATTTCTAAATATTATATTTTATTTAAATAAAGTTTAATGATTTAGAATTTGATAATCAATTGTAATAAGGATTTTAGATTGATTTTAATAAATGATTGTAATTTAGTATGTATATCAAAGTCCATATACTTTGGAGTATTCTGGCTTGAATTCGTTATCCATATCTAGCATTTGGGAATTGTTGAAAATTAAGCCCATCTATCTATTCTCTGGGATCCGATTTATTCTACGAACGATTAGTTATCCTTCGAACTAATCAATGCCCTTGCATATTCGTAGACCGGTGAGCCCGAGTAGCTTGTGAAATAATTGTATGAGGTTGTTCTCATATTGTCGATATTCTAATTTGGTAAGCCAAATGCAGAATAAATTTTTCGGTCTGATCTGATCAATCATTCCTTTATCTATTATCTTTTCTTTATCGTCTTCCTTGCAAATTTCGAGGACGAAATTTTTTAAGGGGATTTTGAATTTTGGGTATCTGATCATGGGATGGATTTTGAAACTTGGATTCTTGCCTGAAGATGGAATGTTGACTGGAAGTGAGGGGGGAATAGAAGAAAGGTGGTCAGAAAATAGTGGTGGTGGCAAGCATAGTTTTTTTTTCAGGTTGGAGTTGATGTTGAGTTGCAGGGATTTTTGACTCGGGTTGGTCTAGAGTAAATGGAGGGGAAAACTCGAAGTAGCAAGGGTAATGACTCGAAGTCATATAGAGTAGTTCAGTGTTTTGGGTTTCAGGTTTTATTAAACAGAAACTGTTCTGTTTTAGAAATTTTTAAAATAAAGTTTAAATTTAAATCTGGGATTTGAACTTAGAATGAAATATTGAATCTGTAGATGAATTCAAAATGTTGAACTCTGATGTTGAAATAATTTAAAAAAAAAATACAAGAAACTTCACATCTTCCCATATGCCATCATATAGTATCTCACAAAATCTGAAAAAAAATAGTAGAAGAAGATTTGGCTTCACATCTTTCAAAACCATGGAACTGTTCAAAGCATAGATAAGAAAAACAATTCAGTTTGAACTCAAAACAAAAGGAAACCAGAAATCAAAAAAAAAAAAAGTGTTCATTGAAATCTGTTTCAGAAATCTGGAGAAAAAGAAAAAAAAAAGAAAAGAAAAGAAGATAATCAAGCTTGAAGTCATGCAAAGGAAAGCCTAAAGGCTGAACAACTTGAAGCTTAGATCAAAACATTCAAAAAGCCTAAACAACTCAAATGGTTCTCTGCAAATCTCAGAGCATAATCAAAGCTGCAGTTTGACAGTGTAGAATGTCTGGAAAACAATCTAAAGTTGCAGGAAGAATCAAGTTCAAGGCAAAGTTTGTTTTCTGTTTCTAATTGCAGAAGGAAAATTAAAAGCCTCTGTTATACAACAAGAAAGTCAAATTTTTTAACTCTGGGAATTAAAGAAAACCAAAAATTAAAAGTTCAAGAGCAAAAGGAAAAAAAAAGGGGGTCATCACCAGATTCCTGTTCTCTGTCAATATATTCCAGGTGAGCAAACTCATTTATCTACCTATATGTTCTGATTTTATGGTTGACTCTTGAAGTATGATGGTTTTGATGATTGCATGTTTGAATTTATACATCTTTATGGGTGTAAATGTATGAGTATGTATCAAAGCATATCCCTGTTATGAGTCAGAGTACATCTTCTCTGTGCAACAAAATCTGTGAGTAAATTCCTGTTTTAAAAACAGTTTCTACCTTTAAAAAAAACTAAGCTAATAAGATTTGCAGTGCTTAAAGTTAATTCAAATGCCTTTCAAATAAGAAACTGTAAAACAGTGGTAAATTTAAAAGATAAGAACTGCTCTATTCTTTCTTTAGTCAGCAACATCACTATGTATAGGTTGTTTAAAAATTTATTTGTTGTTTAAATTTTATATGTGCATGTGTTTGGATATAATTGTGACTGTTGTATCATGCCTGCATACTTGAATATGTAGATAGGTGATGCAAATTCTACAGACTTGCTACTGTTTTTATTAAGATTCTAAATACAAATCCACATCTTTATGTCTGAATTTTAGTTAGAAATTATTGTATAAACGTATGGTGTTGTTTAGCATAGATTAAGTTTGTAATTTTATTTCAGAAAAGGTAAAGACAGTTAGTTGTGTAAATCAATAACAGTACACAATAGTTTCTAAAAGTAAAATTATCAGACAACTTTAATCTATTCAATCAAGTTTAAAACCTTAATGCATGTTAAACATGGGTATTAAAAACATGCTTCAGGTCTTAAAAAGTTTTCTGAGGGGTTAGTAAACTTAGTCTGTGCAGTTTTGGGGATCCCAAATGTATGCTTCGTTGTGAGGAGGGAGATTATGCATCCTTATAACGACCCTGACTCGACCTTCGAAAATCGGCACCGAATACGACACTCGTATTCAAATGCCGCAGATCCAAAGGTCGAGTCAGGGTCGTTATAAGTGGTATCAGAGCGAAAAATTTATTCTAATTTGGTAAGCCAAATGCAGAATAAATTTTTCGCTCTGATACCACTTATAACGACCCTGACTCGACCTTTGGATCTGCGGCATTTGAATACGAGTGTCGTATTCGGTGCCGATTTTCGAAGGTCGAGTCAGGGTCGTTATAAGAACAATAAACTCCAGGTCAGTCATGGGACTGGTATGAGCAAACAAAAGCATTTGGTCTTTGAACAAACAAGAGAATTTAAATTTGAAATCCGCAATGCTTTTTGGAAAATGAAACTACCATAAGGCCTCCCGGCACACACACAATGCAAACGCACACATAGGGGAGATTTCTCCTTATGATAGTCAAACATGCTTAATACGAGAAAAATTCTGTGATATTATTACTAGTGCATAGTGGAAAATCTTTTGAAAGTATAATATAAATCCTAGCCAGCATAGGTACCATGATGCTATGCCTACTATAGCTACCATGTTAAATGGCAGGTTCTACAACTAAGACCGTACAAGGCACGTATTGGATGAATGGATTTCCAACAAATGGTCAGGCTAAGGAACTTCCTACTGCCACATGGGATCGCCTCTGGCGGGACGTCCCGAGAACTAACGTTACGGTTAGATCTCTGCCAACACAAGGCCGGGTTACCTCTGTAACTAGGTAACTACTACACGAATATGCCATCCCCCGGTCCTTTGGGACCTTTATCCGAGGCGTCTCAAAGCAACAACCACACAGTAAATGAGATTGGAGCAACCACATGAGTAAGTATCTGGGCTCCATACCATGATACCACCCTTTACCAGAAGGGAATGACATACCCTAAAGGGAGCGACCCTCATAACCTTGCCGCATCTTTCCTGTTTTGACCATTTCCGGGGAGTGAGGTCCTGATGCAGTCTCGTCCACAAAGCTACGCTTTGGCACAAAGCCATGCTTTGGGTCAACAGATGACCAAAGCAATGATCACAAAGATAAATGATCATATCACAAATGATCAACCAATGACCATCACACAGCAGCACTCAGCATGCCACATCACCAAATTTGGGATATATCACTGATAAATATCAACTACATAACCTCTGAGCTCGTACGTCTCAGAGAAGGGTGTTAAGCTAAGAGAATAAATTCTCCGCCACCAAGCAGAAATGTATTTGATAGAGATCAGTTTAATATCTCAAAGTGTAATGTCGGACATACAACCATACAAGTCTGTTTCGGGTTCGAACAGAACCGAAGGCACTTCCGAAGAAGCCCTTGCAAATCCGGGTATCCACAATCCCGATCGGACTTCCCATCACTAAGGGAATCTCTATACCGTAGCTACTCGGTGCAGAGAAAATCGATAGGTTATCCTAACGTTCTCGAAGACACCCGGTCTTCAACACCGGTCTTCAAATGCAATCCATAACGTCGTATCACTATTCGGAATGGGCTATATGACACGAAGGTCCTCTCCCGGCTAAACCGAATAGTAAGCGCCATATTTTAAAACATATGGATATGGGATTTCAGTTAAGTCACAGCTTAAAAATCCAAACTTTTCTTTTAAATGGTTAAACAAATTACCATTTTAAAATATTCAAACAAAAAGATTTATTTCACAAAGATCTATTCATAGATTTCAAAACAATTCCCATTTCAATTGGATTAACCCAATTAAATCCTTAAATTAAAGATTTATAGCTTTCAAACTCATTTCCAAAGATTTATCTATAACTTGGAAAATAATTTTCCTTTTAGACTTGAAAATCCTTTTAACACAACTTGGAAGTCCATTTCTTATGGGAAAGCCAATCTAATTTATACAAGTTGAAATCTTGGTTTAAATTTAAATTCCAAAACATCACCTTTTAAAATGGTTTAAAACCCCATATGAATCCATTTATAAGTTGGATAACTTTTTAAACCCTAGTTCCCAAATTATAGAATTCAATTCAATTATTGAATTCAAATTTAACTCAAATTATTTAAAATTTCAAAACTCAATCGAGTTATTCAAAATAACTTTTATTTTTGAAATTCATTTTTTCAAAAGCTTCAATTCTAATTCCAAAACTATTTTGGATTCAAAAATTCAAATTTTTAAACAATTTCAAAATCTGTGACTTAACACATTACCACGTGCAATCCATATTTGTGTGTGTATAAGTGTGGTCCAGGGGTTCAACACAATAGTGCATAACATCATCATCACAGATTCAATCATAAAGATAAGCGGTATAACCCATAGCGCTTATCTATATTCACAGATTCATAGATAAAGTAAATTATCAATCACAAAAATTCACTAATATGATTCGATGTGGGTTTCGGATAACCAGCTGGAATCCGACTCCCTGTCGCATCGAAATTCAAATGTCGTTTTACGGGTCAAAGGGTTTCATATTCATACAACAGTATATTCATCACAAATATAGCAGATCAGCACAAAGTATCACATAGCATCACATCACATATCAAATATATCAATCCATCACACAACATTCAATAACAATCAGCATCTACAATTAACATGAATAAACTGGGTGGTTTTAAATTTATTACCTACATGATTACTTTCATTTATTATTCCTAATTAATCAACTATCCATATTTATCCAATTAATAAATCTTCAATTATTAATTTAAAATCTAATATCATTCAATTAATGATTTCTTGATTACAAATTAATTATTCTAAGAAAAATTAATCTTAAACTTTAATTAATCAAATTAAAACCCTTAATAACTTTAATTAATTATCCATTTCATTAATTAATTAATTATATTAATTATCCATTTGTACTACCTTAATAATTAAATGAATTACAAATCATTAAACTTTTCTTTATCTTTAGATAAACATTCCTTATTTAAATTATGCATTTAAAAACAAAATGTTTTTTAAATTTACATTAAATTCCCTTTAACATTCTCTTTAAACTCAAGACTCAAATTTATTTAAAATAAGATTCTAAAATAATACAAATCTAAATCTTATATGTTTACAAGAAACATATACTTAAATAAATAAGTTGAAAAGGATTTAAATCTCAATTCAAATTCAAATCAAATTTAAAAATTCTTAAAATTTCAAAATTTAAATATAACTTCCATTCTCATTCTAGTTTAAATTCTTTAAAATGCTTCTTACAATTACACCTTCCATTCAATGCAAATCACTTAATCATTTAAAAGAAATTTAAACTTAAGTCTTTATTTTAAAACTGAAGTTTAAAATTTTAAATTCAGATTTAAAAACTCAGATTGAATTCATTTTGAATTTCTAATTCAAATACTTAACCTTCCAATACAAATGCAAAACACACAAGCATCCACACTTGAGAGTTTTAAAATCAAATTTAAATTTGAAAACATAATTATTTTCAAATCTCAAACAACAAAATTTGGATTCATATTCAAATTTTCAGACTTAAACCCAGTTTAAATCTCCACTTTCAAATTTAAACTTACCCTTTACATTCAAAACAGAAACAGTTTTCTGTTTTATTTAGAAACTTAACTTTGAAATTTTCTAAATTTTAAATAATTTCAAAAGAACAAAATTTAGACTTATTTAAATTCATTATTATATTCAGTTTAAAATCCAATGCTAACATTGTAGTTTGTAATTTTATCCAATTTAAAAAAACTGGAAACAATTTCCTGTTCTTCTCCTTTTATATTGTTGTTTTTGAGATGTTCAAATCTTTTCACTGTTTTCTTTTCAGACCTGGCTGAGATATTTTTATGATTGCACTATGGGGAAATGAAAAGTTTCTCTCAAATTTTTATTTCTATTATTTTATTTTATTAAATATACTTGATGCCACTTGTTAAAAAGGGATGATTATGAGATCTCTATGAAATGTCCACTTCTTTATTCATTTGTATGTGTAGTGTTTCCTTTCATATCTACATTTCACAAAATTTACATTCTCACATGTGCATGTTTGTATATGTTTGTATTTATTTTAAATTTCAATTCAAATTGAATTATAACCACTTATGTACATTTATATATATTCATATCCATACATTTATTTAGAAAAAAAGTTATATCTACACAATTTACATTCATACATATTTTTATTTATTTATTTATTTTTGTACAATCCTTTATAAAAAGAAAAGAATGACTTTTAAATACAATATCTGACTCGACCTTCGAAAATCGGCACCGAATACGACACTCGTATTCAAATGCCGCAGATCCAAACGTCGAACCTGGTTCGCCGGAGCTTATAACACATTAAGCAAATAACACAGCGGAAGAAAAGAATAGCATATAACAATGTACAACATTTGATACAATATCTGATACAACAGAATGATACAATGAACATCAATATACATCAGAGATACAAGAAATAGCAGCGGAAAGGAAAAGATAACACTAGCAGCGGAACAAAATCTCCAGTGTGGTCTTCAAGAAAGAATTCCAGTATTAGTAACTCCATCTCCAAGGCATCAATCCAGAAATAGCGAGAACTCCCAAATCAAGATGAAGAGAAGCAACTCGATCCAAAATGCGATTGCCAAATCCTAAGGCTGAAAGCTATCGAATCTACACCTACTACTGATTATCTGAAAACCCCAACTCTAGACTGCCCGTGTGGGAAATAGTGGGCACCCAGAGTTTAGGAAAGGAACAATAAACTCCAGGTCAGTCATGGGACTGGTATGAGCAAACAAAAACATTTGGTCTTTTAAAACAAACAATAGAATTTAAATTTGAAATCCGCAATGCTTTTTGAAAAATGAAACTACCATAAGGCCTCCCGGCACACACACAATGCAAACGCACACATGGGGGAGATTTCTCCTTATGATAGTCAAACATGCTTAATACGAGAAAAATTCTGTGATATTATTACTAGTGCATAGTGGAAAATCTTTCGAAAGTATAATATAAATCCTAGCCAGCATAGGTACCATGATACTATGCCTACTATAGCTGCCATGTTAAATGGCAGGTTCTACAACTAAGACCGTACAAGGCACGTATTGGATGAATGGATTTCCAACAAATGGTCAGGCTAAGGAACTTCCTACTGCCACATGGGATCGCCTCTGGTGGGACGTCCCGAGAAACTAACGTTACGGTTAGATCTCTGCCAACACATGGCCGGGTTACCTCTGTAACTAGGTAACTACTACACGAATATGCCATCCCCCGGTCCTTTGGGACCTTTATCCGAGGCGCCTCAAAGAAACAACCACACAGTAAATGAGATTGGAGCAACCACATGAGTAAGTATCTGGGCTCCATACCATGATACCACCCTTTACCAGAAGGGAATGACATACCCTAAAGGGAGCGACCCTCATAACCGTGCCGCATCTTTCCTGTTTTGACCATTTCCGGGGAGTGAGGTCCTGATGCAGTCTCGTCCGCAGAGCTACGCTTTGGCACAAAGCCATGCTTTGGGTCAACAGATGACCAAAGCAATGATCACAAAGATAAATGATCAAACAAATGATCATATCACAAATGATCAACCAATGATCATCAACAGCAGCACTCAGCATGCCACATTACCAAATTGGGAATATCACTGATAAATATCAACTACATAACCTCTGAGCTCGTACGTCTCAGAGAAGGGTGTTAAACTAAGAGAATAAATTCTCCGCCACCAAGCAGAAATGTATTTGATAGAGATCAGTTTAATATCTCAAAGTGTAATGTCGGACATACAACCATACAAGTCTGTTCCGGGTTCGAACAGAACCGAAGGCACTTCCGAAGAAGCCCTTGCAAATCCGGGTATCCACAATCCCGATCGGACTTCCCATCACTAAGGGAATCTCTATACCGTAGCTACTCGGTGCAGAGAAAATCGATAGGTTATCCTAACGTTCTCGAAGACACCCGGTCTTCAACACCGGTCTTCAAATGCTATCCATAACGTCGTATCACTATTCGGAATGGGCTATATGACACAAGGTCCTTTCCCGGCTAAACCGAATAGTAAGCGCCATATTTTAAAACATATGGATATGGGATTTCAGTTTAGTCACATCTTAAAAATCCAAACTTTTCTTTTAAATGGTTAAACAAATTACCATTTTAAAATCTTTAAACAAAAAGATTTATTTCACAAAGTTTCACCCAGTTTCACAAAGATCTATTCCTAGATTTCAAAACAATTCCCATTTCAATTGGATTAACCCAATTATATCTTTAAAATTAAAGATTTATAGCTTTCGAAACACGTTTTCAAAGATTTATTCATAACTTGGAAAACTATTTTCATTTTTAGACTTGAAATCCTTTACCACAAATTGGAAATTCATTCTCATGTGAAAGCTTCAATCATTTGGAAACAAATAGTTTCCTTTTCAGAAAAATCCAATTTATACAAGTTGAAATCTACGGGTTAATTTTTTTTATTAAAGTCCAAAACATCACTTCTTAAAATGGTTAAAAAACCCACATAAGCCCATTTATAGGTTGAATAACCTTTTTAAACCCTAGTCCCAAATCATAGAATTCAATTTCAAATATTGAATTCAAATTTAAATCCAATTATTTAAATTTCAAAACTCAATCTAGTTATTTAAAATAACTTCTATTTTTGAAATACATTTTTCAAAAGCTGTTTAAATTCTAATTCCAAAACTATCTTGGATTCAAAAAATTCAATTTTAAGATTATTTCAAAAATCTGTGACTTAACCCATTTCCACGTGCAGTCCATATTTGTGTGTGTAGTGTGGTCCAGGGGTTCAACACAATAGTGCACAATATCATCATCACAGATTCAATTACTACAATTCGATGTGGGTTTCGGATAACCAAATGGAATCCGACTTCCCGTCGCATCGAAATTCAAATGTCGTTTTACGGGTCAAGGGGTTTTCATATTCATATGACAGTATATTCATCACAAATATAGCAGCTCAGTGCAAAGCATCACATAGCATCACATCACATATCAAATATATCAATCATCACACAACATTCAATAGCAATCAAACATCTACAATTAAGATGAATATTTGGTTGGTTTTAAATTTATTACCTAGATAATTACTTTCATTAGTAATTACAAACCAATGATTAATTATTATTATCTACAATTGATTAAGTTTTTAATCACCTTCATAATTAATCATTTCTTTAATTAATTATCTTAACTAATTAACCCTTAATTGTAATCTATTGAATCTCAATTTCATATTTCTTAATTATTACTTCAATTAATAAGCCTTTAATTGTTGATTAAATCTTAATTATAATTAATTGTCCTTAATTGATTAATAGATTTATCATTCCTTAATTAATTTATAATAATTAATTACTCCTTATTTAATAGTGATTTCATAATCACTTTAAGTTAATTAACCATTAATTATTATTCATAAAACTTTAATTATTAGACAATTAACCTTTGATTATTTAATTCACCATTTAATTAATTATTATTTTTAATTAAATAAATTAACCCTTAATTCCTTATCCTGTAAATTAATTTATTATCCTCAAATAAATTATCTTAGTCATATAAATTTATTTCCCTTAATTACTTCTCATTGATTAACTTTATATAAAATTATTTCAAAACCGATTCAGATTTTTTTGTTTTTTTTGTTTTTTTTTTTTTTTACTTAAGTTTCAACTTGTTGAAGAAAATTGAAAATTTCTTTACTTTGAATTGGGTCGACATTTACTTTTGAAAACTTGTATTAATTTGAGTCACTTGTTTTCTAAAACGTGGACATAATTTCTCTTGAAATTTTAAAACCAAGCTGCAACAAAATATACGACCCGAGCCAACATCGATGCTTCCCCGAGCAATATCACCCTCTGCTTCGAGTTCCCACAAAACCAACCCGTATGCTTAAACTTTTAAACTCAAATTTTTTTTTTTGTTTCCGTGTTTAACCCGATATGCTTCCAAAATTTCCCGGACTCATGCTCAAGCCAGAAAACAATCTCCCCCGAGACACGCTTCGAGTTCTCCATCTTCTTCTCCCCCTTCAACAATCCCATGTACATGACTATACTGGTGCATATGCACCGATGATCGGAGCGCCTCCGATCAACACTACGACCACCCACGTGTCATCCATGAACATCTCAACCCAATCAACAACCCAGATCGATGATTTGATCGAGAAAACAAAATCGAGCTGTTCAACTTAAACTTGGAATCGAACCCATCATCGAATTTCACCTCGAACCGGCACCGTCGATCATCAGCAACCACAAACTTCTGCCCAAAGGTTCGCCGACCCATCACTCTCCCCTTCCCCCTTGACCGATCGTCTCTGATGCTCCAGAGGCGACGCGACAACCCAAAACTCACGCCTCGACCAAATCAGTTGTTAAACCCTAAATCACCATCGGCTGTCTTCACCGATGAACTAAAAAATTATTCGCCATTTTTCTAATGATCCATAGACCTCACGCGACCTTCGACCACGAGTCCGACATCATACGATCGTGCGATCACCAAAAATTGCCATGTATTCACTTTCTGTTCTACTTCAAATCACTCACTCGTTCCCAATTTAAAAATCCTGTTTAACCTTTTAAAAATCATGATTTCTGATGAGAATTCCAGGTTGTATTAATGAATCAACCAATTACAATGTCTGAAATTAACATGTTCTAAGGCTTTGACTGTTTACCTCCATTTTCCAGGTAAACTCGAATCTGTTATATTCAAAAATAATTTTAAATCTTCATTGATGATTAAATAATCATAGTTTATTTGAATACCGCAACCTATCGGAATTTAAATGAGAAGATTTGAATTTAAACTTTGTTTAAACTCTGTAAAACAAGAACAGTATTCACATTGATACATTACAACATACAGGTATCTTTAAAAATTTATACATGTGTATTTATATTTACAACTGAATTATTATCTCACATAGGCATTATCATAGGCAAACCAAAAATCATACGTAGACAGGTTAAAAGTTTGCTCGTCTTGCATGGTCGAGCAGAGGCCAAACTTCTTATTTCTGGTTCCAAGTTATAAATGCTTTGATTCCTGAAGCATTTAATTTCCTAGTCTTGCTTCCAGGTAAATATTAATGACTAATTATATCTAACCAGTATTTTCAAAACTAAAGTCATGATTTGCTTACTATATTTTCCTTAAACAACTTTAGACTAAGAGGTAATAGAGAAGATGATTTGAGGTTTTGAATTAGTTGCATCTGAGAACAAGAACAGGGGACTTACAGACACATATACTCATCACATATGAACTGAAGTTCATACAAGCACAAATAAACAAAATCTCCACAACAAGGTCCACAGATTCATCACATGCAACGAACAAAACAGGTAAAGTTCGATAGGGGTGATGTTTGCTCACCTGGAATTAAATGTTTGAAGGCAGAGAGAAGAATTTCTTTGAGCCTGTATTTTTTTTTCTTTAATTCCTGAAGTTTAGATCTGCAAATTGGAAATGGTTTTGTCTTTGATCTTAAATTTTCCTGCAACTCAGATTTGATGCAATTGCTAAAGTCTTTTGTTTTATTTATTCATTTCATAAATAAACAAAGTTTTAAATTTTCTTACTTACAGTATTGTTTTAAATGCAACAGAGAATAGGGTCTGCTGTTGCAAACCAAAAATTCATCTTGACTTGAACTTTATTTCATCCCTGCAACTGATATACAAGGTTGTTTAAAACTTTGTCTTATTTACTAATTTCAACATTAAACTCAGATTTAAAAAAAAAGTTTCACTTGCCTTTACTTATTTCCAAAGAAAACTGCATTTGCTTTCAAGTTTAAGTTGTTCCAGATTGATATTTGCATTGCTACTTGAATTGATCTGCACTCTGTTCTTGCTTTGAAACCTGAGTTGCAAATGCTTGCTACTTTGATTGCTATTTCTTCTTCTTCTTTTTTTCTTTCTGATTTATCTTTTTTCTTTGTTGAGATTTGAAATGCAAAATCTTTTATACTGCAGTTTCAGATTTTGGTGAGAGGTTATTATAATTGCATATGGGGAACTCAAAAGTTTCTTTGCAATTTTTTATTTAATTAAATAAAATGAATGCCACTTGTTTAAAAGAGATGATTATGAGATCTCTATGAAATGTCCACTTCTTTATTCATTTGTATGTGTAGTGTTTCCTTTCATATCTACATTCACAAAATTTACATTCTCACATGTGCATGTTTGTATATGTTTATATTTATTTTAAATTTCAATTCAAATTGAATTATAACCACTTATGTACATTTATATATATTCATATCCATACATTTATTTAGAAAAAAGTTATATCTACACAATTTACATTCATACATATTTTTATTTATTTATTTATTTTTGTACAATCTTTTATAAAAAGAAAAGAATGACTTTTAAATACTTTGATTTTATATTAACAATAGTTATATTTATTTATTTGAGGGAATTTGACTTAAGAATAATATTTCAAAAATGAGTACACTAATTTTTTTCTTTTTAACCACTTCCAAATATAAATATAATTAAAAATTTAGAAAACAACTTTTACTATCATTTTATTAATCTCAAGCTTTTTAATTTCTATTTTATTTTTAATGCATTTTATTTTGAAATTCAATACTTGTTTTCCAATTCACTTATTCTTAAATTTCAAATTTAAATCTCTATTTAAAATCAAAATTATTTATCTGTTCTAAGAATTTTCTAATTAATTCAAAATTTATTTTCAAAAATAAATTTAATTGCCAAATTAACTTGGCTAAAATTTCAGGAATGTTACATATAGCGTCTCGAGTCATAATATATAATCAATATTAGCACTCATCACTCTTTCAATCACTATTCGTCGTTTTGATAATCATAGGGAGTCAGATTAGTCAAAATAGTCATTTAAATCAAATTCAAAAATAATTATAAAATCAATTTTTCAAAAATGACTATTTTGTAAATATGGTCAAAAATGAGTTTCTCGAAGTGGTTATATGAGAAAAATTTCTGCTATTTGAAAATTATTTGAAATGAAGATATGCAGATATTTTCTTTGAAAAACGATGCAGTTACTAAATGTCTCAACAAAAATCACGTTCAACTAGTAATTTTTCTATCAACTAGATTACCAGCGTAATCTGCATCTGAATTTCTCTTTCACTCAAAATCATCATTAATTGAATTTGATTGACCAAACCATGAAGTGTGCACCAAAAATTTCAAACTCAATTTTAACAGCATTTTAAATGACATTATTTTGAGTTTGAATTGAAGTCGTGTAAATAATCAGAAAACCGTGAATAATGAGTTAGTCGTATTATAACCAATTGTATTAACATCCAACAAAAAACATTATTATTAATCCAAATGATATATATGAAGTAATTCAAAGAATCTAGAGATGTTTATAGTGTTTTTTGCATAAGAATATAATTGGCCAACTATTTTGCATAAGTCAGAATCATCATCTTTTCATCATCACATTATTGGCTATTTAATTCAGAATATGGTGCAGATTATCACATTTAATATATCGTACAAATAAATATACCTTTACCTGTTTTACCTTTACGATATTTTTCATTGTTGTCTGTTTTGATTCTGTCACCTTTATACTAGGCTAAGGAACTTTGCTTTGTCGCTCGTTGTGTTTCTGGAACAGCCAAAATCCAGAGAACACTGTAGTTGTTCCTTAGCCTGCCACCACACCTACACGGTAAAGGATTTATGTGACCTATTTGTTTTTATAGGTCCATGATTGTTAGTGGAAGAATAGGTTGAAAAGTAATTTTGTGGAGACCCAAAACTATATATATGTTCCTTTCGGCACCCAAATTTGTTTAACTTTGAGAGATTTTATATTTATGCCTTTTGGAACCCAAATTGGTATACTTTTCACCTGTTTCGGTCTATACCAACAATTATTTTGATTGTGTCCAAATTTTCTACAAATTGTGCACATATAATTTTGTTGATTAATATTGCTTTCAACAATTTTCGAACTACTATATTCAAGTCCTTGTCTAACCGTGTTAACTGTTTGCTTTCCTAATAGCATATTCAACGAATTTTCACTTTTTGAAAATTTATCTAAAGTCGTTGAAAATTGTTGGACTTGTGTTTTGAGAGATTCATTTTCGTTCAATAATTGTGTGCACTTTGTGATAGAATTCTCTCTTCTAGTATTTTCATTCTCTTTTAAAATCAGAATTTCATTTTCAAGCGATTTCATTTTAATTTATGATTTTTTAATTTCTTCATCAAATGTTGGACACTTATCACACTTAGGGATCCTACTTTGATAGGTTTTAACTATTTGGTCAAGTTGTTCATTTAATTCTATTAAAGTGTCTTTTTGTGATTGAAGTTTAGCGTATTTTTCCCTAAGTCGTTCAAAATAGCCATTTTCTTCGTGGAAATAAATAAGTAATTCAGAGTGAGTAAGTTTTGATACCTCGCTTGGCTCGTCATCGTCGCTATCGATTATATTCCCATGAAGGCACATATCTGCTTTCTCACTTTCACTGCTATCGTTTTTATTCCACTTGGCTGCAAAACATCTTCTTTTTGATTTCTTTTCTTTGTCGAGTTGAAATCAGGGATAATTGGGCTTGATATCACCGGGTTTGTTGCAAATGATCCCGTGTTCTTCTGAGTTGTCTAGTGCTTTGATTATTCTGCTTTTTAATTTTTGATTTAGTGTTGGATTTCCATATTTGCGGTTCCACCTTTTGAATTTCTTCATTATTAATGCCAGCTCAGCCGCTTCATCATCATCATCCTCATCACAACTGCTTTTTACTAATCCTGTTAAGCACATTTCTTTAACTGAGTCGGTTGTGGAGGACTTCTCATTGCTGTTGACTTTTTCACCATATATTGCATTTAAAGTATTCCAGATTTCCTATGCATTTTCACAATGAGAGACGAAATTATAATTATCTTGATTAATATGAGAATATAATATATGCATAGCAAGAGCATTAATCGAGATAATTTTCTTATCTGTTATATCACACCCATTTTCAATAATATCCCAACATTTAATATTAACAGATTTTAAATAAAGTTCCATTTTCAATTTCCAATTCAAAAAATCTATTCCATCGAAAATAGAAGGAATAATATTGGAGCGACCCTCAACAAAAGTATTATTAAAAGAAGCCGTTTTAAAAATTCAAATTTTTAAACAAAAACTGATTTTTGAAACACGAATTTTTAAAACAAAAATTGACTTCTATTCCTAACTTCGATACCACTTGTAGGATCGATTTCATCCTTAGGGGGGGTGAATAGGGTGATGGTATAAATTATAAAAATTAATTGCGGAAGCTTATAAATAATTTCAACACAGATCACAGAATAATAACAGCACAGAAAAATAGCAGAATAATAAAATGCAGAAATAGAACGACACAGAATTTACCCAACTTCGGCAAAACCCTGCCTACGTGCTGCCCCAAAGGTTTCTACTAGAAATTAGATAGTCAGACGCTTACACTCGTAAACTCGCGACACCCGCTATCGACTAAACCTAACTCTACGCTCAAAACCCTGCCACAACTCAGCCATTGAGTTGCGAATTCTCAAACTATGCCACGTAGTTTGTCCCCTAGTCACACGACTAGAAATTCAAACGGTTTAAAAATAAATTACAAATTAAAAAACAATTAAAAGACAAAAACACCCCTGATTTTGACTAAAGCCTTAAATAATAACTAGAGTAAATAAGCCGGCCCAAAATCACACTCTCTTTTATTTTCTATCTGCGACGACCCGTCTTTCGTTCCACAGAAAGACGTATCGTCAATAAGAAAAGAAAAGAGATAGAAATAGAAAGATAGAAAGAAAAGAACAACAATCATCAGAATCTCACAGCGGAACAGAACAAAATATAATATTACACATATCCATTACATAGTTTTACATATCCGAGTACACAAAATAATACCACTTCATTACATTAGACCATTCATAAGAGTTCTCCAACCCATACAACCCAAAATACAACATCAAAATGCTACTATAGAGAATATAGATAGATAGTACGTCTGGACTCCAGCTCCAGCTCCAAAACATTTGCTAATCCAAACCTAATCACTTGGCTACTCATAAAAATTCGAGTACCCAAGAGTTTATGAAAAACAAACAAAATAAACTCCGGGTCAGACATGGGTCTGGTGTGAGTAAATCAGTTAAAGTTGCTTAACTTTTAAAATCATTTTGAAAACAAGAGTATCACGTAAGACTTCCCACAAATAAACACGGGTAAGTTTTTACCTTACGCTAACTAAAACTTTTGATAGGAAATTCTGTGATATTATAATAGGGTCTAGGGTTTTCAAAATAAAATACAGAAATAGCTGGAATGCTTACATCTCACGTTCCAACATATTTGGGCACAATCAAAACCGTACAGGCACTTATTGGATTTTGGATTCCATCAATGGCAGGGCTACTGGGGTACCGCCCGTCACAGTACGGGGCCTAGATCACCGTACCGAGGAGCCACCCTAACTCCCCTGCAACACAAGGCCGGAACCATTCCTTACTGAATAGTTCCGAACAAGACAACCCCGCAGTTGTGGCCAACAACTGCCCACACAGCCGAAATAATAAGGGACTTCTAGACAGGGGTAAATCTCACTCTCAAGTGGGGGCTACCCACGAAGCCTTGGCGCATCTCCCCTGTTTTAGCCATTCCCGGTTGATGAGGCTTGAGGCTACGATTACCTTTAAAGGACATATCACTTAGAATGCTCATCGTCCACCTGACGATGTGCTGAAAGCATTCAATCCATACAAGTTCGTTCCGGGTTCGAACGAAACCGAAGGCATTATCTCGTTACACTCGTTTTGGAATCACCCTCAGAGTTAACGACAATAACCCTTGCACTCTAAACTCCATCTCGATCCTCACTTGAGATGTCACGACCTAACGTTTAACTTGGATCGATGTGGTTTTCGGAAAATCAAACTTGATTCCCGATCCCGGTCTCATCGAAATCCAAACGTGTCTTAAGGGCTAAGTTGTTTAAAGTTTAAACAATTCAATTCAGGTTTAAGCATAGCATCACATAGCATTATTAACAGGTAATAATCAATATCTATCACAGCTATACAACATCTCATCACAGAATATTTCAACTACCATTCAATAGATATCAACCATATTCAGATATCAATTCAATCAATCATTCACAAGCAAGCACTACATTAATTCACATCATAATTAATTTAAATTAAATTAATTACTTAAGAATTTATCACTTAATCTTGCTTAACCAAATATTAATTAATTAATCACAACCTTTAATTAATTAATTACCTCTTATTTATCTCATAATTAATTAATTACTACTTAATTAATTAATCAATCTTTATTTAATTATCAATTAACTACTATAATTATTTGTTAATTAAACTTTGATTAAAAATTAATCATTCCTTAATTGGTTATTAATTAACCCTTAATTTATAATTAATTAACCTTAATTAATTCTTAATTAACTTAATTAATTCTTAATTAATCACAAATTAATCAATCTTAATTACATAATTAATTATTCATTAATTAACCTTAATTATTTAATTAATTAAAAATTAATAAATCTTGATTACTTAATTAATTATTAATTAATTATTTCTAATTATCAAATTAATTACAATTAATTAATCCTTAATTATTTAATTAATTAAGCCTTAATCATTATTTAATTAACTATTAATTATAATTTAATTAATGCTTTATTAATTAATTAATTAACCAAAATCATTTAATTAATTTATTCTTAATCCCCAATTAATTATTCACAAATCATTTAATTAATTAATTACTAATCACTTATTAATTAATCTTTAAATTAATCAAATCATAATTAATTAAACCTTAACAAATTAATTAAATTAAATTAATTAATTATTTCCAACTTTAATTACTAATAATTAAAGTAACTTTAATTACACATTTAATTATCTTCCAATAAATCAATTTCATTAATCCTTGATAATTCTTGCATATTTAACATTCAACTTATTAAGCTAATTAAATTTTTAAAAATGTAAACCCATTACAAAACTGCAACTAACATTATTTGAATCACTTTTGGAATCAAATGTTTAAATATTTTAAAATGTAGCAAAATAAAAAGTGTTTGAGAATTTAAACTTAAACAAAAATTTAGTTTTAAAACAAGTTTATTTTCGTGTACTGTTAACTCGACCATTACTAAATATCTCACCCTATACACAATTCCTTTTCTTCCCCTTGTCTCCCTGAACCAACCCAAACATGAGCAACTGCATATATACAAACCAGAGCTATCACTCACGAACTACGCATCCAAACTCGAGCAAACTCGTGTGATTCACGGCACAGACTCGAGCATCACTTCGAGTAAAAAAAACCAAAAGCCCTGAACCCATCTTCCCCGATACAGCCCTACCGCGTGCACGTGCACCGTGCTCCGGCACCCTCGCCACCACCGCCGATTATCTGCGCAAACCCCAAATCCATCAACGACCCAAAATCCAAACCCAGAAATCGAATTCGTGAACTCAAGCAAAAATTCATTGTTCGAGCCAAAAATTCAAACTGCAGTTGCCTGGAAGAATCCCCTCGTCCACGATCATCTCACCAAACTCCGGCACCAAACTACGGCCACGAGTACGCGACGTCCCCACGCAACTCCTTCCCAAACCACGAGAAGCTCGGTCACTCCAATAATTCTCACGATCACTTTTTCAAACTCGAAGGTACATAGCTTCTTAAACCCTACAATCCCAAATTCCTCTTTCTCTGATGATTTATAAATTCGATTTGCATTTTACTAGAGATAATCATCATCATACAAAGCTTCATTTTTAATTTCAGAAGCTACAATCAATCCATACTCAAGAATTTTACAAAAGCCCCAATTACAGTTTTCTTAAAAATTCGAATTCAATATCAAGTTTTAATTTCTGTTTCCAATCTTAAAATTCATGGCATGCATTATAGATTCCAGATTGAATCGTATTTCATTCAATTTCAAACTAAATTTGCATGATTAAATTTCCTTGGTTCTACTGCATATTTTGTTTCTGCAGTTTTCTTTATTACAGTTTCATTTGAACATCTTTTCTCTTTTTATCTTAATTTATATTAAATCAACTTCTGTATTGAGGATTCCTACTCAACAATACATTACTGCATATAAATTTAAAGAATTTAATTTGATTTCTTTGAATCTTTGAACAAACAGAGAAGTATTAGATGCATTCAAGACATGCACAGGTATAATTAAAACAAGTAAACAAATAACTTACAAATATAAACATGCAAGCAATTTCCAGAATGACATTCACATGCAACATAGTTTCATACTTAAATTTTTTAATTTAGAATTTACTCACCTGTTTACTTGTTGAGATTCAAACTGCTGGAATAAAATATGTGAACTGCAGGCCTTAAAAAAAACTGAACCACTTGATGTTGTTTGCAACAGAGCTCACAATCTCATTTATATTCACAGTCACATAATTGAAAACTGTAAACAATGTTTCACAAACCAATTAACATGCAAGCATTCATTACTAACATTCAACAACAACTTTTATATTTAAAGTTTAAATTAAGATTTACTCACCCTGTATTTTTCTCTGATGAGGATTCAAATTTTGCAGGAACAGATTTGTAAATTACAGGTCTTTTGAAAACAGAAAATTTGGTGCTTAAATCTTGAATGAACTGATGCTACTTTGATTGTTGCAGAGATTTGTGGAAAACGCAGGGTTAAGCTTGCAGATTTTTGATTTTGAAAAAGGTTTGCATATTTTGTTCAAATTGGTTGAAGAGGTGGATTTGGTTTGTAGATTAAAGCATGTATTTCATTTCGATTGTAGTGTGGATTTTTAAAGAGTTTCAGTTTTTCCTTTCTTTCTTGTTAATGGAGGATGTAAAAGCTTCTTTTTGCTAAAATGAGACAATATGCATGCATTGTTTGTTTTATAAAATTTTAAAGAAAATAAAATCATATTATGACACTTGTCACAAAATGGCCTATATTCCTAACACATGTTTTATAAATAGGCTTAGATGTTAACATGTGTTTATTTCATGCAAAAATAAAATTTAGATATTTACTTTATTGATTTTCTTTTATATGTTTATATTTTAAATCCTTAGGAAATCAATTTCCCTTTTAGAAATGAATGTATACAAATGTTATAACATAGTTAAAATTATGAGAATATTACTTTACACTCAAAATAAAATTTAGAATAGAAATTTACATATTTTAAATCTTTTAATATATCAATTAAATCACAAATTGAATTCTAAAAAGCCAATTTAAGATCAAATTTGTTATGAATAAAATCTTAATACATTCATTTCCTTATATTAGTTTTTTTTTAATTGAAATAAATTTATATTTACACTTCATTTATTTGTTGTTGAATAAAATGACAAATTTATCAATTTGAATTAATTTATTATATAGATTATCATATTTAAATTTGGGTTGAAATTCCGGGATATCACATTCCTCCCCCCTTAAAAGAATTTCGTCCCCGAAATTTAAACAAAAGATAATCCAAAAATTTTCATTTCATTCAACACTTCAAACATACATAACATCCATACATAAGCAACCATCAAACAAAACATCCAAACAACCATACATCCAATACAAACACTACTAGCTATCCGGACACATATCCGGGTAAGCCTTCCTAAAACTATCTAAAGTCTCCCAGGTACAATCTCTGGGATCCTCACTCCACTGGACTTTTATAAGCTTCACAATCTTGCTTCTGAGTTGCCTCTCATCTCGATCGACAATTCGAACAGGATGTCGGACAACTGACAAATCCGGCTCAACCTCCAAGTCTTCCTGCACAGCTGGTTCCACAATAAGAGATGGATCGTGCACATATTTCCGTAGATGAGATACGTGGAAAACATTATGAATTCCAGCCATCCGGACTGGCAATTCAATCCTATATGCTACAGCACCAATCCTCTCGAGAACTCGAAACGGACCAATATATCTTGGAGCGAGTTTCCCTGTCTTCCCAAATCTTACAGCTCCTTTAATAGGGGAAACCTTGACAAAGACTAAATCACCAATCTCAAACTCCAATTGTCTTCGTCTTTTATCAGCATACTTCTTTTGTCGATCCTGGGCAGCTCTCATCCTATTCTTAATCAGCTCGACTTTAGCAGATGCTTCACAAATCAGATCTGGTCCAAGCACAATACGGTCCTTCGACTCTATCCAACAAGCTGGTGATCTACACGGTCTTCCATATAGTGCTTCATAAGGAGCCATCTTGATACTTGCTTGATAACTGTTATTATAAGAGAACTCCACTAGATGTAGATGGTCCTCCCATGATCCACCAAAATCTAATACACAGGCTCTCAGCATATCTTCCAGAATCCGATTAAGCCTCTCCGTCTGCCCATCCGTTTGGGGATGATATGCTGTACTTAATCTCAAACTAGTTCCCATAGCCGATTGCAATGCCTCCCAGAACTTGCTGGTGAAGATCGGATCTCGATCACTTACAATACTGACTGGAACGCCATGCAATCTTACTATCTCTTTCAAGAAGATTTCCGCTAGCGAAGCTGCAGTACGGGTTGCCTTCACTGGTATAAAATGGGCGCTTTTGGTAAGACGATCAACAATTACCCATATCCCTTCATTACCCTTCTTAGTTCTAGGCAAACCGTCGATGAAGTCCATAGAAATCATCTCCCATTTCCATGTCGGGATCTCCAAAGGCTGTAACAAACCGGCTTGCTTCTGCTGATCTCCTTCCACTTGCTGACAAATAGCACAACTATTGACGAATCTAGCAACATCTCTCTTCATACTCGGCCACCAAAAAACTCTCTTCATATCTTTATACATCTTTGAGATTCCTGGATGGATGTTCAATCTGGAGCGATGACTCTCAAACAATACTTCGTCTCTCAATCCATCTATGTCCGGTACACACAATCGACCATTAATTCTCAATGCTCCTTGATCGTCTATCTTAAAATCCGAATACCGACCATCCCTAGTTCCAAGAATCAATTCTTCAAAAGATCTATCCTCCATTTGCTTGCTTATAATCCTTTCCATAAGAGATGGAACCACCTCCAAAAGAGAAAGAACCGCATTCCTGCTAAGTGCGTCTGCCACAACGTTCGCCTTCCCTGGAGTATACAGAATGTCCAAATCATACGATGCCAAGAACTCAACCCATCGCTGCTGTCTTAGATTAAGATCTTTCTGAGAGAAAAGATATTTCAACGGTTTGTGATCCGTGAATAACTCAAACTTTTCTCCTAAAAGATAGTGTCTCCATATCTTTAAAGCAAAAACGATAGCCAACAGCTCTAGATCATGCGTAGCGTAGTTTCTCTCATGTGGCTTCAACTGCCGACTCGCATATGCAATGACTCTACCATTCTGCATAAGCACAGCTCCCAATCCAACAATACAGGCATCAGTATATACTTCAAACTTGCTCTTCCCATCTGGAATCGCCAATACAGGAGCACTTGTCAATTTTGCCTTCAGATTCTGAAAAGCTTCTTCACATTCCGGTGTCCACTTGAATTTGGCTCCCTTCCTTGTCAGCTTTGTTAGGTGAGAAGAGATTTTAGAATAATCCTTAATAAACTTCCTGTAGTAACCGGCCAATCCAAGAAAACTACGAACTTCTGTAGGAGTCCGAGGCTGCTTCCATTCCAGAATAGTATCAACTTTAGCTGGATCTACAGATATTCCTTCACCAGAAACAATGTGGCCCAAGAATTTTACTTCAGATTTCCAAAAATGACACTTAGAGAACTTCGCTTTCAGCACATGCCTTCTCAGAGTTTCCAAAACTATTCTCAAGTGCTGCTTATGCTCTTCTTCCGACTTAGAATAAACCAAGATATCATCGATGAACACCAAAACAAACTTATTCAAAAGATCTCTAAAGACTCGGTTCATCAGATCAACAAAATAAGCAGGAGCGTTGGTTAAACCGAAAGGCATAACCAACCACTCATAGAAACAATTAGGACCTCTAAACGCAGTCAAGGGGATACTGTCTTCAGCTACCCTTAACTGATGAAAACCCGATGCTAGATCTAACTGAGAAAAGACTGATGCTCCATGAAGCTGGTCGAAGAGATCATCAATTCGAGGAAGAGGATACTTATTACGAATGGTCACTTTGTTCAATTCACGATAGTCTACGCAGAACCTTAGCGACCCATCCGACTTAGTGACAAAAACTGCTGCCGAGCCCCAACAAGAAAAACTGGGTCTAATCAAACCCTTCTCCAATAAATCTTGAGTTTGCTTTACTAGTTCCTCTCTCTCCCGTGGAGCCATTCTCCTACTAGGTTGAATTACGGGTACTGCTCCAGGAACCAAATCTATGCGAAACTCTATCTCACGGTGCGGAGGCAAACACTTAACTTCTTCAAATACATCAGAGAAATCCCGGACTACTACAATATCATCAACTCCCTCTTGAGAAGTCTCAACTCCATGTAAAAGACTACTCAAGTGTAATCCAGAGTTATCACACATTACTCTGGCAATTCTACCCAGGTCAGTTTCTAATGAAACTGTTCTCTCTTCACAATTTAAAATGGCCTTATATTCGTCAAGCCAATCCATACCCAATATAAGGTCAAAGCCTTTAAAATCCAATACATAAGGATCACATGAGAAACTATGGGATAGATAGGAGATTTTCAAATCCTTACAAATCTTATCTAATTTAGTTACTGCTCCTATAGGGTTTGATACACAAATGGGATTGTCAACGGTACTAGGGGTAAGTAAGAAACTCTCTACGGTCTCCAGAGAAATAAAACTTAAAGAAGCACCAGAATCAAATAAGACTTTAATATATTTTCCATTTAAAAGTAAGGTACCTTCTAAAACTCCTTTGCCCTTGGACGAGTTCGATGGTGCACCTTCTAAAGCAAATACTTTGTTCGGCTGAACTTTATGGAGGAGTGGGCAATCTTTAATCATATGTCCAGGTTGATGGCAGTTGAAACAAAGAGACTTCTGAACTATAGCTGAACCTGGTCCACTAGAATGCTGCTGCTGCTTCTTTCCTTGAGGACAATGATTTGCCAAATGTCCCACTTGATGACAATTATAGCATTTTCTGGGTCCATTGTTGTCCCCGGTCTTCTTCTTGTTTTGCTTCTTCCAGTTAGGATTGAATTTTCTCTTATTCTGGTTAGAAGAATTCCCACCTGATGCAGCAACTTGTGCCACTGACCTCTTCTTCATCAAATCTTCATACCTTAACGCCATATCAATAAGCTCCACAAAAGACCCTTTCAGATGAGCTGTCATCCTATCATGAAACTCTGGCCTCAAACCTTGAACAAACATCTCGTTCTTCTTAAGAGAGGTGTCTATAAGTCCTGGACCATAGCAAGATAACTCGTTGAATTTAGTCTCGTATTCTGCTACAGACATGCTTCCTTGTTTCAGATTCAGAAAATCTTGATAAAGACGAGTTCTCCCTGACAATGGTATAAACTTCTCCTCAAACAGCTCCTTAAACTCTTCCCAAGTCATCTCATCCTCCGAGACATTAGCAATCATTGAATTCCACCATAGAGCAGCACCACCTTGTAATTGCCACGCAGCCATTATTCTTTTCTGCTCATCCGATAATTTCATGCTCTTAAAAATCTTCTCACACGAGCGAATCCATTCTTGGATTTCTATAATAGTTTCTGATCCTCGAAACGGTTTTCCTCCAAGATGAACGAAGTCCTTGCATAATGCAGCAAAACTGACTGGAGACGTAACTGGATTAACAGCCTCATTATCAGCCTGCTCTCTCCTATTACCGGTTGATGCACTTCCAACAACCCTTCTGCCTCTTGAACTCATTCTGGCTACCTGGACAGGTAACCCAACCAATTTAGATAAGGATATAGTTATATAAGAAAATTACAAATACGCACTCTCAAGATAGATACTACTCCAGAGCCTAGGTGTTTCTCAACCAACGCTCTGATACCAACTGCGACGACCCGTCTTTCGTTCCACAGAAAGACGTATCGTCAATAAGAAAAGAAAAGAGATAGAAATAGAAAGATAGAAAGAAAAGAACAACAATCATCAGAATCTCACAGCGGAACAGAACAAAATATAATATTACACATATCCATTACATAGTTTTACATATCCGAGTACACAAAATAATACCACTTCATTACATTAGACCATTCATAAGAGTTCTCCAACCCATACAACCCAAAATACAACATCAAAATGCTACTATAGCGAATATAGATAGATAGTACGTCTGGACTCCAGCTCCAGCTCCAAAACATTTGCTAATCCAAACCTAATCACTTGGCTACTCATAAAAATTCGAGTACCCAAGAGTTTATGAAAAACAAACAAAATAAACTCCGGGTCAGACATGGGTCTGGTGTGAGTAAATCAGTTAAAGTTGCTTAACTTTTAAAATCATTTTGAAAACAAGAGTATCACGTAAGACTTCCCACAAATAAACACGGGTAAGTTTTTACCTTACGCTAACTAAAACTTTTGATAGGAAATTCTGTGATATTATAATAGGGTCTAGGGTTTTCAAAATAAAATACAGAAATAGCTGGAATGCTTACATCTCACGTTCCAACATATTTGGGCACAATCAAAACCGTACAGGCACTTATTGGATTTTGGATTCCATCAATGGCAGGGCTACTGGGGTACCGCCCGTCACAGTACGGGGCCTAGATCACCGTACCGAGGAGCCACCCTAACTCCCCTGCAACACAAGGCCGGAACCATTCCTTACTGAATAGTTCCGAACAAGACAACCCCGCAGTTGTGGCCAACAACTGCCCACACAGCCGAAATAATAAGGGACTTCTAGACAGGGGTAAATCTCACTCTCAAGTGGGGGCTACCCACGAAGCCTTGGCGCATCTCCCCTGTTTTAGCCATTCCCGGTTGATGAGGCTTGAGGCTACGATTACCTTTAAAGGACATATCACTTAGAATGCTCATCGTCCACCTGACGATGTGCTGAAAGCATTCAATCCATACAAGTTCGTTCCGGGTTCGAACGAAACCGAAGGCATTATCTCGTTACACTCGTTTTGGAATCACCCTCAGAGTTAACGACAATAACCCTTGCACTCTAAACTCCATCTCGATCCTCACTTGAGATGTCACGACCTAACGTTTAACTTGGATCGATGTGGTTTTCGGAAAATCAAACTTGATTCCCGATCCCGGTCTCATCGAAATCCAAACGTGTCTTAAGGGCTAAGTTGTTTAAAGTTTAAACAATTCAATTCAGGTTTAAGCATAGCATCACATAGCATTATTAACAGGTAATAATCAATATCTATCACAGCTATACAACATCTCATCACAGAATATTTCAACTACCATTCAATAGATATCAACCATATTCAGATATCAATTCAATCAATCATTCACAAGCAAGCACTACATTAATTCACATCATAATTAATTTAAATTAAATTAATTACTTAAGAATTTATCACTTAATCTTGCTTAACCAAATATTAATTAATTAATCACAACCTTTAATTAATTAATTACCTCTTATTTATCTCATAATTAATTAATTACTACTTAATTAATTAATCAATCTTTATTTAATTATCAATTAACTACTATAATTATTTGTTAATTAAACTTTGATTAAAAATTAATCATTTCTTAATTGGTTATTAATTAACCCTTAATTTATAATTAATTAACCTTAATTAATTCTTAATTAACTTAATTAATTCTTAATTAATCACAAATTAATCAATCTTAATTACATAATTAATTATTCATTAATTAACCTTAATTATTTAATTAATTAAAAATTAATAAATCTTGATTACTTAATTAATTATTAATTAATTATTTCTAATTATCAAATTAATTACAATTAATTAATCCTTAATTATTTAATTAATTAAGCCTTAATCATTATTTAATTAACTATTAATTATAATTTAATTAATGCTTTATTAATTAATTAATTAACCCAAATCATTTAATTAATTTATTCTTAATCCCCAATTAATTATTCACAAATCATTTAATTAATTAATTACTAATCACTTATTAATTAATCTTTAAATTAATCAAATCATAATTAATTAAACCTTAACAAATTAATTAAATTAAATTAATTAATTATTTCCAACTTTAATTACTAATAATTAAAGTAACTTTAATTACACATTTAATTATCTTCCAATAAATCAATTTCATTAATCCTTGATAATTCTTGCATATTTAACATTCAACTTATTAAGCTAATTAAATTTTTAAAAATGTAAACCCATTACAAAACTGCAACTAACATTATTTGAATCACTTTTGGAATCAAATGTTTAAATATTTTAAAATGTAGCAAAATAAAAAGTGTTTGAGAATTTAAACTTAAACAAAAATTTAGTTTTAAAACAAGTTTATTTTCGTGTACTGTTAACTCGACCATTACTAAATATCTCACCCTATACACAATTCCTTTTCTTCCCCTTGTCTCCCTGAACCAACCCAAACATGAGCAACTGCATATATACAAACCAGAGCTATCACTCACGAACTACGCATCCAAACTCGAGCAAACTCGTGAGATTCACGGCACAGACTCGAGCATCACTTCGAGTAAAAAAAACCAAAAGCCCTGAACCCATCTTCCCCGATACAGCCCTACCGCGTGCACGTGCACCGTGCTCCGGCACCCTCGCCACCACCGCCGATTATCTGCGCAAACCCCAAATCCATCAACGACCCAAAATCCAAACCCAGAAATCGAATTCGTGAACTCAAGCAAAAATTCATTGTTCGAGCCAAAAATTCAAACTGCAGTTGCCTGGAAGAATCCCCTCGTCCACGATCATCTCACCAAACTCCGGCACCAAACTACGGCCACGAGTACGCGACGTCCCCACGCAACTCCTTCCCAAACCACGAGAAGCTCGGTCACTCCAATAATTCTCACGATCACTTTTTCAAACTCGAAGGTACATAGCTTCTTAAACCCTACAATCCCAAATTCCTCTTTCTCTGATGATTTATAAATTCGATTTGCATTTTACTAGAGATAATCATCATCATACAAAGCTTCATTTTTAATTTCAGAAGCTACAATCAATCCATACTCAAGAATTTTACAAAAGCCCCAATTACAGTTTTCTTAAAAATTCGAATTCAATATCAAGTTTTAATTTCTGTTTCCAATCTTAAAATTCATGGCATGCATTATAGATTCCAGATTGAATCGTATTTCATTCAATTTCAAACTAAATTTGCATGATTAAATTTCCTTGGTTCTACTGCATATTTTGTTTCTGCAGTTTTCTTTATTACAGTTTCATTTGAACATCTTTTC
Organism: Allium cepa; assembly: GCA_030765085.1. NCBI lineage: Eukaryota > Viridiplantae > Streptophyta > Magnoliopsida > Asparagales > Amaryllidaceae > Allium > Allium cepa. The sequence continues at coordinate 596,694,667 of CM060945.1, read as the reverse complement.
TCTTTTTATCTTAATTTATATTAAATCAACTTCTGTATTGAGGATTCCTACTCAACAATACATTACTGCATATAAATTTAAAGAATTTAATTTGATTTCTTTGAATCTTTGAACAAACAGAGAAGTATTAGATGCATTCAAGACATGCACAGGTATAATTAAAACAAGTAAACAAATAACTTACAAATATAAACATGCAAGCAATTTCCAGAATGACATTCACATGCAACATAGTTTCATACTTAAATTTTTTAATTTAGAATTTACTCACCTGTTTACTTGTTGAGATTCAAACTGCTGGAATAAAATATGTGAACTGCAGGCCTTAAAAAAAACTGAACCACTTGATGTTGTTTGCAACAGAGCTCACAATCTCATTTATATTCACAGTCACATAATTGAAAACTGTAAACAATATTTCACAAACCAATTAACATGCAAGCATTCATTACTAACATTCAACAACAACTTTTATATTTAAAGTTTAAATTAAGATTTACTCACCCTGTATTTTTCTCTGATGAGGATTCAAATTTTGCAGGAACAGATTTGTAAATTACAGGTCTTTTGAAAACAGAAAATTTGGTGTTAAGTCTTGAATGAACTGATGCTACTTTGATTGTTGCAGAGATTTGTGGAAAACGCAGGGTTAAGCTTGCAGATTTTTGATTTTGAAAAAGGTTTGCATATTTTGTTCAAATTGGTTGAAGAGGTGGATTTGGTTTGTAGATTAAAGCATGTATTTCATTTCGGTTGTAGTGTGGATTTTTAAAGAGTTTCAGTTTTTCCTTTCTTTCTTGTTAATGGAGGATGTAAAAGCTTCTTTTTGCTAAAATGAGACAATATGCATGCATTGTTTGTTTTATAAAATTTTAAAGAAAATAAAATCATATTATGACACTTGTCACAAAATGGCCTATATTCCTAACACATGTTTTATAAATAGGCTTAGATGTTAACATGTGTTTATTTCATGCAAAAATAAAATTTAGATATTTACTTTATTGATTTTCTTTTATATGTTTATATTTTAAATCCTTAGGAAATCAATTTCCCTTTTAGAAATGAATATATACAAATGTTATAACATAGTTAAAATTATGAGAATATTACTTTACACTCAAAATAAAATTTAGAATAGAAATTTACATATTTTAAATCTTTTAATATATCAATTAAATCACAAATTGAATTCTAAAAAGCCAATTTAAGATCAAATTTGTTATGAATAAAATCTTAATACATTCATTTCCTTATATTAGTTTTTTTTTAATTGAAATAAATTAATATTTACACTTCATTTATTTGTTGTTGAATAAAATAACAAATTTATCAATTTGAATTAATTTATTATATAGATTATCATATTTAAATTTGGGTTGAAATTCCGGGATATCACACTATCGGCCCAAAATCACGCTCTTTTTTATTTTCTATCGGCCCGTTCCCTTTTTGAGATAATGCCGGCTTGTTCTCATCTTTGCAAATTAGGGCTTCGTTCCTTCGTTCCAAATTTGGGGTATTGAAGCACTGTTTCGAATTGTTCGATCGACACAGATTATTTTATCGATGCTTGCTTGTTCGATCAGATGTTACTTTGAATTGCAGACAGATGCTTCTATTTGATCGAGTTTGATATTCGCTTCGGTATGTAATTTATCCTTTTTTACTTTCTGATTGAATGCTTGAACTCGATACCTATTGTAACGACCCGCCGCTCTGACCGCCCCTAGTTGGTAATTAAACCAACTTGAAACGTTCAAAATGACGGATTGTTATTCAGTTTATAGAGTTTCAACAGAATCAGCCACAGAAACACAGAATAATTATATTTCACATAATGAATTTTTTTGTACATATATCAGAGTTTCTACAATGCATTAAATTTTATACAGCGGAACATTTCTTTTAAGTACAAAAATTTCTCGAAAAGCTAAAGTGGAGCAATTTCCCCTCTCTCTCTAACTTCGATGCCCGAAAATCTTCAAGCTGTAAAATACTGGGTCTGACCCGAGTATTACGTTCAAAAGAAAATAATACACAGGTCAGTCTAATTCAAACTCAGTTATTAGTGCATAGAGGCAATAATAATCAATTGACAATTTAAACGACAGTCAAATATAAATTTACATATCCGATCCTTTAACAAGAAATCGGATAACGGTAAATATAACACTTAACAGTGTTAAACAACAAATCAGTAGATTCAGATTATCAATGAAGATAGATGAAAGGATTATTGACGAAGATAATTTAGAAAACAACAGAATTGCCAAAACGGCAATTAACTACAAAATCATCAAAATGCAATTCAAAATATATTGAATTGGCAACATAAAATAAATTTCCATCAATAGAAAACATCATTTAAAACATCAAGTCAAGTAGGGCTGCAGTACACGCACTCGTGTATGGCCTCGCCACATTTAAAATGCTAACTCTATGTGGCTGCAGTTCACGCTTGCGTGCACTGCCTCGCCACTATAGTGATGAAATACATAAGAGCTCAGTGCATCAAAAACAATACAAGGTCAAATCCAAGCTACGAGCTGGATTCAACTCAAGTATAATTAAAATCAAATCCAATTGCATCAATGCAACCAAATTAGACATCCCTTACTGGACGAAGTTAAAATAAAACAAAGATGTATTTACAAACCGTTTAAATTTTCAATTTATAACTCTGAATTCATCAATCAGGATAATTAAATCTTGACTTGTTTTAAAGTTGCACTGTTGTTTTTATTTTCCAGAGGAAGTACCAACTTATTTTGACTTAGACAAAAAATTTAAACTAAATTCTATGGTACAAAAATTATACTTTGTTTAGGACTTAATATTTAACAAAGTCTGGATCGAGAGCATATGATTTTTGATTTGCTCTTGAGCTTGAAACTGGAATCAGAGAAAAATATCAATTTTACAGCAAGGTATACACCCATATATTCACGCATACACACACAGGATTTACTTAAAAATATACTCACCAACAAACTTATTCCAGAGATAAACATGCAACATAATCATATATCTAAACTTTTAACAGTGATGTTACTCACAGGCTTTTCACAAAAATAAAACAGAGGTAGCAGGTTGGAATACTCACAGTTATAAAGAGGAACAAATAAACTTCTTTAGGAATCATCATATAATAATGAATATATAATGAGGGATGAATTTTATAATGGATTGATGAACCAGAAAATATAACAGAGCCTGTTATATAGACATACGGTCATGAATAACAACAGAGCAGATTGATTTTTTTTTTTAATCCTTGTGAAAATATTCCTGTAACATATATTTCATATCAGAAACATATGCCGTTTATCAAATGCACCTGTATAGCAAACATAAGTTTTATGAAGGAAATGATTACTCACAAAAAAAACACAATTAAAACAATATCAATGCAAATGCACAAGTACAGCTCGAGCTCAAGTCAACATATATGATTCAAAAATGCAACAACCATTGAACTGCCGCCACCACAAGGATACAAGGGTATACTGCAACAATACTGCAGCCACCTCAAGACCACAATGGGAACCAAGTGCACCAAAATATGGAAACACATCAAAAAATTCTAGTAAAGGCAAAGTGAAAATCAGGGCATCAATTACGCTAGATAAATGTAAAATGGTACAGTTCCAGAATCAAGTGAAAATACTACTGTAGTGAACTCGATCAGTTCAAAATGAAATAGCAGGGATAATTTCAAAGGAAAACAAAGCATATAGAGGCACCAGATCACCACAAAATGCAACTGAGATGAACAGAAGTGCCAAAGGGTCAGGGACAGTGCAATGATGGAATTACAGTGATGTGCAGCAGTGTAAACATCACATTTAAGCTACTCGAGTAAATCACAGTGGACATTACTCATACAACACATATATACATACATAAATGTATGTATACACATGGCAGTAAAAATATAATGCCCAGAAATAGCATGGCAAAAGTCGAACAACACCAATATCACAAAAAAAAATCAATTTGGATATAGTCAAGGCCGAAGCCAAAGTCGACATTTTTAAACATAGGGATTTCAAAATAATCGAGCAGTGGGTTTCAAACAAATGGCCGAGACCAAATAAACCAACTCGAAAGCCAGAGAATCCAAAGCAATAAGTTTCAACCAAAATCAAAACCCATGGAAATCAAGAACAAAAGATCAACTAACTTTGAATTAGATGTGAGTAGTAAAATTTACTCACCTTGCTTCGAAGCGGTCGCGAAAATTTGAAGCCGAAGCCCTGATTTGGATCGAAGGACGAAACCCTAGCTTTGGAGAGGAGGAATCGAGCAAGCCCTTATTTTGGAAAGAGGGACGAAAAGGAACGAAGAAGAACTCATGGCCGCCATTTTCTTTCTTTCGTTTTTTTTACTCTGAAATGAAGAGGGTTTCGAATATAAAAGGGAAAGGAGGAACGTGTTTTTGCAGAGGAGATCGTGATTTTGGCATGGGTTACGGCATAATTTTAGGCGTGTTTACAGCTGATAAGAGTAAGGCGGTGTACTAATTGTGTTTATTTTTATATTTTTTTGTCATTTTTAATTCAATTTGTTTTGTATAATTATTTTTCTTTACTTTGTTTTGTTTAATTTTGTTGTTTGAATTTTTTTAACTATGTGTATTTCTTTATTAAAATATTATTCCTTTTTATTTTAAAGAAAAGAAAAATGTTATTTAAAACTAACCATCCATTTATAAATTTACATAAATAATAATTCTTGTATCCTAATTATTTTTCTAAGTCATTAGTTTGAATTTAAAATACAAATTCAATATTCAATTTCAAACTCCAAAGTCAAATTGAAATTTTTATTCAACTTTAAATAAATCAAATTCTAAAATTTAATCGTCAAATTCATAGTTATATTGGGAATTCAAACTAAACCATCATTCAAATATTTAAAATTAATTAAATATTTTCATTTTTAAATTGTTTAAAATTCAGGGTTGTTACAATCTTCCCTCCTTAAAAGAATTTCGTCCCGAAATTATAAGTTCGGAAAAAAATGATTGTTAAAATCTCACCGATATTTATACCCTACACAATTTTTACCAAGTTCGAATCTTTTTAAAATAAATAAATATAGGATTCATTCCATTTATTTTATCTCCCTAGCTTTGTTCATTATTTTTTTAAAATCAAGACGTAAAAGTCTTTTACCAAAGTTTTCGACTTACAAAACTTAGATTTTAAACTTGAAATTCTTCATGCTAAAGATTTGCATATCATATTTTTTTTTCAAAGCTGTGTGCTTTCAAGATATTTTAAAAATATTCTTCCTTAATTCAATTAGGTTGGAATTATGTAATTCTAATTTCAGACTATTGATTTGCTATCTAAAGTTTTGAAAATACTTGCTAACTCGAAATTTAACAAGTCTATTGTCGTTCTTACAGACATTAGGCATACGCTGGCCAGGCGCAGGACTAAAAATCTCCAAGTACTAAATATACTTGCTTCAACTCCCAGTGAAAATACTTTTAAAAATTCTTTTAAAAATGGATATGGAAAGCACGTTCCCCCATTGATCACAGTTTACCCGGCGGTTACGCTACTATCCCAGTAGAATCGTTTGTAACTGTAGATATCACATCTCTCTTGAATTTCGCCATGGTTGCTGCCATAGATCGCGGTTCACACAGCGGTTACGCTACTATCCCAGTAGAATCGCTCGTGACCGTAGGAATCTCGCCCCTCAAATTACGCTTTGGCCTCTAGATCGTAGTTTACGCGGCGGTTGCGCCACTATCCCAGTGGAAACGCTTGTAACTGTAGGCATCACGCTCCACGAATTACACCAGCATACATCATCAATTCACATGATCCCAACACGATGATCCGTCGTGGGGGATTCTAGTCCCAATGGACATTCCACTGATGGAAATTCTACGTAGCTACGATTTTCAAATGGACACTCACACCGAGTTCCAATCACCTTCACAAATTATAAATGGAAGGTACATTTCCATATCCTCAGTTCTAGAAAACATATGTCATATACATATAGTACTTCATTTCACATTTCGTACATATCATACCTATGTAAACTTGCATAGGATTTTCATAATAATGACTTTCCAAACTGATGGTTTTCGAATAATTACATTCACATATATAAGTCTCGAAAACCCAATTCACATTCATAACAAATAGAGGATTCCAAAATTTTCCATCTCGTTTAAAATTTTCCTCGATTTGAAAATTTAAGGTTATCTCAAACCCAATTCACATTCATAATCCAATTCATTATCGACTTCACATTCGATTTGGATTTCACGTTACATCATCAATTCTTAACACATAATTGATGTCTACCGATATATAACCTCTAAGCTCGTACGTCTCAGAGAAGGGTGTTAAGCTAAAAGAATAAATTCTCCGCCACCACAGATATATATTTAATAGAGATCAATTGCTATGTCATCAATTCACCATGTTAGACATACAATCCCAATCGATTATCCAAAATTCAAAGCTCAACTTATATTGTTTTTGGTGTCGAAGTTAAACTCAATTTAACTCAAGATTCTATCTTTTGAAAAAATTCAAGTTGAACTAATCGTTCAAATTTCCCAAAAACATCTTTACAAGATATATATAATTTTCCACACTTAACCATTTGAAACAAATTTCAAATATTCATTTTTTCAATTTATCTTTAAAAGATAAAATTTCAAACCTTCCATTTCATACTAGAAAACATTTCCATACTTATTTAATAATAAGTAATTCACAAATCCATTTATTTTCAACACTTGGAAAATATTCAATATACTTAAATCATAATCAAGTGTATATTCCATTCTTTAAGGAAAGCGTTCTTTTAGACACATTTATTTGAGTCAAAACGACTGTTTACGTAAAACATCGTTACGACAACTCAAAATCTCTAGTATAGGGATTCGAATTTAAGATAGATATATAAATCCCAATACTATATAAAACATTTCCTTTCGGAAACCATTTACTATAACAACAGTGTTATAGTCCACCATTTCCTTATTTCTCGAAAACGCCTATTTCAACAATGAATGTTGAAATCTATGGTTTCGATACTTAATGCATTTTAAAACATTTTTAAAACCATTAACTTTTTCAGCTTCAACTTAATTCATAGTTTGAATTCCTCATACTTTTCACAATATTAATTTTAAACCGACTTCAAACTTTTCAATATTAAGTTTTTCACTTAATTTAATTTTTCGCACGTTTAAATTCAAATTCATCACTGAATTTATTAAACCTATTATGGATTATCATGTTGACAACTTCAAATTTGAAATCTAAATTCTATTTGAACTTTGCTTTTCTATTTCCAAAAATAATCAACTAGTTCTTTAGTAAGTCATTCATCGACTTGGTTCCATTAAATTTATATTTCCACATTAACCATTTTAGGCATTAGTTTAAACTTCAAATATAAGCTTTACATCAAAATTAGTTTGATTCCTACAGTTAAGTCAACAAATAAACTTCCTTACCAAGATGCTATTTCATTAAAATATTTCCTTCCGTACAAAATTATACATAGCTTAATACTTTAAAAGACGTACATAGAAGATTGTGGATTACAAAAGATAGTATTACAAAATATATTGATTGCTTCAAATATACTGATTGGTTTAAGATTCAGTATTATTAAGGACTATCGACTTCTCGTCTGGTAGTACGCATCTTTGCCAAACTTTCGTCTTCGGATTGCACTATTTCAGGTTGTATTAAAAGAGAATTAACACATTCAAAATCTACATGTCCCCAATCCCTACAGTTCCCGCAAAAATATGAGATGTTTCCATCCTTATCTATCACCTTTACACTTTCCGCTCTAGCTGGTCGGGCTATAGCTTGCTTTCCATGCTGTCTTTCGGTGCAGTTTCTGGCTATATGTCCAGTCTGACGTCAATGGTAGCAGATTGTCAATCTATCGACGGGTAAATCGACTACGCACTTTTTCCTTTTCACTTTAGGGCAATGACTAAGAAAATGCCCTTTCCCCCGACATTTAAAACACACAATCTCAGGACGAGCGACCGGTCATCCACATTCCTTTTCTTTCTCCTCTCTCGGCACTTAATGGCATAATGTCACTTTTTATGACATCGATAACAAATAACCTCAGCATATGGACCAGGTGCTTGCCTTTCACTGAATCTCCTTTCAATTTCCGCACGTGCCGCTTCTGCTTCTCTACGGGCAATTGCTCTTTGTTCACGGTGTGCTGCTTTTTGTGCTTCGGTTTTCGCCATTATAATTAACAAGGTGTTTTCGAAGTTTCCTATCAATATTTGCAATCCTGATTAGCAGAGGTTGGATTATTCAATCATTTTCCCAAGACACATCCTTTAATACTTTATTCACTGTCCAAAATCGTGAATATACTTTGTCAACCAATTTCGTCATTTCTACATTTCATTTTTATTTTTAAAGGATTATCCACTGTCCAAAATCGCGAATAAAATTCCCAACCAACTTTTATTATCACAATTTTTAACTTAAAGGATAATTCGCTATCCAAAATAAAGAATATATCTCCTTTAATAACTTCTATGTTTCATTTATCAAATTCAATTGGTTTCGAATTTATAAACAATCTTTACAAATTCCATTTCTATTTATAAAACTTTGATTTATAAATCTTCTTTATTAATTCAATTCAATATATATAACTCAATTATATATCAAAAGTCCATTTATAAGTTAAGTACTTATAATCCATTTATTTACTAAATCGTTCTTCAAAATATTTGAAATCAATTTTCAAAAGAATTCAGAATCAAATTCCCAAGTTATAGTTTAATGATCCTCTTGGTTATACTAAATTGACATGCCATTTTATTTTACAAATTTTACTTTGGAGATATTCAAAATATTTGATTTAAACCAATTCATTAATGCACTTAACTTATATTTTACTTTTCATAAATCTCAACAAATCGATAATGGGTTTTTCCGAAGAGAAACTATCGCAAACCTAAATTTAGAGAGGGGAATTTCCGAAAAAGATTTGAATTTTCAAAATACCTTTTAATTTTAAAGAAAACAATTTCACACTTCTTTAAATTTGAAAAACGTTTTCTTTAAAGTAATTCTAGTAACTATTCATATTAAACATCATAAACTGAGCTTTGTGTAAACCAAAGCTCTGATACCACTTTTTGTAACGACCCGCCGCTTTGACCGCCCCTAGTCGGTAATTAAACCAACTTGAAACGTTCAAAATGACGGATTGTTATTCAGTTTATAGAGTTTAAACAGAATCAGCCATAGAACACATAATAATTATATTTCACATAATGAATTTTTTTGTACATATATCAGAGTTTATACAATGCATTAAATTTTATACAGCGGAACATTTCTTTTAAGTACAAAAATTTCCAAAAAAGCTAAAGTGAAGCAATTTCCCCTCTCTCTCTAACTTCGATGCCCGAAAATCTTCAAGCTGTAAAATACTGGGTCTGACCCGAGTATTACGTTCAAAAGAAAATAATACACAGGTCAGTCTAATTCAAACTCAGTTACTAGTGCATAGAGGCAATAATAATCAATTGACAATTTAGACGACAGTCAAATATAAATTTACCTATCCGATCCTTTAACAAGAAATCGGATAACGGTAAATATAACACTTAACAGTGTTAAACAACAAATCAGTAGATTCAGATTATCAATGAAGATAGATGAAAGGATTATTGACGAAGATAATTTAGAAAACAACAGAATTGCCAAAACGGCAATTAACTACAAAATCATCAAAATGCGATTCAAAATATATTGAATTGGCAACATAAAATAAATTTCCATCAATAGAAAACATCATTTAAAACATCAAGTCAAGTAGGGCTGTAGTACACGCACTCGTGTATGGCCTCGCCACATTTAAAATGTTAAGTCTGTGTGGCTGCAGTTCACGCTTGTGTGCACTGCCTTGCCACTATAGTGATGAAATACATAAGAGCTCAGTGCATCAAAAAGCAATACAAGGTCAAATCCAAGCTACGAGCTGGATTCAACTCAAGTATAATTAAAAACAAATCCAATTGCATCAATGCAACCAAATTAGACATCCCTTACTGGACGAAGTTAAAATAAAACAAACAGTTTAAGTTTTCAATTTGTAACTCTGAATTCATTAATCAGGATAATTAAATCTTGACTTGTTTTAAAGTTGCACTGTTGTTTTTATTTTCCAGAGGAAGTACCAACTTATTTTGACTTAGACAAAAATTTTAAACTAAATTCTATGGTACAAAAATTATACTTTGTTTAGGACTTAATATTTAACAAAGTCTGGATCGAGAACATATGATTTTTGATTTGCTCTTGAGCTTGAAACTGGAATCAGAGAAAATTTTCAATTTTACAGCAAGGTATACACCCATATATTCATGCATACACACACAGGATTTACTTAAAATTATACTCACCAACAAACTTATTTCAGAGATAAACATGCAACATAATCATATATCTAAACTTTTAACAGTGATGTTACTCACAGGCTTTTCAAAAAAATAAAACAGAGGTAGCAGGTTGGAATACTCACAGTTATAAAGAGGAACAAAAAAACTTCTTTAGGAATCATCACATAATACTAATTATATAATGAGTGATGAATTTTATAATGGATTGATGAACCAGAAAATATAACAGAGCCTGTTATATAGACATACAGTCATGAATAACAACAGAGCAGATTGATTTTTTTTTTATTAATCCTTGTAAAAATATTCTTGTAACATATATTTCATATCAGAAACATATGCCGTTTATCAAATGCACCTGTATAGCAATCATAATTTTTATAAAGGAAATGATTACTCAAAAAAAAAACACAATTAAAACAATATCAATGCAAATGCACAAGTACAACTCGAGCTCAAGTAAACATATATGATTCAAAAATGCAACAACCATGCAACTGCCGCCACCACAAGGATACAAGGGTATATTGCAACAACACTGCAGCCACCTCAAGACCACAATGGGAACCAAGTGCACCAAAATATGGCAACACATCAACAAATTCTAGTAAAGGCAAACTGAAAATCAGGGCATCAATTACGCCAGATAAATGTAAAATGGTACAGTTCCAGAATCAAGTGAAAATACTACTGCAATGAACTCGATCAGTTCAAAATGAAACAGCAGGGATAATTTCCAAGGAAAACAAAGCATATAGAGGCACCAGATCACCACAAAATGCAACTGAGATGAACAGAAGTGCCAAAGGGTCAGGGACAGTGCAATGATGGAATTACAGTGATGTGCAGCAGTGTAAACATCACATTTAAGCAACTCGAGTAAATCATAGTTGACATTTCTCATACAACACATATATACATACATAAGTGTATGTGTACACATGGTAGTAAAAATATAATGCCCAGAAATGCATGGCAAAAGTCGAACAAGACCAACATCACAAAAAAACATCAAGTTGGATATAGTCAAGGCCGAAGCCAAAGTCGACATTTTTAAACATTAGAGATTCCAAAATAATCGAGCAGTGGGTTTCAAACAAATGGCCGAGACCAAATAAATCAGCTCGAAAGCCAGAGAATCCAAAGCAATAAGTTTCAACCAAAATCAAAACCCATGGAAATCAAGAACAAAAGATCAACTAACTTTGAATTAGATGTGAGTAGTAAAATTTACTCACCTTGCTTCGAAGCGGTCGCGAAAATTTGAAGCTGAAGCCCTAATTTGGATCGAAGGACGAAACCCTAGCTTCGGAGAGGAGGAATCGAGCAAGCCCGTATTTTGGAAAGAGGGACGAAAAGGAACGAAGAAGAACTCGTGGCCGCCATTTTCTTTCTTTCGTTTTTTTTAACCTTGAAATGAAGAGGGTTTCGAATATAAAAGGGAAAGGAGGAACGTGTTTTTGCAGAGGAGATCGTGATTTTGGCATGGGTTACGGCATAATTTTAGGCGTGTTTACAGCTGATAAGAGTAAGGCAGTGTACTAATTGTGTTTAATTTTTTTTTCATTTTTAATTCAATTTGTTTTGTATAAATATTTACTTTACTTTGTTTTGTTTAATTTTTTTGTTCGAATTTTTTTAACTATGGGTATTTCTTTATTAAAATTTTATTCCTTTTTATTTTAAAGAAAAGAAAATTGTTATTTAAAACTAACCATCCATTTATAAATTTACATAAATAATAATTCTTGTATCCCAATTATTTTTCTAAGTCATTAGTTTGAATTTAAAATACAAATTCAATATTCAATTTCAAACTCCAAAGTCAAATTCAAATTTTTTTTCAACTTTAAATAAATTAAATTCTAAAATTTAATCATCAAATTCATAGTTATATTAGGAATTCAAACTAAACCATCATTCAAATATTTAAAATTAATTAAATATTTTCATTTTTAAGTTGTTCAAAATTCAGGGTTGTTACACCTATGGCGATGATGATCATTACAATTTATAGGAGTCGAATCTCCTTGAATTACGTTCGTCTGATTTGTTTATTATCATGCTTTCGGCCATTCGATTTTTGTTGAACGTTGATGATTTATTTCTGACTTTTTCAATTTGCTTGGATAACACAGTTTAAAACTCTGACTTGGTCATAATTGATTTTGATTCGTGGATTTTCTGGTTGACTTGGGTATGCTTCCACGACTTCGACACTTACATTGTTCATCTCGACTTGTACATGTTGTTTCTTGATTACGGTCTCTGACTTTGCAAAGGGCTTGCTGTACTTGGATATTTGCAGTTTTATTTTTCTGGTCTTGGATTTGTGGTATTTGCATTTGTATCACTTGATAGCATCAAGTCTGATCTACTGTTGTCATTTGGAATTGTTGTATGTTGTTTTGAACCATGTTCGCTGTGACATTGCATTGTGAGTTGTGTTCATGTTTGATCACTGAGCACTGCTTACTGTCATGTTGCATACTCTCTGTATACATACTCGAGTCTTGTTCATCCAATTCATTGAGATTGTTGCATATAGTTTTATTGAGTCTGAATATGTGCTCTAGTAGTCATTTATGCATCGCTTACCTGTTGCACTGAATCTTGAATCACTTGAAGCTTAGTGTTGGTCTATCTAGATACAAAATCTGGTTACATTATGTTGAACTCGTGATACATTCTCCACTAGCTGTTTGCTTTTGGTTTCATGTTATAGTTTCAATGTGTTGTTGCGGTTTGTATTTTCTGTTTACCTATGTACATGCTTCAGCGCATCTTCAATTACCTGTTGTACATGTAGTGTATTGATTGTCTGCATTTTGTCTTGTATCACTTGTGTCACTAGTGTACTTTAGTCAGTGGTTTGCTCCATTATGTACTTTAGTCTGATGCTTGTGTAAGTGCTTGTATCATCACTGTAGCATATGCTACTATCTACTTGAGTTTGCTTCTTTTCTGGTTGGTTTGGCCTGAACTTCACTTGAGCATTGCTCCATGTATACTAGGTGTTGTAGTTTCCTTTCTTGGAATTCAGCAGCTTGCATTTGTGTTGTAGCCTTGCGTATATGGTGTACATGTAAGTTGCTTGAGTCACTTTGTTTTACTACATATTCCAGTGTGCCATGACTTCATATAGTAGCTGAAATTGCTCGAGTTGCTTGATAACATCTATTTTGTTGTTTGAACTTGTCTGGAGCTTCTTATCTTACTTAATCTGGTTTGACTGGTCACTGACACTTTGGTTTTACTTTGAGCTACAGTTTCAGTTGCAAATGCATTTGTAGTTTAGCTCTTGTTCATGTCATTTGATCATAGCATTCATGTGTACTTTTGATTTGCACATTGAGTTGAATCCAGCTTAAAAGCTCGGGTTTGACCTTGTGCTCGTGTCGAAATTTTATTTATATTGCACCTGAGTTGAACCCGTCCTTTTATTTTGGGTTTGACCTTGTGCTCACCTGTCCCTGTAACTCAATCAAGTGTATATTTCGGTGTGCACGGCCTTGTGGCATATACAGTGATACACTGTGTATGGCACAAGCTGTTTGTGTGTGATAAATTCAAATTTAAATGATGACGAACAACCCAAACTGAGGCAAATAATTTTTCCATAATTCACATTTTATTTTACATTGCAAAAATATTTCTTTTTTAATTTTACCGCGTTAGTGAATATTTTTGCAGATTGCACAGATGCTGGATTCTACATGGAATGAAGTTGAAGATAAATACGAGTATGAGTGATATGTAGTGAGGTCAACTGTAAATGTAAAATTGTGATGTAATTGAATTTGTATCAAAGTTGTATATGTATAGTGAGAGCTTGAATTTGTACTATTCAAAAATGTAATAAATATTTGTTTGAATAAAATTTCTGTTTGAATTCAAATTCTGTGTCATTTAATTTTATTCAGCAAATATTTATTTGATCTATGAAAAATAAAATAGTACATTAACAAATACATTTAAATGAATGTGTATATATATATATATATATATGTTTATTATCATCAAACAAAAATCATATAAGCGCATATTCAACATAGCCGATCAACAATAACTAGTATAACAGTATATTTATCACTCTTTGGCAAACCAGTGATAAAGTCCATAGCTATATCTGTACAAATCGTCTTAGGAATGGGTAATGGCTGCAGTAATCCAGGTAGCAGAACATTCTCCCCTTTATTTCGTTGACATTGTTCAAATTCTTTCACAAAATTTTCCACACCTCTTCTCATTTTTTTCCAATAAAATACTTGCTTTAACTTCTTCAAGGTAGGTTTAATTCCAGCATGTCCACCCAGAGGTGTTGAATGATGCTCTTGTATCAGTGATTGTTGCAAACCGTGGAGGTGGTGATCCACAAAAATCTTTCCTTTGTAAAAATCAACCCATCAACTATTTTATATTTGCTACTACTGTGTTCTATATTCTGAATTCTTTTGATCGGCTTCTGATACCAATTAGATGAGTGTAAAGTATGCTTAAGCTCCTGCAACCATGGAGTTTGTACTACAGAGATAGCTTGCATTTCTGCGTCATCCTCATTGCTTGCTTCCTTCCACGATAATGCATCTGCAATTATATTATCTCTCCCAGACTTATACTCTACCTTATAATCAAAGCCGTGCAATTTAATTAGCCACTTGTGTTTCAACCGTATATGTAATTTCTGTATCAACAAAAACTTTAAACTTTGGTGATCGGTTTTAATAATGAACTGCCTTCCCAAAAGATATTGAGCCCATTTTTTGTGGCTAAAATAATGGCCAATAATTCTTTTTCATAAGTAGACAGCAACAAGTTTTTTCCATGTAAAGCTTTGCTCATGTATGCTATAGGTCGGTCATTCTGAAGTAATACTGCTCCTACGCCTTGGCCACTTGCATCACACTCGAGCGTAAAAAGGAGAGAAAAATCTGGCATAGCTAAAGTAGGAGGACTAGTGAGACATTGCTTCAATTTCTCGAAAGCATTTCTTGATTGATCGCTCCATATGAAGGCATTTTTCTTATGCATGTTAGTAAGTGGACTTGCAATATTTCCATAATCTTTAATAAATTTTCTATAATAGCCAGTTAACCCCAAAAATCCTCTTAGTGATTTTAAATTTTTGTGTAATGGACATTCCATGATTGCTTGAACCTTGCTTGGATCAACAACTAGGCCTTGATACGAGATAATGTGGCCCAAGTACTCCAGAGACTGCTTCGCAAAGCTGCATTTTGTCAATTTAATCACCAGCCTGTTCTGTTGCAATGTATGAAATGTAGTCTTGAGATGATCAGGTGATCTTCCTAGTCCTTGCTATAGACTAAAATGTCATCAAAAAATACCAGAACAAAGTTTCTCAAATATGGTTTAAACACATAATTCATTAGGGATTGAAAGGTGGATGGAGCATTAACTAGACCAAAAGGCATCACAAGGAATTCATAATGTCCCTCATGTGTCTTAAAGGCTTCTTGTATACATCTTCCTCACACATACGAACTTGATGATACCCTGATCTCAAGTCCAGTTTAGAAAAATAGGCATCCCCTTGTAACTCATCAAACAGGTCATCAATCAGAGGTATGGGAAATTTATCCTTAATGGTGCAAAAATTTAGGTTTCTATAATCAACACACAATCTCTAATTTCCATCTCTTTTTGGAACCATCACCACAGGCGAAGAGAATGGGCTATTGCTATGCTTGATAACTCAAACTGCTAACAATTCATTTACAATTTTTTCCAACTCAGTTTTTATGTGATGTGAATGTCTATATGGTTTAAGGCAAATCAGTTTAGTATTAGGGAGGATTGGAATTTTTTGATCATGTTCTCTTTTTGGGGGTAGGAAAGGAACAGTGGAAGTAATTTCAGGGTATTGATCTATCAATGCTTGAATGGATGGAGGTAGGAAGGAAGTCTTCTCTTCCTTCATATCAACTTGGTAGCATAGTAACATACTCAACTGACCATGTGCATACTCCTTATCAATAGCCTTTTTATCAACAATCTTCATCTCTTCTTGACTGAGTCCTTGCCAAGTATAATATCTGTTATTATATCAAAATTTAACCTTCAATTGCTCCAAGTTTAAAGTCACATCACCTAAGCTTTTCATCCATTGAGCACCCAATACAACCTGGCAACCTTCCAAGGGCAATAATAACAAATAAATGGGCTTTTTGCATCCCTGACATTTTAGCATCACATTTCTACATATACCAGAACCAGTCAATTTTTCACCATTGGCCATAGTCACTTCATAAACCTTAGATTCGTCGATAGGCAGTTCTAACCTCTTGGCAAAATGTGTATTGATGAAACTATGTGTCGATCCCGAGTCAATGAGAACTTGCACCGGTTTCCTGTTGATGATCCCCTTCTATTTAATGGTAGATAAAGCTGGAATTCCACACATTTCTTATAAAGTAATGGAGAGTGCTTCTTCTGCCGCTGTCTCCTCTTCAGATTCACAAAATCCATCATGAGAATTATTTTCTGCATCCTCCTCTTCCTTAAGTGTCATTAATCATTCCAAAACATACACATGAGAACTCTTGGATTTATGATCCTTTGACCACTTTTTTTTGCAGCCATAACAGAGATTCTGTCTTCTCATCTCCATAATCTGATTAGGATTCAACCCTCTACTTTTTGCTATACTTTCAACAGTAGTGTTGCTGCTGCCCCGGGATGTAGTGTTAGGTTGATTTAGTGTTGAGTCTTTGACAGAGGCAGGGGTAGGATGAGTGAGGGTAGGCTTAGGGATAGGAGTATGGGACTGGTTAGCAGTGGAAGTCTTATGGTTCTTTCGGGTCTGTGTGTACTTGCATTCAAACATTTTGGCTAGTGCCGCCGCTTCTCTGAAATCAACTGGCCTAGAAGTCATCACGTCGTATCAGATCTCCTCCTTCAACCCTCCATTAAATCTATCAAGCAAAAATTTAGGTGGCAGGGTCTCAATTACTGCTTGTAACTGTTCAAAGTGACTAAGGTATGCTCTTACTGTGGTATGTTGTTTGACTTTGGATAATGTTTCATAGGGCCTCTCCATCTCCTACGGGTTAAACCTCACTAGAAGCTCTTCCTTAAAAACTGGCCATAGATCATGATTAATTACTGTATTTGTATACCAGTGATACCACTGCAGCACCTCCTTCTTTAAGTAAAAAGAACAAATCTCTACCCAATACTGCTCCTCAGTGTGTTGAAATCTAAAAAATTGTTCAACTTGTCTCAACTAATCAGCCACTCCTTCATCACCAGAAAAAGTAGGGAAATCTAGTTTGTAAGAAGTCATAGGATTGGGTAATGCATATTGGCATAAATGTGAGGGGGATTGGGATAGTTTGGACCGGAATTTCTTAGAGCAGGGAAGTCTGAATTCACCGGATAAGGAGCATTTCTGGGTTGTGGTTGATGGTTTCTTGTACTGGTGGTTGCAATATAAGGAAGATTCTCATTGTTTTGGATTGGTGGATGCAACTGAGGTATTGGTGGAGGGCCTGTGGGAAGTGCATGTGGTGGTGCTTGAGATTTGAACTTTAGCTGTTGCATATCATTGGCTAGAGAAGTAAGGACATCATGGAATCCTTCGAATTTGGTGGTGATGTCATGCTCCAATTTTCCGTTGCTATGCTCTAATTGGGTTAAAGATTTAGTGATATGTTTATTAAACTCACCTTGTCGTTGCCATATTAATTCCTGATCAAGAAGGGGTGGATGTGTATAAGTGTTGTTTTTTTAGGCTTGGATCGATATGGGGTTCTATCTCATCCCCATTTAATGCCTCTGATACCAAAATGGAAGAGCAAGGTGGGTCTGATTCCTTACTCATGATGAAATGATGAATTTACTGGTGGTGAACAATGTCTTTGATGAAGTGGAGGAATTAATATGTGGGAAGGAAGAAGAGACTGAACTAAAATGTACACTGGAGTAAGAAACCGTGCACACTTTTCATGTACACAGCAGAGAATTATTGATTTGAAGGTAAATTGGATTACAGAGGTGGGATTTGAATCAAGAACTGTTAATATGAGTTTGTACTTGGAAAGGAAAAGATCAGCATAAGAAGATGGATCAAAAAAATGTCGATATCTGAAGATGACCCAAACAAGAACTATAAATCAAGTGAAGTTTCATGTATCAGTTTCAAGAACACGCATTTTTTGCAAAAGAAGTATCAACTTCAGAAATTTCAAGAAGATAAGATAAAGAGAAGTAAACCGATAGTTGCAAGTATTTGTACCAAATGCAAGAGTGTTATATACCAATGACTCTCAAATATCAAGAATCATAGCAGGTGCCAAATATAACAAGAAAAATGGTACATTGAATCACAATAGAAATTACAAGATTCAGATTATCAACACAGAGGAGTTATATGCTACTGTAATTTTGACAAGATTGGTAATTGACAAGTAAATGGAATAAAGGTTCAGATTTTAAGCGAAGTTTATAAGCAAAAAGAAAAGCCAAGCATAAGAATCAACAACACAAGATATTTGCATGCAAACTGAACAAGAATTATATTCTAATTGAATAATAGTAATCAATTAACAACCAAAAGAAATGATGCATTAAGATCTGAAACAATTGATAACAGAAGTATGCTAGTAGTATATTGCAAATGAATAGTCAAGAATAGATAAGACCAAAACAGATATGAGAAAATATAAGAAGACTGAAACAATCTAAATGCAGAGAACAATACTTAACTGAATAGATATGATTTCATCTATTCCAAAGGACAATGGTCCTGATGCTTCAAAAGGTGAAAAGGAAGTAAAAGTTTTGCTTGGTCCTAAAAGGTATCGGTTCCAACAGATTGTGACGAATAGGATTTTTCGCGCTCGAAAATCGACATCCACTCTTCATATCGTATTCGAATGTCATAGATTCGACCGTTCAAATTCGATTCGCCAGAGCTTATAACAATATTAAGTAAACAACACAGCGGAATAAAAGAATAATACATTGATATAAAGCTTTGATACAATATCTGAAACAACAGATGGCCCAATAGATATCAATATACATCAGAGATATGATACAATAAAATAGCAGCGAACAAATAACTCTAAGATAGTCTTCAAGGAAGAACTTCAAAAAAAAATGCAACTCCATTTCCAAGAACCAATCCAACAATAGCTCGAACTCCCAATAACGATGCACCAAGCTGAGCAAGACTGGTGTGATCCAAAGGCTGAACTAACTCCAGATAATCTACTAAACCCGACTGTCTGAAAAACCCAACTCTAGACTGCTCGTGTAGAAAATAATGAGCACCCAGAGTTTAGGAAAGAAACAATAAACTCCGGATCAGTCGCGGGACTGGTGTGAGCAACAAAAACAATTTATCTTTAAAAACAAACAACGAAATATTTAAAAATCAATTCGCAATGCTTTTTAGAAACGAGACTACCATAAGGCCTCCCGCACGCACACACAATGCAAATGCAGAATCGTAGGAGATTTCTCCTTATGATAGTCAAAGATGCTTGATACGCAATATCCTTGATATTATTATTATAAGTGCAAAGTGCAGAAAACATTTCGAAAGTAGAATATAAACCTTAGCCAACATACGACCATTGTCGTATGCCTACTATAGCTACCATGTTCAATAGAAGGTTACCGCCACATTCCATGGCAGGTTATACAACTAAAACCGTACAAATCTCGTATTGTTTCTTTGGATTTCCAACGAATGGTCAGGTCAAGGAACTTCCCATTGCCACATGAGAACGCCTCTGGAAGGACGTCCCCGAGAACCTAACCGGATCTCTGCCAACACAAGGTCGGGTTACCCCTAACTGGGTAACTACTGACACGAGTATGCCATCCCCCGATCGTAAACGACCTTTTCTCGGGATCCCGATAACCAACAACCACAATGTAATAAATTCGCAGTAACCACATAGGTTAAATATCTGGGCTCCATACCATGATACCACCTCTATCCAGAAGGAAATGCACATACCCTAAAGGGAGCTACCCCTCATAACCTTGCCGCATCTTTCCTGTTTTGACCATTCCGGGGTGTGAGGCTCGACGAAGTCTCGTCCACAAAGCCATGCTTTATACAAAAGCTGTGCTTTGGGTCAACAAATGATCAAAGTAATGATCACCAAGATAAATGATCAAACAATTGATCATATCACAAATGATCAAACAACGATCATTTCACAGCAACACTCAGCATGTCACATTACCAAATTGGGAATATATCGCTGATAACCATCAACTACGTAACCTCTGAGCTCGTACGTCTCAGGGAAGGGTGTTAAGCTAAGAGAATAAATTCTCCGCCAGCAACAGAAATGTATTTGAAAGAAATCTGCTTTATATCTCAAAATGTAGTGTCAGACATACAATCCATACAAGTCTATTCTGGGTTCGAACAGAACCGAAGGTACTTCCAAAGAAGTCCTTGCAATCTGGGTATTCACAATCCCGATTGGACTTCCCATCACTTAGAGAATCTCTATACCAGAGCAACTCGGTGCAGAGACAATCGATAGGTCATCCTATCGTTCTCGCAAATACCCGGTCTTCACCACCAGTCTTCAAATGCTATCCATAACGACGAATCACATATTCGGAATGGGTTATACGACACAAAGTTCCTTTCCCGGCTAAACCGAATAGTGAGCGCAACATTTAAAACATATGGATATGGGATTTCGATTAAGTCACAACTTAATAATTCAAAACTTTCTTTCAAATTGTTTAAGCAATTGCCATTTTCAAATCTTTAACAAAAAGATCTATTTCACAAGTTCACCTAGTTTCTCAAAGATTCATTCCTGGATTTCAAAACAATTCCAATTTCAATTGGATTTAATTCATTAAATCTTTAAATTAAGATTTATTTCATATTTTTCTAATCGTTCCCAAATATTCTCTTTCAAAATTCGTTTCCAAATGTTCATCTATAACTTGAAAATTTATTTCAGTTTAAACTTGAAATCCCTTTTATACAATTTGAAATTCATTTCTCTTATGAAAGCTTTTTGTCATTTAGAAACAACCTTATTTCGGAACAACCCGATTTCATTTATACAAGTTAAAATCTTTAGGTTAAATCAATTTCCCAAAAGAACAATACTTTAAAAATGGTTTGACTTATATATAACTAGTATAATATCGTTAATCCCTAGTTTCAAATCATAGAATTCAATTTTTAAGTATTGAATTCAAATTGAAATCAAACTATTTAAATTCCAAAACTCAATCAAGTTATTCAAAATAAATTTCATCTCTGAAATTCCATTTCTAAAGCTTTTCACTTTAAACCCAGTTTCATTTCCAAAACATTTGAATTCAAATATTCAATTTTTTTTATAAATCATTTCTAAATCTGTGACTTAATCGATTTCCTCTTGAAATCCATTGTGTGTGTATAATTGTGGTCCAGGGGTTTCACACAAAAGTGCCACAACATTCAATCATCACAGATCAAAACAGAGAAATATAGTTGATAAGCGGTATAAACTATAACGCTTATCCTTTATTCACAGATCACAGATAATATGCAAATGTAAATAAATGAATAAACTGATACACAGCTCAATCCACAGACAAAATATCACAGATTAGTTAAGACAATCAATCCAAGGCATCTCATACAATACAATCATTCATAGGTAAGGTCAAGTATTCAATAGTAATTTATAAGCAGGATTAATCAGTCGTTTAATCCTGATTAATTCAATTCATTTCCAATTTAATCAATTACTTATGAATTAATTATCAAATCTTGATTATTTGATTAATTACAAATCATTTGATATTAATTTATTTATCAAATACTTTAGTTAATCAAAATATCTAAAATTTATTACAATAAGTGATTAATCCTTAATTACTTTCATTAAGTAATTATATTTAACAATTTATAATTGAGTTTCTAAATTAATTAATCCATTTAATTATTATTTATTTATCACTTTAATCAATACTTGATAATCTTTAGTAATTATCTTTATTAACTTTCTTTAATTACCTTCTTAAGAAAATTTCTTAGGTTAGATCTTTATTAATCATTTCTAATTAATTAATCTAAATTACTTTTTTATAAATTTAATAAATCATTCTTTAATTACCTTATAAATTAAATCATTTTAATTACCCTCTTTATCTCTAAGATAATTAATTTCCTTATTAATGACTTCATTAATCATTCGAGTGTATTTTAAACTTATACTTTAAATTTAAATTCAAATTTCATTTTAAAACCAGTTAACATTTCAACTGTTTATTTGAAAACTAAAATTTACTTTTAAATTTAAACTTAGTTTAAATTATATTTTAGATTTTTAAATTAGATTTTTAAAAATAGAAACTGTCAGGTGTAGAAACTGAAAACCCACCTTCTAAATCTTTACAACTTTGATTTAAAATTAAATTTCCTTTTTAAAACTTTAAGATTCGAAGTTCTATTTGAATCTATCTTAAATCTGATTTAACTTTATTCATATCTAGTTTACAAATTCATGTAGATTTGGTTTAAATTCAATTTGCAGACAGTTTGAACAAAACTGTCATCCTGTTAAACCAACCCGAGGCAACTCAAGTTTGCTTCATGTCCAACAGCCAGAGACTTTGAGTTAAAATATTTAAATTTATAAACTTGATTTGAATTTCAAATCCGGGCTTCAAATGTAGGATTAAACCCAGGTTTCAAGTTTGATTTAAACTTTATCCTTACATTTCAAAATTCATTTTAAATCCAAATTATTTTCAAATTACACTTTAAAACTTATTTAAATCAATTTAAATTATAAACTTTATTTTAACTCCAAATCAGTTTCAAAACTAACTCAAATTCATTATTGAACTTTGTTTAGTAACTTGGTTTAACTTGTATAAAAAAAATTTAAACTGTTAAAACTGATAACAGGTTTAAAACCTGAACAATTCTACCATAGCTCCTCCCCTCATCTACTTCGAGCAAACGCGAGTTTCCCCCGAGAAAACAACAGCCTGCTTCGAGTTCCCCCTTCATAAATTCGAACCCACCCAAACACAGCCTCACTAGAAAAAAATACCCCACTGTGCACATGCACCAACGAACCAGGTGGTTCCGACCGTCCATGCCACTACGAACAAGACGACGATCTCCCCTATAACTAACCCAAACCATCCAAACATGATTGTAGACCCACGATCAAAATCCAACAATGCAGTCGAACCTGGACCAAAAGAACATCACCAACTGCAAACCTATCACGGCGTCGTTCTCACCACCACGATCACCAGAACACTCGAAACTTCGGCCATCTATTCGACGTCACCCCCCTCTACCATCACCCCAAACCTCATCGCACTCGATCAACCATAGAACGTGTGGGGATCGATGCATCAATCGCAGTAAAACTTAGGGTTACAAAAAGAAGTTGCTCGCCGTTGCCACCACAGTAATCAAAAGTGCCTCCAAGCATTTTACCCCGACCCTCCGATCACTCCTACACCTACGGCCAAAATAGTGATCATCCCCATGCTCGTGGCCATCAGAATTTGTCCAGTATTCCAAAAACAGTGCAACCCCAATATTTACTTCATTTTAAATCTAAAATTATGATTTCGATCTTAAAAATCATGTTTTAGATTAGAGTTTCATTTTATATCCCTGAATTGCTAAATTAAAATGTTCGAATTTTTCCTTGTTCAAAGCTTTGCTCAGTAACTTGGTTTTCAGAGATGTCACCAAGCTGTTTCAACTTGAATAGATTTTAAATTAAAGCTAATGACAAACAATAAAATTATATTTAAATCCTGAATCCAAACATATATTGGGCTAAGGAATATTGATTTTTTTGAATCAAGCACTGGAGCCTGGAATCTAAACAGAGCATTACTGATTCATAACACATGCACACAACTATATACAGACATATGTGTATACAGGACCACCTACCTATATTCACACAAACACAGTATTTCAATAAAACATAAATACGTGATTATCTTCATACCTAATCCAAGCAATTGGTCAAAAAAAAATACTTAACCAATTTTTTTTTTTTAAAAGAAGTTACTCACAGTTTTTGAAAAGAAGAACAGAGCTCCTTATTTGAAAAACAACAGGCTTGATTTTTTTTTCTTTCCTTAAATCTTCTTGCTTTGGTTCAAATGAATGATGCTTCAGTTGTAAAAATGCTTGCTTTGATTCTGTGTTTGATTTAAATTTTGTTGATCTGAAGTTCACTCACTTGACTTTGCATAGAAAAGCAAAGCCTGGAATTTTGATCTTTACTCATCTTGCTTTTGTTTTTATTTCTTTGTTCTTATTTTAACTTGATCTTCTCAGGTTGATGAACGACCTGAGGTGAAATGGATATATAGGAAAAGTTGACAGGGTATGTTGTTTTTGTACAGGTTATTAGGTATGGGCAAGTACAATATTTCTTTTTTTTACTCAGCATTTTTATACTTCTTTTTCTGTTGCTAAACCCATGCTTGAATTGGTTATGTGATCTTGTTTATGGCTGAAATGTATTGGAGGCAGGTTGCATTTATTGTTTCTTACCTGCCTGCATATCTATTACAGGCTACATTCTTTATTTTATCTTTTTTTTTATTTTGTAAGCTTGTACTCTTTTTTATTTGTTTTGCATAATCACTTACAGGTTACATACAAGATTCCTTTACTTAGTTTGTTTATGTACTTCATGAATATAGATATAAAGTAGTTTTAGTTATGTTATAAAATTTCAACTTGTGAATTTAGTATATGCTTTTGTATTTTTCTATATATTTATTCCAATAGTTTATATTTTAAAAGTTATTTTGTTTTGTTTATGTTTGATAGATATTTATTTTATTTTAAAGACTTCATTTTAAATAATCAAATCAATTTATCAATAAATTTTACCATTTTAAATCAAAATTTAATTTAATTATCAATTTAAAATAAATTAAAATTCGGGATCGTTACAGACTTCCCCCCTTAAAAGAATTTCGTCCTCGAAATTCGCAGGCACGAACATAACACAGAGATAGACTCAATCTCTACAATTTCTCAAATACAAGATATGGATTCCAAATTCAAGTCGAAATATCTCAAAATATATATCAATTTGTCCCTCTTCGGACTTCGACCAACCCAAGAAATTACAACAGAATTTCAAAATTTGGTTTTAAACAAAATCATGTTATCGATATAATTCAAATTTAGCTTCATATTCTGTTAATCAATTTAACTCAATTTAAAATTTCCAATTTATTTAAAATTTCCAATTCATATTCATTAAGGTTTAAATCAAAAACTGATAAGAAACCGATGAAATACGAAGTAAGAATTTTCTACAACGGTTCCTAGGTCCATCATCACACCAAGCTACTTCTGGAGCTGTCACGAAGCAATCAAAAGAAATTGGAATCGAATCAAAGAAATTGATAAGAAAGTTATTTCCACTATTGTAGGGTATTGACCATTTATAGTCGTATCCCTCCGTCCTTTATCTCGTTCACTTCTTGCACTCATACTCACTATCGGTGAATAGTAAGAGAATTTTACTGAGGCATACAAACGGATATATTAGGGATATACTCATTCTAGGGATACTTCACCCTATCTCTAATGAGTTACTTAATGTTTTATACTCCTGAGCTAAAGTTCAACCCTTAGCTCTGATACCACATGTGACGAACAGGATTTTTCGCGCTCGAAAATCGACATCCATACTTCATATCGTATTCGAATGTCATAGATTCGACCGTTCAAATCCGATTCGCCGGAGCTTATAACAACGTTAAGTAAACAACACAGTGGAATAAAAGAATAATACATTGATATACAGCTTTGAAACAATATCTGAAACAACAGATGGTCCAATAGATATCAATATACATCAGAGATACGATACAATAAAATAGCAGTGGAACAAATAACTCTAAGATAGTCTTCAAGGAAGAACTTCAAAAAAAACTGCAACTCCATTTCCAAGAACCAATCCAACAATAGCTCGAACTCCCAATAACGATGCACCAAGCTGAGCAAGACTGGTGTGATCCAAAGGCTGAACTAACTCCAGATAATCTACTAAACCTGACTATCTGAAAAACCCAACTCTAGACTGCTCGTGTAGAAAATAATGAGCACCCAGAGTTTAGGAAAGAAACAATAAACTCCGGATCAGTCGTGGGACTGGTGTGAGCAACAAGAACAGTTTATCTTTAAAAACAAACAACGAAATATTTAAAAATCAATTCGCAATGCTTTTTAGAAATGAGACTACCATAAGGCCTCCCGCACACACACACAATGTAAACGCAGAATCGAAGGAGATTTCTCCTTATGATAGTCAAAGATGCTTGATACGCAATTTCCTTGATATTATTATTATAAGTGCAAAGTGCAGAAAACATTTCGAAAGTAGAATATAAATCTTAGCCAACATACGACCATTATCGTATGCCTACTATAGCTACCATGTTCAATAGAAGGTTACCGCCACATTCCATGGCTGGTTATACAACTAAAACCGTACAAATCTCGTATTGTTTCTTTGGATTTCCAACGAATGGTCAAGCCAAGGAACTTCCCATTGCCACATGAGAACGCCTCTGGAAGGACGTCCCCGAGAACCTAACCAGATCTCTGCCAACACAAGGTCGGGTTACCCCTAACTGGGTAACTACTGGCACGAGTATGCCATCCCCCGATCGTAAACGACCTTTTCTCGGGATCCCGATAACCAACAACCACAAAGTAATAAATTCGCAGTAACCTCATAGGTTAAATATCTGGGCTCCATTCCATGATACCACCTCTATCCAGAAGGAAATGCACATACCCTAAAGGGAGCTACCCCTCATAACCTTGCCGCATCTTTCCTGTTTTGACCATTCCGGGGTGTGAGGCTCGACGAAGTCTCGTCCACAAAGCCACGCTTTATACAAAAGCTATGCTTTGGGTCAACAAATGATCAAAGTAATGATCACCAAGACAAACGATCAAACAATTGATCATATCACAAATGATCAAACAATGATCATTTCACAGCAACACTCAGCATGTCACATTACCAAATTGGGAATATATCGCTGATAACCATCAACTACATAACCTCTGAGCTCGTACGTCTCAGAGAAGGGTGTTAAGCTAAGAGAATAAATTCTCCGCCACCAACAGAAATGTATTTGAAAGAAATCTGCTTTATATCTCAAAATGTAATGTCAGACATACAATCCATACAAGTCTATTCTGGGTTCGAACAGAACCGAAGGTACTTCCAAAGAAGTCCTTGCAATCCGGGTATTCACAATCCCGATTGGACTTCCCATCACTTAGGGAATCTCTATACCGGAGCAACTTGGTGCTGAGACAATCGATAGGTCATCCTATCGTTCTCGCAAATACCCGGTCTTCACCACCAGTCTTCAAATGCTATCCATAACGACGAATCACATATTCGGAATGGGTTATACGACACAAAGGTCCTTTCCCGGCTAAACCGAATAGTGAGCGCAACATTTAAAACATATGGATATGGGATTTCAATTAAGTCACAACTTAATAATTCAAAACTTTCTTTCAAATGGTTTAAGCAATTGCCATTTTCAAATCTTTAGCAAAAAGATCTATTTCACAAGTTCACCTAGTTTCTCAAAGATTCATTCCTGGATTTCAAAACAATTCCAATTTCAATTGGATTTAATTCATTAAATCTTTAAATTAAGATTTATTTCATATTTTTCTAATCGTTCCCAAATATTCTCTTTCAAAATTCGTTTCCAAATGTTCATCTATAACTTGAAAAATTATTTCAGTTTAAACTTGAAATCCCTTTTATACAATTTGAAATTCATTTCTCTTATGAAAGCTTTTTGTCATTTAGAAACAACCTTATTTCAGAAAAACCCGATTTCGTTTATACAAGTTATAATCTTTAAGTTAAATCAATTTCCCAAAAGAACAATACTTTAAAAATGGTTTGACTTATATATAGCTAGTATAATATCGTTAATCCCTAGTTTCAAATCATAGAATTCAATTTTTAAGTATTGAATTCAAATTGAAATCAAACTATTTAAATTCGAAAACTCAATCAAGTTATTCAAAATAAATTTCATTTCTGAAATTCCATTTCTAAAGCTTTTCACTTTAAACCTAGTTTCATTTCCAAAACATTTGAATTCAAATATTCAATTTTTTTTATAAATCATTTCAAAATCTGTGACTTAATCGATTTCCTCGTGAAATCCATTGTGTGTGTATAAGTGTGGTCCAGGGGTTTAACACAAAAGTGCCACACCATTCAATCATCACAGATCAAAACAGAGAAATATAGTTGATAAGCGGTATAAACTATAACGCTTATCCTTTATTCACAGATCACAGATAATATTCCAATGTAAATAAATGAATAAACTGATACACAGCTCAATCCACAAACAAAATATCACAGATTAGTTAAGACAATCAATCCAACGCATCTTATACAATACAATCATTCACAGGTAAGGTCAAGTATTCAATAGTCATTTATAAGAAGGATTAATCAGTCGTTTAATCCTGATTAATTCAATTCATTTCCAATCTAATCAATTACTTATGAATTAATTATCAAATCTTGATTATTTGATTAATTACAAATCATTTGATATTAATTTATTTATCAAATACTGTAGTTAATCAAAATATCTAACATTTATTACAATAAGTGATTAATCCTTAATTACTTTCATTAAGTAATTATATTTAACAATTTATAATTGATTTTCTAAATTAATTAATCCATTTAATTATTAATTATTTATCACTTTAATCAATACTTGATAATCTTTAGTAATTATTTTTATTAACTTTCTTTAATTACCTTCTTAAGAAAATTTCTTAGGTTAGATCTTTATTAATCATTTCTAATTAATTAATCTAAATTACTTTTTTATAAATTTAATAAATCATTCTTTAATTACCTTATAAATTAAATCATTTTAATTACCCTCTTTATCTCTAAGATAATTAATTTCCTTATTAATGACTTCATTAATCATTCGAGTGTATTTTAAACTTACACTTTAAATTTAAATTCAAATTTCATTTTAAAACCAGTTAACATTTCAACTGTTTATTTGAAAACTAAACTTTACTTTTAAATTTAAACTTAGTTTAAATTATGTTTCAGATTTTTAAATTAGATTTTAAAAAATAGAAACTGTCAGGTGTAGAAACTGAAAACCCACCTTCTAAATCTTTACAACTTTGATTTAAAATTAAATTTCCTTTTTAAAACTTTAAGATTCAAAGTTCTGTTTGAATCTATCTTAAATCTGATTTAACTTTATTCATATCTAGTTTACAAATTCATGTAGATTTGGTTTAAATTCAATTTGCAGACAGTTTTGAACAAAACTGTCATCCTATTAAACCAACCCGAGGCAACTCAAGTTTGCTTCGAGTCCAACAGCCAGAGACTTTGAGTTAAAATATTTAAGTTTATAAACTTGATTTGAATTTCAAATCCGGGCTTCAAATGTAGGATTAAACCCAGGTTTCAAGTTTGATTTAAACTTTATCCTTACATTTCAAAATTCATTTTAAATCCAAATTATTTTCAAATTACACTTTAAAACTTATTTAAATCAATTTAAATTATAAACTTTATTTTAACTCCAAATCAGTTTCAAAACTAACTCAAATTCATTATTGAACTTTGTTTAGTAACTTGGTTTAACTATTATAAAAAAAATTAAATTGTTAAAACTGATAACAGGTTTAAAACCTGAACAATTCTACCATAGCTCCTCCCCTCATCTACTTCAGCAAACGCGAGTTTCCCCCGAGAAAACAACAGCCTGCTTCGAGTTCCCCCTTCATAAATTCGAACCCACCCAAACACAGCCTCACCAGAAAAAAATACCCCGCTGTGCAAATGCACCAATGAACCAGGTGGTTCCGACCGTCCATGCCACTACGAACAAGACGTCGATCTCCCCTATAACTTACCCAGACCATCCAAGCATGATTGTAGACTCACGATCAAAATCCAACAATGCAGTCGAACCTGGAACAAAAGAACATCACCAACTGCAAACCTGTCACGGCATCGTTCTCACCACCACGATCACCAGAACACTCGAAACTTTGGCCATCTATTCGACGTCACCCCCTCTACCATCACCCCAATCCTCATCGCACTCGATCAACCATAGAACGTGTGGGGATCGATGCATCAATCACAGTAAAACTTAGGGTTACAAAAAGAAGTTGCTCGCCGTTGCCACCACAGTAATCAAAAGTGCCTCCAACCATTTTACCCCGACCCTCCGATCACTCCTGCACCTACGGCTAAAATCGTGATCATCCCCATGCTCGTGGCCATCAGAATTTGTCCAGTATTCCAAAAACAGTGCAACCCCATTATTTACTTCATTTTAAATCTAAAAATTATGATTTCGATCTTAAAAATCATGTTTTAGATTAGAGTTTCATTTTATATCCCTGAATTGCTAAATTAAAATGTTCGAAATTTTCCTTGTTCAAAGCTTTGCTCAGTAACTTGGTTTTCAGAGATGTCACCAAGCTGTTTCAACTTGAATAGATTTTTAAATTAAATCTAATGATAAACAATCAAATTATATTTAAATCTTGAATCCAAACATATATTGGGCTAAGGAATATTGATTTTTTTGAATCAAGCACTGGAGCCTGGAATCTAAACAGAGCATTACTGATTCATAACACATGCACACAACTATATACAGACATATGTGTATACAGGACCACCTACCTATATTCACACAAACACAGTATTTCAATAAAACATAAATACTTGATTATCTTCATACCTAATCCAAGCAATCAGTCAAAAAAAATACTTAACCAATTTTTTTTTTAAAAGAAGTTACTCACTGTTTTTGAAAAGAAGAACAGAGCTCCTTATTTGAAAAACAACAGGCTTGATTTTTTTTTTCTTTCTTTAAATCTTCTTGCTTTGGTTCAAATGAATGATGCTTCAGTTGTAAAAATGCTTGCTTTGATTCTGTGTTTGATTTAAATTTTGTTGATATGAAGTTCACTCACTTGACTTTGCACAGAAAAGCAAAGCCTGGAATTTTGATCTTTACTCATCTTGCTTTTGTTTTTATTTCTTTGTTCTTATTTTAACTTGATCTTCTCAGGTTGATGAACGAACTGAGGTGAAGTGGATATATAGGAAAAGTTGACAGGGTATGTTGTTTTTGTACAGGGAATTAGGTATGGGCAAGTACAATATTTCTTTTTTTTACCAGCATTTTTATACTTCTTTTTCTGTTGCTAAACCCATGCTTGAATTGGTGATGTGATCTTGTTTATGGCTGAAATGTATTGGAGGCATGTTGCATTTATTGCTTCTTACCTGCCTGCATATCTATTACAGGCTAAATTCTTTATTTTATCTTTTGTTTTATTTTGTAAGCTTGTACTTTTTTTATTTGTTTTGCATAATCACTTACAGGTTACATACAAGATTCCTTTACTTAGTTTGTTTATGTACTTCATGAATATAGATATAAAGTAGTTTTAGTTATGTTATAAAATTTCAAATTATGAATTTAGTATATGTTTTTGTATTTTTCTATATATTTATTCCAATAGTTTATATTTTAAAAGTTATTTTGTTTTGTTTATGTTTGATAGATATTTATTTTATTTTAAAAACTTCATTTTAAATAATCAAATCAATTTATCAATAAATTTTACCATTTTAAATCAAAATTTAATATAATTATCAATTTAAAATAAATAAAAATTCGGGATCGCTACACAGTTGATGTTGAAACTAGTAATCAAGTAAAAAATTTGATAATAATAATAATAATCTTTTTATTTGTTTGTTGTTTAATTTGGTTTTGTGGTAATCTCTTTACCTAAACATGTAGTTTTGTTTCAGGAACATGGTTTATCTTATTTCATTGCCTTCTTTTCTAGTATAATCAAAGATCTGCCTCCTTGTGATTTATGTTTGTTTTGTGTGTTTTCTTAATGGAATATGATTTCAAGATGTATTAATTAGTTTATTTTCTCTTTTTGTTCTGATAGTTGCAAAGCATGTTTAATTGGATGATGAAGAACACTGTTTATCTATTTTCATCTGTTGATTATTTCTGTTTTTGTTAATTGATTAGATAAGAACATGTTTAATTGAACTCGTCAGATTGACTAAGCGATAACACATATCGTCAATTGTCCATTTTCAATTCAGTCATTTGTGCCCTCTCTACCGAGACGTATTTTTTAAGTAGTCCCTTTGAGAAAATATATAATACTAAACCAGAAAAAAGCCATCAAAGTATTATCTTCAATTGTATTGGATAAAGTAAATGAATTAACACGTGTAGTACAATAGTTGCGCAATGCACCATATTAAAAAATAAATGCATATTCCATTAAAAAAAATTGAAGCTAAATGAATATTTTACCAATATAATTATTTAGATTGAAATGTTTTATGTCTTTACATCTTCGCTAACTTTTCTTTTCTTTTTTCAATAAAGATCGATGATTACGAGGATAGAATTTTTGAAGATACAACTTAGTAAAAAAGGATATCGATTTTTAGGAACAATATTCTATTAATCTGCATGTCCTCCAACGTTTTTGAGTTTACGAGTCATTGTTTGTTTTTCTTCAATCTCGTGCATAACAAGTGTTTTTATGTATATGAATGTATGTTTGTGTGTGCGCATCAATTCTGAATTGACATATTATAATTATTAATGCAAATAATCTGCTATGTCAAATATGTTATTGTTACTTATTCATGTGAAACGAATGAAACATTTATATAATTATTTCGAAAAAAAAACCCATAGGGCAAAGTGGTCTATGCTGCACTGCTACATGGTTGTACTAATATCATCTAAATATCATTGGTTTTTCTATATTGTATGTTAGAATTTGTACGTTTTGATATAGCACATCATTTTATATTAACGCTTCCATAAATCAACAAACTTATTTTGATAACCTGCACGAGAGGTACTCCATATCTACTCCTTCCCATATTTAAAATTTAGTAATTAGTATTTATATTTTGTTGCTAGATGCAGAATTAATATTGATAATGGTGATAATTATTGTCATTAAGTAGTAATCAATTCTCAATACTACTGCAAAATTGCTAAAGAAATTAGAAAAGGAGAGGGAGTAAACAATAAAATTTAGCTCATAAAGGGAAACATACAGCAATATCAATATGATACATGAAACCGAGGCAGCTTATGTAGCATTAGACATAAATTTTTACACTAAATAAATTTAGTGCTTGCACTAAATTAATTGAATTCCTACAATCAATGAGTTCGGTGGTTTTATTAACTAAATTATAATCCTGTGTCGGATATGTCGTAGACAATATCATTATGTACTATAAATCCTTAGTTCTTGAAACTAATATGGTGTCTTAGTTTAATTAAAATCAACCTTTTGGTTTATTAAGCGTTGATTTTGTATTAAAGTACAAATGATGAGCTGTTTGAATTGTACATTTTGTAGTTTCGTAAAAAACAAAAAATAATTAACTTGAAGCCTACATTTAATACTTTATGCTTAACTAAACGTGTGCTTTTTTGTTTTTTTTTACGTTATTGAGTGCGTGCACATAAACTTAAATTTTGTTTTGACTTAGTGTGTATCTTGAACGACACGAAAGGTGCACACGAAGGGTACGAAAGGTGAATGGTTTCTAAAAGGGAAATGTGTTCTTGTATACAAAAGGGGTATATTGAAAGAGGCATTTTAATTGTTTTTGTGGAACATGCTTCATTGATGCCAACAAGTGTTGATCTTAGGGACCGAACTTGTGACATTTATTTTCATAACCTAAACTACCAACAAATTATCAAAACACTATTGGCATAAAATATTTTTTTATTGAATATGGTTAATTAATGACAACAAATATCAATCTCGAGGATCCAACTCATAATATTTAATCCCATAGTCAAGCTACCAACCAATTGAGTCAACCACCTTAGTCCAATGAACAGGGTTGGCTTATTTCATTGGTGGTTTAGTGTAATGATCTTCTATTTTGACATCCAAATGTCGATATTGATATATCCTTGGTACTCATGTGTCAGACAACCAAATGTCGAAAAGACAGATTGTTAGCGTAAAAACAAAAGGCAGAAAGAAAAGAAACAAGAAAGAATAGAACATGATATTAGAATCTCACAAAGGAATGATAACA
The DNA here is from genome assembly GCA_030765085.1 of Allium cepa. NCBI lineage: Eukaryota > Viridiplantae > Streptophyta > Magnoliopsida > Asparagales > Amaryllidaceae > Allium > Allium cepa. The sequence continues at coordinate 596,660,029 of CM060945.1, read as the reverse complement.
TATAATATCAAAAAGATAGTACAAGGAGTTACTTTAAGATACATAACATTTCAAAGTTACAATCCTAGGTATTATCATAAACCTAGATAGGTATAACAGTATGTCCTCACAGATACTGATATATATACTACTAATGCAGTGGAAAGAAGAATAATATGGTAGGTGAAACATTTAGCTCGTCTCCTTGAAATCCAAAGAATACCCAACTAAAACATGCCTTACTCAAACAGTTTGAAAAGGAAGGAAAAGATAAAACCATGAGTCAAACATAAATCTGCTGTGAAACTCTAGAAAAATGATGCATTCATATAATCTTTTGAGACCAACCGAATCTGTCAGCCCGCCCTGAAACAGAACTAATTTCGACCCAATAAAAGCCCATCGAACCCTAGGCCCACATCAACGTGAGTTGTTAGGTTGATTAATTAAAACAATGCACAATAAACAGAGCTAACTATGTATAATTTTAGAATCTCATAGGGGAATGGATAAAATATAATATCAGAAACATGTACCCATTCAAAAAGAAAACCATTTCAAAAACTAACGTGTTAAACATTACATCATGTTTATATAAAGCTTACATAGTATAATATCTCAAACATAACCGTCTGAACTTAGTACAATAAAATACTTGAAAATATAAATAGATTGATAACTATCACAAGTCTTCAACTCTACCTTTGCCTCCTAAATCAGTATCACTCTCTCTAGCCTGTGTTGTAACGATGAGTGCATCAGAAGAACAAATATCTAGTTAATGAAAATCTCAAGGTTTACCATAATTGTACTTAGGCGGAATTAATTAAATAAGAAATATGTCTTACATATAAAATCATAACATATGTATAAAGTCAACTGTAAACCCAAAGGCACTTCAAGTCCAACTATATAAAATACATATAACGTTAATTGTAAGCCTAAAGGCTTTTCCAGTCCAACTATACAAAAGTCAACTATAAGCCTATAGGCTCTTACATTCTGACTATAAAAAAGTCAACCATAAGCCCTCCCAACCCTATTACACAACTCTAACATAAATAGCATTTTAGATGTAAGTGGAAGCACTCAAACCAATTAATACCTTTTTAATGGAATTTAGTCAGATTCTGATCATTTAAGACCTATAAATAGGCAAATCCCTATCATTTAAGACCTAACCCAATGGGGACCCTACATGATTCTTCATTAACAACATCGTAAGAAATCCAATTAGCCACTACAAATCCAATTCACTTAACAAAAGGCAACCCTACCATAGACACTTGATAGCTCTAAGCTGAAACGGACCCTTTCTAAGGATTTCACCTACCGCATCCAAAAGCATAACTTATGACCCATAATCCACTCATGACGTCTCACATTAGTCCGACCATTCATAGGTACTGGTAGCTAAATTGACTGGGCAGATTTACTCTACAAAATTGGGACTAACCTTTAGTCCGCGGTGGTAATTTATTATTGGCCATGTCCTATATTGGTCTATAAAGTCACACCACCGGTAGTTGGATTTAACTAGGTAGTCTTCCATATAACTTTGGACTAACCTCGCATCCCTATAACTTAGTCATGCCTTATATATATACCAACTATATACACATATCATCATATATGATTAATAACTAAGGCCATATAAAGTACCCCTTATGACGCCTCTAATTAGTGATTAATTCCTTATTTCTAATAACTTCCTGCAAATTAGTATTTCCTAACTATTCTGATAATACTAGTTATCATGCTTAATGCACTATAATCAATTCATTACTTGCAAAGACTCGCCTTTTCGATCCTCAGAAGTCGAAACTACTACATCCACTGTATTCATATACCGAGCATTCAAGTGTTGGACAGACAGATTATTAGGGTAAAAGAAAAAGGAAAAAAAATAGAACTAAATCTCACAACGTGATGAATAATATATAATATCCCAAATTATTTTTACAAAATAAAACCTTTAATATCGAACAACATCTAATCTATCATCAGCCTCGATAGTTATAACAGTTTGTCTTTACTGTAGGATCGACTTCACCCTAGAGGGGGGTGAATAGGGTGATGCTATCAATTATAAAAATTATTGCGGAAGTTTATAAAATATTTTCAACACAGATATATCAAAATATCAGCAAAGATAATAACAGAATAATAAATGCAGAACAGAATTTACCCAGCTTCAGAAAAACCTTGCCTACGTGCTGCCCCAAGGTTTGTACTAGAAATTAAGCAGTCAGACGCTTACACACGTAAACTCGCGACACTCGCTATCGACTAGCCTTAACTCTACGCTCAAAACCTGCCACAAGTCAGCCACTGAGTTTCGAATTCTCAAACTACACCACGTAGTTTGTACCCTAGTCACACGACTAGAAATTACAATGGTTTAAAAAGGAAAATATAACAAAAACGAAATAGCCCAAAACCCTAATTTAAAATAAACTAAAGCCTTTTAAAATTAGGCAAGACCAGCCCTCAAATTTTTCTTAAGTGAAATATTATTCCCTTTATTCTTTTAGCTATGTCGGCCCACGTTGTGAAAAATGGTGGCTTTCTTCGTTGCTCTTTCATTTCTAAAAATTAGGGCTTTTTGAAGCTGACTTTAAATTGATCGATCGAATTGGGACTTCGCTCTCTTGCTCTGTCGATCGATCGTCTCTTCGCTTTGCTCACGGATCCTTCGATGATCGAGTTCGATCTTGCTCCGGTATGTAATTTGTGCTTTTACTTCTTCTGATTTTGCATACTTGAACTCGATGGATTTGAAAGCTGATGATGATAATGTTTATATAGGGTTCGAATCCCTATTTTCTCATTCGTTTGATAATTGTTTGATGTCGTCAATACTATGCTCAGCCAATCAATCTTTGTTTGGATGCTTGAGATTGATTCTGACTTTATCAATTTCGTATATTTATGATTTCATGATTGACACGGTGTTGATTTTGATTTCTTGGCTACCACGGTGTTGATTTTGGTTTTATGATTTTTGACCCACGGCTTCTTCTGATGCTTGTAGATTGACTTCAGTCATTTTTGAACCTTCCTGACTTTGCTTTATTGACATCTGCTTTGACTTTGTTTTGCTGTTCCATGGCTTTGGCATGATTATTTTGTAGCATACTCGACTTTGGCATTGCTTTGATTACATGATAATGTTTGATGATGTTTTAAGAAAAACAAACTGTTACATGATCTTGTTCACTGAACTGTTGTATCACTTGGTGTTTATTAGCTTTGACTTCTCTCTGGTCATGGCTGATCTCAGTTTACTTGTTCACTTTGTTGTAGCATTGTGTACATGTGTCCAAATTGATGTATATTCATTTGCCACTATTTGAACACTTTGATTCTGCTGTGTGTTATAGTGTGTCTGCACAAGTGTATGCATTCATCTTTTGCACTATGTATTTGATAGCCTCGAGCCTTTGTGACTTTGTAGTTTGATTATGCAGTTTCACTTTGTTGATGATGCTTTGACTGTTGAACTTGTATCAGCAGTTTGTATTCGGTTTTGGTGTTGAATGAAGTTTCATGTTGCCGCCTCTAGTTTACCTTGAACTTCAACTATGCTCGAGTCTGGTTTGGTTCATTGTTGTATTGTGTAGATACATGTATGATCATACATAAATATATGTAGGTTGTTACACCATTGTTGTTTCACTGTTTCACTTTTTGCCATTTACTTGGTGCAGTAATTTCCACTGTGCATTCATGTGCACTTCGTTCACTTGCTTTTCTATCATGGCTGGTTTGAGTTTTGCTGTCACTACAGGTATGTATACATGTGTATATACATATGTATATACATATGTTTGTGCATTGTCTTCTTGTAGTTTGTATTGATTTCCACTTGTATACAAACATACAGTTATGTGTGTATATAGGTATGTGCATATGGAATCTTTGGATAGTTGTTGTGCACTTTGGTTTCATGATGTACTCTGGTTAGTATATTTAGCTTGGTTGTCTTGAGCACATTTGTATATATGTTCATTGTGTTCTGGTAGCACTCGAGTCTTGTTCAAGTTGCAGTAATACTGCTTGCATTCTTGTCTGTTGGCACTATCCTCTTTATTTTTTCAATTTGGGTAGTTTTACCATTGTTTGGTTTGTGGTGCACTTGCTTCTCTGACATGTTCTTGTGCTTGAGCACGTCACTTTTCATTTTTATTTCACTTGAACTTCATCTTGATTTTTGAATTGCACCTCTTGAATCCAGCTTGGAGCTCGCGTTTGACCTTGTGCTGATATTGTGACATTATTTTTATTGCGCTTGAGTTGAACCCGGCTTTTTGGGTTTGACCTGTGCTCACCTGTCCCTGTAATTTTATCAAATGTATATATCGGTGTGCACGGCTTTGCAGGATGTACATTGATACATTGTGCATGTCACTAGCTATTCGTGTATAATGAATTCAAATTTAGATGATGACGAACAACCCAAATAACTGAGGCAAATATTATTTTCAAAATTACATTTTATTTTGTACTGCAAAAATATTTCATTTTCAATTTTACTGCGTCAATGTATATTTTTACAGATTGCTCAGATGTTGAATTCACATTGGAATGGAGTTGAAGATAAATACGAGTGTGAGTATGAGCTCCAATTTGCACTATCCAAAATTGTAATAAATATTTGTTTGAATAAAATATTCATTTGAATTTATATTCTGTGTTATTTATTTTATTCACCAAATATTTATTTAATTATGTGAAAAATAAAATAGTACATTAACAAATACATTTAAATGAATATATATATATATATGTTTATTATCATCAAACAAAAATCATATACTCGCATATTCAACACTTAAAAAGGCTGATAAATAAAACCAATAAAAATACAATAGAAATAAAATATGAAAATACGTCCTAGGCATCCAGCTTGACTCCTGAAGTTCCAAAGCATCCAAAGCTAACTTTGAAATATATACTCAAGTCTGATTCGAGTATTATAAGAAAACAACACCCGGATCAGTCTAATAAACCAATGTGAGAAACTTAAATTAGTTAGACTGTTATATCTTATAAAATCTTCTAAAAATAAAAGTCCTAAGACTATGGCTATATAAACAAGGATGGGTTTTACCTCACGATAATCAAACAATTTTGTAGAAAATTCAGTGATATTATAATAATGTCCAGGGTTTAAAGTAAACAATGAATCATAGCCGAGATTGTTGCACAAATTGAATTCCAATATAATAGGTATACAACTAAGTTCGTATAGGCATGTATTAGAAAACAAATTCCATACAATGACAAGGCAACAGGGTACCGCCTACCACCGTACACCTCTAAAAAATGTACCGAAGGCCTCGCCTTGACCCCCGCCAATATAGAACCGACCTAACCTTTAGTATACAGTACCAAACATGTTGTCATTTTGGTTGTTTTACAACCTTTTCTCAAGAGCTCTCATGCACAACCAAATCCATATATGTGTGTATGTGTGTATGTGTGTATATGTATGTATGTATGAATACGTATATATATATATAAGGGTGATAACATACCCTAATGGGTGTGACCCACACAGCCCCACTACATCTCCCCTGATTTTAGTCATTCCCAATTATTAAGGTCAGAGGCTACAACTTGCCTTTTATATAGCAATCCTACTTGGAATGCCCTCTAGGAAACAATGCAATGTCCGCATTCATCCATACAAGTTGTTCAACATATGAACAAACCAAAGACACTACTTTTATTACATCCGTTTTGGAATCATCCTTAGATTAGTAGCAAGTAGCAATTTCACTTTAAGAACTACATCTTCAGTTTCATCATCTTCAAGATGTCTTTAGTTTGAACGCTTAAGTTGGTTCAAAATGGTTTCAGATAATTCATACTTATCCGATCCCAGTCTCTTCGAACCAACATTTGATAGTTTCTACTAAACTCAACACCTATTCTTTCGAAAATAAACAGGCAATACATAAATGCGGAGATCACACCCTAACCGTTTATATGGATGAATCTTCTTATTATTTATCCTGGAAGAACAAAACGGGTCTATGCATATAATAGTATCAATAGAGACAACCATACCTCATAATTCTCGGGTTTCTCCTAGATATTTCTGGAGTTAAAAATGGATCCGGATTGATAACCGATTATTTAACTATCAAATAAACAAACAATTAAACATAGATTTAATTTTATATGGAATCCACCAGGCCTCTTAAATTAATCTTCATAAATTAACCACTTCAATTATTTGCCCAAAAAATATTCATATACTTATCTAACCGATATATGTGTATCTTTACTTCTATACTTGAAATACTTTACCATATACTTATACAATGTATAAGAATATTCACAAAAAAATTAAGAAAGATTTCTTATATTCAAATTCATATTAAAAGGATCAAAACAATGCCATTCATAGCATTGTTTATTATAAACCCAAAACCACTGATCCTTAAATGTTAAGTATGGAAAATTCTTCCATACCACCAAAACTAAGAACGATTATTTATTAAATTCATAATTAAACTTTATTTTTACAAGTGATCCAATTCATATAAAATCAAGGTCTTATAAACCCCAAACTTCTTTTTGAAAATTCCAAGATCTCTTTCAATTTATTACTTTAACATCCTTTTATTTAAAAATAATTATCTTTATAAAACCATTTATTACTTTGTACTCTTTTTATTTAACAAACTAATTACCTATAAGAAACTCTCTAATAAATAATTTCTTTAGTTTAACATCATTAGTAAATAATGAATTAACTTTTAAACACCGTAATGAATAATTTATAAATTAATAACTATTACGTGACAACCCGGAATTTTCAAGCATTTAAATTCGGAATATTTAATTGATTTTAAATATTCAATAGAGTAATTTTAACTTGAATTACGAATATCACAATTTATTCGATAATTGAATTATTAAATTAAATAAGTAAAGTTGGGTAAATTGTTGACTCTGGAGTTTTAAGCCTATTAAAAATAATTTGAAGGTTTATAAAATTTATATTGATAATACTGAAGACAATAGAAGTGTTAAAATTTGATTTAACAGTGATTTATTCGGTTTTGAATATTATCGTTTAATTTGGATTTAAAGATAGCTTCTGAGGCACTGTCTCGGAATTCGACGAAACCAGTTCCATTGGGTCCGTAATATTGAATTATTATCGTATTTCAAATTTCGTTTTGATCAGAGTTAGTATGTGATAAATAATCTGATGAAATTTAATTTAAATGGTTGAGCCTTCTTGTGTACGCCTCCTTTCTTTATTTCAAATCACGTCGCCCCCTTCTTTTCTTTTCAGCCAAAACATTTCGATCTTTAAAAAAAAAATTGGTCGTAACCTCAATCTCCAAAATCGAGTTCGTTAACCCGATTCCCTAATCGATCGGCTCGTGGAAGAAGGGGGCAAGCGACGTTCACGCGCGTTCGCAAGGGGGTTAGGGTTTTTGTGGCGTTGCGTTTTGGGGCTGCAGCGAACCAACGCTTGAGATCGAGAGTTGCGTTGTTCGAGTCAAGGTCGAGGGCTTCGATGCAATCGAGGTTGGGTAGGGTTTGTTACCTCTGGCGATCGATGTTTCCATTGAAGGGCATAGGTGGCTTAGCAGGGTGTGCGACCTAAAGAGATAGGAGGAGGGCACGTTGTCGAGCTTCTGGAGCGGTCGTGAATAGGAATCGGTGGTTGTTTGGGCACGATCGAGGATGGGCAGCATCTGAAATAAGCAGAGCAGAGGGTCTTAAATCGTTTGGGGGGGGGGGGGGGGCGGGCGGTTGGCAGCAACTTGGTGGCCATTCTCGAGTAAGGTAAAGTTTGAGCAATTTAAATCAAAAATTATGTACATATGTTTTGATAAGGCATTGAAAATGGAATTTTAAATGGTCGAGAAGCTTTGTATAAAATAGATTTATAAAACAAATATATATATATATGCAGTTTAAAATATATATAATATAACTCAGTATACTGTTTTTCAGTAAAGGATATTTACTGTTTAGTTTTAAAGGTTCCAAAGTTTATATATATATATATATATATATATATGTATGTATGTATGTATGTATGTATGTATGTACAGGAAATTGATATAAGATTTTGGAAGAAAATTATGTAAGGGATTTAGTGATAAAATTGTACAATTGACCTATTTAATTAATTTTAGCCATTAAAGATTATTAAAGGGAATTATTAGCTTAAATTAAATTAAATTATTAGTAAATTTAAATTTTGTTAAGGGTGATAAAATATTGGGTTAATTAAATTATCAAATGGAGACTTAATTATACAATTGACTCGAACATTAATAGAACATCTAATATTTTTCTAAGGTCTGAAATCGTGGAATCAAACCGAGAATGAAACGGATTCCAAATTTAAAGGAAAAAGTGAGTTAATCTCACTAAGTTGAATTTGAATTTAAATTTAAATGATTAAATTTAAATAATTGTTTGAATGGTTGAATTGATTGATGTGTTATAGTATGGTATATTTTGGGAATTGGCATTTTATATTGTGTTAACGTCTGTGGATGCAGGGAAAACGGGTTGGAGGGATCCAACTGGATCCCTCAACATTTATTTAATTTTTTTTAATACTCTTTTTGTGATTATTTGATATTCTATGATGAACCTTATTGAAATATTGAATGTTGTGGTTCGATTGGACATAATTGCGTATGATGAATTACGAAAATATATAAATTGGATTTTGGAAAGATAATAAAAGAAGTGAAATTGTAAGTAAAATAATTATAGAAATTTGAATAAAATTAAAAATGAATTGGAAATGAAATAAATTGACTTTAAGATTCTAATAAATAGATCTAGAGTATAGAAAGGAAATTATTGAATAAAAAGGTAGTTAATGAATTTTAAACTTCAGTGTTATTATTTTAAAGGAATAAACCATTTATTTAAAATTTAAGATTCAATTTATTGATAAGAAATAAGAAGAAATTGGGAATAACTTAAAATTGGTATATCAGTTAAAAGATTATAAATCAAAGGGAAAATAATAACAATAATAATAAGTCCATAATTAATGAATTTTGAAATGAATTGAGTAAGTAATGAAATTTATTTCAAATGGAGTAAATTGGAAATCAATTTGGAAATTTGATTTAAGTGATTGAGATCGGGAATTCACCCTGGGTAACCAAGTACGTTTTCAAAATAAATTTTTCACTATAAATTAAAGGTTTTAAAGTTGTTTTAAAAAGCAAGTTTTGAAAATTTATTATTTCTAAATATTTAAATTCTTAAGTAAGTATTTTCTCAAATCTATTATAGTAGTAATTATTTAAAATGGTAACTTAGTATGTTTTAAAGAGCGAGAACCTAGTTTATATTTTATAAAGTAACCTTATTTTTTAATATTCATATAGTATGTATTTTTAACCAGTTATTGAAGTAGTTTTAACTTAAATGTTTTAAAGTAAATTTCCAAAGTAAGTGTTTTGTTTAATCTATTATCATAATGATTATTTAAAGAATGATTTGGTATTTTGTTTAAAGAAGAAAATCTAGTTATATTAATAAAGTAAACTTATTTTAATCATTTCTAAAGTATTATTTTAAATAAAGAACTAAAGTAAAATTTTCTAAATTAAATGTTAAACATATTTTACAATAAAGGGTTTTGAAATTATTTTAAAAATCCAAAATCTTGTGCTTGGTGATTTCAGTAGAAACAGAAATATTTGGAATTTATTCTGAGAAAGGAAGATTGTTTGAAAACTGTTTTCAAAGGGGTTTGAAAAGTGAAAATATATCTTGTGAAGATATTTTTGAGTTTATAAATAATTTGGGAAATTATTTATTGGTTGATGGTTGTTGTGAATATTAATTGATAGTTAAATAACTGACTATCAATATTGGACAAATGCGCTGATCGTTTCGAAGAGACTGGGATCGAGATTTATTCTCGACAACCACTTCAATCCGGTTTGTACGTTTCGTGGAAAACGATTTTGGGATTCGAAGATGGAGCAGTGAAGTGCAAGGGCTAGTCGCTACTAATCCTGAGGATATTTCCAAAATGGATGTAGTAGGAATAGTGCCTTTCGATCCGTTCGAACCCGGGAAGGACTTGTATGGACGAATGCGTTCATAAACATCATCAGGTGGACGATGAGCATTCTAAGGGATATGTTCTATAGAGGTAACGCTTACCCTCAAGCGTCATCAAATGGGAATGACTGAAATTCAGGGGTTATGCAGCAAGGCTAGGTGGGTAGCACCCAAGCAGAGTGAGGTCATCCCTGTCTAGATGTCCCTTTTCATTTCGGCTTAGTAGGCGGTTGCTGATCTCAACCGCGGGGTGATCTCATTCGGGATTATCCAGTAAGGGGTAGTCCCGGTCTTGTGTTGCAGGGGAGCGGGCATACTCCTCGGTACTGTGATCTAGGCCACGTACTGTGACAGGTGGTACCCCAGTGCCTAGTCATTAGTTGGAAATCCATTCTCCCTACGATTTGTACGAGTTTTGTTTATATTACCCATTATGTGGCTAGTAAGTGGAATTTAATAATGTAACAATTTCGGCTATTTTATAAGTATTTGTATATAGACCCTATTATAATATCAGAGGATTTCTATAAAAATTGTTTTAGCTATCGTAAGGTAAAATCCCAACATGTTTATTTGTGGCGTGGTCTTACGAGATGCTTTTGTTTTTAAAAGGATTTTTGAAAGTTTAATAGCCAATTGAGTGTGATTTTCTCACGCTGGTATTCCAGACTGACTCGGGAGTTATTTAACTATAATGCTCGGGTCAGACCGAGTATTATAGAATACAGGATGTGATGCTGTGGAGCTCAGGAGACGAGCTGGATGACGATACGTACTCTCGTACTTGTTTATATATATTCCGCTGTGTTGATTTGCTATATTTCCATTTATATGGTATTGATGTTGAGCTATGATTGTTGTACTCTGATGATGTAATATATAAACAGAGATATTTGATACTGAGTAAAGATCATTTATTATCTATTATATTTTCTTCCGCTGCGATGGTTAGATTCTGTTGCTGTTTTCCATTTTCTTCTTCTACCTCTTCTTCTTTAACCCAAATGGTTCGTATTTCTGTACAACTTGAGTTGATTTAGGTAGAATAGAGTTTACTCAAGGGGTACGGATTTGCGGGCCGTTACAGTTGGTATCAGAGCATAGGTCGGTGATAACCTTGGCTCTGGTGGGAATTACTTATTTAAATTAGAGTCCGTAGTACTCTAGAATGAGTTTGAGCGTATTAATAGATATGAGTGCGTATTTGTTAGTGAATACAAATTGTTTTAATATTGTGTTGATTGGTTTATTGAGTGTCATATGAACCTTCGTCGGCATAGTTTGGACAACTGTATCGAAGGGGTTTCTAAACACTTGAATAGAACAATCGACACGGTATTGTTTTAAATGTGGGTAAATGAAATAATTTTACCCAAAAATATAATTTTGATATAAAGAAAGTTTTTGTAGACTATTTGGCTAATATATGGTTGCTTGGATGTTAGGAATGATGATATTTAAATTATTATCCTTATTGTATGGAAATTTAACTAGAAATTGAAAATATAACCAAAGTTTAAGGGAATAAATTCATTATAAAATGAAATTTATAAATATGAATTATAAATGTAAATTATAAATTGAAATATAATCAAATGGAGATTTGTATAAGCATAAGCTGTGCAAATGAATTATAGTTAAAATTGATTTAAGTAGAATTTGGAAATTTAAATCCCGGAGATTTTGGAAATGTTTATCGAAGTATTTGAAGATAAAAATAACATTATTGTTTTAGAGGCATTTCTGAAGGGAAATTTGTTTTAAATGGATTTTGAAAGTGATATAGCATTGAAATCACTTGGATTACTGGAAAATATTTCTGATGATGATGGCCGCATCATCAGTATTCATTTTCGAACTTTTAAGTAACGGATTGCTGCAAAAAATTTATTTGTTTCGAAAAGCTAGTTGTTTTTGAAAATTTCAAAGGAAATTTATTGAGGGTAAAACCAAGATTGGTTTAACTTTTAAGAAGTGTGATTTGAGATGTTGGAGATTTCAAAATAATTTGAAACTAAAAGTCGGGTGTTTAAAAATCCTTATGAGATAGTTGTAAGCTTATAAATTAAGATGATTTTTAAATCAGGAAGGAAATGTAAGCTTGAATGTTGGAATTTAATTTTAAGGTGAAAAGATTAAAAATGAAATTAACTTGGATTGGGGAATAAAAATTTAACTGGATCGAAATTAATTGAATAGGCTGAAAATAATATCCAGTTGTATTCGAATTAAGTTGAAATTGAGTTGGATTAAATAAATCTGAGTTAAAATAAATTTGAATTGGAATAAAAATTCAATTGGATAATTGAAATGGAATTAGATTCTTACCTGAATAAACGGAGATAAGTTGAATAAGGATTGGATTGAAATAAATAAATCAGAATAACTTATAAAAGGATTAAAAATCCATAAAATAAAATATGCTTAGGATATAAATAAGCATAAGGCTTGAATTAAAAATAAAAGATGAATATATTTAAGCCTATAATGAATAGAATTGTAAAAATAATAAGTTGTGACTTATAAAATTTGAAAATGGAATACAAAACCCAAAATAAATATTTTTGTTGAATTGAAACAAATAAAATGAAAATCAAAACTTGAATTATAAAATAAATTGAACTTAAGAAAATTTTATGAAGATATTTTGAGATTAAAAATCAAGTATTGAACTATAAATAAGGAAGAACTAATTTGTTAATAAATTAGATAATGAAATATGTAATGAGAATCCAATGTAGTTAAATAAAAGCTGAATTGTGAGTTTATGATGAAGCTGGAATATAAAACTCAAGTTTTAAATCAAATTCGACCTGGATTGTCAGCGAAGTAAATGAAGTTGAATCGTGAGTTCATGAAATTGGGTGGTAAATTGAAAATGGATAGTGGAATCAGAACTTGAGTTATAAAATTTTAACTTGAAGTGTTGACAATTTAAATATAGTTGGGGATGTGTCGAATAAAGAAAAATGAAATTGGATTAAAATTGTAATGGTTTGTATTGTGAATAAAATCCAAATATGTGGAAATATATTGGAAAATAGCCTTGTAATAAATTGAATGAGTTGAATCTGGAAAGTTAAATTTTATAATAACTAATCAAATAAAATTGTAGATTTAAAATGAGATTTGATTGTGATGGAATCAAGCTGGATAGATATAACGACGCGCCGTTCTGACCGCCCCAAGTCGGTAATTAAACCAACTTGAGACGTTCAAAATGACGGATTGTTATTCAGTTTATAGTGTTTAAACAGAATCAGCTACAGAATCACAGAATAATCATAATATTTCACATAAATGAATTTTCTTACATATATCAGAGTTTATACAATGCATTAGATTTTTATACAGCAGAATATATCTTTTGCAAGTACAAATTTTTTTCGAAAAGCTAAAGTGAAGCAATTCCCCCAACTCTCTCTAACTTCACAGCCTGAAAATCTTCAAGCTGTAAAATATTGGGTCTGACCCGAGTATTACATTCAAAAGAAAATAATACACAGGTCAGTCTAATTCAAACTACGTTGTTAGAGCATAGAGGCAATAATAATCAATTGACAATTTAGACGACAATCAAATATATATTCACCTATCCGATCCTTTAACAAGAAATCGGATAACGGTAAATACAACACTTAACAGTGTTAAACGACAAATTAGTGGATTCAGATTATCAATGAAGATAGATGAAAGGATTATTGAAGAAGATAATTTAGAGAAAAAAAACATCTGAATTTCTTAAACGGCAATTAACTACAAAATCATCAAAATGCGATTCAAAATATATTGAATTGGCAACATAAAACATAAATTTCCATCAATAGAAAAAAACAATTAAAACATTAGATTTGGTAGGGCTGCAGTACACACACGCGTATACGGCCTCGCCACATTTAAAATGTTAACTTCGCGTGGCTGCAGTTCACGCTTGCGTGCACTGCCTCGCCACTACCGTAATGAAATATGCAAAAGATCATAAATCAAAACAAAATAGGATATCAATAAAAATCATGCCGTGTGGCTGCAGTTCACGCTTGCGTGCACTGCCTCACCACTATCGTGATGAAATATGCAGAAGGTCAACGAACCAAAATCAATGAAGGTTCAAATATCGATTCAAAATGTCGATACTGCGTGGCTGCAGTGCACGCACGCATGCGCTGCCTCGCCACAACAACATGTGAAATCATCTCAAACGAGAATACTATTAGCAATCAAAGCTGCAGAGGTCAAGTCAGTGACTCAACGCAACGGCAACAATCAAGGGCAAACTGCAACAAGAATGCAGCCACCACAAGATGCCACATGAAACCATTTAAAACTGTCGAGCATAAATTTAAACACAACCGAACAGTGCAGTGATGGGTATGCCACCAAGTGAGTATGATAACACAATCCATCAATTGAAACAGCAACTATGAAGTGAATATAACAAAATATATGCAACAGCACCAAGAAATGGCACATTGAGCTACAGGTCTGAACCAACCAAAATAGATGCAACATGGTCAGAATGCAAATAACATGAATCAAGACCAGTTCGGCAAAAGTCAGAAATGCAACCAAAGCAACATGAAGTATAACAGACTAAATGAAGTAACACTGCCGATGCACACAGGCTCGAGTCACAGTGTAGTATGAACCATAAGGTATACAACAAGTAGATGAACTATGCAACAGAGAGGTGTACACGTGACTCACGTATGCACCTAGAACACCAAGTGAAACAAGATCTCATGGCAAATATGATCTGTGTCTAATCAGTGGACATGCATTGGTAAAGAAACAGTGAAACAACAATTGTTTCAAAGATAATGCTATAATGAAACTCACTTCATAAAATCACAAAATCACATATACATGAAATCACATATACATTAAAACACATATACATTAAATCACATATACAATGGCTTTTGCGTACAAACAGTGCAACAGCACCAAACAAAGAAGATGATCAATACTTATGAATGCAGGCAGTCCAGGTTAGAGAGACAACAGAGACATGCTAAATAAAGTCAAGTGTGCTACCAATATACAACTCAGATCAGTGACCACTTCAAATAGGCAGGCCACAAGGCATGTATATATATAGATATAAACCCACTCATTCACATACATATATGCATCAGAATTTTATGTTTTAAATAGTTATTATTTATGTTACTCATTATTCAAACAACTGCACTGCATCATGTATACGAGATATGGGCATCAGTGGAACAAAACGTCACAAACTCAAAGAAGATAATTTACAGTGGCATCAGTACAACTTATATGTCACAGTAACCAAGTAGCATGTTGTACCAAAGACCAACAAGTGATACAAGACCCTATATATGCAGGCACAAAATCATAAAAATATGGAACTACAAAAGTCAGAAGCAGTTTCACATATTAAAGTCAAAGCCGAGGTCAACAGTTAATGGCTACAAGTAAGTTAAGGTACAAGCCGAAGTCACAATAATTTCCAATGCAACAAATTCGAACTGTGGTAGCAATTAGCAGAATACGAGGCGGTGTCAACATAAAATGAGGACCAGGCAGTGGGCCTAAATGCAACAAAATGTCAACTGACTCGAATAGCTCAAGTCAGAAATCAAGTTTACAATTCAAGAGGGATACTCAAAATTCTATGACCGCAGTCAAATGGAGCCGAGGTGGCCTCGAAAACCAAGCAGTGCCGAAACACCCAAGCAATCAAGTAGACATAAAGAACAAATTGAATCTATCACTGAAATCATAAATCATTTGTTTAAAATTATGAACAGGAGCAATTATCAGTTTTGAACCAAGATAATTGCAGTTCAAATTAAGGCATGCCGAAGTCATTAAAACAAGTTCGAACAATTCAAGTGACCAAAGTCGACAAGAATCAAAATCGTGGTGGTCACGAACGAACTCAATATTGTCCAACCCAAAATCGATTCTCATTTCGAATCAAAAACTCGAACATAAAAGTACGGCAAGGGATATAGCAGCGGCAACCCTCATTAAAACCCAAATTGAACTCGCAAATCAAAAGGAGGCCGAAGCCAACACAAAATCAATTTCCAGAAATTCGAACAAAAGAACCAAGGAAACTTCATCACAGCAAACTAAAAATCATTACAGCCGTGTAAAACAAGAAGACGAACCGGATAAAAAAAAATCATCAACATCTAAAAAAAACATGAATGACTGAAGAATGAAATTAGTTGTGAGTGAGGGAATCACTCACCTTTGTCGATGTGAAGAGCACGCGAGCGAATTGAAGCCGAAGCAAGCCCTAATTTCGGAAAGCCCTAATTTGAAGACGAGCGAAAATTGGAGAGGCCGCCATTTTTTTCTTCTTTCGTTTCGAATGATGGAAGAAGGAGTTAGGGTTTCGAATATAAGAGAGGGAAGACGTGATTTTGGTCGTGGGTTATGGCTGAAACAAAGGCGTGTTTTTAGCTGATAAGAGTAAGGCAATGGTATTCTTATTTTATATTTATTTTTTTATTTTTATTTTTATTTTGAATTCAATTTTGTTTTGTATAAATTATTTTCTTTACTTTGTTTTGTAAATTTTGTTGTTTGAATTTTTAACTATGGGTATTGATATTTATTTTGTATTGATTAAAATTTTATTCCTTTTTATTTTAAAGAAAAGAAAAATATTATTTAAAACTAAGCATCCATTTATAAATTTACATAAATAAAAATCCTTAAATCCAAATTATTTTTCTAAGTCATTAGTTCGAATTTTTAAATACAAATTCAATATTCATTTCAAACTCCAAAGTCAAATTCAAATTCTATTCAACTTTAAATAAATTAAATTCTAAAATTTAATCGCCAATTTATACAGAAAATTTGAAATTCAAGTCAATCATCATTCGAATATTTAAAATTAATTAAATATTTTCATTTTTAAATTGTTCAAAATTCAGCGTTGTTACAATCTTCCCCCCTTAAAAAAATTTCGTCCCGAAATTATAAGTTAGGATAAACGATTGCTAAAATCTCACCGATATTTATACCCTACACAATTTTTACCAAGTTCGAATCTTATAAATAAATATAGGATTCATTTCTTTTATATTATCTCACTAGCTTTGTTCATTGATTTCTATAATCAAGACACAAAAGTCTTTTACCAAAATTTTCGACTTACAAAACTCAGATTTTTAAACTTGAAATTCTTCATGCTAGATATTTGCATATTACATCTTTTCCAAAGCTGTATGCTTTCAAGATATTTTAAAAGATCTTCTTCCTTAGTTCATTAGGTTGGAATTATGTAATTCTAATTTCAGACTATTGATTCGCTATTAAAGTTTGAAAATACTTGCTAACTCGAAGTTTAACAAGTCCATCGTCGTTCTTACCGACATTAGGCATACGCTGGCCAGGCGCAGGACTAAAAATCTCCAAGTACTAAATATACTTGCTTCAACTCCCAGTGAAAATACTTTTAAAAATTCTTTTAAAAGTGGATATGGAAAGCACGTTCCCCCATGGATCACAGTTTACCCGGCGGTTACACTACTATCCTAGTAGAATCGCTTGTAACTGTAGATTTCACATCTCTCTTGAATTTCGCCATGGTTATTGTCATAGATCGCGGTTCACACGGCGGTTACGCTACTATCCCAGTAGAATCGCTCGTGACCGTAGGCATCTCGCCCCTCAAATTACGCTTTGGCCTCTAGATCGCAGTTTACGCGGCGGTTCCGCCACTATCCCAGTGGAATCGCTTGTAACTGTAGGCATCACGCCCCGCGAATTACGCCAGCATCAATTCACATAATCCCAACACGATGATCCATCGTGTGGGATTCCAGTCCCAATGGACATTCCACTAATGGAAATTCTACGTAGCTACGATTTCCAATGGACACTCACACCGAGTTCCAATCACCTTCACAAATTATAAACGGAAGGTACATTTCCATATCCTCAGTTTAGAAAACATATGTCATATACATATAGTACTTCATTTCACATTTTGTACATATCATACCTATGTAAACTTGCATAGGATTTTCATAATAATGACTTTCCAAACTGATGGTTTTCGAATTATTATATTCACATATGTAAGTCTCGAAAACTCAATTCACATCATAACAAATAGAGGATTCCAAAAATTTTCATTTCGTTTGAAATTTTCCTCTAAATCGATTTGAAAATTTAAGGTTATCTCAAACCCAATTCACATTCATAATCCAATTCATTATCGACTTCACATTCGATTTGGATTTCATGTTACATCGTCAATTCTCAACACATAATTGATGTCTATCGATATATAACCTCTAAGCTCGTACGTCTCAGAGAAGGGTGTTAAGCTAAAAGAATAAATTCTCCGCCACCAACAGATATATATTTAATAGAGATCAATTGCTATGTCATCAATTCACAATGTTAGACATAAAATCCCAATCGACTATCCAAAATTCAAAGTTCAACTTATATTGTTTTTGATGTCGAAGTTAAACTCAATTTAACTCAAGATTCTATCTTTTTGATAAAAATTCAAGTTGAACTAATTGTTCAAATTTCCCAAACAAATTTCAAATATTCATTTTTCAATTTATCTTTAAAAGATAAAATTTCAAACCTTTCACTTCATTTTGGAAAACATTTCTATACTTATTGAATAATAAGTAACTCACAAATTCATTTATTTTCAACTCTCGGAAAATATTCAATATACTTGAATCAAAATTAAGTATATATTCCATTCTTTAAGGAAATCATTCTTTTAACCATATTTATTTGAGTGAAAACGAATGTTACGTAAAACATCGTTACGACAACTCAAAATCACTAGTATAGGGATTCGAATTTAAGATAGATATATAAATCCCAATACTATATAAAACATTTCCTTTCGGAAACCATTTACTATAACAACAGTGTTGTAGTCCACCATTTCCTTATTTCTCGAAAACGCCTATTTCAACAATGAATGTTGAAATCTACGTATTCAATAGTTAATACATTTTAAAACATCTTTAAAACCATTAACTTCATTTCATAATATCACTTCCCTAAAACATATCTGTTTTATTCAATAATATATTCACTGTCCAAAATCGTGAATATACTTATTTAATCAATTCAGTGTTTCTACACATTTATTTAAAGGATTATCCACTGTCCAAAATCATGGATAAAATTCCTAACCAACATTTACTATCATAATATTTAACTTAAAGGATAATTCGCTGTCCAAAATCACGAATATATCTCTTTTAATAACTTCTATGTTTCATTTATCAAATTCAATTGGTTTCGTATTTATAAACAATCTTTACAAATTCCATTTCTATTTATAAAACTTTGATTTGTAATCTCCTTTATTAATTCAATTCAATTTATATAACTCAATTATATATCAAAAGTCCATTTATAGGTTAAGTACTTATAATCCATTTATTTACTAAATCATTCTTCAAAACGTTTGAAATCAATTTTCAAAAGAATTCATAATCAAATTCCCAAGTTATTATTCAATGATCCCCTTGGCTATAACTAAATTGACATGTCATTTTATCACCCAATTATTATTTTGGAGATATTCAAAATATTGGATTTAAACCAATTCATTAATTCACTTCACTTATATTTTGTTTTTCATAAATCTCAGCAATTCGATAATGGGTTTTTCCGAAGAGAAACTATCACAAACCTAAAATTAGAGAGCTATAAAAGAAAGGGGAATTTCTGAAAAAAATTTGAATTTTCAAAATAACTTTTATTTTTTAAAGAAAACAATTTCATACTTCTTTTAAATTTGAAAAACATTTTTCTTTAAAGTTATCCTAGTAACTATTCATATTAAACATCATAAACTGAGCTTTGTGTAAACCAAAGCTCTGATACCACTTTTATAACGACCCGCCGTTCTGACCGCCCCCAGTCGGTAATTAAACCAACTTGAGACGTTCAAAATGACGGATTGTTATTCAGTTTATAGAGTTTAAATAGAATCAGCCACAGAATCACAGAATAATCATAATATTTCACATAAATGAATTTTCTTACATATATCAGAGTTTATACAATGCATTAGATTTTTATACAGCGGAATATATCTTTTACAAGTACAAATTTTTTTCGAAAAGCTAAAGTGAAGCAATTCCCCCAACTCTCTCTAACTTCGCGGCCTGAAAATCTTCAAGCTGTAAAATACTGGGTCTGACCCAAGTATTACATTCAAAAGAAAATAATACACAGGTCGGTCTAATTCAAACTCAGTTATTAAAGCATAGAGGCAATAATAATCAATTGACAATTTAGACGACAATCAAATATATATTCACCTATCCGATCCTTTAACAAGAAATCGGATAACGGTAAATACAACACTTAACAGTGTTAAACGACAAATCAATAGATTTAGATTATCAATGAAGATAGATGAAAGGATTATTGATGAAGATAATTTAGAAAAAAAAACATCAGAATTTCCTTAACGGCATTTAACTACAAAATCATCAAAATGCGATTCAAAATATATTGAATTGGCAACATAAAACATAAATTTCCATCAATAGAAAAAAACAATTAAAACATTAGATTTGGTAGGGCTGCAGTACACACACGCAGATACGGCCTCGGCACATTTAAAATGTTAACTTCGCGTGGCTGCAGTTCACGCTTGCGTGCACTGCCTCGCCACTACCGTAATGAAATATGCAAAAGATCATAAATCAAAACAAAATAGGATAACAATAAAAATCATGCCTTGTGGCTGCAGTTCACGCTTGCGTGCACTGCCTCGCCACTATCGTGATGAAATATGCAAAAGGTCAACGAACCAAAATCAATGAAGGTTCAAATATCGATTCAAAATGTCGATACTGCGTGGCTAGAGTGCACGCACGCGTGCGCTGCCACGCCACAACAACATGTGACATCATCTCAAACGGGAATACTACCAGCAATCAAAGCTGCAGAGGTCAAGTCAGTGACTCAACGCAACGGCAACAATCAAGGGCAAACTGCAACAAGAATGCAGCCACCACAAGATGCCACATGAAACCATTTAAAACTGTCGAGCATAAATTTAAACACAACCGAACAGTGCAGTGATGGGTATGCCACCAAGTGAGTATGATAACACAATCCATCAATTGAAACAGCAACTATGAAGTGAATATAACAAAATATATGCAACAGCACCAAGAAATGGCACATGCAGCTACAGGTCTGAACCAACCAAAATAGATGCAACATGGTCAGAATGCAAATAACATGAATCAAGACCAGTTCGGCAAAAGTCAGAAATGCAACCAAAGGCAACATGAAGTATAACAGACTAAATGAAGTAACACTGCCGATGCACACAGGCTCGAGTCACAGTGTAGTATGAACCATAAGGTATACAACAAGTAGATGAACTATGCAACAGAGAGGTGTACACGTGACTCACGTATTCACCTAGAACACCAAGTGAAACAAGATCTCATACAAATATGATCTGTGTCTAATCAGTGGACATGCATTGGTAAAGAAACAGTGAAACAACAATTGTTTCAAAGATAATGCTATAATGAAACTCACTTCATAAAATCACAAAATCACATATACATGAAATCACATATACATTAAATCACATATACATTAAATCACATATACAATGGCTTTTGCATACAGACAGTGCAACAGCACCAAACAAAGAAGATGATCAATACTTATGAATGCAGGCAGTCCAGGTTAGAGAGACAACAGAGACATACTAAATAAAGTCAAGTGTGCTACCAATATACAACTCAGATCAGTGACCACTTCAAATAGGCAGGCCACAAGGCATGTATATATATAGATATAAACCCACTCATTCACATATATATATGCATCAGAATTTTGTGCTTTAAATTGTTATTAATTTATGTTACTCATTATTCAAACAACTGCACTGCATCATGTATACGAGATATGGGCATCAGTGGAACAAAACGTCACAAACTCAAAGAAGATAATTTACAGTGGCATCAGTTCAACTTATATGTCACAGTAACCAAGTAGCATGTTGTACCAAAGACCAACAAGTGATACAAGACCCTATATATGTAGGCACAAAATCATAAAATATGGAACTACAAAAGTCAGAAGCAGTTTCACATATTAAGTCAAAGCCGAGGTCAACAGTTAATGGCTACAAGTAAGTTAAGGTACAAGCCGAAGTCACAATAATTTCCATTGCAACAAATTCGAATTGTGGTAGCAATTAACAGAATACGAGGCGGTGTCAACATAAAATGAGGACCAGGCAGTGGGCCTAAATGCAACAAAATGTCAACTGACTCGAATAGCTCAACTCAGAAATCAAGTTTACAATTCAGGAGGGATACTCAAAATTCTATGACCGCAGTCAAATGGAGCCGAGGTGGCCTCGAAAACCAAGCAGTGCCGAAGCACCCAAGCAATCAAGTAGACATAAAGAACGAATTGAATCTATCACTGAAATCATAAATCATTTGATTAAGATTATGAACAGGAGCAATTATCAGTTTTGAACCAAGATAATTGCAGTTCAAATTATGGCATGCCGAAGTCATTAAAACAAGTTCGAACAATTCAAGTGACCAAAGTCGACAAGAATCAAAATCGTGGTGGTCACGAACGAACTCAATATTGTCCAACCCAAAATCGATTCTCATTTCGAATCAAAAACTCGAACATAAAAGTACGGCAAGGGATATAGCAGCGGCAACCCTCATTAAAACCCAAATTGAACTAGCAAATCAAAAGGAGGCCGAAGCCAACACAAAATCAATTTCCAGAAATTCGAACAAAAGAACCAAGGAAACTTCATCACAGCAAACTTAAAATCATTACAGCCGTGTAAAACAAGAAGACGAACCGGATAAAAAAAAAATCATCAACATCTAAAAAAACACGAATGACTGATGAATGAAATTAGATGTGAGTGAGGGAATCACTCACCTTTGTCGATGTGAAGAGCACGCTAGTGAGTTGAAGCCGAAGCAAGCCCTAATTTCGAAAAGCCCTAATTTGAAGATGAGCGAAAATTGGAGAGGCCGCCATTTTTTTTCCTTTCGTTTCGAATGATGGAAGAAGGAGGTAGGGTTTCGAATATAAGAGAGGGGAGACGTGATTTTGGTCGTGGGTTATGGCTGAAACAAAGGCGTGTTTTTAGCTGATAAGAGTAAGGCAATGGTACTCTTATTTTATATTTATTTTTTATATTTTTATTTTTATTTTGAATTCAATTTTCTTTTGTATAAATATTTTCTTTACTTTGCTTTGTTAATTTTGTTGTTTGAATTTATAACTATGGGTATTGATATTTATTTTGTATTGATTAAAATTTTATTCCTTTTTATTTTAAAGAAAATAAAATATTATCTAAAACTAACCATCCATTTATAAATTTACATAAATAAAAATCCTTAAATCCAAATTATTTTTCTAAGTCATTAGTTCGAATTTTTAAACACAAATTCAATATTCATTTCGAACTCCAAAGTCAAATTCAAATTCTATTCAACGTTAAATAAATTAAATTCTAAAATTTAATCGCCAATTTATACTGAAAATTTGAAATTCAAGTCAATCATCATTCGAATATTTAAAATTAATTAAATATTTTCATTTTTAAATTGTTCAAAATTCAGGGTTGTTACAATAGAAAAGAAAACTTACTGTAAAATGAAAATGAGCTTAAGTATAAAATTTGTATAAATTGAAGTAAATCAACTTAAAGTTAAATAAATGGAATGAATTGAATTGATGTCAACTTAAACTAAGTTTAAAGATATTGGGTTGGATGTAAATCAAGCGAAAATAAATTTTGACCAAAATAAAATTCGGTGAGTTACATATAATATTTAATGGAAAGAAAATTCTTAAATAAATAATTGTAAACCATTTAAATTGTTAAGGAATTGAAGTAACTTGAGACAATAAGAAAAATAGAATGTTTTCAAGTTTAATAGAATGGATTTAAATGAATGCGGATAGGAAATGAATCGCAAGTGAATAGATCATGAATAAAACTGAAATGGTTGTTGAATGAAATAGCCTGAATTGTCTTCGAGCTAAATAAAATAGTTTGGCATAAACAAATATGGAATAAATTGAGTAAAGTAACTAAAGTTTGGGTTGAATTAATTCGGAAATGGTTAGTAATATGCATGCTTGGAATGTGACGGAGCTAAATAAATGGTCGTGAATGAATTTAAAAAAAGAAATTTAATTGGTTATAAAACAAAAATACTTATTTATTCACATAAATCTCGTCAAATTACATAGAATAAATTGTCATTTGATGTAAATGAAAGTAACTAAAATTCTATGAATAGATAGGAGTAAAATAAATTGATTTGGAGAGCAATTGAATCAAATATGAGTTCGGTATGCTTAAAAATAAATTAAATGTAAGAGATTGAGTTTTAAACCATTCAAATTGATCAAGCTATATACGAGTGGATTGAAAACCATTCAAATTGAATGAAAATGGTTATAAATTAATTGGAACAGTGAAATTAGTATGAAAATTGTATAAGTTGCTTACGAAAGAATGTTTGGTGTGAATTTCTTTAGAATTCATGTGTTTAACTATTGTAAGTAAGTGAAATGTTGTTAAACTTCATATATTTGGCACTTACATGTTTAAATTGAGTAAGTACAGGTACCTGGAAGCCGTGTGGCTGGATTTGGTTGCGCTAGTTACCAAAAATTATAAGCCGCTTGCTTAAAATGCTAAACAAGGTACGCCTACGCAATAAAAATAGGGAATATGAACTGTTTTTGGTATTTCCGACCGGGTGGGTCGATGTATATATATTTATATCTTTTGTCAAATTTCAAAAGCTCCTCCGTACAAAGGGGACTCTGCAAAAAAATTTCGAAAATTTTGGGAGTTGGAAATTTTGGAAAATTTTGTTAACGACAAACGATTTCAAATTGGAAATTAAAATAAATTTGTAAATGAAACTAATTTAAAATAATGAGATGAATCAGTATAAATAAAAAAATAAAATTTAAAATTTAGAGTTGATGATAAATTGAATTCATATGGAAATGAAAGAATCAATTTGAATAGACGTAGATATAAACTAAGTAGTAAAGTGAAAATAAATATAAGGAACATATTTCATGCTTATACTAACTTAAGAGGGAATGGTAAATTCTTAAATGAAAGATTGATACTACAAATATAATCTAAGATAATATTGGAATGAATAGATATTGACACTTTGTAAGGAAGTCAATAAAATAAATTTTGGAATACTGTGATTAGATATTAGTGCTAAGCAGGATATGAAGGTATTATAAAAGGAAAAGAGAATTGATTTTGATTTCAGAAGATAAATTTGAAATGCTCGACAAAAAGGTATGTGTTTAAATTTCTGTAAAATTTGATTGGGTTTTTGGATCGAGCCATTTGGCCTTTTGTTTTCTTTTTGAATTTGGGAGGCCGTAGGGCCATTTTGTAGTTGTACCGAACTAGCCGCGCAAAGGAGACGCTGGCGAAATTTTTCGGGAATTTAGGGAGTTAGAAAAATTTTAAGAAAATTTTGATAATTCAAAATTTGGTTTTAAATTGAAATTTGAATGGTTAAACAAATAGTATAGTTTAAAAAGTATGGGAGAGTTGAGAAGTTAATAAGAATAATAATGGGACTTTAAAAAAAAAAGGGGTAGTTGGTAAGATGTTGAATTGTTAGAAACTGTTTGGTTTTGAGGAAAAGTAAACGGGTTATGGATCATTCTTCCTAACTAGTAATTTCAGGGACGAAATTCTTTTAAGGGGGGAGGAATGTGACGACCCGGAATTTTCAAGCATTTAAATTCAGAATATTTAATTGATTTTAAATATTCAATAGAGTAATTTTAACTTGAAATTTATTTGGTAATTGAATTATTAAATTAAATAAGTAAAGTTGGGTAAATTGTTGAATCTGGAGTTTTAATCCTATTAAAAATAATTTGAAGGCTTATAAAATTTATATTGATAATACTGAAGACAATAGAAGTGTTAAAATTTGATTTAACAGTGATTTATTCGGTTTTGAAATTTTATCGTTTAATTTGGATTTAAAGATAGCCTTCCGAGGCACAGTCTCGGAATTCGACGAAACCAGTTTCATTGGGTCCGTAATAACGAATTATTATCGGATTTCAAATTTCGTTTTGATCGGAGTTAGTATGTGAGTGTACGAAATATAAACGTGCTGAAAATTTAATTGATAAATAATCTGATGAAATTTAATTTAAATGGTCGAGCCTCCTTGTGTATGCCTCCTTTCTTTATTTCAAATCACGTTGCCCCCCTTCTTTTCTTTTCAGCCGAAACATTTCGATCTTTAAAAAAAAATGGTCGTAGCCTCAATCTCCAAAATCGAGTTCGTTAACCCTATTCCCTAATCGATCGGCTCGTGGAAGAAGGGGTGCAAGCGACGTTCGCGCGCGTTCGCAAGGGGCATAGGGTTTTTGTGGCGTCGCGTTTTGGGGCTGCAGTGAACCACGCTCGAGATCGAGAGTTGCGTTGTCAGAGTGAAGGTCGAGGGCTTCGATGCAGTCGAGGTTGGGTAGGGTTTGTTACCTCTGGCGATCGATGTTGCCATTGAAGGGCAGAGGCAGCTTAGCAGGGTGTGCGACCTAAAGAGATAGGAGGAGGGCACGTTGTCGAGCGAGGTACTTCTAGAGCAGTCGTGCATAGGAAGCGGTGCTTGTTTGGGCACGACCGAGGATGGGTAGCGTCTGAAATAAGCAGAGTAGAGGGTCTTAAATCGTGAAGGGGGATTGGCAGCAACCTGGTGGCCGTTCTCGAGTATGGTAAAGTTTGAGCAGTTTAAATCAGAAATTATGTACATACGTTGTGATAAGGCATTGAAAATGGAATTTTAAATGGTCGAGAAGCTTTGTATAAAACAGATTTATAAAACAAAAATATATATATGCAGTTTAAAATATATATAATATAACCCAGTGTACTGTTTTTCAGTAAAGGATATTTACTGCTTAGTTTTAAAGGTTCCAAAGTTTAAAATATATATATGTACAGGAAATTGATATAAGATTTTAGAAGAAAATTATGTAAGGGATTTGGTGATAAAATTGTACAATTGACCTATTTAATTAATTTTAGCTATTAAAGATTATTAAAGGGAATTATTAGTTTAAACTAAATTAAATTTTTAGTAAATTTAAATTTTGTTAAGGGTTATAAAATATTGGGTTAATTAAATTATCTAATGGAGACTTAATTTTACAATTGACTCGAATATTAATAGAACATCTAATATTTTAGAAGGTCTAAAATCGTGGAATCAAACCGAGAATGAAGTGGATTGAAAATTTAAAGGAAAAGCTGATTTAATCTCACTCAGCTGAATTTGAATTTAAATTTAAATGATTAAATTTAAATAATTGTTTGAATGGCTAAATTGATTGATGTGCTATAGTATGGTATATTTTGGGAATTGGCATTTTATATTATGCTAACGTCTGTGGATGCAGGGAAAACAGGTTGGAGGGATCCAACTGGATCCCTCAACATTTATTTAAATTTTTTTAATACTCTTTGTTGTGATTATTTGATATTCTATGATGAACCTTATTGGAATATTGAATGCTATGGTTCGATTGGACATAATTGGGTATAATGAATTACGAAAATATATAAATTGGATTTTGAAAAGATAATAAAAGAAGTGAAATTGTAAGTAAAATAATTATAGAAATTTGAATAAAATTAAAAATGAATTGGAAATTAAATAAATTGACTTTAAGATTCTAATAAATAGATCTAGAGTATAGAAAGGAATTTTTTGAATAAAAAGGAAGTTAATGAATTTCAAACTTCAGCGTTATTATTTTAAAAGAATAAACCATCTATTTAAAATTTAAGATTCAATTTATTGATAAGAAATAAGAAGAAATTGGAAATAACCTGAAATTTGTATATCAGTTAAAAGATCATAAATCAAACGGAAAATAAAAACAATAATAATAAGTCCATACTTAATGAATTTTTAAATGAATTGAGTAAGTAATGAAATTTATTTCAAATGGAGTAAATTGGAAATCAATTTGGAAAATTGATTTAAGTAATTGAGATTGGGAATTCTCCCTGGGTAACCAAGTACGTTTTCAAAATAAATTTTTCAATGTAGATTAAAGGTTTTAAAGTTGTTTTAAAAAGCAAGTTTTGAAAATTTATTATTTCTAAATATTTAAATTCTTAAGTAAGTATTTTCTCAAATCTATTATAGTGGTAATTATCTAAAATGGTAACATAGTATTTTGTTTTAAAGAGTGAGAAACTAGTTTATATTTTATAAAGTAACCTTATTTTAACTATTCACGTAGTATGTATTTTTAACCAATTATTGAAGTAGTTTTAACTTAAATGTTTTAAAGTAAATTTCCAAAGTAAGTGTTTTGTTTAATCTATTATCATAATGATTATTTAAAGAATGATTTGGTATTTTGTTTAAAGAAGAAAATCTAGTTATATTTATAAAGTAAACTTATTTTAATCATTTCTAAAGTATTATTTTAAATTAAGAACTAAAGTAAAATTTTATAAATTAAATGTTAAACATATTTTACAATAAAGTGTTTTGAAATTATTTTAAAAATCCGAAATCTAGTGCTTGGTGATTACAGTAGAAATAGAAATATTTGGAATTTATTCTGAGAAAGGAAGATTGTTTGAAAACTGTTTTCAAAGGGGTTTGAAAAGTGAAAATATATCTTATGAAGATATTTTTTAGATTTATAAATAATTTGGGAAATTATTTATTTGTTGATGGTTGTTGTGAATATTAACTGATAGTTAAATAACCGACTATCAATATTGGACAAATGCGCTGATCGTTTCGAAGAGACCGGGATCGAGATTTATTTCTCGAAAACCACTTCGATCCAGTTTGTACATTTCGTGGAAATCGATTTTGGGATTCGAAGATGGAGCAGTGAAGTGCAAGGGGTAGTCGCTACTAATCCTAAGGATATTTCCAAAATGGATGTAGTAGGAATAGAGCTTTCGATTCCGTTCGAACTCGGGACGGACTTGTATGGACGAATGCTTTCGTTAACATCGTCAGGTGGACGATGGGCATTCTAAGGGATATGTTCTATAAAGGTAACGCTTAGCCTCAAGCCTCATCAAATGGGAATGACTGAAAATCAGCGGTTATGCAGCAAGGCTGGGTGGGTAGCACCCAAGTAGGGTGAGGTCATCCCTGTCTAGATGTCCCTTTTCATTTCGGCTTAGTGGGCGGTTTCTGATCCCATCCGCGAGGTGATCTCACTCAGGATTATCCAATAAGGGGTAGTCCCGGTCTTGTGTTGCAGGGGAGCCGGCGTACTCCTCGGTACTGTGATCTAAACCACGTACTGTGATAGGTGGTACCCCAGTGCCTAGTCATTAGTTGGAAATCCATTCTCCCTACGAGCCTTGTTCGAGTTTTGTTTATATTACCCACTCTGTGGCTAGTAGGTGGAATTTAATAATGTAACAATTTCGGCTATTTTATAAGTATTTGTATACGGACCCTATTATAATATCAGAGGATTTCTATAAAAATTGTTTTACCTATCGTATGGTAAAAACCAGACATGTTTATTTGTGGCGTGGTCTTACGAGATGCTTTTGTTTTTCCAAGGATTTTTGAAACTTTAATAACCAATTGAGTGTGATTTTCTCACGCTGGTATTCTAGACTGACTTGGGTGTTATTTAACTATAGTACTCGGGTCAGACCGAGTATTATAGAATATAGGATGTGATGCTATGGAGCTCAGGAGACGAGATGGATGACGATGCGTACTCTCGTACTTGTTTATATATATTCCGCTATGTTGAGTTGTTGTATATCCATTTGTATGGTATTGATGTTGAGCTGCGATTGTTGTACTCTGATGATGTAATATATAAACAGAGATATTTGATTTTGAGCAAAGATCATTTATTATCTATTATATTTTATTCCGCTGCGATGGTTAGATACTGATGATGTTTTCTATTTTCTTCTTCTACCTCTTCTTCTTTAACCTAAATGGTTCGTATTTTTTGTACAACTTGAGTTGATTTAGGTAGAATAGAGTTGGCTCAAGGGGTACGGATTTGCGGGACGTTACATATTAAATAAATGATTAATTGATTTAAGCCTCGATTAATAAATAATTAATGAATTTCAAAATCATCATTATTTAAAAATTAAATAACCTAAAATATCATTAATAAAATATTAATTAACTTTAAAATAACTTAAATAAAATAATTGAATTACCTTTTAAACAGTTATGATAAAATTATTAAATAACTTTCAACTTTAAAATATCTTTAATAAATAATTAGTTAACCTTAAAATATTATAATTAAAATAATATCAAATTATCCATTAAATATCCAAAACATTTTACTTCAAAATATTTTAAAAACAAAGTAAATCCATTTCTTTTAAATTTGGAAAGTAGCAACCACACTGGCACCTAGACAAATTACCACTTATTTTTGATTCAATAATCATGATCATATCACTGATATTTACATAAACAATGTATATGTAAATAATATACATAACTATTAATTAATAGATAATACATTGCTTTATCCAAGTCAACTAGCATATAAATAATGTCCAAATTAATAAAATAGTGGGACAGAGATTTATTCTGCTAAAAAGATGTCCTATACAATCTATCATGTCAAAATATACCAGAGTTGTGTTTTATACAGCTAATGGGATTTTAGTGGTGAAATATAATTAACCAACTACATAATTATTTTCTACCACTATTAATTTATCATCAAATTAAACTTCGCTAGGAATGTCATCCATTTTACTTAAGTGTTGTGCTTGTCAATACGAATTACTGCAAAAAACCGCTGGTTAGATCGATCTAGAATAGGAAAGATATAAATTTTCTAAGTTAATCATATATAAACTGCAAAATACCGCTGGTTAGATCGATCTAGAATAGGCAAGTTATAAATTTTCGAAGTTAATCATATACAAATTAAATAATTTAATGAGGTAAACCCACACCCCAAACCTATAGGCCCTAGCCCATCTAACCAAACCTGACCAACTCCTTATTCTTCTTCTCCAACCTATTTCCCCAAATCATGTTGATTCCCACCCAAACCCAAATACAAAAATGCCTGAACCCAAGAAGAAGTACAACACCATGCATGTGCACCTTTCGTGCCCTTCCATCCTCTAACAACCGTGCCAACCACCCCTACAAACTCTCCTGACTTATGCCACTCACATGTGCCATCATCGTTGCCACCTATGGCTTCGATCATAATCTGGTCATCCTTCCCAAATCAAGACACATCCAGTTTCGATAAATCACCAACCTAGCGCCACCTTGACCTACTACCCACCACCGCTCCACCACTATTTCGAACGCGACAATTTGCCTTGCCACCCAGCTAACTCCAACCCCACTCGGTGCCTCCTCATGCCGCCAGGAAGCTTAGAACCGAGAACAAAACCAAAACCCCCATAAACCCTTACACAACCTTGACCCAGCAACTTCGACCACCATCGCGTACAGGATCACTTCCACCACATCGGCTACTCTTCAAGCTTGCTCTATCCCCACTCGCTTGCCTCTCGTCCCCTGGATCATTAGAACTTTCCAAAGGACCGAAAACCGATCAACTAACTACCATGACACCACCACACCACCTAAAATCACTAGACTTGGCTTTAAAATACGATTTCCAAAGATGAACGCGGCCATATACTCCATTTGTCAATTCATGCTTGATAAAAATATGACACATTTCAACCACTTATTATTTTCGATAAATAACTCACACAACGCCTGACTATTATTAAAAATAATTAGAGACTGGACAACTTACTCGTTATTCGCCTTGGCTAATTTTGAATGGTTTGAATGCTATGGATTTTTGAATCAAGAGAACGATATGTTTATTAAAAAAAAGAACAAGACAGAAGCATAAGAGAGTAATTGGTGTTTTTATATCACTACATATATTTTCCTTTTAGTGTAAACATTTTTTTTCATTTCAAAACAAGTATAAATAAAAATATTATTTTTAAACAAACTATTTTAACAAAATAATTACTTAAATGATCACAACCAACCATCAAGTAAATTACACCACATTTATTCCATAGAAACAATAGTAAAAGATCGTATACTATCATTATTTATTTTATTTATTCCGCTGCATCATGTTGCTTCATTGTATTATTTATTTATTACTGTTGTATATACCCTGATCTGTGTTGAAAAGTGTAATCAAGTATTATTTGTAAACAGCTTCGTGAAATATTTATTTGATTATTATATTTTGTCATTCCACTATGAGATTCTATGTTTTGTTTTTCCTTCTTCTCTGCCTTTTCTTATTTACCCCAATCACAATCCTCCCTTTTGAATGGTTTGAGTTTGACATGTGTGGTTTATTGTTGATTAAAACCATCTAAAAAGGTAGGTCGTTACATTGCTTTATCCAAGTCAACTGGCATATAAATAAATGTCTGCATTAATAAAATAGCAAAATGAAGATTTATTCAGCTAAAATGATGTCCAATATAATCTATCACGTTTATATATAGCGTAGCTATGTTTTATTTTGCTAATGAATATCAGTGATAGAAGGATACATTTACTGAAAAAACAAAGAATAGGAGAGAAATATAAGAGAGAAATCTGTGTTTTTTAAATGTGCATATATTTTCCTTTTACAGTAAACCCTTGTTTTCATTTCAAAACAAGTATAAATAAAAATATGATTTTTAAACCAACTATTTTAAAAAAAGAATGATTTAAAAGATCACAACGAAGCTTCAAGTAAATTACACCACATTTATTCCATAAAAATAGTAAAAGATAGTTAGAGATCTCACCTTCCACCATTTATTTGCAATGCCAATCCAAGTTCAAGTTTTAAAGTTTTGGTTTTTTAGTTTTAAAACAAGATGAGATTTTTCAAAAGAATTAGAGAAAAAGAGAACATCGAAAAATGGATTTAAGAAGATGGAGTATAAAATGAAGTATAAAATGAAAGATATAAATATATAAGATGAAATCAAACATAATAAAATAACGGGGGCAAGAGACCAAAATTCCCCTAAATCTAATTTTCTAACTCTCGCATCATTTCATAAGCCATCAAAATGTCACGCGTTAGGAAATTGGTGGATATTAGTGTGATCATGTACTTCTATTAACTTTCACACTCAAGTGCTACTCCTCAGGATGGAGTATTTATGTCTGCTCAATAGCTTCTCGATCTTGTAAAGAATGCTCAAGCTGTCGAACCCATTCCAGAGCCTACTCACCCAAAATCCAGATTTGCACGCTTGTGCAGTGATTATACCAACTTTGGTGGGAAGACATTCAAGGGTTTCGAAAGCGTTATTGAAGTCCAAGCTTGGCTTAGAACATGCGATCGCATCTTTTATCGCATGAATCTTATTGATCTTCATCGAGTCCAAGTGGCTCCTAGTATGCTCCCAGAAAGAGCAGTAGATTGGTATGAGCTTCTGATTTCTGAAATAGTTGAAGCGGATCTTACTTGGAAGCAATTTCAAGAAAGATTCGAATCAAAGTTTGTGCCGAAAGCTGAAAAAGTGACTTTGGCCCGTCTTTTTATCGACCTTGTTCAAGGTGAATCTTCTATGGCAGATTATGTCGCATCTTTTGAATCCCTCTTTAAATATGGGGTCGAGTACATTAATAACCCATTGAAGAAAAATCAGAGATTTGTCCATGGCTTGAATAAGAATCTCAAAAAGCCATTACTTCTCAAATTGGAAGTTGCTTTCGACAGCTTGTTGATATCGCTCTTCGACTTGAAGAGGCAGATAAAGAGAGTGATGTTGAAGTTTGGAGTGCCAAACCGAATTTCAACAACAACAAGAAGCGGCCTAATAAGTTCAAAGGTCCTTATCTCAACAAGAAAGGGAAACAAGAAACTCCAGTATCCAAGACTTCTACCCTTAGTGGTGGCCAATACTACATTTGTGGTTGTAAGGACCATTATGCAAATAAGTGTTCAAAGCCCCTTGCTTGTCGCTATTGCAAAAGTTCGAGTCATTATATATCTGCATGTCCCAAACTTCAAAGTAAGAAGGAGGGAAAGCTAAATGTGGTGCAAGCCTCTAGTAACACTTCTCATGGTCAAGGTATTTCTCATTCTATCCTTGATGGCATTACTTTGTTTCGTGATCATCCTATTCGAATTATTTTTGATACAGGTGCGTCCCATTCTTTTATATAAAAAGAACTTGTTGTTACTTTTTCTTTGAGTGTTATGGCTTTAATGACTTCTTTGAGAATTGCGAATCCAGTTGGTGGATCTGCAATGCTCGATTTGCTTTATAAAGATGTCGAGATTGTTTTATATGATTATTCTTTCCGATCTGATTTGCATGTCATGCGCTACTTAGGCTTTAGAATGATTTTAGGAATGGATTGGCTTAACCATTATGAAGCTCAAATCCTATGTCTTGAGCGAACTATTCATCTTCGAGATCATTAATTTGTTAAGCAGATTTCTGTTTTTCTTAAAGATTCAGATTCCAACTTGGTAGCAACTTTATATTCCTTAAATCCTCATGACGACGATAATGATGATGAGGAAGATGTCATTTCTCTTATTCACGTTGTTCATGAATTTTCTGACATATTTGAGCCGTTTTAGGATTACCCCTAAGCGAGCCATTGAGTTCAGAATTAATCTAATTCCTGGAGCTGTACCTATTATTCGTCCTCCTTATCATATGTCCAATAAGGAAAATGAAGAGATGCGTAGACAATTATTCGAATTGGAGGCGAAGCAATTTATTCGCTCTAGTTCCTCTCCTTGGGGAGCTTCGGCTATTTTTGTAAAGAAATACGATGGTATACTCAGGCTTTGCGTTGACTACCGCAAGCTTAATGATCTCACTATCAAGAATAAATATCCTTTACTTCGGATTGATAATTTATTTGATCAACTTAGTGGCGCTAGAGTCTTTTCACAGTTAGACTTCGCAACCGGCTTTCGTCGGCTTCATATTGCAAGGGATAGTACTCCATTGACGTCGTTCTGTATTCGTTATGTATCTTATGAAATGCTTCTTATGCCATTTGGTTTAACCAATACTCTAGCTTATTTTGTTGACCTTATGAATCGAGTTTTCAAAGACTTCCTCGACCGGTTTGTTCTCGTTTTTATAGATGATATTCTTGTTTATTCTAATACCGAGGAAGAGCACGAAAAGCATCTTGGGATTGTGTTGGAAACTCTTAGGAGCAATCAATTGAAAGCAAAATTTTCTAAGTGCCACATTTGGCAATCTCATGTGAAATTTCTGGTCATATCATTTCTGAATCCGGAATTTCAGTGGATCCTTCAAAGATTGAAGCGATTTCAAATTGGAAGATACCGGAGAGTGTTACGAAAATTTGTAGCTTTCTTGGATTGGCAGGTTATTACCGTCGTTTCATAAAAGACATTTCAGAAAATTTCATGCCTCTTACTAGGTTGATAAAGAAAGGAGTTAAATACATTTGGTCAGACAAATGTGAAGCTTCTTTTCAGAAGTTAAAAGAACTCCTTTCCGATGCTCCTATTCTTGTGATTCCCGAAGGGAACCAAGATTTTATTGTTTATACTAATGCTAGTCGTGTTGGTTTGGGAGCCATTCTTATGTAAAGGGATCGTGTTATTGCTTATGCTTCTAGGCAATTAAAGCCAGCCGAGACTAGATATGCCACACATGATTTAGAGCTCGCTGCTATTGTTTTCGCCCTTAGAATTTGGCGCCATTATCTTTTGAGAGAAAAATTTATTCTCTACACCGATCATAAATCTTTGAAGTATTTATTTTCTCAAAAGAAACTTAATTTGCATCAACAACGTTGGCTCGAATTTCTTGCATCTTATGATCTTGATATTCTTTACACTCCTGGAAAGGGGAATCGTGTTGGCGATGCCCTTAGTCGTAAGCAACAAGTAGTTGTTTCTATGATGATATCCGAAAGGAATGATCTAGAGATCTTATCCACTTGCGAGATTCGAGATCATGAATCCGATTTATGTTCATCTCTTGTTTTATGTAGCCTTGCGGCTCATCCTTCTCTTTTAGACCGCATTCTTGAAGCTCAAAAGCTAGATTCCGAATTGTCTCTTCATAGCCAAAGTTGTAGGAATAAAATTAATATTGAAGGTTTGAAAGACTTTGATATTGATGCTCATAGTGGCATTCGGAAATTTGCTAGACTTATTGTTCCAGATATTTGTGATCTTCGTAAAGACATTTTAGAAGATTCTCATCGTTCTAAATTTACCATTCATCCTGGTAGTAGTAAAATATAGGCGGATATGAAGCGACTTTATTATTGGGATGGAATGAAATCCGATATTGCTAACTTTGTTAAGCATTGCATGGCTTGCCAACTCGTTAAGGCCGAGAATCAAAGGCCGGCCGGGTTATTGCAACCTTTGGACATTCCAATTTGGAAGTGGGACCAATTTTCCATGGATTTTATTGACGGTCTTCCCCGTTCTCGTTCGGGTCATGGTAGCCTATGGGTGATAGTTGATAGACTTACAAAATCCGCCTGTTTTATGCTCGTTCGGCCTAATCGGATCATACCTCTTTTGGCCAAACTCTTTATTAAAGAAATTGTTAAATTGCATGGAGTCCCTACTTCTATTGTTAGTGATCGTGATCCATTGATTACTAGTGGATTTTGGAAGAGTCTTTAAAAATCTTTGGGTACAAAGCTTAATTTTAGCACTGCTTATCACCCTCAGTCCGATGGACAAACCGAGCGTGTGAATCAAACTCTTGAAGATCTACTTCGTGCATGTGTTCTTGATTTTGGTGGAAGTTGGGAAGATCATATTTCTCTTGTTGAGTTTTCCTATAATAATAGCTTCCAATCTATTATTGGTATGGCACCTTTGGAGGCACTCTATGGAAGGCCATGCCGATCTCCTTCTTGTTGGCTTGAGGCATGTGAGAAGTTGGTTTTAGGTCCAGACTTTATTCGTGATTCCGCAAAAAAGATTGACCTTATCCGCCATAGGATGAAAGAAGCTCAAAGTAGGCAAAAATCCTATCCGATAACAGAAGAAGGAAATCAGTATTTTCTATGGGAGATTTTGTGTTTGTTCGTGTTTCACCCATGAAAGGCGTTGTGCGTTTTCATCGATCGGGAAAATTAGCACCTCGATATATTGGTCCATTTCTCATCACCGAACGTAATGGTTCCATGGCTTATCTCCTTTTATTACCGGCTCAGTTTTCTGCTATTCATGACGTGTTTCATGTTTCTCAACTACAGAGATGCCTTAGGGATTCCGATTCTATTCTTGATCCGGGTGTTATGGAAGAAATTGAAGTCTCGTCTAATTTGACTTATGAGCAGCATCCTATTGGTATCATTGCATCGGAGGTAAAACGCCTTTGAAATTAAGATTTTCCTCTTGTGAAAGTTCAATAGTCCTCAAATCCTAAGGATTGTTCTTGGGAATCTAGAGAATTCATCGAGCGAACATATCCGGACTTACTCTCTCGTGCTCTTTGAGGTGAACTTCTTATTTCAAATTTCTTTTGCATTAATATGCTTTTATGGTTGTTACTTTTTATATTTCTTCTTAAGTATTATGAGGACGCTATTTCTTTAAGGAGGGGATTCTGTAACAATCCGCATATTTTACAATTGTATATTTAAATATTTTATTTAAATATAGCATCATTAGTCGGATTTAAGTCCGAAAGGTTACTTTTTGCAAATAGTCAAATTAGGACTCGAGACCACTTCCATTGAGTTCAAAATGGCGTTTGCGACCTTTTTGAGTACAAACGTCGATATGTTTGGAGCTACCTAAAATTTCGACCTTTTCACTTAGGGCTTTGGGTTTGGGTTTCAGCCCATTAACCTAACATATCAACCCAACTCCACTCCACCTCTCTTCATTCCTTAATAATATTTCCTACAACTCAAGCTTTAGCAAAAATGGTGGAGGAGATTGGAAATTAAAATCCGAAGCCCTAGTTTCTTTAGCAAATCCAAGTTTTAGCCCCAAAATCAAAATGAAGCTTAGGTAAGCATCTCCTTCTTCTTCTCTATCTCAATCTCTCTCCAATTTCAGTAATTCCCTATAGCCTAATTTGGGAAATTATTGCTTATGATCTTAGATTGGAGCTTTTAGAGTTGAGATTGAAGAGTGGTTGATCATCCTTTGTTTTCAACCTTCTTCTTTCTTGTTTTTATTGTAAAAGGTGAGATTTTTATCTCACATCTATGTCTATAACTATCATTATTTTTAGGTACGAATTCCTAACATCTATTCATGTTCATTTGCTTTTGATTTGAATTGATTTGGTGTACATATCAATTTTTGGTGTTTTGAAGTCAAATCTTTAAAAATCCTAGCATCGATGCTTGAACATGTCTTTGGGGTGAGTCGAAGAGCCTATAGGACTCGGTTGTCACGTGGCATAAATTCCTAGTTGCAATTGCTCGATCGATCGTCTCCGTTTGGATTCTTGCCCCTTTGGGGACTTGTAACGACCCAGAATTCCTGTCATTTGAAATTCATATGTTTAATTGATTTTAAATATTAACAAGTAAATTTTATAAGTTGAATAAGGTATATTTTGAATATCTAGATTTAATTGGATAATTAAATCGAAGATTTAATATTTGAAATTACGGAAATAATTGGAAATTGGGTTTAATGTGATTAAAAATGATTTATAAAGTTGTATTTAATCATATTGGAGTTAAAATGATGTTATAGAACTTTTAAAATTGAATTTAAAGTTAACTTGTGGAAATTGATTATCTTAATATTTAATTGACAAGTAAAAATAGTCATTTTTAAAACAGTCTCGGATTTCGACGAAACAAGTTTCATCGGATCTGTAATGTTAAATTATTGTAAGATTTCAAATTTCGTGTCAATCGGATTTACGGTTTGTCCGAGGAAATTTAAAAAGCACTGAAATCCGTTTGAGTGAATTTTGAATTTAAATAGTTGATTTGAAAACTTATCTTTCAAATATGATCGAATAGGCTCTCGATATATATTCCATTGCGTTTGGAATATGGATAAAACATTATAAACGCCAGGCAGCACTCTTCGTTTGGAGTTCGGAAAATTTCGGGATGAATAGTGTTTCGATGTTTTCTATAAATGCACCTCTATCATTTCATTTTACACAAACCCTAACCCTAGAAGCTTCAGCCGCCACCTCCCATTTCTATGGCCGAAAATTATCTCCTTCTCCCTCAGTTTTCTTCAAATCCGTAAATCGATTCGTAAACGTTCAACTACAAACCTGTAGAGCTTGGCACGACGAGCAAATCCAACGGTGGACATCGAAAAATATGCTATAGATCATCGGTAAATCGTGCTCGAACGGCCGTAAGTCACGCACATTCTCCAACATAGGGGAGGGGCCGAGTTTCACTATACTCAGGCCGAAGGTGGAGCTTGCTTCGAGCTTCGAGGCGCTAGCACCCGATCGTCGTGGAAGTGAAGGTGGTGGTCGCGCTAATTAAGGAAGATCGGCGGTTATGGGTTATCATTTGCGTACAAACCTGTGGGGGGAGAAGATGATGGCAACGGCCAGATTCTATGGTTGCAGATCGAGCGGCTGAGATCGTTTCTAGGTTAAAAATATAAAGAGAAATTGAAATTTACTTATATTACAAATTTGTACAAACTTTAAACTATCATAACTTTTTGATACGAGGTTCGTTTCGCACGAAACGAATTGCGTCGGGTTTGTATTGACGAATACTACGAGCTGGATTGGAATTGATTGGAGCTAGTGTGAATTTTGGGTAAAATTATAAGTGCGTTTAATTTTGTTTGAAGTAAAACACTGTAACTGTTATCATGAACGAAGGTGAGAACTTCTCACTCAATCGAATCTGTTTCGATTTAAATTTTAAATAGTTAAATTTAAAATTGCTTG
Organism: Allium cepa; assembly: GCA_030765085.1. NCBI lineage: Eukaryota > Viridiplantae > Streptophyta > Magnoliopsida > Asparagales > Amaryllidaceae > Allium > Allium cepa. Next base: position 596,620,044 of record CM060945.1, on the reverse strand, counting down.
ATTGTGTTGATTGTATGCTTGGATGATAAATTATTATCTATTGTATTGAAATAGACCCTATACGTTGCATATTAAGCGGATGTTATTTATTAAACACATATACCGCGATATTCCACATAGAAGTGGAATTGGTATTATATATGAACTTGTAGTTGATTTCCCGCATTATATAGCAGATGAGACCCCATTGCGCCGCGTAATAGCGGATAATATTTTATATAAACTCATGTACCGCGATATTCCCTCTTGAAATGGGATTGGTACTGTGCTAGGAGCAGGGAAACGGGTTGGAGGGATCCAACTGGATTTCTCAACAGTATTGATTTATTTACAGATATTTGAGATATATTCATTATCATATTAATATATGTTGTTTGGATGCCGTGGTTGATGTATCGGTGTTATTGCAGCATTAGGCCTATTTTTGGAGTTTTAAAAATGTTAAAGTAACGATTTCGAATTTAAAAGGATTTTCAAGTGATTTTTGAAGGTATACATTTTATTGAATTTTGTCATTGATTCATTTTAAATAAAAAAAGTTATAATTTTTATGTTATAAAAATTATGATTTTTGTGAAATATAACCGAAATGTGATTTTTGAAATAAGTAGTTGATTATTTTGTAAAATAATTTAAATGCGGATTTTTGAATTATTATAAACTGTTTATATAAAAGATTTATAAAATTGATATTTATAAATTAAAATATTGGAATTATAAAATGAGTTTTTGTAAGTGTTAAAATGAAGTATAAATGGATTTCATAAGTGAATGAAATTTATAGATTTATAAATTGAGAAGTTATAAAATGAATAGATTTAGTAAAATAAAATATTTATAAGTAGTTAACTGATAAATTGGATTTTGGCATTTAAATGGGATATAAATAGAATATGTTAATTAAGGGATTTTATAAGTTGAAGTTTTTATAAAACATATAAATGTGAATTTATAAACGTTGTTTTATAAATCCAAAACCAATTGAATTTGATAAGTAAATATGAAAGCTTATCAAAGGAGATATATCCATGATTTTGGATAGCGGATAATCCTTTAAATTAAATATGTAGAAGTGTTGAATTTGACAAGCGATTTATATTCATGATTTTGGACAGTGAAAAATATATTAAAGAAATGTTTTGGGAAGTGATCTTTTAAATAGAATTAAAATGATTTGAAGTTGTTTTAAAATGTGTTATGGATCGAAACCATAGATTTCAACATTCATTGTTGAAATAGACGTTTTCGAGAAATAAGGAAAATACGGACTATAACACTGTTGTTAGAGTAAATGATTTTCGAAAGGAAATGTTTTTGTATAGCATTGGGATTTATATATCTATTGTATTTTCGAATCCCTATGCTATTGATTTTTGGGTTGTTGTAACGATGTTTTACGCAACATTCGTTTTGACTCAGATAAATGTGTTTAAGAGAATGTTTTCCTTAAATAATAAAATATATACTTAATTGTGATTTAAGTATATTGAATATTTTCCAAATGTTGAAAATAAATAGATTTGTGAATTACTTATTATTAAATAAGTATAGAAATGTTTTCCAATATGAAGTGAAATGTTTTGAGATTATATCTTTTAAAGATAAATTGAAAGTGAATATTTGAAATCGATTTGAGAATCGTATATTAATAGATATTTTTGGAAAATAAATAATTAGGGAAATTATTTGGGATCTGGTGATGTTGTGCATATCTATTGATAGTTAAATAACCGACTATCAATATTTACCTTTAAATGGACATTTGTTGTGATTTGCTTGAATTTGAATGCTACACTTATTTTAAAATAAGGGCTCGTTATTCGGTTTAGCCGGGAGAGGACCTTTGGGTCATGAATCCCATTCCGAATAGTGATACGTAGTAATGGATAGCATTTGAAGACCGGTGTTGAAGACCGGATATATTTTCAAAAATAATACGAGCCATGTACGTTTTTAGTTGTATAACCTGCCATGGAATGTGGCGGTAACTTGCTATTTAACATGGTAGCTATAAAAGGCATACGATAATGGTCGTACGTTGGCTAAGATTTATATCATACTTTCGAAATGTTTTCCTATACTTTGCACTTATAGTAATAATATCAAATAAATTTGCGTATCAAGCAAGTTTGACTATCATAAGGAGAAATCTCCTCTGATTCTACGTTTGCATTGTGTGTGTGTGCACGCGCGGGAGGCCTTATGGTAGTTACATTTTGTAAAAGCATTGCGGATCTATTTTAAAATATTTCTTTGTTTATTTTTAAAGACAAACTCTGTTTTAAGTTCTCACACCAGTCCCATGAATGACCTGGAGTTTATTGTTCCCTTCCTAAACTCTGGGTGCCCACCAACTTCCACACAGGCAGTCTAGAGTCAGATTATCAGGTCATTCTGGAATTCAGGAGATGTTGTGGACCTAAAGAGGCGAGCTGGATGGCGTGGCGTATCCGCTAGTATATAGTATTTCTTTTCCGCTGTTTGTTGTTGTAAACTCTGATAATGTAATGTAATATGATGTAATGTAATAACTGATATAGTTCTTTTTTTAAAAGATTATTCATTTATCTATTATATGTTGTTCCACTGCGATTGTGAGATTCTGATATTGTTCTATTGCTTCTTCTTTCTTTCTTCTTCTACCTCTTCTTCTTTAACCCTAACAATTCGGTTTTCCGGCCTTCGATTGCTCGGCAGTTGATACAGTGGACGTATTAATGTCGATTTTCGAAATTCGAAAATCTCGAACGTTACAATGTGGTATCAAAGCATTTGCTTAAGAGACAACCTTGGCTCTATTGGGTGTTACTCATTAGAGATAGAGTCAGTAGTACTCTAGAATGAGTGTGAGTGCACTAAAAGACCTATCCGGAGGCACACGTTTCACCGAGATCTGAAATAAAACTTCACAAGAGTTGAAATGTGAAAAGCCCTCTTCGGAGGCCCATTTCACCAGAGTTGAAATGCTCTCCGGAGGCACACATTTCACCGAGATTTGAAATAAAACTTCACAAGAGTTGAAATGTGAAAAGCCCTCATCGGATGCCCATTTCACAAGAGTTGAAATGCTAAAAGCCCTCTTCGGAGGCGTACTTCTACTTTAAAAAAAAATCAATTTCTCCACAATGAGAATATTTTCCCCCGAAGATTGAAGTACCAAATCAAAGCCTTCTTTTGAAGCCCACTTCGTCGCACAGGAGAATTCACTACTTTTCTTTTAAAAAAAAAGAGAGAAAAAGAGTGATCATCTCCAAAAGTTGAAGTGTATAAAAAAAAGAGAGAAGACTTCTCCAATACGAGGCGCATTCTACTAAATCAGAGAAATATTTCCTTAAAATGGAAAAATTATTCTCTAAAGTACAGATGCAAGCCTCATTCAAATGGAAAAGTTGTTCTCCAAAGAAAGAGTACAAGTATTCTCAAAACAGAAGAGTTGTTCTCTAAAACTTTTGCCAATGTGAAAGAGATTGCAATAAACCGTGGTATGGGGGCAATATAATATAGTTACATTCATAAAAACAATGCTCAAGCAACATACCACAGGTTTACTGCAACATCACACAGAGAAAATAAAGAAACTTGTATGAAAAAGAAGAATAAATGCATACTCAAATACAGACAGAAGTTTGTACAAGTAAAAGAATCATTTTATTCCATACTATGAAATTTTTATACATGTGCAGGTTTCAAAATAAAAGAAGGCGAGGACCGGTAACCGCACAATCTCCGGTCAACACAAGCCTTTATATATACAAGCAAAAAAGCAAAAAGCGAGACGAAAAGCATAGGACCAAACCCATCACTTCTTCTTCCTGCCACCTTTCAAGCCCTTGCCTGGCCAGATGATTAACTTTTTGGGTCGGCTTGTAAGAGTAGGGGAAGAAGGAGGAAGGGGTGCAACTGGATTTTCTTCTACTTTTTCTTTGCTGGCAGAAGCTTCCCTCTTTTTCTTTGAGATACCACGCTTCCCCTTCTTCGAAGAAGACTCACTGCCCGGAGTGAAAAGTGTAGACATCTTTATGTCATCAGAAATAGTTTGCTCCGAAGTTCTTTCGCCTTCTTCAAGTTCCTCGGCCTTTTTTTCTTGTGAAGCGACCGGGTCATCCAAGCCTTGAAGAGCTTCTATCTACTCCTCTTGTGACCCCGGTTGGGAGACGGAAGGAGGAGTAATCTGAAGAGGCGGAGAGGGAACGGCTGGAAGAGGGGAAGTCTGAATAACACTTGGCGCTTTCACTACAGGAGAAGAGAAGTTAAAGTCAGTATCTCTCATAAAAAGAGGAGAAAGTGGCGCGTCAAGATTTAAGTAGTAATCAAAAATTTCATCAAGCTCATGTGAAGTAAACAAGCAGTCCACTTGAGCAAGATCATCATTGAGGTTACGTGGAGAAGTAGGCTTTATTACGTCGACTTCAAAGTCTTGTGCTTCGGTGCTTTCTTGAGTGTAACAGCCCGCAAATCCGTACCCCTTGAGTCAACGCTATTCTACAACAATCAACACAAGTTGCACAGAAATACGAACCATTTGGGTTTAAGAAAAAGAGGTAGAAGAAGAGAAAACAAAATCAACATCAGAATCTAACCATCGCAGCGGAATAAAATATAATAGAGAATAAGTAATCTTTACTCAAAATCAAATATATCAGTTTACATATATTACATCATCAGAGTACATCAGTCACAACTCACATCAATAACATACAATGGGTACACAACAACTCAACACAGCGGAAATATATATATACAAGTACGAGAATCCGTATCGTCATCCAACTCGTCTCCTGAGCTCCACAGCATCATATCCTGTATCCTATAATACTCGGTCTGACCCGAGCATTACAGTTAAATAATACCCGAGTCGGTCTGGAATACCAGCGTGAGAAAATCACACCCAATTGATTATTAAAGTTTTAAAAATCCTTTGAAAACAAAAGTATCTCGTAAGACCACGCCACAAATAAAAATGTCGGGTTTTTACCTTACGATAGCTAAAACGATTTTTATAGAAATCTCTGATATTATAATAGGGTCTATATACAAATACTTATAAAATAGCCGAAATTGTTACATTCATTAAATTCCAGCTACTAGCCACAAAAGTGGGTAATACAAACAAAACTCATACAAGGCTCGTAGGGAGAATGGATTTCCAACTAATGACTAGGCACTGGGGTACCACCTGTCACAGTACGGGGCGTAGATCACCGTACCAAGGATTACTCCCTTCATCCCTTGCAACACAAGGCCGGAACCATTCCTTACTGAACAGTCCCGAACAAGATAAACTCCGTGGTTGGCGCGACCAACCACCCACTAAGCCGAAATATATAAAAAGGGACATCTAGACAGGGGAAATATCTTGTCCTGCTTGGGCATGACCCACCTAACCTTGCTGCATATCCCCTGATTTTCAGTCATTCCCGGTTGAAGAGGCTTGAGGCTAAGCGTTACCTTTAGAACGTTTTCACTTAGAATGCTCATAGTCCACCTGACAATGTTTCGCAAGCATTCGTCCATACAAGTCCGTCCCAGGTTCGAACGGAACCGAAGGCACTATTCCTACTACATCCATTTTGAAAATATCCTCAGGATTAGTAGCGACTAGCCCTTGCACTTCACTGCTCCATCTTCGAATCCAAAATCGTTTTCATGAAACGTACAAACCGGATCGAAGTGGTTTTCGAGAAATAAATCTTGATCCCAGTCTCTTCGAAACGATCAACGCATGGTCCAATATTGGTAGTCGGTTATTTAACTATCAATTATATTCACAAAACAACCATCAACCAATAAATAATTTCCAAATTATTTATTAATCTCCAAAAATGTCTTCACAAGATATATTTCCATTTTCAACCCTTTGAAAACAGTTTTCAAAACCATCTTTCTTTTCAGAATCTACTTTTCCAAATATTTTCTATCTCCTCTGAAATCACCAAGCACAGAAAACTAGATTTTTAAATAATTTAAAACACTTTACTTTGAAAATATACTTTAAACATTTAAGTTAAATTACTTCAATAATTTGTTAAAATTACATACTATAGGACTATTTGATAATAAGGTTACTTAATAAAACATAAAACCAGATTTGAACCTTTTAAAACAAATACTAAATCGCTCTGTAAATAATTATTGCTATAATATATTAAAAGGAAATACTTGCTTTAGAAATTAAATATTTGAAATAATAAATTTTACAAAACATACTTCTTAAAACAACTTCAAACATTCAATTTATATTTAAAAATTTACTCTGAAAGCGTACTCGGTTATTCAGAGAGAGATTTCCAATCTCAATCACTTAAATCAATTTCCATGTTGATTTCCAATTTATTCCATTTGAAATAAATTTCTTCACTTAACAGTTCATTTCAAAATTCATTAATTATGGACTTTATTATTATTTTCAGTTTGATTTTTTTTAACTCCTTTAGCTGAAATATACAAACCTCAGGTTATTCCCAATTTCTTCTTTATTCTTCTTAAATAAATTTAAATCCTCAATTTAAAATAAATATTTTGTTCTTTTAAACAATAACATTGAGATTTAAGTTTCATGAACTCTCTGTTTAATTAAATTCTCCTTCCCATACTCAAGATTTATTTATTAAAATGTTAAAGTTACTTTATTTCCTTTCCAGTTCATTTATAACTTTATTCAACTTTTCTATAATTATTTTACTTACAATTTTACTTCTTTTATTTCCATTCCCAAACTCAAATTATATATTTGGGTAATTCATTATTTCCCGATTATAACAATCGAGCCATAGCATTCAATATTTCCACATAATTCATTACAGAATATCAAATATTCAGAACAGAGAATATTAAATAATTAAATAAAGTTGAGGGGTCCAGGTTGATCCCTCCAACTAGTTTTCCCTGCATCCAAAGACGTTAGCATCACATAATATGCCAAGTTCAAATTATACTATACTACATCACATCAATCAATTCAACCACAATCAATTATTCAAATTTAATCATTTAAATTTAAATTTAAACTGAGTGAGATTAACTCACCTTTGCTTTTGTTCGACAATCCCTACCAATTTAGCTTGTTTCCACCAGTTCTTGGCCTTGTATAAATATTAGACAATATATTAATATTTGAACAACTTGAGTAATAAATTTCCATTTGATAGTTTTAATTTAGTTTAATTTAATTTATTTTAATTAATGATTTAATTTGAACAGATAATTAAGTATAAAACTGATTTTTCTTTTTAAACAACCTTTTTGTAACTAAAAAAATTGGTTACCCATTTAAACAAAATATTTCCTTGATAACTACTAACTTGGTAAATTAAAAATGTAAATACGTATATTTATTTCTGCTTTCGAAATTGAATATATATATACTTATATAAGAGTCAATATAGATTTAAAAAAAATCTATTCTTATATACGTTTCCAAGCCTTCTAAAATCCCTAATCTTCTCAACTCCATCTACATATATATACGTATCCATATATACTTTTTTTTATTATATTTTTTTTTGTGTTATCTATGAAGACCCTTTATAAAGAAACTGTATTGATCTATAATTCAATCTCTTTGTTCCGAGCATTTAAATATATATATATAAGATTAAACAAATTGTTTATATAAATGTATATCCTATTGTAGGTATATAAATCCCTCTGTATACGATTTAAGCCTCAACAGTAATTTGTTAATTTCAAAATTAAATTGCAGATCAAGGTATACCTTACTGCCTACAGTACAGGCCGCTGCCATCGAACAACTTCCATCATCGCTCATGAAGTCGCCATCACCTTTACCTCGGCCTCGTCCCGCCTGCAAGCGCCACCCACTCGAACCCTACCTCTACATCGAGCCACAGCATCCCTCGAACAACCCATGACTAGAAACACGACTGCCCCACGGCGTTACCATCCCTCGGCCACAACATCGTGCGCTCACATCTTACTCCGAAGCCCTAGCCACTGCGCGATCCTTAAACGATCATTAAATCAAACCACTGCCGTGAAATCCAGCAAGCTCGACCCTGACTACAACTCGTGCAAGCGCCAAAATGCGACCGCGAGCTCGATTTTGAGGAGAGGCCGCTCTGCCCTTATTTCACTTGCGGCCATTATTTATATTTTTTTTTTCTGAGGGCGAAATTCGATTTCAATTCTTGATTAAGGGAAGGGTTTTGTTTGAAGAGGTAGGGCTTCGGCCTATTAATTTTTTTCTTGAACGAATTGAAGTGGAAATTTTAGGGTCGGTCATTTTATTTTGATTTTCGAATTGGGGAATGAATTTAGAATTAGGGGAAAACCTGTTTCCTAAATTCGGTTGTGTTGATGAAGTAGGCAGGAAGTGATTGAAAGTAAAGAAGCGTGCAAAGGAAGCTTATAATGATTTTGAGCAGGCGTACACAAGAAGCTTAATTAATTAAATTAAATTTCATTAGCCTAAAATCAATTAAATTTGCCATGTTTATATATCGTACGCTCACACACTAACTTCGATCAATACGAAATTTGAAATCCGATAATAATTCAATATCACGGACCCAATGGAACTGGTTTGGTCAAATTCCGAGACTGCGCCTCGGAAGGCTATTTTTAAATTCAATTTACACTATGAAATTTCAAAACTGAACAAACTACTGTTAATTTCAATTTTACAACTTCTATTGTCTTCAATATTATCAATATAAATTTTACAAGCCTTTAAATTACCTTTGATAGACTTAAAATTCTAGATTCGACAATTTACCCAACTTCACTTATTTAATTTAATAATTTAATTATCAAATAAATTGTAATATTCGTTATTCAAGTTAAAATTACTCTATTGAATACTTAAAATTAATTAAATATTCCAATTTTAAATGCTCAAAAATTCTGGGTCGTCACATTGCTCCCCCTTAAAAGAATTTCGTCCCCGAAATTACTAGCTAGGAAGAATGATTCAATACCCGTTTATTATTTCCCTAAAACTACACAGTTTCTAACAATTCAACATCTTTACCAATTATCTTTTATAAAAGACCCTTTATTATTCTTATTAACTTTCCCAACCCTTCCCTAGTTTTAAACTATACTATTTGTTTAACCATTCAGGCTTCAATTTAAAACCCAATTTTGAATTATCAAAATTTTCTCAAAGATTTTTCTAACTCTCTAAATTTTCGAAAAATTTAGCCAGCGTCTCCTTTGCGTGGATGACTCGGTACTACTACAAAATGGCTCTACGGCTTCCCAAATCCAAAAAGAGAACAATAAGCCAAGTGGCTCAATCCAAATCCAAATCCAAATCCCAATCAAATTCCATACAAAATTTAAATGCGTACCTTTTGTCGGGCAATTCAAATTTATCTCTTGAAATCAAATCCAATTTCATTTTCCCTTTTATAATACCCGCATATCCTGCTTAGCACTAATATCCAATCACAATATCCTAAAATATTTTATCGGCTTTCTTACAAAATATCAATATCTATTCATTTCAATATTATCTTAGATTATATTTGTAATATCAATTTCCAATCTAGAATTTACCACTCCTTTCTTAAGTTAGTATAAACATTTTATATGTTTCTTATCTTTATTTCTCTTTACCTCTTTTAGTTTATACTTATTTCTATTCAAATCGATTTCCACATTACATATGTATTTCATTTATTTTCAACTTTGAATTTTTAAATTTTATCCTTTATTTATAACTAATTTAAGTCATTACTTTAATTAGTTTCATTTACTAACTTATTTTAGTTTCCAATTCTAAATAGTTTTGTCGTTAACAAAACTTTCCAAAATTTTCAAAAATTTTCTAACTCCCAAAATTCCTGAAAATTTTTGGCAGAGTCCCCTTTGTACGGAGGAGCTTTTGCAATTTGACAAAAGAGATAAATATATATACATCGACCCACATGGTCGGAAAAACCAAAAACAGTTCATATTTCCTATTTTAATTGCGTAGGCGTACCTTATTTAGCATTTTAAGCAAGCGGCTTATTATTTTTAGCAAATAGCCCAACCTAAATTCAGCCATACGGCTTCTAGGTACCTGTACTTACTCAATTTAAACATGTAAGTGCCAAATATAAGGAGTTTAACACATTTCACTTACTTGCAATAGTTAAAACATATGAATTCTAAAAGAAATGCACACCAAACATTTTTCCGTAAGCAATTTATATAGTTTCCATGCAAATTCAACTGTTCCAATTTATTTTTAACCATTTTCACTCAATTCGGATGGTTTTCGATTCACTCGTATACAACTCCATCAATTTGAATGGTTTAGAACTCAATTGCTTACTTTTAATTTATTCTTAAGCAGATTGAACTCATATTTAATTCAATTGCTTTCAAAATCAATTTATTTTATTTCTATCAACTCATAGAATTTTAATTACTTCCATTTACATCCAATGATAATTTATTCTTTGCAATTTGACAATATCTATGTGAATAAATAAGCATTCATGGTTTATAACCATTTTAAAGGGATTTCAACTCAATTCTATTCCGTTTTTAAATTTATTCACGATCCATATATTCTCATTTTCATTGCACTTCAGATTTGAATCCATTCACTTTGCATCTCACTGTAATATCCAAACCAGTTCATTCAAAACCATTAACAATTTTGGTTCATCTTCATTGCCAATTAAATTTCCTTTTAATTTCAATTCATTCACGACCATTTATTTAGCTCGACACACTCTATTTGAATTTCATCCACAATCCATTCATTTACATTTCATTTCACATCTGTTTATTCGGAACTATTTATTTAGCTCAAAAACAATCCAAGCTATTTCATTCCATAACCATTTCTCAACGTATTTAAACCATATTTCATTTGATTGGTTATTATCAAATTTACCTTTCAGATTCAGTTCATCCAATTTACTACATGGCCATTTCCAATTTATTTCCACTTATTCGGATTTTTATTTGCAATTCATCCCATTACTATTTTAATCCATTTCATTTTTATTCTATACTTCTCTAATTATATTTACTTTGTTTACATTTCAAGTCTAATTTTAATTAATAACTCAAGTTCTGATTCTATTATTCACTTTTAATTTACTATCCCATTTACTAACTCACAATTCAACCTCATTCTCAATTACTTTCACTTCATTAACAATTTGAATAAATTTTAATTTATAACTTGAGTTTATTTCGGATGCAGCTAAGGCCAGAGAAGAAGTTGTGCAATCTTTAATTCCTGAAAACATGAGTTTGTGGTGTAGTGTGATGAGTCGTACACGACTCAATGAAGGCAGCATGAGTCGTAGGAGAGTAGATTTGAGTCGTCCACGACCTAAGGAGTCACGAGAAGGGACGTTGCAAGGTAATGAAGCGGCTTTGAGTCATTTCCGACTCAACAAAGAAGGTCTAGGTCGGCAACGACCTACGAAGGAAGATGTGGACCGACCTAATGAGACACCGCTTCTGGTGATAAGTCGTACACGTCTCAACGACTCATCCATAAGTCGTGTACGAGTTAACAAGAGCAGAGAAGCGGAAGTAGATGAGTCGCTTGGAGATGACTCGCTTGAAGGGATGTGCCGCAGGGAAGCTATGAGTCGGTGAAGACCATGAGTCGGTGAAGCCTTGAGTCGTGAGTAGTTGTAACTTGTATGGGTGTTGAGTCGGTTGAGTCGTGACATATGTTGAGTCGTGTTGTACGCATATATAGTTGAGTCGTATGGCGTTTGTATCTGATGACTCGTGTTGTATATAAGTCGTCATGTTTAGGTTGTCTATTTTTGCCGCTGTTATGAGTCGTAAGTCGTTGTTTTTGAGTCGTTTGCTCTTGAGCCGTGTGATGTACTTCGGTCTGTTGTGTTGCTAAGTCAGTAATGACTTATGATGAGTCGTGAGTCATGAGTCGGCCACGACTTAAGGGTTGTGTTGTGAAAACTCTATAAATAGGGGTGTGTTGTACATTTAAGGGGGTGGATTTGGAAATAAAATTTCTTGTTGATTGCTTTGTGCTTTCTTCTCCAATTGGTAGTTGAGTGTAATCTCCTATCTCCACTTACGTCATTCGAGTGCGCTCGAATCCACGTTTGTTGAAGCCGATTCACAGAATCTAGTGCGCTAGATCAACGTACGAAGAATCATAGATCTTTGAACATGGTATAGTGCGCTATCAACGTGTTTGAGATAGCTAGAATTCGGTATCTTCGGATCAACGAATTTGGGCATTTCGGTATCTTCATTCCATCGATCGCTACTTTCACCGATTGAAGTTTGTTTTGATTAATCCGCTGCGTCATTATTGGTATCAAAGCCATACTTAGCCAATCATAGCTAAGTTGATTCTTAGAGCCAATTTTTGAAGTTGTGTTCATTGTGTTCATATTGAAGTTGCAACAAGAGGGAGAACTTTCGATCCATTCCATTTCGGATCAAAGTGTTGAAGGTGTTTGAAATTGAAGGCCGTGTATACTTGTGGGAAGTAGCCGAGCCTTGTAAAGGGTTTGAGCCGTACCTTGTGCTTGAGTAGGAGCCGACCTTACTTTGAGTCGTTCCTTATTGCCGAGCTAGACCAAGCCGAGTCAAGGGAAGCCATGACTTATTGTTGTTTGTGAAGTATTGTGTTGATTCAATCATGCCGCCAAGGAGAGCTAATCGCCATCAAAATGTTGAAGCATTATATAGACGAGAAGAGGCCGATCAAATGGAACAATGTATGCATGAGAAGATTGATGAAGGCATTGGTAGGTTGGAGAAGCTTATGATTGATATGAACCAAAGTAGAAGAAGAAATTCACCTGAATCCATTCGTGGAGGAAGTAGAGTTTCACATCATTCAGATCGGGAGAGGAGAGAGAGTCAGGATCAACGGAGTGTTGATAATCGAAGTAGGAGGAATGATGATGGTCGTGATCGAAGAGATATGGGTAGTAGGAGTGGTGGTAGAGATGCTGGAGGGCGTGAAAGACAACGATATGCATCAGACTTTGATGAGGAGTTTGATGGTGAGAGGGGAAGTATTCATTTCAGAGACCGAGATCAGGGACAACGTCAGTATCGGGTTATTGAAGAAGATCGTCGATGGGAATCAGGTATGAAGATGGAAATTCCAGAATTTAAAGGAGGGATGGTAGCTGAAGAATTTCTTGATTGGTTATCTAATGTTGAAGAGATCTTTGATTTCAAGGAGGTTCCTGAGCATAGAAGGGTGAAGTTGGTTGCTACTAGGTTGAGGGGGAGAGCTTTGGCGTGGTGGCAGCAAACTAAACTTACCAGGGAGAGAATGGGGAAGTCAAGGATAGAATCGTGGGATAAGATGAAGAAGTTGATGAGATCTACTTTCTTACCTTACAATTATCGGTCACTTATGTACCAAAGGTTGCAGAATCTGAGGCAAGGGACGAAGTCTGTTAGTGATTATGCTGATGAATTTTACCAACTCATTGCCAGGAATGATATTATGGAAACGGAAGAACAACTAACTGCTAGATTCATTGGGGGACTAAGAATGCAGATCCAGGATATGGTTAATATGTTCGATCCTAGATCAGTGGCAGAGGCACATCAGAAAGCGTTGGCTTGGGAGAAACAAGGAAGGCGTGGAGGTGGTGTGTTTACTAATTCCAATAATCAAGCGAAGGGTGTTAGTGGAAGTTCTAATGTTCCTAAACCTGTCAATAAGTCAGTGGTGAAGGAGGCTGAGAAGGCGAGGGTTAGCAGTGGGTTCCAATGTTATAACTGTCAGGAGTTGGGTCACAAAAGCAACGAATGTCCGAAGCCGAAGAAGAGAACCATGGTTGCAGAAGTTGAGGAGGATGATGGTGAGGAGGCAGAATATTCAAATGCACCTTATGTTGAGGAGGAGGAAGAATTGTTTGGAGATGAAGGTTGTAATCTTATGATGAGGAGGTCATGTCTTACACCAAAGCAAGAGGAGGGTTGTAGTTGGTTGAGGAGTAACATATTTCAGTCGACATGCACTATTCTGGGAAAGGTTTGCAAGTTCGTTATTGATGCTGGAAGTTGCGATAATATTATTTCTACCGAGGCTGTGAAGAAGTTGAACTTGAAAACTGAGAAACATCCTAAACCGTACAAGCTAGCATGGTTAAGGAAGGGAGGTGAAGTGAAGGTGTGTCGAAGGGCTTGTGTTAATTTTTCTATTGGGAAAAAGTACAAAGATGAAATTTGGTGTGACGTTGTAGACATGGACATATGTCATCTATTGTTGGGCAGACCGTGGCAGTTTGATAGATCAGTTCAACATGATGGTCGTGCCAATAGCTACAGTTTCATGTTCGAAGGTACTAAAATCACTTTGGTTCCCAAGAAGCAACAACAGAAGGAGAGCAAGCTGGAGGAGATTGAGGAATTGAAAACTTTATTATCCTTGAAGGAGTTTGTTAAAGAAGTTGAAGAGGAGCCTGAAGTATACGTGTTGATTGGGCGTGAGAGCAGTGAAGAGGTTGAAATTCCTGAAGAAGCAAAGCCAGTTTTGAAAGAGTTTGAAGATGTATTTCCAGAGGAGTTGACTAAGGAGTTGCCACCATTAAGAGACATTCAACATCAAATCGATCTTTTTCCGGGAGCAATGTTACCACATAGACCACATTACCGAATGAGTCCGAAGGAACATGAAGAGTTACGAAGGCAGGTGGAAGAGTTATTAGAACAGGGACGTGTTCAGGAAAGCTTGAGTCCTTGTGCAGTACCAGCTTTGTTGGTGCCGAAGAAGGACGGAACATGGAGAATGTGTACAGATAGTAGAGCTTTGAACAAGATTACTGTTCGTTACAGATTTCCTATGCCGAGGTTGGATGATTTGTTAGACCAGTTGAGTGGGGCAACTATCTTTTCGAAGATTGATTTGAAGAGTGGTTATCACCAGATTCGAATTAGACCAGGTGACGAATGGAAGACAACCTTCAAGACGAGAGAAGGGTTATACGAATGGTTGGTTATGCCATTTGGTTTGTCAAATGCACCTAGTACATTCATGCGGGTGATGAATCAAATCTTTAGACCATTCATTGGGAAGTTCGTGGTGGTTTATTTCGATGATATTCTGATTTATAGCAGGAGTACAGGGGAGCATGTTCAACATTTGAGGGAAGTGTTGATTATTCTTCGTGAGGAACAATTTTATGCAGCCACGAAGAAATGTGTGTTCATGACGAGAAGTGTGTTATTTTTGGGATATGTTGTGTCTGAGAAGGGAATCCAAGTGGACCAGAGTAAAGTTGAAGCTATTAGAAATTGGCCACAGCCGAGAACTATCACTGAAGTTAGAAGTTTTCATGGATTGGCATCATTCTACCAAAGGTTCATTCCACACTTCAGTAGTGTGATGGCACCAGTTACCGATTGCATGAAAGGAAAACAGTTTGTATGGTCAGAGGAAGCGGGAGTTGCTTTTGAACGGATCAACGAACTATTGACGACAGCACCAATTCTTGTTTTACCTAATTTTCAGTTGTAGTTTGAGCTACACACTGATGCATCAAAGGTGGGGATTGGAGGAGTGTTGAGTCAGCAGGGGAGACCTATTGCATATTTCAGTGAAAAGTTGTCAGGGGCGAAGATGAGATACAGCACATATGACGTTGAATTCTATGCTGTGGTGCAAACGATTAAACATTGGAGACATTATCTATTTCAGAAAGAATTTGTTCTGTACACTGATCATGAGGCATTGAAGCATTTACAGGGGCAGGATAAGATTTCAGCGAGACATGCATCATGGATTGCATATTTACAGCAGTTTACTTTTGTCGTTAAGCACAAATCAGGGGTGACGAATCGGGTAGCTGATGCTTTGAGTAGGAGGAGTCATTTATTAACGACAATGAAGGTTGAAGTGACAGGGTTTGAAATGTTGCCAGAACTGTTTGGGAAGGATCCTTACTTTGCAAAGTTTGTTGAGAAAGTTAAGGATGGAAGTTCGGATGAATTTGTGATAGTTGATGGATTCTTGTTCAAAGGAAATCAATTATGCATTCCAGACTGTAGTTTGAGAATGAAGATTGTAAAAGAGTTGCATGAAGAAGGGCATGTGGGCCGTGATCGTACTTTGCAGTTGATTTCACAGTCTTACTTTTGGCCGTCGATGAGGAAAGAAGTGGGAAGGTTTGTGGAGCGATGTCATATTTGCCAAGTCTCGAAAGGAACCGCGACCAATGCTGGTTTGTATATGCCATTGCCTGTACCGGCTAGACCATGGGTTGATATGAGTATGGACTTTGTATTGGGATTGCCGAGAACACAGCGTGGTAATGATTCGATATTTGTTGTAGTTGACAGATTTTCTAAAATGGCACATTTTATTGCTTGCAAGAAGACGACGGATGCTGTTCGTGTTGCTCAACTATTTTTCAAGGAAATCTATAGACTTCATGGATTGCCAGAGTCTATTGTGTCAGATAGGGATACTCGTTTTCTGAGTCACTTTTGGTTAAGTTTGTGGAAGATGGTGGGAACGAAGCTGAAATTTAGTAGTGCTTATCATCCGCAAACTGACGGACAAACAGAAGTTGTAAACAAGTTATTGGGAAATTTGTTGCGATGTCTTGTACAGGATAATTTGAAGAATTGGGACATGAAGTTATGCCAAGCCGAGTTTGCACATAATCATGCAGTGAATCGTAGCACAGGATTCAGCCCATTTCAGATTGTATATTCAACTATACCCAGGGGACCGTTGGAATTGGCAGTAGTGCCACAGTCAAAGGGAACGGTTAAACGAGATGCTGATTTTGTTGAAGGATTGACGGAATGTCATAGAATCGTTCAGGAACGATTGGAGAAATCGAATGAGAAATATAAGAAATCTGCATATTTGAAACGACGAAATGTTGAATTTAACGAAGGCGATTTGGTTTATGCAGTGTTGACAAAAGACCGTTTTCCGGTAGGAACATACAATAAATTGAAGGCGCGGAAAATTGGTCCAATTGAAATTGTGAAGAAAATCAATGAAAATGCTTATAAGTTGAAACTGCCGGAAGATGTTTACACGTCTGACGTGTTCAATGTTAAACATCTTATTCCATATTATGGAGGTAAACAATCAGATGAAGAAGAATGTACAAATTCGAGGACGAATTTTTCTCAACCAGGGGAGGATGATGCAGCTAAGGCCAGAGAAGAAGTTGTGCAATCTTTAATTCCTGAAAACATGAGTTTGTGGTGTAGTGTGATGAGTCGTACACGACTCAGTGAAGGCAGCATGAGTCGTAGGAGAGTAGATTTGAGTCGTCCACGACCTAAGGAGTCACGAGAAGGGACGTTGCAAGCTAATGAAGCGGCTTTGAGTCGTTTCCGACTCAACAAAGAAGGTCTAGGTCGGCAACGACCTACGAAGGAAGATGTGGACCGACCTAATGAGACACCGCTTCTGGTGATAAGTCGTACACGTCTCAACGACTCATCCATAAGTCGTGTACGAGTTAACAAGAGCAGAGAAGCAGAAGTAGATGAGTCGTTCGGAGATGACTCGCTTGAAGGGATGTGCCGCAGGGAAGCTATGAGTCGGTGAAGACCATGAGTCGGTGAAGCCTTGAGTCGTGAGTAGTTGTAACTTGTATGGGTGTTGAGTCGGTTGAGTCGTGACATATGTTGAGTCGTGTTGTACGCATATATAGTTGAGTCGTATGGCGTTTGTATCTGATGACTCGTGTTGTATATAAGTCGTCATGTTTAGGTTGTCTATTTTTTCCGCTGTTATTAGTCGTAAGTCGTTGTTTTTGAGTCGTTTGCTCTTGAGCCGTGTGATGTACTTCGGTCTGTTGTGTTGCTAAGTCAGTAATGACTTATGATGAGTCGTGAGTCATGAGTCGGCCACGACTTAAGGGTTGTGTTGTGAAAACTCTATAAATAGGGGTGTGTTGTACATTTAAGGGGGTGGATTTGGAAATAAAATTTCTTGTTGATTGCTTTGTGCTTTCTTCTCCAATTGGTAGTTGAGTGTAATCTCCTATCTCCACTTACGTCATTCGAGTGCGCTCGAATCCACGTTTGTTGAAGCCGATTCACGGAATCTAGTGCGCTAGATCAACGTACGAAGAATCGTAGATCTTTGAACACGGTATAGTGCGCTATCAACGTGTTTAAGATAGCTAGAATTCGGTATCTTCGGATCAACGAATTTGGGCATTTCGGTATCTTCATTCCATCGATCGCTACTTTCGCCGATTGAAGTTTGTTTTGATTAATCCGCTGCGTCAATTTCCAACTTCATCATAAACTTACAATTCAATTCCATTAACTAATTTATTATCCAATTAGTTCTCCCCTTATTCATAATCCAACACTTGAATTTTTATTCCAAATATCACTCCATTTAATTTTCTTAAGTTCAATATTTATTTTATACTTCAAGTTTGGATCCTCATTTCATTTTTCAATTTATCAAAATATTGATTTTGGGCATTGTATTCCATTTTCAATTTAATAAGTCACAACTTATTATTTTATACAATTCCATTCATCATAAGCTGGAATATATTCATCTTTTATTTTTAAATCAAGCCTTCTATTTATTTATAGCCCAAACATATTTTATTTCCATGGATCTTTAATTCTTTTATAAGTTATTCTGATTTATTGATTTCAATTCTCATCCTTATCCAATTTATTTTCCATTTATTCAGGTAAGAATTTAATTCCATTTAATAACTCAATTGAATTTTTATTCCAATTCAATTTTATTTTAACTCAGTTTTATTTAACTCAGTTCGATTTTAACTTAATTCGAATACAACTGGATATTATTTTCAGCTTATTCAGTTTATTTTAATCCAGTTAAATTTTATTCTCCAATCTAAATTAATTTCATTTTTAACTTTTCTCTTTAAATTTACATTCCAACATTAAAAGCTTATATTTCCTTCCCGATTTAAAAATCATCTCAATTTATAAGCTTACAACCTATCTCCTCAGAATTTTTAAACACCCGGCTTTGGTTTCAAATTATTTTGAAATCCCCAACATTTCAAAATCACACTTCTCAAAAATTAAACCAACCCTGGCTTTTAATTTCAACAAATTCCCTTTGAAAATTTTCAAACACAAACTAGTTCTTCTGATCAAATCAATTTGGCAGCAATCCATCACTTAGAAATTCGAAAATGAGTACTGATGATGCGGCCGTCATCACCAGAATAATTTTCCAATAATCCAAATGATTTCAATGCTATATCACTTTCAAAATCCCTTTAAAACAATTTCCTTTCAGAAATATCTCCAAAACAATTGTGCTATTATTTATTTTCAAAACACTACCAAAATCTCCAGGATTTAAATTTTCCCATCCTGCTTAAATCAATTTTACTATAATTCATTTGCACAGCTTATGCTAATACAAATTCTTATTTGATTATATTTCAATTTATAAATTACAATTATAATTCATATTTATAAGTTTCATTTTATAATGAATTTATTCCCTTAAACTTCGGTTATATTTTCAATTTCTAGTTAAATTTTCACTTAACAATGATAATACTTTAATATTATCATTTCTAACATCCAAGCAACCATATATTAGCTAAATAGTTTTCAAGAACTATTCTTTATATCATAATATGTTTTGGGTAAAATTATTTCATTTACCCGCACTTAAAACAATACCGTGTCGGTTGTTCTATTCAAGTGTTTAGAAACCCTTTCGATACAGTTGCGCAGACCGTGTCGACGAAGGTTCATATGCCACTCAATAAATCAATCAACACAATATTAAAACAATTTATATTCACTAACAAATACGCGCTCATATCTATTAATACGCTCAATCTCATTTTTAGAGTACTATAGACTCTATTTTATGAGTAATTCCCACCAGAGGCAAGGTTATCACCAACCTAAGCTCTGATACCAAGTGTAACAGCCCGCAAATTCGTACCCCTTGAGTCAACACTATTCTACAAAAATCAACTCAAGTTGCACAGAAATACGAACCATTTGGGTTTAAGAAGAAGAGGTAGAAGAAGAGAAAACAAAATCAACATCATAATCTAACCATCGTAGCGGAATAAAATATAATAGAGAATAAGTAATCTTTACTCAAAATCAAATATATCAGTTTACATATATTACATCATCAGAGTACATCAGTCACAACTCACATCAATAACATACAATGGGTACACAACAACTCAACACAGCGGAAATATATATATACAAGTACGAGAATACGTATCGTCATCCAGCTCGTCCCCTGAGCTCCACAGCATCATATCCTGTATCCTATAATACTAGGTCTGACCCAAGCGTTACAGTTAAATAATACCCGAGTCAGTCTGGAATACCAGCGTGAGAAAATCACACCCAATTTATTATTAAAGTTTTAAAAATCGTTTGACAAAAGCATCTCGTAAGACCACGCCACAAATAAACATGTCGGGTTTTTACCTTACGATAGCTAAAACGATTTTTATAGAAATCCTCTGATATTATAATAGGGTCTATATACAAATACTTATAAAATAGCCGAAATTGTTACATTCATTAAATTCCAGCTACTAGCCACAAAAGCGGGTAATACAAACAAAACTCGTACAAGGCTCGTAGGGAGAATGGATTTCCAACTAATGACTAGGCACTGGGGTACCACCTGTCACAGTAGGGGGCGTAGATCACCGTACCGAGGAGTACTCCCTTCATCCCCTGCAACACAAGGCCGGAACCATTCCTTACTGAACAGTCCCGAACAAGATAAACCCCGTGGTTGGCGCGACCAACCACTAACTAAGCCGAAATATATAAAAAGGGACATCTAGACAGGGGAAATATCTTGTCCTGCTTGGGCATGACCCACCTAACCTTGCTGCATATCCCCTGATTTTCAGTCATTCCCGGTTGATGAGGCTTGAGGCTAAGCGTTACCTTTAGAACGTTTTCACTTAGAATGCTCATCGTCCACCTGACAATGTTTCGCAAGCATTCGTCCATACAAGTCCATCCCGGGTTCGAACGGAACCGAAGGCACTATTCCTATTACATCCATTTTGGAAATATCCTCAGGATTAGTAGCGACTAGCCCTTGCACTTCACTGCTACATCTTCGAATCCAAAATCGTTCTCACGAAACGTACAAACCAGATCAAAGTGGTTTTTGAGAAATAAATCTCGATCCCGATCTCTTCGAAACGATCAACGCATGGTCCAATATTGATAGTCGGTTATTTAACTATCAATTATATTCACAAAACAACCATCAACCAATAAATAATTTCCAAATTATTTATTAATCTCCAAAAATATCTTCACAAGATATATTTCTATTTTCAACCCTTTGAAAATAGTTTTCAAAACCATCTTTTCAGAATCAACTTTCCCAAATATTTTCTATCTCCTTTGAAATCACCAAGCACAGAAAACTAGATTTTTAAATAATTTAAAACACTTTACCTTGAAAATATACTTTAAACATTTAAGTTAAATTACTTCAATAATTTTTTTAAAATTACATACTATAGGACTATTTGATAATAAGGTTACTTAATAAAACATAAAACCAGATTTGAACCTTTTAAAACAAATACTAAATCGCTCTGTAAATAATTATTGCTATAATATATTAGAAGGAAATACTTGCTTTAGAAATTAAATATTAGAAATAATAAATTTTACAAAACATACTTCTTAAAACAACTTTAAACATTCAATTTATATTTTAAAATTTACTCTGAAAGCGTACTCGGTTATTCAGAGAGAGATTTCCAATCTCAATCACTTAAATCAATTTTCCAAGTTGATTTCCAATTTATTCCATTTGAAATAAATTTCTTCACTTAACAGTTCATTTCAAAATTCATTAATTATGGACTTTATTATTATTTTCAGTTTGATTTTTTTTAACTCCTTTAGCTGAAATATACAAACCTCAGGTTATTCCCAATTTCTTCTTTATTCTTCTTAAATAAATTTAAATCCTCAATCTAAAATAAATGTTTTGTTCTTTTAAACAATAACATTGAGATTTAAGTTTCATGAACTCTCTGTTTAATTAAATTCTCCTTCCCATACTCAAGATTTATTTATTAAAATGTTAAAGTTATTTTATTTCCTTTCCAGTTCATTTATAACTTTATTCAACTTTTCTATAATTATTTTACTTACAATTTTACTTCTTTTATTTCCATTCCCAAACTCAAATTATATATTTGGGTAATTCATTATTTCCCGATTATAACAATCAAGCCATAGCATTCAATATTTCCACATAATTCATTACAGAATATCAAATATTCAGAACAGAGAATATTAAATAATTAAATAAAGTTGAGGGGTCCAGTTGGATCCCTCCAACCTGTTTTCCCTGCATCCACAGACGTTAGCATCACATAATATGCCAAGTTCAAATTATACTATACTACATCACATCAATCAATTCAACCACAATCAATTATTTAAATTTAATGATTTAAATTTAAATTTAAACTGAGTGAGATTAACTCACCTTTGCTTTTGTTCGACAATCCACTACCAATTTAGCTTGTTTCCACCATTTCTTGGCCTTGTATAAATATTAGACGATATATTAATATTTGAACAATTTGAGTAATAAATTTCCATTTGATAGTTTTAATTTAGTTTAATTTAATTTATTTTAATTAATGATTTAATTTGAACAGATAATTAAGTATAAAACTGATTTTTCTTTTTAAACAACCTTTTTGTAACTAAAAAAATTGGTTACCCATTTAAACAAAATATTTCCTTGATAACTACTAACTTGGTAAATTAAAAATGTAGATACGTATATTTATTTCTGCTTTTGCAATTGCATATATATATACTTATATAAGAGTCAATATAGATTTAAAAAAAATCTATTCTTATATACATTTCCAAGCCTTCTAAAATCCCTAATCTTCTCAATTCCATCTACATATATATACGTATCCATATATACTTTTTTATTGTATTTTTTTTGTGTTATCTATGAAGACCCTTTATAAAGAAACTGTATTGATCTATAATTCAATCTCTTTGTTTCGAGCATTTAAATATATATAAGATTAAACAAATTGTTTATATAAATGTATATCCTATTGTAGGTATATAAATCCCTTTGTATACGATTTAAGCCTCAACAGTAATTTGTTAATTTCAAAATTAAATTGCTGATCAAGGTATACCTTACTGCCTACAGTACAGGCCGCTGCCATCGAACAACTTCCATCATCGTTCATGAAGTCGCCATCGCCTTCACCTCACCTCGGCCTCGTCCCGCCTGCAAGCGTCACCCACTCGAACCCTAGCTCTACATCGAGCCGCAGCATCCCTCGAACAACCCATGACTAGAAACACGACTGCCCCACGGCGTTACCCTCCCTCGGCCACAACATCGTGCGCTCGCACCTTACTCCGAAGCCCTAGCCACCGCGCGATCCTTAAACGATCATTAAATCAAACCACTGCCATGAAATCCAGCAAGCTCGACCCAGACTACAACTCGTGCAAGCGCCAAAATGCGACCGCGAGCTCGATTTTGAGGAGAGGCCGCTCTGCCCTTATTTCACTTGCGGCCATTATTTATATTTTTTTTTTCTGAGGGGGAAATTCGATTTCAATTCTTGATTAAGGGAAGGGTTTTGTTCGAAGAGGTAGGGCTTCGGCCTATTAATTTTTTTCTTGAACGAATTGAAGTGGAAATTTTAGGGTCGGCCATTTTATTTTGATTTTTCGAATTGGGGGATAAATTTAGAATTAGGGGAAAACCTGTTTCCTAAATTCGGCTGTGTTGATGAAGTAGGCAGGAAGTGATTGAAAGTAAAGAAGCGTGCAAAGGAAGTTAATAATGATTTTGACCAGGCGTACACAAGAAGCTTAATTAATTAAATTAAATTTCATTAGCCTAAAATCAATTAAATTTGTCGCGTTTATATATCGTACGCTCACACACTAACTTCGATCAATATGAAATTTGAAATCTGATAATAATTCAATATCACGGACCCAATGGAACTGGTTTCGTCAAATTCCGAGACTGCGCCTCGGAAGGCTATTTTTAAATTCAATTTAAACGATGAAATTTCAAAACTGAACAAACTCCTGTTAATTTAAATTTTACAACTTCTATTGTCTTCAATATTATCAATATAAATTTTACAAGGCTTTTAATTATCTTTGATAGACTTAAAATTCTAGATTCGACAATTTACCCAACTTCACTTATTTAATTTAATAATTTAATTATCAAATAAATTGTAATATTCGTTATTCAAGTTAAAATTACTCTATTGAATACTTAAAATTAATTAAATATTCCAATTTTAAATGCTCAAAAATTCTGGGTCGTCACATTGAGTCTCATTTCCAGTGTGGGCAGCTGCACTTTCAATGACAGCTTTAGCAGGAGGTGGAGAATGGGAACTGGAGCCAACAATATCGATGTCGGCCGAAACCGAAGGTTGAACTGGGTCGGTTGAGGTTGCCTTCCCTAAGTGTTCTCCTTCTGCCATTTTGGCTCTCTCTTTAGCGAGTTGCTCCTTTCCCCTGGCAAGAGCAGCAAGTGCATCGTCATTTAGATAGTGCGCCTCTAAATCTACTTCAGCATATCCAGCTCCTCCAAGCATATCAAGTGCGGCTTCCCGCACTTTGGCCAAAGTGATTTCGTACTTCGGTCCCAAAAATCTAAGGCTACCGCGCCCCAAAACACTATGTATGTAAAACTCGAATAAAGTAGAGCTGATGTCGGCTCTAGTTGCCATATGAGATTCTTCGGCTGCTGCTTTGCCGGAAATAGCTTCATCACGCTCTTTTTCAACTTCAAAAAGTCAAGATTTTAACATTTCAATTTCCAAGTCCTGGGAGCTATTTTTTTCTCGCAACTGGGCAACGTCAGTTCGGTAGCTTTCTACAATTTGCTGCTGTGCTTCAAATTTTGCTTCAGCATCTCTTTGCCCGGCGTGAGCATCTCTCACCTGTTTTTGAACCACTTCTTCTTTTTGAGAATAAGAAGTGGAAGAAGCGGCAAGCTCTTCTATATGTTTTTCAACTTCTGCTTCAAGCTTCTTATTGTAAGCGGCAATACTCTTCATCTCTGCATCGTGCTGATCGAGTGTTTTCTGCCAATCTGATTTATCATTTTCCATAGTCAACCTAGCTTCGAGATTTGCGCGATTTACTCTTTGAAGTTCATCAGCAAGTTTCTGCCAACTAGACATTCTCTCGATATCGAGTTTGATGGCATCAAGATTTCACAACATAGCTTGCTTGTCTATTGGGACCAAGTCAAGATCAAAGCGCACTCCTTTTAAGCACCAGTGCGGAAGCCGGCTTTGAAGAGTAGCCGGACCATGCCCAACTTGATACGGGGGACTACTAATAATTGTTTGAATATCATCTCTTTGAAGGGCAGGAGAGCTGGAAGGGATTTCCAAAGAGACGGGAGCAACGGGCTTTTCAGAAATTTCAGATGTCGGTTTTTCGCCAAATTTTGCCCGTTTACTCGGATCTTCAGCGACATGACTCTTCCCTTTGTCATCACGACATTTTCGTTTGTGAGAATCATCCTCTTTCTGGGAAGAATCATGTCGTTCGTCCCTTCTCCCGTAGCGTTCTTCATAAGCACGCCTCTCACGAGCTTTTCTGGCAGCTCTTTCTTCGTCGGTCTCCCAGGAGGCAGGAAGATACCTCTTGAGGTTATAAGAGCCACGTCTCCCGTAACGCTGGAAATCATTGTAGTAAGAGCTGCTATGTCCCATTGGAGAACCTGAAAATGAAGAAAACACAAGTTCAGAAATCTTCAAAGCATGGAAGTTGAATGCATAAAAGTGCCGAAAAATCTAAGTGTGTGTAACGTGCAAACTATGCGCGTCAAACTACGAACCACTCCTCGGTTGGGGGGTGATGACGGATTTTACAGCAACTCTTGGGCTGATGGAGTTTGTTGCAAGACAGATGTCGCTTCAACTACTGGAGAAATAACTTTAGCAGTAGTGGTATCGTCTTTAAAGAGCTCCTGTGAAGTAATCATCAAGTTGCTCAATACCTCAAAAACGTCGTCACCATCGTGCCCAGCGGGACCGTTCCCCTCAGCTCCTTCATCAGCAGTCTTCCTAGATTGGTAAGGAGGTTCCTCTTCCTCAATGACCGGGGCAAGTGCAAGTTTTCTGGATGACCCCGCAACGTCAATAGAAGCAGAACACTTCACCAGTGAGGCCTCAACAGTAGGTTCTTTCGGTGTAAGTTCTCCGGCGGAAACTGGGGCATCCGATGTCTCTACTGGAGAATCAGGGACTTCATGAGGCTGAGTAGAACGGGAAGAGTGCAGCAGTCCGAACTGGTGCAGAAACTCGTCTTTTAGCAAAAATTTAATACTTCTTTCCTCAACCGCCATGGCACTTAATCTTTCAAAAGTCGGCTTGTGGCTGGGATCTTTAGAGGGAGGAGGAAATGCTGTAAAAGTAAAGAATGAGGTTAGCACCTAGCAACTTGGACTTTGAAAAGTTCGAATGGAAAGAGCGGGGATAAGCAATCTTACTTCCTACTCTCCAGACGGCGTAAAATCCTGGAGGGCGACGAACGAAGAAGAATTGATTTAAGAACCCATTGGCGCTTTTCGGAAGATCGACGATCAATCTACGGTTCCTGGCGCTTCTCATGAGTGTGATAGAGGGATAATTTTTGTTTTTTGTAAATGTGCACAAGAAGCAAATCTCCTCAAAGCTTGAAAAACGATCAAGTGTCCTCATGAGTAGTACACTAGTCCCATTAGGATGGTGTAGCTATTGGGATGCAATTGGAAAGGAGAGATAGTTAATCGGAGAAGGAGTCATTGAAGAAAATCATTAAAAGGAGGAATAGCTCCACTCAAGCACATCTGACGATTGACAGCGATTAAACCGAGAGGTGGCATGTCAGCAGTATCGTTTGGCCCGGAAAATAAAGCATCTTCTTCAGCAATACCAAATTGAATGCGTAATTGGATGAACGCCCGTTGATTCAGGGTAGTTGGTGTCCTTTCCGGGGGATCATTCAGTGGATCGGCTACTGGGAAGACCTATCCAGCTTGTCCTACTACTTCTTCTTGTTGAGAAGACATTCTACACACGGAACTAGATATTCAAATATGAAGGTGCATGTTTCCTAAATGTGTGAAGTGTTGTGCAAAACTAATAAAACGACAAGCAAATATAACTGAAATTAAACTAATATGCATTTGTCAATTACAAATTTTCAGGGCCTGTTGTTTTGGGTCCAAGTACAAGTGTAGTGTTGATGCATATAAATCAGCTTTAGTTGATTAGTTTTGCTTTGCTTCAGTACTTCACTTGAATTTGGTGATTCATAGCATTTCATTCGTGTAATTTATTTAAGTTGGTTGTTCTTTATCGACTAATCTGTCATTCGATGTGGGCAGTCAGTGACTGTATATACACCCTAGTTTTCTGCAAATGTTGTGTTTAGCAGGTTGTTAGCATTAAAATCTGTGAAGAAGTACAACGAGTTCAGGCAGTTTATCTCGGCAGTTCAAGTTGAGAATTCAGTTCAACAATGTCTTGTTCATTCAAATTGAAAAATGTTCAAGTCCTTAAGTCGTAAGAACGACTCAAGCTAGCTTGGGGATTATTTAGGTCGTCCAGATAAAATCCTACGATGTAACGTAAGTCGAACTCTCATAAGTCCATTGTTCGAGACAAGGAGGTCAAGGCAGTCTAAAATTGTCTAAGTATTAGCTCGTCCGCGAACTAAAGGTTGTATGACAAAGAGTTAGCTCGCCCAAATCCTGGTGCGACCTAAAGATAGGTCATTAAAGGTGTATCTCATCTAAAACAGCATACCATACATCTTAGGTCGCCGTCTCTTATGTCGCTCAGAATTTAAAAGTTAGGTGCTAAGTTAGTTAGGTCGTGCAATTCACATCTAAACCGTTAAGCCTTAGGTCGTTCGAAGCTTCTAAGCCGTTCACTCCCTCACTTGCCTTAAACGGCTAACTTTGCTTCACTCACAAACTCGATAACCCGTTAATTTATGACCCGATAACCCTCTATCATCTCCATTGTAGAATCCATCATCTTTCAACACCATCAAATCACCTAAAACCGATTCGAATCACCTCAAATTCATCATGGATCTAGTGCATCACCGCATTCTCGTGAATTATAACATCAACTTGTCCAATGACGACTAAAGATCGATTGTAACATGATTCATGGTAAGACGCATCACATGAAATTGGATTAAAGCCGGAAAAAGGGGGATTCGCTTTTCGATGATGGCCGTGGTTGAATTTTGACTGAGATTACTTACGCATTATGATGATAGAGAAGAATTGACGACTGGTTGGATTGAATTCTCCCTTGGAAGCTCGGAGGCTCGTTAATGGCAGAGCAGGTTGTAGAAATAGTTAAGTAAGGAGGAAGAAACGAGCTAACAGTTTATATAAGGCAAAGAGAAAAAGGCGAAGGGTCACGCGAGTTAGCTTATCTCTTGGGTCGCTCAAGACCTAGCAGAATTAGGTCGAAGCACACTACCTATGGCATAGGCATGTACTTCGAGGGGAAAATGTTAACTCTTCTATTTCATGACTCAACGACTTAAGGGTATAAGCGACCCAAGGAATTAAAGTGTGAACAAGCTAGCAGGGGCGAAGTTAACACGACCTAACGACCTAAGGAATAAAGCGACTCAGCGATCTAACGGGTTAGAAGGTCCGGCGACCTAACAACCTGAAGTATGAGCGAGTTAACATGGATGCTCGACCTAATGAAGTTAGCGACCTAAAGACCCCTGGCGAACTAGCAACCAACACATGGAAACAATATATTGCAACAGAGGGATGCAGCGACCTAGCGACCTAATGAACTAGGCGACCTAGCGACCTAACGGGTTAAGACAGTGTGAGGCCGCATACATAGTGCTTCTTCATTAGGTCGCTCATGACCTAAATAGACCAAGGTAACTCCATAAGCCGTAACTTCTTGTGCCGCTTCCCTCCTAGGTCGCTACGACCTATCAGTTTGTTCAGGAGATCAAGTCCAACCCTGTTAAACCGTAACCCATGTTCCCTAGGTCACCCACGACCTACCAACCCGCTTAGAGAAGACCTGGTGCAACTAAGATAAGCTGTAACTCGCATCCCTACGACATACGACCTTCCCTTAGGTCGCCCACGACCTATGACCTACCCCTAGGTCGCACACGACCTACGACTTACTCCAGGAATCTCCTATAAATACCATGCCTACACCACCGAAGAGGGGACCGTTTGGCTCATTTTTGGAACGCCTATACTCTTTTGATTTCTGGACTCAACCGACACTTCAAACACGAAAGACATCTCAACAAACTTCGAGAAGAAATCTAACACATTCGACATGGATTCAAGGAGTTCTTCTATATCGGAGTTCTAGCTATTTGTCCTCGTAGTGTTGTAATCGAAGATTGTCTTAAAGTTGTAATTGATTCAGCAATAAAGAAGATTAAAGTGGACGTAGGCTTAACTTGAAGACGAACCACTATAAAACTGTTGTCTCTTTACTGTTTTTTCTGTAACTTTTCTACTTACTTCTAATTCCCGTATTGATGGTTGGTGCTTTCACTTAATATTTACTTACACTGGGATGTTAGCGTTCAATTTTGGCGTTAACAGGTACTATTATAATGTGCCTGTTATAGCTAACACCTGAGGTGGTAGGTTCTACAACTGCAATCTTAAAGGGTGCCATTGGCTGATTGGATATCCAATAAACGGCCAAGGCTAAGAACTTCCTTCACCGAATTGGTACGCATCCGGAGGGACGCCCCGAGAACCTAACCGGCTCTCTGCCAACACAAGGCCCGGTTATCTATGTAACTAGGTAGCTAACTGTCACAAGTATGCCATTCCCCGGTCAACACCGACCTTTATTCGAGAGCTCTCAATACCACCAAATTGCAAGAACCACATATGTTAAATATCTGGGCTCCATACCATGATATCACTTTTTATCCAGAAGGAAATGCACATACCCTAAAGGACGCGACCCTCGTAACCTTGCTGCATTCTTCCTATTTCGACCATTTCCGGGATGTGAGGTTCGACGAAGTCTCATCCACAAAGCTACTCTTTTCACAAAAGCCATGCTTTGATCAACAAATAATAAGCTGCACTTAGTATGCCACATTACCGTATTGGAAATATATCACTAGTAATTATCAACTGCATAACCTCTGAGCTCGTACGTCTCAGAAAAGAGTGTCAAGCTAAGAGAATAAATTCTCCACCACCAAACAGAAATGTATTTGATAGGAACCAGCTTTACATCTCAAAGTCTAACGTCAGACTCACGTCCATACAAGTCTGTTTCGGGTTCGAACGAAACCGAAGACACTTCAAAGAAGCCCTTGCAAATCCGGATAATCCCTAATCACATCCGAACTCCACATCACATAAGGAAATCTGTATATGGGGACATTCGGTGCAGAGACATTTGACAGGTAATCCTTTCGCTTTCGAATATACCCGGTCTTCACCACCGCCTTCAAATGCTATCCATTTCGTCGTATCACTATTCGAAATAGGTTATATGACATAAAGTCTTCTCTTGGCTAAACCGAATAACGAGCGCTTAATTTAAAAAGCATATGGATATATTGGGATCTTAGTTAAGTCGCAATTTTTTTTAATCCCCAAAACCTTTCTTTTTGAATGGTTTAAACAAATTTCCACTTTTAATCTTTTTAAACAAAAGATTCACCTTTTAAAATCCACTTCAATTTGAAACCAAGATTTACCAATCATTCACAAAGATTCATTCATAGCTTTCAAAACTATTTCCATTTTGATTTACCCATAACTTGAAAAACTTTTCAATAATAACTAGAAATCCTTTCCTTAACGACAATTATCATTTGAAAACAAAGGTTTTTCGTTTCGGAAAAATCCGATCAATTATGCACAAGTAATAGCCTTTAAAGTATAAACTTGGGTTAAATTTAAATTCCCAAAATAATACTCTTAAAATACTTCGAAAATGGTTTAAAATCCATATATATACATTATATAACTTGTATAACCTTTTTGATCCATAGTTTCCAAAATTATAACATACATAAATAAAACTCAACTTCAAATCTTGAAATCAAATTCAAATCAAACTATTTAAATTTCAAAACTTCAACAAGCTATATTATTTTCAAAACTTCCATTTCAAAAAAAATTCATATTCAACCCAATTCCATTTCCAAACCATTTTGGATAAAAAATTCAACCTTTAAATTTCTCCTCACTGAAAATCATATTAAATTTTAAATATCGGTGACTTAACCAATTTCCCGTGAAACCCATATTTGTGTGTGTGTGGTGTAGTCCATGGGTTTTACACACAACAATAACATATCATAACCATCATCTATTCATGCACAACAATATCAATAAGCGGTATAGTCCTATAACGCTTATTTTCATTCATTGATTCACAAATAAATATGTAAATACATCGTAGATGAATAAATCATAGTTCACAATTTAGTCATGTCACAGAATATTACACATCAGGGATATCAAACAATTCAAGGCATTCAATACAATCCACACATTCATAAGCAAGATTAAATTATTCACCTAATTATAATTAATTTAATTATCTCAAAATAGATTTAATTACTTATGAATTAATTTTCAAACCCTGCTTAATTAATTACAAATCGTTTGATATTAATTAATGAATTTAATTAATTAATTCTTATTTATCCATCTTAATTAATTATCCTTAATTAATCACATAAATAAGTTAATCTTAAGTTAATTACACAATTAGTTAACCCTTAATTTACTACATTAAGTAATTATATTTCAATCATAAATTAATTAACCTTTAATCATTAATTAATTCACCTTTAAATCATTAATTAATCAACCTTAATTAATAAATCAATCCCTTTAATCATTAAATAATTAACCTTTAATTATTTAATTAATTATCATTAATTAATTACATTAATTAACCCAAAATTAATAAATTATAATTACTAACCTTTAATTAAATAATTATCCTTAAATTAATTACCTTTATTAATTTCATTAAGCAATCATTCTCTAATTACTCATCATTAATTAATTATCTCTTGACAAATTAATTAATCCTTAATTAATACTTAATTATTCTTTAATTAAGTAATTATCATTAAATTTCAAATTAATGATCCCTTTAATCCTAAGATAACCCTTTTATCTTAATCTATTACATTAACAAATACCATTTAAAAACAATTAAGGATCACATTGATTAATCATCCAATATATATTTTATTTTGAATCCAAAATAGTTGATCTTTAAACATTTAACTTTTTGAAATGAATTTATTGTTTTATCCTTAAATCAATTTAGATCATTAAGTTAATTAAAAAAAAACATTTTATCTTTTTGATTAACTTCTTAATTACAACATTAAGTTTATTTAAAAATAAAATTATAGAAATAAAGGTTATATAATTTAAAACATTTCAAAACCTTGAGACTTGTTTGGAAACTAGTAAATAATTTTTTTCTAAAAGTTCATTAACCAAATTTACTTCTGTTTTTAATCAGGTTTTCTTGTTTTTTTTTTTAATTTTAAAACCTGGGTTAGATAAAAAACAGCCTGAGACAACTACAAGAAATCCCAAGACCAACCCCAAGCTACCCTTAAATCTCTCGACTTCGAGCCAAAACGCGATTAACCTCGAGTCGAACCTGAGCAAATCCTCATCTTCCCAAACATCGCAATTACCCGGGCACGAACGTTTACGCATGCACATGCACCACTAAACTGACCATCACCGATCGTCGCCGAGTCCCTCAGCAAGTCGGCGATCACCCTGCGGACTAGCCCGACCTTCCAGTTTATCGAATTTGGCTGGAAAATGAAAACGAGCAGATAGATCAATGAATGGAACCTAATTCGAACGACAAAATCCACCACTGCCGACGATCCTGATCACCAGAGACCATGCAACCTTGACCAGAGTTGCGCCTCGACACGACGCTCCTAGTCCTCCTAGTCCGATCGACCCCGATCCACCATCGACGGCGAAATCGACTCGTCAACATCTTCGATCAAAACAGCTGCTAAAACCTTACAATGTTATCGTGTTGCCACCACGATGATCTAGAAATTCTGCGACTAATTTTCGCATGATTCCCTAACCTCTAGCTACCTCCAACTTCAGGCCTGACGAATAGTTTGTCGTCGATCGTTGGAATTCGACGATAAACATGATTTTGTTCAACTAAAATTTCCACATCCAATATCAACCTAAAAATCTTGATTTCATTATTAAAATTCATCATTTTCTAATACAGTTCCAGTTATATAATCAAATTAAGAAAACATAATAATCGAATTTGGGATGTTTTTGAGTTTTCACTGTTATATATTAATTTTGAAATAAATATTCAACTTAAATATTTAAATTATTTTTAGATAAAATGTTACAGTGTTACAATCATTTCTCATTCAGATATCAAAGCCTAAAGGAGATTGGAGGATTAAATTTTGAAACTTTGAATGAATTCCTAAAACCTTGTAACAAGAACAATACATGGTTTCCTATATGCAGGCATACACATGCATTTTTACAAACATGCACGCATATTTACTCAATCATACAACATTTTTCACATCACAGCTTCAAAGATTATCACATGCTACTCAGATATAATAAGGTTTAAGAATTTATAAGGGTAGTCATCTCACCTGGAATTGAAGAACAGAGCCTTGAAAATATGCTTAGACCTGGAAATAAATTTTGAAAATCTAGAAATATATAATGGTCTTTGATCTGATACATAATTTGAACTTGCTTTGTTTGAGATGAATTTTAGATTTGAATTTGAAATCTAGAATTTTCTTTGATCAGGCTGAGGTATGTTTGTGTTGCTTGTTAAATCAGAGATGATCAGATATTTTTGTAATGTTTGTTTGATTTTTTTTCTTTGCTTTAATTTGTTTCAGGTTTGAAATGATCTATGAAACTGAAAAATGTTTTGATCTGTTTTGTTTCTTAAGTTCTGTTTTAGGTATTTGATTTGAAAAATATGAAAGAAAATGAAAGTAGAAGTATATGTGTTTATATAACTTTGTTCATCCTTTTGTTTGTTATTTAAATTGAAAAGAAAATTTCAAAATATGTGACACTTGTTTAATGTATGTTTTAATTTTCTCACAAATGTCAAATTGCATTATAAAACACTTACACTTGTTAATCTTCTTATTATAATGCTTATACATGTCATTTAAATGTTTAAATATGTTTTATTATATTTTTAATTTATTTTAAATATTTATTTATATATATATATGTCTTATACTTTATTAATATAATTTTTATTATTTAATTAATGCATTCCTATATATATATATATATATATATAATTTTAAAGAATATGATTCAAAATTAATTATACATTAATAAATAACATGTATATATATGCTTGAATTTAGCCTTTAAATGTTTGAAAAATTATTATATTTATTATTGAATTTCAAACTCACGATTCAATTAAAAAATTAATCTATATACATTTATATAAATAAACAACATATATTATTTATGCTACAACTTAATAAATAATTTCAAAACTTAACCAAGATGTATTATATTCAACTAGATTTCAAATTACAATCTATTTTTATAAATAAACATACACATATCTCATTTAATTTGAAATTTTCAAATTAATTCACAATTTAATCCAAAATTTTATGTTAGTTGTTCAATTAAATTTGATCAAAAACAGGATCGTTACAGATTTCCCCCCTTAAGGAAATTTCGTCCTCGAAATTTGCTAGACAGGGAGACAACAAAGAACAGATGAACTTACAAAGATAGAGAATTGACTCACCATATCAAGTTGAATATCAATTCTACATCTGGCGTGCCAAATCATAATATCAACAATAAATACGAAAACAAACCTATTCAACACTTCACAAGATACTCGGGTCATCGGATCCACGAAATATGCAGAGCATTGGTTAGTCCGAAGGGATAACTAACCATTCGTAGAACATATATGGACCCCTAAAGAATAAACAAGTAGATATAATCCAATTAGTCTTCATATTTTGTTAACCAAATTATTTCAATTAAAATTTCAAATTTATTAAAGTTAAAATGGAAAGACCCATAAGAATACGAAATAGGAATTAGAAACCTATCTTATAATGATTCACATGGCCACCACCATACCAAAGCTTCTTCTTGTAGTTGCCACGAAACCATCAAAGAATTGGTAACGGATGACGAACTAAAGAGATTGATAGGAAAAGTTGTCCCTTGTTGCTACAGGGTATTGACCATTTGTAGTGGTACTCCACTGTCCCATACCTTGTCCTCTTCACACACTCATTCTTAATATTAGTGAATAGTAAGAGAACTGACTGAGGCATACAGATGGATATCTTAGGACATACTCATTTTAGGGTATTTACATCCCTATCTCTAATGGGTCACCTAATGTGTTATACTTCTGAGCTAAAGTTCTTACTCAACCTTCAGTTCTGATACCAAAAGTGACGACCCGAATTTCAGCATTTGAAAATCAACATTCATACTTCACCCATATTCGAATGCCGTAAATTCAATCGTTGAAATCTGATTCGCCGGAGCTTATAACAACATTAGATGATAAACACACAACGGAAATAGAAGAATATTTTATTGATACACAACATTTGATACAATAATGATAAAAACGAAATAATCAACATTAATCAGAGATACACAGTAGCGGAAGACACAATAGAAAACACCAGCAACACCGGCGGAAAACAACTTCTTTAATGCCAAGGTCAAAAACTCCAAACCAGAAGCACAAAATGCGATCGCCAAAACCCATTGATTGAAGGCTATCGAATCTATGCCTACAAGATGATTATCTGATAACCTAACTCTAGGGTACCCGTGTTGAAAATTGTAGGCACCTTGAGTTTAGAAAGGGAACAATAAACTCCGTGTCAGTCATGGGACTGGTGTGAGCAAACAAAAACAGTTGTTCAAACAAAACAAACAAAAAGTATTTAAAAAGAAATCCGCTATGCTTTTTGGAAAATGAAACTACCAAAAGGCCTACCGACACACGCAATGCAAGCGCACAATTGGAGGAGATTTCTCCTTATGATAGTCAAACATGCTTGATACGCGAAAATCCTTTTGATATTTTTGTTAGTCCATAGTGCAGTAACATTTCAAAAGTATAACATTAATCTTAGCCGGCATAGGTAACATTATATTATGTCTTCTATAGCTACTACCTGAGGTGGTAGGTTTTACAACTGCAATCGTAAAGGATGCGTATTGGTTGATTCGATTTCCAACAAATGGTCAAGGCTAAGGAACTTTCTTCACCAAATGGGCACGCCTTTGGAGGGACACAGCGAGAACCTAACCGTCTCTCTGCCAACACAAGGTTGGGTTACCTTTATAACTAGGTAACAAATTGTCACGAGTATGCCATTCCCCGGTCGCCACCGACCTTTATCCGAGTGCTCTCAACACCAACAAATTACAACAATCACATAAGTTAAATATCTAGGCTCCATACCATGATATCACCTTTTGTCCAGAAGGAATTGAACATACCCATAACCTTGCTGCATTCTTCCTGTTTTGACCATTTCCGAGGTGTGAGGTTCGACGAACTCTCGTCCACAAAGCTACGCTTTTCACAAAAGCCATGCTTTGATCAACAAATGATAAGAAACACTTAGTATGCCACATTACCAAATTGGGATTATATCTCTTGTAACCATCAACTACATAGCCTCTGAGTTCGTACGTCTCAAAGAATGGTGTTAAGCTAAGAGAATAACTTCTCCGCCACCAAACATAAATGTATTTGATAGGAACCAACTCAAAGTGTAATGTCAGGCATAAGTCCATACAAGTCCATTCTACGTTCGAACGGAACCGAAGGCACATCAAAGAAGCCCTTGCAAATCTGGATAATCCCTAATCACGTCAGGACTCCCCATCACATAGGAAAATCTCTATACCGGGGCCATTCAGTGCAGAGACATTCTACAGGTAATCCTTCGCTTTCGACAAAACCCGGCCTTCACTACCATCTTCAAATGCTATCAATTTCATCGTATCACTATTCAGAATGAGTTATATGACATAAAGTCCCCTCTCGACTAAACTGAATAATGAGTGCTTAATTTAAAAAGCATAGGGAAATATTGGGATCCTAGTTAAGTCACAATTTTTTTAATCCCCAAAACCCTTCCTTTTGAATGGTTTAAACAAATTTCAACTTTTAATCTTTTTAAACAAAAGATTCTCCTTTTAAAATCCACTCCAATTTGAAACCAAGATTTACCAATCTTTCACAAAAATTCATTCACAGCTTTAAAAACTATTTCCATTTTGGTTCACCCATAACTTGAAAATCTTTTCAACAACAACTGGAAATCCTTTCCTTAAAGTCAATTATCATTTGAAAACAAAGGTTTTTCGTTTCGAAAATATCCGATCAAATATGCACAAGTTATAGCCTATAAAGTATAAACTTGGGTAAAATTTAAATTCCCAAATAATACTTTTAAAATACTTCAAAAATGGTTTAAAATCAATATATATACATTATATAACTTGTATAACCTTTTTGATCCATAGTTGCCAAATAATACTTTTAAAATACTTCAAAAATGGTTTAAAATCAATATATATACATTATATAACTTGTATAACCTTTTTGATCCATAGTTTCCAAAATTATAACATATATACATGGAACTCAAGTTCGAATCTTGAATTCAAATTCAAATCAAACTATTTAAATTTCAAAACTTTAACAAGCTATATTATTTTCAAAACTACCTTTTCAAAAGTTTTTATATTCAACCTAATTCCATTTCCAAACCATTTTGGATACAAAATTCAACCTTCAAATTTCTTATCAATGAAAATAATATTAAATTCAAAATATCCGTGACTTAACCAATTTCCCGTGAAATCCATATTTGTGTGTGTAGTGTAGTCTTATGGGTTTTACACACAATAATAACATATCACAACCGTCATCAATTCAAACATAACAATATCGATAAGCGGTATAGTCGTATAACGCTTATCTTCATTCACAGATTCATAGATAAATATGTAAACACATCACAGATAAATAAATCATAGCTCACAGCTCAATCATATCAAAGAATATCATACATCAGGGATATCAAACAATTCAAGGCTTTCAATACAATCCAAACATCCATAAGCAAGATTAAATTATTCACCTAATTATAATAAATTTAATTATATCAAAGTAGATTTACTTACTTATGAATTAAGTTTCAAACACTGCTTAATTAATTACAAATCGTTTGATATTAATTAATGAATTTAATTAATTAATTCTTAATTATTCATCTTAATTAATGATCCTTGATTAATCACATAAATAAGTTGACCTTAAGTTAATTACATAATTAGTTAACCCTTAGTTAATTACATTAAGTAATTATCTATCAATCATAATTAATTAACCTTTAATCATTAATTAATTCACCTTTAAATCATAAATTAATCAACCTTAATTAATAAATCAATCCCTTTAATCATTAAATAATTAACCTTTAATTATTTAATTATTCTTTAATTAATTATCCTTAATTAATTACATTAATTAATTAACCCTTAATTAATAAATCATAATTACTTTCATTAAATAATTAACCTTTAATTAACTAATTATCCTCAAATTAATTACCTTAATTAATTTCAATAAGTAATCATTCTCTAATTACTCATCATTAATTAATTTTCTCTTGACAAATTAATTAATACTTAATTATTCTTTAATTAAGCAATTATCATTAAATTTCAAATTAACGATCCCTTTAATCATAAGATAACCCATTTATCTTAATTTGTTACATTATCAAATACCATTTAAAAGCAATTAAGGATCATATTTAATTAATCATTCAATATATATTTTATTTTGAATCCAAAATAATTGATCTTTAAATCATTTAACTTTTTGATTATCCATAAATGAACTTAGATCTTTAAGTTAATAAAAAAAATTATCTTCTCGATTAACTTCTTAATTACATCATTATGTTAATTTAAAAACAAACTTTTGAAAATAAAGGTTATATAATTTAAAACATTTCAAAACCCTGAGACTTGTTTGGAAACAAGTTAATATTTTTTTTAAAAACTTCATTAACCAAATTTACTTTTGTTTTTAATCAGGTTTTCTTTTTTTATTTTATTTTAAAACCTAGGTTAGGTAACAAAACAACCCGAGACAAGTACAGAAATCCCAAGCCCAACCCCAAGCTACCCTCAAATCTCCTGACTTTGAGCCAAAACGCGATCAACCTCTAGTCAAACCCGAGCAAATCCTCATCTTCCCAAACATCACAATTACCCAGGCACGAACGTGTACGCATGCACGTGCACGTGCACCACTAAACCTACCATCTCAGATCATCACCGAGTCCCTCAGAAATCGTCGATCACTCTACCAACTAGCCCAACCTTCCATTTCATCGAATTCGACTGGAAAACAAAAACGAGTAGATTGATCAATGTTCGAAATCTAATTCGAACGACAAATCCACCACCGCCGACGATCCTGATCACCAGAGCCATGCAACCTCGACCAGGGCCACGCCTCGATACGATGCTCCTAATCCTCCTAGTCTGATCGACCCAAGATCCACCATAGACGATGAAATCGACTCGTAAACATATTCGACAAAATAGGTGCAAAAACCCTACAATGTCATCGTGTTTCCGCAACGATGATCTATAAATTTTGCGGCCAATTTTCCCATGATTGCCCGACCTCTAGTTACCTTCAGCTCCAGGCCTGACGAATAGTTCGCCGCCAATCGCCGGATTTCGACAATAAACATGATTCTGTTCAACTAAAAATTCCACATCCAATATCAACCTAAAAATCTTGATTTCATTATTAAAATTCATCATTTTCTAATACAATTCTAGTTATATAATCAAATTAAGAGAACATGATAATGGAATTTTGGGATGTTTTTCAGTTTTCACTGTTATATATTAATTTTGAAATAAATATTCAACTTACATACTTAAAATTATTTTTAAACCAAATGTTACAGTCTTACAATAATTTCTCATTCAGATACTAAAGCCTAAAAGAGATTGGAGGATTGAATTTTGAATTTTTGAATGAATTCCTAAAACCCTATTACAAGAACAGTACATGGTTTCCTATACATAGGCATACACATATATTTTTACAAACATGCAGGCATATTTATTCAATCATGCAACATTTTTCACATAACAGCTTCAAACATTATCACGTGCTACATAGATACAACAAGTATTAAGACTTTATAAAGGTAGTTTGCTCACTTGGAATTGAAGAACGGAGCCTGGAAAAAAATTGCTTAGACTTGGAAATAAATTTTTAAAATCTGGAAATATATGATGATCTTTGATCTGATACATAATTTGACCTTGCTTTGTTTGGGATGAATCTTGGGTTTGAACTTGAAATCTGGAATCCGCATTGATCAGGTTGAGGTTTGTTTGAGTTGCTAGTTAAATCAAAGATGATCAAATCTTTGTTTTTAAGTTTTGAGTTTGATTTTTTTTCTTTGCTTTAATTTGTTTCAGGTTTGAAATGATCTTTGAAACTGAAAAATGTTTTGATCTATTATGTTTCTTAAGCTTTGTTTTCGGTTTTTGATTTGAAAAATATGAAAGAAAATGAAAGTAGAAGTATATGTGTTTATATAAATTAGTTCATCCTTTTTTTATTATTTAAAATGAAATGAAAATTTAGAAATATGTGACACTTGTTTAATATATGTTGTAATTTACTCACAAATGTCAAATTGCATTGTAAAACACTTATACTTGTTAATCTTCTTATTATAATGCTTACACGTGTCATTTAAATGTTTAAATATGCTTTATTATATTTTCAATTTATTATATATATATATATATATATATATATGTCTTCTCTTTTTATTAATACAATTTCTATTATTAATTAATGCATTCCTAGATATATATTTATAATTTTAAAGAATATGATTCTAAATTAGTTATACGTTAATAAATAACATGTATATATATATTTGAATTTAAACTTTAAATTTTTGAAAAATTGTTATATTTATTATTGAATTTCAAACCCACAGTTCAATTTAAAAAATAATCTATATACATTTATATAAATAAACAACATATATTATTTATGTTGAAAGTTAATAAATAATTTCAAAACTTAACCAAGATATATTATATTCAACTAAATTTCAAATTCAAATTTCAAATTACAATCCATTTATATAAATAAACAGGCACATATCTTATTTAATTTGAAAATTTCAAATTAATTCACAATTTAATCCAAAATTTTATATTAATTGTTAAATTAAATTTGACTCAAAACCGGGATCGTTACAGCGAGACGTAGGGAGCCGAGACCAGTTACACCTAAGGAACGAGAAGAAGAAATACAGGAGTATGAGAAACGGGTTAAGGAAAGGACTGGACCAGGGCCTTATGATAATGTCACCTTCTATAGATGTTACAATAAGGGTCATTATGTCGCTAAGTGCAGTAAAACAAGAAACAAAATGAAGGGTACATTTCAACTGTTTCGCTCTGAGATCTTATGCTTTAAGTGTCATACGAAAGGACAATTCCTAAACCATTTCCTTGAATTGAGGAAGGTGAAGCGTAAACCCGCAGAACCAGTCAATGAGTCGACTATTTGCTATCATTGTAAGATGACGGAACACATCGTTAGGAATTGTCCTAAGAGATGAAAGAAGAGTAAGGTTGGGGAACGTCTTGCAGGAGGCGTGAAGGTTATCTAGGTTGATGGAAGGGGAGAAAACTTTTGTGGTAAATGTTATAAGTGGGGACATCCTATCAAAAAGTGCATGTTCGGGAGTTGCCCATTGGAAGGAAGTCCATAGAGAGG
Source organism: Allium cepa (assembly GCA_030765085.1). Taxonomy (NCBI): domain Eukaryota; kingdom Viridiplantae; phylum Streptophyta; class Magnoliopsida; order Asparagales; family Amaryllidaceae; genus Allium; species Allium cepa. Next base: position 596,578,174 of record CM060945.1, on the reverse strand, counting down.
ATCCTTGTAAAGAATACTAGGGCTCTTTTCTTTTTCTAAATCCTAGGTAGATAATGCGTCTAGATTAATGACTTCTGTAAGACTTTTATTTTTGGATATATGAATGTAATGTTTGAACTACTAGTGAGTAATCTATCAATGTGTGGAATATTTTATGGCAGTACAATCTAATATAAATTCACTTTTATTTATTTGAGATTGGAATCGTAATTAGTTCAAACTGAAATTTGATTTCAATTAATTAGAATTGTAATCGAAGTTCAATAAGTTTAGATTCAAATGGGAATTGATTTGGGCTGGAATGGGAATCGAGGTTAATTCAAATTGAATTGGAATTGAATCAATTTAATGGGATGGAAAATTGATTGGAATGGGAGATTGGAAAATTGAACAGTTTGGCTCTAAACTATTTTCAAATAAATTGTTTTAATATAAACCGTCTTAAATCTATTTTTCCTAGCTATTTACTATACAACCTTTCCTTTTAAAGAAACTCAACCTATCTTATCTTATTTTACGACTATTTTGAAAACTAATTTCTATTTACAACAATTTTACATCTTTTTTACGAACTATTTAACTATTTTACATCTATTTTATAACTACTTAACAACTTATGACTATTTTACAACTAATTATTATTTTTCAACTACTTATCCTTTTTAAACTTTTCAAGCTATTTTCTAAATTCAAGCTGGTCAAGGTGCAAACTGTTTATACTTAAGTACTAATTGAGATAAGAATGGAAGTGGTAACCTAAATGGAAATTAAAGCAATTGTAAATAAGTGAATAGAAATCAAAATGAATGCGAATAAAAAGTAAATTGATTTAGCTAATAATCAATAAGATAAATACGTAGGATGTACGTATACTATTCTATTCGCATAATGATTTGATCCAGATTCGACGATAGAATTTCAAGATAGTTATCGATCTGAGTTGGGATTGTTTACTCGAATTTCAACGACGGACCTTGGATATGGATTTTTTGATTCATTCTGGAAATTCTCTATCATAATTATGGCTATGCAAGAAGAATGACTGTTTTTTATCAAGAAAACAGATCTGAGTCCGCACTAGGAAGTCGGGTGGACGATGCTTGTTCGAAAGTGAAATTGTGTGATCAAGTGAGCGTTCGGATTTGATATTGCATACAGATGATATATGTATATTGGACGTGCTTGAATGAAATATATATTGAAAATTTTGAAAAGAAATGTGAAAATTATTTTTGAAGGGAAAAGTATATTTTGAGAAATATATGATGAATAAAAATGGAAGTTGGATATCACTGTAACTGAAATTCATTTTATATAAAGTAAGTAATATGGCAAGTAACTTAAAAATAGAAATCGAATTTGAATGTTGATTTGGCGTAAGTAAACTTATATATATATATATATATATATATATATATATATGATAAACTCTCCTTGTTGAATCTATAACTAGAAGAAAAGATTTCTGAAAAATATTTTGTTCTAGTTAAAGAATAAACTTATATATATATAAATGATTTTACAAAATTGGAAAAAGGTTTTGGAACCCGCTGATTTTGAAAGGCTTTTGGTTTTTGGGGAAAAAATCAATTTTAGGAATTTGGAAAGCCAAGTTTGGAAATTATTGATTTTGAGATATAGATTTTATGTAAATGGGATTTATATGTGATACATATAAGGGTATGATTTGAAAGATACCATATGTGTATAATATACAATGTTTTAAGAAGGTTGTGGCGAAAAAGGTGCTCCCATTTAGAGTGAAACTTATAGTAGGAGATCCACGGGGTGGTTCTGCCTTGAGCCCTAAGGGGGGTTTTTAATTTGATCCCAGAGGATGTCCGGACTAAATTGTAGTTCCTGAGGATTGTGGTTGGGATAGCGAAAGGTTAGGTCGCTGATGCCTACAGAGACATTGGGGTTATGCTGTGATGTCAGTGTAACTCGATGTAACTGCGATCTATTGCGCTCCATAGGGAAGTCGAGGGGTAGTGATTGTCTAAGGTCTACGTTTTATTTCTCTGCGAGAATTAACATCGGTAGACTATGATCTATGAATACATAGCGAAAGTCGTATGGCAGTGAGTGCCTACAAACTACATTGGGACTCGATTGATGTAGTTTGTGATCTATGTGGTCAGTGTGGTCAAGTTTCATTTTGCAGTGAAATTCGAGGGCTCTGATGCCTACAGTTACATGGTTTTTTCCATAATGGCAACCCAACCCTGAATGTAGCTACGATCTTTGGTGGTTCCATAGTATAACGAGGGGCGTGGAGGCCTACAGTTTTCTATGGTTTCACCGGGATAGCGACGTAATCATCGGGCTAACTACGACCATGGAGGGCGTGATGATTTCTAGAGAATTCTCATAAAAATGATTCTACATTTTCACAAAATGTTTTCTATGTGCTTTCACTGGATGTTTAAAATGGTATGCTAGGTGCTTATAGATTTTCAGTCCTACGCCTGATCAACGTATGACCTAGTTTCTGTGAGAACGAGGATAGACTTTTTGAGACATCGAGTTATTAATTTTTTTCATAAAAGCTATTTTGGTAATATTATACAGGATTTAAAGTGTTTTTGAAATTTTAGAATAAAAAGAGTAGAGGGTTAAGAATGTTTAAAGGATAATTTAACCGATAATTCACATTATAGATTAAAATTATTGCTTCGTTCCTTTTTAGGGACGAAAAAATTTAAAGGAGGAAGGAATGTAATAACCCAGGATTTTGGCAATATTAATTTGATAATATCTAATATAATTATTTAAATTTGCGAAACTTATCATTTCAAACAATATAAATTATGCTAGCTATTTTACAATTATTCATATATATTTATGGTTTGTGAATGAAATTATGATTCGAATTCAAAATAAATATCTCAAAAATAAATTAGATTTAAAATTCTACATTTTTAAGCACTAGTATATATATAAATTATAAATAGCTTAAGCTTAAAATAAGTATAAATAAGTAAGTTTTATATTATTTTCTTTGAGTTACATAAATTAATTAAAAAAAAGTTTAAATCTAAAAATATAAAACATAATATAAAACATAAGTAAATATAAAGTATATGCATAAAGACTTGTGTAAGTTTGGAAGTATAATGCAAATACGAGTATCAAGTTTATTTTTTTTCTTCATAAACAAAAAAAAGAGAAACCTGATATATGGTTTGAGGCGGTAATATATATATATATATATATATATATATATATATATATATATATATGCCTCAACTCTTTCTTTCTACATCTTTCAAAAATTTAAAACAAAACTATGAAAAAAAACAATAGAACAACAAAATAACTCTTTCAAGTTTCAACTGAAGCAAAACATAAGATTCAAATTCAAGTTCAAAGTTCAACTAAGAAGATCAAATCAAGTTTCCAGTTTCAAAGATACGGTTACAGCTTCAAGTTTTCAAATTTCAAACATCTAGTTTCCTCTGTTCAACATACGGTGAGTAAACCTTAACTTATAAAGTTAAATCATATCTATGTCTCTATGCATGTAACGATTAATTGTAAAAATAGCTTGAATGCGATTTGCATCGATGTAGAAATGCATTTTTGTTGAAATATCATATGAATGATATTGTGCATGTCTGTGTATAGATAGCCTCTGTTCTTCTTTAACAGACCCAAAACCAATTTAAAAATCCAAATTTCTTCACTTAATCTCTTATAGGCCATGATGTATAAAGGAAATATGTTTGTAATAACTAAATTCTATTTTTAAAAATATTTTTATGTGAAATTGGTGAGTGGTTTTACCGGGAAGAAAATATTAAAGTGAAAAGGAAATATATCAGAAAATTCGACTTCCATGATTTCAAGTTTCACTAGTATAATCTGATTCGTATTTAAAAGCTATGATTTTTAAGGTTAATTTCCAGATTTTTAAGTTAGGGTTAGAGGAGAAATCGAAGATGATCGGAAATTGGGTTTTTTAGTGATTTCTAACGACCGGAGGATGATGGTGTCTTGTGGTAGTTGCTGAAGGTAGCTGGTCTGTCGTAGATCATGGGAAAAATGGTCGAAGGGTGTTAGTTCATCGTGGTGGCGAGACGGTGTCATTTTAGGGTTTAAGAGCCTGTTTGGGTAGACGATGGTCTCGAAGTGAATGCAGCGTTGCGATGGCTTCGGGCTTGATCGGAGGTGGGGAATTGAATGTTGAGGGACTGGCACAACTGCAGGCGCTAGCACGTGGTTTCAAACGATCGAAGGTGGCGATGCGAGATGGTTTTGGGTGATCAGCTTCGTTCCAGTGGTGTTTGTATTGCTCGTTTCGATTTGGAAGGTGATATCAGGTTTTTGGGTATTGGAGGCGATTGTGCACGACAACGGTGACTTGATGGTGGTAGCGGCGATGATCGGAGCCGCGGTAGTGCAGTGTGCATGTGCACGTGTGTCAGCGTGCATCTAGGTTTTCGGTTTGAGATTAGGTAAGGATCAGGTATTCGAGAGAGTACGGGGAAATTTGAGTTTGGCTCGAGATTTTAATCGGGTTGAACTCGAGTTGTTACTATAGGAATTTTAGAGAGAGGGTAGGGAAGAAGAAGTGATTGCTTGGGTTTGGGCTCGGGTAGCATAGGGTTTAGCTTAGGCTGTTCTCTAGTGTATTAACTAGGTTTTAAGTTTTAAAAACAAACAAGTTTTTAAAGTAAAAATAAACAAGTTTTCAAAAAAAATTGTTAACCAATTGCTCAAATGATTAATGTTTTACTTAATATTCAGGTTAGTTAATGGTTATATCATAATTTAGTTTTAATTTAAATAATTTGAGTTTAGAATATTTTATTATATTCCCTTATTTAATTGATACCTAAGTTTAATAAAATAAATTAAATGGTATAATTAAGTAGATGTTAGGGAAAATAAAATGTTTTAAACTATTAATTAATTTAAAGACCTCAGTTATTTTTGTATGTTAATTCTAAAGGTTTACTAAATAAAATTTAAATAAAATTAAGTAAGTGGTTAAGACAATGTTTTATACTTTTAATTAATTAAGGTCTTAAGTAATTAAAAGATAATTAATTAATTCCAATAAATTAATTAAAATAAAATAAGGGCACGAAATTAATTAAAGGCAATTAAGCAGGATTTATAATTAATTTAACTTATTTTCGATTAAATTAAATTAATTAGAAATTTTGTGACCAGTTATCTATCTTATAGATGTTTAAATAGTATTGAATGCTTGTTTTGTTAAATATCTATGGTTTGTTAGTTTATGATATTCTCTGATGTGAAATGCTTGAATTGAACTATTGATTAATGTGAGACGTTTTAGATACTTGTGATGAATTTATGTGTGAATCTGATATTCTAAATTTAAATTGAATTGTTTTACTTAAACAACTTGGCCTTAAAAGACGGCATTTGGACTTCGAAGAGATCAGGGTCGGATATCAGCAATACCCGTAACCACTTTGATTTGTAGTCTGTAATTCTTTATAGATTTGATTATAGAATCAAATAGGTTGGAATGGGATAAATTAAGTAAACTTGGCCATTTAAACTAAGTAACGATGCTTAGATATTGTTTTGTGATATAAGTGTTTGGCTATAGCAAATAAACCTCGTAATGATGAACAAGTTACCTGGGTTTCCAAAAAGTTTTATAACTTAACTATTTCAATTTAAATGAGTTTACTCATGCTGGGTTCCATCCTGACTCAGTTGTTACTTTATTGTAATGCTCGTGTCAGACCGAGTACTACAGAATTTCAGGTTAGGATGTTCTTTAGCTCAGGAGGCGAGCTGGATGGCAGGGACGTATGGGGTATATCCCGTTGTGTATTAGAATTTGCATTGATTGTATTCAGGGACAAATTATTATAACTGTCCAGTTATTGTGAATAATTGTACTCTGATATATTTTATGTGAATTGACATATATTGCTTTTCTTTGTGTAAACGCTATTATTTGATATTCTATCTTAATCCACTGCGATTGTGAGATTCTATGCTTTTGGTTTCTGTTTTTCTATTTCCACTTTTTCTTCTTTACCTTAACAATATGGAATTCCCAGCATTCGATTGCTTAGCACTTCTACATTGAACGTATTAGTGTCAAAAGTTTAAAGTCGAAAATTTCGGATCGCTACACTATGATTGAAATGATACATACTCGAACGATCTATAGTTTAGGGAAAATCGTTGTGGGTTGAAATGATAAACCAGAGCGATATTATGGATTTTGAATTTTATTCGGGATTGCAGGTTGAAATGATATATATACATAGATATAATATATTGCGGATTGAAATGATAAATATCCGTATCACTTGACCATAGGGTAGAGAATTATATACGGACACCGGATTGGTTAAATTACAAGATTTTAAATCCTTAAATTTTGAATTTAGTTAGATGATATTTTGAAAAAAAATTGATTTATATAAGTTAAATTATTTTTGAAAAATCCGAGTTTTAGATGTTGAAACAAGAACTTTTTAGATTGAAATTTTAAAGTTAGATTTGAAGTATAATTAAAATCTATCGAAATTGGGTTACTAAAATATTTGAATATTTAAACTTCAAAATCTGTTAAATTTGAAGTTTGAATTTATAGTCCGAACATGGATTTTGAATCGATATTGATTAAATGGTTTAAAGATGCGTTGAAATGAAAGAAACCTTTTAATTTGATATTTATTTCAAATTCATTATTTTAATATAAACTGTTTAAAGATATATTATTTTAGATCCTAATTTTTTAAGATTTTCAAACTATTAATTTAATTTAATCTATTTTAAACTAATTTAAACTATTTTAATCAATTTAAACTATTTTAATTTATTTTAATCTGTTTTAAACCAATTTAATCTATTTTGATTCATTTTAATCTATTTTAAACCAATTTAATCTATTTTAAATGCATTTAATCTATTTTAAACTATATAATCTATTTTAAGTCTATTTAATCTATTTTATATCTATTAATCTATTTTATATCTATTTAAACTATTTTGATCCATTTAAACTATTTTAGGGTATTCTAACTATTTAAAAATTTATTTAAAACTATGATAAACTATTTATAACTATCTAAACTGTTTTTAAATTTTTAGACCGTGTAAAGAAGAAGCATTTAAAATTGAATACGTTTAAGTGATGTTATAATCTAAGTTGGATTTTGAAATGATGTTTTAGTGAAACAACATAATCTGAGTAAATATATTTTAAATGAGGGTTTAACTTATTTTTGGAAAATATGATTTCAAAAGTGAATATGATTTTGAAAATGATATGGCTTGAAATCGAATATGATATTTGATATTAATTATGAATTGACTTTTGAAATATAAAAAACCATCTGGCATGAAATAAGCGTATGATTGTTAAAGAGACCGGGATCGAATATTGTCATATTCTCTGACAGTATCGAAAACCACTTTAACAACTGTATATGTGGTGGCAATTCCAGAATGAAGTAGGATGGTTTGGCGAAAGATTCTGTACAAGGTATTAACATTACCTTGACTCCCGTGAGTTAGCTTAGATGTGACTAAAACATGAGCTATACCGGGCCAAGTGAGGTCATTCCTCCGATCGAGAACATTTCTTCGATACCTTACTATTACTTTGTGATTGATATGGTGGCCGCCCCTCGATTGTGGAAGTGTGTTCCGATGTGGGCGGTAGTAGCTGATGTGCGTTATTGCCAGTCTAGGAGTGCAAATGGTAGAATCCTACCCTTGCATTGCCTCAAGTGCCGTATTCACATGTCGTACCACATCTTCTACGAGTTTGTTTTGTACCATACATATAGAGTGCCCTTGTGTAAACCTCATGGATGAGCATACGTTGCTGTATAGACTATGGAAATATATAAAATGTGTTAAGGGGGATATGGGTAACGCCATAACGCTATTTTTATACTTTACTTTGCTGTAGACACTATTATAATAACGTATTGTACTACATAGTAGATAGTTTAATAGATCCTTGGGAGATGGTAATCCCGAAAATCTCTTAAGTTACTGCACTCACATTAGACACTAGATAGGAGATGTCAAACCCCGTAAACATATCCAATGTCGTTACACTCATATTTATTTACTGTTGATTTAACTTACATAAGATCTTTTAGTTCTAACTCGAGTGTTTTGTCTTTTCAATTCCCTCTGGATAGTCTTAGCTTTTCAGTGTATCAAAGACTGCTTTTGGAGGACGAAGATGGAGATTTGAATACTAGCACTGTTTATTTTATTTATTTCGATGCATCATGTTGTTCGACTGCATTATTTATTTATTACTGTGTATGTACTTTGATTCAGTAGTTTAAATGTGCAATCAAATGTCATTTATAAAAAAGCTTCATGAACTTTATATTTTGTCATTCCGTTTTGAGATTCTGTGTTTGTTTTTCTATCTTTCTCTACTTTTCTTATTTATTCCATAACGATCCTCCTTTTTGAATGGTTTGAGTCTGACGTATGTGGTTTATCATCGATTTAAAACCATCTAAAAAGGTGGGTCATTACATTTAATATCAGAGTAAGGTTTAGCGATAACCTTAGCTTTGTGGGGTCTGAATCATATAAGATAGGGTGGTAATACCCTAGGATGAGCCGTTGAGTGTACGTGTCACAGTCCGGATTTCAACACCGAAAATCGACATTAATCGTCCACTGTATTACATGTCGAGCAATTGAATGCCGAAAATACCAGATCGTTACGGTAAAGAAGAAACGGGGTAAAAGAAGAAAATAGAAACAACCATATAGAATCTCACAGTACCAGCGGAACAATATAGAATAGATAATAACCATTATTATACAAAAAGAACTGCAACTGTTTTTATACATTACATCATCATAGTATAATACATCAATAACCCAACACTGGACAGTTATAATAACTTGTCCTCACGAATGCTGAATATATAGCCTACAATGCACAACGGAATAGAAATCAGATACATGGGATACGTCTCGTCATCCAGCTTATCTCCTGAGCTCCATAGCATCTTATCTTGTATTTGTGATACTCGGTCTAACCCGAGCATTATAATAAAATAACACCCAAGTCAGTCTGGAAAACCAGCGTACCGAAAAGACACACATTTTGAATTATTAAAGTTTAAAAATCCTTTTAAAAATAAATGTATCTCGTTAGACCATGCCACAAATAAAAACAATGGTTTTTTACCTTACGATAACCAAAACATTTCATATCAAAATCATCTGATATCATAATAGTGTCTAAGTACAAATACTTATTCAAAGAGCTAAAATTGTTACATTAATTAAATTCCAGCAATAATAGGCTCTACAATCAAATCTGTAATGGCACGTATTGGAAAATGGATTCCAACTGAATGACCAGGTGCTAGAGTAAGACCTATCATGGTACACACCTAAAATAGCGTACTGAGGACTACTCAGGGATCCCCTGCTACACATGACCGGACTACCCCTAACCTGGATAACCCAAATAAGATTACCCTATGGTTGGGATCAGCAACCGCCACACATCCGATTAAATTGGGACTCTAGATATGGGTAACCTTACATTACTTGGCCGCGACCCACTTAGCCATGCTACATCTCCCTGATTTTCGGTCATTCTCAGTTGATGAGGTTCGAGGTTAAGCGTTACCTTTTAAGAAATTTTCACTTAGAATGCTCATTGTCCTCCAATGATATTGTAATGATAGCGTTCATCCATACAAGTCCATTCCCTGTAACATCCCAATTTTTATTAAATTTAAAATCAGAAATTAATATAGTTTTTTGGATTAAATTTTGGAAATTGAATTTGAATTTGTTTGAAAATTTTAAAAACAAATTAGATAAGTATTGATTAGTACATATGAATAAGGTTGTAATTTGCATTTGAGCTTGAAATTCAAAAAAATAAATGTTTTGAAATTATTTGAATTTAAAATCTACATAAATATCTTAGTAAAATAATTTGAATTTAAAATAATATATATGTGATTTAGTTAATGTATAATTAGTTTTAAAACATTTTCTTTTAAATTGTATATAACAATAAATAGGAAAATGTATTTATAAAATAGAAAATGTAATTTAAAATCAATATAAAATATAAAAAGACAAGTGTTAAGTTTATAATATATAATTTAACAAGTGTTGAAATATTAACCTGTAGTTTAACAAGTGTAATCCATGAAAAAAAAGAAAATTTACAAGTGTCAAATTCCTTTTGTTTTCTTTTATTTTGAGAAAATAGTAGAAATAAGTTATATAATCATTTCATCTCTTCTCTTCTCATTTCTTTAAATTTTCCAAACTTTAAAAATACGAGGAAAAAAAGTCAAAAACCTGTATACACTCAAACCAGAAACCAACAAGTACATAAAATCTCATTTACAATTTTAAACAAAATTTCAAAGCAAAGTTTATCTCCAACAATAACCTGAAGCAAGATAATTCAACATCAAATAGATATTCAACTCAACAAGGATTAAGCAAGCTCTAGTTTTCAAATAACAGATCAAAACCAAAATAAGTTTTCAGATTTTTCAAAAGCAAATACAACTTCCAAGGTTTTACAAAAAGTTCTATGTTCTTCTTTCAACAAGGTGAGTAAACTTTTTAAAATCTGGATTTTACTTGTTGTTTGAATCATGCTTGAAACAAAGTTATAAAGTATTTACATGCATGCAAATATTTGTATATGTACATGTAGAGATGATTGTGCATGTCTGATTTACAAGCAAACATGCCTCTGTTGGTTACAGGATTCAAAAACCTATTCAAAGATTTGATTGCTCTTCCGTTGATTTTTGTTAAACTTTAGGAAATAAAGAAAAATTGTTTGTTTAAACATATTTTAAGTTTTAAAAATAAATTCAACCATAATTTACTTAACAATTTACTGGAAAACCAGGAATACGGTTGAATATAAAATACATAGGAATTTCGAGAATCATTTTTTTATTTCAATTATATCATCGAAATTTTTTTTGAAAATAATTATTGTTGAAAGTGAAATCAAAATTTTTATATATGAATCCATGGAGAACTTGCGGGTTGAATGATATTGGGTTTAAGGGAAAATTTTGGTGATCGATGAACGTGGAGGTCTCGGGATCGTGGCTGTAGGTAGCTGGGGGATGGACGAGCTCGAGAAAAATAATCAGGAAAATTCCTGATTATCGTGGTGGCAAAATTTTGATGATCTAGGGTTTAAGCACACATTTAGGTATTGGTCGGAATTCGTCCAACTGCAGCATCGTCGCCGAATAGGACTACACGGGACATGGGGGAAATGGAGCGTCGGACATCGACGAGGCTTCGGGTAGGTTCCCGTGACCTCTGATGGTCGGAGGAGGAAGTGCGAGGTGATTCTTGGACGATCAGTTGTTCCAGTAGGTAGCCTAAATGTCTTGATTTCGATTTGCGTGCGAGTCCGTTGATCTACGTGGTCAGAGTGCTTAAGTGGATAGCTGTTGACTTATGGAAGGTGGCGAGGTCGACCGAAGCTCGTTGGAGCTCTGGTGCATGTGCACAAGTTTGGGTTGTGTCAGTGAATTATGATTTGGGGAAGATAAGGTCGTGACTCGAAGTTGTTTTTGGCTAATCGTATTGCTGCTCGAGTATTCATTCGGGTAATTTTGTGTATACACCGGGTTTTCTAAAACATAAACAAAAAAATAATGTTTGAAAAGAAATACAGGTTGGTTTGGGGGAAGACTCGAAGCAAATGGAGGTTTGACTCGGGTGACGATCGAGTTAGTCTCGGGTTAATGCAAAACTGTTTTAAAATTTAAAAACCAAATTTCGAATTTAAAACATGTTTGACTTGCTCTTTTAATTAATGATATTATTTAAGGTTTTAAAAGTACATTATTCCAAAAGTAATTAAATTAAATTTATTTAATTTTGTGATATTTTTTATTAATTAATTCTTAATTTATTTTAAATAAATAATATAATTAAAAGTAAGTTAAGATGAAATGTTGTTTTAAACTTTAATTAACCTTAATATTTTGAACTAATTTATGTGTTAATGATGATTAATTATGAGGTTTATTAATTAAATATTTTAATAATAATTAAATGATTAATTAAGATAAATGATTCATAATTACTTAATAATTAAAGAATAATTAATTAAAGTTTAATTAATTATTAAATTAAGGTTAATTAATGTATAATTAAGTATTAGTTTAATTAATGTTATTAGTTAAGAAATATTTAATTAATGAAAGTAATTAAGATTAATTAATTAATAATTAAGCATTAATTAAGCATAATTAATTAATTTACTAATTAATAATCAAAGGTTAATTAAATAATAATTAAGGTTAATTAATTAGTAATTAAAATTAAGTAATTAAAAATTAAGGATTAATTAATTTATAATTAAGGATAATTAATCATTAATTAAAGATAATTAATGAAAATAATTATGTGATTAATTGATTATAATCACACTGTTAATTCATCTTATTTGTAGATGATTGATTATTATTGAATGCCTTGAACTGATTGATATCCCGGATATATAATTGTGATACTTTGTGACGTGAATTGCTATGAATTGATCTGTGATATCTGTGATATATTTCTATGTGAATGTGAAAACTGTTGACCTTTCAACGGCACTTAAATTTCGATGCGACAGGGAGTCGGATTCCAGTTGGTTATCCGAAAACCCACATCGAATCTTAATGACGAATCTTTGTGATTGATATATCCACATGTTTTAAATTAGGCGCTCACTATTTGGTTTAGCCGGGAGTGGACTTTGTGTCATATAACCCATTCCAAATAGTGATACGATGAAATGGATAGCATTTGAAGACGGTGGTGAAGATCGGGTGTTTTCGAGAATAATAGGATAACCTATCGAATGACTCTGCACTGAGTCGCTCCGGTATTGCGATCTCCATATGTGATGGGGAGTCCGATTGTGATTGTGGCTTTCCTTTATTGGATGAAGTGCCTTCGGTTCCGTTTGAACCCAGAACGGACTTGTATGATTTTATGTCTATCATTAGACTTTGAGATATAAAGCTGATTTCTTTCAAATACATTTCTGTTTGGCGGTGGAGAATTTATTCTTTTTGCTTAACACCCTTCTTTGAGACGTACGAGCTCAGAGGTTATGTAGTTGATGGTTATTAGTGATATACTCCCAATTTGGCAGTGTGGCATGCTGAATGCTGATCAGTTGTTGATCAAAGCATGGCTTTTTGAAAAGCTTAGCTTTGTGGATAAGACTTTGTCGAACCTCACAACCTGAAAATGGTCGAAACATGAAGTATGGAGCAAGGTTACGGGGGTTGCGCCCCTTAGGGTATGTGCATTTCCTTCTGGATAAAAAGTGATATCATGGTATGGAGCCCAAATATTTAACTTATATGTTGTTGGAATTTGTTGGTGTCGAGGCCTCGGTTAAAGGTCAGTTACCGCCGGGGGATGGCATACTCGTGTTAGTAGTTACCTAGTTAAAGAGGTAACCCGACCTTATGTTGGAAAAGATTCGGTTAGTTTCTCGGGGCGTCCCTAACCATTCAGTGCAGGAAGTTCCTTACCTGACCATTTGTTGGAAATCTAAACAAAACAATACGAGCCTTGTACGGTTTTAGTTGTATAACCTGCCATGCAGCATGGTGGTAACCTGCCATAAAACATGGTAGCTATAGTAGGTATACCATAATGGTGGTATGCTGGCTAAGATTAATATTGCATTTTCGAAATGTTTTCTACATTATGCACTAATAATAATATCAAAATAATTTTCTCGTATCAAGCATGTTTGACTATCATATGGAGAAATCTCCTCCAATTGTGCGATTGCATTGTGTGTGTGCATGGAGGCCTTATGGTAGTTTCATTTTCCAAAAAGCATAATGAATATCTTTTATAAATTTTTTTGTACGAACAACTATATTTGTTTACTCATACCAGTCCTATGACTGACCCGGAGTTTATTGTTCTCTTCCTAAACTCTGGGTGCCCATAATTTCCACACGGACAGCCTAGAAGCAAGTTATCCGAGTTTTTGGACTAGCTTGGATTTAGAAGTCTTTTGGAAGTTGTTGGATTTTGGAAGCTTTTGGTTTGGAGATCCTTTGAAGCCTTTTGGATCTAGAAGTGTTTGGCATTTTGAAGACCTTATCGAAGTCAAAGTATGTTGGAAACTTTTTGAAGTCTCTATTGTTCTCCACTGTAGTGTCATTGTTTTGTTGTGATCGTATACATTCTACTCTGATGATGGTGTTCAGTTGCTGCAATCAAATATTGTGTCGGTATTATATCTGTGTTGTTCATTAATGATAATTCTTTCCGCTGTTTATATTCATCTAATGTTGTTATAAGCTCCACCGAACTGGACTTCAACGTTTGAATCTATGGCAATCGAATACAAGTGAGGTATTTGATGTCGATTTTTGAACGTTGGATTTTGGGTCGTGACAAGTGGTATCAGAGCTAAAGGTTGAGTAAGAACTTTAGCTTCAGAGTATAGCATATTAGGTGAATCATTAGAGATAGGGTTAGAAATACCCTAAAATGAGTATATCCCTAAGATATATCGTCCGAATGGTCTAAATCAAGTTTTCTTACTATTTACAGATAGTGAGAATGAGCACTGGAAGAGGATGAGTTAGGGGACGGGGAAATACAATTACAACTGGTCAAGTCCCTACAACAACGGAAGCAGCTATTCCCACTCAACCTCATCCGAATTTGGGTGATCTATATCAAAGTTTTTCCAGACTTGATGGAAATCCATTCACTAGCAAGGAGTCTATTATCGAAACACAAGCCTAGATTCGATCGTGTGAAAGAATTTTTAGGGGGCTGAAATTGGAAGACGATCAAATGCGATTGATAGCTTCTTAGCAACTCTAGAAGGAGGCTTTAGCTTAGTGGGAGACTGTTACAGTGGATGAGCCAGAAGATGAGTTCACGTGGAGTCGATTCAAAGAGGTGTTTGAGAAACGATATACGAGGTCTGCTGGTATCTCCATAATGTACCAGGAATTCAAGGATCTGAAGCAGGGAAGTTTATCGTTAGAGGAATATTTGAACAAATTTAACGAGCTATCTCGATTTGGTCCAGAGCTGGTGAACACCCCTTGAAGAAAAATGAAAGATTTATTCAGGGAATTAACAGGAAATTCCATGAGAGGATGACAGCCCACGTAAAAGAATCTTTTTCTGACTTGATTGATATGTGTTATAGATACGCTACCCTCGATAAGCAGGGAGTTTCAGAGGAGAAAGGAAATACATGCAATCCGAATTGGAAGAAAAGGAAATTCGGAGGGAAGAAACCGTATCATGGCAAGGAGAAGAAGAGTAAGCAGGAGAAATCGACAAGGAATATTACTTGTTACAATTATCGGGAGAAGGGCCATTATTCAAACAGCTGCAAGATGCGAAAGAAACAAGTAAAGAAAGAACAACCCATGAGAACAAGTAAGGGAACCATAGAATGTTATTATTGTCACAAGCTTGGACACGTAGTTAAAGATTGCCCAGCAATGTAACTAGCTCAAGTGGCAAAGGTGTATGCGATAAAGGATGACCCCTCAACTTAAAGGCGGATAAAGGAAAGGGTTTTCTAGAAGGTAACCTTCTCATTTATGATAGAAATGTTAGAGTTTTGTTTGATACGGGAGCCACACATAGCTTTATCACCTAACAAACCGTAAATGAATTAAAACATGAACTTGAATTTGTCGATGAGCCCATTTGCTTGAAGAATCCGGTTGGTGGTCTTGCAAATCTTTGTCTATATTGTAGGAAGGTCCCCTTCTCGTATTCTCGTCATCGATTTCTCATCAATCTGTAACAACCCGGGGTTTCTTATCGATTGATTATCGTCATTATAAAATTAAATCGGTTAGCTAATTACTTTTGGGAGTTTTTAAATTGAGTTGGGAATCGTTAAAGTTATTCGGGCTTTCAATTATATCTTGGCCTACGTATCTTTGCTTAGGGCTGAGATGATCATCAAAAGCTTGTAACCGATCCCCCTTTATTCATTTTCGAAAACCCTAAAAACAAAAAAAACACACGAAAGAAAATAAATAAATGGCGGTCGTTCCTTTTCATTTCTTCGATCTATAATTAGGGTTTTTGGAGTTCGAAGGCGCCGACTCCTGTAGCTCGATCGATCGCTTCCTCATTGCTCACTTCGGCTGCTTCTATTTGATGGGTTTGACTTCGATCTGGTGAGTGAATTTTCACTCACATCTAGTTCATCCTAAGTATTGTGCTTCTGCAGTCGATTTAGTTTTGATGTTGATGTTTTCTTTAATTTAATCAAATTCGTATATATTGATACTTATTATAGATTGGTTCAATTATACCGATTTGATGATTTTTGAATTGTTGACTTCGGTCTTGATTTTGGGTATAGGATTACATGACTTCGATCATCACCATGGCTTTGATATTGATTTGTAATCTATGGATTTTGGCCGTACTGTCCACTGTTCGACCTTGTTTGATCTCACCCGCTGTTTTAGGTCTTCGGCTAATTTATCTTTAACTGTTGTATCATTTTGTTGGTGATGCTCGACTGTTGAACTTTGACCAAGTTTGAACCTTCTTGATTTTTGATGTTGATCTTGTTCGACTATACTTGACTTTGACTTGTTAATTACTGCTTTGAGACACGGTTGCATTCATGTGTACATCACCTGTTGTTGTTGCATATGTTTGTTCCCTACCTGCTGTAGTGTAATCTTCATGTGTATACTTTTTGAAGCTTGCACTGTCAAGTTTTACAGTTGCATACATGTTATATCTTGGTTCATGTCTCTCCTTTGGGTTGTGATTCACTTGCGTTGCTGAGTTTGTGTGTTTGTTGTACATATGAACTTGGTTCATATGTATGCTAAACATTGCTTCTCAGTGACATTTACTTACATTCATACGCTTAAATGTTTTAGTCGTTGCAGTGTTGACTTTGACCTGCTGTTCAATGACATCGGCATTGATTGAGTTCATTTTGGAAATTTCTGTCTATCTAGGTGTTCATGTGTTTGTAGTTTTCACATTGTTTCCATGTTGCCTTTTGTCTTTGGTCAGGGCACGTATGCTTCAAGCAGTCTTCACTTTTGCCAATTTGCACTGTTAGGTTCATAGTCTTTTATTGTTGTGTGTTGTGGTGCCATGTTTTGGTGCTCTCACCTTCATACTGCTGTGTTCATGTAGTTGTATCCTTTTGTTGTTGATGCTTGAGATTCTATTGCACTTAGTATCATTTGATGTTGTGATTAGTATTCTCTGAATCATTTTATGTTGTCACACCCCTTGTATCTGCAGTTGCATTTTGTGCATTTGTTTGGTACACATTCGGGACCCTTTGCAGGGTTCATCCCGGCTTGTAACTGTGTCAAATTGCCTTACCTATTCATTAATGGGTTGCTGCATTACTGTTTGAACATCCACTGTGCGGTTCATTGATATAGCTCGATAGTTTTGGGTTCATGCACATTGTCACTTTACCATTTTATTGCCCTTCCAGTACTGTCAGTTTCATGTAGTATTTGGGTTTCACGATACAGTGGGGCAGTGATGTGAATTTATCGATCTTTCATTGCTGCCAGACCAACCTTGTTGGATTTCTTGGTATTATTGTTGCATGGATATTGTTGCAGCATTATACAGTAGCATTGCGTGTGCAATTATGTTTTGTGATGGCACTGACCAGTCGAGTTTGAGTCGTATAACTCAAACTTGATCTCGTGTTGGTGCTAGTTACTTTTGAGTCATTGAGCATTTGTGTAATTGATACTGTAGTGGCAACGCACGGCACGCGAGCGTGTACTGCAGCCACACGGTATTGCTTTTATTGATATTCTATTTGCTTTTGATTTATTGATCTTTTGTGTATTCCAGATGCTGTAGTGGCGAGGCAGTATACGCGTGCTTGTACTGCAGCCCTACCCGAATTGAGGTTTTAATTGATATTTCAATTGTTTGAATTGTTTCGTATATCCAATTCAATATTTTGAATCGTATTTTGATTTGGTTTAATTTGATGATTTTTTTTGACATCTAATTATCTTTCTGATAATTAGATTATGAGTTTCTAATTAATTATTTAATAATTAGATTTTGTCGTTAATTGCCATTTAGGCAATTCTGTTATTTTCTAAATTATCTTCATTGATAACCCTTTTATTTATCTTCGTTGATAATTTAAATTTGTTGGTTTGTTGTTTAACACTGTTACGTGTTATATTTACCGTTATCCGATTTCCTTATTTAAGGATTGGATAGGTGAATTTTTTTGATTGTCGTCTGATTGTTGTTCAATTATTATTGCTTCTGTGCATTAATAACTGAGTTTGAGTTAGACTGACCCGTGTATTATTTTCTTTTGAATTTAATACTCAGGTTAGACCGAGTTATTACAGGTTGTAGATATCTTGCTTTGGGTTGCTGCTAGAGCTATGAAGTCTCTTTATATCTTTTGGAGTAGTCGTTGTCATAGTATAGGATGATGTTTATTCATGTATATTAATTATATTAATGTACTTGTATATGTAACATCCTGTGTCGACAGTTGTAGTTGTACCATATGTATTGAATCACGTGTATTGTAACTGACTTCAGTTATATATATGTATGAGATTTGATATTATCTGTTTTCTGGATTCAGTTTATATGTGTTATTATTATATATATTGTCCTAAACTATTATGAACCGTCGTAGTTAATTTTATACTGGAATTGGATATGTCGATGGGAGTAAATAAATAAGAGATGGAAAATAAAAATATATACCACTCCTATCGAGATAACCAATACTAGTATAAGGCCTAACTACAGATGGCCGCCCTATCCAGCCTTATTCTTTGTAATAACAGACAGTATTTCCTTTTAGTACTCTTTATTATTGCGAGCATATAGGTGGGGCGTTACAGTTGGTATCAGAGCTTGGGGATTTTGGACATAATATAAAATATAACTTAGATGGAACATGTGTTACAATTATTTGTCGATGTTTTTATTGTGCTTTGAGTCAAAACAAAAGTTTTGAAATTATGATAAATTTTTTAAATATCTTTATTTAAAAATAAAAGTGAAATTGTGTTTTGATGATTGAGAAATTTGTGTTCTGTTTATCAGAGTGCGTAGCAAAAATAGTGAGACTGTCTTCGCTGAGTACAACTGATAACCCTTTTGATTTAAAAATCAAAATATGAAATTGAAATTAATTTCATTTGTTGTTTACATAGCTATGTTTATTTTTTTTTCTATGAAAATTTCGAATCCGTTTTGAGGATCCGAAGCGATTGCAGTTATGTTATTTTGTTGAGATTTTTGCTATTTTGAACATCTTCATTGAAGATATATTCAAGTGATTTCTTTGTTCATTTTGTAGTATGCGTACAAATTTGAGTTGCACGTTACTGCATTAATTTTCGTTGAACGGTGTTTGGTTTTAAACGTATTTTGTTGCCGTTATTTTTATAACGGGATTTCTTACCGGTGCTAGATTTTTGAAGCACAGTGTTTTGTTGACATTTTGATGAATGAAAATTCTCTAGTGTTATATTTTGATGTAATTTATTTTGATGAGATTTTGACGTATAAGAATTACTGTCGCTTTGACTTCAGTAACCTTCAAATTTTAAAGTGGATTTTCAACCGGTTATCCTGCAATGCTGATTTTGAGATCCGTTTTTACGGTGTTTTGAGAAGTGCAATTTCCCTATCGAATTTGTGACAGATGTTGCTGTTTTGAGCACGGGTTTTCAAATCGTTTTAAAATAAAATTGTTTTCCAAAATTTCTACAGTTTGCGCTTTCAAAAGAATGAAGCGATTCAAACTTTTCAGCAAAATTGAGGACTATGAACCCTTACTTTTACTGATTCTGTTAATTTCGGACTTGTCCGTTTGAGAACGTAAAGTGTTATTTATTTAAAATACACAATTTTGCCCTTTCAAGGAAACGATGAAAAGAATTAAACGATTTAGTAAAACTCGTGGTATGGGACATGTACGTTTGCTATTTTGGTTAATTTTGACTCGTTAATTGAAATATTTGTTGTTTGGTGATTTTGATGATTTTCGTGTGCTTTTGAGCCACTATGTTGGACCTTCGGGTCATATGTTGGACCTCCGGGTCATATGTTGGGCCTTCGGGTCAATACCAGTACTAGACCTTCGGGTCATTTGTTGGACCTCCGGGTCATTTGTTGGGCGCCAAAAATGTAGTACTCGGTAGGCTTCGGCCATTTGTTTATGCACATGCGGCGTAGCTTAAACACTCGTCATCTGATGGGATCGATCCAACCTTTTATGTTGATTTTCTAAAGTATCTTAACTGATTTCTAGATATTTGTTATTTCCAATTATCTGTAGGTAATTGGATATTTGTTCTTTCTAATTATCGTTTTTGATAGTTAGATATTTGTTGTTTCTTGTTATCGTTTTTGATAATTGGATATTTGTTGTTTCTGATTGTCGTTTTTGATAATCAAAAATTTGTTGTTTCTGATTTTCATTTTTGATAATTAGATATTTATTGATTTGAGATTTCTGATTATTGTTTTTGATAATTAGATATTTGTTGATTTGAGATTTCTGATTATCGTTTTCGATAATCGGATATTTGTTGTTTCTGATTATTGTTTTTGATAATTGGATATTTGTTGTTTCTGATTGGCGTTTTTGATAATTAGATATTTGTTGATTTGAGATTTCTGATTATTGTTTTTGATAATTAGATATTTGTTGATTTGAGATCTCTGATTATCGTTTTTGATAATTGGATATTTGTTGATTCTGATTATCGTTTTTGATAATTGGATATTTGTTGATTCTGATTTTCGTTTTTGATAATTGGATATTTGTTGATTCTGATTATCGATTTTAATAATTAGATATTTGTTGATTCTGATTATCGTTTTCGATAATTGGATATTTGTTGATTCTGATTATCGTTTTTGATAATTAGATATTTGTTGATTTGACAATTCTGATTATCGTTTTTGATAATTGGATATTTGTTGATTCTGATTATCGTTTTTGATAATTGGATATTTGTTGATTTGAGATTTCTGATTATCGTTTTTGATAATTAGATATTTGTTGATTTGAGATCTCTGATTATCGTTTTTGATAATTGGATATTTGTTGATTCTGATTATCGTTTTTGATAATTGGATATTTGTTGATTCTGATTTTCGTTTTTGATAATTGGATATTTGTTGATTCTGATTATCGATTTTCATAATTAGATATTTGTTGATTCTGATTATCGTTTTCGATAATTGGATATTTGTTGATTCTGATTATCGTTTTTCATAATTAGATATTTGTTGATTTGACAATTCTGATTATCGTTTTTGATAATTGGATATTTGTTGATTCTGATTATCGTTTTTGATAATTGGATATTTGTTGATTTGAGATTTCCGATTATCGTTTTTGATAATTAGATATGTGTTGATTTGAGATTTCTGATTATCGTTTTTGATAATTGGATATTTGTTGATTCGAGATTTTTGATTATCGTCTTTGATAATTGGATATTTGTTGTTTCTCCTTATCGTTTTTGATAACTAGATAATTGCGGTTTTGATATTTGTGATTTGTATTTTCTAATTATCTTTGTTGATAATTAGATTTTGTTGTTTTCTAATTATCGTATCGATAATTTGTGAGGACCCGGAAATTTTCGCAAGTTAAATTGGAATAATTAATTGATTTTAAATTATTTAAAAGTTAATTTTAACTTGAATTCAAGATATCAATATTTACTTGAAAATTAAATCAATGAATTGTATGGTTTAAATATTGAATTTTAATAATTGAAATTGGTAAATTGTTGAATCTGAAATTTCTAAGCCTGTTTAAATCATTTGAAGGCTTACGAAATTTATAATGATAATACTGGAGATAATAAAATGGTTTGAATCTAATTTAAAGGTAATTTGTTCAGTTTTAATAATATATCGTTTAAATTGGAACCTGAAAATAGCCTTCCGAGGCACAGTCTCGGAATTCGACGAAACCAGTTCCATTGGATCCGTAATAGTTAGTTATTATTGGATTTCAATTTTTGCAGCCATCGGAATTGTCGTTTGACCCTGGCAGCTCAAAACGCTTAGAACTATTTTAATCGATTTAATTTAAAACTGATCGTTTATTTCCGTAACTCACGCATATGATCGAGTTAGCCTTCGAAACCTGTTCCATTGTGCTCGGAACATGGGTAAAACCTTATAAACACCTGTCGGCATGTCCGATACGGAGTCCGGAGTTTCACGTTATGCTTAACGAGACGTTCGTAAAATTTAGAAAATAATAAAAATTTGAGGTACATATTGTCAGAGATATTTTCACTTCAATGCTTGCTCGTGAAGCCTCACACCATCTATATTTCTTCCGCTCCTCCCTGAATTCTTCGAGCAGAATATAACGTGTATAAAAAAAACTAATCATGGACGCTTCGTCGCCTTAATTCCATCGCCGGCCTTCTCTTCGTCAGTCGCTCTTGTTTTTTTCCTTCGCGATTTTGCTGTGGAAGGGTCGATGTGAGGCGTTCACGTGAATTTAGGGTTGAGGGAGCGACTGTTTTGGGTTGTTTGGCGATCGTGAGGAGGGGAGCTCGCTGTCTTAGGCTTGAGCTCGAGTTTTGGGAAGATTCGCAAGGCAGTAAGAATGAAGGAGGAGCCGCAATCGAAGATAAGGATTACCTACGGGTTTGGGGGAAACTCGCGAAGCTTGGGCTGGGTTCGCGAATTGAAATCAGTGGCTAGAGCTCGACTCGAACTCGTGGAGGAGGAGGGTCGCGGCAGTTTTGGTGACGTTCTGGTAGCACGCGTCGATTGTGAGTACTTTAATAAATTTTTATTTTAATTTATTGTACTCTAACAGCTTTAAGTTTGGATAAATTTTTGGGTGCATTTGTGTGACTCTAAGAATATTGTAGTTTTACTCAGGACAGTGGGGCTTGGACTCGAAGCACAGTAGGGTTGCTTCGGGTTAATAGTTGTTCAGGATGTAATGAAACCTGTTTGTATTCCAGCTCGTTATAAAAATTTAGTATTCCAGAAAACTGAGCCTGCAATTGGAACCTACACAGTATTTAAATGATAAAATACTTAATGGAAGTACTTGAGAACTAATTATTTGAAATTATTTAAAGTAAGGATTAAATAATATAAACTATTAAGGGCTTATGATTTGTGATTCAATAAATTTGTAGGGTAATGTAAATGGATAACAAATTAATTCAATTAATTGATGATTTGAATTGATAAATTTAGAAATTAAGAGTTTGAACCAATCAATTGAGGGTTAAGTTAATTTATTTAGCTTAATTAATTTAGAATAATCAATTGATGGTTGATAGGTAATTACTTAATAAAATTATAAAATATAATTACCTTGTGAAATTAATCAAGAAAGAAATTAAGATAGTTAAATAAAAGGGTAATAAATTTATTAAATAAAAGGGAATAGTCAATTACAGTTTGAGATTAATCGAAAGTGATTAATATTGTGGTTGGATTAAAGTAATTAATTTAGATTGGAACAAGTAAAACCATAATTGGAAATAATTAATTAATACAATTAACGATGTAAGTGAAGAATGATTAATTAAGATGAATTAATTTGAATAAGTGACTCATAGGAGTTAATTAGTATAAGTAATTAAGGATTAATGCGATTAAATAATTAATTAATTCATGAAGTAATTAAGATTGCTTAATGATCTTTGTTGTAACGACCCAACTTCCAGACTCCAGGAAGTCGCATCGTTAAGAAGAAAGAAAGGGATAGAAAAGTGAAAAGAAAGGAAAGAAAGAACAGAAAACATCAGAACCTCACAGCGGAATCGAATAAATTATAATATATCACATAAAACTTTACATAGTATCATATATATGAGAGTTAAACAGCTAATACAACACAAACCAGACAGTTATAAACATCTGTCTAGCAATTACAATTCAAATACATCAGAGAGAACAAACTCAACTTAAACACAGCGGAACACTAAATATATCTACACGCTGAAGCCTCCTACTCCATTATCTCCTCTAGAACTCGATCAAAGCAATCTTGAAACACTTGACTACTCATACGTAATATGAGTAACCAAGAGTTTAATAAAATAGAAAATAAACACTCAGGTCAGACAGGGGTCTGGTGTGAGTAAACGGGGATAAAAGTTGCTTAACTTTAGAAAATCCTTTAAAAACAAAAGGTATCACGTAAGACTTCCCACACATAAACATGGAAAAGTTTTTACCTTACGCTAACCAAAACATTTGATAGGAAATCCAGTTATATTATAATAGTGTCTAGGGTTTTCAAAATAAAATACAGAAATAGCTGGAATGCTTACATCTCACGTTCCAACATAGTTGGGCACAATCAAAACCGTACATGCACTTATTGGATTATGGATTCCATCAATGGCAGGGCTACTGGGGTACCGCCCATAACAGTACATGGCCTAGATCAACGTACCGAGGAGTACTCCCACTCCCCTGCAACACAAAACCGGACCCGTTCCTCACTGAACAGTTCCGAACAAGACAACCCCGCAGTTGGTGTACACTAACAACTGCCCACTAAGCCGAATAAAAAGGGGCCTCTAAACAGGGATCAATCTTGCTCTCCAGTGGGTGCTACCCATGAAGCTTTGCTGCACCTCCCCTGTTTTAGCCATTCCCGTTTGATGAGGCTTGAGGCTACGATTACCTTTAGAGGACACATCTCTTAGAATGCTCATCGTCCACCTGACGATGTTCTGAAAGCATTCAATCCATACAAGTTCGTTCCGGGTTCGAATGAAACCGAAGGCATTATCTCGCTACACTCTTTACGGAATCACCCACAGAGTTAACGACGATAACCCTTGCACTCTATATCACCATCTCGAATCTATAAGCACTATTCCGTCAACTCATTATGGAATCACCCACAGAGTTATACTGACGTATAGCCCTTACACCTCGAGTCTTCACTTGCTCCACTTGGATTAGCGACCTAACGTTTATTTGGAATCGATGTGGCTTTCGGATATCCAAATATGGAAACCCAATCCCGGTCTCATCGAAACCAAACGCCATCTTAATGTCCAAGTTATACTTAAGGGTTTTAAACAATTAACTTATTTCAATATTATCTAATTCACATAGATAGATAAACTACATTTAACAATAGATAATCACATTCATATCATAAATAGATAATCTGTATCATCCATAAACAGATAATCATCACAACCAATAATCCATCACAAACCATCATACTTAAACCAAGCATTCATATCATATAGATACGACTCATCTCGTTACTGAGATCACAACCATTCAATCAATAACATCCATAAGCAATGATTCATTAACCATCAATTATAATTAATTTAAAATGAATTAAATTAATTATAGCCATCTCTAATTAATTTAAAATAAATTAAATTAATTACTCATCTAAATCCTGCTTAACATCCATTAATTAATTAACCCACTTAATTAATTACTTCCTAAGTATTTAACTTGATTAAACATCTTGATTAATCATTTACTAATTACAATAAGTAATTAGTCTTTAATTAATTAACCTTAATCATAAGTAATTAACATTTAATTACTCATTTATTAATTAATTATAATTAATTATATTTGTCCTTAATTAATTTCAATTAATTAATCACTTAATTAATTAATTATTACTTAATTAAACAATCCTTAATTACATCATTAATTATAATAATTAATGATCTCCAATATTTAAATAAATTACTTAATTAAAATTAATTACATTTAGTAATTAAATCTAAATATTTTTTTTTTGAATTACCTAGAGAACCAAGCTTTGCTTGTAAACTCTAGGGAAGTATGTGCCTGCCAAACACATACTTCGGGTACTTGTTACAAGGTTGTCAGTTTCGGGGCTCGAACTCGTGACCTTCGATCACGCAGTCCGGACCATCAACCAACTGCGCCAACCCTGTTGGCAATTAAATCTAAATATTAATCACCTTGATTAATATTAAGTTTAGTAATTAACTTTCTTTAATTACTCATTAACAAATTAATTATCCAATAATTAATCATTAATTAATTCCTTAATTAATTCCAAAAGTAATTATCCAAATTACTAATTACATTTCAGTAATGTTAACGCTAAAATTTGAACGCTAACACCCCGGTGTATAAAGTGTAGTTGTGAAAGCACCACCCGATGATTTGGGAACAGAGTATAAGCAGAAAACCACAGAAAAAGCAGTGAATAACAACGATTTTATAGTGGTTCGGCTCAATATTTTGCCTACGTCCACTCTGAATATCTTTATTGATGATTTCGTTACAAGTTGATACAATTCTTCCCCAAGTACAATACACTTTGAACTACTAAACACTTTGAATGAGTAGCTTAAACTTCAATGTAAGTGAAGGTCCTCGAATCCATGTCGGATGCATGAGATTTCTTCTTCAAGTTGTTGATAGTGTTCCACGTGTCTTGAAAGCTTTGGGTGTTGAGTTAGTTTGGAATGTAGCAGAGTATCGGTGTTTGAAAAGAATCAGCCAAAAGTCCCCTTCATGTTTGAGGTAGGTCAGCATTTATAGAAAAATCTTCCCTTTGGATCGTAAGTCGTGCTCGACTCATGATAACCCATGGCCGAGTTTAGTTGGGTCGTGGGCGACTCAGCTGGTAGAGTTCATGCTTGGTGTCAGAGCGCCTTCGGTCTTCTGGATATAGCGCAAGTCCTAACTCGTCCACGAGTTAAGAGGTCATGGCCGACTTATCTGACTAAGCCCTTGGTTCCTCAATGGTTTATTTCTTCAGAATTACGAGTCATGAGTCGCTCGCGAGTCAACTACTTTTGACATAAGCATTGCGGCTGCGGGCTACGATTCAGTGGTTTTAGGTCGTAGGTGAGTCATGCTGAATCGTGTGTCGCTTCCTTGAGTTATTGACGACTCAAGGTAGGTCATAGGTTGCACGATTCTGTGACTCGCGCAACTCCTCAATTTGTTGAGTCGGTAACTCGTTGAGTCGTTCCGCTTCTCTTAAGCCGCCTTGAATTCTAACTCGCCAGCTTGTTGAGTTGCTTCTACTCTTAAGTCGTGAATTACAATGAGTCGTAGACCCATTGAGTCGCTAGGAACCTTAAGTCGTGAAGGCCTTAAGTCGTGATCCATCCCTTCTTTCCTAAACCGTTAAGTCGTAGACTCCTATATGTTGTCAGTCGTTCACTTCCGTAAGCTGTTGACTCCTTTAGGTCGACCAATCCCTGACTCGTTAAGTCGTGTAACTCCCTTGAGTCGCTAACTTGTTAAGTCGGTTACTTACTAAGTCGGACCACTCCTTAAGTCGCTCTGCTTCTTTAAGTCGTGAGTCGTCTCAGGTCTTAACTCATTGATCAAACGGGGTTAACACTTGCCCCTCGAAGTGCGTGCCAAAGTTGTAGGTCGCATGCTTCGACTTTCTTAGCTCGTGTCCTGATGGGTTGTTAGGTCGCGAAGGACTTAAGGAAGAGACTAGGTCGGCTGATGCCGATTCGCATTCCATCGCTCCAGTGTATAAATGGCTTAAGTCTCCCCTTCTTCTTTACTTTCTTATTTTAGCGTTTATTTCCGCCATTAACAATCTTCGAAGCTTTCAAAGACAAACTCGACCAGTTCATCAAATCATCAATCAAATTTCTTTGATCCTAGTCGTCACACTACGTAAGTAAACTTATTGCCCGCTCAATATCACAACTGCCGTTATCCCTCGATCATGGAGTTGGACTTCTCGTTCTCTAACCCTAATCCAAATCCTCGCACCATGCTTCATTTCGAGTCACGCTATGATTATTTTTGACAAGCCTTGAGCGGTTTGATTTGAGTTTGTAGATGATTCGCAAGGAGGAGACGATGGGTTTTTATATTTCGGGTCAGTTGATTCATGGATTTAGAGGAGATGAGATTGTCTTGTATGGCTTATCGGGTTAGGAGACAGGAGGATAACGGGTTAAGGTTTAGGAGGATAATGGGTTAAGGTTTAGGAGTTCTGAGAAGGGGTTGGTCAGTTGGAGGAAGCATGACGTTAACTTGGACGCGATCCAGTAATCTTGAGCGCAGTAATTTTGAGCGATTCAATAACCATCGCGACTTATCCTTTGACCGACTTACCAACCTTCACGACACAAGTTTTAAGTCATAGCCGGGATAGGACTTGGAGAATTTCACGTTGCCTCGGACTGAAGCATTTTCTATTTTCCATGGTTTACGACTTAGAGCACTGCCGACTTAAGATACTAACAATTCAAGATTGAAACGACCTAACTTAACTCGCCTCGTAATCCTTAGGTCGTTGACGAGTTAGCCAGATAACCAATGATTTGATTTAACCCGTAGGAAGAATTTCTTAAGTCGTTGCCAACACTTAAGTCGTCGCCGAGTCAACACTTAAGTCGTCGCCGAGTCAACACTTAAGTTGTTGTAGTTGACAATGTTGCTTGAACCTTGAACTTTAACTTGATTTGCTGAAATAAACTGCATGAACTTTGTTGTGTTTCTTCACATATTATTCTAACTTTGACGCTATCAACCTGTTAAACACAGTACTTGCAGAAAGATGGGACAAATACACTGCCATCGACTGCCCACATCAAATGACAGATTAGTTAATAACAGATAATTAACTCAAATAAATTGTGTGAATGAAGTGCTTTCATCAATTTCAAGTAAAATATTACAGCAGCACTGAAATAGTCAATTGAAACTGACCAGCCTGCACTAATATTATGCTTGAACTTTATATTAACAAGTTCTGAAATTTTGTAATCGACCAGTCATCGACTAGTTTAATTCCTGATGACTAGTTTAATTCCAATTATATTTACTTGCTATTTTTATTAGTTTTGCACGACACTTCACACTTTTTAGGAAACGTGCACCTTCACATTTGAATATCCAGTTTCTTGTGTAGAATGACTTCTCAGGAAGAAGATACAACGGTTCAGACTGGAGAGGCAACTGTAATTCCGGCTCCTTTGGTCAATCCTCCCGAAAGAGTCTCTTCTACTTTATCGTACAGAGTTTTCCGCCAATTGTGCGCTCAGTTTGGCATTGCTGAGTCAGATGCCATTCTTCCCGAGAGAAGTAACACTGCTGATATAGCACCCCCCGGCTTTGTAACGGTCAATCGACAAATGTGCCTGAGTGGGGGCGTTCCTCCTTTCAATGACTTTTTCCAACAACTTCTTCGTCAATTGGCCATCGCCCCGTCCCAATTACACCCCAATGGTTATGCCATTTTAATGGGGTTGTGTGTACTGTTTAGGAGGACGCTTGATCGATTCCCAAGCTTTGACGAGATTTTCTTCCTATGCTCTTTCACCAGGACAAAAGATCACCCCTCTATTACTATCGTGAGTAAGTGCTCGAAATCGTAAATTGATCATCGGTCTTCCTGACAGCGCTCATGGGTTTTTGACTCAATTTTTCTATGTCCGTTGCCCCCCGGGGTTTTACGCTGTGTGGAGAGAAGGAAGTAAGATCATCTACCTTTACCTCTTTTATATTCTGAGTCTTTTGAAGTTGGAATTGCCAAGTGTTAACTTCGTCATCATTTCTTTCCTTTTATTTCAGTACTTCCCCCTCCTTGTAGAGATCCCAGTCACAAGCCAACCCTGGAGAGGCTTGTGGCAGTACCAGTTGAAGAACGGGACGTGAAATTTTTGCTGAACGACGAATTCCTTCACCAGTTCGGACTTCTTCATCCTTCTCGCTCCACACACCCCTGCGAGGTTCCAGATTCTCCACCTAAAGCATCAGATGCCCTGGTTTCCACAGACACATCCATACCAAAAGGACCTGCTCCTGAGGCTTCGCTAGTGAAGTGCTCCACTTCTTCTGATGTTGCGGGGCCTTCTGTCGAACTTGCCCCGGTTATTGAGGAAGAAGAGCCCCAGGGATCTCCCCGGCTGTCACAGAAATCTGGCGAAGAGGCCGAAAAAACTAGTCTTGCCAAGCAGAGCAGGGACTATACTTTCGAAGGGCTGAGCGATCTCTTTGCAACCTCGCAAGAGATCTTTAAAGATGATCCTACCACTACTGGGGTTTCTTCTTCATTAGTTGAAGCGACTTCGGTCCTGCAACAGACTCCGTCGACTCAAGAGTTGACGCTAACTATTACACCCACAACCACTCCTCAATTAAAGAGTGGTTCGTAGTTTGATGCGTGTAGTTTGCACGTCACACACACTTAGAATTTTTTGGCACTTTTACACTTCTGACTTTTTGTACTTTGAAGAATTCTAAGATTTAGCTCTTTTTTATTTCAGATCCTCCGATGGGGCGCAGCGGATCCTATTATGATGATTTCCGGCGCTACGGGAGGCGTAGCCAGTATGATTACAGGCGTTACCTCCCCTCTTACAGAGAATCTGATGAAGAGAGAGCCGCTCGAAAGGCTCAAGAAAAGAGGGCTCAAGAGGAGCGTTATGAAAGAAGAGAGAGGGAAGAGCGCCACGATTCTTCACAGAGAGGTGACGATTCCCATAAAAGAAAAACCCATGGTGACAGAGGAAAAAGTCATATGGTTGAAGATTCGAGCAAGCGAGCTCGACATGGTGAGAAGCACACCTCTACAACTCCTGAAAAGGTTACTGCCCCTGCCTCGCTTGACATTCCTTCCGGCTCTCCCGCTCTCGGGAAGAAGGACATCCAAACAATAATTAGCAGACCCAAATTCCAAGTTGGACCGGGTCCTACCACTTTGCAGAGTCGGTTTCCACAGTGGTGTCTGAAGGGAGTAAGGTTTGACCTTGACTTGGTCCCTATTGACAAGTCTGCCATGTTACGAAACCTTGACGCCGTCAAGCTTGATATTGAGAGGATGTTGAACTGGCAGAAACTTGTTGACGTGCTTCAGAGGGTTAATCATGCAAACATAGAGGCCATGCTCAATATGGAAAATGATAAAGCCGAGTGGAAAAAGGTTCTTGAGCAACATGACACTGAGATGAGAAGCATTGCTTCTTACAATGAGGAGCTTGAAGCAAAAGTTGAAGAACTGAAACAAGAGCTTGCTGCTTCCTCTACTTCTTACTCTCAAAAAGAAGAAGTGCTCCTAAAACAAGTGAGAGACGCTCATGCCAGCCAAAGAGATGCCGAAGACAGGCTCGAAGTCCAGAAAAGAATTAGCGAGGGCTATGTTGCTGAAATTGGAGAGCTTCGGAAGAAGAACAGCTCCCAAGAGGCGGAGATTCAAATGCTTAAGCTTCAACTTTCTAAAGCTGAAACGGAGCGTGATGAGGCCGTTGTTGGCAAAATTGCAGCTGAAGAATCTCACGAGGCAACGAGGGCTGACATCAGCTCGACATTATTTGATTTCTACCTGCATAGCATTTTGGGGCGCGGTAGCCTCGCCTTTCTAGGCCCCAAGTATGAAATTACTCTGGCTGAAGTTTGGGAGGCCGCACTCGATATGCTTGGCGGTAAGGGCGTTGGCTATGCTGAGTCAGCCCTTGAGGAGCACTATCTCGATGATGATGCTCGTGCCGCACTCGCTAGGGGGAGAGAACAGCTTGCAAAGTTAAAGGCCGAAACAGCGGCAGGAGAATATTCAGGAAAAATCATCTCAACTGCTCCAATTCAACCTTCTCCTTCAGCCGAAATTGACATTATCGGTTCTAGTTCTCATTCCCCATCTCCTGCTAAAGTTACCACCGATATCACAAGCATACAAGGTGGAGATGAAGGCGGCGAGAGTGCCGAGGCACAGGCTTACGAAGTTGACGTCAGGGAACCGACTTCTGCAGGTAACCCTACTAGCAATCTTGCCCAAGTAGACTGCTCATCTGTTTCTTACGAACTTGATGAGCTTTTTGACTACTTCTTGAATCTCAGCGAACCTTTATCTCCACTTTTTGCTGACTTGAACATTTTTCCTTCTATAGAGAAAACGTCGGGCATTGTCCAGGCTTCTCCTCCTCCAATTGTTCTTTCCCCTCCTCTTAAGGTCACTCCTCCTTCTGCCTCGCAACCTGGGTCACAAGAGGAGCAAATAGAAGCTCTTCACGGCTTATATGATCCCGTTGCTTCTCAAGATCCGAAAGGAGAAGAAACTGAAGGAAACGAGAGGACTCCAGAACCAACTGGCTCCGGCGCTGAACCGTTGTCCAAACTTCTTTCTCCAGGGAGTGGGTCTTCCTCCAAGAAGAGAGGAAAGCAGGGAGTTTCCAAGAAGAAGAAGAAGGGACCTTTAACTGGCGAAGAAGTGACGGAAGAAGGTCCGACGGAGCCCCCTTCTCCTTCATCCCCTACCCTTACAAGCCGGCCTGAGAAGTTGGTCATTCGGCCAGGTGCGGGCTCAAAAGGTGGGCGGAAGAAGAAATGATGGCCCTGAGTTTGTAGTTTTCATATCGCTTTTTTTTTTGCATGTACTGACCGGATACTGTGCGGGTACCGGCCCCCCGCTTTTCTTTTGCTTTTTACTTTGGAACCTGTACCTGTACATAAAATAGTGTTGAATAAAATGATTCTTTTTCTATGTACAAACTTCTGTCTGTATCTGAGAATGCATTTATTATTCACTTTTGCACAAGTTCCTTTGTACGATATTGCAGTGAGCTTGTGGTATATATTGTTTGAGCGTAATTTTACCGATGTAATTATACCATGTTGTCCCTATACCATAAGCTCATTGTAATATTTTATTTTATGAGAAACTTGTAAATTTATTTTTCAGAGAATAATTATTCCACATTTGGAGGAATATTATTTCATTAAAAAACAGAGTATAAACAAGTTTCTATGCTTCATCCTTCAAAGATATCACTTTTTATTTCGTGCATATGCACGTTTTACTGAATGGAATCTTCTATGTGGTAAAGCGAGTATTTGAAAGGTACTTCAACTTATTTTTGAAGAAGAGAATTTTCTAGAATAAGTAATTCATTCTTCCTTTGGAAGTTAAAGTGTGCCTTTGATGAGGATTTTTTCACGTTTCAACACCTGGAAGTTTTATTTCAATCTTGGTGAAACTGTGCCTCTGAAGAGGTCTTTCTGCTTGATTGTGCCTCCGGGAGGAGGTCTTTTCATTTCTGCCTTTGGGAAGAGGTCTTTCTGTCTTATTGTGCCTCTGGGAAGAGGTCTCTTTTGAAACGGGCCTCCGAAGAGGGCTTTTATTTTGTTTTGCATTTCAACTCTGGTGAAGTGAAACTCCGAAGAGCGGCTGTTGCACTTCAACTCCTGGTGAAATGGGCCTCCGAAGAGGGCTTTTATTTTGTTTTGCATTTCAACTCTGGTGAAGTGAAACTCCGAAGAGCGGCTGTCGCACTTCAACTCCTGGTGAAATGGGCCTCCGAAGATTGCCTGGAAGTTACTCTCTCATGGTTGGAGGGTCATGACTCCTCCAATCTTTTTTGCTGAGTAGAGAACTTTCTTTTTTGCGGCATATGCCTCGTTAGAGGTCTTTATCCTCCGAAGAGTTGTGCCTCCGAAGAGGACTTGTGCCTCCGAAGAGGGCTTTAGTTGTTCTTTGTCCACTTGCTTATGCCTTTTCAGCGATCCTCTATTTTTCTTTTCAAGTTCGCACTCCCTTCTCTTACAAGTACTTTGTTTATTCCAAAGAAGTGTACTTCATTGCTAGGCAAGTTCGCGTGAACGGGCATAAGCTTCTTAATTGGATGTTTGTTTATTCAAACTTCTCTAGTTATTAGCTAGAGCCCGTTTTCAGCGCAATCATTGGCCGTTCAATTGAAGCACTTCCTATCTAGGATTTAAATTCGGGGCTTTTGTGACTTGAAATTTGTTTGTTGAATGATAAGAATCACTTGGTCTTGTAATGTGCAAGTTTTATTCTCGTTGCCTGCAAAAATTTAAATCGACATTTCAGCAATACATTTAATGTACTTTTCATGTCGAAAATAAAGCAAACATGTAATAATATAAGGAACACAAGATTTATGGTGGTTCGGCCAAGAATTTGGGCCTACATCCACTTTATAGTCTTTCATTATTCACTTGCATCAGTTTTACAATCGCTTTCAATTATAGGAATCATACATTCATAATTCATTTTACAATATTTCAACAATGCTATCAAGTAAAGTATGGGCGCAAGTGATTGCTGTTCCAAGCTCTTGGAATTTGATCTCCTTCGACAGTAGTGAGTTTGAATGTGCCGTCAAGAAGCTTCTGACCTATGACATATGGTCCTTCCCAATTTGGCCCAAACACACCTGTCGCTGTCATAATTCTCTTTAGGACCAGATCTCCAATCTTAAAGCTGCATTGGCAAACTTTGGAATTGAAATGTCTGGCTATCTTTTGCTGATGAGATGCGATTCTGAGCTCAGCCTCTTCTCTTTTTTCATCAAGGAGATCTAGTGCCTCAAGCTGTAGTTTTTCATTCTCCGCCTGATTGAAATGGATTCTTCTATGTGAAGGGACCTCTATTTCTACCGGAATCATTGCCTCTGATCCGTATGCCAATGAAAACGGAGTATTCCCAGTCGTAGTTTTGTGGGTAGTTTTGTATGCCCATAGTGCTAGCGGTAGCTGATTGACCCAACCACCTTTTGCTCTTTCAAGTTGCTTCTTGATGGTTGACTTGATAATTTTATTTACTGCTTCCACCTGCCCGTTTGCCTGTGGATGAGCTACTGCTGAGAAGCTTTTTCGGATTTTGAATCGTTTGCAAAAATCTTGGAATTCTTCACTTTCTAACTGAATACCATTGTCTGTAATTATTTTTTGAGGCACACCATATCTACAAATGATACTTTTAGTCACAAAACTTATCATCTTTTTTGAGGTGATAGTAGCCTGTGGTTCAGCTTCTGCCCACTTAGTAAAATAATCTACAGCAACAATGGCATATTTAATTCCAGATTTGGCAGTTGGTAACGGTCCTACAAGGTCTATCCCCCGTATTGCAAACGGCCATGGACTGACCATCTGTGTGAGTTCAGTAGAAGGAGCTCTAGGAATTTTGGCGAATCTTTGGCATCTGTCACATTTTCGAGAATAGTCTGCTACATCTCGATTAATTTCTAGCCAAAAATATCCGTATCGGAGTATCTTCTTTGCTAAAGTTTGACCATCTAAATGATCACCACATTCTCCCCCATGTACCTCAGCTAGGATTGTTTTGGACTCTTCCCTGGATACACATCGAAGTAACGGCATTGAGAATCCCCGTCTGTATAATTGGCCATCCTGGACCACATAGCGAGAGGCTTTCCTCAGTAGCTTCTTTCGTTCTTTTGAATTTTCCGGTAAAGAGCCATTGAGCAGATATTCTGTTATTGGAGTCATCCATGATTCTTGCTCTTGAGACACGCTCATGATCCAATCGATATCCATCTCATCAATGCTTGGAGCCGACAGGACCTCCACTGGAGTCAACCCCAGAAATTGAGCTTCGCCTGTGCTAGAGTACTTTGCGAGAGAATCTGCTTTCGTGTTTTCTTCTCAAGGAATATGACTTATCATGTAATGATGAAATCACCTAGGAGTTCCCAAGCCTTTAACAAGTAGGCGGGCAGATTTCCCCCTTTCGCTTGGAATTCCTTCTTGACTTGGCATACAATAAGCTGAGAATCACTGAAGATCTGTAATGCTCGGATGTTTAGTTCTTTAGCAATTCTTAAGCCAGCGATAAGAGCTTCGTATTCCGCTTCATTGTTTGTTGAAGGAAATTCCAATCTCAGTGCACAGCATAATGACCGACCTTCAGGGGTCTCAAGTACAACTCCGGCTCCAGAACAGTAGTCATTTCTTGCGCCATCAACATATAACTTCCATTGAATTGGGGAATCATCGATCGCTTCCTCGTCACTGTTACCCTTATCTGTGAATTCTGCGATGAAATCCGCTAAAGCTTGTCCGTTGATTGCTTTTCGGGGATGATAAGTGATGTCATATTGACTGAGTTCAATATTCCACTTTAGAAGACGACCCGAAGTCTCAGGGCGAAACAGGACTTGCTTTAAAGGTTGATCAGTGAGGACTCTGATAGGATGAGCTTGGAAATATTGCCTCAACTTCCTGGATGCAATCAGTAGGCAATAGGCGAGTTTTTACAACTTAGAGTAATTCATCTCTGCCACTGTGAGTCTTTTGCTGATATAGTAAACTGGATGTTGAATCCTCTTGTCTTCTCGTATCAGCGCTACACTTAAAGCATGAGATGATACTGCCAAGTATATAAGAAGATCCTCGCCATCGCCAGGCCTAGAAAGTATTGGAGGCGTTTCCATATGGCGAATCAATTCATCAAAGGCTTTTTGGCATTCGGGAGTCCAATCGAAGTTTTTCTTTCCTTTCTTTAGGGCGTCAAAGAATGGGATGCATTTATCTGTAGCTTTGGAAATGAACCGACTCAAGGCGGCGACTTTTCCATTGAGACTTTGCAATTCCTTCTTCGTTCTAGGAGCTTTGACTTCCTTTAAGGCGGTAATTTGAGCTGGACTAGCCTCAATGCCCATAGCGCTCACGATGAAACCTAAAAACTTTCCGGATTCCACTCCAAATGAACATTTTAAAGGGTTAAGCTTCATTCCGTATTTTCGGAGGACTGCGAACATGTCTGCTAAGTGTTCTATGTGATCCACTGCTTTCTTAGACTTTACTAACATGTCATCGACGTAGACTTCCATAGTCTTGCCCAATTGCGGTTTGAACATAGCATTAACAAGTCTTTGGTATGTTGCCCCTGCATTCTTTAGCCCGAAGGGCATAACTCTGTAGCAGTAAAGACCAACGTCGGTGATGAAGCTCGTGTCCTCCTGATCTGGCTCATGCATCATGATCTGGTTATATCCAGAGTAGGCATCCATAAAAGATAACAATTCGTGTCCCGCTGTTCCGTCTACCAGTTGATCGATCCTGGGTAATGGGAAGCAGTCTTTGGGGCAGGCCTTGTTTAGATCTGAAAAATCGATGCACACTCTCCATTTTCCGCTGGCTTTCTTAACCAGCACTGGATTTGAAACCCAATTCGGATAGGTAGATTCTTTGATAAAGTTATTCTCTATGAGCCGATCAACTTCTTCTTTTAACGCTGCTGACCTTTCTGGACCTTGAGTTCTCCTTTTCTGTTTCACAGGTGTAAATTTTGGATCAATATTCAGAGCGTGTACTGCTACTTCTGGGGATATTCCACACATATCGGCATGAGTCCAAGCAAAGACATCCAAATTTGCTTTTAAAAAAGATATTAAGATATTCTGAATTGACGCATTAAGTTGTGAACCCACATTCAACACCTTGTTTGGGTCCTTCGGGTCAACAGGTATTGGTACTGTCGTTTCCACCGGTACCACTCTATTCTCTCCTGCACCGGCTTTTCTAGGATCCATCTCTTTCCTTGCTCCGCTGTGCTCGCCAGTGCAGGGTCTGCCCTGTAATTGCTACAAGGCTGGTTCTTTGATGCGGACTGGGGTAGCCGCATCCTTTCCCATTTCTCTTTTCCTTGCTTCTCGTAGCTCTGTCAGATAACACTCCCGACCGGCATTTTGGTCCCCTTTTATAACTCCTACTCCATTGTCTGTGGGGAATTTAATAGTGAGGCACCATGGGGCCAGAACAACTTTGAACGCTGCAAGAGTTGGACGGCCAAGGAAAGCATTATAAGCGGAAAATTCATCAACAATCACAAAAGTCTGCTTGCGGACTACTTTTCTTTCTCCCTCTCCGAGTTCTACAAGAAAATCGATGGTTCCTATTGGCTGCTTTGGCTCCCCAGTGAAGCCAGCATTTTTTGTGACGAGGCTTGCACATCAACCATAGGGATCTTCATTTGGTCGAATGTTTTCTTGAAGAGGATACTACAGGATGCGCCACAATCAATGAGAACCCTTCTGACAATAGCTGGCCAGATACCAGCCGAGATGACTAAGGGATCTAAGGTAGGAGCTTCAACACCTGTGGAATCTCTGGTCCTGAACACAATATCATCATTGAAAGTTTTTTGTTGCTTCAGGGGCGTAGCACCTTCCAAAACAAAGACATCTTCTTTGGCCGGTACATACTTCAAAGCTCGGGTATATCTTTCCATCTCACCCCAGCTCCTGCCTGCTGGGTGAGGTCCTCCCGTAATGACATTGATAACAGGCCTTCCGGATTCATGCCCTGCAGTCTTCTCACTTGTCCTGGGTTGATGAGCAGGAGCTCGTTGCCCCTGACTAGACGAAGCGCGATTGCTGCTATTCTTTTCCACAAATTGCTGCAGCTTGTTTTCCCTTATCAATTCTTCAATCAAAATTTTCAATTGGCGGCATTCATCGGTATCATGACCGGGTTGATTATGGAAGCGGCAAAACTTTTCGCTTTATACAACTTTTTTCCCGGTTCTCAGAACGGGAGGTTTAGGATAATCAATAGAAT
This sequence comes from Allium cepa, assembly GCA_030765085.1. Lineage (NCBI taxonomy): Eukaryota > Viridiplantae > Streptophyta > Magnoliopsida > Asparagales > Amaryllidaceae > Allium > Allium cepa. Next base: position 596,539,849 of record CM060945.1, on the reverse strand, counting down.
CTTTAGTGGCAAGGTAAATACGCTCCGGCGTATCTGATAAAGGGGTATATTCCGATGGCTTGAAGGAACGAGGCTTCTTCAGATTTTTCTGTTTCTTCCCATCGTTATTTTCCCTTTTCTGTCCTACAGATTCATTCTTGCGTGGAGCAACAATGTTATCTTCAGCTTTTTCCAATGCTGCCTTTACCGGTACAGGACGGCTTTTCAGGCGTATGAACTCATCTGCTTTCTTGTAGAATTTTTCAAGGGAATTTGGTTCCTTCATGTTAAGCCATTTTCCAAATTCGCTCGACTTGTCGATGGCCTTCATCAGATAGGTCAAGATCATTCGTGGTTCTGCATTGTCTACCTCGGCCAGCGCTATATTAAAGCGATTCAAGAAAGATCTGATAGTTTCCCCTGGATTCTGTTCTAAACTTGACAACGACATGATATCTTTGGCTTTTGAAGCGTATAGTCTGAACTGCTCCTTGAATTTCCGGGTTAGGTCCGAAAACTGATCTATAGACCGAATTGGTAGCTTAGTGAACCAAAGCAGAGCTACACCTTCCAAATATACAGGAAAATATCGACGCTTTATTTCATCAGATGCTCTGGCACCTGTCATGTGCCAATCATACTTATACAAGAATTCGTTCGGATCACTTGTTCCTTTGTAAGCTGGGATAGTTGAAGGGACGAACTTCCTTGGGAACTCAGCCTTTAAGATCCTTTCGGTAAATGGGGTTTTACTTGGAGCGAAACCCTATTCCTTCTCGTCTTCATTCCTTTGCATGCTTTCTTTCATGATTTGTCGAACCATTTCAGAAAGATACCCCTCATCATTTCTTAATTAACACATTTTCAATAATTACATACTTAAGAAAATTTGAATTAGATTAATTATTAATAAATCATTTCTAATTAATAATTAATCTAAATCATTATTTAAAATGGAATAATTAAGTAAATTCTTAATTATCTTAAATATTTTTCAAAATAATTCATCTACTAATTATTAATATTCAAATGTATTTAAAACCAAACATTTCTAAATTCAATTCAAATTCCATTTTAAAATTTCTAATGTTTAACTGTTTAAACATTTATCCAAATTTTAAATAAATAAAAATCTTAAAATAAAATGAATGCTAAAGAACATTCATTACTTAAATATAAAGAAAGATTTAAAATAAATTACTTGATTAAACTAAATTAATCTTTGAAATAAATTGATTATTTCAACTTTCAAATTTAAATTAAACACTTCATATTTTTAATTCAATACTAATGGAAACTAAATTCTTTCAAGTTTAAACTTGTTTGAAATCAATTTCTTTAAATATTTGAATACGTTCATTTCAAAAAAAAAATTATTTTTTTTATACAATCTGGTTTTGAAATCAAAACTGATTTCCAAAGAAACTTGGAAACAGTTTCAACTTGATTTCAAAATACATTTAAGTTTTGCAAAAACATTTAAATCTGTCCACACTATTAAAACTTACAAAAACTGTTTTAGCTTAATGTCTGATTTTGAAATCAAACCTGAACTTATTTTTAAACTTGATTAAAACTGAATTTTAAATCTTGCTTAAAACATTTAAATGTGTTCATAATTTAAAATCTTACAAAACTATTTTGAATTGAAAATCTGGTTTTAAAAATAACCCTGAAACTGTTTTTTAACTTGATTCAATACTCAGTTTAAATCTTGTTTAAATTTAAGATTTTCATTTTTAAAAACTTTGAGTTTCAAACTTTATTTGAATGCAGATCCAACTTCCACTTGAATCAAGTTGCAACTTAAAATATGAGTTTCATTTAAGAATCTAAAAACTGCAAAACTCTATGGTTTAAAAACCTGAAACTGTTTTAATTTTGATTTAAAACAGAATTTAAATCTTGTTTAAATTTAAGATTCCCATTTTAAAACTTTTAATTTCAAACTGCATTTGAATTCAGTTTAATCTTATATTTGAATCAATTTATAATTTTAAAAAAAAAATGAGTTTTCATTCAAAATTTAAAACTGTAAAATTACAGATTTAAAACCTACAGCCAAACCTAAGTGACCCCTAATTTTACTTCGAGTTTCAAAACCCTCTGCTTCGAGAAAACATCACAAAATCCTGAGGATTACTTCGAGTAAAACCCTGCACATTACAGAAGTTCTCCTGAACTTCAGAAATCACTGCAACCTGAAACTAGTTTTTTTTTAACCTGGAAACACTCATATCACCACTCCTCTCTCTCTGATCATCGCCTCGACCATCGTGAACCACCTCAGGCATTTTTCCCGAATGCTTCGCAACTCCATACACCCTCAACAGAATCCCTGAGCCTCCTCAACCTCTTGATTGATAGAGATTGCCTCAAACTCAAATCCCAGATAAACCCAAATGCCACCCCAAAGTATTATTTAAAAATGTGATTTTAGTTTTTAAAAATCATAATTTCCAGAATAGGTTCAAGTTATAACCCTGAATCAATATGTTAAGAGATTTGATTTAGCAAGATTTTAACATCATTACTGTATTATACATATCCTAACATAGTTCAAAACTTTAAAATACAGGAATCTGTTTTTTTTTGTACTTAGGTTATGATTTAACAAACTATTTTGTTTTAAATTCAAGTCCTAACAAAGATTAGATAAAAAGATTTTGAATCCTTTTTTTCTTTATTGCCACTACACTCTGTAATAATGAACAGAGAAGCAATGATATAAACAATGAGTCACATATGTTCTTAGGTTAATAATCATTCATTTATTCAAAATAAAATAACCTGCATAAAAAAATTTCCAACATACTCCATTAAATTACTATAACATTTTGTATATGAATCAAATTTTGAATTGATTCATGCTCACAGTATTCAGTACAGAGGCATAACAAACCACTGAGATGATTAAATCAACTGAAAACAATCAGGCTCACAAATGTACATAAAGCAAGGCAACCATCAAACTGTATTCACTGCAACACATATTTTGTTACTTATGTTTTTAAAAATAATTTGTGTTTAAATATGATAGTGAGGTTACTCGCTAAAAGTCAGAGCCATTTTCTTCCCTTTTCCTACAGCAGTTTTGATTATATTTTTTTTTTAAAACAAGTTTGAATTAGAACTTGTGTTTTCTGGAAAACTTGTTTAGCTTTGATTAAAAAAAAGAAAAAAGAACTATTTTTAAAATTAGAAGCTTACTCACCTTAAATTTGAAGAATGTAGAGAGTAATTCCAGAGATGCAGATTCATTTCCAGAAATGCATATTGAAATCTAGCTTCATTTGCTTACTGGAATTGCTTGTTGCTTTTATCTTGTATTTGTATGCATGTAGACCCCAACTCCATTGCTCAGCTTTTAAATTGGACTTCATATAGATGTTGAGCTCCAGATTTGATGTTGAAAAAAAATGGTATGCAGACTCCATTCTTCATTTTGCAGATTTAAGAAATTGATTGTAGATATAGATTGAAGTTTGGTTTATAATTTGATTTTGCAGATTTGTTTGAAGATAGGTTGCAGATTTGAAGTTGATCTATAATTTGCAGAAATGATTTGCAGATTTTTGAAAGGTTTTGGTTTACTGGGTTATGAAATTGCAGATTTTAAAACATGAATTGGTTTTAAGTTTTTGATTTACAGAAATATGATTTCTGTTTTCAATTTGAATAAAATGTTTTTATCAAAATGCTTTGTTATATTTCTTATTTGTAAGAATAAAATCCAAGATTAGTTTGCCACTTGTTGCCTTATTATCTCAATTTCTTACACTACAAGAAAAAGGCAGAATACCGACAGCCAAGACCGACGGCTTCCGACGGCCATTTTCCGACGGCTTTCGACGGGCCGTCGGCGGCCGTCGGAAGCCGTCGCAAATTTGCGATTATACCAGCCAGCCGAGCCCTTTCTTCCTCCTCCATTTCATACGAAAAAAACCCCCCAAATTCAACCCCTAAGCTTCCAATCCCTAATTTTTAGCTTCCGGATCTTCCAACGCACTCTAATCAAGCTTCAGTACTCTTAATCTCAGGTATAATCTCTTATTTTTATGAAAAATTCAGTTTTTACCCTAATTATAGATTTGCATAAATTGATAAATTAGGGCGAATTAATGATTGCAATTTTTTCCACTAGCGTAATAACGGTTTATAGCATCACATGGTATACCGATTTCATCTTTTATCGTGAAATTGTGATAAACACGTATAATTTGTGCATGTTCATGTATATGTATTTTGTTGTGTATGCCTTGATTCGACGATTGTATACGTTATTTGGAATAAGATAAAATGATTGAATGAACTAGGAGTATTATATTGTGCACGTTTTTACTTATGACACAAAAAAAATGCATTACTCTAAATTATAATTGTGTGTATTGAAAAATGACAAAATGTTAAACCAGCCCTAAGTTGATGCGTAATACGTCGAATAAATGTGTGAAATTAATATATAAATGTGAACAGTGAGTAAAACTGTATTTTTGAGTAAAATGCGCGCATGTTAACCGACAAATGTCCCTTAGAGAGTTTTTGGCCCCGTCTGACGAGTGTTGTACATGATCGTTGTATAAATAGTCGTTTTTTTCGAAAAACGACCATTTATATTCATCTGGTACAATGTTTGTCGGATTTGTCCCTGTATTGGACAAGTTATGAACACAGTAAGAATTTACATTTTGTATACTACTTCGTCTCAAACGGTTCATAAAATTTCGCCCTAACTTTTCTTTTTTGTTTCCTGCGTACACGCATTTGTGTACAATGCAGGGAACAAAAGGGAAATGCTGCCGAAATTTTATTGAATCGTTTGGGACGAAGTAATATACGAAATGTAAATGCTTACTGTGTTTGTAATGGGAAGTAGGATGTCTGACCAATGAAAAAAAATTATATATTTTTAATCGTTACGTACGTTAAAAAATGAAATGTGCCCTATTTGAAAATATTTTTAAATTTGTGAAGTTGTTCTTTAAATTCAAAATATTATACGAACATGAAAATAATCTTTTTCGAATGTGTATTCTTCAAAATAAATATTAAATTTTGAACTTCTCATTTTGTCAAATAGGAAAAATGATTGATTATTTTGTTGATCGAAGGAGATGGATGTACCAAAGAAAAGGAATGAGGGGCTCAATAAAAGAAGATTTTTATAACGGTATAAACGTGTTTGTTGAATTCGCCTTAAGTAATAACGGAAACGATCCAGAAATTCGTTGTCCGTGTAGTAGGTGTAGACATTTGAAGTTTTTGTTACCAGATATTGTGAAAGTTCATTTGTGCCAACACGGTTTCACACCCGAATATTATGTTTGGGATCGGCATGGAGAAGTTGTAGCAAATACTTCTGTAGAGTCTGAAAGTGTCGTTAACGAAATAGTTTCAACGACCCGTATAGAAAATATGGTCGAAGATGCAGCACGATCAATGTTTCCTATGGTTGAAGTTGACGACGATGATGTAAATGTTGAAGAACCAAATATTGAAGCTAAGAAAATTTATGATTTACTAGATGCAGCTAAAAAACCTATTTGGGATGGTTGTAAAAGCGGCACGCAGCTGTCAGTAATCGCAAAATACATTGCGATGAAGTCAAAATACAACATCACTGAAGCTGGGTTTACGGCTGTTGTACAAGCTGCAAAAAGACATATGCCGCCCGATAATCTAATGTGTGAAAATCACTACGAAGTTAAAAAACTTATGTCGGCTTTTGGTTTACCGTATCAGAAAATAGATACATGTTTAAAAGGATGCATGTTGTTTTGGAAAGAAGACGCAAACCTTAGAAATTGTAAAGTTTGTAACCAGGAGAGATACAAACCAAGAAAAAAGAAGGGTAAGGAAGTTCCGTACAAGCGTATGCACTACTTACCCATAACTCCAAGACTTCAAAGATTATACGCATCTTCTGTAACTGCGTCTAATATGAGGTGGCATAGCGTGAGAACGGAGGAAGAGGGTACGTTGACACATCCGGCCGATGGAGAAGCATGGAAGCATTTCGATAAAACGTATCCAAATTTTGCAGCGGAGAGTCGAAATGTTAGATTAGGATTATGTACGGACGGTTTTTCTCCATTTTCTCAATTTGGTTCTAAATATTCATCCTGGCCCATTATCGTCACACCGTATAATTTACCTCCATGGATGTGCATGAAAACGCAATATATGTTTCTTACTGTTGTCGTTCCTGGCCCCGACGATCCGACACAAGGAATCGATGTATATTTACAACCGTTGATTGAGGAGTTAAAAATACTGTGGAACGAAGGAGTAGAAACATACGATGTGTCAAAGAAGAAAAATTTTCGTATGTTTGCTTCCTTGTTGTGGACTATAAGTGATTTTCCTGCCTATGCAATGCTTTCGGGATGGAGTACTGCCGGTCGTCTAGCATGTCCATATTGCATGGATGAAACACGAGCGTTTTCTTTACCGCATGGTAAGAAAATTTCATGGTTTGACTGTCATCGATATTTTCTCCATGTAAATCATCCCTTCAGAGGAGACAAGAAAAACTTTTTAGCTAATAGAGTAGAAAACAGACAACCACCGACGATATGGTCAAGCGAAGACATATATGAACTTGTTAAGGACTATCCAAAGATATATGAAACGGGGGAGCAAACAGAAATTGAAGGCAAATCAGTTGTTCATAACTGGTGCAAACAAACTATTTTTTGGGAGTTGCCGTATTGGAAACATCTTCTGCTTCGCCATAACATAGATGTGATGCACAATGAGAAAAATGTATTTGATAATGTGTTTAACACAATTTTGAATGTGAAAGGGAAGACGAAGGATGATTTGAAATCAAGACGTGATATAGAAGAATTATGCAAACGTCCCGAGCTTCATATGAAACCAAATGACAGTAAAAAACCAAAAGCTTGTTACGAATTAGATAATAATCAAGTTAAAGCTGTGTTAAAATGGGTGGAAGGGTTAAGATTTCCTGATGGGATATCATCAAATCTTCGTAGATGTGTTGACTTTAAAAATGGTAGATTGAGCGGAATGAAAAGTCACGACTGTCACATAATGATGGAAAATTTATTTCCCGTTATGTTTAAAGAACTACTGCCGTTAAAAGTTTGGAAGGTAGTAACGGAGCTTAGTATGTTTTACAAAGAGCTTTGTTCGACTACTTTAAAAGTGCAACGTTTACGTAAACTTGAAGTGGACATTCCTATATTGCTTTGCAAATTAGAGAAAATATTTCCGCCAGGTTTTTTTAATGTGATGGAACATTTACCTGTTCATCTTCCATCTGAAGCACGACTTCGAGGTCCTGTCCAATACGGATGGATGTATCCATTTGAGAGGTATGTAATATGTTATAACGTAATTTAATTGCATTTGAAAGATGAAGTTAATATAAATTAATGTTGCATAGATATTTGAATCATCTGAAGAAAAAAGTGAGACAAAAAGCACGAGTTGAAGGTTCGATATGTAAATCTTACATCGAAGAAGAAGCTTCGTTCTTTTTCTCTCACTATTTCAGTGACCATGTGAATATTTCATTTCAAAGTGTTCCTCGTAATGATAAAGGCGACGAACAAGAGTCCTCTCAAGCAATGTTATCTATTTTTAGACAACATGGTCGGCCTTCTGGAAAATGTGTGGAAATATGGCTAGACGATAGAGATCTTCGTGTAGCACACACTTATATTCTTCTAAATTGTGCCGAGGTTGCACCGTTTGTTAGGTAATCTGAAATAATAATTTTTGTTTTATTCTTTTCTGTAATGCATGTGCGTGTATAACCTAATGTAATAATTTGTTTATATAAACAGTGTTTATGAACGGGAACATCCGAACGGAGATCTCAGTAAAGAATTTTCCCGTTGGTTTTCAAATTACGTTTATGAGCCGAAAAATTGTGTTGTTGACGAAGGGTTGAAACATCTTGCAATGGGACCAAAAAGAGTGGTCAAGACATATCCAATATATTTCGTCAATGGATACAAATTTAACACTAAAGAATACGGTGCAGAAAAATTAACAAATAATACTGGTGTATTTGTTAAAGGTAGTGACGATCCAGAAAACCATTTAAATGATTTTTATGGTGTTCTAACACAAATTTTGCAACTGACATATTTCTCAAGACCCGCGGAGGAGGTGTTTCTATTTAGATGCAATTGGTTTAGCAATGTTCCAGGTTCTGGAATTAATGTGCATAAGGATTATAATCTTATCGAAATAAAGCATACATCGCACTATCACAAGTATGATCCTTTTGTACTAGCCAAACAAGCATTGCAAGTTTATTACGCTCCTTATCCGTCTCTAAAAAGAGATAAAGCAGATTGGTCTGCAGTTTTTAAAACAAAGGCCAGATTCACATTCGATGGGAAGAATATTCCGGACGAACAAGCTTATCAGGCAGATCTTGAGCAAAATAACGAAATAATAATTACAGACGATCATACAGATTTTGGTCCTTTGATCGATGAATCAAATGTTTTGGTAGAAGCGTTTGACAGTGCAGAGGAAAATATCGTCGAAAACGAGACCGAATCTGAATCAGAAGACGATGATGACTGATATAAATTTGAATCTGTTTTTTTGCAATTGATGTAACTATGTTGAATTCTTGATGTATTATGAAATTGATGTAACTATGAAACTAAATCCGTTTACTATTGTTTTATGTTATTTCAATTTGTCATTTATTTAGCAATTTTTATTAAAAATGCAATGAACTCTGCTTATCGTAGGAAGAGTACACCCATCATGAATCAGGTATAACAAACTTACATGTCTATTTACATTTCAGTCATTATAATTAAGCAATTTATACCATTGATGTCATGTTCATATGAAATATATTTCATTATCATGTTTTTATTCTCTTATATAATGATGTGTAAACGTCACAGGTTTATCATTATGTCACATAGAGGGAGGAGCTCTTCCCGTTCTTCAGGAGGCGATGGCAGTGGCCCATCGCAAGCGCCACACCGTCCAGTTGTTACGTTAGTCCCCAAAGCAGATGGGTAAAAATTAAATCTTATTCATCATCTTATTTTTTCTATACTATACGTATGTACTTATCTGTATCGTACTTAAAAACAGGGGGTTCGAGCTACTACCCACTAAGGTAGTGTTGGACGTCTCCAGAGCAGCATATCGTAGTAGGATGAGTGCATGCTGGCCGAAGTGGGATACCATCCCTCCGCACATCATAGAGTGCATATGGCAGGATGTCCTAGTATGTGTAATTTTTATGTTTTCCATTTTTAATTCGTTTTTGTCGTTTTTCTACCGTTTATCGTTTAAAGTGTAATCTTTTTTTAACACAGGCTGAGATAGACATCCAGACAGATGATATGCAGCTGGCACGAGCATACTGGATGAGGAAGATGCGAAAGAACTACAGAGACACGATATCTGAGGTTAAGAAATCCGGGAAGAGACCACGGTGGATGGGGGAGAGCGTGTGGCAAGCTTGGTTGAGCTACTGGGAGACGGACGAGGCGAAGGCAAGTATACTAATTTTTTTTCAATTATTAATTTAACGTGATTGAAAAATAATGTATCAAATTTTGAATGTACAGGCAGAGTCAGATAGAAACTCTGCAAATAGAAATAAGAATCCCGTTACTCATCGCGGAGGATCGAAGTCGTTTCAGCAGTATCGGCAGGAGTTGGTAAATTTAATTACTGAATAATAAATGTAAATAGTTTATGCTATATGATTTTAAATGTATAATAATTGTATGTAACAATCAACTTCAGGAAGCCGAGGCACATGGTCCTGTCAGCTATATGGACGTGTTCACCCGTACGCATGCTGTTGAGCATGTTAATCCAGACGGGACTGTTTCGTACACATGGCAGGACGATAAATCCAGTAAAAGCCATGTAAGCATATTTCATTTTATTCAGTATTAGTAATTGTTTTAGTTGTCAAATTATTATGAAATAAGATATGATATTATTAATTTGTCAATGCAGGAGATGTTTATGGAGCAGCGACAGAAACTCCTTTCTGATACGGGTCGAGAGCAGCTGACGACCGATGAAGAGGACGTTATTTTTGAGTCCGTTATGAGTCCACCAGAGCATGGTCGACGATACGGATTTGGCAATTTAGCGGTAAATAATTTAATTTTTCTTAAAATACTTAAAATATGATATTCTTACCTTTTCAAAACAATAAACTTTGATTTTATTTATTTTTCAATTATTGCAGTCCAGTAGTCAGAGTAGGAGACGGCGGAGTAGACCTCAGAGCGAGCTAGCAAGTATAGAAGAATTGCAGACTAGAGTTCAGCAGTTGGAGGAGCAGAACCGCCAACAGGCCATGCAGACGGCACAGTTATTTGAGTACATGCAGCAGTTTGGTGGCCGCTTCCCTTCATCGGCTGGCTCTGGATCTGGGGCAGATTGATTCATTGCTTTCTAATTCGTTCGTGCAGGTACGTTTAGTTTTAGTTTACAATGATTTGGTAGAAGGAACAATTAATTGTTGATATGTATAATTATGTATAATACACTTGGTTCTGTAGCTGTATCAGGATATGCATGATTAGAACAGTTATTGTTAGTATTATTGTTAATGTTGGAATGTTATGTATATTTTGTATTTTATTTTTATTCTAATTTTGTTTATTTCTGTGTCTATTGAATATTTTGGAGTATTGGTTTGCATGTTTGGTTGGATTATTGTTTATTTGATTGTGCAGTATTGATATTGTAGTGTTTGGAAGAGAAATTTGGTTGGAAGGCTCTATTTGCAGCAGATTTAAAAAAAAAACAGCAGGTTTCCGACGGCTCCCGACGGCTTATTGGTCGAAATTTTCCGGCGGTTTCCGGCGGTTTCCGACGGCTTATTGGCCTGATTTCCGGCGGTTTCTGACGGTTTCCGACGGCCGTCGGAAGCCGTCGAAAGCCGTCGATAATGTATACGGCATCACCCGTCGGTAGCCGTCGGAAATACTGCTCCCCGACGCCTTCATTTCCGACGGCTTTTTCCGACGGCCGCCGACGGCTTCCGACGGCCGCCGACGGTTTTCAGCCGTCGGAAATCCCCCCTCCCCTTGTAGTGTTACAATCGTTCTCTTTATGTTTAAAAAGCTAACATATGTTCAAATTTAATATAAAAAAATAAGTTTCTTAGTTTATGAATATGTTTGTAAATCTATCTAAAAAAATATTTAATTTAATTTTACATGTTTATGTAAATGTTTATCTACAAGAAAACTTCTTTTATAAAATTACTCATTTTAAATGTTTGCTTAATTATTTTTAAAATAATATTCTTTATGAAACTACATTTCAAAGAAAAGAATTGTTGAATTAAATTTTATTTGAGAGTCTTCAAACCAAAATACTATACTCTAATATAATGAATTAAATTTTATTTCAAAAGAAAAACAATTTTCTTTAAAATAAAACAAACTTTTATTATAAAACAAAATTAAACTATATTTATTCTTATAAAGCAAATAAATACTTACTTTCGTTTCTATGAAAATTATAAGATAGATCTTTTAAATTAAACTTTTTGAAAAGTTATAATACTAAATTAATTTAATCAATTTACAATTTATACATTTATATATAAGAATTAGAAAATATCCTTTATTTAATATAAATTAAAATTAAAACCAAATCCTCTATTTACAATGTATAAACATTTATACATTATAAATAAAATATTTTTAACATTGAAAACAATAAGATTTCAAATTAAACTATCACTATTATAAATTTTCAAAAGATAATTCCAGTTTGAATTAATTTATTAAATCAATATTTTCACATTTTAAAATAATTATCAAAGAAATTATTAAATAATTATTGCCTAAATTTCCGGGACATCACATTCCTCCCCCCTTAAAAGAATTTCGTCCCCGAAATTTAAAAGCAAAGGTAATTTAATAATCTCATATAGATTATAAAATTTAAAATAACAAACATATATTATCAACCAAATACTAGCAACCATAACAACCAATTTAACAAACAATTCTAATTTCCAGACAAAAATTCCGGATAGAATTCTCTAGAGTTTCCCAGGTACAAACACCGGGACACTCGCTCTACAGAATCTAAACTAGCTACACCACTCAGATCTAGAGCTCCTATATATCTAGATCTGCAAATCTAAACAGAATACAGGACTACAGACAAATCCTGACTAACTCCCAAATCTCTCAGAACTACTGATTCTAAAACCAGAGATAAACCATACACGTACTCCCTCAGAGATACGTGAAAACAAAACAAATTCCAACCATCCGAACTGGAAATTCAATCCTGTAGATCAAACACTTGACTCTCAAGAGAAAGCAGAAAGATCCGACACTCATATCCACAAATCTCTCATATCGATCCTAGGCTGCCCTCAACTCCTAGGTCAAATAAATCTACCACACAAACTTTACGACAAATATCAGAAGACTCCAAACAAACTACTCTATCTGGAAAACAAACAGATACAAAACAATCAAGTCTCCTGATCCAAAATGAATTCCCTGTAGAAATCTTCTGATCCAAGACAAAACTCAAATTTCCAAAGAATCTGTGTTGCTCCTATTCTGGAATAGCTGCCACCATGCTTCCACTGCGCAACTCCGATTCGAGAATGCTGTCGATGAACACATGTATAAACTTGATCAACTTATTCCGGAAACATTTGTTCATCAAATTCCATAAATCTCAGTGACCTATCCGATTCGTTCACAAACACCATAGCAAAAATTTAACCAGAAAACTGGATCCAATCAATCCTGCCAACCTATACAGATCACACTCAAAGAATCTCCTACAATGCTGAACCATCGGCAAAGCTCCAAGAACCAAGTCGGAAAAGAACTCAATCTCTCGATTTGGATGCAAATCTTAACTCCTTCGAAGATATCCAGAAAATGCCACTTCGATAACTCAAACATCCTCTAAAGATGCTTCAAACCAAACAAAGATCACTCAGAGCACTTCTGAACCATCGCAAGTCACTTTTGCGATTCCACTCAGTTCAGATTCCAAGAAATCGTTCTCTCATCAACAATCAGAACAGCTAAAGCCTTCAAAACAAAGAAGAACTAGTGGTCTACCTCCAACCACAAACATCACACCCAACTGAGCTTCCAAAATAAATGGACAAGCTCCACCATCTGCACGGACTACTGACAGAAGAATCACAGAGATTTCTAAACCATCGAAGAACAAGCCACTCACTGCTACTACTGCTGCCAAAACTTCCTTATCCAAAAACTCATCGAATCCCAAAGCTACACCAGCCTCTTCACAACAGAGTCTTCCAAAAGACAGATTTCTCTCAGGAAACTCGCTCCCACTCCAAGCTCAAAACACTCTGCCAAACTGAGTCTCAACTCAGATACAGACAGAGCTCCTACCTGAAGTTGCCAAAATACCATTGCTAGCTTCAGAACTTCCAACTAATCCAAACTCAAGAGAGTCCACTCACACGAGTGAAATCCAGCTTACAATCCAAAAATAAACTCCGAATCTTAAAAAGATTTCCTTCAGAGATCGGTGAAATTCTTCACCAACTGTAGAACTACTCAAGATGCTCACTACTGCCCTAGCAGATTACTCCAACTTCAAACACTCGAAATCCAACCATTGGTAGTTGTGTTACACACACTACTACCCTATCTACCTCTATTACTTATCTTGGAAAACCCAAACAGGTAACCCAATCAAATAGGTAGAAATAAATATATATATTATATATATTAAAATTACAAAAACGCTCTCTCAAGATAGACATCACTCCAGAGTCTAGGCATTCGCTCAACCTAGAGCTCTGATACCACAATGAAACGACCCAACTTCCAGACTCCAGGAAGTCGCATCGTTAAGAAGAAAGAAAGGGATAGAAAAGAGAAAAGAAAGGAAAGAAAGAACAGACAACATCAGAACCTCACAGCGGAATCGAATAAATTATAATATATCACATAAAACTTTACATAGTATCATATATATCAGAGTTAAACAGCTAATACAACACAAACCAGACAGTTATAAACATCTGTCTAGCAATTACAATTCAAATACATCAGAGAGAACAGACTCAACTTAACCACAGCGGAACACTAAATATATCTACAGGCTGAAGCCTCCTACTCCATTATCTCCTCCAGAACTCGATCAAAGCAATCCTGAAACTCTTGACTACTCATACGTAATATGAGTACCCAAGAGTTTAATAAAACAGAAAATAAACACTCAGGTCAGACAGGGTTCTGGTGTGAGTAAACGGGGATAAAAGTTGCTTAACTTTAGAAAATCCTTTAAAAACAAAGGGTATCACGTAAGACTTCCCACACATAAACATGGAAAAGTTTTTACCTTACGCTAACCAAAACATTTGATAGGAAATCCAGTTATATTATAATAGTGTCTAGGGTTATCAAAATAAAATACAAAAATAGCTGGAATGCTTACATCTCACGTTCCAACATAGTTGGGCACAATCAAAACCGTACAGGCACTTATTGGATTATGGATTGCATCAATGGCAGGGCTACTGGGGTACCACCCATCACAGTACGTGGCCTAGATCAACGTACCGAGGAGTACTCCCACTCCCCTGCAACACAAAGCCGGACCCGTTCCTTACTGAATAGTTTCGAATAAGACAACCCCGCAGTTGGTGTACACTAACAACTGCCCACTAAGCCGGATAAAAAGGGACCTCTAGACAGGGATCAATCTTGCTCTCAAGTGGGTGCTACCCACGAAGCTTTGCTGCAGCTCCCCTATTTTAGCCATTCTCGGTTGATGAGGCTTGAGGCTACGATTACCTTTAGAGGACACATCTCTTAGAATGCTCATCGTCCACCTGACAATGTTCCGAAAGCATTCAATCCATACAAGTTCGTTCCGGGTTCGAACGAAACCGAAGGCATTATCTCGCTACACTCGTTACGGAATCACCCACAGAGTTAACGACGATAACCCTTTTACTCTATGTCACCATCTCGAATCTATAAGCACTATTCCGTCAACTCATTACGGAATCACCCATAGAGTTATACTGACGTATAGCCCTTACACCTCGAGTCTTCACTTGCTCCACTTGGATTAGCGACCTAACGTTTATTTGGAATCGATGTGGTTTTCAGATATCCAAATATGGAAACCCGATCCCGGTCTCATCGAAACCAAACGCCATCTTAATGTCCAAGTTATACTTAAGGGTTTTAAACAATTAACTTATTTCAATATTATCTAATTCACATAGATAGATAAATTACATCTAACAATAGATAATCACATTCATATCATAAACAGATAATCTGCATCATCCATAAACAGATAATCATCACAACCAATAATCCATTACAAACCATCATACTTAAACCAAGCATTCATATCATGTAGATAAGACTCATCTCATTACTGAGATCACAACCATTCAATCAATAACATCCATAAGCAATGATTCATTAACCATCAATTATAATTAATTTAAAATGAATTAAATTAATTACAGCCATCTCTAATTAATTTGAAATAAATTAAATTAATTACTCATCTAAATCCTTCTTAACATCCATTAATTAATTAACCCAGTTAATTAATTACTTCCTAAGTATTTAACTTGATTAAACAACTTGATTAATCATCTACTAATTACAATAAGTAATTAGTCTTTAATTAATTAACCTTAATCATAAGTAATTAACATTTAATTATTCATTTATTAATTAACTATAATTAATTATATTTGTCCTTAATTAATTTCAATTAATTAATCACTTAATTAATTAATTATTACTTAATTAAACAATCCTTAATTACATCATTAATTATAAAAATTAATGATCTCCAATATTTAAATAAATTACTTAATTAAAATTAATTACATTTAGTGATTAAATCTAATTATTAATCACCTTGATTAATATTAAGTTTAGTAATTAACTTTCTTTAATTACTCATTAACAAATTAATTGTCCAATAATTAATCATTATCTAATTCCTTAATTAATTTCAAAAGTAATTATCCAAATTACTAATTACATTTCAGTAATTATCATTATTACTTCTCTAAGTCATCCTGCTCCACTAATTACATTAAGTAATTACATTCTTAAAATCATCCAAATTGATTACAATAAGTAATCAATTCCTTAATATTTTTAACAATTAATTATACTTAACCAATTACAATTAATTATATTTAATTAATTAATCTAATTAATTATCAAAATTAATTACATTAATTAATTACTAAATTATCCTTAGATAATTATTCTTATTAATTAACACATTTTCAATAATTACATACTTAAGGAAATTTGAATTAGATTAATTATTAATAAATCATTTCTAATTAATAATTAATCTAAATCATTATTTAAAATGGAATAATTAAGTAAATTCTTAATTATCTTAAATATTTTTCAAAATAATTCATCTACTAATTATTAATATTCAAATGTATTTAAAACTAAACGTTTCTAAATTCAATTCAAATTCCATTTTAAAATTTCTAATGTTTAACTGTTTAAACATTTATCTAAATTTTAAATAAATAAAACTCTTAAAATAAAATGAATGCTAAAGAACATTCATTACTTAAATATAAAGAAAGAATTAAAATAAATTACTTGATTAAAATAAATTAATCTTTGAAATAAATTGATTATTTCAACTTTCAAATTTAAATTAAACACTTCATATTTTTAATTCAATACTAATGGAAACTAAATTCTTTCAAGTTTAAACTTGTTTGAAATCAATTTCTTTAAACATTTGAATATGTTCGTTTCAAATTTTTTTTTTATTTTTTTTATACAAACTGGTTTTGAAATCAAAACTGATTTCCAAAGAAACTTGGAAACAGTTTCAACTTGATTTCAAAATACATTTAAGTTTTGCAAAAACATTTAAATCTGTCCACACTATTAAAACTTACAAAAACTGTTTTAGCTTAATGTCTGATTTTGAAATCAAACCTGAACTTATTTTTAAACTTGATTAAAACTGAATTTTAAATCTTGCTTAAAACATTTAAATGTGTTCATAATTTAAAATCTTACAAAACTGTTTTGAATTGAAAATATGGTTTTAAAAATAACCCTGAAACTTTTATTTAACTTGATTCAAAACTCAATTTAAATCTTGTTTAAATTTAAGATTTTCATTTTTAAAAAGTTTGAATTTCAAACTTTATTTGAATGCAGATCCAACGTCCACTTGAATCAAGTTGCAACTTAAAATATGAGTTTCATTTAAGAATCTAAAAACTGCAAAACTCTCTGGTTTAAAAACCTGAAACTGTTTTAATTTTGATTTAAAACTGAATTTAAATCTTGTTTAAATTTAAGATTCCCATTTTAAAACTTTTAATTTCAAACTGCATTTGAATTCAGTTTAATCTTACATTTGAATCAATTTATAATTTTTTTTAAAATATATGTTTTCATTCAAAGTTTAAAACTGTAAAATTATAGATTTAAAACCTGCACCCAAACCTGAGTGACCCCTAATTTTACTTCGAGTTTCAAAACCCTCTGCTTCGAGAAAACATCACAAAATCCCGAGGATTACTTCGAGTAAAACCCTGCACATTACAGAAGTTCTCCTGAACTTCAGAAATCACTACAACCTGAAATTAGTTTTTTTTTAACCTGGAAACACTCATATCACCACTCCTCTCTCTCTGATCATCGCCTCGACCATCGTGAACCACCTCAAGCATTTTTCCCGAATGTTTCGCAACTCTATACACCCTCAACAGAAACCCTGAGCCTCCTCAACCTCTTGATTGATAGAGATTGCCTCAAACTCAAATCCCAGATAAACCCAAATGCCACCCCAAAGCATTATTTAAAAATGTGATTTTAGTTTTTTAAAATCATAATTTCCAGAATAGGTTCAAGTTACAACCCTGAATCAATATGTTAAGGGATTTGATTTAGCAAGATTTTAACATCATTACTGTATTATACATATCCTAACATAGTTCAAAACTTTAAAATATAGGAATCTGTTTTTTTTTTTTGTACTTAGGTTATGATTTAGTAAACTATTTTGTTTTAAATTCAGGTCCTAACAAAGATTAGATAAAAAGATTTTGAATCCTTTTTTTCTTTATTGTCACTACACTCTGTAATAATGATCAGAGAAGCCATGATATAAACAATGAATCACATATGTTCTTAGGTTAATAATCATTCATTTATTCAAAATAAAAGAACCTGCATAAAAAAATTTCCAACATACTCCATTAAATTACTACAACATTTTGTATATGAATCAAATTTTGAATTGATTCATGCTCACAGTATTCAGTACAGAGGCATAACAAACCACAGAGATGATTAAATCAACTGAAAACATTTAGGCTCACAAATGTACATAAAACAAGGCAATCATCAAACAGTATTCACTGCAACACATATTTTGTTACTTATGTTTTTAAAAATAATTTGTGTTTAAATATGATAGTGAGGTTACTCACTAAAAGTCAGAGCCATTTTCTTCCCTTTTCCTACAGCAGTTTTGATTATTATTATTTTTTTTAAAACAAGTTTGAGTTAGAACTTGTGTTTTCCTGGAAAACTTGTTTAGCTTTGATTATAAAAAAAAAATAAGAACTGTTTTTAAAATTAGAAGCTTACTCACCTTAAATTTGAAGAATGCAGAGAGTAATTCCAGAGATGCAGATTCAATTCCAGAAATGCATATTGAAATCTGGCTTCATTTGCTTGCTGGAATTGCTTGTTGCTTTTATCTTGTATTTGTATGCATGCAGACCCCAACTCCATTGCTCAGATTTTAAATTGGACTTCATACAGATGTTGAGCTCCAAATTTGATGTTGAAAAAAAATGGTATGTAGACTGCATTCTTCATTTTGCATATTTAAGAAATTGATTGTAGATATAGATTGAAGTTTGGTTTATAATTTGATTTTGCAGATTTGTTTGAATATAGGTTGCAGATTTGAAGTTGATTTTTGATTTGCAGAAATGATTTGCAGATTTTTGAAAGGTTTTGGTTTACTGGATTATGAAATTGCAGATTTTAAAACATGAATTGGTTTTAAGTTTTTGATTTACAGAAATATGATTTCTGTTTTCAATTTGAAGAAAATGTTTTTATCAAAATGCTTTGTTATTTTTCTTATTTGAAAGAATAAAATCCAAGAATAAATTAGTTTGCCACTTGTTGACTTATTATCTCAATTTCTTACAAGTGTTCTCTTTATGTTTAAAAAGCTAACACATGTTCAAATTTAATATAAAAAAATAAGTTTCTTAGTTTATGAATGTGTTTTTAAATCTATCTAAAAAAAATATTTAATTTAATTTTACATGTTTATGTAAATGTTTATCTACGAGAAAACTTCTTTTATAAAATTACTCATTTTAAATGTTTGCTTAATTATTTTTAAAATAATATTCTTTATGAAACTACATTTCAAAGAAAAGAATTGTTGAATTAAATTTTATTTGAGAGTCTTCAAACCAAAATACTATACTCTAATATAATGAATTAAATTTTATTTCAAGAGAAAAACAATTTCCTTTAAAATAAAAGAAACTTTTATTATAAAACAAAATTAAACTATATTTATTCTTATAAAGCAAATAAATACTTACTTTCATTTCTATGAAAATTATAAGATAGAACTTTTAAAATAAACTTTTTGAAAAGTTATAATACTAAATTAATTTAATCAATTTACAATTTATACATTTATATATAAGAATTAGAAAACATCCTTTATTTAATATAAATTAAAATTAAAACCAAATCCTCTATTTACAATGTATAAACATTTATACATTATAAATTAAATATTTTTAACATTGAAAACAATAAGATTTCAAATTAAACTATCACTATTATAAATTTTCAAAAGATAATTCCAGTTTGAATTAATTTATTAAATCAATATTTTCACATTTTAAAATAATTACCAAAGAAATTATTAAATAATTATTGCCTAAATTTCTGGGACATCACATTTGTTGAGACTAAATAATATTATGAAGTTAATATAAGATAATTACTCGAATATAATTAAAAATAATTAATCCAAGGTGGTTAATTAAAGATGGATAATGAAGAGTTGACTAATTAAATTCTTTGGAATAAATTAATGTTAAAGGAAGGAATCGAAGAATTTAGATTTGAAAATCCAATTAGAATTGATGGAATTATTTTGGGAGTGATCAAATTTGTTTATGGATGATTGGATGGTATTGTATGATTTGAAAGAGTTGATAACTCTGATATAAAATGTTGTGTATTTCATTTGATAACTTAGGATAGGATGATATGAGATTCGAAGAGACCGGGTCGAGTATTGGGTAAATACTCAAAAACCACTTCGAATGTTTATAGATTGATATGTAAAATCTATAGTGTGGAATAATTGAATTTTAGGAATTGGACTATTTAAAAATCTAAATCTTTGGTATTTAGAAACTTATATGTGGAATAAGTGTTGTCTAAAATAAAATTTGGCTTTGAGAATTAATAAAAGTTCCGGGGTTTTATATGAGTTGTATACATTGTATTCCATGTTAGTTGAGTTTACTCACGCTGGTTTCCAGCCTGACCCGGGTGTTACTTTGGTGTAATGCTCGGGTCAGACCGAGTATTACAGATTTTCAGGTAGGTACGTTCTGGAACTCAGGAGGCGAGTTGGATGGCTATAGCGTATAGAGTATTTCCGCTGTATTTATATTATTGAAATCTGAGTCATGATAATTGTAAATATTCAGTGACTGTATATTATGTGAAACTCTGATGTATATTAAATGTAACCGACAGTTATAATATTCTTTTGTAAACTGTTATTATTTATTATATTTTATCCGCTGCGATTGTGAGATGTTTGGTGTTTCTGTTCTTCTTCTTCTATCTCTTTCTTCTTTTTCATAACTATCTGGAATTTTCGGGTTGGAAATTTTCGGGTCGTTACATTTGGTATCAGAGCTGAAAGGTTAAGCGAGAACCTTGGCTCTGGTGGAGATTTACTCATTAAATAGAGTCTGTAGTACTCTAGAATGAGTTAAATATATATATATATATATATATATATATATGAGAGCGTACTTGTTATTTGCTTATAAAGGTTTTAAATGATTTTACATAAAAATATATGTTGATATATAAAGCAATATTTCTTTCTAATAAATATTAAGGTGATTGGGTGTTAAATTATTGGAATTAAGTTAAGAAGGAATATAATACAACCAAATTAAAATTAAATTAATTAAAAATGAATTATAGAATTAGAACTCATAAATTAGCATTGTTTGAAACTTTAAATGAACAAAGTTAAATTTGGTTTACAAAGGTTAACCCAATCTTTGAGAATTTAGCTCGAATTACATAATTCGAGATGGTTTAAATTCGAAGTTGGAATTGAACTCATTCAAATTGAATCCGATTTGAATTAATTGCATTTGGGATTGAAGATGTATAAGTTCAAAAATTTAAATGGAGGATTTGAATTGGATTGAATTGAAATGATTGAAATTGAAGTGGGTTCAATTGAATGGATATTAGTCCAAAGTAATTGAAATAACTTTGGACTTGTAATTAAAGTGGAATTGGTTTAAAATCAAAAAGGAATTTGAAATATAGATTGTAAATGTAATTTATAAATTGAAATAAACTTCATAAATAAATGAGATTATAAGTTGAAATAGAATTCCAGAGAATGTTTGAAAATAAAATGAGATGAAATTCAAGAGTAATGTTTAAATACGAGTTGGAAGAAATGGGAATTTGGAATTTTGGGAAAATTTAAAATTTCTTTGGATTTGGAAGTGGTTTCCAAATGTTTTGGAGAAATAATAGTATTATTTCGAAAATATTTTGTGTTGAACCTGAAATCTGAAAGATTTGAAATTAAAAATGTTTGGAAATGTTTTAAAAAAAAGATAAAAGCATTGAACTCTTTCGGTCACTGGAAAATAACGTCGGTGATGACTGCAGCATTATCGATGTTCATTTTCGAGTTTCTAAAAGAGAAATTGCTACCAAATTGTTTTAAATTGGAATTGTTTATGAACTGGGTTTGGTTTTGAAATTCAAAAGGGTAACTAAATTTGCCAAAGAATTTTGGATATAGTTGACTTCTAAGGGGGTATTGAAATTTTGGAAATTTGTTGAAACTCTGGAATCTTGATTAAAATGTTTATGGAATAATAAAAATATATTGGATAAATATAACTTCAAGTTAAAAGCAAAGTGTGAATGTACTTGATCATAAATAGAAGTTGAAAGATTTAAATTATAATTAAAGTTGTACAAGTTTAAAATTCAAATGGGAAATTTTTATTGGATTAACTTGAAAAGGGTATTGAACTTGAAGAGAGTTCAATTGATATTAGTCCAGATTTATGTGAATAATTTGGAGTTAAAATTAAAGTGGAATTGGTTTAAGATCAAATGGAATTTTATTTGAAGTTGGAAAGAAATTGAAAATTAATTCAATTGAGTTGGGAATGAATTAAGTCCAATGGAAATCGGAGTTATTGGAATCGGGTCAATTTAAATGGGAGTGGAAATTTAAATTGAACTGTTGGGGGAAGCGAACAGTTTTGACTCTGGACTATTTTTAATATAATTTGTTTTGATATAAACTTATTTGTCTAAGCTATTAAATATATACAATCTTTCTTTCTTAAAGCCAAATTATTTTATATACTTGTTTTACGATTATTTTTGAAGCTATTTAACCATTTTTTTCAACTATTTTCTAAACTAATTACTATTATTCAACTATGTTACAAATTACTTACTATTTTACAACTATTTTACAATTATCTAAAATTTCTGAAACTATTCAGCTATTTTCAACTATTCTACGATTAGTTAACTATTTTCTATCTATTTTACAAAACTAGTAATTATTTTCCAACTACTTATTTGTTTTTAAATTTTTCAAGCAATGTTCTAAATAAACTGGTCGGAGTTCAAACTGTTATGGATTTAATACCCAACCGAGATAGGAATTGAAGTGATAATCCAATTGGGGATTAATGTAAAGGTGGATAAGTGAATGGAAAAGAAATTGATAGGAAAGAGTAATCAAATTGGAATATTTGATTTTGAATAAACAAGGTTATATATCTTTGTTTTATTTAAGATGAAATCCCTTTGTTGAATCTATTGTTGGAAGAAAAAGGATTTTGGAAGTGTTTGAAGTATAAAAAGAATTTTATACAAGTTTATAGTGGTCCAAAGTTTTAAAATTTATATATATCGGTATATATAAAGGATCTTATGAGGATTTTGGAAAAGGTTTTGGGAACCTTTGGATTTGGAAAGGCTTTTGATTTTGGGTAAAATCAATATTGGAATTTGGAAAGCCTATTTTGAGAATTATCAATTTTGGGATAATCGATTTTGTATAAAGGAGCTTTGTATGATATCATACTAGGCGTATGATTTGAAGATACTATATGTGTATAGTATAAAATGTTTTGATGATGGCTCTGGGGAAAAAGGCGCTCCCTTGAAATGAACTTCTCAGGAGTACCACCGGGTGGTGCTTCCTTGAGCACCAAGGGGGGGGTTTCTAAAGTTGATCCTGTGAGGAGTCCGGACAAAACTAGTTCCTGAGGATTATGAGTTGTGTATACCATAGCGTAAGTTGTGTGTGCCGCTGAGAGCCAATAGTCTGCGTTTGATTTTATATCGGTAGACTGCGACACTATGGTATACCACATAGCGAAAGTCGTGTGTGCTGCTAAGAGCCAACAAACTACGTTTGAGTTTATCTCGGTAGACTGCGACCTATGTAGGACTGGAGAAGTTTCATTTCGATAGCGAGATCAGAGGCCGCGGAGAGCCTGCAGTTACATGGACTTTTGCTGCAACGGCAACGTAACCCTGGATGTAACTGTGATCTGTTGTGTGGGTTCCATGGCGTAATCGAGAGGCCGCGGAGAGCCTGCAGTTGCATGGACTTTTGCTGCAACGGCAACGTAACCCTGGGATGTAACTGTGACCATGGATGGGGTGATGATTTTCAGAGCATTATCACCAAAGATATTTCCTCTATTTTCAAAAACTGTTTTCTATATTTTTAATAAAATTTATTTTCGAATATTTTTACTGGATGTTGAAAGCGGGTTTACCAAGTACTTATAGATTTTCAGTCCTACGCCTGATCAACGTAAGACTGAATTTCTATGAGAACAAGGATGGACAGGTTAAGACGTCGAGTTATAAAAATTATTTTTATAAAGAGTTATTTTAATAGTATGTGTAAATTTAAAAGGCATTTCTAACAAATTTTTTTAATGAAGATGTTGGAATTTTGGAAAATCAAGGAAATCCAAACTGGAATTTTTATGAAGTGAATTTGTAATTAAAAATCGAATATCGATTTAGAAGTTGGAAATAAGCTAATTGGTTAAAGAATTATTTGATTGAGTATATAAATAAAATTTATCTTGGGTAAATAAATGGATCGTAAGTTAATAATGGTTTGGAAATGAATTCGAATTTTAAATAGAATTCGACTTAGATTTGATAATGAATTAAATAAGTGGAGATGTTGTAAAATAAAAATCAAATAGAGTTGGATTGAAAAGTGATGGGTTGAAATTGCAAATAAGATGCAAGTGATTTGAATAATATTTAACGTAATTTGCAAGTAAATTTGATATAATGGAAGTGTTGTCGAATGAAATGAAAGTGGATTATAATAGAAATGGTTTGGGTTGCAAACAAAACCCAGGTGAGTAGAGATAATTGAGAGTGGCCTTGTATTAATAAAATTAATTCGATAATGAATTAAGTG
The DNA here is from genome assembly GCA_030765085.1 of Allium cepa. NCBI lineage: Eukaryota > Viridiplantae > Streptophyta > Magnoliopsida > Asparagales > Amaryllidaceae > Allium > Allium cepa. The sequence goes on along the minus strand of CM060945.1, from coordinate 596,515,087 downwards.
GGTACATTAAGAAGTTAAAATGGGTTAATTGAGTTAAATAATAAATGGATGAAGCCTGATCTAATAAAAATTAAATCAAAGTTGTGATTTGAATTGGATTATCAGACTGAACTTAAGTTCGGTGGCATGTTAATTTGAAGTATAAACGAGTTAAGTATATGTTGCATATTATATTGATAAATTAAGAAAGTAAACTAAAATTAAAGTTAAAGTGGAGGGGCTAACTGAATTTAAAGGAATTTGATTAAATGAGAGTCAAATAAAGGAAAACTTAAGTTTGATGTTGGAATAAATTAAAGTAAATTAATTTAAGCTTAAAATTTTGGAAATTTGGCTTCGAATAAGGATGAAAGCCCATTAATTAATGCTTGGATTGAGTTAATTTGGAAATGGCTAGTGGTATACAAGAATGGAATGTGGCGAATTAAATAAATGGGTGTGAATAAATTAAAATGGATAGGAATTAAATAAAATTGAGTTGGAATCAATTTTAATTAGTTATAAAACTTAAGTAATTACTGATTCACATGGATATTATCAAATTGCATAGAAATGATTGTCGTTTAAGGTAAACGAGATCTAATTAAATTCTATGAATTAGTGAAAGCAAATATAATTGATTTTTGAATCAATTGTTATGAATACGAGTTTGTTTTTCTTAAAAATGAATTGAGTGCAAGCAATTGCATTGTAAACCCTTAAATTGAATGAAATGGCATATGAATTGGCTGAAAGCAATTGAATCAGCTTTAAGATTATATAAATCTCTTATGGAAAGGTTTTGGTGCTTGTTGCTTATGATATACATGTGTTTAGCTATTGAAAGTAAGTGAAAAGCTAGTAAATTTTCAATATATGGCACTTACATATTTAAATTGAGTAAGTACAGGTACCTGAAGGCCGTTTGGCTGGATTTGGATTGCATTATTTGCTAGAATAAATAAGCCGCTTGCTTAAAATGCTAAATAAGGTACGCCTACGCTATAAAAATAGGAAATATGAACTGTTTTTGCTTTTCTCGGCCGTGTGGGTCGATGTATATATATTTATATCTCTTGTCAAATTGCAAAAGCTCCTCCGTACAAAGGTGACTCTGCCAAAAAAATTTCAAAATTTTGGGAGTTAGAAAATTTTTGAAAATTTTGGTTAGCAACAAACAATTATAAATTGGGAATTAAAGTAAACTAGTAAATGAAACTAATATGAATCAGTTTAAATGAAAGATAAAACTCAATATTAGAAATCGAAAATAAATTGAATTCATATGAAACGGTGAAAACTAATTTTGAAAAAGATATGAAACATATATGAGGAAATGTATAAAATGATTGGAAATGTTACGATTGGATATTATTGTCAAGTAAGATATGCCGGTATTGAAAGGGAGAATAAATTGGATTTGATTCCTAAAGATAAATGTGAATTGCCCGACAAAAATGTATGTATTTTAATTTCTGCATGAAATTGGATTGGGTTTTTGATGTAGCCACTTGGCTTTTGTTTTCATTTTGGTATTTGGGAGCCCGTAGAGGCCTTCTGTAGTTGTACCGAGTTAGCCGCGCAAAGGACACGCTGGCAAAAAATTTCGGGAATTCAGAGAGTTAGAAAAATTTTGAGAAAATTTTGATAATTTAAAATTTGGTTTTAAATTGAAATTTGAATAATTGAGCAAAAGAGTATTGTTTGAAACTATAGAAGGTTTTGGGAAGTTGGTTAAGGTGTTTGTGGGTCCTTAATAAAGGATAGTTGGTAGGATGTTGATTGTTAGTTTTGGAAAAAGGTAAACGGGTAATGGTCCATTCTTCCTGACTAGTAATTTCGGGGACGAAATTCTTTTAAGGTTGGAGGAATGTGACGACCCGGAAATTTTAGCAAGTTAAATTGGAATAATTAATTGATTTTAAATTATTTAAAAGTTAATTTTAACTTGAATTCAAGATATCAATATTTACTTGAAAATTAAATCAATGAATTGTATGGTTTAAATATTGAATTTTAATAATTAAAATTAATAAATTGTTGAATCTGAAATTTCTAAGCCTTTTTAAATAATTTGAAGGCTTACGAAATTTATAATGATAATACCGGAGATAATAAAATGGTTTGAATCTAATTTAAAGGTAATTTGTTCAGTTTTAATAATATATCGTTTAAATTGGAACATGAAAATAGCCTTTCGAGTCACAGTCTTGGAATTCGACGAAACCAGTTTCATTGGATCCATAATAGTTAGTTATTATCGGATTTCAATTTTTGCAGCCATCGGAATTGTCGTTTGACCCTGGCAGCTCAAAATGCTTAGAACTATTTTAATCGATTTAATTTAAAACCGATCGTTGATTTCCGTAACTCGCGCATATGATCGGGTTAGCCTTCGAAACCCGTTCCATTGTGCTCGGAACACGGGTAAAACCTTATAAACACCTATCGGCATGCCCGATACGGAGTCCGGAGTTTCGCGTTATGCTTAACGAGACATTCGTAAAATTTAGAAAATAATAAAAATTTGAGGTACATATTGTCAGAGATATTTTCACTTCAATGCTTGCTCGTGAAGCCTCATGCCATCTATATTTCCTCCGTTCCTCCCTGAATTCTTCGAGCAAAATATAACGTGTATAAAAAAAAAACTAATCATGGCCGCTTCGTCGCCTTAATTCCATCGCCGGCCTTCTCTTCGTCAGTCGCTCTTGTTTTTTTCCTTCGCGATTTTTGCTGTGGAAGGGTCGATGTGAGGCGTTCGTGTGAATTTAGGGTTGAGGGGAGCGACTGTTTTGGGTAGTTCGGCGATCGCGAGGAGGGGAGCTCGCTGTCTTAGGCTCGAGCTCGAGTTTTGGGAAGATTCGCGCGGCAGTAAGAATGAAGGCGGAGTCGCGATCGAAGATAAGGATTGCCTACGGGTTTGGGGGAAACTCGCGAAGCTTGGGCTTGGTTCGTGAATTGAAATAAGTGGCTAGAGGTCGACTCGAACTCGTGGAGGAGGAGGGTCGCGGCAGTTTTGGTGACGTTCTGGTAGCACGCGTCGATTATGAGTACTTTAATAAATTTTTATTTTAATTTATTGTACTCTAACAGCTTTAAGCTTGGATAAATTTTTGGGTGCATTTGTGTGACTCTAAGAATATTGTAGTTTTACTCAGGACAGTGGGGCTTGGACTCGAAGCACAGTAGGGTTGCTTCGGGTTAATAGTTGTTCAGGTTGTAATGAAACCTGTTTGTATTCCAGCTCGTTATAAAAATTTAGTATTCCAGAAAACTGAGCCTGCAATTAGAAGCTAATCAGTATTTAAATGATAAAACACTTAATGGAAGTACTTGAGAATTAATTATTTGAAATTATTTAAAGTAAGGATTAAATAATATAAACTATTAAGGGCTTATGATTTGTGATTCAATAAATTTGTAGGGTAATGTAAATGGACAACAAATTAATTCAATTAATTGATGATTTGAGTTGATAAATTTAGAAATTAAGAGTTTGAACCAATCAATTGAGGGTTAAGTTAATTTATTTAGCTTAATTAATTTAGAATAATCAATTGATGGTTGATAGGTAATTACTTACTAAAATTATAAAATATAATTACCTTGTGAAATTAATCAAGAAAGAAATTAAGATAGTCAAATAAAAGGGTAATAAATTTATTAAATAAAAGGGAATAGTCAATTACAGTTTGAGATTAATCGAAAGTGATTAATATTGCGGTTGGATTAAAGTAATTAATTTATATTGGAACAAGTAAAACCATAATTGGAAATAATTAATTAATACAATTAACAATGTAAGTGAAGAATCGATTAATTAAGATGAATTAATTTGAATAAGTGACTCATGGGAGTTAATTAGTATAAGTAATTAAGGATTAATGCGATTAAATAATTAATTAATACATGAAGTAATTAAGATTGCTTAATGATCTTTGTTGATACTAACTAATATTATGAAGTTAATGTAAGATAATTACTCGAATATAATTAAAAATAATTAATCCAAGGTGGTTAATTAAAGATGGATAATGAAGAGTTGACTAATTAAATTCTTTGGAATAAATTAATGTTAAAGGAAGGAAACGAAGAATTTAGATTTGAAAATCCAATTAGAATTGATGGAATTATTTTGGGAGTGATCAAATTTGTTTATGGATGATTGGATGGTATTGTATGATTTGAAAGAGTTGATAACTCCGATATAAAATGTTTTGTATTTCATTTGATAACTTGGGATAGGATGATATGAGATTCGAAGAGACCGGGTCGAGTATTGGGTAAATACCCGAAAACCACTTCGAATGTTTATAGATTGATATGCAAAATCTATAGTGTGCAATAAGTGAATTTGAGGAATTGGACTATTTAAAATCTAAATCTTTGGTATTTAGAAACTTATATGTGGAATAAGTGTTGTCTAAAATAAAATTTGGCTTTGAGAATTAATAAAAGTTCCGGGGTTTTATATGAGTTGTATACATTGTATTCCATGTTAGTTGAGTTTACTCACGCTGGTTTCCAGCCTGACCCGGGTGTTACTTTGGTGTAATGCTCGGGTCAGACCAAGTATCACAGATTTTCAGGTAGGTACGTTCTGAAACTCAGGAGGCGAGTTGGATGGCTATAGCGTATAGAGTATTTCCGCTGTATTTATATTATTGTAAATCTGAGTCATGATAATTGTAAATATTCAGTGACTGTATATTATGTGAAACTCTGATGTATATTAAATGTAACCGACAGTTATAATATTCTTTTGTAAACTGTTATTATTTATTATATTTTATCCGCTGCGATTGTGAGATGTTTGGTGTTACTGTTCTTATTCTTCTATCTCTTTCTTCTTTTTCATAACTATCTGGAATTTTCGGGTTGGAAAATTTCGGGTCGTTACATAATTAGATATTGTTGTTTTGTGATTTCTATATTCTAATTATCTAATTGATAATTAAATATTGCTGATAATCGTATTTATTCATTTTTGCTGTTTTTCGAATTATCTATTGATAATTAGATTTTGTTGAGAATTTGTGAATTTCTTTTACGAAATTAAAAGATTTCTTTGGCGTTTATGTTCTCGACCTTTATTTTTATAGCTTAACCAGTTTATGTTAGAAAAATAATTATTATTGACGACTTTAATTATGAAATTGCGGGGACGCAATTTTTATAAGGAGGGGAGCCTGTAACAACCCAGGGTTTCGTATCGATTGATTATCGTCATTAGACGATTAAATCAGTAACAACCCGCATACTTATCGATTTTATATTTAAATATTTTATTTAAATATTTTGCCGTTAATCGGATATTGGTCCGAAAAGCTACTTTTTGCAAACGGTCAAATTAGGACTCGAGACCACTTCCATTGAGTTCGAAATGCCGTTTACAATCTTTTTAAGTATAAACATCGATATGATTGGAGATAGTAGAATTTCACTACTTTTTCACTTGAGACTTTGGGTTGGGCTTTTAGCCTATTAGACCCAACCTTCACCCTTCCTTTTCATAACTTCATTTCTATTTTCCTAAGTCTTCAAGCTTCTTCAAAAATGGTGGAGGGAATGGGAAATTAAAATTCCAAAACTCAAATTCAATTGCAATCCATCTTTCTACTCCAAATTCAAGAAGAAGACATTGGATTCAAGCTTCTTATGCTTAGATAGAAGAGGGATTGATTCTTGCTTGCTTAAAACTTCATTTTTCATTGAATTTGTGCAAAGGTGAGATTTTTATCTCACAATTCTAGCCTATAACTATATTGGACTGTTGGGAATGATTCCCTATCATTTTTGCATGCATATTAGCATTTGGTTTGGATTGGATTGGCGAAAAACTCCAATTTTTAGCGTTTTGGTGAATTTTCTGCACTTAGGTCGTTCTGGCCATTTTCGTGTGTTCGGAGTTAGGTCGCTCGCGACCTAACCCTTAGGTCGTTCGCGTGTTATCGCGCTAGGTCGCACTGCCTTGAATTTTCACTTCGGATTTAGGTCGTTTCACGTTAGGTCGTATGGGGTTTAGGTCGAAGGTCGTTTCTGGCCTTAAATCCCTTTGCAGCGTTAGGTCGCTCAGCCTTTCCTTGTTAGGTCATCACCACTTAGGTCGCGACAAATGTTAGTACGTTAGGGCCTTAGGTCGTAGGCCTTAGCTCGTATTTGAGCTTAGGTCGTAGGTCGCATCACCCTTAAGTCGTTCGACCTGATGCCTCTCTTAGGTCGCGCATCCCCTTAGGTCGCTAGGTCTTAGGTCGCGCATCGCCTTAAGTCGCTCGACCTGCTCTCACCTTAGGTCGCGCCATCTTTTAGGTCGCGTAACATAATTTAGGCCGTTGTCCCTTAGGTCGCTTGCACCTTCGGTCGGCCTCGTTAGCTCGCAGATCCTCTAGGTCGCGTGGCCTTTAGACCGTTAGGTCGTGAGCGTTAGGACGTTAGACCTTACCATTCCTTAGGTCGCATGACCACAACACCGTTAGGTCGCTCGATCCTATCCTCCCTTTTGTCTTCACTAGGTCGAACCCCGTAAGCGGTGGCGTTGCCCCCGCACCCGCACCTTGGGGGGTTGCCACCCCCCAGGACCCCCCTCCGTAGGGGATCTTATCTGAAAAACATTGAACTGATTTCCTTGGATTTTATTCACATCTCCGTATGCGATCTTTGTGATTGATTGTTTCTACAATTGCTTCTGTGTTTTGTCATTTTATAATATAAAGGTTTCAATACTAGTAGTAAATATCAAAACTCTTTTAACAAACAATTTCAACTCTATTTTTAATAACAAAGCTCTTTTCTTAAACCGTTTTCCAATCTATTAGTATATACAAACCTTTACCTCACTCGGATGAGAAATCTAATTAAACGACTTAGTAAAACAAGTGGTATGAAACGCTTGCGTTCACTTCGTCGGTTAATTTTTGGACTTGTTCGATTGAACCTCTTGTGACAATTTTATTAGGGAAGATTTACAGTTTGTTCATAAATATTTAAGTTAAGCAAGTGGTTATGGGACATGAAGCTAACTTCTATATTTACTAGCTTAGTGTAATTGACACTTCTCGTTGATCATGACGATCATTCTGATGCTTTAGACTAGCAACTGTGCGATGTCTCTTGTTGCGAGGTTAGACTAGACACCACTTGTGTGATTCCACTCACACATACCTTTTTGCTTTTTGGTTAGTCTGGACCTTAATATGTGTGATTCCATTCACACATGTGGGGTAGCTCCCCTTGGTCTTCGGACCGTCTTGTGATAGGCCTCTTTCTCTTTTCTATGATTTCTGGACTTCTTGCATTGATTTCTAGAATTTATGTCATTGACTTGTTATGAGTACAAGTTTGGGGTATGATGCCCTTTCCGAATCTTTGAGAAGATTCTTGTGATATTGATTATCTCTTATTGATTGATCTTCTGTTGATCATTATTTACATACTTATAGTGGTATGTCATTATGGATATTTTATGTTTATGCCATATCTTTTATGTTATATCATGTCATATGATATTTATAGCTAGACTGACCCGTTTATTATTTTCTTAAATAATACTCGGGTCAGACCGAGAAGTTACAGGTGCTTCTGCTTGACTTCTTCCCAGGGATTCATTACTCTGACTTTTGGCTAACTGTTTAGATTAGCAGTTTTTGTTGTATACACTTGAGATATAGACTCATAGTTGTATTCTTTTGTATAGCACGTGTTGCTATTCTTTTGTATTATTGTGGATCTTTTGAGCACTACTCTGATGTACACTTTCATGTGTTAGTTATATATTCATATCTTCTTCCGCCTTTATGATATAGATGTATGTGACTGATTTGCGTTATGCTTATTTCTATGTTTGCTTCCGAATAGCCACCCTGTGATAAGCAACTACATGGATGGTCGCTCCTCAACAGCCTTATTCTCCGTGCTAGTTGACAACACTACTCCGTAGTGTTCTTGGCTAGCGTGGGTATAGACGTGTTGCGTCACAGCTTGGTATCAGAGCCAAACTTCGGAACAATGTAGAATAACTTAATAAGGATCATCGTCCTAGGTCTATCTTAGGAGTCATACCATAGGATTAATTCGAGTCTTCGTACCGATTCATCCTATTTCCTTTACGATTCCTTGTTTTATCTATCAAGATTGCTTGACGTTCATTGGTGAATAACCTTCTTCCTTCTCTTCTTTCTTTCTTAAAGGAAGAGAATATCTAGACCAGGCCGTCCCAGAACTGGATCATCTGGTGCTGCTCCCCGGATGGAGTTTTTATGACTGCTCAACAGCTTCTTGATTTAGTAACTAATGCTCAAGCAGCTGGAGCTAACCCGGAACCTACTCATCCAAAGTCGGGATTTGCACGCTTGTGCAGCGATTACACCAACTTGGGTGGGAAGCCCTTCAAAGGTTCGAAAAATATCATCGAGGTCCAGGCTTGGTTAAAATCATGCGATCGAATCTTTTCTCGCATGAACCTTATCGATCTCCACCGCGTTCAGGTGGCTTCCAGCATGCTCCAGGAGAGAGCTTTGGACTGGTACGAACTCCTTATTTCAGAAATTAATGAAGCGGATCTCACCTGGGAGCAATTTCAGGGACGCTTCGAGTTAAAGTTTGTACCAGAAGCTTGGAAAGTAACATTGGCTCGACGTTTTATAGACCTTGTTCAAGGTCAATCCTCTGTGACTGATTACGTCGCAGCCTTCGAGTCGCTTTCCAAATATGGGGTTGAATACATCAACAACCCATTGAAGAAGAACCAGAGGTTCGTTTATGGCTTAAATAAGAATCTTAAGAAGCCACTACTCCTGAAACTAGAAGTCGCATTTGATCAACTCGTCGATATCGCTCTTCGTCTTGAAGAGGCTGATAGAGAGAGTGATGTTGAAGTGGAAGGCGCTAAACCAAACTTCAACAACAAGAAGAGGCCAAACAAATTCAAGGGTCCTTATCCCAACAAAAAGGGTAAGCAGGCAACCCCTGCGGCAAAGTCTCCTTCTCCTAGTGGTGCGAGTTGCTTCAACTGTGGGTTTGGGGTCATTATGCGAATAAGTGCTCTAAGCCCAAAACTTGTCGCTATTGTAAGAGCCCAGATCATTACATACGTCAATGCCTCAAGCGTAAAGGCAAGAAGGAAGGAAAGTTGAATGTCGCTCAAGCCCCTGGCAACACATCTCGTGGCCAAGGTATTTCTCATTCCATTCTTGATGGTATTATTTTATTTCATGATCAACCTATTAGAGTTCTCTTTGATACGGGTGCATCCCGTTCTTTTATATCAAAGGAACTGGTAGACACTTTTTCCTTAAGTGTTACTGCATTGATGACTTCTTTAAAAATTGCGAATCCTGTTAGTGGATCCGAAACTCTTAGTTTGCTTTGTAAAGATGTGGAGATTATTTTATGTGATTTTTCTTTCCTAGCCGATTTGCATGTCATGCGTTACTTAGGCTTTGGAATAATTTTGGGAATGGATTGGCTTAACCGTTATCAAGCCCATATCCTATGTCCTGAGCGGACTATTCATCTCCGACATCCACTATCTGTTAAACAGATTTCTGTTAATCTTAAAGATTCAAAATCCTGTTTGGTGGCATCTTTATATTCTTTAATCCTCGTGATGACGATGATGATGATGAAGATGATATTATTTCTCGTATTCAAGTTGTTCGTGAATTTTCCGACATATTCGAGTCCGTTTTAGGTTTACCACCTAAACGAGCAATTGAGTTCAGAATTAATCTTGTTTCTGGAGCTCAACCTATTACTCGTCCTCCTTATCGCATGTCCAATAAGGAAAATGAGGAGATGCGTAAACAATTATCCGAATTGGAGACGAAGCAATTTATTCGCTCTAGTTCCTCACCTTGGGGAGCTTCGGCTATTTTCGTGAAGAAATCCGACGGTACGCTTAGGCTTTGCGTTGACTATCGCAAGCTTAACGATCTGACTATTAAAAATAAATATCCTTTACCTCGCAGCTTAGTGGTGCTAAGGTCTTTTCACAATTGGACTTGGCTACCGGTATCCATCAGCTTCGTATCGCTGAGGATAGCATTCCTTTGACATCATTCCGTACTCGATATGGATCTTATGAATGGCTTGTTATGCCATTTGGGTTAACGAATGCTCCAGCTTATTTCGTTGACCTCATGAATCGAGTTTTCAAAGATTTCCTCGATCGGTTTGTTCTCATATTCATTGATGATATTCTTGTGTATTCAAAAACCGAGGAGGAACATGAGAAACATCTTCGGATTGTATTGGAAACTCTTAGGAGTAATCAATTAAAGGCGAAATTTTCTAAATGCCACTTTTGGCAATCTCGTGTGAAGTTTCTCGGTCATATTATTTCCGAATCCGGGATTTCCGTGGATCCTTCAAAGATTGAAGCGATTCAAGATTGGAAGAGACCGGAGAGTGTGACAGAGATTCGTAGTTTTCTCTGTTTGGCGGGCTATTACCGTCGTTTTATTAAGGACTTTTCTAAGATTTCCGTGCCTCTTACTGGCCTGACTAAGAAGGGAGTTAAATACATTTGGTCGGACAAATGTGAAGCCTCTTTTCAGAAATTGAAAGAATTCCTTTCCGATGCTCCTATTCTTGTTATTCCCGTAGGGAATCAAGATTTTGTTGTTTATACTGATGCTAGTCACGTTGGTTTGGGTGCCGTTCTTATGCAAAAAGAACGTGTTATTGCTTATGCTTCTAGGCAATTAAAGCCGGCCAAGACTAGATATGCCACACATGATTTAGAACTCGCGGCTATTGTTTTCGTCCTTCGGATTTGGCGTCATTATCTATTGGGAGAGAAATTTATTCTTTATACGGATCATAAGTCTCTGAAATATTTATTTTCTCAAAAAGAACTTAATTTACGTCAACAACATTGGCTCGAGTTTCTTGCACCTTATGATCTTGATATTCTTTATACCCCCGGTAAGGGTAATCGTGTCGCCGATGCTCTTAGCCGTAAACAACAAGCATTTGTTTCTATGATGATATCTGAATGGAATGATCTCGAGATTTTATCCACTTGTGAGATTCGAGAGCGCGTATCCGATTTATGCTCATCGCTTGTTTTATGTAGCCTTGAGGCCCATCCTTCTCTTTTAGACCGCATTCTTGAAGCTCAAGGGCTAGATTCTGAATTGGCTCTTCTTGGCAAAAATGTTAAGGATAAAATTGATATTGAAGGTTTGAAAGACTTTAATATTGATTCTCGTTGCGGCATTCGAAAATTTGGTAGACTTATCGTACCAAATGTTGGAGATCTTCGTAAAGATATTTTAGAAGATTCCCATCGTTCTAAATTCACCATTCATCCCGGTAGTAGTAAAATGTACGCTGATATGAAGCGACTTTATTATTGGGAGGGAATGAAATCTGATATTGCTAACTTTGTTAAGTGTTGCATGACTTGCCAACTTGTCAAGGCCGAACATCAAAGGCCTGGTGGGTTATTGCAACCTTTAGAAATTCCAATTTGGAAGTGGGATCAAATTTCCATGGACTTTATAGATGGCCTTCCCCGTTCTCGTTCGAGTCATGATGGCTTATGGGTGATCGTTGATAGGCTTACCAAATCCGCCCGTTTTATTCCCGTTCGGTCTAACCGAACCGTTCCTCTTTTGGCCAAACTCTTTATCAAAGAAATTGTTAAATTGCATGGAGTTCCTACTTGTATTGTTAGCGATCGAGATCCATTGTTTACTAGTGGATTTTGGAAGAGTCTTCAAAAAGCTTTAGGAACGAAGCTTAACTTTAGCACTGCTTATCACCCCCAGTCCGATGGACAAACCGAGCGTGTGAATCAAACTCTTGAAGATCTTCTTCGTGCTTGTGTGCTTGATTTTGGTGGAAGTTGGGAAGATCATATTTCACTTGTTGAATTTTCCTATAATAATAGCTTCCAATCTAGTATTGGTATGGCACCTTTCGAGGCACTCTACGGAAGGCCCTGCCGATCTCCTTCTTGTTGGCTTGAGGCCGGTGAGAAGCTGGTTTTAGGTCCGGATTTTATTCGAGACTCCATAGAGAAGATTGAACTTATTCGACATAGGATGAAAGAAGATAAGAGTAGACAAAAATCCTATGCCGATAATCGAAGAAGGAAATTAGAATTTTCTGTTGGAGATCCTGTTTTTATTCGTGTTTCACCTATGAAGGGTGTTGTACGTTTCAGTCGATCGGGGAAGTTAGCGCCTCGATATATTGGGCCATTTCCTAACACTGAACGTATTGGTTCCATGGCTTATTGCCTTGCATTGCCGGCTCAGTTTTCTGCTATGCATGACGTATTTCACGTTTCTCAATTACGGAAATGCCTTCAGGATTCCGATTCTATTCTTGAGCCTGCTGTTGTGGAAGAAATTGAAGTTTCGCCGAATTTAACTTATGAGCAGCATCCTATTCGAATTATAGCTTCGGAGGTTAAACGACTTCGAAATAAAGATGTTCCACTTGTGAAGGTTCAATGGTCCTCAAATCCTAACGATTACTCTTGGGAATCCAGAGAATGCATCGAGCGAACACATCCGGACTTGCTTACTCCTGCTCTTTGAGGTGAACTTCCTATTTCAAATTTCTTTTGTGTTAATATGCTTTTATGGTTGTTACTTGTTATTTCCAACTTATATATTGCGAGGATGCAATTTCTTTTAGGAGGGGAGTCTGTAACAACCCGCATATTTATCGATTTTATATTTAAATATTTTATTTAAATATTTTGTCATTAATCGGATATTGGTCCGAAAAGCTACTTTTTGCGAATGGTCAAATTAGGACTCGAGACCGCTTCCATTGAGTTCGAATGCCGTTTACAATTTTTTTAAGTATAAACATCGATATGATTGGAGATAGTAGAATTTCACTACTTTTTCACTTGAGACTTTGGGTTGGGCTTTTAGCCTATTGGACCCAACCTTCACCCCTCCTCTTCATAACTTCATTTCTATTTTCCTAAGTCTTCAAGCTTCTTCAAAAATGGTGGAGGGAATGGGAAATTAAAATTCCAAAACTCAAATTCAATTGCAATCCATCTTTCTACTCCAAATTCAAGAAGAAGACATTGGATTCAAGCTTCTTGTGCTTAGATAGAAGAGGGATTGATTCTTGCTTGCTTAAAACTTCATTTTTCATTGAATTTGTGCAAAGGTGAGATTTTTATCTCACAATTCTAGCCTATAACTATATTGGACTGTTGGGAATGATTCCCTATCATTTTTGCATGCATATTAGCATTTGGTTTGGATTGGATTGGCGAAAAACTCCAATTTTTAGCGTTTTGGTGAATTTTCTGCACTTAGGTCGTTCTGGCCATTTTCGTGTGTTCGGAGTTAGGTCGCTCGCGACCTAACCCTTAGGTCGTTCGCGTGTTATCGCGCTAGGTCGCACTGCCTTGAATGTTCACTTCGGAGTTAGGTCGTTTCACGTTAGGTCGTATGGGGTTTAGGTCGTAGGTCATTTCTGACCTTAAATCCCCTCTGCAGCGTTAGGTCGCTCAGCCTTTCCTTGTTAGGTCGTCACCACTTAGGTCGCGACAAATGTTAGTATGTTAGGGCCTTAGGTCGTAGGCCTTAGCTCGCATTTGAGCTTAGGTCGTAGGTCGCTAGCTCGTAGCTCGTATTTGAGCTTAGGTCGTAGGTCGCATCACCCTTAAGTCGTTCGACCTGATGCCTCTCTTAGGTCGCGCATCCCCTTAGGTCGCTAGGTCTTAGGTCGCGCATCGCCTTAAGTCGCTCGACCTGCTCTCACCTTAGGTCGCGCCATCTTTTAGGTCGCGTACCATACTTTAGGCCGTTGTCCCTTAGGTCGCTTGCACCTTAGGTCGGCCTCGTTAGCTCGCAGATCCTCTAGGTCGCGTGGCCTTTAGACCGTTAGGTCGTGAGCGTTAGGACGTTAGACCTTACCATTCCTTAGGTCGCATGACCACAACACCGTTAGGTCGCTCGATCCTATCCTCCCTTTTTTCTTCACTAGGTCGAACCCCGTAAGCGGTGGCGTTGCCCCCGCACCCCCACCTTGGGGGGTTGCCACCCCCCCGTACCCTCCCTCCGTAGGGGATCTTAACTGAAAAATATTGAGCTGATTTCCTTGGATTTTATTCACATCTCTATATGCGATCTTTGTGATTGATTGTTTCTGCAATTGCTTCTGTGTTTTGTCATTTTATAATATAAAGGTTTCAATACTAGTAGTAAATATCAAAACTCTTTTAACAAACAATTTCAACTATATTTTTAATAACAAAGCTCTTTTCTTAAACCGTTTTCCAATCTATTAGTATATACAAACCTTTACCTCACTCGGATGAGAAATCTAATTAAACGACTTAGTAAAACAAGTGGTATGAAACGCTTGCGTTCACTTCATCGGTTAATTCTTGGACTTGTTCGATTGAACCTCTTGTGACAATTTTATTAGTGAAGATTTACAGTTTGTTCGTAAATATTTAAGTTAAGCAAGTGGTTATGGGACATGAAGCTAAACTTCTATATTTACTAGCTTAGTGTAATTGACACTTCTCATTGATCATGACGATCATTCTGATGCTTTAGACTAGCAACTGTGCGATGTCTCTTGTTGCGAGGTTAGACTAGACACCACTTGTGTGATTCCACTCACACATACCTTTTTGCTTTTTGGTTAGTCTGGACCTTAATCTGTGAGATTCCAGTCACACATGTGGGGTAGCACCCCTTGGGCTTCGGACCGTCATGTGATAGGCCTCTTTCTCTTTTCTATGATTTCTGGACTTCTTGCATTGATTTCTAGAATTTATGTCATTGACTTGTTATGAGTACAAGTTTGGGGTATGATGCCCTTTCCGAATCTTTGAGAAGATTCTTGTGATATTGATTATCTCTTATTGATTGATCTTCTGTTGATCATTATTTACATATTTATAGTGGTATGTCATTATGGATATTTTATGTTTATGCCATATCTTTTATTTTATATCATGTCATCTGATATTTATAGCTAGACTGACCCGTTTATTATTTTCTTAAATAATACTCGGGTCAGACCGAGATGTTACAAGTGCTTCGGCTTGACTTCTTCCCAGGGATTCATTACTCTGACTTTTGGCTAACTGTTTAGATTAGCAGTTTTTGTTGTATACACTTGAGATATAGACTCATAGTTGTATTCCTTTGTATAGCACGTGTTGCTATTCTTTTGTATTATTGTGGATCTTTTGAGCACTACTCTGATGTACACTTTCATGTGTTAGTTATATATTCATATCTTCTTCCGCCTTTGTGATATAGGTGTCTGCGACTGATTTACGTTATGCTTATTTCTATGTTTGCTTCCGAAGATTATTTATAGCCACCATGTGATAAGCAATTACATGGATGGTCGCTCCTCAACAGCCTTATTCTCCGTGCTAGTTGACAACACTACTCCGTAGTGTTCTTGGCTAGCGTGGGTATAGAGGTGGGGCGTCACAAAATCGTTTAGCTAAATACTTTTGGGAGTTTTTAAATCGAGTTGGAATTCTTTTAAACAATCGTTAAAATTATTCGAGCTTTCAATTATATCTTGGTCCACGTATCTTTGCTTAGGGCTGAGATGATCATCAAAAGCTTGTAACCGGTCCCCCTTTATTCATTTTCGAAAACCCTGAAAACAAAAAAGCATACGAAAGAAAAGAAAATGGCGGTCGATCATTTTCATTCTTCTTCGATCTTTAATCAGGGTCTCTGGAATTCGAAGGCGCCGACTCCTGTAGCTCGATCGACCGCTTCCTCGTTGGTCGCTTCGGCGGCTTCTATTTTGATGGAGTTTGACTTCGATGTGGTGAGTGAATTTTCACTCACATCTAGTTCATCCTTAGTATTGTGCTTCCGCAGTCGATTTAGTTTTGATGTTGATGTTTTCTTTGATTTAATCAAATTCGTATATATCGATACTTGTTATAGATTGGTTCAATTATACCGATTTGATGATTTTTGAACTGTTGACTTCGGTCTTGATTTGGGTATGGGATTCCATGACTTCGGTCATCACCATGGCTTTGATATTGATTTGTACTCTGTGGAGTTTGGCCGTACTGTCCACTGTTCGACCTTGTTTGATCTCACCCGCTGTTTTAGGTCTTCCGCTATTTTGTCTTTGACCGTTGTATCATTTTGTTAGTGATGCTCGACTGTTGAACTTTGACCAGGTTTGAACCTTCTTGATTTTTGATGTTGATCTTGTTCGACTATACTTGACTTTGACTTGTTAATTACTGCTTTGAGACACGGTTTCATTCATGTGTACATCACCTGTTGCTGTTGCATATGTTTGTTCTCGACCTATTGCAGTGTAATCTTCATGTGTATACTTTTTGAAGCTTACACTGTCAAGTTTTACAGTTAGATACATGTTATATCTTGGTTCATGTCTCTCCTTTGGGTTGTGATTCACTTGCGTTGCTGGGTTTGTCCTTTTTGTTTGTTGTACATATGAACTTGGTTCATATGTATGCTAAACATTGCTTCTCAGTGACATTTACTTACATTCATACGCTTAAATGTTTTAGTCGTTGCAGTGTTGACTTTGACCTGCTATTCAATGGCATCGGCACTGATTGAGTTCATTTTGCAAATTTCTGCCTATCTAGGTGTTCATGTGTTTGTAGTTTTCATATTGATTACATGTTGCCTTTTGTCTTTGGTCTGGGCACGTGTGCTTCAGGCAGTATTCACTTTTGCCAATTTGCACCGTTAGGTTCATAGACTTTTATTGTTGTGTGTTGCGGTGCCATGTTTTGGTGCTCTCACCTTCATACTACTGTGTTCATGCAGTTGTATCCTTTTGTTGATGATGCTTGAGATTCTGTTGCACTTAGTATCATTTGACGTTGTGGTTAGTATTCTCTGATTCATTTTATGTTGTCACACCCCTTGTATCTGCATTTGCATTTTGTGCATTTTCTTGGTACACATTCTGGACCTATTGCAAGGTTCATCCCTGCTTGTAACTGTGTCAAATTGCCTTCCCAGTTCATTGATGGGTTGCTGCATTACTGTTTGAACATCCACTGTGTGGTTCGTTGATATAGCTCGACAGTTTTGGGTTCATGCACATTGTCACTTGACCATTTTATTGCCCTTCCAGTACTGTCGGTTTCATGTAGTATTTGGGTTTCACAATACAGTAGGGCAGTGATTTGAATTTATCGGTCTTTCATTGTTGCCAGACCAACCTTGTTAGATTTCTTGGTATTATTGTTGCATGGATATTGCTGCAGCATTATACAGTAGCCTTGTGTGTGCAATTATGTTTTGTGATGGCACCGACTAGTCGAGTTTCACTCGTATAACTCAAACTTGATCTCGTGTTGGTGCCAGTTGCTTTTGAGTCGCTGAGCTTTTGTGTAATTGGTACTGTAGTGGCAAGGCAGTGCACACGAGCGTGTACTACAGCCACACGGTATTGCTTTTATTGATATTCTATTTGCTTTTGATTTATTGATCTTTTGCGTAATCCATATGCTGTAGTGGCGAGGCAGTACACGCGTGCGTGTACTGCAGCCCAACCCGAATTGACGTTTTAATTGATATTACAATTGTTTTAATTGTTTCGTGTATCCAATTCAATATTTTGAATCGTATTTGATTTGTTTTAATTTGATGATTTTGTTGATATATAATTATCTTCTTGATAATTAGATTATGAGTTTCTAATTAATTATTTAATAATTAGATTTCGTCGTTAATTGCCGTAGGCAATTCTGTTGTTTGCTAAATTATTTTCATTGATAACCCTTTTATTTGTCTTCGTTGGTAATTTGAATTTGTTGGTTTATTGTTTAACACTGTTATGTGTTATATTTACCGTTATCCGATTTTCTTATTTAAGGATTGGATAGGTGAATTTATTTTGACTGTCGTCTAATTGTTATTAAATTATTATTGCTTCTATGCATTAATAACTGAGTTTGAGTTAGACTGACCCGTGTATTATTTTCTTTTGAATTTAATACTCGGGTCAGACCGAGTTATTACAGGTTGTAGATATCTTGCTTTGGGTTGCTGCTGTAGCTATGAAGTCTCTTTATATCTTTTGGAGTAGTCGTTGTCATAGTATAGGATGATCTGTATTCATGTATATTAATTATATCAATGTACTTGTATATGTAACATCCTATCAGCAGTTGTAGTTGTACCATATGTATTGTATCACGTGTATTGTAACTGACTTTAGTTATATATATATATATATATGAGATTTGATATTATCTGTGTTCCGCTTTCAGTTCAACTGTGTTATTATTATATATATTGTCCTAAACTATTATGAACCATCATAGTTAGTTTTATACTGGAATTAGGTATGTCAATGGGAGTAAATAAATAAGAGATGAAAAATAAAAATATATACCACTCCTATCGAGATAACCAATACTAGTATAAGGCCTAACTACGGATGGACCTCCTATCTAGCCTTATTCTTCGTAAAAACAGATAGTATTTCCTTTTAATACTCTTTATTATTGCGAGCATAGAGGTAGGGCGTTACAAAATCTTTTCGTTCTCAACTTTAACAAATTTAAAATCTTACTCGAAATGAATTGGTTAACGAAATACAAAGCTAAATTAGATTGTTTCAATTGAACGACTTCGTTCAAAACAAAACTGAAAATTTTATTGAAATTTCCTGTGAAGATCCGAGTCCAAAAAGGGATAAGATGATGTATACTTTGGGATATCCTGAACCTAGTCTAGGATCTATGTCTATTGTCCAGGAATTTCATGACGTATTCGAAGAAGTCAAATCTTTACCTCCATACAGAGAAATTGAATTCAGAATCGATTTAGTTCCCAATGCTCGTCCTATTATTCATGCAAGCCGCTTGATGGCACCAAGGGAAAGAATAGAATTAGTCAAGCAAACCAGAGATTTGCTGGAGAAAAGGATTAATACGTCCTAGTGTTTCCAGTTGGGGTTCAGCTGTGGTGTTCGTAGCCAAGTCTGACGGATCCTTGAGATTGTGTGTGGACTACAGCGATCTCGACAAATTAACTCTTAAAAACAAATTTCCTTTGCTAGAATCGACGACTTGTTCGATCAACTACACGACACTCGATTATTTTCAAAGATGAATCTAGACCAAGGATTCCATCAACTAAGGATTGCTGAAGACTATATTCACTTTACTGCTTTCAAGGGTCCAGACGCATTCTACGAATGGTTAGTCATGCCTTACGGACTAACCAATGCTCCTGCATACTTCATAGACTTAATGATCCGTGTACTTCGTGAAGTGTTAAATAAATTCGTTCTTGTATTCATTGATGATATTTTGATCTACTCCAAAACTGAAGAGGAGCATATTGAGCATTTGAGAATTGTTTTGGAAATATTAAGGAAGAACATTCTATTTGCCAAATTTTCGAAGTGTCATTTTTGGGTCAAGGAAGTTATATTTCTCGGGAATATTGTTAATGAAGAGGGAATTTCTGCAAATCTTAGCAAGGTTTCTGCTATTCAGGACTGGAAGCAACCCACAACTCTGAAAGAAGTTAGAAGTTTTCTATGTTTAGCGGGATACTACCGAAAATTTGTCCAGGATTTTTCTAAGTTAGCCAGTCCATTGACTAAGCTCAGAATGAAGAATGTTAAGTTTGACTGGACTTCGAAACGCGAAGAAGCGTTCCGGGAGTTGAAGAGAAGATTGACCACCGCTCCCATTCTCGCTATTATAAACGGGAATCAAGGTCTATATGTTTATATAGATGCTTGTGGTGATGGTGTGGGTGCTGTTGATGCAGGAGGGTAGAGTAATTACCTACGTGAGTAGACAATTGCATCCACATATGAAAAACTACCGAACCCATGATCTCGAACTTCTAGCTGTTATCTTTGCTTTAAAAATCCAGCGTCACTATCTTCTGGGTACAAATCTCTTTCAGCATTACTAAAAATTTAAAAGTTTAACTTAACATAATATTTAAACTTAATAAATCCTTCCTGTTTTGGGTGAAAATTTTGAATTATTCACCGACCAAAAATCTTTAAAATATCTCGTCGCCCAGAAAGATTTAAATCTAATGTGAAGAGATCACCACATGTGATGGGGAGTCCGATCGGGATTGTGGATGCCTGGATTACAAGGGCTTCTTCACTAATTGGACCAAGTGCCTTCAATTCTGTTAGAACCCAGAACAGACTTGTATGGTTGTGTGACGACCGCCCATGGCTCCTGCACTAAAGAAGGAAATAGTGCGCTGAAAAGTGTGCCAGGCCGCCATGGATTATCGTCAGGGTTAAAGTAAAACAATAAACTCTATCGTATTACTCACAGCGCAGGGATAAAATACAATAGAGAAATATACATAGTGAAGCCTCATCAAACAAAACCTCATCAGTACACTACAAAACAATTTGATACAAACATCTGAATGGTCAATACATCAAGCCTCACTACATAACACTCAGAGCATCATACAAGCAGTGGAACATCCAGTACGTATAGTAAGAAAATAATATGCAAAAGCCTCCAGCCCGTGTTCGTCATCAACAGCGTTGGTCAATAAGAACAGCACCTGTCACCTGCTACCTAGTCTGTCCACCCCAAAATGGATGAACAGCCCATGGTAATAAGAGTTGAACATAAAACCTTGAGTCAGACAACAGTCTCAGTAAGCGGTAAATTAACTAACAACATACCAAAAGAGCATAAAGGAAAAAGGAATAGGAATCCAACCCTCCCACTCCACCTCTTTCTACAGTGATAGGCCCCAGAACAACTAAGTAGAAATAAACATAGCAAAGTAGACATTTAAAGTAAAGAAATAATCACTCGAGTCAATGTCGATGTTTTCCAAGTACAAACCCCCAAGGCCTAAACCAAGATCAGATAAGCACCCACAAAACATCGCTCTTGAGACCAAATGACGATACAACCAAAGCATCCAAACATCCATGACCTGGCTATCACTGTTATCATTGCTTCGATACCACTGTTAATTGAATGACCGACACATTCTTTCAGTCGTCCGTCAAGGGCTAATGGTAACCCCAGTTCTAGACAGAACTCCGCACGTCGCCGCAGCCCGTGCCTTGGACTATCGAATCTGCCAGAGTACTCGACCATCAACTATTAGTCTTTTGGGACTATCGAATTTGCCCAGCGTACTCTTGCTTTGAGCCTGCTAGAACCTTCAACAACGATGAAATCTCAGTCTTCTAGTTATCCTCCTTGACGACTATTTCCATACTAACTCAAGCGCCTCTCAAGCCAACCATTATCAACATGCTTGGAATAATCCCGTCTGGATTATACCAAGGCTACATCATATCATGCTTCGCCTCATCTCATCATAGCAAAGCCCATCTCAACATCATCAAGTCTATCCGTGTGAGCTTCATCATCCGCCACATATGCCACGAGTAGCTTTCCTTATTCAAGAGCCTTTCCCTTAGCTTTTGAATCATCTCCGACCATACTTGTCCCAATTCAACCATAAATCAACTAACACATAACAATCAATCAAGACAATCAATAATCCAAGTAATTAAGCGTTTAAACATAATCCAAAAGCAATTATAACAAAATGGCAATCATGTAAATAAAGAGTTTAAAACTAACAAGCATAAATCAAGAATGATATCTCAACAACTTAATAGATGCACTTGCATAGGTTAACGTATACTAAAATGGATGTCAAATCTTCATAAACAATGGATCTATATTAAGGTTTTACAAAAATATATGGAATCACTATCTTTAACACAAAATCAAACCACAAATCCGATATACTCCTTTGGGTCCGTGTGAGAGATAACCACCACTCGCCGAATCATCTAAACACCTCAAAAACAACACATTTCAGATATAGACAGCAGAGGATCTAGCTTGATCCGTCAAAATTCCGCTTCAAACGATGAAGTCTCTCTTTAAAGAATGTAGATCTTCAATCTTGGCACTTGGATCTTCGATTTGATCTTCAATCTTGGATGGAAGGAATCACTAGATTAAAGAAGAGAAAAGAAGTGAAGAAGTGTAGTACTCGAGCTCTCAAAATGGCAGCACTTCGTCCCTTAAGTCGTTCGCCCCCCTTAAGTCGGTCACGACTTAACAAGGCCCCACGACTTACGACTCATCAACCCCACGGCCTACCGACTCAAGCCTCTACGCGACCTAACTTAGACACGACCTAACGACTCAAGCCATCATGCGACTTACGACCTAACTACACACACGGCTTAGCGACCCAGCGACCTAACATCCTTGCCTTCATGCGACCTATGACCTAAGCCTTATCTCGTCCACGACCTAACTACAAACACAGGGTCTCACGACCTAAACTTCAATGACCTAAGCCATCTTCCATAAGCCGTCCAACCAACCTATCTCCCTCTTAGGTCGTTAACCCGTTCAATCTCCTAGGTCATTGCCGCTTGTTCTCTTAGGTCGCTTAACCCCTTAAGCCGCTAACCACTAGGTCGTTAACTCGCTCCGATCTCTTAAGTCGTCTAATCTCTTAAGTCGCTCACCTCCTTAAGCTGTGAAGGGACCTCTATTTCTACCTGAATCATTGCCTCTGATCCATATGCCAATGAAAATGGAGTGTGCCCTGTCGCATTTTTATGTGTAGTTCTATATGCCCATAGTGCGAGCGGAAGTTTATCGACCCAACCACCTTTTGCCTTTTCCAGCTGTTTTTTGATGGTTGATTTGTTAATTTTGTTTACTGCCTCCACTTGCCCGTTTGCCCGCGGATGAGCCACTGCTGAGAAACTTTTCTGGATCTTGAATTTTTTGCAAAAATCTTAGAACTCTTCACTTTCAAATTGGGTTCCATTGTCTGTGATTATCTTTTGAGGTACTTCATACCTGCAAATGTTATTCTTAGTTACAAAGTTTATCATTTTCTTAGAGGTAATAGTAACTAAGGGTTCAGATTCAGCCCATTTAGTAAAATAATCCACAGCAACAATAGCATATCTGATTCCGGATTTCACAGTTGGTAGAGGCCCGATGAGATCCATTCCCCAAATAGCAAATGGCCACGGACTGACCATCTGTGTTATCTCAGTGGAAGGTGCTCTTGGGATTTTAGCAAATCTCTGGCATTTGTCGCACTTTCGGGAGTAGTCTGCAGCATCTCGGTTGATATTCGGCCAAAAGTATCCATAACGGAGAATTTTCTTTGCTAAAGTTTGACCATCTGTATGATCTCCACATTCCCCACCATGTACCTCAGCTCGAATTGTCTTAGCTTCTTCTTCAGTCACACATCGGAGTAATGGCATTGAAAATCCTCTTCGGAATAATCGGCCATCTTGAATTATATACCTAGAAGCCTTTCTTAACAGTTTCTAACGTTCTTTTGAAATCTCTGGCGCAGATCCGTTGAGCAGATAATCCTTTATCGGAGTCATCCATGATTCCTATTCTTGAGATATGGTCATGATCCAGTATATAGCCATTTCATCAATGCTTGGAGTTGACAGGACTTCCACAGGAACTAATCCCAATAATTGAGCTTCACCAGTGCTTGCATACTTCATGAGAGAATCTGCCTTCATATTCTCTTCCCAGGGGATATGGATTATTGTGTAATGGTCGAAATCATCAAGAAGCTCCCAGGCCTTGGACAAATATGCGGGTAGATTCCCCCTTTTGGCTTGAAACTCTTTCGTGACTTGACACACGATAAGCTGTGAATCACTGAAGATCTGCAATGCCCTGATGTTCAGTTCTTTAGCAATTCTTAAACCGGCAATAAGAGCTTCATACTCTGCTTCATTGTTTGTCGAAGGGAATTCCAAACTTAAAGCATAACACAGTGACCATCCTTCAGGGGTTGCAAGCACAACCCCGGCCCCGGAACAGTGATCGTTTCTTGCGCCATCAACATACAATTTCCATAGAAGTGGGGAATAATCGGTTACTGCCTCCTCACTATCACCTTTGTTTGTACATTCTGCGATGAAGTCTGCCAAAGCTTGTCCGTTGATTGCTCTCCGTGGATGATAAGTGATGTCATATTGACTGAGCTCAATATTCCACTTCAAAAGACGACCCGAAGTCTCAGGACGAAACAGAACTTGCTTCAAGGGCTGATCGGTAAGGACTTTGATGGGATGAGCTTGGAAATATGACCTCAATTTTCTTGACGCAATCAGTAGACAATAGGCGAGCTTTTCCAATTTTGAATAGTTCAATTCTGCCCCAGTGAATCTCTTGCTGATGTAGTAGACCGGGAGCTGAATTTTCGCATCCTCCCGCACCAAAGCTGCACTAAGGGCATGAGACGAGATTGCCAAATATACAAAAAGATTTTCACCATTGTCAGGCTTAGAAAGTATAGGAGGCGTTTCCATATGACGAATCAGCTCATCGAAAGCTTTCTGGCATTCCGGAGTCCAATCAAAGCTTTTCCTTCCCTTCTTTAGAGCATCAAAGAATGGAATGCATTTATCAGTAGCTCTGGAAATGAACCGACTCAAGGCTGCAATTTTTCCATTGAGACTTTGCAATTCCTTCTTTGTTCTGAGAGCTTTGACTTCTCTTAAGGCAGTTATCTGAGCATGATTAGCTTCAATGCCCCTTGCACTCACAATGAAACCCAAAAACTTTCTAGATTCTATCCCAAATGAACATTTCAATGGATTAAGCTTCATACCATACTTTCGGAGGATTGAGAACATCTCTGCCAAATGATCCATGTGATCCACTGCTTTCTTTGACTTTACCAGCATATCATCGACATAAACTTCCATAGTCTTGCCAATCTGTGGTTTAAACATGGCATCAACAAGTCTTTGGTAAGTTGCCTCTGCATTCTTAAGTCCGAAAGGCATGACTCTCTAGCAGTAGAGACCAACATCGGTGATAAAGCCTGTGTCCTCCTAGTCTGGCTCATGCATCATGATCTGGTTATATTCGGAGTAGGCATCCATAAAAGATAGCAATTTATGCTCTGCCGTTCCATCCACCAACTGGTCAATCCTGGGTAACAGGAAGCAGTCTTTGGGGTAGGCTTTATTTAGATCTGAAAAGTCAATGCACACTCTCCATTTCCCATTAGCTTTTTTAACCAGTACAGGATTTGAGACCCAATTCGGATAAGTAGATTCCTTGATAAAACCATTCTCCATGAGCCGATGAACCTCTTCTTTCAATGCTGCTGACCTTTCGGGACCATGAGTTCTTCTTTTCTGCTTTACAGGTGTAAACTTTGGATCAATATTCAAGGTATGCACTGCAATTTCTGGAGATATTCCGCACATATCAGCATGAGTCCAAGCGAATACATCCAGATTTGCTTTCAAAAATGATATCAAAACATTTTGAACCGTTGCATTAAGCTGCGAACCCACGTTCAACACTTTGTTCGGGTCTTTAGGGTCAACAGGTATTGGCACTGTCACTTCAACTGGTACCACTCTATTCTCCCCTGCACAAGATTTTCTGGGATCCATCTCTCTTCGTGCATCACTATGTTCGCATGTGCAGGGTCCACCCTGTAATTGCTACAAGGTTGATTCTTTGATGCGGACTGGGGCCGCCGCATCTTTTCCTATATCTCTCTTCCTTGCTTCGCGCAATTCTGTAAGATAACATTCCCGTCCAACATTCTGATCCCCTTTCACCACACCGACTCCATTATCTATGGGCAATTTTATGGTCAGACACCATGGGGCAAGAATTGCTTTAAATGCTGCCAGAGTTGGTCGGCATAGGAAGGCATTGTAGGCAAAAAACTCTTCAACAATAACAAAGGTCTGTTTTCGAGCCACCTTTCTTTGCCCCTCTCCAAGCTCTACAAACAAATCAATAGTCCCGATTGGCTGTTTCGGCTCCCCAGTAAAACCAGCAATCTTTAGTGATGAAGCTTGAACGTCGGCCATTGGAATCTTCATCTGATCAAAAGTCTTCTTGAAGAGAATATTGCACGAATCTCCACAATCAACCAAAACTCTTTTCACAATAGCTGTCCCAATGCCAGCGGAGATGACCAAAGGGTCAATGGTCGGAGCTTCAACACCCATCGAATCCCTAGCACTGAATATAATGTCATCATTAGAAGTTTTTTGCTGCTTCAGGGGTGCAGCATCTTCTAACACAAACACACTTTCATCTGCCAGTGCATACTTCAAAGCACGGGCGTATCTTTCCATCTCACCCCAACTCCTGCCAGCTGGGTGAGGGCCCCCTGTAACCACATTTATAACAGGCCTCTCTGATTCATGAGCTGCCGCCCTTTCGCTTGAGCTAGGACGATGAACAGGAACTTGTTGTCCTTGAGTTGATGAAGTTGGGCCATTCTTGTTCCTTTTTACATATTGTTGGAGCTTGTTTTCCTTCAATAGTTCCTCAATTACCTCCTTCAAGTGACGACACTCGTTAGTATCATGCCCGGGTTGGTTATGGAACCGGCAAAACCTTCCATTCTTCTCAGCTTTCCTATTAACTTTTTGCTTAGCTGGTGCGGGGAATTCAACCGTGTCTTTGTTCGCAAAGTAGATGTTCTCCGGGGTATCATTTAGAGGGGTGAAGTTCAAGGGACGACCTTTCTTTGCATCTCCTTGCTTCTTCTGGCCATCGTTCCCCCTCTTCTGATTGCCAAATTCCTTCTTATTCGGAACAACATCACCACTTCCAGCCTCTGTCGTTACCATCTTAACCGGTGCTTGAAGGCTTTCCAGGCGCATGAATTCATCGGCTTTCTTATAAAACATGTCGAGCGAATTTGGTTCTTTCATTTTCAACCACTTTCCAAATTCACTTGATTTATCAATAGCCCTCATCAAGTATGTCAGAATCATTCGTGGCTCTGCATTATCCACCTCGACCAAAGCTATGTTAAAGCGATTCAAGAATGACCTGATAGATTCTCCAGGATTTTGCTCGAGGCTGGAGAGTGACATTATTTCCTTTGCCTTCGACGCATACAATCGAAACTGTTCCTTAAATTTCGGAGTTAAATCAGAAAATTGGTCTATCGACCGGACCGGCAATTTTGTGAACCACAGTAGAGCGACTCCTTCCAGGTATACTGGAAAATACCGGCATTTGACTTCATCAGAGGCTCTGGCACCCGTCATGTGCCAATCATACTTATACAGAAATTCATTAGGATCGCTCGTTCCCTTGTAAGCTGGAATAGTTGGTGGGACAAACTTCCTTGGGAATTCTGCTTTCAAGATCTTTTCAGTGAATGGAGTTTTGCTCGGAGCGAAACCCCACTCTTTCTCATCTTCAACTCTCTACATACTTTCCTTCATAATCTGGCGAACCATGCCTGAGAAATACTCTTCATCATTTTGAGGCTCAACGGGACAAATATCAGCCATTTTCTCCGAATTTTGTCTTGACAACCGTTCGCGGAGGGTTGATTGATGTCCCGATCCTCCGGCTTGGGGAGGTTTCCTTTCCACCGGGTCAGCTAGCCTTTGAGGGATATTTCTTCCTTCCACATTCTACACTTCTTCAGCAAGGTTTCCCTCCTTAGTCACCGGTTGACGGTTTGCCTCAAATAAAGCATTCAACCTTTCCATCATTAGGTTATTCTGAGCTTCCATCTGTCGATGTAGCCCACATACCACGGCATCTAGCTCTGCTCGTGTAACTCCGACAGTCGGATTTGTTTGACTTAAAGGAGGAGAAGTGGCAGTGGTCTCGCGAACATCATCAGATCTGGCAGATTTGCCCTTTCTTCCGAGGGCCATTATTTCTAATAAACCCCTGGTTCTTAGAGAGATCCTTTCCACGAACTTTTGTGAAGCAATGATGAAAATAGCCTGAGTTCAATTCTCAGTGAAAGCACCAAAAAATGTTAACGCAAAAAGTCTGATGCTAACACCCCGATGCAAATAGAGATTGAATGAAAGCACCACCCGCTAACACGGGAAACAGAAAAGGCAGTAATTCACTGAAAAAAGCAGTAAGAGACACAGAGTTTATAGTGGTTCGGCTTATAATCAAGCCTACGTCCACTTCAATCCTTCTTTATTGCTTATACGATTACAATCCTTTACAATTTCCTTCAATTACAACTCACTTCAAAGACCAATAGCTAGAAAAACTTCGATGCAAGAGAATTCTCCGAATTCATGGTTGAATATGTTGAATCCCTGCTTGAAGTTAACTGAAGCTTCTTGTGAGTTTCGAATGTTGGAGTAAGGCTCGGCTTGAGGATGGCAGAGTCTCAATGCTTTGAAGAAAATGATCGAAAAAGTCCCCTTAATGTTGGAGCACATGCCGTATTTATAGAGAGTCCTCTACTGACCTTAAGTCGTTTGTGACTTAAAGTAAGTCGTAAGTCGCGGGTTATGACTTAGGATGGGCCGTAGGTCGCCACCGGGTTAAGGGGTGAGTAGTTATGACTTTACTGGTTCATATATGACCCTTTGTACTAACTGATGGGTATTCACGACTTATAGAATGTGGCATAGTTCAATCACCAAGTATATGGTCGTGAACGACTCATCGAAGGCCGTGAAAGCTTTAATTCCTTAGGTTGTCAAACCCTTAAGCCGCTAGGTCGTGCCACCGTTTAACTCGCTGGGTCATGGACCTCTTAAGTCGTAAGGTCGATAACTCGGTGAGTCATTTACCAATTAAGCCGCTGCTCTCCTTAAGTCGCTTACCCATTGAGTCGCTGACCTCCTTAAGTTGTTGCTTCATTTCAGAAGTTAAGTCGCTCGGCCCGCCTCATTTGTTAAGTCGCTGGTTCCTTTGCCTTGTTAACTCATGGGTCGCCTTTGTCCTTAAGTCGCTAAGTCGCGATGCAGGGCTTCGTTTTAGTTGCTACGCTATTGCCTTGAGTCGCTTGCCTCCTTGGGTCGCTAAGTCGCTTAGCCTAGGAGTCAACACTGCTAGTTTTGATTCCTATTCTGAAATCCTTTTTATTTTTATTTTTATCTGAAATCAACTAAAAAAATGTTTCAAAATTTTCAAAACTTTTCTAACTCTCAAAATTTTCGAAATTTTTTGGCAGAGCCTCCCTTGTACGGGGGAGCTTTTGCAATATTACAATAGGTATAAATATATATACATCGACCCACACGGTCAGAAAACCGAATATATCACAATATAAATATATATATGTGTGTGTGTGTGTGTGTGTGTGTGTGCGCGTATGTATATATATATCATTTTCCCAATTTTATTGCGTAGGCTTACCTTTTATTAGCATTTTAAAAGCAAGCGGCTAAATAATATGGCATATACGCGCTCTAACTCTATCTACTGCCTCTCATACCTGTAGTTACTTAAACAAACACATCAGTTTTCAATAATATGAGAATTTATTAACATTCTATTCATTAAACTAGCCAAACACGTCAATTACATAGTTTAAACCAATAAACCTCCTAATTTAACATGTTAACCATATTTTATTAGCAGTCCAAAGATTTCAATCACCATTTTAATTTCCTGACAAATCCAAACTTCATTTTTAACCTCCTCGGATGATTTAAATTCAAGTTTACTTTTTACAATTCATATTTACTACAACCAATTCACTCTCACTTCAATATGATTAACATATGCTTTACTTGCATCAATTTATTTCAATCCAATTTCAAAATTGATTCACAATCAAATTCTTATTTTTAATTTGATACCTTTGCATTTCTTTTATGACCTACTTTCATTTTATGCAAAACTACTTAATTATATTATACTTATTCCCATTTGAGTAAAAACCAACTTTATTTACTTTTTCAAATCAATCCACTTTTGTTTACAACAATCGACCAATTTCTATGCAAATTTAAAGTTATCCAAGCAAGTAAATCACTTAAGCTTATAACCATTTAAAATTAATTCCAACTTAGATTTAAATTAATTTTATTTCACTCGGAATTTTTCACAATCCCAAATATTCCTATTTCGTTGCAATTTTTTAAATCAGATCCTTATTCTCACTTCAAGTTCATCATCCAACTTAAGTTTATATTAATATCATTCCATTTGTATTATTTACAAATCGTACATTCTTATTT
Organism: Allium cepa; assembly: GCA_030765085.1. Classification (NCBI taxonomy): domain Eukaryota; kingdom Viridiplantae; phylum Streptophyta; class Magnoliopsida; order Asparagales; family Amaryllidaceae; genus Allium; species Allium cepa. The sequence continues at coordinate 596,485,159 of CM060945.1, read as the reverse complement.
CATCACAATAATTAATTAAAATCCCTTCACTTGCATTTCAATTTTATTGTCTAAACAAATTTCATTCAAGACCCCTTATAAAGCTTGACCACAATTATTTTCCAATTTGCTTAAGTTCTTTCAATTTCACAATATTTCCATTTCTTCTTATATCAATTTTATTTTAATTTGATTTGATTTTCATCCAATCAAATTCCAATTCATTTACAAATTTTACTTCAATTTGTTTACTTACTCAATCCATTTTAAATTTTATTTCATCTCCTCGATTCATTCTGAATTTTATTAATGATATGATCATTTTTAATTATCTTATACCCAAATTGAATTTTACTTACATTTTGGACCATTTCCATTTTAAATAGATATTTTTTTCAATCCGATACAATTTCCATTTAATTTAGCTTACACTAAATTCATTTCTAAACAATCCCTTTTGAATTTAGTTGAGTGAAATTTTAATTCATTAAATATCACTCTTACTTAATTTAAATTTTCCTTCAACTCAATTCTTTTCCAAATTTAATTCAAGTTCTACTAAATTTATTCAGCCAATTTAAATTCTTACCATTCTCTCTACTATTTTAGATATGAATTTAATTCCATTCAATGTTATTTATAATGCAATTGAATTTTGAATTTCAATTCCATCCAAATTTAACTCAATTTCTCTTAGTCTAAGTTAAATTCAATCCGATCAAATTTATTTCTCCTTTAATATAAATTCAAGCCTTATTTTCTGACTTAAGTCCATTCACCTTTTATCTTTTATGTTTTCTTCACCTTATTTCAATTTACATTTCAATCGGGATTAAATTTTGAATTTCCCATAAAGTACCCTCCATTTTATTTTGGTTTTATAATTTCCATTCCTAATCTTAAGTTCACCAACTCATTTATTTAAAAGCCTATATTTCTCATTTTAATCCATTTACATCTTATAATCACAATTCCAAATTTTATATATATGTATCATTGAATTCTTAAGGATACAAATTTTCTTTCAATATAATTCTTTGCACAATTTTAAATCCTCATTTTCAGATTATAAGTATAACACTTAATAGCTTATGGGTACAATTCATTACACAATGACCCACAATTACAAAGTCATTTTACATTTCAATTTAATCCAAATCAATTTAATTCTAAGTCCAGTTTATTTAACTTATCCCAAGTTAAATTCAAATTTCCTATTCACTTCCATATACTCAAGTTAAATTTTAATTCTAGGATAAAAAATTTCATTTTCTTCTTATTAATATCAACTTCACTTAATAAGTTTAATAGTTGATTCATTTTAACTTTACACGTTATTTAAATAGAATTCCCCAGAATTCAATTACCCGGTTCTATTCCAAAACCATTTTGAAATAATAATCAACTCATACTTACTTGGTTCATCAAATCAAATCTCCGGATTCCAAATAACTTATTTATATCAAAACAAATTTCCTCCTATGAAATTTCTAAAACACCTTGTATATCAAACAAATCTAAACTGATATCATACCCAATTACTATCGAAGCAATCCATCACTTTAGAAACTCGAAAATGAATTCTGATTATGTGGCCATCATCATCAGGAATATTTTCCAGCGGATGAAGTGATTTCAGTGCTTCCTTACTTTCACAAATTCATTTCAAAACAATTTTCATTCAAAAATACTTCCCAAAATAACACTCCATCATTACCTTCAAACACTTTCGAAAACATTTCCACCATTTCCAAGATTTTATATTCCCAAACTTTTTGTTTAAATTCATTTTGAACGCTTTTCAAAATTTCTGAGATTTAAATTCTGGTTTAATTCAAATTTAGTTATTCTTTTTTTGTATAATTTATACCTGTACAATTTTATTTGGTTATAACCATTTCAAATTTTAGATTCTTATATTTGATTATAATATTAACAACTAGACATCCAAATATATATAATAATTTTAGAAAATCATTTCTATTATATCAACATACAATTTTGGGTAAAATTATTTCATTTACCCACTTTTAAAAACAATACTATGTTGGTTTACCTTGTTTAAGAGTTTAGAAACCCCTATCGATACGGTTGTACTTCCCGTGCCGACCAGAATTCATAAACACTCAACCGATAAGTCAACACAGTATAAAAACAACTTTTATATTCAATAACAAATACGCTCTCATATCTATTATTACACTCAGCTCATTATAGAGTGCTATTGACTCTGTTTAATGAGTAATTTCCCCACTAGAGCCAATGTTATCGCCAACCCAAGCTCTGATACCAAATGTGACGACGCGCCCTTCTCGAACCTGGAAAATCGACACAAAATACTCCACAGTATAATATGTCGACGATCAAGTGCCAGAAAAGATAGATTGTTAAGGGAAAAGAAAGGAGATAGAAGGAAGAAGAAACTAAACAATATCAGAATCTCACACTCGCAGCGGAACAAAATATAATGTATAATATCAGTTCTTTTCACAAAATCAAAACTATATCTTTTTATAAACTATATCATCAGAGTGTCACAAACAAACAACAATTACCAGCCTGACAATTTCAAACGAGCGCAGTAGCGGATATAAACAAGTTCGGATAATACGGCTCCGACTCCAACTCCTCTCCTGCTCCATAGCATCCTATCCTGAACAAATAATACTCGGTCTGACCCGAGCATTATAATAAAATAACACCCGAGTCAGTTTGAAATACCAGCTGATAAAGTTACACCCAAATTGATTATTAAAGTTTCAAAAATCCTTTTGAAAACAAAAGCATCTCATAAGACCACACTACAAATAAACATGTCGGGTTTTTACCTTGCGATAGCTCAAACACTTTTTATAAAAATCTTATGATATTGTAATAGGGTCTATATACAAATACTTATAAAATAGCCGAAATTGTTACATGATTAAATTCCAGCTACTAGCCACAATCGTTGATAATACAAACAAAACTCATAAAAGGCTCATAGGGAGAAAGGATTTCCAACTAATGACCAGGCACTGGGGTACCACCTGTCACAGTTCCTGGTCTAGATCAGTGTACCGAGGACATGCCCGATCCCCTGCAACACAAGGTCGGGACTAGCCCTTACTGGATAGTCCCGAGTAAGATCACCTCACGGTTGGGATCAACAACCGCACCACTAAGCCAAAACAAAAGGGACATCTAGACAGGGATTACCTCACCCTGAAATGGGTGCTACCCGCCTAGCGCTGCTGCAAAACCCTGATTTTCATTCATTCCCGGTTGATGAGGCTTGCGGCTAAGCGTTACCTTTAAAACGTTTCACTTAGAATGCCCATTGTCCACCTGACGATGTTCCGAAAGCATTCATCCATACAAGTCCGCACCGAGTTCGAACGGAACCGAAGGCACTACTCCTATTACATCCATTTTGGAAATATCCTCAGGATTAGTACCGACTAGCCCTTGCACTTCGCTGCTCCATCTTCGACTCCGAACTCGTTTATCCCACGAAAACGTACAAACCAGATCGAAGTGGGTTTCGAGAAATTAATCCTGATCCCGGTCTCTTTGAAACGATCAACGCATTGTCCAATAGTGATAGTCGGTGATTTAACTATCAATTAACATCCATAAGCATCCATCACACAATAAGTTATTTCACACATTATTTATTTTCCTCAAATATATCTTCGCAAGATATATTTCCATTTTAAAATCCCGCTGAAACACCTTTCAAACCTAACTCTTCTCATGAAATAAATTCCCAAATCTTTACTTCCTCTGAAACATCCAAGTACCCATACTTGAGATTTAAAATAATTTAAATTCTTTATTAATGAAAATACATTAAAACATTTATATTAAGACTACTTACATACTTAATTTAAAATATACTTTTAAAAATATTTCGAATAAAACTACTTTATAAAATATAACCTATTTTCTTCAAAATAAAGGTAAGTCATACTAAATTTTAAAATAAAGCTATGAAATCTGTTAACTCCACTTTTTCAGCAAGGCCGTGATATCAAAAATCGACCGAGAAACCAATGATAGTTCGTCTCGAAGAACAGTCAACTCAGCATCCCAACAAAGCAAGTTCTGTTGAATGGAGCGACCTATCTTCTACACGAAGTCAACGACCTAATACATGAAGCGGGCCAAGCGACTTAACTTCTGAAGTGGGTTACCGACTTAACAAGATTGCCGACTTAATAAGGTTGCCGACTTAACAAGTGGCACGACCTACCGACTTAAAAGGCATCGCGACTTAGTGAGTTAAGCAACTCAGCGACTTAAGGCATAAAGAGGCTCAATCGAGTTAACGAGCTAACAGGAGAAGCGACTTAACGGGTAACGACCTAAGTACTCTGCGACATAAGAATCACTAAGTCGCTCGCGACCTAAGTATCACTAAGTCGCTCGCGACCTAAGTATCACTAAGTCGCTCGCAACCTAAGTAGGTCGGAGCAGTTCCTTTAGGCCGTATTTGGTAGGTCGCATCTCTCTCCCCTACCATTCCTTAGGTCGCCCACGACCTAAGTTATAGCCGACCTATCCTAGCCGACTTATCCCTAAGTCGTCCATAACTTGTTAGCTCACTCAGAAGAGACCCACGACCTATGATAAGTCGCAACGGCCGACCTACGACTTACCTTAAGTCGGTCACGACCTAAGACCTGTTCAGAAACCCGTATAAATACGCCACTAGCTCCATCATTCAAAGGATGTTCTTCGGATTCTTGGAGGACGCCATTACTCTGCTGCATTCTCAACTCAAACAACACTTCAAGCATTTCTATCATGAAGGACGCTACAACGAACTTCAAAAGAGAATCAACATCATTCAACATGAATTCGAGAGATTATAATTCTTTGAAGTTTGAGCTACTAGTCCAAAGTGTATTGTAATTGAAGAAAGTTGTATAGAGTTGTAATCAAATGAGCAATAAAGAAGATTGAAGTGGACGTAGGCTCGATCTTAAGCCGAACCACTATAAAAATTGTGTCTTTTATTGCTTTTCTGTGATTTTACTGCTTAACTCTGATTCCCGTATTAATGGGTGGTGCTTTCACATTAACTTTACATACACCGGGGTGTTAGCGTTCAGATTTTCACGTTAACATTTTTGGTGCTTTCACTGAGAATCGAACTCTGGAATACTTTCACCATTGCTTCGCGAAAGTTTGTTGAAAGAATCTCTCTAAAGACCAGAAGTTTGTCCGAGATAATGGCTACTGGAAGACAGCTCAGATCTGACAGATCCGGTGATGCTCATGAGAATACTACCACTTCTCTTGCTCCAAATGAAGCAGCTCCAAATGAAGCAGCTCAGAGTGTTGGAATTACACAAGAGGTGTTTGATGCTGCAGTTTTTGGGTTATATCAGCAAATGGAAGCCCAGAACGCTCTAATGCTGGAAAGAATGAATGCTTTACTTGGAGGCAACCGTCAAGCAGAAAATAATGAAGAGACCTTTGCGGATGATGCCCATGATTCCCAAGAGAAAGGTATCCCTCAAAGAGCAGTTGGCACCGCCGCAGGGGCACCTTCTCAAGTTGAAGGTTCAAGGCCGCAGCCAAATTTTCGCGAACATTTGCCCAGGCAAACTTCTGAAAGAGCAGATGACTTCTGCCCGGCAAAGCCTCTGAACGATAAGGAGTACCTATCAGAGATGATTCGCTCAATTATGAAAGAGAGCATCAGAGGCAAGAGGATGAAAATGATTGGGGGTTTGCTCCAAGTAAGACACCGTTCACCGAAAAGATCTTGAAGGCAGAGTTTCCAAGGAAATTTGTACCTCCTACTATCCCGGCCTATCGAGGCACAAGTGACGCTAATCAGTTCCTGTACAAGTACGATTGGCATATGACCGGGGCAAGAGCAACAGACGAAATCAAGTGCCGATACTTTCCGGTATACTTAGAGGGAGTGGCCTTACTTTGGTTCACAAAGCTGCCAGTTAGATCCGTGGATCAATTTTCCGACTTAACACGAAAGTTCAAAGATCAGTTCAGGCTATATGCTACAAAGGCCAAGGATATAATGTCACTCTCTAGTCTAGAACAAAATCCCGGGGAGTCTATCAGATCGTTCTTAAACCGCTTCAATATAGCCTTGGCCGAGGTTGATAACGCAGAGCCACGGATGGTTTTGACTTATCTGATGCGGGCTATCGATAAATCGAGTGAATTTGGCAAATGGCTAAAAATGAAGGAGCCAAACTCACTTGAGAAATTCTATAAGAAGGCCGACGAGTTTATGCGCTTGGAAAGCTTTCCTGTGCCAACAAAAGCAGTCGTGACCGAAATTCAGAATGTCAATGTTGCTTCTAATAAAGGAGAATCTGGAGGACAGAAAAGGAAGAATGATGATGGGAAAAGGCAGGGAAATCCAAAGAAAAACCGACACTTTGAACTGTCGAATTATACTCCCTTAACTGATACTCCAGAGAACATTTTCTTGGCAACAAAGGATATTGTTGAATATCCTAAACCACAAAAGTTGAGACTAAGGAAAAACCATGCAAAGTGAAAGATTCTGTAAATTCCACAATCAACCTGGCCATGACACTGACGAGTGTCGCCATTTGAAGGATCTGATTGAGAAGCTGTTGAAATGGAATAAACTTCAGCAATATGTCCGGAGAAACAGGAATGATCCATCCTCATCCACTCAGGGGCAAATACTTCTCACTCATCATTACGGCCCAAATGAAAGAACTGCAACGCAGGGATCTGAGAGGCTTATCATTAATGCTATCACAGGGGGCCCTCACCCAGCGGACAGAAGTTGGGACGAGATGGAAAGATATGCTCGTGCTTTGAGACAAGCCCAGGAGGGAGAGAATATCCTTGTTCTGGAAGATGATGCCTAATGGCCATATTTCACTTAATGGCTTTTGCTTAAAATTCATAGAATAATACTGGACTTATGATTCCTTTATAAAATGCCATTGTAAAAACAGTGCAGATGAATAAGAGGAACTATAAATCTTGAACTTTCTATTACTATAAAATGCTTGTTTCATTTCGATATGCAAATATCTTAAAATATATTGCTAAAATGTGGATCTAATGTTGCAGGCAATCAAAGCAAAGCTCACCTAGTCAACACATCACAAAGCCAAGCGATTCCTACAAATTGCTCAACAGGCGAATATCAGGCCACAAAAATTCCAGACCCAAATCCTACATAAGAAGTGCTTCAAACAAACAGTGAGTGATTCAACCGGAGGTGGGCCCTTGCAAACTAATTGAGATCGTTTGTGCAAACGAACATTCGATTAAGAAGCTTGTGTCCGCCCCTGCGAGCTCACTTAACAATGAAGTACACTTCTTTGGATAAAATAAACTACTTTCAAAAGAAGGAAATGTGGGTTTGGAAATGATAATGGGGAATCGCTGAGGATCAAATGGTGAAAAGACATGGGCGAGCAGGCAGGAAACAAATAAAGACCTCTTCGGGGGCACATTTCACCGGAGCTGAAGTGCAAACTCTGCGGAGGCCCACATCTCCAGAGCTGAAATGCCAAATAAAGACCTCTTCGGGGGCACATTTCACCAGATCTGAAATGCAAACTCTTCGGAGGCCCACTTCTCCAGAGCTGAAATGCCAAATAAAGACCTCTTCGGGGGCACATTTCACCAGAGCTGAAGTGCAAACTCTTCGGAGGCCCACTTCTCTAGAGCTGAAATGCCAAATAAAGACCTCTTCGGGGGCACATTTCACCAGAGCTGAAGTGCAAACTCTTCCGAGGCCCACTTCTCCAGAGCTGAAATGCCAAAGAAAGACCTCTTCGGGGGCACATTTCACCAGAGCTGAAGTGCAAACTCTTCGGAGGCCCACTTCTCCAGAGCTGAAATGCCAAACAAAGACCTCTTCGGGGGCACATTTCACCAGAGCTGAAGTGCAAACTCTTCGGAGGCCCCTTCTCCAGAGCTGAAATGCCAAATAAAGACCTCTTCGGGGGCACATTTCACCAGAGCTGAAGTGCAAACTCTTCGGAGGCCCACTTCTCCAGAGCTGAAATGCCAAATAAAGACCTCTTTGGGGGCACATTTCACCGGAGCTGAAGTGCAAACTCTTCGGAGGACCACTTCTCCAGAGTTGAAATGCCAAACAAAGACCTCTTCGGGGGCATATTTCACCAGAGCTGAAGTGAAAACTCTTCGGAGGCCCACTTCTCCAGAGCTAAAATGCCAAATAAAGACCTCTTCAGGGGCACATTTCACCAGAGCTGAAGTGCAAACTCTTCGGAGGCCCACTTCTCCAGAGCTGAAATGCCAAACAAAGACCTCTTCGGGGGCACATTTCACCAGAGCTGAAGTGCAAACTCTTCGGAGGCCCACTTCTCTAGAGCTGAAATGCCAAACAAAGACTCTTCGGGGGCACACTTCTCCAGAGCTGAAGTGCAAACTCTTCGGAGGCCCACTTCTCCAAAGCTGAAATGCCAAACAAAGACCTCTTCGGGGGCACATTTCACCAGAGCTGAAGTGCAAACTCTTCGGAGGCCCACTTCTCTAGAGCTGAAATGCCAAACAAAGACCTCTTCGGGGGCACATTTCACCGGAGCTGAAGTGCAATCTTTGTGGAGGCCCACTTCTCCAGAGTTGAAATGTCAAATCAAAGCCCTCCAGCGAGGCGCAACAAAAAAAAGAAGGAAAAAAGGCTTCTCCAATACAAGGCGCACTCTACTAGAGCAAGAATAATATTTCCTCAAAAATGGAAAATTATTCTCTAAAGAAAGAGTGCATGCCTTCTCAAAATGGAAGAGTTATTCTCTAAAGTAAGAGTACAAGTCTTCTAAAAATAGAAGAATTGTTCTCCAAAATCTCCTCAAAATGGAGGATATTACAATGAGTTGTGGTATGGGGGCAATATAATATTGCTACATTAATAAAAGCAGAACCCAAGCAATGTACCACAAGCTCACTACAATATCATGCAAAGAGAATAAATAAACTTGTATGAAATTGTGGAATAAATACATTCTCAAATACAGACAAAAGTTTCTATAAAATCTATTATGCACGTGCAGGTTTCAAAAGGTAAAACAAGAAGGATGACCCCACACCGTCAAATGGAGTAAAACATTACACCAATAAGGCTTTCACAATAGGTTCCATTGATGCAAGTTCCTTTGCGAAAGCTGGGGCATCTGAAGTTTTTTCTTGAAAACCAGGGGCATCGTGAAGCTGAGTCGACCAAAAAGAGTGCAAAAATCCGAATTAGTGCAAAAATTCATCTTTCAGCAAAAAATTTAACGCTCCTCTCCTTAACCGTCACAGTACTTTGTCTTTTAAAAATTGATTTGTGACTGGAATATTCGAAAAGAGGAAGGAAGTGCTGCAAAAGTAAAGAATGAAATTAGTACCGGACAACTCAGATTTTGAAAATCCCAGAAATGGAAAGATCCAGTTTGCCCCACTACTTCATCTTATCGAAAAGACATTCTATATGAAGAACTGAATATTCGAAAGTAAAGGTGCACGTTTCCTAAAAGCGTGCGAAGTGTTGTGCAAAGCTGCTTAAATAACAAGTAAATAAAGTAATACTTGAAATAATACTGGTTGGCATATGTCAATTCAGAAAAATTCGAGGCTTGTTATCTGAAAGTAAGTGCGGTATCAATGCAGATAACAGTTATAACTGTGTAAACTTTGTATAGATACTTCATTCAAGACAGTTGATTTGCAGCACTTCATCAAGACCATACTAATTTACTTACAGTAAAATACCACTTCTTTGATCTAATCCATCACTCGATATGGGCAATCGGTGATGAGTATATTCGCCCCATTTTTTCTGCAAATGTTGCGTTTAACAGGTTGTTAAAATAATCTGTAAAGAGATGCAACAAGTTCAGATCAAAGTTCCATTGAATCGCATTGGTCAAGTTCAAAAGGCTTCAGGTCAAAACAAAGCAAAGTTGCCTAAGTACAAGCTCGGCAGCTCAGTAAAGCACGAGTTAAGAAGAATCGAAGCGCACGACCTAGTCCCTAGGCGTATACTTCGAGGGGCAAGTGTTAACTCCACTTTTTCAGCAAGGCCGTGATATCAAAAATCGACCGAGAAACCAATGATAGTTCGTCTCGAAGAACAGTCAACTCAGCATCCCAACAAAGCAAGTTCTGTTGAATGGCTTTTCAGATAAGATCCCCTACGGATGGGGGTCCAGAGGGGGTGCCAACCCCCCAAGGTGGGAGTGCGGGGGCAACGCCACCGCTACGGTGATCGACCTGCCCGGTCAGGTCGCAGGGGTCCAGGGGGCAGCGCCCCGTCCAAAACGTTATACGACTTAGAGAAAGGAGCAACCTATCTTCTACACGAAGTCAGCGACCTAACACATGAAGCGGGCCAAGCGACTTAACTTCTGAAGTGGGTTACCGACTTAACAAGATTGCCGACTTAATAAGGTTGCCGACTTAACAAGTAGCACGACCTACCGACTTAAAAGGCATCGCGACTTAGCGAGTTAAGCAACTCAGCGACTTAAGGCATAAAAAGGCTCAACCGAGTTAACTAGCTAACAGGAGAAGCGACTTAACGGGTAACGACCTAAGTACTCCGCGACCTAAGAATCACTAAGTCGCTCGCGACCTAAGTATCACTAAGTCGCTCGCGACCTAAGTATCACTAAGTCGCTCGCGACCTAAGTAGGTCGGAGCAGTTCCTTTAGGCCGTATTTGGTAGGTCGCATCTCTCTCCCCTGCCATTCCTTAGGTCGCCCACGACCTAAGTTATAGCCGACCTATCCTAGCCGACTTATCCCTAAGTCGTCCATAACTTGTTAGCTCGCTCAGAAGAGACCCACGACCTATGATAAGTCGCAACGGCCGACCTACGACTTACCTTAAGTCGGTCACGACCTAAGACCTGTTCAGAAACCCTATAAATACGCCACTAGATCCATCATTCAAAGGATCTTCTTCGGATTCTTGGAGGACGCCATTACTCTGCTGCATTCTCAACTCAAACAACACTTCAAGCATTTCTATCATCAAGGACGCTACAACGAACTTCAAAAGAGAATCAACATCATTCAACATGAATTCGAGAGATTATACTTCTTTGAAGTTTGAGCTACTAGTCCAAAGTGTATTGTAATTGAAGAAAGTTGTATAGAGTTGTAATCAAATGAGCAATAAAGAAGATTGAAGTGGACGTAGGCTCGATCTTAAGCCGAACCACTATAAAAATTGTGTCTTTTACTTCTTTTCTGTGATTTTACTGCTTAACTCTGATTCCCGTATTAACGGGTGGTGCTTTCACATTAACTTTACATACACCGGGGTGTTAGCGTTCAGATTTTCACGTTAACAAAATCCTATACAAGTTTTCAAATAAAACTTTAACTAATTATCTTTAAAATAAAACCATTTTATAAGGTATAAGTATTAATAATGCTCTTTAAAACATAATACTAATTACCCCTTTAAAATAATTACTTCTATAACTAATTTGATAAATGTTCGCTTTCAAAATTCTTACAACTTAAATAATTTCTCGAAACCATTCTTTAGTACAACTTCAAAACTTCTAGTTTTTTCAAAAAAATATGCTTTAAAAACGTACTTGTTTTTCTAGGGAAATACACTTCCATTTTAGGATAACCCAAAGAATTCTTTTCATAAATCCTACACGATTTACCCCAATTCAATTTTACGTTCATCACCTAAATTCCTTTCCATACTTTAAAAATAAACTCCTTTTATTTTTAAACACACCGCTATTTCCTGGAAACCAATTTCAAAATATATGTTTAAAATATTTAAAATAAAGCTTCTAGAAATTAATTAATTGAAAATAATACTTAAGGAAATATATAGAATTTTTCTAAGTAATTTAAGCCAATTTAGCTTTTAAATAAAGTTATTAAATTAAATATTTTTATTAAAATTTCCATTTTAAATCACAATTTCAAACACTTCAAATTTCCAACCAATTTCCTGAATTTAATTCCTTTAAATTCTTTACTTAAGAATTTATTTTATTTCCCTTTAAACCTAATTTATTTTATTTATATTTAAATTTCCAAATTGTATTCACCAAATCAAAGCACAGCATAATTTAAATTTTCAAATTAATCTATCCCAATATATAAACAAAACACAGCATAACAAGATCTAAATCAATTTATCTTAGGATATCAATGAGATATTTCACAGAACATATTTAAAATTTCTATTTGTGAGGAATCCAGTTGGATCCATCCAACCCATTTTCCCTGCATCCACAGATATTAGTACAACCAATCAAACATTTAAATATTAGCTATTTAAATTTACTGGTACCCAGATGTGAGTGAGATTAAGTCACCTTGAGTTTTCGACGAGCGTTCAAATTTAAATTAAATCGAATGGCGTTAGATTTAACCTAAATTTTTACTTGCTCAGAATGATCCCAGAATTGTTCCACCGCGTAGTACTCGTCGCTGTGATTCCGGCGTCGTCAGTTTCGTCCAAATTTGATGATATATGTAAGAGATATTCATTTCCAAAGGTTGTATATAAAATTTGCAAAAAACGATTTCCTTTATTTTAATTTTCTTTACCCTCAACCGTTCAATACGAGGAAGGAAATCACGGCCGCTCATACTCTCTTCCACCTTAACTCGTACATTCGTTCCAGACATCGTTCAACCCAAAGCCGCTACCATACCTTGAAAACCGTGACCCAAACCACTGCCTTATAGGATGATCGACAACCGCCATTAGAAGCGCCTACTCGAGCTCCATCCCGCCTACAACCACGCGAGGCTCGATCATCCCTAGCCTCCAGATTCTAAGCACGAACATGCACAAATCACTATCGACTTGCCGCTAAATCACTACGCTAAATCCCATCTCAGCCGTTAGATCTCAAGATCTCGACTAGCTCGTCGTCTTTCCAGTTGGAAATTTCTTGAATAAGTGCAAGGATTAAGAGAAAATTGAGGGAGAACTAAGGATGATTTCGGCCATTGCTTTATCTCAAGTGGCGTCCCAAAAGGAAATAGGGTTTCGGCCTTTTAAAAATATATATATATATATATATATATATATATATATATATATATATATATATATATATATACGTGTGTATATATATTAATTTAATATTAAAGTCATTTTTAAACAACTTTGTCAAAATATCTCCAAACAACGCATGCCGACAGGCGTTTATATGGTTTTACCCGCATTCCGAACACAATGGAACGTGTTTCGAAGGCTAATTCGATCATATGCGCGAGTTACGAAAATAAACGATCAATTTTAAATTAAATCGATTAAAATAGTTTCTATGTGTTTTGAGCTGCCAGGGTCAAACGACAACTCTACTTGTTACGAAAATTTAAATCCGATAATAAATATTTACGGATCTAATGGAACCGATTTTGTCGAATTCTGAGACAGTGCCTCAGAAGGCTATTTTAACTCGTCGATTAAATCGAGCGATTTCCGGAATTGTCGAAATCATCTAAAATTTCACTTTTAAAACTTTACTGACTTAATAATAAATCATATAGAATTCATATTCACATCAGAAATCATTCTGATTCATTTCGAACCAAAATCTGTGTAACGACCAAGAATTTCTAGTCGTAAATTTTGAACATTTAATTCATATTAAATGTTAAATGTGGATTTTGAATTGACTTTGAAGTAAAATGATTTTGGTTAAATTTATAGAATTAGTTAAATTTCAAATACGGCAATTTAATTGAAATTTGAATAATAATAATTTAATATTGGAATTGGGATAGTTAGAGAATTTGGATATAAATAAATACGAAAATTGTTCCTAAACTTTATTTTAAGTCTATTTGGATTTAAATAATGATGTTGGACTTTTGGATGGAATCGAAAGTCGATAAATTAAGATTTAGAATTTTATATTAATTCAATAATACAATAATGCAAATAATCAGATTTTTGTTCGAAGTGAATCAGAATAGTTTGTAATGTAATTATGAATTCTATACGATTTATAATAGAGTTAATAAAATTTTAAAGGTGAAATTTTAAGTGATTTCGACGATTGTGAAAATCGCTCGAATTTAATCGACGAGTTAAAATAGCCTTCCGGGGCACAGTCTTGGAATTCAACGAAACCAGTTCCATTGGATCCGTAATAGTTAGTTATTATCGAATTTCAATTTTTGTAGCAATCGAAGTTGTCGTTTGACTCTGGCAGCTCAAAACGCATAGAAACTATTTTAATCGATTTAATTTAAAATTGATCGTTTATTTCCGTAACTCGCACATATGATCGAATTTGCCTCTGAAACACGTTCCATTGTGTTCGGAATGCGGGTAAAACCCTATAATCGCCAGGCGGCACGTGCGATTTGGAATTCGTTTGAAAAGTCATGTGATTTGTGAGAAATATTATTAAATTGATATATTTATACACGTTTATATGCTCAATTTCTTAGGGCCGAAACCCTAGAAACCACGCAACCACTTCCTCGTATATTCAATGGCCGAAAAAATATCAACTTTCACCTTCAATTTGCGATCAATCCATCACGTAATAGCGAATTCTTTCAACTGGAAGATCGAAAAGCCCGTCAAGAGCTTCAGATCCAACGGGTGATTCGAGCTATCGTCGTCGATTGGAGGTGCTAAGAGGCCACGTTTGTGTGTTTTTAACGCATGAATTCTGGTGCGAGGGGACGACCGAGCTTCGCCTGGTTTCGACCATGGGTGGAGCTGAGGCGCGCGCGCGATGTGGTTGTATTGGATCTTGTTCTCGGCGATGGTTGGAGGTGCGGTTCGCAACCCTAATGAAGCGGCTAATGAGTTCGTGACTTCCTGGAACGTGTGTGAGGAAGAAAGTCAAGGAACGACCCTGATTCCTGAAGCCAGATCTAACGGTAGAACTTGTTTTAGGTTATAAAAAAGGAAAATTTGTTTTAAAATGCATTTAAACTTTATAAATTCGTAACTTGTGCATACATTATCAGAATTCGATGAAACTGGCGACGCCGGAATCGCAGTGACAAGTACTACGCGGTATAGCAATTCTGCAATCGTTCGGAGCAAGTAGAAATTTAGGTTAAATCGAACGCGTTCGATTTAATTTAAATTTGAACGCTCGTCGAAAATTCAAGGTGAGTAATCTCACTCAAATTTGGACACCAGTTAATTTAAGTTGCTAATATTTAAATTTTTGATTGGTTGTTTAGCTGAATATGATAATTATTATCAGATTGAATCGATATCTGTTGCTTGTGCTAATATCTGTGGATGCAGGGAAACAG
Source organism: Allium cepa (assembly GCA_030765085.1). Classification (NCBI taxonomy): domain Eukaryota; kingdom Viridiplantae; phylum Streptophyta; class Magnoliopsida; order Asparagales; family Amaryllidaceae; genus Allium; species Allium cepa. The sequence continues at coordinate 596,469,947 of CM060945.1, read as the reverse complement.
GTTGGAGGGATCCAACTGGATTCCTTACAAATAGTAATTTTATTTATATTCTGTGATATATCTCATTGATAAATTTATTTTATCTATGATTCTGTGAATGAAGATAAGCATTATGGATATCTCTTTTCGATGTTAATATGATTGAATCTGTGATGGCTGATGTTGTGCACTATTTTGTTAAACCCCTTGATTACACTGTACACACGCGAATATCGATTGTACGTGGGAATTGGTTAAGTCACAGTTTTTGAAATAATTTTTGAATTGAATTTTTGAATCCAAATGGTTTTGGAAATAAATCAGATTTAAAGTGTGTAACGACCCAAAATTTCAAAACCAGAAAATTCCAAATAGTTATGAAAAAAGAAGAAAGAGATGGAAGAAGAAAACGATCAGAAACACCAACATCTCACGTTCGCAGCGGACCAAAATATAATATCAAATAATAATAGTTTACAAAAGCATAATATTCTGTCGATTATATTTTAATACATCAGAGTTACACATATAATCAAACACTGGACATATAAAAATAAACATGTCTCAGATAATCTGAAATATACTACAGCGGAAATACTCCATACGTTCCTGCCATTTAGCTCGCCTCATAAGCACCAGAGCGACCTTACCTGAAAATCTGTAATACTTGGTCTGACCCGAGCATTACATCAAAGTAACACCAGGGTCCGGCTGGAAACCAGCGTGAGTAAACCCATCTAACATGAAATACAAAGCATACGACTTATATATAACCAGGGATAACTCGAATCAATTTACAAATTTACAATATGTTATAGACATCACTTATTTCACACAAAGTTTTCTAAGTACCAAAGATTTAGATTTAAACAGTCTAATTTCTTTAAATCACTTCATTCCAGTCTATAGATTTCACATATCATTCTACAATAATTCGAAGTGGTTTTGGGTATTTCCTAATACCCGACCCCTGTCTCTTCGAGTCTTGTGTCGTCCTAATCCAAGGTATCCAAATGAAATACACAACATTTCATATCAGAGATATCAACTCATTTCAAAGCATCCAATACCATTAAATCATGATAAGCAAAGCTTAATCAAATACAAATTTAATTTAATCAATCCTGATTGAATTATTAACCTCAATGACTTAGATTTCTTCATTTAACATTAATTAATTTCAAATCAATTAATCAATCATCCCTTCATTATTCATCTTAATTAATTACCTTGGATTAATTATCCTTCAATTACATTAAAGTAATTAAATTTAATTAGTTTCACAATATTAATTATTCTTAATCAAAAATCAATAAGTAATCTTAATTTCTTCATAAATTATTTAACTATATTAATTACATTAATCCTTTATTACTTATATTAATTAACTTCTCATAAGTCACTTATTATTGATTAATCTATCTTAATCAATCAATCTTTAATTACATCATTAACAATATAAATTAATAATTTCCAATTATATTTCAATTTATCCTAATCTAAATTAATTACATTAATTAAACCAAAATATTAATCGTCCTCGATTAATCTCAACCTGTAATTTACTATTTTTTTTACTTACTTCATTAAATAAATTAATTACTCGTTTTATAATAGAAACTTAAAAGAATTTAAAACCAAATTAATTTTTAAATTCAAATCAATTTACAAATGCACTTTTACATTCAAGTCGTTAAAACACTCGATATTTAAAAATTTATTTGTTTTAAAAATTGAGATTCACTAACTTAAATGCCAGATTTAAGTTTGATTTAAAACTTGTTTTTAAATCTCTACTTTACAATTTAGCTTCAGTTATTAAATATCACTTTCATTTCTTTCCAATACATTCTTATTTTATTCTATAATTATTTCACTTTTGAAATTCACCCTTATATTTCTTCAAAAATCCAATTTATATATTTCGATAACTCAGGATACCGAAATATTCAAGCAACCCACAACATTCAACATTCCAATTACCAAAATATTCATCACAGAATATCAATCATTCTAGTATATACTATATATTACAACATAATATAGCACATCAATTCAATTCAACCATTCAACCAATCATTTAAATTTAACCATTTAAATTTAAATAAAAATCCAGAAGCCTGAGGTTTACGCACCTTTGATTTTTATTTGGCGATCAATTCCATCTCGACCATTATCTTCCAAATTTTGGACCTTGTATAGACATTGTATGATTTTATGAATATTCAAACAATATGGACAAATCAATTTCTATTTAATAAATTTCATTTTACCTAATAAGTTAATTCCAAACTATTTTTCTATTTATAAAATATTTTCTAGTTATCAAATAATTATATAAGTTAACTAAATAAATTGATTTCCATTTATAAATTTAATTTAACTAAATCTTTATTTAAACAAATAATTAAATTTTCCTAAACTAATTTTTTTTATTTTTTCTTTTTCTTCTAAATCCTTACATATATTTCCCAATCCGAAAACAAATAATAGTTCATACCTAACTTTCAAATTTCATCACTGAAGTAAATAACAAAATAAATTTCTTTCCTGCCATGTACATATATTATATAAACTTAGGGAAATTAAAATAAAACACATACTGTTAGACCTCACCTCGACCAACATTACCTCAGCTCGACGCGCCGCCATCATCGACCTCAATCCAAAGCCTCGTGATCGACTCCATGCCCCTGCCTTACCGCAAAGCTTTCTGCCTTGCTCGCGAGCATCACACGAGATCCACGTGCCTCGTGACTGCGTGTACAATCTTGCATATCCGCGATTCAAGTTGTCGATCCAAACCCTAAAGCCGCAAACTACCTCGCCTCGCAAATCCAAGCCCAACACTCGATTTGCCGCCATCGCGAATTGCCGACTCCACCTCCCTTCGCGTTGCTTCGTGCGCGCGTACTCGAATTCATCAATGCAGCCCCAAAATCGAACGGCATGAAATCGAGCTGCCAATTGAGGACGTGATTATTTTGACTTTAATTTTCGAACGAATTTCGTTCAAATCTAAGTTCCGCCATTTCGTTCTTTATTTTTCTTTTTCTTAGATGAATTCGATTTCTGCTCTTTAGAATAGAGAGGGACACGGGGATAAATATCGATTTAGGGAAGCTTCTTGAGTATGCGTTTTTGTTAATAAAAATATCTTTGACTATTTGACCTTAAATTTTATTATAATATAAAACTTCCAAAACGTCTCATTAATTGCCGTTTAAAATTTTGAACTCCACTTGAGGGATGCCGCTAGGCGATTATAAGGTTTTACCCGAGTTCCGAACACAATGGAACGTGTTTCGAATTCTAATTCGATCATATGCGCGGGTTATGGGAGTAAACGATCAATTTTAAATTAAATCGATTAAAATAGTTCTAAGCGTTTTGAGCTGCCAAGGTCAAACATCAACTCCGATAGCTACGAAAATTGAAATCCGATAATAACTAACTGTTACGGATTCAATGGAACTAGTTTCATCGAATTCCGAGACTGTGCCTCGGAAGGCTATTTTTGAATTTAATTTAAACGATAAATTTTCAAAACGGAACAAAAAACTTCCAAATTCTACTTTAACACTTTTACTATCTTCAGTATTATCCGTATAATTTTGCAAGCCTTTAAATTATTTTTAACAGACTTAAAACTCCAGATTCAACATTTTACCCAATTTCGGTTTATTAAATCTAATAACTTAATTGCTATTAATAATAATATTTGAATTCAATTTAAAATTAACCTTTTTAAATATTTACAATCAATTAAATATTCCCATTTAAATCGTTAGAAATTCAACGTCGTCACATTCATCCCCCCTTAAAAGAATTTCGTCACCGGAATTACTAGTTAGGAAGAATTGTCCAATACCCGTTTACTTCTCCCCCCAAAATCAACAGTTGTATCAACATCCTACTAAATATCTTTTATAAAAGACCCCTTATTATTCTTACTAACCTCCTAAACTCTCCCACAGTTTTCAAACAATATCCTTTTGCTCAATCATTCAAATTTCAATTTAAAACCAAATTTGAATTCTCAAAATTTAATTTTACTAACTCCCTAAATTTCCGAAAATTTTGGCCAACGTCTCCTTTGCGCGGCTAGCTCGGTACAACTATAAAATGCCTCAACGGGCTCACAAATTCCAAAAAGAAAACAGAAAGCCAAGTGGCTAGATCAAAAACCCAATCCAATTTCATACAGAAATTTAAATACATACCTTTTAGTCGAGCAATTCAAATTATCTCCTGAAATCAAATCCAATTCTCTTTCTCTTTACAATACCTGCATAACTTACTTAGAAATAATATCCGATCATAGCCTTTAAAAATCATTTCATACATTTCCTTACAGGAGTTTTCATATCTACTTCTATTCAAATTAGTTTTCCCCATTTCCATATGAATTCAATTTATCTTCAATTCCGAATATTGAATTTTATCTTCCATTTATAACTTATTCATATTGTTATTTTAAATTGTTTCATCTACTAATTTATTTCGATTTCCAATTTGAAATTGTTTGCCGTTAACAAAAAAATTTCCCAAAAATTTTCATAAAATTTTGGGTGAGTCTCCTTTGTACGGAGGAGCTTTTGCAATTTGACAAGAGATATAAATATATATACATCGACCCACCTGGTCGGAAAATCAAAAACAGTTCATATTTCCTATTTTTATTGCGTAGGCGTACCTTTATTTAGCATTTTAAGCGAGCGGGTTATTTAGTTTAGCAATTAGCGTAATCCAAATCCAGCCAAACGACTTCACGGTACCTCTACTTACTCAATTTGAACATGTAAGCACTATATATGTATGAAGTTTATAACATTTCTCTTACTTAAAAAGCTACAACACATCAACTCTAAAAGAAATGCATTCTAAATAACTTCCACGAGCACTTTATATGATTTCAAAACTAATTCAATTGCTTTCAACCAATTCATATGCCATTTCGTTCAATTTCATTGGTTTACAACTCAATTGCTTCCATTCAATTTATTTTTAAGCAAAATAAACACATATTCACTTCAATTGATCTTAAAACCAATTTATTTAATCTCTACCCACTTATAGAGTTTTAATTACTTTTGGTTTACGTCAAATGACAACTATTTTTATGTAAATTCGGCGATATTTGCCTAATAGAGTATCCATTTTAGTTTATAACTACTTTAAATTAATTTCAACTCATTCTGTATTTAATTCCATTTCATTTCTAATTTATTCACCACCCATACAATTGCATTCCAATTCATCTCTGCATTGATTTCATTTTAAAACTATTTCATTGAGCTTGACCACATTCGATGTTTATATTAATATCCATTTTCCAAATAAATTTAACGCAAATCTTTATTTAATGGTCTACTATTCTCACTCGAAATCAAGCTTTTAATTAAGAAATTCTACTTCAAATTAATTCGCCTCATAACTTAAGTCCATTTTGATAACCCAATTATAATTAAAACTTTTGATTTAATTTTTATTCAACCAGACTTCATCCATTTATTATTTAATTCAATTAACCCATTTTAAATTTTTAATTCACTAACTTAATTGATTTTCGAATTTATTTTATTTATACAAAACCATTCTCAATTTATTTCTACTTACTTCGGTTTTGTTTGCAACTCAAACCATTTCTATTATAATTCACTTCCATTTTATTTATTTTATTTTACAACATCTTCACTCATTTTAATTCATATCGAATTCAAGTCGAATTCTATTTATAATTCGATTTCATTTTCAAACTCCATTATTAACTTACAATCTATTTTATTTATCCGAGTTAAATTTTATTAACATATTCTATCAAATAATTATTTATCTAATTAGCTTACTTCCAAATATTTTTTAAACAATATTTGATTTTTATTACGAAAATCACTTCATTAAATTTTCTTGAATTCAAAATTTTTATAATTCCAGTTTGGATTTTCTTTCATCTTTCAAAATTCAAACACTTTTATTTAAAAAAATTTGAAATGCTTTTAAATTTACATCATACTAATAAAGTAGCTCTTTATAAAAATACTTCTTATAACTCGATGTCTCAACCAGTCCATCCTTGTTCTTACAGAAATTCGATCATACGTCGATCAAGCATGGCACCGAAAATCTATAAGTACTTAGCAAACCCATTTTCAACGTCTAGTGAAAATATTGGGATAATAATGTGGCGCCCCACCTCAATACCCACGCTAGCCAAGAACACTATGGAGTAATGTTGTCAACTAGCGTAGAGAATAAGGCTGTTGAGGAGCGACCATCCATGTAACCTCTTTGTGCGAGCACCGATATGTCAGATAGTGTAGCATGCATTTCATTTAAGGAGGAAGTCCGACATACCGATACAAACTCAAAGATATCACACGGTGGCTATAAATAAATCTTCGGAAACAAATATAGAAATAAACATAACACAATCAGTCACAGACATCCATATCACAAAGGCGGAAAAAGATATGAATATATAACTAACACATGAAAGTGTACATCAGAGTAGTGGTCATGAAAGGACCACATACACAAAAGAATAGCAACACGTACTATACAAAAGAATACATCTATGAGTCTATATCTCAAGTGTAAACGACAAAAACTGCTAATCTAAATGGTCAGCCAAAAGTCAGAGTAGTAAATCCCTGGGGGAGAAGTCAAGCAGAAGCACCTGTAACATCTCGGTCTGACCCGAGTATTATTTATAAGAAAATAATAAACGAATCAGTCTAGCTATTAATATCAGATAACATGATACAGAACAATAGATATGGCAAGAACACATAGTAACCATAAAGACATACTATGATAAGCATGTAAATGAAGATCATCAAGAGATCAAACAATATCAAAAGAATCTTCTAAAAAATATCCAAATTCACCTATACATAAAAGCTGGAAAGTCATAAGAATGAAAGTCATGAAATAAGTGAAGCACAAATTCCAGAAGACTACACAAGAAATCCAGAAATCACAACATAGGAGCATGAAAACTGACAAAATGAGAGGATGAAAACTCACCTACACGTGTAACACAAAGCGAGACGCTATCTCATGGTTGCAAGCCACTAATTTTGACACACGAATGGCCCGACCGTGGGGCCCTACCCCACATATGTGATGGCGAAACATCACACAAATGCGATGGAGAAACATCACAAGAGCGGGGTCTAGTCTCCCTCGCAGACAAAGAGACATCGCACAGTTGCTAGTCTAAAACACAAAAATGATCGTCATGATCATCAAGAAGTGTCAATTTCACTAAGTTAGTAAATATAAAAGTTTAGCCTCATGTCCCATATCCACTTGCTTAACTCAAATATTTACGAACAAACTGTAGATCTTCACTAGAAAGTTGTCACAAAAGATTCAATCGAACAAGTCCAAGAATTAACCAACGAAGTAAACGCAAGCGTTTCATACCACTTGTTTTACTAATTCATTTAATTAGATTTCTCATACGAGTGAGGTAAAGGTTTGTATATACTAATAGATTGGAAAACGGTTTAAGGAAAGAGCTTTGTAGTAAAATAGAGTTAAAATTGTTTTGATGAAAGAGTTTTGATATTTACTACTAGTATTGAAACCTTCATATTTCTAAAGTTGTTATCCCGTCTTTTTAGCAAGGCCGTGATACTATAAAATCGACCGAGAAGCCCAAGATAGTTTGTCTCGAAGAATGGTCAACTCATCATCTCAACAAAGCAAGCTCTGTTGGATGTTTTTCAGATAAGATCCCCTATGGAGGGGGGTCCAGGGGGTGGCAACACCCCAAGTTGGGGGTGCGGGGGCAACGCCCCCGCTACGGGGTTCGACCTGCCCGGTCAGGTCGCAGGGGTCCAGGGGGCAGCGTCCCGTCCAAAACGGTACGACCTAGTGAAGACCTAAGGGAGGATAGGATCAAGCGACCTAATGGTTGCAACCTAGGGGTCTAAGGGCTCAAGCGACCAAACATAGAAATAAGGCCTAACGACCTAGGGAAAATGCTCGTGCAACCTAAGTGGTCATACGACCTAAAGTTAATAAGGTCAAGCGACCTAAGGTGACATCGGGTCAAGCGACCTAAAGACGTCGCGACCTAGCGACCTATCGAAATAAAAGGGGCGAGCGACCTAACTCAACCAGCGACCTACGACCTAACTAGGTAAACGGTCAAGCGATCTAACAATATAAGGCCGAGCGAGTTACAAGGCGAATGACCTAGTGGTTGCGCGCAACCCAGCTGGACAAGCGACCTAACAGTACAAAGGTCCAACGACCTAAATTTATTAGGTCATGCGACCTAAAGTGTCGCGACCTAGCGACCTAGGGGCTTGAACGACCTAACGCCGCATACAAATTCGAGCGACCTAACTCAATCAGGGACCTACGACCTAAAGCCCAACGACCTAGCGACCTAAAACCAAACGACCAACGACCTAATTCCGAGTGCCGAGTGACCTTACATTGTAGGCCTTTTTAAGGTCGGAAACGAGCTATTTTGAGGCCGAGACTTTTCCACGCGAACGACTTAGCATAGGCAGAACGACCTAAGTGCAGAATTTCACCAAAAATACTAAAATTTGGAGTTTTTCGCCAATTCGATTCAAACCAAATGCAAATGTGCATGCAAACGTGATAGGGAATCATTCCCAAAAGTCCAAGATAGTTATAGGCAAGAATTGTGAGATAAATATCTCACCTTTTCACCAAATTATGAAGGTAAAGCTTGACGGTGAATGGAGAAGCAACTACAAGCTTGAATCCAATGCTTTTCCTTGAATTTTGAGTTGAATGATGGAGTTGGAGTTGAAACCTAGGCTTGGAGTTTCTAATTTCCCTTTCCACTCACCATTAATGTTAAAGTTTGTGTTTAGTAGGAATTTATGAAGAGTGAGGAGAAGGAGAGAAGTGGGTTTGAGTTATAATGGCTAATCTAACCCAAAGTCCAGAGCGGGAAAAGTAAGTGAAATTCCACTAACTCCTAACCTATCAATGTTTATATTTAAAAAAGTTGTAAACGGCATTTCAAACTCAATGGAAGTGGTCTCGAGTCCTAATTTGACCGTTTGCAAAAAGTAGCTTTTTTCGGACCAATATCCTATTAAAGACAAAATATTTAAATAAGATATTTAAATATAAAATCAATAAATATGCGGGTTGTTACAGACTCCCCTCCTTAAAGAAATTGCGTCCTCGCAATATATAAGATGGAAATAAAAAGTAACAACCATAAAAGCATATTAACATAAAAGAAATTTGAAATAGGAAGTTCACCTCAAAGAGTAGGAGTAAGCAAGTCCGGATGTGTTTGCTCGATGAACTCTCTGGATTCCCAAGAGCAATCCTTAGGATTTGAGGACCATTGAACCTTCACAAGCGGAACATCTTTATTTCGAAGTTGTTTGACCTTCGAAGCAATAATTCGAATAGGATGCTGCTCGTAAGTTAAATTCGGCGAAACTTCAATTTCTTCCACAACACCAGGCTCAAGAATAGAATCGGAATCTCGTAGGCATTTCCGTAATTGGGAAACATGAAACACGTCATGCATAGCATAAAACTGAGCCGGTAATGTAAGGCGATAAGCCATAGAACCAATATGTTCAGCGATAGGAAATGGCCCAATATATCGGGGTGCTAACTTTCCCGATCGACTGAAACGTACTACACCTTTCATAGGTGAAACATGAATAAAAACAGAATCTCCCACAAAAAATTCTAACTTCTTTCTTCGATTATCGACATAGGATTTTAGTCTACTCTGGGCTTCATTCATCCTATGTCGAATAAGTTCAATCTTCTCTGTGGAATCACGAATAAAGTCTTGACCTAAAACCAGCTTCTCACCGGCCTCAAGCCAACAAGAAGGAGATCGGCATGGCCTTCCATAGAGTGCCTCGAAAGGTGCCATACCAATACTAGATTGGAAGCTATTATTATAGGAAAATTCAACGAGTGAAATATGATCTTCCCAACTTCCACCAAAATCGAGCACACAAGCACGAAGAAGATCTTCAAGAGTTTAATTCACACGCTCGGTTTGTCCATCGGACCGAGGGTGATAAGCAGTGCTAAAATTAAGCTTCGTTCCTAAAGCTTTTTGAAGACTCTTCCAAAATCCACTAGTAAACAATGGATCTCGATCGCTAACAATAGAAGTAGGAACTCCATGCAATTTAATAATTTCTTTGATAAAGAGTTTGGCCAAAAGAGGAACGGTTCGGTTAGACCGAACGGGAATAAAATGGGCAGATTTAGTAAGTCTATCAACGATTACCCATAAGCTATCATGACCCGAACGAGAACGGGGAAGGCCATCTATAAAATCCATGGAAATTTGGTCCCACTTCCAAATTGGAATTTCTAAAGGTTGCAATAACCCACCAGGCCTTTGATGTTCGGCCTTGACAAGTTGGCAAGTCATGCAACACTTAACAAAGTTAGCAATATCAGATTTCATTCCCTCCCAATAATAAAGTCACTTCATATCAGCGTACACTTTACTACTACCGGGATGAATGGTGAATTTAGAACGATGGGAATCTTCTAAAATATCTTTACAAAGATCACCAATATTTGGTACGATAAGTCTACCAAATTTTCGAATGCCGCCACGAGAATCAATATCAAAGTCTTTCAAACCTTCAATATCAATTTTATCCTTAACATTTTGGCCAAGAAGAGCCAATTCAGGATCCAGCCCTTGAGCTTCAAGAATGCGGTCTAAAAGAGAACGATGAGCCTCAAGGCTACATAAAACCTGTGATGAGCATAAATCGGACACGCGCTCTCGAATCTCACAAGTGGATAAAATCTCGAGATCGTTCCATTCGGATATCATCATAGAAACAACTGCTTGTTGTTTACGGCTAAGAGCATCGGCGACACGATTTCCCTTACCGGGGGTATAAAGAATATCAAGATCATAAGGTGCAAGGAACTCGAGCCAACGCTGTTGACGCAAATTAAGTTCCTTTTGAGAAAATAAATATTTCAAAGACTTATGATCCGTGTAAAGAGTAAATTTCTCTCCCAATAGATAATGACGCCAAATTCGAAGGGCGAAAACAATAGCCGCGAGTTCTAAATCATGTGTGGCATACCTAGTCTCGGCCGGCTTTAATTGCCTAGAAGCATAAGCAATAACACGTTCTTTTTGCATAAGAACGGCACAAAAACCAACGTGACTAGCATAAGTATAAACCATAAAATCTTGATTCCCTTCGGGAATAACAAGAATAGGAGCATCGGAAAGGAGTTCTTTCAATTTCTGGAAAGTGGCTTCACATTTGTCCGACCAGATGCATTTAACTCCCTTCTTAGTCAAGCCAGTAAGAGGCACGAAAATCTTAGAAAAGTCTTTAATGAAACGACGGTAATAACCCGCCAATTCGAGAAAACTACGAATCTCTGTCACACTCTCCGGTCTCTTCCAATCTTGAATCGCTTCAATCTATGAAGGATCCACGGAAATTCCGAATTCGAAAATAATATGACCGAGAAACTTCACACGAGATTGCCAAAAGTGGCATTTAGAAATTTTTTCCTTTAATTGATTACTCCTAAGAGTTTCCAATATAATCCGAAGATGCCTTTCATGCTCCTCCTCGGTTTTAGAATACATAAGGATATCATCAATGAAGATGAGAACAAACCGATCGAGGAAAGCCTTGAAAACTCGATTCATGAGGTCAATGAAGTAAGCCGGAGCATTCGTTAAACCAAATGGAATAACAAGCCATTCATAAGATCCATATCGAGTACGGAACGACGTCAAAGGAACACTATCCTCAGCAATACGAAGCTGATGAAAACCGATAGCCAAGTCCACCTGTGAAAAGACCCTAGCTCCGCTAAGCTGATCAAACAGATCGTCAATCCGATGTAAAGGATATTTATTCTTAATAGTCAGATCGTTAAGCTTGCGATAGTCAACGCAAAGCCTAAGCGTACCGTCGGATTTCTTCACGAAAATAGCCGAAGCTCCCCAAGGCGAGGAACTAGAGCGAATAAATTACTTCGTCTCCAATTCGAACAACTGTTTGCGCATCTCCTCATTTTCCTTATTAGACATGCGAAAAGGAGGACGAGTAATCGGTTGAGCTTTAGGGGTAAGATTAATTCTGAACTCAATTGCCCGTTTAGGTGGTAAACCTTAAACGGGCTCAAATATGTCGGAAAATTCACGAACGACGTGAATTCGAGAAATGACATCTTCCTCATCATCATCATCATGAGGATTTAAAGAATATAAAGATGCAGTCAACGCAGAATCTGAATCTTTAAGAATAATAGAAATCTGATTTACAGATTGCGGATGTCAGAGATAAATAGTCCGCTCAGAACATAGGATATGAGCTTCATAACGATTAAGCCAATCCATTCCCAAAATCATTCCAAAGCCTAGGTAACCCATTGCATACAAATCGGCTAGGAATGGAAAATCACATAAAATAATCTCCACATTTTTACAAAGCTAACTAAAAGTTGCGGATCCACCAACAGGATTCGCAATTCTCAAGGAAGTCATTAAAGCATCAACATTTAAAGAGAAAGTGTCGACAAGTTCCTTTGATATAAAAGAATGGGATGCACCCGTATCAAAGAGAACTCTAATAGGTTGATCATGAAATAAAATAATACCATCAAGAATGGAATGAGAAAAACCTTGGCCACGAGATGTGTTGCCAGGGGCTTGAGCCACGTTTAACTTTCCCTCTTTCCTTCCTTTTAGTGTGGGGCACATATGTATATAATGTTCCGAGCTCTTGCAATAGCGACAACTTTTGGGCTTCGAACACTTGTTCGCAAAATGGTCCTTAGAACCACAGTTATAGCATTGCCCGCTACTAGAGGAAGGTGTCTTCGCAGCAGAAGTTGCTTGCTTACCCTTTTTGTTGGGATAAGAAACTTTAAATTTGTTAGGCCTCTTTTTGTTGTTGAAGTATGGTTTAGCGCCAACCACTTCAATATCACTCTCTCTATCGACCTCTTCTAGACGAAGAGCGATACCGACGAGTTGATCAAATGCAACTTCTAGTTTCAGGAGTAGTGGCTTCTTAAGATTCTTATTTAAGCCATAAACGAACCTCTGGTTCTTCTTCAGTGGAGTATTTATATATTCGACCCCATATTTGGAAAGGGATTCGAATGATGCAACGTAGTCCGCCACAGAAGACTGACCTTGAACAAGGTCAATAAATCTCCGAGCCAAAGTAACTTTTTCAGCCTCGGGCACGAATTTCGATTCGAAGCGTTCCCGGAAGTGCTCCCAAGAGAGATCCGCTTCATCAATTTCTGAGATTAACAGCTCATACCAATCCAGCGCTCTTTCTTGGAGCATACTGGAAGCCACCTAGACTCGATGGAGGTCAGTGAGGTTCATGCGAGAGAAGATTCTATCGCACGATCTGAGCCAAGCTTGGACCTCGATGATAGTTTCAGTGTCTTTAAATTGCTTCCTACCCAAGTTGGTGTAATTATTGCACAAACATGCAAACCCAGATTTAGGGTGAGTATGTTCCGGATTAGAACCAGTAGCTTGAGCATTCGTGACAAGGTCAAGAAGTTGCTGGGTAGTCATAAAAACTCCATCTTGGGGAGTTGCAGTAGATTGACAGGCACGGGGACGTCCAGGTCTAACCATTTTTCTTCCTTAAGAAAGAAGGAGAAGAAAACGGTTATTCACTAAAAGATATATCAAGCAATCTTGATAAGTGAAACAAGGAATCATAATAAAAATAGGATGAATCGGTACGAAGACTCGAATTAATCCTAAGGTACGACTTCTAAGCTGGACTTAGGATGATGATCCTTGTTAAGTTATTCTATATTGTTCCGAAGTTTGGCTCTGATACCAAGCTATGATGCCCCACCTCAATACCCACGCTAGCCAAGAACAATACGGAGTAATGTTGTCAACTAGCGCGGAGAATAAGGCTGTTGAGGAGCGACCATCCATGTAACCTCTTTGTGCGAGCACCGATATGTCAGATAGTATAGCATGCATTTCATTTAAGGAGGAAGTCCGACATACCGATACAAACTCAATGATATCACACGGTGGCTATAAATAAATCTTCGGAAACAAATATAGAAATAAACATAACACAATCAGTCACAGACATCCATATCACAAAGGCGGAAAAAGATATGAATATATAACTAACACATGAAAGTGTACATCAGAGTAGTGGTCATGAAAGGACCACATACAAAAAAGAATAGCAACACATGCTATACAAAAGAATACATCTATGAGTCTATATCTCAAGTGTAAACGACAAAAACTGCTAATCTAAATGGTCAGCCAAAAGTCAGAGTAGTAAATCCCTGGGGGAGAAGTCAAGTAGAAGCACCTGTAACATCTCGGTCTGACCCGAGTATTATTTATAAGAAAATAATAAACGGATCAGTCTAGCTATAAATATCAGATAACATGATACAGAACAATAGATATGGCAAGAACATATAGTAAGCATAAAGACATACTATGATAAGCATGTAAATGAAGATCATCAAGAGATCAAACAATATCAAAAGAATCTTCTAAAAGATCCAAATTCACCTATACATAAAAGCTGGAAAGTCATAACAATGAAAGTCATGAAAATAGGTGAAGCACAAATTGAAAAAGACTACACAAGAAATCCAGAAATCACAATATAGGAGCATGAAAAATCACAAAATGGGAGCTTGAAAACTCACCTACGCGTGTAACACAAAGCAAGAGGCTATCTCATGGTTGCAAGCCATTAATTTTGACACACGAATGGACCGAAGACCGTGGGGCGCTACCCCACATATGTGATGGCGAAATATCACACAAATGCGATGGCGAAACATCACAAGACTGGGGTCTAGTCTGCCTCGCAGACAAAGAGACGTCACACAGTTGCTAGTCTAAAACACAAAAATGATCATCATGATCATCAAGAAGTGTCAATTTCACTAAGTTAGTAAATATAAAAGTTTAGCCTCATGTCCCATAACCACTTGCTCAACGCAAATATTTACGAACAAACTGTAGATCTTCACTAGAAAGTTGTCACAAAAGATTCAATCGAACAAGTCCAAGAATTAACCAACGAAGTAAACGCAAGCGTTTCACACCACTTGTTTTACTAATTCGTTTAATTAGATATCTCATACAGTGAGGTAAAGGTTTGTATATACTAATAGATTGGAAAACGGTTTAAGGAAAGAGCTTTGTAGTAAAATAGAGTTAAAATTGTTTTGATGAAAGGGTTTTGATATTTACTACTAGTATTGGAACCTTCATATTTCTAAAGTTGTTATCCCGTCTTTTTAGCAAGTCCGTGATACCATAAAATCGACCGAGAAGCCCAAGATAGTTTGTCTCGAAGAATGGTCAACTCAGCATCTCAACAAAGCAAGTTCTTTGGATGTTATTCAGATAAGATCCCCTAGGGGGGTCCAGGGGGGTGGCAACCCCGCAAGGTGGGGGTGCGGGGGCAACGCCCCCGCTAAGGGGTTCGACCTGCCCGGTCAGGTCGCGGAGGTCCAAGGGGCGGTGCCCCGTCCAAAATGGTACGACCTAGTGAAGACCTAAGGGAGGATTGGATCGAGCGAACTAATGGTTGCGACCTAGGGGTCTAAGGGGTCAAGCGACCTAACATAGAAATAAGGCCTAACGACCTAGGGAAAATGCTCGTGCGACCTAAATGGTCATACGACCTAATGTTAATAAGGTCAAGCGACCTAAGGTGACATCGGGTCAAGCGACCTAAAGACGCCGCGACCTATCGAAATAAAAGGGGAGAGCGACCTAACTCAACCAGCGACCTACGACCTAACTAGGTAAACGGTCAAGCGATCTAACAACATAAGGCCGAGCGAGTTACAAGGCGAACGACCTAATGGTTGCGCGCGACCCAGCCGGACACGCGACCTAACAGTACAAAGGTCCAACGACCTAAAGTTATTAGGTCATGCGACCTAAAGTGTCGCGACCTAGCAACCTAGGGGATTGAACGACCTAACACCGCATACAAATCGGAGCGACCTAAGTCAACCAGGGACCTACGACCTAAAGCCCAACGACCTAGCGATCTAAAACCAAATGACCTACGACCTAATTCCAAGTGCCGAGCGACCTAACGTTGTAGGCCATTTTAAGGTCGAAAACGAGCTATTTTGAGGCCGAGACTTTTCCACGCGAACGACCTAGCATAGGCAGAACGACCTAAGTGCATAATTTCACCAAAAACACTAAAATTTGGAGTTTTTCGCCAATTCGATTCAAACCAAATGCAAATGTGCATGCAAACATGATAGGGAATCATTCCCAACGGTCCAAGATAGTTATAGACAATAATTGTGAGATAAAAATCTCACCTTTTCACCAATTATGAAGGTAAAGCTGAAGGTGAATGGAGATGTAACTACAAGCTTGAATCCAATGCTTTTCCTTGAATTTGGAGTTGAATGATGGAGTTGGAGTTGAAACCTAGGCTTGGAGTTTCTAATTTTCCTTTCCACTCACCATTAATGTTAAAGTTTGTGTTTGGTAGGAATTTATGAAGAGTGAGGAGAAGGAGAGAAGTGAGTTTGAGTTATAATGGCTAATCTAACCCAAAGTCCAAAGCGGGAAAAGTAAGTGAAATTCCACTAACTCCAAACCTGTCAATGTTTATACTTAAAAAAATTGTAAATGGCATTTCGAACTCAATGGAAGTGGTCTCGAGTCCTAATTTGACCGTTTGCAAAAAGTAGCTTTTTTCGGACCAATATCTGATTAACGATAAAATATTTAAATAAAATATTTAAATATAAAATCAATAAATATGTGGGTTGTTACAAATAATTTTATTGGAAATGTAGAAAACAATTTTTGAAAATTGAGGTTATATCTTGGTGAGAATGCTTTGGAAATCATCATCCCCGTCCATGGTCGCAGTTACATCCTGGGTTACGTTGCATCGCAGCAAAAGTCCATGTAACTGTAGGCACTCCACGCCCCTCGATTACGCCATTTAACCTACAACAGATTGCAGTTACATTCTAGGGTTACATTGCCATCGTAGCAAAAGTCCATGTAACTGTAGGCATCAGCGCCCCTCGATTTTCGCTGTCAAAATGAAACTTCTCCACTCCGACATAGGTCACAGTCTACCGATATAAAATCAAACGCAGACTGTTGGCTCTCAGCAGCACATACGACTTTCGCTATGTTACCATAAGTCACAGTCTACCGATATACTATCAAACGAAGACCATTGGCTCTCAGCGGCACACACGACTTTCGCTATGGTACACATTACTCATAATCCTCAGTAACTAGTTTTGTCCGGACTCCTTACAGGATCAACTTTAGAACCCCCCCTTGGGGCTCAAGGCAGCACCACCCGGAGGCACTCCTGAGAAGTTCATTTCAAGGGAGCGCCTTTTTCCCCATAGCCATCATCAAAACACTTTATACTATACATATATAGTATCTTTCAAATCATACACCTAGTATGATTTCATACAAATCTCCTTTACACAAAATCGGTTATCTCAAAATCGATTATTCTCAAACTAGGCTTTCCAAATTTCAATATTGATTATACCCAAAAATCAAAAGCCTTTCCAAATCCAAAGGTTCCCAAAACCTTTTCTCAAAATCCTCATAAGATCCTTTATACACACGCGCGCACACACACACACACACAAATATATATATATATAATCCTTGATAAAAAATCTTTGGATCATTATCAAACTTGTATAAAACTCATTTTATACTTCAAACACTTTCAAAATCCTTTTCTTCCGTCAATAGATTCAACAAGGGGAGATTTATCTTATATAACAAAGATATATTACTTTGTTTATTCAAAATCAAATACTCAAATTAGATTACTCTTTCTAATATCAATTTCATTCAAATCTGTATGCTATACCAATCTGATCGCTCGCTCGATCACACAATTTCACTTCCGAACTAGTATCGTCCACTCGACTTCCTAGTGCAGACACAGATCTGATTTCATGATCAAAAACAGTCATTCTCCTTGCATAGTCATAAATATGATAGAGAATACCCAGAACTAATCAACAATCCATATCCAGGTTCGCCGTCGAAAATCAAGTGAAAATTCTCAACTCGGATCGATATAACTATCTCGAAATTCTGTGCTCGAATCTGGATCAAATCACTATGCGAATTGAATAATATACATACATCCTACATATTTATTTTCATTGATTATTAGCCAAATCAATTTCCTTCAGTTCATCCTCACTTTGAAATTTATTCACTTTTTCCTTAATCCCCATTTGGATTATCACTTCAATTCTTATCCTAATTAGGTATTTAATCATAAGCAGTTTAAACTCCGACTAGTTTATATTTAGAAAACAGCTTGAAAATTTTGAAAATGGACAAGTAGTTGAAAAATAATTATTAGTTTGCAAAATAGCTGTAAAATAGTTAGCTAATTATAAAATAGTTGGAAAATAGTTGAATAGTTTCAGAAATTTTTGATAATTGCAAAATAGTTGTAAAATAGTAATTAATTTGTGATATAGTTGAAAAATAGTAATTAATTTATTAAAATAGTTGAAAAATTGTTAAATAGTTCCAAAAATAATCGCAAAACAAATACAAAATATTTTGGCTTTAAAAAGAAAGGTTGTATATATTTAATAGCTTGGAAAAATAAGTTTATATTAAAACAATTTATATTGAAAATAGTCCAAAGTTAAAATTGTTCACCTCCCTATCCATTCAACTTAAATTTCCATTTGATTTTAATCTTGTTCAACTTTAAGTTATAATTTCAAATTATTCCAATCAATTTGGACTAATATAAATTGAACACACTTCAATTTCAATATCTTTTCAAGTTAATCCAATTCAAATTTTCCATTAAAATTTTAAACTTATCCATCTTCATTTACAAATCTAATTAATTTAAATCAAATTCAATTTCGAACTAATTCAATTTCAATCTCAATTTTAAATCATATCGAATTATATAAATTCGAGTTAAATTCTCAAAGGTTGGTTTAACTCTTCCAACCAAATTAACCTTTATTTAAAGTTTTTAAACAATTTAATTTCTGAGTTCAATTCTATAATTTCATTTCAATTAATTTAATTTCAATTTGGTTGTATTTTTGTTACCACTTAATTTAATTCCAGTTCAAGATTTCAAATTGGTTGTATTATATTACTGCTTGATTTAATTCCAAAGATTTAACAACCAATCACCTTAATATTTATTAGAAGGAAACATTGCTTCATATATCAAAATATATTTCATATAAAACCATTTAAAAAATTTATATAAGAAAATAACAAGTACGCTCTCATATATATATATATATATATATATATATATATATATATTCAACTCATTTTAGAGTACTACGGACTCTATTTAATGAGTAATCCCCACCAGAGCCAAGGTTCTCGCTTAACCCTTCAGCTCTGATACCAACTGTAATGACCCAAAATTTCCAAACCCGAAAATTCCAGATGGTTATGAATAAAGAAGAAAGAGATAGAAGAAGATCAGAAACACCAACATCTCACATTCGCAGCGGATCAAAATATAATATTAAATAATAATAGTTTATAAAAGGATAATGTGATAACCCGCAAATCCGTACCCCTTGAATCAACACTATTCTACCTCTGTTAACTCAAGTGGCACAGAAATACGAACCATTTGGGTTTAGGAAGAAGAGATTTAAGAAGAAGAAGTTAAACAATATCAGAATCTCACAGTCGCAGCGGAATAAAATATAATAGTGAATATAGATCTTTACACAAAATGAAATCTATCACTGTTTTATACATCATATCATCAGAGTATCTCATACATCAACCAATACCAATCAGACATACCATACAATTACATCGGCAGAATATATATATATATAGGTACAGATAATACGTCTCGGACTCCAGCTCCTCTCCTGCTCCATAGCATCCTGTCCTGAATATATAATACTCGGTCTGACTCGAGCATTATAATGAAATAACACCCGAGTCGGTATGGAATACCAGCTGATAATAATGCATCCAAATTGATTATTAAAGATTCAAAATCCTTTTGACAACAAAAGCATCTCGTAAGACCACGCCACAAATAAACATGTCGAGTTTTTACCTTACGATAGCCAAAACACCTGCTATAGAAATCCTCTGATATTATAATAGGGTCTATTTCCAAATACTTATAAAATAGCCGAAATTGTTACATCTATTAAATTCTAGCTACTAGCCACAAAAGTGGGTAATACAAACAGAACTCGTACAAGGCTCATAGGGAGAATGGATTTCCAATAATGACTAGGCACTGGGGTACCACCTGTCATAGTACGGGGCCTAGACCACCATACCGAGGACCACGCCCGATCCCCTACAACACAAGGCCGGATGCATCCCTTACTGGACAGTTCCGAATAAGATCACCCCACGGTTGGGATCAACAACCGCACCAATAAGCCGAAATAAAAAGGGACATCTAGACAGGGATGACCTTACTCTCCAGTGGGGGCTACACACGAAGCCTTGCTGCATATCCTCTGATTTTCAGTCATTCCCATTTGATGAGGCTTGAGGATAAGCGTTACCTTTTAGAACATTTCACTTAGAATGCCCATCGCCCACCTGACGATGTTCCGAAAGCATTCGTCCATACAAGTCTGTCCCGGGTTCGAACGGAACCGAAGGCACTATTCCTACTACATCCATTTTGGAAATATCCTCAGGATTAGTAGCGACTAGCCCTTGTACTTCACTGCTCCATCTTCGACTCCGAACACGTTTTTCCGCGAAATGTACAAACCGGATCGAAGTGGTTTTTCGAGAAATACATCTCGATCCCAGTCTCTTCGAAACGATCAATGCATTTGTCCAATATTGATAGTCGGTGATTTAACTATCAATTAACATCCACAAACATCAATCACACGATAAATAATTTCCACATTATTTATTTGACTCAAATATCTCTTACAAGATATATTTTCAAATTTTCCAAGCTCATTTGGAAACAATTTCCCAAAATTCTTCCTTTTCACGGTGAGTCCCACTACCATTTATTCCCATTGGAAAGACCAAGCTTAACCATTTTGCTTTAAAAACAGTTAAAACACCTAATACTGAAATATACGTCAAAATATGAAAATTTCTTCTATTTATTTACTCAAATTATAATTTCAAAACAATTTTAAAATGACATTATTTAATAAGATATAAACTGGATTTAAATAAGGGTTTGGTTTACTAAATTTAAAAATGGAGTTTAAAAGAATAATGCTAACCTTTACCAATAACTTAAACAAATGATTATAAAACAAAGTTTATTAATTTCTTCTTTAAAATAACCATTTCTTAAAAAAATACTCTTTAAACAATTTAAACTTTAGCTTTTAATTAAATAAATCTTTTAAAACACTAACTTGGTTTTTCCCCGGGAAAACACTTCCGCGTTCAAACATCCCAAAGTGTCCATATAAATCCAACCGATTTATTTCAATTCAATTTATGTTTACAACCTAAATTCCCAATTCCGTACTTATCTATAACTTCATTCGAAGTTCAATCTCAATTTCCCATATCCGAAAATTCATTTTGAAATATAGGTGTTAAATCATTCTTAAATAAAATAAATTTGGAGAATTTTTCAATGAAAACCCATATTTAAATTTTACTTAAATAAAATCCCAATGAAAAACGGCGTTTCAAAATATTCTATTTACATTTAAAACTGTTAATTTAAAGTCGGAAGCTTCATTTTAACATATTTTAATTTTCCCGGATAACACTATTCATTATTAAAATAACCCATCGTTATTCTAAACCAAATTGTAATTTTCATAGAATTCATTTCCAGAAAACTACACTTCACATTTGTCAATTGGTAAATTTCCACGATATTTCAAATCCCAATTTTACCAATGTTACACTTTCCATCCAAATCAGATTTCACTTTTTATTCTTTGAAATTCTATTATTAACAATTCATTTTATTTCGTAAAAACCCAATTTAATCCATTCATAATTAAATTATGTAATTATAATTTATACAACAATTTCACAGTACAATTTAATTTCAGATTTGTCAATCACAACACATAATCAGGCATCATTATCAATTATAAAATAATTGTTACATTGTGAGGAATCCAGTTGGATTCCTCCAACCTGTTTTCCTTGCATCCACAAATATTAGCACATCACATATATAAATATCAATCCAGACTGATGGCAACAATTATATTCAACCAATCACACAGATATTCAAATATTAACTATTTAAATTAGCTAGCATCCAGATGTGAGTGAGAATGACTCACCTTGGGTTCCGGCGAGCGTTCGAAATTTAAATTAAACCGAACGACGTTCGATTTAACCTAAATTTTTACTTGCTCAGAAAAATTCCGGAACTGCTCCACTACATAGTACACGTCCCTGCGATTCCGGTGTCGTCAATTTCATTGAAATCCAAAATAATATCAGGCCACTCAAATCTGAAACCACGATCCTGGCCGCTCAAATCCTCCTTCCTTCACGCGTCTATCACCAGGCATCCAAGAACAAATCGAACCCATCATCGTACGACTAGGGTTCAACATTGCTCCACCCCTGGTCGATCGAAGATCGATCTGAATATGCCACACAAACCCCCACAACGACACTACCCTCCGCCCAGACCCTCGTCCAACTCGGTCGCGACATGCCCCTGGAAAACGCGAACGAAATGAATATGAACGGCTGCGAAATCTCCTCCATCCACCTCTCCAAATCACATCTCGACCGTTGGATGAGAAGAGATCGAGGTGATCTACAACTTCCTAGTTGGGAGTTCCTTCAATCAAAGCGTGGATTGATCAATAATTGAGGAAAAATAAAAAGCATTTCCGGCCATTAAAGATAAAAGAAAATGGCGGCTCATGTTTAGCTAGGGTTTAGGAATGAACATAAATATGTATAATATTATTTTATTAATATAATTCTCCATTTGACAACTTATGCAAACGAACTCCAATTCTCACGCACCAACAGGATTTCCTTGGGTTTTTCTGTGTTCCGGACACAATGGAATTGGTTTCGTTAGCTAATTTGATCATATGCGCGAGTTACATAATTAAACGATCAATTTAAAATTAAATCGATTAAATCGATTTCTATGCGTTTTGAGCTGCCACGGTCAAACGACAACTCCGATTGCTACGAAAATTAAAATCCGATAATAACTAACTATTACGGATCAAATGGAACTGGTTTCGTTGAATTCTGAGACTGTGCCCCGGAAGGCTATTTTAACTCGTCGGTTAAATCGGACGATTTTCGAAATTGTCGAAATCACTCACAATCTCACTTTTAAAACTTTGTTTAATTAATTATAATTCATATAGAATTCATACCCACTTTAGAAATCATACTGATTCAGTTTAAATCAAAATATGAATATTTGCATTATTATATTATTAAATTCCATTATTAAATTAAGATAAAATTCCAAATTCAACATATCGACTTTTAATTTCATCCAACAGCCCAATATCATAATTTAAATCCAATTAGACCTAAAATAAATTTTAGAATCTAATTTTTATATCTATTTACACTCAGAATCACCAATTATTCCAATTCTAATGTTAAATTATTATTATTCAAATTCAACCGGAATTACTATAATTAAAAATTATAGCTTATTTCGTTGACTGAACCCGAATCCATCCATTACAAAATCAATTAAGAATCCACATTAACATTTAAAACGAATTAAATGTTCAAATTTAATGGCTTAAAAATCCGGGATGTTACATTCCTCCCCCCTTATAAAAATTTCGTCCTCGAAATTTGCTAAGGTAGAAACTATGCTCAAACTCACTTACTCATCCAATTTGCTTAGTTAAAAACTTATATACACTTTCCAAAATCCTTTAGCCCAATCCCATATTCATTTGTTTTACTTACTCTAAAACTTTAAATTCTAACGTATTTCAAAATAACTTTCCAAGTTAATAAATTTTTCCAAAATCCACAAAATTTTCTAACTCCCAAAATTTCCGAAATTTTTTGGCAGAGTCTCCCTTGTACAGAGGAGCTTTCGTGATATTGCGATACAAATAAATATATATACATCGACCCACACGGTCGGAAACCAAAATATATCACAATATATGTATCCTTTCCCAATTATATTTGCGTAGGCGTACCTTTTTAACAAATTTTAATAGGGAGCGGCTACTATAACGCATATACGCGCTCCAACTCTCTCAAACGCCTCCCGTACCTGTGCTTACTCAACAAACTCATCAGTTTTTAAAGATATGAACATTTTAACAACATTTCCAATATAAATGTAAGCCAAACATATCCACTTCATAATCAAATCAACAATTTGCATAGTTTCATAAGTAAAACACATTTTATATCATGCATAAAGTTTCCTTTTCTAATGCCAAATCCCACTTTATTTCACACAAAGGATTTACATACAAGTTTCGCTATTTCAAATCATACTCTACCCAATTTTCGAATTGATTCTCCAAGCAAATTTTATTTAAATTTGTTACATTTGCATTTCTATTATAACTCTCTTACATTTATACTCAAATCCATTTATTAAGATTTTAGCCCATTCTACTTTCATCCAAACCAACTTCATTTCATTTCACTTGAATGATTTACATTCAAGGTTACTATATACCATTCATATTTATTACAACCAATTCATTTCTATTTCAATATGATTAACGCATGCCTTACTTGCATTTCTTTATTTTAACTTACATTCCCAATTTGATTAACAATCAAATTTTATTTTAAACTTGAAACATTTGCATTTCCTTTATGATCCATTTCCATTCATATGCAAAATCACTTAATTAGATTGCATTTATCTAATTAATTTATAACCATCTTTATTTGCTTCTTCAAATCAATTCACTTGCATCCATATACAACTCATTGAATTTTATTCCAATCCATATCAATTTATTCAAAAATCAGTTTCAATTGCTTGTTAAACAACTCAATTCCGAATACATGCAATTTCATGTCATTAGAGCAAAATAACAACCACTTTAGCTTATAACCATTAAAATTAATTCTACTTAGATTTATATTAATTTTATTCAATTTCGCCTAGTTCACAAGCCAAGTATTTTTTAGTATTTTTATTCCAATGCAATTGTTAAATTAAATTTTCCTTACATTTTTATTTCCTTATCCAGTTCAGGTTTATATTAATTTCTTTCAATCCTGGATTATTTACAACCCAGACATCCTTAATTTATCACAATAATTAATTAATACCATTTCACTTGCAATTCAATTTTATTATCTAACCAATTTCATTCAAGAGTACTTAATAAGGCTTATTCACAATCATTTTGTTTTTCTCTTTCAAGGTGCTTAAGTTCTTTCACAACATTTTCATTATCTTCTTATATCAATTTTATTTATTTCCTTTGATTCTCATTCCATCTAATTCCAATCCACTTACAAATTTGAATGCCCCTTTGTTTACTTACTCAATCCATTTTAGATTTATTACATTAACAAAAGGACCATTTAAATTATTTTACTCATTTGAATTTATTCACACTTCAAAGTATCTCCACTATAATCTAATTCCATCTTTCATTCACACTTCAATATTTGTTACCAAAATTAAATTCCATTCCAAAACTAGACTCAATTTACTTTCTAAATTTTGGCCAAACTATCAAAATTTTGTTCATGCCAATACAATTTCCATTTATTTTAGCTTACACAAAATTCATTTCCAAACAATCATTTTTGTAACAACACGCATATTTATCGAGTTTGTATTTAAATATTTTATTTAAATATTAACTCGTTAATCGGATTTTGGTCCGAAAAGCTACTTTTTGCAAACGGTCAAATTAGGACTCGAGACCACTTCCATTGAGTTCGAAATGTCGTTTACAACTTTTTAAGTATAAACATCGATAGGTTTGGAGTTAGTGAAATTTCACTAACTTTTCCCGCTTTGGACTTTGGGTTAGTTTAGCCTATTAAGCCCAAGTTCCAACCCCCTTCTCCTCACTCTTCATAAATTTCCTAACTAATCAAGCTTTGGCATTAATGGTGGAGGGAATGGGAAATTAAAACTCCAAGCACAAATTCAATTGCAAATCCAACATTCAACTCCAAATTCAAGTAGAAGATATTGGATTCAAGCTTTGGATTGCTTCTCCTTGCTTTCAAGCTTCATCTTCATAAACTTTAGTGCAAAGGTGAGATTTTTATCTCACAATTCTAGTCTATATCTATCTTGGGCTATTGGAAATGCATCCCTATTATGTTTGCATGCACATTTGCATTTGGTTTGGATTGGATTGGCGAAAAACTCCACTTTTTAGCGTTTTGGGGTGAATTTCTGGCTTAGGTCGCTCTGTCCCCCTTAGGTCGCCCAGCATCTATAGGTCGTTCGCGTGGAAAAGTCGTCACCTTCATTTGGGTCGTTTCTGGCCTTAGCCCATTCGTCCACTATAGGTCGTTAAGCCTTAGGTCGCTTGGAGTTAGGTCGTAGGTCGGCAGGTCTTCAGCTCGCACGCGTTGAAAAGGCGCGTCTGGAGTTAGGTCGTTCGCGAGTTAACGTTAGGTCGTTTGCGAGTTAGCGTCCTAGGCCACTCGCGTATAGCTCGTTCGGAGTTAGGTCGTTAGGCCTTAGCTCGTATGGCCTATGCAATTTGGTTAGGTCGTCCAACCTCAACACCTTAGGTCGTAAGACCTTAGGTCGTACCCCTTAGGTCGTTAGACCTTAAGCCTTCACTATTGGAACTCGTTAGGTCGTAGCAACCATAGGTCGTAGGTCGCTCACACGGAGTTAAGTCGTAGGTCGTCTCCGACCTTATATCGCTCAGCCAGATTTCACTTTAAGTCGTTAGGTCGTTTGGACCTTGTTTCCAGTTAGGTCGCAAGACCCTTAAACCGTTAGGTCACTAGGTCGCGATGTTTTAGGTCGCTGCACCCTATGCGTCTATAGGTCGTTCGACCTTGCTAACTTTTAGGTCGCGAGTTTTATAAGTCGCTCGCCTCCCTTAGGTCTTCACTAGGTCGCGATGTTTTAGGTCGCTGCACCCTATGCCTCTATAGGTCGTTCGACCTTGCTAACTTTTAGGTCGCGAGTTTTATAGGTCGCTCGACCCTATTCCCCTTAGGTCGTTAGACCTCATTTTGTCTTCACTAGGTCGTACCGTTTTGGTCGGGGCACTGCCCCCTGGACCCCCGCGACCTGACCGGGCAGGTCGAACCCCGTAGGCGGTGGCGTTGCCCCCACACCCCCACCTTGGGGGGTTGCCACCCCCCTGGACCCCCCCTCTGTAGGGGATCTTATCTGAAAAACATTGAGCTGATTTCCTTGGATTTTATTCGCATCTCCGTATGCGATCTTTGTGACTGATTGTTTCTACACTTGCTTATGTGTTTTGTCACTTTATAATGTAAAGGTTTCAATACTAGTAGTAAATATCAAAACTCTTTTAACAAACAATTTCAACTCTATTTTTAATAACAAAGCTCTTTTCTTAAACCGTTTTCCAATCTATTAGTATATACAAGCCTTTACCTCACTCGGATGAGAAATCTAATTAAACGACTTAGTAAAACAAGTGGTATGAAACGCTTGCGTTCGCTTCGTCGGTTAATTCTTGGACTTGTTCGATTGAACCTCTTGTGACAATTTTATTAGTGAAGATTTACAGTTTGTTCGTAAATATTTAAGTTAAGCAAGTGGTTATGGGACATGAAGCTAAACTTCTATATTTACTAGCTTAGTGTAATTGACACTTCTCGTTGATCTTGATGATCGCTTTATGAATTAGACTAGCAATTGCGCGATGTCTCTTTCATTGCAAGGTTAGACTAGACACCACTTGTGTGATTCCATTCACACATACCTTTCTGCTTTTTGGTTAGTCTTGACCTCAATCTGTGTGATTCCATTCACACATGCGGGGTAGCTCTCCATGGTCTTCGGACCGTCATGTGATAGGCCTCTTTCCCTTTTTATGATTTCTGGATTTCTCGTGTTGATTTCTGTAATTTATGTCATTGACTTGTTATGAGTACAAGTTTAGGGTATGATGCCCTCTTCGAATCTTTGAGAAGATTCTTGTGATATTGATTATCTCTTATTGATTGATCTTCTGTTGATCATTATTTACATACTTATAGTGGTATGTCGTTATGGATGTTTATGTTTATGCCATATCTTTTATGTTATATCATGTCATCTGATATTTATAGCTAGACTGATCCGTTTATTATTTTCTTAAATAATACTCGGGTCAGACCGAGATGTTACAGGTGCTTCTGCTTGACTTCTTCCCAGGGATTCATCACTCTAACTTTTGGCTAACTGTTTAGATTAGCAGTTTTTGTTGTATACACTTGAGATATAGACTCATAGTTGTATTCATTTGTATAGCACGTGTTGCTATTCTTTTGTATTATCGTGGATCTTATTGACCACTACTCTGATGTACACTTTCATGTGTTAGTTATATATATTCATATCTTCTTCCGCCTTTGTGATATGGATATCTGTGACTGATTTGTGATATGATTATTTCTATGTTTGTTTCCGAAGATTATTTATAGCCACCGTGTGATAAGCAATTACATGGATGGTCACTCCTCAACAGCCTTATTCTCCGTGCTAGTTGACAGCACTACTCCGGAGTGTTCTTGGCTAGCGTGGGTATAGAGGTGGGGCGTCGCAATTTTGAATTTAGTTGAGTGAGCATTTACTTCATTCAACATCATTTCAACTAAATTAAATTTCCATTCAATTCGAATCTTATCCAAATTTATTTCAAGTTTACTTGAAATTTCGCTTAACCAAATTAAATTCACTCCACTTCTTTACCACTTAAATAAGGATTGAATTTCATTCAATATGCCTATAATGCAACTGAATTTTGTATTTTATTTCACTTCAATTTTATTCCTCCATAGATAAATTCAAAACTTATTTTCTATTGTAAGTTCATTCACCCTTTTATATCTCACTTTCCTTATCTTACTTTACATTCTATTTAGGATTGAGTTTGAATTCACCATACCATTCCACTATTTTCCATTTGTGATTATAACTCCATTTCTCTATTTATATCTTCACCAACAAATATACTTAAAAGCTTATATTGCTCATTTTAATCTATCTACGTCTTATAATCACAATTTCAAATTATATATATGTGTATCACTAAATTTTTAAGGATACATCAATTTAATCCTTTGCACAACTTTAAATCCACAATTTCAGATTATAAGTATTGTACTTAATAGCTCATGGGTACAATTCATTTCTCAATGACTCACAATTTCAAGTCATCTTACATTTCAATTTAATCCAAGTCAATTTAATTCTAAACCCAATTCTTTTTAACTTATCCAAGTTAAATTCTAATTTTCTACTCACTTCAATATATTTCATTCACTTTCATTTACTCAAGTTAAATTTTAAATTCCAAGATTAAAATTTTCATTTCTCCCTTCATATTAATATCAACTTCACCAAATAAATTCAATAGTTGATCCATTTTAGCTTCACATTATTTAAATAGAATTTTCTCAGAATTCAATTACCCGGTTTTATTTCAAAACCATTTTGAAATAATAAATAACTCATACTTCCCTGGTATATCATTAAATCTCCAGACTTTTCGAAACAACTTGTTTATACCAAACAAATTTCCTCCCTTGAAATTCTCAAAACAACTGGCATACCCAACAAATCCAAACAATATCATAATCCAACCATTTTGGTAGCAATCCATCACTTTAGAAACTCGAAAATGAATTCTAATGATGTGGCCAGCATCATCAGGACTATTTTCCAGCGACTGAAGTGAGTTCGATGCTTTCTTACTTTCCCAAATTCTTTTCAAAACAGTTCCCGTTCAAAAATACTTCCCAAATCAATATTCCAATATTGCCTTCAAAAGCTTTGGAAAACATTTCAACATGGTAGCTATGGGAATACGGTATTCCAATATGCCCTCGATAGCTTCTAGTTTACGGAGGCGATATGGTATTGTATAGACTATGGGAATATATAAAATGTGTTAAGAGGGATATGGGTAACGCCTTAACGCTATTTTAATGCTTATACTTTACTGTAGACATATCATAATAGCGTATTTTACTACATTTTAGATAGTTTAACGGGTCCTTAGGAGATGGAAATCTCGAACATCCCCTAAGTTACTACACCCACGTTAGACACTGGATAGGAGATGTCAAACCCCGTAAACATCTTTGACGCCGTCACACTCATATTTACCATTGATTTAACTTACATAAGATCTTTTAGTTCTAACTCGAGTGTTTTGTTTTTTCTATTCGCTTGGGTTAGCCTGAGCATTTTAGGGTTGAAGACTTATTTCTGGAGGATGTAGACAAAGATTTGTAACTATTATTATCATGATATGTATTCCACCGCATCATGTTGTTCTACTGCACTTATTTATTTATTCCTGTTTGTGTAACTCTGATTTTGTATTGTAATAAAATAATCAAATGTATTTATAAAACAACTTCATGAACTGTTTATTTGATTATTGTATTTTGTCATTCCGCTGCGAGATTCTGTTTTGTTTTATTTCTTTATCTTTTTCTTATTTACCCTATGACTATCCGCCCTTTTGAATAGTTTGAGTCTGGTCTATGTGTCTGCTTAAAACGTCCAAAAAGGCAAGTCGTTACAGTTGGTATCAGAGCTTCGGTTTTGTGATAACCTTACCCTTGTTGGGTCTGAATCTTTAGAAATTGGGTAGTAATACCCTTGAATGAATCGTCGAGTGTATATATATGAGAGGGCATATTTTTTAGTGTTATAAAAGGTTTTTATATTGTGTTAATTTATTCCGTTTTGTATTTATAAATTTTGGTTAGTGTAGAGGACGCTATTTCATCGATATGAATTTCTAAACACTTAATAATGCAAAGCGACACAATATTTGTTTTGAAATGTAGGTAAATGAAATAATTTTTCCTATTATATATTTTTGTGTATAAAATAATAATTTTATAAATGATATATTTAATTGTAATATATTTGTTGTTAGCTAGTGAAATTTATAAATATTGGTTGAAATAAAATCTTTAAATAAAATAAATATAAATTGGAAAATTTAGAACTTAAGTGCCGAGATTTTTGAAAATTTCTTTCGAATGATTTTGGAATATAATAATAATATTTAGAAGTATTTTTTGACAAATATATTTCCAATATGCTTTGAAAGAAATGTTTTAAAAATAAATTTTAAAGGAAATAAGTTCTGTACTCCCATCTCTGACGTTGGAAAATAATTTCCGCGATGAGTGCATGCATCATCGACATTCATTTTCAAGTTTCAAAGTGGGAAGACTGTGTAGTAGTTTTACTACACCTCCGTTTTAATAAACGAAACTTAATCTTAATTTTCGAAGTTTAATTTGACATATATATATATAAGTTATGAGTATTTATATTATTTTAAAAAAAATTGAAATGAAACCCGGTTGTTTGATTCTTAAGTTTCCATTAATCGGAAATTTAAGTTATTGTTTTGAATGGAATCTTGACTGCATTAATAATTAGAAACTTCAAAAAATGAAATAAGAAATTTGATGTTAAAATGGTTCATGAAATAAATAACAAATTGAAAATTTGAAAACGACAAATAAAATGGAAATGAAAATAAGAGAATTTAACTATTGAACATTTTGAATGTGAAAACTTGTGTAAACTTTTATTACATTCTAAAAGACATATATATAACTTACCAAAATATTTAAAATTTGAGATTTTAGTAGAAATATGCAATAGAATAACAAGTAAAACTTAAATAAATGAAAGTGTTCAACGAAATTACTTTTATAAATAAGAATTTCGATATTATAATGGTTATAAACTTAAGGTTACAATTGAAATACTACTAAATAGAATGTAATTGAAAAGTGAATAATGTAAGTAAATGATTATAAACTTAAGTAAATGTTTGAATTTATTTATAATTAAAATAAGTAGAAAGGATGAACACCGCAAGTAGATGATTATTAACTCAAGTTAATGATGGAAGCCATTTATAATTGAAATCAATAGAAAAATGAATATTATATTAAATTAAGTGGTTATAACTTCATAAAGGTTGAAATGATTCATCAAATAGATTTAATATTCAATGACATTATATAAGGAAATTAAGGTAAATAAGAAGGTAAGAAACTTAAGTATGAACTTATGCACAAATGAATATAATATCCAATGGAAATCAAGTATGCAAAATAATAAATGTGAACTAAACTTCAATAAAATGTACATAAAACTTAAATAATGAATTCATTGATCATTATAAACTATTGAATGGATATAACATATGTAGGAAATGAATGTAATGCAATGAAAAGAAATTTACATTGTATGAATAAATGGAAAAATAAAATTTTGTATTTAATGAATGGAAATAAATGAAATTAGTACTGAATGAATGAATGTGAAATTATTTACAAAGAAACCTATATAGTACTTTAAGAATTAATTTATATATATTTAAAAAAAATTGTATGAGTAACAGATGTAAGAAAATGTAAATAACATATGTGAATAAATGAGTGTAAATAAATGGAACTAAGTATTATGTGAATGAATGGGAATTGGATTTGTGAGAAATAAATGTATATTAAAGATATAATTATTGTATGCAAAAAAATGAACAATAAATATTATGAAAGGAAATTTATAAGAATAAACTTAAACAATTGTGGAATTTGTTGTTTGTTTTGGCTTTTGGGTTGTTTAGGAAAAGATACTTCTAATTGTTTGGATGTATGAATAATCTGTTGAGTTTTATCTAAGACTGCTGAGTAGAAGGTATACTTAGTAGTTTATTTGTCACTTAATGCGATTAAAAGTGTCTGAACCCGAACAAACCGTTTGTTGGTTGTTATGGGTATATTTTTGATTTCATTGATTGCACATGATGATATGATGGTTGAATTGTTTGTTTGCAAGTGACCAATGTATGTTGTGATTGTTTTGTTGACATTAGTTGAAACAACTTAAACATTCTTTTTTATGTAATTATTAACCTCTTTTGGTTCTCTAAATAGGATACGGGTTTATGGAAGCAATAGCTATTGCTTTTGGTTTCATAAAATAAGAGGTATTTGCTCGACAAATTGGTAAGTTCTCGGATTATGGTTTTATATCTACAATCTATTTTTTCCCTATGTTTGAGATATATTAGTTTGAAAATATGATATATATTATTATTATTGATATTATTATTTTCTCCCAAACCTCTCCATACAAAGGAGACTCTGTCGAAATTTTCTATAAATGCTGGACTTAGAAAAATTTTGTGAAATATTTTCCAAACTTTTGTTAACTTGAATATGAAAGGCTTTAATTTATAGGGTGATATATTTTATTTAAATTATTTGGCTATGTAAATTTATTTGTTTATAAATTAAATATTTTGGATAAGATATATTGATTACTTAATTCATTCTTTTCTCTTTCCTTTTCGGGGACGAAATGTTTTGAGTGGAGGGGAGTGTAACGAACCGTAATTTTTTATAATTAAAAAATTGTTAATTTAATAAAGTTTTGTAATTTAATGTTGGAATAAATAAAAATCTATGAATTAAAAATAAGTATATAACTGAGATAAAGTGAAATAGTATTAATTTAAGGTAATGTTGTGATAACCCGAATTTTTGGGCATTAGGTAATTAGATAACTATCTGATTTTAACTATTGATAACACTAGTTTATAAGTTGAATAAATAAATATGATAATAAATATTTATATCTGGATAAGTATTTATTTGATAATCTCCTAACATAATTGTTTAAAATGGGCAAACTTATTATTTTCAAGCAAATAAATATGTGATAATTTCTTAAAATGATCTAAAATTCATTCTTTTTCAAAACTAATAAAATGTGTATTTGTTTGTGTAAATATCTATAAGTAGCTGGTAAATAAAAATTTTGAATTTTAAATTCAAATTTAATCATCTTAGAAATAAATTGGATATAAAAATATTATGTATATATGATTTTTAATAGTATATAATTAGTTTTATATCATTCTCTTTAAATAAGTTTTATGAAATATAAATAAAGAATATATATATAACTAATATATTTGTATAACTATTTATGAGCGTATAATTGGAATTTTATATTACTTACTTTTAAACTATATATATGGATAAATAGGGGAGAAAGTTTAAATATAAGCACATAAGGACATTTACAAAAGTAAACTGAAATTATAATATATATATATATATATATATATGAATATACATAAATAACATATTAAATTTTTTATATAAATGTAAAAAAATTAAAATACAATTTAACAAATGTAAGTCAATATAGCATGCAAATTACAAATGGCAAGATAATTATAACAAGTGTCATGTTTAATTAGTTTTCTTTTAATTTTTTTTAAAGAAATTAAAAATATTCTTATATATACACATCTCCCTACCTCATCATTTCATTTTATTTGATATCAAACCCAAAAATGAGCAATATTTCAAACCTGAAAAACTGAAATACAAACTAGAGAGAAGGGTCAAAACAAAAGTAAAACCAGGAAAGAATTAAATCAACCAAAGATTCAAACCAAGTAACAACTTTTCCTTCCATTTCCAAAATCTAGAAACTGTAAAACCTATGATAAAACAATATAGTAGATTCAAGTCTCAACTCAGTTTTAAAACGAATTCAGTTCAAATTCATGTGGCAAAAGAAAATCAGATCATAACAATAATCAAGCTAGTCAGATTAAAATTCAAGATTTAATTCCTGTTCAAAAACAAGAATCATTTTCCAAGCTTTGCTCTCTGTTCAACAACAAAAGGTGAGTAAACTCTTGGAATTTGATATATCTTGAATTGGCATGTGATGAATCATTGAAGTATGATATGAACTATGTTGTGCATGTTGTTTAAAAATGATTTTATGTATATATGTGTGTCAATATCTGTGTTCAAGACAGGGAACAGGCAAAAGCATGCCTCTGTTCAAACATTACAGGTTTTAAACCTAATTCAAAAATTCAAATCATTCAACTAAATGATTTTTATACTTTAATCTCCGAATAAAATATGTTTGTATGTGGTAACATCATTCTTAAAAATACAATTTAAGTAAAAATAGTTTGTAAATATTCAGGAAATAAGAAATTACAGTGAGATCTTTTAAATCTAGAAAAATGATGTTTTTAATTTCAAGTTTGGGTTATATCTATAGATTCGTGTTTAAAAACTTTGATTTTTAAAATAGAAATCTAGTTTTTAGCTTTGATTCGAGATAGATTTTCAAGTTGAACGGAAATGGTGTGTTCATACAATTAAGGCGATCGCAATGCTCAGTGAGGTCAGGGTTCATGGCAGAGGTAGTTCCTGGATCGAGGGTGGGAGAAGAAATGGTCGGAAGGGTTATCTTTCGCCGTGGTGGCGCGGCGAGGTGATTGTAGGGTTTTAAGCCCTGTTAGGTTCGTCGGCATGTTCGAATCGATTTCTCCGATGTGCGTGCTTCGGGCTTGATCGCAGGAAGGGGGTTAGGTGCGTGGCCATTGGAGAAGAGTTGGTCGGAGTATCGATACTCCTGGTGGCCGGAGGTTGCAGCACGGGGAGGATCTTGGGTAATGATTCGTTCCTGGTTGGGTTCATTGAGCTCGATTTTCTTTTCGTATTCGATCTTTCGATCTGGTGGTCGGAATTGAAGGGTAAGGTCGTAGGTGACTTTCTGATGTGGCATTAGTGGTCGGAATGATGACCGATGATCTGTGCACGTGCACGATGGGTCTGCGTGTGTTAGTGGTTTGGGGAAGATTGGTAGGCTCCGGGGAAGATAGGTTGTGTCTCGAGTCTAGTTTCGGGTCGAGTTGCATGGGTGATTCTTGTATAACATATTTTAAATTTAAAACTGAAAACCAAGTTTTAAAAAGGGAAAGTGGATTTCTTGAGTGTGAATCAGAGTAGACACTAGGTTGAAGACAAAGTAAGTATTTTAACAGTTTTAAGTTTAAATAAGAGCAAGCTTTTAAATTTAAAATGAAACTAGTTTGAACTAATTCTTAAATCTAATTCTTTATATAATAAATGTTTTAATATTTAATCTAAGAAAAGTGGTAAGATTTGTTTAACTTAAATTTATTAAGTTAAATTCTTATGATATTTTTAAACTTAATATAATTAAGTAGTTGATTAAAAGATAAAGTGTTTTAAATTTATGTGTTAATGATAATTAAGTAATTAATAAAGATAAATGGTTTATCTTAAGATTAACTAAGTTCTTGGATAATTAATGATAAATTAAATTAATGAATTAATTAAAGAGAAATTAATTAATTTATGACTAACGATTAGTTAATTAATAATTGAGGGTTATAAATTAATTAATTGGTAATTAGAGATTAATTAATGTAAATAATTAGGGATTAATTACTTAAATTAA
Organism: Allium cepa; assembly: GCA_030765085.1. Lineage (NCBI taxonomy): Eukaryota > Viridiplantae > Streptophyta > Magnoliopsida > Asparagales > Amaryllidaceae > Allium > Allium cepa. The sequence goes on along the minus strand of CM060945.1, from coordinate 596,433,510 downwards.
GTAATTAAAGGATAATTTGTTAAGGTTGATTAATTTAATTAGTAATTAAAGGTTAAATTAATTAAAAATTAAAGGTTAATTAATAATTAGAAGATAGTTAATTCATAATTAACCAATTACTCAATGAAAGTAATTATGGATAACTAATTCAGATGGATAATTAAGGATGATTAATTAATGGTTCGTAATTAATTAACATTCGGTAAGCAGGATTTAAAGGCAATTAAATTAATTACAAATGCTATAATTATTTTATCTTGCTTATAGATGATTAAGATATATTGATCACTTAGATTATTTGATATCTCTGATATGTGATTTGTGATGCTTTGTGATATGATATATTTGGATTGAACTTGGATAATATGGATTGTCTATCTGTGATGCATTGCTATGTAAATATGTAATTGTGGATATAAATGGAATTGTTTAAAACTTAAACATCTTTGTTTTTAAGATGATATTGGATTCCAAGAGACCTGGGTCGGGTACCAGCAAATACCCGAAACCACTTCGATTAGTAATTTTCAGTAATTCATTAGATTTGAGTTTAGAGTCAAATAGGCTGGAATGGGATAATTTAAGTAACTGGACCATTTAAACTAAGTTTTGGTACCTAGATATTGATGTGTGAAATAAGTGTTGACTATGACAAGTTATGAACTTGTAGTGAAGTACGAGTTACCCGGGTTTTAAATAAGTTATTTGCATTAGAATTTCATGTAAGATGGGTTTGCTCATGCTGGTTTCCAGCCTGACCCGGGTGTTACTATGAGAATGCTCGGATCAAACCGAGTATTACAGATTTTTAGATTAGGACGTTCTAGAGCTCAAGAAGTGAGCTGGAGGGCACGAATGTATGGAGTGTATTCTGCTGTGTAATGGAGTTGTATTATAATTATTAATAGTAGTCTGGGACAGGTTGATATAGCCGTCTAGTCTATTTGTAAATGGTTCTAACTCTGATGAATTGTATGTAAACTGATAATTACAACTTCCACGTATAAATGCTACTATTTGATATTATATTTAATCTGTTGCGAATGTGAGATGCTGTTGTTTTTTGTTCATCTTCTACCTTCTTCTTCATTACTCTAACAATTTGAAATTTCCAGCGTTCGATTGCTTGACACTTCTACTGTAACAACCCGCATATTTAATGATTTTATATTTAAATGTTTAATTTAAATATAGCGTCGTTAGTCGGATTTGGGTCCGAAATGTTACTTTCTGCAAATGGCCGAATTGGAACTCGAAACTACCTCCATTGGTTCCAAAATGGCGTTTGCGATCTTTTTGAGTATAATCTTTGATATGTTTGGAGTTTGTGAAATTTTGACCCTTTTTCTATTGGGTTTGGGTTTGGGTTCAGCCCACTAGCTTAATTAACCCTCTAACTCAACCCCTTCTCTTCATTTCATCTTCTTTCATTTTCATTTCTCAAGTAAAACTGAAAATGGTGGAAGGGAAGAGGAAATAGAAATTGCATGCCCTAGTTTCTCCTTTGTAACTTGATTTCTTGCTCCAAAATCATAGAGCAGCCATAGGTAAGTCTCTCTTCTTCTTCTCCAACTCTTTCTTCTTCAATTTCAGAAAGTTTTCCTAAACCTAACTTAGAAAATACTTGTTTGTTCTTAGATTGAAGCTTGTTGGGTTGAAGTAGTGTTTAGTTGGTCTTCTCCTTGTATTTTAGCTCCTTCATCTTCTTGTTTGTGAGGTTAAAAGGTGAGTTTTGAACTCACATCTACTTCTCTTGATTTCATTGATGTTGGGTATGAATTCCTAGCACTTGTTCATATGCTCTTGCTTTTGGTTTGGATTGAATTGGTGAATATCCAAATTTTTAGTGTTTGGGTTCAATTCTTTAAAGATCCTAACTTTGATGTGTGAATATGTTTTTGGTTGCGAATCAGAGAGCTAATGGAGCTGGGGTATCTATTGGCTAAGGCTCCTTAGGTCCATTGCTCGAACGATCGCGTTTTGGAAGAACTTGCATTTCATTGAAAAGGGGCAGAAACTGCAAATTTATGCAGTTCGGCCGACCGAGCCCTGCAGCCGGTCGACCGACCTGCTCATGTCGAGTTTTTTTTAATTCCTGCATCTGGCCAGCCGACCGAGCCCTGCAATCGGTCGACCGACCTACTCATGTTTTGCCTAGTTTTGCATATTTTGATTTGTTTTCCAAATTTTATCGATTCAAGTTGCTTCTTAGTGGTTGTTATTGCCTCTTTGACTTTGATAACTTATTTTTGACTTCATCCACGGGTTTTTATAAAATAATCTTTCTAATCATATTAAAAGCTCGTTTCTCCAATTTATAAATTCTATTTAAACACACGCACAATTTCGCACTTCGAGCGAAGTGAAAGGGTGATTAAATGGTTGGGCAAAACATGGACCATGAATCTGTGCGTTTATCTTTCCGATTAATCCCCGACCTATTCAATTGATCGTTTTGACCTTCGGGTTTGGTTTACTGAGGATATGAGGTGAACTTTGTACTGCTTCGAGTGTGAAATTAACTAATGGATAGTAAATCGTTTAGTGCGAACGGGTGGTTATGGGACTCACGTTACCACTTTTCGGATTCCTCTCTGGGAGTTTGTGACACATGCTGCCTTTGGGATAGTGTCTTCGGACTGTCTCCTCTGGCTTGTTGCCTTTAATATCGCTTTTGGAGTTGGTCCTTTGCCCTGACTCGAAAGATATTTGGGGTTGTCGGTTACCTTTAGTATTGCTTTCGTAGTGGTTTCTTCACCACCGCTCAAGAGATATTGGAGTGGTTTCTTCACCACCCTCAAAAGTTATTGGAGTGGTTTCTTCACCACCGCTCAAGAGATATCGGAGTGGTTTCTTCACCACCGCTCATGATGTTTCATTTATATGTATATTCCCTAGGTATTGCTTTTCTGTATTGGTTCTTTGGAGCCACACGAAATATAGCGTTTACCTTGTGGAACTCGTATTTATCGGTATTTGTTGTTTGCCTTTATGGCTTGCTTTGGGATATTTCTATCCTTTGTTTCTATATGTTGTCGATGATATGAGGCTTGTTCTATATGATTCATCTTTCGTTAGATGATTGTGTTATCTCTTTTAGAGATATCTATTATGCTTTGTAGCCTTGCAGGTTTATTGTTGTTCAGTTTATCTAACTGATTTGTTTAGCGAGACTGATCCGTGTATTTTATACTCGGGTCAGACCGAGTTGTTTCAGGTTAGGTGCTTTTGGACTTAGCCTATTTTGCTTCCGCATGGACTACTCCGCTAGCTTCTTTTTGTCATAGCTTTTTGTGTAGTCCCATTTTGTAGTAACTCTGATATGTATTCATCTGGAACTCGTCTGTATATTGTGGTTTGCTATGCCACTTGACATGTATTATTTTGTATACTCTGCAATGTATCAGTATATGTGTATATGATGATCTACTGTTCTGTGATGTATATTACATTTGAGTTATTATATTCTGTTCTGATAGATCCAACCACCTATGGTTTTGTTTTAAGTATGCATTGGATATGTCGATCTGTTTGGTATGATTATTGTCGACGTATTTAATGGATAATTAGAGCAAGGCTATAGATGGTCGCTCCCAACAAGCCTTATTCTCCATGTTAGTTGACGGCATTACTTTGTAGTGTCCTTGGCTAGCGTGGGTATAGAGGTGGGGCGTCACAGCGTGGTATCAGAGCTGAGTTCAGGACAAAATATGATAAACACAGAATAGATGCACATATTACGGTACATCAAAGTGTACAAGTGATACAAATCTTTGAATCATCATGTCTCTTTATTCCATCAAGGTTAGATAGAATTTGGGGAATACGTCTAGGAATGCATTTTTTCCATAATATTCCATAATGAAGTATCTACCTTGTGAATAGTCTTGTTCTTATCTTACTTTCAGCTTATGGCTGGAAGAGGCAGGGGACGACGTTCGGATGCTGGGCAATCCAGTGGCTCACATCCGGATGGCGTTTATATGTCTGCTGATCAGTTTATGGAATTGTTTAGGAGCACTCAACCTCCAGTTCTTCCTCGAGTATCTCCACCTCGCAAGTCTGCCTTTGCACGTCAGTGCGGTGATTTTTCTCATCTTGGAGGAAAGCCGTTTAAGGGCTCCGAGTCTGTTCTTGAAGTCCAAGCTTGGCTTCGCACGTGCGAGCGTATCTTTTCTCGCATGGATCTTTCCGACCATGATAGAGTTCTTGTAACTTCTAGCTTATTAAAAGAGCGTGCTCTTGATTGGTATGAGCTTCTTGTAGCCGAGATTGATGAGTCTACTCTTTCTTGGACTCAGTTTCGGGGACGATATGAACTCAAGTTTGTTCCTGAATCTGAAAATGTTTTATTGACTCGTCGCTTCCTTGAGTTGAAGCAAGGGAAATCATCTGTTTCTGAGTATGTTGCATCATTCGAGGCTTTATCTAAGTATGGTCTTGAATTCATCAGCACTTCTTATAAGAAGAATTTGAAGTTTGTCTCTGGTCTTAAGAAGTATCTTAAGAAGTCCTTGTTGCTCCAGTTTAAGCTTTCTTTTGAAGAGTTGGTTGATTCGGCACTTCACCTCGAGACCGTCGAGAAGGAGTGTGATAGTGATGTTGATGTTGAGGTTTCCAAAACCCCAACAAGAGGCCGTTCTCAATTCAGAAGAAGCCTTTTCCTTCTAAGAAGAAGAAGACTAGTGGTCCTAGTTCTCAGCCTCAATCTTCCGGAACACCTTTCGTTCGAAAGTGTTTTAATTGTGGGTCTCCTGATCATATTATTCGAGCTTGTCCTAAGCCTCTCTTCTGCCGTTATTGCAAGAGGGAAGGTCATCGTAGTTCCACTTGTCCCATTGCTCCGAATAATTCTTCATCTGGCAAGTTAAATGTAGCGACGGCTTCTGGAGGTCCTTCTCAATCTAAAGGTATATCTCCATCTATTTTGGAAGGTTCTATTTTATTTTATGACCATAGTATACGAGTTCTTTTCGATACGGGTGCTTCACATTCTTTCGTATCGAAAAAGCTCGTTGATGATTTATCTTTGGATGTTTCTTGTATGGTTACTTCTTTAAGGATTGTGAATCCTATTGGGGGATCCGCGACCCTTAGTTTGCTTTGTGATGATGTTGAGATTGTTTTATGTGGTTTTTCTTTTCGTGCGAATCTGCACGTTATTTCTTGTCTGGGATTTGATATGATTTTGGGAATGGACTGGCTAGTGAGATATGATGCCAGGATTATTTGTTCGGAGAGGATTTTATATCTTTGACATCCGGATTGGCCTACTCAGTTATCTCTTATTCTTCGGGATGTGGATAATTTCGAAATGGCTTTTTATTCTCTTGACTCGCGAGATGATGATGATATATCTCGTATTCCTGTTGCTTGTGACTTTTCTGATGTTTTTGAGCCTGTATCGGGTTTGCCACCCAAGCGGGCAATTGAGTTCCGCATTGATCTTATTCCAGGCGCGCAGCCAGTTAGTCGTCCTCCCACGAGGATGTCTACAAAGGAAAATGAGGAACTTAAGAAGCAGCTTTTAGAGCTTGAGTCCAAGCAGTTGATTCAGTCCAGTTTTTCTCCGTGGGGATCCGCGGTTGTCTTTGTGAAGAAGTCTGATGGAACTCTTAGGCTTTGCATTGACTATCGCAAGCTTAACGAGTTGACCATTAGAAATAGGTATCCATTGCCTAGGATCGATGATATGTTCGATCTATTGAGTGGTGCTAAGGTCTTTTCTCAGCTTGACCTTGCTACAGGTTTTCATCAATTACGAGTCGCGGAGGATAGCATACCTCTTACCGCTTTCCGCACTCGTTATGGATCTTTTGAGTGGCTCGTTATGCTGTTCGGTTTGATGAACGCTCCTGCTTTCTTTGTTGATCTCATGAATCGGGTATTTCGGGAATATCTCGATAGGTTTGTCCTTGTCTTCATTGATGATATCCTTATTTATTCTAAGTCTGAAGCCGAGCATGCTAATCACTTGAGAATTGTCTTGAGTACTCTTCGTCGTCATCAACTTAGAGCCAAATTCTCCAAGTGCCACTTTTGGGAGAATAAGGTTAAGTTCTTAGGCCATGTTGTATCTTCCGATGGCATTTCTGTCGATCCCTCAAAGATCGAAGCCATCAGAATTGGAAGAGGCTTGAGAATGTTCATGAGATTTGTAGTTTCCTTGGATTGGCGGGTTATTACCGTCGGTTCATTAAGGATTTTTCCCGGGTTGTGCTTCCTCTCACTTGCCTTACACGGAAAGGCATTCGTTTTGATTGGTCCGACAAGTGTGAAGCTTCCTTTTTGACATTGAAGGAACTTCTCACTAATGCTCCTATTCTTGTGGTTCTCGAAGGGAATCATGATCTTGTTGTCTGCACCGATGCTTGTGGTAGTGGTCTCGGTGCTGTTCTTATGCAGAAGGATCGGGTAGTTGCTTATGCTTCTAGGCAACTGCGTCTGAATGAAGTTCGCTATGCCACTCATGATCTTGAGCTTGCCGCCATTGTCTTTGCCTTGAAGATTTGGCGATATTATTTATTGGGCGAGCGCTTCATTCTCTATATCGATCATAAATCTTTGAAGTATTTATTCACTCAGAAGGAACTCAATATGAGACAACAACGTTGGCTCGAGTTTCTGCTTCTTATGACTTTGATATCCAGTATACCCCTGGTAAGGGTAATCGTGTTGCAGATGCGCTTAGTCGCAAACATTCGGCTGTTATTTCTATGATGCTTGCCGAATGGAATATTCTTGAGACTCTATCTTTTTGTGAAATTCGTGATCGAGGTTCATCTTCTGATTCTCCTATCCTATTATTTAGTTTGGGAGCTCGACCTATTTTGTTGGATCGTATTGCCGATGCTCAGCGGCGTGATCCTGATTTGTTGCATCTTATTCAGCTTTGTGAGTCTGGATCCTATGATGAGGCGTTGCGGGATTTTAGCATTGATTTTCATGGGTGTCTTCGCAAGAAGACCGTCTTTTTGTGCCTTCTGATCTTGCACTTAGGCATGACATTCTTGATGACTGTCATCGTTTTAAGTATACTATTCATCCCGGTAGTAGCAAGATGTATGCCGATATGCGTCGTCTTTATTATTGGGAAGGCATGAAGAGCGATGTGGCGAGTTATGTGAGCAATTGCATAACTTGTCAACATTTCAAGGCCGAGCATCAGCGTCCTTCAGGTCTTCTTCAGCCCCTTGAGATTCCATTGTGGAAATGGGATCAGATATCTATGGATTTCATTGACGGGCTACCTCGTTCGAGATCAGGCCATTCTAGCATTTGGGTTATTGTTGATCGCCTCACTAAATCTGCTCATTTTGTCCCTATTAAGTCTAATTAGGACTGCTTCGCATTTGGCTAAGTTGTATGTCAAGGAAATTGTGAGACTTCATGGTGTTCCTAGTTCTATTGTGAGTGATCGTGATCCTTTATTCACGAGTCATTTTTGGAAGAGTCTTCAGCAAGCTTTGGGAACAAAGCTTAATTTTTCTACAGCTTATCATCCGCAGTCTGATGGACAGACTGAACGGGTGAATCGTATCTTGGAAGATCTTCTCCGTATTTGTATTTTTGATTTTGGTGGTAGCTTGGAGGATCACCTACCTCTTGTATAATTCTCCTACGACAATAGTTTTCAGTCTAGTATCGGTATGGCTCCTTTCGAAGCCTTATATGGAAGGCCATGTCGATCACCTTCATGTTGGTTAGAATCTGGTGAGAAGCTTATTCTTGGTCCAGATTTTGTTCGTGATCCTTCTGAGAAGATTGATCTTATTCGGTTGAGAATGAAAGAGGCACAGAGCCGCCAGAAATCCTACGCGGATAACCGTAGGAAGCCTCTCGAGTTCTCGATCGGCGATCTTTTTTTTATTCGTGTTTCTCCTTTGAAGGGGGTTATGCGTTTCAGTACGACTGGGAAATTGGCTCCTCGCTTTATAGGACCATTTTCTATTACTGAACGTATTGGCCCTGTGGCTTATAGAGTTTCACTTCCAGCTCATTTATCTGGCATTCATGACGTGTTTCACGTCTCGCAACTTCAGAAGTGTCTTCGGGAGTTGGATTCTGTTATTACTTCTCCTGATTTGCAAGAGCTTGAGATCTCACCAGACTTATCTATTGTACAGCAACCTATTCGCGTGCTTGACACGGAGGTGCGACACCTTCGGAATAAGGATGTGTCGCTCGTTAAAGTTCAATGGTCCGCTAATCCCAATGACTGTACTTGGGAAACCAAAGAGTATATCGAGCGATCTTATCCGGGTTTTCTTTCTTTGCTTTGAAATGGTGAGTATGTCTTTTCATCTCGAGCTTATTTCCTTTTTCTTTTGAGTGTTGCATGTATGTGGTTGTTACGAATATCGTCTCTAGGAATTGCGGGGACGCAATTTTGTAAGGAGGGGAGATCTGTAACAACCCGCATATTTAACGATTTTATATTTAAATGTTTAATTTAAATATAGCGTTGTTAGTCGGATTTGGGTCTGAAATGTTACTTTCTGCAAATGGACGAATTGGAACTCGAAACTACCTCCATTGGTTCCAAAATGGCGTTTGCGATCTTTTAGAGTATAATCTTTGATATGTTTGGAGTTTGTGAAATTTTGACCCTTTTTATATTGGGTTTGGGTTTGGGTTCATCCCACTAGCTTAATTAACCCTCTAACTCAACCCCTTCTCTTCATTTCATCTTCTTTCATTTTCATTTCTCAAGTAAATCTGAAAATGGTGGAAGGGAAGAGGAAATAGAAATTGCATGCCCTAGTTTCTCCGTTGTAACTTGATTTCTTGCTCCAAAATCATAGAGAAGCCATAGGTAAGTCTCTCTTCTTCTTCTCCAACTCTTTCTCCTTCAATTTCAGAAAGTTTTCCTAAACCTAACTTAGGAAATACTTGTTTGTTCTTAGATTGAAGCTTGTTGGGTTGAAGTAGTGTTTAGTTGGTCTTCTCCTTGTGTTTTAGCTCCTTCTTCTTCTTTGTTTGTGAGGTTAAAAGGTGAGTTTTGAACTCACAACTACTTCTCTTGATTTCATTGATGTTGGGTATGAATTCCTAGCACTTGTTCATATGCTCTTGCTTTTGGTTTGGATTGAATTGGTGAATATCCAAATTTTTAATGTTTGGGTTCAATTCTTTAAAGATCCTAACTTTGATGTGTGAATATGTTTTTGGTTGCGAATCGGAGAGCTAATGGAGCTAGGGTATCTATTGGCTAAGCTCCTTAGGTCCATTGCTCGAACGATCGCGTTTTTGAAGAACTTGCATTTCATTGAAAAGGGGCAGAAACTGCAAATTTATGCAGTTCGGCCGACCGAGCCCTGTAGCCGGTCGACCGACCTGCTCGTGTCGAGTTTTTTTTAATTCCTGCATCTGGCCAGCCGACCGAGCCCTGCAATCGGTTGACCGACCTGCTCATGTTTTGCCTGTTTTGCCTAGTTTTGCATATTTTGATTTGTTTTCCAAATTTTATCGATTCAAGTTGCTTCTTAGTGGTTGTTATTGCCTCTTTGACTTTGATAACTTATTTTTGACTTCATCCACGGGTTTTTATAAAATAATCTTTCTAATCATATTAAAAGCTTGTTTCTCCAATTTATAAATTCTATTTAAACACACGCACAATTTCGCACTTCGAGCGAAGTGGAAGGGTGATTAAATGGTTGGGCAAAACACGGACCATGAATCTGTGCGTTTATCTTTCCGATTAATCCCCGACCTATTCAATTGATCGTTTTGACCTTCGGGTTTAGTTTACTGAGGATATGAGGTGAACTTTGTACTGCTTCGAGTGTGAAATTAACTAATGGATAGTAAACCGTTTAGTGTGAACGGGTGGTTATGAGACTCACGTTACCACTTTTCGGATTCCTCTCTGGGAGTTTGTGACACATGCTGCCTTTGGGATAGTGTCTTCGGACTGTCTCCTCTGGCTTGTTGCCTTTAATATCGCTTTTGGAGTTGGTCCTTTGCCCTGACTCGAAAGATATTTGGGGTTGTCGGTTACCTTTAGTATTGCTTTCGGAGTGGTTTCTTCACCACCGCTCAAGAGATATTGGAGTGGTTTCTTCACCACCGCTCAAGAGTTATTGGAGTGGTTTCTTCACCACCGCTCAAGAGATATCGGAGTTGTTTCTTCACCACCGCTCATGATGTTTCATTTATATGTATATTCCCTAGGTATTGCTTTTCTGTATTGGTTCTTTGGAGCCACACGAAATATAGCGTTTACCATGTGGAACTCGTATTTATCGGTATTTGTTGTTTGCCTTTATGGCTTGCTTTGGGATATTTCTATCCTTTGTTTCTATATGTTGCCGATGATATGAGGCTTGTTCTATATGATTCATCTTTCGTTAGATGATTGTGTTATCTCTTTTAGAGATATCTATTATGCTTTGTAACCTTGCAGGTTTATTGTTGTTCAGTTTATCTAGCTGATTTGTTTAGCTAGACTGATCCGTGTATTTTATACTCGGGTCAGACCGAGTTGTTTCAGGTTAGGTGCTTTTGGACTTAGCCTATTTTGCTTCCGCATGGACTACTCCGCTAGCTTCTTTTTGTCATAGCTTTTTGTGTAGTCCCATTTTGTAGTAACTCTGATATGTATTCATCTGGAACTCGTCTGTATATTGTGGTTTGCTATACCACTTGACATGTATTATTTTGTATACTCTGCAATGTATCAGTATATGTGTATATGATGATCTACTGTTCTGTGATGTATATTACATTTGAGTTATTATATTCTGTTCTGATAGATCCAACCACCTATGGTTTTGTTTTAAGTATGCATTGGATATGTCGATCTGTTTGGTATGATTATTGTCGACGTATTTAGTGGATAATTAGAGCAAGGCTATAGATGGTCGCACCCAACCAGCCTTATTCTCCGTGTTAGTTGACGGCATTACTTTGTAGTGTCCTTGGCGAGCGTGGGTATAGAGGTGGGGCGTCACATCTACCGTGAGCATATTAGTGTCGAATTTTCGAGGTCGAAATTTTATGTTGTTACATTTTGGTATAAGAGCAGATGGTTAAGTGAGAACCTTGGTTCTTGTGGGTTTACTCATTAAGGATAGGGTTAGTAATACCTTAGAATGAGTTGAGTGTAATCTATACGAGAGCATATTTGTTATTTTTTTTATATAAAGATTTTAAAATAGGATTTAAATTTAGTCTTTATATAAGTTTATATTTTGATATATAAAGCAATAGTTTTTCTAATATATATTATGGTAATTTGTTGTTGTATTATTTGAATTAAAAGTGATAATAAGAATTAAGTGGTAATAGAAATACAACCAAATAGGATTTGGATAATATGAACTATATAAATAAGATAAGCTAGAAATGGATTCAAACTAGAAAATAAAATCCTGAATTGTAGAAGTGTTTTCTGAAAGTTGAATTAAGTGACCATGATTTTATTTTCCAACAAATTATAAGATAAAATATTGTGAATTGGTTTCCAAATATGATAATCTTGGTTATTATCATAAATGGTTATTGTGTTTAATAAGGAAATGTTTGTTAATGATTAAGCAAAATGAAATGTTTTAAGGAAGTAAACATTTAGTTGAGTATGGCTTATAAATTGGGGTTGAAGATAATTTAAATTGTGAAGTTTTAAATTTAAGTTCAAAATTTTAAATTATTTCAAAGTATTAAAAGATATAATATATGATATTTCTAAATGTAGGAATCTTATCTTAAAACAAGAGTTGTTTTAAAAAATAATAATGGGAATTTGTTTTGAAATTAAAGAAAACCAAGAATGGTTCAAAAATTAAAGTATGACTTGAAGTGCAAAAGAAATGGTTGTGTATATATGTGGGATATACATAAGATCAAAGTTGATTGGAAGTAAACACTAGGTGTTGAGTTTCAATTTTCCTTAGAAGGTGATGTGAAAACCCAAAGTGAAATAAGTTTTTGAACTTATAAGGAGGAAGATATTTAGTAAGAAGTTTAAAATTTGAAATAGAGAATTCGAATTGAATCGGGTTGGCTGGATTAAATAAATTGAATTTAACTTAGGGGAGGTTAAATAAGTTTAGAACAAACAACCTGAATTGGGAATTTCAAGATGAAATTGAGATTTAACTTAGGAAAGTTAAATGGGTTGGGTTGAAATGGGAGTTATGTGTGATCTCAAAATGGGTTTGAGATCTGGGAATTGGAAATGAATGTTATTGATGAATATTTTAAATAATTTGGATGTTTATTTATTATGACTTATCCTGATATCATCCTGTTGTTATTAATAATCTATGAAACTGAGAATTGGGTTATTTTATATGAACTAAGAAATGAATTGAGGTAATATACATCCATTACTGAAATAAAATAGAAATAAGATTGAACTTATGAAATGGAAATCGCTTTGAGCTGAAAGATTTAAATGTTAGAAATGAGCTTGTTGAAAATTTGATAAGAATTGGTTTCGAAGTTAAAAATGAGAAATAAATTGGATTCTAAAGATTAAATCATTTTAAAAGTTTTGAACTCTTATTTAGACTACCTGTGAAGACCCATAAATTCGTACTCCTTGAATATACACTAATCTCCATAGATTAACTCAAGATGAACAGAAATACAAATTCTCAATGTTTATGAAAAAGAAAAAGACAGAAGAAGAGATAAGAAGATAGAAAATAGAACAGAAAACAGCAGAACAATATAAGAATCTCACAATCGCAGCGGAACAACATTATAATAAATAAATGAATAATCTCTAAACAAAGAACTATATCAGTTATTACATTTTATACATTACATTACATCATCAGAGTGTATAACAACAAACAAATAACAACAAACAGCGGAAAAGAAATACTATATACTAGTAATACGCCAATGCCATCCATCTTGCCTCCAGTAACTCCTGAATTCCAGAATATCCTGATAAACCAGTCTCTTGACTGCCCGTGTGGAAATTGGTGGGCACCCAGAGTTTAGGAAGGAAAACAATAAACTCCGAGTCAGACATGTGACTGGTGTGAGAACTCAAAATAGTTTATTTATCTTTAAAATCAAAATAAAGGAATATTTTTAAAGTCAATTCGCAATGCTTTTAAAAATGAGACTACCATAAGGCCTCCAACACACACACACAATGCAAACGCAGAATCGGAGGAGATTTCTCCTTGTGATAGTCAAAGATGCTTGATACGTATTAAAAAGAACATTTGATATTATTACTAGTGCATAGTGTAGAGAAAAATCATTTCGAAAATAAAGATATAAATCTTAGCCAGCATAGGCATTCCACACTTATGCCTACTATAGCTACCATGTTCAATGGCAGGTTACCGCCACATTCCATGGCAGGTTATACAACTAAAACCGTACAAGATCGTATTGTTTCTTTGGATTTCCAGCAAATGGTCAGGCCAAGGAACTTCCCATTGCCACATGAGAACGCCTCTGGAAGGACGTCCCTGAGAACCGAACCGGATCTCTGCCAACACAAGGCCGGTTTACCCCTAACTGGGTAACTACTGACACGAGTATGCCATCCTCCGGTCCTTTAGGACCTTTATCCGAGCGCTCGATAACCAACATCACACAATGATAAATAAAGTGTTTCAACATGAGTAAGTATCTGGGGTCCATACTGTAACGACCCTAAAATTCAGACCCAGTTTAAAAATTTTAAATCGCTTATTTGATGTAGAAATTCGAATTTTCACAAACGATTTCCGTTGCCAACCAAACTTCACATTTGGAATGCGTCTAGATAGACATAGGCGTGCGCCAAGTTTCGTTGAAAAATATTGAAGAAAATTACGCTCGTCGCATTTACATTTTAGTTTAAATCTTATGTGAAAATCTTCTATCGTCCGAACTCAAATATTTTTCTCGATGTTGCATAAGAAAATTATTCTGAACTTGACGGCGCATTCCGTTTCGTCAAATTTCGCTTTTAATTGCTAGCTAAAATGTTCGCGCGTGCAAATGGTTCAATAAGATTTACCACTTTGCAAACGGTGTCAAACCATCAATATCTTTATACCGTTGTGTCCGTCTCGACGCGCTGATCACAACGGTATATTTATTTGTGTCAATCGGAGTTCGGCATTGCAAACTATAATTTAAACGGAGCGAAAACCGGTCCGTTACACAGCATAAACTGGTATCAAACTTCCCAGCATTTAAAGATTTGGAGCCATTCAGCTGACCTTGGGAACACAAATAGCCACCATTTTGAAAACATCATTAACTGTGCGCACTGAACCTCTCATTAATTGCATCCTGCTCTCTTACATGATGGCACGTCACCTCTCCACTGCAAAATTTTATTCCCTTTCTTTTCCCCCATATCCTTCCTCTGTTTATTACTACTCCCCAGCTCATTCATTTATTGCTGCATCAGTTCACTTTGCGAGAAACTGGGTACGTTCCTCTGTATTATTTTTTTTCTTTTCTTTATATTTTCCTTTCCCCTCTTCTTCTTCTTCTCCTTTTCATGTTTTCTTTTGTTTTCCTTTACACCCCTACAGCTTCCCTTCCTCCTCCCTTTACATTTTCTTGTTCGCGTCCACCCCATGCAGCAACATTCCACCACCGCCCTTCCCCACGTCCACCACAACCGCCCCTCACCTTCCACCAACCTGCCATCAGCCAGCCACGCTCCACACGGCCATGCTCCACCGCAACACCCCCTGCCGTCCCTCCCTGGCCACACACCCGCCCCTGCAGCCGGCCTAACATAGCCCACACATTCAGGCTCCCCGCCTACACCTCCAGCTCCTCACCCATACCCGCGTCCCGCCACAACCGAGCCCAGACCCGCCACCTTCCCCTCGCCTCCGCCCTCCGCATGCACACCAGCCCACAAGCCGCCTCCTGCGCCTCCACCCAGACCCCCCCTGCGCCTCCTCCTACACCACACAGCCCGCCTCGAGCCCCAAAACGCCCAGCCCATGGCCGCCTCCAGCCTCCAGAACGCCCAGCCCACGGCCCGCCTCTCTCCCCTCCAAGCACCGCCTCTCTCTTCCCAGTTTGCACGCCACCAGACCCCATGCAGCAACCGCCGCCTTCCCCTGCCGTTAGACAGCCCTCCGAACTACCTCCACACCCGCCACCCCACTGCTGTTTGCCTCCATTCGCCTCAGCCCTACCACATAGCCCACCCTCTCTTGCTTATAGCATATAAGGCGTGTGTGTATATTAGTTTATATAGTTGTTGAGTTTGAAGGTGTCAATTTATAATAGTTTATTTATGTATATGCTGCTCGGCTGATGTAGGTAGTGTATATCAGTTATGGGTTAATGTTTCTTATTTGCTGCTTCGTGTATATTAGTTTATATGGGTTAGGCTTGGCTTCGGCTGATTTGTTGGTAGCCCCTGGTTATAGTATAAACTGGTTATAAGTTGTATAATTAACAAAGTACAAGTGCAAGTGGTAAACATAAGAGCTGATTTGCAAAGTTGTACAGTGCATGCAAGTGGTGTAGTTAATAAAGTACAAGATGTAGGTTTATGTGTCAGTATAAACTTTATAAACTTTTATATGAGTTGTTATGGATAGTACAAGTTTTACAGTAGCAGTTATATATGCTCACTAACAACGTAGTGCTGCGTTTTATTCCAGCTCCCGCTACTGATCCGGAAGCGTAGGCTGCCTCTACCCCGCTTATCGAATCTATTTTGCTTCGTCGTTTGGTATGGTTTATATATATATTCAATCAATATATATATTGCAATAAACAAATTATTGATTAATTATTTGTGATTGCAGTTGTGTTCCTTTTGCGTCGTGCTTATTAGGGCCTATTCTATCTATTCGTCTTCGTGCTTCGCCATCATCTTCTTCAACCACGCAAGGTGAATATTTTATTCACGACTCGATCTATTATGCAATGATAATTAAGTGATAAATTATTGTTATTATAAATTTGGATGTTGAATCATTGATTGTTAAAGATTGTGAATTAAATTGTAAATAGTATATACAAGTTAAAATTTAATATTGTTAGAATTTAAAATTTTAAATTGACGCCATGTATTGTTTAAAGGTTTAAATGTGAAAAATTGTGATAAATGTTGATTTATAGTTAATAGTTGTGACACTAAATTTGCTATGTAATTTGGTCGTTAATATAAGCGATAAGTAATATGAGGTTGAATTTGGTAGGATAGTTAAACAATTTAAATGTATTAAATATATTGAATTTTGACCCTTAAATGTTAACTAAATCGACGCCTAGAATAGAGTTGACCTCATTTGAACTATTGAATGTATGTAGACACCAAATGACATCAAAATGGAATAATCTTTAATTCGCATGAAGTGATAGTGCAGATTCTAGGAATAATTGTATTAAATTGCATTAACTACAAATGTAAGTTGATACGATTATTTCGGGATTATTTAATAAATTGTTAAATTGTTAGGTATGATTGTTATTGCTTGTTTATTTACTTTGACACCATCCCAGTTATCACACTGCAAGTTCCCTTTGCTATGCTTTGTTTTATATTGAATAATATTGGGTTGAAATGATAAATACCCCATTTAAACAATTTGGCCTAGGATAGAAAATAAAATAAGAAACCCGATCGGTCAACAAAACCACTTTCGAAATCGAAATATATTTTAATTTAAGAGATGAACCTAACAATTTGGTTGGAAATTTAATAACGAACTTAGGGATTTAAGTTGGAATAGAATTAACGGATTTAAATTGAAACGGATTAATAACTAACCAAATTGGATAAAAGGAATTGAAATTTTAAGTGGAATAAGATTTAGAAGCAAGTAAGTTTTGGAATTTAATAATTTAAAGATTTAAAGACTGTTAGCTCTAGTTTTAAACTCAGGCTTTAATGTAATAAATTTGATCTTGTTATATGAAATTTTGACTTACTAATTCAATGAATTTAAATGAGGGATAATTTGAATTTAAAGGATTTTAAATATTAACGAATTTACCAAATCAGGATTTTGTATATGAAAATGAACTTCTTTGTTTTGAAATTTAATTGAATCGGTAAATAAACCAATGAAGTTTGAAAGGGGAATTTAGTTAATAAAGTGGATTTAATCGAATATATGATAACAATGGATATAAACATAAAGTGACATGAATTGAACTTGAGTTAGTATTTTAACTAAGTTTACCATTAAATTGAATCCATTGATTTTGAACTAAATTTAATAAGCGACTTTTAGACCTTAAATCAAACTTGATTGCTAAATTTTAAATTGTCAACTCAAATGTTTGAGCGAGAAATTTCATTTGGAAATATGTTTTAAATATCTAAAATAAATTGAATCGTGAAATATCAAAATTTGGAAGTCAAATTTGCACCTTGACTTTTGGACTTTGATTTGTTTAAGACGTTAATCTAATCGACCATCGGGTAATAAATACGTGGTTATTAAAGAGACCGGGATCGGATATGGACATATTCTCTGTCGATACCGAAACCACTTTAATAACTATTATGCGCGAAGTGTTGATCCAGAATGAAGTGGATGGTCTGGTGAACGCGTTGACTGAAGAAAGAAAACGATATTGGATGACCCCTGACATGACTAAAACAGGAGCCGCGCCGGGCCATTGAGGATTGCTACCTTTAGCGGACACACTTCTTCGATACCATATCTATAACTTTTGTGATTCGATTTGGGTGCACCCTTGATTAGGGGGTGTTGTTTTGCGGTGTTGAGATAGTAGCTACTATGCTCAACATCAGTCCGGATCACGCAACTACTAGTATCCTAGTTGGTATTGCCTCATGTACCTTGTCATACTAATTATCCTATTCGCGACCACTACGTTTTGATTTGTACCTTGAGTATATGGATTTCCCTCTGGTGACTTCCGGTTTTGGAGATACTACGGTCTTGTATATGCTTTTGGGAATATAAAGTGTGTTAAGGGGAATTATGGTAACGCCTTAACGCTATTTTAATATCGTACTTTACTGATTAGGCATTATCTACATACCGTACTCTATTGTATAGATAGATAGTTTATCGGATCCTTAGAGATGTTTATTCATCTTTAAGTTATGAACTTTATTTACTGCATTGATTATCCTGCATAAGATTTTGAGTCCTGACTCGAGTGTTTCTTTTTGTATATGCTCGGGTCAGTCTGAAGCTATCCAGTTTGCTGATCAAGGTTGGTTGAAGATGCTGAAGACTTAGCATTTATCATTATCTGTCTATTTTGATGTCCGTGTCTGTTGGACATTTATGTATTTCCTTGCAGTCACCTTTTGTTTAGACATTGTTGTACTGGGAAAATATTCAATATACTTAAATCGGAATTAAGTATACATTTCATTCTTTAAGGAAATCATTCGTTTAAACATATTTATTTGGGCCAAAACGAATGTTACGTAAAACATCGTTACGACAACCCAAAATCACTAGTATAGGGATTCGAAATTAAAATAGATATATAAATCCCAATACTATACAAAACATTTCCTTTCGGAAATCATTTACTATAACAACAGTGTTATAGTCCACCATTTCCTTCTATTTCTCGGAAACGTCTATTTCAACAATGAATGTTGAAATCTATGGATTCAAATATTAACATAATTTAAAAACATCGTTAGACTGTTTTGTTTTTATTTAAAACATCACGTCCAAACCATTTTCTTTAACATATTATTCACTATTCAAAAACGTGAATATACTTCGTTAACCAATTTCATCATTTCTATTCATTTTTTAAAGGATTATTCACTGTCTAAAACGTGAATATAACTCCATTAATAAGTTATAACAATTTACTTATCAAAATAAGTCGTTTGCGGATTTATAAAACAACGTTTATAAATTCCATTTCTATTTATTTTATAACAACTTCCTTTTATAAATCTCCTTTATTAACCTATTCAATTTATAACTCAATTATAAACCAAAAGTCCATAACTTAAGTTAAATACTTATAATTTATTTGTTTGCAAAATTGTTCCTTTAACTTCCCAAATTATAAATCTTATAACTTATAAGATTCATTTATTTACCCAAATCTATTCTTCAAATAACTTTACAAATTTTATAAACCTACTGCTTATAAAATTCCATTTATAACTTCACCGTTTATAATCCTATAAATTTCATTTATTTATGAAATTCATTTACAATTCATTCTTACACTTATAAAAACTCATTTTATAATTCCAATATTTTAATTTATAAATTATCAATTTATAAATCTTTTATATAAATCAATTTATATTATTATTTCAAAACGTCTTTAAAGTCCTTTATAATTTCACCATTCTCTTTGATTTATAAAATAATCGAATTTCATAAGTCCTATTTTTAAACTTTTTATAATAAATTCAGAAATCCCAATTTAAGCTATTTTATAAAATCATTAACCCATATTTTCAAAAATCAACTTTTAGCTATATTTCTCAAAAATTATAATTTTATAACATTAAAATTATAACGTTTATTTATTTAAAATGAATCAATTCCAAAAATATTTTATAAACGTATACTTTCAAAAAAATCAATTTTAAAAGCCTTTTAAAATTCCAAAATTGGCATAGTGATGCTACACACCAAATAGTCAGTCACGACAACAATGACATCATATATCGATATGATAATCAATGAATATCAAAATTTCCATAATCAAATAAATATTGTTGAGGAATCTAGTTGGATACCTCCAACCTGTTTTCCTGCATCCAAAAACATAGCACAATACCAATTCTGTTCCAGTACGGAATTATCGCGGTATATGGGATTTAAAATATTATCCGCTTAATAGACGGCGCAATAGGGTCTCATCCGCTATATACTGTGGGAAATCAATTCCAAGTACATAAATAATACCAATTTCACTGTTTATGAAATATTCATGGTATATGTTTTTAATAAATAACATCCGCTTACTAACGGCGCATAATGTCTATTTTTAACAATCAATAGATAACAATCATCATTAAAACATGCATTCAAGAATTTTAAATCAAACTATTTAAAATAAAATCGAAACCGATTCGATTGAGTGAGAAGTTCTCACCTTGATTTCAATTTCGTTTTCAGCTTTTATTTCGAATAAAATTAAACGGGCGTTTAATTTTATCCAAAATTTTCGCTAACTCCAAACGACTCCAATCCAATTCCATAGGGTAGTGCTCGTCCATACGATTCCAACGCAACTAGTTTCGCGTGTTTTCGACCTCATATGAAAAAGATACGAATTTTTGAAGTTACACGAATTTATAACCATAAATTTACAACATAATTTATATTTTTTTTAAACCTAAATCAATCTCTGCCGTACGTTCCTTTGATTTTGCATCAAGGCCGCATATTCCATTTCCTTCTCCAGCAAACTCACGTTCGATACTCAGGACCGAGCAAACCCAAAACCACGTTCAAAAATTTTTGAGGCCGCACCACCTACGAGCACATCCATGCCGATCAACGACTTCCACGCGAATGCCCATCTCCCCCTCAACCTTCGGCTGCCACCTTGCAAAGCTCGGTCATCATATTGTTGCGAAAAACGTGCACGACTCTCGGCCGTTTGAGGACGATTTGCCACCAATCCGCTAACCCAAACGCGATCGTGACCGTTCAGATTGAAGATCTCGTTGTCGTCTACAACTTTCATGTTGAAAGTTTTTCCTAATTGTTGATGGATGAAGAGATAAAAGAGGAAGAAGGAGGGTGTGTTTCAGCCATTGAACATATAAGAGGCGGCTGTGCTTTCATGAAACCCTAGGTTAATAATTTTTGCAAATTTATGATGAACATAGGCTTATATAGAAATTTTCACGAACACTATTCATCCCGGATTTTCCGAACTCCGATTTACGCGCGGTGACTGGCGTTTCTAGGGTTTACCCCGCGTTCCGGACACAATGGAACGTGTTTTGGGAGCTAATTCGGACATCTGTGCGAGTTATGGCAATAAACGTTCGATTTAAAATTAAACCGATTAAACGATTTTCTAGGCGTTTTAGCTTGCACCGGACAAACGGTAAATCCGATTGACACAAAATTTGAAACCATACAATAATATCACATTACGGATCCGATGAAACTTGCTTCGTCGAAATCCGAGACTGTTTGAAAAATGGCTAATTTAACTCGCCAAATTAATATTAAAAACAATTTCGATGCGTTTCGAGCTGCCACAGTATCACGGAAACTCCGATTGGCGCGAAAATTGAAATCCGATAATAACAAACTATTACGGATCCAATGGAACTAGTTTCGTCCAATTCTGAGACTGTTCAGAAAAAGGCTAATTTCACTAGTCGATTAAATATTAAAATATTCAATTTTCACAAATAAACTTTTAATTCGATTTTAAAAGTCCTATAACATCATTCTAACTCCAATATGATAAAATAAAATTTTACAAATCATTTTTAATCATATTAAACCCAATTTTCAATTATTTCTGTATTTCCAACTATTTAATTATCGATTTAATTATTCAATTAAATCCAATTATTCGAAATAAAATTTATTCGACTTATAAATTCACTTATTAATATTTTAAAATTAATTAAATATTCAAATTTTAATTCATAAAAATTCTGGGTCGTTACATAATTCCCCCCTTAAAAGAATTTCGTCCTCGAAATTACCAAGTAAGAAAGGTTACAGAATCTATTAATTTTCCCAAAATTCATAGTTAAACTTCTTACAATACTTTACTAAGTTTTCAAATCATACTTAGTATCTTTTCAAAAATAACTACTATTGTTTAACTTTCAACTCCAAATCAAAGTTATAGTTTTCAAAATTTTCCAATTTTTTCTCAAAAATATTCTAACGCCTTAAATTTTCGGAAAAATCGCCATAGTCTCCTTTGCGCGGCTCGATCCGAAAAAAATGACAGTATATATATGACAAATATACATCTCATCAAGTGATGAGGCATCCCGCAGGGTAAAAAATGTGAAAGTACAATATTTAATCCGAGATATGTACCTTATATTTTATTAGCGAGCGTATACGGCTAATATAGCGCGAAAGCGAGCTCCAAATGCGAAGCAAACGCGATCTGCACCTACTAAACACTCAGCAAATAACATGAGAACATGTATATATGAAAATAATATCAATATACAACATATAGCAACATAACTATATATGCCAACATAGAAAATGTAGCAAAAGCAATAAATTCAACCATCAACCAACTATCATCCAACTAATGTCCATAACCAATAAATATTCATTCATATTCTCATTAATATTCAATGAAATAGGTTTTCAATTTAATCACATTTTATTCATTAACAGTTGATGTTTTTACTAACATTCATTTCCAATTAGTTTATATTCACTAATTTATATTCAAGTTGGTTCACTTCTAAACCAAATTCAAATCTATTTGAGATTCACTTAAGTTCCAATTGGAATTCAATTACTTCAGATTTCAATTTCACTAATACTTAATGAATTATATACAATCAATTAACAATCATATAACAACCAATGTATATTATTTACAACCAAATTCCTTTGCTTATATTCATTCAATTTGGTTTATCACCATCACTTTCAATTGGTTTAATTAAATTGATTTTCGTTCAATTATTCAACTTTCCAATAACATTAGATTTTAATGAATTAATACTTGCATCCATTATTTCGTATCAACTTAATTTACATTTAATTGATTAACATTTAATCCATTCATTCAATTCAATTACAAAAGTTGAACTTCATTTATATAACTCAAGTTCATATTCATCACTTGGTTTTACTTAACTTAAATTCCCACTCATAAATCAATTCAGATTCCCAATTTTAGAGTAAATTTTTTTATTTAACTTTAAATTCATTTTTATTACAACTCATATTCATAAATATATTCATATAATTTCACTTCTTAAATATAAGATTATTTCTCAATTGCAAATCACTTTAATTATAATTCAATTCTCATAATTCATTTTACTTATACAATTATTCTTTAATTTAGATTATTCAAACAACTAAACAATCAACTTATATACACTTTAATAATTCTGAAGAATTATTCCTTTATATATAAAAATATAATCAAGGCAAAATTATTTCATTTACCCAATTTAAAACAATACTACGTCGATTTATCTTGTTTAAGAGTTTAGAAACCCCTATCTACGATAGTTAGCTAGACTACATCGACCGGAATCTATAAACAATCAACCGATAAGTCAACACAATACAAAACCATTTTATATTCACTAACAAATACGCACTCATAGCTATTATTACACTCAAACTCATTCTAGAGCACTACTGACTCTATCTCTAATGAGTAATACCCAAAAGAGCCATGGTTGTCGCTTAACCATATGCTCTGATACCACCTGTGAAGACCCGCAAATCCTTACTCCTTGAATATGCACTAATCTCCATAGATTAACTCAAGATGAACAGAAATACGAATTCTCAATGTTTAAGAAAAAGAAAAGGACAGAAGAAGAGATAAGAAGATAGAAAATAGAACAGAAAACAGCAGAACAATATAAGAATCTCACAATCGCAGTGGAACAACATTATAATAAATAAATGAATAATCTTTAAACAAAGAACTATATCAGTTATTACATTTTATACATTACATTACATCATCAGAGTGTATAACAACAAACAAACAACAACAAACAGTGGAAAAGAAATACTATATACTAGTAATACGCCAATGCCATCCATCTTGCCTCCAGCAACTCTTGAATTCCAGAATATCCTGATAAACCTGTCTCTTGACTGCCCGTGTGGAAATTGGTGGGAACCCAGAGTTTAGGAAGGAAAACAATAAACTTCGAGTCAGTCATGTGACTGGTGTGAGAACTCAAAACAGTTTATTTATCTTTAAAATCAAAATAGAGTAATATTTTTAAAGTCAATTCGCAATGCTTTTAAAAATGAGACTACCATAAGGCCTCCCGCACACACACACACAATGCAAACGCAGAATCGGAGGAGATTTCTCCTTACGATAGTCAAAGATGCTTGATACGCGTTAAAAAGAACATTTGATATTATTACTTGTGCATAGTGTAGAGAAAAATCATTTTGAAAATAAAGATATAAATCTTAGCCAGCATAGGCATTCCGCACTTATGCCTACTATAGCTACCATGTTCAATAGCAGGTTACCGCCACATTCCATGGCAGGTTATACAACTAAAACCGTACAATATCGTATTGTTTCTTTGGATTTCCAACAAATGGTCAGGCCAAGGAACTTCCCATTGCCACATGAGAACGCCACTGGAAGGACGTCCCCGAGAACCAAACCGGATCTCTGCCAACACAAGGCCGGGTTACCCCTAACTAGGTAACTTCTGACACGAGTATGCCATCCCCCGGTCCTTTAGGACCTTTATCTGAGCGCTAGATAACCAACATCACACAATGATAAATAAAGTGTTTCAACATGAGTAAGTATCTGGGCTCCATACCATGATACCACCCCTTTCCAGAAGGAAATGCACATACCCTAAGGGGCGCTACCCCCAATAACCTTGCTGCATCTTTCCTGTTTTGACCATTCCAGGGTGTGAGGCTCGACGAAGTCTCGTCCACAAAGCCACGCTTTATACAAAAGCTGTGCTTTGGGTCAACAAATGATCATAGAAATGAGCACAAAGATAAACGATCAAATAAACGATCATATCACAAATGATCAAACAATGATCATTTCACAGCAACACTCAGCATGTCACATTACCAAATTGGGAATATATCGCTGATAATCTTCAACTACATAACCTCTAAGCTCGTACGTCTCAGAGAAGGGTGTTAAGCTAAGAGAATAAATTCTCCACCACCAACAGAAATATATTTAAAAGAAATCAGCTTTATATCTCAATTTGTAATGTTAGACATACTATCCATACAAGTCTGTTCCGGGAACGAACAGAACCGAAGGCACTTACAAAGAAGTCCTTGCAATCCGGATATTCACTAATCACGTCCAGACTTCCCATCACATATGGAATTTCTATACCGGGGCCATTCGGTGCAGAAACATTCGACGGTAATCCTTCCATTTTCAAAAATATCTGGTCTTCATCACCAGTCATTAATGTTATCCATTACGTCGTATCACTACTCGGAATGGGTAATCCGAATAACGAGTGCAATAATTTTAAAAATAAGTGTGGCATTCAAATCCAAGCAAATCACAACAAATACCTATTCAAAGGTAAATATTGATAGTCGGTTATTGAACTATCCATGGATATGCACAACATCACCAGATTCCAAATAATTTTCCAAATTATTTATTTTCCAAAAATATCTTTACTAGATATATAATTTTCACACTTCAACCATTTTGAAAACAATTTTCAAAATCACTTTTCACCTTTACCACTTTGGAAAACAAATTTCAATCATTTTCCTTATGCGGAAATACTTATATTTTAACATGGTTCATCAATTAAATAAATCCTTAACGATTTACTTTATATTTACGTTCCAAATCCGTAAATTAATTCCCACGCTTCAAAAATAAATCAACGTTTATTTTTAAACAAATTCCCCTTTCCTTTTATAAATTCCATAGTGAATTTATATTCCAAAATACTTATGAATATACGATTTCAATTATTCATTTTTCAATTTATCTTAAAAAAGATAAATTGTCAAAACGTTTTATTTCCCATTAGAAAAACATTTTCATACTTATTTATTCATAAGGAATTCATAAGTCTTTTTATTTTCTATACTTGGAAAATATTCAATATACTTAAATCGGAATTAAGTATACATTTCATTCTTTAAGGAAATCATTCGTTTAAACATATTTATTTGGGCCAAAATGAATGTTACGTAAAACATCGTTACGACAACCCAAAATCACTAGTATAGGGATTCGAAATTAAAATAGATATATAAATCCCTATACTATACAAAACATTTCCTTTCGGAAATCATTTACTATAACAACAGTGTTATAGTCCACCATTTCCTTCTATTTCTCGAAAACGTCTATTTCAACAATGAATGTTGAAATCTATGGTTTCGAATCTTAACATATTTTAAAAACATCGTTAGATTGTTTTAATTTTATTTAAAACATCACGTCCAAACCATTTTCTTTAACATATTATTCACTATTCAATAACGTGAATATACTTTGTTAACCAATTTCATCATTTCTATTCATTTTTTAAAGGATTATTCACTGTCTAAAACCTGAATATAACTCCATTAATAAGTTATAACAATTTACTTATCAAAATAAGTCGTTTGCGGATTTATAAAACAACGTTTATAAATTCCATTTCTATTTATTTTATAACAACTTCCTTTTATAAATCTCCTTTATTAACCTATTCAATTTATAACTCAATTATAAACCAAAAGTCCATAACTTAAGTTAAATACTTATAATTTATTTGTTTGCAAAATCGTTCCTTTAACTTCCCAAATTATAAATCTTATAACTTATAAGATTCATTTATTTACCCAAATCTATTCTTCAAATAACTTTACAAATTTTATAAACCTACTGCTTATAAAATTCCATTTATAACTTCACCGTTTATAATCCTATAAATTTCATTTATTTATGAAATTCATTTACAATTCATTCTTACACTTATAAAAACTCATTTTATAATTCCAATATTTTAATTTATAAATTATAAATTTATAAATCTTTTATATAAATCAATTTATATTATTATTTCAAAATGTCTTTAAAGTCCTTTATAATTTCACCATTCTCTTTGATTTATAAAATAATCAAATTTCATAAATCCTATTTTTAAACTTTTTATAATAAATTCAGAAATCCCAATTTAAGCTATTTTATAAAATCATTAACCCATATTTTCAAAAATCAACTTTTAGCTATATTTCTCAAAAATTATAATTTTATAACATTAAAATTATAACGTTTATTTATTTAAAATGAATCAATTCCAAAAATATCTTATAAACGTATACTTTCAAAAAAATCAATTTTAAAATCATTTTAAAATTCCAAAATTGGCCTAGTGATGCTACACACCAAATAGTCATTCACGAAAACAATGACATCATATATCGATATGATAATCAATGAATATCAAAATATCCATAATCAAATAAATACTGTTGAGGAATCCAGTTGGATCCCTCCATCCTGTTTTCCTGCATCCAAAAACATTAGCACAATACCAATTCCGTTCGAGTACGGAATTATCGCGGTATATGGGATTTAAAATATTATCCGCTTAATAAACGGCGCAATAGGGTCTCATCCACTATATACTGCGGGAAATCAATTCCAAGTACATAAATAATACCAATTTCACTGTTTATGAAATATTCGCGGTATATGTTTTTAATAAATAACATCCGCTTACTAACGGCGCATAATGTCTATTTTTAACAATCAATAGATAACAATCATCATTCAAACATGCATTCAAGAATTTTAAATCAAACCATTTAAAATGAAATCGAAACCGATTCGATTGAGTGAGAAGTTCTCACCTTGATTTCAATTTCGTTTTCAGCTTTTATTTCGAATAAAATTAAACGCGCGTTTAATTTTATCCAAAATTTTCGCTAACTCCAAGCGACTCCAATCCAATTCCATAGCGTAGTGCTCATCCATACGATTCCAACGCAACCGGTTTCGCGCGTTTTCGACCTCGTATGAAAAAGATACGAATTTTTGAAGTTACACGAATTTATAACCATAAATTTACAACATAATTTCTATTTTTTTTTAAACCTAAATCAATCTCTGCGGTACGTTCCTTTGATTTTGCATCAGGGTCGCATATTCCATTTCCTTCTCCAGCAAACTCACGTTCGATACTCAGGACCGAACAAACCCAAAACCACGTTTAAAAATTTTTGAGGCCGCACCACCTACGAGCACTTCCATGCCGATCAACGACTTCCACGCGAATGCCCATCTCCCTCTCAACCTTCGGCTGCCACCTTGCAAAGCTCGGTCATCATATTGTTGCGAAAATCATGTGCGACTCTCGTCCATTTGAGGACGATTTGCCACCAATCCGCTAACCCAAACGCGATCGTGACCGTTCAGATTGAAGATCTCGTTGTCGTCTACAACTTTCGTGTTGAAAGTTTTTCCTAATTGTTGATGGATGAAGAGATAAAAGAGGAAGAAGGAGGGTGTGTTTCAGCCATTGAACATATAAGAGGCGGCTGTGCTTTCATGAAATCCTAGGTTAATAATTTTTGCAAATTTATGAAGAACATGGGCTTATATAGAAAATTTCACGAACACTATTCATCCCGGATTTTCCGAACTCCGATTTACACGCGGTGACTGGCGTTTCTAGGGTTTACCCCGCGTTTCGGACACAATGGAATGTGTTTCTGGAGCTAATTCGGACATCTGTGCGAGTTATGGCAATAAACGTTCGATTTAAAATTAAACCGATTAAACGATTTTCTAGGCGTTTTATCTTGCACCGGACAAACGGTAAATCCGATTGACACGAAATTTGAAACCATACAATAATATCACATTACGGATCCGATGAAACTTGTTTCGTCGAAATCCGAGACTGTTTGAAAAATGGCTATTTTAACTCGCCAAATTAATATTAAAAACAATTTCGATGCGTTTCGAGCTGCCACGGTCAAACGAAAACTCCGATTGACACGAAAATTGAAATCTGATAATAACAAACTATTACAGATCCAATGGAACTAGTTTCGTCCAATTCTGAGACTGTTCAAAAAAAGGCTAATTTCACTAGTCGATTAAATATTAAAATATTCAATTTTCACAAATAAACTTTTAATTCGATTTTAAAAGTTCTATAACATCATTCTAACTCCAATATGATAAAATAAAATTTTACAAATCATTTTTAATCATATTAAACCCAATTTTCAATTATTTCTGTATTTCCAACTATTTAATTATCGATTTAATTATTCAATTAAATCCAATTATTCGAAATAAAATTTATTCGACTTATAAATTCAATTATTAATATTTTAAAATTAATTAAATATTCAAATTTTAATTAATAAAAATTCTGGGTCGTTACATACTTCCCCCCTTAAAAAAAATTCGTCCTCGAAATTACCAAGTAAGAAAGGTTACAGAATCTATTAATTTTCCCAAAATTCATAGTTAAACTTCTTACAATACTTTACTAAGTTTTCAAATCATACTTAGTTATCTTTTCAAAAATAACTACTATTGTTTAACTTTCAACTCCAAATCAAAGTTATAGTTTTCAAAATTTTCCAATTTTTTCTCAAAAATATTCTAACGCCTTAAATTTTTGAAAAAAATCGCCATATTCTCTTTTGTGCGGCTCAATCCGAAAAAAAATGACAGTATATATATCACAAATACACATCTCATCAAGTGATGAGGCATCCCGCAGGGTAAAAAATGTAAAAGTACGATATTTAATCCGAGATATGTACCTTATATTTTATTAGCGAGCGTATACGGCTAATATAGCGCGAAAGCGAGCTCCAAATGCGAAGCAAATGCGATCCGCACCTACGAAACACTCAACAAACAACATGAGAATATGTATATATGAAAATAATATCAATATACAACATATAGCAACATAATAACTATATATGCCAACATAGAAATCCAAAAATCAAACTCCTCCAAACTATATCGAATTGTATACCGTTTCGAAGCTCTCGACGAGCGTAACCCAATGGTGTCATTTTCTTTTGTAATGGAATCATAATTTTTCTAGAAAGTCAAAATTTAGTCCCCGTCGTTCATGTATAATTGTTGAGATTCAACGGTGGATTTCGCATGGTGATGGGAGGGAGCAGCTAGTCCAGGGAGGAACGTTGGTAGTGGCTGATCGGCGATTAAGGCCCGCGGCAGCGGGTTTAGGAGGTCAATGGCTAGGGAGGGCGGCAACTAAAGAACGAGTCACGTTATTACATTTACGTTGATCTGTACGGGGTATGACGTGGTAATATTATAATGTTATTTTATTTATTTAAATTTTGTTTTTAAATCTTCTAACTCGAATAACTTTTTCATATGAACTCGGATTTGGACGTGGTTTGTTCCATTGGGATCGTATTGAAATTACGGACATTGTGACGTATGTATGGACGAATTCTAAGACTGTTTGAATTTGGGCCCTAAATTGAATCTTTTTATTCGATTTAAATTCAATAGTGAGTGTTTTAACCCACTCACAACTTCTAGAATTTCTTATGTTAGTTAAATTAAATTAGTGATGTGATTAGAAATTTATTTATGGCTATTTGGTATATTTAAATCGTCATTCCAATTAATTTGAATTTATTTTTAATTTATTTTTATTTAATGTTTTATTAAATTTAAATTGCCAGTTAGTTTCCTGTTATTGATAATCTGTTAATTATTGTAATTTATTTGATTGAATTGGATGATGATTTTGATGTATGTTTGGTTGTTGATATTGGATGATTAGATACTATGTTTAGTTTATATATTATTATCACTCTGCAAGTTCCCTATGCGCGGAAATGATACATACTCGAACGATATATAGATTAGGCAAAAATCATTATGGGTTGAAATGTTGACTCAAGCGATTTTATGCATTTTATTTAATTCGGGATTGCAGTTTGAAATGATATAGAACCATAAATTTTTAAATTGCAGATTGAAATGATAAATATCCACATCGCTTGAACCTAGGGTAGAAAATTATATACGGACGTCGGATTGGTTAAATTTAAATGATTTTGAAAATTTGAACTCAGTTGACTTGTATTTTGAAGAAGAAATTGATTTATATAAAGTGAAGTATTTTCGATAACCCAAGTGTTAATGCTGGAAAAGGATTTGATTTTATAAAATTGTTCAAAGGATTTAAATTGGAATTTCAAGGTTGAAGTGTCGAATATAATGAATTTAGTAGAATTAAGTCATTGAAATTTGGATATAACTTTGAAATCTATTTCAACTAATTTAAACTATTTTAATCAAATTAACTATTTTCAATTAATTTTAAAACTATTTTTAATTAATTTTAAATCTATTGCAACCTATTTAATACAATTTAACCTATTTTACCTATTTTTAACTAATTAAATTTATTTAATCTATTTTAAATCTATTTAATATAATGTAAATCTATTTTAAATTTATTTAATCCATTTAAAAATCTGCTTAATCTATTTTAAATCTATATAATCTATATTTAGTCTATTTAAATCGTGTTAAGACTAATTAAATCAGATTTAAATCTATTTAAACTATTTTCACTATTTGAACTATTTTAAATCTATTTAAACTATTTTAAAACTATACAAACTATTTATATTTATCTAAACTATTTTCAAAAATTTTGAACTGTATAAATTTGAAATATTTATATTTAAAGATGTGATGATGGTACAACCTAAGTAGAAATTTGGAATGTATTCTTTTTTGAAAAACGACGTATTTGAGTGAATAAGATGATTTTGAAATGAAGAATTAATTAGCAGAACTTATCGAAAATTTCAAAGTGAATATGATTTGAAAGTGAATATGGTTTGAAGTGAATATGATTTCGAAAGAGATATGATTTGAAATTGAATATGATATTTTGATATAAATTGTAAATTGACGTTTGAAGCGTAAAAGAACCATCCAGTGTGTAATAAGCGTTTGGTTGTTAAAGAGGCCGGGTTCGAATATTATCACGCTCTGCCAATACCGAAAACTACTTTAACAACTGCGGACGTGGTGGAGATTCTAGAAATGAAGTAGGATAGTTTGGCGAACGATTTCCGTGTAAGGTATGGCGTGACCATGACTCCCAGTCAGCTTAGATGTGACTAAAACAGGAGCCACGTCGGGTCAAATGAAACAACAATTAAACGATTTATAATCATCATTAAACAGGAGCCACGTCGGGTCAAATTGGACTGCAACAACCCGAATTTTTCACCAATTTATAATCATCATTAAACGATTAATGTTGATAGCTATTTTCTGTTTGGAATTTTTATCGGTTGGTATTCTTTTCTTAAATTTGCTTAATAATTTTTATCGGGCTTTAAAAATTTGTTGTAGCCAATTTCTTTTGTTGCCGTGATGGTTATCAAAAGAAAATAGCCAGCCCCTTTATTCGTTATCTTCAAACCCTAAACAAAATCACGAACAGAATAAAAATGGTGGCCGTTCCTTTTCTTCCTCTTCGACAATTAGGGCTTTTCCATTCGAAGGCGCTGGCCTCTGGTCGATCGAAGCTCTCTCCTCGTTGCTCACTTCGGCCGCTTCTTTTGGTCGAGTTCGCCTTCGCTTCGGTCAAGGTGAGTAAATTTTATTACTCACATCTAATTCTTGCTTAGTATTGTGTTCATGTTGTTCAGCTTTGTTTCGATGTTGAATTCGTTTGACTTTGGGTTATTTCTTTGCTACTTGCTTTGCACGGCATTGATTTTTATGTCGTGATTGCCATGGCTTCGATTTTTAGTTTGTAACTACTGCTTTGAACTCTCTGGCATTCGAGTTGATTCTGTCTGGGCTTCGGCCAATTTGAAATTCGTTGCTTGATTAATTGATACCGGCGACTTTGATTTTTCTGGTGATTTTTGCTTGTATGTTCACGCCTGTAGCATACGTGACTTGATCGAGTTGCTGCCATTATTGTTGGCACTGACTTCATCAGGTTTGCATTCTTTAATCTGGTGGTTGTTGACCCTATGTGCTTCGACTCTGGCACTTAAGTCTTTTTCTAAACTGATACTTGAAGTTGACTTCGGTCACCTGACATTTTTGTTTTATTCATTTGTGAATTTTTCGCTTCTATTCATGTGGAATATTTTCTAGTTTCTGCTGGTTTTGTTATTAATTCCTTTGAACTACTTTTGGCACTTGTCTATACTAAGTGCTGTTTCATTTGATTTAGACATGTATGTGCATTCATACATGTGCATACATGTACTCTTGTAGACTTTGATTATCCTATGTGCCATGTTGATTTTTGTGTACATTTGTGCACCTGTTTTGGTTGAAGCCTGTAGCCTTTGTGCTTGTTCTATGTTGCCTTATCTTGGGTACACCTGCTTGTTTCATCTGTAGCCTTTGTCCCTTGTTGTTCCACTATGCATTGTTTACTGCCATACCGCCATGTCATATTGCGTTTTGTTATTTGTGACATTGAGCCTCGACTTTGATCGTGGTTGCCCTGTTGCACCTTGCTTTGGAAAATGGGCTACTCCTTTGTCTCAGTTTGCATAGAGTTTTAAACATTTTTGCTCACTTTTGCACTAGGCTTGGTGTCTTGTCTCTGGCCATTCTTTGGTTCCTGACCTGATGTACTTGAGTCTGTTGGTTGTTGTTCATGTGCCTCTTTGTGGTTTAGTCTGTTAGTTGGGCTGCAATTCATGTGTTTACTTGGAGCATGTTATGTTTGTGCTCGAGTCTGGTTTTAACATACCGTCGTGGTTCATGTTTTCAATTGGGTGGCTTGACTTGAGCTTGAGTTACTTTAATGTATATTTATGTTGTGTATGTCGACTTTGCATAAGCTAGAGCTCTGTAGCCTTGCTTTGTTCAGTTTACTACTTGTAGCCCCTATTCGACCTGATTTTGCTTTGACTTTGGTCACTGCTGCATATTGTTTAGTATGTAGTTTGCTGTTTGATTTTTATACTTGTATTGAATCCAGCTTAAATGCTTGGGTTTGACCTTGTGCTCGTTTGTGAATTTTCATTGTGTACATCATCACTGTAGTGGCAGGGCAGTGCACGCAAGCGTGAACTACAGCCACACGACATTGAGTTTTTGGGCACGACATCACTATAGTGGAAAGGCTGTGCACGCAAGCGTGAACAACAGCCATACGGTGCGGCGTGTATGATATTCTAGTTTGTTTCGATTTATGGATCTTTTGCGTATTCCATATTCCGTAGTGGCGAGGCAGTGCACGCGTGCGTGTACTGCAGCCCTACCCGTATTGTTATTTTAATTGATATTTCAATTGTTTGAACTGTTTTGTTTATTCAATTCAATATGATTTGAATTGTATTTTTATTGGTTTAATTTGATGATTTTGTTGTTAATTGCCGATTTGGCCATTTCGATGTTTTCCAAATTATCTTCATTGATATTCTTTTTACTTATCTTTGTTGATGATTTGAATCTGCTGATTGTTGTTTAGCACTGTTACGTGTTATGTTTATCGTTATCTGATTTCCTTATTTAAGGATCGGATAGACGAGATTTATTGTGACTGTCGTCTATTCATTATTTAATTATTATTGCTTCTGTGCACTAATAACTGAGTTTGAATTAGACTGACCCGTGTATTATTTTCTTTTGAATTTAATACTCAGGTCAGACCGAGTTATTTCAGGTCGTAGATATCTTGCTTTGGGTAGCGGTTTAAGCTATGAAGACTTTTCATATCTTTTGGGAGTTGTCGTGTCATAGCATAGGTTGATATGTATTTATGTATGTTAGTCGATAATGTACTTGTATATGTAACTTCCTGAGTCGACAGTTGTAGTTGTATCATATGTTCTATGTTAAATGTATTGTAACTGACATCAGTTATATATATATATGAGACTTTTCTGTTTTATCTATGTTCCGCATTTATTGATATTATCTTTGTTATTATTATATCTACTGTCCTAAACTATTATGAACCATCGTTGTTCGTTTTATACTGGAATTGGGGTATGCGATGGGAGTAAATAAATCAGATATGAAAAATGAAAGAATATATATATATATATATATATATATATATATATACACACCACTCCTATCAAGATAACCAATACTAGTGTAAGGCCTAACTATTGATGGCCGCTCCTCAACAGCCTTATTCTCCGCGCTAGTTGACAGCATTACACCGTAGTGTTCTTGGCTAGCGTGGGTATAGAGGTGGGGCGTCACAGCTTGTTATCAATGCCTGGAGTTTATGGACATAATATAAAACATAACTTAGACGGAACATGTGTTACAACTACTCGTCGATGTTTTATCTCTCGTCTTTATATATGATTATCTTTGATTGTTAGGTATGAATTTCTAACGCTTAATCATGAGAATTTATTTTGATTTCGTGAAAGTTTTTTGGCTTCGGCCTCCGTTTGCTTTACGAACTCAAGTTGGGTTTTTGATGATGATGTTGATTCGTTTTGTGCTCAACTGTGGCCTTTACTTGTTGAATTCGACATTGACTTGATTTTTACTTTTGTTGAAGTCATTTATGCATTTATGCTCGTTCTGCTTTGTTTTTCCAATTATTAATCGAATCTTCTTTTCCGATTAGTTGTTATCTCCTTTGTCGACTTTGATAACTTCTATTTTTGGAATTTTTGAGTATTTCTACTTTGACGGATTTGGAATCGAATTCTTTGGATTTTATTCACGTCTTCGAATGTGAATTTTAGTGAATTGATTTGGTTTACAAATTTAATCGATTCTTGTTAATTCCCCGATTTGTTGCTATCATTTATTAGCAACTTTGATGACATTTTCTTCGGGATTTTCGTGAACATACCTTTTGAAGAACTTCGTATCAATTTCTTTGGATTCTATTCACATCTTTGTATGTGAATTCTTGTGATTGATTGTTCCTACAATCAATTTTGTGATTTGTCACTTTAAAAATATAAAGGTTTTCTATACTAGTAGTACATATCAATACCCTTTTCTCCAAACGATTTCAAAACTATTTTACTACAAAGCTCTTTTCCTAAACCGTTTTCGAATCTACTAGTATATACAAACCTTTACCTCACCCGTATGAGAAATCTAATTAAACGACTTAGTAAAACGAGTGGTATGAAACGCTTATGTTTGCTTCATCGGTTAATTTTTGGACTTGTTCGATTGAACCACTTGTGACAATTTCTAGTGAAGATTTACAGTTTGTTCGTAAATATTTAAGTTAAGCAAGTGGTTATGGACATGAAGCTAAACTTTTATATTTACTAACTTAGTGTAATTGACACTTTTCGTTGATCATGACGATCATTTTACGATTTAGACTAGCAATTGTGCGATGTCTCTTTGTTGCAAGGTTAGGCTAGACACCATTTGTGTGATTCCACTCACACATATCTTTTTGATTTCTGGTTAGGCTAGACACCATTTGTGTGATTCCATTCACACATACCTTTTTGCTTTTTGGTTAGCCTAGACACCACTTGTGTGATTCCACTCAAACATACTTTCTTTTTGTTGCGAGGTTAGACTAGACACCACTTGTGTGATTCCACTCACACATACCTTTTTGATTTTTTTGACGACCCAAACTCGATGTCCAATAAACGACATCAAATTCGCATCGCCGGAGCTTATAACAACAATTAGATGAATATAAAACAGAGGAACAGAATCAATATCATAAAGATCATCACAGTTACAACATTAACATAATGTCCATACTACAACAGAGTATATAATACATACATACATCATAACTCCTAGTACAACATCATAATCATACAATAGTGATCATATATCCAAAAATCCTCAAATGAAAGAGGTGATAACGAACTCCCAAGAGCTAAACACCTGTAATCTCCAAAAGCTCCTAAGATATCTCCAAGATAAGAGCTCCAAAATACTGCTACTCCAAAATACAGAAAGCTACTACTAGGCTGCCCGTGTGGAAATAATGGGCACGCAGAGTTTAGGAAAGAAAACAATAAACTCCGGATCAGTCATGGGACTGGTATGAGTAAACGAAAACAGTTGCATTTAAATAAAACAAGATTTATAAAAGAATTTTCCGAATGCTTTTAAAAATGGAACTACCATAAGACCTCCCGCCACACACACAATGCAAATGCAGAATTGGAGGAGATTTCTTCCTATGATAGTTGAATATGCTTGGTACGAGAAAAGAATTCTTTGATATTATACTAGTGTATAGTGAAGTAAATCATTTCGAAAATAGAATATTAATCTTAGCCAACATACGACCATTATCGTAAGCCTACTATAGCTACCATCTAAACAGTGGTGACCACCATAAGTAAATGGCAGGTTCTACAACTAAAACCGTACAGGGTTTCGTATTGGGAATTGGATTTCCAACAAATGGTCAGGCTAAGGAACTTCCCATTGCCACATGAGAACGCCTCTGGAAGGACGTCCCCGAGAACCAAACCGGATCTCTACCAACACAAGGCCGGGTTACCCCTAACTGGGTAACTACTGACACGAGTATGCCATCTCCCGGTTGTAACCAACCTTTAACCGGGGCCCCAGCAACAAATCACAAAATCATATATATATATATATATCTGCGATATCAACATAAGTTAAGTATCTGGGCTCCATACCATGATACCACTTCTATCCAGAAGGAAATGCACATACCCTAAGGGGTGCTACCCCCAATAACCTTGCCGCATCTTTCCTGTTTCGACCATTTCGGGGTGTGAGGTCTCGACGAAGTCTCGTCCACAAAAACACGCTTTATACAAAAGCTGTGCTTTGGGTCAACAAATGATCATAGAAATGATCACCAAGATAGACGATCAAATAAATGATCCTATCACAAATGATCAACACAATGATCATTTCACAGCAACACTCAGCATGTCACATTACCAAATTGGGAATATATTGCTGATAACCTTCAACTATATAACCTCTGAGCTCGTACGTCTCAAACAAGGGTGTTAAGCTAAGAGAGTAAATTCTCGGCCACCAACAGAAATATATTTGAAAGAAATCAGCTTTATATCTCAATTCATAATGTCAGACATACAATCCATACAAGTCTGTTCCGGGCTCGAACAGAACCGAAGGCACTTCCAAAGAAGTCCTTGCAATCCGGATATCCACAATCCTGATCGGATTTCCCATCACATATGGAGAACTCTATACCGGAGCTACTCGGTGCAGAGTCAATCGACAGGTTATCCTATCGCTCTCGCAAATATCCGGTCTTCAACACCGGTCTTCAATTGCTATCCATAACGTCGAATCACATATTCGAAATGGGTTTTATGACACAAAGGTCCTTTCCCGGCTAATTCGAATAGTGAGTGTCAAATTTTAAAACATGTGGATGTCATTCACAAATATTCACAGGTTCGATGTGGGTTTCGGATAACCAACTGAAATCCGATTCCCTGTCGCATCGAGGTTTAAATGCCGTTTTACGGGCAACAGGGTTTTCACATCAATACAGAACGAATCACAATCACAATGCAGTACATGGCAATTTATATAACACAACATCACAATCAGAATAGAAATATCAATATAGTGCACAGCGATAGTTAATCGTTTTCCAAATCAAAGTGAATGGGATTTAATAAATTAACCATATAAATATTATTTTTCTTGATTACTTTAAATCGATGATTTATTATTTATAATTACAATTAATTAAATCTCAATTGACTATATTAATTTATTATTCCTTAATAAATTATCTTAATTATCATTTGAAAATCTGCTTTACACTTTTAAAAATTTGACTTATTGTTGCATTGAAATTTTAATGTAAATTAATTTTAATTCTTGTTTTAAATTTTATCATTTAATTAAAGGTTTAACTAATTTTATTTTAAATTTTCATTACTTAATCAAAGAGTTAACAAAATTCTAAGACAAAATTTAACTCAAAATAAGTTTTTTTTTTTAAACAAATCTGCGTTTGTTTAACTTGCAAATGCCAAAGTTTTTATCTAACAATTGTTAACTTGAAATTTGTTTTGGGCTTAACCGAAATACGCAAGCAAACCCGATTAAACAGAGTTCTTTCAGCCTTCTTCCTTGAGTCATCTCCTTTCCCTCTCGTTCTCTCTTCCTCTTCTTTTTTTTTATACTGAAGTAACAATATCACGGTCCCAAACCAATTTGAACAAATCGATTCATTATACCCGAGCCAGAAGCGATAACCCCTATCCTTTCGAAAACGACTCGAAGAAAAATTATAGTTCCCCGATACTTCGTCCCCTCCCTGAGTCAGACGTGCACGTGCACGTGTCCCAACGCCACCGTCCTCAGACGATCGTCGCGATGATGCTCCACGACCCCACGAACTCCCTCGAACACAAAATCGTACCCAGTTTCCGTGAAAACCTACTGAGTCGAAATCGAGCTAAAATCTCGATCCACAGCATAGCCCTTTGCCAGAACTTTGCCCCTCCTCGTCGCCTCCGCTCTCGAAACCACCGGCCACCTTCACCGAAACTGCTACACACCTTCCCGCTGCCACTCCCCCACTCGCGATCCCTTCCGATGATCCCTTGAGGACCCACGAACCCCAAAACATCAACATGAACTGAAGCACCACTAAACCCTAATTCTAACTCTTACTCCCAATTCACGCAATAGAAAAATTAATTTACATTTTTCCCAACATCGTGAATGGTTATGCTTGCTTCAACTCAATTTTCAGCAATTTAAATTAATTCACTTACAAGAAATTGGTAAAAATTCAATTTTTATTCAAATGCAAATTGCCTTTTTAATACTAATCTAAAATTCTTCATTTTTGTTTTAAAAATCATAAATTGTAGTATAGATTCAGATTAAAATCATGAATCAATTTTTTTCACCCTTTTATTTTTATCAAATTTCAACTTGAAACCTGTAAAACATGTTTCCAGTGGAAAATAAATTACTATAGGTTCAAAACAACTTTACACAACTTGTTCGAGGATTAAAACGACTTGAATTATTTGAAAACCCAAGCTTGTCAGTGATTAAAGCAAATAGATTTCAATTTTAATAACAAATGTAATCCCTGCATGAATGACACAGAAAACACAGAGCATCATACTGTAATATGAACAAAGCTGTTATAATGGTAGTTTAAACTATTATAAATAAACTTAATACCCTTTACAAATCATGTTTACTCACTTGTATAATGAATGAGCAGAGACTATAAATGTGTTTGCAACTGCAGTTTGAATTTCCCTCTGTTCTTCTTTCTTCAAAAATTTGTTTTCAAGCTTGAATGAAGTTGAGCTTGTTAATAAATGACACCTATGTTTTTCTTTCTTTTTAATTTATGTTCTCTGCTAAGATTGTTAAATGAACTTTAAAACAAAGGCTGTGATGTTTATATATATGAAGATGGTGTACATGCTGCATTGTATAGGTAGGTAGAATACTGTTTTTAAATATTGACTAACCCAGGCTAGAAAATAACAGCATTAATTGCCAGCATGTTAATAACAGTCTTTACTTTAGATTCTTGTTTGGCAGATCTTGTTTATGGCTGATGTGATTCTTGTTTATGGAAGAGAGTAGATAGCATTTAATGCAAGTATGCGATGTAGTGTTTTCCTTGTATGGTTTATACAGGAAGTCTTACTTTACATTTGCTGAAGTGTATAGCATTAAATGCATCATGCCTTCTTGTACTCCTACAGGTAAAGTTACTTTATCATTTTTATTTTTATTTACTACAAACTTACTTTATTTTATTAAATGGAAGAGTTTTGTTTAAAAAGGTTTATTTTTCTTATGTCTACTTATTTGTTTACATAGCTAATTGAAAGTGTTTTCTTTTACAGTTTTATATTTTCTTCACAAAAATTTGTTATCTTAGTTTATTTGTTTATTTGTATACTTGTTTATTTGTTTACTTGTTTATTTGTTTATTTGTTTACTTGTTTATTTGTTTACTTGTTTATTTGTTTATTTGTTTACTTGTTTATTTGTTTACTTGTTAGATTATAATTATGTGATTTAAATTTTTTATAAATTTATCATAACTTACATTAACAATTTTATTTCTATTAAAAGCTCATCTATCATAATTTCTTGTTTTACTTTGTCATAATTTCTTATTTTACTTTGTTAAAAGGAAAAGTTGTTTTAGTTATTAACATTAAATAACTATGTAATTTTATTACAATATTTGTTTTAATTCTATTAAAAGTTTTAACTAAAAACACTAAATTTTGTTCATATTTTATTTCTTTATAACTTTTCAATTTAAATTTCAAAAAGTTCAAATACATTACTAAAATTTAAATTCATAATTTTCGAGATGTTACATTTTTGGTTAGTTTAAACCTCATCTGGGTGATTCCGACTCACCCATATGGGGTAGCTCCCCACGGTCTTCGGACCATTCGTGTGTCAAAATTTAATGGTTGGCCACCATGAGATACCGTCTCGCTTTGCGTTACACGTGTTGGTGAGTTTTCATGCTCATGTGTAGGTGAGTTTCCATGCTCCCATTCTCGCTTTGCATTACACGTGTTGGTGAGTTTTCATGCTCATGTGTAGGTGAGTTTCCATGCTCCCGTTCTCGTTTTGCGTTAAACGTGTTGGTGAGTTTTCATGCTCACGTGTAGGTGAGTTTCCATGCTCCCGTTCTCGTTTTGTGTTACACGTGTTGGTGAGTTTTCATGCTCACGTGTAGGTGAGTTTCCATGCTCCCGTTCTCGCTTTGCGTTACACGTGTTGGTGAGTTTTCATGCTCACGTTTAGGTGAGTTTCCATGCTCCCTTTCTCGCTTTGCGTTACACGTGTTGGTGAGTTTTCATGCTCACATGTAGGTGAGTTTCCATGCTCCCTTTCTCGCTTTGCCTTATACATGTTGGTGAGTTTTCATGCTCACGTGTAGGTGAGTTTCCATGCTCCCTTTCTCGCTTTGCGTTACACGTGTTGGTGAGTTTTCATGCTCAAGTGTAGGTGAGTTTCCATGCTCCCGTTCTCGCTTTGCATTACACGTATTGGTGAGTTTTCATGCTCACGTGTAGGTGAGTTTTCATGCTCCCGTTCTCGCTTTGCGTTACACGTGTTGGTGAGTTTTCATGCTCATGTGTAGGTGAGTTTTCATGCTCCCGTTCTCTCTTTGTGTTACACGTGTTGGTGAGTTTTCATGCTCACGTGTATGTGAGTTTTCATACTCCAATTTGAGTTTTCATACTCCCATTTGAGTTTTCATACTCCCATTTGAGTTTTCATACTCTCATTTTATGATTTCTGGATTTCTTGTGTAGTCTTCTGGAACTTGTGCTTCACCAATTTTCGTGATTTCTATTGATAAGTTTTATCAATTTTTGTGCATTGGTGAATTCGTGTGTCATTGACTTGTTATGAATGCAAGTTTAGGGTAAGATACCACTTTCTATCTTTGAGAAGATTCTTGTGACATTTTTGATGAATGAAAATTCATTGGTATTATGTTTTAATGCCAATTATTTTGATGAGATTTTGACGTATAAAAAATTACTGTCGCTTTGACTTCAGTAACCGTCAATTTTAAAATGGATTTTCAAGCGGTTATCCCGCGATGCTTATTTTGTTTTCCGTTTTTGCGGTATTTTGAGAAGTGCAATGTCCTTGTCGAAGTTGCAATTGATGTTGCTGTTTTAATCACGTGTTTTAAAAATTTGTTATTTTCAAAATTGTTTCAAAATACAAATTAAAATTGTTTTCAAAATTTTTACAGTTTACGCTTTCAAAAGAATGAGGAAGCGATTTAAACGTTTCAGAAAAATCGAGGACTATGACCCCTTTCTTCTACTGATTCGCTTAATTCCGGACTTGTCCGTTTGAGAATGTGAAATGTTATTTTAAAATACACAAATATGCACTTTCAAGAAAACGATGAAGTGAATTAAACGATTTAGTAAAACTCGTGGTTATGGGTCATGTGCGTTTGCTATTTCGGTTAATTCCGGACTCGTTAATTGAAATATTTGTGATTTCTGATTATCGTTTTTGATAATCAGATATTTGTTGTTTCTAATTATCGTTTTTGATAATTAGATATTTGAGATTTGATTATCATTTTTGATAATCGAATATTTGTTGTTTCTAATTATCGTTTGTGATAATTAGATATTTGTGATTTGATTATCGTTTTTGATAATCGAATATTTGTTGTTTCTAATTATCGTTTGTGATAATTAGATATTTGTGACTTGATTATCGTTTTTGATTATCGAATATTTGTTGATTTGGGATTTGGTTATCATTTTTGATAATTGAATATTTGTTGTTTACGATTATCGTATTTGATAATTGGATATTTTTTGATTTGAGATTTCTAATTATCGTTTTTGATAATTAGATATTTGCAATTTTGCGACTTGTGATTTTTGTTTTTCTAATTATCTTTGTTGATAATTAGATTTTGCTGTCTTCTAATTATCGTATCGATGATTAGATATTGCAGTTTTGTGATCTCTGTTTTCTGATTATCTATTTGATAATTAAATTTTGTAGAGAATTTGTGAATTTCTTTTACGAAATCAAAAGATTTCTTTGGCGTTTATATTGTGCTACGCCGGTGTACCGGCTCAATTTTCTGCTATTCATGATGTTTTCCATGTCTACCAATTACGGAAATGCCTTTGGGATTTCCGATTTTTATTCTTGAGAAACCTTCTATTCACATCATTGCTTCGGTGGTGTAGAACCTTCTAAATAAATATGTTTTTTCTTGTGGAAGTTCAATGGTTCTCAAATCCTAAAGATTCCACTTAGGAATCCAGAGAATGCATCAAGCAAACACGTTCAAGTTTACTCTTTCATGCTCTTTATGGTGAACTTCCTATTTCGAATTTTCTTCATCTTGTGATGATATGCTCTTATGGTTGTTACCTTTTGTCCATTTATTCCATATGATTGCGAGGACGCAATTTCTTTAAGGAGGGGAGTCTGTAACAACCCGAATTTTTCACCAATTTATAATCATCATTAAACGATTAATGTTGACAGCTATTTGCTATTTGGAATTTTTATCGGTTGGTATTCTTTTCTTAAATTTGTTTAAGAATTTTTATCGGGCTTTAAAAATTTGTTGTAGCCCATTTCTTTTGTTGCCGTGATGGTTATCAAAAGAGAATAACCGGCCCCTTTATTCGTTATCTTCAAACCCTAAAAAAAATCACGAACAGAATAAAAATGGTGGTCGTTCCTTTTCTAACTCTTCAACAATTAGGGCTTTTCCATTCGAAGGCGCTGGCCTCTGGTCGATCGAAGCACTCTCCTCGTTGCTCACTTCGGTCGCTTCTTTTGGTCGAGTTCGCCTTCGCTTCGGTCAAGGTGAGTAAATTTTATTACTCACATCTAATTCTTGCTTAGTATTGTGTTCATGTTGTTCAACTTTGTTTCGATGTTCAATTCATTTGACTTTGGGTTATTTCTTTGCTACTTGCTTTGCACGGTATTGATTTTTATGTCGTGATTGCCATGGCTTTGATTTTTAGTTTGAAACTACTGCTTTGAACTCTCTGGCATTCGAATTGATTCTGTTTGGCCTTCGGCCAATTTTGAAATTCGTTACTTGATTAATTGATACCGGCGACTTTGATTTTTCTGGTGATTTTTGCTTGTATGTTCACGCCTGTAGCATACGTGACTTGATCGAGTTGCTGCCATTATTGTTGGCACTGACTTCATCATGTTTGCATTCTTTAATCTGGTGGTTGTTGACCCTATGTGCTTCGACTCTGGCACTTAAGTCTTGTTCTAAACTGATACTTGAAGTTGACTTCGGTCACCTGACATTTTTGTTTTATTCATTTGTGAATTTTTCGCTTCTGTTCATGTGGAATATTTACTAGTTTCTGTTGGTTTTGTTATTAATTCCTTTGAACTACTTTTGGCACTTGTTTATACTAAGTACTGTTTCATTCGATTTAGACATGTATGTGCATTCATACATGTGCATACGTGCACTCTTGTAGACTTTGATTATCCTATGTGCCATGTTGATTTTTGTGTACATTTGTGCATCTATTTTGGTTGAAGCCTGTTGCCTTTGTGCTTGTTCTATGTTGCCTTATCTTGGGTACACCTGCTTGTTTCATCTGTAGCCTTTGTCCCTTGTTGTTCCACTATGCATTGTTTACTGCCATACTGCCATGTCATATTGCGTTGTGTTATTTGTGACATTGAGCCTCGACTTTGATCGTGGTTGCCCTGTTGCTC
The DNA here is from genome assembly GCA_030765085.1 of Allium cepa. Classification (NCBI taxonomy): domain Eukaryota; kingdom Viridiplantae; phylum Streptophyta; class Magnoliopsida; order Asparagales; family Amaryllidaceae; genus Allium; species Allium cepa. Next base: position 596,388,720 of record CM060945.1, on the reverse strand, counting down.
CTTCCTTTGGAAAATGGGCTACTCCTTTGTTTCAGTTTGCATAGGGTTTTAAACATTTTTGCTCACTTTTGCACTGGGCTTGGTGTCTTGTCTCTGGCCATTCTTTGGTTCCTGACCTGATGAACTTGAGTCTGTTGGTTGTTGTTCATGTGCCTCTTTGTGGTTCAGTCTGTTAGTTGGCCTGCAATTCATGTGTTTACTTGGAGCATGTTATGTTTGTGCTCGAGTCTGGTTTTAACATACTGTCGTGGTTCATGTTTTCATTTGGGTGGCTTGACTTGAGCTTGAGTTACTTTAATGTATATATATGTTGTGTATGTCGACTTTGCATAAGCTAGAGCTCTGTAGCCTTGCTTTGTTCAGTTCACTAATTGTAGCCTCTATTCGACCTGATTTTGCTTTGACTTTGGTCACTGCTGCATATTGTTCAACATGTAGTTTGTTGTTTGATTTTTGTACTTGTTTGAATCCATCTTAAACGCTCGGGTTTGACCTTGTGCTCGTTTGTGAATTTTCATTGTGTACATCATCACCGTAGTGGCAGGGCAGTGTACGCAAGCGTGAACTATAGCCACACGGTATTGAGTTTTTGGGCACGACATCACTATAGTAGCAAGGCAGTGCACGCAAGCGCGAACTGCAGACACACGGTATGGCGTGTATGATATTCTAGTTTGTTTCAATTTATGGATCTTTTGCGTATTCCATATTTCGTAGTGGCGAGGCAGTGCACACGTGCGTGTACTGCAGCCCTACCCGAATTGTTATTTTAATTGATATTTCAATTGTTTGAACTGTTTCGTTTATTCAATTCAATATGATTTGAATTGTATTTTTATTGGTCTAATTTGATGATTTTGTTGTTAATTGCCGATTTTGAAAATTTCGATGTTTTCCAAATTATCTTCATTGACGTTCTTTTTACTTATCTTTGTTGATGATTTGAATCTACTGATTGTTGTTTAACACGGTTACGTGTTATATTTATTGTTATCCAATTTCTTTATTTAAGGATCGGATAGACGAGATTTATTGTGATTGTCGTCTATTTATTATTTAATTATTATTGCTTCTGTGCACTAATAACTGAGTTTGAATTAGACTGACCCATGTATTATTTTCTTTTGAATTTAATACTCGGGTCAGACCGAGTTATTTCAGGTCGTAGATATCTTGCTTTGGGTAGCGGTTTGAGCTATGAATACTTTTCATATCTTTTGGGAGTTGTCGTGTCATAGCATAAGTTGATATGTATTCATGTATGTTAGTCGATAATGTACTTGTATATGTAACTTCCTGAGTCGACAGTTGTAGTTGTATCATATGTTCTATGTCAAATGTATTGTAACTGACATCAGTTATATATATATGAGACTTTTCCGTTTTATCTATGTTTCGCATTTATTGATATTATCTGTGTTATTATTATATCTACTGTCCTAAACTATTATGAACCAACGTAGTTCGTTTTATACTGAAATTGGGGTATGTCGATGGGAGTAAATAAATCAGAGATGAAAAATGGAAGAATATATATATATATATACATCACTCCTATCGAGATAACCAATACTAGTGTAAGGCCTAACTACTGATGGCCGCTCCTCAACAGCCTTATTCTCCGCGCTAGTTGACAGCATTACACCGTAGTGTTCTTGGCTAGCGTGGGTATAGAGGTGTGGCGTCACATGGACACATTTCTTCGATACCATATCTGTTGCTTTGTGACTGATTTGGTGGCCATTCTTGATTTTGATTTGGGAATGTGTTCCGAGGTGGGCGGTAGTAATACGTATTACCACCAATCCGGATACACAATTGGTATATCTACCATGGCATTGCCTCAATGCAGTGTTCACATCCCCTAGAGCTCCTTCTACAAGTTTGCTTTGTACCATACCTATGGAGTGCCCTGTGATAGCCTCCAATTTACGGAGGAATTACAGTACGGTATAGACTATGGGAATATACGAAATGTGTTAAGTGCGTAACGTATTAACGCTATTTTAATACTTTTACTTTACTGTAGACATATTATAATAGCATATTTTACTACATAGTAGATAGTTTAACGGATCCTTAGGAGATGGAAATCCCGAACATCACTTAAGTTACTACACCCACGTTACACACTGAATAGGAGATGTCAAACCCCGTAAACATCTTTGACGCCGTTAACTCATATTTTCCATTGATTTAACTTACATAAGACCTTTCAGTTCTAACTCGAGTGTTTTGCCTTTTCAATTCGCTTGCGTCAGCCTTAGCATTTCAGGGTTGAAGACCTTATTTTTGGAGGACAAAGACAAAGATTTGAAACTACTATTATCATGATATTTATTCCATACAAAATGAGAAATAAATCTCACCGTATCAGTAAATGCTAAGCACATGATAATTACCATGTATTCAGTTCCTCTATTTATGTCTTACCTATTTTGACCATGCTTATTATTGCCAAATTAATTTATATTGCTGCATAGTTACAATTACTTAAAATTACCGAAACTGTGTGATTGAAGATTAATGTAAATTTCCCATTATTTTTTGAACTATATCGACAAAGGTTGAATATCTTTCTTTCGTCCTTGATTTTGCTAACATCTCACATCTTACAAATAAAAGTAGTTTACCAAAATTTAACTCTGCTTGAACAAATCGATTAATTTAGCAATTGTAGATTTAATGATTTATTAAAATAACGTAGCTCAAAAATAAGATTTTTAATATCTACGGTTTAGGAATTAGTTTAACGTCTTTTGTAATTAGAGTTAGTAGAATATTAATCTCTAGTTCTAATTCATAACTGAATTGTAAAGCTGGTCTCTTACTTACTAATTATATAAATTAGAACCTTACTTCTAACACCACACCTAAGAATTATTATCATTCGCCAACTCATTTATTTTCGATCTTTAAATGGAATAAAATTTTGTATATTAGTTGTATTTAAGAATCGTTTTCAGAATTAAATCACATATTTAATAAACTTTCCAATCATATCTATTGTTTATATGTAAAGGTAAATTTTTAAAAGACATAATTTTATATAGTAGTTTTTAATTGCATTTTTGTGACAACCTAGAATTTTTAACACTTTTAAATGGAATAATTAATTAGTTTTAAAATTATTTAAAAGCTAATTTTAACTTGAATTCCTGATATCAATGTTTACTTGATAATTAAATCATTGAATTTATAGTTTAAATAGTGGATTTAATAATTGAAATTGGATCGTTTTCTTTTGTAACTCGCTCATACGATTAAATTAGCTTCCGAAACACGTTCCATCGTGTTCGAAATACGGGTAAAGCTGTATAATCGCATAGCGACACCTCTTAAGAGGAGTTCCAAATTTTATATGGCAATTAGCGAGGGCATTTTGGAAATTTTCTAATATAATAAAACTTAAAAGTACATTAGATATTTTGATATGGAAACAAGCGTTCACAAGAAGCTTCCCCTATCCTTATTTTATTCCCGTTCCCTCTCTCTATTCTCATAAAGGATCGATCTCAGAATTAAAAAAAAAAAGGATTAGGGCGACCGTTATCTCAGCAAGGCAAATTGTGGAGCCGAGCAAGCTCGAGCTCGCGAGCTGGGTCGCGGTCGAACGCGAGGAGAAGGGGGTGGTGTCGCGAGCGCTAGGGTTATTTTTGTTAGTGCTGGGTAGATTCATGATGGCGGCGACTGCAAGAGAGAAGCGGTCACGAGTTAATCGAGAGCTAGGGTTTTGACAAGGCCGAAGGTCAGTTGTAGAGGCTATGGTCTCGAGTTGGTTCATGAGATCGCAACGAGGTCGCTATGGCCTAGGGCATCAGGGATGGTCGCATCTGAGCTGGAGGAGGCGTTCGCGAGTTGGTGGGTCGAGGCTAGGGTTTCGGCCAGATGATTTCGAGGATTAATTACAAGTATAGCACCTGTTGTATTTTTTCCCACTGAATTGAATAATTATGTGCAGGAAAATATTGATGATAATAATTAACATTGATTTAAAAAAAAGAGGGTAAGATTAGTGTTGCGGATTTCAAATAGTGTATTAACATAAAAATTCAGATAATTTCATTTTGGGATCAGTTATATATATGAGACAGTAAGTATAGAAATTTTTGAAAGAAATAAAGAGTTTATATGAAATCAGTTTTTAAAACTTATATAAATTATTGTTATGCAGCTCGTAAATTTATTGACTTATTATTTAAATCAACAATAAAGTTTTTATAAATAAAATAAAATAAATATGTATGTTTTGAACTTACTGTTAATTGAGGATAATGAATTATGGTGATGAATTTGTTAATTTAGACATTTAATTATTTCAGTCACTAAGCAATTTATTAAAGGAAAGTTCAAATTTAAGTTTATTGGATGGGAAAATTAATTGTTTGGTTGATTTAAATATTAAGAAATTGTATGATGTTTATTCAAGGTGTAAAATCATGGAAATAAGCCAATTTGGGAGGATTTTCAAACGGCAGAATTTAAGGTGAGTAAATATCACGCTTTCGGATTTCTATTTAGATTTAAATGGTTGGATTTAAATAATTGGTTAATTGATTGAGTTGATTGAATTGTGCTGATGTTCTAGTGGTTTTGGTTTTGGTTGGTTTTCGAGTAAATTGATTATTTAACTCGAAGCATTTGGATTTTAAACTTAAATCATAAATAAGAGAATGGTTCACTTTAAAGTTAATAAGGGTTAATGATTGGTGATTTATTAAACAGGTAGGATAAATTAAATGGAAACTAAATTAATGGTTCGGATTTATTGGTTAAGTTTAAATTAATTAGAACGATTATTTGGTGGTTTAATCAGTAATTATTCAATGGAATTAATAAAATATAATTACTTGTGTAATTAATCAAGACATAAATTAAGATAATTAATTAAGGAGAATTAATCTAGTTAATGAAGTAAATAAAAGGTGGATAAATACCAGGTGGGGATAGATCAAGCATGATAAATATTGTTGTTTAATTAATATATTAATTCAGATTAATATAAATTGAGATATAATTGGAAATCAATAATTTATGTAATAAGTGATGTAATTAAAGACTGGATTAATTAAGATAAATTAATCCATAAAATGTGTCTTATGAAAATCGATAAAATAATAATAATCAAGGATTAATGTAATTAATATAGTTAATTAAAATATGAAGTAACTAAATTTTCTTATTGATATTGGGTTAAGGATAATTAATATCGTGAAACAAATCAAAGATAATTACTTGAATGTATATCGGAAGAATATTAATCCAGGGTGATTAATTAAGTTGAAGGAATGGGGAAGGGTTGATAAATTAATTGGTTTGGAATTAATTAATAAAGGACTCTAGGTGATTGAGATTTGGAATTTAATTAGAATCAAATGAATTGATTTGTATGTGGCTAAACTTTGCTTATGGATAATTGAATGATGTTGGATGTTTTGAATGGGTTGATATCTCTGATACGGAATGTTGTGTATTGCATTTGAATAACTTGGGTTAGGATAACTTGAGTTTCGAAGAGACCGGAGTAGGGTATTGGGTAATAACCGAAACCACTTCGAATTTTATAAATTGATTTGAGAAATCAATAGGGTGGAATAAAATTGGATTGTTTTATCTAAGTTTGGTACTTAGAGGTTTATATGTGAAATAAGCATTGCCTATAGTAAATTGTGAATTGATCAAATTGATATAAGTTACCCGGGTTTATATGTAACGACCCAGGATTTTGAATAATTTAAATTGAAAATATTTAATTAATTTTAAATATTTGGATGATGGTTTAATTTGAATTTTCAATATAACTTTGAAATTGGCGATTAAATTATAAAATTTAATCTATTGAAAGTGAATAAAAATTTGAATCTCAAATTCTAAGCTGATTAAAAATATTCCAAAGGCTTGAAAAATTCGTATTGTTAATGCTGAAGATAATAGAAGCTTTAGAATCAAATTAGAAACTGTTTTAATCAGTTTTAAAAATTTACAACGTTCACATTGAATTTAAAAATAGCCGTCCGAGGCACAGTCTCGGAATTCGACGAAACCAGTTCCATTGGGTCCGGAATATTGAATTATTGCCGGATTTCAAATTTCGTATTTTTCCGAGTTGTTGTGTGAGCATACGATAAGCAAACGCATTGAAATCAAAACAAAAACCAATTCAAATTTTAAATTTAAAAAGTTGTCAACGGCAGCATCCCTTGGATCACGCCTAAAATCTTGGTTAAAACGTGTGTAACGACCCGGAATTTTGGGCAATAACAATTTAATAATCTGTGTTAATAATTTAATTGGATTGATAATTTTCATTGTAATTTTAATTTAAAATTGGCTAATGTAATCTTTTAAAGGTTAATGAATTTATAATCTGGCAATAAAATTGATAAGAATTGTTTTTCAAAAGCTAATAAAATTTTATTCTATTTATAATGTATACATTTGATATATATTGTAAATAGGAGATCTTTTGTTTTAAATAAAGAATGAATTTTCAAATTATAATATATATGTAAGTATATGTTATAGTTTGAGTTGTTTTGAAATTTAATTTAATCCATTAATAATTTAGATATGAATGAATAATGTAATTGGAGCTTTGTTTTAAAACTTAAAATTTTTCAAGAGATAATTTAAAGATTTATTCAAGATTTGTCTTCAAAATATAAAATAGTTGTTTATTTCAAAAATGATAGTTTAAAAAGATTTAAATATTTTGTTTTGCTTTCCTTTTTAAAATGTTAATGAGATACATGTTTAAAGATTTCACACTTGTATTTAGTAAAATTCAAAAGCTTCTCATAAAAAATATTTCACTAATGCATATAAACATTTCATAAGTATATATAGATACATGAGTAAACATTTATGTACAAAGTAATTAAATTAGTAGGTTATATTCACATTTTAAACTAAGTAAAATCAATTAAAAACACTTAAAGGATATGTAAATATATTAACATGTCAAGAACACATGTAAGAACATTAAGTATATTGAGAGACATTTGTTCAAATTGGAGACATGTGGCAAATACTTATTTTATTTTTATCAAATGATTAAAGAAGAAAACCAATTTTTTTCTCAAACATTTCTTTTCTTTATTTTCACATCTTAACTAAAAACAATGGCAACCTAAAATCATAACCAAAAGCAAATCAAACCTGAAAGATAAATCTGCAACTTCATAACTTCAATATGCAAATTCAAATGAACATTCAATTTCAAATCTGCAACATGCAAATTCAAGTAAAGAACCAACCTGCATTTCAAAAGTGAAGTTCATCTGCAAATTAAAATCAGCAATTTCAATCTGCAACTAAATGGAATTCAACCTGCAACATTAATATCTGCATTCTTCAAAACTGCAAAGAAAAATTGGAAATCTGCAACCTTTCAAATCTTCTTCAAATTCAAATGGGGCTGAGATCAACTCAGCAAGTCAATAGCAGTTTCAATTTTTTCTAAAGCATCAAATAATAAGCATGCAAAAGGATTTTCAACAAAAAGGCAAAATCAAAGCTTTTTCAAATTTAAGATTTCAAGCCTGGGAGATTGAAGCTGCTCTGTTTATTAAATCTGCAACTTTATCAGGTGAGTAAACTCTATTTTAAAGACAGTTTTGATTTAATCTGTGCTTGAATGTTGCATGCAAATGGATTTGATTTTGATGATGTGCATTAGTCTACCTGAATGTATGTTATAAAAAAATATTGAATGTCTGTGTATTAATACTGTTGTCATACAGGTTTGGTCTTTTTCTTTTAAAAATTCAATAACGTGATTTTGAATACAAATTGGACATCGATTTGTAGATGGAAGTTGTGTGCAATCATGTAATTTATCATCTAAAAATAATTATAGGGTTTTTAGATGAATGATTTACTCATATGTTTCAATTTACAGTGAAAATTCAATTGTGGGCAAAATTTTATGATTTCAAATTCTAGTTTTGAGTTTATAATCGAATTACCATTGGGAAAATATGATTTTTAGAGCTCGTATCATAATTTTTAACTGTGTATTTAAGATGAATTTGGGGTTTGTTAGGAAATTGGGTTTTTGTAAATTGCCGATTATCCATTAAATAATTTGGATTGATTCTTGGATTGTAGCTTGAATGGATGTTTTAGATCATGGGAAAAATGCAAGATAATTTTTCTAATGAGTATATTGCTCGAAATAGATTAAACTAGGGTTTTAAGTAAGTTTCTGTCGACTTGATTGTAATGTCATTTGCGACATGAATAATGTTTCGAGTGCGTTCATTTTTGGTGTGGATGAAGTTCATGGTTGTGGCATCAAGTTGGGGTGGTCGGCATGGATCATCGGTGTGAGATTGTCGGTGATGATGGGAGCTTTTGTGGTCGTTATTTGCTGTAGATTCGAGCTTGAGGTTCGAACTTTAATTCGAACTTGATTTGTTGGATCTGGGTTGAGAATCATGGTCGCATGTTGGCGTGTGATCATCGTGGATGATCGCGACGATCTGAATTGGCCGTTGGCAGGGGGACATGTGCACGTTCGTGTGCACAGGTTTGGGTTCAGGGGAGTTTTGTTTTGAGAAGAAGGATGACCCGGAGTTTGCTCGTGTTTTCATCAAGGATGACATGAAGAAGGAGGGGAGCTGGGTGTCTTCGGGAAAGTTGCGTGGGAATGGAGTGTTTTGCTCGAGTTATTCGTCTTGGTTCGGTAGTGTTTCAGTTGCAGATAATACCTGTTGATAGAATTAAAGAACATAAGTTGCTAAGCAAATTTTGTTTGAATAAATGAAGTAAGTATTATGTCATAAACAAGTTCATAAGAAAACAACATGCTAAGTTTAAACTTGTTGTTTTCCTTTTAAATTAAAGAAAATCAAACTTTTAAAATAATAATTCTATTTGATTTAAATTTAAAATTGTTAAGAGTATGTTTTAAAAGTAATTTAACTTAATTATATTGAATTTCTAATTTAAATGAGGAAGGGGTTGAATTTGAATATTAAATCAAAGTTTAAGTAAATTTGCTAAGAAATGTTTAATAACTAAGTTTTCAAATTTATTTTGAAACTAAATAAGTTTAAATTGATCTCTAAATACCTTATTTCCAAATAAGATTAATGTTATAATTCTGTAAACCAAATTGAATATTGTGTCTTCAAGTTAATTAAATTTGGTTAATTCAAATGATTAATTTGTGAAAATAAATATGGTTAAATTATCTTTGTTATGAACTTAAGATGATTTGTTAATAAGTAAAGAGTTTAATTAAGATAAATGTTTTCTTAATTAATTAAGGATTTTGGAATTTTAAGAAGTTAGTTAATTAATTGTTTAATTAATTTTAAATAATTAGCTAATTATTTATTTAATTTTAAATAATCACTTAATTATGGATTAATTAAGTGTAATTACTTAATAAAGTAATTAATGGTTAATAATTGAATATAATTAAGAAGATAATTACTTAAAGAAGTAATTAAAGTGGAGGTGATTAATGGGTAATCACTTAATGTTATTAATTAAGGATTAATTAATATAATTATTTTTTAAAGTTAATTAATTATGGAATACTTAATTAATTAATGAATTAAGAATTATTTAATGATGGAGTTAATTGTTTGTTAAGTAATTAATTGAGGAAGTGATTAAGATTAATAATGAAAGTAATTAAAGATAATTACTTATGTAAGTAATTAAGAATTAATTACTTAATTTATTTTAGTTAATTAATTAAGGTAATTAATTAATGAATAAGATTAATTTAAGATTAATTACTAAAGGTAATTAATTAAAATGTAATTAATTAATTAAGTAATTAATTAAGGATTAATTGTTAATTAAATTGAATAATAATTACTTAATGAAGTAATTAAAGATTAATTAAATGGATTAATCAATTAAGGATTAATATAATTGATTTAGAGTTAATTAATTTAGAAGTTAATTAATTAATTTAAGTAATTACAAATTGTTAATTACTGTTTAAAGATTAATGAGATGATTAATTATAAGTTAATTATTTAATTAATTAAAGGTTAATTAATTAATAAAGATCATTAGTTAATGTAATTAATGAATTTAATCAAGGTGATTAATAAAAGTAATTAATTAAAATGTGATTAATTAATTGTAATTAATTAAGCTCTAATGTAATTAATTATAGATAATTAATTAATGAAGGATCATTAATTATTGTAATTAATGATAGTAATTAAAGGTTAATTACTGAATATGATTGAGGATAATTACTTGAATGTAATTAAAGATAATTAATCAGGAAAGATTAATTAAAGAAGATCATTAAGAAATGATTAATGAATTTGATTTGAAATAAATCAATGAGCAGGATTTAGATAATCCAAGTAATTAAAGGATAGTAATTAATTTAATTAAAGGATAATTAAATTGATTTGGAGTTAATCAATTCTGCTTTGGATATTGATTGATATTGGATGATTGGTTGATATTAAATGTTGATTGATATTGAGTGATTGAATGATATTGGATGATTTGGATATATCTGTTATGTGATATGCTGTTTATGAGATGAATGTTTGATATGATTATCTGTTGTGATAATATTATTCATCTATCTGTTTATTATATCATCCTGTATATAATTTTAAACTGTTTAAACCCTTAAGTACAACTTGGACATTAAAATGGCGTTTGGTTTCGGTGAGACCGGGATCGGGTTTCCATATTTGGAATTCCGAAAACCACACCGATTCCAATTAAACGTTAGGTCGTTTATCCAAGTGGAGCGAGTGAAGACTCGAGGTGTAAGGGCTATACGTCAGTATAACTCTGTGGGTGATTCCGTAATGAGTTTGACGGAATAGTGCTTATAGATTCGAGATGGCGAATCAGAGTGCAAGGGCTATGGTCGTTGGCTCTGAGGGTGATTCCAATAATGAGTGCAACGAGATAGTGCCTTCGGTTTCGTTCGAACCCGGAACGAACTTGTATGGATCGAATGCTTTCAACACATCGTCAGGCGGGCGATGAGCATTCTAAGTGATATGTTCTATTAAGGTAATCGCAGCCTCAAGCCTCATCAACCGGGAATGGCTAAAACAGGGGAGGTGCGCCAAGGCTTCGTGGGTAGCCCCCACTTGAGAGTGAGATTCATCCCTGTCTAGAGTCCCTTATTTATTCGGCTGTGTGGGTGGTTGGTCGCGCCAACCACGGGGTGGTCTCATTTGGAACTATTCAGTAAGGAATGGGTCCGGCCTTGTGTTGCAGGGGATGAAGGGAGTAATCCTCGGTACGTTGATCTAGGCCACGTACTGTGACGGGCGGTACCCCAGTAGCCCTGCCATTGAGGGAAACCAATTTTCCCTACGAGACCCTACGGTTTTGATTGTATTACCCACTTTTGTGGCTAGTAGCTGGAATTTAATGAATGTAACAATTTCGGCTATTTCTTATTTACTTGAAAACCCTAGACACTATTATAATATCACAGAATTTCTTATCAAATGTTTTGGTTAGCGTAAGGTAAAAACTTTTCCATGTTTATGTGTGGGAAGTCTTACGTGATACCTTTTCTTTCAAAGGTTTTCTAAAGTTAAGCAATTTTAAACCGTTTACTCACACCAGACCCCTGTCTGACCCGAGTGTTTATTTTCTGTTTTATTAAACTCTTGGGTACTCATATTATATATGAGTAGTCAAGTGATTCAGGTTAGCTTGACGAATTCTGGAGGAGTTATGGAGCAGGAGGCTTCCACGTGTAGATATTATGTTTCCGCTGTGTATGTTGTATCTGTGTCTTGTATACTTGAGTTGTATGAATTAGACAGATGTATATAACTGTCTAATATGTGTTGTATAAGATGTGTAACTCTGATGTACTCTGATACTATGTAATATTCTATGTGATATATTATATTTATTCGTTCCGCTGTGAGTTATCTGTTGTTGTTGTGTTCTTCTTTCTCTTTCTTTTCTTCTTCTATCCCTTTCTTTCTTCATCGGCAACGCGATTTCCTGGAGATAGGAAGTCGGGTCGTCGCACTTTGTATCAGAGCAGTAGGTTGAGTGAATACCTAGGCTCTGAAGTGTGTCTTTCTTTAGGGAGCGTTAGGTTGAGCGAATGCCTAAGCTCTGGAGTGTGTCTTTCTTGAGAGAGCGTACTTGTAATTTTTATATATAACTATATATATATTTATATCTACCTGATCTGTTGGGTTATCTGTTCGGATTTGCCAACGTAAGTTTTAGAGGTAGATGGAGTAGTAGTGGTTTGTGTGTGTAACACGACTATCACTGATGGAAGAGGTTCCATATGTTTGAGGTTGGAAGTTTTTGTCGAGACTGTAGGCCTAATACCGTCTCGAGTAAGTTTTGTAGTTTGGAGTATAGGATTTCTCTGATATCCGTAAGAAATCATTTTGAAGATTCGGAGATTATCTTTGGAGTGTAAGTTGGGATTTCGCTTGGGTAAGCGAATTATTCTTGAGTTTGGATTTGTTGGAAGTACAGAAGTAAGTAATGATATCTTGGTAACTGCGTGATCCTTGGATATTTTCTGAAGATGTTTTCTTTTGAAGCAGTTTTAGAAGTAGTTGAGGAGCAGTCTTTACCTACCATAGGGAAGACTCATCTGTGTAGAAGTTATCTGGATCTTTAGCAAGGAGATTGGCTGTTTTGGAATATGAGACTAAGGTCTATGAGTCGTTTTGCTTTGGCATGGTCTCACTTGTTATTCCTTAAGGTAAGAGAGTTGTGGATGCTTGGCTTGGAGTCCGAGTTCCTTGAGAAGTTGTCTGCCATCTCGGAAGTCAGTTGTGTGGTTTGTTGAAGGTTTTGGGTTTTGACAAGACTTAGATTAGAGTCTTTGGATAGCTGTGGTAGCAGTGCAGCTCAGAAATGTTCGGTGTGCTGACGAGAAGGTCTTTTGGCTTCGCAGTATCATCGAGGTAGAGCTTGGAAGCAGCAAGGTTGGTTGTTTCTCTGGGGGTTTAGAAATCTTGTGATTCTTCTTTTAGCAGTCCGAGCAGATGGTGAATGTTTCTTGAGGGTGAACCTTGTTTGGAAAAGTTAAAGACTGTTCTAATTGGTAAGTGGGGACAGTTTCTTTGGAATTCGAACTAGGTAGGATCGCAAAAGTGACTTGCGATTAATTTGGGAATTTTTCTTGGATTATCTTTTGTTTGAGGCTGAAGATTCTCATGTGGAAGTAGGAGCTACTGATGTAATCAGAAGTTTGTCTGTATCTGGAATTGAGTTCCATTTTGTTTGGTTCCAGAAGCGATTTGGGTAGTTAGCTTGGTAGTAGGATGGTTCTTGGAGAAGTAAAGAGTTGGTGTAGCAGCTCGGAAAATTTTTGGAATTTGGATTGGTCAGATCCAGTTTTTGAGTTGGATTCTGGTATAAGGTTGTGTGACTGAGACGAATGTGTCACTCAGATTTTTTATGGATTTGATGAACAAAGTTTCCCGGATATATTGGATAAGTTTGTATTCGTGTTCATCAATAGTATTCTCATTTATTTCAGAATCAGAGTGGTGCAGCGGAAGCGAGGTAGCAGCTGTATAAGGAAGTAAGCAAGTTCTGTTTGCTATTGCTTTGGAGTGGAGTTTATGTTCTGGATTTCGACGGGTTTTGGAAAGCTTTTCTGTTGGATAGGATCCAGAAGCTGGTTTGTTTTGGTCTAGTTGTTTCTGGAAGTATCAGCATTGGTTGAGCTGATCATGAGGAGAATTGGCAGCTCAGGATTGTCTGTTGGGATATACAGATATGAGATAAGGAGTTTGGAATTCGAAGTTGGAGACTTCGTTGTTGTTGAGTTTTCTCTGGTTAAGAAAGCAGTGTTTGGATAAGATTGAATTGTCAGTTTGGATAGCTGGAATTCATTGTATTTCACGTATCTCTGAGGGAATACGTGTATGATTCACTATTGGTTGTTGAATCTATAAGTTCAGTTGGAATTGGATGTTGAGCTGGATTTGAGAGTAATCTGATGTTCTGTTCAGATTGAAGGATCTAGAGATGAGTGGAGCTCTGGATTTTGATGGTGTAGTTAGTTTAGTTTCCGTAGAGCGAGTATCCCGGTGTTTTATACTTGGGAAACTCGAGATAGTATTAGTAGAATTTATTCTGATTTGTGTCAGGATAATTAGTTAGAATTGTTTGTTTGATTGATTGTTATGGTTGTTAGTAATTGGTTGATAGGAATGCTTTGCTGTTTTAAATTAAAATCTTTTAAGGGTTATTAAATTACCTTTGTTTTAAATTTCGGGGACGAAATTCTTTTAAGGGGGGAGGATTGTAACGACCCGGAATTTTGGGCAATAACAATTTAATAATCTGTGTTAATAATTTAATTGGATTGATAATTTTCATTGTAATTTTAATTTAAAATTGGCTAATGTAATCTTTTAAAGGTTAATGAATTTATAATCTGGCAATAAAATTGATAAGAATTGTTTTTCAAAAGCTAATAAAATTTTATTCTATTTATAATGTATACATTTGATATATATTGTAAATAGGAGATCTTTTGTTTTAAATAAAGAATGAATTTTCAAATTATAATATATATGTAAGTATATGTTATAGTTTGAGTTGTTTTGAAATTTAATTTAATCCATTAATAATTTAGATATGAATGAATAATGTAATTGGAGCTTTGTTTTAAAACTTAAAATTTTTCAAGAGATAATTTAAAGATTTATTCAAGATTTGTCTTCAAAATATAAAATAGTTGTTTATTTCAAAAATGATAGTTTAAAAAGATTTAAATATTTTGTTTTGCTTTCCTTTTTAAAATGTTAATGAGATACATGTTTAAAGATTTCACACTTGTATTTAGTAAAATTCAAAAGCTTCTCATAAAAAATATTTCACTAATGCATATAAACATTTCATAAGTACATATAGATACATGAGTAAACATTTATGTACAAAGTAATTAAATTAGTAGGTTATATTCACATTTTAAACTAAGTAAAATCAATTAAAAACACTTAAAGGATATGTAAATATATTAACATGTCAAGAACACATGTAAGAACATTAAGTATATTGAGAGACATTTGTTCAAATTGGAGACATGTGGCAAATACTTATTTTATTTTTATCAAATGATTAAAGAAGAAAACCAATTTTTTTCTCAAACATTTCTTTTCTTTATTTTCACATCTTAACTAAAAACAATGGCAACCTAAAATCATAACCAAAAGCAAATCAAACCTGAAAGATAAATCTGCAACTTCATAACTTCAATATGCAAATTCAAATGAACATTCAATTTCAAATCTGCAACATGCAAATTCAAGTAAAGAACCAACCTGCATTTCAAAAGTGAAGTTCATCTGCAAATTAAAATCAGCAATTTCAATCTGCAACTAAATGGAATTCAACCTGCAACATTAATATCTGCATTCTTCAAAACTGCAAAGAAAAATTGGAAATCTGCAACCTTTCAAATCTTCTTCAAATTCAAATGGGGCTGAGATCAACTCAGCAAGTCAATAGCAGTTTCAATTTTTTCTAAAGCATCAAATAATAAGCATGCAAAAGGATTTTCAACAAAAAGGCAAAATCAAAGCTTTTTCAAATTTAAGATTTCAAGCCTGGGAGATTGAAGCTGCTCTGTTTATTAAATCTGCAACTTTATCAGGTGAGTAAACTCTATTTTAAAGACAGTTTTGATTTAATCTGTGCTTGAATGTTGCATGCAAATGGATTTGATTTTGATGATGTGCATTAGTCTACCTGAATGTATGTTATAAAAAAATATTGAATGTCTGTGTATTAATACTGTTGTCATACAGGTTTGGTCTTTTTCTTTTAAAAATTCAATAACGTGATTTTGAATACAAATTGGACATCGATTTGTAGATGGAAGTTGTGTGCACTCATGTAATTTATCATCTAAAAATAATTATAGGGTTTTTAGATGAATGATTTACTCATATGTTTCAATTTACAGTGAAAATTCAATTGTGGGCAAAATTTTATGATTTCAAATTCTAGTTTTGAGTTTATAATCGAATTACCATTGGGAAAATATGATTTTTAGAGCTCGTATCATAATTTTTAACTGTGTATTTAAGATGAATTTGGGGTTTGTTAGGAAATTGGGTTTTTGTAAATTGCCGATTATCCATTAAATAATTTGGATTGATTCTTGGATTGTAGCTTGAATGGATGTTTTAGATCATGGGAAAAATGCAAGATAATTTTTCTAATGAGTATATTGCTCGAAATAGATTAAACTAGGGTTTTAAGTAAGTTTCTGTCGACTTGATTGTAATGTCATTTGCGACATGAATAATGTTTCGAGTGCGTTCATTTTTGGTGTGGATGAAGTTCATGGTTGTGGCATCAAGTTGGGGTGGTCGGCATGGATCATCGGTGTGAGATTGTCGGTGATGATGGGAGCTTTTGTGGTCGTTATTTGCTGTAGATTCGAGCTTGAGGTTCGAACTTTAATTCGAACTTGATTTGTTGGATCTGGGTTGAGAATCATGGTCGCATGTTGGCGTGTGATCATCGTGGATGATCGCGACGATCTGAATTGGCCGTTGGCAGGGGGACATGTGCACGTTCGTGTGCACAGGTTTGGGTTCAGGGGAGTTTTGTTTTGAGAAGAAGGATGACCCGGAGTTTGCTCGTGTTTTCATCAAGGATGACATGAAGAAGGAGGGGAGCTGGGTGTCTTCGGGAAAGTTGCGTGGGAATGGAGTGTTTTGCTCGAGTTATTCGTCTTGGTTCGGTAGTGTTTCAGTTGCAGATAATACCTGTTGATAGAATTAAAGAACATAAGTTGCTAAGCAAATTTTGTTTGAATAAATGAAGTAAGTATTATGTCATAAACAAGTTCATAAGAAAACAACATGCTAAGTTTAAACTTGTTGTTTTCCTTTTAAATTAAAGAAAATCAAACTTTTAAAATAATAATTCTATTTGATTTAAATTTAAAATTGTTAAGAGTATGTTTTAAAAGTAATTTAACTTAATTATATTGAATTTCTAATTTAAATGAGGAAGGGGTTGAATTTGAATATTAAATCAAAGTTTAAGTAAATTTGCTAAGAAATGTTTAATAACTAAGTTTTCAAATTTATTTTGAAACTAAATAAGTTTAAATTGATCTCTAAATACCTTATTTCCAAATAAGATTAATGTTATAATTCTGTAAACCAAATTGAATATTGTGTCTTCAAGTTAATTAAATTTGGTTAATTCAAATGATTAATTTGTGAAAATAAATATGGTTAAATTATCTTTGTTATGAACTTAAGATGATTTGTTAATAAGTAAAGAGTTTAATTAAGATAAATGTTTTCTTAATTAATTAAGGATTTTGGAATTTTAAGAAGTTAGTTAATTAATTGTTTAATTAATTTTAAATAATTAGTTAATTATTTATTTAATTTTAAATAATCACTTAATTATGGATTAATTAAGTGTAATTACTTAATAAAGTAATTAATGGTTAATAATTGAATATAATTAAGAAGATAATTACTTAAAGAAGTAATTAAAGTGGAGGTGATTAATGGGTAATCACTTAATGTTATTAATTAAGGATTAATTAATATAATTATTTTTTAAAGTTAATTAATTATGGAATACTTAATTAATTAATGAATTAAGAATTATTTAATGATGGAGTTAATTGTTTGTTAAGTAATTAATTGAGGAAGTGATTAAGATTAATAATGAAAGTAATTAAAGATAATTACTTATGTAAGTAATTAAGAATTAATTACTTAATTTATTTTAGTTAATTAATTAAGGTAATTAATTAATGAATAAGATTAATTTAAGATTAATTACTAAAGGTAATTAATTAAAATGTAATTAATTAATTAAGTAATTAATTAAGGATTAATTGTTAATTAAATTGAATAATAATTACTTAATGAAGTAATTAAAGATTAATTAAATGGATTAATCAATTAAGGATTAATATAATTGATTTAGAGTTAATTAATTTAGAAGTTAATTAATTAATTTAAGTAATTACAAATTGTTAATTACTGTTTAAAGATTAATGAGATGATTAATTATAAGTTAATTATTTAATTAATTAAAGGTTAATTAATTAATAAAGATCATTAGTTAATGTAATTAATGAATTTAATCAAGGTGATTAATAAAAGTAATTAATTAAAATGTGATTAATTAATTGTAATTAATTAAGCTCTAATGTAATTAATTATAGATAATTAATTAATGAAGGATCATTAATTATTGTAATTAATGATAGTAATTAAAGGTTAATTACTGAATATGATTGAGGATAATTACTTGAATGTAATTAAAGATAATTAATCAGGAAAGATTAATTAAAGAAGATCATTAAGAAATGATTAATGAATTTGATTTGAAATAAATCAATGAGCAGGATTTAGATAATCCAAGTAATTAAAGGATAGTAATTAATTTAATTAAAGGATAATTAAATTGATTTGGAGTTAATCAATTCTGCTTTGGATATTGATTGATATTGGATGATTGGTTGATATTAAATGTTGATTGATATTGAGTGATTGAATGATATTGGATGATTTGGATATATCTGTTATGTGATATGCTGTTTATGAGATGAATGTTTGATATGATTATCTGTTGTGATAATATTATTCATCTATCTGTTTATTATATCATCATGTATATAAGTTTAAACTGTTTAAACCCTTAAGTACAACTTGGACATTAAAATGGCGTTTGGTTTCGGTGAGACCGGGATCGGGTTTCCATATTTGGAATTCCGAAAACCACACCGATTCCAATTAAACGTTAGGTCGTTTATCCAAGTGGAGCGAGTGAAGACTCGAGGTGTAAGGGCTATACGTCAGTATAACTCTGTGGGTGATTCCGTAATGAGTTTGACGGAATAGTGCTTATAGATTCGAGATGGCGAATCAGAGTGCAAGGGCTATGGTCGTTGGCTCTGAGGGTGATTCCAATAATGAGTGCAACGAGATAGTGCCTTCGGTTTCGTTCGAACCCGGAACGAACTTGTATGGATCGAATGCTTTCAACACATCGTCAGGCGGGCGATGAGCATTCTAAGTGATATGTTCTATTAAGGTAATCGCAGCCTCAAGCCTCATCAACCGGGAATGGCTAAAACAGGGGAGGTGCGCCAAGGCTTCGTGGGTAGCCCCCACTTGAGAGTGAGATTCATCCCTGTCTAGAGTCCCTTATTTATTCGGCTGTGTGGGTGGTTGGTCACGCCAACCACGGGGTGGTCTCATTTGGAACTATTCAGTAAGGAATGGGTCCGGCCTTGTGTTGCAGGGGATGAAGGGAGTAATCCTCGGTACGTTGATCTAGGCCACGTACTGTGACGGGCGGTACCCCAGTAGCCCTGCCATTGAGGGAAACCAATTTTCCCTACGAGACCCTACGGTTTTGATTGTATTACCCACTTTTGTGGCTAGTAGCTGGAATTTAATGAATGTAACAATTTCGGCTATTTCTTATTTACTTGAAAACCCTAGACACTATTATAATATCACAGAATTTCTTATCAAATGTTTTGGTTAGCGTAAGGTAAAAACTTTTCCATGTTTATGTGTGGGAAGTCTTACGTGATACCTTTTCTTTCAAAGGTTTTCTAAAGTTAAGCAATTTTAAACCGTTTACTCACACCAGACCCCTGTCTGACCCGAGTGTTTATTTTCTGTTTTATTAAACTCTTGGGTACTCATATTATATATGAGTAGTCAAGTGATTCAGGTTAGCTTGACGAATTCTGGAGGAGTTATGGAGCAGGAGGCTTCCACGTGTAGATATTATGTTTCCGCTGTGTATGTTGTATCTGTGTCTTGTATACTTGAGTTGTATGAATTAGACAGATGTATATAACTGTCTAATATGTGTTGTATAAGATGTGTAACTCTGATGTACTCTGATACTATGTAATATTCTATGTGATATATTATATTTATTCGTTCCGCTGTGAGTTATCTGTTGTTGTTGTGTTCTTCTTTCTCTTTCTTTTCTTCTTCTATCCCTTTCTTTCTTCATCGGCAACGCGATTTCCTGGAGATAGGAAGTCGGGTCGTCGCAACGTGCAAACGCGTTCTCTGTAAATTCACGTTCTTCTGTCTCCCTCCCATCTCCTTTCAAAATCATCACACGATCTTCTGTTCAAATCAGATGGAAACAAAAATCAAACGAGATAAATAAAAATGGCCGTAGCCTTTCTCTTCCTCTCTCCCTCCTCATATTCATTCCTAAATCAATGGCTGCAGATCAAAAGAAAAAAAAAAAAACAAACCGAGTCGAGCTCGAATTTAACTCGTGCTCGAGTACGTCGAGGGCCGCGGCTGCGTGTGCGCGCGCTCGCGTACGCAGAGAGAGGCGGGGGCGGCGCAGGTTGGAGGAGATGGTCGTGATGGCTAGGGCTTCGGTGGCGATTCACGATGGGATGGGGGCGCGTTCGCGTACGCGTGGTGATGTCGCGTCGCAGGGGTGAGCGCGCAGGTGATGCGGCGGCCGCGCGTGGTGGTTAGGGCTTGCAGCAGCGTGGACGTGGGTTCGTCGCGATTTATGGGGCTTGGCCGCGTAACAGAGGGGATTGGGGTCGCGTAGAGTGGGCGGCGGCGAAGTGATGTCGCGATTGCTCGTGTGGGGGTTTGGAGTTGCGGCAGTGGCGACTGCAGCTTGGGCATCGCGCTCGAGGGTGGAGGCAAGGTATAGATCTTTGTCTCGATAATTTAGTTAATTCGAATTTTAAATTGCAGTAAGTTTTACTCCATTTAGTTGTTAAAATCTGTGTACAGTAAAAGGAAGAAAAGAAATGTGATTTTTTTACAGTAAACAGAAAAGAAAAAAATCTATAAAGAAAGTTTGTTAAAATAAATTTATAAAAGGAAATAAATGTGGAAATAAGTTGTTTAATTTACTTGTATAAATTATCTTAGAAATAGAAGAAAAAAAAAGAATTTGTTTAAAATTTAACGAATTGGTTTTAAAATAAAATCACTAGTTAATTTAAAGTTATTTTACAAGGAAAATTGGTAAAAGGAAAATTTACTTAAAATAAATAGTTAGAATTATTTTCAAAGGAAAATTTGTTAAAATAAATTTATTTAAAAAGAGATTGGTTTGAATAAAACTATTGATTAATTAAACAATCAAGAATGAAAATTTAATTTATTCGATTGATTCGAATATTAACAAATTGTGTAAATTGTTTATACAAGGTTTTAAAATCACGGAAACGAGCTGAAATGGAAATGGACTGCAAAATAAAAGCTAAGGTGAGAACTTCTCACTCAAAAAGGGTTTATTAAATTTTAAATAGTTATATTTAAAATTTGTTGATGGATTGATTGATTGTTTGCTTGATTGTGATAGTAGATATTTTAGGATATATCTATATATAGCAATATATATATATTGGCATATGTATATATTGCAGTTGATTGATTTCCCGCCTCGTATAGCGGATGAGACCCTATTACGCCGTTAGTAAGCGGATATATATTTTTAAAATCCCATATACCGCGATATTCCACCTCGAAGTGGAATGGGTATTGTGCTAACTCTTTGGATGCAGGGAAACAGGTTGGAGGGATCCAACTGGATCCCTCACAAATATTTATTTGTTTATAAATATTTTTGATGATTGTGAATATCATATCGATATATGATATTTGTGTAGTGATTGACCAATTGATGCTGTGGCATCATCGGATTCGTTTTTAAAGTTAAAAATAATGATTTTTGATTTTAAAGGGATTTTTAAATCGATTTTCCAAATATATGTTTTTAGTAAAATTTTGAATTGATTCATTTTAAACCAAATTAAGAATTTAATTTTTGAAGTTATATAATTTAAGACTTTTATAAAATAAAATCAAATTGAGATTTTTGGAAATAAATAGTTAAGTAAATTGAAATTGGTTTAAATTGGAATTTTTGAATTATTAAAAACAATGTATATAAAAGATTTTTAAATTGATTTTTATAAATTTAAAATGATTGGAATTATAAATTGAGTTTTTATAAATGTTATAAATGAAGTATAAATTGTTTTTATAAGTAAATGAAAATTTATAAATTTATAAAGTGTGAAGTTAGAAAATGTATAGATTTGTAAAACAAAAGTCTATAAGTAAATTTCTTATGAATTGGACCTTGTCATTTATGTGGAAGATAAATGGAATTTGCTAATAAATTGACTTTTGGTAAATAGAAGTTTATGAAATTATAAATGGGATTTATAAACGTTGTTTTATAAATCCGAAATCAAATCGAATTTGATAAGTTGGAAATAGGAAATTTATAAAGAAAACTTATAAGTAATAAGATTTATAATTGGTGAAGTTCAAAGGAACGATTTGTAAATAAATAAATTATAAGTACTTGACTTATAATATAAACCTTTGGTATTAAAATTGAGTTGTATCAATTGAATTGGGTTAATAAACGAGATTTACAAAATCGAAGCTTTTAAATAGAAATGGAATTTATAACCGAAACCAATTGAATTTGATGAATTGAATATAGAAGTTTATAAAGAAGTTATATTCACGTTTTTGAACGGTAAATATATTATTGAATAAAATGGATATCTTTTGAGGAAAGAATGTGTTAAAAAGAAATTAAAACGGTTTAAAGATATTTTAAAATGCATTGAGTATTGAGAACATAGATTTCAACATTTATTGTTGAAATAGACGTTTTCAAGAAATAGAAGGGAATGAGAACATAGATTTCAACATTTATTGTTGAAATAGACGTTTTCGAGAAATAGAAGGAAATGGTGGACTATACCACTGTTGTTATAGTAAATGATTTCCGAAAGGAAATGTTTTATATAGTATTGAGATTTATATATCTATTTTAATTTCGAATCCCTATACTAGTGATTTTGGGTTGTCGTAACGATGTTTTACGCAACATTCGTTTTGACCCAAATAAATTATAATAAAAGAATGATTTCCTTAAAGAATGAAATATATACTTGACTATGGTTTAAGTATATTGAATATTTTTCAAATTGTTGAAAATAAATAAGACTTGTGAATACTTATTTTTAGAATAAGTATGGAATTACTTTTCCAATATGAAATGGAATATTTTTAAGAATTTATCTTTTTGAAGATAAATTGGAATTTAAAAATAAAAATCTATTGAAACTGTAAATCAATAGAAAATATGAAATATAAATTCACTATAGAATTTATAAATGAAAAAGGGAAATTGGTTTCAAAATAAACATTGGTTTATTTTTGAAGTATTGAGATTTTATATCTAGTATAGATATTTTTGGAAAAATAAATAATTTGGAAAATTATTTGGAATCTGATGATGTGGCGCATCTTTATTGATAGTTAAATAACCGACTATCAATATTTACCCTTGAATGAGTAATTGCTGTGATTGCTTAAATTGGATGCCACACTTATTTTTAAAATAAGCGCTCACTATTCGGGTTAACCGGGAAAGGACCATGGGGTCGTATAACCCATTCCGAATATGTGATACGTCGTTATGGATAGCATTTGAAGACCGGTGATGAAGATCGGGTATTTGCGAAAGCGATAGGATGACCTATCGATTGTTTCTGCACCGAGTCGCGCCGGTATAGGAACTCCCTAAGTGATGGTGAATCCGATCAGGATTGTGAATATCCGGATTGCAAGGACTTCTTTGTAAGTGCCTTCGGTTCTGTTCGATCCCGGAACAGACTTGTATGGATTGTATGTCTGACATTACAATTTGAGATATAAAGCCGATTTCTTTCAAATATATTTCTGTTGGTGGCGGAGAATTTATTCTTTGCTTAACACCCTTCTTTGAGACGTACGAGCTCAAAGGTTATATAGTTGAAGTTATCAGCGATATATTCCCAATTTGGTAATGTGACATGCTGAGTGATGCTGAAATGATCATTGTGTTGATTATTGTGATAGGATCATTTATTTGATCGTCTATCTTAGTGATCATTGTGTTGATCATTTGTTGACCCAAAGCATGGCTTTTGTATAAAGTATGTTTTTGTGGACGTGAATTCGTCGAGCCTCACATCCCGGAAATGGTCAAAACAGGAAAGATGCGGCAAGGTTATGAGGGGCAGCGCCCTTTAGGATGTGTCCATTTCCTTCTGGAAAAGGGTAGTATCATGGTATGGAGCCCAGATACTTACTCATGTTGAAAACACTTTATGATTGTGTGAATTGATTACGAGCGCTCGGTAAAAGGTCCCAAAGGACCGGGGGATGGCATATTCGGTCAGTTGTTACTCAGTTAGGAGTAACCCGGCCTTGTGTTGGTAGAGATCCGGTTTGGTTCTCGGGGATGTCCATCCAGAGGCATTCTCATGTGGCAATGGGAAGTTCCTTGGCCTGACCATTTGTTGGAAATCCAATTCCCAATACGAAACTTGTACGGTATTAGTTGTAGAACCTGCCATTCACTTATGGTGGTCACCACTGTTTGGATGGTAGCTATAGTAGGCATAGTTCGAAATGTCTATGTTGGCTAAGATTTATATTCTACTTTCGAAATGAATTTTTCCTACACTATGCACTAGTAATAATATCAAATGTTATTTTAAATGCGTATCAAGCATCTTTGACTATCATAAGGAGAAATCTCCTCCGATTCTGCGTTTGCATTGTGTGTGTGTGCGGGAGGCCTTATGGTAGTCTCATTTTTAAAAGCATTGCGAATTGAATTTAAAAATATTCCTCTATTTTGATTTTAAAGATAAATAAACTGTTTTGAGTTCTCACACCAGTCTCATGACTGACTCGGAGTTTATTGTTTTCCTTCCTAAACTCTGGGTGCCCACCAATTTCCACACGGGCAGTTAAGAGTTAGGTTTATCAGGATATTCTGGATATTCTGGAGTTGCTAGAGGCAAGCTGGATGGCATGGCGTATTACTAGTTTATATAGTATTTCTTTTTTCGCTGCACTGTTTATTGTTGTATGTTGTTGTACACTCTGATGATATGATATGATGTAATGAAATGTATGTAATGTAATAACTGATATAGTTCTTTGTTTAAAGATTATTCATTTATTATTATATGCTGTTCCGCTGCGAATTGTGAGATTCTGTTGTTGTTATGTTGTTTTCTTTCGTCCGTTCTATTTTTAAAATTCTTCTATCTTCTATTTTCTTCTATTTTAAAATTTTCTGTTCTCTTTTCTATTTTCTTTTCTCTCTATTTTTCGTTTTCTTTCTTCTTTTTCTCTCTTCTTTCTTTTCTTTTCTTTTTAAAACCCATAACATCTCGGTTTTCGGCCTTCGAATTCTCGGCAGTCGATAAAGTGAGTATCGATGTTGAATTTTCGGAGAACGAAAATCCGCGTACGTTACATTTGGTATCAGAGCATATGGTTAAGCGACAACCATGGCTCTGTTGGGTGTTACTCATTAGAGATAGAGTCAGAAATACTCTAGAATGAGTATGAGAGTAATAATAGATATGAGCGCGTATTTGTTAGTGAATATAAAATGATTTTATATTGTGATGATTGGTTTGTTGAGTGGCATATGAACCTTCGTCAGCGTGGTCTGCAAAACTATGCCGAAGGGGTTTCTAAACACTTGAATAGAACAATTCGACACAATATTGTTTTAAAAATAGGGTAAATGAAATAATTTTGCCCAAAACTATTTTTGTATATAAAAGAAATAATTTTCTGTAGATTATTATAGTATATGGATGCATGGTTGCTAGGAAGTAATAATATTAAGCTATTACTATTGAAATTGAATAAGAATTGAAATCAATGTATATGAAAAAAAAATTGAGATAAAGATAAGAAAATGAAATCCATATACAAATGAAATTCGAAAATATAAATTATAATTGTGACTTGTAATTGGAGTTGAATTTGATTTAAATAAAGCGAAGTATTGAAATAAAATTAGTAAGCTAAACTAATTGAAGGAATGAAAGTAAATATGGAGTGTGAATTGAATTCAAATGAAATTTGAAATGCAAAATTGATTGACAATGAATGAAATTGGATATGTAACTTCAATAGTAAACTAGAAATGGTATAAGAAGCATATATTGATAATTTTGCAATAGAATTGGCAAATTGGTTTGAATGTTGGAATTGGATATTTTGTATACTACCAGCAGGTTATACAGGTATATTAAAAGAAATGGAATTGGGATTTTGATTTCAAAGAAAAAAAAAAAAAAATTGAATTGCTCGACAAAAAGGTACGTATTTCAATTTTAATATGGGATTTGATGACTTTCTCCTCTAGCCGCTTGGCTTTCTCTTTTCTTTTTGATTCTGAGGGGCCGTGGTGCCATTTTGTAGTCGTACCGATCGAGCCGCGCAAAGGAAACGCTGGCGAAATTTTTCGAAAATTTAGGGTGTTAGAATATTTTTGAGAAAATTTGAAAGTTTGAAATTTGAATTTGAATTTAAATTTAAATTTTGAAGTAAACAATGTTGTTTGAAACTTGTAAGTGAAGTTGGAA
This sequence comes from Allium cepa, assembly GCA_030765085.1. Classification (NCBI taxonomy): domain Eukaryota; kingdom Viridiplantae; phylum Streptophyta; class Magnoliopsida; order Asparagales; family Amaryllidaceae; genus Allium; species Allium cepa. Next base: position 596,362,307 of record CM060945.1, on the reverse strand, counting down.
AGCTAATTGGAATGAGAATGCATCTTTAATAAAAAGATTTAGGTTAGTAAGTTGATAAAACTGTTTAGTTTGGAAAAATAGTAGACGACTTAAGGACCATTTTCTCCTTAACTTGCAATTTCGGACGAAATTCTTTTAAGGAGGGAAGATTGTAACGACCCAGGATTTTGAATAATTTAAATTGAAAATATTTAATTAATTTTAAATATTTGGATGATGGTTTAATTTGAATTTTCAATATAACTTTGAAATTGGCGATTAAATTATAAAATTTAATCTATTTAAAGTGAATAAAAATTTGAATCTCAAATTCTAAGCTGATTAAAAATATTCCAAAGGCTTGAAAAATTCGTATTGTTAATGCTGAAGATAATAGAAGCTTCAGAATCAAATTAGAAACTGTTTTAATCAGTTTTAAAAATTTACAACGTTCACATTGAATTTAAAAATAGCCGTCCGAGGCACAGTCTCGGAATTCGACGAAACCAGTTCCATTGGGTCCGGAATATTGAATTATTGCCGGATTTCAAATTTCGTATTTTTCCGAGTTGTTGTGTGAGCATACGATAAGCAAACGCATTGAAATCAAAACAAAAACCAATTCAAATTTTAAATTTAAAAAGTTGTCAACGACAGCATCCCTTGGATCACGCCTAAAATCTTGGTTAAAACGTGCAAACGCGTTCTCTGTAAATTCACGTTCTTCTGTCTCCCTCCCATCTCCTTTCAAAATCATCACACGATCTTCTGTTCAAATCAGATGGAAACAAAAATCAAACGAGATAAATAAAAATGGCCGTAGCCTTTCTCTTCCTCTCTCCCTCCTCATATTCATTCCCAAATCAATGGCTGCAGATCAAAAGAAAAAAAAAACAAACCGAGTCGAGCTCGAATTTAACTCGTGCTCGAGTACGTCGAGGGCCGCGGCTGCGTGTGCGCGCGCTCGCGTACGCAGAGAGAGGCGGGGGCGGCGCAGGTTGGAGGAGATGGTCGCGATGGCTAGGGCTTCGGTGGCGATTCACGATGGGATGGGGGCGCGTTCGCGTACGCGTGGTGATGTCGCATCGCAGGGGTGAGCGCGCAGGTGATGCGGCGGCCGCGCGTGGTGGTTAGGGCTTGCGGCAGCGTGGACGTGGGTTCGTCGCGATTTATGGGGCTTGGCCGCGTAACAGAGGGGATTGGGGTCGCGTAGAGTGGGCGGCGGCGAAGTGATGTCGCGATTGCTCGTGTGGGGGTTTGGAGTTGCGGCAGTGGCGACTGTAGCTTGGGCATCGCGCTCGAGGGTGGAGGCAAGGTATAGATCTTTGTCTCGATAATTTAGTTAGTTCGAATTTTAAATTGCAGTAAGTTTTACTCCATTTAGTTGTTAAAATCTGTGTACAGTAAAAGGAAGAAAAGAAATGTGATTTTTTTACAGTAAACAGAAAAGAAAAAAATCTATAAAGAAAGTTTGTTAAAATAAATTTATAAAAGGAAATAAATGTGGAAATAAGTTGTTTAATTTACTTGTATAAATTATCTTAGAAATAGAAGAAAAAAAAAGAATTTGTTTAAAATTTAACGAATTGGTTTTAAAATAAAATCACTAGTTAATTTAAAGTTATTTTACAAGGAAAATTGGTAAAAGGAAAATTTACTTAAAATAAATAGTTAGAATTATTTTCAAAGGAAAATTTGTTAAAATAAATTTATTTAAAAAGAGATTGGTTTGAATAAAACTATTGATTAATTAAACAATCAAGAATGAAAATTTAATTTATTCGATTGATTCGAATATTAACAAATTGTGTAAATTGTTTATACAAGGTTTTAAAATCACGGAAACGAGCTGAAATGGAAATGGACTGCAAAATAAAAGCTAAGGTGAGAACTTCTCACTCAAAAAGGGTTTATTAAATTTTAAATAGTTATATTTAAAATTTGTTGATGGATTGATTGATTGTTTGCTTGATTGTGATAGTAGATATTTTAGGATATATCTATATATAGCAATATATATATATATTGGCATATGTATATATTGCAGTTGATTGATTTCCCGCCTCGTATAGCGGATGAGACCTTATTACGCCGTTAGTAAGCGGATATATATTTTTAAAATCCCATATACCGCGATATTCCACCTCGAAGTGGAATGGGTATTGTGCTAACTCTTTGGATGCAGGGAAACAGGTTGGAGGGATCCAACTGGATCCCTCACAAATATTTATTTGTTTATAAATATTTTTGATGATTCTGAATATCATATCGATATATGATATTTGTGTAGTGATTGACCAATTGATGCTGTGGCATCATCGGATTCGTTTTTAAAGTTAAAAATAATGATTTTTGATTTTAAAGGGATTTTTAAATCGATTTTCCAAATATATGTTTTTAGTAAAATTTTGAATTGATTCATTTTAAACCAAATTAAGAATTTAATTTTTGAAGTTATAGAATTTAAGACTTTTATAAAATAAAATCAAATTGAGATTTTGGAAATAAATAGTTAAGTAAATTGAAATTGGTTTAAATTGGAATTTTTGAATTATTAAAAACAATGTATATAAAAGATTTTTAAATTGATTTTTATAAATTTAAAATGATTGGAATTATAAATTGAGTTTTTATAAATGTTATAAATGAAGTATAAATTGTTTTTATAAGTAAATGAAAATTTATAAATTTATAAAGTGTGAAGTTAGAAAATGTATAGATTTGTAAAACAAAAGTCTATAAGTAAATTTCTTATGAATTGGACCTTGTCATTTATGTGGAAGATAAATGGAATTTGCTAATAAATTGACTTTTGGTAAATAGAAGTTTATGAAATTATAAATGGGATTTATAAACGTTGTTTTATAAATCCGAAATCAAATCGAATTTGATAAGTTGGAAATAGGAAATTTATAAAGAAAACTTATAAGTAATAAGATTTATAATTGGTGAAGTTCAAAGGAACGATTTGTAAATAAATAAATTATAAGTACTTGACTTATAATATAAACCTTTGGTATTAAAATTGAGTTGTATCAATTGAATTGGGTTAATAAACGAGATTTACAAAATCGAAGCTTTTAAATAGAAATGGAATTTATAACCGAAACCAATTGAATTTGATGAATTGAATATAGAAGTTTATAAAGAAGTTATATTCACGTTTTTGAACGGTAAATATATTATTGAATAAAATGGATATCTTTTGAGGAAAGAATGTGTTAAAAAGAAATTAAAACGGTTTAAAGATATTTTAAAATGCATTGAGTATTGAGAACATAGATTTCAACATTTATTGTTGAAATAGACGTTTTCAAGAAATAGAAGGGAATGAGAACATAGATTTCAACATTTATTGTTGAAATAGACGTTTTCGAGAAATAGAAGGAAATGGTGGACTATACCACTGTTGTTATAGTAAATGATTTCCGAAAGGAAATGTTTTATATAGTATTGAGATTTATATATCTATTTTAATTTCGAATCCCTATACTAGTGATTTTGGGTTGTCGTAACGATGTTTTACGCAACATTCGTTTTGACCCAAATAAATTATAATAAAAGAATGATTTCCTTAAAGAATGAAATATATACTTGACTATGGTTTAAGTATATTGAATATTTTTCAAATTGTTGAAAATAAATAAGACTTGTGAATACTTATTTTTAGAATAAGTATGGAATTACTTTTCCAATATGAAATGGAATATTTTTAAGAATTTATCTTTTTGAAGATAAATTGGAATTTAAAAATAAAAATCTATTGAAACTGTAAATCAATAGAAAATATGAAATATAAATTCACTATAGAATTTATAAATGAAAAAGGGAAATTGGTTTCAAAATAAACATTGGTTTATTTTTGAAGTATTGAGATTTTATATCTAGTATAGATATTTTTGGAAAAATAAATAATTTGGAAAATTATTTGGAATCTGATGATGTGGCGCATCTTTACTGATAGTTAAATAACCGACTGTCAATATTTACCCTTGAATGAGTAATTGCTGTGATTGCTTAAATTGGATGCCACACTTATTTTTAAAATAAGCGCTCACTATTCGGGTTAACCGGGAAAGGACCATGGGGTCGTATAACCCATTCCGAATATGTGATACGTCGTTATGGATAGCATTTGAAGACCGGTGATGAAGACCGGGTATTTGCGAAAGCGATGGATGACCTATCGATTGTTTCTGCACCGAGTCGCGCCGGTATAGGAACTCCCTAAGTGATGGTGAATCCGATCAGGATTGTGAATATCCGGATTGCAAGGACTTCTTTGTAAGTGCCTTCGGTTTTGTTCGATCCCGGAACAGACTTGTATGGATTGTATGTCTGACATTACAATTTGAGATATAAAGCTGATTTCTTTCAAATATATTTCTGTTGGTGGCGGAGAATTTATTCTTTGCTTAACACCCTTCTTTGAGACGTACGAGCTCAAAGGTTATATAGTTGAAGTTATCAGCGATATATTCCCAATTTGGTAATGTGACATGCTGAGTGATGCTGAAATGATCATTGTGTTGATTATTGTGATAGGATCATTTATTTGATCGTCTATCTTAGTGATCATTGTGTTGATCATTTGTTGACCCAAAGCATGGCTTTTGTATAAAGTATGTTTTTGTGGACGTGAATTCGTCGAGCCTCACATCCCGGAAATGGTCAAAACAGGAAAGATGCGGCAAGGTTATGAGGGGCAGCGCCCTTTAGGATGTGTCCATTTCCTTCTGGAAAAGGGTAGTATCATGGTATGGAGCCCAGATACTTACTCATGTTGAAAACACTTTATGATTGTGTGAATTGATTACGAGCGCTCGGTAAAAGGTCCCAAAGGACCGGGGGATGGCATATTCGGTCAGTTGTTACTCAGTTAGGAGTAACCCGGCCTTGTGTTGGTAGAGATCCGGTTTGGTTCTCGGGGATGTCCATCCAGAGGCATTCTCATGTGGCAATGGGAAGTTCCTTGGCCTGACCATTTGTTGGAAATCCAATTCCCAATACGAAACTTGTACGGTATTAGTTGTAGAACCTGCCATTCACTTATGGTGGTCACCACTGTTTGGATGGTAGCTATAGTAGGCATAGTTCGAAATGTCTATGTTGGCTAAGATTTATATTCTACTTTCGAAATGAATTTTCCTACACTATGCACTAGTAATAATATCAAATGTTATTTTAAATGCGTATCAAGCATCTTTGACTATCATAAGGAGAAATCTCCTCCGATTCTGCGTTTGCATTGTGTGTGTGTGCGGGAGGCCTTATGGTAGTCTCATTTTTAAAAGCATTGCGAATTGAATTTAAAAATATTCCTCTATTTTGATTTTAAAGATAAATAAACTGTTTTGAGTTCTCACACCAGTCTCATGACTGACTCGGAGTTTATTGTTTTCCTTCCTAAACTCTGGGTGCCCACCAATTTCCACACGGGCAGTTAAGAGTTAGGTTTATCAGGATATTCTGGATATTCTGGAGTTGCTAGAGGCAAGCTGGATGGCATGGCGTATTACTAGTTTATATAGTATTTCTTTTTCCGCTGCACTGTTTATTGTTGTATGTTGTTGTACACTCTGATGATATGATATAATGTAATGAAATGTATGTAATGTAATAACTGATATAGTTCTTTGTTTAAAGATTATTCATTTATTATTATATGTTGTTCCGCTGCGAATTGTGAGATTCTGTTGTTGTTCTGTTGTTTTCTTTCGTCCGTTCTATTTTTAAAATTCTTCTATCTTCTATTTTCTTCTATTTTAAAATTTTCTGTTCTCTTTTCTATTTTCTTTTCTCTCTATTTTTCTTTTTCTTTCTTCTTTTTCTCTCTTCTTTCTTTTCTTTTCTTTTTAAAACCCATAACATCTCGGTTTTCGGCCTTCGAATTCTCGGCAGTCGATAAAGTGAGTATCGATGTTGAATTTTCGGAGAACGAAATCCGCGTACGTTACATTATATAAGTTGATTGCCTGGTATTCCATGTTAATTGGGACTACTCACGCTGGTTTCCAGCCTGACCCGGGTGTTACTTTGGTGTAATGCTCGGGTCAGACCGAGTATTACAGATTTTTCAGGTAGGTACGTTCTGGAGCTCAGGAGGCGAGCTGGATGGCGATATCGTATAGAGTATTCCACTGTATTCATATTATTGTTAATCTCAGTCATGATAATTGTAAATATTCAGTTCTGTGTATATATGTGAAACTCTGATGTATATTAAATGTAATCAACAGATATAGTATTCTTTGTAAACTGTTATTATTTATTATTATATTTTATCCGCTGCGAATGTGAGATGTTTGGTGTTCTGTTCTTCTTCTTCTTCTATCTTTTTCTTATTTTTCATAACTATCTGGAATTTTCGGATTAGAAAATTTCGGGTCGTTACATTTGGATACACTCAACTCATTGAATAGAGTTCGTAGAACTCTAGAATGAGTTGAGTGTGTGTATATATATATGAGCGCGTACTTGTTATTTTCTTATATAAAGCTTTTAAATGGTTTTATATAACAGTATATTTTGATATATAAAACAATATTTCTTTCAAATAAATATTAAGGTGATTGGGTGTTAAATTATTAGAATTAAGTTAAGTAGGAATATAATACAACCAAATTAAAATAAAATTAATTAAAAATGAAATTCTAGAGTTAGAACTCAGAAATTAAAATTGTTTGAAACTTTAAATGAACAAAGTTAAATCTGGTTTAAAAAGGTTAAACCAATCTTTGTGAATATAGCTCGAATTATATAATTCGAGATGGTTTAAATTCGAAGTTGGAATTGAACTCATTCAAATTGAATCCGATTTGAATTAATTAGATTTGGGATGGAAGATGTATAAGTTCAAAAAGTTAATGGAAGATTTGAATTGGATTGAATTGAAATGATTGAAATTGAAGTGGGTTCAATTGAATGGATGCTAGTCCAAAGTAATTAGAATAATTTTGGAACTGTAATTTAAGTGGAAGTGGTTTAAAAAAAAAGAATTTGAAATATAGATTGTAAATGTAATTTATTAATTGAAATAAACTTTATAAATAAATGAGATTATAAGTTGAAATAGAATTCCAGAGAATATTTAAAAATAAAGTAAGATGAAAATTCTAGAGTAATGTTTAAATATGAATATATGGATTGGGAATTTGGAAATTTTGGGAAAATTTAAAATTCCTTTGGATTTGGAAGTGGTTTCCAAAGGTTTTGAAAAAATAATAATAATAATAATAGTATTATTTCAAATATATTTTTGTGTTGAAGTTGAAATTTGGGAGATTTGAAAAAAAAAATATCTGGAAATGTTTTTAAAAAGATAAAAGCATTGAACTCTTTCGGTCACTGGAAAATAACGTCAGTGATGACTGCAGCATCATCGATGTTTATTTTCGAGTTTCTAAAAGAGAAATTGCTACCAAAATGTTTTTTTTAATTGGGATTGTTTGTGAGTTGGGTTTGGTTTTGAAATTCAAAGGGATAATTGAATTCGCCAAAGAATTTTGGATATAGTTGAATTCTAAGGTGATATTGTAATTTGGAAATTTGTTTAAACTCTGGAATCTTGATTAAATGTTTATGGAATAATAAAAATATATGGGCTAAATAAAATGTATAATTCTAAGTTAAATGTAAATGTGAATGTAATTGATTATAAGTAGAAGGTGTAAAATTGAAATTATACTTAAGGTTGTAAGTTTAAAGATCAAATGGAATTTGATCTGAAATTGGAAGGAAATTGAGAATCAATTCAATTTGAATTGGGAATGAATCAAGTCCAATGGAAATTGGAGTTAATTAAATTGGGATTGGGTTAATTTAAATGGAGTGGAAATTTAAATTAAATTGTTGGGGAAGTGAACAGTTTTGACTCTAGACCATTTTCAATGTAAATTGTTTTAATATAAATAGTTTTAAATCTATTTTCTTATCTATTTATTATACAACTTTCTTTTTAAAACCTAGACTGGTTTTGCCACTACTTTTGGAACTCTTTAACTATTTTACAACTGTTCTATAAACTAATTATTAATTTTCGGCTTTGAGAACATGGACCTTTGGTCCAAAACCCTTCATAATAATGCAGTTTTTAACAGCTGCTCTTAAATGCAGTTAAAAGCTGCAATTTGCAATTTTTAATGGTGTAGGCCCCGTTTGGCTTGTCATTTTTAGTTTTGTGTTTTCGTCTATACAAAGGCGCGTCCGTTGTACGTATTGTTTAAAAACAAACAATTTTTAAAAATGAAATTAACATGTAAAATAGAAAACAAGTTTATTTTTTTTCGTGTTTCGAGGGATAACAAAAGCACGGAGAACAATCCAACTCCTTCGTTGTCCGTTGGTCGTCGCAATGGGTAAGAATTATAAATCTTCTTCTCTTATTTCTTACTATTTCTTATTGCACGTTAAAAATACAAAACTCAAAATACAAAATGAAACCAAACGGCCCTAGTTTTTCAAAAATCAAATTTTCAAAACTTATAGCATTAAATTTTCAAAAATTTAAATTTGGAAAAAAAAAGTTTCAAAATTTTGATTTTTACATATCCATAATACCTATCATTAGAAAGATAAAGATAATACATTTGTGATTTAATGGTTAATACGGTCTATTAATGCAATATTTTTATAAAAAATTGTTACATTTTAAAGATTGATAATTAATGGGGTGCAGACTTTAAATAAGAGTGTGAGAATATTTGTTATATATGACAAAAATGCATATGTAGAGATCTAATTTACTTACATTATCATGTAGAGTGCTTTGTTTATTTTAATTTTAATTAAAAATAGAGATTTGTCATGCAAAGCTATGTAAATTAAAGATTTACAAACAAGATGACAATTTTAGGTAAATTATTTGACTTATACATAAATTTTTCAAATCCATTTGTATAAATAGATGTTACAAAAATAGGGAATTTTCGACACACATTTACATACGTACATATGTAAGTCTTTTGATTCGTACTATATATTTATGTTTTTTAACGTTTATGATGGAAATGTTTTTTTGTAAATAATTATCCCATGGTATGATCAACTACAACTAACAAAAATATCTTTTTAAAAAAAATATATATATATAAACCGACGGTCGGTTTTCCACCGTCGTACGGTTGTGCTATTGTCAACCACGGTATTCTTGATATCGTTGAATTATTTTAAAACTCATATTTAAGAAATAATAAATGATATAAATACGCTGAGTTGGTTCCTTAACAGGAAAGATATTAATTTGAAATTAAACGCCCTATGAGGTATGCATAACGCATGCCAGGTTAATTATACAGATGTTTAAATTTAGAAAATGTTATTAAAGATACAATAAATAATAACATTGTCTGAGGTTTTATATAAACGACTATTTTAACCCTAATTCCTTCTCAAAAACCAAATTTTACTGTTACCTTCTGCTTAACATAAAAAATATAACAATGGTAGCTGCTAATATATTTCCATGCATGCCAACAAGGGGAAAGAAGCCTGTACGACCAGTGGCGGAGCCATTTTAAAGCCGAGGGGGTAACGTGCCCCCTAGAAAAATATATTTTTCCTTACCACCGTGTCAATTTTCTATATGAACACCTGACAAAACCTGAGCAATACTTTCATACATACGTCTCTATCAAACAACCAGTGCAATGAAAGTAAACTCGTTAAAATTTGCATGTTTCTTCTACCAAAAATTAGTTGATTCATGCACCAAAAAGCAAAGTAACAGAGCCACAATGAACCAAATGAGAGAAAAATAAATCAATTAACAAAAGAAATGCATTGTTTATAAAACAGTTCATTTATAGATCACACGCACTCGCTTTTGCAGCTCTACTCTATTTGTCTATTACTCCATGCAACTCAGGTATGAATTCCATGTTTATCCATCAATACATCTATTTACCTAACTTAGATTCAATCTGAACAAGAGAAAATGGAATCATAAACAAAGCCTTAGGATGCTTGATCAGTGATCAACATTTAATTTGCGCTTATATTTGCATTGATAGATCATTTATATTTGTTATATAAAATACATATGCGAAGTTCACATTAGATCAAAACAAACAGACACTTAACTATTCAAATGATAGTTTAAAAAAATTCGTTGATTGCGGCCCCAAAACCCCTGCCTTTTTAAATTGTGCCCCCGCCAGCTTCCAATCCTGGCTACGCCACTGTGTAGGACTACTAGTGCCGATTTCATCCCTTCCAAAGGACAATGGTCCTGATGCTTCAAAAGGTGAAAAGGAAGTAAAAGTTTTACTTGGTCCTAAAAGGGTATCGGTTCCAAATGAGGATGTTCCAACTAGTAATTAAGTTAAAATAGATGATGATAATAATAATCTTTTTATTTTTTTGCTGTTTAATTTGGTTTATGGAAATCTCTTTACCTGAACATGTAGTTTAATCAAAGAACTCCTCCCTCTAATTTATGTATGTTTTTGTGTGTTTTCTTAATGAAATTCGATTTCAAGATGTATTAATTAGTTTATTTTCTCTTTCTATTATGATACTCTCCTATGTTTGATATTTGCAAATCATGTTTAATTGGATGATGAAGAATACTGTTTATCTATTTTCATTAGTTTATTATTTTTGTTTTTGTTAATTAATTGGCAAAGAACATGTTTAATTGAACTCGTCAAATTGACTAGGCGGCAGCACATATCTTCAATTGTTCATTTTCAATTCAATGATCTGTGCCCTCTCTACCGAAATGTGTTTTTTAAGTAGTCCCTTTGAGAAAATGTGTAATATTCAACCAGAAAAAAGCCATTAATGTATTGTCTTCAATTGTATTGGATAAAATAAATGAATTAACAAGTGAAGTACAATGATGTAGTTGCGCAATGCACCATGTTAAAAAATAAATGCATATTCCATTAAAAAATTTGAAGCTAAATGAATATTTTATCAATATAATTATTTAGACTAAAATATTTTATGTCTTTACATCTTCGCTAATTTTTCTTTTCTTTTTTCAGTAAAGATCGATTAATATGAGGATAGAATTTTTGAAGATACAACTTGGTAAAAAAGGGTAACGATTTTTGGGAAAGCAATATTATATTAATCTGCATGTCCTCCAAGGTTTTTGAGTTTATGAGACATTGTTTGATTTTCTTCAATTACGTGCATAACGAGTGTTTTTATGTATGTATGTATATATGTAAGTTTGTATATGTGCATCATTTCTGAATTGACATATTATAATTATTAATGCAAATAATCTGTTATGTCAAATATGTTATTGTTATTTATTCAGTTGAAACTAATGAAACATTTATATAACTATTTCGAAAAACAAAACCATATGGCAAAGCGGTCTACGCTGCACTATTACATGGTTGTACTAATATCTTCTAATATCATTCATTTTTCTATATTTTATGTTAGAACTTTTACGTTTTGATATACTACATCATCTTATATTAACGCTTCCATAAATCAATAAACGTATTTTGATAACCTGCATGAGAGGTACACCATATCTACTTCTTCCCATATTTAAAATTTAGTAATGAATATTTTTATTTTGTTGCTAGTTGTAGAATTAATAAAATAATTTGATAATGGTGATAATTATTGTCATTAAGTAGTACTCAATTCCCAATACTAGTGCATAATTGTTGAAGAAATTAGGAAAGGAGAGGGAGTAAACAATAAGAATTTAGTTCATAAAGGGAAACATATAGCAATATGGTACATGAAACTGAGGCAACCTATGTAGCATTAGACATAAAATTTTACATTAAATAAATTTAGTGCTTGCTTTAAATTAATTGAATTCCTACAATCAGTGAGCTCAGTGGTTTTTATTAACTAAATTATAATCATGTGTCAGATATGTCGTAGACAATATCATTAGTATCATAAATCCTTAGTTCTTGAAACTAATATGTTATCTCAGTTTAATTAAAATCTACCTTTTGGTTTATTAGGTGTTGATTTGTATTAAAGTACAAATGATGAGCTGTTTGAATTATACATTTTGTAATTTCGTAAAAAACAAAAACCAATTAACTTGAAGCCTACATTTAACAGTTTATGCTTAATTAAACATACGCTTTTTTGTTTTTTTACGTGAAAGAGTGCATGCACATAAATGAATTCTTTTTTGACTTAGTATGTATCTTGAATGACACGAAAGGTGCACACGAAGGGTATGAAAGGAGAATGGTTTGTAAAAGGGAAATGCGTTCTTGTATACAAAACGGGAATTCTGGAAGAGGCATTTTAGTTGTTTTTTTGGAAAATGTTTCATTGATGCCAACAAGTGTTAATCTTCGGGATCGAACTTGTGACATTTATTTTCATAGTCTAAATTACCAACAAATTATCAAAACCTTGTTGGCATAAAAAAAATTATTTGAATATGGTTAATTAACGATGACAAATGTTAATCTCGAGGATCGAACTAATAACATTTAATCCCATAGTCAAGCTACCAACCAATTGAATAAACCACGTTGGTTCATTGAACAAGGATGGTTCAATTGGTTTGTGGTTTAGTGTAATGATCCACCTTTTTGACATTCAAATGTCGATACTGATATATCCACGGTACTCATGTGTCCAATACCATAATGTCAGAAAGACAGATTTTTAGGGCAAAAATAAAAAGAAGAAAGGAACAAGAAAGAATAAAACAGGATATTAGAATCTCACAACGGAATGACAACATATAATATCGAAAATATAGTACAAGGAGTTACTTTAAGATATATAACATTTCAAAATTACAATCCTAAGTAATATCATAAGCCTAGACAGTTATAATAGCATGTCCTCATAGATATTGATGTACATACTACTAATGCAGTGGAAATAAGAATAGTATGGTAGGTGAAACATTTAGCTCATCTCCTTGAAATCCGAAGAATACCCAAATAAAACATGCCTTTCTCAAACAGCTTGAAAAAGAAGGAAAAGATAAAACCATGAGTCAAACATAAGTCCACTGTGAAACTAATTTCGACCCAATCAAAGCCCATCAAACCCAAGGGCCACATCAATGTGAGTTGTTAGGTTGATTAATTAAAACAATAACACAATACACAGAGCTAAATATCTATACTTTCAGAATCTCACAGCGGATTGGATAAAATATAATATCAGAAACATGTACCCATTCATAAAGAAAACCATTTTAGAAAAATAACGTGTTAAACATTACATCATGTTTACATAAAGCCTCCATAGTATAGTATCTTAAACATAACCTTCTGAACTCGTTACAATAAAATACTTAAAAATATAAATAAATTGATAACTATCACAAGTCTTTAACTCCACCTTTATCTCCTAAATCAGTATCACTCTCTTTAGCTTGTGCTGTAATGATGAGTGGGTCAGAACAATAACTATCTAGTTAAATGAAAATCTCAAGTTTTACCATAATTGTACTTGGGCGGTATTAACTAAATAAGAAATATGACTTACATATAAAATCATAAAATATGTATAAAGTTGACTGTAAACCCGAAGGCTCTTCAAGTCCAACTATAAAAAATACATATAAAGTCAATTGTAAGCCTGAAGGCTATTTCTGTCCAACTATACAAAAGTCAACTATAAGCCTATAGGCTCTTCCAGTCTGACTATAAAAAAAGTCAACTGTAAGCCCTCCCAACCCTACTATACAACTCTAACATAACTAAAGTTTTAGATGTAAAAGGAAGCACTCAAACCAACTAATACCTTTTTAATGGAATTTAGCCAGACTCTTATCATTTAAGACCTATAAATAGGCAAATCCCTATCATTTAAGACCTAACCCAATAGGGACCCTACATGATTCTTCATTAATGATATCGTAAGATATCCAATTAGCCACTAAAACACTATAAATCCAATACACTTTAAAAAAAAGGCAAACCCTACCATAACCACTTAATAGCTCTAAGCTGAAACGGACCCTTCCTAAGGATTTCACCTACCGCATCCAAAAGCATAACTTATGACCATAGTCCACTCATGACGTCTCACAATAGTCCAACCATTCATAGGTACTAGTAGCTAAATTGCCTGGGAAGATTTACTCTACAGAATTGGGACTAACCTCGAGTCCATTATGGTTATTTATTATAGATGAGGTCCTACATTAGTCCTTAAAGTCACACCACTGGTTGTTAGATTTAACTAGATAGTCTTCCATGTAGCTTTGGATTAACCTCGCATCCCTATAACTTAGGCATACCTTATATGTATACCAACTATATACATATATCATCATATATGATTCATAATTAAGGCCATATAATGTACCCCTTATTACGGCTCTAATTGGTGATTAACTCCTAATTTCTAATAACTTCCTACAAACTAGTATTGCCTAACTATTCTGATAATACTAGTCATGCTCAATGCACTATAATTAATACATTACTTGCAACGACTCGCCTTTTCGATCCTTAGAAGTCGACACTACTGCATCCATGGTATTCATATGCCGAGCATTCAAGTGTTGGAAAGACAGATTATTGGGGTAAAAGGAAAAGGAAAAAAACAGAACTAAATCTCACAACGTGATGAATAATATATAATATCTAAAATTATTTTTACAAAAGAAAACCTTTAATATCAAACAACATCTAATCTATCTTCATCCTAGACAGTTATAACAGTTTGTCCTTACAAATGCTAATAAACACAACCAATAAAAACACAATAGAAATAAAATATGAAAACATGTCCTGGGCATCTAGCTTACTCATGAAGTTCCAAAGCATCCAAAGCTAACTCTAAAATATATACTCACATCTAAGTCGTGTATTATAAGAAAATAACTCTTGGATTAGTCTAGTAAACAAGCGTGAGAAACTTAAATTATTTAGATTGTTATATCTTATAAAATCTTCTAAAAAGAAAAGGTATTTCGTAAGACCATGCCGCACATAAACAAGGATGAGTTTACGATAATCAAACAATTTTGTATAAAATTTAGTGATATTATAATAATGTTCAAGGTTTAAAGTAAACAATGAATCATAGCCGAAATTGTTGCACTAATTGAATTCGAGTATAATAGGTACACAACTAAGTTCATACATGCATGTATTAGACAATAAATTCTATACAATGACAAGGCAATATGGTACCATCTACCACTGTACACCTCTAGAAAATGTACCGAGGGCCTCACTTGGACCCCCGCCAACACAGAACCGGCCTAACCCCTTAATATACTACCGAACATGTCATCATCTTGGTTGTTTTGTCTTTTCTCGAGAGCTCTCATGCACAACCAATTCCATATATATATATATTCATACATATATATACACGCGTATATATCTTTGTGTGTGTGTGTGTATCTATGTATGTATATGTATATATATAGAAGGGTGATAACATACCCTAGTGGGTGTGACCCACACAGCCCTGCTGCATCTCCCCTGATTTTAGTCATTCCCAGTTGTTAAGGTTAGAGGCTACGACTTGCCTTTGATATAGAAATCCTACTTTGAATGCCCTCTAGGCAACAGTGCAATGTCAGGATTCATCCGTACAAGTTGTTTAGAATAAGAACAAACCAAAGACACTACTTTTATTACATCCATTTTTAAATCATCCTTAGAATAGTAGCAAGTAGCAATTGCACTTTAATAACCGCTTCTTCAGTTTCATCATCTTCAAGATGTCTTTAGTTCGTACAACTGAGTTGGTTCAAAGTGGTTTTCGGATAATCATACATATCCGTTCTCGGTCTCTTCGAACCAACATTCGATAGTTTCTACTAAACTCAACATCTATTCTTTCGAAAATAAACAGAACACATAAAAGTGGGGATCACACCCTAATTGTTTAAATGGATGAATCTTCTTATTATTTATCCTAGAATAACAAAACGGGTCTATACATACAGTAGTATCAATAGAGACACCTATACCACATAATTCTCGTATTTCTCCTAAATATTTCTGGAGTTAAAAATGGATCCAAATTTGATAGTCGGCTATTTACCTATAGAATAAACAAACAATTAAAAATAGATTTGATTTCATATGGAATCCACTAGGCCTCTTAAATTAATCTTTATAAATTAAACACTTCATTTATCTACCCAAAAAATATTCAGATACTTATCTCACCGATATAAGAGTATTCTCAAACCATTTTACTTCTATACTTGGAAGACTTTACCATATACTTATAAAATGTACAAGAATACTCACAAAAAATTAAGAAAGACTTCTTATATTCAAAATCATATTAAAAGGATCAAAACAATGTCATTCAAAGCGTTGTTTACTATAAACCCAAAACCACTAATCCTTCAGTGTTGAGTATGGAAAATGCTTCAAAACCACCAAAAGTAAGAAGGATTATTTATTAAATTCATAATTAAACTTTATTTTTACAGGTGATCCAATTCATATAACATTAAGGTCTTATAAACCCTAAACTTGTTTTGAAAATTCCAAGATCTCTTTCAATTTATTACTTTAATATCCTTTTATTTAAAAATAATTATCTTTATAAAACAATTTATTACTTTATACACTTTTTATTTAATAAACTGATTACCTATAAGAAACTCTCTAATAAATAATTTCTTCAGTTTAAACATCATTAGTAAATAATTAATTAACTTTTAAACACTGTAACAAATAATTTATAAATTAATCACTGTTAAATAAATGATTAATTGATTTATACCTCAATTAATGAATAATTAATAAATTAAAATCATCATTATTAAAAAATTAACTAACTTAACAAATAATTAATTAACTTTAAAATAAATTGAATAAAATAATTGATTTACCTTTTAAACAGCTATCATAAAATTATTAAATAACATTCAACTTTAAAATATCATTAATAAATAATTAGTTAACCTTAAAATATTATAATTAAAATAATATTAAATTATCCATTTAGATATACAAAACATTTTACTTCAAAATATTTTAAAGTCAAATTAAACCTAATTCTTTTAATTTTGGAGAGCAGCAACCATACTGGCACTTAGACAAATTACAGCTTATTTTCGGTTCAATAATCAAGATCATATCACTGATATTTACATAAACAAAGTATATGTAAACAATACACATAACTATCAACTAATAGATAATACATTCCTTTATCCAATTCATCTGGCATATAAATAATGTCCAAATTAACAAAATAGCAGGACAAAGATTTATTCATCTAAAAAGATGTCCAATATAATCTATCATGTCTAAATATAGTAGAGTTGTGTTTTATTCTGCTAACAGGATGTCAGTGATAAAATATAAGAAACTAACCACATAATTATTTTCTACCACTATTAATTTATCATCAAATTATACTTCACTAGGACTATCATCCATTTTATTTTAAGTGTTGTGCTTGTCAATACGAATCTAGTGTAAGAAACCTCAGGTTAGACAGATCTAGGATAGGCAAGAGATAGATTTTCAAAGTTAATCATATACAAATAATAATTTAATTAGGTAAACCCACACCCCAAACCAATAGGCCCCAGTTCATCTATCCAAACCTAACAAACTCCTTATTTTTCTTCTCCAAACCTACTTCCCCAAATCAAATTGATTCCCACCTAAACCCAAATACAAAAATGCCTGAACCCAAGAAGAACTAAACCACCATGCATGTGCAATTTTTGCGCCCCTTCCGTCTTCTGACAGCCATACTAACCTCTCCTACAAACTCTTCTGACTTACGCCATTCACGTGTCCCATCGTCATGGCCACCCATGGCTTCGATCATAATTCGGTCATCCTTCCCAAATCAAGACACATTCAGTTTTGATAAATCACCAACTCAGCGCTAACTTGACCTACTATCCGCCACCGCTACACCATTATTTCGGCAGCGAACCTTTGCCTTGTCACCCAGCTAACTCCAAACCCACTCTGCACCTCCTCCTACCTCCAGCAATCTTAGTGATTAATTTAAAAGAAGGTTATTTAATTATTAAAACCTTAAATTCCATAAATTAATTATTCACAAATCAAAGTGGTAAAATTCCGAGTCACTATATTCTTTCCCCTTAAATGAATTTCGACCTCGAAATTCATTCGCTATCAAACCAAGTAAAAAATAAGCCAACATAAATACTTAAAATTTTCATAGGCATGTACGATGTATGTAGATCATCCGCACACAATATTCGATTCGATCAGTTGCTCGAATATGTAAACTTTTCTTCTGAACTAGTATCACTCACTTGGCTTCCCAAGTGCGAACTCTGATCAAGCTCCTCGATTAGGAACCACCTTTCTCCTTACATAGCCACATACTATGATGGAAAACATTGATAACATATCAACAACCTTCACCAAGTGTTCGCCGTCAAGAATCGGGTGATAAATCCTTATTCGGATCGGTGTATGAATCACCAAAATGACATGCACTTGAATCTTGGATTAAGAACTTTGCGAAGAAATGATCTACACCTAACTTACAAATAAATTCTTATTGGTTCGAAATTATACCAATTTTCTTTTACCACTAAAATTATTTATGAAAACATTTCATAAAAACATACATAAAATTTTAAACTTGTATAATACCCTATTATACCCGAAGAGTATATACAACTTTCTAATTTAATATTTTCTTAAAGGGAACTTAAGAACTAAATACCTAGGTTTTTATTTCAAATTCCTTTTGGAATGATAATATATATTTAATTTTAACCGACATTAATATTGAACGCCTTATAGTCAAATCGTGAAACTGAATTAATAAGGTGTGCGTATCTAATTTGAATTAAACAACAAATGCTCATAAAGTAGTCAAGCACAAACAATCAAAAAATGATGATAAATAAATACCATCCCTCTCTAACAAATAATCACTACCAAAAAACAACTGCACCAATTTTGAAAACTATTCTTTTACATACAAAATATAATCCGAGGCAAAATTATTTCATTTACCCAATTTCAAAACAATACTATGTCGGTTTGCCTTTTTCAAGTGTTTAGAAATCCCAATCAACACAGTTGTACTTTGTATATTGACTAGGATTCATAAACCACTTAACCTATAAACCAACACACAACATTTTTATAGCATTAACAAACACACACACTCTCTCAAAATCTTTCTAGGGTATTACTGGCACTATCACTACTGAGTATACCCCACCAAAGCATAAGTGTTTGCTCAACCAAAGCTTTGATACCAATTGTAAAGACTCGCCTTTTCGATCCTCGGAAGTCAACTTTAATAAATGCATGGTATTCACACGCCGAGCTCCATGTGCCGAAAAAATAGATTGATGGGGTGAAAATAAAAGGAAAAGATAGAAGTAAATCCCATAAAATGATGAATAATATAAAATACCCCAAATTATTTTTACAAAAGAAACCCTTTAATATCAAACAACATCTGAGTCTAACTTATAATTAGCTTGGACAATTATAACGGTTTGTCCTTACAAATGCTGATAAACACAACTAATAAAAACATAGCTGAAATAAAAATATGGAAATATGTCTAAGGCATCCAACTCCACTCTTGAAGCTCTAAAGCATCCAAAGCTAACTCTGAAAAATACTTGGGTCTGACCAAAGCATTATAAGAAAACAACACCCAGATTAGTCTAGTAAACAAGCGTGACAAACTCAAATCATTTAGATTTTTATATCTTATGAAACCTTTTAAAAATAAAAGGTATCATGTAAAACCATGCTGCACATAAACACAGATGGGTTTTTGCCTTTCAATAACCAAACACTTTTGTATAAAATTTAGAGATATTATAAAAATGTCTAGGGTTTAAAGTAAATAATGAATCATAGCTGAAATTGTTACATTAATCAAATTCCAGTATAATAGATATACAACTATGTCCACAAAGGCACGCATTAGAGAATGAATTTCATATAATGACATGGCACCAGGCTACCACATACCACCGTACACCTCTAAAAAATATACCGAGGGCCTTGCCTATATCCCCTACCAACACAAAACCAGCCTGGCCCTTACTGGTTAGTATCGAATATGTCATCACCTCGTTTTCTTTGCCAATTTTTCTCAAGAGTTCTGATGCACAGCTAAATCCATATATATATATATATATATATATATATATATAGGGTGATGACATACCCTAATGGGTGAAACCCGCATAACCCGACTACATCTTCCCTGATTTTAGTCGTTCCCACTTGTTGAGGCTAAAGGCTATGATATACCTTTTATATAACAATCCCACTTCGAATGCCCTCCAAACAACAATGCAAACCAGCTTCATTCATAAAAATTTCTCATGATATAAACAAGCCAATGGCACTACTTCTACTACTACCATTTTTGAATCACCCTTCAGGATTAATAGAAAGTGACCCTTGCTTTAAGAGCCCTACATTCAATTTCATCATCTTTAAGATGTCTTTAGTTCGAACGCTTGAGTTGATTTGAAGTGGTTTTCAAATAATTCATACTTATCTGTCCTAGTCTCTTCGAACCAACATTCGATAGTTTCAGGTAAACTCAATTCTGGTTCTTTCAAAAATAAATAGACAAAACATAAGAGTGGGGATCACCCATTGATCGTTTAAATGCACGAATCTTCTTATCATTTATCTTAGAAAATGCAACGAGTCTATTAGTACAGTAGTACCTTTAAAGATAACTGTACCACATAATCCTCGTGCTTCTCCTAAATATTTCCGGAGTTAAAAATGGATCCAGATTTGGTAGTCGATTGTGTAAGTATCAAATAAGCAAACAACCAAACATAGATTTAATTCAATATGGAATCCACTAAGCCTCTTAAATTAATCTTCATAAATTAACAACTTCAATTATGTTAACTCCGCCTCGGCCATGACTCAGCGACCTAAAAAGTTACCGACTTAAGACTTAAAAGAGATGCCGACTCAATGCCTTGACAAGATTTCCGACCTAACATGAATGCCGATCTAACTACCTAAGGCCTAAGAGGGATACCGACCTAATGTCCCAACAGAAGTACCGACCTAGGATGGCTACCGACCTAACACGGGTACCGGCCTAGTGCCTTAGAGGATGCCGACTTAACAGGAATACCGACCTAAGATTTGAGGGGGTACTGACCTAAGGCTTAGGAGGTTACCAATCTAACATGGGTACTGCCCAAGGAAGTTGACGACCTAACTGCTCAAGACAGGGACAAGATCACGAACTGCACTTGAGTCACAACCGACTTATGACCTATGTTAAGTCGTTCACGACCCAAGCAAAGGAAGACAAGTTCAATGTAGCTACTTGGCACAATGGCCTCTTAACTCGTACACGGTTCAAGACTTACCAGTTAAGCCATGACTTATGACTTGCCAGTTAACTCGTTCACGACTCACGACCTAGCTTAGATCGTCCACGACCTAAAGCTACTAAATATAAGCCCGATGCTGTGTTACTTATAGAAGGTTGGGTTGGCTCGGGGGCGACTTGGAACTTATACAAGGGAACCTTTGTGAAACCATGGAGGGGCCAGATGAGTCGGCCACGACCTTCCTAGGTCGGTCACGACTTACGATCCAAGGGGGAAATTTTCGTATAAATACCAACCTACCTCAAACATGTAGGGGACTTTTTGGTCTATCTCTTTAAGTGCCGATACTCTGCTGAATTCTCGACTCACTCGACACTTCAAGTACGAAAGGCATCTCAACTAACTTCGAGAGGAAATCTAATGCAATCTACATGGATTCAAAGAATTCTTCTGCATCAAAGTTCTAGTTGTTTGTCTCATCAGAATTGTAATTGAACATTGTTGTAAAGTTGTAATCGATTCAGTAATAAAGAGAATTAATGTGGACGTAGGCTTAACCTAAGCCGAACCACTATAAAAGCTGTTGTCTTTTCTGCTTTCTCTGTGACTTTTCTATTTGTTTTTAGTTCCCGTGTTCACGGGTGGTGCTTTCGCTCAACTTCAATCTACACCGAGGTGTTAGCGTCTGATTTTTTATGCTAACATTTTTTGGTGCTTTCACTGAGAAACCAACTCAGGAAACTTCCACTATTGCTCCGCAAAGGTCTGTTGAAAGGATTTCTTTTAAAACCAGAAGTTTATTGGAAATAATGGCTCCTGGGAGAAAACGAAGTTCTGTAAGATCCGACAATGTCCAAGAGAATACTGCTACCTCTCCTCCTTCAAGTCAAGCAGCTCCAACTGTTGGAGTTACGCGAGCAGAATTGGACGCCGTAGTTTTGGGGCTGAATCAACAATTGAATGCTCAGAATGCGCAGTTGGAAGTTCAGAATGCCCAGAACGCCCTGATCTTAAGTAAGTTGAATGATCTACTTGGGGCAAACCGTCAACTGGTTAATAATGATGGGAACCCTACTATGGGTGTTCAGGATGTTGAACAGAACATTTCTCAAAGAGCCGCAGACCCTGTAGAAAGGACTCCTCCTCAAGCTGGAGGATCAGGGCCGCAGCCGACCCTCCGTGAACGATTGTCAAGGCAGAATTCAGAGAGAGTGGCTGATGCCTGCCCTCCAGAGCCTCTAAATGATGAAGAGTATTTTTCGGCTATGGTTCGTCAAATCATGAAGGAAAATATGCGAAGAGATGAAGATGAGAAAGAGTGGGGTTTTGCTCCAAGCAAAACTCCATTTACTGAAAAGATCTTGAAGGCAGAGTTCCCAAGGAAATTCGTTCCCCCCACTATTTCGGCTTACAAGGGGATGAGTGATCCTAACGAGTTTCTGTATAAGTACGACTGGCATATGACTGGTGCCAGGGCGTCTGATGAAATTAAATGTCAATATTTCCCGGTATATCTCGAAGGTGTGGCTCTATTGTGGTTTACAAAGCTGCCAGTCAGGTCCATTGATCAATTCTCCGATTTGACCAGGAAATTCAAGGAGCAATTTTGATTGTATGCTTCTAAAGCAAAGGATATAATGTCACTGTCAAGTCTAGAGCAAAATCCGGGAGAATCTATCAGATCATTTTTAAATCGTTTTAACATAGTATTGGCCGAGGTAGATAATGCTGAGCCACGCATGGTCCTAACAAACTTGATGAAGGCAATTGACAAATCGAGTGAATTTGGAAAATGGTTGAAAATGAAAGAACCAAACTCACTTGACAAATTCTACAAGAAAGTGGATGAATTCATGCGCTTGGAGAGCCTCCAAACACCGGCTAAGGTGGTATCAGCGGAAGCCGGGAACAATTGTGCCGCTTTGAACAAGAAAGAACCTAACACTCAAAAAAGGGGAAATGATGGTGGAAAGAAACGGGGAGATGCTAAGAAAGGCCGTTCTTTCAATTTCACACCCTTGACCGATACCCCTGAAAACATCTTCTTTGCAACCAAAGATGATGTCAATTATCCGACACCACCTAAAATGAGAGTTGCGAGTAAAATGGAAAAAAGTGGAAGGTTCTGTCGGTTCCACAACCAGCCCGACCATGACACCAACGAATGCCGTCAGTTGAAAGAGGTAATTGAACAACTCTTGAAGGAAAACAAACTCCAGCAGTATGTGAAAAGGAACAGAAATGCCCCAGCTTTTTCAACTCAAGAACAACAAGTTCCCGCTCACCGTCCTGCCTCAAGTCAGAAGGTCGTAGAGCATGAATCGGAAAGACCTGTTATCAATATAATAACTGGAGGACCTCACCCAACAGGCAAAAGCTGGGGCGAAATGGAAAGGTATGCCCGAGCCTTGAGGCATGTACCAGCTGAAGAGAATGTTTTTGTTTTAGAGAATGATGCACCTTTAAAGCAACAAAGACTTCCACATATGACATTGTATTTAGTGCCAGAGATTCCTTGGGTATCGAGGCTCTGACCATAGATCCTTTGGTCATATCCGTTGGTATTGGGCCGGCAACTGTGAGAAGAGTTCTAGTTGATTGTGGAGCTTCATGCAACATCCTCTTCAAGAAGACCTTTGATCAAATGAAAATTCCAATGGCTGACGTTCAAGCTTCATCACTTAAGATTTCTGGGTTTGCTGGAGAACCCAAACAACCGATTGGGACCATAGATTTGTTTGTAGAACTTGGAAAGGGACCGAGGAAGGTGGCTCGAAAGCAAACCTTTATAATTGTTGAAGAATTCTCTGCCTACAATGCCTTTTTAGGCCGACCGACTCTTGCTGCGTTCAAAGCTGTTCTTGCCCCATGGTGTCTAACTCTAAAGTTCCCCACAGATAACGGAGTTGGTGTGATTAAGGGAGACCAAAATGTGGGGCGAGAATGTTACTTTGCAGAGTTGCGAGAATCAAGGAAAAGAGAAATGGGAAAAGGTGCGGCGACTCCAGTCCGCACCAAAGAACAAGCCTTGTAGCAATTACAGGGTGGACCCTGCACCGGTGAATGTAGTGGCGCACGAAGAGAGATGGATCCAAGGAAAGCCAGTGCAGGGGAGAATAGGGTAGTACCGGTAGAGGTAACAGTGCCGGTGCCCGTTGACCCAAAGGACCCAAACAAAGTGCTTAATGTGGGTTCACAACTCAACACAACAGTTCAGAATGTTCTGGTTTCATTTTTGAAGGCTAATTTGGATGTATTCGCTTGGACTCATGCTGACATGTGTGGAATATCCCCAGAGATTGCGGTACACACTCTGAACATTGATCCAAAGTTTACACCTGTGAAACAGAAGAGAAGAATCCAGGGTCCTGAGAGAACGGCAGCGTTAAAAGAAGAAGTGGATCGACTCATGGAGAACGGTTTCATCAGAGAATCTACTTATCCAAATTGGGTATCAAATCCAGTGCTAGTGAAAAAGGCTAATGGAAAGTGGAGAGTATGCATTGAATTTTCAGATTTGAACAAAGCCTGCCCCAAAGACAGTTTCCCGCTGCCCAGGATCGATCAGTTGGTGGATGGGACGGCAGGGCATGAATTGTTATCTTCTATGGATGCATACTCCAGATATAACCAGATTATGATGCATGAGCCAGATCAAGAGGATACAAGCTTCATCACCGATGTTGGACTCTACTGCTACAAGGTCATGCCTTTCGGACTCAAGAATGCAGGGGCAACTTACCAAAGGCTTGTTAATGCCATGTTTAAACCACAGATTGGCAAGACAATGGAAGTTTATGTTGATGACATGCTAGTAAAGTCTAAGAAAGCAGTGGACCACATGGATCACTTAGCAGAGATGTTCGCAGTACTCCGAAAGTACAGAATGAAGCTTAATCCCTTAAAATGTTCATTTGGTGTGGAGTCTGGAAAGTTTTTGGGTTTCATTGTGAGCGCTAGAGAAATTGAAGCTAATCCAGCTCAGATCACTGCCCTGAGAGAGGTCAAGGCTCCTAGAACGAAGAAGGAATTGCAAAGTCTCAATGGAAAGGTTGTTGCCTTGAGTCGGTTCATTTCCAAAGCTACTGACAAATGCATTCCATTCTTTGATGCTTTAAAGAAAGGAAGACAAAACTTTGAGTGGACCCCTGAATGTCAGAAAGCATTTGATGAGTTGGTTCGTCATATGGAAGTGCCTCCGATACTTTCAAAGCCTGACAGTGGTGAAGATCTCTTCACATATTTGGCAATTTCGTCTCATGCTCTCAGCGCAGTGTTGGTACGGGAAGACGCAAAGATTCAACGCCCAGTCTATTATATCAGCAAAAGATTCACTGGGGCAGAGATGAACTATTCAAGATTAGAAAAGCTCGCCTATTGTTTGTTGATCGCATCAAGAAAATTGAGGCCGTATTTCCAAGCTCATCCCATCAAAGTCCTCACTAATCAACCTCTAAAGCAAGTCCTATTCCGTCCTGAGACTTTGGGTCGTCTTTTGAAATGGAATATTGAACTCAGCCAATATAACATCACTTACCATCCCCGAAAAGCAATCAATGGACAAGCTTTGGCAGATTTCATCGCAGAATGTACGGATAAGGGTGATAGCGAGGAAGAAGTCACTGATAGCATCCCAATCCAATGGAAATTGTATGTCGATGGCGCAAGGAATGATTATTGTTCCGGAGCAGGGGTTGTCCTTGAAACCCCAGAAGGGTGATCGCTATGTTATGCGCTGAGACTAGAATTCCCTTCGACAAACAATGAAGCCGAATATGAAGCTCTCATCGCTGGTTTAAGGATCGCTAAAGAACTAAATATCAAGGCATTGCAGATCTTCAGTGATTCTCAACTTATTGTTTGCCAAGTCAGGAAGGAATTTCAAGCTAAAGGAGGGAATCTACCCGCCTATTTATCAAAAGCCTGGGAGCTCCTTCAAGATTTTGATCGTTATTCAATAAACCATATACCCCGAGAAGAGAACATGAAGGCGGATTCTCTCGCAAAGTATTCGAGTACTGGTGAAGCTCAACTATTGGGATTAGTTCCCGTCGAAGTCTTGTCAGCTCCAAGCACAGATGAAATGGATGTTGATTGGATTACAAATGTATCCCAAGAACAAGAATCATGGATGACTCCGATACTTGAATATTTACTCAATGGTTCTTTGCCAGAAAGTTCAAAGGAACGACAAAAGCTGATGAGGAAAGCCTCCAGATATATAGTTCAAGATGGTCGTTTGTACAGACGAGGATTTTCAATGCCATTACTCCGATGTGTGACAAAGGAAGAAGCTAAGACAATTCTGACTGAAGTACACGGAGGGGAATGTGGGGATCATACAGGTGGTCAAACTTTAGCAAAGAAAATCCTCCGTTATGGATACTTTTGGCCAGAAATTAATCAAGATGCTGCTGATTATTCCCGAAAGTGTGATAAATGCCAGAGATTCGCTAAAATTCCTAGAGAACCTTCCACTGAGCTAACACAAATGGTCAGTCCATGGCCGTTTGCTATCTGGGGAATAGATCTCATTGGGCCTTTGCCGACTGCCAAATCGGGGATTAAATATGCTATCGTTGCTGTTGATTACTTCACTAAATGGGCTGAAGCCGAACCATTGGCTACTATTACCTCTAAGAAAATGATAAGTTTTGTGACTAAAAATATCATTTGCAGGTATGGTGTGCCTCAGAAGATAATCACAGACAATGGTACTCAGATTGAAAGTGAGGAGTTCCAAGATTTCTGCAAACGATTCAAGATCCGAAAAAGCTTCTCAGCAGTGGCTCATCCGCAGGCAAACGGGCAAGTGGAAGCAGTAAACAAAATCATCAAATCAACCATCAAAAAGCAGCTAGAAAAAGGAAAAGGTGGTTGGGTCGATAAGTTACCGCTTGCACTATGGGCATACAGAACCAGCCACAAAACTGTGACTGGGTATACTCCATTTTTATTGGCATACGGGTCAGAAGCGATGATTCCAGTGGAAATTGAAGTCCCCTCACACAGAAGGATCCATTTTGATCAAGATGAAAATGAAAAATTGCAATTGGAAGCACTTGACCTCCTTGATGAAAGAAGAGAAGAGGCTAGGCTTAGAATTGCAGCTCACCAGCAAAGAATAGCCAGACACTTCAATTCCAAAGTTCGTCAGCGCAGCTTTGAAGTTGGGGACTTAGTCCTGAAGAGAATTATGACAGCCATAGGTCTGTTTGGGCCAAACTGGGAAGGGCCATATGTTATAAGCACGAAACTTCTTGATGGCACATTCAAACTCACAACTGTCGAAGGAGAACCAATCCCAAGAGCTTGGAACAGCAATCATATGCGTCCCTATTTTACTTGAAAGCTTTGAGCAATTTTTGTAAAAGAATTATGAATATATGATTCTTGTATTGAAAGCAATTGTAAAGCAAGTGAATAATGAAAAGCTATAAAGTGGATGTAGGCCCAGTTTTTGGCTGAACCACTATAAATCTTGTGTTCTCTACTATTATAAACTGCTTTGTTTTATTTCGACATATAAAATACGTTAACTGTGTTACTAAAATGTCGATTTAATAATGCAGGCCATAAAAACAAAGCTTACCCATCGCAAGACCAAGCGATCTCAGTCATCGCCCAGCAAGCAAATGCTAAACCATTCAAAATTTCCATACTCAAATCCTACAAAAGAAGTGCTTCTAACAAAAGTTAGCGATGTGGATGAAGGTGGACCATTTCTAACTAACTGCAAATGTTTGTACAAACAAACAACCAGTTAAATAGCCTGTGTCTACCACCACCAACTCGCTTAACTATGAAGTATATTTATTTGGATAAGGGAAATTATTGGCAACTAAAAAGGGATGACACTTGCAAAAGACAACGGGGATCGCCAACATGAATAGATGGCAAAGAAACATGGGCAAGCAAGCATCAAACAGCAAAAGACCTCTTCGGAGGCACAAGCCCTCTTCAGAGGCACAACTCTTCGGAGGATAAAGACCTCGAGCGGGCTTAACCAGAAAAAGAGAGATCTTTCTCGATACAAAGTTGCGGACTGATCGGTCGATACAGTCCCGTCAATCCGTCCAACCGGGAGAAAGAAACTCCAAACTTCCAGGCAAAAGCCCTACTCAGAGGCACACGTTTCACCGGGATTGAAATAAAACTTCCAAGTGTTGAAATGTGAAAAGCCCTCTTCGGAGGCCCATTTCAGAACAGTTGAAATGCTAAAAGACCTCGAGCGGGATAAACTAGAAAAAGAGAGATCTTTCTCGATACAAAGTTGTGGACTGATCGGTCGATACACTCCCGTGAATCCGTCCAACCGAGAGAAAGAAACTCCAAACTTCCAGGCAAAAACCCTACTCAGAGGAACACATTTCACCGTGATCGGTGATACACTCCCATGAGATGAAATGTGAAAAGCCCTCTTCGGAGGCCCGCTTCCCAACGAACAGGGAAAAATAAAGCCTCTCCCAAGGGGCAGAAACAAAAGACCTCTTCCCAGAGGCACAATCACACAAAAAAGACCCCTTCCCAGGGGCACAATCAAACAGAAAAACCTCTTCCCAGAGGTGCAATCAAACAGAAAGATCTCTTTGGAGGCACACGTTTCACCGCGATTGAAATAAAACTTCCAAGTGTTGAAACGTGGAAAGCCCTCCCCGGAGGCACAACTCTTCGAAGGCACACGTTTCACCGAGATTGAAATAAAACATCCAAGTGTTGAAACATGGAAAAGCTCTCCTCAGAGGTACAACTTTTCAAAGAAGCATTTCACCATAAATGCAAAGCAAAGGTCAAAATCCCTCCACCGAGGCGCAATATAAAATAAAAGAACCCCTCTTCAAAGGCACACTTTAGCTTTCAAAGGAAGACTGGTTCTTCTATTCTTGAACATACTCTTCCTAAAAAAGAAGTTAAAGTGCCCTTCAGAGGCCTGCTTTACCACATAGGAGAATTCACTTAGTAAAAATGTGTGAAAGCACAAAAGAAAAAGTGATATCTTCGAAGGATGAAGCGTAGAAACTCATATGGAGTGAGTTGTACTCTATTTTGAGCAGAATAGTATTCCTCAAAGTACGGAATAATTATTCTCCAGAAAATAAGAGTGCAAGTCCCCTCAAAGTATAAAATATTGCAACGAGCTTATGGTATAGGGGCAACATGGTATAGCTACATTGGTAAAAATTACGCTCAAACAACATACCACAAGCTCACTACAATATCATATAAAGAAACTTGTACAAAAATGAATAGTAAATGCATTCTCAGATACAGACAGAAGTTTGTACAAACAAAAAGAATCATTTTATTCAATACTATCAAAATTTTGTACAGGTACAAGTTTCAAAATAAAAAGAAAACGAAAAGCGGAGGCCGGCACCCGCACAATCTCCGGCCAGTAATGCAAAAAGCAAGAAGTAAAAATAAATCGAAGCAGGACCCCTTACTTCTTCCTGCCACCACCCTTAAAGCCTTCACCTGACCTAATAGGCAGCTTTTCAGGAGGGCTTGGGAGAGTCGGAGATGAAGGAGAGAGGGTTACTGCCGGATCAACTTTCGTTTCCTCTTCAGAAACAAGAATGTCTTTCCTTCTCTTCTTGGAAGTGACACGCTTCCTCCTTCTCCTTGAAGAAGACTCACTTCCGGAGTAACAAGAGCAGATAATTTTATGTTATCAGAAGTGGTTCGCTCCGGAGACTCATTGCCCTCTCCAAGCCCTTCTCCCCCATGTTCTTGAGAAGCAATAGGATCATCCAAGCCATGAAGAGCCTTTATTTGCTCCTCTTGCGACCCAGGTTGAGAGGCGGATGGAGGAGTGACCTGGAGAGGCGGAGGAGGAATAATTGAAGAAGGAGGAGTCTGAACGATGCTCGACACTTTCTCTACAGAAGAAAAGAAGTTAAAGTCAGTAAAGATAGGAGACAAAGGCCCAATGAGGTTCAGGAAATAGTCAAGAAGCTCATCGAACTCATAAGAAGTAAATGAGCAGTCTACTTGGGCAAGAGTAACAGTAGAGTTACCTGGAGAAGTCGGCTTCCTGATATCAACCTCATAAGCCTGTGCTTCGGCGCTCTCTTCGCCTTCATCTCCACCCTGTACTCTTGTGATCTCAGTTGTAACTTTAACCAGGGATGGAGAATGAGAACTGGAGCCGATAATGTCGATTTCGGCCGAAGGCGAAGGTTGAACTGGAATAGTTGAAGTAGCTTTTCCTGAACGTTCTCCTTCTGCCATTTTAGTTCTTACTTTTGCAAGTTGTTCATTTCCCTTGGTGAGAGCGGCGCGAGCTTCGTCATCCAAGTAATGCTCCTCTCACTTGTTTCTGAAGCACCTCTTCTTTTTGAGTGTAAGAAGTAGAAGAAGTGGCGAGTTCTTCTTTAAGTTTCTCGACCTTCGCCTCAAACTCTTCATTATAAGTAGTGATGCTCCTCATCTCGGTATCATGCTGCTCAAGAACCTTCTGCCATTCAGCTTTGTCATTCTCCATAGTAAGCATGGCCTCGAGATTCGCACGGTTTACCCTTTGAAGCTCGTCAACAAGCTTTTGCCAGTTCGACATCCTTTCAATATAAAGCCTGACGGCATCGAGATTTCGCAGCATGGCAGGCTTGTCAATAGGGACCAAGTCAAGATCGAACCGCACTCCCTTTAGGCACCAGTGCGGGAACCGGCTTTGCAGAGTGGCCGGGCCTGATCCAACTTGGAATTTAGGCCAGCTGATTATTGTCTGAACGTTTGTCTTCCCAAGAGCAGGAGAGCCAAAAGGAATGTCAAGTGAGACGGGGGCAGTGACCTTTTCAGGAGTTGTAGATGTATGCTTCTCACCGTGCCGGGCACGCTTGCTTGGGTCCACAACCATATGGCTTTTTCCCCGATCATCATGCGACTTTATCTTGTGAGAGTCGTCACCTATCTGGGAAGAATCATGGTGCTCCTCCCTTTCTTTTCTCTCATAACGCTCTTCTTGAGCCCTCCTCTCTTGAGCCTTTCGGGCGGCTCTCTCTTCATCAGTTTCTCTGTGAACGGGAAGGTAGCGCCTATAATCATATTGACTACGCCTCCCGTAGCGCTGAAAGTCATCATAGTAAGAGCCACTGCGTCCCATCGGAGAACCTGAAATTTTAAAAAAAAAGACAAGTCTTAAAAGTCTTCAGAGAAAAGAAGTGTAACTTTAGAATCTTCAAAGAACAAAGAGTTAGGAGCATAAAAGTGCCGAAAGATTCTAAGTGTGTGTGATGTGCAAACTACGTGCATCAAACTACGAACCACTCTTTGATTACGGAGTAATCATGGGGGTAGTACTTAACGTCAACTCTTGGGTCGACGGAGCTTGTTGCAAAGAAGAAGTCGCTTCCACTACTGAAGAAGAAACCCTAGTAGTTACAGGGTCATCTTTAAAGATCTCCTGTGAGGTGGCAAAGAGGTCGCTCAACCCTTCGAAAGTGTCGTCCCCGCTCTGCCTGACAGGACTTGTTTTCCCGGCTTCTTCGCCAGACTTTTGTAAATGTCGGGGAGATCCCTGAGGCTCTTCTTCCTCAATGACTGTGGCAAGTGCGAATTTGCCAGATGACCCCGAAACATCAACAGTGGTAGAACACTTCACTAGAGAAGCTTCGGAGGCAGTTTCTTTTGGTAAGGGTTTGTCAGTGGAAACTGGGGCATCTAATGCTTTAGGCGGGGAGTCTCGAACCTCATGGGGGTGTGTAGAGTGAGAAGCGTGCAAAAGTCCATACTGATGCAAAAGTTCATCCCTCAATAAAAAATTTATACTTCTCTCTTCCGCGGCAACGGCACTTAATCTTTCAAAAATTTGCTTATAGCTTGGATGTCTAGAAGGGAGAGGAAGTGCTGAAAAAAGCAAAGAATAAAATTAGCAATTGGTAATTCAGATCTCGAAAAGTTTGGAAATGGAGAAAATAGAAACAGGTAATCTTACTTCCTACTCTCCAGATGGCATAAAACCCTGGGGGGCAGCAAGCAAAGAAAAACTGGTTCAAAAATCCATGAACACTTTCGGTAAGATCAGAAATAAGCTTGCGATTTCTAGCGCTTCTCACAATAATAAGGGAAGGATGGTCTTTACTCTTTGCAAACGAGCATAAGTAGCGAATTTCTTCAAAACTCGGCAAGCGATCAAGAGTTCTCCTAAACAAAACACACAACCCCATCAAGATGGCGTAGCCATTAGGATGAAGTTGGAACGGAGAGATTGTCAACCGGAGGAGAAGGGTTCGAAGGAAGTCATTAAAGGGAGGAATCGCCCCGCTTAGGCACATTTGACGATTGACTGCGACAAAACCGTGGGGAGGACTGTCGGCAGTATCATTTGGTCCGGGAAGTAGAGCATCATTTTCAGCAAAACCAAACTGAGTACGTAGCTGAATGAACGCTCTCGGGGTTAGGATAGTCGAAGTTCTCTCTCGAGGATTCTCTATGGGAATAGCTATCGGAAAGGTCTCTTCAGCTTGAGCTACCCCTTCTTCTTCTTGGTGGGAAGTCATTCTACACAAACAACTGGATGTTCAAACATGAAGGTGCACGTTTCCTAAAGTGTGTGGAGTGTTGTGTAAAATCAATAAAACAATAAGCAAATGTAACTGGAATAAAAACTAGCAAGTATTTGTCAGTTATAAAGTCCAGGGATCGTTGTTTTAATATGCAAGTGTAATGTTGGTGCAAGCAAATCAGTTCAAGTTAGCGATGCTTTGCATTAATACTTCACTTTAGTTGATTGGTTCACAGCATTTCATACAGTGTTTTTATGTTGATTACCCTATGTCAACTAATCTGTCATTCAATGTGGGCAGTCAATGGCAGTATATTCGCCTTGGTTTTTTGTGATTGTTGTTTTCAGCAGGTTGGTAGCCTACAAGTTAGTGTGATATGTGAAATAAAGCAGCAAAGTTAAAACAACCCAGGATTTAAGCAGTTCAGTCCAGTAGATTAAGTTAAGAATTCAAATTGGAATTATGCTTTTAAGTGAGAATTCGAATTGGGCATCCAAGTGTTAACTCGGCCGCGACCCAAGGAATCTTTCACGAGCTAAGATTAAGTTCTTGATTCTTTAAATCGGCAGTTCTTTAGGTCGTGAGGACTAGTAAGGAGGAAGGCTCCGGTTCAAAAAGTAGTGCAAAATTCCCCAAGTGCTAGTTCGGCCACGATTTAAGGGCTAGGTCGGAAAGTTTCTCCAAGTGATTAGTTCGGCCACGATCTAAGGATTAGATCGTATCAAATTGGGTCGGCCAAAAGATAGGTCGAGTTAAGAATCCAAAGGGTTGAGTCGCTCGAACAGCCTAAGTCCTAAGTCGTCAGGAAATCAATACGACCTAAAAGCTAAATCGTGCGCAGTCGAGGTTGCAAGAGATTTCTAAGTCGGTATATTTAGAAACTAACTAAGCCGTGAGAATTACAAATCGTCCCCTCGACCAGTATCTCACTCCACCAACCCGTTAACCCGATAGCCACTCCCTTAACCAAAAAACCCTCATTTCATTTATGCTATTTCATGCTATCGGTTCATCCATTAAACCAGATTAAAACCCCCATGAATTCAACGCCCCACAATCCTAACATAAATCAGGATTGATTAGCCCGAAGCAGTGACCCATCGGCATCGTTTCATCAACCGTTTGAATCCGAATTAAGCCATCTCAGGATCATCAACTATCGGTATGATAAGATTCGTGATGAAGCGCTGCGCGAGGAGGTGGTTGAAGTTTGAATGGGATTCATGAATCAATGACAGTAAGGGATCGAGAAGGAAGCAGGTTGACTTACGTAATGATTATCAGTGGTTGATGGAATGAAATCGCCTTTTGGAGCTTGGGAAAGTTTTTAATGGCATAATTAAGGGAGTAGGAAATGAGAAGGAAGAAGAAGATGTGAGTTATACATTGCAGTGGAGGGATCTGAAGCGGCACGTACGACCTAACTGTTAGGTCGCGTACGACCTGCCGACTTAGAGAGTGGACGAGTTAAAGGACATCGAAGCACATGACCTAACCATTAGGCGTATACTTCGAGGGGCAAATGTTAACTCCGCCTCGGCCATGACTCAGCGACCTAAAAAGTTACCGACTTAAGACTTAAAAGAGATGCCGACTCAATGCCTTGACAAGATTGCCGACCTAACATGAATGCCGATCTACTAAGGCCTAAGAAGGATACCGACCTAATGTCCCAACAGAAGTACCGACCTAGGATGGATACCGACCTAACACGGGTACCGGCCTAGTGCCTTAGAGGATGCCGACTTAATAGGAATACCGACCTAAGATTTGAGGGGGTACTGACTTAAGGCTTAGGAGGTTACCGATCTAACATGGGTACTGCCCAAGGAAGTTGCCGACCTAACTGCTCAAGACAGGGACAAGATCACGAACTGCACTTGAGTCGCTACCGACTTACGACCTATGTTAAGTCGTTCACGACCCAAGCAAAGGAAGACAAGTTCAATGCAGCTACTTGGCACAATGGCCTCTTAACTTGTACACGGTTCAGGACTTACCAGTTAAGCCATGACTTATGACTTGCCAGTTAACTCGTTCACGACTCACGACCTAGCTTGGATCGTCCACGACCTAAAGCTACTAAATATAAGCCCGATGCCGGGTTACTTATAGAAGGTTGGGTTGGCTCGGGGGTGACTTGGAACTTATACAAGGGAACCTTTGTGAAACCATGGAGGGGCCAGATGAGTCGGCCACGACCTGCCATAAGTCGGTCACGACTTACGACCCAAGGGGGAAATTTTCCTATAAATACCAACCTACCTCAAACATGTAGGGGACTTTTTGGCCGATCTCTTTAAGTGCCGATACTCTGCTGAATTCTCGACTCACTCGACACTTCAAGTACAAAAGGAATCTCAACTAAGTTCGAGAGGAAATCTAATGCAATCTACATGGATTTAAAGAATTCTTCTGCATCAAAGTTCTAGTTATTTGTCTCATCAGAATTGTAATTGAAGATTGTTGTAAAGTTGTAATCGATTCAGTAATAAAGAGAATTAAAGTGGACGTAGGCTTAACCTAAGCCGAACCACTATAAAAGATCTTGTCTTTTCTTCTTTCTCTATGACTTTTCTACTTGTTTTTAGTTCCCGTGTTCACGGGTGGTGCTTTCGCTCAACTTCAATCTACACCGGGGTGTTAGCGTCTAATTTTTTTACGTTAACAAATTATTTATCGATAAAATATTTATATACTTATCTCACTGGTATAAGAATATTCTCAAACAATTTTACTTCTATACTTGAAAGGCTTTATCATATACTTATACGATGGTACCAGAATATTTATAAAATTTTTAAAAAGATTTCTTATTTTCAAAATCGTATTAAATGGATCGAAACAATGTCATTCAAAGTAAGGTTTATATTTAAAATTATTTACTGTGAAAATTCATAAATAATTTATAAAAATATATTTAAACTTGGAACCATTTCTAAAATAATCTAATTAATGTTATTAAATGCTTCGAAGAACGTCCCATAAAAATTATTATTTTCATTATCATTTACACTCACTTTAAATCACAAAAAGTGTTAAAAACAACATTACACGATCCTAAAAATGCTATCGTAGGTAGCATTTATAAGTGTTGTAAATGCCAATGGATAGAGAACACTAAGAAAATTGCATAACTATTCAAAGAGGCCCAAAGGATACCTTTAAATAATCGTATATAAAACACTAAAAGTAGCAATTTCAAAGTACATTATAGCGACTACTCCGCTCCTAAATTTTTCAACTTTGTTCAACCTATAAAATCATTTAAACCTTGATACTTTTAGAGTAATAAATAAAAATATAGTACTTATTAAAACAGGAAAGAATCCCCTACAGACAGCTTTCAAAATCATATTAAAAATCGTCGAACACAAGGCGATTTAAAAGTACATGCATAGCGACGTTTTTGATATCACTTCTATAAATTTGTTCCACAAGTGTTATAACTGCTCAAACCACTTTCTTGTTTTCCTAGACATTAATATATGTTTAGAGCCAAATAAATATATATACTTCCATAAAATATATGCAATTAACCATTTTAAGCAAGTTAAACACACTGAATTTCAAAGTGCACTTATAGCAACCGTTCTTGCTTGAAACACTTTCAAACATAATTCAGTGCCATATACAACCAAACTAAAGATATAAATATAAATTCAAGGCCATGTTACATGGTATAATGGATAAGAGAACTGACAATATACAGAATATAGCTATCATTTTCTTTTCAAAAGCAAGTATGGTCCAAAAATTATAACTTTAATTAGTTTCATTTAACTTTTTGTTCAAGCACACACATACATAACAAAATATATGCTTACTCAATGGTGAGTGAACTCAACCCAAAACCAAGATAGCACAAGAACAAGCCACTTAGAACAAAACAACACTTCCAATTTGTGACTAAATTTCCCATTTCTTTTCAAACTTCACCAAAAAACTTTTGAATGTTTATAATACATTTCATATTCATTTTAAATCATTTTTTAAAGAGGTTTAACATTCCATATACACCAATTTATTAAATCAAGGAAAGTGATTTCCTTTGTGCTTATCGATGTGTAATTCCGTGACTTGCATATATATTCAACATTTATATTTAAACAACCAAACTTGATAATCAAAGCATAATAAACATCCATTGCAAACACCATATCATCATCTAAAATTTAATAAAATAGTTTAGGAGCTCTTACCTTTATTTTCCCTTCGAGCTAATAGAAAATAGACTAAAGCTCCGCTACAATCGAACCAAAGAAAACGAAACTAAGCCTACGACCTAAGAGAGAGCTCGGCCTAGCCTTAATAGTGATGGTGCCCATGGCCAAGGGAATGGTGGGTGGCGGTCTTAGGTTTTGGAAGTGAAGAGGAGGTGTTTCAGACTAGTTTTGAAGTGGATTGAATTATAAGATAGTATATCCTTTTTCTCTATTTGTTTGTTATGTTTTTTTCTAACTTTTATAAAATATTTTTCTGTGAGTAAGAAGCCATTAAAAAGGCTTTTAGAAAGCTTGAAAAAAAGAAAGAAGAAGTGGAATGGTGTTAGAAATTTATGAGAAAAAGGGTGGTATTTGTAGGAAAAGCCTTAGAATAAAATATTCAATTGCATAATTACCCAAATACCCCGAGCTCACACCCTTCCCCTAGCCCCTAGCGCACAGCTTCCCCCTAAAAGCCATGTGATGGTTGTTGTGTGGTGATGATGTGGCACAATAAAGTGATTTTTGCTTTATGGTTACTTAAAGATTAAGCTTAGGAATTATCAAATCATTTTTGTATTATATACATGTACATGTATATGTATATGTATATGTATATGTATATGTATATGTATATGTATATGTATATGTATATGTATATGTATATGTATATGTATATGTATATGTAAACGTATATGTATGTATGTATGTATGAGCATGTTATCATGTGCATATGACATATATATGTATGTACATGTAGGTGCATAACACTTCGAACATCTTTAAACAACTTTTGT
Organism: Allium cepa; assembly: GCA_030765085.1. NCBI lineage: Eukaryota > Viridiplantae > Streptophyta > Magnoliopsida > Asparagales > Amaryllidaceae > Allium > Allium cepa. The sequence continues at coordinate 596,324,593 of CM060945.1, read as the reverse complement.
TCGTTAAATCGTTGAAATCCAGAGAACCTATTATCGGTCACATTTTCAGTTATTTATTAACGTACATATATTTGCAAACAAATCTCAAAAATAAATATCTTATCAATTTAAACTAATTAAAACGATCACATTTGAATTTTAACACCATATAAATTAATAATACAAATTATTTTAAAAAATTGCCAGTATACGGATAAACACATTGTTGGTTTTTTCATTATATTTTCAAATTAAACATATCTCTTTATAAAACTTTTATAAATGTTTTACTATAACTTTAAAATCATTTAAAATAAATAATCACTCGTTTAAAATCATTATTTAAATAATTAAAATAGTTATTACATCATTAAATCACAATTTAAATTCATAAATCTTTATTTAAATACAATGTCATTTTATCGATATAAATTTTAAGGAAAATACTTATTCAAATAAGATTGCTATTACTTATTCTCACTTGAAACAATTTATTTTTGAATTGGTACTTAGGTACAACATATCACTAGGACAATGGTGTTTATCCACTTAAAACAATATTATATCTGTATTATCATCCTTTTATTTGCATAAATTTAAAATAAATACAATTTATCAAAGTAATAAATTGGCGGGTCGTTTCACTTTGCTTTCCACCTCACATGTTTATAAAACAAATATCTAAACACTGTACACCAAAATATCTTCTCCTTAAACAATTTGTTAATCTTTTACTATTCACATTTAGTTACCCATAAACACTAAATATGCTCACATGGCAATTAAATAAATATTAATATATTAGGAAAGCACAACACGATCATACAAATTTTACCAAGTTAAAAAGTTGTTTATCCATAAAACAATTTTCTATCACATTATTGATATTTCTTCGAACTATTTGTTTTTTGTAAACATTATTCAAAAACAAGTTTATCATCATTAGTTATTAATTAAAAAAAGGGTTAACAAGGGTATCAAACCAATTTTAATCACATTATAACAAGATTCAAATATTTAATAATTAAGATATTGAAATACTAAGTGTTCGAAACTATAGTTCACTACAACAACCATCCAAATGTGACAACATACTAATACACAAAATCATCGTATAAACTAATAGATAACTTATAATAAATAAATTTGACAATATAGATCGGATATATACCTTTCACCATTGCCTAATGCATAAATGTTAAAACAAAGAACTGAACTCTTTGAAACCAATTCCTATTCCGAAGTTCTAGCTCTTGAACTTTCTTACCAACAACGATCGAATAGATTTAATTTTATTTGATTTAGGTGTTTGTAATTTGGACGCTCCTATGGCTATGGTCGGCCTATGGTTGTTGCAAGAGAGGACTGAGAAGAGATCACAATTGAGGCACAAGTGGATAAATAAAAGAAGGGTAAGAGAATGAAAATTAGATCACGATTCTCTTTTATCTCTCGACTAAATCTTTATTTTTAATTATTCAAACCACTTCACTGTGAACATGAAAAAGTCGGCCTCCCTTATGCATGCCTACAGCTATCTATTGAAGCTTGTAAATTGGAGTTGAAACTATTCTAAGCCCGAACAATAATCCTTACGACAAGCACAATTTCCCAGTGGTTAAGTGATTCGACTTTGGTGCGAGAGGTCTTCGGTTCGAAACTTGCGTAGCGTGATTTGAACATTATTGACATGTGATTTGTGGTTTGTTGTACCTGTGTCATGTTGTATTTAAAGTATCCTTTCAAAAAAACAATAATCCTTACATTATATCCAATTAAACATGTACCGATATAGATCAATTGGTATATTTATTGTTACTATAAACACATTGTTTATTATTGTTCAATACACTAAAATAAAATTTTATAATTAGTTTTTCATAAATATTGATTAATTTAATTAGTTTTTAATGATTATAGATCAATGAAATCTTGTTGTATTTAGGAGAATTCAACGTTTTGGTTGTGTGACTCTTGGGTGTATATTTGGTCAATGATTAATATCAAACAATGGAATATTAACATTCACACATCACTTATAAGGTGATATGACATTATAACAAATTTATCGCTAACTTGGAAATGGTAAAATCCAATTTTACTTTATTACATGTTACCTATAGTGATAAATATTTACATCAATTCTCTTCCTTAAAATTATATCATTTTAGACTTATGGAATTTGGAATGGCCAAAATTCCAATATTATCTATATTCAACTTTATAATCCAAACGCAAAATCACTAGTTCAATAATAGCAATTATTATCAGCCGTCTGCTCTATCTAGTGACTTCGACTTTGAGTTAACTTCAGTTGACCATGATACTAACCTTACGCAACTAAGGAGACGAATGCACTCTTGAATAGTGTTTCACTTCGAATACTTCCACTCGACCTAACTATAGCCATTCGATGGATGTCGTGACATGATTTAACTATAATAAAGTGGAACTTCCATATTGAAGATCAGTAGTATTCTCAAGTCAAGAAAACTGTGTAATTTTGTCACATTGATATTTTCTATTTGATCATAGTTGTATTAACCGACAGAAAAATATCCAATGAGTCATTTCATAGTTATCCTATAACTATTAGTACGTAACTCCTTGGTGCCCCAATCAGTCAAGAGTAATACGCTACTCAACACTTGAAGCACGTTGCTAACTCCAGTCTCAATGAATGTATTGATATCTGAACTGGATAATTCTATCAACAACCCCAATTTTTTCTTTTTCCACCCCGATAGTTTACAAAAAAGAATGACACCCCACATATTCCCTTTTCCACAACATTTTATACCCAAATTACCGTTGTCTCGAAAAAAACAATATAATGATTATTGCATTTTTTCACATGAATTATATATAAAGCTTATATTTGTTGAAAAACTAATTTTTTTTGGTGACGTCTTTAGGGTTTATTAATTTGCTTTTAATCTTCATTTATTTTATTATTATGTTACTTGAATTGGAAATAATTAAAGATGGAAATCTCATAAATTTTGTTGTTAGACCTTAGATATCGTATGGGAATAGTGGAGAAATGTACAGTACTATTTTCAACCTGAAATAACTATGGTTTTTTAGTATGATAGAAGTAGATAATTAATACATAGATAATAAATTATGTGTCTTTATTTCTTCTTATTATTTTTCTTTTTGTCGATATTTTGGTCACAAATCTTTATTCTTCTTCACTAGGGTGGGAAAGGGAAAAACCGAGATGTTAATAGAACCATCCATCTTAACTAGGATTATTTGAAATGATACGTCTATTTTATTATGATAAATTATATATGGTTACAACACATTGTAACTATTATCACAAAATATATCAGTTATTTCAATGGAATATACTTTTAATTAATTAAAATAATTAATTAATATAATATCAAGCATATAATATGAAGAAAAGACTTTTCAATTTGAATTGGATTGATTATCAAAATAGATAAATGTAACAATCACATAATTGCCCTCAGGGCATACCCCTAACTCTATCAATAAAGGTAACTTTTTCACATGTACTATAACACAGAAAAATAATGAGACACACACAAATATATGCACACACAACTGAAAATAATAGAATACTATATAGATGGCTGACGCAATAAGAAATAATTTTGAAAATAAATTCATTTTGGTTGCTCCTTATATATAAACTTTTAGTCAAGTATCCAATATATATCGATTACCATATAACTATATATATTTTTCCTGGGTTAAACATTACTAAATAGCATTAATGAAGAGCACGGTTTACATGAAAAAAGTGTAATTTTAAGAAAACATTTATTCAATTAACTAGCGTCTTAACCATACAAAAGGAGAAGTAAATCTCACCGTATTAGTAAACGCTAAGTACATGTTAATTACCATGTATTCGGTTCCTCTATTTATGTCTTACCTATTTTGGTCATGCTTACTAATACGAAATTAATTTATATTGTTGCATGGTTACAATTACTTGAAATTACCGAATACCATGTAATTGAAGATCGATGCAAATTTACCGATTAATATTTGAACTATGTTGGCAAAAGTTGAATATCTTTCATTCATCCTTGATTTTGCTAACTTTTTACATCTTACTAAATATAAGTAGTTTACCAAAATTTAAGTCTACTTGAACAAATCCATTAATTTAGCAATTGTATATTTTGATGATTCATTAAAATAGCGCAGCTCAAAAATAAGATTTTTAATATCTATGGTTTAGGAATTTCTTTTGTAATTACATTTAATAGAATATTAATCTCGAGTCAAATTCCATAGTTAAATTAGAAAGCGAGTCACATACTCACTAATTATATAAATTAGGCCATTATTTCTAACATCACGCCCTACAATTACTCTCATTCGTCAACTCGTTTATTTTCAATTTCTAAAATGTGATAACTTTTAGTGTATTAATAAGGTTTAAGAATCGTTTTCACCATTAAATCACATATTTAATAAACTTTCCAGTGATATCTATTGTTTATATATATAAATAAAAAATTTAAAAATATAGTTTTATATAGTAGTTTTTAACTACATTTTAATAATGTTATTAAAAGCTGCATTTAAATGGTGTTTAAATGCAGTTTTTAACTGCAATATTTAAATATAGTTTTTAACTACATTAAAAAAATGCGGTTAAAAATGTATTTAGATAGATGTATTTAAATTAAAAATTTTAACTGTATCTAATTAATGCATTTAAATGTGTGTATTCAAATGCAATTTTTAATCGCGTTACTAAACCACGGTTAAACACTGCATTTAAATAGGTGTTTTTAAATGTTGTTTTTAACTGCATTTAGATGTTGCAGTTTTTACATTACACCAGAAAAACCATTTTGCCACGGCTTTGAGCCACGACGAAATAATTTTATCACGGTTCTGAGCCGTGGCAAAATTGACAATGGCAAATTTTTTACCATGGTTCGTAGCCTTGGGGAAATAAAATTTTGCCATGGCTCATAGCCATGGCAAATTAAAGTTTTGCTACAAAAAAATACATTTCAAATTAAACTTTGTTTATGTATTTTTTATGACTTTCTACATGTTTGCAGATCAACCAATATGATAAATTTATATAGAACGTTCTTACATTGTCTTAACGTTGAAAACTACTAGAAACGTCCCAAATCTTAATTGATTTTAGTAATGGATTTATTCATTTACTGCTATATACAAAATTAAAAATGGTCTTTGCCAACAAATTAATTTTGCTAAACAAAGAACAACACAAAAAACATAGGTATATAGACCTTTTTTTATAAAAAAAAACAAGAAACAAACCGTACTGAAATCTATAGCATTCAACAAAAAAAACATTGAACACAAATGCACCAAAGTAAACAACTCTATTATGTACATTCATAACATAAAGAAACAACCTAAGAACAAGACTTGATTAGTCCCATGTAATATAAATTCCTAAGGAACAAATTCCCTATATAGAACAAACCAACTCACTTCTATTTACCTCCTTATCTTCTTTCCTATTCAAACAAGTTCTTCTAATATTTTCTTCTTTAACCACCATACAATCATCCCCTAACCTTTGTTGAACTGAATCGATTATACGAGTCTCTGGCATTTCTCCATTAACAGTTGTGGCATAACATGTATTGGAATAGTTATCCTTGCTTGTAGAAACTTCAACTCTTGTTACCAATAGTCCATTTTCTCCATGTTGAGCAGCATCGATGTTGGGTGTAACTCCTGCAAAGGGGAAGAAAAATAAATGAACATGCATGGTACAAAATATCAACGAAACATTAGGAACTTTAATGGAAAATATCAACAACATTTACCTCCAATGATGACAAGACCATCTAATTTTAAGTCATGACTTGTCTTCAAAGCAGCATTAACCTGTTCAGTTGTTCTGATTTGGTCCTATGTATGGCCAAGTAGATCATATATATCCACCTTCACAAGGAACGGAAACTATGAACAATGATGCTAACTAATAAAAGATAATTATTAAATTGGATCTTAAGAACCTTGATTTTTGTAAGAAGAAAGAACGTCATCACACTACAAGAACGGCACCAGATAGCGACGGCTTTTAGCCGTCGCTAGCCGAAGCTAAAACCGTCGCTATATAGGTCGTCGCCCAATAGTATAGCGATGACTCCGTCACATAAATAGGGACGGCTCGCGACTGCAAATGTGCCATGTGGAAATTTTTTCAACGTCTAAATGACGTCGCTAGCCGTAGCTAGCCGTCGCTAACCTGAACCAATTGGCCGTCGCTAGCCGTCGCTAAACTGAACAAATAGCCGTCGCTAACCTGGATAAATTTATGTGCACCTGCACAGCCCATATACACTTCAACCAATCTGAACCAAGCAACCGCTATACACTATATTCATCAACTATAACCATCATATAACATCACTATACATTCAAACAATATAAAATCCAACCAAATCCCATTTTCAAATCCAACAAAATCTCATTTTCAAATCCAACCAAATCCATTAACCAGAATATGTACATAGAAAACCGAAATTTCTACATAATATTCCGACATATATATACATAATATCCAACCAAATCCATCAACTAGAAGTCATCAAAATATATACATAATATCCAGATATATATATATACACCAAACCAACCAAAATGTGTATATACGAAACTATAAGCAAACAAACGTACTTACTCCTTGTCATCGCTGCCGTCCTCTCCAGGCATCCTCCCATGCTGTTGCAAATAAGCCACAATATGCTCATCCAGCTGTTGCTCAAAGAAACTCTTCCTCCAATCATTTATTTCTTCCACTGTCGCCCTCAACTGAGCAATCTCCGCCTCTTGCTGCGACTCCCGTAAGCACTCTGCATTCTAATCGCCTGTAAAATAATTCATAATTATTTATATATTAGTGTATATATATATATATAATATTTTTAAAATTATTTAACTATTCATATGCATAAGTAAATTTATATATTTGTACATGTCAAAATTTACCTCCACGTTTCCATAGCTATACCGTCGACTGGTCCGAGAAGGCGGGTCAATAATAGCATCACAAATATGATTCTCCTCCTCTAACGTAAGCTCTTCCCGACTAGTGGACTGTGCTACATGAGCCCGCTCTGCTTCGTACTTCTCCTGTGATTACAAACAATTGTTTTACACGATAAAAACCGAATTTGAAAATTTTGAAAATAAAATAAGACAAAATATTGTTATTAACAGTAAATTAATTTACCATTACGGATTGTGATTTGTCATCCTTCCACTCGTACGAAACATTGCCCTCTTCGTCAGTCCTCTCCACGGCATGCGTGGCCTTGAACGGCTCGGCCATAGTGGGCTCGCGGTATCTTGCGGCCTGAAAATATATAAATATTATTGCTAATCTGATTATAAAATATTGTAATAAAATTAAACACAGTTTATAAATTAAATTACAGCTCTCTCTTGTGCTCCTGAAAGGATTTGGAGCCACCACGGTGCAATGCAGGATTTTTATTCCTGTTTGCCCGGTTCCGCGCGGATAACTCCTACAAATTAAGATAAATTATCACGTATATATCTTGCGAGATTTATATTAGACTTAAATAACAAAGAAAACATATTTTACTTAATTTTACTGCCGGACTGTTCCAAAGCTGAAGAAATTGATTCCATACACCCTCACCCATCCAGTTCGGCTTTTTCCCTGCATTCTTAGCCTTGCACAATGTATCCCTGTAATTTTTCATCATTCGTTTGTTCCAGTGATTTAAAAAAATGCCCAAGTCATCAGGGTCAACGCGGACTGCAGCCTGTAAATTAAAATTATTTTAAGTTATATAGATTATATTAATTTACAGTTGAAATTCAAACTACTACTTACAAGTAAATCTACCTGCATATCGTTCTTGACATGAGGGGGTGTGTCATCCCAGCGAGGCCAACAACCGTCCATCCGGCACTAAAATGCCTTTCTCGAAACTTGTAAAATATAATCTGATGGTTCCACCTCAAAGCCACTACAAAAGTTATGATATACATGTTTAGTGGATTATAAAACTTATACTTTAAATTAAATTGATACTTACCCAACACTTCTAGGAACAACTTCTGCAATCGGACGTAAGTCCGGTGCAGTGCCACTACCACCTGCACCGGGAGATGGGGATGGCGTGCCACCACCACCTACACTCCGTCTCCTGCCAGACATATCTGCTATTGAAAAACAATATCATCAGAGAACAATTATAGAAATTCACTACTACATAGCATGTTTAAATTACTTTCATAGAAACAATTATAAAAATTTACTAGTACAAAACATGGATAAAAATTATATAAATAATCATCACAGAACCATAATAGAAATTCACTACTACATAGCATGTTTCAATCACTTTCACAAAACAATTATAAAAATTTACTAGTACAAAACATGGATAAAAATTATATAACTAATCATCACAGAACCATAATAGAAATTCACTACTACATAGCATGTTTCAATCACTTCCAAGAACAATTATAAAAATTTACTAGTACAAAACATGGATAAAAATTAACTAAATGATCATCATAGAACAATTACAGAAATTTACTATTACATCACATGTTTTAATCACTATCACATAACAATTATATCAATAACGATCAGTCTTCATCGTTTTCTGATTCAGATTCAGTCCGTATTCTATCTCATTTTCTTCGGTACTTTCGAATGCATCAAATAGGACGTTCGATTCAGCATTCAAAGGCCCTACATCAATATCATCGGTTATTATTATTTCTCTGTTAGCTGTGAAATTTTTCTTATCTCTTCTAAAAGTATGATTGGGATGAAGAAAACACCGATGACAATCAAACCACGAAACTTTCTTCCCATATCGTAACGAAAATGCTTATATTTCTTCCATACAATAAGGGCATGCTAGACGACCGGCCATACTCCAACCAGAAAGCATCCCGTATGCAGGAAAATCATTAATCGTCCATAACAAAGAAGCGAATAACCGAATTTTTTTTCGTTGATACATCGTAAGTTTCAACTCCTTCATTCCATAGTTTCTTCAACTCTTCGATCAATGGTTGTAAATAAACATCAATTCCTTGGGTTGGATCATTAGGGGCCGGGAACGAAAGTGGTGAGAAACAAATATGGTGTCTTCATACACATCCATGGAGGTAAATTGTACGGAGTAACGATAATTGGCCAGGATGAATATTTACCACCAAACTGTAAAAATTGTGAAAATCCATCCGTACAAAAACCAAGTCTGACATTACGGCTTTCCGCAGCAAATGCAGGATAAGTCTTATTGAAATGTTTCCATGCTTCACCGTCGGATGGATGTATCAAAGTTCCTTCTTCCGCTGTTCTCACACTATGCCATCGCATATGACAGGCCGTAGCAGAAGATGCATATAATCTTTGAAGTCTGGGAGTGATGGATAAATAATGCATTCTCTTGTGCGGGACTTCTTTCCCTTTCTTCTTTCTTGGTTTGTATCTTTCTTCGTTGCATATTTTGCATTTTCCGAGGTCAACGTCGTCTTTTCAATACAACAAGCAACCTTTCACACATGCATCTATGTTCTCGTACGGTAGACCGAAAGCGGACATCAATTTTTTTACTTCATAATGACTATCGCACATCAGATTATTGGGTGGCATGTGTCGTTTTGCAGCTTGTACAACTGCTGTAAATGCTGCTTCCGTAAGGTTGAATTTTGATTTCATAGTTATGTATTCGACGGTTACTGAAAGTTCAATTCCGCTTTTGCATCCGTCCCACAGCGGCCTCTTAGCAGAATCCAACAAATCGTATATTTTTTTAGCTTCAGCAGTCGGTTCTTCTTCGACATTTTCGTCTTCATCGACAGCTTCAGTTGTAGGAAACATTGATCGTGCTGCATCATCCACCATATTTTCTATCGGATTCGTCATCATATTACCGTCCTATAAAACTTCAGTATTAGGTGTAGGTTCAACAAATTCTCCATGACGATCCCAGAAATAATAATCAGGCACGAAACCATATTGATACAAATGTACTTCAACTATATCCGGTTTCCAATGCTTCAAATGTTGGCACTTACTACACGGGCATCAAATTTCTGTATTGTTTCGGTTATTAGATTTAGCAAATCTAATTAATTCGTGTATACCATCGTAGAAATTTTGCTTTATTGATCCCTTCTTTCCAGTTCTGACTTCATACATGCAAGTACGATCGAGAAAATAATTGAACATTTTTCTTGATTTGAAAATGTATGTTACACAATTTAAATCATTAATTTTCAATCATTCTCCATTGTAAACAGTTCATCGTTCCAGAAAATTCAAAATATAAACTTCACTTTATTTTTTTATTTTTTGGTATTTGGTTTTCACTTCGGTGGTCAGTCATCCTACTTCCCATTACAAACACAATAATGTAATTACATTTTATAAATCATTTCAGATTAAACGGTTCAACAAAATTTCGGCAGAACTTCCCTTATGTTCCCTGTATCGTACACAAATGCGTGTACACAGGGAACGTAAAGGAAGTGCTGTCGAAATTTTGTAACCGTTTAAAATGAAATGATTTATAATATGTAATTACTTTATTGTGTTTGTAACTTGTCCAATAAAGGGACAAATCCGACAAATATTGTATCAGATGAATAGAAATGTCCGTTCCATTACAAAACGAACATCCATATAACGATCATATACAACACTTGCCAGACGGGGCCAAAGCCAATCTAAGGGATAAAAAAATTTCTTTAAATTTTGTCAAATATTGTTGTTCTTTTCAAATTTTGACAATATTTCAACTATTTATATTTTAGTTCAAAATTTTGTTGTATTTAAATTTTAGTTCAACATTCAATTAACAATTTTAGTTCAATATTCATTTCTTTATTTTTTTATGACATAGATTTTATGTGACTATTTGTTGTTGTTATATTCGTTTCTTAATTTCTTTACAAAATCGATTTTAGTACAATATCAGTTGTTTTTAAAGTCATTTCCTAATTTTTTTAAAATAAATTAGATATTTGCAGAATTTTTAATGTTCTCATATTCATTTTTTAATTTTTTGTACAAACTTTATTTTTTACAATATATACAACCTTTTGCATTTTGGCCGTCGCTGGCCGTCGCTCAATCAACAGGGTAAATATAAGAATTATCAATAAATATAATTAGAAAACAACAAATTCTAATTATCAAATAGATAATTAGAAAACAATAAAAAAATTATTAAATAAAAATTTGTCAATTTAAATTCACTTAACAACTTAAATTTGTAATTTATCAATTTCATAAACTATGAAATACTTTCATGCAAATTTATCAATAACCAAGTTAATCATTAATATACACTATTTTTTCACCTAAAACAACTAACCATGTTAATCGCCAACACTAATTATCTACATCAACCATTTATTCAACTTGATCATGATAAACTAATTAATGTAATACTTAATTCAAGTTCATGATAATAAACTAATTAATCTACCAAATCAACATACAACACTACTAATACCTAATTTAACAACACTACTAATACGCAATTTAACAACAAATCTCAATTTTACAACAAATCATAATTGAATTAGGGTTTAAACATCTAGGATCAAAGTGCTCATTTTTAAACCTTGGTCGATGTTGTGTAGGCTAAAAGCATCATATGCGAGTCATGTAATTTGTAAAGAAGTTGATTAACAATTTGCTAAACAAAGAAGCTAATTAGTGATGATACTTAATGTTTAGTGAATAAAAATAAAGCCAGTAAACACAAGAGACTAGATTGGGACAAAGAACTGATGATGGATTTATTTCAGGTTAGAAAGTAAATACCATGCAAAATGTTCTAAAAATTGTTCAACATGTTATTGAAGTATTGAAGTGCTGGCTATGTAACCACATAGGCAACTGTTAATCTTCTATGTGAAATTTGTGATTCCCTTTTCTGTAGCTCTTTTTTATATGGAATGTGGTATTTGACAGACCTCCAAATTATTCAAAGTTATCTAAGGTCAAATAAATCTTCTTCCTTATGTTCATCCAAAATCTTACCTAAAAGGAAAATGGAGTTATATTTACACATCATCAAAAAATAGTTATTGTTGATGCTGGTAATTATAGAAGAAAAATAACTGCATTTTTTGGCAGACTTGATTTATGTGGCTAGAGATATGATACTCCTCACCACACTTTATTTAGGACACTCAAGATGCAGCATAATGATGATTTTCACCAGCCTAACTTTGCAGTAAGCTTAATTGTGAGTAATTTATATCCATGTTTTTAATTCTGATGGTGATGTGTGTTTTAAAAGATATATAAAAGGCCTTTGAATCCATGAAAACTAACCATAAACTAGTTCATCTAGTTAACAGATAATTTATGTGAAAATACTTTTTTATACGCACCAACAATTTTTCTGTTAAGCCAACGTGAATTTCATTTTCTTTGGTATCAATTTTTCTTGACAAATTTATCTGCAATTTCTGCTTTTTTTAGCGTGTTACTGCTTCATCAAACTCTTTGATTTACAATTAACATATCACTAAATCAGGGGCCTGTAGCAAATGGTCCAAGAGAATCATAGCATGATTTGCATAGTAGAATCTATGGTCCAGCTGCTTATGATGTATTAACAAATTTTGAATAACGATGGCAAAAAGCTGCCAAACGCAATGAGATACATAAATTAAAAAATCTTTTGATGATGCATTGCTTCAAATTGATAGAATTGAAGAAATTCTAAGTGTTCACGAGTCACCGTATTCAAACGATAACATGAATCCGAAGACTTGGCATGTGTTGGTGTATATATAGTGTAGATTTTGTTTGAATTTATGATTTATATTTCACTTTAAATTCATGGTTTAACATTTTCAGATTTTTCGCTCCATGGATTCAAATTCTGCTAAAGGATTTCAAAAGGATCCAAAGATTTCTTCTAGCAAGGCATGGCTGAGGCTCTGATTTAATTTTCTTTACTGTTTACTATTTTAGTTTATTATCATAACTTAACTGATTTACTTTTTTACATAGGATTGTTTATGGGAAAAACATATTAATTGACATGAGGATACATACAGCTTATGTTAAGTCCACACATGTTGCGCAACATTTTATTTACACCAAAAACCAGTACTTTCTGGGATCTTCATACGACTGGGATTCAAACAAAAACCTAGGTAAGCAAAACATTCATATTTATTTATTTTCTTCTAAAATTAATTTTACACAGATCCCGTTATTGGTTTGCTGAAATGGACGTAATACTCTATCAATGATTTGTTATCATATTAGATTACCTAGCAACGATTATATTTAGATTTCAATTTGGAACTTTGTATTATAGAAGAGCTTCTCTGGAATCATTGCCCTTTCTATCATGATGATATGCATACACACACACACACACACACACACATGAAAGAATTTTATGATAACTATACTCATCCATGAGTAAGCTTATAGCAAACCTATTTTTTAAGCACGAGGTTGAAAAACTATATCTCGAGATAGTGCTAATTTGATGTTGTGCATTTCCACGATTAAAGCAAGTAATTATTAACAGTTTTTTTTTTCAAAAAACATATAAATATGCATGCACGGTACAAAATATCAATTTCCTAAATACATATGGTCGACCTTTAGCTCATTTCCTAAGAGCTACAGCCAATGTTCCTGTTGCTCAAATCATAACCAATCATCCCGCTCTAAAGTTTTTCCTTGCTTTTTTTTCTTTTTTCTTTTGTGCATGCATAAAATTTTGAACATAAGCTAGTTCTAATATAATTTGTAGGGTAGGAGTTGTATTTTCTGGTAGACAATTACCAGGAGGACACAACGTAATTTGGGGTCTCTATGATGCTATTAAAGCGCACAATTCTTAGAGCACTTTCCTCGGATTTGTTGGTAGAAATAAAAAAATATTATTGCTTATTATTTTTATTCAATGCACATTCTAAATTTCATTTTATCACATGCTGTAAAATTACGTCTAATTTGTTGGTAAGAACAATATTCCTTAGAATGCCTATCGTCTACCTGACGATATTCCGAAAGCATTCATCCATACAAGTCCGTCCCGGGTTCGAACGGAACCGAAGGCACTATTCCTACTACATCCATTTCGGAAATATCCTCAGGATTAGTAGCGACTAGCCCTTGCACTTCACTGCTCCATCTTTGAAACCAAACTCGTTTCCGCGAAACGTACAAACCAGATCGAAGTGGTTTTCGAGAGAAAAAATCTCAATCCCGGTCTCTTCGAAACGATTAACGTATTGTTCAATATTGATAGTCAGTTATTTAACTATCAAATAATCAATCAATACAACCAAGTTATTTCCCATTGCAACCATTAAGCCTTGTTCACATTTCAAATCCTAACAGATTAAAATTTACTAAGAAAGCTTAATTCTTTCGATATATATAACCATTTCTTTTCCCAATCATGCTTATGAAGTTTCCAAGTATTATTTACAAGTTAAATAAATAAAATACTCTTTATAAAGTTAATTTTAAATATTAATTAAGCAACATTTATATAACATAGGTGTATATTGAAGAAGTTATACTTGAAAAATTATTTAATAAAAATTATCATTTAAGGAATCAATTTAAAATTGTTTAATACTTGATATAATTTTAAATAATACACACTTATAGAAATTTACCCTTAAAAATGATTTTCACAATAATATATAAACTACATTTGATTTTTTTCAAATTATGATTTAATCCTTTTAGTACATTCTAAAAATATTTATATTTTTAAAAAAACTAGGTACAAAATCAATCAAAACAGAATAAGGCTTATCAGTCCCAATGGTACTTATCAATTCACCATTCACATTTCACAATTTCGAATATTCAATCAATCAGCTTCCATAGATCGATATTACATTTCCAAATATGATTAACAGGAAAATACAGGCACATGTATGTATAACAGTTCATAATTTAGCAATGCTAGAAATAACTACACAGATAAGATCAGATAGATGGCGTATACAATCAACAAGTATTAAATTTTATTATTCAGCGGAATGGTGTCAGTTTCCGCTGTCAGGATGTCAAAAAAAATCTATTATTAACACATATATTTCAGTTTGGTACATCTTGATAGATAAGCCGTGTAAAATTTCATACGGCACACATATTCAAATGGTATTTTAATTCTGTCTATTAGGCTTATAAAAATTTTCTTATTTAGTCTACACAATAGATCGTACAAAGGTGTAAGATCTAGTGATAGAATAAACCTCTTAGTAACACTTTATTATATGGGAAATTATGTAATTATTTTAAAATTACTTAAGCACTTGCGTTAATTCAAAAAGTATAATGTTTATTTAATTTTCCTTAATCATTTCACTTATACTTATTTTCTTTTACGAATTAACTCAAGGGTGGTTAATTCGTTAAATAAATTACTTATTAAAAACTTGTCTAGTTCGTAATAAAGTAACTTATTAAAATAACTTAAGTTAAATTCAAAATCGATCAACCTGTTCCCAAACTTCCTTGTTTACCACAATCACCCTGACCACTTCCTGATTTCATGCCTGGGAGATAATCTATTGTAATTTACTTTTTTGTGTTAACTTATGATCCTTTATTACTATTGAATTCCAGTTTACAAAAACAAAACCCAAGGCTGGAACACAATTCTTAAACGACCCAAAATGTCCACTAAATAAAACATCACAAATGGGCCGAGCCTAGTTCCTAACACAGTAGCAAACTCAAATTCATCTTCTTCTCAGCCTTCTTATTTCCAGATTCATGCTCCCATCAACACCTCAATTCCATTTCCTCGTCGAAAACATCAACCTCGATCGACCCACATTGCATTCGAACCCATCCCTTAACGCAACTCGACACTAATTTAAAACAAATACCGATCTCACTCTTGCATCGAGCGACCTGAGTTTCCCGTGCACGACATGCACGTGTACGAACCACAATAACCACACTTGCTTGCCGCGACGCCTTAGATCGATCATACTTCATCCCTAGAACCTATCCACCGCCTTGCCAAAGTCCTCTGACTCTTTGATCACAAATTCGACCATCGGCACCACTTCCTGCAACCAGAAAACTAACCCATTCCCACACATCGACCCACCCCGACCACCACCGGCCACTATTGGGTACGCCGCTTGTCCAGATCGAAAGCCACTCCAACCCACTCACGTCCTTCCCAAAACCAAAGCACTCGATCGCCACCACACTCCAGAAGTCAACTCCGTTTCCTCCCTTCCAAAAACTTCTCTAAAACCCTAAATTCGATTCGCACCACCCAACCCAACCGAAAATCGGAAAATGGCCATGGTAGAAGCCTCCACCATGATCGCTTACTTCTATCAAAACCACCCACGTCACCCCTCTTCGCCTAATTTATTAGAAAAATATTTTTAATTGAAAACTGTTCACCTTTCGATTTCTCAACATAATCATTACTAAAAATTATGAATTAACCACTAAAAATCATATTTTCATATAAGGATCGAGATTGCATACTTAAATTCTAAAATTAAAAACATTAATTTTTGACTTTAATTGAGTTCCCACCCACTGTAAAACAGTACTCGCTCGAGTTACACAAACCAAATCCACACAAATTTATTTTTCCCACAAACTATACTTGCAAACGAACAATTTCCTAGTTTACATCAACCTGAAATATAGTTTAGGGGGAAAGGTTAAGATTTTTGAAGGCAGTTTGAACACTATATTTACAGTACATAGTGAATTAAATTTCCAGGGTTTTTAAAACTTAGCTTCCCACCTTCCACATCGATTCCAGAAGCTTCAAAGCTTGAAGTAGAGATCTTGACTAAGAGTTGAAATCGAATTTTTAAACAACTTCTAAAAATTCCAGAGTTTGAAATTGAATAGCAAATACTCCAACTGTTTTCTTCTTGGTAACAGAACACTGTTCTCTTCTTCTTAATCTTTAATTGCTTAAGACATTAACAAGCTTTAGGTTTCTTGAATTTATGCTTAAAATTTCCAACAACTTGAACCTGAAATGGTTCAGTTATATAGATGCAGCTGCAATCGAGAACAGGGAACACAGTAGACAAAATGTATGCTGGAGTTTCCATTTTGTTGGTCTGTAATTTGAGTTTTACTTCTGTTGAAAAGATTGTGAAAGAAACTATAGATTTTGTTAGATATTTCTTACTTCCATCAGGTAATTTACTATCGTGATTATTTGTTTGCTTCTTTACTTCTTTTACTTATAGTAATAGGTTTACTAACCTCTACATTATTTCTTTTTACTTACACTAATAGGTTTACAAAGGTATTTGTACTTGGATTTGTATCAAGACAAGTCTATATACATGTGCTGACAGAAATTATTACAAGGACAAATACATGTATATGTATTTGGATTTGAACAAGGACAATTATATATATATATATATATATATATATATATATATATATATATATATATATATATATGCTGACAAGAACCATTGCAGAGGCAAATATATGTATTGATTTTAAGTATATGAATGGAAATATTCCTTGGTTGTTGAATTAAGTGTTTGTGTTTTGGGTGAAATAAAAATTTGAAAAGTAATTAAATTGGTAACCTAGTTCTTCCCGGCTTACTCGACTTAAATTAATATTTGTTTACTATATTATGCTTTCTTGTTTCTTGCTTACTGTAATAATTTGCAGCCTTTTTCTTATCATATTTTTAGAATAATGTAAATCATACACTATTAAAAGCGTATGCAAATATATTCAAAATTTAAACAGTTTGTAATTCGCATGATTAGTCAAAGTAATATTTGTATTATTATTTTTTATACGTTTAAAAATAAAAATAAAAACTATATTGAAATAACATTTCCTAATTTATTCATCTTATAAAACGTATATGTTAATTGAAATAAATATTACCAAATAACTAAAGTTTTGTCTTTGCTTTTGACTTAATTAAAATTTGCATTTGTCGTTCATACCATGAAATAAAGGCGAAAACTCAATAAATTAAAATAACTTCTTGTCTAATTTGTTTTCAAAACGTAACATTCTATATTAAATACCCCATATACATATGTGTTAACGCTAAAATTTGAACGCTAACACCCCGGTGTATGAAGTGAGATTGTGAAAGCACCACCCGACAACTCGGGAATAGATTATAAGCAGATAATAGTGAAAAAGTAGTAGACAACAGCAATTTTATAGTGGTTCGGCTCAAGAGAGAGCCTACGTCCACTTTGAATATCTTTATTGACAATTTGATTACAAATCAATGCAGTTACACTTTGATTACAACACACTTTGAGTTTCAAGTGACTTAGAACAAGTAGTCTAAACTTTAATGTCGATCCAAATCTTTGAACATATGTTAGACATGTTTGATTTCTTCGTGAAGTTCCTTGAAGGTGTTGAAGTAGTTCAGAATGCGGCAGAGTAACGGCGCTTGAAATGAATGAGCCAAAAGTCCCTTGAATGTTGGAGGTGGCCATGTATTTATAGGCAAATTTCTGGGCTGGAATTGTTAAGTCATGAGTCGTGACCGACTCAGAATGAACCGTGACCGACTCACATACCACGAATCAGCAAGCAGTGGCATAGATGAAATGGCATTGAGCTTGTTCCTCGTATGCTTAGGTCGCTAGCGACTTATGATAGGTCGTTAGTCACCTTGAGTCGTTGGATATCCTAAGTCGTTGGAAACCCTGAGTCGGTCTACCCCATAAACCACTAACTAGTTAAACCACTCTGCTCTTCTAAGGCATTAACTCGTTGAGTCGTTGGTCCACTGAGTCGTTACGAACCTTGAGTAGATGAGTCGGCCCAGTCCTTGAGTAGATGAGTCGGTCCAGTCCTTGAGTAGATGAGTCGGTTCAGTCCTTGAGTCGTCTCGTATGAGCCGTGAACTTCGTTGAGTCGGTAACTCAATGAGTCGGCCTGTATCATGAACCGCTAACCTCCATGAGTCGTTCCATTCCTCTAAGTTGCCTTGAGCCTTAGCTCGTCAGCCAATTGAGTCGCTACCAGTTGAGTCGGTCCTTTCCTTAAGTTGCTGAAGCCCCTTGAGTCGTAAATCCAATGAGTCGTTAAAGACCTTAAGTGGATGAGTCGGCCCAAATTTCATCTCGTTGGCAGAACAGGGTTAACATTTGCCCCTCGAAGTACACGCCTAAGTCGTAGGTCGTGTGCTTCGACTTATCTTAACTCGTGTGCCGACTCAAACTCTACTGCCCAACGTTATAAAAACCTGAGTCGTTCACCTTTTCTTCTCATTCCCTGACCTTTAAACCGTGTCTACCATTAACGCACATTCAAGCTTTCAAAAGCGATTTCGACCAGATTCTCCATCGATCATCCCTATCATCATATTACGTAAGCGATCTCGCTCTCCTTATGGTTTTCGATTATCCCTAGCTTATGCGCCCCATCTCCATCTTCGATTTGCCCCTTTGGGCCCTGCGAATTTGGTTGCTTTGGTCATCAATGGACTTAGGGTTATCTGTTCTGATGGTTTATGATTCGAGGCGGTTTAGCGGTGCGATAGAGCTAGGATTGTTGATTGAGAGCTTATTAGGTTAATGGGTTAAAAGTTGGAAGATTAACGGGTTATGAGTTAGGAGTGAAATGGTTTATGGGTTAGAAGGTAACCTGGTTAGGAGTTAGGTGATTAGTTGGTCAGATTGATTCGAATACTGCTTTAGGTACGACTCGGTCATTTTTGTATGATCCAACAACCATGATCCGACCCAACATGCTCCACGGCCTAAGCCTTGAGTCGTGGCCGAGATACGACTTACGACTCACGACTTACGACTTATGACTTACGGCCTAAGCCTTGAGTTGAACCATAGCTTCTCCCTTTTTATACGACTTACGACTTAGGGCACTGCCGACTCAAAATTTTTGAGCCGTTGACGAGTTAGGACTTGCGTGAATTCTGCTGAACCATTGCATAAACTTTGAACTGTTGAATTTTATTGCATTCATTCACAGGTTATTTTGACTTGTAGGCTAACAATATGTTCAATACAACATTCACAGAAAACTGGGACGAATATACTGTCATCGACTGCCCATATCAAATGACAGATTAGTTAATAACAGATAATTAACTTAAACAAATCATGTGAACGAAGTGCTATCGATTTCAAGTAGAATATTAAAGCAACACTGAAATAGTCAATTGAAACTGACCAGCCTGCACTAATATTATGCTTGAACTTTAAATTAACAAGTTCTGAAATTACCATAGTCGATCAATCGTCAACCAGTTTAATTCCAGTTATATTTAGTTGTTATTTTCATTAGTTCTGCACAACACTTCACACTTTTAGGAAACGTGCACCTTCGCATTTGAACATCCAGTTGCTTGTGTAGAATGACATCTCAACAAGAAGAACCGATGGGCCAGGCTGAAGATGTCTTCCCAGTAGCCAACCTGTTGGATAACCCTCCGGAGAGAACTCCCACAACTCTGAATCAGCGGGTGTTTAACCAATTGCTCATCCAGTTTGGTATTGCCGAAGCTGATGGCTTACTGCCGGGGCTAAATGATACTGCAGATAGGCCCCCTTCTGGCTTCATTGCTGTCAATCGCCAAATGTGCTTGAGCGGTGCC
Source organism: Allium cepa (assembly GCA_030765085.1). NCBI lineage: Eukaryota > Viridiplantae > Streptophyta > Magnoliopsida > Asparagales > Amaryllidaceae > Allium > Allium cepa. Next base: position 596,304,008 of record CM060945.1, on the reverse strand, counting down.
ATAACACCTTTTAATGACTTCCTTCAGCAGTTCCTGCTTCGATTATCTATCTCTCCATTCCAATTGCACCCCAATGGCCATGCCATTCTGATGGGGTTATGTGTGCTATTTAGTAGAGTTCTGAGTCGATTACCGAGCTTTGAGGAAATCTGCTACTTCTGCTCATTCACAAAAATTAAAGATCATCCCTCTATCGTAGTTATAAGGAGTGCTCGAAACAGCAAACTCATCACCGATCTTCCTGAAAGCGTTCATGGATTTCTAAATCAGTATTTCTTTGTTCGCTGCCCTCCAGGGTTTTATGCCATCTGGAGAGTAGGAAGTAAGATTTTCCTGTTTTTATTTCTCCATTCTAGGGCTTTTCGAAATCTGAGTTGCTAAATGCTAACTTGGCTTCTTTTTTTTTCTGTTTTAGCACTTCCTCCTCCCTCTAGAGATCCATGCTATAAACAAATTTTTGAGAGATTGAACGCCGTGGCGGCAGAAGAGAGGAGTATAAAGTTTTTGTTAAATGACGGATTTTTACATCAATATGGGCTTCTTCATTCCTCTCGCTTCACTCAGCTTCGTGAAGTCCCAACTGAAATTCCCGATTCTCCGACGGAAACCCCTGATGCCCCGGCCTCTACTAAAGAGCATATGCAGGGAGGAACCTCTATAGAAACTCCACTAGTGAAGTGTTCAATTCCGAAGGACGTTGCGGGGCTGTCTGACAAGTCTGCACTTGCCCCAGTTATCGAAGAGGAAGAAACTCCACGATCTTCCGGAAGATCTGCTGACAAAGGAGTTGAGAAAGCCAGTCCCAAAAAACATGATGGTGATGATGTTTTCGAGGGATTGAGCGATTTAATTGTGACTTCTCAAGAACTTTTCAAAGATGATCTTTCCAAAACTATCTCTTCTGTAATTGAGGCGACATCTTCTCTACAACAAATGTCAACTCCTTCCACACAAGTTATCACTACCTCTATTCCACAGAGTGGTCTGTAACTTGATGCGTGTAGTTTACACGTTACACAACACTTAGGATTTTTCAGCACTTCTACGCATTCATCTTCTTATACTTTAAAAATTTCTAAAGTTTATTATTTTTATTCCAGATTCTCCAATGGGGCGCAGTAGTTCATATTATGATGATTTCCAGCGCTACGGGAGGCGGAGTCAATATGATTATAGGCGTCACCTCCCCTCTTACAGAGAATCGGATGAAGAGAGGGCCATCAGGAAAGCAGACGAGAGACGAGCATATGAAGAACGTCACCGAAGAGAGCAAGAAAGACATGACCCTCCCCACAGAGATGATGATACCCAAAAAAGAAAGACTCACGATGAGAGAGGTAAAGGTCACATGGAAGATTCTTCTAGCAAGCGGGCTAAACTTAGTGAAGAAACAATGCCGACAGTTTCTCGAAATGTTCATGCCGAATCTCCTGCCCCCGTTCGTTCCGACATTCAAACAATCATCAACCGGCCCGCATACCAAGTTGGGCAAGGTCCTTCCACTCTTCAAAGTCGATTCCCTCAGTGGTGCCTGAGAGGGGTTCGATTTGATCTCGACTTGGTTCCTCTCGACAAATCGGCTATGCTGCGAAATCTTGATTCTGTCAGGACCGATATTGAAAGAATGTCGAACTGGCAAAAACTTGTCGACGAGCTTCAGAGGGTTAACCGAGCCAATCTCGAGGCCGTGCTCACAATGGAGAACGATAAGGCTGAGTGGCAGAAGACTCTCGAACAGCATGACGCCGAAATGAGAAGTATTGCTTTCTATAATGAAAAGCTGGAAGCGGAAGTAGAAAAGCTTAAGGAAGAATTAGCTACTTCGTCTACTCTCTATTCTCAAAAGGAGAGCATGCTTCAGCAACAAGTACGAGATGCGCATGCCAGTCAAAGGGCAGTCGAAGATAAGCTTACACACAAGGAGAAGGTCATAGAAGAATATCGCGCTGAAACTTTACAGCTGCGAGAACAGACCGGCTCTCAAAGCTTGGAGATAGAGATGTTAAAAGCTCGACTTGCTATGGCCGAAAAGGAGCGTGACGAGCCTGTTGCTGGTAAACTCGCGGCCGAAGAGGCCCATCAAGCAACCAAAGCTGACATTAGCTCCACATTATTTGATTTTTATCTGCACAGCATTTTGGGGCGTGGCAGCCTTGCCTTTCTAGGCCCTAAGTATGAAATTACACTAGCTGAAGGTTTGGAGGCAGCACTCGATATGCTAGGTGGTAAAGGTGCTGGCTACGCTGAGACAGCTCTTGAAGAGCATTATCTCGATGATGATGCCCGCGCCGCTCTTGCCAAGGGAAAAGAGCAACTCGCCAGAGTACGGGCCGGAATGGCGGAAGGGGAACGTTCTAAAAAAGAAATACCACCTATCACTTCTGAACGTCCTTTAGTTTCTTCCGAAGTTGACATTACAGGTTCCAGTGCTCATTCGCTGCCTCCTACAAGAACCGGGGTAATTACCCCTACTGATGATGAGGCTTTGGAGGATATCGGGGCTCAAAATTATGAGATTGAACTAACGAAACAAACATCTTCAGGTAATTTTGACATTGGTCCGATTCAGGTGGATTGCTTGCTTGCTCCTCAAAAGTTTGATGAGCTTCTCGATTACTTCTTGAATCTCGACGAACCCATATCTCCCTTCTTTCGGGGAGATACTAATATTTTTAATTTCTCTTCTTCTGCAGTTGAAACACCAAGTGCTGTGCAGACTTCACTTCCTCCGGTTATCCCTCCTCCGTCTCTTCAGGTGACTCCTCCTTCTGCTTCACAGCCTGGGCCACAAGAGGAGCAGATTGAGGCTCTTCATGGCTTGGATGACCCTATCGCTTCGCAAGAGCAGAAAGACGAGGGACTTGAAGGAGGCGAGATCTCTCCGGAGCGGACTCCTTCTGATGACGTAGTTTTGTCCGCTCTTGTTACTCCAGGGAGTGAGTCTTCTTCGAAGAGAAGAAAGAAGCACGGAACATCGAAGAGGAGGGGGAAGAAAATCATCACTACTGAAGAGGAACCGGAAGTTGCACCGGTTGCACCTCCCTCTCCTTCTTCCCTTATGCCTATAGATAGACCTGAAAAACTAATCATTCGGCCAGGCAAAGGGTCCAAAGGTGGTAAGAAGAAGTGAAGAGTCAGGCTTCGGGCTTTTTGATTCCTTTTTTGTGTAATGGTCGGATGTTGTGCAGGCACCGGCCCCTGCTTTTTTTTATTTTGAAACCTGTATCTGCAATTGAATAAAATGATCCTTTATTTGTACAGACTTTTGTTTGAATTTGAGAATGCATTTATTATTCATTTTTGCACAAGTTTATTTATATGATATTGCGGTGAACTTGTGGTATGTTGCTTGAGCGTATTTTACCGATATAGCTATACCATTTTGTATGTAACTATACCATGTTGCCCCCATACCATAAGCTTGCTGCAATATTTTATACTTTGAAGGGACTTGCACTCTTATTTTCTGAAGAGTAATTACTTCATTCTTGAAGAAATTTTTCGTAGAGTACGACTTCCTTCACATAAGTTTTTACGCTTTGTCCTTCGAAGAAGTCACTTTTTTTTTTTAACTTATGTATGCATTTTGCCAAGTGAATTCTTCTATGTGGTAAAGCGGGCCTCTGAAGGGTACTTTTTTTTTTCCTTGAGGAAGGTTATTTTCTGGAATGGGTAGATCACTCTTCCTTTGAAAGTTAAAGTATGCCCTTGATGAGGATATTTTTTTTTTAAAATAGAAATTTGTACTTCTGAGGAGGGATTTTTCACGTTTCAACACTTGGAAGTTTTATTTCAATCTTGGTGAAACGTGTACCTCCAAAGAGTTGTGCCTTCGAAGAAAGCCTTTTCACGTTTCAACACTTGGAAGTTTTATTTCAATCTCGGTGAAACGTGGGCTTCCGAAGAAGTCTTTCTTTTTTATTGTGTCCCCGGGAGGGGGTTGTACCTCTGAGGAGGGATTTTTCACGTTTCAACACTTGGAAGTTTTATTTCAATCTTGGTGAAATGTGTACCTCCAAAGAGTTGTGCCTTCGAAGAAAGCCTTTTCACGTTTCAACACTTGGAAGTTTTATTTCAATCTCGGTGAAACGTGGACTTCCATAAAGGTTTTTATTCTGTTTTGCATTTCAACTTTGGTGAAGTGAAATTCCGAAGAGCGGCTATTACACTTCAACTCCTGGTGAAATGTGCCTCCGAAGAGGTCTTTATTTTGTTTGCATTTCAACTCTGGTGAAGTGAAATTCCGAAGAGCGGCCGTAACACTTCAACTCCTGGTGAAATGGGCCTCCGAAGAGGGCTTTTATTTTGTTTGCATTTCAACTCTGGTGAAGTGAAATTCCGAAGAGCGGTTGTTACACTTCAACTCCTGGTGAAATGAGCCTCAGAGAGGGTTTTCATCGCCTGGAAGTTACTCTCTCATGGTTGGAGGGTCATGACTCCTCCAATCTTTTTTGTTGAGTAGAGAACTTTCTTTTTTTGTGGCGTATGACCCATTAGAGGTTTTATCCTCCGAAGAGTTGTGCCTCCGAAGAGGACTTGTGCTGCCGATGATGGCTTTGGTTGTTCCCTTGTCCACTTGCTTATGCCTTTTCAGCGATCCTCCCCCCCCCCCTTTTTTTTTTACAAGTAACTTGTTTAATCCAAGGAAGTGTACTTCATTGTCTGGCAAGTTCGTGAGAACGAGCATTAGCTTCTTAATTGGATGTTTGTTTGTTCAAACGATCTCAATTTATTAGCAAAGGCCCATTTCTATCGAAATCATAAGCCGTTCAATTGAAGTATTTCCTATCTAGGATTTGAATTCGGAGCTTTTGTGACTTGAAATTTGGCGAGAATCACTTGGTCTTATTATGTGCAAGTTTCACTTCCATTGTCTGCAAAAATTTAAATCGACATTTCAGCAATACATTCTATGTACTTTTTATATCGAAAATAAAGCAAACATGTAATAATAATAAGGAACACAAGATTTATAGTGGTTCGGCCAGGAAATTGGGCCTACATCCACTTTATATTTTTTCATTATTTACTTGCATCAGTTTTACAATTGCCTTCAATTACAAGAATCATACATTTATAATTCTTTTTACAATATTTCAACAAAATTTTCAAGTAAAGTATGGACGCAAATGATTGCTGTTCCATGCCCTTGGGATTTGATCTCCTTCAACAGTAGTGAGTTTGAATGTGCCGTTGAGAAGCTTCTGACCTATGACATATGGCCCTTCCCAATTTGGCCCAAACACACCTGTCGTTGTCATAATTCTCTTCAGGACTAGGTCTCCAATCTCAAAGCTGCGTTGGCGAACTTTGGAGTTGAAATGTCTGGCTATCCTTTGCTGATGAGCTGCAATTCTGAGATTAGCCTCATCTCTTTTTTCATCAAGGAGATCTAGCGCTTCAAGCTGTAGCTTTTCATTTTCTGCTTGATTAAAATGGATTCTTCTATGTGAAGGGACCTCTATTTCTACCGGGATCATTGCCTCTGACCCGTATGCCAATGAAAACGGGGTGTGCCCAGTCGCAGTTTTGTGAGTGGTTCTGTATGCCCATAGTGCCAGTGGTAGCTTATCGACCCAACCACCTTTTGCTCTTTCAAGTTGCTTCTTGATGGTTGACTTAATAATTTTGTTCACAGCTTCCACTTACCCGTTTGCCTGCGGATGAGCCACTGCTGAAAAGCTTTTCCGGATTTTGAATTGCTTGCAAAAATCTTGGAATTCTTCACTTTCAAACTGAGTACAATTGTATGTAATTATTTTTTGAGGCACACCGTATCTGCAAATGATGTTTTTAGTCACAAAACTTATCATCTTCTTTGAGGTGATAGCAGCCAGTGGTTCAGCTTCTGCCCACTTAGTAAAATAATCTACAGCAACAATGGCATACTTAATTCCAGATTTGGCAGTTGGTAACGGTCCTACAAGGTCTATTCCCCATATTGCAAACGGCCATGGACTGACCATCTGTGTGAGTTCAGTGGAAGGAGCTCTAGGAATTTTGGCGAATCTTTGACATCTGTCACATTTTCGGGAATACTCTGCTGCATCTCGATTAATTTCTGGCCAAAAAAATCTGTATCGGAGAATTTTCTTTGCTAATGTTTGGCCACCTGAATGATCACCACATTCTCCTCCATGCACCTCCGCTAGGATTGCTTTGGACTCTTCCCTGGATACACATCGAAGTAATGGCATTGAGAATCCCCGTCTGTATAATCGGCCATCCTGGATTATATATCGAGAGGCTTTTCTTAGTAGCTTTTGTCGTTCTTTTGAGTTCCCTGGTAAAGATCCATTGAGCAGATATTCTGTTATCGGAGTCATCCATGATTCTTGCTCTTGAGACATGCTCATGATCCAATCAATTTCCATCTCATCAATGCTAGGAGTCGACAGGACCTCCATTGGAGTTAATCCCAGAAATTGAGCTTCGCCTGTGCTAGAATACTTTGCGAGAGAATCTGCTTTCATGTTTTCTTCTCGAGGAATGTGACTTATCATGTAATGATCGAAATAACCCAGGAGTTCCCAAGCCTTTGACAAGTAGGCGGGCAGATTCCCCCCTTTTGCTTGGAATTCCTTTTTGATTTGGCATACAATAAGCTGAGAATCACTGAATATCTGTAACGCTCGGATGTTTAATTCTTTAGCAATCCTTAAGCTAGCAATAAGGGCTTCGTATTCTGCTTCATTGTTTGTTGAAGGAAATTCCAATCTTAGTGCATAGCATAATGATCGGCCTTCAGGGGTCTCAAGTACAACTCCGGCTCCAGAACAGTAGTCGTTTCTCGCACCATCGACATATAATTTCCATTGGATTGGGGAATCGTTGACCGTTTCCTCCTCACTGTTACCCTTATCTGTGAATTCTGCGATGAAATCCGCTAAAGCTTGTCCATTGATTGCTTTTCGGGGATGATAAGTGATGTCATACTGACTGAGTTCAATATTCCACTTTAGAAGACGACCCGAAGTTTCAGGGCGAAACAGGACTTGCTTTAAAGGTTGATCAGTGAGGACTCTGATAGGATGAGCTTGAAAATATTGCCTCAACTTCCTAGATGCAATTAGTAGGCAATAGGCAAGTTTTTCCAACTTAGAGTAATTCATCTCTGCCCCAGTGAGTCTTTTGCTGATATAGTAAACTGGATATTGAATCCTTTTGTCTTCTCGTATCAGCGCTGCACTTAAAGCATGAGATGATACTGCCAAGTATATAAGAAGATCCTCGCCATCGCCAGGCCTAGAAAGTATTGGAGGCGTTTCCATATGGAGAATCAATTCATCAAAAGCTTTTTGGCATTCGGGAGTCCAATCGAAGTTTTTCTTTCCTTTCTTTAGGGCGTCAAAGAATGGGATGCATTTATCTGTGGCTTTGGAAATGAACCGACTCAAGGCGACGACTTTTCCATTGAGACTTTGCAATTCCTTCTTTGTTCTAGGAGCTTTGACTTCTTTCAATGCAGTAATTTGAGCTGGACTGGCCTCAATGCCCCTAGCGCTCACGATGAAACCTAAAAACTTGCCGGATTCCACTCCAAATGAACATTTTAAAGGATTGAGCTTCATTCTGTATTTCCGGAGGACTGCGAACATGTCTGCTAAGTGTTCTATGTGATCCACTGCTTTCTTAGACTTTACTAACATGTCATCGACGTAGACTTCCATAGTCTTGCCCAGTTGCGGTTTGAACATAGCATTAACGAGTCTTTGGTATGTTGCCCCTGCATTCTTCAACCCGAAGGGCATAACTTTGTAGCAGTAAAGACCAGTGTCGGTGATAAAGCTCGTATCCTCCTGATCTGGCTCATGCATCATGATCTGGTTATATCCGGAGTAAGCATCCATAAAAGATAACAATTCGTGTCCCGCTGTTCCGTCTACCAGTTGGTCGATTTTGGGTAATGGGAAGCAGTCTTTGGGGCAGGCCTTGTTTAGATCTGAAAAATCGATGCATACTCTCCATTTTCCATTGGCTTTCTTAACCAGCACTGGATTTGAAACCCAATTCGGATAGGTAGATTCTTTGATAAAATTATTCTCCATGGGCCGATCAACTTCTTCTTTTAATGTCGCCGACCTTTCTGGACCTTGAGTTCTCCTTTTCTGTTTCACAGGTGTAAATTTTGGATCAATATTTAGAGCATGCACTGCAACTTCTGGGGATATTCCGCACATATCGGCATGAGTCCAAGCAAAAACATCCAGATTTTCCTTTAAAAAAGATATTAAGATATTCTGAATTGACACATTAAGTTGTGAACCCACATTCAACACCTTGTTTGGGTCCTTTGGGTCAACAGGTATTGGTATTGTCGTTTCCACTGGTACCACTCTATTTTCCCCTGCACTGACTTTTCTAGGGTCCATCTCTTTCCTTGCTCCACTGTGCTCGCCAGTGCAGGGTCCGCCTTGTAATTGCTACAAGGCTGGTTCTTTGATGCGGACTGGGGCTGCCGCATTCTTTCCCATTTCTCTTTTTCTGGTTTCTCGTAGCTCTGTCAGATAACACTCTCGCCCAGCATTTTGATCCCCTTTTATAACTCCCACTCCATTGTCTGTAGGGAATTTAATAGTGAGGCACCACGGGGCAAGAACAGCTTTGAACGCTGCCAGAGTTGGACGACCAAGGAAAGCATTGTAAGCAGAAAATTCGTCGACAATCACAAAAGTTTGCTTGCGGACCACTTTTCTCTCTCCTTCTCCTAGTTCCACAAACAAATCAATGGTTCCTACCGGCTGTTTTGGCTCCCCAGTGAAGCCAGCGATTTTCTGCGATGAGGCTTGCACATCAGCCATAGGGATCTTCATTTGGTCGAATGTTTTCTTGAAGAGGATATTGCAGGATGCGCCACAATCAATGAGAACTCTTCTGACAATAGCTGGCCCGATACTAGCCGAGATGACTAAGGGATCCAAGGTAGGAGCTTCAATACCTGCGGAATCCCTAGCTTTGAACACAATATCATCATCAAGAGTTCTTTGTTGCTTCAATGGCGTGGCATCTTCCAAAACGAATACATCTTCCTCGGTCGGTACATACTTTAAAGCTCGGGTATACCTTTCCATCTCACCCCAGCTTCTGCCTGCTGGGTGAGGTCCTCCTGTAATGACATTGATAATGGGCCTTCCAGATTCATGCCCTGCAGCCTTCTCACTCGTCCTAGGCTGATGAGTAGGAGCCTGTTGCCCCTGACTAGATGAAGCAGGATTGTTGCTATTCTTTTTCACAAATTGCTGCAGTTTGTTTTCCCTTAGCAACTCTTCAATCAGATTTTTCAACTGGCGGCATTCGTCGGTCTCGTGACCGGGTTGATTATGGAAGCGGCAGAACTTCCCACTCTGTATAGCCTTTTTCTCGGTCCTTAGAGGAGGAGGTTTAGGAAAGTCAACAAAATCTTTAGTGGCAAGGTAGATACGTTCCGGCGTATCTGATAAAGGAGTATATTCTGATGGCTTGAAGGATCGGGGCTTCTTCAGATTACTCTGCTTCTTCCCATTGTTATTTTCCCTTTTTTGCCCTACAGATTCATTCTTGCGTGGAGCAACAGTGTTATCTTCATCTTTTTCCAACACTGCCTTTACCGGTACGGGACGGCTTTCTAAGCGTATGAATTCATCTGCTTTTTTATAGAATTTTTCAAGGGAATTTGGTTCCTTCATGTTTAGCCATTTCCCAAATTCGCTCGACTTGTCAATACCCTTCATCAGATAAGTCAATATCATTCGCGGTTCTGCATTGTCCACCTCAGCTAGCGCTATATTAAAGCGGTTTAAGAAAGATCTGATAGTCTCTCCTGGATTCTGCTACAAACTTGATAGTGACATGATATCCTTGGCTTTTGAGGCGTATAGTCTGAACTGCTCCTTGAATTTCCGAGTTAAGTCAGAAAACTGATCTATAGATCGGACTGGAAGTTTGGTGAACCAAAGCAGAGCTACACCTTCGAGGTACACAGGAAAATATCGGCACTTTATATCATCAAAGGCTCTGGCACCTGTCATGTGCCAATCATACTTGTATAAGAATTCGTTCGGATCACTTGTCCCCTTGTAAGCTGGAATGGTTGGAGGGACAAACTTCCTTGGGAATTCAGCCTTTAAGATTTTCTCAGTAAACAGAGTTTTACTTGGGGCGAAACCCTATTCTTTCTCGTCTTCAACCCTCTGCATACTCTCTTTCATAATTTGTCAGACCATTCCAAAAAGCTACTCCTCATCATGTCGAGTTCTAGATCCACCAACCTCTGGAAGTGTTTGTTCAAAGGGGCTAGCAGCCCTTTCAGGAGCATTTCTTTCTTCAGCATCATGAATGTTGCCAGCAAAATTCCTTTCATTACCTGCCGGTTGACGGTTTTCCCCAAGCAAATCGTTCAACCTATTCAGAATTAGGGCATTCTGGGCATTCTGAGCCTCGAATTGTGCATTTTGGGCATCTATCTGTTGGTTCAGCCCTAAGATTGCAGCATCCAGCTCTGCCTTTGTAACTCCGACAGCTGGAGTGGCTTGATTCGATATAGGGGAAACGGAGGTTCCCTCTTGAATATTCCCAGATCTGACAGATCTACTTTTCCTTCCAGGAGCCATAATCTCGGATAGACTTCTGGTTTTCAAGGAAATTCTCTCTACAAACCTCTGTGAAGCAATGATGATAACTCGCCTGAGTTCGATTTCTCAGTGAAAGCACCAAAAATGTTAACGCTAAAATTTGAACGCTAACACCCCGGTGTATGAAGTGAGATTGTGAAAGCACCACCCGACAAATCGGGAACAGATTATAAGCAGATAATAGTGAAAAAGTAGTAGACAACAGCAATTTTATAGTGGTTCGGCTCAAGAGAGAGCCTACGTCCACTTTGAATATCTTTATTGACAATTTGATTACAAATCAATGCAGTTACACTTTGATTACAACACACTTTGAGTTTCAAGTGACTTAGAACAAGTAGTCTAAACTTTAATGTCGATCCAAATCTTTGAACATATGTTAGACATGTTTGATTTCTTCGTGAAGTTCCTTGAAGGTGTTGAAGCAGTTCAGAATGCGGCAGAGTAACGGCGCTTGAAATGAATGAGCCAAAAGTCCCTTGAATGTTGGAGGTGGCCATGTATTTATAGGCAAATTTCTGGGCTGGAATTGTTAAGTCATGAGTCGTGACCGACTCAGAATGAACCGTGACCGACTCACATACCACGAGTCAGCAAGCAGTGGCATAGATGAAATGGCATTGAGCTTGTTCCTCGTATGCTTAGGTCGCCAGCGACTTATGATAGGTCGTTAGTCACCTTGAGTCGTTGGAAACCCTGAGTCGGTCTACCCCATAAACCACTAACTAGTTAAACCACTCTGCTCTTCTAAGGCATTAACTCGTTGAGTCGTTGGTCCACTGAGTCGTTACGAACCTTGAGTAGATGAGTCGGCCCAGTCCTTGAGTAGATGAGTCGGTCCAGTCCTTGAGTAGATGAGTCGGTTCAGTCCTTGAGTCGTCTCGTATGAGCCATGAACTTCGTTGAGTCGGTAACTCAATGAGTCGGCCTGTATCATGAACCGCTAACCTCCATGAGTCGTTCCATTCCTCTAAGTTGCCTTGAGCCTTAGCTCGTCAGCCAATTGAGTCGCTACCAGTTGAGTCGGTCCTTTCCTTAAGTTGCTGAAGCCCCTTGAGTCGTAAATCCAATGAGTCGTTAAAGACCTTAAGTGGATGAGTCGGCCCAAGTTTCATCTCGTTGGCAGAACAGGGTTAACAATATGTTAAAAAAAAGAATGACTATCAATATTAAATTCTCGATGTGTTATTAAACTTCATAGTTGTATAAAATTATTCTTGAATCCTTCTTATATATATATGACTCTATCCAAAATATCATTCATATAGACATATATTATCTACAAATATTTTAAATCACTTGTTATCTATGTGTATATATTTTCTCAATTATATACACCCCTATTATTATACTTAAGTGGTTGTTATACAACTGAATTTATTTATAACGTTTTATTAATTAAGTATTATAAAATTCCTTATTCAATGTGTATATAGTTTCTTTTGAACTTATCATCACACATTTACACTTTTCTAATTCAATATATATCATTATTTTTAGAAATACTTAATATTTCTATTTAGTTAATACAAACAACATTTATACCGGAATCATATATTTTACTTTTACTTCATTAAGAATTTTATCCAAATTCTATATACATCTTAATTTAATTTAATGTCATAAATTCCTATTCTCGTTATGTGTAAATTTATTATTTCCGATATATATGACTATTTGATTTTAATAAGTTTATATCCTTTAATATAGTCTATCTTATAGAATAAAATATACACATTTAATCTCTAAACAAATGCATATATGTTTTCAAAACAATCTGCACATATATATTTTTTTCAAAACAAAATATGTAATAAATTTCATTTAAACCAATCTAAAATTAAATATATACTTGACAATCCAAATTATGTTGATTTGGGAAACTTTCATAAGATTGTTAATTACTAATTTATGGAAATATTGTATATAAAAATACCATATTATTGAATATTATAAATTAATATTCACAACTCGGGATGTCTAAAATCCCGGGTCGTTACAGATACACAAAAGATACTACAACAAAATGACAACTCCAAAGCGGAACAATAGAGTCTTCGAAGAAAAGCTTCCAACATACATCAACTTCGATAAGGACTTCAAAAACTACAAAAACTCCAAGCACTTTGAAAGATTTCTAAATCCAAAAGCTTTTCAAAATCTGACAGCTTCCAAAAGACTTCCAAATCCAAGCTAGCTCCCAAAATACGGATAACCTGCTTCTAGGCTGTCCGTGTGGAAAATTTTGGATACCTAGAGTTTAGGAAGGGAACAATAAACTCCGGGTCAGTCGTGGGACTGGTATGAGTAAACAAAAAAATTGAAAAAATAAGTTAAAATGAAATTCGCAATGCCTTTTTGAAAATGAAACTACCATAAGGCCTCCCGCCATACACATAATGCAAGCGCATACTTGGAGGAGATTTCTCCTTATGACAGTCAAAAATGCTTGATACGCAAAAACCATTTGATATTATTATTAGTGCATAGTGCAGAAAACCTATTGAAAATATAACATCAATCTTAGCCAGCATACAACATTCCGTTGTATGCCTACTATAGCTGCAATGTTCAATAGCAGGTTACCGCCACATTCCATGGTAGGTTATACAACTAAAACCGTACTGGGCGCATATTGTTTTTTTTGGATTTCCAACAAATGGTCAGGCAAAGGAACTTCCTACACCGAAATGGGTACGCCTCTGGAAGGATGCCCCCGAGAACTTAACCGGATCTCTGCTAACACAAGGCCGAAGCTACCTCACGCTTTAACCAAGCTATAACATAGGTAGCTACCACACAAGTATGCCATCCCCGGTCGTTACCAACCTTTATCCGAGGCGCCTCTCAACTAACAACCACACAACAATAAGCATGTAGCAACCACATAGATTAAATATATGGGCTCTATACCATGATATCACCTTTTATCCAAAAGAAAATGGATATACCCTAGGTGCGCGATCCCTAAAAAACCTTGCTGCAACATTCATGTTTCGGCCAATACCGGGTTGTGAGCCTCGACGAAGTCTCGTCCACAAAGCTACCCTTTTTCACAAAGCCATGCTTCGATCAACAAATGATCAGCAACACTTCGTATGCCACATTACCAAATTGGGAATGTATCACGGTAACCATCAAATACATAACCTCTGAGCTCGTACATCTCAGAGAAGGGTGTTAAGCTAAATCTCCGTCACCAAACAGAAATGTATTTGATAGAAACTAGCTTTACATCTCAAAGTGTAACGTCGGACACACATCCATACAAGTCTGTTCTGGGTTCAAACAGAACCGAAGGCACTTCCAAAGAAGCCCTTGCAATCCGGTATCTCCAATCCTGATCGGAATCCCCATCACATATGGAGATCTCTATACCGTAGCTACTCAGTGCAGAGTCATTCGATAGGTTTCGTTCTCGAAGACACCCGGTCTTCACCATCGTCTTCGAATGCTATCCATTTCGTCGTGTCACTATTCAGAATGGGTTATAGGACAAAAAGGTCCTCTCCCGGCTAAACTGAATAGTGAGCGCAATATTTAAAACCATATGGATAATGGGATCACAGTTAAGTCACAACTTATTATCCAAAACCTTTCTTTCAAATGGTTTAAACAAATTACCATTTCCATATCTTTAAACAAAAAGATTTATTTCATAAAGTTCACCAATCTTTCACATAAATTCATTTATTTCAAAACAATTCCCCTTTCATATCTTTTATAGAAAGGTTAAAATCCTTTCTTTCAAATGGTTTTAAACATATTACCATTTACAAATCTGTAAACAAAAAGATTCACTTCACAAAGTTCACCCAGTTTCACAAAGATCCATTAACAAATTTCAAAACAATTTCCATTTCAATTGGATTAACTCATTCAATCTTAAAATCAAAGATTTAACTTATAGCTTTCAAAACCCGTTTCCGAAGGTTCGTTCATAACTTGGAAACCCATTTCATTTCAAATTGAAATCACTTTAACACAAGTTGGGAATTCATTCCTTATACGAAAGCTTCTATTATTTGAAAACAAATAATTTTCATCCCGAAAAAATCCGATCGCATTTATACAAGTTAAAATCTTTGGGTTGAATTCAAATTCCAAAAACAACACTTTAAAAATGGTTTAAAACCCCATATAAACTTGTATAACCTTTTTAAATCATAATTTCCAATATAGAATTCAATTTCAAATTTTGAATTCAAATTCAAATTAAATTTCAAAACTAAATCAAGTTATTCAAAAATAACTTTTATCTTCGAAATTCCTTTTCAAAAGCTTTTCACTTTAAACCCACTCCATTTCCAAAACCATTTGGATTCAAAAATTCAATTTTAAAATTATTTCAAAAATCTGCGACTTAACCGATTTCCTCGTGAAATCCATATTTGTGTGTATATAGTGTAGTCCAGGGGGTTTTACACAATAGTGCAACATCAATCCTCACAGATTCAATCATATCAATATCGATAAGCGGTATAACCCATAACGCTTATCTTCATTCACAGATTCATAGATAAGGTGAATTTATCAATCACTAAGATTCATCATTACGATTCGATGTGGGTTTCGGATAACCAACTGGAATCCGACTCCTTGTCTCATCGAAATTCGAATGCCGTTTTATGGGCCAAGGGATTTTCATATTCATACAATAGTATATTCATCACAGATATAACAGCTCAGCACAAAGCATTTCATGTTACATAGCATCACAAGCACATAATAGAGATATTAATCCGTTACACAACATTTAATAGAATATAGTCATCCATAAATAAAGTTAATTAATCATATGATACATCGAAACCAGATTAATCACAAATTCTGGTTAATTAATATTTATTAATTACAAACCATTTTAATTAATTATCTTTAATTACATTAATTAATTAACCCTTAATCAATTTTCATTAAATTAATTATCCCTAATTAATTATCCTTAACTAATTACAATAATTAATTAACCATTAATTAATTAAGTATTCTTAAATTAATTACACTAATTAATTATTCTCGAATTAATTAACCTTTAAACACTTGATAAATAATCCTTAATTATATTGATTAAATTAATTAACTTTTATTAATTACAATAAGTGATTATCCTAATCACTTATATTACTAAATCACAAATTAATTACTTTGAGTAAATATCCATTGATTACTTGATTAATAAATTTAGATCATTAATTAATTAGTTTTAATTAAGTAATAAATATTAAGTAATTAACCACCTTTAAATTACCCCATCACATAAATCTATCATCCTTTAATGTAATTACACAAAGTAATTACCCCTTAATTACATTAAGTAATTAATTTCATTAAGTAATCATACATTAATTTCTTACAGAAATTAAATCACCCTTAATTCAATTACATTCAATAATTATCCCAATATAATTGCTCAAAACTTGTTAAGATTTGTTAACATCTTGTTTTGGATTTTACTTTAATTTAAAAACCAAATTCTTTACTTAACAAAATTTAAAGACATAAACGACCCAACCTTATTTAATAACCCAACCGAGAGCAACGGGTCAAAGCCCAAATCCATCAGCCAGGAATAAATCGAAGTCCCCTCTCAGAGTCGTACACGATACAAAATCGAACTACACCCGGGACAAGCATCGATTCACCAAGCCTATCTGGAAAAGCTCAAACAATTCACAAGCATCACGCAACCTTCTTCGATTCATCATCAAACCCAACTGGAGATCAAAACCGAGCCTTCCCCCTCTGCTTCATTCCCAAACTTTCGAACTACTCATAGATGAACGTGCACCGTGCACGTGCACGGCGATCAGACCGACATTCCCACCTTGCCGACCATGCTCGCGAGTCAATAGTGATCTCAACTTCCACCCTGACCATTTCGAATCGCCAAAACTCCAGATAGACGAAAACGAGCTACAACGACCAAAACTCGAACGCGACCCCTCAGAAAAACCTCTCCAAGCCAACGCCACCGACAACCTGTACCCATGCCGACCTACCTAGAGCGACGTCACGACTCCAGCCACGTCTTCCCCCATATGCGATTGAGACCGGTCACCTCACAATGATGAACGAATCTCAATTACCACGTCTTCCCAGTCCAGACTTTAAACCCTAGTACGACAAATTCCGATCATCACAGTAAAAAAAAATCCAACAATATGTTTCCATCACTCTACCATACTCCAGCCTCCTCCATGCCAAAACTCGAAGCTCCAATCGACGCCGTTCAACGGCAATACCCCAAAAACCCAAAACCGAGAAATTCACAAATTCTCGATCAAACCAATATTAAGAATCACAAGATTTTCACTAAAATTCATGATTCGTTTGGATGAATCAGACTATATAATTCAAAGATGAAATTGTTGTTATTGATTTTTAACCAAAACTTGATTTTACTGTAATCCCAACATTTATAGTTTATTTATTAAATAATTTTACCTTAAACTATTTTTAAAAACAAGATCATGTTATTATTCACATTTTATCTTCAGAATTCAAAGCCTAATGCAGATTATTTAAGAAAATAGGAATTATTCTGAAAATTTCGAGTCTGTAGCTAATAACAGAGCATCATATTCAAATATTCACACATATATCAAGCATTTACACACATAAATTCAGACAAAATAATGCATGCAAACTATTTCACAACTTTATCACACAAGAATATCACACGCAAAACCTACAACCTACTTTTAAGTAAAAGTTTACTCACCTTGTTCTGTTTGAACAGAGACAGTGTTAATCTGGTTTGAGTTGATTTTCAAGGCTTAAATTTGATAAGGTTTTGATTGATATAAGTTGCTTGTGACGATCTGTATGCTTTCTTCAATTACTTTATCTCTGATTCCAGGTTTTGAAGTCGATTTGCCTAATTCCAGACTTTGTTTTCAAAGCTTTAGATTTCGAAACAAATTGTTGAAGTTGAATCCTACTTCCTTTGATTGCTGAAAAGCTTTGAATTTTTCTTTGATTGAAAATTTGTTTTCCTGGTTTGAATTTCTGAGGAGATTGTTTCAGATTTGTGTTTATGAAAGAGATGGATGTTTTGTTTTCATTTTTTTTCTGGGTTCTGACTTTTAGAGATTTTACAAGCTTCTTTCTTTTCCTTTTGTAATTTGAAGAGGAGAGGTAAAAGATATTATATTGTTTTTATTTCCTTTTTGTAAATTTTTCTTAAAAATGAAAACAATAAAGTGACACTTGTTAATTATATTGATTAGATTACTACACTTGTTTAATTGATGTGTTAAAACTTAACACTTGTCCCTTTTCTATATTTGTATGATTTAAATAAATTTTTATATTATATGTCTTATATAAACACATTTTCCTTATATGAATATATACTATTTAAAAGAAATGCTTTTAAAACTAACTATCCATTAATTAATTTACATAAACAATATTTTTAAACCCAAATCATTTTTCTAAGTCACTTAAATTCAAATACAAATTCAATATCCAAATTCAAATTTTTGAGTCAAATTTTACTCATATATATATATATATACATACATATATATTTCAAATTCAAATAATTCTAAAATATTCATTATTTTGAATTCTTAAACCCAAATGAAATTTTACAATCTTATTTATATATATATATACACACAAATCAACACTTCTTTTATTTATTTTGAAAATTTCAAATTAATTCAAAATTTTATCCTAAAATTTACATCAATTACTAATTTAAATTTAATTCAAAAATGGGGATCGTTACAATTACTGTTCAAAGAAACCCTAAGGATGCCTTTGTTTTCCCAACACAAACAAATGACTTAAGATCTAATTTTTCAAAATAAGTATTATACTTAGACTACTTAAATACCATTCAATGAAACCCTAAGGATACCTTTAAACTATCACATAAAATCCACTAAAACTAGCAATTTCAAATTGCATTATAACGACTATTACGCTCCTAAAATTTTCAACTTTTCTGAACCAGTTATAAAATCATTTAAACCTTGATACTTTTTAGAGTAATAAACAAAAATAAAGTACTTCTTAAAACAGAAAAGAATCCCCTAAAGACGGCTTTCAAAATCATATTAAAAATCGTCGAACACAAGGCGATTTCAAAGTACATGCATAGCGACCTTTTTGATATGACTTCTATTAATTTGTTGCACAAGTGTTATAGCTGCTCGAACCACTTTCTTGTTTTCCAAAACATTAATATATTTTTAGAGCAAAAAAAAAATATACTTCCACAAAATATATGCAATTAACCATTTTAAGCAAGCTAAACACACTGAATTTCAAAGTGCACTTATAGTAACCATTCTTGCTTGAAACACTTTCAAACATAATTCAATGCCACATATAACAAAACTAAAGATATAAATATATAGTCAAGGCCATGTTATATGGTATAATGGATAAGAGAACTTACAATATTCATAATATAGTTGTCATTTGCTTTTTAAAAGCAAGTATGGCCAAAAAATTAGAACTTTAATTAGTTACATTTAACTTTATATTCGACCACGCACATATATAGCAAAATATATACTTATTCAACGGTGAGCGAACTCACCCCAAAACCAAGATAACACAAGCACAAGCCACTTAGAACAAAACACCACTTCCTATTTTTGACTAAATTTCCCATTTCTTTTCAAACTTCACCAAAAAACTTTTAAATGTTTATAATACATTTCAAATTCATTTTGAACCGTTTTTTAAAGAGGTTTAACATTCCATATACACCAATTTATTAAATCAAGGTAAGTTATTTCCTTTGTGCTTATCGTCATGTATTTCCATGCCTTGCATATATATTCAGCATTCATATTTAGACAACCAAACTTGATGATCAAAGCATAATAAATATCCATTGCAAACACCATATCATCATCCAAAATTTAATGCAATAGTCTAGGAGTTCTCACCTTCATTTTCCTTTTGAGCTAATAGAAAATAGGCTATAGCTTCGCTACGATTGAACCAAAGCAAACGAAACTAAGCCCACGACCTACGAGAGAGCTCGACCTAGCCTTGATAGTGATGGTGCCCATGTCCAAGGGAATGGTTGGTAGTGGTCTTAGGTTTTGGAAGTGAAGAAGAAGTGTTTCAGACTAGTTTTGAAGTGGATTGATTTATAAGCTAGTATATACCTTTTTCTCTTTTTTTTTGTTATATATTTTGTTTACTTCTATAAAATATTTTTCTATGAATAAGAAGCCATTAAAGAGGCTCTTAGAAAGCTTGAAAAAAAGGAGGAGCGGAATGGTGTTAGAAATTTGTGAGAAAACGGTGGTATTTATAGGAAAAAAATTAGAATAAAATATTCAATTGCATAATTACCCAAATACCCTAGCTCACACCCCTCTCCTAGCACTTAGCGCACGGCTTCCCCCTAAAAGCCATGTGACGGTTGATGTGAGGTGATGATGTGTTACAATTTTAATCACATTATAGCATGATTCAAATATTTTAATAATTCAGATATTTAAATACCAAGTGTTCGAAACTATAGGTCACTACAACAACCATCCAAATGTGACAACATACCAATACACAAAATCATCGTATAAACTAATAGATAACTTATGATAAATAAATTTAACAATATAGATCAGATATATACCTTTCACCAATGCCTAATGCATAAATGCTGAAACGAAAAAGTGAACTCTTTGGAACCAATTCCTATTCTAAATTTCTAGCTCTAGAATTTCCTTACCAATGACAATCGAATAGATTTAATTCTATTTGATTTAGGTGTTTGTAATTTGGAAGCTCCTATGGCTATGGTCGGCCTACAATGGTTGTTGCAAGAGAGGACTGAGAAGAGATCACAATTGAGGCACAAGTGGATAAATAAAAGAAGGGTAAAGAATGAAAATTGGATCAAGATTCTCTTTTTATCTCTCTACTAATTCTTTATTTTTAATTATTCAAACCACTTGACAGTGAATATGACAAAGCCGGCCTCCCGTATGCATGCCTACAGTGTAAATTGGCGTTGAAACTATTCTAATCCCGAACAATAATCCTTACGACAAACACCATTGTCCCAGCGGTTAAGTGATTCGACTTTGGTGCGAGAGGTCACTAGTTCAAAACTTGCATAGCATGATTTGAACATTTATTGACACGTAATTTGTGATTTGTTGTCCCAGTGTCATGTTGTATTTAAAGTATCCTTTTAAAAAACAATAATCCTTATATTTAAATCCAATTAAACATGTACCGATATCGTATATCAATCGGTATATTTATTATTACTTTAAACACATTGTTTATTATTGTTCAGTAAACTAAACTAAACAATACAACAAAATAGTCTTTTTAAAACGGGCAATGCCCATTATGGTTTTCGCAACGGGCATGTGCCCGTTGTAATAGGCCTCGCTGTAATAGATCCACCACATTTTACAACGGGCAAAGCAGGTTGTAAGAACCGTTGTAGTATACCTTTTTACAGCAGGTTATGACCGTTGTAATCGACTATAATACAACGACCATAACCCGTTGCAATAGACTAACCATATTAGTTGCATAGCCTGTTTCACAACATGCATTGACCGTTGTAAAAAGCATATTTAACAACGTGTTGTGACCATTGTAAGAAACTTATATAACAACGCACATTGCCCGTTGCAAAATAAATGGAAATTTAAAAAAAAATTACAACAGCATCGATGAAATACATCCATACTAATACTTCACATTTCATACAAACCACAACAGTACAAACATCATTTTCATGCGCCTTACAACTGCTATATACAACATCCCTTCTTAGAGTCATCTTTTCATATCATACACACTTCTCCTTCATCCCTGACCTACCAGTCTACCGCCTCTAACTGCAGCACCAATCCACTACTACACTACAACCAACAATCTTTCCGCCTTACTGTCTTCCTTTTCTACCAACAGATATAACATCATCTTTGACTGCCTGTAACTCCAACCTTGCCCCAACTCCCTTCAGTCTAACATTGTCTTCAGTGTGCACCTCTTCAAACTAAAACCCGACCATCAACAGCAGCAGTCCCCTCTACGACAATCATCATTCCTCCTCCACACCTGTACTTGAACAAATTGCCTTCATCTCTCCGTCCTCAAATCCTAATCAAACTTCCTTTACTTGACTAGGTACATGACCAACAATGAAGAAAACCACCAATTAAATTAAACAACAGAAATTTCATATTTATTACAAAAACAAAATTTCCAAAACTCATATTCAACTGGCCCAGGCCTTCCAAGAAATGCTATACCCAATGAACAAACTTCACCAATGAATTCTCTGTTTCTCTTCCTCCTATCATTGCTGGTTAGGGCTGTTGATTCCAATGCAACTATCTCCTCATTCAGACTCTCTCCTGCTTTTGAAGCTCTTGAACATAATCAATTGTGTCCTTAATTATTGATGCTTTGTCCATCTAATTTTCAAATATAAAATAAAATTATATGTTATTTAATTACTGTAGTCATTAAGTTACAAATATTGGCATAGCCAAGAATGAGGGTTCCAAGCAATGTGTGATACCTTAGAAATGCTAGGAACCACACTTATGAGTGCATAAAGACTATCATCAAATTTTCTTCTTTTTCTTTGCATCTCTTTTAGGTTCTTTATACTACTTGAACTTGAAGGTGCATTGCAATCTGTTGATCTCGATTCATGGTAGCTCGATAGTATCTCCTCATGGAATGTCCAGCTACATACAAATCAAGCACACAGAATTAATTAAAAAGATGAACTAAATGGAAAAACCTATAGAATAAAATGAGTAAAAAGTAGTAATGTAGAAAATACTTGTCAAGTTCATCATAAATTCTTTTTGTTTCCCAGTAATTGTTGTACTCTTCTTCAATAAACTCCATCTTTTTATTTTTGTAGTTTTCAAATACTAAGAAATGCAGAGACTGAATATGAGAAGTTGAAGTATTTATAGACTGAATATGAGAAGAACAAGGACAGGCCAATAATTTTGATTTTAAATTGTTTAATAACAAACACAAGAGGATACACGTTTAAAATGCAAGTTTGGGAGGTATGGGGCTTGATTATATTGATTACCACACTGTTTTTTGTATGTTTTTTGCAAGAAGGAACATTTTTAACATGGAGCTTCTAGAGGATGGATATATTTTTTGAATCACTTTACAGTCAAATTACGCAATTATGACTTTGAAAAGAACCCTTGCACTTTCAGGTGTATTATTAAAAGATTTAAACAACATTATTATTATATATGACAAACAAGTAAAATAGATTACAATACAGTTTAACCAAAAAAAAAGGGAAAAGGAAAAGGGAATTCAGTTTTTACCTACTGAATAAAACAAGTAT
This sequence comes from Allium cepa, assembly GCA_030765085.1. Classification (NCBI taxonomy): domain Eukaryota; kingdom Viridiplantae; phylum Streptophyta; class Magnoliopsida; order Asparagales; family Amaryllidaceae; genus Allium; species Allium cepa. The sequence continues at coordinate 596,281,067 of CM060945.1, read as the reverse complement.
TCGGTCTTTAGGTCATAAAACTAATTAGGAGAGGCAATATAATACTTAGGGCAAATGTGAGAAACTGGTTTATATATTAAAACAGAGGATTGAATTTGTGATAAAAACCTGCCACTGAGGACATAACCAAATTGTGACATTTTATTCATTTCAGCCTCTCGGCCAATGATAGTTTATGGTTTATTTACGATTCTGTGACATACAAACCAAAGAAGAACATGGTCGTTAAATGTTTATTTACGATTGAAGTTATGTTGGAGTCAGCGAATTACTTCATCGAGGGAGTGAGTTTTCTGAATAAAAGTTTACCGTTTATTCTTGAATTTAATTCTTTTGAGAATCAGTAGGAGATGAATGCTGATGAGAGAATGAAGTGGTCCTAATTCGAAACTTGTACATGGACTAGTAGTGCAACATTTTGAATAGTTCTATGATGAGGGAATGAAGTGGTCTTAATTCTTTCCATTTTCCAACGAACGTTGTTGGAGATTCTCTAATTCCTGGCAATTGTAAGATCCAACAGGTTTTAGATCACTTATTGACAACCATGCACAATTCAACAACTTGTGATAATTTTGTCATTGGTTTCATAGCTTCCACTACATCACAAAGCCCAATGTGTTATATATTGCTGTCCACAACGTGTGGGGGAGAATTCAAATTGACCAACAGACCATAAAAAAAAGAAAGCAAACACTGAATTTTCTGAGTGTTGTAAATTTATCACGCAGCCAACATGATAAAAAGATATAGCATAAAAATCGGAGTAGCCAGAAACATTTTGAAAAGAATTCTTTTGTAAGCCATAAAACTCAAGTAGATAGTTTTAGCATACCTTTATAGAAGCCAATGTGAATTGGGCCAGTGTGTTGGATCTAGATCACCAATTCCTCTTATTGTTCCCATGTAGCTGACAACAAAATAGAAATGTAACAGGTATACTATTTCATCTTCAATTTCATACGATGCATGCTATCACTTACCGACGAACGCTTGATTCTTCAGTTTCAAACAGCATATTGAAACGCATTCTAACAGAAACTCGTTTGTGACAAACAACATTTACGTACTTGGCAAGTGGTATGACAAACTCTGAAGGACTTTCTCTAAAGTCAATACGTGTATGTAAGAAAATATGCTGGAGTAGATGATATTATTCTAAATAATAATGCAAGAAAAACCTTAGGTTAAAAAATATTGTAAATCCGCTGTCAGTAGAAACTGCATGAGCTGCAGCAGCAAGAAGTCCAAAGTGCATCATTTATAATTATTTATTAAAAAGTTACATATCTGCATCTTTTATTAAAAGGATCATAAACAAGAAACCTAATAACATATACTAAAATTTGAAATTTGAAATTTATTAAAATTTCAAATTTGAATACTAAAAATTCAAAAAATGGATTTTAAAAGTTTAAATTTGAATTTTAAAAATTCAAATTTTAACATTTCTAAAATTTGTGCTACAAATATTAGGCAAAGGTCGCTTTTTTTAGTTTAAACTGCAACATATTTTTTGTCGCAAAGAATAAAAGATTTTTAGGTCTCCTATTATTCTGTTAAATAGTAATTAATTATTATTTTTGTTTTTTCCTTCATATTGACTAGAAATCAGACAAAATTTTGACCAATGAATTCATATTCGTATTACGGACTATACAGAGCACTCGAATATTTCAAGTATTGAATATACGATGTAAAAGGTGGATTCAATATACTTAATCCTATAATGATTAGACGCACTCACAACGTACAGAAAACACACACATCATGCATACTACACACACCATCCACTGTCATGCTCATCCACAAATATATGAACACACACTCATAAATACACACACATTGATGTACATATCAGAGCACGCGAACACATTTATTCATTTCGTTATTTAATTTATACAAACATTTGGATGTAGTTTAAATAAAGATACTCACCTAGATCCTGTTCTTACTCTTATTATACTTCTAAACATTCTTCCCTCCAATGCATATATGTGTATATACCACCGTCGTCATGGACGGCAGCATGGTGATACAGAGCTAGGAACCACAAAATCACTTCCCGTCTTCACCAATAACTCTTTCTTCATCAACCCGACTCGCTTACACCAATGCCAACTATCCTGGACCACCTATTAAAAATCCATCATCTCCATCATAGCTATAGGAGATAGTAGCATCATGATCCCAACTGTTCTCGCACCTTCCAAAACATGCACCGATGATGTTCCTCTCGACCCAAAACCAACGCTACAATCGCTCTGACCTAACTCTGTCGGAATCGCCACTAATACCTAACCCTAGAATGGAACACACCACTTCGAACACCATCGCACAGTCCCAAATTCACACCAAAAATTCTCCTTCACTTCGAGAAGTTAACGTCGCAGATGGCATCGTTTAATTCTTCATGATTTAGGAGAATTCTCTTTTTGAAGAGATCAGTCAAGTTTTATACGAATTCGTATAAAATATACGAACGAAAATATAGGGGTTCGCATCAGCAAAGGAAGAGAGCATCGATCGATAAAGGAAGCACGTAAATCATCATTCGACCATGCAATTGAAGACGGCAGCTTCAATTTTTCCCAAAGCCCTAATTTCGAGCAAAGAGGAATGAGCGGCCAACATTTTTACAGAGGGGAACGAAATAAAAGGCCAGCCTTGTTTTTTTAATTGGAAATTAGGGTCTTGATTAGCAGCTATTACAACGGATGTGATGACCCGCCCTTCTCGACACTCGAAAATCAACACAAAATACTCCACAGTATAATATGCCGACAATCGAGTGCCGGAAAAGACAGATTGTTGAGGGAAAAGAAAGAAGATAGAAGAGAGAAGGAACTAAATAATATCAGAATCTCACAATCGTAGCGGAATAATATATTATATATATAATATCAGTTCTTTACACTAAATGAAAACTATATCTGTTTTATACAATATATCATCAGAGTATATCACAAACAAACAATCGTTACCAGCCTGACAATTTCAAACGAGCGCAGCAACGGATATAAACAAGTACGGATAATACGTCTGGGACTCCAGCTCCTCTTGTGCTAAATAGCATCCTATCCTGAACATATATTACTCTGTCTAACCCGGGTATTATAATGAAACAACACCCGAGTCAGTCTGGAATACCAGCTGACAAAGTTACACCCAAATTGATCATTAAAGTTTCAAAAATCCTTTTGAGAACAAAAGCATCTCGTAAGACCATGCCACAAATAAACATGTCGGTTTTTTACCTTACGATAGCTAAAACACTTTTTATAAAAGAAATCTTATGACATTATAATAGGGTCTATATACAAATACTTATCAAATAGTCGAAATTGTTACATCTATTAAATTCCAGCTACTAGCCACAAAGTGGGTACTACAAACAAAACTTGTAAAAGGCTCGTAGGGAGAATGGATTTCCAACTAATGACTAGGCACTGGGGTACCACCTGTCATAGTACGTGGCTTAGATCACCGTACCGAGGACCACTCCTGATCCCCTGCAACACAAGGCCGGGACTACCTTTTACTGGATAATCCCGAGTAAGATCGCCCCACGGTTGGGATCAGCAACCGCACCACTAAGCCGAAATAAAAGGGACATCTAGACAGGGATGACCTCACCCTGAAATGGGTGCTACCCACCTAGCCTTGCAGAATAACCCTTGATTTTCAGTCATTCCCGGTTGATGAGGCTTGAGGCTAAGCGTTACCTTTTTAGAACGTTTCACTTAGAACGCCCATCGTCCACCTGACGATGTTCCGAAAGCATACATCCATACAAGTCCGTCCCGGGTTCGAACGGAACCGAAGGCACTACTCCTACTACATCCATTTTGGAAATATCCTCAGGATTAGTAGCGACTCTCCCTTGCACTTCATTGCTCCATCTTCGACTCCGAACTCGTTTTTTCCACGAAAACGTACAAACCGGATCGAAGTGGTTTTCGAGAAATTAGTCCCGATCTCGGTCTCTTCGAAACGATCCACGTATTGTCCAATATTGATAGTCGGTGATTTAACTATCAATTAACATCCATCACAAAATAAATAATTTCCCACATTATTTATTTTCCTCAAAAATACCTTTGCAAGATATATTTCTATTTTCAAACCCTTTTGAAAGAATTTTCAAATCCAACTCTTCTCATGGAGAAAATTCCCAAATATTTACTTCCTTTGAAAACATGCAAGTGCCCATACTTAAGATTTAAAATAATTTAAATTCTTTATTCTTGAAAATACATTAAAACATTTAAATTACTTAAATACTTTATTTAAATATATGTACTTTTAAAAATATTTCAAACAAACTACTTTATAAAATATAAACTATTTTCTTTAAGGTAAAGTTAAGCTAATTAAATTTTTGACAATAGGAGTTATGAAATTCTATTCAAGTTCCAAATAATACTCTAACTAAACTTACTCTTAAAATCAAGCTATTCTATATTTATAAATATTAAAAATTATCTTTAAACATAATATGCATGAACCTTTTAAAATAATTACTACTATAACTATTTCAATAATATTTACTTTTAAACTTAACAACTTAAATAATTTCATAAAATCATTTCTTAAGAAAAACAAATTTAAAACATTTAACTTTCACTTAAAAATCTGCTTTGAAACGTATTTGGCTTTTCAGGGAAATACACTTCCATTTCAGAATAATCCAAAGAATTCTTTTTATAAATCCTGCTTGATTTATCTCAATTCAAACTTACATTTAATCCCGTAAATTCCCTTCCACTCTTTACAAATAAACCCATTTCATTTTTAAACACATTTCTATTTCCTGGAATATCACTTTGAAGATACATGCTTAAAATATTTTAAATAAAGCTTCTGGAAATTACTTAATTGAAAACGATACTTAAGGAAATATAGAGAGGTTTTATAAGTAATTTAAGCCAATTTAACTTTTAAAATAAAGTTATTAAATCAAATATTTATATTATAATTTCCTTTTGAAAACTTAATACTACTTTACTTTTTTTTAAATGCCTTAATTACTTAAACAAATATTTACTTTCACTTAAAAACAATTAAAGATAATAATAATTTTCTAAAATATCCTAAAAACTCCTTTGCAAACTTTCTAGTTTATCTTCGAAAATCTTTCTTTAAACATGCTTGGTTTCCAAGAAAATACACTTCCCATCCTTTAAAAATAATTCTCGCTATTATTTTAAACAATTCACCTTTCCCTTTTAAATCACAATTTCAAACACTTTAAATTTTCAACAATTTCTTGAATTTAATTCCTTTAAATTTTTTACGTAAAAATTTCTTTTATTTCCTTTTAAACCCAATTTATTTTGTTTATATTTAAATTCCCAGATTGTATTCAACCAATCATAGCACAACACAATTTAAATCTTCAAATTAATCTATCCCAATATATAAACAAAACACAGCATAATAAGATCTAAATCAAATTTATCACGGGATATAAATAAAATTTCTATTTGTGAGGAATCCAGTAGGATCCCTCCAACCTATTTTTCCCTACATCCATAGAAATTAGCACAACAAATAAATATCGATTCAATCTGATAATAATTATCATATTTAGATAAACAACCAACCAAACATTTAAATATTAGCTATTTAAATTAACTGTATCCAGACGTGGGAGAGATTAACTCACCTTGAATTTCCGACGAGCGTTCAAATTTTAAATTAATTCGAACGGGGTTCAATTTAACCTAAGTTTTCACTTGCTCAAAGTGATTCCAGAATTGCCCCACTGTGTAGTACTCGTCGTTGCAATTCCTGCGCTTCTTGTTTTGTTTGAATCTGATAATGAAAGCACGAGATATGAATTTTATAAGTTCAATTACGAATTTAAAGCAAATTTTTTTAACCTTCTCAAATCCTAGCCGTTCGTTCAATCCCAGATCAAAGCCTCTACTCCTTCTTCCTCACCCACGTCTCCATCCTCTCACAAACCCATAGCCGCCGTTTAGGGTTTCAAACCGCTCCATCTTTACTCGCCTATACGACGATCCAACGCCTTGACACTGAAGCCCCTCGAAAACTCCACCTACGGCCAAAACGAGGTGGATCTCGATTCACCGATGGCTCCAAGATCTGAGCACATACGTGCGTCGAACGCAGCGGCCAATGGCCCTCCATGATTCACAAATCTCGATCGCGACCATATGGATTGAAAGCCCTCGTCAAGCTCTCTGATCTTCCAATTGATGATTTTCGAAGAAAGTCGATGGATAGGGAGATATTGAGGGGGAATGGTCATTCGTTTACGGCCATTGGATGATATACAACGGCGGCTCGTAAATTAGGGCTAGGGTTTGGCCGATAACGCATATATATACGTGTATAAATATAATTTTAATATTGAATCCATTTTAAAGGAACTATTCCACACGATCTCCAAACAACGCGTGCCGACATACAATTATAATGTTTTACCCACATTCTAAACACGATGGAATGCGTTCAGAGGCTAATTCGATCATATGCGTGAGTTACGGAAATAAACGACCAATTTTAAGTTAAATCGATTAAAATAATTTCTATACGTTTTGAGCTGCCAGGGTCAAACGACAAGTCTGATCGCTACAAAAATTGAAATCCGATAATAGCTAACTATTACGGATCCAATGGAACTGGTTTCGTCGAATTCCGAGACTGTGTCCCAGAAAGCTATTTTAACTCGTCGATTAATTCGAGCGATTTTCAAAATCGTTGAAATCACTTAAAATTTCACTTTTTAAAATTTTATTAATTCTATTATAAATCGTATAGAATTTATATTCACATTAGAAATAATTTTGATTCAGTTTAAATCAAAATCTGATTATTCACATTATTATATTATTAAATTCCATTATTGAATTAATATAAAATTCCAAATTCAACTTATCGACTTTTAATTCCATCTAAAAATCCAATAGAAAAACTCAAATCAAACTAAACTTAAAATAAACATTAGAAACCATTTTCATAACTATTTACATCCAGATTCACAAATTATCCCGATTCCAAATATTTATTTATTATTCAAATTTTAATTGAATTTCCATATTGAAAATTACAACTAAATTCATTTATTTAACAAAATCCTTATTTCAAAATCAATTCAAAATCCACATTTAACATTTAAAATGAATTAAATGTTCAAAATCGAACAATCAAAATTCCGGGTCGTTACATTCCTTCCCCCTTATAAAAATTTCGTCCTCGAAATTTGTTAAGGTAGAAAAAAATAGCAAAACCTACTTAGTGAAAATCTCAATTTCACTTTGCCTAAATTCTTAAGTTTCAAATCAAAATTACTAGTTTCGATTCCTATTCCAAAATCCTTTTCATTTTAATTTAATTTGAAATCAATTTGTCGTTAACGAAACGTTTCAAAATTTTCAAAAATTCTTTGACTCCCAAAATTTCCGACTCCCAAAATTACCGGAAAATTTTGGCAGAGTCCCTCTTGTATGGAGGAGCTTTTGCAATATCACAATAGATATAAATATATATACATCGACCCACACGGTCGGAAAACCAAATATATCACAATATATATGTATCATTTCCCAATTTTATTGCGTAGGCGTACCTTTTATTAGCATTTTAAAAGCAAGCGGCTAAATAATATTGCATATACGCTCTCCAACTCGATCGATTACCTCCCGTACCTGTACTTACTTAAACAAACACATCAGTTTACAATAATATGAGATTTTCAATGACATTCCATTTATTAATCTAAAGCAAGCATGTCAATTTCAAAGCCCTTACAATACATTTTCATAATTCTACATGTTAACCTTCTTAAAAAAACAATCCACCAATTTTCAACACCATTCTAATTTCTTTCACAAGTCCAAACTTCAATTTATTCCACTCGAATAACTTACATTCAATTTACTATATACAATTCATATTTACTTGTAGCGATCCTGACTCGACCTTCGAAAATCGGTACCTTCGACACTCATCTTCAAATGCCGCAGATCCAAGCGTCGAATCTGGTTCACCAGAGCTTACAACACCATTAACTACAACACAGTGGAAGGAAAAGAAATGAATATCATATACAACATCGATACAATATCTGATACAATATCTGATATAATATGATACAACAGAATGATACAATGAATATCTATATACATCAGAGATATGACACAAGATAATAGCAGCGGAAAGAAATAGATAACGCCAACAGTGGAACAATATCTCCAAAATAGTCTTCTTTAGAGAGAACTCCAGAACTGTAACTCCATCTCCAAGGCACTAATCTAGAAATAGCTCGAACTCCCAATAATGACGTGTCACCTAGATAAGCAAGTCTTGTCCGAATCTAAAGACTAGACTAACTCCAGATAATCTATAAACCTGACTATCTGAAAACCCCAACTCTAGACTGCCCGTGTGGAAAATTGTGGGCAGCCATAGTTTAGGAAAGGAACAATAAACTCCATGTCATTCATGGGACTGGTATGAGTAACAAAAACAGTTTGTCTTTAAAACAGACAAAAAAAGAATTTATAAGAAATTCGCAATGCTTTTTGAAAAATGAAACTACCATAAGGCCTCCCACCGCACACACCATGCAAACGCAGAATTGGAGGAGATTTCTCCTTATGATAGTCAAACATGCTTGATACGAGAAAATTTCTTTTCAATATTATTACTAGTGCATAGTGTAGAAAATCATTTTGAAAGTATAATACTAATCTTAGCCAGCATAGGCATTTCGCACTTATGCCTACTATAGCTACCATGTTCAATAGCAGATTACTGCCCCATTCCATGGCAGGTTATACAACTCAAACCGTACAGGGCGTGTATTGTTTTGTTTCGGAAGAATCCAATTATAATTGCACGAGTTAAAGTCTTTGAATTTAAATCCAAATTCCCAAATCAATACGTTTGAAATGGTTTAACCCATATATAACTTGTATAATATCTTTAATTCCTAGTTTCAAATCATAAAATTCAGTTTCAAATTTTGAATTCAAATTTAAATCAGATTATTTAAATTTGAAAACTTTATCGAGTTATTTGAAAATAAATTTTATCTTGAAATTTCATTTCAAAAGCTTTTCACATTTAACCCGATTCCATTTCCAAAACCATTTGGATTTAAACATTCAACTTTTAAAACAATTTTGAATTAAATTCAAATATCTGCAACTTAACCGATTTCCTCGTGATATCCATATTTGTGTGTGGATAAGTGTGGTCCAAGGGTTTAACACAATAGTGGAACATCCTTCAATCCTCACAGATCAAAACATAGAAATATAATTGATAAGCGGTATAAACTATAATGCTTATCTTTCATGCAAAGATCATAGAGATATATCTATATCACAAATAATAAATTACATCATAGATAATTAATTACATTCATCCTAGAAAATAAATTACAGATCACAACACAAATCAGGATATATCACAAAGCATCACACACTAGGGATATCAAACAATTCACCCAATCAGTAAAATCCAAACATCCATAAGTAGGATCAATTTAATAATCTGATTGATTTAAATCAGATTAATTTCTATGAATAAATTTGCTAGTCATGGTAAATTAATAATCAATTAATTACAAAACATTCGATAAATTATCCTTTAATTAATCATTAATTAACCCTTAATTAATAATTAATTCTTAATTAATTATTCTTAATTAATTACAATAACTAATTAATTACTTTTTAATTAATAATTATTTTTTTAATAACTTTCATTAATTAATTTAACTTTTAATAAATTAATTATTCTTACATCACTTACCTTATTTAATTTATCACATTATCCTTAAATTAATTATTACTTAATCACTTGATTAAGCAACTTTAGTCATTAATTAATATCTAATTAATAATCCTTAATTTACAAATTAATTATTCCCTACTTAATTAATTTAAACATTTAATTACTTATTTAATTAAACCAAATCAATAATTAATTAAATAATAAATTATCCATTTTAATTAACTTCAAAATTATTGAATTACAAATCATCCAATCTTTTGAGTGAAATGTGTGATCCTCTAACAAGAGAGGAGAGCACACATGGAATACTATATATATATATAACAAAAAGACGGAGCTGCCAACATGCCTGACAGGTAGCTAGACTAAAACCAAAAATAAAAATAAAGAAGTAGATACCTCTCAAATGAGCTCCGACAAAGCCACGGCCCATTACACCCTAATATCAAGCTCCGGCATGGCCACCGCCCAATACTAGAGTGTTAGCGGTATCTAAAAAAACTAGACTCTCGAAAAAAACCAAAGAGAAGAACTCCAAAGATAGAACCAAAATGAAGAGCACCAGTCTGAAGACCAGGAGAAGTCGAAGAGACAAGACAGGAGCAATCCGAATCCCTGAGAAGAACTATCCTGAACACCTGAAAAAAGCTAAAAGCTATCCAGCAAACAAGATAAGAGAAAAACCAGCATCCAACCTAAATCAAACCTGGAACAGAACTAGAAAACTAATTAGAATGAAACACATATATGTATATAAATAAAATTTATATACATATATGCGAGAATAAAAACCAAAAAGAGAACTAAAGCAAGGATAAACTAAAAACAAAAACAAATAAGAAACAATTTAGGAGCCTAAAATAGAAAGAGAATGGTGATTAAAAGAATTATTAGAAACAATATGATTGAAGATAAGATTAAATGAGATAATATTATTTCTAACCTTATTAAGATAATCCTTAAAGCAATTATTTTTGGCTAATTTATAATTAGGATTAGAAATCCACTTTAAGTAGAAATTTGAGATTAAAATAATCAATTTATTATTATGTTGATAATTATTATTAAAAATTCTTTGATTTCTTTCAAACCAAATGTACCAACAAGAAATAATGAATAAAGTATCAAGCAAATATCTAAAATCCTTATTGAACCTAAATCTAAAAGAGTTCCAATAAAATAAACAATCAGAAACTCTAGAGTTGATATGAAACTCAAAAATGTTAAGGGTCTTAATAAGAATAAAATGAGTATCCAAGCAATCATAATAAATATGATTAATATCTTCAAAAAATTCAATAGTGTTTAACTTACCATGAATGATGAGCTACATATGAATCTTTGATTTTGGAGGAGCATTAGACTTCCAAATAAATTTAAAACAATTGACAGAAACCCCCGAAAAATTGATAAATTTGTAAAAGGAATTAGAAGAATATTTCTTACTCTTGTCCCAATCCCAACTAATAAAGTCATTATTATTGTCAATGTTATAAAGATTATGTTTAGCATAAAGCAAGTAAAGATTTCTAAGAGTAGGACCTTCTAAAATACAATTAAAATTGAAAGTCCAAGGAGGAGCACTTTCAGAGTTGAAAACATCGGAAATTAACGCAATTTGAAATTACAAATATCATATAAATCTTTAAACTCATTCTTAAGAGGAGTAGAGGAAATCCAACTATCATGCCAAAAAGATGTACTATTACCAGAATGAACAATAATATTTAAACCCAAGTTAAAGATATTACTACATTTTAATATAGATTTCCAAAAACAAGATATATTTCTAAAACTAGAAGAACTAATACGATATAGATTATAACTTCCATTGTAATAAAAATTAGATATAATTTCCTTCCAAATGGCATTATCACTAATATCCCTAAATTTCCATAACCATTTACCAAGAAGAGACAAGTTCATATTATGTAAATTATTGACTCCTAAACCACCCTCATTTTTAGATTTACAGACAGTATCCCAATTAACTAAACATTTAATACTACTATTAGGGTTATCACCACTCCAAAGAAAATCCCTTCTAATTTTATCTATTTTATCTATCACCCAGTCGGGAAAAAGGTGCATAGACATCCAATAGATAGGAAGAGCAGATAAGACAGAATTAATCAAAATCAGTCTACCAGCTCTAGATAGAAATCTCACATTCCAATTAGTGATCCTATTTTTAATCTTATCAATAATAATTAACCAATCATCGTGTTTAAGTTTCGAAGGTCTAATAACAAAACCAAGATAGTCGAAAGGAAAACTCATAGTTTTACAATTTAAAGTATTAGCAACTAAAATTTCTACATTATCAAAATCATTTAAAATTAAAACGGAACTTTTATCAAAGTTAATTTTTAAACCTGATAATAGTTCAAAACTATAAAGAATAAACTTGAGAGCAATAATGTGTCTCGGGAGATGAGAGGAAAAAACCAAAGTATCATCAGCAAATTGAAGGACAGAATGGCCAAAATTAGAAATATCGTTACCGATGACACCCAAAAGGTTATTGCTAACAGCATTTTTAATAATCTTAGTAAAGACATCAGCCGCTAAATTGAATAGAAGGGGCGATAATGGATCCCCTTGCCTTAATCCTCTCTTAGATTGAATCTTATTACCTAAGACACCATTAACCATAATACTATAATTACCCGTTTTAAGCAAGATAATAATCCAATTAATCCATCTGTTACTAAAGCCTCTGGCAAGGAAAATCTCTATAAGGAAATCCCAATCAACCGAGTCAAAGCCTTTAGCAAAATCTAATTTTAAGATAGCACGGGTTATATTATTCTTACAAAAAAAATTGATATATTCTTGAACAACCGCTACACCATCAGTAATATTCCTGCCTTTAATGAAAGCTGATTGCGAACAGTCAATGAGGTCATTCATTTTTAAACTAAGTCTATTAGCTAAAATTTTTGAAATAATTTTAACAGAGCAGTTCATCAAAGATATGGGCCTAAAATCTTTTAAAGTATTAGCACCCACTTTTTTGTGTAATAAAATAACATTAGCAAAATTAAAACGACCTAATTGGAGATTACCATTATAAAATTCATTGAACATACAAATTAAGTCTAGTTTTAAGATCTCCCAAAAAGATTGATAAAAGAAAATAGGAAAACCATCCGGGCCCGGAGATTTGTCTCCTGGTAAATCAAAGATGGCTTTGCGAATTTCCTCTTCAGAAAAAGGGACATCTAAATCAGAAAGATTGATGTTAGAGGTGGATGGGTAAAGATCATTCCATCTAGCACTAACTCTATGTTTAATTTTGGTGCCAAAAATATCTTTGTAATAACCAGTAAAGGCATTGTTAAGATCTCGTTGACCAACTAATTCCACATTATTAACTAAAATGGAATTAATTGTATTACTACGTTTTCTATTATTAGCTAAGCTGTGGAAGAATTTTGTATTATTGTCACCTTCATTGATCCAGTGACAATTAGATCTCTGTTTCCACATAACTTCCTCTTTTTCAAGAACAGAATAAAGATCCTCTTTTAAATTATTAAGGACATTTCTCTCACCTATATTTAATTGTCTAGATTCTTCAATCATATTAAGTTTGAGCAATTCATTAAGAATATTATCCATTTTAATTTTTATATTACCAAAAACATTTTTATTCTATTTTTTAAGAAAAATCCTGAGATTTCTAAGTTTGAGCACAAAAGCTTTGGCAGAATTACCACAATACTTAAGGCTATAAAAACTCATAGAGGACCATTTATTGATGACTAAATTAGAAAAACTTGAATCTAGAAACCATAGTTTTTCAAATTTAAAAACATTATTCAAAAATCTATGACTATCACAAGTAAGAATAATGGGACAGTGATCAGAAAGGGTAAAAGGTAAACCTGACACTCTACAGATAGGAAATTTCTCCTCAATATCATCACAAACGAAAAATCTATCTAAAAGAGCAAAAGAGGAAGACTCTCTATTATTGCTCCAAGTGAAAGATCTATTGGATAGAGGAATTTCGATCAAATTACATTGAATAATAAATTGATCGAATTCCTCCATAGCCAAATAATCGCCTTCCCGAGGAGAGCGCTCCCCAATAAAACGAGTCACATTAAAATCTCCCCCCAAAATCCAAGGACCAGGGGCAAAATACCTAAACTCAAGGCATTCATTCCAGAGAATCCGCCTCTCAATTTTAGAGTTAGGCCCATAAACATTAGAAATATTTAAAAAAGAATTGTCAGAGAGATTAGTTAAAATGATGTGTAAAGAGTGCTGCTTTTGAATACACTGAAGTAGTTTAAAGAGATTATCTCTCCAACCAATCATTAAGCCCCCAGAAGAGCCCATAGAGGGAAGAAAAACCCAATTTGTAAAACGAAAACCACCCAATCTTCTAAAAAACGAGAATCGGGACATTCTATTTTGGTCTCTTGAAGAAGAGCAATGTCAATAGAAAAATCTTTAAAAAAGAGTCTAACTTTATCACATTTACTGAGGTCGTTCAGACCTCTAATGTTCCAACTAATGACTCTCATAAACCCATAGATCTAGCCCTATCAAGTTCTTTACTTCTAATAAACTCACGATCTAACTCAATATCAGAAAAAATAAAAGCAGAGCTACTAGCTAACTGACTAAACTCAGAAGCGGATAAATCACCAAGAGCATAAGAAGAATAAAAGCTACCAAAATCAAAACGCATACCAGTGCCTGGTTCCAAAACACTGCTCGCAGTGCTTGAACCAGGAAACTCACTCATCGACTGAGAGCGACTGCCTCTAATCCTGACACTGCGACGAACCAAACCACTCGAAGAAACATGCTTTCTACGCCTACCTCTCTTCGAAGTAGCAATAGAAGGCACTGAACTACCAAAAGCCTCAACATTCATAGCAGATAATAATCCATCTGATCCCTTACCTCCGTCAATAGTATCAGTAGAATCCACATAAGCCACAGCACTAACATAATCCACTTGAGAATTGGTCAAACTCGGAGAAGCAAATGAAGAAATATTAACAACAGGAAGAAAATGGTCTAATGCTTTGACCCCAGCTAAACCAGAGAAACAAACCAAAGCAGATTCACTAGGCAAATAGGGGAATTTATTCTCTGAAAAACAATCGACCTGTTCCAAAGAACCATGTGCTTCATGCACAACATGCACTGAATCTTTATTAGGCAAAATCTCATCAATGTGCGAAACATCATCAACAGACAAAGCCAACATATCATCTGAAGGAGATTCATCTGATAAAAGCCAAGCAAGGGGAACTTCAGAATGATGCAACAGCAAAAACTCATCAACTATGGAAGATACATCATCACCCTCTAAATGAGTAACATCAACCCAGCTACTGATATCAGATAAATCAGAACAACTCGGTGACACTGAGACCACATGCAAATCAATTAACTGCCTCACTGCCAACTCTTCAAAACACACAACATCATTGTGGAGGAAATGATCACTAACTGGAGCAAGAGACTGAAATTCGAAAACAGAACAAATAGGAGACCCATCACAATCCAAACACTTGCTACCCAAAATATCAACCGAGGAAAGAGCTGAGAACTCTTTAGATTGAACACTATCAACATCAAATATATCCGAGCATTCAGAGACAATATCTGGATCAAGACATGCATATCTGTTGCTAGTGGATATCTTGAAAGGTTCCAGAAAAGAAGAAGTACCTTTTTTGGATTTAGGATGAATAAATCCACTAAACAAGATATTATCCAAAGATGATATACAACGGTCGACATCTGGATCAGATAAAACGGGATCTAACCATACAGATTCTTGAAAAAATGCAACAGTAGCCAGCTCTGACTCTGAAGAAGCCGAGTAGTCCAAAGTGTCAACAAGCGTCTCTGTATCTCCACTATAATCTTGATCCCCCTTATCAGTATTTGGGGAATTAATATTGTTAAAGTGAGATAAAAAATCATCAAGTAATTTCAAACCATCAAAACTCTTGTGTCCAAGATTACTGATTAATATTCCTCTCAAGTTAATGAAATTGAGAACGAACAGAAAACCATGCTTTGCCAAAATATCAGAAGGAATGGATGCATTCAATGAGGAATCAGTGGTACCAAAATAAATCTCTGGATCTCCAAATTTAGCTTTATAGCCCTTGCCAATGTTTGGGACATTAACAACATTAAAATGAAGAAGCAATGCTTCCAGGAGATTAAAACCTTCAAATCGAAACTGCCCTAAATGATCGTTAATAAACCTTTTCAGAAGCATGATTTTAAGCACAAACTGAAAACCATTTTCAACCAAGAAATCAGACGTAACCGAAGAGGACGATAGGATCAAACACTTATCACTCTTATGAACAAAATTGCCGCAGCATAAACACCTAATAGGATCTCGGCATTGGGATGCGAAATGCTTACTATCTCCACATCTATAACAAAAAGATCTGTTTGCTTTGGAATCGATCCATTGCTTGAATGAGAACTAAGGTTTCGCATCTCGCAAAAAATTCACAGGCAAATGATCTTTGACCACTTGAGCATAGGAGCGACGATGAAGAGAATCAGGAGCGGTAGCCTCAGAGATAATAAGCGAAGGTAATGAAAGCGATGGGAAGAAATGAGATCTTGGAGAAGAGAAAGATCTTGAAGAAGGAGCTGACGCCATGGTTTTAAAAACTTTGTTAAAGTTAAGTTTCAGCAGGCTCTATTTTCTTTAAACAGGTGAGTAAATGAGCTCTACTCTGTTTTAAGTCTTGTTGCATGCAGTGATGTTGAAGCAAATTAGTGATTGCATACAAATCATCCAATCTTTATTTTCTTAAAAGTAAAAATCATAAAAAAAACTTACTTCTAAATTTACTTTTAATTTAATTTTAATTTTTTTTTGATTTAAAATGAATACCAATTTATCTTTAATAAAGTTTAAAACCATGTTTTTAAACTTCAACTTCACGGGTTAAAGTATCACTTCTGTTATAAAGAAATTTAAAGGAGTTAAATTTAAATTCACACTTTTAAACATACCTTTACATTTAAACTTATTCTAAACATTTAAAGTTATAAAACTTTATTTGATTTCAAAACTCTGGAATTCAAATTCAGAATTCGGTCCAGGTTTCAAATCTTAATTTAAATTCTTTCTTACAGTTCAATTCCTATTTTGCAATTCAAAATTACTTTTGAATACACTTAAATGCTTAACCACTCTTTTAAGTAAAAAATATATTTAAATTTAAACTTATTCATTCTCAAACTAAGTTTCCAAACTGAACTTGAATTTATATTTAACTTTGATTTAAAACTCAATTTAAACCTTGATTTATAAATTTACATTCAATCTTTTTTTTAAATCTGGAAACAGGATAGTTTTCTGTTTTAACCCTGTACAAAACATTACCCGAGCCCATCCTAATGTGCTTCGAGCCGAACATCACTAGGCTCAAGTCCATCACTCGAATCACTCGAGAGAAACTCGAGACCAAATATCATCTGACCCAAACAACCCTTGACCAGAAAATAAACACACCGTGCACATGCACGTGGGTTCTGACCACCTACGGTCACCACCCAGACTTCAAGCACGACGATAAACTACCCTAAAACCCATCACGATCATCAAAGCCTCTCCATCCACTCGAAATCCAATTCGAGTGTTCCTATCGAACCTGGAACAACACTGGAATCACCAATCCAAAACCTGGAAACGCCTCGCTTGCAAAATTTTGACCATCAGGCGACCCAAAAACTCCGGCCACACGATCGCCAACGTCCCCTCTACCACCTCCCAGAGCCACGAAACACCCGATCCAACGTCGACGACAAACGAATCGAAAACTAAGCCTAGTCAAAAATTAGGTTTCCAGAATAAAAATTGTTCGTCGCCGCCACCACGACCAACTGCACCTCACCGCATTATTTTTCCCATCAACACTGATCGCTCCTCCACCTCCAGGAGGAAGCTCGACCTCTCCGATCAACGAAATCAACCGTGATGACCAAAAATGCACGATTCAAACAAACCCAAACTGCTCTTCATTCCTCAATCTAAAAATTATGATTTTAACGTTAAAAATCATGTTAAATTATGCGAATTCAGGTTGTATACCTGACTCTATGAATTAAGAGGTTTATATTTTAACATATTTAAAGCTTTTGCTCAGTTCTTTGATTTCCAGAGACACTGAAAAGTTGTTTTAACTTAAATTGATTTTTAAAACTTAGTTCATGATTAAACAAACAATTTTTGTTTTGATCCTACATCCAAACAGTAAGTAGATTGTGAAGAAATGATTTTTGAATCAAAATCTTGGTTTATGAACTAAGACAGAGAACATATAGAAATAACAACCTGCACACAAAATATTTCCAACATACCAATATACACAAAGAATTCATACTTGTTCACAGATATGTTCACAATAGATTCATACTTTTAAAATTTAAGAATAATGTTACTCGCCTTGTTTTCCAGAATGAACAAAGCTCTTTAATTTGAAACAGGCTATTGAACTGCAGCCGAAATCTTTTCTTGATCCTATGGCTTTAATGAAGTTGTATTGTTGTTTAAGTTGAATTTTTGTTTAGGTTGTAGATGGTATTACTTCAGATTTTTTTTCTTAGCTTAATGGACGAACTGAAATGAATGGGTTGATATATAGGAAAAGGTTTATAGGTGAGATTATTCTTGTTTGAACAAGGTGATCATATTGTTTGTACAATCCCAAACCAAAGATATTTTTCTTGTTTGTTTGGCTGTGCAGATTTTTTCTTTGTGTTTGACTAGCCAATTTCTTTGGTGGATGATAATCTGGTTTAGTGGCTGAGATGATAGGTTATTGTGTGCTAAAATTCAACCATTAATTTCCTTTGTATGTTTGTATTTAGATATTTAGATTTTTTCTGTTTTCTTGTTGTTCAAGCTTACATACTTATCTTCTTGCGTTCATTTTGTTTTTTTATGAGCATATCCATGAACAGGTTATTATCTTTGTCTTACCTTACATTTTGTATTCCTACATATATATATATATATATATATATTACTTTTAAAGAAATAGTTTTTAAAACTTAATTCTACTTCAATAATATAAACACACCTATTTTTATTTGAATTTGGAGAAACTCAAATCAATTTACGAATTAGTTTCACAATTTTTATCCAATAATTAAATTAATTATCAATTTAAACTCAGTCCAACTCTGGGATCGTTACATATTTCCCCCTAAAAAAAATTTCGTCCTTGAAATTTGCAGGCACGAAAACAACAAAGATAGATACACAAAGACAGAGAAATGGTTTTCCAGGTCAAACTGGATATCTATTCTGTATTTGGCCCACGAAATCAGAATATCGATAATATGAGAACAAACTTATACAATACCACACAGGATTCTCCGGCCATCAAATCTACAAAATATGCAAGGGCACTGGTTGGTTTGAAGAATAACTAAATATTCGTAGAATATATCGAACCCTAGAGAAGAGCAGATAGATTCAATCTTCTACAATTTCTCCAACACAAGATATGGAATCCAAACTCAAGTCGGAATACCCCAAAGTATATACCAACTTGTCCCTCTTCGGACTTCGATCTACCCAAGAAATTACAATAGAATTTCAAATTCAGTTTTAGACGAAATCTTTTATTGATACAATTCAAATTTAACTTCATATTTTTATTTACCAATTTATTTAGAATTTCCAATTTCGAATTTCGAATTCATTAAAGTTTAGATCGAAAAGCTGATAAGAAACCAATGAAGATACGAAGTAAGGATTTTCTACAACGATTCGTAGGGCCACCATCACACCGAAACTTCATTCTGGAGCTGTCACGAAGATATCAAAAGAATTTGGAAAAACGAATCAAATAAGATTGATAGAAAAATTATTTTCGTTGTTGCAAGGCATTGACCATTTATAGTGGTACTCCCCTGTCCCCTATCTCGTCTTCTTCTTGCACTCATACTTACTATCAGTGGATAGTAAGAGAATTTACCGAGGCATTCGAATGGATATCTTAGTGATATACTCATTCTAGGGTATACTTCACCCTATGTCTAATGAGTTACTTAATGTGTTATACTCCTGAGCTAAAGTTTTAACCCTCCATCTCTGATACCAAATGTAGCGGTCCTGACTCGACCTTCAAAAATCGGCACCGAATACGACACTCATATTCAAATGCCGTAGATCCAAACGTCGAATCTGGTTCACCGGAGCTTATAACACCATTAAGTACAACACAGCGGAAGGAAAAGAAATGAATATCATATACAACATCGATACAATATCTGATACAATATCTGATATAACGTGATACAACAGAATGATACAATGAATATCTATGCACATCGGAGATATGACACAAGATAATAGCAGCGAAAAGAAATAGGTAACGCCAGCAGCGGAACAATATCTCCAAAATAGTCTTCTTTAGAGAGAACTCTAGAACTGTAACTCCATCTCCAAGGCACTAATCCAGAAATAGCTCGAACTCCAATAACGACGTGTCACCTAGATAAGCAAGTCTTGTCCAAATCTAAAGTCTGGACTAAATCTATAAACCAGACTATCTGAAAAACCAAACTCTAGACTGCCCGTGTGGAAAATTGTGGGCACCCAGAGTTTAGGAAAGGAACAATAAACTCCGAGTCAGTCATGGGGCTGGTATGAGTAACAAAAACAGTTGGTCTTTAAAACAGACAACAAGAGAATTTATAAGAAATCCGCAATGCTTTTTGAAAAATGAAACTACCATAAGGCCTCCCACCGCATACACCATGCAAACAGAGAATTCGAGGAGATTTCTCCTTATGATAGTCAAACATGATTGATACGAGAAAATTTCTATTCAATATAATTACTAACGCATAGTGTAGAAAATCATTTCGAAAGTATAACATTAATCTTAGCCAGCATAGGAATTTCACACTTACGCCAACTATAGCTGTAACAACCCTGAATTTTGAACAATTTAAATTGAAAATATTTAACTAATTTTAAATATTTGAATGATGGTTTAGTTTGAATTCCCAATATAACTATGAATTGGCGATTAAATTTTAGAATTTAATCTATTGAAAGTTGAATAAAATTTTCAATTTTCAATTTTAAGCTGATTAAAAATATTTTAAAGCTTAGAAAATTCATATTTATAATACTGAAGATAAAAGAAGCTTCAGAATTGAATTTGAAAGTGATTCGTATAGTTTTGAAATGTTATCGTTTAAATTGAATTTAAAAATAGCCTTCCGAGGCACGGTCTCGGAATTCGACGAAACCAGTTCCAGTGGGTCCAGAATATCGTATCATTATTAGATTTCAATTTTTCATGGCGTTCTAAGTTGATATGTGAGTATACGACATATAAACGTGTCAAAGAGAATTTATACAAAAAAAATTGAATTCAAAATTTAAAAAAAAATGAAAAATAATAATAATAATATATATAGCATAATTAGTACAACTGCCTTACTTTTATCAGCTACAAACACGATCTATCATCCCTACAAACACGACATTACTTATGCCTTCAACCACGCCCTAAATCGTGCCCAAAATCACGTCTCCCCTTCTCTTTTATATTCGAAACCCTACCCTTTCAAAGCAGAACGAAGAGAATTTTTTTTATTTAATGGTGGCTCTGTTGTTTCGTTCGTCTTCCTTCAACAATTAGGGCTTTTCGAAATCGTGGGCTTCGGCTGCAATTTTTCTCGACCGCGTCAGGTGAAAGGTGAGTGATTTCTTATCACTCACATCTAATTCCACTCTGATGATTTTTTTTAGCTTGTTAAAATTTGCCATTTTCGCGGTTTGATTTAGTAATATTCTCGGCTTTGAATTGATGTTAAACTACGATTTTTATAAAAAATGTTACATCGGCCTTAAACTTGATATTGATGGTGTTCCTTATATTATTTACTGTGAAAAGAAAAAGAAAAAGAAAATGATTTCGGCATTTGGCTTGAACTGTAAAACTTGCTTCATTGAGTTTGATGGGTTTGTTATCACTTGAATTCGACTTTGAGTTATTTTGTTGTTTTTCTTTAGAGAGTGGGCTGCTTCTGTCTAATAATAAAAGGTTCATGTTGTATTGAAGTTTGAATTGATTTTGTGTTGCTTTTGAGTTGAACTGGTACATTTCCTTCGGCTATGACTTTGAGCATTTTTCTGTGACATTGGTCTTGACCAATTAAACCTGATTTTTGCCTTGGCTTGCACTTGATCGTGTATTAGCTTTGGCCATTATAATTCTGACCTTGCTTCAAAGTATTGCTTTCTTTGATGTTGGGATCGACACTGTCTTTGTGGCTTTGTTCGAACTAACTATTTAAGCTTGAAATTGATTTTTGGTGTCGTTTTGCTCGACGTTGGCTTTGCATTTCTGTGTAATGGTTTCGTCCCTTATATCTTTGATTTTGATAACCTCGGCACTGTCACTGTCCACTGGTCATTGATAGTTTTGTTTGGGTGGTGATTCACTGTTGTAACCTGTTTTGATTGTGCTTCCCTTGTTGTTGCACTTGCTTAAATCCATTTTTTTTTGTAGTTGCATACATGCTGTGCACTACTTACATTGCCCACTGTATTTCCAAACTGAGGATAATTACACACCTAAGCATCTTGCTTTGATAATTATTTAGTCCCTGTTAGTTCACTCTTTGCATTGAAGAATATGCCATTATATATGCTAATTTGTGATTGCACTTCATTTTCTTACTTTGTCCCCGTCAGTTAATGGTAGCTTGCATTATAGCAATGAAATATGGGTATGCATTGTTTAAGTTGAAAATGGATCTGTTTGATTTTGATTTTTCCGTCCCTACCTTGGCTTGCTGATTTGTAACCTGTGCTAGTGCCTTGAAATATGACATAAAATCTTTTGTATAATTAGCATACGTTACTGTCATTCTATCCTTGTTTATTTTTGTTGCATTCACCCGAAACCTCCATGTGGTGGCTGCAGTTATGGTTGCAGTTTGCCCTTAAGTTCAAAGTGGGGCTGCAGTTCATTTTTATAAAAATCTTGCACTTGTTGAAGTGTGCAAGTAATGAGTTGTTTGGGAATTTGTTTTCTTGAGTTTACTTGAGTATATGCAAAACAGTTGCATCTCGACCCTGCCATGTTGCATGGGTTTTGGTGTGGCAACTGCGTTGAGTCACTGACTTGACCTTTGCATTTTTGTTAATGGTTTGGCTTTGCAGCTTAATTTTATTGCAGTGAGTAACATCGCTTAATAACAAATTTAAACGTATAATTCTGATGCATATATGTATGTGAATGAATGTGTTTATATCTTTATATATGAATGCCTTATGAATAATGAATAAAATGTGAGTGCAGGCTGTATATCATATACCCCTCTGTTTTGAGTTTTCTCGATACAATGTTTGATTTAAAAATTATTCTCTATTGATATACTGATTTGTTTTGAGCTTAGTGTTAAGACAATATTGGTCATTATATTCTAAACTAAAGATTAAACATATATTAAGTTAAAAACAGTTGGTTAATAACTCTGAAAATTTAAGAACTGTTTTAAACTTTTAAACCAAGGTTTGACCTGAGTTTTTTAAACAAAGTTTCAAATATAAATAGAAGTCTCCATTATGTAGAAGTCACTATGCACTGGTCCACTGTTTTAGTGAAGTCTGACTTAGTTGGTTGCGAGGTTGCCATTGATTTAATTCCATCATGTGTGTTCATTTTCTTGCATCACTGGATGGCACTTGCTATCCAATTAACATGTGCATTTCCTTCATATGGTCTGTGCACTGTGTAGCCACATGATCATATATATGTGTTGCTGGGTATACTTGTGGACTGGTCTTCATTTGCATTGTGCAGTAGCTTGAACATTGAGCTTGTTGTATTGGTTATCTTACTGGACTTGTTGAGTTGTCCCTGTTGTCACTTTAATTTGGACTGCACATATGAAGGGGTCACTGACCTGATTTGTATTTTGGTTAGCTTCACTCGACTTTGTTAAGCATGTCTTTGTTGTTCCCCAGATTTGGTGACTGCAGTTTGCCTTGGATTCGTTTATGCAGTTGCCCTTGTCGGTTTGCGTTGCATCGATATTTGATTCTTGATTAATTTCGGTTCGTTGATTTTTTGAGTACATCATCACTATAGTGGCAAGGCAGTGCACACAAGCGTGAACTGCAGCCACATAGCATAGATTTTATTGTTATTTCATTTACTTTTGATTCATTGATCTTTTGTGTATTTCCACATTGTATTGGAGAGGCCGTGCACGTGTGCGTGCACTGCAGCCAATCGATATTGATGTTTTAAATGATATTTCAATTGTTTAAATTGATTTGATTTAAATTGATGATTTTGTTGTTAATTGCCGTTTTGGCAATTCTGTTGTTTTCTAAACTTTCTTCATTAATAATCATTCCATCTATCTGTGTTGAAAATTTGAATCTACTGATTTATTGTTTAACACTGTTAAGTGTTATATTTTTCGTTATCTGATTTCTTCGTTAAAAGTGTTGGATAGACGAGAATTATTTTGACTGTCATCTAATTGTTATTTAATTATTATTGCCTCTATGCACTAATAACTGAGTTTGAATTAGACTGACCCGTGTATTATTTTCTTTTGAATGTAATACTCGGGTCAGACCGAGTATTTTGCAGCTTGAAGATTTTTCGGGCAGCGAAGTTAGAGTAAGGGGAAACGCTTCACTTTTAGCTTTTCGGGGATTTACTTTTGTACTTAAAGAAATATTCCGCTGTATAAATTAATGCGATGTCCAAACTCTGATATATGTAAGAAAAATTCATTATGTGAAATGTAATTATTCTGTTGTTTCTGTGGCGATTCTGTTTAAACTCTATAAACTGAATAACAATCCATCATTTTGAACGTTTCAAGTTGGTTTAATTACCGACTAGGGGCGGTCAGAAGGGCGGGTCGTTACAAAGTGGTATCAGAGCTTTGGTTTATACAAAGCTCAGTTTATGATGTTTAATATGAATAGTTACGAGAATCACTTTAAACAAAGTGTTTTTCAAATCTAAAGAAGTATAAAATTGTTTTTCTAAAATAAAAGGTATTTAGAAAATTCAAATCTTTTTCGGAAATTCCCCTCTCTAAATTTTAGGATTGCGATAGTTTCTCTTCGGTAAGGTCTCCTTAGATTTGAGTCCTGATCATTCGAAAACCATTATCGAATTGTTGAGATTTATGAAAAATAAAATGTAAAGTGAAGTGAATTAATGAATTGGTTTAAATCCAATATTTTGAATATCTCCAAAGTAATAATTGTGAAATAAAATGACATGTCAATTTAGTATAGCCAAGAGGATCATTGAACTATAACTTGGGAATTTGATTCTGAATTCTTTTGAAAATTGATTTCAAATGTTTTGAAGAATGATTTAGTAAATAAATAGATTATAAGTACTTAACTTATAAATGGACTTTTGGTATATAATTGAGTTATATAAATTGAATTGAATTAATAAAGAAGATTTATAAATCGAAGTTTTATAAATAGAAATGGAATTTGTAAAGATTGTTATAAGTTCGAAACCAATTGAATTTGATAAATGAAACATATAAGTTATTAAAGGGGATATATTCGTGATTTTGGACAGCGAATTATCCTTTAACTTAAATATTGTGATAGTAAATGTTGGTTGGTAATTTTATCCACGATTTTGGACATTGGATAATCTTTTAAATAAATGTGTAGAAACACTGAATTGAATAAATAACTATATTCACGATTTTGGACAGTGAATATATTATTAAATAAAACGGATATGTTTTAGGGAAGTGATATTATGAAATGAAGTTAATTGTTTTAAAAGATGTTTTAAAATGCATTAAGTATCGAATACATAGATTTCAACATTCATTGTTGAAATAAAGGTTTTCGAGAGAAATAAAAGGAAATGGTGGACTATAACACTGTTGTTATAGTAAATGGTTTCCGAAAGGAAATGTTTTATATAGTATTGGGATTTATATATCTATCTTAAATTCGAATCCGTATACTAGTGATTTTGGGTCGTCGTAACGATGTTTTACGTAACATTCGTTTTGACTCAAATAAATGTGTTCAAAAGAACGCTTTCCTTAAAGAACGGAATATATACTTGATTATGATTTAAGTATATTGAATATTTTTCAAGTGTTGAAAATAAATGGATTTGTGAATTACTTATTATTAAATAAGTATGGAAATGTTTTCCAATATGAAATGAAAAGTTTGAAATTCTATCTTTTAAAGATAAATTGAAAAGTGAATATTTGAAATTTGTTTCAAATGGTTAAGTGTGGAAAATTATATATATCTTGTAAAGATATTTATGGGAAAATTTGAAAAATTAGTTCAACTTGAATTTTTTTCAAACAGACTGAATCCTGAGTAAAATTTAGTTTAACTTCAACATCAAAAACAATATAAGTTGAACTTTGAATTTTGGATAGTCGATTTGGATTATATGTCTAACATGGTGAATTGATGACATAGCAATTGATCTCTATTAAATATATATCTGTGGTGGCGGAGAATTTATTCTTTTAGCTTAACACCCTTTTCTGAGACGTACGAGCTTAGAGGTTATATATCGGTAGACATCAATTATGTGTTGAGAATTGACGATGTAACGTGAAATCCAAATCGAATGTGAAGTCGATAATAAATTAGATTATGAATGTGAATTGGGTTTGAGATAACCTTTAATTTTCAACTCGATTTAGAGGACAATTTTAAATTGATAACAAGATGGAAAATTTAGAAATCCTCTATTTGTTATGGGTATGAGATATTGTGGTTTTCAGAACTTATATATGTGAATGTAATAATTCGGAAACCATCAGTTTGGAAAGCCATTATTATGAAAATCCTATGCAAGTTTACATAGGTATGATATGTAAAAAATGTGAAATGAAGTACTATATGTATATGACATATGTTTTCTAAACTGAGGATATGGAAAAGTACCTTCCATTTAAAATTTGTGAAGGTGATTAGAACTCGGTGTGAGTGTCCATTTGAAAATCGTAGCTACGTAGAATTTCCATAAGTTCGAATGTCCATTTAGACTAGAATCCCTCATGATGGATCATCGTGATGGGATCATGTGAATTGATGATGTATGCTAGCGTAATTCGTGGAGCGTGATGCCTACAGTTACAAGCGATTCCACTGGGATAGTGGCGCAACCGCCGCGTAAACTGCGATCTAGAGGCCAAAGCGTAATTTGAGGGGCGAGATGCCTACGGTCACAAGCGTTTCTACTGGGATAGTAGCGAAACCGCCATGTGAACCGCGATCTATGGCAACAACCATGGCGAAATTCAAGAGAGATGTGAAATCTACAAATTACAATGCGATTCTACTGGGATAGTAGTGTAACGCGGGGTAAAATGTGATCCATGGGGGAATGTGCTTTCCATATCCATTTTTAAAAGTATTTTCACTGGGAGTTGAAGCAAGTATATTTAGTATTTGGAGATTTTTAGTCCTGCGCCTGGCCAGCGTATGCCTAATGTCTGTGAGAACGACGATAGACTTGTTAAACTTTGAGTTAGCAAGTATTTTCAAAACTTTGATAGCAAATCAATAGTCTGAAATTAAAATTACATAATTCCAACCTAATTGAATTAAAGAAGAAGATCTTTAAAATATCTTGAAAGTCCACAGCTTTAAAAAAATATATGATATGCAAATCTCTAGCATGAAGAATTTCAAGTTTAAATCTAAGTTTTGTAAGTCAAAAATTTAGGTAAAAGACTTTTGCGTCTTGATTTTAGAAAATAATGAACAAAGCTAGGGAGATAAAATGAATGGAATGAATCTTATATTTATTTTTAATAAATTTCGTGCTTGGTAAAATTGTGTAGGGTATAAATATCGGTGAGATTTAACAATCGTTTTTCCTAACTTATAATTTCGGGACGAAATTCTTTTAAGGAGGGAAGATTGCAACAACCCTGAATTTTGAACAGTTTAAGTTGAAAATATTTAATTAACTTTAAATATTTGAATGATGGTTTAGTTTGAATTCCCAATATAACTATGAATTGGCGATTAAATTTTAGAATTTAATCTATTGAAAATTGAATAAAGTTTTGAATTTTCAATTTAAACTGATTAAAAATATTTTAAAAGCTTAGAAAATTCATATTTATAATACTGAAGATAAAAGAAGCTTCAGAATTGAATTTGAAAGTGATTCGTACAGTTTTGAAATGTTATCGTTTAAATTGAATTTAAAAATAGCCTTTCGAGGCATGGTCTCGGAATTCGACAAAACCAGTTTCATTGGGTCCGGAATATTGTATCATTATCAGATTTCAATTTTTCGTGGTGTTCTGAGTTGATATGTGAGTATACGACATATAAACGTGTCAAAGAGAATTTATACAAAACAAATTGAATTCAAAATTTAAAAAAAATGAAAAATAATAATAATATATATAACATAATTAGTACAACTGCCTTACTTTTATCAGCTACAAACACGATCTATCATCCCTACAAACACGCCATTACTTACGCCTTCAACCACGCCCTAAATCGTGCCCAAAATCACGTCTCCCTTTCTCTTTTATATTCGAAACCCTACCTTTTCAAAGCAGAACGAAGAAATGTTTTTTATATATTTAATGGCGGCTCTGTTGTTTCGTTCTTCTTCCTTCAATAATTAGGGCTTTTCGAAATCGTGGGCTTCGGCTTCAATTTTTCTCGACCGCGTCAGGTGGAAGGTGAGTGATTTCATATCACTCACATCTAATTCCACTCTGATGATTTTTTTTAGCTTGTTAAAATTTGCCATTTTCGCGGTTTGATTTAGTAAGATTCTCGGCTTTGAATTGATGTTAAACTACGATTTTTATAAAAACGGTTACATCGGCCTTAAACTTGATATTGATGGTGTTCCTTATATTATCTACTATGAAAAGAAAAAGAAAACGATTTCGGCATTTGGCTTGAACTGTAAAACCTGCTTCATTGAGTTTGATGGGTTTGTTATCACTTGAATTCGACTTTGAGTTATTTTGTTGTTTTTCTTTGGAAAGTGGGCTGCTTCTGTCTAATAATAAAAGGTTCATGTTGTATTGACATTTGAATTGATTTTGTGTTGCTTTTGAGTTGAACTGGTACATTTCCTTCGGCTGTGACTTTGAGCATTTTTTTGTGACATTGGTCTTGACCAATTAAACCTGATTTTTGCCTCGGCTTGCACTTGATCGTGTATTAGCTTTGGCCATTATAATTCTAACCTTGCTTCAAAGTATGGCTTTCTTTGATGTTGGGATCGACACTGTCTTTGTGGCTTTGTTCGAACTAACTATTTAAGCTTGAAATTGATTTTTGGTGTCGTTTTGCTCGACGTTGGCTTTGCATTTCTGTGTAATGGTTTCGGCCCTTATATCTTTGATTTTGATAACCTTGGCACTGTCACTGTCCACTGGTCATTGATAGTTTGGTTTGGGTGGTGATTCACTGTTGTAACCTGTTTTGATTGTGCTTCCCTTGTTGTTGCACTTGCTTAAATCCGTTTTTTTTGTAGTTGCATACATGCTGTGCACTACTTACATTGCCCACTGTATTTCCAAACTGAGGATAATTATACGCCTAAGCATCTTGCTTTGATAATAATTTAGTCCCTGTTAGTTCACGCTTTGCATTGAAGAATATGCCATTATATATGCTAATTTGTGATTGCACTTCATTTTCTTACTTTGTCCCTGTCAGTTAATGGTAGCTTGCATTATAGCAATGAAATATGGGTATGCATTGTTTAAGTTGAAAATGGATCTATTTGATTTTTATTTTTCCGTCCCTACCTTGGCTTGCTGATTTGTAACCTGTGCTAGTGCCTTGAAATATGACATAAAATCTTTTGTATAATTAGCATACGTATCTGTCATTCTATCCTTGTTTATTTTTGTTGCCTTCACCTGAAACCTCCATGTGGTGGCTGCAGTTATGGTTGCAGTTTGCCCTTAAGTTCAAAGTGGGGCTGCAGTTCATTTTTATAAAAATCTTGCACTTGTTGAAGTGTGCAAGTAATGAGTTGTTTGGGAATTTGTTTTCTTGAGTTTACTTGAGTATATGCAAAACAGTTGCATCTCGACCCTGCCATGTTGCATGGATTTTTGTGTGGCAATTGCGTTGAGTCATTGACTTGACCTTTGCATTTTTGTTAATGGTTTGGCTTTGCAGCTTAATTTTATTGCAGTGAGTAACATCACTTAATAACAAATTTAAACGTATAATTCTGATGCATATATGTATGTGAATGAATGTGTATATATCTTTATATATGAATGCCTTATGAATAATAAATAATATGTGAGTGCAGGTTGTATATCATATACCCCTCTGTTTTGAGTTTTCTCGATACAATGTTTGATTTAAAAATTATTCTCTATTGATATACTGATTTGTTTTGAGCTTAGTGTTAAGACAATATTGGTCGTTATATTCTAAACTAAAGATTAAACATATATAAAGTTAAAAACAGTTAGTTAATAACTCTGAAAATTTAAGAACTGTTTTAAATTTTTAAACCAAGGTTTGACCTGAGTTTTCTAAACAAAGTTTCAAATATAAATAGAAGTCTCTATTATGTAGAAGTCACTATGCACTGGTCCATTGTTTTAGTGAAGTCTGACTTAGTTGGTTGCGAGGTTGCCATTGATTTAATTCCATCCCGTCTGTTCATTTTCTTGCATCACTAGGTGGCACTTGCTATCCAATTAACATGTGCATTTCCTTCATATGGTCTGTGCACTGTGTAGCCACATGATCATATATATGTGTGGCTGGGTATACTTGTCGACTGGTCTTCATTTGCATTGTGCAGTAGCTTGAACATTGAGCTTGTTGTATTGGTAATCTTACTGGACTTGTTGAGTTGTCCCTGTTGTCACTTTAATTTGGACTGCACATATGAAGGGGTCACTGACCTGATTTGTATGTTGGTTAGCTTCACTCGACTTTGTTAAGCATGTCTTTGTTGTTCCCCAGATTTGGTGACTGCAAATTGCCTTGGATTCGTTTATGCAGTTGCCCTTGTCGGTTTGCGTTGCATCAATATTTGATTCTTGATTAATTTCGGTTCGTTGATTTTTTGAGTACATCATCACTATAGTGGCAAGGCAGTGCACGCAAGCGTGAACTGCAGCCACATAGCATAGATTTTATTGTTATTTCATTTACTTTTGATTCATTGATCTTTTGTGTATTTCCACACTGTATTGGCGAGGCCGTGCACGTGTGCGTGCACTGCAGCCAATCGATATTGATGTTTTAAATGATATTTCAATTGTTTAAATTGATTTGATTTAAATTGATGATTTTGTTGTTAATTGCCGTTTTGGCAATTCTGTTGTTTTCTAAACTTTCTTCATTAATAATCATTATATCTATCTGTGTTGAAAATTTGAATCTACTGATTTATTGTTTAACACTGTTAAGTGTTATATTTTTCGTTATGCAATTTTTTCGTTAAAAGGGTCGGATAGACGAGAATTATTTTGACTGTCATCTAATTGTTATTTAATTATTATTGCCTCTATGCACTAATAACTGAGTTTGAATTAGACTGACCCGTGTATTATTTTCTTTTGAATCTAATACTCGGGTCAGACCGAGTATTTTCCAGCTTGAAGATTTTTCGGGCAGCGAAGTTAGAGAGAGGGGAAACGCTTCACTTTTAGCTTTTCGGGGATTTGTTTTTGTACTTAAAGAAATATTCCGCTGTATAAATTAATGCATTGTACAAACTCTGATATATGTAAGAAAAATTCATTATGTGAAATATAATCATTCTGTTGTTTCTGTGGCTGATTCTGTTTAAACTCTATAAACTGAATAACAATCCGTCATTTTGAACGTTTCAAGTTGGTTTAATTACCGACTAGGGGCAGTCAGAAGGGCGGGTCATTACAATAGATACCATGTTCAATAGCAGGTTACCGCCACATTCCATGGAAAGTTATACAACTAAAACCGTACAGGGCGCATATTATTTTGTTTGGATTTCTAACAAATGGTAGGGCTAAGAAACTTCCCACTGTCCATGGGTACGCCTCTGGTGGGACGTTCCGAGAACCTAACCGGATCTCTGCCAAAACAAGGCCGAGTTACCTTTGTAACTAGGTAACTACTACTCGAGCATGCCACCCCCGGTCCTTTGGGACCTTTATCCGAGGCGCCTCTAAACCACAAAGAAAAAACCACACAGTAAATGAGATTGAAGCCCAACACATAGGTAAATATCTGGGCTTCATACCATGATACCACCCTTTACCAGAAGGGAACGACACACGCTAAAGGGCGCGACACTCATAACCTTGCCGAATCTTTCCTGTTTCGACCATTTCCGACGTGTGAGGTCTTAATGCAGTCTCGTCCACAAAGCTACGCTTTATACGACAACCATGCTTTGATCACAAATGATCATCAACACACGGCATCACTTAGCATGCCACGCTACCAAATTGAGAATATATCGCTGATAACCTTCAACTACATAACCTCTGAGCTCGTATGTCTCAAAGAAGGGTGTTAGCTAGGAGAATAAATTCTCCACCACCAACAGATATGTATTTGAAAGAAATCCGCTTTATATCTCAAAGTGTAGTGTCAGACATACAACCATACAAGTTTGTCTCTGCTTCGAACAGAACCGAAGGTACTTCCGAAGAAGCCCTTGCAAATCCGGGTATTCACATTCCCGATCGGACTTCCCATCACTTAGGGAGAACTCTATACTGGAGCAACTCAGTGCAGGGTCAATCGATAGGTTATCCTATCGTTCTCACAAATGCCCGGTCTTCACCACCGGTCTTCAAATGCAATCCATAACATCGTATCACTTTTCAGAATTTGTTATATGACACAAGGTCCTCTCCCGGCTAAACCGAATAATGAGCGCAATATTTTCAAAACATATGGATATGGGATTTCAGTTAAGTCACAACTTATAAAAACCCAAAATCTTTCTTCAAATGGTTTAAACAAATTACCATTTCAAGTCTTTAAACAAAAAGATCTATTTTACAAAGTTGACCCAGTTTTACAAAAATTCATTTACGGATTTCAAAACAATTCCCATTTCAATTGGATCAACTCATTAAATCTTTAAATTAAAGATTTAACTTATAGCTTTCAAACCGTTGCCAAAGAGTTATTCATAACTTGGAAAACCATTTTCATTTTAGACTTGAAATCCTTCTAACACAATTTGGAAGTTCATTTCTTATATGAAAGTTTTTATTATTTAAAATAGTTTTCGTTTCGGAAGAATCCGATTATAATTGCATGAGTTAAAGCCTTTGAATTTAAATCCAAAGTCCCAAATCAATACGTTTGAAATGGTTTAACCCATATATAACTTGTATTATATCTTTAACTCCTAGTTTCAAATCATAGAATTCAGTTTCAAATTTTGAATTCAAATTTAAATCAGATTATTTAAGTTTGGAAACTTTATTGAGTTATTTAAAAATAAATTTTATCTTGAAATTTCATTTCAAAAGCTTTTCACATTTAACCCGATTCCATTTCCAAAACCATTTGGATTTAAATATTCAAATTTTAAAACTATTTTGAATTAAATTCAAATATCTATGACTTAACCGATTTCCTCATGAAATCCATATTTGTGTGTGTATAAGTGTGGTCCAGGGGTTTAACAAAATAGTGCAACATCCTTCAATCCTTACAGATGAAAACACTGAAATATAATTGATAAGCGGTATAAACTATAACGCTTATCTTTCATCCACAGATCATAGAGATATATATATATATCATAAATAATAAATTACATCACAGATAATTAATTACATTCATCCCAAATAAATAAGTTACAGTTCACAACACAAATCAGGGTATATCACAAAGCATCACACACCAGTTATATCAAATAATTCACCCATTCAACAAAATCCAAACATCCATAAGTAGTATCAATTTAATTATCTGATTGATTTAAATCAGATTAATTTTTATGAATTAATTTGCTAGTCATGGTAAATTAATAATCAATTAATTACGAAACATTCGATAAATTATCCTTTAATTAATCATTAATTAACCCTTAAATAATAATTAATTCTTAATTAATTATTCTTAATTAATTACAATAAACAATTAATTACTTTTTAATTAATAATTATTTCTTAATCACTTCCATTAATTAATTTAACTTTTAATAAATTAATTTTTCTCGAATCACTTACCTTATTTAATTTATCACATTATCCTTAAATTAATTATTACTTAATCACTTGATTAAGCAACTTTAATCATTAATTAATATCTAGTTAATAATCCATAATTTACAAATTAATTATTCCCTACTTAATTAATTTTTTAACCTTAATTAATTAATTTAAACCTTTAATTACTTATTTAATTAATCCAATTAATTAATTAATTAAATAATAAATTATCCATTTTAATTAACTTCAAAAATATTGAATTACAAATCATCCAATCTTTATTTTCTGAAAAGTAAAACTCATAAAAAAAATTACTTCTAAATTTACTTTTAATTTCATTTAATTTTTTTATTTAAAATGAATACCAATTTATCTTTAAAAAAGTTTAAAACCATTTTTTTAAACTTCAACTTCACGGGTTAAAGTATCAATTTTGTTATAAAGAAATTTAAAAGAGTTAAATTTAAATTCACATTTTTAAACATACCTTTACATTAAACTTATTCTAAACATTTAAAGTTATAAAACTTTATTTGATTTCAAAACTCTGGAATTCAAATTCAGAATTCAGTCGAGGTTTCAAATCTTAGTTTAAGTTCTTTGTTACAGTTCAATTCCTATTTTGCAATTCAAAGTTACTTTTAAATACACTTAAATGCTTAACCAGCTCTTTTAAGTAAAAAAATATATTTAAATTTAAACTTATTCATTCTCAAACTAAGTTTCCAAACAGAACTTGAATTTATATTTAACTTTGATTTAAAACTCAATTTAAACCTTGATTTATAAATTTACATTCAATCTCTTTTTTAAATCTAGAAAGAGGACAGTTTTCTGTTTTAACCCTGTACAAAACATTACCCGAGCCCATCCTAATGTGCTTCGAGCGGAATATCACCAGGCTTCAATTCCATCACTCAAATCACTCGAGAGAAACTCGAGACCAAACATCATCAGACCCAAACAACCCTTCACCAGAAAATAAACACACCATGCACATGCACGGTGGTTCTGACAACCTCCGGTCACCACCCAGACTTCAAGCACGACGACGAACTACCATAAAACCTGTCACAATCATCAAAGCCTCTCCATCCACTTGAAATCAAATTCGAGTGTTCCTATCGAACCTGGAACAACGCTGGCATCACCATTCTAAAACCTAGAAACGCCTTGCTTGCAAAATTCCGACCATCAGACGACCCAAAACTCCGGCCACACGATCGCCAACGTCCCCTCTACCACCTCCCAGAGCCACGAAACACTCGATCCAACATAGACAACAAACAAATCGAAAACTAAGCCTTGTCAAAAATTAGGTTTCCAGACTAAAAATCGCTCGCTGCCGCCACCACGACCAACTGCACCTCACCGCACTATTTTTCCCATCAACACTGATCGCTCCTCCACCTCCAGGAGGAAGCTCGACCTCTCCGATCAACGAGATCAACCGTGACGACCAAAAATGCACGATTCAAAAAAACCCAAACTGCTCTTCATTCCTTAATCTAAAAATTATGATTTTAACTTTAAAAATCATGTTAAAGTATGCGAATTCAGGTTATAAACCTGACTCCATGAATTAAGAGGTTTAGATTTTGGCTTATTTAAAGCTTTTGCTTAATTCTTTTATTTCCAAAGACATTGACAAGTTGATTTAACTTAAATTGATTTTTGAAACTTAGTTTATGATTAAACAAACAATTTTTTTTGATCCTACATCCAAACAGTAAGTAGATTGTGGAGAAATGATTTTTGAATCAAAATCTTGGTTTATGAACTAAGACAGAGAACATATAGAAATAACAACCTGCACACAAAATATTTCCAACATACCAATATACACAAAGAATTCATACTTATTCACAGATATGTTCACAACAGATTCATACTTCTAAAATTTAAGAATGATGTTACTCACCTTGTTTTGCAGAATGAACAGAGTTCTTTAATTTGAAACAGGCTATTGAACTTATGACGCCCCACCTCTATACCCACACTAGCCAAGAACACTACGGTGTAGTGCTGTCAACTAGCATGGAGAATAAGGCTGTTGAGGAGCGACCATCCGTGTAATTGCTTATCACACGGTGGCTATAAATAATCTTCGAAAGCAAACATAGAAATAATCATAACACAAATCAGTCACAGATATCCATGTCACAAAGGCGGAAGAAGATATAAATATATAACTAACACATGAAAGTGTACATCAGAGTAATGGTCAGTAAGATCCACGATAATACAAAAGAATAGCAACACGTGCTATACAAAAGAATACAACTATGAGTCTATATCTCAAGTGTATACAACAAAAACTGCTAATCTAAACAGTTAGCCAAAAGTCAGAGTGATGAATCCCTGGGAAGAAGTCAAGCAGAAGCACCTTTAACATCTCGGTCTGACCAGAGTATTATTTAAGAAAATAATAAACGGATCAGTCTAGCTATAAATATCAGATGACATGATATAACATAAAAGATATGGCATAAACATAAAATATCCATAATGACATACCACTATAAGTATGTAAATAATGATCAACAGAAGATCAATCAATAAGAGATAATCAATATCACAAGAATCTTCTCAAAGATTCGAAAAGGGCACCATACCCCAAACTTGTACTCATAACAAGTCAATGACATAAATTCTAGAAATCAATGCAAGAAGTGTAGTAATCATAGAAAAGAGAAGGAGGCCTATCACATGACGGTCCGAAGACGAAGGGGAGCTACCCCACATGTGTGAATGGAATCACACAGATTAAGGTCCAGACTAACCAAAAAGCAAAAAGGTATGTGTGAGTGGAATCACACAAGTGGTGTCTAGTCTAACCTCGCAATAAGAGACATCGCACAGTTGCTAGTCTAAATCATCAAAATGATCGTCATGATCAACGAGAAGTGTCAATTACACTAAGCTAGTAAATATAGAAGTTTAGCTTCGTGTCCCATAACCCCTTGCTTAACTTAAATATTTACGAACAAACTGTAAATCTCCACTAGAAAATTGTCACAAGAGGTTCAATCGAACAAGTCCAAGAATTAACCGACAAAGTGAACGCAAGCGTTTCATACAACTTGTTTTACTAAGTCGTTTAATTAGATTTCTCATCCGAGTGAGGTAAAGGTTTGTATATACTAATAGATTGGAAAACGGTTTAAGAAAAGAGCTTTGTTATTAAAAATAGTGTTGAAATTGTTTGTTAAAAGAGTTTTGATATTTACTACTAATATTGAAACCTTTATATTATAAAGTGACAAAACACAGAAGCAATTGTAGAAACAATCAGTCACAAAGATCGCATACGGAGATGCGAATAAAATCCAAGGAAATCAGCTCAATGTTTTTCAGATAAGATCCCTTACGGAGGGGGGTCCAGGGGGGTGGCAACCCCCCAAGGTGGGGTGCGGGGGCAACGCCACCGCTTACGGGGTTCGACCTAGTGAAGACAAAAAGGGGGTCTAACGACCTAAGAGGGATAGGGTCGAGCGACCTAACGGTTGCGACCTAAGGGGTCAAGCGACTTAGTGGTTGCGACCTAGAGGTGTTCGCGACCTAACGATGACTCACGACCCAACATGGCCGACTTAACAGAGGTCGCGACCTAACGGGATAACACGTGACTGACTTAAGAGTTGCGTGACTGAAGGGTTGCACGACTTAAGGGTTGCACGACTTAAGGGTTGCACGACTTAAGGGTTAGGCCAGGAGCAATCTAACGAGATAAGGTCCAACGACTTACGAGTTAAGGGTCCAACGACCTATCGGGATAACTCGTAACAGACTTAAGAGTTGCGTGACTGAAAGGTTGCACGACTTAAGGGTTGCACGACTTAAGGGTTAGGCCAGGAGCGACCTAACGAGATAAGGTCCAATGACCTACGAGTTAAGGGTCCAACGACCTATCGGGATAACTCGTAACCGACTTAAGAGTTGCGTGACTGAAGGGTTGCACGACTTAAGGGTTAGGCCAGGAGCAACCTAACGAGATAAGGTCCAACGACCTACGAGTTAAGGGTCCAACGACCTATCGGGATAAACGACTTAACTCTAAACGAGCTAAAAAATGGCCAGAACGACCTAGGGTGAGGATGAACGACTTAACTCCGAACGAGCTAAAAAATGGCCAGAACGACCTAGGGTTAACTCGTAAACGACTCATGACCTATGGACGAACGACTTAACTCCGAACGAGCTAAAAATGGCCAGAACGACCTAAGTGCAGAAAATTCACCAAAACGCTAAAAATTGGAGTTTTTCGCCAATCCAATCCAAACCAAATGCTAACATGCATGCAAAAATGATAGGGAATCATTCCCAACAGTCCAATATAGTTATAGGCTAGAATTGTGAGATAAAAATCTCACCTTTGCACTAAAATTTATGAAGATGAAGCTTGAAAGAAAGGAGAAGCAATCCAAAGCTTGAATCCAATATCTTCTACTTGAATTTGGAGTTGAATGTTGGAGTTGCAATTGAATTTGAGCTTGGAGTTTTAATTTCCCATTCTCCTCACCATTAATGCCAAAGCTTGAGTTAGTTAGGAAATTTATGAAGAGTGAGGAGAAGAGGGTTGGAACTTGGGCTTAGTAGGCTAAACTAACCCAAAGTCCAAAGCGGGAAAAGTTAGTGAAATTTCACTAACTCCAAACTTATCGATGTTTATACTTAAAAAGTTGTAAACGGCATTTCGAACTCAATGGAAGTGGTCTCGAGTCCTAATTTGACCGTTTGCAAAAAGTATTTTTTCGGACCAAAATCCGATTAACGATTTAATATTTAAATAAAAATATTTAAATATAAACTCGATAAATATGCAGGTTGTTACAGAACTGTAGCTGAAATCTTTTCTTGATCCTCTGGCTTTAATGAAGTTGTATTGTTGTTTAAGTTGAATTTTTGTTTAAGTTGTAGATGGTATTACTTCAGATTTTTTTTCTTAGCTTGATGGACGAACTGAAATGAATGGGTTGATATATAGGAAAAGGTTTACAGGTGAGATTATTCTTGTTTGAACAGGGTCATCATATTGTTTGTACAATCCCAGACCGAAGATATTTTTCTTGTTTGTTTGACTGTGCAGATTTTTTCTTTGTGACTAGCCGATTTCTTTGGTGGGTGATAATCTAGTTTAGTGGCTGAGATGATAGGTTATTGTGTGCTAAGATTCAAGCATTAATTGCCTTTGTTTGTTTGTATTTATATATTTAGATTTTTTTTGTTTTCTTATTGTTCAAGCCTACATACTTATTTTCTTGCATTCATTTTGTGTTTTTATGAGCATATCCATGAACAGGTTATTATCTTTGTCTTACCTTACATTTTGCATTCCTATATATACATATATATATATATATATATATAGATATTTTACTATTAAAGAAATCATTTTTAAAACTAAATTCTACTTCAATAAAATAAACACACCTATTTTTGTTTGAATTTGGAGAAACTCAAATCAATTTACGAATTAATTTCACAATTTTTATTCAATAATTTAATTAATTATCAATTTAAACTTAGTCAAAATCTAGGATCGTTACAGATTCCCCCTTACAGAAATGTCATCCCCAAAATTTGTAGGCACGAAAACAACAAAGATAGATACACAAAGATAGAGAAACAATTTTCCAGGTCAAACTGGATATCTATTTTGTATTTGGCCAACGAAATCATAATATCGATTATATGAGAATAAACTCATATAACACACAGGATACTCGGGTCATCAAATCTACGAAATATGCAAGGGCACTGGTTGGTTCGAACAATAACTAACTATTCGTAGAATATATCGAACCCCAGAGAAGAGATAGATAGATTCAATCTTCTACAATTTCTCAAACACAATATATGGAATCCAAACTCAAGTCGGAATACCCCAAAGTATATACCAACTTGTCCCTCATCGGACTTCGATCTACCTAAGAAATTACAATAGAATTTCAAATTCGGTTTTAAACGAAATTGTTTTATTGATACAATTCAAATTTAACTTCATATTTTTATTAACCAATTTATTTAGAATTTCCAATTTCTAATTTCCAATTCATTAAAGTTTAGATCGAAAAGCTGATAAGAAACCAATGAAGATACAAAGTAAGGATTTTCTACAACGATTCATAGGGCCACCATCACACTGAAACTTCTTTCTGGAGCTGTCACGAAGATATCAAAAGAATTTAGAAAGACGAATCAAATAAGATTGATAGAGTAAATTGTTTCCGCTGTTGCAAGGCATTGACCAATTATAGTGGTACTCCCCTGTCTCCTATCTCGTCTTCTTCTTGCACTCATACTTACTATCAGTGGATAGTAAGAGAATTTACTGAGGCATTCGAATGGATATCTTAGGGATATACTCATTCTAGGGTATACTTCACCCTATCTCTAACGAGTTACTTAATGTGTTATACTTCTGAGCTAAACTTTTAACACTCCAGCTCGGATACCAAATGTAGCGATCCTGTCTCGACCTTTGAAAATCGGCACCGAATACGACACTCATATTCAAATGCCACAGATCCAAACGTCGAATCTGGTTCACCATAGCAAGTACAACACAACGGAAGGAGAAGAAATGAATATCATATACAACATCGATACAATATCCGATACAATATGTGATATAATATGATACAACAGAATGATACAATGAATATCCATATATATCAGAGATATAACACAAGATAATAGCAGCGAAAAGAAATAGATAACGCCAAAAGCGGAACAATATCTCCAAAATAGTCTTCTTTTGGAGAGAACTCCAGAATTGTAACTCCATCTCCAAGGCACTAATCCATAAATAGCTCGAACTCCCAATAACGACGTGTCACCTAGATAAGCAAGTCTTGTCCAAATCTAAAGACTGTACTAATTCCAGATAATCTATAAACCTGACTATCTGGAAAACCCAACTCTAGACTGCCTGTGTGGAAAATTGTGGGCACCCAGAGTTTAGGAAAGGAACAATAAACTCCGAGTCAGTCATAGGACTGGTATGATAACAAAAACAGATAGTCTTTAAAACTGACAACAAGAGAATTTATAAGAAATTTGCAATGCTTTTTGAAAAATGAAACTACCATAAGGCCTCCCACCGCACACACCATGCAAACGCAGAATTGGAGGAGATTTCTCCTTGTGATAGTCAAACATGCTTGATATGAGAAAATTTCTTTTCAATATTATTAATAGTGCATAGTGTAGAAAATCATTTTGAAAGTATAATTTAATCTTAGCCAGCATAGGCATTTCGTACTAATGCCTACTATAGCTACCATGTTCAATAGCAGGTTTCCGCCACATTCCATGGAAGGTTATACAACTAAAACCGTACAGGGCGCTTATTGTTTTGTTTGGATTTCTAACAAATGGTCGGGCTATGGAACTTTCCACTGTCCATGGGAACGCCTCTGGCGGGACGTCCCGAGAACCCAATCGGATCTCTGCCAACACAAGGCCAGGTTACCTCTGTAACTAGGTAACTACTACTCGAGCATGCCACCCCCCCGGTCCTTTGGGACCTTTATCCGAGGCGCCTCTAAACCACAAAGCAACAACCACACAGTAAATGAGATTGAAGCCCACCACATAGGTAAATATCTGTGCTCCATACCATGATACCACCCTTTACCAGAAGAGAATGATAAACTCTAAAGGGCGCGACCTCATAACCTTGCCGCATCTTTCCTGTTTCGACCATTTCCAGGGTGTGTGAGGTCCTGATCAGTCTCGTCCACAAAGCTACGCTTTACACGAAAGCCATGCTTTGATCATAAATGATCAACAAATGATCATCAATACACAGCAGCACTTAGCATGCCACACTACCAAATTGGGAATATATCGCTGATAACCTTCAACTACATAACCTCTGAGCTCATACATCTCAGAGAAGGGTGTTAAGCTACGAGAATAAATTCTCTGCCACCAACAGATGTATATTTGAAAGAAATCTGCTTTATATCTCAAAGTGTAGCGCCAGACATACAACCATACATGTCTGTCCCGGGTTCGAACAAAAAACCGAAGGCACTTCCGAAGAAGCCCTTGCAAATCCGGGTATTCACAATCCCGATCAGACTTTCCATCACTTAAGGAGAACTATATACCGGAGCAACTCATTGCAGAGTCAATCGATAGGTTATCCTGTCGTTCTCACAAATACCCGGTCTTCACCACCGGTCTTCAAATGCAATCCATAACACTGTATCACTATTCGGAATGGGTTATATGACACAAGGTCCTCTCCTGGCTAAACCGAATAATGAGCGCAATATTTTAAAAACATATGGATATGGGATTTCAGTTAAGTCACAACTTATAAAAACCCAAAACCTTTCTAAAAATGGTTTAAACAAATTACCATTTCAAATCTTTAAACAAAAAGGTTTATTTCACAAAGTTCACCCAGTTTCACAAAAATTCATTTACAGATTTCAAAACAATTCCCATTTCAATTGGATCAACTCATTAAATCATTAAATTAAAGATTTAACTTACAGCTTTCAAACCGTTTCCAAAGATTTATTCATAACTTGGAAAACAATTTTCATTTTGGACTTGAAATCCTTTTAACACAATTTGGAAGTTCATTTCTTATATGAAAGCTTTTATTATTTGAAAACAAATAGTTTTCGTTTCGGAAGAATCCGATTATAATTGCACGAGTTAAAGCCTTTGAATTTAAATCGAAATTCCCAAATTAATACGTTTGAAATGGTTTAACCTATATATAACTTGTATAATATCTTTAATTCCTAGTTCCAAATCATAGAATTTAGTTTCAAATTTTGAATTCAAATTTAAATCAGATTATTTAAATTTGAAAACTTTATCGAGTTATTTAAAAATAAATTTTATCTTGAAATTTCATTTCAAAAGCTTTTCACATTTAACCCCATTCCATTTCCAAATCCGTTTGGTTTTAAATATTCAACTTTTAAAACTATTTTGAATTAAATTCAAAT
Organism: Allium cepa; assembly: GCA_030765085.1. Taxonomy (NCBI): domain Eukaryota; kingdom Viridiplantae; phylum Streptophyta; class Magnoliopsida; order Asparagales; family Amaryllidaceae; genus Allium; species Allium cepa. The sequence goes on along the minus strand of CM060945.1, from coordinate 596,238,111 downwards.
ATCTGTGACTTAACCGATTTTTTTGTGAAATCCATATTTTTGTGTGTATAAGTGTGGTTTAGGGGTTTAACACAATAGTGCAACATTCTTCAATCCTCACAGATCAAAACATTGAAATATAATTGATAAGCGGTATAAACTATAGCGCTTATCTTTTATACACAGATCATAGATATATATATATATATATCACAAATAATAAATTACATCACAGATAATTAATTACATTCATCCCAGATAAATAAATTACAGATCACAACACAAATCAGGATATATCACAAAGCATCACAACCAGGGATATCAAACAATTCACCTATTCAATAAAATCCAAACATCCATAAGTAGGATCAATTTAATTATCTGATTGATTTAAATCAGATTAATTTCTATGAATAAATTTGCTAGTCATGGTAAATTAACAATCAATCAATTACAAAACATTCGATAAATTATCCTTTAATTAATCATTAATTAACCCTTAATTAATAATTAATTCTTAATTAATTATTCTTAATTAATTACAATAACTAATTAATTACTTTTGAATTAATAATTATTTCTTAATCACTTCAATTAATTAATTTAACGTTTAATAAATTAATTATTCTCCAATCACTTACATTACTTAATTTATCACATTATCCTTAAATTAATTATTACTTAATCACTTGATTAAGCAACTTTAATCATTAATTAATATCTAATTAATAATCCTTAATTTACAAATTAATTATTCCCTACTTAATTAATTTTTTAAACCTTAATCAATTAATTTAAAGCTTTAAATACCTATTTAATTAATCCAATTAATTAATTAATTATCCATTTTAATTAACTTCAAAATTATTGGATTACAAATCATCCAATCTTTATTTTCTTAAAAGTAAAACTCATAAAAAAACATATTTCTAAATTTACTTCTAATTTCATTTTAAGTTTTTTTTGATTTAAAATGAATACCCATTTATATTTAATAAAGTTTAAAACCATTGTTTTTAAACTTCAACTTCACGGGTTAAAGTATCACTTTGGTTATAAAGAAATTTAAAAGAGTTAAATTTAAATTCACATTTTTAAACATACCTTTACATTTAAACTTATTCTAAACATTTAAAGTTATAAAACTTTATTTGATTTCAAAACTCTGGAATTCAAATTCAGAATTCAGTCCAGGTTTCAAATCTTAATTTAAATTCTTTCTTACAGTACAATTCCTATTTTGCAGTTCAAAATTACTTTTGAATACACTTAAATGCTTAACCACTCTTTTAAGTAAAAAAATATATTTAAATTTAAACTTATTCATTCTTAAACTAAGTATCCAAACTGAACTTGAATTTACATTTAACTTTGATTTAAAACTCAATTTAAAACTTAATTTATAAATTTACATTCAATTTTTTTTTTTTTTAAATCTGGAAACAGGAGAATTTTCGGTTTTAACCCTGTACAAAACATTACCCGAGCCCATCCTAATGTGCTTCGAGCCGAACATCACCAGGCTTCAATTCCATCACTCAAATCACTCGAGAGAAACTCGAGACCAAACATCATCAGACCCAAACAACCCTTCACCAGAAAATAAACACACCGTGCACATGCACGGTGGTTCTGACCACCTTCGATCACCACCCAGACTTCAAGCACGACGACAACCTACCCTAAAACCCATCACGATCATCAAAGCGTCTCCATCCACTCGAAATCAAATTCGAGTGTTCTTATCGAACCTGGAACAACACTGGCATCACCATTCCGAAACCTAGAAACGCCTCGCTTGCAAAGATTCGACCATCAGACGACCCAAAACTCCGACCGCACGATCGCCAACGTCCCCTCTACCCCTCCCAGAGCCACGAAACACTCGATCCAACGTAGACGACAAACGAATCGAAAACTAAGCCTCGTCAAAAATTAGGTTTCCAGACTAAAAATCGCTCGCCGCCGCCACCACGACCAACTGCACCTCACCGCACCACTTTTCCCATCAACATTGATCGCTCCTCCACCCCCAGGAGGAAGCTCGACCTCTCCGATCAACAAGATCAACAGTGACGACCAAAAATGCATGATTCAAACAAACCCAAACTGCTCTTCATTCCTCAATCTAAAAATTATGATTTTAACTTTAAAAATCATGCTAAAGTATGCGAATTCAGGTTATATACCTGACTCCATGAATTAAGAGGTTTAAATTTTGACTTATTTAAAGCTTTTGCTCGGTTCTTTGATTTCCAAAGACATTGACAAGTTGTTTTAACTTAAATTGATTTTTAAAACTTAGTTCATTATTAAACGAACAATTTTTGTTTTGATCCTACATCCAAACAGTAAGTAGATTGTGAAGAATTGATTTTTGAATCAAAATCTTGGTTTGTGAACTAAGACAGAGAACATATAGAAATAACAACCTGCACACAAAATATTTCCAACATACCAATATGCACAAAGTATTCATACTTATTCACAGATATGTTCACAACAGAGTCATACTTTTAAAATTTAAGAACGATGTTACTCACCTTGTTTTCCAGAATGAACAGAGCTCTTTAATTTGAAACAGGCTAATGAACTGCAGCTGAAATCTTTTCTTGATCCTCTGGCTTTAATGAAGTTGTATTGTTGTTTAAGTTGAATTTTTGTTTAAGTTGTAGATGGTATTACTTCAGATTTTTTTCTTAGCTTGATGGACGAACTGAAATGAATGGGTTGATATATAAGAAAAGGTTTACAGGTGAGATTATTCTTGTTTGAACATGGTGATCATGTTGTTTGTACAATTCCAGACCAAAGATATTTTTCTTGTTTGTTTGAATGTGTAGATTTTTTCTTTGTGTTTGACTAGCCGATTTCTTTAGTGGCTGATAATCTGGTTTAGTGGCTGAGATGATAGGTTATTGTGTGCTAAGATTCAAGCATTAATTGCCTTTGTTTATTTGTATTTAGATATTTAATTTTTTTGTTTTCTTATTGTTCAAGCCTACACACTTATCTTCTTGCATTCATTTTGTTTTTTTATTAGCATATCCATGAACAGGTTATTATCTTTATCTTACCTTACATTTTACACTCCTATATACACACACACACACATATATATATATATATATTTAACTTTTAAACAAATCGTTTTTAAAACTTAATTCTACTTCAATAAAATAAACACACCTATTTTTATTTGAATTCGGAGAAACTCAAATCAATTTACGAACTGATTTCACAATTTTTATTCAATAATTAAATTAATTATCAATTTAAACTTAGTCAAAATCTGGAATCGTTACATTACTACAACCAATTCACTTTCACTTCAATATGATAACATATGCTTTACTTTCATCAATTTATCTCAATTCTCTTTCGAATTGATTCACAATCAAATTTTTATTTTAAATTTGTTACACTTGCATTTCTTTTACGATTCTCTTGCGTTTATATACAAAACCACTTAATTATATTACACTTATTCTAATGGAGTGAAAACCAACTTTATTAATTTCTTCAAATCAATCCACTTTCGTTTATAACAAACGACCAATTTCTATGAAATTTAAAGTTATCCAAGCAAGAAACCATCACTTGAGCTTATAACCATTTAAAATTAATTCCAACTTATATTTATATTAATTTTATTTCATTCCAAATGTTTCACAATCCCAAATATTCTTATTTCATTGCAAATATTAAATTAAATCCTTACCCTTACATTTCCATTTCATTAACCAATTCAAGTATATATTAATATCATTACATTCTGGATCATTTACATTCCATACATCCTTATTTTATCACAATATTTGATTAAAACCATTTCACTTGCATTTCAACTTTATTATCTAAACAATTTTATTCAAGACCACTTATAAAGCTCAACCACAATCATTTTCCCATTTGCTTAAGTTATTTCAATAACAAAATAACTCCATTTCTTCTTACATCAGTTTTATTTCCATTTTAAATTGATTTTCATTCAATCAAAATTCCAATCCATTACAAATTTTAATTCAATTTGTTTACTTATTCAATCCATTTTAATTTTAATTCACCTACTCAATTTATTTCTGAATTTATTTATAACGTAACCGTTCCAATTATTCTAAACCAGAACTGGGGTTTTATTTTGCTTTTTTTTTTAATTTTTAGAAAACTACCAAATTTTATTCATCCCAATACAAACTATGTTTAATTTAGTTTACTCTAGATTCATCTTCAAGCTTCTCTTTTGAATTTAGTTGAGTGAGCATTTATTTCATCCAATATCATTTCAACTAAATTAAATTTCCTTTCAATTCAATTCTTCTCAAATTTTAATTCAATATCAACTAAATTTTATTTAGCCAGCTTAAATTCATACCATTTTCTTTACAATTTTAAATAATATTTAACTCCATTCAATATTATTTATAACACAACTGAATTTTGATTTTAGTTAAATCCAAAACCATCTCAATTCCATTTAATTGAAGTTAAATCCAATTCGATCCAATTTTATTCCACCATTCAATTTAAATTTTTACTTTCTAATATATAAGTTTTAAAAGTTATTTATTAACTTAAGTCCATTCACATCTTATATTTTTCTTTGCCTTATCACATTTCACATCCATTTGGGATTCAAATTTTGAATTTACCATACCAATCAACCATTTTATTTTGGTTTTACAATTTCATTTCCTATTCTTAAGTTCACCAACTTATTTATGTACAAGCTTATATTGCTCATTTTAGTCCATTTACATCTTTTAATCACAATTCCAATATATATATATATATATATATATCACTGAATTCTTAAGGATACAAATTTTCTTTCAATTTAATTCTTTGCACAATTTTAAATCCACAATTTCAGATTATAAGTATAACACTTAATAGCTTCTGGGTACAAATTCATTACACGATTATGACCCATAATTACAATGTCATTTTACATTTCAATTTAATCCAAATCAATTTAATTCCAAGTCCAATTTATTTAACTTATCCGAAGTCAAATTCAAATTTTCTATTTACTTCCATATACTTAAGTTAAATTTTAATTCCAGGATTAAAATTTTCATTTTCTTCTTATTAATATCAGCTTTAGTTAATAAGTTCAATAATTGATTTAATTTAACTTTACACGCTGTTTTTAAATAGAATTTCCAGAATTCAATCGCCAGGTTTTATTCCAAAACCATTTTGAAACAATAATCAACTCATACCTACTTGGTATATCAAATCAAATCTTCGGATCCCAAATAACTTGTTTATACCAAACAAATTTCCCCCTTTGAAATTTCTAAAACTACTTATATATCCAATAAGTCTAAACAGATATAATAACCAATCACCACGGTAGCAATCCATCACTTTAGAAACTCGAAAAAGAATTCTGATGATGTGGCCATCGTCATCAGGATTATTTTCCGACGACTGAAGTGAGTTCAGTGCTTCCTTACTTCCACAAATTCATTTCAAAACAGTTTCTATTCAAACATATTACCCAAAATAATATTCCATTATTGCCTTCAAACACTTTGGAAAACATTTCAAACATTCCCAAGATTTTAAATTTCCAAACTTTTGTTTTCACTACATTTAAAACACTTATCAAAATTTCCAAGATTTAAATTCTGGTTTAATTCAAATTTAGTTATTCTTCTTTTGTAAAATTTATACTCATAGAATTTTATTTGATTATAACCATTTCAAATTTTAGATCAAATTTTAGGTTCTTATTTGATTAAGATATCCACATCTAAACAATCAAATATATATAGTAATTTTAGAAAATTATTTCTTTCATATCCTAATATAACTTTGGGTAAAATTATTTCATTTACCCTCTTTACAAACAATACTATGTTGACTTATCTTGTTCAAGAGTTCAGAAACCCCTATCGATACGGTTGTACTTCCCGTACCGACCAGAATCCATAAACACTCAATCGATAAGTCAACACAGTATAAAAACAATTTTTGTATTCACTAACAAATATGCTTTCATAGCTATTAATACACTCAACTCATTATAGAGTACTACTGACTCTATTTCTATTGAGTAATTTCCCCACCAAAGCCTAGGTTATCGCCAACCTAAGCTCTGATACCCAATGTGACGACCCGCCCTTCTCGATCCTCGAAAATCAACACAAAATACTCTACATTGTAAAATGCCGACGATCGAGTGTCGGAAAAGACAGATTCTTGAGGGAAAAGAAAGAAGATAGAAGAGAGAAGGAACTAAATAATATGAGAATCTCACAATGGCAGCGGAACAAAATATAATATATATATATATATATATATATACTATCAGATCTTTGCACTAAATGAAAACTATCTGTTTAATACAATATATCATCAGAGTATATCACAAACAAACAACCATTACCAGCCTGACAATTTCAAACGAACGCCGCAGCGGATATAAAAAAGTACGGATAATACGTCTCGGACTCTAGCTCCTCTACTGCTCCATAGCATCCTATCATGAACATATAATACTCGGTCTGACGCGAGCATTATAATGAAATAACACCCGAGTCTATATGGAATACCAGCTGATAAAGTTACACCCAAATTGATTATTAATGTTTCAAAAATCCTTTTGAAAACAAAAGCATCTCGTAAGACCACGCCACAAATAAACATGTCGGGTTTTTACCTTACGATAGCTAAAACACATTTTATAAAAAAAATCCTCTGATATTATAATATGTTCTATGTAACGACCCGTATTTTACGTGTCGATATAATCGTAGAATTATTAGGTCGTTAGTGTTGTTTATGTTCTCCTTAGCCTTAGTCGTATGGGAGGTTAACTCGTATAGGGATAGGTCGTGTACGAGTTACGAGATATGGGTTTATGACCGACCTATATTTAAGTCGTAGACGACTTAAGGTGGTTGCACGAGCTAATGGGTCAGTATTAGGTCGTAGGCGACTTATAGGATTAGCGACCTATAGGATGGGAACGACCTAAGTTAGATATACGACCTATAGAAATGAGCGACTTAAGTTGGGACAGGATAGCGACCTAGTAGTTGTAGTGAGTGTTAGCTCGTGCAGGTTTTGGCTCGGAGGAGCGACCTAAGGAATTGACCGAGTTAAGGTTAGTATGCGACCTATAGGAAGAGACGACCTAAGAGTTAATGGCTAAGAGGTTCTAACGACCTAAGGGAGTTAGGTCGTGGACGACCTAGCAGCTAGGATGATGGTAGGAATGAGCGACCTAGTGATTTTCGTGTGGTTGATAGGTCGCGTGAGTACTTAACCTAGTTAGGTCGTGACCAGGTTAGGTCGTTAAGTCACAATGTTAATAGGTCGCTAGGCCACAGGAGTGTTAGGTTGTGAAGCAGATAGGTCGTAGGTCGTTGAAGGCGGCATGGTTTTAGGTCGTATGTTGTTAGGTCGCGTAAAGGCCTGGGGAGTTAGGTCGTTGACTCGGCATTTGGTTAGATCGACATCGAGATAGGTCGGCCGTGTTTGTTAGCTTGTATGTCTCTGGGTTGGGTAGGCCGTTAGGTCGTTGGAGTGTATAGGTCGGCAGCGACCTATGTTAGGTCGGAGTTTTTAGGTCGGCAACGACCTAAGTCTGGCCGACCTAAAGGTGATATCAGCCTATAAATAGAGGGGTTTGGCTCACTTTTTTGGCACCGGTTTTTGAAGCGACGAAGTGCTGCCATTTTGGAAACTCGACTACAACATTTTCTTCACTTCTTTCTCTACTTCAATCGAGTGCTAACATCCATTCAAGATTGAAGATCAAGATTGAAGATTGAAGAGCCAAAGTTGAAGATCTTCATCCAACAAAGCTAGATTTCATCGTTTCAAGCGGGATTTCGACGAATCAAGCTTGAATCCTTGCTGTCCAGATCTGAAGTAGATAGTTTTTGAAGTGTTTGGGTGATTCGGTGAGTGGTAGTTATCTCTCACGCGGACCCAAAGGAGTATATTGGATTGGTGGCTTGTTTGAGTATTAAAGTTAGAGATTTCATGCATTTTGCTTAGTTCCAAGACTAGATTCATTACTTTTGAAGATGTTTGCCTATGCAAGTTCAATTAACAAGTTATAGAGACAAAACCCATGTTTTATATTTGATAGATCTATGCTAAAATCTGTAACGACCCAGAATTTTTGATAATTAAAATTTGAATATTTAATTTATTTTAAATATTAATAAGTGAATTTATAAGTCAAATAAATTTTTATTTGAATTTTTGGATTTAATTGGATAATTAAATCGATAATTTAATACGTTAAATTATGGAAATAATTGGAAATTGAGTTAAATATGATTGAAAATGATTTGTAAAATTTTATTTTATCATATGGAAGTTAGAACGATATTTTAGAACTTTTAAAATCGAATTAAAAGTTAATTTGTGAAAATTGAATATTTTAATATTTAATTCGACTAGTAAAAATAGCCAATTTTTGAACAGTCTCAGAATTGTACGAAACTAGTTCCATTGGATCCGTAATAGTTAGTTATTACCGGATTTCAAATTTCGTGTCAATCGGAGCTATCGTTTGATCGTGGCAGCTCGAAACGCATCGATTTATTTTTAATTTAAATTTGACGAGTGAAAATAGCCATTTTTCAAAAAGTCTCGGATTTCGACGAAACCAGTTTCATCGGATCCGTAATGTGATATTATTGTAAGGTTTCAAATTTCAAGTCAATTGGATTTACCGTTTGTCCGGTACAAATTAAAACGCCTAGAAATCGACTTAAATCGGTTTAATTCAAATTGAGCGTTTACAGCCATAACTCGCACATACTTCCGAATTAGCTTCCAAAACCTGTTCCATTGTGTCCGGAACGCGGGATAAACCCTAGGTACGTCAGTTTCGGCGCCTAAATCGGAGTTCGGAATTTCCGGGTGAATAGTGTCGATCGGTTCTCTATAAATACACCACCACTCTTCATAATTTGATAAAAAAAATAACTAAAACCCTAAATTTTAACCCTAGCCGCCACTTATTCAACCAAAGGCCAGAATTGTCTCTCACTTCTTCATCAATCTCTCTCAATCCGTAAGGAATTACGCGAAGTGTTCAACACGGAAGTCGAAGAGCTCGACGAGAGCTTCGATTCCATACGGTGATGATCGGAAATGGTGCAACGGAGAGGGAGCTAGGGGGGGCCGTTCTCTTCAGGCCACGCACGCAAAACGAGGCTGTAGAGCAGGCCGAGCTTGCTGTCCTTCAGGCCGAACATGGTGGAGGAGGAGAGCTTCGAGTTGCAACGTCTTGATCGAGTTATCGTTGAGTATTGATGTTGCATAATTAAACCCTAATTCTATGTATATGGGTTCTTGTTCATGCTCAGCCTGTAGAAGATACGTGAGGGAGAAGGAGTTGCGTTCTAGGGTGGTGATGAAACAAAGTGTGATCAATGGCCCAGATCTGTTAGGTTATAAAAGTTATTAATTTAGTTGTAAATTATATAGTTTAAAACTCGTGTAACTTCAAATATTCATAACTTTTTCATACGAGGTCAAAAACGCGCGAAATCAGTTGCGTTGGAATCGTATGGACGAGCACTACGCGATGGGGTTGGTTTGGAGTCATTTGGAGTTAGTGAGAATTTTGGGTAAAATTAAACGTCCGTTTAATTTTATTCGAAATAAATCGCTAAAACGGAATTTAAAACCAAGGTGAGAACTTCTCACTCAATCGAATCAGTTTCGATTTTATTTTAAATAGTTAGATTTAAAATATTTGAATGCATGTTTGAATGTTGATTAATATCTATTGATTGTTAAAACAGACATTATACGCCGTTAGTAAGCGGATGTTATTTAATAAAAACATATACCGCGAATATTTCATAAACAGTGAAATTGGTATTATATATAATATCAATATATATATATTGGCATATGTATATATTGCAGTTGTTGATTTCCCGTATTTTTTAGCGGATGAGACCCTATTACGCCGTTATTAAGCGGATAATATTTAATAAGAACATATACCGCGATAATTTCGTACTGGAGCGAAATTGGTATTGTGCTAATGTTTTTGGATGCAGGAAAACAGGTAGGAGGGATCCAACTGGATTCCTCAACAGTTTTTATTTAATTTCGGATATTTTGATATTTGATGGATTATCATATCGATATATGATGGATCGTTGTAGTCGTGATTGACTATTTGGTGTGTAGCATCATCGGACCCAGATTTTGGGATTTTAAAATGATTTTAAAGTGATTTTTGAGAATATACTATATTTTTGGAATTGATCCATATTAAATAAATAAACGTTATAATTTTTAAAGTTATAAAAATTATGATTTTTGAGAATATAGTTAAAAGCTAATTTTTTAGAAATATGGATTAATGATTTTATAAAATAGTTTAAACTGGATTTTTGAGTTTATTATTAAAAGTTTAAATATAGGATTTATAAAATTTGATTATTTTATAAATCAAAATGGTGAAATTATAAAGGAAATTAAAGACGTTTTAGAATAATAATATAATTTGATTTATATTAAGAGATTTATAAATAGATATTTATAAATTAAAATATTGACATTATAAAACGAGTTTTTATAAGTGTTTGAATGAAGTGAAAATGAATTTCATAAATGAATGAAATTTATAGAATTATAAACTGTAAAGTTATAAATGAAATTTATAAATAGTAAGATTTATAAATTTTGTGAAATTATTAAAGAATATATTGGGATGAATAATCGAATTTTATAAGTTATAAGATTTATAATTATGAAGTTCAAAGGAACGATTTTTGCAAACAAATAAATTATAAGTATTTAACTTATAATATGAACCTTTGGTACATAATTTAGTTATGAATTGAATATAGGATAGAAAAAGAATTTATAAACGTTGTTTTATAAATTCGCAAACAACTTATTTTGATAAGTTAATTGTTGAAACCTATTAATGGAGTTATATTCACATTTTTGAATGTGAACAATCCTTTGAATTAAAATGAATAAAAGGATGAAAAATTGTTAACGTAGTATATTCACGTTTTTGAATAGTGAATAATATGTTAAAGGAAATGTTTAGAACGTGATATTTTAAACAGAATTAAAACGATCTAACGATGTTTTAAATGTGTTGAGATTCGAAACCATAGATTTCAACATTCATTGTTGAAATAGACGTTTTCGAGAAATAAAAGGAAATGTGGACTATAACACTGTTGTTATAGTAAATGATTTCCGAAAGGAAATGTTTTGTATAGTATTGGGATTTATATATCTATTTTAATTTCAAATCCCTATACTAGTGATTTTGGGACGTTGTAACGATGTTTTACGCAACATTCGTTTTGGCCCAAATAAATATGTTTATGAGAATGATTTCCTTAAAGAATGAAATATATACTTAATCTCGATTTAAGTATATTGAATATTTTCTAAGTGTTGAAAATAAATAAAATTTGTGAATTACTTATGAATAAATAAGTATGGAAATGTTTTCCAATATAAAGTGAATATTTTGAGAATTTATCTTTTTGAAGATAAATTGAAAAGGAATATTGAAATGAATAATTGAAATCGAATATTCATAGATATTTTGGATTGTAAATTCACTATTGAATTTATAAATGAAATTGGAAAATGGGTTTAAAAATAAATGTTGATTTATTTTTGAAGTATTGAAATTTTATATCTAGTGAAGATATTTTGGAAAATAAATAATTTGGAAAATTATTTGGAAGTTGGTGATGTATGCATATCAATTGATAGTTCAATAACCCACTATCAATATTTCCCTTTGAATGGGCAATTGATGTGATTTGTTTGAATGTGAATGCCACACTTATTTTTGAATAAGCGCTCACTATTCGGGTTAACCGGGAAAGGACCATGGGGTCGTATAACCCATTCCGAATATGTGATACGTCGTTGTGAATTGCATTGAAGATCGGTGTTGAAGACCGAGTATTTGTGAAAACGATAGGATGACCTATCGATTGTCTCTGCACTGGGTAGCTCCTGGTATAGAGATTTCCTTAAGTGATGGGAAATTCGATCGGGATTGTGAATACCCGGATTGCAAGGGCTTCGTAAGAAGTGCCTTCGGTTTTGTTCGAGCCCGGAACAGACTTGTATGGATTGTATGTCTGACGTTACAAGTTGAGATGTAAAGCCGATTTCTTTCAAATATATTTCTATTGGTGGCGGAGAATTTATTCTTTTAGCTTAACACCCTTCTCTGAGACATACGAGCTCAGAGGTTATGTAGTTGAATGTTATCAGCGATATATTCCCAATTTGGTAATGTGACATGCTGAGTGATGCTGAAATGATCATTGTGTTGATTATTTGTGATAGGATCGTTTATTTGATCGTCTATCTTAGTGATCATTGTGTTGATCATTTGTTGACCCAAAGCATGACTTTTGTATAAAGTATGTTTTTGTGGACGTGACTTCGTCGAGCCTCACACCCCGTGAATGGTCAAAACAGGAAAGAAGCAGCAAGGTTATGAGGGGTAGCACCCTTTAGGATGTGTCCATTTCCTTCTGGAAAAGGGTGGTATCATGGTATGGAGCCCAGATACTTACTCATGTTGAAAACACTTTGTTATGATTGTGTGAATTGATTACGAGCGCTCGGTGATAAAGGTCCCAAAGGACCGGGGGATGGCATATGCGGTCAGTTGTTTCTCAGTTAGGGGTAACCCGGCCTTGTGTTGGTAGAGATCCGGTTTGGTTCTCGGGGATGTCCATCCAGAGGCATTCTCATGTGGCAATGGGTAGTTCCTTGGCCTGATCGTTCGTTGGAAATCCAAAGAAACAATACGAGACTTGTACGGTTTTAGTTGTATAACCTGCTATGGAATGTGGCGGTAATCTGCTATTGAACATAGTTAGCTATAGTAGGCATACGATAATGGTCGTATGTTGGCTAAGATTTATATTCTACTTTCGAAATGATTTTTCTCTACACTATACACTAATAATAATATCAAATGTTATTTTAAATGCGTATCAAGCATCTTTGACTATCATAAGGAGAAATCTCCTCCGATTCTGCGTTTGCATTGTGTGTGTGTGCGGGAGGCCTTATGGTAGTCTCATTTTTAAAAGCATTGCGAATTGAATTTAAAAATATTCCTCTATTTTGATTTTAAAGTTAAGTAAACTGTTTTGAGTTCTCACACCAGTCACATGACTGACTCGGAGTTTATTGTTTTCCTTCCTAAACTCTGGGTGCCCACCAATTTCCACACGGGCAGTCAAGAGTTTAAGGTTTATCAGGATATTCTGGATATTCTGGAGTTGCTGGAGGCAAGCTGGATGGCATGGCGTAATACTACTATATAGTATTTTTTTTTTCCGCCGCATTGTTTGATGTTGTATGTTGTACACTCTGATGATTTGATGTAATGTAATATAATGTAATGTAATAACTGATATACTTCTTTGTTCAAAGATTATTCATTTATTATTATATGTTGTTCCGCTGCGAATTGTGAGATTCTGTTGTTTTCTGTTCCATTTCCTTTCTCTTCTCTTTTCTTTCTATTTTAAAATTTTCTACTTTCTATTCCCTCTATCTTCTACCTTTTTCTCTCTTCTTCTCTCTCTTCTTTTCTTAAATTCTTTTTTTTAAAAACACATAACATTCCGGTTTTTGGCCTTCGATTTCTCGGCAGTCGATAAAGTGAGTGTCGATGTTGAATTTTCGAAAGTCGAAAATTTTCGGGGCGTTACATTTGGTATCAGAGCTAATGGTTAAGCGACAACCATGGTTCTGTTGGGTATTACTCATTAGAGATAGAGTCAGCAGTACTCTAGAATGAGTTTGAGTGTAATAATAGCTATGAGAGCATATTTGTTAGTGAATATAAAATTGTTTTATATTGTGATGGTTGGTTTGTTGAGTGGCATATGAACTTTCATCAGCGTGGTCCGCAAGACTATGCCGAAGGGGTTTCTAAACACTTGAATAGAACAATTCGACACAATATTGTTTTAAAATTGGGTAAATGAAATAATTTTACTTGATTATATTTTATATATAAAGGAATAATTTTTCAAAATTATTAAAGTGTATGTAAGTTGATTGTTTAGTTGTTTGAATAATCTAAATAAAAGAATAATTGTATAAGTAAAAGAATTATAAGAATTGAATTATAATTAATGTGATTTACAATTGTGAAATAAACTTATATATATAAGAAGTGAAACTATATGAATATGAGTTGTAAATAAAAGTGAATTTAAAGTTAAATGGGAATATAACTTAAGAAGATGTTAAATGGAGTTGATATTGGTATCGAAGTAAATAATCAAGTGGATTAAATGAATATGAACTTAAGTTATATAAATAAAATTCAACTTTGGAAATTGAATTGAATTAATGGATTGAATGATTAAACAATTAAATGTGAATAATTGATATGAAATAATGAATAAAAGTGTAAATTCATTAAAATCAAATGTTATTGGAAATTGAAAAAAATTGAATGAAAATCAATTTAAAGTGAATGAATTTGGTTGTAATTAATATACATTGGCTGTTATATGATTGTTAGTTGATTGTATATAATTCATTAAGTGTTAATGAAATTGATTAATGAAATTAGAAGCTAAATTAATTGAAATCCAATTGGAAGTTAAGTAAATTTTGAATAGAAGTGAATTTGATTTGGAAGTGGACCAACTTGAATATGAATTAGTGAATATAAACTAATTGAGAATGAATGTTAATAAAAACATCCACTGTCAATGAATCAAATGTGATTAAATTGAAAACCCTTTCATTGAATATTAATGAGAATATAAATGAATATTGATTTGGTTATGGATGATAGTTGGTTGATGATTGAATATGTTGCATTTGCTATGTGACATATATAGTTGTTATGGAGATATATGTTGTATATTGAGATTATTTTCATATATGCATGTTCTCATGTTGTTTGTTGAGTGATTAGTAGGTGCGGATCGCGTTTGCTTCGCATTTGGAGCTCGCTTTCGCGCTATATTAGCCGTATATGCTTGCTAATAAAATATAAGGTACATATCTCGGATTACATACAGTACTTTTACACTTTTTCCCTGCGGGATGCCTCATTACTTGATGAGATGTATATTTGTGATATATATACTGTCATTTTTTTTTCGGATCGAGCCGCGCAAAGGAGACTATGGCGAATTTTTCCGAAAATTTAAGGCGTTAGAAAAATTTGAGAAAATTGGGAAAAAATTTTGAAAACTTTAATTTTGATTTTGGAATTGAAAGTTAAACAATAGTAGTTGTTTTTGAAAAGATAACTAAGTATGATTTGAAAACTTAGTAAAGATTTGTAAGAAGTTTGATTATGAATTTTGGAAAGTTAATGAATTCTGTAACTTTTCTTACTGGTAATTTCGAGGACGAAATTCTTTTAAGTGGGGAAGATTGTAACGACCCAGAATTTTTGATAATTAAAATTTGAATATTTAATTTATTTTAAATATTAATAAGTGAATTTATAAGTCAAATAAATTTTTATTTGAATTTTTGGATTTAATTGGATAATTAAATCGATAATTTAATACGTTATATTATGGAAATAATTGGAAATTGAGTTAAATATGATTGAAAATGATTTGTAAAATTTTATTTTATCATATGGAAGTTAGAACGATATTTTAGAACTTTTAAAATCGAATTAAAAGTTAATTTGTGAAAATTGAATATTTTAATATTTAATTCGACTAGTAAAAATAGCCAATTTTTGAACAGTCACAGAATTGAACGAAACCAGTTCCATTGGATCCGTAATAGTTAGTTATTACCGGATTTCAAATTTCGTGTCAATCGGAGCTATCGTTTGATCGTGGCAGCTCGAAACGCATCGATTTATTTTTAATTTAAATTTGACGAGTGAAAATAGCCATTTTTCAAAAGTCTCAGATTTCGACGAAACTAGTTTCATCGGATCCGTAATGTGATATTATTGTAAGGTTTCAAATTTCAAGTCAATTGGATTTAGCGTTTGTCCGGTACAAATTAAAACGCCTAGAAATCGACTTAAATCGGTTTAATTCAAATTGAGCGTTTACAGCCATAACTCGCACATACTTCCGAATTAGCTTCCGAAACCTGTTCCATTGTGTCCGGAACGCGGGATAAACCCTAGGTACGTTAGTTTCGGCGCCTAAATCGGAGTTCGGAATTTCCGGGTGAATAGTGTCGATCGGTTCTCTATAAATACACCACCACTCTTCATAATTTGATAAAAAAAATAACTAAAACCCTAAATTTTAACCCTAGCCGCCACTTATTCAACCAAAGGCCAGAATTGTCTCTCACTTCTTCATCAATCTCTCTCAATCCGTAAGGAATTACGCGAAGTGTTCAACACGGAAGTCGAAGAGCTCGACGAGAGCTTCGATTCCATACGGTGATGATCGGAAATGGTGCAACGGAGAGGGAGCTAGGGGGGGCCGTTCTCTTCAGGCCACGCACGCAAAACGAGGCTGTAGAGCAGGCCGAGCTTGCTGTCCTTCAGGCCGAACATGGTGGAGGAGGAGAGCTTCGAGTTGCAACGTCTTGATCGAGTTATCGTTGAGTATTGATGTTGCATAATTAAACCCTAATTCTATGTATATGGGTTCTTGTTCATGCTCGGCCTGTAGAAGATACGTGAGGGAGAAGGAGTTGCGTTCTAGGGTGGTGATGAAACAAAGTGTGATCAATGGCCCAGATCTGTTAGGTTATAAAAGTTATTAATTTAGTTGTAAATTATATAGTTTAAAACTCGTGTAACTTCAAATATTCATAACTTTTTCATACGAGGTCGAAAACGCGCGAAATCAGTTGCGTTGGAATCGTATGGACGAGCACTACGCGATGGGGTTGGTTTGGAGTCATTTGGAGTTAGTGAGAATTTTGGGTAAAATTAAACGTCCGTTTAATTTTATTCGAAATAAATCGCTAAAACGGAATTTAAAACCAAGGTGAGAACTTCTCACTCAATCGAATCAGTTTCGATTTTATTTTAAATAGTTAAATTTAAAATATTTGAATGCATGTTTGAATGTTGATTAATATCTATTGATTGTTAAAATAGACATTATACGCCGTTAGTAAGCGGATGTTATTTAATAAAAACATATACCGCGAATATTTCATAAACAGTGAAATTGGTATTATATATAATATCAATATATATATATTGGCATATGTATATATTGCAGTTGTTGATTTCCCGTATTTTTTAGCGGATGAGACCCTATTACGCCGTTATTAAGCAGATAATATTTAATAAGAACATATACCGCGATAATTTCGTACTGGAGCGAAATTGGTATTGTGCTAATGTTTTTGGATGCAGGAAAACAGGTTGGAGGGATCCAACTGGATTCCTCAACAGTTTTTATTTAATTTCGGATATTTTGATATTTGATGGATTATCATATCGATATATGATGGATCGTTGTAGTCGTGATTGACTATTTGGTGTGTAGCATCATTGGACCCAGATTTTGGGATTTTAAAATGATTTTAAAGTGATTTTTGAGAATATACTATATTTTTGGAATTGATCCATATTAAGTAAATAAACGTTATAATTTTTAAAGTTATAAAAATTATGATTTTTGAGAATATAGTTAAAAGCTAATTTTTGAGAAATATGGATTAATGATTTTATAAAATAGTTTAAACTGGATTTTTGAGTTTATTATTAAAAGTTTAAATATAGGATTTATAAAATTTGATTATTTTATAAATCAAAATGGTGAAATTATAAAGGAAATTAAAGACGTTTTAGAATAATAATATAATTTGATTTATATTAAGAGATTTATAAATAGATATTTATAAATTAAAATATTGACATTATAAAACGAGTTTTTATAAGTGTTTGAATGAAGTGAAAATGAATTTCATAAATGAATGAAATTTATAGAATTATAAACTGTGAAGTTATAAATGAAATTTATAAATAATAAGATTTATAAATTTTGTGAAATTATTAAAGAATATATTGGGATGAATAATCGAATCTTATAAGTTATAAGATTTATAATTATGAAGTTCAAAGGAACGATTTTTGCAAACAAATAAATTATAAGTATTTAACTTATAATATGAACCATTGGTACATAATTTAGTTATGAATTGAATATAGGATAGAAAAAGAATTTATAAACGTTGTTTTATAAATTCGCAAACAACTTATTTTGATAAGTTAATTGTTGAAACCTATTAATGGAGTTATATTCACATTTTTGAATGTGAACAATCCTTTGAATTAAAATGAATAAAAGGATGAAAAATTGTTAACGTAGTATATTCACGTTTTTGAATAGTGAATAATATGTTAAAGGAAATGTTTAGAACGTGATATTTTAAACAGAATTAAAACGATCTAACGATGTTTTAAATGTGTTGAGATTCGAAACCATAGATTTCAACATTCATTGTTGAAATAGACGTTTTCGAGAAATAAAAGGAAATGTGGACTATAACACTGTTGTTATAGTAAATGATTTCCGAAAGGAAATGTTTTGTATAGTATTGGGATTTATATATCTATTTTAATTTCAAATCCCTATACTAGTGATTTTGGGACGTTGTAACGATGTTTTACGCAACATTCGTTTTGGCCCAAATAAATATGTTTATGAGAATGATTTCCTTAAAGAATGAAATATATACTTAATCTCGATTTAAGTATATTGAATATTTTCTAAGTGTTGAAAATAAATAAAATTTGTGAATTACTTATGAATAAATAAGTATGGAAATGTTTTCCAATATAAAGTGAATATTTTGAGAATTTATCTTTTTGAAGATAAATTGAAAAGGAATATTGAAATGAATAATTGAAATCGAATATTCATAGATATTTTGGATTGTAAATTCACTATTGAATTTATAAATGAAATTGGAAAATGGGTTTAAAAATAAATGTTGATTTATTTTTGAAGTATTGAAATTTTATATCTAGTCAAGATATTTTGGAAAATAAATAATTTGGAAAATTATTTGGAAGCTGGTGATGTATGCATATCAATTGATAGTTCAATAACCGACTATCAATATTTCCCTTTGAATGGGTAATTGATGTGATTTGTTTGAATGTGAATGCCACACTTATTTTTGAATAAGCGCTCACTATTCGGGTTAACCGGGAAAGGACCATGGGGTCGTATAACCCATTCCGCATATGTGATACGTCGTTGTGAATTGCATTGAAGATCGGTGTTGAAGACCGAGTATTTGTGAAAACGATAGGATGACCTATCGATTGTCTCTGCACTGGGTAGCTCCTGGTATAGAGATTTCCTTAAGTGATGGGAAATTCGATCGGGATTGTGAATACCCGGATTGCAAGGGCTTCGTAAGAAGTGCCTTCGGTTTTGTTCGAGCCCGGAACAGACTTGTATGGATTGTATGTCTGACGTTACAAGTTGAGATGTAAAGCCGATTTCTTTCAAATATATTTCTGTTGGTGGCGGAGAATTTATTCTTTTAGCTTAACACCCTTCTCTGAGACATACGAGCTCAGAGGTTATGTTGTTGAATGTTATCAGCGATATATTCCCAATTTGGTAATGTGACATGCTGAGTGATGCTGAAATGATCATTGTGTTGATTATTTGTGATAGGATCGTTTATTTGATCGTCTATCTTAGTGATCATTGTGTTGATCATTTGTTGACCCAAAGCATGGATTTTGTATAAAGTATGTTTTTGTGGACGTGACTTCGTCGAGCCTCACACCCCGTGAATGGTCAAAACAGGAAAGAAGCAGCAAGGTTATGAGGGGTAGCACCCTTTAGGATGTGTCCATTTCCTTCTGGAAAAGGGTGGTATCATGGTATGGAGCCCAGATACTTACTCATGTTGAAAACACTTTGTTATGATTGTGTGAATTGATTACGAGCGCTCGGTGATAAAGGTCCCAAAGGACCGGGGGATGGCATATGCGGTCAGTTGTTACTCAGTTAGGGATAACCCGGCCTTGTGTTGGTAGAGATCCGGTTTGGTTCTCGGGGATGTCCATCCAGAGGCATTCTCATGTGGCAATGGGAAGTTCCTTGGCCTGATCGTTCGTTGGAAATCCAAAGAAACAATACGAGACTTGTACGGTTTTAGTTGTATAACCTGCTATGGAATGTGGCGGTAACCTGCTATTGAACATAGTTAGCTATAGTAGGCATACGATAATGGTCGTATGTTGGCTAAGATTTATATTCTACTTTCGAAATGATTTTTCTCTACACTATACACTAATAATAATATCAAATGTTATTTTAAATGCGTATCAAGCATCTTTGACTATCATAAGGAGAAATCTCCTCTGATTCTGCGTTTGCACTGTGTGTGTGTGCGGGAGGCCTTATGGTAGTCTCATTTTTAAAATCATTGCGAATTGAATTTAAAAATATTCCTCTATTTTGATTTTAAAGTTAAGTAAACTGTTTTGAGTTCTCACACCAGTCACATGACTGACTCGGAGTTTATTGTTTTCCTTCCTAAACTCTGGGTGCCCACCAATTTCCACACGGGCAGTCAAGAGTTTAAGGTTTATCAGGATATTCTAGATATTCTGGAGTTGCTGGAGGCAAGTTGGATGGCATGGCGTAATACTACTATATAGTATTTCTTTTTCCGCTGCATTGTTTGATGTTGTATGTTGTACACTCTGATGATTTGATTTAATGTAATATAATGTAATGTAATAACTGATATAGTTCTTTGTTCAAAGATTATTCATTTATTATTATATGTTGTTCCGCTGCGAATTGTGAGATTCTGTTGTTGTTCTGTTGTTTTCTGTTCCGTTTCCTTTCTCTTCTCTTTTCTTTCTATTTTAAAATTTTCTACTTTCTATTCCCTCTATCTTCTACCTTTTTCTCTCTTCTTCTCTCTCTTCTTTTCTTAAATTCTTTTTTTTAAAAACCCATAACATTCCGGTTTTTGGCCTTCGATTTCTCGGCAGTCGATAAAGTGAGTGTCGATGTTGAATTTTCGAAAGTCGAAAATTTTCGGGGCGTTACAAAATCCATGATTTCATATATGTTAGACTTATGCTCATTTATTTACGAAATTGCCATTATAGTTGATATTGCTTGATTAGATCTTGTTTGAATGCTTGATTGTTTGGATGTATGATTGATTTGATTGTCTCGAGTTAGCTTGTAGTTGATTTGGGACAAGGTGGTTGAAGATGATTCAAAAGCTAAGTGGAAAGGCACTTGAATGGTGAAAGCTGCTGTGGCATATGAAGCGGATGATGAAGCTCATATGGATGGGTTCGAGGACTTTGCTATAGTTAGAGGAAGCGAAGTATGATGACGAAATGGACTTTGCCATGATATGTTGAGGCGAAGTATGATGATGAGATGGACTTTGCTAAGATGCGTTGGAGCAAAGCATGATGTGTAAGCCTTGGTTTAATCCAGATGGGATCATCCCAAGCATGTTGATTACTCGATGATGCGATTCGAGTTGGTGGATAATGGTGGGCTCGAGAGGTGCTTGAGCTATAATGGGAATAGTCGTCGAGGAGGATGACTAGAAGGCTGAGATCTTATCGTTATTGAAGGTTCTAGCAAGCTCAAAGCAAGAGTACGTTGGGTAGATCCGTTATACCCAGGCGCGGGTCATGATGACGTGCTAGTACTCTGGGTAGATTCGTTATACCTAGGCACGGGTCACGATGACGTACGCAGTTATATCTAGAACCGGGGTTGCCATTAGCCCTTGACGGATGGTTGAAAGATGAGTTGGTCATTCAATTAACGATAAAATCAAGGCAATGATAACAGTGATAGCCAGAGTCATGGATTTTTGGTTGTATCATCATTCGGTCTCAAGAGCGGTGTTTTCTGGGTGCTTATCTGATCTTGGTTTAGGTCTTGGGGGTTTGTATTTGGAAAACATCGACCTTGACTCGAGTGATTATTGCTTTACTTTAATTATCTGCTTTGCTATGCTTGCTTCTCCTTAGTGCGTGTCTGGGGGCGATCACTGTAGAAAGAGGTGGAGTGGGATGATTTGGGTTCCTATTCCTTTTATCCTTTATGTTCCTTTGGTATGTTTGATAGTTGATTTACTGCTCACTAAGACTGTTGTCTGACTCAAGGTTTTATGTCTCCTCTTATTACCTTGGGCTGTTCATCCATGTTTGGGATGGGCAGACTAGGTGACAGGTGGCAGGTGCTGATCTTAGTGGCTCACGCTGATGATGACGAAGACGAGCAGGAGGCTTTACATATTATTTTCATATTCTATGTACTGGATATTCCGCTGATTGTTGATAACTCTTAGTGCTATGTAGTGAGGCTTTTTGTATTCATGATTCAGACCGTGTATAAAGCTATTATGATTAGATGATGATATTCTGTTCTATGGGAGCTTCACTATATTATATTTCTCTATTGTATTTTATCCATGCGCTGTGAGTTTTACGATAGAGTTTCTGTTTTATCTTACCCTGACTATCGTCCATGGCTGCCTGGCACACCTTTCAGCGTACCATTCTCTTGTTTTAGTGCGGGAGTCATGGGCGGTCGTCACATTTGGTATTAGAGCTCTGGTTAATCGATTTTAGCCAACGCTCGCCGACGTAACTACGTAAGAGAGACGTAATTGTATTTTGATGGATGATTACTATATATAATATAGTAGTTTAGATGGATTTGAACTCCTTATGTAGTTGTTCCTCAAGGTGTTCTAATCAGTCCTTTTTGTAGATACTAAGGATGAGTCGAAGAGGGAGACCAGTTGCAAGGGAAGGCCGTGCCGCTGAAGGAGTTGCTGATTATGGAGCTATGTTTGAAGCCATGATGACTTCTATCATGAGAAGGATACCAGCTCCAGGGCCATCTGTAGATGTTGGAGTTCAAGTTCAAGCTTCAAGACCGGTGGATTTTGCTAAGCTTTGTAAGGATTATACTGCTCTTGGAGGGAAGGCTTTCTTAGGGACAGAGTCAACCATTGAAGTCCAAAGATGGATAGATGCTTGTAGAAGGATCTTTGGTGACTTGGGAATTGAGGATGCAACTAAAAGGAAGCTTGCATCAAGACAGCTTCAAGGGAGAGCTTCTGATTGGTGGAACTCTATCACTATAGATACTCTGGAGGAAGAAATTACTTGGGTGCAGTTCCAAGCTAGATTTGAAGCTAAGTTCATTTCTACGACTCAGAAGTCTGTCTTGTTTAAGAAGTTTGTTGAGCTCAAGCAAGGTGGGA
Organism: Allium cepa; assembly: GCA_030765085.1. NCBI lineage: Eukaryota > Viridiplantae > Streptophyta > Magnoliopsida > Asparagales > Amaryllidaceae > Allium > Allium cepa. The sequence continues at coordinate 596,214,933 of CM060945.1, read as the reverse complement.
GATCGGTTCTTGAGTATGTTTCTGAGTTTAAGGCTTTGTCCAAGTATGCTCGGTCGTATATTGAATCTTCTTATCAGAAGAATGAGAAGTTTGTGACAGGCTTGGACAGTTATCTTGGAAGACAGTTGGTGGATCATCTGGACGATCCATTTGAGAAGCTAGTGGAGAAAGCTCTCAGGCACGAGAGTTTGTTTCCTAAGGAAGTATCTGTTGTTGCTGTGACCAAGGAGGAACCTAAACCACAACAGGGTGGAAACAAGAAGAGGAAGCAGCAACAGCAGAAGGGTAAGGATGGTCAGAAGAAGCTGAAGGGGGAAAAGACCTGCTATAATTGTCGGCAGAAGGGCCATCTCTCCAAGGATTGCAAGAATCCAAAGGTGTTGTTGAAGTGCTACAACTGTGATAAGCTGGGGCACATTAAGAAGAACTGTCCGGAACCGATAAAGGACAGGCAGGTTGTGCAAGCTTATGCTTTGGGGGCTGTCCCGTCATCTTCGAAAGCTCCTACCGCTGAAGAGAAAGGGAAGAGTGTGGTGGTTCAAGGTACTCTTTCCATTTGTGGTGTTCCAGTTAGAGTGTTATTTGATACTGGAGCGTCTCATTCTTTTGTTTGTAATGAGTTGGTAGACCGGTTGGGTCTGGAACCGGATATTGTTGATAGACCATTGGTAGTGACTAATCCAGTTGGGGGTTCGTCTTGTTTGTGTATGCTATGTCGTGGTCTAGTTATATCGAGTCATGATTGCTCTTTTGTTTGTGATTGCTTTGTTCTGAACTTTGCGGGGTTTGGAATTATTTTGGGTATGGATTGGCTTAGGAAGTATGCGGCAAGGATTGATTGTGGGAGGCTTGAGGTGACAGTCGGGAATGTGGAAGGGCGAAAGGTTGTGATACGATGTAAGCATGAGGAAGGCGTCTTCATGAGCTTCATGTATTCGCTAGTTGTTCCACGGGATGGACTGTCATCGGTGCCTATTGTGAATGGATTTGAGGATGTCTTTGACGAAGTCAAAGGGTTACCGCCGCATAGGGAGATCGAGTTTCGTATCGATCTAGTTGAGGGAGCCAGACCTGTTGTGATGCCTCTTAGGCGGATGGCGCCTAGGGAGCAGCTAGAGTTGAAGGTGCAAGTTGATGACCTTTTGCGGAAAGGATTCATTCGGCATAGTGTGTCCGAATGGGGTGCACCAGTTGTGTTCGCAACCAAAGTGCATGGATCGTTGAGGTTGTGTGTTGATTATCGTGAGCTGAATAAGGTGACTAAGAAGAACAAGTATCCATTGCCGAGAATAGATGACTTGTTTGATCAGCTTCACGAGGCTAAGGTGTTTTCTCAGATGGATTTGGCAACGGGATTTCACCAGTTAAGAGTGGCGAAGGATAGTGTGCCGAAGACTGCTTTCAGGACACCATCCGGGTTTTATGAGTGGTTGGTGATGCCGTTAGGATTGACTAACGCACCAGCATATTTTGTGGATCTTATGAATAGAGTGTTCAGAGATCAGTTGAACAAGTTTGTACTTGTGTTCGTGGATGATATTCTAATTTATTCCAGAACTGAGGAAGAGCACAAGACGCACTTGCGTATTGTTTTGGAAATCTTGCGGAAACATCAGCTGAAGGCTAAGTTTTCAAAGTGTCACTTCTGGAAGAGTGAAGTGAGATTCTTAGGCCATGTTATTTCTGGAAATTGAATAGCGGTTGATCCCGCTAAGGTGGCAGCGATCCAGGATTGGGTCAGACCTAAGAATGCATCAGATGTGAGAAGTTTTCTTGGACTAGCAGGATATTATCGACGGTTTATCAAAGACTTTTCCAAGATAGCTGCACCATTGACAGGATTGACGAAGAAGAATCGGGTATTCAGTTGGGATGCTAAGTGTGAGCAGGCCTTTGGAATCCTGAAAGAGCGACTGACGAGTGCTCCTGTTTTGACTATTCCAAGTGGGAATGATGAGATGGTGGTTTACACCGATGCATGCGGTACTGGACTTGGAGCAGTGCTGATGCAGAAGGATAGAGTTGTTGCGTATGCGAGTCGACAACTGAAGCCGCATGAAAGGAATTACCCGACTCATGATTTGGAGTTAGCGGCAATTGTGTTTGCTTTGAAGATGTGGAGACATTATCTATTGGGGGTTCGATTCGAGTTGTTTACGGATCACAAGTCATTGAAGTATCTTTTCTCCCAGAAGGATTTGAATCTTCGGCAGCAACGATGGCTAGAGTTTTTAGCATCATATGATTTCGGTATAGCCTATACTCCGGGAAAAGGTAACACAGTAGCTGATGCGTTGAGTCGAAGACATGCGGGATTGGGAGTCATGTTTTCGAAATGGAAGAGTCTCGAGTATTTGGCTGGATTTGACTTCAGGCCTAGATGTGAATTGGAACCTGAAATGTTGGCAAACATATCTATAAGACCCACTTTAGTGGAAAGAATTGGCAAGAGCCAAAAGCGAGACGATAAGCTTGTCAAGATTATCCGTGATCTGGAATCTGGACTGGAACCAGAGAAGGATAAAGGATTCGAAGTCGATCGAGAGGGTTGGCTTCGGAAGCAAGGAAGACTAGTTGTTCCCGATGTAGATGAATTGAGAGATGAAGTTCTGAGGGAAAGTCATCACTCAAAGTTGACAATTCATCCAGGAGGAAATAAGATGTATCGGGACATGAAGAGAACCTATTACTGGGAAGGTATGAAGAAGGATGTTGGGAATTTTATTTCCAAATGCATGAACTGCCAGTTTAAAGCAGAGCAGAAGAAGCCCAGTGGATTGCTTCAGCCATTAGAAGTTCCTACATGGAAGTGGGAGCAAGTGTCGATGGATTTTATCGATGGGTTACCTAGAACAAGAGCAGGAAATGAAGGAATTTGGGTTATAGTAGATCGTTTGACTAAGAGTGCAAGATTTATTAATGTTCGATCAACTAGGACTGCATCGAAGTTGGTTGAGTTGTATGTTAAGTGGATAGTTCGATTCCATGGTATTCCGAAGAGTATAGTGAGCGATCGAGACCCATTGTTCACTAGTGGATTTTGGAAGAGCTTTCAGGAAGTTTTGGGAACCGAGTTGTGTTTGAGTACAGCATATCATCCCCAAACAGATGGTCAGACTGAGAGAGTCAACAAAGTTTTGGAAGATCTCCTCAGGGCATGTGTTTTGGATTTCGGAGGATCATGGGAAGATCATCTTCATCTAGTGTAATTTGCATATAATAACAGTTACCATTCAAGCATTGGTATGGCACCGTATGAAGCCTTGTATGGAAGACCGTGTAACTCTCCGACATGTTGGTTGGAAGCTGGAGAAAAACTGATGCTTGGGCCAGAGATGATTCGTCAGACTACGGATTTCATAGAGATCATTCGGCAACGAATGAAGGCAGCCCAGGATCGGCAGAAAAGTTATGCTGATAAGCGTCGTAAGGATTTGGAATTCGACGTAGGTGATATGGTTTTAGTGAAGATTTCTCCACTGAAGAATGTTGTCCGATTCGGGAAGAAAGGGAAATTGATTCCTAGATTTGTTGGACCATTCCCGATCATCGCGCGAATTGGAAAGCTCGCTTATAGATTGGAGTTACCAGAAAAGATGGCGGGTGTGCATAATGTTTTTCATGTATCTTATCTACGGAAGTATGTGCACGACTCGAATACAGTAGTTTCTGTAGATAGCTGTGAAGATTTGGAGGTTGATCTAGTGGTTACGAGACCTCGTAAGCCGCTTCGTGTTGTTGAAACCGACACGAAACAGCTTAGGAGGAAGACGATTACGTTGATCAAGATACAATGGAGTGATGATGTTAACGACTGTACATGGGAGGAGGAAGAGAGGATGAAGGCAGCTCATCCTGAACTCTTCGAGGTATGGCCCTAAGGTGTCGTGATATCTCATGAATTTGTAGCTTGTTCTAGTTTTAGAATTCTGCATGCTAGGCTAGTAATTGGATGCATGGTTTGTTGATTGCTATGGATGGTAGGCATGCAGAATAGTTATGTTGCTCTTGTTTGCTTGGAATTTCGGGGGCGAAATTCCTAAGGGGGAGAGAATGTAACGACCCGTATTTTATGTGTCGATATAATCGTAGAACTATTAGGTCGTTAGTGTTGTTTATGTTCTCCTTAGCCTTAGTCGTATGGGAGGTTAACTCGTATAGGGATAGGTCGTGTACGAGTTACGAGATATGGGTTTCTGACCGACCTATAGTTAAGTCGTAGACGACTTAAGGTGGTTGCACGAGCTAATGGGTCAGTATTAGGTCGTAGGAGACTTATAGGATTAGCGACCTATAGGATGGGAACGACCTAAGGTAGATATACGACCTATAGAAATGAGCGACTTAAGTTGGGACAGGTTAGCGACCTAGTAGTTGTAGTGAGTGTTAGCTCGTGCAGGTTTTGGCTCGGAGGAGCGACCTAAGGAATTGACCGAGTTAAGGTTAGTATGCGACCTATAGGAAGAGACGACCTAAGAGTTAATAGCTAAGAGGTTCTAACGACCTAAGGGAGTTAGGTCGTGGACGACCTAGCAGCTAGGATGATGGTAGGAATGAGCGACCTAGTGATTTTCGTGTGGTTGATAGGTCGCGTGAGTACTTAACCTAGTTAGGTCGTGACCAGGTTAGGTCGTTAAGTCACAATGTTAATAGGTCGCTAGGCCACAGGAGTGTTAGGTTGTGAAGCAGATAGGTCGTAGGTCGTTGAAGGCGGCATGGTTTTAGGTCGTATGTTGTTAGGTCGCGTAAAGGCCTGGGGAGTTAGGTCGTTGACTCGGCATTTGGTTAGATCGGCATCGAGATAGGTCGGCCGTGTTTGTTAGCTCGTATGTCTCTGGGTTGGGTAGGCCGTTAGGTCGTTGGAGTGTATAGGTCGGCAGCGACCTATGTTAGGTCGGAGTTTTTAGGTCGGCAACGACCTAAGTCTGGGCGACCTAAGGGTGATATCAGCCTATAAATAGAGGGGTTTGGCTCACTTTTTTGGCACCGGTTTTTGAAGCGACGAAGTGCTGCCATTTTGGAAACTCGACTACAACATTTTCTTCACTTCTTTCTCTACTTCAATCGAGTGCTAACATCCATTCAAGATTGAAGATCAAGATTGAAGATTGAAGAGCCAAAGTTGAAGATCTTCATCCAACAAAGCTAGATTTCATCGTTTCAAGCGGGATTTCGACGAATCAAGCTTGAATCCTTGCTGTCCAGATCTGAAGTAGATAGTTTTTGAAGTGTTTGGGTGATTCGGTGAGTGGTAGTTATCTCTCACGCGGACCCAAAGGAGTATATTGGATTGGTGGCTTGTTTGAGTATTAAAGTTAGAGATTTCATGCATTTTTCTTAGTTCCAAGACTAGATTCATTACTTTTGAAGATGTTTGCCCATGCAAGTTCAATTAACAAGTTATAGAGACAAAACCCATGTTTTATATTTGATAGATTTATGCTAAAATCCATGATTTCATGTATGTTAGACTTATGCTCATTTATTTACGAAATTGCCATTATAGTTGATATTGCTTGATTAGATCTTGTTTGAATGCTTGATTGTTTGGATGTATGATTGATTTGATTGTCTCGAGTTAGCTTGTAGTTGATTTGGGACAAGGTGGTTGAAGATGATTCAAAAGCTAAGTGGAAAGGCTCCTGAATGGTGAAAGCTGTTGTGGCATATGAAGCGGATGATGAAGCTCATATGGATGGGTTCGAGGACTTTGCTATAGTTAGAGGAAGCGAAGTATGATGACGAAATGGACTTTGCCATGATATGTTGAGGCGAAGTATGATGATGAGATGGACTTTGCTAAGATACGTTGGAGCAAAGCATGATGTGGAAGCCTTGGTTTAATCTAGCTGGGATCATCCCAAGCATGTTGATTACTCGATGATGCGATTCGAGTTGGTGGATAATGGTGGGCTCGAGAGGTGCTTGAGCTATAATGGGAATAGTCGTCGAGGAGGATGACTAGAAGGCTGAGATCTTATCGTTATTGAAGGTTCTAGCAAGCTCAAAGCAAGAGTACGTTGGGTAGATCCGTTATACCCAGGCGCGGGTCATGATGACGTGCTAGTACTCTGGGTAGATTCGTTATACCTAGGCACGGGTCACGATGACGTGCGCAGTTATGTCTAGAACCGGGGTTGCCATTAGCCCTAGACGGATGGTTGAAAGATGAGTTGGTCATTCAATTAACGATAAAATCAAGGCAATGATAACAGTGATAGCCAGAGTCATGGATGTTTGGTTGTATCATCATTCGGTCTCAAGAGCGGTGTTTTCTGGGTGCTTATCTGATCTTGGTTTAGGCCTTGGGGGTTTGTATTTGGAAAACATCGACCTTGACTCGAGTGATTATTGCTTTACTTTAATTATCTGCTTTGCTATGCTTGCTTCTCCTTAGTGTGTGTCTGGGGGCTATCACTGTAGAAAGAGGTGGAGTGGGATGATTTGGGTTCCTATTCCTTTTATCCTTTATGTTCCTTTGGTATGTTTGATAGTTGATTTACTGCTCACTAAGACTGTTGTCTGACTCAAGGTTTTATGTCTCCTCTTATTACCTTGGGCTGTTCATCCATGTTTGGGATGGGCAGACTAGGTGACAGGTGGCAGGTGCTGATCTTAGTGGCTCACGCTGATGATGACGAAGACGAGCAGGAGGCTTTACATATTATTTTCATATTCTATGTACTAGATATTCCGCTGATTGTTGATTACTCTGAGTGCTATGTAGTGAGGCTTTTTGTATTCATGATTCAGACCATGTATAAAGCTATTATGATTAGATGATGATATTCTGTTCTATGGGAGCTTCACTATATTATATTTCTTATTGTATTTTATCCATGCGCTGTGAGTTTTACGATAGAGTTTCTGTTTTATCTTACCCTGACTATCGTCCATGGCTGCCTGGCACACCTTTCAGCACACCATTCTCTTGTTTTAGTGCGGGAGTCATGGGCGGTCGTCACATTCTATATACAAATACTTATTAAAATAGCCGAAATTGTTACATCTATTAAATTTCAGCTACTAGCCACAAAGTGGGTAGTACAAACAAAACTCGTAAAAGGCTCGTAGGGAGAATGGATTTCCAACTAATGACTAGGCACTGAGGTACCACCTGTCACAATACGTGGCCTAGATCACCGTACCGAGGACCACTCCCGATCCCCTGCAACACAAGGCCGGGACTACCTCTTACTGGATAATCCCGAGTAAGATCACCCCACGGTTGGGATCAACAATTGCACCACTAAGCCAAAATAAAAGGGACATCTAGACAGGGATGACTTCACCCTGAAATGGGTGCTACCCACCTAGCCTTGCTGCGTAACCCCTAATTTTCAGCCATTCCCGGTTGATGAGGCTTGAGGCTAAGCGTTGTCTTTTTAGAACGTTTCACTTAGAATGCCCATCGTCCACCTGACGATGTTCCGAACGCATTCATCCATACAAGTTCGTCCCGGGTTCGAACGGAACCGAAGGCACTACTCCTACTACATCCATTTTGGAAATATCCTCAGGATTAGTAGCGACTAGGCCTTGCACTTCACAGCTCCATCTTCGACTCCGAACTCGTTTTTCCTACGAAAACGTACAAATCGGATCGAAAGGTTTTTCGAGAAATTGATCTCGATCCTGGTCTCTTCGAAACGATCAGCGCATTGTCCAATATTGATAGTCAGTGATTTAACTATCAATTAGCATCCATAAACATCAATCACAAAATAAATAATTTCCCACATTATTTATTTTCCTAAAAAATACCTTTGCAAGATATATTTCTATTTTCAAACCCTTTTGAAACAGTTTTCAAACCCAACTCTTCTCATGGAGAAAATTCCCAAATATTTACTTCCTCTAAAAACATCCAACTACCCATACTTAAGATTTAAAATAATTTAAATTCTTTATTCTTGAAAATGCATTAAAACATTTAAATTGCTTAAATACTTTATTTAAATATATGTACTTCTAAAAATATTTCAAACAAAACTACTTTATAAAATATAAACTATTTTCTTTAAGGTAAAGTTAAGCTAATTAAATTTTTGACAATAGGAGTTATTAAATTCTATTCAAGTTCCAAATAATACTTAAACTAAACTTACTCTTAAAATCAAACTATTCTATATTTAAAAATATTCAAATTATATTTAAACATAATATCCATGAACCTTTTAAAATAATTACTACTATATCTATTTCAATAATATTTACTTTTAAACTTGACAACTTAAATAATTTCATAAAAACATTTCTTAAAAAACAAATTTAAAACTTTTAACTTTCACTTAAAAATCTGCTTTGAAATGTACTTGGCTTTTCAGGGAAATACACTTCCATTTCAGAATAATCCAAAGAATTCTTTTTATAAATCCTACTTGATTTATCTCAATTCCAACTTACGTTTAATCCCGTAAATTCCCTTCTACTCTTTACAAATAAACTCCTTTTATTTTTAAACACATTTCTATTTCCTGGAATATCATTTTCAAGATACATGCTTAAAATATTTTAAATAAAGCTTCTGGAAATTACTTAATTGAAAACAATACTTAAGGAAATATAGAGAGGTTTTCTAAGAATTTAAGCCAATTTAACTTTTAAAATAAAGTTATTAAATCAAATATTTATATTATAATTTCCTTTTGAATACTTAATACTACTTTACTTTTTTTAAAATAATTAAATGCCATAATTACTTAAATAAATATTTACTTTTACTTAAAAACAATTAAAGATAATAATAATTTTCTAAAATATCCTAAAAGCACCTTTGCAAACCTTCCAATTTATCTTTGAAAATCTTTCTTTGAAACATGCTTGGTTTCCAAGAAAATACACTTCCCATCCTTTAAAAATATTTCTCTCTATTATTTTAAACAATTCACCTTTCCCTTTTAAATCACAATTTCAAACACTTCAAATTTTCAACCAATTTCTTGAATTTAGTTCCTTTAAATTCTTTACTTAATAACTTCTTTTATTTCCTTTTAAACCCAATTTATTTTATTTATATTTAAATTCCCAGATTGTATTCACCCAATCATAGCACAACACAATCTAAATCTTCAAATTAATCTATCCCAATATATAAACAAAACACAGCATAACAAGATCTAAATCAATTTATCACAGGATATAAATAAATTTTCTATTTGTGAGGAATCCTATTGGATCCCTCCAACCTGTTTTTCCTTCCATCCACAGACATTAGTACAATAAATAAATACCGATTCAATCTGATAATAATTATCATATTCAGCTAAACAACCAACCAAACATTTAAATATTAGCTATTTGAATTAACTGGTATCCAGATGTGAGAAAGATTAACTCACCTTGAATTTCCGACGAGCGTTCAAATTATAAAATAGATCGAACGGCATTCGATTTACCTAAATTTTTACTTGCTCAGAATGATTCAAGAATTGCTCCACTGCGTAGTACTCGTCGTTGCGATTCCGACGCTTCTTTTTTCGTTTGAATCTGATAATGAACGCACGAGATATGAATTTTATAAGTTCAATTACGAATTTAAAGAATTTTTTTTAACCTTATCAGATCCTAGCCGTTCGTTCAATCCCATAGCCGCCGTTTAGGTTTCAAACTGCTCCATCTTTACTCGCCTATACAATAATCCAACGCCTTGACGTTGAACCCCTCGAAAACTCCACCTACGGCCAAAACGAGGTGAAGCTCGGTTCACCCATAGCTCCAAGATCAGAGCACGTGCACGCGATGAACGAAGCGGCCTACCGCCCTCCATGATTCACAAATCTCGATCGCGACCATATGGGTTGAAAGCCCTCATCAAGCTCTTTGATCTTCCAGTTGATAATTTTCGAAGAAAGTCTATGGATAAGGAGATATTGAGGGGGAAAGGTCATTCGTTTATGGCAATTGAATAATATACAACGGCGGCTCGTGAATTAGGGGTAGGGTTTGGCCGATAATGCATATACATACGTGTATAAATATTATTTTAATATTAAATCCATTTTAAAGTAACTATTCCACACGATTTCCAAATGACATGTGCCGATAGGAAATTATAATGTTATACCCGCATTCCGAACACAATGGAACGTGTCTCAGAGGCTAATTCGATCATATGCACGAGTTACGGAAATCAACGATCAATTGTAAATTAAATCGAATAAAATAGTTTCTATGCATTTTGAGCTGCCAGGGTCAAACGACAACTTTGATCGCTAAGAAAATTGAAATCTGATAATAACTAACTATTACGGATCCAACGAAACTGGTTTCGTCGAATTCCGAAACTGTGTCCCGGAAGGCTATTTTAACTCGTCAATTAATTCGAGCAATTTTCAAAATCGTCGAAATCACTTAAAATTTCACTTTTTAAAATTTTATTAATTCTATTATAAATCGCATAGAATTTATATTCACATTAGAAATCATTCTGGTTCAGTTTAAATCAAAATCTGATTATTCACATTATTATATTATTAAATTCCATTATTGAATTAATATAAAATTTCAAATTCAACTTATCGACTTTTAATTCCATCTAAAAATCCAATAGAAAAAATCAAATCAAACTAAACTTAAAAAAACCTTAGAAACCATTTTCATAACTATCTATATCCAGATTCACAAATTATCCCGATTCCAAATATTTAATTATTATTCAAATTTTAATTGAATTTCCATATTGAAAATTACAACTAAATTCTATTGATTTAACAAAATCCTTATTTCAAAATCAATTAAAAATCCACATTTAACATTTAAAATGAATTAAATGTTCAAAATCTAACGATCAAAATTCCGGGTCGTTACAACCGACGTTATTAGAACGTTGTAAAATTGACACCTATTACAACGGGCCTGAATGGACCGTTGTAATTGCCTTCTATTACAAGGGCAACCGATGCCCGTTGTAAAAAGGGCATTGTATATGGCATCTTTTACAATGGCTTGAATGGACCATAGTAATAGCCTTCTATTACAACGGGCTACCAATGCCCGCTGTAAAAAGGTCGTTGTAATAGGGTATTTTTGTTGTAGTGAAAATTTTATAATTAATATTTCATAAATATTGATTAATTTAATTAGTTTATAACGATTATAAATCAGTTAAATCTTGTTGTATTTAGAAGAATTCAATTTTTTGGTTGTTTGACTCTTGGTTGTAAATTTGGTCAATGATTAATGTCAAACCATGGAATATTAACATTCAAACATCACTTATACGGTAATATAACATTATGACAAATTTATCGCTAACTTGGAAATGGTAAAATCAAATTTTACTTTATTACATGTTGCCTATGTGATAAATATTTACATCAATTCTCTTCGTCAAAATTATATCATTTTAGACTTATGGAATTTGGAATGGTCCAAATTTCAATATTATCTATATTTAACTTTATAGTCCAAACGCGAAATGATTGGTTCAGTAATAACAATTATTATTAACCGTTTGCTCTATCTAAAGACTTCGACTTTGAGTTGACTTCAGTTGACCGTGATACTAACCTTACGCAACTAAGGAGACGAATCCACTCTTGAATAGTGTTTCACTACGAATACTTCCACTTGACCTAACTATAGTCATTCGGTGGATGTCGCGACACGATTTAACTATAATCAAGTGGAGCTTCCATATTGAAGATCAGTAGTATTCTGAACTAAAGAAAACTATGTAATTTTGTCACATTTATATTTTCCATTTGATCATAGTTGTATTAACCGATAGAAAACTATCCAGTGAGTCATTTCATAGTTATCCTGTAACAACCCGCATATTTATCGATTTTATATTTAAATATTTTATTTAAATATTTTGTCGTTAATCGGATATTGGTCTGAAAATCTACTTTTTGCAAACGGTTAAATTAGGACCCGAGACCACTTCCATTGAGTTCGAAATGTCGTTTACAATCTTTTTAAGTATAAACTTTGATATGTTTGGGGTTAGTGGAATTTCACTAACTTTTCCCGCTTTGGACTTTGGGTTGGTTTGGCCTATTAAACCTAAGTTCGAACCCCTTCTCCTCATCTCTTCATAAATTCCTACCTAACTTTAGTTTTAGCGTTAACGGTGAGTGGAAAGGGAAATTAAAATTCCAAGCCCAAGTTCATTAGCAAATTCAACATCCAACTCCAAAATCAAAGTAAAGACATTGGATTCAAGCTTGTAGTTGCTTCTCTATTGACTTCAAGCTTCTTCTTCATTGAATATGTGCAAAGGTGAGACTTTTATCTCACAATTCTAGTCTATAACTATATTGGACTGTTAGGAATGATTCCCCATCACTTTAGCATGTACATTTGCATTTGGTTTGGATTGGATTGGTGAAAAACTCCAATTTTTGGTGTTTTAGGCGAAAAACTGCAGTTAGGTCGTTCTGGACCTTTAGGTTGTTCGCCTAGGAAAAGTCTCACCATCATTTGGCTCGTTCTGGCCTTAGCTCATTCGAAGTTAGGTCGTTGCCTCTAGGTCGCTCGCGTGCTAAACCCTTAGGTCGCTCGCGTGTTAAAATCCTTAGGTCGCTCGCGTGTTAAACCCTTAGGTCGCTCGCGTGTTAAAATCCTTATGTCGCTCACGTGTTAAACCCTTAGGTCGCTTGCGTGTTAGACGTGTTAGGTCGTGGGTTAAATAGGTCGTTCGGCCTCAAATGACTAAGTCGCTCACTTAAGTCGCTCATCCCTCTAGGTCGCATGACCATTAGGTCGCGTCCACCTAGGCCGCATGCTTACCACTTTAAGTCGCTCGACCTTGCCTGGTTTGTTAGGTCGTTTGGCCATTTCAGTTAGGTCGCATGACCATAGGGTTGCTCCAGTTAGGTCGCATGACTCCTTAAGTCGCTCGCCTCTGTTAGGTCGCTCGCTTTTGCTAACTCGTGAACACCTCTAGGTCGCAACCACTAGGTCGCTTGACCCCTTAGACCCCAAGGTCGCAACCATTAGGTCGCTCAATCCTATCCTCCCTTAGGTCTTCACTAGGTCGTACCGTTTTGGATGGGGCGCTGCCCCGCACCCTACCGGGGGCGCTGCTCCCTGGACCCCCGCGACCTGACCGGGCAGGTCGAACCCCGTAGCGGGGTGTTGCCCCCGCACCCCCACCTTGGGGGGGGTTGCCACCCCCGGACCCCCTCCGTAGGGGATCTTATCTGAAAAACATTCAACAGAACTTGCTTTGTTGAGATGCTGAGTTGACCATTCTTCGAGACAAACTATCTTTGGCTTCTCGGTCGATTTTATGGTATCACGGCCTTGCTAAAAAGGCGGGATAACAATTTTAGAAATATGAAGGTTTCAATACTAGTAGTATATACAAACCTTTACCTCATTCGGATGAGAAATCTAATTAAATGGCTTAGTAAAACAAGTGGTATGAAACGCTTGCGTTCACTTCGTCGGTTAATTCTTGGACTTGTTCGATTGAACCTCTTGTGACAATTTTGTAGTGAAGATTTACAGTTTGTTCGTAAATGTTTAAGTTAAGCAAGTGGTTATGGGACACGAAGATAAACTTTTATATTTACTAGCTTAGTGTAATTGACACTTCTCGTTGATCATGATGATCATTTATGATTTAGACTAGCAATTGTGTGATGTCTCTTTGTTTGTAATGTTGGACTAGACCTCATGGGTGTGATTCCGACTCACACATATCTCTTTGTCTGCAAGGTTAGTCAAGACACCATTTGGGTGATTCCACTCACACATACCTTTTTGTTGCGAGGTTAGGCTAGACACCATTTGTGTGATTCCACTCACACATACCTTTTTGCTTTTTGGTTAGCCTAGACCTCATCTGGGTGATTCCGACTCACCCATATGGGGTAGCTCCCCATGGTCTTCGGACCGTCATGTGATAGGCCTCTTTCCCTTTTTCTTTGATTTCTGGATTTCTTGTGTTGATTTCTGGAATTTATGTCATTGACTTGTTATGAGTACAAGTTTAGGGTATGATGCCCTCTTTGGATCATTGAGAAGATTCTTGTGATATTGATTTATCTTTTATTGATTGATCTTCTATTGATCATCATTTGCATACTTATAGTAGTATGTCAGTATGGATATCTAATGTTTATGCCATATCTTTTATTTTATACCATGTCATCTGATATTTATAGCTAGACTGATCCGTTTATTATTTTCTTAAATAATACTTGGGTCAGACCGAGATGTTACATGTGCTTCTGCTTGACTTCTTCCCGAGATTTGCTACTTTGACTTTTGGCTAACTATTTAGATTAGCAGTTTTTGTTGTATACACTTGAGATATAGACTCATAGTTGTATTCTTTTGTATAGCACGTGTTGCTATTCTTTTGTATTATTGTGGATCTTTTTGACCACTACTCCGATGTACACTTTCATGTGTTAGTTATATATTCATATCTTCTTCCGCCTTTGTGATATGGATCTCTGTGACTGATTTGTGTTATGCTTATTTCTAGGTTTGTTTCCGAAGATTATTTATAGCCACCGTGTGATAAGCAATCACATGGATGGTCGCTCCTCAACAGCCTTATTCTCCGTGCTAGTTGACAGCACTACACCGTAATGTTCTTGGCTAGTGTGGGTATAGAGGTGGGGCGTCACATATCCATATTAGTACGTAACACCTTGGTGCCCCAATCAGCCAAGAGTAATACACTGCTCAACTTGAAGCGTGTTGCATACTCCAGTCTCAAGGATGTATTGACATCTGAACTGGATAATTCTATCAACATCCCCATTTTTATTTTTCCACCGCGATAGTTTACAAAAAAGAATGACACCCCACATATTCCCTTTTCCATTCCGTTTTATACCCAAATTACCCTTGTCTTGAAAAAAACAATTTAATGAAATATTGCACTTTTTCACATGAATTTTATATAAAGCTTATAATTATTGAAAAGCTAATTTTTTTTAGGTGACATCTTTAGGGTTTATTAATTTTGATTTTAATCTTCATTTATTTTATTATTATCTTACTTGAATTGGAATTAATTAAAGATGGAAATCTCATTAATTTTGTTGTTAGATCTTAGATGTCGTATGGGAATAATGGAGAAATGTACAATATTATTTTCAACTTGAAATAGATATGGTATTTTAGTATGATAGAAATAGATAATTAATACACAGACGGTAAATTATGTGTCTTTATTTCTTCTTATTCTCCTTTCTTTTTGTGGATATTTTGGTCACAAATCTTTTTTTCTATTTCACTGGGGTGGGAAAGGGGAAAACGAAGATGTTAATAGAACCATCCATCTTAATTAGGATTATTTGAAATGATACGTTTATTTTATTATGATAAATTACACATGGTTACAATACATTGTAACTATTATCATAAAATATACCAGTTATTTCAATTAAATATACTTTTAATTAATTAAATTAATTAATTAATATAATATCAAATATATAATATAAAGAAAACACTTTTTATTTTGAATTGGATTGATTATCAAAATAGATATATGTAACAATCACAAAATTGCCCTCAGGGCATAACCCTAACTCTATCAAATAAAAGGTAACTTTTTCACATGTACAATAACGTAGAAAAATAATGAGACAAACAAAGATACACATACACAATGAAAATAATAGAATATTATATAGATGGCTGATGTGGTAAGAAATTATTTTGAAAATAAATTCATTGTTGTTGCTCCTTATATATAAACTTTTAGTCAAATATCCAATATATACCGATTACCATATAACTATATTTTTATCATGGGTGAAACATTACTAAATAACATTAATGAAGAGCACGGTTTACATGACAAAAGTGTAATTTTAAGAAAACATTTATTCAATTAACTAGCATCTTAACCATACAAAATGAGAAATAAATCTCACCGTAGTAGTAAATGCTAAATACATGTTAATTACCATGTATTCGATTCCTCTATTTATGTCTTACCTGTTTTGATCATGCTTATTAATACCAAATTAATTTATATTGTTGCATAGTTACAATTACTTAAAATTACCGAATACCATGTAATTGAAGGTCAATGCAAATTTACCTATTAATATTTTAACTACGTTGGCAAAGGTTGAACATCTTTCGTTTATCTTGATTTTGCTAACGTTTTACATCTTACTAAATATAAGTAGTTTACCAAAATTTAACTCTACTTGAACAAACCCATTAACTTAGCAATTATAGATTTTGATGATTCATTAAAATAGCGCAGCTCAAAAATAAGATTTTTAATATCTATGGTTTAAGAATTTCTTTTGTAATTACATTTAATAGAATATTAATATCGAGTCAAATTCCATAGTTGAATCATGAAGCGGGTCTCATACTCACTAATTATATAAATTATGCCCTTATTTCTAACATCACACCCTACAATTACTATCATTCGTCAACTCATTTATTTTTAATTTTTAAAATGCGGTAAATTTTTATGTATTAATCAGATTTAAGAATTGTTTTCACCATTAAATCACATATTTAATAAACTTCCCAGTGATATCTATTGTTTATATATATATAAACAAAAATTTTAAAAATGTAATTTTATATGGTAGTTTTTAACTACATTTTAATATTGCTGTTAAAAACTGCATTTAAATGGTGTTTAAATGCAGTTTTTAACTACAATATTTAAATACACTTTTTAACTACATTAAAAAAATGTTGTTACAAATGTATTCAGACAGACATTTTTAAATTAAGTTTTTTAATTGTATTTAATTAATGCATTTAAATGGGTGTATTCAAATGCAATTTTTAATCGCTTTACTAAACCGCAGTTAAAAATTTCATTTAAATAGGTGTTTTTAAATGCTGTTTTTAACTTCATTTAGATGTTGCACTTTTTACACTACACCAGAAAAACCATTTTGCCACGGCTTTGAGCTGTTGCGAAATAATTTTGTCACGGTTCTGAGCCGTGGCAAAATTGGTAGTGGCAAATTTTTTGCCACGGTTCGTAGCCACAGGGAAATAAAATTTTGCCATGGCTCATAGCCGTGGCAAATTAAAGTTTTGCTACAAAAAAAATACATTTCAAATTAAACTTTGTTTATGTATTTTTTATGACTTTCTATATGTTTGCGGATCAAGCAATATCATAGATTTATATAGAACTTTCTTACATCGTCTTAAAGTTGAAAACTACAAGAAATGACCCAAATCTTAGTTGATTTTAGTAATGGATTTATTCTTTTACTGCTGTAACATCCCGCCTGTTCGCCATACGGAAGGGCGGATTGTTATATGGGGTAAATAAGAAAAAGCAGGGAAAAAAAACAAAATAGAATCTTGCAATGGAACGATAAAATATAATAATCAAATAGACAGTTTCTGAAGCTTCTTTATAAACATTTGTTATATTTATACAATACATATCAGAGTCGCACATACCAGTGAATAATAATCAATGCAGCGGAATACAGTGTGTAGTGGAACAATATAATATATAACAATAATAATGAAATCTTCGTCTTCGTCCTCCAGAAATAAAGTCTTCGATTCCTAAAATGCTCGGACTGACTCGAGCGAATTGAAAGGACAAAACACTCGAGTCGGAACTAAAAGATCTTATGTAAGTTAAATCAACAGGAATAAATATGAGTGCAATAACTTAAGAGATGCTCGGGATTCACATCTCCTAAGGATCCGTTAAACTATTTACTATGTAGTAATATTTCGCTATTAAAATAATGTCTATTAGTAAAATAAACTTACTTTAAAATAGCATTAAGGGGTTACCCATATAGCCCTTAACACGTAATAGTGCCAATAGTCTATACAGTGCCTGCATATCTCCTGATCGGGAGACTACGAGAAGACACTCCATAGGTACGACACAAATAGAAACTCGTAGTAAAGGCTCGGTATGATAGGTGACACGGCACAACTAGGAAATGCCAGGGTAGATATACCAATTACGCTTTCGGGTCGGTGGTAACGCGTAGCACACAGCTACCGCCCACCTCGAACAACACCCCCAAATCAAAGAAATCAAAACTGGCCATCGAATCAATCCAAAAGTCAAAGTATAATATCGAAGAGATGTGTCCGATCAAAGGTGCTACCTCATTAACCCGTTATCGCTCCTGTTTTAGCCAACTTATGCCAACTCACGGGAGTTGGGTCCACGTATTTACCTCAATGGAAATGCCGCCGCCATCCTACTTCATTTTGGAATCTCCACCGTGTACATGGTTGTTAAACTGGTTTTCGGAGTTGGCGGAGAGCTTCGATCCCAGTCTCTTCAACAACCAATCGTTATTATAACACCGTGGTCTCTTTAAAATAGTTTATACTTTAAAACTAGAATAAAATATCCATTTCAAAACCATATAATTACGATATCATTTCTATTTTAAAACCCAAATCAATATGATATCATTTTATTTCACATATATCCTTTTCAAGAAATCTATATACCTTGAAATCTATGGCTTTGAAACATAACTTAATATACTTCAATGGTTTAAATATTTAATTACTTTATATAATAAAGTCGCTTCTTTAATTTTACAAATAAATTCCAAATGCCGATTTGAATCTCTCAATAAACCATTTCAATTCATATATTTCGAAGCTTTAAATATTCCACCATTTCAAAACTAATTCTTTGATAATTCCATATATATCAATTTTAATTACTATTATTTAGATTTGAAATGTTTACTTAATAAATTCAATATAATTTAAGTAAAACCTTTAACTTCACATAACTGGATATTCTTTCAATTTATTTAACTTGATATATTCATTTAAATCAACCTGATATTCATTTAAATCACTTTAAACCAAAATCAAGTTATAAAAATCGTACCCTTTGAAAATCTCAGTTTTTATTTAAATTTCACATCCATTCTTATTCAAGTCAAAATCTTAAATCCTTCAATTCAAACCAATTTTATATTTTTCTTCCAACTATATTTTTATTTAAGTCTTAAAAACTCTATGTATCCAATATCTTTAAAGGTACTTAACCATATATTAATAAAACAATCAAACTCCGTTATTCAACTTATTTTTATTCAACTAATTTATACATGGCTTAAATTCAAGAATTTAACTATACATATATATATATATATATAAAATAATATTTATATAATATCAAAATCAATATTTATTAATCTGTATATTTCTTTCCAAACCATAGAAAATCATTTCAAATATTTGTATATATAGACCGCGGTGTCTGTATTTAATTTTCTACCCTATGGTCAAGTGATACAGATATTTATCATTTCAATCCAAAATTTAAAATAAAATTACGGTTATATATCATTTCAAACCGCAATCCCGAGAAAAATGAATGTGTAACGACCCAAAATTTCCGAACCCGAAAATTCCGCATAGTTATAAAAAAAGAAAGAGATAGAAGAAGAAGAACAAAATCAACAACATCTCACATTCGAAGCGGATAAAATATAGTAAATAATAACAGTTTACAAAAAAAATACTATATCTATCGATTACATTTAATATACATTAGAGTTTCACATTATATATAGTCACTGAATACTTACAATTATCAAGTCTCAAATTAACGATAATATAAATACAGCGTAATACTCTATACGATATTGCCATCCAGCTCGCCTCCTGGGCTCCAGAACATACCTACCTGGAAATCTGTAATACTCGGTCTAACCCGAGCATTACATCAAAGTAACACCCGGGTCAGGCTGGAAACCAACGTGAGTAAACCCATCTAATCGTGAAATACTAAAGAAAACAACTTATATAAAACCCGGGGTAACTTATATCAATTTAACCAATTCACAATTAGCTATAGACAACACTTTTTTACCTATCAATTTCTAAGTACCAAACTTAGATAAATATTCCAGTCTACCTAAATCATTTCAATCCAGCCTATTGATTTCACAAATCAATATATAAATATTCGAAGTGGTTTCGGGTATTTTCGAAGTGCCGACCCCGGTCTCTTCGAGACTCATATTATCCTAACCCGAGTTATTCAAATGAAATTCACAACATTTTTATATTAGAGATATCAACACATTCAAAACATCCAATACCATTCAATCATCCATAAGCAAAGCTTAATCACATACAAAGTAGTTCAATTAATTCTAATTGAATTTCAAACCTCAATCACTTGACTCCTTCATTAATTAATTCCAGAACAATTAATTAATCAACCTTTCATTATTCATGTTAATTAATCACCCTGGATTAATTATTTTCAGTTACATTCAAGTACTTATCTTTAATTAATTTCACGACATTAGTTAACTATAATCAATTACATTAATTTTTAATTACTTATATTAATTGACTTCTCATAAGTCACTTATTATGAATAATTAATCTTAATTAGTCAATCTTTATTTATGTCATTGATTTTATAAATTAATGATTTTCAAGTATAATTTAATTAATCCTAATCTAAACTAATTTCATTCAACAATCAATCGTTAATTACACCACAAATATTAAACATTCTTGATTTATCTTAACCTTTAAATTAACTATCTGTTTATTTACTCCTTTAAATAAATCAATTCCGTCTTAATTAATCGTCTTAATTAATCTATTAATAAATTACACAATGTAATTATATTTTATTTTAATTAAGTAATTATTCATCAAACCATCCAATTCTGAATTAATTAAACTTCATTTATTAACTTAAAACATAATTAATTAATTCCAAACCTTTAATTACTAAATTAATTAACCCAAATTATTAATTAATTAACTAACTAATTATTTATTTTAATTACACTTCAAATTTATGAACCAGACTTTGTTAAGCCCTCAACAACATTCTCTTGTTTATAACATTAATTATAAAACAATTTAAAAACCCGAATACTTCGAGTCGACCCAAATTGACTCGAGATCAAATCAAAACAAAGTCACGTCATCTTCAACAGCAAATCCAATCAATTTATTCATCCAGTCAATTATTAAAATTTAACCATTTTAAATTTAAATAAAAATCCAACATAGTGAGATTTACTCACCTTTGATTCCTGAATTTGTATTCCACTTCATTCTCGACTTGGTTTATCCACGTTTTGACCTTGTACAAATATTTATACAGGTTATTTATATTCAAACAAATTGAACTATCAATTGTCAATAAATTTGATTAACTTTGAATTTAATCCTAACTAGTAAATCTTCTTAATATTCTTGAAGCTACATATTTTTTTCTGTTATAAACATATATAAATTAGATAAATAAATAAATAAGAAAAATAAGAGCTATACCTACTATCTCCTCGAATCACAAGCAACCTACCGCACCACGAGGCCATCGTTCATCCACGCGGCAGCCATTGAAACCACAAAGTCACCGCGTGAAACCCAAGGATACGACGCATCCCCAATACGTGAGCTTCAAATCGCCGAGCCACCGCCTTCAACACGACACTTCCTCGAAAGTACTCGCAAAAGCCTAATTCGCACACCACCTCCTGCCACCGCGATGTGAACCCCAAGCCGACCACGACGATGTCAGCATCCCTCTTTCACCCCCACGCGCGCACTCGAAGGCGTAACTCCCCATCCTCCCTACGGCCTCGAACGAGCATCACCTAACTCGAAGTCGCAACTTCCTGAAACGCAAGCCCTAAATTCAACACTCGAGTCGAACTCGATTTCATGGCTCCTCAAAGTTGCCACGATTCAAACGCGGCTTCGGCCTTCTTCGATTTCGATTTCATTTTTTTTTAGTTTAGTTTGGGTTCGAAAAATGGGGAAAAGAAACAATCGAAGGTATATTCATATGGAGGTATCTGTAGAGGAGGTAGTTGCAGTGCTTTTGTACGCAACAAGCTTCTGTTGCACGCCCGGCTAATATAATAAAATATCGAAAATATCCCGCGTTTTATAACGCGAAATCCCGAACCCCGAATTAGATATGCTGACTGACTTTTATAAGGTTTTATCCCTATTCCGAACACAACGGAATGTGTTTCAGAAGCTAATTTGATCGTATGTGCGAGTTATGGAAGAAAGCGATCAATTTTAAATTAAATCGACTAAAATAATTTCTAAGCGTTTAGAGCTGTCAGGGTCAAATGACAATTCCGATCACTACAAAAATTGAAATCCGATAATAACTAACTATTAGGGATCTAATGGAACTGGTTTCGTCGAATTCCGAGACTGCACCTCGGAAAGCTATTTTTAAATTCTAATTTAAATGATATATCATTAAAATTGAACAAATTACCCTTAAATTAAATTCAAATCATTCTATTTTCTCTAGTATTATCATTATAAAATTTATAAGCCTTCAAACTATTTTAAACAGGCTTAAAAATTTCAGATTCAAAAATTTACCCAATTTCAATTATTAAATTCAATATTTAAACTATATAATTTAATGATTTAATTATCAAATAAATATCGATATCTTAAATTCAAGTTAAAATTAACTTTTAATATTTTAAAATCAATTAATTATTCAAATTTAAATTGTTAGAAATTTCGAGTCATCACAGAATGCATAACAACTTGTAGTTTATGATGATATAAATAAACATCTATTCATCCATCATAAAATCATACATCGATTCACAATCATCATCCTGCCAATCAATCAATATCAATATATAACTGATAATAAATAACAGGTAATTTATAGGCAGTCGTATTCAAATATAAATTAAACAATTCATCTAACTGCCAGTTTATATGCAATAATAAATTTAAATAACAATTTAATTCAATAAATGCAAAATTAACTGAGATAATGATTAAATATATGCCAACAGCTGTAAATAAATTTCAATTCACATCATAAATAAATTTAGCAAACACAAGAAACTTTAGAAGTTGTGAGTGGGTTAAAACACTCACCTTTTGAATTTAAATTCAATTTAAACCTAAAAATTGCACAGTCTTAGAATTCGTCCAAACAAGCGCCCTAAAATGTCCGGAATTTTGCTAGGATCGCAGCTGAAAAACCCATGCTTGAAACGGACCTCGTATGTAAAAGTTATGGCATTTAGAACGAATGAAAATTAAATTTAAGTGAAATAAAATAAAACAAAAAAAGTTACACGTCATCACCCCTATGGTTTGCCTTTGCTATAGAAACCCTAGAAACCATTCGCGATCAAAAAGAAGCCGCCACTGTCTCCATCAATACGCCGTGACCAAAGTTCACCTATATCGCGATCGAACACCACCCTGCGCTCTCCGTTCGAGGCCGTGCCTCTCCAAGCGTCGTGCAACCCCATCAGGTCCCCAGGCCGCCGCCGTTTCGCCGTGTTCAACCTCCTGCCATGGCGATTTTCGACCCCCTTTGACACGAACAACCCATTAGATCGTCATGGTTCAACTTTCTCTACGCTCCCACACCCTTCGATCGTCGCCAAACCGACGATCCGCCGTTGAAACGCAAAACCCAAAATGAACGGCCGAGAATCATCTTGAATTTCATGACAACCAATGCATCGAATCCTAAAACGAATATCACCGGAAGATTACGCTCTTCGAGAGCTTCAACATATATTTTTTTCAAATTTTTCTAAGGAGTTTGAAATTTTTGATGATTTTCGAATTGAATTTTGAATTGGATAAATTAAGGTTTACAGCCATTGAGGAAGAGGAGCACAGAAGTTTCTGTACGTATAGAAATGAGGAATAGAGGGCTGCTAGGGTTTTTAACAGGATATTTATAGACAAGGTTGCAATTAAAATAGATAGATCGGATTTGAATATACGTGCTAACACAAAGTGGCCCAAAAAGCCTGTTTCAACTCTTTAGTTGATTTTAATTTCATTTATTTCAAGGCGTTTCGAGTCCGTGCGATCAAAAGACAAGCCCGATCGCTGCGAAACTTGAAATCTTATAATAATTCACCGTTACGGATCTGTTGAAACTAGTTTCGTCGAAATCCAAGTCAATGGCCAAAATGGCTATTTTACATTAATTAAATAAATAAATAATTTATTAATTAAATCAAAATTTTCATTTTAAACCCTATAATTGACCAATTTAATTATTTTTAAATTTCTTAGTCCTTTATACTAATTTAAATTATTTAGGTGTCCATATAGAGTTAATTAATTCATCAATTCCAGTATTAACCTCAATTTATTGAATTCAGAATTTATAAATAAATTTTCAAAAATTCCATTTAATTACATCAATCAAAATTATATCCATTTATTATTGTCAAATAGATGGATTTATCATTGGATTCAAAACATTGCATTAATATATTTTTATTCCATCTTCATTTCAATTAACGAAAAATTTAAATGTTTAATTTACTTTTTTCAATAAACTTAATTATTTAACTTTAATTTCAAATAAATGAATGAATCCTGATTCCCATTCTTCATATTCACTATTTATCATATTATCATCTTAGGTACCATTTATTTTGGTATATATCCAGATACATTAATATTTTTCCAATTTCTTTATCTCAATTGCATAACTTTTAAATTACATTAACGTAACATTCAATTTGAATTTTATTGCAATTGATTACCCGTTTTAATTCAATAGACGAAATCAATGGTTCCCTTATAATAATATTTTTACATTCATTACATTAGTGCTCCCATCCCATCCTTTATTTATCGACTATTATATCTCCATTTACTATATTTTGGTCAATTCACACTTCCGTTGTTATATTAATAATCATTAAAATAACGTTTATTATCAACCATAAACATTACAATTACTTAACGGACATTGATTTTATTCAATGACCATTTATTATAATTTAAATTCCTTAATTAAATTCAACGCTTACATTTTGTTTCCATATATTAAATTTGTAGCTAAGTATGTATTTACCTTATTTCCATTGAATTGAATTTCATTCAATTTACTAATAATTAACTTTAGTTTCATTAACGTAATATTAGATTATTTGAAACCGATTTCCAATTTCAAATCAACCAGCTACAAAATAGGTAACGTCCAAAATCGTTACCGTTAATACTTTAGTCGCATTAATAGCTTTTATTATTCACAAATCAAAGTTTACATTTATTAAATCAACCAATTCATATTATGAATAAAATTAACTTTACTTAAATTTATACTAACAAAACGTCAAATTTGGATTTATTTTAATTGATTACCAAAGTTTATTTACACATTAAATAAACAAAGAACCTATATAAACTTTTCCACCTATTTTATAACAACCCGCATATTTATCGATTTTATATTTAATTATTTTATTTAATTATTTTATCGTTAGTCGGATTATGGTCCGAAAAGCTACTTTTTGCATACGTTCAAATTAGGACTCGATACCATTTCCATTGAGTTCGAAACGCCGTTTGCAACTTTTTTAAGTTAGGTCGTAACTCGTGGGTTTTAGGCCGTAACACGATGGCGTTAGGTCGCGTGTTTCACTAGGTCGTTAGGCCTTTGCCTCGTTAGGTCGTAGGTCGCTCGACCTCACTTACCTAGATAGACCGCTCCCCTTTAGGTCGCATGACCCTTATTCCTCTAGGTCGCTCCAGTTAGGTCGCTTGGCTACTTATGTTAGGTCATATGACCTCTAGGTCGCTCCAGTTAGGTCGCTTGGCTACTTATGTTAGGTCGTTATGTTAGGTTGTATGAGCTCTAGGTCGCTCCAGTTAGGTCGCTTGGCTACTTATGTTAGGTCGCTCGTCCTGATGACCTGATAGGACGCACTCCCATTTGACCTCTTGAGTCGCTCGGACTTGTCTTGTGTCAGGTCGTTAGACCTTAAAACCTTTAGGTCGCATGACCTTTACTCCCTTAGGTAGCTCGATCCTATTCTCCCTTAGGTCTTCACTAGGTCGTACCATTTTGGAAGAGGCGCTGCCCCGCACCCCACCGGAGGCGCTGCCCCCTGGACCCCCACGACCTGACCGAGCAGGTCGAACCCCGTAGCAGGGGCGTTGCCCCCGCAT
The DNA here is from genome assembly GCA_030765085.1 of Allium cepa. Taxonomy (NCBI): domain Eukaryota; kingdom Viridiplantae; phylum Streptophyta; class Magnoliopsida; order Asparagales; family Amaryllidaceae; genus Allium; species Allium cepa. The sequence continues at coordinate 596,189,064 of CM060945.1, read as the reverse complement.
CCCCACCTAGGGGGGTTGCCACCCCCCTGGACCCCCCCTCCATAGGGGATCTTATCTGAAAAACATTCAATAGAACTTGCTTTGTTGAAATGCTGAGTTGACCATTCTTCGAGACAAACCATCTTGGGCTTCTCGGTCGATTTTATGGATTTTGAATATCTATTTCGATGGATTCTTTATCGGTTTCTTTGGATTTTATTCACGTCTTCATATGTGAATTTTTATGATTGATTGTTTCTACAATCACTTCTATGATTTGTCACTTTAAAATATGAAGGTTTCAATACTAGTAGTAAATATCAAAACTCTTTCAACAAAATGATTTCAACTCTATTTTCAATAACAAAGCTCTTTTCTTAAACCATTTTCCAATCTACTAGTATATACAAACCTTTACCTCACTCGTATGAGAAATTGAATTAACCGGCTTAGTAAAACAAGTGGTATGAAATGCTTGCGTTTGCTTCGTCTGTTAACTCTTGGACTTGTTCGATTGAACCTTTTTGTGATAATTTTCTAGTGAAGATCTACAGTTTGTTCATAAATATTTGAGTTAAGCAAGTGGTTATGAGACATGAAGCTTAACTTTTATATTTACTAGCTTAGTGTAATTGACACTTCTCGTTGATCATGACGATCATTTTGTGATTTAGGCTAGCAATTGTGCGATGTCTCTTTGTTTGCTTCCTGGTTAGGCTAGATACCATTTGTGTGATTCCATTCACACATACGTTTTTGCTTTTTGGTTAGCCTAGACACCATTTGTGTGATTCCACTCACACATACCTTTTTGTTGCGAGGTCAGGCTAGACACCATTTGTGTGATTCCATTCACACATACCTTTTGTGACGACCCGGAATTTTTAACAATTGAAATTGGAATATTTAATTGATTGTAACTATTTAAAGAGTTAATTTTACCTTGAATTTCAAACATTAATATTTACTTGATAATTAAATCATTGAATTATATAGTTTAAATATTAAATTTAGTAATTAAATTGGGTAAGTTGTTGAATCTGAGATTCTAAGCCTGTTTAAAATAATTTGAAGGCTTATTAAATTTATAATGATAATACTGGAGATAATAGAATGGTTGAAATTTAATATAAATGTGATTTGTTCCGTTTTAACAATATACCGTTTAAATCGATATTTAAAAAAAAATAGCCTTCCGAGGGACAGTCTCAGAATTTGAAGAAACTAGTTCCATTGGATCCGTAATAGTTAGTTATTATCGGATTTCAATTTTCGTAGCGTTTGGAGTTACCGTTTGTCCGAACGGATGAGTAACGTGTTGAAGTTAAAATCGGAAATTTATATAAGATAATAAAAAGTTAAATATAAATTACCAAAGATATTTTTTAACTGTACAAGATATTTTTGTAAGTCCCAGTCGTACGCAGGAAGCCATTTCCAAGCTATATACATCTTTGTCTTCCTCAAGCTTCCTTATGGTAATCGAACTCGAAAAAAAAATGGCCGATACCTCGGTAAATTTCCATCGTCTCGTATGATAAACGAAAACACATAAAAGGCCAAACCCCTCTTCTTCCAAATCAAAATCAAGCTCCCCGTTCTCTCTCTTCGAATGATTTCCAGTTCTCGTTAAAAAAAAAAAAAATGGAGGCCCCTCTCTCTTGTTCGACAGCAACGATGAGCAATCGAATCATCACGAAATCAAAACAAAGGGCGGAAAAGAAAAGAAGATAAACTTGAATCCATTTTCACCTCTCTTCAGCTAACTGGAATTTGAGCTCGAGTTCGATCGAGCCGTGAACTCGCGAGTGAGGAATGCTGACATTCGAGGATTTAACTCGCGTTCGATTTGGGGAGATTCGCGAGGTCGATTCGTGGAGGGGCAGTTGGGTGGCGATCACGTTTTCACCTAGGGTTCAGTCACGGACATCTTCGCGTGGTCGAGCGGCTCCTGATGGGGATGCGATCTCGAGTAGGAGTGGCGGCTCGCGGATCTTGGTCGGGATATGGTCGCATAATGGGGAGGCTGCTGCGAGTTTTCTTTAGAGGTAATCATAGATTATTTCTTCCAATTAATTTTTATTTTCAATAATACAAGTATGAATAATAAATGTGTAGCTGAAAAAAAATTAGCAGTTAATTTTATTTTAAGATATTTACAGAAAGTTATTTTTAAAATTTAATTTTTAGATAAATTAAAATTTAGTTTAAATTAGATTAAATTTGTCAAATAAAATATTATTCAAATTATTAGATAGATTAAAATCAATAAATAGTAATGGATTATCTGATTATCCCAGATATTAATAAGTTATGTAATATTTATACAAGGTCTAAAATGGGGAGATAATGGTGGAGATGGAATTGGATCGCCAAACAAAAATTTAAAGGTGAGTAAATCTCACTCAGCTGTATTTTATATAAATTTTAATGGTTAATTTAAATAACCGTTGAATGATTGAGTTGATTTGTTATGCACTGTGAAATAATGATCTGGTAGCTTGGTTTTGGTTGATTCGTGAGTTGGTTGTTGTTTGACTCGAGGCATTCGGGTTTTGAATAGTTTTGAACTCAAATTTAATTAATTTAGAAATTAAAGAGTTGAATTATTTAATTTATTAAGCTTTAACTTAATGGATTGAGTGTAAGTAATTCAGAAAAAAAATATTTATGGGATGGTTTGTTAAGCAATTACTAAATGCAATTAATAATATATAATAAATTTGTATAATCATTCAAGAGATTAATTCAGATGATTAACTAAGGAGAAATTGATTTATTAAATGAAGGTAATAAATGGATAGCTAATTATAGGTTGAGTTAAATTAAGAGTTGTTAATGTTGTGGTTTAATTGATGTAATTAATTTGGATTAGGATAAACTGAAATATAATTGGAAATCATTAATTTATATAATTAATAAAGTAATTAAAGATTTGATTAATTAAGATTAATCAATTCATATTAAGTGACTTATGAGAAGTCGGTTAATATAAGTAATTAAGAAGTAACGTAATTGATTACAGTAAATTAATTTGGGAAGTAATTAAAGATTTCTCATTGCTTTGGTAAAAGTAACTAATATCGTGAAATTAATTAAAGAGAATTACTTGAATGGAATTGGAAGGTAATTAATCCAGGGCTGTTAATTAAGATGAATGGGTATAGAGGAGTTGACTAATTAATTGATTTGGGATTAATTAATAATCTAAGTGAATGTGGTTAGAAAATTCAATTAGAATCAATTGAATTAATTTGTATGTGATTAAGCATTGCTTATGGATGATTGAATGGTATGGGATGTTTTGAATGAGTTGATATCTCTGATATGAAATGTGTGTATTTCATTTGGAAAATTTGGGTTTAGGATAACTTGAGATCCGAGGAGACCGGGATCGGGTATTAGGAAATACCCGGAACCACTTCAGATTTAAAATAAATTGATGTGTGAATCAATAGACTGAGATGAAATGATTTAAGTGAATTGGATTATTTTATCTAAGTTTGGTACTTAGAAAATTTATATATGAAATAAGTGTTGTCTATAGTAAATTGTGAAATGGGATAAATTGATATAAGTTACCCGGGTTTTATATAAGTTGTTTGCTTTGGTATTCCATGTTAGATGGGTTTACTCACGCTGGTTTCCAGCCTGACCCGGGTGTTACTTTGATGTAATGCTCGGGTCAGACCGAGTATTACAGATTTTCAGGTAGGTACGTTCTGGAGCTCAGGAGGCGAGCTGGATGGCAATATCGTATAGAGTATATCCGCCGTATTTATACTATTGTTAATCTGAGACAGAATAACTGTAAATATTCAGTGACTGTATATATGTAAAACTTTGATGTATATAATTGTAATTGACAGATATAATAATCTTTGTAAACTGTTATTGTTATTATTTATTATTATATTTTATCCGCTGCGAATGTGAGTTGTTGATATTTCTGTTCTTCTTCTTCTATCTCTTTCTTCTTTTTCATAACTATTTGGAATTTTCGGGTGTGAAAATTTCGGGTCGTTACATTTGGTATCAGAGCTGAAGGTTAAGCGAGAACCTTGGCTCTGGTGGGAATTACTCATTGAATAGAGTCCGTAGTATTCTAGAATGAGTTGAGTGTGTGTGTGTGTGTATGAGAGCGTACTTGTTATTTGCTTATAAAGATTTTTTAATGATTTTATATAAAAATATATTTTTTGATATATATAGTAATATTTCCTTCTAAGGAATATCTAGATGATTGGTTGTTAAATTATTGAAATTAAGTTAATAAGTAAAATAAAATACGACCAAATTGAAACTTATAAACAAGTTGAAGAGTAAACTTATATAACAAAATGGAATTTGAAATATAGATTGTAAATGTAATTTATAAACTGAAATAAACTCCATAAATAAATGAGATTATAATTTGAAATAGAATTCCAGAGAATATTTGAAATAGAGTAAGATGAAAATTCCAGAGTAATGTTTAAATATGAATTTGATGGGTTGGGAGTTTGGAATTTTGGGGAAAAATTAAAATTCCTTTGGGTTTGAAAGTGGTTTCCAAGTGTTTTGAAGAAAGAATAGTATTATTTCAAAAATATTTTTGTGTTTGAAATTCGGGAGATTTGAAATCAAAAATATTTGGAAGTGTTTTTAGAGAGATAAAAGCATTGAACTCTTTTGGTCACTGGAAAATAAAGTCGGTGATGACTGCAGCATCATCGATGTTCATTTTCGAGTTTCTAGAAGAGGAATTGCTACCAAATTGTTTTAAATTAGGATTGTTTGTGAATTGGGTTTGGTTTTGAAATTCAAAGGGATAATTGAATTCGCCAAAGAATTTTGGATATAGTTGAATTCTAAGATGATATTGAAATTTGGAAATTTGTTTAAACTCTGGAATCATGATTAAATTTTTATGGAATAATAAAAATATATTGGTTAAATAAAATGTAAATTCTAAGTTAAAAGTAAATGTGAATGTAATTGATTATAAATAGAAGGTGTAAAATTAAAATTATACTTAAGGTTGTAAGTTTAAAGATCAAATGGAGTTTGATCTGAAATTGGAAGGAAATTGAGAATCAAGTCAATTTGAATTGGGAATTATTTTTCAACTACTTATCTATTTTTAAAATTTTCAAGCTATTCTCTAAACTGGTAGGAGTTTAAACTGTTATTGATTAAAATACCCAACTGAGATAAGGATTGAAGTAATAATCCAAATGAGGATTAATGTAAAGGTGAATAAGGAATGTGAAATGGTTCTTTTGAACTGAAAGAATATTTTGAGAAATATGAAATGAATAAAGATGGAAATTAGATATTTCTATGGTTTTTGAGAGTGTTTGGAGTATAAAAGGTGTTTTATACAAGAAAGTAAGGATCCAAAGTTTTAAAAATTTATATATATATATATATATATATATCTGAATATATATAAAGGATCTTATTGAGGATTTTGGGAAAGGCTTTTGATTTTTGGGAAAAATCAATATTGAGTTTTGGAAAGCCTATTTTGAGAATTATCGATTTTGGGATAATCGATTTTGTGTAAAGGAGCTTTGATAAAATTCATACTAGGTGTGTGATTTGAAAGATACTATATGTGTATAGTATAAAATGTTTTGATGATGGCTCTGGGGAAAAAGGCGCTTCCTTGAAATGAACTTCTCAGGAGTGCCACCGGGTGGTGCTGCCTTGAGCCCCAAGGGGTTCTAAAGTTGATCCTGAGAGGAGTCCAGACAAAACTAGTTCCTGAGGATTATGAGTTGAGTTTACCATAGCGTAAGTCGTGTGTGCCACGGAGAGCCAACAGTTACATGGACTTTTGTTGTGACTGCAACGTAACCCAGGATGTAACTGCGACCTATGGTAACATTGCGAAAGTCGTGTGTGCCGCTGAGAGCCAACAGTCTGCGTTTGAGTTTATCTCGGTAGACTGCGACCTATGTAGGAGTGGAGAAGTTTCATTTTGATAGCGAGATCAGAGGCCGCGGAGAGCCTGCAGTTACATGGACTTTTGTTGTGACGGCAACGTAACCCTGGATGTAACTGTGATCTGTTGTGTAGGTTCCATGGCGTAATCGAGAGTGCCGCGGAGAGCCTGCACTTACATGGACTTTTGTTGCGACTGCAACGTAACCCTGGTGTGTAATTGTGACCATGGAATGGGGGTGATGATTTCCAGAGCATCCTCACTAAAAAAAAAATATTTCCTCTATTTTCAAAATTGTTTCTATATTTTCAATAAAATTATTTTCCAAGTATTTTCACTGGATGTTGGAAACGAGTTTGCCAAGTACTTATAGATTTTCAGTCCTACGCCTGATCAACGTATGACTGAATTTCTGTGAGAACGAGGATGAACTGGTTGAGACATCGAGTTATAAGAAATATTCTATAAAAACTATTCTAATTATATTACCGGAATTTAAAGACATTTCTGAATTTTAAAATAAAGGGGATTTCAAACTGAAATTATAAAATAAAATTGGACTCGGGAAAATTTCAATGAAGCGATTCTTTGAAATAAAATCGCATATTGATTTGAAAGTTGGAAGTAGCTAAATAATTACTTGATTTAACATATTAATAAACGTTAACTCGGGTAAATAAATGGGTTGTAAGTGATAATGGGTTTGAAAATGAATTCGAATTTTAAATAGAATTCGACTTAGATTTGATAATGAATTAAAAAGAGAAAATGTTGTAAAATAAAAATAAAATTTAGTTGGATTGAAAAATGTGATGGTTTGAATTGCAAATAAAATCCAAGTGTGATTTGGATGATATTTAATGAAATTTGCAAGTAAATTTGATATGATGGAAATGTTTTCGAATGAAATGAAGTGAATTATAATAGAAATGGTTAGAGATGCAAACAAAACCCAAGTTAATAGAAATAAATTGAGAATGGCTTTGTATTAATAAAATAAATTCGAAAATGAATTAAGTAAATTTAAAATTTAAATGGATGGGCTAACTGAATTAAATGGAACTTGATTAGGTGAGAATCAAATGGAAGTACACTTAAGTTGATGTTGGAATAAATTAAAGTAAATTAAATTTAGTTTAAAATTTATGGAGCTTGGCTTTGAATAAGGATAAAAGCCCATTAAATAAAAGCTTGGATCGAATTAATTTGGAAATGGCTAGTAGTATAAAAGAATGGAATGTGTCGAGTTAAATAAAATGGTTGTGAATAAATTAAAATGGAATGGAATTAAATAAAATTGAGTCGGAATCAATTTAAATTGGTTATTAAACTTAAGTAACTATGTGTTCACATGGATATCATCAGATTGTGTGGAAATGATTATTGTTTGACGTAAACGAGATTTAATTAAATTCTATGAGTTAGAAGATGCAAATATAATTGATTTTTGAATCAATTGATATGACTATGAGTTTGTTTTGCTTACAAATGAAATGAATGTAAGCAGTTGCGTTGTAAACCATTGAAATTGAATGAAATGGCATATGAATTTGGTTGGAAGAAATTGGATTTGTTTTAAATTATATAAATCGCTTATGGTAAGCGTTTGGTGCTTGTTGCTTTTGAATTGCTTGTGTTTAGCCATTAAAAGTAAGTGAAATGCTAATAGAATTTCTATATGCGACACTTACATATTTAAATTGAGTAAGTACAGGTACAGGGAAGCCGTTTGGCTAGGCTTGGGGTATGCTAATTGCTAAAGTAAATAAGTTGCTTGCTTAAAATGCTAAATAAGGTACGCCTACGCAATAAAATAGGAAATATGAACTGTTTTTGCTTTTTCCGACCGTGTGGGTCGATGTATACATATTTATATATATTGTCAAATTGCAAAAGCTCCTCCATACGAAGGAGACTCCGCCAAAATTTTCCGAAAATTTTGGGAGTTAGAATTTTTTTTTAAAATTTTGGAAAATTTTGTTAACGACAAAACAATTTCAAATGGGAAACTTAAAAATAACTAGTAAATGAAACTAATGTGAATCAGTTTAAATGAAAGATATAACTCCATATTAGAAATCGAAAATAAATTGAATTCATATGAAACGGTGGAAACTAAGTTGAATAGAAGTAATGCGAAGGCTTCTGTAAGAAATGTATACAATGATTTGGAAAATTACGATTGGATATTGTGTTAAATAGAATATGCAGGTGTTATAAAGGAAAAAGGAAATTGGATTTGGTTCTAAAAGATAAATTTGAATTGCCCGACTGAAAGGTACGTATTGTGATTCTGTATGATATTGGATTGGGTTTTTGATGTAGCCACTTGGCTTTTGTTTTCTTTTTGGTATTTGGGAGCCTCTAGAGGCCTTTTGTAGTAGTACCGAGCTAGCCGCGCAAAGGAGACGCTGGCAAAAATTTTCGGGAATTTAGGGAGTAGAAAATTTTTGAGATAATTTTGATAGTTCAAAAAAATTTGGTTTTAAATTGACATTCAAATGATCGAGAAAAGGGCTATCGTTTGATATTGTGGAAGAGTTTGGGAGGTAGTAAGAATAATAAAGGGGGTTTTTATGAAAGATAATGGTTAAGTTGTAGAACTGTTTGGTTTTGGGCAAAAGTTGACAGGTATGGGACATTCTTCCTAACTAGTAAATTTCGGGGACGAAATTCTTTTAAGGGGGGAAGAACGTGACGACCCGGAATTTTTAACAATTGAAATTGGAATATTTAATTGATTGTAACTACTTAAAGAGTTAATTTTACCTTGAATTTCAAACATTAATATTTACTTGATAATTAAATCATTGAATTATATAGTTTAAATATTAAATTTAGTAATTAAATTGGGTAAGTTGTTGAATCTGAGATTCTAAGCCTGTTTAAAATAATTTGAAGGCTTATTAAATTTATAATGATAATACTAGAGATAATAGAATGGTTGAAATTTAATATAAATGTGATTTGTTCCGTTTTAACAATATACCGTTTAAATCGATATTTAAAAAAAAAATAGCCTTCCGAGGGACAGTCTAGGAATTTGACGAAACTAGTTCCATTGGATCCGTAATAGTTAGTTATTATCGGATTTCAATTTTCGTAGCGTATGGAGTTACCGTTTGTCCGAACGGATGAGTAACGTGTTGAAGTTAAAATCGGAAAATTTATATAAGATAATAAAACGTTAAATATAAATTACCAAAGATATTTTTTAACTGTACAAGATATTTTTGTAAGTCCCAGTCGTACGCAGGAAGCCATTTCCAAGCTATATACATCTTTGTCTTCCTCAAGCTTCCTGATGGTAATCGAACTCGAAAAAAAAAAAGGCCGATACCTCGGTAAATTTCCATCGTCTCGTATGATAAACGAAAACACATAAAGGGCCAAACCCCTCTTCTTCCAAATCAAAATCAAGCTCCCCGTTCTCTCTCTTCGAACGATTTCCAGTTCTCGTTAAAAAAAAAATGGAGGCCCCTCTCTCTTGTTCGACAACAACGATGAGCAATCGAATCATCACGAAATCAAAACAAAGGGCGGAAAAGAAAAGAAGAGAAACTTGAATCCATTTTCACCTCTCTTCAGCTAACTGGAATTTGAGCTCGAGTTCGATCGAGCCGTGAACTCGCGAATGAGGAATGCTGACATTCGAGGATTTAACTCGCATTCGATTTGGGGAGATTCGCGAGGTCGATTCATGGAGGGGCAGTTGGGTGGCGGTCACGTTTTCACCTAGGGTTCAGTCACGGACATCTTCGCGTGGTCGAGCGGATCCTGATGGGGATGCGATCTCGAGTAAGAGTGGCGGCTCGCGGATCTTAACAAATCCATAAATTGTCAATTGCCTAATATATACATTAATTACTATTAAATGTTCTTCATAAATTTATTTCCTTGGTTTCAAACTTTTTATTCATCAATTACTACCCTATAAATAAACTTACGTTTCTATTCAAATTACATTCACCTTTTCGTTATTATATTAATTATCATTACATTAGTTAAAACAGTATTCACATTTGTTTTCTTACATTAAATTCTTAGCCTAGTACAATAATTCCCATTACCTCAGTTAATCGGAATTTCATTATAATTGTAAATACTTAGCTTTAATTTCCATGGTTGCATTGCATTTTTAACATTTACTTCAATATACATCATAAAATTTTATTTCTTTCTAAATTTTAATTACAAAATTCAAATAATTCAACAAATTTAATTATCGAAATTTACGGGTCGTTACAACTGCTATATACAAAATTACAAATAGTCTTTGTGTAACAATCCCCTTTTTAAGCCAAATTGAATTTAGTAATTAATATAATTTTTAGAATTAATTTGTGAACTAATTTGAATTTTTTCCAAAAGAATAAGAGATGTGTTTGTTTATATATATATATATACACATATACATATGTATATAAATATTATATAGAATTTGAATTTGAAATTCAAAAATAAATATCTTAAAAATAAAATGGATTTAAAAAACTTTATATTTTAAAAACTAATATATATGTGTTTATTTATTAATGTATAATTAGTTTTGAAATACATCTTCTTTAAAATTGTATATATAAATAAAAGGAAATGTGTTTATTAAAATATAAAATATAATATAAAATTTATATAAAAACATTAATAACATGCAAAATTATCAAGTGTAAGGATTCTAGAATGCATTAAACAAGTGTAACTATTTTATCACGCATAATAAGAAGTGTATATTTTTAGTTTTCTTTCTATTTTTAAAAAATATACGAAAACAAGTTATATATACCACTCTAACTCCTTCCTTCTCATTTTCTTTGTTAATATTCAAAACCTAAGAAAATAAAATCAGAAAATAAAATAAAAACATACAACTATTTCAACCTGAAGTATAGATTCAACTAAATAACTTCAAATTTAAACTCAAGATCAGTTCTATATCATGTAGCAGATCAAATTTCTAGATCAAAACAATTCCCAATGTTCAAGCTTTACAGGCTTCTCTGTTTTTCACATCTGTGAGTAAACTAACTTGAATCTGTTTATATATCTTGATATTTGGATTGATACTTGCAGTATATTGTAAAATAATGTTCATATGGATGTAAAATATGTCTTCGTGTATATGTGTGTATATATGTGTGTGTGTGTGTGTGTAGATTTATGTGTGCATGTCCGTGTACAGGCATATATCCCCCTATTCAAAATTTACAGGTTTTAAATACAAGAACTAAAATCAAATTCTCTTTCCCCTATCTATTTTAGGATATGATCTCTTAATGAAATATGTTAGAATTAACCAGATCTGATTTTAAAAAAAAGATTCAGTTGAATATATTGGATAAATATTTCTAAAAGAAGAAATTACAGAGAAATAAAATTCAAGACTGAAATTTGATTTTTAAAATTTCAAGTGTTAATTATATAAACTAATTCGTATTGAGAAAGGATGAATTTTGATAATGAAATCATGATTTTTAATGTTGTGGGTGTTGAGATTCCTCGAGTCGAACGGAATCGCTTATCTTGTCGATTTCTCGTCGATAGATAATGGATGGAGTCGCGGGTTGAAGCTGGAGGTGTTGGAAGTCTGGAGATCATTGGAAAAGTGGCTGGAGGATTTTTAGATCATTGGTGTGGTTGGTCGTTGGCAATTTTGGGTTTTACGATCAAGTTTGATCGACGTTGTATTTGAGGGCGTAGCGACGTAAGGGTTGCATCGATGCCGATCGAAGTGAGGGGGGCTGAGGCGTGGGACTGCGGCGGAGATCTGGACATGATCGTGAGGTGTTTGGTGGTCGTAGACGTCGGGTCGAGGTGGGTCATGGACGATCGGTTTTGTTCCAGTAGGTTTGTGTGTGCTCGATTTCGTTTTGGCGATCAATTCGGAGTTCTAGGTAGTCAGGATCGTCTGCGTGGTCATTGCCGACTTGTCGATGGTCATAGTGTTGGTCAGATGGATGTCGATTGATCGTGCATGTATAGAAATGCATCTGTGTATATGGGTGATGCTGTAGGGATAGAGAAAGAAGGTTTTGCCTCGAGTGAGAGCTCGGGGTAGAGAAGATTTGGCTCCAGTTTGTACTGAGTGATTCGAATGTGTTTATAATAGGTTTTAAATTTTAAATGAAACAAAGTTAAAAAGAAAAAAAAAATTTCTCGGGGTTGGGCTCAGGTAGGTACAGGGGGTGACTCGGGTCTGAGTGCTTTAGTGTAATAACAATTTAAAAAAAATTAAAACAAATCGAGTTTAAACATTTCTGAACTAATTCTTTAAATAATTGTTTTTATTTAAGTTTGGGATTTGTTAAAGGTTTTAAAGTAAATTATTTTAACTTAATAAAGTTTAAATTATTTAATTATGTGACCAGTTTTTAATTAATTCTTTAAGTTGTTTAAAAAAATTTAATAGTGTAATTAAGAAGTAAATTAAGAAAATAAAATGTTTTAATTGTTAATTAACTTAAAGGTCTAAGTTAATTTATAGGTTAATGATAAATTATTTCCAAGGTTTATTAAATAAAGATTTTTTTATGATAATTAAGTGATTAATTAAGATAAAATGGTTTATCTTAAATGAATTAAGGTATTGGGTAATTAAAGATTTATTAAATAATGAAAGTAATTAAAGAATAATTAATTAATTAATAAGTAACAAAAGAATAATTAGTTAATCAATTAATTAAAGATAATTAATTAATTAACGATAATTAATTAATAATTTAAGGTTAATTAATTAAAGGTTAATTAACTAATAATTGATGGTTAATTAATTTATGATTAAAGGATAATTAATTAGGATGGATAATAAAGAATGATTAATTAATTTCATTAATTAATTAAAATGTAACAAATGGTTTGTAATTAATTAATGTTCATTAAGCGGGGTTAGGTAATTAATTCATAATTAATTAATTTATTTTGAGTTAATTAAATTAATTATAAATAATGTGATTAATTATCTTGCTTATGGATGATTAATTATATTGAATGCTTGGATTGATTTAGTATGTCAATCTGTAATATTCTATGATATGAATTGCTTTGGATTGAGCTATGATAAATGTAAGTATTTATCTATGACGAATTGCTATGTGAATATAATGTCTGCATTTAATTATAAAAGGTGGCTCTTTTGTTTAAAATATTAAAAATGGAAATTTGTTTAAACCATTCCAAAGGAAAGGTTTTGGGAAATAAGTTGTGACTTTACTAAGATTCGAATGTATCCACATGTTTTAAATAAGCGCTCATTATTCGGAAAGGCCAGGGAGGACATTAAGCCGTAAAACCCATTTCGAATAATGATACGACGGAATGGAATTGCATTTGAAGACGGTGGTTGAAGACCGGGTATTTTCGTAAATGAAAGGATTGCCTGTTGATTGTCTCTACACCGAGTTGCTCCGGTATAATGATTTCCCTATGTGACGGAGAGCCCGGACGAGATTAGGGATATTCGGTTTTGCAAGGACTTTTTCCTTAATTAGACGAAGTGCCTTCGGTTCCATTCAGACCCAGGATGGACTTGTATGAATGTATATCTAACATTACACTTTGAGATATAAAGTTGGTTTCTATCAAATACATTTCTGTTTAGTGGCGGAGAATTTATTCTCATAGCTTAACGCTCTTCTCTGAGACGTACGAGCTAAGAGGTTATGTAGTTGATGGTTATTAGTGATATATTCCCAATTTGGTAATGTGGCATGCTAAGTGTTAAGCATTGGTTGATCGATGCATGACTTTTGTGTAAAGCGTAGCTTTGTGGAATGAGACTTCATCGAACCTCAAATCTTGGGAAATGGTTGAAACAGGAAGGATGCGGCAATGCTATAGGGTTCGCGACCCTAAGGGTATGTGCATTTCCTTCTGGATAAAAAGTGGTATTATGCTATGGAACCTAGATATTTTACTTATGTGGCTGTTGGAATTTGAGGGCCCTTGATAAAGGTCGGTTACGACCGGGGGATGGCATACTCGTGACAGTTAGTTACCTAGTTACAGAGCTAACCCGGCCTTGTGTTGGCAGAGATCCGGTTAGGTTCTTGGGACATCCCTCCAGAGGCGTACCCATTCGGATAAAGGAAGTTCCTTAGCCTTGGCCGTTTGTTGGAAATCCAAACAAACAATACAAGCCCTTTACGGTTTTAGTTGTAGAACCTGCCATTTAACATGGTAGTTATAATAGGGATACTATAATGGTACGTATGTAGGCTAAGATTAATATTATACTTGCAAAATGTTTTTCCACAAAAGTGAACTAATAATAATATCAAAAGGATTTTTGCGTATCGAGCATGTTTGACTACTATAAGGAGAAACCTCCCTTATGTGTGCGATTGCATTTGAGTGTGTGCCGGGAGACCATATGGTAGTTTCATATTCCAAAAGCATGAACGGATTTCTTTTTGTACAAACGACTATTTTTATGTTTCTCACACCAGTCTCATGACTGACTTGGAGTTTATTTTCCCTTTAATAAACTCTAGGTGCCTCTAACTTTCCATACGGGTAGCCTAGATTCAGGTTATAAGTAGGTTCTGGAGCTAAGTTGGAAAGTAGATGTAGATTTGGTAGTCTTTGAAGCTTTTGGTTCTTGAGCTTTTTGGTTTGGACTTTGGAGCTTTGGAAATGAAGATGTAGTATGTTGGAGCCCCTGTTGATGTTATTTTTCCGCCATTATGTGTATTCTGCTGTTGTGTAGTATATATAGCACTCTGATGACGTCGGTCACTTGTTTTAGAATGTTGTAATCTATGTAGTGTATGAATGAAAGTCATTTTGTTTCTGCTTTGTTGTTATCATCTAACGTGTTATGACTCCAGCAAACCGGACTCCAACGTTTGAATCTTCGGCATTTGAATACGGGTGATGTATTGGATGCCGATTTTCGAAGGTTGAAGTGTGGGTCGTCACACTTTTCCAACAACTTCATTTTGCTAAACAAAGAACAACACAAAAAACATAGGTATATAGACCTTTTTTGTTAAAAAAAACAAGAAACAAACCGTACTGAAATCTATAACAATCAACATAAAAAACATTGAAAATAAATGAACCGAAGAAAACAAATCTATTATGTACATTCATAACATAAAGAAACAACCTAAGAACAAGACTTGATCAGTCCCATGTAATATAAATTCCTAAGGAACAAATTCCCAATATAGAACAAACCAACTCTACTTCCATTTACCTCCTTACCTTCTTTCCAATTCAAACAAGTTCTTCAAATATTTTCTACTTTAACCACCATATAATCATCCCCTAACCTTTGTTGGACTGAATCAATTATACGAGTCTATGGCATTTCTCCATTAACAGTTGTGCCATAAAATGTGTTGGAAGAGTTATCCTTGCTTGTAGAAACTTCAGCTCTTGTTACCAACAATCATTTTCTCCATGTTGAGCAGCATCTATATTGGATGTAACTCCTGCAAAGAAGAATAAAAAAATGTACTGGCATGGTACAAAATATCAATGAAACATTAGGAACATTAATGGCTAATATCAATAACATTTACCTCCAATGATAATAAGACCATCTAATTTTATGTCTTGGCTTGTCTTCAAAGCAGCATTAACCTTTTTAGTTATACTGATTAGGTCTTGTGTACGGCCAAGTAGATCATATATATCCACCTTCATAAGGAACGGATACTATGAACAATGATGCTAACTAATAAAATATAATTATTAAATTGGGTCTTAAGAACCTTGATTTTTTTAAGAAGAAAGAATGTCATCTATTATCTCAAGTGTTTTCTGTGCAAAGAACCCTCGGTTTCGCCTACGAAGTAGATGTAATTTTATAACATGAGATAAAATAAAATTTAGAATGTGCATTGAATAAAAATAATAAGCAATAGTATTTTTTTCTTTCTACCAACAAATCCAAGAAAATTGCTCTGAGGATTGTGCGCTTTAATAGCACCATAGAGACCCCAAATTACGTTGTGTCCTCCTGGTGATTGTCTACCAGAAAATACAACTCCTACCCTACAAATTATATTAGAACTAGCTTATGTTCAAATTTTTGTGCATGCACAAAAGAAAAAAAATAAGCAAGGAAAAACTTTAGAGCAGGATGATTGGTTAATGTTTGAGCATTAGGAACATTGGCTGTAGCTCTTAGGAAATGAGCTAAAGGTCGACCATATGTATTTAAGAAATTGATATTTTGTACCATGCATGCATATTTTATATGTTTTCATAAAAAAACTGTTAATAACTACTTGCTTTAATCGTGGAAATGCACAACATCAAATTAACACTATTTCGAGATACAGTTATTCAACCTCGTATTTAAAAAATAGGTTTGCTATAAGCTTACTCATGGATGAGTTTAGTTATCATAAAATTCATATATATATATATATATCATGATAGAAGGGGTAATGATTCCAAAGAAGCTCTTCTATAATACAAAGTTCCAATTTAAATCTAACTATAATTGTTTTCAGGTAATCTAGTATGATAACAAATCATTGGTAGAGTATTACGTTCATTTCAGCAAACCAATAAGGGGATCTGTGTAAAATTAATTTCAGAAGAAAATAAATAAATATGAATGTTTTGCTTACCTAGGTCTTTGTTTGAATCCCAGTTGTATGAAGATCCAAGAAAGTACTGGTTTTCGGTGTAAATAAAAAGTTGTGCAGCACGTGTGGACTTAACATAAGCTGTATGTATGCTCATGTCAATTAATATGTTTTTCCCACAAACAATTATATGTAAAAAAATTAAACCAGTTAAGTTATGATAATAAACTGAAACAATAAACAGTAAAGAAAATTAAATCAGAGCCTAAGCCATGCCTTGCTAGAAGCAATCTTTGGATCCTTTGGAAATCCTTTAGTAGAATTTGAATCAATGGAGCGAAAAATATGAAAATGCTAAACCAGGAATTTAAAGTGAAATATGAATCATAAATTCAAATATAATCTACACTATATATACCTCCACACGTCAAGTCTTCGGATACACGTTATCGTTTGAATACGGTGACTCGTGAACACCTAGAATTTATTCAGTTCTACCAATTCGAAGCAATGCATCATCAAAAGATTTTACTAATTTATGTACCCCATCGCATTTAGCAGCTTTTTGCCATCGTTTTTTAAAAAAATTTAATACATCATAAGCAGCTAGACCATCGATTCTACTATGTAAATCATGCAATGGTTCTCTTGGACCATTTGCTACAGGTCCCTGATTTAGAGATATGTTAATTGTAAATCAAAGAGTTCCATGAAGCAGTAATAACACACAAAAAAGAGCAGAAATTGCAGATAAATTTGTTAAGAAAAATTGATACCAAATAAAATGAAATTCACGTTGGCTTAACGGAAAAATTATTGGTGTGGATAAAAAAATATTTTCACAAAAATTATCTGTTAAATGGATGAGTACCAGTTTATGGTTAATTTTCATGGATTCAAAGCCTTTTATATATCGCTTAAAACACACATCACTATCAGAATTAAAAACATGGACATAAATTACTCATAATTAAGCTTACTGCAATGTTAGGCTGGTGAGAATCGTCTTTATGCTGCATCTTGAGTGTCCTAAATAAAGGGTCCTAAGGAGTATCATATCCCCGGCCACATAAATCAGGTCTGCCAACAAATGCAATTATTTTTCTTCTATAATTACCAGCATCAACAACAACTATTTTTTGATGATGTGTAAATTTAACTCCATTTTCCTATTAGGCAAGATTTTGGATGAACATAAGGCGGAAGCTTTATTTGACCTTAGATAACTTCGAATAATTTGGAAGTCTGTCAAAGACCATATTCCATATTAAAAAAGAGCTACATAAAAGGGAATTACGAATTTCACATAGAAGATTTACAGGTTCCTATGTGGTTACACAGCCAGCACTTCAATACTTCAATAACATGTTGGACAATTTTTAGAACATTTTGCATGGTATTTACTTTCTAACCTGAAATAAATCCATCATCACTTCTTTGTCCCAATCTAGTCTATTGGCATTATTATTATTCACTAAACATTAAGTATCATCACTAGTTAGCTTCTTAGTTTAACAAATTGTTAATCAACTTCTTTACAAATTACATGACTCACATATGATGCTTTTAGCCTACACAACATCGACCAAGGTTTAAAAATGACCACTTTGATACAAGATGTAAAGACCCGTAAGTCCGTACTCCTTGAATAGACACTAATCTCCATTGATTAATTCAAGATGAACGAAAATACGAACCCTTAGGGGTTTAATAAAAATTTAAGAAAAGAAAAAGTAGAAAAGAAGGTAGAAAATAGATAAAAGATGGAGGGAAAAGAAAATAGAGAACATAGAACGGAACAGAAAACAACAGAACAACTTCAGAATCTCACAATTCGCAGCGGAACAACATATAATAATAAATGAATAATCTTTAAACAAAGAACCATATCAGTTATTACATTACATCACATCATCATCAGAGTGTACAACAATATACAACAACAAACAGCGGAAAAAGAAATACTATATACTAGTAATACGCCATGCCATCCAGCTCGCCTCCAGTAACTCCAGAATATCCAGAATATCCTGATAAACCTTACTCTTGACTGCCCGTGTGGAAATTGGTGGGCACCCAGAGTTTAGGAAGGAAAACAATAAACTCCGAGTCAGTCATGTGACTGGTGTGAGAACTCAAAACAGTTTATTTATCTTTAAAATCAAAATAGAGGAATATTTTTAATCAATTCGCAATGCTTTTAAAAATGAGACTACCATAAGGCCTCCCGCACACACACACATGCAAATGCAGAATCGGAGGAGATTTCTCCTTATGATAGTCAAAGATGCTTGATACGCATTTAAAATAACATTTCATATTATTATTAGTGCATAGTGTAGGAAAAATTCATTTCGAAAGTAGAATATAAATCTTAGCCAACATACGACCATTATCGTATGCCTACTATAGCTACCATCCAAACAGTGGTGACCACCATAAGTGAATAGCAGGTTCTACAACTAATACCGTACAAGTTTCGTATTGGGAATTGGATTTCCAACAAATGGTCAGGCCAAGGAACTTCCCATTGCCACATGAGAATGCCTCTGGAAAGACATCCTCGAGAACCAAACCGGAACTCTGCCAACACAAGGCCGGGTTACCCCTAACTGGGTAACTACTGACACGAGCACGCCATTCCCCGATCGTAAACGACCTTTCTCACGGGATCCCGAAAGCCAACAACCACAAAGTAATAAATTCGTAGTAACCACATAGGTTAAATATCTTGGCTCCATACCATGATACCACCTCTATCCAGAAGGAAATGTACATACCCTAAAGGGTGCTACCCCTCATAACCTTGCTGCATCTTTCCTGTTTTGACCATTTCCGGGGTGTGAGGCTCGACGAAGTCACGTCCACAAAAACATACTTTATACAAAAGCCATGCTTTGGGTCAACAAATGATCAACACAATGATCACTAAGATAGACGATCAAATAAACGATCCTATCACAATAATCAACACAATGATCATTTCAGCATCACTCAGCATATCACATTACCAAATTGGGAATATATCGCTGATAACTTCAACTATATAACCTCTGAGCTCGTACGTCTCAGAGAAGGGTGTTAAGCTAAAAGAATAAATTCTTCGCCACCAACAGAAATATATTTGAAAGAAATCGGCTTTATATCTCAACTTGTAATGTCAGACACACAATCCATACAAGTCTGTTCCGGGCTCGAACAAAACCGAAGGCACTTACAAAGAAGTCCTTGCAATCCGGATATTCACAATCCTGATCGGATTCACCATCACATATGGAAAACTCTATACCGGAGCAACTCGGTGCAGAGTAAATCGATAGGTCATCCTATCGCTCTCGCAAATACCGGGTCTTCAACACCGATCTTCAATGCAATTCACAACGACGTATCACATATTCGGAATGGGTTATACGACCCCATGGTCCTTTCCCGGTTAACCCGAATAGTGAGCGCTTATTCAAAAATAAGTGTGGCATTCAAATTCAATCAAATCACATCAAATACCCATTCAAAGGGAAATATTGATAGTCGGCTATTGAACTATCAATTGATATGCACACATCACCAGATTCCAAATAATTTTCCAAATTATTTATTTTCTAAAATATCTTCACTAGATATATAATTTTCACACTTCAAAAATAAATCAATATTTATTTTTAAACAAATTCTCCTTTTCATTCATAAATTCCATATTGAATTTATAATCCAAAATATCTATGAATATTCGATTTCGATTATTCATTTCAATTTATCTTCAAAAAAAAGATAAATTCTCAAAATATTTACTTTTTATTGGAAAACATTTCCATACTTATTTATTCATAAGTAATTCACAAATTTTATTTATTTTCAACACTTAGAAAATATTCAATATACTTCAATCGAAATTAAGTATATATTTCATTCTATTAAGGAAATCATTCTCTTCAACATATTCATTTGGGCCAAAACGAATGTTGCGTAAAACATCGTTACGACGTCCCAAATTCACTAGTATAGGGATTCGAAATTAAATAGATATATAAATCCCAATACTATACAAAACATTTCCTTTCGGAAATCATTTACTATAACAACAGTGTTACAGTCCACTATTTCCTTTTCATTTCTCGAAAACGTCTATTCCAACAATCAATGTTGAAATCTATGGTTTCGAATCTTAACACATTTTAAAACCTCGTTAGATCGTTTTAATTCTGTTTAAAATATCACGTTCTAAACACTTCCTTTAACATATTATTCACTATTCAAAAACGTGAATATACTACGTTAACAATTTTTCATCCTTTTATTCATTTTAATTCAAAGGATTATTCACTATTCAAAAATGTGAATATACTTCATTAACAATTTCATCCTTTTATTCATTTTAATTCAAAGGATTATTCACTATTCAAAAACGTGAATATAACTCCATTAATAGGTTTCAACAATTTACTTATCAAAATAAGTCATTTGCGAATTTATAAAACAACGTTTATAAATTCCATTTCTATTTATTTATAAAAACTTCCTTTTTATAAATTCTTTTATTAACCTATTCCAGTTTATAACTCAATTATAAACTAAAAGTTCATATTATAAGTTAAATACTTATAAAACGATTATTTTACAAAATCGTTCTCTTAAAGACTTTCCAAATTATAAATCTTATAACTTATAAGATTCATTCCTTTATCCAAAATCATTCTTTCAATAACTTCACAAATTTATAAATCTTACTATTTATAAATTTTATTTATAACTTCACAGTTTATAATTTTATAAATTTCATTCACTTATGCAATCCATTTGCACTTCATTCAAACACTTATAAAAACTCGTTTTATAATGTCCATATTTCAATTTATAAATATCCATTTATAAATTTCTTAATATAATTCAATTTATATTATTCTTTTAAAACTTCTTTAATCTCCTTTAAAAACTTTATTCTTTTGATTCATAAAATAATTAAATTTTATAAATCCTATATTTAAACTGTTCACAATAATTCTAAAACATCTCGATTAAACTATTTTATAAACTCAATAGCATCATATTCTCAAAAATCAGTTTTTTTAACTATATTTCTCAAAAATCATAATTTTTATAACTTTAAAAATTATAACGTTTATTTATTTAATATGGATCAATTCCAAAATTATTTTATAAAACGTATACTTTCTAAAATCACTTTAAAATCATTTTAAAATCCCAAAATCTGGGTCCAATGATGCTACACACCAAATAGTCAATCACGACTACAACGATATCATATATCAATATGAAAATCCATCAAATATCAAAATATCTGAAATCAAATAAAAACTGTTGAGGAATCCAGTTGGATCCCTCCAACCTGTTTTCCTGCATCCAAAAACATTAGCACAATACCAATTTCGTTCCAGTACGAAATTATCGCGGTATATGTTTTTAATAAATATTATCCGCTTAATAACGGCGTAATAGGGTCTCATCCGCTAAAAAATACGGGAAATCAATCAACTGCAATATATACATATGCCAATATATATATATTGATATTATATATAATACCAATTTCACTGTTTATGAAATATTCGCGGTATATGTTTTTAATAAATAACATCCGCTTACTAACGGCGCATAATGTCTATTTTAACAATCAATAGATATCAATCATCATTCAAACATGCATTCAAATATTTTAAATCTAACTATTTAAAATAAAATCGAAACTGATTCGATTGAGTGAGAAGTTCTCACCTTGATTTCAAATTCCGTTTTAGCGATTTATTTCGAATAAAATTAAACGGGCGTTTAATTTTACCCAAAATTCTCACTAACTCCAAACGACTCCAAACCAACTCCATCGCGTAGTGCTCGTCCATACGATTCCAACGCAACTGAGTTTGCATTTTTTCGACCTCGTATGAAAAAGTTATGTATTTTCAAAGTTTACACGAATTTAAATTAACTAAATTACAACATAAACTTTATATTTTAAACCTAAAAGCATCTGGACCCTTGGATCCCCCCAACCTTTATCACAGCCGCACCCTTCATCACCTACATCACGCAACATCCCCAGGTGATAGCCGAACGCACAAAACCAACAAACGTAGATTAGGGTTTGAATTTGCAAACTAATTACTCGATGAAACTCGATCAAACCACTTGCAATAGGAAGCTCTTGACCCCCTCTACCTTCGCCCACCACCATAGCCAACTCGGCCCTCATCTGCGCCTGGAATTGCGTGCGCAACCGGCCCTCTTCCACCACGATTTGCCGCCAATCCGTGAAGTCTTTTCAGATCTTGACCGTTGATATTGTAGATCTTGATGTGCTCTACATCTTTCTAGTTGAAAGATTCTTGTAAATGTTGATGGATGAAGAGAAAAGAGGAGAAGAAGTTGGGAACACTTCAGCCGTTCATGGGTTAGGGCCGGCTAGGGTTTGAGTTTTAGGTTTTTTTTTTTTATATAAATGAAGGGTAGGGGGTGTATTTATAGAGAAAAATTCGAACACTATTCATCCGGAAATTCCGAACTCCGATTTACGCGCCGAAACTGACGTTCCTAGGGTTTATCCCGCGTTCCGGACACGATGGAACAGGTTTCGAAAGCTAATTCGGACATTCTGTGCAAGTTATGGCTATAAACGCTCAATTTGAATTAAACCGATTTAAGCGATTTTCCAGGCGTTTTAATTTGTAACGGACAAATGGTAAATCCAATTGACTTGAAATTTGAAACCATACAATAATATCACATTACGGATCCGATGAAACTAGTTTCGTCAAAATCCGAGACTTTTTGAAAAATGGCTATTTTCACTCGCCAAATTAAAATTAAAAATAAATCGATGCGTTTTGAGCTGCTACGATCAAACGATAACTCCGATTGACACGAAATTTGAAATCTGGTAATAACTAACTATTACGGATCCAATGGAACCGGTTTCGTTCAATTCTGAGACTGTTCAAAAATTGACTATTTTTACTAGTCGATTTTAATATTAAAATATTCAATTTTCACAAATTAACTTTTAATTCGATTTTAAAAGTTCTAAAATATCATTCTAACTCTAATATGATAAAATAAAATTTTACAAATCATTTACAATCATATTTAACTCAATTTTCAATTATTTCCATAATTTAACATATTAAATTATCGATTTAATTATTCAAATAAATCCAAAAATTCAAATAAAAATTTATTTGACTTCTAAATTCACTTATTAATATTTAAAATTAATTAAATATTCAAATTTTAATTAATAAAAATTCTGGGTCGTTACAATCTTCCCCACTTAAAAGAATTTCGTCCTCGAAATTACAAGTAAGAAAAATTACAGAATTTATTAATTTTCCAAAATTTACAATTAACTTCTTACAATACTTTACTAAGTTTTCCAAATCATACTTACTTATCTTTTCAAAAACAACTACTATTGTTTAACTTTCAATTCCAAAATCAAAGTTAAAGTTTTCAAAATTTTCCAATTTTCTCGAATTTTTTCTAACGCCTTAAATTTCCGGAAAAATTCGCCATAGTCTCCTTTGCGCAGCTCGATCCGAAAAAAAAATGACAGTATATATATCACAAATATACATCTCATCAAGTAATGAGGCATCCCGCAGGGAAAAAATGTAAAAGTACGATATTTAATCCGAGATATGTACCTTATATTTTATTAGCAAGCATATACGGCTAATATAGCGCAAAAGCGAGCTCCAAATGCGAAGCAAACGCGATCCGCACCTACTAATCACTCAACAAACAACATGAGAATCATGCATATAGATAATAGTATCGATATACAACATATAGCAACATACTAACTATACATGTCAACATATCAAATGCAATAAAAGCAATATATTCAACCATCAACCAACTATCATCCGACAAATTCATAACCAATATATATTCATTCATATTCTCATTAATATTAAATGAATTGGTTTTCAATTTAACCACATTTGATTCATATACAGTGGATGTTCTTACTAACATTCACTTTCAATTAGTTTATATTCACTAATTTATATTTAAGTTGGTTCACTTCCAAATCAAATTCAATTCTATTTAAGATTCACTTAACTTTCAATCGAATTCCAATTACTTTAGCTTTCAATTTCATTAATTCTTAATGAATTTTATTTACAATCAATCAACTATCAATCATATAACAACCAATGTATATTAATTACAACCAAATTCCTTTGCTTACAATTGGTTTAATTTAATTGATTTTCATTCAATCCATTCAATTTCTAAAGTTGAATTTCCATTTAACTTTTAAATTCATTTTTTTTACTTACAACTCATATTCATAAATATATTCATATAGTTTCACTTCTTATATAAATAAGTTTATTTCACAATTGTAAATCACTTTAATTATAATTTAACTCTTATAATTCTTTTCACTTATACAATTATTCTTCAATTTAGATTATTCAAACATCTAAACAATCAACTTATATACACTTAAATAATTTTGAAAAATTATTCCTTTGTATATAAAATATAATCAAGGTAAAATTATTTCATTTACCCAATTTAAAACAATATTGTGTCGAATTGTTTTATTCAAGTGTTTAGAAACCCCTTCGATTCAGTTTCGAAGCTGCGCCGACGAAGGTTCATATACCACTCAACAAACCAATCATCACAATATAAAACAATTTTTATATTCACTAACAAATATGCTCTTATAGCTATTATTACACTCAAACTCATTCTAGAGTACTGCTGACTCTATCTCTAATGAGTAATACCCAACAGAACCATGGTTGTCGCTTAACCATAAGCTCTGATACCAAATGTAACGTTTCAGAGGTAGCGGTCACAACCGGTAGGCTTTTCAACCATCCCAGCCCCACCGTGGCTTACACTGGTACCCCAGACCTTGCTTTTACGGCCAGCCTCTCGACTGCCTCAGGTTACACCTAACCAACCCCCTAAAAGAGGATGTGTGGGAGTAAGAGTCTCCCGTTCGCCACCTAACCGCGAAGCGAGAACCCCCCATCACATAGCCCAAAGCTTAACAAGACTAGTGTGAGAACTCAAAACAGTTTATTTATCTTTAAAATCAAAATAGAGGAATATTCTTAATCAATTCGCAATGCTTTTAAAAATGAGACTACCATAAGGCCTCCCGCACACACACACATGCAAACGCAGAATCGGAGGAGATTTCTCCTTATGATAGTCAAAGATGCTTGATACGCATTTAAAATAACATTTCATATTATTATTAGTGCATAGTGTAGGAAAAATTCATTTCGAAAGTAGAATATAAATCTTAGCTAACATACGACCATTATCGTATGCCTACTATAGCTACCATCCAAACAGTGGTGACCACCATAAGTGAATAGCAGGTTCTACAACTAATACCGTACAAGTTTCGTATTGGGAATTGGATTTCCAACAAATGGTCAGGCCAAGGAACTTCCCATTGCCACATGAGAATGCCTCTGGAAAGACATCCCCGAGAACCAAACCGGAACTCTGCCAACACAAGGCCGGGTTACCCCTAACTGGGTAACTACTGACACGAGCACGCCATTCCCCGATCGTAAACGACCTTTCTCACGGGATCCCGAAAGCCAACAACCACAAAGTAATAAATTCGTAGTAACCACATAGGTTAAATATCTGGGCTCCATACCATGATACCACCTCTATCCAGAAGTAAATGTACATACCCTAAAGGGTGCTACCCCCTATAACCTTGCTGCATCTTTCCTGTTTTGACCATTTCCGGGGTGTGAGGCTCGACGAAGTCACGTCCACAAAAACATACTTTATACAAAAGCCATGCTTTGGGTCAACAAATGATCAACACAATGATCACTAAGATAGACGATCAAATAAACGATCCTATCACAATAATCAACACAATGATCATTTCAGCATCACTCAGCATATCACATTACCAAATTGGGAATATATCGCTGATAACTTCAACTATATAACCTCTGAGCTCGTACGTCTCAGAGAAGGGTGTTAAGCTAAAAGAATAAATTCTTCGCCACCAACAGAAATATATTTGAAAGAAATCGGCTTTATATCTCAACTTGTAATGTCAGACACACAATCCATACAAGTCTGTTCCGGGCTCGAACAAAACCGAAGGCACTTACAAAGAAGTCCTTGCAATCCGGATATTCACAATCCTGATCGGATTCACCATCACATATGGAGAACTCTATACCGGAGCAACTCGGTGCAGAGTAAATCGACAGGTCATCCTATCGCTCTCGCAAATACCGGGTCTTCAACACCGATCTTCAATGCAATTCACAACGACGTATCACATATTCGGAATGGGTTATACGACCCCATGGTCCTTTCCCGGTTAACCCGAATAGTGAGCGCTTATTCAAAAATAAGTGTGGCATTCAAATTCAATCAAATCACATCAAATACCCATTCAAAGGGAAATATTGATAGTCGGTTATTGAACTATCAATTGATATGCACACATCACCAGATTCCAAATAATTTTCCAAATTATTTATTTTCTAAAATATCTTCACTAGATATATAATTTTCACACTTCAAAAATAAATCAATATTTATTTTTAAACAAATTCTCCTTTTCATTCATAAATTCCATATTGAATTTATAATCCAAAATATCTATGAATATTCGATTTCGATTATTCATTTCAATTTATCTTCAAAAAAAAGATAAATTCTCAAAATATTCACTTTTTATTGGAAAACATTTCCATACTTATTTATTCATAAGTAATTCACAAATTTTATTTATTTTCAACACTTAGAAAATATTCAATATACTTCAATCGAAATTAAGTATATATTTCATTCTATTAAGGAAATCATTCTCTTCAACATATTCATTTGGGCC
Organism: Allium cepa; assembly: GCA_030765085.1. Classification (NCBI taxonomy): domain Eukaryota; kingdom Viridiplantae; phylum Streptophyta; class Magnoliopsida; order Asparagales; family Amaryllidaceae; genus Allium; species Allium cepa. The sequence goes on along the minus strand of CM060945.1, from coordinate 596,161,763 downwards.
AAAACGAATGTTGCGTAAAACATCGTTACGACGTCCCAAATTCACTAGTATAGGGATTCGAAATTAAATAGATATATAAATCCCAATACTATACAAAACATTTCCTTTTGGAAATCATTTACTATAACAACAGTGTTACAGTCCACTATTTCCTTTTCATTTCTCGAAAACGTCTATTCCAACAATCAATGTTGAAATCTATGGTTTCGAATCTTAACACATTTTAAAACCTCGTTAGATCGTTTTAATTTTGTTTAAAATATCACGTTCTAAACATTTCCTTTAACATATTATTCACTATTCAAAAACGTGAATATACTACGTTAACAATTTTTCATCCTTTTATTCATTTTAATTCAAAGGATTATTCACTATTCAAAAATGTGAATATACTTCATTAACAATTTCATCCTTTTATTCATTTTAATTCAAAGGATTATTCACTATTCAAAAACGTGAATATAACTCCATTAATAGGTTTCAACAATTTACTTATCAAAATAAGTCATTTGCGAATTTATAAAACAACGTTTATAAATTCCATTTCTATTTATTTATAAAAACTTCCTTTTTATAAATTCTTTTATTAACCTATTCCAGTTTATAACTCAATTTTAAACTAAAAGTTCATATTATAAGTTAAATACTTATAAAACGATTATTTTACAAAATCGTTCTTTTAAAGACTTTCCAAATTATAAATCTTATAACTTATCAGATTCATTCCTTTATCCAAAATCATTCTTTCAATAACTTCACAAATTTATAAATCTTACTATTTATAAATTTTATTTATAACTTCACAGTTTATAATTTTATAAATTTCATTCACTTATGCAATCCATTTGCACTTCATTCAAACACTTATAAAAACTCGTTTTATAATGTCCATATTTCAATTTATAAATATCCATTTATAAATTTCTTAATATAATTCAATTTATATTATTCTTTTAAAACTTCTTTAATCTCCTTTAAAAACTTCATTCTTTTGATTCATAAAATAATTAAATTTTATAAATCCTATATTTAAACTGTTCACAATAATTCTAAAATATCTCGATTAAACTATTTTATAAACTCAATAGCATCATATTCTCAAAAATCAGTTTTTTTAACTATATTTCTCAAAAATCATAATTTTTATAACTTTAAAAATTATAACGTTTATTTATTTAATATGGATCAATTCCAAAATTATTTTATAAAACGTATACTTTCTAAAATCACTTTAAAATCATTTTAAAATCCCAAAATCTGGGTCCAATGATGCTACACACCAAATAGTCAATCACGACTACAACGATATCATATATCAATATGAAAATCCATCAAATATCAAAATATCTGAAATCAAATAAAAACTGTTGAGGAATCTAGTTGGATCCCTCAAACCTGTTTTCCTGCATCCAAAAACATTAGCACAATACCAATTTCGTTTCAGTACGAAATTATCGCGGTATATGTTTTTAATAAATATTATCCGCTTAATAACGGCGTAATAGGGTCTCATCCGCTAAAAAATACGGGAAATCAATCAACTGCAATATATACATATGCCAATATATGTATATATTGATATTAGATATAATACCAATTTCACTGTTTATGAAATATTCGCGGTATATGTTTTTAATAAATAACATTCGCTTACTAACGGCGCATAATGTCTATTTTAACAATCAATAGATATCAATCGTCATTCAAACATGCATTCAAATATTTTAAATCTAACTATTTAAAATAAAATCGAAACTGATTCGATTGAGTGAGAAGTTCTCACCTTGATTTCAAATTCCGTTTTAGCGATTTATTTCGAATAAAATTAAACGGGCGTTTAATTTTACCCAAAATTCTCACTAACTCCAAACGACTCCAAACCAACTCCATCGCGTAGTGCTCGTCCATACGATTCCAACGCAACTGAGTTTGCATTTTTTCGACCTCGTATGAAAAAGTTATGTATTTTCAAAGTTTACACGAATTTAAATTAACTAAATTACAACATTAACTTTATATTTTAAACCTAAAAGCATCTGGACCCTTGGATCCCCCCAACCTTTATCACAGCCGCACCCTTCATCACCTACATCACGCAACATCCCCAGGTGATAGTCGAACGCACAAAACCCACAAACGTAGATTAGGGTTTGAATTTGCAAACTAATTACTCGATGAAACTCGATCAAACCACTTGCAATAGGAAGCTCTTGACCCCCTCTACCTTCGCCCACCACCATAGCCAACTCGGCCCTCATCTGCGCCTGGAATTGCGTGCGCAACCGGCCCTCTTCCACCACGATTTGCCGCCAATCCGTGAAGTCTTTTCAGATCTTGACCGTTGATATTGTAGATCTTGATGTGCTCTACATCTTTCTAGTTGAAAGATTCTTGTAAATGTTGATGGATGAAGAGAAAAGAGGAGAAGAAGTTGGGAACACTTCAGCCGTTCATGGGTTAGGGCCGGCTAGGGTTTGAGTTTTAGGTTTTTTTTTTTTTTATAAATGAAGGGTAGGGGGTGTATTTATAGAGAAAAATTCGAACACTATTCATCCGGAAATTCCGAACTCCGATTTACGCGCCGAAACTGACGTTCCTAGGGTTTATCCCGCGTTCCGGACACAATGGAACGGTTTCGAAAGCTAATTTGGACATCTGTGCAAGTTATGGCTATAAACGCTCAATTTGAATTAAACCAATTTAAGCGATTTTCTAGGCGTTTTAATTTGTAACGGACAAACGGTAAATCCAATTGACTTGAAATTTGAAACCATACAATAATATCACATTACGGATCCGATGAAACTGGTTTCGTCGAAATCCGAGACTTTTTGAAAAATGGCTATTTTCACTCGCCAAATTAAAATTAAAAATAAATCGATGCGTTTTGAGCTGCCACGATCAAACGATAACTCCGATTGACACGAAATTTGAAATCCGGTAATAACTAACTATTACGGATCCAATGGAACTGATTTCGTTCAATTCTGAGACTGCTCAAAAATTGACTATTTTTACTAGTCGATTTTAATATTAAAATATTCAATTTTCACAAATTAACTTTTAATTCGATTTTAAAAGTTCTAAAATATCATTCTAACTCTAATATGATAAAATAAAATTTTACAAAACATTTACAATCATATTTAACTCAATTTTCAATTATTTCCATAATTTAACATATTAAATTGTCGATTTAATTATTCAAATAAATCCAAAAATTCAAATAAAAATTTATTTGACTTCTAAATTCACTTATTAATATTTAAAATTAATTAAATATTCAAATTTTAATTAATAAAAATTCTGGGTCGTTACACAAGATGACTGGTTTTGATAACAGGAAATTACCATCAAGGACAAAAGTTTTCAGCATTTTAGCTTCAAGGACAGAGCTTTAGTATTTTAGCATGAAGAACAACTTTATTTAGGCATCAGTTTTTAGTTATGATAGCATTTTTTATATATCAGTTTGTAGTTATCGGTAGCAATTTTTACGTATCATTTTTTAGTTCGGTAGCAGTTTTGAAAAAATGTTTGTCCTTATGAATAATTTTGAAAGAATGTTTGTCCTTTTGAATAATTTTTAGGACAAAGTTTGTGCTTGTGGTTAAAATATTGAGGTCCTGTCTTTAAGGCTAAAAATATACAAATTTTTGTCCTTTAAATTAATCCCCCTTTTGAAAATAATAATAAAAATAACAGAAACAAAGTTGTGTATTAGGGATGGCTGACATAAAATTGAATAATCCTGGTAGAAATGGCATATACATGCATATATTGTATAATATGTTTCAATACAATGTTGAAATAAAAGGTAGAAAAACGAAGATAATAAGTACAATGACATTAAGAGTATCATAATCAAGAAAAACAAATGCACATAACATAATAGAGAAGAACAACCTAAAACACAAAAGTTACATATTGTTTGGCCCAGCTATGCGTTTTCTCAGCAGAAAGAGGGCAAATCATAACCTTAACAGAAGAATGTTTGAAAAATCTACGATTCGCATCGTCATTACCAGCTATAATATCATTCGGTGAATATAGTTAGTAAGTGGAATGATAATTGAAGCTAATAATACAATATCATTGAAGCATTACAGTAGCAGGTTGTTTTTTCAATACCGATCGGTCACTTTCTAAGCTTTATAGTCAGTCAAAACTAGACGATACATTCCAATTGCTACTTAAATTGATAATTCAATCACCTTACAATACATTCATACTAAACTAATATCTTTAGCAAGCAGCATAAAATTCTCATAATAAAGTCCATGTGCCCTTTGGGAAAGTATTAAACATAAAATAAATTTATATGCTTTTAAGCATACTAAATTAATCAAAAAGCAAAGGGACTACCAAATTATAACCCAAAAGACTTCTAGAAGTTGGATCATCCCAAACAAGATGCAAAATCCTTATCCCTTCTTGTGCTTCCTTTTCAGAAGCTCCCCAAGCGTTATATCTCTTCCTAATATTTTGTATAATGATGCATAAACATAAAACAAAAATCATTTTTTGTGTTTTAACTAGTTTGTACGTTTAGAATTATCCATGTTTTTAATATTTTCAAATGCACCTGCCAAAAGGACGGTAAAATTAATTTATAAATAAAACATACATATGAAGATGCAAATTCAATTTGTGTTGAAGAAAATGTAATAGAAACAAACTGCAAATTATTACTGTTATTTTTCAATTTCATAAGCGATTGATGAAGTATGCACAGTGTTAACCCTATCTCGGTTACGACTCAGCAGGTCTAGTACGTGGAGATGGCGCCGACTCAAGAGATGCCGACTCAGAAGAGTTGCCGACCTAACAACCCAAAGACTTTGCCGATCTAACAGCTCAGGACTTAATTCGATGCCGACCTAACCAATTAACAAGGTGGCCGACTTAGTTCGGTGCCGACCTAATTAGTTAAGAAACGCGCCGATCCAATGCTTTCCCATAGATACCGACCTAAGGCATGAAGAAATACCGACCTAAGGCATGAAGAAATACCGACCTAAGGCATGAAGAAATTCCGACCTAAGGCTTGAAGGGATGCCGGTCTAACGAGGCTATGCCGACCTAAGGAAAGTTCCGACCTAGTATGGAAGCCGACCTAGTGTATGTTCCGATCTAGCAACTCGAGGACTTTACCGACTTATAGTAAGTCGTAACCGATCTAAGGGTGTAAAGGATGGAGTAGCGGGGCAGTTTAGCATGTGACATACTAACTCGGTAGCGACCTAGCTTGTTTCCATTAAGTCGTAGGGCTTGACTCGTTAGATCGGCGAAGGGATAAGATAAGTCGGTCGCGACCTAGCTTGACCCGGTAACGACTTTGGACTTGTGCAAATTCAACGAAGGAAGATCAACACAGCTTGATCATATAAGGGCTCCTATAAGCCGGCTGCGACTTAACTGGGTCGGTGAGGAGTTAAGACCGAGCCTAAGTCCAAAAATCTTTGCCTATAAATACCACCCTACCTTCAACATTAAAAGGACTTTTGGTTGATCAATTTTCAAGGGCCATTACTCTGCCGAATTCCAGACTACTTCAAAGCTTTTTAGATCCAACAAACTTCTAAAGGAACTCCATGAAGGAATCATCCACATTCACCATGGATTTGAAGATGATTGTCAACGTCAAAGCTTGAGCTACTTGTTTTACATATCCTATAACTTGAAGTGTGTTGTAATTGAAAGATCTTGTAAAGGGATTGTAATCAAACTAGTGATAAAAAGATTAAAGTGGACGTAGGCTGGATTATAAGCCGAACCACTATAAATACTGTGTCTCTTACTGTTTTTCTGCATACTTTCTGCTTATTTCTGCTTCCCGTACGAACGGGTGGTGCTTTCACAATCACATCCTATACACCAGGGTGTTAGCGTTTAAATTTGAGCGTTAACATTTTGGTGCTTTCACTGAGAATTGAACTCAGGGCCTCTATCATCATTGCTTCAGAAAGATTTGTAGAAAAAGTTTCTTTAAGAACCAGAAGTCTATCCGAAATCATGGCTCCTGGAAGGAAAAGTAAATCTGTGAGATCTGCAAACGTTCAAGAGGGAACCTCCGCTTCCCCAACACCAAATCAAGCCACTCCAACTCTTGGGGTTACGAAAGCAGAGTTGGATGCCGCAATTTTGGGGTTGAACAGACAGATACATGCTCAAAATGTGCAAATGGAAGCCCAGAATGCCCAAAACGCCTTAATCCTGAATAAGTTGAACGATTTGCTCGGGGCAAACCGTCAATCAACAGCCAATGAAAGGAATTTTGCTGGTAATATTCATGAAACTGAAGAAAGGAATGTTTCCGAAAGGGACACTAACCCCGCTGAGCAAATACTTCCTGAGGTAGGCGGATCTAGGGCTCGCAATGATGAAGAATATATCTCTGGAATGGTTCGCCAAATTATGAAGGAGAGCATGCAAAGAGTCGAAGATGAGAAAGAGTGGGGCTTTGCTCCAAGCAAGACTCCATTTACTGAAAAAATTCTAAAGGCTGAATTCCCGCGAAAATTCGCTCCTCCAACTATCCCAGCTTATAGGGGGACAAGTGATCCAAACGAATTCCTGTACAAATATGATTGGCATATGACAGGTGCCCGAGCCTCAGATGAAGTAAAATGCAGATATTTCCCCGTATATCTGGAAGGCGTAGCTCTGCTCTGGTTCACAAAGCTACCTGTCCGGTCCATCGATCAGTTTTCAGACCTAACCAGGAAATTTAAAGAGCAATTTAGGCTATATGCTTCAAAGGCCAAAGACATCATGTCATTATCCGGTTTGGAGCAGAATCCGGGGGAAACTATCAAGTCTTTTTTAAATCGCTTTAATATAGCGTTAGCTGAGGTGGATAATGCAGAACCCCGCATGGTCTTGACCTATTTGATGAGGGCCATAGATAAATCTAGTGAGTTTGGAAGATGGTTGAATATGAAGGAACCAAGCTCTCTCGAAAAGTTCTACAAGAAAGCAGACGAGTTCATGCGTCTGGAGAGCCGCCCTGTATCGACAAAAGCAGCATTGGAAAAGGTTGAAGCTAACACCAATGCTCCACGCAAAAATGAGTCTGTGGGACAGAAGAGGGAGAACAACAATGGAAAACAACAGAATAATCAGAAGAAGCATAAATCCTTCAAGCCATCAGAATACACACCTTTGTCAGATACTCCAGAACGAATCTACCTGGCTACCAAAGATTCTGTCAATTATCCTAAACCCCCAGTCTTGAGAACCGGGAAAAAAGCTGTGCAAAGTGGGAGGTTCTGTCGCTTCCATAATCAGCCCGGTCATGATACTGATGACTGCCGTCAATTGAAGAATCTAATTGAAGAATTGTTAAGGGAAAATAAACTACAACAATTTGTGAAGAAGAATGATAATAATAATCCTGCTTCGTCGAACCAAGGACAGCAAACTCCTGCTCATCAATCTGGGACTAATGGCAAAGATGCAGGTTTTGAGTCTGGAAGGCCTGTTATCAATATCATTACAGGCGGACCTCACCCAGCGGGCAGAAGCTGGGGTGAGATGGAAAGGTATTCCCGGGCCCTGAAATATGCACCGGAGGAAGAAAATGTTTTTGTTCTAGAAGACACTACGCCTTTGAAGCAACGAAAGACATTCAATGATGACATTGTATTCAAAACCAGGGATTCCATCGGTATTGAAGCCCCAACCTTGGATCCTTTGGTCATCTCGGCTGGCATTGGGCCAGCCATCGTCAGAAGGATTCTTATCGACAGCGGCGCATCCTGTAATATCCTCTTTAAGAAAACCTTCGACCAGATGAAGATTCCTATGGTTGAAGTGCAGGCATCATTGCAAAAAATTGCTGGCTTCGCAGGGGAGCCAAAGCAACCAGTAGGAACCATTGACTTGCTTGTGGAACTCGGAGAAGGAGAAAGAAAAGTAGTTCGCAAGCAGACTTTTGTGATAGTAGATGAATTTTCTGCTTATAATGCTTTCTTTGGTCGACCTATTCTTGCTGCATTCAAAGCTGTCCTTGCCCCATGGTGTCTTACTATTAAATTCCCTACAGACAATGGGGTAGGAGTTATTAAAGGAGACCAGAACGCTGGGCGAGAATGTTATATGACAGAGCTGCGAGAAACAAGGAAGAGAGAAATGGGAAAAGATGCGGCAACCCCAATCCGCATCAAAACACCAACCCTATAGCAACTACAGGGCGGACCCTGCACTGGCGAGCATAGCGGGGCACGAAAAGTGATGGATCCTAGAAAGGCCAGTGCGGGGGAGAGTAGGGTGGTACCAGCAGAAACAACGATACCGGTGCCCGTTGATCTGAAGGACCCAAACAAGGTGCTGAATGTGGGTTCACAACTTAATGTGTCAGTTCAGAATGCCTTGATATCTTTTTTGAAAGCAAACCTGGATGTTTTCGCTTGGACCCATGCCGATATGTGCGGAATATCCCCAGAAGTTGCGGTACATGCTCTGAATATTGACCCAAAGTTCACGCCAGTAAAGCAGAAAAGAAGAATCCAAGGTCCAGAAAGGTCGACAACATTGAAAGAGGAAGTTGACCGGCTCATGGAGAATAATTTCATCAGAGAATCTACCTATCCAAATTGGGTTTCAAATCCAGTGCTGTTTAAGAAAGCCAATGGTAAATGGAGAGTGTGCATCGACTTTTCAGATCTAAACAAGGCCTGTCCCAAAGACTGCTTCCCATTACCCAGGATCGATCAACTGGTAGATGGAACAGCGGGTCATGAATTGTTGTCTTTTATGGATGCCTACTCCGGATATAATCAGATCATGATGCATGAGCCAGATCAGGAAGACACAAGCTTTATCACCGATGTCGGTCTTTACTGTTACAGAGTTATGCCCTTTGGGTTGAAGAATGCGGGGGCAACATACCAAAGACTGGTCAATGCTATGTTCAAACCGCAGTTGGGAAAGACTATGGAAGTTTACGTTGATGACATGCTAGTAAAATCTAAGAAAGCAGTGGATCACATCGAACACTTAGCAGAAATGTTCGCAATTCTCCGAAGATACGGAATGAAGCTTAACCCTTTAAAATGTTCTTTCGGGGTAGAATCTGGGAAGTTCTTGGGTTTCATCGTGAGCGCTAGGGGCATTGAAGCTAGTCCAGCTCAAATCACTGCTTTAAAAGAAGTCAAAGCTCCTAAAACAAAGAGGGAATTGCAAAGTCTCAATGGAAAAATTGCCGCCTTAAGTCGGTTCATATCCAAAGCTACTGATAAATGCATTCCATTCTTCGACGCTCTAAAGAAAGGAAAGAAAAACTTTGACTGGACTCCCGAATGCCAGAAAGCCTTTGAAGAATTGATTCAACATATGGAAACGCCTCCAATACTTTCTAGGCCCGGCGATGGCGAGGATCTTCTTATATACTTGGCAGTTTCATCTCATGCTTTAAGTGCAGCGCTGGTACGGGAAGACAAAAGGATTCAACATCCAGTTTACTATATCAGCAAAAGACTCACTGGGGCAGAAATGAATTACTCCAAGTTGGAAAAACTCGCCTATTGTCTATTGATTGCCTCAAGAAAGTTGAGGCAATATTTCCAGGCTCATCCTATCAAAGTCCTCACTGATCAACCTTTAAAGCAAGTCTTGTTTCGCCCCGAGACTTCGGGCCGCCTTTTAAAGTGGAATATTGAATTGAGCCAATATGACATCACTTATCATCCTAGAAAAGCGATCAACGGACAAGCTTTGGCAGATTTTATTGCAGAATTTACAGACAAGGGTAACAGCGAGGAAGAAACAATCGAGAACTCCCCAATCCAATGGAAGTTATTTGTAGATGGCGCAAGAAATGATTACTGTTCAGGTGCTGGAATTGTTCTTGAAACTCCTGAAGGCCGGTCATTATGCTATGCGCTAAGATTAGAATTTCCTTCAACAAACAATGAAGCAGAATATGAAGCTCTGATTGCTGGTTTGAAAATTGCTAAAGAACTAAACATTCGAGCGTTACAGATCTTCAGTGATTCTCAGCTTATAGTATGCCAAGTCAAGAAGGAGTTTCAAACGAAAGGAGGAAATCTGCCCGCTTATGTGTCAAAGGCTTGGGAACTTTTATGTGAATTCGACCATTACACGATAAGTCATATTCCTCGAGAAGAAAACATGAAAGCAGATTCTCTCGCAAAATACTCAAGTTCTGGCGAAGCCCAATCCTTAGGGTTAGTTCCAGTGGAAGTTTTGTCAAATCCAAGCATTGATGAAATGGATATCGATTGGGTTATGAGTATGTCGCAAGAGCAAGAATCATGGATGACTCCAATAACAAAGTATCTACTCAATGGCTCTTTACCAGAAAACTCTAAAGAACGACAAAAGCTACTGAGAAAAGCTTCTCGATATATAATCCAGGATGGTCAATTATACAGACGAGGATTCTCAATGCCACTACTTCGATGTGTATCCAAAGAAGAAGCCAAAATAATCCTATCAGAGGTACATGGAGGAGAATGTGGGGATCATTCAGGTGGTCAAACTTTAGCAAAGAAAATTCTCCGATATGGATATTTTTGGCCAGAAATTAATCGAGATGCTGCAGATTACTCTCGAAAATGTGACAGATGTCAAAGATTTGCCAAAATTCCTAGAGCACCTTCTACTGAACTCACACAAATGATCAGTCCGTGGCCGTTTGCAATTTGGGGAATAGATTTGATCGGACCATTACCAACCGCCAAATCTGGAATCAAATATGCCATTGTTGCTGTAGATTATTTCACTAAATGGGCTGAAGCTGAACCATTGGCAACCATCACCTCCAAAAAGATGATAAATTTTGTGACTAAGAATATCATTTGCAGATACGGTGTGCCTCAAAAGATAATTACAGATAATGGTACTCAATTTGAAAGTGAAGAATTCCAAGATTTTTGTAAACGATTCAAAATCCTGAAAAGCTTCTCAGCAGTAGCTCATCCGCAGGAAAACGGGCAAGTGGAAGCAGTAAATAAAATTATCAAGTCAACCATCAAAAAGCAACTTGAAAGAGCTAAGGGTGGTTGGGTCGATAAGCTACCACTAGCACTATGGGCATATAGAACTACCCACAAAACTGCAACTGGGCATACTCCGTTTTCATTAGCATACGGGTCGGAAGCAATGATTCCGGTAGAAACAGAGATCCCTTCACATAGAAGAATCCACTTCAGTCAAATGGAAAATGAAAAGTTGCAATCTGAAGCACTAGATCTTCTTGATGAGAAAAGAGAAGAAGCAGAACTCAGAGTTGCAGCTCATCAACAAAGAATAGCCAGACATTTCAATTCTAAAGTTCGCCAACGCAGCTTTGAAATCGGAGATCTAGTCCTGAAAAGAATTATGACCGCGACAGGTGTGTTTGGGCCCAATTGGGAAGGACCGTATGTGATAGGTCAGAAGCTTCTTGACGGCACATTCAAACTCACTACTGTTGAAGGAGATCAAATTCCAAGGGCATGGAACAGCAATCATTTGCGTCCATATTTTACTTGAAATTCTTGTTGAAATATTGTAAAAAGAATTGTGAATGTATGATTCTTGTAATTGAAAGCAATTGTAAAACTGATGAAAGTAAATGATGAATGAATATAAAGTGGATGTAGGCCCAGATTTTTGGCCGAACCACTATAAATCTTGTGTTCCTTACTTTTATTACATGTTTGCTTTATTTTCGATATAAAAAGTACATAGAATGTATTGCTAAAATGTCGATTTAAATTTTTGCAGACAATGGAAGTAAAACTTGCACATAATAAGACCGAGCAATTCACTCCATCATTCAACAAACAAATTTCAAGTCATAAAAAACCCGAATTCAAATCCTAGATAGGAAATATTTCAATTGAACGGCTAATGATTTCGTAAAAACGAGCCCTTGCTAATAAATTGAGATTGTTTGAACAAACAAACATCCAATTAGGAAGCTAGTGCCCGTTCTCACGAACTTGCCTGTCAATGAAGTATACTTCCTTGGATTAAACCAGCTACTTGCAAAAAAGGGGAAATGACGACTTGGAAAGGAAAAATAGAGGAATTGAAAGGCATAAGCAAGAAGACGAGGAAACAACCAAAATCCATCATCAGCAACACAAGTCCTCTTCAGAGGCACAACTCTTCGGAGGATAAAAGACCTCTAATGGGTCATATGCCACAAAAAAGAAAGTTCTCTACTCAACAAAAAAGATTGGAGGAGTCATGACCCTCCAACCATGAGAGAGCAACTTCCAGGCGATGAAAACCCTCTCTGAGGCACATTTCACCAGGAGTCGAAGTAGTTGCTCTTCGGAGTTTCACTTCACCAAAGTTGAAATGCAAATAAAATAAAGACCTCTTCGGAGGCACATTTCACCAGGAGTCGAAGTAGTTGCTCTTCGGAGTTTCACTTCACCAAAGTTGAAATGCAAACAAAATAAAGACCTCTTCAGGGGCACATTTCACCAAGAGTTGGGGTAGTTACTCTCCAGAGTTTCACTTCACCAAAGTTGAAATGCAAATAAAATAAAGACCTCTTCGGAGGCACATTTCACCAGGAGTCGAAGTAGTTGCTCTTCGGAGTTACACTTCACCAAAGTTGAAATGCAAATAAAATAAAGACCTCTTCGGAGGCATATTTCACCAGGAGTTGAAGTGTAACAGCCGCTCTTCGGAATTTCACTTCACCGGAGTTGAAAGACAAGCAAAATAAGGACCTCTTCGGAGGCACAATCAAGAAGAAAGACCTCTTCGGAAGCCCACGTTTCGCCGAGATTGAAATAAAACTTCCAAGTGTTGAAACGTGGAAAAGCTTTCTAAGGCAAAACTCTTTGGAGGTACACGTTTCGCCGAGATTGAAATAAAACTTCCAAGTGTTGAAACGTGAAAAAATCCCTCCGTAGAGGTACAACTTTCCATATATAAAAAAGAAAAATCCTCATCAGGGGCATGCTTTAACTCACAAAGGAAGAGTAATTTACCTATTCTGGAAAATGATCTTCTTTTAAAAAAAAAAAAAAAAAAAAAAAAAAGAAGGAAGAAGAAGAAGAGAAAAGGAGTTAAAGTACCCTTCAGAGGTCCGCTTTGCTACATAAAAGAAATCACTCGGTAAAAAAGAAAATGTACTTAAGCAAAAAAGAAAGAAGTGATTTCTTCAAAGGACAAAGCGCGTAGAAACTCATATGAAGGGGGTTGCACTCTACAAGAATTCTTTTTAAAATAAAAATAAAATAATTATTCTTTAGCAAATAAGAGTGCAAGTGTAACATCCCGCCTTTTTGCACACTTTAAACCGACACACGTGCCAATTCAAAGCATACGCAAGGGCGGATTGTTATGGGGTAAATAAGAAAACAGAGGAGAAATAAAACAAAACAGAATCTCACAGCGGAAGGATAAAATATAATAATCAAATATACAGTTCATGAAACTGTTTTACAAAATAATTCGTTTTTCTTGTGCAATAAATATCAGAGTTACACATACCAATACAACAATGCAGCGGAATTAAATGGTGTAGTGCACTAGTATAAATAATAATAATACAAATCTTCGTCTTCGTCCTCCAAAGCTAAATCTTCAAATCCTGAAACGCTCGGACTGACCCGAGCGAATTTGAAAAGACAAAAACACTCGAGTCAGACTAGAATATCTTATGTGAGTTAAATAAACAGAAATAAATATGAGTACAGTAACTCAAGAGATGCTCGGGATTTACATCTCCTAAGGATCCGTTAAACTATTTACTATGTAGTATATTGCGTTATTATAATAGTGTCTATTTATAAAATAAACTTACTTTTTAATAGCGTTAAGGGGTTACCCATATAGCCCTTAACACGTAATAGTCCCAGTAGTCCATCCAATATCATAGTCCCTCCTGATCGGGAAGCCACTAGAGGATACCACACGGGCTACGGGAGAAAACCAAACTCGTACAAGGCGCGATAGGGTAGGTGACACGGCACAACTAGGCAATGCCAGGGTAGATATACCAATTACGCTTCCGGGCCGATGGTAACGCGAAGCCGCAGCAACCGCCCACCTCGAAACAACTCCCCAAATCAAAAAATAGAAGTGGCCACTGAATCAATCCAAAGTCATAGTATAATATCGAAGAGGAGTGTCCGATCAGAGGAATGACCTCATTAACCCGTCGATCGCTCCTGTTTTAGCCACCTTATGCCAACTCACGGGAGTCGGGTCCACGTATTTACCTTACAGGAATCGTCGCCACCAACCTACTTCATTCTGGAATCTCCACCGCGTACACGGTTAGTCAAAGTGGTTTTCGGTATCGACAGAGAGTATGTCCATATCCGATCCCGGTCTCTTTGCCAACCCATCGTTATTATAACACCGCGGTTATTTAAAACAGTTTATACTTTTAAAACCAGAATATAATCCATTTCAAAACCATAATATTACGATATCATTCCAAAACCCAAAACCATATTTTACCACTTATCCCAAATATAATTTCTTTCCAATAATAAAAAGGCTTTAACTTCATAATATCTGAAAATCGAATATTTTCAAAGCATAATATTTTTGGAAATCCATAATTTCAAACCATAACTTTTAAAAACTCAAATGGTTTGGATATTCAACGGTATATGAATTTCAAGGGCTTAACTTTACTGTCACTTTGTAAAGAAATAAGTTATATGGCTTTATGGAAATATTTCTTTATCTAAAGTTAAGACCATAATTTAGATATCACTCTTAAGTTCCAAAACCATTTCAATTTCCATATATATAAATCCATTGGAGTATTAATATTCAAAACTAAAATTGGAATATATTCTTTCAACAAATTAAATGTTTTATTATTTAGTTTGAATATTCACATAAATCCTTAAACAACTCCAATTTCTAGTAATAAAACATATGTATTTTTCGATTCCAATTTATATTAGAATATTTTTCCAATTCAAATTCATATTAGAATATTCATTTCAATTTTTTTCTTGGGAAAAATCCAATTATAAATATCATATCTTAAATTTCCAAACTTAACATTTAAACATATGATATAAATTTATCCAACTCCATTTTCTAAATTTTCTTCCATTTTACTAAGGGAATTTATACACCTTTTTATTTCAAAATTTCCAACTTTTCATGTACATAAATACGGAAGAAAAATATTTATACCGTATAAAATTTAAGATTATTATAAACCGTATTCCATCCAAACCATAGAAATCACATTAAAATAGTTATATATAGACCGCGGTGCCTGTATATAATTTTCTATCCTATGGTCAAGTGATACGGATATTTATCATTTCAATCCGCAATTTAAAAATAAAACTTTGCGGTTTTATCATTTCAAACCACAATCCCGAAAAATGAAATATGCATGATAAATTTGCAAATTTAATGATATGCAATAAACATTCATTCATCAACAACATCCATCATCCAATCGCAACCATCAACCAATTTCAATCAATAACAGTATATATCTATGAACATATACAACAGGTAATAACTGTCAGTTTTTTCCCAAATTAAATTTATCAACTATTTATCTAACAGTTTACTCAATAATAATTTACATAACTGTTAACTAGCAGTTCTTATGCAAACAATAATTTCTAACAGCCAATTAATATGCAATCAATCAATTTAAATTAACAGCTAAATTCAAAAAAAATGCAATTCAACAGATATGGATGAAATAACATGCCCAAAAGCTCATAAATAAATTTCTATTCATTTCTAAAATTTATTTAACAAACATAAAAGCTTCTAGTAATTGTGAGTGGGTTAAAACACTCACCTTTGGAATTTAAATTGAATTTAAACCCGATTTAAACCCAAAAATTCGCCCGTCTCAGAATTTGTCCAAACCAGCGTCATCAAGTCCGGAATTAAATTACGATCCTAACGCAAAAAAAATCGTGTGAAACGGATAACGTATGAAGAATCTATGGCCATAAAACGATTTGAAATTCAAAATAAATTAAAACAAAACTCACCCTCCCTCATGCCACGTCACCAGTGATATCACGCGTTCCCTCTCCCAGCTTTCAAACTCGCGCACGAACAACTGCAGGCCGAACCCATGAACACGCACCTTTGACCGTGAATTGCCGCCCCTACACGCCACCTTATGCCACAAAGCCACTGCCGTTGTGCTCGTGACCACGTCCTCTACCCCTGGCCAAGTTCCGGTCGCCTAACTCGCCGTGCGCCGCCACCTGAAAACTAGGGTTTTCGAACCCTAGTTCATCGATTACGGCCGCCTCGTCCCACCGTACCATCTCCAACTACCTTTGAACGAACCCTGTCGTCGAGTACTACAATACCCAGAACCAATTTCATCGATTATGGCTTAAATCGAGAAGCCCCAATTTCAAGCTTAGGTTTCGAATTTCTAGGTTTGACCGCGATTTTGCCGTTGATCGAAGCAAAATCTGGAAAAACAAATTGCAGCCGCTGATTCGTATCGTCGAGATGTTCGACATATAATTTTTTCGGATTTTTAGGAGGACTTTAAATTTTCAGCTTTTGATTTGCGATTTGAAATTTGGATCTGAAATGCATCCATTGAGGAAGAGAGAAGATGAAGAAATATGTACGTATATCCAACTGACAGTAGGAAGGAGGCTAGGGTTTATTATGGTATATTTATAGTTAGGGTTAGGTTAGAGCGTATAGGCTAGAAGAGTGAACGTACGCAACAAACTATGGCCCAAAAGCCCGCTATGCCTCCGGAACCGAATCTATTAAATCTATATATCCAGATAGGTATTTAAAAATATTCTGAACGCGATGGAAAAAGTCTCACGTCCAAATTTGATCGTATGAAGAAGTTATGCTAAAAACAAGATTTCCAAATTGATTTCAAATTGATTTTAATAAAATTGATTTCAAGGCGTTTCGCGTTCGTACGATCAAACGACAAGTCCGATCGATACGAAATTTGAAACCCTATAATAATTCACCGATACGGATCCGATGAAACTGGTTTCGTCGAAATCCGAGTCCGTGCCCAAAATGGCTATTTTTATATTAATTAAATAAATAAAAATTAGTAAATAAATCCAATTTTTATAATTTAGTTTAAGAATTGAAAATCTTTATCACTTTATAATTCTCAAATATCTAAAATGATTTAACAAATTTTCAAATGTCAATTTGTTAAAGATTAACCAATTTATCATTGAAAAATTTCCAAGTTACAATATTAAGTATAAATTTTAAATTTATCCAACAGTTAAACTTAATCGCCCATGAAATTCATTTATCACCAAGTATAAAATTTAGAATTTGTTCATGGTCTAATATTATTGTTATCCAAAATTTTGCAACTTAAACTCCACAATCGTAATGTCCAACATTAAATTCCCATTTAATTGCAATAACGCAATTTCAAAAATTTAACTCAATTAAATAAACAACTCTTTATATCCCTAATCAATTTGCAATGGTTTAAAAGTTTGCTAAATTTTAATTTTAGAAATTCCTTTACTTCCATTCAACATCAGCAATTATCTATTAAATGTCCCAAAATTCCTATTAAATAAATCTAACGAATCTTTATTATAAATTAGATGAATTTAATATTGCATTCAACTATTACGTTAAAATTTCCGTTTCACTTTAAAGTAACTAAATTTGCCCATTTATAATACTTATTTCAATTCCTAAAAAAATCATTTTATTAATATCAAAAATTTACCATTTATTTACGTAACCTTTTATTACACTGATTGCAAAAATTTCACTTATTAAATTTCCAATTCCACTAAATCCGAGCAAACTGATTTCCACCCTTTTTATTCAAACCAAAGATCATGCTATGATAATATTTTACGTTGTTCACACTGAATATAATCAACCTTTTTAT
Source organism: Allium cepa (assembly GCA_030765085.1). Classification (NCBI taxonomy): domain Eukaryota; kingdom Viridiplantae; phylum Streptophyta; class Magnoliopsida; order Asparagales; family Amaryllidaceae; genus Allium; species Allium cepa. The sequence goes on along the minus strand of CM060945.1, from coordinate 596,143,924 downwards.
CGTTATCAATTAAACATACATTGATTGCACTAATTTAAGGAATTAATTGCCATTTATACCCGACTAGATTTAATAGACCATATAAATGGGTAATATATACCAATTAAATAAATTCAATATTTCCATTTCGTTTTTCCTGTACTAAATTTATTACTAAGTGTCTAAACTCCACTTTATCAATATACCTGAAATTTCTACCTAGAATAAGGTTATGTTTCCATTGGAATTTACATTTACACCTTACGTTACACATTAAATCAACTTGCTTAACGTTTTATATGATTTCTATCCTTTATTTCATAAATTAACCCATTCCACCTAAACTCTTATCTACAAAATTATTTCAACATTAAATTTCACCACATACTAATTGACCTAATTATTTATTTACTAAGACATCTCATTTAAATAATTTATCAAATTGAAACGTCCATTCAAGGTATAGATTATTACTTGCGTTAGAGAATTCCTTAATTTATTCTAATTACCGTTTACATTCCTTTTTCTGCATTAACTCAATCTAATATTCCCATTTTATTTCTCATATTAAATCTATATACAGGTAAAGCCCTTTCACTACTTAAATTCATTTGAATTAGCTCCGAATTCTATAAGTAGGTTTAATACATATTATTTTCTACTAAATTCAATTACAACTTATTAAAGAAAAACGAATTAAAACCATGAAATAAATGAAATCTTCCCATTTTGTTTCCTTATATTAATTTCTTAGCCTATAAATAACAATTTTTCAGCACTTAAATTCTCTCGTCATTTTGTTCCAACTGGAAATTCTTATACTTAAATTCCCATGGTTTCATTTCATTCAGTCATTTGCTTCATTAAAAATCACAGATCTTAAATTTTTCTAAATTAAATTATTTAAACTCTGTTAAAATGAGTAAATTAAATTAACGAAAATTCCGGGTCGTTACACTCTCCCCCACTCAAAACTTTTCGTCCTCGAAAAGGAAAAGGAAGGGAGAAGGAATAATAAAACAGTATATCTAATTTCAACTATTAACTTATATTTTACTGGATTAATTTCCTTTAATGAAATATACTTGTTTTATAATCAATCATATCCTTTAATACTTGAATTATTAAAGTTGGAAAAATATTTTAACAAAATTCTAAGTCCAAAATTTACGAAAAATTTTGGCAGAGTCTCCTTTGTACGGAGGGACTCTGGAGAAAATATAATATCCAAATATACAAATATATTACATATATCCAAAATAAAATATCCCACACTGGAAAATATATAAATAGCGCTTTAATCGTAATCCGAAAACGTACCTATTTGTCGGGCAAAACGCTTATTATTTTGGAACCAAAAGCAGTAGCAGTTGCTTCCAACCCCTGTATTCACTTATATAATCTAAAAGGTTAAATATTTATTTTACAGTGAAAGGTTTAGGTGGATTCAATCATTCATATCCAATCAAATGCAACAACCACAATTTTTTTCTCAACAGCACACACCACATTCAACAAACAATCATTTAATCAAACAACAATTAGTTGTTCGGGTTCAAATTCTGAAGTTGTACGAATGAAGAATAACTATCAAGTACATCCGTTGCTCAACAGCCTAAGATGGAACAAAGATAGATTATTTGTAAATCTAACAACTCCATAATTCCTTACCCAACAACATACATCAACCAACAATTCAAATCAACACCAAAATATCTCATTATACATTTATTTCATAATTCAGTGTTTTGATTTTTCTTTCCTTCATTTATGAGGGATTTCTTTGTTTCTTACAAGTTTATTTTCCAATTATCACCAAATTCATTATATTTGTATTTCCTTTTTATTACTTAAGTTTCCTTTTATTACTTAAGTTTATAAAATAAATTCTCATTAATAACAGCAATTTATTGAATACCTTTATTGCTTCAAGCTTTACTTGCAAGATTTTCTTTTACATATTCTTACTAACATTTCAACTTTTATTTTATGGTAAGTTATATATATTTTAAGAATGTAAGTGACAATTTACATGTTTCTTCTTAATTCCTTTAATTAATATATATATATTTGTTACTTACCTTTAATCTCATTCATTTATTTAATGTGGAGGTTTCCATTATATTGGAATAGAGGAAATTAAAACATACTTAAGTTAATAATCCTACAATCAATTCTTATTTAGAATTTCATTTTATTTACTTTAAGTTCATATCACCTATTAGTAATTCTTAACTTAATTTTTTTTTTTTTTTTTTTAGTAAAATTTCAATCATAACTTAAGTTTATACCATTAAATTCTTATTTATACAGTCGTTTATTGAATACTTCAATTTTTCCTAAATTCCTACTTGTAAAATATTCAATTCTAGTTTCTTATTTAACATTTCAACTTTTATATTTGGGTAAGTTATTTATGTTAAAGAAATTGCAATTGAACTTATACAAGTTAAATCTCCATTCTTTAATTCAATTCAATGTTAATCCTTATTACTATTCTCTCTCCTACGTATTCACTTTCTCTTTATATCCTTGCAATAATTCTCTTAATTAAATTAGAGGTTTTAATTTATTTATTACTTAACCCCTTTTTTTTTCACTAACATAATTTTAAACAATTTATTAATGGAAATTTAAGAATTTAATACCGGGTCAAATTTCAAAATTACTTTAAAATAATAGATAATATAATTTCTTACAACTCTTATATCTCCAATTATCTTTAAACAATTAAAATTTCAAATAAATTCAAAACAATTCTGTAGTAGTATTTACTACAGCGGCCTTTCCCCTTCGAAACTCGAAAATGAAAGTCGATGATGCGGCCGTCATCACCGAATTTATTTTCCAGCGACGGAGAGAAAAGTACATAATTTATTTCCCCAAAATCTTCTTTTAAAACAAATTTCCCGAATTTAAAACGGAATATTCATATCGGAAAACATATATATGACAATATTATTATACTTCCAAATTATACTTTTTATATAAGAAATTTCTTATAAACCAAATCATTATTTTTCATAAATTCTTTGAAAGCACATTTCAAAAATCCCGGACTTAAGTTCTAAAATCTCCCATTTGATTTATCATAATTTCAACTTAGCTTCAGTTATTATAAATATTTTTATTGCCTAACATCCAATCTATAGCAACCAAATATATATATCTTTATAAAATATTTTTATATATAGAAAATATGATAGGCAAAATTATTTCATTCACCTATATTAAAAACTAATATTATGTCGGCCTGTCCTATTAAGTGTTTAGAAATCCCTATTGATGGCATAGCGTCCCATGCATCAACCAGAATTTATAAATACAAAGCGGAACAGATTAACACAATATCAAAAATTTTTATTAATACTAACAAGTACGCTCTCTCATATATACACTCAGCGACTCCCATAGGATATTTCTACCCTATTAACAAAGAGTCAAACCCCACAAAGCCAAGGTTTATCGCTAAACCAAAGCTCTGATACCAACTGTAACATCCCGCCTTTTTGCACACTTTAAACCGACACACGTGCCAATTCAAAGCATACGCAAGGGCGGATTGTTATGGGGTAAATAAGAAAACAGAGGAGAAATAAAACAAAACAGAATCTCACAGCGGAAGGATAAAATATAATAATCAAATATACAGTTCATGAAACTGTTTTACAAAATAATTCGTTTTTCTTGTGCAATAAATATCAGAGTTACACATACCAATACAACAATGCAGCGGAATTAAATGGTGTAGTGCACTAGTATAAATAATAATAATACAAATCTTCGTCTTCGTCCTCCAAAGCTAAATCTTCAAATCCTGAAACGCTCGGACTGACCCGAGCGAATTTGAAAAGACAAAAACACTCGAGTCAGACTAGAATATCTTATGTGAGTTAAATAAACAGAAATAAATATGAGTACAGTAACTCAAGAGATGCTCGGGATTTACATCTCCTAAGGATCCGTTAAACTATTTACTATGTAGTATATTGCGTTATTATAATAGTGTCTATTTATAAAATAAACTTACTTTTTAATAGCGTTAAGGGGTTACCCATATAGCCCTTAACACGTAATAGTCCCAGTAGTCCATCCAATATCATAGTCCCTCCTGATCGGGAAGCCACTAGAGGATACCACACGGGCTACGGGAGAAAACCAAACTCGTACAAGGCGCGATAGGGTAGGTGACACGGCACAACTAGGCAATGCCAGGGTAGATATACCAATTACGCTTCCGCGCCGATGGTAACGCGAAGCCGCAGCAACCGCCCACCTCGAAACAACTCCCCAAATCAAAAAATAGAAGTGGCCACTGAATCAATCCAAAGTCATAGTATAATATCGAAGAGGAGTGTCCGATCAGAGGAATGACCTCATTAACCCGTCGATCGCTCCTGTTTTAGCCACCTTATGCCAACTCACGGGAGTCGGGTCCACGTATTTACCTTACAGGAATCGTCGCCACCAACCTACTTCATTCTGGAATCTCCACCGCGTACACGGTTAGTCAAAGTGGTTTTCGGTATCGACAGAGAGTATGTCCATATCCGATCCCGGTCTCTTTGCCAACCCATCGTTATTATAACACCGCGGTTATTTAAAACAGTTTATACTTTTAAAACCAGAATATAATCCATTTCAAAACCATAATATTACGATATCATTCCAAAACCCAAAACCATATTTTACCACTTATCCCAAATATAATTTCTTTCCAATAATAAAAAGGCTTTAACTTCATAATATCTGAAAATCGAATATTTTCAAAGCATAATATTTTTGGAAATCCATAATTTCAAACCATAACTTTTAAAAACTCAAATGGTTTGGATATTCAACGGTATATGAATTTCAAGGGCTTAACTTTACTGTCACTTTGTAAAGAAATAAGTTATATGGCTTTATGGAAATATTTCTTTATCTAAAGTTAAGACCATAATTTAGATATCACTCTTAAGTTCCAAAACCATTTCAATTTCCATATATATAAATCCATTGGAGTATTAATATTCAAAACTAAAATTGGAATATATTCTTTCAACAAATTAAATGTTTTATTATTTAGTTTGAATATTCACATAAATCCTTAAACAACTCCAATTTCTAGTAATAAAACATATGTATTTTTCGATTCCAATTTATATTAGAATATTTTTCCAATTCAAATTCATATTAGAATATTCATTTCAATTTTTTTCTTGGGAAAAATCCAATTATAAATATCATATCTTAAATTTCCAAACTTAACATTTAAACATATGATATAAATTTATCCAACTCCATTTTCTAAATTTTCTTCCATTTTACTAAGGGAATTTATACACCTTTTTATTTCAAAATTTCCAACTTTTCATGTACATAAATACGGAAGAAAAATATTTATACCGTATAAAATTTAAGATTATTATAAACCGTATTCCATCCAAACCATAGAAATCACATTAAAATAGTTATATATAGACCGCGGTGCCTGTATATAATTTTCTATCCTATGGTCAAGTGATACGGATATTTATCATTTCAATCCGCAATTTAAAAATAAAACTTTGCGGTTTTATCATTTCAAACCACAATCCCGAAAAATGAAATATGCATGATAAATTTGCAAATTTAATGATATGCAATAAACATTCATTCATCAACAACATCCATCATCCAATCGCAACCATCAACCAATTTCAATCAATAACAGTATATATCTATGAACATATACAACAGGTAATAACTGTCAGTTTTTTCCCAAATTAAATTTATCAACTATTTATCTAACAGTTTACTCAATAATAATTTACATAACTGTTAACTAGCAGTTCTTATGCAAACAATAATTTCTAACAGCCAATTAATATGCAATCAATCAATTTAAATTAACAGCTAAATTCAAAAAAAATGCAATTCAACAGATATGGATGAAATAACATGCCCAAAAGCTCATAAATAAATTTCTATTCATTTCTAAAATTTATTTAACAAACATAAAAGCTTCTAGTAATTGTGAGTGGGTTAAAACACTCACCTTTGGAATTTAAATTGAATTTAAACCCGATTTAAACCCAAAAATTCGCCCGTCTCAGAATTTGTCCAAACCAGCGTCATCAAGTCCGGAATTAAATTACGATCCTAACGCAAAAAAAATCGTGTGAAACGGATAACGTATGAAGAATCTATGGCCATAAAACGATTTGAAATTCAAAATAAATTAAAACAAAACTCACCCTCCCTCATGCCACGTCACCAGTGATATCACGCGTTCCCTCTCCCAGCTTTCAAACTCGCGCACGAACAACTGCAGGCCGAACCCATGAACACGCACCTTTGACCGTGAATTGCCGCCCCTACACGCCACCTTATGCCACAAAGCCACTGCCGTTGTGCTCGTGACCACGTCCTCTACCCCTGGACAAGTTCCGGTCGCCTAACTCGCCGTGCGCCGCCACCTGAAAACTAGGGTTTTCGAACCCTAGTTCATCGATTACGGCCGCCTCGTCCCACCGTACCATCTCCAACTACCTTTGAACGAACCCTGTCGTCGAGTACTACAATACCCAGAACCAATTTCATCGATTATGGCTTAAATCGAGAAGCCCCAATTTCAAGCTTAGGTTTCGAATTTCTAGGTTTGACCGCGATTTTGCCGTTGATCGAAGCAAAATCTGGAAAAACAAATTGCAGCCGCTGATTCGTATCGTCGAGATGTTCGACATATAATTTTTTCGGATTTTTAGGAGGACTTTAAATTTTCAGCTTTTGATTTGCGATTTGAAATTTGGATCTGAAATGCATCCATTGAGGAAGAGAGAAGATGAAGAAATATGTACGTATATCCAACTGACAGTAGGAAGGAGGCTAGGGTTTATTATGGTATATTTATAGTTAGGGTTAGGTTAGAGCGTATAGGCTAGAAGAGTGAACGTACGCAACAAACTATGGCCCAAAAGCCCGCTATGCCTCCGGAACCGAATCTATTAAATCTATATATCCAGATAGGTATTTAAAAATATTCTGAACGCGATGGAAAAAGTCTCACGTCCAAATTTGATCGTATGAAGAAGTTATGCTAAAAACAAGATTTCCAAATTGATTTCAAATTGATTTTAATAAAATTGATTTCAAGGCGTTTCGCGTTCGTACGATCAAACGACAAGTCCGATCGATACGAAATTTGAAACCCTATAATAATTCACCGATACGGATCCGATGAAACTGGTTTCGTCGAAATCCGAGTCCGTGCCCAAAATGGCTATTTTTATATTAATTAAATAAATAAAAATTAGTAAATAAATCCAATTTTTATAATTTAGTTTAAGAATTGAAAATCTTTATCACTTTATAATTCTCAAATATCTAAAATGATTTAACAAATTTTCAAATGTCAATTTGTTAAAGATTAACCAATTTATCATTGAAAAATTTCCAAGTTACAATATTAAGTATAAATTTTAAATTTATCCAACAGTTAAACTTAATCGCCCATGAAATTCATTTATCACCAAGTATAAAATTTAGAATTTGTTCATGGTCTAATATTATTGTTATCCAAAATTTTGCAACTTAAACTCCACAATCGTAATGTCCAACATTAAATTCCCATTTAATTGCAATAACGCAATTTCAAAAATTTAACTCAATTAAATAAACAACTCTTTATATCCCTAATCAATTTGCAATGGTTTAAAAGTTTGCTAAATTTTAATTTTAGAAATTCCTTTACTTCCATTCAACATCAGCAATTATCTATTAAATGTCCCAAAATTCCTATTAAATAAATCTAACGAATCTTTATTATAAATTAGATGAATTTAATATTGCATTCAACTATTACGTTAAAATTTCCGTTTCACTTTAAAGTAACTAAATTTGCCCATTTATAATACTTATTTCAATTCCTAAAAAAATCATTTTATTAATATCAAAAATTTACCATTTATTTACGTAACCTTTTATTACACTGATTGCAAAAATTTCACTTATTAAATTTCCAATTCCACTAAATCCGAGCAAACTGATTTCCACCCTTTTTATTCAAACCAAAGATCATGCTATGATAATATTTTACGTTGTTCACACTGAATATAATCAACCTTTTTATCGTTATCAATTAAACATACATTGATTGCACTAATTTAAGGAATTAATTGCCATTTATACCCGACTAGATTTAATAGACCATATAAATGGGTAATATATACCAATTAAATAAATTCAATATTTCCATTTCGTTTTTCCTGTACTAAATTTATTACTAAGTGTCTAAACTCCACTTTATCAATATACCTGAAATTTCTACCTAGAATAAGGTTACGTTTCCATTGGAATTTACATTTACACCTTACGTTACACATTAAATCAACTTGCTTAACGTTTTATATGATTTCTATCCTTTATTTCATAAATTAACCCATTCCACCTAAACTCTTATCTACAAAATTATTTCAACATTAAATTTCACCACATACTAATTGACCTAATTATTTATTTACTAAGACATCTCATTTAAATAATTTATCAAATTGAAACGTCCATTCAAGGTATAGATTATTACTTGCGTTAGAGAATTCCTTAATTTATTCTAATTACCGTTTACATTCCTTTTTCTGCATTAACTCAATCTAATATTCCCATTTTATTTCTCATATTAAATCTATATACAGGTAAAGCCCTTTCACTACTTAAATTCATTTGAATTAGCTCCGAATTCTATAAGTAGGTTTAATACATATTATTTTCTACTAAATTCAATTACAACTTATTAAAGAAAAACGAATTAAAACCATGAAATAAATGAAATCTTCCCATTTTGTTTCCTTATATTAATTTCTTAGCCTATAAATAACAATTTTTCAGCACTTAAATTCTCTCGTCATTTTGTTCCAACTGGAAATTCTTATACTTAAATTCCCATGGTTTCATTTCATTCAGTCATTTGCTTCATTAAAAATCACAGATCTTAAATTTTTCTAAATTAAATTATTTAAACTCTGTTAAAATGAGTAAATTAAATTAACGAAAATTCCGGGTCGTTACAGCAAGTCCCCTCGAGGTATAGAATATTGCAGCGTACTTATGGAATGGGGGCAATATAGTATAATTACACACGATATGGTATAACTAAACCAGCAAAAGGTAACGCTCAAGTAACATACCATAAGCTCGCTGCAATATCAAATAAACTCATGCCAAAACGAATAACAAATGTATTCTTTAATTCAAACAAAAGTTTGTACAAACGAGGAATCATTTTATTCAATTACAATGCAGGTACAGGTTTCAAAATAAAGAAAAGCGGGGGCCGGTACCCGCACAATTCTCGGCCAGTACATGCAAAACACAAAAAACTAGAAACTGAAGATCTTCACTTCTTTTTGCTGCCTTTAGACCCTTTACCCGGCCGAATGATCAGCTTATCAGGGCGGTCGGTGGGCATAAGGGAAGTGGGAGAGGAAGGCGCAACCGGTCCAGCTTTCAGCTCCTCTTCAGTGGTGGTGACTATCTTCCCCCTCCTCTTTGGTGTCCCACGCTTCTTTTTTCTTCTTTTTGAGGAAGACTCACTCCCGGGAGTGACAAGTTTAGATAGAACAATCTCGTCAGAGGGAGTTCGCTCTGAAGATGTGTCACCTCCCTCAGGCCTTTCATCTTTCTGCTCTTGTGAAGCAATGGGATCATCCAAGCCGTGAAGAGCCTCTATTTGTTCTTCTTGTGACCCAGGTTGCGAGGCAGAAGGAGGCGCCACTTGAAGAGATGGAGGAAGGATCACCGGGGGAGAAGAAGCTTGAGTTTGACTCGGTGCTTTCTCTACAAAGGAGAAAAAACTTAAAATATCAGTATCTTTCGAAAAGAGAGGGGATGACGGCTCGTCAAAAGTCGGGAATTCATTGACATTTGAGGAATAATCAAAAGTCGGGAATTCATTGACATTTGAAAAATAATCAAGAAGATCGTCAAGCTCACAAGGAGCGAACGAGCAGTTCACCACTTGGGCTGGTCCGGTGTCAAGTTTACCTGGGGCAGTTGGATCTCTGAGGCTGATTTCATATCGCTGTGCTTCGTTGCTTTCACCACCTTCATCCCCGCCTTGTGCACTTGTAGTTTCAGTTACTGTCTTAGTTGCAGGCGGAGTATAGGAGCTAGAACCCGTGATGTCAACCACAGGAGAAACTGGAGGTTGGATAGAGGAAGTAAGCGTTAATTCCTTTCCAGAACGTTCCTCTTCCGCCATTCCAGTTCTCATCCTGGCAAGTTGTTCTCGCCCCTTCGCAAGAGCAGCGCGAGCTTCCTCATCCAGGTAACGCGCCTCAAAATCTCCATCGCCATACCCGGCGTCTTTAAACATGTTAAGAGCAGCTTCCCACACCTCGGCCAGGGTGATTTCATACTTGGGACCAAGAAAAGAGAGGCTGCCGCGTCCCAAGACACAGTGTAAATAAAAATCGAATAAAGTCGAATTGATATCGGTTTCCATGGTCTGAGCAGTTTCTTCGGCTGCAATTTTGCCAGCCATGGCCTCATCTCGATCTTTTTCGGTCTGAGCAAGTTGGGCTTTTAGCGCTTCTATCTCCATGTCCCGGGCGCTCAGTTTATTCTGCAACTGGGTGACATCAGTGCGGTGGTTCTCTACAGCTTGTTCTAACCTCTCAGCTTTAGCTTCAGCGTCCCTCTGGCTGGCGTGCGCATCTCGCACTTGTTTTTGCAATACCTCTTCTCTTTGGGTGTAAGTATTAGTAGAAGAGGCAAGATCATCTTTGAGCTGCTTTACTTCAGCTTCGAGTTTTTCATTGTATTCGGCTATCTCCTTCATCTCAGCGTTGTGTTGATCAAGAATCTTCTGCCATTCTGATTTGTCATTTTCCATGGTCAGCATTGCTTCGATGTTAGCCCGATTAACTCTTTGAAGTTCATCAACCAGCTTTTGCCATCCAGACATTCTATCGATATCAAGCTTGACAGCATCGAGATTTCTGTACATAGCTTCTTTGTCGATGGGGACCAAATCAAGGTCGAAGCGTACCCCCCTCAAACACCAGTTCGGGAATCGGCTCTGCAAAGTCGGGGGGCCCCTTTCAACATGGTATGAAGGCCTGTTGAGAAGTGTTTGGATGGCACTTCCTTCAAGAGCAGGAGATTTGGAAGGGATGTCAATAGAAACTGAGGCACCAGGTCTCTCAGATGTCACGGGCACGTGCTCCTCGCCAAGTTTGGTCCGCTTTCTCGAATCCTCAATATGGCTCTTCCCCCTATCATCGTGCGTTTTACGTTTATGGGAATCATCATCCCTTGGGAAGGATTCATGTCGCGTGCCCGCTCCCTCATGACGTTCTTCATACCTTCTCCTCTCTTCAGCTTTTCGCGCAACTCTCTGCTCATTGGTCTCTCTGGGATCGGTATAGTATTGCTTGTAATCATAGCTGCCACGCCCTCCATAGCGTCGAAAGTCTTTGTAATAAGAACCGCTGCCGCTGCGCCCCATAGAGGAATCTGAAAAGGCAAAAATAGCAAGTCTTAGAAACTTCCGGAGAAAAGAAGTTAAATGTGAACAAATGCCAAAAAATCCTAAGTGTTGTGTGATGTGCAAGCTACGCGCATTAAGCTACAAACCACTCATTGGTGTAGAGGTGATGATAGCTTGGGTATGAGGAGTTGGTGTTTGTGTTGGTGTTAGTCGAAGAAGGGACGTCGCCTCAACTATAGGAGAGATAGTTTTAGACACGTCATCTCTAAAAAGCTCCTGTGAGGTCACTATTATGTCGCTCAACCCATCATAAACATCGTCACCATCATGCTCGGTGAGACTTGTTTTCTCAGTTCCTACATCAGCTAATCCCCCGAGAGGCTGTGAAGGTTCTTCTTCTTCCTCAATCGGGGCAAGTGCCGTCTTACTAGATGACCCCATAATGTCGGTAGGGGTGGAACATTTCACCAATGAAGCTTCGATGTTAGACTCTTTTGATGAGGGTTGTTCGATAGTAACGGGGGCATCCGATGCTTCAGTCGGGGAATCGGGAACTTCAGTCGGAGCTTCACAAAGCTGAGTATAGCGAGAAGGGTGGAGAAGTCCGTATTGATGTAGAAATTCGTCGCTTAGTAGAAACTTGATACTTCTCTCTTCTGCGGCTACAGCGCTCAGTCTATCAAAAGTCTGCCTATGTATCGGATCTCTAGAGGGAAGGGGAAGTGCTGAAAAAAGCAAAGAATGAGATTAGCAATTTGGACCCCGAAAAGAGTTAAAAAAGAAAGTGGAAAGACGGAAATAAATGATCTTACTTCCTACTCTCCAAGAAGCATAAAACTCTGGGGGACTGCGGGCAAAGAAAAATTGGTTTAAAAATCCATGGACACTTTCAGTAAGATCAAGAATGAGCTTGCGGTTTCTTGCACTTCTCACAATGATAAGAGAAGGATGGTCTTTGCTCTTTGCAAACGAGCATAAGTAGCGAATTTCTTCGAAGCTCGGCAGTCGGTCAAGATTTCTTCTGAACAAAACACCCAACCCCATCAAGATAGCGTAACCATTAGGATGAAGTTGGAACGGAGAAATTGACATCCGAAGAAGAAGAATTCGAAGAAAGTCATTGAAAGGTGGGATCGCCCCACTTAAGCACATTTGACGATTAACCGCGACAAAACCATAGGGAGGTCTGTCAGCAGTATCATTCGGTCCAGGAAATATGACATCATCTTCAGCAAAGCCGAATTGAGTACGCAACTGAATAAATGTTCTCGAAGATAGAATAGTCGAAGTTCTTTCCGGAGGATTCTCTATAGGAACAGCTATCGGGAAAGTTTCTTCTTCTTGACTTGCTGCTTCTTCTCCTTGATGGGAAGTCATTCTACACAAGCAATTGGATATTCAAACATGAAGGTGCACGTTTCCTAAAGTGTGTGAAGTGTTGTACAAGTATCAATCAAACAATAAGCAAAGGTAACTGGAATAAAACCTAGCAAACATTTGTTAGTTATAAAAACCAGGAATCTTTGTTTTGAGTTTGAATATGCAAATACAATGTTGATGCAAACAAATCAGTTCAAATTGTTGATACTTTGCATTAATATTCTACTTTAGTCAATTAATTTACAACATTTCATGCAATATGTTCATATCTCTTATCTTGTCTTAACTAATCTGTCATTTGACATGGGCAGTCAATGGCAGTATGTGCGCCTTGGTTTTCTTTGTTTGTATGTTATTATCAACAGGTTTACAGCTCAAAAGTGAGAATGATATGTGAAGTGACACAATGACATTCAAACAAATTTAAAGTTGGGGCATTTCAAATCTTAATCCCTGTTCAAGGTTTATTCAATTTAGTTCGGTAGTCCGGGTTAAAATACTTGAAGAAGGCCTATGTTTCTAAGTGTCAATACGTCCAGAGCCCAAGTGTTAGCTCGGCTACGATTCAAAAATTCTCATGCGAGATAAGACTGAGTCGGTAACGGGTCAAAATCTAGGTGGTTCAGCTTGGCGACTCATTTCCTCTAGTTCGCATGGGGGAGATAAGAAGGCAAGCTCCAAGTCGAAAGGCAGGAATTCCTCCAAGTCTTAACTCGGTCACGATCTAAGCTTTAATGTTTAGGTCGGCGAGATTCTTTCAAGCATTATCTCAACCACGATTTAAGGTCGTGTAAGAGCTAGATCGGTCGAAGGCTAAGCCACCTAAACCCACTAACTCGCCTTCGAGCCAACATCCCATAGCATTAAACCCGATAACCCAATAGCCATTTCTTCAACAGCAGCCTTCATTCAAGCTATCGGATCATCCAATAAAACAGCTCCAAATCGCATAAGTCCGTTGCTCTGCCTTCAGAGATCATTGAACCTGAGTGATAAAACCTTCTTCATCATCTCAACGATCATCTGAAGCCAAAATCGAGTAACCTAAACTTCATCGACTACAGGTATAGTGAGATTCGTGATGGAACGTTGCGCGAAGAGACAATTCGTATTCAAGTGACAGAATTCATGAACCAATAGCAATCTATGATCGAGAAGGGGACGGATTCACTTACGCTCTGAATAGTAGGAATTGCTGGTGATCAGGTAGGATGGAATCGCCTTAAAGAACTCAAGAGAATTTTAATGGCGGAGTTAAGAGAGCAGGTAATGAGAAAGAAGAAGGGGATATGATTTATACCTCGTAGTGAAAGGAACTGAAGCGGCAATTCGCCGGCTTAACTTTTGGACCGTGCCCGATCTAATAACGTGCCGACTCAGTGAAGGGCCGAGATAAGAGATGTTTCGAAGCACACGACTTAAGCCTAAGGCGTATACTTCGAGGGGCAAATGTTAACCCTATCTCGGTTACGACTCAGCAGGTCTAGTACGTGGAGATGGCGCCGACTCAAGAGATGCCGACTCAGAAGAGTTGCCGACCTAACAACCCAAAGACTTTGCCGATCTAACAGCTCAGGACTTAATTCGATGCCGACCTAACCAATTAACAAGGTGGCCGACTTAGTTCGGTGCCGACCTAATTAGTTAAGAAACGCGCCGATCCAATGCTTTCCCATAGATACCGACCTAAGGCATGAAGAAATACCGACCTAAGGCATGAAGAAATACCGACCTAAGGCATGAAGAAATTCCGACCTAAGGCTTGAAGGGATGCCGGTCTAACGAGGCTATGCCGACCTAAGGAAAGTTCCGACCTAGTATGGAAGCCGACCTAGTGTATGTTCCGATCTAGCAACTCGAGGACTTTACCGACTTATAGTAAGTCGTAACCGATCTAAGGGTGTAAAGGATGGAGTAGCGGGGCAGTTTAGCATGTGACATACTAACTCGGTAGCGACCTAGCTTGTTTCCATTAAGTCGTAGGGCTTGACTCGTTAGATCGGCGAAGGGATAAGATAAGTCGGTCGCGACCTAGCTTGACCCGGTAACGACTTTGGACTTGTGCAAATTCAACGAAGGAAGATCAACACAGCTTGATCATATAAGGGCTCCTATAAGCCGGCTGCGACTTAACTGGGTCGGTGAGGAGTTAAGACCGAGCCTAAGTCCAAAAATCTTTGCCTATAAATACCACCCTACCTTCAACATTAAAAGGACTTTTGGTTGATCAATTTTCAAGGGCCATTACTCTGCCGAATTCCAGACTACTTCAAAGCTTTTTAGATCCAACAAACTTCTAAAGGAACTCCATGAAGGAATCATCCACATTCACCATGGATTTGAAGATGATTGTCAACGTCAAAGCTTGAGCTACTTGTTTTACATATCCTATAACTTGAAGTGTGTTGTAATTGAAAGATCTTGTAAAGGGATTGTAATCAAACTAGTGATAAAAAGATTAAAGTGGACGTAGGCTGGATTATAAGCCGAACCACTATAAATACTGTGTCTCTTACTGTTTTTCTGCATACTTTCTGCTTATTTCTGCTTCCCGTACGAACGGGTGGTGCTTTCACAATCACATCCTATACACCAGGGTGTTAGCGTTTAAATTTGAGCGTTAACACACAGTAATAATAGAATTTGGAAGTATATAAGAATTTTTAATTTTAGCATAGAACTGAATGATGTTTTAAGTCAGTTTTCTTAACAGGCCTAAATCAATAAAAAAAACCAACCTTAGAAGCATAAACATGATGTAACGACCCAGAATTTTGAATAATTTAATTTGAAAATATTTAATTAATTTTAAATATTTGAATGATGGTTTGGATTGAACTTTCAATATAACTATGAATTTAGCGATTAAATTATAGAATTTAATCTATTGAAATTGAATAAAAATTTGAATCTTCAATTTTAAGCCGATTAAAAATATTTCAAAGGCTTGCAAAATTTCACATTGATAATATTGAAGATTATAGAAGCTTCAGAATTGAAATTGAAAGTGAATTGGTTTTGAAATTAAATCGTTTGAATCGATATTTAAAAATAGCCTTCCGAGGCACAGTCTCGGAATTCGACGAAACCAGTTCCATTGGGTCCGTAATATTGAATTATTACCGGATTTCAAATTTCGTATTTTTCGGATTTAATATGTGAGCACACGGTGAGTAAACGCGTCGAAATCAAATTGGATTCAATTTAAATTTAAAATTTAAATTAGTCAAACTTCACCACGTTTCGTTCCTAAAAACATGCCTAAATTCGCGAAGGAGATCGTGCAAGCACGTTCTCTGCAAAATCACGTACTCGTGTTCCCCCTCTTCTTTTTAAAAGCAGGCATTACAAACAAGTTTCGTTCGAATCTAAAAACGGCCGATAGAAAAAAAATTAATGGAACGAAATTTTTCTTCAGTTTAAAATCAAGAACGAGGAAACAAAACAATGGACGAAGCCCATTTTCAAAATCGCGACTTTATCTTTCCCCTTTCCTTCTTCAATTCAAAACCGAAACACAGTAAAAAATAATAATAATAAGAATAATGGCCGCGATGCTCGTGGCGACCTGGCGGCGGCGTAGGGGGCGAGCGCGACTCGCGTGGTGATGGCGTACGCGATGGGAGATTGCGGCATCGATGTCGGCAGGTGATTTGGGGTGCGCGACTTGGTGGGTACTCGCGTGGATGGGGGAGGTTCGATACCGAGTGTAGTGGAATCAAGCGAAGTCGCGGCGAATCGAGGCTGCGGCAGTGAAGTTTCGAGCATGGGGCATAGCGATCTCGTTCTGGTGATGGTCGCGAGCGTGCGTAAGGTTCGTCGACGTTGAGAAGGCGTGGGCTGCTTGAGTAACAGTAAGGTATTCTTTTGTTGTTAGTTCTTTTCAATTTAAATCTGAAGAAAAAAAAAATTTTACAGTAAAATTCTGTAAAGAATTCTATTTTCTCAAGTTTGTAGATTCGTGTATATGTATTTATGTTAGGGAAATGATTTCACAGTGAGGTATAATTGCAAGTTTATTTTGATTTCATTTTAATGAAAATAATAAATGTTTACTGTAAGGAAATTTGTTAAATTGATTATTAGTTTGAATTAAAAACATTGGTTAATTTGAATTATTTTTAAGCTACTAAACGATATCTGTTAATAAAGGAATTTGTAAAAGAAAATTAGTTGGAAATTTTACTTAATTAATAAAATGACTTATCAAAAGAAATATTATTTATTATTGGAAAAATGGGTAATTAAGGACTAAATGATAGTTTATAAAAGAAAATTTGTTTAAATTTAAGTTAAGTGGTTAAAAATAATTTATTTAAAGGGAAATTAAATTGTAGTTAAATAAATTTATTTAAGTAAATTTAGTTGAAATTTAAATTTTATTAGATAAATTTGTTAAGAGTAATCTGTTTAAAATTAAAAGGGAATTTGTTTGGAATAAGTGATTAAGCCCAAATTAAATTATAAACTAGTTAAATCAAACGAAAATTTATTATTCGATCTGTTCGAATATTAACAAATTGTATATAATATTTATACAAGGTATAAATCAAGAAAATCGAGTCAAGAAGGGAAATGGATTGCTAATAAAAGCAAAGGTGAGAACTTCTCACTCAGAAGGATTTATTTAAATTTTAAATAGTTAGATTTAAAATTGTTAGTTGTGTTGATTGAATGCTTGAATGATGATTGTTGTGTGTGTGTGTGTCTATATATATATATATATATATATATATATATATATATATATATATATATTGGATGTGAATAGACCCTATACGCCGTTAGTAAGCGGAGGTTATTTATTACACACATATACCGCGATATTCCACCTCGAAGTGGAATTGGTATTATGTTATATATATAGCAATATATATATTGGCATATGTATATATTGCAGTTGATTGATTTCCCGCATTGTATAGCGAATGAGACCCTATGCGCCGTTAGTAAGCGGATAATATTTTATAAAATCTCATATACCGCGATATTCCGTCTTGAAACGGAATTGGTATTGTGCTAATGTCTGTGGATGCAGGAAAACAGGTTGGAGGGATCCAACTGGATTCCTCACAAATATTTATTTGATTTAGATATTGTGATATTTGATTGTTTATCATGGATGATATATGATGTTTGAAAGTCGTGATTGACTATTTGATGTGTTGCATCATCGGATCCAATTTTTGAAGTTTAAAAATAACGATTATTATTTTAAGGAATTTCTAAAGTGATTTTTTTTTAAATATACGTTTATAAAATATTTTTGAAATTGATTCATCTTAAATAAATAAACGTTATAATTTTAATGTTATAAAAATTATGATTTTTGAGAAATACAGTTAAAAGTTGATTTTTGAAGATATGAGATTAATGATTTTATAAAATAGCTTAAACTGGGATTGCTGAATTTATTATAAAAAGTTTAAAAAATAGGATTTATAAAATTGGATTATTTTATAAATCAAAATGATGAAATTATGAAAGAGTTTAAAGACGTTTTAAAAATAGTAATATAAATTGTTTTATATTAAAAGATTTATAAATTGATATTTATAAATTAAAAATATTAGAAGTGTAAAACGAGCTTTTCTAAGTGTTAGAATGAATTGTGAATGAATTTCATAAATGAATGAAATTTATAAGATTATAACGGTGAAGTTATAAATGGAATTTTATAAACAGGAGGTTTATAAAATTTGTAAAGTTATTTAAAAGAATAGATTTTGGATAAATAAAAGAATCTTATAAGTTATAAGATTTATAAATTTGGGGAGTTTAAAGAAACAATTTTGTAAACAAATAAATTTTAAGTGTTTGACTTATAATATGAATTTTTAGTATATCATTGTGATATGAATTGAGATAGGTTAATAAAGGAATTTATAAAAAGGAGTTGATATAAAATAAATAGAAATAGAATTTTTAAACGTTGTTTTATAAATTCGCAACGACTTATTTTGACAAGTAAAATTGTTGTAATTTATTAATGGAGTTATATTCATGTTTAAACAGTGAATAATCCTTTAAAATAAAATGAATAGAAGTGATGAAATTTATTAACAAGGTATATTCACGTTTTTGAATAGTGAATATTATGTTAAAGAAATTATTTTGGATGTGATGTTTGAAATAGAATTAAAACGATCTAAAGATGTTTTAAAAGGTGTTGAGATTCGAAAACATAGATTTCAACATTTATTGTTGAAATAGATGTTTTCGAGAAATAAAAGGAAATGGTGGACTATAACACTGTTGTTATAGTAAATGATTTCGAAAGGAAATGTTTTGTATAGTATTGGGATTTATATATCTATTTTAATTTCGAATCCCTATACTAGTGATTTTGGGTTGTCGTAACGATGTTTTACGCAACATTCGTTTTGGCCTAAATAAATAAATATGGTTAAGTGAATGATTTCCTTAAAGAATGAAATATATACTTAATTTCGATTAGAGTATATTAAATATTTTCTAAGTATAGAAAATAAAAAGACTTGTGAATTACTTATAAATAAATAAGTATGGAAATGCTTTTCCAATATTAAGTGAATATTTGGAATTTATCTTTTTGAAGATAAATTGAAAATGAATATTTGAAAACGAATGGAAATCGTATATTCATAAATATTTTGGAATGTAAATTCAATATGGAATTTATAAATGGAATTTGGAAAATGGGTTTAAAAATAAATATTGATTTATTTTTGAAGAATGGAAAATATATATATCTTATAAAGATATTTTTGGAAAATAAATAATTTGAAAAATTATTTGGAATCTGGTGATGTTGGCATATCTATTGATAGTCCAATAACCGACTATCAATATTTACCTTTAAATAGGTATTTGTTGTGATTTGCTTGAATTTGAATGCCACACTTATTTTTTTTAAAAATAAGCGCTCACTATTCGGGTTAACCGGGAAAGGACCTTGGGGTCGTATAACCCATTCCGAATATGTGATACGTCGTTATGAATTGCATTTGAAGATCGGTGTTGAAGACCGAATATTTTTGAAAACGAAAGGGTTTCTTGTTGATTGTCTCTGCACTGGCCGATCCCCGGTATAGAGATCTCCATATGTGATGGGAAATTCGGACGTGATTAGAGATTATCCGGATTGCAAGGACTTCTTTGTAAGTGCCTTCGGTTCTGTTCGAGCCCGGAACAGACTTGTATGGATTGTATGTCTGACATCACAAATTGAGATATAAAGCCGATTTCTTTCAAATATATTTCTGTTGGTGGCGGAGAATTTATTCTCTTAGCTTAACACCCTTCTCTGAGACGTACGAGCTCAGAGGTTATATAGTTGAAGGTTATCAGCGATATACTCCCAATTTGGTAATGTGACATGCTGAGTGTTGCTGTGAAATGATCATTGTGTTGATTATTTGTGATAGGATCATTTGTTTGATCGTCTATCTTGGTGATCATTTCTATGACCATTTGTTGACCCAAAGCATGACTTTGTACCAAGCGTGTTTTTGTGGACGTGACTTTGTCGAGCCTCACACCCCGGAATGGTCAAAACAGGAAAGATGCAGCAAGGTTATGAGGGGTAGCGCCCTTTAGGATATGTGCATTTCCTTCTGGAAAAGGGTGGTATCATGGTATGGAGCCCAGATACTTACTCATGTTGAAAACACTTTATGATTGTGTGAATTGATTGTTAGCGCTCGGTGAAAGGTCCCAAAGGACCGGGGGATGGCATATTCGGTCGGTTGTTACTCAGTTAGGGGTAACCCGGCCTTGTGTTGGTAGAGATCCGGTTTGGTTCTCGGGGACGTCCATCCAGAGGCGTTCTCATGTGGCAATGAGAAGTTCCTTGGCCTGATCATTCGTTGGAAATCCAAAGAAACAATACGAGACTTGTACGGTTTTAGTTGTAGAACCTGCCATCTAATATGGTAGCTATAGTAAGCATAATATAATGGTACTTATGCTGACTAAGATTTATATTCTACTTTCGAATATCTTCTACACTATGCACTAATAATAATATCAAAATTGATTTGATTTTAATACGTATCAAGCATCTTTGACTAACATAAGAAGAAATCTCCTCCAAGTCTGCGTTTGCATTGTGTGTGTGGCAGGAAGTCTTATGGTAGTCTCATTTTTAAAAGCATTGCGAATTGACTTTAAAAATATTCCTCTATTTTTGATTTTTGAAAAGAAAAATAAACTGTTTTAGTTCTCACACCAGTCACATGACTGACTCGGAGTTTATTGTTTTCCTTCCTAAACTCTGGGTGCCCACAAATTTGCACACGGGCAGTCAAGAGTTAGGTTTATCAGGATATTCTGGAATTCAGGAGTTGCTGGAGGCAAGCTGGATGGCATAGCGTATTACTAGTATAGTACTTCTTTTTCCGCTGCATTGTTGTTGTTTGATGTTGTACACTCTGATGATATGATGTAATGTAATGTAATAACTTATATAGTTCTTTGTTTAAAGATTATTCATTTATCTATTATATGTTGTTCCGTTGCGAATTGTGAGATTCTGATGTTGTTCTTTTATTTCTTTCTATTTTCTGTTCCGTTCTATTATTTATCTTCTTTTCTATCTTCTTCTACCTCTTTCTTCTTCTTCTTTTCTTCTTTCTTAAAACCCTAACTATTCGGTTTTTCGGCAACGAAAAATCGCAATCGTTACATTTGGTATCAGAGCATATGGTTAAGCGACAACCATGGTTCTGTTGGGTGTTACTCATTAGAGATAGAGTCAGCAGTACTCTAGAATGAGTTTGAGTGTAATAATAGCTATGAGAGCATATTTGTTAGTGAATATAAAATTGTTTTTGAATCGGGTAAATAAGGTAATTCTGCCCAAAACTATTTTTGTATAGAAAAGAAATGATTTTCTATGAATTATTATAGTATATGGTTGCATGGTTGTTAATAATATTAAATTATTATCATTATTATAAGGAATTAAATAAGAAATAAAATGGATTGAATTCAAGTAAACTAACTTGATAAATTATTAATTCATGGACTAATGAATTGGAATTTGAATTGGTTAAAATTAAATTTTGGTTGTAAGCTAAATTTGAAGATAAATTTGAATTGTATATAAATTCAAGTAAGTAAAAGAAATAAATTGAAATTCCCTTTGTTAGTAATTAAGTAAATTCGAGATGAATTGAATATGGAAATTGAAATTTGAAATGAATAAGTGAATGTACTAATTGAAATGAATTGGCAAATGAAAGTTAATCGTTAGAATTCAATATTTAGAAATTGTGAATTGAATTGAAATGTAAAATTGAATGAAAATGGATATGTAACTTCAATAGTGAAGTAAAAACGTATAAGAAGCATATATTGGAAATTTTGTAATAGAATTGGCAAAATGGTTTGAATGTTGGAATTGGATATTATGACTAGCAGGTTATACAGGTGTATTAAAAGGAAATGGGATTGGATTTTGATTTCGAAGATAAAAATTGAATTGCTCGACAAAAAGGTACGTATTTGAATTTCAGTATGAAATTTGATGATTTTCTTCTCCAGCCACTTGGCTTTCTCTTTTCTTTTTGATTCTGAGGGGCCGTGGTGCCATTTTGTAGTCGTACCGATCGAGCCGCGCAAAGGAAACGCTGGCGAAATTTTTCGAAAATTTAGGGTGTTAGAAAATTTTTGAGAAAAATTTGAAAGTTTGAAATTTGAATTTAAATTTAAATTTGAATTGGAAGTAAACAATGTTGTTTGAAACCTATAATTGGAGTTCGAAAGCTAGTTGAAATGAAAGTAAATCTGTAGTAAAAAGATTTAGGTTAGTAAGTTGATAAAACTATTTAGATTGTGAAAAATAGTAGACGGGATAAGGGCAATCTTCTTAACTTGTAATTTCGGGACGAAATTCTTTTAAGGGGGGAAGATTGTAACGCCCCAGAATTTTGAATAATTTAATTTGAAAATATTTAATTAATTTTAAATATTTGAATGATGGTTTGGATTGAACTTTCAATATAACTATGAATTTGGCGATTAAATTATAGAATTTAATCTATTGAAATTGAATAAAAATTTGAATCTTCAATTTTAAGCCGATTAAAAATATTTCAAAGGCTTGCAAAATTTCACATTGATAATATTGAAGATTATAGAAGCTTCAGAATTGAAATTGAAAGTGAATTGTTCAGTTTTGAAATTAAATCGTTTGAATCGATATTTAAAAATAGCCTTCCGAGGCACAGTCTCGGAATTCGACGAAACCAGTTCCATTGGGTCCGTAATATTGAATTATTATCGGATTTCAAATTTCGTATTTTTCGGAGTTAATATGTGAGCACACGGTGAATAAACGCGTTGAAATCAAATTGGATTCAATTTAAATTTAAAATTTAAATTAGTCAAACTTCACCACGTTTCGTTCCTAAAAACATGCCTAAATTCGCGAAGGAGATCGTGCAAGCACGTTCTCTGCAAAATCACGTACTCGTGTTCCCCCCTCTTCTTTTTAAAAGCAGGCACTACAAACAAGTTTCGTTCGAATCTAAAAATGGCCGACAGAAAAAAAATTAATGGAACGAAATTTTTCTTCAGTTTAAAATCAAGAACGAGGAAACAAAACAATGGCCGAAGCCCATTTTCAAAATCGCGACTTTATCTTTCCCCTTTCCTTCTTCAATTCAAAACCGAAACGCGGTAAAAAAATAATAATAATAAGAATAATGGCCGCGATGCTCGTGGCCACCTGGCAGCGGCGTAGGGGGCGAGCGCGACTCGCGTGGTGATGGCGTACGCGATGGGAGATTGCGGCATCGATGTCGGCAGGTGATTTGGGGTGCGCGACTTGGTGGGTACTCGCGTGGATGGGGGAGGTTCGATACCGAGTGTAGTGGAATCAAGTGAAGTCGCGGCGAATCGAGGCTGCGGCAGTGAAGTTTCGAGCATGGAGCATAGCGATCTCGTTCTGGTGATGGTCGCGAGCGTGCGTAAGGTTCGTCGACGTTGAGAAGGCGTGGGCTGCTTGAGTAACAGTAAGGTATTCTTTTGTTGTTAGTTCTTTTCAATTTAAATCTGAAGAAAAAAAATTACTGTAAAATTCTGTAAAGAATTTTATTTTCTTAAGTTTGTAGATTCGTGTATATGTATTTATGTTAGGGAAATGATTTCACAGTGAGGTATAATTGCAAGTTTATTTTGATTTCATTTTAATAAAAATAAGAAATGTTTACTGTAAGGAAATTTGTTAAATTGATTATTTGTTTGAATTAAAAACATTGGTTAATTTGAATTATTTTTAAGCTACTAAACGATATCTGTTAATAAAGGAATTTGTAAAAGAAAATTAGTTGGAAATTTTACTTAATTAATAAAATGACTTTTCAAAAGAAATATTATTTATTATTGGAAAAATGGGTAATTAAGGACTAAATGATAGTTTATAAAAGAAAATTTATTTAAATTTAAGTTAAGTGGTTAAAAATAATTTATTTAAAGGGAAATTAAATTGTAGTTAAACAAATTTATTTAAGTAAATTTAGTTGAAATTTAAATTTTATTAGATAAATTTGTTAAGAGTAATCTGTTTAAAATTAAAAGGGAATTTGTTTGGAATGAGTGATTAAGCCCAAATTAAATTATAAACTAGTTAAATCAAACGAAAATTTATTATTCGATCTGTTCGAATATTAACAAATTGTATATAATATTTATACAAGGTATAAATCAAGAAAATCGAGTCAAGAAGGGAAATGGATTACTAATAAAAGCAAAGGTGAGAACTTCTCACTCAGAAGGATTTATTAAAATTTTAAATAGTTAGATTTAAAATTGTTAGTTGTGTTGATTGAATGCTTGAATGATGATTGTTGTGTGTGTGTGTGTATATATATATATATATATATATATATATATATATATATATATATTGGATGTGAATAGACCCTATACGCCGTTAGTAAGCGGAGGTTATTTATTACACACATATACCGCGATATTCCACCTCGAAGTGGAATTGGTATTATGTTATATATATAGCAATATATATATTGGCATATGTATATATTGCAGTTGATTGATTTCCCGCATTGTATAGCGAATGAGACCCTATGCGCCATTAGTAAGCGGATAATATTTTATAAAATCTCATATACCGCGATATTCCGTCTTGAAACGGAATTGGTATTGTGCTAATGTCTGTGGATGCAGGAAAACAGGTTGGAGGGATCCAACTGGATTCCTCACAAATATTTATTTGATTTAGATATTGTGATATTTGATTGTTTATCATGGATGATATATGATGTTTGAAAGTCGTGATTGACTAGTTGATGTGTTGCATCATCGGATCCAATTTTTGAAGTTTAAAAATAACGATTATTATTTTAAGGAATTTCTAAAGTGATTTTTTTTTAAATATACGTTTATAAAATATTTTTGAAATTGATTCATCTTAAATAAATAAACGTTATAATTTTAATGTTATAAAAATTATGATTTTTGAGAAATACAGTTAAAAGTTGATTTTTGAAGATATGAGATTAATGATTTTATAAAATAGCTTAAACTGGGATTGCTGAATTTATTATAAAAAGTTTAAAAAATAGGATTTATAAAATTGGATTATTTTATAAATCAAAATGATGAAATTATGAAAGAGTTAAAAGACGTTTTAAAAATAGTAATATAAATTGTTTTATATTAAAAGATTTATAAATTGATATTTATAAATTAAAAATATTAGAAGTGTAAAACGAGCTTTTCTAAGTGTTAGAATGAATTGTGAATGAATTTCATAAATGAATGAAATTTATAAGATTATAACGGTGAAGTTATAAATGGAATTTTATAAACAGGAGGTTTATAAAATTTGTAAAGTTATTTAAAAGAATAGATTTTGGATAAATAAAAGAATCTTATAAGTTATAAGATTTATAAATTTGGGGAGTTTAAAGAAACAATTTTGTAAACAAATAAATTTTAAGTGTTTGACTTATAATATGAATTTTTAGTATATCATTGTGATATGAATTGAGATAGGTTAATAAAGGAATTTATAAAAAGGATTTGATATAAAATAAATAGAAATAGAATTTTTAAACGTTTTTTTATAAATTCGCAACGACTTATTTTGACAAGTAAAATTGTTGTAATTTATTAATGGAGTTATATTCATGTTTAGACAGTGAATAATCCTTTAAAATAAAATGAATAGAAGTGATGAAATTTATTAACAAGGTATATTCACGTTTTTGAATAGTGAATATTATGTTAAAGAAATTATTTTGGATGTGATGTTTGAAATAGAATTAAAACGATCTAAAGATGTTTTAAAAGGTGTTGAGATTCGAAAACATAGATTTCAAAATTTATTGTTGAAATAGATGTTTTCGAGAAATAAAAGGAAATGGTGGACTATAACACTGTTGTTATAGTAAATGATTTCGAAAGGAAATGTTTTGTATAGTATTGGGATTTATATATCTATTTTAATTTCGAATCCCTATACTAGTGATTTTGGGTTGTCGTAACGATGTTTTACGCAACATTCGTTTTGGCCTAAATAAATAAATATGGTTAAGTGAATGATTTCCTTAAAGAATGAAATATATACTTAATTTCGATTAGAGTATATTAAATATTTTCTAAGTATAGAAAATAAAAAGACTTGTGAATTACTTATAAATAAATAAGTATGGAAATGCTTTTCCAATATTAAGTGAATATTTGGAATTTATCTTTTTGAAGATAAATTGAAAATGAATATTTGAAAACGAATGGAAATCGTATATTCATAAATATTTTGGAATGTAAATTCAATATGGAATTTATAAATGGAATTTGGAAAATGGGTTTAAAAATAAATATTGATTTATTTTTGAAGAATGGAAAATATATATATCTTATAAAGATATTTTTGGA
This sequence comes from Allium cepa, assembly GCA_030765085.1. Classification (NCBI taxonomy): domain Eukaryota; kingdom Viridiplantae; phylum Streptophyta; class Magnoliopsida; order Asparagales; family Amaryllidaceae; genus Allium; species Allium cepa. The sequence goes on along the minus strand of CM060945.1, from coordinate 596,117,232 downwards.
AAATAAATAATTTGAAAAATTATTTGGAATCTGGTGATGTTGGCATATCTATTGATAGTCCAATAACCGACTATCAATATTTACCTTTAAATAGGTATTTGTTGTGATTTGCTTGAATTTGAATGCCACACTTGTTTTTTTTAAAAATAAGCGCTCACTATTCGGGTTAACCGGGAAAGGACCTTGGGGTCGTATAACCCATTCCGAATATGTGATACGTCGTTATGAATTGCATTTGAAGATCGGTGTTGAAGACCGAATATTTTTGAAAACGAAAGGGTTTCTTGTTGATTGTCTCTGCACTGGCTGATCCCCGGTATAGAGATCTCCATATGTGATGGGAAATTCGGACGTGATTAGAGATTATCCGGATTGCAAGGACTTCTTTGTAAGTGCCTTCGGTTCTGTTCGAGCCCGGAACAGACTTGTATGGATTGTATGTCTGACATCACAAATTGAGATATAAAGCCGATTTCTTTCAAATATATTTCTGTTGGTGGCGGAGAATTTATTCTCTTAGCTTAACACCCTTCTCTGAGACGTACGAGCTCAGAGGTTATATAGTTGAAGGTTATCAGCGATATACTCCCAATTTGGTAATGTGACATGCTGAGTGTTGCTGTGAAATGATCATTGTGTTGATTATTTGTGATAGGATCATTTGTTTGATCGTCTATCTTGGTGATCATTTCTATGACCATTTGTTGACCCAAAGCATGACTTTGTACAAAGCGTGTTTTTGTGGACGTGACTTTGTCGAGCCTCACACCCCGGAATGGTCAAAACGGGAAAGATGCGGCAAGGTTATGAGGGGTAGCGCCCTTTAGGATATGTGCATTTCCTTCTGGAAAAGGGTGGTATCATGGTATGGAGCCCAGATACTTACTCATGTTGAAAACACTTTATGATTGTGTGAATTGATTGCGAGCGCTCGGTGAAAGGTCCCAAAGGACCGGGGGATGGCATATTCGGTCAGTTGTTACTCAGTTAGGGGTAACCCGGCCTTGTGTTGGTAGAGATCCGGTTTGGTTCTCGGGGACGTCCATCCAGAGGCGTTCTCATGTGGCAATGGGAAGTTCCTTGGCCTGATCATTCGTTGGAAATCCAAAGAAACAATACGAGACTTGTACGGTTTTAGTTGTAGAACCTGCCATCTAATATGGTAGCTATAGTAAGCATAATATAATGGTACCTATGCTGACTAAGATTTATATTCTACTTTCGAAATATCTTCTACACTATGCACTAATAATAATATCAAAATTGATTTGATTTTAATACGTATCAAGCATCTTTGACTAACATAAGAAGAAATCTCCTCCAAGTCTGCGTTTGCATTGTGTGTGTGGCAGGAGGTCTTATGGTAGTCTCATTTTTAAAAGCATTGCGAATTGACTTTAAAAATATTCCTCTATTTTTGATTTTTAAAAAGAAAAATAAACTGTTTTAGTTCTCACACCAGTCACATGACTGACTCGGAGTTTATTGTTTTCCTTCCTAAACTCTGGGTGCCCACAAATTTGCACACGGGCAGTCAAGAGTTGGGTTTATCAGGATATTCTGGAATTCAGGAGTTGCTGGAGGCAAGCTGGATGGCATAGCGTATTACTAGTATAGTACTTCTTTTTCCGCTGCATTGTTGTTGTTTGATGTTGTACACTCTGATGATATGATGTAATGTAATGTAATGTAATAACTGATATAGTTCTTTGTTTAAAGATTATTCATTTATCTATTATATGTTGTTCCGTTGCGAATTGTGAGATTCTGATGTTGTTCTGTTATTTCTTTCTATTTTCTGTTCCGTTCTATTATTTATCTTCTTTTCTATCTTCTTCTACCTCTTTCTTCTTCTTTTCTTCTTTCTTAAAACCCTAACTATTCGGTTTTTCGGCAACGAAAAATCGCAATCGTTACATTTGGTATCAGAGCATATGGTTAAGCGACAACCATGGTTCTGTTGGGTGTTACTCATTAGAGATAGAGTCAGCAGTACTCTAGAATGAGTTTGAGTATAATAATAGCTATGAGAGCATATTTGTTAGTGAATATAAAATTGTTTTTGAATCGGGTAAATAAGGTAATTCTGCCCAAAACTATTTTTGTATAGAAAAGAAATGATTTTCTATGAATTATTATAGTATATGGTTGCATGGTTGTTAATAATATTAAATTATTATCATTATTATAAGGAATTAAATAAGAAATAAAATGGATTGAATTCAAGTAAACTAACTTGATAAATTATTAATTCATGGACTAATGAATTGGAATTTGAATTGGTTAAAATTAAATTTTGGTTGTAAGCTAAATTTGAAGATAAATTTGAATTGTATATAAATTCAAGTAAGTAAAAGAAATAAATTGAAATTCCCTTTGTTAGTAATTAAGTAAATTCGAGATGAATTGAATATGGAAATTGAAATTTGAAATGAATAAGTGAATGTACTAATTGAAATGAATTGGCAAATGAAAGTTAATCGTTAGAATTCAATATTTAGAAATTGTGAATTGAATTGAAATGTAAAATTGAATGAAAATGGATATGTAACTTCAATAGTGAAGTAAAAACGTATAAGAAGCATATATTGGAAATTTTGTAATAGAATTGGCAAAATGGTTTGAATGTTGGAATTGGATATTATGACTAGCAGGTTATACAGGTGTATTAAAAGGAAATGGGATTGGATTTTGATTTCGAAGATAAAAATTGAATTGCTCGACAAAAAGGTACGTATTTGAATTTTAGTATGAAATTTGATGATTTTCTTCTCCATCCACTTGGCTTTCTCTTTTCTTTTTGATTCTGAGGGGCCGTGGTGCCATTTTGTAGTCGTACCGATCGAGCCGCGCAAAGGAAACGCTGGCGAAATTTTTCGAAAATTTAGGGTGTTAGAAAATTTTTGAGAAAAATTTGAAAGTTTGAAATTTGTATTTAAATTTAAATTTGAATTGGAAGTAAACAATGTTGTTTGAAACCTATAATTGGAGTTGGAAAGCTAGTTGAAATGAAAGTAAATCTGTAGTAAAAAGATTTAGGTTAGTAAGTTGATAAAACTATTTAGATTGTGAAAAATAGTAGACGGGATAAGGGCAATCTTCTTAACTTGTAATTTCGGGACGAAATTCTTTTAAGGGGGGGGGGGAGATTGTAACGACCCAGAATTTTGAATAATTTAATTTGAAAATATTTAATTAATTTTAAATATTTGAATGATGGTTTGGATTGAACTTTCAATATAACTATGAATTTGGCGATTAAATTATAGAATTTAATCTATTGAAATTGAATAAAAATTTGAATCTTCAATTTTAAGCCGATTAAAAATATTTCAAAGGCTTGCAAAATTTCACATTGATAATATTGAAGATTATAGAAGCTTCAGAATTGAAATTGAAAGTGAATTGTTCAGTTTTGAAATTAAATCGTTTGAATCGATATTTAAAAATAGCCTTCCGAGGCACAGTCTCAGAATTCGGCGAAACCAGTTCCATTGGGTCCGTAATATTGAATTATTATCGGATTTCAAATTTCGTATTTTTCGGAGTTAATATGTGAGCACACGGTGAGTAAACGCGTCGAAATCAAATTGGATTCAATTTAAATTTAAAATTTAAATTAGTCAAACTTCACCACGTTTCGTTCCTAAAAACATGCCTAAATTCGCGAAGGAGATCGTGCAAGCACGTTCTCTGCAAAATCACGTACTCGTGTTCCCCCCTCTTCTTTTTAAAAGCAGGCATTACAAACAAGTTTCGTTCGAATCTAAAAATGGCCGACAGAAAAAAAATTAATGGAACGAAATTTTTCTTCAGTTTAAAATCAAGAACGAGGAAACAAAACAATGGCCGAAGCCCATTTTCAAAATCGCGACTTTATCTTTCCCCTTTCCTTCTTCAATTCAAAACCGAAACGCAGTAAAAAAATAATAATAATAATAAGGATAATGGCCGCGATGCTCGTGGCGACCTGGCAGCGGCGTAGGGGGCGAGCGCGACCCGCGTGGTGATGGCGTACGCGATGGAAGATTGTGGCATCGATGTCGGCAGGTGATTTGGGGTGCGCGACTTGGTGGGTACTCGCGTGGATGGGGGAGGTTCGGTACCGAGTGTAGTGGAATCAAGCGAAGTCGCGGCGAATCGAGGCTGCGGCAGTGAAGTTTCGAGCATGGGGCATAGCGATCTCGTTCTGGTGATGGTCGCGAGCGTGCGTAAGGTTCGTCGACGTTGAGAAGGCGTGGGCTGCTTGAGTAACAGCAAGGTATTCTTTTGTTGTTAGTTCTTTTCAATTTAAATCTGAAGAAAAAAAAATTACTGTAAAATTCTGTAAAGAATTCTATTTTCTTAAGTTTGTAGATTCGTGTATATGTATTAATGTTAGGAAAATGATTTCACAGTGAGGTATAATTGCAAGTTTATTTTGATTTCATTTTAATAAAAATAAGAAATGTTTACTGTAAGGAAATTTGTTAAATTGATTATTAGTTTGAATTAAAAACATTGGTTAATTTGAATTATTTTTAAGCTACTAAACGATATCTGTTAATAAAGGAATTTGTAAAAGAAAATAAGTTGGAAATTTTACTTAATTAATAAAATGACTTTTCAAAAGAAATATTATTTATTATTGGAAAAATGGGTAATTAAGGACTAAATGATAGTTTATAAAAGAAAATTTGTTTAAATTTAAGTTAAGTGGTTAAAAATAATTTATTTAAAGGGAAATTAAATTGTAGTTAAATAAATTTATTTAAGTAAATTTAGTTGAAATTTAAATTTTATTAGATAAATTTTTTAAGAGTAATCTGTTTAAAATTAAAAGGGAATTTGTTTGGAATGAGTGATTAAGCCCAAATTAAATTATAAACTAGTTAAATCAAACGAAAATTTATTATTCGATCTGTTCGAATATTAACAAATTGTATATAATATTTATACAAGGTATAAATCAAGAAAATCGAGTCAAGAAGGGAAATGGATTGCTAATAAAAGCAAAGGTGAGAACTTCTCACTCAAAAGGATTTATTTAAATTTTAAATAGTTAGATTTAAAATTGTTAGTTGTGTTGATTGAATGCTTGAATGATGATTGTTGTGTGTGTGTGTGTGTGTGTGTGTGTGTGTGTGTATATATATATATATATATATATATTGGATGTGAATAGACCCTATACGCCGTTAGTAAGCGGAGGTTATTTATTACACACATATACCGCGATATTCCACCTTGAAGTGGAATTGGTATTATGTTATATATATAGCAATATATATATATATATATTGGCATATGTATATATTGCAGTTGATTGATTTCCCGCATTGTATAGCGGATGAGACCCTATGCGCCGTTAGTAAGCGGATAATATTTTATAAAATCCCATATACCGCGATATTCCGTCTTGAAACGGAATTGGTATTGTGCTAATGTCTGTGGATGCAGGAAAACAGGTTGGAGGGATCCAACTGGATTCCTCACAAATATTTATTTGATTTAGATATTGTGATATTTGATTGTTTATCATGGATGATATATGATGTTTAAAAGTCGTGATTGACTATTTGATGTGTTGCATCATCGGATCCAATTTTTGAAGTTTAAAAATAACGATTATTATTTTAAGGAATTTCTAAAGTGATTTTTTTTGAAATATACGTTTATAAAATATTTTTGAAATTGATTCATCTTAAATAAATAAACGTTATAATTTTAATGTTATAAAAATTATGATTTTTGAGAAATACAGTTAAAAGTTGATTTTTGAAGATATGAGATTAATGATTTTATAAAATAGCTTAAACTGGGATTGCTGAATTTATTATAAAAAGTTCAAAAAATAGGATTTATAAAATTGGATTATTTTATAAATCAAATGATGAAATTATGAAAGAGTTTAAAGACGTTTTAAAAATAGTAATATAAATTGTTTTATATTAAAAGATTTATAAATTGATATTTATAAATTAAAAATATTAGAAGTGTAAAACGAGCTTTTCTAAGTGTTAGAATGAATTGTGAATGAATTTCATAAATGAATGAAATTTATAAGATTATAACGGTGAAGTTATAAATGGAATTTTATAAACAGTAGGTTTATAAAATTTGTAAAGTTATTTAAAAGAATAGATTTTGGATAAATAAAAGAATCTTATAAGTTATAAGATTTATAAATTTGGGGAGTTTAAAGAAACAATTTTGTAAACAAATAAATTTTAAGTGTTTGACTTATAATATGAATTTTTAGTATATCATTGTGATATGAATTGAGATAGGTTAATAAAGGAATTTATAAAAAGGAGTTGATATAAAATAAATAGAAATAGAATTTTTAAACGTTGTTTTATAAATTCGCAACGACTTATTTTGACCAGTAAAATTGTTGTAATTTATTAATGGAGTTATATTCATGTTTAGACAGTGAATAATCCTTTAAAATAAAATGAATAGAAGTGATGAAATTTATTAGCAAGGTATATTCACGTTTTTGAATAGTGAATATTATGTTAAAGAAATTATTTTGGATGTGATGTTTGAAATAGAATTAAAACGATCTAAAGATGTTTTAAAAGGTGTTGAGATTCGAAATCATAGATTTCAACATTTATTGTTGAAATAGATGTTTCGAGAAATAAAAGGAAATGGTGGACTATAACACTGTTGTTATAGTAAATGATTTCGAAAGGAAATGTTTTGTATAGTATTGGGATTTATATATCTATTTAATTTCGAATCCCTATACTAGTGATTTTGGGTTGTCGTAACGATGTTTTACGCAACATTCGTTTTGGCCCAAATAAATAAATATGGTTAAGTGAATGATTTCCTTAAAGAATGAAATATATACTTAATTTCGATTAGAGTATATTAAATATTTTCTAAGTATAGAAAATAAAAAGACCTGTGAATTACTTATAAATAAATAAGTATGGAAATGCTTTTCCAATATTAAGTGAATATTTGGAATTTATCTTTTTGAAGATAAATTGAAAATGAATATTTGAAAACGAATGGAAATCGTATATTCATAAATATTTTGGAATGTAAATTCAATATGGAATTTATAAATGGAATTTTGAAAATGGGTTTAAAAATAAATATTGATTTATTTTTGAAGAATGGAAAATATATATATCTTATAAAGATATTTTTGGAAAATAAATAATTTGGAAAATTATTTGGAATCTGGTGATGTTGGCATATCTATTGATAGTCCAATAACCGACTATCAATATTTACCTTTAAATAGGTATTTGTTGTGATTTGCTTGAATTTGAATGCCACACTTATTTTTTTTTAAAATAAGCGCTCACTATTCGGGTTAACCGGGAAAGGACCTTGGGGTCGTATAACCCATTCCGAATATGTGATACGTCGTTATGAATTGCATTTGAAGATCGGTGTTGAAGACCGGATATTTTTGAAAACGAAAGGGTTTCTTGTTGATTGTCTCTGCACTGGCTGATCCCCGGTATAGAGATCTCCATATGTGATGGGAAATTCGGACGTGATTAGAGATTATCCGGATTGCAAGGACTTCTTTGTAAGTGCCTTCGGTTCTGTTCGAGCCCGGAACAGACTTGTATGGATTGTATGTCTGACATTACAAATTGAGATATAAAGCCGATTTCTTTCAAATATATTTCTGTTGGTGGCGGAGAATTTATTCTCTTAGCTTAACACCCTTCTCTGAGACGTACGAGCTCAGAGGTTATATAGTTGAAGGTTATCAGCGATATACTCCCAATTTGGTAATGTGACATGCTGAGTGTTGCTGTGAAATGATCATTGTGTTGATTATTTGTGATAGGATCATTTGTTTGATCGTCTATCTTGGTGATCATTTCTATGATCATTTGTTGACCCAAAGCATGACTTTGTACAAAGCGTGTTTTTGTGGACGTGACTTCGTCGAGCCTCACACCCCGGAATGGTCAAAACAGGAAAGATGCGGCAAGGTTATGAGGGGTAGCCCCCTTTAGGATATGTGCATTTCCTTCTGGAAAAGGGTGGTATCATGGTATGGAGCCCAGATACTTACTCATGTTGAAAACACTTTATGATTGTGTGAATTGATTGCGAGCGCTCGGTGAAAGGTCCCAAAGGACCGGGGGATGGCATATTCGGTCAGTTGTTACTCAGTTAGGGGTAACCCGGCCTTGTGTTGGTAGAGATCCGGTTTGGTTCTCGGGGACGTCCATCTAGAGGCGTTCTCATGTGGCAATGGGAAGTTCCTTGGCCTGATCATTCGTTGGAAATCCAAAGAAACAATACGAGACTTGTACGGTTTTAGTTGTAGAACCTGCCATCTAATATGGTAGCTATAGTAAGCATAATATAATGGTACCTATGCTGGCTAAGATTTATATTCTACTTTCGAAATATCTTCTACACTATGCACTAATAATAATATCAAAATTGATTTGATTTTAATACGTATCAAGCATCTTTGACTAACATAAGAAGAAATCTCCTCCAAGTCTGCGTTTGCATTGTGTGTGTGGCAGGAGGTCTTATGGTAGTCTCATTTTTAAAAGCATTGCGAATTGACTTTAAAAATATTCCTCTATTTTTGATTTTTAAAAAGAAAAATAAACTGTTTTAGTTCTCATTCCAGTCACATGACTGACTCGGAGTTTATTGTTTTCCTTCTTAAACTCTGGGTGCCCACAAATTTGCACACGGGCAGTCAAGAGTTAGGTTTATCAGGATATTCTGGAATTCAGGAGTTGCTGGAGGCAAGCTGGATGGCATAGCGTATTACTAGTATAGTACTTCTTTTTCCGCTGCATTGTTGTTGTTTGATGTTGTACACTCTGATGATATGATGTAATGTAATGTAATGTAATAACTGATATAGTTCTTTATTCAAAGATTATTCATTTATCTATTATATGTTGTTCCGTTGCGAATTGTGAGATTCTGCTGTTGTTCTGTTATTTCTTTCTGTTTTCTGTTCCATTCTATTATTGATCTTCTTTTCTATCTTCTTCTACCTCTTTCTTCTTCTTTTCTTCTTTCTTAAAACCCTAACTATTCGGTTTTTCGGCAACGAAAAATCGCAATCGTTACACATGAAAAATAAGACTAGAAAGATACCGACCTGAATGTGATTGACAACTATACTGAAATTAACCGAATACTTTCTTCAACTTAAAATGTTCGACCAAAAGATCTCTAAGGTTATGCGTTGTTAATAAATGGGATTAGAATCAAATCAACACTCAATCTATATTAACATCTTTGCGTCTTTGTAACCGTGAGGAAGAAGAAGTGCGATTGGGGAAAATTGTGAAATTAGAGCGCGTGACTGAAATTAGGGCGTTCTTTTTTTTAAGCACAGAGGCGAGGGTTATTGAGGAGGAACCGGATGGTGAATTTTTTCGATAATATCGGAACGGTTCATAGCCGTGGTGAAATTGTCACGGTCTTAGACTGTGCTAGTTTACTTTACCACGGCTCAAAACAGTGATAAAATTATCACGTCTCAAAACCGTGGCAATTTTTCTGCGTTGGGGTGTGGCAAATGGACAGTATGGCGTAGTGTTATTGCAATTTAGAACTGCGCAATTGAAATGCAGTAAAAAAACAGCATTGTAATAATACAGTTTTTAACTGCATTTCTCAAATACAGTTAAAAACTACAATATTATAATGCGGTTTTTAAAGGTGCAGTTTTTCAAAACGAAATTCAAAAATTAAATTCTCAAAACTTACTACATTAAATTTTCAAAAATTTGAATTTGGAAAAAACGTGTTTCAAAATTTTGATTTTTATATATATCCACAATACCTGTCATTAGAAAGATAAAGATAATAAAATTTATGATTTAACGGTGAAACAGTTTATTAATCCGATATTTTTACGAAAAATTGTTGCGTTTTAAAGATTGATAATTAATAGGGTGCGGATTTTATATAACAGTGTGAGAAGAATAACCGTAGATGAAAGAAATCCATGTGCAGGGGCCTAATTTGCATACATTATTATGTAGGGTGTTTTGTTCATTTTAATTAAAAAATAAGGATTACCATGCAAAGCTCTGTAAGTTAAAGATTAATAAATAAGATGACAATTTTTAGGTAAATTATTTGACTTATACATAAATTTGTAAAATCCAATTGTATTATTAGATGTTATAAAAATGGGAGATTTTCGACACATACATTTACGTGTGTAATGTATATTTTTTAATCTCTTTTAATGTTTATGTTGGAAATGTTCTTTTGTAAATAATTATCTCCTTGTATGATCGACTAAACTAACAAAAATACCTTTTTTTAAAGAAAAAAATATAAGCCCAAGGTCGTTTTTCCATAGTTACGCAGTTGTGCTAGTATCAATTATGGTATTTTTGATATGGTTAAATTATTCATTAAAACTCATATTTAAGACATAATAAATGATAATACGTTGAGTTGGTTCCTTAACAGGAAAGATATTAATTTGAAATTAATCGTCCTATGAGATACGCATAACGCATGCTAGGTTAATTATATAGATGCTTTAAATTTAGGAAATATCATTAAAGATATAATAAGTATTAACGTCGTCTGATATTTTTGGTAAACGGCTATTTTAACCCTAATTCCTTCTCAAAATTCCAATTTTACTTTTATCTTCTGCTTAAGATAAAAAAATAGAACAATGGAAGCTGCTAAAATGGAAGAGCATGGTGGGTCTGATTCCTTACTCATGATGAAATAATGAATTTACTGGTGGTGAACAATGTGTTTGATGAAGTGGAGGAATTAATATGTGGGAAGGAAGAAGAGACTGAACTAAAATGTACACTGAAGCAAGAAACTGTGCACACTTTTCATGTATACAGCAGAGAATTATTGATCTGAAGGTAAACTGGATTACAGAGGTGGGATTTGAATCGAGAACTGTTTATATGAGTTTGTACTTGAAAAGGAACAGATCAGCATAAGAAGATGGATCAAAAAAAATGTCGTTATCTAAAGATGACCCAAACAAGAACTATAAATCAAGTGAAGTTTCATGTATCAGTTTCAAGAACACACATTTTTTGCAAAAGAATGATCAACTTCAGAAATTTCAAGAAGATAAGATAAAGAGAAGTAACTGATAGTTGCAAGTATTTGTACCAAATGGAAGAGTGTTATATACCAATGACTCTCAAATATCAAGAATCATAACATGTGCCAAATATAACTAGAAAAATGGTACATTGAATCACAACAGAAATTACAAGATTCAGATTATCAACATGGAGGAGTTATATGCTACTGTAATTTTGAAAAGATTGGTAATTGACAAGTAAATGGTATAAAGGTTCAGATTTTAATAGAAGCTTATAAGCAAAAAGAAAAGGCAAGCATAAGAATCAACAACACAAGATATTTGAATACAAACTGAATAAGAATTATGTTCTAATTGAATAACAGTAATCAATTAACAGCCAAAAGAAATGCTGCACTAAGATCTGAAACAATTGATAACAGAAGTATGCTAGTAGTATATTGCAAATGAATAGTCAAGAACAGATAAACCAAAATAGATATGAGCAAATATACGAAGACTGAAACAATCTAAATGCAGAGAACAATACTTAACTGAGTAGATCTGATTTAACAAGAATGAAGCGTATATGTATGAGCACAGAGTTGAACAATATGAATGAATTAAAGAGGACAAATATCACTGATGGTAACAGCTTTTATATGAAAGAAGAACAATTTTATTTCTGAGTTTTTTTAATATTCTCAACAGTTACAAAACTGCTTATATAGGTGCAGTTTATCAAAATGGACCCAAATTATACAACAATCTTCAATAATGGCCCAATTAACACACAAATTAATTATACAACAATATTATGCCAAAATTCAATGCTATAAGTCCTGCAAACTTGCACACACATGCACAACTTCAGGTCTTGTACTCTTGCACAAATGTGCACATATGCCAACTATTTCATTCCATCATTCCACTGCACAAGCTTCATCTTCCTCCTTGCTTTCAACACTCTCCTGAAGCAGATGACCTCCTCTCTCTTCTAAAACCAGTGCTAACATTCCTCTGCTGTTGCATCTCCCCTCCACTTCAAGAAGGGACCTTGTCCTAAGGTCTAATGTAGGGAATTTTTTAATCATTGGACAATAATCTTCCCAGGTAGCTTCCTCTACAGATTTCTCTTTCCATTTGACCAAAATTTGAACCACGGCTTCATTATTTCTGGGTATTATTCTTCTATCAATTATATACTCGGGCTGCTCTACAATCTCTTCCACAAAACTGGGAACATCATCTTGCACAATAACAGAACTTCCTACCCTTTTCTTCAGCTGAGATACATGAAAGACAGGGTGGATTTTTGCAGTGGCGGGTAGTTGGAGTTTATAAGCTACTTCTCCAATTTTCTCAATTACTTCATATGGTCCATAGTACTTGGGTGAGAGCTTGCAAGTTTTTTTGAATTCTGGCTGTCAATTGCTTGTAAGGTTGAAGCTTAAGGAACACCCGGGTCTCCTACTTCAAACTTCCTCTCTAATCTTTTCAAATCTGCATACTTCTTCATTCTTTCACGTGCCATTCTCAAACTATCCTTCAAGTACTCTAACATTATGTCTCTAGTAAACAACATCTCCTCAACTTGTTCCACTTTAGTTGTGTTCTGGACATATGATAGAAGTGTGGGTGGGTCAATACCATACACGGCTTTGAATGGAGTCGTGTTGGTCGAAACTTTCCAAGTAGTATTATACCAATACTCAGCTAGCGTCATCCACTTACTCCACTCATTAGGTTTATGGCAGATGAAGCGCCACAAATACCCCTCCAATATCTTGTTAATCACTTCTGACTGCCCATCACTTTGAGGATGGCAGGCAGTTCTTAGCTTTAAGCTACTGCCTTGCAACTTGAACAGTTCTTGCCAAAATTTGCTTGTGAATATTAAGTCTCTGTCACTAACAATGGTTTTGGGTAAGCCATGTAATTTAAACACACCGTTGAAGAACACAGTGGCAACATCTTTGGCAGTATCGGGGTGACTGAGAGGAAAAAAGTGAGCATACTTGCTTAGCCTGTAGGATCGATTTCACCTTAGAGGGGGGGGGGGTGAATAGGGTGATGGTATAAATTATAAAAATTAACTGCGGAAGCTTATAAATAATTTCAACACAGATCACAGAAAAATGGCAGAATAATAAAATGCAGAAAATAGAACGACGCAGAATTTACCCAGCTTCGGCAAAACCCTGCCTACGTGCTGCCCCCAAGGTTTCTACTAGAAATTAGATAGTCAGACGCTTACACTCGTAAACTAGCGACACCCGCTATCGACTAAACCTAACTCTACGCTCAAAACCCTGCCACAACTCAGCCATTGAGTTGCGAATTCTCAAACTACGCCACGTAGTTTGTCCCCTAGTCACACGACTAGAAATTTAAACGGTTTAAAAATAAATTACAAATTAAAAAACAATTAAAAGACAAAAACACCCCTGATTTTGACTAAAGCCTTAAATAATAACTAGAGTAAATAAGCCGGCCCAAAATCACACTCTCTTTTATTTTCTATCGGCCCAAAATCACGCTCTCTTTTATTTTCTATCGGCCCGTTCCCTTTTTGAGATAATGGCCGCTTGTTCTCATCTTTGCAAATTAGGGCTTCGTTCCTTCGTTCCAAATTTGGGGTATTGAAGCACTGTTTCGAATTGTTTGATCGACGCAGATGATTTTATCGATGCTTGCTTGTTCGATCAGATGTCACTTTGAATTGCAGACAGTTGCTTCTATTTGATCGAGTTTGATATTTGCTTGGGTATGTAATTTATCCTTTTTTACTTTCTGATTGAATGCTTGAACTCGATACCTATGGCGATGATGATTATTACAATTTATAGGAGTCGAATCTCCTTGAATTACATTCGTCTGATTTGTTCATTATCATGCTTTCGGCCATTTGATTTTTGTTGAACGTTGATGATTTATTTCTGACTTTTTCAATTTGCTTGGATAACACGGTTTAGAACTCTGACTTGGTCATAATCGATTTTGATTCGTGGATTTTCTGGTTGACTTCGGTATGCTTCCACGACTTCGACACTTACATTGTTCATCTCGACTTGTACATGTTGTTGCTTGATTATGGTCTCTGACTTTGCAAAGGGATTGCTGTACTTGGATATTTGCAGTTTTATTTTTCTGCTCTTGGATTTGTGGTATTTGCATTTGTATCACTTAATAGCATCAACTCTGATCTACGGTTGTCATTTGGTATTGTTGTATATTGTTTTGGACCATGTTCGTTGTGGCATTGCATTGTGAGTTGTGTTCATGTTTGATCACTGAGCACTGCTTACTGTCATGTTGCATACTCTCTGTATACATACTCGAGTCTTGTTCATCCAATTCATTGAGATTGTTGCATATAGTTTTATTGAGTCTGAATATGTGCTCTGGTAGTCATTTATGCATCCTTAACTGTTGCACTGAGTCTTGAATCACTTGAGCCTTAGTGTTGGTATATCTAGATTCAAAATCTGGTTACATTATGTTGAACTCGTGATACATTCTCCACTTGCTATTTGCTTTTGGTTTCATGTTATAGTTGCAATGTGTTGTTGCAGTTTGTATTTTCTGTTTACCTATGTATATGCTTCACTGCATCTTCAACTACCCGTTGTACATGCAGTGTATTGATTGTCTGCATTTTGTCTTGTATCACTTGTGTCACTAGTGTACTTGAGTCAGTGGTTTGCTCCATTATGTACTTTAGTCTGATGCTTGTGTAAGTGCTTGTATCATCATTGTAGCATATGCTACTATCTACTTGAGTTTTCTTCTTTTCTGGTTGGTCTGGCCTGAACTTCACTTGAGCATTTCTCCATGTATACTTGGTGTTGTTGTTTCCTTTCTTGGAATTCAGCAGCTTGCATTTGTGTTGTAGCCTTGAGTTTATGGTGTAAATGTAAGTTTCCTGAGTCACTTTGTTGTACTACATATTCCAGTGTGCCATGACTTCATATAGTAGCTCAAATTGCTTGAGTTGCTTGATAACATCTATTTTGTTGTTTGAACTTGTCTGGAGCTTCTTGTCTTACTTAATCTGGTTTGATTGGTCACTGACACTTTGGTTTTACTTTGAGCTACAGTTTCATTTGCAAGTGCATTTGTAGTTTAGCTTTTGTTCATGTCATTTGATCATAGCATTCATGTGTTCTTTTGATTTGCACGATGAGTTGAATCAAGCTTAAACGCTCAGGTTTGACCTTGTGCTCCTGTGGAGATTTTATTTATATTGCACCTGAGTTGAACCCGTCCTTTTATTTTGGGTTTGACCTTGTGCTCACCTGTCCCTGTAACTCAATCAAGTACATATTTCGGTGTGCACGGCCTGGTGGCATATACACTGTGTATGTCACAAGCTGTTCGTGTATGATAAATTCAAATTTAAATGATGACGAACAACCCAAATAACTGAGGTAAATAATATTTCCAAAATTCACATTTTATTTTATATTGCAAAAATATTTCTTTTTCAATTTTACTGCGTTAGTGAATATTTTTGCACATTGCTCAGATGTTGGATTCTAACTGGAATGAAGTTGAAGATAAATACGAGTGTGAGTGATATGTAGTGAGGTCAACTGTAAATGTAAAATTGTGATGTAATTGAATTTGTATCAAAGTTGTATATGTATAGTGAGATCTTGAATTTGTACTATTCAAAAATGTAATAAATATTTGTTTGAATAAAATTTCTGTTTGAATTCAAATTCTGTGTCATTTAATTTTATTCGGCAAATATTTATTTGATCTATGAAAAATAAAATAGTACATTAACAAATACATTTAAATGAATATATATATATATATGTTTATTATCATCAAACAAAAATCATATAAGCGCATGTTCAACAATCTATCCCTTTTGATGATAACAAACATATATTTAAGATTTTGAATATGTTAAATGTATTTGATCATAGGTATATCCTAATTGCTCCCCCTATTTAAATGCTTCCTCTCTACAAAAAGCTCCCCTTACATATATGCATACAATTAAAAATATGCAAATGATCCTAGATGCAAATGGAAAATATTTGACCTTTGCTTGATTTTATTTGACAAAATCTTAACTTTTCTCTCCCCTTTTTGTTATCAGCAAAAGAATAATAGTGTTAGAGAAAATAGGGATAAAGTGATCGATATTAATTTCAACATTAAAACTCAATTGAATATAAATATTAAATTTCAATAAAAAATCAAACAAAAATCATAGATATTTTGTTATGCGCATATTCCACTTTTAGAATGATGGGAATGATCTCATCGTATAAAACCATACAGTTGTGTCTATTTGTGGTATATTTATATCAGGAGTTTGAATATCAAATAACCATGCATAACCGTTAGGACTTTTAAATGAGATTAGTGGCATTCCAATTTTATTTAAAAAAACGAATTCAAGTATCTTCTAACCACGCATAACCGTGACGACTTTTAAATGGGATTAGAATCAACTTGTTTATTTAAAAATCAACTTTTGATATGCGTTCCATACATGCATAACCGTGAGGACTTTTAAATGAGCATGGAAGCACATAACAAATTCCAAGTAATTCATCCATGCATAACCGTGAGGACTTTTAAATGAGAGTGAATACATTGGTATTTATTTATTATTACTATATATTTTTTTTAATAAAAAAATGTAAAATGAAAAACGAACGGTTCCTGCTTAAAGTACCACATATCGACAAATTATATAGAATTTTGATGAGTGATGGTTGTTAGAAATATGATAGAGATAGAGATGGTCATGGAATTTTTACCAACAAAAAGTTTTATAACTCTTGTTTAAATTTCTAAAGAAATTTACTAATTATATCGTCTCGAGTCATAATATATAATCAATATTAGCACTCATCACTCTTTCAATCACTATTCATCTTTTTGATAATCATAGGGAGTCAGATTAGTCGAAATAGTCATTTAAATCAAATTCAAAAATAATTATAAAATCAATTTTCAAAAATGACTATTCTGAAAATATGGTCAAAAATGAGTTTCTCGAAGGGGTAATATGAGAAAAATTTCTTCTATTTGAAAATTATTTGAAATGAAGATATGCATATATTTTCTTTGCAAAACGATGTAGTTACTAAATGTCTCAACAAAAATCACGTTCAACTAGTAATTTTTCTATCAACTAGATTACCAGCGTAATCTGCATCTGAATTTCTCTTTCACTCAAAATCATCATTAATTGAATTTGATTGACCAAACCATGAAGTGTGCACCAAAAATTTCAAACTCAATTTTAACAGCATTTTAAATGACATTATTTTGAGTTTGAATTGAAGCCGTGTAAATAATCAGAAAACCATGAATAATGAGTTAGTCGTATTATAACCAATTGTATTAACATCCAACAAAAAACACTATTATTAATCCAAATGATATATATGAAGTAATTCAAAGAATCTAGAGATTTTTATGGTGATTTTTGCATAAGAATATAATTGGTCAACTATTTTGCATAAGTCAGAATCATCATCTTTTCATCATCACATTATTGGCTGATTTAATTCAGAATATGGTGCAGATTATCACATTTAATATATCGTACAAATAAATATACCTTTACCTGTTTTACCTTTACGATATTTTTCATTGTTGTCTGTTTTGATTCTGTCACCTTTACACTAGGCTAAGGAACTTTGCTTTGTCGCTCGTTGTGTTTCTGGAACAGCCAAAATCCAGAGAACACTGTGGTTGTTCCTTAGCCTACCACCACACCTACACGGGAAAAGATTTATGTGACCTATTTGTTTTTATAGGTCCATGATTGTCAGTGGCAGAGTAGGTTGAAAAGTAATTTTGTGGAGACCCAAAACTATATATATGTTCCTTTCGGCACCCAAATTTGTTTAACTTTGAGAGATTTTATATTTGTGCCTTTTGGAACCCAAATTGGTGTAGTTTTCACCTGTTTGGGTCTATACCAACAATTATTTTGATTGTGTCCAAATTTTCTACAAATTGTGCACATATAATTTTGTTGATTAATATTGCTTTCAATAATTTTCGAACTACTATATTCAAGTCCTTGTCTAACCATGTTAACTGTTTGCTTTCCTAATAGCATATTCAACGAATTTTCACTTTTTGAAAATTTATCTAAAGTCGTTGACAATTGTTAGACTTGTGTTTTGAGAGATTCATTTTCGTTCAATAATTGTGTGCACTTTTTGATAGAATTCTCTCTTCTAGTATTTTCATTCTCTTTTAAAACCAGAATTTCATTTTCAAGCGATTTCATTTTAATTTATGATTTTTTAATTTCTTCATCAAATGTTGGACACTTATCACACTTAGGGATACTACTTTGATAGGTTTTAACTAATTGGTCAAGTTGTTCATTTAATTCTATCAAAGTGTCTTTTTGTGATTCAAGTTTAGCCTATTTTTCCCTAAGTCGTTCAAAACAGCCATTTTCTTCATGGAAATAAATAAGTAATTCAGAGTGAGTAAGTTTTGATACCTCGCTTGGCTCGTCATCGTCGATGTCGGTTATATTCCCATGAAGGCACATATCTGCTTTCTCACTTTCACTGCTATCGTTTTTATTCCACGTGGCTGCAAAACATCTTCTTTTTGATTTCTTTTCTTTGTCGAGTTGAAATCGGGGATAATTGGGCTTGATATCACCGGGTTTGTTGCAAATGATCCCGTGTTCTTCTGAGTTGTCTAGCGCTTTGATTATTCTGCTTTTTAATTTTTGATTTAGTGTTGGATTTCCATATTTGCGGTTCCACCTTTTGAATTTCTTCATTATTAATGCCAGCTCAGCCGCTTCGTCATCATCATCCTCATCACAACTGCTTTTTACTAATCCTGTTAAGCACATTTCTTTAACTGATTCGGTTGTGGAGGACTTCTCATTGCTGTTGACTTTTGCACCATATATTGCATTTAAAGTATTCCAGATTTTCTGTGCATTTTCACAATGAGAGACGAAATTAAAATTATCTTGATTAATATGAGAATATAATATATGCATAGCAAGAGCATTAATCGAGATAATTTTCTTATCTGTTATATCACACCCATTTTCAATAATATCCCAACATTTAATATTAACAGATTTTAAATAAAGTTCCATTTTCAATTTCCAATTCAAAAAATCTGTTCCATAGAAAATAGAAGGAATAATATTGGAGCGACCCTCAACAAAAGTATTATTAAAAGAATCCGTTTTAAAAATTCAAATTTTTAAACAAAAACAGATTTTTGAAACACGAATTTTTAAAACAAAAATTGACTTCTATTCCTAGCTTCGATACCACTTGTAGGATCGATTTCATCCTTGGGGGGGTGAATAGGGTGATGGTATAAATTATAAAAATTGATTGCGGAAGCTTATAAATAATTTCAACACAGATCACGGAATAATAGCAGCACAGAAAAATAGCAGAATAATAAAATGCAGAAATAGAACGACACTGAATTTACCCAGCTTCAGCAAAACCCTGCCTACGTGCTGCCCCCAAGGTTTCTACTAGAAATTAGATAGTCAGACGCTTACACTCGTAAACTCGTGACACCCGCTATCGACTAAACCTAACTCTACGCTCAAAACCCTACCACAACTCAGCCATTGAGTTGCGAATTCTCAAACTACGCCACGTAGTTTGTCCCCTAGTCACAGGACTAGAAATTTAAACGGTTTAAAAATAAATTACAAATTAAAAAACAATTAAAAGACAAAAACACCCCTGATTTTGACTAAAGCCTTAAATAATAACTAGAGTAAATAAGCCGGCCCAAAATCACACTCTCTTTTATTTTCTATCAGCCCAAAATCACGCTCTCTTTTATTTTCTATCGGCTCGTTCCCTTTTTGAGATAATGGCGGCTTGTTCTCATCTTTGCAAATTAGGGCTTCGTTCCAAATTTGGGGTATTGAAGCACTGTTTCGAATTGTTCGATCGACACAGATTATTTTATCGATGCTTGCTTGTTCGATCAGATGTTACTTTGAATTGCAAATAGATGCTTCTATTTGATCGAGTTTGATATTTGCTTCGGTATGTAATTTATCCTTTTTTACTTTCTGATTGAATGCTTGAACTCGATACCTACGGCGATGATGATTATTACAATTTATAGGAGTCGAATCTCCTTGAATTACGTTCGTCTGATTTGTTCATTATCATGCTTTCGGCCATTCGATTTTTGTTGAACGTTGATGATTTATTTCTGACTTTTTCAATTTTCTTGGACAACACGGTTTAAAACTCTGACTTGGTCATAATCGATTTTGATTCGTGGATTTTCTGGTTGACTTCGGTATGCTTCCACGACTTCGACACTTACATTGTTCATCTCGACTTGTACATGTTGTTGCTTGATTACGATCTCTGACTTTGCAAAGGGCTTGCTGTACTTGGATATTTGCAGTTTTATTTTTCTGGTCTTGGATTTGTGGTATTTGCATTTGTATCACTTGATAGCATCGAGTCTGATCTACTGTTGTCATTTGGTATTGTTGTATGTTTTTTTGAACCATGTTCGCTGTGGCATTGCATTGTGAGTTGTGTTCATGTTTGATCACTAAGCACTGCTTACTGTCATGTTGCATACTCTCTGTATACGTACTTGAGTCTTGTTCATCCAATTCATTGAGATTGTTGCATATAGTTTTATTGAGTCTGAATATGTGCTCTAGTAGTCATTTATGCATCGCTTACCTGTTGCACTGAATCTTGAATCACTTGAACCTTAGTGTTGGTCTATCTAGATACAAAATCTAGTTACATTATGTTGAACTCGTGATACATTCTCCACTTGCTGTTTGCTTTTGGTTTCATGTTATAGTTTCAATGCGTTGTTGTAGTTTGTATTTTCTGTTTACCTATGTACATGCTTCAGCGCATCTTCAATTACCTGTTGTACATGCAGTGTATTGATTGTCTGCATTTTGTCTTGTATCACTTGTGTCACTAGTATACTTGAGTCAGTGGTTTGCTCCATTACGTACTTTAGTCTGATGCTTGTGTAAGTGCTTGTATCATCACTGTAGCATATGCTACTATCTACTTGAGTTTGCTTCTTTTCTGGTTGATTTGGCCTGAACTACACTTGAGCATTGCTCCATGTATACTTGGTGTTGTAGTTTCCTTTCTTGGAATTCAGCAGCTTGCATTTGTGTTGTAGCCTTGAGTATATGGTGTACATGTAAGTTGCTTGAGTCACTTTGTTGTACTACATATTCCAGTGTGCCATGACTTCATATAGTAGCTGAAATTGCTCGAGTTGCTTGATAACATCTTTTTTGTTGTTTGAACTTGTCTGGAGCTTCTTATCTTACTTAATCTGGTTTGATTGGTCACTGACACTTTGGTTTTACTTTGAGCTACAGTTTCAGTTGCAAATGCATTTGTAGTTTAGCTCTTGTTCATGTCATTTGATCATAGCATTCATGTGTACTTTTGATTTGCACATTGAGTTGAATCCAGCTTAAACGCTCGGGTTTGACCTTGTACTCGTGTCGAGATTTTATTTATATTGCACCTGAGTTGAACCCGTCCTTTTATTTTGGGTTTGACCTTGTGCGCACCTGTCCCTGTAACTCAATCAAGTGTATATTTCGGTGTGCACGGCCTTGTGGCATATACAATGATACACTGTGTATGTCACAAGTTGTTCGTGTGTGATAAATTCAAATTTAAATGATGACGAACAACCCAAATAACTGAGGCAAATAATATTTCCAAAATTCACATTTTATTTTATATTGCAAAAATATTTATTTTTCAATTTTACTGCGTTAGTGAATATTTTTGCAGATTGCTCAGATGCTGGATTCTAACTGGAATGAAGTTGGAGATAAATACGAGTATGAGTGATATGTAGTGAGGTCAACTGTAAATGTAAAATTGTGATGTAATTGAATTTGTATCAAAGTTGTATATGTATAGTGAGAGCTTGAATTTGTACTATTCAAAAATGTAATAAATATTTGTTGGAATAAAATTTCTATTTGAATTCAAATTCTGTGTCATTTAATTTTATTAAGCAAATATTTATTTGATCTATGAAAAATAAAATAGTACATTAACAAATACATTTAAGTGAATGTATATATATATGTTTATTATCGTCAAACAAAAATCATATAAGCGCATATTCAACATAGCCGATCAACAATAACTAGTATAACAATATATTTATCACTCTTTGGCAAACCAGTGATAAAGTCCCAGCTATATTTGTACAAATCGTCTTAGGAATGGGTAATGGCTGCAGTAATCCAGGTAGCAGAACATTCTCCCCTTTATTTCGTTGACATTGTTCAAATTCTTTCACAAAATTTTCCACACCTCTTCTCATTTTTTTCCAATAAAATACTTGCTTTAACTTCTTCAAGGTAGGTTTAATTCCAGCATGTCCACCCAGAGGTGTTGAATGATGCTCTTGTATCAGTGATTGTTGCAAACTGTGGAGGTGGTGATCCACAAAAATCTTTCCTTTGTAAAAAATCAACCCATCGACTATTTTATATTTTATACTACTATGTTCTATATTCTGAATTCTTTTGATCTGCTTCTGATACCAATCAGATGAGTGTAAAGTATGCTTAAGCTCCTGCAACCATGGAGTTTGTACTACAGAGGTAGCTTGTATTTCTGCGTCATCCTCATTGCTTGCTTCCTTCCACGGTAATGCATCTGCAATTATATTATCTCTCCCAGACTTATACTCTACCTTATAATCAAAGCCGTGCAATTTAATTAGCCACTTGTGTTGCAACCCTGTATGTAATTTCTGTATCAACAAAAACTTTAAACTTTGGTGATCGGTTTTAATAATGAACTGCCTTCCCAAAAGATATTGAGCCCATTTTTTATGTCTAAAATAATGGCCAATAATTCTTTTTCTTAAGTAGACAGCAACAAGTTTTTTCCATGTAAAGCTTTGCTCATGTATGCTATAGGTCAGTCATTCTGAAGTAATACTGCTCCTACGCCTTGGCCACTTGCATCACACTCGAGAGTAAAAAGGAGAGAAAAATCTGGCATAGCTAAAGTAGGAGGACTAGTGAGACATTGCTTCAATTTCTCGAAAGCATTTCTTGATTGATCGGTCCATATGAAGGCATTTTTCTTATGCATGTTAGTAAGTGGACTTGCAAATTTTCCATAATCTTTAATAAATTTTCTATAATAGCCAGTTAACCCCAAAAATGCTCTTAGTGATTTTAAATTTTTGTGTAATGGCCATTCCATGATTGCTTGAACCTTGCTTGGATCAACAACTAGGCCTTGATACGAGATAATGTGGCCCAAGTACTCCAGAGACTGCTTCGCAAAGCTGCATTTTGTCAATTTAATCACCAGCCTGTTCTGTTGCAATGTATGAAATGTAGTCTTGAGATGATCAAGGTGATCTTCCTAGTCCTTGCTGTAGACTAAAATGTCATCAAAAAATACTAGAACAAAGTTTCTCAATTATGGTTTAAACACATAATTCATCAGGGATTGAAAGGTGGATGGAGCATTAACTAGACCAAAAGGCATCACAAGGAATTCATAATGTCCCTCATGTGTCTTAAAGGCTGTCTTGTGTACATCTTCCTCACACATACGAACTTGATGATACCTTGATCTCAAGTCCAGTTTAGAAAAATAGGCAACCCCTTGTAACTCATCAAATAGGTCATCAATCAGAGGTATGGGAAATTTATCCTTAATAGTGCAAAAATTTAGGTTTCTATAATCAACACACAATCTCTACGTTCCATCTCTTTTTGGAACCATCACCACAGGCGAAGAGAATGGGCTGTTGCTATGCTTGATAACTCCAACTGCTAACAATTCATTCACAATTTTTTCTAACTCAGTTCTTATGTGATGTGAATGTCTATATGGTTTAAGGAAAATCGTTTTAGTATTAGGGAGGAGAGGAATTTTGTGATCATGTTCTCTTTTTGGGGGTAGGAAAGGAACAGTGGAAGTAATTTCAGGGTATTGATCAATCAATGCTTGAATGGCTGGAGGTAGGAAGGAAGTCTTCTCTTCCTTCATATCAACTTGGTAGCATAGTAACATACTCAACTGACCATGTGCATTCTTCTTATCAATAGCCTTTTTATCAACAATCTTCATCTCTTCTTGACTGAGTCCTTGCCAAGTATAATATCTGTTATTATATCAAAATTTAACCTTCAATTGCTCCAAGTTTAAAGTCACATCACCTAAGCTTTTAATCCATTGAGGACCCAATACAACTTGGCAACCTTCCAAGGGAAATAATAACAAATAAATGGGCATTTTGCATCCCTGACATTTTAGCATCACATTTCTACATATACCAGAACCAGTCAATTTTTCACCATTGGCCACAGTCACTTCATAAACCTTGGATTCATCGATAGGCGGTTCTAACCTCTTGGCAAAATGTGTATTGATGAAACTATGTGTCGATCCTGTGTCAATGAGAACTTGCACCGGTTTCCTGTTGATGATCCCCTTCTATTTAATGGTAGATAAAGCTGGAATTCCACACATTTCTTATAAAGTAATGGAGAGTGCTTCTTCTGCCGCTGTCTCCTCTTCAGATTCACAAAATCCATCCTGAGAATTATTTTCTGCATCCTCCTCTTCCTTAAGTGTCATTAATCCTTCCAAAGCATACACATGAGAACTCTTGGATTTATGATCCTTTGACCACTTTTTTTTACAGCCATAACAGAGATTCTGTCTTCTCATCTCCATAATCTGATTAGGATTCAACCCTCTACTTTTTGCTATACTTTCAACAGTAGTGTTGCTGCTGCCCCGGGATGTGGTGTTAGGTTGATTTGGTGTTGAGACTTTGACAGAGGCAGGGGTAGGATGAGTGGGGGTAGGCTTAGGGATAGGAGTATGGGACTGGTTAGCAGTGGAAGTCTTATGGTTCTTTCGGGTCTGTGTGTACTTGCATTTAAACATTTTGGCTAGTGCCGCCGCTTCTCTGAAATCAACTGGCCTAGAAGTCATCACGTCATATCAGATCTCCTCCTTCAACCCTTCAATAAATCTATCAAGCAAAAATTTAGGTGGCAGGGTCTCAATTACTGCTTGTAACTGTTCAAAGCGACTAAGGTATGCTCTTACTGCGGTATGTTGTTTGACTTTGGATAATGTTTCATAGGGCCTCTCCATCTCCTACGGGTTAAACCTCACTAGAAGCTCTTCCTTAAAAACTGGCCATAGATCATGATTAAGTACTGTATTTGTATACCAGTGATACCACTGCAGCGCCTCCTTCTTTAAGTAAAAAGAACAAATCTCTACCCAATACTGCTCCTCAATGTGTTGAAATCTAAAAAATTGTTCAACTTGTCTCAACCAATCAGCCACTCCTTCATCACCAGAAAAAGTAGGGAAGTCTAGTTTGTAAGAAGTCATAGGATTGGGTAATGCATATTGGCATAAATGTAAGGCGGATTGGGATAGTTTGGATCGGAATTTCTTAGAGCAGGGAAGTCTGAATTCACTGGATAAGGAGCATTTGTGGGTTGTGGTTGATCGTTTCTTGTACTGGTGGTTGCAATATAAGGAAGATTCTCATTGTTTTGGATTGGTGGATGCAACTGAGGTATTGGTGGAGGGCCTGTGGGAAGTGCAGGTGGTGGTGCTTGAGATTTGAACTTTAGCTGTTGCATATCATTGGCTAGAGAAGTAAGGACATTGTGGAATCCTTCGAATCTGGTGGTGATGCCATGCTCCAATTTTCGGTTGCTATGCTCTAATTGGGTTAAAGATTTAGTGATATGTTCATTAAACTCACCTTGCCGTTGCCATAGTAATTCCTGATCAAGAAGGGGTAGATGTGTATAAGTGTTGTTTTTTTAGGCTTGGATCGATCTGGGGTTCTATCTCATCCCCATTTAATGGCTCTGATACCAAAATGGAAAAGCATGGTGGGTCTGATTCCTTACTCATGATGAAATGATGAATTTACTGGTGGTGAACAATGTGTTTGATGAAGTGGAGGAATTAATATGTGGGAAGGAAGAAGAGACTGAACTAAAATGTACACTGGAGCAAGAAACCATGCACACTTTTCATGTACACAACAGAGAATTATTGTTTTGAAGGTAAATTGGATTACAGAGGTGGGATTTGAATCAAGAACTGTTAATATGAGTTTGTACTTGGAAAGGAAAAGATCAGCATAAGAAGATGGATCAAAAAAATGTCGATATCTGAAGATAACCCAAACAAGAACTATAAATCATGTGAAGTTTCATTTATCAGTTTCAAGAACATGCATTTTTTGCAAAAGAATTATCAACTTCAGAAATTTCAAGAAGATGAGATAAAGAGAAGTAAACTGATAGTTGCAAATATTTGTACCAAATGCAAGAGTGTTATATACCAGTGACTCTCAAATATCAAGAATCATAACAGGTGCCAAATATAACAAGAAAAATGGTACATTGAATCACAATAGAAATTACAAGATTCAGATTATCAACACAGGGGAGTTATATGCTACTATAATTTTGACAAGATTGGTAATTGACAAGTAAATGGTATAAAGGTTTAGATTTTAACAGAAGCTTATAAGAAAAAAGAAAAGGCAAGCATAAGAATCAACAATACAAGATATTTGCATGCAAACTGAACAAGAATTATATTCTAATTGAATAATAGTAATCAATTAACAACCAAAAGAAATGATGCATTAAGATCTGAAACAATTGATAACAGAAGTATGCTAGTAGTATATTGCAAATGAATAGTCAAGAACAGATAAGACCAAAACAGATATGAGCAAATATAAGAAGACTGAAACAATCTAAATGCATAGAACAATACTTAACTGAATAAATCTGATTTAACAAGAATGAAGCATATATGTATGAGGGCAGAGTTGAACAATATGAAAGAATTAATGAGGACAAATATCACTAATGGCAATAGCTTTAATATGAAAGAAGAACAATTTTATTTCTGAGTTTTTTTTTCATATTCTCAACAGTTTCAAAAACTGCTTATATAGGTGCAGTTTATCAAATGGATCCAAATTATACAACAATCTTCAATGATGGCCCAATTAACTCACAAATCAATTATACAACAATATTACGCCGAAATTCAATGCTGTAAGTCCTGCAAACTTACACACACATGCACAGCTTCAGGTCTTGTACTCTTGCATACATGTGCACATATGCCAACTGTTTCATCCATCATTCCACTGCACAAGCTTCATCTTCCTCCTTGCTTTCAACACTCTCCTAAAGCAGATGACCTCCTCTCTCTTCTAAAACCAGTGCTAACATTCATTTGCTATTACATCGATTTCCACGCATGTCAACAAGGGGAAAGAAGCATGTAGGACTACTAGTGCCGATTTCATCTTTTCCAAAGGACAATGGTCCTGATGCTTCAAAAGGTGAAAAGGAAGCAAAAGTTTTGCTTGGTCCTAAAAGGGTATCGGTTCCAACAGACGATGTTGAAACTAGTAATTAAGTAAAAAATTTGATAATAATAATAATAATCTTTTTATTTGTTTGCTGTTTAATTTGTTTTTGTGGTAATCTCTTTACCTAAACATGTAGTTTTGTTTTAGGAACATGGTTTATCTTATTTCATTGCCTTCTGTTCTAGTATAATCAAAAATCTGCCTCCTTGTGATTTATGTTTGTTTTCTTAATGGAATATGATTTCAAGATGTACTAATTAGTTTATTTTCTCTTTTTGTTCTGATAGTTGCAAAGCATGTTTAATTGGATGGTGAAGAACACTGTTTATCTATTTTCATCTGTTGATTATTTTTGTTTTTGTTAATTGATTAGCAAAGAACATGTTTAATTGAACTCGTCAGATTGACTAAGCGACAGCACATATCGTCAATTGTCCATTTTCAATTCAGTCATTTGTGCCCTCTCTACCGAGACGTGTTTTTTAAGTAGTCCCTTTGAGAAAATATATAATATTGAACCAGAAAAAAGCCATCAAAGTATTATCTTCAATTGTATTGGATAAAGTAAATGAATTAACACGTGTAGTACAATAGTTGCGCAATGCACCATATTAAAAAATAAATGCATATTCCATTAAAAAAAATTGAAGCTAAATGAATATTTTACCAATATAATTATTTAGATTGAAATGTTTTATGTCTTTACATCTTCGCTAACTTTTCTTTTCTTTTTTCAATAAAGATCGATGAATACGAGGATAGAATTTTTGAAGATACAACTTAGTAAAAAAGGATATCGATTTTTAGGAACAATATTCTATTAATCTGCATGTCCTCCAACGTTTTTGAGTTTACGAGTCATTGTTTGTTTCTCTTCAATCTCGTGCATAACAAGTGTTTTTATGTATATATATGTATGTTTGTGTGTGCGCATCAATTCTGAATTGACATATTATAATTATTAATGCAAATAATCCGCTATGTCAAATATGTTATTGTTATTTATTCATGTGAAACTAGTGAAACATTTATATAATTATTTCGAAAAAAAAACCATAGGGCAAAGTGGTCTATGCTGCACTGCTACATGGTTGTACTAATATCATCTAAATATCATTGGTTTTTCTATATTGTATGTTAGAATTTTTAGGTTTTGATATAGCACATCATTTTATATTAACGCTTCCATAAATCAATAACTTATTTTGATAACCTGCACGAGAGGTACTCCATATCTACTCCTTCCCATATTTAAAATTTAGTAATTAATATTTATATTTTGTTGCTAGATGCAGAATTAATATTGATAATGGTGATAACTATTGTCATTAAGTAGTAATCAATTCTCAATACTACTGCAAAATTGCTGAAGAAATTAGGAAAGGAGAGGGAGTAAACAATAAAATCTAGTTCATAAAGGGAAACATACAGCAATATCAATATGATACATGAAACTGAGGCAGCTTATGTAGCATTAGACATAAAATTTTACACTAAATAAATTTAGTGCTTGCACTAAATTAATTGAATTCCTACAGTCAGTGAGTTCAGTGGTTTTTATTAACTAAATTATAATCCTGTGTCGGATATGTCGTAGACAATATCATTATGTACTATAAATCCTTAGTTCTTGAAACTAATATGGTGTCTTAGTTTAATTAAAATCAACCTTTTGGTTTATTAAGCGTTGATTTTGTATTAAAGTACAAATGATGAGCTGTTTGAATTGTACATTTTGTAATTTTGTAAAAAACAAAAACTAATTAACTTGAAGCCTACATTTAATACTTTATGCTTAATTAAACGTATGCTTTTTTGTTTTGTTTTACGTTACAGAGTGCGTGCACATAAACTTGAATTTTGTTTTGACTTAGTGTGTATCTTGAACGACACGAAAGGTGCACACGAAGGGTACGAAAAGTGAATGGTTTCTAAAAGGGAAATGTGTTCTTGTATACAAAAGGGGTATTTTGAAAGAGGCATTTAAATTTTTTTATGGAACATGCTTCATTGATGCCAACAAGTGTTGATCTTAGGGACCGAACTTGTGACATTTATTTTCATAGCCTAAACTACCAACAAATTATCAAAACACTATTGGCATAAAATATTTTTTTATTGAATATGGTTAATTAATGACAACAAATATCAATCTCGAGGATCCAACTTATAACATTTAATCCCATAGTCAAGCTACCAACCAATTGAGTCAACCACCTTGGTCCATTGAACAGGGTTGGCTTAATTCATTGGTGGTTTAGTGTAATGATCTGCTATTTTGACATCCATATGTCGATATTGATATATCCTTGGTACTCATGTGTCAAACAACCAAATGTCGAAAAGACAGATTGTTAGCGTAAAAATAAAAGGCAGAAAGAAAAGAAACAAGAAAGAATAGAACATGATATTAGAATCTCACAAAGAAATGATAGCATATAATATCAAAAAGATAGTACAAGGAGTTACTTTAAGATACATAACATTTCAAAGTTACAATCCTAGGTATTATCAAAAGCCTAGACAGGTATAACAGTATGTCCTCACAGATACTGATATATATACTACTAATGCAGTGGAAAGAAGAGTAATATGGTAGGTGAAACATTTAGCTCGTCTCCTTGAAATCCAAAGAATACCCAACTAAAACATGCCTTACTCAAACAGTTTGAAAAGGAAGGAAAAGATAAAACCATGAGTCAAACATAAATCTGCTGTGAAACTCTAGAAACATGATGCATTCATATAATCTTTTGAGACCAACCGAATCTGTCAGCCCGCCCTGAAACAGAACTAATTTCGACCCAATAAAAGCCCATCGAACCCTAGGCCCACATCAACGTGAGTTGTTAGGTTGATTAATTAAAACAATGCACAATAAACAGAGCTAACTATGTACAATTTTAGAATCTCACAGCGGAATGGATAAAATATAATATCAGAAACATGTACCCATTCAAAAAGAAAACCATTTCAAAAACTAACGTGTTAAACATTACATCATGTTTATATAAAGCTTACATAGTATAATATCTCAAACATAACCGTCTGAACTTGGTACAATAAAATACTTGAAAATATAAATAGATTGATAACTATCACAAGTCTTCAACTCTACCTTTGCCTCCTAAATCAGTATCACTCTCTCTAGCCTGTGTTGTAACGATGAGTGCATCAGAAGAACAAATATCTAGTTAATGAAAATCTCAAGGTTTACCATAATTGTACTTAGGCGGAATTAATTAAATAAGAAATATGTCTTACATATAAAATCATAACATATGTATAAAGTCAACTGTAAACCCAAAGGCACTTCAAGTCCAACTATATAAAATACGTATAACGTCAATTGTAAGCCTAAAGGCTTTTCCAGTCCAACTATACAAAAGTCAACTATAAGCCTGTAGGCTCTTACATTCTGACTATAAAAAAGTCAACCACAAGACCTCCCAACCCTATTACACAACTCTAACATAAATAGCATTTTAGATGTAAGTGGAAGCACTCAAACCAATTAATACCTTTTTAATGGAATTTAGTCGGATTCTGATCATTTAAGACCTATAAATAGGCAAATCCCTATCATTTAAGACCTAACCCAATGGGGACCCTACATGATTCTTCATTAACGACATCGTAAGAAATCCAATTATCCACTACAAATCCAATTCACTTAAAAAAAGGCAGACCCTACCATAGACACTTAATAGCTCTAAGCTGAAACGGACCCTTTCTAAGGATTTCACCTACCGCATCCAAAAGCACAACTTATGACCCATAATCCACTCATGACGTCTCATATTAGTCCGACCATTCATAGGTACTGGTAGCTAAATTGACTGGGCAGATTTACTCTACAAAATTTGGACTAACCTTTAGTCTGCGGTGGTAATTTATCACTGGCCATGTCCTATATTAGACTATAAAGTCACACCACTGGTAGTTAGATTTAACTAGGTAGTCTTCCATATAACTTTGGACAAACCTGGCATCCCTATAACTTAGTCATGCCTTATATATATACCAACTATATACATATATCATCATATATGATTAATAACTAAGGCCATATAAAGTACCCCTTATGACGCCTCTAATTAGTGATTAACTCCTTATTTCTAATAACTTCCTGCAAATTAGTATTTCCTAACTATTCTGATAATACTAGTTATCATGCTTAATGCACTATAATCAATACATTACTTGCAAAGACTCGCCTTTTCGATCCTCAGAAGTCGAAACTACTACATCCACTGTATTCACATGCCGAGCATTCAAGTGAAGGACAGACAGATTATTAGGGTAAAGAAAAAGGAAAAAAATAGAACTAAATCTCACAACGTGATGAATAATATATAATATCCCAAATTACTTTTACAAAATAACACCTTTAATATCGAACAACATCTAATCTATCATCAGCCTCGATAGTTATAACAGTTTGTCCTTACTGTAGGATCGACTTCACCCTAGAGGGGGGTGAATAGGGTGATGCTATCAATTATAAAATTTATTGCGGAAGTTTATAAAATATTTTCAACACAGATATATCAGAATATCAGCAAAGATAATAACAGAATAATAAATGCATAACAGAATTTACCCAGCTTCAGAAAAACCCTGCCTACGTGTTGCCCCCAAGGTTTCTACTAGAAATTAAGCAATCAGACGCTTACACACGTAAACTCGCGACACTCGCTACCGACTAGCCTTAACTCTACGCTCAAAACCTGCCACAAGTCAGCCACTGAGTTTCGAATTCTCAAACTACGCCACGTAGTTTGTACCCTAGTCACACGACTAGAAATTACAATGGTTTAAAAAGGAAAATACAACAAAAACGAAATAGCCCAAAACCCTAATTTAAAATAAACTAAAGCCTTTTAAAATTAGGCAAGACCAGCCCTCAAATTTTTCTTAAGTGAAATATTATTCCATTTATTCTTTTAGCTATGTCGGCCCACATTGTGAAAAATGGTGGCTTTCTTCGTTGCTCTTTCATTTCTAAAAATTAGGGCTTTTTGAAGCTGACTTTAAATTGATCGATCGAATTGGGACTTCGCTCTCTTGCTCTGTCGATTGATCGTCTCTTCGCTTTGCTCACGGATCCTTCGATGATCGAGTTCGATCTTGCTCCGGTATGTAATTTGTGCTTTTACTTCTTCTGATTTTGCATACTTGAACTCGATGGATTTGAAAGCTGATGATGATAATGTTTATATAGGGTTCGAATCCCTATTTTCTCATTCGTTTGATAATTGTTTGATTTCGTCAATACTATGCTCAGCCATTCAATCTTTGTTTGGATGCTTGAGATTGATTCTGACTTTATCAATTTCGTATATTTATGATTTCATGATTGACACGGTGTTGATTTTGATTTCTTGGCTACCACGGTGTTGATTTTGGTTTTATGATTTTTGACCCACGGCTTCTTCTGATGCTTGTAGATTGACTTCAGTCATTTTTGAACCTTCCTGACTTTGCTCTATTGACATCTGCTTTGACTTTGTTTTGCTGTTCCATGGCTTTGGCATGATTATTTTGTAGCATACTCGACTTTGGCATTTCTTTGATTACATGACAATGTTTGATGATGTTTTAAGAAAAACAAACTGTTACATGATCTTGTTCACTGAACTGTTGTATCACTTGGTGTTTATTAGCTTTGACTTCTCTCTGGTCATGGCTGATCTCAGTTTACTTGTTCATTTTGTTGTAGTATT
The DNA here is from genome assembly GCA_030765085.1 of Allium cepa. NCBI lineage: Eukaryota > Viridiplantae > Streptophyta > Magnoliopsida > Asparagales > Amaryllidaceae > Allium > Allium cepa. Next base: position 596,084,055 of record CM060945.1, on the reverse strand, counting down.
GTGTACATGTGTCCAAATTGATGTATATTCATTTGCCACTATTTGTACACTTTGATTCTGCTGTGTGTTATAGTGTGTCAGCACAAGTGTATGCATTCATCTTTTGCACTATGTATTTGATAGCCTCGAGCCTTTGTGACTTTGTAGTTTGATTATGCAGTTTCACTTTGTTGATGATGCTTTGACTGTTGAACTTGTATCAGCAGTTTGTATTCGGTTTTGGTGTTGAATGAAGTTTCATGTTGCCACCTCTAGTTTACCTTGAACTTCAACTATGCTCGAGTCTGGTTTGGTTCATTGTTGTATTGTGTAGATACATGTATGATCATACATAAATATATGTAGGTTGTTGCACCATTTTTGTTTCACTGTTTCACTTTTTGCCATTTTCTTGGTGCAGTAATTTGCACTGTGCATTCATGTGCACTTCGTTCACTTGCTTTTCTATCATGGCTGGTTTGAGTTTTGCTGTCACTACAGGTATGTATACATGTGTATATACATATGTGTATATATATATATATATGTTTGTGCATTGTCTTCTTGTAGTTTGTATTGATTTCCACTTGTATACAAGCATACAGTTATGTGTGTATATAGGTATGTGCATAAGGAATCTTTGGATAGTTGTTGTGCACTTTAGTTTCATGATGTACTCTGGTTAGTATATTTAGATTGGTTGTCTTGATCACATTTGTATATATGTTCATTGTGTTCTGGTAGCACTCGAGTCTTGTTCAAGTTGCAGTAATACTGCTTGCATTCTTGTCTGTTGGCACTATCCCCTTTATTTTTTCAATTTGGGTAGTTTTACCATTGTTTGGTTTGTGGTGCACTTGCTTCTCTGACATGTTCTTGTGCTTGAGCACGTCACTTTTCATTTTTATTTCACTTGAACTTCATCTTGATTTTTGAATTGCACCTCTTGAATCCAGCTTGGAGCTCGCGTTTGACCTTGTGCTGATATTGTGACATTATTTTTGTTGCACTTGAGTTGAACCCGGCTTTTTGGGTTTGACCTGTGCTCGTCTGTCCCTGTAATTTTATCAAATGTATATATCGGTGTGCACGGCTTTGTAGGATGTACATTGATACATTGTGCATGTCACTAGCTGTTCGTGTATGATGAATCCAAATTTAGATGATGACGAACAACCCAAATAACTGAGGCGAATATTATTTTCAAAATTACATTTTATTTTGTACTGCAAAAATATTTCATTTTCAATTTTACTGTGTCAATGTATATTTTTGCAGATTGCTCAGATGTTGAATTCACATTGGAATGAAGTTGAAGATAAATACGAGTGTGAGTATGAGCTCCAATTTGTACTATCCAAAATTGTAATAAATATTTGTTTGAATAAAATATTCATTTGAATTTATATTCTGTGTTATTTATTTTATTCATCAAATATTTATTTAATTATGTGAAAAATAAAATAGTACATTAACAAATACATTTAAATGAATATATATATATATATATATATATATGTTTATTATCATCAAACAAAAATCATATACTCGCATATTCAACACTTACAAAGGCTGATAAACACAACCAATAAAAATACAATAGAAATAAAATATGAAAATACGTCCTAGGCATCCAGCTTGACTCCTGAAGTTCCAAAGCATCCAAAGCTAACTTTGAAATATATACTCAAGTCTGACTCGAGTATTATATGAAAACAACACCCGGATCAGTCTAATAAACCAATGTGAGAAACTTAAATAAGTTAGATTGTTATATCTTATAAAATCTTCTAAAAATAAAAGTCCTAAGACTATGCCTATATAAACAAGGATGGGTTTTATGTAACAACCAGGTATTTCGCGTCTATTTTTAATCGACATTAAATGATTAATATTATTGCAAATTTCCTTTTGAAGTTTTTAAAATTGAATTAAAATTATTTTCATAAATTTGTTTAAGAATTTTATTGGGCTTTAAAAATTGTTTTGGCCTATTTTTTTTGTTGTTGCCGTGATGGGTAACAAAGCATAATAACCCGATCCCCCTTTATCCATTTTTTTTTCATTCGTTCACCAACCCTAAACAAAATCACGAAATTAATGGCGGCCCCCTTTTCTTCATTTATCGTTCGACCCCTCTCCTTCATTCCTCTGCATAAGCTTGGGCGCATCAACAATGGCAGCTTCGTTAGTTAGCCGACCTGCAAAAATTAGGGCTTCGTTCGAATCCTAGGTGCCGCGTCTTCGGCTTGCTCGATCGAATGACGTGTTTCGTTGCTTGCTTCTCGAATTAAACGGTGAGTGATTCTCTTCACTCACATCTTCTTCAATCATGTGTATATAGGGTTTGAATTCCAATATTTTGTTCGTTTAAAAATTATGAATTTCGCTGTTTGATTAAGTGATAATCGCGGTATTGATTATGTTGCTCCGTTAATTTCTTGCTTTGACTTTGGCTTCAATCATTTTTAACTTTGTTAAAGCAACGTTGTTTAAGAATCTTGTGTACTTCGACTCTGTCCATTTTCGTGTTCATCCCTGAGCACTTTTTGAACTGTTGTTTGACGCTGCTTCCACTGTTTTCTCGTTCATCCCCACGGTATTGATTTTGACCTGCAGTTGACTTCGAAATGTTGACATCAGTTACTTGAATTTTGGTAGTATTGCAGTGTTGTTATATGTTGCAAACTTGTGTCTTAACTCGTGACCATTGCCTTCGTCAACCATTCATGTGTGATGATATTATCTGGCTTTGGATTTCTGGCATGTCTGGTTTTGCCTTGATTATTTTGAAACTGCTACTATACTTGACTTTGGGTTACATTCCAGTTTATCATTCTTGGTCATGCTCTGGTCATAACTGCTCTTACCTGCATATACTCTTGTAGTTTGTGTTTAAGTTGCAGTCTACTTGAGTCTTTTGTGTACTTGGCATCTGTGCACTGTGATGTGTATACTTGATGCCTTGATAGTCTTGTTCACTGGTCGAGTTCATTTCAGGCCGGTTTGCTGTTGTATGTCATATCTGAACTGGTTTGGTTGTCTTTGCCTGTGCCCATTTGTGAATATAATTGGTTCTAGTTTGGTCGTCATGTAGTTCCATATATGTACTGCCCTTGTACTTGCTTCACTGCATCTTCTCCTACCTGTTGCACTTGCAATGATGCTCTCCATTTCATGTTTGAATTCCTACTTGTCTGCACCGATGTTCATCTGTTCATGGTTGCATACATGTGGAATCTCTAGTGTGCACCTAATTACGCAGTCACATTGCTTGAATGACTTTGGCAGTGTTTTGATGTTCTGGTCCTTGACTTGTGACCTGCTCTTGTGGTCAGACCTGCATATACATGTACCCCTGCCTTGTGCAATTCTTTGCTACACCTCTGGTTCATTTTGACCATGTGCAGCCCTCTCATGTGCACTTGTATATGCACGGCACTTGTTCTTGTGCATTTATATGTTTCTAGTTTTGTTTTGGTGTACATGACTTGCTACTTTGCTCATTGCCTTGTGTTGAGCCTAAAATTCATTGGGCTTGACCTCGCATTTCTCTCTGCAATTTAATCGACTTTCGGCCTTATGAAATTCACGGCGATGCTTGTGAATCTTTATTGGGTACCTCATCACTATAGTGGCACGGCAGTGCACGCAAGCGTGAACTGCTGCCACACGGTAATCATTGGGTACATCATCACTATAGTGGCAGGGCAGTGCACGCAAGCGTGAACTGCAGCCACACGGTATGGCGTGTAAGATATTCTATTTGTTTGATTTATGGATCTTTTGCGTATTCCATATGCGGTAGTGGCGAGGCAGTGCACGCGTGCGTGTACTGCAGCCCTACTTGAATTAATATTTTAATTGATATTTCAATGGTTTGAACTGTTTTGTTTATTCAATTCGATATTCTGAATTGCATTCTGATTTGGTTTAATTACTGTCGTCTATTCATTATTTGATTATTATTGCTTCTGTGCACTAATAACTGAGTTTGAATTAGACTGACCCGAGTATTATTTTCTTTTGAATTTAATACTCGGGTCAGACCGAGTATTTCAGGTTGTAGATATTCTGCTTTGGGTTGCTGCTAGAGCTATGAAGTTCTTTCATATCTTTTGGAGTAGTCGTCGTCATTTGTAGTAGTCTGTAAAATTCTATAGGAAGATATGTGTTCATGTATATTAAATACGTTAATGTACTTGTATATGTAACTTCCTTAGTCGACTGTTGTAGTTGTATCATATGTACAGTGTGAATGTATTGTAACTGACATCAGTTATTATATATATATATATATATATATATATATGAGACTTTCTGTTTCATCTGTGTTCCGCATCTATATTATCTGTGTTGATATTTTATATTTACTAGTTCTAAACTATTACGAACCATCGTAGTTCGTTTTATACTGGAATTGGGGTATGTCGATGGGAGAAAATAAATCAGAGATGAAAAATGAAAGAATATATATATTTACATATCACTCCCATCGAGATAACTAATACTAGTGTAAGGCCAACTATTGATGGCCGCTCCCCAACAGCCTTATTCTCCGTGCTAGTTGACAGCACTACACCGTAGTGTTCTTGGCTAGCGTGGGTATAGAGGTGGGGCGTCACAGCTTGGTATCAGAGCCTAGGTTTTAGAACAAATATAAAACATAACTTAGATAGTACATGTGTTACAACTATTTGTTGACGTTTTATCTCTCATATTTGCATATGATTGTTTTTGATTGTTAGGTATGAATTCTTAACGCTTATTCATATGCATTTGATTTTTGAATTTTTGTGTTATCGGCTTTGATTTGATTTAGTCGATGATTGATTTTGTTCGAATCTCAGTGATTCTGAACTTGATATTTTATGTTTTCCTCGGCTTGATTTCCATTCGACTTCGGTCACTTTGTTTTTGAGAAATTTCTAATTTCTTGATTTCCACGACTCTGACTTTGTTTGCCGTTGAATTCTTTGTTTATGATGTTGAATCGTTTTGTACTCTATTATGGCCATTACTTGTTGACTTCAGCATTGACTTGATTTTCATTTTCGTTGAAGTCATTTATGCATTATACTCGTTCTGCTTTGTTTTTCCAAATTTAATCGATTCTTGTTAATTCCCCGATTTGTTGCTACCATTTATTAGCAACTTTGATAATATTTTCTTTGGGATTTTTGTGAGCATCCCTTTTGATGGATACAGTATCGATTTCTTTGGATTCTATTCACATCTTTGTATGTGAATTCTTGTGCTTGATTGTTCCTACAATCATTTTTGTGATTTGTCACTTTAAAAATATAAAGGTTTTCTATACTAGTAGTAAATATCAAAACCCTTTTCTTCAAACGATTTCAAAACTATTTTACTACAAAACTCTTTTCCTAAACCGTTTTCCAATCTATTAGTATATACTAACCTTTACCTCACTCGTATGAGAAATCTAATTAAACGACTTAGTAAAACGAGTGGTATATAACGCTTGCGTTTACTTCGCCGGTTAATTTTTGGACTTGTTCGATTGAACCATATGTGACAATTTTCTAGTGAAGATCTACAATTTGTTCGTAAATATTTAAGTTAAGCTAGTGGTTATGGGACATGAAGCTAAACTTTTATATTTACTAGCTTAGTGTAATTGACACTTCTCGTTGATCTTGATGATCGCTTTATGAATTAGACTAGCAATTGCGCGATGTCTCTTTCATTGCGAGGTTAGACTAGACACCACTTGTGTGATTCCATTCACACATACCTTTCTGCTTTTTGGTTAGTCTTTACCTCAATCTGTGTGATTCCATTCACACATGCTTAGTGTAATTGACACTCCTCGTTGATCATGATGATCGTTCTGATGGTCAGACTAGACAGCACTTGTGTGATTCCATTCACACATACCTTTCTACTTTTTGGTTAGTCTTGACCTCAATCTGTGTGATTCCATTCACACATGCGGGGTAGCTCCCCATGATCTTCGGACCGTCATGTGATAGGCCTCTTTCCCTTTTTCTGTGATTTCTAGATTCCTTATGTTGATTTCTGGAAATTTTATGCTTCACCTATTTTTGTGTACTGGTGAATTCATATGTTATTGATTTGTCATGAGTACAAATTTGAGGTATGATACCTCTTTGGATCTTTGAGAAGATCTTGTGATATTGATTATCTCTTATCGGTTGATCTCCTGTTGATCATTATTTACATACTTATAGTAGTATGTTATTATGGATATTTTATGTTATGCGTTGCACGTGTTGGTGATTTTCATGCTCACGTGTAGGTGAGATTCCGTGCTCCCGTTCTCGCTTTGCGTTGCACGTGTTGGTGATTTTCATGCTCACGTGTAGGTGAGATTCCGTGCTCCCGTTCTCGCTTTGCGTTGCACGTGTTGGTGATTTTCATGCTCACGTGTAGGTGAGATTCCATGCTCCCGTTCTCGCTTTGCTTTACATGTGCTGACGAGTTTTCATACTCGGTTCGAGTTTTCATACTCCGTTCGAGTTTTCATACTCCGTTCGAGTTTTCATACTCCGTTCGAGTTTTCATACTCCGGTTCGAGTTTTCATACTCCGTTCGAGTTTTCATACTTTGGTTCGAGTTTTCATACTCCGGTTCGAGTTTTCATACTCCGTTCGAGTTTTCAAGCTCCGGTTCGAGTTTTCATACTCGCGTTCGAGTTTTCATACTCCGTTCGAGTTTTCATACTCCGGTTCGAGTTTTCATACTCGCGTTCGAGTTTTCATACTCTCATTTTGTGATTTCTGGATTTCTTGTGTAGATTTCTAGAATTTGTGCTTCACCAATTTTTGTGATTTCTATTGATAGGTTTTATCAATTTTTGTGCATTGGTGAACTCGCGTGTTAATGACTTGTTATGAATACAAGTTTAGGGTATGATACCCCTTTCTATCTTTGAGAAGATTCTTGTGACACTTTTGATGAATGAAAATCCACTTATCGAAGTTGCTACTGATGTCGCTGTTTTAATCACGTGTTTTAAAAAAAAAAATTGTTTCAAAATATAAATCAAAATTGTTTTCAAAATTTTTACGATTTGCGCTGTCAAAAGAATGAGGAAGCGAATTAAATGTTTCAGTAAAATCGAGGACTATGACCCCTTTCTTTTGCTGATTCGCTTAATTCCGGACTTGTTCGTTTGAGAATGTAAATTGTAATTTTATAAATAAAATGGTTTTCAAAATTTTTACACTTTACGCTTTCAAAAGAATGAGGAAGCGATGTAAACGTTTCAGAAAAATCGAGGACTATGACCCCTTTCTTTTACTGATTCGCTTAATTCCGGACTTGTCCGTTTGAGAACGTAAAATGTTATTTATTTAAAATACACAATTTTGCACTTTCAAGGAAACGATGAAGTGAATTAAACGATTTAGTAAAACTCGTGGTTATGGGTCATGTGCGTTTGCTATTTCGGTTAATTTCGGACTCGTTATTTGAAAAATTTGTGATTTCGGATTTATCGTTTTTGATAATCAGATATTTATTGTTTCTAATTATCGTTTGTGATAATTAGATATTTGTGGTTTGATTATCGTTTGTGATAATTAAACATTTGTGATTTGAGATTTGATTATCAATTGTGATAATTAAATATTTGTGATTTGAAATTTGATTACCGTTGTGGTAATTTCTGATTATCGTTTTGATAATTGGATGTTTATGATTTCTGATTTATCGTTTTTGATAATCAGATATTTATTGTTTCTAATTATCGTTTGTGATAATTAGATATTTGTGGTTTGATTATCGTTTGTGATAATTAAACATTTGTGATTTGAGATTTGATTATCAATTGTGATAATTAAATAATCGTTGATTCGTGATTTCTGATTTATCGTTTTTGATAATCAGATATTTATTGTTTCTGATTATCGCTTGTGATAATTAGATATTTGAGATTTAATTATCATTTGTGATAATTAAATATTTGTGATTTAAGATTGATTTTCGATTTTGATAATCGAATACTTGTTGATTTGATTATCGTTTTCGATAATCGAATATTTGTGATTTGAGATTTCTGAATTATCTATTGATAATTAGAATTTGTTGATAATTTGTGAATTTCTTTTATGAAATTAAAAGATTTCTTTGGCGTTTATATTGTACTACGCCGGTGTACCGACTCAATTTTCTGCTATTCATGATGTTTTCCACGTCTTCCAATTACGGAAATGCCTTAGGGATTTCCGATTTTTATTCTTGAGCAACCTTATATTCACATCATTGCTTCGGGGGTGTAGCACCTTCGAAATAAAGATGTTTCTCTTGTGGAGATTCTCAATGGTTCTCGAATTCTATGGACTTCTCTTAGGAATCCAGAGAATTCATCGAACAAACACGTTCTCTCCCTCTCTCTCTCGTGCTCTATATGTTTAACTTTCTATTTTCAAATTTCTTCATCTTGTGATGATATGCTCTTATGGTTGTTACCTTTTATCCGTTTGTTCCTTATGATTGCGAGGACGCAATTTCTTTAAGGAGGGGAGTCTGTAACAACCCGGTATTTCGCGTCTATTTTTAATCAACATTAAATGATTAATATTATTGCAAATTTCCTTTTGAAGTTTTTAAAATTGAATTAAAATTATTTTCATAAATTTGTTTAAGAATTTTATTGGGCTTTAAAAATTGTTTTGGCCTATTTTTTTTGTTGTTGCCGTGATGGGTAACAAAGCATAATAACCCGATCCCCCTTTATCCATTTTTTTTTCATTCGTTCACCAACCCTAAACAAAATCACGAAATTAATGGCGGCCCCCTTTTCTTCATTTATCGTTCGTCCCCTCTCCTTCATTCCTCTGCATAAGCTTGGGCGCATCAACAATGGCAGCTTCGTTAGTTAGCCGACCTGCAAAAATTAGGGCTTCGTTCGAATCCTAGGTGTCGCGTCTTCGGTTTGCTCGATCGAATGACGTGTTTCGTTGCTTGCTTCTCGAATTAAACGGTGAGTGATTCTCTTCACTCACATCTTCTTCAATCATGTGTATATAGGGTTTGAATTCCAATATTTTGTTCGTTTAAAAATTATGAATTTCGCTGTTTGATTAAGTGATAATCGCGGTATTGATTATGTTGCTCCGTTAATTTCTTGCTTTGACTTTGGCTTCAATCATTTTTAACTTTGTTAAAGCAACGTTGTTTAAGAATCTTGTGTACTTCGACTCTGTCCATTTTCGTGTTCATCCCTGAGCACTTTTTGAACTGTTGTTTGACGCTGCTTCCACTGTTTTCTCGTTCATCCCCACGGTATTGATTTTGACCTGCAGTTGACTTCGAAATGTTGACATCAGTTACTTGAATTTTGGTAGTATTGCAGTGTTGTTATATGTTGCAAACTTGTGTCTTAACTCATGACCATTGCCTTCGTCAACCATTCATGTGTGATGATATTATCTGGCTTTGGATTTCTGGCATGTCTGGTTTTGCCTTGATTATTTTGAAACTGCTACTATACTTGACTTTGGGTTACATTCCAGTTTATCATTCTTGGTCATGCTCTGGTCATAACTGCTCTTACCTGCATATACTCTTGTAGTTTGTGTTTAAGTTGCAGTCTACTTGAGTCTTTTGTGTACTTGGCATCTGCGCACTGTGATGTGTATACTTGATGCCTTGATAGTCTTGTTCACTGGTCGAGTTCATTTCAGGCCGGTTTGCTGTTGTATGTCATATCTGAACTGGTTTGGTTGTCTTTGCCTGTGCCCATTTGTGAATATAATTGGTTCTAGTTTGGTCGTCATGTAGTTCCATATATGTACTGCCCTTGTACTTGCTTCACTGCATCTTCTCCTACCTGTTGCACTTGCAATGATGCTCTCCATTTCATGTTTGAATTCCTACTTGTCTGCACCGATGTTCATCTGTTCATGGTTGCATACATGTGGAATCTCTAGTGTGCACCTAATTACGCAGTCACATTGCTTGAATGACTTTGGCAGTGTTTTGATGTTCTGGTCCTTGACTTGTGACCTGCTCTTGTGGTCAGACCTGCATATACATGTACCCCTGCCTTGTGCAATTCTTTGCTACACCTCTGGTTCATTTTGACCATGTGCAGCCCTCTCATGTGCACTTGTATATGCACGACACTTGTTCTTGTGCATTTATATGTTTCTAGTTTTGTTTTGGTGTACATGACTTGCTACTTTGCTCATTGCCTTGTGTTGAGCCTAAAATTCATTGGGCTTGACCTCGCATTTCTCTCTGCAATTTAATCGACTTTCGGCCTTATGAAATTCACGGCGATGCTTGTGAATCTTTATTGGGTACCTCATCACTATAGTGGCACGGCAGTGCACGCAAGCGTGAACTGCTGCCACACGGTAATCATTGGGTACATCATCACTATAGTGGCAGGGCAGTGCCCGCAAGCGTGAACTGCAGCCACACGGTATGGCGTGTAAGATATTCTATTTGTTTGATTTATGGATCTTTTGCGTATTCCATATGCGGTAGTGGCGAGGCAGTGCACGCGTGCGTGTACTGCAGCCCTACTTGAATTAATATTTTAATTGATATTTCAATGGTTTGAACTGTTTTGTTTATTCAATTCGATATTCTGAATTGCATTCTGATTTGGTTTAATTACTGTCGTCTATTCATTATTTGATTATTATTGCTTCTGTGCACTAATAACTGAGTTTGAATTAGACTGACCCGAGTATTATTTTCTTTTGAATTTAATACTCGGGTCAGACCGAGTATTTCAGGTTGTAGATATTCTGCTTTGGGTTGCTGCTAGAGCTATGAAGTTCTTTCATATCTTTTGGAGTAGTCGTCGTCATTTGTAGTAGTCTGTAAAATTCTATAGGAAGATATGTGTTCATGTATATTAAATACGTTAATGTACTTGTATATGTAACTTCCTTAGTCGACTGTTGTAGTTGTATCATATGTACAGTGTGAATGTATTGTAACTGACATCAGTTATTATATATATATATATATATATATATATATGTGTGAGACTTTCTGTTTCATCTGTGTTCCGCATCTATATTATCTGTGTTGATATTTTATATTTACTGTTCTAAACTATTACGAACCATCGTAGTTCGTTTTATACTGGAATTGGGGTATGTCGATGGGAGAAAATAAATCAGAGATGAAAAATGAAAGAATATATATATTTACATATCACTCCCATCGAGATAACCAATACTAGTGTAAGGCCAACTATTGATGGCCGCTCCCCAACAGCCTTATTCTCCGTGCTAGTTGACAGCACTACACCGTAGTGTTCTTGGCTAGCGTGGGTATAGAGGTGGGGCGTCACATTTTACCTCACGATAATCAAACAATTTTGTAGAAAATTCAGTGATATTATAATAATGTCCAGGGTTTAAAGTAAACAATGAATCATAGCCGAGATTGTTGCACAAATTTAATTCCAATATAATAGGTATACAACTAAGTTCGTATAGGCATGTATTAGAGAACGAATTCCATACAATGACAAGGCAACAGGGTACCGTCTACCACCGTACACCTCTAAAAAATGTACCGAAGGCCTCGCCTAGACCCCCGCCAATATAGAACCGGCCTAACCCTTAGTATACAGTACCAAACATGTTGTCATTTTGGTTGTTTTACAACCTTTTCTCAAGAGCTCTCATGCACAACCAAATCCATATATGTGTGTATGTGTGTCTATGTATGTATGTATGAATACGTATATATGTATATAAGGGTGATAACATACCCTAATGGGTGTGACCCACACAGCCCCACTACATCTCCCCTGATTTTAGTCATTCCCAATTATTAAGGTCAGAGGCTACAACTTGCCTTTTATATAGCAATCCTACTTGGAATGCCCTCTAGGAAACAATGCAATGTCCGCATTCATCCACACAAGTTGTTCAACATATGAACAAACCAAAGACACTACTTTTATTACATCCGTTTTGGAATCATCCTTAGATTAGTAGCAAGTAGCAATTTCACTTTAAGAACTGCATCTTCAGTTTCATCATCTTCAAGATGTCTTTAGTTCGAACGCTTAAGTTGGTTCAAAATGGTTTTTAGATAATTCATACTTATCCGATCCTAGTCTCTTCGAACCAACATTTGATAGTTTCTACTAAACTCAACACCCATTCTTTCGAAAATAAACAGACAATACATAAAAGCGGAGATCACACCCTAACCGTTTATATGGATGAATCTTCTTATTATTTATCCTGGAAGAACAAAACGGGTCTATGCATATAGTAGTATCAATAGAGACAACCATACCACATAATTCTCGTGTTTCTCCTAGATATTTCTGGAGTTAAAAATGGATCCAGATTGATAACCGGTTATTTAACTATCAAATAAACAAACAATTAAACATAGATTTAGTTTTATATGGAATCCACCAGGCCTCTTAAATTAATCTTCATAAATTAACCACTTCAATTATTTGCCCAAAAAATATTCATATACTTATCTAACCGATATATGTGTATCTTTACTTCTATACTTGAAATACTTTACCATATACTTATACAACGTATAAGAATATTCACATAAAAATTAAGAAAGATTTCTTATATTAAAATTCATATTAAAAGGATCAAAACAATGCCATTCATAGCATTGTTTATTATAAACCCAAAACCACTGATCCTTAAATGTTAAGTATGGAAAATTCTTCCATACCACAAAAATTAAGAACGATTATTTATTAAATTCATAATTAAACTTTATTTTTACAAGTGATCCAATTCATATAAAATCAAGGTCTTATAAACCCCAAACTTCTTTTTGAAAATTCCAAGATCTCTTTCAATTTATTACTTTAACATCCTTTTATTTAAAAATAATTATCTTTATAAAACCATTTATTACTTTGTACACTTTTTATTTAACAAACTAATTACCTATAAGAAACTCTCTAATAAATAATTTCTTTAGTTTAACATCATTAGTAAATAATTAATTAACTTTTAAACACCGTAACGAATAATTTATAAATTAATAACTATTACGTGACAACCTGGAATTTTCAAGCATTTAAATTCGGAATATTTAATTGATTTTAAATATTCAATAGAGTAATTTTAACTTGAAATACGAATATCACAATTTATTTGATAATTGAATTATTAAATTAAATAAGTAAAGTTGGGTAAATTGTTGAATCTGGAGTTTTAAGCCTATTAAAAATAATTTGAAGGCTTATAAAATTAAATATTGATAATACTGAAGACAATAGAAGTGTTAAAATTTGATTTAACAGTGATTTATTCGTTTTTGAAATTTTATCGTTTAATTTGGATTTAAAGATAGCCTTCCGAGGTACAGTCTCGGAATTCGACGAAACCAGTTCCATTGGGTCCGTAATATTGAATTATTATCGGATTTCAAATTTCGTTTTGATCGGAGTTAGTATGTGAGTGCACGAAATATAAACGTGCTAAAAATTAAATTGATAAATAATCTGATGAAATTTAATTCAAATGGTTGAGCCTTCTTGTGTACGCCTCCTTTCTTTATTTCAAATCACGTCGCCCCTCTTCTTTTTTTTTCAGCCGAAACATTTTGATCTTTAAAAAAAATTGGTCGTAACCTCAATCTCCAAAATCGAGTTCGTTAACCCTATTCCCTAATCGATCGGCTCGTGGAAGAAGGGGGCAAGCGACGTTCGCGCGCGTTCGCAAGGGGGTTAGGGTTTTTGTGGCATCGCGTTTTGGGGCTGCAGCGAACCAACGCTTGAGATCGAGAGTTGTGTTGTTCGAGTCAAGGTCGAGGGCTTTGATGCAATCGAGGTTGGGTAGGGTTTGTTACCTCTGGCGATTGATGTTTCCACTGAAGGGCAGAGGCAGCTTAGCAGGGTGTGCGACCTAAAGAGATAGGAGGAGGGCACGTCGTCGAGCTTCTGGAGCGGTCGTGCATAGGAAGCGGTGGTTGTTTGGGCACGATCGAGGATGGGCAGCATCTGAAATAAGCAAAGAAGAGGGTCTTAAATCGTTTGGGGGGTTGCAGCAACTTGGTGGCCGTTCTCGAGTAAGGTAAAGTTCGAGCAATTTAAATCAGAAATTATGTACATATGTTGTGATTAGGCATTAAAAATGGAATTTTAAATGGTCGAGAAGCTTTGTATAAAACAGATTTATAAAACAAATATATATATATATATATATATATATATATATATATATATATAAACATGCAGTTTAAAATATATATAATATAACTCAGTATACTGTTTTTCAGTAAAGGATATTTACTGTTTAGTTTTAAAGGTTCCAAAGTTTAAATATATATATATATATATATATGTATGTATGTATGTACAGGAAATTGATATAAGATTTTGGAAGAAAATTATGTAAGGGATTTAGTGAAAAAATTGTACGATTGACCTATTTAATTAATTTTAGCTATTAAAGATTATTAAAGGGAATTATTAGCTTAAATTAAATTAAATTATTAGTAAATTTAAATTTTGTTAAGGGTGATAAAATATTGGGTTAATTAAATTATCAAATGGAGACTTAATTTTACAATTGACTCGAATATTGATAGAACATCTAATATTTTTATAAGGTCTGAAATCGTGGAATCAAACTGAGAACGAAGCGGATTGCAAATTTAAAGGAAAAGGTGAGTTAATCTCACTCAGTTGAATTTGAATTTAAATTTAAATGATTAAATTTAAATAATTGTTTGAATGGCTGGATTGATTGATGTGCTATAGTATGGTATATTTTGGGAATTGGCATTTTATATTGTGCTAACGTCTGTGGATGCAGGGAAAACGGGTTGGAGGGATCCAACTGGATCCCTCGACATTTATTTAATTTTTTTTAATACTCTTTGTTGTGATTATTTGATATTCTATGATGAACCTTATTGGAATATTGAATGTTGTGGTTCGATTGGACATAATTGGGTATGATGAATTATGAAAATATATAAATTGGATTTTGGAAAGATAATAAAAGAAGTGAAATTGTAAGTAAAATAATTATAGAAATTTGAATAAAATTAAAAATGAATTGGAAATGAAATAAATTGACTTTAAGATTCTAATAAATAGATCTAGAGTATAGAAAGGAAATTATCGAATAAAAAGGAAGTTAATGAATTTTAAACTTCAGTGTTATTATTTTAAAAGAATAAACCATTTATTTAAAATTTAAGATTCAATTTATTGATAAGAAATAAGAAGAAATAGGGAATAACTTGAAATTGGTATATTAGTTAAAAGATCATAAATCAAAGGGAAAATAATAACAATAATAATAAGTCCATAATTAATGAATTTTGAAATGAATTGAGTAAGTAATGAAATTTATTTCAAATGGAGTAAATTGGAAATCAATTTGGAAATTTGATTTTAGTGATTGAGATTGGGAATTCACCCTGGGTAACCAAGTACGTTTTCAAAATAATTTTTTCATTATAAATTAAAGGTTTTAAAGTTGTTTTAAAAAGCAAGTTTTGAAAATTTATTATTTCTAAATATTTAAATTCTTAAGTATTTTCTCAAATCTATTATAGTAGTAATTATTTAAAATGGTAACTTAGTATTTTGTTTTAAAGAGCGAGAACCTAGTTTATATTTTATAAAGTAACCTTATTTTTTAATATTCATATAGTATGTATTTTTATCCAGTTATTGAAGTAGTTTTAACTTAAATGTTTTAAAGTAAATTTCCAAAGTAAGTGTTTTGTTTAATCTATTATCATAATGATTATTTAAAGAATGATTTGGTATTTTGTTTAAAGAAGAAAATCTAGTTATATTAATAAAGTAAACTTATTTTAATCATTTCTAAAGTATTATTTTAAATGAAGAAATAAAGTAAAATTTTCTAAATTAAATGTTAAACATATTTTACAATAAAGTGTTTTGAAATTATTTTAAAAATCCAAAATCTTGTGCTTGGTGATTTCAGTAGAAATAGAAATATTTGGAATTTATTCTGAGAAAGGAAGATTGTTTGAAAACTGTTTTCAAAAGGGTTTGAAAAGTGAAAATATATCTTATGAAGATATTTTTGAGATTCATAAATAATTTGGGAAATTATTTATTGGTTGATGGTTGTTCTGAATATTAATTGATAGTTAAATAACCGACTATCAATATTGGACAAATGCGCTGATCGTTTCGAAGAGACTGGGATCGAGATTTATTTCTCGACAACCACTTCGATCCGGTTTGTACGTTTCGTGGAAAACGATTTTGGGATTCGAAGTTGGAGCAGTGAAGTGCAAGGGCTAGTCGCTACTAATCCTGAGGATATTTCCAAAATGGATGTAGTAGGAATAGTGCCTTCGGATCCGTTCGAACCCGGGATGGAATTGTATGGATGAATGCTTTCATAAACATCGTCAGGTGGATGATGAGCATTCTAAGGGATATGTTCTATAAAGGTAACGCTTAGCCTCAAGCGTCATCAAATGGGAATGACTGAAATTCAGGGGTTATGCAGCAAGGCTAGGTGGGTAGCACCCAATAAGAGTGAGGTCATCCCTATCTAGATGTCCCTTTTCATTTCGGCTTAGTGGGCGGTTGTTGATCTCAATCGCGGGGTGATCTCATTCGGGATTATCCAGTAAGGGGTAGTCCCGGTCTTGTGTTGCAGGGGAGCGGGCGTACTCCTTGGTACTATGATCTAGGCCACGTACTGTGACAGGTGGTACCCCAGTGTCTAGTCGTTAGTTGGAAATCCATTCTCCCTACGAGCCTTGTACGAGTTTTGTTTATATTACCCATTCTGTGGCTAGTAGGTGGAATTTAATAATGTAACAATTTCAGCTATTTTATAAGTATTTGTACATAAAAAACCTATTATAATATCAGAGGATTTCTATAAAAATTGTTTTATTTATCGTAAGGTAAAAACCCGACATGTTTATTTGTGGCGTGATCATACGAGATGCTTTTGTTTTGAAAAGGATTTTTGAAACTTTAATAGCCAATTGACTGTGATTTTCTCACGCTGGTATTCCAGACTGACTCGGGAGTTATTTAACAATAATGCTCGGGTCAGACCGAGTATTATAGAATACAGGATGTGATGCTGTGGAGCTCAGGAGACGAGCTAGATGACGAGGCTCGTACTTGTTTATATATATTCCGCTGTGTTGATTGCTGTATATCCATTTATATGGTATTGATGTTGAGCTATGATTGTTGTACTCTGATGATGTAATATATAAACAGAGATATTTGATATTGAGTAAAGATCATTTATTATCTATTATATTTTATTCCGCTGCGATGGTTAGATTCTGTTGCTGTTTTCAATTTTCTTCTTCTACCTCTTCTTCTTTAACCCAAATGGTTCGTATTTCTGTACAACTTGAGTTGATTTAGGTAGAATAGGGTTGACTCAAGGGGTACGGATTTGCGGTCCATTACAGTTGGTATCAGAGCATAGGTCGGTGATAACCTTGGCTCTAGTGGGAATTACTCATTTAAATTAGAGTCCGTAGTACTCTAGAATGAGTTTGAGCGTATTAATAGATATGAGCGCGTATTTGTTAGTGAATACAAATTGTTTTAATATTGTGTTGATTAGTTTATTGATTGTCATATGAACCTTCGTCGGCACAGTTTGGACAACTGTATCGAAGGGGTTTCTAAACACTTGAATAGAACAATCGACGAGGTATTGTTTTAAATGTGGGTAAATGAAATAATTTTACCCAAAAATATAATTTTGATATAAAGAAAGTTTTTGTAGACTATTTGGCTAATATATGGTTGCTTGGATGTTAGGAATGATGATATTTAAATTATTATCCTTATTGTATGGAAATTTAACTAGAAATTGAAAATATAACCAAAGTTTAAGGGAATAAATTCATTATAAAATGAAATTTATAAATATGAATTATAAATGTAAATTATAAATTGAAATATAATCAAATGGAGATTTGTATGAGCATAAGCTGTGCAAATGAATTATAGTTAAAATTGATTTAAGTAGGATTTGGAAATTTAAATCCCGGAGATTTTGGAAATGTTTATCGAAGTATTTGAAGATAAAAATAACATTATTGTTTTAGAGGCATTTCGGAAGGGAAATTTGTTTTAAATGGATTTTGAAAGTGATATAGCATTGAAATTACTTGGATTAATGGAAAATAATTCTGATGATGATGGCCGCATCATCAGTATTCATTTTCGAACTTCTAAGTGACGGATTGCTGCCAAAAATTTATTTGTTCAGAAAAGCTAGTTGTTTCTGAAAATTTCAAAGGAAATTTATTGAGGGTAAAACCAGGATTGGTTTAACTTTTAAGAAGTGTGATTTGAGATGTTGGAGATTTCAAAATAATTTGAAACTAAAAGTCGGGTGTTTAAAAATCCTTATGAGATAGTTGTAAGCTTATAAATTGAGATGATTTTTAAATCAAGAAGGAAATGTAAGCTTGAATGTTGGAATTTAATTTTAAGGTCAAAAAGGTTAAAAATGAAATTAACTTGGATTGGGGAATAAAAATTTAACTGGATCGAAATTAATTGAATAGGCTGAAAATAATATCCAGTTGTATTCGAATTAAGTTGAAATTGAGTTGGATTAAATAAATCTAAGTTAAAATAAAATGGAATTGGAATAAAAATTCAATTGGATAATTGAAATGAAATTATATTCTTACCTGAATAAATGGAGATAAGTTGAATAAGGATTGGATTGAAATAAATAAATCAGAATAACTTATAAAAGGATTAAAAATCCATAAAATAAAATATGCTTGGGATATAAATAAGCATAAGGCTTGAATTAAAAATAAAAGATGAATATATTTAAGCCTATAATGAATGGAATTGTAAAAATAATAAGTTGTGGCTTATAAAATTTGAAAATGGAATACAAAACCCAAAATAAATATTTTTGATGACTTGAAACAAATAAAATGAAAATCAAAACTTGAATTATAAAATAAATTGAACTTAAGAAAATTTTATGAAGAGATTTTGAGATTAAAAATCAAGTATTGAACTATAAATAAGGAAGAACTAATTTATTAATAAATTAGATAATGAAATATGTAATGAGAATCCAATGTAGTTAAATAAAAGCTGAATTGTGAGTTTATGATGAAGCTGGAAAATAAAACTCAAGTTTTAAATCAAATTCGACCTGGATTGTCAGCGAAGTAAATGAAGTTGAATCGTGAGTTCATGAAATTGGGTGGTAAATTGAAAATGGATAGTGGAATCAGAACTTGAGTTATAAATTAAATTTTAACTTGAAGTGTTGACAATTTAAATATAGTTGGGGATGTGTCGAATAAAGAAAAATGAAACTGGATTAAAATTGTAATGGTTTGTATTGTGAATAAAATCCAAATATGTGGAAATAAATTGGAAAATAGCCTTGTAATAAATTGAATGAGTTGAATCTGGAAAGTTAAATTTTATAATAACTAATCAAATAAAATTGTAGATTTAAAATGAGATTTGATTGTGATAGAATCAAGCTGGATAGAAAAGAAAACTTGCTGTAAATGAAAATGAGCTTAAGTATAAAATTTGTATAAACTGAAGTAAATCAACTTAAAGTTAAATAAATGGAAGAGAATTGAATTGATGTCAACTTAAACTAAATTTAAAGATATTGGGTTGGATGTAAATCAAGCGAAAATAAATTTTGACCGAAATAAAATTCGGTGAGTTACAGACAATATTTAATGGAAAGAAAATTCTTAAATGAATAATTGTAAACCATTTAAATTGTTAAGGAATTGAAGTAACTTGAGACAATAAGAAAAATAGAATGTTTTCAAGTTTAATAGAATGGATTTAAATGAATGCGGATAGGAAATGAATCGCAAGTGAATAGATCATGAATAAAATTGAAATGGTTGTTGAATGAAATAGCCTGAATTGTCTTCGAGCAAAATAAAATAGTTTGGCATAAACAAATATGGAATAAATTGAGTAAAGTAACTAAAGCTTGGGTAGAATTAATTCGGAAATGGTTAGTAATATGTAAGCTTGGAATGTGACGGAGCTAAATAAATGGTCGTGAATGAATTTAAAAAAAAAGAAATTTAATTGGTTATAAAACAAAAATACTTATTTATTCACATAAATCTCGTCAAATTACATATAATAAATTGTCATTTGATGTAAATGAAAGTAACTAAAATTCTATGAATAGATAGGAGTAAAATAAATTGATTTGGAGAGCAATTGAATCAAATAAGAGTTCGGTATGCTTAAAAATAAATTAAACGTAAGAGATTGAGTTTTAAACCATTCAAATTGATGAAGCTATATACGAGTGGATTGAAAAACATTCAAATTGAATGAAAATGGTTATAAATTAATTGGAACAGTGGAATTAGTATGAAAATTGTATAAGTTGCTTACGGAAGAATGTTTGGTGTGAATTTCTTTAGAATTCATGTGTTTAACTATTGTAAGTAAGTGAAATGTTGTTAAGCTTCATATATTTGGCACTTACATGTTTAAATTGAGTAAGTACAGGTACTTAGAAGCCGTGTGGCTGGATTTGGTTGCGCTAGTTACCAAAAATTATAAGCCGCTTGCTTAAAATGCTAAATAAGGTATGCCTATGCAATAAAAATAGGGAATATGAACTGTTTTTGGTATTTCCGACCGGGTGGGTCGATGTATATATATTTATATCTTTTGTCAAATTTCAAAAGCTTCCTCCGTACAAATGGGACACTGCAAAAAAATTTCGAAAATTTTGGGAATTAGAAATTTTGGAAAATTTTGTTAACGACAAACGATTTCAAATTGGAAATTAAAATAAATTTGTAAATGAAACTAATTTAAAATAATGACATGAATCAGTATAAATAAAAACATAAAATTTAAAATTTAGAGTTAATGATAAATTGAATTCATATGGAAATGAAAGAATCAATTTGAATAGACGTGGATATAAACTAAAGTAGTAAAGTGAAAATAAATATAAGGAACATATTTCATGCTTATACTAACTTAAGAGGGAATGGTGAATTCTTAAATGAAAGATTGATACTACAAATATAATCTAAGATAATATTGGAATGAATAGATATTGACACTTTGTAAGGAAGTCAATAAAATAAATTTTAGAATACTATGATTAGATATTAGTGCTAAGCAGGATATGCAGGTACTATAAAGGGAAAAGAGAATTGATTTTGATTTCAGAAGATAAATTTGAAATGCTCGACAAAAAGGTATGTGTTTGAATTTCTGTAAAATTTGATTGGGTTTTTGGATCGATCCATTTGGCCTTTTGTTTTCTTTTTGAATTTGGGAGGCGGTAGGGCCATTTTGTAGTTGTACCGAGCTAGCCGCGCAAAGGAGACGCTGGCGAAATTTTTCGGGAATTTAGGGAGTTAGAAAAATTTTGAGAAAATTTTGATAATTCAAAATTTGGTTTTAAATTGAAATTTAATGGTTAAACAAATAGTATAGTTTGAAAAGTATGGGAGAGTTGAGAAGTTAATAAGAATAATAATGGGACTTTTAAAAAAAAAGGTAGTTGGTAAGATGTTGAATTGTTAGAAACTGTTTGGTTTTGAGGAAAAGTAAACGGGTTATGGATCATTCTTCCTAACTAGTAATTTCAGGGACGAAATTCTTTAAAGCGGGGAGGAATGTGACGACTCAGAATTTTCAAGCATTTAAAATCGAAATATTTAATTGATTTTAAATATTCAATAGAGTAATTTTAACTTGAATTACGAATATCACAATTTATTTGCTAATTGAATTATTAAATTAAATAAGTAAAGCTGGGTAAATTGTTGAATCTGGAGTTTTAAGCCTATTAAAAATAATTTGAAGACTTATAAAATTTATATTGATAATACTGAAGACAATAGAAGTGTTAAAATTTGATTTAACAGTGATTTATTCGGTTTTGAAATTTTATCGTTTAATTTGGATTTAAAGATAGCCTTCCGAGGCATAGTCTCAGAATTCGACGAAACCAGTTCCATTGGGTCCGTAATAACGAATTATTATCGGATTTCAAATTTCGTTTTGATCGGAGTTAGTATGTGAGTGTACAAAATATAAACGTGCTGAAAATTTAATTGATAAATAATCTGATGAAATTTAATTTAAATGGTCGAGCCTTCTTGTGTATGCCTCCTTTCTTTATTCCAAATCACGTCGCCCCCCCTTCTTTTCTTTTCAGCCGAAATATTTCGATCCTTAAAAAAAATCGGCCGTAGCCTCAATCTCCAAAATCGAGTTCGTTAACCCTATTCCCTAATCGATCGGCTCGTGGAAGAAGGGGGCAAGCGACGTTCGCGCGCGTTCGCAAGGGGCTTAGGGATTTTGTGGCATCGCGCTTTGGTGCTGCAGCGAACCAACGCTCGAGATCGAGAGTTGCGTTGTTAGAGTGAAGGTCGAGGGCTTCGATGCAGTCGAGGTTGGGTAGGGTTTGTTACCTCTGGCGATCGATGTTGCCATTGAAGGGCAGAGGCAGGTTAGCAGCGTGTGCGACCTAAAGAGATAGGAGGAGGGCACGTTGTCGAGCGAGGTACTGCTGGAGCAGTCGTGCATAGGAAGCGGTGCTTGTTTGGGCACGACCGAGGATGGGTAGCGTCTGAAATAAGCAGAGTAGAGTGTCTTAAATCGTGAAGGAGGATTGGCAGCAACCTGGTGGCCGTTCTCGAGTAAGGTAAAGTTTGAGCAATTTTAATCAGAAATTATGTACATATGTTGTGATAAGGCATTGAAAATGGAATTTTAAATGGTCGAGAAGCTTTGTATAAAACAGATTTATAAAACAAGAATATATATATGCAGTTTAAAATATATATAATATAACTCAATATACTGTTTTTCAGTAAAGGATATTTACTATTTAGTTTTAAAGGTTCCAAAGTTTAAAATATATATATGTACAGGAAATTGATATAAGATTTTGGAAGAAAATTATGTAAGGGATTTGGTGATAAAATTGTACAATTGACCTATTTAATTAATTTTAGCTATTAAAGATTATTAAAGGGAATTATTAGCTTAAATTAAATTAAATTATTAGTAAATTTAAATTTTGTTAAGGGTGATAAAATATTGGGTTAATTAAATTATCAAATGGAGACTTAATTTTACAATTGACTCGAATATTAATAGAACATCTAATATTTTTACAAGGTCTGAAATCATGGAATCAAACCGAGAATGAAGTGGATTGAAAATTTAAAGGAAAAGGTGAGTTAATCTCACTCAGCTGAATTTGAATTTAAATTTAAATGATTAAATTTAAATAAATGTTTGAATGGCTAAATTGATTGATGTGCTATAGTATGGTATATTTTGGGAATTGGCATTTTATATTGTGCTAACGTCTGTGGATGCAGGGAAAACAGGTTGGAGGGATCCAACTAGATCCCTCAACATTTATTTAAAAAAATTTAATACTCTTTTTTGTGATTATTTGATGTTCTATGATGAACCTTATTGGAATATTGAATGCTACGGTTCGATTGGACATAATTGGGTATGATGAATTACGAAAATATATAAATTGGATTTTGGAAAGATAATAAAAGAAGTGAAATTGTAAGTAAAATAATTATAGAAATTTGAATAAAATTAAAAATGAATTGGAAATTAAATCAATTGACTTTAAGATTCTAATAAATAGATCTATAGTACAGAAAGGAAATTTTTGAATAAAAAGGAAGTTAACGAATTTTAAACTTCAGCGTTATTATTTTAAAAGAATAAACCATCTATTTAAAATTTAAGATTCAATTTATTGATAAGAAATAAGAAGAAATTGGAAATAACCTGAAATTGGTATATCAGTTAAAAGATTATAAATCAAACGGAAAATAATAACAATAATAATAAGTCTATAATTAATGAATTTTTAAATGAATTGAGTAAGTAATGAAATTTATTTCAAATGGAGTAAATTGGAAATCAATTTGGAAAATTGATTTAGGTAATTGAGATTGGGAATTCTCCCTAGGTAACCAAGTACGTTTTCAAAATAAATTTTTCAATGTAAATTAAAGGTTTTAAAGTTGTTTTAAAAAGCAAGTTTTGAAAATTTATTATTTCTAAATATTTAAATTCTTAAGTAAGTATTTTCTCAAATCTATTATAGTAGTAATTATCTAAAATGGTAACTTAGTATTTTGTTTTAAAGAGTGAGAAACTAGTTTATATTTTATAAAGTAACCTTATTTTAACTATTCATGTAGTATGTATTTTTAACCAACTATTGAAGTAGTTTTAACTTAAATGTTTTAAAGTAAATTTCCAAAGTAAGTGTTTTGTTTAATCTATTATCATAGTGATTATTTAAAGAATGATTTGGTATTTTGTTTAAAGAAGAAAATCTAGTTATATTTATAAAGTAAACTTATTTTAATCATTTCTAAAGTATTATTTTAAATTAAGAACTAAAGTAAAATTTTCTAAGTTAAATGTTAAACATATTTTGCAATAAAGTGTTTTGAAATTATTTTAAAAATCTGAAATCTAGTGCTTGGTGATTTTAGTAGAAATAGAAATATTTGGAATTTATTCTGAGAAAGGTAGATTGTTTGAAAACTGTTTTCAAAGGGGTTTGAAAAGTGAAAATATATCTTGTGAAGATATTTTTTAGATTTATAAATAATTTGGGAAATTATTTATTTGTTGATGGTTGTTGTGAATATTAATTGATAGTTAAATAACCGACTATCAATATTGGATAAATGCGCTGATCATTTCGAAGAGACCGAGATCGAGATTTATTTCTTGAAAACCACTTCGATCCGGTTTGTACATTTCGTGGAAATCAATTTTGGGATTCGAAGATGGAGCAGTGAAGTGCAAGGTGTAGTCGCTACTAATCCTAAGGATATTTCCAAAATGGATGTAGTAGGAATAGTACTTTCGATTTCGTTCGAACCCGGGACGGACTTGTATGGACGAATGCTTTCGTTAACATCGTCAGGTGGACGATGGGCATTCTAAGGGATATGTTCTATAAAGGTAACGCTTAGCCCCATGCCTCATCAAATGGGAATGACTGAAAATCAGCGGTTATGCAGCAAGGCTAGGTGGGTAGCACCCAAGTAGGGTGAGGTCATCCCCGTCTAGATGTCCCTTTTCATTTCGGCTTAGTGGGCGGTTGCTGATCCCAACCGCGGGGTGATCTCACTCGGGATTATCCAATAAGGGGTAGTCCCGGTCTTGTGTTGCAGGGGAGCGGGCGTACTCCTCGGTAATGTGATCTAGGCCACGTACTGTGACAGGTGGTACCCCAATGCCTAGTCATTAGTTGGAAATCCATTCTCCCTACGAGCCTTGTACGAGTTTTGTTTATATTACCCACTCTGTGGCTAGTAGGTGGAATTTAATAATGTAACAATTTCGGCTATTTTATAAGTATTTGTATACGGACCCTATTATAATATCAGAGGATTTCTATAAAAATTGTTTTAGCTATCGTAAGGTAAAAACCCGACAAGTTTATTTGTGGCGTGGTCTTACGAAATGCTTTTGTTTTTCCAAGGATTTTTGAAACTTTAAAAACCTAGTGAGTGTGATTTTCTCACGCTGGTATTCCAGACTGACTTGGGTGTTATTTAACTATAGTACCCGGGTCAGACCGAGTATTATAGAATATAGGATGTGATGCTATGGAGCTCAGGAGACGAGATGGATGACGATACGTACTCTCGTACTTGTTTATATATATTCCGCTATGTTGAGTTGCTGTATATCCATTTGTATGGTATTGATGTTGAGCTGTGATTGTTGTACTCTGATGATGTAATATATAAACAGAGATATTTGATTTTGAGCAAAGATCATTTATTATCTATTATATTTTATTCCGCTGCGATGGTTAGATACTGTTGTTGTTTTCTATTTCCTTCTTCTACCTCTTCTTCTTTAACCTAAATGGTTCGTATTTTTGTACAACTAGGTAGAATAGAGTTGGCTCAAGGGGTACGGATTTTAGGGCCGTTACATGTTAAATAAATGATTAATTGATTTAAGCCTCGATTAATAAATAATTAATGAATTTCAAAATCATCATTATTTAAAAATTAAATAACCTAAAATATCATTAATAAAATAATTAATTAACTTTAAAATAACTTAAATAAAATAATTGAATTACCTTTTAAATAGTTATGATAAAATTATTAAATAACTTTCAACTTTAAAATATCTTTAATAAATAATTAGTTAGCCTTAAAATATTATAATTAAAGTAATATCAAATTATCCATTCAAATATGCAAAACAGTTTACTTCAAAATATTTTAAAAACAAAGTAAATCCATTTCTTTTAAATTTGGAAAGTAGCAACCACACTGGCACCTAGACAAATTGCCACTTATTTTTGATTCAATAATCAAGATCGTATCACTAATATTTACATAAACAACGTATATGTAAATAATATACATAACTATTAATTAATAGATAATACATTGCTTTATCCAAGTCAACTGGCATAGAAATAATGTCCAAATTAATAAAATAGCGGGACGGTGATTTATTATGCTAAAAAGATGTCCTATACAATCTATCATGTCAAAATATACCAGAGTTGTGTTTTATACATCTAATGGGATTTTAGTGGTGAAATATAATAAACCAACTACATAATTATTTTCTACCACTATTAATTTATCATCAAATTAAACTTCGCTAGGAATGTCATCCATTTTACTTAAGTGTTGTGCTTGTCAATGTGAATTACTGCAAAAAACCGCTGGTTAGATCGATCTAGAATAGGCAAGATATAAATTTTCTAAGTTAATCATATACAAACTGCAAAAAACCGCTGGTTAGATCGATCTAGAATAGGCAAGATATAAATTTTCTAAGTTAATCATATACAAATTAAATAATTTAATTAGGTAAACCCACACCCCAAACCCATAGGCCCTAGCCCATCTAACCAAACCTGACCAACTCCTTATTCTTCTTCTCCAACCTATCCCAAATCAAGTTGATTCCCACCCAAACCCAAATACAAAAATGCCTGAACCCAAGAAGTACAACACCATGCATGTGCACCTTTCGTGCCTCTTCCATCCTCTAACAACCGTGCCAACCACCCCTACAAACTCTCCTGACTTATGCCACTCACATGTGCCATCATCGTTGCCACCTATGGCTTCGATCATAATCTGGTCATCCTTCCCAAATCAAGACACATCCAGTTTCGATAAATCACCAACCTAGCGCCACCTTGACCTACTACCCACCACCGCTCCACCACTATTTCGAACGCGACAATTTGCCTTGCCACCCAGCTAACTCCAACCCCACTCGGTGCCTCCTCATGCCGCCAGGAAGCTTAGAACCGAGAACAAAACCAAAACCCCATAAACCCTTACACGACCTTGACCCAGCAACTTCGACCACCATCGCGTACAGGATCACTTCCACCACATCGGCTACTCTCCAAGCTTGCTCTGTCCCCACTCGCTTGCCTCTCGTCCCCTGGACAATTAGAACTTTCTAAAGGACCGAAAACCGATCAACTAACTACCATGACACCACCACACCCTCTAAAATCACTAGACTTGGCTTTAAAATACGATTTCCAAAGATGAACGCGGCCATATACTCCATTTGTCAGTTCATGCTTGATAAAAAGCTGACACATTTCAACCACTTATTATTTTCGATAAATAACTCACACAACGCCTGACTATTTTAAAAAATAATTAGAGACTAAGATGGACGACTTACTCGTTATTCGCCTTGGCTAATTTTAAATGGTTTGAATGCTATGGATTTTTGGATCAAGAGAACGATATGTTTATTAAAAAAAAGAACAAGACAGAAGCATAAGAGAGTAATTGGTGTTTTTATATCACTGCATATATTTTCCTTTTAGAGTAAACATTTTTTTTCATTTCAAAACAAGTATAAATAAAAATATTATTTTTAAACAAACTATTTTAACAAAATAATTATTTAAAAGATCACAACCAACCATCAAGTAAATTACACCACATTTATTCCATAGAAACAATAGTAAAAGATCGTATACTATCATTATTTATTTTATTTATTCCGCTGCATCATGTTGTTCCGCTGCATTATTTATTTATTACTGTTGTATATACCCTGATCTGTGTTCTAAAAGCGTAATCAAGTATTCTTTGTAAACAGCTTCGTGAAATATTTATTTGATTATTATATTTTGTCATTCCACTATGAGATTCTGTGTTTTGTTTTTCCTTCTTCTCTGCCTTTTCTTATTTACCCCAATCACAATCCTCCCTTTTGAATGGTTTGAGTTTGACATGTGTAGTTTATTGTTGATTAAAACCGTCTAAAAAGGTAGGTCGTTACATTGCTTTATCCAAGTCAACTGGCATATAAATAAATGTCTGCATTAATAAAATAGCAAAATGAAGATTTATTCAGCTAAAATGATGTCCAATATAATCTATCACGTTTATATATAGCATAGCTATGTTTTATTTTGCTAATGAATATCAGTGATAGAAGGATACGTTTACTGAAAAAACAAAGAATAGGAGAGAAATATAAGAGAGAAATCTGTGTTTTTTAAATGTGCATATATTTTCCTTTTACGGTAAACCCTTGTTTTCATTTCAAAACAAGTAAAAATAAAAATATGATTTTTAAACCAACTATTTTAACAAAAGAATCATTTAAAAGATCACAACAAAGCTTCAAGTAAATTACACCACATTTATTCCATACAAATAGTAAAATATAGTTAGAGATCTCACCTTCCACCATTTATTTGCAATGCCAATCCAAGTTTAAGTTTCAAAGTTTTGGTTTTTTAGTTTTAAAAAAAGATGAGATTTTTCAAAAGAATTAGAGAAAAAGAGAACATCGAAAAATGTATTTAAGAAGATGGAGTATAAAATGAAGTATAAAATGAAAGATATAAACATATAAGATGAAATCAAACATAATAAAATAACGGGGGCAAGAGACCAAAATTCCCCTAAATCTAATTTTCTAACTCTCGCATCATTTCATAAGCCATCAAAATGTCACGCGTTAGGAAATATGGTGGATATTAGTGTGATCATGTACTTCTATTAACTTTTACACTCAAGTGCTACTCCTCAAGATGGAGTATTTATGTCTGCTCAATAGCTTCTCGATCTTGTAAAGAATGCTCAAGATGTCGAACCCATTCCAGAGCCTGCTCACCCAAAATCCAGATTTGCACGCTTGTGCAGTGATTATACCAACTTTGGTGGGAAGACATTCAAGGGTTTCGAAAGCGTTATTGAAGTCCAAGCTTGTCTTAGAACATGCGATCGCATCTATTATCGCATGAATCTTATTGGTCTTCATTGAGTCCAAGTGGCTTCTAGTATGCTCCAAGAAAGAGCATTAGATTGGTATGAGCTTCTGATTTCTGAAATAGTTGAAGCGGATCTTACTTGGAAGCAATTTCGAGAAAGATTCGAATCAAAGTTTGTGCCGGAAGCTGAAAAAGTGACTTTGGCCCATCTTTTTATCAACCTTGTTCAAGGTGAATCTTCTATGGCAGATTATGTCGCATTTTTGAATCCCTCTCTAAATATGGGGTCGAGTACATTAATAACCCATTGAAGAAAAATCAGAGATTTGTCTATGGCTTGAATACGAATCTCAAAAAGCCATTACTTCTCAAATTGGAAGTTGCTTTCGACAGCTTGTTGATATCGCTCTTCGACTTGAAGAGGCAGATAAAGAGAGTGATGTTGAAGTTTGGAGTGCCAAACCGAATTTCAACAACAACAAGAAGCGGCCTAATAAGTTCAAAGGTCCTTATCCCAACAAGAAAGGGAAAGAAGAAACTCCAGTATCCAAGACTTCTACCCTTAGTGGTGGCCAATATTACAATTGTGGTTGTAAGGACCATTATGCAAATAAGTGTTCAAATCCCCTTGCTTGTCGCTATTGCAAAAGTTCGAGTCATTATATATCTGCACGTCCCAAACTTCAAAGCAAGAAGGAGGGAAAGCTAAATGTGGTGCAAGCCTCTAGTAACACTTCTCATGGTCAAGGTATTTCCCATTCTATCCTTGATGGCATTACTTTGTTTCGTGATCATCCTATTCGAATTATTTTTGATACAGGTGCATCCCATTCTTTTATATCAAAAGAACTTGTTGATACTTTTTCTTTGAGTGTTATGGCTTTAATGACTTCTTTGAGAATTGCGAATCCAGTTGGTGGATCTGCAATGTTCGATTTTCTTTGTAAAGATGTCGAGATTGTTTTATATGATTATTCTTTCCGATCCGATTTGCATGTCATGCTCTACTTAGGCTTTAGAATGATTTTGGGAATGGATTGGCTTAACCATTATGAAGCTCAAATCCTATGTCTTGAGCGAACTATTCATCTTCGAGATCATTAATTTGTTAAGCAGATTTATGTTTTTCTTAAAGATTCGGATTCCAACTTGGTAGCGTCTTTATATTCTTTAAATCCTCATGACGACGATAATGATGATGAGGAAGATGTCATTTCTCTTAATCACGTTGTTTATGAATTTTCTGACATATTTGAGCCGTTTTAGGATTACCCCTAAGCGAGCCATTGAGTTCAGAATTAATCTAATTCCTGGAGCTGTACCTATTATTCGTCCTCCTTATCATATGTCCAATAAGGAAAATGAAGAGATGCGTAGACAATTATTCGAATTAGAGGCGAAGCAATTTATTCGCTCTAGTTCGTCTCCTTGGGGAGCTTCGGCTATTTTTGTGAAGAAATCCGATGGTATACTTAGGCTTTGCGTTGACTACCGCAAGCTTAATGATCTCACTATCAAGAATAAATATCCTTTACTTCGGATTGAAGATTTATTTGATCAACTTAGTGGTGCTAGAGTCTTTTCACAGTTAGACTTCGCAACCGGTTTTCGTCAGCTTCGGATTGCAAGGGATAGTTTCCTTTGACGTCGTTCTGTATTCGTTATGTATCTTATGAAATGCTTGTTATGCCATTTGGTTTAACCAATACTCTAGCTTATTTCGTTGACCTTATGAATCGAGTTTTCAAAGACTTCGTCGACCGGTTTGTTCTCATCTTTATAGATGATATTCTTGTTTATTCTAATACCGAGGAAGAGCACGAAAAGCATCTTGGGATTGTGTTGGAAACTCTTAGGAGCAATCAATTGAAAGAAAAATTTTCTAAGTGCCACATTTGGCAATCTCATGTGAAATTTTTGGTCATATCATTTCTGAATCCGGAATTTCAGTGGATCCTTCAAAGATTGAAGTGATTTAAAATTGGAAGATACCGGAGAGTGTTACGAAAATTTGTAGCTTTCTTGGATTGGCAGGTTATTACCGTCGTTTCATAAAAGACTTTTCAAAAAATTTCATGCCTCTTACTAGGTTGACAAAGAAAGGAGTTAAATACATTTGGTCGGACAAATGTGAAGCTTCTTTTCAGAAGTTAAAAGAACTCCTTTCCGATGCTCTTATTCTTGTGATTCCCGAAGGGAACCAAGATTTTATTGTTTATACCGATGCTAGTCGTGTTGGTTTGGGATCCATTCTTATGTAAAGGGATCGTGTTATTGCTTATGCTTCTAGGCAATTAAAGCCAGCCGAGACTAGATATGACACACATGATTTAGAGCTCGCTGCTATTGTTTTCGCCCTTAGAATTTGGCGCCATTATCTTTTGAGAGAAAAATTTATTCTCTACACCGACCATAAATCTTTGAAGTATTTATTTTCTCAAAAGAAACTTAATTTGCGTCAACAACGTTGGCTCGAATTTCTTGCATCTTATGATCTTGATATTCTTTACACTCCTGGAAAGGGGAATCGTGTTGCCGATGCCCTTAGTCGTAAGCAACAAGCAGTTGTTTCTATGATGATATCTGAAAGGAATGATCTAGAGATCTTATCCACTTGCGAGATTCGAGATCATGAATCCGATTTATGTTCATCTCTTGTTTTATGTAGCCTTGCGGCTCATCCTTCTCTTTTAGACCGCATTCTTGAAGCTCAAAAGCTAGATTCCGAATTGGCTCTTCATAGCCAAAGTTGTAGGAATAAAATTAATATTGAAGGTTTGAAAGACTTTGATATTGATGCTCATGGTGGCATTCGAAAATTTGGTAGACTTATTGTTCCAGATATTAGTGATCTTCGTAAAGGCATTTTAGAAGATTCTCATCGTTCTAAATTTACCATTCATCCTGGTAGTAGTAAAATATAGGCGGATATGAAGCGACTTTATTATTGGGATGGAATGAAATCCGATATTGCTAACTTTGTTAAGCGTTGCATGGCTTGCCAACTCGTTAAGGCCGAGAATCAAAGGTCGGCCGGGTTATTGCAACCTTTGGACATTCCAATTTGGAAGTGGGACCAATTTTCCATGGATTTTATTGACGGTCTTCCCTGTTCTCGTTCGGGTCATGGTAGCCTATGGGTGATAGTTGATAGACTTACAAAATCCGCCTGTTTTATGCCTGTTCGGTCTAATCGGATCATACCTCTTTTGGCCAAACTCTTTATTAAAGAAATTGTTAAATTGCATGGAGTCCCTACTTCTATTGTTAGTGATCGTGATCCATTGTTTACTAGTGGATTTTGGAAGAGTCTTCAAAAATCTTTGGGTACAAAGCTTAATTTTAGCACTGCTTATCACTCTCCGTCC
Source organism: Allium cepa (assembly GCA_030765085.1). Classification (NCBI taxonomy): domain Eukaryota; kingdom Viridiplantae; phylum Streptophyta; class Magnoliopsida; order Asparagales; family Amaryllidaceae; genus Allium; species Allium cepa. The sequence continues at coordinate 596,051,486 of CM060945.1, read as the reverse complement.
GATGGACAAACCGAGCATGTGAATCAAACTCTTGAAGATCTACTTCGTGCATGTGTTCTTGATTTTGGTGGAAGTTAGGAAGATCATATTTCTCTTGTTGAGTTTTCCTATAATAATAGCTTCCAATCTATTATTGGTATAGCACCTTTGGAGGCACTCTATGGAAGGCCATGCTGATCTCCTTCTTGCTGGCTTGAGGCATGTGAGAAGCTGGTTTTAGGTCCAGACTTTATTTGTGATTCCGCAAAAAATATTGACCTTATCCGCCATAGGATGAAAGAAGCTCAAAGTAGGCAAAAATCCTATACCGATAACTGAAGAAGGAAATTAGAATTTTCTGTGGGAGATTTTGTGTTTGTTCGTGTTTCACCTATGAAGGGCGTTGTGCGTTTTAATCGATCGGGAAAATTAGCACCTCGAAATATTGGTCCATTTCTCATCACCGAACGTAATGGTTCCGTGGCTTATCTCCTTTTATTACCGGCTCAGTTTTCTGCTATTCATGACGTGTTTCATGTTTCTCAACTACAGAGATGCCTTAGGGATTCCGATTCTATTCTTGATCCGGGTATTATGGAAGAAATTGAAGTCTCGCCTAATTTGACTTATGAGCAGCATCCTATTCGTATCATTGCATCGGAGGTAAAACGCCTTTGAAATAAAGATGTTCCTCTTGTGAAAGTTCAATAGTCCTCAAATCCTAAGGATTGTTCTTGGGAATCTAGAGAATTCATCGAGCGAACACATCCGGACTTATTCTCTCGTGCTCTTTGAGGTGAACTTCTTATTTCAAATTTCTTTTGCATTGATATGCTTTTATGGTTGTTACTTTTTATATTTCTTCTTAAGTATTACGAGGACTCTATTTCTTTAAGGAGGGGATTCTGTAACAATCCTCATATTTTACAATTATATATTTAAATATAGCATCGTTAGTCAGATTTAAGTCCGAAAGGTTACTTTTTGCAAATAGTCAAATTAGGACTCAATACCACTTCCATTGAGTTCAAAATGACGTTTGCGACCTTTTTGAGTACAAACATCGATATGTTTGGAGCTAGCTAAAATTTCGACCTTTTCACTTAGGGCTTTGGGTTTGGGTTTCAGCCCATTAACCTAACATATCAACCCAACTCCACTCCACCTCTCTTCATTCCTTAATAATATTTCCTACAACTCAAGATTTAGCAAAAATGGTGGAGGAGGTTGGAAATTAAAATCCTAAGCCCTAGTTTCTTTAGCAAATCCATGTTTTAGCCCTAAAATCAAAAAGAAGCTTAGGTAAGCATCTCCTTCTTCTTCTCTATCTCAATCTCTCTCCAATTTCAGTAATTCCCTATAGCCTAATTTGGGAAATTATTGCTTATGATCTTAGATTGGAGCTTTTAGAGTTGAGATTGAAGAGTGGTTGATCATCCTTTGTTTTCAAGCTTCTTCTTTCTTGTTTTTATTGTAAAAGGTGAGATTTTTATCTCACATCTATGTCTATAACTATCATTATTTTTAGGTATGAATTCCTAACATCTATTCATGTTCATTTGCTTTTGATTTGAATTGATTTGGTGTACATTTCAATTTTTGGTGTTTTGAAGTCAAATCTTTAAAAATCCTAGCATTGATGCTTGAACATGTCTTTGGGGTGAGTCGAAGAGCCTATAGGACTCTGTTGTCGCGTGGCATAAATTCCTAGTTGCAATTGCTCGATCGATCGGCTCCGTTTGGTTTCTTGCCCCTTTGGGGACTTGTAACGACCCAGAATTCCTGTCATTTGAAATTCGTATATTTAATTGATTTTAAATATTAACAAGTAAATTTTATAAGTCGAATAAGGTATATTTCGAATATCTAGATTTAATTAGATAATTAAATCGAAGATTTAATATTTGAAATTACAGAAATAATTGGAAATTGGGTTTAATGTGATTAAAAATGATTTATAAAGTTGTATTTAATCATATTGGAGTTAAAATGATGTTATAGAACTTTTAAAATTAAATTTAAAGTTAATTTGTGGAAATTGAATATTTTAATATTTAATTGACAAGTAAAAATAGTCATTTTTAAAACAGTCTCGGATTTCGATGAAACAAGTTTCATCGGATCTGTAATGTTAAATTATTGTAAGATTTCAAATTTCGTGTCAATCGGATCTACGGTTTGTCCGAAGAAATTTAAAAAGCACTGAAATCGGTTTGAGTGAATTTTGAATTTAAATAGTCGATTTGAAAACTTATCTTTCAAATATGATCGAATAGGCTCTCGATATATATTCCATTGCGTTTGGAATATGGATAAAACATTATAAACGCCAGGCGACACTCTTCGTTTAGAGTTCGGAAAATTTCGGGATGAATAGTGTTTCGATGTTTTCTATAAATGCACCTCTATCATTTCATTTTACACAAACCCTAACCCTAGAAGCTTCAGCCGCCACCTCCCATTTCTATGGCCAAAAATTATCTCATTCTCCCTCAATTTTCTTCAAATCCGTAAATCGATTCGTAAAACGTTCAACTACAAACCTGTAGATCTCGGCACGACGAGCAAATCCAACGGTGGAGATCAAAAAATATGCTATAGATCATCGGTAAATCGTGCTCGAACGGCCGTAAGTCGCGCACGTTCTCCAACATAGGGGAGGGGCCGAGTTTCACTATACTCAGGTGGAAGGTGGAGCTTGCTTCGAGCTTCGAGGCGCTAGCACCCGATCGTTGTGGAAGTGAAGGTGGTGGTCACGCTAATTAAGGAAGATCGGCGGCTATGGGTTATCATTTGCGTACAAACCTGTGGGGGGAGAAGATGATGGCAACGGCCAAATTCTATGGTTGCAGATCGAGCGGCTGAGATCGTTTCTAGGTTAAAAATAAAAAGAGAAATTGAAATTTATTTATATTTCAAATTCGTACAAACTTTAAACTATTATAACTTTTTGATACGAGGTTCGTTTCGCACGAAACGAATTGCGTCGAGTTCGTATTGACGAATACTATGAGCTGGATTGGAATTCATTGGAGCTAGTGTGAATTTTGGATAAAATTATAAGCGCGTTTAATTTTGTTTGAAATAAAACACTGCAACTGTTATCATGAACGAAGGTGAGAACTTCTTACTCAATCGAATCTGTTTCGATTTAAATTTTGAATAGTTAAATTTAAAATTGCTTGATTGTGTTGATTGTGTGCTTGGATGATAAATTATTATCTATTGTATTGAAATAGACCCTATACGTTGCATATTAAGCGGATGTTATTTATTAAACACATATACCGCGATATTCCACATAGAAGTGGAATTGGTATTATATATGAACTTGGAGTTGATTTCCCGCATTATATAGCAGATGAGACCCCATTGCGCCGCGTAATAGCGGATAATATTTTATATAAACTCATGTACCGTGATATTCCATCTTGAAATGGGATTGGTACTGTGCTAGGAGCAGGGAAACGGGTTGGAGGGATCCAACTGGATTCCTCAACAGTATTGATTTATTTACAGATATTTGAGATATATTCATTATCATATTGATATATGATGTTTGAATGCCGTGGTTGATGTATCGGTGTTGTTGCAGCATTGGGCCTATTTTTGGAGTTTTAAAAATGTTAAAGTAACGATTTCGAATTTAAAAGGATTTTCAAGTGATTTTTGAAGGTATACATTTTATTGAATTTTGAAATTGATTCATTTTAAATAAAAAAACGTTATAATTTTTATGTTATAAAAATTATGATTTTTGTGAAATATAACCGAAATGTGATTTTTGAAATAAGTAGTTGATTATTTTGTAAAATAATTTAAATGCGGATTTTTGAATTATTATAAACTGTTTATACAAAAGATTTATAAAATTGATATTTATAAATTAAAATATTGGAATTATAAAATGAGTTTTTTTAAGTGTTAAAATGAAGTATAAATGGATTTCATAAGTGAATGAAATTTATAGATTTATAAATTGAGAAGTTATAAAATGAATAGATTTAGTAAAATAAAAGATTTATAAGTAGTTAACTGATAAATTGGATTTTGGCATTTAAATGGGATATAAGTAGAATTTGTTAATTAAGGGATTTTATAAGTTGAAGTTTTTATAAAATATATAAATGTGAATTTATAAACGTTGTTTTATAAATCCGAAACCAATTGAATTTGATAAGTAAATATGAAAGCTTATTAAAGGAGATATATCCACGATTTTGGACAGTGGATAATCCTTTAAATTAAATATGTAGAAGTGTTGAATTTGCAAGCGATTTATATTCACGATTTTGGACAGTGAATAATATATTAAAGAAATGTTTTAGGAAGTGATCTTTTAAATAGAATTAAAATGATTTGAAGTTGTTTTAAAATGTGTTAAGGATCGAAACCATAGATTTCAACATTCATTGTTGAAATAGACGTTTTCGAGAAATAAGGAAAATACGGACTATAACACTGTTGTTATAGTAAATGATTTTCGAAAGGAAATGTTTTTGTATAGCATTGGGATTTATATATCTATTGTATTTTCGAATCCCTATGCTGTTGATTTTTGGGTTGTTGTAACGATGTTTCACGCAACATTCGTTTTGACTCAGATAAATGTGTTTAAGAGAATTTTTTCCTTAAATAATAAAATATATACTTAATTGTGATTTAAGTATATTGAATAATTTCCAAATGTTGAAAATAAATAGATTTGTGAATTATTTATTATTAAATAAGTATAGAAATGTTTTCCAATATGAAGTGAAATGTTTTGAGATTATATCTTTTAAAGATAAATTGAAAGTGAATATTTGAAATCGATTTGAGAATCGTATATTAATAGATATTTTTGGAAAATAAATAATTAGGGAAATTATTTGGGATCTGGTGATGTTGTGCATATCTATTGATAGTTAAATAACCGACTATCAATATTCACTTTTAAATGGGAATTTGTTGTGATTTGCTTGAATTTGAATGCTACACTTATTTTAAAATAAGGACTCGTTATTCGGTTTAGCCGGGAGAGGACCTTTGGGTCATGAATCTCATTCCGAATAGTGATACGTACTAATGGATAGCATTTGAAGACCGGTGTTGAAGACCGGATATATTTTCGAAAATAATACGAGCCATGTACGGTTTTAGTTGTATAACCTGCCATGGAATGTGGCAGTAACTTGCTATTTAACATGGTAGCTATAGTAGGCATACGATAATGGTCGTATGTTAGCTAAGATTTATATCATACTTTCGAAATGTTTTCCTACACTTTGCACTTATAGTAATAATATCAAATAAATTTGCGTATCAAGCATGTTTGACTATCATAAGGAGAAATCTCCTCCGATTCTACGTTTGCATTGTGTGCGGGTGCGCGTCGCGGGAGGCCTTATGGTAGTTACATTTTTTAAAAGCATTGCAGATCTATTTTAAAATATTTCTTTGTTTATTTTTAAATACAAACTCTGTTTTAAGTTCTCACACCAGTCCTATGACTACCTGGAGTTTATTGTTCCCTTCCTAAACTTCGGGTGCCCACCAACTTCCACACAGGCAGTCTAGAGTCAGATTATCAGGTCATTTTGGAATTCAGGGGATGTTGTGGACCTAAAGAGGCGAGCTGGATGGCGTGGCGTATCCTTTAGTATATAGTATTTCTTTTCCGCTGTTTGTTGTTGTAAACTCTGATAATGTAATGTAATATGATGTAATGTAATAACTGATATAGTTCTTTTTTTAAAAGATTATTCATTTATCTATTATATGTTTTTCCACTGCGATTGTGAGATTCTGATATTGTTCTATTGCTTCTTCTTTCTTTCTTCTTCTACCTCTTCTTCTTTAACCCTAAAAATTCGGTTTTCCGGCCTTCGATTGCTCGGCAATTGATACAGTGGACGTATTAATGTCGATTTTCGAAATTCGAGAATCTCGAATGTTACAATGTGGTATCAAAGCATTTGGTTAAGAGACAACCTTGGCTCTATTGGGTGTTACTCATTAGAGATAGAGTCAGTAGTACTCTAGAATGAGTGTGAGTGCACTAATAGATATGAGCGCGTATTTGTTAGTGAATATAAAAATTGTTTCATATTGTGATGATTGGTTTGTTAAGTGGTATATGGATTCTGGTCAATACGAGTAATTAACATTATTGGTAGGGATCTCTAAACACTTGTACATAACAAATTCGACATGATATCGTTTTAAAATAGGGTAAATGAAATAATTTTAGCTAAATTATTTTCGTATATGAAAGAGAAAAAATTTCTGTGAATTATTATAATATATGATTGCTTGGTTGCTAGAATGTGATGATATTAAATTATTATCATTAATGTTGAAAAAGAAATTGTAATTGTAACTCCAAAGTTAAGAAATAAATTCACATACAAATAGAATTGGAGAATATAAATTGTAAATGTGACTTGTAATTTGAAGTAAAATTCTAGAGGAATATTTGGAAATGTTTTGAAAGGGTTTGCAATTTCGAAAAGCTTAAATTCCTTTTTGAGTTTGAAAATGGTTTTCAAGGGTTTGTTTAAAAAAATGTTTTTGGAGGGATAAACGCTCTAAACTCTTTTCGGTCGCTGGAAAATAACTTCGGTGATGACTGCAGCATCATCGGTGTTCAAACCCGTGTTTCCAAAAGAGAGATTGTTGTCAAGTTGTTTTAAATAGAAGTTGTTTGGAAAATTTGGGTTTGGGTTTTGAAATTCAAAGGATAATTTGAACTGGTTTCAAAAATGGTTTTGAAATGTTGGAAAGATTCTGGAATGTGACAAAAATAGTTATGAAATAAAATTTATTGAGTTGAAAATAAATTTGGGGTAGAAACAAATGAATTGAAATTGAGTTTGAATTATGGGAATAAATTTATGAATGAATGAATTTACAATTGCAAGTAAATTGAAAATTTGTCAAGTTGGATCAAATGAAGCTAAGTACTAAAATGAAATTAGTAAGTAAAACTAATTGAAGAAATGACAAATATAATATGGGTTGAAATGAATTGAATTCAACATTTATAAATAAAGGATAAATTAAATTCATATGGAATTTGAATTCCAGTTTAAACATAAGTGGTTATAAACCGAAATAGTGAATTGAATTGTGTTTGGGAACAAACAAAAGAAAAAAACTGAAATTGAAAACTGAATATCGAAAACCAATTTGAATTGTACGAGATGAAATGAGTTAGTACTTCTAATGAACTAGTAAAAGAAACTAATTTAAAATAGCAAGATGAATCAGTTGTGAATGAAAAATAATCGATAAAATTCAATATTCAGAAGGTAAATTGAATCTAATTAGAATTGAAATTGCAAATTGAATTCAAATGAAATTGATAATGTGAGATTGAATGAAAATGGTTAGTATGGTTAGCAGGATGTACAGGTGGATTAAAGTAAATTGGGATTTTGATTTCGAAGATTAAAAAAATTGAATTGCTCGACAAAAGATATGTATTTGAATTTCAGTATGAAATTTGATGATTTTCTTGTCCAGCCACTTAGCTTTTTCTTTTCTTTTTGAAATCTGGGGGCCGTGGTGCCATATTTGTAGTCGTACCGAGTTTGCCGCGCAAAGGAGATGCTGGCGAATTTTTTGGAAATTTAAGGCGTTAGAATATTTGTGAGAAAATTGGAAATATTTGAAAACTATAACTTTGATTTGGAGTGAAAAGTTAAATGATATAGTTGGTTTTGAAAAGATAACTAAGTATGATTTGAAAACTTAGTAAAGTTATTGTAAGAAGTTTAATATGAATTTTGGAAAAGTTAAAATGTTTAAATGAATTTGAAATTTAATTTGAACAAATGGTTTGAAAAGTTAATGGATTTTGTAACTTTTTCTTACTTGGCAATTTCGAGGACGAAATTCTTTTAAGGGGGGAAGTTTGTAACAACCCAGAATTTCTGTCATTTGAAATTCATATATTTAATTGATTTTAAATATTAACAAGTAAATTTTATAAGTCGAATAAGGTATATTTCGTATATCTAGATTTAATTGGATAACTAAATCGATAATTTAATATTTGAAATTACAGAAATAATTAGAATTTGGTTTTAATGTGATTAAAAATGATTTATGAAGTTGTATTTAATCATATTGGAGTCAGAATGATGTTATAGAACTTTTAAAATTGAATTTAAACTTAATTTGTGGAAATTGAATATTTTAATATTTAATTGACGAGTAAAAATAGTCATTTTTCAAACAGTCTCAGATTACGAAGAAAACAGTTTCATCGGATCCGTAATTTTAAATTATTGTATGATTTCAAATTTCGTATCAATCGGATATACGGTTTGTCCGGGGCAAGTTAAAACGCACTGAATCGGTTTGAGTGAGTTTTGAATTTAAATAGTCGATTTGAAAACTTCTTTCAAATATGATCGAATTGGCTCCCGATATATATTCCATTGCGTTCGGAATAGGGATAAAACATTATAAACGACAGGTGGCGCGCTTCGTTTGGAGTTCGGAAAATTTCGGGATGAATAGTGTTTCGATATTTTCTATAAAAGCACTTCTATCATTTCATTTTACACAAACCCTAACCCTAGAAGCTTCAGCCACCACCTCCCATTTCTATGGCTGAAAATTCATCTCCTTCTCCCTTAATTTTCTTCAAATCCGTAAATCAATTCGTAAAATGTTCAACTACAAACCTGTAGAGCTCGGCACGATGAGCAAATCCAACAGTGGATATCGAAAAATATGCTATAGATCATCGGCAAATCATGCTCGAACGGCCGTAAGTCACGCACGTTCTCCAACGTCGGGGAGGGGCCGAGTTTCACCATACTCCGGCTGAAGGTGGAGCTTGCTTCGAGCTTCGAGGCGCTAGCACCCGATCGTCGTGGAAGTGAAGGTGGTGGTCGCGTTAATTTAAGGAAGATCGGCGGCTATGGGTTATCATTTGCGTACAAAACCTGGGGGGAGAAGATGATGGCAACAGCCAGATTCTACGGTAGCAGATCGAGCGACTGTGATCGTTTCTAGGTTAAAAATATAAAGAGAAATTGAAATTAATTTATTTTATAAATTTGTACAAACTTTAAACTATCATAACTTTTTGATACGATGTCCGTTTGGCACGAAACGAATTGCGTCAGGTTCATATTGACGAATACTACTCGATGGAGCTGGATTGGAATTGATTAGAGCTAGTGTGAATTTCGAATAAAATTAAAAGCGCGTTTAATTTTATTCGAAATAAAACACTGCAACTGTTATTTGAAGCAAGCTGAAAACTTCTCACTCAATCGAATCTGTTTCGATTTAAATTTAAAATAGTTAAATTTCAAATTGCTTGATTGTGTTGATTGTATGCTTAGATAATGAATTATTATCTATTGTGTTGAAATAGACCCTATACGCCGCATATTAAGCGATGTTATTTATTAAAGACATATACCGCGATATTCCACCTTGAAGTGGAAATGGTATTATATATGTACTTGGAGTTGATTTCCCACATTATATAGCGTATGAAACCCTATTGCGCCATATAATAGCGGATAATATTTTATATAAACTCATGCACCGCGATATCCTGTCTTGAAACAGGATTGGTATTGTGCTAACATTTGTGGATGCAGGGAAACGGGTTGGTGGGATCCTGTAACGGGCGGCGATTTTTCGTCCACGAACGCCGACATCAATACGTCCACTGTATCAACTGTCGAGCAATTGAAGGCCGGAAAACCGTACCGTTATGGTTAAAGAAGAAGAAAGAGATAGAAGAAGAGAGAAAAAGAAATGGAACAGAAAAGAAAACAAAAGAACAATATCAGAATCTCACAATTCGCAGCGGAACAACATATAATAGATAAATGAATAATCTTTAAACAAAGAACTATATCAGTTATTACATTTTATACATTACATTACATTACATTACATCAGAGTGTAAAACAACAAACAACAACAAACAACGGAAAAGAAATACTATATACTAATAATACGCCATGCCATCCATCTTGCCTCCAGCAACTCCTGAATTCCAGAATATCCTGATAAACCTGTCTCTTGACTGCCCGTGTGGAAATTGGTGGGGCATCTAGAGTTTAGAAAGGAAAACAATAAACTCCGAGTCAGTCATGTGACTGGTGTGAGAACTCAAAACAGTTTACTTATCTTTAAAATCAAAATAGAGGAATATTTTTAAAGTCAATTCACAATGCTTTTAAAAATGAGACTACCATAAGGCCTCCCGCACACACACACACAATGCAAACGCAGAATCGGAGGAGATTTCTCCTTATGATAGTCAAAGATGCTTGATACGCATTAAAAGAAACATTTGATATTATTACTGGTGCATAGTGTAGAACAAATCATTTCTAAAGTAAAGATATAAATCTTAGCCAACATACGACCATTATCGTATGCTTACTATAGCTACCATGTTCAATAGAAGGTTACCGCCACATTCCATTGCAGGTTATACAACTAAAACCGTACAAGGATCGTATTGTTTCTTTGGATTTCCAACAAATGGTCAGGCCAAGGAACTTTCCATTGCCACATGAGAACGCCTCTGGAAGGACGTCCCCGAGAACCTAACCGGATCTCTGCCAACACAAGGCCGGGTTACCTTTCAAACTAGGTAACAACTGACACGAGTATGCCATCCCCCGGTCCTTTGGGACCTTTATCCGAGCGCTCGTAACCATCATCACACAATCATAAATAAAGTGTTTCAACATGAGTAAGTATCTGGGCTCCATACCATGATGCCATCCTTTTCCAGAAGGAAATGCACATACCCTAAAGGGAGTTACCCCTCATAACCTTGCTGCATCTTTCCTGTTTTGACCATTCCGGGGTGTGAGGCTCGACGAAGTCTCGTCCACAAAGCCATGCTTTATACAAAAGATTTGCTTTGGGTCAACAAATGATCATAGAAATGATCACAAAGATAAACGATAAAACAAATGATCATATCACAAATGATCAAACAATGATCATTTCACAGCAACACTCAGCATGTCACATTACCAAATTGGGAATATATCACTGATAACCATCAACTACATAACCTCTGAGCTCGTACGTCTCAGAGAAGGGTGTTAAGCTAAGAGAATAAATTCTCTGCCACCAACAGAAATGTATTTGAAAGAAATCTGCTTTATATCTCAATTTGTAACGTCAGACATACTATCCATACAAGTCTGTTCCAGGATCGAACAGAACCGAAGGCACTTACAAAGAAGTCCTTGCAATCCGGATATTCACTAATCACGTTCGGACTTCCCATCACATATGGAGTCTCTATACCGGGGACCAGTCGATGCAAAGACATTCGACAAGTTGTCCTTTCGCTTTCAAAAATATCCGATCTTCAACATCGGTCATCAATGCTATCCATTACGTCGTATCACAATTCGGAAAGGGAAATCCGAATAACAAGCGCAATAATTTAAAAATAAGTGTGGCATTCAAATTCAGCAAATCACAACAAATACCTATTTAAAGGTAAATATTGATAGTCGGTTATTAAACTATCAATGGATATGCACACATCGCCAGATTCCAAATAATTTTCCAAATTATTTATTTCCCAAAAATATCTTTACAAGATATATAATTTTCACACTTCAACCATTTTGAATACAATTTTCAAAATCACTTTTCACCTTTACCACTTTTGAAAACAAATTTCAAACATTTCCTTATGCGAAAATACTTTCATTACAACATGGTTCATTTAAACCAATTAAATAAATCCTTAACGATTTACTTTATATTTACGTTCCAAATCCGTAAATTTATACCCATACTTCAAAAATAAATCAACGTTTATTTTTAAACAAATTCCCCTTTTCATTTATAAATTCCATAATGAATTTATATTCCAAAATATCTATGAATATACGATTTCAATTATTCATTTTCAATTTATCTTCAAAAAGATAAATTCTCAAAACGTTTCATTTCACATTGGAAAACATGTCCATACTTACTTATTCATAAGTAATTCACAAATCTATTTATTTTCAACCTTTGGAAAATATTCAATCTACTTAAATCGAAATTAAGTATATATTTCATTCTTTAAGGAAATCATTCTCTTAAGCATATTTATTTGGGCCAAAACGAATGTTGCGTAAAACATCATTACGACAACCCAAAATCACTAGTATAGGGATTCGAAATTAAAATAGATATATAAATCCCAATACTATACAAAACATTTCCTTTCGGAAATCATTTACTATAACAACAGTGTCATAGTCCACCATTTCCTTCTATTTCTCGAAAACCTCTATTTCAACAATGAATGTTGAAATCTATGGTTTCGAATCTTAACACATTTTGAAAACATCGTTAGATCATTTTAAATTTATTTAAAATATCACATCCAAAACATTTTCTTTAACATATTATTCACTATTCAAAAACGTGAATATACTACGTTAACCAATTTCCCTTTTCTATATATTTTATTTTAAAGGATTATTCACCGTCTAAAACGTGAATATAACTCTGTTAATAAGTTATAACAATTTACTTATCAAAATAAGTCGTTTGCGGATTCGTAAAACAATGTTTATAAATTCCATTTCTATTTATTTTATAACAACTTCCTTCTATAAATCTCCTTAATTAACCTATTCAATTTATAACTCAATTATAAACCAAAGGTTCATATTATAAGTCAAATACTTATAATTTATTTGTTTACAAAAATCGTTCTTTTAAACTTCCCAAATTATAAATCTTATAACTTATAGGATTCATTTATTTACCCATATCTACTCTTCAAATAACTTTACAAATTTTATAAACCTACTGCTTATAAAATTCCATTTATAACTTCACCGTTTATAATCCTACAAATTTCATTCGTTTATGAAATTCATTCGAAATTTATTCTAATACTTATAAAAACTCGTTTTATAATTCAAATATTTTAATCTATAAATATCCATCTTATAATTCTTTTATACAAATCAATTTGTATTATTATTTTAAAACATCTTTAATCTCCTTTATAATTTCACCATTTTTGATTTATAAAATAATCAAATTTCATAAATCCTATGTTTAAACTTTTTACAATAAATGCAAAAATCCCGATTTAAACTATTTTATAAAATCATTAACCTCGTATTTTCAAAAATCAACTTTTAACTATATTTCTAAAAAATCATAATTTTTATAACATTAAAATTTATACGTTTATTTACTTAAAACGAATCAATTCCAAAATATTTTATAACGTATACTTTCAAAAATCACTTTAAAAATCCTTCTAAAATTCCAAAATTTGGCCTAGTGATGCTACACACCAAATAGTCAATCACGACAACAACGACATGATATATCGATATGATAATCAATCAAATATCAAAATATCTGAAATCAAATAAATACTGTTGAGGAATCCGGTTGGATCCCTCCAACCTATTTTCCTGCATCCAAAGATGTTAGCAAAATACCAATTCCGTTCCAGTACGAAATTATCGCGGTATATGGGATTTAAAATATTATCCGCTTAATAGACGGCGCAATAAGGTCTCATCCGCTATATGCTGCGTGAAATCAATTCCAAGTACATAAATAATACCAATTTCACTGTTTATGAAATATCCGCGGTATATGTTTTCAATAAATAACATCCGCTTACTAACGGCGCATAATGTCTATTTTAACAATGAATAGATAACAATCATCATTCAAACATGAATTCAAGTATTTTAAATATAACTATTTAAAATAAAATCGAAACCGATTCGATTGAGTGAGAAGTTCTCACCTTGATTTCAATTTCGTTTTAGCGATTTATTTCGAATAAAATTAAACGGACGTTTAATTTTACCCGAAATTCTCACTAACTCCAAACGACTCCAATCCAATTCCATAGCGTAGTATTCGTCCATACGATTCCAACGCAACTTGTTTCGCGCGTTTTCGACCTCGTATGAAAAAGATATGATGTTTAGAACCTACACGAATTTACAATTAAAATTTACAACATATTTAATATTTTTTTAAAACCTAACTTAATCAACACCGTACATTCCATCCCACTACCATCAGGACCATGCGCACCATCCCTCTCCCCTCCCATTCACGTTTTTACAGGCCGAACCCATCACTACGCGTATAACCCTAATACACGCACCAAATTCCTTCACGTTTAGCTTGATCAAGAAACTCCATCTCGTAGCCCATAACACGAGCAACCTTCGGCATGAACACGGTGGAGCTCGGCCTCCATTTGAGGTTGGAAAACATGCGCGACCTGCAGCACTTCTAGCTCGATTTGCCGCCAATCCGCTAACCCAAACGCAATCATGACCGTTGGATAGCAAGATCTCATTGTCGTGTACAACTTTCATGTTGAAAGTTTCTTGAATCGTCGCAGGGATTTGAAGAAAAGAGGAGGAGAAGATGAACAATTTTCGGCCTTTCATGTTATTGGAGGCGGCTGCAGTTAATTGAAACCCTAGCCTCATTTTACTTTGCAAAAATGAAGATTATATGTCCTTATATAGAAAATTCGCGCGACACTATTCATCCCGGATTTTTCGAACTCCAAACGAAATGTGTCGGTTGGCGTTTCTAAGGTTTACCCCGCGTTTCGAATACAATGGAATGTGTTTAGAGAGCTAATTCGGTCATCTGTGCGAGTTATGGCAATAAACGTTCGATTTTAAATTAAACCGATTAAACTATTTTCTAGGCGTTTTAGCTTGCACCGGACAAACGATAAATCCGATTGACTTGAAATTTGAAACCATATAATAATATCACATTACGGATCCGATGAAACTTGTTTCGTCGAAATCCGAGACTATTTGAAAAATGGCTATTTTAACTCGCCAAATTTATATTAAAAATAATTTCGATGCGTTTCGAGCTGCCACGGTCAAATGGTAACTCCGATTGACACGAAAATTGAAATCCGATAATAACAAACTATTACAGATCCAATGAAACTAGTTTCGTCCAATTCTGAGACTGTTCGAAAAATGGCTAATTTCACTAGTCGATTAAATATTAAAATATTCAATTTTCACAAATAAACTCTTAATTCGATTTTAAAAGTTCTATAACATCATTCTAACTTCAATATGATAAAATAAAATTTTACAAATCATTTTCCATCATATTTAAATCAATTTTCAATTTTTTTCTGTATTTTCACATATTAAATTATCGATTTAATTATCCAATAAATCCAATTATTTGAAAAAAATTATTCGACTTATAAATTTCACTTATTAATATTCAAAATTAATTAAATATCCAAATTTTAATTAATTAAAATTCTGGGTCGTTACAGACTTCCCCCCTTAAAAGAATTTCGTCCTCGAAATTACCAAGTAAGAAAAGTTACAGAAATCTATTAACTTTCCCAAAATCCATAGTTAAATTTCTTACAATACTTTACTAAGTTTCCAGATCATACTTAGTTATCTTTTCAAAAACAACTACTATTGTTTCACTTTCAATTCTAAATCAAAGTTATAGTTTTCAAAAAATTTCCAATTTTCTCAAAAATATTCTAACGCCTTAAATTTTCGGAAAAATTCGCCATAGTCTCCTTTGCGCGGCTCGATCCGAAAAAAATGACAGTATATATATCACAAATATACATCTCATCAAGTGATGAGGCATCCCGCAGGGAAAAAAGTATAAAAGTACGATATGTAATCCGAGATATGTACCTTATATATTATTAGCGAGCATAAACGGCTAATATAGCGCGAAAGCGAGCTTCAAATGCGAAGCAAACGCGATCCGCACCTACTAAACACTCAACAAACAACATGAGAACATGTATATAGACAATAGTATCGATATACAACATATAGCAACATAATAACTATATATGCCAACATAGCTAATGTAGCAAAAGCAATATATTCAACCATCAACCAACTATCATCCAACTAATGTCCATAACCAATAAATATTCATTCATATTCTCATTAATATTCAATGAAATAGGTATTCAATTTAATCACATTTGATTCATTAACAGTGGATGTTCTTACTAACATTCATTTTCAATTAGTTTATATTCACTAATTCATATTCAAGTTGGTTCACTTCGAAATTAAATTCAATTCTATTTTAAGATTCACTTAACCTCCAATTGAATTTCAATTACTTTCGCTTCCAATTTCATTACACTTAATGAATTATATACAATCAACTAACAATCATATAACAATCAATGTATATTAATTACAACCAAATTCCTTTGCTTTCAATTGGTTTAATTAAATTGATTTTCATTCAACTATTCAACTTTCAATAACATTAGATTTTAATGAATTAACACCTATATTCATTACTCCATATAACCTTAATTCAACATCACTTAAGTTATACTTCCATTTTACAAACATCACTTGGTTTTACATAACTTAAATTCCCAATTCTGAATCAATTCAGATTCCAATTCTAAGTAAATTTCCATTTAACTTTAAATTCATTTTTATTTACAACTCATATTCATAAATATATTCATATAGTTTCACTTCTTATATATATATAAGTTTATTTCGCAATTGTAAATCACTTTAATTATAATTCAATTCTTATAATTCTTTTGTTTATACAATTATTCTTTTATTTAGATTATTCAAACAACTAAACAATCCACTTATATACACTTTAATAATTCTGAAAAATTATTCCTTTATATATAAAATATAATCAAAGTAAAATTATTTCATTCACCCAATTTAAAACAATATCGTGTCGGTTTATCTTGTTTAAGAGTTTAGAAACTCCTATCTACGATAGTTAGCTAGACTACATCGACCGGAATCTATAAACAATCAACCGATAAGTCAACACAATACAAAACAATTTTATATTCACTAACAAATACGCTCTCATAGCTATTATTACACTCAAACTCATTCTAGAGTACTACTGACTCTATCACTAATGAGTAATACCCAACAGAGCCATGATTGTCGCTTAACCATATGCTTTGATACCAAATGTAACGGGCGGCGATTTTTCGTCCACGAACGCCGACATCAATACGTCCACTGTATCAACTGTCGAGCAATCGAAGGCCGGAAACCGTACCGTTATGGTTAAAGAAGAAGAAAGAGACAGAAGAAGAGAGAAAAAGAAATGGAACAGAAAAGAAAACAACAGAACAATATCAGAATCTCACAATTCGCAGCGGAACAACATATAATAGATAAATGAATAATCTTTAAACAAAGAACTATATCAGTTATTACATTTTATACATTACATTACATTACATTACATCAGAGTGTACGACAACAAACAACAACAAACAGCGGAAAAGAAATACTATATACTAGTAATACGCCATGCCATCCATCTTGCCTCCAGCAACTCCTGAATTCCAGAATATCCTGATAAACCTGTCTCTTGACTGCCCGTGTGGAAATTGGTAGGCACCCAGAGTTTAGAAAGGAAAACAATAAACTCCGAGTCAGTCATGTGACTAGTGTGAGAACTCAAAACAGTTTATTTATCTTTAAAATCAAAATAGAGGAATATTTTTGAAGTCAATTCGCAATGCTTTTAAAAATGAGACTACCATAAGGCCTCCCGCACACACACACAATGCAAACGCAGAATCGGAGGAGATTTCTCCTTATGATAGTCAAAGATGCTTGATACGCATTAAAAAGAAACATTTGATATTATTACTAGTTCATAGTGTCGAACAAATCATTTCGAAAGTAAAGATATACATCTTAGCCAACATACGACCATTATCGTATGCCTATTATAGCTACCATGTTCAATAGCAGGTTACCGCCGCATTCCATAGCAGGTTATACAACTAAAACCGTACAAGGATCGTATTGTTTCTTTGGATTTCCAACAAATGGTCAGGCCAAGGAACTTCCCATTGCCACATGAGAACGCCTCTGGAAGGACGTCCCCGAGAACCTAACTTGATCTCTGCCAACACAAGGCCGGGTTACCTTTCAAACTAGGTAACAACTGACACGAGTATGCCATCCCCCGGTCCTTTGGGACCTTTATCCGAGCGCTCGTAAACATCATCACACAATCATAAATAAAGTGTTTCAACATGAGTAAGTATCTGGGCTCCATACCATGATACCATCCTTTTCCAGAAGGAAATGCACATACCCTAAAGGGAGCTACCCCTCATAACCTTGCTGCATCTTTCCTGTTTTGACCATTCCGGGGTGTGAGGCTCGACGAAATCTCATCCACAAAGCCACGCTTTATACAAAAGTTGTGCTTTGGGTCAACAATTGATCATAGAAATGATCGCAAAGATAAACGATCAAACAAATGATCATATCACAAATGATCAAACAATGATCATTTCACAGCAACACTCAGCATGTCACATTGCCAAATTGGGAATATATCGCTGATAACCATCAACTACATAACCTCTGAGCTCGTATGTCTCAGAGAAGGGTGTTAAGCTAAGAGAATAAATTCTCCGCCACCAACAGAAATGTATTTGAAAGAAATCTGTTTTATATCTCAATTTGTAACGACAGACATACTATCCATACAAGTCTGTTCCAGGATCGAACAGAACCAAAGGCACTTACAAAGAAGTCCTTGCAATTCGGATATTCACTAATCACGTTCGGACTTTCCATCACATATGGAATCTATATACCGGGGACTAGTCGATGCAAATACATTCGACGAGTTGTCCTTTCGCTTTCAAAAATATTCGGTCTTCAACACCGGTCATCAATGCTATCCATTACGTCGTATCACTATTCGAAATGGGTAATCCGAATAACGAGCGCAATAATTTAAAAATAAGTGTGGCATTCAAATTCAGCAAATCACAACAAATACCTATTTAAAGGTAAATATTGATAGTCGGTTATTGAACTATCAACGGATATGCACACATCACCAGATTCCAAATAATTTTCCAAATTATTTATTTCCTAAAAATATCTTTACAAGATATATAATTTTCACACTTCAACCATTTTGAATACAATTTTCAAAATCACTTTTCACCTTTACCACTTTTGAAAACAAATTTCAAACATTTCCTTATGCGAAAATACTTTCATTACAACATGGTTCATTTAAACCAATTAAATAAATCCTTAACAATTTACTTTATATTTACGTTCCAAATCCGTAAATTTATTCCCATACTTCAAAAATAAATCAACGGTTATTTTTAAACAATTTCCCCTTTTCATTTATAAATTCCATAATGAATTTATATTCCAAAATATCTATGAACGATTTCAATTATTCATTTTCAATTTATCTTCAAAAAGATAAATTCTCAAAACGTTTCATTTCACATTGGAAAACATTTCCATACTTACTTATTCATAAGTAATTCACAAATCTATTTATTTTCAACCATTTGAAAATATACAATATACTTAAATCGAAATTAAGTATATATTTCATTCTTTAAGGAAATCATTCTCTTAAGCATATTTATTTGGGCCAAAACGAATGTTGCGTAAAACATCGTTACGACAACCCAAATCACTAGTATAGGGATTCGAAATTAAAATAGATATATAAATCCCAATACTATACAAAACATTTCCTTTCGGGAATCATTTACTATAACAACAATGTCATAGTCCCCATTTCTTTCTATATCTCGAAAACGTATATTTCAACAACGAATGTTGAAATCTATGGTTTCGAATCTTAACACATTTTGAAAACATCGTTAGATCGTTTTAATTTTATTTAAAATATCACATCCAAAACATTTTCTTTAACATATTATTCACTATTCAAAAACGTGAATATACTACGTTAACCAATTTCCCTTTTCTATACATTTTATTTTAAAGGATTATTCACCGTCTAAAACGTGAATATAACTCTATTAATAAGTTATAACAATTTACTTATCAAAATAAGTCGTTTGCGGATTCATAAAACAATGTTTATAAATTCTATTTCTATTTATTTTATAACAACTTCCTTCTATAAATCTCCTTTATTAACCTATTCAATTTATAACTCAATTATAAACCAAAGGTTCATATTATAAGTCAAATACTTATAATTTATTTGTTTACAAAAATCGTTCTTTTAAACTTCCCAAATTATAAATCTTATAACTTATAGGATTCATTTATTTACCCATATCTATTCTTCAAATAACTTTACAAATTTTATAAACCTACTGCTTATAAAATTCTATTTATAACTTCATCGTTTATAATCCTATAAATTTCATTCATTTATGAAATTCATTCGAAATTCATTCTAATACTTATAAAAACTCATTTTATACTTCAAATATTTTAATCTATAAATATCCATTGTATAATTCTTTTATACAAATCAATTTGTATTATTATTTTAAAACATCTTTAATCTCCTTTATAATTTCACCATTTTTAATTTATAAAATAATCAAATTTCATAAATCCTATGTTTAAACTTTTTACAATAAATTCAAAAATCCCGATTTAAACTATTTTATAAAATCATTAACTTCGTATTTTCAAAAATCAACTTTTAACTATATTTCTCAAAAATCATAATTTTTATAACATTAAAATTTATACGTTTATTTATTTTAAAACGAATCAATTCCAAAATATTTTATAACGTATACTTTCAAAAATCACTTTAAAAATCCTTCTAAAATTCCAAAATTTGGCCTAGTGATGCTACACACCAAATAGTCAATCACGACAATAACGACATCATATATCGATATGATAATCAATCAAATATCAAAATATCTGAAATCAAATAAATACTGTTGAGGAATCCAGTTGGATCCCTCCAACCTGTTTTCCTGCATCCAAAGATGTTAGCACAATACCAATTCCGTTCCAGTACGAAATTATCGCGGTATATGGGATTTAAATATTATCCGCTTAATAAACGGCGCAATAGGGTCTCATCCGCTATATACTGCGGGAAATCAATTCCAAGTACATAAATAATACCAATTTCACTGTTTATGAAATATTCGCGGTATATGTTTTTAATAAATAACATCCGCTTACTAACGGCGCATAATGTCTATTTTAACAATGAATAGATAACAATCATCATTCAGACATGCATTCAAGTATTTTAAATATAACTATTTAAAATAAAAATCGAAACCGATTCGATTGAGTGAGAAGTTCTCACCTTGATTTCAATTTCGTTTTAGCGATTTACTTCGAAAAAAATTAAACGGACGTTTAATTTTATCCGAAATTCTCACTAACTCCAAACGACTCTAATCCTATTGCATAGCGTAGTATTCGTCCATACTATTCCAACGCAATTTGTCTCGCGCGTTTTCGACCTTGTATGAAAAAGATATGATTTTTAGAACTTACACGAATTTATAATTAAAATTTACAACATATTTAATTTTTTTTTAAACCTAACTTAATCAACGCCGTACATTCCATCCCACTACCATCAGGACCGTGCGCACCATCCCTCTCCCCTCCCATTCACGTTTCTACAGGCCGAACCCATCACTACGCGCATAACCCTAATACACGCACCAAATTCCTTCACGTTTAGCTTGATCAAGAACCTCCATCTTGTAGCCCATAACACGAGAAACCTTCGGCATGAACACGGTGGACCTCGACCTCCATTTGAGGTTGGAAAACGTGCGCGACCTGCAGCACTTCTAGCTCGATTTGCCGTCAATCCGCTAACCCAAACGCGATCATGACCGTTGGATAGCAAGATCTCATTGTCGTTTACAACTTACATGTTGAAAGTTTCTTGAATCGTTGCACGGATTTGAAGAAAAGAGGAGGAGAAGATTCCGAACTCCAAACGAAGCGTGCCGATTGGCGTTTCTAAGGTTTACCCCACGTTCCGAACACAATGGAACGTGTTTCGGGAGCTAATTCGGTCATCTGTGCGAGTTATGGCAATAAACGTTTGATTTTAAATTAAACCGATTAAACTATTTTCTAGGCGTTTTAGCTTGCACCGGACAAACGGTAAATTCGATTGACTTGAAATTTCAATCCATACAATAATATCACATTACGGATGCGATGAAACTGGTATCGTCAAAATCCGAGACTATTTGAAAAATGGCTATTTTAACTCGCCAAATTTATATTAAAAATAATTTCGATGCGTTTCGAGCTGCCACGGTCAAATGATAACTCCGATTGACACGAAAATTGAAATCCGATAATAAAAAACTATTACGGATCCAATGAAACTAGTTTCGTCTAATTCTGAGACTGTTTGAAAAATGGTTAATTTCACTAGTCGATTAAATATTAAAATATTCAATTTTCAAAAATAAACTCTTAATTCGATTTTAAAAGTTCTATAACATTATTCTAACTTCAATATGATAAAGTAAAATTTTACAAATCATTTTCCATCATATTTAAACTCAATTTTCAATTTTTTTCTGTATTTTCACATATTAAATTATCGATTTAATTATCCAATAAATCCAATTATTCGAAAAAAAATTATTCGACTTATAAATTTCACTTATTAATATTTAAAATTAATTAAATATCCAAATTTTAATTAATTAAAATTCTGGGTCGTTACAGATCCAACAGGATTCCTCAACAGTATTGATTTATTTACAGATATTTGAGATATATTCTGTTATCATATCGATATATGATGTTTGGATGCCGTGGTTGATGCATTGGTGCTGTTGCAGCATTGGGCCTATTTTTGGAGTTTTAAAAATGTTAAAGTAACGATTTTGAATTTAAAAGGATTTTCAAGTGATTTTTGAAGGTATACATTTTATTGAATTTTGGAATTGATTCATTTTAAATAAATAAACGTTATAATTTTTATGTTATAAAAATTATGATTTTTGTGAAATATAACCGAAATGTGATTTTTGAAATAAGTAGTTTATTATTTTGTAAAATAATTTAAATAGGGATTTTCGAATTAATATAAACAGTTTATATAAAAGATTTATAAAATTGATATTTATAAATTAAAATATTGGAATTATAAAACGAGTTTTTATAAGTGTTAAAATGAAGTATAAATGGATTTCATAAATGAATGAAATTTATAGATTTATAAATTGAGAAGTTATTAAATGAATAGATTTAGTAAAATAAAAGATTTATAAGCAATTAACTGATAAATTGGATTTTGGCATTTAAATGAGATATAAACAGAATTTGTTAATTAAGGGATTTTATAAGTTGAAGTTTTTATAAAATATATAAATGTGAATTTATAAATCCAAAACCAATTGAATTTGATAAGTAAATATGAAAGCTTATTGAAGGAGATATATCCACGATTTTGGACAGTGGATAATCCTTTAAATTAAATATGTAGAAGTGTTGAATTTGACAAACGATTTATATTCAGGATTTTGGACAGTGAATAATATATTAAAGAAATGTTTTAGGAAGTGATCTTTTAAATAGAATTAAAACGATTTGAAGATGTTTTAAAATGTGTTAAGGATCGAAACCACAGATTTCAACATTCATTGTTGAAATAGGCGTTTTCGAGAAATAAGGAAAAGATGGACTATAACACTGTTGTTATAGTAAATGATTTTCGAAAGGAAATGTTCTTATATAGCATTGGGATTTATATATCTATTGTATTTTCGAATCCCTATACCATTGATTTTTGGGTTCTCGTAACGATGTTTTACGTAACATTCGTTTTGACTCAGATGAATGTGTTTAAGAGAATGTTTTCATTAAAGAATAAAATATATACTTAATTGTGATTTAAGTATATTGAATATTTTCCAAATGTTGAAAATAAATAGATTTTTGAATTACTTATTATTAAATAACTATGGAAATGTTTTCCAATATGAAGTGAAATGTTTTGAGATTATATCTTTTAAAGATAAATTGAAAGTGAATATTTGAAATCGATTTGAGAATCGTATATTAATAGATATTTTTGGAAAATAAATAATTCGAGAAATTATTTTGGATGTGGTGATGTTGTGCATATCTATTGATAGTTAAATAATCGACTATCAATATTTACCTTTAAATGGGCATTTCTTGTGATTTGCTTGAATTTGAATGCTACACTTATTTTAAAATAAGCGATCGTTATTCGGTTTAGCCGGGAGAGGACCTTTGAGTCATGAATCCCATTCTGAATAGTGATCGTCGTAATGGATAGCATTTGAAGACCGGTGTTGAAGACCAAATTTTTTCGAAAATGGAAGGATTACCGTCGAATGCCTCTGCATCGGCTGATCTCCGATATAGAGATTTTATCACCCTTTGTGATGGGAAGTCCGGTCATGATTAGTGAATATCCGGATTGCAAGGGCTTCTTTGGAAGTGCCTTCGGTTCCGTTCGATCCCGGAACGGAATTGTATGGATGTGTGTCCGACGTTACAATTTGAGATGTAAAGCTGGTTTCTATCAAATATATTTCTGTTATGGCGAAGAATCTATTCTTTTAGCTTAACACCCTTCTCTGAGACGTACGAGCTCAGAGGTTGTGTAGTTGATGGTTACTAGTGATATATTCCCAATTTGGTAATGTGGCATACGAAGTGCTACGATCAATTGTTGATCAAAGAATAGCTTTTGTGAAAATCTTAGCTTTGTGGACAAGACTTCGTCGGACCTCACACCCCAAAAATGGTCAAAACAGGAAAGATGCAGCAAGGTTTTAGGGAGTAGTGCCCCTTAGGGTATGTGCATTTACTTCTGAATAGAAGTGGTATCATGGTACGGAGCCCGGATACTTAACTTATGTGGATGTCCCAAATATATATGACTTTGTGATTAATGTTGGTTGAGGATCCTTGGATAAAGGCTGTTTACAACCGGGGGATGGCATACTCGTGTTAGTAGTTACCTACTTTTGCAGAGGTAATCTGGCCTTGTGTTGGTGGAGATTCGGTTAGGTTCTCGGGGCGTCTCTCCATAGGTGTACCCATGTGGTAATGGGAAGTTCCTTGGCCTGACCATTTGTTGGAAAATCCAAAGAAACAATACGAGCCTGTACGGTTTTAGTTGTATAACCTGCCATGGAATGTGGCGGTAACCTGCTATTGAACATGGTAGCTATAGTAGGCATACGATAATGGTCGTATGTTGGCTAAGATTTATATCATACTTTCGAAATGTTTTCCTACACTTTGCACTTATAGTAATAATATCAAAGAAATTTGCATATCAAGCATGTTTGACTATCATAAGGAGAAATCTCCTCCGATTCTGCGTTTGCATTGTGTATGTGTGTGCGGGAGGCCTTATGGTAGTTACATTTTCTAAAAGCATTGCGGATCTATTTTAAAATATTTATTTGTTTATTTTTAGAGATAAACTTTGTTTTAAGTTCTCATACCAGTCTCATGACTGACCTGGAGTTTATTGTTCCCTTCCTAAACTCTGGGTGCACACCAATTTCCACACGGGCAGTCTAGAGTCAGGTTATAGGTCATTCTGGAATTCAGGAGATGTTGTCGAGCTAAAGAGGCGAGCTGGATGGCATGGCGTATCAGCTAGTATATAGTGTTTCTTTTCCGCTGTTTGTTGTTGTAAACTCTGATAATGTAATGTGATGTGATGTAATGTAATAACTGATATAGTTCTTTGTTTTAAAAGATTATGCATTTATCTATTATTGTTCTGCTGCGACTGTGAGATTCTGATATTGTTCTGTTGCTTCTTCTTTCTTTCTTCTTCTACCTCTTCTTCTTTAACCCTAACAATTCGGTTTTCTGGCCTTCGATTCCTCGGCAGTTGATACAGTGGACGTATTAATGTCAATTTTCGAAATTCAAAAATCTCGAACGTTACAGGACTAGGCTGGAAATACTGAAAAACAGGTTCCAGTCGACTAGCTCTCTTTGTTCAGTCGACTGACTTGGAACCTGAGAGTTTTCCAAGCATTGGGCCAGTCGACTGAACTCAGTGTCCAGTCCACTGACCTGTTCGCTTCAGCCCGATTTGCCTATTTTGCTTGAGATTCCAATTTTTATCGATTCGTGGTTATCCAATTTGTTGTTATCATTAATTATCGACTTTGATGACTTCTACTTCGGAATTTTTAGGAATATACATTTTAATGACTTCGATATCGATTTCTTTGAATTGGATTCGCGTCTTTGTATGTGAATTTTTGGTGATTGATTGTTTTTACAATTAATTTTGTGATTTGTCACTTTAAAATACAAAGATTTCTATACTAGTAGTAAATATTCAAACTCCTTTACAAAGATGATTACAACTCTATTTTCAATATCAAACTCATTTATAAAACCGTTTTCTAATCTATTAGTATATACAAATCTTTACCTCATTTGTTCGAGAAATCCAATTAAACGACTTAGAAAAACAAGTGGAATGAAACGCTTGTGTTTACTTTGTCCGTTAATTCTTAGACTAGTTCGATTGAAACTCTTGTGATAACTTTCGAGTGGAGATTTACAGTTTGTTCGTAAATATTTAAGTTAAGCCAGTGGTTATTAGACATGAAGTTAAACTCATCTATTTACTAGCTTAGTGTAATTGACACTTCTTGATGATCGATGTTGATCATTTTGTGATTTAGACTAGCAATGTGCAATGTCTCTTTGTTTGCAACGGAGACTAAACCCCATTTCTGTGGAGCTTTGGCTCAATTTTGTGGGGTAGCGACCCATGGTCTTTAGACCGTTTTGTGGAGCTTTGGCTGAAAATTGATGGTTAGCAACCATGGAATAGTGTTCTGTTTTGTGATACACGTGTTGGTGAGTTTTCATGCGCCCGTTTTGTGATAGGCCTCCCCCTTTTTGTGATTTTTGGATTTCTAATTGATGATTTCTAGAATTTGGGTTTCACCAATTTTTATGATTGGCATTGATATGTTAGTCAATATTTATGGTTTGGAGAATATGGTAAAGAATGTGACATTCTTTTTGATGTAATGAGATTTTTGAGATATTGTATGATTTTTGTTGTTGTTAAATGTATACTTTTCATAGCGTGGCATAATTGTTATCATATGTTTTCGTCATATTTCTTATTCTATCTCATTTTATCTGATATTTATAGCTATACAAATCCGTTTATTATTTTCTTATTAAATAATACTCGGGTCGGACCGAGATGTTACAGGTGCTTCTGCTTGACTCCTTATCTGGAATCATCATCTGACTTTTGTCTAACTACATTAGATTGCTAGTTTTTGCTATTATACCTTTGAGATAGAGACTCCTTGATGTATAATTATTCTTTGGTCTAGCATATGTATCCATTCTTTTGTGATATTGTGGATGTTGTTTGACCGCTAGTCTGATGTACACTTCTATGTGTTATATTCATATCTATTTCCGCCTTTGTGATATGGATATCTGTGACTAATTTATGTTATGTTAATTTCTATATTAGTTTTCGAAGACCAAATAGCCACTGTGTATTAGCTTTGAGTTTGCATTGGCATGTCGGATTTCCTCTTGAAATGAAATGCATTTTATACTATCTGGCATATCGATGCTCGCCCAAAGCAATTATATGGACGGTCGCTCCTCAATAGCCTTATTCTTCATGCTAATTGACGGAATTACTCCGTAGTGTCATTGGCTAGCATGAGTACAGAGATGGGACGTCACACCTCTAGTCTGCTATGGTAATTTATTATAGGCCATGTCCTTCATCACTCTGTAAAGTCACACCAGTAGTAGTTAGATTTAACTAGGCAGTCTTCCATATAGCTTTGGACTAACCTTGCATCCCTATAACTTAGTCATACATTATATGTATACCAACTATATACATATATCATCATATATGATTAATAATTAAGGCCTTATAAAGTACCCCTTATTACGCCTCTAATTAGTAATTAACTCCTAATTTCTAATAACTTCCTACAAATTAGTATTGCATAACTATTCTGATATGCTTAATGCACTATAATCAATACATTACTTACAAAGACTCGCCTTTTTGATCCTCAGAAGTCGAAACTACTACATCCACTGTACTCATATGCCGAGCATTCAAGTGTTGGAAAGATGGATTATTAGGGTAAAAGAAAAAGGAAAAATACAGAACTAAATCTCACAACGTGATGAATAATAGTCAATATCCCAAATTATTTTTACAAAATAAAACCTTTAATATCTAACAACATCTAATCTATCATCAGCCTTGACAATTATAACAGTTTGTCCTTACAAATGCTGATAAATACAACCAATAAAAATACAATAGAAATAAAGTATGAAAATACGTCCTGGGCATCCAGCTTGACTCCTGAAGTTCCAAAGCATCCAAAGCTAACTCTGAAATATATACACAAGTCTGACTTGAGTACTATAAGAAAATAACACCCGGATCAGTCTAGTAAACCAGTGTGAGAAACTTAAATTAGTTAGATTGTTATATTTTATAAAATCTTCTAAAAAGAAAATGTATTTCCTAACACCATGCCGCATATAAACAAGGATGGGTTTTACCTAACGATAATCAAACAATTTTGTAGAAAATTCAGTGATATTATAATAATGTCCAGGGTTTAAAGTAAACAATGAATCATAGCCGAAATTGTTGCACTAATTGAATTCCAGTATAATAGGTATACAACTAAGTTCGTATAGGCATATATTAAGAATGGATTCTATACAACGACAAGGCAACAGGGTACCATCTACCATCGTACACCTCGAGAAATGTACCGAAGGCCTTGCCTACACCCCCGCCAACATAGAACCGACCTAATCCTTAGTATATAGTACCGAACATGTTATCATTTTGGTTGTTTTACAACCTTATCTCAAGAGCTCTCCTGCACAACCAAATCCACATATTTGTGTGTGTGTTGTGTCTATGTATGTATGTATGTATGTATGTATGTATGTATGTATGAATACGTGTATATATAAGGGCGATAACATACCCTAATGGGTGTGACCCACACAGCCCCGCTACATCTTCCCTGATTTTAGTCATTCCCAATTGTTAAGGTCAGAGGCTACAACTTGTCTTTTATATAGCAATCCTACTTGGAATGCCCTTTAGGCAACTATGCAATGTCCGCATTCATCCATGCAAGTTGTTCAGAATATGAACAAACCAAAGACACTACTTTTACTACATCCATTTTGGAATCATCCTTAGAGTAGTAGCAAGTAGCAATTGCACTTTAAGAACTACATCTTCATTTTCATCATCTTCAAGATGTCTTTAGTACGAACGCTTATGTTGGTTCAAAATGGTTTTCAGATAACTCATACTTATCGGAACCCGGTCTCTTCGAACCAACATTTGATAGTTTCTACTAAACTCAACACCTATTCTTTCGAAAATAAACAGACAATACATAAAAGAGGAGATCACACCCTAACCGTTTATATGGATGAATCTTCTTATTATTTATCCTAGAAGAAAAAAACGGGTCTATGCATATAGTAGCATCAATAGAGACAACTATACAACATAATCTTGTGTCTCTCCTAGCTATTTTTGGAGTTAAAAATAGATCCAGACTTGATAATCGGTTATTTAACTATCAAATAAACAAATAATTAAACATGGATTTAATTTTATATGGAATCCACCATGCCTCTTGAATTAATCTTCATAAATTAACCACTTCAATTATCTGCCTAAAAGTATTCATATACTTATCTAACCGATGTATGTGTATTCTTTACTTCTATACTTGAAAGACTTTACAATATACTTATACAATGAATAAGAATATTCACAAAAAAATTAAGAAAGATTTCTTATATTCAAATTCATATTAAAAGGATCAAAACAATGTTATTCAAAGCATTGTTTATTATAAAACCAAAACCACTGATCCTTCAATGTTAAGTCTGGAAAATGCTTCCATACCACAGAAATTAAGAAGGATTATTTATTAAATTCATAGTTAAACTTTATTTTTACAAATGATCCAATTCATATAAAATCAAGGTCTTATAAACCCCAAACTTCTTTTTGAAAATTCCAAGATCACTTTCGATTTATTACGTTAACATCCTTTTATTTAAAAATAATTATCTTTATAAAACCATTTAATACTTTATACACTTTTTATTTAACAAATTGATTACCTTTAAGAAACTCTCTAATAAATAATTTCTTTAGTTTAACATCATTAGTAAATAATTAATTAACTTTTAAACACTATAATGAATAATTTATAAATTAATCACTGTTAAATAAATGATTAAAACCTCTATTAGTAAATAATTAATGAATTTCAAAATCGTCATTATTTAAAAATTAAATAACTTAAAATATCATTAAAAAAATAATTAATTAACTTTAAAATAAGTTAATTAAAATAATTGATTTACCTTTTAAACAGCTATAATAAAATTATTAAATATATTTCCACTTTAAAATATCTTTAATAAATAATTAGTTATCTTTAAAATATAATAATTAAAATAATATCAAATTATCCATTTAAATATACAAAACATTTTACTTCAAAATATTTTAGAAACAAAATAAATCCATTTCTTTTAAATTTGGAAAGCAGCAACCACACTGGCACTTAGACAAATTACCACTTATTTTCGATTCAATAATCAAGATCGTATCATTGATATTTACATAAACAACGTACATGTAAATAATATACATAACTATCAATTAATAGATAATACATTGTGTTATCCAAGTCAATTGGCATATAAATAATCTCCAAACTAATAAAATAGCAGGACAGAGATTTATTCTGCTAAAAAGATGTCCAATATAATCTATCATGTCTAAATATACCAAAGTTGTGTTTTATTCTGCTAATGGGATTTTAGTGATAAAATATAATAAACCAACTACATAATTATTTTCTACCACTATTAATTTATCATCATATTATACTTCACTAGGACTATCGTCCATTTTATTTTTAGTGTTGTGCTTGTCGATACGAATCTAGTGCAAGAAACCACAGGTTAGACCAATCTAGAATAGTCAAGATATAAATTTTCAAAGTTACTCATATACAAATTAAATAATTTAATTAGGTAAACCCACACCCCAAACCAATAGGCCGCAACCCATCTAACCAAACCTGACCAACTCCTTATTCTTCGTCTCCAACCTATTTCCCTAAATCAAATTGATTCCCACCCAAATCCAAATACAAAAATGCATGAACCCAAGAAAAAGTACAACACCATGCATGTGCACCTATCGCGCCCCTTCCGTCCTCTAACAACCATGCCAACCACCCCTACAAACTCTCCTGACTTACGGCACTCACATGTGCCATCATCGTGCCCACCCATGGCTTCGATCTAATCCGGTCATCCTTTCCAAATCAAGACACGTTCAGTTTTGATAAATCACCAACCAAGCGCCACCTTGACCTACTACCCACCACTACCCCACCATTATTTCAACGCGACCCTTTGCCTTGCCACCTAGCTAACTCCAAGCTTGACCCAGCAACTTCAACCACCATCGCCCCTAGGATCACTTCCACCACATCGGCTACTCTCCAAGCTTGCTTTGTCCCCACTCGCTCGCCTCTCGTCCCTCGGATCATCAGAACTTTCCAAAGGATCGAAAACCGATCAACTAACTACCATGACACCACCACACCCCCTAAAATCACTAGACTTGGCTTAAAATACGATTTCCAAAGATGAACGTGGCCATATACTCCATTTGTCAATCCATGGTATTCACATGTTGAGGTCCAAGTGCCGAAAAGATAGATTGATTGGGTGAAAATAAAAGGAAAAGATAGAACTAAATCTCATAACATGATGAATAATATAAGATACCCCAAATTATGTTTACAAAAGAAACCCTTTAATATCAAACAACATCCGAGTCTAACTTATAATTAGCATGGAAAATTATAACAGCTTGTCCTTACAAATGCTGATAAACACAGCTAATAAAAACAGAGCAGAAATAAAAATATGGAAATATGTCTTAGGCATCCAGCTCGACTCTTGAAGCTCCAAAGCATCCAAGTCTAACTCTGAAAAAATACTCGGGTCTGACCCAAGCATTATAAGAAAATAACACCCAAATTAGTCTAGTAAACAAGCATGAGAAACTCAAATCGTTTAGACTTTTTAAATCTTATAAAACCTTTTAAAAATAAAATGTATCATGTAATACCATGCCGCACATAAACACGGACAGGTTTTTGCCTTTCGATAACCAAACACTTTTGTAGAAAATTTAATGATATTTTAAAAATGTCTAGGGTTTAAAGTAAATAATGAATCATAGCTGAAATTGTTACATTAATTAAATTCCAATATAATAGGTATACAACTATGTCCATAAAGTCATGCATTAGAGAATGAATTTCATAATATGACATGGCACCGTGGTGCCACCTACCACCGTACACCTCTAAAAAATATACCGTGGGCCTTGCCTATAACCCCTACCAACACAAAACCAGCCTGGCCCTTACTGGATAGTATCGAATATGTCATCACCTCGTTTTCTTTGCAAATTCTCAAGAGTTCTCATGCACAGTCAAGTCCATATATATATAAAGGTGATGACATACCCTAATGGGTGAGACCCGCATAACCCTACTGCATCTTCCTTGATTTTAGTCGTTCCCAGTTGTTGAGGCTAAAGCCTATGATTTACCTTTTATATAACAATTCCACTTCAAATGCCCTCCAAACAACAATGCAATACTAGTATTCATTCATAAAAGTTTCTCATGATATAAACAAACCAATGGCACTACGTCTTCTACTACCATTTTGGAATCACCCCTCAGGATTAGTAGCAAGTAGCCATTGCTTTAAGAGCTCCACATTCAATTTCATCATCTTTAAGATGTCTTCAGTTCGAATGCTTGAGTTGATTTGAAGTGGTTTTCAGATAATTCATACTTATCTGATCCTGCACTTCGAACAAACATTCGATAGTTTCCAGTAAACTCAATTCTGGTTCTTTCGAATACAAACAGACAATAAATAAGAGCGGGGATCACCCGTTGACAGTTTAAATGCACGAAGCTCATTATCATTTACCTTAGAAAATGCAACGAGTCTATACGTACAGTAGCACCAATAAAGGCAACTGTACCACATAATCCTCATGTTTCTCTTATATATTTCCGGAATTAAAAATGGATCCAGATTTGATAGTCGGTTGTTTAACTATAAAATAAGAAAACAATCAAACATAGATTTAATTCAATGTGGAATCCACTAAGCCTCTTAATTAATCTTCATAAATTAACCACTTCAACTCTTTAGTGATAAAATATTTATATACTTATCTCACTGGTATAATAATATTCTCAAACTATTTTACTTCAATACTTGAAAGGCTTTACCATATACTTATACAATGGTATAAGAATATTCACAAAAATTCAAAAAAGATTACTTATTTTCAAAATCATATCAAATGGATCGAAACAATGTCATTCAAAGCATGTTTTATATTTAAAATTATTTACAACAAAAATTCATAAATAATTTATAAAAATATATTTAAACTTGGAACCAGTTCTAAAATAATATAGTTAATGTTATTAAACACTTCTAAGAACGTCCCATAAAAATAATTATTTTCATTATCATTTACACCCACTTTAAATCATAAAAAGTGTTAAACACAACACTACATGATCCCAAAAATGATATCGTAGGTAGCATTTATAAGTGTTGTAAATGCCAATGCACAAAGAACACAAAGAAAATTTGCATAACTATTCAAAGAAACACTAAGGACACCTTTGTTTTCCCAACACAAACAAAGGTCCTAAGATCTGATTTTTTAAAATAAGTATTATACTTAGACTACTTAAATACCATTCAAAGAAACCCTAAGGATACCTTTAAATAATCATATAAAATCCACTAAAACTAGCAATTTCAAAGTGCATTATAGCAATTTCAAAGTGCATTCTAACTTTTATAAAATATTTTTCTATGAATAAGAAGCCATTAAAGAGGCTCTAAGAAAGCTTGAATAAAAAAGAGGAGTGGAATGGTGTTAGAAATTTGTGAGAAAACGAGTGGTGTTTATAGGAAAAACCTTAGAATAAAATATTCAATTGCATAATTACCTAAATACCCTAGCTCACACCCTTCCCCTAGCACCTAGCGCATGGCTTCCCCCTAAAAGCCATGTGATCGTTGATGTGAGGTGATGATGTGATACAATAAAGTGATGTTTGCTTTATGGTTACTTAAAGGTTAAGCTTAGGAATTATCAAATCATTTTTGTAATATACATATATGTATACGTATATGTATAGGTATACGTATACGTATATGTATATGTATATGTATACGTATACGTATATGTATATGTATATGTATACGTATACGTATATGTATATGTGGATGTATGTATGTATTTATGTATGTATGAGCATGTTATCATGTGCATGTGACATATATATGTATGTACATGTACGTGCACAACACTTCGAACATCTTCAAACAACTTTTGTTCGTTAAATAGTTGAAATCCGAAGAACCTATTATCACACACATTTTTAGTTATTTATTAACGTACATATTTTGGCAAACAAAACTCAAAAGTAAATTTCTTATCATTTTAAACTAAATAAAATGATCACATTTGAATTATAACACCATATAAGTTAATAATAGAAATTATTTTCAGAAATTGCCATTATACCGATAAAGCATTGTCGGTTATTTTCCTTATATTTTCAAATTGAACATATCTCTTTATAAAACTTTTATAGATGTTTTACTATAACTTTAAAATCATTTAAAATGAATAATCACTCATTTAAAATCGTTATTTAAATAATTAAAATAGTTATTAAATCATTAAATCTCAATTTAAATTCATAAATCTTTATTTAAATACAATGTCATTTTATCGATATAAATTTAAAGGAAAATATTTATTCAAATAAGATTACTATTACTTAGTCTCACTTGAAGCAAAAAAATTTATTGAATTGATACTTAGATACAACATGTCATTGGGACAATGGTGGTTGTCCACTTGAAACAATATTATATCTGTATTATCATCCTTTTATTTACATAAATTTAAAAATAAATACAATTTATCAAAGTGATAAATAGGCGGGTCGTTTCACTTTGCTTTCCACCTCATATGTTTCTAAAACAAATATCTAAACACTGTACACCAAAATATCTTCTCCTTAAACAATTTGTTAATCTTTTACTATTCACATTTAGTTAGCCATAAACACTAAAATATGCTTACATGGTAATTAAATAAATATTAATATATTAGGAAAGCAAAACATGATCATAAAACTTTTACCAAGTAAAAAAGTTGTTTATCGATAAAACGATTTTCAATCACATTATCGTATTTCTTCGAACTGTTTGTTTTTTAAACATTATTCAAAAACAAGTTTACCATCATTAGTTATTAATCAAAAAAGGGGTTAACAAGGGTATAAAATCAATTTTAATCACATTATAGCATGATTCAAATATTTTAATAATTTAGATATTTAAATACTAAGTGTTCGAAACTATAGGTCACTACAACAACCATCCAAATGTGAAAACATACTAATACACAAAATCATCGTATAAACTATATGATAAATAAATTTGACAATATAGATCAGATATATACCTTTCACCAATGCCTAATGCATAAATGCTGAAACGAAGAATTGAACTCTTTGAAACCAATTCCTATTCCAAAGTTCTAGCTCTTGAATTTCTTTACCAAAGACGATCGAATTGATTTAATTCTATTTGATTTAGGTGCTTGTAATTTGGAAGCTCCTATGGCTATGGTCGGCCTACAATGGCTGTTGCAAGAGAGAACAGAGAAGAGATCACAATTGAGGCACAAGTGGATAAATAAAAGAAGGGTAAGAGAATGAAAATTCGATCAAGATTCTCTTTCTATCTCTCGACTAATTCTTTATTTTTAATTATTCAAACCACTTCACCGTGAACATGACAAGCCGGCATCCCGTATGCATGCCTACAGCTACCTAATGAAGCTTGTAAATTGGCGTTGAAACTATTATAATCCCGAACAATAATCCTTATGACAAGCACCATTATCTCAACGGTTAAGTGATTCGACTTAGGTGCGAGAGGTCACCAGTTCAAAACTTGCATAGCGTGATTTGAACATTTATTGAGTGTCATGTTGTATTTAAAGTAGCTTTTCAAAAAAACAATAATCCTTACATTTAAATGCAATTAAACATGTACCGATATCGTATATCAATCGGTATATTTATTATTACCATAAACACATTGTTTATTATTGTTCAGTACACCGAAATAAAATTTATAATTAATATTTCATAGATATTAATTAATTTAATTAGTTTATAACGATTATAAATCAATGAAATCTTGTTGTATTTAGAAGAATTCAACATTTAGGTTGTGTGACTCTTGGGTGTAAATTTGGTCAATGATTAATGTCAAACAATGGAATATTAACATTCACACATCACTTATACGGTAATATGACATTATGACAAATTTATCGCTAACTTGGCAATGGTAAAATCAAAATTTACTTTATTACATGTTACCTATAGTGATAAATATTTACATCAATTCTCTTCGTCAAAATTATATCATTTTAGACTACGGAATTTGGAATGGTCAAAATTCCAATATTATCTATATTCAACTTTATAGTCCAAATGCAAAATGATTGGTTCAATAATAACAATTATTATTAACTGTCTGCTCTATCTAAAGACTTCGACTTTGAGTTGACTTCAGTTGACCGTGACACTAACCTTACGCAACAAAGGAGACGAATCCACTCTTGAATAGTGTTTCACTACGAATACTTCCACTCGACCTAACTATAGTCATTCGGTGGATGTCGTGACACGATTTAACTATAATCAAGTGGAGCTTCCATATTGAAGATCAGTAGTATTCTCAAGTCAAGAAAACTGTGTAATTTTGTCACATTGATATTCTCTATTTGATCATATTTGTATTAACCGACAGAAAACTATCCAGTGAGTCATTTCATAGTTATCCAATAACTATTAGTACGTAACTCATTGGTGCCCCAATCCGCCAAGAGTAATACACTGCTCAACATTTGAAGCGTGTTGCATACTCCAGTCTCGGGTGTATTGATATCTGAACTGGATAATTCTATCAACATCCCCATTTTTATTTTTCCACCCTGATAGTTTACAAAAAAGAATGACACCCCACATATTCCCTTTTCCACTCCATTTTATACCCAAATTACCCTTGTCTTGAAAAAACAATTTAATGAAATATTGCACCTTTTCACATGAATTTTATATAAAGCTTATATTTGTTGAAAACTAATTTTTTTAGGTGACATCTTTAGGTTTTATTAATTTTGATCTTACTCTTCATTTGTTTTATTATTATCTTACTTGAATTTGAAATGATTAAAGATGGAAATCTCATAAATTTTGTTGTTAGATCTTAGATGTCGTATGGGAATAGTGGAGAAATGTACAATATTATTTTCAACCTGAAATAGTTATGGTATTTTAGTAATACATAGACGATAAATTATGTGTCCTTATTTCTTCTTATTTGGCTCTCTTTTTGTGGATATTTTGGGCACAAATCTTTATTCTATTTCACTAGGGTGGGAACGGGGAAAACCAAGATGTTAATAGAACCATGCATCTTAATTAGGATTATTTGAAATGATACGTTTATTTCATTATGATAAATTACACATGGTTACAACACATTGTAACTATTATCATAAAATATACCAGTTATTTCAATTAAATATACTTTTAGTTAATTAAATTAATTAATTAATATAATGTCAAGTATATAATATAAAGAAAACGCCTTTTATTTTGAATTGGATTGATTATCAAAATAGATATATGTAACAATCACAAAATTGCCCTCGAGGCATAACCCTAACTCTATCAAATAAAAGGTAACTTTTTCATATGTACAATGGCGTAGAAAAATAATGAGACACACAGATACACATAATGAAAATAATAGAATACTATATAGACGGCTGATGTGGTAAGCAATAATTTTGAAAATAAATTCATTATGGTTGCTCCTTATATATAAACTTTTAGTCAAATGTCCAATATATACCAATTACCATATAACTATATTTTTTTTTCATGGGTAAAACATTACTAAATAGCATTAATGAAGAGCACATTTTACATGACAAAAGTGTAATTTTAAGAAAACATTTATTCAATTAACTAGCATCTTAACCATACAAAATGAGAAATAAATCTCACCGTAGTAGTAAATGCTAAATACATGTTAATTACCATGTATTCGGTTCCTCTATTTATGTCTTACCTGCTTTGATCATGCTTATTAGTACCGAATTAATTTATATTGTGGCATAGTTACAATTACTTAAAATTACCGAATACCGTGTAATTGAAGATCAATGCAAATTTACCGAATAATATTTAAACTATGTTGCCAAAGGTTGAATATCTTTCGTTCATCTTGATTTTGCTAATATTTTACATCTTACTAAATATAAGTAGTTTACCAAAATTTAACACTACTTGAACAAATCCATTAATTTAGCAATTGTTGATTTTGATGATTCATTAAAATAGCGCAGCTCAAAAGTAAGATTTTTAATATCTATGGTTTAGGAATTCTTTTGTAATTACATTTAATAGAATATTAATCTCGAGTCAAATTCCATAGTTGAATTATAAAGCGGGTCTCATACTCACTAATTATATAAATTATGCCCTTATTTCTAACATCACACCCCACAATTACTATCATTCGTCAACTCGTTTATTTTCTATTTTTAAAATGTGGTAAACTTTTATGTATTAATCGGATTTAAGAATCGTTTTCACCATTAAATCACATATTTAATAAACTTCCCAGTGATATCTATTGTTTATATATATATATATATATATATATATATATATATATATATATATATATATAAATTTTAAAAATGTAATTTTATATAGTAGTTTTTAACTACATTTTAATATTGCTGTTAAAAACTGCATTTAAATGGTGTTTAAATGCAGTTTTTAACTACAATATTTGAATACACTTTTTAACTACATTAAAAAAATGCAGTTAAAAATGTATTTAGATAGATGTATTTAAATTAAGTTTTTTAATTGTATTTAATTAATGCATTTAAATGGGTGTATTCAAATGCAACTTTTAATCGCTTTACTAAACCAAAATTAAAAACTTCATTTAAATAGGTGTTTTTAAATGCTGTTTTTAACTACATTTAGATGTTGCAGTTTTTACACTACACCAAAAAAGCCATTTTGCCATGGCTTTGAGCCTTGGTGAAATAATTTTGTCACGGTTCTGAGCCGTGGCAAAATTGGCAGTGACAAATTTTTTGCCACGGTTCGTAGCCACAGGGAAATAAAATTTTGCCATGGCTCATAGCCATGGAAAATTAAAGTTTTGCTACAAAAAACATACATTTCAAATTAAACTTTGTTTGTGTATTTTTTATGACTTTCTATATGTTTTCTTGTCAAGCAATATCATAGATTTATATAGAACTTTCTTACATCGTCTTAAAGTTGAAAACTACAAGAAACGTCCCAAATCTTAATTGATTTTACTAATGGATTTATTCTTTTACCGATATATACAAAATTACAAATAGTCTTTGTGTAACAATCCCGTTTTTAAGCCAAATTTAATTTAGAAATTAATATAATTTTTAGAATTAATTTGTGAACTAATTTGAATTTTTTCCAAAATAAATAAGAGATGTGTTTGTTTATATATACATATACATATACATATACATATACATATACATATACATATACATATACATATACATATACATATATATGTTGTAAATAGAATTTGAATTTGAAATTCAAAAATAAATATCTTAAAAATAAAATGGATTTAAAAAACTTTATATTTTAAAAACTAATATATATGTGTGTTTATTTATTAATGTATAATTAGTTTTTAAATACATTTTCTTTAAAATTATACATATAAATAAAAGGATATGTATTTATAGCATGCATTAAACAAGTGTAACTATTTTATCATGCATAATAACAAGTGTCAATTTTTAGCTTTCTTTCTATTTTTAAAAAATGTATGAAATAAGTTATATATACCACTCTAACTCCTTCCTTCTCATTTTCTTTGTTAATATTCAAAACCTAAGAAAATAAAACCAGAAAATAAAATAAAAACATACAACTATTTCAACCTAAAGTATAGATTCAACTCAACAAATTCAAATTTAAACTCAAGATCAGTTCTATATCATGTAGCAGATCCAATTTCAATATCAAAACATTCCCAGTGTTCAAGCTTTACAAGCTTCTCCGTTTTTCAAATCTGTGAATAAACTATATATCTTGATGTTTGGATTGATACTTGAAGTATGTTGTAAAAAAATGTTTATATGGATGTAAAATATGTCTTCATGTATGTGTGTGTGTGTGTGTAGATTTATGTGTGCATGTTTGTGTATAGGCATGTATCCCCCTATTCAAAATTTACAGGTTTTAAAAACAAGTACAAAAATCAAATTCTCTTTCCCATATCTATTTTAGGATATGATCTCTGAACGAAATATGTTAGAATTAACCAGATTTGATTTTTAAAAAAAGTTTTAGGTGAATATATTGGATAAATATTTCTAAAAGAAGAAATTACAGAGAAATAAATTTCAAGACTGAAATTTGATTTTTAAAATTTCAAGTGTTCATTATATAAACTAATTCATATTGAGAAATAATAATTTTGATAATCAAATCATGAATTTTAATGTTATGGGTGTTGAGATTCCTCGAGTCGAACGGAATCGCTAATCTCATCGATTTCTCGTCAATCGGTGATGGATGGAGTCGCGGGTTGAAGCTGGAGGTGCTCGAAGTCTAGAGATAATTGGAAAAATGGCTGAAGGATTTTTAGATCGTCGGTGTGGTTGGGCGTTGGCGATTTAAGGTTTTACGATCAAGTTTGATTGACATTGTATTTAAGGGCGTAGCGACGTAGGGGTTGCATCGGTGTCGATCGGAGTGAGTGGGATCGAGGCGTGGGACTGCAGCGGAGATCTGGATGTGATCATGAGGTGTTTGATGGTCGTAGGCATCCGGTAGAGGTGGGTCATGGACGATCGGTTTTGTTCCAGTAGGTTTGTGTGTGCTCGATTTCGTTTTTGCGATCGATTCGGAGTTCTAGGTGGTCAGGATAGTCAGCGAGGTCGTTGCCGACTGGTTGATGGTCGTAGTGTTGGTGAAGGGATGTCGATCGATCATGCACGTGTACACATGTATCTGTGTATATGGGTGATGCGGTAGGGATAGAAGAAGAAGGTGTTGCCTTGAGTGAGAGCTTGGGGTAAAGAAGATTTGGCTCGAGTTTGTACCGAGTGATTCGAATGTGTTTATAATAGGTTTTAAATTTTAAATGAAACAAAGTTAAAAAGAAAAAAAAAGAATTTCTCGGGTTTGGGCTCGGGTAGGTACAGGGGGTGACTCGGGTCTGAGTGCTTTAGTGTAATGACAGTTTAAAAAAAAAACAAATCGAGTTTAAACATTTCTTAACTAATTCTTTAAATAATTGTTTTTATTTAAGTTTGGGATTTGTTAAAGGTTTTTATAGTAATTATTTTAACCTTATAAAGTTTAAATTATTTAATTATGCGATCATTTTTTATAATTAATTCTTTAAGTTATTTAAACAAATTTAATAGTGTAATTAAGAAGTTAATTAAGAAAATAAAATGTTTTAATTATTAATTAACTTAAAGGTCTAAGTTAATTTATAGGTTAATGATAAATTATTTCCAAGATTTATTAAATAAAGATTTTTTTACGATAATTAAGTGATCAATTAAGATAATATGGTTTATCTTAAATTAATTAAGGTCTTGGGTAATTAAAGATTTATTAATTAACGAAAGTAATTAAAGAATAATTAATTAATTAATAAGTAACTAAAGAATAATTAGTTAATTAATTCAGGTAAATAGGCACAGGGAAGAAGTTGCAAAAAAAATTAGTCTCAAGGACAACAAGTTTGCTTTTTGGTCTGAAGGACACTTTTTAGTGTAAACTGACAATGATAGTTACAACTATCATTCTGTGATTTACACTAAAAAGTGTCCTTCAGCCTAAAAAACAAACTTCTTGTCCCTGAGACTAAATTTTTCTCTAACTTTTTCCTTGAGCCTAAAAATCCCTAATTAATTAATTGAAGATAATTAATTAATAATTTAAGGCTAAATAATTAAAGGTTAATTAACTAATAATTAATGGTTAATTAATTTATGATTAAAGGATAATTAATTAAGATGGATAATTAAGGATGATTAATTAATTTCATTAATTAATTAATTAAAATGTAACAAATGATTTGTAACTAATTAACGTTAATTAAGCATGGTTAGGTAATTAATTCATAAATAATTAATTTATCTTGAGTTAATTTAATTAATTATAAATTATGTGATTAATTAATCTTGCTTATAGATGATTAATTACATTGAATGCTCGGATTGATTTAGCATGTTAATCTGTAATATTCTGTGATATGAATTGCTTTGGATTAAGCTCTGATAAATGTAAGTATTTATCTGTGACGAATTGCTATATGAATATAATGTGTGCATTTAATTATAAAAGTGGATCTTTTGTTTAAAAGATTAAAAATGGAAATTTGTTTAAACCATTCCAAAGGAAAGGTTTTGAGAAATAAGTTGTGACTTAACTAAGATCCGAATGTATCCACATGTTTTAAATAAGCGCTCATTATTTGAAAAGGCCGAGGGTGGACATTAAGCCGTAAAACCCATTTCGAATAATGATACGAATAGAATGGAATTGCATTTGAAGGCGGTGGTTGAAGACCGGGTATTTTCGAAAACGAAAGGATTGCATGTTGATTGTCTCTGCATCGAGTTGCTCCGGTATAGAGATTTCCCTATGTGATAGGGAGTTTGGACAAGATTGCGGATATCCGGATTTGCAAGGACTTTTTCCTTAATTGGACGAAGTGCCTTCGGTTCCATTCAGACCCAGGATGGACTTGTATGGATGTATATCTAACATTACACTTTGAGATATAAAGTTGGTTTCTATCAAATACATTTCTGTTTGGTGGCGGAGAATTTATTCTCTTAGCTTAACACTCTTTTCTGAGACGTACGAGCTCAGAGGTTATGTAGTTGATGGTTATTAGTGATATATTCCCAATTTGGTAATGTGGCATGCTAAGTGTTAAGCATTGGTTGATCGACACATGGCTTTTGTGTAAAGCGTAGCTTTGTGGAACAATACTCATCGTACCTCACACCTCGGGAAATGGTTGAAACAGGAAGGATGCAGCAAGGTTATGGGGTTCGCGACCTTAAGGGTATGTGCATTTCCTTCTGGATAAAAAGTGGTATTATGGTATGGAAACCAGATATTTTACTTATGTGGTTGTTGGAATTGAGGGTCCTCGATAAAGGTCGGTTACGACCAGAAGATGACATACTCGTGATAGTTAATTACCTAGTTACAGAGGTAACCTAGTCTTATGTTGGCAGAGATCCAGTTAGGTTCTCGGGACGTCCCTCCAGAGGCATACCCATACAGATAAAGGAAGTTCCATAGCCTTGGCCATTTGTTGGAAATCCAAACAAACAATACAAGCCCTTTACGGTTTTAGTTGTAGAACCTGCCATTTAACATGGTAGTTATAGTAGGCATACTATAATGGTACGTATGTTGGTTAAGATTAATATTATACTTGCAAAATCTTTTTCCACACTATGCACTAATAATAATATCAAAAGGATTTTCGCGTATCGAGCATGTTTGACTACTATAAGGAGAAATCTCCCATATGTGTGCGATTGCATTTGAGTGTGTGCCGGAAGATCATATGGTAGTTTCATTTTTCAAAAGCATGAACGGGTTTCTTTTTGTACAAATAACTATTTTTATGTTCCTCACATGAGTCCCATGACTGACACGAAGTTTATATTCCTTTACTAAATTCTGGGTGCGCCTAATTTTTCACACGGGTAGCCTAGATTCAAGTTATAAGTAGGTTCTGGAGCTAAGTTGGAAAGTAGATGCAGATTTGGTAGTCTTTGAAGCTTTTGGTTTTTGAGCCTTTTGGTTTGGACTTTGGAGCTTTAGAAATGAAGATGCAGCATGTTGGACTCTCTCTTAGAAGCCTCCGTCGATGTTATTTTTCCATTGTTATGTGTATTCTGCTGTTGTGTAGTATATATAGCACTCTGATGATGTTGGTCACTTGTTGTAGAATGTTGAAATCCATGTATTGTATGAATGAAAGTCATTTTGTTTCTGTTGTGTTGTTATCACCTAATGTGTTATGTTTGCGTAAAAAATGGCCGCAAACACCCAAAGGCGTATGAGTTGGTTGATTTTATGTTGTTTTTAGTGATTTGGGTGATTTATGCAAATATATAAAAAGCAGGGACTAAACTGTAAAAGACACACAGATTTATAGTGGTTCGGCCAGAACGTGCCTACGTCCACTTTATATGTTATTCTCCTTTTTCCTTCAGATTACAAGTACAAAGCTTTGATTACAAGTATCTAAAGTTGTTTGAGAGTTCCTTCCAGGCTTGAGCTCTCAAACTTGTCTGCCATTGTTGTACCCCTGCCCCTCTATTTATAGAGTGAGGCTGGGGGCAGGGGTCCTGAACGTATATAGCTGCTGGTGGGCCTGGGCTGAAGCAATCTGGCCTGGTAGCGTTCTGGTTCGGCGAGGCTTTGGTTCGGTAATTAGTGGGAGAGAGGTTGATTCGGCTATGTGGAGAAGGGA
Source organism: Allium cepa (assembly GCA_030765085.1). NCBI lineage: Eukaryota > Viridiplantae > Streptophyta > Magnoliopsida > Asparagales > Amaryllidaceae > Allium > Allium cepa. The sequence continues at coordinate 596,006,865 of CM060945.1, read as the reverse complement.
ATTGGCTCGGCAATGGGAGAAAGGTTGGTCCGGTGTTAGGTTGAGTGGTGTGTGGTGGAAGATGGAGCTTGTAGTTGATCCGGTGGGAAGGGAAGTGGAGTTGATTCGGTCTTGGTACTACCGAATGGATCTGCCGAATGATGCCTTGTGTTGTGAATGCCGAATGAGTTCTCACTTCGTGTTGCTGAATGGGCTCTTGTATTGGGATGCCGGATGAACTTAGGCATGCCGAATGGGATGAGTGCCGAATGAGCTCTGGTATTGTTTCACCGAATGAACTTTATATTCGAACCTTGAGTGAAATCCCTGATCTATATACGCTTGCTGGCTGCTTCTTCTTGCTCCGGTCGTGGTGGAAATGCACACAACATTGATATTCCAGTTTTGTCCAAAAAATGGGATAACACTTTGCCCCCCAAAATATGCCTTGCGGTAGGAAGGCGTGTTTTGTAATGCCATGAGCTGGATGTTCGTATCCCGTTGACAACCTGTAAAGAGCTTGATATTTTATATGGCCTCAAATGACGACCATTCGGGATCGAGCTATTTGGGATGAAGCGCGGCCGTTCATGGTCAAGCGCCTAACTCCAAATGACGACCGTTCGCGATCGAGTCATTTGAGGTGAAGTGCGACCGTGCGCGGTCAAGCGCATAAATCCGTGCGTCGATCGTTCGAGATCGAGTCATCTGCAGTGAAATGTGACCGTTCAAGGTCAAGCACTTTACTTCAAATGACGACCGTTCGGGATCGAGTCATTCGAGGTAAAGTGCGACAGTGCGCGGTCGAGTGGGGGTCCTCAAATGACGACCGTACGCGATCAAGCCATTTAAGATAAGGTGTAACAGTCAGTGATCAGGTGGCGGACCCCAAATGACGACCGTTCGCGATCGAGCCATTTGAGGTAAGGCGAGTTGTGCCGTTCGAGGCGAGTCGTGCCGTTCGAGGCGAGTTGTGATCGTTCGCGATCGGGTGCCGTTCGAGGCGAGTTGTGACTATTCGAAGTCGGGTGCCGTTCGAGGCGAATTGTGACTGTTCGAAGTCGGGTGCCGTTCGAGGCGAATTGTGACTGTTCGAAGTCGGGTGCCGTTCGAGGCGAATGAGTGTGCCCGGGGGGGACTTAATATTATCAGTGTTGGAGTCATTGTTTGGGGGAATTTTTCGAATCAAAGACTTCGGCAGTTCGTTGTCATGCAATAGGTGCTCGTGGACCGTTCGCGATCCAACGGGCATACAAGTAAATAATTGTTTCATAGAATTGTGAATGTTAAAGCAGTAGTACCTTACAGCAGAAATGTCCAAACAGGAAGAATTCAAATGTTCAAATCGAAACAAAAGCAAAGCAAGGATGTCAAAGTGTAAGTTCCCACTCCGAAGCAGTCAATGATCATTCAGAGCATGCCTGGAGATCGTTCGCGATCTCGTACATGTGTAAACGATTTAATTGCGTTAGTGGAAGCTTACGACCTGTTCATCGTTATTTTAATCAAGCAATCAATGGATAATCAAATGGTGCCTTGATCCAGGGTCACCTCTAGCTGACGTAGAGGGCGGTCGCTCCGGCTCCACCGCTGGAGTTCGCCTCCTCACATACTGAAGGAGCATACCGTTCCTGATATGCCCTTCTACCTCGTCCTTCAAATGCCTACAATCATTAGTGTTATGACCATTCAATTCATGAAATACACAAAACTTATCTGATTTTCTTTCGTCAGAGGTTGGATCCCTTCGCATTGGTCTACGATACGGAACCTGCCCCTTGGTATCCTGATAAATCCGTTCCAAACTCTCATTCATCTCTGAATAGGTGGTGAAGCGTGGTTCTCTTCGTAGCCACTTTGTCCTGTCATCATTATCCTCAGCCTTTCTTTTTCCTTTGCTAGTCTCCGCACCCTTTCCAGGTGGGTTTCCGCTCTTGATTACGTAAACGTCATCTTCTTCCTCTCTTTCTGCACTAGCATCTTCCAAACGCAGAAACTTTTCAGCCTCATGATAGAACTCTCCCAGATTCATAGGCGGGTCCTTGGTTAATGAATTCTTGAACTCTGTATTACCAGCTATTCCAGATACAGCCGCCATCATGACCATAGATGGATCTGGTCGATCCACTGATGCTGCCACCGCATTAAATCGCGTTAGAAAGCTCCTCAAAGTCTCTCCAGTTTTCTGTTTCAAGGTTGCCAAAGTCATCACATTCTTGGGTCTCGCAATATGAACCCTGAATTGCCTCATGAATCTCTCAGTTAACTCTGCCCATGTTCCTATGGAGCCGCTCTCCAGTTGCCTAAACCATAACGCTGCAATGTCCGTCAAATACAATGGAAAGCACCGGGCCATAACCTCCTCTGATGCCCCCAGCACTTCCATATGTCTCATATACTTCGTTAGATGGACCGTGGGGTCCGTTTTCCCGTTGTACATGTCTAATGATGGTAGCTTGAATTCTGGTGGGTTCCTAGCCATCCTAATCGCAGAAGAAAAAGGACTCCTGTTTACATCTTCCAAGTCTCTGTTTACTAAACCGCCTCTCATAGCTCTTCTAACCATCTCTGCTAATCTGTCATTGTCTCCAAGCTGTAGTTCTCGTTCACTGCCTTCGACCTGCCCCCCAAGTCCGCGGGAGTTTTCATGTGTATGCCTCCCTGGCTGAACGTTCATTCCTCTATTGCTACCAGGTGGTTCGGATGCCCCCATCTCACTTCCCGGGGTCGGATCAACATGCTCTGTGTGAGTGCCCCCTAGCTCTGGTGCTGCGCCAGATGGTCCTGCTCCGTTCTGAACTCCAGCTGCTCCTTGGATTTGTGCTCCGATTTGCCCAATTTGTTGAAGTAAGTTCTGGATCATCTCTTCTTGTCTTCTCATCATGGCCTCCATCTCATCCCTAGTGATGAAGATCGACGTTTGATTCCCTCCTGAGGAAGCCTCTTGACTTCCTTGGTGTTCACTTCTCTCTGGCCTTTGCCTTCTACTTGTTTGTCTCGTCATAACTCTTAGATCTGAACTCCTAGATTTTCAAATTCAACTTCTATCCGATGTAGCGGGAGCTGATTCTTCTCAGTGAAAGCACCAAAATGTTTGCGTAAAAAATGGCCGCAAACACCCAAAGGCGTATGAGTTGGTTGATTTTATGTTGTTTTTAGTGATTTGGGTGATTTATGCAAATATATAAAAAGCAGGGACTAAACTGTAAAAGACACACAGATTTATAGTGGTTCGGCCAGAACGTGCCTACGTCCACTTTATATGTTATTCTCCTTTTTCCTTCAGATTACAAGTACAAAGCTTTGATTACAAGTATCTAAAGTTGTTTGAGAGTTCCTTCCAGGCTTGAGCTCTCAAACTTGTCTGCCATTGTTGTACCCCTGCCCCTCTATTTATAGAGTGAGGCTGGAGGCAGGGGTCCTGAACGTATATAGCCGCTGGTGGGCCTGGGCTGAAGCAATCTGGCCTGGTAGCGTTCTGGTTCGGCGAGGCTTTGGTTCGGTAATTAGTGGGAGAGAGGTTGATTCGGCTATGTGGAGAAGGGAGTTGGCTCGGCAATGGGAGAAAGGTTGGTCCGGTGTTAGGTTGAGTGGTGTGTGGTGGAAGATGGAGCTTGTAGTTGATCCGGTGGGAAGGGAAGTGGAGTTGATTCGGTCTTGGTACTACCGAATGGATCTGCCGAATGATGCCTTGTGTTGTGAATGCCGAATGAGTTCTCACTTCGTGTTGCTGAATGGGCTCTTGTATTGGGATGCCGGATGAACTTAGGCATGCCGAATGGCATGAGTGCCGAATGAGCTCTGGTATTGTTTCACCGAATGAACTTTATATTCGAACCTTGAGTGAAATCCCTGATCTATATACGCTTGCTGGCTGCTTCTTCTTGCTCCGGTCGTGGTGGAAATGCACACAACATTGATATTCCAGTTTTGTCCAAAAAATGGGATAACATGTTATGACTCCACCGAACTGGACTTCAACGTTTGAATCTTCGGCATTTGAATACGAGTGATGTATAGGATGTCTATTTTTGAAGGTTGAAGTGCGGATCATCACACTTTGCCAACAACTTCATTTTGCTAAACAAAGAACAACACAAAAAACACAGGGATATAGACCTTTTTTTGATAAAAACAAGAAACAAACCGTATTGAAATCTATAACATTCAACGTGAAAAAGCACTGAAGCAAACAACTCTATTATGTGCATTCATAACATAAAGAAACAACCTAAGAACAAGACTTTATCAGTCCCATGTAATATAAATTCCTAAGGAACAAATTCCCAATATAGAACAAACCAACTCTACTTCTATTTACCTCCTTATCTTCTTTCCGATTCAAACAAGTTCTTCTAATATTTTCTTCTTTAACCACCATACAATCATCCCCTAATCTTTGTTGGACTGAATCAATTATACGAGTCTCTGGCATTTCTTCATTAACAGTTGTGCCGTAAAATGTGTTGGAAGAGTTATCCTTGCTTGTAGAAACTTCATCTCTTGTTACCAACAGTCCGTTTTCTCCATGTTGAGCAGCATCTATGTTGGATGTAACTCCTGCAAAGAAGAAGAAAAAAATGTACATGCATGGTACAAAATATCAATGAAATATTAGGAACTTTAATGGCTAATATCAACAACATTTACCTCTAATGATGATAAGACCATCTAATTTTAAGTCTTGGCTTGTCTTCAAAGCAGCGTTAACCTGTTTAGTTATTCCGATTAGGTCCTGTGTACGGCCAAGTAGATCATATATATCCACCTTCACAAGGAACGGATACTATGAACAATGATGCTAACTAATAAAAGATAATTATTAAATTGGGTCTTAAGAACCTTGATTTTTTATCAAGAAAGAATGTCATCTGTTATCTCAAGTGTTTTCTATGCAAAGAAACCCTCGGTTCCGCCTACAAAGTAAACGTAATTTTACAGCATGAGATAAAATGAAATTTAGAATGTGCAGTGAATAAAATAATAAGCAATGGTATTTTTTCTTTCTGCCAACAAATCCGAGAAAAGTGCTCTGGGAATTGTGCGCTTTAATAGCATCATAGAGACCCCAAATTACGTTGTGTCCTCCTGGTGATTGTCTACCAGAAAATATAACTCCTACCCTACAAATAATATTAGAACTAGCTTGTGTTCAAATTTTTATGCATGCACAAAACAAAAAAAAAATAAGCAAGGAAAATCTTTAGAGCAGGTTGATTGGTTATGATTTGAGCATCAGGAACATTGGCTGTAGCTCTTAGGAAATGAGCTAAAGGTCGACCATATGTATTTAGGAAATTTATATTTTGTACCATGCATGCATATTTTATATGTTTTTAGAAAAAAAACTGTTAACAACTACTTTCTTTAATCGTGATGCACAACATCAAATTAACACTATTTCAGGATACAGTTTTTCAACCTCGTATTTAAAAAATAGGTTTGCTATAAGCTTACTCATGGATGAGTTTAGTTATCATAAAATTCGTTCATATATATATATATATATATATATATATATATATATATATATGATAGAAGGGGCAATGATTCCAGAGAAGCTCTTCTATAATACAAAGTTCCAAATTGAAATCTAACTATAATCATTTTCAGGTAATCTAGTATGATAACAAATCATTGACAGAGTATTACGTTCATTTCAGCAAACCAATAAGGGGATCTGTGTAAAATTAATTTTAGAAGAAAATAAATAAATATGAATGTTTTGCTTACCTAGGTCTTTGTTTGAATCCCATTTGTATGAAGATCCAAGAAAGTACTGGTTTTCGTTGTAAATAAAATGTTGTGCAGCACGTGTGGACTTAACATAAGCTGTATGTATGCTCATGTCAATTAATACGTTTTTCCCATGAACAATTCTATGTAGAAAAAGTAAACCAGTTAAGTTATGATAATAAACTAAAATAATAAACAGTAAAGAAAATTAAATGAGAGCCTAAGTCATGCCTTGCTAGAAGCAATCTTTGGATCCTTTGGAAATCCTTTAGCAGAATTTGAATCAATGGAGCGAAAAATGTGAAAATGTTAAACCAGGAGTGAAATATGAACCATGAATTCAAATAAAATGTACACTATATATACCTCCACATGTCAAGTCTCTGGATTCATGTTATCGTTTGAATACGTTGGCTCGTAAACACGTAGAATATCTTCAGTTCTACAAATTTGAAGCAATGCATCATCAAAAGATTTTATTAATTTATGTACCCCATTGCATTTAGCAGCTTTTTGCCATCGTTCTTCAAAATTTGTTAATACATCATAAGCAGCTAGACCATCGATTCTACTATGTAAATCATGCAATGGTTCTCTTGGACCATTTGCTACAGGTCCCTGATTTAGAGATATGTTAATTGTAAATCAAAGAGTTCCATGAAGTAGTAATAACACACTAAAAAAGCAGAAATTGCAGATAAATTTGTCAAGAAAAATTGATACCAAAGAAAATGAAATTCACGTTGGCTTAACAGAAAAATTGTTGGTGTGGATAAAAAAAATATTTTCACAAAAACTATCTGTTAAATAGATGAGTACCAGTTTATGGTTAATTTTCATGGATTCAAAGGCCTTTTATATATCGCTTAAAATACATATCACCATCAGAATTAAAAAAATGAACATAAATTACTCATAATTAAGCTTACTGCAAAGTATGATGGTGAAAATCGTCTTTATGCTGCGTCTTGAGTGTCCTAAATAAAGGGTGCTGAGGAGTATCATATCTCCAGCCACATAAATCAAGTCCGCCAACAAATGCAGTTATTTTTCGTCTATAATTACCAGCATCAACAATAACTTTTTTTTGATGATGTGTAAATTTAACTCCATTTTCCTATTAGGTAAGATTTTGGATGAACATAAGGCAGAAGCTTTATTTGACCTTAGATAACTTTGAATAATTTAGAAGTTTGTCCATATTCCATATGAAAAAGAGCTACACAAAAGGGAATTACGAATTTTACATAGAAGATTTACAGGTTCCTATGTGGTTACACAGCCAGTACTTCAATACTTCAATAACATGTTGGACAATTTTTAGAACATTTTGCATGGTATTTACTTTCCAACCTGAAATAAATCCATCATCACTTCTTTGTCCCAATCTAGTCTACTGGCTTTATTATTATTCCCTAAACATTAAGTTTCATCACCAATTAGCTTCTTAGTTTAGCAAATTATTAATCAACTTCTTTACAAATTACATGACTCGCATATGATGCTTTTAGCCTACACAACATCGACCAAGGTTTAAAAATGAACACTTTGATACAAGATGACTGGTTTTGATAACAGGAAATTGCTGTAAAGGACAAAAGTTTTCAGCATTTTATCCTCAAGGACAGACCTTCAGTATTTTAGCATGAAGGACAACTTTATTTAGGTATCACATTTTAGTTATTGATAGCATTTTTAGGTATCAGTTTGTAGTTATCGGTAGCAGTTTTTAAGCATCATTTTTTAGTTCGGTAGCAGTTTTGAAAAAATGTTTGTCCTTATGAATAATTTTAAAAGAATGTTTGTCCTTTTGAATAATTTTTAGGAGAAAGTTTTGCCTTGTGGTTAAACTATTGAGGTCGTGTCCTTTAGGCTAAAACTATACGAATATTTATCCTTTAAATTTATTTCCTCTTGATAACAGGTAATTGCTGTAAAGGATAAAAGTTTTCAGCATTTTAGCCTTAAAGACAGACCTTCAGTATTTTAGCATGAAGGACAACTTTATTTAGGTATTAGTTTTAGTTATTGATAGCATTTTTTAGGCATCAGTTTGTATTTATCGGTAGTAGTTTTTAGGTATCATTTTTTAATTCGGTAGCAGTTTTGAAAAAATGTTTGTCCTTATGAATAATTTTGGAAGAATGTTTGTATTTTTGAATAAGTTTTAGGAGAAAGTTTGTCCTTGTGATTAAACTATTGATGTCATGTCCTTGAGGCTAAAAATATACGAATTTTTATTCTTTAAATTAATTTCTTCTTTCGATAATAACAAAAATAACAGAACCAGAGTTGTGTATCTGGTATGGTAGACATAAAATTGACTAGTCCTAGTAGAAATGGCATATACACGCATATATTGTATAATATATTTCAATACTATGTTGAAAGAAAAGGTAGCAAAACGAGATAACAAGTGCAATGACATTAAGGGTATCATAATCAAGGAAAACAAATGCACATAACATAATAGAGAAGAACAACCTAAAACATAAAAGTTACATATTGTTTTGCCCAACTATGCCTTTTCTCATTAGAACGAGGCAAAGCAGAACTTTAACAGAAGAATGTTTGAAAAATCTACGACTCGCCTCGTCATTACTAGCTGTTAACCCTATTCTGAACGGCGACTAAATTACTCAAGGAAGCTAAGCGATCCAGCGGGTTAAGCATTTCAACGACCTAACGATCCAAAGCGTCCAGCGAGTTAACATGGTAACAGCTAGCGACTTAGCGACCTAACGAGATAAAGCACAAGCGATCTAACGAGATAAAGCTCAAGCGACCTAACGAGATAAAGCACAAGCGACCTAACAAGATAAAGCACAAGTGACCTAACGAGATAAAGTTCAAGCGACCTAGCGACCTAAACTTGTGACAAGCTAACGGCCTAGCAATCAATACGGGACAGCAGTACATCGCAACAAAGGAACCAAACGACCTAGCGAGTTAACGACCTAGTAATTAATGACTTAACAAGCTACAAGCCTCATGTCCTTACGTCGCTTGGTTATAGGTCGAACTAGCACTAGGTCGCTACTACTCCTGAACCCAGCCTAGGTCGCTCCACTTGATGCCTCGGCATGTTAAAGTCGCCTACCACTCTTCCATAGGTCTTTACGACCTACTAACCCGCTCAGTTGACCAAATGTAACCCTGATAAGCCGTAACCTGTGCTCCCTAGGTCGCTCACGACCTACCCCTAGGTCGCTCACGACCTACGACCTACCTTCATGTTTTCCCTATAAATACCCCGCCTGCTCCAACTGAAAGGGGACTTTTTGATCATTTTCGAAACGCCTATACTTTGCTGTTTTCTCGACTCCTTCAACACTTCAAACACCGAAAACACTTCAACGAACTTTGAGAGAGATGTAACACATTCAACATGAATTCGAAGAGCTCTTCTACATTGAAGTTCTAGCTACTTGTCTTAGTTGTGTTGTAATCAAAGATCATTGTAAAAGTTGTAATCGAATCAGCAATAAAGAGGATTAAAGTGGACGTAGGCTTGACATTAATCCGAACCACACTATAAAAACTGTTGTCTCTTTACTTGATTTTCTGTTATTTTCTGCTTATCTCTAGTTCCCGTACCAACGAGTGGTGCTTTCACATTTTCACTACTTACATTGGGGTGTTAGCATCCAATTTTAGCGTTAACATTTTTGGTGCTTTCACTGAGAACTGAACTCAAGGTACTTTCATCATTGCTTCGCAAAAGTTCATCGAAAAAATCTCTCTCAAAACCAGAAGTCTATCAGAGATTATGGCTCCTGAAAGAAAGCGCAGATCTACTAGACCCGGTGATGCCCATGAAAATAACGCCACTTCTCCTTCGTTAAGTAAAGCAGCTCCAAGTGTTGGAATTACACGGGTGGAGTTAGATGCTGCAGTATCTGGGTTATATCAGCAAATGGAAGCCCGGAACACTTTAATGTTTGACAGGTTGAATGCTTTGCTCGGAGCTAACCACCAACCAGTGAATAATGAAGAAAACTTTGCTGATGATGTTCATAATCCTGAAGGGAGGAATATTCCTCAGAGGGAAGCTAGCCCCGCCGAAGGGGCACCTCCCCAAGCTGGAGGATCAAGGCCAAGCCGACTCTCTGCGAACGTTTGTCCAGACAAACTTCCGAGAAAATGGCTGACGATGAGGAATACCTCTCAGGAATGGTTCGTCAAATTATGAAAGAAAGTATGCAAAGGGAAGAAGATGAAAAAGAATGGGGGTTCGCTCCAAGCAAGACTCCGTTCACCGAAAGGATTCTGAAGGCGGAATTTCCAAGGAAGTTTGTTCCCCCCACCATACCGGCTTATCGGGGAACAAGAGACCCTAATCAATTCGTATATAAGTATGACTGGCACATGACTGGTGCCAGAGCATCAGATGAGATCAAATGCCGTACTTTCCGGTATATTTAGAAGGAGTGGCTCTACTCTGGTTTACAAAGCTACCAGTCCAATCTATGGACCAGTTCTCCGATTTAACTTGGAAGTTTAAAGAACAATTCAGGTTGTATGCTTCAAAGGCGAAGGACATAATGTCACTGTCCAGCCTGGAACAAAATCCCGGAGAATCTATTAGATCTTTCTTAAACCGCTTCAACATAGACTTGGCTGAAGTCGACAATGCAGAGCCGCGAATGATTTTGACCTACTTGATGAGGGCTATCGAAAAATCGAGTGAGTTTGGGAAATGTCAGAAGATGAAGGAGCCAAACTAGCTTGAGAAATTCTATAAGAAAGCTGACGAGTTCATGCGCTTGGAAAGCCTTCCTGCGCCGGTAAAAGTAGTATTGACGGAGGTTGAGAATAACACTGCTTCTCCTACCAAAAAGGAATCCGAAGGTCAGAAGAGGGAGAATAATAGTGGGAAGAAGCAGAAGGATGTGAAGAAACCTCGCTTGTTCAAGCCTTCAGATTTCACTCCTTTAACTAATACTCCGGAGAGTATCTTTTTCGCTACCAAAGATGTCGTTGAATATCCTAAACCACCTGTGTTGAAGCTTGGGAAAAATGCTGTTCGAAATGGGAGATTTCGTCGGTTTCATAATCAACCCAGTCATGATACTAAAGAATGTCGCCATTTGAAGAGTTTGATTGAAGAACTACTGAGAGAGAACAAGCTGCAACAATATGTTAAGAGAAATAGGAATGACCAACTTCATCTACTGAGGGCCAGCAACTTCCTGCTCATCCATCTGGCTCGGGTGAGAGGACTACAGCGCATGAATCAGAGAGGCCTATTATTAATGTAATCATGGGAGGTCCTCACCCAGCAGGCAGAAGCTGGGGCGAGATGGAAAGATATGCTCGTGCTTTGAAATATGCCCCAGCAGAAGAAAATGTTTTTGTGTTGGAAGACGCCGCACCTTTGTAGCAACAAAGAACTTTTAAGAATGAAATTGTGTTTAGAGCCAGGGACTCTATGGGTGTTGAAGCTCCCACCATGGATCCCTTGGTCAACTCTGCAGGTATCGGGTCGGCTATTGTAAGAAGGGTGCTTGTTGACTGCGGCGCCTCTTGCAATATCCTCTTCAAAAAGACATTCGATCAAATGAAAATTCATATGGCTGATGTTCAAGCTTCATCGCAGAAGATTGTTGGGTTTACTGGGGAACCAAAGCAGCCAATTGGAACTATCGACTTATTCGTGGAGCTTGGAGAGGGGCAGAAAAAGGTGGTTCGAAAGCAGACTTTTGTGATTGTTGACGGATTTTCTGCTTACAATGCCTTCCTGGGCCGCCCAACTCTTGCAGCATTCAAGGCAATTCTCGCTCCGTGGTGCCTTACTATGAAGTTCCCCATGGATAATGGTGTCGGTGTTATTAAAGGGGATCAGAATGCTGGACGAGAATGTTATCTTATAGAGTTGCGGGAAGCAAGGAAGAGAGAGATGGGAAAGGATGCGGCAGCTCCACTCCACATCAAAGAGCCTACCTTGTAGCAATTACAGGGTGGACCCTGCACTGGCGAGCATAGTGGTGCAGGAAAAGAAATGGATCCCAGAAAAGCCAGTACAGGGCAGAATAGAGTGGTGCCAGCGGAAGTAACGGTGCCAGTACCTGTTGACCTGAAAGATCCAAACAAGGTGCTGAATGTGGGTTCGCAACTTAGTGTGACGGTTCAAAATATTTTGATAACATTCTTGAAAGCAAATCTGGATGTTTTCGCTTGGAGTCATGCCGATATGTGTGGAATATCTTCATAAATCGCAGTACGTACTCTGAATATTGATCCGAAATTTACACCTGTGAAGCAGAAAAGAAGAACCCAGGGTCCAGAAAGGTCAGCAGCATTAAAAGAAGAAGTGGATCGGGTCGTGGAGAATGGCTTCATCAGAGAGTACGCTTATCCAAATTGGGTTTCTAATCCGGTGCTGGTTAAAAAAGCAAATGGAAAGTGGAGAGTACGCATCGACTTTTCAGATTTAAACAAAGCTTGCCCCAAAGACTGCTTCCCGTTACCCAGGATTGATCAGTCGGTGGATGGAACAGCCGGGCAGGAATTGTTGTCTTTTATGGATGCTTACTCTGAATATAACCAAATCATGATGCATGAGCAAGATCAGGAGGACACGAGCTTCATCACCGATGTTGGTCTTTACTGCTATAGAGTCATGGCCCTTGGACTGAAGAATGCAGGGGCAACTTACCAAAGACTTGTTAATGCTATGTTCAAACCACGGATTGGCAAGACTATGGAAGTTTACGTCGATGATATGTTGGTGAAATCAAAGAGGGCAGTGGACCATATGGATCACTTGGCAAAAATGTTCGCAGTCCTCCGAAAGTATGGAATGAAGCTTAATTCTTTGAAATGTTCATTCGGGGTAGAGTCCGGGAAATTCTTGGGTTTTATTGTGAGTGCTAGTGGCATCGAAGCTAATCCTACTCAAATTACTACTCTAAGAGAAGTCAAAGCCCCTAGGACAAAGAAGGAATTGCAGAGACTCAATGGGAAAGTCGCTGCTTTGAGTCGGTTTATTTCCAAGGCCACAGATAAATGCATTCCATTCTTTGACGCTCTAAAGAAAGGAAAGAAAAACTTTGAATGGACTCTGGAATGTCAGAAAACTTTTGATGAACTAATTCGTCACATGGAAGCGTCTCCAATACTTTCTTAGCCCAGCAACGGTGAAGATCTTTTCATATATTTAGCAGTTTCGTCTCATGCTCTCAGTGCAGCATTAGTACGGGAAGATGCAAAAGTTCAGCGCCCGGTCAATTACATCGGCAAGAGATTCACTGCGGTAGAGATGAATTATTTAAAGCTAGAAAAGCTCGCCTGTTGCCTACTGATAGCTTCCAGAAAGGTGAGGCCGTATTTTCAAGCTCATCCTATCGAAGTCCTCACTGATCAGCCTTTAAAGAAAGTCCTGCTTTGCCCGGAGACTTCGGGTCGTCTTCTGAAGTGGAATATTGAACTCAGCCAATATGATATCACTTACCATCTTCGAAGAGCAGTCAACGGACAAGTTTTAGCAGATTTCATTGCAGAATACACAGATAAAGGTGACAGCGAGGAAGAAGTTACTGATGACATCCCGACCCGATGGAAATTATATATTGATGGCGCAAGAAACGACTATTGCTCTGGAGCTGGGTCGTGCTTGAAACCCCCGAAGGGCGATCATTGTGCTACACATTGAGATTGGAATTTCCTTCGACAAATAATGAAGAAGAATATGAAGCTCTTATTGCCGGCTTGAAGATTGCTAAAGAACTGAACATCAAAGTGTTGCAGATCTTCAGTGATTCCCATCTTATTGTATGCCAAGTCAAGAAAGAGTTTCAAGCTAAAGGAGAAAATCTGCCTGCTTACTTGTCAAGGGCCTGGGAGCTTCTTGATGATTTTGATCATTATACGATAAGTCATATACCCCGGGAAGAGAACATGAAGGAAGATTCTCTCGCAAAGTATTCAAGCTCTGGCGAACCTCAATTATTGCGATTGGTCCCTGTAGAAGTCTTGGCAGCCCCAAGTATTGATGAAATGGAGATTGACTGGATCATGACTATTTCTCAAGAGCAGGAGTCGTGGATGACCCCGATCAAGGAATATCTACTTAACGGCTTCCTTCCAGAAAATTCAAAGGAGCGTCAGAAACTATTAAGGAAAGCCTCAAGATATGTAATTCAAGACGACCGGTTGTACAGACAGGGATTCTCGATGCCGTTACTCCGATGTGTAACCAAGGAAGTGGCTAAGACAATTTTAGCTGAAGTGCACGGAGGAGAGCGTGGGGATCATTCAGTTGGTCAAACTCTAGCAACGAAAATTCTCCGCTATGGGTATTTTTGGCCAGACATTAATCGAGATGCTGCTAGCTACTCCCGAAAATGTGACAGATGCCAGAGATTTGCAAAAATCCCAAGAGCACCTTCCACCGAGCTAACGCAGATGGTCAGTCCATGGCCATTTGCCATTTGAGGAATAGATCTCATCGGGCCTTTGCCAACTGCCAATTCCGGAATCAGATATGCTATTGTTGCTGTTGATTATTTCACTAAATTGGCTGAATCTGAACTATTAGCTACTATTACCTCTAAAAAGATGATAAACTTTGTGACTAAGAATATCATTTGCAGGTATGGTGTGCGTCAAAAGATAATCACAGACAACGGTACCCAATACGAAAGCGAAGAGTTCCAAGATTTTTGCAAGCGATTCAAGATCCAAAAAAGCTTCTCAGCAGTGGCTCATCCATAGGCAAACGGGCAAGTTGAAGCAGTAAAACAAAATTATCAAATCAACCATCAAAAAACAGCTGGAAAAAGCAAAAGGCGGTTGGGTCGATAAGCTGCCACTAGCACTATAGGCATACAGAACTACCCACAAAACTGCGACTGGGCACACTCCATTCTCATTAGCATATGGATCAGAAGCAATGATTCCAGTGGAAATAGAGGTCCCCTCACACAGAAGAATTCATTTCAACCAAGCTGAAAATGAAAAGTTGCAACTTGAAGCACTTGACTTCCTTGATGAAAGAAGGAAAGAGGCTCAGCTCATAATTGCAGCCCATCAGCAAAGGATTGCCAGGCACTTCAATTCCAAAGTTCGCCAACGCAGCTTTGAAATTGGGGATCTACTCTTGGAAAGGATCATGACAGCAACAGGAGTGCTTGCGCCAAACTGGGAAGGGCCGTATGTCATAGGCAAAAAACTTCTTGATGGCACTTTCAAACTGACAATTGTCGAAGGAGATCCAATTCCAAGAGCTTGTAATAGCAATCACTTGCGCCCATATTTTACTTAAAAGCTTTGCTTAAATTTGTTAAATGATTACGGATGTATGATTCTTGTATAGTAAGCCATTATAAAATCAGTGCAAATAAATAATAAGAACTATAAAGTGGATGTAGGCCCAGTTCTTGGCCGAACCACTACAAATCTTGTGTTCTCTACTATTATAAAATGCTTGTTTTATTTCGATGTGTAAATACCTTAAATGTATTGCTAAAATGTCGATTTAATATTGTAGGCCATTAAAACAAAGCTTACCTATCACAAGGCCAAGCGATCCCTAAAATCACTCAATAAACAAATGTCAAGCCACAAAAATTCCAGATTCAAATCCCAAGTAAGAAGTGCTTCATGCAAAAAGTTAGTAATTCCGCCGGAGGGGCACCTCCCTAACATGGAGGTTCCAGGCCCTTGCTAACTGATTGCGATCGTTTGTGCAAACGGACATCCAGTTAGATAGCTTGCATCTGCCCCGTGGACTCGCTTAACAATGAAGTACACTTCTTTGGATAAGACAAACTACTTGCAAAAGAAAGGAACATGTGCTTGAAAATGATAATAGGGAATCGTTGATGAGCAAATGACAAACAGACAAGGGCAAGCAGACAGAAAACAGCTAAAAAAGAATCTTGCCTCTCAACAAAAAGGTTGGTGGAACCACCGAAGGGGCACCTTCCCAAAGCAAAGGCACCAGGCCCTTGCTAACTGATTGCGATCGTTTGTGCAAACAAACATCCGGTTGGATAGCTTGCGTCTGCCCCGTGGACCCACTTAACCGTGAGACGCAACCTTCATGGTGAGCCAACCACCCAAAGCCCTCTTCGGAGGCACAATCCCTTCTCGGAGTCACAACTCTTTGGAGGAAAAGGCCCTCTAATGAGGCACGCCGAAAAATGAAAGTGCTCTTCTCAACCAATAAGGTTGGTGGAATCACCGGAGGGGCACCTTCCCAATTGGAAGGCACATGGCCCTTGTTAACTAGTTGTGATCGTTTGTGCAAACGAACATCCAGTTAAGTAACTTGTGTCCGCCCCGTGAATCCATTTAACTGTGAGAAAGTAACTTCCAGGCAATCAAATAAAGACCTCTTCGGAGGCACAAGCCCTCTTCGGAGGCACGAGCCTTCACCAAAGGCACACCTGCCCTCTTCGGAGGCGGAAGACCTCTCCCAAGGCACCACAAGCCCTCTTCAGAGGCATGAGCCTTCACCAAAGGCACACCTGCCCTCTTCGGAGGCAGAAGACCTCTCCCGAGGCACCACAAGACCTCTTCGGAGGCACAAGACCTCTTCGAAGGCATAAGCCCTCTTCGGAGGCACGTCCCAAGAAGAGATGCTTTTCTCAACCAACAAGGTTGATGGAACCACTGGAGGGGCACCTTCCTAAGATAGAAGGCACAGGGCCCTTGTTAACTGGTTGCGATCGTTTGTGCAAACGGGCATCCAACCAAGTAACTTGCGTCCGCCCCGTGGACCCATTTAACTGTGAGAAAGCACTTTCAAGCGAACAAAACAAAAAAGCCCTCTTCGGAGGCACACTGCAACTTTCAAGGGAAAATCAATTTCCCCATCTTGAAAATATTCTTCCCTAGAAGTTGGAGTGCCAAATCAAAGCCTTCTTTGGAAACCCACTTCACCGCGTAAGAGAATCCACTTGTCATAAAATAATAGTGACTATCTCCGAAAGTGAAGTGTAAAAACTTTTTCAAACAAAAGAGAAAGAAGACTTCTCCAATACAAGGCACACTCTACTAAAGCGAAGTAATATTTCCTAAAAATGGAAAAATTATTCTCTAAAGTAAGAGTGCAAGCCTTCTGAAAATGGAAGAGTTGTTCTCCAACTTAAGAGTACAAGTCTTCTCGAAATAGAAGAATTGTTCTCCAAAGTCTTACCAAATGAAAGAAATTGCAATAAGACGTGGTATGGGGGCAATACAATACAATATGGCTACATTAATAAAAGCAACGCTCAAGCAACATACCAGAAACTTATTGCAATATCACACAAAGAAAATGAAGAAACATGTGCGAAAATAAGGAATAAATGCATTCACAAATATAGTCAAAAGATTGTACAAGTAAAAAGAATCATTTTATTCCATACTATAAAAAATTTATGCATGTGCAGGTTACAAAAGAGCGAGGACCGGTACCCGCACAATCTCCGGTTAATACAAGCCTTTATACACAAGCAAAAAGCAAAACAAAAAGGGTAAAGAGAGACTCGTTATTTCTTCTTCCCGCCACCTTTAGAGCCCTAACCTGGCCTAATGGTTAACTTTGGGAGCCGGCTTGAACGAGTTGGGGAAGAAGGAGATAGAGGTACAGCTGGGTCTACTTCCACCTTCTCTTCACTAGCAGAAGTGCTTTTCCTTCTCTTCTTTGAAGTTACACGCTTCCTCTTCTTCCTTGAAGAAGATTCGTTGTCTGGAGTTTTAAGTTCAGACAACTTTGTGTCATCATGAAATTTCTCCGGAGTCCTTTCACCTTCTTCAAGTTCCTTAGCCTTCTGCTCTTGTGAAGCGGCCGGGTCATCCAAGCCTTGAAGAGCTTCTATTAGTTCTTCTTGCGACCCCGGTTGAGAAGCGGAAGGAGGAGTAATTTGAAGAGATGGAGGCGGAACAGCTAGAAGAGGAGAAGCTGTGCAGCACTTGGTGTTTTCACTACAAAAGAAGACAAGTTAAAATCAGTATTTCTCATAAAAAGAGGAGATAGTGGCTCATCGAGACTTAAGTAATAAGCGAGAAGTTCATTGAGCTCAGTCGAAGCAAACGAGTAATCCACTTGAACTGGATCAACGTTGAAGTTACCTGGAGAAGTTGGCTTTATCACGTCAACTTCAAAGCCTTGTGCTTCAATGCTTTCTTGAGCCTCATCTCCAGTATGAGCAGTTACAATTTCAATGTCAGCTTTGGCAGGAGGCGAAGAATGGGAACTGGAGCCAATGATATCAATGTCAGCCGAAACCGAAGGAAGAGTCGGGTCGGTCAAATGTGCCTTCCCTAAATGTTCTCCTTCCGCCGTTCCGGCTCGCTCTTTAGTAAGTTTCTCCTTCCCTCGGCAAGAGCGGCACGTGCCTCATCATCCAGATAGTGCGCCTCAAGATCTGCCTCAGTATAGCCAGCGCCTCCAAGCATATCAATTGTGGCCTCCCACACTTCGCCAAGGTAATCTCGTACTTTGGGCCCAAAAATGAAAGGCTACCGCACCCAAGGACGTTGTGCAAATAAAACTCGAATAAGGTAGAGCTGATGTTGGCTTTGGTTACCTCATGACATTCTTCGGTTGCTGCTTTGCCGGCGATAGCTTCAACATGCTCTTTTTCAACTTCAGAAAGCCGAGCTCTTAACATTTCAACCTCCATGTCCTGGGAGTTGGTTTTTTCTCGCAACTGAGAAACATTAGTTCGGTAGCTTTCTACAATTTGTTGTTGTACCTCGAGTCTAGCCTCAGCGACTCTTTGACCAGCATGAGCATCTCTCACTTATTTTTGAAGCACTTCTTCCTTTTGAGTATAAGAAGTGGAAGAAGTGGAAAGCTCTTCTTTGAGTTTTTCAATTTCCGCTTCAAGCTTCTCGTTGTAAGCGGTGATGTTCTTCATCTCTGCATCGTGCTGGTTGAGAGTTTTCTACCCCATGGTTAACATAGCCTCGAGATTTAAGCGATTCACCCGTTGAAGCTCATCAACTAGCTTTTTCCATCCAGATATTCTCTCAATGTCAAGTTTAATAGCGTCGAGATTCCTTAGCATGGCCTTCTTGTCAATGGGAATCAAGTCTAAGTGGAAGCGTACTCCTTTTAAACACCAGTTTGGAAACCGGCTTTGGAGTGCAAGCGGGGCATTCTCAATTTGATACGGAGGCCTGTTGATGATCGTTTGAATATCATCTCTTTGAAGGGCAGGAGAGCTGGAGGGGATTTCCAAAGAGATGGGATAAACGGGCTTTTCAGAAATTGCAGACGCCGGCCTTTCACTAAGCTTGGCCCGCTTGCTTGGATCTTCAGCAATATGACCTTTCCCTTTGTCATCATGAGATTTTCTTTTGTGGGAATAATCATCTCTCTGGGAAGAATCATGTCGTTCGTCCCTTCTCCCATAGCACTCCTCATAAGCCCGCCTCTCGCGAGCTTTTCTTGCAGCTCTTTCTTCATTGGTCTTCCTAGGGGCAAGAAGGTACCGCTTGGGATCATAAGAGTCGCGTCTTCCATAGCGATGAAAGTCGTCATAGTATGAACCGCTGCGTCCTATTGGAGAACCTGAAAATGAAGAAGAGACAAAGTTTAGAAATCTTTGAAATAAAGATGCTAAGTGCACAAAATTGCCAAAATCCTAAGTGTGTGGGGAGTGTGAACTACGCGCGTCAAGCTACAAACCACTCTTCGGCTTAAGAGTTATCTCTTGAGTTGATGGAGTTGTTTGCAAAACTGATGTCACTTCGACTGCTGGAGAAGCAAGTTTAGAAGCAGTGGTGTCATCATTGAAAAGCTCATGTGAAGTCACCACTCATGTGAAGTCAGCACTAAGTCGCTCAGCCCTCCGAACATGTCATCGCCATCATGCCTAGCGGAACTCTCTTTCTCAGCTCCCTCATCAGCAGCCTTCCCAGAATGTTGAGGAAGTTCCTCTTCTTCGATAACCGGGGGAAGTGTAAGCTTGCCAGATGACCTCGCACCGTCAACAGGAGTAGAACATTTCACCAATGAGGCCTCTGCAACAGGTTCCTTCGGTGTAAGTTCCTTTGCGGAAACCAGGGCATCTGATGTCTCTACTTGAGAACCGGGGATATCACGAAGCTGAGTGAATCGAGAAGAGTGCAGAAGTCCGAATTGATGCAAAAATTCGTCTTTCAGTAAGAACGTAATACTTCTCTCCTCGACGGACACGACACTTAGTCTTTCAAAAGTTGACTTGTGGCTGGAATTTTTAGAAAGATGAGGAAGTGCTGTGAAAGTAAAGAATGAAGTTAGCACTTGACAATTTGGATTTTGAAAAGCTCAGAAATGAAAAGAACGGAGATAGGCAATCTTACTTCCTACTCGCCAGATACCGTAAAATCCCGAGGGCAGCGAACAAAGAAAAATTGGTTCAGGAACCCATGGGCGCTTTCAGGAAGATCGATAATCAATTTACGGTTTCTAGCGCTCCTCACAAGTGTAATAGAAGGATGATCTTTGTTCTTCACAAATGTACACAAGTAGAAAATCTCTTCAAAGCTTGAAAGTCGGTCGAGTGTCTTCCTTAACAGTACAGAGAGTCCCATCAAGATGGCTGGAAGGGAGAGATAGTTAATATGAGGAGGAGCTGTTGAAGAAAATCGTTAAAAGGAGGAATAGCTCCACTCAAGCACATCTGACGATTAACTGCGATAAAACCAAGAGGTGGCCTATCAGCAGTTTCATTAACCTCAGGAAGCAGGGCGTCCGCTTCAGCAATACCGAACTGAATGCATAACTGGCTAAAAACCCGTTGATTCAGACTGGTTGAAGTTCTTTCCGGGGGATTATCCAAGGGGTTAGCTATTGGGAAGACTTCTTCGGCTTTCCCTACTATCTCTTCTTGTTGAGAAGTCATTCTACACAAGGAATTGGATATTCAAATATGAAGGTACACGTTTCCTAAAAGTGTGTGAAGTGTTGTGCTAAACTATTGAAATAACAAGTAAATGAAATAAAACTTGAAATAGTACTGATTGATGCATGTCAATTCAGGAAGTTTCGAGGCTTGTTATTAAACCAAAGTTAAGTGCAGTATCAATACAGATGATATTTAGCAATAAGCAGTTATAATTGTGTGCATTTTGCGTTGATGCTTCATTTAAATCAGTTAATTCACATCACTTCATCTGTAATCAGAATCGTACTATTTTACTTAAGTAAAATATCATTTCTTTGATCTAATCCATCACTCGATGTGGGCAGTCGATGATGAGTATATTCGTCTCATTTTTCTGCAAATGTTGTGTTTAACAGGTTGATAGCACTAAATTAATATAATTTGTAAAGAAGTGCAACAAGTTCAGGCAGTTTATCTCAACGGTTCATGTTGAAAATTCAGTTAAGTATTGTCCAATTTTTACAAGCAGTCAAGCTCAAACGACTTAGCATAGGTCGAAGCTTCCTTAAGTCGCATTGTTCGAGTTAAAAAGTTATGATGCAGATTAAGGCTTCAGGTCAAGGCAGTGCATATTTGTCTAAGTGTTAGGTCGTTCAAATATACTCGCGAACTAAAGCTTATGTCGCAAAAAGTTAGGTCGCTGGTTCGTTAAGTCATTTGGCTTTTCGCTTTCCTTAGGTCGCAAGGGCTATTAGGTCGATCAAATTCATTAGGTCGCTTCTAAAGTAGCTCGGCAATATAACACTATCTCCCATCAACAAACCCTAAGGCCTGCTCTCCACTCATGTGCTGCCACGCGTCCACCACCTCGCATCACCAGGACCGCCATGATTCAACCTAGAACCCACTAACCCGTTAACCAAAAGTCCTTTCGTCTCCTCCAATCACTTAAGGCCTCTTCTTCTCCTTCGAATCTCCAAAAACCATCATTAAACTCCTCAAATTCAAGGCACTCGCTAAGTAGCTCTGTAAAATCTTAGGCCAATCCATCTTCAAGGCAATCGCTAGCAATTCGACAAGAATCAAAGGGAAAATCCGAATGCAATTTTGCAACATAACAACAAAAATTGTATGGAGATGATTATGGGAGAATCGATGGCAAATGCAGTGAATAAATGCTCGAAGTTAGCTAAATTCACTGTTGGAATTGACGATTGGAGATGAAAAAGGAAAATTTTCGTGCCAGTCTCTGAGCTCTGGTTTAACAATGGCGGCAGAGGTAAACAGTTCAATGAAGAGGATGAAGCGAGCTAACGGCTTATATAGGGGAAAAAGGAAAAGATGTATCGAAACGCGAGTTAGCGAGCTTATTGAGTCGCTCATGACCTAGCAGAGTTAGATCGAAGCACACGACTTATTACATAGGCGTACGCTTCGAGGGGCAAGTGTTAACCCTATTCTGAACGGCGACTAAATTACTCAAGGAAGGCAAGCGATCCAGCGGGTTAAGCATTTCAGTGACCTAACGATCCAAAGCCTCCAGCGAGTTAACATGGTAACAGCTAGCGATTTAGCGACCTAATGAGATAAAGCACAAGCGACCTAACGAGTTAAAGTACAAGTGACCTAATGAGATAAAGCACAAGTGACCTAACGAGATAAAGCACAAGAGACCTAACGAGATAAAGTTCAAGCGACCTAGCGACCTAAACTTGTGACCAGCTAACGGCCTAACAATCAATACGGGACAGCAGTACATCGCAACAAAGGAACCAAACGACCTAGCGAGTTAACGACCTAGTGAATTAATGACTTAGCAAGCTACAAACCTCATGTCCTTATGTCGCTTGGTTATAGGTCGAACTAGCACTAGGTCGCTGCTACTCCTGAACCCAGCCTAGGTCGCTCCACTTGATGCCTCGGCATGTTAAAGTCGCCTACCACTCTCCCATAGGTCGTTACGACCTACTAACCCGCTCAGTTGACCAAATGCAACCCTGATAAGCCGTAATCTGTGCTCCCCAGGTCGCTCACAACCTACGACCTACCCCTAGGTCGCTCACGACCTACGACCTACCTTCAGGTTTTCCCTATAAATACCCCGCCTCCTCCAACTGAAAGGGGACTTTTGATCATTTCTAGAACGCCTATACTTTGCTGTTTTCTCGACTCCTTCAACACTTCAAACACCGAAAACACTTCAACGAACTTTGAGAGAGATCTAACACATTCAACATGAATTCGAAGAGCTCTTCTACATTTAAGTTCTAGCTACTTGTCTTAGTTGTGTTATAATCAAAGATCATTGTAAAAGTTGTAATCGAATCAGCACTAAAGAGGATTAAAGTGGACGTTGGCTTGACATTAAGCCGAACCACTATAAAAACTGTTGTCTCTTTACTTGATTTTCTGTTATTTTCTGCTTATCTCTAGTTCCCGTACCAACGGGTGGTACTTTCACATTTTCACTACTTACACGGGGTGTTAGCGTCCAATTTTAGCATTAACACTAGCTATAATACCATTCGGTGAATATAGTTATTAAGTGGAATGATAATTGAAGCTAATAATACAATATCATTGAAGCAAGCATTACAATAGGAGGGTGTTTTTTCAATACTGATCGACCACTTTCTAAGCTTTATAGTCAGTCAAAACTAGATGATACATTCCAATTGCTACTTAAGTTAATAATTCAATCACCTTACAATATATTCATACTACACTAATATTTTTAGCAAGCAACATAAATTTCTCATAATAAAGTCCATGTGCCCTTCTGGAAAGCATTAAACATAAAATAAATTTACATGTTGTTTAAGCATACTAAATTAATCAAAAAGCAAATGGATTACCAAATTATAACCCAAAAGACTTCTAGAAGTTGGATCATCCCAAAGAAGAAGCGAAATCCTTATCCTTTCTTGTGACTTCCTTTTCAGAAGCTCCCCAAGCGTTATATATATTCCTAATATTTTGTACAATGATGCATATACATAAAATAAACATCATTTTGCGTTTTAACTAGTTTGTATGTTTAGAATTATCCATGTTTCTAATATTTTCAAATGCACCTGCCAAAAGGACAATAAGATTAATTTATAAATAAAACATACATATGAAGATGCAAATTCAATTTGTGTTGCAGGAAATATAATAGAAACAAACTGTAAATTATTACTGTTATTTTTCAATTTCATAAGCGATTGATGAAGTAAGCGTAGTAATAATAGAATTTGGAAGTATATAAGAATATTTAATTTTAGCATAGAACTGGATGATGTTTTAAGTCAGTTTTCTTAACAGGCCTAAATCAAAAAAAACCCAACCTTAGAAGCGTAAACATGAAAAATGGGATTAGAAAGATACAGACCTGAATGTGATTGACAATTATGCCCAAATTAACCGAATACTTTCTTGAACTTAAAATGTTTGACCACAATATCTCTTCGGTTATGCGCTGTTAATAAATAGGATTAGAATCAAATCAACACTCAATCTATATTAACATCTTTGCGTCTTTGTAACCGTGAGGAAGAAGAAGCGCGATTGGGGAAAACTGTGAAATTAGGGCGCGTGACCGAAATTAGGGAATTCTTTTTTTTTCAAGCACAGAGGCGAGGGTTATTGAGATGGAACCGGAGAGTGAATTTTTTCGATAATATCGGAACGGTTCAAAGCCGTGGTGAAATTTGTATGAATATGCGTTTATATGTTTTTGTTTGATGATAATAAACATATATATATATATATTCGTTTAAATGTATTTGTTAATGTACTATTTTGTTTTTCATAGATTAAATAAATATTTGTTGAACAAAATAAATTACACAGAATTTGAATTCAAACAGAACAAGTTACACAGAATTTGAATTCAAACAGAAATTTTATTCAAACAAATATTTATTACAATCTTGAAAAGTACAAATTCAAGCTCTCACTATACATATACATTTTTAATTACATCACAATTCAGTTTACATTAATTACCTCACCACATATCACTCACACTCGTATTTTGTCTTCAACTGCTTTTCAGTTTGAATCCAGCATCTGAGCAATCTGCAAAAATATTCACTAACGCAGTAAAATTGAAAAAGAAATATTTTTGCAATATAAAATGAAATACGATTTTTGAAAATATTATTTGCCTCAATTATTTGGGTTGTTCGTCATCATTTACATTTGAATTCATCACATACGAACAA
The DNA here is from genome assembly GCA_030765085.1 of Allium cepa. NCBI lineage: Eukaryota > Viridiplantae > Streptophyta > Magnoliopsida > Asparagales > Amaryllidaceae > Allium > Allium cepa. The sequence continues at coordinate 595,982,138 of CM060945.1, read as the reverse complement.
TGTGACATGCACAGTATATCACTGTACATGCCACAAGGCCGTGCACATCGGTATACACTTGATAATGCTGCAGGGACAGGTGAGCACAGGTCAAACCCAAATGAAAAGCCGGGTTCAACACACATGCAATACATTCAAAATCACAACACGAGCACAAGGTCAAACCCGAGTTTGAAACTGGGTTCAACACAAGTTCAAACGACATCACAACAATCATGACAACAGCCAGATGCAACAAAGACCAAGCTGCAGCATACCAGAGGTGCAGACAACTCAAAATGAAAGCAATGCACATGGCAATCAAAAATGCTTGAAGACTACAGCATCAAGAAGAGAACAAGCAATGGACAACATAATGCAACCTCTTCATTAAACAACTCACATGTATGAAACCACAAGCTACAAACATCAAGTGTTGACCAGGCAGAGAAATGACACAGCAAAAATGAAAACATGTATGCAACATGGTGAGCAAAAAAGGATAGTGCAAAGGGTAGACATGATGAACAAATGTACAAGTGAATCAAGTTCAGTGTGACAGTGTACTAATAACCAGAAACTCAAGATCACACACGAACAGAACATCAACTGAGCAGAGACAAAACAACATAGCAATTCATTTGTAACTCAGTGTACACAAGTCAAGTCAAGTGAAACATACAAAATGCTCAAGGGAAGTTCAGGTCAAACCAACATGCAACCAGTGATGGCAATATCAATGTCAGGCACACATATATATGAAGCAACGCAAGTACAAATGACCAGAGCTCATGCAAACATGAAGTGAATGCAATAACAGCAAATACCACAATATCAAGTGAAAAGTGCAGACTAAACTCAAGTGCAATTCGAATTGACAAAACAGTTTCAAGCTACAACAAGCAGTTGCAACATGGCGAACAGACACATATGTATATGAAGTGACAATTTGAGCAACAGTTCGTGTATGCATCAGTAACCGAGCAACAGAATCAATAATACAACAGTGACAAACATCATATATAGAAATGCCCAACAAAGATGGTCAGAGACGAAGCTCACCAGGATGAACACAAACATTGCAGAGATGACCGAAGTAAAATACTAATCAAGCCGAAGTCAGAATTCAAAATCAAGTGCGTACAATTTGAAAAAGTCAAATTCATATCTTTGAAAAGGTCCAAAGTCAAAGCAAATTAAAAAGAGGAAAGTTTCTGCCTTTTTATTCAAGAAAAATCGAACGCGTGAAAATGAAAGCCGTGAGTAACAAGTCGAAAGAAATCAGGAAAGCCGTGCGCATCAAGGATTGAAGTTTTGGAAAGTATCGAATTGAAACGAAGCAAATACAAGTGTCACGAATTCATATAAATACAGAACCCAAGTCGTCGTCGTCGGCATTGAGTTTGAGTATGAAAATCACAATAGCACAAACAGAGAAATTACATACCGAATCAAAAACAAACTCGATCATCAGAGAACGAGCAAGCCAAGCAACAACGAACTCGATCAACAGAGGAGCAAAGCAAACCGGAGAATCAACATAAGCGTGCTCCAGAAAAGCCCCAATTTCGATTGAAGATACAAAGCCGTAATTTTACAGTAGCAAAGGAAAAGGGAACGATGCCCTAATTTCAGAAAGAGGAACAACCGCCATCATTTTTTCAAAGCAAGAAAAGTGGATTGGGTGGAAGGAAGAATAAAGAGGCCGACATTTTTCACAAGCCTAAAGAATTGGATCGGGCTAAAAATAAAAAGGGCAAACTTTATAAAAGGGATTTTATTTAGGGTTTAAATTTTTTAAGGGTTTTTTTTTATTATTTTGAGCAAAAATTAGGGATTAAAGTTTATATTTTAATTTTTGCTCCTGGTTTTATTTTGAAGTTGTTTTTTCTTTTCAAGTCAAAGAATTTGTAAATCACCACCTAGATTGTAGGTAGTGTCAGATTGTCTAGTTAAAATTAGTTCAGCGAGCAGGGTGTGCGAGTTTGCAAAACTCTATAGGCGAAGCAGAGTTTGCGAGTGATCGAAACTCTATAGGCGGAGCAGGGTGTGCGAGTCTATGAGAGTGTTTGTGAGCGGGAGCAAAAGGGTTTGCGAGTCTAGTAGAGTGTTTGTAAGTGAGATATTGTTTAATTCTAATAGAAATATGGGAATGCAGAAGTAGGCAGGGGTTGCCGAAGCTGGGTAAATTATGTGTGTGATTTACTTTACAGCATATTTATTTCTGTAGTTTGTTTTCTGTGTTTAAATCGAAAAATTTTGCTATAACCCTATTCACCCCCCCTCTAGGGTTAATCTAGATCCTACAAGTGGTATCAGAGCACGGTATTTTTCTTTAGACTCTAGAGTCATGAATCCACCAAATAATGCTTTTGTTGAGGGTCGTTCCTATATTATTCCTTCTATTTTCGATGGAACAGATTTTTTGAACTGGAAATTGAAAATGGAATTTTATTTAAAATCTGTTAATATTAAATGTTGGGATATTATTGAAAATGGGTGTGATATAACAAATAAGGAAATTCTCTCAATTAATGCCCTTGCTATGCATATATTATATTCTCATCTTAATCGTGATAATTTTTATTTCGTCTCTCATTGTGAAAATGCACAGAAAATCTGGAATACTCTCGATGCAATATATGGTGCAAAAGTCAACAGTAATGAGATGTCCTCCACAACCGACTTAGTTAAAGAAATGTGCTTAACAGGATTGGTAAATAGCAGTTGTGATGAGGATGATGATGATGGAGCAGCCGAGCTGGCATTACCAATGAAGAAATTCAAAAGGAGGAACCGCAAATATGGAAATCCAGCTCTAAATCAAAAATTAAAAAACAGAGAGCACAATATGAAGCCAAGCGAGGTATCAAAACTCTCTCACTCTGAATTATTTAGTTATTTCCACGAAGTGAATGGCTGTTTTGAACGACTTAGGGAGAAGTATGCCAAACTTGAATCACAAAAAGACACTTTGATAGAATTAAATGAACAACTTGACCAATTAGTTAAAACCTATCAAAGTAGGATCCCTATGTGTGATAAGTGTCCAACGTTCGAAGAAGAAATTAAAAAATCAGAGATTAATATAAAATCACTTGAAAATGAAATTCTAATTTTAAAAGAGAATGAAAATACTAGGAGAGAGAATTCTATTAAAAAGTGTACACAATTGATAAATGAAAATGAATCTCTCAAAACACAAGTCCAACAATTGTCAATGACTTTAGATAAAGTCTCAAAAAGTGAAAAATCATTGAATATGCTATTACGGAAGCAAACTGTTAATACAGCTAGATAAGGACTTGGATATAATCAATCTGAAAATGTTGAAAGTGATATTAATCAAGAAAATTCCATGTGCACAATTTGTAGAAGATATGGACACGATCAACATAATTGTTGGTATAGACCCAAACATGTGAAAACCATACCAACTTGGGTTCCAAAAGGCACGAACATAAAATCTCTCAAAGTTAAACAAATTTGGGTGCCGAAGGGAGCAATTATAAATAGTTTTGGGTCTCCACAAAATTATTGTTCAGAATATTCTGCCACTAACAATCATGGACCTATAAAAACAAATAGGTCACATAAATCTTTTTCCGTGTAGGTGTGGTGGCAGGCTAAGGAACAACAACGGTGTTCTCTGGATTTTGGCTGTTTCAGAAACACAACGGGCAACAAAGCAAAGTTCCTTAGCCTAGTACAAAGGTGACAAAGTCACAATGGGCAATCACGAGAAATTATCGTAAAGGTAAAATAGGTGAAGGTATATTTATTTGATCGATAAATTAAATGTGATAATCTGCACCATATTCTGAATGAAATCAGCTAATATTGAGATGTTGAAAAGAGATGATGATTTTTTGATTCTGACTTGGTCTACATAATTAGCCAATTACATTTATGCCAAAAACACTATTCTTTGGATTACTTCATACATATTTGTTTGGATTAAACATTGTGTTTGTTGGATACATTTGGTCATAATTCGGCTAACTCTATATTCTAAGTTTCTGATTGTTTACATGGCTTCATTTCAAATTCAAGAAAATGTCATTTGAAAATCTGTTAAATTTAATGTTGAGATATTTTGTTGCATACTTCATGATCTGGTTTATCAATTTTAGTTAGTGATATTTTGGAGTGAAAAAGAAATTCAGATGCAGATTACACTAGTAATCTAGTTGATAGAAAAAATACTAGTTGAATGAGATTTGTGAGATATTTAGTAACTGCATCATTTTTCAAAGAAAATATCTGCATATTTTTCATTTCAAATAATTTTCAAATAGCAGAAAATTCTCTCATATAACCCCTTCGAGAAAATAATTGTTTGACCATATTTTCAGATTAGTCATTTTTATTTGATTTTAAATGACAAATTTTAACTAACCCGACTCCCTACTAATTATCAAAAAGATAAATAGTGATTGAAAAGATGGTAAGTGTTGATATTTAACATACATTACTCAAGAGAGTATATTTGGAAAATTTCTTTAGGAATTCAAACAAGAGTTGTAAAACTTTTTGTTGGGTAAAGATTCCATGACCATTTCTATATCTATCATATTTCTATCGACCATTGTTTATCAAATATTAAATATAGTTGGTCGATATGTGGTACTATAATCAGGAATCATTTGTTTTTCATTTCACATTTTTTTGTAAAAAATAAATAAATATCCAAAGTATTCACTCTTATTTAAAAGTCCTCACGGTTATGCATGGGTGAATTACTTGGATTTTTGATTATGTGCTTCCATACTCATTTAAAAGTCCTTACGGTTATGCATGTATGGAACGCATATCAAAATTAATTGATTAAATAGACAAGTTGATTCTAATCCCATTTAAAAGTCCTCACGGTCATGCGTGGTTAGAAGATACTTGATTTTATTTTTTTAAAATTAAATTGGAATACTACTAATCTCATTTAAAAGTCCTAACGGTTATGCATGATTAGTAGATTTCAAATTTCTGATATAAATGTACCACAAAAAGATTCAACTGTATGATTTTATATGAGAACATCATTTTCATCATTTCTAAAAGTGGAATATGCGCCTAACAAGGGTAGTTATGGTTTTTGTTTGATTTTTATTGAAGTTTAATATTTATATTCAATTTGAGTTTAATGTTGGATTAATATCGATCACTTTATCTCTATTTTTCTCTCACACTATTATTCTTTTGCTGATAACAAAAGGGGGAGAGAAAAGTTAAGATTTTGTCAAATAGAATCAAGCAAAGGTCAAATAATTTTCCATTTGCATCTAGGCTCATTTATATATTTCTATTTGTATGCATATATGTAGGGGGAGCATCATGTAGAGAGGAAGCATTTAAATAGGGGGAGCAATTAGAGTATATCATTGATCAAATACATTTAACACGGTCAAAATCTTAAATATATGTTTGTTATCATCAAAAGGGGGAGATTGTATGAATATGCATTTATATGTTTTTGTTTGATGATAATAAACATATATATATTCGTTTAAATGTATTTGTTAATGTACTATTTTGTTTTTCATAGATTACATAAATATTTGTTGAATAAAATAAATTACACAGAATTTGAATTCAAACAGAACAAGTTACACAGAATTTGAATTCAAACAGAAATTTTATTCAAACAAATATTTATTACAATCTTGAAAAGTACAAAATCAAGCTCTCACTATACATATACATTTTTAATTACATCACAAATCAGTTTACATTAATAACCTCACTACATATCACTCATACTCGTATTTTTCTTCAACTGCTTTCCCGTTTGAATCCAACATCTGAGCAATCTGCAAAAATATTCACTAACGCAGTAAAATTGAAAAAGAAATATTTTTGCAATATAAAATGAAATATGATTTTTGAAAATATTATTTGCCTCGGTTATTTGGGTTGTTCGTCATCATTTGCATTTGAATTCATCACACACGAACAATGTGACATGCACAGTATATCACTGTACATGCCACAAGGCCGTGCACATCGGTATACACTTGATAATGCTACAGGAACAGGTGAGCACAGGTCAAACCCAAATGAAAAGCCGGGTTCAACACACATGAAATATATTCAAAATCACAACACGAGCACAAGGTCAAACCCGAGTTTTGAAACTGGGTTCAACACAAGTTCAAACGACATCACAACAATCATGACAACAGCCAGTTGCAACAAAGACCAAGCTGCAGCATACCAGAGGTGCAGACAACTCAAAATGAAAGCAATGCACATGGCAATCAAAAATGCTTAAAGACTACAGCATCAAGAAGAGACCAAGCAATGGACAACATAATGCAACCTCTTCATTAAACAACTCACATGTATGAAACCACAAGCTACAAACATCAAGTGTTGACCAGGCAGAGAAATGACACAAGAAAAATGAAAACATGTATGCAACATGGTGAGCAAAAAAGGATAGTGCAAAGGGCAGACATGATGAACAAATGTACAAGTGAATCAAGTTCAGTGTGACAGTGTACTAATAACCAGAAACTCAAGATCACACACGAACAGAACATCAACTGAGCAGAGACAAAACAACACAGCAATTCATTTGTAACTCAGTGTACACAAGTCAAGTCAAGTGAAACATACAAAATGCTCAAGGGAAGTTCAGGTCAAACCAACATGCAACCAGTGATGGCAACATCAATGTCAGGCACACATATATATGAAGCAACGCAAGTACAAATGACCAGAGCTCATGCAAACATGAAGTGAATGCAATAACAGCAAATACCACAATATCAAGTGAAAAGTGCAGACTAAACTCAAGTGCAATTCGAATTGACAAAACAGTTTCAAGCTACAACAAGCAGTTGCAACATGGCGAACAGACACATATGTATATGAAGTGACAATTCGAGCAACAGTTCGTGTATGCATCAGTAACCGAGCAACAGAATAAATAATACAACAGTGACAAACATCATATATAGAAATGCCCAACAAAGATGGTCAGAGACGAAGCTCACCGGGATGAACACAAACATTGCAGAGATGACCGAAGTAAAATACTAATCAAGCCGAAGTCAGAATTCAAAATCAAGTGCGTACAATTTGAAAAAGTCAAATTCATATCTTTGAAAAGGTCCAAAGTCAAAGCAAATTAAAAAGAGGAAAGTTTCTGCCTTTTTATTCAAGAAAAATCGAACGCGTGAAAATGAAAGCCGTGAGTAACAAGTCGAAAGAAATCAGGAAAGCCGTGCGCATCAAGGATTGAAGTTTTGGAAAGTATCGAATTGAAACGAAGCAAATACAAGTGTCACGAATTCATATAAATACAGAACCCAAGTCGTCGTCATCAGCATTGAGTTTGAGTATGAAAATCACAATAGCACAAACAGAGAAATTACATACCGAATCAAAAACAAACTCGATCATCAGAGAACGAGCAAGCCAAGCAACAACGAACTCGATCAACAGAGGAGCAAAGCAAACCGGAGAATCAACATAAGCGTGCTCCAGAAAAGCCCCAATTTCGATTGAAGATACAAAGCCGTAATTTTACAGTAGCAAAGGAAAAGGGAACGATGCCCTAATTTCAGAAAGAGGAACGACCGCCATCATGTTTTCAAAGCAAGAGAAGTGGATTGGGTGGAAGGAAGAATAAAGAGGCGGACATTTTTCACAAGCCTAAAGAATTGGATCGGGCTAAAAATAAAAAGGGCCAACTTTATAAAAGGGATTTTATTTAGGGTTTAAATTTTTTAAGGGTTTTTTTTTATTATTTTGAGCAAAAATTAGGGATTAAAGTTTATATTTTAATTTTTGCTCCTGGTTTTATTTTGAAGTTGTTTTTTCTTTTCAAGTCAAAGAATTTGTAAATCACCACCTAGATTGTAGGTAGTGTCAGATTGTCTAGTTAAAATTAGTTCAGCGAGCAAGGTGTGCGAGTTTGCAAAACTCTATAGGCGAAGCAGAGTTTGCGAGTGATCGAAACTCTATAGGCGGAGCAGGGTGTGCGAGTCTATGAGAGTGTTTGTGAGCGGGAGCAAAAGGGTTTGCGAGTCTAGTAGAGTGTTTGTAAGTGAGATATTGTTTAATTCTAATAGAAATATGGGAATGCAGAAGTAGGCAGGGGTTGCCGAAGCTGGGTAAATTATGTGTGTGATTTACTTTACAGCATATTTATTTCTGTAGTTTGTTTTCTGTGTTTAAATCGAAAAAATTTGCTATAACCCTATTCACCTCCCCTCTAGGGTTAATCTAGATCCTACAAGTGGTATCAGAGCACGGTATTTTTCTTTAGACTCTAGAGTCATGAATCCACCAAATAATACTTTTGTTGAGGGTCGTTCCTATATTATTCCTTCTATTTTCGGTGGAACGGATTTTTTGAACTGGAAATTGAAAATGGAATTTTATTTAAAATCTATTAATATTAAATGTTGGGATATTATTGAAAATGGGTGTGATATAACAAATAAGGAAATTCTCTCAATTAATGCCCTTGCTATGCATATATTATATTCTCATATTAATCGTGATAATTTTTATTTCGTCTCTCATTGTGAAAATGCACAGAAAATCTGGAATACTCTCGATGCAATATATGGTGCAAAAGTCAACAGTAATGAGATTTCCTCCACAACCGACTTAGTTAAAGAAATGTGCTTAACAGGATTGGTAAATAGCACTTGTGATGAGGATGATGATGATGGAGCAGCCGAGCTGGCATTACCAATGAAGAAATTCAAAAGGAGGAACCGCAAATATGGAAATCCAGCTCTAAATCAAAAATTAAAAAACAGAGAGCACAATATGAAGCCAAGCGAGGTATCAAAACTCACTCACTCTGAATTATTTAGTTATTTCCACGAAGTGAATGGCTGTTTTGAACGACTTAGGGAGAAGTATGCCAAACTTGAATCACAAAAAGACACTTTGATAGAATTAAATGAACAACTTGACCAATTAGTTAAAACCTATCAAAGTAGGATCCCTATGTGTGATAAGTGTCCAACGTTCGAAGAAGAAATTAAAAAATCAGAGATTAATATAAAATCACTTGAAAATGAAATTCTGATTTTAAAAGAGAATGAAAATACTAGGAGAGAGAATTCTATTAAAAAGTGTACACAATTGATAAATGAAAATGAATCTCTCAAAACACAAGTCCAACAATTGTCAATGACTTTAGATAAAGTCTCAAAAAGTGAAAAATCATTGAATATGCTATTACGGAAGCAAACTGTTAATACAGCTGGACAAGGACTTGGATATAATCAATCTGAAAATGTTGAAAGTGATATTAATCAAGAAAATTCCATTTGCACAATTTGTAGAAGATATGGACACGATCAACATAATTGTTGGTATAGACCCAAACATGTGAAAACCATACCAACTTGGGTTCCAAAAGGCACGAACATAAAATCTCTCAAAGTTAAACAAATTTGGGTGCCGAAGGGAGCAATTATAAATAGTTTTGGGTCTCCACAAAATTATTGTTCAGAATATTCTGCCACTAACAATCATGGACCTATAAAAACAAATAGGTCACATAAATCTTTTTCCGTGTAGGTGTGGTGGCAGGCTAAGGAACAACAACGGTGTTCTCTGGATTTTGGCTGTTTCAGAAACACAACGGGCAACAAAGCAAAGTTTCTTAGCCTAGTACAAAGGTGACAGAATCACAATGGGAAATCACGAGAAATTATCGTAAAGGTAAAATAGGTGAAGGTATATTTATTTGATCGATAAATTAAATGTGATAATCTGCACCATATTCTGAATGAAATCAGCTAATATTGAGATGTTGAAAAGAGATGATGATTTTTTGATTCTGACTTGGTCTACATAATTAGCCAATTACATTTATGCCAAAAACACTATTCTTTGGATTACTTCATACATACTTGTTTGGATTAAACATTGTGTTTGTTGGATACATTTGGTCATAATTCGGCTAACTCTATATTCTCAGTTTCTGATTGTTTACATGGCTTCATTTCAAATTCAAGAAAATGTCATTTGAAAAGCTGTTAAATTTGATGTTGAGATATTTTGTTGCATACTTCATGATCTGGTTTATCAATTTTAGTTAGTGATATTTTGGAGTGAAAAAGAAATTCAGATGCAGATTACACTAGTAATCTAGTTGATAGAAAAATTACTAGTTGAACGAGATTTGTAAGATATTTAGTAACTGCATCATTTTTCAAAGAAAATATCTGCATATTTTTCATTTCAAATAATTTTCAAATAGCAGAAAATTCTCTCATATAACCCCTTCGAGAAAATAATTGTTTGACCATATTTTCAGATTAGTCATTTTTATTTGATTTTAAATGACAAATTTTAACTAACCCGACTCCCTACTAATTATCAAAAAGATAAATAGTGATCGAAAAGATGGTAAGTGTTGATATTTAACATACATTACTCAAGAGAGTATATTTGGAAAATATCTTTAGGAATTCAAACAAGAGTTGTAAAACTTTTTGTTGGGTAAAGATTCCATGACCATTTCTATATCTATCATATTTCTATCGACCATTGTTTATCAAATATTAAATATAGTTGGTCGATATGTGGTACTATAATCAGGAATCATTTGTTTTTCATTTCACATTTTTTTGTAAAAAATAAATAAATATCCAAAGTATTCACTCTTATTTAAAAGTCCTCACGGTTATGCATGGGTGAATTACTTGGATTTTTGATTATGTGCTTCCATACTCATTTAAAAGTCCTTACGGTTATGCATGTATAGAACGCATATCAAAATTAATTGATTAAATAGACAAGTTGATTCTAATCCCATTTAAAAGTCCTCACGGTCATGCGTGGTTAGAAGATACTTGATTTTATTTTTTTTAAATTAAATTGGAATACTACTAATCTCATTTAAAAGTCCTAACGGTTATGCATGATTAGTAGATTTCAAATTTCTGATATAAATGTACCACAAAAAGATTCAACTGTATGATTTTATATGAGAACATCATTTTCATCATTTCTAAAAGTGGAATATGCGCCTAACAAGGGTAGTTATGGTTTTTGTTTGATTTTTATTGAAGTTTAATATTTATATTCAATTTGAGTTTAATGTTGGATTAATATCGATCACTTTATCTCTATTTTTCTCTCACACTATTATTCTTTTGCTGATAACAAAAGGGGGAGAGAAAAGTTAAGATTTTGTCAAATAGAATCAAGCAAAGGTCAAATAATTTTCCATTTGCATCTAGGCTCATTTATATATTTCTATTTGTATGCATATATGTAGGGGGAGCATCATGTAGAGAGGAAGCATTTAAATAGGGGGAGCAATTAGAGTATATCATTGATCAAATACATTTAACACGGTCAAAATCTTAAATATATGTTTGTTATCATCAAAAGGGGGAGATTGTATGAATATGCGTTTATATGTTTTTGTTTGATGATAATAAACATATATATATTCGTTTAAATGTATTTGTTAATGTACTATTTTGTTTTTCATAGATTAAATAAATATTTGTTGAATAAAATAAATTACACAGAATTTGAATTCAAACAGAACAAGTTACACAGAATTTGAATTCAAACAGAAATTTCATTCAAACAAATATTTATTACAATCTTGAAAAGTACAAAATCAAGCTCTCACTATACATATACATTTTTAATTACATCACAATTCAGTTTACATTAATAACCTCACTACATATCACTCATACTCGTATTTTGTCTTCAACTGCTTTCCCGTTTGAATCCAACATCTGAGCAATCTGCAAAAATATTCACTAACGCAGTAAAATTGAAAAAGAAATATTTTTGCAATATAAAATGAAATATGATTTTTGAAAATATTATTTGCCTCGGTTATTTGGGTTGTTCGTCATCATTTGCATTTGAATTCATCACACACGAACAATGTGACATGCACAGTATATCACTGTACATGCCACAAGGCTGTGCACATCGGTATACACTTGATAATGCTACAGGAACAGGTGAGCACAGGTCAAACCCAAATGAAAAGCCGGGTTCAACACACATGAAATATATTCAAAATCACAACACGAGCACAAGGTCAAACCCGAGTTTTGAAACTGGGTTCAACACAAGTTCAAACGACATCACAACAATCATGACAACAGCCAGTTGCAACAAAGACCAAGCTGCAGCATACCAGAGGTGCAGACAACTCAAAATGAAAGCAATGCACATGGCAATCAAAAATGCTTAAAGACTACAGCATCAAGAAGAGACCAAGCAATGGACAACATAATGCAACCTCTTCATTAAACAACTCACATGTATGAAACCACAAGCTACAAACATCAAGTGTTGACCAGGCAGAGAAATGACACAAGAAAAATGAAAACATGTATGCAACATGGTGAGCAAAAAAGGATAGTGCAAAGGGCAGACATGATGAACAAATGTACAAGTGAATCAAGTTAAGTGTGATAGTGTACTAATAACCAGAAACTCAAGATCACACACGAACAGAACATCAACTGAGCAGAGACAAAACAACACAGCAATTCATTTGTAACTCAGTGTACACAAGTCAAGTCAAGTGAAACATACAAAATGCTCAAGGGAAGTTCAGGTCAAACCAACATGCAACCAGTGATGGCAATATCAATGTCAGGCACACATATATATGAAGCAACGCAAGTACAAATGACCAGAGCTCATGCAAACATGAAGTGAATGCAATAACAGCAAATACCACAATATCAAGTGAAAAGTGCAGACTAAACTCAAGTGCAATTCGAATTGACAAAACAGTTTCAAGCTACAACAAGCAGTTGCAACATGGCGAACAGACACATATGTATATGAAGTGACAATTCGAGCAACAGTTCGTGTATGCATCAGTAACCGAGCAACAGAATCAATAATACAACAGTGACAAACATCATATATAGAAATGCCCAACACAGATGGCCAGAGACGAAGCTCACCGGGATGAACACAAACATTGCAGAGATGACCGAAGTAAAATACTAATCAAGCCGAAGTCAGAATTCAAAATCAAGTGCGTACAATTTGAAAAAGTCAAATTCATATCTTTGAAAAGGTCCAAAGTCAAAGTAAATTAAAAAGAGGAAAGTTTCTGCCTTTTTATTCAAGAAAAATCGAACGCGTGAAAATGAAAGCCGTGAGTAACAAGTCGAAAGAAATCAGGAAAGCCGTCCGCATCAAGGATTGAAGTTTTGGAAAGTATCGAATTGAAACGAAGCAAATACAAGTGTCACGAATTCATATAAATACAGAACCCAAGTCGTCGTCATCGGCATTGAGTTTGAGTACGAAAATCACAATAGCACAAATAGAGAAATTACATACCGAATCAAAAACAAACTCGATCATCAGAGAACGAGCAAGCCAAGCTACAACGAACTCGATCAACAGAGGAGCGAAGCAAACCGGAGAATCAACATAAGCGTGCTCCAGAAAAGCCCCAATTTGGATTAAAGATACAAAGCCGCAATTTTACAGTAGCAAAGGAAAAGGGAACGATGCCCTAATTTCAGAAAGAGGAACGACCGCCATCATTTTCTCAAAGCAAGAGAAGTGGATCGGGTGGAAGGAAGAATAAAGAGGCCGACATTTTTCACAAGCCTAAAGAATTGGATCGGGCTAAAAATAAAAGGGCCAACTTTATAAAAGGGATTTTATTTAGGTTTTAAATTTTTTAGGGGGTTTTTTATTATTATTTTGAGCAAAAATTAGGGATTAAAGTTTATATTTTAATTTTTGCTCCTGGTTTTATTTTTGAAGTTGTTTTTTCTTTTCAAGTCAAAGAATTTGTAAATCACCACCTAGGTTGTAGGTAGTGTCAGATTGTCTAGTTAGAATTAGTTCAGTGAGCAGGGTGTGCGAGTTTGCAAAACTCTATAGGCGAAGCAGAGTTTGCGAGTGATCGAAACTCTATAGGCGGAGCTGGGTGTGCGAGTTTATGAGAGTGTTTGTGAGCGGGAGCAGAAGGGTTTGCGAGTCTAGTAGAGTGTTTGTAAGCGGGATACTGTTTAATTCTAATAAAAATCTGGGAATGCAGCAGTAGGCAGGGGTTGCCGAAGCTGGGTAAATTTTGTGTGTGATTTACTTTACAGCATATTTATTTCTGCAGTTTGTTTTCTGTGTTTAAATCGAGAAAATTTGCTATAACCCTATTCACCCCCCCCTCTAGGGTTAATCTAGATCCTATAAAATTACCACGGTCTTAGACCGTGCTAGTTTACTTTACCACGGCTCAAAACCGTGATAAAATTATCACGGTTCAAAACCGTGGTAATTTTTCTGCGTTGAGGTGTGGCAAATGGACAATATGGTGTAGTGTTATTCCATTTTAAAACTGCACAATTAAAATGCAGTAAAAAAAACTACATTATAATAATACAATTTTTAACTGCATTTCTTAAATGTAGTTAAAAACTGCAATATTATAATGCGACTTTTAAAGGTGCAGTTTTTTAAAACGAAATTCAAAAATTAAATTTTCAAAACTTGCTGCATTAAATTTTCAAAAATTTGAATTTGGAAAAAACGTGTTTCAAAATTTTGATTTTTATATATCCATAGTACATGTCATTAGAAAGATAAAGATAATAAAATTTGTGATTTAATGGTGAAACAGTTTATTAATCCGATATTTTTACGAAACACCGTTGCGTTTTAAAGATTGATAATTATAGGGTACAGATTTTTAATAACAGTGTGGAAGAATAACCGCAGATGAGAGAAATGCATGTGCAGGGGCCTAATTTGCATACATTCTTATGTAGGGTGTTTTGTTCATTTTAATTAAATACGGATTATTAAGATGACAATTTTTAGGTAAATTATTTGAATTATACGTAAATTTGTTAAATCCGATTGTATTATTAGATGTTGTAAAAATGGAAGATTTTCGACACATACATTTACGTACGTAATATATATTTTTTAATCTTTTTTAACGCTTATCGTGTAAATGTTCTTTTGTAAATAATTATCTCCTGGTATGATCGAATGAAACTAACAAAAATACCTTTTCTTTTTAAAGGAAAAAAAAATAGTATGATCACTGAAACTAACAAAAATGCCTTTTTTTAAAGAAAAGAATATAAGCCGACGGTCTTTTTTCCATAGTTATGCGGTTGTGCAAGTATCAATTATGATATTTTTGATATGGTTAAATTATTCATTAAAACTCATATTTAAGACATAATAAATGATATAAATACGCTGAGTTGGTTCCTTAAAAGAAAGATATTAATTTGAAATTAATCGTCCTATGAAATATGCATAACGCATGCCAGGTTAATTACACAGATGCTTTAATTTAGGAAATATTATCAAAGATATAATAAGTAATAACGTCGTCAGAGATTTTTTGTAAAGGGCTATTTTAACCCTAATTCCTTCTCAAAATCCCAATTTTACTTTTATCTTCTGCTTAAGATAAAAAAAATAGAACAATGGAAGCTGCTAAAAGATTTCCACGCATGTCAACAAGGGGAAAGAAGCCTGTAGGACTACTGGTGCCGATTTCATCTCTTCCAAAGGACAATGGTCCTGATGCTTCAAAAGGTGAAAAGGAAGTAAAAGTTTTGCTTGGTCCTAAAAGGGTATCGGTTCCAACTGAGGATGTTGCAGCTAGTAATAAGTAAAAAAATTGATAATAATAATAATAATCTTGTTATTTGTTTGCTGTTTAATTTGGTTTTGTGGTAATCTCTTTACCTGAACATGTAGTTTTGTTTCAGGAACATGGTTTATCTTATTTCATTGTCTTCTGTTCTAGTATAATCAAAGATCTGCCTCCTTCTGATTTATGTTTGTTTTGTGTGTTTTCTTAATGGAATTTGATTTCAAGATGTATTAATTAATTTATTTTCTCCTTCTGTTCTGATAGTTCTATATTTGATATTTGCAAAACATGTTTAATTGGATGATGAAGAATACTGTTTATCTATTTTCATCTGTTGATTATTTCTGTTTTTGTTAATTGATTGGCAAAGAACATGTTTAATTGAACTCGTCAATTTGACTAGGCGGCAGCACACATATCTTCAATTGTTCATTTTCAATTCAGTGGTCTGTGCCCTCTCTACCGAGATGTGTTTTTTAAGTAGTCCCTTTGAGAAAATATGTAATATTTAACCAGAAAAAGCCATCAAAGTACTAACTTCAATTGTATTGGATAAAATAAATGAATCAACACTTGAAGCACAATGTTGTAGTTGCGCAATGCAACATATTAAAAAATAAATGCATATTCCATTAAAAAAATTTGAAGCTAAATGAATATTTTACCAATATAATTATTTAGATTAAAATGTTTTTTGTCTTTACACTTCGCTAACTTTTCTTTTCTTTTTTCAATGAAGATTGATGAATACGAAGATAGAATTTTTGAAGTTACAACTTAGTAAAAAAGGATAACGATTTTTAGGAAAACAATATTCTATTAATCTGCATGTTCTCCAAGGTTTTTGAGTTTACGAGTCATTGTTTGTTCTTCTTCAATTACGTGCATAACAAGTGTTTTTATGTATGTGTTTGCATGTTTGTGTGACCGCATCATTTCTGAATTGACATACTATAATTATTAATGCAAATAATCTACTATGTCAAATATGTTATTGTTATCTATTCAGTTGAAACATTTATATAATTATTTCGAAAAGCAAAACCATAGGGCAAAGCGTCTATGCTGCACTATTACACGGTTGTACTAATATCATCTAAATATCATTCATTTTTCTATATTGTATGTTAGAATTTTTACGTTTTGATATAGTACATCATTTTATATTAGTGCTTCCATAAATCAATAAACCTATTTTGATAACCTGCACGAGAGGTACACTATATCTACTCCTTCCCATATTTAAAATTTAGTAATGAATATTTGTATTTTGTTGCTAGATGCAAAATTAATAAAATAATTTGATAATGGCGATAACTATTGTCATTAAGTAGTAATCAATTCTCAATACTACTGCATAATTGCTGAAGAAATTAGGAAAGGAGAGGGAGTAAACAATTAGAATTTAGTTCATAAAGGGAAACATAGAGCAATATGGTAGATGAAACTGAGGCAACCTGTGTAGCATTAGACATAAAATTTTACACTAAATAAATTTAGTGCTTGCACTAAATTAATTGATCTCCTACAATTAGTGAGCTCAGTGTTTTTATTAACTAAATTATAATCCTGTGTCAGGTATGTCGTAGACAATATCATTATGTACTATAAATCCTTAGTTCTTGAAACTAATATGGTATCTTAGTTTAATTAAAATCTCCCTTTTGGTTTATTAGGTGTTGATTTTGTATTAAAGTTCAAATGATGAGCTGTTTGAATTGCACATTTTGTAATTTCGTAAAAACAAAAACTAATTAACTTGAAGCCAACATTTAACAGTTTATGCTTAATAAAATATATGCTTTTTTGTTTTGTTTTACGTGAAAGAGTGCGTGCTTATAAGCTTGAATTCGGTTTTGACTTAGTATGTATCTTGAACGACATGAAAGGTGCACACGAAGGGTACGATAGGTGAATGGTTCGTAAAAGTGAAATGCGTTCTTGTATACAAAAAGGGTATTCTAAAAGAGGCATTTTAATTGTTTTTTGGTAAATGCGTCATTGATGCCAACAAGTGTTGATCTTGGGGATCGAACTTGTGACATTTATTTTCATAGCCTAAACTACTAACAAACTATCAAAACCCTGTTGGCATAAAATATTTTTTATTTGAATATGGTTAATTAATGACACCAAATATCAATCTCAATGATCGAACTCATAACCTTTAATCCCATAGTCAAGCTACCAACCAATTGAGTCAGCCACGTTGGTTCATTGAACAGGGTTGGCTTAATTGGTCGATGGTTTAGTGTAATGATCTGTCTTTTTGACCTCCAAATATCGATACTGATATATCAATGGTACTCATGTATCGAACACCCAAATGTCGGAAAGACGGATTGTTAGGGTGAAATTAAAAAACAGAAAGAAAAGAAACAAGAAAGAATAGAACATGATATTAGAATCTCACAAAGGAATGATAACATATAATATCAATAAGATAGTACAAGGAGTTACTTTAAGATACATAACATTTCAAAGTTACAATCCTAAGTATTATCATAAGCCTAGATAGTTATAATAGTATGTCCTCACAGATATTGATATATATACTACTAATGCAGTGGAAATAAGAATAATATGGTAGGTGAAACATTTAGCTCGTCTCCTTGAAATCCAAAGAATACCCAACTAAAACATGCCTTTCTCAAACAGTTTGAGAAAGAAGAAAAAGATAAAACCACGAGTCAGACATAAGTCTGTTGTGAAACTCCAGAAACATGATGCATTCATATAATCTTTTGAGACCAACCGAATCTGTCAGCCCGCCCTGAAACAGAACTAATTTCGACCCAATAAAAGCCCATCGAACCCTAGGCCCACATCAACGTGAGTTGTTAGGTTGATTAATTAAAACAATACACAATACATAGAGCTAACTATTTATAATTTTAGAATCTCACAGCGGAATGGATAAAATATAATATCAGAAACATGTACCCATTAATAAAGAAAACCATTCAGAAAATAACGTGTTAAACATTACATCATGTTTATATAAAGCCTACATAGTGTAGTATCTCAAACATAACCGTCTGAACTTGGTACAACAAAATACTTAAAAATATAAATAGATTGATAACTATCACAAGTCTTCAACTCCACCTTTGTCTCCTAAATTAGTATCACTCTCCCTAGCCTGTGCTGTAATGATGAGTGGGTCGGAACAACAAATATCTAGTTAATGAAAATCTCAAGCTTTACCATAATTGTACTTGGACGGTATTAATTAAATAAGAAATATGTCTTACATATAAAATCATAACGTATGTATAAAGTCGAATGTAAACCCAAAGGCTCTTTCAAACGCCGTAATGAATAATTTATAAATTAATCACTGTTAAATAAATGACTAACTGATTCAAACCTCAATTAATAAATAATTAATGAATTTTAAAATCTTCATTATTAAAAAGTTAACTAACTTAAAATATCACTAATAAAATAATTAACTAACTTTAAAATAACTTAAATAAAATAATTGATTTACCTTTTAAACAGCTATAATAAAATTATTAAATAACTTTCAACTTTAAAATATCGTTAATAAATAATTAGTTAGCCTTAAAATATTATAATTAAAATAATATTAAATTATCCATTTAAATATACAAAACATTTTACTTCACAATATTTTAAAGTCAAAGTAAATCCATTTCTTTTAAATTTGGAAAGCTGCAACCATACTGGCACTTAAACAAATACCACTTATTTTCGGTTCAATAATCAAGATCATATCATTAATATTTACATAAACAACGTATATTTAAATAATATACATAACTATCAATTAATAAATAATACACTGCTTTATCCAAGTCAACTAGCATATAAAAAAGTCCAAATTAACAAAATAGCAGGACGGAGATTTATTCTGCTAAAAAGATGTCCAGTATAATCTATCATGTCTAAATATACGAGAGTGGTGTTTTATTCTGCTAATGGGATTTTAATGATAAAATATAATAAACTAACTAGATAATTATTTTATACCACTATAAATTTACCATCAAATTATACTTCACTAGGACTATCACCCGTTTTACTTTAAGTATTGTGTTTGTCAATACGAATCTATTGCAAGAAACCGCAGGTTACACAGATCTAGAATAGGCAAGATATAAATTTTCAAAGTTAAGCATATACAAATTAAATAATTTAATTAGATAAACCCACACCCCAAACCAATAGGCCCCAGCCCATCTAACCAAACCTGACCAACTCCTTATTCTTCTTGTCTAAACCTATTTCCCTAAATCAAATTGATTCCCACCCAAACCCAAATACAAAAATGCCTAAACCCAAGAAGAACTACACCACCATGCATGTGCACCTTTCGCGCCCCTTTCGTCCTTTAATAGCCGTGCCAACCACGCCTACAAACTCTTCTGACTTACGCCACTCACATGTGCCATTGTCGTTGCCACCCATGGCTTCGATCATGATTCGACCATCCTTCCCAAATCAAGACATATCCAATTTTTGGTAAATCACCAACCCAGCACCACCTTGACCTACTACCCACCACCGCTTCACCATTATTTCGACCGCGACCCTTCGCCTTTCCACACAGCTAACTCCAACCCCACTCGGTGCCTCCTCCTACCCCCAGCAAGCTTAGAACGGAGAACAAAACCAAAACCCCCTTAAACTCTAACATGGCCTTGACCCAGCAACTTCGACAACCATCGCCTAGGGGATCACTTCCACCACATCGGCTACTCTCTAAGCTTGCTCCGTCCCCACTTGCTAACCTGTCGTCCCCTGGATCATCAGAATTTTTCAAATGACTTAAAACCAATCAACTAACCACCATGACACCACCACACCTCCTAAAATCACTAGACTTGGCTTAAAAATACGATTTCCAAAGATGAACGCAGCCATATACTCCATTTGTCAATTCACGCTTGAAGAATAGCTGACACATTTCAACCACTTATTATTTTCGATAAATAACTCACACAATGCCCGACTATTTTTTAAAATAGTTAGAGACTAAGATGGACGACTTCCTAGTTAGTCGCCTTGGATAATTTTAAATGGTTTGAGTGCTATGGATTTTTGAATCAAGAGAAGGATATGTTTATTAACAAAAGAATAAGAGAGAAACATTAGAGAGAAATTGGTTTTTTTTATATCACTGTATATATTTTCCTTTTATAGTAAACCCTTTTTTTCATTTCAAAACAAGTATAAATAAAAATATGATTTTTAAAGCAATTATTTTAACAAAATAATTATTTAAAAGATCAGAACCAACCTCCAAGTAAATTACACCACATTTATTCCATAGAAGTAGTAAACAATAGTTAGAGATCGTACACTATCATTATTTATTTTATTTATTCCGCTGCATCATGTCGTTCTACTGCATTATTTATTTTTTACCGCTGTATGTACTCTGATCTGTATTGTAAAAGTGTAATCAAGTATTATTTGTAAACAGCTTCATGAACTATTTATTTGATTATTTTATTTTGTCATTCCGTTGTGAGATTCTATGTTTTGTTTTTCCTTCTTCTCTGCTTTTTCTTATTTACCCCAATAACAATCCTCGCTTTTGAATGGTTTGAGTTCGACATGTGTGGTTTATTGTTGATTTAAACCGTCTAAAAGGGTGGGTCGTTACACTGCTTTATCCAAGTCAACTTGCATATAAATAAATGTCTACATTAATAAAATAGCAGGATGGAGATTTATTCTGCTAAAATGATGTCCAATATTATATATCACATTTACATATAGCATAGCTGTGTTTTATTCTGCTAATAGATGTCAGTGATAAGCGAAGGATATGTTTATTAAAAAACAAAGAACAAGAGATATATAAGAGAGAAATTTGTGTTTTTTTATATGTGTATATATTTTCCTTTTACAGTAAACCCTTGTTTTCATTTCAAAGAAAGTATAAATAAAAATATGATTTTTAAACCAATTATTTTAACAAAAGAATTATTTAAAAGATCACAACAAAGCTGCAAGTAAATTACACCACATTTATTCCATAAAAATAGTAAACTATAGTTGGAGATCTCACCTTCCACCATTTATTTGCAATGCCCATCCACGCTTAAGTTTTAAAGTTTTGGTTTTTGAGTTTTTAAAAAAGATGAGATTTTTCAAAAGAATTAGAGAAAAAGAGAGATCGAAAAATGGAGTTAAGAAGATGGAGTATAAAATGAAGTATAAAGTGAAAGATGTAAATATATAACATGAAATCAAACATAATAAAATAACAGGGGCAAGAGACCAAAATGCCCCTAAATCTAATTTTCTAACTCTCGCATCATTTCATAAGCCATCAAAATGTCACGCGTTAGAAAATACGGAGGATATTAGTGTGATCATGTACTTTTATTAACTTTCACACTTAATAAATTCATTAATTTCACTTCCATTATTTTTAATTCAAATTTAAATTAAATTCCTTTTATTATTAGTTTATTTATGTTTTCCAAATAAAAATGTTATCCTAAACATTTTAAATATTGTTCTAAAGTATAAGAAAAGGTAATATAATCTTTTACAACTTGTCGTTCGATAAAAATGAAAATCCAGAAAAAGGGTTTTGATCACATTTTCAGTTTTTCGTCGAACTACTTATATATGTAAACCTAATTCAGAATGAATTTACTATCAACGGTGATTAGTTTAAAAGAAGTTATTTAACTGTTAAAACCATAAATTGAATAAATTAATTATTCACAAATCAAAGTGATAAAATTCCAAGTCGCTATATTCTTCCCCCTTAAATGAATTTCGACCTCGAAATTCATTCACTATCAAGCAAAAAAAGAAATAAGCCAACATAAATACTTAAAATTTTCATCGGCCCATACGATATATATAGATCATCCGTACACAATATTCGATTCAATCATTTGCTCGAATATGTAAACTTTTCTTCTGAACTAGTATCGCTCACTTGGCTTTCCAAGTGCAAACTCTTATCGGGCTCCTCAATTAGAAACCTCTTTCTCCCTACATAGCCATATACTATGATGGAAAACATTGGTAACATATCAACAACTCTCACCAAGTGTTCACCGTCAATAATCGGGTGATAAATCTTTATTCAGATCGGTGTATGAATCACTCAAAGACATGCACCCGAACTTTGGATTAAGAACTATGCGAAGAAATGATCTACGCCCAACTTATGAACACATGTTTATTGGTCCAACTTTTACCAATTTTTTTTACCTCTAAAATTATTTATGAAAACATTTCATAAAAACATACATAAAATTTGTACTTGTATAATACACTACTATATTCGAAGTGTATATACAACTTTCCGATTTAATATTTTCTTAAAGGGAACATAAGAACCAAATACTTGTATTTTTATTTCAAAATCCTTTTGGAATGATAATATATAGTTAATCGGTAAAAAATGTACATATAGACCGAGTAGCCCCAAAATGATACCAAGGAACCGGGTACCATCCAATAGTATCATACTTTCCATTACCAAGAAAGGTAATGCTAAAGAAAAGTGCTCACCAACAGAACATGCCTCTTTCCTATTTTTAGTTATTTTTGGGCCATTCAAACTAGTTAACATAAAATACTTCTTCTATTGTAATGTAAATAAAATAGTTTTAGTACTTTATCTTACTAATTCTTGCTTAAGGTTCGTCTGGATTCGAACTCATTTCGATAGCACAATGACAAAGGGAATAATTTACTATGAGCACTACAACGTTCGCTTAAGCAAACATCCGATTGTCACTAAGAAGATTATTCAAATTATCACAAAACTAATCAAGATTCACTTCCTGAACTATCCAAAGAAAATACTCCTTACTTAAAAATTTCCTTCTTAAAATATTTATGCTAAAAAGAAATATTTCCAAGTAAAAATATTACTACCCTTTTCCATAAAATATTTAAAATATTTTTACAAGCCATTGAGATTTTAAGTTCTTAGAAAAAAAAATCGTTATTTTAAATACATTTTCCTTTTTCTTTTTTTCAAACCTTAATTTCTATAGCATTAACTTTATATGAAATCATTTCCCAAATTTTATTTTCAAAATATGCCAGCTTTTTTTTAATAGACACTTTTTATTAAAATCCAATTTTAACCCACATTAACATTGGATGCCCTATAGTCAAATCGTGAAACTGAATTAATAAGGTGTGCGTATCTAATTTGAATTAGACAACAAATGCTCATAAAGTGGCCAAGCATAAACAATCAACAAATGATGATAAATAAATATCATCCCTCTCTAACAAAAAAACAATTGCATCAATTTTGAAAACTATGCTTTTATATACAAAATATAATTCGAGGTAAAATTATTTCATTGACCTAATTTCAAAACATTACTTTGTCAGTTTTCCTTGTTCAAGTGCTTATAAATCCCTATCAATACAGTTGTACCTTGTATATCGACTAGGATTCATAAACCACATGGCCGATAAACCAACACACAACATTTTTATAGCACTAAAAAACACACACATACACACTAAAAATCTTTTTAGGGTATTACTGGCACTATCTCTAATGAGTATACCCCACCAAAGTCTAGGTGTTCGCTCAACCAAAGCTTTGATACCAATTGTAAAGACCCCCCTTTTCGATCCTCAGTAGTCAACTCTAATAAAATCCATGGTATTCACATGTCGAGGGATAAAACTAAATCTCATAACATGATGAATAACATAAAATACCCCAAATTATTTTTACAAAAGAAACCCTTTAATATCAAACAACATCTAAGTCTAATTTATAATTAGCTTGGGGAATTATAACAGCTTGTCCTTACAAATGTTGATAAACACAACTAATATAAACATAGCAGAAATAAAAATATGGAAGTATGTCTTAGGCATCCAGCTCGACTCCTGAAACTCCAAAGCATCCAAAGCTAACTCTGAAAAAATACTCGGGTCTGACCCAAGCATTATAAGAAAATAACACCCAGATTAGTCTAGTAAACTAGTGTGAGAAATTCAAATCATTTAGGTTTTTATATCTTATAAAAGCTTTTAAAAATAAAAGGTATCATTTAAGACCGTGCCGCACATAAATAGGACGGGTTTTTACCTTTCAATAACTAAACACATTTGTAGAAAATTTAGTTATGTTTTAAAAGTATCTAGGATTAAAAGTAAATAATGAATCATAGTCGAAATTGTTATTGCAAAAATTCATAAATAATTTATAGAAATATATTTAAACTTGGAACCAGATCTAATATAATCTAATTAATGTTATTAAACACTTCTAAGAACGTCCCATAAAAATAATTATTTTCATTATCATTTCACTCACTTTAAATCATAAAAAGTGTTAAAAACAACACTACACGATCCCAAAAATGCTATCGTGGGTAGCATTTATAAGTGTTATGAATGCCAATGGACAAAGAACACTAAGAAAATTTCATAACTGTTCAAAGAAACCCTAAGGATACCTTTGTTTTCCCAATACAAACAAAGGTCTTAAGATCCGATTTTTAAAATTAAGTATATTACTTAGACTACTTAAATAACATTCAAAGAAACCCTATGGATACCTTTAAATATTCATATAAAATTCACTAAAAACTAGCAATTTCAAAGTGCATTATAGCTACTATTCCGCTCTTAAATTTTTCAGCTTTGCTCAACCAGTTATAAAATCATTTAAACCTTGATACTTTTGCAGTAATAAATAAAATATAGTGCTTATTAAAACAGGAAAGAATCCCCTAAAGAAGGTGTAACAACCCGATATTTTCGTCAATTTTCAAATTGAAGTTTTAAAAAAAAATTAAATTACAAATGATTATAAAGTTTGAGGGGCTTTGATTTTTTTTAATAGTGGTTCATTTGTTTTGGTTTCGGTCCAAACTTTGGCTTTCAGTAGTTTGTTGATAAACGTTCGATCTCTGTAGTGTTTACTTGGTTTTCCATAGCGTAGAATTAAGAACAACGCTATCAGAAAGTGTGAATAAATTGCACTTACTATTAAACAAACAAGCTAAACCCTTAACTATATTATTTATTAAATATAAACCAGCCCAACCAAACTGCCTCTCCCATTTCAGCCCAAACAACTCATTTCAAATTTTCAGCCCAGCCCACAATCTCCCTTTACCTTTTCTTCGACTTAAACCCGGCCCCCTTTTAAATTTTTCCCTCATTTTGAAAACCCTACACCGAAACAAACGCGAATAAACGAAATTAATGGCGGCCCTCTTTTTATTTTTTTCTTCAATCGTTCGCCCCTCTTCTCAGTTCGTCTCCAAAACTTGGGGCTTCTTCGATCGATCGTCACTTCGACTTTGCTATGGCTGCTAGGGTTTGCGGCCACTTGATTTAGCTCGCCGTTGCTTCGATTCAAGTGAGTAAAGTTATTTACTCACATCTAGTTCAGACTCGGGTTCGTAGAGTTTTAAATGCTGTTTTTTTTTGTTTGAATTCTTCAAGTGATTTGCTCGGCCATTAGATTTTTGCTTGAACGATGGGATGATTTTTGATTTGTTCATTTGTTATGTGTTACTCCATGAATTTGAATTTTGCTCCGTTTATTTCTCATACGACATGTTCATCATTCGTTTCCATCTTGCATTTGAATTTGACTTCGACTTGTTACCCTCTTGACATTGTTCCAATTTATGCTGGCTTTGACTTGTTCATCATGTCCTTATGATTTCTGATTTTATTCAAAACTTGACTCATGGCTTCACAATTTTTACTGTATATTTGTGTCACTCCACGTATATACATACATATATGGATGCATATATGTGTGTGATGGCTCTGGAATCAATTCTGGTTGTTTATGTATATACACGATGCACTTGAAATTGTTCATGCCTCTGTTTCATGTATTTGTCACTGAATATCGACCATTATGTTGGTGTTTACATTTGCGGTCTTAATTTCATGATCAAATTGCTGTCCTTATGCATATTATTGTTTTGTATTCCTGAAGCTTGTTGTGTTGTTGTTGTCAGCATTTGAAGTCTGGTACGAGTTTGAATCCACTTGTATGTGTTGTATTGTTTTCATACTTTGAGTTAAGCTGTGTACTTAATTACCCATTCTGGTCTGCATTGTGCTTCGAGTTGAATGACAGTTTCTTTGATTCATTTCATTTCCAAGTCTAGTTCAATATATTTTCATGTGTGTTCGAGCTTGTGTTGCATAGCTGTTGTACGTTGAAGTCCATTGTCTATCCTCAATTCGGGTTGCTTGTTGACTTATCATGTAAGTGGTTTACCGTTGCATTGTAACATGCGTTCTCTGGCTTCACTCTAAGTCTGATTACATTACTTTGCTGGGCTGCATGCTCCAGTGTTCATGTTAACTCATCTGAACTTGTGATCTACACTGTTCTGGGTTCTGAAACTTTTACTTACATCCATACTTGTCCGGTTGCCTCTGTTATTTGAGTCTTGTTCCATGTTTTTATATTGCATGCAGTCATGTTTGCATAGCTAGTGTGCATGTCTGGTTTTGTGGTGTCATGTGGACATTGATGTTTGATGGGTCTGCACTGGTGTTGCTTGTCTTATTTAATTATTGTTGTCTTGGTTGAGTGTATACATGTCTGGTGCATTTAAAACTTTGAACATGCCTCTGGATGGTATGGTCTGGTACCTTTGTTATTGTAGTCTTGTTATACTTGCGTGTTTGTTTTACATTCACCACTTTGAGTCAGTTGCTTCGAGTTCCACTTGAGTCTGTCCTTATTACAGCCCTTGTGTGTTATTGTAGCATTGACTTTATTGGCTTGTTTTCATGTATGCTCTAGTGGTAGCTGCACTTGTTTACTTTGTATTGCGTATTTAATATGCAGATACTTGGCCATTTTACAATCTGTAGCATTGCATTGACTCATACACCTCTGGTTCATTTTGTTCATGTGCAGATTGTTATGTACATTCTCTTGTGTACATACTGCATATTCACTATGTTGGAGCCTTTTCACTACTGTCACTTACTTATGGCATTTGTTTGGACTGTGAATTTTTATGCATTGGCCTTTGTGCTTTGTTGCTATTTCTGTTTATGCCGTTGTGGCGAGGCAGTGTACGCGTGCGTGCACTGCAGCCACACGGTATTGAGTTTTTGGGTACGACATCACTTTAGTGGCAAGGCAGTGCACGCAAGCGTGAACTGCAGCCACACGGTTTGATTTTTGTGATATTCTATTTTTGTTGTGATTTATTAATCTTTTGCGTATTCCATATTCCGTAGTGGCGGGGCAGTGCACACACGCGTGTACTGCAGCCCTACTCGACTTAATATTTTAATTGATATTTAAATGTTTTGAACCGTTTTGTTTATTTCAATTCAATATTCTGAATTGCATTCTGATTTGGTTTAATTACTGTCGTCTATTCATTATTTGATTATTATTGCTTCTGTGCACTAATAACTGAGTTTGAATTAGACTGACCCGAGTATTATTTTCTTTTGAATTTAATACTCGGGTCAGACCGAGTATTTCAGGTTGTAGATATTCTGCTTTGGGTTGCTGCTAGAGCTATGAAGTTCTTTCATATCTTTTGGAGTAGTCGTCGTTATTTGTAGTAGTCTGTATGATTGTATAGGAAGATATGTATTCATGTATATTATATACGTTAATGTACTTGTATATGTAACTTCCTGAGTCGATTGTTGTAGTTGTATCATATGTACCGTGTCAAATGTATTGTAACTGACATCAGTTATTGTATATATGAGAATTTCTGTTTTATCTGTGTTATTATTGTATATTTAATGTTCTAAACTATTATGAACCATCGTAGTTCGTTTTATACTGGAATTGGGGTATTTCGATGGGAGAAAATAAACCAGAGATGAAAAATGAAAGAATATATATATCACTCCTATCGAGATAACCAATACTAGTGTAAGGCCAACTATTGATGGCCGCTCCTCAACAGCCTTATTCTCCGTGCTAGTTGACAGCACTACACCGTAGTGTTCTTGGCTAGCGTGGGTATAGAGGTGGGGCGTCACAGCTTGGTATCAGAGCCTGGGGTTTAGAACAAATATAAAACATAACTTAGATAGTACATGTGTTACAACTATTCGTCGACGTTTTATCTCTCATATTTGCAAATGATTATCTTTGATCGTTAGGTATGAATTCCTAACGCTTATTCGTATGCATTTGATTTTTGATTCTTGTGTTTTCGGCTTTGATTTGATTTAGCCGATGATTGATTTTGTTCGAATCTCAGCGATTCCGAACTTGATATTTTATGTTTTCCTCGGATTGATTTCCATTCGACTTCGGTCACTTGTTTTTGAGAAATTTCTAAATTCTTGATTTCCAAGACTCTGACTTGGTTTGCCGTTGAGTCCTTTGATGATGATGTTGAATCGTTTTATACTCTATTATGGCCATTAATTGTTGACTTCGGCATTGACTTGATTTTTATTTTTTGCTGAAGTCATTTATGCATTTATGCTCGTTTTGTTTCATTATTCAATTTGTCAATCGATTCTTCTTGTCCGATTAGTTGTTGTCATCTTTGTCGACTTTGAAAACTTCTATTTTTGGAATTTTTGGATATTCCTACTTTGATCGATTTAGAATCGAATTATTTGGATTTTATTCACATCTTCGAATGTGAATTTTAGTGAATTGATTTGGTTTCCAAATGTAATCGATTTTTGATTATTTCTCGATTTGTTGCTATCATTTATTAGCAACTTTGATGACCATTTCTTCGGAATTTTTGTGAACATACCCTTCGATGAATTCGGTATCGATTTCTTTGGATTCTATTCACGTCTTCGTATGTGAATTCTTGTGATTGATTGTTTCTGCAATCATTTTTGTGATTTGTCATTTTAAAAATATAAATGTTTCAATACTAGTAGTAAATATCAAAACTCTTTTATCAAAATGTTTTCAACTCTATTTTCAATATCAAAATCTTTTCCTAAACCGTTTTCCGATCTATTAGTATATACAAACCCTTATTTTCACTCGTATGAGAAATCTAATTAAACGGCTTAGCAAAACAAGTGGTATGAAACACTTGCGTTTACTTCGTCGGTTAATTTTTGGACTTGTTCGATTGAACCACTTGTGACATTTTTCTAGTGAAGATCTACAATTTGTTCGTAAATATTTAAGTTAAGCTAGTGGTTATGGGACATGAAGCTAAACTTTTATATTCACTAGCTTAGTGTAATTGACACTTCTCATTGATCTTGATGATCGCTTTATGAATTAGACTAGCAATTGCGCGATGTCTCTTTCATTGCGAGGTTAGACTAGACACCACTTGTGTGATTCCATTCACACATACCTTTCTACTTTTTGGTTAGTCTTGACCTCAATCTGTGTGATTCCATTCACACATGCTTAGTGTAATTGACACCCCTCGTTGATCATGATGATCGTTCTGATGGTCGGACTAGACACCACTTGTGTGGTTCCATTCACACATACCTTTCTGCTTTTTGGTTAGTCTTGACCTCAATATGTGTGATTCTATTCACACATGTGGGGTAGCTCCCCATGGTCTTCGGACCGTCATGTGATAGGCCTCTTTCCCTTTTTCTGTGATTTCTAGATTACTTATGTTGATTTCTGGAAATTTTATGCTTCACCTATTTTTGTGCATTGGTGAATTCATAAGTTATTAATTTGTCATGAGTACAAATTTGGGGTATGATACCTCTTTGGATCTTTGAGAAGATTCTTGTGATATTGATTATCTCTAATCGGTTGATCTCCGGTTGATCATTATTTACATACTTATAGTAGTATGTCATTATGGATATTTTATGTTATGCCATATCTTTTATTCTATGTCATACTCCGTTTGAGTTTTCATACTCCGTTCGAGTTTTCATACTTTCATCTTGTGATTTCTGGATTTCTTGTGATGATTTCTAGAATTTGTACTTCACCAATTTTCGTGATTTCTATTGATAAGTTTTATCAATTCTAGTGCATTGGTGAATTCGTGTGTTATTGACTTGTTATGAATACAAGTTTAGGGTATGATATCCCTTTCTATCTTTGAGAAGATTCTTGTGACATTTTTGATGAACGAAAATTCATTGGTATTATATTTTGATGCCAATTATTTCGATGAAATTTTGACGTATGTCGAAGTTCCTACTGACATTGCTATTTTAATCACGTGTTTTAGAAATTTGTTATTCTTCAAAATATTTCAAAATATAAATCAAAATTGTTTTCAAAATTTTTACGATTTGCGCTTTCAAAAGAATGAGGAAGCGAATTAAACGTTTCAGAAAAATCGAGGACTATGACCCCTTTCTTTTACTGATTCGCTTAATTCCGGACTTGTCCGTTTCAGAACGTAAAATGTTATTTATTTAAAATACACAATTTTGCACTTTCAAGGAAACGATGAAGTGAATTAAACGATTTAGTAAAACTCGTGGTTATGGGTCATATGCGTTTGCTATTTCGGTTAATTTCGGACTCGTTAATTAAAAATTTGTGATTTTTGATTATCGTTTTGATAATTGGATGTTTATGATTTCTGAGTTATCGTTTTTGATAATCAGATATTTATTGTTTCTAATTATCGTTTGTGATAATTAGATATTTGTAGTTTGATTTTCATTTGTGATAATTAAACATTTGCGATTTGAGATTTAATTATCGTTTGTGATAATTAAATATTTGTGATTTAAGATTGATTTTCGATTTTGATAATCGAATACTTGTTGATTTGATTATCGTTTTTGATAATCGAATATTTGTGATTTGAGATTTCTGAATTATCTATTGATAATTAGATTTTGTTGATAATTTGTGAATTTCTTTTATGAAATTAAAAGATTTCTTTGGCGTTTATATTGTACTACGCCGGTGTACCGACTCAATTTTCTGCTATTCATGATGTTTTCCACGTCTTCCAATTACGAAAATGCCTTAGGGATTTCCAATTTCTATTCTTGAGCAATCTTATATTCACATCATTGCTTCGGGCGTGTAGCACCTTCGAAATATAGATGTTTCTCTTGTTGAGATTCTCAATGGTTCTCAAATTCTATGGATTTCTCTTAGAAATCCAAAGAATTCATCGAGCAAACATGTTCAGGCTTTCTCTTTCATGCTCTATATGGTGAACTTTCTATTTCTAACTTCTTTATCGTATGATGATGTTCTTTATGGTTGTTACCATTTGTCCATTTGTTCCTTAAGATTGCGAGGACGCAATTTCTTTAAGGAGGGTAGTCTGTAACAACCCGATATTTTCGTCAATTTTCAAATTGAAGTTTTAAAAAAAAATTAAATTACAAATGATTATAAAGTTTGAGGGGCTTTGATTTTTTTTAATAGTGGTTCATTTGTTTTGGTTTCGGTCCAAACTTTCGTTTTCAGTAGTTTGTTGATAAACGTTCGATCTCTGTAGTGTTTACTTGGTTTTCCATAGCGTAGAATTAAGAACAACGCTATCAGAAAGTGTGAATAAATTGCACTTACTATTAAACAAACAAGCTAAACCCTTAACTAAATTATTTATTAAATATAAACCAGCCCAACCAAACTGCCTCTCCCATTTCAGCCCAAACAACTCATTTCAAATTTTCAGCCCAGCCCACAATCTCCCTTTACCTTTTCTTCGACTTAAACCCGGCCCCCTTTTAAATTTTTCCCTCATTTCGAAAACCCCACACCAAAACAAACGCGAATAAACGAAATTAATGGCGGCCCCCTTTTTATTTTTTTCTTCAATCGTTCGCCCCTCTTCTCAGTTCGTCTCCAAAACTTGGGGCTTCTTCGATCGATCGTCACTTCGACTTTGCTATGGCTGCTAGGGTTTGCGGCCACTTGATTTAGCTCGCCGTTGCTTCGATTCAGGTGAGTAAAGTTATTTACTCACATCTAGTTCAGACTCGGGTTCGTAGAGTTTTAAATGCTGTTTTTTTTGTTTGAATTCTTCAAGTGATTTGCTCGGCCATTAGATTTTTGCTTGAACGATGGGATGATTTTTGATTTGTTCATTTGTTATGTGTTACTCCATGAATTTGAATTTTGCTCCGTTTATTTCTCATACGACATGTTCATCATTCGTTTCCATCTTGCGTTTGAATTTGACTTCGACTTGTTACCCTCTTGACATTGTTCCAATTTATGCTGGCTTTGACTTGTTCATCATGTCCTTATGATTTCTGATTTTATTCAAAACTTGACTCATGGCTTCACAATTTTTACTGTATATTTGTGTCACTCCACGTATATACATACATATATGGATGCATATATGTGTGTGATGGCTCTGGAATCAATTCTGGTTGTTTATGTATATACACGATGCACTTGAAATTGTTCATGCCTCTGTTTCATGTATTTGTCACTGAATATCGACCATTATGTTGGTGTTTACATTTGCGGTCTTAATTTCATGATCAAATTGCTGTCCTTGTGCATATTATTGTTTTGTATTCCTGAAGCTTGTTGTGTTGTTGTTGTCAGCATTTGAAGTCTGGTACGAGTTTGAATCCACTTGTATGTGTTGTATTGTTTTCATACTTTGAGTTAAGCTGTGTACTTAATTACCCATTCTGGTCTGCATTGTGCTTCGACTTGAATGACAGTTTCTTTGAGTCATTTCATTTCCAAGTCTAGTTCAATATATTTTCATGTGTGTTCGAGCTTGTGTTGCATAGCTGTTGTACGTTGAAGTCCATTGTCTATCCTCAATTCGGATTGCTTGTTGACTTATCATGTAAGTGGTTTACCGTTGCATTGTAACATGCGTTCTCTGGCTTCACTCTAAGTCTGATTACATTACTTTGTTGGGCTGCATGCTCCAGTGTTCATGTTAACTCATCTGAACTTGTGATCTACACTGTTCTGGGTTCTGAAACTTTTACTTACATCCATACTTGTCCGGTTGCCTCTGTTATTTGAGTCTTGTTCCATGTTTTTATATTGCATGCAGACATGTTTGCATAGCTAGTGTGCATGTCTGGTTTTGTGGTGTCATGTGGACATTGATGTTTGATGGGTCTGCACTGGTGTTGCTTGTCTTATTTAATTATTGTTGTCTTGGTTGAGTGTATACATGTCTGGTGCATTTAAAACTTTGAACATGCCTCTGGATGGTATGGTCTGGTACCTTTGTTATTGTAGTCTTGTTATACTTGCGTGTTTGTTTTACATTCACCACTTTGAGTCAGTTGCTTCGAGTTCCACTTGAGTCTGTCCTTATTACAGCCCTTGTGTGTTATTGTAGCATTGACTTTATTGGCTTGTTTTCATGTATGCTCTAGTGGTAGCTGCACTTGTTTACTTTGTATTGCGTATTTAATATGCAGATACTTGGCCATTTTACAATCTGTAGCATTGCATTGACTCATACACCTCTGGTTCATTTTGTTCATGTGCAGATTGTTATGTACATTCTCTTGTGTACATACTGCATATTCACTATGTTGGAGCCTTTTCACTACTGTCACTTACTTATGGCATTTGTTTGGACTGTGAATTTTTATGCATTGGCCTTTGTGCTTTGTTGCTATTTCTGTTTATGCCGTTGTGGCGAGGCAGTGTACGCGTGCGTGCACTGCAGCCACACGGTATTGAGTTTTTGGGTACGACATCACTTTAGTGGCAAGGCAGTGCACGCAAGCGTGAACTGCAGCCACACGGTTTGATTTTTGTGATATTCTATTTTTGTTGTGATTTATTAATCTTTTGCGTATTCCATATTCCGTAGTGGCGGGGCAGTGCACACACGCGTGTACTGCAGCCCTACTCGACTTAATATTTTAATTGATATTTAAATGTTTTGAACCGTTTTGTTTATTTCAATTCAATATTCTGAATTGCATTCTGATTTGGTTTAATTACTGTCGTCTATTCATTATTTGATTATTATTGCTTCTGTGCACTAATAACTGAGTTTGAATTAGACTGACCCGAGTATTATTTTCTTTTGAATTTAATACTCGGGTCAGACCGAGTATTTCAGGTTGTAGATATTCTGCTTTGGGTTGCTGCTAGAGCTATGAAGTTCTTTCATATCTTTTGGAGTAGTCGTCGTTATTTGTAGTAGTCTGTATGATTGTATAGGAAGATATGTATTCATGTATATTATATACGTTAATGTACTTGTATATGTAACTTCCTGAGTCGATTGTTGTAGTTGTATCATATGTACCGTGTCAAATGTATTGTAACTGACATCAGTTATTGTATATATGAGAATTTCTGTTTTATCTGTGTTATTATTGTATATTTAATGTTCTAAACTATTATGAACCATCGTAGTTCGTTTTATACTGGAATTGGGGTATTTCGATGGGAGAAAATAAACCAGAGATGAAAAATGAAAGAATATATATATCACTCCTATCGAGATAACCAATACTAGTGTAAGGCCAACTATTGATGGCCGCTCCTCAACAGCCTTATTCTCCGTGCTAGTTGACAGCACTACACCGTAGTGTTCTTGGCTAGCGTGGGTATAGAGGTGGGGCGTCACAGAAGGCTTTCAAAATCATATTAAAAAGCACCGAACACAAGGCAATTTCAAAGTACATGAATAGCGACCTTTTTTATATGACTTCTATAAATTTGTTCCACAAGTGTTATAACTGCTCAAACCACTTTCTTGTTTTCCTATACATTACTATAGGTTTAGAGCACAAAAAAATATATACTTCCATAAAATATTTACAATTAACCATTTTAAGCAAGTTAAACACACTGAATTTCAAAGTGTAGCAACCATTCTTACTTAAAACACTTTCAAACATAATTCAATGCCACATACAACCAAACTAAAGATATAAATATAAGTCAAGGCCATGTTACATGGTATAATGGATAAGAGAACTGACAATATACAAAATATAGCTGTCATTCACTTTTCAAAAGAAAGTATGGTCCAAAAATTATAACTTTAAGTTGTTTCATTTAACTTTATATTTGAGCACACATATATATAACAAACTATATACTTTTTCAATGGTGAGTGAATTCGCCCCATAACCAAGTTAACACAAGCACAAGCCACTTAGAACAAAATACCACTTCCTATTATTGACAAAATTTCCCATTTCTTTTCAAACTTCCCCAAAAAAAAATTGAATGTTTATAATACATTTCAAATTCATTTAAACCATTTTTTAAAGAGGTTTAACATTCCATATACACCAATTTATTAAATCAAGGAAAGTGATTTCTTTTGTGCTTATCAACGTGTATTTCCGTGACTTGCGTGTGTGTGTGTGTGTGTGTGTGTGTGTATATATATATATTTGACATTCATATTCAAACAACAATACTTGATGATCAAAGCATAATAAACATCCATTGCAAACACCATATCATCATCCAAAATATAATATAATAGTTTAGGAGTTCTCATTTTAATTTTCCCTTCGAGCTAATATAAAATAGGCTATAGCTCTGCTATGATTGAACCAAAGCAAACGAAACTAAGCCTACGACCTAAGAGAGAGCTCGGCCTAGCCTTGATAGTTATAATGCCCATGCCCAAGAGAATGGTGGGTGGCGGTCTTAGGCTTCGGAAGTGAAGAGGAGGTGTTTCGGACTAGTTTTGAAGTGGATTGAATTATAAGCTAGTATATACCTTTTTCTCTTTTTGTTTGTTATATTTTTTTTCTAAATTATAACGAACCGAAAATTTCGATTCCGAAAATTCCAAGTAGTTGAGAAGAAGAAAGAGAAAGAAGAAGAAGAAGAAGAAGCAGAAAACCAAACTCAGAATCTCACATTCGCTGCGGATAAAATATAATATCAAATAATATTCTTTACACAAAGAAAGCTGTATCAGTCAATTACATTCTTATACATCAAAATTACAACATTTACACAAACATAGGACAGTTTAAATTACTTGTCCCAGATATACTACAATATAACACAACGGGATACACTCTATACGTTCCTGCCATCCAGCTCGTCTCCTGAGCTCCAGAACGTCCATATCTGAAAATATGTAATACTCAGTCTGACCGGAGCATTACATCAAAGTAACACCCGGGTCTGGCTGGAAACCAGCATGAGTAAGCCCATCTAACATGTAATACAATAGCATAAAACTTACATAAAACCCGGGGTAACTTCTATCAATTTACAACTTCGCAAGTCGTTATTGACGTCACTTACTTCACACATCGATTTCTAAGTACCAAACTTAGATTAAATGGTCCAATTCACTTAAATCATTCAATTTCAGCCTATTGTTTCCGCATATCAATTTACAAATAATCAAAGTGGTTTTGGGTATTTACTAATACCCGACTCCGGTCTCTTTGAATTCAATACTATCTTAACCCAAGTTATTTAAGTAAAATACAATTCATCTTTAAATAAAAGATGTCGCTTTTTACACAACAATTTATCATCAATAGATAATCACATTATCAATTATTCGCAAAACATATCATATCACAAAACATTTCATATCTGAGATATGAATCAATTCAAGACATTTAATCATTCATAAGCAAGATGGATCATGTCCAAAATTAATTTAAATTATCTCAAATTAAATTAATTACAAATCTTTAATTACTTAGATTACCTTTATTTAAACAATTAATTAATTACAAATCCATTAAAAATCATCTTATAATTATCCATCTTAATTAGTCATCCTTGATTAATTATCCTTAATTACGTAAAGTAATTATCCTTTAATTAATTACACAAATTAATTATCCTCAAACAATTTCAGTAATTAACCTTTAATTACTTCATTAATTACATTAATTAATTACATTAATTAATGATCCTTAATTAATTACTTCCATTAATCAGTAATGCACTTTCCTTAGTTTCTTCATCCATTTCTTAATTACCCATAAATTAATTTCTAATTACTTAATTAATTGCTTGATTTTTTAATTAATCTTTAATTACTTGATTAATTAAGTCCTAATTATTAATTAAAAATCTATACATATCTAATCAATAATCCTTATTAATTTCAAATTAATTAATCTTTAATTTAATTAATTTAACCCTCAATTACTTAAGTAATTAATTCTAAATCATTCATTAATTAACTTAATTAATCATCTAAACCTAAATTATCTTTAAGATAAATAATTTCTTTTATTAATGACTTAATTATCATTAACATATACATTTAAACATTTCACTTTCAAATCCATTCCAAATTAAAGATTTGAAATAAATGCAAATTTAACTTTAACAACATTTAAAAACAATTTAACCCTTTAAATTAAAATGTTAAAGAAACACTTATCCTATAAAAGAAATTTAAAATATACTTTGAACATTTAAAGTTGTTTAAACATTTAAATACTCAAATTTTAATAACTTTAATAAACTTATAAGATTGTTTGGTAAATTTACTTTGGGAAAAAAATGGTTTACATTCCTTTGAAAATTTATTAAAACTAGTTAATTAATTTACTTTATAAATATATCCACTTAGAATACACTTTTAAAATTATCTAAACATTCTCTAAACTATATATTTTCAATGTTTCAAACTTTAAACTTGTTTAAAGTTTTTCTTTGAAAACTAAGTATTTAAAATATCCTTAAAACCCTTTTAAAACACTTTGCTTGGATCTTTTAAAAAATTGGAAACTTGGTAAGTTGCTTTTAATTTTAAACCAGGCAACGCATGACCCAAACTCCAACAACATAGACATATCTCCTTCGAGTCAAACATGAGGCCTTTTCGAAAAAATTCCCGAGCTAACTTCTTCTCCTTCACCCCTAAACAAAGACTAGACCTACCAATGCACCGTGCACATGCACGCACCGTTGCCAGAGCTCCGACTATCGACTCCGGCTCCAACACGTCGCCAATGACTTCGATAAGATAAAAGATCACCCAGAACCACAAAAATGTCACCCAGCTAAAAAAGAGCTTCCTGATCAAAAACTGGAATCCAAACATCAAGAAGAAACCACCCAACGCCGACGCCTCTGATTTCAGAATCATCCATCAATCTACCTGAAGCTACCATAAGCTTCGATGATCCAGTTCCTCCTCACGATTAACCCTGATACTCTATAGTCGTCGACATTTCCTCGGAAACCAACTCCACAAAACAACACTCAAAAACCCTACTCCGCCCCCGATAGGCCACTACAAACAGCAGAAAAATCCATCAATATTTTTCCCAGGTCCACCCACCTTCCAACCTTCTTCGACCAAAAT
This sequence comes from Allium cepa, assembly GCA_030765085.1. Lineage (NCBI taxonomy): Eukaryota > Viridiplantae > Streptophyta > Magnoliopsida > Asparagales > Amaryllidaceae > Allium > Allium cepa. The sequence continues at coordinate 595,943,420 of CM060945.1, read as the reverse complement.
TTCAACACCGATCACCACGCCGTTCGCCGTGAATTTACAAAAACCCCAAAAACACTCAATGCCAATTATCACAGATATTACCAATCTAAAAATAATGATTGCCCTCCCTAAACTCAATATTTACAAATAGAAAACAGATTATAAGATTAAATCAAGAATTCCAAACCATGAGATTTGAACTTATTTTGAATTAGAACTGTAAAATTTCCATTTTTGAAATACATACCCCAATTGTTTATTTGAAACTATTTTTAAATTTGAAATTATAATTTTACAACCATTTTCCACTTGAAGATCAAAGCTTGAAGTCATTTGTATAGGTAGATATGAATTTTCATTGTTATTCCAGAGCCTGGAATCACAACAGTACCAAACAAACATACACGCAACCATATATACAAATGTATATAATGTATTTCAACTAAAATCAGTTAAAATCATCCATGCAACCCATACTTATAACCTTACTTTGCAGATTTATCACATGCATTGCAATATTCAACCAATTTAAACTTTTTAGAACTTTGTTTACTCACCATTTCTGTTTGAACAGAGCAAATTTTTGTTTTGATGATTTGAAGCTGGACATGATTCTCGACTCCAGATCTATACCTGCTTTGTTGTTTAAACTGGGTTGATCCTTGCTGAGATGATCTAGGCTTGAACTCAGGTTTTGGCTTCTTTGATTTGTAAAACTTTTACAGGGTTTTGATTTTTGTTCTTGAATCGGGTTTAAACACTTTGAAAAACTGTTGTTTAGTTTTGATATTTTTTTCTTCAGTTTTACTCTCTTTTTATTTCAAAGATGAAGAAGAAAGAGCAGCCTCCTTATTTTTGTTTTAATTCATTTTTTTACATAAAATTAAATTTGAAAGGCAATAAGTATGCCACTTGAAAATGTAAAATTTCCTTTGGCTAACAAATGTACAGACATATTATTATTATTACAACTGTATTTTGCATGTTATAAGGGTTTTTCAAATGTTAAATGCAAGGATTTATGTTTAATCCTTATTTAGAAATCACTTATCTTTATTTTAGTTATTAACATGTTTATTATTATTTATACATCTACAAGCTATTTTAATTCATATTAAAAAAGTATCAACCTTATTTAAATTTTAAACCATAAAAATGTTGAACTTAACTTTTTATCATTTAGAAATTTACTATATATATATTACAACCAAATTTATTTATATATTTCTAATTTATTATAAGAGCTATTATTTCCAGATTTTTTTTAAATCCAGCATTTAATATAGTTCAAATTCAACTATATACATATCCAAATCTTATAATTATCAGAACTCTATTTGTTTAACCAAATTTAAAAAAATCAGTATCTAAATAGCTAAAATTAGTTAATTACCAATTAACAATTGCCCAAAGTTCGGGTTATCACATTCCTCCCCCCTTTGAATCTTTTCATTCTCGAAAAGTAACAAAGCCAGAATTTATAAAAATACTTAAATCATATAAATTTTCTTTGATCATTTTTAAAGCACTTTGAAATTTATATAATTATACCAGAATAGCTTTATGTATAAAAATACTTTTTATAACTTGATGTCTCAACATGCCATCCTTGTGCTTACAGAAATTCGGTCATATGTTGATCAGGCGTAGGACTGAAAATCTGTAAGTACTTAGCAGACCCATTTCCAACACCAAGTGAAAATACTTGGAAAATAATTTTACTGAAAATATAGAAAACATTTTTGAAAATAGAGAAAATATCTTTGGTGAGAATGCTCTAGAAATCATCACCCCCATCCATGGTCGCAGTTACATCCTGAGTTACGTTGCCATTGCAGCAAAAGTCCATGTAACTATAGGCACTCTGCGCCCCTCGATTACGCCATGGAACCCATAACCGATCGCAGTTACATTCCAGGGTTACGTTGCCATCACAACAAAAGTCCATGTAACTGTATGCATCAGCGCCCTCGATTTTCACTGTCAAAATGAAACTTCTCCACTCCTACATAGGACGCAGTCTACCGATGTAAAATCAAACGTAGACCATTGGCTCTCAGCGGTACACACGACTTTCGCTATGTTACCATAGGTCGCTGTCTATCGATATAAAATCAAACGTAGACCGTTGGCTCTCAGCGGCACACACGACTTTCGGTGTGTTACCACAGGTCACAGTATACCGATATAAAATCAAACGTAGACTGTTGGCTCTCAACGGCACACACGACTTTCGCTATGGTATGCAGCAGATCGCAGTGACATCGAGTTACACTGTCCTCACAGCATAACCCAAATGCCTCTGTAGGCATCAGCGCCCCTCGACTTTCGCTACACACTACTCATAATCCTCAGGAACTAGTTTTTTCCGGACTCCTCATAGGATCAACTTTAGAACCTCCCCCTTTGAGGATCAAGGCAGTACCAACCTATGGTACTCCTGAGAAGTTCATTTTAAGGGAGCGCCTTTTTCTCCAGAGCAATTTTCAAAACACTTTATACTATACACATATAGTAACTTCCAAATCATACACCTATTATGAATCTCATATAAATCTCCTTTTTCCTCAAAATCGATTATCCCAAAATCGATAATTCTCAAACTAGGCTTTCCAAATCGAATATTGATTTTACCCAAAAATTAAAAGCCTTTCCAAATCCAAAGGTTCCAAAAACCTTTCCAAAATCATCCTCATGAAATTGTAACAACCCTGATTGGAGATTACCGTAAATATTAAATTATAATGAATATTATAATTTAATATTGGAATTAATTGAATTAATTGGAAGAAAATGATGAATTATATTGTTTATTTAGAATAAACAATATAATATGAATAAATTTTAGGAGAACAATATAAAATAAGGTTTATTTCAAATTAAATGATTGAAGCAAATTTAAGATGAAGGAAAGATGAAGTAAACAACTTAATTGTGATCTTTGAGTTGGAAATTGTCATTGATGGAATTTAGTAGGAGCATTAAAGGAATATTGGCAATTTATTCCAATATTCTCCTTTTATTGTAAAATAAAAGGGAAAATAAAAGTAGAAAGATTTTATTATATTAATAGTAATAAACATGTGTGTGAGATAAAGTTGTTCCTTTATTTCATGAATTTTGAATATAGAGATGCAACTATATTCAATTAACATGTACGATTTGGCGATAATGTAATTTATTGCCAAATTGCATCTTTTCTTTGTTAAATACAAAGAAAATTGTTAAATAATTGTTTAATCATCATACGCATAATGAATTTGAATTTTTGGGCTAATGAATTGTAACAAAATAACTTAATCACTCCATTTCAATGGTCGGAGTGGTTTGGAGTAATTAATGGAATTTTGTTTGGGTTGGGGAAATCATATTGGTAATTTCAAAACCAATAATACATTTTATTGTAAAATAAAATATGGGGAATAAGAAGAAAAATAATAATAATCTTCTTTGAGTATAAAAAAAATGATGGACCATACATCTATCTTAAGATGAAATAGAATTATGACACATATGTCACTTTGGTGTACACTTCTAGAACACCTTAAATGATTACTAAATAAGGTATGTGTCATGAAATAAAGCTTATATAAAAAAATGAAGGACATGTTTCACAAGATTAAATAAAATAGTGACACATAACCCCATTAGGTGTCCATGTGTAGAAACATCTTAAGACACCTAAGTAGGCATGTGTCAACATTCTAAAGCTTGTGCAAAGAGAAGTAGACAAGTGTCCAAAACTAAAATTACCAAACTAGCCTTGAAAATTACTATATAAAGGGGTGGAAATGTACACTTATTTTTCTTTCTTTCACAAAATAAAAACAAAAGGAAGATAAAGTGAAAAAAACTTGGAGAAAGCTAGGGAAAAAGAGTCAAGGCAAATACACAAGTTTAAGCAATCATAGGTCCGGCAAAGGCGAATTCGAGTTGAAAACTTCCATCTTCAATCCTAAATCATAATCTTTTTGCTGCTAATAGGTAAGCTAAGGCTTATAGCAACTGTAAGTGAACAAATTTCAGCAGCAAATAATCTCTTGTTTGAAATATTTGGTTAAATATGTTGAATTTTACCTCTGTTCTATATTGATTGATGCTACAAATGCCCTATCTTGTTTTGCTCATATCTGGCTCGTCCGGTGTCGGATTGATGCCAGTCTTTTTTTAGATTGTAGAGGACTGATTATAGTTTGTTCATGTTAACTTTCATTATGTTTTGAGTCCGTTTGGACCTTCTTAGCTGCTGTCAAAAATGAAAACCCAAGAGGGATTAAGCCCAGAATATTCTAGTGGCTCGTTAGTGTTTTCGCCATAACTTTTGTGTTGCTTATCGGAATTTGGATTTCTTGGATGATCTGAAATCCTTGTGAAATATGACTAAACTTTTATGTTTTTGGTTTTGACTGGTTTAGAAGTCTACATAGTGGAAAATTGGCATTTTCATCGCTGTCCTGTGTTGACAGACAGCGCAAATAATTTCTTTCTTAGTAGTATTTCTATCATAACTTCTACGTTACTGATCGAAATATCAAAATTTATGAAGTTTTGGAAACCTGAGGCTGTTAGATACAATTTTTGTATTTTGTGTTTTGTAGAATTTCGAAGTTAGCATGGTGGAAAATTAATGTTTTGTAATGTTGGTCTGTTATGAACTGCCCCAATATTGATGTAATTATTCGACTTTGATGATTTCATTTGCATGCTTTTGCGAAAATTTTACTACAAAATTTGATGCTAACATTTGATTCTTTTGTCCAGCAATGGACTAGTAAATTTATGTGACTTGAATTTAAATTGGTTTTAAATTCGATTTAAATTTTGAATATCGGTTTTTGCCGATTAAATTGCAAATTGATGTTTTTCTGAGTTTTAAAAATCCGAATAAATTGCATAAAATCTTCTAAAATCATGGTTTGAGCAAAAAATGTTTTTATACATTTTTAAAGATTTTTAAACAATTATTCCTTATTTTCTAGGCTTTCAAAAATCATTAAAATTCTTTAAATGATGGGTTTTCACTTAAAATCCTTTAGATAAATTTCTATAAATTGGTTTAAAATCCCGTTTTCTCTAGTAAAATATATTATAATTAATTTTATTTACTTTAATTACTTTGATTCTTTTTCGGACGTATAAGGAAATAAATTAAACGATTTAGTAAATCCGCGAGGTATGGGACTTGAGTATTTACTTTATCGGTTAATTTCGGACTTGTACGACCGAAACGATTTTGAGAAATCATTTGATTTCCTCCTTGATGTTAACCACAATGTGGTATGAGTTTGAGATTATATTAGTCCATTTGGCTAATGCGTATCGTCCGAGATCTCATATTCAGGAGTATATACGAGATTAGGACTATATTGATGGAGATATACTTGCCAATGATATGAGGCAAGATTTTGATGGAATTTGATGAGTTTGATGTTTTTATGGAGTTTCTACTCGTCGATGAGATGAGACGGGTTTAGCATCTTATACCATATGTCGATGACATGAGGCGATTCTTTTGATGATGTTGATGATTTCTTAGTGTGGCATGAACTAACGGCTAGAAAACCGCTAAGTGAGAGCGTATGGTATGGGACATACGTTACCACTTTCCGGGTTACTATCTGAGAGTTGTTGACACATTCTGGGAGAACTACCAGTACTTAGAGTCCCGATCGGGTTAAGTAATACTTGACTCGATCACCTTTGATGGCGGGGACTCAGCGGACACCGATTGGAGTGAGGTGCTCCAATCACTTTTGATGGCGGGTGTTCGGGGAGAATATAGATGACGTCATAGACCGAATTAATTCGAGATGAGGATTCCGGTCGAGAGATGGATATGGTACCATGATGGTGAACAGTACTGGTAAATAACACGTGCAACATGCTTTTGCATGTAATAATTGGCCAATATGAGATTTCTTTTATGAGTTATGATGATTTCGATTTCACCATTTTTGATGTGTTTGCCTAGCCTTATAGATGTAAATAAGGCAAATATGATTTCTTTGAGGATTTTGGTGATTTCGAATTTTATGGATTTGTACTTGGGATTTATATATGATTTGATAGATTATTTATTCATGGATAATGTTTGAATGTTTTCCCTTATACCATATACATGAATTCCTTCAGATTAACCCAAGTATATGTATATGCAAACCACCATAGAGACAGTGAAGATACTTAATATCAACCCTAGATGTTCATACCTACTTATGTTATCCCGTTGCGAAGCTCTTGTCTTTACCTTATCGTATTCCTTTCTAACGATAAGATTCAGTTGCCTGACCCGTGTGTTTATCACTCGGGTCAGACCGAGTTGTTTCAGGTATCATCTATTGGACTTAGCTTGAAGTTGATGTTGGATATCAGCTCTTCTTTCTCTTGAGTAGTTTTTGTTCTTTCGCATACTCTGATGTAGTTACATTTGATTCGATATTTATGGTGTGGTCGAGTACCACATTTATTGTATTCATATTGTATTGTACTAAACATGTACCAGTGTATATGTATATATATGATGTTGGTTACTGTTCTGTGATGTGATTTACATTCAGTTATTATATTTTGTTCTGATAGATCCGTTAACCACCTATAGTTTTGGATTAAGCATTTACTGGGTATGTCTATCCACTTGAGTTGAAAAAAAAATTTAATTATATTGCATTTATCGACGTATTCAATAGATGTTTAAGACAAAATTATAGATGCGCCCTTAACCAGCCCTATTCTCCGCTTTAGTAGACGGAATTACTTGTTAATTCTCTTTACTAAGGTGGGTCTCGGGGTGGGGCGTTACAGCTTGGTATCAGAGCTGCGGTCAGAACAAAGTATAATAAACACAGAACAGTACGTATATCATAATACGTCGAAGTACAATACGAGTGAATCATTGTCCTTTATTCGAGCTTTTTTTCGAATCGAGCCTTGATTCGTTTCCGAGTTTTGGGATTATCGGGATGGAATATGTCTAGGAAAATATATATTGTATTCCATACTATTCCATAATTGAGTTTGATGTTATCTTGTCTTATGAATAATCTCATTTGGGATTATTCTATTTTCAATTTTTTTTCCGATACGAGTGAGTTCGTATCAATGGAGATGATTGATTTCTTTGAGCATTCTTGTTCCATTCATTTGAGAGTTGTGAATCCTATTGAAGGGATCCACAATGATTGGCTCATTGTCGGCATTCTGAGATTTTTATTTGATGTTGCTTTTGTGAGTATTTGTTTGTTACTCACAATCTTGAGATGTATCTGATTTGAGATGGACTAACTTATTTGGTGTTAAGCCCGATCCTTTTGTTGTTATAGGATCCTGTATATTTAGGTTTCCTATTTTATTGGGTTATTATTTCTATCACTTTGAAATGTTAATGATGATTTTAAAATTTCTATATTCGCTCTTGAATATCGAGATGTTGATGATATATCTCAAATTCCAATCAAGGTGACTTTGTTGAGTTTTGTAAGTCCATTTGGATTTGACATCCAATCGGGCAATCGAGTGTTGAGGTAACCTTATTCCTGGCTCTTAGCTCCTCGGTTATCCTTCCACGAGGATATCCACTAAGGAATGAGGTGAGTTTCTAGATTGTTCGAGTTTGATTGAGTTTATCATTCAGTTTTTTTGAGTTATCCTTTTCATATACTCAATTGATGTTATTCTCTGTAGCATTACTTTGTTTGAAGTAATTATTTATTGTTTGTTTGCTTCATCTCGTTCAAGAAGAATATCTTTCTTGTCTTATATCTTGATGATTTTTGGGAGTGGCTCATGACATCGTAAGATTGACGAACGCTCTATCTCCTTCTGTTGATTTCGATAATCGAATATTCTGCGAATATCTCTATGCATTCTCTTAATGTTCTTTGGTTTGAGTTTTGAAGCTACATAAATATGAGTTTTAAAGAGAAATTTGAGTTTTGAGATATATTTTTTAAAAAAAAAAAATCAAAGAATATTTTGAGAATAAATTTAGATGAGTAGTAATTCTATTATAGAAATAATTTGAGAGTGTTGGGTTGTCCATCGAGTAGTTAAGAGTTCTGGTCGGTACGCCTGATCAACGTTATCGATAGGAATCTCCTAAATACTATGATGAGGCAATCAGGCACGATGATTTGGGTTTTAAAAATTGAGATTTTGAAAATAATATTTTGAGATTATATATTAAATTTATTTTTGAATGGTAATTGCAGCCAATAATTTTAGAGACGAGTAACAGAGTGGCGAGGCAGTTTTGATCGTTTGATCGACTCTGCAACCAATAGATATATCTATTTATTAGAGATTCAATGGAGAGGAAATGCCATTTATTTATATATATATTTATTTTGAAATTACAAAGATGAGAATATGTGAGAAAATTATTGAGCTATACTTTATTTAAAGTATATTTTGAGATTTTAGAATTATATTATATACATTGGATGTTTTGAGAGAAGGGTTATAAGGGGATTTGAAGATCGTTTTAAACTATTTAAGTGGTTTAATAAAAAGACTAAAGAGAATTTAAACTCTTAATTTATTTTATGGAATATTATTATGGATTTACAAAATCTTTTGAAAATTAATTTTGAAGTATGAGAAGAAATTTAGACTTTTAATTTGAGTTTTAAGTTACTTACTAAGTAGTATAGTAAGGAGTTTGAAATTTTTAAATGTTAAAAATTGAGATTTAAAATTTAAAAGATGTTGGGATTTAAAAATTCTAAATATCTTGGATTGAAAAGTAATTTGAGCTTATATCCTTATTTCTTGAGTATATTCTATCCTTGAGTTAATATCAATGACATGCCTTATCGCGGTCGTTCGAGTTTGGTGAGCTTGCAAGAAGTCATTACGTGATTTATTCATCTTGTCTATTACATTTATCTCGTGGTGAGGATGTTCTTTCCACATTATTATGGAGAAAATCTTATTGATGATATTCTTTATTGCTTAGAGTTTGGATTTAGTGAGTTTGATCCCGACTCTATTCGTAGAGTTTTGTGAAATCAATCATTTTCGATTGATTAATTGTTGAGCATCTTATTGAGTTTTTTTTTCGAAGATGGGATATCTTCGAAATTCTTTCAATTACTTAGAAAATTTGATGGTTTGCTAATCGCTATATAAGCATTTGATGGGCCATTGGATTAACCAAGGAAGTTTTTCCTTATTTCTCTCTACCATTCTATGTTGAGAATATGAATGGTTTAAGTTTCGAGCTTCTCTTTTATCCTTTGTCGATTACATAAATTGTGTTGAATACAGATTTCCTCTAGAAATTGCGAGGACGCGATTTTTATAAGAGGGGGAGTCTGTAACAACCCTGATTGGAGATTACCGCAAATATTAAATTATAATGAATACTATAATTTAATATTGGAATTAATTGAAATAATTGGAAGAAAATGATGAATTATATTGTTTATTTAGAATAAACAATATAATATGAATAAATTTTGGGAGAACAATATAAAATAAGGTTTATTTCAAATTAAATGATTGAAGCAAATTTAAGATGAAGGAAAGATGAAGTAAACAACTTAATTGTGATCTTTGAGTTGGAAATTGTCATTGATGGAATTTAGTAGGAGCATTAAAGGAATATTGGCAATTTATTCCAATATTCTCATTTTATTGTAAAATAAAAGGGAAAATGAAAGTAGAAAGATTTTATTATATTAATAGTAATAAACATATGTGTGAGATAAAGTTGTTCCTTTATTTCATGAATTTTGAATATAGAGATGCAACTATATTCAATTAACATGTACGATTTGGCGATAATGTAATTTATTGTCAAATTGCATCTTTTCTTTGTTAAATACAAAGAAAATTGTTAAATAATTGTTTAATCATCATACGCATAATGAATTTGAATTTTTGCGCTAATGAATTGTGACAAAATAACTTAATCACTACATTTCAATGGTTGGAGTGGTTTGGAGTAATTAAAGGAATTTTGTTTGGGTTGGGGAAATCATATTGGTAATTCCAAGACCAATAACACATTTTATTGTAAAATAAAATATGGGGAATAAGAAGAAAAATAATAGTAATCTTCTTTGAGTATAAAAAAAAATGATGGACCATGCATCTATCTTAAGATGAAATAGAATTATGACACATATGTCACTTTGGTGTACACTTCTAGAACACCTTAAATGATTACTAAATAAGGTATGTGTCATGAAATAAAGCTTACATAAAAAAATAAAGGACATGTGTCACAAGATTAAATAAAATAGTGACACATAACCCCATTAGGTGTCTATGTGTAGAAACATCTTATGACACCTAAGTAGGCATGTGTCAACATTCTAAAGCTTGTGCAAAGAGAAATAGACAAGTGTCCAAAACTAAAATTACCAAACTAGCCTTGAAAATTACTATATAAAGGGGTGGAAATGTTCACTTATTTTTCTTTCTTTCACAAAATAAAAACAAAAGGCAGATAAAGTGAAAAAAACTTGGAGAAAGCTAGGGAAAAAGAGTCAAGGCAAATACACAAGTTTAAGCAATCATAGGTCCGGCAAAGGCGAATTCGAGTTGAAAACTTCCATCTTCAAGCCTAAATCATCATTTTTTTGCTGCTAATAGGTAAGCTAAGGCTTATAGCAACTGTAAGTGAACAAATTTCAGCAGAAAATAATCTCTTGTTTGAAATATTTGGTTAAATATGTTGAATTTTACCTCTGTTCTATATTGATTGATGCTACAAATGCCCTATCTTGTTTTGCTCATATCTGGCTCGTCCGGTGTCGGATTGATGCCAGTCTTTTTTTAGATTGTAGAGGACTGATTATAGTTTGTTCATGTTAACTTTCATTGTGTTGTGAGTCCGTTTGGACCTTCTTAGCTGTTGTGAGTCCGTTTGGACTGATTATAGTTTGTTAATGTTAACTTTCATGTTTTGTAATGTTGGTCTGTTATGAACTGCCCCAATATTGATGTAATTATTCGACTTTGATGATTTCATTTGCATGCTTTTGCGAAAATTTTACTACAAAATTTGATGCTAACATTTGATTCTTTTGTCCAGCAATGGACTAGTAAATTTATGTGACTTGAATTTAAATTGGTTTTAAATTCGATTTAAAATTTGAATATCGGTTTTTGCCGATTAAATTGCAAATTGATGTTTTTATGAGTTTTAAAAATCCGAATAAATTGCATAAAATCTCCTAAAATCATGGTTTGAGCAAAAAATGTTTTTATACATTTTTAAAGGTTTTTAAACAATTATTCTTTATTTTCTAGGCTTTCAAAAATCATTAAAATTCTTTAAATGATGGGTTTTCACTTAAAATCCTTTAGATAAATTTCTATAAATTGGTTTAAAATCCCGTTTTCTCTAGTAAAATATATTATAACTAATTTTATTTACTTTAATTACTTTGATGCCTTTTCGGATGTATAAGGAAATAAATTAAACGATTTAGTAAATCCGCGAGGTATGGGACTTGAGTATTTACTTTATCGGTTGATTTCGGACTTGTACGACCGAAAAGATTTTGAGAAATCATTTGATTTCCTCCTTGATGTTAACCACAATGTGGTATGAGTTTGAGATTATATTAGTCCATTTGGCTAATGCGTATAGTCCGAGATCTCCTATTCGGGAGTATATACGAGATTAGGACTATATTGATGGAGATATACTTGCCAATGATATGAGGCAAGATTTTGATGGAATTTGATGAGTTTGATGTTTTTATGGAGTTTCTACTCGTCGATGAGATGAGACGGGTTTAGCATCTTATACCATATGCCGATGACATGAGGCGATTCTTTTGATGATGTTGATGATTTCTTAGTGTGGCACGAACTAACGGCTAGAAAACCGCTAAGTGAGAGCGTATGGTATTGGACATACGTTACCACTTTCTGGGTTACTATCCGAGAGTTGTTGACACATTCTGGGAGAACTACCAGTACTTAGAGTCCCGATCGGGTTAAGTAATACTTGACTCGATCACTTTTGATGGCGGGGACTCAGCGGACACCGATTGGAGTGAGGTGCTCCAATCACTTTTGATGGCGGGCGTTCGGGGAGAATATAGATGACGTCATAGACCGAATTAATTCGAGATGAGGATTCCGGTCGAGAGATGGATATGGTACCATGATGGTGAACAGTACTGGTAAATAGCACGTGCAACATGCTTTTGCATGTAATAATTGGCCAATATGAGATTTCTTTTATGAGTTATGATGATTTCGATTTCACCATTTTTGATGTGTTTACCTAGCCTTATAGATGTAAATAAGGCAAATATGATTTCTTTGAGGATTTTGGTGATTTCGAATTTTATGGATTTATACTTGGGATTTATGTGACGACCCGCCTTTCTACTACCAGAAAGACGTATCATCATTAAGAAAGAAAGGGATGAGAAAATAGAAAAGAAAGAGAAAGAAAGAACAACAACATCAGAATCTCACAGCGGAATGGAACAAAATATAATATCACATAAATATTTAAAAGTTTTACATATATCAGAGTTATACAGATAATACATCAATACTAGACAGTTATAAGACCTGTCTAGTTAATACAAGTCAATATACAATGCAGATAGACAGCTCAGAGATATCAACACGGCGGGGCACCATATATATATATATATATATATATATATCTACAACGTAGAAGCCTCCTGCTCCATTGCTCCTCTAGAATTCGTCAAAGCTAACCTGAATCCCTTGGCTACGCGTAAAAATTTGGGTACCCGAGAGTTCATAAAAACAAAAATAAACTCCGGGTCAGAAATGGGACTGGTATGAGTAAACGGTTTATGGTTGTTTAACTTTGAAAAACAATTGAAAATAAAGGTATCACATAAGACTCCCCACAAATAAATACGGGTGAGTTTTTACCTTACGCTAACGAAAACATTTACTACGAAATCCAGTGATATTATTATAGTGTCTAGGATTTTCAAGTAAATAGAAAATAGCCGAAATTGTTACATCTATTAAATTCCAGCTACTAGCCACAAAAGTGTGTAATACAAAACAAAACCGTAGGGTCTCGTAGGGAAAATGGATTTCCAACAATGGCAGGGCTACTGGGGTACCGCCCGTCACAGTACGGGGCCTAGATCACTGTACCGAGGATTACTCCCTTCATCCCCTGCAAAACAAGGCCGGAACCATTCCTTACTGAACAGTCCTGAACAAGATAAACCCCGTGGTTAGCGCGACCAACCACCCACTAAGCCGAAATATATATAAGGGACATCTAGACAGGGGAAATATCTTGTCCTGCTTGGGCATGACCAACCTAACCTTGCTGCATCTCCCCTGTTTTAGCCATTCCCGGTTGATGAGGCTTGAGGCTGCGATTACCTTTATAGAACATATCACTTAGAATGCTCATCGTCCGCCTGACGATGTGCTGAAAGCATTCAATCCATACAAGTTCGTTCCGGGTTCGAACGAAACCGAAGGCAATATCTCGTCACACTCATTTTGGAATCACCCTCAGAGTCAACGACGATAACCCTTGCATTCTGAAACCACCATCTCGATCTTCATTTCAGGATTCACGACCTAACGTTTAAATTGGATCGATGTGGTTTTCGAAGAATCAAAATTGATTCTTCTGATCCCGGTCTCATCGAATCCAAACGCCGTTTTAAGGGCCAAGTTGTCTAATTTAACTTATATAGTTTAAGTTCAATAATTGAATTCATATAGCAATTTCACACAGATAAATAACATCAGATAAATCATATAGCAATTTAACCCAAAGAAATCATACAAAATTATCACAGATATATCCAGAATATTACAGAACATCATAGGATATAAATAACATCAGACTCAATCAAATAGAATCATCGATTCATCTCAAATTTAGTTTAATTTATTTAAACTTAATTACTTGCTTAAGAATAAACCATATTTATTCTTGCTTATTTAAATTACTCATTAATCAACTTATTAAATTTATTAATTACACCTCAATTACTCATTTAATTAATTAATTAATTCTTAATTATTAATTAATAACCTTAATTATTAATTTATAAAACTCAATTACTCATTTGATTATAACTACTTACTTAATTAAACATTAAATACTAATTAACTTAATCGTTTAATCGTTTAATCCTTAATTAATTATTTAATTAGTTAACTACTATTTATTTATAAATTAAGTTACTTTAAATGGTTAATTTAATTCTTTAATTACAAATTGATTTACACAAGATTATCATTATAAATCTTTAATTACAAGATTAATAAATCTTAATTACTCATTCAATTATAATTATAAAATTTATTACATTCTTAATTATTTCAATTTAAATTAACCATCCTACGTTTGAAGACATTTCTTGATAAATTTAAATCAAGTTTTAACTTAAACCCCTTCAACATTTAATAACTTAAATAATATCAAACTTGTTTAACCCTTGGAAGTTTTAAACCCGAAGAAAACATCGTGCAATGCTCGAGCTAACCTCGGTTCCACTAAGCTTCTCGCGTCCCTTCTCTCTGCATACTTCATCTTCTTCTACTGTTCTTTCTCCTTTGTTCATTTTACTTTTAGTCAAGTTCATTTACGCACTGCTGTACCCAACGAACACACGCACGCACCCAAATCAAAACACGAAGTAACCCTTCAATTTTCTCGAGTATAAATCGAGACAATCAAACCATACGAACGCTGACACTTCTCCGCCGTTGTGCACGTGCACGGTGGTTCTCCTCCACTCCAGCGACCCACGACACTGCCTGCAAATCACATAACAACCTCTCACCTGAAAACACAGCCCTGTTTAACACGATAAGCTCGAAAACAAAATATGCTCGAATAAAGGAACAGTAACTCGAAAACGACAGAGGGAAAAAGCCACGTCCACACAACCTCGATCACCGTAGGTCAAGCAATTCCGGTCGTACCTCACCCTCAACTTCCTCTATCACCTCCCACAATCTCATGGAGCTCGGTTAATTCATGGCGTCGCAATTATTAAATGTGCAGAGCCTAAAAATATCGAACCAAGAACCCTAGATTTGATTCGACTGAAAGCTTTTTGCATTAGAAAAATTTGTCAACATTTTTCCTATAACCATGCATCAATAAACTAACTCCATAACAAATTTTAACATCAATTAGTGATTAAGTCAACAGGACTCAAAGTTCGGTTCTTTAGTGAACTGCTCTCTGGATGTTTGTCTAGAAATCATAATTTTTGTTTCAAAAATCATACTTTTGAATGTTATTTCTAGATATAAACTCACATTTACAATTTGAGTTATTCGAAATCCAACCATTTATTCACTTTTACTGTAAAATTTGAACTCACAGTGTTTATATTTCACAGCTACCTTTAAACCATTTTCAAGCCTTGATCTTTAGCTTAAACAAAGTTATGTAGTTAAATCTCTAAGTAAAAAAATGTTTTAATCTAAAAAGTATGATTTATTCTCTGTTTCTTTGTCTCAGCAACATAAAACTAGAAGAACATCATCAAGTAGAACATACTGTAATTAACAACATCACAGAACAGTATATATCAAACATACTATTTTTCATGAACCAAATAATTTAGATTTTAAATTTTAAAAAAGAATGTTTACTCACCTGAAAGATTTTGTAAACAAAGAATACTAGATGTTCTTGAAAATCTGAAGCTTAAACTATCTTGAATCTGCTCTTAAATCCCTGTTTGCATTCTTGACAGTTTCTAGTTTGAAATAAAATGAGTTACTTCTTTTTCTTCTTTTTGGTTTTTCTCAGGTTTACTTATGGAAGTTTAACGAACTGGAAAGAAAATGTATACCTAAATATATAAGATATCGAGATGTACAAGTGGAGGTGGTAACTGGTCAGCTTCATCCTTTGTGAACAAGGTTTCAAAATATTTTGAAGTGACAAAATTGTTGGCTGAGAAGATAGCAATTAAATGTTTAGGTTTCCTATTGTGTTTACATACTATAATTATGTTGTTCTCTGTGTGTAGATATTTTGTATGCAAAAGTACTCTTGCATGTAGACATAGCTTGTTAATGAAGATATTGTTTTATCAACTACTAGCTTCACAATTCATATTTATATGGTTATGTCAGGTTTATATTATACTTTAGCTCGTACTCCATATATATGTGTTTGTCAGACCTTATTCGCTTGCTTTAATTTATGCTTTGTTTGCAAATGTTAAAGTTATGTTGTATATACACTTGTGTTCTCTTTTTATACTTTGTTTTATATGTGAAGATATTCTGTAGGCAGATGTTCATTTTGCAAGTTAGAAATTTGGCTCATCGATGAAGATACTTTATGTATTGTTATTTTCTAGCTTGAGTAGATGGCATTAAATGTTTTGTTTCCAATCATGTTTACACTATTATTATTATGTTAAGCTGTAAATATATATTTTATATGTAAAAGTACATATTGCAGGTAGATGTTCTAGTGAAAGAGGGTTATTTTATACTTCGTTCTTGTTTTATTCTTTGGTTTCAAATTTATAGTTTATGTTGTATGCTTGTTTATTCTATATTTTGTATTTAACTTCATTTCTTATTTGTATTTACATTTGTATTTGAACTTTGACTATCAATATTTGAGTTATATTCAATATGGATATTTATATTAGTTTTATACATTCATTTGTATTTGTATTTTAACTATCAATTATTAAATTATATTCATGTGTTTGACTTACATTTATGCTTATTTCTGTATTTATATTTCACACTTATAGAAATTGATTTTATTTAAAACAGTATCATCTATATATATTTATACCCAATATAAACAAAGTAAAGTATTTTTTTCAATTATATAAGGTAAATTTTTAACGTAAATATTATTGAGATATTTATTTCAAATTTTCAAATCAATTTCTTTTAAAAAAAAATACAATTTATATAAATAAATAGCAACAATTCCAAAATCGTATTCATTTTAAGATGGTCAGTTTATGTTTCATCTAATCAGATTAAATATTTATTAAAATAACCAGGGCCAAAATCCAGGGTCGTTACATTCCTTCCCCCTTAAAAGAATTTCGTCCCCGAAATTTAAAACAAAGATAATTCAAAAGCTATTATATCAACTATTCAAACATAAATATCATTTATATATTAGCAAACAATCAAACAGTCTATCCTAACAAACATCTCTAGCTATCCGGACACGAAACCGGATAAGCTTTTCTAAAACTATCCACAGTGGTCACTCGATGATCAACAATCCAAACTGGATTCCGGACCATAATCAAATTTGATTCGACTTCCGAATTCCTGAACTACTGGTTTATCCACTAATGATGAATCGTGAACAATTTCCAAGATGGGATATGCAGAATACACAATAAATCACAGATGTCTACTCTGGCAATTCAATACTGAAATCTACAATATTAACTCTTTCCTAATTTTATTTACTCTTTACAGAATTTCAATTCCTATTCAATCAAACCCGTATGATGTACATATATCATTCATACGCAATATCAAATCCGATCGTTCGCTAGATCACACAATTTCACTTCCGAACTAGTATCGTCCACCCGATTTCCTAGTACGGACTCAGAACTGGTTTCTTGATCAGAAACTATTATTCTCCTTGCATAGTCACAACTATGATAGAGAATTTCCAGAATCAATCAAATTCCATATCCATGGTTCGTCGTCGAAAATCGAGTGAAAAATCCCAACTCAGATTGATATAACTATCTCGAAATTCTGTGCTCGAATCTGGATCAAATTGCTCTACGAATAAAAAAATATACGTACATCCTACGTATTTATATCCATTGATTATCAACTATATCAATTTCTTTTATTCACATTATTTTGATTTCTATCCACTTGGAAAAATTTCTTCAATATCAAATTTACTTAAGAATTTCATCATTCATTTCCTAAGTTTAACATTATATATATATATTAGTTTCGTCCACTAGTTTATTTCAATCTCAAATTTTAAAATCGTTTGTTGATAAAGTTTTAATTTTTTTATTTATTTAAAGTTTTGGCAGAGTTTCTTTTGTTTAGCATTACACATTTTCATAAGCACATATGTATAGTTCCAACACTTATTACAATTAATTCTAACCAATTCTCAAATCATTCTCTTCAGTTAAAGTGATTTATAACTTACTTGCTTATACATAATTCATTTAAGCAAAACAAACTCATATTCAAAATCATCCTATTTCGCTTTTAATAATTCATAAAATTTTATCTAATCTCATTTACTTCAAACTTTTCTTATGCAATTCGACAATACTATTGTGAATAAATAATTACTTAAGCTTTATAGCCAATTTAAATTGATTCCAACTCAATTTATACTTAATTACATCCCAATTGATTTATTCACTATCTTTTCGTTGCATTTTCCTTCATTTCAAAAAGTTTGATTCCAAACTATTTTATTAAACTTGACAACCAATATTTTAAATAACCATCTCTTAATTTACTTAAGTTATTTATTTTCTTTAAACTATTCCACCCAATAACTTAAGTTTATTCTATTCCACCAACTTCCATTTAAACCTTTGATTTGATTTTCCTTCAAATCCCAACTATTTACTAATTTATTCGATTAGTTTATTCTTTTATCCATTCTTAAATTTTAATTTACATTAACAGTCCATTATTGAGTTTGTTTATAATAAGGTTATTCACTTTATGCTTGAATTAGATTTGCTTATAACTCATACCAATTCCATTTTAATTCAATTCAATACTTACTTGGTTTATAGTTATTTATTTACGTAAGAATTTTATTCCATCCAATATTATTTGTAACTCAATTGAATTCATTTTAAATTCAATTTTATTTCCACCCAACTTAGTTAAATTTAGTTACTTACCAATCTTTAAATTTATTTCTCAATATATAAGCTCAAAACTTATTTATTTACTTAAAAGCTTATATTGCTCATTTGAGTCATTTCATCTTATAACCACAATTTCAGGTCATATATATAGCACCTACTACCTTAAGGTATAAATTTTCATTCCACAATTTCAATTATTTTACCTTCCAGTTTTATATCCAATTTAACTTATCTCAGGTTAAACTCAAGTACATTTTCTTCACTTTTATTTGCTTAAATTAAATTTTAGTTTCTGGATTAAAATTCCCAATTTCATCTTATTAATATCAACTTTACTTCCTAAGTCCCATAGTTGATTCATTTAAACTTTCCATATTATCTAAATAGAATTTCTTAGAATTCAATTGCCCGGTTTTCATTTCCAAAACCATTTTGAAAGGATAACGAAACTTACCCACTTGGTGTACCAAATCAAATTTCCAAATTCCAATCTTTACCAAAACAAAATTTTCCTTTCTTAAATTTCTAAAACAACTTGTATACCCAACAAGCTCAAGCAATATCCTGACCAACTATCCTGGTGGCAATCCATCACTTTAGAAACTCGAAAATGAATATTGATGATGTGGCCATCATCATCAGGATTATTTTCCAGCGACTGAAGTGAGTTTAGTGCTTTCTTACTTTCACAAATTCTTTCCAAACAATTTTCATTTAACAATATTTTCCAAAACAATACTCCATTATTGCCTTCAAATTTTTGGGAAAACACATTGTCAAACATTCCCAAGATTTTAAATTCCCAAATCCTTTATTTAAATTCATTTAAACACCCTTCAAATTTCCGGGGCTTAAATTCTGTTTAATCAAATTTTAGTTATATTTCTTTTTATTTAAAGATCATACTTAGACAATTTTATTTATTTATAGCCCACTCAAATTTAAATTTTTATTTGGTTGTAGTATTAACAACCAAACATCCAAATATATAATCATTTCAGAAAAATACTTCTTTTATATCAAAATATAACTTTTGGGTAAAATTATTTCATTTACCCTACTTTTAAAAACAATATTGTGTCGAATTGCTTTATTTAAGTGTTTAGAAACCCCTTCGATACAGTTTTCGAGGCAGTTCCGACGAAAGTTCATATACCACTCAATAAATCAATCAACGCAATATAAAACCATTTTATATCCACTAACAAATACGTGCTCATATCTATTAATACACTCAAACTCATTTTTAGAGTACTGTTGACTCTATTATAAGAGAAATCACTACCAGAGCCAAGGTTATCACCAACCTATACTCTGATACCAACTGTGACGACCCGCCTTTCTACTACCAGAAAGACGTATCATCATTAAGAAAGAAAGGGATGAGAAAATAGAAAAGAAAGAGAAAGAAAGAACAACAACATCAGAATCTCACAGCGGAATGGAACAAATTATAATATCACATAAATATTTAAAAGTTTTACATATATCAGAGTTATACAGATAATACATCAATACTAGACAGTTATAACACCTGTCTAGTTAATACAAGTCAATATACAATACAGATAGACAGCTCAGAGATATCAACACAGCGGGGCACCATATATATATATATATCTACAACGTGGAAGCCTCCTGCTCCATTGCTCCTCTAGAATTCGTCAAAGCTAACCTGAATCCCTTGGCTACCCGTAAAAATTTGGGTACCCGAGAGTTTATAAAAACAAAAATAAACTCCGGGTCAGACATGGGTCTGGTAGGAGTAAACGGTTTAAGGTTGTTTAACTTTGAAAAACATTTGAAAATAAAGGTATCACGTAAGACTCCCCACAAATAAATACAGGTGAGTTTTTACCTTACGCTAACCAAAACATTTCCTAGGAAATCCAGTGATATTATTATAGTGTCTAGGATTTTCAAGTAAATAGAAAATAGCCGAAATTGTTACATCTATTAAATTCCATCTACTAGCCACAAAAGTGGGTAATACAAAACAAAACCATAGGGTCTCGTAGGGAAAATGGATTTCCAACAATGGCAGGGCTACTAGGGTACCGCCCGTCACAGTACGGGGCCAAGATCACCGTACCGAGGATTACTCCCTTCATCCCCTGCAACACAAGGCCGGAACCCTTCCTTATTGAACGGTCCCGAACAAGATAAACCCCGTGGTTGGCGCGACCAACCACCCACTAAGCCGAAATATATATAAGGGACATCTAGACAGGGGAAATATCTTGTCCTGCTTGGGCATGACCCACCTAACCTTGCTGCATCTCCCCTGTTTTAGCCATTCCCGGTTGATGAGGCTTGAGGCTGTGATTACCTTTATAGAACATATCACTTAGAATGCTCATCGTCCGCCTGACGATGTGCTGAAAGCATTCAATCCATACAAGTTCGTTCCGGGTTCGAACGAAACCAAAGGCATTATCTCGTCACACTCATTTTGGAATCACCCTCAGAGTCAACGACGATAACCCTTGCATTCTGAAACCACCATCTCGATCTTCATTTCAGGATTCACGATCTAACGTTTAAATTGGATCGATGTGGTTTTCGAAGAATCAAAATTGATTCTTCCGATCCCGGTCTCATCGAATCCAAACGCCATTTTAAGGGCCAAGTTTTCTAATTTAACTTATATAGTTTAAGTTCAATAATTGAATTCATATAGCAATTTCACACAGATAAATAACATCAGATAAATCATATAGCAATTTAACCCAAAGAAATCATACACAATTATCACAGATATATCCAGAATATCACAGAACATCATAGGATATAAATAACATCAGGCTCAATCAAATAGAATCATCGATTCATCTCAAATTTAGTTTAATTTATTTAAACTTAATTACTTGCTTAAGAATAAACCATATTTATGCTTGCTTATTTAAATTACTCATTAATCAACTTATTAAATTTATTAATTACATCTTAATTACTCATTTAATTAATTAATTCTTAATTATTAATTAACAACCTTAATTATTAATTTATAAAACTCAATTAGTCATTTGATTATAACTACTTACTTAATTAAACATTAAATACTAATTAACTTAATCGTTTAATCCTTAATTAATTATTTAATTAGTTAACTACTATTTATTTATAAATTAAGTTACTTTAAATGGTTAATTTAATTCTTTAATTACAAATTGATTTACACAAGATTATCATTATATATCTTTAATTACAAGATTAATAAATCTTAATTACTCATTCAATTATAATTATAAAATTTATTACATTCTTAATTATTTCAATTTAAATTAACCATCCTACGTTTGAAGACATTTCTTGATAAATTTAAATCAAGTTTTAACTTAAACCCCTTCAACATTTAATAACTTAATTAATATAAAACTTGTTTAACCCTTGGAAGTTTTCAACCCGAAGAAAACATCGTGCAATGCTCGAGCTAACCTCGGTTCCACTAAGCTTCTCGCGTCCCTTCTCTCTGCATACTTCATCTTCTTCTACTGTTCTTTCTCCTCTGTTCATTTTACTTTTAGTCAAGTTCATTTACGCACTGCTGTACCCAACGAATACACGCACGCACCCAAATCAAAACACGAAGTAACCCTTCAATTTTCTCGAGTATAAATCGAGACAGTCAAACCATACGAACGCTGACACTTCTCCGCCGTCGTGCACGTGCACGGCGGTTCTCCTCCACTCCAGCGACCCACGACACTGCCTGCAAATCACATAACGACCTCTCACCTGAAAACACAGCCCAGTTTAACACGATAAGCTCGAAAACAAAATATGCTCGAATAAAGGAACAGTAACTCGAAAACGACAGAGGGAAAAACGCTACGTCCACACAACCTCGATCACCGTAGGTCAAGCAATTCCGGTGTACCTCACCCTCAACTTCCTCTATCACCTCCCAAAATCTCATGGAGCTCGGTTAATTCATGGCGTCGCAATTATTAAATGTGCAGAGCCTAAAAATACCGAACCAAGAACCCTAGATTTGATTCGACTGAAAGCTTTTCGCATTAGAAAAATTTGTCAACATTTTTCCTATAACCATGCATCAATAAACTAACTCCATAACAAATTTTAACATCAATTAGTGATTAAATCAACAGGAATCAAAGAAAATGTATTTTCGGTTCTTTAGTGAACTGCTCTCTGGATGTTTATCTAGAAATCATAATTTTTGCTTCAAAAATCATACTTTTGAGTGTTATTTCTAGATATAAATTCATATTTACAATTTGAGTTATTCGAAATCCAACCATTTATTCACTTTGACTATAAAATTTGAACTCACAGTGTTTATATTTCACAGCTACCTTTAAACCATTTTCAAGCCTTGATCTTTAGCTTAAACAAAGTTATGTAGTTATATCTCTAAGTAAAAAAAATGTTTTAATCTAAAAAGTATGATTTATTCTCTGTTTCTTTGTCTCAGCAACATAAAACTAGAAGAACATCATCAAGTAGAACATACAGTAATTAACAACATCACAGAACAGTATATATCAAACATACTATTTTTCATGAACCAAATAATTTAGATTTTAAATTTTCAAAAAGAATGTTTACTCACCTGAAAGATTTTGTAAACAAATAATACTAGATGTTCTTGAAAATCTGAAGCTTGAACTATCTTGAATCTGCTCTTAAATCCCTGTTTGCATTCTTGACAGTTTCTAGTTTGAAATAAAATAAGTTACTTCTTTTTCTTCTTTTTAGTTTTTCTCAGGTTTACTTATGGTAGTTGAACGAACTGGAAAGAAAATGTATACCTAAATATATAAGATATCAAGATGTACAAGTGGAGGTGGTAACTGGTCAGCTTCATCCTTTGTGAACAGGGTTTCAAAATATTTTGAAGTGACAAAATTGTTGGCTGAGAAGATAGCAATTAAATGTTTAGGTTTCCTATTGTGTTTACATACTATAATTATGTTGTTCTCTGTGTGTAGATATTTTGTATGCAAAAGTACTCTTGCATGTAGACATAGCTTGTTAATGAAGATATTGTTTTATCAACTACTAGCTTCACAATTCATATTTATATGGTTATGTTAGGTTTATATTATACTTTAGCTCGTACTCCATATATATGTGTTTGTCAGACCTTATTCGCTTGCTTTAGTTTATGCTTTGTTTGCAAATGTTAAAGTTATGTTGTATATACACTTGTGTTCTCTTTTTATACTTTGTTTTATATGTGAAGATATTCTGTAGGCAGATGTTCATTTTGCAAGTTAGAAATTTGGCTCATCGATGAAGATACTTTATGTATTGTTATTTTCTAGCTTGAGTAGATGGCATTAAATGTTTTGTTTCCAATCATGTTTACACTATTATTATTATGTTAAGCTGTAAATATATATTTTGTATGTAAAAGTACATATTGCAGGTAGATGTTCTAGTGAAAGAGGGTTATTTTATACTTCGTTCTTGTTTTATTCTTTGGTTTCAAATTTATAGTTTATGTTGTATGCTTGTTTATTCTATATTTTGTATTTAACTTCATTTCTTATTTGTATTTACATTTGTATTTGAACTTTGACTATCAATATTTGAGTTATATTCAATATGGATATTTATATTAGTTTTATACATTCATTTGTATTTGTATTTTAACTATCAATTATTAAATTATATTCATGTGTTTGACTTACATTTATGCTTATTTCTGTATTTATATTTCACACTTATAGAAATTGATTTTATTTAAAACAGTATCATCTATATATATTTATACCCAATATAAACAAAGTAAAGTATTTTTTTCAATTATATAAGGTAAATTTTTAACGTAAATATTATTGAGATATTTATTTCAAATTTTCAAATCAATTTCTTTTTTTAAAAAATACAATTTATATAAATAAATAGCAATAATTCCAAAATTGTATTCATTTTAAGATGGTCAGTTTACGTTTCATCTAATCAGATTAAATATTTATTAAAATAACCGGGGCCAAAATCCAGGGTCGTTACAATTTATATACGACTTGATAGATTATTTACTCATGGATAATGTTTGAATGTTTTCCCTTATACCATATACATGAATTCCTTCAGATTAACCCAAGTATATGTATATGCAAACCACCATAGAGACAGTGAGATACTTAATATCAACCCTAGATGTTCATACCTACTTATGTTATCCCGTTGCGAAGCTCTTCTCTTTACCTTATCGTATTCCTTTCTAACGATAAGATTCAGTTGCCTGACCCGTGTGTTTATCACTCGGGTCAGACCGAGTTGTTTCAGGTATCATCTATTGGACTTAGCTTGAAGTTGATGTTGGATATCAGCTCTTCTTTCTCTTGAGTAGTTTTTGTTCTTCCGCATACTCTGATGTAGTTACATTTGATTCGATATTTATGGTGTGGTCGAGTACCACCTTTATTGTATTTATATTGTATTGTACTAAACATGTACCAGTGTATATGTATATATATGATGTTGGTTACTATTCTGTGATGTGATTTACATTCAGTTATTATATTTTGTTCTGATAGATCCGTTAACCACCTATAGTTTTGGATTAAGCATTTACTGGGTATGTCGATCCACTTGAGTTGAAAAAAATATTAATTATATTGCATTTATCGACGTATTCAATAGATGTTTAAGACAAAATTATAGATGCGCCCTTAACCAGCCCTATTCTCCGTTTTAGTAGACGGAATTACTTGTTAATTCTCTTTACTAAGGTGGGTCTCGGGGTGGGGCGTTACAGAAATCCTTTATATATATATATACATAGATATATATAATTTTGAAAATCTTTGGACTACTTCAAACTAGTATAAATTCCCTTTTTATACTTTAAATACTCTTCAAAAATCCTTTTCTTCTGGCAATAGATTCAACAAGGGGAGATTTACCATATATAACAAAGATATATAACTTTATTTATCCCAAATCAAATATTCAAATTTGATTACTCTATAAAGTCATTAACCATATTACTTACTTCCATAAAGTAAATTTCTACCATAGAAATATCCAATTTCTATTTTATCTCATATATTTCACAAAATATATTTTCACTTCAAAAACATTTCACATTTCTTATCCATAAATTTCCAGTATCAATTTCTTTCAAATATGTACGATGTACACATATCATCCGTACGCTATACCAATCTGATCGCTCACTCGATCACACAATTTCATTTTCGAACTAGTATCGTCCACCCGACTTCCTAGTGCAGACTCAAATCTGGTTTCTTGATCAGAAACCATCATTCTCCTTGCATAGCCTAACTACGATAGAGAATATCCAGAACCAATCAACAATCCATATCCAGGTTCGCCGTTGAAAATTAAGTGAAAAAATCCCAACTCGGATCGATATACTATCTCGAAATTCTGTGCTCGAATCTGGATCAAATCACTAAGCGAACAGAATAATATACGTACATCCTACGTATTTATCCTTATTGGTTATTAGCCAAATCAATCCTCTCTATTCACATTCACTTTGATTTTCATTCACTTACTAACAACTGCTTAAATCCTTATTTGGATTATCACTTCAATTCTAATTGGGTATTTAATCATAAACAGTTTGAACTTTGTCCAGCTTAGATTTAGAAAACAGCTTAAAAAGTTTAAAATAGATAAGTAGTTGAAAAATAATTATTAGTTTGTAAAATATCTGTAAAATAGTTAAATAATTGTAAAATAGTTAGAAAATAGTCAAATAGTTATAGAAATTATAAATAATTGCAAATTAGTTGAAAAATAGAAATTAATTTGTAAAATAGTTGAAAAACAGTAATTGGTTTATAAAACGGTTAAAAAATAATTAAATTGTTCCAAAATAATTGTAAAATAAGTATAAAATTGTTAGGGCTTTTAAAAAAAAGATTACATATAGTAAATAGCTTAGAAAAATAGATTTATATTAAAACAATTTATTTTAAAAATAGTCCAGAGCCAAACTTTTCAATTCCCGATCTCTATTTCCTTCAATTCAATTTAAATTTCCATTTCTATTTAAATTGACTCAATTTCAATGACCTCAATTTAAATTTCCATTCTCATCCCAAATTCAAATCAACTTCCTATTTGAAATTGAACTCATTCAACTTTAATTTCATTTCATATTAATCCAATTCAAATTTCCATTTGAATTTTTAACTTATCCATCTTACATCATAATTCTAATTAATTCAAATAAATTTCAAATTGAACCAATTTCAATTTTCAATTCATTTCAACTCTAGTTTGAATTTAATCCCAATTCAAGTTGAATTATTCTTGATTCTTTCCAAATTCGAATCAAATTCCATTTGAATTTAAAACTATTCAACTTTAATCATAAATCCAAACTATTTAAATCAAATTTCAATTCGAACTAATTTCAAATCTATTCTCACTTTAAATCATCTCGAATTATATAAATTCGAGTTAAATTTCAAATGTTGATTTAACCTCTTAAACCAAATTAACCTTATTTAAAGTCTTTAAACAATTTAATTCTGAGTCCAAATTTCAAAATTCCTTTTTAAATCATCTTTATTTAACTCATTTCAAAGTTCAAATAAAAGTTCAAAACAATTCTATCTTCAAAATTCAATTTATTTCCCAATTTATCTCGGTAATGGATATATTACCACATCCCATTTCTTCATTCATTTAAACAAATCAAATTCTCAGTTTAAAGATTATTGATAACAATAGGATAATATTATCCAAATTATTTTAAAACATCCATCCATCCCCAATTTCCAGATCTCAAACCCATTTTGAGATCACATAAATTCCCAATTCAAATTAACCATTTAACTTCCTAAGTTAAATCCCAATTTCATCTTGAAATTTCCAAATCAAATTGTTCATTCAAACTTATTTAACTTCCTCCGAGTTAAATTCAATTAATCCCGTTAACCTTACTAAATTTTGAATTCTCCACTTCAAATCTCAAAATTCTTTCCACTTATAAGTTCAAAAACTTATCACTTTTGGGTATCACATCTCATTCCAAATTTAAAACTCAACATTTTAGAGTTTTATCTCATATCATCTTTAATATTATGTATATCAACATGTATACATATTAATTTCCTTTAACGTTTTGAAAACAATTTCAAATGTTTAAATTTAGAATTCAGAACTTCACAATTTGAATCCCACTTTAATTTACATCCTTTCTAATTTACAGGTTATTCTCATCAAATGGTTACTTCCTTAAAACATTTTATTGTTTATTGAAAAACAATCATCCCATTATTAAACACAATAACATTCTATTTTCTGGTTTGAAACCAATTCTAATTCATCTTATTTTTAAACTCTTCCTCAATTTCAAGATTTTAATTTCAGTTTGAATCCATTTCAAACTTATCTTTATTCAATTTTAGTTTGGTTGTATTTCTATTTCCACTTAACTTAATTCCAATAATTTAACAACCAATTTCTTTAATTTATTAGAAAGAAATATTGCTTTATGTATCAAAATATATTCTTATATAAAATCATTTAGAATCTTTATATAAGAAAATAACAAGCACGCTCTCATACACACACACACACATATATACACACTCAACTCATTCTAGGGTATCATTGACCCTATCATTAATGAGTATTCCCGCCAGAGCGAAGGTTCCCTCTAACCTGGCTCTAATACCAAATGCAACGACCCGGAAATTTCGATTTCGAAAATTCCAGATAGTTAGAAAAGAAGAAAGAGAAAAAAGAAGAAGAAGAAGCAGAAAACCAAACTCAGAATCTCACATTCGCAGCGGATAAAATATAGTATCAAATAATATTCTTTACACGAAGAAAGCTGTATCAATCAATTACATTTTTATACATCAGAGTTATAACATTTACACAAAAATAGGACAGTTTAAATAACTTGTCCCAGATATACTACAATATAACACAGCGGAATACACTCTTTACATTCCTGCCATCCAACTCGCCTCCTGAGCTCTACAACGTCCTTATCTGAAAATTTTAATACTCGGTCTGACCCGAGTATTACATCAAAGTAACACCCGGGTCAGGCTGGAAACCAGCATTAGTAAACCCATCTAACATAGAATACAATAGCATAAAACTTACATAAAACCCGGGGTAACTTGTATCAATTTAAAACTTCGCAAGTCGTTATAGACGTCACTTACTTCGCACATCAATCTCTAAGTACCAAACTTAGATTAAATGGTCCAGTTCACTTAAATCATTCCATTTTAGCCTATTGATTCCACATATCAATTTACAAAGAATCGAAGTGGTTTCGGATATTATCTAATACCCGACTCCGGTCTCTTCGAATTCAATACCATCTTAACCAAAGTTATTTAATAAAATACAATTCAACATTAAATAAAAGATGTCACTTTTTACACAGCAATTTATCATCAATAAATAATCACACTATCAATTGTTCGCTCAAAACATATCATATCACAAAACATTTCATATCTGAGATATGAGTCAATTCAAGACATTTAATCATCATTCAATCATTCATAAGCAAGATGGATCATTTTCAAAATTAATTTAAATTATCTCGAGTTAAATTAATTACAAATCTTTAATTACTTAGATTACCTTTACTTAAACAATTAATTAATTACAAATCTATTGACAAATCATCTTTTAATTATTCATCTTGAATAATTATTGTAACGACCCGAAATTTTCGAACTCGAAAATTCCAAATAGTTATGAAAAGAAGGAAGAGATAGAAGAAGAAGAAGAAGAAGAAGAACATAACACCAAACATCTCACATACGCAGCGGATAAAATATAATAATAAATAATAACAGTTTACAAAAGAATACTATCTCTGTCGATTACATTTAATATACATTAGAGTTTTCACATGTATACAGTCACTGAATATATACAATTATCATGTCTCACATACATAGCAATATAATACAGCGGAAATATGTTATACGCTATAGCCATCCAGCTCGTCTCCTGAGCTCCAGAACGTGCCTACCTGAAATTCTGTAATACTCGGTCTGACCCCAGCATTACACCAAAGTAACAGCCGGGTCAAGCTGGAAACCAGCGTGAGTAAACACAACTAACATGGAATACCAAAGCAAACAATTTATATAAATCCGGGGTAACTTATATATTTTTTGTGACGCCCCACCTCTATACCCACGCTAGCCAAGGACATTACTGTGAATGCTGTCAACTAGCGCGGAGAATAAGGCTGTTGAGGAGCGACCATCTGTATAATTGCTTTGTAAGAGTACCGATATACCGGATAAAAATATAACTTTTCATCTCAAGAGGAAATCCGACATACCGACACAAACTCAAAGCTACTACACAGTGGCTATAATATCTTCGGAAACAAATATAGAAATAAACATAACATAAATCAGTCATAGACAATTCATATCACAAAGGCGGAAATAGATATGAATACTACACATGAAAGTGTACATCGGAGTAGTGGTCTAAAAGATCCACAAATCACAAAAGAAATAGTTACATGAACTCCACAAAAGATTAAGTATACATTATGGAGTCTATATCTCAAATGTATACAACAAAAACTACTAATCTAAGTAGTTAGCCAAAAGTCAAGGAGTTAATCCCAAGAGAGAAGTCAAGCAGAAGCACCTGTAACATCTCGGTCTGACCCGAGTATTATTTAATAAGAAAATAATAAACGGATCAGTCTAGCTATAAATATCAGATGAAGTGATATATAATAAGAGATATGACATAAACATATAATAATCACAATGCCAAGCTGTGATAAAATAGTAATTGAAAATCAACAAGAGAATAATCAATATCACAATAATCTATTCAAGATAAAAAGGAATGTCATACTCCTTATTTTGTCACCATACCATAAATATTGACGATAATATCAATGTCAATCACAAAATTCAATGACACACAAATTCACCAATGCGCAAAATATTGATAAAACTTATCAATGGAAATCAAGAAAATTGGTGAAACACAAATTCTAGGAATCTACACAAGAAATCCAGAAATCCCAAAGGGGGGAGGCCTATCACAAACGGGAGCATAAAGCTCACCAACACGTGTATCACAAACGGAATGCTAATTCCATGGTCGCTAACCATCACAAATTGAGCCGAAGCTCCACAAACGGCCCGAAGACCATGGGTTGCTACCCCATCACAAATTGAGTCGAAACTCCACAAAACGGGGTTTAGTCTCCCTCACAGACAAAGAGACATCGCACATTGCTAGTCTAAATCACAAAGATGATCGTCATGATCAACGAGAAGTGTCGATTACACCAAGCTAGTAAATATATGAGTTTAGCTTCATGTCCCATAACCACTTGCTTAACGTAAATATTTACGAACAAACTGTAAATCTTCACTAGAAAATTGTCACAAGAGATTCAATCGAACAAGTCCAAGAATTAACCGACAAAGTAAACGCAAGCGTTTCATACCACTTGTTTTACTAAGCCGTTTAATTAGATTTCTCATACGAGTGAGGTAAAGGTTTGTATATACTAGTAGATTGGAAAACTGTTTTATAAACGAATTTGGTATTAAAATAGTATTGAAATCGTTTGAGGAAAGAGTTTTGATATTTACTACTAGTATAGAAAACCTTTATATTTTTAAAGTGATAAATCACGAAGAAGATTGTAAGAACAATCAATCACAAAAATTCACATACGAAGGCGTGAATAAAATCCAAAGAAATCGATAAAGGATCCATCGAAATGGATATTCAAAAATCCCTAAAAATAGTCATCAAAGTCATAATAGATGATAACAACAAATAGGATTATCACGAATCGATTTAAATTGGAATTTCAATCCAATAAGGCAAATTGGACTCAAACAGCAGGTTCAGTCGACTGAACAGAGTTTTCAGTCGACTGACCCTGTGCCTGGAAATTTTCCAGGTTCAGGAAACTTTCTGTATCCAGTTTCACTCGACTGTGCAGAATTTTTCAGTCGACTGAATCATGCCTGGAAACTCTCGGGTTTCAGGTTCAGTCGACTGAACAGAGATATTCAGTCAACTGAATCATGCCTGGGCTGTTTTTCAGCCTTATATAAATGAAGAGCAAACTCTTCCAAAATGCAACCGGACGAACATTGGCTCTAAGGGTTTATGCCAATCGGCAACCCGGCCCTATATGCTCCTCGATGCATCACCAAAAGCATGATCAAACGTCCATAAAAGGATTTCACACAAATTTGACTTAAAAGCTCAAAAATTGGAATCTTCACAAAACCAATCCAAATCAAGAGCAAATGCACATGAAGAAGTGTTAGGAATTTATACCCAACAACCAAAGATAATTATAGTCATAGATGTGAGATAAAAATCTCACCTTTGAACTAAATTTATGAAGATGAAGCTTGAAAGCAATGGCAAGAACAAGCACTCTTCAATCTCAACACTAGAAGCTTGAATCTAAGCTAAAAAGAAGAACATTTCCTAAGTTAGGTTTAGGAAATTTCTGAAATTCAAAGAGAGAATGAGTTGGAGAAGAAGAAGAGGAAGCTTACCAATGGGTTCTCATGAACTTTGGAGCAAGGAGATGGATTCGCAAAGCAAGCTAGGGCTTAGGAATTTCTATTTCCCATTCTCTTCCTCCATTTTTGCTTGAGCTTGAGTGTTAGGAAGATAGAAGAGAAGTGAATGAAGAGGAGAGTGTTGGAACTGAGTTAAGTGGCTAATTGGCTCAGTCCAACCAAAGCCCTAAGCGGGAAAAAGTAGCAAAAATCAACTTTCTCCAAACATATCGAAGCTTATACTCAAAAAGGTCGCAAACGGCATTTTAAACTCAATGGGAGTGGTCTCGAGTCCTAATTCTACCGTATGCAAAAAGTAGCTTTTCGGACTAAAATCCAACTAACGATAAAATATTTAAATAGAATATTTAAATATAAAATCGATAAATATGCGGGTTGTTACAGACTCCCTCCTTAAAGAAATTGCGTCCTCGCAATAAGTAAGAAGGAAATATAAGAAGTAACAACCATAGAAGCATGTCAACACAAAAGAAAATTTGAAATATGAAGTTCACCATAAAGTGCACAAAAGAGTTAGCAAGAAATCTGGTGAAACTTCAATTTCCACAATAACCCCGGGATCAAGAATGAAATCCGGAATCCCTAAGGCATTCCCGTAGATAAAAGACGTGGGGGACGTCAAGAGTAGCAGAAAATTGAGCCGGTGCAAAGGCGTAGTACAAAAACGGTACGCCCGAAAAACTAGAAACTCAAACAATTTGGGACATCAGCGTAGTACAAAAACAGTACGCCCAATGAACCCAAGCAAAGACATCGATGTAGTACAAACGGTACATCCGATGAATCAAAAGCAAAGACATCGATGTAGTACAACGGTACATCCGATGAATCAAACAGCAAAGACATCGATGTAGTACAATGGTACATCCGATGAATCAAAAGCAAAGACATCGATGTAGTACAAACGGTACATCCGATGAATCAAATAGCAAAGACATCGATGTAGTACAACGGTACATCCGATGAATCAAATAGCAAAGACAGATGTAGTACAACGGTACATCCGATGAATCAATAGCAAAGACATCGATGTAGTACAAACGGTACATCCGATGAATCAAAAGCAAAGACATCGATGTAGTACAAACGGTACATCCGATGAATCAATAGCAAAGTCATCGATGTAGTACAAACGGTACATCCGATGAATCAAAAGCAAAGACATCGATGTACTACAACGGTACATCCGATGAATCAAAAGCAAAGACATCGAAGTAGTACAAACGGTACATCCGATGAATCAAAAGCAAAGACATCGATGTAGTACAAACGGTACATCCGATGAATCAAAAGCAAAGACATCGACGTAGTACAAACGGTACATCCGATGAATCAAAAGCGAAGACATCGATGTAGTACAACCGGTACATCCGATGAATCAAAAGCAAAGACATCGACGTAGTACTAACAGTACATCCGATGAATCAAAAGCAAAGACATCGATGTAGTACAACGGTACATCCGATGAATCAAACGCAAAGACATCGATGTAGTACAAACGGTACATCCGATGAATCAAAAGCAAAGACATCGATGTAGTACAACGGTACATCCGATAAATCAAAAGAAAAGACATCGATGTAGTACAAACGGTACATTCGATGAATCAAAAGAAAAGACATCGATGTAGTACAAACGGTACATCCGATGAATCAAAAGAAAAGACATCGATGTAGGACAACGGTACATCCGATGAATCAAAAGCAAAGACATCGATGTAGTACAACGGTACATCCGATGAATCAAAAGAAAAGACATCGATGTAGTACAAACGGTACATCCGATGAATCAAATAGCAAAGACATCGATGTAGTACAGCGGTACATCCGATGAATCAAATAGCAAAGACATCGATGTAGTACACCGGTACATCCGATGAATCAAAAGAAAAGACATCGATGTAGTACAAACGGTACATCCGATGAATCAAATAGCAAAGACATCGATGTAGTACAACGGTACATCCGATGAATCAAAAGAAAAGACATCGATGTAGTACAAACGGTACATCCGATGAATCAAATAGCAAAGACATCGATGTAGTACAACGGTACATCCGATGAATCAAATAGCAAAGACATCGATGTAGTACAACGGTACATCCGATGAATCAAAAGAAAAGACATCCACGTAGTACAACGGTACATCCGATGAATCAAAAGAAAAGACATCGATGTAGTACAAACGGTACATCCGATGAATCAAAAGAAAAGACATCGATGTAGTACAAACGGTACATCCGATGAATCAAATCCCAAATAATTTGGAACACTGACGCAGTACAAAAAATGTACGTCCAATAAACCGAAGCCCGAATGATTTTCGGAACACCGACGTAGTACAAAAACGGTACGTCCAATGAACCGAACACAATAAAAGGACATCGGACGCTAGTCCTTAAAAGGAATGAGATAAAGCTCAATAAAACGAAGTATACCAAAATGTTCGATGAACTTGATAGAAAAATAATTCCATTCAGACAACATCAAAGAGTCAACCACTTGTTGCCTACGACAAAGCGCATTGGCAACACGATTTCCCTTCTCGAGAATAAAAGAATATCAAGATCATAGGAAGCTAGGAACTTGAGTCTACAAGCAGTTCCTTAAGAGAACATAAATATTCCAAAGATTTATGATCGAGATGGAGAACAA
Organism: Allium cepa; assembly: GCA_030765085.1. Lineage (NCBI taxonomy): Eukaryota > Viridiplantae > Streptophyta > Magnoliopsida > Asparagales > Amaryllidaceae > Allium > Allium cepa. The sequence continues at coordinate 595,908,455 of CM060945.1, read as the reverse complement.
ATTTCTTCCCCAAAGATGATGATGTCAAATTCCAAAAGCAAAAACAATAGCCTCGAACACTAGATCATGAGTGGCATATCTAGTCTCGATAGGCTATAATGATTTAGAAGCACAAGCGATATCATGTCCTCCTTTGTAAGAGAATGACATTCCAAACCAATACGACTAGTATCGATACAAATAGCAAAGTCTTGGTTCCCCTTCAGGAATCACAAGAAAGAATAAGAGTATCGAAAAGAAAGAACTTCTTTTAAATAATTCTCTTTCCCGAAAAGTTAAAACTTCCAAAATTACATTTATCATTATGTAATAATCTTTCTAGAAAAATTTACATTTTTACAAGTCAATATATCGTGTCTGACTGTCTCATCAAAGCGTTTAGGAGATTCCTATCGATAACGTTGATCAAGCGCATCGACCAAAATTCTTAAAGCACTCAACGGGCAATACAATCACAAAATCATATTTTATAAGATAAATAAATCTCTTAAAAAGTTTTAAGAATATTCTTTGTTCGTTTCAAGAACAAAATCCAGTTTTACTTATAAATAAATCTTATGAAAAAGATTTGCAAAATTTTAAATTACTATTTTCATCCAAAATCAATAAATACAAGAATGGTCTCATCGAAATATTCATAGAATATTCGATTTATAGAATGGATGAAATAAGTTGGACAAATTGAATGACAAAATAAGTCATTCATAAGAATCATAACGAGTGCGGAATGCGGTAAGTGGAATGCTAATTTCCGCAACTCGTAGCAAACGAAAACCGGTGGTAAAGTCAAACTGAAAAGACCTTAACACCACACAAAAGATTTCTTAGGTGATAATCCTAAGACAAACTCAAAAATACCAGAAAATTTCTCAAACTACATGAATGAGAGAAATAACACTTTCCTTATAAGTGGGCTTAAGGAATAAAATGATGCCATCCAGATGGAATCAAAATCACAAAGAAAAATAGAAATCTGGTTAATAGATTGAAAATGTCGAAGATGAATAATCCACTCGGAAAAAAAATAGGATATGGGCTTCACAATGATTAAGCCGATCCTTTCAAAAAAATCAATTCCGAAGCCAAAGTAAATATCGGCTCAGAAAGAAAAGTCACATAAAACAATCTCGACATCTAAACAAAAGCAAATTGAGTGTTGCGGATCTACCATCTGGATTCACAATTCTCAATGAAGTCAATAAGCCCAAAATATTCAAAGAAAAGAATCAACAAGTTCTTTTTGATATAAAAATAATGAGATGAAACCCATATCAAAAAGAACTCAAATAGAAAGTTCACGAATTAAAACAATGCCATCGAGGATTGAATGAAATTACCTTGACCAAAAGTTGCAACTTTCCTTCTCACTTGCTTGGAAGCTTAGGACACGAAAATAAAAGATGACCCGAACCTTTGCAATAACGGCAAAAGAGGGGTTTCGGGCACTCCCTTACATGGTGGTCTGTGGAACCACAATTGTAGCATCGTCCACGACTAGTGGTAGGAACATTTGCTACCAGAGTTTGTTGCTTCCCTTTCTTATTAGAATTGGGGCCTCTGAATTTGATAGGCCTCTTAAAGTTATTGTCGAAGTTCTGTTGGGCACGCACAACTTCAACATCACCTTCATTATCGGCCTCTTCAAGACGAAGAGCGATATCAATAAGCTGATCAAATGAAACCTCAAGTTTCAGGAGTAATGGCTTCTTAAGACTCTTATTCAAGCCATAGACAAATCTCTGATTTTTCTTCAATGGGGTATTAATGTACTCAACCCCGTATTTAGACAGAGATTCGAAGGATGCGATATAGTCTGTCACAGAAGATTCACCTAGAACAAGGTCAATGAAATGCCGGGCTAAGGTTACTTTTTCAGCCTCCGACACAAATTTCAATTCGAATCTTCCCCGGAATTGCTCCCAAGTAAGATCCGCCTCAACGATTTCAGAAATTAAAAGCTCATACCAATCCAATGCTCTTTCTTGGAGCATGCTAGAAGCTACTTGGACTCGATGAAGGTCAATAAGATTCATGCGAGAAAAGATGCGATCGCATGATTTGAGCCAAGCTTGGATTTCTATAACGCTCTCGGATCCCGTGAATGGCCTTCCACCCAAATCAGTGTAGTCTCTGCACAAGCGTGCAAAACCGGATCTAGGATGAGTAGGCTCCTGATTGGGACCTGCTGTTTGAGCGTTCTTGACAAGATCTAAAAGCTGTTAGGCAGACATAAAAACTCCATCCTGGGGAGTAGCACTAGATTGACCGGCGCTGGAACGGCCTGGCCTAACCATTTCTCTTCTTTAAGAAAGAAAGAAAGAAGAGGAAAAAGTTATTCTCAAAATGAATATCAAGCAATCTTGATAGATAAAACAAGGAATTATAAAGAAAATAGGATAGAACGGTACGAAGACCCGAATAAAATCCTAAAGCACAACTCCTAAGAAAGACTTAGGACATGATCCTTGCTAAATTATTCTACATTGTTCCGAAGTTTGGCTCTGATACCAAGCTGTGACGCCCCACCTCTATACCCACGCTAGCCAAGGACATTACTGTGAATGCTGTCAACTAGCGCGGAGAATAAGGCTGTTGAGGAGCGACCATCTGTATAATTGCTTTGTGCGAGTACCGATATACCGGATAAAAATATAACTTTTCATCTCAAGAGGAAATCCGACATACCGACACAAACTCAAAGCTACTACACAGTGGCTATAATATCTTCGGAAACAAATATAGAAATAAACATAACATAAATCAGTCATAGACAATTCATATCACAAAGGCGGAAATAGATATGAATACTACACATGAAAGTGTACATCAGAGTAGTGGTCTAAAAGATCCACAAATCACAAAAGAAATAGTTACATGAACTCCACAAAAGATTAAGTATACATTATGGAGTCTATATCTCAAATGTATACAACAAAAACTACTAATCTAAGTAGTTAGCCAAAAGTCAAGGAGTTAATCCCAAGAGAGAAGTCAAGCAGAAGCACCTGTAACATCTCGGTCTGACTCGAGTATTATTTAATAAGAAAATAATAAACGGATCAGTCTAGCTATAAATATCAGATGAAGTGATATATAATAAGAGATATGACATAAACATATAATAATCACAATGCCAAGCTGTGATAAAATAGTAATTGAAAATCAACAAGAGATTAATCAATATCACAATAATCTACTCAAGATAAAAAGGAATGTCATACTCCTTATTTCGTTCACCATACCATAAATATTGACGATAATATCAATGTCAATCACAAAAGTCAATGACACACAAATTCACCAATGCGTAAAATATTGATAAAACTTATCAATGGAAATCACGAAAATTGGTGAAACACAAATTCTAGGAATCTACACAAGAAATCCAGAAATCCCAAAGGGGGGAGGCCTATCACAAACGGGAGCATAAAGCTCACCAACACGTGTATCACAAACGGAATGCTAATTCCATGGTCGCTAACCATCACAAATTGAGCCGAAGCTCCACAAACGGCCCGAAGACCATGGGTTGCTACCCCATCACAAATTGAGTCGAAACTCCACAAAACGGGGTTTAGTCTCCCTCGCAGACAAAGAGACATCGCACATTGCTAGTCTAAATCACAAAGATGATGGTCATGATCAACGAGAAGTGTCGATTACACTAAGCTAGTAAATATATGAGTTTAGCTTCATGTCCCATAACCACTTGCTTAACTTAAATATTTCCGAACAAACTGTAAATCTTCACTAGAAAATTGTCACAAGAGGTTCAATCGAACAAGTCCAAGAATTAACCGACAAAGTAAACGCAAGCATTTCATACCACTTGTTTTACTAAGCCGTTTAATTAGATTTCTCATACGAGTGAGGTAAAGGTTTGTATATACTAATAGATTGGAAAACTGTTTTATAAATGAATTTGGTATTAAAATAGTATTGAAATCGTTTGAGGAAAGAGTTTTGATATTTACTACTAGTATAGAAAACCTTTATATTTTTAAAGTGACAAATCACGAAGAAGATTGTAAGAACAATCAATCACAAAAATTCACATACGAAGGCGTGAATAAAATCCAAAGAAATCGATAAAGGATCCATCGAAATGGATATTCAAAAATCCCTAAAAATAGTCATCAAAGTCATAATAGATGATAACAACAAATAGGATTATCACGAATCGATTTAAATTTGAATTTCAATCCAATAAGGCAAATTGGACTCAAACAGCAGGTTCAGTCGACTGAACAGAGTTTTCAGTCGACTGACCCTGTGCCTGGAAATTTTCCAGGTTCACGAAACTTTCTGTTTCCAGTTTCAGTCGACTGTGCAGAATTTTTCAGTCGACTGAATCATGCCTGGAAACTCTCGGGTTTCAGGTTCAGTCGACTGAACAGAGATATTCAGTCGACTGAATCATGCCTGGGCTGTTTTTCAACCTTATATAAATGAAGAGCAAACTCTTCCAAAATGCAACCGGACAAACATTGGCTCTAAGGGTTTATTCCAATCGGCAACCCGGCCCTATATGCTCCTCGATGCATCACCAAAAGCATGATCAAACGTCCATAAAAGGATTTCACACAAATTTGACTTAAAAGCTCAAAAATTGGAATCTTCACAAAACCAATCCAAATCAAGAGCAAATGCACATGAAGAAATGTTAGGAATTTATACCCAACAACCAAAGATAATTATAGTCATAGATGTGAGATAAAAATCTCACCTTTGAACTAAATTTATGAAGATGAAGCTTGAAAGCAATGGCAAGAACAAGCACTCTTCAATCTCAACACTAGAAGCTTGAATCTAAGCTAAAAAGAAGAACATTTCCTAAGTTAGGTTTAGGAAATTTCTGAAATTCAAAGAGAGAATGAGTTGGAGAAGAAGAAGAGGAAGCTTACCAATGGGTTCTCATGAACTTTGGAGCAAGGAGATGGATTTGCAAAGCAAGCTAGGGCTTAGGAATTTCTATTTCCCATTCTCTTCCTCCATTTTTGCTTGAGCTTGAGTGTTAGGAAAATAGAAGAGAAGTGAATGAAGAGGAGAGTGGTTGAACTGAGTTAAGTGGCTAATTGGCTCAGTCCAACCAAAGCCCTAAGCGGGAAAAAGTAGCAAAAATCAACTTTCTCCAAACATATCGAAGCTTATACTCAAAAAGGTCGCAAACGGCATTTTAAACTCAATGGGAATGGTCTCGAGTCCTAATTCTACCGTATGCAAAAAGTAGCTTTTCGGACTAAAATCCGACTAACGATAAAATATTTAAGTAAAATATTTAAATATAAAATCGATAAATATGCGGGTTGTTACATTTTTAATCCAATTCACAATTTGCTATAGACAATGCTTATTTCACATATAAATTTCTAAGTACCAAACTTAGCTAAAATAATCCAATTCACTTAAATCAAATTCATTCCATCCTATTGATTTCACAAAACAATTTTAAAATTCGAAGTGGTTTCGGGTATTTCCCGATACCCGGCCCCGGTCTCTTCGAAAACTCATGTTATCCTATCCCAAGTTATTCAAATGAAATACACAACATTCATATCAGAGATATCAACATATTCAAGCATTCAATACCATTCAATCACCCATAAGCAAAGCTTAGTCATAAACAAATCGATTCAATTAATTCAAATTGAATTTCAAACCTCAATCACTTAGATTCGTTCATTAATTAATTCCAAATCAATTAATTAATCAACTTTCCATGTCCATTCATCTTAATTAACAGCCCTGGATTAATTACCTTCCAATTCCATTCGATTGATTCTCTTTAATTAATTTCATGATATTGGATACTCTTACCAAATCAATGAGTAATCTTTAATTACTTCCCAAATTAATTTACTATAATCAATTACGTTAATTCTTAAGTACTTATATTAATTGACTTCTCATAAGTCACTTATTATGAATTCATTAATCTCAATTAATCAAATCTTTAATTACTTCATTAATTATATCAATTAATGATTTCCAATTATATTTTACTTTAATTCGATCACAATATTAATCATTCTCGATCACCCTCAACCTGTACTTAACTATCTTCTTATTTACTTCATTAATAAATTTATTACCCCGTAATTTGTTATTTCAATTAATCTCTTAATTAATTACACAAATAAATTCTATTTTATTGGTTACATTAAGTAATTAATTATTAGACCACCAAATTTCACAATTTTCCATCCATGATTAATTAATAAAATTAATTACCTTGAATTAATCACATTTAAAGACCATTCAAAACCTTCACCAATGATAGATCATTGTTATAATCATACATCAATCCTTTAATTACCTCTTTAAGTAATTAATGTTAATTAATCATTTTGATTTCAAATTTATTTATAAATTATTTCATTTCTAATTACATAATTAATTTCTACATTATAACTAAGATTTATACCTTATACTCGATTAACTAATTCCTAATCACTTATTATCGATCCAAACCAACTTAATTATCAATTCCTAATTACATACAATTTAACCCTAAATTAATAACCTTAATCCAAAACGTAAACTTAAATTCCTTAATAATGTAATTAATTAATCTATAACATTAATTAATCAATTTTTTTTTATTTTTTTTAACACTTTATTTACCCTTTTAATTTGATGAATTTCAAATCATTCACTAACATACTTAAAATATTTACTTACAACATCATTTCGAATTCCATTTCGAATTAGATTCAAATAGAATAAAATCAATTAAAGATCACTCACCTGCGTCAGATTAATCCACTAAGATAACATGAACACGAAGATCCAGCCTCACCACGCAGTCACCGCCTTCAATCCCCATCGCGAGCATCGCCTTCGCAAAGCTCTTCCAGAAATCACGTCGCCACAGCCTCGCGCCGCCGTGAACTCGAGTTCGAGCTTAGCCAACTGCCAGAAGGATCGATGGTGCACGACCCCTTGCTTTCTTTGCCGATCGAAACGCGACCATGCTTCGAAACCCTAGAGTCGCGATTCCTAAACCCTAGCATTCTCGAGCCGAACACGATTGTGTCTCCTCGAACGCGGCTCCAGACAAGTCCACGCACGCGCGATAACCCCTTTAGCCATGTTTTCGTATTTTCCCCTCTCTTAATAATTTTTTTTTTCGATTTAAACTTCTCTTGGACACGAAGGCTACGGCCGTTTATTTCTATATATTTTTATATGTGATAATGCTATCTACTTCTTCATTTGGGGGAGACGGGGAAAAGAAATAAGTGGATGAGGCTTCTCGTGTACGATTCAAAGAAAATATCTTTGACCCATTCGATTTTAAATTTATTATATTATAAATGCCCAAAACGTCTCGTAAAATGCCAATAAGAGTTTCGAACTCCTCTTAAGGAATGTCGCTTGATGATTATAAGTTTTTACCTACGTTCCGAACATAAAGGCACGTGTTTCTGAGGCTAATTTAGTTGTATGTTCGAGTTACGTAAGTAAACGATCAACTTTAAATTAAATCGATTAAAGTATTTCTAAGCGTTTTAAGCTATCGAAGTCAAACGACAACTTGGATTGCTACGAAAATTGAAATCCGATAATAACTACCTATTACGGATCCAATGGAACTGATTTCGTCGAATTCCGAGACTGTGCCTCCGAAGGCTATTTTTTTATAAATATCGATTTAAATGATATAATTTCAAAACTGAACAAATTACCTTTAAATTAAATTTCAACCATGCTATTATCCTCAGTATCATCATTATAAATTTTATAAGCCTTCAAATTATTTCAAACGGCTTAGAAATTTCATATTCAACAATTTACCCAATTTCAATTTATTAAATTCAATATTTAAACTATATAATTCAATGATTTAATTATCAAGTAAATATTAATATTCAGAATTCAAGTTTAAAATTAACTTTTAAATATTAAAATCAATTTATTAATCCAATTTAAATTGTTAGAAATTCCGGGTCGTCACAATTATCCTTAATTATGTAAAGTAATTATCCTTTAATTAATTACACAAATTAATTACCCTCAAACAATAATTAACCTTTAATTACTTCATTAATTACATTATTTAATGATCCTTAATTAATTACTTCCATTAATCAGTAATGAACTTTCCTTAATTTCTTCATCCATTTCTTAATTACCCATAAATTAATTTCTAATACTTAATTAATTGCTTGATTTTAACTTAATTAATCTTTAATTACTTAATTAATTATGTCCTAATTATTGATTAAAATACATATCTAATCAATGATCCTTATTAATTACAAATTAATTAATCATTAATTTAATTAATTTAACCCTTAACTACTTAATTAATTAATTCTAAATCATTAATTAATTAACTTAATTAATCATTAAAACCTAAATTATCTTTAAGGTAAATAATTTCTTTTATTAATGACTTAATTATCATTAACATATACATTTAAACATTTCACTTTTAAATCCATTCCAAAGTAAATATTTAAAATAAATACAAATTTAACTTTAAAAACATTTAAAAACAATTTAAAACCCCTTTAAATTAAAATGTTAAAGAAACACTTATCTTATAAAAGAAATTTAAAATATACTTTGAACATTTAAAGTTGTTTAAACATTTAAATCCTTGAATTTTAATCACTTTAATAAATTTACAAGATTGTTTCATAATTTTACTTTGGGAAAAAAAACATGGTTTACATTCCTTTGAAAATTTATTAAAACTAGTTAAATAATTTACTTTATAAACATACCCATTTAGAATACACTTTTAAACTTATCTAAACATTCTTTAAACTATATATTTTCAATGTTTCAAACTTTAAACTTGTTTAAAAAATTTCTTTGAAAACTATGTATTTCACACTTTGCTTGGATCTTTTAAAAATTTGGAAACTTGGTAAGTTGCTTTTAATTTTAAACCAGGCAACGTATGACCAAACTCCAACAACATAGACGTTCATCTACTTCGAGTCAAACATGAGGCTTTTTCGAAAAAAATTTCGAGCTAACTTCTTCTCCTCCACCCCTAAACAAAGACCAGACCTACTGTAACGACCCTGAATTTTTATTTATTAAAATTTGAATATTTAATTAATTTTAAATATTTATAAGTGAATTTATAAGTCAAATAAATTTTATTTTGAATTATTGTATTTAATTGGATAATTAAATCGATAATTTAATATGTGAAATTATGGAAATAATTAAAAATAGAGTTAAATATGATTGAAAATGATTTGTAAAATTTTATTTTATCATATTGAAGTTAGAATGATATTTTAGAACTTTTAAAATCGAATTAAAAGTAAATTTGTGAAAATTGAATATTTTAATATTTAATAATCGACTGTAAAATAGCCAATTTTTGAACAGTCTCAGAATTGAACGAAACCAGTTTCATTGGATCCGTAATAGTTAGTTATTACCGGATTTCAATTTTCGTGTCAATCGGAGCTATCGTTTGATCGTGGCAGCTCGAAACGCATCGAATTATTTTTAATTTAAATTTGGCGAGTCAAAATAGCCATTTTTCAAAAAGTCTCGGATTTCGACGAAACCAGTTTCATCGGATCCGTAATGTGATATTATTGTAAGGTTTCAAATTTCAAGTCAATTGGATTTACCGTTTGTCCGGTACAAATTAAAACGCCTAGAAATCGATTTAAATCGGTTTAATTTAAATTGAGCGTTTTCAGCCATAACTTGCACATACTTCCGAATTAGCTTCCGAAACCTGTTCCATTGTGTCCGGAACGCGGGGTAAACCTTAGAAACGCTGGTTACGGCGTCTAAATCGGAGTTCGGAATTCCCGGAATGAATAGTGTTTACGCTAGCTTTTCCTATAAATACACCTTAATTCACAAAAATAAATAACAAAACCTAAACCTAACCCTAACTATTGCCAGCCGCCACTTTATCATTCTAAGGCCAGAAATTGCCCAATTTAAACTCTCAATCTCTTCCAATCTACAAAGGATTAGAAGAAACTCTCAACACGAAAGTTATAGAGCACGAAGAGATCTTGAATTCCATACGGTGATGATCGAGTTTAGAGTTGCGTAGGGGGAGCAAGAATGGGCCGTTCACATCAGGAAACGCACGCGTTTTTGGGCTGAACATGGGGCCGAGCTTCAGGCCAAGGAAGGTGGAGGTAGCTTGCGTCGTGTGCTTCGACGTGGCGGAGTTGTGATCGAGTTTAGGCGAGTGAATGGAGTGTAAATTGAAACCCTAGAAAGAATGTATGGGTTCGGCTCAAATTTGCACAACCTGGAGCTTGCGTGAATGTAGAAGATGATGGGGGGTGTGCGGCCAAGATTTGGTGAGGATGGATCTAAAGGCTGTAGTGATTTTGGGTATAAAATTATTAAGTTGTTGTAATTATAGTTAAATAAATTCGTGTACAAACTTGTAAATTGCATATCTTTTTCATACGAGGTCGAAAAAATGCAAACTCAGTTGCGTTGGAATCGTATGGACGAGCACTACGCGATGGAGTTGGTTTGGAGTCGTTTGGAGTTAGTGAGAATTTCGGGTAAAATTAAACGCGCGTTTAATTTTATTCGAAATAAAAGCTTAAACGGAAATTAAAACCAAGGTGAGAACTTCTCACTCAATCGAATAGATTTCGATTTTATTTTAAATAATTAGATTTAAAATATTTGAATGCATGTTTGGATGATGACTGTAAATTATTGATTGTTAAAATAGACATTATGCGCCGTTAGTAAGCGGATGTTATTTATTAAAAACATATACCACGAATATTTCATAAACAGTGAAATTGGTATTATATATAATATCAATATATATATATTGGCATATGTATATATTGCAGTTGTTGATTTCCCGCATTTTTTTGTTTAGCGGATGAGACCCTATTACGCCGTTATTAAGCGGATAATATTTAATAAGAACATGTACCGCGATAATTTCGTACTGGAGCGAAATTGGTATTGTGCTAATGTTTTTGGATGCAGGAAAACAGGTTGGAGGGATCCAACTGGATTCCTCAACAGTATTTATTTTATTTCAGATATTTTGATATTTGATTGATTATCATATCGATATATGATGGATCGTTGTTAGTCGTGATTGACTATTTGGTGTGTAGCATCATTGGACCCAGATTTTGGGATTTTAAAATGATTTTAAAAGTGATTTTGAAAATATACTATATTTTTGGAATTGATCCATTATAAATAAATAAACGTTATAATTTTTAAAGTTATAAAAATTATGGTTTTTGTGAAATATAGTTAAAAAGCTGATTTTTAGAAATACGATTAAAAGTCGATTTTTGAGAAATATGAACTAATGATTTTATAAAATAATTTAGATTGGATTTTTGAATATATGATAAAAGTTTAAATATAGGATTTATAAAATTTGATTATTTTATAAATCGAAATGATGAAATTATAAAGGGAATTAAAGACGTTTCAGAATAATAATATTAATTGATTTATATTAAGAGATTTATAAATGGATATTTATAAATTGAAAGATTGACTTATAAAACGAGTTTTTATAAGTGTTTGAATTAAGTGAAAATGAATTTCATAATAGAATGAAATTTATAGAATTATAAACTGTGAAGTTATAAATGAAATTTATAAATAGTAAGATTTATAAATTTGTGAAGTTAATTGAAGAATAGATTTGGTTAAATAAATGAATCTTATAAGTTATAAGATTTATAATTATGAAGTTCAAAGAACGATTTTATAAAATAATCGTTTTATATGTATTTAACTTATAATATAAACATTTAGTTTATAATTGAGTTATAAACTGAAATATGTTAATAAAGGATTTATAAAAAAGGAAGTTTTTATAAAATAAATAGAAATGGAATTTATAAACGTTGTTTTTTTAAATCCGCAAACGACTTATTTTGATAAGTTAATTGTTATAACCTATTAATGGAGTTATGTTCACATTTTTGAATAGTGAATAATCCTTTAAAATAAATTTAATAAAAGGATGAAATTTGTTAATGAAGTATGTTCACGATTTTTGAATAGTGAATAACACGTTAAAGAAATTGTTTTGAATGTGATGTTTTAAATTGAATTAAAACGATCTAACGATGTTTTAAAATGTGTTGAGATTCGAAACCATAGATTTCAACATTTATTGTTGAAATAGATGTTTCGAGAAATAAAAGGAAATGGTGAACTATAACACTGTTGTTATAGTAAATGATTTCCGAAAGGAAATGTTTGTATAGTATTGGGATTTATATATCTAATTTAAATTCGAATCCCTATACTAGTGATTTTGGGTTGTCGTAACGATGTTTTACGTAACATTCGTTTTGACCCAAATAAATATGTTTAAGTGAATGATTTCCTTAAAGAATGAAAGATATACTTAATTTGATTTAAGTATATTGAATATTTTCTAAGTGTTGAAAATAAAAGAGATTTGTGAATTACTTATGAATAAATAAGTATGGAAATGTTTTCCAATATTAAGTGAATAATTAAAATTTATCTTTTTGAAGATAAATTGGAAATGAATAATTGAAATCATATATGCATGAATATTTTGAAATATAAATTCATTATGGAATTTATATGTGAAAGTGGAACTTGTTAAAAATAAATATTGATTTATTTTTGAAGTGTTGAAATTTTATATATCTAGTAAAGATATTTTGGAAAATAAATAATTTGGAAAATTATTTGGAATCTGGTGATGTATGCATATCCAGTGATAGTTCAATAACCGACTATCAATATTTCCCTTTGAATGGGTATTTGATGTGAATTGATTGAATTTGAATGCACACTTATTTTTGAATAAGCGCTCACTATTCGGGTTAACCGGGAAAGGACCATGGGGTCGTATAACCCACTCCGAATATGTGATACGTCGTTGTGAATCGCATTTGAAGATCGGTGTTGAAGACCGGTATTTGCGAGAGTGATAGGATGAACTATCGATTGACTCTGCACCGAGTAGCTACGGTATTGAGTTCTCCATATGTGATGGTGAATCCGATCAGGATTGTGAATATCCGGATTGCAAGGACTTCTTTGTAAGTGCCTTCGGTTTTATTCGAGCCCGGAACAAACTTGTATGGATTGTATGTCTGACATTACAAGTTGAGATATAAAGCCGATTTCTTTCAAATATATTTCTGTTGGTGGCGGAGAATTTATTCTTTGCTTAACACCCTTCTTTGAGACGTACGAGCTCAAAGGTTATATAGTTGAAGTTATCAGCGATATATCCCAATTTGGTAATGTGACATGCTGAGTGATGCTGAAATGATCATTGTGTTGATTATTGTGATAGGATCATTTATTTGATCGTCTATCTTAGTGATCATTGTGTTGATCATTTGTTGACCCAAAGCATGGCTTTTGTATAAAGTATGTTTTGTGGACGTGAATTCGTCGAGCCTCACACACCGTGAATGGTCAAAACAGGAAAGAAGCAGCAAGGTTATGAGGGGTAGCACCCTTTAGGATGTGTCCATTTCCTTCTGGAAAAGGGTAGTATCATGGTATGGAGCCCAGATACTTACTCATGTTGAAAACACTTTATGATTGTGTGAATTGATTACGAGCGCTCGGTGATAAAGGTCCCAAAGGACCGGGGGATGGCATATTCGGTCAGTTGTTACTCAGTTAGGAGTAACCCGGCCTTGTGTTGGTAGAGATCCGGTTTGGTTCTCGGGGATGTCCATCCAGAGGCATTCTCATGTGGCAATGGGAAGTTCCTTGGCCTGATCATTCGTTGGAAATCCAAAGAAACAATACGTGACTTGTACGGTATTAGTTGTAGAACCTGCTATTCACTTATGATGGTCACCACTGTTTGGATAGTAGCTATAGTAGGCATACGATAATGGTCGTATGTTGGCTAAGATTTATATTCTACTTTCGAAATAAATTTTTCCTACACTATGCACTAATAATAATATCAAATATTATTTTAAATGCGTATCAAGCATCTTTGACTATCATAAGGAGAAATCTCCTCCGATTCTGCGTTTGCATGTGTGTGTGTGCGGGAGGCCTTATGGTAGTCTCATTTTTAAAAGCATTGCGAATTGAATTTAAAAATATTCCTCTATTTGATTTTAAAGATAAATAAACTGTTTTGAGTTCTCACACCAGTCACATGACTGACTCGGAGTTTATTGTTTTCCTTCCTAAACTCTGGGTGCCCACCAATTTCCACACGGGCAGTTAAGAGTTAGGTTTATCAGGATATTCTGGATATTCTGGAGTTGCTGGAGGCAAGCTGGATGACATGGCGTATTATTTATATAGTATTTCTTTTCCGCTGCACTGTTGTTGTTGTATGTTGTTGTACACTCTGATGATATGATGTAATGAAATATGATGAAATGTAATAACTGTAGTTCTTTGTTTAAAGATTATTCATTTATTATTATATGTTGTTCCGCTGCGAATTGTGAGATTCTGCTGTTGTTCTTTTTGTTTCCTTTCTGTCCGTTCTATTTTCAAATTTCTTCTATCTTCTATTTTTTCAAAATTCTCTGTTTTTCTAAAAATCGTCTATCTTCTTTTCCCTCTATTTTTCTTTTTCTTTCTTCTTTTTCTCTCTTCTTTCTTTTTCTTAATTCTTTTTAAAACCCATAACATCTCGGTTTTCGGCCTTCGATTTCTCGGCAGTCGATAAAGTGAGTGTCGATGTTGAATTTTCGAAGAACGAAAATCCGTGACGTTACATTTGGTATCAGAGCTTATGGTTAAGCGACAACCATGGTTCTGTAGGGTATTACTCATTAGAGATAGAGTCAGCAGTACTCTAGAATGAATTTGAGTGTAATAATAGCTATGAGAGCGTATTTGTTAGTGAATACAAAATTGTTTTATATTGTGATGATTGGTTTATTGAGTGGCATATGAACCTTCCTCAGCACGGTATGTACAACTTTGCCGAAGGGGTTTCTAAACACTTGAATAGAACAATTCGACACAATATTGTTTTAATTGGGTAAATGAAATAATTTTTCCTCGATTATATTTTTATATATAAAGAAATAGTTTTTCAGAATTATTAAAGAGTATATAAGTTGATTGTTAGGTTGTCTGAATAATCTAAATAAAAGAATAATTGTATAAGCAAAAGAATTATAAGTATGAATTATAATTAAGGTGATTTACAATTGTGAAATAAACTTATATATATAAAAAGTGAAACTATATGAATATAACTTAAGATATGTTGAATGAAGTTGATTTTGGTATCGAAGTAAATAATCAAGTGGATTAAATGAATATGAACTTGAGTTATGTAATAGAATTCAACTTTGTAATTGAATTGAATGAATGGATTGAATGTTAAAACAATTGAATGTAATTTAAGTTGATAAGGAATAATTAATGAAAGTGTTAATTCATTAAAATCTAATTTTATTAGAAGTTGAATAAATTGAAAGAGAATGAATATAAGCAAAGTAAAGGAATTTGGTTAAAATTAATATACTTTAGTTGTTATTTGATTGTTGATTGATTGTATGTAATTCATTAAGTGTTAATGAAATTGAAAGCTATGAAATTGAATTCAAATTAGAAGTAAATAAATTTGAATAGAATTGAAAGTGAATTGGATTTAATTAGTGAATGCAAATTAATTAAAATTGAGAATGAATGTTAGTAAGAACATCCAATGTAAATGAATCAAATGTGATTAAATTGAAAACCTATTTCATTGAATATTAATGAGAATATGAATGAATATAGATTTAATAGATGGTTGATGTTTGCATTTGTTGTTTAGTTGCATTTGCTATGTGACATATATAGTTGTTATGTTGCTATATGTTGTATATTGAGATTATTTGCATATGTACATGTTCTCATGTTGTTTGTTGAGTGTTTAGTAGGTGCGGATAGCGTTTGCTTCGCATTTGGAGCTCGCTTTAGCGCTATATTAGCCGTATATGCTTGCTAATAAAATATAAGGTACATATCTCGGATTAAATATCGTACTTTTACACTTTTTTCCCTGCGGGATGCCTCATTACTTGATGAGATGTATATTTGTGATATATATACTGTCATTTTTTTTTCGGATCGAGCCGCGCAAAGGAGACTATGGCGAATTTTTCCGGAAATTTAAGGCGTTAGAAAATTTTGAGAAAATTTAGAAAATTTTGGAAACTATAACTTTGATTTTGGAATTGAAAGTTAAATGATATAGTTTGTTTTTGAAAAGATAACTAAATATGATTTGAAAACTTAGTAAAGTTTTGTTAAGAAGTTTAACTATGAATTTTGGAAAATTAATAAATTCTGTAATTTTCTTACTTGTAATTTCGAGGACGAAATTCTTTTAAGGGGGAAAGATTGTAACGACCCTGAATTTTTATTTATTAAAATTTGAATATTTAATTAATTTTAAATATTTATAAGTGAATTTACAAGTCAAATAAATTTTATTTTGAATTATTGGATTTAATTGGATAATTAAATCGATAATTTAATATGTGAAATTATGGAAATAATTAAAAATAGAGTTAAATATGATTGAAAATGATTTGTAAAATTTTATTTTATCATATTGAAGTTAGAATGATATTTTAGAACTTTTAAAATCGAATTAAAAGTAAATTTGTGAAAATTGAATATTTTAATATTTAATAATCGACTGTAAAATAGCCAATTTTTGAACAGTCTCAGAATTGAACGAAACCAGTTTCATTGGATCCGTAATAGTTAGTTATTACCGGATTTCAATTTTCGTGTCAATCGGAGCTATCGTTTGATCGTGGCAGCTTGAAACGCATCGAATTATTTTTAATTTAAATTTGGCGAGTCAAAATAGCCATTTTTCAAAAAGTCTCGGATTTCGACGAAACCAGTTTCATCGGATCCGTAATGTGATATTATTGTAAGGTTTCAAATTTCAAGTCAATTGGATTTACCGTTTGTCCGGTACAAATTAAAACGCCTAGAAATCGATTTAAATCGGTTTAATTTAAATTGAGCGTTTTCAGCCATAACTCGCACATACTTCCGAATTAGCTTCCGAAACCTGTTCCATTGTGTCCGGAACGCGGGGTAAACCTTAGAAACGCTGGTTACGGCGTCTAAATCGGAGTTCGGAATTCCCGGAATGAATAGTGTTTACGCTAGCTTTTCCTATAAATACACCTTAATTCACAAAAATAAATAACAAAACCTAAACCTAACCCTAACTATTGCCAGCCGCCACTTTATCATTCTAAGGCCAGAAATTGCCCAATTTAAACTCTCAATCTCTTCCAATCTACAAAGGATTAGAAGAAACTCTCAACACGAAAGTTATAGAGCACGAAGAGATCTTGAATTCCATACGGTGATGATCGAGTTTAGAGTTGCGTAGGGGGAGCAAGAATGGGCCGTTCACATCAGGAAACGCACGCGTTTTTGGGCTGAACATGGGGCCGAGCTTCAGGCCAAGGAAGGTGGAGGTAGCTTGCGTCGTGTGCTTCGACGTGGCGGAGTTGTGATCGAGTTTAGGCGAGTGAATGGAGTGTAAATTGAAACCCTAGAAAGAATGTATGGGTTCGGCTCAAATTTGCACGACCTGGAGCTTGCGTGAATGTAGAAGATGATGGGGGGTGTGCGGCCAAGATTTAGTGAGGATGGATCTAAAGGCTGTAGTGATTTTGGGTATAAAATTATTAAGTTGTTGTAATTATAGTTAAATAAATTCGTGTACAAACTTGTAAATTGCATATCTTTTTCATACGAGGTCGAAAAAATGCAAACTCAGTTGCGTTGGAATCGTATGGACGAGCACTACGCGATGGAGTTGGTTTGGAGTCGTTTGGAGTTAGTGAGAATTTCGGGTAAAATTAAACGCGCGTTTAATTTTATTCGAAATAAAAGCTTAAACGGAAATTAAAACCAAGGTGAGAACTTCTCACTCAATCGAATAGATTTCGATTTTATTTTAAATAATTAGATTTAAAATATTTGAATGCATGTTTGGATGATGACTGTAAATTATTGATTGTTAAAATAGACATTATGCGCTGTTAGTAAGCGGATGTTATTTATTAAAAACATATACCGCGAATATTTCATAAACAGTGAAATTGGTATTATATATAATATCAATATATATATATTGGCATATGTATATATTGCAGTTGTTGATTTCCCGCATTTTTTTGTTTAGCGGATGAGACCCTATTACGCCGTTATTAAGCGGATAATATTTAATAAGAACATGTACCGCGATAATTTCGTACTGGAGCGAAATTGGTATTGTGCTAATGTTTTTGGATGCAGGAAAACAGGTTGGAGGGATCCAACTGGATTCCTCAACAGTATTTATTTTATTTCAGATATTTTGATATTTGATTGATTATCATATCGATATATGATGGATCGTTGTTAGTCGTGATTGACTATTTGGTGTGTAGCATCATTGGACCCAGATTTTGGGATTTTAAAATGATTTTAAAAGTGATTTTGAAAATATACTATATTTTTGGAATTGATCCATTATAAATAAATAAACGTTATAATTTTTAAAGTTATAAAAATTATGGTTTTTGTGAAATATAGTTAAAAAGCTGATTTTTAGAAATACGATTAAAAGTCGATTTTTGAGAAATATGAACTAATGATTTTATAAAATAATTTAGATTGGATTTTTGAATATATGATAAAAGTTTAAATATAGGATTTATAAAATTTGATTATTTTATAAATCGAAATGATGAAATTATAAAGGGAATTAAAGACGTTTCAGAATAATAATATTAATTGATTTATATTAAGAGATTTATAAATGGATATTTATAAATTGAAAGATTGACTTATAAAACGAGTTTTTATAAGTGTTTGAATTAAGTGAAAATGAATTTCATAATAGAATGAAATTTATAGAATTATAAACTGTGAAGTTATAAATGAAATTTATAAATAGTAAGATTTATAAATTTGTGAAGTTAATTGAAGAATAGATTTGGTTAAATAAATGAATCTTATAAGTTATAAGATTTATAATTATGAAGTTCAAAGAACGATTTTATAAAATAATCGTTTTATAAGTATTTAACTTATAATATAAACATTTAGTTTATAATTGAGTTATAAACTGAAATATGTTAATAAAGGATTTATAAAAAAGGAAGTTTTTATAAAATAAATAGAAATGGAATTTATAAACGTTGTTTTTTTAAATCCGCAAACGACTTATTTTGATAAGTTAATTGTTATAACCTATTAATGGAGTTATGTTCACATTTTTGAATAGTGAATAATCCTTTAAAATAAATTTAATAAAAGGATGAAATTTGTTAACGAAGTATGTTCACGATTTTTGAATAGTGAATAACACGTTAAAGAAATTGTTTTGAATGTGATGTTTTAAATTGAATTAAAACGATCTAACGATGTTTTAAAATGTGTTGAGATTCGAAATCATAGATTTCAACATTTATTGTTGAAATAGATGTTTCGAGAAATAAAAGGAAATGGTGAACTATAACACTGTTGTTATAGTAAATGATTTCCGAAAGGAAATGTTTGTATAGTATTGGGATTTATATATCTAATTTAAATTCGAATCCCTATACTAGTGATTTTGGGTTGTCGTAACGATGTTTTACGTAACATTCGTTTTGACCCAAATAAATATGTTTAAGTGAATGATTTCCTTAAAGAATGAAAGATATACTTAATTTGATTTAAGTATATTGAATATTTTCTAAGTGTTGAAAATAAAAGAGATTTGTGAATTACTTATGAATAAATAAGTATGGAAATGTTTTCCAATATTAAGTGAATAATTAAAATTTATCTTTTTGAAGATAAATTGGAAATGAATAATTGAAATCATATATGCATGAATATTTTGAAATATAAATTCATTATGGAATTTATATGTGAAAGTGGAACTTGTTAAAAATAAATATTGATTTATTTTTGAAGTGTTGAAATTTTATATATCTAGTAAAGATATTTTGGAAAATAAATAATTTGGAAAATTATTTGGAATCTGGTGATGTATGCATATCCAGTGATAGTTCAATAACCGACTATCAATATTTCCCTTTGAATGGGTATTTGATGTGAATTGATTGAATTTGAATGCACACTTATTTTTGAATAAGCGCTCACTATTCGGGTTAACCGGGAAAGGACCATGGGGTCGTATAACCCACTCCGAATATGTGATACGTCGTTGTGAATCGCATTTGAAGATCGGTGTTGAAGACCGGTATTTGCGAGAGTGATAGGATGAACTATCGATTGACTCTGCACCGAGTAGCTACGGTATTGAGTTCTCCATATGTGATGGTGAATCCGATCAGCATTGTGAATATCCGGATTGCAAGGACTTCTTTGTAAGTGCCTTCGGTTTTGTTCGAGCCCGGAACAAACTTGTATGGATTGTATGTCTGACATTACAAGTTGAGATATAAAGCCGATTTCTTTCAAATATATTTCTGTTGGTGGCGGAGAATTTATTCTTTGCTTAACACCCTTCTTTGAGACGTACGAGCTCAAAGGTTATATAGTTGAAGTTATCAGCGATATATCCCAATTTGGTAATGTGACATGCTGAGTGATGCTGAAATGATCATTGTGTTGATTATTGTGATAGGATCATTTATTTGATCGTCTATCTTAGTGATCATTGTGTTGATCATTTGTTGACCCAAAGCATGGCTTTTGTATAAAGTATGTTTTGTGGACGTGAATTCGTCGAGCCTCACACACCGTGAATGGTCAAAACAGGAAAGAAGCAGCAAGGTTATGAGGGGTAGCACCCTTTAGGATGTGTCCATTTCCTTCTGGAAAAGGGTAGTATCATGGTATGGAGCCCAGATACTTACTCATGTTGAAAACACTTTATGATTGTGTGAATTGATTACGAGCGCTCGGTGATAAAGGTCCCAAAGGACCGGGGGATGGCATATTCGGTCAGTTGTTACTCAGTTAGGAGTAACCCGGCCTTGTGTTGGTAGAGATCCGGTTTGGTTCTCGGGGATGTCCATCCAGAGGCATTCTCATGTGGCAATGGGAAGTTCCTTGGCCTGATCATTCGTTGGAAATCCAAAGAAACAATACGTGACTTGTACGGTATTAGTTGTAGAACCTGCTATTCACTTATGGTGGTCACCACTGTTTGGATAGTAGCTATAGTAGGCATACGATAATGGTCGTATGTTGGCTAAGATTTATATTCTACTTTCGAAATAAATTTTTCCTACACTATGCACTAATAATAATATCAAATATTATTTTAAATGCGTATCAAGCATCTTTGACTATCATAAGGAGAAATCTCCTCCGATTCTTCGTTTGCATGTGTGTGTGTGCGGGAGGCCTTATGGTAGTCTCATTTTTAAAAGCATTGCGAATTGAATTTAAAAATATTCCTCTATTTGATTTTAAAGATAAATAAACTGTTTTGAGTTCTCACACCAGTCACATGACTGACTCGGAGTTTATTGTTTTCCTTCCTAAACTCTGGGTGCCCACCAATTTCCACACGGGCAGTTAAGAGTTAGGTTTATCAGGATATTCTGGATATTCTGGAGTTGCTGGAGGCAAGCTGGATGACATGGCGTATTATTTATATAGTATTTCTTTTCCGCTGCACTGTTGTTGTTGTATGTTGTTGTACACTCTGATGATATGATGTAATGAAATATGATGAAATGTAATAACTGTAGTTCTTTGTTTAAAGATTATTCATTTATTATTATATGTTGTTCCGCTGCGAATTGTGAGATTCTGCTGTTGTTCTTTTTGTTTCCTTTCTGTCCGTTCTATTTTCAAATTTCTTCTATCTTCTATTTTTTCAAAATTCTCTGTTTTTCTAAAAATCGTCTATCTTCTTTTCCCTCTATTTTTCTTTTTCTTTCTTCTTTTTCTCTCTTCTTTCTTTTTCTTAATTCTTTTTAAAACCCATAACATCTCGGTTTTCGGCCTTCGATTTCTCGGCAGTCGATAAAGTGAGTGTCGATGTTGAATTTTCGAAGAACGAAAATCCGTGACGTTACACCTACCAATGCACCATGCACATGCACGCACCGTTGCTAGAGCTCCGACCATAGACTCCGGCTCCAACACATCGCCAATGACTTCGATAAGCTAAAGGATCATCCAGAACCACAAAAATGTCACCAAGCTAAAATCGAGCTTCCTGATCAAAAAATTGAATCCAAACGTCAAGCAGAAACCACCCAATGCCGACGCCCCCAATCTCAGAATCATCCATCGATATACCTGAAGCTACCCTAAGCTCCGATGATCCAGCCCCCCTCGCGATTAACTCTGATACTCTCTAGTCGTCGACATTTCCTTGGCAACCAACTCCACCAAACAACACTCAAAAACCCTACTCCACCCTCGATAGGCCACCACAAAAAACAGAAAAATCCATTAATATTTTTCCCGAGTCTACCCACCTTCCAACCTTCTTCGACCAAATTTTCAACACCGATCACCAGGCCGTTCACCGTGAATTTGCAAAAACACCAAAAACTCTCAATACCATTTATCACAGAAATTACCAATCTAAAAATAATGACCGCCCTCCCTAAATTCATTACAAATCGACAACAGATTATAAGTTTAAATCAAGAATTCCAGACCATGAGATTTGAACTTATTTTGAATCAGAACTGTAAAATTTCCATTTTTGAAATACATACCTCAATTGTTTATTTGAAATTATTTTTAAATTTGAAATTATAATTTTACAACCATTTCCCATTTGAAGATCAAAGCTTGAAGTCATTTGTATAGGTAGATATGAGTTTTCATTGTTATTCCAGAGCCTGGAATCACAACAGTACCAAGCAAACATACACGCAACCATATATATAAATGTATATAATGTATTTCAACTAAAATCAGTTAAAATCATCGATGCAACCCATACTTATAACGTTACTTTGCAGATTTATCACATGCATTGCAATATTCAACCAATTTAAACTTTTTAGAACTTTGTTTACTCACCATTTCTGTTTGAACAGAGCAAATTTTCGTTTTGAAGATTTGAAGCTGGACATGATTTTTGACTCCAGATCTATACCTACTTTGTTGTTTAAACTGGGTTGATTCTTGCTGAGATGATCTAGGCTTGAACTCAGGTTTTGGATTCTTTGATTTGTAAAACTTTTACAAGGTTTTGATTTTTGTTCTTCAATCAGGTTTGAACACTTTGAAAAACTGCTGTTTAGTTTTGATGGTTTTTTTTTCAGTTTTACTTTCTTTTTATTTCAAAGATGAAGAAGAAAGAGCACCCACCTTTTTTTTCTCAATTCATTTTTTTACATAAAATTAAATTTGAAAGGCAATAAGTATGCCACTTGAAAATGTAAAATTTCCTTTGGCTAACAAATGTACAATCATATTATTATTATTACAAGTGTATTTTGCATGTTATAAGGGTTTTTAAAATGTTAAATGCAAGGATTTATGTTTAACCCATATTTAAAAATCACTTATCTTTATTTTAGTTATATAACATGTTTATTCTTATTTATACATCTACAAGCTATTTTAATTCATATAAAAAAAACAATCTTATTTAAATTTTAAACCATAAAAATGTTGAACTTAACTTTTGTTATCATTTAGAAATTTACTATATATACATATATTACAACCAAATTTATTTATATATTTGCTAATTTATTATAAGAGCTATTATCTCTAGATTTTTTTAAATCCAGCATTTATTATAGTTCAAATTCAGCTATATACATATCCAAATCTTATAATTATCAGAACTCTATTTGTTTAACTAAATTAAAAAAAAAATCAGTATCTTAATAGCTAAAATTAGTTAATTACCAATTAACAATTGCCCAAAGTTTGGGTTATCACATAACTTTTATTAAATATTTTTTTGTGAATAAGAAGCCATCAAAGAGGCTCTTAGAAATCTTCAAAAAAAAAAGAAGAAGTGGAATGGTGTTAGGAATTTGCGAGAAAAAGGGTGGTATTTATAGGAAAAACCATAGAATAAAATATTCAATTGCATAATTACCCAAATACCCCTTGCTCACACCCCTCCCCTAGCGCACGGCTTACCCCACAAAAGCCATGTGATGGTTGATGTGAGGTGATGATGTAGTACAATGAAGTGATGTTTGCTTTATGGTTACTTAAAGGTTAAGCTAAGGAAATATCAAATCATTTTTGTAATATGTGTGCGTGTGCGTATGTATATGTATATGTATATGTATATGTATATGTATATGTATATGTATATGTATATGTATATGTATATGTATATGTATATGTATATGTATGTATTTATGTACGTATGAGCATGTTATCATGTGCATGTCATATATATATGTATGTACATGTAGGTGCATAAAACTTCGAGCATTTTCAAACAACTTTTGTTCGTTAAATCGTTGAAATCCGAAGAACCTATTATCAGTCACATTTTCAGTTATTTATTAACGTATATATATTTGCAAAAAAAAACAAAAAAAAATTTCTTATCATTTTAAACTAATTAAAACGATCGCATTTGAATTATAACACCATACAAATTAATAATAGAAATTATTTTCAAAAATTTCCATTATACCGATAAAGCATTATCGGTTTTTTCCTTACATGTTGAAATTAAACATATCTCTTTAAACTTTTATAAATGTTTTACCGTAACTTTAAAATCATTTAAAATGAATTATCACTCATTTAAAATCATTATTTAAATAATTAAAATAACTATTAAATCATTAAATCTCAATTTAAATTCATAAAACTTTATTTAAATACAATGTCATTTTATCAATATAAATTTTAAGGAAAATATTTATTCAAAATTAGATTACTATTACTTATCCTCACTTGAAACAATTTTTTTTTGAATTGGTACTTAGATACAAAATATCACTAGGACAACACATCATATGTCAATATATCATACCCTACCCTCGAATCGACGATTGGCCACAGATCATCAAGCATCAATGAACGTTCGAGGTTTGTTCTTCAATTTGTGGAAAAACAGAGGTTCAATAGAGAAAATGAATTACAGATTTGAGATGCGCTCGTCGAGAGCTTCAGATCGATATATAATTCGATATAGTCTGAGGAGATTAAATTTTCAATTTGATTTTTGATTTGGATTTTAAGTTTGGGAATTAGGGTTTGCAGCCATTGGAATGTAGAGAAGCAATTGGAATTGTACATACAGAAATGATAATAAGAGAGGCTACTAGGATTTATAACCAGGTATATGTAGGCATACTAGAAATAGGAACAAATGGATCGAATCGGTTTGAAAGTTGAACATTACACGGCCCGAAAAGCCCGTTTCAATTCCGAAATGCAAATGGGTCAACCCATATAACAAAATATATGTTTTTGAATATTTTAAAATCAATGGAATCGGTTTCAAGTCCAAATTCCATCATATGAAGAAGTTACATTAAAATCAGTTTATTTCAATTGATTTCAGTTGATTTCAATTTAATTGATTTTTAGGCGTTTCAAGCTCGTACAATCAAACGACAAGCCTGATCGTTATGGAACTTGAAATCCTTCAAAAATTAACCGTTACAGATCCGATAAAACTAGTTTCGTCGGAATCCGAGTCAGTGTCCAAAATGGCTAATTTCCAGTCAATTAATTAAATTAATATTAAATTAAATCAAATCACTTTAATGTTCAGTTATCGTTATTTCCAATTTCTATCACTTTGGATTATTTAGTAATTTAAATCCTTTAAACCAAATTCTCTTGTTAACTTATTATTGGACATTCCACAATTTATAGCCTTTAATTTCAATTTCAATTACTTCAGTAATTATAAGTTTAAATTCCCAATTAATCCTTATATTTGATTTCTAGATCTTGTTATTGAATCAATTATCACCCTACAGGTATGATCATCATTGGTTTATATTTATTACGTTAATATTTCACAATTCATTCTAATTCCAATTAGCAAAGTATTTAATTTCATTTACCTACAATAATCCATTTATTATAGATTACATTCCAGTTAATTAAAATTAATTTCAACAAATTGATTTGGTTTAGTTTCCATCTTTATACTAGGTCCATTATTACTCTATAAACCTAGTTACATTGTTTTATATCCCATTACACTAATATACCCCTATTTACATCTTAAATTTGTTTTAATATTACATTTCTGAATGTGTAATCTTGTCAATTGTACACATTAATTAAGCTTTAAAACCAATTAATTAATTTACCTTAGTGCCATTCTTTTACCAATTTATTAATTTATAAATAATTTTACGTTTCTATTTAATTTATACATTCACACCTCCCGTTACTGCATTAATTCTCATTAACGACATTAAATATTTCCTATTTTAATTTAGTAGGCCAATTAATTATACAATTCATTTATTTCATACTATTTCACTTATACATTAAATGTTTGTATTTGTTTTCTTACATCAATTTATAGCCAAGTATAACAATTTACATTACTTCAATTAATTGTAATTTCATTTCAATTATTAATACTTAGTTTTAAATTTCCATGGTTGCATTTAATTTTAGCATTCATTTCATTATTAAATTACAAAGTTTTTGTTTCTTCTTAAATTATTTAACCAAATCTTAATAAATCAACAATTTTTATTGTTGAAAATTTACGGGTCGTTACAATTTAGATGTTTGTAATTTGGAAGCTCATATGGCTATGGTCGGCCTACAATGGATGTTGCAAGAGAGGACTCAGAAGAGATCACAATTGAGGCACAAGTGGATAAATAAAAGAAGGATAAGAGAATGAAAATTGGATTAAGATTCTCTTTTATCTCTCAACTAATTCTTTATTTTTAATTATTCAAACCACTTCACCGTGAACATGACATAGTCGGCCTCCTTTGTGCATGCCTACAGCTACCTATTGAAGCTTGCAAATTGGCGCTGAAACTATTCTAAGCCGAACAATAATCCTTATAACAAGCACCATTGTCCTAGTGGTTAAGTGATTCGACTTTTGTGCGAGAGGTCACCAGTTCAAAACTTATATAGCGTAATTTGAACATTTATTGACACATGATTTATGGTTTGTTGTCTCAGTGGATAAGTGATCCTACAACTACCTATTGAAGCTTGCAAATTGGTGTTGAAACTATTCTAAGCCCGAACAATAATCCTTACGTTAAGCACCATTGTCCCAGTGGTTAAGTGATTCAACTTTGGTGCGAGGGGTCACCAGTTCGAAACTTGCATAGTGTGATTCGAACATTTATTGACACATGATTTATGGTTTGTTGTCCCAGTGTCATGTTGTACTTAAAGTATCACTTCAAAAAAAACAATAATACTTACATTTAAATCCAATTAAACATGTACTGATATCGTATATCAATCGGTATATTTATTATTACTATAAACACATTGTTTATTATTGTTCAATGCACTAAAATAAAATTTTATAATTAAAGTTTCATAAATATTGATTAATTTAATTAGTTTATAATGATTATAAATCAACCATATCTTGTGATATTTAAGAGAATTCATCGTTTTGGTTGTGTGACTCTTGGGTGTAAATTTGGTCAATGATTAATATCAAACAATGGAATATTAACATTCACACATCACTTATAAGGTGATTGACATTATGACAAATTTATCTCTAACTTGGCAATGGTAAAATCCAATGTTACTTTATTATGTGTTACCTATGGTGATAAATATTTACATCAATTCTCTTCTTCAAAATTATATCATTTTGGACTTATGGAATTTGGATTGATCAAAATTCTAGTATTATATATATTCAACTTTATATTCCAAACACAAAATCATTGGTTCAATGATAACAATTATTATTAACAGTCTACTCTATCTAAAGACTTGACTTTGAGTTGACTTCATTTGATCATGATACTAACCTTACGTAAGTAAGGAAACGAATCCACTCTTGAATAGTGTTTCACTTCGAATACTTCCACTCGACCCAACTATAGCCATTTGGTGGACGCCACGCCATGGTTTAGCTATAATCAAGTGGAGCTTCCATATTGAAGATCAGTAGTATTTTCAAGTCAAGAAAACTGTGTAATTCTATCACATTGATATTTTCTATTTGATCATAGTTGTATTAACCGACAAAAAACTATCCAGTGAGTCATTTCATAGTTATCTAATAACTATTAGTACGTAACTCCTTGGTGCTCCAATCAGCCATGAGTAATACACTACTCAACATTTGAAGTGCATTGCATACTCTAGTCTCAGTAGATGTATTGATATCTGGTCCAGATATCTGAACAAGGTAATTCTATCAATACCCCCATTTTTTCTTTTCCTACCCCGGTAGTTTATTAAAAAAGAATGACACCCCACATATTCCCTTTTCCACTCCATTTTACACCTAAATTATGCTGGGAACTGGAGATAGTGGTTTTGATGACAACAACCTTTGTAACTTATTTTATTATAACTTATATACTAACACTATTGTCTAGATATATATGAATATTATTATCCAGGACATATATAAGGTAGGTACTGATTATTGAAGACTGTACAGTATTAAGATTAAGAATGAAGAAATCAAGTTTGAAGACTCATGGTTATCAAGATCAAGATTTCAAGATATGTGTCTAGTTTTTGCTTAAACATCATAATAGCATGGAAATCTTCATTTCGAATTTCATTTGGGATGGAACCCATTTCTACCTTCTTAGTGGCTTATGAACCCACGACAAGTAGCTTACAAACCTACGACAAGTGACCTACGAGCCCACGAACATCCTGGTTTTGTACAAGTCCTCGAGTCCTCATATGATGAAACATTATGTAGGAAGAAGCTTGCAAAACTACTTCAAAATGATTTTCAAATATGCTTTTCAAAATGTTTTAGCCTTAAAAATTATCTTTTCAAATGATTTTCAGAAAGATATTTAGCCTTAAAATATTATTTGTTTTTGTTTTAAAATAAACTTTTACTTTAAATTCCATTTTCAAAAACAAATTTTACATAGTATTTAAACTAGGAATGTCGACACCATAGGATACCCCATGTCGACACGGTGGCCATTGAATTCAGAAGTTTCAATTTTCAAAAGAAGTTTCTATTCGTTTAAATCTCTTCACAAATGGTTATGACTGTTGTTGCTTTATAAATTGCCTTCACAAACGAATTTTTTAACTAAGTAATTTCTTTCTTTCTTCACTTCTTCTTCTCCACAAATCCATATCCTATCATTTTCATATTTTTAAGATCGTGCCGAAATTCTACTGAATTCTTAAGTGGATCAAATTAGAATCTCATTCTTGTTTAGTTATCTTCCCTATCTTGAAGATCAAAGTGCCATTCAGACTTATAGGATCAATTTGTAATAAAAGTTTATCGAATCTCTCTATAAGGTATGGTTGTGCCTGGAAATCAATTAGGTAATCTTGTGGCCCAGTAAACCAAGAGAGTTTCCTCGGTCTCATGAGACGCGAGGGTACCTCAAGGCCTTTAGAAATTGAGAAATGTAATCTCGACATTGGTATAACAAAAATCAGTATGAGGTGGTTTGCCTTCGTACATGACTGCAAGTAGAGTAACTCCGAACTAGTATAAAATGCAGCGTGTTCTTTCTTTTTACTGCTTTTTATTTACTTTCGACATCTATGTTTGATTCTGTGATTGTTCTGTGATTAAGTTTTGAATTTGTTTGTATCATAATTGTTAAGTTAGTTCATATAAGTCTTAGAATTCATTAAACACATTCACCTCACCCTTCTAGTGTTAAGTTAGCCTTAAGATCCTTATTTCGCTGTCCCTATCAATTGGTACTGGAGTGCTGGTTTTCAAAATTTCATAATCTGATTGTTGAAAAAAATTTAAGATGGCATTTTTTTAATAAAATTATTAATACTATTTTCATATGAATATGTCACAGAATCATCATGATATTATTGTTTAAAATTATATTTAGTTATGTTGAAAAGTCACTTGATTCTTTAAAAAGTTTAATGTTGTTTTGTAGGAAAAAAGTTATGTTTATTGACTGTTGGTTAAAAGAACCAGATAATCATTCATCGATCAAGAAGAACTAATGGATATATAATGGGAATCGACAATGAAATGGGTACCAGATCAATACAAAGATTTTGATTCTCATCCACAATTTGATATGATAATGTACTTCTCTCCATCTACTTCACAATGTCACTGATTTCATGCGAATCCGTCAAGAAATGATAAAGTTATGGACAAATGAAGTTTTGGTGAACAGAGAGAAAAAAAGAAAAACTGTCAATGATATTCTAGAAATTTCACCTAGAGATTTGTGTATTTTTTCCAATCCTTTCCCATATTGTAGTTCTTGTTCTCACGGTCGTTTTGATGGGTGGTTCATCAAATTTCGATCATAATTGAGTGAGATATGACAGTTTGAAGTGGCTATCCAAAACGGAAAACTGTGTACAGGATTTCCTGCATTACTCTCACTGTTCAGCCTGTTGCACCATAATACCATCCAAATTAATCACCAAAATATTACTAGATAGTAGCCCTATCGTTCCTCTTTGACTTGTCACTGGTTTCATCCAATTCTGTTAAGAACGAAGGAGATATGCCTTCTAGAAGTTTGATAGTAAATAGAAAAATGGGAAGAAGAAGAAGAAGAGAAAGTTTTATGAAAAGTGGTGAATATTTGGCCTATTTATAGTGGTTGAAGTGTCCATTCATTAAAAATTAAAATTCAAAGTTTTGACACGTTGTTGAATCTACTAAATCATGTATATCTTTCTCATACGGTCTTCAAATTCAACAAATGGATATACTACGATAATCAAAAAAACAAGCCCATCGTAATAGAACAGATCTCGTCATTATATTCTGAAAGATATGAATGTGTGGTTCACGGCAATGGAAGCATAACAAAGTTAGAAAGATAGAGGAGTGCAAAAAGTGGTACGCTTTACTATTATTTCATCTTTGTTGTTGCATTTAGGAACATATACTTATGCATTTAGTTGGATGCAGAAATTTATTTCTTTTGTAATTTTTGATATTTTTATCCATATATCGACACACCCTGTGTAGTTAATGCCCGTTATTACCCCGCTACAACCCGCTTATATCTCGTAGCGGATTTCTACCGCTATGATTTTTCCATATAGCCCCATAATATAGCCTTTCCGCTTTAATCCTCGATGTTTTCGCTATATCCCGTTATTTCCGCTATATTCCGCTATTCCCGCTATATCTTTTTTAATAAAATGAATTGAAAAATTGCGTTTATACATTATAAAATAATGAAACCAATTTATTTGATTAAATTTTTAATATATTTTCATAAATGAAAATACTCTAATATCCTACCAAATTCAATTATGTTATACAAGAGTTTTTCGTTTATTTAAAGTATATTCGCATATGCTTTTATTTAAAATTATTTATGTATTATTTATAATTCAATTGATTGATAATTTTTCATTTAATTACGATTTATATATTTGTAAAAACATTAAATACGAGTTTTATATGCTATTTTAGAGCCATCCGCTATATCCCGCTATATCCTTGCTGTATCCCCACTATGACTTTTTGCACTTCCACCGCTTCGAATCTACCGAGCGCATTAACTGCACAGGACACACCATGGTATACATATCGATATAGTAGTCTAAATTTTTTTAAAAGATTTTAAAATATGTTACCTTTCAAAAAAAATTCTTACCGCTAATTTATTACAACTATACTAAGTAGAAAATCATATCCTCGTTTCGTGATTTCAACTTTTGTAATGTTGTTTTTACTTCTCATACTCTATTTTTTAAAAAAATGAATTAATAGAATAAGTTTAGAATGTTAAAATAAGGCTCTATTTATAGATTTCTTCATTTAATAAGATTGCGTCACATCATGTGACACTTGTCATAAAAATAGATAGTGATATACATGCAAAATGACATGTGTCATTACACTTGTTCTTTAATAAAAGCATTTTTACATGCATAATGCCAAGTGTCTTACACATGTATTTTCTTTATTATTATTTTTATATTTTTCAAGTTCTTTAATTATATTAACTACTACAAAAAATTGGGTCAAAAATCAATTATTTATAGCAAAATCATGTTAAAAACAGGCCCAGAACTTCAGATAGCATTTATGAAATGTCGACTTTGCTTCTATTATGTTGCATATACGTTGTTATAGCATTTCTTTGCTTTGAAATGCTGTAGTGTTTCAGAAACTTTTCACTGCATTTATAGATGTTGTGGAATCTATTTTATAATGTTTTGAATTTTTTTATTGCAAAAGCTTTTTATAGCATTCTTTAAATGCTGTCTTTTCTGTTTAAAACTTGAAATTATGAAAAAACGATATTTAAACTAAGTATTTTTCTCTATTCTTTTTGGAGTTATTTTCTAACTTATATTAGAATATTTCAAAATTAATTTCATGTTTAAATATTTTTTAATAATTAATTAAAATTTTCAATGTAAGAAGCCTCAATATGACACATGTGTATTTTAGCTTTTCAATCTTTGTTATATCATATTTCATTATCATATTTTTTTAAACTAAAAGGTGTTTAAACATGTTTATAAATATTTTAATCAATAATAATTTAATATATAGGTTTCATTTAGTAAATTAAGTATTTTATAAACATGAAGGTTTAGTTTCTTAAAAAACAATTAATTTAAAAAATATATTTTAAAAGAATTAAATAAGGAGGGTATTAATTTTTATAAAAACCATATTTGATCTTATATAGTTTAAGCCATATTTCTTAGCATTTGATTTTGATATTAAGTTTTATTACTACCTTTCATTAATATATTATAGTTTTAATACCATTTATTACCTTTAAACTCTTGTCTTTACTACTCTTTCAGTCCCATTCATTAGTTTCCTCAACCTAATTCTAGTAATTGGTTTATATTACCTTTTTTTGGTTGAAGTGGTTTATAATAAATAGTGTAACAAATGCGATTTTATCGGGATCCGAAGGTCGGCATTCTTACGTCCACTGTATTAAATGCCGCATAATCGAATGCCGGAAAACCGAACTGTTATGGTTAAAAAGAAGTGGTAGAAGAAAAAGATAGAAGAAGTAAGCAAAATGAACAGAAACAATATCAGAATCTCACATATCGCAGCGGAACAAAATATAATAGATAAATGAATATCTTTGAAAACAAAGAACTATCTCAGTTATTACATTACATCACATCATCATCAGAGTATACAACAACAATATACAACACAACTAGACAATGGACAATTATACAAACATGTCCCCACAAGTGAATTTACATCGATAATATCATATACAAGTAATACGTCTCGCCATCCAGCATGCCACTTGAGCTCCATAGCACTTCTGAATCCAAAATAACCTGATAACCTGACTCTAGGCTGCCCGTGTGGAAAATTATGGGCACCCAGAGTTTAGGAAGAGAACAATAAACTCCAGATCAGTCATGGGACTGGTGTGAGAACTCAAAACAGTTATTTATCTTTTTAAAACAACCACAACAAAGGAAGTGAAAATTATCCGCAATGCTTTTGGAAAATGAAACTACCATAAGGCCTCCCCACACACACAATGCAAACGCAGAATTGGAGGAGATTTCTTCTTATGATAGTCAAAGATGCTTACTACGTAAAACAAATCATTTTTGATATTATTATTAGTGCATAGTGTAGAAAGCATTTCGAAAATAGAATATTAATCATAGCCAGCATAGACATTTCGAACTATGCCTACTATAGCTACCATCTAAACAGTGGTGACCACCATAAGTAAATGGTAGGTTATACAACTAAAACCGTACTGCGTTCGTATTGGAAATTGGGTGTCCAACAAATGGTCAGGCTAAGGAACTTCCTACTGCCACATGTGATCGCCTCTGGAGGGACGTCCCGAGAACTTAACCATCTCTCTGCCAACACAAGGCCAGGTTACCTATGCAACTAGGTAACTACTACACGAATATGCCACCTCCCGGTCCTTTTGGACCTTTATCCGAGGGCCCTCGATCACCAAGCAACAACCACATAGAAAAATGAGATTGGAGCAACCACATAGATTAAGCATAAGGGCTCCATACCTGACACAACCCTTTTCCAAAAGGAAATGACATATCCTAAATGGCACGACCCTCATAACCTTGCCGCATATTCCTGTTTTGACCATTTCCGGGGTGTGAGGTCTGACGAAGTCTCGTCCACAAAGCTACGCTTTTTCACAAAGCCACGCTTTTTCACAAAGTCACGCTTTGATCAACAAATGATCAATAAATAACCATCACACAGCAACACTCAGCATGCCACATTACCAAATTAGGAGTATATCGTTGATAACCTTCAACTACAAAACCTCTGAACTCGTACGTTTCAGAGAAGGGTGTTGAGCTAAGAGAATAAATTCTCAACCACTAACAGAAATGTATTTGAAAGAAATCTGCTTTATATCTCAAAATGTAATGTCAGACACTTAACATACAAGTCTGTTCCGGGTTCGAACAGAACCAATGTGACGCCCCACCTCTATACCCACGCTAGCCAAGAACACTCCGGAGTAGTGCTGTCAACTAGCACGGAGAATAAGGCTGTTGAGGAGCGACCATCCATGTAATTGCTTATCACACGGTGGCTATAAATAATCTTCGGAAACAAACATAGAAATAATCATATCACAAATCAGTCACAGATATCCATATCACAAAGGCGGAAGAAGATATGAATATATAACTAACACATGAAAGTGTACATAAGAGTAGTGGTCAGTAAGATCCACGATAATACAAAAGAATAGCAACACATGCTATACAAAAGAATACAACTATGAGTCTATATCTCAAGTGTATACAACAAAAACTGCTAATCTAAACAGTTAGCCAAAAGTCAGAGTGATGATCCCTGGGAAGAAGTCAAGCAGAAGCACCTGTAACATCTCGGTCTGACCCGAGTATTATTTAAGGAAATAATAAACGGATCAGTCTAGCTATAAATATCAGATGACATGATATAACATAAAAGATATGGCATAAACATAAACATCCATAACGACATACCACTATAAGTATGTAAATAATGATCAACAGAAGATCAATCAATAAGAGATAATCAATATCACAAGAATCTTCTCAAAGATTCGAAGAGGGCATCATACCCTAAACTTGTACTCATAACAAGTCAATGACATAAATTCCAGAAATCAACACGAGAAATCCAGAAATCATAAAAAGGGAAAGAGGCCTATCACATGACGGTCCGAAGACCAAGGGGAGCTACCCCGCATGTGCGAATGGAATCACACAGATTGAGGTCAAGACTAACCAAAAAGCAGAAAGGTATGTGTGAATGGAATCACACAAGTGGTGTCTAGTCTAACCTTGCAATGAAAGAGACATCGCACAATTGCTAGTCTAATTCATAAAGCGATCATCAAGATCAACGAGAAGTGTCAATTACACTAAGCTAGTAAATATAGAAGTTTAGCTTCATGTCCCATAACCACTTGCTTAACTTAAATATTTACGAACAAACTGTAAATCTTCACTAATAAAATTGTCACAAGAGGTTCAATCGAACAAGTCCAAGAATTAACCGACGAAGTGAACGCAAGCGTTTCATACCACTTGTTTTACTAAGTCGTTTAATTAGATTTCTCATCCGAGTGAGGTAAAGGCTTGTATATACTAATAGATTGGAAAACGGTTTAAGAAAAGAGCTTTGTTATTAAAAATAGAGTTGAAATTGTTTGTTAAAAGAGTTTTGATATTTACTACTAGTATTGAAACCTTTATATTATAAAGTGACAAAACACAGAAGCAATTGTAGAAACAATCAGTCACAAAAATCGCATACGGAGATGTGAATAAAATCCAGGGAAATCAGCTCAATGTTTTTCAGATAAGATCCCCTACGAAGGGGGGGTCCAGGGGGGGTGGCAACCCCCCAAGGTGGGGGTGCGGGGGCAACGCCACCGCTTACGGGGTTCGACCTGCCCGGTCAGGTCGCGGGGGTCCAGGGGGCAGCGCCCCCGGTGGGGTGCGGGGCAGCGCCCCGTCCAAAACGGTACGACCTAAGTGAAGACAAGCGGCCTACGACCTAAAGCAAAATGAGGTCTAACGACCTAAGGGTTCACGCGGCCTAACACAATGGCCGAGCGACCTAACTGGAGTTAAGGGAGGCAAGCGACTTAAGGTCCAACGACCTACGACTCAAGCAAGCCGAGCGACCTAGTGTGGAGGGGTCGAGCGACTTAAGGAAGGCGAACGACCTAAGGTCTAACGACCTACGACTTAACAGAGTCGAGCGACCTAAGGTCTAACGACCTACGACTTAACAGAGTCGAGCGACCTAAGGTAAATGGTCCAACGACCTAACTCGAACGACTTATCTGGAGCTTAGGTCGGAGACGACCTACGAGATAAAGCAGGCCGACTTAGTGGACGAGCGACCTAAGGTAAATGGCCCAACGACCTAACTCGAACGACTTATCAGGAGCTTAGGTCGGAGACGACCTACGAGATAAACCAGGCCGACTTAGTGGACGAGCGACCTAAGGTTTGCCTAGAGATTATAGGTCGGAAACGACCTAAGACTTAAAGCTTAACTCGCGAGCGACCTACGGCTTAAGGCCTAACTCGTGAGCGACCTACGACTTAAGGCTTAACTCGTGATCGACCTAATTCCGAAGTGCCAATTCTTCCAAAACGACCTAAAGTTAACTCGTGAACGACTCACGACCCATGGACGAACAACTTAACTTCGAATGACCTAAAGTTAACTCGTGAACGACTCACGACCCATGGACGAACGACTTAACTCCGAACGACCTAAAAATGGCCAGAACGACCTAAGTGCAGAAAATTCACCAAAACGCTAAAAATTGGAGTTTTTCGCCAATCCAATCCAAACCAAATGCTAACATGCATGCAAAAATGATAGGGAATCATTCCCAACAGTCCAATATAGTTATAGGCTAGAATTGTGAGATAAAAATCTCACCTTTGCACTAAAGTTTATGAAGATGAAGCTTGAAAGCAAGGAGAAGCAATCCAAAGCTTGAATCCAATATCTTCTACTTGAATTTGGAGTTGAATGTTGGATTTGCAATTGAATTTGTGCTTGGAGTTTTAATTTCCCATTCCCTCCACCATTAATGCCAAAGCTTGATTAGTTAGGAAATTTATGAAGAGTGAGGAGAAGAGGGTTGGAACTTGGGCTTAATAGGCTAAACTAACCCAAAGTCCAAAGAGGGAAAAGTTAGTGAAATTTCACTAACTCCAAACCTATCGATGTTTATACTTAAAAAGTTGTAAACGACATTTCGAACTCAATGGAAGTGATCTCGAGTCCTAATTTGACCGTTTGCAAAAAGTAGCTTTTCGGACCAAAATCCGATTAACGAGTTAATATTTAAATAAAATATTTAAATACAAACTCGATAAATATGCGGGTTGTTACAGACTCCCCTCCTTAAAGAAATTGCGTCCTCGCAATATATATAAGATGGAAATAAAAAGTAACAACCCTAAAAGCATATTAACATAAGAGGAATTTTGAAATAAGAAGTTCACCTCTAGGAGAAGGAGTAAGCAAGTCCGGATGTGTACGCTCGATGAATTCTCTGGATTCCCAAGAACAATCCTTAGGATTTGAGGACCATTGAACCTTCACAAGCGGAACGTCTTTATTTCGAAGTCGTTTAACCTCAGAAGCTATAACTCGAATAGGATGCTGCTCATAAGTTAAATTCGGCGAAACTTCAATTTCTTCCACAACAGCAGGCTCAAGAATAGAATCGGAATCCCGAAGGCATTTCCGTAATTGAGAAACGTGAAATACATCATGCATAGCAGAAAACTGAGCCGGCAATGCAAGGCGATAAGCCATGGAACCAATACATTCAGTGATAGGAAATGGCCCAATATATCGAGGCGCTAACTTTCCCGATCGACTGAAACGTACAACACCCTTCATAGGTGAAACACGAATAAAAACAGGATCCCCAACAGAAAATTCTAATTTCCTTCTTCGATTATCGGCATAGGATTTTTGTCTACTCTGGGCTTCTTTCATCCTATGTCGAATAAGTTCAATCTTTTCCGTGGAATCACGAATAAAGTCTGGACCTAAAACCAGCTTCTCACCGGCCTCAAGCCAACAAGAAGGAGATCGGCATGGCCTTCCATAGAGTGCCTCGAAAGGTGCCATACCAATACTAGATTGGAAGCTATTATTAAAGGAAAATTCAACAAGTGAAATATGATCTTCCCAACTTCCACCAAAATCAAGCACACAAGCACGAAGAAGATCTTCAAGAGTTTGATTCACACGCTCGGTTTGTCCATCGGACTGGGGGTGATAAGCGGTGCTAAAATTAAGCTTCGTTCCTAAAGCTTTTTGAAGACTCTTCCAAAATCCACTAGTAAACAATGGATCACGATCGCTAACAATAGAAGTAGGAACTCCATGCAATTTTACAATTTCCTTGACAAATAGTTTGGCCAAAAGAGGAACGGTTCGGTTAGACCGAACCGGAATAAAATGGGCGGATTTAGTAAGTCTATCAACAATCACCCATAAGCTATCATGACCCGAACGAGAACGGGGAAGGCCATCTATAAAGTCCATGGAAATTTGATCCCACTTCCAAATTGGAATTTCTAAAGGTTGCAATAACCCACCAGGCCTTTGATGTTCGGCCTTGACAAGTTGGCAAGTCATGCAACACTTAACAAAGTTAGCAATATCAGATTTCATTCCCTCCCAATAATAAAGTCGCTTCATATCAGCGTACATTTTACTACTACCAGGATGAATGGTGAATCTAGAACGATGGGAATCTTCTAAAATATTTTTACGAAGATCTCCAATATTTGGTACGATAAGTCTACCAAATTTTCGAATGCCGCCACGAGAATCAATATCAAAGTCTTTCAAACCTTCAATATCAATTTTATCCTTAACATTTTGGCCAAGAAGAGCCAATTCAGGATCCAGCCCTTGAGCTTCAAGAATGCGGTCTAAAAGAGAACGATGAGCCTCAAGGCTACATAAAACCTGTGATGAGCATAAATCGGACACGCGCTCTCGAATCTCACAAGTGGATAAGATCTCGAGATCGTTCCATTCGGATATCATCATAGAAACAACTGCTTGTTGCTTACGGCTAAGAGCATCGGCGACACGATTACCCTTACCGGGGGTATAAAGAATATCAAGATCATAAGGTGCGAGGAACTCGAGCCAACGCTGTTGACGTAAATTAAGTTCTTTTTGAGAAAATAAATATTTCAAAGACTTATGATCCGTGTAAAGAATAAATTTCTCTCCCAATAGATAATGACGCCACATTTGAAGGGCGAAAACAATAGCCGCGAGCTCTAGATCATGTGTGGCATATCTAGTCTCGGCCGGCTTCAATTGCCTAGAAGCATAAGCAACAACACGTTCTTTTTGCATAAGAACGGCACCCAAACCAACGTGACTAGCATCGGTATAAACAACAAAATCTTGATTCCCCTCGGGAATCACAAGAATAGGAGCATCGGAAAGGAGTTCTTTCAATTTCTGAAAAGAGGCTTCACATTTGTCCGACCAAATGTATTTAACTCCCTTCTTAGTCAAGCCAGTAAGAGGCACGGCAATCTTAGAAAAGTCTTTAATAAAACGGCGGTAATAGCCCACCAGTCCGAGAAAACTACGAATCTCTGTCACACTCTCCGGTCTCTTCCAATCTTGAATCGCTTCGATCTTTGAAGGATCCACGGATATCCCGGATTCGGAAATAATATGACCGAGAAACTTCACACGAGATTGCCAAAAGTGCCATTTAGAAAATTTCGCCTTTAATTGATTACTCCTAAGTGTTTCCAATACAATCCTAAGATGTTTCTCATGTTCCTCCTCGGTTTTTGAATACACTAGAATATCATCAATGAATATGAGAACAAACCGATCGAGGAAATCTTTGAAAACTCGATTCATGAGGTCAACGAAATAAGCTGGGGCATTCGTTAACCCAAATGGCATAACAAGCCATTCATAAGATCCATATCGAGTACGGAATGATGTCAAAGGAATGCTATCCTTAGCGATACGAAGCTGATGGAAACCGGTAGCCAAGTCCAATTGTGAAAAGACCTTAGCACCACTAAGCTGATCGAATAGATCATCAATCCGAGGTAAAGGATATTTATTTTTAATAGTAAGATCGTTAAGCTTGCGATAATCAACGCAGAGTCTCAGAGTACCATCGGATTTCTTTACGAAAATAGCCGAAGCTCCCCAAGGCGAGGAACTAGAGCGA
This sequence comes from Allium cepa, assembly GCA_030765085.1. Taxonomy (NCBI): domain Eukaryota; kingdom Viridiplantae; phylum Streptophyta; class Magnoliopsida; order Asparagales; family Amaryllidaceae; genus Allium; species Allium cepa. Next base: position 595,868,226 of record CM060945.1, on the reverse strand, counting down.
ATAAATTGCCTCGTCTCCAACTCAGATAATTGTTTACGCATCTCCTCATTTTCCTTATTGGACATGCGATAAGGAGGATGAGTAATAGGTTGAGCTCCAGAAACAAGATTAATTCTGAACTCAATTTCTCGTTTAGGTGGCAAACCTAAAACGGGCTCGAATATGTCGGAAAATTCACGAACAACATGAATACGAGAAATAATATCATCTTCATCATCATCATCGTTATCACGAGGATTTAAAGAATATAAAGATGCCACCAAACAGGATTCTGAATCTTTAAGATTAACAGAAATCTGATTAACAGATAGTGGATGACGGAGATGAATAGCCCGTTCAGGACATAGGATATGGGCTTGATAACGGTTAAGCCAATCCATTCCCAAAATTATTCCAAAGCCTAAGTAACGCATGACATGCAAATCGGCTAGGAAAGAAAGATCGCAAAAAATAATCTCCACATCTTTACAAAGCAAACTAAGAGTTGCGGATCCACCAACAGGATTCGCAATTTTTAAAGAAGTCATCAATGCAGTAACACTTAAAGAAAAAGTGTCTACCAGTTCCTTTGATATAAAAGAATGGGATGCACCCGTATCAAAGAGAACTCTAATAGGTTGATCATGAAATAAAATAATACCATCAAGAATGGAATGAGAAATACCTTGGCCACGAGATGTGTTGCCAGGGGCTTGAGCCACATTTAACTTTCCCTCATTCCTGCTTTTACGTTTGAGGCATTGATGTATAAAGTGATCTGGGCTCTTACAATAGCGACAAGATTTGGGCTTAGAGAACTTATTCGCATAATGATCCCCAGACCCACAGTTGAAGCAACTCGCACCACTAGGAGAAGGAGACTTTGCCGCAGGTGTTGCCTGCTTACCCTTTTTGTTGGGATAAGGACCCTTGAATTTGTTTGGCCTCTTCTTGTTGTTGAAGTTTGGTTTAGCGCCTTCCACTACAACATCACTCTCTCTATCAGCATCTTCAAGACGAAGAGCGATATCGACGAGTTGATCAAATGCGACTTCTAGTTTCAGGAGCAGTGGCTTCTTAAGATTCTTATTTAAGCCATAAACGAACCTCTGGTTCTTCTTCAATGGGGTGTTGATGTATTCAACCCCATATTTGGAAAGCGACTCGAAGGCTGCGACGTAATCAGTCACAGAGGATTGACCTTGAAGAAGGTCGATAAAACGTCGAGCCAAGGTTACTTTCCCAGCTTCTGGTACAAACTTTAACTCGAAGCGTCCCTGAAATTGCTCCCAGGTGAGATCCGCTTCATTAATTTCTGAAATAAGGAGTTCGTACCAGTCCAATGCTCTCTCCTGGAGCATGCTGGAAGCCACCTGAACGCAGTGGAGATCGATAAGGTTCATGCGAGAGAAGATTCGATCACATGATTTTAACCAAGCCTGGACCTCGATGATATTTTCCGAACCTTTGAAGGGCTTCCCACCCAAGTTGGTGTAATCGCTGCACAAGCGTGCAAATCCTGACTTTGGGTGAGTGGGTTCTGGGTTAGCTCCAGCTGCTTGAGCATTAGTTACTAAATCAAGAAGCTGTTGAGCAGTCATAAAAACTCCATCCGGAGGAGCAGCACCAGATGATCCAGTTCTGGGACGGCCTGGTCTAGACATTCTCTTCCTTAAAGAAAGAAAGAAGAGAAGGAAGAAGGTTATTCACCAATGAACACCAAGCAATCTTGATAGATAAAACAAGGAATCATAAAGGAAATAGGATGAATCGGTACGAAGACTCGAATTAATCCTATGGTATGACTCCTAAGATAGACTTAGGACGATGATCCTTGTTAAGTTATTCTACATTGTTCCGAAGTTTGGCTCTGATACCAAGCTGTGACACCCCACCTCTATACCCACGCTAGCCAAGAACACTCCGGAGTAGTGCTGTCAACTAGCACGGAGAATAAGGCTGTTGAGGAGCGACCATCCATGTAATTGCTTATCACACGGTGGCTATAAATAATCTTCGGAAACAAACATAGAAATAATCATATCACAAATCAGTCACAGATATCCATATCACAAAGGCGGAAGAAGATATGAATATATAACTAACACATGAAAGTGTACATCAGAGTAGTGGTCAGTAAGATCCACGATAATACAAAAGAATAGCAACACGTGCTATACAAAAGAATACAACTATGAGTCTATATCTCAAGTGTATACAACAAAAACTGCTAATCTAAACAGTTAGCCAAAAGTCAGAGTGATGAATCCATGGGAAGAAGTCAAGCAGAAGCACCTGTAACATCTCGGTCTGACCCGAGTATTATTTAAGGAAATAATAAACGGATCAGTCTAGCTATAAATATCAGATGACATGATATAACATAAAAGATATGGCATAAACATAAACATCCATAACGACATACCACTATAAGTATGTAAATAATGATCAACAGAAGATCAATCAATAAGAGATAATCAATATCACAAGAATCTTCTCAAAGATTCGAAGAGGGCATCATACCCTAAACTTGTACTCATAACAAGTCAATGACATAAATTCCAGAAATCAACACGAGAAATCCAGAAATCATAAAAAGGGAAAGAGGCCTATCACATGACGGTCCGAAGACCAAGGGGAGCTACCCCGCATGTGTGAATGGAATCACACAGATTGAGGTCAAGACTAACCAAAAAGCAGAAAGGTATGTGTGAATGGAATCACACAAGTGGTGTCTAGTCTAACCTTGCAATGAAAGAGACATCGCGCAATTGCTAGTCTAATTCATAAAGCGATCATCAAGATCAACGAGAAGTGTCAATTACACTAAGCTAGTAAATATAGAAGTTTAGCTTCATGTCCCATAACCACTTGCTTAACTTAAATATTTACGAACAAACTGTAAATCTTCACTAATAAAATTGTCACAAGAGGTTCAATCGAACAAGTCCAAGAATTAACCGACGAAGTGAACGCAAGCGTTTCATACCACTTGTTTTACTAAGTCGTTTAATTAGATTTCTCATCCGAGTGAGGTAAAGGCTTGTATATACTAATAGATTGGAAAACGGTTTAAGAAAAGAGCTTTGTTATTAAAAATAGAGTTGAAATTGTTTGTTAAAAGAGTTTTGATATTTACTACTAGTATTGAAACCTTTATATTATAAAGTGACAAAACACAGAAGCAATTGTAGAAACAATCAGTCACAAAAATCACATACGGAGATGTGAATAAAATCCAGGGAAATCAGCTCAATGTTTTTCAGATAAGATCCCCTACGAAGGGGGGGTCCAGGGGGGGTGGCAACCCCCCAAGGTGGGGGTGCGGGGGCAACGCCACCGCTTACGGGGTTCGACCTGCCCGGTCAGGTCGCGGGGGTCCAGGGGGCAGCGCCCCCGGTGGGGTGCGGGGCAGCGCCCCGTCCAAAACGGTACGACCTAAGTGAAGACAAGCGGCCTACGACCTAAAGCAAAATGAGGTCTAACGACCTAAGGGTTCACGCGGCCTAACACAATGGCCGAGCGACCTAACTGGAGTTAAGGGAGGCAAGCGATTTAAGGTCCAACGACCTACGACTCAAGCAAGCCGAGCGACCTAGTGTGGAGGGGTCGAGCGACTTAAGGAAGGCGAACGACCTAAGGTCTAACGACCTACGACTTAACAGAGTCGAGCGACCTAAGGTCTAACGACCTACGACTTAACAGAGTCGAGCGACCTAAGGTAAATGGTCCAACGACCTAACTCGAACGACTTATCTGGAGCTTAGGTCGGAGACGACCTACGAGATAAAGCAGGCCGACTTAGTGGACGAGCGACCTAAGGTAAATGGCCCAACGACCTAACTCGAACGACTTATCAGGAGCTTAGGTCGGAGACGACCTACGAGATAAACCAGGCCGACTTAGTGGACGAGCGACCTAAGGTTTGCCTAGAGATTATAGGTCGGAAACGACCTAAGACTTAAAGCTTAACTCGCGAGCGACCTACGGCTTAAGGCCTAACTCGTGAGCGACCTACGACTTAAGGCTTAACTCGTGATCGACCTAATTCCGAAGTGCCAATTCTTCCAAAACGACCTAAAGTTAACTCGTGAACGACTCACGACCCATGGACGAACAACTTAACTCCGAACGACCTAAAGTTAACTCGTGAACGACTCACGACCCATGGACGAACGACTTAACTCCGAACGACCTAAAAATGGCCAGAACGACCTAAGTGCAGAAAATTCACCAAAACGCTAAAAATTGGAGTTTTTCGCCAATCCAATCCAAACCAAATGCTAACATGCATGCAAAAATGATAGGGAATCATTCCCAACAGTCCAATATAGTTATAGGCTAGAATTGTGAGATAAAAATCTCACCTTTGCACTAAAGTTTATGAAGATGAAGCTTGAAAGCAAGGAGAAGCAATCCAAAGCTTGAATCCAATATCTTCTACTTGAATTTGGAGTTGAATGTTGGATTTGCAATTGAATTTGTGCTTGGAGTTTTAATTTCCCATTCCCTCCACCATTAATGCCAAAGCTTGATTAGTTAGGAAATTTATGAAGAGTGAGGAGAAGAGGGTTGGAACTTGGGCTTAATAGGCTAAACTAACCCAAAGTCCAAAGCGGGAAAAGTTAGTGAAATTTCACTAACTCCAAACCTATCGATGTTTATACTTAAAAAGTTGTAAACGACATTTCGAACTCAATGGAAGTGATCTCGAGTCCTAATTTGACCGTTTGCAAAAAGTAGCTTTTCGGACCAAAATCTGATTAACGAGTTAATATTTAAATAAAATATTTAAATACAAACTCGATAAATATGCGGGTTGTTACAACCGATGGCACTTCAAAAGAAGCCCTTGCAATCCGGGTATTCACAATCCCGATCGAATTTCCCATCACAAAGGAAATATCCATACCATAGTTAATGGTGCAGCGACAGTCGATAGGTCATCCTATCATTTTCACAAATACCCGGTCTTCACCACCGGTCTTCAATGCTATCCATTACGTCGTATCACTATTCGGAATGGGTAGTCCGAATAACGAGCGCAATAATTTAAAAATAAGTGTAGCATTCAATTTCAACCAATTCATAACAAATAGCCATTCAAGGGTCAATATTGATAGTCGATTATTTACTATCAATCAATATTCACAACATCACCTGATTTCAAATAATTTCCCAAATTATTTATTTTCAAAAATATCTTTACAAGATATATTTTCCATACTTCCATCATTTGAAAACAGATTTCAAATTACTTTTCACCTTTACAACTTTCATTTCAAAATGGTTCATTTAAACCAATTAAATAAATCCTTACCGATTTATTAAATTTACGTTCCAAATCCGTAAATTTATTTCCATACTTCAAAAATAAATCAATGTTTATTTTTAAACAAATCTCCCTTTCCTTTATATATACCATGGTGAATTTAAATTTCCAAATATCCACTGATATACGATTTTCAAATCGATTTCAAATATTCACTTTCAATTTATCTTTAAAAGATATAATCTCAAAACATTCACTTCATATTGGAAAACATTCCCATACTTATTTAATAATAAGTAATTCACCAATCTATTTGTTTTCAATATTTGGAAAATATTCAATATATTTAAATCACAATTAAGTATATATTATATTCTTTAAGGAAAACTTCTCTTAAACACATTTATTTGAGTCAAAACGAATGTTGCGTAAAACATCGTTACGACAACCCAAAATCACTAGTATAGGGTTTCGAAATTAAGATAGATATATAAACCCCATTACTATACAAAACTTTTCCTTTGGGAAATCATTTACTATAACAACAGTCTTATAGTCCACCATTTCCTTCTATTTCTCGAAAACATCTATTTCAACAATGATGTTGAAATCTATGGTTTTGATACTTAATACATTTTAAAACATTTTTGAATCGTTATAATTCTATTTAAAATATCACTTTCCTAAAATATTTATTTAATATATTATTCACCGTCCAAAATCGTGAATATACTTCGTTAACCAAATTCAATTTCTATATATTTTATTTAAAGGATTATCCACTGTACCAAAATTGTGGATATATCTACTTTAATAAGCTATAATAATTAAACTTATTAAAATAAGTCGATTTCGGATTTATAAGACAACGTTTATAAATTCCATTTATACTTTATAACAACTTCAACTTATAAAATCACTTCATTAACAAATTCTATCCATATTCCATTACACGCCAAAATCCAATTTATAAGTTGATTACTTATAAATCTTTTATTTTACAAAAATCTATTCATTTTATAACTTCACAATTTATAAATCTATAGATTTCATCCACTTACGAAATCCATTTATACTTCATTTTAATACTTATAAAAACTCGTTTTATAATTTCAATATTTTAATTTATAAATATCAATTTTTATAAATCTTTTATATAAATCATTTATAATAATTCAAAAATCCCAATTTAAACCATTTTATAAATTAGTCAACCACTTATTTCAAAAATCACATTTCGGTTATATTTCACAAAAATCATAATTTTTATAACATAAAAATTTCAACGTTTATTTATTTAAAATGAATCAATTCCAAAATTAAATAATATTATGAATTATCAACTTAAATTTTCAAAAATCAATTTTTATTTATTTTCGGCATTTAACGATACCAAAAATATATTAGGCTAAATTTTAGCCTTTAACGATTTCGATCACAAAGATAATCACCTAGATTATAAATAGATCAACACACAACATTGAAACAAATTCAAATGTTTGAGGAATCCAGTTGGATCCCTCCAACCTGTTTCCCTGCATCCACAGATGTTAGCACAATACCAATTTCGCTTCAAAACGGAATATCGCGGTATATGGGATTTGTAAAATATTACCCGCTATTATGCGGCACGACAGGGTCTCATCCGCTATATAATGCGGGAAATCAACTCCAAATACATATATAATACCAATTCCATACAAGTTGAATTATCGCGGTATATGTTTTTAATAAATAACATCTGCTTAATATACGGCGTATAGGGTCTATTTCAATACAATAGATAACAACTATCGTCCAATCACACAATCAAGAAATTTTAAATCTAAGTATTTAAAATCTAAATCGAAAGAATTCAATTGAGTGAGAAGTTCTCACCTTGAGTTTCCGATAACAGTTGTAGTGTTTTATTTCGAATAAAATTAAACGTGCGTTTAATTTTACCCAAAATTATCACTAGCTCCAAACGACTCCGAACCAGCTCCATTGCATAGTGCTCGACAAAACGAACCCAATGCAATTTGTATCATGCGGTTTCGACCTTGTATGAAAAAGATTTCGCATTTTAAAGTTTACACAAATTTATATATATATATATATATATATATAATTTACAATTTCTTTATTTTTTTATACTCTAACTCAATCTCAGCCATTAGATTCCCCTGCATGCATCAAGGCCGCGCATGCGTTTCTTCCATCTCCACACGAATACCAACTCGGCCGAACCCATAACTCGACATTTAGGGTTTGAAACGCGCCCCCCCCCCCCCCACATCGACTTCGACGATGATCAACCACTTCCAGGTCGTATCCCCCATCGCCGCGCACCACCACCCGCAGACCGGCCCCACTCGGCTGTGCCATGGCCTCGTGAAACGTGCGTGAAAACCGCCCCTTCAAGCTCGATTTGTCGATGATCTACCGCTCCATCTTCAATCATCACCGTTGATTTCATAGATCTCGTTACGATCTTTAATGGTTAACAACTTTCTATAATTGTTTGTGGATTAAGAGAAATCGAAGGAAGAAGAAGGGAACATTTTCTGCCCTTGGGATTGAAACTGGCGGCTACAACCCTAGGGTTTTCTTTGTTTTGCAAAATGAAGATAGAGGGGCCTTTTATAGAAATTTCAACGAAAACACTATTCACTCCAAATTTCCGAACTACAAATCTCGCACGGTGACCGGCATTTCTAGAGTTTACCCCGCGTTCCAAACACAGTGGAATATGTATTGAGAGCCAATTCGATCATCTGTGTGAGTTACGGAAATAAACGATCAAATTTAAATTAAACCGATTAAACTAATTTCTATGCGTTTTGGCTTGCCCCGGACAAACCGTAAATCCGATTGACACGAAATTTGAAACCTTACAATAATATAACATTATGGATCCGATGAAATTAGTTTCGTCGAAATCCGAGACTGTTTGAAAAATGACAATTTTCACTAGTCGATTAAATATTAAAATATTCAATTATCACAATTTGACTTGTAATTCAATTTTAAAAGTTCATAAACATTGTTCTAACTCCAATATGATTTAAGATAAATTTATAAATAATTTTTAATCACATTAAACCCAATTTCTAATTAATTACGCAATTCCAAATATTAAATTATCGATTTAATTACCCAATTAAATCCAGATATTCGAAAAATAAATTGTTAGACTTATAAATTTTACTTGTTGATATTTAAAATCGATTAAATATTTGAATTTCAAATGAGAGAAATTCTGGGTCGTTACAATCTTCCCCCCTTAAAAGAATTTCGTCCTCGAAATTACCATGTAAGAAAAAGTTTTGAAATCCATTAACTTTTCAAAACAAACCGTTCAAATTTGATTTACAAATCTCTTAAGTGTTTAACTTTTCCAAAAATCCTTTAGTTAAACTTCTTACAAAATATTTACTAAGTTTTCAAATCCATATATAGTTACCTTTTCAAAATCAACTATATCGTTTAACCTTTAACTTCAAATCAAAACTTAGTTTTCACAAAAAATTTCCAAAATTTCCCGAAAATTTTCTAACGCCTTAAATTTTCAGAAAATTTCGCCATAACCTCCTTTATACGGAGGAGCTTTTACAGTATCACAATAGATATAAATATATATACATCGACCCACACGGTCGGAAAACAGAAAAACAGTTCATATTTTTTATTTTTATTGCGTAGGCGTACCATTTTAGCATTTTTAAGCAAAGCAGTTATTTATTTAGCATTTTGCGCAACCAAATCCCGCTAACGGTAGCCCCGGTACCTATACTTACTCAATATAAACATGTAAGTGACATATATAAGAAGTTATTAACATTTTACTCTTTTAAACAACTACAACACATGCATATTAAAGGAAATGCATACTAAGCAAGGTTTATAAACAACTTATATGATTTCGACATTACTTGTAATTGTTTACAACCAATTTATATACAACGACATTCAATTATTCATTTTCAATTAGTTTACATTCACTAATTTACATTCACATTCGTTCATTTTCAATTCAAATCAATTTCCATTCAATTTAAATTTACTTAACTTCCAATTTGAATTTAATTGCTTTAACTTTCAATTTTATTCATTCAATTGCATATGAATTTCTGTTCTCAATTAACAATAATTTAAAAACCAATGTATATCCAATACAACCGAATTTATTCACTTTACATTCATCATTCATATTCACTTTGTTTACCTTCAATTAGGTTTAACATTCGATTAACCTTAAATGAATTAAAACTTATATCCATTGTTCTATATCAATTTATTTACATTCAACTTATTCATTAATTCAATTACTAATTTATTTTACAAATAAAGTTGAATCTCCTTTATATAACTCAAATTCATATTCATTTAATGACTTCATTTTGATACCAAAATCAACTTTATTCAACATCACTCAAGTTATAATCCTTTTCAAGTTTCCACTTATAAATCCAATTCATATTCCAACTCCAAAGTAAATTCTATTTAACTTTTACCAAAGTCAATTTTGTCACTTATTCAAATTCATACCTTGTTTTGCTTAACAAAGTTGTTTAACCATTTTAATAATTGATTTTACTTACATCTTTACAATTAATAAGTTATACAGCTTATTATTCAACTTCCAAATCTGATTTAATTTATTTAGCTTCCTTTAGTTAAATTTCAAATCATACATTTTATCATACTAATTCAAATTTATTTCAACTTTACCAAAGTTAAATCTTTATTATCTCATATTATAAGTTTAAAACTTGATAACTTATATTCATCAATTTCAACTTGGATTTTAGTTTCAAATTTGTTCATCACAACAAAATTAAATGTCAATTTACTATGGTAGCAAATCCATCACACAAAAACTCGAAAATGATACTGATGACGCTGCAGTCATCACCCTTATTATTCCCCAGCAACAGTAGTGAATCCAGTGCTTTAAAATTGTTTCAAATTTTTCTTTTACTTATAGATCGCATTGATAAATCTTGCTTATAGAATTTCACTATTTAACTTTACTTATACAAGATTATTCCACAATTGTAAATCATTTCAATTAAAATTCTATACTTATACAATTGTTGCTTTTATATAATTTATTCCTTCACAATTGTTGTTTTTATTCAGATTATTCGAACAACTTTGATTCACTTATATATTTTCTTACATTTTCAACAATCAAACCATTCAATTTATATACACTTCAATAATTTCTAAAAATTATTCCTTTATATATAAAATATAATCGAGGTAAAATTATTTCATTTACCCAATTTAAAACGATACTATGTCGGTTTATCTCGTTTAAGAGTTTAGAAACCCTTATCGATGACAGTTAGCTAGACTGCACCGACCAGAATCTATAAACAATCAACCGATAAGTCAACGCAATACAAAACAATTTCATATTCACTAACAAATACGCGCTTATATCTATTATTACACTCAACTCATTCTAGAGTATTGCTGACTCTATCTCTAATGAGTAATCCCCAACAGAGCCAAGGTTGTCACTTAACCAAATGCTCTAATACCAAATGTAACAAATGCGATTTTATCGGGATCCAAAGGTCTGCATTCTTACGTCCACTGTATCAAATGCCGCATAATCGAATGCCGAAAAATCGAACTGTTATGGTTATAAAGAAGAGGTAGAAGAAAAAGATAGAAGAAGTAAGAAAATAGAACAGAAACTGTAACGAAGCGGATTTTTCGCGTTCAAAAAATCGACATCCATACTTTACATCGTACTCGAATGTCGCAGATTCGACCGTTCAAATCCGATTCGCCGAAGCTTATAACACCATTAAGTAAACAACACAGCGGAAGAAAAAGAATAATACATTGATATACAACATTAATACAATATCTGATACAACAGATGATACAATGAATATCAATATACATCAGAGATATGATACAATAAAATAGCAGCGGAAAGAAAAATAGATAACACTAGCAGCGGAACAAATAACTCAAGATAGTCTTCAAGAAAGAACCCCAAAACTTGCAACTCCATCTCCAAAAACCAATCCAGAAAAAGCTCGAACTCCCAATAACAATGCACCAAGTTAAGCAACGTCAGTCATGTCCAAAGACTGAACTGACTTCAGATAATCCACTGAACCTAACTATCTGAAAAACCCAACTCTAGACTGCTCGTGTGGAAAATAGTGAGCACCCAGAGTTTAGGAAAGGAACAATAAACTCCGGGTCAGTCATGGGACTGGTGTTGGCAACAAAAACAGTTTATCTTTAAAAACAAACAGCAAGAGAATTTTAAAGTAAATTCGCAATGCTTTTAGAAAATGAAACTACCATAAGACCTCCCGCCACACACACAATGCAAACACAGAATTGGAGGAGATTTCTTCTTATGATAGTCAAACATGCTTGATACGCGAAACCTTTTGATATTATTATTATAAGTGCACAGTGCAGAAAACATTTCGAAAGTATAATATAAATCTTAGCCAGCATAGGCATTCCGCACTTATGCCTACTATAGCTACCATGTTCAATAGCAGGTTACCACCACATTCCATGGTAGGTATTACAAATAAAACCGTACAAAGCTCGTATTGTTTCTTTGAATTTTCCAACAAATGGTCAGGCTAAGGAACTTCCTACTGCCACATGGGACCGCCTCTGGCGGGACGTCCCGAGAACCTAACCGGATCTCTACCAACACAAGGCCGGGTTAACTCTGTAACTAGGTAACTACTACTCGAGCATGCCACTGCCCGGTCCTTTGGGACCTTTATCCGAGGCGCCTCTAAGCAACAACCACACAGTAAATGAGATTGGAGCAACCACATAGGTTAAATATCAGGGCTCCATACCTAATACCACCCTTTACCAGAAGGGAATGACACACCCTAAAGGGCGCGACCCTCATGACTTTGCCGCATCTTTCCTGTTTCGACCATTTTTGGGATGTGAGGTCCCGATGCAGTCTCGTCCACAAAGCTACACTTTATACAAAAGCCATGCTCTGATCACAAATGAACAACAAATGATCATCAATACACAGTAGCACTCAGCATGCCACACTAACAATTGGGAGTATATCGCTGATAACCTTCAACTACATAACCTCTGAGCTCATACGTCTCAGAGAAGAGTGTTAAGCTAAAAGAATAAATTCTCTGCCACCAACAGAAATGTATTTGAAAGAAATCTGCTTTATATCTCAAAGTGTAGTGTCAGACATGTAACCATACAAGTCTGTTCCGGGTTCGAACAGAACCGAAGGCACTTCCAAAGAAGCCCTTGCAATCCGGGTATTCATAATCCCGATCGGACTCCCCATCACTTAGGAAATCTCTATACCGTAGCTACTCGGTGCAGAGACAATCGATAGGTTATCCTATCGTTCTCACAAATACCCGGTCTTCAACACCGGTCTTCAAATGCTATCCATAAAGTCGAATCACATATTCAGAATGGGTTATACGACACAAAGGTCCTCTCCCGGCTAAACCGAATAGTGAGCGCAACTTTTAAAACATATGGATATGGGATTTCAATTAAGTCACAACTTAATAATTTCAAACTTTCTTTCAAATGGTTTAAACCAGTTAACATTTCAAATCTTTTAAACAAAAAGATTTATTTCACTAAGTTCACCCACCTTCACAAAAAATCATTTACGGATTTCAAAACAATTTCCATTTCACTTGGATTAACTCGTTTCAAATCTTTAATTAAAGATTTAACTCATAGCTTTCAAACCGTTTCCATAAATTGGAAAATCATTTTCATTTTTAACTTGAAATCCCTTTTAACACAATTTTGAAGTTCACCTCTTGTATGAAAGCTTCTATTATTTGAAAACGAATAGTTTCCATGTCAGAAAGATCCAATTTATTTACACGAGTTGAAGCCTTTGAATTTAAATTCAAATTTCCAAATCAATACCTTTAAAATAATTTATCCCATATAAACTGGTATAACATTTTTAGTCCCTAGTTTCCAGATCATAGAATTCAATTTCAAATATTGAATTCAAATTTAAATCAGAATATTTAAATTCCAAAATTCAATCAAGTTATTCAAAATAAATTTCATCTTTTAAATTCCATTTCAAAAGCTTTTCACTTTAAACCCAATCCATTTCCAAAACATTTGAATATAAATATTCAACTTTCAAACTATTTCAAAAATCTGTGACTTAATCGATTTCCTCGTGAAATCCATATTGGTGTGTTTGTATAAGTGTGGTCCAGGGGTTTAACACAATAGTGCAACATCATTCAATCATCATAGATTCGCAATCACCCAATATCGATAAGTCGTATATCCCAATATCGCTTATCTATATACACAGATTCACAGACAGAAAATTTGAATGCATTATAAATAAATAAAATTACGTTCATCACAGATCACACTGAAAACAATTCATAGCACAAAGCATATCATCTTAGAAATATCAAACAGTTCAACAATTAATAGGATTCAATCATCCATAAGTGAACTCAATAAATTATCTGATTAATTTAAATCAGATGGGTCATCGATCATGGTTAATTAACTTTAATTGATTTCAAATCAAGTGATTAATTATCCTTTAATCATTTATTAATTAATCAACTTTTAATTATTTAATCACATATTGTACAAATATCTGATTATTTAATTAATTAAGTGTTAACTATTACCTAATTAATCCTTAATTGCTTAATTAATTCTCCCTTAATTAATTAATCTTAAACCTCAATTAATGAATTTAACTCTTCAATTACTTATTTAATTAATCCAAGCACTAATTAAGTAAATAAGTTAATTATCCATTTTAATTATCTTAAAAATTTAATGAATCCAAATCATTAAATTCTATTTATCTTTAAGTTAAAACATTTCTTACTTAATCAAAGTATTTAAAACAATTTGCTTTCAAATTTAATTTAAATATCATTTTAAATTTACGATTTAAAATGAATATAATTTAACTTTTAACAAAGTTTAAAAACACAAACCTACCTTTTAGATTTTCATGCTAAAGAAATATTTATTTTATAAAGAAATTTTTTTTTAAAGAATTTAAAACCAATTTTATTACTAATTACAAACTTATATGTTAATAAATTGTATACTTACCTTATATTAATTACGCTATTAGAACAATAATTAAGAGCTTAAACAATTTAAAGTAATAATTAACCTGTACCTAAGTGTTTAAACTTAACTGTTTACTTACCTTTACTATAAAATACAATGCTAATGATAGAAGAAAAAGCCCAGACTCCCTTGATAAAGCTCGAGTGCTACTTCGAGTCGATCACCTTTCTTCCCCGAGTCTTCCATGTACGCCCTCCATCTCCTTCTTCTCTTTTTTTTTCCAGCAAGTTTTTGTTTAAGTTTTTAAACGACCCAGTACAATCCAAAACTACACGAGCTCGAACTCGAGCATGATGCAAATCTCACTGGGTTATCTTCGAGTTCCCCTCCTTCTTCCCAAAACTTTTAACTACTGACATAATCAAACTCCTGTACACGTGTACAGCCAATCCCACCACTTTCCACCATTGCCGAAACTCTCCACGTATCGTCGATGACCCTCGACGATCAATTCAAACACCTAGAACCAAAAACTCGCCTGAAATCAAAATTTGGCCTTTCATTCGAAACTGTGAATCGAACTCGCCTGAACAAAACGCCTTGTTCCACTCACGCTGACTATCAGGGGTGACGCAACTCCGGCCTCACCTCGTCAATACCCTACTCTAACATCCCCTAGGAGCTCGTGCAACTTGGTGCATCAGAGGTGTCGAAATCACCTCGTTCTCAGACCATTGCAAAACTCGAGCTTAAACCCTAAAGTCGCCTCGTTCCTTCAATTTGTGCAATGGAAAAATTATTTAATAATTTTCCTAAAGTCGTGAATCACCAAGCTAGCTTCACACAAAATTTCAACAACCTAAATTTATTAGATCACCAGAAACTGATCAAAACATGATTTCTGATCAACACAGAACTGCTCGTTGAATACTTAAGTAAAAATCACCATTTTTGTTTTGAAAATCTTATTTGGCAATTTCGATTTTGGTTATGACATTTAATTAGCATTTCATGAAATTCGAATTTATCAAGATATTACATGTTCCCTGTAAAAATCATTTTTTTTGTTTCCAACTGTATATCCTTTTTCTTCTGAAATTTATTTTTAAATTCTAATTACATCTTAAATACACAAGTATTGTTTTGAGATCAAAGTGTAATAATGATCAAGTGATTAAGCATTGGGATTTTGAACAAGCTTGATGCTCTGAAACCAAAGACAGAAATGGTTTCTAACTTGAACAGGCATTTACACTTCCGAATGTTTGTACACAAAGGAGAACTACACATGCATATGCATAATAAAACAATTCCATATCTCAGACTAATGAGCAGCAATTTAAATATACTTGAATTTCTTTTTAAGTTGTTTACTCACTGAATTGATTCACAGAGGGTTGTTTTAACTTAAATGAATTTTTATTTTTAACCAGGTTTGAGTTTGACAACTAGAACAGGATATCACTGATACATGCATTCACTTGTATATACACAGACAAAGATACTTATATATATATATATATATTCACACAATATATATTTCCAGATATAGATCATGCAACAAAATCCTACTTAAGTTTCAAATAAACTTGTTACTCACAGTATTGTCTAGATGAACAGAGCAACACGACTTTGAAATTTGCAAGCTGGAAGTCTGTTCTTTAATCTCTGGCTTTGTAGTTGATTGAGTTATTGTTGTTGTTTAAATTGAAGTTTGTTTAAGTTTTAAATGGTGCTCATTTCAGAGTTTTACACTGCCTGAAGATGGACCAAATGAGATAATGGATTGATGTATATAAGAAGAAGTTTTCAGGTTGATAATTGTTATGTTTTGTACAAATATGATCAGAGATTTTTTTCTTTTGCTTTTGTTGACCATGCATATTTTCATTCGGCTGATAGTTTATTTTGGTGGCTATAAATCTTGTTTTGTATGCTTGCATTAATTGTATTGTACAAAATACATATTTACTTGTTTCTTCCTTTGCAAGCTTCTCTCATGTGTATATATTCTTGTTTGTTTGTTTCATCAGTTTGCAAGTATACATACTTGACTATATTTTGTTGTACAATATATCAGAGATTTTCCTCTTCTTTTTGTTGTTTGACTAAGCTATTTCGGCTGATAAACTTTTGTTTGGTGGCTTGAAAATCTTTTTTTGATATGCATAAATTACCATGTACAAACTTTCATACTTATTTTTTTTCTTTCATATATGGTGGCTGACATATACAATTTGCGTGCTAATATTTATTAACCTTGGCTTGTATTGGATGCTTATACTTATCATCATTTTTTATTTTTCTTTTCTTTGTCTTATTCCCTATTCAAGTGTACATACATGTTGTCAGGCCTACATACTTCCTTTATTTGTTTGTACAAACATATATATTTTATTTGTTCTTACTTAACAAATTTTATTTTGTTTGTATCTGAATATAAAGTTTTGTTTTATAACTAATACATATCTTTGCATATTTTTTGTTTGTTTTAGTCTTTTTATTTAAGTGATGCTGCATTTATTAAACTTGGTGGCTGCAGCTTTGTTTTGGTAGAGAAGATATTAGCAAGTAATTTTGTTTTCTTATTTTATTTACAACATATGTCATTTGTTTTATGGATATTTTCTTTTGTTTCATTATCTTCTTTAGTAAGCTTCATAGATATATATTTGTTTTGAAGTTCAACTATCAAACATTAATTTATATTAACATGTTTTGCAATTAGATTTTATACTTGTATTTTGTATTGATAAAATTTATCCCATTTTATTTACAAGAAAACTGCTATTAAAACTAACCATCAATTTACTAATTTACATAAGCAATAATTCTTAAATCCAAATTATTTTTCTAAGTCATTAGTTCGAATTTTAAATACAAATTAAATATTTCAAAAACAAATTCTAAGGTCAAATTCAAATTTTACTCATATATACATATACGTATATATGTCAAATTCAAATTTATTTCAAAATTTATTCAGATTTTACATTAACTATTAATTTAAATTTAATTCAAAATTAGGATCGTTACAGACTTCTCCCCTTAAAATGAATTTCGTCCTCGAAATTCGTTAGAGGGAGATAACGAAGATAGATGAAATATCTTCCTCAGATCAAACTGAATATTTATTCTGCATTTGGCTTACCAAATCAGAATGTCGACAATATGGGAACAAACTCATACAATACTACACAGGATACTCGGGTCATAAATTCTACGAAATATGCAAAGCACTGGCTAGTTCGAAGGGATAACTAACCGTCCGTAGAATATATCCGGACTTAAATTGTATTCACATATCTGTCCACTTTTGGGTATAATTTCAAAATTTCTAGTTTAAAAACCAAAGTATATCTATCAACCATAGCAACCAAAGCAAACAAAACAACCAATACATCCAAACAAACAATTTTGGCCTATTGGAGTTTATGTCCCATACAAACATATCAAATCCTCTTCCTGTATTTACCAGGAATCATCGAAGAATTGAAAAGAGATGTTGAACAAAAGAGATAGATTCAATCTTCTACCATTTTTCCAACACAAGATATGGATTCCAAATTCAAGTCGGAATACCTCAAAATATATCAATTTTCCCTCTTCGGACTTCGATCAACCCAAGAAACTACAATAGAATTTGAAATTTGGGTTTAAACGAAATAATTTTATCAATTCAATTAAAGTTTAGCTTCATATTCTATTAATCAAGTTAACTTAATTTAAAATCCCCAATTTATTTGAATTTAATTTCCAATTTCCAATTTCCAATTTCCAATTCATATTCATTAAGGTTAAATCAAATCTGATAAGAAACTGATGAAGGTACGAAGTAAGAATTTTCTACAATGATTCGTAGGGCCACCATCACACCGAAACTTCTTCTGGAGATGTCACGAAGCAATCATAAGAATTTGGGAAGACGAAACAAAAGAAATTGATAGAGAAAGATTGTTTCCACTGTTGCAGGGCATTGACTATTTATAGTCGTATTTCCCTGTCCCCTATCTCATCCTCTTCTTGCACTCATACTCACTATCAGTGGATAGAAAGAGAATTTATTGAGGCATTCAAACGGATATCTTAGGGATTACTCACTCTAGGGTATACTTCACCCTATCTCTAATGAGCTACTTAATGTGTTATACTCCTGATCTAAAGTTTAACACTCATCTCTGATACCAAATGTAACGAAGCGGATTTTTCGCATTCAAAAAATCGACATCCATACTTTACATCGTACTCGAATGCCGTAGATTCGACCGTTCAAATCCGATTCACCGGAGCTTATAACACCATTAAGTAAACAACACAGCGGAAGAAAAAGAATAATACATTGATATACAACATTAATACAATATCTGATACAACAGATGATACAATGAATATCAATATACATCAGAGATATGATACAATAAAATAGCAGCGGAAAGAAAAATAGATAACACTAGTAGCGGAACAAATAACTCAAGATAGTCTTCAAGAAAGAACCCCAAAACTTGCAACTCCATCTCCAAGAACCAATCCAGAAAAAGCTCGAACTCCCAATAACAATGCACCAAGCTAAGCAAGGTCAGTCATGTCCAAAGACTGAGCTGACTCCAGATAATCCACTGAACCTAACTATCTGAAAAACCCAACTCTAGACTGCTCGTGTGGAAAATAGTGAGCACCTAGAGTTTAGGAAAGGAACAATAAACTCCGGGTCAGTCAAGGGACTGGTGTGAGCAACAAAAACAGTTTATCTTTAAAAACAAACAGCAAGAGAATTTTAAAGTAAATTCGCAATGCTTTTAGAAAATGAAACTACCATAAGACCTCCCGCCACACACTAGCCAGCATAGGCATTCCGCACTTATGCCTACTATAGCTGCCATGTTCAATAGCAGGTTACCACCACATTCCATGGCAGGTATTACAACTAAAACCGTACAAAGCTCGTATTGTTTCTTTGAATTTTCCAACAAATGGTCAGGCTAAGGAACTTTCTACTGCCACGTGGGATCGCCTCTGGCGGGACGTCCCAAGAACCTAACCGGATCTCTGCCAACACAAGGCCGAGTTACCTCTGTAACTAGGTAACTACTACTCGAGCATGCCACTCCCCGGTCCTTTGGGACCTTTATCCGAGGCGCCTCTAAGCAACAACCACACAGTAAATGAGATTGGAACAACCACATAGGTTAAATATCAGGGCTCCATACCTAATACCACCCTTTACCAGAAGGGAATGACACACCCTAAAGGGCGCGACCCTCATGACCTTACCGCATCTTTCCTGTTTCGACCATTTCCGGGATGTGAGGTCCCGATGCAGTCTCGTCCACAAAGCTACGCTTTATACAAAAGCCATGCTCTGATCACAAATGATCAACAAATGATCATCAACACACAACAGCACTCAGCATGCCACACTACCAAATTGGGAGTATATCGCTGATAACCTTCAGCTTCATAACCTCTGAGCTCATATGTCTCAGAGAAGGGTGTTAAGCTAAAAGAATAAATTCTCTGCCACCAACAGAAATGTATTTGAAAGAAATCTTCTTTATATCTCAAAGTGTAGTGTCAAACATGTAACCATACAAGTCTGTTCCGGGTTCGAACAGAACCGAAGGCACTTCCAAAGAAGCCCTTGTAATCCGGGTATTCATAATCCCGATCGGACTTCCCATCACTTAGGAAATCTCTATACCGTAGCTACTCGGTGCAGAGACAATCGATAGGTTATCCTATCGTTCTCACAAATACCCAGTCTTCAACACCGGTCTTCAAATGCTATCCATAACGTCGAGTCACATATTCGGAATGGGTTATACGACACAAAGGTCCTCTCCCGGCAAAACCGAATAGTGAGCGCAACTTTTAAAACATATGGATATGGGATTTCAATTAAGTCACAACTTAATAATTTCAAACTTTCTTTCAAATGGTTTAAACCAATTACCATTTCAAATCTTTTAAACAAAAAGATTTATTTCACTAAGTTCACCCACCTTCACAAAAAATCATTTACGAATTTCAAAACAATTTCCATTTCACTTGGATTAACTCGTTTAAAATCTTTAATTAAAGATTTAACTCATAGCTTTCAAACCGTTTCCATAACTTGGAAAATCATATTCATTTTTAACTTGAAATCCCTTTTAACACAATTTTGAAGTTCACCTCTTATATGACAGCTTCTATTATTTGAAAACGAATAGTTTCCATGTCAGAAAGATCCAATTTTATTTACACGAGTTGAAGCCTTTGAATTTAAATTCAAATTTCCAAATCAATACCTTTAAAATAATTTATCCCATATAAACTGGTTAACATTTTTAGTCCCTAGTTTCCAGATCATAGAATTCAATTTCAAATATTGAATTCAAATTTAAATCAGAATATTTAAATTCCAAAATTCAATCAAGTTATTCAAAATAAATTTCATCTTTTAAATTCCATTTCAAAAGCTTTTCACTTTAAACCCAATCCATTTCCAAAACATTTGAATTTAAATATTCAACTTTCAAACTATTTCAAAAATCTGTGACTTAATCGATTTTCTCGTGAAATCCATATTGGTGTGTGTGTATAAGTGTGGTCCAGGGGTTTAACACAATAGTGCAACTGTAACGACTCAAAATTTTTAATAATTTAATTTGAGAATATTTAATTAATTTTAAATATTTGAATGATGATTTGAATTGAATTTCAAATTATCAGAATGAATTTGGCGATTAAAATTATAGAATTTAATATATTTGAAAGTTGAATAAAAATTTGAATCTTCAATTTAAGCCAATTAAAAATATTTCAAAGTCTTGTAAAATTCATATTGATAATATTGAAGATTTTAGAAGCTTCAGAATTTAATTTGGAAGTGAATTGTTCAGTTTTGAAATTAAAGCGTTTGAATCGATATTTAAAAATAGCCTTCCGAGGCACAGTCTCGGAATTCGACGAAACCAGTTCCATTGGGTCCGTAATATTGAATTATACTCGGATTTCAAATTTCGTATTTTTCTGAGTTTATATGTGAGCATACGACACGTAAACGCGTCGAAATCAAATTGAATTCAGTTTAAATTTAAAATTTAAATTGGTCAAACTAACACACGTTCTCTTCCCTAAATTCATGCCTAAATTCACGAAATAAATCGTGCCAAGCATACTGCATTCGACTTTAAATATCTCTCCCCCTTCACTCTCGTTCAAAAATCAATCGAACGAAGAAAACAATTAATGGCCGAAGCCCCTTAATCTCGTTCAAAAATTTATCAGGGCCGATCCTTTCTGTTCAAAATCCACCAAACTCACGAAAATATGATTAATGGTCGCGTTCCTTCCTTTCCTCTTCTTCCATATTAAATCGCGATTTTCCCTTGTCGTTCCTTTTTCGAAGCCGAGGTCGATTTCGACTTCGTAGAGGAGGGCGAAGCTCGAAATCGGTCGTAGGGCGCGTCGCATTGGCTGATGGAGGGGTCGATTCACATCGATGTCGCGATGGGTACTGGCGCGCGCGTAGGGATTTCGCGATGTCTCGAATTGGGCTCGAGCGCGTGTGATTCAAGGCGGCATACGCGAGCTAGGGCACGGCGATTCAAGGCGATGGGGGTTTCGCGAGCAATTAGCATGGAGAAGGCGGCGACAGCAGCATGGCGTTCGCGATTTGGGGGAATGGGCGCGCGGAGTATGGAGGCGATGGAGACCTCGTTCTCGAGGCAGTGGCGACGTTTGGTGCTGGGTTCGCGAATTTGCAGTTAAGGTATTATTATTATTATTTTTATAAATTATATATATATATACAGAAAGTTCAAACAATTTAAACTCTTAAATTATAAATAAATAAGTATTTAAATTTAAAACAGTAATTTAAATATCCTATATGCAGTGAAAAAGAAAAAGAAATATGGATAAGCTGAAAAATAAAATTATAAAAAGAGAAATTTGTTAATTAAAATTATCAAAAGAAATATTATTTATTTTTGGGAAAAAAATGGGTTAAGAATAAATTATTAAGATGTTCGATTAACTTAGTCAATTCTTTTGGTTACTAAAGAAAATTTGTTAAAATTTAAGTTAAGTGGTTAAAAATAATTTATTTAAAGGGAAATTAAATTGTAGTTAAATAAATTTGTTTAAAGTAAATTTAGTTGAAGTTTAAATTGAACTAGACAGATTTGTTAGGAATTTGATTTATTGGATAAATAAATTATTTAAAAGAAATTGATTTAAAGTAAAATAAGTTTTTTTTTTGTTAAAATAAATTTATTTAAAGAAGAAAAATTATAGTTAAAAGAAATTCAGTTTTTATTGAACCTTTGTAAATTCAATCATTAAAAGGAATTTAATATTTTGTTAAGTATATTTATCAAATGGAAATTAATTATGTGATTTGTCCAAAGATTATATAAAATAAAGATTGGAATTTATAAAGAATAGTTTTTGAATTTAATTTTTGTTAAATCAAAATATAAAAAAGGAATTGTTTGGAAGCCAAAAACAATTTATTAAAAAGGGAAAGTTAGTTTGAAAGTAAAATGTTTAGTTAAATAAATTTATTTAACAGAAATTTGGTTGAAAGGAAAATAATTTTATTTGAGAAAAATTAGTTGATTTAATTTATAAAAAGGAAATTTAGTTCAATTGGGAATTTCTAGTTAGAATTTTTTTTTAAAAAAATTTGTTAAAATAAATTTATTTAAGAAGAGATTGGTTTAAATAAAACTATTGATTAATTAAACAATCAAGAACGAAATTTAATTTATTCGATTGATTCGAATATTAATAAATTGTGTAAATATTTATACAAGGTATAAATCAAGGAAATCGAGTCAAGAAGGAAATTGTGACGCCCCACCTCTATACCCACGCTAGCCAAGAACACTACTGTGAATGCTGTCGACTAGCACGGAGAATAAGGCTGTTGAGGAGCGACCATCTATATAATTGCTTTGTGCGAGTACCGATATGCCAGATAAAAATATAACTTTTCATCTCAAGAGGAAATCCGACATACCGACACCAACTCAAAGCTACTACACAGTGGCTATAATATCTTCGGAAACAAATATAGAAATAAACATAACATAAATCAGTCACAGACAATTCATATCACAAAGGCGGAAATAGATATGAATACTACACATGAAAGTGTACATCAGAGTAGTGGTCTAAAAAGATCCACAATAATACAAAAGAATAGCAACACGTGCTATACAAAAGAATACAACTATGAGTCTATATCTCAAGTGTATACAACAAAATAAACTACTAATCTAAGTAGTTTGCCAAAAGTCGGGACGATAACCCCAGAAGAGAAGTCAAGGAGAGGTACCTGTAACATCTCGGTCTGACCCGAGTATTATTTATAAGAAATTAATAAACGGATCAGTCTAGCTATAAATATCATAAGAAATGATATAGAATAGGAGATATGACATAAACATATACTAATCACACTGCCAAGCTGTGATTAATAAGTAATTGAAAATCAACAAGAGATTAATCAATATCACAATAATCTACTCAAGATAAAAAGGAATGTCATACTCCTGATTTCATTCACCAAACCACAATAAATGACATATATATATCCATGCCAATCGTAAAAGTTGGTGAAACACAAATTCCAGAAATCAACACATGAAATCCAGAAATCACAATAAAAAGGATGGCCAATCCCAGAATAATGAGCCGGAGCTCCTCCAGATAGGGTATAGTCCCCCATTGCGGACATTGAGCCGAAGCTCCTCCTGGTGAGTCAAAAACTCCTCCTGACAGGGTATAGTCCCCCATTGCGGACATTGAGCCGAAGCTCCTCCTGGTGAGTCAAAAACTCCTCCGGACAGGGTATAGTCCCCCATTGCGGACATTGAGCCGAAGCTCCTCCTGGTGAGTCAAAAACTCCTCCCGACAGGGTATAGTCCCCCATTGCGGACATTGAGCCGAAGCTCCTCCTGGTGAGTCAAAAACTCCTCCCGACAGGGTATAGTCCCCCATTACGGACAATGAGCCGAAGCTCCTCCTGGTGAACCGAAGTTCCTCATGACAGGGTATAGTCCCCCATTGCGGACATTGAGCCGATTGCTCAACGAAGTAAATAAACATCGATGCACCTAGAAAGGTACACCCCATGCATAAATAAACATCGACGCACCTAGAAAGGTACGACCCATGTATAAAATGAGACGAAACTCAATAAAATGAGGAACAGTCCTCCACATAGACAAAGAGACATCGCACATTGCTAGTCTAAACCACAAAGATGATCGTCATGATCAAAGAGAAGTGTCAATTACAATAAGCTAGTAAATATATGAGCTTAGCTTCATGTCCCATAACCACTAGCTTAACTTAAATATTTACGAACAAATTGTAGATCTCCACTAGAAAATTGTCACAAGAGATTCAATCGAACAAGTCCAAGAATTAACCAACGAAGTAAACGCAAGCGTTTCATACCACTTGTTTTACTAAGTCGTTTAATTAGATTTCTCATACGAGTGAGGTAAAGGTTTGTATATACTAATAGATTGGAAATCGTTAGAGAAAACGAGCTTTGTAATAAAATAGTGTTGAAATCATTTGAAGGAAGAGTTTTGATATTTACTACTAGTATAGAAAACCTTTATGTTTTTAAAGTGACAAAGCACAAGGGGGATTGTAGAAACAATCAATCACAAAGATCACATTCGAAGATGTGAATAAAAATCCAACGAAATCGATAAAGGATCCATCGAAGTGGATATATCTAAAATTCCCAAAGAAATTAAGTCATCAAAGTCATAATAGATGATAACAACAAATAGGATTATCACGAATCGATTTAAATTGGAATCTCAATCCAAAAAGGCAAATTGGACTCAAATAGCAGGTTCAGTCGACTGAACAGAGTTTTTCAGTCGGCTGACCCTGTACCTGGAAATTTTCCAGGTTCAGGAAACTTTCTGTTTCCAGTTTCAGTCGACTGTGCAGAGTTTTTCAGTCGACTGAATCATGCCTGGAAACTCTCGGGTTACAGGTTCAGTCGACTGAACAGAGTTTTCACTCGACTGAATCATGCCTGGGCTGTTTTTCAGCCTTATTCAAATGAAGAGCAAATTCTTCCAAAATGCAACCGGACGAACATTGGCTCTAAGGGTTTATGCCAATCGGCAACCCGGCCCTATATTCTCCTCGGTGGATCACTAAAAGCATGATCAAACATCCATAAAAGGATTTCACACAAATTTGACTTAAAAACCCAAAAATTGGAGTATTCACAAAATCAATCCAAAACAAGAGCAAATGCACATGAAGAAGTGTTAGGAATTCATACCCAACAACCAAAGATAATTATAGTCATAGATGTGAGATAAAAATCTCACCTTTGAACTAAGTTTATGAAGATGAAGCTTGAAAGCAATAGCAAGAACAAGCACTCTTCAATCTCAACACTAGAAGCTTGAATCTAAGCTTAAAAGAGAAACATTCCCTAAATTAGGTTTAGGAAATTTCTGAAATTCAAAGAGAGAATGAGTTGGAGAAGAAGAAGTTGAAGCTTACCAATGGGTTCTCATGAACTTTGGAGCAAGGAGATGGATTTGCAAATCAAGCTAGGGCTTAGGAATTTCTATTTCCCACTCTCTTCCTCCATTTTTGCTTGAGCTTGAGTATTAGGAAAATAGAAGAGAAGTGAATGAAGAGGAGAGTGTTGGAACTGAGTTAAGTGGCTAATTGGCTCAGCCCAACCAAAGCCCTAAGCGGGAAAAAGTAGCAAAAATCAACTTTCTCCAAACATATCGAAGCTTATACTCAAAAAGGTCGCAAACGTCATTTTGAACTCAATGGAGGTGGACTCCAGTCCTAATTCGACCGTATGCAAAAAGTAGGTTTTCGGACCAAAATCCGACGAACGATAAAATATTTAAATATAAAATCAATAAATATGCGGGTTGTTACAGACTCCCCTCCTTAAAGAAATTGCGTCCTCGCAATAAGTAAGAAGGAAATATATGAAGTAACAACCATAGAAGCATATTAACACAAAAGAAAATTTGAAATAGGAAGTTCACCATAAAGTGCACAAAAGAGTTAGCAAGAAATCTGGTGAAACTTCAATTTCCACAATAACACCGGGCTCAAGAATGAAAACCGGAATCCCTAAGGCATTCCCGTAGATAAAAGACGTGGGGAACGTCAAGAATAGCAGAAAATTGAGTCGGTGCAACGGCGTAGTACAAAAACGGTACGCCCGAAAAACTAGAAACTCAAACAATTTGGGACATCAGCGTAGTACAAAAACGGTACGCCCAATGAACTAAAGCAAAGACATCGATGTAGTACAAACGGTACATCCGATGAATCAAATAGCAAAGACATCGATGTAATACAATGGTACATCCGATGAATCAAAAGAAAAGACATCAATGTAGTACAAACTGTACATCCGATGAATCAAAAGCAAAGACATCGATGTAGTACAAACGGTACATCCGATGAATCAAATAGCAAAGACATCGATGTAGTACAACGGTACATCCGATGAATCAAAAGCAAAGACATCGATGTAGTACAAACGGTACATCCGATGAATCAAATAGCAAAGACATCGATGTAGTACAACGGTACATCCGATGAATCAAAAGCAAAGGCATCGATGTAGTACAAACGGTACATCCGATGAATCAAAACCCAAATAATTCGGAACACTGACGCAGTACAAAAACGGTACATCCAATGAACCGAAGCCCGAATGATTTTCGAAACACCGACGTAGTACAAAAACGGTACGTCCAATGAACCGAACACAATAAAAGGACATCGGACGCTAGTCCTTAAAAGGAATGAGATAAGGCTCAATAAAACGAAGTATACCAAAACGTCCGATGAACTTGATAGAAAAATAATTCCATTCAAACAACATCAAAGAATCAACCACTTGTTGCTTACGACAGAGCGCATTGGCAACACGATTTCCCCTTTTCGGGAATAAAAAGAATATCAAGATCATAAGATGCTAGGAACTCGAGTCAACATGAAGTTCCTTATGAGAAAATAATTATTCCAAAGATTTATGATCGGGGTAGAGAACAAATTTCTCATCCAAAAATGATGATGCCAAATTCCAAAAGTAAAAACAATAGCCGCGAACACTAGACCATGAGTGGCATATCTAGTCTCGATAAGCTATAAAGATTTAGAAACACAAGTGATAGCACGTTCTCTATGGCAAGAGAATGGCATCCAAACCAATACGACAAGTATCGGTACAAATAGCAAAGTCTTGGTTCCCCTTCAGGAATCACAAGAAGGAATAAGAGTATCGAAAAGAAAGAACATCTTTTAAAATAGTTCTCTTCTTCGAAAAGTTAAAACTTTCAAAATTACATTTTTACAAGTCAATATATCGTGTCTGATTGTCACAGCAAAGCGTTTAGGAAATTCCTATCGATAACGTTGATCAAGCGCATCGACCAAAATTCTTAAAGCACTCAACGGGCAATACAATCACAAAATCATCTTTTATAGGATAAATAAATCTCGTAAAAAGTTTTAAGAATATTCTTTGTTCGTTTAAAGAACAAAATCAAATTGCACTTATAATTAAATCTTATGAAAAAGATTTGCAAAATTTTAAATTTCTATTTTCATCCAAAATCAATAAATACAAGAATGGTCTCATCGAAATATTCATAGAATATTCGATTTATAAAATGGATGAAATAAGTTGGACAAATTGAATGACAAAATAAGTCATTCATAAGAATCATAACGAGTGCGGAATGCGGTAAGTGAAATGCTAACTTCCGCAACTTGTAGCAAATGAAAACAGTGGTAAAGTCGAACTAAAAAGACCTTAGCACCACACAAAAGATTACTTAGGTGATAATCCTAAGACAAACTCAAAAATACCGGAAAATTTCTCAAACTACATGAGAGAAATAACACTTTCCTTATAAGTGGGCTTAAGGAATAAAATGATGCCATCCAGATGGAATCAAAATCATAAAGGAAAAATAGAAATCCGCTTAACAGATTGAAAATATCGAAGATGAATAGTCCACTCGAAAAATAGGATATGGACTTCACAATGATTAAGCCAATCCTTACAGAAAGGTCAATTCCGAAGCCAAAGCAAAAATATCGGCTCGGAAAGAAAAGTCACATAAAACAATCTCGACTCTAATCAAAAGCAAATTGAGTGTTGCGGATCTACCATCCGCACAATTCTCAATGGAGTCAATAAGCCCAAAATATTCAAAGAAAAGAATCAACAAGTTCTTTTTGATATAAAAATAATGAGATGAAACCCATATCAAAAAGAACTCAAATAGAAAGTTCACGAATTAAAACAATGCCATCGAGGATTGAATGAAAATACCTTGACTAAGAGAAGAGTTGCTAGGGGCTTGCACAATATTTAGCTTTCTCATGTCCTTATTCAAAAGTTTGGGACATGCAGATAAAAGATGACCCGAACCTTTGCAATAGTGGCAAAAGAGGGGTTTCGGGCACTCCTTTACTTGGTGGTCTGTGGAACCACAATTGTAGCATCGTCCACGACTAGAGGTAGGAACTTTTGCTACCTGAGTTTGTTGCTTCCCTTTCTTATTAGAATCGGGGCCTTTGAATTTGATAGGCCTCTTCAAGCTATTGTCGAAGTTCCGTTGGGCACGCACAACTTCAACATCACCTTCATTATCGGCCTCTTCAAGATGAAGAGCGATATCAATAAGCTGATCAAATGAAACCTCAAGTTTCAGGAGTAATGGCTTCTTAAGATTCTTATTCAAGCCATAGACAAATCTCTGATTTTTCTTCAATGGGGTATTAATGTACTCAACCCCGTATTTGGACAGAGATTCGAAGGATGTGACATTGTCTGTCACAGAAGATTCACCTTGAACAAGGTCTATGAAACGCCGTGCTAAAGTTACTTTTTCAGCCTTCGGCACAAATTTCAATTCGAATCTTCCCCGGAGTTGCTCCCAAGTAAGATCCGCCTCAACGATTTCAGAAATTAAAAGCTCATACCAATCCAATGCTCTTTCTTGGAGCATGCTAGAAGCTACTTGGACTCGATGAAGGTCAATAAGGTTCATGCGAGAAAAGATGCGATCGCATGATTTGAGCCAAGCTTGAATTTCTATAACACTCTCGAATCCCGTGAATGGCCTTCCACCCAAATCGGTATAGTCTCGGCACAAGCGTGCAAAACCGGATCTAGGATGAGTAGGCTCCTGATTGGGACCGGCTGCTTGAGCATTCTTAACAAGATCTAGAAGCTGCTGGGCAGACATTAATACTCCATCCTGGGAAGTAGCACTAGACTGACCGGCGCTGGGGCGGCCAGGTCTAACCATTTCTCTTCTTTAAGAAAGAAAGAAAGAAGAGGAAAAAGTTATTCCCAGAATAAATTTCAATCAAACTTGATTGATAAAACAAGGAATCATAAAAGAAAATAGGATAGGACGGTACGAAGACCCGAATAAAATCCTAAAGCACGACTCCTAAGATGGACTTAGGACGATGATCCTTGTTATAATACTCCATATTGTTCCGAAGTTTGGCTCTGATACCAAGCTATGACGCCCCACCTCTATACCCACGCTAGCTAAGAACACTACTATGAATGCTGTCGACTAGCACGGAGAATAAGGCTGTTGAGGAGCGACCATCTGTATAATTGCTTTGTGCGAGTACCGATATGCCAGATAAAAATATAACTTTTCATCTCAAGAGGAAATCCGACATACCGACACCAACTCAAAGCTACTACACAGTGGCTATAATATCTTCGGAAACAAATATAGAAATAAACATAACATAAATCAGTCACAGACAATTCATATCACAAAGGCGGAAATAGATATGAGTACTACACATGAAAGTGTACATCAGAGTAGTGGTCTAAAAAGATCCACAATAATACAAAAGAATAGCAACACGTGCTATACAAAAGAATACAACTATGATTCTATATCTCGAGTGTATACAACAAAATAAACTACTAATCTAAGTAGTTTGCCAAAAGTCGGGACGATAACCCCAGAAGAGAAGTCAAGGAGAGGTACCTGTAACATCTCGGCCTGACCCGAGTATTATTTATAAGAAAATAATGAACGGATCAGTCTAGCTATAAATATCATAAGAAATGATATAGAATAGGAGATATGACATAAACATATACTAATCACACTGCCAAGCTGTGATTAATAAGTAATTGAAAATCAACAAGAGATTAATCAATATCACAATAATCTACTCAAGATAAAAAGGAATGTCATACTCCTGATTTCATTCACCAAACCACAATAAATGACATATATATATCCACGCCAATCGTAAAAGTTGGTGAAACACAAATTCCAGAAATCAACACACGAAATCCAGAAATCACAATAAAAAGGATGGCCAATCCCAGAAAAATGAGCCGGAGCTCCTCCAGACAGGGTATAGTCCCCCATTGCGGACATTCAGCCGAAGCTCCTCCTGGTGAGTCAAAAACTCCTCCTAACAGGGTATAGTCCCCCATTGCGGACATTGAGCCGAAGCTCCTCCTGGTGAGTCAAAAACTCCTCCCGACAGGGTATAGTCCCCCATTACGGACATTGAGCCGAAGCTCCTCCTGGTGAACCGAAGTTCCTCATGACAGGGTATAGTCCCCCATTGCGGACATTGAGCCGATTGCTCAACGAAGTAAATAAACATCGATGCACCTAGAAAGGTACACCCCATGCATAAATAAACATCGACGCACCTAGAAAGGTACGACCCATGTATAAAATGAGACGAAACTCAATAAAATGAGGAACAGTCCTCCACATAGACAAAGAGACATCGCACATTGCTAGTCTAAACCACAAAGATGATCGTCATGATCAAAGAGAAGTGTCAATTACAATAAGCTAGTAAATATATGAGCTTAGCTTCATGTCCCATAACCACTAGCTTAACTTAAATATTTACGAACAAATTGTAGATCTCCACTAGAAAATTGTCACAAGAGATTCAATCGAACAAGTCCAAAAATTAACCAACGAAGTAAACACAAGCGTTTCATACCACTTGTTTTACTAAGTCGTTTAATTAGATTTCTCATACGAGTGAGGTAAAGGTTTGTATATACTAATAGATTGGAAATCGTTTGAGAAAACGAGCTTTGTAACAAAATAGTGTTGAAATCATTTGAAGGAAGAGTTTTGATATTTACTACTAGTATAGAAAACCTTTATGTTTTTAAAGTGACAAAGCACAAGGGCGATTGTAGAAACAATCAATCACAAAGATCACATTCCAAGATGTGAATAAAAATCCAACGAAATCGATAAAGGATCCATCGAAGTGGATATATCTAAAATTCCCAAAGAAATTAAGTCATCAAAGTCATAATAGATGATAACAACAAATAGGATTATCACGAATCGATTTAAATTGGAATCTCAATCCAAAAAGGCAAATTGGACTCAAACAGCAGGTTCAGTCGACTGAACAGAGTTTTTCAGTCGACTGACCCTGTACCTGGAAATTTTCCAGGATCAGGAAACTTTCTGTTTCCAGTTTTAGTCGACTGTGCGGAGTTTTTCAGTCGACTGAATCATGCCTGGAAACTCTCGGGTTTCAGGTTCAGTCGACTGAACAGAGTTTTCACTCGACTGAATCATGCCTGGGCTGTTTTTCAGCCTTATTCAAATGAAGAGCAAATTCTTCCAAAATGCAACCGGACGAACATTGGCTCTAAGGGTTTATGCCAATCGGCAACCCGGCCCTATATTCTCCTCGGTGGATCACTAAAAGCATGATCAAACATCCATAAAAGGATTTCACACAAATTTGACTTAAAAACCCAAAAATTGGAGTATTCACAAAATCAATCCAAAACAAGAGCAAATGCACATGAAGAAGTGTTAGGAATTCATACCCAACAACCAAAGATAATTATAGTCATAGATGTGAGATAAAAATCTCACCTTTGAACTAAGTTTGTGAAGATGAAGCTTGAAAGCAATAGCAAGAACAAGCACTCTTCAATCTCAACACTAGAAGCTTGAATCTAAGCTTAAAAGAGAAACATTCCCTAAATTAGGTTTAGGAAATTTCTGAAATTCAAAGAGAGAATGAGTTGGAGAAGAAGAAGATGAAGCTTACCAATGGGTTCTCATGAACTTTGGAGCAAGGAGATGGATTTGCAAATCAAGCTAGGGCTTAGGAATTTCTATTTCCCACTCTCTTCCTCCATTTTTGCTTGAGCTTGAGTATTAGGAAAATAGAAGAGAAGTGAATGAAGAGGAGAGTGTTGGAACTGAGTTAAGTGGCTAATTGGCTCAGCCCAACCAAAGCCCTAAGCGGGAAAAAGTAGCAAAAATCAACTTTCTCCAAACATATCGAAGCTTATACTCAAAAAGGTCGCAAACGTCATTTTGAACTCAATGGAGGTGGTCTCGAGTCCTAATTCGACCGTATGCAAAAAGTAGGTTTTCGGACCAAAATCCGACGAACGATAAAATATTTAAATATAAAATCGATAAATATGCGGGTTGTTACAGAAATGGATTGCTAATAAAGCAAAGGTGAGAACTTCTCACTCAAAAGGATTTATTTAAATTTTAAATAGTTAGATTTAAAATTTGTTGATTGAATGATTGTTGGCTTGAATGATGATTGTCATATATATATTGGATGTGAATAGACCCTATACGCCGTTAGTAAGCGGAGGTTATTTATTACACACATATACCGCGATATTCCACCTCGAAGTGGAATTGGTATTATATTAGTATATAGCAATATATATATATATATATATATATATTGGCATATGTATATATTGCAGTTGATTGATTTCCCGCATTGTGTAGCGGATGAGACCCTATTGCGCCGTTAGTAAGCGGACAATATTTTATAAAATCCCATATACCGCGATATTCCACCTCGAAGTGGAATGGTATTGTGCTAATGTCTGTGGATGCAGGGAAACAGGTTGGAGGGATCCAACTGGATTCCTCACAAATATTTATTTGATTTTAGATATTGTGATGTTTGATTGATTATCATATTGATATATGATGTTTGAAAGTCGTGATTGACTATTTGATGTGTTGCATCATCGGATCCAATTTTGAACTTTAAAAATATCGATTTTGATTTTTAAGGGATTTCTAAAGTGATTTTTGAAAGTATACGTTATAAAATATTTTTGGAATTGATTCATCTTAAATAAATAATCGTTATAATTTTAATATTATAAAATTATGATTTTTGAGAAATTCAGTTAAAAGTTGATTTTTGAAGATATGAGATTTATGATTTTATAAAATAGCTTAAACTGGGATTGCTGAATTTATTATAAAAAGTTTAAAAATTGGATTTATAAAATTGGATTATTTTATAAATCAAATGATGAAATTATAAAAGAGTTTAAAGACGTTTTAAAAATAGTAATATAAATTGTTTTATATTAAAAGATTTATAAATTGATATTTATAAATTAAAAATATTGGAATTATAAAACGAGCTTTTACAAGTATTAGAATGAATTGTAAATGAACTTCATAAATTGGAATTATAGAATTATAACGGTGAAATTATAAATGGAATTTTATAAACAGTAGGTTTATAAAATTTGTAAAGTTATTTAAAAGAATAGATTTTGGATAAATAAAAGAATCTTATAAGTTATAAGATTTATAAATTTGGGGAGTTTAAAGAAACAATTTTGTAAACAAATAAATTACAAGTGTTTGACTTATAATATGAATTTTTATTATATCATTGTGACATGAATTGAGATAGGTTAATAAAGGAAATTATAAAAAGGAGTTGATATAAAATAAATAGAAATAGAATTTATAAACATTGTTTTATAAATCCGCAACGACTTATTTTGATAAGGAATAGTTGTAATTTGTTAATGGAATTATATTCATGTTTTAGACAGTGAATAATCCTTTAAAATAAAATGAATAGAAATGATGAAATTTGTTAACGTAGTATATTCACGTTTTTGAATAGTGAATAATATGTTAAAGAAATGTTTTGAATTTGATGTTTTAAATAGAATTAAAACGATTTAAAGATGTTTTAAAATATATTAACTATCGAAACCATAGATTTCAACATTCATTGTTAAAATAGATGTTTTCGAGAAATAAAAGGAAATGGTGGACTATAACACTGTTGTTATAGTAAATGATTTCGAAAGGAAATATTTGGTATAGTATTGGGATTTATATATCTATTTTAATTTTGAATCCCTATATTAGTGATCTTGGGTTGTCGTAACGATGTTTTACGCAACATTCGTTTTGGCCCAAATAAATATGGTTAAGTGAATGATTTCCTTAAAGAATGAATATATACTTAGTTTCGATTAGAGTATATTAAATATTTTCTAAGTGTAGAAAATAAAAAGACTTGTGAATTACTTGTAAAATAAAAAAGTATGGAAATGTTTTTCCAATATTAAGTGAATATTTAGAATTTATCTTTTTGAAGATAAATTGAAAATGAATATTAGAAATCGAATGGAAATCGTATATTCATGAATATTTTTGGAAATATAAATTCAATATGGAATTTATAAATGAAATTGGAAATTGGGTTTAAAAATAAATATTGATTTATTTTTGAAGAATGGAAAATATGTATATCTTGTAAAGATATTTTTGGAAAATAAATAATTTGAAAAATTATTTGGAATCTGCTGATGTTGGCATATCTATTGATAGTTCAATAACCGACTATCAATATTTACCTTTAAATAGGTATTTGTTGTGATTTGTTTGAAATTGAATGCCACACTTATTTTTTTTAAAATAAGCGCTCATTATTCGGGTTAACCGGGAAAGGACCTTGGGTCGTATAACCCATTCCGAATATGTGATACGTCGTTATGAATTGCATTTGAAGATCGGTGTTGATGACCGGATATTTTCAAAAACGTAAGGGTTTCTTGTTGATTGACTCTGCAATGGCTGATCCCCGGTATTGAGATCTCCATATGTGATGGGAAATCCGAACGTGATTAGAGATTATTCGGATTGCAAGGACTTCTTTGTAAGTGCCTTCGGTTCTGTTCGATCCCGAAACAGACTTGTATAGATTGTATGTCTGACATTACAAATTGAGATATAAAGCCGATTTCTTTCAAATATATTTCTGTTGGTGGCGGAGAATTTATTCTTTTATCTTAACACCCTTCTCTGAGACGTACGAGCTCAGAGGTTATGTAGTTGAAGGTTATCAGCAATATATTCCCAATTTGGTAATGTGACATACTGAGTGTTGCTGTGAAATGATCATTGTGTTGATTATTTGTGATAGGGTTATTTGTTTGATCGTCTATCCTGGTGATCATTTCTATGATCATTTGTTGACCCAAAGCATGGCTTTTGTATAAAGTATGTTTTTGTGGACGTGACTTCGTCGAACCTCACACCCCGGAATGGTCAAAACAGGAAAGATGCGGCAAGGTTATGAGGGGTAGCGCCCTTTAGGATATGTGCATTTCCTTCTGGAAAAGGGTAGTATCATGGTATGGAGCCCACATACTTACTCATGTTGAAAACACTTTATGATTGTGTGAATTGATTGCGAGCACTCGGTTGAAAGGTCCCAAAGGACCGAGGGATGGCATATTCGGTCAGTTGTTACTCAGTTAGGGGTAACTCGGCCTTGTGTTGGTAGAGATCCGGTTTGGTTCTCAGGGATGTCCATCCAGAGGCATTCTCATGTGGCAATGGGAAGTTCCTTGGCCTGATCATTCGTTGGAAATCCAAAGAAACAATACGAGACTTGTGCGGTTTTAGTTGTAGAACCTACCATTTAAAATGGTAGCTATAGTAAGCATAATATAATGGTACCTATGCTGGCTAAGATTTATATTCTACTTTCGAAATATTTTCTACACTATGCACTAGTAATAATATCAAAATTGATTTGATTTTAATGCGTATCAAGCATCTTTGACTAACATAAGAAGAAATCTTCCCCAAGTCTGCGTTTGCATTGTGTGTGTGGCGGGAGGTCTTATGGTAGTCTTATTTTTAAAAGCATTGCGAATTGAATTTAAAAATATTCCTCTATTTTGATTTTAAAGAAAAATAAACTGTTTTGAGTTCCCACACCAGTCACATGACTGACTCGGAGTTTATTGTTTTCCTTCCTAAACTCTGGGTGTCCACCAATTTCCACACGGGCAGTCAAGAGTTAAGGTTTATCAGGATATTCTGGAATTCAGGAGTTGCAGGAGGCAAGATGGATGTCATAGCGTATTACTAGTATATAGTATTTCCTTTCCGCTGTTTGTTTGATGTTGTACACTCTGATGATATGATGTAATGAAATGTAATGTAATAACTGATATAGTTCTTTGTTTAAAGATTATTCATTTATCTATTATATGTTGTTCCGCTGCGAATTTGTGAGATTCTGTTGTTGTTCTGTTGTTTTCTGTTCCGTTCTATTTTCTATCTTTCTTTTCTTTCTATTTTCTACTATCTTCTTTTCTTTCTTCTTCTTTTCTTTTTCTTAAAACCCATAACTATTTGGTTTTTCGGCAACGAGAAATCGCGATCGTTACATTTCGGCAA
The DNA here is from genome assembly GCA_030765085.1 of Allium cepa. Lineage (NCBI taxonomy): Eukaryota > Viridiplantae > Streptophyta > Magnoliopsida > Asparagales > Amaryllidaceae > Allium > Allium cepa. The sequence continues at coordinate 595,831,353 of CM060945.1, read as the reverse complement.
CGAGAAATCGCGATCGTTACATTTCGGCAACGACAACCATGGTTCTGTTGGGTATTACTCATTAGAGATAGAGTCAGCAGTACTCTAGAATGAGTTTGAGTGTAATAATAGATATGAGCGCGTATTTGTTAGTGAATATAAAATTGTTTTGAATCGGGTAAATAAGATAATTTTTCCCAAAACTATTTTCTTATAGAAAAGAAATGATTTTCTATGAATTATTATAGTATATGGTTGCATGGTTATCATTAGTACATGGAATTAAATAAAATTGAATGAAATTGGTAATAAAATAAGATGGATTGAATTCAAGTAAACTAACTTGATAAATTATTGATTCATGGACTAATGAATTGGAATTTGAATTGGTTAAATTAAAGTTTAGTCGTGAGCTAAATTTGAAGCTAAATTTGAAGATAAATTTGAATTTGTATATAAATTCAAGTAATTAAAAGAAATAAATTGAAATTTCCTTTGTTAGTAATTAAGTAAATTCGAGATGAATTGAATAGGGAAATTGAAATTTAAAATGAATAAGTGAATGTACTAATTGAAATAAATTAGTGAATGAAACTAATTTGAAGTAGTAATATGAATTAACAAATGAAAGTTAATCGATAGAATTCAATATTTAGAAATGAGAATTGAATTCAAATTGAATTGAAATGTAAAATTTAATGAAAATGAACATGTAACTTCAATAGTGAAGTAAAAATGTAAAAGAAGCATATGTTGGAAAAAAATTATAGTAGAATTGGCAAAATGGTTTGTTTGTTGGAATTGGATATTATGAATAGCAGGATATACAGGTATTATAAAGGGATTGGATTTTGATTTCAAAGATAAAAATTGAATTGCTCGACAAAAAGGTACCTATTTCAATTTCAGTATGGAATTTGATGATTTTCTTCTCCAGCCACTTGGCTTTCTCTTTTCTTTTTGATTCTGAGGGGCCGTGGTGCCATTTTGTAGTCGTACCGAGCTAGCCGCGCAAAGGAGAGGCTGGCGAAATTTTTCGAAAATTTAGGGTGTTAGAAAAATTTTGAGAAATTTTGAAAGTTTGAAATTTGAATTTAAATTTGAATTGTTAGGAAAACAATGTTGTTTGAAACCTATAATTGAAGTTAGAAAGCTAGTTGAAAAAATAGTGAATCTCTAGTAAAAAGATTTAGGTTAGTAAGTTGATAAAACTATTTTGAATTGTGAAAAATGATAGACGGGATAAGGGCATTCTTCTTAACTTGTAATTTCGGGACGAAATTCTTTTAAGGAGGGAAGATTGTAACGACTCAGAATTTTTAATAATTTAATTTGAGAATATTTAATTAATTTTAAATATTTGAATGATGATTTGAATTGAATTTCAAATTATCAGAATGAACTTGGCGATTAAAATTATAGAATTTAATCTATTTGAAAGTTGAATAAAAATTTGAATCTTCAAGTTTAAGCCAATTAAAAATATTTCAAAGGCTTGTAAAATTCATATTGATAATATTGAAGATTTTAGAAGCTTCAGAATTTAATTTGGAAGTGAATTGTTCAGTTTTGAAATTAAATCGTTTGAATCGATATTTAAAAATAGCCTTCCGAGGCACAGTCTCGGAATTCGACGAAACCAGTTCCATTGGGTCCGTAATATTGAATTATTCTCGGATTTCAAATTTCGTATTTTTATGAGTTTATATGTGAGCATACGACACGTAAACGCGTCGAAATCAAATCGAATTCAGTTTAAATTTAAAATTTAAATTGGTCAAACTAACACACGTTCTCTTCCCTAAATTCATGCCTAAATTCACGAAATAAATCGTGCCAAGCATACTGCATTCGACTTTAAATATCTCTCCCCCTTCACTCTCGTTCAAAAATCAATCGAACAAAGAAAACAATTAATGGCCGAAGCCCCTTAATCTCGTTCAAAAAAATTTCAGGGCCGATCCTTTCTGTTCAAAATCCACAAAACTCACGAAAATATGATTAATGGCCGCGTTCCTTCCTCTCCTCTTCTTCCAGATTAAATCACGATTTTCCCTTGTCGTTCCTTTTTCGAAGCCGAGGTCGATTTCGACTTCGTAGAGGAGGGCGAAGCTCGAAATCGGTCGTAGGGCGCGTCGCATTGGTTGATGGAGGGGTGGATTCACATCGATGTCGCGATGGGTACTGACGCGCGCGTAGGGATTTCGCGATGTCTCGAATTGGGCTCGAGCGCGTGTGATTCAAGGCGGCGTACGCGAGCTAGGGCACGGCGATTCAAGGCGATGGGGGTTTCGCGAGCAATTAGCATGGAGATGGCGGCGGCGGCAGCATGGCGTTCGCGATTTGGGGGAATGGGCGCGCGGAGTATGGAGGCGATGGAGACCTCGTTCTCGAGGCAGTGGCGACGTTTGGTGCTGGGTTCACGAATTTGCAGTTAAGGTATTTTTTTTATTTATAAATTATATATATATATATACAGAAAGTTCAAACAATTTAAACTCTTAAATTATAAATAAATAAGTATTTAAATTTAAAACAGTAATTTAAATATCCTATATGCAGTGAAAAAGAAAAAGAAATATGGATAAGCTGAAAAATAAAATTATAAAAAGAGAAATTTGTTAATTAAAACTATCAAAAGAAATATTATTTATTTTTGGGAAAAAAAATGGGTTAAGAATAAATTATTAAGATGTTCGATTAACTTAGTCAATTCTTTTGTTTACTAAAGAAAATTTGTTAAAATTTAAGTTAAGTGGTTAAAAATAATTTATTTAAAGGGAAATTAAATTGTAGTTAAATAAATTTGTTTAAAGTAAATTTAGTTGAAGTTTAAATTGAACTAGACAGATTTGTTAGGAATTTGATTTATTGGATAAATAAATTATTTAAAAGAAATTGATTTAAAGTAAAATAATTTTTTTTTGTTAAAATAAATTTATTTAAAGAAGAAAAATTATAGTTAAAAGAAATTCAGTTTTTATTGAACCTTTGTAAATTCAATCATTAAAAGGAATTTAATATTTTGTTAAGTATATTTATCAAATGGAAATTAATTATGTGATTTGTCCAAAGATTATATAAAATAAAGATTGGAATTTATAAAGAATAGTTTTGGATTTAATTTTTGTTAAATCAAAATATAAAAAAGAAATTGTTTGGAGGCCAAAAACAATTTATTAAAAAGGGAAAGTTAGTTTGAAAGTAAAATGTTTAGTTAAATAAATTTATTTAACAGAAATTTGGTTGAAAGGAAAATAATTTTATTTAAGAAAAATTAGTTGATTTAATTTATAAAAAGGAAATTTAGTTCAATTGGGAATTTCTAGTTAGAATTTTTTTTAAAGAAAAATTTGTTAAAATAAATTTATTTAAGAAGAGATTGGTTTAAATAAAACTATTGATTAATTAAACAATCAAGAACGAAATTTAATTTATTCGATTGATTCGAATATTAATAAATTGTGTAAATATTTATACAAGGTATAAATCAAGGAAATCGAGTCAAGAAGGAAATGGATTGCTAATAAAGCAAAGGTGAGAACTTCTCACTCAAAAGGATTTATTTAAATTTTAAATAGTTAGATTTAAAATTTGTTGATTGAATGATTGTTGGCTTGAATGATGATTGTTATATATATATTGGATGTGAATAGACCCTATACGCCGTTAGTAAGCGGAGGTTATTTATTACACACATATACCGCGATATTCCACCTCGAAGTGGAATTGGTATTATATTAGTATATAGCAATATATATATATATTGGCATATGTATATATTGCAGTTGATTGATTTCCCGCATTGTATAGCGGATGAGACCCTATTGCGCCGTTAGTAAGCGGATAATATTTTATAAAATCCCATATACCGCGATATTCCACCTTGAAGTGGAATGGTATTGTGCTAATGTCTGTGGATGCAGGGAAACAGGTTGGAGGGATCCAACTGGATTCCTCACAAATATTTATTTTTAGATATTGTGATGTTTGATTGATTATCATATTGATATATGATGTTTGAAAGTCGTGATTGACTATTTGATGTGTTGCATCATCGGATCCAATTTTGAACTTCAAAAATATCGATTTTGATTTTTAAGGGATTTCTAAAGTGATTTTTGAATGTATACGTTATAAAATATTTTTGCAATTGATTCATCTTAAATAAATAAACGTTATAATTTTAATATTATAAAATTATGATTTTTGAGAAATTCAGTTAAAAGTTGATTTTTGAAGATATGAGATTTATGATTTTATAAAATAGCTTAAACTGGGATTGCTGAATTTATTATAAAAAGTTTAAAAATTGGATTTATAAAATTGGATTATTTTATAAATCAAATGATGAAATTATAAAAGAGTTTAAAGACGTTTTAAAAATAGTAATATAAATTGTTTTATATTAAAAGATTTATAAATTGATATTTATAAATTAAAAATATTGGAATTATAAAACGAGCTTTTACAAGTATTAGAATGAATTGTAAATGAACTTCATAAATTGGAATTATAGAATTATAACGGTGAAATTGTAAATGGAATTTTATAAACAGTAGGTTTATAAAATTTGTAAAGTTATTTAAAAGAATATATTTTGGATAAATAAAAGAATCTTATAAGTTATAAGATTTATAAATTTGGGGAGTTTAAAGAAACAATTTTGTAAACAAATAAATTACAAGTGTTTGACTTATAATATGAATTTTTATTATATCATTGTGATATGAATTGAGATAGGTTAATAAAGGAATTTATAAAAAGGAGTTGATATAAAATAAATAGAAATAGAATTTATAAACATTGTTTTATAAATCCGCAACGACTTATTTTGATAAGGAATAGTTGTAATTTGTTAATGGAATTATATTCATGTTTTAGACAGTGAATAATCCTTTAAAATAAAATGAATAGAAATGATGAAATTTGTTAACGTAGTATATTCACGTTTTTGAATAGTGAATAATATGTTAAAGAAATGTTTTGAATGTGATGTTTTAAATAGAATTAAAACGATCTAAAGATGTTTTAAAATATATTAACTATCAAAACCATAGATTTCAACATTCATTGTTAAAATAGATGTTTCCGAGAAATAAAAGGAAATGGTGGACTATAACACTGTTGTTATAGTAAATGATTTCGAAAGGAAATATTTGGTATAGTATTGGGATTTATATATCTATTTTAATTTTGAATCCCTATACTAGTGATTTTGGGTTGTCGTAACGATGTTTTACGCAACATTCGTTTTGGCCCAAATAAATATGGTTAAGTGAATGATTTTCTTAAAGAATGAAATATATACTTAATTTCAATTAGAGTATATTAAATATTTGCTAAGTGTAGAAAATAAAAAGACTTGTGAATTACTTATAAAATAAACAAGTATGGAAATGTTTTTCCAATATTAAGTGAATATTTAGAATTTATCTTTTTGAAGATAAATTGAAAATGAATATTAGAAATCGAATGGAAATCGTATATTCATGAATATTTTTGGAAATATAAATTCAATATGGAATTTATAAATGAAATTGGAAATTGGGTTTAAAAATAAATATTGATTTATTTTTGAAGAATGGAAAATATGTATATCTTGTAAAGATATTTTTGGAAAATAAATAATTTGGAAAATTATTTGGAATCTGCTGATGTTGGCATATCTATTGATAGTTCAATAACCGACTATCAATATTTACCTTTAAATAGGTATTTGTTGTGATTTGTTTGAAATTGAATGCCACACTTATTTTTTTTAAAATAAGCGCTCACTATTCGGGTTAACCGGGAAAGGACCTTGGGGTCGTATAACCCATTCCGAATATGTGATACGTCGTTATGAATTGCATTTGAAGATCGGTGTTGAAGACCGGATATTTTCAAAAACGTAAGGGTTTCTTGTTGATTGACTCTGCACTGGCTGATCCCTGGTATTGAGATCTCCATATGTAATGGGAAATCCGAACGTGATTAGAGATTATTCGGATTGCAAGGACTTCTTTTTAAGTGCCTTCGGTTCTGTTCGATCCCGGAACAGACTTGTATAGATTGTATGTCTGACATTACAAATTGAGATATAAAGCCAATTTCTTTCAAATATATTTCTGTTGGTGGCGGAGAATTTATTCTTTTAGCTTAACACCCTTCTCTGAGACGTACGAGCTCAGAGGTTATGTAGTTGAAGGTTATCAGCAATATATTCCCAATTTGGTAATGTGACATACTGAGTGTTGCTGTGAAATGATCATTGTGTTGATTATTTGTGATAGGATCATTTGTTTGATCGTCTATCCTGGTGATCATTTCTATGATCATTTGTTGACCCAAAGCATGGCTTTTGTATAAAGTATGTTTTTGTGGACGTGACTTCGTCGAACCTCACACCCCGGAATGGTCAAAACAGGAAAGATGCGGCAAGGTTATGAGGGGTAGCGCCCTTTAGGATATGTGCATTTCCTTCTGGAAAAGGGTAGTATCATGGTATGGAGCCCAGATACTTACTCATGTTGAAAACACTTTATGATTGTGTGAATTGATTGCGAGCGCTCGGTTGAAAGGTACCAAAGGACCGGGGGATGGCATATTCGATCAGTTGTTACTCAGTTAGGGGTAACCCGGCCTTGTGTTGGTAGAGATCCGGTTTGGTTCTCGAGGATGTCCATCCAGAGGCATTCTCATGTGGCAATGGGATGTTCCTTGGCCTGATCATTCGTTGGAAATCCAAAGAAACAATACGAGACTTGTACGGTTTTAGTTGTAGAACCTGCCATTTAAAATGGTAGCTATAGTAAGCATAATATAGTGGTACCTATGCTGGCTAAGATTTATATTCTTGTGATGCCCCACCTCTATACCCACGCTAGCCAAGAACATTACTGTGAATGCTATCAACTAGCACGGAGAATAAGGCTGTTGAGGAGCGACCATCTGTATAATTGCTTTGTGCGAGTACCGATATACCGGATAAAAATATAACTTTTCATCTCAAGAGGAAATCCGACATACCGACACAAACTCAAAGCTACTACACAGCGGCTATAATTTCTTCGGAAACAAATATAGAAATAAACATAACATAAATCAGTCACAGACAATTCATATCATAAAGGCGGAATAAGATATGAATACTACACTAGAAAGTGTACATCAAAGTAGTGGTCTAAAAAGATCCACAATAATACAAAGGAATAGATACAAGTGCAAGACAAAAGAATAAGTATACATCAAGGAGTCTAAATCTCAAATGTATACAACAAAAACTACTAATCTAAGTAGTTAGCCAAAAGTCAGAGGGATCAATCCCAAGAGAGAAGTCAAGCCGACGCACCTGTAACATCTCGGTCTGACCCGAGTATTATTTAATAAGAAAATAATAAACGGATCAGTCTAGCTATAAATATCAGATGAAGTGATATATGATAAGAGATATGACATAAACATATAATAATCACAATGCCAAGCTGTGATAAAATAGTAATTGAAAATCAAAAAGAGATTAATCAATATCACAATAATCTACTCAAGATAAAAAGGAATGTCATACTCCTAATTTCATTCACCAAGCCTCCGTATATGACACATATATCAATGCCCATCGTAAAAGTTGGTGAAACATAAATTCCAGAATTCAACACACGAGATCCAGAAATCACAAGGAAAGGATCAACGACGTTGTACAGCGGGACATCCGATGAACCAAATCACAATCAAAGGGAACAACAACGTCGTACAGCGGGACGTCCGATGAACCAAATCACAAAGACATAGCACGATGCTAGTCAAAAACCTAAAATGATCGTCATGATCAAAGAGAAGTGTCTATTACAATAAGCTAGTAAATATATGAGCTTAGCTTCATGTCCCATAACCACTAGCTTAACTTAAATATTTACGAACAAATTGTAGATCTCCACTAGAAAATTGTCACAAGAGGTTCAATCGAACAAGTCCAAAAATTAACCGACGAAGTAAACGCAAGCGTTTCATACCACTCGTTTTACTAAGTCGTTTAATTAGATTTCTCATACGAGTGAGGTAAAGGTTTATATATACTAATAGATTGGAAAACGATTTTATAAACGAATTTGGTATTAAAATAGTATTGAAATCGTTTGAGGAAAGAGTTTTGATATTTACTACTAGTATAGATCCTTTATATTTTTAAAGTGACAAAGCATAAGGGGGATTGTAGAAACAATCAATCACAAAGATCACATTCGAAGATGTGAATAAAATCCAGTGAAATCGATAAAGGATCCATCGAAGTGGATATATCTAAAATTCCCAAAGAAAATAAGTCATCAAAGATGATAATAAATGATGACAATAAATAGGATCATCACGAATCGATTTAAATTGAAAATTCAATCCAAAAAGGCAAATTGGACTCAAACAGCAGGTTCAGTCGACTGAACAGAGAATTTCAGTCGACTGACCCTGTACATGGAAATTTTTCAGGTTCAGGAAACTTTCTGTTTCCAGTTTCAGTCGACTGTGCAGAGTTTTTCAGTCGACCGAATCATGCCTGGAAACTCTCGGGTTTCAGGTTCAGTCGACTGAACAGAGATTTCAGTCGACCGAATCATGCCTGGGCTGTTTTTCAGCCTTATTCAAATGAAGAGCAAACTCTTCCAAAAATGCAATCGGACGAACATTGGCTCTAAGGGTTTATGCCAATCGGCAACCCGGCCCTATATGCTCCTCGATGCATCACCAAAAGCATGATCAAACATCCATAAAAGGATTTTACACAAATTTGACTTAAAAACCCAAAAATTGGAATATTCACAAAACCAATCCAAATCAAGAGCAAATGCACATGAAGAAGTGTTAGGAATTCATACCCAACAACCAAAGATAATTATAGTCATAGATGTGAGATAAAAATCTCACCTTTTCACAAAATCGAACAAGAAGAATCTTGAAAGCACATGGAGAATCAACCTTTCTTCAATCACAACCCAAATGAGCTTGAATCTAAGCTCAAAAACAAGAACATTCCCGAAGTTAGGTTTAGGAAATTTCTGAAATTGATTGGAGAAAGAGTTGGAGAAGAAGAAGGAGATGCTTACCAAGGGGTTCTTCTTGAGTTTGGAGCAAGGAGATGGATTTGCAAGAGAAACTAGGGTTTTGGAATTTTAATTTCCAATCTCTCCCACCATTAACACACTAAAAACTGAAATGAGAAGAGAATGAGGGTGAGTGGGGAAGAGTGGCTCAGATTTGAGCATAAGTTAACATAGGGTTGAGCCCAAAAACCAAACCCAAAGTAAAAAGTAGCAGAAATCAACTTTCTCCAAACATATCGAAGCTTATACTCAAAAAGGTCGCAAACGGCATTTTGAACTCAATGGAGGTGGTCTTGAGTTCTAATTCGACCGTATGCAAAAAGTAGGTTTTCGGACCAAAATCCGACGAACGACAAAATATTTAAATAAAATATTTAAATATAAAAATCGATAAATATGCGGGTTGTTACAATTCTACTTTCGAAATATTTTCTACACTATGCACTAGTAATAATATCAAAATTGATTTGATTTTAATGCGTATCAAGCATCTTTGACTAACATAAGAAGAAATCTTCCCCAAGTCTGCGTTTGCATTGTGTGTGTGGCGGGAGGTCTTATGGTAGTCTCATTTTTAAAAGCATTGCGAATTGAATTTAAAAATATTCCTCTATTTTGATTTTAAAGAAAAATAAACTGTTTTGAGTTCCCACACCAGTCACATGACTGACTCGGAGTTTATTGTTTTCCTTCCTAAACTCTGGGTGCCCACCAATTTCCACACGGGCAGTCAAGAGTTAAGGTTTATCAGGATATTCTGGAATTCAGGAGTTGCAGGAGGCAAGATGGATGGCATAGCGTATTACTAGTATATAGTATTTCTTTTCCGCTGTTTGTTTGATGTTGTACACTCTGATGATATGATGTAATGAAATGTAATGTAATAACTGATATAGTTCTTTGTTTAAAGATTATTCATTTATCTATTATATGTTGTTCCGCTGTGAATTTGTGAGATTCTGTTGTTGTTCTGTTGTTTACTGTTCTGTTCTATTTTCTATCTTTCTTTTCTCTCTATTTTCTACTATCTTCTTTTCTTTCTTCTTCTTTTCTTTTTCTTAAAACCCATAACTATTCGGTTTTTCGGCAAAGAGAAATCGCGATCGTTACATTTCGGCAACGAGAAATCGCGATCGTTACATTTCGGCAACGACAACCATGGTTCTGTTGGGTATTACTCATTAGAGATAGAGTCAGCAGTACTCTAGAATGAGTTTGAGTGTAATAATAGATATGAGCGCGTATTTGTTAGTGAATATAAAATTGTTTTGAATTGGGTAAATAAGATAATTTTTCCCAAAACTATTTTCTTATAGAAAAGAAATGATTTTCTATGAATTATTATAGTATATGGTTGCATGGTTATCATTAGTACATGGAATTAAATAAAATTGAATGAAATTGGTAATAAAATAAGATGGATTGAATTCAAGTAAACTAACTTGATAAATTATTGATTCATGGACTAATGAATTGGAATTTGAATTGGTTAAATTAAAGTTTAGTCGTGAGCTAAATTTGAAGCTAAATTTGAAGATAAATTTGAATTTGTATATAAATTCAAGTAATTAAAAGAAATAAATTGAAATTTCCTTTGTTAGTAATTAAGTAAATTCGAGATGAATTGAATAGGGAAATTGAAATTTAAAATGAATAAGTGAATGTACTAATTGAAATAAATTAGTGAATGAAACTAATTTGATGTAGTAATATGAATTAGTAAATGAAAGTTAATCGATAGAATTCAGTATTTAGAAATGAGAATTGAATTCAAATTGAATTGAAATGTAAAATTTAATGAAAATGAACATGTAACTTCAATAGTGAAGTAAAAATGTAAAAGAAGCATATGTTGGAAAAAATTTATAGTAGAATTGGCAAAATGGTTTGTTTGTTGGAATTGGATATTATGAATAGCAGGATATACAGGTATTATAAAGGGATTGGATTTTGATTTCAAAGATAAAAATTGAATTGCTCGACAAAAAGGTACGTATTTCAATTTCAGTATGGAATTTGATGATTTTCTTCTCCAGCCACTTGGCTTTCTCTTTTCTTTTTGATTCTGAGGGGCCGTGGTGCCATTTTGTAGTCGTACCGAGCTAGCCGCGCAAAGGAGACGCTGTCGATCACCTATCTTCCTCGAGTCTTCCCTGTACGCCCTCCATCTCCTTCTTCTCTTCTTTTTTTCCAGCAAGTATTTGTTTAAGTTTTTAAACGACCCAGTACAATCCAAAACTACACGAGCTCGAACTCGAGCATGATGCAAATCTCACTGGGTTATCTTCGAGTTCCCCTCCTTCTTCCCAAAACTTTTAACTACTGACACAATCAAACTCCTGTACACGTGTACAGCCAATCCCACCACTTCCGACCATTGCCGAAACTCTCCACGTATCGTCGATGACCCTCGACGATCAATTCAAACACCCAGAACCAAAAACTCGCCTGAAATCAAAATTTGGCCTTTCATTCGAAACTGTGAATCGAACTCGCCTGAACAAAACGCCTTGTTCCACTCACGCTGACTATCAGGGGCGACGCAACTCCGGCCTCACCTCGTCAATACCCTACTCTAACATCCCCTAGGAGCTTGTGCAACTCGGTGCATCAGAGGTGTCGAAATCACCTCGTTCTCAGACCACTGCAAAACTCGAGCTTAAACCCTAAAGTCGCCTCGTTCCATCAATTTGTGCAATGGAAAAATTATTAATAATTTTCCTAAAGTCGTGAATCACCAAGCTAGCTTCACACAAAATTTCAACAACCTAAATTTATTAGATCACCAGAAACTGATCAAAACATGATTTCTGATCAACACAGAACTGCTCGTTGAATACTTAAGTAAAAATCACCATTTTTGTTTTGAAAATCTTATTTGGCAATTTGGATTTAGGTTATGACATTTAATTAGCATTTCATGAAATTCGAATTTATCAAGTTATTACATGTTCCCTGTAAAAATCATTTTTTTTTTGTTTCCAACTGTATATCCTTTTTCTTATGAAATTTATTTTTAAATTATAATTACATCTTAAATACACAAGTATTGTCTTGAGATCAAAGTGTAATAATGATCAAGTGATTAAGTATTGGGATTTTAAACAAGCTTGATGCTCTGAAACCAAAGACAGAAATGGTTTCTAACTTGAACAGGCACTTACACTTCCAAATGTTTGTACACAGAGGAGAACTACACATGCATATGCATAATAAAACAATTCCATATCTCAGACTAACGAGCAGCAATTTAAATATACTTGAATTTCTTTTTAAGTTGTTTACTCACTGAATTGATTCACAGAGGGTTGTTTTAACTTAAATGAATTTTTTTTTAACTAGGTTTGAGCTTGACAACTAGAACAGGATATCACTGATACATGCATTCACTTGTATATACACAGACAAAGATACTTATATATATATTCACACAATATATATTTCTAGATATAGATCATGCAACAAAATCCTACTTAAGTTTCAAATAAACTTGTTACTCACAGTATTGTCTAGATGAACAGAGCAACACAACTTTGAAATTTGCAAGCTGGAAATCTCTTCTTTAATCTCTGGCTTTGTAGTTGATTGAATTATTGTTGTTGTTTAAATTGAAGTTTTTTTAAGTTTTAAATGGTGCTCATTTCAGAGTTTTACACTGCCCTGAAGACGGACCAAATGAGATAATGGGTTGATGTATATAAGAAGAAGTTTTCAGGTTGATAATTGTTATGTTTTGTACAAATATGATCAGAGATTTTTTTCTTTTGCTTTTGTTGACCATGCATATTTTCATTCGGCTGATAGTTTATTTTGGTGGCTATAAATCTTGTTTTGTATGCTTGCATTAATTGTATTGTACAAAATACATATTTATTTGTTTCTTCCTTTGCAAGCTTCACTCATGTGTATATATTCTTGTTTGTTTGTTTCATCAGTTTGCAAGTATACATACTTGACTATATTTTGTTGTACAATATATCAGAGATTTTCTTCTTCTTTTTGTTGTTTGACTAAGCTATTTCGGCTGATAAACTTTTGTTTGGTGGCTTGAAAATCTTGTTTTTGATATGCAAAATTACCATGTACAAACTTTCATACTTATTTTTTTTTTCTTTCATATATGGTGGCTGACATATACAATTTGCTTGCTAGTATTTATTAACCTTGGCTTGTATTGGAAGCTTATACTTATCATCATTTTTTATTTTTCTTTTCTTTGTCTTATTCCCTGTTCAAGTGTACATACCTGTTATCAAGCCTACATACTTACTTTATTTGTTTGTACAAACATATATATTTTATTTGTTCATGCTTAACAAATTTTATTTTGTTTGTATCTGAATATAAAGTTTTGTTTTATAACTAATACATATCTTTGCATATTTTTTGTTCGTTTTAGTATTTTTATTGAAGTGATGCTGCATTTATTAAACTTGGTGGCTGCAGCTTTGTTTTGGCGGAGAAGATATTAGCAAGTAATTTTATTTTCATATTTTATTTACAACATATGTCATTTGTTTTATGGATATTTTCTTTTGTTTCATTATCTTCTTTAGTAAGCTTCATAGGTATATATTTGTTTTGAAGTTCAACTATCAAACATTAATTTACATTAACATGTTTTACAATTAGATTTTATACTTGTATTTTGTATTGATAAAATTTATCCTATTTTATTTAAAAGAAAACTGCTATTAAAACTAACCATCAATTTACTAATTTACATAAGCAATAATTCTTAAATCCAAATTATTTTTCTAAGTCATTAGTTTGAATTTTAAATACAAATTAAATATTTCAAAAACAAATTCTAAGGTCAAATTCAGATTTTACTCATATATACATATACGTATATATGTCAAATTCAAATTTATTCCAAAATTTATTCAACTTTTACATTAACTATTAATTTAAATTTAATTCAAAATTAGGATCGTTACAGAAACAATATCAGAATCTCACATATCGCAGTGGAACAACATATAATAGATAAATGAATATCTTTAAAAACAAAGAACTATCTTAGTTATTACATTACATCACATCATCGTTAGAGTATACAACAACAGTATACAACACAACTGGACAATGGACAGTTGTACAAACATGTCCCTACAAGTGAATTTACATCGGAAAGATAATATCATATACAAGTAATACGTCTCGCCATCCAGCTCACCACATGAGCTCCATAGCACTTCTGAATCTAGAATAACCTGATAACCTGACTCTAAGCTTCCCGTGTGGAAAATTATGGACACCCAGAATTTAGGAAGAGAACAATAAACTCCAGATCAGTCATGGGACTGGTGTGAGAACTTAAAACAATTATTTATCTTTTTAAAACAACCACAACAAGGGAAGTGAAAAATATCTGCAATGCTTTTGGAAAATGAAACTACCATAAGGCCTCCCCGCACACACACAATGCAAACGCAGAATTGGAGGAGATTTCTCCTTATGATAGTCAAAGATGCTTACTACGTAAAAAAAATCATTTTTGATATTATTATTAGTGCATAGTGTAGAATGCATTTCGAAAATAGAATATTAATCTTAGCCAGCATAGACATTTCGAACTATGCCTACTATAGCTACCATCTAAACATTGGTGACCACCATAAGTAAATGGCAGGCTATACAACTAAAACCGTACTGGGTTCGTATTGGGAATTGGATTTCCAACAAATGGTCAGGCTAAGGAACTTCCTACTGCCACATGGGATCGCCTCTAGTGGGACGTCTCGAGAACTTAACCAGCTCTCTGCCAACACAAGGTTGGATTACCTCTGTAACTAGGTAACCACTAAACGAATATGCCACCCCTCGGTCCTTTGGGACCTTTATCCGAGAGCCCTCGATCACCAAGCAACAACCACACAGAAAAATGAGATTGGAGCAACCACATAGGTTAAGCATCAGGGCTCCATACCAAGAAAAGACATACCCTAAAGGGCGCAACCCTCATAACCTTGCCGCATATTCTTGTTTTGACCATTTCCGGGGTGTGAGGTCTGACGAAGTCTCGTCCACAAAGCTACGCTTTTTCACAAAGCCACGCTTTGATCAACAAATGATCAATAAATAATCATCACACAGCAACACTCAGCATGCCACATTACCAAATTGAAAGTATATCGCTGATAACCTTCAACAACAAAGCCTCTAAACTCGTACGTTTCAGAGAAGGGTGTTAAGCTAAGAGAATAAATTCTCCGCCACCAACAGAAACGTATTTGAAAGAAATCTTCTTTATATCTCAAAATGTAATGTCAGACACGTAACATACAAGTCTGTTCCGGGTTCGAACAGAACCGAAGGCACTTCAAAAGAAGCCCTTGCAATCCGGGTATTCACAATCCCGATCGAATTTCCCATCACAAAGGAAATCTCCATACCGTAGCTTATGGTGTAGAGACAATCGATAGGTCATCCTATCGTTTTCACAAATACCCGGTCTTCACCACCGGTCTTCAATGCTATGCATTACGTCGTATCAGTATTCGGAATGGGTAGTCCGCATAACGAGCGCAATAATTTAAAAATAAGTGTAGCATTCAATTTCAACCAATTCACAACAAATAGCCATTCAAGGGTCAATATTGATAGTCGGTTATTTAACTATCAATCAGTATTCACAACATCACCAGATTTCAAATAATTTCCCAAATTATTTATTTTCAAAAATATCTTTACGAGATATATTTTCCACACTTCAACCATTTGAAAACAGATTTCAAATCACTTTTCACCTTTACAACTTTCATTTCAAAATGGTTCATTTAAACCAATTAAATAAATCCTTACCGATTTATTAAATTTACGTTCCAAATCCGTAAATTTATTTCCACACTTCAAAAATAAATCAATGTTTATTTTTAAACAAATCTCCCTTTCCTTTATATATTCCATGGTGAATTTAAATTTTCAAATATCCACTGATATACGATTTTCAAATCGATTTCAAATATTCACTTTCAATTTATCTTTAAAAGATATAATCTCAAAACATTCACTTCATATGGGAAAACATTCCCGTACTTATTTAACAATAAGTAATTCAACAATCAATTTATTTTCAATATTTGAAAAATATTCAATGTACTTAAATCACAATTAAGTATATATTTTATTCTTTAAGAAAAACTTCTCTTAAACACATTTATTTGAGTCAAAACGAATGTTGCGTAAAACATCGTTACGACAACCCAAAATCACTAGTATAGGGATTCGAAATTAAGATAGATATATAAACCCCAATACTATACAAAACTTTTCCTTTCGGAAATCATTTACTATAACAACAGTGTTATGGTCCACCATTTCCTTCTATTTCTCGAAATCGTCTATTTCAACAATGAATGTTGAAATCTATGGTTTCGATACTTAATACATTTTAAAACATTTTTGACTCGTTTTAATTCTATTTAAAATATCACTTTTCCAAAATATTTCTTTAATATATTATTCACCGTCCAAAATCGTGAATATACTTCGTTAACCAAATTCAATTTCTACATATTTTATTTAAAGGATTATCCACTGTCCCAAAATTGTGGATATATCTCCTTTAATAAGCTATAATAATTAAACTTATTAAATTAAGTCGATTTCGGATTTATAAAACAACGTTTATAAATTCCATTTATACTTTATAACAACTTCAACTTATAAAATCACTTTATTAACAAATTCTATCCATATTCCATTTACACGCCAAAATCCAATTTATTAGTTGATTACTTATAAATCCTTTATTTTACAAAAATCTATTCATTTTATAACTTCACAATTTATAAATCTATAGATTCATCCACTTATGAAATCCATTTATACTTCATTTTAATACTTATAAAAACTTGTGTTATAATTCTAATATTTTAATTTATGAATATCAATTTTTATAAATCTTTTATATAAATCATTTATAATAATTCAAAAATCCCAATTTAAACCATTTTATAAATTAATCAACCACTTATCACAAAAATCACATTTCGATTATATTTCACAAAAATCATAATTTTATAACATAAAAATTTCAACGTTTATTTATTTAAAATGAATCAATTCCAAAATTAAATTTTATTATGAATTCTCAACTTAAATTTTCAAAAATCAAATTTTATTTATTTTCGACATCTAACGATACCAAAAATATATTCGGCTAAATTTTAGCCTTTAACGATTTCGATCACACGGATAATCATGCAGATTATAAATAGATCAACGCATAACATTGAAACAAATTCAAATGTTTGAGGAATCCAGTTGGATCCCTCCAACCTGTTTCCCTGCATCCACAGATGTTAGCACAATACCAATTCCGCTTCAAGACAGAATATCGGGGTATATGGGATTTATAAAATATTATCCGCTATATAATGCAGGAAATCAACTCCAAATACATATATAATACCAATTCCATACAAGTTGGAATTACCGCGGTATATGTTTTTAATAAATAACATCCGCTTAATATACGACATATAGGGTCTATTTCAATACAACAGATAACAACTACCATCCAATCACACAATCAAGAAATTTTAAATCTAACTATTTAAAATTTAAATCGAAACAATTCGATTGAGTGAGAAGTTCTCACCTTGAGTTTCCGATAACAGTTGTAGTGTTTTATTTCAGATAAAATTATACGTGTGTTTAATTTTATCCGAAGTTATCACTAGCTCCAAACGACCCCAAACCAGCTCCATTGCGTAGTGCTCGACAAAACAAACCCGACGCAATTTGTTTCGTGCGGTTTCGACCTCGTATAAAAAAGATATCGCATTTTAAAGTTTACACAAATTTAAATATATATATATATATAATTTACAATTTCTTTATTTTTTTCATACCTTAACTCAATCTCGGCCGTTAGATTCCCCTACATGGATCAAGGCCGCGCATGCGTTTCTTCCATCTCCACGTGAATACCAGCTCGGCCGAACCCATAACTCACCATTTAGGGTTTGAAACGCACCCCCCCCCCCCACATCGACTTCGACGATGATCAACCACTTCCAGGTCGTAGCCCTATCGCCGCACACCACCACCCCCAGACCGGCCCCACTCGGCTGCGCCATAAACTCGTGAAACGTGCGTGAAAACCGCACCTTCAAGCTCGATTTGCCGATGATCTACCGCTCTATCTTCAATCATCACCATTGATTTCATAGATCTCGTTACGATCTTTAATTTTGTAGTTAACAACTTTCTGTAATTGTTTGTGGATAAAAAGAAATCAAAGGAAGAAGAAGGGAACATTTTCGGCCCTTGTAATTGAAACTGGCGGCTACAACGCTAGGGTTTTCTTTGTTTTGCAAAATAAAGATAGAGGGGCCTTTTGTAGAAATTTCAACGAAAACACTATTCACTCCAAATTTTCGAACACCAAATCTCGCACGATGACCGGCGTTTGTAGGGTTTACCCCCACGTTTTGGACACAATGGAATAGGTATTGAGAGCCAATTCGATCATCTGTGCGAGTTACGGCAATAAACGATCAAATTTAAATTAAACCGATTAAACTAATTTCTATACGTTTTGGCTTGCCCCGAACAAACCGTAAATCCGATTGACACGAAATTCGAAACCTTACAATAATATAACATTACGGATCCGATGAAACTAGTTTCATCAAAATCCAAGACTGTTTGAAAAATGACTATTTTCACTAGTCGATTAAATATTCAATTTTCACAATTTAACTTTTAATTCAATTTTAAAAGTTCACAAACAATTTTCTAACTCCAATATGATTTAATATAACTTTATAAATCGTTTTTAATCACATTAAACCCAATTTTCAATTAATTACACAATTCCAAATATTAAATTATCGATTTAATTATCCAATTAAATCCAAATATTCGAAAAATAAATTATTCGACTTATAAATTTTACTTTTTGATATTTAAAATCAATTAAATATCTGAATTTGAAATGACAGAAATTATGGATCGTTACAAATAGTTTGACATATGTATACATATATACACGTGCTTGTCAATTAGATATTTCTTATCACTCATGTTTATCTTATAATTTGAATATCTCTTACCATAGTATATATCACATATCATTCTACATATTATTATTTTTACTTTGTTATCATTTTATTTCATATTACATATCATTATGCATTCTATTTCATATCACATTTCATTGCACATTACATCCTAAATTACAATGTATAAAATATCATAGTCATTTGCATCACAAGTTGCACTTCATTCTGCATATCATCTCGTGCTACTTTGCATATGTCATACATTTCATACTGCATTACAAACTACATATTGCATACATGTACACATAACAAGTGTATTTTATTTTGGAGGAGTTTGTACTATTGTCTTATAGTATAGGGTTATTAGTTTTTTATTTGATTGGATTTGCTTGATTGACTTGATTTACTTGTTTGACTTGATCGACTTATTTGACTTGATTGATTTGTTAGACTTATTTGACATGATTGGATTTGATGTTTGTGTTGACTAGATTTTCTGAGATATACTTATACATATTTATGTATTGAATAATTATAACATAATTATGTTAATGTCTTTCATTACTATACTTTGTTCTAGTATTAGTTTATGGGGGAGTTTTATAGTTTTAGGGTTTTAAGATGGGTTTTTTGTTGATGACAAAGGGGGAGAAAGTTATATAAAATAGTAGGCTTGGAGTAAGGGGGAGTTGTTGGTGTAAGGGGGAGTTATGGTATGATCGAAGTGGTAAGTATATTTTATAAGGTTGTCATCATCAAAATGGGGGAGATTCTTACGAACTGGAGATAGTGGTTTTGATGACAACAACCTTTGTAACTTATTTTATTTTAACTTATATAATAACACTATTGTCTAGATATATATGAATATTATTATGCAAGATATATATAAGGCAGGTACTGATTATTGAAGGCTGTACAGTATAATGATCAAGAATGAAGAAATCGAGTTTGAAGACTCATGAGGATTGTAACAACCCTATATTCTCTGATTATTTTAATTGTATATTTTGATTGAATTTTTGATTTAAAACTTTATATTTATTTATTAAATAAAATGATTTTTTTATTTTAAAATATACACTTTGATTTTGATGTGAATTAGAATTCCAAACATGATTAAATAGAATATTTTCCAAAAGGTGAATTTTGGTCAATATGCTCAATTTTGACTTTTAAATTTAAAAATTTAAATGTTTGAAAATTTTAATCTTATCTTTTATTATGAAAGTAAATGAAATTTTAAGTATAATTCTTTTCGTTTCATTGAAATTTGATTTATAATGTGAAAGTTAAGCCTTTTTAACTGTTGTGTGTAATCTGCTGTATTTAACAAAATTGTTTATTTTAAATTATATAAATAACATTTTATGTTGTCATGTAATGTTCTAATTTATGTTTATATGGGTAAAATAACTTGTTATGTATATATTTTGGTTTACAAACATTTTTAATAGTGTAATTGACATTATCCAATGTCAGATGTATTCTGTTTATAATTTTTAATTTCTAGTTTCAATTTATTAAAGAAATTTTTATTTATTTTTATATTTTTCTTAAGAACTTATTTTCTTCTCATTCCCACTTTATTTTGCTCCTTTGTTATTTTATATATTTGGCTTCTTATTTTTTTTAAAGTGATATAGAAATTTTATAAGGCTAGTGATATTTTACTTGTAAATTTTAAATCATGTTTCCAATTTTTAAACAATTTCTTTAGCTCTTTTTCTATTTTCTCCAAATTAAATTATTTATTTCACTTTTGAAAATGTTTAAAATTCATTTTTATTTCAAATTTTGTTTTCGAATATTATTAAAATGAAGTTGATAATTTTCCAAAGTCAATGGTGATTTATTTGTAATTTATGCACACTGTTTTGAATTTTTTAGCAATTTCTTCTAGTATTTTTCCATTTTCTTAAATTTTAATTATTTATTTTCCTTTCATATTGCTTTGTTTCAGTTTTAAAAAGTATATTACTGATTTTATTTTGTTTTAAATTGAATTAAAGGAAAGGATATATTAAAGGTTTAAAGTGCTTTCAGAAACTTAAGTCTTTTCGTTTCCAAAACTCTTCATTTTCCCACAACCTCCTCATTACTCTTTTTGGCCGTACATTTTTCTTATGATAGCCGTGAGTTTCTTATTCCTCTTTTTCATGTGAAAACCTCATCTCAACTTCATTTTTCACGGCATGGAAAAATATTGGTAATGGCTACATGTTTTTCTTCCTTTCTTCTTATTTTCATGTATTTTTGCCTTGCTTTCTTGCCTAGTTTGCTCAGCCTCCACTCCATAGCCACGGCCACCACCTCCTTCATTGCTTCCTTGTCACCACCATCACATACTCCTCTTACCATGGCTAGGCTGCACCACTTCATGAAGAGAAACTCCACCAAAAATGTAACAAATCTCTTAAAACAATGCGTAGCCACCACTAGTTGCAACATACCTTCCTCCATCACCTTGGCCACCACCTCTAGCCGCCACTACCACCTTTCTACCACCTATACACATCACCTCCTATACTAACCGGACCTGAATATGTCAGGGCCGAGCCCAGAACCCCATGGCCGAACCAATATGATGAACCTAGACTCCTCTATCGAGCCTAGACCTTTTGTATTGTATTCAGGTGTAGTAACTCCCCACCACTTCAATGCCTTGTAGCTGTGCCTCTTTGAACCCAAACCTGAGCCAAAGTATGTCCAAACCTGAGCCAAAGCATGTCCAAATCTGAGCCAAAACATCTCATACGCTGAATAAGCAATTGTAGAAAGCAAGGCAAAAACATTCATTCCATTATTGCTTCTTATTTCGAAGTTGTTTAAAATTGAATGTTGTATTGATTTATAATTTTATTTGTCATGTTCATGGGTTGTGTACTAGATCAATAAGCTTGGTTCTCATCCACTTGAATCCATCGTTGTGTCATCGTGCTTTTTGGTACCCGTTTGTGTCGTTTGAATTCATATATCCAGCACAAAGAGGTGAGTAAATCTCACCTGACATTTATACTTATGCAAATGTGAAGCGACAACAATTGAATGCGTAGAATGATATATTATGTTATAACTGCCTATGATTATTTATATATGATGTTAAACCTGTTAATTTACATGTCATCTCATCTGTTACTATTATATGTTGTTAACTGTTCATTTATATCTGTTTATCACACTTCAAGTTCCCTGTAGATTTGGTTCACTATGGGTGGAAATGATACACACCCGAACGGACTTTGAATAGAGAAAAATCATTATAGGCCGAAATGACAGGCCTGAATGGTTTTTGTTTATTTTATTTTAAACTTGGGGTTGCGGGTTTGAAATGATAGAACCTGGATTTTTCTTTTTAAATTATGGATTGAAATTATATATATCTGTATCACTTGACCTAGGTTAGAAAACTATATACAGGCCCGTGGTTATTTTATAAAGTATTTTGGAATATTTTAAATATTTTTAAAAGTGAATAATTAAGAAATTTTTATTTAAATTGGATTTTTAATGTTTAAATAAAAATTTTGGATTTTTCTAGAAGTTAAAAATGTAATTTAAGTGAATGATAAAAGTGAATTTTTGAAATATAACTTAAATTTAGAAATTTGGACTTTGGCTTTTAAAATGACATTTAAATTATATAAATAAAATTAGTGGTTTAAAATGTAAATTTATGATAATTGGATTTAAATAGATTTTAAAGTGTTTTAAATAAAAGATTTATGATTTTGTATAAGTGGAAAATGTTAAATAAATAAATGGCTAAGTTGAATTTTGGAAATATAACTAAAGTTTATAAATTTGGAGTTTGGTTAAAAATGATATTTAAGTTTTGTAAATAAAGTGAAAATTTAATTATATTTGGAAAATGGTAAATATGATAATTTGATTTAAGTTTGAATTTAAGTGATTTATTAAAGTATTGTTGATTTTTCTATGAATTTAAATGGTTAAATAAATGAATGCTTAAATGTGCAATTTTAAAATACAACTTGACTTGTAAATGTGAAATTTGGTTTAATTAAAGTTTTTAGTTAAATGAAATCAATTGGAAATTCAATCTAATTTGTGAAATGGAAATTTAAAAATGTAAGTGTTAATAAATTGCATATGTGAAGGAAAGGAAATTGTAGACTTGAATTTGTTAAGTAAATTTATTGAAAATTTGATTTATTTATAAGTAATTTATTTTATAAAAATCATGTGTTAAAGGTATGTTAATAAACATTTTTGAATGTTAATATATGATTTTATAATGTTTAAATGGTTTAAATTGAAGTTTATTATTTTTGGAAACTGAATACTTAATTTGAAAGTACAATAACTCCACTTTTAAATGGTTTGAATGAGTTAATTTAATTGGAATATAAACTATCTAAAGGTGATTTAAAAGGATGATAAATGAATCTTATCTTGAATTTAGAAGATAGTTAAAGTTGAACATTTGGATTTGAACTTATAAAATGATTTGAAAATGAAGTTCTGAAAGATATGATAATTTGGTATTAAAATGATTTGAAATGAAGTTTTGAAAGATATGATATTTTGATATTAAAATGATTTGAAAATGAAGTTCTGAAAAGATATGATAATTTGACATTCAAATGATTTTAAAATGAAGTTTTAAAAGGATATGATATTTAGTGTATTAAAATGTTTTGAAAGGAAGTTTTGAAAGGATACGATAATTTAATATGTTGAAATGGTTAGGAATGACTTGATATTTATTTTGATAAATAATTGAGTTAGAAAGATATGGTATGTTGATATATTGAAATGGTTTGGAAATGATTTAATCTTTATTATTAAAGATTTGGATTGAGATGATATTTTATTTGAAGTACCAAATATTATTTTAAGTTATAACCACGGATTACAATAACGATTGGTTGGCAAAGAGACCAGGATCAGATATGGGCATACTCTCTGTCGATACCGAAAACCACTTTGACAACCATGTACGCGGTGGAGATTCCAGAATGAAGTAGGATGGTGGAGACGTTCTTGTGGTATGTTACGTGGACCCAACTCTCGTGAGTTGGCATATGGTGGCTAAAACATGAGCGGTCTCTGGGCGGTGAGGTCGCACCTCGTAGCGGACGCATTTCTTCGATACCATTCTATTACTTGTGATTGTTTGGGTGCCCCTTCGATTTTTGGGAATGTGTTCCACGGTGGGCGTATGTGGCTGCTACGTTACCACCAGCCCAAGTGTCATAATTGGTATATCTATCCTGGCATTGCCTTGTGTGCCGTGTCACCTACCCTATCGAGCCTTTACTACAAGTTTGGTTTTCTCCCGTAGCCCATGCGTATCTTCTCGTAGTCTCCCGATCAGTAGATATGTAGATATTGGATGACTAGTGGGACTATTACATGTTTGGGGCTATATGGGTAACCCCGTAATGCTATTTTAAAGTAAGTTTATTTTTCTATAGACATTATTATAATAGCGCAATATTACTACATAGTAAATAGTTTGACGGATCCTTAGAGGATGGTCAATCCCAAGCATCTTTTAAGTTACTTGTACGTTTACTACAGTTCACTTGAGTTGGTTTACATTGTATAAGTATTTATGTCCTGACTCGAGTGTTTGTATTTTTTATTTATGCTCGGGTCAGCCTGAGTTATTCACAGATTTGAATTCCCAATCTCTGGAGATTGGAATCGCTGGAGATTATCTGCTTGTCTTGTTTATCTATTTCACTTCCAGTCATCCCATTGATTCCGGTATTGTATTCAGCTTGTATTTGGTTATCATATTTAGACTTCTGTTGTACTTTATTTCTTCTGTTGTATCTTATGTAACTCTGATTTATTTATATAGTAGCTTCATGAACTACTCTTTCTTTTACTTCCACTGCACTATTATTACTCTGTGTTTGTGATCTGTGATTTTTATTTACTGTATATTCTGATATTTGCCAAATTTTATTTACAATGCGGTATTTTGAGCAATTCAAGTCCGACATGTGCGGATGCGAATGGTTGAAAATACTAGATTGTTACAAATGGTATCAAAGCTTAGGCTTTGAGGCAAAACTTAGAATATAAGGTAAATTATTTACAGAATAACTTTCGTTCGAGTTTAAATCTTTCCTCATTGATTCGAATTTCCTTTGAATTTTGGAACGTTGCCTACGGTTCCAAAATCCATTCGTGTCTCTCACTATTCACCTTCTTTTGATTCTGGAGTATCCCATAACTCCTCTTCGAATGATCTTTTTAGTGAGTCGGTGGTCTCGCCAATTTCAAATTGAATTGTAAAAGGGGAAAACTCCTTTACAATTAGCATCGATTCACCAAGGATTTATATCTGTCCTTTGTTTAGATGCTAATATCTTTTGTTATTCCAAACTCTATCTCTTGAGATCGAATGTAGATTTACCCCAGAAATAAATCCACATTGATCTTATTCTTTAAGTCATGGTTGACCCGGTTAAGGTTGCCCGTGATATACTTAAGCTTACCATCTCCCTACTCTGTATTTTAATCATCTTGTCTTTTGTTTCCAATCTATTCTTCCAACATTTTGAATCGTACTTGCAAATCTATGTTTTGTTTTATATATTGTGTTGCTTGAGTTGTTGATGTTGATTTGGGTTTCCGATCGATTCTTCTGATCAACACTATCAATAGGATTTCTAAAACACTTTGATAGAACAAACTGACACAATGTTATTTTAAAATTTTGGTTAATGAAATAAAGTTTGATATATAAGTAAATTTATGGAACTTAATAAATTAACTTAAATTGATTATTTGAAATGATAATACTTGATTTATCATTTATTGTTCTATAAATGAATTTATAAATAGTTGTTTATAAAATTGATTTAGGAACTGAAATGAATTTAAAACAAGAAATTTGAGATTTTAATTTCCGATGGTTTCAAACCTCATGTTTAAGTTTTGAAGTATATTATTTAAAGTATTTTCGAATAAGAATAAGTTTCCAAAGGATTTTAAAGTTTAAAAATTAGTGCTCTTCTCTTTGTCGCTGGGAAATAATTTCGGTGATGACTGCAGCACCATCGACATTCATTTTCGAGTTTCGAAGTGAAGAGACCGCTCTGTAGTCTTGCTACAGCTTTGTTTTGGAAATCAAATTGATTTGAACTTCTAAAATATGATTTTATTTAATATATATATAGATGAATGATCTAAATTTGATTTGATAAATTATGTGCATACATTTATTTATCCTTAAATGGTTTGAAAAAATCGAAAATTTAATTCTTAAATTTTATTCTAATTTCAATTATAAAAAGAAAATCAAAATTTTGGATGAATATTAAAGCATGAAATGATTTAATTGGAAAGTTTTAATTGTAGAATACACCATTGCATTCCAATATAACTTACCTAAATTTTATAAGTTAACAAAGTAATTGCATAATATACAATATAAAAAAGATTTTATAAATAAAATTTGAGTGGTTATAATAAATGTTATACACTTAAATTTTAGTTATAAAATGAATAAAAGAGGTAAATGTAATAATGGGTAATTGAATAACTTACAATAATATAATGTTAAAAGAACTAAAAATAAAATAAAGCAGTTATAATAGGTGAAGTATATTTAACATAAGTGATAAATATATTGAGAGGAATAAATTTAATTTTTGTTAGGAATAAAGAATAAATAAATTTATTAAGCATATTATGAGTATAATAAATGATTATTTTTCAAACCATGGTTTAAAGATGATTGAATAATAAGATAATGAAATTTGTGATAGTTAAGATTTATTTAACTTGTGTAAAAATTTATTTTCTATTTAAGTTGAAATTTCCATGGTTTCAAATTTATTTCCTTATTTTGGTTTTCAAACTATCTTTTGGTTGTCCTTATTATCCTTATCTTGCTACAGACTGGTATAGGCATCTTTCTATAATCTTTCTGTTTAGAAATCTTTCTATAATCTTTGATAATCTTTGGTACTCATTTTGAATACACCTTTTTCGTTCTTGTGTTCTTGATTCTAGAGGATCTTGGAAAGATCATCCCCACCTTGTTAAAATTACCTATAACAACAGTTATTAGGTATAATCTCAATCTTCTTATCACTCTTATTTCATTGCTATCTTTTCTATGCTTTTCCGCACCTTATTCCTTTTCGGGGACGAAAAGTTTTGAGTGGGGAAGAGTGTGACAACCCTGTATTTTCTGATTATTTTAATTGTATATTTTTACTATTTTGATTTAAAAACTTTATATTTATTTATTAAATAAAATAATTTTGTTATTTTGAAATATAAACTTTGATTTTGTTGTGAATTAGAATTCAAAACATGATTAAATAGAATATTTTCCAAAAAGTGAATTTTGGTCAATATGGACAACTTTGACTTTTAAATTTAAATATTTAAAATTTTAATTTTATCTTTTATTATGAAAGTAAATGAATTTTTAAGAATAATGCTTTCCATTTCGTTGAAATCTGATTTATAATGTGAAAGTTATGCTTTTTTAACTGTTGTGTGTAATCTGATGTATTTAACAAAACTGTTTGTTTTAAATTATATGAATAACATTTTATTTGGTCATGTAATGTTCTAATTCATGTTTATATGGGTAAAATAATATGTTATGTATATATTTTGGTTTTCAAAATTTTTTAAAAGTGTAAGTGACATTTTCCAATTTCAGTTGTATTCTGTTTATAATTTTTAATTCTAGTTTCAATTTATTAAAGAAATTCTTTATTTATTTTTATATTTTTCTTAAGAACTTATTTTCTTCTCATTCCCACTTTATTTTGTTCCTTTTTTATTTTATTTATTTGGCTTCTTATTTGTTTTAAAATGATATAGAAATTTTATAAGGCTAGTGATATTTTACTTGTAAATTTTAAGTCCTGTTTCCTATTTTTAAACAATTTCTTTAGTTCTTTTTCTATTTTCTATAAATTAAATTGTTTATTTCACTTTGAAAATGTTTAAAAATCATTTTTATTTCAAATTTTGTTTTAGAATATTTTTAAAATGAAGTTGATAATTTTCCAAAGTCAATGGTGATTTATTTGTAATTTCTAGACACTGTTTTGGATTTTTTAGCAATTTCTTATACTCTTTTTCCATTTCCTTAAATTTTAATTATTTATTTCCATTTCATATTGCTTTGTTTCAGTTTTTAAAAGTATATTGCTGATTTTGTTTTATTTTAAATTTAATTAAAGAAAAGGATATATGAAAGGTTTAAAGTGCTTTTAGAAACCTAAGTCTTTTCGTTTTCAAAACTCTTCATTTTCCCACAACCTCCTCATTACTCTTTTTGGCCGTACATTTTTCTTATGATAGCCGTGAGTTTCTCATTCCTCTTTCACGTGAAAACCTCATCTCAACTTCAATTTTCACGGCTTGGAAAAATATTGGTAATGGCTACATGTTTTTCTTCCTTTCTTCTTATTTTCATGCATTTTTGCCTTGCTTTCTTGCCTAGTTTGCTCAGCTTTCACTCCATAGCCACGGCCACCACCTCCTACATTGCTTCCTTGTCACCACCTTCACATACTCCTCTTACCATGGCCAGGCTGCACCACTTCATGAAGAGAAACTCCACCAAAAATGTAACAAATCTCTTAAAACAATGCGTAGCCACCACTAGTTGCAACATACCTTCCTCCATCACCTTGGCCACCACCTATAGCCGCCACTACTACCTTTCTACCACCCATACACACCACCTCCTATACTGACCAGACCTGAACATGTCAGGGCTGAGCTCAAAACCCCATGGCCGAACCAATATGATGAACCCAGACTCCTCTATCGAGCCTAGACCCTTTGTATTCAAGTGTAGTAACACCCCACCACTTCAATGCCTTGTAGCCGTGCCTCTTTGAACCCAAACCTGAGCCAAGGTATGTCCAAACCTGAGCCAAAGCATATCCAAATCTGAGCCAAAACATCTCTTAGCTTGAGCAAGAAATTGTAGAAAGCAGGGAAAAAACATTCATTCCATTATTGCCTCTTATTTCAAAGTTGTTTCAAATTGAATGTTGTATTGATTTATAATTTTATTTGTCACGTTCATGTGTTGTGTACAAGATCAATAAGCTTGGTTCTCATCCACTTGAATCCATCGTTGTGTCATTGTGCTTTCTGATATCCGTTTGTGTCGTTTGCATTCATATCTACAGCACAAAGAGGTGAGTAAATCTCACCTGACATTTATACTTATGCAAATGTGAAGCGACAACAATTGAATGCGTAGAATGATTTATTATGTTATAACTGCCATTGGTTATTTATATATGATGTTAAACCTGTTATTTACGTGTCATCTCATCTGTTAGTGTTATATGTTATTAACTGTTCATTTATATCTTTTTGTCACACTGCAAGTTCCCTGTAGATTTGGTTCACTATGGGTTGAAAGGATACATACCCGAATGGACTTTAGAATAGGAAAAAACCGTTATGGGCTGTAATGATAGGCCTGAACGGTTTTATTTATTTTGTTTTAAACTTGGGACTGCGGGTTTGAAATGATAGAACCCGGATTTTTCTTTTTAAATTGCGGATCGAAATGATATATATATCTGTTTCACTTGATCTAGGTTAGAAAACTATATACAGGCCCGTGGTTATATTATAAAGTATTTTCGAATACATTAAATATTTTTAAAAGTGAATAATTATGAAAATTTAATTTAAATTGGATTTTTAATGTTCAAATAAAAAATTGGATTTTTCTAGAAGTTAAAAATGTAATTTAAGTGAATGGTAAAAGTGAATTTTGGAAATATAACTTAAATTTGGAAATTTGGACTTTGGCTTTTAAAATGACATTTAAATTATATAAATAAAATTTTAGGTGGTTTAAAATGTAAATTTATGATAATTTGATTTAAATAGATTTTAAAATGTTTTAAATAAAGGATTTATGATTTTGTATAAGTGGAAAATGTTAAAAAAATAAATGGTTAAGTTGAATTTTGGAAATATAACTTAAGTTTAGAAATTTGGAGTTTGGTTAAAAATGATATTTAAGTTATACAAATAAAATGGAAACTTAATTATATTTGGAAAATGGTAAATATGATAATTTGATTTAAATTTAAATTTAAGTGATTTATTAAAGTATTATTGATTTTTCTATGAATTTAAATGGTCAAATAAATGAATGCTTAAATGTGTAATTTTAAAATACAACTTGACTTGGAACTATGAAATTTGGTTTAATTAAAGGTTTAGTTAAATGAAATCAATTGGAAATTCAGTCTAATTTGTGAAATGGAAATTTAAAAATGTAAGTGTTAATAAATTGCATATGTAAAGGAAAGGAAATTGTACACTTGAATTTGTTAAGTAAATTTATTGAAAATTTGATTTATTTATAAGAAATTTATTTTTTAAAATCATGTGTTAAAGATATGTTAATAAACATTTTTGAATGTTAAAATATGATTTTGTAATGTTTAAATGGTTTAAATTGAAGTTTATTATTTTTGGAAATTGAACACTTAATTTGAAAGTATAATAACTCCACTTTTAAATGGTTTATAACGACCCGCCCTCCTACGCCCAGGAAGACGTTTCGTCTTTAAGAAAGAAAGGGATGAGAAAATAGAAAAGATAGAGAAGAAAGAACAACAACATCAGAATCTCACAGCGGAACGAATAAAATATAATAATCACATAAATATTTACATAATATACAACATCAATCAGAGTTATACAGACAATACATCACATACTAGACAGTTATAAACATCTGTCTAGTTAACACAACTCAATACAATACAGAGATACCAACACAGCGGAACTATATATATATATATCTATAACGCTGAAGCCACCTGCTCCATTGCTCCTCCAGAATTCGTCAAAGCTAACCTGAATCCCTTGGCTACCCGTAAAAATTTGGGTACCCGAGAGTTTATGAAAAACAAAAATAAACTTCGGGTCAGACATGGGTCTGGTATGAGTAACAGGTTAAAGTTGCTTAACTTTGAAAATCTTTTGAAAACAAAAGGTATCACGTAAGACTCCCCACAAATAAACATGGGAAAGTTTTTACCTTACGCTAACCAAAACATTTGATAGGAAATTCTGTGATATTATAATAGGTCTAGGGTTTTCAAGTAAATAGAAAATAGCCGAAATTGTTACATCTGTTAAATTCCAGCTACTAACCACTAAAGTGGGTAATACAATCAAAACCGTGGGCACTTATTGGATTGTGGATTCCATACAATGGCAGGGCTACTGGGGTACCGCCCGTCACAATACGTGGCCTAGATCACGTACCGAGGATTACTCCCTTCATCCCCTGCAACACAAGGCCGGAACCATTCCTTACTGAACAGTCTCGAACAAGATAAACCCCGGTAGTTGTTGCAATCAACCGCCCACACAGCCGAAAATAAAGGGACATCTAGACAGGGGAATATCCTTGTCCTACTTGGGCATGACCCACCTAACCTTGCTGCACCTCCCCTGTTTTAGCCATTCCCGGTTGATGAGGCTTGAGGTTAAAATTACCTTTAGAGAACATATTTCTTAGAATGCTCATCGCCCGCCTGACGATGTGTTGAAAGCATTCAATCCATACAAGTTCGTTCCGGTTTCGAACGAAACCGAAGGCATTACCTCGTTACACTCATTTTGGAATCACCCTTAGAGTTAACGACGATAACCCTTGCATTCTGAATCTCCATCTTCACTTCAGATTCACGACCTATCGTTAATTTGGAAACGATGTGGTTTTCGGATGTTCCTAATGCGGAAAACCGATCCCGGTCTCATCAAAATCCAATGCGTGTCTTTTAAGGCCAAGTTGTCTATTTAGTCTTAACAGTTTAATTCAATATAATTCAATATACACACAAATGGATACTTCATAATATCACAATAGATAATCACAAATAATCCAATAAACAGATAATCAATATTATCATCTAAACAGATAACCAAATATTATCATATTTAAACCAAGCATCCATGACACATAGATATAATTCATGCCAGATCACAATAATCAAATGAAATATCAATATCATTCATCCATAAGCAATGATTTATAATCACACCATTTGTAATTAATTTAAAATGAATTAAATTAACTGCTTCTA
Organism: Allium cepa; assembly: GCA_030765085.1. Lineage (NCBI taxonomy): Eukaryota > Viridiplantae > Streptophyta > Magnoliopsida > Asparagales > Amaryllidaceae > Allium > Allium cepa. Next base: position 595,799,193 of record CM060945.1, on the reverse strand, counting down.
TCTCTAATTAATTTAAAATAGATTAAGTTAATTACTTCATCTATAAATCCTGCTTATACAATCATTAGTTAATTTTAAATCAATTTAATTAATCATCCACTAAGTGTTTATCTTGATTAATCACCATTGATTAATCTCTAATTACAATAAGTAATTAGTATTTAATTAATTTCACAAATTAATTATCCTAAATTATTCATAGTAATTAACATTTAATTCCTTCATTTATTAATTAATTATATTTATCCTTAATCAATTACATTAATTAATCACTTCATTATTTATTAATTAACCAATTCTTAATTTCATTTCTAATTATATTTAAATTAATTACTTTACTTAGATTAATTACATTAAGTAATTAATTAAACACAATTATTAATCACCTTGATTAGTATCAATTCAGTAATTAACTACCCTTAATTGCTTACATAAATAAATTAATTATTCCATAATTAATTATCTCCATAATTAATCCCCTGATTAATTACAAAAGTAATTACCCAAATTACTTTACTTACAAATCGTATTGTATTAATTACATTCAGTAATTATCATCTAATTACTTCCCTAAGTAATCCTGCTCCATTAATTACACCAAGTAATTACAATTATCAAACCATCAAATGATTTCTTAAATTAATTAAACTAAATTAATTAATTAACTTAATTAAATCATATCATCAAAATTAATTACAATAAGTAATTAATCTCTTAATTACTTTTATCAAGTAATTCCACTTAACAAATTACAATAGATTATCTAAATTAATTTATCTAATTAATTAATAAAATTTATCACATTAATTAATTAAATAATAATCCTTAGTTAATTATCTTCATTTACTAATAACATTTCTTAATTTATTCCCTAATTAATTTCTAATTATAAATTGATCTAAATTATTAATTAGAGAAATTTAATACATAAGTCATTCCCTAATTTACTTATCCATTTAATCATCTAAATACCTTAATTGTTTCTAAGATAATTTATCTCTTTATTAGTGACTTCATTAATATTAAAATGTATTGGAACATTTTAAGTTCAAATTCAAATTCCATTTTGAATTCAAGATTCAAAGTGGTTATTGTTTAAACATTTACCCAATTTAAATTCAGTTTATAAATATAAATAACCTTTATTACTTACATATGAACTTATATAAGAAAAGCTTTTAAACCCAACCACTTAAATCTTTATTTAAATATAAACTTCCAATTACGTTAATATTTTAACTTGCGAATTCAAATTAAAACAATTTGTTTAACTTTGATTTTAACTTGCTTTTACCACCTTGATTTTAAATTCTTGAATTCATACCTCCACTGGATTTAAACTCTGGTTTAAATCTGGTATACAACTCTATGTTTTCATTTAAATTTGTTACAAAAACTCAAATTAAACTTTGTACCAGGTTCAAAAACACTGGAACAAAGCAACAAGCACGAGCCAAAACTCCGCACACCAAAAACTCCTCAGAATCCAACGGCACGGTGCACGTGCACCGTCCCTCTGGCCATCTCCGGCCAGCCACCAGACCTTCAACTCATCACTGACCATCACCAGACCCAAACACGACCACCAGAATCCACCACAGTAGCTCCATTTAAAAAAAATGAAAAAGCTACCCAAACCTGGAACCAAAATCAGGTTTCTCCCCTGGAACCTGTCAGCGTTCCGCATCCACTTCTCCGACTACCGGAGAGTCAACGCCTCCGGCTACTGCTTCGCCTAAGACCCAGCTTCCATCTCCCACAAACCCATTGCACTCGATCCATCATAGAGGGAGAGATGATCGAATTTTCCAATCTTCCTAAAATTAGGGTTCCAAACCAAAAATCCACCACCGCTGCCTCCTCATTGCAATATATCACCATCAACCATTTTTCCCATCAACTAAACCACTCAACCATCACTACCCAAGATTCCGACCTCTCCAAACAATTGAGTCGCCAGAAAACTCCACAAATTCATTTCCAGTTCATCCTAGAACTGCCCCTCAATTCCCAAATTAAAAATTATGATTTTGGTGTTAAAAATCATGTAATAGTTTTTGTTTTCACCTTAATATACTGAATTCATAATTTACAAAGTTTGAGTTTTTCACTTTTGTTTATTTTACACTGTTGTTATCATATTTCAAAGACACTCAGGCTTGAAATTTAGCTTAATTAAGTTTTTAAACATTAGACCATAACAAATCAAACAGCTTTTGTTTGTAATCTAAATCCTAACAACAATTGATTGAAGAGAATATGAATTTAAATCCTAAAACAGGAAACTGGAAAACTAAGTACAGAGAACATTCATATGGTAATAGACAGGCATACATCAGATTGTTTTATATGTATTCATTCTACAATGTTTGCCACAGCAATAACAAGCAACCATATTAAATCTTGAGTTTGAACAAAAATATAATGTTACTCACCTAGATTGAAGAAAACGGAACAGAGCACCTATGTTTGAGAATTTGAAAGCCTTTAAAACTTGGAGTTGCATGCTGATCAAACTGAATTGCCAAGATTTCTTTGTTTTGATAAAGCTTGGGTTACTTTGTTATGCAGTACAATCCCAAATTGAAGAATGATGTACGAGCTTCAATTTTAAAGAAAATGTATGCAGGCTTGCTTGTTTAGTTGTAATGCTTCAGTTTGTACAAAGAAAAAACGAAAGCTTGCAAATATTTCTACTGGTTTGCTATGCTTGAATGAACTAAAAATATAAGCAGACATATATAGATAGGAAAGGGTTTGTACAGGGAAGGTATTATCTGGGTTTAGGCTTTTCTTAGATAAGATTTGTTTTGTTTGTGTCAGGTAGGACATTTTCTTATGGAGGCTGAAAGATTTTTCACTATTTCGAATTGACTCTAGTTGTGCTGAGCTGATAAAACATTTAATGCAAATGTACTTCATGTCTCAACTTGCTTATTTTTTAGATGTTTTACTTTGTTTATACTTTGCTTTGTCTCTCTGCTATCTTTACTTTGCATCTCAAAACCCTACAGTCTACAATTTTGCTAATTTGCAGGCCTAGCTTGCATACATATGTTTATTGTTTTACTTGTTTTGCTTTGTTTACTTTGTTTTATATTTCACTTGTCTGCATATTATATTTGGTATAGCCTATATGCTAATATTTATACTTTCCTTATTTACATTGCTAAATTAAGAAGAACAAAACAATCTTTTTATTTAAAATTTAAACCTAGGCTAGAATTTATTTTTAAACAAATTAAATTTATCTTAAGTATTTTTAAAATCATATTATTATTTATTCAATATTAAATTTCCAAATTATCATAAAGATTAGAATTTGAAAACATATCTTTATTTGTTATATTTTAAACAAAGATTAACTATTTAATATATATACAAATATATATACATTATAAATAGAGACAACTTATTAGCTTTTAAAAGATAAATTATCAGTTGAATATTTATTTAAAGGAAGATTATTAAATCAATTCAAATATTATTAACGAATATTACCAAATCAATTTAATTTTATCACAGATTATTAAATTGATATTGCCCCAAATTTCCGGGATGTCACATTCCTCCCCCCTTAAAAGAATTTCGTCCCCGAAATTTAAAACAAAGGTAATTTAATAATATAATTCAAGTTAATTTTAAAACATAAGCATATATCAATCATATGCTAACAACCATAGCAACTAATTCATCCAAACAACCAAATCTAACTATCCAGACAAAATCAGGATAGATCTATCTAGAGTTCCCCAGGTATAAATACCGGGATACTCGCCCTACAGAATCCAATCAATCAATCTACTAAGCTACAGCACTTCCATTCATCTAGATCTACAAAACAAGACAGGATATCAGATTATAGACAAGTCTGAATCAACAGCCCAAAACTCCATGAACTGCTGATTCTTCAACCAGAGATAGATCTTACACGTACTCCCTCAGAGATACGTGAACCTAACGAATTCCAGTTATCCAAACTGACAATCCAATCCTGAAGACCAAACACTTATCCAAAATCAAATCTCTGACTTCGAAATCCAAATTTCCTTCGTATCTTATCCACAAAACTCCTCGGACGATCCTGGGCTTCCTTCATCTTTCCCGATCAGCTCAACTCTTGCTGATACTCCTAGAAATAAACTGGACCAATCATAACCCAACAAAATGATCTCCCCAAGATCAACCAAACTCAGAACACAAACTTTATTCCAAATTAGAAAACAGAACTCATTTCTCTCATCTGGAAGAGATAAAACAGGTGCACTCCAATCTGGCCTCAGATTATGAAAAAATTCCTGTAGAACTCTCTAATCCAAACATTTCAATATCCAATTGCTTCCAAACTAAACAGCTGCCACCATGCTTCCGCTGTGCAACTCTGATCGAACAGATGAAAATGCTGAAGATGAACTCAAGCACAGACTGGTCCACACATTTCAAATAAAGTTCACATATCCAAAAGAAAACTCCGCAGTTTCTCCAAAATTCTGAACTACTTCCCAAACTCAAAAACCATCCTATTACTAAGCTGATCCATCGGTATCACTTCTGGAATCCAGTCGATACCAAACTCAGTCTCCAGATGCTGACCAAATTCTGACTTCTAGAAGACATCCAGAAAAATTCTGAAACACACAAGGATACTCAAATTATCGCAAGTCACTTTTGCGATCAATTCAGCCTAATTCCAAAATACTGCTCTCTCATTACCAAACAGAACAGCTTACGCTTGTGTGGCTAATCCATCGAAGAAATGGATCTACTCTGCAGCTTCTAAACTCCACTGCTGACCCAGAAGCCAAAGACTACTTATCCAAAGCTCTTCGAGAAACTCGGACACCAAAGCAAACAGGAACACCCAACTGATCACAGCGACAACATCTAACAGATACACTTCATTAACTTGTCCCAAAGAAACATCTTCGGAGACATCCATCGTCATTGTGTCTCATCACACAGCTACTATACCTTGATGTATCAAAATATCATGACTTGCTTCTGCCCAACTGACAGATCCAAATTTTAGCTCATCCAAACTACACCTCAAAGATGAACTCTGAACCTTAACAGGTTTCCTTCAGAGATCGATGAAATCCTTACACCATCCAAAGTTTACTCGAGACGGTATTAGGTCTACAGTCTAGACAATTACACTTCCAACCTCAAACATATAAACTCCAACCATTGGTAGTTGTGTTACACACACCACTACCCTATCTACCTTTATAGCTCGTTGGAAAACCCGAACAGGTAATCCAACAATAGGTAGAAATAAATATATATATATATTATATATCAAAATTACAAATACGCTCTCTCAAGAAGAAAACACTTAAGAGCCTAGGTATTCACTCAACCTAGCGCTCTGATACCACTGTAACGACCCGCCCTCCTACGCCCAGGAAGACGTTTCGTCTTTAAGAAAGAAAGGGATGAGAAAATAGAAAAGATAGAGAAGAAAGAACAACAACATCAGAATCTCACAGCGGAACGAATAAAATATAATAATCACATAAATACTTACATAATATACAACATCAATCAGAGTTATGCAGACAATACATCACATACTAGACAGTTATAAACATCTGTCTAGTTAACACAACTCAATACAATACAGAGATACCAACACAGCGGAACTATATATATATCTATAACGCTGAAGCCACCTGCTCCATTGCTCCTCCAGAATTCGTCAAAGCTAACCTGAATCCCTTGGCTACCCGTAAAAATTTGGGTACCCGAGAGTTTATGAAAAACAAAAATAAACTTCGGGTCAGACATGGGTTTGGTATGAGTAACAGGTTAAAGTTGCTTAACTTTGAAAATCTTTTGAAAACAAAAGGTATCACGTAAGACTCCCCACAAATAAACATGGGAAAGTTTTTACCTTACGCTAACCAAAACATTTGATAGGAAATTCTGTGATATTATAATAGGTCTAGGGTTTTCAAGTAAATAGAAAATAGCCAAAATTGTTACATCTATTAAATTCCAGCTACTAGCCACAAAAGTGGGTAATACAATCAAAACCGTGGGCACTTATTGGATTGTGGATTCCATACAATGGCAGGGCTACTGGGGTACCGCCCATCACAGTACGTGGCCTAGATCAACGTACCGAGGATTACTCCCTTCATCCCCTGCAACACAAGGCCGGAACCATTCCTTACTGAACAGTCCCGAACAAGATAAACCCCGGCAGTTGTTGCAATCAACCGCCCACACAGCCGAAAGTAAAGGAACATCTAGACAGGGGAATATCCTTGTCCTGCTTGGGCATGACCCACCTAACCTTGCTGCACCTCCCCTGTTTTAGCCATTCCCGGTTGATGAGGCTTGAGGTTACGATTACCTTTCGAGAACATATTTCTTAGAATACTCATCGCCCGCCTGACGATGTGTTGAAAGCATTCAATCCATACAAGTTCGTTCCGGTTTCGAACGAAACCGAAGGCATTACCTCGTTACACTCATTTTGGAATCACCCTCAGAGTTAACGACGATAACCCTTGCATTCTGAATCTCCATCTTCACTTCAGATTCACGACCTATCGTTAATTTGGAAACGATGTGGTTTTCGGATGTTCCTAATGCGGAAAACCGATCCCGGTCTCATCGAAATCCAAAGCGTGTCTTTTAAGGCCAAGTTGTCTATTTAGTCTTAACAGTTTAATTCAATATAATTCAATATACACACAAATGGATACTTCATAATATCACAATAGATAATCACAAATAATCTCATAAACAGATAATCAATATTATCATCTAAACAGATAACCAAATATTATCATATTTAAACCAAGCATCCATGACACATAGATATAATTCATGCTAGATCACAATCATCAAATGAAATATCAATATCATTCATCCATAAGCAATGATTTATAATCACACCATTTGTAATTAATTTAAAATGAATTAAATTAACTGCTTCTATCTCTAATTAATTTAAAATAGATTAAATTAATTACTTCATCTATAAATCCTGCTTATACAATCATTAGTTAATTTTAAATTAATTTAATTAATCATCCACTAAGTGTTTATCTTGATTAATCACCATTGATTAATCTCTAATTACAATAAGTAATTAGTCTTTAATTAATTTCACAAATTAATTATCCTAAATTATTCATAGTAATTAACATTTAATTCCTTCATTTATTAATTAATTATATTTATCCTTAATCAATTACATTAATTAATCACTTCATTATTTCTTAATTAACCAATTCTTAATTTCATTTCTAATTATATTTAAATTAATTACTTTACTTAGATTAATTGCATTAAGTAATTAATTAAACACAATTATTAATCACCTTGATTAGTATCAATTCAGTAATTAACTACCCTTGATTACTTACATAAATAAATTAATTATTCCATAATTAATTATCTCCATAATTAATCCCCTGATTAATTACAAAAGTAATTACCCAAATTACTTTACTTACAAATCGTATTGTATTAATTACATTCAGTAATTATCATCTAATTACTTCCCTAAGTAATCCTGCTCCATTAATTACACCAAGTAATTACAATTATCAAACCATCAAATGATTTCTTAAATTAATTAAACTAAATTAATTAATTAACTTAATTAAATCATATCATCAAAATTAATTACAATAAGTAATTAATCTCTTAATTACTTTTATCAAGTAATTCCACTTAACAAATTACAATAGATTATCTAAATTAATTTATCTAATTAATTAATAAAATTTATCACATTAATTAATTAAATAATAATCCTTAGTTAATTATCTTCATTTACTAATAACATTTCTTAATTTATTCCCTAATTAATTTCTAATTATAAATTGATCTAAATTATTAATTAGAGAAATTTAATACATAAGTCATTCCCTAATTTACTTATCCATTTAATCATCTAAATACCTTAATTGTTTCTAAGATAATTTATCTCTTTATTAGTGACTTCATTAATATTAAAATGTATTGGAACATTTTAAGTTCAAATTCAAATTCCATTTTGAATTCAAGATTCAAAGTGGTTATTGTTTAAACATTTACCCAATTTAAATTCAGTTTATAAATATAAATAACCTTTATTACTTACATATGAACTTATATAAGAAAAGCTTTTAAACCCAACCACTTAAATCTTTATTTAAATATAAACTTCCAATTACGTTAATATTTTAACTTGCGAATTCAAATTAAAACAATTTGTTTAACTTTGATTTTAACTTGCTTTTACCACCTTGATTTTAAATTCTTGAATTCATACCTCCACTGGATTTAAACTCTGGTTTAAATCTGGTATACAACTCTATGTTTTCATTTAAATTTGTTACAAAAACTCAAATTAAACTTTGTACCAGGTTCAAAAACACTGGAACAAAGCAACAAGCACGAGCCAAAACTCCGCACACCAAAAACTCCTCAGAATCCAACGGCACGGTGCACGTGCACCGTCCCTCTGGCCATCTCCGGCCAGCCACCAGACCTTCAACTCATCACTGACCATCACCAGACCCAAACACGACCACCAGAATCCACCACAGTAGCTCCATTTAAAAAAAATGAAAAAGCTACCCAAACCTGGAACCAAAATCAGGTTTCTCCCCTGGAACCTGTCAGCGTTCCGCATCCACTTCTCCGACTACCGGAGAGTCAACGCCTCCGGCTACTGCTTCGCCTAAGACCCAGCTTCCATCTCCCACAAACCCATTGCACTCGATCCATCATAGAGGGAGAGATGATCGAATTTTCCAATCTTCCTAAAATTAGGGTTCCAAACCAAAAATCCACCACCGCTGCCTCCTCATTGCAATATATCACCATCAACCATTTTTCCCATCAACTAAACCACTCAACCATCACTACCCAAGATTCCGACCTCTCCAAACAATTGAGTCGCCAGAAAACTCCACAAATTCATTTCCAGTTCATCCTAGAACTGCCCCTCAATTCCCAAATTAAAAATTATGATTTTGGTGTTAAAAATCATGTAATAGTTTTTGTTTTCACCTTAATATACTGAATTCATAATTTACAAAGTTTGAGTTTTTCACTTTTGTTTATTTTACAATGTTGTTATCATATTTCAAAGACACTCAGGCTTGAAATTTAGCTTAATTAAGTTTTTAAACATTAGACCATAACAAATCAAACAGCTTTTGTTTGTAATCTAAATCCTAACAACAATTGATTGAAGAGAATATGAATTTAAATCCTAAAACAGGAAACTGGAAAACTAAGTACAGAGAACATTCATATGGTAATAGACAGGCATACATCAGATTGTTTTATATGTATTCATTCTACAATGTTTGCCACAGCAATAACAAGCAACCATATTAAATCTTGAGTTTGAACAAAAATATAATGTTACTCACCTAGATTGAAGAAAACGGAACAGAGCACCTATGTTTGAGAATTTGAAAGCCTTTAAAACTTGGAGTTGCATGCTGATCAAACTGAATTGCCAAGATTTCTTTGTTTTGATAAAGCTTGGGTTACTTTGTTATGCAGTACAATCCCAAATTGAAGAATGATGTACGAGCTTCAATTTTAAAGAAAATGTATGCAGGCTTGCTTGTTTAGTTGTAATGCTTCAGTTTGTACAAAGAAAAAACGAAAGCTTGCAAATATTTCTACTGGTTTGCTATGCTTGAATGAACTAAAAATATAAGCAGACATATATAGATAGGAAAGGGTTTGTACAGGGAAGGTATTATCTGGGTTTAGGCTTTTCTTAGATAAGATTTGTTTTGTTTGTGTCAGGTAGGACATTTTCTTATGGAGGCTGAAAGATTTTTCACTATTTCGAATTGACTCTAGTTGTGCTGAGCTGATAAAACATTTAATGCAAATGTACTTCATGTCTCAACTTGCTTATTTTTTAGATGTTTTACTTTGTTTATACTTTGCTTTGTCTCTCTGCTATCTTTACTTTGCATTTCAAAACCCTACAGTCTACAATTTTGCTAATTTGCAGGCCTAGCTTGCATACATATGTTTATTGTTTTACTTGTTTTGCTTTGTTTACTTTGTTTTATATTTCACTTGTCTGCATATTATATTTGGTATAGCCTATATGCTAATATTTATACTTTCCTTATTTACATTGCTAAATTAAGAAGAACAAAACAATCTTTTTATTTAAAATTTAAACCTAGGCTAGAATTTATTTTTAAACAAATTAAATTTATCTTGAGTATTTTTAAAATCATATTATAATTTATTCAATATTAAATTTCCAAATTATCATAAAGATTAGAATTTGAAAACATATCTTTATTTGTTATATTTTAAACAAAGATTAACTATTTAATATATATACAAATATATATACATTATAAATAGAGACAACTTATTAGCTTTTAAAAGATAAATTATCAGTTGAATATTTATTTAAAGGAAGATTATTAAATCAATTCAAATATTATTAACGAATATTACCAAATCAATTTAATTTTATCACAGATTATTAAATTGATATTGCCCCAAATTTCCGGGATGTCACATGGTTTGAATGAGTTAATTTAATTGGAATATAAACTATTTAAAGGTGATTTGAAAGGATAAAAAATGAATCTTATCTTGAATTTAGAAGGTATTTAAAGTTGAATATTTGGATTTGAACTTATAAAATGATTTGAAAATGAAGTTTTGAAAGATATGATATATTGATATTAAAATAATTTGAAATGAAGTTCTGAAATATATGATATCTTAGTATTAAAATGATTTGAAAATGAAGTTCTGAAAGATATGATATTTTGATATTAAAATGATTTGAAAATGAAGTTCTGAAAGATATGATATTTTGATATTAAAATGATTTGAAAATGTAGTTCTGAAAAGATATGATATTTTGATATTAAAATGATTTGGAAATGAAGTTTTGAAAGGATACGATATTTAATGTATTAAATGTTTTGAAAGGAAGTTTTGAAAGGATATGATAATTTAATATATTGAAATGGTTAGGAATGTCTTGATATTCATTTTGATAAATAATTGAATTTGAAAGATATGGTATGTTGATATATTGAAATGGTTTGGAAATGATTTAATCTTTATTTTGATAAAGATTTGGATTGAAATGATATTTTATTTGAAGTATAAAATATTATTTTAAGTTATAACCACGGGTTATAATAACGATTGGTTGGCAAAGAGACCTGGATCGGATATGGGCATACTCTTTGTCGATACCGAAAACCACTTTGACATCCGTGTACGCAGTGGAGATTCCAGAATGAAGTAGGATGGTGGTGACGTTCTTGTGTTATGTTATGTGGACCCAACTCCCGTGAGTTGGCATAAGGTGCCTAAAACAGGAGATGTCTCGTGCCACTGAGGTCGCACCTCATAGCGGACTCATTTCTTCGATACCATTCTATTACTTGTGATTGTTTGGTCACCCCTCTGATGTTTGGGAATGTGTTCCGCAGTGGGCGTATGTGGCTACTGCGTTACCACCAGCCCCCGAGTGTCGTAATTGGTATGTCTACCCTGGCATTGCCTTATGTGCCGTGTCACCTACCATATCGAGCCTTTACTACGAGTTTGGTTTTCTCCCGTGGCCCACGGGTATCTTCTCGTAGTCTCCCAATCAGGAGATATGCAGATATTGGATGGACTACTAGGACTATTACGTTCCTGGGGCTATATGGGTACCCCCGTGATGCTATTTTAAAGTAAGTTTATTTTACTATAGACATTATTATAATAGCGCATTAATACTACATTGTAAATAGTTTGACGGATCCTTAAAGGATGGACGGTCCCAGGCATCTTTTAGGTTATGTGTACTTTTACTACAGTTCACTTGAGTTGGTTTACCTTGTATAAGTATTTATGTCCTGACTCGAGTGTTTGTATTTTCTATTTACGCTCGGGTCAGCCTGAGTTATTCACAGATTTGGATTCCCACTCTCTGGAGATTGGAATCGCTGGAGATTATCTGCTTGTCTTGTTTACCTATTTCACTTCCAGTCATCCCGTTGATTCCAGTGTTGTATTCAGCTTGTATTTGGTTATCATATTTAGACTTCTGTTGTACTTTATTTCTTCTGTTGTATCTTATGTAACTCTGATATAGTTATATAATAGCTTTATGAAGTACTATTTCTTTTACTTCCGCTACACTATTATTACTCTGTGTCTGTGATCTGTGATGTTTATTTACTGTATATTCTGAGATTCGTCAAATTTTATTTACAACGCGGTATTTTGAGAAATTCAAGTCCGACATGTGCGGATGCGAATGGTTGAAAATACTGGGTTGTTACGTTTGGTATCAGAGCTTTGGCTTTGAGGCAAAACTTAGAATAAAAGGTAAATTATTTACAGAATCACTTTCGTTCAGGTTTAAATCTTTCCTCTTTGATTCGAATTTCCTTTGAATTTTGGAACGTTCCCTACGGCTCCAAAATCCATTCGTGTCCCTCACTATTCATCTTCTTTTGATTCTGGAGTATCCCATAACTCTGCTTCGAATGATCTTTTTAGTGAGTTGGCGGTCTCGCCAATTTCAAATTGAATTATAAAGAGGAAAACTCCTTTACAATTAGCATCGATTCACCAGGGATTTATATCCATCCTTTGTTTAGATGCTAATATCTTTTGTTACTCCAAACCATTGAGATCGAATATAGATTTACCCTAGAAAAAATCCACATTGGTCTTATTCTTTAATTCATGGTTGACCCGGTTAAGGTTGCCCGCGATTTACTTAAGCTTACCATCTCCTTACTTTGTTATTTAATCATCTTGCCTTTTATTTCCAATCTATTCTTCCCAACATTTTGAATCGGACTTGTAAATCTATGTTTTGTTTATATATTGTGTTGTTTGAGTTGTTTATGTTGATTTGGGTTTCCGATCGATTCGTCTGATCAACGATATCGATAGGATTTCTAAAATACTTTGACAGAACAAACTGACACACTATTATTTTAAAATTTTCGTTAATGAAATAAAGTTTGATGTATAAGTAAATTTATGGAACTTAATAAATTGACTTAAATTGATTATTTGAAATTATAATACTTGATTTATCATTTATTGTTCTATAAATGAATTTATAAATAGTTGTTTATAAAACTGATTTAGGAACCGAAATGAATTTAAAACAAGAAATTTGAGAATTTAATTTCCGATGGTTTCAAACCTCGTGTTTAAGTTTTTAAGCATATTATTTAAAGTATTTTTGAATAAGAATATGTTTCCAAAGGATTTTAAAGTTTAAAAATTAGTGCTCTTCTCTTTGTCGCTGGGAAATAATTTCGGTGATGACTACAACATCATCAACATTCATTTTTGAGTTTCGAAGTTAAGAGACCGCTCTGTAGTCTTGCTACAGCTTTGTTTTGGAAATCAAATTGATTTGAATTTCTAAAATATGATTTGATTTATAATATATATAGATGTATGATTTAAATTTGATTTGATAAATTATGTACATACATTTATTTATCCCTAAATGGTTTGAAGAAATCTGAAATTTAATTCTTAAATTTTATTTTAATTTCAATTATAAAAAGAAAATCAAAATTTTGGATGAATATTCAAGCATGAAATGATTTAATAGGAAAGTTTTATTTATATAATACACCATTGCATTCCAACATAACTTACCTAAATTTTTAGAAGTTAACAATGTAATTGGATAATATATATAAAAAGATTTTATAAATAAAATTTGAGTGGTTATAATAAATGTTATACACTTAAATTTTAGTTATAAAATGAATAACATAGGTAAATATAATAATGGGTAATTGCATAACTTACAATAAAATAATGTTAAAAGAACTAAAAATAAAATAAAGCAGTTACAATAAGTGTAAGTACATTTAACATAAGTGATAAATATATTGAGAGGAATAAATTTAATTTTTACTAGGAATAAATAAGAATTAAATTTATTAAGTACATTATGAGGATAATAAATGATTATTTTTCAAACCCGTGGTTTTAAAAATTTTTATTTAAGATGATTGAACAATAAGATAATGAAATTTGTGATAGTTAAGATTTATTTAACTTGTGTAAAAATTTATTTTCTATTTAAGTTGAAATTTCCATGGTTTTAAATTTATTTCCTTATTTTTTTTCAAACTATCTTTTGGTTGTCCTTATTATCCTTATCTTGCTACAGACTGGTATAGGCATCTTTCTATAATCTTTCTGTTTAGAAATCTTTTAATAATCTTTGGTACTCATTTTGAATCCCCCTTTTTCGTGCTTGTGTTCTTGATTTTGGAGGATCTTGGAAAGATCATCCCCACCTTGTTAAACTTACCTATAACAACAGTTATCAGGTATAATCTCAATCTTCTTGTCACCTTGTCTTAATCTTATTTCATTTCTATCTTTTGTGTGCTTTTCGGTACCTCATTCCTTTTCGGGGACGAAAAGTTTTGACTGGGAGAGAGTGTAACAACCCTGTATTTTCTGATTATTTTAATTATTTTAATTGAAGTTTTGATTTAAAAAATTTATATTTATTTATTAAATAAAATAATTTTGTTATTTTAGAATATAAACTTTAATTTTGATGTGATTAGAATTCCAAACATGATTAAATAGAATATTTTCCAAAAAGTGAATTTTGGTCAATATGGTCAACTTTGACTTCTAAATTTAAAATTTTAAAAGTTTGAAAATTTGAATTTTATCTTTTATTAAAGTAAATGAAATTTTAAGAATAAGCTTTCTGTTTCATTGAAATTTGAATTATAATGTGAAAGTTATGCCTTTTTAACTATTGTGTGTAACTTGTTGCATTTAACAAAATTGTTTATTTTAAATTATATAAATAACATTTTATTTGGTCATGTAATGTTGTAATTTATGTTTATATAGGTAAAATAACATGCTATGTATATATTTTGGTTTTCAAACATTTTTAATAGTGTAATTGACATTTTCCAATGTCGGTTGTATTCTGTTCATAATTTTTAATTTCTAGTTTCAATTTATTAAAGAAATTCTTTACTTATTTTTATATTTTTCATAAGAACTTATTTTATTCTCATTCCCACTTTATTATGTTCCTCGTTTATTTTATTTATTTGCCTTTGGCTAGTGATATTTTATTTGTAAATTTTAAGTCCTGTTTCAAATTTTTAAACAATTTCTTTAGTTATTTTTCTATTTTCTCTAGATTAAATTATTTATTTCACCATGAAAAATTTTAAAAATCATTTTTATTTCAAATTTTTTTTTAGAATATTTTAAAATGATGTTGATAATTTTCCAAAGTCAATTGTGATTGTTAAAGCTAAAATTGAACGCTAACACCCCAGTGTAAGTAGTAAAAATGTGAAAGCACCACATGTTGGTATGGGAACTAAAAATATGCAGAAGATAATAGAAAATCAAGTAAAGAGGAACAGTTTTTATAGTGGTTCGGCTTAATGTTAAGCCTGCTCCACTTTAGTCTTCTTTATTGCTGATTCGATTACAACTTTTGCAATGATCTTCGATTACAACACAACTAAGACAAGTAGCTAGAACTTCAATGTATAAGAGCTCTTCGAATTCATGTCACATGTGTTTGATCTCTCTTGAAGTCCGTAAAGGTGTCTTCGATGTTTGAAGTGTCGGATGAGTCGAGAAAACAGCAGAGTATAGGCGTTCCAGAAATGAGCAAAAAGGTCCTCTCTTCGGTGGAGTAGGCAAGGTATTTATAGGGAAATTTTGGAGTTAGGTCATAGGTCGTAAGCGACCTCGCCCTAGGTCGTAGGTCGTTAGCGACTTAAGGTACACGGGCTACGGCTTGAAATAGTCGCACTTGATCACTTGAACATGCTGGTAGGTCGTAGGTCGTGGGCGACCTAGGAGAAAAATGGTTGGTAGGTTGTAGCGACTTATGGGAGTGGAAAGCAGCTTATGTGGAGCGACTTAGAAGAGATAGAGACTTAAGATTGAGAGCGACCTATATGCAAATGGCTTTATTCTGTGATAACTCTCTAGGCCGCTGGATCTTTTAGGTCGCCAGGTCGCTGCCCTCTTTAGGTTGTGTTTGCGTAAAAAATGGCCGCAAACACCCAAAGTCGTATGAGTTGATTGATTTTATGTTGTTCTTAGTGATTTGGGTGATTTTTGCAAATATATG
This sequence comes from Allium cepa, assembly GCA_030765085.1. Classification (NCBI taxonomy): domain Eukaryota; kingdom Viridiplantae; phylum Streptophyta; class Magnoliopsida; order Asparagales; family Amaryllidaceae; genus Allium; species Allium cepa. Next base: position 595,783,073 of record CM060945.1, on the reverse strand, counting down.
AAAAGCAGGGACTAAACTGTAAAAGACACACAGATTTATAGTGGTTCGGCCAGAACGTGCCTACGTCCACTTTATATGTTATTCTCCTTTTTCTCTTCAGATTACAAGTACAAAGCTTTGATTACAAGTATCTAAAGTTGTTTGAGAGTTCCTTCCAGGCTCGAGCTCTCAAACTTGTCTGCCATTGTTGTACCCCTGCCCCTCTATTTATAGAGTGAGGTAGGGGGCAGGGGTCTTGGATGTATATTGCTGCTGGGGGGCTTGGGCTGAAGCAATCTGGACTGGCAACTCTGGTTCGGTATGAAGGTTGGTCCGGTGATGGAGTGGACCGGTGGTAGGTATTTTGGAAGGTCATTCGGTATTGCATAGAGGAGTGTGGTTCGGTGATGGCTTGAGAAGGATTGGTCCGGTGGTTGATGAGAGGTGTGTTTGGCTCGGTAGTGCATGGAGATGGTGTTTCGGTTGTAGCTAATTCGATGGGAAGGGATATGGAGATGGTGATTCGGTGGTAGGGAGGCTTGGTTCGGCGTGGGGTATCACCGAATGGATCTGCCGAATGATGCCTTTGGTTGTGGATGCCGAATGAGCTTTGCTTCATACTACCGAATGGATGAATACCGAATGTACATTGTTGCTGGGAACGCCGGATGAACCTACGTGCTCCGAGTGCCGAATGAGGCCTTGCTTCTCATGGCCGAATGGGCTATGCCGAATGAAACCTTAAAACTTCTTAATATCGAATGAACTTTTGCACTTGGGTTATGAATGAAATCTTCAACTTGTATACGCTTGCTGGCTGCTTCTTCGAGGTGGAAACGCGCTCAACATGGATATTCCAGTTTTGTCCGAAAATTGGGATAACACTTTGCCCCCCAAAATATGCCTTGCGGTAGGAAGGCGTGTTTTGTAATGCCATGAGCTGGATGTTCATATCCTGTCATCAACCTGTAAAGAATTTGATAGTTTATATGGCCCCAAATGACGACCGTTCGGGATCGAGCTATTCGGGATGAAGCGCGGCCGTTCATGGTCAAGCGCCTAACTTCAAATGACGACCGTTCGCGATCGAGTCATTCGAGGGAAAGTGCGACCCTGCGCGGTCAAGCGCGTAAATCCATGTGTCGATCGTTCGGGATCGAGTCATCTGCGGTGAAATGTGACCGTTCAAGGTCAAGCGCTCAACTTCAAATGACGACCGTTCGGGATCGAGTCATTCGAGGTCAAGGCGACAGTGCGCGGTCGAGCCTGTAAGTCCACGCGTCGATCGTTCGAGACCGAGCTATTTGTGATGAAATGTAACCGTTCAGGGTCAAGCGCCTAACTTCAAATGACGATCGTTCCTGATCAAGTCATTCGAGGTAAGGTGCGACAGTGTGCGGTCAAGTGGTGATCCTCAAATGACGACCGTTCGCGATCAAGCCATTTGAGGTAAGGTGTAACAGTCAGTGATCATGTGGCGGACCTCAAATGACGACCGTTCGCGATCGAGCCATTTGAGGTAAGGCGAGTTGTGCCGTTCGAGGCGAGTTGTGCCGTTCGAGGCGAGTTGTGCCGTTCGAGGCGAGTTGTGATCGTTCGCGATCGGGTGCCGTTCGAGGCGAGTTGTGACTGTTCGAAGTCGGGTGCCGTTCGAGGCGAATTGTGACTGTTCGAAGTCGGGTGCCGTTCGAGGCGAATGAGTGTGCCCGGGGGGGACTTAATATTATCAGTGTTGGAGTCATTGTTTGGGGGAATTTTTCGAATCAAAGACTTCGGCAGTTCGTTGCCATGCAATAGGTGCTCGTGGACCGTTCGCGATCCAACGGGCATACAAGTAAATAATTTTTCCATAGAATTGTAAATGTTAAAGCAATAGTACCTTACAGCAGAAATGTCCAAACAGGAAGAATTCAGATGTTCAAATCAAAGCAAAAGCAAAGCAAGGATGTCAAAGTGTAAGTTCCCACTTCGAAGCAGCCAATGATCATTCAGAGCATGCCTGGAGATCGTTCGCGATCTCGTACATGTGTAAATGATTTAATTGCTTTAGTGGAAGCTTACAACTTGTTCATCGTTATTTTAATCAAGCAATCAATGGATAATCAAATGGTGCCCTGATCCAGGGGCACCTCTAGCTGACGTAGAGGGCGGTTGCTCTGGCTCCACTGCTAGAGTTCGCCTCCTCACATACTGACGGAGCATACCGTTCCTGATATGCCCTTCCACCTCGTCCTTCAAATGCCTACAATCATTAGTGTTATGACCATTCAATTCATGAAATACACAAAACTTATCTGATTTTCTTTCGTCAGAGGTTGGATCCCTTCGCATTGGTCTACGATACGGAACCTGCCCCTTGGTATCCTGATAAATCCGTTCCAAATTCTCATTCAGCTCTGCATAGGCGGTGAATCGTGGCTCTCTTCATAGCCACTTTGTCCTGTCATCATTATCCTCAGCCTTTCTTTTTCCTTTGCTAGTCTCCGCACCCTTTCCAGGTAGGTTTCCGCTCTTGATTGTGTAAACGTCATCTTCTTCCTCTCTTTCTGCACTAGCATCTTCCAAACGCAGAAACTTTTCAGCCTCATGATAGAATTCTCCCAGATTCATAGGCGGGTCCTTGGTTAATGAATTCTTGAACTCTGTATTGCCAGCTATTCCAGATACAGCCGCCATCATGACCATAGATGGATCTGGTCGATCCACTGATGCTGCCGCCGCATTAAATCGCGTTAGAAAGCTCCTCAAAGTCTCTCCAGTTTTCTGTTTCAAGGTTGCCAAGGTCATCACATTCTTGGGTCTCGCAATATGAACCCTGAATTGTCTCATGAATTTCTCAGTTAAATCTGCCCACGTTCCTATGGAGCCGCTCTCCAGTTGTCTAAACCATAACGCTGCAATGTCCGTCAAATACAGTGGAAAGCACCGGGCCATAACCTCCTCTGATGCCCCCAGCACTTCCATATGTCTCATATACTTCGTTAGATGGACCGTGGGGTCCGTTTTCCCGTTGTACATGTCTAATGATGGTAGCTTGAATTCTGGTGGGTTCCTAGCCATCCTAATCGTAGAAGAAAAAGGACTCCTGTTTACATCTTCCAAGTCTCTGTTTACTAAACCGCCTCTCATAGCTCTTCTAACCATCTCTGCTAATCTGTCATTGTCTCCAAGCTGTAGTTCTCGTTCACTGCCTTCGACATGCCCCCCGAGTCCACGGGAGTTTCCATGTGTATGCCTCCCTGGCTGAACGTTCATTCCTCTATTGCTACCAGGTGGCTCGGATGCCCCCATCTCTCCTCCCGGGGTTGGATCAACATGCTCTGTGTAAGTGCCCCTTAGCTCTGGTGCTGCGCCAGATGGTCCTGCTCCGTTCTGAACTCTAGTTGCTCCTTGGATTTGTGCTCCAATTTGCCCAATTCGTTGAAGTAAGTTCTGGATCATCTCTTCTTGTCTTCTCATCATGGCCTCCATCTCATCCCTAGTGATGAAGATCGACGTTTGATTCCCTCCTGAGGAAGCCTCTTGACTTCCTTGGTGTTCACTTCTCTCTGGCCTTTGCCTTCTACTTGTTTGTCTCGTCATAACTCTTAGATCTGAACTCTTAGATTTTCAAATTCAACTTCTATCCGATGTAGCGGGAGCTGGTTCTTCTCAGTGAAAGCACCAAAATGTTTGCGTAAAAAATGGCCGCAAACACCCAAAGTCGTATGAGTTGATTGATTTTATGTTGTTCTTAGTGATTTGGGTGATTTTTGCAAATATATGAAAAGCAGGGACTAAACTGTAAAAGACACACAGATTTATAGTGGTTCAGCCAGAACGTGCCTACGTCCACTTTATATGTTATTCTCCTTTTTCTCTTCAGATTACAAGTACAAAGCTTTGATTACAAGTATCTAAAGTTGTTTGAGAGTTCCTTCCAGGCTCGAGCTCTCAAACTTGTCTGCCACTGTTGTACCCCTGCCCCTCTATTTATAGAGTGAGGTAGGGGGCAGGGGTCTTGGATGTATATTGCTGCTGGGGGGCTTGGGCTGAAGCAATCTGGACTGGCAACTCTGGTTCGGTATGAAGGTTGGTCCGGTGATGGAGTGGACCGGTGGTAGGTATTTTGGAAGGTCATTCGGTATTGCATAGAGGAGTGTGGTTCGGTGATGGCTTGAGAAGGATTGGTCTGGTGGTTGATGAGAGGTGTGTTTGGCTCGGTAGTGCATGGAGATGGTGTTTCGGTTGTAGCTAATTCGATGGGAAGGGATATGGAGATGGTGATTCGGTGGTAGGGAGGCTTGGTTCGGCGTGGGGTATCACCGAATGGATCTGCCGAATGATGCCTTTGGTTGTGGATGCCGAATGAGCTTTGCTTCATACTACCGAATGGATGAATACCGAATGTACATTGTTGCTGGGAACGCCGGATGAACCTACGTGCTCCGAGTGCCGAATGAGGCCTTGCTTCTCATGGCCGAATGGGCTATGCCGAATGAAACCTTAAAACTTCTTAATATCGAATGAGCTTTTGCACTTGGGTTATGAATGAAATCTTCAACTTGTATACGCTTGCTGGCTGCTTCTTCGAGGTGGAAACGCGCTCAACATGGATATTCCAGTTTTGTCCAAAAATTGGGATAACAGGTTGTTAGGTCGTTGCTTCACTGAGTTACTAGGTCGTTAACTCATTGAGTAGCTTAGCTCATTAGGTCGCAAGACCTCTTAACTTTTTAGGTTGCTGAGCTTCTTAGCTGTTAGGTCGTGGAGCTCTTCAACTGATTAGGTCGTTAGGCTTTTCAACTGGTACCATGTTAACTCGTTAGGTCGCAAGACCTCTTAACTCTTTAGGTCGTTGGGTCCTTTAATCCATTAGGTCGCGAAGTTGTGAAAAAGTAGGGTTAACACTTGCCCCTCGAAGTGTACGCCTATGTCATAGGTTGTGTGCTTCGATACTTCTTAACTCGTGCCTTGCAAAGTAGTTGAGTCGTGAGCGACTTAATGGAGGAGTTATGTCGTGCGCACAGAATCAGATCCCTCTGCCCCTGTATATAGGTTGCATACCACTTCTTCTTTTCTTTACTTGCTCCAATTCTCAAACCGCCATTGACGAACCTTCTGAGCTTTCAAAGGCGAAGTTGAACTAACGGGTCACCGATCATCTTCATCATCACATCACGTAAGTGGATTCGCTCATTATCCAATCCACGATCACCATTGAATCACGAATTCCCTATTAGTCATCCCTAATCCAATTTCGTATGCCGCATTTCACCATGAATCGTGTTACAATTGATCCTTGATTGCCTTTGGTCATGATATCATTGTAATTCTCGAAAACACGGCAGCATATTGGATCCATGATGGATCTGAGGTGATTTGAATCGTCTCTGGGGAATTTGGTGGCGTGTTGAGATGGTGGATTTCACGGTAGAGGTGATAATGGGTTATCTGGCTAACGGGTTTGTGAGTTAGGCGATTTGCTGAGTGGAGAGGAGCGATCGGGTTAAAGAGAGTTAGGAAATGATCGGTTTTGGAGCTTCGGACGACCTTAGGCTTATCGGTTTGAATGTGAATCACACGACCTAAGTTAATTGCGACCTAACTTGCTCGCGACCTATCTTGCTTGCGACTTAACTTGATGGAATAACATAATGCTTAAAGCAGAGTGACCTAAGGAAGCCCGACCTATGATTGGTCGTTTGGGCATGATCTGGACGACCTAAGGAACCCCAAGTTAACTTAAGTCATTCTTGCGGCCTAAGAAATGAACAGGACTTGAACACTTGTAAAATTTGACATAACTTGATTAAATTTCCAACTTGAATAGCCAGAATGAACTGCTTGAACTTGTTGCACTTCGTCATAGATTATGTTAACTTTTGAAGCTAATAACCTGTTAAATACAACATTTGCAGAAAACTAGGGCGAATATACTGCCACTGACTGCCCACATCAAATGACAGATTAGTCGAATAATCAACTTAAAGAAATTATACGAATGAAGTGCTATGAATCAACAAATTCAAGTGAAGTATTAAAGCAAAGCAAAATTAATCAACTAAAGCTGATCTGTTTGCATCAACACTGCACTTGTATTTGGACTTAAAATAACAAGCCTTGAAATTTTATAATCGACAAATGCCTATTAGTTTAATTCCAGTTATATTTGCTTGTCATTTTATTAGTTTTGCACAACACTTCACACATTTAGGAAACGTGCACCTTCATATTTGAATATCCAGTTCCTTGTGTAGAATGACTTCTCAACAAGAAGAGATAATAGGACAAGCTGAAGAAGTCTTTCTAGTAGCTAATCCCTTGGATAATCCCCTGGAAAGAACTCCAACTACTCTAAATCAACGGGTGTTCAATCAATTATGTATTCGGTTTGGTATTGCTGAGGCTGACGCTTTGCTTCCTGGGGTAAACGATACTACTGACAGGTCGCATCTTGGTTTCATCGCAGTTAATCGTCAGATATGCATGAGTGGAGCCTTTCCTCCCTTTAATGATTTTCTTCGATAGCTCCTTCTCCGATTGACTATCTCTCCCTTCCAGTTGCATCCCAATGGCTAGCCATCTTGATGGGACAGTGTGTACTGTTCAGGAGGACACTCGACCGTCTTCCGAGCTTTGAAGAAATTTACTACTTATGCACATTTGCGAAGAACAAAGATCATCCTTCTATAATACTCGTGAGAAGCGCAAGGAACCGTAAATTGATCACTGATCTTCCTGAAAGCGCCTATGGGTTTTTGAACCAATTTTTCTTCGTCCGTTGCCCCCCGGGATTCTACAGCATTTGGAGAAGCTTTCCTATCTCCGTTCTTTCCATTTTCGAACTTTTCAAAATCTGAGTTGTTAAGTGCTAACTTCATTCTTTACATTTACAGCACTTCCTCCTCTTTCTAAAGATTCCAGCCATAAGCCGACTTTTGAAAGACTAAGTGTCATGGCGGTTGAGGAGAGAAGCGTTGAATTTTTGCTGAAGGACGAATTTTTGCATCAATTCGGACTTTTGCATTCTTCCCGATCTACCCAGCTTCATGATGCCCCTTATTCTCAAGCAGAGACTCCAGATGCCCTAGTTTCCGTCGAAGAACTTACACCGAAGGAACCTACTGCTGAGGCTTCATTGGTGAAATGTTCTGCTTCCGTTGACATTGCGGGGTCGTCCGACAAATTTGCACTTCCCCCGGTTATCGAAGAAGAGGAAGCTCCTCAACATTCCGGGAAGGCTGCTGATGCAGGAGCTGAGAGAAAGAGTCCCGCTAGGCATGACGGTGACGACACTTTTGAGGGATTGAGCGACTTGATGGTTACTTAACATGAACTCTTCAAGGATGATTCTACCGCTTCTAAACTTGCTTCTCCAGCATTTGAAGTGACATCAGTTTTGCAAACAACTCCATCAACTCAAGAGATAACTCTTAAGCCGAAGAGTGGTTTGTAAATTGACGCGCGTAGTTCACACGCCACACACACTTAGGATTTCAGCAACTTTGTGCACTTAACTTCTTTACTTTGAAGATTTATGAACTTGTCTCTTCTTCATTTTCAGGTTCTCCAATGGGACGTAGCGGTTCATACTATGATGATTTTCAACGCTATGGAAGGCGCGACTTTTATGATCCCAAGCAGTATCTTCCCGCCCCAAGGGAAACTAATGAAGAAAGAGCCGCAAGAAAAGCTCGCGAGAGGTGGGCTTATGAGGAGCGCTATGGGAGAAGGGATGAACGACATGATTCTTCCCAGAGAGGTGATGATTCCCACAAAAGAAAATCTCATGATGACAAAGGAAAAGGTCACATCGCTGAAGATCCGAGCAAGAGGGCCAAGCTTAGTGAAAGGCCGTCATCTGTAATTTTTGAAAAACCCGTTGCTCCCATCTCTTTGGAAATCCCTTCCAGCTCTCCTGCCCTTCAAGGAGCTGATATTCAAACGATCATCAACATGCCTCCTTATCAAATCGAGAATGCCCCGCCTGCACTCCAAAGCCGGTTTCCACACTGATGTTTAAAAGGAGTGCGCTTCGACTTGGACTTGATTCCTATTGACAAGAAAGCCATGCTAAGGAATCTCGACGCTGTTAAACTTGACACTGAGAGAATGTCGGGATGGCAAAAGCTAGTTGACGAGCTTCAAAGGGTGAATCGCTTGAATCTTGAGGCTATGTTAACCATGGAGAGCGATAAGTCTGAGTGGAAGAAAACTCTCGACCAGCATGTTGCAGAGATGAAAAACATCACCGCTTACAATGAGAAGCTTGAATCGAAAATTGAAAAAATCAAAGAAGAGCTAGTCACTTCTTCCACTTCCTACACTCAAAAGGAAGAAGTGCTTGAAAAACAAGTGAGAGATGCTCATGCTAGTCAAAGAGATGTCGAAGCTAGATTTGAAGCACAACAGCAAATTGTAGAAAGCTATCGAACTGATGTTGCTCAGTTGCGAGAAAAAACCAGCTTCCAGAATGTGGAGATTGAAATGCTAAGAGCTCGGCTTTCTGAAGTTGAAAAAGAGCGTGATGAAGCTATTGCCAGCAAAGTAGCTGCCGAAGAATCTCATGAAGCAACCAAGGCCAACATGAGCTCTACCTTATTCGAGTTTTATATGCATAGTGTCTTGGGGCATGGCAGCCTTTCATTTTTAGGCCCGAGGTATGAGATTACCTTGGCCGAAGTATGGGAGGCCGCACTTGATATGCTTGGAGGCGCTGGCTATGCTGAGGCAGATCTTGAGGCGTACTATCTAGATGATGATGCACGTGCCTCCCTTGCCGGGGGGAAGGAGCAACTTGCTAAAGAGCGAGCCGGAATGGCGGAAGGAGAACAGTTAGAGAAGGCACCCTTTACCGACCCGACTCTTCCTTCGGTTTCAGCCGACATTGATATCATTGGCTCCAGTTCCCATTCTTCGCCTCCTGCCAAAGCTGACATTGAAATTGTAACTGCTCTAACTGGAGATGAGGCTCAAGAAAGCACTGAAGCACAAGGCTTTGAAGTTGACGTAATAAAGCCAACTTCTCCAGGTAACTTCAAAGTTGATTTAGCTCAAGTGGACTACTTGTTCACTTCACATGAACTTGATGAACTTTTTGATTATTACTTAAGCCTTGACACGCCACTATCTCCTCTCTTTGCGAGGAATATCGATTTTAACTTCTCTTCTTCTGTAGTGAAAATGCCAAGTGACGCACAAACTTCTCCTCTTCCAGCTGTTCCACCTCCATCTCTTCAAATTACACCTCCTTCTGCTTCTTAACTGGGGTCGCAAGAAGAATTAATAGAAGCTCTTCAAGGCTTGGATGACCCGGTCTCTTCGCAAGAGCAGAAGGCTGAGGAACTTGAAGAAGATGAAAAGACTCTAGAGCAATTTCATGATGACACAAAGCTGTCTGCACTTATCACTCCGGGCAGCGAGTCTTCTTCAAGGAAGAAGGGGAAGCGTGTAACTTCTAAGAAGAGAAGGAAAAACACTTCTGCTAGCGAAGAGAAGGCAGAAGTAGACCCAGCTGCACCTCTATCTCCTTCTTCCCCGACTCGTTCAAGCCGGCTCCCCAAGTTAACCATCAGGCCAGGCGAGGGCTCTAAGGGTGGCGGGAAGAAGAAATAGTGAATCTCGCTTTACCCTTCTTGTTTTGCTTTTTGCTTGTAGACAAATGCTTGTATTGACCGGAAATTGTGCGGGTACCGGTCCCCGCTCTTTTGTAACCTGCACATGTATAAAATTTTATAGTATGGAATAAAATGATTCTTCTTACTTGTACAATCTTTTGACTATTATTTGTGAATGCATTTATTCCTTATTTTCACAAAAGTTTCTTCATTTTCTTTGTATGATATTGCAATAAGTTTATTGTATGTTGCTTGAGCGTTGCTTTTATTAATGTAGCTATATTGTATTGTATTGCCCCATACCACGGCTTATTGCAATTTCTTTCATTTGGTAAGACTTTGGAGAACAATTCTTCTGTTTCGAGAAGACTTGTACTCTTAAGTTGGAGAACAACTCTTCTATTTCGAGAAGACTTGTACTCTTAAGTTGGAGAACAGTTCTTCTGTTTCAAGAAAACTTGTACTCTTAAGTTTAAGAACAATTCTTCTGTTTCAAGAAGACTTGTACTCTTAAGTTGGAGAACAATTCTTCCATTTTGGGAAGGTTTGCACTCTTACTTTAGAGAATAATTCATTCCATTTTTTGAGGAAATATTACTATGCTTTAGTACAGTGTGCCTTGTATTGGAGAATTCTTCTCTTTCTTTTGTTTGAAAAAAATTTACACTTCACTTTCGAAGTTAGTCACTTTTATTTTTTGACAAGTGGATTCTCCTACACGGCGAAGTGAGTTTCCAAAGAAGGCTTTGAATTGGCACTACAACTTCTAGGGAAGAATATTTTCAAGATGGGAAATTGATCCTCCCTTGAGAGCTGCAGTGTGCCTCCAAAGAGAGCTTTCTTCTTCTTTTTTTCTTTTTTTTTGTTGTGCCTCCCTGGAGGGCTTTCTTGTTTTGTTCTCTTGAGAGGTTTTCTCACAGTTAAATGGTTCCACGGGGCGGACGCAAGTTACTTAGTTTGATGTCCATTTGCACAAACGATCGCAGCCACTTAACAAGGGCCCTGTGCTTTCTATCTTAGGAAGGTGCCCCTCCGGTGGTTCCATCAACTTTGTTGGTTGAGAAAAGCATTTCTTCTTGGGACGTGCCTCCGAAGAGGTCTTGTGCCTCCAGAGTGGTCATGTGCCTCCGAAGAGGCCTTATGGTGCCTCGGGAGAGGTCTTTTGCCTCCAAGGAGGGCAGGTGTGCCTTTGGTGAAGGCTAGTGCCTCCGAAGAGGGCTTGTGGTGCCTCGGGAGAGGTCTTCTGCCTCCGAAGAGGGCAGGTGTGCCTTTGGTGAAGGCTAGTGCCTCCGAAGAGGGCTTGTGCCTCCGAAGAGGTTCTTTATTTGATTTCCAGGAAGTTACTTTCTCATGGTTGAATGGATTCACGGGGCGGACGCAAGTTACTTAATTGGATGTTCGTTTGCACAAACGATCGCAACTAGTTAACAAGGGCCCTTGGTGATTCCACCAATCTTTTTGGTTGATAAGAGAACTTTCTTTTTTCGGTGTGCCTCGTTAGAGGTCTTTATCCTCCGAAGAGTTGTGCCTCCGAAGAGATCTTTGGGTAGTTGGCTTGCCATGAAGGTTGCGTCTCACGGTTAAGTGGATCCACGGGGCTGACACAAGCTATCCAACCGGATGTTCGTTTGCACAAACGATCGCAATCAGGTAGCAAGGGCCTGGTGCCTTCGCTTTGGGCAGGTACCCCTCCAGTGGTTCCACCAACCTTTTTGTTGAGAGGCAAGACTCCTTTTTGGTTGTTTTCTGTTTGCTCGCCCTTATCTGTTCGTCATTTGCTCATTAGCAATTCCCTGTTATCATTTTCAAGCACATATTCCTTTCTTTTGCAAGTAGTTTGTTTATTGAGTAATTTCAAGGATCACTTGGCCTTGTGATGGGTAAGCTTTGTTTTAATGGCCTGCAATGTTAAATCGACATTTTAGCAATACATTTAAGGTATTTACACATCGAAATAAAACATGCACTTTGTAATAGTAGAGAACACAAGATTTATAGTGGTTCTGCCAAGAACTGGGCCTACATCCACTTTATAGTTCTTATTATTCATTTGCACTAGTTTTACAATAGCTTGCAATACAAGAACCATACATCTGTAATCATTTTACAAATTTAAGCAAAGCTTTTAAGTAAAATATGGATGCAAGTGATTGCTGTTCCAAACTCTTGGAATTGGATCTCCTTCGACAATTGTCAGTTTGAAAGTGCCATCAAGAATTTTTTTGCCTATGACATACGGCCCTTCCCAGTTAGGTGCAAACACTCCTGTCGCTGTCATGATCCTTTTCAAGACGAGATCCCCAATCTCAAAGCTGCATTGGCGAACTTTGGAATTGAAGTGCCTGGCAATCCTTTGCTGATGAGCTGCAATTCTGAGCTGTGCGTCTTCCCTTGTTTCATCAAGGAAGTCGAGTGCTCCAAGTTGTAATTTTTCATTTTCAGCTTGGTTGAAATGAATTCTTCTGTGTGAGGGAACCTCTATTTCCACTCTAATCATTGCTTCTGATCCATATGCTAATGAGAATGGAGTGTGCCCAGTCGCAGTTTTGTGGGTAATTCTGTATGCCCATAGTGCTAGTGGCAGCTTATCGACCCAACCACCCTTTGCTCTTTCCAGCTGTTTTTTGATGGTTGACTTGATAATTTTGTTTACTGCTTCCACTTGCCCGTTTGCCTGCGGATGAGCCACCGCTGAGAAGCTTTTTCGGATCTTGAATCGCTTGCAAAAATCCTATAATTTTTCACTTTCGAATTGGGTGCCATTGTCCGTGATTATCTTTTGAGGCACACCATATCTGCAAATGATATTCTTAGCCACAAAGTTTACCATCTTTTTAGAGGTAATAGTAGCTAATGGTTCAGATTCAGCCTATTTAGTGAAATAATCAACAGCAACAATAGCATATCTGATTCCGGACTTGGCAGTTGGTAAAGGCCCGATGAGATCTATTCCCCAACTGGCAAATGGCCATGGACTGACCATCTGCGTTAGCTCGGTGGAAGGTGCTCTTGGGAATTTTGTAAATCTCTGGCATCGGTCACACTTTCGGGCGTAGCTAGCAGCATCACGATTAATGTCTGGCCAAAAATACCCATAGTGGAGAATTTTCTTTGCTAGAGTTTGACCAATTGAATGATCCCCACACTCTCCTCTATGCACTTCAGCTAAAATTGTCTTAGCCTCTTCCTTGTTACACATCGGAGTAATGGCATTGAGAATCCCTGTCTGTACAACCGACCATCTTGAATTACATATATTGAGGCTTTCCTTAACAGCTTCTGACGCTCCTTTGAATTTTCTGGAAGTAAGCCATTAAGTAGATATTCCTTGATGGGAGTCATCCACGACTCCTGCTCTTGAGAAACAGTCATGATCCAGTCAATCTCCATTTCATCAATACTTGGGGCTAACAAGACTTCCATAGGAACCAATCCCAGTAATTGAGCTTCACCAGTGCTTGAATACTTTGCGAGAGAATCTGCCTTCATGTTCTCTTCACGGGGTATATGACTTATCGTATAATGATCGAAATCATTGAGAAGTTCCCAGGCCCTTGACAAGTAAGCAGGCAGATTTCCTCCTTTAGTTTGAAACTCTTTCTTGACTTGGCATACAATAAGTTGGGAATCACTGAAGATCTGCAACACTCTGATATTCAGTTCTTTAGCAATTTTCAAGCCGGAAATAAGAGTTTCATATTCTGCTTCGTTATTTGTCGAAGGAAATTCCAATCTCAATGCGTAACACAATGATCGCCCTTCGGGGGTTTCAAGCACGACCCCAGATCCAGAACAATAGTCGTTTCTCGTGCCATCAATATATAATTTCCATCGGGTCGGGATGTCATCAGTAACTTCTTCCTCGCTGTCACCTTTATCTGTGTATTCTGTAATGAAATCTGCTAAAACTTTTCCATTGATTGCTCTTCGGGGATGGTAAGTGATATCATATTGGCTGAGTTCAATATTCCATTTCAGAAGACGACCCGAAGTCTCAGGGCGAAATAGGACTTGCTTTAGAGGCTGATCACTGAGGACTTTGATAGGATGAGCTTGAAAATATGGCCTCAACTTTCTAGAAGCTATCAGTAGGCAATAGGCGAGTTTTTCTAGCTTTGAATAATTCATCTCTGCCCTAGTGAATCTCTTGCTGATGTAGTAGACCGGGCGCTGAACTTTTGCATCTTCCCGTACAATGCTGCACTAAGGGCATGAGATGAAACTGTTGATATATGAAAAGATCTTCACCGTTGCCGTGCTTAGAAAGTATTGGAGGCGCTTCCATGGGGAAAATTAGTTCATCGAAAGCTTTCTGACATTCCAAAGTCCATTCAAAGTTTTTCTTTCCCTTCTTCAGAGCGTCAAAGAATGGACGCATTTATCCATAGCCTTGGGAATAAACCGACTCAAAGAAGCAACTTTCCTATTGAGGCTCTGCAATTCCTTCTTTGTCCTAGGGGCTTTGACTTCTCTCAGAGCAGTAATTTGAGCAGGATTAGCTTCAATGCCCCTAGCACTCACAATGAAACCCAAGAATTTCCTGGACTCTACCCCGAATGAACATTTCAAAGGATTAAGCTTCATTCCATACTTTCGGAGGACTGCGAACATTTCTGCCAAGTGATCCATATGTTCCACTGCCGTCTTTGACTTCACCAACATATCATCAACGTAAACTTCCATGGTTTTGCCAATCTATGGCTTGAACATAGCATTAACAAGTCTTTGTTAAGTTGCCCCTGCATTCTTCAGTCCAAAGGGCATGACTGTGTAGCAGTAAAGACCGACATCGGTGATGAAGCTCATGTCCTCCTGATCAGGCTCATGCATCATGATTTGGTTATATCCGGGGTAAGCATCCATGAAAGACAACAATTCATGCCCGGCTGTTCCATCCACCAACTAATCAATTCTGGGTAACGGGAAGTAGGGATTAGAAACCCAATTCGGATAAGTGGACTCTATGATGAAGCCATTCTCCATGAGCCGATCTACTTCTTCTTTTAATGCTGACGACCTTTCTGGACCCTGGGTTCTTCATTTCTGCTTCATAGGTGTAAACTTCGGATCAATATTCAAAGTGTGTACTGCGATTTCTGGAGATATTCCACACATATCAGCATGACTCCAAGCGAATACATCCAGACTTGCTTTCGAGAATGATATCAAAGTATTTTGAACCATCACACTAGGTTGAGAACCCACATTCAACACCTTATTCGGATCTTTCGGGTCAACAGGTACTGGCACCGTTACTTCCACTGGCACCACTCTATTTTCCCCTGTACTGGCTTTTCTGGGATCCATTTCTTTTCGTGCACCACTATGCTCGCCAGTGCAGGGTCCACCCTGTAATTGCTACAAGGTTGGTTCCTTGATGCGGAGTGGAGCTGCCGCATCCTTTCCCATCTCTCTCTTCCTTGCTTCCCGCGACTCTATTAAATAACATTCTCGCCCAACATTCTGATCCCTTTAATAACACCGACACCATTATCCATGGGGAACTTCATAGTAAGGCACCATGGAGCGAGAATTTCCTTGAATGCTGCAAGAGTTGGCCGGCCTAGGATGGCATTGTAAGCAGAAAATCCGTCAACAATCACAAAAGTCTGCTTTCGAACCACCTTTTTCTGCCCCTCTCCAAGCTCCACAAACAAATCAATAGTTCCAATCGGCTGCTTTGGTTCCCCAGTGAACCCAGCAATCTTCTGTGATGAAGCTTGAACATCAGTCATAAGAATCTTCATTTGATCGAATGTCTTTTTGAAGAGGATATTGCAAGAGGCGTCGCAGTCAACAAGAACCCTTCTTACAATAGCAGGTCCGGTACCAGCAGAGATGACCAAGGGATCCATGGTAGGAGCTTCAACACCCATAGAGTCCCTGGCCCTGAACACAATATCATCATTAAAAGCTCTTTGCTGCTTCAAAGGTGCAGCGTCTTCCAACACAAAAACATTTTATTCTGTTGGGGCATATTTCAAAGCACGAGCATATCTTTCCATCTCGCCCCAGCTTCTGCCTGCCGGGTGAGGACCTCCCATGATCACATTAATAACAGGCCTCTTTGACTCATGCGCGGTAGTCCTCTCACCCAAGCCAGATGGATGAGCAGGAAGTTGCTGGCCCTCAGTAGATGAAGTTGGGTTGTTCCTATTCCTCTTAACATATTGCTGCAGCTTGTTCTCTCTCAGCAGTTCTTCAATCAAACTTTTCAAATGGCGACATTCGTTAGTATCATGACCGGGTTGGTTATGAAACCGACAAAATCTCCCATTTTGAACAGCCTTTTTCCCAAGCTTCATCACAGGTGGTTTAGGATATTCCACGGCTTCTTTGGTAGCGAAAAAGATATTCTCCGGAGTATCAGTTAAAGGAGTGAAATCTGAAGGCTTTAAGAAGCGAGGTTTCTTCACATCCTTTTGCTTCTTCCCACCGTTATTCTCCCTCTTCTGACTTCCGGTTCCTTTTTGGTAGGAGCAACAGTGTTATTCTTAACCTCTGTCAATGCCACTTTCGCCGATGCAGGAAGGCTTTCCAAGCGCATGAACTCATCAGCTTTCTTGTAGAATTTCTCAAGTGAATTTGGTTCCTTCATCTTCAACCATCTCCCAAACTCACTCGATTTGTCGTTAGCCCTCATTAAGTAGGTCAAAACCATTCGTGGCTCTGCATTGTCGACTTCAGCCAAGGCTATGTTGAAGCGGTTTAAGAATGATCTAATAGACTCTCCGGGATTCTGTTCCAGGCTGGACAATGACATTATGTCCTTCGCCTTTGAAGCATACAACCTGAATTGTTCTTTAAACTTCCGAGTTAAATCGGAGAACTGGTCTACAGATCGGACCGGTAGCTTTGTAAATCAGAGTAGAGCCACTCCTTCCAAGTATACTGGAAAGTACCGGCATTTGATCTCATCCGATGCTCTAGCACTAGTCATGTGCCAGTCAAACTTATATAGGAATTGGTTAGGGTCGCTTGTTCCCTTATAAGCCGGAATGGTGGGGGGAACAAACTTCCTTGGGAACTCCGCCTTCAGAATCCTTTCGGTGAACAGAGTTTTGCTTGGAGCGAACCCCCATTCTTTTTCATCTTCTTCTCTTTGCATACTTTCTTTCATAATCTGTCCAACCATTCCCGAGAGGTATTCCTCATCGTTCAGAGGCTCTGCGGGACAGACTTCAGCCATTTTATTGGAAGTTTGCCTGGACAAACGTTCGCGGAGAGTCGGCTGTGGCCTTGATCCTCCAGCTTGGGGAGGTGCCTCTTCGACGGGGCTAGCTACCTTTTGAGGAATATTCCTCTCTTCAGGATTATGAACATCATCAGCAAAGTTTTCTTCATTATTCACTGGTTGACGGCTAGCTCCGAGCAATGCATTCAACCTATCAAGCATTAAAGTATTCTGGGCTTCCATTTGCTGATATAACCCAGGCACTGCACCATCTAACTCTGCCCGTGTAACTCCAACACTTGGAGCTGCTTGACTTGATGAAGGAGAAGTGGCTGTATTTTCACGGACATCACCGGGTCTAGTAGATCTGCGCTTTTTTCCTGGAGCCATAATCTCTGATAGACTTCTGGTGTTGAGAGAGATTCTTTCAACGAACTTTTGCGAAGCAATGATGAGAGTACCCTGAGTTCGAACGCTCTCAATGAAAGCACCAAAAATGTTAACGCTAAAATTGAATGCTAACACCCCGGTGTAAGTATTAAAAATGTGAAAGCACCACCCGTTGGTACGGGAACTAAAAATATGCAGAAGATAACAGAAAATCAAGTAAAGAGACACAGTTTTTATAGTGGTTCGGCTTAATGTTAAGCCTATGTCCACTTTAATCTTCTTTATTGCTAATTCGATTACAACTTTTACAATGATTGTTGATTACAACACAACTAAGACAAGTAGCTAGAACTTCAATGCATAAGAGCTCTTCGAATTCATGTCGAATGTGTTAGATCTCTCTTGAAGTCCGTAGAGGTGTCTTCGGTGTTTGAAGTGTCAGATGAGTCGAGAAAACAACAGAGTATAGGCGTTCCAGAAATGAGCCAAAAGGTCCTCTCTTCGGTGGAGTTGGCAAGGTATTTATAGGAAAATTCTGGAGTTAGGCCGTAGGTCGTAAGCGACCTAGCCCTAGGTCTAGGTCGTTAGCGACTTAAGGTACACGAGCTACGACTTTAAATAGTCGCATTTGATCACTTGAACATGCTGGCAGGTCGTAGGTCGTGGGCGACCTAGGGGAAAAATGGTTGGTAGGTTGTAGCGACTTATGGGAATGGAAAGCAGCTTTTGTGGAGTGAATTAGAAGAGATAGCGACTTAAGATTGAGAGCGACCTATATGCAAACGGCTTTATTCTGTGATAACTCTCTAGGTCGCTGGATCTTTTAGGCCGTTAGGTCGCTGCCCTCTTTAGGTTGTTAGGTCGTTGCTTCACTGAGTTACTAGGTCGTTAACTCGTTGAGTAGCTTAGCTCATTAGGTCGCAAGACCTCTTAACTTTTTAGGTCGCTGAACTTCTTAGCTCGTTAGGTCGCGGAGCTTTTCAACTGATTAGGTCGCTAGGCTTTTCAACTGGCACCATGTTAACTCGTTAGGTTGCAAGACCTCTTAACTCTTTAGGTCGCTGGGTCCTTTAATCCATTAGGTCGCTAAGTCGTGAAAAATTAGGGTTAACAGTGATTTATTTGTAATTTCTGGACACTGTTTTGGATTTTTTAGCAATTTCTTATACTATTTTCCATTTTATTAAGTTTTAATTATTTATTTTCATTTCATATTGCTTTGTTTCAGTTTCTAAAAGTATATTGCTGATTTTATTTTGTTTTAAATTGAATTAAAGGAAAGGATATATGAAAGGTTTAAAGTGCTTTTAGAAACTTAAGTCTTTTCGTTTCCAAAATTCTTCATTTTCCCACAACCTCCTCATTACACTTTTCGGCCCTACATTTTTCTTATGATAGTTGTGAGTTTCTCATCCTCTTTCACGTGAAAACCTCATCTCAACTTCATTTTTCACGGCTTGGAAAAATATTGGTAATGGCAACATGTTTTTCTTCCTTTCTTCTTATTTCCATGTATTTTTTGCCTTGCTTTCTTGCCTAGTTTGCTCAGCCTCCACTCCATAGCCACGGCCACCACCTCCTACATAGCTTCCTTATCACCACCATCACATAATCCTCTGACAATGGCCGGGCCGCACCACACCATGAAGAGAGACTCCACCAAAAATGCAACAATTCTCTTAAAACAATGCATAGCCACCAGTAGTTGCAACATACCTTCCTCCATCACCTTGGCCACCACCTCTAGCCGCCACTACCACCTTTCTACAACCCACAAACACCACCTCCTATACTTACCAGACCTGAACATGTCAGGGCCGAGCCCAAAACCCCATGGTCGAACCAATATGATGAACCCAGACTCCTCTATCAAGCCTAGACCCTTTGTATTCAGGTGTAGTAACTCCCCACCACTTCAATGCCTTGTAGCCGTGCCTCTTTAAACCCAAACCTAAGCCAAAGTATGTCTAAACCTAAGCTAAAGCATGTCCAAATCTGAGACAAAACATCTCTTAGGCCGAGCAAGCAATTGTAGAAAGCAAGGAAAAAGCATTCATTCCATTATTGCTTCTTATTTCAAAGTTGTTTCAAACTGAATGTTGTATTGATTTGTAATTTTATTTGTCATGTTCATGGGTTGTGTACAAGATCAGGTTCTCATCCACTTGAATCCATCGTTGTGTCATTGTGCTTTCTGGTATCCATTTGTGTCGTTTGAATTCATATCTCCAGCACAAAGAGGTGAGTAAATCTCAACATTTAAACTTATGGAAATGTGAAGCAACAACAATTAAATGCGTAGAATGATATATTATGTTATAACTGCCTATGATTATTTATATATGATGTTAAACCTGTTAATTTACATGTCATCTCATTTGTTACTGTTATATGTTGTTAACTGTTCATTTATATTTGTGTACCACACTGCAAGTTCCCTGTAGATTTGGTTCACTATGGTTGAAATGATACATACCCGAACGGACTTTAGAAAAGGGAAAATCGTCATGGGCTGAAATGATACTCTGTGTTTTTGATCTGTGATTTTTATTTACTATATATTTTGAGATTTGCCCAATTTTATTTACAACGCAGTATTTTGAGCAATTGACACGTGTGGATGCGAATGGTTGAAAATACTGGGTTGTTATAAGTATCAAGATCAAGATTTCAAGATATGTGTCTAGTTTTTGATGAAACTTCATAATAGCATGAGAATCTTAATTCCGAATTTCATTTGGTGGAACCCATTTCTACTTTTTTTAGTGGCTTACAAACCAATGACAAGTAGCTTATAAACCTACGACAAGTGGCTTACAAACCCACGAACATTCTGGTTTGAACAAGTTCTCGAGTCCTGATGTGAAGAGATATTCTATAGGAAGAAGCTTGCAAAACTACTTCAAAATTGTTTTTCAACATGATTTTCAAATCTGCTTTTCAAAATGTTTTAGCCTTAAAAATTATCTTTTCAAATGATTTTCAAAAAGATATTTTAGCCTTAAAATATTATTTGTTTTTTTATATAAACTCTTGTTTTAAATTCCATTTTAAAAAAACAAATTTTACATAGTTTTTAAACAAGTGATGTCGACATCATGGGATATCCCATGTCGACATAGTGGTCGTTGATTTCAAAAGTTTCAATTTTCAAAAGAAATGTCTATTCGTTTAAATCTCTTCACGAACGGTTATGGCTGTTGGTGCTTTATAAACAACCTTCATAAACGAATTTTTTAACTAACTAATTTCTTATTTCATTCACTTCTTCTTCTCCACAAATCCATGTTCTATAATTTTCATATTTTTAAGATCGTGCCGAAATTCTGCCGAATTCTTAAGTGAATCAAATTAGAATCTCATTATTGTTTGATTTTATGCCCTCTCTCGAAGATCAAAGTGCTATTCAGAGTTATAGGATCAATTTGTAATCAAAAGTTTATCGAGTCTCTCTATAGGGTGTTGTTGTGCTTGGAAATCAATTGGATAATCTTATGGCCCGTAAATCAAGAGAGTTTACCCCGGACTCGTGAGACGAGAGGGTACCTCAAGTCCTTTAGAAATTGAGGAATGTAATCTCGATATTGGTATAATAAAAACCTAAATGAGGTGGTTTGCCTTGGTAAAGGAATGGATGTAGGGTAACTCCAAACTAGTATAAAATCCGGTGTGTTCTTTCCTTTTACTGCTTTTTATTTACTTTCTACATCTGTTTTTGATTCTGTGATTGTTCTATGATTAAGTTTTGCATTTGTCTATGCCATAATTATTAAGTTAGTTCATATAAGTCTTAGAATTCATTAAACACTATTCACCTCCCCCTCTCAAGTGTTAAGTTAGCCTTAAGATCCTTATTCCTCACTCCCTTTCAATTGGTATCGGAGAGTTGGTTTTCAAACTTTCATAATCTGATTTTTGAAAAACTTTAAGATGGCATCTTTTATAAACTTATTAACACTATTTTCATATGAACATGTCACATAATCATCATGATATTGTTGTTTAAAATTATATTTAGTTATTTTGATTAGTCACTTGTTCTTTAAAAAGTGTTATGTCGTTTTGTAGGAAAAGAGTTATGTCAAATGACTGTTGGTTAAAAGATATCAGATAATTTTTCATCGATCAAGAAGAACTAATGGATCTATAATGGCAATCGACAATGAAATGGGTACCAGATCAATACAAAGCTTTTTATTCTCATCTAGACTCATGATACTATACTTCTCTCCATCTACTTCGCAATATCACTTGTTTCATGCGAATCCGTCAAGAAATGACCAAGTTATGGTCAAATGAATTTTTGGTGAACAAAGAGAAAAGGAAAGCAAAACTGTCAATGGTATTCTTCAAATTGATCCAGAAATTTGAGTATTTTGTTCCCACTCCTTTTCTAGATTATAGTTCTTGTTCTCACGATCGTTTCGACGGGTAGGTCATCAAATTTTGATCAAAATTCAGTGAGATATGATAGTTTGAAGTTGGCTATCCAAAATTGAAAATTGTCTACGGGATTTCCTGCATTACTCTTATTGTTCGGCCTGTTGCACCACAATACCATCCAAATTCATCACCAAACTATTACTAGATCGTAGCCCTTGCCTTCCTCTTTGATTTGCTGTTGGTTTCATCCAATTCCGTTAAGAAATGGAAGGGATATGCCTTCTAGAAGTTTGGTAGTAAGTAGAAAAACTGAAAGAAGAAGAAGAAGAAGAAGAAGAAGAAGAAGAAGGGAAAGTTTTATGAAAATGGTGACTGTCGGGCCAATTTTTAGTGGTTGATGTGTCCATTCATTGAAAATTCAAATTCAAATTTTCGGTGCCAAGTTGGTAAATCTACTAAATCATCTATATCTTTCTCTTACGGTCTTCAAATTCTGCAAATGGATATACTACGATGATCAGAAAAATAAGCTCGTCGCAATAGAACAGATCTCGTCGTCAAATTCTGAAAGATATGTATGTGTGGTTCACGATATTGGAAGAATAACAAAGTTAGAAAGATAGAGGAGTGAAAAATGAGGTATGCTTTACTATTATTTCATCTTTATTGTTGCATTTAGGAATATATATTTATGCTTTTATTTAGGTATAGAAATTTATCTCCTTTATAAGTTTTGATATTTTGATCCATATATCGACACATCATGGTATACTTATCGACATGCTAGTCTAAAATTTTTAAAAGCCTTTTAAAATGTGTTACCTTTCAAATAAAATCTTACTACTAATTTATTACAACTATACTAAGTAGAAAATCATATCATCATTTCGTGATTTCAACTTTTCTAAAGTAGTTTTTACTTCTCGTGCTCTATTTTTTTCAAAAGGAATTAATAGAATAAATTTGGAATGTTAGAATAAGGCTCTATTATTTTGTTTATTTTATATTAATTTTTGATTTAAAAAATTTATTATATTTATTAAAATGAATAACTTTTGTTATTTTAAAAGTATAGTTTGATTTTTGTGTGATATAATTTCAAACCTGAATAAATAGAATATTTTTCAGAAATGTGAATTTTGGTCAAAATGGTCAAACTTTGACTTTTAAATTTAAAATTTAAATATTCGAATTCTTGAATTTTATCTTTTATTATGAAAATAAATTAAATTTCAAGAATACTGCTTTTCATTTCATTGAAATCCGGTTTATACTGTGAAAGTTATGCTTTTTACAATATTGTATGTAAATTGATTTATTTAATAAAATTGTCTATTTTAGTTTATATAAATAGTATTTCTGTTTGTCAAATCTTGTTCTAATTTGTATATATGTGTGTAATATGACATGTTAGGTATATATTTTATTTTAAAACATTTTTAAAGTGATGTTATAATTTTTCCAAAACATATTGTATTTATTTTCGATTTTTAAAACCTAGTTTCTATTTTTAAGCTATTTTCTTAATTAATTTATATTTATCTGAAATGTATTTATTTATTTATTCATACATTATTTTGTCTTGTTTTCATTTTATTTATATACATTTTTCATGTGTTTAAAATGAATAAAGAAAAAGAAAATATAAAGAGTTTTAAACTTTTCATATACCATTGACTTTTCATCTCCTTTTACCTTTTCATTTGCAAATCAACACTTGCATTCAATTTAGCTGACCATATCCTTTCTTCAGCCATCACCCTTCGTTTTTCATGAAAAAAAGCTTCTCATCTCGGCCTTCAACTCTGAAACAAAAATTGAGAACTATTTTGGCTCTCCTCTCACTTGAATATGTAATCGTGCCTTAATACTTTCCGGGTCTTTGTTTGTGTGTCAAAATCTATTATCTCTAGCTTGTAGAGGTGAGTATTTCTCACCAGACATTACGTAGTTATATATGTAGTAAATTGACGTCCTGTGAATCTGTAGTTCATATTATCATACTATACCTACCTGTGATATTATTTATATGATGATCACCCTATTTATACACCTGCCATATCATCGGTTACTATTATATAATGCCTTTCTGTTTATTTATATCAGTTTATCACACTGCAAGTTCCCTGTAGATTTTAATCACTATAGGTTGAAATGATACATACTCGAACGGACTTTAGAATACGAAAAAATTGTTATGGGTCGAAATGATAGGCCTGAACGATTTTTATTTATTTCATTTAACTTGGGATTGCGGGTTTGAAATGATAGAACATTGATTTCTCGTTTGTAAATTATGGATTGAAATGATATATTATGCTTATCATTTGACTTAGGTTAGAAAATTATATACAGACCCGGGGTTAATATATATTTTTCTAAAAAATTTAAAATATTATAAAATGTAAATATTATGATATTTTAATTTAAATTTAAATTTAAAAATGATTTTGCAAAATATTAGTGATTTTCTATAAGTTAAATAAGTGAAATAAATAAATGGTAAAATACGGTTTGAAATATAAGTTAATTTTGTAATTTATGATTTTGGTTATAAATAAAGTTTAAGTTAAGTAAGAAAATGTGATATTTTGATTTAAATTTGAATTTAAAATGATTTTATAAAGTGTTATTCATTTTTCTATAAATTAAAAATAGTTACATAGATAAATGTTAAAATTTGAAATTTGAATATAACTTAACTTGGAAAATGTGAAATGTGTTTTAAAACTGAAAAGTTAAGTTAAGAAAAATAAGTGGAATTTAAATTTAATTTAAGAAATGGTAAATTAAATTTATAGGTAAAGTAAATGAAATTTTATAAAATTGTACACTGATATTTATAAGTGAATTATTAAATTTGATAATTATTTATGGAATTTCACTTTACAAAATCATAAATTAAAAAGTATTTAAATGATCATATTAAAAGTGTGAAAATATGATTTTTATAAGTTAAATTTCCTTTAAATAAAAATTTGATTGTTTGTGAAATTTTATTGAAAACTTGGAATTTAATAAACAGAATTTTTGAGAGCTATCATTTCTGAAGTAGAAGATATTAGACATTTTGTAAAGCTTGTAATTGATATAAATGAACTAAAAGACCAATGTAACAACCCACATATTTATCGAGTTTGTATTTAAATATTTTATTTAAATATTAACTCCTTAATCGGATTTTGGTCCGAAAAGCTACTTTTTGCAAACGGTCAAATTAGGACTCGAGACCACTTCCATTGAGTTCGAAATGCCGTTTACAACTTTTTTAAGTATAAACATCGATAGGTTTGGAGTTAGTGAAATTTCACTAACTTTTCCCGCTTTGGACTTTGGGTTAGTTTAGCCTATTAAGCCAAAGTTCCAACCCTCTTCTCCTCACTCTTCATAAATTTCCTAACTAATCAAGCTTTGGCATTAATGGTGGAGGGAATGGGAAATTAAAATTCCAAAACTCAAATTCAATTGCAATCCATCTTTCTACTCCAAATTCAAGAAGAAGACATTGGATTCAAGCTTCTTGTGCTTAGATAGAAGAAGGATTGATTCTTGCTTGCTTAAAACTTCATTTTCATTGATATTTGGTGCAAATGTGAGACTTTTATCTCACATTCTTGTCTATAACTATCACGGATGTTTGGGAATGATTTCCTATCACTTTTGCATGCACATTTGCATTTAGTTTGGAATGGATTGGCCAAAAACTCCAATTTTTAGCGTTTTGGTGAATTTTCTACACTTAGGTCGTTCTGGCCATTTTCGTGTGTTCGGAGTTAGGTCGCTCGCGACCTAACCCTTAGGTCATAGGTCGTTTCTGGCCTTAAATTCCCCCTGCAGCGTTAGGTTGTTAGCCTCGGAATTAGGTCGTTGAGCCTTAGGTCGTAGGTCGTATGGACCTTAGGTCGCTAGGTCGTATGGCTTTAGGTCGCTAGGTCGTATGACTTTAGGTCGTTAGGTCGTATGGCTTTAGGTCGCTAGGTCGTATGACCTTAGGTCGTTAGGTCGTTTGGCTTTTACGCCGCTTCCACGCTAGGTCGTTCGACTCTTAGGTCGTAACACTTAGGTCGCTCGCCTCTTAAATCGCTAGGTCGCGTGCCTTTCGGTCGCGTTTATTTATTAGGTCGCGTGTCTTTGTTAGGTCGCTGACCTTCTTAACTCGCATGACCTAACCCCTAGGTCGTTGGGCCTCGTTTTTACTTAGGTCGCTGCTTCTTATAGGTCGCTCGGCCCCTTTATTTCTTAGGTCGTTGTGGCCTTAGGTCGTGATATTTATAGGTCGCGGCAAAGTTAGGTCGCTCGACCCATGTTGCCGTTAGGTCGCTCGACCCATGTTGCCGCTAGGTCGCTCGATCCTTGTTGCCGATAGGTCGCGTGCTTTCTTAGGTCGCGTACCTTTAGGTCGCGTGTCCCCTCTACCTCGTTAGGTCGCAAAGAACTTTAGGTCGCTCGACCTCCTTACCCACCAGGTCGCGCACTTAGTTAGGTCGCTCAGCCATTGTGTTAGGTCACGTGAACCCTTAGGTCGTTAGACCTCATTTTGCTTTAGGTTGTAGGCCTCTTGCCTTCACTTAGGTCGTACCGTTTTGTCGGGGCGCTGCCCCGCACCCCGCCAGGGGCGCTGTCCCCTGGACCCCCCCGACCTGACCGGGCAGGTCGAACCCCGTAAGTGGTGGCGTTGCCCCCGCACCCCCACCTTGGGGGGTTGCCACCCTTCCTGGAACCCCCCTCCGTAGGGGATCTTATCTGAAAAACATTGAGCTGATTTCCTTGGATTTTATTCACATCTCCGTATGCGATCTTTGTGACTGATTGTTTCTACAATTGCTTCTGTGTTTTGTCACTTTATAATATAAAGGTTTCAATACTAGTAGTAAATATCAAAACTCTTTTAACAAACAATTTCAACTCTATTTTTAATAACTAAGCTCTTTTCTTAAACCGTTTTCCAATCTATTAGTATATACAAACCTTTACCTCACTCGGATGAGAAATCTAATTAAACGACTTAGTAAAACAAGTGGTATGAAACGCTTGCATTCACTTCGTCGGTTATTTCTTGGACTTGTTCGATTGAACCTCTTATGACAATTTTATTAGTGAAGATTTACAGTTTGTTCGTAAATATTTAAGTTAAGCAAGTGGTTATGGGACATGAAGCTAAACTTCTATATTTACTAGCTTAGTGTAATTGACACTTCTCGTTGATCATGACGATCATTCTGATGATTTAGACTAGCAACTGTGCGATGTCTCTTGTTGCGAGGTTAGACTAGACACCACTTGTGTGATTCCACTCACACATACCTTTTTGCTTTTTGGTTAGTCTGGACCTTAATCTGTGTGATTCCATTCACACATGTGGGGTAGCTCACCTTGGTCTTCGGACCGTCATGTGATAGGCCTCTTTCCCTTTTTCTGTGATTTCTAGATTTGTTGTGTTGATTTCTGGAATTTATGTCATTGACTTGTTATGAGTACAAGTTTAGGGTATGATGCCCTCTTTGGATCTTTGAGAAGATTCTTGTGATATCGATTTATCTCTTTTTGATTGATCTTCTGTTGATCATCATTTGCATACTTATAGTAGTATGTCAGTATGGATATTTTATGTTTATGCCATATCCTTTAATTTATATCATGTCATCTGATATTTATAGCTAGACTGATCCGTTTATTATTTTCTTAAATAATACTCGGGTCAGACCGAGGTGTTACAGGTGCTTCTGCTTGACTTCTTCCCGGGATTAGCTACTCTGACTTTTGGCTAACTATTTAGATTAGCAGTTTTTGTTGTAAACACATGAGATATAGACTCATTGTTGTATTCTTTTGTATAGCACGTGTTGCTATTCTTTTGTATTATTGTGGATCTTTTTGACCACTACTCTTATGTATACTTTCATGTGTTAGTTTTATATTCATATCTTCTTCCGCCTTTGTGATATGGATGTCTGTGACTGATTTGTGTTATGCTTATTTCTATGTTTGTTTCCGAAGCTTATTTATAGCCACCGTGTGATAAGAACTTACATGGATGGTCGCTCCTCAACAGCCTTATTCTCCGTGCTAGTTGACAACACTACACCGTAGTGTTCTTGGCTAGCGTGGGTATAGAGGTGGGGCGTCACAACCAAATTGTACTAAAGGCTATTATAGCACTTTGTAAGTGATGTAGTTGAAGAAACTAAACTAAAACCTATTACAGCATATCTGTAAATGCTATCTTTGCTAAAATGAATTGTTTCAAAATGTAAATTTACTGCAGCATTTTCTAAATGTTGCGAAAGTTGAAATTTCACCGTTTTAATAAATTAAAGTAAACAAATGAATTCTGAAAATGGTAAAAATTTGAGAATTTAATATTTGATTATTAAATATAATAACTTCATTTTAAATGATTTAAATGGAACATTTAATTGGTTTAATTGGAATATTTAATTGGTTTTATTGAAATATTTGCTTTGATATATAAACCGTTTTGAAATGTGATTTGAAATGGTACTTAAATTAAATAAATATGAATGAGTTTTTGGAATAATACGATATTTCGATATTAAAATGAATTTGAAATGATATAGAATTTTGAAATGATTTTTGATTTACGAAGTATAAAATACCATTTTGGAATTTTAACCACAGGATGTATTTAATTTATAGTTTAACTAATCCTTAGAGGATGGGCGATCCCAAGCATCCTTTAAGTTGTTGTGCATTACTATTATAGCTCACTTGAGTTAGTTTACATTATATAAGTATGTATGTCCTGACTTGAATGTTTTGTGTTTTACTTTACGCTCGGGTCAGCCTGAGTATTTACAGCTTAGCTTTGGATTTCTCTTCTTGAGCTAGGAATCGTTAGAGATTCTACTTATCTACATATCTATTTCCTTTCAGTTTTAGTTGTTCTATTTCAGCTCTGGTATTTATAAACTTCTATGTATTTGAGATTTCTATTGCATATGTTTTTGAAACTGATATTATGTATTTGTTTTGAGATTTTGTTATAGTAGCTTCATGAACTACTATGGTATTTTAATTTCCGCTGCGAGTTATTCTGATATATCTGTGTCTGTGATTCTATGCTTGTTTTTCATTTGCTCCAAATTTATTTACAATGCAGTATTTTAAGCAATTCAAGTCCGACATGTATGGATGCGAATGGCTGAAAATATCGGGTTGTTACAGTTGGTATCAGAGCTTTGGTTTTAGGCAAACCATAGCCTGCGGTGTAAAAACTCATTAGAGATAGGGTAGAAATACCCTAGAATGAGTGAAATCAATCTCAGAATCATTTCTTTGTGACAAATCATATTTTCGAAGTATAAAATAATTTCCAAATAATTTTTAAAGGATTTTCAAAGATTATATTGGTATAAAAAATTTCTTATTTTTTTAATCAATATTTTCTAAACTTCATTCCTTCTGTATCCACCTTGTTAGAAATCTCTTGGTTAGGATTCTTATCGATTAGGATTCCTTGAATTTTGAAACGGTCCCAGTCGTTTTGAAATCCAGTCTGGTCTTCCCTATTTTATCCTTTTGATTTTGGAGCATTCCATAACTCCACTTTGGAATGACTTCTACAAAGATCGGAGATTTCGCAAATCCTGGAATAATTTGTAATGGGGTGAAACTCCTTTACAATTGGCATTGATTCACCGGAGATTTCTGTATCCTCGGATGTTGATTCTATCTATCTCCTTCTCTATCCGGATTCTATCTCGAGCGATGGAATGTCGATTTGCATTAGATTTCCGCATTGATTATATCCCTGAAGTCATGGTTGACCTGGTTAAGGTCGCCCGTGATGTTTATAGGCTTATCCATCTTCTATTTGGTAATAAAATTATCTCATCTTCGTTCGATCGAATCAGAATTCTATTTGATCAGAGTTTCTCTAAATTTAAATCTCTGATTGCTTTTGGAATCCATCCTTGATAAAAAAAATCCCTTGAAAATTTGTGTTTGATTGTATTTTGAATTTGTGCATACATCGAAGTTATTATTTTAATAAGGATGGCCCTATTTTATATATAAAAGTGAAATGTTTTCCATAAGGATTTTTATATCTTTTGAAAATGGAAATTTGAAACTTTGAATGAATTTGAAATTTTGAAAATTTATAAGAATTTGACTTATATAAAATGATTTATAAATGAAGGGTTTTGAATTTGAATTTCGAGGAATCGAACTCCGGTGTTTTGAAATCGGTTTTAGGATTTTGGAAAATATATAATATATAATAATAATATGATTTAAAGATATTTTTCGAATAAGAAACGTTTCAAATGTATTCGAATGAATTCCAATGATTTCAAAGAGATTTCAAAAAAGTTTTTCAAGAAAATAAAAGTCCGGAACCCACTTATGTCGCTGGAAAATAATTTCGGTGATGAATGCATGCATCATCGACATTGATTTTCGAGTTTCCGAGTGGGGGAGAGGCCACTCTAGTAGCTTTGCTATGCGAGTGATTTTATGAAACCAATACTGATTTCAGATTTTGAAGTATGGTTTGATATTCGAAAGATATGTGTGTGTGTGTATTTGAAATGATTTAAAGTAAGCCGGTGTTCAGTCCTCGAGTTTCAGATTGTTTTAGTATAACCTTATCTATTGGAATTGATTTACTGATTTGTTGTCACTTCCAACTTTTGGATTTTAAATACGATTTCTTCGACTATATTTTTAAAGTTCGGGCAATTTCCAAATCAAGGTTTAATTTTCAAAGCTAAGTAATCCTGAAAAATATAAATCATTCGATTAGGTAAATGGGTTAAAACTATTTTGTTAAGTAAATGTATAAGACTATTTTGAATCATACTGATATGGAATTTAGTTTTGGAATGTTTTGAATAAATTTAATTCAAATAGTTTGAAGAAGGTAAATTAATCTTTTGAATTGAAATAAATAGTTTAAAGGTTTTAAAAGGGATAGTTATAACATGGAAATCATTTCGGGTATAATTGATTTTGAGAAAAAAAAAATTGTTTTCGAAAATAGATTGGAATTTAAACTAGTATTTATATGATGGTTTTGGAAATGAATTTGTTTGACCTAAATTTTTTTCGATATGGGAAATAGGATTATTTTCTAAATCTATTGTTTTAAGAAACTTTGAACTGAATATATGTAATTTGGAAGAAATGATTTGGCCAAATCATATATATTTTGAGATTGAATTAATATTGAAATTGTTTGAAATTGAGAACCTTATTTTGTTAAAAACTTGATTTGGGGGTTATCGAAATTATATAAAATTGATTTGTATAAGTATGAAGTTGATTTGAAAACTACTGATTTGGTAAGGTACTCAATTTGGAAAGTGAAATATTATATAATCGAAGTCTATATAAGTGTGATTTGATATATACTATTGATTTTGAAAAGTATTCGATTTGGAAAATAGAACCTCATATATAATGGACTTCCTATAAGTATGATATTTGAGAGCGATTTGAAAAGGCACTATATGATACATATTTTCGATGTAAAGATATGGAAAGTGCCTTCTGCTTGATATTTGCTTTGTGGCCACACTGTGGATTCATTCTAACGATATTATTCTCTTTTATTTGGGTTTTTCGGATATGATACTCGAGTGTCCATCGACTTCCATGGCGATCTCCATGGTTTTTCTTTTGAGCGATTGCATAGCGTAATTCGCTGGGGATGCGAGAGCCTACAGGCACAGATGTTTCCTGGGGGATCCAGGCGTAACCATTGTGTATCTGCGATCTATTAGGTCGCTTGGTAGCGTAATCCGCACGGGCTGCGAGAGCCTAAGGGTACGGATGTTTCCAGGGGGATCCAGGCGTAATCGTTGTGTATCTACGGTACTGCCAGTCTTCATGTTGTAATCGTAGGGCGGCGATAGTCAGCCTATGGGTGCGGATGTTTCCTGGGGGATCCAGGCGTAACCATTGTGTATCCGCGATCCATGATCGACATGTTTTGGTTTGGTTGTTTTGTTTGGATTGTACTTTCCATATCTATTTTTAAAAGTTTTTTCAAGTATTTTCACTAGGTGTTGAAACAAGGCTACTAAGTAACTGGAGAATTCTAGCTTTGCGTCTGATCAACGCATGGCCAAAGTCTGCAGGAACTAAAGTAAACTTGTTAATATCGAGTTATAAAAGTATTTGGATAAAGTATTATATAAAGGATATTTTGATCATTTTTTTTTTCTAAATAATTTAAAAATATTTTAAATATTGCTTACTTCGAACTAAAAGATTTGAATCAAATGACTATTCATCATATTATAAAATGTTTAAAATGTTATAAATATAAAATTTTAAATTGAAATTTATATGGTTTAAAAAATATGGTTCATCCTTGTCTTCCAACCTATTTTTTTCTTCGGACTATTCCTACCTTCTTCTTCTTTGAGGGTCCCTTCTGTAGTATGGAAAGAGTTGGTTCTTTGGCTTATTGTTTGGATTTGCCTAAGGAACTTTCTGGAGTGCATGATGTATTCCACGTCTCACATCTTCTCTGGTATCTTCTTAACCCATCTCTTTTGTACAGCCTTCTGCTCTTGATGGTTTGCATTTTGAGCCTAATCTGACTGTCGATAGTAAGCCACTTCGTATTGTCAATAGAGGTAAGAAGCAGCTAAGAAGGAAATCTATTAGTCTGATCAAAGTACTGGAAAGAACTGATGACCTAGATTGTACCTGGAGACGGAGGAGAGCATTCGTGCTTCGAATCAGGAATTGTTTTTTAGGTACTATTTGCTTTTTCTATCTAGTTTTTCCTTATTTTCCTTGTTCGTTCTTTTCGAGGACGAAAAGATGTGAGTGGGGGAGAGTGTAACAACCCCAAATTTTGTGATTTATTTTAGTTGCTTATTTTGATTATTTGATTATTTTGATATTTTGATTTAAATTTAAAAATGATTTTACAAAATATTAGTGATTTTCTATAAGTTAAATAAGTGAAATAAATAAATGAGAAAATATGATAATTTGATTTAAATTTGAATTTAAAATGATTTTATAAAGTGTTATTGATTTTTCTATAAATTAAAAATAGTTAAATAGATAAATGTTAGAAATTGAAATTTGAATATAACTTAACTTTAAAAATGAGAAATGTGTTTTAAAAATGAAAAGTTAAGTTAAGAAAAATAAATGGAATTTAAATTTAATTTAAGAAATGGTAAATTAAATTTAAATGTAAGGTAAATGAAATGTTATAAAATTGTACATTGATTTTATAAGTGAATTATTGAATTTGATAATTATTTGTGAAATTTCACTTTATAAAATCATAAATTAAAAAGTATTTAAATGATCATTTTTAAAGTGTGAAAATATGATATTTATAAGTTAAATTTTGTTTAAATAAAAATTTAATTCTTTATGAAATTTTATTGAAAACTTGGAATTTAATTAACAGCATTTTTGAAATGCTATCATGAATGTAAATTTCAAAATGTAAATTTACCGTAGCATTTTCTAAATGCCGCGAAAGTTGAAATTTCATCGTTTTAATAAATTGAAGTAAACAAATGAATTCTGAAAATGGTGAAAATTTGAGAATTGAATATTTGATTATTAAATATAATAACTTCATTTTTAATGATTTAAATGGAATATTTTATTGGTTTAATTGGAATATTTAATCGGTTTTATTGAAATATTTGCTTTGATATATAGACCATTTTGAAATGTGATTTGAAATGGTACTTAAATTAAATAAATATGAATGAGGTTTTGGAATAATATGATATTTTGATATTAAAATTAATTTGAAATGATATATAATTTTGAAATGATTTTTGATTTACGAAGTATAAAATACCATTTTGGAATTTTAACCACGGGATGTATTTAATTTATTGTTTAACTGATCCTTAGAGGATAGGCGATCCCAAGCATCTTTTAAGTTGTTGTCCATTACTATTACAGCTCACTTGAGTTAGTTTACATTATATAAGTATGTATGTCTTGACTCGAGTGTTTTTTGTTTTACTTTACGCTCGGGTGAGCCTGAGTATTTACAGCTTAGCTTTGGATTTCTTTTCTAGAGCTAGGAATCCCTGGAGATTCTGCTTGTTTACTTATCTATTTCCATTCAGTTTCAGTTGTTCTATTTCAGCTCTGGTGTAACGACGCATAAATTTTCGAAATTTTTTATTTGTTTTATTAATTATATTTAATTGAAATTTTGAGAAATTGTAAACAATAAATTTTTGAAATAAAAATTTATTATTTGAAATGCGTCTATTTTAACATAGCAACTGGTAAATTTTCATCCGAAATTATGAAAGTTTATTTCCGTGTGTAATTTTATTTCAATATAATCAGTTAGAAATTGATGAAAATAAAATATTTTCGAAATCTAAATATTTTTATATCGATAAATTCTAAATCATCTTCTGAACAAGGCGTCGTATTTCGTTTTTCCAAATTCGGACTTCTTTAGCTCCATCGATCTTATTTTTCTGCGTTTTTGCTGCATTTTCTACTAGTAGAAAATTCGGATTTTTATAATTCAATCGTACCGCTAATATCTGTATACCGTTTTGATTGTCTCGTCGTGCTGATCTCTACGGTATATTCAATTATGCGTTTTGATGTCCGGTGCACAACATGATATGTGAAACGTTTCACCGTATCGATATCGTTTTACTTATTGAATTTCTGGTCCGTCCATTTTCCCACCATTGTAATACCAATAGCTATCAGTTTCATATTCCCAGAAGTTAAACTGTTGTCATTCCCAACATCTCAATATATTATTTTGTTTCGTTCTTTTTGTAATAAATATAAAATTTATTCATCAGTTTATAATCGATTTAAGTCTATGTGTTTCTTCTTAAGTTGCTTGTTTGTGCTTTAGTGTAGGATAATATCTTATATCCAGCTTGCACGTTTCTTTAATTGATGAATATAAAGTTGTATGTATTTTGGGAACCTAGACTCTCAGCCATTCCCATCTTTCTTCTACCCTTCTTTCTACCAAGCTCATTTCTCCTACCTGCTCCGCTCTCTTCCCTTCAACCTCAACCCATGCCGCATGACATGTCTCCTCATCACTACCGTGCTCACGCATGCTCCCACCACCGATCTTGGCTGCGCCCATCCCAGACCCAGCGGCAACCGCGTCCAACCACCCCCTTACCTTCATCTCCAGCCTTCACCCTTCCTTGATGCACCACCTGCTCTTCCCCTCCGACCCAGTCCTTCTCTCCCCTACCACCGCACCCAGTTCCGGCGCTCCACTCACTGACCACCTCCTCACCAAGAAACCACTCGCGTTCATCTTCGGTCGACCTCGTCCTTGCTACCCCGTCAGATTTGCAAGGATCGAACCCACCTGAACTTCACCCAGCACGTGGTCCCCACTTTGCCTCCGCCCACTTACAATCATCTCGCACCCTGGTCGTATGCTATATATAGGTATTTATGTTATTTGTTTATTTGTAAATCTAGTTTACATATGTATAGTATTATCTGCTGACAATTTAGTTTTGTTGTTTATGATGGATCCATGCATTTAAATTGATTAGTTTATAAAGTTAGTAGCATTATGAGACTGTAAATTTTATTTTGAAATTTGATTTTTGAAGGAAAATATGGGTTTGTTGTTGCTATGAAAGTATATTAAGCTGTTAGGTATATACATATACAGTTTACAAGATTTTAAGCTTTTGAGTTAAATATTGGTTACAAGGCTTTTATACTTATAGTTACTTTTCTCTTTATTGATCCCTGTTGGCTTGCGTGTATTTGTATTATGCTATGGTTTGTACAAGTGGTGTCGGCCATATATTTACACAGAGATTAGAAGATATATGTATATACTTGTTTTAAAATGGGGAATATTTTTGTAAAGGCCCGTTTTCCCGTACCCTTTGAATCGACAATAAACTACACATGTCTAACTCAAATTGCACGAAAAGACGGATCTTTAAGGGTGATAAAGAAAAGTAGACAGAACAGAATCTCACATGAATGGAATAACATATAATATTGAACAAATATTTTTACAGCGGAAAACTTTTAAATACATATATCAGAGTCTAACCTAAATTCAGCTTGGACAGTTATAAAACCTGCCCTTACAATTGCTGACAAACATCAAACAAAATACACTAAGCAAAGCTGATAAACGAATATCTCAATACGTCGATGAATAACTCCAGCTTTCCTCTAGAAACTCCAACTGTCTTCAATTATCCTGAAACTACTCGGATCTGACCCGAGTATTGAAAATACTCGGATCAAGCTTGATAAACCAGCGTGAGAAAAACTCAATAATAAATGACAGTGTCATATATCAGCCTTTGGATAAAATCCTTTGAAAATAAAGAGTATCTCATAAGACTACGCCCACACATAAACACGGACGAGTTTTTGCCTTATGATAACTAAAACACTTTTATATCAAAACATTTGATATTATTTCTAATGACATCTCTTTTAAAACATTTGCAAATAAATTTATTAATCTTAGCTGAAATTGTTATCATTATTAAATTCCAGCATACTAGGCTCTACAAACAAAACTGTAGGTTCTTATTGGAGAATGGATTTCCATACAAATGACCAGGCGCAGGATCTACCTTCCGAAATTGGTACACTTCTAGATGGATTTCCCGAGAAACCATCACAAAGCTCCTCTACCAACAAAAGATCGGCCCACCTCTTAACTAGATGGTACCGAATATGTCATCTCCCGGTCGTTACCGACCTTTAATCGAGAGCTATCTTTCCATACACCACATTAATTAACATCTCGAACGTCATAGCGGGAAGAAATATATCTAGAAGGGGATGATCATATCCTAGTTGGGAATGACCCACTTAGCCTTGCTGCATCTAATCCTGTTTTGGTCATTTCCGGTTTGATGAGGCTTGAGGTTACGATTACCTTTTCACATAGCACATATCACATCTTTGAATGCCACATTGCCATTTCCGTTTAACTACTAATTGCCTTCCATAAAAATACAACCCTTGAGCTCGTATGTCTCAAGGAGGGTGTTAAGCTAAGAGAAGTTGCCTTCTCCGCCACCACTAATGTACATTTGTAAAAACCAATGTACGTAATCGTTAGAAATGCAATGTCAGACAAACGTCCATACAAGTTGTCCAAGAACAGGACAAATCGAAGGCACTTTTCTCGACCATTACTAGGCGAGAAGCCCTTGCAATCCGCAAAATCTCTGTCACGAGGAGACCACTGTTATAAATAACTCTATAATGGGGGCCAACCAGAGTATGTTCAAAAAGCAGTCTTCACGCTAGGAAGATCCACGGTCTTCAATCACCATCTTCAATATGTCTTCATGTTCAAACGTATACATTGGTTTGAAGTGGTTTTCGGATAGGAATTAACCAAATCCGACTTCAGTTCCATCGAAATCCAGTCATCGATAAAAGTGAATACGAGTATATAGGATTTATTAAGTCTCTTTTCACTTTAATTCTTTTCGGATGATTTCAAAATCTCTTTCTTTTAACTTAGAGCAATTCTAAGAAATTTATTCTTCTGCTTTGGAAAATATCCCAGATTTTCTTACTTTAATTCTTGATCCAAATTCCTTAACTTTTAAGCGGGTCAAAAACAATGTTATTAAAGACATCGTTTACGATAAACCCTAAATCAATCTTAACAAATATTTTTGA
Source organism: Allium cepa (assembly GCA_030765085.1). Lineage (NCBI taxonomy): Eukaryota > Viridiplantae > Streptophyta > Magnoliopsida > Asparagales > Amaryllidaceae > Allium > Allium cepa. Next base: position 595,745,906 of record CM060945.1, on the reverse strand, counting down.
GTAAATAGGATCATAGAAATCATTCACTTTTGGATATTGCTTAACTTTTGGATAATACCAATCTTCTTTTAATTCAAAAAACTTAATACAGAATCTTTTTATTTAAGAGCATCCGAGCTTTTCTTTCGATCTGTTCCACCCCTCGCCTAAGAAAAGAAAACATAGGCCAGGTAAGTTCAGAGCACTGGTTGCTCCATCCTTAGCCTTAGTTAAACACCTTGTTTTATCTTCCCAGATCTTACAGGAGGGACAAATGTACTAGTCGTTTCCGCATACTCAGATTTTCAACTTTATTTTGGAATTGCTTATAAATATTCTGAAATATCTTTCAAAACGCTTAATTATCCCTTTTAAAGCATTCACATTTTATTCTGAGAAACGTCGTTATATTTAAACTCATATCCCAAAAGTATTAGAATTCGCAACATTAAGTGCTACGGAAAGTGCTAAATAAGCTTATTTTAAATTAAACAACTTTTAAACATTCGATAATTCATATTTTCCAATCCAAAACTCTTTTAAATCATTTAAATAGATTTATCAAATTTATTCCATATGTTTCCATAATTAAAAACATCCGTTTAAACAGATTTCCTGTTATGGTCACTAAACTGCACTAGCGCGATTTTTCTTGAAAATTGATTTGGACTTAATTCAAAATCTACTTATCGAAACTTTGATTTTCTTTTTTCGTTTAGAAGATATGGATATAATAGTCCGGAATTTTCTTATCTCGAAGAACTCCGAGCCATATTCCACTCTATACACTCGTTTGAACTTTTCAGCGTGAAGTCGCGAACTACCGTTGCGCGACGCGTCTAGTTTTAACTTATTTTTCAATACTTGAAATAATCAATTCAAATTTGATTTCTACACTTATAAAATCATTAGAAACCATTTGAAATCAATGTTTTCACTTTTTAAAGTATTTAAAATATATTTTTACTATTACCATATTATAATACTATTTTATTCCCATTAGTTTAATAATAAATTTTAAATTCCAATTTCTACTCAATTTCAATTTTAATCTCAAATTAAACACATTTAAAACTTAGATTTCAAATCTAGTTTCAATTTAAATTTCAATTCAGTTTCAAACTAAACTTCACCTTTTTCAAAATCGATTTCAATTTCAGTTTCAGTATTCATATTAATTTCAATTTCTAATTAACTATCCTTTTTAAATCTGTTTCACTTCAAATTTCAAATTCTCTTTCATTTTAACTTTAATCTCACTTCTAAATGAAAAGAGACTTATTTTTCCATAATATATCACATTACTAAAATATGGCTTTTTAGATAAAGTGATTACTTAATCAAAATGAACATATCCAATATTCATATTTATCACTAACATAATATCCATTCAACCAATCATATGCATATGATTTCAAATCTAACATTCACTATTAATATCATAACGGGATATATTATCACAATTCACTTAATTTACTAACTACCAAATCATCCATATTAATAATTAATTTGGTATAAACATTCATATGTCATAAGGGTATAAATATGATTTATAACATAATCAAAATATAAATTCAAAGACAATGAGAATTTCTCACCTTTAACCAAAACGTTTAACTTCCTACCAACATTCATTTAATTCAACGCTTCCCTAAACCTTTCTAAACCTAATCATAACCATGCTTCCAAGTGCTCGACCATCTCCATCTTTACTTGCTTTGCTCACGCCCTCCCTTTATCCACTCCCAAACTCACGGCCTAGGGCCCTTTTTAAGAAGAGAAGAAGAAGAAGTGAATTAAGAAGAGGTTAGAGAGTAATAGGTGGATTAGTGCTTAAGCACTCCACTATTTTTAACCCTCCTACCTCTCTTAAAGAGAGAAGCCATTAAAATAGCTTAAAGGAAGAAGAAGAAAAGAAAGATTTGTGTGAAAATGAAAGAGGTATGCATGGTTATTTATAGGAAAAAGTTTGGAATAAAATATTATTATGTAAAATGACCAAAATGCCCTTTACTTACTTTTTAACTTAACATCGCATTTCAAATCATGCTTTATGTCACTTTCACTTAAAAAGTAAGAAAAGTAAAGTAATAATTATGTTTGGTTTGATTTGATGTTTTACTTTTTGCTTTGAAATGACATTTTGTCTTTTTGTGCTTACTTTTTCTTAATTGTTTTCTAGAAGTTTCTAACCTTGCTTAGTAAAAGTAAACTGGATTAGTTAATTAATTAACACTTACACTATTAGAATATATGTTCCTACATAAGAAAATAAAAGTAATAGTCCGCTTAACCATATGCTCTGATACCAAATGTAATAGTCCGCTTTTCCGTACCCCTTGAAGTGACACTAATCTCCATAGATTAACTCAAGATGAACGGAAATACGAGCCATTAGGGTTTAAGAAAGAAGAAAGAAAGAGGTAGAAGGTAGAAGAAGAGTGAAAAGATAGAAAATAGAACGGAAAGAAATAACAGAACAACATCAGAATCTCACAATTCGCAGCGGAACAACATATAATAGATAAATGAATAATATTTAAACAAAGAACTATATCAGTTATTACATTACATTACATTACATTACATTACATCAGAGTGTACAACAACAAATAACATCAGACAACGGAAAAGAAATACTATATACTAGTAATACGCCAATTGCCATCCAACTTGCCTCTAGCAACTCCTGAATTCTAGAATATCCTGATAAACCTTAACTCTTAACTGCCCGTGTGGAAATTGGTGGGCACCCAGAGTTTAGAAAGGAAAACAATAAACTCTGAGTCAGTCATGTGACTGGTGTGGGAACTCAAAACAGTTTATTTTTCTTTAAAATCAAAATAGAGGAATATTTTTAAAGTCAATTCGCAATGCTTTTAAAAATGAGACTACCATAAGACCTCCCGCCACACACACAATGCAAACGCAGACTTGGAGGAGATTTCTTCTTATGTTAGTCAAAGATGCTTGATACGTATTAAAAAAACATTTGATATTATTACTAGTGCATAGTGTAGGAAACATTTCGCAAGTAGAATATAAATCTTAGCCAGCATATGTACCATTATAGTATGCTTACTATAGCTACCATATTAGATGGCAGGTTCTACAACTAAAACCGTACAAGTCTCGTAATGTTTCTTTGGATTTCCAACGAATGATCAGGCCAAGGAACTTCCCATTGCCACATGAGAACGCCTCTAGAAGGACGTCCCCGAGAACCTAACCGGATCTCTGCCAACACAAGGCCGGGTTACCTTTGAAACTAGGTAACTACTGACACGAGCATGTCATCCCCCGGTCATTTGGGACCTTTAACCGAGAGCTCTCTAATCAACATCACACCATAATAATAAGTGTTTCAACATGAGTAAGCATCTGGGCTTCATACCATGATACCACCCTTTTCCAGAAGGAAATGCACATACCCTAAAGGGAGCTACCCCTCATAACCTTGCCGCATCTTTCCTGTTTTGACCATTCCGGGGTGTGAGGCTCGACGAAGTCTCGTCCACAAAGCCACGCTTTATACAAAAGCTGTGCTTTGGGTCAACAAATGATCATAGAAATGATCACCAAGATAGACGATCAAACAAATGATCCTATCACAAATAATCAACACAATGATCATTTCACAGCAACACTCAGCATGTCACATTACCAAATTGGGAATATATTGCTGATAACCTTCGACTATATAACCTCTGAGCTCGTACGTCTCAGAGAAGGGTGTTAAGCTAAAAGAATAAATTCTCCGCCACCAACAGAAATATATTTGAAAGAAATCAGCTTTATATCTCAATTTGTAATGTCAGACATACAATCCATACAAGTCTGTTACGGGATCGAACAGAACCGAAGGCACTTACAAAGAAGTCCTTGTAATCCGGATAATCTCTAATCACGTCCGAATTTCCCATCACATATGGAGATCTCTATACCGGGGATCAGCCAGTGCAGAGACAATCAACAAGAAACCCTTTCGTTTTCGAAAATATCGGGTCTTCAACACCGATCTTCAAATGCAATTCATAACGACGTATCACATATTCGGAATGGGTTATACGACCCCAAGGTCCTTTCCCGGTTAACCCAAATAGTGAGCGCTTATTTTTAAATAAAATAAGTGTGGCATTCAATTTCAAACAAATCACAACAAATACCTATTCAAAGGTAAATATTGATAGTCGGTTATTGAACTATCAATGGATATGCACAACATCACCAGATTCCAAGTAATTTTCCAAATTATTTATTTTCCAAAAATATCTTTACAAGATATATATAATCTCCATGCTTCAAAAATAAATCAATATTTATTTTTAAACGAATTCCAAGTTTCATTTATAAATTCCATATTGAATTTACATTTCCAAAATAACTATGAATATACGTTTTCAATTATTCATTTTCAATTTATCTTCAAAAAGATAAATTCTCTAAACTCTTCATTTCACATTGGAAAAACATTTCCATACTTATTTATTTATAAGTAATTCACAAGTCTTTTTATATTCTATACTTGGAAAATATTCAATATACTTAAATCGAAATTAAGTATATATTTCATTCTTTAAGGAAATCATTTTCTTAATCATATTTATTTGGGCCAAAACGAATGTTGCGTAAAACATCGTTACGACAACCCAAAATCACTAGTATAGGGATTCGAAATTAAAATAGATATATAAATCCCAATACTATACAAAACATTTCCTTTCGGAAATCATTTACTATAACAACAGTGTTATAGTCTACCATTTCCTTCTATTTCTCGAAAACGTCTATTTCAACAATGAATGTTGAAATCTATGGTTTCGAATCTTATTACATTTAAAACATCGTTAGATCGTTTTAATTCTATTTAAAACATCACATTCAAAACCATTTCTTTAACATATTATTCACTAATTAAAAACGTGAATATACTTGTTAACCAATTTCATCGTTTCTATTCATTTTGTTTTAAAGGATTATTCACTGTCTAAAACGTGAATATAACTCCATTGACAAATTACAACAATTTACTTATCAAAATAAGTCGTTGCGGATTTATAAAACAATGTTTATAAATTCCATTTCTATTTATTTTATAACAATTTCCACTTATAAATTTCCTTTATTAACCTATTCGATTTATAACTCAATTATATACCGAAAGTTCATATTATAAGTTAAATGCTTATAGTTTATTTGTTTACCAAATTTTTCTTTTAAACTTCATAATTATAAATCTTATAACTTATAAGATTCATTTATTTATCCACATCTATTCCTTAAATAACTTTATAAATTTTATTTATAAAATTCCATTTATAACTTCACCGTTATAATCCTGTAGATTTCATTCACTTATGAAATTCATTCACAATTCATTCTAACACTTATAAAAGCCCGTTTTACAATTCCAATATTTTTAGTTTATAAATATCAATTCATAAATCTTTTATATGGATCAAATTATATTATTCTTTTAAAACGTCTTTAAACTCCTTTATAATTCATCATTTTGATTTATATAAATAATCAAATTTCATAAATCCTATTTTTTTAAACTTTTTATAATAAATTCAGAAATCTCAGTTTAAACTATTTTATAAAATCATTAATCTCATATTTTCAAAAATCAACTTTTAACTGTATTTCTCAAAAATCATAATTTTTATAATATTAAAATTATAACGTTTATTTATTTAAGATGAATTAATTCCAATATTTTATAAACGTATACTTTCAAAAATCATTTTAGAAATCCCTTAATGTCAAAATCGTTATTTTTAAACTTCAAAATTGGATTCGATGATGCAACACATCAAATAGTCAATCACGATTTTCAAACATCATATATCGATATGATAAACAATCAAATATCACAATATTTGAATCAAATAAATATTTGTGAGGAATCCAGTTGGATCCCTCCAACATGTTTCCCTGCATCCACAGACATTAGCACAATACCCATTCCACTTCGAGGTGGAATATCGCCGTATATGGGATTTTATAAAATAATATCCGCTTAATAGGCGGCGTAATAGGGTCTCATCCGCTATACAATGCGGGAAATCAATCAACTGCAATATATACATATGCCAATATATATACATTGCTATATATATAATATGATACCAATTCCACTTCGAGGTGGAATATCGCGGTATATGGGTGTAATAAATAACCTCCGCTTAATAACGGCGTATAGGGTCTATTCAATCCAATATATATACATATATATATATAACAATCATCATTCACAAACAATCATTCAATCAACAAATTTTAAATCTAACTATTTAAAATTTAAACAAAAACCCTATGAGTGAGAAGTTCTCACCTTTGCTTTTATTAGCAATCCATTTCCAATTTCGGCTTGATTCCCTTGATTTATACCTTGTATAAATGTTTTACACAATTTATCAATATTCGAATAAATCGAATAAATTAAATTTCATTTGATAAATTTAATTAACCAATGTTTGATTTTAAATCAGTAAATTAATCTTAACCAAAAATTTATTCGTTTGTTCATTCCCAAATATTTTTATATTTAACTAAAATTTTAGAATTCGAACTGATTTTCTTTAATTAATTTGTTTAACTAAAGGTTACAATTTTAAAACTAAATTCCTTTTTAACAATTATTTTCAGCAACTAAGCAATTAAGTAATTCTATTTTATTTTATTAGATTCCAAAACAAATTATACATAGACCTTTCAAAAAAAAAAAAATATTTCCTTTAAACTGTCTACTTATATATACACATTTTAATTTCAAAACAGTTACGTTTAAAACTTTATATATATATATATGTATACTTACTGTAACTTAACTGTATATATATTTTCTTAAATCTGCATATATGTATATATATTAAATTAAATTAAATTAAACCGAAAACCTTCACAGTATCAGCCCTAAGCCGCCGCTGCCAATCGCCGCTTAAACGTCGCCGTAATCCATGCCTCAGATCCCTGACCCAACGACCTCTGCCTCCACGAAATTGAACGCGCCACGTACCAATATCGCGACGAAGTCGACCAACCTTAGCCGCGCCTGAAACGATGCTTGACCTCGGCTAACTTCCCATGACCAACTCAGCCTTGCGCCTCGCGATTGCCGATCGCGACCACCCTCCTCCATCAATCGCGAGCTCGCCCTAACCCTAGCAACGAATCGTGGCAACCCCCCCTGTTTGAATCGGTTTCGAATCTCGTTCGCTCTTCTTTTTTTAATTAACTGATAGTTTCGTTTGAACGAGATTTATTTGGTTTTCGATTTGAAAGAGGGAAGCTTAATTCAAATAGGCTTCGGCCATTTTTTTCTTCTTTTGATTTTTTTTTCTGAATCAGGAGAGGGGGAGGAAGGTATTTAAAATTAAACTGAGGTATGCTATCACGATTTTAGCCGTGATCCTTGTCGTAATTTTAGGAAATAACGTGATGTCGTTGACCAATTTAAATTAAAAATTTTAAATTGAATTCGTTTTGAATTTCAGCGCGTTTTTGTGTCGTATTCTCACACAACAACTCCGAAAAATACGAAATTTGAAATCCGAGAATAATTAAATATTACGGACCCAATGAAACTGGTTTCGTCGAAATCCGAGACTGTGCCTCGGACGGCTATTTTAAAATATCGATTCAAACGATATAATTTCCAAATTGAACAATTCACTTCCAAATTCAATTCTGAAGCTTCTATAATCTTCAGTATTATAAATATGAATTTTACAAGCCTTTGAAATATTTTTAATTGGCTTAAAATTGAAGATTCAAATTATTATTCAATTTTCTATAGATTAAATTCTATAATTTAATCGCCAAATTCATTCTGATAATTTGAAATTCAAGTCAAACATCATTCAAATATTTAAAATTAATTAAATATTTTCAAATTAAATTTTTCAAAATTTAGGGTCGTTACAATCTTCCCCCCTTAAAAGAATTTCGTCCCGAAATTACAAGTTAAGAAGAATGCCCTTATCCCGTCTATTATTTTTCACGATCCAAATAGTTTTATCAACTTACTAACCTAAATCATTTTACTAGAGATTCACTATCATTTCAACTAGCTTTCCAACTTCAGTTATAAGTTTCAAACAACATTGTTCTCCTAACAATTCAAATTTAAATTCAAATTCAAATTTCAAACTTTCAAAATTTCTCAAAATTTTTCTAACACCCTAAATTTTCGAAAAATTTTGCCAGCGTCTCCTTTGCGCGGCTAGCTCGGTACGACTACAAAATGGCACCACGGCCCCTCAGAATCAGAAAGAAAAGAGAAAGCCAAGTGGCTAGAGAAGAAAATCATCAAATCTCATACTGAAATTGAAATACGTATCTTTTTGTCGAGCAATTCAATTTTATTTTCAAAATCAAAATCCCAATTCCTTTATACACATGTATATCCTGCTATCCATAATATCCAATTCCAACATTCAAACCATTTTGCCAATTCCATTACAAAATTTCCAATATATGCTTCTTATACATTTTTACTTCACTATTGAAGTTACACATTCATTCTCATTCAATTTTACATTTCATATTCAATTCACAATTTCAATTCTATTTGAATTCAATTCATAATTTAAATTCTATTCGAATTCAATTCTCAATTCTAAATATTGAATTCTAACGATTAACTTTCATTTACTAATTCATATTACTACTTTAAATTAGTTTCATTCACTAATTCATTTCAATTTGAAAATTTCGAAATCGATTTTTCGTTAATTAAAATTTTCCAAAAACTATCAAAAAAATTCTAACTCCCAAAATTCACGGAAAATTTTGGCAGAGTCTCCTTTGTACGGAGGAGCTTTTGCAATTTTACAATATGTATACATCGACCCACACGGTCGGAAAACAAAAAACAGTTCATATTTCCTATTTTTATTGCGTAGGCGTACCTTATTTAGCATTTTTAAGCAAAGCGGCTAATTATTAGCTTATTAGCACAATCAAATCCAGCCCAACGACTTCGCTGAACCTGTACTTACTTAGTTTAAACACGTCGGTGACAAATATAAGAAATCTATTAACATTCCATTCATTTTCAATATCAAATATGTAGATTTCATTAGCAATATATCCAAGATAAATTCCATTAGCAATACATATGGTTTTTATTCATCTTTAGTCGCTTACGACCAATTCACATGACATTTCCATTAAATCAAGTGGTTTACAACTCATTTTCTTCATTCTATTCATTTCTAAGCAAAACGAATTCATACTATTTTAATTGATTCAAAAATCAATTTTATTTGCTTTCATTAACTCATATAATTTTATAAAATCTTGTATGTGTCAAACGACAATTATTTCTATGCAAATTTAATGATATTCACTTAATAGAATATCCATTCTAGTTTATAACTAATTTAAATTGATACCAATTCAATTTATTTTAATTCTACTCCAATTCAATTTGCATTTCATATTTTTATTTGGTTTATTTTATTAGCCAAACAAATTTCATTCAAACCATTTCAAATCTATTCCATTCACTAATTTAATTCAATTAGTACATTCACTTATTCATTTTAAATTTCAATTTCCATATTCAATTCATCTCGAATTTACTTAATTCCATATAATAATGATAATAATTTAATATTATCACTTCCTAACAATCATGCAACCATATACTATAATAATATAAAATCATTTCTTCTCTATCAAAAAATAGTTTTGGGAAAAATTATCTTATTTACCCGATTCAAAAACAATTTTATATTCACTAACAAATACACGCTCATATCTATTATTACACTCAAACTCATTCTAGAGTACTGCTGACTCTATCTCTAATGGGTAACACCCAATAGAGCCATGGTTCTCGCTTAACCATATGCTCTGATACCAAATGTAATAGTCCGCTTTTCCGTACCCCTTGAAGTGACGCTAATCTCCATAGATTAACTCAAGATGAACGGAAATACGAACCATTAGGGTTTAAGAAAGAAGAAAGAAAGAGGTAGAAGGTAGAAGAAGAGAGAAAAGATAGAAAATAGAACGGAAAGAAATAAAAGAACAACATCAGAATCTCACAATTCGCAGCGAAACAACATATAATAGATAAATGAATAATCTTTAAACAAAGAACTATATCAGTTATTACATTACATTACATTACATTACATTACATCAGAGTGTACAACAACAAACAACATCAGACAGCGGAAAAGAAATACTATATACTAGTAATACGCCAATTGCCATCCAACTTGCCTCCAGCAACTCCTGAATTCCAGAATATCCTGATAAACCTTAACTCTTGACTGCCCGTGTGGAAATTGGTGGGCACCCAGAGGTTAGGAAGGAAAACAATAAACTCCGAGTCAGTCATGTGACTGGTGTGGGAACTCAAAACAGTTTATTTTTCTTTAAAATCAAAATAGAGGAATATTTTTAAAGTCAATTCGCAATGCTTTTAAAAATGAGACTACCATAAGACCTCCCGCCACACACACAATGAAAACGCAGACTTGGAGGAGATTTCTTCTTATGTTAGTCAAAGATGCTTGATACGTATTAAAAAAAACATTTGATATTATTACTAGTGCATAGTGTAGGAAACATTTCGCAATTAGGATATAAATCATAGCCAGCATAGGTACCATTATTGTATGCTTACTATAGCTACCATATTAGATGGCAGGTTCTATAACTAAAACCGTACAAGTCTCGCACTGTTTCTTTGGATTTCCAACGAATGGTCAGGCCAAGGAACTTCCCATTGTCACATGAGAACGCCTCTAGAAGGACGTCCCCGAGAACCTAACCGGATCTCTGCCAACACAAGACCGGGTTACCTTTCAAAATAGGTAACTACTGACACGAGCATGTCATCCCCCGGTCCTTTGGGACCTTTAACCGAGAGCTCTCTAATCAACATCACACCATAATAATAAGTGTTTCAACATGAGTAAGCATCTGGGCTCCAACCATGATACCACCCTTTTCCAGAAGGAAATGCACATACCCTAAAGGGAGCTACCCCTCATAACCTTGCCGCATCTTTCCTGTTTTGACCATTCCGGGGTGTGAGGCTCGACGAAGTCTCGTCCACAAAGCCACGCTTTATACAAAAGCTGTGCTTTGGGTCAACAAATGATCATAGAAATGATCACCAAGATAGACGATCAAACAAATGATCCTATCACAAATAATAAACACAATGATCATTTCACGGCAACACTCAGCATGTCACATTACCAAATTGGGAATATATTGCTGATAACCTTCAACTATATAACCTCTGAGCTCGTACGTCTCAGAGAAGGGTGTTAAGCTAAAAGAATAAATTCTCCGCCACCAACAGAAATATATTTGAAAGAAATCAGCTTTATATCTCAATTTGTAATGTCAGACATACAATCCATACAAGTCTGTTCCGGGATCGAACAGGACCGAAGGCACTTACAAAGAAGTCCTTGCAATCCGAATAATCTCTAATCACGTTCGAATTTCCCATCACATATGGAGATCTCTATACCGGGGATCAGCCAGTGCAGAGACAATCGACAAGAAACCCTTTCGTTTTCGAAAATATCCGGTCTTCAACACCGATCTTCAAATGCAATTCATAACGACTTATCACATATTCAGAATGGGTTATACGACCCCAAGGTCCTTTCCCGGTTAACCCGAATAGTGAGCCCTTATTTAAAAAAAAATAAGTGTGGCATTCAATTTGAAACAAATCACAACAAATACCTATTCAAAGGTAAATATTCATAGTCGGTTATTGAACTATCAATGGATATGCACAACATCGCCAGATTCCAAATAATTTTCCAAATTATTTATTTTCCTAAAATATCTTTACAAAATATATAATCTCAATACTTCAAAAATAAATCAATATTTATTTTTAAACGAATTCCAAGTTTCATTTATAAATTCCATATTGAATTTACATTTCCAAAATAACTATGAATATACGTTTTCAATTATTCATTTTCAATTTATCTTCAAAAAGATAAATTCTCTAAACTCTTCATTTCACATTGGAAAAACATTTCCATACTTATTTATTTATAAGTAATTCACAAGTCTTTTTATATTCTATACTTGGAAAATATTCAATATACTTAAATCGAAATTAAGTATATATTTCATTCTTTAAGGAAATCATTTTCTTAATCATATTTATTTGGGCCAAAACGAATGTTGCGTAAAACATCGTTACGACAACCTAAAATCACTAGTATAGGGATTCGAAATTAAAATAGATATATAAATCCCAATACTATACAAAACATTTCCTTTCAGAAATCATTTACTATAACAACAGTGTTATAGTCTACCATTTCCTTCTATTTCTCGAAAACGTCTATTTCAACAATGAATGTTGAAATCTATGGTTGCGAATCTTAATACATTTAAAACATCGTTAGATCGTTTTAATTCTATTAAAAACATCACATTCAAAACCATTTCTTTAACATATTATTCACTAATTAAAAACGTGAATATACTTGTTAACCAATTTCATCGTTTCTATTCATTTTGTTTTAAAGGATTATTCACTGTCTAAAACGTGAATATAACTCCATTAACAAATTACAACAATTTACTTATCAAAATAAGTCGTTGCGGATTTATAAAACAATGTTTATAAATTCCATTTCTATTTATTTTATAACAATTTCCACTTACAAATTTCATTTATTAACCTATTCGATTTATAACTCAATTATATACCGAAAGTCCATATTATAAGTTAAATGCTTATAGTTTATTTGTTTACCAAATTGTTCTTTTAAACTTCATAATTATAAATCTTATAACTTATAAGATTCATTTATTTATCCACATCTATTCCTTAAATAACTTTATAAATTTTATTTATAAAATTCCATTTATAACTTCACCGTTATAATCCTATAGATTTCATTCACTTATGAAATTCATTCACAATTCATTCTAACACTTATAAAAGCCCGTTTTACAATTCCAATATTTTTAGTTTATAAATATCAATTCATAAATCTTTTATATGGATCAATTTATATTATTCTTTTAAAACGTCTTTAAACTCCTTTATAATTCATCATTTTGATTTATATAAATAATCAAATTTCATAAATCCTATTTTTTTAAACTTTTTATAATAAATTCAGAAATCTCAGTTTAAACTATTTTATAAAATCATTAATCTCATATTTTCAAAAATCAACTTTTAACTTTATTTCTCAAAAATCATAATTTTTATAATATTAAAATTATAACGTTTATTTATTTAAGATGAATTAATTCCAATATTTTATAAACGTATACTTTCAAAAATCATTTTAGAAATCCCTTAAAGTCAAAATCGTTATTTTTAAACTTCAAAATTGGATTCGATGATGCAACACATCAAATAGTCAATCACGATTTTCAAACATCATATATCGATATGATAAACAATCAAATATCACAATAATTGAATCAAATAAATATTTGTGAGGAATCCAGTTGGATCCCTCCAACCTGTTTCCCTGCATCCACATACATTAGCACAATACCCATTCCACTTCGAGGTGGAATATCGCGGTATATGGGATTTTATAAAATAATATCCGCTTAATAGGCGGCGCAATAGGGTCTCATCCGCTATACAATGCGGGAAATCAATCAACTGCAATATATACATATGCCAATATATATATATTGCTATATATATAATATAATACCAATTCCACTTTGAGGTGGAATATCGCGGTATATGGGTGTAATAAATAACCTCCGCTTAATAACGGCGTATAGGGTCTATTCAATCCATTATATATATACATATATATATATAACAATCATCATTCACAAACAATCATTCAATCAACAAATTTTAAATCTATCTATTTAAAATTTAAACAAAAACCCTTTGAGTGAGAAGTTCTCACCTTTGCTTTTATTAGCAATCCATTTCCAATTCCGGCTTGATTCCCTTGATTTATACCTTGTATAAATGTTTTACACAATTTATTAATATTCGAATAAATCGAATAAATTAAATTTCATTTGATAAATTTAATTAACCAATGTTCGATTTTAAATCAGTAAATTAATCTTAACCAAAAATTTATTCGTTTGTTCATTCCCAAATATTTTTATTTTTAACTAAAATTTTAGAATTCGAACTGATTTTCTTTAATTAATTTGTTTAACTAAAGGTTACAATTTTAAAACTAAATTCCTTTTTAACAATTATTTTCAGCAACTAAAACAATTAAGTAATTTTATTTTATTTTATTAGATTCCAAAACAAATTATACATAGACCTTTCAAATTTTTTTTTTTTTTTATTTCCTTTAAACTGTCTACTTATATATACACATTTTAATTTCAAAACAGTTACGTTTAAAACTTTATATATATATATATATATATATATACTTACTGTAACTTAACTGTATATATATTTTCTTAAATCTGCATATATGTATATATATTAAATTAAATTAAATTAAATTAAGCCGAATACCTTCACAGTATCAGCCCTAAGCCGCCGCTGCCAATCGCCGCTTAAACGTCGCCGTAATCCATGCCTCAGATCCCTGACCCCACGACCTCTGCCTCCACGAAATTGAACGCGCCACGTACCAATATCGCGATGAAGTCGACCAACCTTAGCCGCGCCTGAAACAATGCTTGACCTCGGCTAACTTCCCATGACCAACTCAGCCTTGCGCCTCGCGATTGCCGATCGCGACCACCCTCCTCCATCAATCGCGAGCTCGCCCTAACCCTAGCAACGAATCGCGGCAACCCCCCTGTTCGAATCGGTTTTGAATCTCGTTCGCTCTTTTTTTTTAATTAACTGATAGTTCCGTTTGAACGAGATTTATTTGGTTTTCGATTTGAAAGAGGGAAGCTTAATTCAAATAGGCTTCGGCCATTTTTATCTTCTTTTGATTTTTTTTTTTCTGAATCAGGAGATGGGGAGGAAGGTATTTAAAATTAAACTGATGTATGCTATCACGATTTTAGGCGTGATCCGTGCCGTAATTTTAGGAAATAACGTGATGTCGTTGACCAATTTAAATTAAAAATTTTAAATTGAATTCGTTTTGAATTTCAACGCGTTTTTGTGTCGTATTCTCACACAACAACTCCGAAAAATACGAAATTTGAAATCCGAGAATAATTAAATATTACGGACCCAATGAAACTGGTTTCGTCGAAATCCGAGACTGTGCCTCGGACGGCTATTTTAAAATATCGATTCAAACGATATAATTTCCAAATTGATCAATTCACTTCCAAATTCAATTCTGAAGCTTCTATAATCTTCAGTATTATAAATATGAATTTTACAAGCCTTTGAAATATATATTATTATTATTTTTTTTGGGAAAGGCCAGCCGATTTTATAGTGGACCGTCCACTTTTTATTACGTACGTAATAAAAGTTGAAGTACAGGAGAAAGGTAGGAGCACCTTAACTACTATGAAAAGAAAAAGCTATACAGCACAGGAGTGTGAAAGAAATATCACAACTACTATAAGAATATCGTAATCAAATACTACTCCTCCGAAGAGGTAGACTCACCATCATGCCCAGGAGCCAGGCGGTACTCCAATGGGACATTTCCCAACATTCTAGCAAAGGGGCGGAAGTGAGATGCAAGACACGGATCATACGCCACAGACTCTGGAGTGTACACAAAAGATCGGTCCCAGGAACAATCAGCAAGCAAGACAGAATTCTTATCCGCAAAATGACCGTCCAAATCAAGTACCAAAGAGTCCCCAGAAGGTCGGTAATAAAGGCATCTAAGGTCAAAGTGATCATCAGTAATGAATCGAAAGTAAGACTCGGTCAATGGGTTAAATCTCATATCCGAAGTGTAATCAACCCAACACGGCTCAGCTTCATCCCAAAAAATTGATGGACAACGGCGTCCAAGATCAGGAGCATCACTTGGAAACGCCGTAACATCACTGGAGTCCAAAGCATCAGATAAGGAGGCAGGGCCGGAAGCAGTAACTGTAGGCTGGCCTAAGGCAGGCGTAGGAACATCGAGAGGAGGGACAATAGGGGAGACAGAGGATGATACTTTAGGAAGCCATTTCCTGATCAGGGGACGAGGCAGTGGTATCTTAGGAGCAATGGAAGAATCCACCGTGTGCATGCAAGCAGTAGCTAAGTGGTCAAAAGAATGGCAGGTGGAACAGATATTTAAATATTTTTAATTGGCTTAAAATTGAAGATTCAAATTATTATTCAATTTTCTATAGATTAAATTCTATAATTTAATCGCCAAATTCATTCTGATAATTTGAAATTCAAGTCAAACCATCATTCAAATATTTAAAATTAATTAAATATTTTCAAATTAAATTGTTAAAAATTTAGGGTCGTTACAGACGACGTTGCGACAACTTTTAATCGACAAAACGTCGTTTTTCGACAAAATGTTTTACGGTCACATTTTGACGTTTTAGTTAAACTATTTATTTATGTAAACCAAATTTAAAATTGAACTTTTTACTTCTTTAAATAAATTAAAACAAGTCTCTTTATATTTTAAAATCATATTTAATTAATATCAAAATCTCTAATTTTACAGTGTATGTAAAACTGACAAAATGCGACAAATTTTGGTTATATTTGTAAAACGATTATTAACATACTTTCAAATCTTTTAACATACTTTTATTATCTTTATTAGATGTGTTAAATAAGATTTACCTTTTTAAATAAATATTTAAATCTATTTATTTAAGCCTTTATTTATTATTAACAAAACTTAACTTTTGTCGATTTGTTTCAAAATCCAAATTTATACTTTTTAATTTATTAACTATAGGAATAGATAATTGTTATTATATATAACATATTTATTTAAGATTTAAACTCCATTTAAATTTAAATTGAACGAAATCTCTCATTTTCGAAGTAGCAAAATTACGGGTCGTTACAATTTTGCATTTATATGTATTTATTCCAAATTATAATGTATGTATATGTTGATTTTATGTGTATTTTAATTCGAAACAAAGAATTTGAAATATGTATGTATATTTAAATTTAAAAATGTGTTTGAATATAAAATATGATTTTATATAGTTATACATCTGTTCACTTATACTAATTTTCTTCATCGATCTCATTCTGATGTGTTCCATCGATTTCTATTATCGGCTTTGAATGTTGAATTCGTGCCGATTTGGTTTGCTTGGATTTGTAATCCAATTTCGGCGTGCGTATCTGTGTCATCGCCTGTATTCTCTAACCTCGGATGGTGAGCAATCACTTACGATTAATGTTCTTTTATTTATTAAATTTGATTTCAACTGAAATGACAATTGAAATATGCGGCAGTTAGTTATTTACACTGTTATATATATGTTATTATCTGTACCAGTTCACCTATGACACTGATACCTTTATCTGTTATTTATACAATGATAATCCAGTTTGGTTGATAAATGATCGGTTGTTTGACGTTGACATTGGACGTTTAATTGTTAATGTAGTAAGTGATAAATAATTTGAAATTGAAATTGACGTAGGATAGATAGATTTGATATATCTGTTGAATTTGATTAGATGACCTTTGCATAATATGACCCCTTTAAATGTTTAAATGAATTGACACGTGGAAATATGGTTAATGGAACTTTGAACCATTTAAATGTATGCTATTTAAATCGATGAAGTATGAAATTGAATAATAGATATTAAGTAAAGAACCGTATAAAATAATAGTGTGATAACCTTTAATCTACATGAAATGATAGTGTAGATTCTAGAAATAATTATATTAATTTGTACAAACAACAATGTAAATTAATACAATTATTTCGGGATTATTTGAATAAATTATTGGATTGTTATTAATGTTTTTTATTTCTTGTTTATCTACTTTGACACCATCCCAGTTATCACACTACAAGTTCCTTTGCTATGCTTTGATTTGAATTGAAATGGAATCGGGTTGAAATGATAAGCACCCAAATAAAACTTTGACCTAGGATTGAGAATTAAATAAAACCCGATTGGTCAATAATTTGATTCTAAAATAAAATAAAGATTTTATTTGAATAAATAATAAGGTTTTGAAATGAAGTTGGAATTTGAATTCTAGTGAAATTTAAATGTTAATATTTAATAATCTGAAACAAAATATTAACAAAGTAATTGATGAAAGAACATTTCTTAATTTAAGTAATGATTTAATTAAGTTTTGAAATTATTTAATAATTAAGTTTTGAAATTACTTAATAATCAAGTTTTGAAATTATTTAATAATTTAATGAGATTGAATTATTTAATAATTAAATAAAACTGAATTCTTCAATAAGTGAAATTGAACTTCTTTGATAAGTGAAATTGAGTTCTGTAACAGTTAAGAAATTTGTTTGAATTAAATAAGTAAATAAGTGAAATCGGATTTCTTCAACAAGAAATAAAATGTGATTTATTGAAATTAACATAAGACTTGAAATTTAAAGAATTTGATTTGACGAATTTAATTAAATTAAATTCGAAAGTTTGATATGACATCGGAAAACTCAAATTGATTTAATGAATTGGAAATTAAATAGAAATTGTTTTGAATGATAAAGTAATTTAACGAATATTGAATGAAATCGAACAATGAATTTAAATTGATTTGGATGTTAAATTAAATTAATTTAAATGATTACGGAATGAAAGTTATATACGAACTTGAATCAATATTTGAATTGTTTAAATAAAAATTGAAATTGAATTATAAGATTTTGAAGTAGTAATTTGGAAGTTTTGAAACGTAAATTATGGAAATTGATATAGAAAGACAAATGGAATGTTGGTTTGTAAATTCTACTTGGAATTGAAATTGATTTGGTATTGAAATATATTAAACGACCAATCGGTGTATTAATTACGAAAGTTATTAAAGTGACCGGAATCGGTTAGGGACATACTCTCTATCTAAACCAAAAACCACTTTAATAACTATACGCGGAGTGTGATCCAGAATGAAGTGGTTGGAATATTGTACGTGATGACTGAAGAAAGAGAACGATTATGGATAGTCTTGACACTTGTGTCAAATTGGAAATGACGAAAACAGGAGCCGTGCCGGGCCAAATGGGTTAGCCACCTCGTGCGAACACACTTCTTCGTAAACTACTCATTACTTGTTATTAATTGCTGTGCACCCTCGAAATTTTGGAAGTGCTTTTTCACGGTGTTGCGATCGTTGCCGCGATGCGTTCTCACCAGTCCGGATCTGGCAAACGGTAGTTTCACTACCTTGGGTATTGCCTCATGTGCCTTGTCATACTTGTACCCCTATATACGCGATGTAACGTTTCCGATTTTTCGTTGCCGAAAAACCGAATAGTTATGGGTTTTAAAAAGAATTTAGGAAAAGAAAAAGAAAGAAAAGAAGAGAAAAAAAGTAGAAGATTAGAACATAATAGATAAGGTAGAAGATAGAGGGAAAAGAAAATAGAAAATTTTAAAATAGAAATTAAAAGAGAAATAGAACAGAAAGAAAATAGAGAAAATAGGACGGAACAGAAAACAAGAACAACATCAGAATCTCACAATTCGCAGCGGAACAACATATAATAATAAATGAATAATCTTTAAACAAAGAACTATATAAGTTATTACATTACATTTCATTACATCATATCATCAGAGTGTACAATAACAACAAATAGTGCAGCGGAAAAAGAAATACTATATAGTAGTAATACGCCATGCCATCCAGCTTGCCTCCAGCAACTCCGGAATATCCAGAATATCCTGATAAACCTTACTCTTGACTGCCCGTGTGAAAATTGGTGGGCACCCAGAGTTTAGGAAGGAAAACAATAAACTCCAAGTCAGTCATGTGACTGGTGTGAGAACTCAAAACAGTTTATTTATCTTTAAAATCAAAATAGAGGAATATTTTTAATCAATTCGCAATGCTTTTAAAAATGAGACTACCATAAGGCCTCCCGCACACACACACAATGCAAACGCAGAATCAGAGGAGATTTCTCCTTATGATAGTCAAAGATGCTTGATACGCATTTAAAATAACATTTGATATTATTACTAGTGCATAGTGTAGGGGAAATTCATTTCGAAAGTAGAATATAAATCTTAGCCAGCATAGGTACCATTATATTATGCCTACTAATAGCTACCATATTAGATGGCAGGTTCTACAACTAAAACCGCACAAGTTTCGTATTGTTTCTTTGGATTTCCAACAAATGGTCAGGCCAAGGAACTTTCCATTGCCACATGAGAATGCCTCTGGAAAGACATCCCCGAGAACCAAACCGGAACTCTGCCAACACAAGGCCGGGTTACCCCTAACTGGGTAACTACTGACACGAGCACGCCATTCCCCGATCGTAAACGACCTTTCTCACGGGATCCCGAAAACCAACAACCACAAAGTAATAAATTCGTAGTAACCACATAGGTTAAATATCTGGGCTCCATACCATGATACCACCTCTATCCAGAAGGAAATGTACATACCCTAAAGGGTGCTACCCCACATAACCTTGCCGCATCTTTCCTGTTTTGACCATTTCCGGGGTGTGAGGTTCGACGAAGTCACGTCCACAAAAACATACTTTATACAAAAGCCATGCTTTGGGTCAACAAATGATCAACACAATGATCACTAAGATAGACGATCAAATAAACGATCATATCACAATAATCAACACAATGATCATTTCAGCATCACTCAGCATGTCACATTACCAAATTGGGAATATATCGCTGATAACTTCAACTATATAACCTCTGAGCTCGTACGTCTCAGAGAAGGGTTTTAAGCTAAAGAATAAATTCTTCGCCACCAACAGAAATATATTTGAAAGAAATCGGCTTTATATCTCAACTTGTAATGTCAGACATACAATCCATACAAGTCTGTTCCGGGATCGAACAAAACCGAAGGCACTTACAAAGAAGTCCTTGCAATCCGGATATTCACAATCCTGATCGAATTCACCATCACATATGGAGAACTCAATACCGTAGCTACTCGGTGCAGAGTAAATCGACAGGTCATCCTATCGCTCTCGCAAATACCGGGTCTTCAACACCGATCTTCAATGCAATTATAACGACGTATCACATATTCGGAATGGGTTATACGACCCCATGGTCCTTTCCCGGTTAACCCGAATAGTGAGCGCTTATTCAAAAATAAGTGTAGCATTCACATTCAAACAAATCACATCAATTACCCATTCAAAGGGAAATATTGATAGTCGGTTATTGAACTATCAATGAATATGCACACATCACCAGATTCCAAATAATTTTCCAAATTATTTATTTTCCAAAAAATATCTTTACAAGATATATTATTTCACACTTCAAAAATAAATCAATATTTACTTTTAAACAAATTCTCCTTTCCTTTATAAATTAAATAGTGAATTTATATTTCACAATATCCATGCATATACGATTTCAATTATCCATTTTCAATTTATCTTCAAAAAGATAAATTCTCAAAATATTCACCTTATATTGGAAAACATTTCCATACTTATACATTCATAAGTAATTCACAAATTTTATTTATTTTCAACACTTAGAAAATATTCAATATACTTAAATCGAGATTAAGTATATATTTCATTCTTTAAGGAAATCAGTCTCTTAAACATATTTATTTGGGCCAAAACGAATGTTACGTAAAACATCGTTACGACAACCCAAAATCACTAGTATAGGGATTCGAAATTAAAATAGATATGTAAATCCCAATACTATGCAAAATATTTCCTTTCGGAAATCATTTACTATAACAACAGTGTTATAGTCCACTATTTCCTTTTTATTTCTCGAAAACGTCTATTTCAACAATTAATGTTGAAATCTATGGTTTCGAATCTCAACATAATTAAAACTTCGTTAGATCGTTTTAATTCTATTTCAAATATCACATTCAAAACAATTTTCTTTAACATCTTATTCACTATTCAAAAACGTGAATATTCTACGTTAACAAATTTCATCAATTCTATGCCTTTTATTTCAAAGGATTATTCACAGTCAAAAATGTGAATATAACTCCATAAATAAATCATAACAATTTACTTATCAAAATAAGTCGTTTGTGAATTTATAAAACAACGTCTATAAATTCCATTTCTATTTATTTATAAAAACTTCCTTTTTATAAATCCTTTTATTAACCTATTCCAGTTTATAACTCAATTATAAACTAAAAGTTCATATTATAAGTTAAATACTTATAAAACGATTATTTTACAAAATCGTTCTTTTAAAGACTTTCCAAATCATAAATCTTATAACTTATAAGATTCATTTATTTAACCAAATCTATTCTTCAATTAACTTCACAAATTTATAAATCTTACTATTTATAAATTTTATTTATAACTTCACAGTTTATAATTTTATAAATTTCATTCTTTAATGAAATTCATTTTCACTTCATTCAAACACTTATAAAAACTCGTTTTATAATGTCAATATTTCAATTTATAAATATCCATTTATAAATCTCTTATATAAATTCAATTCATATTAATATTTTAAAACGTCTTTAATCTCCTTTATTATTCCACCATTTTGATTCATAAAATAATTAAATTTTATAAATCCTATATTTAAACCTTTCACAGTAAATTCTAAAATCCCGATTAAACTATTTTATAAAATCATTAGCATCATATTCTCAAAAATCAGTTTTTAACTATATTTCTCAAAAATCATAATTTTTATAACATTAAAAATTATAACGTTTATTTATTTAAAATGAATCAATTCCAAAAATATAGTATATTTTCAAAAATCACTTTATAAATCATTTTAAAATTCCAAAACTTGGTCCAATGATGCTACATACCAAATAGTCAATCACGACAACAACGATATCATATATCAATATGATAATCCATCAAATATCAAAATATCTGAAATCAAATAAAAACTGTTGAGGAATCCAGTTGGATCCCTCCAACCTGTTTTCCTGCATCCAAAAACATTAGCACAAAACCAATTTCGCTCCAGTACGAAATTATCGCGGTATATGTTCTTATTAAATATTATCCGCTTAATAACGGCGTAATAGGGTCTCATCCGCTAAACAAATAAATGCGGGAAATCAATAACTCCAATATATACATATGCCAATATATATATATTGCTATTACATATAATACCAATTTCACTGTTTATGAAATATTGGCGATATATGTTTTTAATAAATAACATCCGCTTACTAACGGCGTATAATGTCTATTTTAACAATCAATATATAACAATCAACATTCAAACATGCATTCAAATATTTTAAATCTAACTATTTAAAATAAAACCGAAACTGATTCGATTGAGTGAGAAGTTCTCACCTTGGTTTTAAATTCCGTTTTAGCGATTTATTTCGAATAAAATTAAACGGACGTTTAATTTTACCCAAAATTCTCACTAACTCCAAACGACTCCAAACCAACTCCATCGCGTAGTGCTCGTCCATACGATTCCAACGCAACTGGTTTCGCGCGTTTTCGACCTCGTATGAAAAAGTTATGCATTTTATAAGTTTGTACACGATTTTATATAACATTTTCAACATAAATTTAAATTTTATAAACCTAAATCAATCCTGGCCTTAGGATCTAAACCCATCACCATCAGGCCATTCCCCCCCTTCCTCTATCTCACGTTATTCCTCTCCAGTAACACACGAAACAAAAGAACCCACCAAGGCCGAACTAGGGTTTCGATTTGCTCCACCATCGCTCGACTAAACTTCATCAAACCACCTCCATATCGAAGCCCATTGCAAGAGCTACCTCCACCATGCATGGCTTGAAGCTCGGCCCCCTATATGGCCTTGAATTGCGATGCGAAAATCTGCAGGTTTGGCCCCCATTTGCTCCCTCCACGCGACTCCAAACACGATCTCCACCGTTGATCTCCAAGCTCTCGTCGTGCTCTACCACTTTGTAGTTGAACATTCTTGCTAATTCTTGATGGATTTGGAGTAATCGAGGGATGTAGGTTGCGAATTTCTGGCCTTAGAAATCTGGGTGGCGGCTGCAGTAGGAAATTAGGGTTTTTTTCTTTTTATTTTTTATTTTTTTGAGATAGTGGGCTATTTATAAGGAACCGACGAAACACTATTCATCCCGGAAATTCCGAACTCCGATTTACGCGCCGTAACCAGCGTTTCTAGGGTTTACCCCGCGTTCCGGACACAATGGAACAGGTTTTGGAAGCTAATTCGGAAGTATGTGCGAGTTATGGCTGTAAACGCTCAATTTAAATTAAACCGATTTAAGCGATTTTCTAGGCGTTTTAATTTGTACAGGACAAACGGTAAATCCAATTGACTTGAAATTTGAAAACTTACAATAATATCACATTACGGATCCGATGAAACTGGTTTCGTCGAAATCCGAGACTTTTTGAAAAATGGCTATTTTCACTCGTCAAATTTAAACTAAAAATAAATCGATGCGTTTCGAGCTGCCACGCTCAAACGATCACTCCGATTGACACGAAAATTGAAATCCGGTAATAACTAACTATTACGGATCCAATGGAACTGGTTTCGTTCAATTCTGAGACTGTTCAAAAATTGGCTATTTTACAGTCGATTATTAAATATTAAAATATTCAATTTTCACAAATTAACTTTTAATTCGATTTTAAAAGTTCTAAAATATCATTCTAACTTCCATATGATAAAATAAAATTTTACAAATCATTTTCAATCATATTTAACTCAATTTTCAATTATTTCCATAATTTAACATATTAAATTATCGATTTAATAATCCAATTAAATTCAATAATTCAAATAAAAATTTATTCGACTTATAAATTCACTCATTTATATTTAAAATAAATTAAATATTCAAATTTTAATTAATAAAAATTCTGGGTCGTTACAATCTTCCCCCCTTAAAAGAATTTCGTCCTCGAAATTAACAAGTAAGAAAAATTACAGAATTTATTAACCTTCCCAAAATTCATAGTTAAACTTCTTACAATACTTTACTAAGTTTTCAAATCATACTTAGTTATCTTTTCAAAAACAACTACTATTGTTTGACTTTCCATTCCAAAATCAAAGTTAAAGTTTTCAAAATTTGCCAATTTTCTTAAATTTTTTCTAACGCCTTAAATTTTCGGAAAAATTCGCCATAGTCTCCTTTGCGCGGCTCGATCCGAAAAAAAAAATGACAGTATATATATCACAAATATACATCTCATCAAGTAATGAGGCATCCCGCAGGGAAAAAAGTGTAAAAGTACGATATTTAATCCGAGATATGTACCTTATATTTTATTAGCAAGCATATACGGCTAATATAGCGCAAAAGCAAGCTCCAAATGCGAAGCAAACGCGATCCGCACCTACTAATTACTCAACAAACAACATGAGAACATGCATATATAAAAATAATATTGATATACAACATATAGCAACTGAAACAAAAGCAACAAATGCAAACACCAACCAACTATCATTCAACTAACATCCATAACCAATATATATTCATTCATATTCTCATTAATATTCAATGAAATAGGTTTTCAATTTAATCACATTTGATTTATTAACAGTGGATGTTTACTAACATTCATTTTCAATTAGTTTATATTCACTAATTCATATTCAAGTTAGTTCACTTTCAATTCAAATTCAATTCTATTTAAGTTTCACTTAACTTCCAATTGAATTTCAATTACTTTAGCTTTCAATTTCATTAACTCAATTTCATTAACACTTAATGAATTATATATAATCAATCAACAGTCATATAACAACCAATGTATATATAATTACAACCAAATTCCTTTGCTTATATTCATACAATCTTTCAACTTCTAATAACATTAGATTTTTAATGAATTAACACTTATATCCATTATTTCATATCAATTTTATTCACATTCAATTGATTAACATTTAATCCATTCATTCAATTCAATTCTATTACAAAAGTTGAATTTCATTTATATAACTCAAGTTCATATCTATCACTTCACTTTATTAATTTACTTTGATACTAATATCAACTTCATTCAACATCTCTTAAGTTATACTTCATTTTACTTTAAATTCATTTTCATTTACAACTCATATTCATAAATATATTCATTAGTTTCACTTCTTATATATATAAGTTTATTTCACAATTGTAAATCACTTTAATTATAATTCAATTCTTATAATTCTTTTGCTTATACAATTATTCCTTTATTTAGGTTATTCAAACAACCTAACAATCAACTTATATACACTTTAATAATTCTGAAAAATTATTCCTTTATATATAAAATATAATCAAGGCAAAATTATTTCATTTACCCAATTTTTAAAACAATATTATGTCGAATTGTTCTATTCAAGTGTTTAGAGATCCCTATCAACAACGTTAATTACTCGTATTAACCAGAATCTATATACCACTCAACAAACCAATCATCACAATATAAAACAATTTTATATCCACTAACAAATACGCTCTCATAGCTATTATTACACTCAAATTCATTCTAGAGTACTGCTGATTCTATCTCTAATGAGTAATACCCAACAGAACCATGGTTGTCGCTTAACCATAAGCTCTGATACCAAATGTAACGTTTCCGATTTTTCGTTGCCGAAAAACCGAATAGTTATGGGTTTTAAAAAGAATTTAGGAAAAGAAAAAGAAAGAAAAGAAGAGAAAAAAAGTAGAAGATTAGAACATAATAGATAAGGTAGAAGATAGAGGGAAAACAAAATAGAAAATTTTAAAATAGAAATTAAAAGAGAAATAGAACAAAAAGAAAATAGAGAAAATAGGACGGAACAGAAAACAAGAACAACATCAGAATCTCACAATTCGCAGCGGAACAACATATAATAATAAATGAATAATCTTTAAACAAAGAACTATATCAGTTATTACATTACATTTCATTACATCATATCATCAGAGTGTACAACAACAACAAATAGTGCAGCGGAAAAAGAAATACTATATAGTAGTAATACGCCATGCCATCCAGCTTGCCTCCAGCAACTCCAGAATATCCAGAATATCCTGATAAACCTTACTCTTGACTGCCCGTGTGAAAATTGGTGGGCACCCAGAGTTTAGGAAGGAAAACAATAAACTCCAAGTCAGTCATGTGACTGGTGTGAGAACTCAAAACAGTTTATTTATCTTTAAAATCAAAATAGAGGAATATTTTTAATCAATTCGCAATGCTTTTAAAAATGAGACTACCATAAGGCCTCCCGCACACACACACAATGCAAACGCAGAATCGGAGGAGATTTCTCCTTATGATAGTCAAAGATGCTTGATACGCATTTAAAATAACATTTGATATTATTACTAGTGCATAGTGTAGGGGAAATTCATTTCGAAAGTAGAATATAAATCTTAGCCAGCATAGGTACCATTATATTATGCCTACTAATAGCTACCATATTAGATGGCAGGTTCTACAATTAAACCGTACAAGTTTCGTATTGTTTCTTTGGATTTCCAACAAATGGTCAGGCCAAGGAACTTCCCATTGCCACATGAGAATGACTATAGAAAGACATCCCCGAGAACCAAATCGGAACTCTGCCAACACAAGGCCGGGTTACCCATAACTGGGTAACTACTGACACGAGCACGCCATTCCCCGATCGTAAACGACCTTTCTCACGGGATCCCGAAAACCAACAATCACAAAGTAATAAATTCGTAGTAACCACATAGGTTAAATATCTGGGCTCCATACCATGATACCACCTCTATCCAGAAGGAAATGTACATACCCTAAAGGGTGCTACCCCTCATAACCTTGCCGCATCTTTCCTGTTTTGACCATTTCCGGGGTGTGAGGTTCGACGAAGTCACGTCCACAAAAACATACTTTATACAAAAGCCATGCTTTGGGTCAACAAATGATCAACACAATGATCACTAAGATAGACGATCAAATAAACGATCCTATCACAATAATCAACACAATGATCATTTCAGCATCACTCAGCATGTCACATTACCAAATTGGGAATATATCGCTGATAACTTCAACTATATAACCTCTGAGCTCGTACGTCTCAGAGAAGGGTGTTAAGCTAAAGAATAAATTCTTCGCCACCAACAGAAATATATTTGAAAGAAATCGGCTTTATATCTCAACTTGTAATGTCAGACATACAATCCATACAAGTCTGATACGGGATCGAACAAAACCGAAGGCACTTACAAAGAAGTCCTTGCAATCCGGATATTCACAATCCTGATCGGATTCACCATCACATATGGAGAACTCAATACCGTAGCTACTCGGTACAGAGTAAATCGACAGGTCATCCTATCGCTCTCGCAAATACCGGGTCTTCAACACCGATCTTCAATGCAATTATAACGACGTATCACATATTCGGAATGGGTTATACGACCCCATGGTCCTTTCCCGGTTAACCCGAATAGTGAGCGCTTATTCAAAAATAAGTGTAGCATTCACATTCAAACAAATCACATCAATTACCCATTCAAAGGGAAATATTGATAGTCGGTTATTGAACTATCAATGAATATGCACACATCACCAGATTCCAAATAATTTTCCAAATTATTTATTTTCCAAAAAATATCTTTACAAGATATATTATTTCACACTTCAAAAATAAATCAATATTTACTTTTAAACAAATTCTCCTTTCCTTTATAAATTCAATAGTGAATTTATATTTCACAATATCCATGCATATACGATTTCAATTATCCATTTTCAATTTATCTTCAAAAAGATAAATTCTCAAAATATTCACCTTATATTGGAAAACATTTCCATACTTATACATTCATAAGTAATTCACAAATTTTATTTATTTTCAACACTTAGAAAATATTCAATATACTTAAATCGAGATTAAGTATATATTTCATTCTTTAAGGAAATCAGTCTCTTAAACATATTTATTTGGGCCAAAACGAATGTTACGTAAAACATCGTTACGACAACCCAAAATCACTAGTATAGGGATTCGAAATTAAAATAGATATATAAATCCCAATACTATGCAAAATATTTCCTTTCGGAAATCATTTACTATAACAACAGTGTTATAGTCCACTATTTCCTTTTTATTTCTCGAAAACGTCTATTTCAACAATTAATGTTGAAATCTATGGTTTCGAATCTCAACATAATTAAAACTTCGTTAGATCGTTTTAATTCTATTTCAAATATCACATTCAAAACAATTTTCTTTAACATCTTATTCACTATTCAAAAACGTGAATATTCTACGTTAACAAATTTCATCAATTCTATGCCTTTTATTTCAAAGGATTATTCACAGTTAAAAATGTGAATATAACTCCATAAATAAATCATAACAATTTACTTATCAAAATAAGTCGTTTTTGAATTTATAAAACAACGTCTATAAATTCCATTTCTATTTATTTATAAAAACTTCCTTTTTATAAATCCTTTTATTAACCTATTCCAGTTTATAACTCAATTATAAACTAAAAGTTCATATTATAAGTTAAATACTTATAAAACGATTATTTTACAAAATCGTTCTTTTAAAGACTTTCCAAATCATAAATCTTATAACTTATAAGATTCATTTATTTAACCAAATCTATTCTTCAATTAACTTCACAAATTTATAAATCTTACTATTTATAAATTTTATTTATAACTTCACAGTTTATAATTCTATAAATTTCATTCTTTAATGAAATTCATTTTCACTTCATTCAAACACTTATAAAAACTCGTTTTATAATGTCAATATTTCAATTTATAAATATCCATTTATAAATCTCTTATATAAATTCAATTCATATTAATATTTTAAAACGTCTTTAATCTCCTTTATTATTCCACCATTTTGATTCATAAAATAATTAAATTTTATAAATCCTATATTTAAACCTTTCACAGTAAATTCTAAAATCCCGATTAAACTATTTTATAAAATCATTAGCATCATATTCTCAAAAATCAGTTTTTAACTATATTTCTCAAAAATCATAATTTTTATAACATTAAAAATTATAACGTTTATTTATTTAAAATGAATCAATTCCAAAAATATAGTATATTTTCAAAAATCACTTTATAAATCATTTTAAAATTCCAAAACTTGGTCCAATGATGCTACATACCAAATAGTCAATCACGACAACAACGATATCATATATCAATATGATAATCCATCAAATATCAAAATATCTGAAATCAAATAAAAACTGTTGAGGAATCCAGTTGGATCCCTCCAACCTGTTTTCCTGCATCCAAAAACATTAGCACAATACCAATTTCGCTCCAGTACGAAATTATCGCGGTATATGTTCTTATTAAATATTATCCGCTTAATAACGGCGTAATAGGGTCTCATCCGCTAAACAAATAAATGCGGGAAATCAATAACTCCAATATATACATATGCCAATATATATATATTGCTATTACATATAATACCAATTTCACTGTTTATGAAATATTCGCGGTATATGTTTTTAATAAATAACATCCGCTTACTAACGGCGTATAATGTCTATTTTAACAATCAATATATAACAATCAACATTCAAACATGCATTAAAATATTTTAAATCTAACTATTTAAAATAAAATCGAAACTGATTCGATTGAGTGAGAAGTTCTCACCTTGGTTTTAAATTCCGTTTTAGCGATTTATTTCGAATAAAATTAAACGGACGTTTAATTTTACCCAAAATTCTCACTAACTCCAAACGACTCCAAACCAACTCCATCGCGTAGTGCTCGTCCATACGATTCCAACGCAACTGGTTTCGCGCGTTTTCAACCTCGTATGAAAAAGTTATGCATTTTATAAGTTTGTACACGATTTTATATAACATTTTCAACATAAATTTAAATTTTATAAACCTAAATCAATCCTGGCCTTAGGATCTAAACCCATCACCATCAGGCCGTTCCCCCCCTTCCTCTATCTCACGTTATTCCTCTCCAGTAACACACAAAACAAAAGAACCCACCAAGGCCGAACTAGGGTTTCGATTTGCTCCACCATCGCTCGACTAAACTTCATCAAACCACCTCCATATCGAAGCCCATTGCAAGAGCTACCTCCACTATGCATGGCTTGAAGCTCGGCCCCCTATATGGCCTTGAATTGCGTGCGAAAATCTGCAGGTTCGGCCCCCATTTGCTCCCTCCACGCGACTCCAAACACGATCTCCACCGTTGATCTCCAAGCTCTCGTCGTGCTCTACCACTTTGTAGTTGAACATTCTTGCTAATTCTTGATGGATTTGGAGTAATCGAGGGATGTAGGTTGTGAATTTCTGGCCTTAGAAATCTGGGTGGCGGCTGCAGTAGGAAATTAGGGTTTTTTTATTTTTATTTTTTATTTTTTTGAGATAGTGGGCTATTTATAAGGAACCGACGAAACACTATTCATCCCGGAAATTCCGAACTCCGATTTACGCGCCGTAACCAGCGTTTCTAGGGTTTACCCCGCGTTCCGGACACAATGGAATAGGTTTCGGAAGCTAATTCGGAAGTATGTGCGAGTTATGGCTGTAAACGCTCAATTTAAATTAAACCGATTTAAGCGATTTTCTAGGCGTTTTAATTTGTACAGGACAAACGGTAAATCCAATTGACTTGAAATTTGAAACCTTACAATAATATCACATTACGGATTCGATGAAACTAGTTTCGTCGAAATCCGAGACTTTTTGAAAAATGGCTATTTTCACTCGTCAAATTTAAATTAAAAATAAATCGATGCGTTTCGAGCTGCCACGCTCAAACGATAACTCCGATTGACACGAAAATTGAAATACGGTAATAACTAACTATTACGGATCCAATGGAACTGGTTTCGTTCAATTCTGAGACTGTTCAAAAATTGGCTATTTTACAGTCGATTATTAAATATTAAAATATTCAATTTTCACAAATTAACTTTTAATTCGATTTTAAAAGTTCTTAAATATCATTCTAACTTCCATATGATAAAATAAAATTTTACAAATCATTTTCAATCATATTTAACTCAATTTTCAATTATTTCCATAATTTAACATATTAAATTATCGATTTAATAATCCAATTAAATTCAATAATTCAAATAAAAATTTATTCGACTTATAAATTCACTCGTTTATACTTAAAATAAATTAAATATTCAAAATTTAATTAATAAAAATTCTGGGTCGTTACACGCGACCACTATGATTTATTTTGTGATATACCTATGGAGCACTTCCTGATAGCCCACTAGTTTACGATGGAGTTTACAGTGCTGTATAGACTATGACGCCTATATAAAATGTGTTAAGGGGGATAATGGTAACGCCTTAACACTATTTTGATACTTTATATTACTGATAGACCTTATCTACTTAGCGTACGCTACTACATAGTAGATTGTTTAACGGATCCTTAGAGGATGGTTATTCCAACGTCCTTTGAGTTACTTGTATTTCAGTTGTTATTTCACTTGAGTTGGATATATTGATATAAGAATGTTAATCCTGACTCGAGTGTTTTGTATTTTGCTTTACGATCGGGTCAGACTGAGTGTACCAGTATTCGAGACTCACCTTTGGAGTTGGAGCTTCGCTTGGAGATCCGGCTATCTATCCAGCTTTCAGATATTCAGTTAATTCGAGTGATGTATTCTGATATTGTATTTGACTATTGTATTCGAGACATCTATTGTACCTTATTTAACTCTGATATGTATATAATAGCTTCATGAACTGCTATCTTTTGTTTCCGCTGCATTTATTACTCTGTGTCTGTGATCTGTGATTATTTATTTACCGTATATGTTCAGTTTTTCCAAATTTAAATTAACAATTCGGTATTTTGAATTATTCAAGTCCGACATGCGGATGCGAATGGTCCAAAATAGCGGGTCGTTACAGTTGGTATTAGAGCTTTGGTAGCTCTAGGCAAAACTTAATATATATGGTAAATGTATTCACAGAATCACTTCCATCCAAGTTTAAATCTCATCCTTCTTGACTCGATTCCTTTGAATTTTGGAACGTTCCTTGCGGTTCCAAAATTCATTCATGTCCTCACTATTCGTCTTCTTTTAATTCTGGAGTATCCCATAACTCCATTTGAATGATCTTTATAATGAATCGACGGTCTTGCCAATCTCAAATTGATTTATAAAGGGACGGAACTCCTTTACAATAGGCATTGATTTATCGTAGATTTCTGTATCCATGGTTTACGATGCTATCTACACCTTGCTATGCCTGAATTCTATATTTTTGCGATCGAATGTCTATTTGTCTCAAGATTCCACATCGATCTAATTCTTGAAGTCACAGTCAACCCGGTTAAGGTTGCCCGAGATCTGTATAAGTCTATCCTCCTTTCTCTTTTGACATTTAATCATCTTATCTTGTTCCAAACCTATTTTCGAATCAAAATTCTCTTTGATTTGGTTTCCATCAAATTTGAATCTTTACACTTATTTTGAAATCCATCCTTGTATCGTCGAGCGAGGGATTGTATTAGTATTTATACTAAAATGTTATATATATATATATTGTGTTGTTTGAGTTGTTGATGTTGATTTGGATTTTCGATCGATTCGTCTGATCAACGCTATCGATAGGATTTCCAAACGCTTGAGCAGAGCAAACTAACACAATATTGTTTTCAAATTTGGCAAATAAAATAATTTTGTTTGATAATATTATAAGTATAAATTTTTATGAAATTAAATTGATAAATGAATTGGTTAACAAAATGATATTATTTGATTTTCATTTATTGTTTTGTAAACCATTGATTTTACCAACATCACAAAAAAATGAAATTATAAACATGGTTTATATTTGATCTGGAATTTAAATGAATTTAAAATTTAAAATTTGAGAATTTAATTTTCGGTAATTTCAAACTTTGATTTTAAATAAAGTGTTTGTTATTCAAAGTATTTTCAAACAAAAATTATTTTCAAAAAAAAAAAATTAAAGGTTTAAATTTGTGCTCTTCTCTTTTGTCGCTGGAAAATAATTTCGGTGATGGCGGCCGCATCATCGACATTCATTTTTGAGTTTCGAAGTGGAGAGACCATACTGTAGCTCTGCTTGATTGGTGTATCGATAATTTAATTGATTTGAAATTTCTAAAGTATGACTTGATTTATAATATATATATTGGTATCTAATTATGGATTTTATTTTATATATATATATTTATCTCTAAGTTGTTTGAAGCTAATCGGAAATTAATTCTTAAAATCTTGATTTAAGGATGATTTTCAATAAAGCCAAAAATTTTGACTAAATACTTAACTTGAAATAAGTGAATTGAAAATTTTATTTGGATAATACTCAATTACATTATATATAACTTACCTAAATTCTCAAAAGTTAAACATGTAATTGAATATTGTACAATATAAAATGATGTTAAAAGAAATTTTAAATAAATTTGAGTAGTATAATAAATGTTATACACTTAAAATTTTAATGTTAATAGAGATAATTAGAATAATAAGTTAATAGAATAGTAAATGAGATAAATAAAATAAATTCTGTTTTGAGGAAATTAATAAACTGAAATAAAATCAACTTGATGAGATATCCTGATATTAATTGAATTTAAATATAATTTTAGTTTTAAAAGAAACCTTTTTGTATCTAATATTAATAAATGTGAAATTAAATCAATTTAATGGAAACCCTGAATTTAAAAAAAATCAATTGTTCAATATAAAAAATTGAAATTTATATGGTTTGAACTAATTGTTTTGCTTTGTTTTCAATCTATTTTCTTTTTGGTTGTTCTATTCTCCTACCTCCCTCCTTTTCGGGGACAAAAAGTTTTGAGCGGGGGAGAGTGTAACGACCAGTAAATTTTCGATAATTTTTATTTGTTTATTAATTATATTTAATTGAAATTTTGAGAAATCGCAAACAATAAAATTTTGAAATAAAAAATTAATATTTGAGATGCGTCTATTTTACAATAGCAACTGGTAAATTTTCATCTGAAAATATGAAAGTTTATTTTCATGTTTAATTTTATTTCAATATAATCAGTTAGAAATTGATGAAAATAAAATATTTTCGACACCTAAATATTTTTATATAGAAAAATTCTAAATCATCTTTTGAACAAGTCATCATTTCTCATTTTTCCAAATTCGAACTTCTTTAGCTCCGTCAATCTTATTTTTCTGTGTTTTTGTTGCATTTTCTGCTAGTAGAGAATTCGAATTTTATAATTCAATCATACCGCTAATACCTGTATACCTTTTTGATCGTCTCATGTTGATCTCTGCGGTATATTCAATTCTGTGTTTTGATGTCCGGTGCACAACAAGATATGTGAAACGGTTCACCGTATCGATATCGTTTTACTTTCTGAATTTCTGGTCTGTCCATTTTCCCACCGTTGTAATACCAATAGCTATCAGTTTCATATTCCCAGAAGTTAAACTGTTGTCTTTCCCAACATCTTAATTTATTATTTTGTTTCGTTCTTTTTGTAATAAATATAAAATTTATTCATCAGTTTATAATTGATTTAAGCTTGTGCGTTTCTTCTTAAGTTGCCTGTTTGTGCTTTAGTGTAGGATAATATGTTATATCCAGCTTGCACATTTCTTTAATTGATGAATATAAAGTTGTATGTATTTTGGGAACCTGGACTCTAAGCCATTCCCATCTTTCCTCTCCTTCTTTCTACCAAGCTCATTTCTCCTACCTGCTCCGCTCTCTTCCCTTCAACCTCAACCCATGCCGCATGACATATCTCCTCATCACTATCGTGCTCACGCATGCTCGCCACCACCGATCTCGGTTGCGCCCATCCCAGACCCAGCGGCAGCCACGTCTAATCACCCCATTGCCGCCATCTCTGGCCTTCACCCTTCCTTGAAGCACCCCTTGCTCTTCCCCTCCGACCCAGTCCTTCTCTCCCCTGCCACCGCACCTATTTCCGGCACTCCACTCACTGACCACCGCCTCACCAAGAAATCGCTCGCCTTCATCTTCGGTCGACCTCGACCTTGCTACCCCATCAGATTTGTAAGGACCGAACCCACCTGAACTTCACCAGCACGTGGTCCCCACTTCGCCTCCTCCCTCTTACAATCATCTCACACCCTGGCCGTATGCTATATATAGGTATATATGTTATTTGTTTATTTGTTTATAAATCTAGTTACATATGTACAGTATTATCTGTTGACAATTTAGTTTTGTTGTTCATGATGGATCCATGCGTTTAAATTGATTAGTTTATAAAGTTAGTAGCTTTAGGAGACTCTAAAATTTATTTTGAAATTTGATTTTTGAAGGAAAATATGGGTTTGCTGTTGCTATGAAAGTATATTAAGCTGTTAGGTATATACATATATATTTTATAAGATTTTAACCTTTTGAGTTAAATATTGGTTACAAGGCTTTTATACTTACAGTTACTTTTCTCTTTATTGATCCCTGTTGGCTTGCGTGTATTTGTATTATGCTATGGTTTGTACAAGTGGTGTCGGGCATATATTTACATAGAGATTAGATGATATATGTATATACTTGTTTTAAAACGGGGAATATTTTGCATTTATATGTATTTATTCCAAATTATAATGTATGTATATGTTGATTTTATGTGTATTTTAATTTGGAACAAAGGATTTGAAATACGTATGTATATTTAAATTTAAAAATGTGTTTGAATATGAAATATGATTTTACATAGTTATATATATGTTCACTTATACCAATTTTCTTCATCGATCTCGTTCTGATATGTTCCATCGATTTCTGTTATCAGCTTTGATCGTTGAATTCGTGCCGATTTGCTTTGCTTGGATTTGTAATCCAATTTCGATGTTCGTATCAGTGTGAGTATCCGTGTCATCGCCTGTATTCTCTAACCTCGGAAGGTGAGCAATCACTCACGATTAATGTTCTTTTATTTATTAAATTTGATTTCAATTGAAACGACAATTGAAATATTCGGCTGTTAGTTATTTACACCGTTATATATATGTTATTATCTGTATCAGTTCACCTGTGACATCTGGCACCATTATCTTATATTTATACAATGATAATCCAGTTTGGTTGATAATTGATTGATTATTTGGCTTACAAACCCATGAACATCCTGCTTTTGTACAAGTTTTCGAGTCCTGATGTGAAAAGATATTCTGCAGGAAGAAGCTTGCAAAACTACTTCAAAAAGGTTTTTCAATATGATTTTCAAATCTGCTTTTTAAAATGTTTTAGCCTTAAAAATTATCATTTCAAATTATTTTCAAATAGATATTTTAGCCTTAAAATATTATTTCTTTTTTCTTTAAAATAAACTCTTGTTTTAAATTCCATTTTCAAAAACAAATTTTACATACTTTTTAAACTAGGGATGTCGACATAATGGGATACCCCATGTCGATATGGTGGCCGTTGAATTCAAAAGTTTCAATTTTCAAAAGAAGTGTCTATTCGTTTAAATTTCTTCATGAATGGTTATGACCATTGGTGCTTTATAAATAGCCTTCGAAAAAGAATTTTTTAACTAACTAATTTCTTATTTTCTTCACTTCTCCTTCTCCACAAATCAATATTTTAAGATTTTCATATTTTTAAGATTGTGCGAAATTTCGTTGAATTCTTAAGTGAATCAAATTAGAATCTCATTCTTGATTGATTCTCTGCCCTCTCTCGAAGATCAAAGTGCTATACAGAGTTATACGATCAATTTGTAATCAAAAGTTTATCGAGCCTCTTTATAATGTGTGGTTGTGTCTCGAAATCAATTAGGTAATCTTGTGGCCCGTAAATCAATAGAGTTTGCCCAAAACTCGTGAGATGGGAGGGTACCTCAAGGCCTTTAGAAATTGAGGAATGTAAACTCGACATTAGTATAATAAAAATCTGTATGAGGTGGTTTGCCTTGGTAAAGGACTGGATGTAGGGTAGCTTCGAACCAGTATAAAATCCGGTGTGCTCTTTCCTTTTACTTCTTTTTATTTACTTTCTGCATCTATGTTTAATTCTGTGATTGTTCTGTGATTATGTTTTGCATTTGTTTGTGTCATAATTGTTAAGTTAGTTCATATAAGTCTTAGAATTCATTAAAAACTATTCACCTCCCTGCTTTAATGTTAAGTTAGCGCTATGATCCTTATTCCGCACTCCCTTTCAATTGGTATCGGAGCGTTGGTTTTCAAAATTACATAATCTGATTTTTGAAAAACTTTAAGGTGGCATTTTTTTATATAAAATAATTAACACTGTTTTCATATGAATATGTCACAAAATCATCATGATATTGTTGTTTATAATTATATTTAGTTATTTTGAAAAGTCGCTTGATTCTTTAAAAAGTGTTATGTTGTTTTATTAGAAAAGAGTTATGTCTAATGGCTGTTGGTTAAAAGATACCAGATAATCATTCATCGATCAAGAAGAACTAACGGATATATAATGGCACTCGGTAATGAAATGGGTACCAGATCAAACAAAGCTTTATATTCTCATTTACACTTGATATGATACTGCACTTCTCTCCATCTACTTCGCAATGTCACTAGTTTCATGCGAATCCGTCAAGGAATGACCAAGTTATGGTCAAATGAAGTTTTGGTGAACAAAGAGAAAACGAAAGCAAAACTTTAATGGTATTCTTTAAGTTTCATCCAAAGATTTGAGTATTTTGTTCTCACTCGTTTTCTAGATTGCAATACTTGTTCTCACGGTCGTTTTGATGGGTGGATCATCAAATTCCG
This sequence comes from Allium cepa, assembly GCA_030765085.1. Lineage (NCBI taxonomy): Eukaryota > Viridiplantae > Streptophyta > Magnoliopsida > Asparagales > Amaryllidaceae > Allium > Allium cepa. The sequence goes on along the minus strand of CM060945.1, from coordinate 595,707,204 downwards.
ATCAAAATTGTGTGAGATATGATAGTTTGAAGTTGGTTATCCAAAACTGAAAACTATGTACAGTATTTCATGCATTACTTTTACTATTCAGCCTATTTCCCTACAATACCATAAAAATTCATCACCAAACTATTACGAGATCGTAGCCCTTACCTTCTTCTTTGATTTTCCGCTGGTTTCATCTAATTCCGTTAAGAAACGAAGGAGATATGTCTTCTAGAAGTTTGATAGTAAATAGAAAAACGGGAAGAAGAAGAAGAAGAGAAAGTTTTATGAAAAGTGGTGACTGTTGGGCCTATTTACAGTGGTTGAAGTGTCCATTCATTCAAAATTAGAATTCAAATTTTTGGTGCCAAGTTGGTAAATCTACTTAATCATCTGTATCTTTCTCATACGGCCTTCAAATTCAGCAAATGGATATACTACGATGATAAAAAAAAACCCCGTCGCAGTAGAACGAAATTCGCCGTCAAATTATGAAAGATATGAATGTGTGGTTCACGACAATGGAAGAATAACAAAGTTAGAAAGGTAGAGGAGTGCAAAAAGAGGTACGCTTTTATGAATATGCACTTAAATGTTTTTGTTTGATGATAATAAACATATATATTCATTTAAATGTATTTGGTAATGTACTATTTTGTTTTTCATAGATTAAATAAATATTTGTTGAATAAAATAAAATACACAGAATTTGAATTCAAACAGAAATTTTATTCAAACAAATATTTACTACAATCTTGAATAGTACAAATTCAAGCTCTCACTATTCATATACATTTTTGAATACATCACGATTTCATATTTACATTAATAACCTCACTACATATCACTCACACTCGTATTGTGTCTTCAACTGCATTCCAGTTTGAATCCAACATCTGAGCAATCTGCAAAAATATTCACTAACGCAGTAAAATTGAAAAGGAAATCTTTTTGCAATGTAAAATGAAATATGATTTTTGAAAATATTATTTGCCTCAGTTATTTGGGTTGTTCGTCATCATTTAAATTTGATTTCATCATACACGAACAACTTGTGACATACACAGTGTATCACTGTATATGCCACAAGGCCGTGCACATCAATATACACTTGATAATGCTACAGGGACAGGTGAGCACATGTCAAACCCAAATGAAAAGCCGGGTTCAACTCACGTGCAATACATTTAAAATCACGATATGAGCACAAGGTCAAACCCGAGTTTTGAAACTGGGTTCAACACAAGGCAACATGACATGAATGCAACGAAGACCAACAGCAAAATGGACTGCAACAATCATGTATGCAGACCAGACCATACCAAACACTGCAGAAGTTCAAGTGACATCACAGCAAAGATGACACAGTCTCAAACAAATGCAGTGACACAGTGAAGCTTAAGTATAACATTACAAGAAAGTTGTCCAGAAAATCAAACAAGACCAACCAGAGGTACATGTGCAGGCAAGTGCACAACTTCACAACATGTCCAGTTACAACTACAAGTCCAAGTTCGAAATCCAAAAATGCAGATCAACCATGCATGAAGAACCAGAAGTATAAGTATGGCAGTGAAACTCAGTGAAGTGCACAAGCAACATGACAGCAAACCAGTGTCAACAACCAAGTGAAGAACATAGATGTAAAAGGCAATACACAAGTGACAATGCAGTAACAACCAGAATGTTACTCAATGCACATGCCAACAAGAAGTCCAGCAACATGAACACAAGGAGAAGTGGCACAACAATTTTTGAGAAGAACCAACAAAAACATGGAAATAATAACAAACAAATGAATGCAAGTGACTCGAGCAAAATGCACCAGATCACTAAGTCCAGCTACTCAAATAACACAGTTGTAACATCCCGGAATTTTTGACAATATCAATTTAATAATCTGTAATTAAAATTAAATTGATATTGATGTTCTGATGATAATTATTCAGAAAAATTTAATAATCTTTTTCAATAATTATTTAAATTGGTTATTTTATCTTTTAAAAATAATAAATTGATTTCTATTTACAATATGAATATATGGTTTATATTTAAATAGATTGGTATAGTTTTAAATTTAGAATAAATTCAATAAAATGATTTTAATTTAATAAGAGATATTTATAAAAACAATATTGATTTGGTATTGTCTTTATAAATAAGTTTTGAATAAGATTTGTAATGTTTATTTCAAATTGTATTTTTATTTTTAACTTAATTTGAATTATTATTATAACTTGATTTGAAAAATATTTGATTTTGAATTTAGTTGAATTTGAATTTAAAAGTATAAAGTCTTTAAATTGTTTGTATAAATTTCCTTTGTAAACATGGGTTGTTTTCTTTTATAATTCATACACATATTCAAATTTACATTAACAACTTAATTTAAGCTAATATAACATTAATTTGTAATTAAAAACTAATTATTTTAAAAGAGATAACATGTGTTATATTTATATGCATTCATTTTGACAAGTGTCTAATTTAAGACAAGTGTTAGTTTTAGTTTTTAATTTTCTTTTCTTTCATAAAATCTGAAATACATAGTTTACATCTTCATTCATATTGCATTTCCATTTCTTTGATCGAATGAGAACAAAAATTCAATTTTTCATATTAAAAATCCTCAAGCACAACTCTGTATGATTCAAAATCTGCATGTTCAAATCCTTCATTTACACACCACAAATTCAAATCTGCATCTATTAACCCAAAAATCTGCACTCCAAAAATCTGCATGCTCCCCTCATCAAAGAAGCAATTTTGCATGTTCCTCTTCATAAAAATTCATATGCATATTACTCAAAAATCTACAAATCTGCATATACAAATTCACCTAAACCATATTCAAAACTGCATGTTCCTCCTCATAAAAAATCCAACCTCTGTATATCCAGAACTAAGATCAGAATACTGCATTTCATATTCTAATTCAAAGAAGAGCCTGCACATGCTTGTTTCTGCATAAATGAACATTTGCATGCAAACATCTTGGTCTTGGAAAGCATGAGCAACAGAGAGGAGCACCTGCATTTTTTCATAAAGCCTGCATATGTTTGTGTTCTGCAAATTCAAGTGGTCAACAGGGGGGGTCTGCATTCATCAAGTGGTGAGTAACAATTTATTTTAAAAACTAAATTAAAATATAGTTGCTTAAATCTATTGCTTGTTGAGTATGATGGATGTGCCTGTGTTTGTGTATGAGATGGAATGCCTGCATTTTGAATTTTCTGCATATTCAACTGAGCTTTGTATTTTCTTTTCAAAAGTGAGAACATTGAAACCTCAAAATATATTAGATTGCTTGATATAATGATTGAGATAAAGAAAAATTATGTTGTGTTCATAAAGGTTGTGACATTGTGGTATCAGAGCTTTAGGTTGAGCGAATACCTAGGCTCTGGAATGAATCTTTCTTTAGGGAGCATTAGGTTGAGTGAATACCTAGGCTCAGTAGTGGTGTCTTTCTTGAGAGAGCGTATTTGTAATTTTTATATATAACTATATATATTTCTACCTATCTGTTGGGTTACCCGTTCAGGTTTTCCAATATAAGGTAGATGAGGTAGTATTGTGTGTTACACGATTACTACCATTGGTTGGAGTTTGAATGTTTGAGGTTGGAGGTGTTTTGTTGGGACTGTAGACCTAATACCGTCTCGAGTGAGTCCTGTAGTGATGAAGAACTTCATTAATCTCTGAAGGAAACCTATTAAGGTTCAGAGTTTATTTCTGAAGTTGATGAGTAGTGTTTGGATCTGTTTGGTTGAGCTGAAGCAAGTGATGGTATTTTGATACCTCCTATTTTGATACCTCCGGAAGTAGTAGCTGCGTGATGAGATGCAGTGACTATGGATGTTCCCGAAGATGTTTTCGTTGGAACAAGTTTAAGAAGGTGAGTCTGCTTCAGTGTTGTGGCTGTGTTCAGCCGGAGTTTCTGTTTGCTTTGAAGTCCGAATTTCTCGGAGAGCTTTGTTTTGGAATTCTTTGGCATCTGTGGCAGCAGTGTAGTTTGGGGTGTTCTCGGCATTGGCAAGAGATCTTCTGATTTAGCAGTTTTTCTGAAGTGGAGTTCAAGAAGCAGTTAAGTGAACCCGTTCTTCGATGGGTTGGCTAGTTAAGTGTAAGCTGTTCCGTTTGGTTAAGCGAGAATAGTTTTCCTTGGATTTGGTTTGGGTTGATCGCAAAAGTGACTTGCGATTGATGGAGTGTTCTCTTGGGTTATCTGAGTTTTCCTGAATGTCTTCAGGAAGTCAGAGTTTGGTTTGCATCTGGAGATTGAGCTTCCTTATCGGCTGGGATTCCAGAAGTGGTTCGGGTGGTTCAGCCTAATAGTAGAATGGTTCTAGGAGATTGAGTTGGTGTAGCAGCTTGGAGTTTTTGGAGGAACTCCTGAATGATTCTTATGGATTTGTTGAACCATATCTTTGGGGTATGTTGTTGAGTTGTGCTTGTGTTCTTCTTCAACAATTCTCTTCTTCGGATCAGAGTTGAGCAGCGGAAGCAGTTGGGGAGTGTATCTGCTTTTCTTTCTGGACAGGAGAAGTAAGTTGTTGTTTTCTGATGTTGAGGAGTTGAGTTTGAGTTCTTGGTCTTGGTTGATCTTGAGGAGATCATTTTGTTGAGTTGATTGGTCTGGTTTGTTTCTAGAAGCATCAGCGTAGGTTGAGCTGAGCGGGTAGGCTGTAGGTAGCTCAAGATCGTCCGAAGAGATTTTGTGGATAAGAGTCGAAGAGATTTGGACTCTGAAGTCGGAAGTTTAATTTTGGATAAGTTTTCTCTGATCGTAACTGAGCTATAAGTTTGGGTAAGTCTGTGAAGTAGCTCTGTAGTGTTTTGGATCTTTTCTGTGATCTTGGAGAATAAGTGATGGGTCTACAGGATTGAGTTGCCAGTTTGGATAACTGGGAATTGATGAGTTTCACGTATCTCTGAGGGAGTAGGTGTATGATCTGTCTCTGGTTGTGGAACCAGCAGTTTTGGAGTTTTGGTTGTTGAGTCAGACTCGTTTGTAGTCTGATATTTTGTCTAGTGTTATAGATATAGTTGTATAGGAGCTTTGTAGCTTCATAGTATTGTTTGTTTGGATTTTCTAGGGCGAGTATCCCGGTGGATATATATATACACAGGGGAAACTCGATAGAATTTTATCCAGAATTTGTCTGGATAATTAGATTTGCTGGATTGGTTGAATTGGTTGTTTGGTTGTTAGCATATGTTGATATATACTTGTGTTTAAAATAAAAATATAATGAGATTATTAAATTACCTTTGTTTTAAATTTCGAGGACGAAATTCTTTTAAGGGGGAAGGATTGTAACATCCCGGAATTTTTGACAATATCAATTTAATAATCTGTAATTAAAATTAAATTGATATTGATGTTCTGATGATAATTATTCAGATAAATTTAATAATCTTTTTCAATAATTATTTAAATTGGTTATTTTATCTTTTAAAAATAATAAATTGATTTCTATTTACAATATGAATATATGGTTTATATTTTAAATAGATTGGTATAGTTTTAAATTTAGAATAAATTCAATAAAATGATTTTAATTTAATAAGAGATATTTATAAAAACAATATTGATTTGGTATTGTCTTTATAAATAAGTTTTGAATAAGATTTGTAATGTTTATTTCAAATTGTATTTTTATTTTTAACTTAATTTGAATTATTATTATAACTTGATTTGAAAAATATTTGATTTTGAATTTAGTTGAATTTGAATTTAAAAGTATAAAGTCTTTAAATTGTTTGTATAAATTTCCTTTGTAAACATGGGTTGTTTTCTTTTATAATTCATACACATATTCAAATTTACATTAACAACTTAATTTAAGCTAATATAACATTAATTTGTAATTAAAAACTAATTATTTTAAAAGAGATAACATGTGTTATATTTATATGCATTCATTTTGACAAGTGTCTAATTTAAGACAAGTGTTAGTTTTAGTTTTTAATTTTCTTTTCTTTCATAAAATCTGAAATACATAGTTTACATCTTCATTCATATTGCATTTCCATTTCTTTGATCGAATGAGAACAAAAATTCAATTTTTCATATTAAAAATCCTCAAGCACAACTCTGTATGATTCAAAATCTGCATGTTCAAATCCTTCATTTACACACCACAAATTCAAATCTGCATCTATTAACCCAAAAATCTGCACTCCAAAAATCTGCATGCTCCCCTCATCAAAGAAGCAATTTTGCATGTTCCTCTTCATAAAAATTCATATGCATATTACTCAAAAATCTACAAATCTGCATATACAAATTCACCTAAACCATATTCAAAACTGCATGTTCCTCCTCATAAAAAATCCAACCTCTGCATATCCAGAACTAAGATCAGAATACTGCATTTCATATTCTAATTCAAAGAAGAGCCTGCACATGCTTGTTTCTGCATAAATGAACATTTGCATGCAAACATCTTGGTCTTGGAAAGCATGAGCAACAGAGAGGAGCACCTGCATTTTTTCATAAAGCCTGCATATGTTTGTGTTCTGCAAATTCAAGTGGTCAACAGGGGGGTCTGCATTCATCAAGTGGTGAGTAACAATTTATTTTAAAAACTAAATTAAAATATAGTTGCTTAAATCTATTGCTTGTTGAGTATGATGGATGTGCCTGTGTTTGTGTATGAGATGGAATGCCTGCATTTTGAGTTTTCTGCATATTCAACTGAGCTTTGTATTTTCTTTTCAAAAGTGAGAACATTGAAACCTCAAAATATATTAGATTGCTTGATATAATGATTGAGATAAAGAAAAATTATGTTGTGTTCATAAAGGTTTGGTTATATGTTTGTGAATGCATGTTGATATGCTCTGCCTTTGAGTTCATCTTCCCATTTAAATGAATCCACCAAAATCTGTTAAAACCTTTGTTACTATCTGTCTTTAAGAAATTTAATTTGTTAGCTTACTTTAGATTAGAACCATAATATTTATATGATAAAATGTTGTCTGTCTGAGGTTAGCTAAACTTAAGTGAGTATAAATAGAAACAGTTTGTTCTTGAATAAAATATAAATCTGTGCCTATACTTGCAATCTGTAACTTGAGGAATGTTAGAACTCTTCTGTATCATTAAGAATGGATCATAGATTCTGGAAAAAAATAAAAATCAGAGAAGTGATTAAACTGATTTGATTTAGTGTAGTTTTTAGTTTCTTCAGTTAAACCTAGTTTAGTAATGGGGTGTGAGCATGGATCAGTGGGAAGGCTAGGATGGACCGAGTGTTCTGGGTTTTGGGGTATGGGTAGTGGATGTGTAATGGAGTTTGTGGCCGGAGGGGTTGGGTGTCAGGTGGTGGCATTGGAGAACTACGCCGTTGACAGGTTTGAATTGAAACCTGAAATATAATTTTCCAGGTATGGGTTTTTGAGCATGGTGATGAATTCTTGTTTAAATGTTGATCTGGTGATTGAGGTAGGGTGTAGGTGAGTTATTGGTTGAAGTTTGATCGTGATGATCAGAGATGGTGATGGAAACTCTGGTGATGTTTGGTTTTAGGGTGTTGCAGGGAGAAGAGTCTGTGGTTATTCGAAGTGAATGGAATAATGACCCGAAGTAAGTTGAGTTAAAACTCGAAGCAGGCAATCTTTTAACCCGAAGCAAAACTTCTGTTTTCTTGGGTCAACCTGTAGTTTACAGTTACACAGTAAACTGTGTTTGTTTTTATAAATTGGGTTTAAACTTTTAAAATCTGGGGTTTCAAATTTAGAAATCTGAAGTTATTGGTTTTAAATAAAGTTTAGGTTTAAAATTTAGGTCAAGTTTGAATTAATAATTTGAATTTAAAATTCCAGGTTTGAATTAAAACCTGTTTTTCTGTTTTCTGCAAAAACCTGGATTTAAATTTTTTTAAATCTGCAGTTATGGTTTTGAGTAGAATTTAAGCTCAAATTTAAATGTAAGTTAATTTCTCATTTGATTTTAAAATTCCAGTTTTAAAACAGAAACTTAAGTTTAAAAATTTAACTTTATTAACTATATCATGTTGATAAGTAGTTTGAACATTTTAGTAATGAGGTTTTAAAATATGAGAAGATTTGAAATTTGTTTAAATCTGGAAATTTAGCAGTTTAATTTGAAATTCAGTTTAAATTTCAAATAAGGTTTGAATTTGAAGTTTTAAATTACAATGGAAATTTAAGTTAATAAAGGTTTGAAATGGAATTAGCTTTAAAATTTCATATAGTATTTGTTTTGACTTGTAAATTTAAATAAGTTTTAAATTTATTTAAAACTTTGATAAGTTTAAATTTTATTTATTTTAAAATTTAAATTTAAATTGAAATTTAAAGTTAATTTCAAAGTATTTTGTTTTGAATCAAATTGTTTTAAACATAATTAAGTTATGTTTATTTTGAAAATTTGATTAAGATTTATGTTTTAGAATTAATTAATAATGTAATTAAGATTTGTTAATTTAATTAATTAATTAAATTTGGAATTAATAATTGATTAATGATTAATCAATTTTGAAATTAAGGTCATTAATTAAGTTATTAATTAATGATAAATGAATATTAATTATGTAATTAAGTTTTAAATCAAGGTTAATTAATTTAATAAATAACTTTAATTAATAAATGATTAAAGATAATCTAATTTGTAATTAATTTAAGTTAATTACCTTATAAAATAATTTAAGGATGGTTATTGAAGGTCATTAACCATGATTATTTAACAATTAATTAATATAGTTAATTTTTATAATTAATTAGATTAATTAATTTAATAATAATCAATTGTAAATGGTTTGAGTAATTACTTGATAAAGTAATTAAGAAATTAATTACTTATTGTAATTAATTTAATTAAATGAGATTGTTTAATTTAATTAATTAAGTTTAATTAATTTTAAACACTTGGGTTAAGGATAATTACTTTATGTTTTGGAAATTACTTAGTTAAGTAATTATATAATAATTACAGGTTGTAATTAAGGAGATGTTTAAGTATGAAGGAATTTGGATTAATTATTTAAATAATTAATCAAGGTATTAATTAAGAAATTAATTTAAGGGTAATTAATTTGGTTTAATATAGTAATTAAGTTTGTTAATTACTTTGATAATTAATTTAAGAAGTAATTGAGATCATTAATTATTTTAATTAATGATGTAATTTAAGTTGATTAATTATGATTAATTAATCAATAATAGGTAATTAAAGGTAATTAATTAATGTAATTAATTAAGGATAAATGTAATTAATTATGATTAATTAATTAGTTGGAGTAATTAAAAGTTAATTACTGTTTAGTTGAGGATAATTAATTTTGTAAAATTAATTGAGGATAATTACATGAATGTAATTAAGAGTAATTAATCAAGAGTGATTAATTAAGATAAGTTATTTTGAATGATTGATTAATTGATTGAAATCAATTAAATGATTGAGTAAGCAAGATATTTTGGTAAAGCAATTAATTTAATTTATTTTAAATTAATTAAAGATGAAGGAATTAATTTAATTCATTTTAAATTAATTTGAGATAGAGATGATTAATTTAATTCATTTTAAATTAATTATATTGTGATGAGTGAATCTTTGCTTATGGATGAATGGTTTGACTTGGATGCTTTGTAATCTCAGTAATGAGATAAATGATATTGTGTGGTATGGATGTTGGTTATATTGTGATGATAACATAGGTTATCTATTGTGATGTTGAGATATGGAATATCTATATGATATTGATGATGTGAATTACCTGTTATGTGATAATGTTGATTATCAGTTATGATTTAAGTTATCTATCTGTGTGTATATAGATACTGTAATTGAAATGTTTTAAAACTTTAAAACAACTTGGACCTTAAAAGACACGCTTTGGTTTTCGATGAGACCGGGATCGGGTTTCCATAATTGGATATCCGAAAACCACATCGATTCCAAATAACGTTAGGTCGTGATTCAAAGTGGAGCTTTGTGAAGACTCGAGGTGTAAGGGCTATACGTCAGTATAACTCTGTGGGTGATTCCGTAATGAGTTTGACGGAATAGACCTTATAGATTCGAGATGGTGAATCAGAGTGCAAGGGTTATTGTCGTTAACTCTGAGGGTGATTCCAATACGAGTGTAACGAGATAATGCCTTCGGTTTCGTTCGAACCCGGAACGAACTTGTATGGATTGAATGCTTTCAGAACATCGTCAGGTGGACGATGAGCATTCTAAGTGATATGTCCTATAAAGGTAATCGTAGCCTCAAGCCTCATCAACCGGGAATGGCTAAAACAGGGGAGGTGCAGCAAAGCTTCGTGGGTCGCGCCCACTGGAGAGCAAGATTGATCCCTGTCTAGAAGTCCCTTTATATTTCGGCTGTGTGGGGCGATTGCTAGCTAGAATCGCCGGGGTTGTCTTGTTTGGAACTGTTCAGTAAGGAACGGGTCCGGCTTTGTGTTGCAGGGGATGAAGGGAGTAATCCTCGGTACGGTGATCTAGGCCACGTACTGTGACGGGCGGTACCCCAGTAGCCCTGCCATTGTATGGAATCCATAATCCAATAAGTGCCAACGGTTTTGATTGTATTACCCACTTTTGTGGCTAGTAGCTGGAATTTAATCATGTAACAATTTCGGCTATTTCTTATTTATTTGAAAACCCTAGACACTATTATAATATCATCGGATTTCCTATCAAATGTTTTGGTTACCGTAAGGTAAAAAACTTTTCCATATTTATGTGTGGGAAGTCTTACGTGATACCTTTCTTTTCAAAGGTTTTTGAAAGTTAAGCAACTTTAACCTGTTACTCACACCAGACCCATGTCTGACCCGGAGTTTATTTTTGTTTTTCATAAACTCTTGGGTACTCAAATTTTTATGAGTAGTCAAGGGAATTCAGGTTAGGATTCTGGATTAGCTTCGACGACTTGTGGAGGAGCAATGGAGCAGGAGGCTTCTGCGGGTAGATATATATATAGAGTATTCCGCTGTGTGTTCTCTGAGAGTTTGTTGTATTATGTTGTATAATTAGACAGGTGTCTATAACTGTCTAGTATGAGTTGTTTATGCTGTGTATCTCTGATGCATATGATACTATGTAAAGTATTATGTTATTAATATAATTTATTCGTTCCGCTGTGTTAGATTCTGATGTTGTTTCTTCTTCTCTTCTTTCTATTCTATTCTCTATCCCTTTCTTTCTTAATTCATGACGCGATTTCCTGGGAGTGAAATTCGGGTTGTGACAACAGTGGCAACCACAAGTCACAAAAGTTCAAGTAAATGCAGAGAACAATGCAATCATGAAGTATGTAATTCGAACTAACATGACATGTAAGACCAAAGTGCAACATACTTCAATAATCAAGTTCTGGTCAGACCAACCACTATAATGATACAAATGCACAACGAAAATGAAGACTGCAAGAAGTATGCAAGTCAGAGCAACAAAAGAAGCACAGTGACAATTTTATGAAGACAACAAGTAATACATGCTCAAGTATAGAAGTGACTCAAAACAAGCAGTGAAGACCAAAGAAGACAATGCCAACAAATGTAACAACAGCCAATGCCAATATGAAACTGAAGAACTCAATACAGACACAAAACAAAATCAACAAAACCACGACCATGCTGCAGCAGAAACAATATCAAAGAAACAGTGAAAGTCGAAAGATTAAAAATGTAGAAACTTCAATAAGCTACGTGCAGTGTGCAAGTACAAACTCCAATGAGAAAATTCTCAAGTGAAGCTCGTATTAAACCGACCAGAGAAGATGGCCATAGACGAAGACGTGATGACCACGAAATTCAACAATACTGTGTTGACCATGTTAAAAAATTCAAAAACGTATCGTTGAAAAAGTAAGCAATGAAAAAGGGAAAGTTTCTGCCGCATTATCCACGAGATAAATCAAACGTTTGAAAATCAAAGTCGTGAGTAACAAGTCGAAGTTATATCAGGAAAGCCGTGCGCATCAAGCAATAGAAAAATTGGGAAAGTATCGAATTGATACGAATGAAAGCAAGTGTACTCGAATTCATATAAATACTGAACCCAAGTCATCATCATTGGCATCGAGTTAAAAAGCAAGCAATCAAACGAGCAACGAAAGAAATTACATACCGAATCATTAAAAACTCGATCATCAGAGAACGAGAGAGCAAAAGCAACGCAAACCATTGAATTAATAATCAGAGAAGAAGCGACCAACCAAGCAAGAAAATCAAACAGTCGCAATCTCCAATATTCAGAAAACCCTAATTTCAGAAAGGAACGGCCGCAATTGTTTCAGAAGGAAGAGAAAAGGACCGAAGCCCTAATTCGACAAAAAGGAACGGGCCAAGCAAAAGAAAAAGGAACGGCCGCATTATTCTCACAAGCCAAAAGAATTGGATCGGGTTAAAGAACAAGGGGCCGGCCTTGTTTATTATAAAGGGGGTTTTAGTTTTATTCGTTAATGGGGTTTAAGTTTTAAGTCTATTTTTATTTTGAGCAAAAATTATGGATTCAAGTATATATTTTAATTTTTGCTCCTGCTTGTATTTTTGAAGTTGTTTTTTCTTTTCAAGACAAAGAATTTGTTAATCACCACCTAGGTTGTAGGTAGTGTCAGATTGTCTAGTTAAAATTAGTTCAGTGAGCAGGGTGTGCGAGTTTGCAAAACTCTATAGGCGGAGCAGAGTTTGCGAGTAAGCGAAACTCTATAGGCGGAGCAGGGTGTGCGTGTCTATGAGAGTGTTTATGAGCGGGAGCAAAAGGGTTTGCGAGTCTAGTAGAGTGTTTGTAAGCGGGATACTGTTTAATTCTAATAGAAATCTGGGAATGCAGCAGTAGGCAGGGTTGCCGAAGCTGGGTAAATTTTGTGTGTGATTTACTTTTCTATTTATTTCTGCAGTTTGTTTTTACGTTTAAATCGAGAAAATTTGCTATAACCCTATTAACCCCCTCCCCTCTAGGGTTAGTCTAGATCCTACAAGTGGTATCAGAGCACGGTATTTTTCTTTAACTCTATAGTCATGAATTCATCAAATAATGCTTTTTCTGAGGGGCAATCTATTGTTAGGCCACCCATGTTTAACGGGAATGATTATGCTTATTGGAAAGTTAGGATGAGTATTTATCTTAGTTCCGTTGATTATGATGTTTGGGACATCATTGAAACTGACTATAAACCTCCCACTATAACTGTTGGTGGTACTGAGATTCCTAAACCTAAGGATAGGTGGGATGCTAACGATAAGAAATTAAAAACTACAAATACCAAAGCAAAGAACGCTTTGATCTGTGCTCTTGATAAAAATGAATTTAGTAGAATTTCTCATTGTACAATAGCACAGGAAATTTGGCACACTTTGGAGGTGACACACGAAGGAACTTCTCAAGTCAAGGAGTCTCGTCTAGCCCTATTCAGCAATGAATACGAAAACTTTGTGATGGACAAAGGCGAGAGCATAAAGGATATGTTTGGACGCTTTTCAACTTTGGTATACAACGCTAGAGCGCTTGGGAAGGTATTCACTGAGGTAGAGCTTGTGAGGAATGTGCTACGGTTTTACCAATGAACTTTGAGGCAAAAGTCACGGCAATCCAAGAATCGAAAGATTTGAGTAAACTAAGCATGGAGGAGTTGATTGGTAACTTGATGACATATGAGCTTGAGCTAAAAGCAAAGGAGGAACGCAACAACTTCGAACCAAAGAAGAAGACGATTGCCTTAAAGAGCAAAGAAGAGAGCGATGAAGATGAAGAAGATCCAATTGAAGAGCTTGCAATGGCTGTCAATAATCTTAGAAAATGGTCAAGATTCAAGTCATGCAAGAAGAAAACATCTGGTAATAGGTCAAGAGAGTCTAACAATTCCGATAATGAATTGACGTGCTATAACTGCAACAAGCCTGGCCACTTTAAACAAGAATGCCCACTTCTCAAAAACAATCGAGGAAAGAAAAAGACGAAGAAGATCTTTGCAGCGACTTGGGATGATGAAGAAGGAGAGGAAGTTTCGGATAGCAGCTCAAAGGAGGCTAACTTGTGTTGTATGGCAAAATCAGAATCAGAAGTAAGCTCCGAGGAATCTAGTGAGGCAGGTGAGTATTCCTATAGAGATCTTGTTTTTATGTGTCTTGATCTCACTAAAGTAGTTGATGCTCTTGAATCTAAAATTGAAAAACTGAGATCTGATAGGAGAGAACTTGATCATGAAAATTTTAGGTTAGAAACTGAACTTGAAAACATTCAAAACCTAGACTGTAAAAATTGTAAGATTTTAGATTCCAAATTATCAAAACTTAGGAATAACTTTGAGAATCTTGAAAAAGAAAACTTGAATCTTAAGGAAACCATTGACACTAGGAAAAAGGATTTTATAAATAGATACACCTCACTTGTCACTGAAAACACAACACTAAAAACCAAAGTCCAAAATCTTGAGAAATCTCTGATAACTTTTCAAGAGGAGAAAAATCATTCAATATGTTATTGGGAAATCAAATTTTTGCTAACAACAGAAAAGGACTAGGTTTTGGGAAAACACAAGTTGAGGATAATGCAAAAGGTAAGAGTGTCTTTGATAGATGTGAAATAATTGGACATCGTGTTGAAAATTGTAGTCATAGGAACAAGAACACAAAATTTATACAAGTTTGGGTTCCTAAGAATTCTACAAACAAATTTCATGTCTATTGGAACAAGAATGAAAGGACTAAACAAGTTTGGGTTCCAAAAGGTTTGTTTATTCATAATGCTTCTGCCACTAACAATCATGGACCTATAAATAGGTCACAAAAATCTTTCATCGTGTAGGTGTGGTGGCAGGCTAAGGAACAACAACGGTGTTTTCTGGATTTTGGCTGTTCCAGAAATACAACGGGCAACGAAGCAAAGTTCCTTAGCCTAGTACAAAGGTGACAGAATCACAATGGGCAACCACGAAAAATTATCGTAAAGGTAAAACAGGTAAAGGTATATTTATTTGATCGATAAATTAAATGTGATAATCTACACCGTATTCTGAATGAAATCAGCCACTATTGAGATGTTGTAAAGAGATGATGATTTTTTGATTCTGACTTGATCTACTTAATTAGCCAATTATATTGATGCCAAAAACACCATTTTTGAATTACTTCATACATATTTGTTTGGATTAAACATTGTGTTTTGTTGGATACATTTGGTCATAATTCGGCTAACTCTATATTCTCAGTTTCTGATTGTTTACATGGCTTCAATTCAAATTCAAGAGAATGTCATTTAAAATGCTGTGAAAAATTGAGTTTGAAAATTTTGATGCACACTTCATGGAATGGTTTATCAATCTTAGTTAGTGACAGTTTGGATTGAAAGAGAAACTTAGATGCAGATTACACTGGTAATCTAGTTGATAGAAAAATTACTAGTTGAACGGGATTTTGAGACATTTAGTAACTGCATCGTTTTTCAAAGAAAATATCTGCATAATTTTCGTTTAGCAGAATTTTTTTTCTCATATAACCCCTTCGAGAAAATAATTGTTTGACCATATTTTCAGATTATTCATTTTTATTTGATTTTAAATGACAAATTTTGACCGATCTAACTCCTAATAATTATCAAAAAGATAAATAGTGATTGGAAAAAGTGATGAGTGTTGATATTTTTCATACATTACTCAAGAGAGTATATTTTAGAAAAATTTCTTTAGAAATTCAAACAAGAGTTATGTGACGACCCGGAATTTTCGAGCATTTAAAATCAGAATATTTAATTGATTTTAAATATTCAATAGGGTAATTTTAACTTAAATTACGAATATCACAATTTACTTGATAATTAAATTATTGAATTAAATAATTTGAAGTTGGATGAAATATGAAACCTGAGATTTTAAGCCTGTTAAAAATATAATTTGAAAGCTTATAAAATTTATATGGATAACATCGAATATAATAGAAGTATTAAAATGGATTCTAACACTGTATTGGTCAGTTTTGAAATTTAATCGTTAAATTGAATTTAAAAATAGCCTCTCGAGGCACAGTCTCGGAATTCGACGAAACCTGTGTCATTGGATCCGTAATATTGTATTATTATCGGATTTCGAATTTCGTAGCGTTTGGGGTTGTTGTGTGAGCATACGATATTCAAACGCATTGATATATTTACATAGTTTAGTCAAACCTCAGCTGAAATATTTCACTTCAACACTTTTCTTTCCCACTCTTTTCAAAACCACTATTGTCCTTCTGATTCACTCTGAATCCCTTACCATCGTGCTCCTTTTTTTTTATAAACATCGCGAGATTGTCAGAAAACATAATCATCGCGTTCCCCTTCTTCTTGTACAGCTGATTAAATCAATAAATAAAAAAAAGAATAATAAGAGAAATGAAACCCAATTTTTCCCCTTTCTATCCTTTTAAAATCGAAAGCTTAAAAAAAATGAAAATGGCCGGCGCTTGGAAGATCAAGGAAGCAACCATTGATTCTTGCCCCTTCTCGCCCTATCCACGATCTCATGTGGTACCATCATCATCTCACCGATTCCATCTTCATCTTCTTCCTCTTCAAAGTCCCTTCTTTGCATGCACGACGTTCACTGGCCCAGACCAATACTTCAGGAACGGCTTGCAATGTTCGATTTTAGGGTTTCAGTTATCAGATCCTTCTGGGCAGTGGGACTAGGGTGGAGTTCGTGACTTTGTCACGGTGAGTGTTCCAGGCTCGACAATTCAAGGATGCGAGCAAGCGATGCAACACGGCTCCAGTTAGGGTTTGTGTTCGCGAGTTTCACTGCCGGGAAGGTATCGATTTCTTATTCTTGTTTAATATAATTATAATAAGGTTAAATTATAGAAAGGTTAAATTCTTTGATTCGATTTGAAATAATTTATATATATGATTAAACATGTTTACGGAGAATGTTTTTATATACAGTAAGCAAAGTTTATTATTGTTTTTCAGAGAGAAAACCATTTGGAAACCAGATTCATATATATATGAGTATAGGCAGGAAAAATGTTGACAGTAAATTTAAAAAACTTATGTTAGTTTTAATTATGTATATATATTGTCAGTTAAAAAAAATCAATGAACTGCAGTTTTGATAATTTGAATAGAAAATATAATAACTATTAAAAGGGTCAATTTATTTAATTAGCCTATTCTGTTACTTTTGTCATTAGAAATAAATTATTTAAAGGAAAATTAGTTTAAATAAAATTCTTAGTTAATTAAATTATGAATTAATTAAATTGTAAAAAGGGAAGATTAATTGTTTGATCAATTCAAATATTAGTAAAATAATCTAACGTTTACTTAAGGTTTGAAAACGTGAAGAAATCAAGTTGGGTTGGATGGACTGCAAAATTAAGTAAAAGGTGAGTTAATCTCACTCAGTTGAAATTTTAATTTAATTGATTAAATTTAAATAATTGATTGTATGGTTGGATTGATTGATGTGATAGAGTATAGTATAATTTGAATTTGGCATATTATGTACGGCTAACGTCTGTGGATACAGGGAAAAAAGGTTGGAGGGATCCAACTGGATCCCTCACCATTTATTTAAATTATTTAGATTACCCTGTTATGATGATTTGATATTTTATGATGGGTTATGTTGAAATATTGAATGCTATGGTTTGATTGGATAATTGGGTATAATGAATTTCCAGAAAAATATATAACTTGGATGTTGGAAAGAAAAGAAAGGAAGTCAATATGTAAGTAAAATAATTATGGAAATTTGAATAAATTTAAGAATGAAACGAAAATAAAATAAAGTGACATAAGAATTCTAATTAATAAATCTTTAATATAGAAAGGAGATTTTTGAATTAATAGAAAGTTAATGAATTGTAAACTCCAATGCTAATATCTAAAAGAACAGAACATTTATTTTAAATTTAAGATTTTTAATTTTGAAAGGAATAAAGAAGAAAATGGGAAAAGCCTGAAATTTGTATATTTCAGTTAAAAGATTTAAAATCAAACAGCAAATAATAATAACAAAAATAAAGTCCATAATTAATGAATTTTGAAATGAACAGAGCAAGTAAAGAAATTTATTTCAAATAGAATGAATTGGAAATCAATTCTGGAAATTGATTTAAGTGCTTGAAGTTGGAATTTTCTCTGGATGGCCAAGTACATGTTTTTAAAATTAAAATTGTAAATATCAATTAAATGTTTTAAAGTTGTTTTTAAAGAAAGCAAGTTTTGTAAAATTTAGTATTTCTAATATTTAATTTCTAAATCAAGTATTTCCTTTAATATATTATAGCATTAATTATTTAAAAGTGACTTAGTATTTGTTTTAAAAGTGAAACCTGGTTTTATATTTTATAAAGTAACCTCATTTTCAAAAATTTCATATAGTATGTATTTTTAACAAATCATTAAAGTATTTTTAAAGTAAATGTTTTAAAGTATATATTTTCAAAGTAAAGTGTTTTAAATTATTTTAGAAATTTAGTTTTTGCTTGGTGATTTCAGAGGAGATAGACAATATTTGGGAAGGTTTATTCTGAAAGGAAAGATGGTTTTGAAACTGTTATCAAAGGGAGTTGAAACTGGAAATATATCTTGTAAAGATATTTGAGATAAATAATTTGGAAAATTATTTATTGTTTGATGGATGTTTGTGAATAGAAATTGATAGTTAAATAACCGACTACCAATATTGGACAATGCGTTGATCGTTTCGAAGAGACCGGGATCGAGATTTATTTCTCGAAAACCACTTCAATCCGGTTTGTACGTTTCTTGTAAACAATTTTGGATTCGAAGCTGGAGAAGTGAAGTGCAAGGGCTAGTCGCTACTAATCCTGAGGATATTTCCGAAATGGATGTAGTCGGAATAGTTCCTTCGGTTCCGTTCGAACCCGGGACGGACTTGTATGGATGAATGCTTACGAAACATCGTTAGGTGGACGATGAGCAATCTAAGGGATATATTCTAAAAAGGTAACGCTTAGCCTCAAGCCTCATCAAATGGGAATGACTGAAAATCAGGGGATATGCAGCAAGGCTAGGTGGGTAGCACCCAAGGAGGGTGAGGTCATTCCAGTCTAGATGTCCCTTAATATTTCGGCTTAGTGGGCGGTTGTTGATCCCAACCGCGGGGTGATCTCACTCGGGATTATCCAGTAAGGAGTAGTCCCGGCCTTGTGTTGCAGGGGAGCGGGAGTACACCTCGGTACGGTGATCTAGGCCCCGTACTGTGACTGGTGGTACCCCAGTGCCTAGTCATTGGTTGGAAATCCATTCTCCCTACGAGCCTTGTACAAGTTTTGTTTGTATTACCCACTTTGTGGCTAGTAGCTGGAATTTAATGAATGTAACAATTTCGGCTATTTTATAAGTATTTGTAGATAGACCCTATTATAATATCAGAGGATTTCTATAAAAAATGTTTTAGCTATCATAAGGGAAAAACCCGACATGTTTATTTATGGCGTGGTCTTACGAGATGCTTTTGTTTTCAAAGGATTTTTGAAACTTTAATAATCAATTGGGTGTGATTTTCTCACGCTGGTATTCCAGACTGACTTGGGTATTATTTAACTGTAATGCTCGGGTCAGACCGAGTATTATAGAATACAGGAAATGCTGTGGTGTCAGGAGACGAGCTGGATGACGATACGTATTCGCGTACTTGTTATATACATATATTCCGCTGTGTTGAGTTGTTGTGTATCCATTTGTATGACATTGATGTTGAGCGGTGATTGATGTACGCTGATGATGTAATATATAAACAAAGATATTTGATGTTGAGTAAAGAGTATTTATTATCTATTATATTTTATTCCGCTGCGATGGTTAGATTCTGTTGTTGATTTCAATATTCTTCTTCTACCTCTTCTTCTTTAACCCTAATGGTTCGTATTTCTTTGCAACTTGAGTTGATTGTTGTAGAATAGTGTTGACTCAAGGGGTACAGATTTGCGGGCTGTTACAGTTGGTATCAGAGCTTAGGTTGGTGATAACCTTGGCTCTGGTGGGAATTACTCATAAAATAGAGTCTATAGTACTCTATAATGAGTTTGAGCATATTAATGGATATGAGCGCGTATTTTTTAGTGAATAAAAATTGTTTTAATATTGTGTTGATTGGTTTATTGAGTAGCATATGAACCTTCGTCGACACAGTCTGCGCAACTGTATTGAAGGGGTTTCTAAACACATTAATAGAACAATTGACACGGTATTGTTTAAATATGGGTAAATGAAATAATTTTACCCAAAATATATTTTGATATAAAGAAAGTTTTTTTGAAAACTATTTAGCTAATATATGGTTGCTTGGATGTTACTTGAATGTTAGGAATGATAATATTAAAGTATTATCATTATTAAGTGAAATTTAACTAGAAATTGAAATATAACTAAAATTTAGGGAAATAAATTCATTATAAAATGAAATTTATAAATATGGATTATGAATGTAATTTATGGATTGAAATAAAATTAAACGAAAATTTGTATAGGTATAAATTATACAAATGAATTTGTAGTTAAAATGGATTTAAGCAGGATTTAGTAATTTGAATCCTAGAGATTTTGAAGTATTTGAAGCTAAATAATAATATTATTGTTTTGAAAGTATTTCTGAAAGAAAATGTGTTTTAAATGAATTTTGAAAGTGATAAAGCATTGGCATCACTTGGATTATTGGGAAATAATTCTGATGATGACGGCCGCATCATCAGTAGTTATTTTCGAATTTCTAAGTGATAATTTGCTGCCAAATTGATTTGTTCAGAAACGCTAGTGTTTTTTAAAATTTCTAAGGAAATTTGCTGGGAATGAAAACAGGATTGGTTTAAATATTTTAGAAATGTGGTTTGAAGTGTTGAAGGTTTCAAAATGATTTGAAACAAAAGTCGGGTGTTTAAAATCCCGATTAGATGATTATAAGCTTATAAATTGAGATGATTCTTAAATCATGTAAGAAATATAAGCTTTGAATAATGGAATTTATATTTAAAATGAAAATGAAATAAGCTTGGATTGGGAAATAAAAATTTATCTGGATTGGAATAAATCAAATAAGCAGGAATAATATCCGTTTGTATTCGAATCAAGTTGAAATTGAATTGAGTTGAATAAATTTGAGTTAAAGTAAAATTGAATTGGAATGAGAATTCAATTGAATTATGAATGGAATTATGTTCTTACTTAAATAATTGGAGAATAAGTTGGATAAGGATTGAGTTGAAATAAATAAATAAGAATAACGTGTAAAAGAATTATAGTGCATGAAATAAAATATGCTTGGGCTATAAATAAGCATAAGATTTAATTAAAATAAAGGAAGAATATATTCAAGCATATGAGGAATGTAATTGTGTAAATAATCGGTTGTGACTCATTAAATTTGAAAAGTAAGATACAAATTCTAAAACAAAAATTCCAAACTTGAATTATAAAACACATTGAACTTAAGAAAATCAAATGAAGTGATATTTGGAAATAAATCAAGTATTGAACTATAAATAGGAGAGAACTAATTTTATAATAGATTAGTTAATAAAATGTGTAAATGGGAACGCAATGTTGTTTAATTGAAGCTGAATTGTGGAATTATGATGAAGTTTGGAATTAAAACTCAAGTTATAAATTAAAATTTGATTCAAATTGTTGATGAAGTGAAAGTAATTGAGAATGAAGCTGAATTGTGAGTTAATAAATTGGATGGTAAATTAAAAGTGAATAATAGTATCAGATCTTGAGTTATTAATTAAAATTAGACTTGAAGTGTTAATAAATTAAATATAATTGAAGTGTATCGGATAAAAATGTAAATGGATTAAAATAGCAATGATTAGAATGTGCAAATAAAATCCATAAGTGAAGATAACTTGGCAATAGTCAGGTAATAAATTGAATGAGCTGAATCTAGAAAGCTAAAATGTATAACAATTGATCAAATAATTTGTAGTTGGAAATGGGATTGGATTAAAAATAGAATCAAGATAAATTGAAAAGAGAACTTTGTTTGCAAAATGAGAATGAGCTTAAGTGTAAAATTTGAATAAATTGAAGTAAATTGACTTAAGCTGATTAGATGGAAGAGAGTTGGATTTAATTCAACTTAAACAAAGTTTAATAATATTGGATTGGTTTAAAATCAAGTGAAAATAAATTTTTAATCGAAATAAAATTCGGTGAGTTATAAATAATATTAATGGAATGAAATTCTAGAATAAATAATTGTAAACCATTGAAAATTATTAAGGAATTGAAATAACTTGAGACAATAAGGAAAATGGAATGTTTCGAGTTTATTAGAATGGTTTAAGTGAATGTGGATAAACTAATTATATTGAATAAATAAATGATGGAATAAATAAGTATCAAATGAAATGTGGTTTAAATAAGTTGAGAAATGGTTATTGAATGAAATAGCTTGGATTGTCTTCGAGCTAAATAAAATAGTTTGGAATAAACAAATATGGAATGAAATGCAAATAAATGGATGGTAAATGAAATTTAAATGGAACGGGTCGAGCTAAATAAATGGATGTGAATGAATTAAAATAAAAAGGGAATCAATTGGTAATGGAGATGGAACCTAAGTTGTTAATGGTTTTGAATGGACTAGTTTGGCTAATAAAATTGAAATGCAATGAAACTGAGAATATATGGATTGTGAATAAATCCGAAATGGAATAGAATTAAGTGTAAGTTGAGTCGGAGTCAATTTAAATTGATTATAAAACTCAAGTGCTTATTTATTCACATAAATCTCGTCAAATTGCAAAGAATAAATTGTTATTGAATGTAAATAGAAGTTATTAAAATGCCGTGGATGGATAGGGTATAATAAATTGATTTTGAAAGCAATTAAATTAAATATGAGTTCAGCTTTCTTAAGAATAAATTAAGTGTAAGCGGTTGAGTTTTAAACAATTCAAATTGATGAAGTGATATACGAATGGATTGAAAACCATTCAAATTGCATAAAAATGGTTTATAAATTAATTGAAACAGTTGAGTTAGTGTGAAAGTGATAAAAATTGCTTACGGAAAAATGTTTGATGTGCATTTCTCTAGAATTCATGAGTTTAACCATTGTAACTACGTGAAACATAGTTAAACTGCATATATTTGGCACTTACATGTTTAAATTGAGTAAGTACAGGTACCTGGGAGCCGTGAGGCTGGATTTGGTTGTGCTATTTGCTAAAAATAATAGGCCGCTTGCTTAAAATGCTAAATAAGGTACGCCTATACAATTAAAAAATGGAAATATGAACTGTTTATGGTTTTTCCGACCGTGTGGGTCGATGTATATATATTTATCTCTTTTGTCAAATTGCAAAAGCTCCTCCGTACAAAGGAGACTCTGCCAAAAAAATTCAGAAATTTTGGGAGTTAGAAAATTTTTGGAAAATTTATTAACGACAAAACAATTTCAAACTAGAAATTGAAATAAGTTAGTGAATGAAACTAATTAAAATAATGACATGAATTAGTTATAAATGAAAAATAAGATTTAACATTTGGAGTTGAAAATAAATTGAATTCGTATGAAAATGAAAGAATCAAGTTGAATAGAAATAGATATAAATCAAAGTGGAAGATGGAAATAAATATAAGGAGCATATAAAATGCTTAAACTAAACTTTAGAGGGAATGGTGAAGTCTTAAATGGAAATTGATACTACCAATGTAATTTAAGTCAATATTGGAATGAATAGATATTGGCGTTTTGAGTGAAAAAGGATAAAATGTTTTGGAATGTTGTGAATGGATATTAGTGTTAAGCACGATATACAGGTATTATAAAAGGGAAAGGAGAATTGGTTTTTGATTTCAAGAAGATAAATTTGAAATGCTCGACAAAAAGGTATGTATTTAAATTTGGTGTGAAATTTGATTGGGATTTGGATTGAGCCACTTGGCTTTTTGTTTTCTTTTTGGATTTGGGAGGCCGTAGTGCCATTTTGTAGTTGTACCGAGCTAGCCGCGCAAAGGAGACGCTGGCAAAAAATTTCGGGAATGTAGGGAGTTAGAAAATTTTGAGAAAATGTTGAGAATTCAAAGTTTGGTTTTAAATTTAAACTTGAATGGTTAAACAAATGGTATAGTCTGAAACTAGGGAAAGGTTTGGAAAATTAATAAGAATGGTAATGGTCTTTTATAAAAGATAGTTGGTTGGATGTTGAATTGTTTGGTTTTGAGGAAAAGTAAACGGGTATTGAACAATTCTTCCTAACTAGTAATTTCGGGGACGAAATTCTTTTAAGGGGGAGAAATGAGATGACCCGGAATTTTCGAGCATTTAAAATCAGAATATTTAATTGATTTTTAATATTCAATAGGGTAATTTTAAATTAAATTACGAATATCACGATTTATTTGATAATTAAATTATTGAATTAAATAATTTGAAGTTGGATGAAATATGAAACCTGAGATTTTAAGCTTGTTAAAAATAGAATTTGAAAGCTTATAAAATTTATATTGATAACATCGAATATAATAGAAGTGTTAAAATGGATTCTAACAGTGTATTGGTCAGTTTTGAAATTTAATCGTTAAATTGAATTTAAAAATAGCCTCCCGAGGCACAGTCTCAGAATACGACGAAACCTGTTTCATTGGATCCGTAATATTGTTTTATTATCGGATTTCGAATTTCGTAGCGTTTGGGGTTGTTGTGTGAGCATACGATATTCAAACGCATTGATATATTTACATAGTTTAGTCAAACCTCAGCTGAAATATTTCACTTCATCACTTTTCTTTCCCACTCTTTTCAAAACCACTATCGTCCTTCTGATTCACGCCGACTACCTTACAATCGTGCTCCCTTTTTTTATAAACATCGCGAGATTGTCAGAAAACATAATCATCACGTTCCCCTTCTTCTTGTACAGCTATTAAATCAATAAATAAATAAAAAGAATAATAAGAGAAATGAAACCCAGTTTTTCCCCTTTCTATCCTTTTAAAATCGAAAGCTTAAAAAAAATGAAAATGGTCGACGCTTCGAAGATCAAGGAAGCAACCATTGATTCTTGCCCCTTCTCGCCCTATCCACGATCTCATGTGGTACCATCATCATCTCACCGATTCCATCTTCATCTTCTTCCTCTTCGAAGTCCCTTCTTTGCATGCTCGATATTCACTGGCGCAGACCAATACTTCAGGAATGGCTTGCAATGTTCGATTTTAGGGTTTCGGTTATCAGATCCTTCTGGGCAGTGGGACTAGGGTGGAGTTCGCGACTTTGTCACGGTGAGTGTTCCAGGCTCGAAAATTCATGGATGCGAGCGAGCGATGCAACACGGCTCTAGCTGGGTTTGTGTTCACGAGTTTCACTGCCGGGAAGGTATCGATTTCTTATTCTTGTTTAATATAATTATAATAAGGTTAAATTATAGCAAGGTTAAATTATTTGATTCGATTTGAAATAATTTATATATATGATTAAACATGTTTACAGAGAACGTTTTTATATACAGTAAGTAAAGTTTATTATTGTTTTTCAGAGAGAAAATCGTTTGGAAACCAGATTCATATATATATATATATGAGTATAGGCAGGAAAAATGTTGACAGTAAATTATAAAACTTATGTTAGTTTTAATTATGTATATATCTAGTCAGTTAAAAAAAATCAATGAACTGCAGTTTTGATAATTTGAAAAGAAAATATAATAACTATTAAGAGGGTCAATTTATTTAATTAGCCTATTCTGTTACTTTTATTATTAGAAATAAATTATTTAAAGGAAAATTAGTTTGAATAAAATTCTTAGTTAATTAAATTATGAATTAATTAAATTGTAAAAAGGGAAGATTAATTGTTTGATCAATTCAAATATTTATAAAATAATCTAACGTTTACTTAAGGTTGAAAACGTGAAGAAATCAAGCTGGGTTGGATGGACTGCAAAATTAAGTAAAAGGTGAGTTAATCTCACTCAGTTGAAATTTTAATTTAAATGATTAAATTTAAATAATTGATTGTATGGTTGGATTGATTGATGTGATAGAGTATAGTATAATTTGAATTTGGCATATTATGTAATGCTAACGTCTGTGGATGCAGGGAAAACAGGTTGGAGGGATCCAACTGGATCCCTCAACATTTATTTAAATTATTTAGATTACCCTGTTATGATGATTTGATATTTTATGATGGGTTATGTTGAAATATTGAATGCTATGGTTTGATTGGATAATTGGGTATAATGAATTTCCAGAAAAATATATAACTTGGATGTTGGAAAGAAAAGAAAGGAAGTGAATTTGTAAGTAAAATAATTATGGAAATTTGAATAAATTTAAGAATGAAATAAAAATAAAATAAAGTGACATAAGAATTCTAATTAATAAATCTTGAATATAGAAAGGAGATTTTTGAATTAATAGAAAGTTAATGAATTGTAAACTCCAATGCCAATATCTAAAAGAACAGAACATTTATTTTAAATTTAAGATTTTTAATTTTGAAAGAAATAAAGAAGAAAATGGGAAAAGCCTGAAATTTGTATATTTCAGTTAAAAGATTTAAAATCAAACAGCAAATAATAATAACAAAAATAAAGTCCAAATTAATGAATTTTGAAATGAACAGAACAAGTAAAGAAATTTATTTCAAATAGAATGAATTGGAAATCAATTCGGGAAATTGAATTAAGTGCTTGAAGTTGGAATTTTCTCTGGATGGCCAAGTACACGTTTTTAAAAGTAAAATTGTAAATATAAATTAAATGTTTTAAAGTTGTTTTAAAAGAAAGCAAGTTTTGTAAAAATTTAGTATTTCTAATATTTAATTTCTAAAGCAAGTATTTCCTTTAATATATTATAGCATTGATTATTTAAAAGTGACTTAGTATTTGTTTTAAAAGTGAAACCTGGTTTTATATTTTATAAAGTGACCTTATTTTCAAAATTTTCATATAGTATGTATTTTTAACAAATCATTAAAGTGGTTTTAAAGTAAATGTTTTAAAGTATATATTTTCATAGTAAAGTGGTTTAAATTATTTTAGAAATTTAGTTTTTGCTTGGTGATTTCAGAGGAGATAGACAATATTTGGGAAAGTTTAATCTGAAAGGAAAGATGTTTTTGAAACTGTTATCAAAGGGAGTTGAAACTGGAAATATATCTTGTAAAGATATTTGAGATAAATGATTTGGAAAATTATTTATTGTTTGATGGATGTTTGTGAATAGAAATTGATAGTTAAATAACCGACTATCAATATTTGACAATGCGTTGATCGTTTCGACGAGACCGGGATCGAGATTTATTTCTCGAAAACCACTTCGATCCGGTTTGTACGTTTCGTGTAAGCGATTTTGGATTTGAAGCTGGAGCAGTGAAGTGTAAGGGCTAGTCGCTACTAATCCTGAGGATATTTTCGAAATGGATGTAGTAGGAACAGTGCCTTCGGTTCCGTTCGGACCCGGGACGGACTTGTATGGATGAATGCTTGCGAAACATCGTTAGGTGGACGATGGGCATTCTAAGGGATATATTCTATAAAGGTAACGCTTAGCCTCAAGCCTCATCAAATGGGAAAGACTGAAAATCAGGGGATATGCAGCAAGGCTAGGTGGGTATTACCCAAGCAGGGTGAGGTCATTCCAGTCTAGATGTCCCTTATTATTTCGGCTTAGTGGGCGGTTGCTGATCCCAACCGCGGGATGATCTCACTCGGGATTATCCAGTAAGGGGTAGTCCCGGCCTTGTGTTGCAGGGGAGCGGGCCTACTCCTCGGTACGGTGATCTAGGCCCCGTACTGTGACAGGTGGTACCTCAGTGCCTAGTCATTGGTTGGAAATCCATTCTCCCTACGAGCCTTGTACGAGTTTTGTTTGTGTTACCCACTTTGTGGCTAGTAGCTGGAATTTAATGAATGTAACAATTTCGGCTATTTTATAAGTATTTGTAGATAGACCCTATTATAATATCAGAGGATTTCTATAAAAAATGTTTTATCTATCGTTAGGGAAAAACCCGACATGTTTATTTGTGGCGTGGTCTTACGAGATGCTTTTGTTTTCAAAGGATTTTTGAAACTTTAGTAATCAATTGGGTGTGATTTTCTCACACTGTTATTCCAGACTGACTCGGGTATTATTTAACTGTAATGCTCGGGTCAGACCGAGTATTATAGGATACAGGAAATGCTGTGGTGCCAGGAGACGAGCTGGATGACGGTACGTATTCGCGTACTTGTTATATACATATATTTCACTGTGTTGAGTTGTTGTGTATCCATTTGTATGACATTGATGTTGAGCTGTGATTTATGTACGTTGATGATGTAATATATAAATAAAGATATTTGATGTTGAGTAAAGAGTATTTATTATCTATTATATTTTATTCCAATACGATGGTTAGATTCTGTTGTTGATTTCAATATTCTTCTTCTACCTCTTTTTCTTTAACCCTAATGGTTCATATTTCTGTGCAACTTGAGTTGATTGTTGTAGAATAGTGTTGACTCAAGGGGTACAGATTTGCGGGCTGTTACAAGTTATAAAACTTTTTGTTGGGTAAATATTCCTTGACCATTTCTATATCTATCATGTTTCTATCGACCTTTGTTTATCAAAGCTTAAATATAGTTTGTCGATATGTGGTACTATAATCAGGGATCATTTGTTTTTCATTTCATATTTTTTTTTTAAATAAATAAATATTCAAAGTATTCACTCTCATTTAAAAGTCCTCATGGTTATGCATGGGTGAATTACTTGGATTTTTGATTATGTGCTTCCATGCTCATTTAAAAGTCCTTACGGTTATGCATGTATGGAACGCATATCAAAATTAATTGATTTAATAGACAAGTTGATTCTAATCCCATTTAAAAGTCCTCACGGTTATGCGTGGTTAGAAGATACTTGAATTCATTTTTATAATTAAATTGGAATGCTACTAATCTCATTTAAAAGTCTTAACGTTTATGCATGATTAGTAGATATTCAAATTCCTGATATAAATGTACCACAAGTTGATACGATTGTATGATTTTATATTAGAACATCATTTCCTTTCATTTCTAAAAGTGGAATATGCGCCTAACAAGGGTAGTTATGATTTTTGTTTGATTCTTATTGAAGTTTAATATTTATATTCAATTTGAGTTTAATGTTGGATTAATATCGATCACTTTATCTCTATTTTTCTCTCACACTATTATTCTTTTGGTGATAACAAAAGGGGGAGAGAAAAGTTAAGATTTTGTCAAATAGAATCAAGCAAAAGTCAAATAATTTTCCATTTTCATCTAGACTCATTTATATATTTCTATTTGTATGCATGCATATATGTAGGGGGAGCATCATGTAGAGAGGAAGCATTTAAATAGGGGGAGCAATTAGAGTATATAATTGGTCAAATACAATTAACACGGTCAAAATCTTACATATATGTTTGTTATCATCAAAAGGGGGAGATTGTATGAATATGTGCTTATATGTTTTTGTTTGATGATAATAAACATATATATTCATTTAAATGTATTTGGTAATGTACTATTTTGTTTTTCATAGATTAAATAAATATTTGTTGAATTAAATAAATTACACAGAATTTGAATTCAAACAGAAATTTTATTCAAACAAATATTTATTACAATCTTGAATAGTACAAATTCAAGCTCTCACTATTCATATACATTTTTGAATACATCACGATTTCATATTTACATTAATAACCTCACTACATATCACTCACACTCGTATTGTGTCTTCAACTGCATTCCAGTTTGAATCCAGCATCTGAGCAATCTGCAAAAATATTCACTAACGCAGTAAAATTGAAAAGGAAATCTTTTTTCAATGTAAAATGAAATATGATTTTTGAAAATATTATTTGCCTCAGTTATTTGGGTTGTTCTTCATCATTCAAATTTGATTTCATCATACACGAACAACTTATGACATACACAGTGTATCATTGTATATGCCACAAGGCCGTCCACATCAATATACACTTGATAATGCTACAGGGACAGGTGAGCATAGGTTAAACCCAAATGAAAAGCCGGGTTCAACTCACGTGCAATACATTTAAAATCACGACATGAGCACAAGGTCAAACCCGAGTTTTGAAACTGGGTTCAACACAAGGCAACATGACATGAATGCAACGAAGACCAACAGCAAAATGACTGCAACAATCATGTATGCAGACCAGACCAGACCAAACACTGCAGAAGTTCAAGTGACATCACAACAAAGATGGCACGGTCTCTAATAAATGCAGTGACACAGTGAAGCTCAAGTATAACATTACAAGAAAGTTGTCCAGAAAATCAAACAAGACCAACCGGAGGTACAAGTGCAGGCAAGTGCACAACTTCACAACATGTCCAGTTACAACTACAAGTCCAAGTTCGAAATCCAAAAATGCAGATCAACCATGCATGAAGAACCAGAAGTATAAGTATGGCAGTGAAACTCAGTGAAGTGCACAAGCAACATGACAGCAAACCAGTGTCAACAACCAAGTGAAGAACATGGATGTAAAAGGCAATACACAAGTGACAATGCAGTAACAACCAGAATGTTACTCAATGCACATGCCAACAACAAGTCCAGCAACATGAACACATGGAGAAGTGGCACAGCAATTTTTGAGAAGAACCAACAGAAACATGGAAATAATAACAAACAAATGAATGCAAGTGACTCGAGCAAAATGCACCCGACCACTAAGTCCAGCTACTCAAATAACACAGTGGCAACCACAAGTAACAAAAGTTCAAGTAAATGCAGAGAACAATGCAATCATGAAGTATGTAATTCGAACTAACATGACATGCAAGACCAAAGTGCAACATACTTCAATAATCAAGTTCTGGTCAGACCAACCACTACAATGATACAAATGCACAACGAAAATGAAGACTGCAAGAAGTATGCAAGTCAGAGCAACAAAAGAAGCACAGTGACAATTTTATGAAGACAACAAGTAATACATGCTCAAGTATAGAAGTGACTCAAAACAAGCAGTGCAGACCACAGAAGACAATGCCAACAAATATAACAACAGCCAATGCCAATATGAAACTGAATAACTCAATACAGACACAAAACAAAATCAACAAAACCACGACCATGCTACAACAGAAACAATATCAAAGAAACAGTGAAAGTCGAAAGATTAAAAATGCAGACACTTGAATAAGCTACGTGCAGTGTGCAAGTACAAACTCCAATGAGAAAATGCTCAAGTGAAGCTCGTATTAAACCGACCAGAGAAGATGGCCAGAGACGAAGACGTGATGACCAAGAAATTCAACAATACTGTGTTGACCATGTTAAAAATTTCAAAAACCTATCATTGAAAAAGTCAGCAATGAAAAAGGGAAAGTTTCTGCCGCATTATCCACGAGATAAATCAAACGTTTGAAAATCAAAGCCGTGAGCAACAAGTTGAAGTTATATCAGGAAAGCCGTGCGCATCAAGCAATAGAAAAATTGGGAAAGTATCGAATTGATACGAACGAAAGCAAGTGTACTCGAATTCATATAAATACTGGACCCAAGTCGTCATCATTGGCATCGAGTTAAAAAGCAAGCAATCAAACGAGCAACGAAAGAAATTACATACCGAATCATCAACAACTCGATCTTCAGAGAACGAGAGAGCAAAAGCAACGCAAACCATTGAATTAATCATCAGAGAAGGAGCGACCAACCGAGCAAGAAAATCAAACAGTCGCGACCTCCAATATTCAAAAAACCCTAATTTCAGAAAGGAACGGCCGCAATTGTTTCAGAAGGGAGAGAAAAGGGTCGAAGCCCTAATTCGACAAAAAGGAACGGGCCAAGCAAAAGAAAAAGGATCGGCCTCATTATTCTCACAAGCCAAAAGAATTGGGCCGCATTCATTCCATTATTGCTTCTTATTTCAAAGTTGCTTCAAACTGAATGTTGTATTGATTTGTAATTTTATTTGTCATGTTCATGGGTTGTGTACAAGATCAGGTTCTCATCCACTTGAATCCATCGTTGTGTCATTGTGCTTTCTGGTATCCATTTGTATCGTTTGAATTCATATCTCCAGCACAAAGAGGTGAGTAAATCTCAACATTTAAACTTATGCAAATGTGAAGCGACAACAATTAAATGCGTAGAATGATATATTATGTTATAACTGCCTATGATTATTTATATATGATGTTAAACATATTAATTTACATGTCATCTCATTTGTTACTGTTATATGTTGTTAGCTGTTCATTTATATTTGTGTACCACACTGCAAGTTCCCTGTAGATTTGGTTCACTATGGGTTGAAATGATACATACCCAAACGGACTTTAGAAAAGGGAAAATCGTCATGGGCTGAAATGACACTCTGTTTTTTTGATCTGTGATTTTTATTTACTGTATATTTTGAGATTTGCCCAATTTTATTTACAACGCAGTATTTTGAGCAATTCAAGTCCGACATGTGTGGATGCGAATGATTGAAAATACTGGGTTGTTATAAGTATCAAGATCAAGATTTCAAGATATGTGTCTAGTTTTTGTTGAAACTTCATAATAGCATGAGAATCTTAATTCCGAATTTCATTTGGTGGAACCCATTTCTACTTTTTTTTAGTGGCTTACAAACCAACGACAAGTAGCTTATAAACCTACGACAAGTGGCTTACAAACCCACGAACATTCTGGTTTGAACAAGTTTTCGAAACCTGATGTGAAGAGATATTCTATAGGAAGAAGCTTGCAAAACTACTTCAAAATTGTTTTTCAACATGATTTTCAAATCTGCTTTTCAAAATGTTTTAGCCTTAAAAATTATCTTTTCAAATGATTTTCAAAAAGATATTTTAGCCTTAAAATATTATTTGTTTTTTTATATAAACTCTTGTTTTAAATTCCATTTTAAAAAAACAAATTTTACATAGTTTTTAAACAAGTGATGTTGACATCATGGGATATCCCATGTCGACATAGTGGTCGTTGATTTCAAAAGTTTCAATTTTCAGAAGAAATGTCTATTCGTTTAAATCTCTTCACGAATGGTTATGGCTGTTGGTGCTTTATAAACAACCTTCATAAATGAATTTTTTAACTAACTAATTTCTTATTTCATTCACTTCTTCTTCTCCATAAATCCATGTTCTATAATTCTCATATTTTTAAGATCGTGCCAAAATTCTGCCGAATTCTTAAGTGAATCAAATTAGAATCTCATTATTGTTTGATTTTATGCCCTCTCTCGAAGATCAAAGTGCTATTCAGAGTTATAGGATCAATTTGTAATCAAAAGTTTATCGAGTCTCTCTATAGGGTGTTGTTGTGCTTGGAAATCAATTGGATAATCTTATGGCCCGTAAATCAAGAGAGTTTACCCCGGACTCGTGAGACGAGAGGGTACCTCAAGTCCTTTAGAAATTGAGGAATGTAATCTCGATATTGGTATAATAAAAACCTATATGAGGTGGTTTGCCTTGGTAAAGGAATGGATGTAGGGTAACTCCAAACTAGTATAAAATCCGGTGTGTTCTTTCCTTTTACTGCTTTTTATTTACTTTCTGCATCTGTGTTTGATTCTGTGATTGTTCTATGATTAATTTTTGCATTTGTCTGTGCCATAATTGTTAAGTTAGTTCATATAAGTCTTAGAATTCATTAAACACTATTCACCTCCCCCTCTCAAGTGTTAAGTTAGCCTTAAGATCCTTATTCCTCACTCCCTTTCAATTGGTATCGGAGAGTTGGTTTTCAAAATTTCATAATCTGATTTTTGAAAAACTTTAAGATGGCATCTTTTATAAACTTATTAACACTATTTTCATATGAACATGTCACATAATCATCATGATATTGTTGTTTAAAATTATATTTAGTTATTTTGATTAGTCACTTGTTCTTTAAAAAGTGTTATGTCGTTTTGTAGGAAAAGAGTTATGTCAAACGACTGTTGGTTAAAAGATATCAGATAATTTTTCATCGATCAAGAAGAACTAATGGATCTATAATGGCAATCGACAATGAAATGGGTACCAGATCAATACAAAGCTTTTTATTCTCATCTACACTCATGATACTATACTTCTCTCCATCTACTTCGCAATATCACTGGTTTCATGCGAATCCGTCAAGAAATGACCAAGTTATGGTCAAATGAATTTTTGGTGAACAAAGAGAAAAGGAAAGCAAAACTGTCAATGGTGTTCTTCAAATTGATCCAGAAATTTGAGTATTTTGTTCCCACTCCTTTTCTAGATTATAGTTCTTGTTCTCACGGTCGTTTTGATGGGTAGGTCATCAAATTTTGATCAAACTTCAGTGAGATATGATAGTTTGAAGTTGGCTATCCAAAATTGAAAATCATGTACGGGATTTCCTGCATTACTCTTATTGTTCGGCCTGTTGCACCACAATACCATCCAAATTCATCACCAGACTATTACTAGATCATAGCCCTTGCCTTCCTCTTTGATTTGCTGTTGGTTTCATCCAATTCCGTTAAGAAATGGAAGGGATATGCCTTCTAGAAGTTTGGTAGTAAGTAGAAAAACTGGAAGAAGAAGAAGAAGAAGAGAAAGTTTTATGAAAATGGTGACTGTTGGGCCAATTTTTAGTGGTTGAAGTGTCCATTCATTGAAAATTCAACTTCAAATTTTCGGTGCCAAGTTGGTAAATCTACTAAATCATCAATATCTTTCTCTTACGGTCTTCAAATTCAGCAAATGGATGTACTACGATGATCAGAAAAATAAGCTCGTCGCAATAGAACAGATCTCGTCGTCAAATTCTGAAAGATATGTATGTGTGGTTCACGATATTGGAAGAATAACAAAGTTAGAAAAATAAAGGAGTGCAAAATGAGGTATGCTTTACTATTATTTCATCTTTATTGTTGCATTTAGGAATATATATTTAGGCTTTTATTTAGGTATAGAAATTTATATCCTTTATAAGTTTTGATATTTTGATCCATATATCGGCACATCATGGTATACTTATCGACATGCTAGTCTAAATTTTTTAAAAGCCTTTTAAAATGTGTTACCTTTCAAATAAAATCTTACTACTAATTTATTACAACTATACTAAGTAGAAAATCATATCCCCATTTTGTGATTTCAACTTTTCTAAAGTAGTTTTTACTTCTCGTGCTCTATTTTTTTCAAAAGGAATTAATAGAATAAATTTGGAATGTTAGAATAAGGCTCTATTATTTTGTTTATTTTATATGAATTTTTGATTTAAAAAATTTATTATATTTATTAAAATGAATAACTTTTGTTATTTTAAAAGTATAGTTTGATTTTTGTGTGATATAATTTCAAACCTGAATAAATAGAATATTTTTCAGAAATGTGAACTTTGGTCAAAATGGTCAAACTTTGACTTTTAAATTTGAAATTTAAATATTCGAATTCTTGAATTTTATCTTTCATTATGAAAATAAATTAAATTTCAAGAATACTGCTTTTCATTTCATTGAAATCTGGTTTATATTGTGAAAGTTATGCTTTTTACAATATTGTATGTAAATTGATTTATTTAATAAAATTGTCTACTTTAATTTATATAAATAATATTTCTATTTGTCAAATCTTGTTCTAATTTGTATATATGTGTGTAATATGACATGTTAGGTATATATTTTATTTTAAAACATTTTCAAAGTGATGTTATAATTTTTCCAAAACATATTGTATTTATTTTCAATTTTTAAAACCTAGTTTATATTTTTAAGCTAATTTCTTAATTAATTTATATTTATCTGAAATTTATTTATTTATTTATTCATACATTATTTTTTTTGTTTTCATTTTATTTATGTACATTTTTCATGTGTTTAAAATGAATGAAGAAAAAGAAAATATAAAGAGTTTTAAACTTTTCATATACCATTGACTTTTCATCTCCTTTTACCTTTTCATTTGCAAATCAACACTTGCATTCAA
Source organism: Allium cepa (assembly GCA_030765085.1). NCBI lineage: Eukaryota > Viridiplantae > Streptophyta > Magnoliopsida > Asparagales > Amaryllidaceae > Allium > Allium cepa. The sequence continues at coordinate 595,671,333 of CM060945.1, read as the reverse complement.
TTTAGCTGACCATATCCTTTCTTCAGCCATCACCCTTCGTTTTTCACGAAAAAAAGCTTCTCATCTCGGCCTTCAACTCTGAAACAAAAATTGAGAACTATTGTGGCTCTCCTCTCACTTGAATATGTAATCGTGCCTTCATACTTTCCGGGTCTTTGTTTGTGTGTCAGAATCTATTATCTCTAGCTTGTAGAGGTGAGTATTTCTCACCAGACATTACGTACTTATATATGTAGTAAATTGACGTCCTGTGAATTTGTAGTTCATATTATCATATTATACCTACCTGTGATATTATTTATATGATGATCACCTCATTTATACACCTGCCATATCATCGGTTACTATTATATAATGCCTTTCTGTTTATTTATATCAGTTTATCACACTGCAAGTTCCCTGTAGATTCTAATCACTATAGGTTGAACTGATACATACCCGAACGGACTTTAGAATACGAAAAAATTGTTATGGGCTGAAATGATAGGCCTGAACGGTTTTTATTTATTTCATTTAACTTGGGATTGCGGGTTTGAAATGATAGAACATTGATTTCTCCTTTGTAAATTATGGATTGAAATGATATATTATGCTTATCATTTGACTTAGGTTAGAAAATTATATACAGACCGGGGGTTAATATATATTTTTCTAAAAAATTTAAAATATTATAAAATGTAAATATTATGATATTTTGATTTAAATTTAAATTTAAAAATGATTTTGCAAAATATTAGTGATTTTCTATAAGTTAAATAAGTGAAATAAATAAATGGTAAAATACGGTTTGAAATATAAGTTAATTTTGGAATTTATGATTTTGGTTATAAATAAAGTTTAAGTTAAGTAAGAAAATGTGATATTTTGATTTAAATTTGAATTTAAAATGATTTTATAAAGTGTTATTCATTTTTTATAAATTAAAAATAGTTACATAGATAAATGTTAAAAATTGAAATTTGAATATAACTTAACTTGGAAAATGTGAAATGTGTTTTAAAACTGAAAAGTTAAGTTAAGAAAAATAAGAGGAATTTAAATTTAATTTAAGAAATGGTAAATTAAATTTATATGTAAAGTAAATTAAATTTTATAAAATTGTACACTGATATTTATAAGTGAATTATTAAATTTGATAATTATTTATGGAATTTCACTTTACAAAATCATAAATTAAAAAGTATTTAAATGATCATATTAAAAGTGTGAAAATATGATTTTTATAAGTTAAATTTTCTTTAAATAAAATTTTTATTGTTTGTGAAATTTTATTGAAAACTTGGAATTTAATAAACAGAATTTTTGAGAGCTATCATTTCTGAAGTAGAAGATATTACAACATTTTGTAAAGCTTGTAATTGATATAAATGAACTAAAAGACCAAATTGTACTAAAGGCTATTATAGCACTTTGTAAGTGATGTAGTTATAGAAACTAAACTAAAACCTATTACAGCATATCTGTAAATGCTATCTTTGCTAAAATGAATTGTTTCAAAATGTAAATTTACTGCAGCATTTCCTAAATGTTGCGAAAGTTGAAATTTCACCATTTTAATAAATTAAAGTAAACAAATGAATTCTGAAAATGGTAAAAATTTGAGAGTTTAATATTTGATTATCAAATATAATAACTTCATTTTAAATGATTTAAATGGAACATTTAATTGGTTTAACTGGAATATTTAATTGGTTTTATTGAAATATTTGCTTTGATATATAAACCGTTTTGAAATGTGATTTGAAATGGTACTTAAATTAAATAAATATGAATGAGTTTTTGGAATAATATGATATTTCGATATTAAAATGAATTTGAAATGATATAGAATTTTGAAATGATTTTTGATTTACGAAGTATAAAATACCATTTTGGAATTTTAACCACGGGATGTATTTAATTTATAGTTTAACTGATCCTTAGAGGATGGGCGATCCCAAGCATCCTTTAAAGAAATGAAGGGTAGAAAGTTGAAATTTCACCATTTTAATAAATTAAAGTAAACAAATGAATTCTCAAAATGGTAAAATGAGAATTTAATATTTGATTATTAAATATAATAACTTCATTTTAAATGATTTAAATGGAACATTTAATTGGTTTAATTGGAATATTTAATTGGTTTTATTGAAATATTGGTTTTATTGAAATATTTGCTTTAAATGGAATATTTAATTGGTTGAAGGGAAGAGAGAGTGATTTAAATAGTTTAACTGATCCTTAGAGGATGTTGCGAAAGTTGAAATTTCACCATTTTAATAAATTAAAGTAAACAAATGAATTCTGAAAATGGTAAAAATTTGAGAATTTAATATTTGATTATTAAATATAATAACTTCATTTTAAATGATTTAAATGGAACATTTAATTGGTTTAATTGGAATATTTAATTGGTTTTATTCAAATATTTGCTTTGATATATAAACCGTTTTGAAATGTGATTTGAAATGGTACTTAAATTAAATAAATATGAATGAGTTTTTGGAATAATATGATATTTCGATATTAAAATGAATTTGAAATGATATAGAATTTTGAAATTATTTTTGATTTACGAAGTATAAAATACCATTTTGGAATTTTAACCACGGGATGTATTTAATTTATAGTTTAACTGATCCTTAGAGGATGGGCGATCCCAAGCATCCTTTAAGTTGTTGTGCATTACTATTATAGCTCACTTGAGTTAGTTTACATTATATAAGTATGTATGTCCTGACTTGAATGTTTTGTGTTTTACTTTACACTCGGGTCAGCCTGAGTATTTACAGCTTAGCTTTGGATTTCTCTTCTTGAGCTAGGAATCGTAAGAGATTCTGCTTATCTACTTATCTATTTCCTTTCAGTTTTAGTTGTTCTATTTCAGCTCTGGTATTTATAAACTTCTATTTATTTGATATTTCTATTGTATATGTTTTTGAAACTGATATTATGTATTTGTTTTGAGATTTTGTTATAGTAGCTTCATGAACTACTATGGTATTTTAATTTCCGTTGCGAGTTATTCTGATATAACTGTGTCTGTGATTCTATGCTTGTTTTTCATTTGCTCCAAATTTATTTACAATGCAGTATTTTGAGCAATTCAAGTCCGACATGTATGGATGCGAATGGCTGAAAATATCGGGTTGTTACAGTTGGTATCAGAGCTTTGGTTTTAGGAAAACCATAGCCTGCGGTGTAAAAACTCATTAGAGATAGGGTAGAAATACCCTAGAATGAGTGAAATCAATCTCAGAATCATTTCTTTGTGACAAATCATATTTTCGAAGTATAAAATAATTTCCAAATGATTTTTAAAGGATTTTCAAAGATTATATTGGTATAAAAAAATTCTTATTTTTTTAATCAATATTTTCTAAACTTCATTCCTTCTGTATCCACCTTGTTATAAATCTCTTGGTTAGGATTCTTATCGATTAGGATTCCTTGAATTTTGAAACGCTCCCAGTGGTTTTGAAATCCAGTCTGGTCTTCCCTATTTTATCCTTTTGATTTTGGAGCATTCCATAACTCCACTTTGGAATGACCTCTACAAAGATCGGAGATTTCGCAAATCCTGGAATAATTTGTAATGGGGTGAAACTCCTTTACAATTGGCATTGATTCACCGGAGATTTCTGTATCCTCAGATGTTGATTCTATCTATCTCCTTCTCTATCCGGATTCTATCTCGAGCGATGGAATGTCGATTTGCATTAGATTTCCGCATTGATTATATCCCCGAAGTCATGGTTGACCTGGTTAAGGTCGCCCGTGATGTTTATAGGCTTATCCATCTTCTATTTGGTAATAAAATTATCTCATCTTCGTTCGATCGAATCAGAATTCTATTTGATCAGAGTTTCTCTAAATTTAAATCTCTGATTGTTTTTGGAATCCATCCTTGATAAAAAAATCCCTTGAAAATTTGTGTTTGATTGTATTTTGAATTTGTGCATACATCGAAGTTATTATTTTAATAAGGATGGCCCTATTTTATATATATAAGTGAAATGTTTTCCGTAAGGATTTTTATATCTTTTGAAAATGGAAATTTGAAACTTTGAATGAATTTGAAATTTTGAAAATTTATAAGAATTTGACTTATATAAAATGATTTATAAATGAAGGGTTTTGAATTTGAATTTCGAGGTATCGAACTTCGATGTTTTGAAATCGGTTTTAGGATTTTGGAAAACATATAATATATAATAATAATACGATTTAAAGATATTTTTCCGAATAAGAAATGTTTCAAATGTATTCGAATGAATTCCAATGATTTCGAAGAGATTTCAAAAAAGTTTTTCAAGAAAATAAAAGTCCGGAACCCACTTATGTCGCTGGAAAATAATTTCGGTGATGAATGCATGCATCATCGACATTGATTTTCGAGTTTCCGAGTGGGGGAGAGGCCACTCTAGTAGCTTTGCTATGCGAGTGATTTTATGAAACCAATATTGATTTCAGATTTTGAAGTATGGTTTGATATTTGAAAGATATGTGTGTGTGTATTTGAAATGATTTAAAGTAAGCCGGTGTTCAGTCCTCGAGTTTCAGATTGTTTTAGTATAACCTTATCTATTGGAATTGATTTACTGATTTGTTGTCCCTTCCAACTTTTGGATTTTAAATACGATTTCTTCGAATATATTTTTAAAGTTCGGGCATTTCCAAATCAAGGTTTAATTTTCAAAGCTAAGTAATCCTGAAAAATATAAATCATTCGACTAGGTAAATGAGTTGAAACTATTTTGTTAAGTAAATGTATAAGACTCTTTTGAATCATACTGATATGGAATTTAGTTTTGGAATGTTTTGAATAAATTTAATTCAAATAGTTTGAAGAAGGTAAATTAATCTTCTGAATTGAAATAAACAGTTTAAAGGTTTTAGAAGGGATAGTTATAACATGGAAATCATTTCGGGTATAATTGATTTTGAGAAAAAAAAATTGGTTTCGAAAATAGATTGGAATTTAAACTAGTATTTATATGATGGTTTTGGAAATGAATTTGTTTGACCTAAATTTTTTCCGATTTGGGAAACAGGATTATTTTCTAAATCTATTGTTTTAAGAAACTTTGAACTGAATATATGTAATTTGGAAGAAATGATTTGGCCAAATCATATATATTTTGAAATTGAATTAATATTGAAATTGTTTGAAATTGAGAACCTTATTTTGTTAAATACTTGATTTGGGGGTTATCGAAATTATATAAAATTGATTTGTATAAGTATGAAGTTGATTTGAAAACTCCTGATTTGGTAAGGTACTCAATTTGGAAAGTGAAATATTATATAATCGAAGTCTATATAAGTGTGATTTGATATACTATTGATTTTGAAAAGTATTCGATTTGGAAAATAGAACCTTATATATAATGGACTTCCTATAAGTATGATATTTGAGAGCGATTTGAAAAGGTACTATATGATACATATTTTCGATGTAAAGATATGGAAAGTGCCTTCTGCTTGATATATGCTTTGTGGCCACACTGTGGATTCATTCTATCGACATTATTCTCTTTGATTTGGGTTTTTCGGATATGATACTCGAGTTTCCATCGACTTCCATGGCGATCTCCATGGTTTTTCTTTTGAGCGATTGCATAGCGTAATTCGCTGGGGATGCGAGAGCCTACAGGCACAGATGTTTACTGGGGGATCCAGGCGTAACCATTGTGTATCTGCGATCTATTAGGTCGCTTGGTAGCGTAATCCGCACGGGCTGCGAGAGCCTATGGGTACGGATGTTTCCTGGGGGATCCGGGCATAATCATTGTGTATCTACGGTACTTCCAGTCTTCATGTTGTAATCGTAGGGCGGCGGTAGTCAGCCTATGGGTGCGGATGTTTCCTGGGGGATCCAGGCGTAACCATTGTGTATCCGTGATCCATGATCGACATGTTTTGGTTTGGTTGTTTTGTTTGGATTGTACTTTCCATATCTATTTTTAAAAGTTTTTTCAAGTATTTTCACTAGGTGTTGAAACAAGTCTACTAAGTAACTGGAGAATTCTAGCTTTGCGTCTGATCAACGCATGGCCAAAGTCTGCAGGAACTAAAGTAAACTTGTTAATATCGAGTTATAAAAGTATTTGGATAAAGTATTATATAAAGGATATTTTGATCATTTATTTTGTTTTTCTAAATAATTTAAAAATATTTTAAATATTGCTTACTTCGAACTAAAAGATTTGAATCAAATGACTATTCATCGTATTATAAAATGTTTAAAATGTTATAAATATAAATTTTTAAATTGAAATTTATATGGTTTAAAAAATATGGTTCATCCTTGTCTTCCAACCTATTTTTTTCTTCGGACTATTCCTACCTTCTTCTTCTTTGAGGGTTCCTTCTGTAGTATGGAAAGAGTTGGTTCTTTGGCTTATTGTTTGGATTTCCCAAGGAACTTTCTGGAGTGCATGATGTATTCTACGTCTCACATCTTCTCTGGTATCTTCTTGACCCATCTCTTTTGTACGGCCTTCTGCTCTTGATGGTTTGCATTTTGAGCCTAATCTGACTGTCGATAGTAAGCCACTTCGTATTGTCAGTAGAGGTAGGAAGCAGCTAAGAAGGAAATCTATTAGTCTGATCAAAGTACTGGAAAGAACTGATGATCGAGATTGTACCTGGAGACGGAGGAGAGCATTCGTGCTTCGAATCCGAAATTGTTTTTTAGGTACTATTTGCTTTTTCTATCTTGTTTTTCCGTATTTTCCTTGTTCGTTCTTTTCGAGGACGAAAAGATGTGAGTGGGGGAGAGTGTAACAACCCCAAATTTTGTGATTTATTTTAATTGCTTATTTTGATTATTTTATTTAAAATTTTAATTTAGAACTTTATTATATTTATTAAAATGGATAAATTTTGTAATTTTAAACGTATATTTTGATTTTTGCGTTTTATAATTTCAAACCTGAATAAATAGAAAATTTTCTAGAAATGTGAATTTTGGTCAAAATGGTCAAACTTTGACCTTTAAATTTAAAATTTAGATATTTGAATTCTTGAATTTTATCTTTCATTATGAAAATAAATTAAATTTCAAGAATACTGCTTTTCGTTTCGTTGAAATTCGATTATATTGTGAAAGTTATGCTTTTTACAATATTGTATGTAAATTGATTTATTTAATAAAAATTTTATTTTAATTTATATAAATAATATTTATATTTGTCAAGTCTTGTTCTAATTTGTATATATGTGTGTAATATGACATGTTAGGTACATATTTTATTTTAAAACATTTTAAAGTGATGTTATAATTTTTTCAAAACTTATTGTATTTATTTTCAATTTTGAAAACCTATTTTCTACTTTCAAGCTATTTTCTTAATATTTATATTTATCTAAAATTTATTTATTTGTTTTATTCATAGAATATTTTGTTTTGTTTTTATTTTATTTTATTTATTTACATTTTTCATGTGTTTAAAATGAATAAAGAAAAAGGAAATATAAAGAGTTTTAAACTTTTCATATACCATTGACTTTTGATCTCCTTTTACCTTTTCATTTGCAATTCAACACTTGCATTCAATTTGGCTGAACATATCCTTTCTTCAGCCATCACCCTTCATTTTTCATGAAAATAAAAGCTTCTCATCTCAAAATTCTAGGCCTTCAACTCTAAAACAAAAATTGAGAACTATTTTGGCTCTCCTCTCACTTGAATCTGTAATCGTGCCTTCGTGCTTTCCGGGTCTTTGTTTGTGTGTCAGAATCTGTTATCTCTAGCTTGTAGAGGTGAGTATTTCTCACTAGACATTCCGTACTTATATAAGTAGTAAATTGACGTCTTGTGAATTTGTAGTTCATATTATCATATTATACCTGCCTGTGATATTATTTATAGGATGATCAACCTATTTGTACGCCTGTCATATCATCTGTTACTATTATGTAATACCTTTCTGTTAATTTATATCAGTTTATCACACTGCAAGTTCCTTGTAGATTTTAATCACTATGGGTTGAAATGATACATACCCGAACGGACTTTAGAATAGGGAAAAATCGTTATGGGCTGAAATGATAGGCCAGAATGATTTTTATTTATTTCATTTAACTTTGGATCGCGGGTTTGAAATGATAGAACCCAGATTTTTCCTTTGTAAATTATGGATTGAAATGATATATTATCCGTATCTTTTGACTTAGCTTAGAAAATTATATACAGACCGGTGGTTAATATATATTTTTCTAAAAATTTTACATTATTATAAAATATAAATATTTTGATATTTTGATTTAAATTTAAAAATGATTTTGCAAAATATTAGTGATTTTCCATAGGTTAAATAAGTGAAATAAATAAATGTGAAAATATGTTAATTTTATTTAAATTTGAATTTAAAATGATTTTATAAAGTGTTATTGATTTTTCTATAAATTAAAAATAGTTAAATAGATAAATGTAAGAAATTGAAATTTGAATATAACTTAACTTTAAAAATGTGAAATGTGTTTTAAAAATGAAAAGCTAAGTTAAGAAAAATAAATGGAATTTAAATTTAATTTAAGAAATGGTAAATTAAATTTAAATGTAAAGTAAATGAAATGTTATAAAATTGTACATTGATTTTTATAAGTGAATTATTAAATTTGATAATTATTTGTAAAATTTCACTTTATAAAATCATAAATTAAAAAGTATTTAAATGATCATTTTTAAAGTGTGAAAATATGATATTTATAAGTTAAATTTTTTTTAAATAAAAATTTAATTCTTTATGAAATTTTATTGAAAACTTGGAATTTAATTAACATCATTTTTGAAATGCTATCATGAATTTAAATTTCAAAATGTAAATTTACCGTAGCATTTTCTAAATGCCGCGAAAGTTGAAATTTCACCGTTTTAATAAATTGAAGTAAACAAATGAATTCTGAAAATGGTAAAAATTTTGAGAATTGAATATTTGTTTATTAAATATAATAACTTCATTTTTAATGATTTAAATGGAATATTTTATTGGTTTAATTGGAATATTTAATCGGTTTTATTGAAATATTTGCTTTGATATATAGACCATTTTGAAATGTGATTTGAAATGGTACTTAAATTAAATAAATATGAATGAGGTTTTGGAATAATATGATATTTTGATATTAAAATTAATTTGAAATGATATATAATTTTGAAATGATTTTTGATTTACGAAGTATAAAATACCATTTTGGAATTTTAACCACGGGATGTATTTAATTTATTGTTTAACTGATCCTTAGAGGATAGGCGATCCCAAGCATCCTTTAAGTTGTTGTGCATTACTATTACAGCTCACTTGAGTTAGTTTACATTATATAAGTATGTATGTCTTGACTCGAGTGTTTTTTGTTTTACTTTACGCTCGGGTCAGCCTGAGTATTTACAGCTTAGCTTTGGATTTCTTTTCTAGAGCTAGGAATCCCTGGAGATTCTGCTTGTTTACTTATCTATTTCCTTTCAGTTTCAGTTGTTCTATTTCAGCTCTGGTGTAACGACCCATAAATTTTCGACAATTTTTATTTGTTTTATTAATTATATTTAATTGAAATTTTGAGAAATTGTAAACAATAAATTTTTGAAATAAAAATTTAATATTTGAAATGCGTCTATTTTAACATAGCAACTGATAAATTTTCATCCGAAATTATGAAAGTTTATTTTCGTGTGTAATTTTATTTCAATATAATCAGTTAGAAATTGATGAAAATAAAATATTTTCGAAATCTAAATATTTTTATATAGAAAAATTCTAAATCATCTTCTGAACAAGGCGTCGTATTTCGTTTTTCCAAATTCGGACTTCTTTAGCTCCATCGATCTTATTTTTCTGCGTTTTTGTTGCATTTTCTACTAGTAGAAAATTCGGATTTTTATAATTCAATCGTACCGCTAATATCTGTATATCGTTTTGATCGTCTCGTCGTGCTGATCTCTACGGTATATTCAATTATGCGTTTTGATGTCCGGTGCACAACATGATATGTGAAACGGTTCACCGTATCGATATCGTTTTACTTATTGAATTTCTGGTCCGTCCATTTTCCCACCATTGTAATACCAATAGCTATCAGTTTCATATTCCCAGAAGTTAAACTGTTGTCATTCCCAACATCTCAATTTATTATTTTGTTTCGTTCTTTTTGTAATAAATATAAAATTTATTCATCAGTTTATAATTGATTTAAGCCTGTGCGTTTCATCTTAAGTTGCTTGTTTGTGCTTTAGTGTAGGATAATATGTTATATCCAGCTTACACGTTTCTTTAATTGATGAATATAAAGTTGTATGTATTTTGGGAACCTAGACTCTCAGCCATTCCCATCTTTCTTCTACCCTTCTTTCTACCAAGCTCATTTCTCCTACCTTAGAGGATCTCTTCCCTTCAACCTCAACCCATGCCGCATGACATGTCTCCTCATCACTACCGTGCTCACGCATGCTCGCACCGCCGATCTCGGCTGCGCCCATCCCAGACCCAGCGGCAACCGCGTCCAACCACCCCCTTACCTTCATCTCCAGCCTTCACCCTTCCTTGAAGCACCACCTGCTCTTCCCATCCGACCCAGTCCTTCTCTCCCCTACCACCGCACCCAGTTCCGGCGCTCCACTCACTGACCACCTCCTCACCAAGAAACCGCTCGCCTTCATCTTCGGTCGACCTCGGCCTTGCTACCCCGTCAGATTTGCAAGGACCGAACCCACCTGAACTTCACCTAGCACGTGGTCCCCACTTTGCCTCCTCCCACTTACAATCATCTCGCACCCTGGTCGTATGCTATATATAGGTATTTATGTTATTTGTTTGTTTGTAAATCTAGTTTACATATGTATAGTATTATCTGCTGACAATTTAGTTTTGTTGTTTATGATGGATCCATGCGTTTAAATTGATTAGTTTATAAAGTTAGTAGCTTTATGAGACTGTAAATTTTATTTTGAAATTTGATTTTTGAAGGAAAATATGGGTTTGTTGTTGCTATGAAAGTATATTAAGCTGTTAGGTATATACATATACAGTTTAAAAGATTTTAAGCTTTTGAGTTAAATATTGGTTACAAGGCTTTTATACTTATAGTTACTTTTCTCTTTATTGATCCCTGTTGGCTTGCATGTATTTGTATTATGCTATGGTTTGTACAAGTGGTGTCGGCCATATATTTACACAGAGATTAGAAGATATATGTATATACTTGTTTTAAAATGGGGAATATTTTTGTAAAGGCCCGTTTTCCCGTACCCTTTGAATCGACAATAAACTACACATGTCTAACTCAAATTGCACGAAAAGACGGATCTTTAAGGGTGATAAAGAAAAGTAGACAGAACAGAATCTCACACGAATGGAATAACATATAATATTGAACAAATATTTTTACAGCGAAAAACTTTTAAATACATATATCAGAGTCTAACCTAAATTCAGCTTGGACAGTTATAAAACCTGCCCTTACAATTGCTGACAAACATCAAACAAAATACACTAAGCAAAGCTGATAAACGAATATCTCAATACGTCGATGAATAACTCCAGCTTTCCTCTGGAAACTCCAACTGTCTTCGATTATCCTGAAACTACTCGGATCTGACCCGAGTATTGAAAATACTCGGATCAAGCTTGATAAACCAGCGTGAGAAAAACTCAATAATAAATGACAGTGTCATATATCAGCCTTTGGATAAAATCCTTTGAAAATAAAGAGTATCTCATAAGACTACGCCCACATATAAACACGGACGAGTTTTTGCCTTATGATAACTAAAACACTTTTATATCAAAACATTTGATATTATTTCTAATGACATCTCTTTTAAAACATTTGCAAATAAACTTATTAATCTTAGCTGAAATTGTTATCATTATTAAATTCCAGCAAACTAGGCTCTACAAACAAAACTGTAGGTTCTTATTGGAGAATGGATTTCCATACAAATGACCAGGCGCAGGATCTACCTTCCGAAATGGGTACACTTCTAGATGGATTTCCGGAGAAACCATCACAAAGCTCCTCTACCAACACAAGATCGGCCCACCTCTTAACTAGATGGTACCGAATATGTCATCTCCCGGTCGTTACCGACCTTTAATCGAGAGCTATCTTTCCATACACCACATTAATTAACATCCCGAACGTCAAAGCGGGAAGAAATATATCTATAAGGGGATGATCATATCCTAATTGGGAATGACCCACTTAGCCTTCTTGCATCTAATCCTGTTTCGGTCATTTCCGGTTTGATGAGGCTTGAGGTTACGATTACCTTTTCACATAGCACATATCACATCTTTGAATGCCACATTGCCATTTCCGTTTAACTACTAATTGCCTTCCACAAAAATACAACCCTTGAGCTCGTATGTCTCAAGGAGGGTTGTGACGCCCCACCTCTATACCCACGCTAGCCAAGAACATTACGGTGAATGCTGTCAACTAGCACGGAGAATAAGGCTGTTGAGGAGCGACCATCCGTGTAATTGCTTTGCGCGAGCATCGATATGTCAGATAGTATAACATGCATTTCTTTACCAAGAGGGAAATCCGACATATCGACACAAACTCAAAACTACTACACAGTGGCTATAATATCTTCGGAAACAAATACAGAAATAAACATAACATAAGTCAGTCACAGATAATTCATATCACAAAGGCGGAAGAAGATATGAATATATTACACAAGGAAGTGCATATCAGAGTAGTGGTCTAACAAGATCCATACTATCACAAAATAATAGCAACATGTGCTATACAATAGAATACATCAAAGAGTCAATATCTCAAGAGTATACAACAAAAACTACTAATCTAAGTAGTAAGCAAAAGGTCAGAGTAATGGATCCCTGGAGAGAAGTCAAGTCGAAGCACCTGCAACATCTCGGTCTGACCCGAGTATTATTTATAAGAAAATAATAAACAGATCAGTCTAGCTATAAATATCAGATAACATGATATAGAACGAAAGATACGGCATAGACGTATAATATCCATAATGGCATGCTACTATAAGTATGTAAACGATAATCAACAAACGATTAATCAATATCAGAGAATCTTCTCAAAGATCCAAAAAGGGTATCATACCCAAAACTTGTATTCTCAACAAGTAAATGACACACGAATTCACCAATGCACAAAAATTGATAAATCATATCAATGAAAATCACTAAAATTGGTGAAGCATAAATTCTAGAATTCAACACACGAAATCCAGAAATCATAAAATGAAAAGGGGGGAGGCCTATCACATGAACGGGAGCATAAAAACTTACCAACAGCTGTAACACACGAACGAGAAGCTATCTCATGGTAGCTAGCCATTAATTTGACACACGAATGGTCCGAAGACCGTGGGTAGCTACCCCACCAAATTTGAGTCGAAACTCCACAAAACGGGGCTTAGTCTCCCTCGTAGACAAAGAGACATCGCACATTGCTAGTCTAAATCACAAAGATGATCGTCATGATCAACGAGAAGTGTCAATTACACTAAGCTAGTAAATATATGAGTTTAGCTTCATGTCCCATAACCACTTGCTTAACTTAAATATTTACGAACAAACTGTAAATCTCCACTAGGAAATTGTCACAAGAGGTTCAATCGAACAAGTCCAAGAATTAACCGACGAAGTAAACGCAAGCTTTTCATACCACTCGTTTTACTAAGTCGTTTAATTAGATTTCTCGTACGAGTGAGGTAAAGGTTTGTATATACTAATAGATTGGAAGACAGTTTTATAAACGAATTTGGTACTGAAAATAGAGTTGAAATCGTTTTGAGGGAAGAGTTTTGATATTTACTACTAGTATTGAAACCTTTGTATTTTTAAAGTGACAAAACACAAAAATGATTGTAGAAACAATCAATCACTAAAATTCACATTCAAAGACGCGAATAAAGATCCAAAGAAATCGATCTGAATCCATCAAAATGGATATTCCCAAAAATTCCAAAAATAGAAGTCATTAACGTCGTAGCAACAACAAGTGGGAAATAACACGAGTCGATGGAATTTAGAAACCAAGCAAAAACATGCACATAATTAGGCAAATTGGTGCAGGTCAGTCGACTGACTCAAAGGTCCAGTCGACTGAACATGAAGCAGGGAAAAATAATTTCCTGCAGTCAGTCGACTGACCTAAAAATTCAGTCGACTGAATGCAGGGAAAACAGAGGACCCGAGCCTCTGTTAGTGCCTTCGGAATGCCTATGTGCTACAGCCAGTCGACTGACTCAAGGGTCCTGTCGACTGACTAGCACCAAGGCTGTTTTCCAGCCTATGAAATGAAGATGCAATCTTCATCAAAGTGCAATCGGGCGAGCACGATCACTAGGGATTTATGCCAATCGACTACCCGGTCCTATAAGCTCTTCGACGCATCACCAAAAACAAGTTCAAACTATAAAGCTATGACTTTTGAAGATTTGAACTCGAAACACTAAAAATTGGAATATACACCAAATCAATCTAAACCAAATCCGAATGCACATGAATATGTGTTAGGAATTCATACCTAACAATCGAAGATAATCATAGACCTAGATGTGAGATTAAAAATCTCACCTTTTTACAAAATCAAACAAGAAGAAGCTTGAAAGCAAATGGAGAATCAACCTCTCTTCAACACAACCCAAATGAGCTTGAATCTATGCTCAAAACAAGAACATTCCCAAAATTAGGTTTAGGAATTTCTGAAATTGGTAAGAGAATAAGTTGGAGAAGAAGAAGAGAATGCTTACCAATGGGTTCTCTTGAATTTGGAGCTAGGAATTTGTTTTGCAAAAGAAAACTAGGGTTTTGGAGTTTTAATTTCCAATCTCTCCCACCATTATAGCCTTAGAACTGAAAAGAGAAGAGAATGAGGGTGAGTGGGGAAGAGTGGCTCAGATTTGAGCATAAGTTAAACATAGGGCTGAGCCCAAACCCAAACCCAAAGTGAAAAGGTAGCAAAAATCAACTTTCTCCAAACATATCGAAGCTTATACTCAAAAAGGTCGCAAACGGCATTTTAAACTCAATGGGAGTGGTCTCGAGTCCTAATTCGACCGTATGCAAAAAAGTAGATTTCGGACTAAAATCCGACTAACGATAAAATATTTAAATAAAATATTTAAATATAAAAATCCAAATATGCGGGTTGTTACAGACTCCCCTCCTTAAAGAAATTGCGTCCTCGCAATATTTAAGAAGAAGATATGTAGTAACAACCATAAAAGCATATTCAACACAAAAGAAATTTGAAATAAAAGGTTCACCTTAAAGAGCACGGGAAAGCAAGTCCGGATGTGTTCGCTCGATGTACTCTCTAGATTCCCAAGAACAATCCTTAGGATTTGAAGACCATTGAACTTTAACAAGCGGAACATCTTTATTGCGAAGTCGTTTGATCTCCGAAGCAATGATACGAATAGGATGTTGCTCGTAGGTTAAATTAGGTGAAACTTCAATTTCTTCCACAACACCGGGCTCAAGAATAGAATCGGAATCTCGAAGACACTTCCGAAGTTGAGAAACGTGAAACACGTCATGGATAGCAGAAAATTGAGCCGGTAATAAAAGGCGATAAGCCATGGAACCAATACGTTCAGTGATAGGAAATGGCCCAATATATCGAGGCGCCAATTTTCCCGATCGACTGAAACGTACAACACCTTTCATTGGTGAAACACGAATGAACACAAGATCTCCCACAGAAAATTCTAACTTCCTTCTCCGGTTATCGGCATAGGATTTTTTGTCTACTCTGGGCTTCTTTCATCCTATGACGAATAAGATCAATCTTTTCTGTGGAATCACGAATAAAATCTGGACCTAAAACCAGCCTCTCACCGTTCTCAAGCCAATAAGAAGGAGATCGGCATGGCCTTCCATAGAGTGCCTCGAAAGGTGCCATACCAATACTAGATTGGAAGCTATTATTATAGGAAAATTCAACAAGTGAAATTTGATCTTCCCAACTTCCCCCAAAATCAAGCACACATGCACGAAGAAGATCTTCAAGAGTTTGATTCACATGCTCAGCTTGTCCATCGGACTGAGGATGATAAGTGGTGCTAAAATTGAGCTTCGTTCCCAAAGCTTTTTGAAGACTCTTCCAAAATCCACTAGTAAACAATGGATCACGATCACTAATAATAGAAGTGGGAACTCCATGCAATTTAACATTCTCTTTGATAAAGAGCTTGGCCAAAAGAGTAACGGTTCGGTTAGACCGAACGGGAATAAAATGGGCGGATTTAGTAAGTCTATCAACGATCACCCATAAGCTATCACGACCCGATCGAGAACGGGGAAGGCCATCTATAAAATCCATGGAAATTTGGTCCCACTTCCAAATTGGAATTTCTAAAGGTTGCAATAACCCACCGGGCCTTTGATGTTCGGCTTTAACAAGCTGGCAAGTCATGCAACACTTAACAAAGTTAGCAATATCAAATTTCATTCCCTCCCAATAATATAGTCGCTTCATATCCGCGTACAATTTACTACTACCGGGATGAATGGTAAATTTAGAACGATGTGAATCTTCTAAAATATCTTTACGAAGATCACTAATATTTGGCACGATAAGTTTACCAAATTTTCGAATGCCGCCACGAGAATCGATATCAAATTCTTTCAATCCCTCAATATCAATTTTATCCCTAACATTTTGGCCAAGAAGAGCCATTTCGGGATCTAGCCTTTGAGCTTCAAGAATGCGGTCTAAAAGAGAAGGATGAGCCTCAAGGCTACATAAAACAAATGATGAGCATAAATCGGATACGCGGTCTCGAATCTCACAAGTGGATAAGATCTCGAGATCGTTCCATTCGGATGTCATCATAGAAACAACAGCTTGTTGTTTACGGCTAAGAGCATCGGCGACACGATTACCCTTACCGGGAGTATAAAGAATAACAAGATCATATGGTGCAAGAAATTCGAGCCAACGCTGTTGACGCAAATTAAGTTCCTTTTGAGAGAATAAATACTTCAAGGACTTATGATCGGTATAAAGAACAAATTTCTCTCCTAAAAGATAATGACGCCAAATACGAAGGGCAAAAACAATAGCCGCGAGCTCTAAATCATGAGTGGCATATCTAGTCTCAACAGGCTTCAATTGCCTAGAAGCATAAGCAATAACACGTTCTCTTTGCATGAGAACGGCACCCAAACCTACGCGACTAGCATCGGTATAAACAACGAAATCTTGATTCCCCTCGGGAATAACGAGAATAGGAGCATCAGAAAGAAGTTCTTTTAATTTCTGAAAAGAAGCTTCACATTTGTCCGACCAAATGTATTTAACGCCTTTCTTGGTTAAGCTAGTGAGAGGCACGACAATCTTAGAAAAGTCTTTGATAAAACGTCGGTAATAGCCCGCCAATCCGAGAAAACTACGAATCTCTGTCACACTCTCCGGTCTCTTCCAATCTTGAATCGCTTCAATCTTTGAAGGATCCATGGAAATTCCGGATTCGAAAATAATATGACCGAGAAACTTCACACGAGATTGCCAAAAGTGGCATTTAGAAAATTTTGCCTTTAATTGATTACTCCTAAGAGTTTCCAACACAATCCGAAGATGTTTTTCATGCTCCTCCTCGGTTTTAGAATACACAAGAATATCATCGATA
Organism: Allium cepa; assembly: GCA_030765085.1. Lineage (NCBI taxonomy): Eukaryota > Viridiplantae > Streptophyta > Magnoliopsida > Asparagales > Amaryllidaceae > Allium > Allium cepa. The sequence continues at coordinate 595,653,722 of CM060945.1, read as the reverse complement.
AAGATGAGAACAAACCGGTCGAGGAAGCCTTTGAAAACTCTATTCATAAGGTCAACGAAATAAGCCGGAGCATTCGTTAGACCAAATGGCATAACAAGCCATTCATAAGACCCATAACGAGTACGGAACGATGTCAAAGGAATACTATCCTCTGCAATACGAAGCTGATGAAATCCAGTAGCTAAGTCTAATTGTGAAAAGACTTTGGCACCACTAAGTTAATCGAATAGATCATCAATCCGAGGTAAAGGATATTTATTTTTGATAGTAAGATCATTAAGCTTGCGGTAGTCAACGCAAAGCCTAAGTGTTCCATCGGATTTTCACAAAAATAGCTGAAGCTCCCCAAGGCGAAGAACTAGAGCGAATAAATTGCTTCGTTTCTAATTCGGATAATTGTTTACGCATCTCCTCGTTTTCTTTATTGGACATACGATAGGGAGGACGAGTGATAGGTTGAGCTCCAGGAATAAAATTAATTCTGAACTCAATTGCTCGCTTAGGTGGTAATCCTAAAACGGGCTCGAATATGTCGGAAAATTCACAAACGACGTGAATAAGAGAAATAATATCACCCTCATCATCATCATCGTCATCACGAGGATTTAAAGAATATAAAGATGCAACCAAGCTGGAATCAGAATCTTTAAGATTAATAGAAATCTGCTTAACAGATTGAGGATGTCGAAGATGAATAGTCCGCTCAGGACATAGGATATGAGCTTCATAACGGTTAAGCCAATCCATTCCCAAAATCATTCCAAAGCCTAAATAACGCATGACATGCAAATCGGCTCGGAAAGAAAAATCACACAAAATAATCTCGACATCTTTACAAAGTAAACTAATTATTGCAGATCCACCAACCGGATTCGCAATTCTCAAAGAAGTCATTAAACACAAAACATCCAAAGAAAAAGTATCAACAAGTTCTTTTGATATAAAAGAATGGGACGCACCCGTATCAAAAAGAACTCGAATAAGATAATCACGAAATAAAATAATTCCATCCAGAATAGAATGAGAAATACCTTGGCCATGAGATGTGTTGCCAGGGGCTTGAGCAACATTAAGCTTTCCCTCCCTCCTATTTTGAAGTTTGGGACATACATGCATAAAATGGTCCGGGCTTTTGCAATAGCGACAAGTACGGGGCTTTGAACACTTGTTCGCAAAATGGTCTTTCGAACCACAATTATAGCATTTCCCTTGAGTAGAGGAAAAGGTCTTTTCAGCAGGAGTAGCTTGCCTCCCTTTCTTATTGGAATAAGGGCCTTTGAATTTGCTTGGCCTCTTCTTGTTATTGAAGTTTGGTTTGGAACCCACCACTTCAACATCATTCTCCCTATCCGCCTCTTCAAGACGAAGAGCGATATCAACGAGTTGGTCGAAAGAAACTTCTAATTTTAGAAGTAATGGCTTCTTGAGATTTCTGTTTAAGCCATAGACGAACCTCTGGTTCTTCTTTAAAGGGTTGTTGATGTATTCAACCCCATATTTGGAAAGCGACTCGAAGGAGGCGACGCAATCAGTCACGGAGGACTCACCTTGAACAAGGTCTATAAATCGTCAAGCCAATGTCACTTTCTCTGTTTCTGGTACAAATTTCAACTCGAAGCGTTCTCGAAATTGCTCCCAAGTGAGATCCGCTTCATTAATCTCAAAAATAAGAAGCTCGTACCAGTCCAATGCTCTTTCTCGGAGCATACTAGAGGCCACCTGAACTCGGTGAAGGTCAATAAGATTCATGCGAGAAAAGATTCGATCGCATGATCTTAGCCAAGCCTGTACTTCAATAAAAGTTTCGGAACCTTTGAATGGCTCCCCACCCAAATTAATGTAATCGCTGCACAAGCGTGCAAACCCCGACTTTGGGTGAGTAGGTTTCGGGTTAGCTCCAGCTGCTTGAGCATTAGTTACGAAATCAAGAAGCTGTTGAGCAGTCATAAAACTCCATCTTAGGGTGGAACACTAGACGGTACGGCTCTGGGACGGCCAGGTCTAGACATTTCTCTTCCTTTAGAAAGAAAGAAGAAGAAGAAAAAGGTTATTCACCAAATAACTATCAAGAAATCTTGAAAAATAAAACAAGGAATCATAAAAGAAAATAGGATAGAACGGTACGAAGACTCGAATTAAATCCTAAAGCACGACTCCTAAGAAAGACTTAGGACGATGATCCTTGTTATAATATTCCATATTGTTCCGAAGTTTGGCTCTGATACCAAGCTGTGACGCCCCACCTCTATACCCACGCTAGCCAAGAACATTACGGTGAATGCTGTCAACTAGCACGGAGAATAAGGCTGTTGAGGAGCGACCATCCGTGTAATTGCTTTGCGCGAGCATCGATATGTCAGATAGTATAACATGCATTTCTTTACCAAGAGGGAAATCCGACATACCGACACAAACTCAAAACTACTACACAGTGGCTATAATATCTTCGAAAACAAATACAGAAATAAACATAACATAAGTCAGTCACAGATAATTCATATCATAAAGGCGGAAGAAGATATGAATATATTACACAAGGAAGTGCATATCGGAGTAGTGGTCTAACAAGATCCATACTATCACAAAATAATAGCAACATGTGTTATACAAAAGAATACATCAAAGAGTCAATATCTCAAGAAGTATACAACAAAAACTACTAATCTAAGTAGTAAGCAAAAGGTCAGAGTAATGGATCCCTGGAGAAAAGTCAAGTCGAAGCACCTGCAACATCTCGATCTGACCCGAGTATTATTTATAAGAAAATAATAAACGGATCAGTCTAGCTATAAATATCAGATAACATGATATAGAACGAAAGATACGGCATAGACGTATAATATCCATAATGGCATACTACTATAAGTATGTAAACGATAATCAACAAACGATTAATCAATATCAGAGAATCTTCTCAAAGATCCAAAAAGGGTATCATACCCAAAACTTGTATTCTCAACAAGTAAATGACACACGAATTCACTAATGCACAAAAATTGATAAATCATATCAATGAAAATCACTAAAATTGGTGAAGCATAAATTCTAGAATTCAACACACGAAATCCAGAAATCATAAAAGAAAAGGAGGGAGGCCTATCACATGAACGGGAGCATGAAAACTCACCAACAGCTGTAACACACGAACGAGAAGCTATCTCGTGGTAGCTAGCCATTAATTTGACACACGAATGGTCCGAAGACCTGACACACGAATGGTCCGAAGACCGTGGGTTGCTACCCCACCAAATTTGAGTCGAAACTCCACAAAACGGGGTTTAGTCTCCCTCGTAGACAAAGAGACATCGCACATTGCTAGTCTAAATCACTAAGATGATCGTCATGATCAACGAGAAGTGTCAATTACACTAAGCTAGTAAATATATGAGTTTAGCTTCATGTCCCATAACCACTTGCTTAACTAAAATATTTACGAACAAACTGTAAATCTCCACTAGGAAATTGTCACAAGAGGTTCAATCGAACAAGTCCAAGAATTAACCGACGAAGTAAACGCAAGCGTTTCATACCACTCGTTTTACTAAGTCGTTTAATTAGATTTCTCATACGAGTGAGGTAAAGGTTTGTATATACTAATAGATTGGAAGATGGTTTTATAATCGAATTTGGTACTGAAAATAGAGTTGAAATCGTTTTGAGGAAAGAGTTTTGATATTTACTACTAGTATTGAAACCTTTGTATTTTTAAAGTGACAAAACACAAAAATGATTGTAGAAACAATCAATCACTAAAATTCACATTCAAAGACGCGAATAAAGATCCAAAGAAATCGATCCGAATCCATCAAAATGGATATTCACAAAAATTCCAAAAATAGAAGTCATTAACGTCGTAGCAACAACAAGTGGGAAATAACACGAGTCGATGGAATTTAGAAACCAAGCAAAAACATGCACATAATTAGGCAAATTGGTGCAGGTCAGTCGACTGACTCAAAGGTCCAGTCGACTGAACCAGAAGCAGGGAAAAATAATTTCCTGCAGTCAGTCGACTGACCTAAAAATTCAGTCGACTGAATGCAGGGAAAACAGAGGACCCGAGCCTCTGTTAGTGCCTTCGGAATGCCTATGTGCTACAGCCAGTCGACTGACTCAAGGGTCATGTCGACTGACTAGCACCAAGGCTGTTTTCCAGCCTATGAAATGAAGATGCAATCTTCATCAAAGTGCAATCGGGCGAGCACGATCACTAGGGATTTATGCCAATCGACTACCCGGTCCTATAAGCTCTTCGACGCATCACCAAAAACAAGTTCAAACTATAAAGCTATGACTTTTGAAGATTTGAACTCGAAACACTAAAAATTGGAATATACACCAAATCAATCTAAACCAAATCCAAATGCACATGAATATGTGTTAGGAATTCATACCTAACAATCGAAGATAATCATAGACCTAGATGTGAGATTAAAAATCTCACCTTTTTACAAAATCAAACAAGAAGAAGCTTGAAAGCAAATGGAGAATCAACCTCTCTTCAACACAACCCAAATGAGCTTGAATCTATGCTCAAAACAAGAACATTCCCAAAATTAGGTTTAGGAGTTTCTGAAATTGGTAAGAGAATAAGTTGGAGAAGAAAAAGAGAATGCTTACCAATGGGTTCTCTTGAATTTGGAGCTAGGAATTTGTTTTGCAAAAGAAAACTAGAGTTTTGGAGTTTTAATTTCCAATCTCTCCCACCATTATTGCGTTAGAACTGAAAAGAGAAGAGAATGAGGGTGAGTGGGGAAGGGTGGCTCAGATTTGAGCATAAGTTAAACATAGGGCTGAGCCCAAACCCAAACTCAAAGTGAAAAGGCAGCAAAAATCAACTTTCTCCAAACATATCGAAGCTTATACTCAAAAAGGTCGCAAACGGCATTTTAAACTCAATGGGAGTGGTCTCGAGTCCTAATTCGACCGTATGCCAAAAAGTAGTTTTTCGGACTAAAATCCGACTAACGATAAAATATTTAAATAAAATATTTAAATATAAAAATCCAAATATGCGGGTTGTTACAAGGGTGTTAAGCTAAGAGAAGTTGCCTTCTCCGCCACACTAATGTACATTTTTAAAAACCAATGTACGTAATCGTTAGAAATGCAATGTCAGACAAACGTCCATACAAGCTGTCCAGGAACAGGACAAATCGAAGGCACTTTTCTCGACCATTACTAGGCGAGAAGCCCTTGCAATCCGCAAAATCTCTATCACGAGGAGACCACTGTTATAAATAACTCTATAATGGAGGCCAACCAGAGTATGTTCAACAAGCAGTCTTCACGCTAGGAAGATCCACGGTCTTCAATCACCATCTTCAATATGTCTTCACGTTCGAACGTATACATTGGTTCGAAGTGGTTTTCGGATAGGAATTAACCAAATCCGACTTCATTTCCATCGAAATCCAGTCATTGATAAAAGTGAATACGAGTATATAGGATTTATTAAGTCTCTTTTCACTTTAATTCTTTTCGGATGATTTTGAAATCTCTTTCTTTTAACTTAGAGCAATTCTAAGAAATTTATTCTTCTGCTTTGGAAAATATCCCAGATTTTCTTACTTTAATTCTTGATCCAAATTCCTTAACTTTTAAGCGGGTCAAAAACAATGTTATTAAAGACGTCGTTTACGATAAACCCTAAATCAATCTTAACAAATATTTTTGAGTAAATAGGATCATAGAAATCATTCACTTATGGATATTTCTTGACTTTTGGATAATACCAATCTTCTTTTAATTCAAAAAACTTAATACAGAATCTTTTTATTTAAGAGCATCGAGCTTTCCTTTCGATCTGTTCCACCCCTTGCCTAAGAAAAGAAAACATAGGCCAGGTAAGTTTAGAGCACTGGTTGCTCCATCCCTAGCCTTAGTTAAACACCTTGTTTTATCTTCCCAGATCTTACAGGAGGGACAAATGTACTAGTCGTTTCCGCATACTCAGATTTTCAACTTTATTTTGGAATTGCTTATAAATATTCTGAAATATCTTTCAAAACGCTTAATTATCCCTTTTAAAGCATTCACATTTTATTCTGGGAAACGTCGTTATATTTAAACTCATATCCCAAAAGTATTAGAATTCGCAACATTAAGTGCTACGGAAAGTGCTAAATAAGCTTATTTTAAATTAAACAACTTTTAAACATTCGATAATTCATATTTTCCAATCCAAAATTCTTTTAAATCATTTAAATAGATTTATCAAATTTATTCCATATTTTTCCATAATTAAAAACATCCATTTAAACAGATTTTCTGTTAAGGTCACTAAACTGCACTAGCGCGATTTTTCTTGAAAATTGATTTGGACTTAATTCAAAATCTACTTATCGAAACTTTGATTTTCTTTCTTCGTTTAGAAGATATGGATATAATAGTCCGGAATTTTCTTATCTCGAAGAACTCCGAGCCATATTCCACTCTATACACTCGTTTGAACTTTTCGGTGTGAAATCGAGAACTACCGTTGCGCGACGCGTCTAGTTTTAACTTATTTTTCAATACTTGAAATAATCAATTCAAATTTAATTTCAACACTTATAAAATCATTAGAAACCATTTGAAATCAATGTTTTCACTTTTTAAAGTATTTAAAATATATTTTTACTATTACCATATTATAATATTATTTTATTCCCATTAGTTTAATAATAAATTTTAAATTCCAATTTCAACTCAATTTCAATTTTAATCTCAAATTAAACACATTTAAAACTTAGATTTCAAATCTAGTTTCAATTTAAATTTCAATTCAGTTTCAAACTAAACTTCACCTTTTCAAAATCGATTTCAATTTCAGTTTCAGTATTCATATTAATTTCAATTTCTAATTAACTATCCTTTTTAAATCTGTTTCACTTCAAATTTCAAATTCTCTTTCATTTTAACTTTAATCTCACTTCTAAATGAAAAGAGACTTATTTTTCCACAATATCTCACATTACTAAAATATGGCTTTTTAGATAAAGGGATTACTTAATCAAAATGAACATATCCAATATTCATATTTATCACTAACATAACATCCATTCAACCAATCATATGCATATGATTTCAAATCTAACATTCACTATTAATATCATAACGGGATATATTATCACAATTCACTTAATTTACTAACTACCAAATCATCCATATTAATAATTAATTTGGTATAAACATTCATATGTCATAAGGGTGTAAATATGATTTATAACATAATCAAAATATAAATTCAAAGGCAATGAGAATTTCTCACCTTTAACTAAAACGTTTAACTTCCTACCAACATTCATTTAATTCAACGCTTCCCTAAACCTTTCTACCATGCTTCCAAGTGCTCGACCATCTCCATCTTTACTTGCTTTGCTCACGCCCTCCCCTTATCCACTCCCAAACTCACGGCCTAAGGCCCTTTTTAAGAAGAGAAGAAGAAGAAGTGAATTAAGAAGATGTTAGAGAGTAACAAGTGGATTAGTGCTTAAGCACTCCACTATTTTTAACCCTCCTACCTCTCTTAAAGAGAGAAGCTATTAAAATAGCTTAAAGGAAGAAGAAGAAAACAAAGATTTGTGTGAAAATGAAAGAGGTATGCATGGCTAGGAAAAAGTTTGGAATAAAATATTATTATGTAAAATGATCAAAATGCCCTTTACTTACTTTTTAACTTAACATCGCATTTCAAATCATGCTTTATGTCACTTTCATTTAAAAAGTAAGAAAAGTAAAGTAATAATTATGTTTGGTTTGATTTGATGTTTTACCTTTTGCTTTGAAATGACATTTTGTCTTTTTTGTGCTTACTTTTTCTTAATTGTTTTCTAGAAGTTTCTAACCTTGCTTAGTAAAAGTAAACTAGACTAGTTAATTAATTAACACTTACACTATTAGAATATATGTTTCTATATAAGAAAATAAAGGTGCGACGACGTTGCGACAACTTTTAATCGACGAAACGTCGTTTTTCGACAAAATGTTTTACGGTCACATTTTGACGTTTTAGTTAAACTATTTATTTATGTAAACCAAATTTAAAAATGAACTTTTTACTTCTTTAAATAAATTAAAACAAGTCTCTTTATATTTTAAAATCATATTTAATTAATATCAAAATCTCTAATTTTACAGTGTATGTAAAACTGACAAAATGCGACAAATTTTGGTTATTTTTGTAAAACGATTATTAACATACTTTCAAATCTTTTAACATACTTTTATTATCTTTATTAGATGTGTTAAATAATATTTAACTTTTTAAATAAATATTTAAATCTATTTATTTAAGCCTTTATTTATTATTAACAAAACTTAACTTTTGTCGATTTGTTTCAAAATCCAAATTTATACTTTTTTAATTTATTAACTATAGGAATAGATAATTGTTATTATATATAACATATTTATTTAAGATTTAAACTCCTTTTAAATTTAAATTGAACGAAATCTCTCATTTTCGAAGTAGCAAAATTACGGGTCGTTACAATTTTGCATTTATATGTATTTATTCCAAATTATAATGTATGTATATGTTGATTTTATGTGTATTTTAATTCAGAACAAAGAATTTGAAATACGTATGTATATTTAAATTTAAAAATGTGTTTGAATATAAAATATGATTTTATATAGTTATATATCTGTTCACTTATACTAATTTTCTTCATCGATCTCGTTCTGATGTGTTCCATCGGTTTCTATTATCGGCTTTGAACGTTGAATTCGTACCGATTTGGTTTGCTTGGATTTGTAATCCAATTTCGGTGTGCGTATCTGTTTCATCGCCTGTATTCTCTAGCCTCGGATGGTGAGCAATCACTTACGATTAATGTTCTTTTATTTATTAAATTTGATTTCAACTGAAATGACAATTGAAATATACGGTAGTTAGTTATTTACATTGTTATATATATGTTATTATCTGTACCAGTTCACCTATGACACTGATACCTTTATCTGTTATTTATACAATGATAATCCAGTTTGGTTGATAAATGATCGATTGTTTGACGTTGACATTGGACGTTTAATCGTTAATGTAGTAAGTGATAAATAATTTGAAATTGAAATTGACGTAGGATAGATAGATTTGATATATCTGTTGAATTTGATTAGATGACCTTTGCATAATATGACCCCTTTAAATGTTTAAATGAATTGACACGTGGAAATATGGTTAATGGCACTTTGAACCATTTAAATGTATGCTATTTAAATCGATGAAGTATGAAACTGAATAATAGATATCAAGTAAAGAACCGTATAAAATAATAGTGTGATAATCTTTAATCTACATGAAATGATAGTGTAGATTATAGAAATAATTATATTAATTTGCACAAACAACAATGTAAATTAATATAATTATTTCGGGATTATTTGAATAAATTATTGGATTGTTATTAGTGTTTGCTATTTCTTGTTTATTTACTTTGACACCATCCCAGTTATCACACTGCAAGTTCCTTTGCTATTCTTTGATTTGAATTGAAATGGAATCGGGTTGAAATGATAAACACCCAAATAAAACTTTGACCTAGGATAGAGAATTAAATAAAACCCGATTGGTCAATAATTTGATTTTAAAATAAAATAAAGATTTTATTTGAATAAATAATAAGGTTTTGAAATGAAGTTGGAATTTGAATTCTAGTGAAATTTAAATGTTAATATTTAATAATCTGAAACAAAATATTAACAAAGTAATTGATGAAAGAACATTGTTTAATTTAAGTAATGATTTAATTAAGTTTTGAATTTATTTAATAATTAAGTTTTGAAATTATTTAATAATCAAGTTTTGAAATTATTTAATAATTTAATGAGATTGAATTATTTAATAATTAAATAAAATTGAATTCTTTAATAAGTGAAATTGAACTTCTTTGATAAGTGAAATTGAGTTCTGTAACAATTAAGAAATTTGTTTGAATTAAATAAGTAAATAAGTGAAATCGTATTTCTTCAACAAGAAATAAAATGTGATTTATTGAAATTAACATAAGACTTGAAATTTAAAGAATTTGATTTGACGAATTTAATTTAATTAAATTCGAAAGTTTGATATGACATAGGAAAACTCAAATTGATTTAATGAATTGGAAATTAAATAGAAATTGTTTTGAATGATAAAGTAACTTAACGAATATTGAATGAAATCGAATAATGAATTTAAATTGATTTGGATGTTAAATTAAATTGATTTAAATGATTACGGAATGAAATTTATATACGAACTTGAATCAATATTTGAATTGTTTAAATAAAAATTGAAATTGAATTATAAGATTTTGAAATAGTAATTTGGAAGTTTTGAAACGTAAATTATGGAAATTGATATAGAAAGACAAATGGAATGTTGGTTTATAAATTCTACTTGGAATTGAAATTGATTTGGTATTGAAATATATTAAACGACCAATCGGTGTATTAATTACGAAAGTTATTAAAGAGACCGGAATCGGTTAGGGACATACTCTCTATCTAAACCAAAAACCACTTTAATAACTATACGCGGAGTGTGATCCAGAATGAAGTGGTTGGAATATTGTACGTGATGACTGAAGAAAGAGAATGATTATGGATAGTCTTGACACTTGTGTCAAATTGGAAATTATTAAACAGGAGCCGTGCCGGGCCAAATGGGGTTAGCCACCTCGTGCGAACACACTTCTTCGTAAACTACTCATTACTTGTTATTGATTGCTGTGCACCCTCGAAATTTTGGAAGTGTTTTTTGCGGTGTTGTGATCCTTGCCGCGATGCGTTCTCACCAGTCCGGTTCTGGCAAACGATAGTTTCACTACCTTGGGTATTGCCTCATTTGCCTTGTCATACTTGTATCCCTATATACGCGACCACTATGATTTATTTTGTGATATACCTATGGAGCACTTCCTGATAGCCCACTAGTTTACGGTGGAGTTTACAGTGCTGTATAGACTATGACGCCTATATAAAATGTGTTAAGGGGGATAATGGTAACGCCTTAACACTATTTTGATACTTTATATTACTGATAGACCTTATCTACTTAGCGTACGCTACTACATAGTAGATTGTTTAACGGATCCTTAGCGGATTGTTATTCCAACATCCTTTGAGTTACTTGTATTTCAGTTGTTATTTCATTTGAGTTGGATTTATTGATATAAGAATGTTAATCCTGACTCGAGTGTTTTGTATTTTGCTTTACGATCGGGTCAGACTGAGTGTACCAGTATTCGAGACTCACCTTTGGAGTTGGAGCTTCGCTTGGAGATCCGGCTATCTATCCAGCCTTCAAATATTTAGTTAATTCGAGTGATGTATTGTGATATTGTATTTGACTATTGTATTCAAGACATCTATTGTACCTTATTTAACTCTGATATGTATATAGTAGCTTCATGAACTGTTATCTTTTGTTTCCGCTGCATTTATAACTCTGTGTCTGTGATCTGTGATTATTTATTTACCGTATATGTTCAGTTTTTCCAAATTTAAATTAACAATTCGGTATTTTGAATTATTCAAGTCCGACATGCGGATGCGAATGGTCCAAAATAGCGGGTCGTTACAGTTGGTATTAGAGCTTTGGTAGCTCTAGGCAAAACTTAATATATATGGTAAATGTATTCACAGAATCACTTCCATCCAAGTTTAAATCTCGTCCTTCTTGACTCGATTCCTTTGAATTTTGGAACGTTCCTTGCGGTTCCAAAATTCATTCATGTCCCCACTATTCGTCTTCTTTTAATTCTAGAGTATCCCATAACTCCATTGAATGATCTTTATAATGAATTGGCGGTCTTGCCAATCTCAAATTGATTTATAAAGGGACGGAACTCCTTTACAATAGGCATTGATTTACCGTAGATTTCTGTATCCACAGTTTACGATGCTATCTAAACCTTGCTATGCCTGAATTCTATATTTTTGCAATCGAATGTCTATTTGTCTCAAGATTCCACATCGATCTAATTCTTGAAGTCACAGTCAACCCGGTTAAGGTTGCCCGAGACCTGTATAAGTCTATCCTCCTTTCTCTTTTGACATTTAATCATCTTATCTTGTTCCAAACCTATTTTCGAATCAAAATTCTCTTTGATTTGATTTCCATCAAATTTGAATCTTTATACTTATTTTGAAATCCATCCTTGTATCGTCGAGCGAGGGATTGTATTAGTATTTATACTAAAATGTTATATATATATATATATATATATATATTGTGTTGTTTGAGTTGTTGATGTTGATTTGGATTTTCGATCGATTCGTCTGATCAACGCTATCGATAGGATTTCCAAACGCTTGAGCAGAGCAAACTAACACAATATTGTTTTCAAATTTGGCAAATAAAATAATTTTGTTTGATAATATTATAAGTATAAATTTTTATGAAATTAAATTGATAAATGAATTGGTTAACAAAATGATATTATTTGATTTTCATTTATTGTTTTGTAAACCATTGATTTTACCAACATCACAAAAAAATGAAATTATAAACATGGTTTATATTTGATCTGGAATTTAAATGAATTTAAAATTTAAAATTTAAAATTTGAGAATTTAATTTTCGGTAATTTCAAACTTTGATTTTAAATAAAGTGTTTGTTATTCAAAGTATTTTCAAACAAAAATTATTTTCAAAAAAAATTCAAAGGTTTAAATTTGTGCTCTTCTCTTTTGTCGCTGGAAAATAATTTCGGTGATGGCAGCCGCATCATCGACATTCATTTTTGAGTTTCGAAGTGGAGAGACCATACTGTAGCTCTACTGCACTGGTGTATCGATAATTTAATTGATTTGAAATTTCTAAAGTATGACTTGATTTATAATATATATATTGGTATCTAATTATGGATTTTATTTTATATATATATTTATCTCTAAGTTGTTTGAAGCTAATCGGAAATTAATTCTTAAAATCTTGATTTAAGGATGATTTTCAATAAAGCCAAAAATTTTGACTAAATACTTAACTTGAAATAAGTGAATTGAAAATTTTATTTGGATAATACTCAATTACATTATATATAACTTACCTAAATTCTCAAAAGTTAAACATGTAATTGAATATTGTACAATATAAAATGATGTTAAAAGAAATTTTAAATAAATTTGAGTAGTATAATAAATGTTATACACTTAAAATTTTAATGTTAATAGAGATAATTAGAATAATAAGTTAATAGAATAGTAAATGAGATAAATAAAATAAATTCTGTTTTGAGGAAATTAATAAACTGAAATAAAATCAACTTGATGAGATATCCTGATATTAATTCAATTTAAATATAATTTTAGTTTTAAAAGAAACCTTTTTGTATCTAATATTAATAAATGTGAAACTAAATCAATTTAATGGAAACCCTGAATTTAAAAAAAATTCAATTGTTCAATATAAAAAATTGAAATTTATATGGTTTGAACTAATTATTTTTCTTTGTTTTCAATCTATTTTCTTTCTGGTTGTTCTATTCTCCTACCTCCCTCCTTTTCGGGGACAAAAAGTTTTGAGCGGGGGAGAGTGTAACGACCCATAAATTTTCGATAATTTTTATTTGTTTATTAATTATATTTAATTGAAATTTTGAGAAATCGCAAACAATAAAATTTTGAAATAAAAAATTAATATTGAGATGCATCTATTTTACAATAGCAACTGGTAAATTTTCATCTGAAAATATGAAAGTTTATTTTCATGTTTAATTTTATTTCAATATAATCAGTTAGAAATTGATGAAAATAAAATATTTTCGACACCTAAATATTTTTATATAGAAAAATTCTAAATCATCTTTTGAACAAGTCATCATTTCTCATTTTTCCAAATTCGAACTTCTTTAGCTCCGTCGATCTTATTTTTCTGTGTTTTTGTTGCATTTTCTGCAAGTAGAGAATTCGAATTTTTATAATTCAATCATACCGCTAATACCTGTATACCTTTTTGATCGTCTCGTGCTGATCTCTGTGGTATATTCAATTCTGCGTTTTGATGTCCGGTGCACAACAAGATATGTGAAACGGTTCACCGTATCGATATCGTTTTACTTTCTGAATTTCTGGTCTGTCCATTTTCCCACCGTTGTAATACTAATAGCTATCAGTTTCATATTCCCAGAAGTTAAACTGTTGTCATTCCCAACATCTTAATTTATTATTTTGTTTCGTTCTTTTTGTAATAAATATAAAATTTATTCATCAGTTTATAATTGATTTAAGCTTGTGCGTTTCTTCTTAAGTTGCCTGTTTGTGCTTTAGTGTAGGATAATATGTTATATCCAGCTTGCACGTTTCTTTAATTGATGAATATAAAGTTGTATGTATTTTGGGAACCTGGACTCTAAGCCATTCCCATCTTTCCTCTACCCTTCTTTCTACCAAGCTCATTTCTCCTACCTGCTCCGCTCTCTTCCCTTCAACCTCAACCCATGCCGCATGACATATCTCCTCATCACTATCGTGCTCACGCATGCTCGCCACCACCGATCTCGGCTGCGCCCATCCCAGACCCAGCGGCAGCCGCGTCTAATCACCCTATTGCCGCCATCTCTGGCCTTCACCCTTCCTTGAAGCACCCCCTGCTCTTCCCCTCCGACCCAGTCCTTCTCTCCTCTGCCACCGCACCCAGTTCCGGCGCTCCACTCACTGACCACCGCCTCACCAAGAAATCGCTCGCCTTCATCTTCGGTCGACCTCGACCTTGCTACCCCATCAGATTTGCAAGGACCGAACCCACCTGAACTTCACCAGCACGTGGTCCCCACTTCGCCTCCTCCCTCTTACAATCCAATCATCTCACACCCTGGCCGTATGCTATATATAGGTACATATGTTATTTGTTTATTTGTTTATAAATCTAGTTACATATGTACAGTATTATCTGTTGACAATTTAGTTTTGTTGTTCATGATGGATCCATGCGTTTAAATTGATTAGTTTATAAAGTTAGTATCTTTAGGAGACTGTAAAATTTATTTTGAAATTTGATTTTTGAAGGAAAATATGGGTTTGCTGTTGCTATGAAAGTATATTAAGCTGTTAGGTATATACATATACAGTTTAGAAGATTTTAACCTTTTGAGTTAAATATTGGTTACAAGGCTTTTATACTTATAGTTACTTTTCTCTTTATTGATCCCTGTTGGCTTGCGTGTATTTGTATTATGCTATGGTTTGTACAAGTGGTGTCGGGCATATATTTACATAGAGATTAGATGATATATGTATATACTTGTTTTAAAACGGGGAATATTTTGCATTTATATGTATTTATTCCAAATTATAATGTATGTATATATTGATTTTATGTGTATTTTAATTCGAAATAAAGGATTTGAAATACGTATGTATATTTAAATTTAAAAATGTGTTTGAATATGAAATATGATTTTACATAGTTATATATATGTTCACTTATACCAATTTTCTTCATCGATCTCGTTCTGATGTGTTCCATCGATTTCTGTTATCAGCTTTGATCGTTGAATTCGTGCCGATTTGCTTTGCTTGAATTTGTAATCCAATTTCGATGTTCGTATCAGTGTGAGTATCCGTGTCATCGCCTGTATTCTCTAACCTCGGAAGGTGAGCAATCACTCACGATTAATGTTCTTTTATTTATTAAATTTGATTTCAATTGAAACAACAATTGAAATATTCGGCTGTTAGTTATTTACACTGTTTTATATATGTTATTATCTGTATTAGTTCACCTGTGACATCTGGCACCATTATCTGTTATTTATATAATGATAATCCAGTTTGGTTGATAGATGATTGATTGTTTGATGTTGATATTGGACATTTAATTGTTAATGTAGTAAGTGATAAATAATTTGAAATTGAAATTGACGTAGGATAGTTAGATTTGATAGATCTATTGAATTTGATTAGATGACATTTGCATAATATGAACCCTTTAAATGTTTAAATAAATTGACACATAGAAATATGGTTAATGGCACTTTGAACCATTTAAATGTATGTTGTTTAAATCGATGAAGTATGAAATTGAATAATAGATATCAAGTAAAGAACCGTATAAAATAATAGTGTGATAATCTTTAATCTACATGAAATTACAGTGTAGATTCTAGAAATAATTATATTAATTTGCACAAACAACAATGTAAATTAATACGATTATTTTGGGATTATTTGAATAAATTATTGGATTGTTATTGATGTTTGCTATTGCTAGTTTATTTACTTTGACACCATCCCAGTTATCACACTGCAAGTTCCCTTTGCTATGCTTTGATTTTAAATTAAAATGGAATCGGGTTGAAATGATAAATACCCAAATAAAACTTTGACCTAGGATAGAGAATTAAATAGAAACCCAATTGGTCAATAATTTGATTTTAAAATAAATTAAAGATTTTATTTGAATAGATAATAAGGTTTTGAAATGATGTTGGAATTTGAATTCTAGTGAAATTTAAATGTTAATATTTAATAATCTGAAACAAAATATTAACAAAGTAATTGATGAAAGAACGTTGTTTAATTTAAGTAATGATTTAATTAAGTTTTGAAATTATTTAATAATTAAGTTTTGAAATTATTTAATAATCAAGTTTTGAAATTATTTGATAAATTAATGAGATTGAATTATTTAATAATTAAATAAAACTGAATTCTTTAATAAGTGAAATTGAACTTCTTTGATAAGTGAAATTTAGTTCTGTAACAATTAAGAAATTTGTTTGAATTAAATAAGTAAATAAGTGAAATCGGATTTCTTCAACAAGAAATAAAATGTGATTTATTGAAATTAATATAAGACTTGAAATTTAAAGAATTTGATTTGACGAATTTAATTTAATTAAATTCGGAAGTTTGATATGACATAGGAAAACTCAAATTGATTTAATGAATTGGAAATTAAATAGAAATTGTTTTGAATGATAAAGTAACTTAACGAATGTTGAATGAAATCAATCAATGAATTTAAATTGATTTGGATGTTAAATTAAATTAATTTAAATGATTACGGAATGAAACTTATATACAAACTTGAATCGATATTTGAATTATTTAAATAAAAACTGAAATTGAATTATAAGATTTTGAAATAGTAATTTGGAAGTTTTGAAACGTAAATTATGGAAATTGATATAGGAAGACAAATGGAATGTTGGTTTATAAATTCTATTTAGAATTGAAATTGATTTGGTTTTGAAATATATTAAACGATCAATCGGTGTAATAATTATGAAAGTTATTAAAGAGACCGAAATCGGTTAGGGACATACTCTCTATCTAAACCGATAACCACTTTAATAACTATACTCGGAGTGTGATCCAGAATGAAGTGGTTGGAATGATGTACATGATGACTGAAGAAAGAGAACGATTATGGGTAGCCTTGACACTTGTGTTAAATTGGAAATGACTAAAACAAAAGCTGTGCCGGGCCAAATGGGTTAGCCACCTCGAGCGAACACACTTCTTCATAAACTAGTCATTACTTGTTATTGATTGGTGTGCACCCTCGAAATTTCGGAAGAGTTGTTTCGCGGTGTTTCGATCGTTGCGGCGATGCATTCTCACCAGTCCGGATCAGGCAAATGGTAGTTTCACTACCTTGGGTATTGCCTCATATGCCTTGTCATACTTGTATCCCTATATACGCGACCACTATGATTTGTTTTGTGCCATACCTGTGGAGTACTCCCTTATAGCCTACTAGTTTACGGTGGATTTTATAGTGCTGTATAGACTATGACTCCGATATAAAATGTGTTAAGGGGGATAACGGTAACGCCTTAACACTATTTTGATACTTTATATTACTGATAGACATTATCTACTTAGCATACACTACTATATAGTAGATAGTTTAACGGATCCTTAGAGGATGGTTATTCCAACGTCCTTTGAGTTACTTGTATTTCAGTTGTTATTTCACTTGAGTTGGATTTATTGATATAAGAATGTTAATCCTGACTCGAGTGTTTTGTATTTTGCTTTACGCTCGGGTCAGACTAAGTGTACCTGTATTCGAGACTCACCTTTGGAGTTGGAGCTTCGCTTGGAGATCCAGCTATCTATCCAGCTTTCAAAAATTCAGTTGATTCCAATGATGTATTCTGATATTGTATTTGACTATTGTATTCGAGACATCTGTTGCACCTTATTTAACTTTGATATGTATATAGTAGCTTCATGAACTACTATCTTTTGTTTCCGCTGCATTTATTACTCTGCGTCTTTGATCTGTGATTATTTATTTCCTGTATATTTTCAGTTTTGCCAAATTTATATTAACAATTTGGTATTTTGAATTATTCAAGTCCGATATGTGTGGATGCGAATGGTCTAAAATAGCGGGCCGTTACATCTGGTATTTATAAACTTCTATGTATTTGAGATTTCTATTGTATATGTTTTTCAAACTGATATTATGTATTTGTTTTGAGATTTTGTTATAGTAGCTTCATGAACTACTGGTATTTTAATTTCCGCCGCGAGTTATTCTGATATATCTATGTCAGTGATTCTGTGATTGTTTTTCATTTGCTCCAAATTTATTTACAATGCGGTATTTTTAGCAATTCAAGTCCGACATGTATGGATGCGAATGGCTGAAAATATCGGGTTGTTACATATTGATTTCTTCATTTAATAAGATTGCGGCACATCACATGACACTTGTCATATAAATAGATAGTGATATACATGCAAAATGACACGTGTCATTACACTTGTTCTTTTATAAATGCATTTTTACATGCATAATACCAAGTGTCTTTACACATGTCTTTTCATATTATTATTTTATGTTTTTCAAGTACTTTAATTATATTAACTACCATAAAATTAGGTCAAAAATCAATTATTTACAGCAAAATCATGTTAAAAATAGCCCCAGAACTTTAGATAGCATTTATGAAATGTCGTCTTTGCTTCTATTACGCAGCAAATACGAGCATTTCTATGCTTTGAAACGCTGTAGTGTTTCAGAAACGTTTCACTGCATTTTGTAGATGCTGTAGATTCTTTTTTATAATGTTCTGAATATTTTTTATCTCAAAAACTTTTTATAGCATTTTAGAAATGCTATCTTTTCTGCTTGAAACTTTAAATTATGAAAAAACAATATTTAAAACTAAGTATTTTTCTCTATTCTTTCTGGAGTTATTTTCTAACTTATATTAGAATATTTTAAAATTAATTTCATGTTTAAATATTTTTTAATAATTAACTAAAATTTTCAATGTAAGAAGCCTCAATATGACACATATTTATTTTAGCTTTCCAATCTTTGTTATATCATATTTCATTATCATATTCTTTAAACATAAAAGGTGTTTAGATATGTTTCTAAATATTTTAGTCAATTATAATTTAATATATAGGTTTTAATTATTAAGTATTTTATAAACATGAAAGTTTGGATTCTTAAAAAATCATTAACTAAAAAAAATTATTTTAAAGAATTAAATAAGGAGGGTATTAATTTTTATAAAAACCATATTTTATCATATATAGTTTAAGTCATATTTCTTAGCATTTGATTTTGATATTAAGTTTGATTACTACCTTTTATGAATATGTTATAGTTTTAATACCATTTATTACATTTAAACTCTTGTCTTTACTACTCTTCCAGTCACATTCATTAGTTTCCTTGACCTAATTCTAGTAATGGTGTGTATTACCTTTGTTTGGTTGAAGTGATTTATAATAAATAGTTTGACATATGTATACATATATGTACATGCTTGTCAATTAGATATTTCTTATCACTCATGTTTATCTTATAATTTGAATATCTCTTACCATAGTATATGTAATCAAATCATTCTGCATGTTATTATTTTTACTTTGTTATCATTTTATTTCATATTACATATCATTTTGCATTCTATTTCATATCACATTTCATTGCATATTACATCATAAGTTACAATGTATGAAATATCATAATCATTTGCATCACAAGTTGCACTTCATTCTGCATACCATCTCATGCTACATTGTATATGTCATACATTTCATACTACATTACAAACTACATATTACATACATGTACACATAACAAGTGTATTTTATTTAGGGGGAGTTTGTATTATTGTCTTATAGTATAGGGTTATTAGTTTTTTATTTGATTGGATTTCCTTGATTGACTTGATTGACTTATTTGACTAATTGATTTGTTTGACTTGTTTGACATGATTGGATTTGATGTGTGTGTTGATTGGATTGTCTGAAATATATTATACATATTTATGTATTAAATAATTATAACATAATTATGTTAATGTCTTTCATTACTATACTTTGTTCTAGTATTAGTTTATGGGCGAGTTTCATAGTTTTTGGGTTTTAAGATGTTTTTTTTTTGTTGATGACAAAGGGGGAGAAAGTTATATAAAATAGTAGGCTTGGAGTAAGGAGAAGTTGTTGGTGTAAGGGGGAGTTATGGTATGATCAAAGTGGTAAGTATATTTTGTAAGGTTGTCATCATCAAAAAGGGGGAGATTCTTAGGAACTCGAGATAGTGGTTTTGATGACAACAACCTTTGTAACTTATTTTATTTTAACTTATATACTAGCACTATTGTCTAGATATATATGAATATTATTATGCAAGATATATATAAGGCAGGTACTGATTAATGAAGACGGTATAGTATAAAGATCAAGAATGAAGAAATCTAGTTTGAAGACTCATGAAGATTTCAAGATACGTGTCTAGTTTTTGTTAAAACTTCATAATAGCATGAAAATCTTCATTCCGAATTTCGTTTGATGGAACCCATTTCTACATTATAGTGGCTTACAAACCTATGACAACTAGCTTACAAACCTACGGCAAGTGGTTTACAAACCCACAAACATTATGGTTTTGTACAAGTTCTCGAGTCCTGATGTAAAGAGATATTCTACAGGAAGAAGCTTGCAAAACTACTTCAAAATGATTTTTCAAAATGATTTTCAAATCTGCTTTTCAAAATGTTTTAGCCATAAAAATTATCTTTTCAAATGTTTTTCAAAAAGATATTTTATTTTCAAAAAGATATTTTAGCCTTAAAATATTAATTTTTTTTTAAAATAAACTCTTGTTTTAAATTCCATTTTCAAAAACAAATTTTACATAGTTGTTAAACAAGGGATGTCGACATCATGGGATACCCCATGTCGACATGGTGGTCGTTGAATTCAAAAGTTTCAATTTTCAAAAGAAATGTCTATTCGTTTAAATCTCTACACGAATGGTTATGACCATTGGTGCTTTATAAACAACCTTCACGAACGAATTTTATAACTAACTAATTTCTTATTTTATTCACTTCTTCTTCTCCACAAATCCATTTTCTATAATTTTCATATTTTCATATTGTGCCGAAATTCTGCCGAATTCTTAAGTGAATCAAATTAGAATCTCATTATTGTTTGATTCTCTGCCCTCTCTCGAAAATCAAAGTGCTATTCAGAGTTATAGGACCAATTTGTAATCAAAAGTTTATCGAGTCTCTCTATAAGGTGGGTTGTGCCTAGAAATATATTGGGTAATCTTGTGGTCCGTAAATCAAGAGAGTTTGCCTCGGACTCATGAGATGGGAGGGTATCTCAAGGCCTTTAGAAATTGAGGAATATAATCTCGACATTGGTATAATAAAAATCTATATGAGGTGATTTTCCTTGGTAAAAGACTGGATATAAGGTAACTCCGAACAGTATAAAATCCAGTATGTTCTTTTCTTTTACTTCTTTTTATTTACTTTCTGCATCTGTGTTTAATTCTGTGATTGTTCTATGATTAAGTTTTGCATTTGTTTGTGCCATAATTTTAAGTTAGTTCATATAAGTCTTAGAATTCATTAAACACTATTCACCTCCCCCCTCTAATGTTAAATTGGCCTTAAGATCATTATTCCTCACTCCCTTTCGATTGGTATCAGAGAATTGGTTTTCAAAATTTCATAATCTGATTTTTGAAAAACTTTAAGATGGCATTTTTTTATAAACTTATTAACACTATTTTCATATAAATATGTCACAGAATCATCATGATATTGTTGTTTTAAATTATATTTAGTTATTTTGAAAAGTCACTTGATTCTTTAAAAAGTGTTATGTTGTTTTGCAGGAAAAGAGTTATGTCTAATAATGTTGGTTAAAAGATACCAGATAATTATTCATCGATCAAGAAGAACTAATGGACATATAATGGCAATCGACAATGAGATAGGTACCAGATCAATACAAAGCTTTTGATTCTCATCTACACTCATGATACTGTACTTCTCTTCATCTACTTTGCAATGTCACCGGTTTCATGCGAATCTGTCAAGAAATGACCAAGTTATGGTCAAATGAATTTTTGGTGAACAAAGAGAAACGGAAGACAAAACTGTCAACGGTATTCTTCAAATTTCATCCATAAATTTGAGTATTTTGTTCCCACTCCTTTCCAATTTGTAGTTCTTGTTCTCACGGTCGTTTTGATGGGCGGATCATCAAATTTCGATCAAAATTGAATGAGACATGACAGTTTGAAGTTGGCTATCCAAAACTGAAAATTGTGTACAGGATTTCCTGCATTACTCTTATTGTTCAACCTGTTGCACCACAATACCGTCCAAATTCATCACCAAACTATTTCTAGATCGTAGCCCTTGCCTTCCTCTTTGATATGCCGATGGTATCATCCAACTCCGTTAAGAAATGAAGAAGATATGCCTTCTAGAAGTTTGATAGTAAATAGAAAAACGGGAAGAAGAAGAAGAAGAAGAAGAGAAAGTTTTACGAAAGGTAGTGACTGTTGGACCTGTTTATATCGATTGAAGTGCCCATTCATTCAAAATTCAAATTTTTGGTGTCAAGTTGATAAATCTACTAAATCATCTATATATTTCTCATACGGTCTTCATATTCAGCAAATGGATATACTACGATGATCAGAAAAACAAGCTCATCGTAATAGAACAGATCTCGTCGTCAAATTCTGAAAGATATGTATGTGTGGTCGACGATAATGGAAGAACAACAAAGTTAGAAAGATAGAGGAGTGCAAAATGAGGCACGCTTTACTATTATTTCATCTTTATTGTTGCATTTAGGAATATATTTTTATGCATTTAGTTAGGTACGGAAATTTATCTCTTTTATAAGTTTTGATATTTTGATCCCTATATCGACACACCATGGTATACTTATTGATATACCAGTCCAAATTTTTTAAAAGCCTTTTAAATGTGTTACCATTCAAATAAAATCTTACTACTAATCTATTACAACTATACGAAGTAGAAAATCATATCCTCATTTCGTGATTTCAACTTTCCTAAGGTTGTTTTTACTTCTCGTGCTCTATTTTTTTAAAAGGATTTAATAGAATAAATTTGGAATGTTATAATAAGGCTCTATTTATAGATTCTTCATTTAATAAGATTGTGCCACATCACATGACACTTGTCATATAAATAGATAGTGATATACATGCAAAGTAACACGTGTCATTACACTTGTTCTTGTATAAAAGCATTTTTACATGAATAATGCCAAGTGTCTTTACACATGTCTTTTCATTTTATTATTTTATGTTTTTCAAGTACTTTAATTATATTAACTACTATAAAATTGGGTCAAAAATCAATTATTAACAGCAAAATCAAGTTAGAAACAGGCTCAGAACTTTAGATAGCATTTATGAGATGCTGTCTTTGCTTCTGTTACACTGCAAATACATTGTTATAGCATTACTGTTCTTTAAACACTGTAGTGTTTCAAAAACTTTTCACAGCATTTTGTAGATGCTGCAGATTCTGTTTTATAATGTTTTGAATACTTTTTATTGCAAAAACTAATTATAGAATTCTGTAAGTGCTGTCTTTTCTGTTTGAAACTTTAAATTATGAAAAAACGATATTTAAAGTAAGTATTTTTCTCTATTTTTTTAGAGTTATTTTCTAACTTATATTAGAATATTTTAAAATTAATTTCATGTTTAAATATATTTTTAATAATTAATTAAAAAATAATAATGTATGGAGCCTTAATATGACACATGTTTATTTTAGTTTTTCAATCTTTGTAATATCATATTTCATTATCACATTTTTTAAACTAAAAGTTGTTTAAACATGTTTCTAAATATTTTAACCAATAATAATTTAAAATATAGGTTTTAAGTAGTAAGTTAAGTATTTTATAAACATGAAAGTTTGGATTATTAAAAAACAATTAAGTTAAAAAAGATATTATTTTAAAAGAATTAAATAAGGAGGGTATTAATTTTTATAAAAACCATATTTGATCATATATAGTTTAAGTCCATATTTCTTAGCATTTGATTTTGATATTAAGTTTGATTACTGCCTTTCATGAATATGTTATAGTTTTAATATCATTTATTACCTTTAAACTCTTGTCTTTACTACTCTTTCAGTCCCATTCATTAGTTTCCTTAACCTACGTCTAGTAATTGGTGTGTATTACCTTTTTTTGGTTGAAGTGATTTATAACATATAGTTTGACATATGTATACATACATACACATGCTTGTCAATTAGATATTTCTTATCATTCATGTTTATCTTATAATCTGAATATCTCTTACCATAGTATATATCATCTTATCATTCTGCATATTGTTATTTTTACTTTGTTATCGTTTTATTTCATATTACATATCATTGTGCATCCTATTTCATATCACATTTCATTGCATATTGCATCATAAATTACAATGAAAGAAATATCATAATCATTTCCTCACAAGTTACACTTCATTCGGTATAGCATCTCATGCTACATTACATATGTCATACATCTCATACTACATTACAAACTACATATTGCATACATGTACAATTAATAATTGTATTTTATTTAAGGGGGTTTGTGTTATTGTATTATAGTATAGGGTTATTAGTTTTTGATTTGATTGGATTTGCTTGATTGACTTGTTTGACTTGATTGACTTATTTGACTTGATTGATTTGTTTGACTTGTTTGACAAGATTGGATTTGATGTGTGTGTTGATTGGATTGTCTGAAATATACTTATACATATTTATGTATTGAATAATTATAACATAATTATGTTAATGTCTTTCACATTCCATTTACTATACTTTGTTCTATTATTAGTTTATGGGGAAGTTTTATAGTTTTGGGTTTTATGATGGTTTTTTGTTGATAACAAAGGTGGAGAAAGTTGTATAAAATAGTAGGCTTGGAGTAAGTGGGAGTTGTTGGTGTAAGGGGGAGTTATGATATGATTGAAGTGGTAAGTATATTTTATAAGGTTGTCATCATCAAAAAGGAGGAGATTGTTAGGAACTGGAGATAGTGGTTTTGATGTCAACAACCTTTGTTAAAACTTCATAATAGCATGGAAATCTTCATTTTGAATTTCATATGGGATGGACCCATTTCTACCTTCTTACTGGCTTACAAACCCACGAAAAGTAGCTTACAAACCTACGACAAGTGGCTTACGAACCCATGAACATCCTGCTTTTGTACAAGTTTTCGAGTCCCGATGTGAAAAGATATTCTGCAGGAAGAAGCTTGCAAAACTACTTCAAAAAGGTTTTTCAATATGATTTTCAAATCTGCTTTTTAAAATGTTTTAGCCTTAAAAATTATCATTTCAAATTATTTTCAAAAAGATATTTTAGCCTTAAAATATTATTTCTTTTTTCTTTAAAATAAACTCTTGTTTTAAATTCCATTTTCAAAAACAAATTTTACATATTTTTTAAACTAGGGATGTCGACATAATGGGATACCCCATGTCGATATGGTGGCCGTTGAATTCAAAAGTTTCAATTTTCAAAAGAAGTGTCTATTCGTTTAAATTTCTTCATGAATGGTTATGACCATTGGTGCTTTATAAATAGCCTTCGAAAAGAATTTTTTAACTAACTAATTTCTTATTTTCTTCAGTTCTTCTCCACAAATCAATATTTTATAATTTTCATATTTTTAAGATTGTGCGAAATTCCGCTGAATTCTTAAGTGAATCAAATTAGAATCTCATTCTTGATTGATTCTCTACCCTCTCTCGAAGATCAAAGTGCTATACAGAGTTATAGGATCAATTTGTAATCAAAAGTTTATCGAGCCTCTTTATAATGTGTGGTTGTGTCTCGAAATCAATTAGGTAATCTTGTGGCCTGTAAATCAATAGAGTTTTCCCCAAACTCGTGAGACGGGAGGGTACCTCAAGGCCTTTAGAAATTGAGGAATGTAAACTCGACATTAGTATAATAAAAATCTGTATGAGGTGGTTTGCCTTGGTAAGGGACTGGATGTAGGGTAGCTTCGAACCAGTATAAAATCCGGTGTGCTCTTTCCTTTTACTTCTTTTTATTTACATTCTGCATCTTTGTTTGATTCTGTGATTGTTCTGTGATTATGTTTTCCATTTGTTTGTGTCATAATTGTTAAGTTAGTTCATATAAGTCTTAGAATTCATTAAAAACTATTCACCTCCCTGCTCTAATGTTAAGTTAGCGTTATGATCCTTATTCCGCACTCCCTTTCAATTGGTATCAGAGCATTGGTTTTCAAAATTACATAATCTGATTTTTGAAAAACTTTAAGGTGGCATTTTTTTTATAAAATAATTAACACTGTTTTCATATGAATATGTCACAGAATCATCATGATATTGTTGTTTATAATTATATTTAGTTATTTTGAAAAGTCGCTTGATTCTTTAAAAAGTGTTATGTTGTTTTATTGGAAAAGAGTTATGTCTAATGACTGTTGGTTAAAAGATACCATATAACCATTCATCGATCAAGAAGAACTAACGGATATATAATGGCACTCGGTAATGAAATGGGTACCAGATCAAACAAAGCTTTATATTCTCATTTACACTTGATATGATACTGCACTTCTCTCCATCTACTTCGCAATGTCACTAGTTTCATGCGAATCCGTCAAGGAATGACCAAGTTATGGTCAAATGAAGTTTTGGTGAACAAAGAGAAAACGAAAGCAAAACTTTCAATGGTATTCTTCAAGTTTCATCCAAAGATTTGAGTATTTTGTTCTCACTCGTTTCCTAGATTGCAATACTTGTTCTCACGGTCGTTTTGATGGTGGATCATCAAATTCCGATCAAAATTGTGTGAGATATGATAGTTTGAAGTTGGTTATCCAAAACTGAAAACTGTGCGCAGTATTTCATGCATTACTTTTACTATTCAGCCTATTGCCCTACAATACCGTAAAAATTAATCACCAAACTATTACGAGATCGTAGCCCTTAACTTCTTCTTTGATTTTCGGCTGGTTTCATCCAATTCCGTTAAGAAACGAAGGAGATATGTCTTCTAGAAGTTTGATAGCAAATAGAAAAAGGGAAGAAGAAGAAGAAGAAGAGAAAGTTTTATGAAAAGTGGTGACTGTTGGGCCTATTTACAATGGTTGAAGTGTCCATTCGTTCAAAATTAGAATTCAAAGTTTTGGTGCCAAGTTGGTAAATCTACTTAATCATCTGTATCTTTCTCATACGGCCTTCAAATTCAACAAATGGATATACTACGATGATCAAAAAAACAAGCCCGTCGCAGTAGAACGGATCTCGTCGTCAAATTCTGAAAGATATGAATGTGTGGTTCACGACAATGGAAGAATAACAAAGTTTGAAAGATAGAGGAGTGCAAAAAGAGGTACGCTTTGTATGAATATGCGCTTATATGTTTTTGTTTGATGATAATAAACATATATATTCATTTAAAGGTATTTGGTAAAGTACTATTTTGTTTTTCATAGATTAAATAAATATTTGTTGAATAGAATAAATTACACAGAATTTGAATTCAAACAGAAATTTTATTCAAACAAATATTTCAATCTTGAATAGTACAAATTCAAGCTCTCACTATTCACATACATTTTTGAATAAATCACGATTTCATATTTACATTAATAACCTCACTAAATATCACTCACACTCGTATTGTGTCTTCAAATGCATTCCAGTTTGAATCCAGCATCTGAGCAATCTGCAAAAATATTCACTAACGCAGTAAAATTGAAAAGGAAATCTTTTTGCAATGTAAAATGAAATATGATTTTTGAAAATATTATTTGCCTCAGTTATTTGGGTTGTTCGTCATCATTTAAATTTGATTTCATCATACACGAACAACTTGTGACATACACAGTGTATCAATGTATATGCCACAAGGCCGTGCACATCAATATACACTTGATAATGCTACAGGGACAGGTGAGCACATGTCAAACCCAAATGAAAAGCCGGGTTCAACTCACGTGCAATACATTTAAAATCACGACATGAGCACAAGGTCAAACCCGAGTTTTGAAACTGGGTTCAACACAAGGCAACATGACATGAATGCAACGAAGACCAACAGTAAAATGGACTGCAACAATCATGTATGCAGACCAGACCATACCAAACACTACAGAAGTTCAAGCGACATCACAGCAAAGATGACACAGTCTCAAACAAATGCAGTGACACAGTGAAGCTTAAGTATAACATTACAAGAAAGTTGTCCAGAAAATCAAACAAGACCAACCAGAGGTACATGTGCAGGCAAGTGCACAACTTCACAACATGTCCAGTTACAACTACAAGTCCAAGTTCGAAATCCAAAAATGCAGATCAACCATGCATGAAGAACCAGAAGTATAAGTATGGCAGTGAAACTCAGTGAAGTGCACA
The DNA here is from genome assembly GCA_030765085.1 of Allium cepa. Lineage (NCBI taxonomy): Eukaryota > Viridiplantae > Streptophyta > Magnoliopsida > Asparagales > Amaryllidaceae > Allium > Allium cepa. Next base: position 595,625,071 of record CM060945.1, on the reverse strand, counting down.
AGCAACATGACAGCAGACTAGTGTCAACAACCAAGTGAAGAACATAGATGTAAAAGGCAATACACAAGTGACAATGCAGTAACAACCAGAATGTTACTCAATGCACATGCCAACAACAAGTCCAGCAACATGAACACAAGGAGAAGTGGCACAGCAATTTTTGAGAAGAACCAACAGAAACATGGAAATAATAACAAACAAATGAATGCAAGTGACTCGAGCAAAATGCACCAGATCACTAAGTCCAGCTACTCAAATAACACAGTGGCAACCATAAGTCACAAAAGTTCAAGTAAATGCAGAGAACAATGCAATCATGAAGTATGTAATTAGAACTAACATGACATGTAAGACCAAAGTGCAACATACTTCAATAATCAAATTCTGGTCAGACCAACCACTATAATGATACAAATGCACAACGAAAATGAAGACTGCAAGAAGTATGCAAGTCAGAGCAACAAAAGAAGCACAGTGACAATTTTATGAAGACAACAAGTAATACATGCTCAAGTATAGAAGTGACTCAAAACAAGCAGTGCAGACCAAAGAAGACAATGCCAACAAATATAACAACAGCCAATGGCAATATGAAACTGAAGAACTCAATACAGACACAAAACAAAATCAACAAAACCACGACCATGCTGCAGCAGAAACAATATCAAAGAAACAGTGAAAGTCGAAAGATTAAAAATGTAGAAACTTCAATAAGCTACGTGTAGTGTGCAAGTACAAACTCCAATGAGAAAATTCTCAAGTGAAGCTCGTATTAAACCGACCAGAGAAGATGGCCAGAGACGAAGACGTGATGACCATGAAATTCAACAATACTGTGTTGACCATGTTAAAAAATTCAAAAACGTATCGTTGAAAAAGTAAGCAATGAAAAAGGGAAAGTTTCTGCCGCATTATCCACGAGATAAATCAAACGTTTGAAAATCAAAGCCGTGAGTAACAAGCCGAAGTTATATCAGGAAAGCCGTGCGCATCAAGCAATAGAAAAATTGGGAAAGTATCGAATTGATACGAATGAAAGCAAGTGTGCTCGAATTCATATAAATACTGAACCCAAGTCATCATCATTGGCATCGAGTTAAAAAGCAAGCAATCAAACGAGCAACGAAAGAAATTACATACCGAATCATCAACAACTCGATCATCAGAGAACGAGAGAGCAAAAGCAACGCAAACCATTGAATTAATCATCAGAGAAGAAGCGACCAACCAAGCAAGAAAATCAAACAGTCGCAATCTCCAATATTCAGAAAACCCTAATTTCAGAAAGGAACGGCCGCAATTGTTTCAGAAGGAAGAGAAAAGGACCGAAGCCCTAATTCGAAAAAAAGGAACGGGCCAAGCAAAAGAAAAAGGATCGACCGCATTATTCTCACAAGCCAAAAGAATTGGATCGGTTTAAAGAACAAGGGGCCGGCCTTGTTTATTATAAAGGGGTTTTAGTTTTATTCGTTAATAGGGTTTAAGTTTTAAGTCTAGTTTTATTTTGAGCAAAAATTATGGATTCAAGTTTATATTTTAATTTTTGCTCCTGCTTGTATTTTTGAAGTTGTTTTTTCTTTCCAAGTCAAAGAATTTGTTAATCACCACCTAGGTTGTAGGTAGTGTCAGATTGTCTAGTTAAAATTAGTTCAGTGAGCAGGGTGTGCGAGTTTGCAAAACTCTATAGGCGGAGCAGAGTTTGCGAGTAAGCGAAACTCTATAGGCGGAGCAGGGTGTGCGAGTCTATGAGAGTGTTTGTGAGCGGGAGCAAAAGGGTTTGCGAGTCTAGTAGAGTGTTTGTAAGCGGGATACTGTTTAATTCTAATAGAAATCTGGGAATGCAGCAGTAGGCAGGGTTGCCGAAGCTGGGTAAATTTTGTGTGTGATTTACTTTTCTATTTATTTCTGCAGTTTGTTTTTACGTTTAAATCGAGAAAATTTTCTATAACCCTATTCACCCCCCTCTAGGGTTAATCTAGATCCTACAAGTGGTATCAGAGCACGGTATTTTTCTTTAACTCTATAGTCATGAATTCATCAAATAATGCTTTTTCTGAGGGGCAATCTATTGTTAGGCCACCCATGTTTAACGGAAATGATTATGCTTATTGGAAAGTTAGGATGAGTATTTATCTTAGTTCCGTTGATTATGATGTTTGGGACATCATTGAAACTGGCTATAAACCTCCCACTATAACTGTTGGTGGTACTGAGATTCCTAAACCTAAGGATAGGTGGGATGCTAACGATAAGAAATTAAAAACTACAAATGCCAAAGCAATGAACGCTTTGATCTTTGCTCTTGATAAAAATGAATTTAGTAGAATTTCTCATTGTACAACAGCACAGGAAATTTGGCACACTTTGGAGGTGACACACGAAGGAACTTCTCAAGTCAAGGAGTCACGTCTAGCCCTATTCAGCAATGAATACGAAAACTTTGTGATGGACAAAGGCGAGAGCATAAAGGATATGTTTGGACGCTTTTCAACTTTGGTATACAACGCTAGAGCGCTTGGGAAGGTATTCACTGAGGTAGAGCTTGTGAGGAAGGTGCTACGAGTTTTACCAATGAACTTTGAGGCAAAAGTCACGGCAATCCAAGAATCGAAAGATTTGAGTAAACTAAGCATGGAGGAGTTGATTGGTAACTTGATGACATATGAGCTTGAGCTAAAAGCAAAGGAGGAACGCAACAACTCCGAACCAAAGAAGAAGACGATTGCCTTAAAGAGCAAAGAAGAGAGCGATGAAGATGAAGAAGATCCAATTGAAGAGCTTGCAATGGCTGTCAATAATCTTAGAAAATGGTCAAGATTCAAGCCATGCAAGAAGAAAACATCTGGTAATAGGTCAAGAGAGTCTAACAATTCCGATAATGAATTGACATGCTATAACTGCAACAAGCCTGGCCACTTTAAACAAGAATGCCCACTTCTCAAAAACAATCGAGGAAAGAAAAAGACGAAGAAGATCTTTGCAGCGACTTGGGATGATGAAGAAGGAGAGGAAGTTTCAGATAGCAGCTCAGAGGAGGCTAACTTGTGTTGTATGTCAAAATCAGAATCAGAAGTAAGCTCCGAAGAATCTAGTGAGGCAGGTGAGTATTCCTATAGAGATCTTGTTTTTATGTGTCTTGATCTCACTAAAGTAGTTGATGCTCTTGAATCTAAAATTGAAAAACTAAGATCTGATAGGAGAGAAGTTGCTCGTGAAAATTTTAGGTTAGAAACTGAACTTGAAAAGAGAACTTGCTCGTGAAAATTTTAGGTTAGAAACTGAACTTGAAAACATTCTAAACCTAGACTGTAAAAATTGTAAGATTTTAGATTCAGAATTATCAAAACTTAGGAATAACTTTGAGAATCTTGAAAAAGAAAACTTGAATCTTAAGGAAACCATTGACACTAGGAAAAAGGATTTTATAAATAGATACACCTCACTTGTCACTGAAAACACAACACTAAAAACCAAAGTCCAAAATCTTAAGAAATCTCTGATAACTTTTCAAGAGGAGAAAAATCATTCAACATGTTATTGGAAAATCAAATTTTTGCTAACAACAGAAAAGGACTAGGTTTTGGGAAAACACAAGTTGAGGATAATGCAAAAGGTAAGAGTGTCTTTGATAGATGTGAAATAATTGGACATCGTGTTGAAAATTGTAGTCATAGGAACAAGAACACAAAATTTATACAAGTTTGGGTTCCTAAGAATTCTACAAACAAATTTCATGTCTATTGGAACAAGAATGAAAGGACTAAACAAGTTTGGGTTCCAAAAGGTTTGTTTATTCATAATGCTTCTGCCACTAACAATCATGGACCTATAAATAGGTCACAAAAATCTTTCATCGTGTAGGTGTGGTGGCAGGCTAAGGAACAACAATGGTGTTTTCTGGATTTTGGCTGTTCCAGAAACACAACGGGCAACAAAGCAAAGTTCCTTAGCCTAGTACAAAGGTGACAGAATCACAATGGGCAACCACGAAAAATTATCGTGAAGGTAAAACAGGTAAAGGTATATTTATTTGATCGATAAATTAAATGTGATAATCTGCACCGTATTCTGAATGAAATCAGCCACTATTGAGATGTTGAAAAGAGATGATGATTTTTTGATTCTGACTTGATCTACATAATTAGCCAATTATATTGATGCCAAAAACACCATTTTTTTAATTACTTCATACATATTTGTTTGGATTAAACATTGTGTTTTGTTGGATACATTTGGTCATAATTCGGCTAACTCTATATTCTCAGTTTCTGATTGTTTACATGGCTTCAATTCAAATTCAAGAGAATATCATTTAAAATGCTGTGAAAAATTGAGTTTGAAATTTTTGATGCACACTTCATGGTATGGTTTATCAATTTTAGTTAGTGAAAATTTGGATTGAAAGAGAAACTCAGAAGGAGATTACACTGGTAATCTAGTTGATAGAAAAATTACTAGTTGAACGGGATTTTGAGACATTTAGTAACTGCATCGTTTTTCAAAGAAAATATCTGCATAATTTTCATTTAGCAGAAATTTTTTTCTCATATAACCCCTTCGAGAAAATAATTGTTTGACCATATTCTCAAATTAGTCATTTTTATTTGATTTTAAATGACAAATTTTGACCAATCTAACTCCCTAATAATTATCAAAAAGATAAATAGTGATTGGAAAAAGTGATGAGTGTTGATATTTTTCATACATTACTCAAGAGAGTATATTTTAGAAAAATTTCTTTAGAAATTCAAACAAGAGTTATGTGACGACCCGGAATTTTCGAGCATTTAAAATCAGAATATTTAATTGATTTTAAATATTCAATAGGGTAATTTTAACTTAAATTACGAATATCACGATTTATTTGATAATTAAATTGTTGAATTAAATAATTTGAAGTTGGATGAAATATGAAACCTGAGATTTTAAGCCTGTTAAAAATATAATTTGAAAGCTTATAAAATTTATATTGATAACATCAAATATAATAGAAGTATTAAAATGGATTCTAACACTGTATTGGTCAGTTTTGAAATTTAATCGTTAAATTGAATTTAAAAATAGCCTCCCGAGGCACAGTCTCGGAATTCGACGAAACCTGTTTCATTGGATCCGTAATATTGTATTATTATCGGATTTCGAATTTCGTAGCGTTTGGGGTTGTTGTGTGAGCATACGATATTCAAACGCATTGATATATTTACATAGTTTAGTCAAACCTCGGCTGAAATATTTCACTTCAGCACTTTTCTTTCCCACTCTTTTCAAAACCACTATTGTCCTTCTGATTCACTCCGACTCCCTTACCATCGTGCTCCTTTTTTTTATAAACATCGCGAGATTGTCAGAAAACATAATCATCGCGTTCCCCTTCATCTTGTACAGCTGATTAAATCAATAAATAAAAAAAAGAATAATAAGAGAAATGAAACCCAATTTTTCCCCTTTCTATCCTTTTAAAATCGAAAGATTAAAAAAAATGAAAATGGCCGGCGCTTCGAAGATCAAGGAAGCAACCATTGATTCTTGCCTCTTCTCGCCCTATCCACGATCTCGTGTGGTACCATCATCATCTCACCGATTCCATCTTCATCTTCTTCCTCTTCAAAGTCCCTTCTTTGCATGCTCGACGTTCACTGGCGCAGACCAATACTTCAGGAACGGCTTGCAATGTTCGATTTTAGGGTTTCAGTTATCAGATCCTTCTGGGCAGTGGGACTAGGGTGGAGTTCGCGACTTTGTCATGGTGAGTGTTCCAGGCTCGACAATTCATGCATGCGAGCGAGCGATGCAACACGGCTCCAGTTAGGGTTTGTGTTTGCGAGTTTCACTACCGGGAAGGTATCGATTTCTTATTCTTGTTTAATATAATTATAATAAGGTTGAATTATAGCAAGGTTAAATTCTTTGATTCGATTTGAAATAATTTATATATATGATTAAACATGTTTACGGAGAATGTTTTTACATACAGTAAGTAAAGTTTATTATTGTTTTTCAGAGAGAAAACCATTTGGAAACCAGATTCATATATATATATGAGTATAGGCAGGAAAAATGTTGACAGTAAATTTAAAAAACTTACGTTAGTTTTAATTATGTATATATCTAGTCAGTTAAAAAAAATCAATGAACTGCAGTTTTGATAGTTTGAAAAGAAAATATATTGAAAGGGTCAATTTATTTAATTAGCCTATTCTGTTACTTTTGTCATTAGAAATAAATTATTTAAAGGAAAATTAGTTTGAATAAAATTCTTAGTTAATTAAATTATGAATTAATTAAATTGTAAAAAGGGAAGATTAATTGTTTGATCAATTCAAATATTAGTAAAATAATCTAACGTTTACTTAAGGTTTGAAAACGTGAAGAAATCAAGCTGGGTTGGATGGACTGCAAAATTAAGTAAAAGGTGAGTTAACCTCACTCAGTTGAAATTTTAATTTAAATGATTAAATTTAAATAATTGATTGTATGGTTGGATTGATTGATGTGATAGAGTATAGTATAATTTGAATTTGGCATATTATGTACGGCTAACGTCTGTGGATGCAAGGAAAACAGGTTGGAGGGATCCAACTGGATCCCTCACCATTTATTTAAATTATTTAGATTACCCTGTTATGATGATTTGATATTTTATGATGGGTTATGTTGAAATATTGAATGTTATGGTTTGATTGGATAATTGGGTATAATGAATTTCCAGAAAAATATATAACTTGGATGTTGGAAAGAAAAGAAAGGAAGTGAATATGTAAGTAAAACAATTATGGAAATTTGAATAAATTTAAGAATGAAATAAAAATAAAATAAATTGACATAAGAATTCTAATTAATAAATCTTGAATATAGAAAGGAGATTTTTGAATTAATAGAAAGTTAATGAATTGTAAACTCCAATGCCAATATCTAAAAGAACAGAACATTTATTTTAAATTTATGATTTTTAATTTTGAAAGGAATAAAGAAGAAAATGGGAAAAGCCTGAAATTTGTATCTTTCAGTTAAAAGATTTAAAATCAAACAGCAAATAATAATAACAAAAACAAAGTCCATAATTAATGAATTTTGAAATGAACATAGCAAGTAAAGAAATTTATTTCAAATAGAACGAATTGGAAATCAATTCTGGAAATTTATTTAAGTGCTTGAAGTAGGAATTTTCTCTGGATGGCCAAGTACACGTTTTTAAAAGTAAAATTGTAAATATAAATTAAATGTTTTAAAGTTGTTTTTAAAGAAAGCAAGTTTTGTAAAATTTAGTATTTCTAATACTTAATTTCTAAATCAAGTATTTCCTTTAATATATTATAGCATTAATTATTTAAAAGTGACTTAGTATTTGTTTTAAAAGTGAAACCTGGTTTTATATTTTATAAAGTAACCTTATTTTCAAAAATTTCATATAGTATGTATTTTTAACAAATCATTAAAGTAGTTTTAAAGTAAATGTTTTAAAGTATATATTTTCAAAGTAAAGTGTTTTAAATTATTTTAGAAATTTAGTTTTTGCTTGGTGATTTCAGAGGAGATAGACAATATTTGGGAAAGTTTATTCTGAAAGGAAAGATGGTTTTGAAACTGTTATCAAAGGGAGTTGAAACTGGAAATATATCTTGTAAAGATATTTGAGATAAATAATTTGGAAAATTATTTATTGTTTGATGGATGTTTATGAATAGAAATTGATAGTTAAATAACCGACTATCAATATTGGACAATGCGTTGATCGTTTCGAAGAGACCGGGATCGAGATTTATTTCTCGAAAACCACTTCGATCCGGTTTGTACGTTTCGTGTAAACGATTTTGGATTCGAAGCTGGAGCAGTGAAGTGCAAGGGCTAGTCGCTACTAATCCTGAGGATATTTCCGAAATGGATGTAGTAGGAATAGTGCCTTCGGTTCCGTTCGAACCCGGGACGGACTTGTATGGATGAATGCTTGCGAAACATCGTCAGGTGGACGATGAGCAATCTAGGGGATATATTCTAAAAAGGTAACGCTTAGTCTCAAGCCTCATCAAATGGGAATGACTGAAAATCAGGGGATATGCAGCAAGGCTTGGTGGGTAGCACCCAAGCAGGGTGAGGTCATTCCAGTCTAGATGTCCCTTATTATTTCGGCTTAGTGGGCGGTTGCTGATCCCAACCGCGGGGTGATCTCACTCGGGATTATCCAGTAAGGGGTAGTCCCGGCCTTGTGTTGCAGGAGAGCGGGCGTACACCTCGGTACGGTGATCTAGGCCCCGTACCATGATAGGTGGTACCCCAGTACCTAGTCATTGGTTGGAAATCCATTCTCCCTACGAGCCTTGTACGAGTTTTGTTTGTATTACCCACTTTGTGGCTAGTAGCTGGAATTTAATGAATGTAAAAATTTCGGCTATTTTATAAGTATTTGTAGATAGACCCTATTATAATATCAGAGGATTTCTATAAAAAATGTTTTAGCTATCGTAAGGGAAAAACCCGACATGTTTATTTGTGGCGTGGTCTTACGAGATGCTTTTGTTTTCAAAGGATTTTTGAAACTTTAATAATCAATTGGGTGTGATTTTCTCACGCTGGTATTCCAGACTGACTCGGGTATTATTTAACTGTAATGCTCGGGTCAGACCGAGTATTATAGGATACAGGAAATGCTGTGGTGTCAGGAGACGAGCTGGATGACGATACGTATTCGCGTACTTGTTATATACATATATTCCGCTGTGTTGAGTTGTTGTGTATCCATTTGTATGACATTGATGTTGAGCGGTGATTGATGTACGTTGATGGTGTAATATATAAACAAAGATATTTGATGTTGAGTAAAGAGTATTTATTATCTATAATATTTTATTCCGCTGCGATGGTTAGATTCTGTTGTTGATTTCAATATTCTTCTTCTACCTCTTCTTCTTTAACCCTAATGGTTCGTATTTCTGTGCAACTTGAGTTGATTGTTGTAGAATAGTGTTGACTCAAGGGGTACAGATTTGCGGGCTGTTACAGTTGGTATCAGAGCTTAGGTTGGTGATAACCTTGGCTCTGGTGGGAATTACTCATAAAATAGAGTCTATAGTACTCTATAATGAGTTTGAGCATATTAATAGATATGAGCGCGTATTTGTTAGTGAATAAAAATTGTTTTAATATTGTGTTGATTGGTTTATTGAGTAGCATATGAACCTTCGTCGACACAGTCTGCGCAACTGTATTGAAGGGGTTTCTAAACACTTGAATAGAACAATTGACACGGTATTGTTTAAATATGGGTAAATGAAATAATTTTACCCAAAATATATTTTGATATAAAGAAAGTTTTTTTGAAAACTATTTAGCTAATATATGGTTGCTTGGATGTTACTTGAATGTTAGGAATGATAATATTAAAGTATTATCATTATTAAGTGAAATTTAACTAGAAATTGAAATATAACTAAAATTTAGGGAAATAAATTCATTATAAAATGAAATTTATAAATATGGATTATGAATGTAATTTATGGATTGAAATAAAATTAAACGGAAATTTTTATAGGTATAAATTATACAAATGAATTTGTAGTTAAAATGGATTTAAGCATGATTTGGTAATTTGAATCCTGGAGACTTTGAAGTATTTGAAGCTAAATAATAATATTATTGTTTTGAAAGTATTTCTGAAAGAAAATGTGTTTTAAATGAATTTTGAAAGTGATAAAGCATTGGCATCACTTGGATTATTGGGAAATAATTCTGATGATGACGGCCGCATCATTAGTAGTTATTTTCGAATTTCTAAGTGATAATTTGCTGCCAGAGTGATTTGTTTAGAAACGCTAGTGTTTTTTAAAATTTTTAAGGAAATTTGCTGGGAATGAAAACAGGATTGGTTTAAATATTTGAGAAATGTGGTTTGAAGTGTTGAAGGTTTCAAAATGATTTGAAACAAAAGCCGGGTGTTTAAAATCCCGATTAGATGATTATAAGCTTATAAATTGAGATGATTCTTAAATCATGTAAGAAATATAAGCTTTGAATAATGGAATTTATATTTAAAATGAAAATGAAATAAGCTTGGATTGGGAAATAAAAATTTATCTGGATTGGAATAAATCAAATAAGCAGGAATAATATCCGTTTGTATTCGAATCAAGTTGAAATTGAATTGAGTTGAATAAATTTGAGTTAAAGTAAAATTGAATTGGAATGAGAATTCAATTGAATTATGAATGGAATTATGTTCTTACTTAAATAATTGGAGAATAAGTTGGATAAGGATTGAGTTGAAATAAATAAATAAGAATAACGTGTAAAAGAATTATAGTGCATGAAATAAAATATGCTTGGGCTATAAATAAGCATAAGATTTGAATTAAAATAAAGGAAGAATATATTCAAGCATATGAGGAATGTAATTGTGTAAATAATCAGTTGTGACTTATTAAATTTGAAAAGTAAGATACAAATTCTAAAACAAAAATTCCAAACTTGAATTATAAAACACATTGAACTTAAGAAAATCAAATGAAGTGATATTTGGAAATAAATCAAGTATTGAACTATAAATAGGAGAGAACTAATTTTATAATAGATTAGTTAATAAAATGTGTAAATGGGAACGCAATGTTGTTTAATTGAAGCTGAATTGTGGAATTATGATGAAGTTTGGAATTAAAACTCAAGTTATAAATTAAAATTTGATTCAAATTGTTGATGAAGTGAAAGTAATTGAGAATGAAGCTGAATTGTGAGTTAATAAATTGTATGGTAAATTAAAAGTGAATAATAGTATCAGATCTTGAGTTATTAATTAAAATTAGACTTGAAGTGTTAATAAATTAAATATAATTGAAGTGTATCGGATAAAAATGTAAATGGATTAAAATAGCAATGATTAGAATGTGCAAATAAAATCCATAAGTGAAGATAACTTGGCAATAGTCAGGTAATAAATTGAATGAGCTGAATCTAGAAAGCTAAAATGTATAACAATTGATCAAATAATTTGTAGTTGGAAATGGGATTGGATTAAAAATAGAATCAAGATAAATTGAAAAGAGAACTTTGTTTGCAAAATGAGAATGAGCTTAAGTGTAAAATTTGAATAAATTGAAGTAAATTGACTTAAGCTGATTAGATGGAAGAGAGTTGGATTTAATTCAACTTAAACAAAGTTTAATAATATTGGATTGGTTTAAAATCAAGTGAAAATAAATTTTTAATCGAAATAAAATTTGGTGAGTTATAAATAATATTAATGGAATGAAATTCTAGAATAAATAATTGTAAACCATTGAAAATTATTAAGGAATTGAAATATCTTGAGACAATAAGGAAAATGGAATGTGTAACGACCCGTAAATTTTCGATAATTAAAATAGCTAATTTAATAAGATTTCGTGATTTAGTGTTAGAACAAAATTTGTGATTCGTTTGGTATAATAATAACTGAAAGGAATTGCAATAATAATTATCCAAGTAATGAAAAATAAATGCGACTTAGTAAATTCTTTTGCAATCGATAGTCGAATAGGGTGATAAATGTTGAATTCATTTGGTATAAGAGAGTAGTTGATTGATGAGTAAAATCTATTTGAAATCAAATATTGAATATTGAACACGTAAAATTGTTTAAATTAAATATTTAAAACTTATTGAATAATTGAATAACTGTAAAATGAAAATAGTGTTCTAAATTTTGAAATGGTTTTAAAAGTTGAATCTTATAAGTTCAATTTCAATATTTCAAAAGATAATGAATTATTGGATAAGCGAAATTGTCTAAATTAAATATTTGGAATTTATTGGATAAATTAAATAACGGGTTTAATATGATTAAAAATGATTTGTAAAATTTTATTTTATCATATTGAAGTTATAGTGATGTTATAGAACTTTTAAAACTGAATTTAAAATTTATTTGTGAAAATTGAATATTTTAATATTTAATTTTCGACTGGAAAATAGCCAATTTTTGAACAGTCTCAGAATTGGACGAAACTAATTCCATTGGATCCGTAATAGTTAGTTATTGTCGGATTTCAATTTTCGTAGCAATCGGAGTTGTCATTTGACCGTGGCAGCTCGAAACGCGTTGACATTGTTTTAATATTAATTTGGCGAGTTAAAATAGTCATTTTTCAAACGGTCTCGGATTTCGACGAAACTAGTTTCATCGGATCCGTAATGTTATATTATTGTAAGATTTCAAATTTCAAGTCAAACGGATTTACCGTTTGTCCGGGGCAAGCCAAAACGCATAGAAAATCGTTTAATCGGTTTAATTTAAAATTGATCGTTTATTTCCGTAACTCTCACATATGATCGAATTAGGCCTTGAAACTAGTTACATTGCGTCCGAAATGGGGGTAAAACCTTATAAACGCCTAGCGGCACGTCTCGATTGGAGTTCGGATGATTTTGGACCTACCTATATATATACGCACGCAAACCGAGGCAGTTTTATTATTATTTTAATCCAGAAACCCTAATTGACTTCAGCCCTAGCGGCCATTTCCTGAATCAATGGCCACGAAATTCGAAACTTCTTTCTCATTATCCTCTCAATCCATCAACAATTAGCAAAAACTCTCAACTACAAAGTTGTAGAGCACGATGAAAGCTTCAAATCCATACGGAGATGATCAAAAACGGAGCCACGGATCGACGGGAAATCACGTTCAAACCTGCTGCGTTTTTCACGTTTTTCGAGGTAAAATAGGAGGCCGAGTTCCACCATCTTACAGCCGAAGGTAGCCTTCGTCGTGAGCTTCAAAACCATGGTCGTTGATCGGCCTGAAGTTGATCGTGGTGGTCACAATATTTAACCCTAGGTGATGGCTTATGGGTTCATGTTGTTCGGTTTCTTCCTGTAGAATGAACGTGAGATGGAAGAAAGAAGGAGCGGTGGAGATTTGCAGAGGAGGGATCTAGTGGCTGAGATTTGAGTTAGGTAAAATTATAAAGAAGGTTGTAAATTTAGTTAATATAAAATCGTGTAAACTTGTAAAAATCATATCTTCTTCATACGAGGTCGAAAACGCACGAAACTTTTTGCGTTGGAATCGTTTTGTCGAGCACTACGCAATGGAGCTGGATTGGAATCATTTGGGGATAGTGAAAATTTCGGGTAAAATTAAACGTTCGTTTAATTTTATTCGAAATAAAGCGCTGGAACTACATTGAAATCAAGGTGAGTGTTTTATAATGTTCACACCGTACTAAATATATTTATCCTAGTTAAATTTGATATTATGAAGTGTTATGATTTTATTTGTCGTTGTTTGGTAAAAATTTAATTGTCATATAGCTTGTCATTTGCATTAACCGTTGAAAAATTAAATTGACAGTTAAATTGAAATTAAAATTGAATTGCGATTAAATTACCTGACATTGATAACTATGAAACTGCCATGAATTGTATTGTTTATTGGATGATGTATTTTGATGGATGCTATTGGTTGATACTTGAATGTTTGGATGTTTATTTGCTTATATAGATCCTGTTATGCATACATATGATACTGTGATTTAATTTAAGTAATATATACTCATCCTTGACATTTAATTGAAATAAATAACTACTTGGCCATAGGATAGAAAATTATATACGGACACCGAATTGGCTAAATAAATAATTTTTGAAATCGTCGATTTAAAAATTTATTTAAATGTTTTGATTTAAAAGTTATAAATAGAAATCAATTTATAGAAATCGAATTTGTCGAAAAAATTGAGTTGGAATGTTGAAATAAATTTTGGTTAAAAGAAATTGGTAAATAATTTAAGTTGTGACTTTAAAATTTAAAATTTGGATATGATTGAATTTCGAAAATCTATTTATTTTAAAGATTGAACATTATTTCGAGCTTTGAATATTACTAAGTAAAAGTGATATGAAAATGATATTTTGAAATCGAGTTTGGAATTGAATCATATTTGGAATTTGGATTTAAACTTGAATATTGTTGGAAATTTTGTTAAGTGTTATAAATTGATATTTTGAGAAATCAAGCTCCAAATCGATATAAATTGAAATTGAATTAATTAAAGGTGAATGTAGAATTGAATTGATTTGAAGTAAAAGTTGACATTGTTTTGAATTGAAATCGAAATTGAATCGGTAGAATGGAAATTGAAATTGATTTGAATTGGGAAGTTATAATTGAAATGGATTGATTTTGAAGCTGTTTTAATTTGTTTTCCAAATTACTCTGTTATATAAACCATTTTGAATACTTAAACTATTTTAATCTATTTTAAATCTACTTAACCCAATTTAAATTATTTTAAACTAATTTCTCTATTTTAAATCCATTTTAAAGATTTTAAGTGTTTTTAACTATTTTAATTATTTAAAACTACTTTTAAATTACTTAAAACTATTTTTCTAAAATCCTAAGCTGGTCAATAAGGTGAAATGTTTATATTTAAATCTTGAATTTAAATATGAAATCTGATATTTTGAAAGATACGATGATATTTGAATGGATTTGATTTTGAAGTGAATATGACATTTGATATCAATCATGAATCGATTTGAAATGTAAGGGAGCCAACGGTGTAATAATACGTAGTTATTAAAGAGACCGGGATCGGATATGGACATACTCTCTGTCGATACCGAAAACCACTTTAATAACTATTATACGCGGAGTGTTGATCCAGAATGAAGTGGATGGTTTGGTGAACGCGTTGACAGAAGAAAGAGAACGATTATTGGATGACCCCTGACATGACTAAAACAGGAGCCGCACCGGGCCATTGAGGTTCGCCACCTCTAGCGGACACACTTCTTCGATACCATTTCTATTACATTTGTGATGCGATTTGGGTGCACCCCTTGATTTGGGAGTGTTGTTTCGTGGTGTTGGGGTAGCTGCTGGCTATGCCCAACATCAGTCCGGATCACGCAACTACTAGTATCCTAGTTGGTATTGCCTCATGTACCTTGTCATACTGATTATCCTATTCGCGACCACTACGTTTTGATTTGTACCTTGAGTATATGGATTGCCCTCTGGTGACTTCCGGTTTTGGGGAAACTACGGTCTTGTATATGCTTTTGGGAATATAAAAATGTGTTAAGGGGGATTATGGTAACGCCTTAACGCTATTTTGATACTTTATATTACTGATAGGCATTATCTACTTAGCGTATATTATTACATAGTATATAGTTTCACGGATCCTTGAGAGATGGAAAATCCCGTAACATCTCTTGAGTTATTGCACGCACGTTGACACTGGATAGGAGATGTCAAACCCCGTAAACATCTCTGACGCCGTTACAGTCATATTTATTTACGATTGATTTAACTTTCATAAGGATATTTAGTCCTGACTCGAGTGTTTTGTCTTTTCATTACGCTCGGGTCAGTCCTGAGTTTTCAGTTTAGGTTGAAGATCATTTCCTTGGAGGACGGAGACGAAGATTTGGTATATTATCTACTACTATTATATTCATTCCATTCCGCTGCATTGTTGTATGATATTTGTTGTGTATGTAACTCTGATAAATGTTGTATAATAATAATCAAATGTATTCATTTCAAATGTATTCATTTAATTAACAGCTTCATGAACTGTTATTTTATTATTATACTTTAGCCTTCCGCTGTGAGATTCTGTGTTGTTTCATTTCCTTTATTTCCCTTCCTTTTCTTTTCTTAATTACCCCAATAACTATCTGCCCTTTTAATGGTTTGGAATCGACATGTGTATTTGATCGTTGGTTTAAAACTGTCCAAAAAGGCAGGTCGTTACAGTTGGTATCAGAGCTTTGGTTTAGCGATAAACCTTGGCTCTAGTGGGGAATAACTCATTGAAATAGAGGTAAACTATATGAATGAGTTGAGTGTATATGAGAGAGCGTACTTGTTATTTGATATAAAATGGTTTTATATTGTGTTAATTTGTTCCGTTGAGTATTTATGAATTCTGGTCGATACTTGGGACGCCAAGGCGTCGATAGGAATTTCTAAACACTCGAATAGGACAAACCAACACAATATCATTTTGGAATATATTTCATATAAAAGAATTATTTGAATATTTATTCATTTTGATTGAATTGATTGTTAGGAGATGATAATATTAGATTATTATCGTTATTGTTTGATCAGTCAATATTTACAACAATTGATTAAATAACAATGGATTTAGAAAAATGAAATCTTGTAAACACAATTGATAATGAATATAAATGAATTTTAACTTGGATTTGGGAATTTAAATTCCGGTGTTTGAGATTGACTTACAAGAATTTGAAAAATATAATATGAGCATTATATGATAGTATAATTGAGTTGAAATTGTTTTCGAAGGATTTTTTTTTTATGATAAGTGTTATATTCCCTTCTCTTGACGCTGGAAAATGATTTCGGTGATGAGTGCACGCATCATCGGCGTTTATTTTCGAGAGTCCGAGTGGGGGAGACCACTTAATAGCTTGTCTAAACTTTGTTTTGATTCAAATTTTATTTTATTTTGTACTCTCTATAGTATGATTTGTTATATAGATTATATAAGTATATATTATTTCAAAACTTGATTTGAAATGAAAACGGGATTGGAATTCTTAAGTCCTTTAATAATTAATGATTTTTTTTTTAAGGATTGAAATGAATTTAGACTTGAACCATTAAGGAACTTCTGAATTGTGAAATGAGAAATGAACCTAAGAGCTAAGTGAAAATATCAATTGAAGTCGAAATCCTTAGAATTAGGAAATTATGAACTTAAAATAAAATTGAAACTGTAAAACTCGCGTAGTATTAAATTTCATTCTATAGCATAGATATAACTTACCAAAATATTTAAGAAGTTCAAAAATGTTATATGAATTGTTAATTGGATAATATACAAGTATAGGTTTGAATAATGAAATATGCATTTAATTAATGGTTGCAAATATAAATAAAATTGTTAGTAAATAATTGGAATTTAAATTAACATTTAAAGGTGATTCACAATTATGTTAATATAAAATGAAAATACTATATGTGAATGTAAATGTGAAATTAAATTATAGTGAAATTTAAGTAATGACTTAAGAATTGATAAATTGAAAATTCAACTTTAAATGAAAAGAAGTTGTATGTTGTTTAACTACATTCTATTTGCATA
The DNA here is from genome assembly GCA_030765085.1 of Allium cepa. Classification (NCBI taxonomy): domain Eukaryota; kingdom Viridiplantae; phylum Streptophyta; class Magnoliopsida; order Asparagales; family Amaryllidaceae; genus Allium; species Allium cepa. The sequence goes on along the minus strand of CM060945.1, from coordinate 595,607,974 downwards.
ACTATAACTTACCAAATACTTAAAGGGTTTAAAATGCTAATAAGGATAAGTAGAGTAATAATATACCAGTGTGAGAGTGAAAAATAAAATGTAAAGATCTATTGATAGTTGTAAATATAAAAGAAATTTAAGCTGTAAAATGAATGATACATGTATAAGTGAATGAATAAAATTTAAACTTAATGAAATATAAAATTGGTAAATGGAAACTAATTAAATTTGAATATAACTAAATGTCAATAAACTTGGAAGTGTATGAAATTAAAATTGACTTGGAAATGTATAATTGATTTAGTGTAGATTTTGGATGGATGTTAATGTTTGATATGCATTGGTTGTTAGATGGATGATAATTGATTAAGTAGAATTCATTAGTGTTAATGGAATTGAATAAACGGAATAAAATTTTAAAAAATTAAATTCAAATTGGGAGCAAATTGACTTGAATTAAAAATGTGAATGAAACAAACTTGAATAAATCGGAAACAAATTGAATGTAAACCTATTGCATGGATGAATAAGAAAATAAATGACTTTGTGTTTATGATTGTTTTTTTTAGAAAATTTGAAGTTTTGATGGTTTGCACTTTGAAATAATAAAAGCAAATTTTGGGAAAATCCAAATTTGTCCAATATATGCTGAAACGAAAACAACCATAACTTTTAAATGGCTGAACGGAATTCGACGATCTTGGACTTTTCGAAAAGCTTAGTAACTATAGCACAACTTTTGTTTAGATAACTTGAGAAAGTTCCTTCGTCTGCTTGGTTAAAAACTTGAATGTTACTCGCTGTTCTGTGTAAAAATAAGTAAAATCAGTAGTATACATCCTTAGTATTTTCGCCATATCTTTTGACTGGTTTATCTGATTTTGATGATCTTGCACTTTCTGGAAAGCTAAGAACTTAAGCTAAAACTTTTGTTTTAAGTGTTTTGTGTTTTGATATCGTTTATAAGGTCGAAAACGTGGGTGAACGTCGCTGACCTGCGCAAACACTGCCCAGGCTGAAGCGTATCCCCTAAGTAAAACGGCCATAACTTTTGAACGGATGATCCGAATTCGATGATTTTGGACATTCCGGAAAGCCTGAAATGAATGCAACAACTTTTGTTTAGATTCTATTGTCAAATTTTACCGTTTAGGTGACCTAAATCTAAGATTTATTTGCTGTCCAGAAATTGAAATCTCAGTTTTGAAGCTAAATATGTTATATATATGTTGTGTAGGCTAAGTATAACGATCTATCTTTATATGCATGGTTCTAACTTAGTTATTGAGCATTTTAGTAGGAAGCAAAGGGGTTGCGCTTCGTTGTGGAGCTCGCTTCTACGCTAAACGCATAATGTAAGTAAAATGCTAATAAATGCTAAATAAAAGGTACGCTTACGGTTTTATATGATATTGGTGATATTTACATGTTGTTTCCCCACATATGGGATGCCTCATCATTGAGATGAGATGTATATTTGTGATATATATGCTATTATATTTTTTCCGATCGAGCCGCGCAAAGGAGACTCTGCCGAAATTTTCCGTAAATCCAAATGTTAGAAAAAATTTCAAGTTTTAAAATTTTATAACTTGTTTTGATAACTAACTTTTAAATTTAGAAAGCCGTTCGGAGTAACATCGTGGAATCGTAGTTATGACTTTATAAATGGAATTTCATTGTTTTATAAGTTGGTAACTTTGATGAAATATTTCTGATGTTGAATTCTATACTTAGTTTCTTTTCCCTTCTTTTTCCTTTTCGGGGACGAAAAGTTTTGAGTGGGGGAGAGTGTAACAACCCGTAAATTTTCGATAATTAAAATAGCTAATTTAATAAGATTTCGTGATTTAGTGTTAGAAAAAAATTTGTGATTCGTTTGGTATAATAATAACTGAAAGGAATTGCAATAATAATTATCCAAGTAATGAAAAATAAATGCGACTTAGTAAATTCTTTTGCAATCGATAGTCGAATAGGGTGATAAATGTTGAATTCATTTGGTATAAGAGAGTAGTTGATTAATGAGTAAAATCTATTTGAAATCAAATATTGAATATTGAACACGTAAAATTGTTTAAATTAAATATTTAAAACTTATTGAATAATTGAATAACTGTAAAATGAAAATAGTGTTCTAAATTTTGAAATGGTTTTAAAAGTTGAATCTTATAAGTTCAATTTCAATATTTCAAAAGATAATGAATTATTGGATAAGCGAAATTGTCTAAATTAAATATTTGGAATTTATTGGATAAATTAAATAACGGGTTTAATATGATTAAAAATGATTTGTAAAATTTTATTTTATCAAATTGAAGTTATAGTGATGTTATAGAACTTTTAAAACTGAATTTAAAATTTATTTGTGAAAATTGAATATTTTAATATTTAATTTTCGACTGGAAAATAGCCAATTTTTGAACAGTCTCAGAATTGGATGAAACTAATTCCATTGGATCCGTAATAGTTAGTTATTATCGGATTTCAATTTTCGTAGCAATCGGAGTTGTCGTTTGACCGTGGCAGCTCGAAACGCGTTGACATTGTTTTAATATTAATTTGGCGAGTTAAAATAGTCACTTTTCAAACAGTCTCGGATTTCGACGAAACTAGTTTCATCGGATCCGTAATGTTATATTATTGTAAGATTTCAAATTTCAAGTCAAACGGATTTACCGTTTGTCCGGGGCAAGCCAAAACGCATAGAAAATCGTTTAATCGGTTTAATTTAAAATTGATCATTTATTTCCGTAACTCTCACATATGATCGAATTAGGCCTTGAAACTAGTTCCATTGCGTCCGGAATGGGGGTAAAACCTTATAAACGCCTGGCGGCACGTCTCGATTGGAGTTCGGATGATTTTGGACCTACCTATATATATACGCACGCAAACCGAGGCAGTTTTATTATTATTTTAATCCAGAAACCCTAATTGACTTCAGCCCTAGCGGCCATTTCCTGAATCAATGGCCACGAAATTCGAAACTTCTTTCTCATTTTCCTCTCAATCCATCAACAATTAGCAAAAACTCTCAACTACAAAGTTGTAGAGCACGATGAAAGCTTCAAATCCATACGGAGATGATCAAAAACGGAGCCACGGATCGACGGGAAATCACGTTCAAACCTGCTGCGTTTTTCACGTTTTTCGAGGTAAAATAGGAGGCCGAGTTCCACCATCTTACAGCCGAAGGTAGCCTTCGTCGTGAGCTTCAAAACCATGGTCGTTGATCGGCCTGAAGTTGATCGTGGTGGTCACAATATTTAACCCTAGGTGATGGCTTATGGGTTCATGTTGTTCGGTTTCTTCCTGTAGAATGAACGTGAGATGGAAGAAAGAAGGAGCGGTGGAGATTTGCAGAGGAGGGATCTAGTGGCTGAGATTTGAGTTAGGTAAAATTATAAAGAAGGTTGTAAATTTAGTTAATATAAAATCGTGTAAACTTGTAAAAATCATATCTTTTCATACGAGGTCGAAAACGCACGAAACTTTTTGCGTTGGAATCGTTTTGTCGAGCACTACGCAATGGAGCTGGATTGGAATCATTTGGGGATAGTGAAAATTTCGGGTAAAATTAAACGTTCGTTTAATTTTATTCGAAATAAAGCGCTGGAACTACATTGAAATCAAGGTGAGTGTTTTATAATGCTCACACCGTACTAAATATATTTATGCTAGTTAAATTTGATATTATGAAGTGTTATGATTTTATTTGTCGTTGTTTGGTAAAAATTTAATTGTCATATAGCTTGTCATTTGCATTAACCGTTGAAAAATTAAATTGACAGTTAAATTGAAACTAAAATTGAATTGCGATTAAATTACCTGACATTGATAACTATGAAACTGCCATGAATTGTATTGTTTATTGGATGATGTATTTTGATGGATGCTATTGGTTGATACTTGAATGTTTGGATGTTTATTTGCTTATATAGATCCTGTTATGCATACATATGATACTGTGATTTAATTTAAGTAATATATACTCATCCTTGACATTTAATTGAAATAAATAACTACTTGGCCATAGGATAGAAAATTATATACGGACACCGAATTGGCTAAATAAATAATTTTTGAAATCGTCGATTTAAAAATTTATTTAAATGTTTTGATTTAAAAGTTATAAATAGAAATCAATTTATAGAAATCGAATTTGTCGAAAAAATTGAGTTGGAATGTTGAAATAAATTTTGGTTAAAAGAAATTGGTAAATAATTTAAGTTGTGACTTTAAAATTTAAAATTTGGATATGATTGAATTTCGAAAATCCATTTATTTTAAAGATTGAACATTATTTCGAGCTTTGAATATTACTAAGTAAAAGTGATATGAAAATGATATTTTGAAATCGAGTTTGGAATTGAATCATATTTGGAATTTGGATTTAAACTTGAATATTGTTGGAAATTTTGTTAAGTGTTATAAATTGATATTTTGAGAAATCAAGCTCCAAATCGATATAAATTGAAGTTGAATTAATTAAAGGTGAATGTAGAATTGAATTGATTTGAAGTAAAAGTTGACATTGTTTTGAATTGAAATCGAAATTGAATCGGTAGAATGGAAATTGAAATTGATTTGAATTGGGAAGTTATAATTGAAATGGATTGATTTTGAAGCTGTTTTAATTTGTTTTCCAAATTACTCTGTTATATAAACCATTTTGAATACTTAAACTATTTTAATCTATTTTAAATCTACTTAACCCAATTTAAATTATTTTAAACTAATTTCTCTATTTTAAATCCATTTTAAAGATTTTAAGTGTTTTTAACTATTTTAATTATTTAAAACTACTTTTAAATTACTTAAAACTATTTTTCTAAAATCCTAAGCTGGTCAATAAGGTGAAATGTTTATATTTAAATCTTGAATTTAAATATGAAATCTGATATTTTGAAAGATACGATGATATTTGAATGGATTTGATTTTGAAGTGAATATGACATTTGATATCAATCGTGAATCGATTTGAAATGTAAGAGAGCCAACGGTGTAATAATACGTAGTTATTAAAGAGACCGGGATCGGATATGGACATACTCTCTGTCGATACCGAAAACCACTTTAATAACTATTATACGCGGAGTGTTGATCCATAATGAAGTGGATGGTTTGGTGAACGCGTTGACAGAAGAAAGAGAACGATTATTGGATGACCCCTGACATGACTAAAACAGGAGCCGCGCCGGGCCATTGAGGTTCGCCACCTCTAGCGGACACACTTCTTCGATACCATTTCTATTACATTTGTGATGCGATTTGGGTGCACCCCTTGATTTGGGAGTGTTGTTTCGCGGTGTTGGGGTAGCTGCTGGCTATGCCCAACATCAGTCCGGATCACGCAACTACTAGTATCCTAGTTGGTATTGCCTCATGTCCCTTGTCATACTGATTATCCTATTCGCGACCACTACGTTTTGATTTGTACCCTTAGTATATGGATTGCCCTCTGGTGACTTCCGGTTTTGGAGAAACTATGGTCTTGTATATGCTTTTGGGAATATAAAAATGTGTTAAGGGGGATTATGGTAACGCCTTAACGCTATTTTGATACTTTATATTACTGATAGGCATTATCTACTTAGCGTATATTATTACATAGTATATAGTTTCACGGATCCTTGAGAGATGGAAAATCCCGTAACATCTCTTGAGTTATTGCACGCACGTTGACACTGGATAGGAGATGTCAAACCCCGTAAACATCTCTGACGCCGTTACACTCATATTTATTTACGATTGATTTAACTTTCATAAGGATATTTAGTCCTGACTCGAGTGTTTTGTCTTTTCATTACGCTCGGGTCAGTCCTGAGTTTTCAGTTTAGGTTGAAGATCATTTCCTTGGAGGACGGAGACGAAGATTTGGTATATTATCTACTACTATTATATTCATTCCATTCCGCTGCATTGTTGTATGATATTTGTTGTGTATGTAACTCTGATAAATGTTGTATAATAATAATCAAATGTATTCATTTCAAATGTATTCATTTAATTAACAGCTTCATGAACTGTTATTTTATTATTATACTTTAGCCTTCCGCTGTGAGATTCTGTGTTGTTTCATTTCCTTTATTTCCCTTCCTTTTCTTTTCTTAATTACCCCAATAACTATCTGCCCTTTTAATGGTTTGGAATCGACATGTGTATTTGATCGTTGGTTTAAAACTGTCCAAAAAGGCAGGTCGTTACAGAATGTTTCGAGTTTATTAGAATGGTTTAAGTGAATGTGGATAAACTAATTATATTGAATAAATAAATGATGGAATAAATAAGTATTAAATGAAATGTGGTTTAAATAAGTTGAGAAATGGTTATTGAATGAAATAGCTTGGATTGTCTTCGAGCTAAATAAAATAGTTTGGAATAAACAAATATGGAATGAATTGCAAATAAATGGATGGTAAATGAAATTTAAATGGAATGGGTCGAGCTTTGTGAATGAATTAAAATAAAAAGGGAATCAATTGGTAATGGAGATGGAACCTAAGTTGTTAATGGTTTTGAATGGACTAGTTTGGTTAATAAAATTGAAATGCAATGAAACTGAGAATATATGGATTGTGAATAAATCCGAAATGGAATAGAATTAAGTGTAAGTTGAGTCGGAGTCAATTTAAATTGATTATAAAACTCAAGTGCTTATTTATTCACATAAATGTCGTCAAATTGCAAAGAATAAATTGTTATTGAATGTAAATAGAAGTTATTAAACTGCCGTGGATGGATAGGGTATAATAAATTGATTTTGAAAGCAATTAAATTAAATATGAGTTCAGTTTGCTTAAGAATAAATTAAGTGTAAGCGGTTGAGTTTTAAACAATTCAAATTGATGAAGTGGTATACGAATGGATTGAAAACCATTCGAATTGCATAAAAATGGTTTATAAATTAATTGAAACAGTTGAGTTAGTGTGAAAGTGATAAAAATTGCTTACGGAAAAATGTTTGATGTGCATTTCTTTAGAATTCATGAGTTTAACCATTGTAACTACGTGAAACATAGTTAAACTGCATATATTTGGCACTTACATGTTTAAATTGAGTAAGTACAGGTACCTGGGAGCCGTGAGGCTGGATTTGGTTGTGCTATTTGCTAAAAATAATAGGCCGCTTGCTTAAAATGCTAAATAAGGTACGCCTATACAATTAAAATAGGAAATATGAACTGTTTTTGGTTTTTCCGACCGTGTGGGTCGATGTATATATATTTATCTCTTTTGTCAAATTGCAAAAGCTCCTCCGTACAAAGGAGACTCTGCCAAAAAATTTCAGAAATTTTGGGAGTTAGAAAAATTTTGAAAAGTTTTGGAAAATTTATTAACGACAAAACAATTTCAAACTAGAAATTGAAATAAGTTAGTGAATGAAAATAATTAATATAATGACATGAATTAGTTATAAATGAAAAATAAGATTTAACATTTGGAGTTGAAAATAAATTGAATTCGTATGAAAATGAAAGAATCAAGTTGAATAGAAATAGATATAAACTAAAGTGGAAGATGGAAATAAATATAAGGAGCATATAAAATGCTTAAACTAAACTTTAGAGGGAATGGTGAAGTCTTAAATGGAAATTGATACTACCAATGTAATTTAAGTCAATATTGGAATGAATAGATATTGGCGTTTTGAGAGAAAATGGATAAAATGTTTTGGAATGTTGTGAATGGATATTAGTGTTAAGCAGGATATACAGGTATTATAAAAGGGAAAGGAGAATTGGTTTTTGATTTCAAGAAGATAAATTTGAAATGCTCGACAAAAAGGTATGTATTTAAATTTGGTGTGAAATTTGATTGGGATTTGGATTGACCCACTTGGCTTTTTGTTTTCTTTTTGGATTTGGGAGGCCGTAGTGCCATTTTGTAGTTGTACCGAGCTAGCCGTGCAAAGGAGACGCTGGCAAAAATTTTTGGGAATGTAGGGAGTTAGAAAATTTTGAGAAAATGTTGAGAATTCAAAGTTTGGTTTTAAATTTAAACTTGAATGGTTAAACAAATGGTATAGTCTGAAACTAGGGAAAGGTTTGGAAAATTAATAAGAATGGTAATGGTCTTTTATAAAAGATAGTTGGTTGGATGTTGAATTGTTTGGTTTTGAGGAAAAGTAAACGGGTATTGAACCATTCTTCCTAACTAGTAATTTCGGGGATGAAATTCTTTTAAGGGGGAGAAATGAGACGACCCGGAATTTTCGAGCATTTAAAATCAGAATATTTAATTGATTTAAAATATTCAATAGGGTAATTTTAACTTAAATTACGAATATCACGATTTATTTGATAATTAAATTATTGAATTAAATAATTTGAAGTTGGATGAAATATGAAACCTGAGATTTTAAGCTTGTTAAAAATATAATTTGAAAGCTTATAAAATTTATATTGATAACATCGAATATAATAGAAGTGTTAAAATGGATTCTAACAGTGTATTGGTCAGTTTTGAAATTTAATCGTTAAATTGAATTTAAAAATAGCCTCCCGAGGCACAGTCTCGGAATACGACGAAACATGTTTCATTGGATCCGTAATATTGTATTATTATCGGATTTCGAATTTCGTAGCGTTTGGGGTTGTTGTGTGAGCATACGATATTCAAAAGCATTGATATATTTACATAGTTTAGTCAAACCTCGGCTGAAATATTTCACTTCATCACTTTTCTTTCCCACTCTTTTCAAAACCACTATTGTCCTTCTGATTCACGCCGACTCCCTTACAATCGTGCTCCCTTTTTTTTATAAACATCGCGAGATTGTCAGAAAACATAATCATCGCGTTCCCCTTCTTCTTGTACAGCTATTAAATCAATAAATAAATAAAAAGAATAATAAGAGAAATGAAACCCAGTTTTTCCCCTTTCTATCCTTTTAAAATAGAAAGCTTAAAAAAAATGAAAATGGTCGACGCTTCGAAGATCAAGGAAGCAACCATTGATTCTTGCCCCTTCTCGCCCTATCCACGATCTCATGTGGTACCATCATCATCTCACCGATTCCATCTTCATATTCTTCCTCTTCAAAGTCCCTTCTTTGCATGCTCGACGTTCACTGGCGCAGACCAATACTTCAGTAATGGCTTGCAATGTTCGATTTTAGGGTTTCGGTTATCAGATCCTTCTGGGCAGTGGGACTAGGGTGGAGTTCGTGACTTTGTCACGGTGAGTGTTCCAGGCTCGACAATTCATGGATGCGAGCGAGCGATGCAACACGGCTCTAGCTGGGTTTGTGTTCGCAAGTTTCACTGCCGGGAAGGTATCGATTTCTTATTCTTGTTTAATATAATTATAATAAGGTTAAATTATAGCAAGGTTAAATTCTTTGATTCGATTTGAAATAATTTATATATATGATTAAACATGTTTACAGAGAATGTTTTTATATACAGTAAGTGAAGTTTATTATTGTTTTTCAGAGAGAAAACCATTTGGAAACCAGATTCATATATATATATGAGTATAGGCAGGAAAAATGTTGACGGTAAATTATAAAACTTATGTTAGTTTTAATTATGTATATATCTAGTCAGTTAAAAAAAAATCGATGAACTGCAGTTTTGATAATTTGAAAAGAAAATATAATAACTATTAAGAGGGTCAATTTATTTAATTAGCCTATTATGTTACTTTTATCATTAGAAATAAATTATTTAAAGGAAAATTAGTTTGAATAAAATTCTTAGTTAATTAAATTATGAATTAATTAAATTGTAAAAAGGGAAGATTAATTGTTTGATCAATTCAAATATTAATAAAATAATCTAACGTTTACTTAAGGTTGAAAACGTGAAGAAATCAAGCTGGGTTGGATGGACTGCAAAATTAAGTAAAAGGTGAGTTAATCTCACTCAGTTGAAATTTTAATTTAAATGATTAAATTTAAATAATTGATTGTATGGTTGGATTGATTGATGTGATAGAGTATAGTATAATTTGAATTTGGCATATTATGTAATGCTAACGTCTGTGGATGCAGGGAAAACAGGTTGGAGGGATCCAACTGGATCCCTCAACATTTATTTAAATTATTTAGATTACCCTGTTATGATGATTTGATATTTTATGATGGATTATGTTGAAATATTGAATGCTATGGTTTGATTGGATAATTGGGTATAATGAATTTCCAGAAAAATATATAACTTGGATGTTGGAAAGAAAAGAAAGGAAGTGAATTTGTAAGTAAAATAATTATGGAAATTTGAATAAATTTAAGAATGAAATAAAAATAAAATAAAGTGACATAAGAATTCTAATTAATAAATCTTGAATATAGAAAGGAGATTTTTGAATTAATAGAAAGTTAATGAATTGTAAACTCCGATGCCAATATCTAAAAGAACAGAACATTTATTTTAAATTTAAGATTTTTAATTTTGAAAGAAATAAAGAAGAAAATGGGAAAAGCCTGAAATTTGTATATTTCAGTTAAAAGATTTAAAATCAAACAGCAAATAATAATAACAAAAATAAAGTCCATAATTAATGAATTTTGAAATGAACAGAGCAAGTAAAGAAATTTATTTCAAATAGAATGAATTGGAAATCAATTCGGGAAATTGATTTAAGTGCTTGAAGTTGGAATTTTCTTTGGATGGCCAAGTACACGTTTTTAAAAGTAAAATTGTAGATATAAATTAAATGTTTTAAAGTTGTTTTTAAAGAAAGCAAGTTTTGTAAAATTTAGTATTTCTAAACCAAGTATTTCCTTTAATATATTATAGCATTAATTATTTAAAAGTGACTTAGTATTTGTTTTAAAAGTGAAACCTGGTTTTATATTTTATAAAGTGACCTTATTTTCAAAAATTTCATATAGTATGTATTTTTAACAAATCATTAAAGTAGTTTCAAAGTAAATGTTTTAAAGTATATATTTTCAAAGTAAAGTGTTTTAAATTATTTTAGAAATTTAGTTTTTGCTTGGTGATTTCAGAGGAGATAGACAATATTTGGGAAAGTTTATTCTGAAAGGAAAGATGGTTTTGAAATTGTTATCAAAGGGAGTTGAAACTAGAAATATATCTTGTAAAGATATTTGAGATAAATAATTTGGAAAATTATTTATTGTTTGATGGATGTTTGTGAATAGAAATTGATAGTTAAATAACCGACTATCAATATTGGACAATGCGTTAATCGTTTCGAAGAGACCGGGATCGAGATTTATTTCTCGAAAACCACTTCGATCCGGTTTGTACATTTCGTGTAAGCGATTTTGGATTCGAAGCTAGAGCAGTGAAGTGCAAGGGCTAGTCGCTACTAATCTTGAGGATATTTCCGAAATGTATGTAGTAGGAACAGTGCCTTCGGTTCCGTTCGGACCCAGGACGGACTTGTATGGATGAATGCTTACGAAACATCGTTAGGTGGACGATGGGAATTCTAAGGGATATATTATAAAAAGGTAACGCTTAGCCTCAAGCCTCATCAAATGGGAATGACTGAAAATCAGGGGATATACAGCAAGGCTAGGTGGGTAGCACCCAAGCAGGGTGAGGTCATTCCAGTCTAGATGTCCCTTATTATTTCGGCTTAGTGGGCGGTTGCTGATCCCAACTGCGGGGTGATCTCACTCGGGATTATCCAGTAAGGGGTAGTCCCGGCCTTGTGTTGCAGAGGAGCCGGCGTACTCCTCGGTACGGTGATCTAGGCCCCGTACTGTGACAGGTGGTACCTCAGTGCCTAGTCATTGGTTGGAAATCCATTCTCCCTACGAGCCTTGTACGAGTTTTGTTTGTATTACCCACTTTGTGGCTAGTAGCTGGAATTTAATGAATGTAACAATTTCGGCTATTTTATAAGTATTTGTAGATAGACCCTATTATAATATCAGAGGATTTCTATAAAAAATGTTTTAGCTATCGTAAGGGAAAAACCCGACATGTTTATTTGTGGCGTGGTCTTACGAGATGCTTTTGTTTTCAAAGGATTTTTGAAACTTTAATAATCAATTGGGTGTGATTTTCTCACACTGTTATTCCAGACTGACTCGGGTATTATTTAACTGTAATGCTCGGGTCAGACTGAGTATTATAGGATACAGGAAATGCTGTGGTGCCAGGAGACGAGCTGGATGATGATACGTATTCGCGTACTTGTTATATACATATATTCCGCTGTGTTGAGTTGTTGTGTATCCATTTGTATGACATTGATGTTGAGCTGTGATTGATGTACGCTGATGATGTAATATATAAACAAAGATATTTGATGTTGAGTAAAGAGTATTTATTATCTATTATATTTTATTCCGCTGCGATGGTTAGATTCTGTTGTTGATTTCAATATTCTTCTTCTACCTCTTTTTCTTTAACCCTAATGGTTCGTATTTCTGTGCAACTTGAGTTGATTGTTGTAGAATAGTGTCGACTCAAGGGATACAGATTTGCGGACTGTTACAAGTTATAAAACTTTTTGTTGGGTAAATATTCCATGACCATTTCTGTATCTATCATGTTTCTATCGACCTTTGTTTATCAAAGCTTAAATATAGTTTGTCGATATGTGGTACTATAATCAGGGATCATTTGTTTTTCATTTCATATTTTTTTTAAATAAATAAATATCCAAAGTATTCACTCTCATTTAAAAGTCCTCACGGTTATGCATGGGTGAATTACTTGGATTTTTGATTATGAGCTTCCATGCTCATTTAAAAGTCCTTACGGTTATGCATGTATGGAACGCATATCAAAATTAATTGATTTAATAGACAAGTTGGTTCTAATCCCATTTAAAAGTCCTCACGGTTATGCGTGGTTAGAAGATACTTGAATTCATTTTTAAAATTAAATTGGAATGCTACTAATCTCATCTAAAAGTCTTAACGGTTATGCATGATTAGTAGATATTCAAATTCCTGATATAAATGTACCACAAGTTGATACAATTGTATGATTTTATATTAAAACATCATTTCCATTCATTTCTAAAAGTGGAATATGCGCCTAACAAGGGTAGTTATGATTTTTGTTTGATTCTTATTGAAGTTTAATATTTATATTCAATTTGAGTTTAATGTTGGATTAATATCGATCACTTTATCTCTATTTTTCTCTCACACTATTATTCTTTTGCTGATAACAAAAGGGGGAGAGAAAAGTTAAGATTTTGTCAAATAGAATCAAGCAAAGGTCAAATAATTTTCCATTTGCATCTAGGCTCATTTATATATTTCTATTTGTATGCATGCATATATGTAGGGGGAGCATCATGTAGAGAGGAAGCATTTAAATAGGGGGAGCAATTAGAGTATATAATTGGTCAAATACAATTAACACGGTCAAAATCTTACATATATGTTTGTTATCATCTAAAGGGGGAGATTGTATGAATATGCGCTTATATGTTTTTGTTTGATGATAATAAACATATATATTCATTTAAATGTATTTGGTAATGTACTATTTTGTTTTTCATAGATTAAATAAATATTTGTTGAATAAAATAAATTACACAGAATTTGAATTCAAACAGAAATTTTATTCAAACAAATATTTATTACAATCTTGAATAGTACAAATTCAAGCTCTCACTATTCATATACATTTTTGAATACATCACGATTTCATATTTACATTAATAACCTCACTACATATCACTCACACTCGTATTGTGTCTTCAACTGCATTCCAGTTTGAATCCAGCATCTGAGCAATCTGCAAAAATATTCACTAACGCAGTAAAATTGAAAAGGAAATCTTTTTGAAATGTAAAATGAAATATGATTTTTGAAAATATTATTTGCCTCAGTTATTTGGGTTGTTCGTCATCATTCAAATTTGATTTTATCATACACGAACAACTTATGACATACACAGTGTATCATTGTATATGCCACAAGGCCGTGCACATCAATATACACTTGATAATGCTACAGGGACAGGTGAGCATAGGTCAAACCCAAATGAAAAGCCGGGTTCAACTCACGTGCAATACATTTGAAATCACGACATGAGCACAAGGTCAAACCCGAGTTTTGAAACTGGGTTCAACACAAGGCAACATGACATGAATGCAACGAAGACCAACAGCAAAATGGACTGCAACAATCATGTATGCAGACCAGACCATACCAAACACTGCAGAAGTTCAAGTGACATCACAGCAAAGATGGCACAGTCTCAAACAAATGCAGTGACACAGTGAAGCTCAAGTATAACATTACAAGAAAGTTGTCCAGAAAATCAAACAAGACCAACCAGAGGTACAAGTGCAGGCAAGTGCATAACTTCACAACATGTCCAGTTACAACTACAAGTCCAAGTTCGAAATCCAAAAATGCAGATCAACCATGCATGAAGAACCAGAAGTATAAGTATGGCAGTGAAACTCAGTGAAGTGCACAAGCAACATGACAGCAAACCAGTGTCAACAACCAAGTGAAGAACATGGATGTAAAAGGCAATACACAAGTGACAATGCAGTAACAACCAGAATGTTACTCAATGCACATGCCAAAAACAAGTCCAGCAACATGAACACATGGAGAAGTGGCACAGCAATTTTTGATAAGAACCAATAGAAACATGGAAATAATAACAAACAAATGAATGTAAGTGACTCGAGCAAAATGCATCAGATCACTAAGTCCAGCTACTCAAATAACACAGTGGCAACCACAAGTCACAAAAGTTCAAGTAAATGCAGAGAACAATGCAATCATGAAGTATGTAATTCGAACTTACATGACATGCAAGACCAAAGTGCAACATACTTCAATAATCAAGTTCTGGTCAGACCAACCACTACAATGATACAAATGCACAACGAAAATGAAGACTGCAAGAAGTATGCAAGTCAGAGCAACAAAAGAAGCACAGTGACAATTTTATGAAGACAACAAGTAATACATGCTAAAGTATAGAAGTGACTCAAAACAAGCAGTGCAGACCACAGAAGACAATGCCAACAAATATAACAACAGCCAATGCCAATATGAAACTGAAGAACTCAATACAGACACAAAACAAAATCAACAAAACCACGACCATGCTGCAGCAGAAACAATATCAAAGAAACAGTGAAAGTCGAAGGATTAAAAATGCAGACACTTCAATAAGCTACGTGCAGTATGCAAGTACAAACTCCAATGAGAAAATGCTCAAGTGAAGCTCGTATTAAACCGACCAGAGAAGATGGCCAGAGATGAAGACGTGATGACCATAAAATTCAACAATACTGTGTTGACCATGTTAAAAAATTCAAAAACGTATCATTGAAAAAGTCAACAATGAAAAAGGGAAAGTTTCTGCCGCATTATCCACGAGATAAATCAAACGTTTGAAAATCAAAGTCGTGAGCAACAAGTTGAAGTTATATCAGGAAAGCCGTGCGCATCAAGCAATAGAAAAATTGGAAAAGTATCGAATTGATACGAACGAAAGCAAGTGTACTCGAATTCATATAAATACTGAACCCAAGT
The DNA here is from genome assembly GCA_030765085.1 of Allium cepa. Taxonomy (NCBI): domain Eukaryota; kingdom Viridiplantae; phylum Streptophyta; class Magnoliopsida; order Asparagales; family Amaryllidaceae; genus Allium; species Allium cepa. The sequence goes on along the minus strand of CM060945.1, from coordinate 595,592,532 downwards.
CATCATCATTGGCATTGAGTTAAAAAGCAAGCAATCAAACGAGCAACGAAAGAAATTACATACCGAATCATCAACAACTCGATCTTCAGAGAACGAGAGAGCAAAAGCAACGCAAACCATTGAATTAATCATCAGAGAAGGAGCGACCAACCGAGTGAGAAAATCAAACAGTCGCGATCTCCAATATTCAAAAAACCCTAATTTCAGAAAGGAACGCCCGCAATTCTTTCAGAAGGAAGAGAAAAGGACCGAAGCCCTAATTCGACAAAAAGGAACGGGCCAAGCAAAAGAAAAAGGATCGGCCGCATTATTCTCACAAGCCAAAAGAATTGGATCGGCTTAAAGAACAAGGGGCCGGCCTTGTTTATTATAAAGGGGGTTTTAGTTTTATTTGTTAATAGGGTTTAAGTTTTTAGTCTAGTTTTGTTTTGAGCAAAAATTATGGATTCAAGTTTATATTTTAATTTTTGCTCCTGCTTGTATTTTTGAAGTTGTTTTTCTTTTCAAGTCAAAGAATTTGTAAATCACCACCTAGGTTGTAGGTAGTGTCAGATTGTCTAGTTAGAATTAGTTCAGTGAGCAGGGTGTGCGAGTTTGCAAAACTCTATAGGCGGAGCAGAGTTTGCGAGTAAGCGAAACTCTATAGGCGGAGCAGGGTGTGCGAGTCTATGGGAGTGTTTGTGAGCGGGAGCAAAAGGGTTTGCAAGTCTAGTAGAGTGTTTGTAAGCGGGATACTGTTTAATTCTAATAGAAATCTGGGAATGCAGCAGTAGGCAGGGGTTGCCGAAGCTGGGTAAATTTTGTGTGTAATTTACTTTTCAGCATATTTATTTCTGCAGTTTGTTTTTACGTTTAAATCGGGAAAATTTGCTATAACCCTATTCACCCCCCCCCTCTAGGGTTAATCTAGATCCTACACGCTTTACTATTATTTCATCTTTATTGTTGCATTTTGGAAATATATTTATGCATTTAGCTAGGTATAGAAATTTGTCTCTTTTATTAGTTTTGATATTTTGATCCATATATCGACACACCATGTTATACATATCGATATATCAGTGTAAATTATTTAATAGCCTTTTAAAATGTGTTACCTCTCAAATAAAATCTAACTTCTAATTTATTACAACTATACTAAGTAGAATATCATATCCTCATTTCGTGATTTCAACTTTTCTAATATTGTTTTTACTTATCGTACGCTATTTTTTAAAATGGAATTAATGGAATAAATTTAGAATGTTAGAACAAGTTGCACTTCATTCTGCATATCATCTCGTGCTACTTTGCATTTGTCATACATTTCATACTGCATTACAAACCACATATTGCATACATGTACACATAACAAGTGTATTTTGGGTGGGTTGTATTATTGTCTTATGGTATAGGGTTATTAGTTTTTGATTTGATTGGATTTGCTTGATTGACTTGTTTGACTTGATTGACTTGTTTGACTTGATTGATTTGTTTGACTTGTTTGACATGATTAGATTTGATGTGTGTGTTGATTGGATTATCTGAAATATACTTATACATATTTATGTATTGAATAATTATAACATAATTATGTTAACATCTTTCACATTCCATTTACTATATTTTGTTCTAGTATTAGTTTACAGAGGAGTTTTATGGTTTTATGGTTTTAGGATGGTTTTTTTGTTGATTACGAAGGGGGAGAAAGTTATATAAAATAGAAGGCTTGGAGTAAGGAAGTTACGTAAATATTAGGCTTGGAGTAAGAGGGAGTTCTTAGTGTAAGGGAGAGTTATGGTATGATTGAAGTGGTAAGTATATTTTATAAGGTTGTCATCATCAAAAAGGGGAGATTGTTAGGAACTGGAGATAGTGGTTTTGATGACAACAACATTTGTAACTTATTTTATTATAACTTATATACTAATACTATTATCTAGATATATATGAATATTATTATGCATGATATATATAAGGCAGATACTGATTATTGAAGACTGTAGTGTTCAAAGATCAAGAATGAAGAAATCAAGTTTGAAAAATCATGAGTATCAAGATCAAGATTTCAAGATATCTGTTTAGTTTTTGTTAAAACTTCATAGTAGCATGGAAATCTTCATTCCTAATTTCATTTAGGATGGAACCCATTTCTACCTTCTTAGTGGCTTACAAACCCACGACAAGTAGCTTACAAATATACGACAAGTGGTTTAAAAACCCACGAACATCCTGGTTTTGTACAAGTTCTAGAGTCCTGATGTGATGAGATATTCTACAGGAAGAAGCTTGCAAAACTACTTCAAAATGATTTTTCAAAATGATTTTCAAATTTGCTTTTCGAAATGTTTTTGCCTTAAAAATTATCTTTTCAAATGATTTTCAGAAAGATATTTTAGCCTTAAAATATTATTTGTTTTTGTTTTAAAATAAACTCTTGTTTAAAATTCCATTTTCAAAAAAAAATTACATAGTTTTCAAAGATGTTGACATTATGTGATACCTTATGTCGACATGTTGGCCGTTGAATTCAAAAGTTTCCATTTTCAAAAGAAGTGTCTGTTCGTTTAAATCTCTTCACGGATGGTTATGACCATTCGTGCTTCATTAATAGTCTTCACAAACGAATTTTTTAACTACTTAATTTCTTATTTTTTTTTACTTCTTCTTCTCCACAAATCCATATTCTATAATTTTCATATTTTTAAGATCGTGCCGAAATACCGCCGAATTCTTAAGTGAACCAAATTAGAATCTCATTCTTTTTTGATTCTCTGCCCTCTCTAGAAGATCAAAGTGCTATTCAGAGTTATAGGATCAATTTATAATCAAAAGTTTATCGAGCCTCTCCATAAGGTGTGGTTGTGTCTGGAAATTAATTGGATAATCTTGTGGGCCGTAAATCAAGAGAGTTCGCCCGGGACTCGTGAGACAGGAGGGTACCTCAAGGCCTTTAGAAATTGAGGAATGTAATCTCGACATTGGTATAATAAAAAATCTGTATGAGCTGGTTTGCCTTGGCACGGGACTGGATGTAGGGTAACTCCGAACCAGTATAAAATTCGATGCATTCTTTTCTTTTACTGCTTTTTATTTACTTTTTGCATCTATATTTGATTCTATGATTGTTCTGTGATTAAGTTTTCCATTTGTTTGTGTCATTGTTGTTAAATAAGTTTATATAAATCTTAGAATTCATTAAACACTATTCACATTCTCCCCTCTAGTGTTAAGTTAGCCTTAAGGTCATCATTTCGCACTCCCTTCCAAATTACCTTGTCTTTAAAAAAATTAATGAAATATTGCACTTTTTCATATGATTTTATATAAAGCTTTTATTTGTTGAAAAATTAATTTTTTTAGGTGACGTCCTTAGGGTTTATTAGTTTTGATTTTAATCTTCATTTATTTTATTATTATCTTACTTGAATTGGAAATAATTATAGATGGAAATCTCATAGATTTTAATGTTAGATCATAGATGTCGTATGGGAATAGTGGAGAAATGTACAATATATTCTACCTGAAATAGCTTTGGTATTTTAGTATGATAGAAATAGATAATTAGGTCTTTATTTGAATCCCAGTTGTATGAAGATCCCAGATAGCACTGGTTTTCGGTGTAAATAAAATGTTGCACAGCACGTATGGACTTAACATAGGCTGTATGTATGCTTATGTCAATTAATACGCTTTTCCCACAAACAATTCTAAATACAAAAGTAAACCAGTTAAATTATGATAATAAACTGAAATAATAAACAGTAAAGAAAATTAAATCAAATCCTCAGTCATGCCTTGCTAGAAGAAATCTTTGGATCCTTCGAAAATCCTTTAGCAGAATTTGAATCAATGGAGCGAAAAATCTGAAAATGTTAAACCAGGAATTTAAAGTGAAATATAAATCATAAATTCAAATAAAATCTACACTTCATATACCTGCACATGCCAAGTCTCCGGATTCATGTTATCGTTTGAATACGTGACTCGTAAGAACCTAGAATTTCTTCAATTCTAACAATTTGAAGCTATGCATCATCAAAAGGTTTTTTTAATTTATGTATCCCATTGCATTTAGCAGCTTTTTGCCATCGTTCTTCAAACTTTATTAATACATCATAAGCAGCTAGACCACCGATTCTACTATGCAAATCATGTAATGGTTCTCTTGGACCATTTGCTACAAGTCCCTGATTTAGAGATGTGTTAATTGTTAATCAAAGAGTTCCATGAAGCATTAATAATGAACTAAAAAAAGCAGATATTGCAGAAAAATTTGTCAAGAAAAACTGATACCAAAGAAAATGAAATTCACGTTGGCATAATAGAAAAGTTGTTGGTGTGGATAAAAAAATATTTTCACAAAAATTATCCGCTACATAGACGAGTACTAGTTTACTTTACCACGGCTTAAAACTATGACAAAATTACCACGACTCAAAACCATGGTAATTTTTCCGCGTTGGAATGTGGTAAATGGACAGTATGGTGTAGTGTTATTGCATTTTAAAACTGCACAATTAAAATGCAGTAAAAAAACTGCATTATAATAATATAGTTTTTAACTGCATTTCTTAAATGTAGTTAAAAGCTGCAATATTATAATGTAGTTTTTAAAGGTGCAGTTTTTCAAAATAAAATTCAAAAATTAAATTTTCAAAACTTACTGCATTAAATTTTCAAAAATTTAAATTTGGAAAAAATGTGTTTCAAAATTTTCATTTTTATATATCCATAACACCTGTCATTAGAAAGATAAAGATAATAAAATTTGTGATTTAACGGTGAAATAGTTTATTAATCCGACATTTTTACAAAAAACTGTTGCGTTTAAATATTGATAAGTAATAGGGTGCAGATTTTAAATAAGAGTGTGAGAATAATAACCGCAGATGAAAGAAATGCATGTGTAGGGGCCTAATTTACATACATTATTATGTAAGGTGTTTTTTACATTTTAATTAAAAATAAGGAGTGGTGTGCAAAGCTCTGTAAGTTAAAGATTAATAAATAAGATGACAATTTTTACGTAAATTATTTGACTTATACGTAAGTTTGTTAAATCCAATTGTATTATTAGATGTTATAAAAATGGAAGATTTTCGACACATACATTTGCGTACGTACTATTATTTTTAATCTTTTTTAACGTTTTTGGTGGAAATGTTCTTTTGTAAATAATTATCTTCTGGTATGATCAACTGAAACTAACAAAAATACCTTTTTTTAAAGAAAAAATAGTATGATCAACTGAAATTAACAAAAATACCTTTTTTTAAGAAAAAATATAAGGCGACAATCAGTTTTCCATGGTTTTCCATTGTTATGCAGTTGTGATAGTATCAATTATGGTATTTTTGAAATGTTTAAATTATTCATTAAAACTCATATTTAAGACATAATAATGATATAAATACGCTGAGTTGGTTCCTTAACCCAAAAGATACTAATTTGAAATTAAAAGTCCTATGAGATATGCACAAGGCATGCCAGATTAATTGTATAAACGCTTAAATTTAGGAAATATTATTAAAGATATAATAAGTAATAACGTCGTCTGAGATTTTTTTTTGTAAACGGCTATTTTATCCCTAATTCCTTCTCAAAAACCCAATTTTACTTTTATCTTCTGCTTAAAATAAAAAATAGAACAATGGAAGCCGCTAAAAGATTTCCACGCATGTCAACAAGGGGAAAGAAGCCTGTAGGACTACTGGTGTCGATTTCATCTCTTCCAAAGGACAATAGTCCTGATGCTTCAAAAGGTGAAAAGGAAGTAAAAGTTTTGCTTGGTCCTAAAAGGGTATCGGTTCCAACTGAGGATGTTGCAACTAGTAATTAAGTAAAAAAAGATGATGATGATAATAATCTTGTTATTTGTTTGCTGTTTTAATTTGGTTTTGTCGTAATCTTTTTACCTGAACATGTAGTATAATCAAAGAACTGCCTTCCTCTGATTTATGTATGTTTTGTGTGTTTTCTTAATGGAATTTGACTTCAAGATGTATTAATTAGTTTATTTTCTATTTCTGTTCTGATATCCTATGTTTGATATTTGCAAACATGTTTAATTGGATGATGAAGAATACTGTTCGTCTATTTTTATCTGTTGATTATTTATGTTTTTGTTTATTGATTGACAAAGAACATGTTTAATCGAACTCGCCGAATTGACTAGGCGGCAGCACATCATATTCATCTGCTCTGAATACAAAATTGCTTATTTTCAATTGAGTGATCCGTGTCCACTCTATCGAGATGTGTTTTTTTCAAGTACTCCCTTTGAGAAAATGTATGATATTCAACCAGAAAAAAGCCATCAAAGTACTATCTTCGATAACTTTTCTTTTCTTTCTTCCATATAGATTAATGAATAAGAGAAGAGAATTTTTGAAGATACAACTTATTACAAAAGATAAGGATTTTCAAAAAAACAATATTCTATTAATCTGCGTGTTTTCTAAGATTTTTGAGTCTGAGTCTATGTGTATGTATGATTGTTCGTGTGTGTATCAATTAAGAATTGACATATTATAAATATTAATGTAAATAATATGCTATGTCAAACGGGTTATTGTTATTTATTCCGTTGAAAGTAATGAAACATTTATATAATTATTTTTAAAAACAAAATTATAGGGCAAAGCGGTCTGTTCTGAACTGTTGCACGATTATACTAATATCATCTAAATATCGTTCGTTTTTCTATACTATATGTTAGAATTTTTATGTTTTGATATAGTACATCTTTTTATATTAATGCTTTCATAAATCAATTAACCTATTTTCATAACCTACACAAGGTACACCATATCTACTCTTTCCCATGTTTAAAATTTAGTAATGAATATTTGTATTTTATTGCTAGGCATAGAATTAATAAAATAATATGATAATAGTGATAACTATTGTCATTAAGTAGCAATCAATTCTCAATACTATTGTATAATTGCTGGAGAAATTAGCAAAGGGAAAGGAGTAAACGATAAGAAGTTAGTTCATAAAGGGAAACATATAGCAATATGATACATGAAACTGAGGCAGTCTATATAACATTAGAGATAAAATTTTACACTAGATAAATTTAGTGCTTGCACTAAATTAATTGAATTCGTAAAATCAGTGAGCTCGGTGGTTTTTATTAACAAAATTATAATCGCGTGTCAGATATATTATGGACAATATCATTATGTACTATAAATCCTTAGTTCTTGAAACTAATATGGTTTCTTAGTTTAATTAAAATCTACCTTTTGTTTATCAGGCTTTGATTTTGTATTACAATTGAAATGATGAGTTGTTCGAATTATACATTTTGTAATTTCTAAAAAAACCTAATTAACTTTAAGCCTATATTTAACGGTTTATGCTTAAATAAACATATACTTTTTTTACGTGAAAGAGTGTGTGCACATAAACTTGAATTCTTTTTTGACTTAGGATGCGTTCTTAAAGGACACGAAAGGGCATGAAAGGAGTATGGTTCATAAAAGGAAAATGCGTTCTTGTATACAAAAGGGGCATTCTGAAAGAGCATTTTAACTGTTTTTTTGGAACATGCGTCATTGATACCAACAATTGTTGATCCAGGGGATTGAACTTGTGATATTTAATCTCACAGTCTAAAGTACCAACAAATTAGCCAACCTTGTTGGCATAAAAAAATTTCTTTTTTTGAATATGATTAATTAATAACAACAAATGTCAGCCTCAAGGATCCAATTCATGACCTTCAATCTCATAATCAAAACTACCGATCAATTGAGTCAAGCCCGTTGGTTCATTGAACAGGGTTGGCTCAGTTGGTTGGTGGTTTAGTGTAATGGTCCGTCTATTCGACTTTCAACGTCGACACTGATACATCCGTGGTATTCATACGTCGAACACCTTAGTGCTGAAAAGACAGATTGTTAGAGTAAAAATAAAAAGCAGAAAGAAAACGAACAAGAAAGAATAGAACAGGACATTAGAATCTCACAATGGAATGATAACATATAACATCAAAAGGATAGTACAAGGAGTTACTTTAAGATGCATAATATTTCAAAGTTACAATCCTAAATACTATCATCGGCTTAGACAGTTATAATAGCATGTCCTCACAAGTACCGATATATGTACTAGTAATGCGTTGGAGATAAGAATACTATGTAGGTGTATGGAGGCTTGGATCAGCGGCCTTCTTTACCATACCCTTTTATGGAGTTTACCGACCTGCCAGGTTCTCCTGTATTTTCAAAAAAAAAAAAAATACTATGGTAGGTGAAACATTCAACTCGTCTCCTTGAACTCCAAAGAATACCCAACTAAAACACGTCTTTCTCAAACAGCTTGAAAAAGAAGGGAAAGATAAAACCACAAGTCAGACATAAGTCTGGTGTGAAAAACTCAAGAAACGTAATGCAGACCAACCAAATCTATAACAGCCCGCTTCGAAACGGATCTAATTTCAACCCAATCAAAGCCCGTCGAACCCTAGGCCCACCTCAACGTGAGTTGTTAAGCTGATAAATTAAAACTACACAGCACATAAAGCTATCTATCTAAACTTTCAAAATCTCACAGCGGAATAGATAAAATATAATATCAGAAACATGTACACATTCATAAAGAAAACTGTTTCAGGAACATAACATGTTAAACATTACATCATGTTTACATAAAGCTTTCATAGTATAATATCTCAAAATAACATAACCATTTGAACTTGGTACAATAAAATACCTAAAAAATTTAAACAGATAGATAACTATCGCAAGTTTTCGCCTCCATCTTTGTCTCCTAAATCTGTATCACACTTAATAGCCTGTGTTGTAATGAGGATTGTGTCAGAACAACAAATATACGGTGAATTGAAAACCTCAAGCTTTACCATAATTGTACTTAGGCGGCATTATTTAAATAAGAAATATGTTTACATATAAAATCATAACATATGTATAAAGTCGACTGCAAACCTGAAGATTCTTCAAGTCCAACTATATAACATACATATAAAGTTAATTGTAAGCCTAAAGGATCTTCTAGTCCAACTATACAAAAGTCAACTATAAGCCCGTAGGCTCTTCCAGTCTGACTGCACAAAAGTAAACTGTAAGCCCGAAGGCTCTTTAGACTCGACTATACAACCCTAACATAACTAGTGTTTTAGATGTAAGAGGAAGCACTCGAACAACTTAATACCTTTTTTAATGGAACTTAGGCAGATTCTAATCATTTAAGACCAATAAATAGGCAGATCCTCATCATTTAAGACCTAACCCAATGCGGATCCCTACGTGGTTCTTCCTTAATGACATCGTTAGAAATCCAGTTAGGCCACTTAATACTTCATCCAAGAAAAAGGCAGACCCTACCACTGCTACTTAATAGCTCTGAGCTGAAACGAACCTTCATAAGGACTTCGCCTACCGCATCCAAAAACACAACTTATGACCCATAATCAACTTATGACGTCTCACATTAGTCCGACTATTCATAGGTACTGGTAGCAAAATTGACTGGGCAGATTTTCCCTACAGAATTAGGACCAACCTCGGGTCCGCTGTGGCTATTTATTATAGGCGATGTCCTATATTAGTCCGTTAAGTCACACCACTGGTAGTCAAATTTAACTGGGCAGTCTTCAATGTAGCTTTGGACTAACCTTGCATCCCTATAACTTAGTCATATTTTATATGTATATCAACTATGTACATATATCATCCAATATGATTAATAATTGAGGCCATATATGGTACCCCTTATTATTCCTCTAATTAGGCATTAACTCCTAATTTATAATAAATCCCTATAAATTGGTATTACCTAACTATTATGATAATACTAATTATCACGCTTAATATCCTAGAACCTATACATTTTTTGTGACGACCCACCTTTTCAATCATTAGAAGTCGACACTACTACGTCCACGGCATTCATGTGCCGAGCATTCAACTGTCGGAAAGACAGATCGTTAGGGTAAAAAGAAAAAGAAAAAAAATAGAACTAAATCTCATAACGTGATGAATAATATATAATATCCCAAATTATTTTTACAGAAGAAAACCTTTAATATCAAACAACATCAGAGTCCAATCTATCATCACCTAGGCAGTTATAACGGCTTGTCCTTACAAATTCTGATAAACATAACCAATAAAAACACAACAAAAATTTTAAAAAAAATACGTCCTGGACATCCATCTTGAATCCTAAAGTGTTAAAGCATCCAAAGCTAACTCTGAAAAAATACTCGAGTCTAACCCGAGTATTATAAGAAAATAACAACCGGATAATTCTAGTAAACTAGCGTGAGAAACTCAGATTATTTAGATTGTTATATCTCATAAAAACTTCTAAAAATAAAAGGTATTTCCTAAGACCATGCCGCACATAAACATGGACGGATTTTACCTTATGATAACCAAATAATTTTGTAGAAAGTTCAGTGATATTATAATAATGTTTAGGGTTTAAAGTAAATAGTGAATCATAGCCGAAATTGTTGCATTAATTAAATACCAGTATAATAGGTATACAACTAAGTCCGTAAAGGCACGTATTAGAGAATGAATTCCATACAATGACATGGCAACAGGGTACCACCTACCACCATGATCTCTAGAAAATGTACCGAGGGCCTCGCCAAGACCCCTGCCAACATAGAACTGGCCTAACCCTTACTAGATAGTAACGTACATGTCATCACCCTGGTTATTTTACAGCCTTTTCTCAAGAGCTCTCATGCACAACCAAATATATATATAAGCGTGATGACATATCCTAATGGGTGTGACCCACATAACCCTGCTGCACCTACCTTAATTTTAGTCATTCTCGGTTGTAGAGGTTAGAGGCTACGATTTTCCTTTTATATAGAAATCCTACTTGTAATACTCTCTAGGTAAAAATGCAATGCCAGCAACAAGTTGTTCAAGATATGAACCACCCGAAGGTACTACATTTATTACATCCATTTTGGAATCACCCTCAGATTAGTAGCAAGTAGCAATTGCACTTTAAGAACTGTATCTTCAATTTCATCATCTTCAAGATGTCTTCAGTTCGAACACTAAAGTTGTTCGAAGTGTTTTCGTATAATTCATACTTATCCGATCCCGGTCTCTTCGAACTAACGTTCGTTAGTTTCTGATTAACTCAATTTCTGTTCTTTTGGAAACAAATAGACGGTACATAAGAGCGGGGTTCGCACCCTGACTATTTAAATGAATGAATCTTCTTATCATTTATTCTAGAAGAATGCAATGAGTTTATACATATAATAGTTTCAACAGAGACAACTATACCACATAATTCTCATGTTTGTCCTAGATATTTCCATAGTAAAAAATGGATCCAGGTTTAATAGTTGGTTATTTAACTATAAACCAACAATCAAACATAAGTTTAATTTCATATGAAATCCACTAAGCCTCTTAAATCAATCTTCATAAGTTAACCACATCAATTAGTCACCCAAAAAATATTCATATACTTATCTCACGGGTATAAGTACATTCTCAAACCATTTTACTTCTATGCTTGAAAGGCTTTACCATATAATTATACAATGGTATTAGAATATTCACAAAAAATTTAAGAAAGTCTTCTTATTTTCAAAATCATATTAAATGTATCAAAACAATATCATTTAAAACATTGTTTACTATAAACGCAAAACCACTAATCCTTCACTGTTAAGTATGACCAAAATTAAGAAGCATTATTTATTAAATTCATAATTAAACTTGATTTTTACAAGTGATCCAATTCATATAACATCAAGGTTTTATAAACCCAAAACTCCTTTTTTAGAATTCCAGGATCTCTTTCAATTTATAACCTTAACGTCCTTTTATTTAAAAACAATTCTCTTTTTAAACAATTTATTACTTTAAACGTCTTTTATGTAATAAATTGATTACCTATAAGAAACTCCCTAATAAATAAATTATTTAGTTTAAACATCATTAGTAAATAATTAATTAACTTTTAAACATGATAATGAATAATTCATAAACTTAATCACTACTAAATAAATGATTAATTAATTTAAACCTCTTGTGACGCCCCACCTCTATACTCACGCTAGCCAAGGACACTACAAAGTAATGCCGTCAACTAACACGGAGAATAAGGCTGGTTGGGAGCGACCATCTATAGCCTTGCTCTAATTATCTATTGAATACATCGACAATAAACATACCAGGTCGACATACCCAACGAACACTTAAAACAAACCCATAGGTGGTTGAAGGATCTATCAAAACAGAATATGACAACTTAAATGTAATATACATCACAGAACAGTAAATCATCATATACACATATACTGATACATTGCAGAGTATACAAAATAATACATGTCGAGTGGTATAGCAAACCACAATATACAGACGAGTTCCAGATGAATACATGTCAGAGTTACTACAAAATGGAACTACACAAAAAGCTATGACAAAAAGAAGCTAGCGGAGTAGTCCATGCGGAAGCAAAATAGGCTAAGTCCAAAAGCACCTAACCTGAAACAACTCGGTCTGACCCGAGTATAAAATACACGGATCAGTCTAGCTAAACAAATCAGTTAGATAAACTGAACAACAACAAACCTGCAAGGTTACAAAGCATAATAGATATCTCTAAAAGAGATAACACAATCATCTAACGAAAGATGAATCATATAGAACAAGCCTCATATCATCGGCAACATATAGAAACAAAGGATAAGAATATCCCAAAGCAAGCCATAAAGGCAAACAACAAATACCGATAAATACGAGTTCCACAAGGTAAACGCTATATTTCGTGTGGCTCCAAAGAACCAATATAGAAAAGCAATACCTAGGGAATATACATATAAATGAAACATCATGAGCGGTGGTGAAGAAACCACTCCGATATCTCTTGAGCGGTGGTGAAGAAACCACTCCGATATCTCTTGAGCGGTGGTGAAGAAACCACTCCAATATCTCTTGAGCGGTGGTGAAGAAACCACTCCGAAAGCAATACTAAAGGTAACCGACAACCCCAAATATCTTTCGAGTCAGGGCAAAGGACCAACTCCAAAAGCGATATTAAAGGCAACAAGCCAGAGGAGACAGTCCGAAGACACTATCCCAAAGGCAGCATGTGTCACAAACTCCCAGAGAGGAATCCGAAAAGTGGTAACGTGAGTCCCATAACCACCCGTTCGCACTAAACGGTTTACTATCCATTAGTTAATTTCACACTCGAAGCAGTACAAAGTTCACCTCATATCCTCAGTAAACCAAACCCGAAGGTCAAAACGATCAATTGAATAGGTCGGGGATTAATCGGAAAGATAAACGCACAGATTCATTGTCCGTGTTTTACCCAACCATTTAATCACCCTTCCACTTCGCTCGAAGTGCGAAATTGTGCGTGTGTTTAAATAGAATTTATAAATTCGAGAAACGAGCTTTTAATATGATTAGAAAGATTATTTTATAAAAACCCGTGGATGAAGTCAAAAATAAGTTATCAAAGTCAAAGAGGCAATAACATCCACTAAGAAGCAACTTGAATCGATAGAATTTGGAAAACAAATCAAAATATGCAAAAATAGGCAAAACAGGCAAAACATGAGCAGGTCGGTCGACCGGTTGCAGGGCTCGGTCGGCTGGCCAGATGCAGGAAATAAAAAAAACTCGACATGAGCAGATCGGTCGACCGGCTACAGGGCTCGGTCGGCCGAACTGCATAAATTTGCAGTTTCTGCCCTTTTCCCAGTGAATTGCAAGTTCTTCCAAAATGCGACCTTTCGAGTAATGGAGTTAAGGAGCCTTAGCCCATAGATACCCCAGCTCCATTAGCTCTCCGATTCGCAACCAAAAACATATTCAAACATCAAAGTTAGGATCTTTAAAGAATTGAACCCAACACTAAAAATTTGGATATTCCCCAATTCAATCCAAACCAAAAGCAAGTGCATATGAACAAGGTGTTAGGAATTCATACCCAACATCTATGATATCAAAAGAGGTAGATGTGAGTTCAAAACTCACCTTTTAATCTCACAAACAAAGAAGATGAAGGTAAAACACAAGGAGAAGACCAACTAATCACTACTTCAACCCAACAAGCTTCAATCTAAGAACAAACAAGTATTTTCCTAAGTTAGGTTTAGGAAAACTTTCTGAAATTGAAGGAGAAAGAGTTGGAGAAGAAGAAGAGAGACTTACCTATGGCTTCTCTATGATTTTGGAGCAAGAAATCAAGTTACAAAGGAGAAACTAGGGCTTGCAATTTCTATTTCCTCTTCCCTTCCACTATTTTCAGTTTGCTTGAGAAATGAAAATGAAATGAAGATGAAATGAAGAGAAGGGGTTGAGTTAGGGTATTAGTTAAGCAAATGGGCTGAACCCAAACCCAAAACCCAATAGAAAAAGGTCAAAATTTCACTTACTCCAAACATATCAAAGCTTATACTCAAAAAGATCGCAAACGCCATTTTGGAACCAATGGAGGTAGTTTCGAGCTCCATTTCGGACCTAAATCCGACTAATGACGCTATATTTAAATAAAACATTTAAATATAAAATCGTTAAATATGCGGGTTGTTACAGATCTCCCCTCCATACAAAAATTGCATCCCCGCAATTCCTAGAGACGATATTCGTAACAACTACATACATGCAACATCAAAAGAAAAAGGAAATAAGCTTGAGATGAAAAGACATACTCACCGTTCACAAGCTAAGACAGAAAACCTAGATAAGATCGCTCAATAAATTCTCTGGTTTCCCAAGTACAGTCATTGGGATTAGCGGACCATTGAACTTTAACGAGCGGCACGTCCTTGTTTCGAAGGTGTCGCACCTCCGTGTTAAGCACGCGAATAGGTTGCTGTATAATAGATAAGTCCGGTGAGATCTCAAGCTCTTGCAAATAAGGAGAAGTAATAACAGAATCCGACTCCCGAAGACACTTCCGAAGTTGCGAGACGTGAAACACGTCATGAATGCCAGATAAATGAGCTGGAAGTGAAACTCAATAAGCCACAGGGCCAATACGTTCAGTAATAGAAAATGGTCCTATAAAGCGAGGAGCCAATTTCCCAGTCGTACTGAAACGCATAACCCCCTTCAAAGGAGAAACACGAATAAAAACAAGATCGCCGATCGAGAACTCAAGAGGCTTCCTACGGTTGTCCGCGTAGGACTTCTGGCGACTCTGTGCCTCTTTCATTCTCAACCGGATAAGAACAATCTTCTCAGAAGAATGACGAACAAAATCCGGGCCAAAAATAAGCTTCTCTCCAGATTCTAACCAACAAGAAGGTGATCGCCATGGTCTTTCGTATATGGCTTCGAAAGGAGCCATACCGATACTAGACTGAAAACTATTGTTGTAGGAGAACTCTACAAGTGGTAGGTGATCTTCCCAACTACTACCAAAATCAAAAATAAAAATACGGAGAAGATCTTCCAAGATACGATTCACCCGTTCAGTCTGTCCATCAGACTGCGGATGATAAGCTGTAGAAAAATTAAGCTTTGTTCCCAAAGCTTGCTGAAGACTCTTCCAAAAATGACTCGTGAATAAAGGATCACGATCACTCACAATAGAACTAGGAACACCGTGAAGTCTCACGATTTCCTTGACATACAACTTAGCCAAATGCGAAGCAGTCCTATTAGACTTAATAGGGACAAAATGAGCAGATTTAGTGAGGCGATCAACAATAACCCAAATACTAGAATGACCCGGTCTTGAACGAGGTAGGCCGTCAATGAAATCCATAGATATCTGATCCCATTTCCACACTGGAATCTCAAGAGGTTGAAGAAGACCTGAAGGACGCTGATGCTCGGCCTTGAAACACTGACAAGTTATGCAATTGCTCACATAACTCGCCACATCGCGCTTCATGCCTTCCCAATAATAAAGACGACGCATATCGACATACATCTTGCTACCACCGGGATGAATGGTATACTTAGAACGGTGACAATCATCAAGAATGTCATGCCTAAGTGCAAGATCAGAAGGCACAAAAAGACGGTTCTTCTTACGAAGACACCCATGAGAATCAATGCTAAAATCTTGCAACGCCTCATCACAAGATCCAGACTCACAAAGCTGAATAAGATGCAACAACTCAGGATCACGCCGCTGACCATCGGCAATACGATCCAATAAAATAGGTAGAGCTCCCAAACTAGATAATAGAATAGGAGAATCAGAAAATGAACTTCGATCACGAATTTCACAAAAAGATAGAGTCTCAAGAACATTCCATTCGGCAAGCATCATAGAAATAACAGCCGAATGTTTGCGACTAAGCGCATCTGCAACACGATTACCCTTACCAGGGGTATACTGGATATCAAAGTCATAGGAAGCAAGAAACTCGAGCCAACGTTGTTGTCTCATATTGAGTTCCTTCTGAGTGAACAAATACTTCAAGGATTTATGATCGGTATAGAGAATGAAGCGCTCGCCCAATAAATAATGTCGCCAAATCTTCAAGGCAAAGACAATGGCGGCAAGCTCAAGATCATGAGTGGCATAGCGAACTTCATTCGGACGCAGTTGCCTAGAAGCATAAGCAACTACCCGATCCTTCTGCATAAGAACAGCACCGAGACCACTACCACAAGCATCGGTGTAGACAACAAGATCATGATTCCCTTCGGGAACCACAAGAATAGGAGCATTAGTGAGAAGTTCCTTCAATGTCAAAAAGGAAGCTTCGCACTTGTCAGACCAAATAAAATGAATGCCTTTCCGAGTAAGGCAAGTGAGAGGAAGCACAACACGGGAAAAGTCCTTAATGAACCGACGGTAATAACCCGCCAATCCAAGGAAACTACGAATCTCATGAACATTCTCAGGCCTCTTCCAATTCTGGATGGCTTCGATCTTTGAGGGATCGACAGAAATGCCATCGGAAGATACGACATGGCCTAAGAACTTAACCCTATTCTCCCAAAAGTGGCACTTGGAGAATTTGGCTCTAAGCTGATGACGATGAAGAGTACTCAAGACAATTCTCAAGTGATTAGCATGCTCGGCTTCAGACTTAGACTAAACAAGGATATCATCAATGAACACAAGGACGAGCTTATCGAGATATTCCCAAAATACCCGATTCATGAGATCAACAAAGAAAGCAGGAGCGTTCGTCAAACCGAACGGCATAACGAGCCACTCGAAAGAACCATATCAAGTGCGGAAAGCTGTAAGAGGTATGCTATCCTCCGCAACTCGTAACTGATGAAAACCCGTGGCAAGGTCGAGCTGAGAAAAGACCTTAGCACCACTCAATAGATCAAACATATCATCGATCCTAGGCAATGGATACCTATTCCTGATGGTTAACTCGTTAAGCTTGCGATAGTCAATGCAAAGCCTAAGAGTTCCATCGGACTTCTTCACGAAAACAACCGCGGATCCCCACGGAGAAAAACTGGACTGAATCAACTGCTTGGACTCAAGCTGTAAAAGCTGCTTCTTGAGTTCCTCATTTTCCTTTGTAGACATCCTCGTGGGAGGACGACTAACTGGCTACGCGCCTGGAATGAGATCAATGCGGAACTCAATTGCCCGTTTGGGCGGCAAACCCGATACAGGCTCAAAAACATCAGAAAAGTCACAAGCAACAGGAATACGAGATATATCATCATCATCTCGCGAATCAAGAGAATATAAAGCCATCTCGGAATTATCCACATCCCGAAGAACAAGAGATAGCTGAGTAGGCGAATCCGGATGTCGAAGATATATAATCCTCTCCGAACAAATAATCCTGGCATCATATCTCACTAGCCAGTCCATTCCCAAAATCATATCAAATCCCAGACAAGAAATAACGTGCAGATTCGCACGAAAAGAAAAGCCACATAAAACAATCTCAACATCATCACATAGCAAACTAAGGGTCGTGGATCCCCCAATAGGATTCGCAATCCTTAAAGAAGTAACCATACAAGAAATATCCAAAGATAAATCATCAACGAGCTTTTTCGATACGAAAGAATGTGAAGCACCCGTATCGAAAAGAACTCGTATACTATGGTCATAAAATAAAATAGAACCTTCCAAAATAGATGGAGATATACCTTTAGATTGAGAAGCACCTCCAGAAGCATTTGCTACATTTAACTTTCCAGATGAAGAATTATTCGGAGCAATGGGACAAGTGGAACTACGATGACCTTCCCTCTTGCAATAACGGCAGAAGAGAGACTTAGGACAAGCTCGAATAATATGATCCGGAGAACCACAATTAAAACACTTTCGAACGAAAGGTGTTCCGGAAGACTGAGGCTGAGAACTAGGACCACCAGTCTTCTTTTTCTTAGAAGGGAAAGGCTTCTTCTGAATTGGAAACGACCTCTTGTTGGGGTTCTTGGAAACCTCAACATCAACATCACTATCACACTCCTTCTCGATGGTCTAGAGGTGAAGTGCTGAATCAACCAACTCCTCAAAAGAAAGTTTAAGCTGGAGCAACAAAGACTTCTTAAGATATTTCTTAAGACCAAAAACAAACTTCAAATTCTTCTTATAAGAAGTGCTGATGAATTCAAGACCATACTTAGATAAAGCCTCGAATGATGCAACATACTCAGAAACAGAAGATTTCCCTTGCTTCAACTCAAGGAAGCGACGGGTCAATAAAACTTTTTCAGATTCAGGAACGAACTTGAGTTCAAATCGCTCCCGAAACTGAGTCCAAGAAAGAGTAGACTCATCGATCTCGGCTACATGAAGCTCATACCAATCAAGAGCACGCTCTTGTAGTAAACTAGAAGTCACAAGAACTCTATCATGGTCAGAAAGATCCATGCGAGAGAAGATACGCTCGCACGTGCGAAGCCAAGCTTGGACTTCAAGAACAGACTCGGAGCCCTTAAATGGCTTTCCTCCAAGATGAGCAAAATCACTGCACTGACGTGCAAAGGCAGACTTGCGAGGTGGAGATACTCGAGGAAGAACTGGAGGTTGTGTGCTCCTAAACAATTCCACAAACTGATCAGCAGACATATAAACGCCATCCGGATGTGAGCCACTGGATTGCCCAGCATCTGAACGTCGTCCCCTGCCTCTTCCAGCCATAAGCTGAAAGTAAGATAAGAACAAGATTATTCACAAGGTAGATACTTCATTACGGAATACTACGTAATAAAATGCATTCCTAGACGTATTCCCAAACTCTATCTAACCTTGATGGAATAAAGAGACACGATGATTCAAAGATTTGTATCACTTGTACACTTTGATGTACCGTAATATGTGCATCTATTCTGTGTTTATCATACATTGTTCTGAACTCAGCTCTGATACCACGCTGTGACGCCCCACCTCTATACCCACGCTAGCCAAGGACACTACAAAGTAATGCCGTCAACTAACACGGAGAATAAGGCTGGTTGGGAGCGACCATCTATAGCCTTGCTCTAATTATCTATTTAATACATCGACAATAAACATACCAAGCAGGTCGACATACCCAATGAACACTTAAAACAAACCCATAGGTGGTTGAAGGATCTATCAAAATAGAGTATGACAACTCAAATGTAATATACATCACAGAATAGTAAATCATCATATACACATATACTGATACATTGCAGAGTATACAAAATAATACATGTCGAGTGGTATAGCAAACCACAATATATAGACGAGTTCCAGATGAATACATGTCAGAGTTACTACAAAATGGGACTACACAAAAAGCTATGACAAAAAGAAGCTAGCGGAGTAGTCCATGCGGAAGCAAAATAGGCTAAGTTCAAAAGCACCTAACCTAAAACAACTCGGTCTGACCTGAATATAAAATACACGGATCAGTCTAGCTAAACAAATCAGTTAGATAAACTGAACAACAATAAACCTGCAAGGTTACAAAGCATAATAGATATCTCTAAAAGAGATAACACAATCATCTAACGAAAGATGAATCATATAGAACAAGCCTCATATCATCGGCAACATATAGAAACAAAGGATAAGAATATCCCAAAGCAAGCCATAAAGGCAAACAACAAATACCGATAAATACGAGTTCCACAAGGTAAACGCTATATTTCGTGTGGCTCCAAAGAAGCAATACAGAAAAGCAATACCTAGGGAATATACATATAAATGAAACATCATGAGCGGTGGTGAAGAAACCACTCCGAAAGCAATACTAAAGGTAACCGACAACCCCAAATATCTTTCGAGTCAGGGCAAAGGACCAACTCCAAAAGCGATATTAAAGGCAACAAGCCAGAGGAGACAGTCCGAAGACACTATCCCAAAGGCAGCATGTGTCACAAACTCCCAGAGAGGAATCCGAAAAGTGGTAACGTGAGTCCCATAACCACCCGTTCGCACTAAACGGTTTACTATCCATTAGTTAATTTCACACTCGAAGCAGTACAAAGTTCACCTCATATCCTCAATAAACCAAACCCGAAGGTCAAAACGATCAATTGAATAGGTCGGGGATTAATGGGAAAGATAAACGCACAGATTCATGGTCCGTGTTTTACCCAACCATTTAATCACCCTTCCACTTCGCTCGAAGTGCGAAATTGTGCGTGTGTTTAAATAGAATTTATAAATTGGAGAAACGAGCTTTTAATATGATTAGAAAGATTATTTTATAAAAACCTGTGGATGAAGTCAAAAATAAGTTATCAAAGTCAAAGAGGCAATAACAACCACTAAGAATCAACTTGAATCGATAGAATTTGGAAAACAAATCAAAATATGCAAAAATAGGCAAAACAGGCAAAACATGAGCAGGTCGGTCGACCGGTTGCAGGGCTCGATTGGCTGGCCAGATGCAGGAAATAAAAAAACTCGACATGAGCAGGTCGGTCGACCGGCTACAGGGCTCGGTCGGCCGAACTGCATAAATTTGCAGTTTCTGCCCTTTTTCCCAATGAATTGCAAGTTCTTCCAAAATGCGACCTTTCGAGTAATGGAGTTAAGGAGCCTTAGCCCATAGATACCCCAGCTCCATTAGCTCTCCGATTCGCAACCAAAAACATATTCAAACATCAAAGTTAGGATCTTTAAAGAATTGAACCCAACACTAAAAATTTGGATATTCCCCAATTCAATCCAAACCAAAAGCAAGTGCATATGAACAAGGTGTTAGGAATTCATACCCAACATCTATGATATCAAAAGAGGTAGATGTGAGTTCAAAACTCACCTTTTAATCTCACAAACAAAGAAGATGAAGGTAAAACACAAGGAGAAGACCAACTAATCACTACTTCAACCCAACAAGCTTCAATCTAAGAACAAACAAGTATTTTCCTAAGTTCGGTTTAGGAAAACTTTCTGAAATTGAAGGAGAAAGAGTTGGAGAAGAAGAAGAGAGACTTACCTATGGCTTCTCTATGATTTTGGAGCAAGAAATCAAGTTACAAAGGAGAAACTAGGGATTGCAATTTCTATTTCCTCTTCCCTTCCACCATTTTCAGTTTGCTTGAGAAATGAAAATGAAATGAAGATGAAATGAAGAGAAGGGGTTGAGTTAGGGTATTAGTTAAGCTAATGGGCTGACCCAAACCCAAAACCCAATAGAAAAAGGTCAAAATTTCACTTACTCCAAACATATCAAAGCTTATACTCAAAAAGATCGCAAACGCCATTTTGGAACCAATGGAGCTAGTTTCGAGCTCCAGTTCGGCCGTTTGCAAAAAGTAACATTTCGGACCTAAATCCGACTAACGACGCTATATTTAAATAAAACATTTAAATATAAAATCGTTAAATATGCAGGTTGTTACACCTCTGTTCAAAAATAATTAATAAATTTCAAAATCATCATTACTAAAAAATTAACTAACTTAAAATATCATTATAAAATAATTAATTAACTTTAAAATAACTTTAATAAAATAATTGATTTACCTTTTAAACAACTATTAAATTATTATATAACTTTCAACTTTAAAATATCATTAATAAACAATTAGTTAACCTTAAAATATTATAATTAAAATATTATTAAATTAACCATTTAATATAGAAACTATTTTACTTCATAATATTTTAAAGCCAAAGTAAATCCATTTCTTTTAAATTGGAAAGAGACTCAGCCACGCTGGCACTTGAACAATGTACCACTTATTTTCAGTGCAACATTCAAGATCATATCATTGATATTTACATAAACAATGTATATGTAAATAAAATACATAATTACCAATCAATAGATAATACATTGCTTTATCCAAGTCAAGTGGCATATAAATAAATGTCTAAATTTAGAAAATAGAAGGACGGAGATTTATTCTGCTAAAATAATGTCCAATATAATCAAGTTTAAATGTAGCATAGCTGTGTTTTATTCTGCTAACGGGATGTCGGTGATAAAATATTATTAACCAACTACAAAAATATTTTCTACCTCTATTGATTTTTCATCGAATAATACTTTACTAGGATTCTCATGCATTTGAAGTACTGTGCTTGCCAATACAAATCTAATGCAAGATACCGTAGGTTAAATGGATCTAGAAAGGCGATATATAAATTTTCAAAGTCAATCACATATAAATTAAATAATTTAATTAGGTAACCCACACCTAAACCAATAGGCCCTAGTTCATTTAACCAAACCCGACAACCTCCTTATTCTTCTTCTCCAAGCTTATTCCCAAAATAAAATTGATTCCCACCCAAACCCAAATACAAAAATGCTTGGACCTAAGAAGAACCTACACCACCATGCGTATACACCCTTCACGCGCCCTCCATCCTCCACAGTCGTACCAACCACCCTTGCAAACTCTCTTGACCTTGTGCCACTCACATGTCACATCATCGTGACCACCCATGGCTTCAATTGTAATCCGGTCATCCTTCCAAAATCAAAACACGTCCAGTTTTGATAAATCACCAACCTACCACCGCGTTGACTACTACTCATCGCCGCTCCACCACCATTTCGACTGCAACCCTTTGCCCCATTACCAAGCCAACTCCAAGCCCACTTGGTGCCACCTCTAGCTGCTAGCAAACTCAGAACTGAGAACAAAACTATAACCTCCTTAAACCCTAAAATGACCTTGCTCGGCAACTTGGACTACCGTCGTCTACGCGATCACTTCCACGACATCGGCCACTCACCAAGCTTGCACCAACCCCACTCGCTCCTCCTCTTGTCCTCTGAATCATTAAAATTTGTCCAATTACCAGAAATCGATCAACTAACAACTATGACACCGCCACACCCCTTAAAATCACTAAATTTAGCTCAAAACATGATTTTCGACAAATAACTCACACAACCCCCGTCTATTTTGAAAAATAATTATAGACTAATATGGATGACTTCCTTGTTGGTCGCCTTGGATATTTTAAATAGTTTGAGTGCAATGGATTTTTGAACCAAGAGAATGATATGTTTATTAAAAAACAAATAACAGGAGAGAAATATAAGAGAGAAATCTGTGTTTTCATAACTTTGTATATATTTTCCTTTTACAGTAAACCCTTTTTTTTCATTTCAAAGCAACTATAAAAAAAAGTATGATTTTTAAACCAATTATTTTAAGAAAAGAATTATTTAAAATATCGCAATCAAGCTTTAAGTAAATTACACCATATATATTCTATAAAAATAGTAAAAAATAGTTAGAGATCTCACCTTCCACCATTTATTTGCAATGCCAATCCAAGCTTAAATTTTAAAGTTTTGAATTTTGAGCTTTTAAAAAAGATGAGTTTTTTCAAAATAACTAAAGAAAAAGAGAAGATGGAAAATTGGAGTTAAGAAGATGGAGTATAAAATGAAGTATAAAAGGAAAGATGTAAATATATAAGATGAAATCAAGCATAATAAAATAACGGGGCAAGAGACCAAAATGTCCCTAAATCTAATTTTATAACTCTCACATCATTTCATAAGCCATCAAAATGTTACACATTAGAAAATATGGTGGATATTAGGGTGATCATGTACTTTTATTAACTTTCACACTTAAGGAATCCTTTCATTTCACTTCTATCATTTTTAATTCAAATTTAAATTAAATTCTTATACTATTGGTTTATTTATATTTTTCAAAATACAAATGATCCTAAACATTTTAAATTTTGTTTTAAAATATAAACAAAGGTAGTATGATCTTTTGCAACTTATCATTCGATAAAAAAATGAAAATAAAAAATGGTTTTTGTCACATTTTCAGTTTTTTGTCTAACTACTTATTTATGTAAACTGAATTCAAAAATGAATTTGCTGTCATTAGTAATTATTTTAAAAGAAGGTTATATAATTATTAAAACCATAAATTGAACATAATAGTTATTCACAAATCAAAGTGATAAAATTCCGAGTCACTACATTCTTCCCCCTTAAAAGAATTTCAATATCAAACCAAGAAAGAAAGAAATAAGCCCACATAACTATTTAAAATTTGGCCCGTACGATGTATATAGATTATGCATACATGATATTCGATTTGATCAACTGCTCGAATACATAAACTTCTCTTCTGAACTAGTATCGCTCACTTGGCTTCCCAAGTGCGGACTCTGATCAGGCTCCTTAATTATGAACCTCCTTTCTTCTTACATAGCCACAAACTATGATAGAAAACATTGGTAACATATCAAGAACCCTCACCAAGAGTTCGCCATCAAGAATCAGGTGATAAATCCTTATTCTGGTCGGTGTATGAATCACCTTAAAGACATGCACTCGACTCTTGGATTAAGAGCCGTGCGAAGAAATGATCTACATCGAACTTACGAACTTATTCTTATTGGTTCCAACTTATACCAATTTTCTTTTAGCTATAAAATTATTTATGAAAACATTTCGTAAAAACATATTTAAAATTTTAAACTTGTATAATACCTTACTATATCCTAAGATTATATACAATTAACGGATTTAATATTTTCTTAAGGGGAACATAAGAACTGAATACTTGGGTTTTATTTCAAAATCTTTTCTGAATGATAATATATATTTAATCCGTATAAAATATACATGTAGACCGAGTAGCCCTAAAATAATACTAAGGAACTGGGTATCATCCAATAGTATCTTGCATTCCATTACAAAGAAAGGTAATACTAAAGAGAAATTCTCACCAACCGAACACACCTCTTTCCCATTTTTAGTTATTTTTGGGCCACTCAGATTAGTTAACATAAAATACTTCTACTATGTCAAAATTCCATCTTGAACAATACTCTACATATTTCTAACATAAATAAAATAGCTTTAGTACTTTATCCTACTAAATCTTGCTTAAGGTTCGTCCGGATTCGAACTTGTTTTGATAGTACAATGACAAATGGAATAATTTGCTATAGCACTACAACGTTCGCTTAAGCAAACATCTAATTGTCACTTGGAAGATTATTAAGATTATCACAAAACTATCGAGATTCACTTTCCGAACTATCCAAAGAAAATACTCCTTACTTAGTAATTTCCTTTTTATTTATACTAAAAAGAAATATTTCCAAGTAAAAATATTACTACACTTTTCCATAAAATATTTAAAATCATTTTCCAAGCCACTGGGATTTTAACTTCTTAGAAAAATCTCTTTATTTTAAAGACATTTTCCTTTTTCTTTTTTTTTAAACCTTAATTTTTTTAGCATCAACTTTATATGAAATCATTTACATAATATTATTTTCTAAATATGCCAGCTTTATTTTAATAGACATCTTTAATTAAAATCCACCATATTAACATTAAACGCCTTATAGTCAAATCGTGAAACTAAATTCATAAGGTGTTCTTATCTAATTTGAATTAAACAACAAATGCTCATAAACTGGCCAAGCATAAACAATCGATAAATGATGATAAATAAATATCATCCCTCCCTAACAAATAATAACAACCAAAACTACATCAATTTTGAAAACTATTCTGTTATACATAAAATGTAATCCGAGGTAAAGTTATTTCATTTACCCAATTTCAAAACAATACCGTGTCAGTTTGCCTTGTTCAAGTTCTTAGAAATCCCTATCAATACAGTTGTACATCGACTAGGATTCATAAACCACACAACTGATAAACGAACACATAACCTTTTTGTAGCACTGATAAATACACACACACATAAACACCCAAATTCTTTCTAAGCCATTACTAGCCCTATCTCTAGAGTCTACCCCACCAAAGCCTAGGTGTTCGTTCAAACAAAGCTTTGATACCAATGTAACGACCTGCCTTTACGATTCTTAGAAGTCAACACTAATACATCCACGGTATTCACATGCCAAGCATCCAAGTGCCGAAAAGACAGATAGATGCAGTGAAAAGAAAAGGAGAAGACAAAACTAAATCTCATAACATGATGAATAATATAAAATACCCCAAATTATCTTTACAAAAGAAACCCTTTAATATCGAACTTCAGAGTTTGACTTATCGTCAGCTTGGACAATAATAATAGCTTAACCTTACAAATGTTGATAAACATAGCGGAAATAAAAATATGGAAATACGTCTTAGGCATCTAGCTCGACTCCGAAAGCTCCAAAGCATCCAAAGCTAACTCTGAAAAATACCCTGGTCTGACCCGAGCATTATAATAAAATAACACCCAGATTAGTCTAGTAAACTAGCATGAGAAACTCAAACCTTCTGATTTTTATATCTTATAAAACCTTTTAAAAACAAAAGGTATCATGTAAGACCATGCCGCACATAAACACGGACGGGTTTTTACCTTTCGATAACCAAACACTTTTGTAGAAAATTTGGTGATACTTTAAAAATGTTTAGAATTTAAAGTAAATAATGAATCATGGCCGAAATTGTTACGTTAATTAAATTCTAGTATAATGGTATACAACTAAGTCCATAAAGGAACGTATTAGAGAATGAATTCCATACAATGACATGGCACCACAGTACCACCTACCACTGTACACCTCTAGAAAATGTACCGAGGGCCTTGCCTATAACCCCTGCCAACATAGAACCAACCTAGCCCTTACTAGATAGTATCGAATATGTCATCACCCCATTTTCTTTACAGGCTTTTCTTAAGAGTTCTCATGCATAGAGAAATATATATATCTGTGTGTGTGTGTGTGTGTGTGTGTATAAGGGTGACGACATACCTAATGGGTGTAACCCTGATAATCCTACTGCATCTTCCCTGATTTTAGTCATTCCTAGTTGATAAGGCTAAGGGCTATGATTTACCTTTTATATAGTAATCCCACTTCGAATGCCCTCTAGACAATAATGCAATACCAGCATTCGTTCATACAAGTTGTTCATGATATAAACAAACCAATGGCACTACTTCTACTACATCCATTTTGGAATCACTCTCATGATTAGTTGCAAGTAGCCCTTGCTTCAAGAGCTCCACCTTCAATTCCATCATCTTTAAGATGTCTTTAGTTCGAACGTTTGAGTTGATTCGAAGTGGTTTTCAGATAATTCATACTTATCTGATCCTGGTCTCTTCGAACCAACATTCGATAGTTTCTGGTAAATTCAACTTTGGTTCTTTCATAAATAAACAGACAATGAATAAGAGTGGGGATCACCCCTTAACCGTTTAAATGGATGAATCTCCTTATCATTTATCTTAGAGAAATGCAACCAGTCTATACATACAATAGTATTAATAAAGGCAATTATACCACATAATCCTTGTGTTTCTCCTAGATATTTCCGAAGTTAAAAATGGATCTAGATTTGATAGTCGGTTATTTAACTATCAAATAAACAACCAATCAAACATAGATTTAATTCAATTTGGAATCCACTAAGCCTCTTAAATTAATCTTCATAAATTAACCACTTCAATTATTTACCCATAAAATAATTATATACTTATCTCACTGGCATAAGCTATGACGCCCCACCTCTATGCTCACAATATAAAAGAGTATTAAAGGAAATACCGTCTATTATTACGAAGAATAAGGCTAGATAGGAGTGGCCATCCGTAGTTAGGCCTTACACTAGTATTGGTTATCTCGATAGGAGTGGTATACTTTTTTTTCATCTCTTATTTTTTTACTCCCATCGACAAATCCAATTCCAGTATAAAACGAACTACGATGGTACATAATAGTTTGGGACAACATATATAATGATAACACAGATAAGCTAAACACAGAACATAGATAGCGTAAAATATCATATATATATATATATATATATATATATATAACTAAAGTCAGTTACAATACATGTGATACAATACATAGGATACAACTACAACTGTCGACACGGGATGTTAAATATACATGTACATTACCGTGATTAATATACATGAATACATATCATCCTATAATATGACAACAACTACTCCAAAAGATATAAAGAGACTTCATAGCTCTACCAGCAACCCAAAGCAAGGTATCTACAACCTGTAATAACTCGGTCTGACCCGAGTATTAAATTTAAAAGAAAATAATACACGGGTCAGTCTAATTCAAACTCAGTTATTAATGCACTGAAGCAATAATAATTAAATAATCAAATAGAAGACAGTCACAAAACTCATCTATCCAATCCTTTAATAAGGAAATCGGATAACGATAAATATAACACTAATAGTGTTAAACAACAAATCAGCAAATTCAAATTATCAACGAAGATAAATGAAAGGATTATCAATGAAGATAATTTAGAAAATAACAGAATTGCCTAAATGGCAATTAACGACAAATCTAATTACTAAATAATAATTAAAAACTCATAATCTAATTATCAAAAACATAATTAGATATCAACAAAATCATCAAATTAAACCAAATCAAAATACGATTTACAATATATTGAATTGGACATACAAAACAATTTCAAACAATTGAAATATCAATTAAAATGTCAATTCCGATAGGGCTGCAGTACACGTTCATGTGTACTGCTTTGCCACTACATTATAAAATGTCATCACAACTCCAAATATTAACAGTAAGTCGTAACTGCAAAGCCATATCATTTACAAAATGCAGAGGTCAAGTCACTGCTATCAGGACTCAACACAACTGCAAGGCCAAACCAAAGTTAACAGCAATACCAAGAAATCACACAAGGTTAGGTCTGGGCAACACTAAATGACCAAGTGCACAAGGGCAGTGGTACAAACATGAAGACACAGCAGAATGGATTATGCAACCTGAACCAACAGAGCACGAAGGCTCGAATGACCAAATGCACATGGCAGTGGTACAACATGAAGACACTGCAAAATGGAGATGAAAGCAAACAAAGATGGCAACATGAAATGAATCAGAGGAAGTCCAGATATAATGCAACAACAAACTCAAAACAACACAAAAGTTCTCAAATTCAACATGACAGTAAGCGTCAGTGCACAAAGGCACCGACAACGTACATATAGATGAACCAGCATAAGCAAATGAAATGCAAGGGTCGACCAAACAGCACGGTGCCATCATGATGAACCCAAATTTTGAATTAGGCAATGAAGACAACAGGGGCTTGAACTCATATGTACAAAGTCAGTGACAATGCCAAACGTATCACCAGACCAGCCATGATCAGAGAGGAGCAAAAGCAAGTGAACGAAGTGCACATGAATGCACAGTGCAACCTACTGCACTACATAAATGGCAACAAATGCAACAGTGAAACAACAATGGTGCAACTACAAAACTGGATTTAAGCAAGTGCAACATCAAGGGAAGCACAATTGAAACAGGCTGCGACAGTGAATCACTACCCAAATCAAACTATCAATGACCAGTGGACAATGACAGTGCCGAGGTCATTAAACCAAAGACATAAGGGCCGAAACCATTACACAAAAATGCAAAGTCAAACTTGAGTATGCTATAGAATAACCATGCCAAAGCTATGGAATAACAAATCAAAGTCAAAGCCGATGCCAACAGAAAAATGCAGTTTAATCAAACTGCAATGAACCGGTCAAGTAGGCCTTACAAGTTTCAAATTAGAGTTCAATGCCAGAGTGATAAAAATCACATTTTTAAAGTAATCGAAATAGAAGGTTTCACAAAATCAAATTATTTTCAACTAGCCAAAGTCAACCATGAACAGTAGCATTTACAAAAGCCAACAGAGAATTCAAAGTAACAGTTAATGGCCGAAGTCAAGAAGGAATCATAACAAGACCAAATCGAACAACCGAAGCACTATACTAAGCATGAATTGAGATGTGAGTGAGAAAATCACTCACCTTACTTACAACGAGACAGGAACTATTAGCCGCATTTCCCTCTTTCCCCCTTTAGATCGATGTAGCACGAATTCGCAAACCCTAATTTTTGAAGAACGAACGAGCAACGAAATGAAGCCGCCATTATTTTCTTTCGTTCGTTTGGTTTTGGGTTAGCGAACGAATGACTGAAGGGGGATCGGGTTTTCACTTGAAATAACACAGCACCAAGAATAAATGGGCCGAGATTAAACTTTAAAGCCCACACAACATTCAACGAATTTTGAAAAGAATCCCAACCCGATTAAACTCCCAACAGCAATTAGCTATCACCATCAGTCGTTCAATGACGATAATTAATAGATGCGAAATCCCGGGTTGTTACATAAGCATGTTCTCAAACCATTTTACTTCTATACTTAAAAGGCTTTATCATATACTTATACAATGGAATAAGAATATTCACAAAAAATTAAGAAAGGCTTCTTATTTTCAAAATCATATTAAATGGATCACAACAATGTCATTCAAAGCATTGTTTACTATAAACCCAAAATCATTGATCCTTCGGTGTCAACCATGGGAAATGCTTCCATACCACCAAAATTAAGAAGAATTATTTATTAAATTCATAAACTTGATTTTTACACATGATCTAATTCATATAACATCAAGGTTGTATAAACCCAAAATTTCATTTTCAAAATTCCAAGATATCTTTTCAATTTATAAATTTAACAGCCTTTTATTTAAAAATAATTTTCTTTATAAAACAATTTAATACTTTAAACACTTTTTATTTAATAAATTGATTGCCTTTAAAATCTCCCTAAAAAATTTGATTAGTTTAAAACGTCATTGGTAAGTAATTAACTAACTTTTAAACACCATAATGAATAATTTATAAACTTAATTACTGTTAAATAAATGATTAAGTAACTTAGACCTTTATTAATAAATTTCAAAATCATCATTATTAAAAAATTAACAAACTTAAAATGTCATTAATAAAATAATTAATTAATTTTAAAATATATTAAAGTAAATAATTGATTTTTCTTTTGAACAACTATAATAAAATTATCAAATAACTTTAACTTTAAAGTATCACTAAATAACTAGTTAGCCTTAAAATATTATAATTAAAATAATATTAAATTATCTAATTAAATATAGAAAATATTTTACTTCAAAATATTTTAAAGTCAAAATAAATCCAAATTCATTTCTTTCAAATTTGGAAAGAGACTCGACAACCACATTGTCATTTAGACAAGCTGCCACTTATTTTTAGTTCAACAATTCACTTCATATCACTAATATTTACATAAATAACTCATACGTAAGTAAAATCCATAATTATCAATTAACATATAATACATTGCTTTATCCAAGTCAACTAGTATATAAATAAATGTCCAAATTAATTTTGACGCCTCACCCCTGTACCCATACTGTTCAAGAGTATTACAGAGTAATACTATGAGATAATATAGAGAATGAGGTTGTATGGGATACACACATGAATATTCTCTTGAACTAACACTATTATGTATTAAAACATTGAATAAATAACTCACCTATATCTACACAGTATTAGAGCAAAACAATAAACATGTGTGCTAGGATAGAATGATACTTAATATACAATATAAATAGAGAACATAGAGTCAGCTTCAGTTATGTATAATAAACAATAGAATAGAGTTATAAGAGTGCACTATAACCCAAAATGTCAAATATTTCGATATGATTGGATAAACAATCAATATACTCCATATTAAACCTTTACAATGAATTAGTATCATGTAAATGTTAACTCACAACCCCAAAATAAAGCCCCTTTAAACCCAGTATAACTAATTCCGATCACGTCATCCTTGAACCTGAAATGTCTCGGACTGACTCGAGTGGTATAAATAACACTCAAGTCAGACTTTGTATATGTCATGAGTGTAAAATCCTGTATCTCCATACCTCTTGAGTCGACCATATTGACATAAGTTCAACTCAAATTGAATGAAAAATATGAATCCTTAGGGTAAAGAAGAAAAAGGTAGAAGAAAATAGAATCAACAATATCATAGAATCTCATAATCGCAGTGGAATAAATACAAGAACTGTACTGTTACTATACATACCACTGTTAGAGTACAATAAACAGCATCAATCCGGATAGATTAATAACTTGTCCTCACATACATAGCATACACAGCGGGAATATAAATCAAATACAAGAATACATCTCTGTCATCTAGCTCGCCTCCTGAGCTCCATAGCATCATATCATGTATTTGTAGTACTCGATATGACCCGAGCATTATAATAAAATAACACCGAGTCGGTCTGGAAAACTAGCGTGAGAAAACACACTCAATTTGAATTATTAACTTTTCTCAAAATCCTTTGAAAATAAAGGTATCTCGTAAGACCACGTTACACATAAACACGTCAGATTTTAACCTTACGATAACCAAAATAATTTTTATCGAAATCGTTTGATATTATAATAGTGTCTATAGAAAGTAAATATGAGATAGCTGAAACGCTTACATCTCACGTTTTAACATAGTTGGGCACAATCAAAACTGTACAACCCTTATTGGAGAATGGATTCCATACGAATGACTGGGCTACTGGGGTGCCACAAATCACAGCACACCTCTCAAGAACAATGTACTAAGGATCATCGACGGGATCCCCTGCTACACAAGATGGGCCTACCCTTAACTTGGATAGACTGAATATGTTGTCACCCTAGGTGTTCCCACCCCTACCATCGATCGCTCCTTCCATGCACAACCATATCCATAATATATAGGTTTCTGAGGACATCAAAAAGGTGAAAACATACCCTAATTGGGTATGACCCACTTAGCCTTACTTCATCTCTCATGTTATAGTCATTCCCGGTTGATGAGGCTTGAGGCTAAGAATTACCTTTCAAGAACAAATTCTAATTGGAATGCTCATCTTCCTTCAATGATGATGCTCAGATAACATTCGTCCATATAGATTTTCCTGAGTCTGGACAAACCGAATCACCGTCTTCATCATCTTCGTTGTATTCATTTGTTATGTTCAAAACAGATCGAAGTGGTTTTCAGATAATTAAATCCGAACCCGGTCTATTCGAAATGATTAACGAAATTGGCCAATATTCGATAGTTGGTATTTAACTATCAAACAACATCCATAAGTAGCCATCTAGCCTTATTATTATTTTCCAAAATCTCCATAAAATATCTTTATAAGATATATATATATATATTCGAACCCCTTCAATATTTTAATAGTGGAAACCAAATTCAAATTCTTATATCCTTAATCGGATATTTCAAATCATTTCAATACTTAGAATATGTTTTTTCTCTCTTTCAATTATAATTCATCCCTTTGAAAATATTTCTATAATTAAAATCTCGAATTTAACTATTTTTGTTCAAATCCTTTTCGTCCAATACTTAGGAATATTTAAGCATATTTTTCCAAGATCATTTTGTCCCAATATTCAGGAAATAGCCCATTTATTTCCTATTTCCCAAAACTCTTTTACAAATATTATTTGTAAATTCCCTAATGGATTCTATAAGTTTCGGAATTCATTAATCAATTTTCTTTAATCTTTCTAAGTCAAATATACTTGTCTATATTTCCAAATAACATTTCTAACTTCTTTTATGAATTCTAATTCATTCTTCTAAAGTTCACGGATTTTGATACTTTGGAAATTCCTTTAAGTTCTCAAAATCCCACTATAAGATTCTTCTTATAAAATCATATTCGTTAAATAAACCTCATTCCAATCTTGAGAGGATTTATAAAAAAAATCAATCTTTGAAAAAACCATGTACATAAAATAAGTATTTTTAAAGAATAACAGGTATTTTTTTGAAAATATGTTTAAGTAAACCAAAAATGCCAAATAACATCGATGACTCATATCCAAATCATTTTTACTAACTAATTAATTCACAAAGCCAATTAATTATTTCAATAAATATTAAATATTATAATAACTAACTTTTTGGAATATTTAAAATAATAGTTTAAGTTATATAGCAAAGTAGTTAAAAATCCCATTTAAACAATTTTTAATTTCTCGATAATGATAGTTAATTGAGGAGTAATTAATGTAATTAATTAAGGATAATTAATTAAAGGATAATAAAATAATTAAAGGATAATCGTTTAATGATTAAAGGTTGATTAATTCATAATTAAAGGTTGATTAATTTATTATTAATGGTTAATTAATAAATGATTAAAGAATAATTAATCACGATGATTTGTAATAAATTAACCAAGATTAATGATTTATTCATAAGTAATTAATCTGGTTTAAATTAATCAGATGATTAATTAATCTTACTTATGGATTTTTGAATTCTATTGAATGTTGAATTGTTTGATATCCCTGATATGTGATGCTTTGTTTTGATTTGAGCTGTGATGAATGAAATTTATTTACCTATGATGAATGTAATTTATTTATCTGTGATAAATTTATATTATTTATCTATGAATCTGTGAATGAAGATAAGCGTTATAAGATTTTACCGCTTATCGATATTGATGTGCTTGAATCTGTGATGATTGATGATGTTGCACTATTGTGTAAAACCCTTGACTACACCATACATACACAACTATGGATTTCACGGGAAATCGGTTAAGTCGTAGATAATTTAAATTTAATTTAATTTTATTCAAATGATGTATCGATTTTCAAAGGTTGAGTCAAGGTCGTTATAATTGGTATCTATTTTAAAAATCCAATATTGCCAAATTTAGTTTATAAATCCCTCTCACATCGATTATATCTCAATTTTATCATTATTCTCACATTCAAAAATAGATTCCACTATTTCTTTCCAAAATGATTCCCATAACTCGATGTAAATTCACATTATAAACTCATATTCCAACTTATCAACTGAAATCATTTTCCTTATTTGTAAACATCATTTATAAATTTATAAACTCTTTTGAGTTTCACCTACCCATACAAAAAAAATATTATTTGTTAAACCTCACTTATAAATCCATTTCTTAATATACTCCCTTTATTTTTCAAATCCATTTTGAATATCGATTCCAACTCTTTTCTATTTTTTTCGAATTATAAATTCTTTATATATAATTCATTTTTAAAAAATTTGTATCTTAAAACAATCTACGAATAGTCAAGTACAACTTAAACAAAAACTTTATTTTATTTTTCAATTTAGTTTTCTTTGAAATAACCCAATTTCTAGTACAAATAATTTTATATCCAAAATTTCTTTTTATTCCTTCAAATTTCAAAGAATAATATTTATGGTATTTAAAAATACCAAAATTAAAGGCCAATGCTACTATAGCATTCGTTAATTCAAATTTCAACAATAATCGATAATAGATTATCTGCACAAATCATATATCAATATATATGAAAAATAAACAATATATTTGAGGAATCCAGCTGGATCCTTCCAACCTATTTTCCTACATCCGCGGATGTTAGTACAACATAAAAATACCAATCCCACTTCGAGGGGGATATCGTGGTATATAGGATCATTCGCAATTATGTGGGGTGCATAGGGTGTAACGTTTGGGGATTTTCGTTGCCGAAAAACCGAAATGTTATGGGTTTAAGAAAGAAGAAAAGAAAAGGAAAAGAAAGAAGAAGAGATAAGAAGGTAGAAAATAGAGAGAAAAGAAAATATAGGGAAAAGAAAATGGAAAATAGAAAATAGGGAAAAGATGGAAATAGAGAAGAGATAGAAAATTTTTAAAATAGAAGAAAAAGAGAATAGAGAACATAGAACGGAACAGAAAAACAACAGAACAACATTAGAATCTCACAATTCGCAGCGGAACAACATATAATAATAAATAAATAATCTTTAAATAAAGAACTATATCAGTTATTACATCACATTATATTTCATTACATCATATCATATCATCAGAGTGTACAACAACATACAACAATAAACAGTGCAGCGGAAAAGAAATACTATATAAACTAGTAATACGCCATGCCATCCAGCTTGCCTCCAGCAACTCCTGAATATCCTGAATCTCCTGATAAACCTAACTCTTAACTGCCCGTGTGGAAAATTGGTGGGCACCCAGAGTTTAGGAAGGAAAACAATAAACTCCAAGTCAGTCATGTGACTGGTGTGAGAACTCAAAACAGTTTATTTAACTTTAAAATCAAATAGAGGAATATTTTTAAATTAATTCGCAATGCTTTTAAAAATGAGACTACCATAAGGCCTCCCGCACACACACACATGCAAACGCAGAATCGGAGGAGATTTCTCCTTATGATAGTCAAAGATGCTTGATACGCATTTTAAAATAACATTTGATATTATTACTAGTGCATAGTGTAATAACAAATCATTTCAAAAATAAAGATATAAATCTTAGCCAACATACGACCATTATCGTATGCCTACTATAGCTACTATCCAAACAGTGGTGACCACCATAAGTGAATAGCAGGTTCTACAACTAATACCGTACAAGTCACGTGTTGTTTCTTTGGATTTCCAACGAATGGTCAGGCCAAGGAACTTCCCATTGCCACATGAGAATGCCTCTGGATGGACATCCCCGAGAACCAAACCGGATCTCTACCAACACAAGGCCGGGTTACTCCTAACTGAGTAACAACTGACCGAATATGCCATCCCTCGGTCCTTTGGGACCTTTATCACCGAGCGCTCGTAATCAATTCACACAATCATAAAGTGTTTTCAACATGAGTAAGTATCTGGGCTCCATACCATGATACCACCCTTTTCCAGAAGGAAATGCACATATCCTAAAGGGTGCTACCCCTCATAACCTTGCTGCTTCTTTCCTGTTTTGACCATTCACGGTGTGTGAGGCTCGACGAATTCACGTCCACAAAAACATACTTTATACAAAAGCCATGCTTTGGGTCAACAAATGATCAACACAATGATCACAAGGATAGACGATCAAATAAACGATCCTATCACAAATAATCAACACAATGATCATTTTAGCATCACTCAGCATGTCACATTACCAAATTGGGAATATATCGCTGATAACTTCAACTATATAACCTTTGAGCTCGTACGTCTCAAAGAAGGGTGTTAAGCAAAGAATAAATTCTCCGCCACCAACAGAAATATATTTGAAAGAAATCGGCTTTATATCTCAACTTGTAATGTCAGAGATACAATCCATACAAGTCAGTTCCGGGCTCGAACAAAACCGAAGGCACTTACAAAGAAGTCCTTGCAATCCGGATATTCACAATCCTGATCGGATTTCCCATCACTTAGGGAGTTTCTATACCGGCGCGACTCGGTGCAGAAACAATCGATAGGTCATCCTATCGCTCTCGCAAAAACCGGGTCTTCAACACCGATCTTCAAATGCAATTCACAACGACGTATCACATATTCGGAATGGGTTATACGACCCCATGGTCCTTTCCCGGTTAACCCGAATAGTGAGCGCTTATTCAAAAATAAGTGTGCATTCAAATTCAATCAAATCACATCAAATACCCATTCAAAGGGAAATATTGATAGTCGGCTATTGAACTATCAATGGATATGCATACATCACCAGATTCCAAATAATTTTCCAAATTATTTATTTTCCAAAATATCTTCACAAGATATACAATTTCAACACTTCAAAAATAAATCAATATTTATTTTCAAACAAATTCCACTTCACATATAAATTCCATAATGAATTTATATTTCAAAATATTCATGCATATGATTTCAATTTATTCATTTCAATTTATCTTCAAAAAGATAAATTCGAATTATTCACTTCATATTGGAAAAACAATTCCATACTTATTCAATTATAAGTAATTCACAAATCTTTTTATTTTCAACCTTGGAAAATATTCAATATACTTAAATCGAATTAAGTATATATTTCATTCTATTAAGGAAAACATTCTCTTAACATATTTATTTGGGTCAAAACGAATGTTGCGTAAAACATCGTTACGACAACCCAAAATCACTAGTATAGGGATTCGAATTTAAAATAGATATATAAATCCTAATACTACACAAACCATTTCCTTTCGGAAATCATTTACTATAACAACAGTGTTATAGTCCACCATTTCCTTTTATTTCTCGAAACATCTATTTCAACAATAAATGTTGAAATTTATGTTTTCGAATCTCAACACCTTTAAAACATCGTTAGATCGTTTTAATTCTGTTTAAAACATCACATTCTAAACATTTTCTTTAACGTATTATTCACTATTCAAAAATCGTGAACATACTTCGTTAACAAATTTCATCCTTTTATTCAATTTATTTTAAAGGATTATTCACTATTCAAAAATGTGAATATAACTCCATTAATAGGTTATAACAATTAACTTATCAAAATAAGTCGTTTGCGAATTTATAAAACAACGTTTATAAATTCCATTTCTATTTATTTATAAAAACTTCCTTTTTATAAATTCTTTATTAACCTATTCCGGTTTATAACTCAATTATAAAACAAAGGTTCATATTATAAGTCAAATGCTTATAAACGATTATTTTACAAAATCGTTCTTTTAAAGACTTTCCAATTTATAAATCTTATAACTTATAAGATTTAATGATTTATCCAATCTATTCTTCAAATAATTTCCCAAAATTTATAAATCTTACTATTTATAAATTTCATTTATAACTTCACGGTTTATAATTCTATAAATTTCATTCTTTAATGAAATTCATTTTCACTTAATTCAAACACTTATAAAAACTCGTTTTATAATGTCTATATTTCAATTTATAAATATCCATTTATAAATCTCTTAATATAAATCAGTTTATATTATTATTCTGAAACGTCTTTAATTCCCTTTATAATTTCACCGTTTTGATTTATAAAATAATCAAATTTTATAAATCCTATATTTAAACTTTTGATAATAAATTCAAAAATCCAGTTTAAACTATTTTATAAAGTCATTAATTCCTATTTCTCAAAAATCAGCTTTTAACCGTATTTCTCAAAAATTATAATTTTTATAACTTTAAGAATTATAACGTTCATTTATTTAAAATGGATCGATTCCAAAATATTTTATCTTTTCAAAAATTACTTTAAAAACATTTTTAAAATACCAGAAATTTGGTCCAATGATGCTACACACCAAATAGTCAATCACGACTAACAACGATATCATATATCGATATGATAATCCATTAAATATCAAAATATCTGAAATCAAATAAAAACTGTTGAGGAATCCAGTTGGATCCCTCCAACCTGTTTTCCTGCATCCAAAAACATTAGCACAATACCAATTTCGCTCCAGTACGAAATTATCGCGGTACATGTTTTTATTAATATTATCCGCTTAATAACGGCGTAATAGGGTCTCATCCGCTAAAAAAAATGCGGGAAATCAATAACTCCAATATATACATATGCCAATATATATATATTGCTATTATATATAATACCAATTTCACTGTTTATGAAATATTCGCGGTATATGTTTTTAATAAATAACATCCGCTTACTAACGGCGTATAATGTCTATTTTAACAATCAATATATAACAATCATCATTCAAACATGCATTCAAATATTTTAAATCTAACTATTTAAAATAAAATCGAAACCTATTCGATTGAGTGAGAAGTTCTCACTTTGGTTTTAATTTCCGTTTTAGCGATTTATTTCGAATAAAATTAAACGCGCGTTTAATTTTACCCGAAATTCTCACTAACTCCAAACGACTCCAAACCAACTCCATCGCGTAGTGCTCGTCCATACGATTCCAACGCAACTGAGTTTGCATTTTTTCGACCTCGTATGAAAAAGTTATGAATTTTACAAGATTACACGATTTAAACTATATTTAAAACAACATTTTCTTTATAATTTAAACCTACACCAATTCCTAGCCCTTGGATCCAAATCCTATGCCTCTCCTTCATCTTCCCAAATCACGTAACCATCTCCGGGCAAACGAATATGAGGCCGAACCCATTTAGCAATTTAGGGTTAAATAATTCGCCATTAATACACGACGATACCTCGATCAAGCGACGCCGTTGCGAAGCCCTCCTTCTCCACTATACTCGCCCCCCCCCCCTAGGTGAAGCTCGGCCATCTATTGAGCTTGGGAATGCGTGCGTGGCCTGTAGGTGACGGCCCAAATTATCCCCCCCTTCGACGCTCCAAACTCCATCAAATCCGTATGGATGTGAAGCCCTCGAGATCCTCAACAACTTTCATGTTGAACACCTTAGCTAAATCATTGTAGATCGAGAGAGATTGAGGAATGAACGAGATAAAATTCTGGCCCTCCATTTTGTTAGTGGCGGCTGTAAAAGATGGCTAGGGTTTTGTTTTTATTTATTTTTTTATTAAATTTATGAAGGGGGTGTCTCTATTTATAGGAAAAGCAAGCGTAAACACTATTCATCCCGGGAATTCCGAACTCCGATTTAGACACCGTAACCAGCGTACCTAGGGTTTATCCCGCGTTCCGGACACAATGGAATAGGTTTCGGAAGCTAATTCGGACATCTGTGCGAGTTATGTCTGAAAACGCTCAATTTAAATTAAACCGATTTAAATCGATTTCTAGGCGTTTTAATTTGTACCGGACAAACGGTAAATCCAATTGACTTGAAATTTGAAACCTTACAATAATATCACATTACGGATCCGATGAAACTAGTTTCGTCGAAATCCGAGACTTTTTGAAAAATGGCTATTTTGACTCGCCAAATTTAAATTAAAAATAATTCGATGCGTTTCGAGCTGCCACGATCAAACGATAGCTCCGATTGACACGAAAATTGAAATCCGGTAATAATTAACTATTACGGATCCAATGGAACTGGTTTCGTTCAATTCTGAGACTGTTCAAAAATTGACTATTTTACAGTCGATTATTAAATATTAAAATATTCAATTTTCACAAATTAACTTTTAATTCGATTTTAAAAGTTCTAAAATATTTCTATAACTCCAGTATGATTAAATAAAATTTTCCAAATTATTTACAATCATTTTTAACCCAATTTTCAATTATTTTCATAATTTAACATATTAAATTATTGATTTAATTATCTAATTAAATCTAATAAATCAAATAAAAATTTATTTGACTTATAAATTCACTTATAAATATTTAAAATTAATTAAATATTCAAATTTTAATTTAATAAAATTTCTGGGTCGTTACATAGGGTCTCATCCGTTATAATGTGCGGAGATATCACTCCAAATGCTAATATATATATAAGTACCATCCGATAGATAATTATAATTTATCAATTCAATCATGCATACAATAGTTAAATTTAACTATTTAAATTTAAATTTGGCAATCCAAATGAGTGAGAATTTCTCACCTTGATTTTTAATTTGCCGAATATCCAGATTTTATTTCTTTAAAAATCCCGATGGACTCTGAAAAATTCCAAATCTATTGTTTGTGTATTATTCAATGCTACAAGCGCACGAAATTATTCTGTATAATTTTGACCTCGTATGAACGAAATAGAGCATTTATAAGACAATGGAATTTTTAATATGATTAAATTTTCAATTAATAACAGAATAAATTTTAATTACCCTTAGTCAATGCTTAACTGCATCTGTGCTCAACGTCTCCATGCGATGAACATCGATCATAAATCCCAACTGTCTGCATGCTCAATCCATCGACGCCGGCAATCCAACAACCTAGTTCGAGAATGAATCCTTCCTATTGTCGCCACCTTCCATGCTAAACGAGACAACGTTGCCCTAGCTACCTCAAATGAACATCGGCCTCGCCTCAGCTCTTCGACCACCTTCTGCACGCCGTTGCCCATCGCAACTTCGAACGCCGCCCTCACTTCTTGGTCTATGCAACAATGAATGATGTCACGACTCCACTTCCCATCCTCTGTTCGTACAGATAATAGCCTTTGCCCTAGCTAGCTACAACCTTCCGTCGCAACTTCATTCGATCGTGAACTCCGCCTTTACATTTTGCTAGCTAGGACATGAGTGTCCTTCGATTTCATGAGGATTTTTTTTATTTGAATTGATTTGAACTGCTACTTCAAAGGAGATGGGGGAAAGTACAGCGATTTATAATTTTGGATTTCCTCATGTTTCGATTTGAACGAAGGAGAAAAACGGCAGAGGACGTGATTTAAAAAGGTGAAAGGAGATAAAACACGATTGAACTGAAAGAGGAAAAAGCTAGCGTGTATGAAAAGGAATAGTAGTTGACCATTTAATATATAAATAAATAAATTCCAAAATATCTTGATTTATGCAACTCATAATTTCGAACCCCTATCAAGGCATGCCACTAGTCGTTTATAATGTTATTGTAACATCCCGCCTTTTTGCATGCTTTAAATCGACGATAAACCACACATGTCAAACTTAAACCATACAAAAGGGCGGATTGTTATGGGGTAAAAAAGAAAAAGTAGAGAAATAAAGAAAAAAACAAAATAGAATCTTGCAGCGGAACGATAAAATATAATAACCAAATAAACAGTTCATGAAGTTGTTTTACAAAAACATTTGATTTTCTTTACTTATACAATACAATATCAGAGTTACACATACCAGAGAATAATCAATAATAATGCAGAGGGACAATGTGAAAGTAGTGGAATACTATATATATAATAATAAATCTTCTTCTTCGTCATCCAGAGATAAAGGCTTCAAATCCTGAATGCTCAGGCTGACCCGAGCGAATTGAAAAGACAAAACACTCGAGTCAGAACTAAAGATCTTATGTAAGTTAAATCAACCTTAAATAATATGAGTGGAACGGGGTCAGAGATGTTTACGGGATTTGACATCTCCTATCCAGTGTCAACGTGAGTGCTGTAACTCAAGAGATGCTTGGGATTCACATCTTCTAAGGATCCGTTAAACTATTTACTATGTAGTAATATCTCGCTATTATAATAGTGTCTAATAGTAAAATAAACATACTTTAAAATAGCATTAAGGGGTTACCCATATAGCCCTTAACAAAATAATGCCAACAACCTATACAGTACCGTAATACCTCCTGATCGGGAGGCTACCAGAGGGTACTCCATAGGTACGACGCAAATAGAAACTCGTAGTAAAGGCTCGCAATGGTAGATGACACGGCACAACTAGGCAATGCCAGGGTAGATATACCAATTACGCTTCCGGGCCGGTGGTAATGCATAGCCGCAGCTACCGCCCACCTCGAGCCACACACCCAAATCAAAGAAATCAAAAGTAGCCACCGAATAAATCCAAAAGTCAGAGTATAATATCGAAGAGATGTGTCCGATCAAAGTTGCTACCTCATTAGCCCATCGATCGCTCCTGTTTTAGCCACCTTACGCCAACTCATGGGAGTCGTGTCCACGTATTTACCTCAAAGGAAATGCCACCACCATCCTACTTCATTCTAGAATCTCCACCGCGTACACGGTTGTTAAAGTGGTTTTCGGAGTTGGCAGAGAGTATGACAACTTTCGATCCCGCTCTCTTCAACAACCAAACGTTATTATAACACCGCGGTCATTTCAAAATAATTTATACTTCAAAACCAGAATATAATATCCATTTCAAACTATATAAATACGATATCATTTCCGTTTTAAAAACCCAAATCAATATGATATCATTTTTAATTCAAAGTATATCATTTTTCCAAAATCATAGTATTTTCAAATCTATATACCTTGAACCCCATAGCTTTGAAATATAACTTCGAATACTTAAATGGTTTAAATATTAAATTACTTTATATAATAAAATAGCTTTTTAAATTTCACAAATAAATTTCAAATACCGATTTGAACCTCCAATTAAACCATTTCAATTTCCATATAATTCAAAGCTTTAAATATTCCACCATTTCAAAACTAATTCTTTGATAATTCCATATATATCAAATTTAATTACTATTATTTAGATTTGAAATGTCTACT
This sequence comes from Allium cepa, assembly GCA_030765085.1. NCBI lineage: Eukaryota > Viridiplantae > Streptophyta > Magnoliopsida > Asparagales > Amaryllidaceae > Allium > Allium cepa. The sequence continues at coordinate 595,548,473 of CM060945.1, read as the reverse complement.
TAATAAATCCACTATAATTTAAGCAAAACTTTTAACTTCAACAAATGGATATCCTTTCAATTTATTTAGCTTGATATATTCATTTCGATCAACTTGATATTCATTTAAATCACTCTAAACAAAAATCAAGTTATGAAAATCTTACCCTTTAAAATTATAAATTTTATTAAATTCCAAATAAATTCCATATTCATCTTCTAACCTTATTCTCATTTAGGTCATTATAAACTTCAGAAATTTAATTTAAATAAATGCTAAATCATATATTATCTTAATAAAATAAAACTTAATTATTAACTTCTTTTATACTTCAAATCAATTTTATACATAGCTTAAAACCCAGAATTTAACTATATATAAAATAACATTTATAAAATGTCCAAATCACTATCTCATAGAACCATATATTTCTTTACAAAACCATAGAAAAATCATTTCAAAATATTTTTATATATAGACCACGGTGTCAGTATAAATTTTCTACCCTATAGTCAAGTCATTTCAATCCGTAATTTAAAATAAAAATACGGTTATATATCATTTCAAACCGCAATTCCAAATAAAATAAATTGCATAACAAATTTGCAGTTTAAAACAATATAAAATACAACATCAATTCATCCAATATCAATCATCAACCATTTATTACAATCATCATCCAATTTAAACAATAACATCAATATAGAGCATATAATAAATAACAGGTAATTACTGACAGTCTATATTCAATAATAAATTAAACAATCTATCTAACTGGCAGTTTATATGCAATAATAAATTAAATAACAATTTAATTCAATAAATTAAAATTTAACTGGAATGATGATAAAAATATACCAGATAGAAATAAATAAATTTCTAATCACATTAGAAATTAATTAAAACACATAAGAAATTTTAGAAATTGTGAGTGGGTTAAAACACTCACCTTTTGAATTTAAATTGAATTTAAATCCAATTTAAACCTAAAATTTAAACAGCCTTAGATTTTATCCAAACCAGCATCAAAATGTCCGGAATTTCAATACGAACCTAGCGGACAAAACCGTGCGTGGATTGGATCTCGTATGTGAAAGTTATTCACGTTAGAACATATGAAATCAAAAACAAAAATTAAAAATAGAAAAACAGTACTCACTCCCTCTGCCACTTCATGCAAGGCAAGGCATCTTCCAGGCAACGCGAACAATAACAATAACTCACACATGAAGACCTAGACGCACGCATGCTAAACACAGCCGCCACTTCCAATCGAAAATCGCACACCTACGCTGCCCATCTCCAATCAGAGCACTTCCCTACGTCCTCCGACCCAAGGCACCCACGGCCCTGAATTCGCCGCTTCCGGTCATGATTTGCACCACCGCCATCGCCATGTTCTTTGTCGATTTCAGGTGGATTCGAGACCTTGCAGCACGAATGAGCACCAGATCCATGATCCTTTGGACGAGCTCTTCACAACGGCACTAGCCGATCGTCGATTGGTCGACGATCCGCCGTTGGATCGTCGAAAATCCATTTGAATGGGAACCGATTCGCATTACAGGACAAACGATGATTCAAATCCAAAACGAATCGCAGATATGAGATGCATTCGTCGAGAGCTTCGATATATGATTTTTCTGAATTTTCTTGAGAAGTTTGGAATTTCAATTTGATTTTTGAATTGCAATTGGGTTTGGAATTGTCTGTCATTGACATGAGGAGGTGAAGAGGAATTATACGCACAGATAAATGAGAAATAGAGGTAGGCTAGGGTTTATAACAGGGTATATATAGACAAGGTTGAAATAGAATAGATGGACCCGATTTATAAACGCGTTGAACAATGAATGGCTCGAAAAGCCCGTTCTGACTCCGAAACGACATTGGGTCAACCCGTATATCAAAATAAATGTTTTAAAATATTTTAAACGCAATGGAAAAGGTTTCAAGTCCAAATTCCATTGTATGAAGAAGTATGCTAAAATCAATTTATTTCAAATTGATTTCAATTGATTTCAATTTCATTGATTTTTGGGCGTTTCGAGTCCATACGATCAAACGATAAGTCCGATCGTCACGAAATTTGAAATCCTACAATAATTCACCGTTATGGATCCGATGAAACTAGTTTCTTCGAAATCCGAGTCAGTGGCCAAAATAGCTATTTTCCAGTTAATTAAATAATTTAATAATTAATTAATCAAATCCAATTTTTAAATTTCAATTCTAATATTGTCAAATTTTATCACCTTTATATTTCTTAATCATTTACAATGATCTAACAAATTTAAATTCCAATTTATAGTTGATTAATTTATCAATTTCCGTGTTAGCCTTAATTCATTGAATTCGGAAATTATAAATATAATCCTCAATAATCCCATTTAATTAAATAAATTAATGATTATTCCATTCATTATGGTCAAATAGATGGATTTAACATTGGATTCAGAGCTATTACATTAATATTCTCACATTCCATCTAAATTCCCATTTACGTAATATTTAAATATTTAATTTCATTTAACTGCAATCAATCCTATTATCATAAATTAAATTCCAATATATTGATAAATCTTTATTTCCGTTCTTTTTATTCACTAATTATCATATTATGAAGAAAATTTACGATATTCCCTATTATTACCTTAATGTACATTAACACGTTTAATTTAGATTTATTGCAATGATTTCCAACCTAATTGAATGAACTAAATATATATATATATATATATATATATATATATATATATATATATATAACTCATAATAATTATTTTCAAAACTCTTAATCACACATTTATAAGTTCATTATTTCCACTCCAATATTATAGTTATTTACAGAGTATTGGTCTTTTTATTCAATCATCATTTATTATATATTAATTAACTAATTCAATATTTAAGTTCGTTTTCCTATATTAAATTTATTACCCAGTATTCCTTTTCCCTTATTCCAACAAATTGGAATTCCATTCAATTACTATAAACAATCATTTCCCTATTCACACTTTATTATCAATCCACAATTATTGCAATTCATTATCTTATATTTATTTTATCTAATTATCATTAAATTTGTGGTATTTCATAAATCTATTCCATACTTACATTTTGTTTCGCATATTCCATTTATAACCAAGTATAATATTTAGATTTATTTTCATTAATTGGTATCCCATTCAATTCATAAATTTATTAACTTTGATTAGTATTGTTTATCTTGCATTCTAGTTATTATTTCATTAATTTATACTAATATTGTTTCCTATCAAATTGCACATATTATGTATTATTCCGTCAATTAATATAACTTTGAATCTATCTCTCAATTTACAAATTACAATCAATTAAACCTTACAATTGTTTCAATAAATTAGAATTGCACTAAATTTGTCATTTACAAGTGCCATAACCTTATTTCCTTAATTAACGTTCAGTTACTAGTAAGCAATATATTATTGCATTGGTTAATTCAATAGTAACTTTTATTTACTCATTTTCTATTTTATAACCAAATGTAACAATTTACACTATTCATTAATGGGATTTCACTTCAATCGTCAAAATTAAATTCTAATAACCATTGCTACAATTCATTCTTAACACTTACTTCAATATAAATTATACATTTTTTTCCTTAATTTAATTACAAAAATCTAATTAAATCAACCAATTTATTTATCAAAATTTATGGGCCGTTACAGTTATACCCCTATTTAGAACGCAGTGGAAAAGGTTTTGAGTCATAATTCGATCGTATGTAGAAGACAGCGTTTTAGACCCAAATATTATATTAAATTTCGATATTAAATTCTACGCGTTTATATCCCATACAGTCAAATGATAACTTAAATGCTATGAAATCTAGAATCTAATAATAATACACCATTACGGATCCAATGAAATTAGTTTCGTCGAATTCCAAGATTATGCATCGGATTGCTATTTTAACGCGTCGATTAAATCGATGATTTTGAAAATTCCGAAATCTCTTGAAGATTTTTTTAAAAATCTTACTAACTGTAACGACCCAGAATTTATATTAATTAAACTTTGTATATTTAATTAATTATAAATATTAATAAGTGAAATTTATAAGTCGAATAATTTATTTTTCGAATATTGGATTTAATTGGATGATTAAATCGATAATTTAATAGTTGAAATTACAGAAATAATTGAAAATCGAGTTTGATATGATTAAAAATGATTTGTAAAATTTTATTTAATCATGTTGGAGTTGGAGTGATGTTATAGAACTTTTAAAATTGAATTTAGAGTTTATATGTGAAAATTGAATATTTTAATATTTAATCGACTAGTGAAATTAGTCAATTTTCGAACAGTCTCAGAATTGGACGAAACTAGTTCCATTGGATCCGTAATAGTTTGTTATTATCGGGTTTCAATTTTCGTAGCATTTTGAGTTTTCGTTTGACCGTGGCAGCTCGAAACGCATCGAAATTATTTTAATATTAATTTAGCGAGTTAAAATAGCCATTTTTCAAACAGTCTCGGATTTCGACGAAACCAGTTTCATCGGAACCGTAATGTCAAATTATTGTAAGATTTCAAATGTCGTGTCAGTCGGATTTACGGTTTGTCCGGGGGGAAGTCAAAACGCATAGAAATTAGTTTAAATCGATTTAATTTAAACGTTTATTGCCGTAACTCGCACAGATGATCGAATTGGCCTCCGAAACACATTCCATTGTGTTCAGAACGCGGGGTAAACCCTAGGAACGCCAGCCGGCATGCTTCGTTTGGAGTTTGAAAATTTTGGAATGAATAGTGTTCGTCGGTTTTCTATAAAAGGACCCTTAAACATTTCATTTGCTCCAAACCCTAAATTTCTATTATCAGCCGCCTCTACACTATTTCAATGGCCAAAAACGTTCGATCCTTCTTCCATTAATCTTTCTCAATCCGTGAATCGATTCTAGAAACACTCAACTGCAAAGTAGAAGAGGATCGTGAGATCTACAGATCTATAAGGTAATGATCATCGTTTGGTCATCGGGTTGGTCACGTTTTTGCCGTGAAGCCGCGCGATTGAACACGACTTTCGAGAGAAAATAGGTGACCGAGTAGGGCCGGTCTTCGGCCAAGGGTGGAGCTCGCGTGGGGGGTCGAAGTGGTGGTCCCTGATCAACGTGAAGTGGTGTATATTGGCCGTGAGATTTAAGGCATGGGCGGCGGCCGTGGGTTCCTTTGAACGTGATTTTCACGTTAGGGAGGAAGAAAATGGGGACAGCATTGATGATGGGGTTTGAAATCTAAGGGTCCAGATTGCAACTAGGTTTAAGAATATAAAGAATTTGTAAATTTATTTATATTTTAATGTGTACAAACTTTGAAAAATCATATCTTTTTCATACGAGGTCAAAAACGCACGAAACGAATTGCGTTGGAATCGTTTTGTTGAGTACTACGCAATGAAGCTGGTTTGGAGTCGTTTGGAGCTAGTTAGAATTTAGGGTAAAATTATCGAAAAAAACGCTGGAACTATATTGAAATCAAGGTGAGAACTTCTCACTCGATCGAATAGTTTCGATTTATAATTTTAAATAGTTAGATTTAAAATTGTTGATTTTATGCATGAATGATAAATTATTATCTATTGATTGTTAAAATAGACATTATGCGCCGTTAGTAAGCAGATGTTATTTATTAAAAACATATACCGCGAATATTTCACCGTACAGTGAAATTGGTATTATTTATGTACTTGGAGTTCATTTTCCGCATTATATAGCGGATGAGACCCTATTGCGCCGTCTATTAAGCGGATAATATTTTTATAAATCCCATATACCGCGATAATTCCGTACTGGAACGGGGTTGGTATTGTGCTAATGTTTGTGGATGCAGGAAAACAGGTTGGAGGGATCCAACTGGATTCCTCAACTATATTGATTTATTTACAGATATTGTGATATTTGTCGATTATCATATTGATATATGATATTTGGATGTCATGATTGACTATTTGGTGCTGTTGCAACATCGGATCCATTTTTAAAGTTTAAAAATAATGATTTTGATTTTAAAGGGATTTTTAAAGTGGTTTTTGAAATTATACGTTTTATTCAAATTTTGAATTGATTCATCTTAAATAAAATAAACGTTAAAATTTTAATATTTTAAAATTATGATTTTTGCGAAATATAACTGAAATGTGATTTTTGAAATAAGTAGTTGATAAATTATAAAATAGTTTAAATTGGAATTTTTGAATTATTACAAACAATTTATATAAAAGTTGTATAAAATCGATATTTATAAATTAAAATATAGAAATGATAAAATGAGCTTTTATAAGTGTTAAAATAAAGTTTGAACTTAGATTCATAAGTAAATAAGAATTTTTGATTTATAAATTATTGTTGATATAAAAGAATGGATTTGTGAATAAATGAATTATAAGTAATTTACTTACAAACCGGATTTCGACATGTAAATGGAATATAAATAGAATTGGTTAATAAAGGGGATTTATAAAACGAAGTTGTTATAAAATATAGAAATGGAATTTATAGACGTTGTTTATAAATCCGAAAACGACTTATTTTGATAAGTTAATTATTATAGCTTATTAAAGGAAGTATATTCACGATTTTGGACAGTGAATATATTATTAAATAAAATGGATTTATTTTGGGAAGTGATGCTTTAAATAGAATTAAAATGATTTAAAGATGTTTTAAAATATATTATGAATCGAAACCATAGATTTCAACATTTATTGTTGAAATAGACGTTTTGGAGAAATAGAAGGAAATGATGGACTATAACACTGTTGTTATAGTAAATGGTTTCCGAAAGGAAAGGTTTTATATAGTACTGGGATTTATATATCTATCTAAATTTCGAATCCCTATACTAGTGATTTTGGGTTGTCGTAACGATGTTTTACGCAACATTCGTTTTGGCCCAAATAAATTTGTTTAAGTGAATGTTTTCCTTAAAGATTGAAATATATACTTACTTTCGATTTAAGTATATTGAATGTTTTCCAAGTGTTGAAAATAAATGGATTTGTGAATTACTTATTATTAAATAAGTATGGAAGTGTTTTCCAATATGAAGTGAATATTTTGAGATTTTATCCTTTAAAGATAACGGAAAATGAATATTAGAAATCAATTTGGAAATTGTATATTCATAGATATTTTGGAATTGTAAATTCACTATGGAATTTATAAATGAAAAGGTGTTGATTTATTTTTGAAGTGTGGAAGTTATATATCTAGTAAAGATATTTTGGAAAGTAAATAATTTGGGAAATTATTTGGATTTGGTGATGTTGAACATGCCTCTTGATAGTTAAATAACCGACTATTAATATTTACCTTTAAATAGGTATTTGTTGTGATTGTTTGAATTTGAATGCCACACTTATTTTTGAATAAGCGCTCATTATTCGGTTTAGCCGGGAAAGGACCTTGAGGTCGTATAACCCATTCCGAATATGTGATACGTCGTAATGGATTGCATTTGATGACCGGTGCTGAAGACCGGATATTTTTGAAAACGGAAGGATTACCGTTGAGTTGCTCTGCATCGGTTGATATCCGATATAGAGGTTTTATCACCCTTAGTGACGGGAAGTCCGGACGTGATTAGAAATTATCCAGAATGCAAGGACTTCTTTGTAAGTGGCTTCGGTTCAGTTCGAGCCCGGAACAGACTTGTATGGATTGTATGTCTGACATTACAAGTTGAGATATAAAGCTGATTTCTTTCAAATATATTTCTGTTGGTGGCGGAGAATTTATTCTCTTAGCTTAACACCCTTCTCTGAGACGTACGACTCAGAGGTTATGTAGTTGAAGGTTATTAGTGATATACTCCCAATTTGGTAATGTGGCATGCTGAGTGTTGTTGTGAAATGATCATTGTTTGATCATTTGTGATATGATCATTTGTTTGATCATTTATCTTGGTGATCATTACTTTGATCATTTGTTGACCCAAAGCACAGCTTTTGTATAAAGCGTGGCTTTGTGGAAGAGACTTCGTCGGAACTCACACCCCAGAAATGGTCAAAACAGGAAGGATGCGGCAAGGTTATTAGGGGGTAGCACCCCTTTAGTGTATGTCATTCCTTCTGGATAGAGGTGGTATCATGGTATGGAGCCCAGATACTTAACCTATGTTGTTGCTGCAAATTTATTGCTTTGTGGTTGTTGGAAATCGAGGATCCTCGGATAGATCGTTTACGATCGGGGGATGACATATTCGTGTCAGTAGTTACCCAGTTAGGGGTAACTCGGCCTTGTATTGGCAGAGATCCGGTTTGGTTCTCGGGTCGTCTTTCCAGAGGCGTACCCATGTGTAATGGGAAGTTCCTTGGCCTGACCATTTGTTGGAAATCCAAAGAAACAATACAATCTTGTACGGTTTTAGTTGTAGAACCTATCATTCACTTATGGTGGCTCCCCACTGTTTGGATGGTAGCTATAGTAGGCATACGATAATGGTCGTATGTTGGCTAAGATTTATATCTTTATTTTCGAAATGATGTTTTCCTACACTATGCAATAGTAATAATATCAAATGTTTCTTTTTAATGCGTATCAAGCATCTTAGACTATCATAAGGAGAAATCTCCTCTGATTCTGCGTTTGCATTGTGTGTGTGTGCGGGAGGCCTTATGGTAGTCTCATTTTCTAAAAAGCATTGCGAATCTATTTTAAAATTATCCTGTTCTTTGTTTTAAAGATAAACTGTTTTAGTTCTCACACCAGTCACATGACTGACTCGGAGTTTATTGTTTTCCTTCCTAAACTCTGGGTGCCCACCAATTTCCACACGGGCAGTCAAGAGTCAGGTTTATCTGGATATTCTGGAATTTAGGAGTTGCTGGAGGCAAGCTGGATAGCATGGCGTATTACTAGTATATAGTATTTCTTTTCCGCTGTTTGTTGTTGTTTGTTGTTGTACACTCTGATGATGTAATGTAAAATGATGTAATGTAATAACTGATATAGTTTTTTGTTTAAAGATTATTCATTCATTATTATATGTTGATCCACTGCGATTGTGAGATTCTGATATTGTTCTGTTGTTTCTTTCTGTTCTGTTCTATCTTTCTCTCTCTTCTTCTATCTTTTCTTCTTCTTTAACCCTACAATTCGGTTTTTCGGCATTCGATTGCTCGGCAGTTGATACAGTGGACGTATTGATGTCGGTTTTCGAGCGTCGAAAAGACGCGTCGTTACATTTGGTATCAGAGCATATGGTTAAGCGACAACCATGGCTCTGTTGGGTATTTCTCATTAGAGATAGAGTCAGTAGTACTCTAGAATGAGTATGAGTGTAATAATAAATATGAGCGCGTATTTGTTAGTGAATATCAATTGATTTATATTGTGTTTGCTTATCCGTTGAGCTGTTTATGAATTCTGGTCAGTGCGGGGTCTACAACCGTAATCGATAGGGGTTTCTAAACTCTTAAACGAGGCAAGTCGACGTAATATCATTTTAAATTGGGTAAATGAAATAATTTTACGTTGATTATATTTTACATATAAAGGAATAATTTTTCAGAACTATTAAAGTGTATATGAATTGATTGCTTGGTTGTCGAAAATATAAATATATATAAGTCAATAAATGTTGTTTGAATAAGTTGAATAAAAACAACAATTTTTAAAGAATAATTGTATAAGCAAAAGAATTATAAGTATGAAATTATAATTAATGTTATTTAAAATTGTGAAATAAACTTATATATATAAGAAGTGAAACTATATGAATATATTTATGAATATGAGTTGTAAATAAAAATGAATTTAAAGTTAAATAAAATTTACTTTAGAAATTGGAATCTGAATTGGATTTATAAGTGGGAATTTAAGTTAAGTAAAACCAAATAATGTTTAAATGGAATATAACTTAAGAGATGTTGAATGAAGTTGATTTTTGTATCAAAGTAAAATAATAAAGTTAAGTGATAAATGTGAACTTGAGTTATATAAATGAAATTCAACCTTATATTGTTAAAGGGATTAGCAATTGAATTAATTAATGAATTGAATGTTAATTAATTGAATAAAATAAGTTGATATGAAATAATGAATGAAGTGTTAATTCATTGAAAGCCAATGTTATTAGAAGTGGAATAACTGAATGAAAATCAATTAAATGTTAAACCAATTGAAATTAAAAAGTGTTGAACAAAATTGAATGTTGAATGTAAATTTAATAATTTGGTTATGTTGAATATACATTGGTTGTTATTTGATTTTTATTTGATTGTATATAAATTCATTAAGTGTTAATGAAATTGAATTAGCAAAATCCAAAGCTATGTAATTGAAATCAAATTGGATGTTAATTTGTTGGATAGTTGTTTGATGGTTACATTTGTTGTTTTGTTGCATTTGCTATATTGGCATATGTAGTTGTTGTAGTGATATATGATGTATATTGATGTTATTTTCATATATGCATATTTCTCATTGTTGTTGTTGAGTGTTTAGTAGGTGCGGATTGCGCTTGCTTCGCATTCGGAGCTCGCTTTCGCGTTATATTAGCCGTATATGCTCGCTAATATAAATAAGGTACATATCTCGGATTACATATCGTACTTTTACACTTTTTCCCCGCGGGATGCCTCATCACTTGATGAGATGTATATTTGTGATATATATACTGTCATTTTTTTTTGGATCGAGCCGCGCAAAGGAGACTATGGGGAATTTTTTCGAAAATTTAAGGCGTTGGAATATTTTTGAGAAAATTGGGAAAATATTGAAAACTAAGTATGATTTGAAAACTTAGTAAAGATTTCGTAAGAAGTTTAATCATGAATTTTGGAAAAGTTAAACACTTAAGAGAATTGTAAAATCTAACTTGAAGGGTTTGTTTTGGAAAGTTAATAAATTCTGTAACTTTTTCTTACTTGGTAATTTCGAAGACGAAATTCTTTTAAGGGGGGAAGTCTGTAACGACCCAGAATTTATATTAATTAAAATTTGTATATTTAATTAATTTTAAATATTAATAAGTTAAATTTATAAGTCGAATAATTTATATTTTGAATATTGGATTTAATTGGATAATTAAATTGATAATTTAATAGTTGAAATTACAGAAATAATTGAAAATCGAGTTTAATATGATTAAAAATGATTTGTAAAATTTTATTTAATCATGTTGGAGTTAGAGTGATGTTATATAACTTTTAAAATTGAATTTAGAGTTTATTTGTGAAAATTGAATATTTTAATATTTAATCGACTAGTGAAATTAGTCAATTTTCGAACAGTCTCAGAATTGAACGAAACTAATTCCATTAGATCCGTAATAGTTTGTTATTATCGGGTTTCAATTTTCATAGCAATTGGAGTTTTCGTTTGACTGTGGCAGCTCGAAACGCATCGAAATTGTTTTAATATTAATTTGGCGTGTTAAAATAGCTATTTTTCAAACAGTCTCGGATTTCGACGAAACAAGTTTCATCGCATCCGTAATGTCAAATTATTGTAAGGTTTCAAATGTCGTGTCAATCGGATTTACGGTTTGTCCGGGGCAAGTCAAAACGCATAAAAATTAGTTTAAATCGATTTAATTTAAAATCGAACGTTTATTGTCGTAACTCGCACAGATGCTCGAATTGGCCTCCGAAACATGTTCCACATTGTGTTCGGAACGCGGGGTAAACCCTAGGAACGCCAGCCGGCACGCTTCGTTTGAAGTTCGAAAAATTTGGAATGAATAGTGTTCGTCAGTTTTCTATAAAAGGACCCTTAAACATATCATTTGCTCCAAACCCTAAATTCCTATTATCAGCCGCCTCTACACTGTTTCAATGGCCTAAATCGTTCGATCCTTCTTCCATTAATCTTTCTCAATCCGTGAATCGATTCTAGAAACACTCAACTGCAAAGTAGAAGAGGATCGCGAGATCTACAGATCTATAAGGTAATGATCATCGTTTGGTCATCGGGTTGGTCGCGTTTTTGCCATGAAGCCGCGCGACTGAGCACGACTATTGAGAGAAAATAGGTGACCGAGTAGGGCCGGTCTTCGGCCAAGGGTGGAGCTCGCGTGGGGGGTCGAAGTGGTGGTCCCTGATCAACGTGAAGTGGTGTATATTGGCCGTGAGATTTAGGGCATGGGCGGTGGCCGTGGGTTCCTTTGAATGTGATTTTCACGTTAGGGAGGAAGAAAACGGGGACGGCACTGATGATGGGGTTTGAAATCTAAGGGTCCAGATTGCAACTAGGTTTAAGGATATAAAGAATTATTAAATTTATTTATATTTTAATGTGTACAAACTTTGAAAAATCATATCTTTTTCATACGAGGTCAAAAACGCACGAAACGAATTGCGTTGGATTCGTTTTGTCGAGCACTATGCAATGAAGCTTGTTTGGAGTCATTTGGAGCTAGTGAGAATTTCAGGTAAAATTAAACGTACGTTTAATTTTATTCGAAATAAAACGCTGGAACTATATTGAAATCAAGGTGAGAACTTCTTGCTCAATCGAATAGTTTCGATTTATAATTTTAAATAGTTAGATTTAAAATTGTTGACTTTATGCATGGATGATAAATTATTATCTATTGATTGTTAAAATAGACATTATGCGCCGTTAGTAAGCGGATGTTATTTATTAAAAACATATACCGCGAATATTTCACCGTACAGTGAAATTGGTATTATTTATGTACTTGGAGTTGATTTCCCGCATTATATAGCGGACGAGACCCTATTGCGCCGTCTATTAAGCGGATAATATTTTTATAAATCCCATATACCGCGATAATTCCGTACTGGAACGGAATTGGTATTGTGCTAATGTTTGTGGATGCAGGAAAACAGGTTGGAGGGATCCAACTGGATTCCTCAACTATATTGATTTATTTACAGATATTGTGATATTTGTCGATTATCATATTGATATATGATATTTGGATGTCATGATTGACTATTTGGTGCCGTTGCATCACCGGATCCATTTTTAAAGTTTAAAAATAACGATTTTGATTTTAAAGGTATTTTTAAAGTGGTTTTTGAAATTATACGTTTTATTCAAATTTTGAATTGATTCATCTTAAATAAAATAAACGTTAAAATTTTAATATTTTAAAATTATGATTTTTGCGAAATATAACTGAAATGTGATTTTTGAAATAAGTAGTTGATAAATAATAAAATAGTTTAAATTGGGATTTTTGAATTATTATAAACAATTTATATAAAAGTTGTATAAAATTGATATTTATAAATTAAAATATAGAAATGATAAAACGAGCTTTTATAAGTGTTAAAATAAAGTTTGAACCTAGATTCGTAAGTAAATAAGAATTTTTGATTTATAAATTATTGTTGATATAAAAGAATGGATTTGTGAATAAATGAATTATAAGTAATTTACTTATAAACCGGATTTCGACATGTAAATGGAATATAAATAGAATTGGTTAATAAAGGGGATTTATAAAACGAAGTTGTTATAAAATATAGAAATGGAATTTATAGACATTGTTTATAAATCCGAAAACGACTTATTTTGATAAGTTAATTATTATAGCTTATTAAAGGAAGTATATTCACGATTTTGGACAGTGAATATATTATTAAATAAAATGGATTTATTTTGGGAAGTGATGCTTTAAATAGAATTAAAACGATTTAAAGATGTTTTAAAATATATTATGAATCGAAACCATAGATTTCAACATTTATTGTTGAAATAGACGTTTTGGAGAAATAGAAGGAAATGATGGACTATAACACTGTTGTTATAGTAAATGGTTTCCGAAAGGAAAGGTTTTATATAGTATTGGGATTTATGTATCTATCTAAATTTCGAATCCCTATACTAGTGATTTTGGGTTGTCGTAACGATGTTTTACGCAACATTCGTTTTGGCCCAAATAAATGTGTTTAAGTGAATGTTTTCCTTAAAGAATGAAATATATACTTACTTTCGATTTAAGTATATTGAATGTTTTCCAAGTGTTGAAAATAAATGGATTTGTGAATTACTTATTATTAAATAAGTATGGAAGTGTTTTCCAATATGAAGTGAATATTTTGAGATTTTATCTTTTAAAGATAATGGAAAATGAAATTAGAAATCAATTTGGAAATTGTATATTCATAGATATTTTGGAATTGTAAATTCACTATGGAATTTATAAATGAAAAGGAAAATTTGTTTAAAAACAAACGTTGATTTATGTTTGAAGTGTGGAAATTATATATCTAGTAAAGATATTTTGGAAAGTAAATAATTTGGGAAATTATTTGGATTTGGTGATGTTGAACACGCCTCTTCATAGTTAAATAACCGACTATCAATATTTACCTTTAAATAGGTATTTGTTGTGATTGTTTGAATTTGAATGCCACATTTATTTTTGAATAAGCGCTCACTATTCGGGTTAGCCGGGAAAGGACCTTGGGGTCGTATAACCCATTCTGAATATGTGATACGTCGTAATGGATTGCATTTGATGATCGGTGTTGATGACCGGATATTTTTTAAAATGGAAGGATTATCGTTGAGTTGCTCTGCATCGGCTGATCTCCGATATAGAGGTTTTATCACCCTTAGTGACGTGAAGTACGAACGTGATTAGAAATTATCCGAAATGCAAGGACTTCTTTGTAAGTGCCTTCGGTTCTATTCGAGCCCGGAACAGACTTGTATGGATTGTATGTCTGACATTACAATTTGAGATATAAAGCTGATTTCTTTCAAATATATTTCTTTTGGTGGCGGAGAATTTATTCTCTTAGCTTAACACCCTTCTCTGAGACGTACGAGCTCAGAGGTTATGTAGTTGAAGGTTATTAGTGATATACTCCCAATTTGGTAATGTGACATGCTGAGTGTTGCTGTAAAATGATCATTGTTTGATCATTTGTGATATGATCATTTGTTTGGTCATTTATCTTGGTGATCATTACTTTGATCATTTGTTGACCCAAAGCACAGCTTTTGTATAAAGCGTGGCTTTGTGGACGAGACTTCGTCGGACCTCACACCCCGGAAATGGTCAAAACAGGAAGGATGCGGCAAGGTTATTAGGGGGTAGCACCCCTTTAGTGTATGCCATTCCTTCTGGATAGAGGTAGTATCTTGGTATGGAACCCAGATACTTAACCTATGTTGTTGCTGCAAATTTATTGCTTTGTGGTTGTTGGAAATCGAGGATCCTCGGATAGATCGGTTACGATCGGGGGATGACATATTCGTGTCAGTAGTTACCCAGTTAGGGGTAACCCGGCCTTGTATTGGCAGAGATCCGGTTTGGTTCTGGGGTCGTCTTTCCAGAGGCGTGCCCATGTGGCAATGGGAAGTTCCTTGGCCTGACCATTTGTTGGAAATCCAAAGAAACAATACGATCTTGTACGGTTTTAGTTGTAGAACCTATCATTCACTTATGTTGGCTAAGATTTATATCTTTATTTTCGAAATGATGTTTTCCTACACTATGCACTAGTAATAATATCAAGTGTTTCTTTTTAATGCGTATCAAGCATCTTAGACTGTCATAAGGAGAAATCTCCTCCGATTCTGCGTTTGCATTGTGTGTGTGTGTGCAGGAGGCCTTATGGTAGTCTCATTTTCTAAAAAGCGTTGCGAATCTATTTTAAAATTATCTTGTTCTTTGTTTTGAAGATAACTGTTTTAGTTCTCACACCAGTATCATGACTGACTCGGAGTTTATTGTTTTCCTTCCTAAACTCTGGGTGCCCACCAATTTCCACATGGGCAGTCAAGAGTCAGGTTTATCTGGATTTTTTGGACTTTAGGAGTTGCTGGAGGCAAGCTGGATGGCATGGCATATTACTAGTATATAGTATTTCTTTTCCGTTGTTTGTTGTTGTTTGTTGTTGTACACTCTGATGATGTAATGTAAAATGATGTAATGTAATAACTGATATAGTTCTTTATTTAAAGATTATTCATTTATTATTATATGTTGCTGCGATTGTGAGATTCTGATATTGTTCTGTTGTTTCTTTCTGTTCTGTTCTATCTTTCTCTCTCTTCTTCTATCTTTTCTTCTTCTTTAACCCTATAATTTGGTTTTTCGGCATTCGATTGCTCGGCAGTTGATACAGTGGACGTATTGATGTCGGTTTTCGAGCGTCAAAAAGTCGCGTCGTTACACTAACTAAATTATAATTCAAAATCCAATATTTAAAACCATTTAAATATTCACGATTAACAGTCGAAAAATCCAGTTGGTTACATTCCTCCCCCCTAAAAAGAATTTCATTCCCAGAATTGCTAAGGTAAGAAAAATGCTACAAACCCACTTAGTCAAACTCGACATCCCACTTATCCAAAACCCACTTAGTCAAACTCGACATCCCACTCTCCTGATATTTTAGTTTTTAACCTAAAATGATTAGTTTCCATTTCTATTTCCAATACCCTTTATTCCAATTACAATTCGAATCAAGTTTCATTGACAAAAAATTTCTAACACCCTAAATTTCCAAAAATATTTGCAGAGTCTCCTTTGTACAAAGGACCTTTCACAATATGACAAGAGAGATAAATATATGTACATCGACCCAAAACGATTAATGAAATTGGCCAATATTCGATAGTCTGTTATTTAACTATCAAATAACGTCCATAGGAAGTCATCTGGCCTATTATAATTTTCCAAAAATCTCCACAAAATATTATTATAACATATATATATTCGAACCCCTCCAATATTTTTAATAATGAAAATCAAATTCAAATTCTTATATCCTTAACAAATATTTCAAATCATTTCAATACTTAGAATTTCTTTTTCTCGCCTCCAATTGTAATTCATCCCTCTGAAAATATTTCTATAATTAAAATCTTGAATTTAACTTTTTTTTTAAGTCCTTTCCTTCCAATACATAGTAATATTTAAGTATATTTTTCCAAGATCTTTTTGTCCCAATACTCAGGAAATTACCCATTTATTTCCTATTGCTCAAAACCCTTTTACAGATTTTATTTTTAAATTCCCTAACGGATTCTATAAGTTTTGGAATTCATTAATCAATTTCCTTTAATCTTTCCAAATCAAATATACTTATCCATATTTCCAAATAACAATTCTAACTTCTTTTATGAATTCTAATTCATTCTTTTGAAGTTCCTAGATTTTTAAACTCTGGAAGTTCCTTTAAGTTCTCGGAATCCTATTATAAAATTCTTCTTATAAAATCATATCCGTTAAATAAACTTTGTTCCAATCTCAAGAGGATTTATAAACAAAAATTCAATCTTTAAAAAAACCATATATATAAAATAAGTATTTTTTAAAGAATAACAGTTATTTTTAAAATATGTTTAAGTAAACCAAAACATTCCAAAATAACATCGATGACTCATATCAAAATCATTTTTAATAACTTATTAATTCACAAAGCTAATTAATAAAATAGAATTTATTTAAACAAATATTAAATATTATAATAACTAACTTTTGGGAATATTCTAAATAATAGTTTAAGTTATATAGCAAAGTAGTTAAAAATCCCATTTAAACAATTTTAGTTTCTCAATAAAAATCTATTTTAAAAATCCAATATTGCCAAATTCAGTTTATAAATCCCTCTCACATAGATTATATCTCAATTTTAACATTATTCTCACATTTCAAAAATAGATTCCACTATTTCTTTCCAAAACGATTCCCATAACCAGATGTAAGTTCATACTATAAACTCATATTCCAACTTTTCTACTGAGATCATTTTCCTTATTTATAAACATCGTTTATAAATTTATAAACTCTTTTGAGTTTCACCTACCCATAAAACAATCTTGTTTGTTAAACCTCATTTATAAATCCATTTCCTAATATATTCCCTTTATTTTTTAAATACATTTTGAATATCAATTCCAACTCCATTCTATTTTTTTTCCACATATCATTTATAAATTCTTTTTATATAATTCGTTTTTTAAAAATCTATATCTTAAAACAATTTATGAATAGTTAAGTATAACTTAAGCAAAAACTTATTATTTTATTTTTCAATTCATTTTTCTTTAAATTAACCCAATTTCCATTATAAATATTTTTAGACCAAAAATTTCTTTTTATCCCTTCGAATTCCAAAGAATAATATTTACGGTATTTAAAATACCAAAATTAAAGACCAGTGCTACTATAGCATTAGATAATTCAAATTTCAATAATAATCGATAACAGATTATCTGCACACATCATATATCACTACATATGAAAAATAAACGATATATTTGAGGAATCCAGTTGGATCCCGCCAACCTGTTTCTCCGCATCCATGGTGTTAATACAACAAAAAAATACCAATCCAACTTCGAGGGGAATATCGCGGTATATAGGATCATCCGCTATTATGTTGGGGCACATACGGTCTCATCCGCTATAATATACAGGGATATCACTCCAAATACTAGTATGTATATTACTATATATGTAACATCCAACTATAATCATAATTTATTAATTCAATCAATCATCCAATAATTAAATTTAACTATTTCAATTTCAATTTCTCAATCCAAATGAATGAGATTTTATCAACTTGATTTTTAATTTGCCGAATTTCCAGATTTTATTTCTTTGAAAATCCCGACGGACTTCGAATAATTCCAAATCAATTTGTTGTGTAGTATTCAATGTTATGAGTGCACGAAATTTATTCCATATAATTTTTACCTAGGCTGAATGAAATATAGCTTTTATAAGATAACGGAATTTTCAATATAATTAAGTTTTCGATTGATTATGGAATAAATTTTAATTACCCTTAACCAACGCTTAACTGGATTTGTGCCACACATCAACATCTCCATCGCAATGAACATCGGTCATGAACCCTAACTGCCTGTATGCTCAATCCATCGACGCCGACAATCCAACTGCCTAGCTCGAGAACGAATCCTTCCCGTCGCCACCGCCTTCCGTATTAAATGAGACAACGCCGCCCTAGCTACTTCAAACGAACATCGGCCTCACCACAGCCCTTCGACCACCTTCTACACGCCGCCCATCGCAACTTCAAACGCTTCCTCACTTCTGTGTCTAGGTGACCATCAATGATGTCACGATCCTACTTCCTTCCCTTTGTTTGTACAGATAATAGCTTCCTCCCAAGCTAGCCACGACCATCCGTCATAACTTCGTTCGATCGTGAACTCCGCCTTGTCGTTTTTCTAGCTAGGACACGAGTGTCCTTCGATTTCGTGAGGATTTTTTTATTTCAATTGATTTGAACTGCTACTTCATAGGAAGAAAAGGGAAAGTAACGCGATGTATAACTTTGAATTTCCTCGTGACTTTGATTTGAACGAAGGAGAAAAGGGAAGAGGACGTGATTTAAAAAGGTGCAAGGAGATAGAATATGATTGAACTGAAAGAGGGGAAAGGTTGCGCGTATGTAATGAGTAGTAGTTGACCATTCAATATATAAATAAATAAATTCCCAAAATATCTCGATTTATGCAACTCAAAATTTCAAAACTCTATCGAGGCATGCCGCTAGTCGTTTATGATGTTATACCCCTATTCTGAACACAATGGAAAAGGTTTTAAGCCTAATTCGATCGTATGGAGAAGATAGCTTTTTGGATTATACCCCTATTCCGAACACAATGGAAAAGGTTTTAAGCCTAATTCGATCGTATGTAGAAGATAGCTTTTTGGACCCAAATATTATATTAAATTCTATGTGTTTATATCTCGTATGGCCAAATGCTACGAAATCTGGAATCCGATAATAATGCACCATTACAGATCTAATGGAACTATTTTGGGAGAATTCCGAGACATTGCCCTGGATCACTATTTTAACCCATCGATTACATCGATGATTTTGAAAATTCCGAAATCGCTTGAAGATTTTGTTTAGAATTATTACAAACTAAATTATAATCCAAAATCCAATATTTAAATCCACTTGAATATTCATAATTAACTATCGAAAAATCTGGGTCATTACAATGGGTTAACATATATTTAATTCATTATGTGCAGGAATAATAGTATAATAATATATAACATTCATCTTGTTATTAAATACAAAGTAAAATGTATAAAGAATTTAATTCACAATATCATAAATGATCTCAGATGTATTTATAAATTCCTAATATCACAAATCATGTATATATATATATACGTCATCACCCATATCAATGTAAATCAATAATTTATAAAATTAACAACAAATTAGTGAATCGTTCATGTCCAGAAACATTAAACCAAGAAATCACTAATACTATCATCGAATTATCTTATAATCATACTCAAAATATAACATCATTCAATAATAAATGCACCACCATTAATATACCAAAATAAAAGATATGATGATCTATCATATTCTCGACATCTATCCAAATATAATTTTATCTTCTCATATATGAATAAATCAGAATGGTGTGGATATACAGGGACTTACTACACTTTAGACATACAGTCATTATTATAGTCACCTAATGGGATAGTGAATAATATAAGCTAATCCACGTCACATACATTACCCTAAAATGGAAAAGGAGACCGATGGCACACCGCATGCTCGAAGGACCCATATTAAGAAGGGTATTGCCCACTAGAAGTGCTTACCAACCAAACACATCTCTTGCCCATTTTTAGTCACTTTCGAGCTACTTGAACTAGATAACATAAAAATAATTTATTCCCGTATTGATTCATTGATTCCGAGAGTAACCTCAAATTTGAACAAATCATAAAAGTCTTTTTAAAATATTAGTACTCACAAATACCTTCGACTAATATTGTTATAATTTTCTCCAAAATCTTAGAAACCATTATCGAAGAGACCGAGATTTAAGTCTTTTATCGTTTTTCGATGGTAAAGTAACGTTCAGTATCTCTCACATGAGTTTTACTCACTTGAACAGATTACGAATCTCTTTATGGATTCTCACATCTCGAACTGTTTACGAATATCCATGGACTCCAACACAAGTCATCGAAGGAATGCTAATTGTGTCCTCTCTCTTGGAATCAACCTCAAGATAGGTAGTAACCTTGGTAGCATCATTTGAAATATTAACGTTGTCCACTTCCTTGGACTTATCTTTAGGATAGATAGTTCAAATATATAACGTTTCACTCCTTAATTGTTTCCAAAACATAAAAATTATATATAAGTTTTGAAATGGTTTTTGATAAGTAATACACTTATCCAATCCCGGACTTAAAAATTAAGTCGATGAAATTCTGGTTCTTTAAGAAGTAAACAATTGATATAAAGGAGTCCTCCTTAGGGGATCTTGTATTTATACGTTCTTAAAGCAAGAGACGATTCATACGAACGAATATGCCCTAGGGATGTCAACACTTATCAATATGTGATACTTACATGTACTTCCAAAGTCAATTAGGTCAAATTCGATAGTTGACTAATTGACTATCGAGTATGAAATGAAAACGATTGCATATGGAAACCAAGCCTCGTATACTTATCATGATTACGATCTTCTCAATTACACTATCTCTCAGTCAATAGTAAAGCCGATAGGCTAGAGCACTGTTTGCTTTTATGCCCTCATCGAACATCATTCTTAACTCTTATATACAATAAATCTACTTTGTCGCTTCTAAAATTGATTATAACATTAAATACTTTCCATAAACAGGTAAACACACAAAGCACGATTAAGTCACACAAAGCACAATTAAGTCGCATAAGAGACTTATAGTCCCCATTTTATTTAACTAATTCTTTTATTAATTATAACTTCTTTGCAAATACTTGTGTATATATTTAAAATACCTTTACAAAAGGTAAATACATGTATACCACTATTCCATTATTCATTTCTATACTTTCACTATTCATTTCTACTCTTCTTGATACTTAGAAATATATTTATATTCTTGTCCTGAAGGTGTATGGATATTCACAAAACCCTTAACAAAATTTCAAATTTAAAATTTTTTAATTAAAAGGGTTAAAAACAATTGTTATTAAAACATTGTTACTATAAACCCAGAACCATTTTATACTTAACATTATTTTTAAAACATTCTTTTCAACGGTCTGATTACATCTACACATAACTAACAAGGTAATGTACATTTAATTAACTTTCCATATCATTCATTATACCCTAATGTTATAACAAAACCACTTTTATCCTTTTACAAATTACGTAGCTTACTTTTCAAAACTAATATACATTTGAAAATGGGTTCGTATATTATTAACTGCCAAACAAAGTTCATTCATACTATAATGTAGCAAACACAAATACACAATGCTTACAATCACGAACTACTTTATCCACCTATCAACCTAGTCAAACCCAATTACTAAAAACTAATCGAGCATAATGAAACACATTGTGACAGCCCGCATATCTGTACCCCTTGAATCAACACTGTTCTACCCCTGTACCCGGTAAATCCTTTACCATTTATTCCCATTGGAAATAACCAAGTTCAAAACAATTTAGATTTAAAACTGTTAAATCTTTTTATTCTGGAATATACTTTAAAATTTGTAAATTTACTTCTAGTTATTACTTAAAATATAAATTTAAAATATGTGAAGTAAAACTATTTATTAAGAGACGTGAACTTGATTTTAAATAACAGTTTAGTTAAACGAAATTTAAAGGTAGTGTTTTAAAAGAATTAATAACAATTTCAAATAACTTTATTCAAACAAACCTTTAAATAAATCTATTTGTAAAAATAATTTCTAATGTATTCGTAAATAATTACTATTGCTAATTTATTAATAAGTTACTTCAAAATAATAATTTTCAAAACACTCTTTTAAACAGGTTTTAAACTTAAACTTTCTTTTAATAAAATCTATTTAAAAACTCGAACTTGGTTTTCCAGTAAAACTCATTCCCACTTAAACAACCCAGAAGAATCCATCTTATAAAGTCTGTCGATTTGTTTCAATTCAGGTTTATGTTTTCATAACATAAATTTACTTTCCACGCTTAAAATAAATTCTTACGAAGCTTAACCACGTTTCCATTCCCGAAAATTTACTTCTAAAGTATAGGTTTAAAAGTCTTTTTAAATAAACTATTATAAATTTATTTAATGACAATCATACTTAAGGAATTGCTTAAATAAATACCTACTTAAATTTCAATGGTTTTAAATAGTATTTCTAAAATATTCTAATATGCAATTTACTGCTAATTTAAATTTGAAGGGTTTCTTTTGAAATCATACTTAATTTCCAGGAAACACTATTATCAAACTAAGCCCATCGTTGTTTTTAACAATTTATAACTTCTTATCAAATTTATCACCACAAATCCGTACCTTCACATTTATCAACTAATAAATGTTCCACTTTATTTATATTTCCAAATTTACAAATTTTCATTCTTCACCCATCCCGGATTCCAAATTTTATTCCCTTAAATTCTTTATTTATCGATCTCTTTATTTCTTTAAAAACCCAATTTATTTAATTTTATTTTTAAAATTCTGTGTATATACTTATCCAGCAATATCACAGTACAATTTAATTCAGAGTTATCAACCATAATATATAAATAGATTTGCATCATCAATTATAAGAATGATTACTATATTGTGAGGAATCCAGTTGGATCCCTCCAACCTGTTTTCCCTGCATCCACAAACTATTAGCACATCACATATATAAATTTCAATCCAGACTGATAGCAACAATTATATTCAACCAATCACACAGATATTTAAATATTAACTATTTAAATTGTCTAGCATCCAGACGTGAGTGAGAATAACTCACCTTGAGTTTCGGCGAGCGTTCGAAATTTAAATTAAACCGAACGATGTTCGATTTAACCTAAATTTCCCACTTGCTCCGATCGTCTCCAAACTTGCGCGGGAGCATAGAGTACGACGCTGCGATTCTGGCACTACCAAAATTGACGAAATCTGTTAACGCATGCACTAAATATAAATTTTTAAAGTTCAATTACCGATTTAAAAACAAAATTTCTTTTTTCACCTCAGCTAAAAACAAATCTGGCCGCACACACAAACACGACCGAAAATCAAAGCCTCCCAACCTTTCTTCCCTCACGCGAGACCAATAGGAGGATCGAACCTAATATCATCAGTTCTAGGGTTTGCCGTCGCACACCCTACCATTGTCGAGAACAAGATCAACCTACCCCCCATCACAGCCCTTCGCGCCACCTTCCTCCGACACAAAGCGCGCCTAGCTCGGCCTTCCCCCATACGCAAAAATCGCGCACGAACGGAACCGCCTTTGACCCAAAATCTGGCCACCACGATAAATCTCGTTCCACTCCACCGTTGGATCTAGTCGAGCTCAACGAGCTCTTCGAAAATGCAGTCAAAGATTTCGTCCAAAAGTCGATGGATTGATCGAAAATTAGAGCTCGTTGCGTTTCGGCCATTACATGATATAAGCGGCGGCTGAGGAAATATCTTAGGGTTAGGGTTCTTAAACGTGAATATATACGTATAACGTATTATTTTAATATTAAATTCAATATTAATGAACATTTGCAAACGAACTCCAAATCTCACGTACCACAGACATTCCTAGGGTTTTTCCGCATTTCGGACACAATGGAATGGGTTTCGAAAGCTAATTCGGTCGTATGTGCGAGTTACAAAATTAAACGATCACTTTAAAGTTAAATCGGTTAAATCGATTTCTATGCGTTTCGAGCTGCCACGGTCAAACGACAACTCCGATTGCTGCGAAAATTGAAATTCGATAATAACTAATTATTACGGATCCAATGGAACTAGTTTCGTCGAATTCCGAGACTGTGCACTGGAAGGCTATTTTAACTCGTCTATTAAATCAAGCAATTCTCAAAATTGACGAAATCGCTTAAAATTTCACTTTTAAAATTTTAATAACTTAATAATAAATCATATAAAAATATAATCACATTACAAATCATTCTGGCTCATTCCGGACCCAAAATCTGATTTTGCATTTTAATAATATTAAATCCATTATTAATTTAATATATATTTTCTAATAATAACTTGTTATTTTTAAATCCACCTAATAATCCAACAACACTTTTAATGACCCAATGGACTTAAAATAAATTTTAGAACTCATTTTCCATATCTATTTACCTCCATATTCACAATTTAACCCGATTCAATATTTAATTATTATTATTTAAATTCCAATTGGATTACCATATTTGGAATTATACGTAATTTATTAATTTCACCCAATCCTTTTTATTTTAAAACCAACTCAAAACCTACATTGAACATTTAAAATGAATTAAATGTTCAAAATTTAATGCCGAAATTCCTGGATGTTACATTCCTCCCCCCCTTATAAAAATTTCGTCCCCGAAATTTGCTATGATAGCACATACTCTCAAACTCATTTGCTTACCCAATTTGCTTAGTTAAAAGCTTACAT
The DNA here is from genome assembly GCA_030765085.1 of Allium cepa. NCBI lineage: Eukaryota > Viridiplantae > Streptophyta > Magnoliopsida > Asparagales > Amaryllidaceae > Allium > Allium cepa. The sequence goes on along the minus strand of CM060945.1, from coordinate 595,523,107 downwards.
ACACTTTCCAAAACCCTTTTAGCTCAAATCCAAACTCACTTGCTTTATTTACTCTCAAAAGCTTTTGTTTCAACATTCTCCTAAAACAACTTTCCAAGTAAATTTTCAAATTTCAAATTCCCAAAAAATTTCTAACTCCCAAAATTTTCGGAAAATTTTGGCAGAGTCTCCCCTATACGGAGGAGCTTTCGCGACATCGCGATATAGATAAATATATATACATCGACCCACACGGTCGGAAACCAAAATATATCACAACAAATATATCATTTCCCAATTATATTTGCGTAGGCGTACCTTTTTAGCATATTTTAATAGCACGCGGCTAATATAACGCATATACGCGCTCCGACTCTCTCGAACGCCTCCCGTACCTGTACTTACTCAACAAACTTATCAGTTTTCAAAGATATGAACATTTTAACAACATTTCCAATATAAATGTAAGCCAAATATATCCATTTACATCCCAAACAACACTTTGCATAATTTCATAAGTAAATCATATTTTATAACATGCACAAGTTCATTTTCTAATACCAAATTCCATTTTATTTCACACAAAGGATTTACATACAAGTTTCGCTATTTCAATTCATACTCTACCCAATTTTCGAATTGATTCACCAAGCAAATTTCATTTCAATTTGTTACATTTGCATTTCTATTATAACTCTCTTACATTTATACTCCAATCCATTTATTAAGATTTTAGCCCATTCTACTTTCATCCAAACCAACTTCATTTCATTTCACTTGAATGATTTACATTCAAGTTTACTATATACCATTCATATTTATTACAACCAATTCATTTCTATTTCAATATGATTAACATATGCCTTACTTGCATTTCTTTACTTTAACTTACATTCCCAATTTGATTTACAATCAAATTTTATTTTAAACTTGAAACATTTGCATTTCTTGTATGATCCATTTCCATTCATATGCAAAATCACTTAATAACATTTCAATCCATTTTCGATTTATTTTATTACCAAAGAGACCATTTAAATTACTTCACTCATTTGAATTTATTTATAAATCAAATCATCATTATTATAATCTAATCCCATTCCATTCACACCTCCAATAGTTATTACCAAAATTAAATTCCATTCCAAAACTGGACTTTATTTACTTTCTAAATTTTGGCCAAACTATCAAAATTTTATTCATGCCAATACAATTCCCTTTTAATTTAGCTTACACAAAATTCATTTCCAAACAATCATTGTGAATTTAGTTGAGTGAGCATTAACTTCATTCAACATCATTTCAACTAAATTAAATTTCCATTCAATTCGATTCTTATCCAAATTTAATTCAAGTTTAACTAAATTTTATTTAGCCAAATTAAATTCATTCCATTTCCTTTACTACTTAAATAAGGATTGAATTTCATTCAATATTGTTCATAATGCAACTGAATTTTGAATTTCATTTCAATCTAAATTTATTTCGCCATAAATATGTTCAAAACTTATTTTCTATTTTAAGTTCATTCACATTTTATATTATTCACAACACATCTGAAATTTTGCTTTCAATCCAATAAATTAAATCTGACACAACTATATTGAATTCCTTTACTTAATTTAAATTTTATTCCAATACTTATTTGCTAATTTAAGTCCATCCACCTTTATTATCTCACATTTCTTATCTTACTTTACCTTCCATTTAAGATTAAGTTTGTAACATCCCGTATTTTTAAGCTATTCAAATTGAACATTTAATTCATTTTAAATGTTGAATATGAATTATAATTTGAATTTAGAGATAGATGACTTTGGTTAAGTTAATAAAATTAGTCAAAATTTCAAATACGGGAAATTAAATTGGAAATTGGATAATAATAATTGAGTATTGGATTTAGATAATTTGGGAAATTAAATGTGAATGGTTGTAAAATGATGTTTAAATGTGTTTTTAAGTTCAATGGGACATAATTTATATTATTGGATTTTTGGAAGAATTTTAAAGTTGATAAATTAATATTTGGGAATTTATATTAATTTAAAATGAATTTAATATTGTTAAAATGCAATTAATCCAATTTAAGTCCAGAATGAGCCAGAATGATTTCTATTGTTATTATAAATTCAATATGAATTATTTTCAAGTTAATAAAATTTTAAAAGTGGAAATTTTGAGTGATTTCGATAATCTCGAGAATCGCTAATTAAATAGACGAGAGAAAATAGCCTTCCGGGGCACAGTCTCAGAATTCGACGAAACTAGTTTCATTGGATCCGTAATAGTTAGTTATTACCGGATTTCAATTTTTGTAGCAATCGGAGTTGTAGTTTGACCCCGGCAGCTCGAAACGCACCGAAATCGTTTTAATCGATTTAATTTCAAATTGATCGTTTAATTTCGTAACTCGTGCATATGATCGTATTAGCTTACGAAACCTGTTCCATTATGTCTGGAATGCAGAAAAACCCCAGGATAGCCTATCGGAACGTGAGAATTGGAGTTCGTTTGCATTAACGGTTAAATTGAGAAATTTGTTGATTTAAAATATTATTAAATAACAATTATATATATAATATTATCTTCCTAAACCCTAGTTTAAAGCAGCCGCCGTATGTTTTTATTCCATGGCCGAAATCGATTTACATTCTTCTTCCCAAATCTCTCAATCCTTGCTTTCATTTCGAAAACTTCCAACTGAAGAAAGGTAGATCTCTCCGAGCTCGTGAGATCCAACGGTTGATTTCGCATGTAGTCTTCGTTTGGAGGAGTTTTGTGGCGCCGTTCATTTGCCGTTCGTTTGAGAATTTAGGGAGGTGGGAAGCACCGAGCTTCGTGCTCGTCCAGCCACGGGTGGTGCTCGCGGAGACCTTCAATGCGGTAGTTCCTGATCGAGTTGAATGCGTTGCGAGTGGTGACGATTTCAAACCCTAATCACGTGAAATGGGTTCGAATTTGCTCCTGGAGCTTTCGCGTGTTGAGATGAGGGAGAAGAGGGGGTCGGCCGTATGTTTTGGTAATTTTAATAAAAAAAAAAAAAAAAGAATTTGTTTTGAAATTAAATTCAAATCTTGTAATTTAAATAACTTGTTCATATGTAATCAGAAATCAACAATCTTGGTAGCGCCGGAATCGCAGCGACAAGCACTACGCGATGGTGAAAATCCGGAGTCATTCCGGGCAAGTAGAAATTTAGGTTAAATCGAACGTCGTTCGGTTTAATTTGAATTTCGAACGCTCGCCGAAACTCAAGGTGAGTTATTCTCACTCACATCTGGATACTAGTAAAGTAGATAGCTAGTATTGATTGTTTGTTTGGATGTTTAGCTGAATATGTTAGTTATTATCAAATTGAATTGATATATATACTGTTGTGCTAATATTTGTGGATGCAGGGAAACAGGTTGGAGGGATCCAACGGGATTCCTCACAATATAGTACTTACTTGATTATGATACCTGTTTATATATATTGAGGTTGATAAATTTGGAGTTGAATTGCATTGTGATATTGTGAATTAGACTATAAACCTGGAATATTAATTATAAAGGAAATTGCAGTTTAAATTATAAAGAAATTAAATTTGGGTTTCAAAGAAATTGAGAAATTGTTAAATAAGAAAATAAGAGAATATAAATGTTTGAAAACCTGATTTGGATGGAAAACTGAAATGAATTTGTATAGAAATATTGTTGGATAAATTTATAAATCCAAAGTTAATTATAAATGGATAAATTGAGTTTAGAGAAATAAAAGATATGGTTAATAATGAATTTAAAAGGGTTAAATTGGAAATCTATTTAGAATGGAAAGTGAAAATTTATAAAATCTGGAATGGTAATCAAAGATAAATGTTATTAGTTGAAGATTTGGGAAATTAAATTTATGTTATTAAAATATAAAACTAAATTAAAATAAATGGACAGAAATCGTGTTAAGAATTTCTGTGATGATTTAGTAGAAATAAGATTTCCCTGGGAAAATCCAAGTTCGAGTTTTAAATTGATTTTATAAAAAGAAAGTTTTAAAGCTTAAACTGGTTTTAAAGAATGTTTTAAAAATTATCGTTTTAAAGTGATTATTTATAAATTAGCAATAGTAGAATTTTATTAATATCTTAATAATTATTTTTACAAATGGATTTTGCTTAAAGCTAGTTTTCTGAATAAAGTTGTTTGAAATTTATTAATTTCTTTAAAAACTCTACTTTTTAATTATAGTATAACCAAAGCCTTATTTTAAATCAAGTTATATCTTATATAATAGTTTTGTTTTAAATATTCTGAGATTATATTTTGAGTAAATAATTAGTAGTAATTTATCCCTTTCAAAGTATATTTTAAATTAAAATGTTTTTTTAACTGTTTTTAAATCTAAACTGTTTTGAACTTGGATATTTTCCAATGGAAATATATGGTAACGGATTTACCTTGTAAATGGAGAATTTTGGGAAAGTGTTTTCAAATGAGATTTGGAAATTTGGTAATATATCTTTAAAAAGATATTTGAGATCAATAAATAATTTGGGAATTATTTATTGTGTGATGGATGCTATGGATGTTTATGCATATTAATTGATAGTTAAATCACCGACTATCAATATTGGACAAATGCGATGATCGTTTCGAAGAGACCGGGATCGAGATTTATTTCTCGAAAACCACTTCGATCCGGTTTGTACGTTTTCGTGCGATAAAACGTTTTCGGAGTCGAAGATGGAGTAGTGAAGTGCAAGGGCTAGTCGCTACTAATCCTGAGGATATTTCCAAAATGGATGTAGTAGGAATAGTGCCTTCGGTTCCGTTCGAACCCGGGACGGACTTGTATGGACGAATGCTTCGTGACATCGTCAGCGGACGATGGGCATTCTAAGGGATATGTGCTAAAGGTATCGTTTAGCCTCGAGCCTCATCAACCGGGAATGACTGAAAATCAGGGGATATGCAGCAAGGCTTCGTGGGTAGCCCCCACTGGAGAGTAAGGTCATCCCTGTCTAGAGGTTCCTTTTTATTTCGGCTTAGTGATGCGGTTGCTGATCCCAACCGCGGGGTGATCTTATTCGGAATTGCCCATAGGTGATTCCGGTCTTGTGTTGCAGGGGACGAAGGGAGTAGTCCTCGGTACTGTGATCTAGACCACGTACTGTGACAGGTGGTACCCCAGTGCCTAGTCATTGTTGGAAATCCATTTTCCCTACGAGCCTTTTTCGAGTTTTGTTTGTATCACCCACTTCGGTGGCTAGTACCTGGAATTTAATAATGTAACAATTTCGGCTATTTTATAAGTATTTGTAAATAGACCCTATTATAATATCAGAGGATTTCTATAAAAAGTGTTTTAGCTATCGTAAGGTAAAAACCCGACATGTTTATTTGTGGCGTGGTCTTACGAGATGCTTTTGTTTTCAAAAGGATTTTTGAAACTTTAATAATCAATTGTGTGCATTATTATCAGCTGGTATGCCAGACTGACTCGGGTGTTATTTCATTATAATGCTCGGGTCAGACCGAGTATTATATGTTCAGGATAGGTTGCTATGGAGCAGGAGAGGAGCTGGAGTTCGAGACGTACTATTCTATCTATATATATATCCGCTGCTATGCTATGATTGTATGGTATGTCTGTTATGTGTTGATTGATGTATGAGGTACTCTGATGGTATGTTGTATAAACAGATATAGATTTCATTTTGTGTAAAATTCTATAGTTACTATTATATTTTATTCCGCTGCGACTGTGAGATTCTGATATTGTTTAGTTTCTTCTTCTTCTATCTCTTTTTCTTTAACCTCAATGGTTCGTATTTCTGTTCCACTTGAGTCAATTAGGGTAGAAATAATGTTGATTCAAGGGGTACGGATTTGCGGGCTGTTACAGTTGGTATCAGAGCCAGGTTGGCGACAACCTAGGCTTTGGTGGGATAATTACTCATTTAATAGAGTCAATAGGACTCTATAATGAGTTGAGCGTAATAATTAATATGAGAGCGTACTTGTTAGTGTTTATAAAATTGTTTTTATACTGTGTTGACTTATCGGTTGAGTGTTTATGAATTCTGGTCGGTGCGGGAAGTACAACCGTATCGATAGGGGTTTCTAAACTCTTAAACAAGATAAACCGACATAGTATTGTTTTAAAGTGGATAAATGAAATAATTTTATCCAAAATTATATTTTGATATAAAGAGAATAATTTTTGGAAATTATATATATTTGACTGTTTGGTTGCCAAATATTGAAAATCAAATAAGAATCTTGAATTTGACCAAATTTGAAATGATAAGTGAATAAGATTATAAAATATTAAAATAGTTTATAACCAGATAGAATTAATTAAATATGGTGCAAATAAGAATCCAACGTTTAATCTTAAACTTGAATTGGTTGCAACCAAATAAATTCTGAGGGTATAAATTATACAAAATAAAATAACTAGATTTGAATTTAAACCAGAATTTTAACCCGGAAGTTTTGGAAAGGATTTTTAAAAGTATTGAAAATAAAAGTTTGGAAATTTAAAATCCTGGGAAGTTTGAAATGTTTTCCAATGTATTGAAGGCAATAATGGAATGTTGTTTGGGAAATATTTTTGAATGGCAACTGTTTGAAAAGAATTTGGGAAAAATAAGAAGCATTGAACTCACTGCAGTCGCTGGAAAATAATCCTGATGATGCTGGCCACATCATTAGAATTCATTTTCGAGTTTCTAAAGTGATGGATTGCTTCCCTAGTAATTGGTTATGGTATTGTTTGGATTTGTTGGGGATAACGGTTGTTTTGGATATTTCAAAAATGAGAATTTGTTTTGGGATATGAACAAATTGTTTTGGGTACAAACAAATTGGTTTGGAAAACATGGAAATTTGATTTGATATACCAAATGGGTATATATATTTGATATATTTCAAAATGGTTTTGAGATAAAACCGGGTAAATTGAATTCTGGGAAAGTTCTAATTAAATAATGAGTAAAGTTGAAATGAATCAACTATTGAATTTGTTAAGTGGAGCTAATGCTAATAAGAAGGAAATGAGAAATTTTAATCATGGAATTAAAATTTAATTTGAGAAATTGAAAGTGAATAAAATGTATTGAAGTAAATGAAGGGTATTGAAGTGAATGGAAATTTAAATTTAACTTGGACAAGTTAAATATATTGGACCCAGAATTAAATGGATTTGGGTTTAAATCAAAAGTAAGTTGATTTGAAAATTTGGGTTGTTGTGTAATAGATTATACCCATAAGCTATTAAGTATTATACTTATAGTTTGAGGTTGTGAATTTGAAGTTTGCAAAGAAATAAATTAAGGGAATTTGTATCCTGAAGAATTCAGATGTATATATATACATATGGAATTTAGAATTGTGATTATAAAATGATGGTGGAGTAAAATGAGCAATATAAGCTTTTAAAATAAATAAGTTGGTGAACTTATAAAAATTGAAAGTGAGATTATGATCACAAATGGAAGTAGTTGAATGGTATGGTGAATTCAAACTTAATCTCAAATGAAATTGTGAATTGAGATAAGGTAAGGTGGGATATAAAGAAGTGAATGAACTTAAGTTAGTAAACAAGTTTTGAACTTGTATATGGAGAATTAAATTTGGGAATTTGAAAATGAATCCAATCTAAATAAATTGGATATAAAAGGTGAAATGTAAATTGCTTATAATTGCATTAAGGAATTCACATTCTTAAGTTATTAAGTAACTTAAATTGGAGATTATAAAATGAGAATGGACGTAAATGAGCAACTTAAACTCTTGAATGGAAGTGAAATTGGAATTCATTAATGGAAAGAGTTGAAGGGTGTGGCAAATTTAAATTTTGACCATAAATGAGATGCAAAGTCTAATTAAGCAAAATGAGAACATAAATGTGAATGTTCTTAAGTGGAAAATAAGTCTTGAACTTATGTATGGGGAGAATAAGGTTTGTTTGGTAATGAAATTGAAATTAAATTTCAGTTGTGTAATAAATAATATTGAAAGAAATTTAGATTCTATTTAAAGGAATAAAAAGGAAAGGTAGAAAATTTAAATGTGCCAAATGAAATAATTGGAAAATGGTGATATTATGAATGAATTCAGAGTAAATTAAGAAAGTGGATTGAAACTAATATGGATAGAATTTGATAATCAGTCAAAATTTGAAGGTAAATAAAATCCAGTTTGAATTGGGATTTAATTTTGGTAATAATTATGGGAAGGGCGAATGAATAATGGAATTTGAATGTATTAATGATGATTTGAATTGTAAGTAAAATTCAAATGAGTGGAATAATTTAAATGGTCTCTTTGTTAATAAAATAAATCTAAAATGGATTGGATAACTAAACAAAGAGCATTAAATGTGTATATGAATTGAAAATTTGATTGAATGAGAATCAAATGGAAATAAAATAAAGCTGATATAAGAAGATAATGAAAATATTGTGAAAGCATTTAAGCAAATTAAATAATAATTGTGATTAAGCTTTATAATGTTGTCTTGTATAAATTTTGTTTGGGTAAAAAAGTTGAAGTGCAAGTGGAAATGGTTTTAATTAATATTGAGATATGGATATAAGAGATGTAAATAATCCAGGATGAAATGATATTAATATAAACTGGGATTGGTTAAAGAAATAAAGATGTAAGGAAATGTAATTTAACAATTACATTGGAAAGAAGAAAAAAAAAATGTTTGAGTTGTGAACCTGGTAATGGAGTAAGATTAATATAAATCTAAGTTGAAATTAATTTTAAATGGTTATAAGCTTAAGTGGCAATTGTTTTGCTTGAATGACTTGAATATTTGAATGTATTTAGAATTGAGTTGTTTAAACAACTAAATTGGTTTTGGATAAATTGGAATTTGATTAAGTGAAGTCAAATTAAAATGAAACTAAATTTGGTATGCAAGAAAGAATTGAGATATTATGCAATTGAATTGATTCTTGAATAAATTGATATGGATTAGAATCCAATTCTAAGAGTTGTATATATAAATGCAATCAAATATAGTGATTTTGCATATGAATGGGCATAGGCATAAAAGAAACGTAAATGCTTCAAAATCTGAAATAAGAATTTGGTTTGTGAATCAAACTTGATATTGAAATGATATAGAAAGATGTTAGTGAAGCACATGTTTATTATATGTTAAATAACAATGAATTGGTTGAAATAAATATGGATTGTATATAGTGGATTTGAGTATAAATCATTCAAGTGAAATTAAAATGAAGTTGGACTTGAATAAGCAATTTGAAAGGTGATTTAAAATCTTGAATTGTTGGTAAAGGATGGTTAATATTAGTAAATTTTGAAATTTGCTTGGTTTGGATTATGCCATAGATATGTTGGATTGCTTTTATATTGGAAAATGTTGATTAAAATGCACAGATCTTGTAACTAATGAGTATGTTGAGTAAGTGCAGGAATGCGAGGCGTTCGAGAGGGTTTGAAGCGCGTATATGCATTATATATTAGCTACTTGCTATTAAAATTGCTAAAAGGTACGCCTACGCTAATAAAATTGGAAAATGATATATATATTGTGTTATATTTTGGTTTCCGGCCGTGTGGGCCGATGTATATATATTTGTGTATCCTGCGATATCGCAGAAGCTCCTCCGTACAGGGGAGACTCTGCCAAAATTTTCCGAAAATTTTGGGAGTTAGAAAATTTTTGGGGTTTTTGGAAAGAGTTAAATAACTTATGAAGTTATAAGTTAAAATTAAAGCTTTAGAGATAAGTAAAGCAAATAGGTTTGGGAATTGAGCGAAAGGATTTTTTGAAATGTATATAAGCTTTTAACTAAGCTAATGGGATAAGTAGATGAGTTTGGGGGTATCTTCTACCTTATACAAATTTCGGGGACGAAATTTTTATAAGGGGGGAGGAATGTAACATCCCGTATTTTTAAGCTATTCAAATTGAACATTTAATTCATTTTAAATGTTGAATATGAATTATAATTTGAATTTAGAGATAGATGACTTTGGTTAAGTTAATAAAATTAGTCAAAATTTCAAATACGGGAAATTAAATTGGAAATTGGATAATAATAATTGAATATTGGATTTAGATAATTTGGGAAATTAAATGTGAATGGTTGTAAAATGATGTTTAAATGTGTTTTTAAGTTCAATGGGACATAATTTATATTATTGGATTTTTGGAAGAATTTTAAAGTTGATAAATTAATATTTGGGAATTTATATTAATTTAAAATGAATTTAATATTGTTAAAATGCAATTAATCCAATTTAAGTCCAGAATGAGCCAGAATGATTTCTATTGTGATTATAAATTCAATATGAATTATTTTCAAGTTAATAAAATTTTAAAAGTGGAAATTTTGAGTGATTTCGATAATCTCGAGAATCGCTAATTAAATAGACGAGAGAAAATAGCCTTCCGGGGCACAGTCTCGGAATTCGACGAAACTAGTTTCATTGGATCCGTAATAGTTAGTTATTACCGGATTTCAATTTTTGTAGCAATCGGAGTTGTAGTTTGACCCCGGCAGCTCGAAACGCACCGAAATCGTTTTAATCGATTTAATTTCAAATTGATCGTTTAATTTCGTAACTCGTGCATATGATCGTATTAGCTTACGAAACCTGTTCCATTATGTCTGGAATGCAGAAAAACCCCAGGATAGCCTATCAGAACGTGAGAATTGGAGTTCGTTTGCATTAACGGTTAAATTGAGAAATTTGTTGATTTAAAATATTATTAAATAACAATTATATATATAATATTATCTTCCTAAACCCTAGTTTAAAGCAGCCGCCGTATGTTTTTATTCCATGGCCGAAATCGATTTACATTCTTCTTCCCAAATCTCTCAATCCTTGCTTTCATTTCGAAAACTTCCAACTGAAGAAAGGTAGATCTCTCCGAGCTCGTGAGATCCAACGGTTGATTTCGCATGTAGTCTTCGTTTGGAGGAGTTTTGTGGCGCCGTTCATTTGCCGTTCGTTCGAGAATTTAGGGAGGTGGGAAGCACCGAGCTTCGTGCTCGTCCAGCCACGGGTGGTGCTCGCGGAGACCTTCAATGCGGTAGTTCCTGATCGAGTTGAATGCGTTGCGAGTGGTGACGATTTCAAACCCTAATCACGTGAAATGGGTTCGAATTTGCTCCTGGAGCTTTCGCGTGTTGAGATGAGGGAGAAGAGGGGGTCGGCCGTATGTTTTGGTAATTTTAATAAAAAAAAACAAAAAAGAATTTGTTTTGAAATTAAATTCAAATCTTGTAATTTAAATAACTTGTTCATATGTAATCAGAAATCAACAATCTTGGTAGCGCCGGAATCGCAGCAACGAGCACTACGCGATGGTGAAAATCCGGAGTCATTCCGGGCAAGTAGAAATTTAGGTTAAATCGAACGTCGTTCGGTTTAATTTGAATTTCGAACGCTCGCCGAAACTCAAGGTGAGTTATTCTCACTCACATCTGGATACTAGTAAAGTAGATAGCTAGTATTGATTGTTTGTTTGGATGTTTAGCTGAATATGTTAGTTATTATCAAATTGAATTGATATATATACTGTTGTGCTAATATTTGTGGATGCAGGGAAACAGGTTGGAGGGATCCAACGGGATTCCTCACAATATAGTACTTACTTGATTATGATACCTGTTTATATATATTGAGGTTGATAAATTTGGAGTTGAATTGCATTGTGATATTGTGAATTAGACTATAAACCTGGAATATTAATTATAAAGGAAATTGCAGTTTAAATTATAAAGAAATTAAATTTGGGTTTCAAAGAAATTGAGAAATTGTTAAATAAGAAAATAAGAGAATATAAATGTTTGAAAACCTGATTTGGATGGAAAACTGAAATGAATTTGTATAGAAATATTGTTGGATAAATTTATAAATCCAAAGTTAATTATAAATGGATAAATTGAGTTTAGAGAAATAAAAGATATGGTTAATAATGAATTTAAAAGGGTTAAATTGGAAATCTATTTAGAATGGAAAGTGAAAATTTATAAAATCTGGAATGGTAATCAAAGATAAATATTATTAGTTGAAGATTTGGGAAATTAAATTTATGTTATTAAAATATAAAACTAAATTAAAATAAATGGACAGAAATCGTGTTAAGAATTTCTGTGATGATTTAGTAGAAATAAGATTTCCCTGGGAAAAATCCAAGTTCGAGTTTTAAATTGATTTTATAAAAAGAAAGTTTTAAAGCTTAAACTGGTTTTAAAGAATGTTTTAAAAATTATCGTTTTAAAGTGATTATTTATAAATTAGCAATAGTAGAATTTTATTAATATCTTAATAATTATTTTTACAAATGGATTTTGCTTAAAGCTAGTTTTCTGAATAAAGTTGTTTGAAATTTATTAATTTCTTTAAAAACTCTACTTTTTAATTATAGTATAACCAAAGCCTTATTTTAAATCAAGTTATATCTTATATAATAGTTTTGTTTTAAATATTCTGAGATTATATTTTGAGTAAATAATCAGTAGTAATTTATCCCTTTCAAAGTATATTTTAAATTAAAATGTTTTTTTAACTGTTTTTAAATCTAAACTGTTTTGAACTTGGATATTTTCCAATGGAAATATATGGTAACGGATTTACCTTGTAAATGGAGAATTTTGGGAAAGTGTTTTCAAATGAGATTTGGAAATTTGGTAATATATCTTTAAAAAGATATTTGAGATCAATAAATAATTTGGGAATTATTTATTGTGTGATGGATGCTATGGATGTTTATGCATATTAATTGATAGTTAAATCACCGACTATCAATATTGGACAAATGCGATGATCGTTTCGAAGAGACCGGGATCGAGATTTATTTCTCGAAAACCACTTCGATCCGGTTTGTACGTTTTCGTGCGATAAAACGTTTTCGGAGTCGAAGATGGAGTAGTGAAGTGCAAGGGCTAGTCGCTACTAATCCTGAGGATATTTCCAAAATGGATGTAGTAGGAATAGTGCCTTCGGTTCCGTTCGAACCCGGGACGGACTTGTATGGACGAATGCTTCGTGACATCGTCAGCGGACGATGGGCATTCTAAGGGATATGTGCTAAAGGTATCGTTTAGCCTCGAGCCTCATCAACCGGGAATGACTGAAAATCAGGGGATATGCAGCAAGGCTTCGTGGGTAGCCCCCACTGGAGAGTAAGGTCATCCCTGTCTAGAGGTTCCTTTTTATTTCGGCTTAGTGATGCGGTTGCTGATCCCAACCGCGGGGTGATCTTATTCGGAATTGCCCATAGGTGATTCCGGTCTTGTGTTGCAGGGGACGAAGGGAGTAGTCCTCGGTACTGTGATTTAGACCACGTACTGTGACAGGTGGTACCCCAGTGCCTAGTCATTGGTGGAAATCCATTTTCCCTACGAGCCTTTTTCGAGTTTTGTTTGTATCACCCACTTCGGTGGCTAGTAGCTGGAATTTAATAATGTAACAATTTCGGCTATTTTATAAGTATTTGTAAATAGACCCTATTATAATATCAGAGGATTTCTATAAAAAGTGTTTTAGCTATCGTAAGGTAAAAACCCGACATGTTTATTTGTGGCGTGGTCTTACGAGATGCTTTTGTTTTCAAAAGGATTTTTGAAACTTTAATAATCAATTGTGTGCATTATTATCAGCTGGTATGCCAGACTGACTCGGGTGTTATTTCATTATAATGCTCGGGTCAGACCGAGTATTATATGTTCAGGATAGGTTGCTATGGAGCAGGAGAGGAGCTGGAGTTCGAGACGTACTATTCTATCTATATATATATCCGCTGCTATGCTATGATTGTATGGTATGTCTGTTATGTGTTGATTGATGTATGAGGTACTCTGATGGTATGTTGTATAAACAGATATAGATTTCATTTTGTGTAAAATTCTATAGTTACTATTATATTTTATTCCGCTGCGACTGTGAGATTCTGATATTGTTTAGTTTCTTCTTCTTCTATCTCTTTTTCTTTAACCTCAATGGTTCGTATTTCTGTTCCACTTGAGTCAATTAGGGTAGAAATAATGTTGATTCAAGGGGTACGGATTTGCGGGCTGTTACAAAGTTTGAATTCACCATACCATTCAACTATTTCCCATTTGTGATTATAATTCCACTTCATTTGGGTTAAAATCAAAGTGTCCATTCTCAAGTTCATCAACTTTTTATTTTTTATTTATAAATTTATATTGCTCATTTTAATCCATCTACATCTTATTATCACAATTTCAAATTTTATGTATATGTGTATCACTGAATTCTTAAAGATACATAATTTCTTACACCTTAATCCTTTGCAAATTTTAAATTCACAATTTCAGATTATAATCATAACACTTAATAGCTTATGGTTACAATTCATTACACAACGACTCACAAATACAAAGTCATTTTACATTTCAATTTAATCCAAACCTATTTAATTTAAGTTCAATTTGTTTAACTTATCCTAAGTTAAATTCAAATTTTCTATTCACTCCAATATATTTTATTCACTTCCATTTGCTCAAGTTAAATTTTAATTCCAAGATTAAAATTTACATTTCTTCTTACTAATATCAACTTCACCAAATAAGTCCAATAGTTGATTCATTTTTACACATTATTTAAAAAAAAATTCAGAATTCAATTACCCGATTTTATTTCAAAACCATTTTGAAATCTATCAAATATATACCTATTTGGTATATCAATCAAATCTTCGGATTTTCCAAAACAACTTGTTTATGCCAAAACAAATTTCCTCCCTTGAAATTTACAAAACAGCTGGCATACCCAACAAATCCAAACAATATCATAATCCAACCATTTTGGTAGCAATCCATCACTTTAGAAAATCGAAAATGAATTCTAATGATGTGGCCCGCATCATCAGGACTATTTTCCAGCGACTGAAGTGAGTTCAATGCTTTCTTACTTCCCAAATTCATTTTCAAAACAGTTTCCATTCAAAAATATTACCCCAAAACAATATTCCATAATTTCCTTCAAACACCTTAGCAAACATTTCAAACTTTCCCAGGATTTTAAATTTCCAAACTTTGTTTCCAATACATTTAAAATCCTTTTCAAAACTTCCAGGATTTAAATTCTGGTTTTAAATCAATTTCAATTTCACTTCTTCTTATTTAAAACATATTTAGTCAAATCTATTTTGTCATAAACCAATTTAATATTTTAAGTTCTTATTTGTTATATCATTTCAAATTTTAGATCATATTTCATGTTCTTATTTGATTATAGTAGGAACAACCAAACAAACAATATATATATAATTGGGAAAACCATTTCTTTTTATGTAAAAATATAATTTGGGTAAAATTATTTCATTTACCCACTTTAAAACAATACTATGTCGGCTTATCTTGTTCAAGAGTTTAGAAACCGCTATCGATACGGTTGTACTTCCGGCACCGACCAGAATTCATAAACGCTTAACCGATAAGTCAACACAGTATCAAAACAATTTTATATTCACTAAAAAGTACGCTCTCATATCTATTAATACGCTCAACTCATTATAGAGTACTATTGACTCTGTTTAATGAATAATTTCCCCACCAAAGCCAAGGTTGTCGCCAACCTAAGCTCTGATACCAAGTGTGACAGCCCGCAAATCTGTACCCCTTGAATCAACACTATTCTACCCCTGTTAACTCAAGTGGCACAGAAATACGAACCATTTGGGTTTTAGAAGAAGAAGAAGCTAAACAATATCAGAATCTCACAGTCGCAGCGGAATAAAATATAATAGTAAATATAATCTTTACACAATATGAAATCTATAACTGTTTTATACATCATATCATCAGAAAATCTCATACATCAACCAATACCAATCAGACATGCCATACAATCACAACAGCGGAATATATAGATACGAATAATACGTCTCGGACTCCAGCTCCATAACATCCTGTCCTGAACATATAATACTCAGTCTGACCCGAGCATTATAATGAAATAACACCCGAGTCGGTCTGGAATACCAGCTGATAATAATGCATCCAAATTGATTATTAAAGTTTAAAAATCCTTTTGAAAACAAAAGCATCTCGTAAGACCACGCCACAAATAAACATGTCGGGTTTTACCTTACGATAGTCAAAACACTTTCTATAGAAATCCTCTGATATTATAATAGGGTCTATTTACAAATACTTATAAAATAGCCGAAATTGTTACATCCATTAAATTCCAGCTACTAGCCACAGAGTGGGTAATACAAACAAAACTTGTACAAGGCTCGTAGGGGAATGGATTTCCAACAATGACTAGGCACTGGGGTGCCACATGTCACAGTACGGGACCTAGATCACCGTACCGAGGACCACTCCCGATCCCCTGCAACACAAGGCCGGACTCATCCCTTACTGGACAGTTCCGAATAAGATCATCCCGCGGTTGGGATCAGCAGCCTC
This sequence comes from Allium cepa, assembly GCA_030765085.1. NCBI lineage: Eukaryota > Viridiplantae > Streptophyta > Magnoliopsida > Asparagales > Amaryllidaceae > Allium > Allium cepa. The sequence goes on along the minus strand of CM060945.1, from coordinate 595,506,711 downwards.
CCACTAAGCCGAAATAAAAGGAACGTCTAGACATGGATGACCTTACTCTCCATTGGGGGCTACCCACGAAGCCTTGCTGCATATCCCCTGATTTTCAGTCATTCCCATTTGATGAGGCTTGAGGCTAAGCGTTACCTTTAGAACGTTTCACTTAGAATGCCCATCGCCCACCTGACGATGTTCCGAAAGCATTCGTCCATACAAGTCTGTCCTGGGTTCGAATGGAACCGAAGGCACTATTCCTACTACATCCATTTTGGAAATATCCTCAAGATTAGTAGCGACTAGCCCTTGTACTTCACTGCTCCATCTTCGACTCCGAACATGTTTTTCGCACGAAACGTACAAACCGGATCGAAGTGGTTTTCAAGAAATAAATCTCGATCCCGGCCTCTTCGAAACGATCAACGCATTTGTCCAATATTGATAGACGGTGATTTAACTATCAATTTATATTCACAAACATCCATCTCACAATAAATAATTTTCCACATTATTTATTTTCCTCTAATATCTTTAAAAGATATAATTTCAAATTTCCAAAACTCATTTGAAAACAATTTCCCAAATCTCTTCCTTTACCCGGTAAATCCTTTACCATTTATTCCCGTTGGAAATAACCAAGTTCAAAACAATTTAGATTTAAAACTGTTAAACCATTTTATTCTGGAATATACTTTAAAATTTGTAAATTTACTTCTAGTTATTACTCAAAATATAAATTTAAAATATGTGAAGTAAAACTATTTATTAAGAGACGTGAACTTGATTTTAAATAACAGTTTAGTTAAACTAAATTTAAAGGTAGAGTTTTAAAAGAATTAATAACAATTTCAAATAACTTTATTCAAACTAACCTTTAAATAAATCTATTTGTAAAAATAATTTCTAATGTGTTCGTAAATAATTACTATTGCTAATTTATTAATAAGTTACTTCAAAATAATAATTTTCAAAACACTCTTTTAAACAGGTTTTAAACTTAAACTTTCTTTTAATAAAATCTATTTAAAAACTCGAACTTGGTTTTCCAGAAAAACTCATTCCCACTTAAACAACCTAGAAGAATCCATCTTATAAATTCTGTTGATTTGTTTCAATTCAGATTTATGTTTTCATAACATAAATTTACTTTCCACGTTTAAAATAACTTCTTACGAAGCTTAACCACGTTTCCATTCCCGGAAATTTACTTCCAAAGTATAGGTTTAAAAGTCTTTTTAAATAAATTATTATAAATTTATTTAATGACAGTCATACTTAAGGAATTGCTTAAATAAATACCTACTTAAATTTCAATGGTTTTAAATAGTATTTCTAAAACATTCTAATATGCAATTTACTGCTAATTTAATTTTGAAGGGTTTCTTTTGAAATCATACTTAATTTCCAGGAAACATTATTACCAAACTAAGCCCATCGTTATTTTTAACAATTTATAACTTCTTATCAAATTTATCACCACAAATCCATATCTTCACATTTATCAACTAATAAATGTTCCACTTTATTTATATTTCCAAATTTACAAAATTTCATTCTTCACCCATCCCGGATTCCAAATTTTATTCCCTTAAATTCTTTATTTATCGATCTCTTTATTTCTTTAAAAACCCAATTTATTTAATTTTATTTTTAAAATTCTGTGTATATACTTTCCAGCAATATCACAGTACAATTTAATTCAGAGTTATCAATCACAATATATAAACAGATTTGCATCATCAATTATAAGAATGATTACTATATTGTGAGGAATCCAGTTGGATCCCTCCAACCTGTTTTCCCTGCATCCACAACTATTAGCACATCACGTATATAAATTTCAATCCAGACTGATAGCAACAATTATATTCAACCAATCACACAGATATTTAAATATGCGTTTCAAGCTGACACGGTCAAACGACAACTCCGATTGCTACGAAAATTGAAATTCGATAATAACTAACTATTACGGATCCAATGGAACTAGTTTCGTCGAATTCCGAGACTGTGCCCCGGAAGGCTATTTTAACTCGTCTATTAAATCAAGCAATTCTCAAATTGACGAAAGCGCTTAAAATTTCACTTTTAAAATTTTAATAACTTAACAATAAATCATATAAAATATGTAATCACATTACAAATCATTCTGGCTCATTCCGGACCCAAAATCTGATTTTGCATTTTAATAATATTAAATCCATTATTAATTTAACATAAATTTTCCAATAATAACTTATTAATTTTTAAATCCACCTAATAATCCAACAACACTTTTAATGACCCAGTAGACCTAAAACAAATTTTAGAACTCGTTTTCCACATCTATTTACCTCCATATTCACAATTTAACCTGATTCAATATTTAATTATTATTATTATTTAAATTCCAATTGGATTACCATATTTGGAATTATACGTAATTTATAAATTTCACCCAATCCTTTTTATTTTAAAACCAATTCAAAACCTACATTGAACATTTAAAATGAATTAATGTTCAAAATTTAATGCCGAAATTCCGGGATGTTACACACATGTTGCATAGTAGTGGTGTCAAACATCGAAATATAAAGAACTTTAAAGTACTATGATCTTTAACCCGAACGTCTTTTCAATATTTCACATGCGCATATTATGTGTTTTAAACTAGCATCTAACCCATCACGAGTTTATTTTTATATAAAATACTCATAAATAGGTTATATATACATAATATTACCTAAAAATAAATAATTTCAAATTTAACAAAAATCACTAAAAAGCATGTTTTATATTTAAAATTCTTTACTACAAAAATTCCTAAATAATTTATAAAAATATATTTAAACTTAGAACCAGTTCTAAAATAATCTAGTAACTAAACACTTCTAATAACATCCCACAAAAATAATTATTTTAATTTACGCTCACTTTAAATCACAAAAAGTGTTAAAAACAACACTACACAACCAATGTTGCAAAAGGACCCCAAAAATGCTTTCCTAGGTAAAAGATGGTGTAACGACCTGCCTTTCGTTCCATAGAAAGGTGCATCATTAATAAGAAAGAAAGGGATAAAAATACAAAAGATAAGAAAGAAAGAAAGAACTAAAAAATATCAGAATCTCACAGCGGAACGAATAAATTATATTAATCACATAACTTATATATAGTATACAACATTTAGCAGAATTACACAGCTTTATATCACAAAACATTAGACAGTTATAAAACCTGTCTATCATACATCTCAAGATAAAATACAGAGATACTAACACAGCGGAACTACAATATCTATAAACGCTAAAGCCTGCTGCTCCTTATCTCCTCCAGAATTTCGTCAAAGCTAACCTAAATCCCTTATCTACCCGTAAAAAATTTAGTACCTAAGAGTTTAAGAAAATAGAAAATAAACTCCGGGTCAGACATGGGTCTGTTGTGAGTAAACGGGTTAAAGTTGCTTAACTTTGAAAAACCTTTGAAAACAAAAGGTATCTCGTAAGACTATCCGCACATAAACACAGAAAATTTTTACCTTACGGTAACCAAAACATTTGATAGGAAATCCAGTGATATTATAATAGTGTCTAGAGTTTTCAAGTAAAATACAAAAATAGCTGGAATGCTTACATCTCACGTTCCAACATAGTTGGGCACAATCAAAACGTACGGCACTTTTTGGAGATTGGATTCCATACAATGGCAGGCTATTGGGGTACCGCTCATCATAGTACGTGACCTAGATCACCGCACCGAGGATCCACCCTGTTCCCCTTCAACACAAGGTCGGAACCATCCCTTACTGTATAATCCCGAGTAAGACAACCCTGTAGATGGCGCGCCCAACTGCCCACATAGTCGAATAAAAAGGGACCTCTAGACAGGGTAAATCTTATCCCACTTGGGGGCTACCCAGTTAGCCTTGCTGTACCTCCCTTGTTTTAGCCATTCTCGGTTGTTGAGGCTTGAGGTTACGATTACCTTTTAGATCACATATCTTAGAATGCTCATCGTCCTCCAATGACGATGTTCTGAAAGCATTCAATCCAAACAAGTTCGTTCCGAGTTCGAACAAAACCGAAAGCACTGTCTCGCTATACTCATTTTGGAATCACCCTCAGAGTTAACGACAATAGCCCTTGCACTCTGAATCTTCATCTCGATCAAAGACACTATCTTGGTTAACTCGTTTTAGAATCACCCTCAGAGTTAACGACCATAGCCCTTCCTCTGAATCTTCATCCTGATCTTTAGATTTCACGACCTATCGTTTAATTTGGATTGATGTGGCTTTTGGATATCCAAATTTGGAAATCCAATCCCGGTCTCACCATAATCCAAAACTCCATCTTTTAAGGCCAAGTTGTTTAATTTAAAATAATTTAATTTATTGTTTAGGATAATATATTCACACAGATAGGTAATTCACATTACCACAAATATATAATCCATATTATCACAATTCAACCAAAACATCTCATATCATAAGGCAACATATATCATATATCAGAGATATCGCATAATCCATGGCATTCAATATCATTCAATCCTCCATAAGCAAGATTGATTAATTCTTAATCAATTTAATTAATCTCCAATTAAATTAATTACCAACTTTAATCACTTGGATTACTTAAATCCTGCTTATATAACATTAATTAATTACAAACCAACTAATCAATCATTCCCTAATTGTCCATCTTAATTATCATCCTTGATTAATTATTCTTTAATTACATTGAATCATTAGCCTTTAACTAATTACATGAATTAATTATCCTTAACCATTTACATTAATTTACCTTTAATCTTTCTTATTAATTAACTGTAATTAATTACATTTATCCTTAATTAGTTACATTAATTAATTAATCTATAATCGCTTATGTTGATTAATTATCTTTTAATTAATCACATTAATCAACCTTTAATTACTTCCATTAATTAATGATCCTTAAATTACTTATTCTTCTAATTAATTACATTTAATAATTAATCTTGAATTAGTCACATTCATTAATCAACCTTAATTAATCACATACAATAATTAACTATACTTTAATTACTAACATTAATTAATTAATTAATCCTTTAATAAATTACACTAAGTAATTAATCCTTAATTATTTCCACTGAGTATTTATCCTCTAATTACTTCCATTATGTAATTTCCCTTTTTATTAATTACATCCAGTAATTATCATCAATTACTTACACTACGTAATCACACTTTAATACTTACTTTAAGTAATTATACTTAATCAATTTCATAAGTGATTATTCCCAATTAATTATATTAATTAATTAACTTAAATCAATTACATTAATTAATTAAATTATCACATTGAGTATTTACTCCCTTAATTACTTCCATAAATTAATTGACTTTTAATTACTTAAATTAACTAACCATTAATTAATTATGTAATTAACTATTCTTAACAAATCAATTAATTATCTTAATAAAATTATACTAATTAATCATCTTAGTTAATTAAGTAATTATACAAATTTTTTTTTAAAAAGACCATGATTAATTAAGATAAACATCTACCTTAATTAATCACTCATTTGTCATTAAATTAAATGCTTAGAAACAACTAACTTATACATAAAAATCATTTTAGAATTCTTTGATCATTAAGGTTAAATACCCTAACTTAATCATCTCCTAATTACCTCATTAAATCGTATTTGGGACACTTAGAAACTAATTTACAAAATTAATTCAAGATATAATTACTTTAAAACAAACAAATTTTAAATCATTTAACTTTCACACTGAAACTTGAACTTGTTGAAACTTACCTTGGAAAACTTTCATCTAATTTTTTTTTAAACTTGATCATTTTCCTTGCTTGTTAAAAATTGGTTAAACATTTACATTGATCAAAACTTGATAATACTAGAAAACTGAATTCATTTTACATATATAGACTTGATCTTCCAATTTAAATCTGATTATTACTTCATAAATCATATTCTCACTTTTGTTTTGAAATCTAGATGTTGTTCCATTTAAATTTAAAAACCGTACACTATTTATCTTAAAAATAATTAAAAACAGGTTATAAAATATCAACCCGAGCCATCTTTGACTCTCCCCCATATATACCCCCGAGCTAGCATCGATACGCTCACGTCTCCAACTTCCTTCTAGTCACACATGAAGCCAACATGAGAATCCACCCGAGAATAAGCTCGTCTTCCCAAAAACTCAAAACACACCTGATACAACGTGCACGCATGCACCTGCTCTGATCACCGGACCACCTCCCACCCTCGCCGAAGCATTCAGCAAGTCGACGATCGCCACGCCGTCTTCTTCGACCTCATAGATCAACGAATCCATCAGCAAATAAAAAATGAACCCTTCGATCGAAAACTGGTACCAGCCCCTACGACACAACTCCTCGCCGATGACAAACCGGACCACCAGAACTCCTGCCACCATGTCTAGAGCAGCCCTACGTCACCACACTACTATCCCTACCCTCGTGACCCAACTTGAAGCATCATCGACGACCCAGGAACCTCGACCATCAACATAATCAAAACCACCCGCACAAACCCTACATTGACTCCGACGAGCCGCCACGATCATCAGAAAATTCATCACTCATTTTTCTAGTGATCGTCAGCCTTCAAACTATCTTCGACCACGGTTTCAGCAACAATCACCATGTCGATCGGCAAAAATCGACGATAAACCCAATTCTTTTCAACTCAGATTAACTTAACAAATTCAAAACTAAAAATCATGGTATGTTTATCTAAATTAAACATTTTTAAATACGAACTTACTTACACATTCAAATCATGATTTACAGAAAACTAAATTTGACTTGCTTTTGGATTTCTATGTAATTTATTATTTTTGAAGTAAATTACTTAATATTAATTCTTGAAACAATTTTTAAAAATAAAATTACATCATTACAGACATTTTATTTTCAAAGATCAAAGCTTGAATTGATTTAGGTAGAATGATATGAATTGTTTTGTTCTTTCTTGACACTGTGAAACACAGAGACCAGACAACACCATATACAAAATAATTCAAGCTATATTCAAATTATAAACATCCATGCAAACCAGATGTACAACATTGTATATCATGTTACTGCAACGTTCATTACACAGAACAAACACATGAACAGATTCAACACTGTTTTTAAAAGAATGTTTACTCACCAGATTTGAAAATAACAGAGAGACAGTTTTTCTTTTCTTTTGAAACTGAAACCATTTTGATGTATTTGATTTTGACCTGGTGCTTATTTGTTGTTTAGCTTGTTGAGTTGAATGCTGTGATCTTCTTAGCTTAGCTTCAGGTTGTAGATTTGAAAAAGGTTGATAGTTGATACTGGTCTGTAGTTTCTTCTCAGGTTTTAAATTTCTTTCTAAATTTTGAAAATATGAAGAGAAAAGAATTTGAGGAAGAAGAGAATTGAGCTGAAAAATGGAAATGGCCAGGTTCTTCTCAAAACACTTATTTTATATAATTAAATTTTTAAAGAAAACAATTGTTGCTATTTGTTAATTTGCATGCATATATGGGTTACAAATGTTGATACAAGTTTTAATTGTTTTACACATGTCAAGTGTAATATTAAATATTGTTCTTATGCTTTTATATTAGTGTATGCTTATATTTATATTAATTTATGGTTATATTTTCACAAATATAGTTTTACAAACCCTTTTATCTCATGTTAAAAAAAAGCATACAAAAACAAAAGAAATGAACCTTTTATTTAAGTCTCATTTTTAAGTTTTGAAAAGAAAATATATTAAATCTTTGTAACAAATCAAATTAAGATAAATATAATTTTTATAAATAAATATATATATAGATACTATCTTAATATTTTGAAAATATATAACTTATTAAATAGCTTTTTGAAAGTCATTATATTGAATTTAAAATAAAGCTTCCAATCACAATATATATATACATATATATATTATAATTAGTCAACATTTTTAATTAAATTCAAACCAAAGTTTCCTATTCACAAAGTCTATTCATTTATATACACACACACACACACACACACATTATAAATAGAATACATTTTTATTACTTTTGAAAGATAAATTTTACCAATTTAAATATTTAAAATAGAACATTGTTAAACCAAAGTTTCCTATTTAAATAGTTATAAACAAGATTATAAAATTATATTGTTTATTCAAATTATTATAGATAAAGATTATCAAATTGTTATTGCCAAAATTTCTTGGTCATCACATTCCTCCTCCATAAAAGAATTCCGTCCCTGAAATTTAAAAGCAAAGATAATTTGATAATCCAACAAAAATTTAATTACAAACAACAAAGCATACATCACAACCAAATATTAACAACCATAGCAACAATTTCAACCTAACAACCAAATCTAACTAATTATCCTGACACAAATCTGGATAGACCTCCTAATACTATCTAGAGTTTCCAAGGTACAATCACTGGGATCCTCGCTCTACTGAACCTAAACTGGCAACACCACTCTGATCTTGAGCTTCTTCTCAACACGATCAATTATCAGAACAGGGTATCGGACCACACAAGTCCAGCTCAACATTCAAAATCTTCTGAACTGCTGGTTCTAAAACTAGTGATGGATCATTCATGTACTCCCTTAAAGATACGTGAAATAGATTGTGAATCCCAGTCATCCAAACTGGCAATTACATCCTGTAGGCCAAAACATTTATCCTTACTAGAACACGGAAAGATCCTAACTTTTCGAGAACACGGAAAAGTACAATATATCTAGGAGCTAGCTTCCGAGTCTTACCAAATCTTACAGCTCCCTTTACCAGAGAAACCTTACCCAAAAACAAAGGCCCCAACTTTGAATTCCATATTCCATCGACTCTTAACTGCAAAACTCTTCTGAAAATCCTGGGCTGCCTTCATCCTTCCTTGATTAGCTCGACCTTCGCAGATGCCCCTCAAAACAAATCTGGACCAAGAATAAGACACTCTCCGGATCCTACTCAATATGATGATCTTCTTAAGATTTACCGAAAATCCAAAACACAAGCTCTACTCCACAAGCATCAGTAGACTGAACTTACTTCTCCTATCCAGAATAGCCAAAAAAGGTGAACTAGACAACCTAGCCGTCAGATCCTGAATGAACTTCCTGTAGAAACACTCTAATTTAAACAAATGCGAACTTCCGTAGGAGTCTTCTATTGCTTCCACTCTAGAACAGCTTCCACCTTGCTTCCGCTGCGCAACTCTGATTGGAGTAGATGAGAATGCCGTCGATGAATACGACCAAAAACTTGGCCAACACATCCCAGAAACATGGTTCATTAGATCCATAAAAGAGAAAATACAGAAGTTCCACAGTACCCTGAGCTGCTTCACCAAATCCTCTCTCTAGGAGCCATCATTCTACTTAGCTGAACCACCGGTATTTCTCCTGGATCCAAGTCGATATGAAACTCAATCTTCAAATGTAGGCAAACCTCTTACTATCCGAAAAATCTCTAACCACATGTATAGCTCCAACTTCTTGAGACGCCTCGATCCCATGCCAAAGATTACCTAAGAGAATACTCAACTATCGCAAGTCACTTTTGCGATCAACCCAGCCTAATTTCCAAAGATATTGTTCTCTCTTCACAAATCAGAATAGCTTATGCTTAACCAATCCATTCAAAATAGGGTCAAATCCCTCAACAACACCTCGCCAATCAGAAGAAGCTGATGGTCCACTCTGCTGCTTCTGAACTCCACCTCTAGGAAACTGCTTAGCCAAAGACCTTCCTACTGGCACATAAAACACCTCCGAGTTGCACTGCTAACACAGATGCCAAAGACTTCTTATCCAAAAACTCTTCGATCCTCAAAACCATATCAACCATTTTCACAAAGAGCCTTTGAGATGGTAGACATCTTCTCAAGAAACTCAGGCCTCAAACCAAACACAAACACCCTGCTGAACTAAGTCTCATCACTATTGCATACAAACTCCCTTGCTTGAGATCCAGAAAATTCTTACACAGCCGAGTCTTCCCTGTAGAAGGCATAACTGCTCATCAAAAGCTTACTCCAAAGAAACACCTTCGGGAACATCCATGGTCATTGCGTCTCACCACGCAGCTACTCCTTCCTGAAGTTGCCAAGATTACATCACTCGCTTCTGCACACCCAACAGATCCAAACTCTTGAAAATCCGCTCACACGAGTGCAACCAAGCTTGCACTTCAAAGATGGACTCTGTACCTTTAAAAGACCATCCTCTGATTGGTGAAATCCTTATACAATGCTACAAAGCTCACTCAAGGTGGTATGGGGTCTACAGCCTCGCAGATACACTTCCAACCTCAACACTCGAACCTCTTCCATTAGTGGTAGTCGTGCTACACACACCACTACCCTTCCTACCTCTAGAACTCATATTGGAAAACCCGAATAGGTAACCCAACCAATTTGGTAAGAATATCAACCTAGCACTCAAGAAAGATATCACTCCAAAGCCTAGGTATTTTCTCAACCTAGTGCTCTGATACTAACTGTAACAACCTGCCTTTCATTCCACAGAAAGACGCATCACTAGTAAGAAAGAAAGGGATAGAAAGAGAAAAGATAAGAAAGAAAGAACTACACAATATCAGAATCTCACAGCGGAACGAATAAATTATATTAATCACATAACTGTTACATAGTATACAACATTTAACAGAATTACACAGCTTTATATCAAAACATATTAGACAGTTATAAAACATGTCTATCATACATCTCAAGGTACAACATAGAATACTAACACAGCGGAACCACAATATCTCTAAACGCTGAAGCCTCCTACTCCTTATCTCCTCAAAAATTTCGTCAAAGCTAACCTGAATCCCTTGGCTACTCGTAAAAATTTGAGTACCCAAGAGTTTAAGAAAACAGAAAATAACCTCCGGGTAGACATGGCTCTGGTGTGAGTAAGCGGGTTAAAGTTGCATAACTTTGAAAAGCCTTTGAAAATAAAAGGTATCTCGTAAGATTTCCCGCACATAAACACGGAAAAAAAATTACCTTACGATAACCAAAACATTTGATAGGAAATCCAGTGATATTGTAATAGTGTATCAATTACAAGGATTCACATTCAGGGTTCAATGTGGGTTTCGAATAACTAACTGGAATACGACTCCCTGTGCATTGAAGTTTAAATGTCGTTTTATGGGGAAAAAGGGTTTTCACATACATACAGAACAAATCACGAATCACAGTTCAGCACAAAACAATTCTCATCATTACTGTATCACAACAGAAATATCAATCCAGTACACAACATTTGATGATAGTCAATCATCTTCAATTAATGTGAATGTGATTTAAGTGAATTAACCACATACTTATTTTTATTAATTATTTTAAATCAATGATTAATTTTACTTAACTATGAATTAATTAAATCTTAATTAACTTTATTGCTTAATTATTCTTTAATTAATTATCTCAATTTATTAATCTTAACTGTTAATTAATTAAATTAATTACTTTTAGTAATTAATTATTCTTTAATTAATCATCAGTTACAAAGTAATTACAAGTCATTAATTGCTTAATCATTATTTAATCATTATAAATAAATTTGGTTTTAAGTTAACACTTGAATATTTGATTAACTTATTAATTTTTACTAAATTAAATTTAAAACAATTTTATTTAAAAATATATATATGTTTGAAATATCTTTGAACTTCATTAATTTCAAATAATCATTTCAATACCATATACTTCACCTCCCATTAAAAAACTATCATTATTCTATAAAGAATAGATTCAGAAAATTGTTTAAACTTATGTTTTCAAAAATTTCAAAACTGGAATTTCCTGTTTTCACGTCCAACCCGAGGCCGTCCCGAGTCATCCCCAAGAAAAAATGCTCCCTGCTTCAAGCTTTTACCCAGATCGACCCGAGTAAAATTTTCCAACTAAAAGTTTGTTTAAGTTTAGAAACGACCCGGTGCAACACCAAACGACACGACCCTCTCTTCGAGTCTTCTCCCCCAAATCCCCGTGTTGTACTTTTAGTCAAACATCATCTCCTCCAAAAACAAACTGCGGATACAACGAGACCGTGTGCACGTTGCACACCATCCCGGTCATCACTGGTCGAAGCCACGACCGTCGTCAGGTCGACGATGAAGTTCTCGACTCATCGAGCCACCCCAAAGCACGAACCATCGCCACAATCGAAAACGAGCTCCACGACCCATACTCCATCGAAACCCATCACCAGAAAATGGCCTCACCCCACCTCCTCTGCCCATCATAGGCCACAAAAACTTGACCGAGGCTTCATCAACGTACGACGCCACGATTGGCACAGGTGGTAGGAAGTCCGATCACCTAACAATGATGTAGCACCATCTTTTCAATTGAGAGCAGAAATGGTTTTTTAACCCCAATTCGATCTCGAACCAAAAATATAAAGATTTATAAATTCAACTTGTATTTTTCTGAGGATTCCAAACCCGCAATCTAGCTGTGACGACGAACTCGAGGCCCACAAATGCTTAGATCATAAGAATTTGACAAAATTTCACTTTTCTGATCAACCACGATTTCTCTATAAAAACTTTATGAAAAAAATTAGATTTACTTTCTAAAATCATTATTTTCAGTGGTGATTCACATAGAATTATTGAAATTAAAATTATGAGGTTCGAATTCTTGCATAATTTAAGTTGTGCTGTGTTTTCACATTTTCCAGAAAAGAAACTATATTACTTTGCTTTGATTTATTACTAAAACATAGTGCATGTTTAAACGACATTCTAATTTGTTTAGATTTTAATTTTCAAAATAGAACAGAGAGAGATCTTGAATTTAGCATGGTATTACTCCGTAAACCAAAATCTAAGAAGAACAGGGGTACAACCCTGAATATAAACACTTCCAGGCAAAAATACACAAGCACACAATTTGTTCACATGCAAGGGTTTTCCAACATCAATCCAGGCATACATACAACAACAAGTGATTGGATCGATCAGAGATTTGCTCACCTTTTCCTGAAAAAAGAAAGCTTCTGACAGTTTTTTAAAATTTGAGATGAAGCCTGGATAATTTTTTTCCTACTTTGATCTTGCAGTTTAATCTGCAACTTGTAAATATAAATATTTTCATAATCTCTATTGTATTTGTTTATTTAATTCATCAATAACAAACAAAGATCCAAGCTTAACTTAAAGTTTGAATTTTTTTTTATGCAACAGAGAACAGATCTGCAGCTTGATCCCAGAAATAAATTTAGTCTTGAACTTGATTTTCTTCCTGCAACTGATTAATACAATTGTTTAAATTCTTGCTTTATTACTAATTTACAAATTCAAATTCAAATTTTTTAAAAGAATTTCACTTGCCTTATTTTACTTCAGAGAATCCGGCTCTGTTTCTGACCAAACTGGAGCCTCGTTTTACAAATCCGCAGTTTGAATTTGTTTGTGTTAAAACTTGATTTTGAAATTACAAATTCACTAACCATAAAGTTTAAAGTTTACCTGAGAGATGGAATGTAAAACTACTGCTTTGTGTAGGAGTTTCTCAGATTTCAGATTTTTTTCAATTCAAGAGGAGTTGGCAGTTTTTTTTTCTTTTTTTCTACTGTTTCCTTTGGTGTTTAGATTTGTGATGCTCAAATCTTTTTTACTATTCTTTTAGATTTTTGAGAGGCTAAATAATTGAAACAAGGAAGCTGAGCAATTTTTTTTATGATTTTAAATTTATTATTTTTTTCCAATCAACTATATTGAATGCCACTTGTTAAAAACAATCATGAGATCTCAACACTTGTTAGTTTTACACCGTCTCCCTTATGCATGTTTAACACTTGTAGTTGTACAAAGAAAAAAGGATTTTTAAATAAATTTCATATCATGTTCACTTTATAAATAATTATACTCCTTATTCATTTGTATATATACAATGTTTAAAAGAAGAAATGTTTTGACCAATCTTTTACATTATATGAATTACACATTTATTATTTCAAAAGCCAATTATTTTCCTAAAACATTTATTTTAAATTTAAATTCAAATTCCAATTCAACTTGAATTGTAACCATTTATGTCCATTTATATACTCCTACATATACTTGTACAATTTAAATTCAATTTCAACATATACATTTAAGTCTACTCATATATGCAATGTATATATAAAATTTAAATTCAAATGATTTTTAGAACATTTATCATTTCAAAAAAAAATTAAACTCAAAGAAATTGGAATTTTATCCATATATAATTTATCGTTCATTTTATTTGTTTAAGATTTTTTCAATTTATTTTCAAATTAAATTCCAAAAGTTTAAATATATTACTAATTTAAAATGATAAATTTTGGGATGTTACAGTTTGTCCGACAATCACCATGTCGATCGACGAAAATCGATGATAAACCCAAATTCTATTCAACTCAGATTATCTCAACAAATTCAAAACTAAAAATCATGATATGTTTATTTAAATTCAATATTTCAAATAAGAACTTGCTTACACATTCAAATCATGATTTACAGATAACCAAATTTTGACGTGCTGTTGGATTTCTCTGTAATTTATTATTTTTGAAGTAAATTACTTAAAAATTCTTGAAACAAATTTTAAAAATGATATTACATCATTACAGACATTTTATTTTCAGAGATCAAACCTTGAATTGATTTAGGTAGAATGATATGAATTTTTTGTTCTTTCTTAACACTATGAAATACAAAGACCATACAACACCATAAAATAATTCAAGCTATATTCAAATTATAAACATCCATGCAAACCAGATGTACAACATTGTATATCATGTTACTACAACATTCATCACACAGAACAAACACATGAACAGATTCAAAACTGTTTTTAAAAGAATGTATACTCACCAGATTTGAAAATAGCAGAGAGACAATTTTTCTTTTCTTTTGAATCTGAAACCATTTTGATGTATTTGATTTTGATCTGGTGCTTATTTGTTGATTAGCTTGTAGAGTTGAATGATCTGATCTGAATCTTCTTAGCATAGCTTTAGGTTGTAGATTTGAAAAAGGTTGATAGTTGATATTGGTCTATAGTTTCTTCTCAGGTTTTAAATTTCTTTTTAAATTTTGAAAATATGAAGAGAAAAGATTTTGAGGAAAAAGAGAATTGAACTGAAAAATGGAAATGGCCAGGTTCTTCACAAAACACTTATTTTATATAACTAAATTTTTAAAGAAAACAATTGTTGCCATTTGTCAATTTGCATGCGTATATGGGTGACAAATGTTGATACAAGTTTAATTGTTTTACACATGCAAATATAGTACTTATTAAAACAGCAAAGAATCCCCTAAGGATGTCTTTCAAAATCATATTAAAAATCACCGAACACAAAGCAATTTCAAAGTACATGCATAGTGACCTTTTTGATATGACTTTTACAAATTTGTTCCACAAGTGTTATAACTGCTCAAACTACTTTCTTGTTGTCCTATACACTACTATAGGTGCGGAGCATAAAAAATATACACTTCAATAAAATATTCACAATTAACCATTTTAAGCAAGTTAAATGCATTGAATTTGAAAGTGCACTCATAGCGACCATTCTTGCTTGAAACACTTTCAAAAATAATTCAATGCCACATACAACCAAACTAAATATATAAATGTAAAGTCGAGGCCACGTTACATGGTACAATGGATAAAAAAACTAACAATATACATAATATAGTTGTCATTTGTTTTTCAAAAGCAAGTATGGTCCAAAAATTATAACTTTAGTTAGTTTCATTTGACTTTATATTCTAGCACATACATACATAACACAATATGTATTTATTCAAGGGTGAGTGGATTCAACCCAAAACCAAGATAACACAAGCATAAGCCATTTAGAATAAAATACCACTTCCTACCATCACCAAATTGCCAAAGATCCAACCTTTGTTTGAGGACCCATTTCTTCGACCCTCGAAAATCGACACTAATACATCTTAGGTATTCACATGCCATAAATCCAAGTGTCGAAGAAGCAGATTCTCAAGGGTAAGAAAGAAAATAAAGACAGAACAGAATCT
The DNA here is from genome assembly GCA_030765085.1 of Allium cepa. Classification (NCBI taxonomy): domain Eukaryota; kingdom Viridiplantae; phylum Streptophyta; class Magnoliopsida; order Asparagales; family Amaryllidaceae; genus Allium; species Allium cepa. The sequence continues at coordinate 595,490,664 of CM060945.1, read as the reverse complement.
CACATATGTTGTAACATACGCGGTTTTGTCGAGATCCGAAGGTCGGAATTCCTACGTCCACTGTATCAAATGCCACATAATCGAATGCCGAAAAACCGGATTCTTTAGGGATAAAAAGAAGAGGTAGAAGAAAAAGATAGAAGAAGTAAGAAAACAGAACAGAAACAATATCAGAATCTCACAGTCGCAGCGGAACAACATATAATAGATAAATGAATAATCTTTAAAACAAAGAATTATATCAGTTATTACATTACATCACATCAAAGTGTACAACAACAATATACAATACAACCGGAAAATGGACAGTTATACAAACATGTCCCTACAAGTGAAATTACAGTGGAAAGATAATATCATATACAAGTAATATGTCTCGCCATCCAGCTTGCCACTTGAGCTCCAAAGCACTTCTGAATCCAGAATAACCTGATAACCTGACTCTACACTGCCCGTGTGGAAAATTATGGGCACCCAGAGTTTAGGAAGAGAACAATAAACTCCATGTCAGTCATGGGACTGGTGTGAGAACTCAAAACAATTACTTATCTTTTAAAACAACAACAACTAGGGAAGTGGAAAAATATCCGCAATGCTTTTGGAAAATGAAACTACCATAAGGCCTTCCTGCACACACACAATGCAAACGCAGAATTGGAGGAGATTTCTCCTTATGATAGCAAAAGATGCTTACTACACAAAACAAATCATTTTTGATGTTATCATTAGTGCATATTGTAGAAAGCATTTCAAAAATAGAATATAAATCTTAGCCGGCATAGGTACCTTTATAGTATGCCTACTATAGCTACCATATTAAATGGCAGGTTCTACAACTAAAACCGTACAAGGCTCGTATTATTTTGTTTAGATTTCCAACAAATGGTCAGGCTAAGGAGCTTCCTACTGCCACATAGGATCGCCTCTGGCGGGACGTCCCGAGAACCTAACCGGATCTCTGCCAACACAAGGCCGGGTTACCTTTGTAACTTGGTAACTACTTCTCGAGTATGCCACTCCCCGGTCCTTTGGGACCTTTATCCGAGGGCCCTCTATCACCAAGCAACAACCACAAAGAAAATGAGATTGGAGCAACCACATAAGTTAAGCATCAGGGCTCCATACCTGACACCACCCTTTTCCAGAAGGAAATGACATACCCTAAAGGGCGCGACCCTCATAACCTTGCCGCATATTCCTGTTTCGACCATTTCTGGGGTGTGAGGTCTGACGAAGTCTCGTCCACAAAGCTACGCTTTTTCACAAAGCCACGTTTTGATCAAAAAATAATCAATAAATAATCATCACACAGCAACACTCAGCATGCCACATTACCAAATTGGGAATATATCGCTGATAACCTTCAACTACAAAACCACTAAACTCGTATGCCTCAAAGAAGGGTGTTAAGCTAAGAGAATAAATTCTCCGCCACCAACAGAGATGTATTTGAAAGAAATCTGCTTTATATCTCAAAATGTAATGTCAGACATGTAACCATACAAGTCTGTTACAGTTTCGAACAGAACCGAAGGCACTTCAAAAAAGCCCTTGCAATCCGGGTATTCACAATCCCGATCGAATTTCCCATCACAAAGGAAATCTCCATACCGTAGCTAACGGTGCAGAGACAATCGATAGGTCATCTTATCGTTTTCACAAATACCCAGTCTTCACCACCGGTCTTTAATGCTATCCATTACGTCGTATCACTATTCGGAATGGGTGATCCGAATAACGAGCGCAATAATTTAAAAATAAGTGTAGCATTCAATTTCAACCAATTCACAACAAATAGCCATTTAAAGGTCAATATTGATGGTCGGTTATTTAACTATCAATCAATATTCACAACATCACCCGATTTCAAATAATTTCCAAAATTTTTATTTTCAAAAATATCTTTACAACATATACTTTCCATTCTTCAACCATTTGAAAACAAATTTCAAATCAAACTTCACTTTTACAACTTTCATTTCAAAATGGTTCGTTTAAACCAATTAAATAAATCCTTACCGATTTATTAAATTTACGTCCCAAATCCGTAAATTTATTTCCACCCTTTTAAAAATAAATCAATGTTTGTTTTTAGAAAAAATTTTCCTTATAAATTTCCATTGTGAATTTACATTTCCAAATATTCACTTTTTTATACGATTTTTCAAATTGATTTCAATTATTCACTTTCAATTTACCTTTAAAAGATATAATCTCAAAACATTCACTTCATATTGGATAACATTTCCATACTTATTCAATAATAAGTAATTCACAAATCCGTTTATTTTCAACATTTGGAAAATATTCAATATACTAAATCCAAATTAAGTATATATTTTATTCTTTAAGGAAAACATTCTCTTAAACACATTTGTTTGAGTCAAAACGAATGTTGCGTAAAACATCGTTACGACAACTCAAAATCACTAGTATAGGGATTCGAAATTAAGATAGATATATAAACCCCAATACTATACAAAACTTTTCCTTTTGGAAATCATTTACTATAACAACAGTGTTATAGTCTACCATTTCCTTCTATTTCTCGAAAACGTCTATTTCAACAATGAATGTTGAAATCTATGATTTCGATACTTAACACATTTTACAAACATTTTTAAATCGTTTTAAATTCCATTTAAAATATCACTTTCCCAAAATATTTCTTTAATATATTATTCACCGTCCAAAATCGTGAATATACTTCATTTACCAAATTCAATTTCTACATATTTTATTTAAAGGATTATCCATAGTCCCAAAATCGTGGATATATTTCCTTTAATAAGCTATAATAATTAAACTTACCAAAATAAGTCAATTTTGGATTTATAAAACATCGTTTATAAATTCCATTTATACTTTATAACAACTTCACTTATAAAAATCACTTTATTAACAAATTCTATCCACATCCCATTTACACGCCAACATCCAGTTTATAAGTTAATTACTTATAAATCTTTTATTTTACAAAAATCCATTCATTTTATAACTTCACAATTTATAAATCTATAGATTTCATCCACTTATTAAATGCATTTATACTTCGTTTTAACACTTATAAAAACTCGTTTTATAATTCCAACATTTTAATTTATGAATATCAATTTTATAAATCTTTTATATAAATCATTTATAATAATTCAAAAATCCCAATTTAAACCATTTTATAAGTTAATCAACTACTTATTTCAAAAATCACATTTCCGTTATATTTCACAAAAATCATAATTTTTATAACATAAAAATTACAACGTTTATTTATTTAAAATGAATCAATTCCAAAATTAAATTTTATTATGAATTCTCAACTTAAATTTTTAAAAATCAAATTTTATTTATTTTCGGCATCTAACGATACCAAAAATATATTAGGCTAAATTTTAGCCTTTAACGATTTCAATCACAAAGATAATCACGCAGATTATAAATAGATCAATAAATAGATCAACATACAACATTGAATCAAATTCAAATGTTTGAGGAATCCAGTTCGATCCCTCCAACCTGTTTCCCTGCATCCAAAGATGTTAGAACAATACCAATTCCACTTCGAGACGGAATATCGCGGTATATGGGATTTATAAAATACTATCCGCTATTACGCGGCGCAATAGGGTCTCATCCGCTATATAATGCGGGAAATCAACTCCAAGTACATATATAATACCAATTCCATACAAGTTGGAATTATCGCGGTATATATTTTTAATAAATAGCATCCGCTTAATATACGGCGCATAGGGTCTATTTCAATACAACAGATAATAATTATCATCCAATCACATAATCAATCAATTTTAAACCTAACTATTTAAATTTTAAATCGAAACAATTCGATTGAGTGAGAAGTTCTCACCTTGAGTTTCCGATAATAGTTGTAGCGTTTTATTTCGAATAAAATTAAACGCGCGTTTAATTTTACCCGAAATTCAAACTAGCTCCAAACGACTCCAAACAAGCTCCATTGCGTAGTGTTGGGTACAATGATTGCAACACAATTTATTTCGTGCGTTTTCGACCTCGTATGAACAGGATATAGCATTACAACGTTTATACGGTTTTTATAATATAAAAATTTCTATTTTCTTTTATATTTTACAACCTTGCAATCACGGCCGTTGCTTTTGCCTTTCCAAATCAGGGCTGCTACTTTTTCTTCCTCTTCGTTCCAGGTTATTTCGTGCGTTTTAACCCATTAGCCGCCTCCAACCTCTAATTTTCGTGACTAATACAAGCAATCTGAAGACGATCGAGCAACTCCACGTTGTAGCTCGCAACGCCACAGAACTCCACCTAGAATATTGGTGAACTAGGCTGCCTCTCCTGCACGCATAACGAGGAGGAACGGCCAGATAACGTGGCCAAAATCGAGCCCCATCATCGCGCCATATCCCATCATCTCCGTATAGATTTGAAGAGCTCGCCACCCTCTACAATTTCTTAGTTGTAAGCATTAGATATGTAACGTCCCAGAATTTTAATAAATTAAAATTTGAATATTTAATTAATTTTAAATATTAATAAGTGAATTTATAAGTCGAATAAATTTTATTTCGAATAATTGGATTTAATTGAATAATTAAATCGATAGTTTAATATGTTAAATTATGTAAATAATTGGAAATTGAGTTAAATATGATTAAAAATGATTTGTAAAATTTTATTTTATCATATTGAAGTTAGAATGATATTTAGAACTTTTAAAATCGAATTAAAAGTTAATTTGTGAAAATTGAATATTTTAATATTTAACCGACTAGTGAAATTTGTCAATTTTTGAACAGTCTCAGAATTGGACGAAACTAGTTCCATTGGATCCGTAATAGTTTGTTATTACCGGATTTCAATTTTCGTAGCAATCGGAGTTATCGTTTGATCGTGGCAGCTCGAAACGCATCTAAATTGTTTTAATATTAATTTGGCGAGTTAAAATAGCCATTTTTCAAAAAGTCTCGGATTTCGACGAAACTAGTTTCATCGGATCCGTAATGTGATATTATTGTATGGTTTCAAATTTCGTGTCAATCGGATTTACCGTTTGTCCGGTGCAAGCTAAAACGCCTAGAAAATCGTTTAAATCGGTTTAATTTAAATTGAACGTTTATAGCCATAACTCATACAGATGACCGAATTAGCTTCCGAAACACATTTCATTGCATTCGGAACGTAGGGTAAACCTTAGAAACGTCAGCCGGCACGCTTCGTTTGGAGTTCGGAAATTCCGGGTGAATAGTAAATTGGAATATTTTCTATAAAAGGCCTTCAACATTCTCATTTGCAAACAAACGAGCCTAGGGTTTCATTTTAAAACCCAGCCGCCACTTATTGAATGAACGACCAGAATTGCTCCATTCTTCTTCCCCTCCGATCTCCTCATCCATCGACCTTCATCGAAAACTCTTAACTAGTAAAGTGTAGAGCCCAGAGCGAACCACCTATCCAACGGTGATGATGACGTTTCGAGCAATGGAACGACGGGAAATTGGGTTTGAAGGGCCGGCATACACTCACGTTTTTCTCAAAGTTGGTGGGGCCGAGCTTAGCCAAATCACGGCCGAGGGTTAGGGTATGCAAGTGCTTTCGTCCGGTGGTTGTTGATCGAGCTAAAACTTGGAGATGGTGGTCGCGTTGTATAAGGGTTTGAACGGCAATGGGTTTTCTTCTTGCGTGACTAGCCTGGGACGCACGCGTGAAGGAAAGGGGGGAAGAAAAAGAAGGCGGCCAGATTTCCTTGCTTTAAAAACGAACGGTGATGATTTGAGTTAGGGTTTTAAATTAAATTAAAGTAGTAATTGAAGTGTATAAAAATTGTATTAACTTCTAAAAATCATAACTTGTTGATGCGAGGTCGGAATCGGACGAAACAAATTGCGTTGCGTTCGTATCGTCGAATACTACGCGATGGAGCTGATTTGGGGTTGTTTGGAGTTAGTGAGAATTTCGGGTAAAATTAAATGTCCGTTTAATTTTATTCGAAATAAACGCTGAAATCAGAATTGAAAGCAAGGTGAGAACTTCTCACTCAATCGAATCAGTTTTGATTTTTATTTTAATAGTTATATTTAAAATATTTGAATGCATGTTTGAATGATGATTGATATCTATTGATTGTTAAAATAGACATTATGCGCCGTTAGTAAGCGGATGTTATTTATTAAAAACATATACCGCGAATATTACATAAACAGTGAAATTGGTATTATATATAATAGCAATATACATATATTGGCATATGTATATATTGCAGTTATTGGTTTCCCGCATTGTATAGCGGATGAAACCCTATTGCGCCGTCTATTAAGCGGATAATATTTTAAATCCCATATACCGCGGTAATTCCGTACTGGAACGGAATTGGTATTGTGCTCACATCTTTGGATGCAGGAAAACAGGTTGGAGGGATCTAACTGGATTCCTCAACAGTATTTATTTGATTATGAATATTTTGATATTCGTTGATTATCATATCGATATATGATATCGTTGTTGTCGTGATTGACTATTTGGTGTGTAGCATCATTGGACCAAGTTTTGGAATTTTAAAATGATTCTTAAAGTGATTTTTGAAAATATACTATATTTTTGGAATTGATTCATTTTAAATAAATAAACGTTATAAATTTTAATGTTATAAAAATTATGATTTTTGAGAAATATAGGTAACAGTTGATTTTTGAAAATATGAGGCTAATGATTTTATAAAATAGTTTAATCGGGATTTTTGAATTTATTATAAAAAGTTGAAAATATAGGATTTATAAAATTTAATTATTTTATAAATCAAAATGATGAAATATAAAGGACTTTAAAGATGTTTTAAAAGGATAATAGTATAAATTGATTTATATAAGAAATTTATAAGATTGATATTTATAAATTAAAGCATTTGAATTATAAAACGAGTTTTTATAAGTGTTAGAATGAATTGTGAATGAATTTCATAAATGAATGAAATTTATAGAATCATAAACAGTGAACTTATAAATGGAATTTAATAAGCAGTAGGTTTATAAAATTTGTAAAGTTATTTGAAGAATAGATTTGGTTAAATAAATGAATCTTATAAGTTATAAGATTTATAATTTGGAAAGTCTTTAAAAGAACGACTTTGTAAAATAATCGTTTTATAAGTATTTAACTTATAATATGAAATTCTAGTATATCAATTGAGATATGAATTGAGATAGGTTAATAAGGAATTTATAAAAGGAGTTGTTATAAAATAAATAGAAATGAAATTTATAAACATTGTTTTATAAATTCGCAAATGACTTATTTTGATATGTAAATTGTTATAACTTATTTATGGAGTTATATTCACTTTTTAGACAGTGAATAATCCTTTGAAATAAAATGTATAGAAAGGATGAAATTGGTTAACGAAGTGTATTCACGTTTTTGAATAGTGAATAATGTGTTAAAAAAAATGTTTTGAATGTGATGTTTTAAATAGAATTAAAAAAGATCTAACGATGTTTTCAAAATGTGTTGAGATTCGAAACCATAGATTTCAACATTTATTGTTGAAATAGACGTTTTCGAGAAATAGAAGGAAATGGTGGTCTATAACACTGTAGTTATAGTAAATGACTTCCGAAAGGAAATGTTTTGTATAGTATTGGGATTTATATATCTATTTTAATTTCGAATCCCTATACTAGTGATTTTGGGTTGTCGTAACGATGTTTTACGAAACATTCGTTTTGGCCCAAATAAATATGTTTAAGAGAATGATTTCCTTAAAGAATGAAATATGTACTTAATTTCGATTTAAGTATATTGAATATTTTCCAAGTGTTGAAAATAAATGGATTGAGAATTACTTAATAAGTAAGTATGGAAATGTTTTCCAATATAAAATGAATATTTTGAGAATTTATCTTTTTGAAGATAAATTGAAATGAATAATTGAAATCGTATATTCATAGATATTTTGGAATATAAATTCATTATGGAATTTATAAATGAAAAGGGGAATTTGTTTAAAAATAAACGTTGATTTATTTTTGAAGTATTGAAAATATATATCTTGTAAAGATATTTTTTGGGAAATAAATAATTTGGAAAATTATTTGGAATATGGTGATGTGTGCATATCCATTGATAGTTCAATAACCGACTATCAATATTTACCTTTGAAAGGTATTTGTTGTGTTTTGCTGAATTTGAATGCTACACTTATTTTTAAATTTTTGCGCTCGTTATTCGGATAACCCATTCCGAATAGTGATACGACGTAATGGATAGCATTGATGACCGGTGTTGAAGACCGGATATTTGTGAGAGCGATAGGATGACCTGTCGATTGACTCTGCACCGAGTTGCTCCGGTATAGAGTTCTGCATATGTGATGGGGAATCCGATCAGGATTGTGGATATCCGGATTGCAAGGACTTCTTTGTAAGTGCCTTCGGTTCTGTTCGATCCCGGAACAGACTTGTATGGATTGTATGTCTGACATTACAAATTGAGATATAAAGCAGATTTCTTTCAAATATATTTCTGTTGGTGGCGGAGAATTTATTCTCTTAGCTTAACACCGTTCTCTGAGGCGTACGAGCTCAAAGGTTATGTAGTTGAAGGTTATCAGCGATATATTCCCAATTTGGTAATGTGACATGCTAAGTGTTGCTGTGAAATGATCATTGTGTTGATCATTTTTGATAAGATCATTTGTTTGATCGTTTATCTTTGTGATCAGTTCTATGATCATTTGTTGACCCAAAGCACGGCTTTTGTATAAAGTGTGTCTTTGTGGACGTGACTTCGTCGAGCCTCACACCCCGGAATGGTCAAAACAAGAAAGATGCGACAAGGTTATGAGGGGTAGCTCCCTTTAGGGTATGTGCATTTCCTTCTGGAAAAGGGTGGTATCATGGTATGGAGCCCAGATATTTACACATGTTGAAAACACTTTATTTATGATTGTGTGATGTTGATGACGAGCGCTCGGTTAAAGATCCCAAAGGACCGGGGGATGGCATACTCGTGTCAGTAGTTACCCAGTTAGGGGTAACCCGGCCTTGTGTTGGCAGAGATCCGGTTTGGTTCTCGGGGACGTCCTTCCAGAGGCGTTCTCATGTGGCAATGGAAAGTTCCTTGGCCTGATCATTCGTTGGAAATCCAATTCCCAATACGAAACCCTGTACGGTTTTAGTTGTAGAACCTGCCATTTACTTATGGTGGTCACCACTGTTTAGATGGTAGCTATAGTAGGCATAGTTCGAAATGTCTATGTTGGCTAAGATTTATATTCTATTTTCGAAATGAATTTTTGCTACACTATGCACTAGTAATAATATCAAATGTTTCTTTTTAGTGCGTATCAAGCATCTTTGACTATCATAAGGAGAAATCTCCTCCGATTCTGCGTTTGCATTGTGTGTGTGTGCGGGAGGCCTTATGGTAGTCTCATTTTTAAAAGCATTGCGAATTGACTTTAAAAAATATTCCTCTATTTTGTTTCCAAAGATAAATAAACTGTTTTGAGTTCTCACACCAGTCACATGACTGACTCGGAGTTTATTGTTTTCCTTCCTAAACTCTGGGTGCCCACCAATTTCCACACGGGCAGTCAAGAGTTAAGGTTTACCAGGATATTCTGGAATTCTGGAGTTGCTGGAGGCAAGCTGGATGGCATGGCGTATTATTAGTATATAGTATTTCTTTTCCGCTGTTTGTTGTTTGTTGTTGTACACTCTGTTGTAATGAAATGTAATGTGATGTAATGTAATAACTGATATAGTTCTTTGTTTAAAGATTATTCATTTATCTATTATATGTTGTTCCGCTGCGATTGTGAGATTCTGTTATTGTTCTGTTGTTTTCTTTCTGTTCCGTTCTATTTTCTATTTTCTTTTCCCTCTATTTTCTATCTTTTTCTCTCTTCTTCTTTCTTTTCTTTTTCTTAAACATTGAGAACTCGTATTTCTGTTCATCTTGAATTAATCTATGGAGATTAGTGTATATTCAAGGAGTACGGATTTACGGGTCCTCACAGGTGGTATCAGAGCATATGGTTAAGCGACAACCATGGCTCTGTTGGGTATTACTCATTAGAGATAGAGTCAGTAGTACTCTAGAATGAGTTTGTGTGTAATAATAGCTATGAGAGCGTATTTGTTAGTGAATATAAAAATTGTTTTGTATTGTGATGATTGGTTTGTTGAGTGGCATATGAACTTTCGTCAGCACGGTCTGCAAAACTATGCCGAAGGGGTTTTATAAACACTTGAATAGAACAATTCGACACAGTATTGTTTTAAAATTGGGTAAATGAAATAATTTTACCTTGATTATATTTTTATATAAAGAAATAATTTTTCAGAATTATTAAAGTGTATATAAGTTGATTGTTTAGTAGTTTGAATAATCTAAGCAAAAGAATTATAAGAATTGAATTATAATTAAAGTGATTACAATTGTGAAATAAACTTATATATAAAAATGAGTTTGAATAAGTAATGAAATTTGACCTTGGTTAAAGTTAAATAAAAATTTACTTTAGAATTGGAATCTGAATTTATTTAAAAGTGGGAATTTAAGTTATGTAAAAACAAGTGATGTTTGTAAAATGGAATATAACTTAAGAGTTGTTGGATGAAGTTGACATTGGTATCAAAGTAAATTAATAAAGTTAAATGATAAATGTCAACTTGAGTTATGTAATGAAATTCAACTTTAGAAATTGAATTGAATTAATGGATTGAATGTTTATCAATTGAATGTGAATTAAGTTGATATGAAATAATGAATACAAGTTAATTCATTAAAATCTAATGTTATTGGAAGTTGAATAATTTCATGAAAATCAATTTGATTAAACCAATTGAAAGTGATGGTGTTAAACCAAGATGAATATAAGCAAAGGAATTTGGTTGTAATTGATATACATTGGTTGTTATATGATTGTTAGTTGATTGTATATAATTCATTAAGTATTAATGAAATTGGAAGCTAAAGTAATTGAAATCCAATTGGAAGTTAAGTGAATCTTAAATCGAATTGAATTTGATTTGGAAGTGAACCAACTTGAATATGAGTTAGTAAATATAAACTAATTGAAAATGAATGTTAGTAAAAACATCCAATGTAAATAAATCAAATGTGATTAAATTGAAAACCATTTCATTGAATATTAATGAGAATATGAATGAATATTTATTGGTTATGAATGCTAGTTGGATGTTAGTTGGTTGATGGTTGAACATATTGCTTTTACTACATTTGCTATGTTGGCATATATAGTTATTATGTTGCTATATGTTGTATATCGATACTATTGTCTATATGCATGTTCTCATGTTGTTTGTTGAGTGATTAGTAGGTGCGTATCGCGTTTGCTTCGCATTTGGAGCTCGCTTTCGCGCTATATTAGCTGTATATGCTCGCTAATAAAATATAAGGTACATATCTCGGATTAAATATCGCACTTTTACACTTTTTCCCCTATGGGACGCCTCATTACTTGATGAGATGTATATTTGTGATATATATACTGTCATTTTTTTTCGGATCGAGCCGCGCAAAGGAGACTATGGCGAATTTTTCCGGGAATTTAAGGCGTTAGAAAATTTTGAGAAAATGGGAAAGTTAGTGAAAACTAAAATTTTGATTTGGAATTGAAAGTTAAACAATAGTAGTTGTTTTTGAAAAGATAACTAAGTATGATTTGAAAATTTAGTAAAGTATTGTAAGTAGTTTAACTGTGGATTTTGGGAAAGTTAATAGATTCTGTAATTTTTCTTACTTGTTAATTTCGAGGACGAAATTCTTTTAAGGGGGAAGTATGTAACGACCCAGAATTTTAATAAATTAAAATTTGAATATTTAATTAATTTAAATATTAATAAGTGAATTTATAAGTCGAATAAATTTTATTTCGAATAATTGGATTTAATTGAATAATTAAATCGATAATTTAATATGTTAAATTATGTAAATAATTGGAAATTGAGTTAAATATGATTAAAAATGATTTGTAAAATTTTATTTTATCATATTGAAGTTAGAATGATATTTTAGAACTTTTAAAATCGAATTAAAAGTTAATTTGTGAAAATTGAATATTTTAATATTTAATCGACTAGTGAAATTTGTCAATTTTTGAACAGTCTCAGAATTGGACGAAACTAGTTCCATTGGATCCGTAATAGTTTGTTATTACCGGATTTCAATTTTCGTAGCAATCGGAGTTATCGTTTGATCGTGGCAGCTCGAAACGCATCTAAATTGTTTTAATATTAATTTAGCGAGTTAAAATAGCCATTTTTCAAAAAGTCTCGGATTTCGACGAAACTAGTTTCATCGGATCCGTAATGTGATATTATTGTATGGTTTCAAATTTCGTGTCAATCGGATTTACCGTTTGTCCGGTGCAAGCTAAAACGCCTAGAAAATCGTTTAAATCGGTTTAATTTAAATTGAACGTTTATAGCCATAACTCGCACAGATGACCGAATTAGCTTCCGAAACACGTTCCATTGCGTTCGGAACGTGGGGTAAACCTTAGAAACGTCAGCCGGCACGCTTCGTTTGGAGTTCGGAAATTCCGGGTGAATAGTAAATTGGAATATTTTCTATAAAATGCCTTCAACATTCTCATTTGCAAACAAACGAGCCTAGGGTTTCATTTTAAAACCTAGCCGCCACTTATTGAATGAACGACCAGAATTGCTCCTTTCTTCTTCCCCTCCGATCTCCTCATCCATCGACCTTCATCGAAAACTCTTAACTAGTAAAGTGTAGAGCCCAGAGCGAACCACCTATCCAACGGTGATGATGACGTTTCGAGCAATGGAACGACGGGAAATTGAGTTTGAAGGGCCGGCATACACTCACGTTTTTCTCAAAGTTGGTGGGGCCGAGCTTAGCCAAATCACGGCCGAGGGTTAGGGGATGCAAGTGCTTTCGTCTGGTGGTTGTTGATCGAGCTAAAACATGGAGATGGTGGTCGCGTTGTATAAGGGTTTGAACGGCAATGGTTTTTCTTCTTGCGTGACTAGCCTGGGATGCACGCGTGAAGGAAGGGGGGGAAGAAAAAGAAGGCGGCCAGATTTCCTTGCTTTAAAAACGAACGGTGATGATTTGAGTTAGGGTTTTAAATTAAATTAAAGTAGTAATTGAAGTGTATAAAAATTGTATTAATTTCTAAAAATCATAACTTGTTGATGCGAGGTCGGAATCGGACGAAACAAATTGCGTTGCGTTCGTATGGTCGAATACTACGCGATGGAGCTGATTTGGAGTTGTTTGGAGTTAGTGGGAATTTTGGGTAAAATTAAATGTCCGTTTAATTTTATTCGAGATAAACGCTGAAATCAGAATTGAAAGCAAGGTGAGAACTTCTCACTCAATCGAAGCGGTTTCGATTTTTATTTTAAATAGTTATATTTAAAATATTTGAATGCATGTTTGAATGATGATTGATATCTATTGATTGTTAGAATAGACATTATGCGCCGTTAGTAAGCGGATGTTATTTATTAAAAACATATACCGCGAATATTTCATAAACAGTGAAATTGGTATTATATATAATAGCAATATATATATATTGGCATATGTATATATTGCAGTTATTGGTTTCCCGCATTGTATAGCGGATGAGACCCTATTGCGCCGTCCATTAAGCGGATAATATTTTAAATCCCATATACCGCGATAATTCCGTACTGGAACGGAATTGGTATTGTGCTAACATCTTTGGATGTAGGAAAACAGGTTGGAGGGATCCAACTGGATTCCTCAAAAGTATTTATTTGATTATGAATATTTTGATATTCGTTGATTATCATATCGATATATGATATCGTTGTTGTCGTGATTGACTATTTGGTGTGTAGCATCATTGGACCAAGTTTTGGAATTTTAAAATGATTCTTAAAGTGATTTTTGAAAATATACTATATTTTTGGAATTGATTCATTTTAAATAAATAAACGTTATAAATTTTAATGTTATAAAAATTATGATTTTTGAGAAATATAGGTAACAGTTGATTTTTGAAAATAAGAGGCTAATGATTTTATAAAATAGTTTAATCGGGATTTTTGAATTTATTATAAAAAGTTGAAAATATAGGATTTATAAAATTTAATTATTTTATAAATCAAAATGATGAAATTATAAAGGACTTTAAAGATGTTTTAAAAGGATAATAGTATAAATTGATTTATACAAGAAATTTATAAGATTGATATTTATAAATTAAAGCATTTGAATTATAAAATGAGTTTTTATAAGTGTTAGAATGAATTGTGAATGAATTTAATAAATAAATGAAATTTATAGAATCATAAACGGTGAAGTTATAAATGGAATTTTATAAGCAGTAGGTTTATAAAATTTGTAAAGTTATTTGAAGAATAGATTTGGTTAAATAAATGAATCTTATAAGTTATAAGATTTATAATTTGGAAAGTCTTTAAAAGAAAGACTTTGTAAAATAATCGTTTTATAAGCATTTAACTTATAATATGAAATCTAGTATATCAACTGAGATATGAATTGAGATAGGTTAATAAGGAATTTATAAAAGGAGTTGTTATAAAATAAATAGAAATGAAATTTATAAACATTGTTTTATAAATTCGCAAACGACTTATTTTGATAAGTAAATTGTTATAACTTATTTATGGAGTTATATTCACTTTTTAGACAGTGAATAATCCTTTGAAATAAAATGTATAGAAAGGATGAAATTGGTTAACGAAGTGTATTCACGTTTTTGAATAGTGAATAATGTGTTAAAGAAAATGTTTTGAATGCGATGTTTTAAATAGAATTAAAAAAGATCTAACGATGTTTTCAAAACGTGTTGAGATTCGAAACCATAGATTTCAACATTTATTGTCGAAATAGACATTTTCGAGAAATATAAGGAAATGGTGGACTATAACTGTAACGCCCCGAAAATTTTCGACTTTCGAAAATTCAACATCTACACTCACTTTATCGACTGCCGAGAAATCGAAGGCCAAAAACCCGAAATGTTATAGGTTTTAAAAAGAATTTAAGAAAAGAAAAGAAGAAGAAAAAGAAGAAGGTAGAGGGAAAAGAAGATAGAAAATAGAGAATAGAAATTAGAGCGAATAGAAAATGGAGGGGAAAGAAAAATAGAACATTTTAAAATAGAAGAAAAAGAAAAGAGAATGGAAAAAAATAGAAAACATCAGAATCTCACAATTCGCAGCGGAACAACATATAATAATAAATGAATAATCTTTAAACAAAGAACTATATCAGTTATTACATTACATCACATTACATTACATCATATCATCAGAGTGTACAACAACAACAACAAATAGTGCAGCGGAAAAAGAAATACTATATAAGTAATACGCCATGCCATCCAGCTTACCTCCAACAACTCCAGAATATCCAGAATATCCTGATAAACCTAACTCTTGACTGCCCGTGTGGAAATTGGTGGGCACCCAGAGTTTAGGAAGGAAAACAATAAACTCCAAGTCAGTCATGTGACTGGTGTGAGAACTCAAAACAGTTTATTTATCTTTAAAATCAAAATAGAGAGATATTTTTATTTCAATTCGCAATGCTTTTAAAAAGGAGACTACCATAAGGCCTCCCACACACACACACACAATGCAAACGCAGAATCGGAGGAGATTTCTCCTTATGATAGTCAAAGATGCTTGATACGCATTTAAAATAACATTTGATATTATTACTAGTGCATGGTGTAGGAAAAATTCATTTCGAAAGTAGAATATAAATCTTAGCCAACATAGAAATTTCGAACTATGCCTACTATAGCTACCATCCAAACAGTGGTGACCACCATAAGTGAATGGCAGGTTCTACAACTAATACCGTACAAGTTTCGTATTGGGAATTGGATTTCCAACAAATGGTCAGGCCAAGGAACTTCCCATTGCCACATGAGAATGGCTCTGGAAGGACATCCCCGAGAACCAAACCGGAACTCTGCCAACACAAGGCCGGGTTACCCCTAACTGGGTAACTACTGACACGAGCACGCCATTCCCCGATCGTAAACGACCTTTCTCACGGGATCCCGAAAACCAACAACCACAAAGTAATAAATTCGTAGTAACCACATAGGTTAAATATCTGGGCTCCATACCATGATACCACCTCTATCCATAAGGAAATGTACATACCCTAAAGGGTGCTACCCCTCATAACCTTGCTGCATCTTTTCTGTTTTGACCATTTCCGGGGTGTGAGGCTCGACGAAGTCACGTCCACAAAAACATACTTTATACAAAAGCCATGCTTTGGGTCAACAGATGATCAACACAATGATCACCAAGATAGACGATCAAATAAACGATCCTATCACAATAATCAACACAATGATCATTTACAGCAAAACTCAGCATGTCACATTACCAAATTGGGAATATATCGCTGGTAACTTCAACTATATAACCTCTGAGCTCGTACGTCTCAGAGAAGGGTGTTAAGCTAAAGAATAAATTCTTCGCCACCAACAGAAATATATTTGAAAGAAATCGGCTTTATATCTCAACTTGTAATGTCAGACATACAATCCATACAAGTCTGTTCCGGGCTCGAACAAAACCGAAGGCACTTACAAAGAAGTCCTTGCAATCCGGATATTCACAATCCTGATCGGATTCACCATCACATATGGAGAACTCTATACCGGAGCAACTCGGTGCAGAGTAAATCGACAGGTCATCCTATCGCTCTCGCAAATACCGGGTCTTCAACACCGATCTTCAATGCAATTATAACGACGTATCACATATTCGGAATGGGTTATGCGACCCCATGGTCCTTTCCCGATTAACCCGAATAGTGAGCGCTTATTCAAAAAAAATAAGTTTAGCATTCACATTCAACCAAATCACATCAATTACCCATTCAAAGGGAAATATTGATAGTCGGTTATTGAACTATCACTAGATATGCACACATCACCAGATTCCAAATAATTTTCCAAATTATTTATTTTCCAAAATATCTTTACAAGATATATAATTTTCAATACTTCAAAAATAAATCAATATTTATTTTAAAACAAATTCTACTTTCTTTTATAAATTCCTTAGTGAATTTATAATCCAAAATATCTATGAATATTCGATTTCAATTATTCATTTCAATATTTCTTTTCAATTTATCTTCAAAAAGATAAATTCTCAAAATATTCACTTTACATTGGAAAACATTTCCATACTTATTTAATAAGTAATTCACAAATCTTTTTATTTTCTATACTTAGAAAATATTTAATATACTCTAATCGAAATTAAGTATATATTTCATTCTATTAAGGAAATCATTCTCTTCAACATATTTATTTGGGCCAAAACGAATGTTACGTAAAACATCGTTACGACAACCCAAAATCACTAGTATAGGGATTCAAAATTAAAATAGATATATAAATCCCAATACTATGCAAAACATTTCCTTTCGGAAATCATTTACTATAACAACAGTGTTATAGTCCACCATTCCCTTTTATTTTTCGAAAACGTCTATTTCAACAATAAATTTTGAAATCTATGGTTCCGAATCTCAACACATTTTAAAACATCGTTAGATCGTTTTAATTCTATTTCAAATATCACATTCAAAACAATTTTCTTTAACATCTTATTCACTATTTAAAAACGTGAATATACTTCATTAACAATTTCATCCTTTTATTCATTTTATTTTAAAGTATTATTCACAGTCAAAAACGTGAATATAACTCCATCAATCGGTTTCAACAATTTTCTTATCAAAATAAGTCATTTGCGAATTTATAAAACAACGTTTATAAATCCCTTTTCTATTTATTTTATAACAACTCCTTTTATAAATTCCTTTATTAACCTATTCGATTTATAACTCAATTATAAAACAAAGGTTCATATTAAAAGTTAAATACTTACAATTTATTCGTTCACAAAAATCTTTCCTTTGAACTTCATAATTATAAATCTTATAACTTATAAGATTCAATTATTTATCCAAAATTTATTCTTTCAATAACTTTATAAATTTTATAAACCTACTGTTTATAAAATTCCATTTATAACTTCACTGTTTAAATTTCTATAAATTCCATTCAATTATGAAATTCATTTTCACTTCATTCAAACACTTATAAAAACTCGTTTTATAATGTCCATATTTCAATTTATAAATATCCATTTATAAATCTCTTAATATAAATCAATTTATATTATTCTTTAAAACGTCTTTAAACTCCTTTATAATTTCATCATTTTGATTCATAAAATAATTAAATTTTATAAATCCTATATTTACTTTTCATAATAAATTCAAAAATCCCGATTAAACTCTTTTATAAAACCATTAGTTCATATTTCTCAAAAATCAGCTTTCAACTGTATTTCACAAAAATCATAATTTTTACAACATTAAAAATTATAACGTTTATTTATTTAAAATGGATCAAATTCCAAACATATAGTATATTTTCAAAAATCACTTTATAAATCATTTTAAAATTCCAAAACTTGGTCCAATGATGCTACATACCAAATAGTCAATCACGACTACAACGATATCATATATCAATATGAAAATCCATCAAATATCAAAATATCTGAAATCAAATAAAAACTGTTGAGGAATCCAGTTGGATCCCTCCAACCAGTTTTCCTGCATCCAAAAACATTAGCACAATACCAATTTCGCTCCAGTACGAAATTATCGCGGTATATGTTCTTATTAAATATTATCCGCTTAATAACGGCGTAATAGGGTCTCATCCGCTAAACAATGCGGGAAATCAATAACTCCAATATATACATATGCCAATATATATATATTGCTATTATATATAATACCAATTTCACTGTTTACGAAATATTCGCGGTATATGTTTTTATTAAATAACATCCGCTTACTAACGGCGCATAATGTCTATTTTAACAATCAATAGATATCAATCATCATTCAAACATGCATTCAAATATTTTAAATCTAACTATTTAAAATAAAATCGAAACTGATTCGATTGAGTGAGAAATTCTCACCTTGATTTTATTTCCGTTTTAGCGATTTATTTCGAATAAAATTAAACGGACGTTTAATTTTACCCAAAATTCTCACTAACTCCAAAAACTCCAAACTAACTCCATCGCGTAGTGCTCGTCGATACGATTCCAACGCAACTGGTTTCGCGCGTTTTCGACCTCGTATGAAAAAGTTATTGATTTTACAAGTTACACGATTTTATAAACAAATTTACAATATAAATTTACTTATCAAATCCAAAGCAATCTTGGCCGTCCACTGTTGCCACTCCACATCACAGCCCTCAACTTCATCTCCTCTTCCCAAACGCACGCCTACAGACTACTATACGCACAAACAAACCCATCACAACCTAAACTAGGGTTAATTAATCCTTCCTCCACGATGATCTATAGCACGATCAATGACCTCCATCACGTAGCCCTTCACCCCCCCTATGCACGACCTCCACAATGCCAAGCTCGGCCACTCCCTGATGCTTGCGCACGCCAATGAACGGCCACGCACGCAGCCATCTTGCCACCTCCACGCGATGCCAAACCTTATCATATCCGTATGGATCTGAAGCTCTCGCCTTGCTCTACAATGTTGTAGTTAACAACTTCGGCTAAAACTTCACGGATTGGAAGTAATTGAGGAGGAAATGAGATTGAATTCTGGCCTTTGAATGTTAGGGTGGCGGCTAGGGTTTTAGATTAGGTTTTTATTTTATTTTTTAATTATGAAGGGGGTGTGGGTCTATTTATAAAGAAAAATCGAACACTATTCATCCGGAAATTCCGAACTCCGATTTACGCACCGTAACCAGCGTTTCTAGGGTTTACCCCGCGTTCCGGACACAATGGAACAGGTTTCGAAAGCTAATTCGGACATCTGTGCGAGTTATGGCTGTAAACGTTCAATTTAAATTAAACCGATTTAAATCGATTTCTAGGCGTTTTAATTCGTACAGGACAAACGGTAAATCCAATTGACTTGAAATTTGAAACCTTACAAAAATATCACATTACGGATCCGATGAAACTGGTTTCGTCGAAATCCGAGACTTTTTGAAAAAAGGCTATTTTCACTCGTCAAATTTAAATTAAAAATAAATCGATGCTTTTCGAGCTGCCACGATCAAACGATAACTCCGATTGACACGAAAATTGAAATCCGGTAATAACTAACTATTACGGATCCAATGAAACTGGTTTCGTTCAATTCTGAGACTGTTCAAAAATTGACTATTTTCACTAGTCGATTTTAATATTAAAATATTCAATTTTCACAATTTAACTCTTAATTCGATTTTTAAAAGTTCTAAAATATCATTCTAACTCCAATATGATAAAATAAAATTTTACAAATCATTTTCAATCATATTTAACCCAATTTTCAATTATTTCCATAATTTAACGTATTAAATTATCGATTTAATTATTCAATTAATTCAATAATTCAAATAAAAATTTATTTGACTTATAAATTCACTTATTAATATTTAAAATTAATTAAATATTCAAATTTTAATTAATAAAAATTCTGGGTCGTTACAATAACACTGTAGTTATAGTAAATGATTTCCGAAAGGAAATGTTTTGTATAGTATTGGGATTTATATATCTATTTTAATTTTGAATCCCTATACTAGTGATTTTGGGTTGCCGTAACGATGTTTTACGCAACATTTGTTTTGGCCCAAATAAATATGTTTAAGAGAATGATTTCCTTAAAGAATGAAATATGTACTTAATTTCGATTTAAGTATATTGAATATTTTCGAAGTGTTGAAAATAAATGGATTGAGAATTACTTAATAAGTAAGTATGGAAATGTTTTACAATATAAAATGAATATTTTGAGAATTTATCTTCTTGAAGATAAATTGAAATGAATAATTGAAATCGTATATTCATAGATATTTTGGAATATAAATTCATTATGGAATTTATAAATGAAAAGGGGAATTTGTTTAAAAATAAACGTTGATTTATTTTTGAAGTATTGATAATATATATCTTGTAAAGATATTTTTTGGGAAATAAATAATTTGGAAAATTATTTGGAATCTGGTGATGTGTGCATATCCATTGATAGTTCAATAACCGACTATCAATATTTACCTTTGAAAGGTATTTGTTGTGTTTTGCTGAATTTGAATGCTACACTTATTTTTAAATTTTTGCGCTCGTTATTCGGATTACCCATTCCGAATAGTGATACGACGTAATGGATAGCATTGATGACCGGTGTTGAAGACCGGATATTTGTGAGAGCGATAGGATGACCTGTCGATTGACTTTGCACCGAGTTGCTCCGGCATAGAGTTCTCCATATGTGATGGGGAATCCGATCAGGATTGTGGATATCCGGATTGCAAGGACTTCTTTGTAAGTGCCTTCGGTTCTGTTCGATCCCGGAACAGACTTGTATGGATTGTATGTCTGACGTTACAAATTGAGATATAAAGCAGATTTCTTTCAAATATATTTCTGTTGGTGGCGGAGAATTTATTCTCTTAGCTTAACACCCTTCTCTGAGACGTACGAGCTCAGAGGTTATGTAGTTGAAGGTTATCAGCGATATATTCCCAATTTGGTAATGTGACATGCTGAATGTTGCTGTGAAATGATCATTGTGTTGATCATTTGTGATAAGATCATTTGTTTGATCGTTTATCTTTGTGATCATTTCTATGATCATTTGTTGACCTAAAGCACAGCTTTTGTATAAAGTGTGTCTTTGTGGACGTGACTTCGTCGAGCCTCACACCCCGGAATGGTCAAAACAGGAAAGATGCGGCAAGGTTATGAGGGGTAGCTCCCTTTAGGGTATGTGCATTTCCTTCTGGAAAAGGGTGGTATCATGGTATGGAGCCCAGATATTTACTCATGTTAAAAACACTTTATTTATGATTGTGTGATGTTGATGACGAGCGCTCGGTTAAAGGTTCCAAAGGACCGGGGGATGGCATACTCGTGTCAGTAGTTACCCAGTTAGGGGTAACCCGGCCTTGTGTTGGCAGAGATCCGGTTTGGTTCTCGGGGACGTCCTTCCAGAGGCGTTCTCATGTGGCAATGGGAAGTTCCTTGGCCTGATCATTCATTGGAAATCCAATTCCCAATACGAAACCCTATACGGTTTTAGTTGTAGAACCTGTCATTTACTTATGGTGGTCACCACTGTTTAGATGGTAGCTATAGTAGGCATAGTTCGAAATGTCTATGCTAGCTAAGATTTATATTCTATTTTCGAAATGAATTTTTGCTACACTATGCACTAGTAATAATATCAAATGTTTCTTTTTAATGCGCATCAAGCATCTTTGACTATCATAAGGAGAAATCTCCTCCGATTCTGCGTTTGCATTGTGTGTGTGTGCGGGTGGCCTTATGGTAGTCTCATTTTTAAAAGCATTGCGAATTGACTTTAAAAAATATTCCTCTATTTTGTTTTCAAAGATAAATAAACTGTTTTGAGTTCTCACACCAGTCACATGACTGACTCGGAGTTTATTGTTTTCCTTCCTAAACTCTGGGTGCCCACCAATTTCCACACGGGCAGTCAAGAGTTAAGGTTTACCAGGATATTCTGGAATTCTGGAGTTGCTGGAGGCAAGCTGGATGGCATGGCGTATTATTAGTATATAGTATTTCTTTTCCGATGTTTGTTGTTTGTTGTTGTACACTCTGTTGTAATGAAATGTAATGTGATGTAATGTAATAACTGATATAGTTCTTTGTTTAAAGATTATTCATTTATCTATTATATGTTGTTCCGCTGCGATTGTGAGATTCTGTTGTTTTCTTTCTGTTCCGTTCTATTTTCTATTTTCTTTTCCCTCTATTTTCTATCTTTTTCTCTCTTCTTCTTTCTTTTCTTTTTCTTAAACATTGACAATTCGTATTTCTGTTCATCTTGAATTAATCTATGGAGATTAGTGTATATTCAAGGAGTACGGATTTGCGGGTCTTCACAAGATAATTCTTAACGGTTTGAGTGAGATTAAGAGAAGAAATCTGAAATTTCGGCCATTGGTGGATATAGAGGCGGTTGAAGCTATTTAGGGTTAGGGTTTTGCAAATTAGAAAGAGATGGGTCCTTTTATAGAAAACCGACGAGCACTATTCATCTCCAATTTTTCGAACTCCAAATCTCGAACGGTAACCGGCATTTCTAGGGTTTACCCCTCATCCCGGACATAATGGAATAGGTTTCGGAGGCTAATTCAATCATCTATGCAAGTTACGGAAATAAACGATCAAATTTAATGTAAATCGATTAAACCAAATTTCTATGCATTTTGGCTTGCCCCGGACAAACTGTAAATCCGATTGACACGAAATTTGAAATCTTACAATAATATAACATTACGGATCCAATGAAACTAGTTTCGTCAAAATCCAAGACAGTTTGAAAAATGACTATTTTCACTAGTCGATTAAATATTAAAATATTCAATTTTTCACAAATTAACTTTTATTCAATTTTAAAAGTTCACAAACATTGTTCTAACTCCAACATGATTTAATATAACTTTATAAATCATTTTTAATCACATTAAACCCAATTTCCAATTATTTACGCAATTTTAAATATTAAATTATCGATTTAATTATCCAATTAAATCTAAATATTCGAAAAATAAATTATTCGACTTATAAATTTTACTTGTTGATATTTAAAAATCAATTAAATATCTGAATTTCAAATGACAGAAATTCTGGGTCGTTACATATGTTATTTCTATAAAAACTTTACAAAGGAAATTAAAATACATTTATCAGAGTTTTAAAACATGGACGGCTATAAATTCCTGTCCTTACAAATATGGAATACTAGAGTATAAGAGTGTGGCGGAAATAGACCAAAATCTTCAGAAAAATCTTCTGACTTTATGCTTTGAGCTCCATCCAGATTTCTTCTAAACTAAACCTGGCTACTAGGATGCCCAAGAAAATTAGGGCGCCCAAAGTTTAAGGGGAAAATAAACTGTGGGTCAATCATGGGACTAGTGTGAGAACTCAAAATACGCATTTTGAAAACAAAACGATATCTCATAAGACCACGCCGCATATAAACACGGAAAAGGTTTTTCCCTTATGATAACCAAAACATTCTTACGTAAAATACGTGATATTACTTTTAATGGCATATCTTTGAAAACGTGTGCAAGTAAACTTATTAATCTTAGCCAAAATTGTTACTATTATTAAATTCTAGCATACTAGGCTCTACAAAAAAAATGGAAAGCTCTTATTAAGGAATGGATTTCCATACAAATGACCATGTGAAGGGACTACCTTTCGACAGTACATCTCTAGAGGAATGTACCGAGGCACGGAACATTTACTCTCACCAATACAAGACTGGCCTATCTTTCTCACTAGATGGTAACGAATATATCATCACACCGATCGTTACCAACCTATCTGAGGACCCTTACAGCTTACACCCACAATAATTTAAACCCAAATGTCATAGCGGGTAGAAATATATCTATAGAGGAATGAACATATCCTAATGGTTGCGAACCACATAGCCTTGTCGTATCTACCATGTTTCGGTCATTTCCAAGTGTGAGGCTTGAGGTAACAATTACCTTTTACTTTGCACATTTCACTTTGAATGCCGCATCGTCATTCCATCGATCACTATTGACTTCCACAAACATATAGCCTCCAAGCTAATATGTCTCAAAGAAGGGTGTTAAACTAAGAGAAGTTGCCTTCTCTGCCACCAAGCAGATGTATGGTTATTAAAGCTAACGACGAAATCTCAAGAATGCAATGTCAGAAATTCGTCCATACAAGTTCATTCGGAGACTGAATGAAAACGAAGGTACTCTCCTACCATATCCTATCGGGAATTAACCCTAAAATTAGTAGCGATAAGTCCTTGCAACCCAAAGAGTTTCATAAATGAAAGGGCCACTGCTACTTTAATATTTGGGAGCTAACCAGAATTATCAACAAGCTGTCCTTTCATCCCGAAGATCTTTGTTGTTCATCCTTCATGCTCTATATCAGTCTTTACTTTTGGAATGCATACATTAGTTTGAAGTGTTTATCGGATAGGAATTACCCCAGGTCCGACCGCAGTTCATTCGATCCAATCATTGATAAAAAGAGGTTTTGTGAATACGAAATCATTCTTTAGTTGGTTAATTTCTTTTTATCAAAATCTCTCCTGGAGATATATATTTCTACAACATTCTATCCGATATATATGGAATCATTAAACCTCTCTTATCATTTACTTTGATTACTTAAAACCTTTTAAATTCCAAATCATTTCATCTTTTCTGAATAAAATATTTCCTAATCATTTATTTAAATCCTAACGATGATTTCTTAATTCAAAACTCATAATTTTGATTTAGTTAAAACCATGTTATCTAGAATGTTAATCCAAAACCGATAAATAATAAGTGAGAAGAATCTATAGAAATCACCTAATTCTACACAATATCAATTTTCGTTTTGAACAAATACTATGGATGGAATAACAGCGAAATCACCTTTTAAATTCCGCAAATAGTACGAGTTCCCTCTTTGGATTTTAACACCAAGTAAAAGAATATTACTTCCATAAAATCCAAGCTATATTTAATTTAAATTTGGAAAATTTAATATTTTTATACATAATTCGTTTCCGACATTTCGACCTTATCTATCCCTCACCCAGGGAAGAAGCAAGGTGAACTAGGATGTAACAAACGGATTCTTCGACTTCCGAAAATCGACATCAATACGTTCACTGTATCAACTGCCGAGCAATCGAAGGCCGAAAAACTGAATTGTTAGGTATGAAGAAGAAGAGGTAGAAGATAGAAGAAGAAAGAAAGAAGAAAAGCAACAGAACAATATCAGAATCTCACAATCGCAGCGGAACAATATACAATAGATAAATGAATAATCTTTAAATCAAAAGAACTATATCAGTTTATTACATTACATCACATTACATTACATTATCAGAGTTTACAATAACAAAACAGCGAAAAAGAAATACTATATACTAGTTGACATACCACGCCATCCAGCTTGCCTCCTGAGCTCCATAGCATCTCCTCAATTCCAGAATGACCTGATAACCTGACTCTAGGCTACCCGTGTGGAAAATGATGGGCACCCAGAGTTTAGGAAGGAAACAATAAACTCCAGGTCAGTCATGGGACTGGTGTGAGAAATTAAAACAGTTATTCTTTAAAATCAAACAAAGAAATATTTTAAAATAGATCCGCAATGCTTTTAGAAAATGTAACTACCATAAGGCCTCCCGCACACACACACAATGCAAACGCAGAAGGAGGAGATTTCTCCTTATGATAGTCAAACATGTTTGATATGCAGAAAAATTTCTTTGATATTATTACTATAAGTGCAAAGTGTAGGAAAACATTTCGAAAGTATAATATAAATCTTAGCCAGCATAGACGTTTCGAACTATGCCTACTATAGCTACCATGTAAACAGTGTTGACCACCATAAGTAAATGGCAGGTTCTACAACTAAAGCCGTACAAAGTGCATATTGGAGCTTGGATTTCCAACAAATGGTCAGGCCAAGGAACTTCCCATTGCCACATGGGTACGCCTCTGGAGAGACTCCCCGAGAACCTAACCGGATCTCTGCCAACACAACGCCGGGTTACCTCTGCAAAAGTAGGTAACAACTGACACGAGTATGCGACACATGTGACAAACCGTAAATCCGATTGACACAAAATTTGAAATCTTACAATAATATAACATTACGGATCCGATGAAACTGGTTTCGTCGAAATCCGAGACTGTTTGAAAAATAACTATTTTTACTCGTCAATTAAATATTAAAATATTCAATTTCCACAAATTAACTTTTAATTCAATTTTTAAAGTTGTATAACATCATTCTAACTCCAATATGATTTAATACAACTTTAATTTTAAACACATTAAACCAAATTTCCAATTATTTTTATGATTTCAAATATTAAATTATCGATTTAATTATCCAATTAAATCTAGATATTCAAAATAAAAAAATTCGGCTTACAAATTTTACTTGTTAATATTTAAAATCAATTAAATATACGAAATTTCAAATGACAGAAATTCTTGGTCGTTACAAACTTTCCCCCTTCAAAGAATTTCGTCCTCGAAATTACCAAGTAAGAAAAAGTCTTGAAATTCATTAACTTTTCAAAAACATTTATTCAAATTAAATTTCAAATTCATTTAAACATTTTTAACTTCTCCAAAATCCATAGTTAAACTTCTTACAATAACTTTACTAAGTTTTCAAATCATACTTAGTTATCTTTTTAAAACCAACTATATCGTTTAACTTTTCACTCCAAAATTAAAGTTATAGTTTTCAAAAAAAATCCAATTTTTTCAAAAATATTCTAACGCCTTAAATTTTCGAAAAATTTCGCCAGCGTCTTTTTTGTGCGGCTAGCTTGGTACGACTACAAAAATGGCACTACGGCCTCCAGATTTCAAAAAGAAAAGAAAAAGCCAAGTGTTGGACAAGGAAATCATCAAATTTCATACTGAAATTCAAATACATACCCTTTGTCGAGCAATTCAATTTTTTATCTTCGAAATCAAAATCCCAATTTCCTTTAATACACCTGTATATCCTGCTAGCCATAATATCCATTTTCATTCAGTCTCACATTATCAATTTCATTTGAATTCAATTTACAATTTCAATTCTATTTGGATTCAATTTACCTTCTGAATATTGAATTTTATCAATTATTTTTTTCATTCACAACTGATTCATCTTGCACAATTCAAATTGGTTTTCGATATTCAGTTTTCAATTTCAGTTTTTATCCTTTTA
Source organism: Allium cepa (assembly GCA_030765085.1). Classification (NCBI taxonomy): domain Eukaryota; kingdom Viridiplantae; phylum Streptophyta; class Magnoliopsida; order Asparagales; family Amaryllidaceae; genus Allium; species Allium cepa. The sequence goes on along the minus strand of CM060945.1, from coordinate 595,462,825 downwards.
TTCGTTCCCAAACACAATTCCGTTCACTATTTCAGTTTATAACCACTTATATTTAATTTACCCTTTATTTATAAATGTTTGACTTCAATTCATTTCAACCCATATTAAATTTGCCATTTCTTCAATTAGTTTTACTTACTAATTTTATTTTAATACTTAGTTTCATTTGATCCAACTTGACAAATTTTCAATTTACTTGCAATTTCAAGATGAATTTCAACATTTCGCTTCAAATTTCATTTACTCGCAATTGTAAATTCAATCATTCATAAATTTATTTCCATAATTCAAACTCAATTTCAATTTATTTGTTTCTACCCAAAATTTATTTTCAACTTAATAAATTTTATTCCATAACTATTTTTATCAGATTCGAGAGTCGTTCCAACATTTCAAAACCATTTTTGAAATCAATTCAAATTATCCTTTGAATTTCAAAACCCAAACTCAATTTTTTTCCAAACAACTTCGATTTAAAACAACTTGGCAGCAATCCCTCTTTTGGAAACCCGAAAATGAACACCGATGATGTCGCGATCATCATCGAAGTTATTTTCCAACGACCAAAAAGAGTTTAGAGCTTTTATAAAAACATTTTTACAAACCCTTGAAAACCATTTTCAAACTCAAAAAGGAATTTAATCTTTTCCAAATTGTAAACCCTTTCAAAACATTTCCAAATATTCCTCTGGAATTTTACTTCAAATTACAAGTCACATTTACAATTTATATTCCCCAATTCTATTTGTATGTGAATTTATTTCTTAACTTTGAAGTTACGATTTTAGTATCTTTTTCAACTTCAATGATAATAATTTAATATCATCACTTTCTAGCAACCAAGCAATCATATATTATAATAATTCACCGAAAATTTTTCTCTTTTATATACGAAAATAATTTAGGTAAAATTATTTCATTTACCCTATTTTAAAACGATATCGCGTCAAATTGTTCTGTACAAGTGTTTAGAGATACCTATCAATAACGTTAATTACTCGTATTGACCAGAATCCATGTACCACTCAACAAACCAATCATCGCAATATAAAACAATTTTTTCTTTTATATTCACTAACAAATACGCACTCATGTCCATTATTACAATCACACTCATTGTAGAGTACTGCTGACTCTATCTCTAATGAGTAATTCCCAACAGAGCCAAGGTTGTCGCTTAACCAAATGCTCTGATACCACTTTGAAACAAACGGATTCTTCGACTTCCAAAAATCGACATCAATACGTCCACTGTATCAACTGCCGAGCAATCGAAGGCCAGAAAACCGAATTGTTAGGGTTGAAGAAGAAGAGGTAGAAGATAGAAGAATGTAGAAGAAGAAAGAAAGAAGAAAAGCAACAGAACAATATCAGAATCTCACAATCGCAGCGGAACAACATATAATAGATAAATGGATAATCTTTCAATCAAAAGAACTATATCAATTTATTACATTACATCACATTACATTACATTATCAGAGTTTACAACAACAAAATAGCGGAAAAGAAATACTGTATACTAATTGATACGCCACGCCATCCAGCTTGCCTCTTGAGCTCCACAGCATCTCTTGAATTCCAGAATGACTTGATAACCTGACTCTAGACTACTCGTGTGGAAAATGATGGTAACCCAGTGTTTAGAAAGAAGACAATAAACTCCACTTCAGTCATGGGACTGGTGTGAGAACTTAAAACAATTATTCTTTAAAAACAAACAAAGAAATATTTTAAAATAGATCCGCAATGCTTTTAGAAAATGTAACTACCATAAGGCCTCCCGCACACACACAATGCAAACGCAGAATCGAAGGAGATTTCTCCTTATGATAGTCAAGCATGCTTGATACGCAGAAAAATTGCTTTGATATTATTACTATAAGTGCAAAGTGTAGGAAAACATTTTGAAAGTATAATATAAATCTTAGCCAGCGTAGACATTTCAAACTATGCCTACTATAGCTACCATCTAAACAGTGGTGACCACCATAAGTAAATGGCAGGTTCTAAAACTAAAACCGTACAAGGTGCGTATTGGAGTTTGGGTTCCCAACAAATGGTCAGGCCAAGGAACTTCTCATTGCCACATGGGTACACCCCTGGAGAGACGCCACGAGAACCTAACCGGATCTCTGCCAGCACAAGGCCGGGTTACCTCTGCAAAAGTAGGTAACAACTGACACGAGTATGCTATCCCCCAGTTGTAAACAACCTTTATCCGAGGATCCTCAATCAACATCAATCACAACGTCATATATATTTGCGACATCCACATAAGTTAAGTACCTGGGCTTCATACCATGATACCACTTCTATCCAGAAGGAAATGCACATACCCTAAGGGGCGCTACTCCCTAAAACCTTGCTGCATCTTTCCTGTTTTGACCATTTTGGGGTGTGAGATCCGACAAAGTCTCGCCCACAAAGCTACGCTTTTCACAAAAGCTATGCTTTGATCAACAAATGATCAGCAGCACTCGGCATGCCACGTTACCAAATTGGGAATATATCACTAGTAACCATCAACTACATAACCTCTAAGCTCTAACGTCTCAGAGAAGGGTGTTAAGCTAAGAGAATAAATTCTCCGCCACCAATAGAAATATATTTGATAGAAACCAGCTTTACATATCAAATTGTAACGTCAGACACACATCCATACAAGTCCGTTCCAGGATCGAACGGAACCGAAGGCACTTCCAAAGAAACCCTTACAATCCAGATATTCACTAATCACGACCGGACTTCCCATCACAATGGGTGATAAAATCTCTATATCGGAGATCAGCCGATGCAGAGACATTCGACAGTAATCCTTCGGTTTTCAAAAATATCCGGTCTTCAACACCGGTCTTCAAATGCTATTCATTACGACGTATCACTATTCAGAATGGGATTCATGACCCAAAGGTCATCTCCTGGCTAAACCGAATAACGAGCGCTTATTTTAAAATAAGTGTAGCATTCAAATTCAAGCAAATAACAACAAATACCCATTTAAAGGTAAATATTGATAGTCGGTTATTTAACTATCAAAAGACATGCACAACATCACCAGATTCCAAATAATTTTCCAAATTATTTATTTTCCAAAAATATCTTTACAAGATATATTTTACCACACTTCAAAAATCAATCAATGTTTATTTTTAAACAAATTCCCCTTTCCTTTTAAATTCCATGTGAATTTAAATTTCCAAATATCCATTTATATATGATTTTCAACTCGACTTCAAATATTCACTTTCAATTTATCTTTAAAATATATATCTCAAAACATTTCACTTCATATTGGAAAACATTTCCATACTTATTTAATAATAAGTAATTCACAAATCTATTTATTTTCGACATTTGGAGAATATTCAATATACTTAAATCACAATTAAGTATATGTTTTATTCTTTAAGGAAAACATTCTCTTGAACACATTCATTTGAGTCAAAACGAATGTTGCATGAAACATCGTTATGACAATCCAAAATCACTAGTATAGGGATTCGAATTTTAGATAGATATATAAATCCCAATACAATACAAAAACATTTCCATTTGAAAATCATTTACTATAACAACAGTGTTATAGTCATATTTTCCTTTTTTCTGAAAACGTCTATTTCAACAATGAATGTTGAAATCTATGGTTTCGATACTTAACACATTTTAAAACAACTTCAAATCGTTTAATTTTATTTAAAATATCATTTCTCCAAAACATTTCTCTAATATATTATTCACTGTCCAAAATCGCGAATATACTTCGTTAACCAAATTCAACATTTCTGCATATTTTATTTAAAGGATTATCCACTATCCAAAATCGTGGATATATCTCCTTTAATAAGCTTTCATATTTACTTATCACATTCAATTTGTTTTGGATTTATAAAACAACGTTCATAAATTCACACACACACACACACACAAACACATATATATATATATTAAAAACTTCAACTTATAAAATCCCTTAATTAACGAATTCTATTTATATCTCATTTAAATGCCAAAATACAATTTATAAGTTAATTACTTATAAATCTTTTATTTTACAAAATCTATTCCTTTTATAACTTCGCAATTTATAAATCTATTAATTTCATTCACATATGAAATCCATTAATACTTCCATTTAACACTTAAAAGAAACTCATTTTATAATTCCAATATTTTAATTTATAAATATCAATTTTATAAATCTTTTATATAAACCGTTTATAATAATTCAATAATCCCAATTTAAACCATTTTACAAATTAATCAGGTACTTATTTCAAAAATCACATTTCGATTATATTACACAAAAAATCATAATTTCTATAACATAAAAATTATAACGTTTATTTGTTTAAAATGAATCAATTTCAAAATTCAATAAAATGTATACTTTCAAATATTTATTTATTTCCGGTATCTTACGATAGCATAATTATATTCGGCTAAATTTTAGCCTTCAACGATGTAACGTTCGTGATTTTTCGTTGCCGAAAAATCGAAATGTTATGGGTTTAAGAAAGAAGAAAGGAAGAAGAAGAGAAGAAGGTAGAAGATGGAGAGAAGAAAGAACAGAAAAATAGAGGGAAGAGAAAAACAGAAAATAGAAATTTTATACTTTAAACAAAGAACATAGAACAGAACAGAAAATAACAGAACAATAACAGAATCTCCCAATTCGCAGCGGAACAACATATAATAATAAATGAGTATTCTTTAAACAAAGAACTATATCAGTTATTACATTTTATACATTTTATTACACCATATCATCAGAGTGTACAACATCAAACAATGCAGCGGAAAAAGAAATACTATATAAACTAGTAATACGCCATGCCATCCATCTTGCCTCCAGCAACTCCAGAATATCCAGAATATCCTGATAAACCTTAACTCTTGACTGCCCGTGTGGAAATTGGTGGGCACCCAGAGTTTAGGAAGGAAAACAATAAACTCCAAGTCAGTCATGTGACTGGTGTGAGAACTCAAAACAGTTTATTTATCTTTAAAATCAAAATAGAGAGATATTTTTAAATTCAATTCGCAATGCTTTTAAAAATGAGACTACCATAAGGCCTCCCGCACACACACATGCAAATGCAGAATCGGAGGAGATTTCTCCTTATGATAGTCAAAGATGCTTGATACGCATTTAAAAAGACATTTGATATTATTATTAGTGTATAGTGTAGAAAAAATTCATTTCGAAAGTAGAATATAAATCTTAGCCAACATAGACATTACGAACTATGCCTACTATAGCTACAATCCAAACAGTGTTGCGACAACATAAGTGAATGATAGGTTCTACAACTAATACCGTACAAGTTTCGTATTGGGAATTGGATTTCCAACAAATGGTCAGGCCAAGGAACTTCCCATTGCCACATGAGAATGCCTCTGGAAGGACATTCCCGAGAACCAAACCGGAACTCTGCCAACACAAGGTCGGGTTACCCCTAACTGGGTAACTACTGACACGAGCACGCCATTCCCCGATCGTAAACGACCTTTCTCACGGGATCCAGATAGCCAACAACCACAAAGTAATAAATTCGCAGTAACCACATAGGTTAAATATCTGGGCTCCATACCATGATACCACCTCTATCCAGAAGGAAATGTACATACCCTAAAGGGTGCTACCCCTCATAACCTTGCCGCATCTTTCCTGTTTTGACCATTTCCGGGGTGTGAGGCTCGACGAAGTCACGTCCACAAAAACATACTTTATACAAAAGCCATGCTTTGGGCCAACAAATGATCAACACAATGATCACCAAGATAGACGATCAAATAAATGATCCTATTACAATAATCAACACAATGATCATTTCAGCAACACTCAGCATGTCACATTACCAAATTGGGAATATATCGCTGATAACTTCAACTATATAACCTCTGAGCTCGTACATCTCAGAGAAGGGTGTTAAGCTAAAAGAATAAATTCTCCGCCACCACAGAAATATATTTGAAAGAAATCGGCTTTACATCTCAACTTGTATTGTCAGACACACAATCCATACAAGTCTGTTCCGGGCTCGAACAGAACCGAAGGCACTTACAAAGAAGTCCTTGCAATCCGAATAATCTCTAATCACGTTCGGATTTCGCATCACATATGGAGATCTCAATACCAGGGATCAGCCAGTGCAGAGACAATCAACAAGAAACCCTTTCGTTTTCGAAAATATCCGGTCTTCAACACCGATCTTCGAATGCAATTCATAACGACGTATCACATATTCGGAATGGGTTATACGACCCCAAGGTCCTTTCCTGGTTAACCCGAATAGTGAGCGCTTATTTTAAAAAAAATAAGTGTGGCATTCAAATTCAAGCAATTCACAACAAATACCTATTTAAAGGTAAATATTGATAGTCGGTTATTGAACTATCAATAGATATGCCAACATCACCAGATTCCAAATAATTTCCCAAATTATTTATTTTCCAAAAATATCTTTATAAGATATACATTCTCCATTCTTTAAAAATAAATTAATATTTATTTTTAACTAAATTTCCCAATTCCATATTGAATTTACATTCCCAAAATATTTATGAATATACGATTTCCATTCGTTTTCTAATATTCATTTTCAATTTATCTTCAAAAAGATAAATTCCAAATATTCACTTAATATTGGAAAAACATTTCCATACTTATTTATCTATAAGTAATTCACAGATCTTTTTATTTTCTATACTCAGAAAATATTTAATATACCTTAATCGAAATTAAGTATATATTTCATTCTTTAAGGAAATCATTCACTTAACCATATTTATTTGGGCCAAAACGAATGTTGCGTAAAACATCGTTACGACAACCCAAAATCACTAGTATAGGGATTCGAAATTAAAATAGATATATAAATCCCAATACTATACAAAACATTTCCTTTCGGAAATCATTTACTATAACAATAGTGTTATAGTCCATTATCTCCTTATATTTCTCGAAAACATCTATTTCAACAACAAATGTTGAAATCTATGGTTTCAAATCTCAATACATTTTAAAACATCTTTAGATCGTTTTAACTCTATTTAAAACACCACATCTAAAATAATTTCTTTAACATAATATTCACTATTTAAAAACGTGAATATACTTGTTAATAAATTTCATCACTTCTATTCATTTTATTTTAAAGAATTATTCACTGTCTAAAACATGAATATAATTCCATAAATAAATTACAACAATTCCTTATCAAAATAAGTCGTTGCGGATTTATAAAACAACGTTTATAAATCCTATTTCTATTTATTTTATATCAACTCCTTTTTATAAATTCCTTTATTAACCTATCTTAATTCATATCACAATGATATACTAAAAATTCATATTATAAGTCAAATACTTATAATTTATTTATTTACAAAATCATTCCTTCAAACTTCCCAAATCTATAAATCTTATAACTTCTAAGATTCATTTATTTATCCACATCTATTTCCTAAATAACTTTATAAATTTTATTTATAAAATTCTATTTAGAACTTCACCGTTATAATTCTATAAGTTTCATGTGAAATTCATTCACAATTCTTTCTAATACTTATAAAAGCTCGTTTTATAATTCAAGATATTCTAAATTTATAAATATCAACTTATAAATCTTTTAATATAAAACAATTTATATTATTATTTTAAAACGTCTTTCAGCTCCTTTATAATTTATCATTTTGATTTATAACATAATCAAATTTGATAAATTCTATAGATTTCATTCCTTTATGAAATTCATTTACAAATCATTCTATCACTTATAAAAGCTCGTTTTATAATTCAAGATATTCTAAATTTATAAATATCAACTTATAAATCTTTTAATATAAATCAATTTATATTATTACTTTAAACATCTTTAAACTCTTTTATAATTTCATCATTCTAATTTATAAAATAAAATAAAAATTTTATGAATCCTATTTCTAAACTTCTTATAATAAATTCAGAAGTCCCAGTTCAAACTATTTTATAAAATCACTAATCCCATATTTTCAAAAATCAACTTTTAACTGTATTTCTCAAAAATCATAATTTTCATAATATTAAAATTATAACGTTTATTTATTTAAGATGAATCAATTCCAAAAATATTTTATAAACGTATATTTCCAAAAATCACTTTAGAAATTAAAATTGTTGTTTTAACTTCAAAAATTGGATCCGATGATGCAACACATCAATATTCAATCACAACTTTCAAACATCATATATCATCCATGATAACAATCAAATATCACAATATATGAAATCAAATAAATATTTGTGAGGAATCCAGTTGGATCCCTCCAACCTGTTTCCCTGCATCCACAGACATTAGCACAATACCATTCCATTTCAAGACGGAATATCGCGGTACATGGGATTTTATAAATATATATCCGCTTACTAACGGCGCAATAGGGTCTCATCCGCTAAAAGAAAATGCAGGAAATCAATCAACTGCAATATATACATATGCCAATATATATATATATTGCTATATATAATATAATACCAATTCCACTTCGAGGTGGAATATCGCGGTATATGTGTGTAATAAATAACCTCCGCTTACTGACGGCGTATAGGGTCTATTCACATAAAATATATATATATATATATATATATATATAACAATCATCATTCAAGCATTCAATCAATACAGTCAAGCAAATTTTAAATCTAACTATTTAAAATTTAAATAAACAATAAAATTCCTTTTGAGTGAGAAGTTCTCACCTTTATTCCCGTTTGCAATCCACTTCCAATTCAACTTGTTTTCTTCATTTATACCTTGTATAACAATTTTATACAATTTATTAATATTCGAACTAAATCGAACACTTAAATTATCGTTCAATTTATTTACTCAACCAAAATTTTTATTTTCACTAATTTCCCAATTTATTAATATTTGAAATAAAACCGAGCAATTAAATTTTATTTCTTAATTTTAGCTGTAAATTAGCTTTAAACCACTTTTTCCTTCTTGACTCGATTTCTCTTGATTTATACCTTGTATAAATATTTACACAATTTATTAATATTCGAATCAATCGAATAAATTAAATTTCATTCTTGATTGTTTAATTAATCAATAGTTTTATTTAAACCAATCTCTTCTTAAATAAATTTATTTTAACTAATTATTTAGATCTAAATTTAAAAATAAGCAGACTGTAATCCTTTATTACATTTTCAAAATATCTTAGTAAATCAATATTTCCAAATTTTCGTATATATATGTATATATATAATTTAAAAACTGCTTATGTATATATATATTTTTTATTTTCAAATCTTCTTTTAAATAATTTAATTAACTATATATTTAATTTTAACTAACTAATTCCTTTTTAAAACAATTTCTTTTCTATGGATTAAATTGTTTAACGATTTTAAATTTGAACAAATCTAACAATTAATTTTTTTTCGTTTATAAATTTATTTAAATTAATAACTATCTATTTAGTTCTAAACAAATGATTTACATTTTAAACTAATGCTTTTAAATTTTTAAATCATTTCCTTTTATAAATTTATTTAACTAAAAATTTAAAAAAATAAATTTCCTTTAAAATTTATTTCTACTAATTCTTTTATTTTAAATTAATATCTTTTTAAATAGATTTGTTTTAACTAAAAATTTATACTTGAAACAAAATTTACTTTTTTTTTCTTTTTTTTTCTTTTTTTATATATATAAATTAAAAATCTGTATGTATACTTTACTGTATATCTATATTTTTTTATTTTATTTTATTTTTCGTATGTACATAAATAAATTTAGAAATCAAAGTAAAAAAAACTCACTGCAAAATGAAGAGCACAGCTGCCATTGTCGATCGCCGTCGTCTTCGAGCGTCGCGCGTCTCCCCAATCGAGCACGCATCCCCATCGCAGCTCCACCACCTACGCGCGCCTTCCATGCCCTAGCCTGCATCGATTTCGCCGCTTCGTGCTTCCCCTCACCTCGCGTACGAGCCCTCCAATGACTCGTGCGCCGCTTCACGCCTTCACGACGCCGCCCCCACTTGCGCCGCCGCCTCCCCCAATTGCCCGCAATCGACTCGCGACCTCCACTATCATCGTGTGTGCGCGATTTAATTTAGGGCTTCGGCCCTTGGTATTTTTTTTTTTTTGTTTGAGATCAAAAGATGGAAGGGGCTTCGGCCTGTGAAATTGAAGACGCGGCCACCATTTTTCTTTCGAGCTTCCTATTATATTTTATTTTTCTTCGTTTGAGAATTAAAGGCTTCGGCCATTAACAAATTTTTTCTGCGTGATTTGAATTTAAGAAGGAAAAGGGGGGAGGACGTATTTAAAAGTGAAAAGAACATGGGCATCACGATTTCTATCGTGATTTTCTGCGTGATCCTAGGCGTGAGTAAAGGAAAGAGAACGTGCTGTGTTTGTTTATAAATTTAAATTAAAATTTTAAATTGAGTTCGATAAAAATTAAATGCGTTTACACACCGTACGCTCACATATCAACTCCAAAAAATACGAAATTTGAAATCCGGCAATAATTCAATATTCCGGACCCAATGGAACTGGTTTCGTCGAATTCCGAGACTGTGCCTCGGACGGCTATTTTTGAATATCGATTCAAACGATTAAATTTCAAAACTGAACAATTCACTTCCAAATTAAATTCTGAAGCTTCTATTATCTTCAATATTATCAATATGAATTTTACAAGCCTTTGAAATAATTTTAAATCAGCTTAAAATTGAAGATTCAAATTTTTATTCAACTTTCAATAGATTAAATTCTATAATTTAATCGCCAATTCATTCTGATAATTTGAAATTCAATTCAAACCATCCTTCAAATATTTAAAATTAATTAAATATTCTCAAATTAAATTATTAAAAATTCTGGGTCATTACAATCTTCCCTCCTTAAAAGAATTTCGTCCCGAAATTACAAGTTAAGAAGAATGCCCTTATCCCGTCTACTATTTTTCACAATCCAAATAGTTTTATCAACTTACCAACCTAAATCTTTTTTCTAGAGATTCATTATCATTTCAACTAGCTTTCCAACTTCAAATATAAGTTCCTAACAATATTGTTTTACTAACCATTCAAGTTTAAATTCAAATTCAAATTTCAAACTTTCAAATTTTTCTAACACCCTAAATTTTCGAAAAATTTCGCCAGCGTCTCCTTTGCGCGGCTAGCTCGGTATGACTACAAAATGGCACCACGGCCCCTCAGAATCAAAAAGAAAAGAGAAAAGCCAAGTGGCTAGAGAAGAAAGTCATCAAATCTCATACTGAAATTCAAATACGTACCATTTTGTCGAGCAATTCAATTTTATCTTTGAAATCAAAATCTCAATCCCATTATATACCTGTATAACCTGCTAGTAGTAGTAGCATACAAATCCAAATACAATATTCAAACCAATTTGCCAATTCTATTGCAAAATTTCGATATATGTTTCTTATATATTTTAACTTCACTATTGAAGTTATATATTCATTTCATTCAATTTTACTCTTCAATTCAATTTCATTCACAATTTAAATTCCATTTGAATTCAATTCTCAATTCGAAATATTGAATTCTATCGATTTACTTTCATTTGCTAATTCATATTAATATTCAATTCATTCCATTTGAAATTATTTCACAAATGAATAAATTATCAAGTTAATTTTCTTGAATCCAATCCATTTTATTTCTTATTTAATTTTATATACTAATGATAATAATTCTATATTATCACTTCCTAACAATCCATGCAACCATATACTATAATAATTCATAGAAAATCATTTCTTTTCTATACAAAAATAGTTTTGGGCAAAATTATCTTATTTACCCAATTCAAAAACAATTTTATATTCACTATCAAATACGCTCTCATATCTATTATTACACTCAAACTCATTCTAGAGTACTGCTGACTCTATCTCTAACTAGTAATACCCAACAGAACCATGGTTGTCGCTTAACCATAAGCTCTGATACCAAATGTAACGTTCGCGATTTTTCGTTGCCGAAAAATCGAAATGTTATGGGTTTAAGAAAGAAGAAAGGAAGAAGAAGAGAAGAAGGTAGAAGATGGAGAGAAGAAAGAATAGAAAAATAGAGGGAAGAGAAAAATAGAAAATAGAAATTTTATACTTTAAACAAAGAACATAGAACAGAACAGAAAACAACAGAACAATAACAGAATCTCCCAATTCGCAGCGGAACAACATATAATAATAAATGAGTATTCTTTAAACAAAGAACTATATCAGTTATTACATTTTATACATTTTATTACACCATATCATCAGAGTGTACAACATCAAACAATGCAGCGGAAAAAGAAATACTATATAAACTAGTAATACGCCATGCCATCCATCTTGCCTCCAGCAACTCCAGAATATCCAGAATATCCTGATAAACCTTAACTCTTGACTGCCCGTGTGGAAATTGGTGGGCACCCAGAGTTTAGGAAGGAAAACAATAAACTCCAAGTTAGTCATGTGACTGGTGTGAGAACTCAAAACAGTTTATTTATCTTTAAAATCAAAATAGAGAGATATTTTTAAATTCAATTCGCAATGCTTTTAAAAATGAGACTACCATAAGGCCTCCCGCACACACACACATGCAAACGCAGAATCGGAGGAGATTTCTCCTTATGATAGTCAAAGATGCTTGATACGCATTTAAAAAGACATTTGATATTATTATTAGTGTATAGTGTAGAAAAAATTCATTTCGAAAGTAGAATATAAATCTTAGCCAACATAGACATTTCGAACTATGCCTACTATAGCTACCATCCAAACAGTGTTGCAACACCATAAGTGAATGATAGGTTCTACAACTAATACCGTACAAGTTTCGTATTGGGAATTGGATTTCCAACAAATGGTCAGGCCAAGGAACTTCCCATTGCCACATGAGAATGCCTCTGGAAGGACATTCCCGAGAACCAAACCGGAACTCTACCAACACAAGGCCGGGTTACCCCTAACTGGGTAACTACTGACACGAGCACGCCATTCCCCGATCGTAAACGACCTTTCTCACGGGATCCAGATAGCCAACAACCACAAAGTAATAAATTCGCAGTAACCACATAGGTTAAATATCTGGGCTCCATACCATGATACCACCTCTATCCAGAAGGAAATGTACATACCCTAAAGGGTGCTACCCCTTATAACCTTGCCGCATCTTTCCTGTTTTGACCATTTCCGGGGTGTGAGGCCCGACGAAGTCACGTCCACAAAAACATACTTTATACAAAAGCCATGCTTTGGGTCAACAAATGATCAACACAATGATCACCAAGATAGACGATCAAATAAATGATCCTATCACAATAATCAACACAATGATCATTTCAGCAACACTCAGCATGTCACATTACCAAATTGGGAATATATCGCTGATAACTTCAACTATATAACCTCTGAGCTCGTACGTCTCAGAGAAGGGTGTTAAGCTAAAAGAATAAATTCTCCGCCACCACAGAAATATATTTGAAAGAAATCGGCTTTACATCTCAACTTGTAATGTCAGACACACAATCCATACAAGTCTGTTCCGGGCTCGAACAGAACCGAAGGCACTTACAAAGAAGTCCTTGCAATCCGAATAATCTCTAATCACGTTCGGATTTCCCATCACATATGGAGATCTCAATACCAGGGATCAGCCAGTGCAGAGACAATCAACAAGAAACCCTTTCGTTTTCGAAAATATCCGGTCTTCAACACCGATCTTCGAATGCAATTCATAACGACGTATCACATATTCGGAATGGGTTATACGACCCCAAGGTCCTTTCCCGGTTAACCCGAATAGTGAGCGCTTATTTTAAAAAAAATAAGTGTGGCATTCAAATTCAAGCAATTCACAACAAATACCTATTTAAAGGTAAATATTGATAGTCGGTTATTGAACTATCAATAGATATGCCAACATCACCAGATTCCAAATAATTTCCCAAATTATTTATTTTCCAAAAATATCTTTATAAGATATACATTCTCCATTCTTTAAAAATAAATTAATATTTATTTTTAACTAAATTTCCCAATTCCATTTATAAATTCCATATTGAATTTACATTCCCAAAATATTTATGAATATACGATTTCCATTCGTTTTCAAATATTCATTTTCAATTTATCTTCAAAAAGATAAATTCCAAATATTCACTTAATATTGGAAAAACATTTCCATACTTATTTATCTATAAGTAATTCACAGATCTTTTTATTTTCTATACTCAGAAAATATTTAATATACCTTAATCGAAATTAAGTATATATTTCATTCTTTAAGGAAATCATTCACTTAACCATATTTATTTGGGCCAAAACGAATGTTGCGTAAAACATCGTTACGACAACCCAAAATCACCAGTATAGGGATTCGAAATTAAAATAGATATATAAATCCCAATACTATACAAAACATTTCCTTTCGGAAATCATTTACTATAACAATAGTGTTATAATCCATTATCTCCTTATATTTCTCGAAAACATCTATTTCAACAACAAATGTTGAAATCTATGGTTTCAAATCTCAATACATTTTAAAACATCTTTAGATCGTTTTAATTCTATTTAAAACACCACATCTAAAATAATTTCTTTAACATAATATTCACTATTCAAAAACGTGAATATACTTGTTAATAAATTTCATCACTTCTATTCATTTTATTTTAAAGAATTATTCACTGTCTAAAACATGAATATAATTTCATAAATAAATTACAACAATTCCTTATCAAAATAAGTCGTTGTGGATTTATAAAACAACGTTTATAAATCCTATTTCTATTTATTTTATATCAACTCTGTAACGGCTCGAATTTTGCCCGCTCGAAAATCGACATCCATACTTCAAATCGTACTCGAATGTCATAGATTCGATCGTTCAAATCCGAATCGCCGGAGCTTATAACAATCATTAAGTAAACAACACAGCGGAATAAAAGAATAATACATTGATATACAGCTTTGATACAATATCTGATACAACAGATGATCCAATAGATATCAATATACATCAGAGATATGATACAATAAATAGCAGCGGAAAAGAAAATAGATGACATCTAACATACGGAACAATATAACTCTAAAATAGTCTTCAAGGAAGAACTCCAGAAATAACTGCAACTCCATTTCTAAGAACTAATCCAGCAATAGCTCGAACTCCCAATAAACATTGCACCAAGCTTAGCAAGACTGGTGTGATCCAAAGACTGAACTAACTCCAGATAATCTACTAAACCTGACTATCTGAAAAACCCAACTCTAGACTGCTCGTGTAGAAAATAATGAGCACCCAGAGTTTAGGAAAGAAACAATAAACTTTGGATCAGTCGTGGGACTGGTGTGAGCAACAAAAACAGTTTATCTCTTAAAACATTCAACAAAAGATTTTCACAGTCAATTCGCAATGCTTTTTAAAAATGAGACTACCATAAGGCCTCCCGCACACACACACAATGCAAACGCAGAATCGGAGGAGATTTCTCCTTATGATAGTCAAAGATGCTTGATACGCATTAAAAAGAACATTTGATATTATTACTAGTGCATAGTGTAGAGAAATTCATTTCGAAAGTAGAATATAAATCTTAGCCAACATACGACCGTTATCGTATGCCTACTATAGCTACCATCCAAACAGTGTTGCGACACCATAAGTGAATGATAGGTTCTACAACTAATACCGTACAAGTTTCGTATTGTTTCTTTGGATTTCCAACAAATGGTCAGGCCAAGGAACTTCCCATTGCCACATGAGAATGCCTCTGGAAAGACATCCCCGAGAACCAAACCGGAACTCTGCCAACACAAGGCCGGGTTACCCCTAACTGGGTAACTACTGACACGAGCACGCCATTTCCCGATCGTAAACGACCTTTCTCACGGGATCCCGAAAACCAACAACCACAAAGTAATAAATTCGTAGTAACCACATAGGTTAAATATCTGGGCTCCATACCATGATACCACCTCTATCCAGAAGGAAATGTACATACCCTAAAGGGTGCTACCCCTCATAACCTTGCCGCATCTTTCCTGTTTTGACCATTTCCGGGGTGTGAGGTTCGACGAAGTCACGTCCACAAAAACATACTTTATACAAAAGCCATGCTTTGGGTCAACAAATGATCAACACAATGATCACCAAGATAGACGATCAAATAAATGATCCTATCACAATAATCAACACAATGATCATTTCAGCAACACTCAGCATGTCACATTACCAAATTGGGAATATATCGCTGATAACTTCAACTATATAACCTCTGAGCTCGTACGTCTCAGAGAAGGGTGTTAAGCTAAAAGAATAAATTCTTCGCCACCAACAGAAATATATTTGAAGGAAATCTGCTTTACATCTCAACTTGTAATGTCAGACACACAATCCATACAAGTCTGTTCTGGGTTCGAACAGAACCGAAGGCACTTACAAAGAAGTCCTTGCAACCCGGATATTCACAATCCCGATCGGATTTTCCATCACTTAGGGAATCTCTATACCAGGAGCTACCCAGTGCAGAGATAATCGATAGGTCATCCTATCGCTTTCGCAAATACCCGGTCTTCATCACCGGTCTTTAAATGCTATCCATAACGTCGAATCACTTATTCAGAATGGGTTACACGACACAAAGGTCCTTTCCCGGTTAAACCGAATAGTGAGCGAAAATATTTTCAAAACATATGGATATGGGATTTCAATTAAGTCACAACTTAATAATTCAAACTTTCTTTCAAATGGTTTAACAAATTACCATTTTAAATCTTTAAACAAAAAGATTCATTTTCACAACCTTTAACGGTTTAAACACTTTTCACATTTTAATCTTTTAAACAAAATATTCATTCACAGACTTTCCAAATCAATTTTCATTTCAATTTGATTAACTCGTTAAATCTTTAAATCAAAGATTTAACTTATAGCCTTCAAAACAAATTTCATTTCAATTTGATTTAAACAAATCATCAATTTAAATCTGTTAAAAATAAACAGATTTAATTCATAGCTTTCAAAAAGAATTCATTCATAACTTAGGAAAATCATTTCTCTATTCAATCTTGAAATTCCCCTAATTAACTGGAATCTCGATTCTTATCTAAAAGTGTTTATCATTTGAAAACAACAGTTTTCATTTTGGAAATCTAATTCATTTATACGAGTTGAAATCCTTGGGTTAAATTCAAATTCCCAAAAATAATACTTTAAAAATGGTTTAACTCATAATGACTAGTATAATATCATTAATTCCTAATTTCAAATTACAAAATTCAATTTCAAGTATTGAATTTAAATTTAAATCAACTTATTCAAATTCCAAAACTTAATCAAGTAATTTAAAAATAATAAATTCTATTTTGAAATTCCATTCCAAAAGCTTTTCATATTTATTCCGATTCCATTTCCAAAACATTTGAATTTAAAAATTCAAATTTAACTATTTCAAAAATCTGCGACTTAATCGATTTCCTCGTGAAATCCATATTTGTGTGTGTATGGTGTGGTCCAGGGGTTTAACACAGTAGTGCAACATCATTCAATCATCATAGATCAAATACAATAGTTATACGATAAGCGATGTAAATTATAACGCTTATCTTTCATACACAGATTCGCAGATATATATATCACAAATAATAAACTATATCACAGATCACAACACAAATCAGGATGATCATAAAGCATCATATATCAGGGATATCAACAATTCAACATCCAATAAAATCCAGACATCCATAAGTAGGATCAATTTAATCATCTGATAATTTTTAAATCAGATTAAATTTCTATGAATAATTCTTTTCACATTTATCATCAAATAAATTTCAAGTAAATGATCCTCATTAACTATTCATAATTATTTAATTACTATTCTTAAGTAATTAAACTCAATTTAACTATTGTTAATTATCATTTAATTAACCTTTAAAATCATATATTTAATCACTGATTATTTAATTAATTAAGTTCTAAACTGTAACTTAATAAATCTTAATTGCTTGATTAAATAACCTTAATCATTTGTTTAAAAAGACAACTCTTTATTAAATTAATAAATGTATATTTACAAATTTATTTACCTTAATTAATTTAACTCAAATCTTAATTTCTTGATTTAAATAAATTGATCAATTATTCACTTGAACTAATTTAATGAGTGCATATCATTTTATCTTTACTAATTCAATTTTAAAACATTTTCTAACTAATGTTTTAATTTTCATCACAAATCAAATTTAAACAATTTAAATATTAAAACTTCTTTGATTTCTGACTACGATTCAAATTATCTTTAATTCAGATTTAAATTTAAATTTAAACTTTTAATTTCAACTTGCTTAAATTTTTCATTTAAAATTTCAACTCCATTTCAAATTTCTTTAATATATTTTGAATTTCTTTTAAGTTATTAACACAAGTTAAAGTTAAAACTTATTTATGTTCAAACTAAACTCTTCATTCAACTTGAATTTATATTAACATTTCAATTTGAACTCAGCTTTAAAAATCTTGGTTTGAATTTTAATTTGGGTTTTAAAATTTTCAAACCAAAATAGTTTCAGGTTAAAACCTGTTACAACTTTGACTCGAGCCCCCCCCCCCCCCCCCCGCTAATGCTTCGAGTTAGATACCGGAACAACTCGAGTCAAATACAAAACTTCTCGATACCATCCCCGAGGCATATCTTCCTCTTCTTCCCAATTTTTTTTTTTAATTCAGGAAAACAGAACAGGTCTGTTCTAAACCCTGAACAACATTGACCCGAGCCTCCCTATCATTTTGCTTCGAGTCCAACATGTCAAAACCCCGAGTAAACAATCGAGTCACTCGAGAAAAATTTCGAGTTCACCCATCAGAAATTTCCAGACCACTATAACAACTCCCCCGTGCACGTGTACACCGTTGACTGTCACCTCCTGTCGACGTCGACGTCATCAGCAAGTCGACTACCATCCCCCGATCTGAAAACGACCATCCAAACCCCTCCAATTCGATTCGAACTCGAATTCAAGTATAAATCAAAACCTGGAACGCGCAAAAGAAATCAACCTGAAACCTGTCAACGCCGCTTCCTCTGAGCTCCGACCACCTGAACGTGTGAAACTTCGGCCATCACTTCGTCGCTTCAGCCTCTATCCACCCCCGCGATGCCATGCAGCTCGATCCAATGACGAGGATGAACGAATCGAAACCGAGCCTCGAAAAAAAATTAGGTCTACGAACAAAAAAAAGTTCGCCGCCGCCACCACCGTAGCCTGACCACCACCGCGCCATTTTTCCGAGCTCCACTCATCACCCCTCCACCTCCAGGAGGAAACTCGACTCCTCCAGTCGAAGGGATCACCCACGGCAACCCCAAATGCCCAATACACTCAAACCCAAACTGTTCTTTATTCTTTGATCTAAAAAATTTGATTTCAGCTTTAAAATTTTTGTTTAAGTATATGAATTCAAATTAAGTACCTGAATTCGTAAATTAAGAAATTTAAATTTTGACTTATTTGAAGTTTGGTTCATATATCTTGATTTCCAGACACAATACTGAGTTATTTTGACCTAAATAAATTTTTAGATTAAAGCTTATATCAAAACAATCAATATTTGTTTAAATACCAAATCTAAACATTGAGTAAATCAATGGAAATGATTTTTTTTTCACAAGATCAAAGCTTATGTTAAAGATCACAGAACAGATAGCATATGATCAACAGCCTGTATTCTACTTTCAATTTACCCATATACATGGATGATTATATACGCACAAACATACATACATATATGTGTGTATATATATATATATATATATATATATATATATATATATATATATATGTATCGACAGATTCAAACCCAAAAAAAAAAGAAAATAAAAGAATGTTACTCACCTGGAAAGTGGAGGCAGAGAACAAAAGATAGCCTGGGAAACTTTAGAACTGTGATGATTGATTTGCTTTTGATTTCCAGGCTTTAATTCTTGTTTGAGTTGAAGCTTTTGTTTAAGTTTAAGTTGAATATCCATTTCAGTTTTTCGTAGCTTTGAAGGTGAACGAAACTAAAAAGAAGGAATTGATTGGTATATAGAAAGAGTTGTACATGGAAAGGTATAGGCAAGTACAATATTCCTTTTTTATGTTGCTAACCCATGCTTGAATTGGTGATGTGATCTTGTTTATGGCTGAAGAGTTAATGCATCCCTTTTTCTCGGCTGATATCATGCTTTGCTTGACTAAAGACATATCTTTTGGTGGCTGCAGATCTTTCTCTTGTTTGCTATTGTACTTGGTTATGCATTTACTTACAGGCCTATACATATTTAAATTGTTTTTGTTTATATTTATTTCTTTGTTCATTTACTTTGTCTATATTCTTCCACCTGCCTACATATCTACTTTTGCATTTGTTTTGTTATTTACCTTTGTTGCTTCATTTTGTTATACTTTATTTGTTTGCAGTTCTATATTGAGCTGAGTTTGTTTACATACCTTTTCTTATGTGTATTTCTTCTTTTGTTTTATCACTTGTCATATGAATACATTTCAAATCACATTTGAATGCATATTGTTTTTTTTTCTTTTGCAAGCCTACACATTTCTATTTTTATCTTGAGTATTTATTTTATCTTACATACAAATTGTTTTGTATCTTTCTATATATTTATTTCAATAGTTTATATTTTAAAAGATATTTTTTTTTGTTTATGTTTGTGTTTTATTTTATTTTGCATGTTATTTCTTTTGTTTGAATACTTCATTTATATGTTTACTTGTTTCTTGTCTTGCTTCTTCATTTTATTTGCTCACACATTTTGTTTTAATGTTTAAATATAGATGGTTTGTTTTTGCAAGTTAATTCATATATACGTTTTGTTCCACTGCTTTGTATTATTACTTTATAGTATGAATAACTTCTGTTTTAACATGTTGTTAAAATTTATTTATGAGTTACTATATATATATTTTTCTTAATTTATTTTATCACCCAAATATTTATTAAATCATTCATCTAAGATTTAAATTCAAATCAAAATATATATATATATATATATATATACACTCAAGATTTTATAATTTCAAATTGACTCATATATATCCAAATATACATATACATATATATATTCACATATATACATATATATATATAATATTTAAAAATTTATATGATTTATATAGAATATACTTGAACTCGGGGAAACTCGCTTCCATTTAAAATCAATTTCCCTTACAATTTCATTCAGAAATTCATTTAATTATCAATTTAAATTAAATTAAAATCTAGGGTCGTTACAAACTTCCCCACTTAAAAGAATTTCGTCCTCGAAATTCGCAGGCACGAAAACAACACAGAGATAGACAGATTCAATCTTCTATAATTTCTCAAATACATGATATGGATTCCAAATTCGAGTCGGAATATCTCAAAATACATACCAATTTGTCCCTCTTCGGACCTTGGTATTCACAATAAATTGCAATAGAATTTCAAAATTTGGTTTCAAACGAAATCGTTTTATCAATACAATTCTAATCATTCTTCATATTCTATTAATCAAGTTAACTCAATTTAAAATTTCCAATTTATTCAAAATTTCCAATTCATTTATTAGAGTTTAAATCGAAAAGCCGATAAGAAATCGATGAAGATACGAAGTAAAATTTCCTACAACGATTCGTAGAGCATCACCGCACCGAAACTTCTTCTTGTAGCTAGTACGAAGAAATCAAAAGAATTTAGAAACGAATCAAAGAAAATTGATAAGAAAGATTGTTTCCACTGTTGTTGCAGAGTATTGACCAATTATAGTCGTATTCCCCTGTCCTCTATCTCGTTCTCTTCTTGCACTCATACTTACTATCAGTGGATAGTAAAAGAATTTACTGAGCCATTCAAACGGATATCTTAAGGATTACTCATTCTAGGATTTACTTCATCCTATCTCTAATGAGTTACTTAATGTGTTACACTCCTGAGCTAAAGTTTCAACCCTTAGCTCTGATACCAAATGTGACGGCTCGAATTTTGCCCGCTCGAAAATCGACATCCATACTTCAAATCGTACTCGAATGTCATAGATTCGATCGTTCAAATCCGAATCGCCGGAGCTTATAACAATCATTAAGTAAACAACACAGCGGAATAAAAGAATAATACATTGATATACAGCTTTGATACAATATCTGATACAACAGATGATCCAATAGATATCAATATACATCAGAGATATGATACAATAAATAGCAGCGGAAAAGAAAATAGATGACATCTAACATACGGAACAATATAACTCTAAAATAGTCTTCAAGGAAGAACTCCAGAAATAACTGCAACTCCATTTCTAAGAACTAATCCAGCAATAGCTCGAACTCCCAATAAACATTGCACCAAGCTTAGCAAGACTGGTGTGATCCAAAGACTGAACTAACTCCAGATAATCTACTAAACCTGACTATCTGAAAAACCCAACTCTAGACTGCTCGTGTAGAAAATAATGAGCACCCAGAGTTTAGGAAAGAAACAATAAACTCCGGATCAGTCGTGGGACTGGTGTGAGCAACAAAAACAGTTTATCTCTTAAAACATTCAACAAAAGATTTTCACAGTCAATTCGCAATGCTTTTTAAAAATGAGACTACCATAAGGCCTCCCGCACACACACACAATGCAAACGCAGAATCGTAGGAGATTTCTCCTTATGATAGTCAAAGATGCTTGATACGCATTAAAAAGAACATTTGATATTATTACTAGTGCATAGTGTAGAGAAATTCATTTCGAAAGTAGAATATAAATCTTAGCCAACATACGACCGTTATCGTATGCCTACTATAGCTACCATCCAAATAGTGTTGCGACACCATAAGTGAATGATAGGTTCTACAACTAATACCGTACAAGTTTCGTATTGTTTCTTTGGATTTCCAACAAATGGTCAGGCCAAGGAACTTCCCATTGCCACATGAGAATGCCTCTGGAAAGACATCCCCGAGAACCAAACCGGAACTCTGCCAACACAAGGCCGGGTTACCCCTAACTGGGTAACTACTGACACGAGCACGCCATTTCTCGATCGTAAACGACCTTTCTCACGGGATCCCGAAAACCAACAACCACAAAGTAATAAATTCGTAGTAACCACATAGGTTAAATATCTGGGCTCCATACCATGATACCACCTCTATCCAGAAGGAAATGTACATACCCTAAAGGGTGCTACCCCTCATAACCTTGCCGTATCTTTCCTGTTTTGACCATTTCCGGGGTGTGAGGTTCGACGAAGTCACGTCCACAAAAACATACTTTATACAAAAGCCATGCTTTGGGTCAACAAATGATCAACACAATGATCACTAAGATAGACGATCAAATAAACGATCCTATCACAATAATCAACACAATGATCATTTCAGCAACACTCAGCATGTCACATTACCAAATTGGGAATATATCGCTGATAACTTCAACTATATAACCTCTGAGCTCGTACGTCTCAGAGAAGGGTGTTAAGCTAAAAGAATAAATTCTTCGCCACCAGCAGAAATATATTTGAAAGAAATCTGCTTTACATCTCAACTTGTAATGTCAGACACACAATCCATACAAGTCTGTTCTGGGTTCGAACAGAACCGAAGGCACTTACAAAGAAGTCCTTGCAACCCGGATATTCACAATCCCGATCGGATTTTCCATCACTTAGGGAATCTCTATACCAGGAGCTACCCAGTGCAGAGATAATCGATAGGTCATCCTATCGCTTTCGCAAATACCCGGTCTTCATCACCGGTCTTTAAATGCTATCCATAACGTCGAATCACTTATTCGGAATGGGTTATACGACACAAAGGTCCTTTCCCGGTTAAACCGAATAGTGAGCGAAAATATTTTCAAAACATATGGATATGGGATTTCAATTAAGTCACAACTTAATAATTCAAACTTTCTTTCAAATGGTTTAACAAATTACCATTTTAAATCTTTAAACAAAAAGATTCATTTTCACAACCTTTAACGGTTTAAACAATTTTCACATTTTAATCTTTTAAACAAAAGATTCATTCACAGACTTTCCAAATCAATTTTCATTTCAATTTGATTAACTCGTTAAATCTTTAAATCAAAGATTTAACTTATAGCCTTCAAAACAAATTTCATTTCAATTTGATTTAAACAAATCATCAATTTAAATCTGTTAAAAATAAACAGATTTAATTCATAGCTTTCAAAAAGAATTCATTCATAACTTAGGAAAATCATTTCTCTATTCAATCTTGAAATTCCCCTAATTAACTGGAATCTCGGTTCTTATTTAAAAGTGTTTATCATTTGAAAACAACAGTTTTCATTTTGGAAATCTAATTCATTTATACGAGTTGAAATCCTTGGGTTAAATTCAAATTCCCAAAAATAATACTTTAAAAATGGTTTAACTCATAATGACTAGTATAATATCATTAATTCCTAATTTCAAATTACAAAATTCAATTTCAAGTATTGAATTTAAATTTAAATCAACTTATTTAAATTCCAAAACTTAATCAAGTAATTTAAAAATAATAAATTCTATTTTGAAATTCCATTCCAAAAGCTTTTCATATTTATTCCGATTCCATTTCCAAAACATTTGAATTTAAAAATTCAAATTTAACTATTTCAAAAATCTGCGACTTAATCGATTTCCTCGTGAAATCCATATTTGTGTGTGTATGGTGTGGTCCAGGGGTTTAACACAGTAGTGCAACATCATTCAATCATCATAGATCAAATACAATAGTTATACGATAAGCGATGTAAATTATAACGCTTATCTTTCATACACAGATTCGCAGATATATATATCACAAATAATAAACTATATCACAGATCACAACACAAATCAGGATGATCATAAAGCATCATATATCAGGGATATCAACAATTCAACATCCAATAAAATCCAGACATCCATAAGTAGGATCAATTTAATCATCTGATAATTTTTAAATCAGATTAAATTTCTATGAATAATTCTTTTCACATTTATCATCAAATAAATTTCAAGTAAATGATCCTCATTAACTATTCATAATTATTTAATTACTATTCTTAAGTAATTAAACTCAATTTAACTATTGTTAATTATCATTTAATTAACCTTTAAAATCATATATTTAATCACTGATTATTTAATTAATTAAGTTCTAAACTGTAACTTAATAAATCTTAATTGCTTGATTAAATAACCTTAATCATTTGTTTAAAAAGACAACTCTTTATTAAATTAATAAATCTATATTTACAAATTTATTTACCTTAATTAATTTAACTCAAATCTTAATATCTTGATTTAAATAAATTGATCAATTATTCACTTGAACTAATTTAATGAGTGCATATCATTTTATCTTTACTAATTCAATTTTAAAACATTTTCTAACTAATGTTTTAATTTTCATCACAAATCAAATTTAAACAATTTAAATATTAAAACTTCTTTGATTTCTGACTACGATTCAAATTATCTTTAATTCAGATTTAAATTTAAATTTAAACTTTTAATTTCAACTTGCTTAAATTTTTCATTTAAAATTTCAACTCCATTTCAAATTTCTTTAATATATTTTGAATTTCTTTTAAGTTATTAACACAAGTTAAAGTTAAAACTTATTTATGTTCAAACTAAACTCTTCATTCAACTTGAATTTATATTAACATTTCAATTTGAACTCAGCTTTAAAAATCTTGGTTTGAATTTTAATTTGGGTTTTAAAATTTTCAAACCAAAATAGTTTCAGGTTAAAACCTGTTACAACTTTGACTCGAGCCCCCCCTCCCCCCCCCCCCCCCCCCCCCGCTAATGCTTCGAGTTAGATACCGGAACAACTCGAGTCAAATACAAAACTTCTCGATACCATCCCCGAGGCATATCTTCCTCTTCTTCCTAAATTTTTTTTTTTTTAATTCAGGAAAACAGAACAGGTCTGTTCTAAACCCTGAACAACATTGACCCGAGCCTCCCTATCATTTTGCTTCGAGTCCAACACGTCAAAACCCCGAGTAAACAATCGAGTCACTCGAGAAAAATTTCGAGTTCACCCATCAGAAATTTCCAGACCACTATAACAACTCCCCCGTGCACGTGTACACCGTTGACTGTCACCTCCTGTCGACGTCGACGTCATCAGCAAGTCGACTACCATCCCCCGATCTGAAAACGACCATCCAAACCCCTCCAATTCGATTCGAACTCGAATTCAAGTATAAATCAAAACCTGGAACGCGCAAAAGAAATCAACCTGAAACCTGTCAACGCCGCTTCCTCTGAGCTCCGACCACCTGAACATGTGAAACTTCGGCCATCACTTCGTCGCTTCAGCCTCTATCCACCCCCGCGATGCCATGCAGCTCGATCCAATGACGAGGATGAACAAATCGAAACCGAGCCTCGAAAAAAAATTAGGTCTACGAACAAAAAAAAGTTCGCCGCCGCCACCACCGTAGCCTGACCACCACCGCGCCATTTTTCCGAGCTCCACCCATCACCCCTTCACCTCTAGGAGGAAACTCGACTCCTCCAGTCGAAGGGATCACCCACGGCAACCCCAAATGCCCAATACACTCAAACCCAAACTGTTCTTTATTCTTTGATCTAAAAAATTTGATTTCAGCTTTAAAATTTTTGTTTAAGTATACGAATTCAAATTAAGTACCTGAATTCGTAAATTAAGAAATTTAAATTTTGACTTATTTGAAGTTTGGTTCATATATCTTGATTTCCAGACACAATACTGAGTTATTTTGACCTAAATAAATTTTTAGATTAAAGCTTATATCAAAACAATCAATATTTGTTTAAATACCAAATCTAAACATTGAGTAAATCAATGGAAATGATTTTTTTTTCACAAGATCAAAGCTTATGTTAAAGATCACAGAACAGATAGCATATGATCAACAGCCTGTATTCTACTTTCAATTTACCCATATACATGGATGATTATATACGCACAAACATACATACATATATGTATATATATATATATGTATCGACAGATTCAAACCCAAAAAAAAAAAAAAGAATGTTACTCACCTGGAAAGTGGAGGCAGAGAACAAAAGATAGCCTGGGAAACTTTAGAACTGTGATGATTGATTTGCTTTTGATTTCCAGGCTTTAATTCTTGTTTGAGTTGAAACTTTTGTTTAAGTTTAAGTTGAATATCCATTTCAGTTTTTCTTAGCTTTGAAGGTGAACGAAACTAAAAAGAAGGAATTGATTGGTATATAGAAAGAGTTGTACATGGAAAGGTATAGGCAAGTACAATATTCCTTTTTTATGTTGCTAACCCATGCTTGAATTGGTGATGTGATCTTGTTTATGGCTGAAGAGTTAATGCATCCCTTTTTCTCGGCTGATATCATGCTTTGCTTGACTAAAGACATATCTTTTGGTGGCTGCAGATCTTTCTCTTGTTTGCTATTGTACTTGGTTATGCATTTACTTACAGGCCTATACATATTTAAGTTGTTTTTGTTTATATTTATTTCTTTGTTTATTTACTTTGTCTATATTCTTCCACCTGCCTACATATCTACTTTTGCATTTGTTTTGTTATTTTACCTTTGTTGCTTCATTTTGTTATACTTTATTTGTTTTCAGTTCTATATTGAGCTGAGTTTGTTTACATACCTTTTCTTATGTGTATTTCTTCTTTTGTTTTATCACTTGTCATATGAATACATTTCAAATCACATTTGAATGCATATTTTTTTTTTCTTTTGCAAGCCTACACATTTCTATTTTTATCTTGAGTATTTATTTTATCTTACATACAAATTGTTTTGTATCTTTCTATATATTTATTTCAATAGTTTATATTTTAAAAGATATTTTGTTTTGTTTATGTTTGTGTTTTATTTTATTTTGCATGTTATTTCTTTTGTTTGAATACTTCATTTATATGTTTACTTGTTTCTTGTCTTGCTTCTTCATTTTATTTGCTCACACATTTTGTTTTAATGTTTAAATATAGATGGTTTGTTTTTGCAAGTTAATTCATATATACGTTTTGTTCCACTGCTTTGTCTTATTACTTTATAGTATGAATAACTTCTGTTTTAACATGTTGTTAAAATTTGTTTATGAGTTACTATATATATATTTTTCTTAATTTATTTTATCACCCAAATATTTATTAAATCATTCATCTAAGATTTAAATTCAAATCAAAATATATATATATATATATATACACTCAAGATTTTATAATTTCAAATTGACTCATATATATCCAAATATACATATACATATATATATTCACATATATAGATATATATATATATAATATTTAAAAATTTAAATGATTTATATAGAATATACTTGAACTCGGGGAAACTCGCTTCCATTTAAAATCAATTTCCCTTACAATTTCATTCAGAAATTCATTTAATTATCAATTTAAATTAAATTAAAATCCAGGGTCGTTACAAACTCCTTTTTATAAATTCCTTTATTAACCTATCTTAATTCATATCACAATTTTATACTAAAAATTCATATTATAAGTCAAATACTTATAATTTATTTATTTACAAAATCATTCCTTCAAACTTCCCAAATCTATAAATCTTATAACTTCTAAGATTCATTTATTTATCCACATCTATTTCCTAAATAACTTTATAAATTTTATTTATAAAATTCTATTTAGAACTTCACTGTTATAATTCTATAAGTTTCATTCATTTGTGAAATTCATTCACAATTCTTTCTAATACTTATAAAAGCTCGTTTTATAATTCAAGATATTCTAAATTTATAAATATCAACTTATAAATCTTTTAATATAAAACAATTTATATTATTATTTTAAAACGTCTTTCAGCTCCTTTATAATTTATCATTTTGATTTATAACATAATCAAATTTGATAAATTCTATAGATTTCATTCCTTTATAAAATTCATTTACAAATCATTCTATCACTTATAAAAGCTCGTTTTATAATTCAAGATATTCTAAATTTATAAATATCAACTTATAAATCTTTTAATATAAATCAATTTATATTATTACTTTAAACATCTTTAAACTCTTTTATAATTTCATCATTCTAATTTATAAAATAAACTAAAAATTTTATAAATCCTATTTCTAAACTTCTTATAATAAATTCAGAAGTCCCAGTTCAAACTATTTTATAAAATCACTAATCCCATATTTTCAAAAATCAATTTTTAACTGTATTTCTCAAAAATCATAATTTTCATAATATTAAAATTATAACGTTTATTTATTTAAGATGAATCAATTCCAAAAATATTTTATAAACGTATATTTCCAAAAATCACTTTAGAAATTAAAATTGTTGTTTTAACTTCAAAAATTGGATCCGATGATGCAACACATCAATATTCAATCACAACTTTCAAACATCATATATCATCCATGATAACAATCAAATATCACAATATATGAAATCAAATAAATATTTGTGAGGAATCCAGTTGGATCCCTCCAACCTGTTTCCCTGCATCCACAGACATTAGCACAATACCATTCCGTTTCAAGACGGAATATCGCGGTACATGGGATTTTATAAATATATATCCGCTTACTAACGGCGCAATAGGGTCTCATCCGCTAAAAGAAAATGCAGGAAATCAATCAACTGCAATATATACATATGCCAATATATATATTGCTATATATAATATAATACCAATTCCACTTCGAGGTGGAATATCGCGGTATATGTGTCTAATAAATAACCTCCGCTTACTAACGGCGTATAGGGTCTATTCACATCCAATATATATATATATATATATATATATATATAACAATCATCATTCAAGCATTCAATCAATACAGTCAAGCAAATTTTAAATCTAACTATTTAAAATTTAAATAAACAATAAAATTCCTTTTGAGTGAGAAGTTCTCACCTTTATTCCCGTTTGCAATCCACTTCCAATTCAACTTGTTTTCTTCATTTATACCTTGTATAACAATTTTATACAATTATTAATATTCGAACTAAATCGAACACTTAAATTATCGTTCAATTTATTTACTTAACCAAAATTTTTATTTTCACTAATTTCCCAATTTATTAATATTTGAAATAAAACCGAGCAATTAAATTTTATTTCTTAATTTTAGCTGTAAATTAGCTTTAAACCACTTTTTCCTTCTTGACTCGATTTCTCTTGATTTATACCTTGTATAAATATTTACACAATTTATTAATATTCGAATCAATCGAATAAATTAAATTTCATTCTTGATTGTTTAATTAATCAATAGTTTTATTTAAACCAATCTCTTCTTAAATAAATTTATTTTAACTAATTATTTAAATCTAAATTTAAAAATAAGCAGACTGTAATCCTTTATTACATTTTCAAAATATCTTAGCAAATCAATATTTCCAAATTTTCGTATATATATGTATATATATAATTTAAAAACTGCTTATGTATATTTTATTTATTTATTTTCAAATCTTCTTTTAAATAATTTAATTAACTATAGATTTAATTTTAACTAACTAATTCCTTTTTAAAACAATTTCTTTTCTATGGATTAAATTGTTTAACGATTTTAAATTTGAACAAATCTAACAATTAATTTTTTTTCGTTTATAAATTTATTTAAATTAATAACTATCTATTTAGTTCTAAACAAATGATTTACATTTTAAACTAATGCTTTTAAATTTTTAAATTATTTCCTTTTATAAATTTATTTAACTAAAAATTTGAAAAATTAAATTTCCTTTAAAATTTATTTCTACTAATTCTTTTATTTTAAATTAATATCTTTTTAAATAGATTTGTTTTAACTAAAAATTTATACTTGAAACAAAATTTACTTTTTTTTTCTTTTTTTTTTATATATATAAATTAAAAATCTGTATGTATACTTTACTGTATATCTATATTTATTTATTTATTTTTTTCGTATGTACATAAATAAATTTAGAAATCAAAGTAAAAAAAAACTCACTGCAAAATGAAGAGCACAGCTGCCATTGTCGATCGCCGTCGTCTTCGAGCGTCGCGCGTCTCCCCAATCGAGCACGCATCCCCATCGCAGCTCCACCACCTACGCGCGCCTTCCATGCCCTAGCCTGCATCGATTTCGCCGCTTCGTGCTTCTCCTCACCTCGCATACGAGCCCTCCACTGACTCGTGCGCCGCTTCACGCCTTCACGACACCGCCCCCACTTGCGCCGCCGCCTCCCCCAATTGCCCGCAATCGACTCGCGACCTCCACTATCATCGCGTGCGCGCGATTTCATTTAGGGCTTCGGCCCTTGGTATATTTTTTTTTTTTGTTTGAGATCTGAAGAAGGAAGGGGCTTCGGCCTGTGAAATTGAAGACGCGGCCACCATTTTTCTTTCGAGCTTCCTATTATATTTTATTTTTCTTCGTTTGAGAATTAAAGGCTTCGGCCATTGACAAATTTTTTCTGCGTGATTTGAATTTAAGAAGGAAAAGGGGGGAGGACGTATTTAAAAGTGAAAAGAACATGGGCATCACGATTTCTATCGTGATTTTCTGCGTGATCCTAGGCGTGAGTAAAGGAAAGAGAACGTGCTGTGTTTGTTTATAAATTTAAATTAAAATTTTAAATTGAGTTCGATAAAAATTAAATGCGTTTACACACCGTACGCTCACATATCAACTCCAAAAAATACGAAATTTGAAATCCGGCAATAATTCAATATTCCGGACCCAATGGAACTGGTTTCGTCGAATTCCGAGACTGTGCCTCGGACGGCTATTTTTGAATATCGATTCAAATGATTAAATTTCAAAACTGAACAATTCACTTCCAAATTAAATTCTAAAGCTTCTATTATCTTCAATATTATCAATATGAATTTTACAAGCCTTTGAAATAATTTTAAATCAGCTTAAAATTGAAGATTCAAATTTTTATTCAACTTTCAATAGATTAAATTCTATAATTTAATCGCCAATTCATTCTGATAATTTGAAATTCAATTCAAACCATCCTTCAAATATTTAAAATTAATTAAATATTCTCAAATTAAATTATTAAAAATTCTGGGTCATTACAAACGATTTCAATCACAAAGGAAAATCACACAGAGATTATAAACAATCAACACACAACATTGAAACAAATTCAATTATTTAAGGAATCCAGTTGGATCCCTCCAACCTGTTTCCTTGCATCCACAAATGTTAGCACAATACCAATCCCGTTTCAAGACGGCATATCACTGTATATGGGTTTTATATAAAATATTATCCGCTATTATGCAGCGCAATAGGGTCTTATCCGCTATATAATGTGGGAAAATCAACTCCAAGTACATATATAATACCAATTCCACTCCGAGATGGAATATCGCGGTATATGTGTTTAATATAATAAACCCCGCTTAATATACGGCGTATAGGGTCTATTTCAACAATAGATAATAATTTATCAATCAAACATACAATCAACACAATCAAGCAATTTTAAATCTAACTATTTAAAATTAAAAATCGAAACAATTTAGATTGAGCAAGAAGTTCTCACCTTGCTTCAAATACAGTTGCAGTGTTTTATTTCGAATAAAATTAAACACGCGTTTAATTTTACCCAAAATTTTCACTAGCTCCAATCAATCCCAATCCTGCTCCATTGCGTAGTATTCGTCAATACGAACCCGACGCAATTCGTTGCGTGCAAAACGGACCTCGTATGAAAAGGTTACGATAGTTTAAAGTTTAAACGAATTAATATAAAATAATTTTACTATTTTCTTTTAATTTTTAAACCTAATTTCAATCTGGGACGTTGATTTCCTTTCCCCTAAATCAGAGCCGTGCGCACCCTACTTCCATCTCCAGGTTATAAATCGCGCACGAAACCCACTTGCCGCCCAAAACCGTAAATGACGCGACCTATAAACTCGACTTCACGACGATCAGCGACCCCCATTTGATCGGCCATCACGAGTGCTACCCACGGCCAAAAAATAGTGAAGCTCGGTCATGAATGCGCTTCGAAATTCGAGCTCGAACACGCGACTTTTGAGCGAGTTTTGCCGTCGATCTATAGCGTATTTGTAACGACCCAGTATTTCGATCAATTAAAATTTGTATATTTAATTGATTTTAAATGTTAGTAAGTGAAATTTATAAGTCAAATAATTTTTATTTCGAATAATTGGATTTAATTGGATAATTGAATCGATAATTTAATAGTTGAAAATACAGAAATAATTTAATATTGGGTTTAATGTGATTGAAATTGATTTATAAAATTTTATTTAATCATATTGGAGTTAGAATGATGTGATAGAACTTTTAAAATCGAATTAAAAGTTGATTTGTGAAAATTGAATATTTTAACATTTAATTAACGAGTTAAAATAGCCATTTTTCAAACAGTCTTGGATTTTGATGAAACCAGTTTCATCGGATCCGTAATGTTATATTATTGTAAGGTTTCAAATTTTGTGTCAATCAGATTTACGGTTTGTCAGGGCAAGCTAAAACGTATAGAAATTGGTTTAAATCGATTTAATTTAAATTTAATCGTTTATTGTTGTAACTCACACAGATGATAGAATTAGCTTCCAAAAACTATTCCATTGTGTCCAGAACGCGGGGTAAACCCTAGAAACGCAAGTCACCGTGCGAGATTTGGAGTTCGAAATTTTTTGAGTGAATAGTAATTCGCCAATTTTCTATAAAAGGCCACCATTTCTCAATTTTTATACCAAAACCCTAATTCAGAACCCTAGCCGCCATCAATTGTCCAATGGCCGAAATTTTGTGCTTCTTCTTCCTCTATTTTCTCCAAATCTGTAGACAATTATGAAAATCCTTCAACTAGAATCTTGTAGAGCACAGCACGAAATAGATATGCATACGGTGATGATCGTGTATGGAGCGACGTGGAGGAAGTAATTGGCTTGCGTTCATGGTGGGTTTGGGCATGCTTTTCGAAGGCTAGGCATGGCCGAGCTGCACGACGTTTGGGGTGGTGGCACGGGACAGTGGTGGCGTTCGAACGACGTTACTCGATTGTCGTCGAAGTGAAGGATTTGGATGCGACAATTAGGGTTTTGATCGGCTATTGGGTTCACGCGTGGGTACTTGGGAACGAAACATGATAGGGAAGATGAAGCGTATGGCTCAGATGCAGGGGGCAAGGATATCAACGGCTGAGATTTGCCAGGTTTTAAATTAAATAAAGAAATTGTAATTTATTATATTTATAATTCGTGCAAACTTTAAACAAGTATAACCTTTTCATACGAGATCGAAAAATGACGAAACAACTTGCGTTGGCTTCGTTTCGTCGAGCACTACGCAATGGAGCTGGTTTGGAGTCGTTTGGGGCTAGTTTGGAATTTGGGTTAAATTAAACGCGCGTTTAATTTTATTCGAAATAAAACGCTGAAACTGAATTGAAAGCAAGGTGAGAACTTCTCACTCAATCGAATTGTTTCGGTTTAAATTTTAAATAGTTAGATTTAAAATTGCTTGATTGTATGCTTGGATGATAAATTATTATCTATTGATTGTTAAAATAGATATTATATGTCGTAGATTAAGCGGAGGTAATTTATTAAAAACATATACCGCGATAATTCCATCTTGATTGGAATTGGTATTATATATGTTCTTGGAATTGATTTTCCCGCATTATCCAGCGGATGAGACCCTATTGTGCTGCATAATAGCGGATAATATTTTATAAATCCTATATACCGTGATATTCCGTATTGGAACGAAATTCGAATTGTGCTAACATCTGTGGATGTAGGGAAACAGGTTGGAGGGATCCAACTGGATTCCTCACCAGTATTTATTTGATTACAGATATTGTGATATTTGTTGATTATCATATGATGATATATGATGTTTAAATGCCGTGATTGAGTATTTAGTTCTGTTGCATCATTGGGCCTATTTTTGAAGTTTAAAAATGTTAAAGTAAAGATTTTTATTTTAAAAGGATTTTTAAAGTTATTTTTGAAAACATACATTTTATTGAATTTTTGGAATTTTTTATTTTAAATAAATAAACGTTATAAATTTGATGTTATAAAAGTTAGGATTTTTGAGAAATATAACCGAAATGTGATTTTTGAAATAAATAGTTGATTAATTTATAAAATGGTTTAAATTGGGATTTTTGAATTATTATAAACGGTTTATATAAAAGAATTTATAAAATTGGTATGTATAAATTAAAATATAGGAATTATGTAACAAGTTTTATTAAATGTTAAAAAGTAGTATAAATGGATTTCATAAGTGAATGAAATTTATAGATTTATAAATCGTGAAGTTATAAAATGAATAGATTTTTGTAAAATAAAGGATTTATAAGTAACTAACTTACAAATTAGATTTTTGGTATAAAATTGAGTTATAAATTGAACCGGTTAATAAAGGAGATTTTTAAATCGAAGTTGTTATAAAATATAAATGGAATTTATAAACGTTGTTTTATAAATACGAAATCAACTGAAATTGATAAATTAAACGTAGAAGTTTATAAAAAGGGATATATTCACGATTTTGGATAGCGAATTATCTTTTGTATAATATGTGTAATAATAAGGAGGTTGGATCGGGAGTAATATTCACGATTTTGGACAGTGAATATATTATTAAATAAAATGGATATGTTTTGGGGAAGTGATATTATAAAATGAAATTAATTGTTTTAAAGATGTATTAAAATGGATTAACTATCGAAACCATAGAATTCAACATTTATTGTTGAAATAGACGTTTTCGAGAAATGGAAGGAAATAGTGGACTATAACACCGTTGTTATAGTAAATGATTTCTGAAAGGAAATGTTTTATATAGTATTGGGATTTATATATATATCTTAATTCTGAATCCCTGTACTATGATTTTGGGTCATCGTAACGATGTTTTACGCAACATTCGTTTTGGCCCAAATAAATGTGTTTAAGAGAATGTTTTCCTTTAAAGAATGAACTATATACTTAATTTTGATTTAAGTATACTGAATATTTTCCAAGTGTTGAAAATAAATGGATTTGCGAATTACTTATTATTAATAAGCATGAAAATGATTTTCCAATATGAAGTGAATATTTTGAGATTTTATCTTTTAAAGATAAATTGAAAATGAATATTATAAGTCGATTTGGAAATCGTATATTCATAGATATTTTGGAATTGTAAATTCACTATGGAATTTATAAAAGAAAGGGAAATTTGTTTAAAAATAAACGTTGATTTATTTTTGAAGTGTGGAAATAAATTTACGGATTTGGAACGTAAATATAAAGTAAATCGGTAAGGATTTATTTAATTGGTTTAAATGAACCATTTTGAAATGAAAATGAACAAAAATTTATGAATATATCCCGTGTAGGGAAACTATTGGAAATTTGTTTTCAAAAATGGTAATGGTGAAAAGTGATTTGAAAATTTGTTTTCAAATGGTTGAAGTGTGGAAATTATATATCTTGTAAAGATATTTTGGAAAGTAAATTATTTGGAAAATTATTTGGAACTTGGTGATGTTGTGCATGCCTATTGATGGTTAAATAACCGACTATCAATATTTACCTTTGAATGGGTATTTGTTGTGATTTGCTTGAATTTGAATGCCACACTTATTTTCAAAATAAGCGCTCACTATTCGGGTTAGCCGAGAAAGGACCTTGGGGTCGTATAACCCATTCTGAATATGTGATACGCCGTTATGGATTGCATTTGAAGACCGGTGTTGAAGACCGGATATTTTTGAAAACGGAAGGATTACCGTCGAATGACTCTGCATCGGTTGATCTCCGATATAGAGGTTTTATCACCCTTAGTGACGGGAAGTCCGGACGTGATTAGTGAATATCCGGATTGCAAGGGCTTCTTTGGAAGTGCCTTCAGTTTCGTTCGATCCCGGAACGGACTTGTATGGATTGTGTGTCTAACATTTCAATTTGAGATGTAAAGCTGGTTTCTATCAAATATATTTCTGTTGGTGGCGGAGAATTTATTCTCTTAGCTTAACATCCTTCTCTGAGACGTACGAGCTCAGAGGTTATGTTGTTGATGGTTACTAGTGATACATTCACAAATTGGTAATGTGGCATACGAAGTGTTGTTGAGCATTTGATGATCAAAGCACAGCTTTTGTATAAAGCGTGGCTTTGTGGATGAGACTTCGTCGGACCTCACACCCCGAAAATGGTCAAAACAGGAAGGATGCAGCAAGGTTATTAAGGGATAGCACCCCTTTAGTGTATGTCGTTTCTTCTGGACAGAGGTGGTATCATGGTATAGAGCCAAGATACTTAACCTATGTTGTTGCTGCAAATTTATTACCTTGTGGTTGTTGGAATCGAGGATCCTCGGATATAGATCGGTTATTATCGGGGAATGACATATTCGTTTCCGTAGTTACCCAGTTTGAAGGGTAACCCGGCCTTGTGTTGGCAGAGATCTAACCGTAACGTTGGGTTCTCGGGTCGTCTTTCAAGAGGCGTACCCATGTGGCAATGGGAAGTTTCTTGGCCTGACCATTTGTTGGAAATCCAAACTTCAATACGATCTTGTACAGTTTTAGTTGTAGAACCTATCATTCACTTATGGTGGTCACCACTGTTTGGATGGTTGCTATAGTAGGCTTAAGTGCGAAATGCCTATGCTGGCTAAGATTTATACCTTTACTTTCGAAATGTTTTCTACACTATGCACTAGTAATAATATCAAATGTTTCTTTTTAATGCGTATAAAGCATTTTTGACTATCATAAGGAGAAATCTCCTCTGATTCTGCGTTTGCATTGTGTGTGTGTGCGGGAGTCCTTATGGTAGTTTCATTTTCCAAAAAGCATTGCGAATTTATTTTAAAAATATTCCTGTTGTTTGTTTTAAAAGATAAACTGTTTTAAGTTCTCACACCAGTCCCATGACTGACCTGGAGTTTATTGTTTTCCTTTCTAAACTCTGGGTGCCCACCAATTTCCACACGGGCAGTCTATAGTTTGGTTATCAGGATATTCTGGAATTCAAGAGTTGTTGGAGACAAGCTGGATGGCATGGCGTATTCACTTGTATATAGTATTTCTTTTCCTGTTATTGTACACTCTGATGATGTAATGTAATGTAATATGATGTAATGTAATAACTGATACAGTTCTTTGTTTAAAGATTATTCATTTATCTATTATATGTTGTTCCGCTGTGATTGTGAGATTCTGATATTGTTCTGTTGTTTCATTCTGTTCTGTTCTATTTTTTTCTCTCTTCTTCTACCTTTTCTTCTTCTTTAACCCTAAAGACTCGTAACTTTTTTCCTCTTTGGCTGTATTGTTATGGAATGTTGCCAGTTCAAAGGAGTATGGATTTTCGGGCCTTTACATTTGGTATCACAGCATATGGTTAAGCGACAACCATGGCTCT
This sequence comes from Allium cepa, assembly GCA_030765085.1. NCBI lineage: Eukaryota > Viridiplantae > Streptophyta > Magnoliopsida > Asparagales > Amaryllidaceae > Allium > Allium cepa. Next base: position 595,424,388 of record CM060945.1, on the reverse strand, counting down.
ACTGGGTATTACTCATTAGAGATAGAGTCAGTAGTACCCTAGAATGAGTTTGAGTTTAATAATAGATACGAGCGTGTATTTGTTAGTGAATATAAATTGTTTTATATTATGATGATTGGTTTGTTGAGTGGTATATGGATTCTGGTCAACACGAGTAATTAACGTTGTTGATAGGGATCTCTAAACACTTGTACAGAAAAATTTGACACGATATTGTTTTAAAATAGGGTAAATGAAATAATTTTACCTTGATTAGATTATATATACAAAGGAATAATTTATTCAGAATTATTAAAGTGCATATGAATTGATTGTTTGGTTGTAGAATAAGTTAAATAAAAACAACAGCTGTAAAAGAATGAATTGTATAAGCAAATGAATTATAAGTATGAAGTTATAATTAAAATGATTTACACTTGTGAAATAATCTTATATATAAGGGATGAAATTATATAAATAAAAGATTTATAAATGTGATTTATAATCTAAAAACAAAATTCCAGAGAAGTGTTTTGAAAGGATTTATATTTTGGAAAATTATTTTAGAGAAATTAAATCTCTAAACTCTTTTCGGTCGCTAGAAAATAATTCTGATGATGATCACGACATCATAGTTGTTCATTTTCGGGTTTCCAAAAGAGGGATTGCTGCCAAATTGTTTTAAATGAAAGTTGTTGGAAGATTTGGATTTGGGTTTTGAAATTCAGAAGATAATTTGAATTGATTTCAAAAAATGGTTTTGAAAGGTTGAAAAGACTATGAAATCCTATTTAAAATATTATGGGAATGATAAATGGGTTGATAACTTATACAATTTGAATTTTGATAGAGTAAATTTAACTTAAATGGTGGAGTAAAATTAAAGGAAGTATAAGTGAATCAATAAAAATCCAAGTGGTAATTGTTGAATATAAGTTGTATAACTTATGAAATGAGAAAATGAAAGTGAAACAAATTGTTAAAAATGGTTAAACAATTCTGTTAAGAAAAAATAAATCTGGATTTGATAGTGATATGAAATTTGACTTTGGTAAAGGTTAAATAAATAAAATTTACTTCAGAATTGGAATCTGAATTGGATTTATAAGTGGGAATTTAAGTTACGTTAAACAAATGACGTTTGAAATGAAATACAGCTTAAGTAATTTTGAATGAAGTTATGAATGCGAACTTGAGTTATATAAATGAAACTCAACCTTATATTGTTAAAAGAATTAGCAATCGAATTGATAAATGGATTGAATGTTAATCAATTGAATGTAAAATAAATTGATATGGAATAAAGAATGTAAGTGTTAATTCATTAGAAGCTAATGAAGTTGAGAAATTGAATAATTGAATGGAAGTCAATTTAATATCAACCAATTGGAATTAAAAGTGTTGGACCGAATTGAATATAAATTAAATAATTTGGTTATGTTGAATATATATTGGTTGTTATATGGTTGTTAATTGATTGTGTATAATTCATTAAGTGTTAATGAAATTGAATTAGAGGAATTAAAAGCTATGTAATTGAATTCAAATTGAAAGTGAAGTAAATGAATTTGAATAGAATTGAATTTGATTTGGAAGTAAACCAACTTGAATGTAAATTAGTGAATGATTGCTAATTGAAATTGAATATGAATGAATGTTAGTAAATCCAATGTTAATAAATCAAATGTGATTTAAATTGGAAAACCAATTCATTGAATATTAATGAGAATATGAATGAATATTTATTTGGTTAGTTGGATGATAGTTGGATAATGGTTGGATTGTTGTTTTGATTGCATTTGTTGCTTTTGTTGCATTTGCTATGTTGGCGCATGTAGTTGTTATGTTACTATATGATGTATATTGATATTATTTTCATATATACATGTTTATCATTTGTTTGTTGAGTGTTTAGTAGGTGCGGACGGCGCTTTCTTTGCATTTGAAGCTCGCTTTCACGCTATATTAGCCATATATGCTCGCTAATAAAATATAAGGTACACACCTCGGATTAAATATCGTACTTTTACACTTTTTTTTCCCTGCGGGATACCTCATCACTTGATGGGAGGTACATTTGTGATATATATACTATCATTTTTTTTCGGATCGAGCCGCGCAAAGGAGACTCTAACGAATTTTTTCGAAAATTTAAGGCGTTAGAAATTTTTTGGGAATTTTGAAAATTTTTGAAAACTGAGTAAAGTTATTGTAAGAGGTTTAACTATTGGATTTTGGGAAAGTTAAACACTCAAATGAATTTGAAAAATCCAATTTGAACGGTTAGTCCGGGGCAAGCTAAAACGTATAGAAATTGGTTTAAATCGATTTAATTTAAATTTGATCGTTTATTGCCGTAACTCACACAGATGATCGAATTAGCTTCCGAAACCTATTCCATTGTGTCCGGAACTCGGGGTAAATCCTAGAAACGCCAGTCACCGTACGAGATTTGGAGTTTGGAAAATTTTGAGCGAATGGTAATTCGCCAATTTTCTATAAAAGGCCACCATTTCTCAATTTTTATACCAAAACCCTAATTCAGAACCCTAGCCGCCATCATTGTCCAATGGCCGAAATTTTGTTCTTCTTCTTCCTCTATTTTCTCCAAATCTATAGACAATTACGAAAATCCTTCAACTAGAATCTTGTAGAGCACAGCACGAACTAGATATCCATACGGTGATGATCGTGTATGGAGCGACATGGAGGAAGTAATTGGCTCGCGTTCGTGGTGGGTTTGGGCACGCTTTTCGAAGGCTAGGCGTGGCCGAGCTGCACGGCGTTTGGGTGGTGGCACGGGACAGTGGTGGCATTCGAACGACGTTACTCGATCATCGTCGAAGTGAAGGATTTGGATGCGACAATTAGGGTTTTGATCGGCTATTGGGTTCACGCGTGGGTACTTGGGAACGAAACATGATAGGGAAGATGAAGCGTACGGCTCAGATGCAGGGGGCAAGGATATCAACGGCTGAGATTTGCCAGGTTTTAAATTAAATAAAGAAATTGTAATTTATTATATTTATAATTCGTGTAAACTTTAAACAAGTATAACCTTTTCATACGAGATCAAAAAATGACGAAACAACTTGCGTTTGCTTCGTTTCGTCTAGCACTGCGCAATGGAGCTGGTTTGGAGTCGTTTGGAGCTAGTTTGGAATTTGGGTTAAATTAAACGCGCGTTTAATTTTATTCGAAATAAAACGCTGAAACTGAATTGAAAGCAAGGTGAGAACTTCTCACCCAATCGAATTGTTTCGGTTTAAATTTTAAATAGTTAGATTTAAAATTGCTTGATTGTATGTCTGGATGATAAATTATTATCTATTGATTGTTAAAATAGATATTATACGTCGTAGATTAAGCGGAGGTAATTTATTAAAAACATATACCGCGATAATTCCATCTTGATTGGAATTGGTATTATATATGTTCTTGGAGTTGATTTTCCCGCATTATACAGCGGATGAGACCCTATTGTGCTGCATAATAGCGGATAATATTATATAAATCCTATATACCGCGATATTCCATATTGGAATGAAATTCGAATTGTGCTAACATCTGTGGATGCAGGGAAACAGGTTGGAGGGATCCAACTGGATTCCTCACCAGTATTTATTTGATTGCAGATATTGTGATATTTGTTGATTATCATATGATGATATATGATGTTTGGATGTCGTGATTGAGTATTTAGTTCTGTTGCATCATTGGGTCTATTTTTGGAGTTTAAAAATGTTAAAGTAAAGATTTTTATTTTAAAAGGATTTTTAAAGTTATTTTTGAAAACATACATTTTATTGAATTTTTGGAATTGTTTTATTTTAAATAAATAAACGTTATAAATTTGATGTTATAAAAGTTAGGATTTTTGAGAAATATAACCGAAATGTGATTTTTGAAATAAATAGTTGATTAATTTATAAAATGGTTTAAATTGGGATTTTTGAATTATTATAAACGGTTTATATAAAAGAATTTATAAAATTGGTATGTATAAATTAAAATATAGGAATTATGAAACAAGTTTTATTAAGTGTTAAAAAGTAGTATAAATGGATTTCATAAGTGAATGAAATTTATAGATTTATAAATCGTGAAGTTATAAAATGAATAGATTTTTGTAAAATAAAGGATTTATAAGTAACTAACTTACAAATTAGATTTTTGGTATAAAATTGAGTTATAAATTGAACCGGTTAATAAAGAAGATTTTTAAATCGAAGTTGTTATAAAATATAAATGGAATTTATAAACGTTGTTTTATAAATCCGAAATCAACTGAAATTTGTTTTCAAAAATGGTAATGGTGAAAAGTGATTTGAAAATTTGTTTTCAAATGGTTGAAGTGTGGAAATTATATATCTTGTAAAGATATTTTGGAAAGTAAATAATTTGGAAAATTATTTGGAACTTGGTGATGTTGTGCATGCCTATTGATGGTTAAATAACCGACTATCAATATTTACCTTTGAATGGGTATTTGTTGTGATTTGCTTGAATTTGAATGCCACACTTATTTTCAAAATAAGCGCTCACTATTCTGGTTAGCGGGGAAAGGACCTTGGGGTCGTATAACCCATTTCGAATATGTGATACGTTGTTATGGATTGCATATGCAGACCGGTGTTGAAGACCGGATATTTTTAAAAACGGAAGGATTACCGTCGAATGATCTGCATCGGTTCATCTCTGATATAGACGTTTTATCACCCTTGGTGACGGGAAGTCCGGACGTGATTAGTGAATATCTGGATTGCAAGGGCTTTTTTGGAAGTGCCTTCGGTTCCGTTCGATCCCGGAACGGACTTGTATGGATTGTGTGTCTGACATTACAATTTGAGATGTAAAGCTGGTTTCTATCAAATATATTTCTGTTGGCAGCGGAGAATTTATTCTCTTAGCTTAACACCCTTCTCTGAGACGTACGAGCTCGGAGGTTATGTAGTTGATTGTTACTAATGATACATTCCCAAATTGGTAATGTGGCATACGAACTGTTGTTGAGCATTTGATGATCAAAGCACAGCTTTTGTATAAAGCGTGGCTTTGTGGACGAGACTTCGTCGGACCTCACACCCCGGAAATGGTCAAAACAGGAAGGATGCGGCAAGGTTATTAAGGGATAGCTCCCCTTTAGTGTATGCCATTCCTTCTGGATAGAGGTTGTATCATGGGATGGAGCCCAGATACTTAACCTATGTTGTTGCTGCAAATTTATTACTTTATGGTTGTTGGAATCGAGGATCCTCGGATATAGATCGGTTACGATCGAGGAATGACATATTCGTGTCAGTAGTTACCCAGTTTGAAGGGTAATCCGGCCTTGTGTTGGCCGAGATCTAACCGTAACGTTAGGTTCTCGGGTCGCCTTTCTAGAGGCGTACCCATGTGGCAATAGGAAGTTCCTTGGCCTGACCATTTGTTGGAAATCCAAACTTCAGTACGATCTTATACAGTTTTAGTTGTAGAACCGATCATTCACTTATGGTGGTCACCACTGTTTGGATGGTAGCTATAGTAGGCATAAGTGCGAAATGCCTATGCTGGCTAAGATTTATTGTAACGCTCGGAATTTTGCCCGCTCGAAAATCGACATCCATACTTCATTCGTACTCGAATGTCGTAGATTTGATCGTTCAAATCCGATTCGCCGGAGCTTATAACAACATTAAGTAAACATCACAGCGGAATAAAAGAATAATGCATTGATATACAACACTGATACAACATAGTGATACAATGATATCAATATACATCAGAGATACAAGAAAATAGCAGCGGAAAAAAAATATAGATAATGCTAGCAGCGGAACAAATAACTCTAAGATAGTCTTCAACGAAGAACTCCAAATCTGAACTCCATCTCCAAGAACTAATCCAGCAATAGCTCGAACTCCCCATAACAATGCACCAAGCTAAGCAAGACTGGTGCGAACCAAAGACTGAACTAACTCCAGATAATTCACTGGACCTAACTATTTGAAAAACCCAACTCTTGACTGCTCGTGTAGAAAATAATGAGCACCCAGAGTTTAGGAAAGGAACAATAAACTCCGGATCAGTCATGGGACTGGTGTGAGCAAGAAAAACAGTTTATCTTTAAAACAATCAACAAGAGAATTTTAAAGTAAATTCGCAATGCTTTCTGAAAATGAAACTACCATAAGACCTCCCACCACACACACAATGCAAATGCAGACTTGGAGGAGATTTCTTCTTATGATAGTCAAACATGCTTAATACGCAGAAAATTTCTTTGATATTATTATTATAAGTGCACGGTGCAGAAAAACATTTCGAAAGTAGAATATTAATCTTAGCCAGCATAGACATTTCGAACTATGCCTACTATAGCTACCATCCAAACAGTGGGGCGCCACCATAAGTGAATGGCAGGTTCTACAACTAAAACCGTACAAGGCTCGTATTGTTTCTTTGGATTTCCAACAAATGGTCAGGCCAAGGAACTTCCCATTGCCACATGAGAACGCCTCTGGAAGGACGTCCCCGAGAACCTAACCGGATCTCTGCCAACACAAGGCCGGGTTACCCCTAACTGGGTAACAACTGACACGAGTATGCCATCCCCCGGTCGTTTAGGACCTTTATCCGAGCGCTCGATAACCAACATCACACTAGAGTAAATAGAGTGTTTTCCACATGAGTAAGTGTCTGGGCTCCATACCATGATACCACCCCTTTCCAGAAGGAAACGAACATACCCTAAAGGGGCGCTACCCCCTAATAACCTTGCCGCATCTTTCCTGTTTTGACCATTCCGGGGTGTGAGGCTCGACGAAGTCTCGTCCACAAAGCCATGCTTTGGTACAAAGCCATGCTTTGGGTCAACAAATGATCAAAGTAATGATCACAAAGATAGATGATCAAACAAATGATCATATCAAAAATGATCAAACAATGATCATTTCACAGCAACACTCAGCATGTCACATTACCAAATTGGGAATATATCGCTGATAACCTTCAACTACATAACCTCTGAGCTCGTACGTCTCAGAGAAGGGTGTTAAGCTAAAAGAATAAATTCTCCGCCACCAACAGAAATGTATTTGAAAGAAATCTGCTTTATATCTCAAAATGTAATGTCAGACACACAATCCATACAAGTCTGTTCCGGGCTCGAACAGAACCGAAGGCACTTCTTACGAAGCCCTTGCAATCCGGGTATTCACAATCCCGATCGGATTTCCCATCACTCAGGGAATCTCTATACCGGGAGCTACCCAGTGCAGAGACAATCGATAGGTTATCCTATCGTTCTTGCAAATACCCGGTCTTCAACACCAGTCTTCAAATGCTATCCATAACGACGAATCACATATTCGGAATGGGTTACTTGACACAAAGGTCCTTTCCCGACTAAACCGAATAGTGAGCGAAATATTTAAAACATATGGATATAGGATTTCAATTAAGTCACAACTTAATAATTCAAAACTTTCTTTTCAAATGGTTTAATCCAATTACCATTTCAAATCTTTTAAACAAAGGATTTATCTCACAAAGATCAATTCATAGATTTCCAAAACAATTTCATTTCTATAGGATCAACCCATTAAATCTTTAAATTAAAGATTTAACTTATAGCTTTCAAATCGTTTTCATAACTTGGAAATTATCTTCATTTCAAATTAGCGATCATTTTAACTCAAATTGGAATTTCTTATGTGAAAGCTTTTATTAATTGAAAACAAACAGTTTTCGTTTCAGAAAAATCCAATTATATTTGCTCAAGTTAAAGCCCTTGAATTTAAATTCTAATTCTCAAAATCAATATATTTAAAATGGTATAACTCATGTATAACTGGTATAACATCTTTAATCTCCAATTTCAAATCATAGAACTCAATTTCAAATCTTGAATTTAAATTTAAATCAATTTATTTAAATTCCAAAATTTAATCAAGTTATTCAAAAATAAATTTCATCTTTGAAATTCCATTTCAAAAGCTTTTCACTTTTATTCCAATTCCATTTCCAAAACATTTGAATTTAAAAATTCAAATTTAAACTATTTCAAAAATCTGCGACTTAACCGATTTCCACGTGAAATCCATAATTGTGTGTGTATAGATGTGGTCCAGGGGTTTAACACAATAGTGCAACATCATTCAATCATCACAGATTAAAACACAGAAATATAGTTGATAAGCGATATAAACTATAACGCTCATCTTTATTTACATATAACAGATCATAGATATATAAATTACAGATAAATAAGTCACACGGCTCAAAACAAAGCATCACATATCAGGGGTATCAAACAAACCAATTATTCAGCCAAGTCCAAACATTCACAAACGAACTTATTAATCAAATAATTAATTTAAATCGGATGTATCAATTGTTAATCCGGGTTAATTATCATAATTTAATTACAAATTATTTGAAATAAATTCCCTTTCACAATTTATTAGTTAACTATCGTTCTTAATTAATGAATCAATTAATCTTTAATTGTTAAGTTAATCTTAATTAATCACATTATTAATTAATCCTTTAAATTTATTAACAAATAATTTACTCAAATTTCAAATCACCATTTAATTGATTACATTCATTATTTATCTATTAATTACTTCTCTAAGTAATTTTATTTTCAAAATTATTAAGTGATTATTCTGAATTAATTAACTAAAGTAATTATCTTGAACAAATTCAATTAACTCAATTAATGATACTGAATAATTAATTCCACAATTACTGTCATTAAGTAATTTTTACTTAATAGTTCCACAATTGATTATGATTAAATTAATCAATCTAATTTATTGTCAAAATTTATCACGTTAATTAATTATTCAAAATAAAATCTTAGTTATTGACTTCATTAACTATTAAATTTCTTTAATCACCTTTTTAAAGAAAATTTCTTCTATCAATCATTTTTTTTTCTTTTTTTTAAAAAATTTACATAGTAAAATAACAATTGATTAGTAAAGAAATTTTAAAGAGTTAAAAATCTATTTTCTCTTTAGCTGTAACATATTAAAATTTTCTTTAAACACTTAAGTTACAAATTTTAAACTGATTTTAAAATCTGGAAATCTGGTTTAAAATTATTTCAAGTTCTAAACTTTTAATTTTAACTTGTTTAAGTTTTTATTTTCAAATTCAATTCTATTTTAAATTGCAGTTTCTCTACTACCTTTAATTGCTTTAATTTATTAAAACAAATGGAATGTAAAACTTTATTTATCTTCAAACTAAATTTCAATTCAACTTGACTCATATTTACATTTTGATTTAAACTCAGTTTTTAAACCTTGCTTGATAAATTTTGAATTTGGTTTTAAAATTTGAAAAAAAACAGGAAACAGTTCAGACATCAAAGCCTGGAACAAAACTCTGACCCGAGCAACCCAGAAAAAAATTTCGAGTTCAACCCGTGAATTCCCCATCTCTCCCCGAGTCTCCCTGTACCCATTTCTACCCTTTTTTTTTAAAAAAAGTAACGGACTGCTGAAACATTAGCTCACTCATGCACAACACCAGAGTCTCGAGTTAACTCACAAAAATCCCGAGCTCCACTTCGAGTTCAGCATCTTCTTCCCCAATTCATCCCTGCCGATATATCACGTGCACAGGGTGCACATGGACCATCGTTGCCGACCTCTAGCGATGATCGCGATCATTCCCTAAGTCCACTCGAGCCTATTCTAACCTAAACACAAACCCAAATGTCACTGACATCCATAGAATCAAAATCGAGCCATTTATCTCGACATCAGGAAAACAGCGCTCGCCAAAAAACCCCTCATTCCTTTCGCCTCCGCCTACGAGAACACCAGCGGCTCCGGCCATCCACCTGACGTCGCTTCCTCTTTCACCTCCCCGTACCACGCGACACTCGATCAAACGAAGAGCACGAACGAATTAATAATTTTCGACCCTCCAAAACTAGGTTTAAAAACTTAAACCTTGCGCCGCCGTCACCACAGTGGCCGTGGCCACCTCCAACTATTTTTCCTAAACCCATCGTACTCCCCTCCACCTTCACATGAAACCCCGGCCCTTCCAGTTCGTCATCTCGCCGACAATTGGACGAAAACCATTTCCAGTTCGACTCAAAACCGCTCTTTACATATTTAATGAAAAATCAAAATTCTTGTTTTAAAAATCATATTTTTCAATAATAATTCCAGTTGTGTACTTGAATTCATGATTTAAGATATTCGAAATTTTACTAAAATTGAACTTTGCTCAGTTATTTGATTTTTTTCAGAGACATTCACATGTTGTTTCAACTCTAATAAATTTTTTAAACTTAATTTAAAAATCAAACAAACAATATTATCTTTAACATCAAATCCAAACAGTGTATAGTTCAAGTGGAATTAATTTTTGAATTAAATCATATGCTTTGGATCTAAGACAGAGAACCTACATGAACATAGCACAGTTCATCCATCCTTCAGATATACAAAGAATTCAAATATATATATATATATATATATATAGATACACATACTAATTCACACATATATAAGCAACAGATTCATATTTTAAGATTTTAAGCAAGTGTTACTCACCTTAGAATGAAGACAGAGCATTCGATTTTGAAAATCTTTGAACTTTCTAAAAACTGAGAACTGGTTTGCTTTGATTTTCCCCCATAACCTTCTTGCTTGTTGTTGTATAAAGCTTCAGTTTTATAAAAATGGAAATGCCACTTTATTGCGCTCAGGTTTGTTTTCTTTTGCAAGTGCTCTCTTCTTCTTTTTTTCTTTAGTTTTCTTTGATCCGGAATGTAAAGTGATGTTTTCTATTTTATTTTTTTTTACTTTTCCTTTTCTTAGGTTGATGATGCTCGAACTAAATTGAGGGGAAGGCTGATATAAAGGCAATGATGCATATAAAAGATAGTATACAGGTTTTCATTGCTTTGCTAGTACAAGTGATAGTATTTTAAATTTTCTTTTGTACCTATTATATCAGAGATTATTCCTTTATTTATGGTTGCCTACATCTTTAGCTCGGCTGAGATGTTGCATTTTATAGTTGCAGTGACTTTTGTTCTTTTGATCTTTTTATTTTACTTTGTTTGCTTATATGCTTTTACTGTTGAATGATATATATCAGAGATTTTTATTTGCTGTTTGACAAATGCTATTTCGGTTGGAAAAAATGTTTGGTGGCTTGAAAATCTTCTTTTGTATGCTAGAGAATATGGCATTCAATGCTAAGGACATTTGGTATTAATGACTATTGTACAAATCTACACATACTATTCTCATTTCTATTCATACTTGTTATATATGCATATTTTGTTTTTGGCTTTATCTTTGCATTTGTTTGTTCAACAAGCTTAGTTATATTTATCTTTCTTTTACATACTTGTTTTATATGTCAATACAAATTTATTATTATTGTAGTACATTTGTTTGTATTTTATTTTACTTTACAATATTTTTAAATCCCAATTCAAATATTTATTTAAATACATTTTTCATAATTTAACTAATATTTTATATAATTACCAATTAATTTCACAATTTTTATCCAAAAATGAAATTAATTATTAAATAAAATCAATTCCAAAATTGGGGTCGTTACAGACTTCCCCCCCAAAAAAGAATTTCGTCCTCGAAATTCGCCAGAGAGAAATAACGAAGATAGATGAAAGATAGAAGAACAATTCTTCGTGTCAAACTAGATATCTATTCTGCATTTGGCTTACCAAATCAGAACATCAATGATATGAGCACAAACTCATACAATATAGGATACTCGGGTCATCAAATCTACGACATATGCATGAGCATTGGTCAGTTCGAAGGGATAACTAACCATTCATAGAATATATTGGGACACAAAAATAGACAGATATATGGATATAATTTCAAAGTTTTTAGTTTAAAACTAAAGTATACCTATCAACCATAACAACCAAAGCAACCAATTCATCCAAACAAACAATTCTGGTCAAATTGGAGTTTATGTCCCATATTAACATATCGAATTTCCTTCCTGGATCTACCAGGAACTATCAAAGAATTGAAAAGAGACGCTGAACAAAAGAGATTGATAGAGAAAAAATTGTTTCCACTGTTGCAGGAAATTGACCATTTATAGTGATATTTCCCTGTCCCCTATCTCGTTCTCTTCTTGCACTCATACTTACTATCGGTGGATAGTAAGAGAATTTACTGAGGCATTCAAACGGATATCTTAGGGATTACTCATTCTAGGGTTTACTTCACCCTATCTCTAATGAGCTACTTAATGTGTTATACTCCTGAGCTACAGTTTCACCTTAGCTCTGATACCACTTGTAACGCTCGGAATTTTGCCCGCTCGAAAATCGACATCCATACTTCATTCGTACTCGAATGCCGTAGATTCGATCGTTCAAATCCGATTCGCCGGAGCTTATAACAACATTAAGTAAACATCACAGCGGAATAAAAGAATAGTGCATTGATATACAACACTGAAACAACAGAGTGATACAATGATATCAATAGACATCAGAGATACAAAAAAATAGCAGCGGAAAAGAAATATAGATAATGCTAGCAGCGGAACAAATAACTCTAAGATAGTCTTCAACGAAGAACTCCAAATCTGAACTCCATCTCCAAGAACTAATCCAGCAATAGCTCGAAATCCCTATAACAATGCACCAAGCTAAGCAAGACTGGTGCGAACCAAAGACTGAACTAACTCCAGATAATTCACTGGACCTAACTATCTGAAAAAACCAACTCTAGACTGCTCGTGTAGAAAATAATGAGCACCCAGAGTTTAGGAAAGGAACAATAAACTCCGGATCAGTCATGGGACTGGTGTGAGCAACAAAAACAGTTTATCTTTAAAACAACCAACAAGAGAATTTTAAAGTAAATTCGCAATGCTTTTTGAAAATGAAACTACCATAAGACCTCCCACCACACACACAATGCAAACACAGACTTGGAGGAGATTTCTTCTTATGATAGTCAAACATGCTTAATACGCAGAAAATTTCTTTGATATTATTATTATAAGTGCACGGTGCAGAAAAACATTTCGAAAGTAGAATATTAATCTTAGCCAGCATAGACATTTCGAACTATGCCTACTATAGCTACCATCCAAACAGTGGGGCGCCACCATAAGTGAATGGCAGGTTCTACAACTAAAACCGTACAAGGCTCGTATTGTTTCTTTAGATTTCCAACAAATGGTCAGGCCAAGGAACTTCCCATTGCCATATGAGAACGCCTCTGGAAGGACGTCCCTGAGAACCTAACCGGATCTCTGCCAACACAAGGCCGGGTTACCCCTAGCTGGGTAACAACTGACACGAGTATGCCATCCCCCGGTCCTTTAGGACCTTTATCCGAGCGCTCGATAACCAACATCACACTATAGTAAATAGAGTGTTTTCCACATGAGTAAGTATCTGGCTCCATACCATGATACCACCCCTTTCCAGAAGGAAATGAACATACCCTAAAGGGGTGCTACCCCCTAATAACCTTGCCGCATCTTTCCTGTTTTGACCATTCCGAGGTGTGAGGCTCGACGAAGTCTCGTCCACAAAGCCACGCTTTGGTACAAAGCCATGCTTTGGGTCAACAAATGATCAAAGTAATGATCACAAAGATAAATGATCAAACAAATGATCATATCACAAATGATCAAACAATGATCATTTCACAGCAACACTCAGCATGTCACATTACCAAATTGGGAATATATCGTTGATAACCTTCAACTACATAACTTCTGAGCTCGTACGTCTCAGAGAAGGGTGTTAAGCTAAAAGAATAAATTCTCCGCCACCAACAGAAATGTATTTGAAAGAAATCTGCTTTACATCTCAAAATGTAATGTCAGACACACAATCCATACAAGTCTGTTCCGGGCTCGAACAGAACCGAAGGCACTTCTTACGAAGCCCTTGCAATCCGGGTATTCACAATCCCGATCGGATTTCCCATCACTCAGGGAATCTCTATACCGGGAGCTACCCAGTGCAGAGACAATCGATAGGTTATCCTATCGTTCTTGCAAATACCCGGTCTTCAACACCGGTCTTCAAATGCTATCCATAACGACGAATCACATATTCGGAATGGGTTACTTGACACAAAGGTCCTTTCCCGGCTAAACCGAATAGTGAGCGAAATATTTAAAACATATGGATATAGGATTTCAATTAAGTCACAACTTAATAATTCAAAACTTTCTTTTCAAATGGTTTAATCCAATTACCATTTCAAATCTTTTAAACAAAGGATTTATCTCACAAGGATCAATTCATAGATTTCCAAAACAATTTCATTTCTATAGGATCAACCCATTAAATCTTTAAATTAAAGATTTAACTTATAGCTTTCAAATCGTTTTCATAACTTGGAAATTATCATCATTTCAAATTAGAGATCATTTTAACTCAAATTGGAATTTCTTATGTGAAAGCTTTTATTAATTGAAAACAAACAGTTTTCGTTTCAGAAAAACCCAATTATATTTGCTCAAGTTAAAGCCCTTGAATTTAAATTCTAATTCTCAAAATCAATATATTTAAAATGGTTTAACTCATGTATAACTGGTATAACATCTTTAATCTCTAATTTCAAATCATAGAATTCAATTTCAAATCTTGAATTTAAATTTAAATCAATTTATTTAAATTCCAAAATTTAATCAAGTTATTCAAAAATAAATTTCATCTTTGAAATTCCATTTCAAAAGCTTTTCACTTTTATTCCAATTCCATTTCCAAAACATTTGAATTTAAAAATTCAAATTTAAAACTATTTCAAAAATCTGCGACTTAACCGATTTCCACGTGAAATCCATAATTGTGTGTGTATAGATGTGGTCCAGGGGTTTAACACAATAGTGCAACATCATTCAATCATCACAGATTAAAACACAGAAATATAGTTGATAAGCGATATAAACTATAACGCTCATCTTTATTTACAGATAACAGATCACAGATATATAAATTACAGATAAATAAGTCACACGGCTCAAAACAAAGCATCACATATCAGGGGTATCAAACAAACCAATTATTCAGCCAAGTCCAAACATTCACAAACGAACTTATTAATCAAATAATTAATTTAAATCGGATGTATCAATTGTTAATCCGGGTTAATTATCATAATCTAATTACAAATTATTTGAAATAAATTCCCTTTCACAATTTATTAGTTAACTATCGTTCTTAATTAATGAATCAATTAATCTTTAATTGTTAAGTTAATCTTAATTAATCACATTATTAATTAATCCTTTAAATTTATTAACAAATAATTTACTCAAATTTCAAATCACCATTTAATTGATTACATTCATTAATTATCTATTAATTACTTCTCTAAGTAATTTTATTTTCAAAATTATTAAGTGATTATTCTGAATTAATTAACTAAAGTACTTATCTTGAACAAATTCAATTAACTCAATTAATGATACTGAATAATTAATTCCACAATTACTGTCATTAAGTAATTTTTACTTAATAGTTCCACAATTGATTATGATTAAATTAATCAATCTAATTTATTGTCAAAATTTATCACATTAATTAATTATTCAAAATAAAATCTTAGTTATTGATTTCATTAACTATTAAATTTCTTTAATCACCTTTTTAAAGAAAATTTCTTCTATTAATCATTTTTTTTTCTTTTTTTTTAAAAATTTACATAGTAAAATAACAATTGATTACTAAAGAAATTTTAAAGAGTTAAAAATCTATTTTCTCTTTAGCTGTAACATATTAAAATTTTCTTTAAACACTTAAGTTACAAATTTTAAACTGATTTCAAAATCTGGAAATCTGGTTTAAAATTATTTCAAGTTCTAAACTTCTAATTTTAACTTGTTTAAGTTTTTATTTTCAAATTCAATTCTATTTTAAATTCCAGTTTCTCTACTACCTTTAATTGCTTTAATTTATTAAAACAAATGGAATGTAAAACTTTATTTATCTTTAAACTAAATTTCAATTCAACTTGACTCATATTTACATTTTGATTTAAACTCAGTTTTTAAACCTTGCTTGATAAATTTCGAATTTGGTTTTAAAATTTCAAAAAAACAGGAAACAGTTCAGACATCAAAGCCTGGAACAAAACTCTGACCCGAGCAACCCAGAAAAAACTTCGAGTTCAACCCCGTGAATTCCCCATCTCTCCCCGAGTCTCCCTGTACCCATTTCTACCCTTTTTTTTAAAAAGTAACGAACTGCTGAAACATTAGCTCACTCACGCACAACACCAGAGTCTCGAGTCAACTCACGAAAATCCCGAGCTCCACTTCGAGTTCAGCATCATCTTCCCCAATTCGTCCCTGCCGATATATCACGTTCACACGGTGCACATGAACCATCGTTGCCGACCTCTAGCGATGATCGCGATCATTCCCTAAGTCCACTCGAGCCTATTCCAACCTAAACGCAAACCCAAATGTCACTGACATCCATAGAATCAAAATCGAGCCATTTATCTCGACATCAGGAAAACAGCGCTCGCCAAAAAACCCCTCATTCCTTTCGCCTCCGCCTACGAGAACACCAGCGGCTCCGGCCATCCACCTGACGTCGCTTCCTCTTTCACCTCCCCGTACCACGCGACACTCGATCAAACGAAGAGCACGAACGAATTGATAATTTTCGACCCTCCAAAATTAGGTTTAAAAACTTAAACCTTGCGCCCCCGTCACCACAGTGGCCGTGGCCACCTCCAACTATTTTTCCTAAACCCATCGTACTCCCCTCCACCTTCACATGAAACCCCGGCCCTTCCAGTTCGTCATCTCGCCGACAATTGGACGAAAACCATTTCCAGTTCGACTCAAAACTGCTCTTTACATATTTAATGAAAAATCAAAATTCTTGTTTTAAAAATCATATTTTTCAATAATAATTCCAGTTGTATACTTGAATTCATGATTTAAGATATTCGAAATTTTACTAAAATTGAACTTTGCTCAGTTATTTGATTTTTTTCAAAGACATTCACATGTTGTTTCAACTCTAATAAATTTTTAAAACTTAATTTAAAAATCAAACAAACAATATTATTTTTAACATCAAATCCAAACAGTGTATAGTTCAAGTGGAATTAATTTTTGAATTAAATCATATGCTTTGGATCTAAGACAGAGAACCTACATGAACATAGCACAGTTCATCCATCCTTCAGATATACAAAGAATTCAAATATATATATATATATATATATATATATATACACATACTAATTCACACATATATAAGCAACAGATTCATATTTTAAGATTTTAAGCAAGTGTTACTCACCTTAGAATGAAGACAGAGCATTCTATTTTGAAAATCTTTGAACTTTCTAAAAACTGAGAACTGGTTTGCTTTGATTTTCCCCCATAATCTTCTTGCTTGTTGTTGTATAAAGCTTCAATTTTATAAAAATGGAAATGCCACTTTATTGCTCTCAGGTTTGTTTTCTTTTGCAAGTGCTCTCTTCTTCTTTTTTTCTTTAGTTTTCTTTGATCCGGAATGTAAAGTGATGTTTTCTATTTTATTTTTTTTATTTTTCCTTTTCTCAGGTTGATGATGCTCGAACTAAATTGAGGGGAGAAGGCTGATATAAAGGCAATGATGCATATAAAAGATAGTGTACAGGTTTTCATTGCTTTGCTAGTACAAGTGATAGTATTTTAAATTTTCTTTTGTACCTATTATATCAGAGATTATTGCTTTATTTATGGTTGCCTACATCTTTAGCTTGGCTGAGATGTTGCATTTTATAGTTGCAGTGACTTTTGTTCTTTTGATCTTTTTATTTTACTTTGTTTGCTTATATGCTTTTACTGTTGAATGATATATATCAGAGATTTTTATTTGCTGTTTGACAAATGCTATTTCGGCTGGAAAAAATGTTTGGTGGCTTGAAAATCTTCTTTTGTATGCTAGAGAATATGGCATTTAATGCTAAGGACATTTGGTATTAATGACTATTGTACAAATCTACACATACTATTCTCATTTCTATTCATACTTGTTATATATGCATATTTTGTTTTTGGCTTTATCTTTGCATTTGTTTGTTCAACAAGCTTAGTTATATTTATCTTGCTTTTACATACTTGTTTTATATGTCAACAAATTTATTATTATTGTAGTACATTTGTTTGTATTTTATTTTACTTTACAATATTTTTAAATCCCAATTCAAATATTTATTTAAATACATTTTTCATAATTTAACTAATATTTTATATAATTACCAATTAATTTCACAATTTTTATCCAAAAATGAAATTAATTATTAAATAAAATCAATTCCAAAATTGGGGTCGTTACATTTATATCTTTACTTTCGAAATGTTTTCTACACTATGCACTAGTAATAATATCAAATGTTTCTTTCTAATACGTATCAAGCATCTTTGACTATCATAAGGAGAAATCTCCTCCGATTCTGCGTTTGCATTGTGTGTGTGTGTGTGTGCGGGAGGCCTTATGGTAGTTTCATTTTTCAAAAAGCATTGCGAATTTATTTTCAAAAGATTCCTGTTGTTCGTTTTAAAAGATAAACTGTTTTAAGTTGTCACACCAGTCCCATGACAGACCTGGAGTTTATTGTTTTCCTTCCTAAACTCTGTGTGCCCACCAATTTCCACACGGGCAGTCTAGAGTTAGGTTATCAGGATATTTTGGAATTCAGGAGTTGCTGGAGACAAGCTAGATGGCATGGCGTATTCGCTTGTATATAGTATTTCTTTTCTGATGTTTGTTGTTGTACACTCTGATGATGTAATGAAATGTAATATGATGTAATGTAATAACTAATACTTTTCTTTTTTTAAAGATTGTTCATTTATCTATTATATGTTGTTCCGCTGCGATTGTGAGATTCTGATATTGTTCTGTTGTTTCTTTCTGTTCTGTTCTTTTTTTCTCTCTTCTTCTACCTTTTCTTCTTCTTTAACCCTAAAGACTCGTAAGTTTGTTCCTCTTTGGCTAGATTGTTGTGGAATGTTGCCAGTTCAAAGGAGTACGGATTTTCGGGCCTTTACGGTATTTTTCGATCTCCACCGTTGGATAGGAAGATCTCAACGTGCTCTAGAAGTTTGTAGTTTAAGCTTTCTGATAATTGTTAACGGATTTGAAGAAAATTAAAGAAGAAGAAGAGAGTATTTTGGCCATTAAAACTATATCTGTAAGGACCCATAAATTTTCGATCTTTAAATTTTGTTAATTTAATAATATTTTATGAGTTAATATTGAAAGAAATAAAAAATTTCAATTTAATAATGGAATAATAACTAAATTAAAATGAAACAATGTTAATACAAGTAAATTGTCAATAATTTTAATGAAACTCCAATCCATTGTATTTAAACCTGCTATGCTTGGTTATCGTGTGCACTGATTTTTGTGGATGTAAAAGGTAATAAAGTAATGTGTAATAGGTGGAAATGGAATAAATGTATTTTTAATTAGAGTTGTTGTAATAATTGTTTGTAAAGAATAAACTTACAAATGTATAAAATGTATAATGGTGACAACTATTGTTCGTTACCAATGTATTTAATCAATAGCAATTAAATGAAATTAAACATTACGTTATGTAAGTTAAGATAATAACTGGAAAATTTTGAATGGAAAATCAATAGAAACGTTAATTATATGCCTAAGATGGCAATTGATTTAATAAAAAAACCAATATAAATAAATGAATTGGAATATTAAGTGTGTATAAGTGACTAAATCTCAGCATAATGGAAATAAAATAGTTAACACAAATAAAAGATGAAATTAGAATTATATCAATGATTTGAACATTTGTTGTAATTAATGAACTTTTGAATGTAATTAAAAGTTAAGGGTAACAATGGTTATGAGTTACTTATTTATTTTGTTCATAAAATTTAGTTTGAAATCAATTGCAGTTAATTTACTTAATTAGTGCAAATTAATGTAGATTAATTTGGTAATCGGACAATGTTAATTCAATAGGATGTAACCAATGAAAATTTTAATCATAATATGACTGTTGATTTGAATAAAAAGAATGGAAATCATGTTTGATCAATTTATTGTAGTTTACATTATAATAAATGGACATATTGCAATTGAACGTAAATAAATGTTACATTAATGAGGAATAAGACAATAATTGTAGTGTCAACATAATAAAAGGTATAGAAATGTAAACTTTATTTACAAGGCAATGTTTTATGAAATAAAAAGATAGAAACCTATGTTAATAATTTTATAAGGTATTGTTGATTTAATAGTAGGAGTGTAAATCAAAAGGAATAAAAATGAATAATTTTAATAAAGCAGTAAACATATGTTTATTTATTTGAAATGTTTGTTAGCTGAAAGATTGACTGTAGAGATGAGTAACTGTTGTTTAGTGAGAAATGTGTAATTACTATTTGTATCCAATAATGTAAATATGTTTAAGTTACTATTAGATAGGAAAAATTGTTTAATTCTCATTACATTCATTTAGTCCATTTTGAAACTTAATCAATTGAAATGAATGTAGTTGAAAATTTCTAATTAATAGGAGAGAGAATACTAATTGTAAATTAATAGGTGTAATTAAAACCAGCTTATGTTTTGTGAAAACAAGGAAAGTTTGATTTAATAAAAAGAACATTTACATCAAATAAAATGAATGTTTCATTTATGAATGTAGGTCTAATTTCATTAAAATATAGAATAGAATGATTGATTTTAAAAAAAATATTTATTTGAACTGTGTTTTAGCTTACAGATTGATTATAAAAATGGGAAAATAATATATTTCAGAAAGTTATTTATTACTCTTGTGTATAAACAATTTTTCTATTTTTTTCATGCATTTTTGTTGTCTGTTTTAAAATTTTAACTTTGTAAGCGATTGCAATTAATGTAGTTCAAATGTTTCAATTAAAAGGAAAGAAACGGTGACTGCAATTAATAGATTTAACAAAAAAATGCACGTTTTGTGTTAAACAAAATTTAATGCTAGTTTACTACATATATGTTTATACCTAAATTCAAACTTATGTTTTAGACCAAAATTTAATGCTAGTTTGTATTGAAATCTCATACGTTGTTAAATTAAATATTAACAGGAGATGATAAAGGGGGTAAAATAGATTTACACTTGACTATTTCCTTTCCAATTAGACTTTATTAGATTTTTTTTGCAACATAACTTACCTTTCCATCTTCACTTTTCTAATTTACTCTTACATTCATTGCCTCCTTGTGTGGATTATTTTCATACCTTTTATTTATGAATGTAAACTATAAGTGGTGATAAAGACGTACATATATATTATACACCTGCTTATATTACCTTGTTTATGCTATCATATTTCTGAATGTATGTTAATGCATTCCTTGTAATACATTCAATCGAAATGTTAACATGTTGTTTAATTTCCAATCTAATCACAAAGAGGGAGAGATGAAGATTTCTTAATGCTGCATATTCTTTTAATTTATGACACAAATTTGGGTGGAGAATTTATTTTCATTTATTGTGTTTCAATTAAATCTTTAAAAGATGTTAATTTTGGTATGTTTAGGGTTAACAAAATTTATTAAGTAAACGATTGTTTTGAAATTTGAATTCTAAAAGTTTGTTCATATTTAATTTATTTCTTTCCATTCATTTTCCAAATTCATTTTCTGAAACATCATTTAATTTATTTCTAATTAATAGTGGTCTCTCTTTTCAAATCTCTTTGACCCTAAACCTAACTCTAACCTTATAAATAAGATATGAATGAAAACACAGCCTCCATTCTAATCTTCTTTCTTTTTTTTCCTTTTCTTTTTTTCCTTCAAATCTCCTTATTATCTCTCATTTTAATTTTTCTTCCTCTTCAAATTTTCTTCTTCTTCAAATTTTCTTCTATTTCAAACTTTCTTCTTTCTTTTCAAATCTAGATCTTCTTTTTTATTTTCAGTTCTTATTTTAATCCTTTTCTTTTCCAGTTCTTCTTTATCAAATCTTTTTTTCCAAACCTTTTAAAAATATATATATATTCATATAATAAGGAGGAAAATTAAAGTAAATCGAAATAAAAGAAAAATTACGGAACAAAGCTAGCAATCAAGAAGAAGCATACTCGTTTTTCACATAGGAAGAGTGGATGTGGCACGGTATGCTATTTTTGTTTAATTTATTTTTGTTAATTTCGATTTCAATTAGTTCTAATAATCATAACTCATACATACGAACTCCGTTTCATGCGTGGTTTTCTCCGCTAGGTTCGTATTGAGATCCCGGAAACTTTAACGCTGGTATGGGCGAATTTGAAGATGGTCAAATTTTTGGGTTTTGTAACAACCCAATTTTTTTAATAGTTTTTAATAAATTAATAGGTAGAGAATAAATAGTATAAATTAATAGGTACAGAATAAATAGTATAAATTAATAGGTAGAGAATAAATAGTATAAATTAATAGGTATAGAATAAATAGTATAAATAAATAGGTAGAGAATAAGTAAATAGTATAAATTAATAGGTAGAGAATAAATAGTATAAATTAATAGGTAGAGAATAAATAGTATAAATTAATAGGTAGAGAATAAATAAGTAACCTATAAATTAATTGGTAGAGAATAAATAGTATAAATTAATAGGTAGAGAATAAATCTTATAAATTAATAGGTAGAGAATAAATAAGTAACGTATAAATAAATAGGTAGAGAATAAATAAGTAACGCATAAATAAATAGGTAGAGAATAACTAAGTAACGCATAAATTAATAGGTAGAGAATAAATAAGTAACGTATAAATTAATAGGTAGAGAATAAATAGTATAAATAAATAGGTAGAGAATAAATAAGTAACGTATAAATTTAGATACATTACTTTTTGTATAAATTTAGCTATCTTGTACTAACTATATGAAAAATATATAAGAACAACGCATATATATATTGCCCATGATAAGCATATCTCTCCTTCTTCTTTTCATTCTCTGGAAAAAACTCTTCCCCTCATTCCTCTTTGCTCCACGCGTTCACCACATGCTCGATTACCCACAACCGTTTCCTCTCTTCTTTCATTCTTTATATGTAAGTATTTCTTTATATATTATATCTATTTCTTATACTTGTAGCTTTATATATATTCAAGCATACGAAAGGTTTGTTAAAACATAGATTTATATGTATATTTTATTTTATACAAGATTTCAAGTATCCTGGTGAGTTGGTTTTAGAGCGTATATATATAATCTGCTTGGTTATTTTAAGTTTTTATTTATAAGTTTGAAATAGATTTTCATAACACATATTTATTTTTCGGTATGTATATATGATTTCTGCATATTTGGATAAGTTTATGTTGTATAAATTATTATATATATTAGTTGTTTGTGTTAGGTATATGCAGGCTATATGGTTTTTGCATATAAAATATATAGCTTTTATAGTATTGTTATATATTTTGGCAAAGTATATATTTATACAAAATATGTTTTGTTAACAGCTTGGTATGTTATGTTTATAAAATATGTTATAAAAAAAAGGATTTTTGGTATAAATGATTTATGTCGGTTTTCCAATGTAAATGTTAGTAATATATGAGTTTGACAGTGTATATATGTTAGTAGAAATGACATTTTGTGTATATATAAAGTTTACATTAGTTTGGTATGTTATTCTTCAATATGTCTGTTTATATAAATCTGTTTTTGTTTTATATATATATATATATATATATATATATATTATTATATGATATGTATAGTAAGACTAAGTTAATTTTTAATATGTACTGTGTACATAATTTATTGTTGTTTAAGTATATAATGTATTTTGATTTTTTTTTTAAAAATGGCCGCAGCCTATATTAGCTTACATATTTTAACTTGCATAGGTTCTATTTAGTATATAAAGTAAGTTATTTATATACTATAAGGTTTATATAAAATTTTATGATATATGTTAATACGAGTTATTATATATGTAAAGTTTATATTATATGAGTTTAAGATAGCTGTATTTTGAACATCTGGTGCGTCACATATATATATTATATCCAGGCTGCTTTGTTTTGACATTCTATATTTTACTATTTTAAGATGAGTATATATCATATATTTGTTATACAACTGGTTGTATAGGATGTAGTGAGTCAGTGGTTAGTTTTATTGACGTTTTGAAAATTTTTAAGCACGTATGAATATATATGTATATTTATAACTATAATATGTTTCTGGTTATATAAGAGTTAGTTCAGTTTATACATGAGCAGTCTGTGTTTATGCCCATATTTTAGAAACAATAGTCAACTTTTGTTCTTTTTGGTTGATATAGGTTATGTACAGTATTATATTTATACTATTTTGGATTTAAGATGATTCTATAAATACTCTACTTTATAAATTATTTTAATACACATATATAATTTGAAAATTTATATAGGTTGAATATAATATGTTATTGAATGTAAAAATATGGATGGATTTAAATTATATATATATATATATATAACATTTAATGTACATAGAAATAGTTATATATAAAAAAAGTTTTCTTTTAGGTATTCATATTTAAACATTTATTTTATATGTTTGAGAATATATATATATATATATATATACTAGTTATATAAGTTTGGTATAAAGGTGTTAGTATATATTTTTTTAAGTGTATGTTGATTTAAAAAAAAATGTAAGCTTGATTTATTTATTTATTTATATGTTTGAAAAACATGTAAATTAAATTTGTGATGTTTGAACTTAGAATATAAATTTCATATGTGTATATATAGTTATAGGTGGTTATAAAAGTTCGCTTATACCATTTATCTTCATCGTTCCAGTTCTGATCTGATCCCTTTCATCAATTCGAGCCAATCAGCTTTGATCGTTGAATTCGTTCCGATTTTGCTTTGCTTGGATTTAAAATTTAATTTCAGTGTCTGTATCAGTGTGTGTATCCGTGTCTCCTTCTATATTCTCTAGCCTCAAAAGGTGAGCAATCACTCACGATTAACATTTTTTTATTCATTAAATTTGATTTCAATTGAAACGACAATTGAAATATGCTGCTGTAGTTATTTAAATTTGTTACATATACTATTATCTGTAACTGTTCACCTGCGGGATATGACACCATATCATGTTGTTTATATTATATTGTTATTGATGATATATGCCTGTTATTTCATTGTATTTTCTGTTATCACTCTGCAAGTTCCCTGTATTTTGGAAATCACTATGGGTTGAAATGATAAATACCCGAACAGACTTTAGAATAGGAGAAAATCGTTATGGGTTGAAATGATAAACCCAAGCGAAATTCATTTAATTGAATTTGGGATTACGGGTTGAAATGATATCCACCCGTATATATTCAGTATACGGATTGAAATGATAAATATCCGTAGCACTTGACTATATGATAGGAAATATATACAAACACCGTTGGTCCATATAAATATTTTGAAAATAATTTCTATAATTTTGGAAAGAAATATATGGTTTAATAAGTTTGATTCTTAAGATATTATATAAATGAAAATTGTATATATAAATTTAGTAGTAATATTTGATTTAAATTAGATTGATTTAATACATATAATATGGTTAAGTATTTATGTAAATCTATATTTCAAATAGATTCTCTTGTAATAAATTGAATAATTAAGATTGGGAGATAAATTTGGGTTTATAAAAATGGTATTTAAATAAGGATTTAATTAATTAAATCAATTTGAAATTTTTGAATGGGAAATTTATAGGGTATGATTTTATAACTGGATTTTTGATTTAAGTGATTTAATGAATATTTCACGTTTAAATAAATTAAAGAAAATATTGAATAAAATGTAATTTAAGGTTACTTAAATGATATTGAATCTAATAAGGGAGTATTTCAAGACCAAATAATAATTAGGTTAAATCGAGATCTATATGAAACGGGTATAAAGAACATTTAAATATTAAAGCCTTGAACTATATTGCAATTTAAATGGTTTATGTTGAGATTCGGATCTGTATTTGAAATCAACGTAGTTGAATTTGTTATTTAGCAACTAAATTGAATTAAAATGAAAATTTAGGTTGAACTAAATTTGAATTTATTATTTAGAAAACTAAATTGAATGAAAATTTAGATGAAACGTTGAATACTTAAAGTTTTGAAATATATGGAAATATAAAAGGGTATTTGTGATTATAAATCCGAATTTGAGATCGATAAAATTTAAGTGGTTATTTTAGAAATTGAGTTGAATTTAAATTGATAAATTGAGATTGAATTAAATTTGAATGGGAAGGACGGGTTGATGTTGGAACGATTTGTTAAGTTGAAGAAATTGAAAATACTTTACTGTATAAATTATTTAATATATAAATACTATTTTGGGAAATATAGAGATATTTGAAGTGAAAATGAGATTTGGTTTTGAAGTATAAATTAAGCTGAAATGACCATGGTGTTATAGTGTATATTTCTACCTTGTAACAAGTTCCATGGACCCTTAGAGGATGGTTATCCCAAACATCCTTTAAGTTATTTGTATTTTAGTTGATATTTCACTTGAGTTGGATTTATTGATATAAGAATGTTAATCCTGACTCGAGTGTTTTGTGTTTTGCTTTACACTCGGGTCAGACTGAGTGATACAGCATTTGAGACTCGCCTTTGGAGTTCGGAGCTTCATTTGGAAATCTAACTATCGATTCAGATTCCAGCCTTTCCAGTTGATTGGTTCAGAGAAGTCATCTATTGCATTGGAGACTTCATTGCATTTGAACTATTCGGTTGTATTTTTCTAACTCTGATGTATATAATAGCTTCATGAACTACTATTCTTTATCTTTTCCGCTGCATTATATTACTCTGTGATCTGTGATTGATTTATTTACTGTATATTTTAAGTTTTACCAAATTTTAATTAACAATTCGGTATTTTGAATTATTCAAGTCGGATATGTATGGTTTTATTGTCGATTTGAATGGTCCAAAATAGCGAGTCGTTACAGGTTTAAATTGAATTTAAATTCAAAAGGTGAGTGTTTTAACCCACTCACAACTTCTAAGTTTTCTTATTTTTGTTAAATTGATTTGAGATATAGTAGAAATTTATTTATGACCGTTTTGCATATTTTATTCATCATCTCAGTTAAATCGCATTTATTTAATTTAATTGTTAATTAATTTTATTATTGCATATAAATTGACAGTTAAATTTATTTATTTTGCATATAAACTTCTAATTAAACAGTTATTAATTTATTATTGAATATAAACTGTTCATTGATACCTGTTATATTTTATATGCTCTATATGGATGTTTTGTGCAAATTGGATGATGATTGTAATAAATGGTTGATGATTGATGTTTGGTGAATGGATGGTGTGTTCCATATTATATAATCTACAAGTTATCATGCATTTCATTTCATTCGGGATTGCGGTTTGAAATGATATACAACCGTATTTTTTTATTTTTAAATTGCGGATTGAAATGATAAATATCTGTATCACTTGACCATAGGGTAGAAAATTATATACAGACACCGTCGGCCTATATATATAAATATTTTGAAAATGATTTCTATGGTTTGGATAGGATACGGTTTAATAAATATTAATTTTTGAATTTTTGATCTTATAAAAAATCTTATTTTATATATACATATATACAGTTAAACTATTGAATTTAAGCTATGTATGAATTTGTTAAATGAAAATAAATAAGTTGAATAATGGAGTTTGATAATTTATATTATATGATTAAGTACGGGCTTAGGATAAAGAGTTTAAATGATTCAAATAAATTTAGATTGGAAGGTAAATTAAAAAAATTATTGGATTTGAGCGTATTTAAGAATTAAACTCTATAAGTTGATGTAGAATCTTATTAAGCTTGAAAATTTTAAAGGTATGATATTTATAACTGAATTTTTATTTCGAGATAAATTAAATGAATATTTCTAGTATAAATAAATTGGAGGAAATATTTAATTATAGGAAATTTGAGTTTTATATAAATGATTATGGATTTATCATGCAAATATTCAAGACTAAATAATAGAACATTGAATTTGTTGAAAGAATAAATTCCAACCTTAGTTTTGAAATTATTAATACTCAAATTGGATATATATTGAAATTGAAGTGGTTTTGGAAACTGAAGGTGAAATTTAAATTTATGGTTTAGACTTCATTTAAAGAAAATATATTTGTAAAGTCATGGGAATTATTTTACTTTACAAAGTAATTTTAAAATTTAACCATTTTATTTTAGGGGTATTTATTGTAAAGGACAAAATATCCAAATAATTTATCCTCAAGGACACATGCCTATAATTTTATCCTCAAGGACAGGCCCAAAGCCCATTTTTTCTCAAATGCACAAATCTCTCTTCCCCGTGCCTATTCAATCCCGTTTTCAGCTCCGACCACCTTATCCTGCGTCAACGCCATCTCCTCACCAGCGCCGCCGCCTCCTCACCAGCGCCACTATTGCCACCTCCTCCTTCACCCGTTTTGCAGCAACCACCTTGTGCCACCTTCTCCACCCGTTTTGTGTTCACCATCGCCGCAGCGTCACCTCCTCACCAGCGTCGTGCAACTACCCCATGTCATCTCCTCCACCCGCCAACGCCACCCCCTCACCAGCACCATGCTCTTAAAAGCTGATACTGATACCAGTTTTTAGGTATCAGTTTTGAAATTTTAGGTATCAGTTTTCAAATTTTAGGTATCAGTTTTTAAATTTTAGGTATCAGTTTTGAAATTTCTTCTGATGCAAACCCTACAAATCGCTTCCAAATACCACACACTATACCACCACCTTCACAGTTTCGTCAAACCAATAACCCATCAGAAATTTTCCACCACAAATCCATACTATTTCCTAAACCACCACAAATCCACTGATACCACATCGCATACAAAACTGATACCCAAAACTGATATTATGTTATTTTATTAAAACTGATACCATCGCATACAAAACTGATACCCAAAAACTGAACACAGTAGAATGATTTCCATCCTCTCGTCATCGCTTCCTCCTCTCGTCCACGGTCTCCTTCATCGTCTTTTCGAAATCCTCACTCACGTGCTTGATCTCCATCCCTAACTTTTCATAGTCGCTCTCCGCTTCCTCACGTGCTCTTTTCTTCTCCGCAAGCTCCTTCATCTCAGATTTTTTCACAGACTCCATCTTCTTCCGAATTCGTCTCTCGAGCTCGAACTCCGCGCGCAGGTCCTTGATTTCTACCAAGGTGTTGTCGAGATCTGAGAGGTCGACGTCTCGGTCGGAGTTTATCGGGTTGGAGAAGGAAGCGATGGTGTGGGTTTTGTAGCAAGATGTGGAGTTGGAGAGGCAAGTTGCAGTGATTTGTCCTTGAGGATAAAATTTTAGCGGGCTGTCCTTGTGATTAAAAAAGCCCTAATTTTTGTCCTTGAGGAAAATTTCCTGTTTATTTTATATACTGTTGAATATCCAAACCCTTTGAGTTTTAGAAGTATGGTTTTAAGGCTATGAGTTTTGAAGTATTATGTTTTGAAAGTTATAATTCGAATGTTTGGTTTCCAGATATTATAAATTTTTGAAGCAGTATGATTTTGGAAAAGTGATATATTTGAAATAAAAAAATGATATTATTGATTTGGGTTTTTTATAAAAATAATATCAAAATGAGTTTGTTTTGGAAATGGAAATAATATCGTATTTATGGGTTTGAAATGGATAATTTTATTCTAGTTTTAAAATATAAACTATTTTAAAGACCGCGGTGTTATAATAACATTTGGTTGTTAAAGAGACCGGGATCGGAAGTTGTCATACTCTCTGCCAACTCCGAAAACCACTTTAACAACCATGTACTCGGTGGAGATTCTAGAATGAAGTAGGTTGGTGGCGGCCTTTCCTATAAGGTAAATACGTGGACCCAACTCCCGTGAGTTGGCATAAGGTGGCTAAAACAGGAGCGATTGACGGGTTAATAAGGTAGCACCTTTGATCGGGCACTTCCCTTCGATACTATAATCTGACTTTGGATTGATTCGGTGGCCACCTTCACTTTTGATTTCTTTGATTGGGGGGAGTTTGTTCGAGGTGGACGGTAGCTGCGCGCTACGCGTTACCACCGACCTGGAAGCCTAACTGGTATATCTATCCTGGCATTGCCTAGTTGTGCCGTGTCACCTACCCTAGCGCGCCTTATACGATTTTGGTTTTGTACCATACCTATGGAGTGCCCTCTGACGACGCCCAGTACGGGGGAGATTACAGTACTGTATAGATTATGGGAATATATTATGTGTTAAGGTGGAAAATGTCAAATAGTTCATACTTCATATCAAAATGTCACCTTCCTTTCAAAACCATATTAATTTATCACTGTTCACTTAAAAAAATATTCATTTTCAAAATCGTAACACTTTCAAAATTATAACACTTTCGAAATCATAACACTTTTGACTTAAACTGTTTTGATATTGAAATAGTATATATGTATAAAAATAATTATAAATTAAAATAGTATATATATTAAAATAATTTATATATTAAAATAGTTTATATATAGCACTTTATATAAAATAAAACAATTTCCTCTAGTTTCACAAATAGATTCAAAACAGCTTGAAATCCAAAATTCAATTTGAATAAATCCCTGTTCAAAATTTTCAATTTAAAGGGTTAAAGATTCAATTCAAATTCTCAATAAACCCTTTCAATTTTTCTCGATTTCAAATCCAAGTTTGAACTATCATTACAATTTCAATAAAATTCAAGGTTTAAATATTTAAATAATTCAAAATAGGTTTCATTTGTATTTCAACATTTTATTTTAATTTTATACAAACTGGAAAAATATTCACTTAATCATTTTAATAACAATTAAATAAAATATCCATTTATAAATTTAAATCAATATTAAATATTCAATCTCAATTTTATTTAAAATTGAGAATATTCATTTAATTATCTTTTTATCAAGTCAAGTTATAAATCAAAATCTCAAAATCAATAAGTTCAAATAAATTCTTATTTAAATTCTGTTGGGTATGTTTCAGCCGAACCAGCCCACTACCGGTCCAAGATGACCGAACCACACCCATCTCACTACCAAACCAAACGACCTACCCAAAACCCCTGCCGAACCAACTCATCACCAAGGCGCCACCGGTCCAAAAGCCCCCCATTCAGACACCGGCCCGGCCTCACTACCGAACCATCATCTCCTACCATCGGACTAAAGCTCCACCGATCCACTCGTCTCCTACCACCGAACCAAGGTAAACCGAACCAACTCTGCCAGGCCAGATTGCATCAGCCCAGGCCCGCCAACTGCCGTATACATCCAAGACCCCTGCCCCCAACCTCACTCTATAAATAGAGGGGCAGGGGTACAACAATGGCAGACAAGTTTGAGAGCTCAAGCACGGAAGGAACTTTTAAACAACTTTCATATACTTGTATACAAAGCTTTGTACTTGTAATCTGAAAGAAAAAGGAGAATAACATATAAAGTGGACGTAGGCACGTTCTGGCCGAACCACTATAAATCTTGTGTCTTTTACAGTTTAGTCCATCTATTTCGTATATTTGCATAAATCACCCAAACCATCCAGATCATCATATAATTAATTAAATCACACGACTAGGAGGTGTTTGCCCAATTTTTGTGCAAACATTTTTGGTGCTTTCATTGAGAATAGGAGCTCGAAGCTTCAGCTTCTCCCACTTAATCCTTTTCCTGTCAGCGTCGTTCATTTGGAAAACATGCCTCCCGGGCGGAAAAAAGATACTAACAAAGGAAAGAACGTTGCAACTGGCAGTATCCCAGATCCAGTGATCAGGGACCAAGACAATCGTCAGGTTCCAACGGCAAATTTAAATCAGACAAATCCGACAGCCCCCGCTACGGAACAACCAATTACAAGGGCGGATCTGGACAGGATCATGGCTGAAGTAACTAACCGCTTCGCATCTCAACAAGAAGCCTTGGTGGACCAACTCATGTCACGCTTAAGGGATGCTGAAGAATCCAACCGTAACACTGAATCATGAGGTGAGTCCCAGTCTGGAGGATCTAAGAGACGACAAGGGTCTTTCTTCTTCGAAGAGGCCAACAACAGAAACAGCCATGGTAGGAGCCGAGCCCGGATTCAGCCCGAATTCCGACCCGAGGAAACACTTGGAACCAAACCCAACGGGGGAGGTGCCAGGCAGGGGTCGGATGTAGCTGAGCCTGTCATGCTACCTAACCATGAAAACACCAGTAGACGGGGCCGAGCTGGAGTCCGGCCCGAAGTTGGACTCGAGGAAGTGCTGAGAACAGAACCCAACAGGGGAAGATCAAGGCAAGGGCCAACTGTGGCTGACCCCAGCATGCCCCGAGAAGACCAGAGGCAGCAATTGGAGAATGTTAGGAGTGACAGACGATGCCATCCCTACAAGTCGTCCGGACGGAATCAATCCCGCAGGGAGGAACCAAACTCATTTCTATCCGCTCCAAGTTTTGACGAGAGGATGGCACGATTGTTCAGAGAGTGTGTCCAACGGGAGCAAAGGGATCGGGGGATAGGTGCTAGGGTAACCAGCCCCTTCACCCGCAATATCGAAACTGCCATCACCCCCCAGGAATGGAAAATGCCAACAATGGAACCTTACAAGGGAACCTCTAACCCCATCGTACACTTACAAAGATACACCCAGCATATGCTCATGAGCGGAGCAACAGAGGGAGTGTTGTGCAAATGCTTCCCATTATTCTTGACAGATCTAGCTACCTCCTGGTTCTGCCACCTACCCCAAGGGTCCATTAGCTCATGGGAAATGTTGAAAGAAAAGTTCATCAGTCAGTTCCGCATTCATGTGGAACAACCCAAGGACGCTTATTCCTTATCTAATATCAAGCAGAAACCCGGAGAGACAGTGCAACAATATCTCACCTGATTCAACGCTGCGGCGGACGCAGTCCAAGATGCCAACGAGAAACTTATCATAATGGCTCTCTGCAGTGGTGTACATCCGGATACTAAATTTGCTAGAAGACTAACCAAGGAAATGCCAGCTACTTTACCTGATTTCTTCCATGAAGCTGGAAAGTATATGAGACTTGAAGACGCTGCCACTGAGAGGCAGTCGGGGCAACAGGCTAAGACAGCTACAGACAGCGTTCCCGTTGCAGCAAAGGATGTTCGGAGAAGTGACTCTAGAGACAATGCTGGGGGCAAGAAGGGAGAAAAGCGCTTATATCAACCAGGACCAAGATTTGACTCCTAAACTCCTTTGAATGAAACAATTGAAAACATCTTCCTAGCCACTCAAGACGAAGTTAGATACAAGCGGCCCCCGCACAAGAAGGAATCAGATAACGCACTCAAGTCTGGAAAGTTCTGCCGCTTCCACGAATCCCATGGACATCACACCAATGAATGCCACCATCTCCGGGACTTGATTGAAGAACACATCAGAAGGAAGAGACTAGAACGCTATGTAAAAAGCCAGAATAGGACTTCAACTCCTGCCAATGAGAATCCTGGGCTACCCCTCCCAGAAGTAAGCAGAGGAAATCGCAACACCAGCGGCTCTAGTCAAGAGAAGATAGTGGTCCATACCGTATCAGGAGGACCACACATCGCCGACAGAAGCTGGGCGGAGATGGAAAGATACGGTAAGTCACTTAGAAACGATGAAGGCTATGTTAACTCTATTATGGAAGAACGCCACCCGAAACGGAAAGAGAATGACGACATCACATTCAGTAGGCGTGATCTAGAGGAAAGGCAGTACCCACACATGGATCCTATGGTCATCTCTGCCTGGTTTGGTCCGGCCAAAGTTTTCCGAATTTTAGTAGACATTGGAAGCTCGGTAAATATCATATTCAAGCATGCTTTCGACAAAATGAAGCTGTCAATGAAGGATGTGTCTCCCTGCAACAAACCACTGCATGGTTTCGCTGGAGATACGAAGATGCCCCTCGGGCAACTGGACCTTTTTGTTGAAATAGGAAGTCATCCCCGCTCCTTTGTGCGAAAACAAACATTTGTGCTAATAGAAAGCCACTCGGCCTACAACGTCTTTTTAGGAAGACCAGCCTTGTCTGACTTCCAAATTGTCCTAGCCCCATGGTGCCTGAATGAAATTCCCAACAGATAACGGAGTAGGAGAAATAGAGGGAGATCAAGACGTCGCTCGAGATTGCTATGTAACTGAGCTTCGCAATAACCGCAGGAAGGATAAAGGAAAGGATGCAGAGACTTCTCTCTGCAAGAAAGGCCTGGAAGCATAGCAATTAAAGAAAGCCCCTCCTCTTCGATATACCAGCGATCCTTTCAACGAATTAGACCCCGGGGACAAAGAGGAGGAGGCCACCACCGAGCCTGCAGAGACTATGAAATTTGTATCTGTAGACAAACACGACCCAAGTAGACTGCTGAGAGTCGGGTCTCAGTTAAGAGCGGAGTTGAAAGATCAACTCGTCGATTTTCTTCACCACAACATGGATGTATTTGCATGGACGCATGCCGATATGACAGGAATCTCTCCATACGTAGCATGCCACAAACTGAACATCGATCCCACCAAGGTGCCAGTGAAGCAGAAAAGGAGGAGCATGGGGGCAGAACGATCAGCAGCCCTCGAGGAAGAAGTAAAGAACTTGCTTGCCAATGACTTCATACGAGAAGCCATCTACCCAGAATGGATCGCCAACCCGATACTGGTAAAGATAGCTAATGGGAAGTGGCGAACATGCATCGATTTCTCCAACTTAAATGACGCTTGCCCGAAAGACTGCTTCCCACTCCCCCGAATCGACCAGCTCGTGGACAGCACAGTCGGACACGAACTCTTATCCTTTGTGGACGCATACTCAGGATACAACAAGATCCCTATGCACGCCCCCGATCAAGACCACACCAGTTCCATCACTGACCGGGGATTGTACTGCTACAAAGTAATGCCTTTTGGACTTAAATACGCCGGAGCTACTTATTAGCGCCTTGTCAACAAGATGTTTGCGAAATTAATAGGGCGAACTATGGAAGTTTATGTGGATGACATGCTGGTAAAATCAAGGAAAGCCAACAATCATATAAACCACCTGAACGAGATGTTTCAAGTACTTCGCCAATATGGAATGAAACTGAATCCTCTAAAGTGCTCCTTCGGAGTATCGTCGGGAAAGTTCTTGGGATTCATCGTCCATGCCAGGGGGATTGAAGCGAACCCCGAACAAATCCGGGCTTTGCAAGATATCAAGTTACCATCCACTCGAAGAGAGATGCAAAGCCTAAACGGGAAGGTGGCTGCCCTAAGCAGGTTCATCTCTAAAGCAACCGACAAATGCATCCCTTTCTTCGAAGCTCTTAAGAAAGACAAAGGAAAGTTCGAATGGACTGACGAATGCTCGACAGCCTTCCTTAACTTAATCGAACACCTCCAAAGACCACCAGTACTCTCAACTCCAAATGAAGGCGAGGAACTATACCTATACCTTGTTGTATCGTCCCATGCTTTAAGCGCCGCTTTGGTGAGGGAGGACAACCACGCACAGCGACCCGTATACTTTGTAAGCAAGAGATTCACAGGGGCAGAAGCCAGATACCCTAAACTTGAAAAGCTAGCATACTGTTTGCTAATCACGTCATGGAAACTACGACACTACTTCCAATCTCATTCCATCAGAGTTTTAACCGATCAACCGCTAAGGCAAGTACTCCATCGCCCCGACACTTCCGGGCGACTACTTAAGTGGTGCATTGAACTGAGTCAATATGATATTACCTACCATCCTCGCACCGCTATCAAGGGACAAGCCATAGCTGATTTCATTTTCGAATTCACTACTAACGAAGGTAAGGAGCAATCTGAAGTAGCAGAAAATATCAAGTGGAATCTCTTCGTCGATGGAGCATCAAATGAACAAGGCTCGGGGGCAGGTGTTGTGATAATCACCCCCAGGGGAAGGAGGCTGCAGTACACCCTAAGGTTGGAGTTCGCTGCCACCAACAATGACGCAGAATACGAAGCAGTGATAGCCGGATTAGAACTCGCCCTGGAGATTGGAGTCGGTTCTTTATGTCTCCATAGTGATTCTCAACTTATTGTAAATCAAATACTGGGAGAATTCCAGACTCGAGGAGAACGACTCACAGCATATCTAAAGAAGACCAAGCTGCAGCTCAATCAGTTGGATCACTATTTAGTCAAACACATTCCTCGAGAAGAGAATCAGGAGGCCGACGAACTGGCAAAGCAAGCTAGCTTGAAGGACGGCGCCGCTTCCCGAACAATAACCATCTCACAGCAACTAGCCCCGGGTTACGAGACAATGAACATGATAGCTGCAATCGGAGAGGAAACTTGGATGACTCCTGTCCAGAAATATTTACAAGATGGCACACTGCCCGATGAGCGTAACGAAGCTAAGAAAATCTTAAGGAAAGCTTCCTGCTACACATTACAAGAAGGCATCCTCTATCGACGCGGCTTCTCTAATCCCTTATTAAGGTGTGTCGCTGGAAGGGAAGCCAGGGAAGTCTTGTCCAACATCCATCAAGGAAGTTGCGGAGATCACACCGGAGGGCAGACTCTAGCCAAGAAGACACTCCGGTATGGGTATTACTGGCCCACCTTAAACAAAGACGCCTTAGACTTCGTCAAAAAATGCAACAGATGTCAGAAGTTTGCTAAGATTCCTCGACTACCCACAAATGAGATTACTCAGATGACCAGCCCTTGACCCTTCGTAATATGGGGAATTGACTTGATTGACGAACTGCCAGTGGGCCGGGGCGGAGCCAAATATGCCATAGTAGCAGTTGACTATTTCACCAAATGGGTGGAAGCGGAGCCTCTAAATAAAATATCTTCGGTAGAAGTTATTAACTTCTTGATCAAAAATGTTTTATGCAGGTACGGGGTTCCACTCAAAATCATATCGGACAATGTACTTCAATTTGACAGCGAGGAGTTCGCCGACTGGTGCCAAGAGCACGGAATTCACAAAGGCTTCTCATCTGCGGCTTACCCCTAGGCAAACGGGCAAGTCGAAGCTGTCAACAAAATCCTCAAAACCCTAATCAAGAAGAAACTTGAAAATTCATAAGGCGCTAGGGTGGATGAACTTCCTAAGGAACTTTGGGCCTACCGCACATCTTATAGAACATTAACAGGGCATACTCCTTTCTCTTTGGCATACGGATCGGAGGCCATGCTCCTAGTTGAAACTGTAGTGCCTTCCCACCACAGGATCCACTACAACCCGGAAGAGAACGAAGAATTCCTCCACATGTCTTTGGATCTAATTGAAGAGAGAAGAAACGATGCAGCACTCAAAGCAGCAGCTCAAAAGAAAAAAGTTGCAGCACAATACAACTCCAAAGTCAAGCACCGCAGCTTACGAGAAGGAGATCTTGTCCTCAAGCGGATCTTTCCACACCCCGGAGTGCTAGATCCAATCTGGGACGGACCCTATGTAATTCATAAAGATCTCCGCAACGGAGCCTATATTTTGTCAACAGTGGACGGAGAAGTGTTCCAGAGGGAATAGAACATCCAACACCTCCGTCGATACTTTTCTTAACTTGTACTGCCCATATGAAGTGAATTAACAAAGAGAATCAGCGGACGTAGGCATTTTCGTGTCGAATCACTTTAAAAATCTTGTCTCTTTTTAACTTGTTCCTTTATATCTTGGCTGCTTGTTAAGCTTTATCCTTTGTTGTTGAACGAAATCATGTATAACGACATTTCCACTCTGGACACTTCACGGCGCAACTTCACCTGGACAAGACCCAACAGGTACTATGCGAATCTATGCACTCGCCAATGAGACACTTTTGCTCCAGCATCCCTCTGCTGCGGGTTAGCTCATTGCTCGCGACTGCCCTCAAAGCCAGCTATAATGAGCCGATCATAAGCCATCAAGAAGGCCGACTATAGCCGATGGCAGCTCATTACGGCGTTCGGCTCGCCGGCAACTGTGAACCTACTTTAAGCCCCAACATAAGGTGTGGCCAGCCAGGGGTAGTTCACGGTTGACGATCGGCACCCACGCTAGCCGGCCACAGTAAATCGAATAATACCCACGATTACGAGCCATAATGGCTCGGGTAGTTACTGTGCGCGATCTCGGCTCTGATATGTCTTAAGTGCGGCTGTGGTAAAAAAGATAAACTTCCCGCAGAGGCGTAAGATGGGTGACAAATGTCTCCAAGACCCACAGCTAGGGAAAGTGACTATAAAACCCGTTTGCCACGAACTTAAGCATATCGACGGACTTTCGTGATTGGAAGTTTTACTGTTTCTCATATTTCCATTACATTTAAAAACTTTTCTCCTATCCTATATAACAGTCCCTAAAGTACAGGTCACAAAATAGGGAAACTCTCGCTTGTGTAAATATGAGCTCACATCCGAATGACGGAACACTCAGCTACATTCCATACTCAGTCATGCAAGACATTCAAAGCAACCCTCTACAACTAAAACATGAAGGGCGGTACTTTCTTCTTTTGTATATGAATATGTAGCTTTAATTTA
Organism: Allium cepa; assembly: GCA_030765085.1. Taxonomy (NCBI): domain Eukaryota; kingdom Viridiplantae; phylum Streptophyta; class Magnoliopsida; order Asparagales; family Amaryllidaceae; genus Allium; species Allium cepa. Next base: position 595,385,897 of record CM060945.1, on the reverse strand, counting down.
TCCACACGTCATATTGGCATTACAAGACATGAAGTAATATTTTAAGCAGAAACTTAGCATTAAATACGATTGAGTCACATGCATAAACACGCAGCTGTATTTCTTATGCAACATATCAAAATGACAACAACATTCAAACATGACAGAATCAGCTTATGTTATAAAATTACATAAAGTCATTCTTTACAAATAATATAATTACAAGTTACATTAATGTTTCGGACTAACATAGACAGCAACCAAAATATGTACAAGTCAAGTCAAAGAATCGGGGCTTCGCCTTCATCCCGCTAGCCCTCCGGATCTACTTAACTGCAGGGTCAGAACTCCCCGCATGTACTCCAGAGATCCTGCCTGCCCAATTCAGAAGAGAATCCATCAGTAGTCATGAAAGATAAGCGATCAAATCATGAAAAGACTAAAAAGGAAGACTTACCAGCGTCTTCTCCCTGATCATCATCATCTAGCTGCACGCCTACCTCATCCTCAACAAGCAGCCGCATGCTCTCCTTAACCGCCACCTTCTCTTCCTTGGTGAATTGGGCCGTAACCACATCCATCCTGAAAGCCGCACCACCTTCCTTATCCGCATCAGCCTTAGCCTCCTCCAAAGCCCGAAGATATATTCTAGCAATGACCCGGGGATAGTCGTCCATCCAGGACAGGTTTCCCTGCCTCCAAGTTCGAAAATACATGTCCTGGAGCATCTCATCCATCATCCCCTCGTTCTCCTCAAACTCTCTCATCCGGGCCTCAGAAGCCGACAGCCGTGCGACGGCAGCATCTCTCTCCAATCGGTATCTCGAGCAGTCAGCCTGAAGGGATTTCCACATCACTTCCATCTCCTCCTTCAGCTTGGCCTGAGAAAGCTCTACGGCCTCAAGCCTCCCAGATAACTCCTCTACCTGCTCAAGATCCGCGCTCCGAACCTCATCCACCGTTGCGATGGCCATGTCAATTCGTCCTTTGCAAGCAGCCTCCATCTTTCGCAACTCAGCCTTGCTAGCCTCTTCCATGGTTTTCTTTAGTCGTCTGGAGGCCGCCTCATGCTGGGATATCTGGATAGCCTTATCAGCAAGCTGTTTGGCCTGATCAGCAACCTTTATCCGCAACCGAATGTTAGCACTTCCGATTTCCTCCCCAGCCTTGGCCAGTCGAGCGTGATGCTCCATTAGCCTCTTGGTCTCTTCAGCCACCCGATCGATGTTTGCCTTGGCCTCATTCCCCATGGTCACAATCCGAGTAGTAAGCAAATCAAGGTCTAAGGACTTAGCCTCATCAAGCACCCGTACCATGGGATTGCGGGGAAGAAGATGCTCACCCGTGGCCTCGTAAAAGAGATGTCCTGAAAACTCGGGTCCAGATCCAGGTGGCCGGCAAATGGGTTGCAAACCAAACCAGGATGGTCTATCGGGGTGACGGTTGGATTTTCGGACGGATGTGGGGAAGGCATAAACTCAGTATCCTCCTTAGTAATATCATGGATAGGCTGGACTGGAGGCTGAGGGCCAAGTGAAGGTTCAAACAAAGATCGGCCTCTCTTCCTCTCTTGCATATCTTCTTCAATAACTCCGAGGAGAGGGCGATAACCAACCACATCTCCGTGACGGCTAGCTGACGGCTTTGGTTTGGCGGAAGCTTTGAGTAACTTATACTGTTCAAGGCGGTGCCGAATATCTGATGTCTTGGCCACCTTACCCATTCCTGGAATAAAAACCAAGTGTTACGAGCATGCATGAAACTATAATTCAAGAAATGTGTCAAGTTAAAAGGACTAGGAAGACGCGTTTATTTTACAAACCCTAAGGGGGAGTGGGATACTGCAATAAGTCCTGAATCTCATTCCAGGACAGGAGCTGGCCATAAAATATTACTAAGTCCTTATCATAAAGGGAGTCTGCAGAAGTTGAAAATTCACCTTGAGTTACCCTAGCTGAAGGATCCTTAGAAGATGGATCGGCACCAGTCCCAGCCTTCTTCGCCTTCTCCACCGAGGCTGATCCTTCCTCTAACCCCTCAAAAGCCTGGCGGAAGGCATCATCCGTCCACTCCTGGATCTCCCCTGCCTGCTCGAAAAACAAAGCCCCGACACCACTACCACCCTGTCCTTCACCTTCTCCATCTCCTCCGCTCTCCTCCTCGCCTCTTTCCTCCTCTCCACCTTCCTCCTCCGGAATATCTGGAGACGTGCTAGGGGAAGGTCCATCAGACTTCTTAAGCTTTTTCCCCCCGACAACTGGAGGTATCGAGAAAGGTATCCTCTTGCTACTCTTCGCAGTGGCCCCGTATTTAGCTTTGGCAACCCTCTCATCGGCTGTATCTCTCTGCTTAACCACGGATTGACGTGGAAGAATCAGGTTGTGCTCCAGGAGAGTGGCATTCCAGATCAGGTAAAAAGCCGACCTATCCCTTCCAGAGATAGCCTCTATCTCCGTAGCCATCTGTACCAGGCAATCATTCTCCACGACCGCAAAGCCACCTATCGCTAGCAAGAAATAAAAGCATATAAGAAGAAGCATTGCAGTCGGGACAAAGAAGTTATAGATGGAATTCAACTTACAGCCAGAAGTGAAAAGGCGAAAAGAAACGGAGTCGTCCTTAACGAAGAACCATTCCTTCTTAAACATGGTGAATTTCGAGTATAAGTCCAAGACCGGCTTGAAGGACACGGCCGACTCTAAACTAATGTACGGAGACCCCTTCTTGTAGCCCCTCAAATTATACAAATATCGAATTTACCGATTAGAAGGGGGCGCCCATACCTCCTCTAGAAGATAATGAATAGACACACTAAGATGGCATAGGAGTTGGGCTGAAGCTGGAATGGAGCCACCTTCAAGTAAGTAAGGAAGCTGACTGTCCAGGCATTGATTGGAGGAATGGCCCCACACATGCAATGGTATCGGCTATAGGCGAAATATCCTTCATGAGGATCATATGGCATCACACCATCTCCCGGCAGCAGCATGCTCGCCCTGTCAATCCCGAAGGAGCGAGCGATGACATCAAATTGTCCCTCTTTGAGGGAGCTCGGAAAACAATCGGGAGGAGAGTTCAGAAAACAATTTTATATTCACGATCAAATACGCTCTCATATCTATTATTACACTCAAACTCATTCTAGAGTACTGCTGACTCTATCTCTAACTAGTAATACCCAACAGAACCATGGTTGTCGCTTAACCATAAGCTCTGATACCAAATGTAACGTTCGCGATTTTTCGTTGCCGAAAAATCGAAATGTTATGGGTTTAAGAAAGAAGAAAGGAAGAAGAAGAGAAGAAGGTAGAAGATGGAGAGAAGAAAGAATAGAAAAATAGAGGGAAGAGAAAAATAGAAAATAGAAATTTTATACTTTAAACAAAGAACATAGAACAGAACAGAAAACAACAGAACAATAACAGAATCTCCCAATTCGCAGCGGAACAACATATAATAATAAATGAGTATTCTTTAAACAAAGAACTATATCAGTTATTACATTTTATACATTTTATTACACCATATCATCAGAGTGTACAACATCAAACAATGCAGCGGAAAAAGAAATACTATATAAACTAGTAATACGCCATGCCATCCATCTTGCCTCCAGCAACTCCAGAATATCCAGAATATCCTGATAAACCTTAACTCTTGACTGCCCGTGTGGAAATTGGTGGGCACCCAGAGTTTAGGAAGGAAAACAATAAACTCCAAGTCAGTCATGTGACTGGTGTGAGAACTCAAAACAGTTTATTTATCTTTAAAATCAAAATAGAGAGATATTTTTAAATTCAATTCGCAATGCTTTTAAAAATGAGACTACCATAAGGCCTCCCGCACACACACACATGCAAACGCAGAATCGGAGGAGATTTCTCCTTATGATAGTCAAAGATGCTTGATACGCATTTAAAAAGACATTTGATATTATTATTAGTGTATAGTGTAGAAAAAATTCATTTCGAAAGTAGAATATAAATCTTAGCCAACATAGACATTTCGAACTATGCCTACTATAGCTACCATCCAAACAGTGTTGCGACACCATAAGTGAATGATAGGTTCTACAACTAATACCGTACAAGTTTCGTATTGGGAATTGGATTTCCAACAAATGGTCAGGCCAAGGAACTTCCCATTGCCACATGAGAATGCCTCTGGAAGGACATTCCCGAGAACCAAACCGGAACTCTACCAACACAAGGCCGGGTTACCCCTAACTGGGTAACTACTGACACGAGCACGCCATTCCCCGATCGTAAACGACCTTTCTCACGGGATCCAGATAGCCAACAACCACAAAGTAATAAATTCGCAGTAACCACATAGGTTAAATATCTGGGCTCCATACCATGATACCACCTCTATCCAGAAGGAAATGTACATACCCTAAAGGGTGCTACCCCTTATAACCTTGCCGCATCTTTCCTGTTTTGACCATTTCTGGGGTGTGAGGCCCGACGAAGTCACGTCCACAAAAACATACTTTATACAAAAGCCATGCTTTGGGTCAACAAATGATCAACACAATGATCACCAAGATAGACGATCAAATAAATGATCCTATCACAATAATCAACACAATGATCATTTCAGCAACACTCAGCATGTCACATTACCAAATTGGGAATATATCGCTGATAACTTCAACTATATAACCTCTGAGCTCGTACGTCTCAGAGAAGGGTGTTAAGCTAAAAGAATAAATTCTCCGCCACCATAGAAATATATTTGAAAGAAATCGGCTTTACATCTCAACTTGTAATGTCAGACACACAATCCATACAAGTCTGTTCCGGGCTCGAACAGAACCGAAGGCACTTACAAAGAAGTCCTTGCAATCCGAATAATCTCTAATCACGTTCGGATTTCCCATCACATATGGAGATCTCAATACCAGGGATCAGCCAGTGCAGAGACAATCAACAAGAAACCCTTTCGTTTTCGAAAATATCCGGTCTTCAACACCGATCTTCGAATGCAATTCATAACGACGTATCACATATTCGGAATGGGTTATACGACCCCAAGGTCCTTTCCCGGTTAACCCGAATAGTGAGCGCTTATTTTAAAAAAAATAAGTGTGACATTCAAATTCAAGCAATTCACAACAAATACCTATTTAAAGGTAAATATTGATAGTCGGTTATTGAACTATCAATAGATATGCCAACATCACCAGATTCCAAATAATTTCCCAAATTATTTATTTTCCAAAAATATCTTTATAAGATATACATTCTCCATTCTTTAAAAATAAATTAATATTTATTTTTAACTAAATTTCCCAATTCCATTTATAAATTCCATATTGAATTTACATTCCCAAAATATTTATGAATATACGATTTCCATTCGTTTTCAAATATTCATTTTCAATTTATCTTCAAAAAGATAAATTCCAAATATTCACTTAATATTGGAAAAACATTTCCATACTTATTTATCTATAAGTAATTCACAGATCTTTTTATTTTCTATACTCAGAAAATATTTAATATACCTTAATCGAAATTAAGTATATATTTCATTCTTTAAGGAAATCATTCACTTAACCATATTTATTTGGGCCAAAACGAATGTTGCGTAAAACATCGTTACGACAACCCAAAATCACTAGTATAGGGATTCGAAATTAAAATAGATATATAAATCCCAATACTATACAAAACATTTCCTTTCGGAAATCATTTACTATAACAATAGTGTTATAGTCCATTATCTCCTTATATTTCTCGAAAACATCTATTTCAACAACAAATGTTGAAATCTATGGTTTCAAATCTCAATACATTTTAAAACATCTTTAGATCGTTTTAATTCTATTTAAAACACCACATCTAAAATAATTTCTTTAACATAATATTCACTATTCAAAAACGTGAATATACTTGTTAATAAATTTCATCACTTCTATTCATTTTATTTTAAAGAATTATTCACTGTCTAAAACATGAATATAATTCCATAAATAAATTACAACAATTCCTTATCAAAATAAGTCGTTGTGGATTTATAAAACAACGTTTATAAATCCTATTTCTATTTATTTTATATCAACTCTGTAACGGCTCGAATTTTGCCCACTCGAAAATCGACATCCATACTTCAAATCGTACTCGAATGTCATAGATTCGATCGTTCAAATCCGAATCGCCGGAACTTATAACAATCATTAAGTAAACAACACAGCGGAATAAAAGAATAATACATTGATATACAGCTTTGATACAATATCTGATACAACAGATGATCCAATAGATATCAATATACATCAGAGATATGATACAATAAATAGCAGCGGAAAAGAAAATAGATGACATCTAACAAACGGAACAATATAACTCTAAAATAGTCTTCAAGGAAGAACTCCAGAAATAACTGCAACTCCATTTCTAAGAACTAATCCAGCAATAGCTCGAACTCCCAATAAACATTGCACCAAGCTTAGCAAGACTGGTGTGATCCAAAGACTGAACTAACTCCAGATAATCTACTAAACCTGACTATCTGAAAAACCCAACTCTAGACTGCTCGTGTAGAAAATAATGAGCACCCAGAGTTTAGGAAAGAAACAATAAACTCCGGATCAGTCGTGGGACTGGTGTGAGCAACAAAAACAGTTTATCTCTTAAAACATTCAACAAAAGATTTTCACAGTCAATTCGCAATGCTTTTTAAAAATGAGACTACCATAAGGCCTCCCGCACACACACACAATGCAAACGCAGAATCGGAGGAGATTTCTCCTTATGATAGTCAAAGATGCTTGATACGCATTAAAAAGAACATTTGATATTATTACTAGTGCATAGTGTAGAGAAATTCATTTCGAAAGTAGAATATAAATCTTAGCCAACATACGACCGTTATCGTATGCCTACTATAGCTACCATCCAAATAGTGTTGCGACACCATAAGTGAATGATAGGTTCTACAACTAATACCGTACAAGTTTCGTATTGTTTCTTTGGATTTCCAACAAATGGTCAGGCCAAGGAACTTCCCATTGCCACATGAGAATGCCTCTGGAAAGACATCCCCGAGAACCAAACCGGAACTCTGCCAACACAAGGCCGGGTTACCCCTAACTGGGTAACTACTGACACGAGCACGCCATTTCCCGATCGTAAACGACCTTTCTCACGGGATCCCGAAAACCAACAACCACAAAGTAATAAATTCGTAGTAACCACATAGGTTAAATATCTGGGCTCCATACCATGATACCACCTCTATCCAGAAGGAAATGTACATACCCTAAAGGGTGCTACCCCTCATAACCTTGCCGCATCTTTCCTGTTTTGACCATTTCCGGGGTGTGAGGTTCGACGAAGTCACGTCCACAAAAACATACTTTATACAAAAGCCATGCTTTGGGTCAACAAATGATCAACACAATGATCACTAAGATAGACGATCAAATAAACGATCCTATCACAATAATCAACACAATGATCATTTCAGCAACACTCAGCATGTCACATTACCAAATTGGGAATATATCGCTGATAATTCAACTATATAACCTCTGAGCTCGTACGTCTCAGAGAAGGGTGTTAAGCTAAAAGAATAAATTCTTCGCCACCAACAGAAATATATTTGAAAGAAATCTGCTTTACATCTCAACTTGTAATGTCAGACACACAATCCATACAAGTCTGTTCTGGGTTCGAACAGAACCGAAGGCACTTACAAAGAAGTCCTTGCAACCCGGATATTCACAATCCCGATCGGATTTTCCATCACTTAGGGAATCTCTATACCAGGAGCTACCCAGTGCAGAGATAATCGATAGGTCATCCTATCGCTTTCGCAAATACCCGGTCTTCATCACCGGTCTTTAAATGCTATCCATAACGTCGAATCACTTATTCAGAATGGGTTACACGACACAAAGGTCCTTTCCCGGTTAAACCGAATAGTGAGCGAAAATATTTTCAAAACATATGGATATGGGATTTCAATTAAGTCACAACTTAATAATTCAAACTTTCTTTCAAATGGTTTAACAAATTACCATTTTAAATCTTTAAACAAAAAGATTCATTTTCACAACCTTTAACGGTTTAAACAATTTTCACATTTTAATCTTTTAAACAAAGGATTCATTCACAGACTTTCCAAATCAATTTTCATTTCAATTTGATTAACTCGTTAAATCTTTAAATCAAAGATTTAACTTATAGCCTTCAAAACAAATTTCATTTCAATTTGATTTAAACAAATCATCAATTTAAATCTGTTAAAAATAAACAGATTTAATTCATAGCTTTCAAAAAGAATTCATTCATAACTTAGGAAAATCATTTCTCTATTCAATCTTGCAATTCCCCTAATTAACTGGAATCTCAGTTCTTATCTAAAAGTGTTTATCATTTGAAAACAACAGTTTTCATTTTGGAAATCTAATTCATTTATACGAGCTGAAATCCTTGGGTTAAATTCAAATTCCCAAAAATAATACTTTAAAAATGGTTTAACTCATAATGACTAGTATAATATCATTAATTCCTAATTCCAAATTACAAAATTCAATTTCAAGTATTGAATTTAAATTTAAATCAACTTATTCAAATTCCAAAACTTAATCAAGTAATTTAAAAATAATAAATTCTATTTTGAAATTCCATTCCAAAAGCTTTTCATATTTATTCCGATTCCATTTCCAAAACATTTGAATTTAAAAATTCAAATTTAACTATTTCAAAAATCTGCGACTTAATCGATTTCCTCGTGAAATCCATATTTGTGTGTGTATGGTGTGGTCCAGGGGTTTAACACAGCAGTGCAACATCATTCAATCATCATAGATCAAATACAATAGTTATACGATAAGCGATGTAAATTATAACGCTTATCTTTCATACACAAATTCGCAGATATATATATCACAAATAATAAACTATATCACAGATCACAACACAAATCAGGATGATCATAAAGCATCATATATCAGGGATATCAACAATTCAACATCCAATAAAATCCAGACATCCATAAGTAGGATCAATTTAATCATCTGATAATTTTTAAATCAGATTAAATTTCTATGAATAATTCTTTTCACATTTATCATCAAATAAATTTCAAGTAAATGATCCTCATTAACTATTCATAATTATTTAATTACTATTCTTAAGTAATTAAACTCAATTTAACTATTGTTAATTATCATTTAATTAACCTTTAAAATCATATATTTAATCACTGATTATTTAATTAATTAAGTTCTAAACTGTAACTTAATAAATCTTAATTGCTTGATTAAATAACCTTGATCATTTGTTTAAAAAGACAACTCTTTATTAAATTAATAAATCTATATTTACAAATTTATTTACCTTAATTAATTTAACTCAAATCTTAATTTCATGATTTAAATAAATTGATCAATTATTCACTTGAACTAATTTAATGAGTGCATATCATTTTATCTTTACTAATTCAATTTTAAAACATTTTCTAACTAATGTTTTAATTTTCATCACAAATCAAATTTAAACAATTTAAATATTAAAACTTCTTTGATTTCTGACTACGATTCAAATTATCTTTAATTCAGATTTAAATTTAAATTTAAACTTTTAATTTCAACTTGCTTAAATTTTTCATTTAAAATTTCAACTCCATTTCAAATTTCTTTAATATATTTTGAATTTCTTTTAAGTTATTAACACAAGTTAAAGTTAAAACTTATTTATGTTCAAACTAAACTCTTCATTCAACTTGAATTTATATTAACATTTCAATTTGAACTCAGCTTTAAAAATCTTGGTTTGAATTTTAATTTGGGTTTTAAAATTTTCAAACCAAAATAGTTTCAGGTTAAAACCTGTTACAACTTTGACTCGAGCCCCCCCCCCCCCCCCACTAATGCTTCGAGTTAGATACCGGAACAACTCGAGTCAAATACAAAACTTCTCGATACCATCCCCGAGGCATATCTTCCTCTTCTTCCCAAATTTTTTTTTTAATTCAGGAAAACAGAACAGGTCTGTTCTAAACCCTGAACAACATTGACCCGAGCCTCCCTATCATTTTGCTTCGAGTCCAACATGTCAAAACCCCGAGTAAACAATCGAGTCACTCAAGAAAAATTTCGAGTTCACCCATCAGAAATTTCCAGACCACTATAACAACTCCCCCGTGCACGTGTACACCGTTGACTGTCACCTCCTGTCGACGTCGACGTCATCAGCAAGTCGACTACCATCCCCCGATCTGAAAACGACCATCCAAACCCCTCCAATTCGATTCGAACTCGAATTCAAGTATAAATCAAAACCTGGAACGCGCAAAAGAAATCAACCTGAAACCTGTCAACGCCGCTTCCTCTGAGCTCCGACCACCTGAACGTGTGAAACTTCGGCCATCACTTCGTCGCTTCAGCCTCTATCCACCCCTGCGATGCCATGCAGCTCGATCCAATGACGAGGATGAACGAATCGAAACCGAGCCTCGAAAAAAAATTAGGTCTACGAACAAAAAAAAGTTCGCCGCCGCCACCACCGTAGCCTGACCACCACCGCGCCATTTTTCCGAGCTCCACTCATCACCCCTCCACCTCCAGGAGGAAACTCGACTCCTCCAGTCGAAGGGATCACCCACGGCAACCCCAAATGCCCAATACACTCAAACCCAAACTATTCTTTATTCTTTGATCTAAAAAATTTGATTTCAGCTTTAAAAATTTTGTTTAAGTATACGAATTCAAATTAAGTACCTGAATTCGTAAATTAAGAAATTTAAATTTTGACTTATTTGAAGTTTGGTTCATATATCTTGATTTCCAGACACAATACTGAGTTATTTTGACCTAAATAAATTTTTAGATTAAAGCTTATATCAAAACAATCAATATTTGTTTAAATACCAAATCTAAACATTGAGTAAATCAATGGAAATGATTTTTTTTTCACAAGATCAAAGCTTATGTTAAAGATCACAGAACAGATAGCATATGATCAACAGCCTGTATTCTACTTTCAATTTACCCATATACATGGATGATTATATACGCACAAACATACATACATATATGTATATATATATATATATATATACATATATATATATATATGTATGTATCGACAGATTCAAACCCAAAAAAAAAGAAAATAAAGGAATGTTACTCACCTGGAAAGTGGAGGCAGAGAACAAAAGATAGCCTGGGAAACTTTAGAACTGTGATGATTGATTTGCTTTTGATTTCCAGGCTTTAATTCTTGTTTGAGTTGAAGCTTTTGTTTAAGTTTAAGTTGAATATCCATTTCAGTTTTTCTTAGCTTTGAAGGTGAACGAAACTAAAAAGAAGGAATTGATTGGTATATAGAAAGAGTTGTACATGGAAAGGTATAGGCAAGTACAATATTCCTTTTTTATGTTGCTAACCCATGCTTGAATTGGTGATGTGATCTTGTTTATGGCTGAAGAGTTAATGCATCCCTTTTTCTCGGCTGATATCATGCTTTGCTTGACTAAAGACATATCTTTTGGTGGCTGCAGATCTTTCTCTTGTTTGCTATTGTACTTGGTTATGCATTTACTTACAGGCCTATACATATTTAAATTGTTTTTGTTTATATTTATTTCTTTGTTCATTTACTTTGTCTATATTCTTCCACCTGCCTACATATCTACTTTTGCATTTGTTTTGTTATTTACCTTTGTTGCTTCATTTTGTTATACTTTATTTGTTTTCAGTTCTATATTGAGCTGAGTTTGTTTACATACCTTTTCTTATGTGTATTTCTTCTTTTGTTTTATCACTTGTCATATGAATACATTTCAAATCACATTTGAATGCATATTGTTTTTTTTTCTTTTGCAAGCCTACACATTTCTATTTTTATCTTGAGTATTTATTTTATCTTACATACAAATTGTTTTGTATCTTTCTATATATTTATTTCAATAGTTTATATTTTAAAAGATATTTTTTTTGTTTATGTTTGTGTTTTATTTTATTTTGCATGTTATTTCTTTTGTTTGAATACTTCATTTATATGTTTACTTGTTTCTTGTCTTGCTTCTTCATTTTATTTGCTCACGCATTTTGTTTTAATGTTTAAATATAGATGGTTTGTTTTTGCAAGTTAATTCATATATACGTTTTGTTCCACTGCTTTGTCTTATTACTTTATAGTATGAATAACTTCTGTTTTAACATGTTGTTAAAATTTATTTATGAGTTACTATATATATATTTTTCTTAATTTATTTTATCACCCAAATATTTATTAAATCATTCATCTAAGATTTAAATTCAAATCAAAATATATATATATATACACTCAAGATTTTATAATTTCAAATTGACTCATATATATCCAAATATACATATACATATATATATTCACATATATACATATATATATATAATATTTAAAAATTTATATGATTTATATAGAATATACTTGAACTCGGGGAAACTCGCTTCCATTTAAAATCAATTTCCCTTACAATTTCATTCGGAAATTCATTTAATTATCAATTTAAATTAAATTAAAATCTAGGGTCGTTACAAACTTCCCCACTTAAAAGAATTTCGTCCTCGAAATTCGCAGGCACGAAAACAACACAGAGATAGACAGATTCAATCTTCTATAATTTCTCAAATACATGATATGGATTCCAAATTCGAGTCGGAATATCTCAAAATACATACCAATTTGTCCCTCTTCGGACCTTGGTATTCACAATAAATTGCAATAGAATTTCAAAATTTGGTTTCAAACGAAATCGTTTTATCAATACAATTCTAATCATTCTTCATATTCTATTAATCAAGTTAACTCAATTTAAAATTTCCAATTTATTCAAAATTTCCAATTCATTTATTAGAGTTTAAATCGAAAAGCCGATAAGAAATCGATGAAGATACGAAGTAAAATTTCCTACAACGATTCGTAGAGCATCACCGCACCGAAACTTCTTCTTGTAGCTGGTACGAAGAAATCAAAAGAATTTAGAAACGAATCAAAGAAAATTGATAAGAAAGATTGTTTCCACTGTTGTTGCAGAGTATTGACCAATTATAGTCGTATTCCCCTGTCCTCTATCTCGTTCTCTTCTTGCACTCATACTTACTATCAGTGGATAGTAAAAGAATTTACTGAGCCATTCAAACGGATATCTTAAGGATTACTCATTCTAGGATTTACTTCATCCTATCTCTAATGAGTTACTTAATGTGTTACACTCCTGAGCTAAAGTTTCAACCCTTAGCTCTGATACCAAATGTGACGGCTCGAATTTTGCCCGCTCGAAAATCGACATCCATACTTCAAATCGTACTCGAATGTCATAGATTCGATCGTTCAAATCCGAATCGCCGGAGCTTATAACAATCATTAAGTAAACAACACAGCGGAATAAAAGAATAATACATTGATATACAGCTTTGATACAATATCTGATACAACAGATGATCCAATAGATATCAATATACATCAGAGATATGATACAATAAATAGCAGCGAAAAAGAAAATAGATGACATCTAACATACGGAACAATATAACTCTATAATTGTCTTCAAGGAAGAACTCCAGAAATAACTGCAACTCCATTTCTAAGAACTAATCCAGCAATAGCTCGAACTCCCAATAAACATTGCACCAAGCTTAGCAAGACTGGTGTGATCCAAAGACTGAACTAACTCCAGATAATCTACTAAACCTGACTATCTAAAAAACCCAACTCTAGACTGCTCGTGTAGAAAATAATGAGCACCCAGAGTTTAGGAAAGAAACAATAAACTCCGGATCAGTCGTGGGACTGGTGTGAGCAACAAAAACAGTTTATCTCTTAAAACATTCAACAAAAGATTTTCACAGTCAATTCGCAATGCTTTTTAAAAATGAGACTACCATAAGGCCTCCCGCACACACACACAATGCAAACGCAGAATCGGAGGAGATTTCTCCTTATGATAGTCAAAGATGCTTGATACGCATTAAAAAGAACATTTGATATTATTACTAGTGCATAGTGTAGAGAAATTCATTTCGAAAGTAGAATATAAATCTTAGCCAACATACGACCGTTATCGTATGCCTACTATAGCTACCATCCAAATAGTGTTGCGACACCATAAGTGAATGATAGGTTCTACAACTAATACCGTACAAGTTTCGTATTGTTTCTTTGGATTTCCAACAAATGGTCAGGCCAAGGAACTTCCCATTGCCACATGAGAATGCCTCTGGAAAGACATCCCCGAGAACCAAACCGGAACTCTGCCAACACAAGGCCGGGTTACCCCTAACTGGGTAACTACTGACACGAGCACGCCATTTCCCGATCGTAAACGACCTTTCTCACGGGATCCCGAAAACCAACAACCACAAAGTAATAAATTCGTAGTAACCACATAGGTTAAATATCTGGGCTCCATACCATGATACCACCTCTATCCAGAAGGAAATGTACATACCCTAAAGGGTGCTACCCCTCATAACCTTGCCGCATCTTTCCTGTTTTGACCATTTCCGGGGTGTGAGGTTCGACGAAGTCACGTCCACAAAAACATACTTTATACAAAAGCCATGCTTTGGGTCAACAAATGATCAACACAATGATCACTAAGATAGACGATCAAATAAACGATCCTATCACAATAATCAACACAATGATCATTTCAGCAACACTCAGCATGTCACATTACCAAATTGGGAATATATCGCTGATAATTCAACTATATAACCTCTGAGCTCGTACGTCTCAGAGAAGGGTGTTAAGCTAAAAGAATAAATTCTTCGCCACCAACAGAAATATATTTGAAAGAAATCTGCTTTACATCTCAACTTGTAATGTCAGACACACAATCCATACAAGTCTGTTCTGGGTTCGAACAGAACCGAAGGCACTTACAAAGAAGTCCTTGCAACCCGGATATTCACAATCCCGATCGGATTTTCCATCACTTAGGGAATCTCTATACCAGGAGCTACCCAGTGCAGAGATAATCGATAGGTCATCCTATCGCTTTCGCAAATACCCGGTCTTCATCACCGGTCTTTAAATGCTATCCATAACGTCGAATCACTTATTCGGAATGGGTTATACGACACAAAGGTCCTTTCCCGGTTAAACCGAATAGTGAGCGAAAATATTTTCAAAACATATGGATATGGGATTTCAATTAAGTCACAACTTAATAATTCAAACTTTCTTTCAAATGGTTTAACAAATTACCATTTTAAATCTTTAAACAAAAAGATTCATTTTCACAACCTTTAACGGTTTAAACAATTTTCACATTTTAATCTTTTAAACAAAAGATTCATTCACAGACTTTCCAAATCAATTTTCATTTCAATTTGATTAACTCGTTAAATCTTTAAATCAAAGATTTAACTTATAGCCTTCAAAACAAATTTCATTTCAATTTGATTTAAACAAATCATCAATTTAAATCTGTTAAAAATAAATAGATTTAATTCATAGCTTTCAAAAAGAATTCATTCATAACTTAGGAAAATCATTTCTCTATTCAATCTTGAAATTCCCCTAATTAACTGGAATCTCGGTTCTTATTTAAAAGTGTTTATCATTTGAAAACAACAGTTTTCATTTTGGAAATCTAATTCATTTATACGAGTTGAAATCCTTGGGTTAAATTCAAATTCCCAAAAATAATACTTTAAAAATGGTTTAACTCATAATGACTAGTATAATATCATTAATTCCTAATTTCAAATTACAAAATTCAATTTCAAGTATTGAATTTAAATTTAAATCAACTTATTTAAATTCCAAAACTTAATCAAGTAATTTAAAAATAATAAATTCTATTTTGAAATTCCATTCCAAAAGCTTTTCATATTTATTCCGATTCCATTTCCAAAACATTTGAATTTAAAAATTCAAATTTAACTATTTCAAAAATCTGCGACTTAATCGATTTCCTCGTGAAATCCATATTTGTGTGTGTATGGTGTGGTCCAGGGGTTTAACACAGTAGTGCAACATCATTCAATCATCATAGATCAAATACAATAGTTATACGATAAGCGATGTAAATTATAACGCTTATCTTTCATACACAGATTCGCAGATATATATATCACAAATAATAAACTATATCACAGATCACAACACAAATCAGGATGATCATAAAGCATCATATATCAGGGATTTCAACAATTCAACATCCAATAAAATCCAAACATCCATAAGTAGGATCAATTTAATCATCTGATAATTTTTAAATCAGATTAAATTTCTATGAATAATTCTTTTCACATTTATCATCAAATAAATTTCAAGTAAATGATCCTCATTAACTATTCATAATTATTTAATTACTATTCTTAAGTAATTAAACTCAATTTAACTATTGTTAATTATCATTTAATTAACCTTTAAAATCATATATTTAATCACTGATTATTTAATTAATTAAGTTCTAAACTGTAACTTAATAAATCTTAATTGCTTGATTAAATAACCTTAATCATTTGTTTAAAAAGACAACTCTTTATTAAATTAATAAATCTATATTTACAAATTTATTTACCTTAATTAATTTAACTCAAATCTTAATTTCTTGATTTAAATAAATTGATCAATTATTCACTTGAACTAATTTAATGAGTGCATATCATTTTATCTTTACTAATTCAATTTTAAAACATTTTCTAACTAATGTTTTAATTTTCATCACAAATCAAATTTAAACAATTTAAATATTAAAACTTCTTTGATTTCTGACTACGATTCAAATTATCTTTAATTCAGATTTAAATTTAAATTTAAACTTTTAATTTCAACTTGCTTAAATTTTTCATTTAAAATTTCAACTCCATTTCAAATTTCTTTAATATATTTTGAATTTCTTTTAAGTTATTAACACAAGTTAAAGTTAAAACTTATTTATGTTCAAACTAAACTCTTCATTCAACTTGAATTTATATTAACATTTCAATTTGAACTCAGCTTTAAAAATCTTGGTTTGAATTTTAATTTGGGTTTTAAAATTTTCAAACCAAAATAGTTTCAGGTTAAAACCTGTTACAACTTTGACTCGAGCCCCCCCTCCCCCCCCCCCCCCCCCCGCTAATGCTTCGAGTTAGATACCGGAACAACTCGAGTCAAATACAAAACTTCTCGATACCATCCCCGAGGCATATCTTCCTCTTCTTCCCAAATTTTTTTTTTTTTAATTCAGGAAAACAGAACAGGTCTGTTCTAAACCCTGAACAACATTGACCCGAGCCTCCCTATCATTTTGCTTCGAGTCCAACACGTCAAAACACCGAGTAAACAATCGAGTCACTCGAGAAAAATTTCGAGTTCACCCATCAGAAATTTCCAGACCACTATAACAACTCCCCCGTGCACGTGTACACCGTTGACTGTCACCTCCTGTCGACGTCGACGTCATCAGCAAGTCGACTACCATCCCCCGATCTGAAAACGACCATCCAAACCCCTCCAATTCGATTCGAACTCGAATTCAAGTATAAATCAAAACCTGGAACGCGCAAAAGAAATCAACCTGAAACCTGTCAACGCCGCTTCCTCTGAGCTCCGACCACCTGAACGTGTGAAACTTCGGCCATCACTTCGTCGCTTCAGCCTCTATCCACCCCTGCGATGCCATGCAGCTCGATCCAATGACGAGGATGAACGAATCGAAACCGAGCCTCGAAAAAAAATTAGGTCTACGAACAAAAAAAAGTTCGCCGCCGCCACCACCGTAGCCTGACCACCACCGCGCCATTTTTCCGAGCTCCACCCATCACCCCTCCACCTCTAGGAGGAAATGCGACTCCTCCAGTCGAAGGGATCACCCACGGCAACCCCAAATGCCCAATACACTCAAACCCAAACTGTTCTTTATTCTTTGATCTAAAAAATTTGATTTCAGCTTTAAAATTTTTGTTTAAGTATACGAATTCAAATTAAGTACCTGAATTTGTAAATTAAGAAATTTAAATTTTGACTTATTTGAAGTTTGGTTCATATATCTTGATTTCCAGACACAATACTGAGTTATTTTGACCTAAATAAATTTTTAGATTAAAGCTTATATCAAAACAATCAATATTTGTTTAAATACCAAATCTAAACATTGAGTAAATCAATGGAAATGATTTTTTTTCACAAGATCAAAACTTATGTTAAAGATCACAGAACAGATAGCATATGATCAACAGCCTGTATTCTACTTTCAATTTACCCATATACATGGATGATTATATACGCACAAACATACATACATATATGTATGTATGTGTATATATATATATATATATATATATATATATATATATATATGTATCGACAGATTCAAACCCAAAAAAAAAAAAAAATGTTACTCACCTGGAAAGTGGAGGCAGAGAACAAAAGATAGCCTGGGAAACTTTAGAACTGTGATGATTGATTTGCTTTTGATTTCCAGGCTTTAATTCTTGTTTGAGTTGAAGCTTTTGTTTAAGTTTAAGTTGAATATCCATTTCAGTTTTTCTTAGCTTTGAAGGTGAACGAAACTAAAAAGAAGGAATTGATTGGTATATAGAAAGAGTTGTACATGGAAAGGTATAGGCAAGTACAATATTCCTTTTTTATGTTGCTAACCCATGCTTGAATTGGTGATGTGATCTTGTTTATGGCTGAAGAGTTAATGCATCCCTTTTTCTCGGCTGATATCATGCTTTGCTTGACTAAAGACATATCTTTTGGTGGCTGCAGATCTTTCTCTTGTTTGCTATTGTACTTGGTTATGCATTTACTTACAGGCCTATACATATTTAAATTGTTTTTGTTTATATTTATTTCTTTGTTTATTTACTTTGTCTATATTCTTCCACCTGCCTACATATCTACTTTTGCATTTGTTTTGTTATTTTACCTTTGTTGCTTCATTTTTTTATACTTTATTTGTTTTCAGTTCTATATTGAGCTGAGTTTGTTTACATACCTTTTCTTATGTGTATTTCTTCTTTTGTTTTATCACTTGTCATATGAATACATTTCAAATCACATTTGAATGCATATTTTTTTTTCTTTTGCAAGCCTACACATTTCTATTTTTATCTTGAGTATTTATTTTATCTTACATAAAAATTGTTTTGTATCTTTCTATATATTTATTTCAATAGTTTATATTTTAAAAGATATTTTGTTTTGTTTATGTTTGTGTTTTATTTTATTTTGCATGTTATTTCTTTTGTTTGAATACTTCATTTATATGTTTACTTGTTTCTAGTCTTGCTTCTTCATTTTATTTGCTCACACATTTTGTTTTAATGTTTAAATATAGATGGTTTGTTTTTGCAAGTTAATTCATATATACGTTTTGTTCCACTGCTTTGTCTTATTACTTTATAGTATGAATAACTTCTGTTTTAACATGTTGTTAAAATTTATTTATGAGTTACTATATATATATTTTTCTTAATTTATTTTATCACCCAAATATTTATTAAATCATTCATCTAAGATTTAAATTCAAATCAAAATATATATATATATATATATATACACTCAAGATTTTATAATTTCAAATTGACTCATATATATCCAAATATACATATACATATATATATTCACATATATAGATATATATATAATATTTAAAAATTTAAATGATTTATATAGAATATACTTGAACTCGGGGAAACTCGCTTCCATTTAAAATCAATTTCCCTTACAATTTCATTCAGAAATTCATTTAATTATCAATTTAAATTAAATTAAAATCCAGGGTCGTTACAAACTCCTTTTTATAAATTCCTTTATTAACCTATCTTAATTCATATCACAATGATATACTAAAAATTCATATTATAAGTCAAATACTTATAATTTATTTATTTACAAAATCATTCCTTCAAACTTCCCAAATCTATAAATCTTATAACTTCTAAGATTCATTTATTTATCCACATCTATTTCCTAAATAACTTTATAAATTTTATTTATAAAATTCTATTTAGAACTTCACCGTTATAATTCTATAAGTTTCATTCATTTGTGAAATTCATTCACAATTCTTTCTAATACTTATAAAAGCTCGTTTTATAATTCAAGATATTCTAAATTTATAAATATCAACTTATAAATCTTTTAATATAAAACAATTTATATTATTATTTTAAAACGTCTTTCAGCTCCTTTATAATTTATCATTTTGATTTATAACATAATCAAATTTGATAAATTCTATAGATTTCATTCCTTTATGAAATTCATTTACAAATCATTCTATCACTTATAAAAGCTCGTTTTATAATTCAAGATATTCTAAATTTATAAATATCAACTTATAAATCTTTTAATATAAATCAATTTATATTATTACTTTAAACATCTTTAAACTCTTTTATAATTTCATCATTCTAATTTATAAAATAAACTAAAAATTTTATAAATCCTATTTCTAAACTTCTTATAATAAATTCAGAAGTCCCAGTTCAAACTATTTTATAAAATCACTAATCCCATATTTTCAAAAATCAACTTTTAACTGTATTTCTCAAAAATCATAATTTTCATAATATTAAAATTATAACGTTTATTTATTTAAGATGAATCAATTCCAAAAATATTTTATAAACGTATATTTCCAAAAATCACTTTAGAAATTAAAATTGTTGTTTTAACTTCAAAAATTGGATCCGATGATGCAACACATCAATATTCAATCACAACTTTCAAACATCATATATCATCCATGATAACAATCAAATATCACAATATATGAAATCAAATAAATATTTGTGAGGAATCCAGTTGGATCCCTCCAACCTGTTTCCCTGCATCCACAGACATTAGCACAATACCATTCCGTTTCAAGACGGAATATCGCGGTACATGGGATTTTATAAATATATATCCGCTTACTAACGGCGCAATAGGGTCTCATCCGCTAAAAGAAAATGCAGGAAATCAATCAACTGCAATATATACATATGCCAATATATATATATTGCTATATATAATATAATACCAATTCCACTTCGAGGTGGAATATCGCGGTATATGTGTGTAATAAATAACCTCCGCTTACTAACGGCGTATAGGGTCTATTCACATCCAATATATATATATATATATATATATATATATATATATATATATATATATATATATATATATATATATATAACAATCATCATTCAAGCATTCAATCAATACAGTCAAGCAAATTTTAAATCTAACTATTTAAAATTTAAATAAACAATAAAATTCCTTTTGAGTGAGAAGTTCTCACCTTTATTCCCGTTTGCAATCCACTTCCAATTCAACTTGTTTTCTTCATTTATACCTTGTATAACAATTTTATACAATTATTAATATTCGAACTAAATCGAACACTTAAATTATCGTTCAATTTATTTACTTAACCAAAAATTTTATTTTCACTAATTTCCCAATTTATTAATATTTGAAATAAAACCGAGCAATTAAATTTTATTTCTTAATTTTAGCTGTAAATTAGCTTTAAACCACTTTTTCCTTCTTGACTCGATTTCTCTTGATTTATACCTTGTATAAATATTTACACAATTTATTAATATTCGAATCAATCGAATAAATTAAATTTCATTCTTGATTGTTTAATTAATCAATAGTTTTATTTAAACCAATCTCTTCTTAAATAAATTTATTTTAACTAATTATTTAAATCTAAATTTAAAAATAAGCAGACTGTAATCCTTTATTACATTTTCAAAATATCTTAGCAAATCAATATTTCCAAATTTTCGTATATATATGTATATATATAATTTAAAAACTGCTTATGTATATTTTATTTATTTATTTTCAAATCTTCTTTTAAATAATTTAATTAACTATAGATTTAATTTTAACTAACTAATTCCTTTTTAAAATAATTTCTTTTCTATGGATTAAATTGTTTAACGATTTTAAATTTGAACAAATCTAACAATTAATTTTTTTTCGTTTATAAATTTATTTAAATTAATAACTATCTATTTAGTTCTAAACAAATGATTTACATTTTAAACTAATGCTTTTAAATTTTTAAATCATTTCCTTTTATAAATTTATTTAACTAAAAATTTAAAAAATTAAATTTCCTTTAAAATTTATTTCTACTAATTCTTTTATTTTAAATTAATATCTTTTTAAATAGATTTGTTTTAACTAAAAATTTATACTTGAAACAAAATTTACTTTTTTTTTCTTTTTTTTTTATATATATAAATTAAAAATCTGTATGTATACTTTACTGTATATCTATATTTATTTATTTATTTTTTTCGTATGTACATAAATAAATTTAGAAATCAAAGTAAAAAAAAACTCACTGCAAAATGAAGAGCACAGCTGCCATTGTCGATCGCCGTCGTCTTCGAGCGTCGCGCGTCTCCCCAATCGAGCACGCATCCCCATCGCAGCTCCACCACCTACGCGCGCCTTCCATGCCCTAGCCTGCATCGATTTCGCCGCTTCTTGCTTCTCCTCACCTCGCATACGAGCCCTCCACTGACTCGTGCGCCGCTTCACGCCTTCACGACACCGCCCCCACTTGCGCCGCCGCCTCCCCCAATTGCCCGCAATCGACTCGCGACCTCCACTATCATCGCGTGCGCGCGATTTCATTTAGGGCTTCGGCCCTTGGTATTTTTTTTTTTTTTGTTTGAGATCTGAAGAAGGAAGGGGCTTCGGCCTGTGAAATTGAAGACGCGGCCACCATTTTTCTTTCGAGCTTCCTATTATATTTTATTTTTCTTCGTTTGAGAATTAAAGGCTTCGGCCATTGACAAATTTTTTCTGCGTGATTTGAATTTAAGAAGGAAAAGGGGGGAGGACGTATTTAAAAGTGAAAAGAACATGGGCATCACGATTTCTATCGTGATTTTCTGCGTGATCCTAGGCGTGAGTAAAGGAAAGAGAACGTGCTGTGTTTGTTTATAAATTTAAATTAAAATTTTAAATTGAGTTCGATAAAAATTAAATGCGTTTACACACCGTACGCTCACATATCAACTCCAAAAAATACGAAATTTGAAATCCGGCAATAATTCAATATTCCGGACCCAATGGAACTGGTTTCGTCGAATTCCGAGACTGTGCCTCGGACGGCTATTTTTGAATATCGATTCAAATGATTAAATTTCAAAACTGAACAATTCACTTCCAAATTAAATTCTAAAGCTTCTATTATCTTCAATATTATCAATATGAATTTTACAAGCCTTTGAAATAATTTTAAATCAGCTTAAAATTGAAGATTCAAATTTTTATTCAACTTTCAATATATTAAATTCTATAATTTAATCGCCAATTCATTCTGATAATTTGAAATTCAATTCAAACCATCCTTCAAATATTTAAAATTAATTAAATATTCTCAAATTAAATTATTAAAAATTCTGGGTCATTACAAACGATTTCAATCACAAAGGAAAATCGCACAGAGATTATAAACAATCAACACACAACATTGAAACAAATTCAATTATTTAAGGAATCCAGTTGGATCCCTCCAACCTGTTTCCTTGCATCCACAAATGTTAGCACAATACCAATCCCGTTTCAAGACGGCATATCACTGTATATGGGTTTTATATAAAATATTATCCGCTATTATGCAGCGCAATAGGGTCTTATCCGCTATATAATGTGGGAAAATCAACTCCAAGTACATATATAATACCAATTCCACTCCGAGATGGAATATCGCGGTATATGTGTTTAATATAATAAACTCCGCTTAATATACGGCGTATAGGGTCTATTTCAACAATAGATAATAATTTATCAATCAAACATACAATCAACACAATCAAGCAATTTTAAATCTAACTATTCAAAATTAAAAATCGAAACAATTTAGATTGAGCAAGAAGTTCTCACCTTGCTTCAAATACAGTTGCAGTGTTTTATTTCGAATAAAATTAAACACGCGTTTAATTTTACCCAAAATTTTCACTAGCTCCAATCAATCCCAATCCAGCTCCATTGCGTAGTATTCGTCAATACGAACCCGACGCAATTCGTTGCGTGCAAAACGGACCTCGTATGAAAAAGTTACGATAGTTTAAAGTTTAAACGAATTAATATAAAATAATTTTACTATTTTCTTTTAATTTTTAAACCTAATTTCAATCTGGGACGTTGATTTCCTTTCCCCTAAATCAGAGCCGTGCGCACCCTACTTCCATCTCCAGGTTATAAATCGCGCACGAAACCCACTTGCCGCCCAAAACCGTAAATGACGCGACCTATAAACTCGACTTCACGACGATCAGCGACCCCCATTTGATCGGCCATCACGAGTGCTACCCACGGCCAAAAAATAGTGAAGCTCGGTCATGAATGCGCTTCGAAATTCGAGCTCGAACACGCGACTTTTGAGCGAGTTTTGCCGTCGATCTATAGCGTATTTGTAACGACCCAGTATTTCTATCAATTAAAATTTGTATATTTAATTGATTTTAAATGTTAGTAAGTGAAATTTATAAGTCAAATAATTTTTATTTCGAATAATTGGATTTAATTGGATAATTGAATCGATAATTTAATAGTTGAAAATACAGAAATAATTTAATATTGGGTTTAATGTGATTGAAATTGATTTATAAAATTTTATTTAATCATATTGGAGTTAGAATGATGTGATAGAACTTTTAAAATCGAATTAAAAGTTGATTTGTGAAAATTGAATATTTTAACATTTAATTGACGAGTTAAAATAGCCATTTTTCAAACAGTCTCGGATTTTGATGAAACCAGTTTCATCGGATCCGTAATGTTATATTATTGTAAGGTTTCAAATTTTGTGTCAATCAGATTTACGGTTTGTCAGGGCAAGCTAAAACGTATAGAAATTGGTTTAAATCGATTTAATTTAAATTTAATCGTTTATTGTTGTAACTCACACAGATGATAGAATTAGCTTCCAAAAACTATTCCATTGTGTCCAGAACGTGGGGTAAACCCTAGAAACGCAAGTCACCTTGCGAGATTTGGAGTTCGAAATTTTTTGAGTGAATAGTAATTCGCCAATTTTCTATAAAAGGCCACCATTTCTCAATTTTTATACCAAAACCCTAATTCAGAACCCTAGCCGCCATCAATTGTCCAATGGCCGAAATTTTGTGCTTCTTCTTCCTCTATTTTCTCCAAATCTGTAGACAATTATGAAAATCCTTCAACTAGAATCTTGTAGAGCACAGCACGAAATAGATATGCATACGGTGATGATCGTGTATGGAGCGACGTGGAGGAAGTAATTGGCTTGCGTTCATGGTGGGTTTGGGCATGCTTTTCGAAGGCTAGGCATGGCCGAGCTGCACGACGTTTGGGGTGGTGGCACGGGACAGTGGTGGCGTTCGAACGACGTTACTCGATTGTCGTCGAAGTGAAGGATTTGGATGCGACAATTAGGGTTTTGATCGGCTATTGGGTTCACGCGTGGGTACTTGGGAACGAAACATGATAGGGAAGATGAAGCGTATGGCTCAGATGCAGGGGGCAAGGATATCAACGGCTGAGATTTGCCAGGTTTTAAATTAAATAAAGAAATTGTAATTTATTATATTTATAATTCGTGCAAACTTTAAACAAGTATAACCTTTTCATACGAGATCGAAAAATGACGAAACAACTTGCGTTGGCTTCGTTTCGTCGAGCACTACGCAATGGAGCTGGTTTGGAGTCGTTTGGGGTTAGTTTGGAATTTGGGTTAAATTAAACGCGCGTTTAATTTTATTCGAAATAAAACGCTGAAACTGAATTGAAAGCAAGGTGAGAACTTCTCACTCAATCGAATTGTTTCGGTTTAAATTTTAAATAGTTAGATTTAAAATTGCTTGATTGTATGCTTGGATGATAAATTATTATCTATTGATTGTTAAAACAGATATTATACGTCGTAGATTAAGCGGAGGTAATTTATTAAAAACATATACCGCGATAATTCCATCTTGATTGGAATTGGTATTATATATGTTCTTGGAGTTGATTTTCCCGCATTATCCAGCGGATGAGACCCTATTGTGCTGCATAATAGCGGATAATATTTTATAAATCCTATATACCGTGATATTCCGTATTGGAACGAAATTCGAATTGTGCTAACATCTATGGATGTAGGGAAACAGGTTGGAGGGATCCAACTGGATTCCTCACCAGTATTTATTTGATTACAGATATTGTGATATTTGTTGATTATCATATGATGATATATGATGTTTAAATGCCGTGATTGAGTATTTAGTTCTGTTGCATCATTGGGCCTATTTTTGAAGTTTAAAAATGTTAAAGTAAAGATTTTTATTTTAAAAGGATTTTTAAAGTTATTTTTGAAAACATACATTTTATTGAATTTTTGGAATTTTTTTATTTTAAATAAATAAACGTTATAAATTTGATGTTATAAAAGTTAGGATTTTTGAGAAATATAACCGAAATGTGATTTTTGAAATAAATAGTTGATTAATTTATAAAATGGTTTAAATTGGGATTTTTGAATTATTATAAACGGTTTATATAAAAGAATTTATAAAATTGGTATGTATAAATTAAAATATAGGAATTATGTAACAAGTTTTATTAAATGTTAAAAAGTAGTATAAATGGATTTCATAAGTGAATGAAATTTATAGATTTATAAATCGTGAAGTTATAAAATGAATAGATTTTTGTAAAATAAAGGATTTATAAGTAACTAACTTACAAATTAGATTTTTGGTATAAAATTGAGTTATAAATTGAACCGGTTAATAAAGGAGATTTTTAAATCGAAGTTGTTATAAAATATATGGAATTTATAAACGTTGTTTTATAAATACGAAATCAACTGAAATTGATAAATTAAACGTAGAAGTTTATAAAAAGGGATATATTCACGATTTTGGATAGCGAATTATCTTTTGTATAATATGTGTAATAATAAGGAGGTTGGATCGGGAGTAATATTCACGATTTTGGACAGTGAATATATTATTAAATAAAATGGATATGTTTTGGGGAAGTGATATTATAAAATGAAATTAATTGTTTTAAAGATGTATTAAAATGGATTAACTATCGAAACCATAGAATTCAACATTTATTGTTGAAATAGACGTTTTCGAGAAATGGAAGGAAATAGTGGACTATAACACCGTTGTTATAGTAAATGATTTCTGAAAGGAAATGTTTTATATAGTATTGGGATTTATATATATATCTTAATTCTGAATCCCTATACTATGATTTTGGGTCATCGTAACGATGTTTTACGCAACATTCGTTTTGGCCCAAATAAATGTGTTTAAGAGAATGTTTTCCTTTAAAGAATGAACTATATACTTAATTTTGATTTAAGTATATTGAATATTTTCCAAGTGTTGAAAATAAATGGATTTGCGAATTACTTATTATTAATAAGCATGAAAATGATTTTCCAATATGAAGTGAATATATTGAGATTTTATCTTTTAAAGATAAATTGAAAATGAATATTATAAGTCGATTTGGAAATCGTATATTCATAGATATTTTGGAATTGTAAATTCACTATGGAATTTATAAAAGAAAGGGAAATTTGTTTAAAAATAAACGTTGATTTATTTTTGAAGTGTGGAAATAAATTTACGGATTTGGAACGTAAATATAAAGTAAATCGGTAAGGATTTATTTAATTGGTTTAAATGAACCATTTTGAAATGAAAATGAACAAAAATTTATGAATATATCCCGTGTAGGGAAACTATTGGAAATTTGTTTTCAAAAATGGTAATGGTGAAAAGTGATTTGAAAATTTGTTTTCAAATGGTTGAAGTGTGGAAGTTATATATCTTGTAAAGATATTTTGGAAAGTAAATTATTTGGAAAATTATTTGGAACTTGGTGATGTTGTGCATGCCTATTGATGGTTAAATAACCGACTATCAATATTTACCTTTGAATGGGTATTTGTTGTGATTTGCTTGAATTTGAATGCCACACTTATTTTCAAAATAAGCGCTCACTATTCGGGTTAGCCGAGAAAGGACCTTGGGGTCGTATAACCCATTCTGAATATGTGATACGTCGTTATGGATTGCATTTGAAGACCGGTGTTGAAGACC
The DNA here is from genome assembly GCA_030765085.1 of Allium cepa. Taxonomy (NCBI): domain Eukaryota; kingdom Viridiplantae; phylum Streptophyta; class Magnoliopsida; order Asparagales; family Amaryllidaceae; genus Allium; species Allium cepa. Next base: position 595,357,870 of record CM060945.1, on the reverse strand, counting down.
GGATATTTTTGAAAACGGAAGGATTACCGTCGAATGACTCTGCATCGGTTGATCTCCGATATAGAGGTTTTATCACCCTTAGTGACGGGAAGTCCGGACGTGATTAGTGAATATCCGGATTGCAAGGGCTTCTTTGGAAGTGCCTTCGGTTCCGTTCGATCCCGGAACGGACTTGTATGGATTGTGTGTCTAACATTTCAATTTGAGATGTAAAGCTGGTTTCTATCAAATATATTTCTGTTGGTGGCGGAGAATTTATTCTCTTAGCTTAACATCCTTCTCTGAGACGTACGAGCTCAGAGGTTATGTTGTTGATGGTTACTAGTGATACATTCACAAATTGGTAATGTGGCATACGAAGTGTTGTTGAGCATTTGATGATCAAAGCACAGCTTTTGTATAAAGCGTGGCTTTGTGGATGAGACTTCGTCGGACCTCACACCCCGAAAATGGTCAAAACAGGAAGGATGCAGCAAGGTTATTAAGGGATAGCACCCCTTTAGTGTATGTCATTTCTTCTGGACAGAGGTGGTATCATGGTATAGAGCCAAGATACTTAACCTTTGTTGTTGCTGCAAATTTATTACCTTGTGGTTGTTGGAATCGAGGATCCTCGGATATAGATCGGTTATTATCGGGGAATGACATATTCGTTTCCGTAGTTACCCAGTTTGAAGGGTAACCCGGCCTTGTGTTGGCAGAGATCTAACCGTAACGTTGGGTTCTCGGGTCGTCTTTCAAGAGGCGTACCCATGTGGCAATGGGAAGTTTCTTGGCCTGACCATTTGTTGGAAATCCAAACTTCAATACGATCTTGTACAGTTTTAGTTGTAGAACCTATCATTCACTTATGGTGGTCACCACTGTTTGGATGGTTGCTATAGTAGGCTTAAGTGCGAAATGCCTATGCTGGCTAAGATTTATACCTTTACTTTCGAAATGTTTTCTACACTATGCACTAGTAATAATATCAAATGTTTCTTTTTAATGCGTATAAAGCATTTTTGACTATCATAAGGAGAAATCTCCTCTGATTCTGCGTTTGCATTGTGTGTGTGTGCGGGAGTCCTTATGGTAGTTTCATTTTCCAAAAAGCATTGCGAATTTATTTTAAAAATATTCCTGTTGTTTGTTTTAAAAGATAAACTGTTTTAAGTTCTCACACCAGTCCCATGACTGACCTGGAGTTTATTGTTTTCCTTTCTAAACTCTGGGTGCCCACCAATTTCCACACGGGCAGTCTATAGTTTGGTTATCAGGATATTCTGGAATTCAAGAGTTGTTGGAGACAAGCTGGATGGCATGGCGTTTCACTTGTATATAGTATTTCTTTTCCTGTTATTGTACACTCTGATGATGTAATGTAATGTAATATGATGTAATGTAATAACTGATACAGTTCTTTGTTTAAAGATTATTCATTTATCTATTATATGTTGTTCCGCTGTGATTGTGAGATTCTGATATTGTTCTGTTGTTTCATTCTGTTCTGTTCTATTTTTTTCTCTCTTCTTCTACCTTTTCTTCTTCTTTAACCCTAAAGACTCGTAACTTTTTTCCTCTTTGGCTGTATTGTTATGGAATGTTTCCAGTTCAAAGGAGTATGGATTTTCGGGCCTTTACATTTGGTATCACAGCATATGGTTAAGCGACAACCATGGCTCTACTGGGTATTACTCATTAGAGATAGAGTCAGTAGTACCCTAGAATGAGTTTGAGTTTAATAATAGATACGAGCGTGTATTTGTTAGTGAATATAAATTGTTTTATATTATGATGATTGGTTTGTTGAGTGGTATATGGATTCTGGTCAACACGAGTAATTAACGTTGTTGATAGGGATCTCTAAACACTTGTACAGAAAAATTTGACACGATATTGTTTTAAAATAGGGTAAATGAAATAATTTTACCTTGATTAGATTATATATACAAAGGAATAATTTATTCAGAATTATTAAAGTGCATATGAATTGATTGTTTGGTTGTAGAATAAGTTAAATAAAAACAACAGCTGTAAAAGAATGAATTGTATAAGCAAATGAATTATAAGTATGAAGTTATAATTAAAATGATTTACACTTGTGAAATAATCTTATATATAAGGGATGAAATTATATAAATAAAAGATTTATAAATGTGATTTATAATCTAAAAACAAAATTCCAGAGAAGTGTTTTGAAAGGATTTATATTTTGGAAAATTATTTTAGAGAAATTAAATCTCTAAACTCTTTTCGGTCGCTAGAAAATAATTCTGATGATGATCACGACATCATAGTTGTTCATTTTCGGGTTTCCAAAAGAGGGATTGCTGCCAAATTGTTTTAAATGAAAGTTGTTGGAAGATTTGGATTTGGGTTTTGAAATTCAGAAGATAATTTGAATTGATTTCAAAAAATGGTTTTGAAAGGTTGAAAAGACTATGAAATCCTATTTAAAATATTATGGGAATGATAAATGGGTTGATAACTTATACAATTTGAATTTTGATAGAGTAAATTTAACTTAAATGGTGGAGTAAAATTAAAGGAAGTATAAGTGAATCAATAAAAATCCAAGTGGTAATTGTTGAATATAAGTTGTATAACTTATGAAATGAGAAAATGAAAGTGAAACAAATTGTTAAAAATGGTTAAACAATTCTGTTAAGAAAAAATAAATCTGGATTTGATAGTGATATGAAATTTGACTTTGGTAAAGGTTAAATAAATAAAATTTACTTCAGAATTGGAATCTGAATTGGATTTATAAGTGGGAATTTAAGTTACGTTAAACAAATGACGTTTGAAATGAAATACAGCTTAAGTAATTTTGAATGAAGTTATGAATGCGAACTTGAGTTATATAAATGAAACTCAACCTTATATTGTTAAAAGAATTAGCAATCGAATTGATAAATGGATTGAATGTTAATCAATTGAATGTAAAATAAATTGATATGGAATAAAGAATGTAAGTGTTAATTCATTAGAAGCTAATGAAGTTGAGAAATTGAATAATTGAATGGAAGTCAATTTAATATCAACCAATTGGAATTAAAAGTGTTGGACCGAATTGAATATAAATTAAATAATTTGGTTATGTTGAATATATATTGGTTGTTATATGGTTGTTAATTGATTGTGTATAATTCATTAAGTGTTAATGAAATTGAATTAGAGGAATTAAAAGCTATGTAATTGAATTCAAATTGAAAGTGAAGTAAATGAATTTGAATAGAATTGAATTTGATTTGGAAGTAAACCAACTTGAATGTAAATTAGTGAATGATTGCTAATTGAAATTGAATATGAATGAATGTTAGTAAATCCAATGTTAATAAATCAAATGTGATTTAAATTGGAAAACCAATTCATTGAATATTAATGAGAATATGAATGAATATTTATTTGGTTAGTTGGATGATAGTTGGATAATGGTTGGATTGTTGTTTTGATTGCATTTGTTGCTTTTGTTGCATTTGCTATGTTGGCGCATGTAGTTGTTATGTTACTATATGATGTATATTGATATTATTTTCATATATACATGTTTATCATTTGTTTGTTGAGTGTTTAGTAGGTGCGGACGGCGCTTTCTTTGCATTTGAAGCTCGCTTTCACGCTATATTAGCCATATATGCTCGCTAATAAAATATAAGGTACACACCTCGGATTAAATATCGTACTTTTACACTTTTTTTTCCCTGCGGGATACCTCATCACTTGATGGGAGGTACATTTGTGATATATATACTATCATTTTTTTTCGGATCGAGCCGCGCAAAGGAGACTCTAACGAATTTTTCCGAAAATTTAAGGCGTTAGAAATTTTTTGGGAATTTTGAAAAATTTTGAAAACTGAGTAAAGTTATTGTAAGAGGTTTAACTATTGGATTTTGGGAAAGTTAAACACTCAAATGAATTTGAAAAATCCAATTTGAACGGTTAGTCCGGGGCAAGCTAAAACGTATAGAAATTGGTTTAAATCGATTTAATTTAAATTTGATCGTTTATTGCCGTAACTCACACAGATTATCGAATTAGCTTCCGAAACCTATTCCATTGTGTCCGGAACGCGGGGTAAACCCTAGAAACGCCAGTCACCGTGCGAGATTTGGAGTTTGGAAAATTTTGAGCGAATGGTAATTCGCCAATTTTCTATAAAAGGCCACCATTTCTCAATTTTTATACCAAAACCCTAATTCAGAACCCTAGCCGCCATCAATTGTCCAATGGCCGAAATTTTGTTCTTCTTCTTCCTCTATTTTCTCCAAATCTGTAGACAATTACGAAAATCCTTCAACTAGAATCTTGTAGAGCACAGCACGAACTAGATATCCATACGGTGATGATCGTGTATGGAGCGACATGGAGGAAGTAATTGGCTCGCGTTCGTGGTGGGTTTGGGCACGCTTTTCGAAGGCTAGGCGTGGCCGAGCTGCACGGCGTTTGGGTGGTGGCACGGGACAGTGGTGGCATTCGAACGACGTTACTCGATCGTCGTCGAAGTGAAGGATTTGGATGCGACTATTAGGGTTTTGATCGGCTATTGGGTTCACGCGTGGGTACTTGGGAACGAAACATGATAGGGAAGATGAAGCGTACGGCTCAGATGCAGGGGGCAAGGATATCAACGGCTGAGATTTGCCAGGTTTTAAATTAAATAAAGAAATTGTAATTTATTATATTTATAATTCGTGTAAACTTTAAACAAGTATAACCTTTTCATACGAGATCAAAAAATGACGAAACAACTTGCGTTTGCTTCGTTTCGTCGAGCACTGCGCAATGGAGCTGGTTTGGAGTCGTTTGGAGCTAGTTTGGAATTTGGGTTAAATTAAACGCGCGTTTAATTTTATTCGAAATAAAACGCTGAAACTGAATTGAAAGCAAGGTGAGAACTTCTCACCCAATCGAATTGTTTCGGTTTAAATTTTAAATAGTTAGATTTAAAATTGCTTGATTGTATGTCTGGATGATAAATTATTATCTATTGATTGTTAAAATAGATATTATACGTCGTAGATTAAGCGGAGGTAATTTATTAAAAACATATACCGCGATAATTCCATCTTGATTGGAATTGGTATTATATATGTTCTTGGAGTTGATTTTCCCGCATTATACAGCGGATGAGACCCTATTGTGCTGCATAATAGCGGATAATATTATATAAATCCTATATACCGCGATATTCCGTATTGGAATGAAATTCGAATTGTGCTAACATCTGTGGATGCAGGGAAACAGGTTGGAGGGATCCAACTGGATTCCTCACCAGTATTTATTTGATTACAGATATTGTGATATTTGTTGATTATCATATGATGATATATGATGTTTGGATGTCGTGATTGAGTATTTAGTTCTGTTGCATCATTGGGTCTATTTTTGGAGTTTAAAAATGTTAAAGTAAAGATTTTTATTTTAAAAGGATTTTTAAAGTTATTTTTGAAAACATACATTTTATTGAATTTTTGGAATTGTTTTATTTTAAATAAATAAACGTTATAAATTTGATGTTATAAAAGTTAGGATTTTTGAGAAATATAACCGAAATGTGATTTTTGAAATAAATAGTTGATTAATTTATAAAATGGTTTAAATTGGGATTTTTGAATTATTATAAACGGTTTATATAAAAGAATTTATAAAATTGGTATGTATAAATTAAAATATAGGAATTATGAAACAAGTTTTATTAAGTGTTAAAAAGTAGTATAAATGGATTTCATAAGTGAATGAAATTTATAGATTTATAAATCGTGAAGTTATAAAATGAATAGATTTTTGTAAAATAAAGGATTTATAAGTAACTAACTTACAAATTAGATTTTTGGTATAAAATTGAGTTATAAATTGAACCGGTTAATAAAGAAGATTTTTAAATCGAAGTTGTTATAAAATATAAATGGAATTTATAAACGTTGTTTTATAAATCCGAAATCAACTGAAATTTGTTTTCAAAAATGGTAATGGTGAAAAGTGATTTGAAAATTTGTTTTCAAATGGTTGAAGTGTGGAAATTATATATCTTGTAAAGATATTTTGGAAAGTAAATAATTTGGAAAATTATTTGGAACTTGGTGATGTTGTGCATGCCTATTGATGGTTAAATAACCGACTATCAATATTTACCTTTGAATGGGTATTTGTTGTGATTTGCTTGAATTTGAATGCCACACTTATTTTCAAAATAAGCGCTCACTATTCGGGTTAGCGGGGAAAGGACCTTGGGGTCGTATAACCCATTTCGAATATGTGATACGTTGTTATGGATTGCATATGCAGACCGGTGTTGAAGACCGGATATTTTTAAAAACGGAAGGATTACCGTCGAATGATCTGCATCGGTTCATCTCTGATATAGACGTTTTATCACCCTTGGTGACGGGAAGTCCGGACGTGATTAGTGAATATCTGGATTGCAAGGGCTTTTTTGGAAGTGCCTTCGGTTCCGTTCGATCCCGGAACGGACTTGTATGGATTGTGTGTCTGACATTACAATTTGAGATGTAAAGCTGGTTTCTATCAAATATATTTCTGTTGGCAGCGGAGAATTTATTCTCTTAGCTTAACACCCTTCTCTGAGACGTACGAGCTCGGAGGTTATGTAGTTGATTGTTACTAATGATACATTCCCAAATTGGTAATGTGGCATACGAACTGTTGTTGAGCATTTGATGATCAAAGCATAGCTTTTGTATAAAGCGTGGCTTTGTGGACGAGACTTCGTCGGACCTCACACCCCGGAAATGGTCAAAACAGGAAGGATGCGGCAAGGTTATTAAGGGATAGCTCCCCTTTAGTGTATGCCATTCCTTCTGGATAGAGGTGGTATCATGGTATGGAGCCCAGATACTTAACCTATGTTGTTGCTGCAAATTTATTACTTTATGGTTGTTGGAATCGAGGATCCTCGGATATAGATCGGTTACGATCGAGGAATGACATATTCGTGTCAGTAGTTACCCAGTTTGAAGGGTAATCCGGCCTTGTGTTGGCCGAGATCTGACCGTAACGTTAGGTTCTCGGGTCGCCTTTCTAGAGGCGTACCCATGTGGCAATAGGAAGTTCCTTGGCCTGACCATTTGTTGGAAATCCAAACTTCAGTACGATCTTATACAGTTTTAGTTGTAGAACCGATCATTCACTTATGGTGGTCACCACTGTTTGGATGGTAGCTATAGTAGGCATAAGTGCGAAATGCCTATGCTGGCTAAGATTTATTGTAACGCTCGGAATTTTGCCCGCTCGAAAATCGACATCCATACTTCATTCGTACTCGAATGTCGTAGATTTGATCGTTCAAATCCGATTCGCCGGAGCTTATAACAACATTAAGTAAACATCACAGCGGAATAAAAGAATAATGCATTGATATACAACACTGATACAACATAGTGATACAATGATATCAATATACATCAGAGATACAAGAAAATAGCAGCGGAAAAAAAATATAGATAATGCTAGCAGCGGAACAAATAACTCTAAGATAGTCTTCAACGAAGAACTCCAAATCTGAACTCCATCTCCAAGAACTAATCCAGCAATAGCTCGAACTCCCCATAACAATGCACCAAGCTAAGCAAGACTGGTGCGAACCAAAGACTGAACTAACTCCAGATAATTCACTGGACCTAACTATTTGAAAAACCCAACTCTTGACTGCTCGTGTAGAAAATAATGAGCACCCAGAGTTTAGGAAAGGAACAATAAACTCCGGATCAGTCATGGGACTGGTGTGAGCAACAAAAAAAGTTTATCTTTAAAACAATCAACAAGAGAATTTTAAAGTAAATTCGCAATGCTTTCTGAAAATGAAACTACCATAAGACCTCCCACCACACACACAATGCAAATGCAGACTTGGAGGAGATTTCTTCTTATGATAGTCAAACATGCTTAATACGCAGAAAATTTCTTTGATATTATTATTATAAGTGCACGGTGCAGAAAAACATTTCGAAAGTAGAATATTAATCTTAGCCAGCATAGACATTTCGAACTATGCCTACTATAGCTACCATCCAAACAGTGGGGCGCCACCATAAGTGAATGGCAGGTTCTACAACTAAAACCGTACAAGGCTCGTATTGTTTCTTTGGATTTCCAACAAATGGTCAGGCCAAGGAACTTCCCATTGCCACATGAGAACGCCTCTAGAAGGACGTCCCCGAGAACCTAACCGGATCTCTGCCAACACAAGGCCGGGTTACCCCTAACTGGGTAACAACTGACACGAGTATGCCATCCCCCGGTCGTTTAGGACCTTTATCCGAGCGCTCGATAACCAACATCACACTAGAGTAAATAGAGTGTTTTCCACATGAGTAAGTGTCTGGGCTCCATACCATGATACCACCCCTTTCCAGAAGGAAATGAACATACCCTAAAGGGGCGCTACCCCCTAATAACCTTGCCGCATCTTTCCTGTTTTGACCATTCCGGGGTGTGAGGCTCGACGAAGTCTCGTCCACAAAGCCACGCTTTGGTACAAAGCCATGCTTTGGGTCAACAAATGATCAAAGTAATGATCACAAAGATAGATGATCAAACAAATGATCATATCAAAAATGATCAAACAATGATCATTTCACAGCAACACTCAGCATGTCACATTACCAAATTGGGAATATATCGCTGATAACCTTCAACTACATAACCTCTGAGCTCGTACGTCTCAGAGAAGGGTGTTAAGCTAAAAGAATAAATTCTCCGCCACCAACAGAAATGTATTTGAAAGAAATCTGCTTTATATCTCAAAATGTAATGTCAGACACACAATCCATACAAGTCTGTTCCGGGCTCGAACAGAACCGAAGGCACTTCTTACGAAGCCCTTGCAATCCGGGTATTCACAATCCCGATCGGATTTCCCATCACTCAGGGAATCTCTATACCGGGAGCTACCCAGTGCAGAGACAATCGATAGGTTATCCTATCGTTCTTGCAAATACCCGGTCTTCAACACCAGTCTTCAAATGCTATCCATAACGACGAATCACATATTCGGAATGGGTTACTTGACACAAAGGTCCTTTCCCGGCTAAACCGAATAGTGAGCGAAATATTTAAAACATATGGATATAGGATTTCAATTAAGTCACAACTTAATAATTCAAAACTTTCTTTTCAAATGGTTTAATCCAATTACCATTTCAAATCTTTTAAACAAAGGATTTATCTCACAAAGATCAATTCATAGATTTCCAAAACAATTTCATTTCTATAGGATCAACCCATTAAATCTTTAAATTAAAGATTTAACTTATAGCTTTCAAATCGTTTTCATAACTTGGAAATTATCTTCATTTCAAATTAGAGATCATTTTAACTCAAATTGGAATTTCTTATGTGAAAGCTTTTATTAATTGAAAACAAACAGTTTTCGTTTCAGAAAAATCCAATTATATTTGCTCAAGTTAAAGCCCTTGAATTTAAATTCTAATTCTCAAAATCAATATATTTAAAATGGTATAACTCATGTATAACTGGTATAACATCTTTAATCTCTAATTTCAAATCATAGAACTCAATTTCAAATCTTGAATTTAAATTTAAATCAATTTATTTAAATTCCAAAATTTAATCAAGTTATTCAAAAATAAATTTCATCTTTGAAATTCCATTTCAAAAGCTTTTCACTTTTATTCCAATTCCATTTCCAAAACATTTGAATTTAAAAATTCAAATTTAAACTATTTCAAAAATCTGCGACTTAACCGATTTCCACGTGAAATCCATAATTGTGTGTGTATAGATGTGGTCCAGGGGTTTAACACAATAGTGCAACATCATTCAATCATCACAGATTAAAACACAGAAATATAGTTGATAAGCGATATAAACTATAACGCTCATCTTTATTTACATATAACAGATCACAGATATATAAATTACAGATAAATAAGTCACACGGCTCAAAACAAAGCATCACATATCAGGGGTATCAAACAAACCAATTATTCAGCCAAGTCCAAACATTCACAAACGAACTTATTAATCAAATAATTAATTTAAATCGGATGTATCAATTGTTAATCCGGGTTAATTATCATAATTTAATTACAAATTATTTGAAATAAATTCCCTTTCACAATTTATTAGTTAACTATCGTTCTTAATTAATGAATCAATTAATCTTTAATTGTTAAGTTAATCTTAATTAATCACATTATTAATTAATCCTTTAAATTTATTAACAAATAATTTACTCAAATTTCAAATCACCATTTAATTGATTACATTCATTATTTATCTATTAATTACTTCTCTAAGTAATTTTATTTTCAAAATTATTAAGTGATTATTCTGAATTAATTAACTAAAGTACTTATCTTGAACAAATTCAATTAACTCAATTAATGATACTGAATAATTAATTCCACAATTACTGTCATTAAGTAATTTTTACTTAATAGTTCCACAATTGATTATGATTAAATTAATCAATCTAATTTATTGTCAAAATTTATCACGTTAATTAATTATTCAAAATAAAATCTTAGTTATTGACTTCATTAACTATTAAATTTCTTTAATCACCTTTTTAAAGAAAATTTCTTCTATTAATCATTTTTTTTTTCTTTTTTTTTAAAATTTACATAGTAAAATAACAATTGATTAGTAAAGAAATTTTAAAGAGTTAAAAATCTATTTTCTCTTTAGCTGTAACATATTAAAATTTTCTTTAAACACTTAAGTTACAAATTTTAAACTGATTTCAAAATCTGGAAATCTGGTTTAAAATTATTTCAAGTTCTAAACTTTTAATTTTAACTTGTTTAAGTTTTTATTTTCAAATTCAATTCTATTTTAAATTCCAGTTTCTCTACTACCTTTAATTGCTTTAATTTATTAAAACAAATGGAATGTAAAACTTTATTTATCTTCAAACTAAATTTCAATTCAACTTGACTCATATTTACATTTTGATTTAAACTCAGTTTTTAAACCTTGCTTGATAAATTTTGAATTTGGTTTTAAAATTTGAAAAAAACAGGAAACAGTTCAGACATCAAAGCCTGGAACAAAACTCTGACCCGAGCAACCCAGAAAAAAACTTCGAGTTCAACCCGTGAATTCCCCATCTCTCCCCGAGTCTCCCTGTACCCATTTCTACCCTTTTTTTTAAAAAAAAGTAACGAACTGCTGAAACATTAGCTCACTCATGCACAACACCAGAGTCTCGAGTTAACTCACAAAAATCCCGAGCTCCACTTCGAGTTCAGCATCTTCTTCCCCAATTCATCCCTGCCGATATATCACGTGCACAGGGTGCACATGGACCATCGTTGCCGACCTCTAGCGATGATCGCGATCATTCCCTAAGTCCACTCGAGCCTATTCTAACCTAAACACAAACCCAAATGTCACTGACATCCATAGAATCAAAATCGAGCCATTTATCTCGACATCAGGAAAACAGCGCTCGCCAAAAAACCCCTCATTCCTTTCGCCTCCGCCTACGAGAACACCAGCGGCTCCGGCCATCCACCTGACGTCGCTTCCTCTTTCACCTCCCCGTACCACGCGACACTCGATCAAACGAAGAGCACGAACGAATTGATAATTTTTGACCCTCCAAAACTAGGTTTAAAAACTTAAACCTTGCGCCGCGTCACCAAATGGCCGTGGCCACCTCCAACTATTTTTCCTAAACCCATCGTACTCCCCTCCACCTTCACATGAAACCCCGGCCCTTCCAGTTCGTCATCTCGCCGACAATTGGACGAAAACCATTTCCAGTTCGACTCAAAACCGCTCTTTACATATTTAATGAAAAATCAAAATTCTTGTTTTAAAAATCATATTTTTCAATAATAATTCCAGTTGTGTACTTGAATTCATGATTTAAGATATTCGAAATTTTACTAAAATTGAACTTTGCTCAGTTATTTGATTTTTTTCAGAGACATTCACATGTTGTTTCAACTCTAATAAATTTTTAAAACTTAATTTAAAAATCAAACAAACAATATTATTTTTAACATCAAATCCAAACAGTGTATAGTTCAAGTGGAATTAATTTTTGAATTAAATCATATGCTTTGGATCTAAGACAGAGAACCTACATGAACATAGCACAGTTCATCCATCCTTCAGATATACAAAGAATTCAAATATATATATATATATATACACACATACTAATTCACACATATATAAGCAACAGATTCATATTTTAAGATTTTAAGCAAGTGTTACTCACCTTAGAATGAAGACAGAGCATTCTATTTTGAAAATCTTTGAACTTTCTAAAAACTGAGAACTGGTTTGCTTTGATTTTCCCCCATAACCTTCTTGCTTGTTGTTGTATAAAGCTTCAGTTTTATAAAAATGGAAATGCCACTTTATTGCGCTCAGGTTTGTTTTCTTTTGCAAGTGCTCTCTTCTTCTTTTTTTCTTTAGTTTTCTTTGATCCGAAATGTAAAGTGATGTTTTCTATTTTATTTTTTTTACTTTTCCTTTTCTTAGGTTGATGATGCTCGAACTAAATTGAGGGGAAGGCTGATATAAAGGCAATGATGCATATAAAAGATAGTATACAGGTTTTCATTGCTTTGCTAGTACAAGTGATAGTATTTTAAATTTTCTTTTGTACCTATTATATCAGAGATTATTCCTTTATTTATGGTTGCCTACATCTTTAGCTCGGCTGAGATGTTGCATTTTATAGTTGCAGTGACTTTTGTTCTTTTGATCTTTTTATTTTACTTTGTTTGCTTATATGCTTTTACTGTTGAATGATATATATCAGAGATTTTTATTTGCTGTTTGACAAATGCTATTTCGGTTGGAAAAAATGTTTGGTGGCTTGAAAATCTTCTTTTGTATGCTAGAGAATATGGCATTCAATGCTAAGGACATTTGGTATTAATGACTATTGTACAAATCTACACATACTATTCTCATTTCTATTCATACTTGTTATATATGCATATTTTGTTTTTGGCTTTATCTTTGCATTTGTTTGTTCAACAAGCTTAGTTATATTTATCTTTCTTTTACATACTTGTTTTATATGTCAATACAAATTTATTATTATTGTAGTACATTTGTTTGTATTTTATTTTACTTTACAATATTTTTAAATCCCAATTCAAATATTTATTTAAATACATTTTTCATAATTTAACTAATATTTTATATAATTACCAATTAATTTCACAATTTTTATCCAAAAATGAAATTAATTATTAAATAATATCAATTCCAAAATTGGGGTCGTTACAGACTTCCCCCCCAAAAAAGAATTTCGTCCTCGAAATTCGCCAGAGAGAAATAACGAAGATAGATGAAAGATAGAAGAACAATTCTTCGTGTCAAACTAGATATCTATTCTGCATTTGGCTTACCAAATCAGAACATCAATGATATGAGCACAAACTCATACAATATAGGATACTCGGGTCATCAAATCTACGACATATGCATGAGCATTGGTCAGTTCGAAGGGATAACTAACCATTCATAGAATATATTGGGACACAAAAATAGACAGATATATGGATATAATTTCAAAGTTTTTAGTTTAAAACTAAAGTATACCTATCAACCATAACAACCAAAGCAACCAATTCATCCAAACAAACAATTCTGGTCAAATTGGAGTTTATGTCCCATATTAACATATCGAATTTCCTTCCTGGATCTACCAGGAACTATCAAAGAATTGAAAAGAGACGCTGAACAAAAGAGATTGATAGAGAAAAAATTGTTTCCACTGTTGCAGGAAATTGACCATTTATAGTGATATTTCCCTGTCCCCTATCTCGTTCTCTTCTTGCACTCATACTTACTATCGGTGGATAGTAAGAGAATTTACTGAGGCATTCAAACGGATATCTTAGGGATTACTCATTCTAGGGTTTACTTCACCCTATCTCTAATGAGCTACTTAATGTGTTATACTCCTGAGCTACAGTTTCACCTTAGCTCTGATACCACTTGTAACGCTCGAAATTTTGCCCGCTCGAAAATCGACTTCCATACTTCATTCGTACTCGAATGCCGTAGATTCGATCGTTCAAATCCGATTCGCCGGAGCTTATAACAACATTAAGTAAACATCACAGCGGAATAAAAGAATAGTGCATTGATATACAACACTGATACAACAGAGTGATACAATGATATCAATAGACATCAGAGATACAAAAAAATAGCAGCGGAAAAGAAATATAGATAATGCTAGCAGCGGAACAAATAACTCTAAGATAGTCTTCAACGAAGAACTCCAAATCTGAACTCCATCTCCAAGAACTAATCCAGCAATAGCTCGAAATCCCTATAACAATGCACCAAGCTAAGCAAGACTGGTGCGAACCAAAGACTGAACTAACTCCAGATAATTCACTGGACCTAACTATCTGAAAAAACCAACTCTAGACTGCTCGTGTAGAAAATAATGAGCACCCAGAGTTTAGGAAAGGAACAATAAACTCCGGATCAGTCATGGGACTGGTGTGAGCAACAAAAACAGTTTATCTTTAAAACAACCAACAAGAGAATTTTAAAGTAAATTCGCAATGCTTTTTGAAAATGAAACTACCATAAGACCTCCCACCACACACACAATGCAAACACAGACTTGGAGGAGATTTCTTCTTATGATAGTCAAACATGCTTAATACGCAGAAAATTTCTTTGATATTATTATTATAAGTGCACGGTGCAGAAAAACATTTCGAAAGTAGAATATTAATCTTAGCCAGCATAGACATTTCGAACTATGCCTACTATAGCTACCATCCAAACAGTGGGGCGCCACCATAAGTGAATGGCAGGTTCTACAACTAAAACCGTACAAGGCTCGTATTGTTTCTTTAGATTTCCAACAAATGGTCAGGCCAAGGAACTTCCCATTGCCATATGAGAACGCCTCTGGAAGGACGTCCCTGAGAACCTAACCGGATCTCTGCCAACACAAGGCCGGGTTACCCCTAACTGGGTAACAACTGACACGAGTATGCCATCCCCCGGTCCTTTAGGACCTTTATCCGAGCGCTCGATAACCAACATCACACTATAGTAAATAGAGTGTTTTCCACATGAGTAAGTATCTGGCTCCATACCATGATACCACCCCTTTCCAGAAGGAAATGAACATACCCTAAAGGGGCGCTACCCCCTAATAACCTTGCCGCATCTTTCCTGTTTTGACCATTCCGGGGTGTGAGGCTCGACGAAGTCTCGTCCACAAAGCCACGCTTTGGTACAAAGCCATGCTTTGGGTCAACAAATGATCAAAGTAATGATCATAAAGATAAATGATCAAACAAATGATCATATCACAAATGATCAAACAATGATCATTTCACAGCAACACTCAGCATGTCACATTACCAAATTGGGAATATATCGTTGATAACCTTCAACTACATAACTTCTGAGCTCGTACGTCTCAAAGAAGGGTGTTAAGCTAAAAGAATAAATTCTCCCCCACCAACAGAAATGTATTTGAAAGAAATCTGCTTTACATCTCAAAATGTAATGTCAGACACACAATCCATACAAGTCTGTTCCGGGCTCGAACAGAACCGAAGGCACTTCTTACGAAGCCCTTGCAATCCGGGTATTCACAATCCCGATCGGATTTCCCATCACTCAGGGAATCTCTATACCGGGAGCTACCCAGTGCAGAGACAATCGATAGGTTATCCTATCGTTCTTGCAAATACCCGGTCTTCAACACCGGTCTTCAAATGCTATCCATAACGACGAATCACATATTCGGAATGGGTTACTTGACACAAAGGTCCTTTCCCGGCTAAACCGAATAGTGAGCGAAATATTTAAAACATATGGATATAGGATTTCAATTAAGTCACAACTTAATAATTCAAAACTTTCTTTTCAAATGGTTTAATCCAATTACCATTTCAAATCTTTTAAACAAAGGATTTATCTCACAAAGATCAATTCATAGATTTCCAAAACAATTTCATTTCTATAGGATCAACCCATTAAATCTTTAAATTAAAGATTTAACTTATATCTTTCAAATCGTTTTCATAACTTGGAAATTATCATCATTTCAAATTAGAGATCATTTTAACTCAAATTGGAATTTCTTATGTGAAAGCTTTTATTAATTGAAAACAAACAGTTTTCGTTTCAGAAAAATCCAATTATATTTGCTCAAGTTAAAGCCCTTGAATTTAAATTCTAATTCTCAAAATCAATATATTTAAAATGGTTTAACTCATGTATAACTGGTATAACATCTTTAATATCTAATTTCAAATCATAGAATTCAATTTCAAATCTTGAATTTAAATTTAAATCAATTTATTTAAATTCCAAAATTTAATCAAGTTATTCAAAAATAAATTTCATCTTTGAAATTCCATTTCAAAAGCTTTTCACTTTTATTCCAATTCCATTTCCAAAACATTTGAATTTAAAAATTCAAATTTAAAACTATTTTAAAAATCTGCGACTTAACCGATTTCCACGTGAAATCCATAATTGTGTGTGTATAGATGTGGTCCAGGGGTTTAACACAATAGTGCAACATCATTCAATCATCACAGATTAAAACACAGAAATATAGTTGATAAGCGATATAAACTATAACGCTCATCTTTATTTACAGATAACAGATCACAGATATATAAATTACAGATAAATAAGTCACACGGCTCAAAACAAAGCATCACATATCAGGGGTATCAAACAAACCAATTATTCAGCCAAGTCCAAACATTCACAAACGAACTTATTAATCAAATAATTAATTTAAATCGGATGTATCAATTGTTAATCCGGGTTAATTATCATAATCTAATTACAAATTATTTGAAATAAATTCCCTTTCACAATTTATTAGTTAACTATCGTTCTTAATTAATGAATCAATTAATCTTTAATTGTTAAGTTAATCTTAATTAATCACATTATTAATTAATCCTTTAAATTTATTAACAAATAATTTACTCAAATTTCAAATCACCATTTAATTGATTACATTCATTAGTTATCTATTAATTACTTCTCTAAGTAATTTTATTTTCAAAATTATTAAGTGATTATTCTGAATTAATTAACTAAAGTACTTATCTTGAACAAATTCAATTAACTCAATTAATGATACTGAATAATTAATTCCACAATTACTGTCATTAAGTAATTTTTACTTAATAGTTCCACAATTGATTATGATTAAATTAATCAATCTAATTTATTGTCAAAATTTATCACATTAATTAATTATTCAAAATAAAATCTTAGTTATTGATTTCATTAACTATTAAATTTCTTTAATCACCTTTTTAAAGAAAATTTCTTCTATTAATCATTTTTTTTCTTTTTTTTAAAAAATTTACATAGTAAAATAACAATTGATTACTAAAGAAATTTTAAAGAGTTAAAAATCTATTTTCTCTTTAGCTGTAACATATTAAAATTTTCTTTAAACACTTAAGTTACAAATTTTAAACTGATTTCAAAATCTGGAAATCTGGTTTAAAATTATTTCAAGTTCTAAACTTCTAATTTTAACTTGTTTAAGTTTTTATTTTCAAATTCAATTCTATTTTAAATTCCAGTTTCTCTACTACCTTTAATTGCTTTAATTTATTAAAACAAATGGAATGTAAAACTTTATTTATCTTTAAACTAAATTTCAATTCAACTTGACTCATATTTACATTTTGATTTAAACTCAGTTTTTAAACCTTGCTTGATAAATTTCGAATTTGGTTTTAAAATTTCAAAAAAACAGGAAACAGTTCAGACATCAAAGCCTGGAAAAACTCTGACCCGAGCAACCCAGAAAAAACTTCGAGTTCAACCCCGTGAATTCCCCATCTCTCCCCGAGTCTCCCTGTACCCATTTCTACCCTTTTTTTTTAAAAGTAACGAACTGCTGAAACATTAGCTCACTCACGCACAACACCAGAGTCTCGAGTCAACTCACGAAAATCCCGAGCTCCACTTCGAGTTCAGCATCTTCTTCCCCAATTCGTCCCTGCCGATATATCACGTTCACACGGTGCACATGAACCATCGTTGCCGACCTCTAGCGATGATCGCGATCATTCCCTAAGTCCACTCGAGCCTATTCCAACCTAAACGCAAACCCAAATGTCACTGACATCCATAGAATCAAAATCGAGCCATTTATCTCGACATCAGGAAAACAGCGCTCGCCAAAAAACCCCTCATTCCTTTCGCCTCCGCCTACGAGAACACCAGCGGCTCCGGCCATCCACCTGACGTCGCTTCCTCTTTCACCTCCCCGTACCACGCGACACTCGATCAAACGAAGAGCACGAACGAATTGATAATTTTCGACCCTCCAAAATTAGGTTTAAAAACTTAAACCTTGCGCCGCCGTCACCACAGTGGCCGTGGCCACCTCCAACTATTTTTCCTAAACCCATCGTACTCCCCTCCACCTTCACATGAAACCCCGGCCCTTCCAGTTCGTCATCTCGCCGACAATTGGACGAAAACCATTTCCAGTTCGACTCAAAACTGCTCTTTACATATTTAATGAAAAATCAAAATTCTTGTTTTAAAAATCATATTTTTCAATAATAATTCCAGTTGTATACTTGAATTCATGATTTAAGATATTCGAAATTTTACTAAAATTGAACTTTGCTCAGTTATTTGATTTTTTTCAAAGACATTCACATGTTGTTTCAACTCTAATAAATTTTTAAAACTTAATTTAAAAATCAAACAAACAATATTATTTTTAACATCAAATCCAAACAGTGTATAGTTCAAGTGGAATTAATTTTTGAATTAAATCATATGCTTTGGATCTAAGACAGAGAACCTACATGAACATAGCACAGTTCATCCATCCTTCAGATATACAAAGAATTCAAATATATATATATATATATATATATATATATATATATATATATATATATAGATACACATACTAATTCACACATATATAAGCAACAGATTCATATTTTAAGATTTTAAGCAAGTGTTACTCACCTTAGAATGAAGACAGAGCATTCTATTTTGAAAATCTTTGAACTTTCTAAAAACTGAGAACTGGTTTGCTTTGATTTTCCCCCATAATCTTCTTGCTTGTTGTTGTATAAAGCTTCAATTTTATAAAAATGGAAATGCCACTTTATTGCTCTCAGGTTTGTTTTCTTTTGCAAGTGCTCTCTTCTTCTTTTTTTCTTTAGTTTTCTTTGATCCGGAATGTAAAGTGATGTTTTCTATTTTATTTTTTTTACTTTTCCTTTTCTCAGGTTGATGATGCTCGAACTAAATTGAGGGGAGAAGGCTGATATAAAGGCAATGATGCATATAAAAGATAGTGTACAGGTTTTCATTGCTTTGCTAGTACAAGTGATAGTATTTTAAATTTTCTTTTGTACCTATTATATCAGAGATTATTGCTTTATTTATGGTTGCCTACATCTTTAGCTCGGCTGAGATGTTGCATTTTATAGTTGCAGTGACTTTTGTTCTTTTGATCCTTTTATTTTACTTTGTTTGCTTATATGCTTTTACTGTTGAATGATATATATCAGAGATTTTTATTTGCTGTTTGACAAATGCTATTTCGGCTGGAAAAAATGTTTGGTGGCTTGAAAATCTTCTTTTGTATGCTAGAGAATATGGCATTTAATGCTAAGGACATTTGGTATTAATGACTATTGTACAAATCTACACATACTATTCTCGTTTCTATTCATACTTGTTATATATGCATATTTTGTTTTTGGCTTTATCTTTGCATTTGTTTGTTCAACAAGCTTAGTTATATTTATCTTGCTTTTACATACTTGTTTTATATGTCAACAAATTTATTATTATTGTAGTACATTTGTTTGTATTTTATTTTACTTTACAATATTTTTAAATCCCAATTCAAATATTTATTTAAATACATTTTTCATAATTTAACTAATATTTTATATAATTACCAATTAATTTCACAATTTTTATCCAAAAATGAAATTAATTATTAAATAAAATCAATTCCAAAATTGGGGTCGTTACATTTATATCTTTACTTTCGAAATGTTTTCTACACTATGCACTAGTAATAATATCAAATGTTTCTTTCTAATACGTATCAAGCATCTTTGACTATCATAAGGAGAAATCTCCTCCGATTCTGCGTTTGCATTGTGTATGTGTGTGTGCGGGAGGCCTTATGGTAGTTTCATTTTTCAAAAAGCATTGCGAATTTATTTTCAAAATATTCCTGTTGTTCGTTTTAAAAGATAAACTGTTTTAAGTTGTCACACCAGTCCCATGACAGACCTGGAGTTTATTGTTTTCCTTCCTAAACTCTGTGTGCCCACCAATTTCCACACGGGCAGTCTAGAGTTAGGTTATCAGGATATTTTGGAATTCAGGAGTTGCTGGAGACAAGCTAGATGGCATGGCGTATTCGCTTGTATATAGTATTTCTTTTCTGATGTTTGTTGTTGTACACTCTGATGATGTAATGAAATGTAATATGATGTAATGTAATAACTAATACTTTTCTTTTTTTAAAGATTGTTCATTTATCTATTATATGTTGTTCCGCTGCGATTGTGAGATTCTGATATTGTTCTGTTGTTTCTTTCTGTTCTGTTCTTTTTTTCTCTCTTCTTCTACCTTTTCTTCTTCTTTAACCCTAAAGACTCGTAAGTTTGTTCCTCTTTGGCTGGATTGTTGTGGAATGTTGCCTGTTCAAAGGAGTACGGATTTTCGGGCCTTTACGGTATTTTTCGATCTCCACCGTTGGATAGGAAGATCTCAACGTGCTCTAGAAGTTTGTAGTTTAAGCTTTCTGATAATTGTTAACGGATTTGAAGAAAATTAAAGAAGAAGAAGAGAGTATTTTGGCCATTAAAACTATATCTGTAAGGACCCATAAATTTTCGATCTTTAAATTTTGTTAATTTAATAATATTTTATGAGTTAATATTGAAAGAAATAAAAAATTTCAATTTAATAATGGAATAATAACTAAATTAAAATGAAACAATGTTAATACAAGTAAATTGTCAATAATTTTAATGAAACTCCAATCCATTGTATTTAAACCTGCTATGCTTGGTTATCGTGTGCACTGATTTTTGTGGATGTAAAAGGTAATAAAGTAATGTGTAATAGGTGGAAATGGAATAAATGTATTTTTAATTAGAGTTGTTGTAATAATTGGTTGTAAAGAATAAACTTACAAATGTATAAAATGTATAATGGTGACAACTATTGTTCGTTACCAATGTATTTAATCAATAGCAATTAAATGAAATTAAACATTACGTTATGTAAGTTAAGATAATAACTGGAAAATTTTGAATGGAAAATCAATAGAAACGTTAATTATATGCCTAAGATGGCAATTGATTTAATAAAAAAACCAATATAAATAAATGAATTGGAATATTAAGTGTGTATAAGTGACTAAATCTCAGCATAATGGAAATAAAATAGTTAACACAAATAAAAGATGAAATTAGAATTATATCAATGATTTGAACATTTGTTGTAATTAATGAACTTTTGAATGTAATTAAAAGTTAAGGGTAACAATGGTTATGAGTTACTTATTTATTTTGTTCATAAAATTTAGTTTGAAATCAATTGCAGTTAATTTACTTAATTAGTGCAAATTAATGTAGATTAATTTGGTAATCGGACAATGTTAATTCAATAGGATGTAACCAATGAAAATTTTAATCATAATATGACTGTTGATTTGAATAAAAAGAATGGAAATCATGTTTGATCAATTTATTGTAGTTTACATTATAATAAATGGACATATTGCAATTGAACGTAAATAAATGTTACATTAATGAGGAATAAGACAATAATTGTAGTGTCAACATAATAAAAGGTATAGAAATGTAAACTTTATTTACAAGGCAATGTTTTATGAAATAAAAAGATAGAAACCTATGTTAATAATTTTATAAGGTATTGTTGATTTAATAGTAGGAGTGTAAATCAAAAGGAATAAAAATGAATAATTTTAATAAAGCAGTAAACATATGTTTATTTATTTGAAATGTTTGTTAGCTGAAAGATTGACTGTAGAGATGAGTAACTCTAGAATCGGTTTTACCCTTTCAGGTTTGACCGTCAGTCTATGGGTGCTCAGGTCCCGATGAGTAACAAAGATTTCAAAGATCATAGAAAGATTTCTAAATAGACTGGTATAAGCAATAGTCTCCCCAATCCGTAGCAGATAGGGAAACCAAGGACTTTTAAAGATAGTTGGAAAACAAAATAAGATAATAAATTTTGAAATCATAATACTTTGAAAGTCATTAAATTTATAGATATTATCATTTATAAATCATACTACAAAATCATAACACTTTTAAAATAATCTTCATTTATACCCTTTGAATTCAATGCCAAATAATATTCATTTCAGGAAACAACTTTTATTAAAATCTCTTGGTTAGATTCAAGGTTCCTTATTAAATCAATTTTGATTATTAAGTTATTTAAATAAATTCCTTAAATTCCTTTTTCCTTATTTACCTCAATTAATCTTTTATAACTAAAATTTAAGTGTATAACATTTATTATAACCACTCAAAGTTTATTTATAAAATCCTTTTGTATTGTATATTATCCAGTTACATTGTTAACTTCTGAAAATCAAGGTAAGTTATATTGAAATGAAATTGAGTATTATACAGCTAAAATTTTCAAATTCAATTATTTCCAGTTGGAATTTCTTATCCAAAATTTTATTTTTATTGAAATTATTCCCCCAAGATAAACTTAAGAATTAAATTTCTGATTCTCTTCAAACCATTTAGAGATAAATAAATATATACATAATATGTCAAATCAAATTTAAATTATATCTTTATATATATTAAGTCATACTTTAGAAATTAAAATCAATTGAAATCTCAATATAACACTGTAGCCAGACTACAGTATGATCTTTCACTTTGAGACTCGAAAATGAGTGTCGATGATGCTGCAGTCATTACCGAAATTATTTTCCAGCGACAAAGAGAAATGCACTAAATTTTAAAATTCTTTGAAAACAATTTCTATAAAAATACTCTAAATAATATATCCTTTAAAACCTTTTTAAACCCAAGGTTTGAAGCCATCGGAAATTGAATTCTCAAGTTCTTGTTTAAATTCATTTCTGTTTCCAAATTAATTCATAACCGTTGTTTATATTCAATTATTTATATTAGACAAAACACATGGTTTACAAAACCATAAATAAAATCAAAACTATTATCTCTTGGCAACTAGTTAAATTAATTATAAAATTTCTGAAAATTATACTCATATATATAATATTAGATTTTATTTCAAAAATAGGAATAAACTTCTCAAACCAGGATAGAGACTCAAATTTGATGAACTCAAATCAAATAGAATTCGAGATAAGTTGAAATCAGAAGATCTGATGATTAAATAACCAAATAAGGAACTGGGTAAGTTTATATAAATCACGGACAACCTTGACTGGGTCAATCGTGACTTAAAGAGTCAGATCGATGTGGTTGGTGTAAAACTCCATTTGATCTGAAGAGATAGAGTTCAGAATAACCAAAGATACTAGCATATAAACCGAGGCTAAATATAAACCACCGGTGAATCAATGCTGATTGTAAAGGAGTTTCACCCCTTTATTTGAACAATGGCGAGACCGCCAATTTACTATAAAGAACGTCCGAAGTGGAGTTATGGGACACTCCAGAATCTAAAGTAGATGATAAGTGAGGGACACGAATGAACTTTGGAACCACAGGGAATGTCCAAAATTCGAAGAGGAAGAGATTCAAACTCGGATGAATGTGATTCTATAAATCCAATTTACCATACATTCTAAGTTTTGCCTAGAGCCAAAGCTCTGATACCAGCTGTAACGACCCACTAATTTGTACCATTCGAATTCGACAATAATAGAACATGTCGAGCTGGAATAGTTCAAAATAATAGATTGTAGAATAAATTTGGCAAAACTCAGAATATACAATAAATAAATCACAGAATCACATACACAGATATCAGAATCTCGCAGCGGAAATTAAAATTTAGTGGTTCATGAAGCCACTGATACAACTTTACAAAAACAGAACTTACTTTGTCTATAATCCTCAATACAAATTTAAGACATAAATAGAGATAGAGTCTTCAAAGTCTTGAATTCCAGAAAGGATAAAGGCTGAAACAACTTCCAGCAGCACGAATGTTCTACTGAGTGTCCTAGCTACGGAGAAGAAACTGAACTGCAACTCAGGCTGACCCGAGCGTACAATAAAACAAAACACTCGAGTCAGGACATACATACTTATATAATGTAAGCTAAATCAAGTGTACTGTAATATATAGCAAGTAACTCAAAGGATGCCTGGGACCGCCCATCCTCTAAGGATCCGTTAAACTATTTACTATGTAGTATATTGCGCTATTATAATAGTGTCTATTTATAAAGTAAACATACTTATTTCTTAGCATTAAGGGGTTACCCATATAGCCCTTAACACGTAATAGTCCCAGTAGTCCATCCAATATCATAGCTCCTCCTACTCGGGAAGCAACTAGAGGATACCACACGGGCTACGGGAGAAAACCAAACTCGTACAAGGCTCGATATGGTAGGTGACACGGCACAACTAGGCAATGCCAGGGTAGATATACCAATTGCTATCCGGACCGGTGGTAACGCGAAGCCGCAGCAACCGCCCACCTCGAACAACACTCCCAAATCAAAGGTGCACCCAAACAATCACATAAGCAATAGAATGGTATACGAAGAAGTGCGTTCGATCAGAGGAGCTACCTCATTAATCCGAGAATCGCTCCTGTTTTAGCCACCTTAAGCCAACTCACGGGAGTCGGGTCCACGTATATACCTTTCAAGAAACCGTCACCACCATCCTACTTCATTCTGGAATCTCCACCGCGTACATGGTTAGTCAAAGTGGTTTTCGGTATCGACAGAGAGTATGTCCATATCCGATCCCGGTCTCTTTGCCAACCAAACGTTATTATAACCCGTGGCCATTTAAAAACAGTTTATACTTTAAACCAGAATAATCATTTCCATTTCAAAACTATAGATACGATATCATTTTAAAGCCCAAAACAATATGATATCGTTATATTCAAAATATAATTCTTTCCAAAACTATATTGCTTAAAATTTATAATATCTGGAAACCAACCATTTGAATTATATCTTCAAAACATATTATTCTTGGAAATTTACTTTTAAAACCATAACTCCAAAACACAAATGGTTCGGATATTTAACGGTATATAGAATAAATGGGTTAATTTTATGGTTACTTTGTAAAGAAGAGAATTTACATAGCTTTACAAATAATTCCTCTATTTAAAGTTTTAAACCATAAATTAAATATCATTTTATGTTCCCAAAACATTACAATTCCCATATATATATTAATTGGGGTATTTACTATTCAAAACTAAGTTTGGGTTTTATTCTTTCCCAAATCAATGTTTTTATTATTTAGTCTTGAATATTCCCATAATTTCCATAAATAAAACTCCAAATTTTTTAGCCATTAAATTTTCAAAATTTACTTAATACCAGAATATTCATCTTTAATTTATTAAGGAAAATTCAGTTATAAATATTATGTCTGAAGTTTTTCCAAAACTTAAGGTAAAATAAAATTTATCCAATTCCATAAATTTTAGAGCAATCAAATTCTAGATTCCATAGCACTTAGGAAATGCTACCTAAAGTTATGGATAAACTAGTCCAATTTCAAAAGACGGCATTTAAATGCTGTAATAGATTGTTTACTTAATAAATATTTCCAAATATAACTTATTTATTTATTTATTAACTGAAATCTTATTCTTTCAAAATCCCGATTTACCAAATAAGTTATATTCCAAATTTTATTCAAACATTTATTTATTTTTATTTATAACTTATTAAAAATCAATATAAATTCCTTTAAAGATATAAATCGAATATTTAACTTCCAAAATAAATTTTTTAATATTTCAGAAAATATTATAAGGACCACGGGCCTGTATATAGTTTTCTAGCCTAGGTCAAGTGATACGGATTTATATCATTTCAACCCGTAATTTACAAAACCCCGGGTTCTATCATTTCAAACCCGCAATCCCAAGTTACCAGTTAAGCAGTTAACAGAATAAATGAACAATAATCATTTAGGCCTATCATTTCAGCCCATACGAACTAAATTTAACAGGGAACTGGCAGTGGTGATCTAAGCAATAAATAAACAATAACATAACTACAGAAATAATATAACAGATAATACTGATGAGGTGTCAATTTAAATGGGGTTCATCATTCTATATTACACTACAGACAGATAATAGTGGAATACAATTTTACACATACACTTGCAATAATTTACCAAAATATAAATACGTATGTCTGGTGAGAAATACTCACTTGGAAGTTGCAGAAAAATTGAATTTCAAAACGACGATTCACCGGTAAAGACCGACAGAAAATAACGATCAAATTTCTCGGATGTCGCCTAGATTCAAATCTAGAACAAATTCAAATATAGAATACGTGACTTTAGATTTTTGGTCAAAGAAAAATTAGAATAGAACGAAAATTGATTTGACTTGCTCGACCACTTCACCGTGTAATTTTGACAGTCGTGAACTGGTTAACACTAAAATTTTACGACAAAATTTCCTAAAGACGAACTAAAATTTCTAAGGGCCGACTAACAATATGGTGAAGTTTCTCCTTTGGACCGAGATACACTCGTGTACACGTCAACATTACCCCATACCCAGCTTCCAATTCTTTTTCCCAGTTCTCTTTTTTTTTGTTTTTCTTACTTCTTTTCAAAGCTTTGCACTTTATTTCATCCACAACTGCAAATAAATCCTAGTTTGCTAATTCAATTTTACCTTCGAATTTATACTTCATCTATCCCAGTCTTCCCCCTACTAAGCTCAGTCCATTACTATATGCATGCTTTACAACTGACGTGACGTGATATGCACTTACACTAGCCAGTTTGTACTAAATTTGTCTCACTGAACATGTCAAAAATACCCAGCCTACTTCAATAAACCCGAGCCCCTCTCCTTTTACTTCGAGAATGCTATGCACATACTTCGAGTTAATAATGAAATTGCTTCGAGCAACCAGGTAGTTGCTTCGAGACACACTGACATGCAACAGCCAATATAAAATCAACTCCTCTCTCTTTCTCTCTACAATCAGTGATACATACTTTCTTCATCCATTCCTATCAACTTCCATATGCACCATTTAATACTTTTGCATCACTGCTTATACCCAGTCCCACTTCAAATTTACTTCCCAGGTTTTGCAATCCTATTTGCTACCATCATAATTTTTTTTTTTTTTTTTTTTTTAAACTATCACTATTATTATCTTGCTATTGCAAACCTAAAGGCATCAAGAACCAATGCTACATGTTACTGTCCTAAGTTTGTCTGCATGTCTTCAAATCTGACTTCCCAGATTTCCCAACCTCACTCATGTCAGATTCAAACATGCACAGCTACGATGAACACTGTCACACATTCTACCTTCCCCCTATGATCTGATCATTTCAGATTATGATCATGTATGCAACTATGTCTCATTGCATCCAAAAATGTGTTGCCTACATTATCTCCACTCAGCTACAAGGCCCAGTCTTCATCCAAAGCTGATCTCCACTGATACGAATGTGCACAGGTGTATCCATTGAACATGCACACTGGAAATACCTCACCCTTCAACTTAGACAAACATGCGTACTGGGATACAACTACAAAGATAAGCCCTGCCTACTATGAACCTATATGCAGACAATCATTCTATACCTATGTCCCCTCAAGCTCAGTTTATATGCTACAAAATATCCCCATATCTCTACCTACAGACCTCTCCTACTTCACATTCTAACATCAACTACACCACACTGCAGTCTGAAACCACCCTAATCATGCACACAGTGATCCGATATGCACAGCCTATAACCCTTTTGTACATATGCAGCCTTCTGATATGAGTGCAATCTGAAGCCCACTAACATGAACAACTACCCACCTCTTCTTTGTTTAGCACCACTCCCAGTCATCCACCAAACCTTTACCTATAGACTTATGCTATCAAACCCAGATTCCTACTCCACTTCCTACTGGTCCCAACCTTGATTTACCATTCCTAAGTTTTTGCAATTTCCCAGGCCTTAAAACGTACCAGGCAGGAAGCCAAGCCTTTATGCAAATCAAAATGTGCCTAAAACTCACGCATAAATACCTTTCAGTTTCACAGTGCCCTCTTATTTCAATGCAACCCGCTTCTCAGATGCAACCTACACCACTCTATAACTAAATGCATGCACACAGTGATACTAAGGTGTGTACATCCTACTATGAGAATTATACATGCAGCCTACTCTATGGTATCAATGCAAACTTATTGATATGAGTGCAACTGAAAGTCCACTATTATAGTCACACTTTTTTTTTTCAATGCACTGCCAAATGATTTCATCTAAATCCCAGCTTCTAATTCAACACTTCTAACTTTTTCCCAGTTTATATGCCTATATGTCTCTATATGACACAGTCAGATGGGTGTGTAGCCGAGCAAACCAATGGTGGAAAAGAAAAAAGAGAACTTAGAAAAAGAAAGGAAATTACCTGATGGATTCACGAGAAAGAGCAGAGTAATGGATCGATGCAGAGAACAAATGGGCAGAGGAGAATGAGTTTATAGGTAGATTTTAACAGAGGAAGTAATAAAACGTATCAGTTTCAAGAAATAAAGATTGGAACCGTTTTACACTGTGAATTTTTTTTTTTTTTTTTTTTTTTTGCAAATTTGCGTGATGTAAGTTGATAACTGATAGGAACAGAGGTTAAAGGCAAGGTTGATAATGCAATTTAAAGCCTGCGTGATTCCTGATTTGATAAATTTTGATAGTCTTTAATTCTGTACGTTACTACTGGAATACTGATCAAAAGGGAAGGAAATCGAGCTGTGGGTTGAAATCATCAGTTACAAAAGAATACGTGATTTATGTTTGATAACTGGTGAGAGCAGAGGTTACAAGCAAAGGTGGATAAAGCACGTTACTTCTAAAATTTAAAGCTTGCGTGATTCAAACTGCTGCCAGATTTTAAGAGTATTTGATTTTGCATTTTCTCATTTATTAAGGCGTGATTTGGGGTGGTGCTGTAGAAAGCAGAGCATGAAGGAATATTGAATATGCACGTTTTAAATATCAAGCATGCACGTTTGAATGTTACCATAAGTTATATACATTTTGATCTGGCAGAGAAAAGAAATGGCAAGCTTTGATTGAAATAAATGAAATGGCAAGAATAGGCAAAGACTTTGTGATGGGAAAGCATATACAAAATTTAAGATAATCTGACAGTTATACAAAAGTCGTTTCTTAAAATTTACCGACTGATATTTTACTCCCAAAATATTTGAAAATATGATTTTTACACTACGTTAAACAGACGCAGTCTAAAACATCAAAAAAATTTATAAAAATTACGTTTTAAAATCACACGTTATATTACGTTAATTATACCCTAAAATTGACGCGTCTTTTAAACGCGAATTTTACCAGTTCAAACATAGCTTAAATTTTCACAGTTATTATTTACTCTTATTGACATTCAAAATTTTATAAAATATATCTCCAAATTAAATAATTAAATTATATTGTTAAACACAATTTATATAAAATATATTTCGAAATTAAAATAATTAAAAGAAATAAATAGCCAAAAACTAGGGTTGTTACACTCTCCCCCACTTAAGAACTTTTCGTCCTCGAAAAGGAGCGAAAGAAAAGAAACAAAGGAAGATAAGCTAGATAAACAAGAACTTTAAACGAATAGTTCCGGATTTGAAGCACGAAGAAGATCCTCTAGAATCGGTTTTACCCTTTCAGGTTTGACCGTCAGTCTATGGGTGCTCAGGTCCCGATGAGTAACAAAGATTTCAAAGATCATAGAAAGATTTCTAAATAGACTGGTATAAGCAATAGTCTCCCCAATCCGTAGCAGATAGGGAAACCAAGGACTTTTAAAGATAGTTGGAAAACAAAATAAGATAATAAATTTTGAAATCATAATACTTTGAAAGTCATTAAATTTATAGATATTATCATTTATAAATCATACTACAAAATCATAACACTTTTAAAATAATCTTCATTTATACCCTTTGAATTCAATGCCAAATAATATTCATTTCAGGAAACAACTTTTATTAAAATCTCTTGGTTAGATTCAAGGTTCCTTATTAAATCAATTTTGATTATTAAGTTATTTAAATAAATTCCTTAAATTCCTTTTTCCTTATTTACCTCAATTAATCTTTTATAACTAAAATTTAAGTGTATAACATTTATTATAACCACTCAAAGTTTATTTATAAAATCCTTTTGTATTGTATATTATCCAGTTACATTGTTAACTTCTGAAAATCAAGGTAAGTTATATTGAAATGAAATTGAGTATTATACAGCTAAAATTTTCAAATTCAATTATTTCCAGTTGGAATTTCTTATCCAAAATTTTATTTTTATTGAAATTATTCCCCCAAGATAAACTTAAGAATTAAATTTCTGATTCTCTTCAAACCATTTAGAGATAAATAAATATATACATAATATGTCAAATCAAATTTAAATTATATCTTTATATATATTAAGTCATACTTTAGAAATTAAAATCAATTGAAATCTCAATATAACACTGTAGCCAGACTACAGTATGATCTTTCACTTTGAGACTCGAAAATGAGTGTCGATGATGCTGCAGTCATTACCGAAATTATTTTCCAGCGACAAAGAGAAATGCACTAAATTTTAAAATTCTTTGAAAACAATTTCTATAAAAATACTCTAAATAATATATCCTTTAAAACCTTTTTAAACCCAAGGTTTGAAGCCATCGGAAATTGAATTCTCAAGTTCTTGTTTAAATTCATTTCTGTTTCCAAATTAATTCATAACCGTTGTTTATATTCAATTATTTATATTAGACAAAACACATGGTTTACAAAACCATAAATAAAATCAAAACTATTATCTCTTGGCAACTAGTTAAATTAATTATAAAATTTCTGAAAATTATACTCATATATATAATATTAGATTTTATTTCAAAAATAGGAATAAACTTCTCAAACCAGGATAGAGACTCAAATTTGATGAACTCAAATCAAATAGAATTCGAGATAAGTTGAAATCAGAAGATCTGATGATTAAATAACCAAATAAGGAACTGGGTAAGTTTATATAAATCACGGACAACCTTGACTGGGTCAATCGTGACTTAAAGAGTCAGATCGATGTGGTTGGTGTAAAACTCCATTTGATCTGAAGAGATAGAGTTCAGAATAACCAAAGATACTAGCATATAAACCGAGGCTAAATATAAACCACCGGTGAATCAATGCTGATTGTAAAGGAGTTTCACCCCTTTATTTGAACAATGGCGAGACCGCCAATTTACTATAAAGAACGTCCGAAGTGGAGTTATGGGACACTCCAGAATCTAAAGTAGATGATAAGTGAGGGACACGAATGAACTTTGGAACCACAGGGAATGTCCAAAATTCGAAGAGGAAGAGATTCAAACTCGGATGAATGTGATTCTATAAATCCAATTTACCATACATTCTAAGTTTTGCCTAGAGCCAAAGCTCTGATGCCAGCTGTAACGACCCACTAATTTGTACCATTCGAATTCGACAATAATAGAACATGTCGAGCTGGAATAGTTCAAAATAATAGATTGTAGAATAAATTTGGCAAAACTCAGAATATACAATAAATAAATCACAGAATCACATACACAGATATCAGAATCTCGCAGCGGAAATTAAAATTTAGTGGTTCATGAAGCCACTGATACAACTTTACAAAAACAGAACTTACTTTGTCTATAATCCTCAATACAAATTTAAGACATAAATAGAGATAGAGTCTTCAAAGTCTTGAATTCCAGAAAGGATAAAGGCTGAAACAACTTCCAGCAGCACGAATGTTCTACTGAGTGTCCTAGCTACGGAGAAGAAACTGAACTGCAACTCAGGCTGACCCGAGCGTACAATAAAACAAAACACTCGAGTCAGGACATACATACTTATATAATGTAAGCTAAATCAAGTGTACTGTAATATATAGCAAGTAACTCAAAGGATGCCTGGGACCGCCCATCCTCTAAGGATCCGTTAAACTATTTACTATGTAGTATATTGCGCTATTATAATAGTGTCTATTTATAAAGTAAACATACTTATTTCTTAGCATTAAGGGGTTACCCATATAGCCCTTAACACGTAATAGTCCCAGTAGTCCATCCAATATCATAGCTCCTCCTACTCGGGAAGCAACTAGAGGATACCACACGGGCTACGGGAGAAAACCAAACTCGTACAAGGCTCGATATGGTAGGTGACACGGCACAACTAGGCAATGCCAGGGTAGATATACCAATTGCTATCCGGACCGGTGGTAACGCGAAGCCGCAGCAACCGCCCACCTCGAACAACACTCCCAAATCAAAGGTGCACCCAAACAATCACATAAGCAATAGAATGGTATACGAAGAAGTGCGTTCGATCAGAGGAGCTACCTCATTAATCCGAGAATCGCTCCTGTTTTAGCCACCTTAAGCCAACTCACGGGAGTCGGGTCCACGTATATACCTTTCAAGAAACCGTCACCACCATCCTACTTCATTCTGGAATCTCCACCGCGTACATGGTTAGTCAAAGTGGTTTTCGGTATCGACAGAGAGTATGTCCATATCCGATCCCGGTCTCTTTGCCAACCAAACGTTATTATAACCCGTGGCCATTTAAAAACAGTTTATACTTTAAACCAGAATAATCATTTCCATTTCAAAACTATAGATACGATATCATTTTAAAGCCCAAAACAATATGATATCGTTATATTCAAAATATAATTCTTTCCAAAACTATATTGCTTAAAATTTATAATATCTGGAAACCAACCATTTGAATTATATCTTCAAAACATATTATTCTTGGAAATTTACTTTTAAAACCATAACTCCAAAACACAAATGGTTCGGATATTTAACGGTATATAGAATAAATGGGTTAATTTTATGGTTACTTTGTAAAGAAGAGAATTTACATAGCTTTACAAATAATTCCTCTATTTAAAGTTTTAAACCATAAATTAAATATCATTTTATGTTCCCAAAACATTACAATTCCCATATATATATTAATTGGGGTATTTACTATTCAAAACTAAGTTTGGGTTTTATTCTTTCCCAAATCAATGTTTTTATTATTTAGTCTTGAATATTCCCATAATTTCCATAAATAAAACTCCAAATTTTTTAGCCATTAAATTTTCAAAATTTACTTAATACCAGAATATTCATCTTTAATTTATTAAGGAAAATTCAGTTATAAATATTATGTCTGAAGTTTTTCCAAAACTTAAGGTAAAATAAAATTTATCCAATTCCATAAATTTTAGAGCAATCAAATTCTAGATTCCATAGCACTTAGGAAATGCTACCTAAAGTTATGGATAAACTAGTCCAATTTCAAAAGACGGCATTTAAATGCTGTAATAGATTGTTTACTTAATAAATATTTCCAAATATAACTTATTTATTTATTTATTAACTGAAATCTTATTCTTTCAAAATCCCGATTTACCAAATAAGTTATATTCCAAATTTTATTCAAACATTTATTTATTTTTATTTATAACTTATTAAAAATCAATATAAATTCCTTTAAAGATATAAATCGAATATTTAACTTCCAAAATAAATTTTTTAATATTTCAGAAAATATTATAAGGACCACGGGCCTGTATATAGTTTTCTAGCCTAGGTCAAGTGATACGGATTTATATCATTTCAACCCGTAATTTACAAAACCCCGGGTTCTATCATTTCAAACCCGCAATCCCAAGTTACCAGTTAAGCAGTTAACAGAATAAATGAACAATAATCATTTAGGCCTATCATTTCAGCCCATACGAACTAAATTTAACAGGGAACTGGCAGTGGTGATCTAAGCAATAAATAAACAATAACATAACTACAGAAATAATATAACAGATAATACTGATGAGGTGTCAATTTAAATGGGGTTCATCATTCTATATTACACTACAGACAGATAATAGTGGAATACAATTTTACACATACACTTGCAATAATTTACCAAAATATAAATACGTATGTCTGGTGAGAAATACTCACTTGGAAGTTGCAGAAAAATTGAATTTCAAAACGACGATTCACCGGTAAAGACCGACAGAAAATAACGATCAAATTTCTCGGATGTCGCCTAGATTCAAATCTAGAACAAATTCAAATATAGAATACGTGACTTTAGATTTTTGGTCAAAGAAAAATTAGAATAGAACGAAAATTGATTTGACTTGCTCGACCACTTCACCGTGTAATTTTGACAGTCGTGAACTGGTTAACACTAAAATTTTACGACAAAATTTCCTAAAGACGAACTAAAATTTCTAAGGGCCGACTAACAATATGGTGAAGTTTCTCCTTTGGACCGAGATACACTCGTGTACACGTCAACATTACCCCATACCCAGCTTCCAATTCTTTTTCCCAGTTCTCTTTTTTTTTGTTTTTCTTACTTCTTTTCAAAGCTTTGCACTTTATTTCATCCACAACTGCAAATAAATCCTAGTTTGCTAATTCAATTTTACCTTCGAATTTATACTTCATCTATCCCAGTCTTCCCCCTACTAAGCTCAGTCCATTACTATATGCATGCTTTACAACTGACGTGACGTGATATGCACTTACACTAGCCAGTTTGTACTAAATTTGTCTCACTGAACATGTCAAAAATACCCAGCCTACTTCAATAAACCCGAGCCCCTCTCCTTTTACTTCGAGAATGCTATGCACATACTTCGAGTTAATAATGAAATTGCTTCGAGCAACCAGGTAGTTGCTTCGAGACACACTGACATGCAACAGCCAATATAAAATCAACTCCTCTCTCTTTCTCTCTACAATCAGTGATACATACTTTCTTCATCCATTCCTATCAACTTCCATATGCACCATTTAATACTTTTGCATCACTGCTTATACCCAGTCCCACTTCAAATTTACTTCCCAGGTTTTGCAATCCTATTTGCTACCATCATAATTTTTTTTTTTTTTTTTAAACTATCACTATTATTATCTTGCTATTGCAAACCTAAAGGCATCAAGAACCAATGCTACATGTTACTGTCCTAAGTTTGTCTGCATGTCTTCAAATCTGACTTCCCAGATTTCCCAACCTCACTCATGTCAGATTCAAACATGCACAGCTACGATGAACACTGTCACACATTCTACCTTCCCCCTATGATCTGATCATTTCAGATTATGATCATGTATGCAACTATGTCTCATTGCATCCAAAAATGTGTTGCCTACATTATCTCCACTCAGCTACAAGGCCCAGTCTTCATCCAAAGCTGATCTCCACTGATACGAATGTGCACAGGTGTATCCATTGAACATGCACACTGGAAATACCTCACCCTTCAACTTAGACAAACATGCGTACTGGGATACAACTACAAAGATAAGCCCTGCCTACTATGAACCTATATGCAGACAATCATTCTATACCTATGTCCCCTCAAGCTCAGTTTATATGCTACAAAATATCCCCATATCTCTACCTACAGACCTCTCCTACTTCACATTCTAACATCAACTACACCACACTGCAGTCTGAAACCACCCTAATCATGCACACAGTGATCCGATATGCACAGCCTATAACCCTTTTGTACATATGCAGCCTTCTGATATGAGTGCAATCTGAAGCCCACTAACATGAACAACTACCCACCTCTTCTTTGTTTAGCACCACTCCCAGTCATCCACCAAACCTTTACCTATAGACTTATGCTATCAAACCCAGATTCCTACTCCACTTCCTACTGGTCCCAACCTTGATTTACCATTCCTAAGTTTTTGCAATTTCCCAGGCCTTAAAACGTACCAGGCAGGAAGCCAAGCCTTTATGCAAATCAAAATGTGCCTAAAACTCACGCATAAATACCTTTCAGTTTCACAGTGCCCTCTTATTTCAATGCAACCCGCTTCTCAGATGCAACCTACACCACTCTATAACTAAATGCATGCACACAGTGATACTAAGGTGTGTACATCCTACTATGAGAATTATACATGCAGCCTACTCTATGGTATCAATGCAAACTTATTGATATGAGTGCAACTGAAAGTCCACTATTATAGTCACACTTTTTTTTTTCAATGCACTGCCAAATGATTTCATCTAAATCCCAGCTTCTAATTCAACACTTCTAACTTTTTCCCAGTTTATATGCCTATATGTCTCTATATGACACAGTCAGATGGGTGTGTAGCCGAGCAAACCAATGGTGGAAAAGAAAAAAGAGAACTTAGAAAAAGAAAGGAAATTACCTGATGGATTCACGAGAAAGAGCAGAGTAATGGATCGATGCAGAGAACAAATGGGCAGAGGAGAATGAGTTTATAGGTAGATTTTAACAGAGGAAGTAATAAAACGTATCAGTTTCAAGAAATAAAGATTGGAACCGTTTTACACTGTGAATTTTTTTTTTTTTTTTTTTTTTTTTTTGCAAATTTGCGTGATGTAAGTTGATAACTGATAGGAACAGAGGTTAAAGGCAAGGTTGATAATGCAATTTAAAGCCTGCGTGATTCCTGATTTGATAAATTTTGATAGTCTTTAATTCTGTACGTTACTACTGGAATACTGATCAAAAGGGAAGGCAATCGAGCTGTGGGTTGAAATCATCAGTTACAAAAGAATACGTGATTTATGTTTGATAACTGGTGAGAGCAGAGGTTACAAGCAAAGGTGGATAAAGCACGTTACTTCTAAAATTTAAAGCTTGCGTGATTCAAACTGCTGCCAGATTTTAAGAGTATTTGATTTTGCATTTTCTCATTTATTAAGGCGTGATTTGGGGTGGTGCTGTAGAAAGCAGAGCATGAAGGAATATTGAATATGCACGTTTTAAATATCAAGCATGCACGTTTGAATGTTACCATAAGTTATATACATTTTGATCTGGCAGAGAAAAGAAATGGCAAGCTTTGATTGAAATAAATGAAATGGCAAGAATAGGCAAAGACTTTGTGATGGGAAAGCATATACAAAATTTAAGATAATCTGACAGTTATACAAAAGTCGTTTCTTAAAATTTACCGACTGATATTTTACTCCCAAAATATTTGAAAATATGATTTTTACACTACGTTAAACAGACGCAGTCTAAAACATCAAAAAAATTTATAAAAATTACGTTTTAAAATCACACGTTATATTACGTTAATTATACCCTAAAATTGACGCGTCTTTTAAACGCGAATTTTACCAGTTCAAACATAGCTTAAATTTTCACAGTTATTATTTACTCTTATTGACATTCAAAATTTTATAAAATATATCTCCAAATTAAATAATTAAATTATATTGTTAAACACAATTTATATAAAATATATTTCGAAATTAAAATAATTAAAAGAAATAAATAGCCAAAAACTAGGGTTGTTACAACGCGTTCACCACATGCTCGATTACCCACAACCGTTTCCTCTCTTCTTTCATTCTTTATATGTAAGTATTTCTTTATATATTATATCTATTTCTTATACTTGTAGCTTTATATATATTCAAGCATACGAAAGGTTTGTTAAAACATAGATTTATATGTATATTTTATTTTATACAAGATTTCAAGTATCCTGGTGAGTTGGTTTTAGAGCGTATATATATAATCTGCTTGGTTATTTTAAGTTTTTATTTATAAGTTTGAAATAGATTTTCATAACACATATTTATTTTTCGGTATGTATATATGATTTCTGCATATTTGGATAAGTTTATGTTGTATAAATTATTATATATATTAGTTGTTTGTGTTAGGTATATGCAGGCTATATGGTTTTTGCATATAAAATATATAGCTTTTATAGTATTGTTATATATTTTGGCAAAGTATATATTTATACAAAATATGTTTTGTTAACAGCTTGGTATGTTATGTTTATAAAATATGTTATAAAAAAAAGGATTTTTGGTATAAATGATTTATGTCGGTTTTCCAATGTAAATGTTAGTAATATATGAGTTTGACAGTGTATATATGTTAGTAGAAATGACATTTTGTGTATATATAAAGTTTACATTAGTTTGGTATGTTATTCTTCAATATGTCTGTTTATATAAATCTGTTTTTGTTTTATATATATATATATATATATATATATATATTATTATATGATATGTATAGTAAGACTAAGTTAATTTTTAATATGTACTGTGTACATAATTTATTGTTGTTTAAGTATATAATGTATTTTGATTTTTTTTTTTTTAAAATGGCCGCAGCCTATATTAGCTTACATATTTTAACTTGCATAGGTTCTATTTAGTATATAAAGTAAGTTATTTATATACTATAAGGTTTATATAAAATTTTATGATATATGTTAATACGAGTTATTATATATGTAAAGTTTATATTATATGAGTTTAAGATAGCTGTATTTTGAACATCTGGTGCGTCACATATATATATTATATCCAGGCTGCTTTGTTTTGACATTCTATATTTTACTATTTTAAGATGAGTATATATCATATATTTGTTATACAACTGGTTGTATAGGATGTAGTGAGTCAGTGGTTAGTTTTATTGACGTTTTGAAAATTTTTAAGCACGTATGAATATATATGTATATTTATAACTATATTATGTTTCTGGTTATATAAGAGTTAGTTCAGTTTATACATGAGCAGTCTGTGTTTATGCCCATATTTTAGAAACAATAGTCAACTTTTGTTCTTTTTGGTTGATATAGGTTATGTACAGTATTATATTTATACTATTTTGGATTTAAGATGATTCTATAAATACTCTACTTTATAAATTATTTTAATACACATATATAATTTGAAAATTTATATAGGTTGAATATAATATGTTATTGAATGTAAAAATATGGATGGATTTAAATTATATATATATATATATATATATAACATTTAATGTACATAGAAATAGTTATATATAAAAAAAAGTTTTCTTTTAGGTATTCATATTTAAACATTTATTTTATATGTTTGAGAATATATATATATATATATACTAGTTATATAAGTTTGGTATAAAGGTGTTAGTATATTTTTTTTTAAGTGTATGTTGATTTAAAAAAAAATGTAAGCTTGATTTATTTATTTATTTATATGTTTGAAAAACATGTAAATTAAATTTGTGATGTTTGAACTTAGAATATAAATTTCATATGTGTATATATAGTTATAGGTGGTTATAAAAGTTCGCTTATACCATTTATCTTCATCGTTCCAGTTCTGATCTGATCCCTTTCATCAATTCGAGCCAATCAGCTTTGATCGTTGAATTCGTTCCGATTTTGCTTTGCTTGGATTTAAAATTTAATTTCAGTGTCTGTATCAGTGTGTGTATCCGTGTCTCCTTCTATATTCTCTAGCCTCAAAAGGTGAGCAATCACTCACGATTAACATTTTTTTATTCATTAAATTTGATTTCAATTGAAACGACAATTGAAATATGCTGCTGTAGTTATTTAAATTTGTTACATATACTATTATCTGTAACTGTTCACCTGCGGGATATGACACCATATCATGTTGTTTATATTATATTGTTATTGATGATATATGCCTGTTATTTCATTGTATTTTCTGTTATCACTCTGCAAGTTCCCTGTATTTTGGAAATCACTATGGGTTGAAATGATAAATACCCGAACAGACTTTAGAATAGGAGAAAATCGTTATGGGTTGAAATGATAAACCCAAGCGAATTTCATTTAATTGAATTTGGGATTACGGGTTGAAATGATATCCACCCGAATATATTCAGTATACGGATTGAAATGATAAATATCCGTAGCACTTGACTATATGATAGGAAATATATACAAACACCGTTGGTCCATATAAATATTTTGAAAATAATTTCTATAATTTTGGAAAGAAATATATGGTTTAATAAGTTTGATTCTTAAGATATTATATAAATGAAAATTGTATATATAAATTTAGTAGTAATATTTGATTTAAATTAGATTGATTTAATACATATAATATGGTTAAGTATTTATGTAAATCTATATTTCAAATAGATTCTCTTGTAATAAATTGAATAATTAAGATTGGGAGATAAATTTGGGTTTATAAAAATGGTACTTAAATAAGGATTTAATTAATTAAATCAATTTGAAATTTTTGAATGGGAAATTTATAGGGTATGATTTTATAACTGGATTTTTGATTTAAGTGATTTAATGAATATTTCACGTTTAAATAAATTAAAGAAAATATTGAATAAAATGTAATTTAAGGTTACTTAAATGATATTGAATCTAATAAGGGAGTATTTCAAGACCAAATAATAATTAGGTTAAATCGAGATCTATATGAAACGGGTATAAAGAACATTTAAATATTAAAGCCTTGAACTATATTGCAATTTAAATGGTTTATGTTGAGATTCGGATCTGTATTTGAAATCAACGTAGTTGAATTTGTTATTTAGCAACTAAATTGAATTAAAATGAAAATTTAGGTTGAACTAAATTTGAATTTATTATTTAGAAAACTAAATTGAATGAAAATTTAGATGAAACGTTGAATACTTAAAGTTTTGAAATATATGGAAATATAAAGGGGTATTTGTGATTATAAATCCGAATTTGAGATCGATAAAATTTAAGTGGTTATTTTAGAAATTGAGTTGAATTTAAATTGATAAATTGAGATTGAATTAAATTTGAATGGGAAGGACGGGTTGATGTTGGAACGATTTGTTAAGTTGAAGAAATTGAAAATACTTTACTGTATAAATTATTTAATATATAAATACTATTTTGGGAAATATAGAGATATTTGAAGTGAAAATGAGATTTGGTTTTGAAGTATAAATTAAGCTGAAATGACCATGGTGTTATAGTGTATATTTCTACCTTGTAACAAGTTCCATGGACCCTTAGAGGATGGTTATCCCAAACATCCTTTAAGTTATTTGTATTTTAGTTGATATTTCACTTGAGTTGGATTTATTGATATAAGAATGTTAATCCTGACTCGAGTGTTTTGTGTTTTGCTTTACGCTCGGGTCAGACTGAGTGATACAGCATTTGAGACTCGCCTTTGGAGTTCGGAGCTTCATTTGGAAATCTAACTATCGATTCAGATTCCAGCCTTTCCAGTTGATTGGTTCAGAGAAGTCATCTATTGCATTGGAGACTTCATTGCATTTGAACTATTCGGTTGTATTTTTCTAACTCTGATGTATATAATAGCTTCATGAACTACTATTCTTTATCTTTTCCGCTGCATTATATTACTCTGTGATCTGTGATTGATTTATTTACTGTATATTTTAAGTTTTACCAAATTTTAATTAACAATTCGGTATTTTGAA
This sequence comes from Allium cepa, assembly GCA_030765085.1. NCBI lineage: Eukaryota > Viridiplantae > Streptophyta > Magnoliopsida > Asparagales > Amaryllidaceae > Allium > Allium cepa. The sequence goes on along the minus strand of CM060945.1, from coordinate 595,316,417 downwards.
TTATTCAAGTCGGATATGTATGGTTTTATTGTCGATTTGAATGGTCCAAAATAGCGAGTCGTTACAGGTTTAAATTGAATTTAAATTCAAAAGGTGAGTGTTTTAACCCACTCACAACTTCTAAGTTTTCTTATTTTTGTTAAATTGATTTGAGATATAGTAGAAATTTATTTATGACCGTTTTGCATATTTTATTCATCATCTCAGTTAAATCGCATTTATTTAATTTAATTGTTAATTAATTTTATTATTGCATATAAATTGACAGTTAAATTTATTTATTTTGCATATAAACTTCTAATTAAACAGTTATTAATTTATTATTGAATATAAACTGTTCATTGATACCTGTTATATTTTATATGCTCTATATGGATGTTTTGTGCAAATTGGATGATGATTGTAATAAATGGTTGATGATTGATGTTTGGTGAATGGATGGTGTGTTCCATATTATATAATCTACAAGTTATCATGCATTTCATTTCATTCGGGATTGCGGTTTGAAATGATATACAACCGTATTTTTTTATTTTTAAATTGCGGATTGAAATGATAAATATCCGTATCACTTGACCATAGGGTAGAAAATTATATACAGACACCGTCGGCCTATATATATAAATATTTTGTAAATGATTTCTATGGTTTGGATAGGATACGGTTTAATAAATATTAATTTTTGAATTTTTGATCTTATAAAAAATCTTATTTTATATATACATATATACAGTTAAACTATTGAATTTAAGCTATGTATGAATTTGTTAAATGAAAATAAATAAGTTGAATAATGGAGTTTGATAATTTATATTATATGATTAAGTACGGGCTTAGGATAAAGAGTTTAAATGATTCAAATAAATTTAGATTGGAAGGTAAATTAAAAAAATTATTGGAATTGAGCGTATTTAAGAATTAAACTCTATAAGTTGATGTAGAATCTTATTAAGCTTGAAAATTTTAAAGGTATGATATTTATAACTGAAATTTTATTTCGAGATAAATTAAATGAATATTTCTAGTATAAATAAATTGGAGGAAATATTTAATTATAGGAAATTTGAGTTTTATATAAATGATTATGGATTTATCATGCAAATATTCAAGACTAAATAATAGAACATTGAATTTGTTGAAAGAATAAATTCCAACCTTAGTTTTGAAATTATTAATACTCAAATTGGATATATATTGAAATTGAAGTGGTTTTGGAAACTGAAGGTGAAATTTAAATTTATGGTTTAGACTTCATTTAAAGAAAATATATTTGTAAAGTCATGGGAATTATTTTACTTTACAAAGTAATTTTAAAATTTAACCATTTTATTTTATATACTGTTGAATATCCAAACCCTTTGAGTTTTAGAAGTATGGTTTTAAGGCTATGAGTTTCGAAGTATTATGTTTTGAAAGTTATAATTCGAATGTTTGGTTTCCAGATATTATAAATTTTTGAAGCAGTATGATTTTGGAAAAGTGATATATTTGAAATAAAAAAATGATATTATTGATTTGGGTTTTTTATAAAAATAATATCAAAATGAGTTTGTTTTGGAAATGGAAATAATATCGTATTTATGGGTTTGAAATGGATAATTTTATTCTAGTTTTAAAATATAAACTATTTTAAAGACCGCGGTGTTATAATAACATTTGGTTGTTAAAGAGACCGGGATCGGAAGTTGTCATACTCTCTGCCAACTCCGAAAACCACTTTAACAACCATGTACTCGGTGGAGATTCTAGAATGAAGTAGGTTGGTGGCGGCCTTTCCTATAAGGTAAATACGTGGACCCAACTCCCGTGAGTTGGCATAAGGTGGCTAAAACAGGAGCGATTGACGGGTTAATAAGGTAGCACCTTTGATCGGGCACTTCCCTTCGATACTATACTCTGACTTTGGATTGATTCGGTGGCCACCTTCACTTTTGATTTCTTTGATTGGGGGGAGTTTGTTCGAGGTGGACGGTAGCTGCGCGCTACGCGTTACCACCGACCTGGAAGCCTAACTGGTATATCTATCCTGGCATTGCCTAGTTGTGCCGTGTCACCTACCCTAGCGCGCCTTATACGATTTTGGTTTTGTACCATACCTATGGAGTGCCCTCTGACGACGCCCAGTACGGGGGAGATTACAGTACTGTATAGATTATGGGAATATATTATGTGTTAAGGTGGAAAATGTCAAATAGTTCATACTTCATATCAAAATGTCACCTTCCTTTCAAAACCATATTAATTTATCACTGTTCACTTAAAAAAATATTCATTTTCAAAATCGTAACACTTTCAAAATTATAACACTTTCGAAATCATAACACTTTTGACTTAAACTGTTTTGATATTGAAATAGTATATATGTATAAAAATAATTATAAATTAAAATAGTATATATATTAAAATAATTTATATATTAAAATAGTTTATATATAGCACTTTATATAAAATAAAACAATTTCCTCTAGTTTCACAAATAGATTCAAAACAGCTTGAAATCCAAAATTCAATTTGAATAAATCCCTGTTCAAAATTTTCAATTTAAAGGGTTAAAGATTCAATTCAAATTCTCAATAAACCCATTCAATTTTTCTCGATTTCAAATCCAAGTTTGAACTATCATTACAATTTCAATAAAATTCAAGGTTTAAATATTTAAATAATTCAAAATAGGTTTCATTTGTATTTCAACATTTTATTTTAATTTTATACAAACTGGAAAAATATTCACTTAATCATTTTAATAACAATTAAATAAAATATCCATTTATAAATTTAAATCAATATTAAATATTCAATCTCAATTTTATTTAAAATTGAGAATATTCATTTAATTATCTTTTTATCAAGTCAAGTTATAAATCAAAATCTCAAAATCAATAAGTTCAAATAAATTCTTATTTAAATTCTGTTGGGTATGTTTCAGCCGAACCAGCCCACTACCGGTCCAAGATGACCGAACCACACCCATCTCACTACCAAACCAAACGACCTACCCAAAACCCCTGCCGAACCAACTCATCACCAAGGCGCCACCGGTCCAAAAGCCCCTCATTCAGACACCGGCCCGGCCTCACTACCGAACCATCATCTCCTACCATCGGACTAAAGCTCCACCGATCCACTCGTCTCCTACCACCGAACCAAGGTAAACCGAACCAACTCTGCCAGGCCAGATTGCATCAGCCCAGGCCCGCCAACTGCCGTATACATCCAAGACCCCTGCCCCCAACCTCACTCTATAAATAGAGGGGCAGGGGTACAACAATGGCAGACAAGTTTGAGAGCTCAAGCACGGAAGGAACTTTTAAACAACTTTCATATACTTGTATACAAAGCTTTGTACTTGTAATCTGAAAGAAAAAGGAGAATAACATATAAAGTGGACGTAGGCACGTTCTGGCCGAACCACTATAAATCTTGTGTCTTTTACAGTTTAGTCCATCTATTTCGTATATTTGCATAAATCACCCAAACCATCCAGATCATCATATAATTAATTAAATCACACGACTAGGAGGTGTTTGCCCAATTTTTGTGCAAACATTTTTGGTGCTTTCATTGAGAATAGGAGCTCGAAGCTTCAGCTTCTCCCACTTAATCCTTTTCCTGTCAGCATCGTTCATTTGGAAAACATGCCTCCCGGGCGGAAAAAAGATACTAACAAAGGAAAGAACGTTGCAACTGGCAGTATCCCAGATCCAGTGATCAGGGACCAAGACAATCGTCAGGTTCCAACGGCAAATTTAAATCAGACAAATCCGACAGCCCCCGCTACGGAACAACCAATTACAAGGGCGGATCTGGACAGGATCGTGGCTGAAGTAACTAACCGCTTCGCATCTCAACAAGAAGCCTTGGTGGACCAACTCATGTCACGCTTAAGGGATGCTGAAGAATCCAACCGTAACACTGAATCATGAGGTGAGTCCCAGTCTGGAGGATCTAAGAGACGACAAGGGTCTTTCTTCTTCGAAGAGGCCAACAACAGAAACAGCCATGGTAGGAGCCGAGCCCGGATTCAGCCCGAATTCCGACCCGAGGAAACACTTGGAACCAAACCCAACGGGGGAGGTGCCAGGCAGGGGTCGGATGTAGCTGAGCCTGTCATGCTACCTAACCATGAAAACACCAGTAGACGGGGCCGAGCTGGAGTCCGGCCCGAAGTTGGACTCGAGGAAGTGCTGAGAACAGAACCCAGCAGGGGAAGATCAAGGCAAGGGCCAACTGTGGCTGACCCCAGCATGCCCCGAGAAGACCAGAGGCAGCAATTGGAGAATGTTAGGAGTGACAGACGATGCCATCCCTACAAGTCGTCCGGACGGAATCAATCCCGCAGGGAGGAACCAAACTCATTTCTATCCGCTCCAAGTTTTGACGAGAGGATGGCACGATTGTTCAGAGAGTGTGTCCAACGGGAGCAAAGGGATCGGGGGATAGGTGCTAGGGTAACCAGCCCCTTCACCCGCAATATCGAAACTGCCATCACCCCCCAGGAATGGAAAATGCCAACAATGGAACCTTACAAGGGAACCTCTAACCCCATCGTACACTTACAAAGATACACCCAGCATATGCTCATGAGCGGAGCAACAGAGGGAGTGTTGTGCAAATGCTTCCCATTATTCTTGACAGATCTAGCTACCTCCTGGTTCTGCCACCTATCCCAAGGGTCCATCAGCTCATGGGAAATGTTGAAAGAAAAGTTCATCAGTCAGTTCCGCATTCATGTGGAACAACCCAAGGACGCTTATTCCTTATCTAATATCAAGCAGAAACCCGGAGAGACAGTGCAACAATATCTCACCCGATTCAACGCTGCGGCGGACGTAGTCCAAGATGCCGACGAGAAACTTATCATAATGGCTCTCTGCAGTGGTGTACATCCGGATACTAAATTTGCTAGAAGACTAACCAAGGAAATGCCAGCTACTTTACCTGATTTCTTCCATGAAGCTGGAAAGTATATGAGACTTGAAGACGCTGCCACTGAGAGGCAGTCGGGGCAACAGGCTAAGACAGCTACAGACAGCGTTCCCGTTGCAGCAAAGGATGTTCGGAGAAGTGACTCTAGAGACAATGCTGGGGGCAAGAAGGGAGAAAAGCGCTTATATCAACCAGGACCAAGATTTGACTCCTAAACTCCTTTGAATGAAACAATTGAAAACATCTTCCTAGCCACTCAAGACGAAGTTAGATACAAGCGGCCCCCGCACAAGAAGGAATCAGATAACGCACTCAAGTCTGGAAAGTTCTGCCGCTTCCACGAATCCCATGGACATCACACCAATGAATGCCACCATCTCCGGGACTTGATTGAAGAACACATCAGAAGGAAGAGACTAGAACGCTATGTAAAAAGCCAGAATAGGACTTCAACTCCTGCCAATGAGAATCCTGGGCTACCCCTCCCAGAAGTAAGCAGAGGAAATCGCAACACCAGCGGCTCTAGTCAAGAGAAGATAGTGGTCCATACCGTATCAGGAGGACCACACATCGCCGACAGAAGCTGGGCGGAGATGGAAAGATACGGTAAGTCACTTAGAAACGATGAAGGCTATGTTAACTCTATTATGGAAGAACGCCACCCGAAACGGAAAGAGAATGACGACATCACATTCAGTAGGCGTGATCTAGAGGAAAGGCAGTACCCACACATGGATCCTATGGTCATCTCTGCCTGGTTCGGTCCGGCCAAAGTTTTCCGAATTTTAGTAGACACTGGAAGCTCGGTAAATATCATATTCAAGCATGCTTTCGACAAAATGAAGCTGTCAATGAAGGATGTGTCTCCCTGCAACAAACCACTGCATGGTTTCACTGGAGATACGAAGATGCCCCTCGGGCAACTGGACCTTTTTTTGAAATAGGAAGTCATCCCCGCTCCTTTGTGCGAAAACAAACATTTGTGCTAATAGAAAGCCACTCGGCCTACAACGTCTTTTTAGGAAGACCAGCCTTGTCTGACTTCCAAATTGTCCTAGCCCCATGGTGCCTGAATGAAATTCCCAACAGATAACGGAGTAGGAGAAATAGAGGGAGATCAAGACGTCGCTCAAGATTGCTATGTAACTGAGCTTCGCAATAACCGCAGGAAGGATAAAGGAAAGGATGCAGAGACTTCTCTCTGCAAGAAAGGCCTGGAAGCATAGCAATTAAAGAAAGCCCCTCCTCTTCGATATACCAGCGATCCTTTCAACGAATTAGACCCCGGGGACAAAGAGGAGGAGGCCACCACCGAGCCTGCAGAGACTATGGAATTTGTATCTGTAGACAAACACGACCCAAGTAGACTGCTGAGAGTCGGGTCTCAGTTAAGAGCGGAGTTGAAAGATCAACTCGTCGATTTTCTTCACCACAACATGGATGTATTTGCATGGACGCATGCCGATATGACAGGAATCTCTCCATACGTAGCATGCCACAAACTGAACATCGATCCCACCAAGGTGCCAGTGAAGCAGAAAAGGAGGAGCATGGGGGCAGAACGATCAGCAGCCCTCGAGGAAGAAGTAAAGAACTTGCTTGCCAATGACTTCATACGAGAAGCCATCTACCCAGAATGGATCGCCAACCCGATACTGGTAAAGATAGCTAATGGGAAGTGGCGAACATGCATCGATTTCTCCAACTTAAATGACGCTTGCCCGAAAGACTGCTTCCCACTCCCCCGAATCGACCAGCTCGTGGACAGCACAGTCGGACACGAACTCTTATCCTTTGTGGACGCATACTCAGGATACAACAAGATCCCTATGCACGCCCCCGATCAAGACCACACCAGTTCCATCACTGACCGGGGATTGTACTGCTACAAAGTAATGCCTTTTGGACTTAAATACGCCGGAGCTACTTATTAGCGCCTTGTCAACAAGATGTTTGCGAAATTAATAGGGCGAACTATGGAAGTTTATGTGGATGACATGCTGGTAAAATCAAGGAAAGCCAACAATCATATAAACCACCTGAACGAGATGTTTCAAGTACTTCGCCAATATGGAATGAAACTGAATCCTCTAAAGTGCTCCTTCGGAGTATCGTCGGGAAAGTTCTTGGGATTCATCGTCCATGCCAGGGGGATTGAAGCGAACCCCGAACAAATCCGGGCTTTGCAAGATATCAAGTTACCATCCACTCGAAGAGAGATGCAAAGCCTAAACGGGAAGGTGGCTGCCCTAAGCAGGTTCATCTCTAAAGCAACCGACAAATGCATCCCTTTCTTCGAAGCTCTTAAGAAAGACAAAGGAAAGTTCGAATGGACTGACGAATGCTCGACAGCCTTCCTTAACTTAATCGAACACCTCCAAAGACCACCAGTACTCTCAACTCCAAATGAAGGCGAGGAACTATACCTATACCTTGTTGTATCGTCCCATGCTTTAAGCGCCGCTTTGGTGAGGGAGGACAACCACGCACAGCGACCCGTATACTTTGTAAGCAAGAGATTCACAGGGGCAGAAGCCAGATACCCTAAACTTGAAAAGCTAGCATACTGTTTGCTAATCACGTCATGGAAACTACGACACTACTTCCAATCTCATTCCATCAGAGTTTTAACCGATCAACCGCTAAGGCAAGTACTCCATCGCCCCGACACTTCCGGGCGACTACTTAAGTGGTGCATTGAACTGAGTCAATATGATATTACCTACCATCCTCGCACCGCTATCAAGGGACAAGCCATAGCTGATTTCATTTTCGAATTCACTACTAACGAAGGTAAGGAGCAATCTGAAGTAGCAGAAAATATCAAGTGGAATCTCTTCGTCGATGGAGCATCAAATGAACAAGGCTTGGGGGCAGGTGTTGTGATAATCACCCCCAGGGGAAGGAGGCTGCAGTACACCCTAAGGTTGGAGTTCGCTGCCACCAACAATGACGCAGAATACGAAGCAGTGATAGCCGGATTAGAACTCGCCCTGGAGATTGGAGTCGGTTCTTTATGTCTCCATAGTGATTCTCAACTTATTGTAAATCAAATACTGGGAGAATTCCAGACTCGAGGAGAACGACTCACAGCATATCTAAAGAAGACCAAGCTGCAGCTCAATCAGTTGGATCACTATTTAGTCAAACACATTCCTCGAGAAGAGAATCAGGAGGCCGACGAACTGGCAAAGCAAGCTAGCTTGAAGGACGGCGCCGCTTCCCGAACAATAACCATCTCACAGCAACTAGCCCCGGGTTACGAGACAATGAACATGATAGCTGCAATCGGAGAGGAAACTTGGATGACTCCTGTCCAGAAATATTTACAAGATGGCACACTGCCCGATGAGCGTAACGAAGCTAAGAAAATCTTAAGGAAAGCTTCCTGCTACACATTACAAGAAGGCATCCTCTATCGACGCGGCTTCTCTAATCCCTTATTAAGGTGTGTCGCTGGAAGGGAAGCCAGGGAAGTCTTGTCCAACATCCATCAAGGAAGTTGCGGAGATCACACCGGAGGGCAGACTCTAGCCAAGAAGACACTCCGGTACGGGTATTACTGGCCCACCTTAAACAAAGACGCCTTAGACTTCGTCAAAAAATGCAACAGATGTCAGAAGTTTGCTAAGATTCCTCGACTACCCACAAATGAGATTACTCAGATGACCAGCCCTTGACCCTTCGTAATATGGGGAATTGACTTGATTGACGAACTGCCAGTGGGCCGGGGCGGAGCCAAATATGCCATAGTAGCAGTTGACTATTTCACCAAATGGGTGGAAGCGGAGCCTCTAAATAAAATATCTTCGGTAGAAGTTATTAACTTCTTGATCAAAAATGTTTTATGCAGGTACGGGGTTCCACTCAAAATCATATCGGACAATGTACTTCAATTTGACAGCGAGGAGTTCGCCGACTGGTGCCAAGAGCACGGAATTCACAAAGGCTTCTCATCTGCGGCTTACCCCTAGGCAAACGGGCAAGTCGAAGCTGTCAACAAAATCCTCAAAACCCTAATCAAGAAGAAACTTGAAAATTCATAAGGCGCTTGGGTGGATGAACTTCCTAAGGCACTTTGGGCCTACCGCACATCTTATAGAACATTAACAGGGCATACTCCTTTCTCTTTGGCATACGGATCGGAGGCCATGCTCCTAGTTGAAACTGTAGTGCCTTCCCACCGCAGGATCCACTACAACCCGGAAGAGAACGAAGAATTCCTCCACATGTCTTTGGATCTAATTGAAGAGAGAAGAAACGATGCAGCACTCAAAGCAGCAGCTCAAAAGAAAAAAGTTGCAGCACAATACAACTCCAAAGTCAAGCACCGCAGCTTACGAGAAGGAGATCTTGTCCTCAAGCGGATCTTTCCACACCCCGGAGCGCTAGATCCAATCTGGGACGGACCCTATGTAATTCATAAAGATCTCCGCAACGGAGCCTATATTTTGTCAACAGTGGACGGAGAAGTGTTCCAGAGGGAATAGAACATCCAACACCTCCGTCGATACTTTTCTTAACTTGTACTGCCCATATGAAGTGAATTAACAAAGAGAATCAGTGGACGTAGGCATTTTCGTGTCGAATCACTTTAAAAATCTTGTCTCTTTTTAACTTGTTCCTTTATATCTTGGCTGCTTGTTAAGCTTTATCCTTTGCTGTTGAACGAAATCATGTATAACGACATTTCCACTCTGGACACTTCACGGCGCAACTTCACCTGGACAAGACCCAACAGGTACTATGCGAATCTATGCACTCGCCAATGAGACACTTTTGCTCCAGCATCCCTCTGCTGCGGGTTAGCTCATTGCTCGCGACTGCCCTCAAAGCCAGCTATAATGAGCCGATCATAAGCCATCAAGAAGGCCGACTATAGCCGATGGCAGCTCATTACGGCGTTCGGCTCGCCGGCAACTGTGAACCTACTTTAAGCCCCAACATAAGGTGTGGCCAGCCAGGGGTAGTTCACGGTTGACGATCGGCACCCACGCTAGCCGGCCACAGTAAATCGAATAATACCCACGATTATGAGCCATAATGGCTCGGGTAGTTACTGTGCGCGATCTCGGCTCTGATATGTCTTAAGTGCGGCTGTGGTAAAAAAGATAAACTTCCCGCAGAGGCGTAAGATGGGTGACAAATGTCTCCAAGACCCACAGCTAGGGAAAGTGATTACAAAACCCGTTTTCCACGAACTTAAGCATATCGACGGCCTTTCGTGATTGGAAGTTTTACTGTTTCTCATATTTCCATTACATTTAAAAACTTTTCTCCTATCCTATATAACAGTCCCTAAAGTACAGGTCACAAAATAGGGAAACTCTCGCTTGTGTAAATATGAGCTCACATCCGAATGACGGAACACTCAGCTACATTCCATACTCAGTCATGCAAGACATTCAAAGCAACCCTCTACAACTAAAACATGAAGGGCGGTACTTTCTTCTTTTGTATATGAATATGTAGCTTTAATTTATCCACACGTCATATTGGCATTACAAGACATGAAGTAATATTTTAAGCAGAAACTTAGCATTAAATACGATTGAGTCACATGCATAAACACGCAGCTGTATTTCTTATGCAACATATCAAAATGACAACAACATTCAAACATGACAGAATCAGCTTATGTTATAAAATTACATAAAGTCATTCTTTACAAATAATATAATTACAAGTTACATTAATGTTTCAGACTAACATAGACAGCAACCAAAATATGTACAAGTCAAGTCAAAGAATCGGGGCTTCGCCTTCATCCCGCTAGCCCTCCGGATCTACTTAACTGCAGGGTCAGAACTCCCCGCATGTACTCCAGAGATCCTGCCTGCCCAATTCAGAAGAGAATCCATCAGTAGTCATGAAAGATAAGCGATCAAATCATGAAAAGACTAAAAAGGAAGACTTACCAGCGTCTGCTCCCTGATCATCATCATCTAGCTGCACGCCTACCTCATCCTCAACAAGCAGCCGCATGCTCTCCTTAACCGCCACCTTCTCTTCCTTGGTGAATTGGGCCGTAACCACATCCATCCTGAAAGCCGCACCACCTTCCTTATCCGCATCAGCCTTAGCCTCCTCCAAAGCCCGAAGATATATTCTAGCAATGACCCGGGGATAGTCGTCCATCCAGGACAGGTTTCCCTGCCTCCAAGTTCGAAAATACATGTCCTGGAGCATCTCATCCATCATCCCCTCGTTCTCCTCAAACTCTCTCATCCGGGCCTCAGAAGCCGACAGCCGTGCGACGGCAGCATCTCTCTCCAATCGGTATCTCGAGCAGTCAGCCTGAAGGGATTTCCACATCACTTCCATCTCCTCCTTCAGCTTGGCCTGAGAAAGCTCTACGGCCTCAAGCCTCCCAGATAACTCCTCTACCTGCTCAAGATCCGCGCTCCGAACCTCATCCACCGTTGCGATGGCCATGTCAATTCGTCCTTTGCAAGCAGCCTCCATCTTTCGCAACTCAGCCTTGCTAGCCTCTTCCATGGTTTTCTTTAGTCGTCTGGAGGCCGCCTCATGCTGGGATATCTGGATAGCCTTATCAGCAAGCTGTTTGGCCTGATCAGCAACCTTTATCCGCAACCGAATGTTAGCACTTCCGATTTCCTCCCCAGCCTTGGCCAGTCGAGCGTGATGCTCCATTAGCCTCTTGGTCTCTTCAGCCACCCGATCGATGTTTGCCTTGGCCTCATTCCCCATGGTCACAATCCGAGTAGTAAGCAAATCAAGGTCTAAGGACTTAGCCTCATCAAGCACCCGTACCATGGGATTGCGAGGAAGAAGATGCTCACCCGTGGCCTCGTAAAAGAGATGTCCTGAAAACTCGGGTCCAGATCCGGGTGGCCGGCAAATGGGTTGCAAACCAAACCAGGATGGTCTATCGGGGTGACGGTTGGATTTTCGGACGGATGTGGGGAAGGCATAAACTCAGTATCCTCCTTAGTAATATCATGGATAGGCTGGACTGGAGGCTGAGGGCCAAGTGAAGGTTCAAACAAAGATCGGCCTCTCTTCCTCTCTTGCATATCTTCTTCAATAACTCCGAGGAGAGGGCGATAACCAACCACATCTCCGTGACGGCTAGCTGACGGCTTTGGTTTGGCGGAAGCTTTGAGTAACTTATACTGTTCAAGGCGGTGCCGAATATCTGATGTCTTGGCCACCTTACCCATTCCTGGAATAAAAACCAAGTGTTACGAGCATGCATGAAACTATAATTCAAGAAATGTGTCAAGTTAAAAGGACTAGGAAGACGCGTTTATTTTACAAACCCTGAGGGGGAGTGGGATACTGCAATAAGTCCTGAATCTCATTCCAGGACAGGAGCTGGCCATAAAATAATACTAAGTCCTTATCATAAAGGGAGTCTGCAGAAGTTGAAAATTCACCTTGAGTTACCCTAGCCGAAGGATCCTTAGAAGATGGATCGGCACCAGTCCCAGCCTTCTTCGCCTTCTCCACCGAGGCTGATCCTTCCTCTAACCCCTCAAAAGCCTGGCGGAAGGCATCATTCGTCCACTCCTGGATCTCCCCTGCCTGCTCGAAAAACAAAGCCCCGACACCACTACCACCCTGTCCTTCACCTTCTCCATCTCCTCCGCTCTCCTCCTCGCCTCTTTCCTCCTCTCCACCTTCCTCCTCCGGAATATCTGGAGACGTGCTAGGGGAAGGTCCATCAGACTTCTTAAGCTTTTTCCCCCCGACAACTGGAGGTATCGAGAAAGGTATCCTCTTGCTACTCTTCGCAGTGGCCCCGTATTTAGCTTTGGCAACCCTCTCATCGGCTGTATCTCTCTGCTTAACCACGGATTGACGTGGAAGAATCAGGTTGTGCTCCAGGAGAGTGGCATTCCAGATCAGGTAAAAAGCCGACCTATCCCTTCCAGAGATAGCCTCTATCTCCGTAGCCATCTGTACCAGGCAATCATTCTCCACGACCGCAAAGCCACCTATCGCTAGCAAGAAATAAAAGCATATAAGAAGAAGCATTGCAGTCGGGACAAAGAAGTTACAGATGGAATTCAACTTACAGCCAGAAGTGAAAAGGCGAAAAGAAACGGAGTCGTCCTTAACGAAGAACCATTCCTTCTTAAACATGGTGAATTTCGAGTATAAGTCCAAGACCGGCTTGAAGGACACGGCCGACTCTAAACTAATGTACGGAGACCCTTTCTTGTAGCCCCTCAAATTATACAAATATCGAATTTACCGATTAGAAGGGGGCGCCCATACCTCCTCTAGAAGATAACGAATAGACACACTAAGATGGCATAGGAGTTGGGCTGAAGCTGGAATGGAGCCACCTTCAAGTAAGTAAGGAAGCTGACTGTCCAGGCATTGATTGGAGGAATGGCCCCACACATGCAATGGTATCGGCTATAGGCGAAATATCCTTCATGAGGATCATACGGCATCACACCATCTCCCGGCAGCAGCATGCTCGCCCTGTCAATCCCGAAGGAGCGAGCGATGACATCAAATTGTCCCTCTTTGAGGGAGCTCGGAAAACAATCGGGAGGAGAGTTCAGAAGCTCTTGAGGGCCATATCCGTCCACTAATGACCTCGGGGCAGATCCATGTTGCGCTGGTTCTGGCTGGACTGGGGGCACAGCGGGAGACTCTCTTCTGTCCATAGATTTCCTCTGTTTTTCTGATCGGGTTTCCACTTTGCGAGACATTTTTCTACAACACCAGAAGAACATATTGTTAGAACAAGGAGTATGGGAATAAAAATGAGCAAAGTACATGCAGCCTGGGGTCTCGTTCGCAATTCAGAACATAAAAGTTTGAGACCAAAGACCATTCGTCCTCGCACTTCTCAAAACATCTAGCAGTACAAGGTCGAAGGGCCGTTCGGCGCTATGCTCCTTATCACATTCGGTACTTGAGGTACCAGGGCCCATTCGGCAATTCAAGTGAAAAGTGTCATTCGGTACATGGAACTCACAAGTTCCATTCGGTGAGCCAAGTCCCCATGTCCATTCGATGGTACAACGCAAAACTCATTCGGCGGACAAGAGTGGGAACTCACCTGATTCGGCAAAAACCAGGGTTGATTCGGCTGACACGTATGATTCGGTTAATACGTTTGGTCCGGCAATGACAAAGACTTTACTCGGCTGGTAAGGAACGATGGAAGCACAAGGCCCATATTTATAGGCAATCACGAACGACCGGACCACTTGGTTCGGCACACATATCCGAGTTCAAAACAAATCATGCCATGAGCGTACACATACCCTGCTTTGGGGGGCAAGTGTTGGGTATGTTTCAGCCGAACCAGCCCACTACCGGTCCAAGACGACCGAACCACACCCATCTCACTACCGAACCAAACGACCTACCCAAAACCCCTGCCGAACCAACTCATCACCAAGGCGCCACCGATCCAAAAGCCCCCCCATTCAGACACCGGTCCGGCCTCACTACCGAACCATCATCTCCTACCATCGGACCAAAGCTCCACCGGCCCACTCGTCTCCTACCACCGAACCAAGGTAAACCGAACCAACTCTGCCAGGCCAGATTGCATCAACCCAGGCCCGCCAACTGCCGTATACATCCAAGACCTTGCCCCTAACCTCACTCTATAAATAGAGGGACAGGGGTACAACAATGGCAGACAAGTTTGAGAGCTCAAGTACGGAAGGAACTTTCAAACAACTTTCATATACTTGTATACAAAGCTTTGTACTTGTAATCTAAAAGAAAAAGGAGAATAACATATAAAGTGGACGTAGGCACGTTGTGGCCGAACCATTATAAATCTGTGTGTCTTTTACAGTTTAGTCCATCTATTTCGTATATTTGCATAAATCACCCAAACCATCCAGATCAACATATAATTAATTAAATCACACGACTAGGAGGTGTTTGCCCAATTTTTGTGCAAACAAATTCAATTATGAACCAATTCAAATTCTAAGTCAACCTTAATCTATCTTCCCAACCTTTATTATTAAAGTTATAAAAATCTATTTTTTTAAATATTAATATAAATTTAAGTAAATACTTAAAACATATTATAAACCAAATAAATTAAATTTATTAAATTAAATCTTATTTTATATATTTTTAAGAAAATAAAATTATAAGAAGAAAAAATCTTAAAATTAATAATTTCAAAGCTAACTTATAACTTTAAAATTCCCAAAACATATAATTTGAAATCTAAAATTTAGACATATATAAAAATAAAATTTATATATATTATTTCAAAATTCAATATTCATTTAAAACCCATATATTCCCTTTCAAAAGTTTGGAAATTATTTCCAAAACATAGACCAATGATGTCCGTATATAATTTTCTATCTTATAATCAAGTGAAACGGATATTTATCATTTCAATCCGCAATTTAAGTATCTACAGGTATGTATCGTTTCAACCCGCAATCCCAAAATTTAAATCAATGAAAATCGCTTGGGTTTATCTATCAACCCACAACAATTTTCACCTATTCTACAAAATCGTTCGGGTATGTATCATTTCAACCATAAGGAATTCTAAATTAACATGGAACTTGCAGAGTGGGAACAAATATGATAAAATATAACATATCAGTAACAGGCATATATCATCAGTGATGAATTCGATAAAATATATACAACAGGGTTTGGTGTCATATGTCACAAGTGACCAATTGCAGATAATGGTATATCATATTTAACAATTAAATAACTAGCAATTCAAATTTAACCGCATATTTCAATTTTCGTTTCAAGTGAAGTCAAATTTACTAACTATAAGAATGTTAATCGTGAGTGATTGCTCACCATCCGAGGCTAGAGAAATAAATGAGAATGAGAGTGAATGGACATGGACAAGTACACGGATCGAACAAGCAGGACAGTGACAAGGTTGGACTAGAGATGGCTGAAACGAAAATATATGTTAGATATGTATTTGTTTCTAAAATCAATTTAAAACATATATTTTCAAATCAATATTACCAATAAATCTTTACATATTATATTGCAAAATAATTATTAGATTAAACACATATAATTTCTTTCAAATTCTATATTAGCACTATATTATATATTTTTTCAATCTCCAAATTTAAACACATATAAAATAACTCTCCATGTATATATACATTTTTGAAAATCAAACACATATATACTTATATATAACTAATATATAACTTACATACATATTACATTTTAAAATCAATATTTATTATAAAATTTAAAATATATATGTATAAACATATATATATCACAACGTATTATGTAAAATCTTATATAAATCTTTACATATAAACCAATCTATAGTTTATATAAACTTAAAATTTTATATATATATTATATATATGCTGCCTTTAGAACAGAACAAAGGATATTGATTTATAATATAAAATACCTGTATTTATAATACATATTAAGTCACATAAACACATTATTATACTGAAATCAAAACCAAATATTAAAACACATATCAACTATTAATTTATACTGATATATATGCTTCATGGAGCTACCCATGCACGCTACAGTGTAAATAAATCTTCAAGTTTACCATCAGGCAGACATAAATATTCATACGCAAAGGAGGAAAGCAAGTGTACAGTGGTGATGGAGGGGAACTCGTCTAGCAAATAGGAAGGCATTCGGGTTTGTGTTGGAGTCGGGTTGCACTGGCGTGGCTACTGAGGAAGATGATCGGTTGTCAAAGGAGCTATTGTGCGTGGAGGTTTCGGCGAGTTGATGGGCTTGGCTTCGGTGGTTGTTGGATAAGGAAGGAAGAGGAAAAGGTGGTGGCTTGGTCGCTGTGCTCGTATATGGTGGAGAGGAGGGTTGAGGAGTAGCGAGTACCAAGGAGTGTGGTGGTTGTTCGTTGTATGGTGGACAGGGAAGAAGCGGTGATAGGCTGCTGAGTTGCTGGAGGCGGAGGCGAGCAGAGTTGATCGAGTCGCAAGTAGGAGAGGGGAGGCTAAAGGCTGGTTGCGGAGAAGGTGGCTTGCTGTGGTGCTGGGCTTGGCGGATATTGGGTGGTGGAGTAATGAGGGGAAGGCCAGAGTCAAGCATTAGGTAGGGTGAAGGCGAGCTATGAGAGGAAAGGGAAGGGGTAGGCTACAGGAATGACCATACATGAAGAAGAAGAAGAAAAAAAAGGCTAGCGGAAGAGAAGATGACGTGTTGCCCTCTCCTTCATATATAAATATAAGTTTTTATATTGATAGTATTATTATATAGATATAATTTTCTCAAAAATGAACAGACCGAAGAGAAGACAGAGAAAGAAACGCACCGGTCAATAAACACAGCAGTTGTTTTTTTTGAACTCAAAAGTGAATTGATGTGAAGATTGAGGGTTATGAGTTAAACTTCAGAGAGTAATAATAGCAAATGGCCATTGGATTTATACGATGGGTAATTAAATGGATATCAGAATTAAAAAGGCACAAAACGATTACCGATACTACGAACCGTTTCGTAGATTTCGTCGCGTACCTGACTTCGAAATACACAATTGAATACACTATGGAGATCAACATGACGAAACAGACAAAATGGTACATAGATATTAGTGATATGATAAAGTTATAAAAACTTGACTTTTCGCTGTTGAAAAATGCTGTTAAAACACCGAAAATAAGATAAACGGAGCTATAACAGTTCAGATTTGACGAAACGAAATACGATGTCTCACTCAGAAGATGATTTACATTTTTATTATACAATAATATTTAGATTTCGAAAATATTTTATTTACATCGGTTTTAACTGATTTGAAATTTAAATAAAATTACACAATAAAATAAACTTTCACATTTTCCAATAAGAATTTACAGTTGCTATGTTAAAATAGACGTATTACAAATATCAAATTTTAATTTCAAAATTTTGCTATTTCATTTCAAGCAAGATTTCAGTTAATTACCTTATAAAATCATTAAAATTTATGGGTCGTTACATTCTTCCCTACTCTAAACTTTTCGTCCCCGAAAAGGAACGAGGTAGGAGAATATAAATAACCGGAAAGAAAATGTAGATTGAAATGCATATTATCAGATACACAAAAAATTCAAAACCATATAAATTTCATTTATTTTTAAATTGGTTTGTATTCAATTAATTGATCTCGATTCGTTTTATTTAAATCAATCAAATTTATTATGTTCACAATCGATTGATTTCAATTCCATATATTTCATTCAATTGGTTTGTTTTCAACTATTAATATTTGTCGCAATATGTTCCACAACAAAATTTGTTTTATCTGATTCATTTATTAAATCTATTTATCTCCAATTGAGTTGATTCCACTAAAATTCAATTTCACTATTCTTAAGTTCATATTTCTCAGCTTAAATAATCTTCTCTTTTATTTATTTAATTTATTTCACCTAATATATTTTACAACATGTATTACATGTATAAACATTTATTATCCCTAAATTATTCGGTAAATTAATTCTCTTTTTATTATTGAATTCATCATTAAAACCTCCCTTAACAAAATAACATTTTTGGACATCCTATTACTTATATTTATTGCATATTGTCCAATTATATTCAAACCCTTTCCAGGTAAGTTTTATTCATTGTTTCGAACGTAATTAAACACTACACAAAATTTTCTTTTAGTTTCAATATTTTTATTATTTAACTTTCTCTTGTCTGACCTTCCATTATATATCCACATTAATATTTTAACTTTTTGAATATTCAGGTAAGTTATATATGTTTTAGAATTAAGATTGAGTATTATGCAAATAAATTTTCATCCTAGTTTCAAGTTATTCCAAATTATATTTCTTATTTTAAACACTCCAATTATTCAAAAGGAAAAAAATTGCTTAATTTCAATACTTGAAAACCATTATAAAACTTAAGAGTTAAATTTTCGGTCTCACTTCGAACTATTTTTTTGAAATAAATATATACTTATATATTTTATCAGTCAAATCATATTCAAGAAATTCAAATCAAATCCATTTTCCAAAATAAAATGTTGCAAAGCTACTAAGTGTTCTCTCCACTTTGAGACTTGAAAATGAATGTTGATGATGTTACAGTCACCACCGAAATTATTTTCCAACAACAAACGAAGAGAGTGCATACTCATTTATTTTAAATTATTCTTTTGAGACAATTTCCATTTGAAAATACTTTCAAATAATATATTCCAAAACTTTAAAAACCAAATTTTTCTTGAAAATACCGAAAATTGATTTCTCAAATTCTTAATTTAATTTAATTTCAATTCCAAATCAATTCATAAACCATGTTTTATAATTCATTTATATATATCATGTTGAAATACTCAATGGTTTACAAAACAATAAATGAAAATCAAATACTATCATTTCTAACAACCAATTCGTTTAACTATTTAATTTCAGAAAATTATACTTATATATGTAAAATATAACCATACATAAAATTATTTCATTTATCAATTTCGAAAACAATGTTATGTCGGTTTGCTCTGTTTAAGTGTTTTGGAATTCCTATCGATGGTGCTGGCCAAACGAATCGATCAGAACCCCAAATCAAACTTAACAACTCGAACAACACCATATAAACATCTTTATATTAATTACAAAATGCACTCCCTCATAGATGATTCAAGAATAGATTTCAAAACAAAGATAGAGGTTCAATATAAAGAGACCATAGTCCAATAGAATTCTGACAATGAAGATAGGCTCGAGACGAAGATGGGATAATTAACTTACAAAGAGGAAAGATGGATAGGCTTAATTAATCACGGGGAACCTTAACCGGGTCAACGGAGATTCCAGGAATAAGATCGGCGTGGAATTCAATTTCCTTCTTGAAGGGAGGAGAAGTTACTTCACCAAAACATCCTGAATTAGTTGGACGATAGTGGTGGAGTCAAGATAATTAGGCTAAACATTAGACGGAAAGGTAGAACTGCCTACTTAATCCAGAGGCATTCGACATTGGATCACGAGAGGATTACCCGGGTCGTCTAGTAAAGAAGCATTTGGGAATTACAAGAGATAACAACATCTAAACCGAGGATGTAGAAATCTCTGGTGAATCGATGCTTGTTGTAAAGGAGTTTCACCCTTTTTCAAATCATACAAGGTTGGATGGAACAGAAGTGGAGTTATGGGATTCTCCGATATCAAGAAGAACACGAATAGGGAGAGACAAGAATGGGTTTCAGAACAAAGGGAAAGTTTTGAAATCCTAAAGAAGTCCTAATCAAAAAGGAGAAGTTCAAGCTCGAATGAAGGTAATTCTGTAATTAAATCTTACTTCATATGCTAAGTTTTGCCTAAACCAGAGCTTTAATACCAACTGTAACGACCCGTTATTTCAAACCATTCGCATACATATGTGTCGGACTTGAATTACTCAAAATGTCGGATTATTAATTTATATTTGGCAAACTTAGCATATACGGTAAATAAATAAATCAGAGAATCATAGACATAGTGACGTAGTGGATATTAATGGATGACAACGAAATGAAGATTTCGTGTCAAACTAATCGAAGAAACGATTAGATGAAACAAGATAAATCGATAGTTTGAAAATACCGAATGCCCAAATTCGTTGATCTCGAGAGATACCGAATTCTAGCTATCTCCAACACATTGACCGCGTATGATACCATGTTAAAAGATCTACGACTCTTCTATGTTGATCTCGCGCACGAGATTCCGTGAATCGGCTTCAAATCCGTTGATTCGAGCGCACTCGAATAACCGAAAATGGAGAAAGGAGACAACGCTCAACTTTCAATTTTAAAAGAGGCACAAAGCACTCAAAACAAAGTTTATTCAAAATCAACCAACTCAAATGATACAACTCACGCGCTATTTATAGGATTTATACACAGCAGCACACGTCACATCCGGCCTAACACATGGCCGACCTAACTCCACACGACCTAAGTACAAACGACTTAACACATATATGCGGCTCAGTACACACGACCTAACAGATACAATACACGCGACCTACGACTCAACAAACAAACAAGGTACAACATTACAACAGTTTGCGACTTAACATCACAACATAAGAAAGCAATAACATCACAACAATGCGACTCAATGGCCTACGACATAAGGAATCTGAGCGACCTAACTCTGGAGCAACTTGAGGAAACACGGCAACGATCTACTGGAAGCGACAAAGGAACTACGACTAAAGGAATTCTGGAGCGACTTAAGGAAATGGCTTCCGGAACGACATAACATATGTAAGCGACCTAACTGGAATGGTTTAAGATGAGCGACTTAAAGCCAAGCTACCTAACTCGTTATGTCGCATTTGTTCTGCCTGCACTGCTTCATCCATCTTGTTATGTCACGAACGACTTAAGGCAACCGAGCTATCACTTAAGCGGCCTAACTTGGTGCGTTGCATGTTAGGTCGTGACTCACTACTAGGTCGTAACTCGTTGGTATTAGGTCGTGACTCCTGGAGCGCTACTCCTTCCTTCCCTCTTAACTCGCTAGGCCGTATCACACTAGGTCGCTGGCGACTTGAAGCATGTGACCTACGACCTAAAGCATGATGCATTGCATCATCCTCCCCGGGTTGGAAAGAATTCGACCTCGAATTCACACTCTCCTCTTCTTCGACACACTTATCCCCATGATATGGAATCAAGTGTTTGACGTTGAAAACGTCTGCAGTATGGATATCATCCGGCAATCTTAACCGATAAGCATTACCATTGATCTTCTTCAAGATTTCTGCTGGACCAATCTTTCGAGCTCTCAATTTGTTGTAAGTTCCAACTGGAAAACGATCCTTGGTCAACACTGCATAAACAAAATCACCTTTTTTGAAGTCCACACTCCTTCGCTTCCTATCTGCAAGTTGCTTATATTTCTCATTTGACTTAAGCAATCGTTCATGAACAATCCTGTGGCACTCCTGTAATTCATTCACGAAATCACAAGCTCGTTTAACAACCCCTTTCTGTCGTGGAACTATCGAAAAATCCAACGGTCCCTTCGGAATTGCTGAATATACTACTTGAAATGTACTGAATCCAGTACTTCGATTTACTGCATGATTATGTGTGAATTCCGCCTGACACAATTTCACATCCCATCTCTTCAAATTATCTTTCACAAGACATCTCAATAAGTTTCCCAACGATCTGTTCACCACTTCTGTCTTCCCATCTGTTTGCAGATGATAGGCGCTACTAAAATTCAGCTTAGTTCCAACCAGTTTCCATAAACTCAACCAAAAATGACTTAGAAATCGAGTATCCCAGTCAGAAACTATGGTTTCAGGTAGCCCATGTAGTCGATATACTTCTTTGAAAAATAATTTAGCAGTACGGACTGCATCAGCTGCTATGAAATGTGCCATCTTTGAAAATCTATCCACCACAACATATATAGAATCGTTCCCTCGTTGAGTTCTTGGTAAACCCAAAACAAAGTCCATGCTAATATCAACCCATGGTCTAGTAGGCACGGGCAATGGCATATACAATCCTGCATTCGTAGTTGTCCCTTTGGAAACTTGACATATGTGACATCTCTCCACAAATCTTTCAACTTCTTTCCTCATGGAAGGCCAAAAATATGATTGAGAAATCAACCGCAAGGTACGATCTCTTCCCACATGTCCTTCTTCATGCAATTCTTTCACAATCTTCATTCGCAAACTGCATTCTGGTATACACAACCGATTTCCTTTGAAGAGGAAACCATCCACCAACACATACTCATCCGTCTTCCCCTTTTCGACTTCATCTACAATCTTCGCAAAGTAAGGATCCTCAATAAAAAATTATGGAAGTACATTAAATCCCGTCACTTCAACTCTCATTGTAGTCAACAAATGATTCCTTCTACTCAATGCATCTGCCACCCGGTTTGTAACTCCCGACTTATGCTTGACCACAAATGTAAACTGTTGCAAGTATGCGATCCATGAAGCATGTCTGGCTGCAACCTTATCCTTCCCCTGTAAATGTTTCAAGGCTTCATGATCAGTATACAACACAAACTCTTTACGAAACAAATAGTGTCTCCAATGTTTTATTTATGGCTTGGGCAATAACATAGAATTCCACGTCATAAGTATTATATCTCATCGTTGCTCCCGAAAGCTTCTCACTGAAATAAGCAATTGGACGTCCCCTTTGACTCAACACTCCTCCAATTCCAACTTTAGATGCATCTGTATGTAACTCAAATAACAACTGAAAATCCGACAAAACTAGAATTGGTGCTGTCGTCAAAAGTTCCTTGATTTGCTCAAATGCAAATCCTGCTTCCTTTGACCATGAAAACTGTTTGCCCTTCAAACAATCGGTAACAGGTGCCATCACGCTACTGAAATGTGGAATAAACCTTCGGTAGAATGATGCTAAACCATGAAAACTTCTAACTTCAGTTATAGTCCTGGGTTGTGGCCAATTTCTGATTGCTTCAACTTTATTTTGATCCACCTGGATACCTTCCTTGGATAATACATACCCCAAAAACAGAACACTATGCGTCATGAACACGCATTTCTTTGTTGCTGCATAAAATTGCTCCTGACGAAGTATCATCAACACTTCCCGCAAATGTAGTAGATGCTCTTCGGTGCTCCCACTGTATATCAATATCATCAAAGTATACCACTACAAACTTTCCAATAAACGGTCGAAAGATCTGATTCATCACTCGCATAAAAGTACTAGGTGCATTCGAAAGACCAAATGGCATGACCAGCCATTCATACAACCCTTCCCGCGTCTTGAATGTTGTCTTCCATTCATCCCCTGGTCGAATTCGAATCTGATGATACCAACTCTTCAGATCAATCTTTGAAAAAATAGCAGCTCCATGCAACTGATCTAACAAATCATCCAATCTAGGCATCGGAAATCTGTACCACACTGTAATCTTGTTTAGTGCTCGACTATCTATATACATTCTCCAAGTTCCGTCCTTCTTCGGCACTAACAATGCTGGTACTGCACAAGGACTTAAACTTTCTTGTACACGCCCTTGTTCAAGCAAGTCTTCCACCTGCCTTCTCAAGTTTTCATGCTCCTTTGGGCTCATTCTATAATGTGGTTTATGCGGTAACACAGCTTCCGGAAAAAGATCAATCTGGTGTTGTATGTCTCTCAACGGTGGTAACTCTGTTGGCAATTCTTCAGGAAATACATCTTCAAACTCCTTCAACGCTGGCTTAACTTCTTCAGGAATGTCAACCACTTCACTACTTTCACGTCAATTAACAGAAATACTTCAGGCTCATCCTCTACTTCCTTGACAAATTCCTTCAAAGATAACAGAGTCTTTAGTTCTTCAATCTCATCCAACTTGCTTTCACTTTGTTGTCGCTGTTTAGGAACTAAAGTGATTTTGGTGCCCTCAAACATGAAACTATAGCAGTTAGTCCTTCCATCATGTTGCACAGCTCTATCGTATTGCCACGGTCTCCCCAACAACAAATGACATACATCCGTATCCACAACATCACACCAAATTTCATCTTTATACTTCTTTCCGAAGGAAAAAGTTACACAAGCTCTTCAACCAACCTTCACTTCCCCACCTTTCCTCAACCAAGCTACTTTGTAGGGTTTGGGATGCTTCTCTGTCTTTAACGCCAACTTCTTTACAGCTTCTGTAGAGATAATGTTATCACAACTTCCCGCATCGATAACAAACTTACAAACCCTTCCCAAAATAGTGCACGTTGACTGGAAAATATTACTCCTCAACCAACTAGTCTCCTCTTCTTGCTTTGGCGTCAAGCAAGATCTCCTCATCGTTAAAGAATATCCTTCGTCTCCTGCCAATAATTCTTTTTCCTCCTCAACTTGTGGTGAATTTGAACATTCTATTTCTGCATCCTCATCCTCAACCTCAGCAACCATCACTCGCTTCTTCGGCTTCGGACATTCATTACTCTTGTGACCAAACTCCTGACAGTTATAACACTTGAAATTGTTGCTGACCTTGGTCTTAGCAACTTCATTGACAACCGGTTTACTAACAACCTTGGAAACGTTAGTATTGCTACTAGCCCATTTCACTTGATTGTTGGAATTTGTAAACACACCACCTCCTCTTCTACCTTGCCTCTCCCAAGCTAGAGCCTTCTGGTGTGCTTCAGCAACGGATCTTGGATCAAACATATTCACCATATCCTGAATTTGCATTCTCAATCCTCCAACAAATCTAGCTGTCAACTGTTCCTCCGTCTCCATGATATCATTTCTAGCAATCAGTTGATAAAATCATTTGCATAATCATTTACCGACTTTGTCCCTTGTCTCAAATTCTGTAAGCGCTGATACATAAGAGACTGATAATTATAAGGTAAGAAAGTAGCCTTCATCAACTTCTTCATCTTCTCCCATGACTCAATCTTTGACTTTCCAGCGTAAGTTTAGTTTGTTGCCACCATGCCATAGCTCTTCCCCTCGATCGTGTAGCAACAAACTTAACTCTACGATGCTCGGGTACTTCCTTGAAGTCAAAAATTTCTTTAAATTTGATAACCAATCAAGAAATTCTTCTGCTACCATTCCTCCTTTGAATTCTGGAATCTCTATTTTTATCCCGACTCCCATTTACGATCATCTTCTACCTCCCGATAGTGATTTCGTATTTGGTCTCGATCTCGTTAATGAACACTACCTCTATCACCATCTTCATCATAATCAAATGTACTTCGGTATCGATCTCGACCATCAACATCTCTATAACCATGCATATCTCTTCTACTGTGTATTTCAGCATCACGATAGGGCTCATCTCCAAACTCACGTGGAGTTCTTCTCTCTTCATTTCTATACTCATGGTAATCTCGTCTCATTGAAACTGATGACTCTCTTCTTTCTCTACAAGATCGTGGTGACACCCTCCTCGCTTCTGCAACCGATGGCGAAACTCTATTTCCTCCATGGTTCGAGATTGGTGACCTTCTCCTTTGACTTTGATTCAAATGATTCATCAATTTCTCTAACTTTCCAATACATTCATAAAACTTTTCATCGATTCATTGTTCCATTTGCTCAGCTTCTTGTCTATGATAAACATCTTCAACATTTTGGAACCGATTAGCTCTTCTCAGCGGCATGATTATCAAACAACAATCTTCAACCTTCTCTAGCTCTCGGTTATAACTCAAATCTGCACTTAACTTGGCTCGGCTCAAAGTTTAACTCTCGACCTGGTCTTCAAAAGTGAGGCACACCTCCACTTATAGCTCGGATCTAACTTTAACACTTCAAATCTTCCCCCAATAGGCTCGGCTTAGCTATGATTGGCTAACTCTAGCTCTGATACCAAACTGACGTAGCGGATATTAACGAATGACAACGAAATGAAGATTTCGTGTCAAACTAATCAAAGAAACGATTAGATGAAACAAGATAAATCGATGGTTTGAAAATACCGAATGCCCAAATTCGTTGTCTCGAGAGATACCGAATTCTAGCTATCTCCAACACGTTGACCGCGCACGATACCATGTTAAAAGATCTACGACTCTTCTACGTTGATCTCGCGCACGAGATTCCGTGAATCGGCTTCAAATCCGTTGATTCGAGTGCACTCGAATAACTGAAAATGGAGAAAGGAGACAACGCTCAACTTCCAATTTTAAAAGAGGCACAAAGTACTCAAAACAAAGTTTATTCAAAATCAACCAACTCAAATGATACAACTCACCCGCTATTTATAGGATTCACATACAGCAGCACACGTCACAGCCGACCTAACACATGGCTGACCTAACTCCACACGACCTAAGTACAAACGACTTAACACATATATGCGGCTCAGTACACACGACCTAACAGATACAACACACGCGACCTACGACTCAACAAACAAACAAGGTACAACGTTTCAACAGTTTGCGACTTAACATCACGACATAAGAAAGCAATAACATCACAACAATGCGACTCAAAGACCTACGACATAAGGAATCTGAGCGACCTAACTCTGGAGCAACTTGAGGAAACATGGCAACGATCTACTGGAAGCGACATAAGGAACTTCGACTTAAGGAATTATGGAGCGACTTAAGGAAATGGCTTCCGGGACGACATAACATATGTAAGTGACCTAACTGGAATGGTTTAAGATGAGCGACCTAAAGCCAAGCGACCTAACTCGTTATGTCGCATTTGTTCTGCCTGCACTGCTTCATCCATCTTGTTATGTCGCGTGCGACTTAAGGCAACCAAGCTATCACTTAAGCGGCCTAACTTGGTGCGTTGCATGTTAGGTCGTGACTGACTACTAGGTCGTAACTCATTGGTATTAGGTCGTGACTCCTGGAGCGCTACTCCTTCCTTCCCTCTTAACTCGCTAGGCCGTATCACACTAAGTCGCTGGCGACTTGAAGCATGCGACCTACGACCTAAAGCATGATGCGCTGCATCACATAGAGTATTACAACAGTAAACTGTGGAATAGATAAATAGTAGTTCATGAAGCTACTATAAAACATCAGAGTCTGAAACAAAATACAACAGAATCTCAAATACAATGAATCTCTAATGCATAAGCAAGTGACGAATCTGAATATAAATGACTGGAATAAACTAATGTAACTGAAAGCTAGATAGATAGATTTTCAAACAAAGTTCCAATCTCCAATGGTGAGTCTCAAATGCTGTGACACTTGGTCTCACCTGAGTATAAAGCAAAACACAAAACACTCGAATCAAGATTAACATTCTTATATTTATAAATTCAACTCAAGTCAAATTTCAACTAGAATACAAGTAACTTAAAGGATGTTTGGGATTTCCATCCTCTAAGGATCCGTGAAACTATGTACTATGTAGTAATATATGCTACTATAATATGTCTATAGTAAAGTAAAAGTATTAAAATAGCATTAAAGCATTACCCATATCCCCTTTAACACATTTTATATATTCCCGTAGTTTATACGATGTCGTACGCTCCTCTGCAAACTAGAGGTTTACCTAGAGGACACCGCATAGGTACGTTACAAAACAAACTCATAGAAGGTGATAAGGCATGCGACAAGGCACTCGAGGCAATGCCAGGGTAGATATATCATTTGCACCCCCGGGCCTGTAGTAACGCATAGCAGCTACTACCGCCCACCTCGTGACACACTTCCAAATCAAAGGGGCACCCAATAAAATCATAAAAGAAATAGAATGATATCGAAGAAATTGTTCGATATGGGGAATGACCCCACTTGGCCCGGTATAGCTCATGTTTTAGCCACATCAAGCTGACTCACGGGAGTCGGAGCTACGTAAATACCATATAGAATCATCGCCAAACCATCCTACTTAATGTGGAATCTCCACCATGTGTGTGTTGTTAAAGTGGTTTTCGATATTGGCAGAGAGTATGACAATATCCGATCCGGTCTCTTTAACAACCAAAAGATTATCTCATACCGTAGTCATTTCATTTCAAACAGTTCATATTTCATATCAAAATATCGTACTCATTTCGAAACCATATCATTTTATCACTATTCACTTAAAAAAATATTCATTTCCAAAAGTGTAACACTTTCAAAATCATAACACTACTGACTTAAACAGTTTTGATATTTAAATAGTATATATGTATAAAAATAATTATAAATTAAAACAGTATATATATTAAAATAATTTATATATTAAAATAGTTTTTATATATATAAAATAAAATAGTTTCCTCCAATTTCACAAATCGATTAAAATCAGCTTGAAATCCAAAATTCAATTTAAATAAATCCCTGTTCAAAACTTTCAATTTAAAGAGTTAAAGATTCAATTCAAATTCTCAATAAACTCTTTCCATTTTTCCCGATTTCAAGTCCTGGTTTGAACTATCATTTCAATTCCAATAAAATTCAAGGTTTAAATATTCAAACAATTCAATATAAGTTTCATTTATATTTCAATATTTTACTTTAATTTTATACAAACTGGAAAAATATTCACTTAATAATTTTACTAACAATTAAATAAAATCTCCATTTATAAATTTAAATTAATATAAAATATTCAATCTCAATTTTATTTAAAAATTTAGAATATTCATTTAATTACCTTTTTATCAAATCATGTTATAAATCAAAAATTAAAAAAATCTCAAAATCAATAAGTTCAAATATTTTCTTATTTAAATTCAATTATTAACCAATTTAAATTCCAAGTAAACCTTAATCTATCTTCCCAACCTCTATTATTAAAGTTACAAAAATCTTTTTTTTAAATATTAATATCAATTTAAATAAATACTTAAACATATTATAAACCAACTATATTAAATTTATTAAAATTAAATTTATTAAATTAAATCTTATTTTATATATTTTTAAGAAAATAAAATTATAAGAAGAAAAAAATCTTAAAATTAATAATTTCAAAACTAACTTATAAATTTAAAATTCCCAAAATATATAATTTAAAATCTAAAATTTAGACATATATAAAAAGAACATTTATATATATTATTTTAAAAATCAATATTCATTTAAAACCCATATATTCCCTTTCAGAAGTTTGGAAATCATTTTCAAAATATAGACCAACGTTGTCCTTATATAATTTCCTATCCTATGGTCAACCTAAACGGATATTTATCATTTCAATCCGCAATTTAAATATGTATGGTTATATATCATTTCAACCCGCAATCCCAAAATTTAAATCAATGAAAATCGCTTAGGCTTATCATTTCAACCCATAACGATTTTTAAATTTTCTACAAAATTGCTCGGGTATATGTCATTTCAACCCACAGGGAATTCTATATTAACATGGAACTTGCAGAGTGAGAACAAATATGATAAAATATAGCATATCAATAATAGGCATATATTATCAGTGATAAATTCAATAAAATATAAACAAAAGGATATAGTGTCATATAACACAGGTGAACAATTGCAGATAATGGCATATTATATTTAGCAATTAAATAACTAACAATTCAAATTTAACAGCATATTTCAATAGTCGTTTCAAGTGACGTCAAATTTACTAACTAGATAATGTTAATCGTGAGTGATTGCTCACCTTTCGAGGCTAGAGAAATGAATGAGATTGAGAGTGAATGGACACGGACAATTACATGGATTGAACGAGCAGGACAGTGACAAGGTTGGACTAGAGATCACTGAAACAAAAATATATGTTATATATATATTTGTTTCAAAAATCAATTTAAAACATATATTTTCAAATCAATATTAAACTCAAGATGCCAATAAATCTTTACATATTATATTGCAAAATCATTATTAGATTAAACACATATAATTTCTTTCAAATTCTGTATCAGCACTATATTATATAACTTTTTCAATATTCAAAATTAAACACATATAAAATAACTCCCAATATATATACACTTTTGAAAACCATACACATATATACTTATATATAACTAATATATAACTTACGTACATATTACATTTTAAAATCGATATTTATTATAAAATTTAATATATATATATATACACAAACATATATATATATATATATATATATATATATATATCACAACGTATTATGTAAAATCTTATATAAACCATTTCATATAAATCGGGTTATAGTTTATATAAACTTAATATATATATATATATATATATATATTATATAAATACTGCCATTAGAACCGAACAAAGGATATCGATTTATAATATAAAATACCCATATTTATAATATACATTAAGTCACATAAACATGTTATTTTACTAAAATCAAAGCCAGATATTAAAACACATATCAATTATAATTTATACTAAAATGATATATAATCAATTATATTTAGAACATCAAGTGTAAATCATAATGTATAGGAGATATATATGCAACATAGACCTATATGCTTCAGAGAGCAACCCATGCACTCTACAGTGTAAATTAACCTTCATGTTTACCTTCAGACAGGCATAAATATTCTAGGCAAAGGAGGAAAGCAAGCGTACAGTGGTGAAGGAGGGGAACTCGGCTAGCAAATAGGAAGGCATTTGGGTTTGTTTTGGAGTCGGGTTGCACTGGCGTAGCTGCAGAGGAAGACGATCGGTTGGTAGAGGAGTTGCTGTGCCTGGAGGGTTCGGCGAGTTGATAGGCTTGGCTTCGGCGGCTGTTGGATGAGGAGAGAGGAAGGAGGAGGAAAAGGTGGTGGCTTGGTTGTTGTGCTCGTATATGGTTGAGAGGCGGATTGAGGGGTAGCGGGTACCAAGGGGTGTGGTGGTTGTTCGTTGTATGGTGGATAGGGAAGAAGCGGTGATAGGCTGCTGAGTTGCTAGAGGTGGAGGCGGGCAGAGGTGATCGGGTCGTGAGTTAGAGAGGGGAGGCTAAAGGCTGGTTGCGGGGTAGGTGGCTCACTGTGGTGCTAGGGTTGGCGAATCTTAGGTGGCGGAGTAATGGAGGGAAGGCCGGAGTCAGGCGTTAGGTAGGGTGAAGGTCGGCTATGAGAGGAGAGGGAAGGGGTAGGCTACAGGAACGACCATACATGAAGAATAAAAGGCTAGGGGAAGAGAAGATGACATGCTGCCCGCTCCTTCATATATATAAATTATAAGTTTTTATATGACACTATTATTATATAGATGTAATTTTCTCAAAGATGAACAGACCGAAGAGAAGATAGAGAAAAGAAACGTACTGATATCAATGAATACAGCAGTTTTTTTTTTCTTTTGAAACCATGAATAGAGAGAGTCAAAGGTGAATTGTTGGGAAGAGTGAGGGTTATAGCTAAATTTCAAAGAGTAATAATAGCAAATGACTATTGGATTAATATGGTGGGTAATTGAATGGGCATCTGAATTAAAAAGGCACAAAACCGGTTACTGATACTACGAACCGTTTCGTATATTACGTCACATACCAGGCCTCGAAATGCACAATTGAATACACTGTGGAGATCAACGAGATGAGACGGACAAAATGGTATACAGATATCAACGATGCGATCAAGTTACAAAAACTTGACTCTTAGCTGTTGAAAAATGCTGCTAAAACACCGAAAATAAGATAAACGAAGCTATAACAATCCAAATTTGACGAAACAAAATATGACGTCTTACTCAGAAGATGATTTACATTTTAATTATATAACAATATTTAGATTTCAAGAATTTTTATGTACATCAGTTTTAACTGATTTTAAATTTAAATAAAATTACACAACAAAATAAACATCCATATTTTTCAATAAGAATTTACCAGTTGCAAAGTTAAAATAAACGCATTACAAATATCAAATTTTCATTTCAAAATTTTTCTATTCAATTTCAAGCAAGATTTCAGTTGATTACGTTGTAAAACCGTTAAAATTTATAGGTCGTTACAATTTAGATGTTGCATTTTTTATTGCATTCTAAACTGCGCAACTAAAATGCAGTTTTTAACTGCATTTTAGTAATGCAATAAAAAAAACTACATTATAATAATACAATTTTTAAATGCATTTCTTAAAGTGGAAATTAGCCACAAGGGTCTCTTTAGTAAGTGCAATTAGTTTCTAGGACACACAACTGAAATAATTTCTTTTAAGGATAAAATGCAAAATAATTAGTTTTTAAGGCCTAAAAACCTATGAAATTATGCCCTTGAAAGTAATCGGACTGCTGACTTTGTCCTTAAAAGTAATTATTTTGCTGACTTTGGCCTTGAAATCAATTTCTGTGGATGTGTGTCCCAGAAACTAATTGGACTGCAAAGTTTGTCCTTC
Source organism: Allium cepa (assembly GCA_030765085.1). Lineage (NCBI taxonomy): Eukaryota > Viridiplantae > Streptophyta > Magnoliopsida > Asparagales > Amaryllidaceae > Allium > Allium cepa. Next base: position 595,283,835 of record CM060945.1, on the reverse strand, counting down.
AAGTGAAATGCTCCTTTCTTAAACGCAGTTAAAAACTACAATATAATGCAGTTTTTAAAGGTGCGGTGTTTCAAAACAACAAAAATTAGATTTTCAAAACTTGCTGCATTAAATTTCAAAAATTTGAATTTGGAAAAAACATGTTTCAAAATTTTGACTTTTATATATGCATAATACCTATCGTTAGAAAGATTAAGATAATAAAATTAGTCATTTAATGGTGAAACAGTTTATTATTCCGATATTTTTATAAAAAACTATTGCTACTAAATGTTGGTAATAAATACGATGTAGATTTTAAATAAGAGTGTGAGGATAATAACCACATATAAAAGAAATGCATGTGCAGCGGCCTAATTTACATACATTATTATGTAGGGTGTTTTGTTCGTTTTAATTAAAATAGGGATTGTTGTGCAAAGCTAACTTAAAGATTAATAAATAAGATGACAATTTTTAATTCAGCGATCTGTGCCCTCTCTACCTAGATGTGTTTTTTAAGCAGTCCCTATGAGAAAATATGTAATATTCAACCAGAAAAAAGCCATCAAATTACTATCTCTAGTTGTATTGGATGAAATACGTGAATTAACACGTGAAGTACAATGATGTAGTTGCGCAATGCACCATATTAGAAAATAAATGCGTATTCCATTTTAAAAAAAATTGAAGCTAAATGAATATTTTACCAATATAATTATTTAGATTGAAATTTTTTATGTCTTTACATCTTCACAGACTTTTCTTTTTTTCAATAAAGATCGATGAATACGAGGATAGAATTTTTGAAGATACAACTTAGTAAAAAAGGATAACGATTTTCAGGAAAACAATATTCTATTAGTCTGCATGTTCTCCAAGGTTTTTGAGTTTATGAGTCGTTCTTTGTTTTTTTTCTAATCACATGCATAACAAGTGTTTTTATGTATATGTATGTTTGTATGTGTGCATCAATTATGAATTAACATATTATAATTATTAATGCAAATAATCTGCTATGTCAAATATGTTATTGTTATTTATTCAGTTGAAATTAATGAAACATTTATATAATTATTTCGAAAAACAAAACTATAAGGCAAAGCGGTCTATGCTGCACTGTTACACGGTTGTACTAATATCATCTAAATATCATTCGATTTTCTATATTGTATGTTAGAATTTTTATGTTTTGATATAGTACATCATTTTATATTAACGCTTCCACAAATCAATACACCTATTTTGATAACTTGCACGAGAGGTACACCATATCTACTCTTTCTCATATTTAAAATTTAGTAATGAATATATGTATTTTGTTGCTAGATGCAGAATAATTTGACAATGGAGATAGCTATTATCATTAAGTAGTAATCAATTCTCAATACTACTATATAATTGCTGAAGAAATTAGAAAAGGAAAGGGAGTAAACAATAAGAATTTAGTTCATAAAGGGAAACATATAGCAATATGATACATGAACTGAGGCAGCCTATGTAGCACTAGACAAAAATTTAGTGCTTGCACTAAATTAATTTAATTCGCACAATTAGTGAGCTCGGTGGTTTTTATTAACAAAATTATAATCATGTGCCAGATATGTCGTAGACAATATCATTATGTACTATAAATCCTTAGTTCTTGAAACTAGGTATCTTAGTTTAATTAAAATCTACCTTTTGGTTTATTAGGCGTTGATTTTGAATTAAAGTACAAATGATGAGCTGTTCAAATTATATATTTTGTAATTTCATAAAAAACAAAAACTAATTAACTTGAAACCTACATTTAACAGTTTGTGCTTAATTAAACATACGCTTTTTTGTTTTTTTATGTGAAAGAGTGCGTGCACATAAACTTGAATTTTTTTTGACTTAGGATGTGTCGTGAATGACACGAAAGGTGCACAAGAAGGGTATGAAAGGAGAATGGTTCGTAAAAAGGAAGTGCATTTAAAGGGATATTCTAAAAGAGGCATTTTAATTGTTTTTTTGGAACATGCTTCATTGATGCCAACAAGTGTTTATCTTGGGGATTTAACTTGTGACATTTATTTCATTGATGCCAACAAGTGTTGATCTTGGGGATTGAACTTGTGACATTTATTTTCATAGTCTAAACTACCAAAAAATTATCGAAACCCTATTAGCATAAAATATTTTTTATTCAAATATGGTTAATTAATGACAACAAATGTCAATCTCAATGATCGAACTCATGACCTTTAATCCTGTAGTCAATACTACTAACCAACTGAGTCAACCACGTTGGTTCATTGAACAGGGTTGGCTCAATTGGTTGGTGGTTTAGTGTAATGATTCGCCTTTTTAACCTCCAAATGTCGATACTGATATATCCATGGTACTCATGCGTCGAACACTCTAATGACGGAAAGATAGATTGTTAGGGTAAAAATAAAAGGCAGAAAGAAAAGGAACAAGAAAGAATAGAGCAGGATATTAGAATTTCACAACAGAACGATAACATATAATATCAAAAAGATAGTACAAGGAGTTACTTTAAGATGCATAACATTTAAAAGTTACAACCCTAAGTACTAGCATAAGCCTAGACAGTAAAATAGCATGTATTTGCAGATACTGATATGCATACTACTAATGCAATGGAAATAAGAATAATATGGCAGGTGAAACATTCAGCTCATCTCCTTGAAATCCAAAGAATACCCAACTAAAACATGTCTTTCTCAAACAACTCAAAAAAGAAGGGAAAGATAAAACCACGAGTCAGACATAAGTCTGCTGCAAAACTCAAGAAACATTATGCATTCATATAATCTTTTGAGAGGCTGTCAGTCTGCTCTGAAACGGAACTAATTTCGACCTAATAAACGCCCGTCGAATCCTAGACCCACATCAACGTGATTTGTTAGGTTGATTAATTAAAATAATACATAATACACAAAGCTAACTATCTATACTTTCAAATCTCACAACGGAATGATAAAATATAATATCAGAAACATGTACCCATCCCTAAAGAAAACCATTTCAGAAAAATAATGTGTTAAACATTACATCATGTTTACATAAAGCCTTCATAATATAATATCTCAAAAATAACCGTCTGAACTTGCTACAATAAAATACTCAAAAAAATAAATAGATTGATAATTATCACAAGTCTTTAACTCCATCTTTGTCTCCTAAATCAGTATCACACTCTATAGCTTGTGTTGTAATGATGAGCGGGTTAGAACAACAAATATTTGGTTAAATGAAAATCTCAAGCTTTACCATAATTGTACTTGGACAGTATTAATTAAATAAGAATATGTCTTACATGTAAAATCATAACATATGTATAAAGTCGATTGTAAACCTGAAGGTTATTCAGGTCCAACTATATAAAATACATATAAAGTCAATTGTAAGCCTGAAGGCTCTTCTAATCCAGCTATACATATGTCAACTATAAGCCAGTAGACTCTTCCAGTCTGACTATAAAAAGGTCAACCATAAGCTCTCCCAACCCTACTATCAACTCTAACATAACTAGCATTTTAGATGTAAGAGGAAGCACTCAAATCAGTTAATACCTTTTTAATGGAATTTAACCAGACTCTGATCATTTCAGACCTCTAAATAGGTAAATCCCTATCATTTAAGTCCTAACCAATGGGGACCCTACATGATTCTTTATTACAACATCGTAAGATATCCAATTAGGCTACAATAAATCCAATTCATTTAAAAAAAAGGCAGACCCAACCGTAGCCACTTAATAGCTCCAAGCTAAAACAGACCCTTCCTAAGGATTTCACCTACCACATCCAAAAGCTTAACTTATGATCCATAATCCACTCATGATGTCTCACATTAGTCCAACCATTCATAGGTACTGGTAGCTAAATTGAATGGGCAGATTACTCTACAAAATTCAAACTAACCCCGAGTTCATTGTGGTTATTTATTATAGACGATGTCCGACATTAGTCCGTAAAGTCACACCACTGGTAGTTAGATTTAACTAGGTAGACTTCCATGTAACTTTGGACTAACCTCGCATCCCTATAACTTAGTCATACCTTATATGTATACCAACTAGATACATATATCATCATATATGATTAATAATTAAGGTTATATAAGGTACCACTTATTACACCTCTAATTAGTGATTAACTCCTAATTTATAATAACTTCCTACAAATTAGTATTACCTAACTATTCTGATAATACTAGTTATCACGCTCAATGCACTATAATCAATACATTACTTGGAACGACTCGCCTTTTCGATCCTAAGAAGTTGACACTACTACATCCACGGTATTCATATGCCGAGTATTCAAGTGTTGGAAAGACAGATTGTTGAGGTAAAAAGAAAAGGAAATAAAAAGAACTAAGTCTCATAATGTGATGAATAATATATAAATTATTTTTAAAAAAGAAAACCTTTAATATCAAACATCTATTCTATCATCAGCCTGGATAGTTATAACAGCTTGTCCTTACAAACGCTGATAAACACAATCAATAAAAACACAATAGAAATAAAATATGAAAACATGTCCTGGGCATCCAGCTTGACTCCTGAAGTTCCAAAGCATCCAAAGCTAACTCTGAAAAAATACTCGAGTTTGACCGGAGTATTATAAGAAAATAAAACCTAGTTCAGTCTAGTAAACCAACGTGAGAAACTTAAATTACTTAGATTATTATATCTTATAAAATCTTCTAAAAAGAAAAGGTATTTCCTAAGACCGTGCCGCACATAAACAAAGATGGGTTTTACCTTACGATAACTAAACAATTTTTTAGAAAATTTAGTGATATTATAATAATGTCTAGGGTTTAAAGTAAATAATGAATCATAGCCGAAATTGTTGCATTAATTGAATTCCAGTATAATAGGTATACAACTAAGATCATATAGGCATGTATTAGGGAATGAATTCTATATAATGACAAGGCAACAGGGTACCATCTACCATCGTACACCTCTAGAAAATATACCAAGGGCCTCGCCTAGACTCCCGCTAATAAAGAACCGGCCTAACCTTAGTAGATAGTACCGGACATGCCATCATCTTTGTTTTTTTACATATGTGTGTGTATGTATACGTATATATATAAAAGGGTGATGACATACCTTAACGAGTGTTACCACACAGCCCCGTTGCATCTCACCTGATTTTAATCATTCCCAGTTGTTAGGGTTAAAGGCTACTACTTGCCTTTTATATAGCAATCCTACTTGAAATGCCCTCCAGGAGACAATGCAATTTCAGCATTCATCCATGCAAGTTGTTCAGAGTATGAACAAAACAAAGACACTGCTTTTATTACATCCATTTTGGAATCATCCTAAGATTAGTTGCAAGTGGAAATTGCACTTTAAGAACCGCATCTTCAATTTCATCATTTTCAAGATGTCTTTAGTTCGAACACTTGAGTTGGTTCAAAGTGGTTTTCAGATAATTCATACTTATCCGATCCTATTCTCTTCGAACCAACGTTTGATAGTTTCTGCTAAACTCAACACATGTTCTTTCGAGAATAAACAGACAATACATAAAAGCAGGGATCACACCCTAACTGTTTAAATGGATGAATCTTCTTATTATTTTCCTAGAAGAACGAAACGGGTCTATACATATAGTATTATCAATAGAGATAAGCATACCACATAATTCTCGTGTTTCTCCTAGATATATCTAGAGTTAAAAATGGATCCAGATTTGATAGTCGGTTATTTATCTATCAAGTAAACAAACAATTAAACATAGATTTAATGTCATATGGAACCCACTAGGCCTCTTAAATTGATCTTCATAAATTCCGCTTCAATTATCTACCCAAAAAATATTCATGTACTTATCTCATCGATATATGTATATTCTAAAAACATTTTACTTCTATACTTGACAGACTTTACCACATACTTATACAATGGTATAAGAATATTCACAAAAAAATTAAGAAAGACTTCTTATATTTAAAATCATATTAAAAGGATCAAAACAATGTCATTCAAAGCATTGTTTACTATAAACCCAAAACCACTAATCCTTCGGTGTTAAGTATGGAAAATGCTTCCACACCACCAAAATTAAGAAGGATTATTTATTAAATTCATAATTAAACTTTATTTTTACAAGTGATCCAATTCATATAACATCAAGGTTTTATAAACCCTAAGCTTCTTTTTGAAAATTCCAAGATCTCTTTCAATTTATTACTTTAACATCCTTTTATTTAAAAATAATTACCTTTATAAAACAATTTGTTACCTTATACACTTTTCATTTAATAAATTGATTACCTATAAGAAACACTCTAATAAATAATTTCTTTAGTTTAAACATCATTAGCAAATAATTAATTAACTTTTAAACACCGTAATGGATAATTTATAAACTTAATCACTGTTAAATAAATGATTATTTGATTTAAACCTCGGTTAATAAATAATCAATAAATTTCAAATTCATCATTATTAAAATATTAACTAACTTAAAATACCATTAATAAAATAATTAATTAAGTCTAAAATGACTTAAATAAAATAATTAATTTACCTTATAAACATCTATAATAAAATTATTAAATAACCTTCAACTTTAAAATATCATTTAAATAATTAGTTAACTGTAAAATACTATAACTAAAATAATATTAAATTATCCACTTAAATATACAAAACATTTTACTTTAAAATATTTTAAAGTCAAAGTAAATCAATTTCTTTTTAATTTGGAAAGAGACTCAGCAACCACACAGGTACTTAGACAAACTACCACTTATTTTCAGTTCGATAATCAAGATCATATCATTGATATTTACATAAACAACGTATAAGTAAATAATATACATAACTATCAATTCATAGATAATACATTGCTTTATCCAAGTCAACTAGCATATAAATAATGTCCAAATTGATAAAATAGCGGGATGGAGATTGATTCTGCTAAAAAGACATCCAATATAATCTATCATGTCAAAATATAGCAGAGTTTTGTTTTATTCTGCTAATAGGATGTCAGTGATAAAATATAACAAACTAACTACATAATTATTTCCTACCACTATTAATTTATCATCAAATTATACTTCACTAGGATTATCATCATTTTATTTTAAGTGTTGTGCTTGTTAATACGAATCTAGTGCAAGAAACCGTAGGTTAAACAGACCTAGATTAAGCAAGATATAAATTTTCAAAGTTAACCATATACAAATTAATTAATTTAATTAGGTAAACCCATACCCAAAACAGATAGGCCCCAGCCCATCTAACCAAACTTGACCAACTCCTTATTCTTCTTTTCCAAACCGTCCCCAAATCAAATTGATTCCCACACAAACCCAAATCCAAAAATGCCTGAACACAAGAAGAACTACACCACCATGTACATGCACCATTCATGCCCCTTCCGTCCTCTGACAGCCGCACCAACCACCCCTACAAACTCTCCTGACTTACGCCACTCACATGTCCCATCGTCATCGCCAACCATGGCTTCGATCATATTCTGATCTTCCTTCCCAAATCAAAACACGTCCAGTTTTGATAAATCACCAACCTAGCGCCACCTTGACCTACTACCTACCACCGCTCCACCACCATTTCGACTGCGACCCATTGCCTGCCACCCAGCTAACTCCAACCCCACTCGGCGCCTCCTCCTGCCGCCAGCAAGCTTAGAGCCGAGAACAAAACCAAAACCCCAATAAACCCTGACATGACCTTGACCCAGCAACTTCGACCACAATCGCCTACGGGATCACTTCCACCGCATCGTCTACTCTTCAAGCTAGCTACGTCCCCCCTCGCTCGCCTCTCGTCCCCTGGATCATTAGAATTTTCCAAATGACTGAAAACTGGTCAACTAACTACCATGACACCACCACACCCCTTAAAATCACTAGACTTGGCTTAAAAATACGATTTCCAAAGATGAACCCAGCCATATACTTCATTTGTCAATTCATGCTTGAAGAAAAGCTGACACATTTCAACCACTTATTATTTTCGAATAATAACTCACACAATTCCCAACTATTTTTAGAAATAATTAGAGACTAAGATGGACGAGTTCCTAGTTAGTCGCCTTGGCTAATTTAAATGGTTTGAGTGCTATGGATTTTTGAATCAAGAGAAGGATGTGTTTATTAAAAAAAGAACAAGAGAGAAACATATGAGAGAAATTGGTGTTTTTATATCTCTGTATATATTTTCCTTTTATAGTAAACCATTTTTTCATTTCAAAACAAGTATAAATAAAAGTATGATTTTCCAACCAATTATTTTAACAAAAGAATTATTTAAAATATCATAACCAACCTTCAAGTAAATTATACCACGTTTATTCCATAGAAATAGTAAACAATAATTAGAGATCACACCTTCCACCATTTATTTGCAATTCCAATCCAAGCTTAAGTTTTAAAGTTTTGATTTTGAGTTTTTAAAAAAGATAAGATTTTTCAAAAGATTTAAAGAAAAGGAGAAGATGGAAAATGGAGTTAAGAAGATAGAGTATAAAATGAAGTGTAAAATGAAAGATGCAAATATATAAGATGAAACAAACATAATAAAATAATAGGGGCAAGAGAAAAAAATGTCCCTAAATCAAATTTTTTAACTCTCACATCATTTCATAATTCATCAAAATGTTATGCATTAGAAAATATGATGGATGTTACAGTGATCATGTACTTATTAACTTTCACACTTAAGGAATCCTTTCATTCCACATCCATCATTTTTATTTCATTAAATTAAATTCTTATTATTATTAGTTCATTTATATTTTCTAAAATATAAATGCTATCCTAAACATTTTAAATATCATTTTAAAGTATAAAAAAAGATATTATAACCTTTTACACTTTTCGGTCGATAAAAAAATGAAAATCCAAAAAAAGGGAGGGTCAAATTTTCAATTTTTCGTCAAACTAATTATTTACGTAAACCGTCTTCAAAAATGAATTTACTATCATTAGTAATTATTTTTAAAAGAAGTTCATTTAATTATTAAAACAATGAATTGAATAAATAAATTAATTATTCACAAATCAAAGTGACAAAATTTCGAGTCGCTACTTTATTCCCCGGTAAAAGAATTTCGACCCCGAAATTTTTCCACTCTCAAACCAAGAAAGAAATAGACCCACATAAATACCTAAAATTTTCATAGGCTCGTACAATGTATATAAATTATCCATACATAATATTAGTTTTGATGACTTGCTCAAATTCGTAAACTTCTCTTCTGAACTAGTATCGCTCACTTGGCTTCCCAAGTGCGGACTCTGATCAGGCTCCTCGATTACGAACCTCCTTTCTGCTTACATAGCCACATATTATGATGGAAAACATTGGTAACATATCAAGAACACTTGTTAAATGTTCGCCGTTAAGAATCGAGGGATAAATCTTTACTCGGGTTGGTGTATGAATCACCTCAAAGACATGTACTAGAATCTTGAATTATGAACCGTGCGAAGAAATGATCTATATCCAACTTACGAACTCATTTTTATTTGTTCCAACTTATACCAATTTCCTTTTACCTCTAAAATTATTTATGAAAACATTTCATAAAAACATACTTAAAATTTTAAACTTGCATAATATCATATTATATCCTAAGAATATATACAACTATCTGATTTAATCTTTTCATAATGGATACTTAAGAATTAAATACCCAAGTTCTATTTCAAAATATTTTTGGAATGATAAAATATATTTAATCCGCAAAAAAAGTACGTATAGACCGAGTAGCCCTAAAATGATACTAAGGAACTGGGTACAACCAAATAGTATCATACATTCCATTACCAAGAAAGGTAATACTTAAAAGAAGTACTCACCAAACGAACACATCTCTTTCCCATTTTTAGGCCACTCAAACTAGTGAACATAAAATACTTCTTCTATTTTAAATTTTCCTTTTAAACAATATTATATGTATTTATCATATACAAATAAAATAGCTTTAGTACTTTATTTCACTAAATCATGCTTAAGGTTCGTCCGGATTCGAATTCGCTTCGATCGCACAATGACAAAGGGGATAATTTACTATGTGCACTAAAACGTTTGCTTAAGCAAACGTCCAATTGTTACTTAGAAGATTATTCAGATTATCACAAAAACAATCGAGATTCATTTCCTGAACTATCCAAAGAAAATACTCCGTACTTGAAAATTTCCTGCTTAAAATATACATACTGAAAAGAAATATTTCCAAGTAAAAATATTACTACTTGTTCCCAAAAAATATTTAAATCTTTTTCAAAGCTAATGGGATTTTAGATTCTCAAAAAAGAGTCCTCTTTATTTTAAAGACATTTACCTTTTTCTTTTTTTCAAGCCTTAATTTTTAGGGCATCAACTTTTTATGAAATCATTCCTAAATATTATTTCCAAAGTATTGCAGCTTTCTTTAAATAGATACCTTCTATCAAAATCTAATTTTAACCCACGTTATTATTGAATGCCTCATAGTCAAATCATGAAACTCAATTCATGAGTTGTTCGTATCTAATTTGAATTCAAAAACAAATGCTCATAACCTGGCCGAGCATAAACAATCAACAAATGATGATAAATAAATATCATCCTCCCAAACAAATTGTCACAAGCAAAAAGACAACTGCATCAATTTCGAAAACTATTTTTTATATACAAAATATAATCCGAGGTAAAGTTATATCATTTACCCAATTTTGTATCGGTTTGCCCTGTTCAAGTATTTAGAAATCCTTATCGATTTAGTTGTACCTTCTATACCGACTAGGATTCATAAACCACTCAACCGATAAACCAACACAAAACTTTTTTTAGCACGTACAAATACACATGCGTATATACACACACTCAAACTGTTCTTGGGTATTACTAGCCTTATCTCTAATGAGTCTGCCTACCAAAGCCTAGGTGTTCGCTCAACCAAAGCTCTGATACAATTGTAATGAGCTGCCTTTTTGATCCTCAGAAGTCAACACTAATACATCCACGGTATTCACATGCCGAGCATCGAAGTGCCAAAAAGACAGATTGTTGGGCTGAAAAGAAAAGGAAAAGATGGAATTAAATCTTATAACATGATGAATAATATATAATACCTTAAATTATCTTTGCAAAAGAAAACCTTTAATATCAAACAACGTCAGAGACTAACTTATCATCAACCTAGACAATATAACAGCTTGTCCTTACAAGTGCTTATAAATACAACCAATAAAAACACGGCGAAAATAAAAATATTGAAATATGTTTTGGGCATCCAACTCGACTCTTGAAGCTCCAAAGCATCCAATGCTAACTCTGAAAAAAATACCTGGGTCTGACCCGAGCATGTAAGAAAACAACACCTAGATCAGTCTAATAAACTAGCGTGAGAAACTCAAATCATTTAGACCGTCATATCGTATAAAACCTATTAAAAATAAAAGGTATTATGTAAGACCGTACTGCACATAAACACGAATGGGTTTTTACCTTTCGATAACCAAACATTTTTATAGGAAATTTAGTGGTATTTTAATAATGTCTAGGGAGTAAAGTAATAATGAATTATAGCCGAAATTGTTACATTAATTAAATTCCAGTATAATAGGTATACAACTAAGTTGTAACACGTATTAGAGAATGAATTCCATATAATGAAAAAGCACCAGGGTACCACCTACCACCATACACCTCTAGGAAATGTACCGAGGACCTCGCTTAGACCCCCGCCAACACAGAACTAGCCTGCTCCTTACTGGATAGTACCGAATATGTCATCACCCCATTTTCTTTGCAACATTTTCCCAAGAGTTCTTATGCACAGCAAAATTTATATATATGTATGTATGTATATACACACACACACATCTAGAAGGGTGATGGCATACTCTAATGGGTATACACCCATATAACCCTACTACATCTTCCCTGATTTAGTCATTCCCGATTGTTGAGGCTAGAGACGACGATTTATGTTTTATATAGCAATCCCACTTCGAATGCCCTGCAAGCAACAATTCAATGCCGACACTCATTCATACAAGTTATTTATGATATAAACAAACCAAAGACACTAATTCTACTGCACCCATTTTGGAATCACTCTTAGGATTAGTAGTAAGTAGGCCTTGTTTGAAGAGCTCCATCTTCAATTTCAGCATCTTCAAGATGTCTTCAGTTCGAACACTTGAGTTGGTTCGAAATGGTTTTCAGATAATTCATATTGGTCCAATCTCGGTCTCTTTGAACCGACATTCAATAGTATCAATACGTACAGTAGTATCCGTATCATTTATCCTAGAAAAATGCAATGAGTCTACACATACAGTAGTATCAACAAAGACAACTATACCACATAATTCTCGTGTTTCTTCTAGATATTTTTCGAAGTTAAAAATGGATATAGATTTGATAGTTGATTATTTAACTATCAAGTAAACAAACAATCAAACATAGATTTAATTCAATATAGAATCCACTAAACCTCTTAGATTAATCTTCATAAATTAACTGCTTTAATTATTTACCTATAAAATATTTATATACTTATCACACCGGTATAAGTATATTCTCAAACCATTTTACTTTTATACTTGAAAGGCTTTACCATATATTTATACAATGGTATAAGAATATTCAAAAAAAATTAAGAAAGACTTCCTATTTTCAAAATCATATTAACTAGATCAAAACAATATCATTCAAAACATTGTTACTATAAACCCAAAGTCACTAATCCTTCTATGTTAACTATGAAAAATGCTTTCGAACCATCAAAATTAAGAAGAATTATTTATTAAATTCATAAACTTGATTTTTACAAGTGATCCAATTCATATAACATTAAGGTTTTATAAATCCAAAACTTATTTTCCAAAACTCCAAGATCAGCCTTTTATTTAAAAATAATTCTCTTTATAAAACAATTTAATACATTAAATACATTTTATTTAATAAATTGATTACCTTTAAAATCTCCCTAATAAATAATTTACTTAGTTTAAAACGTCGTTAGTAAGTAATTAATTAACTTTTAAACGCCATAATGAATAAATTATAAAATAAATTACGGTTAAATATATGATAATTAACTCAAACCACTATTGATAATAAATTAATAATTTTCAAAATCATCATTATTAAAAAATTAACTAACTGAAAATATCATTAAAAACAATGAATTAACTTTAAAATAACTTAAGTAAAATAATTGATTTACCTTTTAAACAACTATAATAAAATTATCTAATAACTTTCAACTTTAAATATCATTAAATAATTAGTTAACCTTAAAATATTATAATTAAAATAATATCAACTTGTTCATTTAAATATAGAAAATATTTTACTTCAAAATATTTTAAAGTCAAAATAAATCCAAATTCATTTATTTCATATTTGGAAAGAAACTCAACAATTATACTGGGACTTAGATAAGTTACAACTTACTTTCAGTTCAACAATTCAGATCATATCACTAATATTTACATAAACAACGTATATGTAAGTAAAATCCATAATTGTCAATCAACAGATGATACATCGATTTATCCAAGTCAACTGGCATACAAATAAATGTCTAAATTAATTATGACGTCCCACCTCCATAACCATACTATTCAGTAATATTACAACGTAATCCTATCAGATAATATGGAGAATGAGGTTATATGAGGTATACACATGAATATTCTCTTGAACTAACACTGGTACGTATTAAAACATTTAATAAATAACTTATTTATATGTACACCGTATTGGAGAAAAACAATAAATATGTGTGCCTCTAGGATATAATAATACTCAATATATAATATATAAATAGAGAATATAGAGCAAATTGCAGCAATTACATATAATAAATAACATCATAAAGTAATAAGAGTGGAATATAACCCAAAATGTCAAATATCTCAATATAATAAGATTAACAATCAATATATAGCTCCATATTAAACATTTACAGTGAATTGGTATCATGTAAATGTTATCTCACAACCCTAAAATAAAGCCCCTTTAAACCCAGTATAACTAATGCCGATCACGTCGTCCTTGTACCTGAAATGTCTCCGACTGACTCGAGTGGTATAAATAACACTCATTTCAGACTATGTATATATCAAGGGTTAACCAATATTTAATTAATTATGTGCAAGAATAATAGTATAATAATAACTAACATCCATCTCGTTATTAAACACATAATAATATATATATATAAAGTATTTAATTCACAATATCATAGATGATCTCAAATGTATTTATAAATTCCTAATATCACAAATCATGTATAAATATATATACGTCATCACCCATATCAATGTAAATCAAGAAATTATAAAATTAACAACAACCAAGTGAACCATTCTCGTCTAGAAACGTTAAACCAAGAAATCACTAATACTATCATCGAATTATTTTATAATCATACTCAAAATGTAACATCATTCAATAATAAAAGCATCACTGTTGATATACCAAAATAAGATAGGCTGCCTATCAATACATAATAAAGGTATTAGGATCTATCATATTCTAGACACTTATCCAGATATAATTTTATCTTCTCACATAATAATAAATTAGAACGGTGTGGATATACAGGGACTGACTACGCAGTAGACACATAGTCGTTATTATAGTCACATCATGGGATAGTGAATAATGTGTGCTAATCCACATCACATACATTCCCCTAAAATAGAAAAGTAGACCGATAGCACGCAGCATACTCTAAGGACTGAGGATTACTCGCCTCGCGTAGAGTATTGCCTATCCCTATAGTCTTCAATTACCTCAACAAGCATTCTAATCATATCCACCAGTGGCTCGCCTACGCGTAGCCCAGGTCACGACCTTGCTTTGTCTCTATATGTAACATACTATTGGCATATGCCACACAAGGGGTTGTAGGGCACCTACCCTACCAACTACCAATCCTAAGATGTGCATCCAAAATATCTAACAACGGTGTCGCGGATTTAGGGAACTACCCGACGAGCAAGCCATCGGGGAGGGTACTGCCCAATCTGGTTCACTCCTGAATCATAAAGGGAGTTAGGCAACAAGTGAATGGCATATAATACTCATATCCAATTTCCACATACAACTCTCATCCCATGCCGACACATGGTTATACCCATAAGTCACCACGTGACTATAATATACTTACCACAGCGACGTCACATACATGAGTAATAAACATTTGAGTGACTTTTGCTTAAAAAGAATAATCAAACAAAATAACATAATGGTGTCTCATACCACCACATGTTATTCAAATAATTTTTCAACGCTCATAAACTACACTCGATCCACACTGGATGTCTCTACATGATAGATCTTATGAATAACCAAAAAGTGTTATCGAAAGTCTCATACTTGACGGTATCATTAATCCTTTTATTCAAATTTCTCATCATACAAAAATGAAATCCCACGGGTTAACTATAAAATGTTACAACTTCAATTAAAAGGATGTCATCACCGTACTATTTCAAAACACTAATTAAAACAATATCAACGATGAATTGCTCACATAATCATTATTTAATATCAGAAAAGAATGATAAGAAACTAATATATAAGAACAGATTATTATGGGAGGAGTTTGCAACAATATATAAGAAACTAATATATAACAGCATATAATCATTTTTTTGCATGGTGTGAGTGTGTATGAGGAGTTTCTAAAAGGAAAAGCGAAGAAAAATGAGAGTTTTTTAGGGAATGCCCTCCTTCTTGCACCAAAATATTAACTAAAAATTTATCCAACCTCGGAATTATAGTTGAAAATTGATATTAGCAAAGTTTGCTTACAAATACCTTGACTTAGAAATGAAAAATGAGGAAGTAAAATGCATAATAAGTAAGAAGACACAAGACTTAGATTGGTTCAATTTAAGCTGTTCTATGTCAAACATAAGGAATTTTCTTCTTTTATAATAGTCGTGATTATAAGAGATAATAATAAGAAAATAAAATGATTGAGAGCTTGAAATGTTCACCCCTTGTAAAAAAAATGTTTGGTTGTATTTATAAGTGCTGGACTTTGAGTTAGACGGTAGAGATTGCGTCGCAAAGGTCCTGAGATCACTCTCAGCTATTGTTTTGTCTCAGCTATTGTTTTGGTTGTTCAGCCGATGTATGTGCAAACTAGGATGTCCGTTGGACTGTATGCTTTAGATGATCGCCAATTAGCGGTCTGTACTAGAGTATACCTTGGCCAGGGACAAGCGGCATGGGATCAAGCAATGATTATGCTGTATCGCTTTATCGGGATGGCAACAAAAGCCAAGGACACGGTGCAACTTTTTTTAGGTGAACAGTGTCTTACATGGCAGTCTTTTCAGAGAAATCCATAGTCGTAGCTTCCTTAAGTAAAGGCAGTTGGGCGTGTGTGGATAAAGCCTATTATCAAGAAAAGAGGGCTTCAAAAGACGCAGGCGGTTGAGGTGGAAGACGAGCGGGGGACGCTGTCAAGGAACGGGCGAGGACATTATTGGGGTCATTGGAAGTATGGACAAGGCCACTATCCAGGCCGTTCGACTTTTGCGGACCATTCTTCAAGCTTGGCCGCTGTTTTCGTTGTCGCCCGTTGATGAGCATATAGGCTTTATATGACCGCCTGTACACTGGTCTCGAGTGGGCCGCTCTGTGGTAGGGAATTAGGCAGTTCGAACAAGATACGGATGTAGGCTAAGATGCAGGCTGGTGGGACTATGCGAGTCGGGCCAGGTTATGCTTGTTAGAAAAATTGAAAAACACTATTGTAGCTCCCAAAATCTATAACTGACTGAAGTTTACCTTCAATCCTTAAGTGGTGGTTCAAAAATCCAACCAACGTTATTGTTTTTTATTCCATAGTGTACTGAAAATAATTGTAATAAAAATTTTGCTTTTTAGCTCTTTGTTAGAGTTGAATTAACTATGATTTGTTAATTATTAATAATAGTTAAAATTAAATTTTAATACTTATTATCTGTTAGGCATCAATGGAAACTTATTAATCGATAATTTAATAATTATACCAATTAATAATTAAAATTAATTAGTTACTGCTTACTTTCTAAACCAATATACTTATAAATTAAATAATAAACATCATAACCTTTACATCTAAATTGAACATTACATGTTGCACGTTTTTCTCGCAAAGGTATAGGCGAACCCATCGAATCCAAACCGAACAATAAAGGTCTGCATAGCACATGTCGACCGAGACCCTTTCTTGCCCAATATCCTGCCTGCCCAATATATCCTCACCCTTAAGGCTTGTTTGCCCCCATCATGCTTATCTGAAACCTTATCCGTCATCTTTCCCAATAACAGTGAAGAGTCTCAAGCTTTCCAGGCATCATCTCTGACCACCCTCCGTACATGTTCTCCCATCGCTCTTACGCGAAAGAGTGATAGCAAGACAATGCCGACTTTTAAATGCGCACGACCGCCTATGAGCCATGTTGTTACCTTTCCCTATCCATCAAGACTCTTTGCCGATCAATTTCTCTGTTCGCTTTGCTTTATCGACACTAGCCAGGTCTGCAACCAAATTTTCTGATCACCCTAGCAAAACAAGAGTGCAACCCCATGCAGTTTCTTCGAGAAAAAACATCATAACACCATTGTTCATCTGACAAAATGCCACTGTGCCATAACCACTCTTTGTAATTTAATGTAAGTTGGTGAATGATAAACCACATTTGATATTGTTTAATTATTGCCGCATTCCAAAGAAAATCTACCAACAGATTATGTTCCTTTGTCAGAATAGCATTACTAAATGAACGCAATGTATTTTTATTGTCTTAATATTGTCCACATCCTCTGTGACTTCGTTATGTTGCATTTTATTGTGATTTTTTGGCATCCATACTTAGCCACAGAATTTATAAATAAGATAATAACATAAGAAGCTAGAACATTTATCGAACTATATATATTACAAAAAACGGTCCTTTTAAAAAAAAGGAAGATTTTCAATGCGAATATAAAAACTTATCTTTCCGCTACACCTTACTAACTACTCTATGATTTGGGACTTTAACGGATCTATAGATTGAAATGAATGGTTTATTCTCAATGCTTTATCATTCCTTTTTTTTAATGTACTTTAGCATCCTAATTAACTTTGAAAAATGGAAATAGAAAAGAGATTCTTGTATAAAGTATAAATATTCATGGAATCGTAACTTAAAAATAAGATATTTAAATGAAATATAGTGGCATAAATTGTTTGTTTGTCAAAATTCACCACGGTTGGCTCAACATGTTGTTCAATGAGCTTTAGTAATGCAAAATTTTAGTGAACTCTGTAAAGATCTATTATACAGGTTAAACTGGAACTTTAATTCATGTACTTCAATTCTCAAGAACTTAAAAGATAAGAGAGAGAGAGAGCACGCATCCTATTATACATGTTTAATTAACGGTCAAATATTTTGAAACTTGTAATTGATGCACAACAAATAACATGCTTACACCAACAGTATGGTACTTGGAACACGTTTATACTATCAATTCACAAGGACCGCCAATTAACTAATCTTTGTTAGAATGAAAAACGTATTTCCAAATTCATTGGTTGGTGTATCTTTATTAACAGTTGGAATAGAAAAGCAATCTTTTGATCCTACTGTAAATTAGATCTGTCAAAATATGACATAACCGACCAATCCAACCAATTTACTCTACTTGTAAATAGGTTGGGTCAACTCATTTATGAATTTTATTAAATGAGTTATGAATTAGATTGATCCATTTTTAAATAATGGAATGGGTTGATCCATGTTTAAAAGAGTTGTAAATTGGTAACACACTTACCCATTTATTAAAAACTTAAAATTTGAAAATACAAATTTTGAATGCATATCGTATTTTCCATGTAGGCTGACAGTTGTTCTTAGAAAATAACAGGCTACTGCATCCCCATATTTGAACTCCACTTAATGCAGAAGCAGCTATTTTTTGTTCAGACTGCAATAAATTCTTCACACCTGTGCAGCTAAAGTCTCGCTATTATCCAGCTATAACCCTGCTATATCTAATAGCGAATTTATACCGCTACGATTTTTCCATATAGCCCCAAATATAGCATTTCCGCATGAAGCCCCGCTATTTCCGTTTTATCCCGCTATTCCCGCTATATTCCGTTATTTCTGCTATATCTTCTTCAAAAAACGAATTGAAAAATGACATCCATGCATTATAAAAATTTTGAAATTAATTTATTTAATTGAATTTTTAATATATTTTCAGAAATAAAAATACTGTAATATTCTACTAAACTTGGTTATATTACATAATAGTTTTAATTTTATTTATGGTTTATTAGCACACATTTTTATTTAATATTATTTATGCATTAATTATACTTCAAATGAATGTTAATTTTTCATTTAATTACCATTTATATATTTGTAAAAACATTAACTACGAGTTTTATATGCTATTTTAGAGTCATCTACTATATCACGCTATATATTCGTTGTATCTTCGTATGATTTTTTGCACCTACGCCGCATTGAATCTGTCGAGCGCTTTAATTGCATAGCTTCATACTAACTCGGAATTAGGCGAGACTTCAACCGATGAACTCCCACATAAATTACGGACAATATGGAACAATTGGATGCTTCATCTTGTGAACGCACGTTGTAGTTCTTCATGGGGACTAACAGTTGTACCTAGAAAATAACATGCTACCACATCCTTATATTTGAACTCCGTTTAGTGCACAAACCACTTTTTTGTTCAAACTGCAATGACTTTTTCATACTAACTCGAAAGCAAGCAAGACTTCGACCGATGAACTCCCACCTAAATTACGGACAATATTGAACATTTGGATACTTCATCTAACCACAATGTAGTTGTGACGCCCTACCTCTATACTCACACTAACCAAGAATACTATTGGGTGATGTCATCAATTAGTACGGAGAATAAGGCAGTTGAGGAGCAACCATCTATGTAATTGCTTTGTGCGAGTACCGATATGTCAGATAGTATGTCATGCCTTTCATTTCAAGAGGAAAACTAACATATCAAATACAAACTCAAAGCTACTACACAGTGGCTATGTGGCCTTCGGAAACAAATATAAAATAAGTATAACACGTAATCAGTCACAGATATTCATACCACTAAGGCGGAAACAGATATGAATATAACAAATAGAGGTGAATATCAAAGTAATGGTCATACAAGATCCACTGCATCATAAAAGGATATGTACCACTAGACAAAAGAATAAATATATATCAATGAGTCTCTATCTCGAATGTATAAAAACAAACCTACTGAGCTAAAGTAGTTAGCCAAAAGTTAGAAGCTAGTGCCTGCTAAAAAGTCAAGTGGAAGTACTTGAAATACCTCGGTCAGACCCGAGTATTATTTAAGAAAAAAATAAACGGATCAGTCAAGCTATAAATATCGTACAAAATGAGATAGGATAAAAGATATGACGAAAATATATGATAACAATATTTTCATACTGTGACATGCATATATCTGATAACAATGAAAATCATATAATATCTCATATCTCCTCAAATATCCAAAAAGAATATCATATTCACCAAACCTCAAATATTGACAAAACATATCATTGCAAATCACAAAAATTAGTGAAATACAAATTCCAGAAATCAATAAATAGAAATCCAAAAAAACACAAAGGGGAGTCCTATCACATATAGGAGCATAAAAACTCACCAACACTTGTATCACAAATGGAACGCTATTCCATTGTCGCTAACCCATCAAATTTGAGCCGAAGCTCCACAAACGACCCGAAGACCATGGGTCACTACCTCCACCAATTTGTGCCGAAGCTCCATCGAAACGGGGGTTAGTCCCCCACGCAAACAAAGAGACGTCTCCCATCGCTGGTCTAAATCACAAAATGATCATCATTTATCGCGATAAGTATAAATTACACTAAGCTGGTAAATAAATGAGTTTAGTTTCATGTCCCATAACCACTGGCTTAACTTAAATATTTACGAACAAATGGTAGATTTCCATTCGAAAATTGTCACAAAATTTCAATCGAACAAGTCTAAGAATTAAGCGACGAAGAAAACGCAAGCGTTTCATACCACTTGTTTTGTTAAGTCGTTTAATTGGATTTCTCGTACGAACGAGGTAAAGGTTTGTATATACTAATAGATTGAGAAACGGTTTAAAAACAAGTTTCGTATTAAAAGTAGTGTTGAAATCGTTTTTGTGAAAGAGTTTGAGTATTTACTACTAATATAAAATCCTTTGTATTTTAAAGTGACAAATCACAGAAATGATTGTAAAAACAATCTATCACCAAAATCCACATTTGACGGCATGAATTAAAACCATACAAATCGATATCAAATCCAATAAATGAATATTCCTAAAAATTCAGGAAAGAAGTCATCAAAGTCGATAATAAATGACAACAAATAACCAAATCAACAAAAATCGATAAAACGGAAACCTACATAAAAATAAGCAAATTGGCCGAATTTAACAGCATGGTTTTCCTAGACGTCTGAGCTGAAGGTTTCAAAATTTTCTTCCGGATCACTCAGATGTGTGGGAATAAGCTCAGACATCTGAGCTGTAGGTTTAGAATTATTATTCTTTTATTTCAGACGTGAAGCTCAGGGCAAAATTTGCCTAGGCCATTGGTGGCCAAATCAACTCGGAAGCGATCGAGTAAGCGATGGAGGCTAGGGATTTATGTCAAGCGACAACCAAGACCTATGGGCTCTTCAATATACTCTAAACAACAAGTCCAAACATTCATATTAGGATTTTCATAGATTTGACTTTAAAATACCCGAAGTTGGAAAGTTCACCAAACCAATTCAATTCAAAAGCAATTGAACATGAAATAAATATTATGAATTCATACCTAACAACAATGAAAGCTATAGACATGGATGTGAGTTCAAAAACTCGCATTTAACTTAAAAACAACGAATGAGAAACTCTAAAACAAAACAAGACCAATTCCTCTTCACTACACCTTTAGAATCTTCAATCTATTATCAAAGGCAAAGTTTTTCCTAAGTTGGGTTATAGGAAAATCTGAAAATTGAAGAGAGACTGAGATGGAGAAGACGAGGAGCATGCTTACCTAAATTTCTCTTTGATTTTAGAACTATAACTTGAATTTCCTAAGAAAACTAAGGCTTGGGAATTTTAATTTCCTTTCTTTTTCCTTGTTTTTTCCTTTGCTTGAGAGTGTTAGGAAATTATGAAAGGAATGAATAAAGAGGAATGGAGTTACTGATAGAGGAGTTTGGCTTATCTTGTTGGGTTGGTGGGCTAGAACCAAACCCAAAGCCCAATTAAAAACACCCAAATTCAAATCAACTCCAAACATATCGATATTTATACTCAAACAAGTTGTAAACGCCGTTTTAAACTCGATGAAAGCGGTCTCGAGTTCGGATTTGACCTTTTACAAAAAGTCACGTTTCAGACTTTAAATTCAACCGACGATGTTATATTTAAACAAAACGTTTAAATATATAATCGTAAAATATGTGGGTTGTTACAGTAATTCTCCATGGGAACTGACGGTTGTGCTTAGAACATAACAGGCTACCACATCTCCATATTTAAACTCCACCTAGTGCAGAAGCCGCTATTTTTCTGTTCAGACTGCAATAACTTCCTCATGCTAACTCGAAATCAGACGAGGCTTCGACCGGTTAACTCTCACCTAAATTACAAACAATATGGAACACTCACATACTTCATCTTTTGAACGCACACTGTGGTTCTCATTTGAGACTGACAATTGTACTTAGAACATAACAGGCTAAATATCCTCATATTTGAACTTCGCCTGTAGCACAAGTCGTTATTCTTTTATCCAGACTATAGTAACTTCTTCATACTAACCCTGAATCAGTGGAACTTCGACCAATTAACTCTCACCTAAATTACGGACAATATGGAATACTCATATACTTCATCTTGTGAACGTATACTGTAGTCTCTATGAAGACAAACAGTTGTACTTGAAAAATAACAAGGTATCATATCCTCATATTTCAATTTTGACGAAAATTATAATTAAAATGTCAAATTTTAATTTTTAAATTTTGATTTTTATCGAAATCCAAAACGTAAAAATTAGAATTAGAGTTATTTTATATCTACTTATTTTTTATTAGTCAAATCAAATTTAAATCTTTAAACGAGTTCAATGCATTACCCGCTAATTAACTGGATTGGATCAAAAAGAATGGATCATAAATAGATTGGATCAAACTCGAACCAACCCATTTTTATTCAATCCAACCAGTTTGACATGTCTACCATAAAATTTAAAATTACTTCTCTGCAAACAAAAGTTTAGAAGCTCGAATCCGACAAAGAATAAAAATTAACATCTATTTTCACATTTAAAATTTGAAACATAAATAAAATTACAACTCGAAACTCTATTTTGACAAAAAAAATTATAACCTTTTCTTCATGCTTTTCAATTTATTTTTTATCAAAACCACGTAGAAATTCAACATTTAATAGTTTTATAAAAGGAATATACATGCATGTTGCGCATGCCTATGACATACACAGAAATAGAATTCCAAAACATAAGCAGTCTAAGGTTGATGAAACTACAGAAGTGGCAGATTGTACATGGAATTCAACCAAAGAATATTCAAATAACACAATTTGCTTTTTACTCATAACAATAAAAGTATGTTCAAAACTAACGTATGCATGTTCATAGACCAAAATTTGACAAGCAAGCGATATATTTGAACCATAAAAAAGATTTAAATTCTGCTGACGTTGTTATTTGAATGAAAAAGGTATACTTTCAAATCCGTATATGCAACAGCAATTACAAATTTTACATGAAATTTACTTAAAAAGAATTTAGTAACATCATAACAATAAAAGTACGTTCAGAAGGACCGCGCACTCATAGACCAAAATTTGACAGTCAATTGATATGTTTGAACCATAAAAGGATTAAAATTCTACCGAGGCTGTGTTCACGTTATCTGCTCCCTCAGAACCATCACTTTGTTCCTCGACATCCGCTACCGTTAGTTCCTCAACATCTGATACCAATTGTTCCTCGACGTCTGCCTCCATTTGTTCTTATGTTGCTTCATCTCCATTTCCATACATTTGAGAACTCACAATATGACCGTACAAATCTTTGTGTTTGAGATTACCTGTTAAAAGGAATGATTGTTAATATTAGCAACATAAAATTTATCATTTCAAACTTCCTATCAACGATCCTGAAAAATTGTGCGAGTTCCAAGCTTGGCCTACATGAATTACATAGACG
Organism: Allium cepa; assembly: GCA_030765085.1. Classification (NCBI taxonomy): domain Eukaryota; kingdom Viridiplantae; phylum Streptophyta; class Magnoliopsida; order Asparagales; family Amaryllidaceae; genus Allium; species Allium cepa. The sequence goes on along the minus strand of CM060945.1, from coordinate 595,259,557 downwards.
AATAAACAGCGTTCGTAACTACATGAAGAAACTGAACAGATTCAATCAACCTGCATACTGAGTTAACCATAGGAAGAAACTCACCCATCCAAAAACTTTCTCCATTTGATGTGTTATGTAGAAGAGCCTTAACATGGAACAAGTATCTCTCCATTGATCTTTTGGTAGCAGGTATTTTGTTCATCACTATTGTCCGCTTGAAACCCTTATAATAATAACACGTTTAATCAGGACATTGCACTATTAGCATAAAAAGCTATAGAAACAGCAGTGCTGATTATACATAAACATTGCATTCAAGTGCACGTTAAGTGAATTTGAGAGTTTAAATTACATGACAAGTTTTTAGAAGTCAAAACGTAAATACAACAAAAATTCACTTACTGAAGTCAAAATGAATAGCAGTGTAGCCAAAGAGAATTGTGATTTGGTTTTTTAAACCTAAGTGTTCAAAACAAGTCCTGAAGAAACTGTGATTATAAATACAATGCTGAAGTTGCAGCAATGGAAGAAAAAAACCGCCATACTTATGATGTCTCTTAAAAATAATAAAAATAGAAGCAAGAGGTTTGGCAATTTTCTAACATTTCCAGATCTCAACTGTCATAGCTTTGATTCATGTCAACCAGGACCTGAGTGAAATAATAACATATACCTTAGCTTCTGAGCATAGGGTTTGTATGATTCTTGTTGCCTTCTGAAGTTCTTTGACCTGTCATGCAAAATATATGACTAATTAGCATTGAACATCCAATAAGTTTTTTGTTGCTTTATTTACTAAGACAAATCATGGCTAGCTGATTCCCAGGTTATATATGATTGATAATTGCGTTGTGGGAACCTAAAATATCTTTATTGTCATGAAAATCCTTTAAGTAGATTTTAATGTCATGCTTGCTTTATGGTAAAATTATTATTATTTTGTCCTGAACTGAAGCAATACAATAGATTTGGAGAACGTTACATTAAGGAGTTCATTTTACTAAGGTTACATTAGATGGATTCCTATGAAAAAAGAAACCATCTGGATATCACAACTTACCAGTTGGAGGATAACATCGCTGTGGGACTGGAAATGACTTTGTAGGAAGGTGAAAACTGAAAATTTTCAAAGAGTTTACAAGTTGAGTAATCCATAAGCCCCAAAAAAAGGACAATTGACTCTTAGAGAGAAACTCTATTTATCCTTCAATCATGCATCTTTCAGTACGAATCACCTTTCAAGAAAATGTCAACAAATTTTCCTCCGTATTTGACTGCCATAGCATGCATAGCAACCTAATTCCCACAAAAATTATTAGCAAGTAGAATGATCAAGTCATATAGACTCTTTCAGAATTTTAAATATAACATAAACATTTATAAACGGGTAATGATACCTTGTTACAAATAAAAATGAACGACAATCAAGATGCTCATTTTTTGCTATTACAAATATTGTATCAAAGTAAAGTTCAAAACAAAATATTAATCCAAAAATCTAAAACATTTGAGGGTGTGATATAACAAGTATTTCAGGATTTGTTCAAAGCCTAGTTCAACAATCTGGATCACACACCAGGGCATAGTACCACAAGGTTAAAGCAAATGGAAGGTGTTATCCCATTTTTTGGTCAAAACTGGAATATCAATGTTGAGCGCGTCTCCACCACGATCGAGCTAAGAAGGAGCAACCAGCAAGCGTACCTAAGTCCAGAGTTCCCGAATACCAAGTCCATTCGGCCTCATACCCTCATGTTCATTCGGCTATGCAAGTATACGAGTCATTCGGCACTAAGGCCTAAAGCTCGTTCGGCATTCCTAGTCGTCTCATTCGGCGTTCCCATCCGGCGTTCCCAACACAACTCCATTCGGCATACCGGTCCAAGCAATGCCGAACCAAGCCTCTCCACCTCAATACCGAACCAACCTGCCTCCTCCATCACCGGACCAATCCACCGGCCCACTCATCCTACACCGAACCAACACTCCATCCACTAACATACTACCACCGGATCATACTCCTATCACCGAACGAACTCCACTCAACCCATGCTCCACCGGACCAACCAACCACCGGTCCAACCATCCTTCTCTCCAAGCTCCATGCCGAATGAAGCCTCGCTGAACCAGAAAGTTGCCAGTCCAAACTGCATCAGCCCAGGCCCACCAACAGCTATAAGCATCCAAGACCCCTACCCCCAGCCTCACTCTATAAATAGAGGGGCAGGGGTACAACAATGGAGGAGAAGTTGGAGAGCTCAAGCCTGGAAGGAACTCTCAAACAACTTTAGATACTTGTAATCAAAGCTTTGTACTTGTAATCTGAAGGAAAAAAGGAGAATAACATATAAAGTGGACGTAGGCATGTTCTTGCCGAACCACTATAAATCTGTGTGTCTTTTACAATTTAGTCCCTGCTTTTCATACATTTGCATAAATCACCCAAATCACTAAGAACAACATAAAATCAACCAACTCATACGACTTTGGGTGTTTGCGGCCATTTTTCACGCAAACATTTTGGTGCTTTCACTGAGAAGAACCAGCTTCCGCTACACGGACAGAAGTTGAATTTGAAAATCTAAGAGTTCAGATCTAAGAGTTATGACGAGACAAACAAGTAAAAGGCAAAGGCCAGAGAGAAGTGAACACCAAGGAAGTCAAGAGGCTTCCTCAAGAGGGAATCAAGCGTCGATCTTCATCACTAGGGATGAGATGGAGGTCATGATGAGAAGGCAAGAAGAGATGATCCAGAACTTACTTCAACAAATTGGGCAAATTGGAGCACAGATCCAAGGAGCGGCTGGAATTCAGAACGGAGCAGGACCATCTGGTGCAGCACCAGAGCTAGGGGGCACTCACGCAGAGCATGTTGATCCGACCCCGGGAAGTGAGATGGGGGCATCCGAGCCACCTGGTAGCAATAGAGGAATGAACGTTCAGCCAAGGAGGCATACACATGGAAACTCCCGTGGACTTGGGGGGCAGGTCGAAGACAGTGAACGAGAACTACAGCTTGGAGACAACGACAGATTAGCAGAGATGGTTAGAAGAGCTATGAGAGGCGGTTTAGTAAACAGAGACTTGGAAGATGTAAACAGGAGTCCTTTTTCTTCCGCGATCAGGATGGCTAGGAACCCACCAGAATTCAAGCTACCATCATTGGACATGTACAACGGGAAAACGGACCCCACGATCCATCTAACGAAGTATATGAGACATATGGAAGTGCTGGGGGCATCAGAGGAGGTTATGGCCCGATGCTTTCCACTGTATTTGACGGACATTGCAGCGTTATGGTTTAGACAACTGGAGAGCGGCTCCATAGGAACATGGGCAGATTTAACTGAGAGATTCATGAGGCAATTCAGGGTTCATATTGCGAGACCCAAGAATGTGATGACTTTGGCAACCTTGAAACAGAAAACTGGAGAGACTTTGAGGAGCTTCCTAACGCGATTTAATGCGGCAGCAGCATCAGTGGATCGACCAGATCCAGCTATGGTCATGATGGCAGCTGTATCTGGAATAGCTGGTAACACAGAGTTCAAGAATTCATTAACCAAGGACCCGCCTATGAATCTGGGAGAATTCTATCACGAGGCTGAAAAGTTTCTGCGTTTGGAAGATGCTAGTGCAGAAAGAGAGGAAGAAGATGACGTTTACACAATCAAGAGCGGAAACCCACCTGGAAAGGGTGCGGAGACTAGCAAAGGAAAAAGAAAGGCTGAGGATAATGATGACAGGACAAAGTGGCTACGAAGAGAGCCACGATTCACCACCTATTCAGAGTTGAATGAGAGTTTGGAACGGATTTATCAGAATACCAAGGGGCAGGTTCCGTATTGTAGACCAATGCGAAGGGATCCAACCTCTGACGAAAGAAAATCAGATAAGTTTTGTGTATTTCATGAATTGAATGGTCATAACACTAATGATTGTAGGCATTTGAAGGACGAGGTGGAAGGGCTTATCAAGAACGGTATGCTCCTTCAGTATGTGAGGAGGCGAACTCCAGCGGTGGAGCCAGAGCGACCACCCTCTACATCAGCTAGAGGTGACCCTGGATCAGGGCACCATTTGATTATCCATTGATTGCTTGATTAAAATAACGATGAACAAGTCCTAAGCTTCCACTAAAGCAATTAAATCATTTACACATGTACGAGATCGCGAACGATCTCCAGGCATGCTCTGAATGATCATTGACTGCTTCGGGGTGGGAACTTACACTTTGACATCCTTGCTTTGCTTTTGTTTCGATTTGAACATTTGAATTCTTCCTGTTTGGACATTTCTGCTGTAAGGTACTATTGCTTTAACATTTACAATTCCATGGAAAAGTTATTTACTTGTATGCCCGTTGGATCGCGAACGGTCCACGAGCACCACCTATTGCATGGCAACGAACTGCCGAAGTCTTTGATTCGAAAACTCCCCCAAACAATAACTCCAACACTGATAATATTAAGTCCCCCCCGGGCACACTCATTCGCCTCGAACGGCACCCGACTTCGAACAGTCACAACTCGCCTCGAACGGCACCCGACTTCGAACAGTCACAACTCGCCTCGAACGGCACTCGATCGCGAACGATCACAACTCGCCTCGAACGGCACAACTCGCCTCGAACGGCACAACTCGCCTCGAACGGCACAACTCACCTTACCTCAAATGGCTCGATCGCGAACGGTCGTCATTTGAGGTCCGCCACCCACAACTCACCTTACCTCAAATGGCTTGATCGCGAACGGTCGTCATTTGAGGACCGCCACTTGACCGCACACTGTCGCACCTTACCTCGAATGACTTGATCACGAACGATCGTCATTTGAAGTTAGGCGCTTGACCCTGAACGGTCACATTTCATCACAAATGGCTCGGTCTCGAACGATCGACGCGTGGACATACAGACTCGACCGCGCACTGTCGCACTTTACCTCGAATGACTCGATCGCGAACGGTCGTCATTTGAAGTTAAGCGCTTGACCTTGAACGGTCCCCACTCGACCGCGCACTGTCGCACTTTACCTCGAATGACTCGATCCCAAACGGTCGTCATTTGAAGTAAAGCGCTTGACCTTGAACGGTCACATTTCACTGCAGATGACTCGATCCCGTACGATCGACGCATGGATTTACGCGCTTGACCGCGCAGGGTTGCACTTTCCCTCGAATGACTTGATCACGAACGATCGTCATTTGAAGTTAGGCGCTTGACCATGAACGGCCGCGCTTCATCCCAAATAGCTCGATCCCGAACGGTCATCAGTTGGGGCCATATAAACTATCAAGTTCTTTACAGGTTGATGACAGGATATGAACATCCAGCTCATGGCATTACAAAACACGCCTTCCTACCGCAAGGCATATTTTGGGGGGCAAAGTGTTATCCCATTTTTTGGTCAAAACTGGAATATCAATGTTGAGCGCGTCTCCACCACGATCGAGCTAAGAAGGAGCAACCAGCAAGCGTACCTAAGTCCAGAGTTCCCGAATACCAAGTCCATTCGGCCTCATACCCTCATGTTCATTCGGCTATGCAAGTATACGAGTCATTCGGCACTAAGGCCTAAAGCTCGTTCGGCATTCCTAGTCGTCTCATTCGGCGTTCCCATCCGGCGTTCCCAACACAACTCCATTCGGCATACCGGTCCAAGCAATGCCGAACCAAGCCTCTCCACCTCAATACCGAACCAACCTGCCTCCTCCATCACCGGACCAATCCACCGGCCCACTCATCCTACACCGAACCAACACTCCATCCACTAACATACTACCACCGGATCATACTCCTATCACCGAACGAACTCCACTCAACCCATGCTCCACCGGACCAACCAACCACCGGTCCAACCATCCTTCTCTCCAAGCTCCATGCCGAATGAAGCCTCGCCGAACCAGAAAGTTGCCAGTCCAAACTGCATCAGCCCAGGCCCACCAACAGCTATAAGCATCCAAGACCCCTACCCCCAGCCTCACTCTATAAATAGAGGGGCAGGGGTACAACAATGGAGGAGAAGTTGGAGAGCTCAAGCCTGGAAGGAACTCTCAAACAACTTTAGATACTTGTAATCAAAGCTTTGTACTTGTAATCTGAAGGAAAAAAGGAGAATAACATATAAAGTGGACGTAGGCATGTTCTTGCCGAACCACTATAAATCTGTGTGTCTTTTACAATTTAGTCCCTGCTTTTCATACATTTGCATAAATCACCCAAATCACTAAGAACAACATAAAATCAACCAACTCATACGACTTTGGGTGTTTGCGGCCATTTTTCACGCAAACAGAAGGAACAGGTAACAACACAATTTTCAAAGCGATTATTACCTTGTCATGAGTTTTGCACAAGTAACAACACAATTTCCAAAGCGATTATTACCTTGTCATGAGTTTTGCACATTTTAACCAGAGATACGACGATGTTCACTGCCTGGCGGAGTTTGAACAATATGATTTCCACTACTTCATTTTTTACATTTCCTCTGGACTTCAAAACAACACTACTGACCTGGAATCAAAATACATACGGAAATGAATTGAACATCTTGTCATACAAATTTACAGAGTTTGCAGAGTGATGGCTCACTCAGAAGCATTGTTGCCAAAAATCTTATGATCTAAATCATGTTTCAAATCGAATCTTTTCCTTTACGATTCAGTTTACATTCCAATTCAAATCCAGTTGAAACCTCGGTTGAGATAAATCATTCGATATATTCAATACACTTATTTGGATTCAAGATTCAAATTCTAATGTTTTCTTTTAAAAACTGGAACAAAAGAGAAGATTGTGTTGGATATTTGTATCGATGATTCGAGAAAGATGAAGATTATAACTGTTGTACTTCTGACTTCAAGGATCTATTGTGTAAATTCTTTTAGACAATAGTTCAACCCAACAGGTACAAACGGGTTATTGAGCTATCAACTTCAGTATTCAATGAAGCCTTGAAACAGCGTAATCGGATACAAAACTTATACGATTTTGATCCGACCAAGAACACTCACTGATGATGCAATTTAGTAGAGAATGGAATGAAGAAGAAGAAGAAGAAAAACGATCTGCAACGTTTCTATGTTTGCAACGCCTTACAGACGTCGCAAACTGTGGTGGTAAGGCATTGTTCTGCAATATTTTCTAGGTGTCGCAGATCTAGATAAAGGAGGTTTCCAGAAAAGAAAATGTTTTTTTCATGGTTCCTGGACGTCACTATTTATAGCAGTGAGGAAGTGTCCATTCATCAAGCGTCGCATCTTTTCCAACAGTCCGAAACTGTTACAAACGGTCGCCTCTTTTCGCAACGGTTTAAAACTGTTACTAAACGGTCGTGTCTTTTCATTCAAATGACTCACCAAAAATATCCGTTCAAACTCAAATTCTGGATCCGTCATATTAACAAAAATTAATTCGTCATTTTAGACTCGAACCCACGGCGGTGGTGCCGTTGTGGTAGTGATGCATAACTTTCCTCCTTACATCAAAGCAAAGTTTTGAGTGCCCAAAGGGCCAAATCTTCATTTGAGAAATGCATATATAAATCAATATGTTCTCTTAATTTTCTAGATGTGCAACTATTCATCCCCTTTCTTCTTCTTCCACTTCTTCCCTCTTCAAAAACAAACCCAAATCCAAAACTATTTTGAAAATTTCCAACAATTTCCTCCCATTTTCAAAATAAGTAAAATAAATAAAATAGACGACTGCATCACTAGAATGACTACCTACATACCCAAGTGGAATCAAGCCAATGTTGTTCCAAGATCAAGTTTTGCATCATCGTGGAAACAAATACGTCAATGATAGATATTTTTTGAATTTGAACATTTTACTTAGTGTAAATCATTCAAAGTTCTATCGAGATCTATGGTGAACGTATCTTGAACCAAATATCTCTAGTGATAGTACCGGAACAGTCACACATACTGATTTCCGTATATAGTGTTCTGTATGCTCAGCACATTAATGGCCATGTGCTTAAATCCTGAGTTCATGAGTCTACTTTAGAAAGCGGTCTTACTTTCTTAGGAAACGGCACGATTTCCATACTCATATAAGTAAGTTTCTTAAGGTGTTTCTGCGATATACTTTTTTAAGGAAACTAGACTTATTAAGAATATATTATCCATCCTTTGTTCTTTCAGAATCCAACACTAAATATTATGCGATTATTGATTTAGTGTTCCATAATCACTCTCTTGATTTGTTGGTACCCATTAAACTTTGTCTATCTTTTTCAAAACATAAGTTGGGTTTCTGTTAAGAATGATCAACTTTCATTCACAGACCTTAGTCTCATTTCCTTTGATTTTATAGAAACCATTGCCTTTGGAAGACTCTTTATGAGTGGATCAGCCAAGTTTTTCTTTATTTCTATGTAATCAACAGTTATTACTCCACTTTTGAGTAACTGTCTTATCATTTGATGCCTTAGACTCACATGTCTAGAATTCTCATTATGTCTTATTAGAGATTAGAAACATTGTATATTGTAGCTTGATTATCAAAGTTAATCAAGACTGCTGGAGATGGCTTCTTCCATAATGGGATTTTTATTAATAAATTTCTAAGTCATTCTGCTTCCTTACTAGCATCTGCTAATGCAATCAGCTCTACCAACATTGTTGAGTCGGATATACAGGTCTGTTTCTTGGAAACCCAAGACACAGCGACACCTCCTAATGTAAAGATCCACCCAGTAGTAGATTTGGATTTTGATTCTACATTGTTTCAGGTTGCATCACCATATCCTTCTATTACAGCAGAATATCCTTTATAAGATAAACCATTGGTAACAGTTCCTTTCAAATAAGCTAAAACTCTGAAAATAGCTTTCCAATTTTCGAAACCTGAATTACTCGTAAATCGACATAATATGTTATAGCGTAAGCTATGTTTGGCCTGGTGCAATGCATAGCATACATAAGACTTCCAATAATACTGAAATACTCAAGTTGAGAAATGGTACGTCCAGTATTTTTTTCTAATTTATAACTAGGATCTAAAGAAGTATGTGCTGGTTTGTCATTATAATGACCATATTTTCGACGGAACTTCTCAATGTAATGAGATTGTGTTAGCAACAACTCTTCTTTCCTAATAATTTTATTCCCAAAATTACATCATCTTCTACTAGATCTTTCATATCAAATTTAGAAGATGGAAACTTATTAGTTTCATTCACACATGATATATTGGAACCAAATACTAGCAGGTCATCAACGTATAAACATATTATAACATAATCATTGTCTGATTTGCTATAAATACATTTATCAGCATCATTAACAATAAATCCATATGACAATGCTATTTTATCAAACTTCTCATGCCATTGCATGGGAGCTTGCTTCAGACCATAAAGAGACTTTATTAATTTTCAAACTTTCTTTTCTTGGCATAGAGTTTTGAAACCTTCATATTGTTCCATATATATCTCTTCTTCTAAATTTCCATTTAGAAATGCAGTCTTTACATTCATTTGATGTATGACCAATTTATGAATTGATGCAAGTGCTATTAAACAGCGTATAGAAGATATGCGAGCGAATTGAGCATATGTATCAAAATAATCTACTCCATGTCTTTGCGTATATCACTCAGCAACTAATCTCGCTTTAAACTTATCAATGGATCCATTTATATTCAACTTTTTCTTAAATATCCATTTACATCTATAGCTTTAGCACCAAGAGGTAAATCAGTTAAAACCCAAGTTTGGTTTAATAATATGCGATTCATTTTATCATTAATAGCTTTTTTCCAGAATATTGAATCTCTAGAACTCATAGCTTCAGAATAAATTTTGGCGTCATCATCGACGTCCATGACATATCTAGTCACATTAAGGACTTCGTCCTTACTGCCTTCTATAAGATATGTAATGAAGTCGGGACCATAATTCTTCTCTATTCTTGCTCTTTCACTTCTCTTTTGTTCAGTACTATTATCTGGTACTATTACTTCCTTATTTTTTTGAGAAGGAGCATAGTCATTGTCATTGATATCATCAATTGTATTAGGTTTTGGACTATATGATCTCAATGGAATCTCAACAGTTTGATTTTCAAAAGTATTCTACATCTACGGATTTTATAACTTTTAATGTGTCAAAAACTAAGAATTTATAAGTTATACTATTAAGTGAATATCCTATAAAAACATATTTCAATGCCCCATTTCCTAACTTTGGTCGTTTAAGGTCTGGCTTTCTAACATATGCTAAACAACCACAAACTTTAAGCAAGATTAGATTTCCTATTAAACCATAATTCATAAGGAAAAATATTATTATTATTAAGTGGTACTCTATTTAAGATATAACATGCAGATAACATGGCATCACCTCATATGCTATAAGGTAAGTTTAAAATTATGAGCTTGGCATTAACCATTTCTACTAAAGTTTTATTTTTTCTTTCAGCAACACCATTTTGTTGTAGTGTATATGGGACAGTGCATTGATGAACTAAACCGAGTTGTTTACAAAATAAGGTGAATTCATTTGAGAAATATTCACCACCTCGAGCTGAATGTAATACTTTTTAACTCATAATTGTGTTTCAGCCTCTACTTTATAAATTTTAAATTTATCAAAGGTTTTATCTTTAGTTTTCATTAGATGTGCATATGCATATCTAGTATAATCATCAATAAATGTTATATAGTATTGGTTACCACCATAGATGATATGATTTTTTAAATCACCCACATCACTATATACGAAATCAAGCAAGCCAATTTTCCTTTCTACAGATTTAAAGGATTTTTTGTGTATTTTTTCTTGAACACATATTTCACATTTAGAGATGTCATCGAAATCACAATCAGAAATTAATCCTAGCTTATGCATATTTTTAAGCGAATTATAATTAACATGTCCTAGTCAACCATGTCATAAACTAACAGAATCAACAATATAAATAGAAGATTTCTTTATTAAATTCAACTTAACCATGTCGTTACAAGAGTATCCCGTTGGATCATAGGTTTTGATTGCTGACAAAAATTCACGAATCTACGACTACGACATCATCCTGACTCAATGACTCAAAATATGGTTCATATAGTTATATATTTTAATAAGAGTCATCAAATATGTATATAGAGTCTAGTAAGTGTTTTGTTAAAATCTTTCCTCAAGAATCATCATTCACATTCAAATAAACTTGCATGCATATTTTAATCAAAATCAAGTTTTCAAAATATGCATGGAGCAGGGCTCGAACCCGGGTCACTAGTTTGGAAGGCATGTACTCTAACCAAATGAGCTACTGCTGTTTTTGTTTAACAACAGAGTTCAGTCGACTGAACAGGAACAGTCAGTCGACTGAAACTGGAACAAATTTATACACATGCATAGTTTCAGTCGACTGAATTTCCTGCACAGTCGATTGATTTTTTTCCTGAAAATTTTTCTTCATATTTTCAGTCGACTAAAATTCCTGCACAGTCGACTGAATTTGAACCTGCGAATTTTGCATGAAAGGACACCTTCTTCTTCCCAAGAGTTGCGACCATTCTTCAATAGAAATGGAAGCTTCTCTTATCTACAACCCGTGGCAATACATGCATCCATTCTACAAGTATATATACATGATTCTAACATCATTTAATTAACCGAATTCTCTTGCTTTAATCTTACTATTCTCTTGTTCATATTTTCTAGATATTCTCAAAGCATTCACTAATCTATTGCTTGAATCACTGTTTTTGTTTATAACATTCTTTTGATTCATAGCAATTCACATTTCCTAAATCTTCACAAACACATTGCATACTCTCGAGGATAAGATTATAGGAATATTGTACTACATTAGACTCATTAGTGTTGACAAGAACACAACAAGTCGAATATTGTATTTTAGTAATTGAGTTGAAGTCCTCTTTCGGTAGTTGAGGCAAGAAATCCCGTTCGGTTGTTCGGGTAAGTTGTAAACCTATTCCTCCGGGTGAAGTGAGGGTGTTAGTTAGTGAAATTCCTAAGAGGAGCTTAGGGACTGGACGTAGGACGAGAGGTCTGAACCAGTATAAAAGTCTTGGTGTCTCCTTGCATTTACCTACTTTATCTACCTAGACTATTTCATTATTCCATATTACACGATCCTATCAATTACCCCCGACTTTCATATCCATGTCCAATGAATTTGTCGTTCTTGAACAACACCAACTTATCAGACTCATACACAATCTTGAATCCTTCTTTGTTAAGAAGGTATGCAGAGACCAAATTCTTACACATATCAGGTACATAAATTACATTAACTAACGTAAGAACTTTTTCAGAAGTAAATGTAAGTTCTATAGTGTTTTTTCCCAAAACTTTGCTTAGAACCTTATTTGCTCCAGTAACTTGTCGGCTTCTCCATTATTTTCTTTGTAAGTTTTAAACAGATTACAGTTTTTGCAAATGTGAACGGTTGCTCAAGTATCAAACCACCAATCATTATTAGTTTCAATAACGGAGTTCGTCTCTTGCACTACAGCCACAAGCGAGTCTTCGACCACATTCACCTTTTGTTGTTTCTTCCGTTGACGGCAGTCTCGGGCATAGTGGTCGGGCTTGTTACAGTAGCAACAAGCACCTTTCTTTTTGTTGTTGGAATTTTTCTTTTTAAACTGTGTCTCAATCTTAGGCTTCAGCTTGTCAGTAATTTGAACATTATTTGCCTTAGAATGGGACTCGGTTTGTAGATTATCTAGTTCGCGTTTACGAGAGTCATCTTCAATACAAAGATGACGTTGTAAACCGTCTAATTATAATCTGTTTTCGCATGTTTTATTTTTTTCTTATAACCATTCCAAAAATTATGAAGTCTAGAAATTATAACTCCAACAACAGAAGATTCAGGAAGGTTTATTCCAACATTCTTAAGTTGATTCACTAACAGTAGAATTTTGTTTACTTGTCCAACTTTGGACTTATTGACATCCATTTTGAAATCCATAAAATTGCAAATAAGGAATTTTTTGTTGCTTGCCTCGAATATGCGATATTTGCTTTAGTGCAGCTCATAGTAACTTTGCAGTTTCCAAAGTCCTATGTGCGTTGTAGACAGGAGTAGACAATGCATTCAGAATGTACCCTCTGCATAGAAATCATCCTCTTGCGCTTTGCACGTTTTGCTTTCAATTCGTCTGTATCTTTATCAGTTTCCTCTGGTATTTCCTCCAAGTTATCTTCAAGAATATAGAACAATTTGATGGTGATCAAAAAGAATTTCTGCATCTCTTGCCAACGAGTGAAGTTTTCACCATCAAACCGCTCCAATCGCGTTAAATGCTGATTCATAACTTGAAGAGCATTGAGCTTGATTGAACTTGAACCATCCACAGTTGAAGCTATTGTCTAAAATTGTTGGATATTTGTATCGATGATTCGATAAAGATGAAGATTATAATTGTTGTACTTTTGACTTCAAGGATCTACTGTGTATATTCTTTTAAACAATAGTTCAACCCAACAAATACAAACGGGTTATTGAACTATCGACTTCAGTATTCAATGAAGCCTTAAAACAGCGTAATCGGATTCAAAACTTGTACGATTTTGATCCGACCAAGAACACTCAAATTTAATTTTTGATGATGCAATTTAGTAGAGAATAGAATGAAGAAGAAGAAAAACGATCTGCAACGTTTCTGCATTTGCAACACCTTACAGGCGTCGCAAACTGTGGTGATAAGGCAGTGTTTTGCAACACTTTCTGGACGCCGCAGATCTGGATGAGGGAGGAGGTTTCAAGATAGAGATTTTTTTGGGATGGTTCCTGGACGTCACTATTTATAGCACTGAGGAAGTGTTCATTCGTCAAGCATCGCATCCTTTCCAACAGTTCAAAACCGTTACAAACGGTCGCGCCTCTTCATTCAAATGACCCGCCAAAAATATCCGTTCAAACTCAAATTCTGAATCCGGTCTGTTAACAAAAATTAATTCGTCATTCTAAACCCAATCCGGTCGGACGGCGGCTGCGCGCGTATGGTGCTGATGCATAACTTCCCTCTTCACACCAAAGCAAAGTTTTGGGTGCCCAAAGGGTCAAACCTTCCTTAGAGAAATGCATGTATAAATCAATACATTCTTTTAATTTTCTAGATGTGGAACTATTCATCCCCTCTGCTTCCTTCCATTTCTTCCCTCTTCAAAAACAAACCCAAACCCAATACTATTTTGAAAATTTCCAACAGACTGAATTTTAGGCATAGCCGTAGAAGTTATAACATCAAACCAATTGCACATGATGTACAAACCCTCGAAATATGGATCTGATATTTATGATTTAAATAATATTTTGATTTAAAGTTTGAACTTAACGATTTGAATCATGTTTTTAAAACCTTGATCAAAAGCATGTGTTAAAAAAAGTTAGCTGCTGTGGTGAATGCACCAAACAGAATATAATAGAGTGAACAAATCATGTGGTTTGCTTCCCATGGTTTTCTCTGCCAGTGTCACTCATGGCCTGAAAGCTACAAACAACATAAGATATATTTTCCATATGTACTTTGTACATCCAAGTATATTGCAAGTATATTCTCACATACACACATGTTGCACTTCTTCATACATGTGCACAATGACCCCAAGCACATCACAATGCATACATGCGTGTACACATGTTAAAAGTACTCTTGCAAGTACATTACTCACCAGCTTGTCGAGAATGTCTAAGTTTTCTTCATGCTGCACGAAATTTATACATACGTCACTCTTTGATCAAAGAAACATGGGCACAAAAAATGGTTCTTGCAAGCATTGTGAGTTCATACCGTTACTCTGTACCATGTAAGAAGCATTGCAGGACACAATGTTGGAAAGCTATGTATTGCTTCTTGGGTGCTCTCAGTACCTGAATGAACCACCTGTTATAAGAGGAAATTATTGCATTGGCATCAGCCAAGATTAACCCTAGTCAATGGTTGTATAAAGAATTCCAACTTTAGATAAATGATGCATAAAGCAAATCATTTCTGCTAATTTTAGTTGAGGAGAAGACTACCCAAAATAATCAAGATCCATGCAATGTCTGCTAAAATATGAGCATTAGCATTTGTTAATCAAATACTACAAAAAAACAAGTCACTCGTTTTATACGCCAGTTTAACGAGTACAGTGCTGTAGAAAAGTGGATAAAATAATACAAGCATATACATAATACCACCCAAAAAATAACTTCAGCCGTGAACAACATCACTCTTGGCCATAACAATAAGCAAAACTATTCACATAATATTAAAGGTAGAGATGTACCGACAAAAAGGGTTCATAATAAACCATGAGAGTGCCAGATGAATAAAGACTGACATCTGTCGCACGAAGACCTATTTCTTCCATGTTTAACCAGAATTCAGAAGCAAAATTACACACTCCAATGCTTTAAGAGAGTCAACAATGGTCGATATAGAGACAGTAACAAAATTCTTCAATATTCCAAGGAAAGCTTGAAATCATTTAAGGAGACTACAAGAAAAGAAGAAAAATATAATATGCATCTTCTTCATCCAAGAAAGAAGGCAAGAGCTGAGAGAAAGATATCTTCTTGCAAATCAAAATTAATCAGTGTATGCTCGCAAGGAAGAGATCTGGGCTTTCAGCAGGTAGAGATAATGATTCTGTTCTACAGTCAACCAAGATGAAGTTAAGCAAGATACATATTACAAATGATGATTGAAGTAAAGTCCGGAAATCTGGAGCAACAGAAGAGCAAGTGGAGAGAATAATGCAACTAGAACTTAAGCCATGATAATTCCAGAAAACCTCCAACGGATTCAACATATCCAGGAAAAAAAAAATGTCTTGCATGCCACAAATCAGAAGCTAGAAGGAAAAATCGGATAAGTTTTAAATTTCTAAAGATGATCTCTCTGTTAATACAGTTGTCAACTAAACAACTAGATTTAAGAATTACATGTTTACAATTATTTTTAATAATCACCAATTTTGTTTCTTTGGGCAAAAACCTTTACGTTGGGATTCTTATGTTTCTTTCAGCCTAAATACATCGAATGGTTGTGGAGAACCTGATATCAATAGGTCTGAAAATAAATCATTGTCTTTGTATTTGTTGTTTATCTCATCTACTTCAGCATCAATGGCGTTAATGTTCTGTCAATTCATCATAATAAGTCTTTTCATTGGACCTCATAGAAATTTGTATATTGACACTGGAAGAATAAATGGTGCTTATCTTGATTCCCACTATGTATAAATTGCACATGGTAGAATCAATTTGACCTCAACATTCGAATCTATCTTTGGTGTGAAGCTCAATAATTTTAGCAAGGAAAACACAAAGACATCTTGGAAACACGTTTGTTCTTCCATACATGTTTACTCCATTCTTGAAACAATCTTTTGTCCTAATGTTATTTCAGGCTGACATGATAACGAATTCGCCAGATTTACTCAGGCACCACCACCAAAAATCTGATCTGAATATGATTGATTATATTCTTAATATTACATGGAAATCCTGATGCGTGAAAGTTCCATTCAAGATCAGATACGGTAAGGTTATTATTTCTTAACACTGACATTGCCTCGCAAACAAGGATTCGAACTAGTAATTTTCCATTAATCCAAGGGGTGAACAATAAATTAGTTGTTTCAACATTAACCGTCTTTTTTTTCTATCAACCTTTGCTCAAATTCTATGTGTATGAAGAATTCTTATCTTAACATACTAACCAAAAGTTTTTATTATAACAGTATTTATTATACATCCACTTAGCCCATAAAGATTTACCATGCAAGAATTTCCAGACCAGTTTTATTGTTGTTGCAGTTTACATACCTTCAATTCTTTTTTATCTCAACCCACCTTCAGAATTGAGGTTATGTACATTTTTTAACTGAACTTATGTGATTTTCCTTACCAAAGAAAGTTTAAACATATACTTTCAAGTTTAGTGATAATAGAATTTTTAATTTGAGATCTGAAGCCAAAAGGAAATAATAGAATATAACACAGATCTTATAAGTTCCAATCTTCTAACACTATAAAGATATTTACTACTTTAGTCATCTAATCTTTTATGGATCTTGTTTAGTAGACTGCCAAAATCCCTTTTTAAAAAAATTTGCTAGCTAATAGAGGAATACCATATATGTAACAGAAAAATTACCAATTTAAACATTGAAAGTTCCTGATATTCTCCGTCGCTGGCACCCATGTTGAAAAGTAGTTTTGTTTTTTGATCAATCATGTTAAGGCCGGCATAGATCTTTAACTTATGCATCACATCCATTATAATACCAACACTTTTGCAATTTGCTTTAAGCAAAAACCAACATATCATCTGCATAGATCAGATGGTTGGTGGCTGGACCAAAAGCATATATTGCAAAAAATATTTCATTTTAGGTGCTCATACTTAAACCAGATTGAAACATATTCCATATCGATCGTGAAGAGATAAGGGGAAAGAGGATCCTCTTGCCTCAAGCCTTTGTTACTTTGAATATGGCCGCGCCATTGATGATGAGTAAAAAGGAAGGAATAGATATACACTTATTTAACTGAGGCACAACTTCTTGGAAAATCCATTTTGAGACTATTTCAGCCGATTTTGTCATATGCCTTTTGATTTTGTCATATGCCTTTTGTAAGTGAATTTTTAAACAAATGCGAACATCTCACCATTTCATGAGAAAGGAGAGAATTTTCAACTATAGGTTTACCCATGATAAATGTATTTTGATTATATGAGATCAATAACCTTTCATTCTATTGCATATAACATTAACCCATGATAAATGTGTTGAGTTGTATCGGCTGGTTGAGACGTATAAGGTGTACGCTTCATATGACTCTCAAGTTGTTGAAGCGCAAGCATTAAAAGTAAAAAGCCTTTTAGGCGTTTTATCTTTCATTTTCTCGAAACGCTCCTTGAGGCGAGTAGTGGGTTTTTTATAACAATGGTATGGACTAGGAATTAATAGTTTAAACGAGATCAATCATTTAACCTGGATTAATAGGTAGTTTTGATGGCTTGTTTATTTTGGGAAAACATTAGGACTTGTTTTACTATTAATTGATCCAAATTGAAATTTTGAAATTTTGGACGAGTTTAGAAGCAGCCAAAGAGGTAAAATCACATAAAACTAGCACATAGATGTTTATATGTGGCATCCAACCTCGAATAATACTTAATCGCTGGCTAAATACATGTTTAGATTCTTAGACGAAACATTAAGCCTTGCCTAGGCAGATGTCTAGTGGTAAGCATTGCCTAGCGTCTAAGCAGAGGTCTAGAAGATTTTTACAATAGAAAAAAAGTAGAAACGAAACCATTATAAAGTTTGATAAAATAATCGATAGTTTTCATTGTAATTTTATTATGATTAGAAATGACTGTGCCAGCATTGCTAATGATCTGATTTAATTTGAGTTTAGCTTTATTGCTAAACATTTCAGAATAAAAGAATTTAGTCGATTGTTCTCCATCGGTCAGTCATTTAACTTTTGTCTTTTGATGCTTCTCCACTGCCTGACTATGGATGATAATACATTCAAGCCCAACAAGGCTATCTTATATTCTTTAATTATCGGTATATCATTTGAGTTTTCAAGTAATTTGAGAAATAACAAATTATTTCTTTCTCAAATCCTGTCACATTTGGGTTTAATACTTTCGATGGGTTTAAAGTGGAGCCTTAACTTTCTTCATATTTGTCAGAAAACCAAAGGATTACCTTCCGCTGAATGAGGAATGAAGCCGAAACGTTTCCTTGCATCCAACTAGAATATGCCATGCATTATTATATCGAAAATGTATATTCTTCCTCCCCTCCATATTGTTTAAAAGATTAATATGAATATGGTATAAATAAGAGAATGATCACTAAAAGCTTTGTTAAGTTTAATGTGCCTATTATAGTTTGAACCTCCCAGCCAAGTGAACTTTTTGCCTAAGTAGTTAATATCGAATAATATCACTAATATATCACCGATCTCAAATCGCTCCTTAACCGATATTTTTTCAAAATATCTCTTGAAAATATCATTACTGGTATATCGCCTGGTATACGGGGCATATATCGCTTTGATTTTCGTATAGATTACATGATATTTTTAATGAATGTCGTTCATTATTACACATGTTGGAGAAAATAAAATTACAAATAGATATCTTCACAGTATTTATGTCTATTTATAATATATGGCGAGTGACGCTATGTAAATCATACTAGATATCTGAATGTGCTAATTTTTCAGTTTGAACTGTATTTTATCAGCCTTACTCGTTAGTTTTTTAATAAATAAAATTTTACTTATTGCATTATTTCATATGTTTTATTTTGTGCTTTTATCATTGAAATCAATATCATGTAATTGCTACTTCTAATTTTAGATCTTTTCTTTGTTCATTTTTTCTAGTTGGTAAATTAGCCTTTGAAAATTCTTTTTTTTTAGTTATGTTCATTCATCAAGAACTAAAAGGTGATGAGTGGTGAAGTTATATATTGAACATGCCGATAAAGAACGTGTTAGAAGTAGAAATCGGTGTTAAATCAACATTACTTGTTCGATAATTTAAGTGTAATTGAAAATGAAGAAATTATGAATATGAAATTTTTCGAAATATGATTGGATGACTAAAGAAATAAAGAATCTATTAAATAATTGTGAAACAGAAGAATTTCTGGCTTTTTCATTGATTTTAAGAGTTTTCCCTCTTCTGATTAATTCTCTCCATAAATATTTTATTTTTAAACTCTTTAATTCATCATTTTACACTTATTTACTGATTCTCTTTTAAAGTTTTATGTTTTGGTATTATGTTTATACAATTATTTAAATATAATTTATCACTTAACTTCTAATATCTTATATTTAAGCACCTATATTTAGGTACACTACATAAACCAAATTTTAAGATATTTAAATAAATTCAGTATTCATCCAACCATAAAGATATGTAAATCACATAAAACAACAGCAACAATAATAATAACAATTTGTAGTTCATTTATCTCAATAAATTTATCGTACATTTCATTGTAAATTCTATTTTGACTTCAAATACCTATATTTAAAATTACTACAATTATTTACAAAACCTACCTTACTTTTCTCGTAATATTTTACATTCCATCCCATATATATTTCAGTCATCCTAAATTTAATATAATTAAACAAATCTAATTAACTAATATTCGTTAATTCGTTTACTTATTTTAGGAAATATGAATATTTAAATACGTATACCATATTCATGTTAACAAAACTGATAAAATTATTCTTTCATTAATATAAAGATACAAAAGTCACATAACTTAAAAGCATATACAAAAAATAATAATAACAAGTTCACTTCCATAAATTTATCATGCGTTGCATTACTAAATTATGTTTTTTTTACTTTAAATACCAAATTTTAAATTTTCTATAATCATCTACAAAACCCCCTCAATTCCCTTATAATATTTTACATTTACGTTCACATGGTAGAATTAACCATGTAATCTATTAATAGTTGGAATAGAGCAACAATATTTGGACCGACCGTGAAATTTTGAAAACACCCTTATTATGTGAAGATGAGGACCACTAGGTCACAAGTTCAAATCCTGCTCCTCGCAAAAATTAATTTTTATAGTTATTTATAAAGTTTAATACATTATCAAGGACTTATGTTTGAATTTCAAAGATCATAATCTTTCATATACAATTTTTTCTTTTTCTTTTTCATTTTTCTAATGTCTTTTCTATTTACAATATTAATAAATATGTAAACATTTTTCATTCATTCCAAAGCTATATCGAATGCACTCTTTATTTAGACTTGTATACAATTTTAGCTTACATTGTGATTCCTTTTAAGATCTGAAAATAGAAGGTTAAAACGTGAATAAATTCAAAATTTTCAAGTTATATTTTGTTTGACATTTAGTATTTTCTCACACTTCAAAGGATTAAGAAAAATTATTGCAACAAAAACATAAAATACTATTACATATGTATATTTGTTATACATACATACATATAGGTACGTGGCGGTGGGGGAGGAACGCTTAAATTTATTTATCATGTTTAAAACAACTTAACTACAAGTAAAATTTTGATTATTTAATTTAAGTACGTATTTAGTTGAAAGGTATCTTTTTGAAAATCACGTGCAATGCATGCGTCAAAGTACTCGCATCTCATAGAAAATATTAACTTTCTTGTCTCATTCATAAAAAATTCTAATCGGATTAGTTTTTGCTTTTACAACTAGTTAACAATGACAAACTTTAAGCTACGTCTAATAAAAAACAATAATTGTTTGGTCAAATAGTTAGTTAGCATTGTAAATCAAATTAAAACAATCTTTTAAAAGGTTTTTCACTCCATATATAATCCGTTTGCTATTGACATCGATGTGCAATCAGAAAAAGGAGAAAATATAGTCAATACATATGTGATTAAGTTGAACCACCATACTACTCATATTAAACGCTCTACAAGTTTTACATATATAGAATTGCTATTATGATAACAAAAGGTGATATTTAAGTATATAAATTTCAATTATAGCTTTTTATATTTCATGTGTGGAGCATTAGGCTTTTGTACAATTTTTTTATGTCTTTTATATGTAGGCGCTGTCATTTTTACTATTTATTTTGCATTGTGTTGTGTACACTATTAATCATTTGTCTTGCACGCGTGGAGCACGTGCCACTAGAGCTTGTTTAGATAAATTTAGTAAACTATTATTAATTGATTTGTCTAATAAATAATAAAAATATGAAAATTTTAGTATTCATATCATGTTTATATATAATAACAAAACGGCAAAAAATTTATTTAAATTTATTGATATATCAATCAAATAACATAAATAATAATCAAAATTTTAATTTATAATTCATTTATGATAATATATTTATCATGCATTATACTGTAAAATTCCTTATTTAACATCAAGCACTTAGATTTTGAAATTTCTACAGTTATTTACAAAATCCTCCTCGATATCAAATAATATTATATATTTATGTCAATATATTCAAATTTATTATGTAATCTTGAACTAAAACTATTCGAACAAATTCAATTAACAAATATTCGTTAACTCATCTAACTAATTCTAAATTACGACGGTTTCAACATGCATACATCATATTCAAATCAACAAAACTGGCAAAGTTATTTTTTCATTCAAATATAAAGATACATGAATCACATAACATAAATAGTACATCCAAAAATCATATGAAAGCACCAGTTCAAATTAAATAAACAGAAAACAGTAAAAGAAAACACAATTTTTATAGTGGCTTGATGTAATCTCCGACCTATGTCCACTTTAATCTTTTATTAGTTGTTCTCTCTCTAGATTGCAACTAATTATCTCAAATCTGACCACAATATCGTGGATCTCAGGTTTACAATGGAGTTTCTAAGCGTTTTAGAAGGAGTAAGAGAGATTTACAATGGAGTTTCTAAGCATTTTCGAAGGAGAGTAAGAGTGAAGAAGTTCCAGATCCCGAAGTTAGAAAGCTAGAAGAGAACAGCAGAAAAAGATCCTCTTTGGTTGTAGGTAGGTTTGTAACTATAGAAGAAGCAGTCGTGTTGGATCAAAAATCCACCTGGAGCTGAGTCTAGACATTAACTGAAGTCACATGCCAAATTGCAGAATCTTCCGACTTAACCAAACATGTCGGTACCTACTTGAACATGTCGGTACATATATGTTCCTTAGTTCGAATCTTCTTGCATCCTTCTTCTTACTTCATTTTAATGTGTCATGTTGTTTCCATCGATCGTTGGTCGTCCAAAACAAGTCGGTACCTACTTGTTCAAAACAGCTTGGTACCAACATATTTTCTTAGCTCGAAATAACTTGTACTCTAGTTCCATGCTGGTACGTCCCAACACGTCGCAACATCTACCGAGTTGTCAAAACAAGCTGGCACCTACATGTCCAATAACAAGTCGGTAGCTACTTGTCCAAAACAAGTCGGTACCTACTTGTTTCCTTCGTGTATTTTTGGTTTCATCTATTTCCTTGTTTTATATAAGAGTGTTTGTCAATTTTAAGTCGTTTCGTCCCCGTTTGAATCTTCTAAGTCCAGTTGAAATCTGTTTTGCCTCAAAAGCGGATTAACAACAATTTTAATAAATTTAATTTATTATTCATCGTATCTGTTAGCACCAAAATTAGTCACAAACACCCTTAAGAAAGTTTATGTAGAGAAATAAATGAAGAAAGTAAATTAAAACAGAGAATGGTATACTAAATTAAATGCAAAAACAAGAACACCGGATTTATAATGGTTCAACGTAACTGCCTACGTCCACTTTGAATCTTGATCTTTATTGCTTTCACAAATGATTGAATATTGATATAATCCGTACTATAATAGCTTGAATACAAGTGTTAAGTAAAATAGAATAAGTCTTGAATGCAGCAGAGTCTCCCTAATGTTCTTGAAAAAAGGTCCATTTCACTGTGCCCTGCCCTTCTATTTATAGACGAAAATGGGTCGGACTTCCCTAATTGGCCTAGGAGCAAGATACCTCGACCCGTCGTAAGTGACTTCTGCGCGCCGAGCCATAAATGCCGAATGGCAATTGCCAAACCACATATCCAGGCCGAACGGCATACGTCGAATAAGGCATGCCGAACGAGGCAGTGCGCGGAGTGTAGAATGTAGGCCGAACGAGACCTGTGTCGAACGAGACTTGATGCTGATCGAGGGGAGATGCCGAGCGAGGCTTCATGCCGAACGAGGCAAGATGTCGAACGACCTATCTATGCCGAACGAGGCAAGATGCCGAGCGACATCTCCATGCCGAACGAGGCAAGATGCCGAACGACCTCCCTATGCCGAACGAGGCAAGATGCCGATCGACCTATTTATGCCCAACGAGGCATGCACATCTATGCCGAATGATGCACTATGTCGAGCAATGGGAGGTGTGCCGAACGATGCTCTATGTCGAGCGAGGGGAGGTGTGCCGAACGAGGTCTGTGCCGAGCCTCTTGTTACATGGTCAAACAACGGGATAACACTTACTCCCCAAAGTGTATAATGTGGATGAACATGATACGCTTTGAATAATGAGTACCCCGTATTTTCCTTTAAGCCCTCGTTCTGTCTTCTTGATAGCATTTTCTTTCGACCCCTCTGTATGCCGAACGAAGCAGAGATGTCGACCGGGGTTTCGACGCCGAACGGGGCCTTGATGCCGAATGACATGTTGACGCCGAACGACCGAGGCGACTTAACCGGTTCTCCCGGTCGCTGTCTATTCGCCTTCCCTCCTATCTATAAAAGTCGATACTTCACCCCTTCTCCCCTTTTACTTTTTACCTCCACTCTAACCACCTTACGAACTCAACTTTTCCCAAACCCTTGTTAACACCTCAACTTCTCCCTTAATCCCAAAGTCCTATTGTTTACCTCTCGACTACCTTAACAATAAGCCTGAATAGATTTCCACTTCCAATTCGAGTATCTCACTAGATTCTGACTCCTTTTTCTAGGTATGAAACTCTCACTTGCTTGACGTTCTCCAATTTGGGCTTCATACAAGATTCGAATCTGTGACCTTTCATCTAACTCAAAAATGATGGAAGCCGCATAGATTAGGAGGTTTAAACGAGCCTTAGGATTAGTGGAGAGGAAGATGGTAGAGGGTGTCGGCCCAGTAGGAATCGGTGAGGGTCAAGGTGGTCGGTCGAAGGTGGCATGCGAATTGGGGGGGTGATTGACCGGCCACCTAGGAGGGTATCTAGTTCGTTCGAAGAAATAAGTTGGAGGAGGACGTATCGCTGTGGTTCGGCATGAATTCTGCATGCCGAACGATGTGAGGGAATGTGGGAGTGAAGTTGAAGTTAGGTTTTAGTCGTGTTGAGCGACGTGGCTCGGTATGACCACGGCTCGGCATGACTCCCCTATGGCGAACGAGGTAGAAGGGAGCGCAGGAGAAGTAGGAAATTGGTGAAAAGCCGAACGATGCAGCTCGACATGACTTGCCAAAGGACTCATCTGTACTGAGCGGTAGAGATGGGGGTAGGAAGGAAGTTGGAGTTGACGGAAAAGTACCGAGTGATACGGCTCGGCATGTCTGCGGTCAAGCATTATTGCGGTTCGGCATGACTTGCCGCATGCCGAACGGTAGAGATGGAAGGTGGGAGAGTGATGTACAACAACAACACTAGTCGAACATAATGCACAGTTGACTCAACCTATTTTTTATACTCAAACATATGACAGGGAACAAGTACGAGGACTTAAGCAATTAAGCACATCGAACAATCCAAACTGATAGCTCCTCTGTTTTGACAACTACAAACCTGAATTTAACTTGATTAAAACAGATAATAATGTAACAACCCGCATATTTGTCGATTTTATATTTAAATATTTTATTTAAATATTTTATCGTTAGTCGGATTTTAGTCCGAAAAACTACTTTTTGCAAACAGCCGAATTAGGACTCGAGACCACCTCCATTGAGTTCAAAATGACGTTTGCGACCTTTTTGAGTATAAGCTTCGATATGTTTGCAGAAAGTTGATTTTTGCTACTTTTCACTTACGGTTTTGGTTTGGGCTGAGCCCACTTATGTATTCAGTTCCAACCCTCTCCTCTTCATTCACTTCTTTTCTATTTTCCTAATACTCAAGCTTTTTTGTTAATGGGGGAAAGGAAGAGGAAATAGAAACTCCCAAGCCCTAGTTGCTCATGATAATCCAAATTCTTACTCCTAATTCAAAGAGAAGGATAGGTAGGCCTCTTCTCCATCTTCTCCATCTCTTCTCCTCTTCAATTTCAGAAAATATCCTAAACCTAATTTAAGAAAATATGTGTTTTATTCTTAGATTGAAGCTTGTTGAGTAAGAGTGAAGAGTGGTTAGCCTTTCCTTTGCGTTTGAGCTTCTTCTTCTTTTTCTTGAGTTAAAAAGGTGAGATTTTTATCTCACATCTATGTCTATATCTATCTTTGTTGTTAGGTATGAATTCTTAACACTTATTTATGTTCATTTGCTTTTGGTTTGGATTGATTTGGTGAATATTTCAATTTTTGGTGTTTTGTAGTCAAATCTTTAAAAATCCAAACTTTGATGTTTGATCATGCTTTAAGAGGTGTTTCGGAGAGCCTATAAGACCGGGTTGTCGCTAGGCATAAATCCTTAGTCGTCGTTGCTCGTCCGATCGCTCCCGATACGTTTTGGCCACTTTGGCCTAGGCAAATTGTTGCCTAGACCAGGTGACCAGACGTCTGGTGACCAAGTCCAGACGTCTGGTTTTGCAACCTGGAGAAAAATGTATGCACGCATATTATAAAAAAAGCCAGAGACTATTTTCAGACGTCTGAACCATCAAACCAGACGTCTGGATAGGTCTCAGACGTCTGACTTGAGGTTTCAGACGTCTGAGTGTTCTCTGGGTTATTTCCAGAGAACAAATCCAGACGTCTGGATTCCAAATCAGATGTCTGGAAATGTTTATTTTTGCCTATTCAGGCTGTTTTGTGTGAATTTCCATTGTTTATCTATTTTTGCGATCCTATTAATCGTTATCACTTATTATCGACTTTGATGACTTCTTTTTATGAATCTTTTTGGAAATATCCATTTCTATGAATTTGGTATCGATTTCTTTGGATTTTATTCACGTCTTCGAATGTGAATTTTGTAATTGGTTGTTCTTACAATCTTCTTTGTGATTTGTCACTTTAAAAAAATATAAAGGTTTTCTATACTAGTAGTAAATATCAAAACTCTTTCTTCAAATGATTTCAACACTATTTTATTACAAAGCTCATTTTCTTAAACCGTTTTCCAACCTATTAGTATATACAAGCCTTTACCTCACTCGTATGAGAAATCTAATTAAACGGATTAGTAAAACAAGTGGTATGAAACGCTTGCGTTTACTTGTTCGGTTAATTCTTGGACTTGTTCGATTGAATCTCTTGTGACAATTTTCTAGTGGAGATTTACAGTTTGTTCGTAAATGTTTAAGTTAAGTAAGTGGTTATGGGACATGCTAAACTTTTATATTTACTAGCTTATTGTAATTGACACTTCTCGTTTATCATGACGATCACCTTTGTGGTTTAGACTAGCAATGTGCGATGTCTCTTTGTTTATGTGGAGGACTGTTTCTCATTTTATTGAGCTTCGTCTCATTTTATGCATGGGGCGTATCTTTCTAGGTGCGTCCGTGCTAGAGCATGGGGTGTATCTTTCTAGGTGCATCGATGTTTATTTGTGCATGGGGCGTATCTTTCTAGGTGCGTCGATGCTAGAGCATGGGATGTATCTTTCTAAGTGCATCGATGTTTATTTATGCATGGGGCGTATCTTTCTAGGTGCGTCGATGCTAGAGCATGGGATGTATCTTTCTAGGTGCATCGATGTTTATTTGTGCATGGGGCATATCTTTCTAGGTGCATCGATGCTTATTTGTGCATGGGGCGTTATCTTTCTAGGTGCGTCGATGCTAGAGCATGGGGTGTATCTTTCTAGGTGCATCGATGTTTATTTGTGCATGGGGCGTATCTTTCTAGGTGCGTCGATGCCAGAGCATGGGGCGTATCTTTCTAGGTGCGTCGATGTTCGACTGTTCATGGGGCATGTCTTGGTGTGTCGATGTCCAGTTTGTGGGATTGGTCATCCTTTTTATTGTGATATTGATTAATCTCTTGTTGATTTTCAATTACTTATTTATCACAGCTTGGCATTGTGATTATTATATGCTTATGTCATATCTCCTATTCTATATCATTTCTTCTGATATTTATAGCTAGACTGATCCGTTTATTATTTTCTTCTTAAATAATACTCGGGTCAGACCGAGATGTTACAGGTGCTTCTGCTTGACTTCTCATCCAGGATCATTACTCTGACTTTTGGCAAACTACTTAGATTAGTAGTTTATTTTGTTGTATACACTTGAGATATAGACTCATAGTTGTATTCCTTTGTATAGCACGGGTTGATATTCTTTTGTATTATCGTGGATCTTTTGACCACTACTCCGATATACACTTTTATGTGTAATATTCATATCTATTTCCGCCTTTGTGATATGAATTGTCTGTGACTGATTTATGTTATGTTTATTTCTAAATTTGTTTCCGAAGATATTATAGCCACTGTGTAGTAGTTTTGAGTTTGTGTCGGCATGTCGGATTTCCACTTGAAAAGAATTGCATGTTATACTATCTGACATATCGATGCTCGCACAAAGCAATTACATGGATGGTCGCTCCTCAACAGCCTTACTCTCCGTGCTAGTTGACAGCATTCACAGTAGTGTTCTTGGCTAGTGTGGGTATAGATGTGGGGCGTCACAAATAATCTTCAACGTACATTGTCGATGTCGAGTTCAAAACATAAACCATCTTACGACAAGCTCTCGGAGACGGTCAGCGATGACGGTCTTCGAAGATGATAGTTCAAAGTCTAATTTTATTTCATCAACTCTGTGACTTTTAATTTCTTGGCACTTATACTTGAATGATTGCACTAGTTCACACACCACACGGGGGAGTATTTTTGTTGTTAAGTCTAATGTCGATTGTTTTTCAAGTATAGTTAAAACAAGTGTTTCGTCAGATTCAACACTCACTAAAGATGTCTACAAAATCTAGTTCTACCACGATCTTGGACGGACCCGGGCCATCTTCTCAACAAGAATTAGTTGGAACTTCAAATCCGTCGACTACTCCTATACAAGACATGTCGAGCCCCACGATCGCATCCGTCGACTTGGCTCCTGATGCCCTGGATGTAGCGATCTTTTTAGACGACCCGATCGATTCTCAAGCCTCAAGAATTAACAAAAACGCACTTCATCACATATGCTCATTACACGGGATTCCATTCGATGATGTGTTGGTTCCATCAGGACAAGATCGTCCTCACCTGCCCCCAATCGGGTACATGCCTGCAACAAATTTATGTGCTGAATTGGCAGCGTGCCGCCATTCAACTCCTTTATTCGCGACCTACTACAGTATATTGAGATCGCTTCATCGCAATTACACTCAAACAGTCATGCATTCATGTACGACACGTGCATCCTCTTTATGAATGTCCTTTTCAGGCTCCCGACTCCTAACGATATCCGATACATTTATCGTTTCAAGAGGCGATCAGACAGCCCATCTTTTGTATTTCTTGAACCACACAATAAATGTCAAATTCTGATCGGGGCGTGGAGCAAATTCGCTAAGTATAAACAGGAGCGGCTCTACGTGCGCTGTCCCTCTGGCATCGCAAGGAGATGGGTGGAAGGAAGTAAGTTTCTTTTCTGTATTAATACCTGCATTCGACGGAATTTGCACCTTTTCTGACTCTTTTATTTACTTTTTCTGGTATCGGCCCACGTCCCCAAGGCTCTGGGTATTCTAAAGCCGTTGAGGCTATTCAAGCTATCCCTGTAGGAGACCGAAACATTAGGTCGCTTATTTCAAACGAATCGTTCTCGAAGTTTGGGCTTCTAGCGGCAAGCCGCCAGATAAGCCTTCCTCAATGTGTCATTATAATAGCATCTGCCTTGGGCAAAGGTAAAAAGCAAGCTGGGCCTTCAGCACGTGACGCCCCTGACACACCTGAGGAGGGGGAGATTAAAGAAGCTGAAACGCTCGAAGTACCAGATGAGAATGTTAGACCCGGTCTGGAGCCGGTAATCGAGGTGCACGATATCGAAGTAATGCCTCCCCCTGCGATGGGAAAGAAAAAATTGACTTATAAGCTGAGGAAGAAGACGACGGGCGGAACTGACGGTTGTGCTTAGAACATAACAGGCTACCACATCTCCATATTTAAACTACACCTAGTGCAGAAGCCGCTATTTTTCTGTTCAGGCTGCAATAACTTCCTCATGCTAACTCGAAATCAGACGAGGCTTCGACCGGTTAACTCCCACCTAAATTACAAACAATATGGAACACTCACATACTTCATCTTTTGAACGCACACTGTAGTTCTCATTTGAGACTGACAATTGTACTTAGAACATAACAGGCTAAATATCCTCATATTTGAACCTCGCCTGTAGCACAAGCCGTTATTCTTTTATCCAGACTACAGTAACTTCTTCATACTAACCCTGAATCAGTGGAACTTCGACCAATTAACTCTCACCTAAATTACGGACAATATGGAACACTCATATACTTCATCTTGTGAACGTATACTGTAGTCTCTATGAAGACAATCAGTTGTACTTGAAAAATAACAAGGTATCATATCCTCATATTTCAATTTTGACGAAAATTATAATTAAAATGTCAAATTTTAATTTTTAAATTTTGATTTTTATCGAAATCCAAAACGTAAAAATTAGAATTAGAGTTATTTTATATCTACTTATTTTTTATTAGTCAAATCAAATTTAAATCTTTAAACGAGTTCAATGCATTACCCGCTAATTAACTGGATTTGATCAAAAAGAATGGATCATAAATAGATTGGATCAAACTCGAACCAACCCATTTTTATTCAATCCAACCAGTTTGACATGTCTACCATAAAATTTAAAATTACTTCTCTGCAAACAAAAGTTTAGAAGCTCGAATCCGACAAAGAATAAAAATTAACATCTATTTTCACATTTAAAATTTGAAACATAAATAAAATTACAACTCGAAACTCTATTTTGACAAAAAAAATTATAACCTTTTCTTCATGCTTTTCAATTTATTTTTTATCAAAACCACGTAGAAATTCAACATTTAATAGTTTTATAAAAGGAATATACATGCATGTTGCGCATGCCTATGACATACACAGAAATAGAATTCCAAAACATAAGCATAAGGTTGATGAAACTACAGAAGTGGCAGATTGTACATGGAATTCAACCAAAGAATATTCAAATAACACAATTTGCTTTTTACTCATAACAATAAAAGTATGTTCAAAACTAACGTATGCATGTTCATAGACCAAAATTTGACAAGCAATCGATATATTTGAACCATAAAAAAGATTTAAATTCTGCTGACGTTGTTATTTGAATGAAAAAGGTATTACTTTCAAATCCGTATATGCAACAGCAATTACAAATTTTACATGAAATTTACTTAAAAAGAATTTAGTAACATCATAACAATAAAAGTACGTTCAGAAGGACCGCGCACTCATAGACCAAAATTTGACAGTCAACTGATATGTTTGAACCATAAAAGGATTAAAATTCTACCGAGGCTGTGTTCACGTTATCTGCTCCCTCAGAACCATCACTTTGTTCCTCGACATCCGCTACCGTTAGTTCCTCAACATCTGATACCAATTGTTCCTCGACGACTGCCTCCATTTGTTCTTCTGTTGCTTCATCTCCATTTCCATACATTTGAGAACTCACAATATGACCGTACAAATCTTTGTGTTTGAGATTACCTGTTAAAAGGAATGATTGTTAATATTAGCAACATAAAATTTATCATTTCAAACTTCCTATCAACGATCCTGAAAAATTGTGCGAGTTCCAAGCGTGGCCTACATGAATTACATAGACGAATAAACAGCGTTCGTAACTACATGAAGAAACTGAGCAGATTCAATCAGCCTGCATACTGAGTTAACCATAGGAAGAAACTCACCCATCCAAAAACTTTCTCCATTTGATGTGTTATGTAGAAGAGCCTTAACATGGAACAAGTATCTCTCCATTGATCTTTTGGTAGCAGGTATTTTGTTCGTCACTATTGTCCGCTTGAAACCCTTAAAATAATAACACGTTTAATCAGGACATTGCACTATTAGCATAAAAAGCTATAGAAACAGCAGTGCTGATTATACATAAACATTGCATTCAAGTGCACGTTAAGTGAATTTGAGAGTTTAAATTACATGACAAGTTTTTAGAAGTCAAAACGTAAATACAACAAAAATTCACTTACTGAAGTCAAAATGAATAGCAGTGTAGCCAAAGAGAATTGTGATTTGGTTTTTTAAACCTAAGTGTTCAAAACAAGTCCTGAAGAAACTGTGATTATAAATACAATGCCGAAGTTGCAGCAATGGAAGAAAAAAACCGCCATACTTATGACGTCTCTTAAAAATAATAAAAATAGAAGCAAGAGGTTTGTTAACTTTCTGACATTTCCAGATCTCAACTGTCATAGCTTTGATTCATATCAACCAGGACCTGAGTGAAATAATAACATATACCTTAGCTTCTGAGCATAGGGTTTGTATGATTCTTGTTGCCTTCTGAAGTTCTTTGACCTGTCATGCAAAATATATGACTAATTAGCATTGAACATCCAATAAGTTTTTTGTTGCTTTATTTACTAAGACAAATCATGGCTAGCTGATTCCCAGGTTATATATGATTGATAATTGCGTTGTGGGAACCTAAAATATCTTTATTGTCATGAAAATCCTTTAAGTAGATTTTAATGTCATGCTTGCTCTATGGTAAAATTATTATTATTTTGTCCTGAACTGAAGCAATACAATAGATTTGGAGAACGTTACATTAAGGAGTTCATTTTACTAAGGTTACATTAGATGGATTCCTATGAAAAAAGAAACCATCTGGATATCACAACTTACCAGTTGGAGGATAACATCGCTGTGGGACTGGAAATGACTTTGTAGGAAGGTGAAAACTGAAAATTTTCAAAGAGTTTACAAGTTGAGTAATCCATAAGCCCAAAAAAAGGACAATTGACTCTTAGAGAGAAACTCTATTTATCCTTCAATCATGCATCTTTCAGTTCGAATCACCTTTCAAGAAAATGTCAACAAATTTTCCTCCGTATTTGACTGCCATAGCATGCATAGCAACCTAATTCCCACAAAAATTATTAGCAAGTAGAATGATCAAGTCATATAGACTCTTTCAGAATTT
The DNA here is from genome assembly GCA_030765085.1 of Allium cepa. Taxonomy (NCBI): domain Eukaryota; kingdom Viridiplantae; phylum Streptophyta; class Magnoliopsida; order Asparagales; family Amaryllidaceae; genus Allium; species Allium cepa. The sequence goes on along the minus strand of CM060945.1, from coordinate 595,226,753 downwards.
TAAATATAACATAAACATTTATAAACAGGTAATGATACCTTGTTACAAATAAAAATGAACGACGATCAAGATGCTCATTTTTTGCTATTACAAATATTGTATCAAAGTAAAGTTCAAAACAAAATATTAATCCAAAAATCTAAAACATTTGAGGGTGTGATATAACAAGTATTTCAGGATTTGTTCAAAGCCTAGTTCAACAATCTGGATCACACACCAGGGCATAGTACCACAAGGTTAAAGCAAATGGAAGGAACAGGTAACAACACAATTTTCAAAGCGATTATTACCTTGTCATGAGTTTTGCACAAGTAACAACACAATTTACAAAGCGATTATTACCTTGTCATGAGTTTTGCACATTTTAACCAGAGATACGACGATGTTCACTGCCTGACGGAGTTTGAACAATATGCTTTCCACTACTTCATTTTTTACATTTCCTCTGGACTTCGAAACAACACTACTGACCTGGAATCAAAATACATACGGAAATGAATTGAACATCTTGTCATACAAATTTACAGAGTTTGCAGAGTGATGGCTCACTCAGAAGCATTGTTGTCAAAAATCTTATGATCTAAATCATGTTTCAAATCAAATCTTTTCCTTTACGATTCAATTTACATTCCAATTCAAATCCAGTTGAAACCTCGGTTGAGATAAATCATTCGATATATTCAATACACTTATTTGGATTCAAGATTCAAATTCTAATGTTTTCTTTTAAAAACTGGAACAAAAGAGAAGATTGTGTTGGATATTTGTATCGATGATTCGAGAAAGATGAAGATTATAACCGTTGTACTTCTGACTTCAAGAATCTATTGTGTAAATTCTTTTAGACAATAGTTCAACCCAACAGGTACAAACGGGTTATTGAGCTATCAACTTCAGTATTCAATGAAGCCTTGAAACAGCGTAATCGGATACAAAACTTATACAATTTTGATCCGACCAAGAACACTCACTGATGATGCAATTTAGTAGAGAATGGAATGAAGAAGAAGAAAAACGATCTGCAACGTTTCTGTGTTTGCAATGCCTTACAGACGTCGCAAACTATGGTGGTAAGGCATTGTTCTGCAATATTTTCTAGGTGTCGCGGATCTAGATAAAGGAGGTTTCCAGAAAAGAAAATGTTTTTTTCATGGTTCCTGGACGTCACTATTTATAACAGTGAGGAAGTGTCCATTCATCAAGCGTCGCATCTTTTCCAACAGTCCGAAACTGTTACAAACGGTCGCGTCTTTTCGCAACGGTTTAAAACTGTTACTAAACGGTCGTGTCTTTTCATTCAAATGACTCACCAAAAATATCCGTTCAAACTCAAATTCTGGATCCGTCATATTAACAAAAATTAATTCGTCATTTTAGACCCGAACCCACGGCGGTGGTGCCGATGTGGTAGTCATGCATAACTTTCCTCCTCACATCAAAGCAAAGTTTTGAGTGCCCAAAGGGCCAAATCTTCATTTGAGAAATGCATATATAAATCAATATGTTCTCTTAATTTTCTAGATGTGCAACTATTCATCCCCTTTCTTCTTCTTCCACTTCTTCCCTCTTTAAAAACAAACCCAAATCCAAAACTATTTTGAAAATTTCCAACAATTTCCTCCCATTTTCAAAATAAGTAAAATAAATAAAATAGACGACTGCATCACTAGAATGACTACCCACATACCAAAGTGGAATCAAGCCAATGTTGTTCCAAGATCAAGTTTTGCATCATCGTGGAAACAAATACGTCAATGATAGATATTTTTTGAATTTGAACATTTTACTTAGTGTAAATCATTCAAAGTTCTATCGAGATCTATGTTGAACGTATCTTGAACCAAATATCTCTAGTGATAGTACCGGAACAGTCACACATACTGATTTCCGTATATAGTGTTCTGTATGCTCAGTACATTAATGGCCATGTGCTTAAATCCTGAGTTCATGAGTCTACTTTAGAAAGCGGTCTTACTTTCTTAGGAAACGACACGATTTTCATACTCATATAAGTAAGTTTCTTAAGGTGTTTCTGCGATATACTTTTTTAAGGAAACTAGACTTATTAAGAATATATTATCCATCCTTTGTTCTTTCAGAATCCAACACTAAATATTATGCGATTATTGATTTAGTGTTCCATAATCACTCTCTTGATTTGTTGGTACCCATTAAACTTTGTCTACCTTTTTCAAAACATAAGTTGGGTTTCTGTTAAGAATGATCAACTTTCATTCACAGACCTTAGTCTCATTTCCTTTGATTTTATAGAAACCATTGCCTTTGGAAGACTCTTTATGAGTGGATCAGCCAAGTTTTTCTTTATTTCTATGTAATCAACAGTTATTAATCCACTTTTGAGTAACTGTCTTATCATTTGATGCCTTAGACTCACATGTCTAGAATTCTCATTATGTCTTATTAGAGACTAGAAATATTGTATATTGTAGCTTGATTATCACAGTTAATCAAGACTGCTGGAGATGGCTTCTTCCATAATGGAATTTTTATTAATAAATTTCTAAGTCATTCTGCTTCCTTACTAGCATCTGCTAATGCAATCAGCTCTACCAACATTGTTGAGTCGGATATTACAGGTCTGTTTCTTGGAAACCCAAGACACAGCGACACCTCCTAATGTAAAGATCCACCCAGTAGTAGATTTGGATTTTGATTCTACATTGTTTCAGGTTGCATCACCATATCCTTCTATCACAGCAGAATATCCTTTATAAGATAAACCATTGGTAACAGTTCCTTTCAAATAAGCTAAAACTCTGAAAATAGCTTTCCAATTTTCGAAACCTGAATTACTCGTAAATCGACATAATATGCTTATAGCGTAAGCTATGTTTGGCCTGGTGCAATGCATAGCATACATAAGACTTCCAATAATACTGAAATACTCAAGTTGAGAAATGGTACGCCCAGTATTTTTTTCTAATTTATAACTAGGATCTAAAGAAGTATGTGCTGGTTTGTCATTATAATGACCATATTTTCGACGGAACTTCTCAATGTATTGAGATTGTGTTAGCAACAACTCTTCTTTCCTAATAATTTTATTCCCAAAATTACGTCAGCTTCTACTAGATCTTTCATATCAAATTTAGAAGATAGAAACTTCTTAGTTTCATTCACACATGATATATTGGAACCAAATACTAGCAGGTCATCAACGTATAAACATATTATAACATAATCATTGTCTGATTTGCTATAAATACATTTATCAGCATCATTAACAATAAATCCATATGACAATGCTATTTTATCAAACTTCTCATGCCATTGCATGGGAGCTTGCTTCAGACCATAAAGAGACTTTATTAATTTTCAAACTTTCTTTTCTTGGCATAGAGTTTTGAAACCTTCAGATTGTTCCATATATATCTCTTCTTCTAAATTTCCATTTAGAAATGCAGTCTTTACATTCATTTGATGTATGACCAATTTATGAATTGATGCAAGTGCGATTAAACAGCGTATAGAAGATATGCGAGCGAATGGAGCATATGTATCAAAATAATCTACTCCATGTCTTTGCGTATATCACTCAGCAACTAATCTGGCTTTAAACTTATCAATGGATCCATTTATATTCAACTTTTTCTTAAATATCCATTTACATCCTATAGCTTTAGCACCAAGAGGTAAATCAATTAAAACCCAAGTTTGGTTTAATAAAATGCGATTCATTTTATCATTAATAGCTTTTTTCCAGAATATTAAATCTCTAAAACTCATAGCTTCAGAATAAATTTTGGCGTCATCATCGACGTTCATGACATATCTAGTCACATTAAGGACTTCGTCCTTACTGCCTTCTATAAGATATGTAATGAAGTCGGGACCATAATTCTTCTCTATTCTTGCTCTTTCACTTCTCTTTTGTTCAGTACTATTATCTGATACTGTTACTTCCTTATTTTTTTGAGCAGGAGCATAGTCATTGTCATTGATATCATCAATTGTATTAGGTTTTGGACTATATGATCTCAATGGAATCTCAACAGTTTGATTTTCAAAAGAATTCTACATCTACGGATTTTATAACTTTTAATGTGTCAAAAACTAAGAATTTATAAGTTATACTATTAAGTGAATATCCTATAAAAACACATTTCAATGCCCCATTTCCTAACTTTGGTCGTTTAGGGTCTGGCTTTCTAACATATGCTAAACAACCACAAACTTTAAGCTAGATTAGATTTCCTATTAAACCATAATTCATAAGGAAAATTATTATTATTATTAAGTGGAACTCTATTTAAGATATAACATGCAGATAACATGGCATCACCTCATATGCTATAAGGTAAGTTTAAAATTATGAGCATGGCATTAACCATTTCTACTAAAGTTTTATTTTTTCTTTCAGCAACACCATTTTGTTGTAGTGTATATGGGACAGTGCATTGATGAACTAAACCGAGTTGTTTACAAAATAAGGTGAATTCATTTGAGAAATATTCACCACCTCGATCTGAATGTAATACTTTTTAACTCATAATTGTGTTTCAGCCTCTACTTTATAAATTTTAAATTTATCAAAGGTTTTATCTTTAGTTTTCATTAGATGTGCATATGCATATCTAGTATAATCATCAATAAATGTTATATAGTATTGGTTACCACCATAGATGATATGATTTTTTAAATCACCCACATCACTATATACTAAATCAAGCAAGCCAATTTTCCTTTCTACAGATTTAAAGGATTTTTTGTGTATTTTTGCTTGAACACATATTTCACATTTAGAGATGTCATCGAAATCACAATCAGAAATTAATCCTAGCTTATGCATATTTTTAAGGGAATTATAATTAACATGTCCTAGTCAACCGTGTCATAAACTAACAGAATCAACCATATAAATAGAAGATTTCTTTATTAGATTCAACTTAACCATGTCGTTACAAGAGTATCCATGTCCAATGAATTTGCCGTTCTTGAACAACTCCAACTTATCAGACTCATACACAATCTTGAATCCTTCTTTGTTAAGAAGGTATGCAGAGACCAAATTCTTACACATATCAGGTACATAAATTACATTAACTAATGTAAGAACTTTTTCAAAAGTAAATGTAAGTTCTATAGTGTTTTTTCCCAAAACTTTGCTTAGAACCTTATTTGCTCCAGTAACTTGTCGGCTTCTCCATTATTTTCTTTGTAAGTTTTAAACAGATTACAGTTTTTGCAAATGTGAACGGTTGCTCCAGTATCAAATCACCAATCATTATTAGTTTCAATAACGGAGTTCGTCTCTTGCACTACAGTGTGACGCCCTACCTCTATACCCACGCTAGCCAAGAACATTACGGTGAATGCTGTCGACTAGCACGGAGAATAAGGCTGTTGAGGAGCGACCATCTGTATAATTGCTTTGTGCGAGTACCGATATGCCGGATAAAAATATAACTTTTCATCTCAAGAGGAAATCCGACATACCGACACAAACTCAAAGCTACTACACAGTGGCAATAATATCTTCGGAAACAAATATAGAAATAAACATAACATAAATCAGTCACAGATAATCCATATCACAAAGGCGGAATAAGATATGAATATTACACTAGAAAGTGTACATCAGAGTAGTGGTCTAAAAAGATCCACAATATCACAAAAGAATAGTTACACGAACTACACAAAAGAATAAGTATACATTAAGGAGTCTATATCTTAAATGTATACAACAAAATAACTACTAATCTAAGTAGTTAACCCAAAAGTCAAGGAGTTAATCCCGGATGAGAAGTCAAGCAGAAGCACCTGTAACATCTCGGTCTGACCCGAGTATTATTTAATAAAAAAATAATAAACGGATCAGTCTAACTATAAATATCAGATGAAACGATATAGAATAAGAGATATGACTAAACACATAATAATCACAATGCCAAGCTGTGATATATATATATATATATATATATATATATATATATATACTTAGTTGATAATCATCAAGAGATTAATCAATGTCACCAAATCTACACAAGAATCAAAGAAACGTCATACTCCTTATTTCGTTCATCAAACCACAAATATTGACGATAATATCAATGTCAATCACAAAAGTCAAAGACGCACAAATTCCAGAAGACTACACAAGAAATTCAGAAATCACAAAAGTCAATGACACATAAATTCACCAATGCACAAATATCGATAAGACTTATCAATAGAAATCACGAAAAATTGGTGAAACACAAATTCTAGAAATCTACACAAGAAATCCAGAAATCACAAAAATAGGGGGGAAGGCCTATCACAAACGGGAGCATAAAGCTCACCAACACGTGTATCACAAACGGAACGCTAATTCCATGGTCGCTAACCATCACAAATTGAGCCGAAGCTCCACAAACGGCCCGAAGACCATGGGTTGCTACCCCATCATAAATTGAGTCGAAACTCCACAAAACGGGGTTTAGTCTCCCTCGCAGACAAAGAGACATCGCACATTGCTAGTCTAAATCACAAAGATGATCGTCATGATCAGCGAGAAGTGTCGATTACACTAAGCTAGTAAATATATGAGTTTAGCTTCATGTCCCATAACCACTTGCTTAACTTAAATATTTACGAACAAACTGTAAATCTCCACTAGAAAATTGTCACAAGAGGTTCAATCGAACAAGTCCAAGAATTAACCGACAAAGTAAACGCAAGCGTTTCATACCACTTGTTTTACTAAGCCGTTTAATTAGATTTCTCATACGAGTGAGGTAAAGGTTTGTATATACTAATAGATTGGAAAACGGTTTTATAAACGAATTTGGTATTAAAATAGTATTGAAGTCGTTTGAGGAAAGAGTTTTGATATTTACTACTAGTATAGAAAACCTTTATATTTTTAAAGTGACAAATCACGAAGAAGATTGTAAGAACAATCAATCACAAAAATTCACATACGAAGACGTGAATAAAATCCAACGAAATCGATAAAGGATCCATCGAAATGGATATTCAAAAATCCCTAAAAAGAGTCATCAAAGTCATAATAGATGATAACAACAAATAGGATTATCACGAATCGATTTAAATTGGAATTTCAATCCAAAAAGGCAAATTGGACTCAAACAGCAGGTTCAGTCGACTGAACAGAGTTTTTAGTCGACTGACCCTGTACTTGGAAATTTTCCAGGTTCAGGAAACTTTCTGTTTCCAGATTCAGTCGACTGTGCAGAGTTTTTCAGTCGACTGAATCATGCCTGGAAACTCTCGGGTTTCAGGTTCAGTCGACTGAACAGAGTTTTCAGTCGACTGAATCATGCCTGGGCTGTTTTTCAACCTTATTCAAATGAAGAGCAAACTCTTCCAAAATGCAACCGGACGAACATTGGCTCTAAGGGTTTATGCCAATCGGCGACCCGGCCCTATATGCTCCTCGATGCATCACCAAAAGCATGATCAAACATCCATAAAAGGATTTTCACACAAATTTGGTTTAAAAACCCAAAAATTGGAGTATTCACAAAACCAATCCAAATCAAGAGCAAATGCACATGAAGAAGTGTTAGGAATTCATACCCAACAACCAAAGATAATTATAGTCATAGATGTGAGATAAAAATCTCACCTTTTCACAAAATCGAATAAGAAGAAGCTTGAAAGCAAATGGAGAATCAACCTCTCTTCAACACAACCCAAATGAGCTTGAATCTATGCAATGGGTTCTTCTTGAGTTTGGAGCTAGGAATTTGATTTGCAAGAGAAACTAGGGTTTTGGAGTTTTAATTTCCAATCTCTCACACCATTAAAGCTAAGAAAACTGAAAAGAGAAGAGAATGAGGGTGAGTGGGGAAGAGTGGCTCAGATTTGAGCATAAGTTAACATAGGGCTGAGCCCAACAACCAAACCCAAAGTAAAAAGTAGCAGAAATCAACTTTCTCCAAACATATCGAATCTTATACTCAAAAAGGTCGCAAACGGCATATAAACTCAATGGGAGTGGTCCCGAGTCCTAATTCGACCGTATGCAAAAAGTAGTTTTTCGGACTAAAATCCGACTAACGATAAAATATTTAAATAAAATGTTTAAATATAAAATCGATAAATATGCGGGTTGTTACATACAGCCACAAGCGAGTCTTCGACCACATTCACCTTTTGTTGTTTCTTCCGTTGACGGCAGTCTCGGGCATAGTGGTCGGGCTTGTTACAGTCGCAACAAGCACCTTTCTTTTTATTGTTGGAATTTTTCTTTTTAAACTGTGTCTCAATCTTAGGCTTCAGCTTGTCAGTAATTTGAACATTATTTGCCTTAGAATGGGACTCGGTTTGTAGATTATCTAGTTCGCGTTTACGAGAGTCATCTTCAATACAAAGATGACGTTGTAAACCGTCTAAATTATAATCTGTTTCCGCATGTTTTATTTTTTTCTTATAACCATTCCAAAAATTATGAAGTCTTGAAATTATGACTCCAACAACAGAAGATTTAGGAAGGTTTATTCCAACATTCTTAAGTTGATTCACTAACAGTAGAATTTTGTTTACTTGTCCAACTTTAGACTTATTGACATCCATTTTGAAATCCGTAAAATTGCAAATAAGGAATTTTTTGTTGCTTGCCTCGAATATGCGTTATTTGCTTTAGTGCAGCTCATAGTAACTTTGCAGTTTCCAAAGTCCTATGTGCGTTGTAGACAGGAGTAGACAATGCATTCAGAATGTACCCTCTGCATAGAAATCATCCTCTTGCGCTTTGCACGTTTTGCTTTCAATTCGTCTGTACCTTTATCAGTTTCCTCTGGTATTTCCTCCAAGTTATCTTCAAGAATATAGAACAATTTGATGGTGATCAAAAAGAATTTCTTCGTCTCTTGCCAACGAGTGAAGTTTTCACCATCAAACCGCTCCAATCGCGTTAAATGCTGATTCATAACTTGAAGAGCATTGAGCTTGATTGAACTTGAACCATCCACAGTTGAAGCTATTGTCTAAAATTGTTGGATATTTGTATCGATGATTCGAGAAAGATGAAGATTATAATTGTTGTACTTTTGACTTCAAGGATCTGCTGTGTATATTCTTTTAGACAATAGTTCAACCCAACAGATACAAACGGGTTATTGAACTATCGACTTCAGTATTCAATGAAGCCTTAAAACAGCGTAATCGGATTCAAAACTTGTACGATTTTCATCCGACCAAGAACACTCAAATTTAATTTTTGATGATGCAATTTAGTAGAGAATAGAATGAAGAAGAAGAAAAACGATCTGCAACGTTTCTGCATTTGCAACACCTTACAGGCGTCGCAAACTGTGGTGATAAGGCAGTGTTTTGCAACACTTTCTGGACGCCGCAGATCTGGATGAGGGAGGAGGTTTCAAGATAGAGATTTTTTTGGGATGGTTCCTGGACGTCACTATTTATAGCACTGAGGAAGTGTTCATTCGTCAAGCATCGCATCCTTTCCAACAGTTCAAAACCGTTACAAACGGTCGCGCCTCTTCATTCAAATGACCCGCCAAAAATATCCGTTTAAACTCAAATTCTGAATCCGGTCTGTTAACAAAAATTAATTCGTCATTCTAAACCCAATCCGGTCGGACGGCGGCTGCGCGCGTATGGTGCTGATGCATAACTTCCCTCTTCACACCAAAGCAAAGTTTTGGGTGCCCAAAGGGTCAAACCTTCCTTAGAGAAATGCATGTATAAATCAATACATTCTTTTAATTTTCTAGATGTGGAACTATTCATCCCCTCTGCTTCCTTCCATTTCTTCCCTCTTCAAAAACAAACCCAAACCCAATACTATTTTGAAAATTTCCAACAGACTGAATTTTAGGCATAGCCGTAGAAGTTATAACATCAAACCAATTGCACATGATGTACAAACCCTCGAAATATGGATCTGATATTTATGATTTAAATAATGTTTTGATTTAAAGTTTGAACTTAACGATTTGAATCATGTTTTTAAAACCTTGATCAAAAGCATGTGTTAAAAAAAGTTAGCTGCTGTGGTGAATGCACCAAACAGAATATAATAGAGTGAACAAATCATGTGGTTTGCTTCCCATGGTTTTCTCTGCCAGTGTCACTCATGGCCTGAAAGCTACAAACAACATAAGATATATTTTCCATATGTACTTTGTACATCCAAGTATATTGCAAGTATATTCTCACATACACGCATGTTGCACTTCTTCATACATGTGCACAATGACCCCCAAGCACATCACAATGCATACATGCGTGTACACATGTTAAAAGTACTCTTGCAAGTACATTACTCACCAGCTTGTCGAGAATGTCTAAGTTTTCTTCATGCTGCACGAAATTTATACATACGTCACTCTTTGATCAAAGAAACATGGGCACAAAAAATGGTTCTTGCAAGCATTGTGAGTTCATACCGTTACTCTGTACCATGTAAGAAGCATTGCAGGACACAATGTTGGAAAGCTATGTATTGCTTCTTGGGTGCTCTCAGTACCTGAATGAACCACCTGTTATAAGAGGAAATTATTGCATTGGCATCAGCCATGATTAACCCTAGTCAATGGTTGTATAAAGAATTCCAACTTTAGATAAATGATGCATAAAGCAAATCATTTCTGCTAATTTTAGTTGAGGAGAAGACTACCCAAAATAATCAAGATCCATGCAATGTCTGCTAAAATATGAGCATTAGCATTTGTTAATCAAATACTACAAAAAAACAAGTCACTCGTTTTATACGCCAGTTTTTCTCTTCCTTAATGAATGTAGTGCAAATATAACTTTTTTCTTCTTTTGAAAATTGGTATTTTACTAAATAATAAAATGGAACGAGTACAGTGCTGTAGAAAAGTGGATAAAATAATACAAGCATATACATAATACCACCCAAAAAATAACTTCAGCCGTGAACAACATCACTCTTGGCCATAACAATAAGCAAAACTATTCACATAATATTAAAGGTAGAGATGTACCGACAAAAAGGGTTCATAATAAACCATGAGAGTGCCAGATGAATAAAGACTGACATCTGTCGCACGAAGACCTATTTCTTCCATGTTTAACCAGAATTCAGAAGCAAAATTACACACTCCAATGCTTTAAGAGAGTCAACAATGGTCGATATAGAGACAGTAACAAAATTCTTCAATATTCCAAGGAAAGCTTGAAATCATTTAAGGAGACTACAAGAAAAGAAGAAAAATATAATATGCATCTTCTTCATCCAAGAAAGAAGGCAAGAGCTGAGAGAAAGATATCTTCTTGCAAATCAAAATTAATCAGTGTATGCTCGCAAGGAAGAGATCTGGGCTTTCAGCAGGTAGAGATAATGATTCTGTTCTACAGTCAACCAAGATGAAGTTAAGCAAGATACATATTACAAATGATGATTGAAGTAAAGTCCGGAAATCTAGAGCAACAGAAGAGCAAGTGGAGAGAATAATGCAACTAGAACTTAAGCCATGATAATTCCAGAAAACCTCCAACGGATTCAACATATCCAGGAAAAAAAAATGTCTTGCATGCCACAAATCAGAAGCTAGAAGGAAAAATCGGATAAGTTTTAAATTTCTAAAGATGATCTCTCTGTTAATACAGTTGTCAACTAAACAACTTGATTTAAGAATTACATGTTTAAAATTATTTTTAATAATCAACAATTTTGTTTCTTTGGGCAAAAACCTTTACGTTGGGATTCTTATGTTTCTTTCAGCCTAAATACATCGAATGGTTGTGGAGAACCTGATATCAATAGGTCTGAAAATAAATCATTGTCTTTGTATTTGCTGTTTATCTCATCTACTTCAGCATCAATGGCGTTAATGTTCTGTCAATTCATCATAATAAGTCTTTTCATTGGACCTCATAGAAATTTGTATATTGACACTGGAAGAATAAATGGTGCTTATCTTGATTCCTACTATGTATAAATTGCATATGGTAGAATCAATTTGACCTCAACATTCGAATCTATATTTGGTGTGAAGCTCAATAATTTTAGCAAGGAAAACACAAAGACATCTTGGAAGCACGTTTGTTCTTCCATACATGTTTACTCCATTCTTGAAACAATCTTTTGTCCTAATGTTATTTCAGGCTGACATGATAACGAATTCGCCAGATTTACTCAGGCACCACCACCAAAAATCTGATCTGAATATGATTGATTATATTCTTAATATTACATGGAAATCCTGATGCGTGAAAGTTCCATTCAAGATCAGATACGGTAAGGTTATTATTTCTTAACACTGACCAAGTATTCGAACTAGTAATTTTCCATTAATCCAAGGGGTGAACAATAAATTAGTTGTTTCAACATTAACCGTCTTTTTTTTCTATCAACCTTTGCTCAAATTCTATGTGTATGAAGCATTGTTATCTTAACATACTAACCAAAAGTTTTTATTATAACAGTATTTATTATACATCCACTTAGCCCATAAAGATTTACCATGCAAGAATTTCCAGACCAGTTTTATTGTTGTTGCAGTTTACATACCTTCAATTCTTTTTTATCTCAACCCACCTTCAGAATTGAGGTTATGTACATTTTTTAACTGAACTTATGTGATTTTCCTTACCAAAGATAGTTTAAACATATACTTTCAAGTTTAGTGATAATAGAATTTTTAATTTGAGATCTGAAGCCAAAAGGAAATAATAGAATATAACACAGATCTTATAAGTTCCAATCTTCTAACACTATAAAGATATTTACTACTTTAGTCATCTAATCTTTTATGGATCTTGTTTAGTAGACTGCCAAAATCCCTTTTTAAAAAAATTTGCTAGCTAATAGAGGAATACCATATATGTAACAGAAAAATTACCAATTTAAACATTGAAAGTTCCTGATATTCTCCGTCGCTGGCACCCATGTTGAAAAGTAGTTTTGTTTTTTGATCAATCATGTTAAGGCCGGCATAGATCTTTAACTTATGCATCACATCCATTATAATACCAACACTTTTGCAATTTGCTTTAAGCAAAAACCAACATATCATCTGCATAGATCAGATGGTTGGTGGCTGGACCAAAAGCATATATTGCAAAAATATTTCATTTTAGGTGCTCATACTTAAACCAGATTGAAACATATTCCATATTGATCGTGAAGAGATAAGGGGAAAGAGGATCCTCTTGCCTCAAGCCTTTGTTACTTTGAATATAGCCACGCCATTGATGATGAGTAAAAAGGAAGGAATAGATATACACTTATTTAACTGAGGCACAACTTCTTGGAAAATCCATTTTGAGACTATTTCAGCCGATTTTTTCATATGCCTTTTGATTTTGTCATATGCCTTTTGTAAGTGAATTTTTAAACAAATGCGAACATCTCACCATTTCATGAGAAAGGAGAGAATTTTCAACTATAGGTTTACCCATGATAAATGTATTTTGATTATATGAGATCAATAACCTTTCATTCTATTGCATATAACATTAACCCATGATAAATGTGTTGAGTTGTATCGGCTGGTTGAGACGTATAAGGTGTACGCTTCATATGCCTCTCAAGTTGTTGAAGCGCAAGCATTAAAAGTAAAAAGCCTTTTAGGCGTTTTATCTTTCATTTTCTCGAAACGCTCCTTGAGGCGAGTAGTGGGTTTTTTATAACAATGGTATGGACTAGGAATTAATAGTTTAAACGAGATCAATCATTTAACCTGGATTAATAGGTAGTTTTGATGGCTTGTTTATTTTGGGAAAACATTAGGACTTGTTTTATTATTAATTGATCCAAATTGAAATTTTGAAATTTTGGACGAGTTTAGAAGCAGCCAAAGAGGTAAAATCACATAAAACTAGCATATAGATGTTTATATGTGGCATCCAACCTCGAATAATACTTAATCACTGGCTAAATACATGTTTAGATTCTTAGACGAAACATTAAGCCTTGCCTAGGCAGATGTCTAGTGGTAAGCATTGCCTAGCGTCTAAGCAGAGGTCTAGAAGGATTTTTACAATAGAAAAAAAGTAGAAACGGAACCATTATAAAGTTTGATAAAATAATCGGTAGTTTTCATTGTAATTTTATTATGATTAGAAATGACTGTGCCAGCATTGCTAATGATCTGATTTAATTTGAGTTTAGCTTTATTGCTAAACATTTCAGAATAAAAGAATTTAGTCGATTGTTCTCCATCGGTCAGTCATTTAACTTTTGTCTTTTGATGCTTCTCCACTGCCTGACTATGGATGATAATACATTCAAGCCCAACAAGGCTATCTTATATTCTTTAATTATCTGTATATCATTTGAGTTTTCAAGTAATTTGAGAAATAACAAATTATTTCTTTCTCAAATCCTGTCACATTTGGGTTTAATACTTTCGATGGGTTTAAAGTGGAGCTTAACTTTCTTCATATTTGTCAGAAAACCAAAGGATTACCTTCCGCTGAATGAGGAATGAAGCCGAAACGTTTCCTTGCATCCAACTAGAATATGCCATGCATTATTATATCGAAAATGTATATTCTTCCTCCCCTCCATATTGTTTAAAAGATTAATATGAGTAGGGTATAAATAATAGAATGATCACTAAAAGCTTTGTTAAGTTTAATGTGTCTATTATAGTTTGAACCTCCCAGCCAAGTGAACTTTTTGCCTAAGTAGTTAATATCGAATAATATCACTAATATATCACCGATCTCAAATCGCTCCTTAACCGATATTTTTTTCAAAATATCACTTGAAAATATCATTACCGGTATATCGCCTGATATTCGGGGCATATATCGCTTTGATTTTCGTATAGATTACATGATATTTTTAATGAATGTCGTTCATTATTACACATGTTGGAGAAAATAAAATTACAAATAGATATCTTCACAGTATTTATGTCTATTTATAAGATATGGCGAGTGACGCTATGTAAATCATATTAGATATCTGAATGTGCTAATTTTTCGGTTTGAACTGTATTTTATCAGCCTTATTCATTAGTTTTTTAATAAATAAAATTTTACTTATTGCATTATTTCATATGTTTTATTTTGTGCTTTTATCATTGAAATCAATATCATGTAATTGCTACTTCTAATTTTAGATATTTTCTTTGTTCATTTTTTCTAGTTGGTAAATTAGCTTTTGAAAATTCTTTTTTTTTAGTTATGTTCATTCATCAAGAACTAAAAGGTGATGAGTGGTGAAGTTATATATTGAACATGCCGATAAAGAACGTGTTAGAAGTAGAAATCGGTGTTAAATCAACATTACTTGTTCGATAATTTAAGTGTAATTGAAAACGAAGAAATTATGAATATGAAATTTTTCGAAATATGATTGGATGACTAAAGAAATAAAGAATCTATTAAATAATTGTGAAACAGAAGAATTTCTGGCTTTTTCATTGATTTTAAGAGTTTTCCCTCTTCTGATTAATTCTCTCCATAAATATTTTATTTTTAAACTCTTTAATTCATCATTTTACACTTATTTACTGATTCTCTTTTAACGTTTTACGTTTTGGTATTATGTTTATACAATCATTTAAATATAATTTATCACTTAACTTCTAATATCTTATATTTAAGCACCTATATTTAGGTACACTACATAAACCAAATTTTAAGATATTTAAATAAATTCAATATTCATCCAACCATAAAGATATGTAAATCACATAAAACAACAGCAACAATAATAATTACAATTTGTAGTTCATTTATCTCAATAAATTTATCGTACATTTCATTGTAAATTCTATTTTGACTTCAAATACCTATATTTAAAATTACTACAATTATTTACAAAACCTACCTTACTTTTCTCGTAATATTTTACATTCCATCCCATATATATTTCAGTCACCCTAAATTTAATATAATTAAACAAATCTAATTAACTAATATTCGTTAATTCGTTTACTCATTTTAGGAAATATGAATATTTAAATACGTATACCATATTCATGTTAACAAAACTGATAAAATTATTCTTTCATTAATATAAAGATACAAAAGTCACATAACTTAAAAGCATATACAAAAAATAATAATAACAAGTTCACTTCCATAAATTTATCATGCGCTGCATTACTAAATTATGTTTTTTTTACTTTAAATACCAGATTTTAAATTTTCTATAATCATCTACAAAACCCCCTCAATTCCCTTATAATATTTTACATTTACGTTCACATGGTAGAATTAACCATGTAATCTATTAATAGTTGGAATAGAGCAACAATATGTGGACCGACCGTGAAATTTTGAAAACACCCTTATTATGTGAAGATGAGGACCACTAGGTCACAAGTTCAAATCCTGCTCCTCGCAAAAATTAATTTTTATAGTTATTTATAAAGTTTAATACATTATCAAGGACTTATGTTTGAATTTCAAAGATCATAATCTTTCATATACAATTTTTTCTTTTTCTTTTTCTTTTTCATTTTTCTAATGTCTTTTCTATTTACAATATTAATAAATATGTAAACATTTTTCATTTATTCCAAAGCTATATCGAATGCACTCTTTATTTAGACTTGTATACAATTTTAGCTTACGTTGTGATTCCTTTTAAGATCTGAAAATAGAAGGTTAAAACGTGAATAAATTCAAAATTTTCAAGTTATATTTTGTTTGACATTTAGTATTTTCTCACACTTCAAAGGATTAAGAAAAATTATTGCAACAAAAACATAAAATACTATTACATTTGTATTTTTGTTATACATACATACATATAGGTACGTGGCGGTGGGGGAGGAACGCTTAAATTTATTTATCATGTTTAAAACAACTAAACTACAAGTAAAATTTTGATTATTTAATTTAAGTACGTATTTAGTTGAAAGGTATCTTTTTGAAAATCACGTGCAATGCATGCGTCAAAGTACTCGCATCTCATAGAAAATATTAACTTTCTTGTCTCATTCATAAAAAATTCTAATCGGATTAGTTTTTGCTTTTACAACTAGTTAACAATGACAAACTGTAAGCTACGTCTAATAAAAAACAATAATTGTTTGGTCAAATAGTTAGTTAGCAATGTAAATCAAATTAAAACAATCTTTTAAAAGGTTTTCACTCCATATATAATCCATTTGCTATTGACATCGATGTGCAATCAGAAAAAGGAGAAAATATAGTCAATACATATGTGATTAACGTTGAACCACCATACTACTCATATTAAACGCTCTACAAGTTTTACATATATAGAATTGCTATTATGATAACAAAAGGTGATATTTAAGTATATAAATTTCAATTATAGCTTTTTATATTTCATGTGTGGAGCATTAGGCTTTTGTACAATTTTTTTATGTCTTTTATATGTAGGCGTTGTCATTTTTACTATTTATTTTGCATTGTGTTGTGTACACTATTAATCATTTGTCTTGCACGCGTGGAGCACGTGCCACTAGAGCTTGTTTAGATAAATTTAGTAAACTATTATTAATTGATCTGTCTAATAAATAATAAAAATATGAAAATTTTAGTATTCATATCATGTTTATATATAATAACAAAACGACAAAAAATTTATTTAAATTTATTGATATATCAATCAAATAACATAAATAATAATCAAAATTTTAATTTATAATTCATTTATGATAATATATTTATCATGCATTATACTGTAAAATTCCTTATTTAACATCAAGCACTTAGATTTTGAAATTTCTACATTTATTTACAAAATCCTCCTCGATATCAAATAATATTATATATTTATGTCAATATATTCAAATTTATTATGTAATCTTGAACTAAAACTATTCGAACAAATTCAATTAACAAATATTCGTTAATTCATCTAACTAATTCTAAATTACGACGGTTTCAACATGCATACATCATATTCAAATCAACAAAACTGGCAAAGTTATTTTTTCATTCAAATATAAAGATACATGAATCACATAACATAAATAGTACATCCAAAAATCATATGAAAGCACCAGTTCAAATTAAATAAACAGAAAACAGTAAAAGAAAACACAATTTTTATAGTGGCTTGATGTAATCTCCGACCTATGTCCACTTTAATCTTTTATTAGTTGTTCTCTCTCTAGATTGCAACTAATTATCTCAAATCTGACCACAATATCGTGGATCTCAGGTTTACAATGGAGTTTCTAAGCGTTTTAGAAGGAGTAAGAGAGATTTACAATGGAGTTTCTAAGCATTTTCGAAGGAGAGTAAGAGTGAAGAAGTTCCAGATCCCGAAGTTAGAAAGCTAGAAGAGAACAGCAGAAAAAGATCCTCTTTGGTTGTAGGTAGGTTTGTAACTATAGAAGAAACAGTCGTGTTGGATCAAAAATCCACCTGGAGCTGAGTCTAGACATTAACTGAAGTCACATGCCAAATTGCAGAATCTTCCGACTTAACCAAACATGTCGGTACCTACTTGAACATGTCGGTACATATATGTTCCTTAGTTCGAATCTTCTTGCATCCTTCTTCTTACTTCATTTTAATGTGTCATGTTGTTTCCATCGATCGTTGGTCGTCCAAAACAAGTCGGTACCTACTTGTTCAAAACAGCTTGGTACCAACATATTTTCTTAGCTCGAAATAACTTGTACTCTAGTTCCATGCTGGTACGTCCCAACACGTCGCAACATCTACCGAGTTGTCAAAACAAGCTGGCACCTACATGTCCAATAACAAGTCGGTAGCTACTTGTCCAAAACAAGTCGGTACCTACTTGTTTCCTTCGTGTATTTTTGGTTTCATCTATTTCCTTGTTTTATATAAGAGTGTTTGTCAATTTTAAGTCGTTTCGTCCCCGTTTGAATCTTCTAAGTCCAGTTGAAATCTGTTTTGCCTCAAAAGCGGATTAACAACAATTTTAATAAATTTAATTTATTATTCATCGTATCTGTTAGCACCAAAATTAGTCACAAGCACCCTTAAGAAAGTTTATGTAGAGAAATAAATGAAGAAAGTAAATTAAAACAGAGAATGGTATACTAAATTAAATGCAAAAACAAGAACACCGGATTTATAATGGTTCAACGTAACTGCCTACGTCCACTTTGAATCTTGATCTTTATTGCTTTCACAAATGATTGAATATAGATATAATCCGTACTATAATAGCTTGAATACAAGTGTTAAGTAAAATAGAATAAGTCTTGAATGCAGCAGAGTCTCCCTGATGTTCTTGAAAAAAGGTCCATTTCACTGTGCCCTGCCCTTCTATTTATAGACGAAAATGGGTCGGACTTCCCTAATTGGCCTAGGAGCAAGATACCTCGGCCCGTCGTAAGTGACTTCTGCGCGCCGAGCCATAAATGCCGAATGGCAATTGCCAAACCACATATCCAGGCCGAACGGCATACGTCGAATAAGGCATGCCGAACGAGGCAGTGCGCGGAGTGAAGAATGTAGGCCGAACGAGACCTGTGTCGAACGAGACTTGATGCTGATCGAGGAGAGATGCCGAGCGAGGCTTCATGCCGAACGAGGCATGATGTCGAACGACCTATCTATGCCGAACGAGGCAAGATGTCGAGCGACATCTCCATGCCGAACGAGGCAAGATGCCGAACGACCTCCCTATGCCGAACGAGGCAAGATGCCGATCGACCTATTTATGCCCAACGAGGCATGCACATCTATGCCGAATGATGCACTATGTCGAGCGATGGGAGGTGTGCCGAACGATGCTCTATGTCGAGCGAGGGGAGGTGTGCCGAACGAGGTCTGTGCCGAGCCTCTTGTTACATGGTCAAACAACGAGATAACACTTACCCCCCAAAGTGTATAATGTGGATGAACATGATACGCTTTGAATAATGAGTACCCCGTGTTTTCCTTTAAGCCCTCGTTCTGTCTTCTTGATAGCATTTTCTTTCGACCCCTCTATATGCCGAACGAAGCAGAGATGTCGACCGGGGTTTCGACGCCGAACGGGGCCTTGATGCCGAATGACATGTTGACGCCGAACGAACGAGACGACTTAACCGGTTCTCCCGGTCGCTGTCTATTCGCCTTCCCTCCTATCTATAAAAGTTGATACTTCACCCCTTCTCCCCTTTTACTTTTTACCTCCACTCTAACCACCTTACGAACTCAACTTTTCTCAAACCCTTGTTAACACCTCAACTTCTCCTTTAATCCCAAAGTCCTATTGTTTACCTCTCGACTACCTTCGACAATAAGCCTGAATAGATTTCCACTTCCAATTCGAGTATCTCACTAGATTCTGACTCCTTTTTCTAGGTATGAAACTCTCACTTGCTTGACGTTCTCTAATTTGGGCTTCATACAAGATTGAATCTGTGACCTTTCATCTAACTCAAAAATGATGGAAGCCGCATAGATTAGGAGGTTTAAACGAGCCTTAGGATTAGTGGAGAGGAAGATGGTAGAGGGTGTCGGCCCAGTAGGAATCGGTGAGGGTCAAGGTGGTCGGTCGAAGGTGGCATGCGAATTGGGGTGGTGATTGAATGGCCACCTAGGAGGGTATCTAGTTCGTTCGAAGAAATAAGTTGGAGGAGGACGTATGGCTGTGGTTCGGCATGAATTCTGCATGCCGAACGATGTGAGGGAATGTGGGAGTGAAGTTGAAGTTAGGTTTTAGTCGTGCTGAGCGACGTGGCTCGGTATGACCACGGCTCGGCATGACTCCCCTATGGCGAACGAGGTAGAAGGGAGCGCAGGAGAAGTAGGAAATTGGTGAAAAGCCGAACGATGCGGCTCGACATGACTTGCCAAAGGACTCATCTGTACCGAGCGGTAGAGATGGGGGTAGGAAGGAAGTTGGAGTTGACGGAAAAGTACCGAGTGATACGGCTCGGCATGTCTGCGGTCAAGCATTATTGCGGTTCGGCATGACTTGCCGCATGCCGAACGGTAGAGATGGAAGGTGGGAGAGTGGTGCACAACAACAACACTAGTCGAACATAATGCACAGTTGACTCAACCTATTTTTTATACTCGAACATATGACAGGGAACAAGTACGAGGACTTAAGCAATTAAGCACATCGAACAATCCAAACTGATAGCTCCTCTGTTTTGACAACTACAAACCTGAATTTAACTTGATTAAAACGGATAATAATGTAACAACCCGCATATTTGTCGATTTTATATTTAAATATTTTATTTAAATATTTTATCGTTAGTCGGATTTTAGTCGGAAAAGCTACTTTTTGCAAACAGCCGAATTAGGACTCGAGACCACCTCCATTGAGTTCAAAATGACGTTTGCGACCTTTTTGAGTACAAGCTTCGATATGTTTGGAGAAAGTTGATTTTTGCTACTTTTCACTTACAGTTTTGGTTTGGGCTGAGCCCACTTATGTATTCAGTTCCAACCCTCTCCTCTTCATTCACTTCTTTTCTATTTTCCTAATACTCAAGCTTTTTTGTTAATGGGGGAAAGGAAGAGCAAATAGAAACTCTCAAGCCCTAGTTGCTCATGATAATCCAAATTCTTGCTCCTAATTCAAAGAGAAGGATAGGTAAGCCTCTTCTCCATCTTCTACATCTCTTCTCCTCTTCAATTTCAGAAAATATCCTAAACCTAATTTAGAAAAATATGTATTTATTCTTAGATTGAAGCTTGTTGAGTAAGAGTGAAGAGTGGTTAGCCTTTCCTTTGCGTTTGAGCTTCTTCTTCTTTTTCTTGAGTTAAAAATGTGAGATTTTTATCTCACATCTATGTCTATATCTATCTTTGTTGTTAGGTATGAATTCCTAACACTTATTTATGTTCATTTGCTTTTGGTTTGGATTGATTTGGTGAATATTTCAATTTTTGGTGTTTTGTAGTCAAATCTTTAAAAATCCAAACTTTGATGTTTGTCATGCTTTAAGAGGTGTTTCGAAGAGCCTATAAGACCGGGTTGTCGCTAGGCATAAATCCTTAGTCGTCGTTGCTCGTCCGATCGCTCCCGATACGTTTTGGCCACTTTGGCCTAGGCAAATTGTTGCCTAGACCAGGTGACCAGATGTCTGGTGACCAAGTCCAGACGTCTGGTTTTGCAACTTGGAGAAAAATGTATGCACGCATATTTAAAAAAAAGCCAGAGACTATTTTCAGACGTCTGAACCATCAAACCAGACGTCTGGATAGGTCTCAGACGTCTGACTTGAGGTTTCAAACGTCTGAGTGTTCTCTGGGTTATTTCCAGAGAACAAATCCAGACGTCTGGATTCCAAGTCAGACGTCTGGAAATGTTTATTTTTGCCTATTCAGGCTGTTTTGTGTGAATTTCCATTGTTTATCGATTTTTGCGATCCTATTAATCGTTATCACTTATTATCGACTTTGATGACTTCTTTTTATGGATCTTTTTGGAAATATCCATTTCTATGGATTTGGTATCGATTTCTTTGGATTTTATTCACGTCTTCGAATGTGAATTTTGTAATTGGTCGTTCTTACAATTTTCTTTGTGATTTGTCACTTTAAAAAAATATAAAGGTTTTCTATACTAGTAGTAAATATCAAAACTCTTTCTTCAAATGATTTCAACACTATTTTATTACAAAGCTCATTTTCTTAAACCGTTTTCCAATCTATTAGTATATACAAGCCTTTACCTTTATCGTATGAGAAATCTAATTAAACGGCTTAGTAAAACAAGTGGTATGAAACGCTTGCGTTTACTTGTTCGGTTAATTCTTGGACTTGTTCGATTGAATCTCTTGTGACAATTTTCTAGTGGAGATTTACAGTTTGTTCGTAAATGTTTAAGTTAAGTAAGTGGTTATGGGACATGAAGCTAAACTTTTATATTTACTAGCTTATTGTAATTGACACTTCTCGTTGATCATGACGATCACCTTTGTGGTTTAGACTAGCAATGTGCGATGTCTCTTTGTTTATGTGGAGGACTGTTCCTCATTTTATTGAGCTTCGTCTCATTTTATGCATGGGACGTATCTTTCTAGGTGCGTCGATGCTAGATCATGGGGTGTATCTTTCTAGGTGCATCGATGTTTATTTGTGCATGGGGCGTATCTTTCTAGGTGCGTCGATGCTAGAGCATGGGGTGTATCTTTCTAGGTGCATCGAAGTTTATTTGTGCATGGGGCGTATCTTTCTAGGTGCGTCGATGCTAGAGCATGGGGTGTATCTTTCTAGGTGCATCGATGTTTATTTGTGCATGGGGCGTATCTTTCTAGGTGCATCGATGTTTATTTGTGCATAGGGCGTATCTTTCTAGGTGCGTCGATGCTAGAGCATGGGGTGTATCTTTCTAGGTGCATCGATGTTTATTTGTGCATGGGGCGTATCTTTCTAGGTGCGTCGATGCCAGAGCATGGGGCGTATCTTTCTAGGTGCGTCGATGTTCGACTGTTCATGGGGCATGTCTTTTTAGGTGTGTCGATGTCCAGTTTGTGGGATTGGCCATCCTTTTTATTGTGATATTGATTAATCTCTTGTTGATTTTCAATTACTTATTTATCACAGCTTGGCATTGTGATTATTATATGCTTATGTCATATCTCCTATTCTATATCATTTCTTCTGATATTTATAGCTAGACTGATCCGTTTATTATTTTCTTCTTAAATAATACTCGGGTCAGACCGAGATGTTACAGGTGCTTCTGCTTGACTTCTCATCCAGGATCATTACTCTGACTTTTGGCAAACTACTTAGATTAGTAGTTTATTTTGTTGTATACACTTGAGATATAGACTCATAGTTGTATTCCTTTGTATAGGACGGGTTGATATTCTTTTGTATTATCGTGGATCTTTTGACCACTACTCCGATATACACTTTTATGTGTAATATTCATATCTATTTCCGCCTTTGTGATATGAATTGTCTGTGACTGATTTATGTTATGTTTATTTCTATATTTGTTTCCGAAGATATTATAGCCACTGTGTAGTAGTTTTGAGTTTGTGTCGGCATGTCGGATTTCCACTTGAAAAGAATTGCATGTTATACTATCTGACATATCGATGCTCGCACAAAGCAATTACATGGATGGTCGCTCCTCAACAGCCTTATTCTCCGTGCTAGTTGACAGCATTCACGGTAGTGTTCTTGGCTAGTGTGGGTATAGATGTGGGGCGTCACAAATAATCTTCAACGTACATTGTCGATGTCGAGTTCAAAACATAAACCATCTTACGACAAGCTCTCGGAGACGGTCAGCGATGACGGTCTTCGAAGATGATAGTTCAAAGTCTAACTTTATTTCATCAACTCTGTGACTTTTAATTTCTTGGCACTTATACTTGAATGATTGCACTAGTTCACACACCACACGGGGGGATTATTTTTGTTGTTAAGTCTAATGTCGATTGTTTTTCATGTATAGTTAAAACAAGTGTTTCGTCAGATTCAACACTCACTAAAGATGTCTACAAAATCTAGTTCTACCACGATCTTGGACGGACCCGAGCCATCTTCTCAACAAGAATTAGTTGGAACTTCAAATCCGTCGACTACTCCTATACAAGACATGTCGAGCCCCATGATCGCATCCGTCGACTTGGCTCCTGATGCCCTGGATGTAGCGATCTTTTTAGACGACCCGATCGATTCTCAAGCCTCAAGAATTAACAAAAACGCACTTCGTCACATATGCTCATTACATGGGATTCCATTCGATGATGTGTTGGTTCCATCAGGACAAGATCGTCCCCACCTGCCCCCAATCGGGTACATGCCTGCAACAAATTTATGTGCTGAATTGGCAGCGTGCCGCCATTCAACTCCTTTCTTCGTGACCTACTACAGTATATTGAGATCGCTTCATCGCAATTACACTCAAACAGTCATGCGTTCATGTACGGCACGTGCATCCTCTTTATGAATGTCCTTTTCAGGCTCCCGACTCCTAACGATATCCGATACATTTATCGTTTCAAGAGGCGACAGACAGCCCATCTTTTGTATTTCTTGAACCACACAATAAATGTCAAATTCTGATCGGGGCGTGGAGCAAATTCGCTAAGTATAAACAGGAGCGGCTCTACGTGCGCTGTCCCTCTGGCATCGCAAGGAGATGGGTGGAAGGAAGTAAGTTTCTTTTTTGTATTAATACCTGCATTCGACGGAATTTGCACCTTTTCTGACTCTTTTATTTACTTTTTCTGGTATCGGCCCACGTCCCCAAGGCTCGGGGTATTCTAAAGCCGTTGAGGCTATTCAAGCTATCCCTGTAGGAGACCGAAACATTAGGTCGCTTATTTCAAACGAACCGTTCTCGAAGTTTGGGCTGCTAGCGGCAAGCCGCCAGATAAGCCTTCCTCAATGTGTCATTATAACAACATCTGCCTTGGGCAAAGGTAAAAGGCAAGCTGGGCCTTCAGCACGTGACGCCCCTGACACACCTGAGGAGGGGGAGATTAAAGAAGCTGAAACGCTCGAAGTACCAGATGAGAATGTTAGACCCGGTCTGGAGCCGGTAATCGAGGTGCACGATATCGAAGTAATGCCTCCCCCTACGAAGGGAAAGAAAAAATTGACTTATAAGCTGAGGAAGAAGACGAAGGGCGGAATTGACGGTTGTGCTTAGAACATAACAGGCTACCACATCTCCATATTTAAACTCCACCTAGTGCAGAAGCCGCTATTTTTCTGTTCAGACTGCAATAACTTCCTCATGCTAACTCGAAATCAGACGAGGCTTCGATCGGTTAACTCCCACCTAAATTACGAACAATATGGAACACTCACATACTTCATCTTTTGAACGCACACTGTAGTTCTCATTTGAGACTTACAATTGTACTTAGAACATAACAGGCTAAATATCCTCATATTTGAACTTCGCCTGTAGCACAAGCCGTTATTCTTTTATCCAGACTACAGTAACTTCTTCATACTAACCCTGAATCAGTGGAACTTCGACCAATTAACTCTCACCTAAATTACGGACAATATGGAACACTCATATACTTCATCTTGTGAACGTATACTGTAGTCTCTATGAAGACAAACAGTTGTACTTGAAAAATAACAAGGTATCATATCCTCATATTTCAATTTTGACGAAAATTATAATTAAAATGTCAAATTTTAATTTTTAAATTTTGATTTTTATCGAAATCCAAAACGTAAAAATTAGAATTAGAATTATTTTATATCTACTTATTTTTTATTAGTCAAATCAAATTTAAATCTTTAAACGAGTTCAATGCATTACCCGCTAATTAACTGGATTGGATCAAAAAGAATGGATCATAAATAGATTGGATCAAACTCGAACCAACCCATTTTTATTCAATCCAACCAGTTTGACATGTCTACCATAAAATTTAAAATTACTTCTCTGCAAACAAAAGTTTAGAAGCTCGAATCCGACAAAGAATAAAAATTAACATCTATTTTCACATTTAAAATTTGAAACATAAATAAAATTACAACTCGAAACTCTATTTTGACAAAAAAAATTATAACCTTTTCTTCATGCTTTTCAATTTATTTTTTATCAAAACCACGTAGAAATTCAACATTTAATAGTTTTATAAAAGGAATATACATGCATGTTGCGCATGCCTATGACATACACAGAAATAGAATTCCAAAACATAAGCATAAGGTTGATGAAACTACAGAAGTGGTAGATTGTACATGGAATTCAACCAAAGAATATTCAAATAACACAATTTGCTTTTTACTCATAACAATAAAAGTATGTTCAAAACTAACGTATGCATGTTCATAGACCAAAATTTGACAAGCAATCGATATATTTGAACCATAAAAAAGATTTAAATTCTGCTGACGTTGTTATTTGAATGAAAAAGGTATTACTTTCAAATCCGTATATGCAACAGCAATTACAAATTTTACATGAAATTTACTTAAAAAGAATTTAGTAACATCATAACAATAAAAGTACGTTCAGAAGGACCGCGCACTCATAGACCAAAATTTGACAGTCAACTGATATGTTTGAACCATAAAAGGATTAAAATTCTACCGAGGCTGTGTTCACGTTATCTGCTCCCTCAGAACCATCACTTTGTTCCTCGACATCCGCTACCGTTAGTTCCTCAACATCTGATACCAATTGTTCCTCGACGTCTGCCTCCATTTGTTCTTCTGTTGCTTCTGTTAAAGTAGAAAAAGAGAGAGAATTATAATTTTAGAGGAGAATAGACAATTATTATTTTTTATAACTTGCTTTTTGTCTTGTCTACAACTTGCTTTCAACACAACAAAATGACCACATATATATAGTGGTTTACAACCCGGACATAACCTTTTTGAACAGACACCCTTTCACTTCAATAGACATGACTTTTACTTAATAGACACGACTCTTCATTTCAATAGACACGACTTTTCAGTGAACGGACACGACTCTTCACTGAATAGATATGACTTTTCATTCGAATAGACATGACTCTTCATTCGAATAGACATGACTTTTCACATCAGCAGACACGACTCTTAATTTTGGTTTACACCAACAATGCCTCCCCTAAACCAAAATTCCTTTGAACACCTAATGCAGCAACAATTCTTGAGAAAGCAGTCCCTCCAAGCGGCTTTGTGAAGATATCAGCAATTTGTTCTTCACTTCGACAATATTCAAGACTCACTTCTTCTTCACGAACGAGTTCTCGTAGGAAATGGAAACGTAGACGAATATGTTTTGTTCTTCCATGCAAAATAGGATCCTTTGAGACAGAGATAGTCGAACTATTGTCGCAATAAATGATCGTAGGATCTTTTTGCTTGAAGCTTAGATTTTCAAGAATTCCTCTTAGCCACAAAGTTTGACATCCTGCTAGAGAAGCTGCGATGTACTCCGCTTCGGTGGTAGAAAGTGCCACAACTGGTTGTTTTTTTGAACACCAAGAAATAATTCCACTTCCAAGGTTAAATGCATAACCTGAAGTACTCCTTGAATCATCGATACTTCCACCTAGATCGCTGTCCGTATATCCAACAAGCTTCACAGGCACATGAGCTTCATAGAAAATGCCATAGTCAATAGTTCCTTTAACGTATCGTAAAATTCTTTTTGCAGCTTCCCAATGGTTTGAGAAAGGCTTCTCCATGAATCTGCTAATCAAGCTTACTGCGTACATGATGTCGGGTCTTGTAGCAGTGAGATACATCAAATTTCCAACTAGGCTTCGAAAAATAGTTGGATCCACAAACTTTCCTTCACCATTTTTGCATAATTTCGAACCTGCAACACAAGGAGTTGAAACTGGATTTGCATTCATCATATTGAACTTCTCCAATACTTGAGCAGCATATTTTTCTTGCGAGATAAAAATCCCACATTTTGATTGCTGAACACATATCCCTAGAAAATGATGTAATTCTCCCAAATCCGTCATCTCGAACTCCTTCATCATTGAATTTTTGAATTCAGATAACATCTTCATATTATCTCCAGTAAAAATCAGATCATCCACGTATAAACTCACGATCATGAAACCTCCTTTTGAATGCTTCTTCATGTAAAGAGTGTGTTCAAAAGGACACCTTTCAAAACCATTCTTTAAGAAGAAATTGTTGATACGATCATACCATGCACGGGGGGATTGCTTCAGCCCGTATAAAGCTTTCCGCAGCTTATACACCTTTTCCTCTTCGCCCCTCTTCACAAAACCAGGAGGTTGTTGAAGATAAATTTCATCTTGAAAACCATTCAAGAAAGCTGATTTCACATCCATATGCAGCAGCTTCCAGCCATTTTGGGCAGCAAGAGAAATCAATAATCGAATTGTATCAAGTCGAGAGACAGGAGCGAATACCTCATTGAAATCTTCCCCTTCTTTTTGCTTATACCACTTCGCAACCAGACGTGCTTTGTACTTGTTGATGGAGCCATCAAGATTTGTTTTGGTTTTGAACACCCATTTTACACCAATGGCTGATTTGTGTGAAGGCAAAGTGGTAAGCTCCCACGTACCATTTTTCTCAATAGACTTGATTTCATCCTTCATTGCATTCATCCATTTTTCTTCCTTTGATGCTTCTTCATAAGTGATTGGATCTTCTCCCGCAAAAAATGCAAAATATACATGATCCGTAGTGTCAACTTCTTCGGTTGCATCATAGATTTCTCTAAAGGATCGCGTCCTTCTTTCCGCCGTTGGTGGTGAATTTTGCTCCTGCTCAACCCCATTATTTTTAAGCTGTTGTTCTTCAATACCAACATCAGCATCAACATCTTGTTCCAAAGAAGTTTCCTCTTCAAGATTTAGAGTTTGCCATCCAGGTAATTCTGCAAAATCTGAAAAATTATAACACCCATTTTCATCAAAGCGAACATCTCTGCTGATAATCATCTTCTTCGTCTTCGGATTGTAAAGCTTGTATGCTTTAGGCCTTTGGCTATAACCAATGAAAATGACTTTTTCAAATTTGTCGTCGAGCTTCGATCTTAAAGCATCAGGAATATGAGAGTATGCAAGACAACCAAAAGTTTTTAAATGAGCAACATTTGGTTTCTTGCCATACCAGACTTCATATGGAGTGGAATCCTTTAAGCTCTTTGTTGGTGATCGGTTGATTAAGTAAACGGCACAAGAGACCGCTTCAGCCCAAAAACATGCAGGCAAGTTCTTATTCTTCAACATGCATCTGACCATATTCATTATTGTTCGATTTTTGCGCTCTGCGACTCCGTTTTGTTGAGGTGAGTACCTAGCAGTTAACTCATGGCGGATTCCATGATTTTGGCAGAATTCTTCAAACTGAGAGGACATGTATTCTCCTCCACGGTCACTCCTTAGATTTTTTATTTGATGACCGGAATGTTTTTCAACTTGAAATTTGAACTCTTTGAAGCAAGAGAAGGCATCTGATTTTTCTTTGACACAATAAACCCAAATTTTTCTTGTGTAATCGTCAACAAATAACAAGAAATATCTGCTGCCTCCAAGCGATGGTACTTGCATTGGTCCACAGAGGTCGGTGTGAACAAGCTCCAGAGGTGATTGAGAAATCCACTTCGATTTGGATGGGAAAGATTCACGATGTTGTTTTCCTAATTGGCATTCCTCACATGCTTCGTTTATCACTTCAAGTTTAGGCAGCCCTCGGACTATTTCTTTGGTGGACATTTCCTTCAAACTCCGGAAGTTTAAATGGCCAAACCTCTCATGCCATAACTTGGAAATTTCATCATTAGAAGTAGCAATCATGCACGTACTGCTTACGATGTCAAGTTTGATCGGAAATAATATGTTGGATCCCATCACAATATTTGCCACTTGTTGGTCGTTCTTCTTCATGCTACATTGATTTCCAACGAATCGAAAATCAAATCCTTTCTTCAGCAAGTGACCGACGCTAAGAAGATTGCTACGTATGCCTGGTACATAAAGAACCTCCGGCATTTTTTCAACTTTTCCAGCCTTGGTTTTGAAAGAAATTTCGCCAACACCTTGAATTTTGTATGATTTTGCATCTCCAATAGTAACCTGACCATCATCAGCTTCCACAAGACTTGAAAATAGATTTTTATTTCCAGTCATATGCCTACTTGCACCACTATCCAAGTACCATACGTTTTCAACATTTCCATCCGAAGCGATCAACAAAGATTCAGATTTTTCTGCTTCATTATGCATAAAACCAGCAACTGGCTTCTTTTCAGGATGTTTCTCCCAACAATCATTTGCTTTATGACCCGGCTTGTGACAGAAATTGCATTCAAAATATGGTTTTTTGCCTTTGTATTTGCCTCGCGCCTTGTTATTTTGGAATGATCGCTTCTCCTCCTTTGATTCTTCACGTTTTCCACTATTCATGCTGTTACTTTTGCCATGGGATGAGCCTTGAACTTTTATGGATGTGAATTGAGATTTTAAGGCTTGATCTTGAGAAGAATTTGTTTGTTTACTTCTCATCAAGATCCTAGCCTCATGAGCTTCCAGCCTTCCTTGCAAGCCTTCAAGAGAAAGTGAAGCAATATCATTTGATTCCTCAATTGCAACCATAATATGATCGAACTTGATTGGTAGGCTCCGTAGAATTTTTTCAACGGCTCTTTGAGTCTCCATGACTTCTCCGTTTGAAGCCATCTGATTTATGATGGAAGTGAGACGAGTAAAATACTCTGAGATTTTCTCACTATCCTTCATTTCGAGCTTTTCGAATTCGGCTCGTAGTGACTGCAGGCGAACCTTTTTTACTTGATCTTGGCCAGAATACGTTGTATTCAATATTTTCCAAGCCTCCTGAGCATTTGCAACTTTTGAAATTCTCTCATAAACTTGAATTTCAAGTGTTTGATAGATTTGGAAGAGAGCCTTCCGATCTTTCTGTTTTTTGCTTTTCAGAAGATCTCTTTGGGCAACTGTGAGTTGCATCTCATCTTCCGGCGCACCAACACCTTCTTCAACAACTGTCCACAAGTCTTGAGATTCAAGACAGAGCCTCATTAGATTGCTCCAATAATCAAACTTTTCACCGTTGAATCGAGGAACAAGGGAGACAAGATTGTTTGACATTTTTCAACCAAGCTCTGATACCAATTTGTTAAAGTAGAAAAAGAGAGAGAATTATAATTTTAGAGGAGAATAGACAATTTTTTTTTTATAACTTGCTTTTTGTCTTGTCTACAACTTGCTTTCAACACAACAAAATGACCACATATATATAGTGGTTTACAACCCTTACAAACGGACATAACCTTTTTGAACAGACACCCTTTCACTTCAATAGACATGACTTTTACTTAATAGACACGACTCTTTATTTCAATAGACACGACTTTTCAGTGAACGGACACGACTCTTCACTGAATAGATATGACTTTTCATTCGAATAGACATGACTCTTCATTCGAATAGACATGACTTTTCACATCAGCAGACACGACTCTTAATTTTGGTTTACACCAACATCTTCATCTCCATTTCCATACATTTGAGAACTCACAATATGACCGTACAAATCTTTGTGTTTGAGATTACCTGTTAAAAGGAATGATTGTTAATATTAGCAACATAAAATTTATCATTTCAAACTTCCTATCAACGATCCTGAAAAATTGTGCGAGTTCCAAGCTTGGCCTACATGAATTACATAGACGAATAAACAGCGTTCGTAACTACATGAAGAAACTGAGCAGATTCAATCAGCCTGCATACTGAGTTAACCATAGGAAGAAACTCACCCATCCAAAAACTTTCTCCATTTGATGTGTTATGTAGAAGAGCCTTAACATGGAACAAGTATCTCTCCATTGATCTTTTGGTAGCAGGTATTTTGTTCATCACTATTGTCCGCTTGAAACCCTTAAAATAATAACACGTTTAATCAGGACATTGCACTATTAGCATAAAAAGCTATAGAAACAGCAGTGCTGATTATACATAAACATTGCATTCAAGTGCACGTTAAGTGAATTTGAGAGTTTAAATTACATGACAAGTTTTTAGAAGTCAAAACGTAAATACAACAAAAATTCACTTACTGAAGTCAAAATGAATAGCAGTGTAGCCAAAGAGAATTGTGATTTGGTTTTTTAAACCTAAGTGTTCAAAACAAGTCCTGAAGAAACTGTGATTATAAATACAATGCCGAAGTTGCAGCAATGGAAGAAAAAAACCGCCATACTTATGACGTCTCTTAAAAATAATAAAAATAGAAGCAAGTGGTTTGGCAACTTTCTAACATTTCCAGATCTCAACTGTCATAGCTTTGATTCATATCAACCAGGACCTGAGTGAAATAATAACATATACCTTAGCTTCTGAGCATAGGGTTTGTATGATTCTTGTTGCCTTCTGAAGTTCTTTGACCTGTCATGCAAAATATATGACTAATTAGCATTGAACATCCAATAAGTTTTTTGTTGCTTTATTTACTAAGACAAATCATGGCTAGCTGATTCCCAGGTTATATATGATTGATAATTGCGTTGTGGGAACCTAAAATATCTTTATTGTCATGAAAATCCTTTAAGTAGATTTTAATGTCATGCTTGCTCTATGGTAAAATTATTATTATTTTGTCCTGAACTGAAGCAATACAATAGATTTGGAGAACGTTACATTAAGGAGTTCATTTTACTAAGGTTACATTAGATGGATTCCTATGAAAAAAGAAACCATCTGGATATCACAACTTACCAGTTGGAGGATAACATCGCTGTGGGACTGGAAATGACTTTGTAGGAAGGTGAAAACTGAAAATTTTCAAAGAGTTTACAAGTTGAGTAATCCATAAGCCCCAAAAAAAGGACAATTGACTCTTAGAGAGAAACTCTATTTATCCTTCAATCATGCATCTTTCAGTTCGAATCACCTTTCAAGAAAATGTCAACAAATTTTCCTCCGTATTTGACTGCCATAGCATGCATAGCAACCTAATTCCCACAAAAATTATTAGCAAGTAGAATGATCAAGTCATATAGACTCTTTCAGAATTTTAAATATAACATAAACATTTATAAACGGGTAATGATACCTTGTTACAAATAAAAATGAACGACGATCAAGATGCTCATTTTTTGCTATTACAAATATTGTATCAAAGTAAAGTTCAAAACAAAATATTAATCCAAAAATCTAAAACATTTGAGGGTGTGATATAACAAGTATTTCAGGATTTGTTCAAAGCCTAGTTCAACAATCTGGATCACACACCAGGGCATAGTACCACAAGGTTAAAGCAAATAGAAGGAACAGGTAACAGCACAATTTTCAAAGCGATTATTACCTTGTCATGAGTTTTGCACAAGTAACAACACAATTTACAAAGCGATTATTACCTTGTCATGAGTTTTGCACATTTTAACCAGAGATACGACGATGTTCACTGCCTGGCGGAGTTTGAACAATATGCTTTCCACTACTTCATTTTTTACATTTCCTCTGGACTTCAAAACAACACTACTGACCTGGAATCAAAATACATACGGAAATGAATTGAACATCTTGTCATACAAATTTACAGAGTTTGCAGAGTGATGGCTCACTCAGAAGCATTGTTGTCAAAAATCTTATGATCTAAATCATGTTTCAAATCGAATCTTTTCCTTTACGATTCAATTTACATTCCAATTCAAATCCAGTTGAAACCTCGGTTGAGATAAATCATTCGATATATTCAATACACTTATTTGGATTCAAGATTCAAATTCTAATGTTTTCTTTTAAAAACTGGAACAAAAGAGAAGATTGTGTTGGATATTTGTATCGATGATTCGAGAAAGATGAAGATTATAACTGTTGTACTTCTGACTTCAAGGATCTATTGTGTAAATTCTTTTAGACAATAGTTCAACCCAACAGGTACAAACGGGTTATTGAGCTATCAACTTCAGTATTCAATGAAGCCTTGAAACAGCGTAATCGGATACAAAACTTATACGATTTTGATCCGACCAAGAACACTCACTGATGATGCAATTTAGTAGAGAATGGAATGAAGAAGAAGAGAAGAAAAACGATCTGCAACGTTTCTGTGTTTGCAACGCCTTACAGACGTCGCAAACTGTGGTGGTAAGGCATTGTTCTGCAATATTTTCTAGGTGTCGCGGATCTAGATAAAGGAGGTTTCCAGAAAAGAAAATGTTTTTTTCATGGTTCCTGGACGTCACTATTTATAGCAGTGAGGAAGTGTCCATTCATCAAGCGTCGCATCTTTTCCAACAGTTCGAAACTGTTACAAACGGTCGCGTCTTTTCGCAACGGTTTAAAACTGTTACTAAACGGTCGTGTCTTTTCATTCAAATGACTCACCAAAAATATCCGTTCAAACTCAAATTCTGGATCCGTCATATTAACAAAAATTAATTCGTCATTTTAGACCCGAACCCACGGCGGTGGTGCCGATGTGGTAGTCATGCATAACTTTCCTCCTCACATCAAAGCAAAGTTTTGAGTGCCCAAAGGGCCAAATCTTCATTTGAGAAATGCATATATAAATCAATATGTTCTCTTAATTTTCTAGATGTGCAACTATTCATCCCCTTTCTTCTTCTTCCACTTCTTCCCTCTTCAAAAACAAACCCAAATCCAAAACTATTTTGAAAATTTCCAACAATTTCCTCCCATTTTCAAAATAAGTAAAATAAATAAAATAGACGACTGCATCACTAGAATGACTACCTACATACCCAAGTGGAATCAAGCCAATGTTGTTCCAAGATCAAGTTTTGCATCATCGTGGAAACAAATACGTCAATGATAGATATTTTTTGAATTTGAACATTTTACTTAGTGTAAATCATTCAAAGTTCTATCGAGATCTATGGTGAACGTATCTTGAACCAAATATCTCTAGTGATAGTACCGGAACAGTCACACATACTGATTTCCGTATGTAGTGTTCTGTATGCTCAGCACATTAATGGCCATGTGCTTAAATCCTGAGTTCATGAGTCTACTTTAGAAAGCGGTCTTACTTTCTTAGGAAACGGCACGATTTTCATACTCATATAAGTAAGTTTCTTAAGGTGTTTCTGCGATATACTTTTTTAAGGAAACTAGACTTATTAAAAATATATTATCCATTCTTTGTTCTTTCAGAATCCAACACTAAATATTATGCGATTATTGATTTAGTGTTCCATAATCACTCTCTTGATTTGTTGGTACCCATTAAACTTTGTTTATCTTTTTCAAAACATAAGTTGGGTTTCTGTTAAGAATGATCAACTTTCATTCACAGACCTTAGTCTCATTTCCTTTGATTTTATATAAACCATTGCCTTTGGAAGACTCTTTATGAGTGGATCAGCCAAGTTTTTCTTTATTTCTATGTAATCAACAGTTATTACTCCACTTTTGAGTAACTGTCTTATCATTTGATGCCTTAGACTCACATGTCTAGAATTCTCATTATGTCTTATTAGAGATTAGAGATTAGAAACATTGTATATTGTAGCTTGATTATCACAGTTAATCAAGACTGCTGGAGATGGCTTCTTCCATAATGGGATTTTTATTAATAAATTTCTAAGTCATTCTGCTTCCTTACTAGCATCTGCTAATGCAATCAGCTCTACCAACATTGTTGAGTCGGATATACAGGTCTGTTTCTTGGAAACCCAAGACACAGCGACACCTCCTAATGTAAAGATCCACCAGTAGTAGATTTGGATTTTGATTCTACATTGTTTCAGGTTGCATCACCATATCCTTCTATTACAGCAGAATATCCTTTATAAGATAAACCATTGGTAACAGTTCCTTTCAAATAAGCTAAAACTCTGAAAATAGCTTTCCAATTTTCGAAACCTGAATTACTCGTAAATCGACATAATATGCTTATAGCGTAAGCTATGTTTAGCCTGGTGCAATGCATAGCATACATAAGACTTCTAATAATACTGAAATACTCAAGTTGAGAAATGGTACGCCCAGTATTTTTTTCTAATTTATAACTAGGATCTAAAGAAGTATGTGCTGGTTTGTCATTATAATGACCATATTTTCGACGGAACTTCTCAATGTAATGAGATTGTGTTAGCAACAACTCTTCTTTCCTAATAATTTTATTCCCAAAATTACGCCAGCTTCTACTAGATCTTTCATATCAAATTTAGAAGATGGAAACTTCTTAGTTTCATTCACACATGATATATTGGAACCAAATACTAGCAGGTCATCAACGTATAAACATATTATAACATAATCATTGTTTGATTTGCTATAAATACATTTATCAGCATCATTAACAATAAATCCATATGACAATGCTATTTTATCAAACTTCTCATGCCATTGCATGGGAGCTTGCTTCAGACCATAAAGTGACTTTATTAATTTTCAAACTTTCTTTTCTTGGCATAGAGTTTTGAAACCTTCAGATTGTTCCATATATATCTCTTCTTCTAAATTTCCATTTAGAAATGCAGTCTTTACATTCATTTGATGTATGACCAATTTATGAATTGATGCAAGTGCTATTAAACAGCGTATAGAAGATATGCGAGCGAATGGAGCATATGTATCAAAATAATCTACTCCATGTCTTTGCGTATATCACTCAGCAACTAATCTGGCTTTAAACTTATCAATGGATCCATTTATATTCAACTTTTTCTTAAATATCCATTTACATCCTATAGCTTTAGCACCAAGAGGTAAATCAGTTAAAACCCAAGTTTGGTTTAATAATATGCCATTCATTTTATCATTAATAGCTTTTTTCCAGAATATTGAATCTCAAGAACTCATAGCTTCAGAATAAATTTTGGCGTCATCATCGACGTTCATGACATATCTAGTCACATTAAGGACTTCGTCCTTACTGCCTTCTATAAGATATGTAATGAAGTCGGGACCATAATTCTTCTCTATTCTTGCTCTTTCACTTCTATTTTGTTCAGTACTATTATCTGGTACTGTTACTTCCTTATTTTTTTGAGCAGGAGCATAGTCATTGTCATTGATATCATCAATTGTATTAGGTTTTGGACTATATGATCTCAATGAAATCTCAACAGTTTGATTTTCAAAAGAATTCTACATGTACGGATTTTATAACTTTTAATGTGTCAAAAACTAAGAATTTATAAGTTATACTATTAAGTGAATATCCTATAAAAACACATTTCAATGCCCCATTTCCTAACTTTGGTCGTTTAGGGTCTGGCTTTCTAACATATGCTAAACAACCACAAACTTTAAGCAAGATTAGATTTTCTATTAAACCATAATTCATAAGGAAAAATATTATTATTATTAAGTGGTACTCTATTTAAGATATAACATGCAGATAACATGGCATCACCTCATATGCTATAAGGTAAGTTTAAAATTATGAGCATGGCATTAACCATTTCTACTAAAGTTTTATTTTTTCTTTCAGCAACACCATTTTGTTGTAGTGTATATGGGACAGTGCATTGATGAACTAAACCGAGTTGTTTACAAAATAAGGTGAATTCATTTGAGAAATATTCACCACCTCGATCTGAATGTAATACTTTTTAACTCATAATTGTGTTTCAGCCTCTACTTTATAAATTTTAAATTTATCAAAGGTTTTATCTTTAGTTTTCATTAGATGTGCATATGCATATCTAGTATAATCATCAATAAATGTTATATAGTATTGGTTACCACCATAGATGATATGATTTTTTAAATCACCCACATCACTATATACTAAATCAAGCAAGCCAATTTTCCTTTCTACAGATTTAAAGGATTTTTTGTGTATTTTTGCTCGAACACATATTTCACATTTAGAGATGTCATCGAAATCACAATCAGAAATTAATCCTAGCTTATGCATATTTTTAAGGGAATTATAATTAACATGTCCTAGTCAACCATGTCATAAACTAACAGAATCAACAATATAAATAGAAGATTTCTTTATTAGATTCAACTTAACCATGTCGTTACAAGAGTATCCATGTCCAATGAATTTGCCGTTCTTGAACAACACCAACTTATCAGACTCATACACAATCTTGAATTCTTCTTTGTTAAGAAGGTATGCAGAGACCAAATTCTTACACATATCAGGTACATAAATTACATTAACTAACGTAAGAACTTTTTCAGAAGTAAATGTAAGTTCTATAGTGTTTTTTCCCAAAACTTTGCTTAGAAACTTATTTGCTCCAGTAACTTGTCGGCTTCTCCATTATTTTCTTTGTAAGTTTTAAACAGATTATAGTTTTTGCAAATGTGAATGGTTGCTCCAGTATCAAACCACCAATCATTATTAGTTTCAATAACGGAGTTCGTCTCTTGCACTACAGCCACAAGCGAGTCTTTGACCACATTCACCTTTTGTTGTTTCTTCCGTTGACGACAGTCTCGGGCATAGTGGTCGGGCTTGTTACAGTAGCAACAAGCACCTTTTTTTTGTTGTTGGAATTTTTCTTTTTAAACTGTGTCTCAATCTTAGGCTTCAGCTTGTCAGTAATTTGAACATTATTTGCCTTAGAATGGGACTTGGTTTGTAGATTATCTAGTTCGCGTTTACGAGAGTCATCTTCAATACAAAGATGACGTTGTAAACCGTCTAATTATAATCTGTTTCCGCATGTTTTATTTTTTTCTTATAACCATTCCAAAAATTATGAAGTCTTGAAATTATAACTCCAACAACAGAAGATTCAGGAAGGTTTATTCCAACATTCTTAAGTTGATTCACTAACAGTAGAATTTTGTTTACTTGTCCAACTTTGGACTTATTGACATCCATTTTGAAATCCATAAAATTGCAAATAAGGAATTTTTTGTTGCTTGCCTCGAATATGCGATATTTGCTTTAGTGCAGCTCATAGTAACTTTGCAGTTTCCAAAGTCCTATGTGCGTTGTAGACAGGAGTAGACAATGCATTCAGAATGTACCCTCTGCATAGAAATCATCCTCTTGCGCTTTGCACGTTTTGCTTTCAATTCGTCTGTATCTTTATCAGTTTCCTCTGGTATTTCCTCCAAATTATCTTCAAGAATATAGAACAATTTGATGGTGATCAAAAAGAATTTCTGCGTCTCTTGCCAACGAGTGAAGTTTTCACCATCAAACCGCTCCAATCGCGTTAAATGCTGATTCATAACTTGAAGAGCATTGAGCTTGATTGAACTTGAACCATCCACAGTTGAAGCTATTGTCTAAAATTGTTGGATATTTGTATCGATGATTCGAGAAAGATGAAGATTATAATTGTTGTACTTTTGACTTCAAGGATCTACTGTGTATATTCTTTTAGACAATAGTTCAACCCAACAGATACAAACGGGTTATTGAACTATCGACTTCAGTATTCAATGAAGCCTTAAAACAGCGTAATCGGATTCAAAACTTGTACGATTTTGATCCGACCAAGAACACTCAAATTTAATTTTTGATGATGCAATTTAGTAGAGAATAGAATGAAGAAGAAGAAAAACGATCTGCAACGTTTCTGCATTTGCAACACCTTACAGGCGTCGCAAACTGTGGTGATAAGGGAGTGTTTTGCAACACTTTCTGGACGCCGCAGATCTGGATGAGGGAGGAGGTTTCAAGATAGAGATTTTTTTGGGATGGTTCCTGGACGTCACTATTTATAGCACTGAGGAAGTGTTCATTCGTCAAGCATCGCATTCTTTCCAACAGTTCAAAACCGTTACAAACGGTCGCGCCTCTTCATTCAAATGACCTGCCAAAAATATCCGTTCAAACTCAAATTCTGAATCCGGTCTGTTAACAAAAATTAATTCGTCATTCTAAACCCAATCCGGTCGGACGGCGGCTGCGCGCGTATGGTGCTGATGCATAACTTCCCTCTTCACACCAAAGCAAAGTTTTGGGTGCCCAAAGGGTCAAACCTTCCTTAGAGAAATGCATGTATAAATCAATACATTCTTTTAATTTTCTAGATGTGGAACTATTCATCCCCTCTGCTTCCTTCCATTTCTTCCCTCTTCAAAAACAAACCCAAACCCAATACTATTTTGAAAATTTCCAACAGACTGAATTTTAAGCATAGCCGTAGAAGTTATAACATCAAACCAATTGCACATGATGTACAAACCCTCGAAATATGGATCTGATATTTATGATTTAAATAATGTTTTGATTTAAAGTTTGAACTTAACGATTTGAATCATGTTTTTAAAACCTTGATCAAAAGCATGTGTTAAAAAAAGTTAGCTGCTGTGGTGAATGCACCAAACAGAATATAATAGAGTGAACAAATCATGTGGTTTGCTTCCCATGGTTTTCTCTGCCAGTGTCACTCATGGCCTGAAAGCTACAAACAACATAAGATATATTTTCCATATGTACTTTGTACATCCAAGTATATTGCAAGTATATTCTCACATACACACATGTTGCACTTCTTCATACATGTGCACAATGACCCCCAAGCACATCACAATGCATACATGCGTGTACACATGTTAAAAGTACTCTTGCAAGTACATTACTCACCAGCTTGTCGAGAATGTCTAAGTTTTCTTCATGCTGCACGAAATTTATACATACGTCACTCTTTGATCAAAGAAACATGGGCATAAAAAATGGTTCTTGCAAGCATTGTGAGTTCATACCGTTACTCTGTACCATGTAAGAAGCATTGCAGGACACAATGTTGGAAAGCTATGTATTGCTTCTTGGGTGCTCTCAGTACCTGAATGAACCACCTGTTATAAGAGGAAATTATTGCATTGGCATCAGCCAAGATTAACCCTAGTCAATGGTTGTATAAAGAATTCCAACTTTAGATAAATGATGCATAAAGCAAATCATTTCTGCTAATTTTAGTTGAGGAGAAGACTACCCAAAATAATCAAGATCCATGCAATGTCTGCTAAAATATGAGCATTAGCATTTGTTAATCAAATACTACAAAAAAACAAGTCACTCGTTTTATACGCCAGTTTTTCTCTTCCTTAATGAATGTAGTGCAAATATAACTTTTTTCTTCTTTTGAAAATTGGTATTTTACTAAATAATAAAATGGAACGAGTACAGTG
This sequence comes from Allium cepa, assembly GCA_030765085.1. Taxonomy (NCBI): domain Eukaryota; kingdom Viridiplantae; phylum Streptophyta; class Magnoliopsida; order Asparagales; family Amaryllidaceae; genus Allium; species Allium cepa. The sequence continues at coordinate 595,185,474 of CM060945.1, read as the reverse complement.
CTGTAGAAAAGTGGATAAAATAATACAAGCATATATATAATACCACCCAAAAAATAACTTCAGCCATGAACAACATCACTCTTGGCCATAACAATAAGCAAAACTATTCACATAATATTAAAGGTAGAGATGTACCGACAAAAAGGGTTCATAATAAACCATGAGAGTGCCAGATGAATAAAGACTGACATCTGTCGCACGAAGACCTATTTCTTCCATGTTAACCAGAATTCAGAAGCAAAATTACACACTCCAATGCTTTAAGAGAGTCAACAATGGTCGATATAGAGACAGTAACAAAATTCTTCAATATTCCAAGGAAAGCTTGAAATCAATTAAGGAGACTACAAGAAAAGAAGAAAAATATAATATGCATCTTCTTCATCCAAGAAAGAAGGCAAGAGCTGAGAGAAAGATATCTTCTTGCAAATCAAAATTAATCAGTGTATGCTCGCAAGGAAGAGATCTGGGCTTTCAGCAGGTAGAGATAATGATTCTGTTCTACAGTCAACCAAGATGAAGTTAAGCAAGATACATATTACAAATGATGATTGAAGTAAAGTCCGGAAATCTGGAGCAACAGAAGAGCAAGTGGAGAGAATAATGCAACTAGAACTTAAGCCATAATAATTCCAGAAAACCTCCAACGGATTCAACATATCCAGGAAAAAAAAATGTCTTGCATGCCACAAATCAGAAGCTAGAAGGAAAAATCGGATAAGTTTTAAATTTCTAAAGATGATCTCTCTGTTAATACAGTTGTCAACTAAACAACTAGATTTAAGAATTACATGTTTACAATTATTTTTAATAATCAACAATTTTGTTTCTTTGGGCAAAAACCTTTACGTTGGGATTCTTATGTTTCTTTCAGCCTAAATACATCGAATGGTTGTGGAGAACCTGATATCAATAGGTCTGAAAATAAATCATTGTCTTTGTATTTGCTGTTTATCTCATCTACTTCAGCATCAATGGCGTTAATGTTCTGTCAATTCATCATAATAAGTCTTTTCATTGGACCTCATAGAAATTTGTATATTGACACTGGAAGAATAAATGGTGCTTATCTTGATTCCCACTATGTATAAATTGCATATGGTAGAATCAATTTGACCTCAACATTCGAATCTATCTTTGGTGTGAAGCTCAATAATTTTAGCAAGGAAAACAAAAAGACATCTTGGAAGCACGTTTGTTCTTCCATACATGTTTACTCCATTCTTGAAACAATCTTTTGTCCTAATGTTATTTCAGGCTGACATGATAACGAATTCGCCAGATTTACTTAGGCACCACCACCAAAAATCTGATCTGAATATGATTGATTATATTCTTAATATTACATGGAAATCCTGATGCGTGAAAGTTCCATTCAAGATCAGATACGGTAAGGTTATTATTTCTTAACACTGACCAAGGATTCGAACTAGTAATTTTCCATTAATCCAAGGGGTGAACAATAAATTAGTTGTTTCAACATTAACCGTCTTTTTTTCTATCAACCTTTGCTCAAATTCTATGTGTATGAAGCATTGTTATCTTAACATACTAACCAAAAGTTTTTATTATAACAGTATTTATTATACATCCACTTAGCCCATAAAGATTTACCATGCAAGAATTTCCAAACCAGTTTTATTGTTGTTGCAGTTTACATACCTTCAATTCTTTTTAATCTCAACCCACCTTCAGAATTGAGGTTATGTACATTTTTTAACTGAACTTATGTGATTTTCCTTACCAAAGAAAGTTTAAACATATACTTTCAAGTTTAGTGATAATAGAATTTTTAATTTGAGATCTGAAGCCAAAAGGAAATAATAGAATATAACACAGATCTTATAAGTTCCAATCTTCTAACACTATAAAGATATTTACTACTTTAGTCATCTAATCTTTTATGGATCTTGTTTAGTAGACTGCCAAAATCCCTTTTTAAAAAAATTTGCTAGCTAATAGAGGAATACCATATATGTAACAGAAAAATTACCAATTTAAACATTGAAAGTTCCTGATATTCTCCGTCGCTGGCACCCATGTTGAAAAGTAGTTTTGTTTTTTGATCAATCATGTTAAGGCCGGCATAGATCTTTAACTTATGCATCACATCCATTATAATACCAACACTTTTGCAATTTGCTTTAAGCAAAAACCAACATATCATCTGCATAGATCAGATGGTTGGTGGCTGGACCAAAAGCATATATTGCAAAAATATTTCATTTTAGGTGCTCATACTTAAACCAGATTGAAACATATTCCATATCGATCGTGAAGAGATAAGGGGAAAGAGGATCCTCTTGCCTCAAGCCTTTGTTACTTTGAATATGGCCGCGCCATTGATGATGAGTAAAAAGGAAGGAATAGATATACACTTATTTAACTGAGGCACAACTTCTTGGAAAATCCATTTTGAGACTATTTCAGCCGATTTTGTCATATGCCTTTTGATTTTGTCATATGCTTTTTGTAAGTGAATTTTTAAACAAATGCGAACATCTCACCATTTCATGAGAAAGGAGAGAATTTTCAACTATAGGTTTACCCATGATAAATGTATTTTGATTATATGAGATCAATAACCTTTCATTCTATTGCATATAACATTAACCCATGATAAATGTGTTGAGTTGTATCGGCTGGTTGAGACGTATAAGGTGTACGCTTCATATGCCTCTCAAGTTGTTGAAGCGCAAGCATTAAAAGTAAAAAGCCTTTTAGGCGTTTTATCTTTCATTTTCTCGAAACGCTCCTTGAGGCGAGTAGTGGGTTTTTTATAACAATGGTATGGACTAGGAATTAATAGTTTAAACGAGATCAATCATTTAACCTGGATTAATAGGTAGTTTTGATGGCTTGTTTATTTTGGGAAAACATTGGGACTTGTTTTACTATTAATTGATCCAAATTGAAATTTTGAAATTTTGGACGAGTTTAGAAGCAGCCAAAGAGGTAAAATCAAATAAAACTAGCACATAGATGTTTATATGTGGCATCCAACCTCGAATAATACTTAATCGCTGGCTAAATACATGTTTAGATTCTTAGACGAAACATTAAGCCTTGCCTAGGCAGATGTCTAGTGGTAAGCATTGCCTAGCGTCTAAGCAGAGGTCTAGAAGGATTTTTACAATAGAAAAAAAGTAGAAACGGAACCATTATAAAGTTTGATAAAATAATCGGTAGTTTTCATTGTAATTTTATCATGATTAGAAATGACTGTGCCAGCATTGCTAATGATCTGATTTAATTTGAGTTTAGCTTTATTGCTAAACATTTCAGAATAAAAGAATTTAGTCGATTGTTCTCCATCGGTCAGTCATTTAACATTTGTCTTTTGATGCTTCTCCACTGCCTGACTATGGATGATAATACATTCAAGCCCAACAAGGCTATCTTATATTCTTTAATTATCTGTATATCATTTGAGTTTTCAAGTAATTTGAGAAATAACAAATTATTTCTTTCTCAAATCCTGTCACATTTGGGTTTAATACTTTCGATGGGTTTAAAGTGGAGCCTTAACTTTCTTCATATTTGTCAGAAAACCAAAGGATTACCTTCCGCTAAATGAGGAATGAAGCCGAAACGTTTCCTTGCATCCAACTAGAATATGCCATGCATTATTATATCGAAAATGTATATTCTTCCTCCCCTCCATATTGTTTAAAAGATTAATATGAATAGGGTATAAATAAGAGAATGATCACTAAAAGCTTTGTTAAGTTTAATGTGTCTATTATAGTTTGAACCTCCCAGCCAAGTGAACTTTTTGCCTAAGTAGTTAATATCGAATAATATCACTAATATATCACCGATCTCAAATCGCTCTTTAACCGATATTTTTTCAAAATATCTCTTGAAAATATCATTACCGGTATATCGCCTGATATACGGGGCATATATCGCTTTGATTTTCGTATAGATTACATGATATTTTTAATGAATGTCGTTCATTATTACACATGTTGGAGAAAATAAAATTACAAATAGATATCTTCACAGTATTTATGTCTATTTATAATATATGGCGAGTGACGCTATGTAAATCATATTAGATATCTGAATGTGCTAATTTTTCAGTTTGAACTGTATTTTATCAGCCTTACTCATTAGTTTTTTAATAAATAAAATTTTACTTATTGCATTATTTCATATGTTTTATTTTGTGCTTTTATCATTGAAATCAATATCATGTAATTGCTACTTCTAATTTTAGATCTTTTCTTTGTTCATTTTTTCTAGTTGGTAAATTAGCTTTTGAAAATTCTTTTTTTTTAGTTATGTTTATTCATCAAGAACTAAAAGGTGATGAGTGGTGAAGTTATATATTGAACATGCCGATAAAGAACGTGTTAGGAGTAGAAATCGGTGTTAAATCAACATTACTTGTTCGATAATTTAAGTGTAATTGAAAACGAAGAAATTATGAATATGAAATTTTTCGAAATATGATTGGATGACTAAAGAAATAAAGAATCTATTAAATAATTGTGAAACAGAAGAATTTCTGGCTTTTTCATTGATTTTAAGAGTTTTCCCTCTTCTGATTAATTCTCTCCATAAATATTTTATTTTTAAACTCTTTAATTCATCATTTTACACTTATTTACTGATTCTCTTTTAACGTTTTACGTTTTGGTATTATGATTATACAATTATTTAAATATAATTTATCACTTAACTTCTAATATCTTATATTTAAGCACCTATATTTAGGTACACTACATAAACCAAATTTTAAGATATTTAAATAAATTCAGTATTCATCCAACCATAAAGATATGTAAATCACATAAAACAACAGCAACAATAATAATAACAATTTGTAGTTCATTTATCTCAATAAATTTATTGTACATTTCATTGTAAATTCTATTTTGACTTCAAATACCTATATTTAAAATTACTACAATTATTTACAAAACCTACCTTACTTTTCTCGTAATATTTTACATTCCATCCCATATATATTTCAGTCACCCTAAATTTAATATAATTAAACAAATCTAATTAACTAATATTCGTTAATTTGTTTACTCATTTTAGGAAATATGAATATTTAAATACGTATACCATATTCATGTTAACAAAACTGATAAAATTATTCTTTCATTAATATAAAGATACAAAAGTCACATAACTTAAAAGCATATACAAAAAATAATAATAACAAGTTCACTTCCATAAATTTATCATGCGCTGCATTACTAAATTATGTTTTTTTTTACTTTAAATACCAGATTTTAAATTTTCTATAATCATCTACAAAACCCCCTCAATTCCCTTATAATATTTTACATTTACGTTCACATGGTAGAATTAACCATGTAATCTATTAATAGTTGGAATAGAGCAACAATATTTGGACCGACCGTGAAATTTTGAAAACACCCTTATTATGTGAAGATGAGGACCACTAGGTCACAAGTTCAAATCCTGCTCCTCGCATAAATTAATTTTTATAGTTATTTATAAAGTTTAATACATTATCAAGGACTTATGTTTGAATTTCAAAGATCATAATCTTTCATATACAATTTTTTCTTTTTCTTTTTCATTTTTCTAATGTCTTTCCTATTTACAATATTAATAAATATGTAAACATTTTTCATTCATTCCAAAGCTATATCGAATGCACTCTTTATTTAGACTTGTATACAATTTTAGCTTACATTGTGATTCCTTTTAAGATCTGAAAATAGAAGGTTAAAACGTGAATAAATTCAAAATTTTCAAGTTATATTTTGTTTGACATTTAGTATTTTCTCACACTTCAAAGGATTAAGAAAAATTATTGCAACAAAAACATAAAATACTATTACATATGTATATTTGTTATACATACATACATATAGGTACGTGGCGGTGGGGGAGGAACGCTTAAATTTATTTATCATGTTTAAAACAACTAAACTACAAGTAAAATTTTGATTATTTAATTTAAGTACGTATTTAGTTGAAAGGTATCTTTTTGAAAATCACGTGCAATGCATGCGTCAAAGTACTCGCATCTCATAGAAAATATTAACTTTCTTGTCTCATTTATAAAAAATTCTAATCGGATTAGTTTTTGCTTTTACAACTAGTTAACAATGACAAACTGTAAGCTACGTTTAATAAAAACCAATAATTGTTTGGTCAAATAGTTAATTAGCATTGTAAATCAAATTAAAACAATCTTTTAAAAGGTTTTTCACTCCATATATAATCCGTTTGCTATTGACATCGATGTGCAATCAGAAAAAGGAGAAAATATAGTCAATACATATGTGATTAATGTTGAACCACCATACTACTCATATTAAACGCTCTACAAGTTTTACATATATAGAATTGCTATTATGATAACAAAAGGTGATATTTAAGTATATAAATTTCAATTATAGCTTTTTATATTTCATGTGTGGAGCATTAGGCTTTTGTACAATTTTTTTATGTCTTTTATATGTAGGCGCTGTCATTTTTACTATTTATTTTGCATTGTGTTGTGTACACTATTAATCATTTGTCTTGCACGCGTGGAGCACGTGCCACTAGAGCTTGTTTAGATAAATTTAGTAAACTATTATTAATTGATCTGTCTAATAAATAATAAAAATATGAAAATTTTAGTATTCATATCATGTTTATATATAACAACAAAACGGCAAAAAATTTATTTAAATTTATTGATATATCAATCAAATAACATAAATAATAATCAAAATTTTAATTTATAATTCATTTATGATAATATATTTATCATGCATTATACTGTAAAATTCCTTATTTAACATCAAGCACTTAGATTTTGAAATTTCTACAGTTATTTACAAAATCCTCCTCGATATCAAATAATATTATATATTTATGTCAATATATTCAAATTTATTATGTAATCTTGAACTAAAACTATTCGAACAAATTCAATTAACAAATATTCGTTAATTCATCTAACTAATTCTAAATTACGACGGTTTCAACATGCATACATCATATTCAAATCAACAAAACTGGCAAAGTTATTTTTTCATTCAAATATAAAGATACATGAATCACATAACATAAATAGTACATCCAAAAATCATATGAAAGCACCAGTTCAAATTAAATAAACAGAAAACAGTAAAAGAAAACACAATTTTTATAGTGGCTTGATGTAATCTCCGACCTATGTCCACTTTAATCTTTTATTAGTTGTTCTCTCTCTAGATTGCAACTAATTATCTCAAATCTGACCACAATATCGTGGATCTCAGGTTTACAATGGAGTTTCTAAGAGTTTTAGAAGGAGTAAGAGAGATTTACAATGGAGTTTCTAAGCATTTTCGAAGGAGAGTAAGAGTGAAGAAGTTCCAGATCCCGAAGTTAGAAAGCTAAAAGAGAACAGCAGAAAAAGATCCTCTTTGGTTGTAGGTAGGTTTGTAACTATAGAAGAAGCAGTCGTGTTGGATCAAAAATCCACCTGGAGCTGAGTCTAGACATTAACTGAAGTCACATGCCAAATTGCAGAATCTTCCGACTTAACCAAACATGTCGGTACCTACTTGAACATGTCGGTACATATATGTTCCTTAGTTCGAATCTTCTTGCATCCTTCTTCTTACTTCATTTTAATGTGTCATGTTGTTTCCATCGATCGTTGGTCGTCCAAAACAAGTCGGTACCTACTTGTTCAAAACAGCTTGGTACCAACATATTTTCTTAGCTCGAAATAACTTGTACTCTAGTTCCATGCTGGTACGTCCCAACACGTCGCAACATCTACCGAGTTGTCAAAACAAGCTGGCACCTACATGTCCAATAACAAGTCGGTAGCTACTTGTCCAAAACAAGTTGGTACCTACTTGTTTCCTTCGTGTATTTTTGGTTTCATCTATTTCCTTGTTTTATATAAGAGTGTGTGTCAATTTTAAGTCGTTTCGTCCCCGTTTGAATCTTCTAAGTCTAGTTGAAATCTGTTTTGCCTCAAAAGCGGATTAACAACAATTTTAATAAATTTAATTTATTATTCATCGTATCTGTTAGCACCAAAATTAGTCACAAACACCATTAAGAAAGTTTATGTAGAGAAATAAATGAAGAAAGTAAATTAAAACAGAGAATGGTATACTAAATTAAATGCAAAAATAAGAACACCGGATTTATAATGGTTCAACGTAACTGCCTACGTCCACTTTGAATCTTGATCTTTATTGCTTTCACAAATGATTGAATATAGATATAATCCGTACTATAATAGCTTGAATACAAGTGTTAAGCAAAATAGAATAAGTCTTGAATGCAGCAGAGTCTCCCTAATGTTCTTAAAAAAAGGTCCATTTCACTGTGCCCTGCCCTTCTATTTATAGACGAAAATGGGTCGGACTTCACTAATTGGCCTAGGAGCAAGATACCTCGGCCCGTCGTAAGCGACTTCTGCGCGCCGAGCCATAAATGCCGAATGGCAATTGCCAAACCACATATACAGGCCGAACGGCATACGTCGAATAAGGCATGCCGAACGAGGCAGTGCGCGGAGTGAAGAATGTAGGCCGAACGAGAGCTGTGTCGAACGAGACTTGATGCTGATCGAGGGAAGATGCCGAGCGAGGCTTCATGCCGAACGAGGCAAGATGTCGAACGACCTATCTATGCCGAAGGAGGCAAGATGCCGAGCGACATCTCCATGCCGAACGAGGCAAGATGCCGAACGACCTCCCTATGTCGAACGAGGCAAGATGCCGATCGACCTATTTATGCCCAACGAGGCATGCACATCTATGCCGAATGATGCACTATGTCGAGCGATGGGAGGTGTGCCGAACGATGCTCTATGTCGAGCGAGGGGAGGTGTGCCGAACGAGGTCTGTGCCGAGCCTCTGGTTACATGGTCAAACAACAGGATAACACTTACCCCCCAAAGTGTATAATGTGGATGAACATGATACGCTTTGAATAATGAGTACCCCGTGTTTTCATTTAAGCCCTCGTTCTGTCTTCTTGATAGCATTTTCTTTCGACCCCTCTGTATGCCGAACGAAGCAGAGATGTCGACCGGGGTTTCGACGCCGAACGGGGCCTTGATGCCGAATGACATGTTGACGCCGAACGACCGAGGCGACTTAACCGGTTCTCCCGGTCGCTGTCTATTCGCCTTCCCTCCTATCTATAAAAGTCGATACTTTACCCCTTCTCCCCTTTTACTTTTTACCACCACTCTAACCACCTTACGAACTCAACTTTTCCCAAACCCTTGTTAACACCTCAACTTCTTTAATCCCAAAGTCCTATTGTTTACCTCTCGACTACCTTCAACAATAAGCCTGAATAGATTTCCACTTCCAATTCGAGTATCTCACTAGATTCTGACTCCTTTTTCTAGGTATGAAACTCTCACTTGCTTGACGTTCTCCAATTTGGGCTTCATACAAGATTCGAATCTGTGACCTTTCATCTAACTCAAAAATGATGGAAGCCGCATAGATTAGGAGGTTTAAACGAGCCTTAGGATTAGTGGAGAGGAAGATGGTAGAGGGTGTCGGCCCAGTAGGAATCGGTGAGGGTCAAGGTGGTCGGTCGAAGGTGGCATGCGAATTGGGGTGGTGATTGAATGGCCACCTAGGAGGGTATCTAGTTCGTTCGAAGAAATAAGTTGGAGGAGGACGTATGGCTGTGGTTCGGCATGAATTCTGCATGCCGAATGATGTGAGGGAATGTGGGAGTGAAGTTGAAGTTAGGTTTTAGTCGTGCTGAGCAACGTGGCTCGGTATGACCACGGCTCGGCATGACTCCTCTATGGCGAACGAGGTAGAAGGGAGCGCAGGAGAAGTAGGAAATTGGTGAAAAGCCGAACGATGCGGCTCGACATGACTTGCCAAAGGACTCATCTGTACCGAGCGGTAGAGATGGGGGTAGGAAGGAAGTTGGAGTTGACGGAAAAGTACCGAGTGATACGGCTCGGCATGTCTGCGGTCAAGCATTATTGCGGTTCGGCATGACTTGCCGCATGCCGAACGGTAGAGATGGAAGGTGGGAGAGTGGTGGACAACAACAACACTAGTCGAACATAATGCACAGTTGACTCAACCTATTTTTTATACTCAAACATATGACAGGGAACAAGTATGAGGACTTAAGCAATTAAGCACATCGAACAATCCAAACTGATAGCTCCTCTGTTTTGACAACTACAAACCTGAATTTAACTTGATTAAAACGGATAATAATGTAACAACCCGCATATTTGTCGATTTTATATTTAAATATTTTATTTAAATATTTTATCGTTAGTCGGATTTTAGTCCGAAAAGCTACTTTTTGCAAACAGCCGAATTAGGACTCGAGACCACCTCCATTGAGTTCAAAATGACGTTTGCGACCTTTTTGAGTATAAGCTTCGATATGTTTGGAGAAAGTTGATTTTTGCTACTTTTCACTTACGGTTTTGGTTTGGGCTGAGCCCACTTATGTATTCAGTTCCAACCCTCTCCTCTTCATTCACTTCTTTTCTATTTTCCTAATACTCAAGCTTTTTTGTTAATGGGGGAAAGGAAGAGGAAATAGAAACTCCCAAGCCCTAGTTGCTCATGATAATCCAAATTCTTGCTCCTAATTCAAAGAGAAGGATAGGTAAGCCTCTTCTCCATCTTCTCCATCTCTTCTCCTCTTCAATTTCAGAAAATATCCTAAACCTAATTTAGGAAAATATGTGTTTTATTTTTAGATTGAAGCTTGTTGAGTAAGAGTGAAGAGTGGTTAGTCTTTCCTTTGCGTTTGAGCTTCTTCTTCTTTTTCTTGAGTTAAAAATGTGAGATTTTTATCTCACATCTATGTCTATATCTATCTTTGTTGTTAGGTATGAATTCCTAACACTTATTTATAGTCATTTGCTTTTGGTTTGGATTGATTTGGTGAATATTTCAATTTTTGGTGTTTTGTAGTCAAATCTTTAAAAATCCAAACTTTGATGTTTGATCATGCTTTAAGAGGTGTTTCGGAGAGTCTATAAGACCGGGTTGTCGCTAGGCATAAATCCTTAGTCATCGTTGCTCGTCCGATCGCTCCCGATACGTTTTGGCCACTTTGGCCTAGGCAAATTGTTGCCTAGACCAGGTGACCAGACTTCTGGTGACCAAGTCCAGACGTCTGGTTTTGCAACCTGGAGAAAAATGTATGCACGCATATTTAAAAAAAAGCCAGAGACTATTTTCAGACGTCTGAACCATCAAACCAGACGTCTGGATAGGTCTCAGACGTCTGACTTGAGGTTTCAGACGTCTGAGTGTTCTCTGGGTTATTTCCAGAGAACAAATCCAGACGTCTGGATTCCAAATCAGACGTCTGGAAATGTTTATTTTTGCCTATTCAGGCTGTTTTGTGTGAATTTCCATTGTTTATCGATTTTTGCGATCCTATTAATCGTTATCACTTATTATCGACTTTGATGACTTCTTTTTATGGATCTTTTTAGAAATATCCATTTCTATGGATTTGGTATCGATTTCTTTGGATTTTATTCACGTCTTCGAATGTGAATTTTGTAATTGGTTGTTCTTACGATCTTCTTTGTGATTTGTCACTTTAAAAAAGTATAAAGGTTTTCTATACTAGTACTAAATATCAAAACTCTTTCTTCAAATGATTTCAACACTATTTTATTACAAAGCTCATTTTCTTAAACCGTTTTCCAATCTATTAGTATATACAAGCCTTTACCTCACTCGTATGAGAAATCTAATTAAACGGCTTAGTAAAACAAGTGGTATGAAATGCTTGCGTTTACTTGTTCAGTTAATTCTTGGACTTGTTCGATTGAATCTCTTGTGACAATTTTCTAGTGGAGATTTACAGTTTGTTCGTAAATGTTTAAGTTAAGTAAGTGGTTATGGGACATGAAGCTAAACTTTTATATTTACTAGCTTATTGTAATTGACACTTCTCGTTGATCATGACGATCACCTTTATGGTTTAGACTAGCAATGTGCGATGTCTCTTTGTTTATGTGGAGGACTGTTCCTCATTTTATTGAGCTTCGTCTCATTTTATGCATGGGGCGCATCTTTCTAGGTGCGTCGATGCTAGAGCATGGGGTGTATCTTTCTATGTGCATCGATGTTTATTTGTGCATGGGGCGTATCTTCCTAGGTGCGTCGATGCTAGAGCATGGGGTGTATCTTTCTAGGTGCATCGATGTTTATTTGTGCATGGGACGTATCTTTCTAAGTGTGTCGATGCTAGAGCATGGGGTGTATCTTTCTAGGTGCATCGATGTTTATTTGTTCATGGGGCGTATCTTTCTAGGTGCATCGATGCCAGAGCATGGGGCGTATCTTTCGAGGTGCATCGATGTTCGACTGTTCATGGGGCATGTCTTTTTAGGTGTGTCGATGTCCAGTTTGTGGGATTGGCCATCCTTTTTATTGTGATATTGATTAATCTCTTGTTGATTTTCAATTACTTATTTATCACAGCTTGGCATTGTGATTATTATATGCTTATGTCATATCTCGTATTCTATATCATTTCTTCTGATATTTATAGCTAGACTGATCCGTTTATTATTTTCTTCTTAAATAATACTCGGGTCAGACCGAGATGTTACAGGTGATTCTGCTTGACTTCTCATTCAGGATCATTACTCTGACTTTTGGCAAACTACTTAGATTAGTAGTTTATTTTGTTGTATACACTTGAGATATAGACTCATAGTTGTATTCCTTTGTATAGCACGGGTTGTTATTCTTTTGTATTATCGTGGATCTTTTGACCACTACTCCGATATACACTTTTATGTGTAATATTCATATCTATTTCCGCCTTTGTGATATGAATTGTCTGTGACTGATTTATGTTATGTTTATTTCTATATTTGTTTCCGAAGATATTATAGCCACTGTGTAGTAGTTTTGAGTTTGTGTCGGCATGTCGGATTTCCACTTGAAAACAATTGCATGTTATACTATCTGACATATCGATGCTCGCACAAAGCAATTACATGGATGGTCGCTCCTCAACAGCCTTATTCTCCGTGCTAGTTGACAGCATTCACAGTAGTGTTCTTGGCTAGCGTGGGTATAGAGGTGGGGTGTCACAGCTTGGTATCAGAGCCAAACTACGGAACAATATGGAATATTATAACAAGGATCATCGTCCTAAGTCCATCTTAGGAGTCGTGCTTTAGGATTTAATTCGTGTCTTCGTACCGATTCATCCTACTTTCTTTATGATTCCTTGTTTTATCAATCAAGTTTGATTGAAATTTATTCTGAGAATAACTTTTTCCTCTTCTTTCTTTCTTTCTTAAAGAAGAGAAATGGTTAGACCTGGCCGTCCCAGCCCTGGTCAATCTAGTGCTACTCCCCAGGATGGAGTATTTATGTCTCCCCAGCAGCTTCTAGATCTTGTTAAGCATGCTCAAGCAGCCGGTCCCAATCCAGGGCCTACTCATCCTAGATCCGGTTTTGCACGCTTGTGCAGAGACTATACCGATTTGGGTGGAAGGCCATTCAAAGGATCCGAGAGTGTTATAGAAATTCAAGCTTGGCTCAAATCATGCGATCGCATCTTTTCTCGCATGAACCTTATTGACCTTCATCGAGTCCAAGTGGCTTCTAGCATGCTCCAAGAAAGAGCGTTAGATTGGTATGAGCTCCTAATTTCTGAAATCGTTGAAGCGGATCTCACTTGGGAGCAATTCCGGGAAAGATTCGAATCGAAATTTGTGCCGGAGGCTGAAAAAGTAACTTTGGCTCGGTGTTTTATAGACCTTGTTCAAGGTGAATCTTCTGTGACAGACTATGTCGCATCTTTCGAATCCCTTTCCAAATACGGGACTGAGTATATTAACACCCCAATGAAGAAAAATCAGAGATTCGTCTATGGCTTGAATAAGAATCTTAAGAAGCCATTACTTCTGAAACTTGAAGTTTCATTTGATCAGCTTATTGACATCGCTCTTCGTCTTGAAGAGGCCGATAATGAAGGTGATGTTGAAGTTGTGCGTGCCCAACGGAACTTCGACAATAACTTAAAGAGGCATATCAAATTCAAAGGCCCCAATCCCATCAAGAAAGGAAGGCAAGAAACCCCGGTAGCAAAAGCACCTACCTCTAGTCGTGGACAATGCTATCATTGTGGTTCCACGAACCACTATGCAAGGGAGTGTCTGAGACCCCTCTTTTGTCGCTATTGCAAAAATTCGGGTCACCATATTACTGCATGTCCCGTACTTCAAAGTAAGAAGGAGAGAGAGCTCAATGTAGTGCAAGCTCCTGGTAACACTTCTCGTGGTCAAGGTATTTCTCATTTAATCCTTGATTACATTTATTTCGTGATCTTCTTATTTGAGTTCTTTTTGATATGGGTTTCATCTCACTATTTTATATCAAAAGAACTTGTCGATTCTTTTTCTTTGAATATTTTGGGCTTGATGACTTCTTTGAGAGTTGCGAATCTGGATGGTAGATCCGCAACACTCAATTTGCTTTTATTTGATGTCGAAATTATTTTATGTGATTTATCTTTCCGAGCCGATATTTTTACTTAGGCTTCGGAATTGATTTTTGAAAGGATCGGCTTAATCATTGTGAAGCCCATATCCTATTTTTCGAGTGGACTATTCATCTTCGACATTTCAATCTGTTAAGCAGATTTCTATTTTTCCTTTGTGATTTTGATTCCAAGTTGATGGCATCATTTTATTCCTTAAAACCCGCATGATAAGGAAAGTATTATTTCTCTCAATCATATCGTTTGAAAAATTTTCTGGTATTTTTGAGCTTGTCTTAGGATCATCACCTAAGCAATATCTTTTGTGTGGTGCTAAGGTCTTTTCAGTTTGACTTTATCATCGGTTTTCGTTTGCTACGAGTTGCGGAAATTAGCATTCCACTTACCGCATTCCGCACTTGTTATGATTCTTATGAATGACTTATTATGTCATTCAATTTGTCCAGCTCATTTCATCCATTTTATAAATCGAATATTCTACGAATATTTCGATGAGACCATTCTTGTATTTATTGATTTTGGATGAAATAGTAATTTAAAATTTTGCAAATCTTTTTCATAAGATTTATTTATAAGTAAAACTGGATTTTTGTTCTTGAAACGAACAAAGAATATTCTTAAAACTTTTTAAGAGATTTATTTATCCTATAAAAGATGATTTTGTGATTGTATTGCCCGTTGAGTGCTTTAAGAATTTTGGTCGATGCGCTTGATCAACGTTATCGATAGGAATTTTCTAAACGCTTTGATGTGACAATCAGACACGATATATTGACTTGTAAAATGTAAATTCTTCTAGAAATATTTTTACATCGAAATAATTTTGATTTTTGAAAGTTTTAGCTTTTCGGGAAAGAGGATTATTTAAAAGAACCCTTCCTTTCAATACTCTTATTCTTGGGATTCCTGAAGGGGAACCAAGACTTTGCTATTTGTACATAGTCGTATTGGTTTGGAATGTCATTCTCTTGCAAAGGAGAACGTGCTATCACTTGTGCTTCTAAATCATTATAGCTTATCGAGACTAGATATGCCACTCATGATCTAGTGTTCGTGGCTATTGTTTTTGCTTTTGGAATTTGGCAGCATCATATTTGGATGAGAAATTCGTTCTCCACCTCGATCATAAATCTTTAGAATATTTATGTTCTCTTAAGGAACTGCATGTTGACTCGAGTTCCTAGCTTCTTATGATCTTGATATTCTTTTCATTCCCGAAGGGGAAATCGTGTTGCCAATGCGTTTAGTCGTAAGCAACAAGGGGTTGTTTCTTTGTTGATGACCGAATGAAATTATCTTTTTATCAAGTTCATCGGGCGTTTTGATGTACTTCGTTTTATTGAGTTTCATCTCATTTCTTTTATGAGCTTGCGTCCGATGTTATTTTATTGTGTTCGGTTCATTGGACGTACCGTTTTTGTATTACGTCGGTGTTCCGAAATCATTCGGGCTTCGGTTCATTGGATGTACCGTTTGTACTACATCAGTGTCTTTGATTCATTAGATGTACCGTTTGTACTACATCAATGTCGTTTCTTTTTTTGGATTCATTGGATGTACCGTTTGTACTACATCAGTGTTTTTGATTCATTGGATGTACCGTTTGCACTACATCAATGATATGCTTTTGATACATTGGATGTACCGTTTGCACTACATCAATGTCTTTGCTTTTGATTTATTGGATGTACCGTTTGTACTACATCAATGACTTTACTGTTTGATTCATTGGATGTACCGTTTGTACTACATCAATGTCTTCGCTTTTTAGTTCATTGGATGTACTGTTTGCACTACATCAATGACTTGGCTTCTTGGTTCACTGGACGTACCGTCTTTGTACTACGTCGGTGTTCCAAATTATTCGAGTTTCTAGTTTCTCGGGCGTATCGTGATTGTACTACGTCGTTGCACCGGCTCAACTTTCTGCTATTCTTGACGTTTTCCACGTCTTTTAACTATGGAAATGCTTTTATGTTTCCGGTTTTTATTCTTGAGCCCGGTGTTATTGAGGGATTGAAGTTTCACCAAATTTGACTTTTGAGCAACATCCTATTCGAATTATTGCTTCGGAGCTCAAACGACTTCGAAATAGATGTCCTTCTTGTGAGAGTTCAATGGTTCTCAAATCTTAGGGATTACTCTTGGGAATCTAGAGGATTCATTGAGCGATCCCGTTCTTGCTAACTCTTTCGTGCTCTTTATGGTGAACTTCTTATTTCAATTTTCTTTTGTGTTGATATGCTTCCATGGTTGTTACTTCTTATTTTCCTCTTAAGTATTGCGAGGACGCAATTTCTTTAAGGAAGGGAGTCTGTAACAACCCGCATATTTGCCGATTTTATATTAAAATATTTTATTTAAATATTTTATCGTTTGTCGGATTTTAGTCCGAAAAGTTACTTTTTGCAAACAGCCGAATTAGGACTCGAGACCACCTCCATTGAGTTCAAAATGACGTTTGCGACCTTTTTGAGTATAAGCTTCGATATGTTTGGAGAAAGTTGATTTTTGCTACTTTTCACTTAGGGTTTTGGTTTAGGCCGAGCCCACTTATGTATTCAGTTCCAACCCTCTCCTCTTCATTCACTTCTTTTCTATTTTTCTAATACTCAAGCTTTTTTATTAATGGGGGGAAGGAAGAGGAAATAGAAACTCCCAAGCCCTAGTTGCTCATGATAATCCAAATTCTTGCTCCTAATTCAAAGAGAAGGATAGGTAAGCCTCTTCTCCATCTTCTCCATCTCTTCTCCTCTTCAATTTCAGAAAATATCCTAAACCTAATTTAGGAAAATATGTGTTTTATTCTTAGATTGAAGCTTGTTGAGTAAGAGTGAAGAGTGGTTAGCCTTTCCTTTGCGTTTGAGCTTCTTCTTCTTCTTTTTCTTGAGTTAAAAATGTGAGATTTTTATCTCACATCTATGTCTATATCTATCTTTGTTATTAGGTATGAATTCCTAACACTTATTTATGTTCATTTGCTTTTGGTTTGGATTGATTTGGTGAATATTTCAATTTTTGGTGTTTTGTAGTCAAATCTTTAAAAATCCAAACTTTGATGTTTGATCATGCTTTAAGAGGTGTTTCGGAGAGCCTATAAGACCGGGTTGTCGCTAGGCATAAATCCTTAGTCGCCGTTGCTCGTCCGATCGCTCCCGATACGTTTTGGCCACTTTGGCCTAGGCAAATTGTTGCCTAGACCAGGTGACCAGACGTCTGGTGACCAAGTCCAGACGTCTGGTTTTGCAACCTAGAGAAAAATGTATGCACGCATATTATAAAAAAAAGCCAGAGACTATTTTCAGACGTCTGAACCATCAAACCAGACGTCTGGATAGGTCTCAGACGTCTGACTTGAGGTTTCAGACGTTTGAGTGTTCTCTGGGTTATTTCCAGAGAACAAATCCAGACGTCTGGATTCCAAATCAGACGTCTGGAAATGTTTATTTTTGCCTATTCAGGCTGTTTTGTGTGAATTTCCATTGTTTATCGATTTTTGCGATCCTATTAATCGTTATCACTTATTATCGACTTTGATGACTTCTTTTTATGAATCTTTTTGGAAATATCCATTTCTATGGATTTGGTAACAATTTTTTTGGATTTTATTCACGTCTTCGAATGTGAATTTTGTAATTGGTTGTTCTTACAATCTTCTTTGTGATTTGTCACTTTAAAAAAATATAAAGGTTTTCTATACTAGTAGTAAATATCAAAACTCTTTCTTCAAATGATTTCAACACTATTTTATTACAAAGCTCATTTTCTTAAACCGTTTTCCAATCTATTAGTATATACAAGCCTTTACCTCACTCGTATGAGAAATCTTATTAAACGGCTTAGTAAAACAAGTGGTATGAAACGCTTGCGTTTACTTGTTCGGTTAATTCTTGGACTTGTTCGATTGAATCTCTTGTGACAATTTTCTAGTGGAGATTTACAGTTTGGTAAATGTTTAAGTTAAGTAAGTGATTATGGGACATGAAGCTAAACTTTTATATTTACTAGCTTATTGTAATTGACATTTTTCGTTGATCATGACGATCACCTTTGTGGTTTAGACTAGCAATGTGCGATGTCTCTTTGTTGATGTGGAGGACTGTTCCTCATTTTATTGAGCTTCGTCTCATTTTATGCATTGGGCGTATCTTTCTAGATGCGTTGATGCTAGAGCATGGGGTGTATCTTTCTAGGTGCATCGATGTTTATTTGTGCATGGGGCGTATCTTTCTAGGTGCGTCGATGCTAGAGCATGGGGTGTATCTTTCTAGGTGCATCGATGTTTATTTGTGCATGGAGCGTATCTTTCTAGGTGCGTCGATGCTAGAGCATGGGGTGTATCTTTCTAGGTGCATCGATATTTATTTGTGCATGGGGTGTATCTTTCTAGGTGCATCGATGTTTATTTGTGCATGGGGCTATCTTTCTAGGTGCGTCGATGATAGAGCATGAGGTGTCTTTCTAGGTGCATCGATGTTTATTTGTGCACGGGGCGTATCTTTCTAGGTGCGTCGATGCTAGAGCATGGGATGTATCTTTCTAGGTGCATCGATATTTATTTGTGCATGGGGCATATCTTTCTAGGTGCGTCGATGTTCGACTGTTCATGGGGCATGTCTTTTTAGGTGTGTCGATGTCCAGTTTGTGGGATTGGCCACCCTTTTTATTGTGATATTGATTAATCTCTTGTTGATTTTCAATTACTTATTTATCACAGCTTGGCATTGTGATTATTATATGCTTATGTCATATCTCCTATTCTATATCATTTCTTCTGATATTTATAGCTAGACTGATCCGTTTATTATTTTCTTCTTAAATAATACTCGGGTCAGACCGAGATGTTACAGGTGCTTCTGCTTGACTTCTCATCCAGGATCATTACTCTGACTTTTGGCAAACTACTTGGATTAGTAGTTTATTTTGTTGTATACACTTGAGATATAGACTCATAGTTGTATTCCTTTGTATAGCACGGGTTGCTATTCTTTTGTATTATCGTGGATCTTTTGACCACTACTCTGATATACACTTTTATGTGTAATATTCATATCTATTTCCGCCTTTGTGATATGAATTGTTTGTGACTGATTTATGTTATTTATGTTATGTTTATTTCTATATTTGTTTCCGAAGATATTATAGCCACTGTGTAGTAGTTTTGAGTTTGTGTCGGCATGTCGGATTTCCACTTGAAAAGAATTGCATGTTATACTATCTGACATATCGATGCTCGCACAAAGCAATTACATGGATGGTCGCTACTCAACAGCCTTATTCTCCGTGCTAGTTGACAGCATTCACAGTAGTGTTCTTGGCTAGCGTGGGTATAGAGGTGGGGCGTCACAAACAATCTTCAACGTACATTGTCGATGTCGAGTTCAAAACATAAACCATCTTACGACAAGCTCTCGGAGACGGTCAGTGATGACGGTCTTCGAAGATGATAGTTCAAAGTCTAACTTTATTTCATCAACTCTGTGACTTTTAATTTCTTGGCACTTATACTTGAATGATTGCACTAGTTCACACACCACACGGGGGGAGTATTTTTGTTGTTAAGTCTAATGTCGATTGTTTTTCAAGTATAGTTAAAACAAGTGTTTCGTCAGATTCAACACTCACTAAAGATGTCTACAAAATCTAGTTCTACCACGATCTTGGACGGACCCGGGCCATCTTCTCAACAAGAATTAGTTGGAACTTCAAATCCGTCGACTACTCCTATACAAGATACGTTGATCCCCACGATCGCATCCGTCGACTTGGCTCCTGATGCCCTGGATGTAGCAATCTTTTTAGACGACCCGATCGATTCTCAAGCCTCAAGAATTAACAAAAACGCACTTCGTCACATATGCTCATTACACGGGATTCCATTCAATGATGTGTTGGTTCCATCAGGACAAGATCGTCCTCACCTGCCCCCAATCGGGTACATGCCTACAACAAATTTATGTGCTGAATTGGCAACGTGCCGCCATTCAACTCCTTTCTTCGCAACCTACTACAGTGTATTGAGATCGCTTCATCGCAATTACACTCAAACAGTCATGCGTTCATGTACGGCACGTGCATCCTCTTTATGAATGTCCTTTTCAGGCTCCAGACTCCTTACGATATCCGATACATTTATCGTTTCAAGAGGCGATCAGACAGCCCATCTTTTGTATTTCTTGAACCACACAATAAATGTCAAATTCTGATCGGGGCGTGGAGCAAATTCGCTAAGTATAAACAGGAGCGACTCTACGTGCGCTGTCCCTCTGGCATCGCAAGGAGATGGGTGGAAGGAAGTAAGTTTCTTTTCTGTATTAATACCTGCATTCGACGGAATTTTCACCTTTTCTGACTCTTTTATTTACTTTTTCTGGTATCGGCCCACGTCCCCAAGGCTCTGGGTATTCTAAAGTCGTTGAGGCTATTCAAGCTATCCCTGTAGGAGACCGAAACATTAGGTCGCTTATTTCGAACGAATCGTTCTCGAAATTTGGGCTGCTAGCGGCAAGCCGCCAGATAAGCCTTCCTCAATGTGTCATTATAACAGCATCTGCCTTGGGCAAAGGTAAAAAGCAAGCTGGGCCTTCAGCACGTGACGTCCCTGACACACCTGAGTAGGGGGAGATTAAAGAAGCTGAAACGCTCGAAGTACCATATGAGAATGTTAGACCCGGTCTGGAGCCGGTAATCGAGGTGCACGATATCGAAGTAATGCCTCCCCCTGCGAAGGGAAAGAAAAAATTGACTTATAAGCTGAGGAAGAAGACGACGGGCGGAACATCTAAAGTCAAAATCACCCCGTGAAGAGAGAGCCTTTTCCTCAACGCTTAAAGAGTTCACTGAAAGGCCTGTCGGACCTTACTATTCCCGACGATTTGCTTAACTACGGCTTCAATGATCCGGAAGCGCTTAAACTTCATTCATCCGCAAGAGGCAATGCAGGCGCTCAAGCCCACGTTCAAGAAGAAAGAACTCTCATAAGTAGAGATAAAGAAACTGGTTCGTTGGAGGGAAACACTAGGACACACACGGACACACGCACTTCACTTTGTACTTGAATTTTTAATCATTACTCTATTCTTTGCTAACTTGTCATTATTCACATTCCACGCAGGCGACATGAGACGCACTCACGGACTCGACCATCTTCGTTGGTCATCTATTTTTCACCACTCCGGCCGGGATTCGGATTACGGCAAACGTCGAGACAGAGATGACACCAACGATCGAGACTACCGCCACCGAGAATCATCATACCGAAGAAAAACCTATAGTCAATCCTCCTACCCTCGCGATACTCCTCAATCGGAGCAAAGCAAAGAGAAGTCCGCGCATAAGGGGTCCCAGCCTGAGGTCCATCGAGATCAGCACTCTGATTCATCCAGTACCAGGCAATCCCGAGATCCCCACAAAACACCTGTAGTCTCCAGGCAGACTCCACCCGCTCCTGTATCTGATCCATCTGTAGCAGAACGACTTGTTGAACTTAAAACCACGTTCCCAAAGATATGCTTTGATGGCTTGAAATTTCTCCCAGCGATTCATCACATTCCGGGACATGTCAAACTCCGAGGAGAGGTGACGCTGAGGAGAAGGAGAAAGCGAGCGAGGCAACTCAAGCGGGAGAGACTCCTGACCCTGATGCTCAAGTGATTGAAGCGCTTGACGAGGACAAGTCCGAGACTTCGTCCCCCGTCGAAGAAAGTTATGAAGTTGAGATTATGAGCGCCTCTGAAGACACTTCAAAAATGAGCATGAAAGAGCAACTCGCGGAGGAGAAGAAAAAGAAAGCCGAAATCAAAGTTGAGCCCCGAGTTGTGGATCTTAACGATCCTTTGAACGGACCTTTGAAGGTCATCCTTCCTGGTGGGTCCAGGCCACTAGAAGTTCCTCATCCCTCCTCGGATGTTAATTCCCAATCAAGCAAAACGTCCAAACGAAAACGCGTAGGGAAAGAGTCATCTGAGAAAACAAATGAGGAAAAGAAACCCAAGAAATCAAAGAAGTAGCTGTTATACTCGTTCAACGAGAGCTAGCTTAGATTATGTAATTATTTTTATTTATTTTCGTAGTCGATGTAAATAGACTTTTGACTCCGAGTTTTGGAGGAGTTGTAGTACAACCTCGTTTTGGATGAATAAATAAAACTTACTTCTTTTATTTTTCAAACGAATTTTACTTGTTCAGCTTTCTGTATTATTGTAGTCGAAACCCAAGCTATTGTGAGTTACAAAATCCCCCAATTCGTCTTCATATAACTCGCAAATTCTTTGGAATTGTACATCCTTTATTTCGCGCTTCGGGTAATTAGAATATTTTTCAATCCGTAGGTTCGGGACTTGATGACTTCAAGACAGTTGTACTCCAGTCTGCACTCCGGAGACTTAGAGATCTTTAAGCCGTTTATACTCTAGTCCGCGCTCAGAGGACTCAGAGTACTCTAGTCCGCACTCAGAGGACTTAGAGATTTTAAATCGTTTATACTTTAGTCTGCACTCAGGGGGCTCAGAGTACTCCCGTCCGCACTCAGGAGACTTGGAGATTTTAAGTCATTTATACTCTAGTTCGCACTCAGGAGACTAAGGGAACTCATAGTACTCCAGTCCGCACTCAGGAGACTTGGAGATTTTAAATCATTTATACTCCAGTCTGCACTCAGGGGACTCGGAGTACTCCAGTCCGCACTCAGAGGACTTGGAGATTTTAAGTCGTTCATACTCTAGTCCGCACACAGGTGACTCAGAGTACTCCATTCCGCACTCAGGGGACTTGAACATTTTTAAGTCGTTTATACTCTAGTCCGCATTCAGGGGACTCGGATTACTCCAGTCTGCACTCAGAGGACTTGGAGATTTTAAGTCGTTTATACTCTAGTCCGCACTCAGGGGACCCAGAGTACTCCAGTCCGCACTCAGAGGACTTGGAGATTTTAAGTCGTTTATACTCTAATCAGCACTAAGGGGACTCAGAGTACTCCAATCCGCACTCAGTGGACTTGGAGATTTTTAAATCGTTTATATACGTTTGTACGCCAGACAGAATAATGACTCTAGTTGTTTTCCATAGAATTATCATACACAGAAACATCAACAATTCATGGAAAAGATGGCTTCGAGCCTTTATTAATGAAAACAAACTAAATTGTCTTATTACATGCTGAAAACTAAGAATCGACGAAATGAAAACATACTGAAAATAATTACAATAAAGATAGAAAATGAACAGACTAAGTATAATAATGCCGCAGATGCTCGCTATTCCATGCTCAGGGGAGTGTCGCGCCATCAACGGTCGCTAACTTGAAAGTTACTTCTTCAAGCCTCCGTTCAATGACGTATGGACCTTCCCATGTGCGATTCAGATGCGACGGGGCCGGAAAAGCTCATTTCAAAATAAGGTCGCCTACACCAAAGACTCTTGGTCGGACCTTTTCTTTATAATATCGAGCGACTCGGTGTCTATATGCCGCCGCTCTTAAATCAGCTTCTTCACGTTTTTCATCAATGAAGTCCAATGATTTCAGCAAAAGTTCCTGATTCATTTTGGAGTTGTAACGAGTTACCCGATGTGACTGAACTTCAAGTTCTATAAGAATAACAGGTTCCGTGCCATATGCCAATTCGAATGGAGTTGCCGGTCGTGGATTTGTGGGTGGTTCTATAAGCCCAAAGTGTTGTTGGAAGTTCATCCACCCACTTGCCTCTAGCCTTTTCCAAACACTTTTTCAATATGGACTTGATTATTTTGTTCACGGCTTCCATTGGCTTTTGGATGAGCAACTGCTGCAAACCTTTTTTCAAATCCATGCGATGAGCAACTGCTGCAAACCATTTTTCAAATCCATGCCTTTGACAAATTCTTTGAACTCTTTGCTTTCGAATTAAGTTCTGTTGTCTGTAATGATAGTCCGTAGAAGGCCAAAACAACATATAATATTTCGTACAACGAAATTAATGACCTTTTCGATGGTGATCGTGGCTAAGGGCTCTGGTTCCACCCACTTAGTAAAATAATCGACCGCAACTATCGCGTATTTCGCACCACCTTTAGATAACCGATTATATTGATCCCCACATTACAAACGGCCAGGGAGTAACCATTTGCGTGAGTTCCATTGGCGGAGCTCTTGGATTTTTGCATACTTCTGGCATTTGTCACATCTCCTTACGTAGTCTACAGCATCCCAATTTACAGTTGGCCAATAGTATCCATAGCGAAGGATTTTCTTTGCTGATGTCTGCCCCCCAGTATGGTCACCACATTCTCCTTCATGGACTTCCTTCAGGACTCATTTTATCTCATCATGGAAAATGCACTGGAGTAGGGGAGTTAAGGATCCTTTCCGATACATTATTCCGTCCTGCATTACATATCATGAAGCCATACGAATGACTTGTCGTCTTTCGCTTCTTTCGGACAAGATCCCGTGCAGCAAATATTGTTTTGAATGGAGTCATCCATGACTCTTTCTCGATCTCTGTTTCTGACACGAGATCTATCTCCATTACATCTATACTCGGAGCATGTAAGGTTTCGACAGGAACCAATCTCATTAGTTGTGCATCGCCAGTGCTCGCAAGTTTTGCCAATGAATGAGCTTCTTTGTTTTGTTCACGCGAGATATACGAAATATCATAATATTTCAGATTTGCAAGCAGCTCTTGAACCCGAGCAATGTATGGGGCAAGTCTATACTCCTTCGCTTAATAGTCCCCCACCCCTGGTATACCACCAATTACGAGTCACAAAAGATTTCAACCGATTTTACCCCAGCTCTCTGACGAATTTCAAGCCAGCAATCAATGTTTCATGCTCGGCCTCGTTATTTGTTGCTGGGAATTCGAGCTTTAAAGCGTAACAAACTGATCGGTTTTCGGGCTATGCCATCTCCCGAGCAACGGTCGTTAGATGCCCCGTCGGTGTACATCTTCCATCGAACGGGAGGTATGACATTATGACCACTTGATTCGTCTAACACAGTGAATTCAACAATGAAGACTGCTAGCTCTTACCCTTGTATAGCCCTTCGTGGCAGGTAGGTGATATCGAACTGACTCAACTCAATATTCCATTTTAACATCCTTCCAGAGATTTCCATTCGTTAGAGTACATGTCGCAAGGGTTGGTCGGTATAAACACTGATTGAGTGTGCCTAAAAGTATGGCCGAAGCTTGCGTGATACAATCACCAAGCAATAGACTAGTTTCTCAATCTTTGAATAATTTCTTTCTGCCCCTGTTAGACGTTTACTGACATAGTACACTGGCTTTTGAACTCGGTCCTCCTCGCGAACCAAAGCCGTACTGACAGCATGCTGGGATACAGCCAAGTACACGTACATCTCATGGTCTATCGGTTTCGATAGTACCGTGGGACTTTCTAAATGCTTTACCATAGCTCGAAACGCTTCCTCGCAGTCGATGTCCACTTGAAATTCCTCTTTCCTTTCTTTATTACGTCGAAGAAAGGAAAACACTTATCTGTAGCTCTGAATACGAATCGACTCAGCATGGCCACCTTTCCATTCAAGTTTTGTACTTGTTTTATGGTTCTAGGCACATGTCTCTAACAGCCTGAACCTTTTTCGAGTTAGCTTCGATTTCCCACGCATTCACAATGAAATCCAAAAACTTTCCTGATGCAACGCCAAAGGAACACTTCAAAGGATTGATCTTCATTCCATAATGTCTGAGTATATCGAACATCTCTGCTAAGTCCCGAATGTGGTCGCTTGACTGTCGTGACTTCACGAGCATGTAATCCACATTGACTTCCATCGTTCTACCGATCCGGTCTTTAAACATTGGATTCACCAAATGCTGATAAGTCGCTTCCGCGTTTTTCAATTCGAAAGGCATCACTACATAGCAATACAACCCAACGTCTGCGACAAAACTGGTGTGTTCTTGGTTTGGAACGTGCATTAGGATCTGATTATATCCCGAATACGTATCCATAAATGACAGTAACTCGTGTCCGGCCGTTGAGTTGACTAGCTGGTCGATTCTGGGTAAAGAAAAACTATCCTTCGGGCATGCTTTATTCAAATCAGAGTAATCATTTGCTTTCCTTACTAGCACAGGGTTAGACACCCATTCAGGACAGAGGGCATTGCGGATGAACCCGTTGGCTTTGAGTTTGTCCACCTCCTCTCTGAGAGCAACGGACCTCTCCGGGTCCATGCCTTTCCTTTTTTGTTCTACAGGAACGTACTTTGGGTCTATGTTCAACATATGACTTGTAATAGCGAGAGAAATCCCGTACATATCAGAATGTGTCCAAGCGTAAACATTCAGGTTCGCTCGGAGAAAATCAGTGAGATCCTCGGCCACTGACGGGTCGAGTTGTGATCCAATCTTGAGTACTCGTGATGGGTCATCTCGGCTGACTAGAATGTCAATCGTCAGTTCAGCTGGTGCTGCTTCTGCTTCCTTGCATTCCCTATCATCGTCTCTCGAATATGTGTCTCTATGGATCCGAGAATGTCGCCTGAGCCAGGGTTAGGGCACAACTTGTCAATCGTCAGTATTTCAGATGCAGACGGAGCTGTCCGCAACCTTTCCTTTCTCTCTTCGTTGGGTCTCTCAGCTCAACCACATAGCATGCGCGACCGGTCGCCTGATCGCCATGAACCACACCAACTCCTTTGTCTGTCGGGAACTTCAAAGTCAAACACCACGGGACCAAAGCTGCCCTAAACTCCGCCAGGGCCGGCCGACCCAGAAACACATCATATGAAGAATCAACATCCAACACTATAAAAGGTAGGATTCACACCCTCCTACGCTCACCTTGCCCCAGTTTAACTGGCAATTCAACATATCCAACCGCATCAGTCGTTGCACCATTAAAGCCATGGATTCGGGCTTTAGATGGTTTCAAATCCTTTGTGTCCATCTTCATTTGGTCGTATGCCTTTTTGAATATAATGTTAACGGAACTTCCACAATCAATTAAAATTCTCTTCGCATATGCTGGCCCGATCGTCGCAAATATGACCATCGGGTCGACGATAGGAGCCTCCACCTTGTCCACATCTCGGCTCCTAAATACTATGTTGTCTGTCATCATGCGTTGCTGCTTAGCGGGGGTCACATCCTCCACATTCAAACAACAATCATAATCTGCATGCCTTATAGAGTTAGCATACCGCTCCATTTCCTACCAGTTCTTGTCTGCAGGATGAGGTCCACCGACAATAGTGTTTATGATCAGTCTCCCTACAGTTCAAGCAGGTTCCTCTGGATGACGTAGGGTCGGCCCGCGTCCGGGGTCCGATATTTTTTGCCTTCCTACGGGTTCTTGACAAGCTCCTGCAATTTTTCTGTCTAATGAGCTTTTCAATGGCATCGTGGAGGTGTCTGCACTCCTCTGTATTGCCCGTAAGTCTCATGGAAGCGGCAGTACTTCCCATTCCGTTTTTGTTCCTCTGTTGACTCCTTTGGGTGCGGCTTTATGTATTGGAAAGTATTACAAGTTGACAGATAAATATCATCCAAAGACGCATTCAAAGGAGTATACTCATTGTAAGTGAGAATTCTTGACTTACATCCTTGTATCCCTTTTCTTTCCGAGATTTCCTCCTCCGGACCCTTTAGATTGCCCGGGTTTATTCTGAACATTGACTTGAATCTTCCATGAATTGTCACCGGACTGTTTCACAGCGATGTTTCTTTTTACAGTCTCCTGAATAGAACCTGGTGTCTTATCTCGCCACGTCCATCTAGCTTCCTCTCTCCTTATGAATTGATGAGCCTCTGAATAGAAACGCTCCAATGTAGTTGGAGGCTTTCCTGCCAATCAATCTCCAAACTATGAATCCGGATCCACATCTCACATTACCGCCATCAGAATTGTGTGTCGTTAGGGTTGCTAACTTCAGTAGCTGCAATATGAAATCTCAGCAAGTACTCTTTCAATGACTCCCCCGGAGCCTGGATCACACTGGACAAGGACATCACATCCTTGGGACGAGTGGCATGTTTCCTGAGCTGTTCCACAAATTTCGTCGCCAATTCGTCAAAGATGTATATAGACCGTGGGGGAAGTCGAGTGAGCCACATGATGGCAATTCTGGATAGAGTAATTGAAAAGCATCTACACTTGGTCGCGTCATTTGCTCTAGCCGGATCCATCATCCATTCATACCTCATCACATGCTGTCCAGAATCAGTCTTCCCTTTGTAGGCCGGGATAGTTGGCATGCTGAACTTTCTGGTGTACTCGACCTATAGTAGAATAGTATCCGTGAATGGAGTGACTCCAAGATATCCCCCAATCTTCATTAGTCAAGCCTTGATTCTCTCTCATCAATTGTCTGACCATAGCCGATAAGTCCGGAGTTTGTATGGAGGATGGAAGGTTGGACTCTGTTCTTCGGGACCGCTAGGGTTGGTGTCTCCTCTGTTGGCGTTCTGCCAAACGTATCTTGGGGACCAGCTTCGTTAGGGTCTTGGTGTGTCGGGCGTCCAGTTTCCATGCGTCATCCTGCTCCTAAGTTTCCTACTCCAGCTTGGGTGTGATATCCAAGATGCAAGTAATCCCTAGTTGATCGATTATGTATTGGAAAGTATTACAAGTTGACAGATAAATATCATCCAAAGACGCATTCAAAGGAGTATACTCATTGTAAGTGAGAATTCTTGACTTACATCCTTGTATCCCTTTTCTTTCCAAGATTTCCTCCTCCGGACCCTTTAGATTGCCCAGGTTTATTCTGGACATTGACTTGAATCTTCCATGAATTGTCACCGGACTGTTTCACAGCGATGTTTCTTTTTACAGTCTCCTGAATAGAACCTGGTGTCTTATCTCGCCACGTCCATCTAGCTTCCTCTCTCCTTATGAATTGATGAGCCTCTGAATAGAAACGCTCCAATGTAGTTGGAGGCTTTCCTGCCAATCAATCTCCAAACTCTGAATCTGGATCCACATCTCACATTACCACCATCAGAATTGTGTGTCGTTAGGGTTGCTAACTTCAGTAGCTGCAATATGAAATTTCAGCGAGGGGAGGTGTGCCGAACGAGGCCTATGCCGAGCCTCTTGTTACATGGTCAAACAACCGAGTAACAGTATCTCAATAAAAAAATTATACATTGCATCGCAAAAATCTGTTTTTAGCTTTATTTTAACACTTCTACAATTATTCAATCCCCTTCAAACCTCTTCAAATGTTTTATATTCAAATCCATACATTAAACTATTTACAAAATCACAAATTTTTAGCATTAATTACATGCATAAACAATAATAACGAAGTTATTTTGTAAATCGATTATAATTTGTTTATATCAAGGATTTATCATACATTATGTATGACAAAATTATAAATTTAACTTTAGTGACTTCACATCAAATTTACACAGTTTTTTACAAAATTCTTCTCAATTCTTCCTGCAGTTTATCTTTTAAGTCCATATATTCAAACTAATTATGTCGTTCAAATTTAACTTAATTAATTAATATTTGTTAACTAAACTAAGAAATCACTAACGTACGTCGGCTTCAACATGTATGTTGTATTCATATTATCCAAAATGGATGCATTGCGTGTGTGTACTATATAACGAATATTGCTCATTTGATCGAATTACCCAAAACAGATGCATTGCGACTTTGCTTTATCCGACCAATAATCTAAGTCTAGAACAGGGAAACGAAACAAAATGGGAATAGTTTGTAGGAGTTCCCTTGACTATTTCATTCGAGGTGTCCCCTTTCTCATCATCATTAGTTTCTTAGCGTAAAGTATGACCCTCCATCTAAAATACGAACAACATCATCCTTTTTATTGAAGTTCACTATATAAAATCCATTTCATTTGAATAAAAAAAAATCTGAAAATCTCGATTAGGCTTCCAAACTCGAATAGTATATCTTTAAAGTATTGGTATTAAAGTTTAAATCCCTATACAATACAATGGAATTTTCCCATTTCTATCCAGCCTTCAGAACATCTCAACATGCATCTTTGCGCACTTCAAGGACTGGGATTCATATGGGGAGTAAAATTTAGGAGGGGAATAAGTATGGACATTATTCCTAGAAACTATTGAACTCCATGATTTTGGTTGGACGCCCGCAGATTCAAATATGGGATTTGGCTTACCAGAAAAGAAGTCACTTGCTTGAAACAAATCCCTTGGTAGATGACTCAATTCCTGAACCCGTAGTATTTATTTTAGGCAACTCCATCTGACTCAATTTATGAAGCCATCTTGGTCTAATTCTGGTATTTTCTTGAAAAAGGTCAGATTTGAAAGATAAAGAAGGTGGAGTAAAATTAGAGTTATATATCATGACAATTCAATTTCCTCATATAGAACATCAGAGAATCATGTTCCTCCAACAGACAATGCCTACCGAAGTAGCTTAGCCAAATAACTTTGTACCATTACAAATTTGAAAATAAACTTACAGGGGCCCCTGTTTTTCCAGAAACATGTAGTTTGAGAAATAAAAGGGCAAGTATGTAATTGATTTTGGGGCATAAGAAATAATTTGCTAGTTTAGTAACCCAAAAATCTAAATAAAACATGAAGCAAGAATCGATACCTTAGGCAATACTGAACATGCTATCTCACTGAGCAATTCGGAAGGTGAGTTGCTACTTTTTAGATAGATTTGCAGTATCTTCTGTATTATATCACCCTGAAAGAAAGAAAAGTATGCTATGATTAGAAAATTTGATGTTTCACATATCACTTGATAAGCCAGAGCAAGGCTTGTAACTGGTGAAGACTAAGTGTAACACTGTGACACCCACTAATCCGACCAATCGCAAGCTCAGTATGTCTGGTGGCTGTATTTATAGGACTATGCATTAGAAATGGTTTTCTGATTGGGACAATTACTTTGCTTTTTCCTCCAATCTCATCATTCTCACTGGTCCAATTACTTGGTAACAATTTGTGAGCAGATAAACCAAGTCTTTTTCTTAGAAAAGGGAGTATTTTCTGAAAGCATGCCACGTGCACGTTTATCCCATTAACCATCGATTTTTTTTCTAATACCACAATTGAATCGATTAGCGACTGCAAAGTAAACAGCACTTCTGTCGCCAACAAGAATGAGAAAGATGACACTGCATAAAATAAATCAATCAAAAAACAGCAGAAGATAAGCGTAAATTACATTAGTTTTCCATTTCAAAACAACCTTTTACTGAAATACAAACCATTAGATGCATGACTTGTAACATGAAGATTTTTGATGCCACATTTTAAGCATGAAAAACACCATCTTTACTACTAGTAACCGAAAGCTTCAATTTCAACCACGATCGTACTAAATTACAACGGATCAAAAGACCAGCATTGACACAATGTGTGTTAATTTTTGTTGTCATAATTTTCAAAACTGTGATGAGTCATTATATGATAAAATGACACAAAAAAATATTTATTTTTTGATTGGATGAAGATAGAACCACGTATTCGTATATTTTTATCTAGTTCTAAAATTGTCTATAAATTCGATGTGAATAATACAAAATTAATAATAGACTTGGCCTTAATTAGTGTAATCCATGCCTACAAAAAGTGAGGTGGCGTTAAATGTTTTTTTTTAGTTTTAGCTCATATTTTAGGCTTAAAATGTTAAAAAAAAAGCAAAGAATCAGACAGTGTAATTATCACGACACTTAAGCAAGCTACTAATAACACAGATTTGCCTGAAATTTTAGAATTACGTTACTTCAGACTGTCAGTAGCATAAATTTCAGTGCTGTAAATTGTTAACTTGTGAAAACATGTCCAGTATTATGCGTGCTTTAGATTAACTTTGCTGTAAACTGTTAGCTTGTGAAAACATGTCCAGTATTATGCGTACTTTTGATTAATAACTTTCTTATAGATAAGCAGACAAAATTACTATTTATATAGCAAATCCAACTAATATGGGCAAAGTTAACATCTGTGTTATGGATTAGCTTTAGGTAAATAAAAAATATTGTTATGGGGGGCACGTACAATGCACTAGAAGTCGTTGCATTAGGACATAGATGCATTTCCAGAAAAACCTAATTTTGACAAACACCAAACCTAACTATTGTTACCTGTTTCAAGTACCCCTTCAAAAAAAGAATACACCCCACAGTACAAATACTCAACATTTCTAGCTGTTGGAACTAGGTCAAGCTCTGAAATAAATTGGTCCAGCGTATCTTTTTGCTGGAAAGTTTCCAGCAATTCGATGAGAATCGGTTGATTTGATGAAATAAAAAGGTCCGGAAGGGTAAGCATCTGCAGTCGAAGTATTATATTAAAGCTGTCAGTTTGAATATCAATCTCAAAACATGCTAACATTCACATGAGGAGTGAGGACATATATACGACGTAAAGCAAGTATTCATACCCGGAATATTCTAGCTATTATCCGAAGATACATTTACAACATAAAACTAGTATGGTGACTTCCATAAATACTAAATTCAAAACAGATGTGTGTGTGCGCAATTTGTACTTATTGCCTTTATTTTTGTTTAGTGGAAGGTTTAAAATTCTGATTTTCGTTTCCGTTCCGTCCATTAAAAAATTTGAAATTCCGGTTCCATTTTGATATTTTCACTTCAATTCCGGCTTCGGATTACATTTTTTTAACTCTTTTTTAACATAAATAAACTATAAAAAGTCTTCAAAGATTAACAGAGCAGCCCAATCTTTCAAATTAACCCATTCATTTTCTAAAATTGAGGAAGCCCGTGTTCATTTATAGAAAACAGGCCAGTCTCCAAAGAGCCTTAATAATACAGTTGTGCCCTAGCCTAGAAAAACTATTGCATCACTGTCATCGAAACTGAAATGCCGACCAAAAAATTTCCTCAAAGCTTGTCGCTGCTGCCTCTTCTCAACTGTCTCACCGCTCTTCCTCTAATCTCTTCCTACAGCCACTCTTCCTCCTGTCGCTCTTCTTTGAATCTACTGTTCAGGAAATTATAATAGAAATCCGAATTTATGTCTTTACTAACCAAATTTCTAAATCAACTTTGATTTCTTTACCATACCCAAAATCTACCATGAATCTATAAATCAACCATCTTTCGTGATTTTTTACCATAACAGTAAAGTGGCTGGAACCGGATTTTAGGACAAATTCCTGTCCAGTCAATGCATGAACCAAACCGGAATGCCCGGGATTTCAATGTGCCGGACAAAATGTTGAACCATTGTTTAGTGTTTTTCTAACCATGCTTATGCATGTGCATATCGGATATTGGTGTATACCAGGTTCGCATATCAGCCATTAACTTGTATCTGTTTCAATCAATACTGATTGGTATCTGAACCCATAACTTGTAGAAACAAATACAGTAAATGTTATATCAGATTGATATTGGGTCCGTTTGCAGGGCTAAATGTTTCCCAGACTGTTCATGTCTTCGTGCCAGTTCAGTCAATATATCACATAAATCACTCTTCAGAATAAAAATTACCTTACTATAGCAGCTTAGAATTTCTCTAACCACAAAATTAGCAGCTGAAGCTTTTGAAACAGCCACATTGGGTACAACTGGATTGCCAGCAGAAGCTGAATATGCTTCCCAATGATTATTGCAGGTATTAGATTCTACAAATGGAAAGTTGATTATGATGTACGTCAAATAATATCAAGTCCTACGGCAACAACATATTATACGCTCAATCCTTATCACCCGTACTTGAGCTTTTAAAAAAACTGGTTTTGGCATGGAATGATCAAACACACAACAGATTTTAAGAGCTTATGGTTTAAAACTCTAAGCAAAATTATTGCAATGTTCAAGATATGCTAGTCTGTCAAATATATTCAAGCACTATTGAATGTCTACATGCTCAATGCATGTCAACATGACTAATACATACCCAATGCCTATAGTTAATTATGACTGTTAATGCAACACCCATTAGCTTAGATCAGAGATAAAGTGGATATTTAACAAATAAATTGAAGTGAATGAGGAGAGAATATATAATTTGTAATCGTTTTACCATCGCTAAGAATTGAAAGGGCGCTCATCAGATGTTTCTTTAAACTTGGAAACACTGGCCTAATCTTGCTCATAAATTCTGTAGGCGTAAGCCTACAGTACCCAGGTGAAGCCTTCACAGAGCAAGTGGCTATGAACTGGTTGATTGGAGGATTCAAATAATCAATCTTGTTGTTGATATCCCGAAGTAGATAAAGATGTAAAGGCAGCTGAACACATATAAGGATCAGTCAGTTTTTAGCTTTTTTTTCGCTTGGGCTGGTTAGAAGATACTACTGTCAGGTTTATAGGAATTTATACCTCAGCTACAGGATCTGAACAGCAAGAAGCACCACCCTGTCGTAAAAGAAATAGAATTTACAATATTTATCATGGGAATTCGTACGGTGCGGCAAAGAAATACAAAAAGGAAATAGCTCGATCGCACATGTGAAACCAGTTCCCTTAAACCAAACCGTGTACCCACCCAAAAAAAATTGAGAGAAATCAACACCACCCCTCACCCCAAAAAAAAATATACAATAATAAAATAATAGTAATAGTAATTAGTAATTAATAATAGCAGTAATATTAGTTATAATTACAGTAATAATAATAGTGATAATATTAGTAATTAGTAGTAGCAGCAGTAAATAATAGTAATGATAACAATAACAAAATGAAAATAAAACATAAACTAGTTTGTAACCAAAATGACAAATTTAAAGACACGACGTCAACATTATATGATTAATACCTACTTTCTGCATCAATATAGGCATATTGTAATAGGTCTATACTTATACGCCAGAATGCCACTATATTGAGGACTGTAGTGGTAGAAAGGTTGAGAAAATAAATTGGAAGTGAATTTGGTAGCAATAAACTTTGCAGGAGCATAACATACTTGTTGGAAATTTGTTTGAAGTGAATTGTTAAAAAATGGCTAAGTGGAAATTGGCTCCTATATTTGAATAGTCCCACATTGTGAGATTATATGCAAGAATCAAGTATTTATACTTGATTCTTAGAGGCTAAGTTGGGCCCTTTGGGCACCTAACGATGCTCTTTTGTGAGAAGAGAGGCCATGCTTGACCACCACACACGCACGCGCCAATTGACCCGACCCGGGCCAGGCTTGGGCTTGTAGTGGTGTACCACTTATATTTTTGCTACAAATTGACCGGGCTGGAACGGTTATTTAAGCCCGTATTGAAGAACGTTGAGCAACGTTAATTGTTTGACCCATTATTCTCAGATCCGTTTTTGTTGCCCACGTCCCCCAACCAGTAACGTTCTTTTTCACTGCTACGTACTCTTAACTGACAGAGAGACGGACGAAAAGAAGAACAACATCTCAGTTTTCATTTTAAAAAAAAAAACCACAGACAGAAAAGAAAAAAATTCGAGCAATAATTTTAGAAGTGCAAACAGAATCGCTTCGTCGGTGCAACGAATCGATACCGTAAATCTTAGAAAGGCTGTTTTATCCTAGAGGCAGCGGTGATAGTTACGAACTGCTAGCACCTAACAGCAGATCGCCGAAACGTCTTCAAGAAAGTGACGTAGTCCACGACTCAGCCGAAGTTAGCCATTGTTTCCAACAATACTAGATGGAAAAAGTGCATAACTTTTTTCGCTTCTAAATAAATTCAGCACAGTATCTCCATTTAGTTTGACATTTTACGCTTTTACGCGCAGTTATATAGGTAGGTTCCAAATTCTTGTTCATGTAACATTAATCGCTGTGTCTCAGCTTGATTTTATAATTCACTTACCCTTTACATAAACAAACATGATGCACAAATAATAGTATCATGAATATCATTTTCTTCCATGGAGCATGAAATAAGGTTTTGTTTTGCTAGTAAAAAGGTGAGAATATTTTACTCCTGGAAAACAAAAACTGCACACTAAAATATGAAGTTTCTCAATCAAAATTGATAATTAAGAAAAGGGGTAACATGTATTGTTAATAGCACAGAAATTGATTTTGATGACAACCATATAAATATAATACCAATGTTTTCCCAAGTTGTATAGAATATTTTGCAGAACATTGCATAGGTACATGATAATCGAGTTTGAAGACTAATCGGTAAAAAGACCAGAGCTCGAGATTCAAAGATGATCAAGACAATTGAAGGCTCGTGAGTTTAAAAATAGAGACATGAAGAGTTCAAGACTATAACATAGTTATCAAAGCGCTCCCCTAGGCGCACCTAGGCGCCAGCCTAGGGCTTTTCTGCTCCTCCAGGCGCCAAGAAAGTGCGCAAGGCGCCAAAAAAGTGCATAAGGCGCTGAAGCGCCGAAAAATCAAAGCACTTGAAAAAACGCGCTTTACTATTAAATCGTTTTTAAAAGAAAATTAAGGGCTTCTGCCCACAGTCGAGCCCAATTAAGGCTTATGGCAAATATCGCTCAAATTAGGGCATAGGGATTAGGGCATAGGGATTAGGGCATTGTCGACATCGACTGTTTAAAGCATAAAATGTCTCTATTGTCAAAACTTACATTCACCGCCGCCGCCAACTAACCCGATCTTCCGTTGCCGTTGAATTCAAGCTATTGCCAATTGCCTTCACATGCTCACATCGACGCGTCAATCTCTGCTCCTGTTGAAAAAGTGACGCTCAAAGCGCCTAAAAAAGCCCTAGGCGCAAAAAGCAACAAGCGCCAGCTTGAGGCTTTTTTGGGCTTTTTCGCCTTGACTATATGGCATATAGATAATAATTAATGAATATTAGATAAATTTGTTAAAGTCCTTGAATAACAATTTTCTTTTCTTTCAGTACTCTCTCACTAAAATATTTATTTAATTTTCAAAATATATTTCTACTTATATCTTATAAATGTTTTATATATTAAAGTATTTAAAAACTATGTTTGAATGATATTACAAATTTTAGAATTTTAAAACACCCTAAAAGCGTTTTTCTTCCAAACATAAAACATACCCTCATAAGTATGTCGACATCAAGGTAGTTAAGGCGCTAAGGCGCAAAAAAGCGTCTAGGTGGAGCCTAAGGCTATTTTACGCCTAGGGCTTTTTTGGGAGCCTTGAGCATGAGGCCGTGAGCAGTCTGGACGGCTCTCGAAGTTCGAACTAGTTTACGTATTTTAATTTGATCGACTTGATTTTGAGTTGGAGCTGGGCACGAATTTGTTTTTGAGCTGGGTGATTTAACTGGGTGTGGATAAACTGAAGGGAAGGTATGTGTTTAGGCTCATATTGGACCCAATAAAAATTCTCCAACAAAGCAGCCCAAGACGCGCTTTTATAGCGCCTCAAAAGCCAGCGCCTTGGGGCTTTTTCGACGCCTCGTGCATCCATGGCGCCTCAGAAGTCAAAAAAGCCCCAGCTTGGAGCCTATGGCTTTTTGGAGCCTAAGCGCGCCTCGGCGAGGGCTTTGATAACACTGGTCGACATATGCACCGTTGTATAAAAAAAAATGAAGAGTCGTAAGTTTTTGGCTCCATCTCTTTATGAATAGACATGTGCCTTCAAATACTATATAAATGGGACTAGAAAACGAATTTTTATAACAATATTCTCTTCATTCTTCTTACTCTAAATTCTTATTATATATTTCACAAAATCCACTTTTTATACTCTTCAAATCCACTCAAATTCAATCTCTACTTCACTACATTCTTCTCTATGATCTACTCACTGTTTAGCAAGAATTCTTTCACAAATTCAAAGATCTAAGTGCTATAAAATGGCTACAGGATATCTTGTATCCAAGTTACAATTATCTGTATTTGGAATCAACTAACTCTATGCTACTAATTTGTATGAGTGTGATTGTTGCACGTTCAAATCAAGTGGATATGTTTTTTGCTCGTTTAAATCAAACGAGTTATCTTGTTGTCCGGTTAAATCAATAGAGTCTATCGTGAGCCCAGAAAGTCGGAAGGTTGTATCTTATTGTCTTGAAATCAAGATTGTATTCTGCTTTGTTTGCTACCCGATTAAAGTAGACGTTTGAAAGGAAATCTGTACATATATTGTACATGACTAAATGTAGGATTGGTCAATTCAAACCAATATGAAACTCCTTGTGTCATTTCTCTTATTTTTACTTTAATTTTATTGCATTTATATATATCTACGACTGCATGTTAATATATATCTGTGTTTCGATTTAAATCCTAAAACTATTTAAAAAAAGTTTTATGTAAGTTATAAAACACTATTCATCGTCCACTAGTGTTAAAGTAGCCTTAAGATCCGTTCACATTATTTCAATTTATACTATACCATTTTCCACAGTGTTATGCTTTAGCTCAAAAAAAAATTGTTCTCATTGTAATGTACACAAGGTTCAAAACTTGTTCGGCAGACGTTGGACGTCGAGCATGGAGTAAGAATTAATCGTTTAGATAGAGTTTAATCGGAGCTAGGCGTTTTTGATAAACTTGTGTATTTTGACGAAATTTTAGTACTTTTTAGTATTATGATCCAAAATGAAAATCTGGAAGTTTGGACGGACTTGGAAGCAGTCGATGAGGCAAAACCACCTTAAACTAGCATGTAAATGCTTAAACGAGACATCAAGCCTCAAGTGCTTATATGCCTATTTAGATGCTTATATAATGTGGTATGCCTCGTTTAGGCAGGCCTGGGCAAATGGCTAGGCGGTAAGCCTCGCCTAGCGCCTAGGCGAAGCCTAGGCAAAGGACTAGAAAGATTTTTACAATAGAGATTGTGCGAAGCTTAGGTCTTATTGTGTCACTGAAAATGAGGTAAGCTGAAAATGATATTTCATTGGAAATAAAGGTACTTAGTTTAAGTTGGACGAATACTCCCCTTTCCCCATTTCAATAATTGCAATATAAACCATGTTGGGTTGGCATGACATGTGCTGATAGTTCTGAAATGTTGCCTTTTGTTATGCCATGAGGCTGAGTATATTGCTTTTATTACGTTTAGTTGTATATCGAGTTGCATGATAATTGTAAAAAGTATGAGGTGTGTATTGATTACTTTTCCAGTGAGTGAAGGTGAATGTAATGATTGGTTTATTTGGGACTTTGGCGGGCTTATTTCAAATATGGAGCGTTTCAACAAAGAAAGAATTGAAAGAAACTAACATGATCAGAAAACCATAGCTCACATAATATGAAATTAATATACCTTTTACCTCAGAGAAGGAAAGCATAGATAGACAATCAACAAGAAGCGGTCTGAACTTATATGTTTGTGCATCAAGAACTTTAAATTCAGCTGAAATATCAATGGGTCCCATCTCATTTGTTTCCATGTTTTGACTTTTGGTACTTTTTGAAGTCAATTCATTAGTCTCATCAATTTCCTGACTAATTTCTACTCCTGCTCGCTTGAATGCATCAATAATAGTAGGTTGCTTGAGCTTGTCACATGGATCTGATCTTTCTGATTTCCATTGAACAATTTTCTTTCTCCTCTTGATATTTTGTGAAGTTCCCTCATACAGTGGTTTTTCGCTGCTTCTCTTTTCTCTCTGTGTAACTTGTTTAGGGATACTGTGAAGCTCGGGAAGAGATAAAGGGTAAAGCTGGAGACATGCATTGAGTAAACACTCGAGTAAACTGCAATAAATAATGAACGTTAGAAAAGTCACAAGCTGTAGAAGACATTCGTTATTTAATGCGGTCAAAACTATTAAATATTCATAAATAAGAGAAGCAACATAACAATGGCGACATTAATGTTTCATTGCAACAAGAGGTTAAATTTGACCTCTTTCAGGTTCATATGCATAGGGCATTTAGCTTTAGAGTTGCGGTGAACCCTAATTTATGTCGTGTATCTGGCAGACTGTAATATATCTTATAGAATAAATGTATCATAGATAGAACAATGATGTCAATGTCTAGGAACACTAAAACAAATGGTAATGCATCTAGAGCGTGAATCTAGAGGTTTTGCATTCAATTCCTCCAAACATCAAAATGTTTATTCGGCAACAATCAAATTTCTGGATGTTTACCAGGCAAAACTCAAATTTATGTCCGTTCATGTCTATAAAAGCATGCATATACACAAAAAGGTGGTCAAAATGTAACCTTAAAGCTAGTTAAACTTAAAAGCAAACACTTCTTTATAATGATGAACTGACACAAGAACATGCACTGTAACAGCTTCCTGACATCGTAGCAAAATGTTCCCATGAGTAAAGAAGTTGGATGGTATAGGTTTTAACAGGAGAAGATAGCCTGTTTCAGTCTGCTATTTATCGATAATGATGTGATCAACTCATTCACAAAAAACACTGAAGTGATAATAAGAGATAATGGATCGTTGGACATTTTGCTAATGATGTGATCAATTACTGATTATAATGTGGCATAGGGCGACAGATACATTGTACTTGCTGTAAGTCTCTTATAATATTTGACATAACAAATATAAAATAAACTGACAAAAGGACTTGCGCCCATTGTGCAAACTTTTGCTGCCTTATAGGAACAATTAGGGGTTTTTGTGTCAACGGTTTCGTGTAAATGCACATATTAAATAATGCGTGCATTTACACACAAAAAACGCCTGAATTCTCCTTGTAGTGCAGCTAAATGTCTGCACCATGTATGAGGACTAATATAGCTATAAAATAAATAATAAATTGCTCACACTAGGTTTCTCAGACGCTTAAGCAGTTTTGTCACAGTATCAATTTTTGTACTTTGAGTTAGGCAATCGACTTTTCCAGTAACCTGAGTGATGAATGCATTAAGCTGCAAAATGATGATGTATTACATAACTGAAGCGCACTGAAATGGCCTGGGGAGAAAACTAATTAAAAACCATACATACCAACTCTCGTATCCAGTTAATGGCATAAAAGAGTGAAAAACATTTTACTTTCTTTTGCTCTCCTGTCAAATTCTTCCAGTGACCAGCAAGTAAATACTGCAATATATATTCAATAATGTGATATGCTGATTCTGTTTTATATCAATGAAAAAATCTGAGCAAGAGTTGATGATTGTATGAAAATTGACACGACTGAACAGAGTTACAGGGTGAAAGTAAAGCTTTTTTTTTTTGCACATAAAAAAGCATGCATATGGTGCATTCAAACATGCATGGGCATAGATAAGCAAGAGAATATCAACGATGCATGTACTTCAACTAGCAACAACAGAATAAAAATGTTTGTAGCTCTACTCAGAGGATACAAGTAGATATATAAAACATGTGACTAAATCATTGAAAAGTCATTAACAATCATCATCATTATCTTTGCCTTCTCCCCAAATGATTGAGGTTGGCCACATGAATGCTCATTTTCCATAATTTTTATCTTGAGTCGTATTTCTAGCTAATTTTAATTTTCTTAGTTCGTTTTTGGTATTTTCTTCCCATTTTGATTTTGGTCTTCCATTTTGTCTTTTTCTTTCAATGTAAATATTATCTTCTCTTCTTAAATGTGTTTTGTCTGGTATTATTTGTATGTGTCTATACCATCTAAGCTTGTGTTTTTTTTTCCCTCGTTTATGGCTGACTCTCCTATTTTTTATCTCAATTTGTAACGACCCAGAATTTTAATTTATTAAAATTTGAATATTTAATTAATTTTAAATATTAATAAGTGAATTTATAAGTCAAATAAATTTTTATTTGAATTATTGAATTAATTGAATAATTAAATCGATAATTTAATTAATATGTTAAATTATGGAAATAATTGAAAATTGAGTTAAATATGATTGAAAATGATTTGTAAAATTTTACTTTATCATATTGGAGTTAGAACGATATTTTAGAACTTTTAAAATTGAATTAAAAGTTAATTTGTGAAAATTGAATATTTTAATATTTAAATCGACTAGTGAAAATAGTCAATTTTTGAACAGTCTCAGAATTGAACGAAACCAGTTCCATTGGATCCGTAATAGTTAGTTATTACCGGATTTCAATTTTCGTGTCAATCGAAGTTACCGTTTGAGCGTGGCAGCTCGAAACGCATCGAATCATTTTTAATTTAAATTTGGCGAGTCAAAATAGCCATTTTTCAAAAAGTCTCGGATTTCGACGAAACCAGTTTCATCGGATCCGTAATGTGATATTATTGTAAGGTTTCAAATATCAAGTCGATTGGATTTACCGTTTGTCCGGTACAAATTAAAACGCCTAGAAAATCGCTTAAATCGATTTAATTCAAATTGAGCGTTTATAGCCATAACTCGCACATACTTCCGAATTAGCTTCCGAAACCTGTTCCATTGTGTCCGGAACGCGGGATAAACCCTAGGTACGTCAGTTACGGCGCGTAAATCGGAGTTAGAAATTTCCGAAATGAATAGTGTTTACGCTTGATTTTTTATAAAAGGAGACCCTACCCCTTCATAAATAAATAAATAAAAAATAACATCTCAAACCCTAGCCGCCTCCACCAGAAATGAATGGCCGAAAATAGCTTACTTTCACTCATTAATCTCTCTCAATCTACAAAGATTTAGCCAAGGTGTTCAACACGAAAGTCGTAGAGCTCGACGAGAGCTTCGATTCCATACGGTGATGATCGGAAACGGAGCAACGTTGGAGGAGCTACATGGGGCCGTTCTCTACAGCTGTGCACGCATCTCGAGGGTAGAGGGGGAGGCCGAGCTTGCCTAGGTCGTGGCCGAAGGTAGCTCGTGTGTGGAGCTTCGAGACGGCATCACTTGATCGTGTTCTAGGTGTATGGATTGGATGAATTATTTAACCCTAAAATTGAAGTTCATGGGTTCAAGCATGGTGATGTCGGCCTGTAGATTTTCGTGCGTGAGGGAGAGAGGATGGGGACGGTCTTGATGCACTGGGGAAGGATCTAAGGGCTGTGATGAAAAGTGGGTTTGTTAATGTTGTATTTATATAAGTTAAATTGTGTACAAACTTGTAAAATACATAACTTTTTCATACGAGGTCGAAAAAATGCAAAACCAGTTGCGTTGGAATCGTATGGACGAGCACTACGCGATGGAGTTGGTTTGGAGTCGTTTGGAGTTAGTGAAAATTTCGTGTAAAATTAAACGTCCGTTTAATTTTATTCGAAATAAATCGCTAAAGCGGAATTTGAAATCAAGGTGAGAACTTCTCACTCAATCGAATCAGTTTCGATTTTATTTTAAATAGTTAGATTTAAAATATTTGAATGCATGTTTGAATGATGATTGATATCTATTGATTGTTAAAATAGACATTATACGCCGTTAGTAAGCGGATGTTATTTATTAAAAACATATACCGCGAATATTTCATAAACAGTGAAATTGGTATTATATATAATAGCAATATATATATATTGGCATATGTATATATTGGAGTTATTGATTTCCCGCATTTTTTGTTTAGCGGATGAGACCCTATTACGCCGTTATTAAGCGGATAATATTTTAAATCCCATATACCGCGATAATTTCGTACTGGAGCGAAATTGGTATTGTGCTAATGTTTGTGGATGCAGGAAAACAGGTTGGAGGGATCCAACTGGATTCCTCAATAGTATTTATTTGATTTCGGATATTTTGATATTTGATGGATTATCATATTGATATATGATATCGTTGTTGTCGTGATTGACCATTTGGTATGTAGCATCATTGGACCCAGATTTTGAGATTTTTAAAATGATTTTTAAAGTGATTTTTGAGAATATACTATATTTTGGAATTGATCCATTATAAATAAATAAACGTTATAATGTTTAAGGTTATAAAAATTATGATTTTGAGAAATATAGTTAAAAACTAATTTTTGAGAATATGATGCTAATGATTTTATAAAATAGTTAAATCGGAATTTTTGAATTTATTATGAAAAGTTGAAATATAGGATTTATAAAATTTAATTATTTTATGAAAAGGATGAAGTTTTAAAGGAATTTAAAGACATTTTAAAGAATAATATAAATTGATTTATATTAAGAGATTTATAAATGGATATTTATAAATTGAAATATGGACATTATAAAACGAGTTTTTATAAGTGTTTGAATGAAGTGAAAACGAATTTCATTAAAGAATGAAATTTATAGAATTATAGACGGTGAAGTTATAAATGAAATTTATAAATAGTAAGATTTATAAATTTGTGAAGTTATATTGAAGGAATAGATTTGGTTAAATAAATGAATCTTATAAGTTATAAGATTTATGATTTGGAAAGTCTTTGAAAGAAGGATTTTGTAAAATAATCGTTTTATAAGCATTTGGCTTATAATATGAACTTTTAGTTTAAAATTGAGTTATAAACTGGGATAGGTTAATAAAAGAATTTATAAAAAGGAAGTTTTTATAAATAAAT
This sequence comes from Allium cepa, assembly GCA_030765085.1. NCBI lineage: Eukaryota > Viridiplantae > Streptophyta > Magnoliopsida > Asparagales > Amaryllidaceae > Allium > Allium cepa. The sequence continues at coordinate 595,140,778 of CM060945.1, read as the reverse complement.
AGAAATGGAATTTATAAACGTTGTTTATAAATTCGCAAACAACTTATTTTGATAAGTTAATTGTTGAAACCTATTAATGGAGTTATATTCACATTTTTAACTGTGAATGATCCTTTAAAATAAAATGAATAGAAATGATGAAATGTGTTAACGTAGTATATTCACGTTTTTGAATAGTGAATAATGTGTTAAAGAAATTGTTTTGAATGTGATATTTCAAATAGAATTAAAACGATCTAACGATGTTTTAAAATGTGTTGAGATTCGAAACCATAGATTTCAACATTTATTGTTGAAATAGACGTTTTCGAGAAATAGAAGGAGATGATGGACTATAACACTGTTGTTATAGTAAATGATTTCCGAAAGGAAATGTTTTGTATAAGTATTGGGATTTATATATCTATCTTAAAATTCGAATCTCTATACTAGTGATTTTGGGTTGTTGTAACGATGTTTTACGTAACATTCGTTTTGGCCCAAATAAATATGTTGAAGAGAATGATTTCCTTAATAGAATGAAATATATACTTAATTTCGATTGAAGTATATTGAATATTTTCCAAGTGTTGAAAATAAATAAAAATTGTGAATTACTTATGAATAAATAAGTATGGAAATGTTTTCCAATATAAAGTGAATATTTTGAGAATTTATCTTTTTGAAGATAAATTGAAAATGGATAATTGAAAACGTATATCAATAGATATTATGAAACGTAAATTCACTAAGGAATTTATAAAAGAAAGTGAAATTGGTTTAAACATAAATATTGATTTATTTTTGAAGTATTGAAATTACATATCTAGTGAAGATATTTTGGAAAATAAATAATTTGGAAAATTATTTGGAATCTGGTGATGTGTGCATATCCATTGATAGTTCAATAACCGACTATCAATATTTCCCTTTGAATGGGTATTTGATGTGATTTGTTTGAATTTGAATGCCACACTTATTTTTGAATAAGCGCTCACTATTCGGGTTAAACCGGGAAAGGACCATGGGGTCGTATAACCCATTCCGAATATGTGATACGTCGTTATAATTGCATTGAAGATCGGTGTTGAAGACCCGGTATTTGCGAGAGCGATAGGATGACCTGTCGATTTACTCTGCACCGAGTAGCTACGGTATAGAGTTCTCCATATGTGATGGTGAATCCGATCAGGATTGTGAATATCCGGATTGCAAGGACTTCTTTGTAAGTGCCTTCGGTTTTGTTCGAGCCCGGAACAGACTTGTATGGATTGTATGTCTGACGTTACAAATTGAGATATAAAGCAGATTTCTTTCAAATATATTTCTGTTGGTGGCGAAGAATTTATTCTTTAGCTTAACACCCTTCTCTGAGACGTACGAGCTCAGAGGTTATATAGTTGAAGTTATCAGCGATATATTCCCAATTTGGTAATGTGACATGCTGAGTGTTGCTGAAATGATCATTGTGTTGATTATTGTGATAGGATCGTTTATTTGATCGTCTATCTTGGTGATCATTGTGTTGATCATTTGTTGACCCAAAGCATGGCTTTTGTATAAAGTATGTTTTTGTGGACGTGACTTCGTCGAACCTCACACCCCGGAAATGGTCAAAACAGGAAAGATGCAGCAAGGTTATGAGGGGTAGCACCCTTTAGGGTATGTATGTTTCCTTCTGGATAGAGGTGGTATCATGGTATGGAGCCCAGATATTTAACCTATGTGGTTACTGCGAATTTATTACTTTGTGGTTGTTGGTTTTCGAGATCCCGTGAGAAAGGTCGTTTATGATCGGGGAATGGCGTGCTCGTGTCAGTAGTTACCCAGTTAGGGGTAACCCGGCCTTGTGTTGGCAGAGTTCCGGTTTGGTTCTCGGGGATGTCTTTCCAGAGGCATTCTCATGTGGCAATGGGAAGTTCCTTGGCCTGACCATTTGTTGGAAATCCAAAGAAACAATACGAAACTTGTACGGTTTTAGTTGTAGAACCTATCATTCACTTATGGTGTCGCAACACTGTTTGGATGGTAGCTATAGTAGGCATACGATAATGGTCGTATGTTGGCTAAGATTTATATTCTACTTTCGAAATGAATTTCTTCTACACTATGCACTAGTAATAATATCAAATGTTATTTTAAATGCGTATCAGGCATCTTTGACTATCATAAGGAGAAATCTCCTCCGATTCTGCGTTTGCATTGTGTGTGTGCGGGAGGCCTTATGGTAGTCTCATTTTTAAAAGCATTGCGAATTGAAATAAAAATATCTCTCTATTTTGATTTTAAAGATAAATAAACTGTTTTGAGTTCTCACACCAGTCACATGACTGACTTGGAGTTTATTGTTTTCCTTCCTAAACTCTGGGTACCCACCAATTTCCACACGGGCAGTTAAGAGTTAGGTTTATCAGGATATTCAGGAGTTGCTGGAGGCAAGATGGATGGCATGGCGTATTACTAGTTTATATAGTATTTCTTTTTCCGCTGCACTATTTGTTGTTGTTGTACACTCTGATGATGATATGATGTAATGAAATGTGATGTAATGTAATAACTGATATAGTTCTTTGTTTAAAGATTATTCATTTATTATTATATGTTGTTCCGCTGCGAATTGTGAGATTCCGATGTTGTTCTGTTGTTTTCTGTTCCGTTCTGTTTTCTTTTCTTTCAATTTTAAAGTTCCGTCCTATTTTTCTCTGTTTTTCTATCTCTTCTCTATTCTCTTTTCTATTCTATTTTCTAATTTTCTATCTTCTGTTCCGTTTCCTCCCTATTCTCTTTTCTTTCTATTTTAATTTTTTTTTATCTTCTTTTCTTTACTTCTCTTCTCTCCTTTTCTTTTCCTAAATTTTTTTTTTAAAACCCATAACTATTCGGTTTTTCGGCAACGAAAAATCGAAAGCGTTACACAATTCCTCATTTTTAACTATCTTTTTTTGTAATTCCCGGCAATTCCTCTTAACCTTCGTATTTCATCTATATTTATCTTATTTTCTTGCTTCTTTTTTTAGATCCCGACATTTTGTATAGAATATATAAAGCGGAAATAATAGTTATTTGATAAAGTTTCTCTTTCAGCTTATCTATTATTTTTCTCACGTAAAATAGAACTAGTTTGTCTCAATTTCATCCAATCAGCGTTGATTCGAATTGTTACTTCTTTTTCTGTTTCACTATCTCCTTGTATTATTGAACCTGGCCGTTTTAACGTATCAATTTTGTTTACCATCTGATTTAGCACATTTTTATTACTATCCATGATTTATTTTACTAAAGTCGCATGGCTTGTATTCGGTTTTAGTTGTTCTAAGTTTCAACCCTTGTGATTCTAGTGAATTTTTCCATTTTTCTAACTTTTATTCTAGTTTTTTCTTCGGTGTATCAATTAACACAATACATCTGCAACCATCATGCACCATGGTAGATCCATTTAGATTCCTTTTGTTATTTCATCTAATACCAACGCAAATAAATAAGAACTTAAAACCGATCTGTGGTGAAACCGTACCTTTACCAAAAGCTCACTAGTCTATCCGCATGTACTCCGTACTTTGTCACACCATAACAAAATATAATACATTTAAACTGGCTAAAACATATCTACATTGTTCTTAACAAGAGAAACACTAGATTAATTCTGCAAAGATACGACTAGCAACTACAACAAAAATGTTAGGTTCTAACTTATAAAACTATGAGATGAAGAAAAGGCATAAAAACTATGTTAGTCAGTTTTACGTCTTTCATGAAACACAAGATGCAACCAAAATTATTACATAAACCTTAGAATTAGCTTTCAACTATATGCTATAAACATAACCGAACAACCAACAGCTCGTGGTACTCGTAAATTGACTACTCAGATCATGGCACCATTAACATACCTTTATAGATGGAAGATGCAAAGGGCATCCAAGAAGTGCATCAATTTCACTAAGAGAACCTTGGTTTGTCAAGCGTTCAATCTTTCAAAATAATTTCGAGGACATGTATACTAAATCAGATATATATTTTCTCAAGTATGCTAGTAGGTATGCATGAGTTTAGCAAAAAATGTAAACATAGATTCAGATTTTGTAAACTCACCGCCGATAAAAGTAGAAATTCAGAAGGAAGGAATTGCATCGTAAATGAACAGCTGAATAAAAAAATGATAAAAATCTTAGAGAGCCTATTTAATACATATAAAGTTTTAACGTAACAAAATCTTATTTTAAAAAGTAGTATACAAAAGCCCTCAGTTGGAAAATCTTCTACCAAAAGGGAGGAAGGACAATTTGGATTAAATTTTCTCATGAAACAATCTTCTTTTAAGTTTTCATGTTAAAAAATTAGCTATATATATCATCATCAAGAACGTAGTTAAGATGGGCTCAAGTGAAACTAATTAGGTCTATCGATATTGTATTATTAGCACTCCATCGGAACATGTCCTCGTAAACTATTCCATTAGAAAAACGTTTGAAGAAACTTTAGATAAATTGCCCATAAAATATATGCAAGAAATTACAGTTGTGGGGAGGAGCATAGCTGTGGCAAAACATTCAAGCCAATAGGAGAAAGGTTGCCGTCCAAATTCATCCATAGTTCCCCTGAAAGGTACAAATCATGAATAGTATTAGTGTATTTTCAGTATTGTATAACTAGAAATCATCATGCATACATTTTTCCATTCTTTCTAGGTTAAATTTTCAAGGAGAAAGGATGTGTTAAAATTGGGTAATATTTACAAGGGATGTAACCGGTAAAAAAACAGTAGTGGAAGGAAAAGTGTCAGAACTGAACAAGATGTATTTCTGCCATTGGCCAGAAAGTAGGATCTCTCACTGCAATTTATCTTTAGGGTTACTATGACTAACCTTCAATATCTCTAGAAGAGCCATTTGGGAGCAACTTGCCTTCCTCTAGATCGCATAAAAACCGGGATTCAAATTCACAAACATGCTTGCACATCCTAAGAACATGATATAATACTTAGAAGGAATAACTTCGTCAAGCTGCATAAGTAGCACTCCAGGAAAGAAAAACCATTGTAATTTGCAATAGTAAAACTTTACACATACTCAGTGTTCTTGGAGCTTCTTATTGACACATAAACCTATTATAAATCATACAGAATGCAGTGACTGATCTACAATAAATTCAGTTGATCACTCAAGTGAAACCACCAACAGAAGTAAATATTTAAACCAAACAGTCCAAATACAAGTATGTACCAATAGAATAACAGATGGATGGAGAAAGGTAACCTCATATGAGAACTCTAGTTGTCTTAACTGATATTATTACATGGATATGAAGTCAATACCATTCCATAATTTCTGGATGAAGAGTCTTGCTGTCTAGTAGAACAATGAGTTCATCGTAAAGTAATATCAATGGCAACGGTACAGTTTTGCATGATTCAATCGACATTTTCAGCAATTCTATAGCCTCTTGACAATTTGGTCTCTGCATGCATGTATTACATAATACATTATTATTTTAAATTAGTTCCTAAAGCCAAATAGCAAATATAAGATTATTGGGTTCAAAATATTATTTTACTATCTTATACAATAAAGTTCAATCATAAGTTGATCGTTTTTCAGTAAATATCGTGACTGACTTAATTACAATATGTCAACCATTATAACTTCAAAAGAATCTAGCAATCGGCTGACGTTCGAGCATCTGCGAATACATAAAATGTGCATGTAAGCATTGTGCATTCATAATCTAAGGCAGGTGTATCCATGTATGTACTCTCAGACAATCACTATTGCGAACTTTGGTACATTGTTCCGCGAGAATGTTTATTACATGTTTCTCAGAATCCCAAGTTAGTTTGTGTGTGAAACAATTAAACCTTGACATGTATACTCAACATGTTAATAGGTTGGCCACAGGTTGTGCCACTACCATGTTGACCTAACATCATCAAGCAGACCTAATCTTGGGTTGGTAGGTAAAAAGCTGTTTTAAGATCAAACTATGATTAACTTGCTCTAAAAAAAAGTAGATAATGTAAATATGCAGCACAAGTTGTGAAATCATCGGAAACAGCAACTTTATTCCCCAATAAACTTTCTACAAAAGCTTTACCTGGGATAATGACAAAACATTGGCAGTATTTATATCCCCAAGTATGGAAACAATTTTCAAAGTTCCAATTATTCCCATCTTCCTGTATTGGATATCCGGATTGTTAACCTGTATACATAAGCATACCAATTTCAGTTGGTCAAAAAGCGCTTCAAGAAAACAACCATCAATTATTTTCTTCTTCAATATTTTCATAGCATTCTTCTGCAATGAGCCTCCATTGATGTGTATTAGAAGTAGAAACCACACATCAATTACTTTGTGATTACGTGGCTGGTCAATGCACTTCAGTTCTTTCAAGATAGTGTCACAGATAATCTGTAGCAAAAAGTATTACGCATGTGAGCAACAATGCATCATCTTCATGTCAAAATTGGTAACCATTAAATCATTGTAATTGCAAGTTAACCAAGAACGGTCTTACAATTATCTGCATAAAATATAACTTGATTAGGGTAAGGTATAGAACCTATCAATTTTGGCCACTTGATTGATTTAGGATTTTGCAAACGGCTACAAATCCTGTTTAGTTGGAACTTTATTGCAGTCATTGCTGTCAAAAAAACTTAAAATCTTACCATTTAAATCCCGTTTCAAATAGAATATCTCTCTCTACGATTCAATTTATATTTCGATTTAAACCCAACTGATACTGCAACTTGGAAAAATCATTCAATCCATTCCAAACTGATATATTCAATATACTTACTTGGATCTACAATTCCAACTCTAATGTTTTGTAAACAAAATGAAATTGGAACAAGAGAGAAAATGAAGTTTTAGGTTTAGATGTAGAAGTTCAAACATGGAATTCAATTTCAAAGTGTGTACAAATCTTATAATATTGTTCATTTAAATCTACAATTTACGGTTTAAATCCCATTTAAAGTTTGAACTTTCTGATTTACGATGTGAATCCCCTTTTGAAAACCTTTATTGCGGTTGTATGTAATGCTTGCTAAAGTGAATGTGATTAGAAAATTGCTAGAAACGAGTTATAGACCCTATCAGAAATGGGGGTTTTTTTTTTTTTGAACATGGTATTACGATAGTGACTGAAGAAGTCTATGATAGTAATCAAAGAAGCCCTGAATTCTCGAGATTATAATGCATATTCTCTACATTCTCTGCTTATTGTGGACTATCAAACTTTGCTCGATATGGACCCCTTAAAAATCTAGCAACCACACACTAAGCAAAATGATTCGAAGTTACTTGCGTTTATCTCTCAAGAATTTGGTTCAATAAGATTAATGGGCACGGATAAAGGAGCAGTTAAACAGATAAAAGGACACACTTTAAAAGGAGGAAATCCACACAAGTGGATCTGTATAAGGGGTTTGAAAAGAAACGGAGGGGGTTAGTTTAGTCTCAAATGAATTGGTTTTACTGTTCTGTAAGTTTACCAAAATATCCTTATTCCACCCAATTCAAATATTATTTATATCCATTAACTATTAAAAAATTGTTTTTTTTAACGAAAATTGGGTTCTTAAAAACGTCAGTCTTATTTTTTGGAATTTTGAAATTTAAAAAATGATTATAGCATAATTTTAAAATTTATCACATTGGGGAAGCAGACATTTGCGCTACTCGACAACTCAGGCTGATTCCATGAGTAAGTATGGAAAAGCAGCAAAACAACAAGAATGCTCATAAACAAGTGAGTAGCAATATTCAGGTTTAAGTTATATCATGCCGATGAAGTTGTTCTTTTGACCGTATATCCTGCCTAACAAAAAGGCAAACCTCTAGCTCTTCAGATGTCGCAATGGCATGATCTACCACTGAGCTAATAACCAGGCCAAAAGGTAATCCAGGACAAGGAAAAGATTAAACAAATAAATATACAATGAATCAACTAAATTGAAAATTAAGACTGTCTTAATATCGGATTCCGCCTTGTTTCAAAAGTTATTTTTTATAGAAACAAAAGTTATTCTGAATATCATTGTTTTGGAAGTATTTTTATTAACTATAATTTTTAACATTTGAATATATTTTTTATTTTTAGTGACATGCTGAACTTTTACATCACTTTGAAATTTTCCATCGCAATTGAATGCAAAATTTTGCTTCAGGGGCATTCAATTTTATGTTCTCCTCATCAATAATTGTTATCGCACTTTATAATATCAATAAGCCACCCCTATCTATATTAACAGTCCAACATAAAAATACGCGGAGCTGGTATATATAAAAATCCATAGTATGTAAAATACATTTTTAAACCGTAGGCTCGATTTAAGAGCATCGAGGATTGATGCGTCAGTGCCATCAGCCAACGACTTCCCTTAAAGCTTCATATGTTTTGCATGACGCTGATCGCTTGCTCCAACAAACTTCACCTGCTCACGTATTTGTGAAATTATTCTACCAACATTGGTAGAATTTGATGAGAAAAACAAAAACATGAGCAAATGCGGCATGTGTTCTGCATCAACCTTCTAATACAAGACAATGCTGTCGTAACCGCCTTAAATATACACATTAGTTGATTGTAAGTGACATAAGTACATATATAATGGACAAAATGAACCATTAAAAACCTCCTCAGGTCACATCAAATGAAACTATCATGTAGCACCCGCTACACAAATTTTCTTTCATATACAAGTATTTTATGTGGAAGCAAAGCACTAAATAATTCAAGTGAATAATAATTGATTATTCAAGTGGGTGCAGGCAAAGTGTCATGAATGCACTATTGATTGCTGCTCTACAAAACAAGAAGAGGGGGTTCCAATGGTTTGCCTAATTTAAATTTTAAAGACAGAATATAAACCTGTTCTCGCAGCTGATCATTCAAGATAAAATTAGAGAATGAGTCCAGTACAGGAACAATTGAAAGTCGGGGGTAATTGATAGGATCGTGTAATATGGAATAGCTATATGGTTAATGTATATATGGTAAGTAAAAATCGCACCAAGATTTTATACTGGTTCGGATCACTTGTCCTACGTCCAGTCCCTAAGCTTCACTTAGGTATTCACTAACTACAAAACCCTCTCTTAACCCGGAGGAATAGGTTCACAACTTACCCGAACAACCGAACGGGATTTCTTTGCCTCAAACTACCTAAGAGGACTTCAAACCTCAATGCTAAACAAGTTTTGACTAGTTGTGTTCTTTATAACACGAATGAGTCTAATGTAGTACAATGTTCCTATAATCTTATCCTCAAAAATATGAAATATGTTTGTGAAGATTAAGGAATTATGAATTTGCTATGAATCAAATATATTAAATATAAACAGTGATTCAAGCAAAGAGAGTAGTGATTGCTTTGATAATGTTTAGAAAAATATGATCAAGAAATAGATAGATTAGACTAAGAGAATTCGATGTCTTGAATGATGTTTGAATCATGTATTTATAGTTGTAAAAAGGATGCATGTATTACCAAGGGTTGTAGATAAGAGAAGCTTCCATTTCTATTGAGGAATAGTCGCAACTCTTGGGAAGAAGAAGGTGTCCTTTCATGCAAAATTCTCAGGTTCAAATTCAGTCGACTGTGCAGGAATTTCAGTCGACTGAAATTATAGTAGGAATCTTTCTGGAAAATTTTCAGTCGACTGTGCAGAAAATTTAGTCGACTGAAACTGTGCATATTTGTACATGTTTGCCAGTTCAGTCGACTGGTAAATTCAGTTCAGTCGACTGACATATGAATTTATGCATTATGAAGAATTGAAGTATAATGAATGTGTTCTTGTGTTTGTGCAACTCTTGAGGATAGATTTTAACAAATAAACCTATATATATAAAATCATACTCAAGTTTATATTTCATTGATCTTCCTCTATCTTGCATATATTTCTTCCTTTATACATTGTCATTGATCAAAAATCTTCGTGTATCAACATTCTCCCCCTTTTTGATTGATGAAAATACTTGATTTTCTAAAGATATTTAAACTTTCTCCCCCTGAATGTGTACACCTATCTTTCCTACAAAAACAAAGTTAGTACCATAGATTTTCTCCCCCTTTGTCATCGACAAAAAGGAAGTAATAACCGCAGTTGCATGGAATTAAAAGAATCAGTTTAAGCAAGAATGAATCTTAGAATTGCATAAAAAAATGCATAAAATATAATAGTTCAAATGTCATAGTTGCAAGAAACATAATAGAACAATAACTCAAATAAATTACTGATCCTTATCCCAATCGTAAGAACCTTCTCTGTCTCCTGGTTCTCTAATGACTGGTCCTCCTGATGATGGTCGATAAGGTCTTCCTCCTTGTCCACCACTAGCTCCGCTTGTGCTGCTACTGGTATGCTCCTCGGATGACGTCCATGTAAATGTTGGTACAGGACGCTTGCCACGAGATGTTGAAGCGGTAGTAGTGCTTGAGCATGAGATAGCGTCCCAAAGCTTATTAAAAAATCCTTTGATTTTGTCAAGCTTTTTATCCACCTTTTTAAGACGATTATCAAGAATTTGTTGATTTCTTGATAATATTCCTAATGATTGGTTGGTAGAGTAGGTCGGGTCAACAAGACGAATTTCATCTTCCTGTTCAAAATGTTTTTCGGGTTGAGGTGGCGGAGGTTGTTGTTGTTGCTCTTGATGCCTAGCTTCCCATTCGGCAAGTGATATAAATCGAGGAGGTCGAGTAGGGAGTTGCATAAGGCTTATGGTCCGATGGTTTATTTGATGGACCATTGTGTTTTCTGAATCCGGTAATGGTGTATCAACATTGAGGAGAAGGCGCATGATATATTCTCCAAAGTAAATTGTGCGCATTTTACCATTATGAAACGAGAGAAACTCATGAAGGATTAGTTGTACCCAATTGACTTTAATATTGCCAAAGATGGCATATAAAGCTCGATAGTTAATTGGGTAAACGATTTCATATGAGCCCGTGCGAGGAGTGATCGTTCTCATTAGAGTTTTATGTAGAATTCTTGCTCGAGGACGAAGAGAAGTAGATTTCAAATCTTGGAAATTTATATTATCATCCATAAATTGGTGATTTATGTTATCACGAATTTGTGGATTGAATTCTATTTCTTCTAGTTTCCTTCCGATATTAGTTGACCCTAAAATGTGAGCTATTCGATCCAAAGAAAACCAAACCTTCTTTCCGCAGACCATGCTCCAAACACTGTCGTTTGGATTCCTTGGAGTTTGGTGTCCAAGATTGAGATTTGCGTAGAACAATTTGACCATAATATGATTTATGGCAATGTCATTCCGTTTCAAATCAAGAAGAGGAGTTAAGCCTGCTCGATCAGTGAGCTCTTGGAAATTGTAGGTGTGAAGACTTTGGAAATCTACAAATGAATGCTCGAAAATTCTTGAGTTCTTCATCTTGTTCCATCGGGTTATCGCGACTTCATCATATAGCCATTGAGCAATTTGAGCATTAATGGGCTCGGAGGATGAAGAGGATGAAGCTCTAGATCGTTTTGGTGCCATTTGCTTTTGATTTGAGGGAGATTGGAAGTATTTGAGATCTAGGGTTTTGGGGAAATTTGGGGAAGAAGATGTAAAAAGTGATTTTGGAAGTGAAAAATTGATGTAAATAAAGGGAATTTTACCTGGAAAAGGCCGTTCAGTCGACTGAAAATGTCTGTTCATTCGACTGAATTGTAGACTGAAAGTTTGTAGGTTTGAATTCAGTCGACTGAACAGAGATTTTAGTCGACTGAATATTTTCCCGAGAGTTTCTGTTAAGTTTCAGTCGACTGTGCAGAAATATTTAGTCGACTGAAAATATGGAAAAAATGTTTTCTGTGTACATTCAGTCGTCTGGGCTTATAAGTTCAGTCGACTGAGTCATGTACTTTTGTTGTTTCAGGTTCTTTTTGAATTTAAACAATTTATTTTAAGAAAAATAGTTACAAATAATATATTTCAAATTGAATTATTTCTTTTGAGAAGGACTTGGATTCTTCTTTCCTTCATTCTTCATGTAATTTCTATCCCATGAATTCGGACTATATTGTGGTGTCTTAGGAGACATCCATGGATTGACGGGATCATTTGGTGTACGATAGGATGAAGATGGATCAAATGAACTGACGGGTCGAGGTAGGGGCTCAGCCACTTCGTTCTTCTTTGATCCACAGAAACGTAAGCCAGTTTGCTCTAGGAAGTTCAAACGTCTAGCTGTAATCTTTTGCTCGAAGTATAGTTCTCGTTGAAGGTCAATCTGTTGTTGTTGAAAGTGATGAATCTCATCAATCTTTCTTTTCGTGTCCGGAGAAATAAAAAGTCCGTGCTTAGCCTTCTTGGTTTCTGGAGTGTAACCAGTATGATAATTTTTCCAATTATACATCGGCTCATGTGGTGGTGTTGGTGTGGGAAATTTTGGTGATGTTGGAGAGTTTTTGCTTGACGATGTGATGTTGATTGGAGAGTAGGAGTTGTTAGACGACATTTTGAGTTTGTTTAATTTTTTAATTGTAAAATTTAGATGTTTTAAAAACTAAATTTGTTTAAGAATTTATAATAGATTTTGACTAAACAATTAATGGTTATTGTTTAGCTAAGATTTGTAACCACATAAATATTCAATGATTAAGGAAAACTTTGTTAAAAATGTAAGGATGTTATTAATAAATCAGTTAAAAAATGTGAGGATTATAATATAGCTGAAAATAATTCTTGATTTATATTCAGTCGACTGGAAAAAAAATTTAGTCGACTGAAATATGTATATATCTATTGTAAATTTAATTGATATCTTTAAAGGATATTATCCCTAATTCTCGTCGAAGTTTTATGAAGGAATTTTCTAATAAGGGTTTAGTAAATATATTGGCAATTTGATTTTCGGTAGAAATATGTTCTAGATTAATTATACCTTTTTCGATATTGTCACGTAAAAAATGGTGACGAATATCTATATGTTTTGTACGAGAGTGATTAACTGGATTTTTAGATAAGTTTATTGTACTAGTGTTATCACAATATATTGTAGAATTTGTTAAATTTATATTAAAATCTTTGAGTGTTTGTTGCATGTATATAACTTGAGTACAAGCTAATGCGGCTGATATATATTCTGCTTCGCAGGTGGAAAGAGAGACGCAATTTTGTTTCTTACTAAACCATGATACAAGTGATTTTCCAATAAAATGACATGTACCACTTGTACTTTTTCTATCTGTTCGAGATCCACCAAAATCAGCATCACTGAATGATACTAATTCAAATGTACACTCTTTTGGATAAAAAAGTCCAAAGTCTTTAGTGTAGTTAAGATATCGTTTAATTCGTTTAACTGCTCTTAAATGTGATTCTTTAGGATTAGATTGAAAACGTGCACATAAGCATACACTCATCATTATGCCTGGTCTACTTGCGGTTAAGTAAAGTAAGGAGCCTATCATACTTCTATATAATTTTTGATCTACACTTTTGCCATTGTCATCTCGATCGAGATGAGTAGTAGTACTCATAGGAGTAGGTTTAGCTGAAGTGTTTTCCATTCCAAAACGTTTAATTAAGTTTGTACAATATTTCTCTTGGTTTATAAAAATTCCATTTGATGATTGTTTTATTTGAAGTCCAAGAAGGTATGATAATTCTCCCATATGAGACATCTCAAACTCTTTAGTCATTATATTTGAAAATTCTTTGCATAAATTTTCATTTGTTGATCCAAATATAATATCATCTACATATATTTGAATTATTAAAATGTCTTTTGAAGTATCTTTAATAAAGAGAGTTTGATCGACTTTTCCAATTTTAAATCCCGAATTTAATAAATAACTTTTAAGTCTTTCATACCAAGCACGAGGTGCTTGTTTATGACCATATAGTGCTTTCTTTAATTTATAGACATGATCTGGATATTTTTCGTGTATAAATAAAGGAGGTTGTTCTACATATACATTTTCTTTAATAAAACCATTTAAAAATGCACTTTTCACATCCATCTGATAGAGTTTGAAATTGTGAAAACATGCAAAAGCTAAAAGTATACGAATTGCTTCAAGTCTTGCGACGGGAGCAAATGTTTCTTCAAAATCAATACCTTCCTCTTGATTATATCCTTGTGCTACTAGTCTAGCTTTATTTCTTGTTATATTACCTAATTCATCTACTTTATTTTTGTAAATCCATTTTGTTCCTATTACTGATTGATTATTAGGACGGGAAACTAATTTCCAAACGTCGTTACATTCAAATTGATTTAATTCTTCTTGCATAGCAATAATCCAATAATCATCTGTTGATGCTTCTTTAGGATTTTTAGGTTCTGTTGATGAAATGAACGCTACATGACCCATTTGATTTAGTTGATTTCTTGTTCTAACTTGAGAATTTATTTCTCCTATAATATTTTGAGTTGGATGATCTCGTAATATTCTAAGAGGGGATCTTAAATTATTATTTTCAAGATTTGTTTCTTCTATATTTATTAATTCTTCATCATCTTTTATACTTAAATTTCTATTGAAATTTTCATCAAAAGATATATGTAAGGTTTCTTCAATTATGTTTGTATGTTTATTAAATACTCGATATGCTTTACTTCGTTCTGAGTATCCTACGAAAACTCCTTCGTTAGCTTTTGGATCGAATTTTCCTAATTGATCTTTTGTATTTACAATGAAACATTTTGATCCAAATACTTTAAAATACGATATATTTGGCTTTTTGTTATTAAATAGTTCATAAGAAGTATTTTTAGTTAGTGGTCTAATTGATATTCTATTTAATACGTAACATGCAGTAGCAACGGCTTCTGCCCAAAAATGTTTTGGTAAGGAACTTCCATTTAATAATGTTCTTGCGCATTCTTGTAATGTTCTATTCTTTCTTTCTACAACTCCATTTTGTTGAGGAGTTCTAGGAAATGAAAAATTATGATTTATTCCTTTCTTTTTACAAAAAGTTTCAAAATCCTCGTTTTCGAATTCTCCTCCATGATCGCTTCGAATATTTTTAATTTTTAAGTCTTTAGCATTTTGAATTCTTTTGACAAATGTTTTAAAATTTTCAAAAGTATCACTTTTATTTTTCATAAAAATAGTCCATGTATATCTTGAGAAATCATCAACTATTACAAATACGTATCGATTATGATTAATGGATTGAACTTGTGTTGGTTCAAATAAATCCATATGTAGTAATTCTAATGGTTGTGAAGTCGAAATAATTTTCTTAGATTTGAAAGATGATTTTGTTAATTTACCTTTTTGGCAATCATCACAAAGATTATTTATTTTAAAGTTTATCTTGGGTAGACCTCTTACTAAATCATTTTCAGAAAGTTTTCTAATAGTTTTAAAATTTATATGACAAAATCTTTTGTGCCATAACCAAGGATCATTGTCTTTGGCAAGTAGACACATACTTGTATTATGATTAATATTCATATTTAAAACGTAAATATTTCTATCTCTATTTCCTTCAAAAACAAGATTTTGGTTTTGATCAAAAATACTACATTTATTATCCGAAAAAATTATTTTAAAGCCTTTGTCACATAGTCGACTTATGCTAAGTAGATTATGTTTTAAATTTTTAACCAATGAAACATTTGTTATAAAAGGTAATTTTGATGTACCGTAATTGTTCACATCTCCTTTGCCAATGATATAGCCTTTTGAATTGTCTCCGAAGGTAACCGAGCCACCATCAAAGTATGTTATGTTTGTAAGCATATCTTTGTCTCCGGTCATGTGTTTTGAACAACCACTATCTAATATCCATTTTTTCTTTTTGAGTGGGACCTGAAAATAGATATGAAATTATTGGTACCCACCTTTTAATAGGGTCCTAAAGAAAAATTAGAGTTTAGGAAACCAAACCCAATTTGGTTTAGTATCCTTTTTATAGATATAGTTTTTATTATGGTGAACATTATCTATAAATGTTTTAATATATTTATTCCTAATTAAAATATTGTTAGTCTATGGAATCCAAATTTTGATTATCTCGGTTTCTACTTTTGTTTGAATAGATTCTTGAAGTAATATTTGTTGTTTTGAATTTTTAAAATTTTTATTTTTAGAAATTTTTACTTCCTTTTTATATCCTAATCCATGTTTGTTTGAAGAGTATTGAGAATTTTCTAAAATTTTAGATAAATTTTCTCTTCCTTTATTAAAGTTAGAAACATTTTTAGTAATGTTATCTAATCTAGCTTGAAGACCATTGTTTTCTAACTCAACTTGTCTAATTTTTTTTTTTAACTCATGATTTTCAGAAGTAATTATATCATTCTTAGTCTTTTGAGTTCCAATTTCTTGACTTAAAAGTGATAATTGAGTTTCTGAGTTTGAATAAGATTCTTGAACTTTTTCAAGTTCTTCTTCAAGAATTTTCTTTTCATCATGTAACATATCTCTTTCAAACTCAGCTTTGTTTTGATTTTCACGAATTTCCTTAATTTTCTTTTTAAGACTTTTTATTGTGCTTAAAAGTTCAGTGTTTACTTCAATTAAATCATCGAAAGTTAAATTGCTTACCTCAGACTCTTGAGCCATGAAGCATACATTTGCTTGTTCATTGTCGCTATCACTATCACTTTCAGATAAAGATGAATCTGAATCGTCCCATGTTACAGAGAATGCCTTCTTTTTGAATTTATCCTTTTTGTTTTTGTTGTTGAAACTTTTTTGATTTTCCTTCTTTTGTTCTTGGCAATCCTTTTGCATGTGTCCTTTCTTGTGACAATTAAAGCATTCTATATTTGAGGAAGGAGGTTTACTCATGAAATTCTTTTTTAATCCGTTTTTGTTCCCTTTTCTAAATTTTAAGAATTTTTTGAAATTCTTGGCTATGAATGCTAAATCCTCATCTTCCGATTCTGAATCTTCTTTTTCCGCGTGAAAAGCAACATTCTTTCTTTCTTGAGCTTGATCTTTCTTAGCTTGCATATTAACTTCATATGACATGAGATTTCCAATTAATTCTTCTGGTTTCATTGAAGATAGATCGTTTGCTTCCTCGATTGCTAGCACCTTTCTTTCCCATTCATCAGTGAGTGAATTTAGAACCTTAGATACAATATCAAAATCCGTAAACTTTTCTCCCAATCCGATTAAGGCATGATGAATGTCTTGAAATCTTGAATACATGTCATTGATAGATTCATTTTGTCGCATTCTAAAGTTTTGGAATTGATTCTTTAGCATGGAGATCTTTGTTTGTTTGACCTTGTTAGTGCCTTCGTGTATGGTTCTAAGTGTATCCCATATCTGATGTGCAGTAGTACATATGCTAACTCGATTGAATTCATTTCTATCCAAGGCGCAAAATAGCATATTCATTGCTTTGGCATTTGCACTAGCTTCATTCTTCTGAGTTTGTGTCCATGTAGGATAGTCGGTTGTGGGTACAACGAACTCTACTTGAGTGGCGTTCCATGCTTCGAAGCTAGTTGCTTGCATATAAATCCTCATCCTTGTAGCCCAATAGTTATAGTTAAGTCCATTGAAAAGAGGGGGTCTTTGAGTAGATTGTCCTTCGGCAAATGTAGAGTTATAGGCAGAAGTTGTACTTGTACTTGCGTTATTTTTCATATTATCAATATGTCTAATAACGGTGTTATGGTTATAGGACGACCAGGCTCTGATACCAATTGAAAGTCGGGGGTAATTGATAGGATCGTGTAATATGGAATAGCTATATGGTTAATGTATATATGGTAAGTAAAAATCGCACCAAGATTTTATACTGGTTCGGATCACTTGTCCTACGTCCAGTCCCTAAGCTTCACTTAGGTATTCACTAACTACAAAACCCTCTCTTAACCCGGAGGAATAGGTTCACAACTTACCCGAACAACCGAATGGGATTTCTTTGTCTCAAACTACCTAAGAGGACTTCAAACCTCAATGCTAAACAAGTTTTGACTAGTTGTGTTCTTTATAACACGAATGAGTCTTCCTATAATCTTATCCTCAAGAATATGAAATATGTTTGTGAAGATTAAGGAATTATGAATTTGCTATGAATCAAATATATTAAATATAAACAGTGATTCAAGCAAAGAGAGTAGTGATTGCTTTGATAATGTTTAGAAAAATATGATCAAGAAATAGATAGATTAGAGTAAGAGAATTCGATGTCTTGAATGATGTTTGAATCATGTATTTATAGTTGTAAAAAGGATGCATGTATTGCCAAGGGTTGTAGATAAGAGAAGCTTCCATTTCTATTGAGGAATGGTCGCAACTCTTGGGAAGAAGAAGGTGTCCTTTCATGCAAAATTCTCAGGTTCAAATTCAGTCGACTGTGCAGGAATTTCAGTCGACTGAAATTATAGTAGGAATCTTTCTGGAAAATTTTCAGTCGACTGTGCAGAAAATTTAGTCGACTGAAACTGTGCATATTTGTACATATTTGCCAGTTCAGTCGACTGGTAAATTCAGTTCAGTCGACTGACATATGAATTTATGCATTATGAAGAATTGAAGTATAATGAATGTGTTCTTGTGTTTGTGCAACTCTTGAGGATAGATTTTAACAAATAAACCTATATATATAAAATCATACTCAAGTTTATATTTCATTGATCTTCCTCTATCTTGCATATATTTCTTCCTTTATACATTGTCATTGATCAAAAATCTTCGTGTATCAACAACAATAACCTTGGAATCCTCTTGTAACAGTTTCTCTAAAGAGGAAACCACTGCGCTGCTGATCTGATCACCGATGATGTCCGGAAGAGATCCTATAATCTCTTTCTTTAATGGAAGTGGTGAAATGGACAGAATCTCCATAAGCTTACTACTAAATCCTTCGGAATCAACAAGATAATCCAGATACCTGAACTGATGTATAATGAGCCTTGCAATATCATCATTCAGAATTTGAGATGGTCCAGAAGCATCGAAGTATTCTGGAAGCTTTTCAAGCAAGGCATGCTGGATTTTTGCTTGAATGGCCCCCACCAAGAGCAACATACGGATCAGACTGTCACCCTTTGCAAGTCCTCCATCAATCAAAGCAGGAATTAAAACCCTAAAAATAGAATTGGGAAATGCCCATTAGAATGTTGGAACTTTCAAAATGTGAATTGTGATGAAAACTACAAATCTAGCTTTGGGGGCAGTTTGAGTACTTTTTTGTTTACTAATATAATAAGTGGTTTTTGCTTATAGATACACTTGTTCATAATTGCAAAACAGCTCATAAAGGTCTTCCACTGCATATCTACTTGAAAAGGCCATGAAAAAGTTGGGCACTCTGATACTTTAGAAGGTATTGAAGGCTAAAATTCGGAAAGAACCCATAAAAGAACAATCCCACGTACCTAGGCATAGGAATTCAATCGAAATTATATTAAAAAGTAACAAAACCTCAAATGGCCTTAAATAAGACTTCCTGCATCAATCCACTCAGGAAGAATAAGGAAGGTCAAAACAGAAAGTATATCACCCTGTGGAATGAACCAAGGTTGTAAAAATCAATAGGCGGACTCCAGGTGGTAAGTGTGGGCTAGGAATTAATCGCCTAGGCAAGGATTAATCGAGCATTAATCGGAACTATGCGTTTCTGATAAACTCGTGCATTTTGGATAAAATTTTATTATTTTGCTTAGCATTAACTGATCCACAATGGGACATCATGGATTTAGATGGGTTTGGAAGCTGCCATAGAGACAAAACTGCTTGGAATAAACATTTTGAAGCTTATAAGAGACACCAAGTCTAAATCGGTCTATGCATAGACGATGCCTATGATGCCTATGAACCCAATTGCATATTTCGATAATGCAGCAAGTCTCATCTGCACAGACTTTAAAAATACTTGGGCGGCTATGCTAGCCTAGCACCTAGGCAAGGCCTAGGCGGGAGCTTAGAAGGCTTTTTACAACAGAGGCATGAACTATCATGCAACTCGAATCGTTTGTGACGTTTGCATTAGACGCAACACAACTACCCATTCTGTTTATCGTCAATATAAAACCTGTCGCTCATCCTTCAACAAAGTTAACTGATAGTTAGAAAGACCTCCTTTTCAAATTCTGTGGATTCTGAATATAGAATCTGAATCCATTTACAAAACTATCCATCAAACAAGAATCCGCAGAAAATTTAATTTCAAGCTTTAAACGCAGCCTGTGGGTATCAGGCGGCAGAGAAGGAATAGATGCAGTAAGAGTGACGCCGGCATCGGCAAGCAACTTTATCATGGTGTTGACGTGGACATTTTGGTCGTCACCAATCGAAATAGATTTCCGTTTGGATGACTTGCTGCCGTTACTTTTAGCAGGGTTCAAAACTGTGGGTTGAGTTTGAGGATCGGGTGGGGGTAGGGGTGGGGGCAGAGGTGGAGAAGGTCTGCGGCGTTTTGGAGGAACGCTACGTTTTAGGAACACCATGGCTAAGTTAGGGTTTTGGGCTGAAGAAGATAGTTGGATGAAGGGAGACGGTGACTTTCCCGACTTTCCTGACGTATACAACACCGTTATGACTTTTAAACCAGAGGCCCCGAGGCCCAGCAGCAAAGAATCCCATTGTCATTTTAATCAAGTACAGTACAATTAATTTGTGCATAAAGGGTTTGGTCCCATAAAACAGCATTTGTGCTAGCCCATTAAATTGGCATATTCGATGTTGGGCGTTATAGGCGTTGTGTACGACTTCACTTCGTTATTTGTCATTTATTTTTCCTTTTAATCCAAAAAAGCATCAAAATGCCGATACACATTACTAAAATTATAAGACATAACGTTCGAACATAGGCAGAGGAGCAAGTCGGTCGGCTCATATTGTTCCTAATCCCGAGACAATGATTTACACTTACGATCGTCTTGTATGAGCTATCGAAGGGATACATGCATCGTGTGTGGACCGCTCTGGATATCGAGGTGTAATTATAACTAGTGCGAACCCGTGCTTCGCATACGGACCGCACTCAACATCTTATCATCATAACATGTTTAAATGATTTATATGGTTCATTGATTGAGAAATAGTGATATCTTTTTATCATTTTTCAAATAAGTTTGCATTTTGTCTAAAACTTGTGTATAAATCTTTGAAAACGGTATTGCAGGTAGTACTGATGCTTGATAAACAATTACAAAATATCGAGCAAAAATGATTTCAAAGATAAAATTTCCACACAATACACATATAAATTATACATATATAAATTTATTGTGTGCATCAGCTGTTGCTCCATGCGTCAGCTGTATTATATGTAACTTCATTTGGTGAGATAACTTTATCAATCATTTCCTTTAATGCTTGATGTCGTTGATTTCATTTGCTGCTTCGGTAATAACTATCTATAAGACCAGCGTAGGTAATAACATTTGGTTTACACTTGACCATTAATCCAAAAATGACAAAAACAACGTTGACATGAATCATGAGAACGCAAGTGTTGATGATGATCCCATAACTGCCTATGTCTAGAAACACATTATGCAGCATCATATTATTGTAGAATGATAAGATTAGTGGGTAAAGAGATTTATTTCTGTTTTGAACGATTCTTGTGAAAAATATGCTAAATCTAAAGCATACATATTTTATGTCTGAAGTGCTGGAACTAACAACCATTATTCAACAATATTTATTTTAATGTGAAGAATATCATTGTATTTCTTTAACAGTCAACGCAAATTCAATATAATAAGAAGCATATTATTGTATTTAATGCTTTTGAGCTTTCTGGTTCCATTTCTAATTCCATCAAACATCGTTGCTGTATTTTGGTAATGTTGGATTTCACCAGTCTTGACTATGATTTGTGAAAGTAGAATCAGAGCTGTAAATTTTCAAAACAATCAACGACATAGATTAGTTAAATGAAATAAAGTCAAACAGATTTAATAACTTTAATAATATGAATAATCCGAAAAACTATGATTTTGAAAATTTTATTTTTAGCTATCAACAATGGATATCATTGGAAATCATATTAAATTTGAGATTTCATACTGAAATCGATTCTTAAATCCAATTAACGTAGAAAAAGTTATCACATTTCAAAGTTTGGAATAGAAAGAAATTAAAAACGTGACTGTTCATTTTCCAAAATATGAAGGAGGCCTGTGTGCTCTTGAAATCTAACTCAATAATTATATTATAGTATAGATTATAAATATAAATAACTGTTGGTACATCAATGTTATGTTAATCGCATATTAATCATCAACTGTTGTTTATTACATAGACCCAGCATATACTGGGCATATTAGTCGATGTTATGTTAATCGTATATTAGTCATGACTGTTGTTTATTAAATAGACCTAGTATTTCAATGGTCGGAGCAGTTGGTCCAAGTGTATAATACACTACTATGATATACCCCCTCACGCTTTAGTAAGTAGGCTGCAGGCTAGTCCTTTTGTCTTTTTCCCTATAGATTCGACATTCGTAGTTATTTGAACACTCTCACATGTTTTACCGTTGTCGAGAGGTGGTTGCCTACCGCACACGCTTTCATTTTTCAGACTTTGAGCTTGGCATTACCCCGTCGATTTTTATATGTCGACTGGGATTGAGATAGGATACCCAAGATGGGATGTCTTTTCATTTTGATGATGCATACGTGACTCCTGAGTTATTCACCATATATCCACCTCATTTTAAGGACGGTCATGTTTTTTCGAGTGTTGTTCACTTGACATACTAACGGGAGTACAGTACATCGCATATGGGCACTACTGCTAAGTGATGATCTCTTTAGGGTGTTTTTCTTATATATATTTGGTTCAATGTTCTTTTTGAACCAAAAGGGGACCATTATATTAGGGTATCTTGTAACGGTAGTCAATCTAGATCAGCTCCATACTATAGACCGGAGAACGTCTATACTTGAATGTTTGTACACGCTCTCGACTCTTGCGCTTTATGAGAGGTGAGGTAGACGTTTGGCTTTTGGTATATTTTGTCAGGCCAGTATTACACGATAAACATGCACCCCCGTATTGTTTTGATAGCTAGCCAAATGGTAGACATATTTTCCATGCATGAGACGATGAGAGCGTCTACGGTATGTTTCTCATACGTCTATGGTATATTTTTCATCCATGAGACGATGCCATATATAGTATGTTTTCTCTTGAAAAAGCTTTAAGAACTCCTTATGCGTCGTTTTTTTCTAACAAAAAAAGAAAGTCAAAAATAATAACAAGATTACATACTAAAGAACTGTGAAAATCAAGAAACATACCAAATGATCTTCGCATCCCTTTTCCTTGAGATTCGCTTTCTTTATTTTATAAATCCTCGTCAAATTGAGTTTGTCAATTAATTTTCCCAAATCAACCCTGAATCGTTGACAATGAATATGTGATGTCTAAATACTTTATGTTGAAGGTATTTTGTGATAATTTTTCGAATGGTGAAGACATCATGGAGATCAAATTTGATATGAGATCAATGTGGTTTAGAAGAAGAAATATTAATGAATTCGGTAAATTATTCAAGATTAAAAGGGAGTTGATTACGGAATCAAAGGGAAATGGCCGTTAGAGTGGCCGTTGGCTCTGAATTAGCTGTTATGGCCTGGGCATATATTTAATAGTCGTCCATGTTCAAGCGTCTTTTAAATAGATGCCTGATTTTGGGCACATATTCAATAGGCGCCTGAATATGGGTGCCTATTAAATAGGTGTCTAAAGCCAATTCAGAATCCTGAATTGGCCCTTGAAGATTACACGTAGTATAATGTGCAATAGATACTATTGGGCTTCTCATCTTTCCTCTTTGTTAAATATTAAGCTTGTATGAGGAATCGTTAGAGATGCACTAAACCCCTGGTTAAACTCAAATATGTTCTATCATTTACCATCGGTTAATAAACAAAAACATGTGGATACATTTGCAACAACAATAATAAAGCATTTCATTCATAATTTAATTGTACGAACAATAATCAAAACCAAATCATTGTTCAACTATTTCAGTTGATACTCTTATCTCCTTCTTTGACCCGTAAACGACCAATTCAATGATGGTTGGATGTTTTGATTTCAATTTTTGTTGAGTGTTGCTATAAAGCTATGATAGGTAAAAGTAAGATAAGGCATTATGAAATTTCATCCCCAAGATCATTGATTGGCACATCGATTATATCGCTATAGTAGGTAATTTCAATAATATAGGATTGAGAGAGTTGGTGGTATGCCTAAGGAAAGTTACGTAATTTGTTTAACCTTGTAATCAATCTTGCTCGTAATTAAGGTATCGTTTTCTATTATTTAATTTTTATACGGTGATATAATTAATTAAATAATTAATTTACCGTATATAAGTAAGAAAATCATTAAGTAAATGTTATTTGATTCTAGCTGCAAATAGTTGCAATTATGAGCAATTAATCGCAATAGATAATATCATTTTATTTTAAATATTATTGGCTAAGATCTTTCGAGAAAGGATATCGATACATCAGTTGAGACTAGATTATGTAACTTTCTCCAAATATCAGTTAATGGTTGCTAAGGGCGCCAAGGGGTTACATATCATAGTTATTGGATAACCATGGAATGACTCATCCGAGAAATTCCTATTGATTAATAACAACTAAGTTAAATAGGAAATCTCAAAATGATAATGTTACACATTTCTCTTGAATTGAGAATACTATGAAACTTCTACGTGGGTACTTCACTTTGACTATAGTTAAATCATGACATAACAACCATCCAGCGACTATAGTTGGTTATGTGTAGAAGCATGGGAAATGAAGTGTTATTTAATAGAGAGTTCATCTCCTCAACTGTATGAGGTTAGTGTCACGGTCAACCATAGCAAACCCAAATCAAAATCTCTAGGTAGAGTGGAAAGATTAATAATAAATGTAATTATTGAACCAAGAACTTTGTAATGGACTAGTCGAGTATATGGATAATATTGGTACTTATGACCAATACCATATTTCATATATCCTAAAGTAATGTAATGACTTAAAATTTCGAACACTTCTTATTTAGATATCTGATTTATTCAAATATTTGAATCTTAGATTTAATGTTATAAAAGTGATTTCATTATTTATTTCTATAACGACCCGCATTTTCGACCCTTGAAAATCGACACTAATACATCAATGGTATCCATGTGCCTAATATCTAACTGCTAGAAAGACAGATTATTTGGGGTGAAAGAAAGAAAAAAAAGAACAAAATCTCACATTATGACGAGATAAATATATAATATACACAAGATCTTTACAAAAAGAAATCATTTTATATATACATACATAACACAAATCAGAGCACGCTGAACTGTGTAAGCCAAGGCAATGATAACAACCTATCCTTATGATTGTTGATAAATACATACAAAAATCAAGAGCAACAAAACAATGGAAAACATTAGATACGTGAGTATGTCTTGGAGAATCCAGCTCGTTCCCTGAAAGCCCCAAAGCATCCAGCAAACTTGGAAAACGGGCTAACCCGAGCATTACAGGAAAATAACGCCCGGGTCAATCAGGTAAAATCAGCGTGAGTGTAACAACACAGAATTTTGGACATTTGAAATTGGAATATTTAATCAATTTTAAATATTAAAAAGTTAGTTTTTAACTTGAATTTCAAATATAACTATTTATTTGATATTAAAATTTTGATTTAAATAATCGAAAGTTGGGTAAAATGTGAAATCTTGGTTTTTAAGCCTGTTAAAGATAATTCAAAGGCTTATAAAATTTATGTTGATATACTAAAGATAATAAAAGTTTTAAAATTGAATTTGAAGGTGATTTGTTCAGTTTGAAATATACTGTTAAATTGACATTTAAAAATAGCCTTCCGAGGCACCGTCTCAGATTTCGACGTAACATATTTCTTGGATCTGTAATAGTGTATTATTACCGAATTTCAAATTTCTTAGCTTTTTGAGTTATCTTGTGAACGCACGGTATATAAACGCATTGAGATTTATATCGAAAATTCAATATATTTATTAGGTCCAAAAAGCTATCTTCTCCATACAATCGAATTAGGACTCGAGACCTTTTACAATGCGTTCGAAACAGGGGTATAACATTATAAATGCCTAGCAGCACGCCTCAATAAGAGGCCAAAATTTTAGTTTGCGAATTCGAGACAATTTATATATATATATATATTCATGTCCACTTTTTATTGATTGACATATGTTTTCACGTCCAAACTTTTTTCCTTCTTTTCAATCACTATAGCAAGACCCTTTCTTCACGCAAGCATCTTCCTCCACCTTTTTAAATCCATGCATACAAATTGCAAAAGAGAAAAAAAAGAGCAGCTGAACCCATTCAAGCCTCGTCCTCCCTTCTTATAATCCCATTCAATAAAAATAAAATCATGTCTTCCCTCCTATTTCTTTTTATTTTAACAAATTCGTTCGCATATATAAAATAAAAATAAATCACGAACTACTCGTGATCGGAAGAAGGGCAAGCTCACGCAAGGAGCTTTGGTAGAGGATGGGTGCGTGGGCTCGAGGCCGTGACGTTGTTCATTCAGGCGAAGCAGTCGAGCGCGCGGTGGCAAATTGGTGGATGGGCATAAGCTCGAAGTTGAGGTCGCGTACTAGGTTGTTAAGGCAATGTAGGATTTACCGAAGTCGAGGCAAAGGCATGGAGGTTGGAACGCTCGCGAGTGGGTTTCCGGGGGATGTTGGTGAGGGTTGTTTGATGGAAGGTCGTGGGTCTACATTGCTTTGTAGGCACGTGGTGTATTAGGGAAGTATTTTGTCTATGATTTTTAGTGTAGGATTTGTGAATTTAATTAAAAATTTATAATGAAGTTATATACTTTTTTTTTCTGTAACCATGTTTAAGTTGAAAAAAAAGCAGATAAGATTTATGAGAAGGAAATTTTAAATGTTTGGAATTGGAAAGTTATATAAAATTTAGATGTTTGGAAATTATAGTTTATTTTAGAGAATGTAGGTGGTTTGAGAAAAAAAAAGTGGGAAAGAAATTTACGCGGTTATGAAAATTAAAGTTTTAAGCCGACTAAATTCAAAGTAATTTTTTTTATCTCATTGATTAATAAAACCCGCAATTTGCTTGTACGAGGTCTAAAACCGGGAAGGAGTAGGTCAAGGTTGAAGTGGATTGGAAACAAATATAAAGGTGAGTTAATCTCACTCAAATTTGGATTACTGGTTAATTAAAATGGTTAAAATGAATTATTGGTTGATTGATTGGATTGATGAATTTTTATCAGTCTGGACGTATTATTATAGACAGCAGTGTACATATATTGGAGTGATTGATATTCGCGCAATATATAGTGGATGAGACCCTACGCGCCCCGCATAATAGCGGATGATCCTATATACCGGGATATCCCCCTCGAAGTGGGTTTCGTATTTTTATATTGTGTTAATCTCTACGGATGCAAGGAAAGAGGTTGGAGGGATCCAACTGGATTCCTTAAAAATATTAGAATTTATTCTTATATTAAGTTATATGATTTATTCGATAATCTGTGATAGATCATATTGAATATTGAAATTATTGAATGCTATGGTTTTGCTGGATATATTTTGGTACTTTAAGATATCAAAAATATAAAGATTGGATTTTTGAAGGAAAATAGAAAGAAAATTTTAAGTAAAATATTTGTAGTGAAGTTGGATAAATTAAAAGAATGAATTGGGAAAAAGGTAAAAAGGTTTGATTTCAAAGTCCTATTAAATAAATTCCAAGTATGGAAAAATAGAGATTTTGAATAAATGGGAATAAAAGAGTTTTGAGGACGTAAGCGATATTGTTTAAGAATTAAAGGATTTATTTTTAAATTCAAAATTTAAAAGGTTTGGGAGAAATCAAAGGAGAATTTTGAAATAAAGTGTGGAGTTGATGTTCTAGATTTAAATAAGATTTTAAATCACAAAGGGAAGTGAATATGAAATTAAGGGGTGGGTAATTTGGGTAAATCAAGAAATAAATTTCAAAATGAAATTAATTCGGAAAAAATTAATTTGGAAATCAATTAAGTGTTTTGAAATAGAAATTAAAAGGAGAATGAATGAGACCGTGGGATTTATAAACTGGGTTATAAATAAAGTGAAGTATTTATCAACGGATAGTTTGAGATTTTAAATTCACGGTGGGAATTTATAAGGAGATGATAAATTGTTTTTGAAAATAAATGGTTGTTTATTTTAAAAAAAAACGTGAGAATGAAAATTTACGGAATGAGAACGTAAATTAAGTTGGAAATAAATCGGGAGGGATTTATAAAATATTTGGACTGGCTATATTGGGTTGGAAATATACTTTCCAGAAAAGTTAAGTCTATTTTAAAGAAAGATTTTTAGGTATTAATTAGAAAATTGAAAAGTGTTAAAGAATGGTTTTTGGAAATTTATTATTTAATTGTTTTAAAATTGGTTAAGTAAATATTAATTAAGTTAATTATAGTAGTTAATTATTTTTAAAGGATAAATTAGTATTACGAGTTAAAGGATAATTATTAAATATTTATACTTTATATAATAGTTTTATTTTAAAGGTAGACTTTGGCTAAAGTTTTACTTGGAAAATTATTATAGAATTTCATAAGTATTATTTTGAATAAAGAATTTAAGTAGCTTATTCTAAATATTTTAAGTGTATAATTTGAATAAAGTGGTTTAGTTTATTTAAAATCTAAATTTAATAAGACATGGTGCTTTGAACGAAAATAAAATATTTGGTTGAATGATTGTTTATTTGATAGTTAAATAACCGATTATCAAATCTAGACCCAGATATAACTTTGGAAATATCTAGAAGAAGTATGGAAATTATATGGTACAATTACCGTTCGAGGGGCTATATTGTACGTATAAACTCATTTCGTTCTTCTATGACGTTTATAAGGAAATCTGTCCACGAGAACGGTTAGGAGGTGAACTCTGATCTTATTTTCTCTATTTATTTCCTAAGAGAACCGGGATTGAGTTTACCGGGAATAACGAACTTTGTTTCGAAGAGACCAGGATCGAAATTATGATCCGAAAACCACTTCGATCCAACGAGTACGTTTTCGTAAGGAAGACAAGAGTTTGGAGTCGAAGATGGAGTAGCGAAGTGCAAGGGCTAATCGCTACTAGTCCTGAGGGTGATTCCAAAATGGATGTGGAAGGAGTAGTGCCTTCGGTTCCGTTCGGAACGGTAACGGACTTGTATGGATGAGTGCTATCGGAACATTGTCATTGGAGGACGATGAGCATTCTAAGTGAATGTGTTCTAAAAAGGTAATCGTAGCCTCAAGCCTCATCAACCGGGAATGGCTAAAATAGGGGAGGTGCAGCAAGGCTAAGTGGGTAGCACCCAAGTAGGGTAAGGTCACCTCTGTCTAGAGTCCCTTTTGTTCAACCGTGTAGGCGGTTGCCGATCCCAACCGCGGGGTGATCTTATTGGGCTATCCAGGTTAGGGATAATTCCAGTCTTGTGTGTAGGGAATTGGGAGTGTATGAGAAATGTGGATTACGGATCTTATGGGTGGAATAACATTAGAGGGGGGGTGAATAGTGTTTTATGGATTTTATAAAACTTTTTAAAACTTATGTAATTTAATCACCAACAAATGCAGTTCACAGACACAAATATAATCACAGAATCAGATACAGATGCAAATACTAAATAAAAGCAGTAAAGGAAAGAACACACCAGAATTTTATACTGGTTCGGAGTTACCCTACATCTAGTCATGTATAATCGTATGAGTTTCTTATCAAAATAATCTCCCAGATTACACCCTCGGTTTCAAGGCTACGAGGTACACCCTCCTGTATTCGAGTCCAGGCCAAACTCACTTGATTTAACCAGGCTACAGGATCACCTGATTGATTTTCGGGGTTACAATCACACCCAATTGATTTCAAGGCTCAACCGCACCTTTTACTCAATAGTTTGATTTACAAAAGATTATATAACTCTGTATAGCACTGAGATCTTATGGAGAGAGTGACAGAGAATCAAACAAGAGATAATCAAATTTGATTCAATTCCTATTTCAGCAGAGTATAGTTTAGGATTCTTTTAGAGTAAATGTGGAAGATGAAGAGGAGAGAAAACAAGTAAAATTATGATTAAAATTCGTTCAAAACAACAGGTATATATAATAGAGCAACTGTCATCTCTTCGCAAAAGGTTACGACGAATAGAAACTTTTTTGGAAACTTGAATTTTGAATTTAACGGACACCATGTCGATATGGGGGTTGAGGGATGTCGACATGCTCAAGACAAAATTGATGTTTTTATTTTCTTATTAAAATTGGTTTCTATAATTTCTCAAAAGAATTTCTAAACTTTGTAAATATATTTGAATATAGTTTAAACATATAAAAGAGTCTAGAAAGTTACTTTTAATATATATAATCTTAATCTATAAAGTGATTTAACATCTGAGTATATAAATATTTAAAACAAGAGATGGTTTGAAAACAAAGACAATTTTGAAATTAAAATATTAAAAATGATAAAAATAGTTTTGAAGCTAAAATATTTAAAACCAAAAGAAATGTCTTTTTGAAAAGAATGTTTTGAAAAAAAAAAATTAGTGAGGCCTTCATTTATGTACCATGCCGCACATAAACAAAGCACATAAACAAAAATGGGTTACATATAATAAATTGTTTATGTGCGGCATGGTAAGAAATGAACAAAGCAACAACCACAAAGTAATAAATTTGCAGTAACCACATAGGTTACATATATGGGCTCCATACCATGATACCAGCATTTTCCAGAAGAAAATGGTCATACCCTAAAGGGCGTGACCCTCATAACCTTGCCGCATTCTTCCTGTTTTGACCATTTCCGGGGTGTGAGGTCCCATGAAGTCTCGTCCACAAAGCTACTCTTTTCACAAAGCCATGCTTCGATCAACAAACGATCAGCAGCACTTCGTATGCTACGTTACCAAATTGGGAATGGATCACTAGTAACCATTAACTACATAACCTTTGAACTCGTACGTCTCAGAGAAGGGTGCTAAGCTAAGAGAATATTCGCCACTAACAGAAATGTATTTGATAGAAACCAGCTTTAAATCTCAAAGTGTAACGTCAGACGTACATCCATACAAGTCTGTACCGGGATCGAACGGAATAAAAGGCACTTCAAAGAAGCCCTTGCAATCCGGATAATCCCTAATCACGTCCAGACTCCCCATTACAAAGTATTATCAAATTTCTATACCGGGGACCAGTCTGTGCAGAGACATTCGACGGGTAATCCTTTCGCTTTCGAAAACATCCAATCTTCACCACTGGTCTTCAAATGCTATCCATAATGTCGTATCATTATTCAGAATGGGTTTTAGGACATAAAGTCCTCTCTCGCTAAACCGAATAATGAGCGCGGTATTTAAAAACATATGGATATAGTGGGATCGTAGTTAAGTCACAACTTAAAGTCCGAAACCTTTCTTTAAATGCTTTAAAAAAATTACCATTTTCAAATATTTAAACAGAAAGTTCACTTCGCAAAGTTCACGAATCTTTCACAAAGATTAATTCATAGCTTTCAAAACAATTCTATTTCAAATCTTTTGTACAAAAGATACACCTTTAAGATCCTCTTCAATTTGAAAACAAAGCTCAACAATCTTTCACAAAGATTCATTCATAGCTTTCAAAACAATTCTATTTCAAACTTGAAATTTTTTCAACCTAAATTGGAAATCCCTTCTTTATATGAAAGCTACTATTATTTGAAAAACAACCCTTTTCGTTTCGGAAAAATTCAATCAAATATACACAAGTTATATCCTTTGGAGTATAAACTTGGGATAAATTTAAATTCCCAAAATAATACTTTTAAAATGGTCTAAAATTCATATAAATACATTATATAATTTGTATAACCTTTTTTTTAAACCATAATTTCCAAACATATATTCATAGAACTCAACTTCAGATCTTGAATTCAATTTCAAATCAAACCATTTAAATTTCAAAACTTTATCAAATTATTCAACATGACTTTTATCTTTAAAACTCCTTTTCGAAAAGCTTTACATGTTTAACCTAATTCCATTTTGCAAATCATTTGAATTCAAAATTCATCTTTAAACACACTTCCTTATTTTGGATAAAATAATATTAAATCCGAATATCCGTGACTTAATCGAATCCTCGTGAAATCCATATTTTTGCGTGTATCGTATAGTCCAGGGGTTTTACACAATAGTGCAACATCATCAATCATTACAGATTCAAGCATAGCAATATCGATAAGCGGTATAATCCTATAACGCTTATCTTCATTCACAGATTCACAGATAAATAATATAAATTTTTCAAAGATATATAAGTTACATTTATCACAGATAAATAAATTACATTCATCACAGTTCAAATCAAAATAGAGCATCACACATCAGGGATATCAAACAATTCAACATTCAATATAATCCAAACATCCATAAGTAAGATAAATTAGTCTTCTGATTAAATTAAATCAGATTAATTACTTATGAATAATTTACTAATCCTGGCTAATTAACATTAATTAATTACAAACCATTTTATTTAATTATCCTGTAATCATTAATTAACCTTTGATAATAAATTAATTAATTTTTAATCATTAAATAATTAACCTTTAATTATTTAATCATCCTTTCATTAATTATCCTTAATTAATTACATTAATTAATTAACCCTTAATTATTTACCATTTAATTAATTATTATTAATTAATTACATTAAATAAATTAACTTGTAGTTAATTTCATAAATTAATTAATCCTTAATTAATTCATTAATTAATTAACCCTTAATTAATTAATTAATTAATTAACTAACTAACCTTTAATTTCAAATTGTCTTTAATTACTTACATTAAGTAATTAACCTTAATAACTTGATTAATCAACTTCTGATCATTAATTAATTATCCTTAATTACTTTCATTAAGTAATTATCTTTAAGTAATTAATTACCTTTAATTACTTACATTAATTACCTTTAATTACTTACATTAATTAAACTTTAAAAAAATCACATTAATTAATCACATTAATTAATTCAAAATAAACCTTTTTATCTAAATTAATCATTAAATTTCATTGGAAAAACATTTAGGAATTAATTATTTTATAAACAAATAAAATTTTAAATATAAACTTAAAAAATTAAACTTTGAAACTTTGTTAAGACTTGTTTAATTTTGTTTCTAAAACATAGTTAATGTATTTTCGAAAACTTGATTAAATTTACCATTTCCTTTTTGAACTTTGTTCACCTTCTTACGTTAAAACTTGATTTAAGCACTTATATTGTTTTAAAACTTTGTTAAATACTTGCTTTAAATTTTAAAACTCTACTGTTCTTTAAATAACCCGAGCTAACCCACCAAATTTCCCAATAGCAACCTCGAGTAACCCACGTTTCTTCTCTTCCCCGAGCTACTTTACGTGAATTCTTCGAGTTGAACCCGATGAAACTACGCCTCCCCAAAACTCACAACCCTCACCTATACAAACTGACATCGCGTGCACGTGCACAGTCAACCGATCGACCATCGACGTGGCCATTCACACCTTGCCAATGACCTTGCTGACCACCACAACTTCTCAGAACCCATCTATTCGTCGCAGTTCGAATTTGAGTAACACGATAAAAAACTAGAACTTATCACCGTCGACAAATCTCCCTCTTCCCGACGATCACAACCACAATCATCCACGCCATCCCATCCAAAGCTCCGTCACTCACCCACGAACCTTTCCCCCTCGATGCGATGCATCCCAATGCAATGTCGACGACGAAATCGTCTTCTCTTCAAGATTGAAA
Organism: Allium cepa; assembly: GCA_030765085.1. Taxonomy (NCBI): domain Eukaryota; kingdom Viridiplantae; phylum Streptophyta; class Magnoliopsida; order Asparagales; family Amaryllidaceae; genus Allium; species Allium cepa. The sequence continues at coordinate 595,107,034 of CM060945.1, read as the reverse complement.
AAAACTGGGTTAAAAACCCTATTATCACGTCAATCGTTTGCCACGACGAACAATAAATTCTACGATTATTTTTTTGATGGCCATCGATCCTTGAACCACCTTCTGACCAATTCACGAAGAACCTAATTGTTAATCCCGTTTTGCTCAATGACTCATTGGAGCTACGACTCAAGGAAAGCACCGACTCAACTGATAGCGACTCACCTACTCAAGAAGGACTCACGACTCATAGAGATAAGCAACTCAATAGACCAACGACTCAAAGCTGGCAGCGACTCAATAGATTACCGACTCATCTACTTAAGGAAGGTACCGACTCATTTGATAGCGACTCAGTCAGCTGACAGCTCAAAGGGTTAACGGTTCATAAAGAAAGCCGACTCAGTAAGTTGCCGACTCATCAAGACTATCGACTCACGACTTTAGGAGCCTAACGGGTTAAAGCATTAACGACTCATTGAAAGGGATTGCCTCAGCAACTCAACAGATCCACGACTCATCATAAGAAACGACTCAAGATGGTTGACGACTCATAACCCAGGATGACTCGTCCGCGACTCAAAGCCACTGAGTCGTATTCTGTTACAACAATGCATGTCCTAGTAAGGGTTGACTCGCCAGCGACTCAAGACTCCTACAGGTGAGTCGGTCACGACTCAACCTGACTCGGCCACGACCTAACTTGACTCGGGGACGACTCAGCTTGAGTCGGTTGCGACTCATGACTTGTACGCAAAATTCATATCCAGGCCTGCCTATAAATACGTAGCCACCTCCAACATTCAAGGGACTTTTGGTCAATCAATTTCAAGCACCATTACTCTGCCGAATTCCAGACTACTTCAACACTTAAAGCTTTTGAGATTCAAAGAACGTCTAAAAGAACTTCATGAAGAAATCATCTACATCCACCATGAATTCGGAGAATTCTCTCGCATCGAAGTTTGAGCCACTTGTTCTAAGTCTTTTGTAATTCAAAGTGTGTTGTACTTGAGAAGATTTGTATCAACTTGTAACGTGATCATCAATAAAAGTACTTAAAGTGGACGTAGGCTATTCCCATAAGCCGAACCACTATAAAATTGCTGTTGTTTACTGCTTTTCTGCTATTACTTGCTTATAATTCTTTCCCGATCTATCGGGTGGTGCTTTCACAACTACACTTCACACACCGGGGTGTTAGCGTTCAAATTTAAGCGTTAACATTTTTGGTGCTTTCACTGAGAATTGAACTCAGGACAGCTGTCATCATTGCTTCGCAGAGATTTGAAGAAAGAATTTCCTTAAAAACCAGAAGTATATCTGAGATTATGGCTCCTGGAAGGAAAAGTAGATCTATCAGATCTGGGAACATTCAAGAGGAAACCTCCGCTTCCCCTGTGCCTAATCTACCCACTCCGTCTGTTGGAGTTACAAAAGCGGAATTGGATGCTGTGATTCTAGGGCTAAACCAGCAGATAAACGCCCAAAATGCACAACTAGAGGCTCAAAGTGCCCAGAATGCTCTGATTCTGAATAAGTTGAACGACTTACTTGGGGCAAACAATCAACCGGCTGGTAATGAAAGGAACTATGCTGGCAACATTCATGATGTTAATGAAAGGAATGCTCCTGAAAGGCCTACTAGTCCCTTTGAGCAGGCAGTACCTGACGCCGGTGGATCTAGAACTCGGCATGATGAGGAATATCTTTCTGGAATGGTCCGGCAGATCATGAAAGAAAGTATGCAAAGAGTTGAAGATGAGAAGGAATGGGGTTTCACCCCAAGTAAAACTCCGTTTACTGAAAAAATCTTGAAGGCGGAATTTCCAAGGAAGTTTGTCCCTCCGACTATTCCAGCTTACAAAGGGACAAGTGATCCGAATGAGTTCTTGTATAAGTATGATTGGCACATGACGGGTGCCAGGGCCTCCGATGAAATAAAGTGCCGATATTTCCCCGTATACCTGGAAGGCGTGGCTTTACTGTGGTTCACCAAGTTACCAGTCCGATCTATCGATCAGTTTTCAGACTTGACCAGAAAATTCAAGGAGCAGTTTAGACTATATGCTTCGAAGGCCAAGGATATTATGTCACTATCGAGTTTAGAGCAGAATCCTGGTGAGTCTATCAGATCCTTCTTGAACCGCTTCAATATAGCACTGGCTGAGGTGGACAATGCTGAACCACGAATGATATTGACTTATCTGATGAGGGCTATCGATAAGTCAAGCGAATTTGGGAAATGGTTAAATATGAAGGAGCCAACCTCTCTCGAAAAGTTCTACAAAAAAGCAGACGAATTCATTCGCTTGGAAAGCCGTCCTTTACCAGTAAAGACAGTGTTGGAAAAAGCAGAAGACAACACTGTCGCTCCACGCAAGAATGAATCGGTGGGGCAAAAAAGGGAGAATAGTAATGGGAAGAAACAGGGTAATCTGAAGAAGCCCCGATCCTTCAAGCCATCAGAATATACTCCACTATCACATACACCGGAGCACATCTACCTGGCCACTAAAGATTCCGTCGATTTCCCTAAACCTATCCCTTTGAGAACTGGGAGAAAAGCCATACAAAGTGGGAAATTCTGCCGCTTCCACAATCAACCAGGTCATGAAACTGATGAATGCCGCCAGCTGAAAAATCTGATTGAAGAGTTGCTAAGAGAAAACAAGTTGCAGCAATTCGTGAAAAAGAATAGCAACAATCTTGCATCGTCAAGTCAGGGGCAGCGGGCTCCTGTTCATCAGCCTGGGGCAGGAGAGAAAGCTACGGGGCATGAATCTGGAAGGCCCGTTATCAATGTCATTTCAGGAGGACCTCACCCAGCTGGCAAAAGTTGGGGTGAGATGGAGAGATATTCCAGGGCTTTGAAATATGCTCCGGCCGAAGAAAACGTCTTTGTTCTAGAAGACACTACGCCCCTTAAACAACAGAAAACTTTCAGTGACGACATTATTTTCAGAGCCAGAGATTCCACAGGTATTGAAGCTCCTACTTTAGATCCCTTGGTCATCTCGGCTGGTATTGGACCAGCCATTGTCAGAAGAGTCCTCATTGACTGCGGAGCATCATGTAATATTCTCTTCAAGAAGACATTTGACCAGATGAAAATCCCTATGATCGATGTGCAAGCCTCATCACAGAAAATCGTTGGCTTCACTGGGGAGCCAAAGCAACCAGTAGGAACCATCGATCTGTTTGTAGAACTTGGGGAAGGAGAAAGGAAAGTGGTCCGAAAGCAAACCTTTGTGATCGTCGACGAGTATTCTGCTTATAATGCTTTTCTTGGCCGTCCAACACTCGCAGCATTCAAAGCTATCCTAGCCCCGTGGTGCCTCACTATTAAATTTCGTACTGACAATGGAGTAGGAGTTATAAAAGGGGATCAAAATGCTGCGCGAGAATGCTATTGGACAGAGCTGCGAGAGTCAAGAAAAAGGGAAATGGGAAAGGATGCGGCAACTCCAGTCCGCATCAAGGAATCAGCTTTGTAGCAATTACAGAGCGGACCCTGCACTGGCGAGCACAGCGGGGCACGGAAAGAAATGGATCCCAGAAAAGCCAGTACAGGGGAGAATAGAGTAGTACCGGTGGAAACAACAGTTCCGGTACCTGTTGACCCAAAGGACCCAAATAAGATGTTGAATGTGGGTTCGCAGCTTAATGTTTCGATTCAGAATATCTTGATATCTTTCCTGAAGGCGAATTTGGATGTCTTTGCTTGGACTCATGCCGATATGTGTGGAATATCCCCGGAAGTTGCGGTACACGCTCTGAATATTGACCCAAAGTTTACGCCAGTTAAACAGAAAAGAAGAACCCAGGGTCCAGAAAGGTCAGCAGCATTAAAAGAAGAAGTTGATCGACTCATGGAAAATAACTTCATCAAAGAATCTACATATCCGAATTGGGTTTCAAATCCTGTGTTGGTCAAGAAAGCTAATGGGAAATGGAGAGTGTGCATCGATTTTTCTGATCTAAACAAGGCTTGCCCCAAAGATTGCTTCCCATTACCCAGGATCGATCAACTGGTAGACGGAACTGCGGGACATGAATTGTTATCCTTCATGGATGCCTATTCCGGTTATAACCAAATCATGATGCATGAGCCGGATCAGGAGGATACAAGCTTTATTACAGATGTTGGGCTTTATTGCTACAGAGTTATGCCCTTCGGATTAAAAAACGCAGGGGCAACCTACCAAAGACTTGTTAATGCTATGTTCAAACCGCAATTGGGCAAAACTATGGAAGTCTATGTCGACGACATGTTAGTAAAGTCCAGGAAAGCAGCGGATCACATTGAACACTTAGCAGAAATGTTCGCAGTCCTCCGTAAATACAAAATGAAGCTTAACCCCCTGAAATGTACATTTGGGGTCGAATCCGGAAAGTTCTTAGGTTTTATTGTCAGTGCTAGGGGCATAGAGGCTAGTCCAGCTCAAATTACTGCCTTGAAAGAAGTCAAAGCTCCTAGAACAAAGAAGGAATTGCAGAGTCTCAACGGAAAGATCGCCGCCCTGAGTCGGTTCATTTCCAAAGCTACTGATAAATGCATCCCATTCTTCGATGCCCTGAAAAAAGGAAAGAAGAACTTTGAATGGACTCCCGAATGCCAAAAAGCCTTTGAAGAGTTGATCCGTCATATGGAAACGCCTCCGATACTTTCTAGGCCAGACAATGGTGAGGATCTTCTTATATACTTGGCAGTATCATCTCATGCTCTAAGTGCAGCGCTGATACGGGAAGACAAAAGGATTCAACATCCAGTTTACTATATCAGCAAAAGACTCACTGGGGCAGAGCTGAATTACTCCAAGTTGGAAAAACTCGCCTATTGCCTACTAGTTGCATCGAGGAAACTGAGGCAATATTTCCAAGCTCATCCTATCAAAGTACTCACTGATCAACCTCTGAAGCAAGTCCTGTTTCGCCCTGAAACTTCGGGTCGTCTTCTAAAATGGAACATTGAACTTAGTCAATATGACATCACCTATCACCCCCGAAAAGCAATCAACGGTCAAGCTTTAGCTGATTTCATTGCAGAATTCACAGAGAAAGATAATGGTGAGGAAAAAGCGATCAATGATTCTCCAATCCAGTGGAAGATGTATGTTGATGGCGCAAGAAATGACTACTGTTCTGGAGCCGGAGTGGTACTTGAAACTCCTGAAGGTCGATCATTATGTTATGCACTAAGACTGGAATTCCCTTCAACAAACAATGAAGCAGAATATGAAGCTCTTATTGCAGGTCTGAAAATCGCTAAAGAGCTAAACATTCGAGCATTACAAATTTTCAGTGATTCTCAGCTTATTGTATGCCAAGTCAAGAAGGAATTTCAAGCGAAAGGTGGAAACCTGCCTTCCTACTTGTCAAAGGCTTGGGAACTCCTATATGAACTCGATCACTATTCAATAAGCCACATTCCTCGGGAAGAGAATATGAAGGCAGATTCCCTCGCAAAGTATTCAAGTTCTGGTGAAGCTCAACTATTGGGATTGGTCCCTGTAGAAGTCCTTTCAGCGCCAAGTATAGACGAGATGGATATAGACTGGATTGTGAATGTATCTCAAGAACAAGAGTCATGGATGACTCCAATACTGGATTACCTACTCAGGGGTTCTCTGCCAGAAAACTCGATAGAAAGACGAAAGCTTCTAAGAAAGGCCTCTCGCTATGTAATTCAGGATGGCCGATTATACAGACGGGGATTCTCAATGCCATTGCTTCGATGTGTATCCCGGGAAGAGTCCAAAACAATCCTAGCTGAAGTGCATGGAGGAGAATGCGGTGATCATTCAGGTGGTCAAACACTAGCAAAGAAAATTCTCCGATACGGATATTTTTGGCCAGAAATTAATCGGGATGCCGCAGATTACTCCCGAAAATGTGACAAGTGCCAAAGATATGCCAAAATTCCTAGAGCACCTTCTACCGAACTCACACAGATGGTCAGTCCATGGCCATTTGCAATTTGGGGAATGGATCTCATTGGGCCGCTACCAACTGCTAAATCAGGGATTAAATATGCTATTGTTGCAGTTGATTATTTTACTAAGTGGGCTGAAGCTGAACCATTGGCTACGATCACTTCAAAGAAAATGATAAGCTTTGTGACCAAGAATATCATTTGCAGATACGGTGTGCCTCAGAAAATAATCACAGACAATGGAACTCAGTTTGAAAGCGAGGAATTACAGGATTTTTGCAAGCGATTCAAAATCCAGAAAAGCTTTTCGGCAGTAGCTCATCCGCAGGCAAACGGGCAAGTGGAAGCAGTGAACAAGATCATCAAATCAACCGTCAAAAAGCAACTCGAAAGAGCAAAAGGTGGTTGGGTCGATAAACTACCACTTGCACTATGGGCATACAGAACTACTCACAAAACTGCAACTGGGCATACTCCTTTTGCGTTAGCATACGGATCGGAAGCAATGATCCCGGTTGAAGCAGAGGTCCCTTCACACAGAAGAATCCATTTCAATCAAGCAGAAAATGAAAAGCTGCAACTTGAAGCGCTGGATCTCCTTGATGAAAAAAGAAATGAAGCTAACCTCAGAGTTGCAGCTCATCAGCAAAGGATAGCCAGACATTTCAATTCCAAAGTTCGGCAACGCAGCTTTGAAATTGGAGATCTAGTCCTGAAAAGAATTATGACCGCGACAGGTGTGTTTGGGCCAAATTGGGAAGGACCATATGTAATAGGTCAGAAGCTTCTTGACGGCACATTCAAGCTCACCACTGTTGATGGAGATCAAATTCCAAGGGCATGGAACAACAACCACTTGCGTCCATACTTTACTTGAAAATTTTGATGAAAAATTGTAAAAAGAATTATGAATGTATGATTCTTGTAATTGAAAGCAATTGTGAAACTGATGCAAGTAAATAATGAAAGAATATAAAGTGGATGTAGGCCCAATTTCATGGCCGAACCACTATAAATCTTGTGTTCCTTATTATCATTATATGTTTGCTTTGTTTTCGATATAAAAATACATAAAATGTATTGCTAAAATGTCAATTTAAATTTTTGCAGACAATGGAAATAAAACTTGCGCATAATAAGACCGAGCGATTCTCACCATCATTCAACAAACAAATTTCAAGTCACAAAGACCCCAAATTCAAATCCTAGATAGGAAATACTTCAATTGAACGGCTAATGATTTCGATAGAAACGAGCCCTTGCTGATAAATTGAGATTGTTTGAACAAACAAACATCCAATTAGGAAGCTAGTGCCCGTTCTCACGAACTTGCCTGGCAATGAAGTACACTTCCTTGGATTAAACAAGCCACTTGTGAGAGAAAGGGGAATGAAAACTTGAAAAGAAAAAAAAAAGGATCGCTGAAAAGGCATAAGCAAGTGAACAGAGGAACAACCAAAGCTACCATCAGCGGCACAAGTCCTCTTCGGAGGCGCAACTCTTCGGAGGATAAAAGACCTCTAATGGGTCATATGCCACAAAAAAGAAAGTTCTCTACTCAACAAAAAAGATTGGAGGAGTCATGACCCTCCAACCATGAGAGAGTAACTTCCAGGCGATGAAAACCCTCTTTAAGGCACATTTCACCAGGAGTTGAAGTGTAGCAACCGCTCTTCGGAATTTCACTTCACCAGAGTTGAAATGTAAACAAAATAAAAGCCCTCTTCGGAGGCCCATTTCACCAGGAGTTGAAGTGTTATAACCGCTCTTCGGAATTTCACTTCACCAGAGTTGAAATGTAAACAAAATAAAAGCCCTCTTCGGAGGCACATTTCGCCAGGAGTTGAAGTGTAGCAACCGCTCTTCGGAATTTCACTTCACCAAAGTTGAAATGCAAAAACAAAGACCTTCTTGAAAGCCCACGTTCCACCAAGATTGAAATAAAACTTCCAAGTGTTGAAGCGTGAAAAGGCTTTCTTCGAAGGCACAACTCTTTGGGGGTACACGTTTCACCGAGATTGAAATAAAACTTCCAAGTGTTGAAACGTAAAAAATCCCTCCTTAGAGGTACGACCCCCTCCCGGGGACACAATCAAGAAAAAAGACCTCTTTGGAAGCACACGTTTCACCGAGATTGAAATAAAACTTCCAAGTGTTGAAACGTGAAAAGGCTTTCTTCGAAGGCACAACTCTTTGGGGGTACACGTTTCACCGAGATTGAAATAAAACTTCCAAGTGTTGAAACGTGAAAAATCCCTCCTCAGAGGTACAATTTTGTATAAAAAAAAAAAAAAAAAAAAAAATCCTCATCAAAAGCGTACTTTAACTTTCAAATGGAAAATGATCGTAAAAAGAAAGGAAGTTAAAGTACCCTTCAGAGGTCCGCTTTACCACATAGAGGAATTCACTTGGTAAAATATGCACATAAGCAAAAGAGAAAAGTGATTTCTTCGAACGACAAAGCGTAAAAACTTATACGAAGGGAGTTGTACTCAATAAAAATTTTCTTTAAAGAATAAAATAATTATTCTTTAACAAATAAGAGTGCAAGTCCCCTCGAAGTATAAAATATCGCAACAAGCTTAAGGTATGAGGGCAACATGGTATAGTAGTATAGCTGCCTCAGTAAAGTAATACTCAAGCAACATACCATAAGCCCGCTGCAATACTATATAAACAAACTTGTGCAAAAATAAATAGTAAATGCATTCTCAAATTCAAACAGAAGTTTGTACAAACGAAGAATCATTTTATTCAACTATAATGCAGATACAGGTTTCAAAATAAAAGCGGGGGCCGGTACCCGCACAACTCTCGGCCAGTTCATACAAAAGGCAAAAAGCTAAAATCTTCACTTCTTCTTCCCTCCTTTGGACCCTTTACTCGGTCGAATAACCAGCTTTTCAGGTCGGCCAGTGGGTATAAGGGAAGTGGGAGAGGCAGGTGTAACCGGTCCAACTTCCGGCTCCTCTTCAGTGGCGGTGATTTTCTTCCCCCTCCTCTTTGATGTCCCACGCTTCTCTCTCCTCTGTGAGGAAGACTCACTCCCCAGAGTGACAAGTTTTGATAGAACAATGTCGTCAGAAGGAGTCCGTTCCGGGGAAATGTCACCTCCCTCAGGTCTCTCATCTTTCTGCTCTTGCGAAGCGATGGGATCATCCAAGCCGTGAAGAGCCTCTATTTGTTCCTCCTGTGATCCAGGTTGCGAGGCAGAAGGAGGCACCGCCTGAAGAGATGAAGGAAGGATGACCGGAGGAGTAGAAGTTTGAGCAGTGCTTGGTACTTTCTCTACAGAAGAAAAAAGGTTAAAGTCAGTAAAAAGAGGAGATGAGGGTTCACCAATGAAGTCAGTAAAGAGAGGAGATGAAGGCTCGTCAAGGTTGAGAAAATAGCCAAGGAGCTCGTGAAACTCATGTGAAATAAACGAGTAACCAGCTTGAGCAGAATTGACAGTAGCGAGATTAACAGTGAAGTTACCTGGAGAAGCTGGTTTCCTGATATCGACTTCATAAGCTTGCGTATCAGCACTCTCTTCACCCTCGTCTCCACCTTGTGTGCTTGTAATATCAGCGGTAACTTTGGTGGGAGAAGCGAGATGGGAACTGGAACCAATAATGTCGACTTCAGACGAAGAAGGTGGCTGGACTAGAGTAGTTGAAGTGGTTTTCCCCAGCTGATCCCCTTCCGTCACTTCGGTTCTTAGTTTGGCAAGTTGTTCCTTTCCCCTGGCGAGAGCAGCGCGAGCGTCTTCATCAAAATAATGCCTTTCCAGGGCTGGCTCGTCATAACCAGCACCTTCAACACCAAGCATATCGAGGGCGGTCTCCCACACTTCAGCTAAAGTGATCTCATACTTGGGACCAAGAAAGGCGAGGCTTCCACGCCCCAAGACGCTATGCAAGTAGAAGTCGAATAATGTTGAGCCGAAGCTGTTTTTGGTCGCCTCATGAGATTCTTCGGCTGCGATTTTGCCGGCGACAGCCTCATCGCGCTCCCTTTCAGTTCTGGCAAGCTGAAGCTTAAGCATTTGTATCTCCGCCTCCTGGGAGTTGTTTTTCTTTCGAAGCCCAGCAATATCAGAGACATAGCCTTCACTGATTCTTTTTTGTGCCTCGAGCCTATCTTCGGCATCCCTCTGACTGGCATGAGCATCTCTAACTTGTCTGAGAAGCACTTCTTCTTTTTGAGAGTATGAAGTAGAGGAAGCAGCAAGCTCATCTTTCAACTTCTCAACCTTTGCTTCGAGCTCCTCGTTGTAGGAAGTAATGCTCCTCATTTCAGTGTCGTGCTGCTCAAGGACCTTTTGCCACTCAGCCTTATCATTTTCCATGGTGAGCATGGCCTCTAAGTTGGCACGGTTAACTCTTTGAAGCTCATCAACAAGCTTCTGCCAGTTTGACATCCTCTCGATATCGAGCTTGACCGCATCAAGATTGCGCAACATAGCAGACTTGTCGATGGGGACCAAGTCTAGGTCGAATCTCACACCCTTTAAGCACCATTGTGGAAAACGGCTTTGTAAAGTGGCTGGGCCAGGTCCCACTTGAAATTTAGGCCTGCTTATTATTGTCTGGATGTCCTCCTTCCCAAGAGCAGGAGAGTCGGAAGTAATGTCAAGAGGGGCAGGGGCAGTAGGCTTTTCGGGAATAGTGGAAGTATGTCTCTCACCATGTCGGGCTCGTTTGCCTGAATCTTCAGTTACATGACCTTTTCCTCGGTCGTCGTAAGATTTCCTTTTGTGAGAGTCGTCACTCCTTTGCAGAGAATCATGGTGCTCATCCCTATCCCTTCTGTCATAACGCTCTTCTACATCCCTCCTTTCACGAGCCTTTCGAGCAGCCCTCTCTTCGTCAGACTCTCTATAGGAGGGAAAGTAACGCCGATAATCATATTGACCACGCCCCCCGTAGCGTTGGAAATCCTGATAATACGATTCGCCGCGTGTCATTGAAGAATCTGAAATAAGAAAAGATAAGCTTTAGAAATCTCTAAAGTATAAGAAGATAAGTGCATAAATGTGCTGGAAAATCCTTAGTTGTGTGTGAAGTGCAAGCTACTCGCGTTGGACTAACGAACCACTCCTCTGTTGGGGGGAAGTGATAGATTTCACTGTTGATGACAATTCTTGAGATGAAGGAGTTAGAGTCTGTTGGAGGGCAGATGTTGCTTCAATCGTCGGAGGTATAGCTTTACCATGAGCAGGGTCTTCTTTAAAGAGCTCTTGGGAAGTAATAATTATGTCACTTAAATCCCCAAAGACGTCATCACCGGCATGCCCAACCTGATTCCCTCCATCATCTCCTTTGTCAGCACTCTCCCTGGTTTGGGAAAGGGGCTCCTCTTCTTCTTCAATAATGGGAGCAAGTGCGGGCTTTTCGGAGGGTCCCGTATCGTCTCTGGGAGTAGAGCACTTTACTAATAAGGTTTCTGCAGAAATTTCTCCTCGTATGTGCTCTTTAGTGGAGATCGGAAGATCAGGAGTTTTCACCGGAGAGTCAGGAACCTCCGTTGGAGCTTCACGAGGCCGAGTAAAGCGAGAGAGATGGAGGAGTCCGTATTGATGTAAAAGTTCATCGTTTAGCAGAAACTTTATGCTCCTCTCTTCTACCGGCACGGCATTTAATCTTTCAAAAATTTGCTTAAGACTTGGGTCCCTAGCAGGAGGTGGAAGTGCTAAAAACAGGAAAAGAATGAAATTAGCAGCTGAGAGTTCAGATCTCGAGAAAGTTTCAAAACGGAAAAAGTAGAGACAGGAAATCTTACTTCCCACTCTCCAGATGGCATAAAACCCTGGAGGGCAGCGAACGAAGAAAAACTGATTCAAAAATCCGTGAGCGCTTTCGGAGAGATCAGTAATAAGTTTGCGATTTCGAGCGCTTCTTACAACCACGATGGAGGGATGGTCTTTAGTTTTCGTGAATGAGCAAAAATAGCAGATCTCCTCGAAGCTTGGTAACCGATCCAAAACTCTCCTGAATAGAACACATAACCCCATCAGAATGGCGTAGCCATTGGGGTGTAATTGGAATGGAGAGATAGACAACCGAAGCAGGAACTGTTGGAGAAAGTCGTTAAAAGGAGGAATCGCCCCACTTAAGCACATTTGGCGATTGACTGCAACAAAGCCGTAGGGAGGATTGTCAGCAGTGTCATTTGGCCCCGGAAATAAGATGTCAGCATCATCAATGCCAAACTGGACACGCAGTTGGTTAAATACCCGCTGATTCAAAGTTGTGGATGTTCTCTCCGGAGGGTTGTCTATAGGGATGGCTACTGGAAAGACATCTTCAGCCTGGCCCATCGGTTCTTCTTGATGTGAGGCCATTCTACACAAGCAACTGGATGTTCAAATGCAAAGGTGCACGTTTCCTAAAAAGTGTGAAGTGTCGTGCAAAGCTAATAAAAAATAATAATAACAAGTAAAGATAACTGGAATTAAACTGGTTGATGATTGATTGACTATGGTAATTTCGGAACTTGTTATTTAAAGCTCAAGCATAATATTAATGCGGGCTGGTCAGTTACAATTGACCAATCCAGTGCTGCTTTAATATTCCACTTGAAATCGGTAGCACTTCGTTCACACGATTTATTTAAGTTAATCATCTATCATTAACTAATCTGTCGTTCGATGTGGGCAATCAATGACAGTATATTCGTCCCAGTTTTCTGTGAATGTTGTATTAACAGATTATTAGCTTACAAGTTGAAGTAATCTGTAAAAGAATGCAGCAAAGATCAACAGTTCAAAGTTCAAGCAAAATTTACAAGTGTTAAGTTGTCAACGACTCAAGAATTCTTTGTACGGGTTAAGCTAAGTCATTGGTTATTTGGATGACTCGGCTACGACCTAAGGAAAGTGAGGCAAGTTAAGTTAGGTTGTTCCAACTCTAAATCGCTGATGTTATAAGTCGGCAGTACTATGAGTCGTAAGTCAAAAAACAGGGGGAAGGCTCCAGATCGAAGCAACAAGAAACCTTCTAAGTTCTAACTCGGTTACGACTCATGGCTTGAGTCGTAAAACTTGCTAGGTCGGATTAAAAGTCAATAGTAAAAGCTACTGGGTCGCATGGAAGCTGCTGAGTCGTACACGGCTTATGGTTTAAGTCGTGTACCGTTTAAAGGATGAGTCACGGGAAAGTAGCAAGTGCTGAGTCGTTCACAGTTTATGGTTTGAGTCATTCACGGCCTATGACTTAAGTCGTTCACGACTTATAGTTTGAGACATCTACGGTTTATGGCTGAAGCATTAAGTCGTGTACGGTTGAGATTGCAAGGCATTTCAAAATCAGTGGCCGAAAGGCAAAACCGACTAGGTCGTGAGATCCTAAGTCATTTCCTCAACCGGTCATCTCCTATCCAGCCCGATACCCGTTAACGCCATCAACCTAGCATCCACCCGTCTTCCCCAAACACCTAATAACTCCATCATTTCCACCAAGTTCTTAGAAAACTCTGCTTCATCCCCAAATTCGACAACCAGTTGGTATGTGACCCAATAACCCATCATCGTTTAACGTCATAGAATCACCTAAAGTTGATTTGAACCATCTCAAATCCATCATGGATCCAACGCATCACCGTGCTATCATGAATCGTGGTGCCAGCGTGTCTGACAACTACCGGTCATGATGAAATTCACAGTGAGGCGTAATACATTAAATTGGATTAAGATCGGAAAAAGCGGAGCAACGCGTTTCTGAGATGGTCGTGACAGAGCCTTGACTAAGATTACTTACGCGGTATGGAGGTGAAGATGTACTGGTGACTGATTAGCTTGAGCCTGTCTCAGAAAGCCTGGAAGATCGTTAATGGCAGGGTCAAGTGAAGCAGATGGATAATGAGAAGAAGGGGGTAGGGGTGATGACTCAAATCTTTTATAGCTGAGGGCAATGAAAGTTGAATCGGCGCACGAGACAGAATGAGTCGAAGCACACGACCTACGACTTAGGCGTGTACTTCGAGGGGCAAGTGTTAATCCCGTTTTGCTCAACGACTCATTGGAGCTACGACTCAAGGAAAGCACCGACTCAACTGATAGCGACTCACCTACTCAAGAAGGACTCACGACTCATAGAGATAAGCAACTCAATAGACCAACGACTCAAAGCTGGCAGCGACTCAATAGATTACCGACTCATCTACTTAAGGAAGGTACCGACTCATTTGATAGCGACTCAGTCAGCTGACAGCTCAAAGGGTTAACGGTTCATAAAGAAAGCCGACTCAGTAAGTTGCCGACTCATCAAGACTATCGACTCACGACTTAAGGAGCCTAACGGGTTAAAGCATTAACGACTCATTGAAAGGGATTGCCTCAGCAAATCAACAGATCCACGACTCATCATAAGAAACGACTCAAGATGGTTGACGACTCATAACCCAGGATGACTCGTCCGCGACTCAAAGCCACTGAGTCGTATTCTGTTACAACAATGCATGTCCTAGTAAGGGTTGACTCGCCAGCGACTCAAGACTCCTACAGGTGAGTCGGTCACGACTCAACCTGACTCGGCCACGACCTAACTTGACTCGGGGACGACTCAGCTTGAGTCGGTTGCGACTCATGACTTGTACGCAAAATTCATATCCAGGCCTGCCTATAAATACGTAGCCACCTCCAACATTCAAGGGACTTTTGGTCAATCAATTTCAAGCACCATTACTCTGCCGAATTCCAGACTACTTCAACACTTAAAGCTTTTGAGATTCAAAGAACGTCTAAAAGAACTTCATGAAGAAATCATCTACATCCACCATGAATTCGGAGAATTCTCTCGCATCGAAGTTTGAGCCACTTGTTCTAAGTCTTTTGTAATTCAAAGTGTGTTGTACTTGAGAAGATTTGTATCAACTTGTAACGTGATCATCAATAAAAGTACTTAAAGTGGACGTAGGCTATTCCCATAAGCCGAACCACTATAAAATTGCTGTTGTTTACTGCTTTTCTGCTATTACTTGCTTATAATTCTTTCCCGATCTATCGGGTGGTGCTTTCACAACTACACTTCACACACCGGGGTGTTAGCGTTCAAATTTAAGCGTTAACACTAATCTTGCCGTTCGATGGAATTTAATGAGAATGTCATTTTCGTTCAACTCTTTTTTCCTCATAATTTAATACATTAAAAATCCAGAAATAACTTTCAAAAATCATTATTTTCAATTTCTAATCAAGTTATGTAGTCGAATTATGAAATTAAAAACACTTGAATCTCCTGTTATTTTTCAAAGCTTCACTGTATGTATTGTTTTTGAAATAATTACGGAGCATAAATACCTAAATTATTTTGAAAAATATTGTTATAATGTTATAATCATTTTCTATTTATAAATCAAAATCTAAAATTTATTATATAAGGTGCAGTTTGAATTTTTCTTTAGTTGCCTTAAGCTTGAGATTCAACAGAGAGGTGATTAAAATCCTTAACAAATATGCACACAACCATAATCCACATGTGTATATATATGTATATACATATATCTATGTACACACATATGTATATACATATATGTATACACACATATGTATATACACATATGTATACACACATATGTATATATATTTAGACGTATACACACACACACACATATATATATTTATGTATGTATATGTATGTATATATAGATACATATATGTATATACGTATAGATATATGTGTATGTACATATATGTATATACGTATATATGTATGTATATATATGTATATATGTAAATATATACATACATACATATATATATATATATATATGAATATACATATATATATATGTATATATGTATATGTACATATATGTATATATGTGTATATATGTATATGTATGTATATGTACATATATGTATATACGTATATCTATATGTATATGTACATATATGTATATGTAACGACCGTGATTTTTGAATTACTGTCGAAATAAATATTTTAATTAGAAACTTCAAAAAATTTAAATTCGAAAAAAAAATGATGCAAAAATCTATTGTAAAGTCAGTAGGAGATATAACTTAGTAAAGTTGTATTCTCATTTTTGCTTTTCACGTGTTATAGAAATGGGCCATTTTAAACTAAAAGAGTGAACACTTTGCATCATCATTCTTTTGCTAGCTGTCACAAAAACCTTTAGAGCAAAGTTGGAACATTTATTCAGCATGCAACAATGTTTAAAAAAAAAAAAAGCACAACAAAAAGAAAAATATAAACTTGTTGTCACCAAAGTTGGAATCCATCTTTGCTCCCATCATCACACTTTGCAGCACGTCCTTTATTTTCCCTGAAGCACGTTTTCAATTTAATGCCAAAGTACAACAAAGCATCACCAGCACACTTCCTTTTTTGACTTGTTCACAAAATTGAGCAAAGAAAGAAAACACTGTATCATTCTTTTGGGTTCCATTTTCTTCCAGTAGCTCAGCAAAGAAAACATTAATGGGAGCTCCAATTCTCTCCAATTCTTGCTTCGTTAAATCCGGGTTCTAGCTGATTTCGAAACAAATTAAGGTGAGTGCGACTCTCACTTCTAATTTAAAATCTTTGTTCCCAGATATTTTGCGGTTTCATTCGGTGCAGCGATTTCATTGCCCAGTTTCTTTGGTTAATTCATTTGTACACGTACACTATAATTCAAGTTCAAGTTGTTATTTCATATTTTCTTTAGTTGCATATAAGTAAGTTTTGCATTAAAATTCCAGGTCCAAGCATAGATACGAAAATAAAACATGCTTTCATGTGTAGGGCGTGCTAAAGCAAAAATATAGTGCATATAATTGTTTTCACATTTTTCATCACGTTTGCGCACCAATTTATGCCAGGCCATTAATTATTTCATGTGAGCAAAGTGAATCAACCCAAGTCTTTACTTTTGTGTTGCGTGTCAGTAAATATTGCCAGGTCTTTTGCATTTTTTTCATGTGAAAATGTAACGTGTCAAGTTTCCTTGTGAACACATTAGCTAGTAGCATAGAAAGCAAAGTCTTGGACGTGCGTTTCTTGCGTACACATTAGCCATTGTCTGGTAACAAATAATATTTGCGCACATTTAAAATTTGTGAATGCAAGAGTCAGGTTGCTACCATATTTTTCCATTTCATTTTCGCGTAAATGATGTATGCATGAATTTTGTGTCTGCATATTAGAGCGTGCATGCGTTTAGCTATATTTCATTTTTCAGATGTGCGTACATCAATTCGTTATGCTCAAATTTTTACTTCTTGCGTGCATACATATTTTCGTGCAAGTTTTTGTGGTGCATAGGCTTGTTTATATGCAAACGAAATTTCAGCTTTGCAAGTACATATAATTTACTTCATTCTGTAGGTGTAAAGTGTTCTAGTGTTATTTTATAATTTAATCATTTTGATCTATATTATTTGGTTGGTGCAAAGTAGTGTTGCCATTACCAGGCAATGCGTAAGTTTAGTCATCCAAAACAATCTTCGTGCAAATTTGTACGCTTGTCTTTACTTGCAAATATGGTATGTGCGTATCGCTCAGGACATTCATTACTTTAATTATTTCGGTTGAGCAAAAATGCATGCACTAAGTCACTTAATGCAAACAAAATTGCAATCTGTGCATACATGCTCCATTTCGATGTGCATGCATGTATGGCCACCTTCTTTTTTTCTTTTCTTCCTAAATTTTTACACGTGAGTGCTAGATTTGTTACCCAGACAAAATATTTTATTTTAAGTATAGGACATATTACCCAGACCATGCACGTGTAAGTTGAAATAGAAAAAAATATTGTCCAGACAATATTTATACTAATCCGTGTATGCACGTTATGTTGGTAACATGTTATTGTTAAGGTCATCACATTAATTCTTGCGTGCAAGCATATTGTACACATGATTATTGCCTGGCCATCATTGATTTTCATACTTGTAAATTATATGGAGCATGCATTCATTTGTGTGCGAGCAAAAGTATTGCCCAGACCATCATTTTCAATTTGTACGTGCAAGTTGAATTGCACGAAGATGTTTTAAATATCAGTGTTTAATTTACGTTGAACAGGTGTTTGGTTTTAAAACGTATTTTATTACCGTTATTTTTATAACGGATTTTTACTTCAGTGCTATATGTTTTGTAACGACCCGCAAATCTTTACCCCTTGAGTCAACACTATTCTACAACAATCAACTCAAGTTGTACAGAAATACGAACCATTTGGGTTGAAGAAGAAGAGGTAGAAGAAGAAAATAGAAAACAACAGCAGAATCTAACCATCGCAGCGGAATAAAATATAATAGATAATAATGATCTTTACATAAAACAAAACTATATCTCTTTATACATACATCATCAGAGTACATCAATCACAGCTCAACATTAATAACATACAACTGAATATACAGCTAAACCACACAGTGGAATATATATAAACAAGTACGGAAGTACGTATCGTCATCCAGCTCGTCTCCTGAGCTCCACAGCATCTTATCCTATACCCTATAATACTCGGTCTGACCCGAGCATTATAGTTAAATAATACCCGAGTCAGTCTGGAATACCAGCGTGAGAAAACCACACTCAATTGATTATTAAAGTTTCAAAAATCCTTTGAAAACAAAAGCATCTCGTAAGACCACGCCACAAATAAACATGTCGGGTTTTTACCTTACGATAGCTAAAACACTTTTTATAGAAATCCTCTGATATTATAGTAGGGTCTATATACAAATACTTATAAAATAGCCGAAATTGTTACATCTATTAAATTCTAGCTACTAGCCACAAAAGTGGGTAATACAAATAAAACTCGTAAAAGGCTCGTAGGGAGAATGGATTTCCAACAATGACTAGGCACTGGGGTACCACCTGTCACAGTACCTGGTCTAGATCGGCGTACCAAGGACCACTCCCGATCCCCTACAACACAAAGCCGGACCCATCCCTTACTGGACAGTTTCGAATAAGATCACCCCACGGTTGGGATCAGCTACCGCACCACTAAGCCGAATAAAAAGGGACATCTGGACAGGGATGACCTTACTCTCAAGTGGGGGCTACCCACGAAGCCTTGGTGCATATCCCCTGATTTTCAGTCATTCCCGGTTGATGAAGCTTGGGGCTAAGCGTTACCTTTTTAGAACATATCCCTTAGAATTCCCATCGTCCACCTGACGATGTTTCACAAGCATTCATCCATACAAGTCCATCCCGGGTTCGAACGGAACCGAAGGTACTACTCCTACTACATCCATTTTGGAAATATCCTCAGAATTAGTAGCGACTAGCCCTTGCACTTCACTGCTCCATCCTCGAATCCAAAATCGTTTCCACGAAACGTACAAACCGGATATAAGTGGTTTTCGAGAAATAAATCTCGATCTCGGTCTCTTCGAAACGATCAACGTAGTTGTCCAATATTGATAGTCGGTTATTTAAATATCAATTAATATTCACAAACAACCATCCAACAATAATTAATTTTCCAAATTATTTATTAACCTCAAAAATATCTTCACATGATATATTTCTATTTTCAACCCTTGAAAACAGTTTCAAAACCATCTTTCTTTCCAGAATAAACTTTCAAATGCTTTAAAATTCTTATTATCGTATAATTTTTTTCCTTCTCAAAACCTTTAATCTATTTCTTGTTTCTGTCTATATAGGTTAAAACTAAACAGCAAGGCAATCATATATTTTATTTTCCTTCTTAAATTAGACTAAGGATGAAATGTTATACCTATGAACTAAAATAGATCTGTCCATAAATATAAATCCTACACCTTACAGCTTAACCCCACATGTTCGAGAACGAGTCTTCTCTGTTAGCTGCTGCAATCATGAACCAGAAACCCTAGCTTTACTTGACAAAGGCACCATCCTCTATACCTTGACAGCGCCATCCCATCAAGCTGCCCAGCGCATTAAGAAGCGACTCGAACGCGAGGTCACCATCTGCTTTCACGTGCCACCGTCCAGAGCCAACAACGACTTGATGTCGAGCTTCTACTGCCACACCCTCGAACGAGAAGCTTCCTCCCTCAACCTCGAGTGCAACGCCGACCGCAAAAGAAATCGAACTCGATTTCGCAATTTCGAATGGAAGGAAAAGGGGTTTGCAATCCCGATGTGAGCAGGAGGCTAAATCTGGTCGTTCGAAGATCTCCCATTTGGTTGATCAACAAATCATGCGGCGGCTTCTAATTAACAGAAACCCTAGTTGCTGAAAAGGAAAGAATGCCATTTCCATGAGCAAAGGATAGGAAATGGAAAAAATCGAGCTTGCGATTTGGTTTCGTTGTTCGAACGAGAAGAAGCCCTGACCTAATTGAATTGGAAGAAGAGGGAGAATGGCCATTTCGATTTTATTTTTTTCTTTTGGGTTTGAACGAAATTATTCTGTTTGAACGAAGAAAATATCTACTATTTTTTTCCGTCTAAAGGAAGATTGGGATGGAACGTAATTAAATGGAGGGGAGTGGCGTATAAGAGAAGATTCGATTATTTTAATTAAATTTAATTAGATTCTTCTAGGCATTAACCAATCGTATGACCCAACGG
Source organism: Allium cepa (assembly GCA_030765085.1). NCBI lineage: Eukaryota > Viridiplantae > Streptophyta > Magnoliopsida > Asparagales > Amaryllidaceae > Allium > Allium cepa. The sequence continues at coordinate 595,086,607 of CM060945.1, read as the reverse complement.
CAACTCCAAACACTACGAAAATTGAAATCCGATAATAATTCAATATTACGGACCCAATGGAACTAGTTTCATCAAATTCTGAGACTGTGCATCGGAAGGCTATTTTTCAATTCAATTTAAATGATATAAATTTCAAAACTTAACAAACCATTTTTAAATTTGATTTCATCACTTCTATTCTCTTCGGTATTATCAATATAAATGTTATAAGCCTTCAAATTATATTTTTAATAGGCTTAAAACTCCAAATTCAACAATTTACCCAACTTCACTTATTTGATTTGATAATTCAGTAATCAAATGAATTGTGATGTTCATAATTTAAGTTAAAATTACTTTATTGAATATTTAAAATCAATTAAATATCCTGATTTTAAATGCTCGAAAATTCCGGGCCGTCACATTTTTGAAGCGCGTTGTTTTGATGAGATTTTTGACGAATAAAATTATTGTTATTTTGACTTCAGCAACCGTCAATTTAAAGTGAATTTTCAAACGGTTATCCCGCAACGCTGATTTTGATATCCGTTTTTACGGTGTTTTGTGAAGCGCAATTTCCTCGTTGAAATTAATATAGTTGTTGCTAATTTAATCACATGTTTTTAAAATCGTTTTAAAATAAAATTATTTTCAAAATTTTACTGTTTACGCTTTCAAAAGAATGAGGAATCGATTTAAACGCTTCAGCAAAATTGAGGACTATGAACCCTTACTTTTACTGATTCGGTTAATTCTAGACTTGTCCGTTTGAGAACGTAAAATGTTATTTATATAAAATACACAATTTTGCACTTTCAAGGAAACGATGAAGAGATTTAAACGATTTAGCAAAAGTGCGGAGTATGGAACCACGCTTTTACTATTTTGGTTAATTCCGGACTCGTTAATTGAAATATTTGCTGTTTGAGGATTTTGATGATTTTGTTGGGCTTTCGAGCCACTTTGCTGGACCTTCGGGTTATTTGTTGGACCTTTGAGTCATCTGATGGACCTTCGGGTCAATTACCTGTACTAGACCTTCGGGTCACTCTGCGGACCTTCGGGTCATCTGTTGGGGGCCAAAATTTATAGTACTTGGTAGGCTTCGGCCATCTGAGATGCACCTGCGGCGTAGCTAAAACTCGCCATCTGTTGGGATCGATCCACTTTTATGTTGATTTTCTAGTTATCTTATTTTGATTTTTAGATTCTGCGTATTGCTATTTTGAATTCAATTGTGAATTTGGAAGTTGATTTTGATGATGTTTAATGTGATTTCTTCCTTTAAACTATGTTGATTACTATGTTGTATAGTCTTACATGAGATTATAATTTTGTGTAAAGTCTCACCCGAGACTATAATTTTGTGTATAGTCTCATTTGAGATTATAACTTTGTGTATAGTCTCATCCGTGATTATAACTTTGCGTATAGTCTCACCCGAGACTATAATTTTGTGTATAGTCTCATCCAAGATTATTTATGTTGAATAGTCTCATTCGAGATTATTGATTTTGATGGAGTTTAAATTGAGATTTCTTTATTTAAACTATGTTGATTATCTATGTTGTATAATCTCATTCGAGGTTATGACTATTTGCTTAAGTGTTGTTTATCATACACTTATTTTTGAAGTTTAAATAAGACTGATCCGTTTATTATTTTCTTTTAAATAATACTCGGGTCAGACTGAGTTATTTCAAGATAATCGCTATCTCTGATTCAGTTGCTGCTTCAGCTTTTGGGATTTCACTTCATCGTTTGTCTAGCTTCGAGGTGTTTATTTTTGGTGCATTAACTCTCGTCTCATGTATGTTGATGAAATGTAAATGTACATAGGGTTCATGTGAACCATCGATCATTGTAGCATGTATTCCAGACTTGTCTTCCACTATATACCTGATATTTCTGTTCTGATGTGACTATACTTATCTGTGTTGTTATTATGAGTTGTTCTAAATTTTTCTTAAGCCGCCGTAGTTTCATTTTAGATTTGGATTGAATATATATCTTTGGGAGTAATTTACACAACTCCTATCGATGTAATCAATACTCGTCTAAGGCATAACTTACAGATGGTCGCTTCTAACAATTATTCTTCGCAATAGCAGACGTTATTCCTAATAATTACTTTTGTTATTGTGGGCATAGAGGTGGGGCGTCGCAGCTTGGTATCAAAGCTAAGGTTCAGAATAAGTTATAATAAACACATAACAGAAGTAGAATGGAACATGTGTTACAACTATTAGGGGGTTTTATTCGCGCCTCTCTAATCTATTCCTTTGTTGTTCTTGAATCTTTATCCTCTTTAACATATTGGAGTATGTCCAGGGATAAATCTCATATCCTCGTAGTATTCCATTTGTTGAATTCCTTTTTAATCTTAGAATTGTAGAAGGTCATTGGGTTTCTGTAATATCGATTTTATCGGGATCCGAAGGTCGGCATTCTTACGTCCACTGTATCAAATGCCGCATAATCGAATGCCAGAAAACCGAACTGTTATGGTTAAAAAGAAGAAGTAGAAGAAAAAGATAGAAGAAGTAAGGAAACATAATAGAAACAATATCAGAATCTCACTGTCGCAGCGGAACAACATATAATAGATAAATGAATAATCTTTAAAACAAAGAACCATATCAGTTAATACATTACATTATCATTAGAGTATACAACAACAATATACAACACAACTGGACAATGGACGGTTATACAAACATGTCCTTACAAGTGAATTTACAGCGGAAAATATAATATCATATACAAGTAATACATCTCGCCATCCAGCTCGCCACCTGAGCTCCAGAGCATCCTGAATCCAGAATGACCTGATAACCTGACTCTAGGCTGCCTGTGTGGAAAATTATGGACACCCAGAGTTTAGGAAGAGAACAATGAACTATAGGTCAGTCATGGGACTGGTGTGAGAACTTAAATCAGTTATTTATCTTTTAAAACAACGACAACAAGGGAAGTGGAAAAATATCCGCAATGCTTTTGGAAAATGAAACTACCATAAGGCCTCCCCGCACACACACAATGCAAACGTAGAATTGGAGGAGATTTCTTCTTATGATAGTCAAACATGCTTATTGCGCAAAACAAATCATTTTTGATATTATTATTAGTGCATAGTGATGAAAACATTTCGAAAGTAGAATATAAATCTTAGCCAGCATAGACATTCCAAACTATGCCAACTATAGCTACCATGTTTTGTGGCAGGTTACTGCCACGCTGCATGCTAGGTTATACAACTAAAACCGTATAGGGCTCGTATTGTTTTGTTTAGATTTCCAACAAATGGTCATGCTAAGGAACTTCCTACTGCCACATGAGATCGCCTCTGGCGGGACGTCCCGAGAACTTAACCAGCTCTCTGCCAACACAAGGCTGGGTTACCTCTGTAACTTGGTAACTACAACACGAATATGCCACCCCCCGGCCCTTTGGGACCTTTACCCGAGGGCCCTCGATCACCAAGCAACAACCACACAGAAAAATGAGATTGGAGTAACCACATAGGTTAAGCATTAGGGCTCCATACCTAACACCACCCTTTTCCAGAAGGAAATGACATACCCTAAAGGGAGCGACCCTCATAACGTTGCCGCATATTCCTGTTTCGACCATTTCCGGGCTGTGAGGTCTGACGAAGTCTCGTCCATAAAGCTACGCTTTTTCACAAAGCCACGCTTTGATCAACAAATGATCAATAAAAAATCATCACACAGCAACGCTCAGCATGCCACATCACCAAATTGGGAATATATCGTTGATAAGCTTCAACTACATAACCTCTGAGCTCGTACGTCTCAGAGAATGGTGTAGACTAAGAGAATAAATTCTCCGCCTCCAACAGAAATGTATTTGAAAGAAATCTGCTTTATATCTCAAAATATAGTGTCAGACACGTAACCATACAAGTCTGTTCTAGGTTCGAACAGAACCGAAGGCACTTCAAAAGAAGCCCTTGCAATCCGGGTATTCACAATCCCGATCGAATTTCCCATCACAAAGGAAATCTCCATACCGTAGCTAATGGTGCAGAGACAATAGATAGGTCATCCTATCGTTTTCACAAATACCCGGTCTTCAACACCGGTCTTCAATGCTATCCATTACGTCGTATCACTATTCGGAATGGGTAATCCGAATAACGAGCGCAATAATTTAAAAATAAGTGTAGCATTCAATTTCAACCAATTCACAACAAATAGCCATTTAAGGATCAATATTGCTAGTCGGTTATTTAACTATCAATCAATATTCACAACATCACCCGATTTCAAATAATTTCCCAAATTATTTATTTTCAAAAATATCTTTACAAGATACAAGTTCCACACTTCAACCATTTGAAAACAGATTTCAAATCACTTTTCATCTTTACAACTTTCATTTCAAAATGGTTCATTTACACCAATCAAATAAATTCTTACTGATTTATTAAATTTACATTCCAAATCCGTAAATTTATTTCCACGCTTTTAAAAATAAATCAATGTTTATTTTTAAAACAAATTTTCCTTATAAATTTCCATTGTGAATTTACATTTCCATATATTCACTTTTTATACGATTTTTCAAATCAATTTCAATTATTCACTTTCAATTTATCTTTAAAAGTTATAATCTCAAAACATTCACTTCATATTGGAAAACATTTACTTACTTATTTAATAATAAGTAATTCACAAATCTATTTATTTTCAATATTTGGAAAATATTCAATATACTTAAATCACAATTAAGTACATAAATTATTCTTTAAGGAAAACATCCTGTTACACACATTTGTTTGAGTCAAAACGAATGTTGCATAAAACATCGTTACGACAATACAAAATCACTAGTATAGGGATTCGAAATTAAGATAGATATATAAACCCTAATACTATATAAAACTTTTCCTTTCGGAAATCATTTACTATAACAACAGTATTATAGTCCACCATTTCCTTCTAGTTCTCGAAAACGTCTATTTCAACAATGAGTGTTGAAATCTATGGTTTCGATACTTAATACATTTTAAAACATTTTTGAATCGTTTTAACTCTATTTAAAATATCACTTTCCCAAAATATTTCTTTAATATATTATTCACTGTCCAAAATCGTGAATATACTTCGTTAACCAAATTCAATTTCTACATATTTTATTTAAAGGATTATCCACTGTCCCAAAATCGTGGATATATCTCCTTTAATAAGCTATAAAAATGAACTTATCAAAATAAGTCGATTTTGGATTTATATAAAAAAAACAATGTTTATAAATTCCACTTATACTTTATAACAACTTCAACTTATAAAATCACTTTATTAACAAATTCTATCCATATTCCATTTACACGCCAAAATCTAATTTATAAGTTAATTACTTATAAATCTTTTATTTTACAAAAATCTATTCATTTTATAACTTCACAATTCATAAATCTATTGATTTCATCCACTTATGAAATCCATTTATACTTCATTTTAACACTTATAAAAACCTGTTTTATTATTCCAATATTTTAATTTATAAATATCAATTTTATAAATCTTTTATATAAATCATTTATAATAATTCAAAAATCCCAATTTAAACCATTTTTATAAATTAATCAACTACTTATTTCAAAAATCACATTTCGGTTATATTTCACAAAAATCCTAATTTTTATGACATAAAATTTCAACGTTTATTTATTTAAAAAGAATCAATTTCAAAATTAATTTTTTTTAATGAATTCTCAACTTAAATTTTCAAAATCAAATTTTATTCATTTTCGGCATCTAACGATACCAAAAATATATTCGGCTAAATTTTAGCATTTAACGATTTCAATCACAAAGATAATCACGCAGATTATAAATAGATTAACACATAACATTGGAACAAATTCAAATGTTTGAGGAATCCAGTTGGATCCCTCCAACCCTTTTCCCTGCATCCAAAGATGTTAGCACAATACCAATTCCGCTTCAAGACGAAATATCGCGGTATATTGGATTTAGAAAATATTATCCGCTATTATGCGACGCAATAGGGTCTCATCCATTATATAATGCGGGAAATCAACTCCAAGTACATATATAATACTAATTCCATATCAAGATGGAATTATCGCGGTATATGTTTTTAATAAATAACATCCACTTAATATACGGCGTATAGGGTCTATTTCAATACAACAGATAATAATTTATCTTCCAAGCATACAATCAAGCAATTTTAAAACTAACTATTTAAAATTTAAATTGAAACAATTCGATTGAGTGAGAAGTTCTCACCTTGAGTTTCCGATAACAGTTGTAGCGTTTGATCTCGAATCAAATTAAACACGCGTTTAATTTTATCCAAAATTTTCACTAGCTCCAAATGACTCCAAACTAGCTCCATTGCGTAGTGCTCGTCCATACGAACCCGTCGCAATTTGTTTCGTCAAATTCCGACCTCGTATGACAAAGTTATGATAGTTTAAAGTTTACACAAATTATAATATAATTAATTTACATTTTATTTATATATTTTTTTAAACCTAATCCAATCAGAGCCGCACAATACCAATTCCTAGATCAAGGCCGTCAAACACATCTCGTTCTTCTCCCTCCAGGTAACTCTCACAAGACCGAACCCATATAGGCTGCCCTCAAACCTTAAATCTCGCGCCATCTTCGAGCAGCTAGAAGTCGATCAAAGCATACCACGTCGAAGCTCCACTCGAGAGCCACCATCGGCTGCCATAGCTTGAAGCTCGATCGAGCCATGCTCTTGGGAAATGCGCATGAACGCGACGACTTAGAATGCCAATTTCCCTCGATTCGCTCAATTAAAATTGATCACAGCCGTTGGATTTGTAGAGGTTGTTGAGCTCTACGAGTTTGCAGTTTGAAGTTTATGAAAATTGTGTGTGGATTAGAAGATAATCAAGGAGGAAGAAGGCACGTTTTCGACCATTCAAGATAGGGGTGGCGGCTGGGTTAAGAAACCCTAGTTTCTTTGCAATTCTGAAAATGTGATGTCCTTTTATAGAAAATTACGCGAAACTATTCACCCAAAATTTTTCCGAACTCCAAATGAAGCATGCCGCCTGGCGTTATAATGTTTTACCCCCATTCCAAACGCGATGGAATATATATCGGGAGCCAATTTGATCAAATTTGGAAGATACGATTTCGAATCGAATTATTTAAATTCAAAATTCACTCGAATCGATTTCTACGCGTTTTAGCTTACCCCGAAAAAACCGTAAATCCGATTGACACAAAATTTGAAAACATACAATAATATAATATTACGAATCCGATGAAACTGGTTTCGTCAAAATCCGAGACTGTTTGAAAAATGACTATTTTCACTAGTCGATTAAATATTAAAATATTGAATTTTCACAAATTAACTTTTAGTTCAATTTTAAAAGTTCCATAACATCACTCTAACTCCAATATGACTTATTATAACTTTATAAACCATTTTTTATCACATTAAACCTAATTTCCAAATTTTTCTGAAATTTCAAATATTAAATTATCGATTTAATTGTCCAACTAAATCCAGATAATCGAAAAATAGATTATTCAACTAATAAATTTTACTTGTTAATATTAAAATTAATTAAATATCTGAATTTCAAATGATCGAAATTCTGGCTCGTTACAGTTTCTGATTGTCTTACTGCTCCTAAGGGTTTCAAATCCGAAAAGCTTAATGTTGCTTAAGCTTCTGCTGATTCTTCTCACCCAAAGGGTTTTACTCCTTCTATTTTGGAAGGTTATATTTTATTCCATGACCGTTCTATTAAAGTTCTTTTCGATACGGGTGCATCGTATTCATTCGTATCAAAGGAGCTTATTGATGTTATTCCTTTGGATGTTGTTAGTCTTTGCGACCCTTTGAGGATTGTGAATCCTATTGGTGGATCCGCTACTCTTGGTTCGTTATGTGTTAATGTTGAGATTATACTTTATGGTTTTTCCTTTCGTGCGAATCTACGTGTTATGGATCATCTTGATTTTGATATGATATTGGGTATGGATTGGCTCGTCCATTATGAAGTTCAATCCCATGTCCTGAAAGAACTTTATATCTCAAGCATCCTGATGCTATAGAGCAGTTATCTATTATATTTCGAAGCATGGATCATACGTCGAATGCTCTCATTTCTTCCTTCGAATCGGAGGATGTCATGGCTAATATTCCGGTTGTTTGTGATTTTTCTGATGTCTTCGAGCCTATTTAGTGTTTGTCGCCGAATAGGGCAATTGAGTTCCGTATTGATCTTATCTCTGATGCTCGTCCTGTCAGTCGTCTCCCACGAGGATGTCTGCTAAGGAAAATGAGGAATTCAAGCAATAATTATTTGAGTTGGAAGCCAAGCATTTATTCGTTCTAGCTCTTCTCCCAACTCGACCTTGTTACTAGTTTTCACCAGCTACGAGTTGCGGAAGATAGCAATCCACTTAACGCATTCCACACTCATTATGATTCTTATGAATGACTTATTATGTCATTCAGCGCGCCCAGCTTATTTCATCCATTCTATGAATCAAGTATTCTACGTATATCTCGACGACTCCATTTGTGTGTTTATTGATTTTGGATGAAAACAGCAATTTAAAATTTTGCAAATCTTTTTCATAAGATTTATTTACAAGTATAATTGGATATGTGTTTATCATATAGAAGATGGTTTTGTGATTGTATTGCCCGTTGAGTGCTTTAACAATTCTGGTCGATGCGCTTGATCAACGTTATCGATAGGAATCTCCTAAACGCTTTGATGAGACTATTTGACACAATAAATTGACCTATAAAAAGTAAATTTTTCTAGAAAATGATTTCATAAAGATAATTGTAATTTTGGAAGTTTTAGCTTTTAAGAAAAGAAGATTATTTGAAAGAACTCTTTTCCGATACTCTTATTCTTGGGGTTCCCAAAGGGAACCAAGACTTCATTATTTGTACCAATACTAACCGTATTGGTTTCGGTGCTGTTCTCATGCGAAAATATAAAGTAGTTGCCCATGCTTCTAGACAACCAAAGCCTAACGAGATTCGTTATGCTACCCATGATTTGGGTTTAGCCGCCATAGTCTTTGCTCTAAAGATTTGGCGACATTATTTACTGGGCGAGCGTTTTGTTGTCTTCACTGATCCCAAATCTCTGAAGTATCTATTTACTCAGAAAGAACTTAATTTGAGACAACAGCGTTGGCTCGAATTTCTAACTTCAATGACTTCGATGCTCAGTATACCTCTGGTATGGAAATCGAGTTGCCGATGCACTTAGTCGCAAGCAGCAAATGGTTGTTTCCATGATGCTAGCAGAGTGGAATATGTTGGAAGCTTTATCTCATTGTGATAATAGAGACCGTCCTTTAGTTTCTGATTCTCCCGTGCTTTTATTTAGCAAAGAAGCTCGTGCTAGTTTGTCGAATCGTGTTGTCGATGCCCAAAAACAAGATCCAGAGCTCTCTTATCTTATTTGGAGTTGTAAATCGGAATCCCGAAGTGATAATCTAAAGGATTTCGATATTGATATTCATGGTTGTATTCGGAAGAAGGGAAGGTATGAAGCGTGATGCTGCAAGTTATGTGAGTCGTTGCATGACTTGTCAACTTATTAAAGCAGAACATCAGCGTCCTAGTGGTCTTTTGCATCCTCTTGAGATTCCATTATGGAAATGAGATCAAATTTCTATAGACTTCATTGATGGTCTACCTCGTTCGAGGTCGAGCCATACTGGTGTTTGGGTGATTGTTGACCGATTGACCAAATCAGCCTATTTTATTCCTATCAAGTCCAATCAGACTGCTTTTTGATTTTGGTGGTAGTTGGAAAGACCAATTATCTCTTGTTGAATTTGCTTATAACAACAATTTTCAATCCAGTATCGGTATGGCTCCTTTCGAAACCCTTTAAGGAAGGATGTGTCGATCACCGTCTTGTTGGTTGGAATCGGGGGAAAAGTTAGTTCTCGGATCCGATTATATTCGTGAATGTTCTGAGAAGACCGATATATTGGACCGTTTCCTATTACGGAACGCATTGGTCCTGTTGCTTATCGTATATCGCTACCTATTCAGTTTTCGGGAATTCATGACGTATTTCATGTATCCCAGCTTTGTCGATGCCTTCGAGATTCGGATTCTATTATTGATCCTCCTATGTTGCAAGATCTTGAGATCTCACCCGACTTGTCTAGGGTGCAAAATCCTATTTGTGTGCTACCTTCGGAGATTAAATGCCTTCGGAATAAAGAAGTTCCGCTTGTGAAAATTCAATGGTCCGCAAACCCCAAAGATTGCACTTGGGAAACCAAAGAATTCATCGAGTTTGCTTATCCTGGTTTTCTCTCCTCTTTGGGTGGGGGGTGAGTATTCTTATCTATCTTTTCTATTTTAATCTTTGTTGTGATGAAGTATTTGTGTTATTGACTGCTTCTAGTATGAAAATTGCGGAGACGCAATTTTTATAAGGGGGGTCTGTAACGACCGTGATTTTTGAATTACTGTCGAAATAAATATTTTATTTAGAAACTTTAAAAAATTTAAATTCGAAAAGAAAATGATGCAAAAATCTGTTGTAAAGTCAGTAGGAGATATAACTTAGTAAAGTTGTATTCTCATTTTTGCTTTTCACGTGCTATAGAAATGGGCCATTTTAAACTAAAAGAGTGAACACTTTGCATCATCATTTTTTTGCAAGCTGTCAAAAAAACCTTTAGAGCAAAGTTGGAACATTTATTCAGCATGTAACAATGTTTTAAAAAAAAGCACAACAAAAAGAAAAAAAATAAACTTGCCGTCACCAAAGTTGGAATCCATCTTTGCTCCCATCATCACACTTTGCAGCACATCCTTTATTCTCCATGAAGCACGTTTTCAATTTAATGCCAAAGTACTACAAAGCATCACCAGCACACTTTCTTTTTTGACTTGTTCACAAAATTGAGCAGAAAAAGAAAACACTGTATCATTCTTTTGGGTTCCATTTTCTTCCAGTAGCTCAGCAAAGGAAACATTAATGGAAGCTCCAATTCTCTCCAATTCTTCCTTCGTTAAATTCGGGTTCTAGCTGATTCCGAAACAAATTAAAGTGAGTGCAACTCACATTTCTAATTTGAAATCTTTGTTCCCAGATATTTTGCGGTTTCATTCAGTGCAGCGAATTTTGTTGCCCAGTTGTTTGGTTAATTCATTTGTACACGTACACTATAATTCAAGTTCAAGTTGTTATTTCATATTTTCTTTAGTTTCGTACAAGTAAGCTTTGCATTAAAATTCCAGGTCCAAGCATAGATACGAAAATAAAACATGCGTTCATGCGTAGGGCATGCAAAAGCAAAAATATAGTTCAGATAATTGTTTTCACATTTTTCATCACGTTTGCGCACCAATTTATGCCAAGCCATTAATTATTTCATGTGAGCAAAGTGAATCAACCCAAGTCTTTACTTTTGTGTTGCGTGTCAGTAAATATTGCAAGGTCTTTTGCATTTTTTTTATGTGAAAATGTAACTGTCAAGTTTCCTTGTGAACACATTAGCTAGTAGCATAGAAAGCAAAGTCTTGGTTGTGCGTTTCTTGAACACATTAGCCATTGTCTGATAACAAATAATATTTGCGCACATTTAAAATTTGTGAATGTAAGAGTCAGGTTGCTACCATATTTTTCCATTTCATTTTCATGTAAATAATGTATGCATGAATTTTGTGTCTGCATATTAGAGCGTGCATGCGTTTAGCTGTATTTCATTTCAGATGTGCGTACATCAATTTGTTATGCTCAAATTTTTACTTCTTGCGTGCATACATATTTTCGTGCAAGTTTTTGTGGTGCATAGTTGTGTTTATATGCAAACGAAATTTCAGCTTTGCAAGTACATATAATTTACTTCATTCCGTAGGTGTAAAGTATTCTTGTGTTATTTTACAATTTAATCATTTTGATCTATATTATTTGGTTGGTGCAAAGCAGTGTTGCCATTACCAGGCAATGTGAAGTTTAGTCATCCAAAACAATCTTCGTGCAAATTTGTATGCTTGTCTTTACTTGCAAATATGGTATGTGCGTAAATTTCGCTCAGGACATTCATTACTTTAATTATTTCGGTTATGCAAAAATGCAAGCGCGAAGTCACTTAATGCAAACGATATTGCAATCTGTGCATACATGCTCCATTTCGATGTGCATGCATGTATGGCCACCTTCTTTTTTTCTTTTCTTCCAAAATTTTTACACGTGAGTGCTAGATTTGTTACCCAGACAAAATCTTTTATTTTAAGTATAGGACATATTACCCAGACCATGCACGTGTAAGTTGAAATAGAAAAAAATATTGTTCAGACAATATTTATACTAATCCGTGTATGCACGTTATGTTGGTAACATGTTATTGTTAAGGTCATCACATTAATTCTTGCGTGCAAGCATATTGTACACATGATTATTGCCTGGCCATCATTGATTTTCATACTTGTAAATTATATGGAGCATGCATTCATTTGTGTGCGAGCAAAAGTATTGCCTAGACCATCATTTTCAATATTTACGTGCAAGTTGAATTGCACGAAGATGTTTTAAATATCAGTGCTTAATTTACGTTGAACAGGTGTTTGGTTTTAAAATGTATTTTATTGCCGTTATTTTTATAACGGATTTTAACTTCCGTGCTATATTTTTGAAGCGCGTTATTTTGATGAGATTTTTGACGAATAAAATTGCTGTTATTTTGACTTCAGTAACCGTCAATTTAAAATGAATCTTCAAACGGTTATCCCGCAACGCTAATTTTGATATCCGTTTTTACGGTGTTTTGTGAAGCGCAATTTCCTCGTCGAAATTGCTATAGTTGTTGCTGATTTAATCACGTGTTTTTAAAATCGTTTTAAAATAAAATTGTTTCCAAAATTTTACAGTTTACGCTTTCAAAAGAATGAGGAATCGATTTAAACGCTTCAGCGAAATTGAGGACTATGAACCCTTACTTTTACTGACTCGGTTAATTCTGGACTTGTTCATTTGAGAACGTAAAATGTTATTTATATAAATACACAATTTTGCACTTTCAAGGAAAAGATGAAGAGATTTAAACGATTTAGCAAAAGTGCGGAGTATGGAACCACACTTTTACTATTTCGGTTAATTCCGGACTCGTTAATTGAAATATTTGCCGTTTGAGAATTTTGATAATTTTGTTGGGGTTTCGAACCACTCTACTGGACCTTCGGGTCATTTGTTGGACCTTCGGGTCATCTGATGGACCTTCGGGTCAATTACCGGTACTAGACCTTCGGGTCACTCTACGGACCTTCGGGTCATCTAATGGGCGCTAAAAATTATAGTACTTGGTAGGCTTCGGCCATTTGAGATGCATGTGCGGCGTAGCTAAAACTCGCCGTCCGTTGGGATCGATCCACTTTTATGTTGATTTTCTAGTTATCTTATTTTGATTTCTTGGTTCTGCGTATTGCTGTTTTGAATTCAATTGTGAATTTGGAAGTTGGTTTTGATGATGTTTAATGTGATTTCTTCCTTTAAACTATGCTGATTACTATGTTGTATAGTCTCAAATTTTGTGTATAGTCTCACCCGAGACTATAATTTTGTGTATAGTCTCATTCGAGATTATGACTTTGTGTATAGTCTCATCCGTGATTATAACTTTGCGTATAGTCTCACCCGAGACTATAATTTTGTGTATAGTCTCATCCAAGATTATTTATGTTGAATAGTCTCATTCGAGGTTATTGATTTTGCTGGAGTTTAAATTGAGATTTCTTTATTTGAACTATGTTGATTATCTATGTTGTATAATCTCATTCGAGGTTATGATTATTTGCTTAAGTGTTGTTTATCATACACTTATTTCTGAAGTTTAAACAAAACTGATCC